>CM056727.1:68712071-78712071 GCA_029844215.1 Przewalskia tangutica
GTCGGGAAATTGCGACCAGGAATTAGAACACGACTACTAAACCAGTCAGGCTAACCATTGGATTAAGCATGTAAGGTCGGAAGAACCTATGCCGTATTCTGATAGAAACAGCCTAAAGACCTTTTCAAGAATAGTAACACTTGATTTTGTTAATAGTCGACTGCAAAATAAGCAAAGACATTTTACAAAAAAGGATTTAGTTACAAAAACAGATTTTGCCAGAAGGCAAGCTTTATTATCAAAATTCGAAAATTTTGATTCTCTACCAGATTTCCTGACTAGAGAATTTTGCAGGGAAATAATGAGGCCAGGATCCCAGGGCTTACGCCCGATGAGACCCCCTTTTCAGAATAAGTTAGAAGAAAAAATGAAACAGCCTTTTGCAGAAAAAACTGCAGTTCCAATTCTTCATAAACCCAGTGGACAAAACAAGTTCACAGTATTGGGAGATCTCCCAATTATACCAGTTTCCTCTAAAAAAGGAACAGGTTCAGCCGTTCAAAGCTACACCAGCATCTGCCCAGAGCAGGGATAGTTACAGGATGGTTCCCCCGGAATCATACTCAGAAGCAGTTAAACCAGCAGGAACCTCTAAGAAAGAGATACCAGCCCCCATTCAGAAGTGGGAATTTATCCATACCTGCACTTGCGATAATGGCACCGGACAAACAAGATGAAAATTTTAGGGTACAAGATTTGCTAAAACCTGTTATACTGGACCAAGATGTGGATACTCAAGACTCCCTGAAAACTAGGAAGTACTATGAGTTTATTTTAGTTGATACCGACTCCATAGAAGTCGAGCACAAGTATTTTGATAAGACAGACGGAATTGAGTATTCCAAGTTTACCATTAAAAAGATTTTAAGTCCATTTAATTGGTATGTAGATCACCTACAAACCCAGATACCATTATCCAGGACTCACAGACCGCAAGCCTATAATTGGTATGATTATAAGGATGCATGGTTCAACTTTCTGTATGTTAGGCCAAATACCCACACTTGGTTCATCAAATATGCAGAAGGGATTAAGGAGAAAGTTATTCCCAGATGGTTCTACGAATGGTGGAGCATCTTTGGAGGACATTCACAATTGGTAGCTTCAGCTTCGGGATAAGTATAAGAGTTTCCAAGAGGAATAACAGATTTCGACTTTACCAGAACATATTAAGTTATGCAAGTTCTTTTTTAATAAAAGAATTTTGTATATCATTAATTGGTCATTTGATATCCAGGAGATAAACAGGATCCGTTATTTAAGCAAGACCATCAGAATTAAAGGATGGAGCCCAAAACCCAGGGAAGAACTTAAGGTAAAACCAGAAAGAAGAAGTCCATCTTCCTCAGGAGAAACCTCACGTTCTAAATCAGAAACCAGAAGGAAGCTATTAGAAGCTCTGGCAAAATTGGAGGATGAAGAAGAAGTGGAATCCAACCACAGTGAGACAGATAATGGCGACATGCTCATTCCCCGAGGAATTGCACAAGCCTACGCAGATGCGTACCTCAGCAAATAACGACAGCAGGTCCCTTCAAGAAAAGGACACAAAGCAAGATGGCGACATTTGCCCTTTCAGAAAAGTAAAGGACACTTGCCCGGTGTAAAGCGAAGCGACACTTGCCCCTTCGGAAAAGCAAGAGTCAAAAGTAAAGCAGATGGTAACATTTGCCCTTTCGCAAAAGCAAAAGGACAGAACCCATAAAGCAGACAACGACATTTGCCTCTTCAGAAAAGAAAGAGCCAAAGACAGCGACATAAAGCAGAAGAAAACAAAGGACTTTAAAGCAGAAGAAGACGTTTGCCCTTTCGAAAAAGTAAAGGTCATGTAATCTTAGCCGTCCATTTGTTTTAAACAGAACCGTCCACATGTTAGGACGAATAGTTTATTCGAGGCCTATTTAAGGCTCTCATTTGTAAACATAGAAGACATCCGGAAATATCCCCCTCTCTCTCTTTCCTTGCCTGATCTTGTATCCCTCTCCTTTACTATGCTTTGAATAAAATTGTAAGTTTATTTTAAACTTATTATTTTCTTATATTTTGGTTTTAAATTCTGCTTTTCGCATCTTAAACTGTTATTCCGCTTTATTCACACTTTATGGTATCACTTGGTATTATTAATGAAGATATCAATTTTAAAATTGATTGGGAAACTCTTGATAAATCATGGAGAGATCCAGAAAATGCCGTTAAAAGAAAATGGTATAATCACACTTTCTCGTTAGAAGAAAGAAAAGAATTTAGAAATAACTGGATAAGTGATATGAACAGAATTAATTCTAATATAGAATTCTTTAGGTGGTTTCAAATCACTGATAAACTCCATAATGGCATGAAGTGTCTTGACACCATTGCTGAAGAATGGTCCAAAAGAGAGAATACTGTTGAAACAGTAACTCCGCCATTAGAACAAATTAAGGTCCCCGTAAAGGGTAAAATCTTGATTAAAACTTCGTTTAAAAAGAACGAAAAGGATCCAAAAGGAATCCAAAGAGAAAAGGAAGAAATCCGACAGTTGTTACGAGATACTGGTGCAAGAAAGGCCCACGTGTCTAGTGATATACCGATTGGAACAGAAAGGAAAACCCTTTCTGATTATTTCTTTAATATTAAAGATTGTTTGGCAAAAAGCTGCTCAAAGTCAAATGATAATAATAAATTATCAAACAGGATTAATAGTAATCTTTAAGAGCTGAACTCAATCAGGAAACCCAGTAAGGGTTCTAATTCAAATGGTAAAAAGGATGGATTAACCAGTCCAAAGATTATTAAAATCGAGAAAAGGGTCAGAAAACCCAAAAGAAGAATGAACAATAATTCATTAACTATTACAAAGTTAAATGAAGAAACGATCCGATGATAATTCAAGTTTCTTCAGAAAATATTCTGATGACAAAAGTTCATCGATTACTGATCCAGTAGTTCCACCTCCATTTCGGTGCGAGAGTAATCGGGAAAATCAGACTTGTATGAAAAGGAGTTCGGTTATCACGAATAACCACCAGGAAGTTTCCATTAGAGAAACTAAAACAAACACTATGATTCAGGATTTGTTAAAAGAGATTGTAAATCTAAAAAGAGAAATCCTCAGTCTGAAAAAGAATCACAGTCCCACAGAGGCTGAAACCTTGACTAAATTAACCAGTTCAGAGTTAATAAAAGTCAAAAAGAAAAGAATCAGAAATCATAAAAAGAAAGATAAAACTGATTCATTAGATGATAATTCTAAAACATTGGTTAATGATTCATTAAGGGATTTAATTCCTGTTAATAATCAATTAACACCACCCACTTCTGAAGAAGCAGGAAGTAAATCAGAGTTAATGTTAATGTCCAAAGCACTAAGCTACCAGGTCATTAATAAGATTTTAATAAACAAAGATTTTATTAAAAGATCAGTTAAGTTATTAGACTCTGGAGCAGATCATAATTGTATTTGCGAAGGATTAGGTCCTACTAAGTACTTAAGTAAAAGTACCCATAAATTATACTCTGCTACAGAAGATAGCATTAATATAAACTGGAAGCTTCTAAAAGCTCATAAAGATATTTGCTTCGATAATGATTTTATTAAAATCATAACTGAAGAGATAAATTTAGGAATATCCTTCCTAACTCAGATAAATGCTTATACCGCAAAGTTAAACGGTATTTACACCAGTCCTATGGGAAGAAACCTTGTGTTCCTATACGTACATGGTTTTGATCACAGTGATCATGTTAAACAGAAAACAGTCTTTAAAATACGGCTATTAACCAATCAGGTTAACTACGTAAAAAAAGATGTTAAAATAAAAGGAATAGAATCCAATTTAAAAACCCCGGAGGTGATTAATAGGGTTAAAATTTTAATTGATTCTATGAAAAGAGAAATATGTCCAGCTCTACCAAATGCTTTCTGCGAAAGAAAGAAGCA
The DNA here is from genome assembly GCA_029844215.1 of Przewalskia tangutica. NCBI lineage: Eukaryota > Viridiplantae > Streptophyta > Magnoliopsida > Solanales > Solanaceae > Przewalskia > Przewalskia tangutica. The sequence continues at coordinate 68,715,991 of CM056727.1, forward strand.
TACTGTAGATCTGCCATACACGGATGACTTGAGTGAGAAGAACATTCCCACAAAAGCCTGACCGATCCAGATGAGCCATGAGCTCATAAAACACTGTAAAGAGGAAGTCAATGATCTACTTGAAAAAGAAATCATTAGACATTCTAAAAAGAATTATTCAGCTTTCTATTCTTACAAGAACGCTGAAAAAGAAAGAGGAGTCTCGAGACTCGTGATAAACCATAAACTGCTTAACAAAGCATTAAAATGGATTAGGTACCCGATACCTAGTAAAAAAGATTTATTGATATCTGTTCAGGCAGCCATTAAGTCCTTAAGATATGTTCTATATCAAGGAACCAACAAACCAATCCATAGAGCCATTGAGTTCTCTGCTAAAATCCCGAGTAAGATTCCTATAGGAAGTCTTAGGTACATAGCAGGTTTTATAAAAGGATTAGTCCAGAAAATTCCAGGTCTAGGAATCTCTAAGACTTTTATGATAAAGTAAGTCTTTAACAGTCAGGCTAAAAACCATTGGATTTAGCATGAAAGGTCGGAAGGACCTATGCCGTCTTTCAGTGGAAATGGCCAGAGGGTTCGTTAAGATAGATACCTCCTAAATAGGAAGTAATCTTCAGAAACAGTCAAACAATTTGATAAGAGTCAAAATTGTTTTTATATAGAGTACTATTTAGGCAGTCGAAGGAATAGGAAAAGAGTAGGATCGAGTCCTAGTAACAGATAGAACAGCAGCCCTAGGAAAAGGATGGTAGTCTCCACGCTTGTTAACAACCCTTTGGTTAAACCAGATAATTTTATAAATGAAGATGCGTCCAGAATTTGAATACATAAGAGAATATAATTCTCAGATTCTTGACATAAGCATAGCCAGTAGTGATACTACTAATCTGTTGAAAGAAACTCTTAGAGAGTTAAGGTATTATAGGACAATAGACCGCCAGTGGTTAGACTCTTCTTGCCAACTATAGTCGGCAAGTGTCTGTGAGAAAACTAGTGACCTTTATAATGAGGTTATTAGATTAAGAAGAAGGATTAGCTATTTAAAAAATAGACAATCTGTTTCCAAATTTTTAGTAGAGCTCCATACAGCTTCTTACTAAAGATATGAATAATATCAACAGTGAAAACTTAGCAACTTCAAAGATTGCTAAAGTTGAAAAAGATTTACAGAATTGGAATATTCCGAAAGAATCTTTCAAATCTGTTTATGAAACAGGAAAGTTTGATTTTATAAAAAATTATAATATCAAAACTTGTGAGTCCACAGTAGCTATTAATAACTCAAAAGAGATTATTAAATTGCTATCAACTGAAGACATAAACAGATACAAAAAGGATTTTAATTTCCTTCACATAGGTTTGGTACAAATTGCTGTAAAGCCTTTGTATCGATTGGGTCTCGATACCCCCATCTGTCTCTTATTAAGAGATGCAAGGTTATTAAACTTTGATGATTCCTTACTTGGAGTTCTACAAAGTAATTTAGCCAGAGGTCCAGTTTATTTTAACTGTTACCCAAATTTTTCAGTAGATATTAATGATCAGAACGTTATGGATACCTTAACGTTAAACATTAAAACGAAGAATATGAACAGTAAGATAAACACTAGAGAAATTGCTATAATATACAGAGTATATTACAGGCTAATGAAAACAACCTTAGCTCCAAAGGCTAAACTAGTTAGCAGTAAAGGTGCTACCATGCTTATGGAAGCAAACCAGGAACATAGTAACATCTTTGTTCCAAGAATGCTAAAATGGAATGAAATTTTAGCAAAAGATGAATGGCACTTCGATGCTATTACCCAACCAAAGATAGAACCGAGAGTTACGATATTGAACAAATAATCCAAAGATTTGGATGGTTCAATTGATTTAAAATTTTAAGATCTAATGGAAGATACTCTTTCGGCATCTTCTTCCAAACCGGGAGGATAAAGAGTATTCGATAATTCGGCGAAACTATAACCGAACGAAAAGTTCGGGAGTAGACTATTCATCATCGATCCAAAGTCTACTATCGACCAATCGATAGAACGATCGCGACCCACCGAAGTGAAATGCATGGTGGAGATAGCTGGGCATGATTAGAGAAGATATCGATTTTAAAATCGACTGGAAATATATTGATAAGTTATGGAGAGATCCAGAGCACGCCATTAAGAGAAAATGGTATGTAAGCACCTTTTCACTTAGTGAAAGGAAAGTGTTTAAAGAAACCTGGATAAAAGACATGAACAATGTTAGAGCAAATCTAGAATTCTTTAGGTGGTTTGAAATCACTGATAAACTCCATAATAATGACGATTAATCCGAGTACCATTGTAAAAATGGTTCACAGTGAAAGAACTGCTGAGTCGATCCACACCCCTTAGAAAAGATAAAGATTCCCGTTGACGGTGAAGTCTTAACTGCCACCCCTTTCAAAAGGGATATAAAAGAACCAAATGATATCACACATGTAGGTGATATTAATAAAGTTTTACAACGAACAACTACACCAACCGGTTGTTACATGTTATCTCTAATCAAATTTACGAGGCAAGCAATGCTTACGCTTAGAAATACTCGATGCGGTCGGAAGAAAAACCTTATCCGAACCTCTTTTTAAGATTCCCCAATTTTTAAAAAGCCATCCAAAGTTTGGAAAAGGAATCGAAGATGATCCGCTAGATGTAATCGGTAGTAAGTTTAAAGAGATGAAAGTCTCGAAGGATCCACCTCAAAGGAATCTAACCGCCAAGAAGAATGCTAAGCGAAGGTTCTAGTTCTAAAGGTAATCCAGATGTTAATAGAATTCTAAAATTAGACAAGACTAATGGAAAGAATTTTTATAAACAACCTACGCTCCCGGACATGTTGTTTGAAGAACGAATTCCACCCCCGGCCACTTACTCGGGTGATGAAGTCCACGAATGGAACATTGACGGCATGTCAGAAGGACAAGTTGTTAAAGTGCTCCATGAAATGGGAGTTTGCTTAACCAGTTATAAAATAAAAACTCACACTGATGATGCCCAATTAGCATCAATCATAATTTCTGGCTTCACAGGAATGTTAAAAAATTGGTGGGATAACTTCCTATTCGATATTGAAAAAGCAAGCATCATGAATGCTACTACCACAGTCCAAATAAGGAACATCGATAACAGTTTTACTAATGAAGTTCACAGTGATGCCTCGGCAACCCTGTTATACTGTATCGGGAAACATTTTGTTGGTGATCCAAAACTTTTCCAAGACAGAAGTTTAGAGATCCTTAATAATCTAACGTGTCCAAAATTACACGATTTTAAATGGTATAAAGATATATTTCTTAACAAAGTCATGTTAAGACCTGACTGTAACCATGATTATTGGAAAGAAAGATTTATCAGTGGTTTGCCTAAACTCTTCGCCGAGAAGGTAAGAACCAATATCAGGAGATGCCACAATGGTGATACTCCCTATGCAATCATGACATACGGAGATTTAATCAGCTATATTAATATGACGGGCTTAGAATTATGTAATTCTATAAAGCTTAATAACCAGATACAAAAATACTCCACCAAAGGAGAGTTAGGAAGTTTCTGCGAAGACTTCGGCTATGTTAAGATTTCTGCTCCATCAAAGAGCATCAAGAGAATGAAAAAGAATCATAACATTTCTCGCCCCAAAGCGTATAAAAAGAATTATACTCATAAAAAGAAGTATAACAGAGAAAGCAACAGCAAAAACACAAAGATAAGAGGAACTTGCTGGAATTGCGGAAAAACAGGCCACATGGCCAATAAATGCAGTGAACCTGATAAAAGGAAAGATACGATTAATCTGTTGGGAATTGATCCCAAGATAAAAGATAAACTGTTTACAATCTTAAATGAAGAAACGATCGGATAAAAGCTCAAGAGTCTTGACGCTTTTCTGATGACGATGGATCATCGGATCCGGTTACTGATTCGAGATAGTTCCACTTCCGGCTTTGGTAGATATCTTGGGAAAATCTGCACATGTACCAAACAGACAATTGGCGTTATCTCAAGTAGCAGCCAAGAGTTTTTCTTTGACATGGTCGATCACATTGATGACGACAATTTTAAAAAGCAATATCTGAAAGAGCTCAAGAAGCTTGTCATTAACCAGAAAAAAGAAAAGGGGATTATAGAGCCCTATGACATGAAAAGAGTTTTTAATAAATTTAAGGACTCTAAATCAGGTACTTCATTACCAGACTTAATAAAAGAAGTCTCGGATCTGAAGGAAGAAATCCTTCGAATAAATAAAAGACTCAGTTCATTAGAAACTGAAACATTGGCCGAAGCAGTGGCCAAAAACAAAGAGCCGGATCTCACAGAAGATCCCCAAACATCGTCTATTTTTAAACAGATAATTACTGATAATCAAGATGATGAAGAAACTAATAATTCTGATTCAGGGTTAACTTTGATATCTAGGGCCAAAGCATTAAGCTACCATGTCCCTATTAAGTTAATTATTAACGATTTTGCTATCGAAAGAATAGCACTTTTAGATTCGGGAGCGGATCAAAACTGTATTCGCGAAGGTATAATCCCTACCAGGTACTTAAACAAGAGTAAGCATAGATTATACTCCGCCACAGGAGAGAATATAGAAATTAATTATAAACTCTCAAAAGCATTCGTATGCAATAAAAATATTGCATTTACTAATAGCTTTATCATAACCAAGGATATAACTGAGGAAATTATTTTAGGAACACCATTCCTAGCGGAGATCTGACCTTATACGGCAAAACCGGATGGTATTCATACCACCACTATGGGAGAAGATCTCATATTTCCTTACATAAATCCTTTGACAACTGATCAGAGTGAGCTTATTAGGCAGAAAGTGGTCTTTAGAACACAGCCAGACTAAAACCATTTGAGTAAGCACGAAAAATTTGGAAGGGCTGTCTGTATCATTGGTAAAATAAGCCAGAAAATAAGCTGCTTAGAACCAGAAACAAACCCAGAGTTGTTTGGTTACTACATTTTCATAAGTCTTTTATCAAAACATTGATTTTGAAGTTGTATGAGTCTCTTATTCAAAACACTGATTTTAAAGATCGTATAAATCTTTTATTAATTTTGAAAAAACAGGTTTTAAATCTATAACGATTTTCCTGCAAAACATTTGTTATGGCACCATAAGTTCCATAGACATTTTGGCATAGACCATCCACAAAGCAGTTCTCCAGAAGAACCACAGGTATTAATGTCCTGGTAAGTCAGCCCATTTCACTGGCAAAAATGAAACAAGAAGAAGGCTCTAACGCCTTAAACAAAATAATAGAGACATGACATAAAAGTCAAAAAGGTAACCCCACCTACGCAAGACGCGTGCCAACAGCAGGTCCCTTCAAGTAAAGGACACAGAGCAAGATGGCGACATTTGCCCTTTCAGAAAAGTAGAGGACACTTGCCGCCGGATAAAGCGAAGCGACACTTGCCCCTTCGGAAAAGCAAGAGTCAAGCAGATGATGACATTTGCCCTTTCGCAAAAGCAAAGGACAAAACCAATAAAGCAGAAAGCGACATTTGCCTCTTCAGAAAAGGAAGAGCCAAAGAAAGCGACATAAAGCAGAAAAAGACAAAGGACTTTAAAGCAGAAGAAGACGTTTGCCCTTTCGGAAAAGAACAGGACATGTAATCTTAGCCGGCCATTTGTTTTATGTAACCGCCCACGTGTTAGGGCGAATAGTTTATTCGAGGCCTATTTAAGGCTCATTTGTAAACATAGAAGGCATCCGGAAATATCCCCCTCTCTCTCTTTCCTTGCCTGATCTTGTATCCCTCTCCTTTACTATGCTTTGAATAAAATTGTAAGTTTATTTTAAACTTATTATTTTCTTATATTTTGGTTTTAAATTCTGCTTTTCGCATCTTAAACTGTTATTCCGCTTTATTCACACTTTATGGTATCAGAGCCTATAAAAAAGCCAAAGCCTCTCGCTCGGGATCTGGCCCGAACTGAGACTCTCCGTATGGCATGTCCTTTCCGGTTTCACCTGTGTATGGCTCTATGAGTTTACGCCAGTAGATGACTCCGGTTGGGATGGCAAGCTGATAGGTATCAGTCGTTGGGTCTCCGAGGGTTTGCCCACGGAACTGAGACGATGGAGTCGTGGTAAAACGCCCGTCGTGGTAGAACGCCCGCTCCTAATGTGTCGTGGTAGAACGCCCGCTCACAAAGACCTGAGTCGTGGCAGAACGCCTCACACTTTATAAATGAAGATGCGTCCAGAATTTGAATACATAAGAGAATATAATTCTCAGATTCTTGACATAAGCATAGCCAGTAGTGATACTACTAATCTGTTGAAAGAAACTCTTAGAGAGTTAAGGTATTATAGGACAGCTAGACCCGCTTCAGGGTTAGACTCTTACTGCCAAACTATAGTCTGGCAAGTAATCTGCAGTAAAACTAGTGACCTTTATAATGAGGTTATTAGATTAAGAAGAAGGATTAGCTATTTAAAAAATAGACAATCTGTTTCCAAATTTTTAGTAGAGCTCCATACAGCTTCTTACTAAAGATATGAATAATATCAACAGTGAAAACTTAGCAACTTCAAAGATTGCTAAAGTTGAAAAAGATTTACAGAATTGGAATATTCCGAAAGAATCTTTCAAATCTGTTTATGAAACAGGAAAGTTTGATTTTATAAAAAATTATAATATCAAAACTTGTGAGTCCACAGTAGCTATTAATAACTCAAAAGAGATTATTAAATTGCTATCAACTGAAGACATAAACAGATACAAAAAGGATTTTAATTTCCTTCACATAGGTTTGGTACAAATTGCTGTAAAGCCTTTGTATCGATTGGGTCTCGATACCCATCCATCTCTTATTAAGAGATGCAAGGTTATTAAACTTTGATGATTCCTTACTTGGAGTTCTACAAAGTAATTTAGCCAGAGGTCCAGTTTATTTTAACTGTTACCCAAATTTTTCAGTAGATATTAATGATCAGAACGTTATGGATACCTTAACGTTAAACATTAAAACGAAGAATATGAACAGTAAGATAAACACTAGAGAAATTGCTATAATATACAGAGTATATTACAGGCTAATGAAAACAACCTTAGCTCCAAAGGCTAAACTAGTTAGCAGTAAAGGTGCTACCATGCTTATGGAAGCAAACCAGGAACATAGTAACATCTTTGTTCCAAGAATGCTAAAATGGAATGAAATTTTAGCAAAAGATGAATGGCACTTCGATGCTATTACCCAACCAAAGATAGAACCAGAGAGTTCTGATATTGAACAAATAATCCAGCATTTGGATGGTTCAATTGATTTAAAATTTTTAAGATCTAATGGAAGATACTCTTTCAGTGCATCTTCTTCCAAACCCCGGGAGGATAAAGAGTATTCTGATAATTCTGGCGAAACTATAACCGAACGAAAAGTTCAGGGAGTAGACTATTCGTCATCAGTACCCAAAGTCTACTATCGACCAATCGATAGAACGACTGGCAGCCCCACCAGAAGTGAAATGCATGGTGGAGATAGCTTGGGCATGATTAGAGAAGATATCGATTTTAAAATCGACTGGGAATATATTGATAAGTTATGGAGAGATCCAGAGCACGCCATTAAGAGAAAATGGTATGTAAGCACCTTTTCACTTAGTGAAAGGAAAGTGTTTAAAGAAACCTGGATAAAAGACATGAACAATGTTAGAGCAAATCTAGAATTCTTTAGGTGGTTTGAAATCACTGATAAACTCCATAATGACAGACAGTGTCTGAGTACCATTGTAAAAAAATGGTTCACAGGTGAAAGAACTGTTGAGTCGATACACCCCTTAGAAAAGATAAAGATTCCCGTTGACGGTGAAGTCTTAACTGCCACCCCTTTCAAAAGGGATATAAAAGAACCAAATGATATCACACATGTAGGTGATATTAATAAAGTTTTACAACAGAACAACTACACCAACCAGTTGTTACATGTTATCTCTAATCAAATTTCTGAGGCAAGCAATGCTTCTACGTTTAGAAATACTCCAGTACGGTCGGAAGAAAAAACCTTATCCGAACCTCTTTTTAAGATTCCCCAATTTTCGGCAAAAAGCCATCCAAAGTTTGGAAAAGGAATCGAAGATGATCTGCTAGACAGAATCAGTAGTAAGTTTAAAGAGATGAAAGTCTCTGAAGGATCCACCTCAAAGGAATCTAACCGCTCAGTAAGAATGCTAAGCGAAGGTTCTAGTTCTAAAGGTAATCCAGATGTTAATAGAATTCTAAAATTAGACAAGACTAATGGAAAGAATTTTTATAAACAATCTACGTTCCCAGACATGTTGTTTGAAGAACGAATTCCACCCCCGGCCACTTACTCGGGTGATGAAATCCACGAATGGAACATTGACGGCATGTCAGAAGGACAAGTTGTTAAAGTGCTCCATGAAATGGGAGTTTGCTTAACCAGTTATAAAATAAAAACTCACACTGATGATGCCCAATTAGCATCAATCATAATTTCTGGCTTCACAGGAATGTTAAAAAATTGGTGGGATAACTTCCTATTCGATATTGAAAAAGCAAGCATCATGAATGCTACTACCACAGTCCAAATAAGGAACATCGATAACAGTTTTACTAATGAAGTTCACAGTGATGCCTCGCCATTATCTGTTTCACTGTGGTTGGATTCCACTTCTTCTTCATCCTCCAATTTTGCCAAAGCTTCTAATAGCTTCCTTCTGGTTTCTGATTTAGAACGTGAGGTTTCTCCTGAGGAAGATGGACTTCTTCTTTCTGGTTTTACCTTAAGTTCTTCCCTGGGTTTTGGGCTCCATCCTTTAATTCTGATGGTCTTGCTTAAATAACGGATCCTGTTTATCTCTTGGATATCAAATGACCAATTAATGATATACGAAATTCTTTTATTAAAAAAGAACTTGCATAACTTAATATGTTCTGGTAAAGTCGAAATCTGTTGTTCCTCTTGGAAACTCTTATACTTATCCTGGAAGCTTGAAGCTACCACCTGTGAATTTCCTCCAAAGATGCTCCACCATTCGTAGAACCATCTGGGAATAACTTTCTCCTTAATCCCTTCTGCATATTTGATGAACCAAGTGTGGGTATTTGGCCTAACATCTGAAAGTTGAACCACGATCCTTATAATCATACCAATTATAGGCTTGCGATGCAGCGAGTCCTGGATAATGGTATCTGGGTTTGTAGGTGATCTACATACCAATTAAATGGACTTAAAATCTTTTTAATGGTAAACTTGGAATACTCAATTCCGTCTGTTTTATCAAAATACTTGTGCTCGACTTCTATGGAGTCGGTATCAACTAAAATAAACTCATAGTACTTCCTAGTTTTCAGGGAGTCTTGAGTATCCACATACTGGTGGTCTGTATAACAGGGTTTTAGCAAATCTTGTACCCTAAAATTTTCATACTGTTTGTCCAGTGCCATTATCGGCAAGGTCTGGGTATGGATAAATTCCCATTTCTGGATGGGGGCTGGTATCTCTTTCTTAGAGGGCCCTACTGGTTTAACTGCTTCTGAGTATGATTCCGGGGGAACCATCCTGTAACTGTCCCTGCTCTGGGCGAATCTTTGGTGTAACTTTGAGCAATGAACCTGTTCCTTTCCTTTTTTAGAGGAAACTGGTATAATTGGGAGATCTCCCAATACTGTGAACTTGTTTTGTCCACTGGGTTTATGAAGAATTGGAACTGCAGTTTTTTCTGCAAAAGGCTGTTTCATTTTTTCTTCTAACTTATTCTGAAAAGGGGGTCTCATCGGGCGTAAGCCCTGGGATCCTGGTCTCATTATTTCCCTGCAAAAATTCTCTCGTTAGGAAATCTGGCAGAGAGTTTTCTTCTCCTTTTATAAAATCAATTTTAAAATCGAAACTGGATAATAAAGCTTGCCATCGGGCAAAAATCTGTTTGGAAACTAGATTTTTAACATCTTTTTGCAAAATGTCTTTGGCTGCTTTGCAGTCGACTCTTAATAAAAATTCTTTGTTTACCAAATCATCTTGAAATTTTGTAATACATAGTACTATAGACAAAATTTCCTTTTTAACTGTGCTATAGTTTTTCTGTGCTTGGTTCCAGTTTCCAGAAGTAAATCTTACTAACTGTTCAACTGACTCAAGAGGAATTCTTTGTTTAAGGATACCCCCGTAACCTATGTTGGAAGCATCAGTTTCTACTATCATAAAGGCTTCTGGATTAGGGATGCCTAAACATGGAAGCTTCTGGACAATTTCTTTTATCTGTATGACAGCTCTAGTCTGTTCTTCTGACCAAGGGACTGGATTTTTCTTTAGCCTTTTATATAAGGGTTCACAAATCTGTCGAATTTTTGGGATAAAATCTGCAACATAATTAAGACTTCCTAAGAATCTTTGTAGCTGAGTTTTATCCGAAATTTCATCGGGGAACTTGGTAGAGAACTCTATGGCTCTGCAAATTGGTTTATAGGTTCCTTGGTAGAGATCATGCCCTAAGAACCTAATGGTTGTCTGAAACAGTTTTATTTTCTTGGCACTTACTGCTAGACCATTGTACCTAACGGTTTGGGCAAAAGTGTTAAGATGCCTAAAATGTTGTTCTATGTTATCTGAGAATACTAGAACATCGTCTATGTATACAATCATGTATTGACTGTAAGGGTTGAATATGTTATTCATGATGTTCTGAAATTCAGAAGGGGCATTCTTGAGCCCGAACGGCATTACATTCCATTCATATTGTCCAAAAGGGACATTGAATGCTGTTTTATACTTATCTTTTTCATCGACTTGAATTTGCCAGAATCCTGACTTCATGTCGAACTTTCTGTAAATATTAGCATTATAAGTTCTTTTTAACAAATCTCTTTTATTAGGAATCGGGTACCTAATCCATTTTAATGCTTGGTTAAGAGGTTTATAATTGATGACGAGTCTTGGGACTCCTCTTTCTTTTTCAGCGTTTTTGTTAACATAGAAAGCTGAACAACTCCACTGTGATTTAGAATGCCTAATGATTCCTTTTTCAAGTAAATCATTGATTTCCTTTTTACAGTGTTCCATGAGCTCATGGCTCATCTGGATCGGTCTGGCCTTTGTGGGAATGTTCTTCTCACTAAAGTCATCCGTGTATGGCAGATCTACAGTATGCTTCTTTCTTTTCCAGAAAGCATTTGGTAGTTCTGAACATATTTCTTTTTCCATAGAATCTAATAATCTCTTTACTCTAGTATTCACCTCCGGGGTTTTTAAATTAGATTCTATCCTTTTTATTTTAACATCTTCTTTTAGGTAGTTAACCTGATTGGTTAATAGCCGTATTTTAAAGATTGTCTTCTGTTTAACATGATTACTATGATCAGTAGTTAAAGGACTTACGTATGGGAACACAAGGTCTCTTCCCATGGAACTGGTGTAAATACCGTCTAATTTAGCGGTATATGGTTTTATCTGTGTTAGGAATGGGATTCCTAGAACGACTTCTTCAGTTATGTTTCGTGTAACAACGAAATCATTAGTGAAGCAAATACCATTATTACAGACATGGGCTTTTGAAAGCTTCCAATCTATTTTTATTTTATCTCCTGTAGCAGAGTATAATTTATGCGTACTTTTACTTAAGTACTTAGTGGGGATTATTCCTTCGCAAATACAATTCTGGTCTGCTCCAGAGTCTAATAACGCTATCTTTTCTAAGATAAAATCTTTATTTATCATAATCTTAATAGGGACATGGTAGCTTAATGCTCTGGCCCTAATTAATTTTAATCCTGATTTACTCTCTGTTGTCAGAGGTTTATCCACTGGAGTCAGTTCTCCGTTAGTCGAGGTTTCAGCCTCTGTGGGACTGAGATTCTTTCTCATACTGAGGATTTCATTTTTTAGATTAATAATTTCTTTTAATAAATCCTGAACAGTAGTGTCTGGATTAGTTTCTTTGATGGAAACTTCTTGGTGGTTATTCGTGATAACACTAATCTTATGTTTTGTATAAGTACAGATTTTCGCGATCACTCTGTGATGAAATGGAGGTGGAACTACGGATCGTAATTTGTGAACTATCGCCACCGTAATAATCTTCTGAAGAAATTTCAGATTTATTACTAGACTGTTCTTCAATTATTAACGAATTATTATCCATTCTCCTTCTGGGTTTTCTGACCCTTTTATTAATAATTTTTGGACTGGTTAATCCATCCTTTTTACCATTCGAATTAGCACCCTTACTGGGTTTTCTGATTGAGTTCAGCCCTTTAAGCTTACTATTAATCCTGTTTGATAATTTATTATCATCTGACTTTGAGCGGCGTTTTGCCAAACAATCTTTAATATTAAAGAAATAATCGAAAGGGTTTTCCTTACGCTCCAATCGGTATATCACCAGACACATGGGCCTTTCTTGCACCAGTATCTTGTAACAACTGTCGGATTTCTTCCTTTTCTCTTTGGATTCCTTTTGGATCCTTTTCGTTCTCTTTAAACGAAGTTTTAATCAAGATCTTACCCTTTACGGGGACCTTAATCTGTTTTAATGGCGGAGTTACTGTTTCAACAGTATTCTCTCTTTTGAACCATTCCTCAGCAATGGTGTTAAGACACTTCATGCCATTATGGAGTTTATCAGTGATTTGGAACCACTTAAAGAATTCTACATTAGAATTAATTCTGTTCATATCACCTATCCATTTATTTCTAAATTATTTTTTTTCCTCGAGTGGGAAAGTGCTGTTGTACCATTTTCTTTTAATGGCATTTTCTGGATCTACCCATAAATTGTTAAGGGTTTTCCAATCAATTTTAAAATCCATATTATTATTAATGGTGCCAAGTCTACTGTGCTTTTGTGGAAGCATAGTAGTACTCCTACCACCACTTAAATTAGCTTCTGGAGCTAACCAAGCATCAATTCTTTTGATCATTTTATCTTCCGTCCCGAATGTTCCTTCCCAAGACAGACAACGATAAGGCTAAATCAGTTTGCAAATGCCACACATGGCCACAATACAACACTTAAGCAAATAGGTCAATGAAAATTTACAAGTAGGAAAGTGAGTTACCTGGAGGTGTGGGGAATAGGTGGGGATATACGCCTCATGTCCTCCTCGCCTTCCCACGCCATCTCCTCCCGAGCTCGTTCCGCCACAAGACTTTGACGGAAGCCACGCCCGGTCCGCAGACGCCTAACTCGACGATCGATTATCGCTATGGGAATCTCCTCATACGATAACCCTCGTCACCGGACATCGTCAATCGGGTGCACCACAGATGGATCCCCGATACATCTCTCAAGATAGAAACATGAAACACCGGATGCGCGCCTCCGGATCGGACGGCAGATTCAACTCGTAGGCAACCTTGCCTACCTGCGGACAATCGATCGGCCCAATGTACCTTGGTGAGTTTCCCTTTCTTCCCGAATCTCATCACACCGCTTCATGGGTGACACTTCAGAAAACCCAATCATCAACCTCGAACTCGGATCACGACGACGATGATCTGCATATGACTTCGCCGACTCACGAGAATCGATCGCTCTGGATAAGCTTCACCTTATCCATCGCTGCGCCAAATTAGGTCCCACTAATCGCACCTCGCCCACATCAAACCAGCCTATCGGCGATCGCACTTCCTCATACAAGGCCTCATAAGGCGCCATCCGAATCGGAGTGGTAGCTATTATTATACGCAAACTCAACTAGAGGCAAATGATCCTCCCACTACCCACGAAATCAATAACACGGGCTCGCAGATATCCTCGAGTGCGGATAGTGCGCTCTGCATGTCCGTGCATGCGAGGATGGAATGCAGACTAAAGCTCACTCCTGCGTCCCTAGACCTTTCGGAAAGACCTCCGAAGTTAGTAAATGGCCGGGCTCCTGCATGCGATATGATAGAAATAGGGACCCATGCGATCGACGATCTCGGATGTAAAGTCTGGCATAATCCTCAGCCGAAAAAGTCGTCCTGACGGGAAGAAAGTGGGCTGATTTCGTCAGCCTGTCGATGATAACCCAAATAGAATCATGTTTCCTCTGAGTGCGAGGTAATCCTGTGATAAAGTCCATGTTGATCACCTCCCACTTCCAGGTCGGGATCTCTATCGTCTGCAACAAACCACGGCCTCGGTGCTCTACCTTCACTGCGACAACACGGGCCGAGCTACAAACTCGCAACGTCCTCTTCAAGCCATCCCACCAATACGGATCTAAGGTCGTGGTACATCTTGGTCGACCGGATGGATGAGTAACGTCGTTGTGTGCTTCCTAGAACCCGCCGCCAAGTCCCGCAATATCCGGAACACACAACCTGCCCTCAAACCTTAGCACCCCATCGTGCTACCTCAAAGACCCTTCCTCACGAAGAGCCGTATCACGATACGAATCAAAACGGATCCTCAACCGTTGCTCTTCACTCGCCGACGATGGAAGACTCGGCAACCTCTCGAACTCGAACCCCACCGCTATCGTAACCAATCAATCGGACTCAAGGCTCGCTAGCGATGTAACTCGCGGACCATGCCCTCTTATCAGTGCACGCCCGATAGACTCCCCATCGACCTACGGCTAAGAGCATCTGCCACAACATTGGCCTTCCCCGGGTGGTACAGGATGTCAACATAGTAATCCTCGAGTAACTCTAACCACCGTATCTGTCGTAAGTTCAGCTCCCTCTGGCTGAAGATATACTGGAGGCTCTTGTGGTCTGTATAAATATCCACATGAACCCCATACAAACAGTGCCTCCAGATCTTCAAGGCGTGAATCACCGCTGCTAACTCCAAATCATGGGTGGGGTAGTTCCTCTCATGCTTCTTAAGCTGTCGGGATAAATGCGCTTATAACCTTACCCACCGCATCAACACACATCCGAGCCCGACGCCGACGATCACAATACACTACATAACCGTGCGGACCTGCGGAAGAGTAAGAAGGCGGCCATCGCCTCTCGCAAGAATCGGAAACCCCGCTCACAAGCATCATCCATTGAAACTTAGCCGCCTCGAGTCAGCCTAGTCAATGGTGCGAGAGATAAGCAAACTTCTCCACGAACCGATAGTAACTCGCAAGGCCCGAAGCTGCGCACCTGGCCGGAGTAGTAGGTCTAGGCCAACTCGATCGCCTCGATTTTGGCCGTATCCACCCGAATACCATCGGCCCCGACAATATGCCCAAGAAAAGCCACCGAAGTCAACCAGAACTCACATTTCGAAAACTTGGCGTACAACTGCTGGTCCTGGAGAACTCTCAGCACAGTCCTCAAATGCTCCGCATGCTCTTGCTCTGTGCGGGAATAAACCAAGATGTCATCAATGAACACTATCACAAACGTGTCCAAAAATGGTTTGAACACTCGGTTCATCAAATCCATAAATACCACGAGCATTGGTCAACCGAAAGACATAACCACGAACTCATAGTGCGTCTGGGTCCGAATGCAGTCCTAGGGACATCCGCCTCTCTGACTCGCACCTGATGATAGCCCGATCGCAGATCAATCTTGGAGAAACATCTCGCGCCCTGCAACTGGTCGAACAAATGATCAATCCTGGGAAGGGGGTATCTGTTCTTAATGGTCACCTTGTTCGGTATGCATAATCAACACACATGCGCGGCGTCCGCCCTTCTTCTTCACGAACAATATCGGCGCTCCCGGGAGAAACACTAGGCTCGATGAAGCCGCTTCTCCAAAGAAATCTCACCTGGTCCTTCAACTCTCTCAACTCGGCGGGTGCCATTACGTATGGCGGAATGGAAATAGGCCGAGTGTCCGCAGCAAGATATCGATACAAAACTCTATCTCCTCTCGGGAGGATACCGGAGGTCATCCGGAAACACATCCGGGAACTCTCGACTCTCGAATCGATGAAAATCTGGTACGCAGCTTGATTATCAAACACCCGAATGAGATGGTAGATATACCCTTCTGCGCACCATCTTCCTAGCCTTGAGGTAAGAAATAAACCTACCCGCCGGCGACACGGTGTTCCTCCCACTCAATAACGGCTCCCAGAAGCTGGAACCGTACCACTCTCTCCTGCGATCTACACCGGCGTAGCGAAGCTAACCAATCCATGCCCATGATCACATTGAAATCGGTCATGTCCAACTCTATCAAGTCGGCCAGTCCGACGATCGCATAAGGTCATCGGACAAGCCCTATATACCCGCCGAGCTACCACCGAATCACCCATCGCGTAGCTACCTCGAAAGGGTCTATGGACTCGTGCTCTACCCCATCCTACTAGCAACAGGGGAGATATATAGACAGTAGAACCGGATCTATCAAGGCATACACGCCACAACATGAAATCGATAAAGTACCGTGACGACATCGGTGAGGCCTCCGGTCTGCCGCTTGGACAAGGCATATATGCGATTCCGAGGACCGCTAGAATCGGGACCCGCGCCACCACCTGCCGCGACCTGGCCCCATGAGTACCTTGCCCTCCGGGCGAGTAGCGTAGGAGATGAAGAAGACCGGCGAAAGACCATGGTCGACCTCTACCTCTGCGCGCCGCTTGGTGGACAGGCTCGGTGACGGCTGGCGCAATCGTAACAAACTCCCGAGCGATACTACAATTCCGTAATGGGATCTACCGATCGGCCACACCGAGGCGGTGGTCGATCGCCGGACCTCTCGCTACTCGACGCTCAAGTCCCGGGGCCCCGTGCGCCTCGAATATCCGGTGCCCCGAGGACGGTGTAGGAGTGCTCGAGCTGGTTGTGGTGCAAATCTAGATCGCTTCGAGGCCGCCCACCCCGATAGCTACCAAAAGACCTGCCCGCCCTAGTCTTCGCTGCTGTCACAACCCGCCTCTCTACGCTCGCATCAGTGCATGAGCTGCATGCGGGTAATGTCCATGCTCGGTCAAGAGCCACACCGCACAAGACTCGGCCATATAATCATCTAGCGGTGACGTAGCGATGCACCGCCCTCCATATCGCTACCAACGCAGGGACATATCGAGCCAACGAATCGAACTCAACGTTGTACTCCTGGCGTGCGTCCTCTGCCTCTCGGCAACAAAAATTGCCGGCCCATGCCTCTCATCCGCGGAGGCAGAAGTGAGTCCAAGTAGGCTGGGACGCTGCTCTCCCGGGATAACTCCCACGAATCAAACCAATCGATCGCGGTATCACGCGACTATGTGAACCAAGATCACGGACTCGGTCTCTCAAGCCTTGATCACTCGCATGATCCTTCAGAATCGACGGATGAACTCCTGCGGATCATCCTCGTGCCTCGACCGTAGAACTCGGTGGGCTACAACTCGTAAAATCCGTAGCCTCAAATCGTCCGATCTCGGATGAACCACAGTCTTCTTTGGGCCTGAGGCTGCTGCGATCCACCTATCATCATGCTCGCCATGATCCCGGCGAATCGCCATCTCTCTGCACTTATCTCATCCGCTCCAGTGTGGGGTGGAGGTGCGGGTCTTGTGGTCTCGCTGGGCGCGGCATCGTGGAACTCGCCATCGGGTATAGGCGGGCTCGAGCCCTCGTGACTCTCGGTGTCCTACTAGCGGCTCCTCGATTGCGCCTTGCCGCCAGGCGGGTTGCCTACGTAGAGGCATAATCATTCTGAGAAAGGAATACGTTAGAGGGGTCCAACTTATAACACAACTCTAAGGCACGATCTCAGAGTGAGAAGAATGGAAACCAATCCTAAATATCCTATAGCCTCCTGATTATTGGTGTGGTGCACATCACACCGATAATCAAGACTCTACTAGATACGGTCTGTAGATACTTTCCGAGGATTAACTGCTCTGATACCACTTTTGTCACGACCCGTTCCGGGGCCCGTGACTGGTGCCTTACCCGGGCACCCAAGTAGTCATACATCAGAGTAATCAGCGGAATATAGAAACACAAGACATGAAACAATTGTAAATGAGACATAGTTTATCTGAAAAATGGTCGCCTTTCGGCATATATATATATAACCAAAATCTGGCAGTTACATCCCAAATGTACAATAGGACTACAGACCTCTAAAAAGATAAACAACTATGGCGGGACAGGGCCCCGCCATACCCTGAATGTACAAACTATCTACAACAACAGGGAGATCATACCCAAAAAGTCGAGCCTCCGGAGAAGATGGAGCTCCTGACACCAAAGCAAAAGATCCTAAGGATGCGGATCTAGTACCTGCTTTCCCTTACCTGCGGCATGAACGCAGCCCCCTGAAGGAGGTCAGTACAACAGGTACCAAGTATGTGAAACTGTAAAGTACTTAAATGAAATCATATCATTTTAAAACTAATTTTACAAATATGTACGAAACAACCAATATAACCGCACAGAGTGCCACATCACAAACAAGAGAAATAATAGGTAAACTGTAACAGGTCTTTTCTAGGCTGCGAATGATCGAAGCAAGGCCAATCGCCCATAGTATCATTATGCATGCCTAATCCTGGACTCCGGCAGTCCGCATAGGCCACTCACATAGGCCCGCATGAGGTATTCCCCGCATCGAGGGTAGCTACTCATCGGCATCGTCCTGGACTCGTAGTCCGCATGGCCATATAGACCGCATGACCACAAAGGTCGCACACTAACCTGGAACTCTCGTAGCTCCGCATAGGTCCCCTGGACCCGCATGAGGTATTCTCGAATCATGGTCCTGCATCACCGAGTCTACCCCAGACGGAGGCGGCTTAACCCCGGTATCATGTCAAGAGGTGAGTGATATAATACTAACATAACAGCTTATCGTTAAACAACATAAGCACAACAAGAATACCCTCTTATACAAACGTTACAAGACACTAACACACATAGCATCATAATATGTCTACTCATCAAACCATCTTATTATACTTTCCAGAAATCAATACAAGTCTTTCATAAACACATAAGTAAACTGTTCCTTTTCTCTTTCTTAAGTCGTTATACCGAACTTCCCATAAAGCTAGTATAACTCTTAAGCTTTTTGTTTTTTTAAAATAAATATTCTTCTTCTTTCAAAAATGACTTATAATTCTTTTGAAAAACTTCAAGATTTTATTATTTAGACTCAAGTCAAAAGACGTCAAGTAAAACCATGTTCAGTTAACACGCGTACGTCTACCGTACTATATATATTTGAAAATATCATGCTCAAGAGTATAGGAAGAATCACATACCTCCTCGGCGAAATCCACCTGCCAAGTCGAATATGTCGCGTGCAGAGTATCAACCTATAATAGTCAAATACGTCTATCAACGTCTAGACTACTCTGTAGGATAATCTAAGCAGAGGGTTCTCTATTCTACGGAAAATCGGGCAGCACTTCCCTACCCGGTAAACTATACAAGTCTACTGTAAATACAGTCCTATGTAAGTACAGTTCAATCTTCTTAAATTCTTCAGATGTGATTATAGTTCAATTCTCTTCTGTAATACCCTTCAAAGTACTTACAGTTCAATTCTCTTCTTTTAATATCCTTCTATGTGCTTTAAACTTATTTATATACTTCTACAGTATGTATTCTCCAATTACAATAGAAGGATAAGATTATTTACCTCGATAAGCCCAATATTATCCAAGATATAAGTCGATCCTGAGCAAGGTTTAGCTCCTAATCTGTACGCTCCAATCCGCTCCAAGAAACCCTTAGAAGTTTCTACACAACTTCTACTTTCTACTTCAACCAACTATGAAGTTTCTCTTAGGGTTTCGTTTAGTGACTAATGGAATATAAGGTAGTATTTCCGGACTCTACGTATAGAGATAACTTTGGAAATACTAAAAGGGATTGGCTAAGGTATTTTGGGGATAGTAACAATACTTGGAGAGTATTTCTACCAAGAGGGGGAGGGCTTTAGCCGAGACTTCTAGGAAAGGGGGGGGGGGAGAGAGGGGTGTTTCGGCTAGGCTCTCTAGAGGAGGGGGAAAAGTGAGGCTTGGACGAGAAGCTCACTAGGGAGAGGGGAGTGTTTGAGACTTGGAAGATAATTTTGTGGATGAAGAATTCATCAACTAAGGGGGGGTATTTATAGGGCTTTCAAGGGCCAAGATGAAGCCAAGTGGGGGGCAAGTGGAGGGTGGGGATTCACCCATGTGCCCTTATCCATCTACTACACACAAATATCCTACCTAACCTTGACTAAGGAAAGGCCACAAAATCGTCCAACCTTGCCCATGTTGCCGTCCACTTGAGGGTGACAAGTGTCACCCTCTCGTTGGTCCAAAATATTTCATCTCTCGGAAAAATCCGCAAAAATAATAAATGACATAGCCGTAATTTTCCCTACGCAAGTTTTGGAAAACGTTTCGTCGGAAAACGATTTTTTTCGTGGGTTGTGCACAAGTTTTTCGTCCATAGTGCCTAACTAAGGCTAAACGTTTCTACGTACGCCCTTACGTACATACTCTGGAAATACGGGGTATAACAATCACGTTTTAGGATGTGTAGGTCATATTTGGACTGCCGGGAGATGGAACACCATTATACAGTGAGGTTGATCCTCATGAGCCAACATTAGGGCGTGATTTGAATAGGCTCACTAGATTCGCGCCTCAGCCCGGTCATATCCATGGATAAAGTTGATTGTTAATGAGTGCCTTTGTGATTACTTATGCACCGTGGACGAGGCAGATCCTATTATATACAACATAGATTAGGAGATTATGGATCGTCATTCCCATATCTATTTACTTATCATATTCGAGGGAATCATATTCTCAATCGCATTAGGTTCCCACATGAGCTTAAGGTATTGATATTTTTAGCCGATCTGGATAGAATGAGAGATTGCAACTGGGATAGTGCTATTTTTACTTACCTTTATCGAGCGCCTATTGACGCTATGAGTGACGTCGGTGGATTTTTTTATTTTCTCCAAGTAATATATTTAAGTGTGTAATTTTATTCTAAATATACATTTTTGAAACGACGACTAATAAATCATTTTTAATATCCCTTTCAGTTATGGGTGTGGGTTACGATGTTGCCTTTTCAGCCCGTACCGCGCAGCCTCAGTTTGAGCTCATTGATGAGGACATGCCCTATGCGCGGAGATGGGTGTGAGGTATATCCCGAGATATTAATACATACCACAGTATTCTTCCATTCAGGGATCATCTTGATTATATGACATACGAACGAGTGAATTTTTTTGATTTTATATTATTATCTTCCTTTTTTATCCTTATTGTTTACTAATTTGTAGCCATTTTTATAGTCTTTTCTATTGACACCGTTTGATAAGTTCTTGGATCAATTTCTAGAGTTTTGCAAGGCTGGTCAGGACGTGTAGATGTCGTGGTATACGTTGATATACATGGAGATTATTGAGGATCACACGTCCCATCACGTCCTATGATAGTTTGGGCACATACAGAATATAATTGACCCAGTTGATTGGGAGCACTGCAACTATCAGCAGAACGAGCGGTCGACCAACAGTTAGTTGATTGGGAGCACTGCCACTATCAGCAGAACGAGCGGTCGACCACCACTGCTGGATACCGAGCCTTTATGCACTCTCAAACTAATCGTTGGGCTGTTAGGCTACAGAGCATAACAGAGGTCAGTCATACGACTCCGATCGAGGTTTACATGAAGTGGTACCGGCAGATCACACACAACTGAATGAACAACCCCGATATACGTGTTCTATATGGTCGAGGATAAGAAACACTAGCAGGAAAATATGAGGCATTAGTAAGTTTACAACACTTAATCTTATTTAATTATCTTAACTATTACGTTAAAAATTTATCCAATTATTAATATTTGCAAACAAATGAAGCTAGTGACCGTACAACAAGTGCGCCAATTGGGTTTATAACATATTTCTATTCCTGAGACAATGGGATTTGCTTGCCAGATCATTTAGTTAATTGAGTCGGGTATCCGATGGACACAAAAGGTAGGACATATGCATGATCGTGTTTCATAAGGCCCATATCAGTATATGGATGGGCACGTCATGGTCGCGCACCTCGTGGAGGTGGTGGTGATAGATGTGGTGATGATAAATAGGGTGGAGGTAGAGGGGGTGGTGGCAAAAGGGATGGTGGAAGAGGGGATCGTGGCTGAGTAGGTGCTGCCAGAGTAGGTGGTTCCAGAGTAGGTGGCGCCAGAGGATTCCGTATAATAGATGAGACTGTTGATAACGCTATCGATCCTGCTCTAATACTGTAGCATAGCGACTTCAAACTTCTCGTCGACTTCTTCCCACCGTTGACACCTATATATACACCGGCACACATATTTTCATATATACATGGGTCTTTTTCCCAGGAAAGCTAGAATGTGTATGTCGGTGTACGTGATAACATGAATTGGCTTATTATGATGTAATAATGTGGGGAGCGGCCAGTTTGAAATATAGACAGTAGTAAGGAGCTGAACTACAACTTGTCATTCATAAACTTCGATGAATTTCTTATCCCATAGGTTAGTGTTTAAAATACCTATTTTAAAAAATTAAAATACCTATTTTAAAAAATTAAAATACCTATTTTAAAAAATTAAAATACTTATAATGATTATTTCATAATTTTTCGTATCTTAGGTTTCGTCGACAATATGCACTCATGAGCAACCTACTTAGGAGCCCACTCATAAGCCTGCCGAGCCACATGTTAGAATTTTAGTAAAACTCAATTTTATTCAATATAAGTTAAGTATAACTTTAATTTTGTTTATATTTATTTAGACCTCGGATAGGAACCGCTCCAGCTGTAGCTCCAACTTCAGTCAGTGAGTATCCCATTTATGATACTACTTTGAATCCTACACCAGACCCCTCTCAATATCCCGCTCAGGAGCCTGTCGAGACACAAGTTTGATTTTTACCAAAATTTAATGTATTAAATATAAATTAAAATTGATACTAATGGTTTATATATTATTTCAGCTTCATCCTTATGCGCATGTGGTCCAGTATCCTTAAGAGGACGATGTTGATGATTATGACCCTATTGATCCCAGCAGATTGACTCTGATCATGCCAATTAAAGACGATCATGTGCACACCATGGTCCGGACTCCGAAGAAGGGAAAAAGAAAAAATGGGTGGTGGATGATCACGTCTTAGAGCGTCCTGCTATTAGGATGAAGAGAGGGATAGAGACAGTGGCGAGGGTGGTGGGGGATCATATTAGCCGCAGGCCTAATGTTACTCTAAAGTCTACTGCATCCGGGACCCATTAGAGATTGTGCATATGTAATTAAGTTAATATTATATTTTTTGTGTATCATTTTCTTAATAATAATTAGTTATTTTAGTCTTTATTATCATTTATTACTAACTCGTGTGACATCCTAAATTAATTAGAAAACAAATCTCGACATATTCAAAATAAAGTAATGTCTTCACTAAACAATAGAATGCTTAAATCAAAACCCTAAAAGTAAAACACTTAAACCTAATGATAACAAGTTTCTAAACAAAACATACCCTGGGCAGTTTACAATCCCTAAAACGATGATCTGAATGTTTAGGTATTCTTGATGTATTGAGACTACATTATTGTTCGCATAAAAAATATCAGGTTCTATATAAAATATTGACATTCTGGAGTCTTGAGACATTATTAATATTTAATCAAAGTATGAAAAATATGAATTTCAAACCTTTGAAATAATACCAAGTGTTGAAAATAATTATCTACCCCTATTGCGTAGGAAATTCCAGTGCAAAAGAACTTAGCCCCGTCATTACGGTTAAGTCCTTTTGCGCAGTAGATTCCTGCGCAAAAGATACTTATGTAATTATTTTTGGAGATATTTTCATTGCATTGGCGTTTCTTTGGGTCATTTAAGTTTCGGACTCGATAAATGCAAATTATTTAAATTATTGTTGATTATGTAATAATCAACAAAGTGGCATGAATAAAGGAAATGTCGTAAAAAGCACCTCTATTTGGTTCAATAATTCAATCATCTTTAGTTAATGTAGCTTCAATTTTATAGTCGGTTTCAACGCGGGTATCAAACCTCAACAACAACATACCTAGTGAAATTTCACAACGTGGGGTCTGAGAAGGGTAAAATGTACACAAACCTTACCTCCACATTGGTAGGTAGAACAGCTATTTCCGAGAAACTCTCGACTCAAGACAAAACATAAGCACAAGCAAAGCAAAAATAAAATAAAAGCAAGAGCAAAACAAGGGAAACGATCCGACCTGGTCAAAAACTTTTAAGCAGTATGAAAATGCTGGTATCAAAAGTGAATAAGCCATGATAACACATTCTGAAAAAGTAAGCAGTAACTTGCGCGGGTAAATAAGCTAAACAAAGTACACTAAAGAACACATAGCAGAAAAAATCAATCTACAGAGGACTATAAAGCAATATTGTGTCTATTAGTATGATAGTCTAGGAGAGCATATAAATAACACTACAAGTACCCATTTGCAAGCGTGTGTTGGACTACGCTCGACTACCTACTACTCTTCTACCCTAATATGTGTCCTCTCCAACCGCCTATCTAAGGTCATGTCCTCAGTAAGTTGCACCTGCATCATATCTCGTTTAATCACTTCTCCCCAATACTTCTTCAGCCTACCTCTACCCCTCATGAACCCGTCCATAGGCAACCTTTCACACCTCTGCATTAGGGTATTTGTGTATATCCTCTGCGCATGCCCAAACCATCTCAATCTCACTTCCCGCATCTTATCCTTCACCGAGGCCACTCTCAATCTATCCCGGATATCCTCATTTCTAATCATATCCCTTCTTGTATGCCCACACATCCATCTCAACATCCTCATCTCTGCATCTTTCATATTTTAGATGTGCGAAGTCTTGACTGGCCAACACTATGCCCCATACATCAGAGTCGGTCTAACTACCATCCTATAGAACTTGCCTTTAAGTTTTGGTGGCACCTTTTTATCGCATAAGACTCCAGATGCGAGCCTCCATTTCATCCACCATGCCCCAATACAATGTGTGACATCGTTATCAATCTCTCCATCCCTTTGAAAATATACCCAAGGTACTTGAACCTTCTTTTCTTTAGAATGACCTGAGTACAAAGCCTTACCTCTACGCCTGTCTCAAGGTCACTCCCGTTACTGAACTTGCACTCTAAGTATTATGTCTTGGTCCTACTCAACCTGAACCCTTTAGACTCCGGAGTCTATCTCCAAACCTCCAGCATAGAGTTCACTCCCTTGTCAGTCTCAAGATTATGTCGTTTGCGAATAACATACACCATGACACCTCCCCTTGGATTTATCGCGTCAGTCCATACATCACCAAGGCAAATAAGAATGGGCTAAGAGCTGATCCCTGGTGCATTTCCATCATCACTGGGAAGTGCTCCGAGTCTCCTTATACTGTTCGTACCCTAGTCTTGGCTCCATCATACATATCATTGATCGCCCTAGTGTACGCCACAGGTACACCTCTAACCTCCAAACATCTTCATAGAACCTCCATAGGGACTTTGTCGTATGCCTTCTCGAGGTCGATGAAAATCGTATGTAAGTCTCTCTTCCTTTTTCTATACTGCTCCACCAACCTCTTAATTAGATGAATGGCTTTTGTGGTCGAACCTCGAGTGAAAAAAATGTTGCTTCAATTCAATTGACTTATATTTGAAAAAATTGTACATTATTTTAGTTATAATTAAGTACCTTTATGACATGCATGACTTTAATTTTGTTCTTTTTTCGCTAAGTCAAATTAGAAGCAGGCCTTTTTTTATAATGAAAGGATTACCAATTGAATACTCTTTATTGACAAATTATAGTGTAGTTTTCCAAAATTATTCCACATAAATATACCAGTCAAATATTAATTCTTATACATATATTAAATTTTGAATATTCTTAACAAATTTTATGTGTGGTTTCGCCACTGTTTTCACCTCATTTGATCTTCTCGTATCTTGGATTATATGTGTAGTATATTTAAACGTCAACCTAATGAAATCATTAAGAGGATCGAACTATGATTCATTATACACCAATTGTACAAATTTCCCCGGAAGAACAAAATATTGTTTTCCTGTGTTACGCAAAAGATTGTTCCTCCGCTTCATTATACACACTCCCTTTTGTGTGATTAATTTCATGGTTTAATATGAAATTAGCATTAGTAAATTCATGAGCTATCACATGCTAATACAAAACGATTTGTTTTCAGTCACGTACGTAATTAATGCATGGACATCCTTTTAAAACTTTGGGCCATGCATGGCCTTGATATGGTAGGGTCACCCGGTGGATACAGGATTATCACTAAGGGGTTTGCAAAAATAAAATTATAGTATTTGAGATTTGAAATTTTAACCCTTAAATCACTGAACTAACGTTTTTTTTGTGTTTAGGATATTAAGAATCTATCTCTCTATATATATATATATATTACTTTATATATATGATGTAATTTTTTACCGGATGAACACCCTCCCGATGCCCTAGATCTGCTCCTGGTCATCATAACAGTTGTTGTCTAGATGGTGATTACATGGATAAATTCAACTCCATAAGTTAAAATGATTGTCCCTTTTCCCTTTTTTAAAGTCAATATGCAATTTTTAATTATTTTTTAATCAACACGATTATTGCACTCTCTCATTTAATTGTATAGTATTTTCCAGGAGTGAATCCGCTGTGTAAGCTATGAATATATATACTAATTTTAGAGTACGTGTGCGTTAAACAATATTTATAAGAACTTGATTACAAAAACACAGATAGGAGTAAAAATTATGAATTAAATATTAAATGTTGCGCCAGCACAAGTTGGTCCTTCTGTAAAAAAGAAAATTGTTATTCGGCCAAAAAAAAAGTTGAAGTGTTATGAAATACATATTCTTTGTATGAATGTCTATACACATTTACTAACCTCTTGTATGTTACATGTACCTATTAATTTGGGCACTTAATATTTGTAATTTTCATTGGGTAGTTTCATCCTATAAATTGAGATGTTATTCACCTTTAAAGTATGACTAATAAACACTTGAAATAAGAATAAAGTTTCTTCCTCCTCTCTACTTCTTTGTCTACATCTCTTGTCTTATATTGCTATTGCTATCATTTTATCATTTTATAACACATTTATTAGCACAAGACTGCTGCCTTGGGCCAATATTTTGAAATATGACGAAAGTAAAAACTGCATCAGGTATTTCTTTTTAGCATCTTTCATTTCTTTTTATTATTTCCTCTGTTGTATATAATATCGTAAGGGACGTAAGTTCTCTTTGCTGAGATATTTGATATTCTGACTATGTGGCTCGAAGAAAGATAATTTACAATCTTGTTAGTTCTGACTAAATCTTTGATGTGTTTTGCCATGAAGTGGAATGAAAGGTATGATCCACGCATATTCATATGTTTGTTCCATAAAAAAGTTTTTAATTCTTAATTAATTGCTCTATTACTTCTTTTAGAAAAAATCATCAGCAGAGAAGACAACCCATTTATGATTCCAGCCGAGATGCTAGTAAAAGAAAGGATCAAGAATGTTATATATTTCAGGAGCCTCTATTGATCAGACTCGTTAGTTCCGCAGCTCGGGGAGAAAGTTCCATAATTTCATTGTTGATAGATAGAAGGGAGGCCCACCTTTTGGGAACTCTTTTCTATCCTTGTCCCTTGTCGGCTAGAGTCACGGAGCTAAAAGCAGATTCTTTAGTCGCGGTTGTGTAAGCTTTCCACCTCTCTCTTAGCTTTGTATCTTTTCCATTCGGTCCAAGAACTAAGAGCAGTCGAAGTCCTAAAATTGTTATTATGGGAAAGAGCTAATGAATTCATAGCATTAGTAGTGTATTATATATCACCCTAAATGGATTTTGGATGTTTGTTATCATTATTTCGTATGGATTTTTTTGATCTCCGAATCTTAAATGGTTCGCTTGATCATTTATTCCTCAAATTTGTTCCTGAAGAACAATATTATTAAAAGGAATTATGATATTAATTTCTCATTCTTTAATCGCTAAGAATGAAGGTTTACAAGAAATAGATGATCACCATAAGTGATAATATCTCTTAAATCTCATTATGATTAAATTCATATATGTCAATAACCATCAGAAGTGGTAATATCATTACAGATGATTATGTTCTGTTCCCGAAGAATGAGAAATTTTGATAAATGTAACAAATACATATTTTGTTACACCCCGTAATTTCATGACACATAAGTGAGAACGTAAGTAAGGAAATAAGATTTGAATGTTGGAAGGAACGTATATTTACATTTTCTATATGGAATAATTTTGGATACTACAAATGTGACGACGAGAATTAATATTGGTGGTTGAATCCTTTCCAAATGGAGTTATGGACTTAGGATTGTATTATTAAATCTTGACATTAAGAATGTGGGGCCCATCGAAAATTTCACAATTTTGGGGGAGGTCCATTGAAAAATATCAAGAATTGGCTAAGTGTGGGAGATATTTTGTGGAGGGAAAGACAAGTGGACAAGAGGGTCTACTTGAGTCCCCCTCCACTTATGTTACATACACTTGATTTATACAAGTCTTGCAAGACTTAGGCTCATAATATCTTCATCATCCAAACTCTCTTATCTCTTCCTTAAGCTTCACATTTTCGAAATCCATAGCCATGAAGAACAAGAGTTACTTATTTTCCAAGATTAAACACCTTAATTAAGTTCTAAACCAAGTTAACACTCCAAAATTGTTGGTCACGGTTTTGGCCAAGAAACTTCTTGAAACCCTAAGCTTGTTGATAAACTTTTTGGAAGTGAAACATAAAAGCAAGATGGATACAAGCTTGTAGAGGATATGTGTGTGTTGTTGTAACTTGAAGAAGTGGTGCAAAAGGAAGTGGTGGTGGCCGAAACTAGTGGACTATTTTGGCTAAAAACTAAGGTAAGATTTCTACTTCCTCTTAAGGTAATTGGAAATTACATGTTGTTATAGTTAAGAGATGAACTTGTGTTAAGTAAAATGGAGAATAAGAAGTGCATGTGACATTTTGTCACGACCCGACCTCGGGCCCGTGACTGGTGCCTTACCCCGGGCACCCTAGTGATACAATCATCAGAGAAAATCAGCGGAAATAAAAACTTAAGCATGAAACAAGACATAAAATAAGCAACAGGCTAACCAAAACGGTTACCTTCATGTATATATATATCAAAATCGAACAGTTTAAATCCCTTACAAACCCTGCCCACAACAATACTACAGACCTCTACGAATTTTATAACAACTATGACGGGACAGGGCCCCGCCATACCCCTGAATGTACAAGAACCTACAATCTCAGGGAATCATACCAAAAGATAAGCCTCCGGAGAAACGGAGCTTCCCAAAACGCTGAACTGTGATCCTATGAGCGAGGATCAACAACCGGTGTACCTCTACCTGCGGCATGAACGCAGCCCCCCGAAGGAGGTCAGTACAACATATACCAAGTATGTGAAACTGAAAATACTGTAATGAAATTATAATAGTCTATATAAAACAGGAGACATGTATGATAACCAAACTACAGTACACAATGTATAAGCAGTCATGTCAAGTCAGGGACTTACGCCCTCAAAGTCATCGTGCCCGTGGAACTCCTTCCTCACTGCCGTCAGTCTATGACATAAATCATAATCATATGACGCGCCCGTGGCATCCTACCTCACTGTCGGCGTACACATATACAATACATATATATATCTCCTGCCCGTGGAATCCTCCGTCACTGCCGGCAGCCGTAGGTGTAACATATAACCATGTGACCCGCCAGTGGCATCCTACCTCACTGTCGGCGTACACATATATAATACATATACATATATATAATACGCGGCCGCATGCCCCGGAATCCCTCATCGGTGTAGCATGGTCATAACGTGCCCTCGGCATCCCTCATCGTAGGTGCAGGTATTCATAGGGAGCTAGCCCATGGAGTAATAATCGTATATACCATGCCCCCGGAATCCCTCATCGGTGTAGACAGGTCTTCATGGGGAGCTAGCCCATGGAATAATAGTAATGGTCACATGCCCCCGGAATCCCTCATCGGTGTAGACATGCCCATGTGACAATAATAATATACCGGGAGTTTAACCCGCTGCATGACCGCATGCCCCCAGAATCCCTCATCGGTGTAGACATGTCCATGTGATAATAACAATGGAAGCATACCCGTGGAATCCTCCGTCACTGCCGTTACGTCTAATGAAATGTTCGGGCATCTAACCCGCATCCTGGTCGCATGCCCCGGCATCCCTCATCGTATAAGCATGGCCAAGATCAAACAAAATGGAAGCATACCCGTGGAATCCTCCGTCACTGCCGGTACGTCCAACAAATTCACAACAAGTCAGCCGACCCTCCAACCGAGAGACGCGGTAACATAGTAATATCACCGAAGGCTATAACAACTAGCATAGGCAAATTTAACATACTCTTAGACTTCCATTTTATGACAACAATCCGGGTTTTAACCCTAAAGTACTACGTACATTAATCCTTTCAAAAAGATCTCTTTTTACGTAAAAACAACTCGATACTATTATCCGTAGTACCAAACACGTTCATGTTTAAATCAAGTACTTTACACTTTTTAAACCAAGTGGCTTACACTTTTAAAACAACGTCAAGTATACTTTTAAAACCCAAGTAACTAGCTCTTTTAAGATCAAGGTACTCCTACCTTTTAAAACCAAGCCACTTATATTTTTCTCATCAAGAAAAGTTCGATATTTGAAAATAAGTTACTTATACTTTTAAACTCAAGTTACTTCTCTTTTCCCAAAATCAAGTTACCATTTTAAATCCAATAATAAAACCATTCTTTTGTTTTCATAAAGTCGTTATAACTAACTTCCCATAAAGCTATTATAACACTTTATGTTTTAAACCAATTTAAAACAAAACCATGCCTTTCTTTTAAACCAAAACACTTCAAATTCTCAAGTCTATTTTCTTTTAGAAATCAAGTTCCTTACTTTGGAATTTAAGAAAACAATAATTGTTTATAATGATTCTTATTAAAGTAGCCATGATCTATAAAATGTAATACAATTTTGTCTTATCTTAGCTTCTATGCAGATGGAAGATTCTACTTGTTTTAATATAATTAATAGTCGTTACTTTTTCCTTTATTAACGCTGCAATGGCTTGTTCAATACTTATTCCCATTTTCCGAAATCAATATAACTTATTCCTTTTCCTTTTCTTTAGACAAAGTACTCATTTCTCACGAATGAGGTTTCACCACTTTTTAACACAATTAAAGTTCTTCACATTTCATATCAAGTCAAATATAAGTCAAGTCTCTTATCTTAAAAACAACAAACCATTCTTTTACCTACATAAAGTCGTTATAACTAACTTCCCATAAAGCTATTATAACACTTTATGTTTTAAACCAACCAAAATTCGTTTAGCACACGTACGTCTACCGTACTACATAGTTCACAACAATCATGCTAGAAAAGATAGGAAGAGGTTCACATACCTCGCGACGATTATCGATAATTAGCAAAATGCTCCAAAGTACTATACCCTTGCTAGACTTTTCCACCCTTCAAGTAGAATACGCTACTCGTAGTACTTCCACCTATAATGGCCATAAAGCGTCTATCAACTTCTCGATCTCTTTGTAGCATAATTCAAAGTACAAGGTTCCTTATTCTACGAAAAATTCGGCAGCACCTCCCCCCCGTAACCACATAAATCTCTTCCTCTATTAAGGCCCGCTACCAAGCCAACAACTCCAAGGGGGTTACACGTCTAACCGGACGTGTACAACACTGCCCCACAATAATACTACAAGTCTACTGTAAATACAGTCCAATGTAAATACAGTTCAATTCTTTATAATCATCCTTCCAATATATCTTATACTCAATTCTAAACTACTACAATATGTAATATCCAATTACAATAGGGGGACAAAGATCATTACCTCGATAACCCCAAAATTATCCAAGATTAATAAGTCGATCCTGAGCAACGCTTAGCTCCAATTCCTTATGCTCCAACCCGCTCCAAGCAACCCTTAGAAGTTTCTAAACAACTTCTCTTAAATCTTCAACCAACTATGAAGATTTTCCTAGGGTTTCATTTTGCGACTATTGGAATAAAGTAGTATTTCCGGGCTCTTATGTTGGGATAACTTTGGAATACTACAAGGGATTTAGGCTAAGGTATTTGGGACTATACCAACACTTGAAGAATTTTTCTACACAAAGGGGGAGTTGGACGAGAACACCTAAGGGGAAGGAGTATAATTTTTGACTTGGAAACTCTCTAAGTGGATGAATAAAGTCTTGCAAACAAGGGGGTATTTATAGGCCAACCAATGGCTAGGATTAAAGCAAGTGTAAGGTGAGGATTGGGGACATGTGTGTGGGTAATCTACCAACCATATGTCCACCACAAAAATGGGACAAGTGGCTTGCCACTTGTCCCCCACAAAACCGTCCAAGGACACTTGTCCACCAAACATTCGGCCAACATGGCCACATGGGGGTGACACGTGTTGCCCCCCTACTCGTCCAAAATATTTCATCTTCCAAAAATATCCGTAATGCCAAAAATCTCTAAACCAAAGTGGGCCCTTCAAAACCGTAAATTTCTCCCGTGGGCCCCACGTGACCAATTCCGAAAATCAAATTCCATAATTCTCTAATATTCCAAAAAGTCCGAATACCAAATCTGAGAATCCAATTCCCCCACGTGACCAATTCCGGAAATAAAATTCCATAATTCTCTAATATTCCAAAAAGTCCGAATACCAAATCTGGGAATCCAATTCCCTTTAACTAACCTTTTTCCTTCACAAAATCCGGAAACTTTTCCGTCGAAAAATCACATCTTTCTTCTTTTTTAATTTAAATGTCGTATTCTCGTACGTACGTCCTCACATACATACCCTGGAACTACGGGGTGTAACATTCTTCCCCCCTTAGAAACATTCGTCCCGAATGTTCCTTCTAAGTCTCAAAACATACATGCGCCGGTATAGTCTTCACTACTATACTTACCAAACCAATCATGCCACCAATGGCCATAGTATAACATACGCGCAAAAACTCAAATCCAAGCCAACGAGAAATCACCTCTAACGTGTATAACAACACTACAGCTTCCACCCATGGTCTAAAGGATACTTTCTTCACCTCGTTACTTCACAAAATGATCACTCCCCTTCTCTTAACCCATGTTCACTTCTTTCCTTACTCGTCGTACACTTCTCGTACACCCGAACTCTTTCTATTACACGTACCATATTTCAGTCATCGCTTTTCTACTATCCAACTTGGTCACCTTACTAGCTTCGATTTCCTCTAAGGCCATTCCCGGCCTTCACGATCCGATTCTGGTCGAACGCATCCACGAACTCGTACAACGGTTACCTAAACTTGGGCCTTGCACCCTCGTGACCCCATCACCTAGCGGGACTACCTCAAATTTACCTCACTTCATTCTGGGCTGCGGGTTGACCCGCAATCTGGCCTCAACCCGACCCATTATCGCGTCAAACTCTCTCGTTCCTCGATCCGGAACAATCTTACTAATTCACGTCATGAAAGCTACCACTTCTATCTCAAACTACCCATGGAATTATCACACAAATACTTCACGTATACTATGCACTCCGACAAAGATTAACCGTAAAGTCTTTTACTCAAGACGGCCTTACATCTAAGGTCTCAACTGTTATAAATTCTAAGGCTCAAAATTTCCTCATCCCCAGACTTACCCTTTTCACTAACCAGGCTTCTAAATCATATTTTATCACCATGCCATCCGAACATAACACTTAACACATCATCATAACATCAATACAAACTAGTCTCTAGAGGGTTAAGGATATACCTGAAAATCAAATAGGCGATTCAAAGGACCGCTAAAATCGAACTTCCACCGCGACCTGCCGTGTGGCTCGATGTATGAACATCCCGCCTAGCTATGGAAGGTGAAGAACCCACAATCGATCCCGTAGTCCGTGCTATCCCACCTGCCACCTCGGTGGACGATCTCTCGCCAAATGGCCCCGTTGGCCGCAAGCATAACAAGTCGCCGAAATAGTACGACACTCCCAAGATGGGGTCTACCATATCGACCACACCGAGGTAGGGTGGCTCCATCCAAGCTAACACCCTCCTCCCGAAACTCAAGCCTCGGAGCTCGACCTGCTCCTGAACATCCCGAACGTCCCGAAGACTGTGGAGGACCACTCTGTACTGGCGGAGGCGCATAACTGGCCTGCTGCTGAGGCGGTCCGCCTCGAAAGTTACCAAAGGTCCCTGCTGTCCTGGCCCTCTTATGCTGATCCTGGTCCCTACGTCGGTCTCTACGCTCTCAATCCTCGTGGCATAAGCTCAGATACAGGCAATGTTCATGCCCGGCTGAAGAGCTACTCCTGTACAACTCTCTGCTAGATAATCGTCAAGTCCTGTGACATATCGGTGCACTCTATCCTGCATGTCTGCCACTAAAGCGGGGACATAACGAGCCAACGAGTCAAACTCTATACTATATTCCCGAACCGTCCGCCCGTTCTGCCTCAACATCATAAATCTATCTGCCCAAGCTCTCCTCATCTGCGAGGGCAAGAAGTGTGTAAGAAAAGCCTCTGAGAACTCGTCCCAACCAGCTGGAGGCGCATGCTCCCCCCGGGATAGTTTCCATGAATCAAACCAGTCGACGGCAGTATCACGCAGCCGATGTGAACCTAATACCACCGACTCTGTCTCTGAGGCCCTGATCACTTTCATGATCTGCTGCAGCTGTCGAATAAAATCCTGAGATCTTCCTCAGTTCTCGATCCATAGAACTCGGGTGGACTGCAACTCAAGAAGTCCCGAAGTCTCAAACTATCGGATCTAGGGTGAACTACTGGTACTACCGGAACCTCCGACTCTCGTCTGTCCTCATTCCTAGCCACAAGCCTAGCTAGTAACTGGGCCATATCCTTGTAACTCATATCCTCGGCTCCTGGTCGTGGAACTGGAGACTCAGGTATCGTGGTCTCAATAGCTGCAGCTGCTGCTCTAAACTCCCCTGGGGCTAGCGGCGTCGCAGAACTCCCCATCTGAAGTACCACCTTAGGTAAAGACTGGGCCTCGCTCGTAACCCTCGTCTTTGTACTCAGCCTCCTCGCTGCCTTGCCGCTCGGGCTCGTTGCCTTGCGTAGGCATAATCGGTACAAAAGAATACGTCGGAGGAGTCCAACTTATAACACACTTTCTAAGGCACGAACTCAGAGTGAGAAGAATGGAAACTAATCCTAAATATCCTGTAGCCTCCTGATTATAGGTGTGGTGCACAACACGCCGATAATCAAGACTCTACTAGATACGGTCTGTAGACACTTTCCGAGGATTAACTGCTCTGATACCACTTTTGTCACGACCCGACCTCGGGCCCGTGACTGGTGCCTTACCCCGGGCACCCTAGTGATACAATCATCAGAGAAAATCAGCGGAAATAAAAACTTAAGCATGAAACAAGACATAAAATAAGCAACAGGCTAACCAAAACGGTTACCTTCCTGTATATATATATCAAAATTGAACAGTTAAATCCCTTACAAACCCTGCCCACAACAGTACTACAGACCTCTACGAATTTTATAACAACTATGATGGGACAGGGCCCCGCCATACCCCTGAATGTACAAGAACCTACAATCTCAGGGAATCATACCAAAAGATAAGCCTTCGAAGAAACGGAGCTTCCCAAAACGCTGAACTGTGATCCTATGAGCGAGGATCAACAACCGGTGTACCTCTACCTGCGGCATGAACGCAGCCCCCCGAAGAGGTCGATAACAGTACCAAGTATGTGGCGAAAATATCAGAATGAAATCATAATAGTCTATATAAAACAGGAGACATGTATGATAACCAAACTACAGTACACAATGTATAAGCAGTCATGTCAAGTCAGGGACTTACGCCCTCAAAGTCATCGTGCCCGTGGAACTCCTTCCTCACTGCCGGCAGTCTATGACATAAATCATAATCATGTGACGCGCCCGTGGCATCCTACCTCACTGTCGGCGTACACATATACAATACATATATATATCTCCTGCCCGTGGAATCCTCCGTCACTGCCGGCAGCCGTAGGTGTAACATATAACCATGTGACCCGCCAGTGGCATCCTACCTCACTGTCGGCGTACACATATACAATACATATATATATATATAATACGCGGCCGCATGCCCCGGAATCCCTCATCGGTGTAGCATGGCCATAACGTGCCCTCGGCATCCCTCATCGTAGGTGCAGGTCTTCATGGGGAGCTAGCCCATGGAGTAATAATCGTATATACCATGCCCCCGGAATCCCTCATCGGTGTAGACAGGTCTTCATGGGGAGCTAGCCCATGGAATAATAGTAATGGTCACATGCCCCTAATCCTCATCGGTGTAGACATGCCCACGTGACAATAATAATATCTGAGGAGTTTAACTCACTGCATGGCGCACGCCCCTAATCCTCATCGGTGTAGACATGTCCATGTGATAATAACAATGGAAGTATACCCGTGGAATCCTCCGTCACTGCCGGTACGTCCAATGAAACGTCCGGACATCTAACCCGCATCCTGGTCGCATGCCCCGGCATCCCTCACCGTATAAGCATGGCCAAGATCAAACAAAATGGAAGCATACCCGTGGAATCCTCCGTCACGCGACGCGTCCAACAAATTCACAACAAGTCAGCCGACCCTCCAACCAAGAGACGCGGTAACATAGTAATACCACCGAAGGCTATAACAACTAGCATAGGCAAATTTAACATACTCTTAGACTTCCATTTTATGACAACAATCCGGGTTCTAACCCTAAAGTACTACGTACATTAATCCTTTCAAAAAGATCTCTTTTTACGTAAAAACAACTCGATACTATTATCCGTAGTACCAAACACGCTCATGTTTAAATCAAGTACTTTACACTTTTTAAACCAAGTGGCTTACACTTTTAAAACAACGTCAAGTATACTTTTAAAACCCAAGTAACTAACTCTTTTAAGATCAAGGTACTCAAACCTTTTAAAACCAAGCCACTTATATTTTTCTCATCAAGAAAAGTTCGATATTTGAAAATAAGTTACTTATACTTTTAAACTCAAGTTACTTCTCTTTTCCCAAAATCAAGTTACCATTTTAAATCCAATAATAAAACCATTCTTTTGTTTTCATAAAGTCGTTATAACTAACTTCCCATAAAGCTATTATAACACTTTATGTTTTAAACCAATTTAAGACAAAACCATGCCTTTCTTTTAAACCAAAACACTTCAAATTCTCAAGTCTCTTTTCTTTTAGAAATCAAGTTCCTTACTTTGGAATTTAAGAAAACAATACTTGTTTATAATGATTCTTATTAAAGTAGCCATGATCTATAAAATGTAATACAATTTTGTCTTATCTTAGCTTCTATGCAGATGGAAGATTCTACTTGTTTTAATATAATTAATAGTCGTTACTTTTTCCTTTATTAACGCTGCAATGACTTGTTCGATACTTATTCCCATTTTCCGAAATCAATATAACTTATTCCTTTTCCTTTTCTTTAGACAAAGTACTCATTTCTCACGAATGAGGTTTCACCACTTTTTAACACAATTAAAGTTCTTCACATTTCATATCAAGTCAAATATAAGTCAAGTCTCTTATCTTAAAAACAACAAACCATTCTTTTACCTACATAAAGTCGTTATAACTAACTTCCCATAAAGCTATTATAACACTTTATGTTTTAAACCAACCAAAATTCGTTTAGCACACGTACGTCTACCGTACTACATAGTTCACAACAATCATGCTAGAAAAGATAGGAAGAGGTTCACATACCTCGCGACGATTATCGACAATTAGCAAAATGCTCCAAAGTACTATACCCTTGCTAGCCTTTTCCACCCTTCAAGTAGAATACGCTACTCGTAGTACTTCCACCTATAATGGCCATAAAGCGTCTATCAACTTCTCGATCTCTTTGTAGCATAATTCAAAGTACAAGGTTCCTTATTCTACGGAAAATTCGGCAGCACCTCCCCCCCGTAACCACATAAATCTCCTCCTCTATCAAGGCCCGCTACCAAGCCAACAACTCCAAGGGGGTTACACATCTAACCGGACGTGTACAACACTGCCCCACAATAATACTACAAGTCTACTGTAAATACAGTCCAATGTAAATACAGTTCAATTATTTATAATCATCCTTCCAATATATCTTATACTCAATTCTAAACTACTACAATATGTAATATCCAATTACAATAGGGGGACAAAGATCATTACCTCGATAACCCCAAAATTATCCAAGATTAATAAGTCGATCTTGAGCAACGCTTAGCTCCAATTCCTTACGCTCTAACCCGCTCCAAGAAACCCTTAGAAGTTTCTAAACAACTTCTCTTAACACTTCAACCAACTATGAAGATTTTCCTAGGGTTTCATTTTGCGACTATTGGAATAAAATAGTATTTCCGGGCTCTTATGTTGGGATAACTTTGGAGTACTACAAGGGATTTAGGCTAAGGTATTTGTGTTATACCTCGTATTTCCAGAGTATGTACGTGAGGGCGTACGTATAAAAGTTTAAACCTTAAGTTAGGCAAGGATCGAAATTTTGTGCACAACTACCAAAAAGAATTGTTTTCCGACGAAACGTTTTCCAAACTTTGCGAAGGGAAAAATGCGGCTATGTCATTTATTATTTTTGCGGATTTTTCCGAGAGATGAAATATTTTGTACCAACGGGAGGGTGACACTTGTCACCCTCAATGTACGGCAAAGTAGGCATTCTTTACACGTTTTTTGTGCCTTTTCCTTGGTCAAGGATTAGGTAGGATATTTTGTAGATATTTTGTGTAGTTGATGAGCAAGTGGGACCCACTTACACTTGTCCAAATCCCCACCCTACACTTGCCTACCACTTGTCTTGATCTTGGCTATTGGTTGGCCTATAAATACCCCCCCTTAGTTGATGAACTTCTTCATCCACACTTAGATATTTCCTAGTCTAAAAATCCCTCCCCTCTTAGCAAAGCTCTCATCCAAGAGCTCCCCTCCCCTTTGTGAGGCCTCGACCAACCCCCTTGCCTAGTTATTTTCGTAAAATACCCCCCTCTTGGTAGAAAAGTATTCTCCTAGTATTGTTACTATTCCAAAATACCTTGGCCCAAATACCTTGTAGTATTCCAAGGTTATACCTATACTAAAAGCCCAGAAATACTATTATACTTCATTTAGCCACTAAACGAAACCCTAAGGAAATCTTCATAGATGGTTGAAGTATTTGAGTAGAAGTTGGTTAGAACTTCTAAGGGTTGTTTGGAGCGGGTTGGAGCGCACGGATTTAGGAGCTAAACGTTGCTCAGGATCGACATTAAACTTGGATAATTTTGGGCTTATCGAGGTAAATACTACTGTCCTTCTATTGTAATTGGAAATTACATACTGTAGTAGTATAGAAATGAATATAAGATTCATAGAAGAGATTTGAACTATAATAGAAGGATATTACAGAAAAAAATTTAACTGAAATCACATCAGAAGAATATTAAAGAAGAAGACTGAAATGTACTTACATAGGACTGTATTTACAGTAGACTTGTGTAGTTTGGCGGGTAGGAAAGTGCTGCCCAATTTTTTTCCATAGAATAAAAGAATCTGTATCTAAAAATGTTTTGCAGAATAGTCTAGACGTTGATAGACTTATATGACCGTGATAGGTTGAAGATCGCGAGTAGCGTATTCTACTCGAAAGAAGTGAAAAGGCTAGCAGGATTACAGTACTTGGAGCTATTTGCTAATAGTCGATAATCGTCGCAAGGTATGTGATTCTTCCTATACTCTTGAGCATGATATTTTAAAAGTATATATATATATATAGTACGGTAGACGTACGTGTGTTAACTGAACGTAGCTTTACGGCAATGTCTTTTGACTTAAGCCTGAATAATAAGAATCTTGAAGTATTTCAGAAGAATTAAGAAACCTTTTTGAAAGAAGAGTAACACTTGGTTTTAAAAGCTTAAGAGTTATACCAGCTTTATGGGAAGTTAGGTATAACGACTTAAGAAAGATAAAAAGAATGGGTTATTGATTTTAAAAGTTAAGAGACTTGATCTCAAAAGATAAGAGACTTAACTTAATTGAATTGATATGAATTTTGTTAAAAAGTGTGAAACCTCATTCGTGAGCAATGAGTACTTGGTTTGTAAAGGAATAATGTTTCTTGATTTGGAAATGAGAATAAGTATCGAACAAACCACAAGTTAATAAAGGGAAATGTATTGACTAATAAAGTATTATTAAAACCAGTAGAGACCTCCATCTGCATAGAAGCTAAGATGAGACAAAATGATATTACATTTCCTAGATCATGGCTGCTTTAAGAAGATTGTTATAAACAAGAATAACCTACTCACACATAAGGCATATATTACTCAACTGTTTTAAAAGGAGAATTATGTTATTAAAAGATTAAGACTATGAACTATGAAACCTTTCAAAAATAAGAAATGTGAATATTTGAAATTAGGCAAACTTGAACTTTTGGAAAAGAAGGTTGTTACTTGACTTTAAAAAGGAAAGTGTTTTGGTTTAAAAAGGAGGGCATAGTGTTACCTTAGTTGTTTTAAAAGGAAAATATAGTATTACCTTAATCTGTCTTAAAAGAGCGTTTAAATGTTATGACCATCCGACTACCGCGTTCATGAGATGAACCGGGAATGTATTTCACTCGACTACCGCGTTCATGAGATGAACCGGGAATGTATTTCACTCGACTACCGCGTTCATGGGATGAACCGGGAATGTATTTCACTCGACTACCGCGTTCATGAGATGAACCGGGAATGTATTTCACTGACTACGCGTTCATGAGATGAACCGAATGTATTTCACTCGACCACGCGTTCATGGATGAACCGAATGTATTTCACACTACTACCGCTTCCATGATATGTACCGGGAATGTATTTCATGCGACACCGCGTTCATGGGATGAACCGGGAATGTATACCACCTGATTTGATACCGAGTCCATGAGATGGACCGAGAATGTATTCCATACGATTTCACCTCGAGTCCATGAGATGGGCCGAGACATGTTACACGTATCACGTAACTAATACCTAGACTGCCGGCAGTGAGGAAGGAGTTCCACGGGCATGAGGGATGACTTTGAGGCGTGAGTCACGACTTGACATGACTGCTTTTATATTATGAACTGTAGTTTTGTTATCATACATGTCTCCTGCTTTATATAGACTACTATGATTTCATTTACAGTATTTTTCAGTTTCACATACTTGGTACCTGTTGTACTGACCTCCTTCGGGGGGCTGCGTTCATGCCGCAGGTAGAGGTACATCGGTTGTGGATCCTCGCTCATAGGATCACAGTTCAGCGTGTTGGGAAGCCCCGTTCCTTCGGAGGCTTATCTTTTGGTATGTTACCACAGTGCAGAGTTCTTGTACATTCAGGGGTATGGCGGGGCCCTGTCCCGTCATAGTTGTTGTTATAAAACTCCTAGAGGTCTGTAGTACTGTTGTGGGCAGAGTTTGTAAAAAGGATAACTGTTCGGGTTTTTATGTATATATATGCAGAAGGCAACTGTTTTGGTTGGCCTGTTTATTTATCATATCTCTTGTTTCATGTTTATGTTTTATTTCCGCTGATTTCTCTGATGTATGACTACTTGGGTGCCCGGGTAAGGCACCAGTCACGGGCCCCGGAACGGGTCGTGACAATTTGGGACTATACCAACACTTGAAGAATTTTTCTACACAAAGGGGGAGTTGGACGAGAACACCTAAGGGGAGGGAGTATATTTTTTGCCTTGGAAACTCTCTAAGTGGATGAATAAAGTCTTGCAAACAAGGGGGTATTTATAGGCCAACCAATGGCTAGGATTAAAGCAAGTGTAAGGTGAGGATTGGGGACATGTGTGTGGGTAATCTACCAACCATATGTCCACCACAAAAATGGGACAAGTGGCTTGCCACTTGTCCCCTAAACCGCCCAGGACAACGTCCACCAAACATTCTACAACATGGCCACATGGGGGTGACACGTGTCGCCCCCTACTCGTCCAAAATATTTCATCTTCCGAAAATATCTTTAATGCCAAAAATCTCTAAACCAAAGTGGGCCCTTCAAAACCGTAAATTTCTCCCGTGGGCCCCACATGACCAATTCCGGAAATAAAATTCCATAATTCTCTAATATTCCAAAAAGTCCGAATACCAAATCTGGGAATCCAATTCCCTTTAACGAACCTTTTTCCTTCACAAAATCCGGAAACTTTTCCGTCGAAAAATCACATCTTTCTTCCTTTTTAATTTAAATGTCGTATTCTCGTACGTACGTCCTCACATACATACCCTGGAACTACGGAGTGTAACATATTTGGCATGTTAGCTGATTTAATGGACTGTTTTGTTGGTATTGGATTCGTTGGTTGTTATTGTTATTATCGTCACTAAGTGCATGTTAGATTGAAGAAAATCTTGTTACTGGAAGTTGAAATGGTTTATTGTCACGACCCGATCCCGGGCCCGTGACTGGTGCCTTACCCCGGGCACCCTAGTGATAATACATCAGAGAAAAACCAGCGGAAATAAAATCAAAGACATGAAACAATATAGAGTAAGAAACAGGCTAACCAAAACGGTCACCTTTCTGTATATATATCAAAAGCGAGCGATTCACATCCCAAATTTACAACAGGACTACAGACCTCTAAGAATGTAAACAACTATGACGGGACAGGGCCCCGCCATACCCCTGAATGTACATAAACCTACAATGACAGGGAAATCATACCCAAAAGATAAGCCTCCGGAGAAACGGGGCTTTCCCAGCGAGCGGTGATCCTAGGAGCGGGGATCAACAACTGGAGTACCTCTACCTGCGGCATGAACGCAGCCCCCCGAAGGAGGTCAGTACAACAGGTACCAAGTATGTGAAACTGTAAAGTACTGAAATGAAATCATAGCATTTTAAAACCAATTCACAAATACGTACGAAACAACCCAATTTAACCGCACATAGTGCCATAGCATAAACAAGAGCAAATAAATGTAACGTAACTAGTCTTTTCTAGGCCGCTAATGATCGAAGCAAGGCCAATCTCCCATAGTATCATTATGCGAGCCTAATCCTGGAACTCCCGCAGTCCGCATAGGCCACCTAGGCCCGCATGAGGTACTCCTCGCATCGGGGGTAGCTAACCCGCGACATCAACTCGACTCCGCAATCCGCAGCGCATGGACCGCATGAGGTATTCCTCGCATCGGCGTAACACACCCGGAGTGATTCCTGGAACTCCCGCAGTTCCGCATAGGTCACATGGACCCGCATGAGGTATTCCTCGCATCGGGGGTAGCTAACCCGCCGCTCGTAACAAGTCAGGAGGGTAAGTGATATAATACCAGCACAACGGGCTTATCGTTAAACAACATAAGCACAACAAGAAAAAATCCCTTACACAAACGTCACAAGATACTAACACACGTAGCATCATAACATGTTTACTTATCAAGCCAACTTACCACACATTCAGAAATCATTACAAGGCTTTCATAATCAAGTAAGT
Source organism: Przewalskia tangutica (assembly GCA_029844215.1). Lineage (NCBI taxonomy): Eukaryota > Viridiplantae > Streptophyta > Magnoliopsida > Solanales > Solanaceae > Przewalskia > Przewalskia tangutica. Next base: position 68,759,517 of record CM056727.1, read on the forward strand.
AAACCATTCCTTTTATCTTTCTTAAGTTGTTATCACTAACTTCCCATAAAGCTAGTATAACACTTAAGCTTTATAATAAATCAAACATTCACATTTGTTTGGAAAACCAAAAGAACTTATTCCTTTAAAACCAAGTATTAATTTCCTTCCGAATAATAATTCATAACTCTTTTTGAAATATTTCAAGATTCTTAACATTTAGTACTTCAAGTCAAAAGTCATCAGAGTGAAACCAAATTCAGTCAACACATGTACGTCTACCGTACTATATATATTTTTCAAATATCATACTCAAGAGGATAGGAAGAATCACATACCTCCTCGGCTAAATCCATTTGCCGAGTCGAATATGTCGCGCGCAGAGTGTCAACCTATAATAGTCAAAACACGCTTATCAACTTCTAGTTCTACGTAGGATTCTTCTAAGTAAGATCTCTTATTCTACGGAAAATTGGGCAGCACTTCCCCTGTATCTACTCACTTTTCCATCTTTTTCAAGGCCCGATAACCGTAATTAACATGTTATAATTAAGGTGCAATAATTCAATAACTAAAGAAGGGGATCACACGCCCAAACGGACGTGATTAAACAATCTTCCCCTTAACAACAACAACAATTAAAGAAGGGGATCACACGCCCAAACGGACGCGATAAACAATCTTCCCCTTAACAACAACAATAATTAAAGAAGGGGATCACACGCCCAAACGGACGCGATAAACAATCTTCCCCTTAACAACAATGTAAATACAGTCCAATGTAAATACAGTCCAAAGTAAATACAATCCAAAGTAAATACAGTCCAAAGTAAATACAGTCCTTTAGTTGGGGTCCTTGGCCAACTATTACAATTTCACTTATCCAATTACTTCATTAGTCTTCCAACTTATATTCCAATCTTAATATAAGTTATAGTTACGTTGTTATTAACTTCTTAGCAAGTAATAGATACGTTTTTACCATTTTAATGGCTAACATGCCAATTCTCCTTTTAACAAGATCCAAATCTTTCCAAACCTTACTCCACAAATCTTATACTCCATAATATACTTCCAATATACATAATAATCAACTTCACAAAGAGGACAAGGTTCATTACCTCAAATAGCCCAAAAATATCCAAGAACTTAAAGTCGCTCCTAAGCAAGTTTAGCTCCAAATCCTAATGTTCCAATCTGCCACAAGTCACCCTTAGAAGCTCCTAACCAACTTCTATTCAAGAACCAACTCAAAAAATTGAAGAACACTTAGGTTCTACACCACATAACTCTCGGCCAAGGGGGGTTTTAGAGGCTAGGGGTGTGAAATCTTGTCTAACTCTTGGTTACTAATTTTTGTAATACATCATGGAAGAACACTTAGAAGTTTAAGAATTTTTGGACAACACTAGGCTAAGAAATCAAGGCTTGGACGAGAACAATGTAGTGAAGGAGGGAGGATATTTTCAAGTCTTGAAATAATACTTAGTGTGGAAGATTTCATCAACTAGAGGTGTTTATATAAGACAACCAAGGGCTAGGATAGAAGCATGTGTATGGTGTAGATTGGGGACATGTGTGTGTGTGGGTCCCTCTTGCCCACTTGCCCAACAAATATCTTGCAAGACTTGGCCACTTGCCTTGGCCACTTGTCCTCATGAAAACGTCCAACATGTCCACTTGGGGTGACACATGTCGCCCTCCTATTGGTCCAAAATATTTCATCTCTCGAAAAAATTCATAATTGGTTAAAATATTGAAAACGTAAAATTTCCTTCACAAGGTTCGAAATATTTTCCGTCGGAAAAACAAATCTTTCGTAGTTTCCAAACTTATGGTCGCATTCTCTTACGTACGTCCTCACGTACATGCCCTGGAACTACGGGGTATAACATTCTCCCCCCTTAGAAACATTCGTCCCGAATGTTCCTTCTAGATTCAATTAACACAGATAACTGCATAGTTCCTCATAACTTAAACAGTTTGCAAATGCCACACATGGCCACAATACAACACTTAAGTACATACGTCGAATAACACTTAAGCATATATGCCAATTAAAATCAGCAAGTAGGAAAGTGAGTTACATGGAGGTGTGGGGAATAAGTGAGGATACTTCTGCCTCATGTCCTCCTCTGCTTCCCACATCATCTCCTCTCTGTTCTCGTTCCGCCATAAGACCTTGACGGAAGCCACATCCTTTGTCCGTAGTCGCCTAACCTGATGATCGAGTATCGCTATGGGACTCTCCTCATACGATAACCCCTCTGTCACCTGGACATCATCAATCGGGTGTACCCTAGATGGAAGCCACGTCCTTGGTCCGCAGACGCCTAACCTGACGATCGATTATCGCTATGGGAATCTCCTCATACGATAACCCCTCGGTCACCTGGACATCGTCAATCGGGTGCACCCTAGATGGATCCCCGATACATCTCCTCAGCATAGAAACATGAAAAACCGGATGTACTGCCTCCATATCGGATGGCAGATCCAACTCATAGGCAACCTTTCCTACCCTACGGACAATCTGATAAGGCCCAATGTACCTTGGGCTGAGTTTCCCCTTCTTCCCAAACCTCATCACACCCTTCATGGGTGACACCTTCAGGAAAACCCAATCATCAACCTCAAACTCCAAATGTCGACGCCGATGATCTGCATACGACTTCTGTCGACTCTGAGCTGTCAATAATCGCTCCTGGATAAGCTTCACCTTATCCACCGCCTGCTGAATCAAATCCGGCCCGACTAACTGCACCTCGCCCACATCGAACCAGCCTATCGGTGACCTGCACTTCCTCCCATATAAGGCCTCATAAGGCGCCATCTGGATACTGGAATGGTAGCTGTTATTATACGCAAACTCCACTAGAGGCAAATGATCCTCCCAGCTACCCCTGAAATCAATAACACAGGCTCGCAGCATATCCTCAAGTGTCTGGATAGTACGCTCTGCCTGTCCGTCGGTCTGAGGATGGAATGCAGTACTGAGGCTCACCTGCGTCCCTAATCCCTTCTGGAAAGACCTCCAGAAGTTAGCCGTAAACTGGGCTCCTCTGTCTGATATGATAGATATAGGGACCCCATGCAGTCTCACGATCTCTCGGATGTAAAGTCTAGCATAATCCTCGGCCGAAAAAGTCGTCCTGACGGGAAGAAAGTGGGCTGATTTCGTCAGCCTGTCGACGATAACCCAGATGGAATCATGCTTCCTCTGAGTGCGAGGTAACCCTGTAATAAAGTCCATATTGATCACCTCCCACTTCCACGTCGGAATCTCTATCATCTGCAACAACCCACCAGGCCTCTGGTGCTCCACCTTGACCTGCTGACAACTCGGGCACTGAGTAACAAACTCTGTAACGTCCCTCTTCAGGCCATCCCACCAATACACAGATCTGAGGTCGTGGTACATCTTTGTCGACCCCGGATGGATAGAGTAACGAGCGCTGTGTGCTTCCCCTAGAACCTGCTGCTGAAGTCCTGCAATATCTGGAACACACAACCTGCCCTCAAATCTTAGCACCCCATCAGGTGCTACCTCAAATGGACCCTTCCCCTAACGAAGAGCCGTATCACGATACCGTGTCATAATCGGATCCTCATACTGTCGCCTCTTCACCTTCTCGACGATGGAAGACTCGGCAACCTCTCGAACCCGAACCACACTACTATCAGAACCAATCAATCGGACTCCAAAGCTCGCTAACTGATGTAACTCGCGGACTATGCCCCTTTTCTCTAGCTGCACATCTGATAGACTACCCATCGATCTACGACTAAGGGCATCTGCCACTACATTGGTCTTCTCTGGGTGGTTTAGGATATCGACATCATAATCCTTGAGTAGCTCTAACCACCGTCTCTGTCGTAAGTTCAGCTCCCTCTGGCTGAAGATATACTTGAGGCTCTTGTGGTCTGTGTAAATATCCACATGAACTCCATACAAATAATGTCTCCAGATCTTCAAGGCATGAATCACCGCTGCCAACTCTAAGTCATGTGTGGGGTAGTTCTTCTCATGCTTCTTGAGCTGTCGAGATGCGTAAGCTATAACCTTACCTGCGCCAAGACACACCCAAGCCCGACGCCCGACGCATCACAATAAACCACGTAGCCGTCTAGACCCTCTGGAAGAGTAAGAACTGGGGCGGTCGTCAATCTCTCCTTCAGTAGCTGGAAGCCCTCCTCACAAGCATCCGTCCACTGAAACTTAGCTGCCTTCTGAGTCAGCTTAGTCAAAGGTGCTGAAATAGAAGCAAACTTCTCCACAAACCTCTGATAGTAACCTGCAACTGGTCGAACAGATCATCAATCCTGGGGAGGGGGTATCTGTTCTTAATAGTCACCTTGTTCAGCTGCCTGTAATCAACACACATACGCAGCGTCCCATCCTTCTTCTTCACAAACAATACCGGCGCTCCCCAGGGAGAAACACTAGGCCTGATGAAGCCCTTCTCCAGCAAATCTCTCAGCCGGTCCTTCAACTCTCTCAACTCAGCAGGTTCCATTCTGTATGGCAGAATGGATATAGGCCGAGTATCAGGCAGAATATCAATGCAAAACTCTATCTCCCTCTCAGGAGGGATACCCGGGAGGTCGTCTGGGAACACATCTGGGAACTCTCTGACTACTGGAACTGACTGAAGGTCTAGTATCTCTGCCTCAGTATCAAACACCTGAATGAGATGGTAGATATACCCCTTCTGCACCATATTCATGGCCTTGAGGTAAGAAATAAACCTACCCCTCGGCGACACAGTGTTCCCCTCCCACTCGATAACCGGCTCCCCAGGAAACTGGAACCGTACCAATCTCTCCCTACAGTCCACATTGGCGTAGCAAGAAGCTAGCCAATCCATACCCATAATCACATCAAAATCGGTCATATCCAACTCTATCAAGTCGGCTAGGGTCTGACGACTGCATATAGTCACTGGGCAAGCCCTATATACCCGCTCAGCTACCACCGAATCACCCACTGGCGTAGCTACCTCAAAAGGGTCTATGGACTCAGGCTCTATCCCTATCCTACTAGCAATATGGGGAGATATATAGGACAAGGTAGAACCCGGATCTATCAAGGCATACACGTCACAACATGAAACTAATAATGTACCTGTGACGACATCCGGTGACGCCTCCTGGTCCTGGCGGCTGGACATGGCATAAATGCGGTTCTGAGGACCGCTGGAACTAGGACCCTTGCCACGACCTCTGCCGCGACCTGCTGGCCCATGAGCACCCTGCCTGCAGGGCGAGTAGCGTAGGAGATGAAGCCGTGAAAGACCACAGAGTGAACCCTACCATCTGCGTTGCCTCTGGTCGGACAGTCTCTCGCAAAGTGACCCTGCTGGCCGCAAGTGTAACAAGCTCCCGAAGTAGTACCACAACTCCCGTAATGGGATCTACCACATCGGACACACCGAGAGGAGGGTGGTCTCGATCGGTTAGTATCCCTGCTACCCTGGAAGTCCGAAGCCCTGGGGCCCTGACCTACCTCCGAATACCTTGGATGTTCTGAAGACGGTGTAGGAGTGCTCTGAGCTGGCTGAGGTGCGAATCTAGTCTGCTGCTGAGGCCGTCCGCCCCGAGAGCTACCAAAGGACCCTGCCGTCCTGGCCTTCTTCTGCTGATATCTGACAACCCGCTGGCCTCTACGCTCCTCACACCCAAGTGTATAAGCCTGCATGCGGGCAATGTCCATGCCTGGCTGAAGAGCTACACCCGAGAAAGCCTCTGGCAAGTAGTCATCGAGCCCCGTGATGTAGCGGTGCACTCTATCCTCTATGTCTGCCACTAACGCAGGGACATACTGAGCCAACGAGTCAAACTCCACGTTGTACTCCCGAACCGTACGCCCTCTCTGTCTCAGCATCAGAAATCTATCGGCCCGTGCTCTCCTCATCTGTGACGGCAAGAAATGGCTGAGAAATGCCTCTGAGAACTCGTCTCAAACAGCTGGAGGCGCATGCTCCCCCCGGGACAGCTCCCACGAATCAAACCAGTCGACTGCAGTATCACGCAGCCGATGCGAACCTAAGACCACCGACTCGGTCTCCGAAGCCTTGATCACTCTCATGATCCGCTGTAACTGTCGGATGAACTCCTGCGGATCATCCTCAGGCCTCGACCCATAGAACTCTGGTGGGCTGCAACTCAGAAAGTCCCGTAGTCTCAAACTATCCGATCTGGGGTGAACTACGGGTGCTACTGGAACTGCTGCATCCAGCCTATCCTCGTGCCGTGCCACGATCCTGGCTAATAACTGGGCCATCTCCTTGTAACCCATCTCCTCTGCTCCAGGCTGTGGGACTGGAGGCTCAGGTACCGTGGTCTCAGTAGCCACTGCTGCGGCTCTAAACTCTGCTGGGGCCGGTGGCGTCGTGGAACTCGCCGTCTGTAGCACCACCTCTGGTAAAGACTGGGCCTGTGCCCTCGTGACCCTCTGTGTCCTGCTAGCAACTCCTCCGTTTGCCTTGCCGCCTCGGGCGGGTTGCCTTGCATGGAGGCATAGCTGGTACACAAGAATGTGTTAGAAAGAGTCCAATTTATAACACAGCTCTAAGGCACGATCTCAGAGTGAGAACAATGGAAACCAATCCTAAATATCCTGCAGCCTCCTGATTATTGGTGTGGTGTACAACACGCCGATAATCAAGACTCTACTAGATACGGTTTGTAGACACTTTCCGAGGATTAACTGCTCTGATACCACTTTTGTCACGACCCGATCCTGGGCCCGTGACTGGTGCCTTACCCCGGGAACTCTAGTGATAATACATCAGAGAAAAACCAGCGGAAATAAAATCAAAGACATGAAAAAATATAGAGTAAGAAACAGGCTAACCAAAACGGTCACATTTCTGTATATATATAAAAACTGAACAGTTACATCCCAAATTTACAACAGGACTACAGACCTCTAAGAATGTAAACAACTATGACAGGACAGGGCCCCGCCATACCCCTGAATGTACATAAACCTACAATGACAGGGAAATCATACCCAAAAGATAAGCCTCCGGAGAAACGGGGCTTTCCCAGCGAGCGGTGATCCTATGGCGGGGATCAACAATCGAGTACCTCTACTGCGGCGTGAATCGGCCCGAAGGAGGTCAATCTAACAGTACCAAGTATGTGAGCGTAAAAATCGAAATGAAATCATAGCATTTTAAAACCAATTCACAAATACGTGCGAAACAACCTAATTTAACCGCATAGTGCCACAACATAAACAAGAGCAAATAGATGTAACGTGCGGTCTTTTCTAGGCGCTAATGATCGAAGCAAGGCCAATCGCCCATAGTATCATTATGCGAGCCTATCTGGAACTCCGCGATCCGCATAGCCACTAGGCGCGTGAGGTACTCGCCGCATCGGGGGTAGCTAACCCGCGACATCAACTCGGACTCCGCAATCCGCATGGCGCATGGACGCGTGAGGTATTCTCGCATCGGTGTAACACACACAGGTGATTCTGGAACTCCGCGATTCGCATAGGTCACATGGACCCGCATGAGGTATTTCTCGCATCGGGGGTAACTAACCCGCCGCTCATAACAAGGCAGGGGGTAAGTGATATAATACCAGCACAACGGGCTTATCGTTAAACAATATAAGCACAACAAGAAAAAACCCCTTACACAAATGTCACAAGTTACTAACACACGTAGCATCATAACATGTTTACTTATCAAGCCAACTTACCACACATTCAGAAATCATTACAAGGCTTTCATAATCAAGTAAGTAAACCATTCCTTTTATCTTTCTTAAGTTGTTATCACTAACTTCCCATAAAGCTAGTATAACACTTAAGCTTTATAATAAATCAAACATTCACATTTGTTTGGAAAACCAAAAGAACTTATTCCTTTAAAACCAAGTATTAATTTCCTTCCGAATAATAATTCATAACTCTTTTTGAAATATTTCAAGATTCTTAACATTTAGTACTTCAAGTCAAAAGTCATCAGAGTGAAACCAAATTCAGTCAACACATGTACGTCTACCGTACTATATATATTTTTCAAATATCATGCTCAAGAGGATAGGAAGAATCACATACCTCCTCGGTTAAATCCACTTGCCGAGTCGAATATGTCGCGCGCAGAGTGTCAACCTATAATAGTCAAAACACGCTTATCAACTTCTAGTTCTACGTAGGATTCTTCTAAGTAAGATCTCTTATTCTACGGAAAATTGGGCAGCACTTCCCCCGTATCTACTCACTTTTCCATCTTTTTCAAGGCCCGATAACCGTAATTAACATGTTATAATTAAGGTGCAATAATTCAATAACTAAAGAAGGGGATCACACGCCCAAACGGACGTGATTAAACAATCTTCCCCTTAACAAGAACAACAATTAAATAAGGGGATCACACGCCCAAACGGACGCGATAAACAATCTTCCCCTTAACAACAACAATAATTAAAGAAGGGGATCACACGCCCAAACGGACGCGATAAACAATCTTCCCCTTAACAACAATGTAAATACAGTCCAATGTAAATACAGTCCAAAGTAAATACAATCCAAAGTAAATACAGTCCAAAGTAAATACAGTCCTTTAGTTGGGGTCCTTGGCCAACTATTACAATTTCACTTATCCAATTACTTCATTAGTCTTCCAACTTATATTTCAATCTTAATATAAGTTATAGTTACGTTGTTATTAACTTCTTAGCAAGTAATAGATACATTTTTACCATTTTAATGGCTAACATGCCAATTCTCCTTTTAACAAGATCCAAATCTTTCCAAACCTTACTCCACAAATCTTATACTCCATAATATACTTCCAATATACATAATAATCAACTTCACAAAGAGGACAAGGTTCATTACCTCAAATAGCCCAAAAATATCCAAGAACTTAAAGTCGCTCCTAAGCAAGTTTAGCTCCAAATCCTAATGTTCCAATCTGCCACAAGTCACCCTTAGAAGCTCCTAACCAACTTCTATTCAAGAACCAACTCAAAAAATTGAAGAACACTTAGGTTCTACACCACATAACTCTCGGCCAAGGGGGGTTTTAGAGGCTAGGGGTGTGAAATCTTGTCTAACTCTTGGTTACTAATTTTTGTAATACATCATGGAAGAACACTTAGAAGTTTAAGAATTTTTGGACAACACTAGGCTAAGAAATCAAGGCTTGGACGAGAACAATGTAGTGAAGGAGGGAGGATATTTTCAAGTCTTGAAATAATACTAAGTGTGGAAGATTTCATCAACTAGAGGTGTTTATATAAGACAACCAAGGGCTAGGATAGAAGCATGTGTATGGTGTAGATTGGGGACATGTGTGTGTGTGGGTCCCTCTTGCCCACTTGCCCAACAAATATCTTGCAAGACTTGGCCACTTGTCCTCATGAAAACGTCCAACATGTCCACTTGGGGTGACACATGTCGCCCTCCTATTGGTCCAAAATATTTCATCTCTCGGAAAAATCCATAATTGGTTAAAATATTAAAAACGTAAAATTTCCTTCACAAGGTTCGGAATATTTTCCGTCGGAAAAAAAAAAATTCATAGTTTCCAAACTTATGGTCGCATTCTCTTACGTACGTCCTCACGTACATGCCCTGGAACTACGGGGTATAACATTTATATTAAAGTGTTGAGACTTGAATTGGATTATAAGGAATTATGAAAAGGTTATGGAATTATGGTTTGGCCGAGACTTGTATAAAACTATTGGATATTGTGCTGCGGTTTTAGGGACTGTTTCGTGGAGTTATAATGCTGAAAATTCAGTTATCATTATGCATGTTTAAATGTGGTAATTGCTAATGTAAGTCCTAAAGGAATAAGGGTGTAGAAAGGCTTCACATTCTACCCTCGTTGTTGTTGTTAGAATATGGACTATTTTTGTGGACTGTTTTAATGTGGATTAAGAGGCTGATTTACATGAGAAGTGGGTGTGTAAATTCTTTTGGTTGTGTTTTGGTTATGCCCTTAATTGGTGTTTGGTTATTGATGTTATTAGCCTCGTTTAGAAGTTGTGGATAGGGTATAAATAGGGGAAGTCCTGCCCAAATTTTTATATGAAAAGAGAACCATTACTTGGTATATGATCTACACTAGTAAGCATGGAGTTGATATACGTGTTATTGTTGTTATAGGTTGAAGTACTAATTGAGGCGTATTCTACTTGTCGTGTTGGTATAGTCGATGAGGCATGTAAACTATCATTTCTTCTTTTGGAATATTTATACAAAGTAAGTGTACGACGGACGTACATAGTTTTATTGGATCTTAATCCTTAATGATACATGACATGATAGTGCCTTCGATTTTCCAAAATGAATAGTTCATATTAATGATTTATACATGATATGATAGTGCCTTGGTTTTAATAAGTGAAAGTTCACTTTAAATGATATTATTGAGAGTCAAAATGTGATTTAAATTGTGTGATGGCTCATGATAGCTATTCGTGCAAAGTATTATTATTCCACTTCACTGGGTCCCTCACTTAAGGGCTGGATATTAGGATTCCATGGACATGTATCCGTGATGCGAGTACAGGATATTCAAGCGTGTATTTATGTATTATTATTCCATGGACCGACCTCCGTGATGCGAGTACAGGATACTCATGTGTGTATTTATATATATTATGATTTCATGGACATGTATCAGTGATGCGAGTACAGGATACTCATGCGTGTATTTATGTATTATTATTCCATGGACCGACCTCCGTGATGCGAGTACAGGATACTCATGCGTGTATTTATGTATTATTATTCCATGGACCGACCTCCGTGATGCGAGTACAGGATAATCATGCGTGTATTTATGTATTATTATTACATGGACTGACCTCCGTGATGCGAGTACATGATACTCATGCGTGTATTTATGTAGTATTATTCCATGGACCGACCTCCGTGATGCGAGTATAGGATTCTCATGCGTGTATAGGATTCTCATGCGTGTATTTATATTATATTATTCCATGGACAAGATCCGTGATAGGAGTATAGATACTCATGAGATTATATGATTTCATGGACAAGGTCTGTGATGCGAGTACATGATACTCATGCGTGTATTTATGTATTATTATTCCATGGATAGACCTCTGTGATGCGAGTATGGGATACTCATGCGTGTATTTATGTATTATTATTCCATGGACCGACCTCCGTGATGCGAGTACATGATACTCATGCGTGTATTTATATAATATGATTCCATAGACAAGATCCGTGATGCGAGTATAGATACTCATGCGATTATATGATTCCATGGACAAGGTCCGTGATGCGAGTACATGATACTCATGCGTGTATATATGTACTATTATTCCATGGACCGACCTTCGTGATGCGAGTACAAGATACTCATGCGTTATATATGTAATAGTATTCCATGGACCGACCTCCGTGATGCGAGTAGATGATACTCATGCGTTATATATGTAATATTATTCCATGGACCGACCTCTGTGATGCGAGTACATGATACTCATGTGTGTATATATGTATTATGATTCCATGGACCGATCTCCGTGATGCGGGTACGAGATACCCATGCGAGTATAGATGTATATATTTTGATTATAGGGGACAGGCATGCATGATCTTGATACTTATTATTTTTAAAATCTACAGTTGACTCTCATTTTTATAAAGTACAGTGATACAATGGTACAGTGTCTGATGGTACGATTGTACAATGATACAATGAATCTGATGGGGCGATGTCTGATGAAATGCAGTGATACGGTGATCTGATGTCTGATGGTACGATGGTACAGTGATACATTGGTACGATGAAATGCGATGAAATGCGATGATACAAAATACGATTGGCTATGATGTTATATGTCACGGTTGGATCTGGTATTTGATTTTCATACTTGTCCCTGTCATCTTTTTGCCAGTTATGATCTTATTTACTGTACTTTATCTATACATACTTGGTACCTTGTTGTACTGACCCCCTTCAGGTGGCTGCGTTCATGCCCGCAAGTATAGGTACTCAGTTTGGTGATCCTCGAGCTTAGGATCTTTGCCCAGCTTTTTGAGATAGCTCCACTGTTCCGGAGCTTGTCATTTTGGTACAATTTTGCTATTACAGGCTTATGTACATTCAGGGGTACGGCGGGGCCTTATCCCGTCATAGTTAGTGTTATACTCTTAGAGGTTTGTAGTCATGTGTGGGTTGAATATGTACAATTATAGCTCGTGTTGGTTTTGTGTATATAATGGCAGCCTTGCCGGCTTACCTGTTTATTTATATGAGTTTTCTTAAGCTTCCGCTGATATTATGTGATGTATGGGTAGAAGGGTGCCCAGGTAGGGCACCAGTCGCGGCCCGTCGGTTCGGGTCGTGACATATCTATTCTCTGAAGTGAATGTGGTGATAGTATATAGTAAATCTTATATATATAGACGTGTATTTGGTTGTGAAGTTATCACGACTCGCCTCTAGAAGAGGTAGAATGATTGATAAAAAAAATATGTGAATATTCTATGCTTTACTCCCGAAGTAGTAAACTAATAAATTGCTCCCAAAGTAGCAAATTTTAAACTACTCTCGAAGTAGTAGAAGTTTGAACTCTACTCTTGAAGTAACAGAACTCTGAATTTTACTTTTGAAATAGTAAATCTTTGAACTTTACTCCTGAAGTAATAAAATAGGTATGAATTGTTTCTCATTTACAAAAATAATGACGTGATTAGTTGAATATTTCAAGTTCTTTTTATTTTTATTTAGATCAGCAATCACGAACATATATAATGCAATTATCGTTATTTTTATATTTACACAAATAGATATGCGATGATTATTGTTCTCACCCCGAATTCTACCTTCTGTCGTTGTATCGGCAGATCGAATCGGGAGATAAATAAATTCCTTAACTGAAGCGATTCGGGCTGGAAACAGAACTTCAATTTCCAGCAATGGATTCTCCAACTACTCCAGAAAGCGTTAGGATGGTGTTACTAGTGAACTAAGAGGTAAGAAAGCATGAATACAACTGAATATAGTCTATATAAAAGGATAAAGTAAGGATAAAAGATAAAGATAGATAAATGTTGGTTTGTTTGATTGAGTGTGTCTAATATGTACAAAGAATGAGTATTTATAGTATAAAAAAGAAGAAAAAACTATACAAAATGTGCCACCCCATGTCAGCCATCAAGTAACCCACTAAGTTTGGTGGTCGACCATGGGGGAGGTGGTGTCGATTTTCTCGCCCTCTACTCTTCTTTCTCGGGTAATGGCCCTTGTTTTCAGCTGTTGTTAGTTGTTGCCGCTTTTAGGGGTCGAGAAACCATTTTGACTTGATCGTTGAGACGTCTACATTTGAGTGGGTCTCAGTCGTACCTCTCACTAATGACTTCGGCTAAGATGTCTTAGTAGACGATGAAGTTCTTGTAGTCAAGGGCTAGGAGTAAATTCGACTCCTGAATAGTTTGGCTATTAGTGAATTCAGCTAAATACTTAAATTATTTTTTAGTGTTAAGAATTGCCCCCTACATTAACTCGAGTGTGACTGTTGATTTAATGTATTTGAAAGTAGCCATCGCTTCAGTTTAACAGTCGTGCATATCACTGCAATCGTCTAATCTCTGGTGCATGCAATGATGATTTCTTCTGAATTGGGTTTTCCCTTCAACCGAAGCAACTTTCTGACTAAGAATCGGTTCCAATATATTCTAACCGTGAATTCGAAGAGTTATCCCCAATTTCCTGATGTTATACCCCGTAGTTCTGGCCATACGTGTGAGAGCGTACGAAAGGAGTAAGACTTAAAATTTTCGAAAGGTAAGTTGACGGATTGTTTCGGACGGGTTTTTAGTCAACTTTGGGGCGGGTTATGACCCGGTACATTGAGAGTTCCTAGGTGTTTCAAATGCCTAATGCGTAGTTCGTTGAGTCTAGTTTCCAACTCAACCAACCGTTCGTCGATAGGACATCGGAGTAGGAAGTTATGGGAGTTGCAAGTTTAGTGCGCAGTCGGACATAAATGTGTTTCGGGTAGGAGCAACAGGGCCGCGGCGCCGGATATTCTGAGGGGTCGCTGAAGTTGCAGCGCCGCGGCGCCGGGAAGCAGGGCCGCGGCGCCGGAAGTTCTGTGAGGTGGCGGAAGTTTCAGCGCCGCGGCGCCGGCTGCAGGGCCGCGGCGGGAATTCTGGCGGAAAAACTGAGGAAAATCAGATTTCTTCTTTTAAAAAGGCCATGGGAGGGTGACAAGTGTTCCCCCCCATCTGATTTTTGCATGTCCTTTATATTGACCAAGTCTTGTGTCACGCCCCGAACCCCGGGCCCGTGACTGGTGCCCTACCTGGGCACCCTTCTACCTTAACAACACAAGTAAACTGCGGAAATTAAATAACACCTCTTTTTTTTTTCTTTAGAACCAATCGTACGTGCAAGGGCAAAGCCGACAAGGCTGACATATACTATACATAACAAAAGACACTACACCGTACATGAGTCCAATCCCACATATGAATACAGACCTCTAAGAGTTATATCGAACTATGACGGACAAGGCCCGCGTACCCATAATCGTACAAAAAGCACATCTTGAAAGAACTTATACCAAAAAGATAAACTCGAATGTAAGGAGCTATCCAAAACTCGGCGGTCCTACATCCGCCGATCACCAAACAGCGTACCTAAACTGCGGCATGAACGCAGCCCGAAGAGTCGGTCTGAAGAATGTACCAAGTATGTGAAGCGATGAAATGCTTGTAATAAAATCACAATGCCTAAACAAAACAGGAGACATGTATGATAGCCAACCTACAGTACACAATACATAAGCAGTTATATCAAGTCAGGGACGCATGCCCTCAAAGTCACTATTCAAATATAACTATGGGTCTCACGCCCATAATATCAATCATGCCTAACACCAATAAGCATATCCAAGGAGTATCCCTCGTGGTCGCATGCCCCGGAATCCCACATCGTATAAAGCGTGACCGTGGGGTATACAAACAACCGAATCAAACCCGCTCCTGGTCACATGCCCCGGAATCCCACATCGTATAAGCATGTCCAAGGAGTATCCCTCGTGGTCGCATGCCCCGGCATCCCACATCGTATAAGCATGACCATAGGGTATCCTTCGCGGTCGCATGCCCCGGCATCCCACATCGTATAAGCATGACCGTAGGGTATACAAACAACCGAATCAAACCGCTCCGGTCACACGCCGGAATCCCATCGTATAAGCATGTCCATGAGTATCCCTCGTGGTCGCATGCCCCGGCATCCCACATCGTATAAGCATGACCATAGGGTATCCTTCGCGGTCGCATGCCCCGGCATCCCACATCGTATAAGCATGACCGTAGGGTAACACAAATAATGGAAGCATACCCGTGGAATCCCACCTCACTGTCGGTACGTCCAAGTAAACTTACAACAAGGCAGCCGACCCTCCAACCGAGAGTCGCGGCAACGTAATAAAACATAATACTTGTACTCAAATGCTATCACCAGCACACGTTGGCAATTCTCAACTAAACAAGCCAAAGTACTTATCAAGGCACACATAGAATAATTCTCAATTAAACAAGCCAAAGTACTTATCAAGGCACACTTAGAATAATTCTCAATTAAACAAGCCAAAGTACTTATCAAGGCACACTTAGAATAATTCTCAATTAAACAAGCCAAAGTACTACGTACGTACATTCTTTTCAAAAGACTCTTTTTTATGTAAAACGCCAAGATACTAACACCCGTAGTATCAAGGTGTGTCTATTTTTCCAAGTAAGTTACTACACTTTAGAAAACTCATTTCAAAGCTTGAAATCAAGTAACTTCAAATTTTCACAATCAAGGCAACTCATGCCCATTAATCAAAATAGACAACTTTCTTAACCTTCCATAAAGTCGTTATAACCAACTTCCCATAAAGCCGTTATAACCCTTTATGGTTTTAGACATATTCATTCCTTTTATAACCAAGAGACTTATACTAATTAAAACCAAGTATCACATACTTACAAATCAAGTTCTTAACTTTCAAAATACTTCAAGTCTCTTAATATTTAGAAAACAAGTTTCTTCTACTTTTAAACCTCAAGTAACTTACACCTTTAAAAACAAGTTACTTCTCTTAAATCATGTCATTTCTCCTCTTTTAAAACAATTAAGTAAATCACTCCTTTGACTTCCCTAAAGTCATTAAAACGACCATTAGGTTTTGGAACTAAGGCACTAGCCAAAAGGTTTGGAAACCACTTCCTTTTCAAGACTCCATGTACTTTAAGCAAAATACTCACTTTTAAGAATCCAAACTTCACTAACGAAATGGATTATACGACTTACAATTTAAACATCAAAGTACAATCAAATGAGTACATAGAACGAATTCTATTTTAGGCAATCCAAATACAACCAAGGAATGGATCATTTAAGGAGTAGGACATACTTTCTTTATCTTAAGGAATCATGCTAGAAGAGGAGATAGTTCACATACCTTTTCGGCTAAATCCACAAGCTAAGCCGAATACGCCGTACGTAGAATTGTCAACCTATAATGGTCACAACAAGACTATCAACTTCTAGTCTCTAACGTATAATAATACTAAGTAAGCGGTCTCTAATTCTACGGAAAATCGGGCAGCACTTTCTTTGTTTCTACTCACTTTGCCACCTTTTTCAAGGCCGAATACAATAACCAACACGCCACATTTAAGGCTCCAAACAACAACCAAACAAAGGGGATTACATGCCTTATAATACGTGTAAAATTCCGCCCCACAATTCATACCAAATAGTTTAATACTCACTAGCCATTCTCGGCCAACAACAACCAACAATTCAAAGTCTTTTCCCATCCTTTTCCAATTCCAAGTTCTAAGGTCTAACATGTCATATAGTCATAAACAACTTCAACAACTACAATTTCCTTCTTTATACAACATGCGACGACTTAACTAATAATCGACTTGAATTGTAATCTTAAAGCTAAACATGCTAGTTTTCGGATTAGGGTTCCAATAGTCAATAAACTTATCAAAATTCATACTATATAACTCATGCTTGCTAATATCCACAACTACAATGATAAGTAATCTTAACTACTAAAACGACAAGATTATACCTTTATAAGCCCTTAAAAATTCCAAGATTCAAAGTCGCGCCTTAGCAAATTCTTAGCTCCTTTCCTTAGGTTCCAATCCGCTCCAAGCACTCCTTAGAAGCCTATGAAGAACCCATCTTCAAGTTCCAACTTCAAAGTTGAAGAACTTCTTAAGTTTCCGCCTTGCGACTAATACGAAAACGTCGTTTTTCCGAAATCTTTCTATTGAGATACACTTACAATACACTCATGAACCTTGGGTTTAAGTCTTGTGAACAAAGGATCACAAACTAAATTTTTTTTGTGTGGAGGATAGCCAAACCCGAGAGCCTCTTGTTCTTCACAAATGTTCTCAAATTTTTCTAAGTGTTAAAGACCTTGTCTTGCACTAGTGAAACATATATAACACAATGAAGGGCCAATATTATAACAAATGTGTTGCTTGGATGAATATCACATGGATCAAGCCCAAGTGGCAAGTTGACAAGTCAACAATGTCATGCTAGCAAGACTAATCTTTAACCTTGGTCAATGACCATTCTACCCTTTGCATAATTCGACCAAGCCATGTGGGAGGGGTGCCACGTGTCGCCCTCCCATTCGTCCATAAAATTCTGTAACCCTCGTGGGCCCCACAAAAAATGTAAAATTCCTCGGGTGGGCCCCACGTGACCAAATCCGTAAAAAATAAATTCCAAAATGTTAAAAGTCCCATACTCTTCAAATAATACATTTTGAGAATCCAATTCTCAACAACGAGCATTTTTCCTTTCTGACGTCCGGAAGATTTTTCCGTCGGAAAAACAATTCTTCCTTTCGTACCAATTTCCAAGTTTTGATTCCTTATGTACATTCTCTTATACATGTCCTGGACTTACGGGGTGTAACATCTTGAAGACTTGGTCATCTTTCAAAGTCTCTCTCTCTCTCTAAGCTAAAGCTCTCACTTCTCTCTAGAATTCCAAGAGGAATTCAAAGCTAAAGGAAAATCTGAAAAGTTAGGACAAGAAGAAAGCTTGTGGCTAGCTTGTAAGGGTTGTTGTGGTGGTGTTCTTGGAAAAGAGGCTAGCAAAAATTATTGGAATAATTTTGGCTAAAGCTCTAAGGTAACAATTCTTCTCTTGAAGCTAGTTATTGATGTTGCATGTGAAGAAGAAGGAACTTGTAGTAGTAAATAATGCTCTTAGATTCATTGCATGTAAGAAATATGGTTTGGATATGATAGGATTGGTTAAAAAGGTTATGTGCTCATGTTGTAGCCAAAAGAACTACCTTAAACTTGTTAAGTTAATTATTGTACCTTATGGGGCAGAATTTTACACACCCAAGTTTAGGTGTGTAATCCCCTTTGAAATGTTTGGGTTGTTGGGCCTTAAATGTGGCGTTTGGATGTTGAATTCGGCCTTGAAAAAGGTGGCAGGTATGTAGAAACAAAGGAAATGCTGCCCAATTTTCCATAGGAATTGGTAACTTTGAACTTGGAATATTCTACATTGAAATTAGAGGTTAATAAACGTATTATGGTCATTATAGGTTGACATATTACGTGCGGTATTTTGGGCTTAGCAAGTGGATTGACTGAAGAGGTATGTGGAGCTTTCTTATCTCTTGAGCATGAGTAGTTGTACCTATGTAGTGCGGTAGACGTACAAGATTTGACATTTTTTTTAAGTATATGATACTTGTTTCGTTTTAAGGTATAAGTCCCTTGGATATAGGGAGATGTGTTTGACTAGTGTATAATGGTAATATAACAAATTTATGGGAAGTTGGTTGTATTGGCTTTATGAAAGGTTAATAAGGAAATGTTTACTCCAAGTGAGATAAGTACGGATAAAAGGATTTGGGTTTGTGGAAGGCAAATTGTTTTTGAGGCATTAATTGCCTAAGGTTTTAAAAGAGATGAAGTCACTTGATTTTTAGAAGCCTATTGTATTTTTAAAGGTAAACGTGACTTGTTTTGAAAAGTTGTCGTGACTTGATACTACGGTTATTGGCAACTTGGGATTTTTACATAAAAATGAGTCATTTTCTAAAAAGGTTTAAGGAACGTGGTACCTGGGTTAAATTCTCGGACTTTCTTTTAAAACGACATGTAGTGCCTTAAGTAACTAAAATGAGAGGATGTACTAGAAATGTTATTAAGGAGTTAGGAGATATTCTTAACTTGCTTACGTTTACGTTATGATAAGCCGGTAGCGCTTATGTTATGTATGGTAGCCGGTTGCGCTGATTTACGTATTATTATTATTATTATTACTATTTATGTCATGGATTTGCTACCCATGATGCGAGTGCGGCGCTTGTACTCATGCGGGTGAAATAGTCCCATGCGAGGCGGATGACCTCATGCGGGTGAAATAGTCCCATGCGGGTAAAATAGTCCCGTAGTTCTAGCCATACGTGTGAGAGCGTACGAAAGGAGTAAGACTTAAAATTTTCGAAAGGTAAGTTGACGGATTGTTTCGGACGGGTTTTAAGTCAACTTTGGGGCGGGTTATGACCCGGTACATTGAGAGTTCCTAGGTGTTTCAAATGCCTAATGCTTAGTTCGTTGAGTCTAGTTTCCAACGCAACCAACCGTTCGTCGATAGGACATCGGAGTAGGAAGTTATGGGAGTTGCAAGTTCGGCGCAATGGACAGAATGTGTTTCGGCAGAGCCACGCGGTGCGCCGGATGCAGGTCGCGTGCGGATATTCGAGGGGTCGCTGAATTTGCAGCGCCGCGGCGCCGGAAGTTCTGTGAGGTGGCGGAAGTTTCAGGCCGTGGCCGCAGGCCGAGGCGAAATTTCGCGAAAAAGCGATTTAAAAATCGATTTCTTCTTTTAAAAGGCCATGAGGGTGATGTGTCCCCCCATCTGATTTTTGCATGTCCTTTATATTGACCAAGTCTTGAAGACTTGATCATCTTTCAAAGTCTCTCTCTCTCTCTAAGCTAAAGCTCTCACTTCTCTCTAGAATTTCAAGAGGAATTCAAAGCTAAAGGAAAATCTGAAAAGTTAGGACAAGAAGGAAGCTTGTGGCTAGCTTGTAAGGGCTATTGTGGTGGTGTTCTTGGAAAAGAGGCTAGCAAAATTGTTGGAATAATTTTGGCTAAAGCTCTAAGGTAACAATTCTTCTCTTGTAGCTAGTTATTGATGTTGCATGTGAAGAAGAAGGAAATTGTAGTAGTAAATAATTCTCTTAGATTCATTGCATGTAAGAAATATGGTTTGGATATGATAGGATTGGTTAAAAAGGTTATGTGAGCATGTTGTAGCCAAAAGAACTACCTTAAACTTGTTAAGTTAATTATTGTACCTTATGGGGCAGAATTTTACACACCCAAGTTTAGGTGTGTAATCCCCTTTGAAATATTTGGATTGTTGGGCCTTAAATGTGGCGTTTGGATGTTGAATTCGGCCTTGAAAAAGGTGGCAAGTATGTAGAAACAAAGGAAATGCTGCCCAATTTTTCATAGGAATTGGTAACTTTGAACTTGGAATATTCTACATTGAAATTAGAGGTTAATAAACGTATTATGGTCATTATAGGTTGACATATTACGTGCGGTATTTTGGGCTTAGCAAGTGGATTGACCGAAGATGTATGTGGAGCTTTCTTATCTCTTGAGCATGAGTAGTTGTACCTATGTAGTACGGTAGACGTACAAGATTTGACATTTTTTTTAAGTATATGATACTTGTTTCGTTTTAAGGTATAAGTCCCTTGGATATAGGAAGATGTGTTTGACTAGTGTATAATGGTAATATAACAACTTTTTGGGAAGTTGATTGTATTGGCTTTATGAAAGGTTAATAAGGAAAGGTTTACTCCAAGTGAGATAAGTACGGATAAAGGATTTGGGTTTGTGGAAGGCAAATTGTTTTTGAGGCATTAATTGCCTAAGGTTTTAAAAGAGATGAAGTCACTTCATTTTTAGAAGCCTATTGTATTTTTAAAGGTAAACGTGACTTGTTTTGAAAAGTTGTCGTGACTTGATACTACGGTTATTGGTAACTTGGGATTTTTACATAAAAAGGAGTCATTTTCTAAAAAGGTTTAAGGAACGTGGTACCTGGGTTAAATTCCCGGACTTTCTTTTAAAACGACATGTAGTGCCTTAAGTAACTAAAATGAGAGGATGTACTAGAAATTTTATTAAGGAGTTAGGAGATATTCTTAACTTGCTTACGTTTACGTTATGATAAGCCGGTAGCGCTTATGTTATGTATGGTAGCCGGTTGCGCTGATTTACGTATTATTATTATTATTATTATTATTATTATTACTATTTATGTCATGGATTTGCTACCCATGATGCGAGTGCGGCGCTTGTACTCATGCGGGTGAAATAGTCCCATGCGGGTGAAATAGTCTCATGCGAGGCGGATGACCTCATGCGGGTGAAATAGTCCCATGCGGGTGAAATAGTCCCATGCGGGTGAAATAGTTCCATGCGAGGTGATGACCTTATGCGGGTCCACAGGACCCATGCGGTGAAACAAATTCCGTGAGTAGGATTGCTTAATGATACTACGGGCGGGAGATCCTGTTTTGATCATGAGCCTCCTATTTTATGCAGTAAAATTTATACTTGTTACTCTCATTGTTAGTAAGGCACAGTGTACGGTATTTTTGACTCTCTTCCATGACTCCAGTTTATTTTAAACTTATGATATTAGTACTGATTTTCCGCTTTACATACTTGGTACATATTGTGTCATCGACCCTTCTCGGGGCTGCGTTCATGCCGCAGGTAAGGGAAAGCAGGTGGTGGATCCTCATTCTTAGGATCCTTATTCAGGTGTCAGGAGCTCCATTTTTCCGGAGGCTCGACTTTTGGTACGGTTCTCCCCGGTGTTGTAGATATTTGTACATTCAGGGGCATGACGGGGCCCTGTCCCGTCATAGTGTTTACTCATTCTTAGAGGCTTGTAGTCCTGTTATAGCTGAGATTGTTAGGGATGTAACTGTTCAGCTTTGTTGTATTAGAGGTAGCCATTTTGGGTTAGCCTGCTTATTATATATATGGGTTCTTGTCGTAAGTTTATCTTCCGCTGGTTTTCTCTGATGTTGTATCACAAGGGTGCCCGGGGTAAGGCACCAGTCACGGGTCTGTGGTCGGGTCGTGACACCTGATGCGCATCGAAATCTATTTAAGGAGAGATCTATTTTCTAAGAAATTTTCCACTCGCTCTTAAGATCATCTCCAATTTCCTTCCTTCTGCAAAAAAAAAAAAGTCCTAATCTCGATCCTTTTCTTATTCGGATGATATGTCTTCTTCTTCCTCTTCTCATAAGGTTTACGGGACCACTTTAGCCGATAAAGACCTAACAGATGCCCTGGTCCTTGTTGATGAATGTTAGTTCTGGCTCCATATGGTAGGTCGGAACAAGGCGACATTTTTTTATCTCAACACCTTAGTCCGGTGACCTATGATCTTCTCCTCACCTGTGATTGGTTTACTACCGACAGTTGTCCGGCTAACCTTTGCACCTGGACGACTAAGGTAGCCAACTATTTTGCTTGGGTGGACCGGGTCGGGTCAGCCAAAAGAGCTGAGTGGTAGTGTATGGGTCTTTACGACATCATTACACTATCGGGGTCTGATATCTCCTGTAATATCGGCCTCATATATGCATTTATTGACTATTGGTCGACTACCGCCAATGTCTTTGTCTTTCTCTGAAGGATGATGACTCCCACCCTTCTTGATGTAACGGCGATACTCATCCTTCCGATATTGGGAGCCAAAGCACCCGCCCTGAGGGAAATCAAATTTCCATATTTGGGAATTGTTGTTCCAAAATATTCCTCCAGCTATGTTACTTTTATGGCCGCGAACCGCCGAAGTCCGCCTCTTTCGATCGATGATGCTTAGCACCTTGCTTTTCTATTTTATTGGTTTAGATGTTACTTTGTCTGTATATGCTCTTATGTAATTGTCAAGGAGCTGGAGATTTATGTGGCTCTGGCTACGAAGTTAGTTGGGAATCCCTCTTCGTGGCTTATATGTAGATGGCTTTGGGCGATGCTAAGCAAAGTTTAGGGACTCTCGGAATCTGTATACTTTGGCTTGTCCTCTGTGGTTCCTTCAGTGATGGATCACTTTGTATTTTCCAGAGTTCATCCCTGCTGATTTTGATAGCAGTTGTTTTCCATTAGATTTGTCGATGTTAGCCGACACTCTTCGGGGAACACCTCTTGTGCCCCAGGATTTTTTCACTACGGTCTCCACCTTTCATAATTTGTATCGAGACCATTACGAAATTTGGCAACCGATCCTTGAAACATGGGCCACTCCCGATTGGGTTAATCAGATAGCCGACGATGACATTACCTTCACTCAATGGTCGGCCATGAATCGGGTGTGGGGTCATATCCTTATGGCTAGAGACCTTTTAGGAGGCTTAAAGCACAACTCTGGGCATAACAAACTGACCACGGAGCCTTACCGACCCTACTTTGTAGCATGGAAATTTGGTCCGACTCATCATATACCATGGCCTCATCGCAAGGTTGTTCAGTCGACCCACTGTTGTTCTCTCAATGCCAAGCAAGCGGATGATGTATCTTCTCACAATCTGGATAAGCTTGCCCTGTTTGTGTGTCAGATGTTCTCTCCAAGGGCCGACACCATTATTGCTTTTGTTGACTGGTGGAGGGCAGCCAAAGAAAGGTTCTTCCAATCCTCTTTGGAAGTCTACTACGATCCGCTGATCCAGGAGAAGTAGAGTGATCGGCTGACTCAACCTAAGAGGAGAAACTCAGTAGACGCTCAACCAAGGACAAAAGAAACCCCTTCAAAGGTGGTTTCGATCAATTTGGCTAAGCCCACTGCCTCTTGGTCTTTCGTTAGGTCGCGACAACCAAAGAGAAAAGGTGAATTGTTTTCTTCATAAATGTTGGCCAGAATTTCTTATGTATTTCATGCTAACATTTTTCATTAACTTCATTCCTCTCAAGTTTTGTTGATTTGGAGGGATCTTCGTTGACTAGGAGATTTGTTTCAAAGTAACCTTGGTTAGGCGGAGGGGTTATTATTCGTGGACGTAGGGAAGAAAGACCTTGCGGGGCCGAAGTCCCTATTTCTGAAGAGGAAGATGATGAGGTATATTCCCTATCTGCCTTGACTACCTCTATATCTGCTACATATCCTTACTCATGATTTCTTTGTTTTGTCTTTCAAGAGTCGTTGCTATTAAGATGCACTAGGCGGGGGAGAGTACATGATACCTCTCTCTATACTGAATGACGTCCTCTTCTGCTCGTACTTCCGAACACCCGCATAATTCTCCATTGTCTAGCCTCGATGCCAGAGTTCTTCCTGTTGAGGCAGCCGAAGAGGTGGCCGTAGATATTCTTTCTCTTGTGCTTGGTCATTTACTGCCTCCGGGCTCTTGCCTTTATGCTGAACCTATCCTTTTTTGTATAGGAGACTGTTGGAGGTAATCCTTCGGCTAAATCCTTCCCAACTAACGGCTTAGAGGTACCAGCCGAAATCATCCTGGAAGATGTGCTTTTGCGCTACTTTGGCTCAGTCGACACTACATCTCCACCAGCTTTGCCTATTGGCGTCCATTGAGAATGAGTCGAGGAATCTCTTGCCAGGGGAATCCAGACCACCAAAGAGGAGTTACATGCTCTGAAGGCTTCTTTGCTCCGATTGTCGAAAGAAACAAAGGATTCCCCGGCTCTGGCAGCCACTTACAATGACATGAATTTGGCTCTGAATAATTTGTTTACTTTATATAGAACGACCAAAGATAGATATGATGAGATTGTCGCTACTCTGCAACACTTGGGGTATCTTCGGTAAGAGAAGAGCCGCATTCAGACTTTTTTCAATAAGATGATGTAGCAAGGCAACAAAATGTCAGTCAAACAAATATTTTGCATGAGTGGTTGTCCAAATTGTGAGTTGAGTTAGAGCGGATATAGGAAGATATAGGGGCTATTACTCCGGCCATGAGCACCTTAAACTCAGTTATTAGTGCCTACGATTCCACATGTTCCTTTTTATTTCGGTAGAGCCTTCAATTGGATAATCAAATCCAGGAACTCGGTAATCAGCAGGATGTTTAGGATCTAGATCAGAAAGAAGGTAGCGAATGGATGGCCAAATTAGAGGATGAATGGACTGTGTGGAGAAGCCGTGTATTCAATCAATGTCGACAATCACTGCTCCCTCACCAGTTGGTCTTGTTGCTGAGTTGTCAGTCGACTCCCTTATGAACCTGCCATCTGTAGTTATAGTTTCTTCTGTTGTTCAAGCGGTATTAGCCAATCCTCAAGCTTTTACCGAGACCCAATCGATTGTAGTGGTTGAGATCGTATAGGGAGTGGAAATCCCTGAAGAGTTCGAGGTGGTGGTTGTTGGTGCGGCTGATGAGGAGAAGCAGACTGCAACAATTAGGGAATACCAAGTAGTCGTTGATTCAGCTGATCTTGGGACTTCGACAGCTGATAATGTAGTGCAGTCTTAGATGAGTTCAAGACCGACCAATTCAGCTTTTATTTGTCTCGACCCCAAATCAAAGGGTCTATTTTTGTGATCAGGCAGTCGCTCTGTGGTTGTCTCTTATCTGTGCCTTTCCCCAAATCGAAGGTAAATTAACTTATTTTGTGATCGGACATCCAGTCTGTGGCTGTCGATTACTTATGCATGCCCAAAGAGTGATGAGTATTGTTTCTTCAAATATGCCCACCCTTTTATATTTCTTTTCCATGCATAATTATGGCTTAATTCGTATTACCAGTAACCCGTGGGTTCGCTACGAAGGGTCTTTCCTAATTTGGAGATCATTCGCGAAATTTATGATCCTAATCGATAAAATGATTTTCCAAACTAAGTCTCCTTCGGCAAACCTTTTAGGTTTGACATGTTTGTTGTATGTTGTAGCCATTTTACATTTACCGACTTTGAATCTTTCTATGGTTGTCAGTCGATTTTAATCCAACTAACTCAACTCCATTAGCATGGTCTCTTGATATTCTTCCAAACTTAGAAGTTTTGATTTGGTCATCCTTAATGATATTAACTCCCGAGGACAACACTACATCTTGGCCATAAATTTAGCGGATAGGATGTCGTCCCCGTAGCTATTTTTTTCGGAGTTTTCTAATTTCCATTTTATTTAAGACTGGTCTTTGTAAAATGAGTTTGTTCAAACTTTTCATAAAACATACATAATATGGGATATTGAATATCACTCGAGTTTTGTACAAGCGTAAAACAAAGACAAATAAAGCTAGGCGTAAAATTCCCATCGACAACTCAAAATGTTGTTGGCCGCCAGATCTGGCTTTCTGTTGTGGTTCTCCATCTCCGACGCCTTGGCTATCCTTGCCTCAGAAATTTAGGACGGTCAGCCGATGCTACAGGTCACGTATGATTTGGGTTTTCTCAACCATTTAAATCCTCCAAAGTAAGTTGTGGTTCGGCTAATTGTTTTATTTCAAACCCTCGAGAAGTAAGATTATAGGATTTCTAAGACCCTTCTTCATACTGCTCCGTAACGGCTATCGGAGCCACATAGGGTGAGTAGAGGGCGACCTCTACATTTTGAACCCTTGGTCGGAACGGGTTATCATCCGCTTGAATGATTTCAATCTTATCTCCTTCCCAAAAGATGAGTTTTTGATGCAGGGTAGAAGGAAGGCATCGACTGGTGTGA
The DNA here is from genome assembly GCA_029844215.1 of Przewalskia tangutica. Taxonomy (NCBI): domain Eukaryota; kingdom Viridiplantae; phylum Streptophyta; class Magnoliopsida; order Solanales; family Solanaceae; genus Przewalskia; species Przewalskia tangutica. The sequence continues at coordinate 68,786,235 of CM056727.1, forward strand.
ATCCAGTCTCTGCCCAGCAGAATGGCGTAGGACGGCCTGCCATCTATCACAAAGAAGGCGGACATGACCGTCTTGGGACCCACAGTGATTTATGTCACTAGAATCCCCAATGCTTCAGAGGCCTCTCCTATAAAGCTAGCCATTTTCATGTTAGTTAGGATGAGATCCTCCTTTGTTTTGTTGAAAACCTTCAAAGTAAGCAATGACATCACATTCAGCACAACCCCATTGTCGACTCGGCTAATAGTTTTGTAGTTGATGCAAGCCTTCACATAGAGGGGTTTGAGGTGCTTAATCATATCTTCTATAGGCGTGCCAAATACGGTTCTTAAAGTGTCCCTAGTCGGGCTATTAGCCATTGTTACCCGTTCTTCATCTCCACACAAACATAACCTTCCAGGTTATCCAACGTGGAGCGGCTGGCCCATAACTCATATGGGAGGCTGACCATTTCAATGTCTGCCCACATCTCTTCCACCGGGTCTTGGCTAAATAAATCATGGATGGAATCTCCCACCTCATTGAATTTGGTTGAATAGAAGTCGATACCTTCTATCTCCTGGAGACACATGGAGATCGGCTGGGGATCCTCTAATTGGGTCCTCTACACGATTTGTGGGATTGCATCGGTTAGAAATTAATTTGGGGCCTCGTTATATTGTCGGGGTTCCTCCATTGGGTTGTCAGAAGGTTGTTCATCCAGTTTTTGTTGACCTGGCGTCTCTCCTTCAGGTGTAATTGCCCCTGAAGCAACTGAGCCGAATGCCCGCTCGATAGCCTCAACTACAGCAGACTCGGGAATCTCCTGATTTTCAATTACCTTGGTGTTAGAAACTAGATGCATTGTTTGTTGCATCTTACGCAGGACCTTGGCCCGTTGCATCTTTTTTTTGGGTCCTGGATGCGCCTCTCGGTGGTGCCTCTTTCTTTTTGGGAGCCTGATTGATGGACCATTGGTTTAACCATTCTTTGGGGTCTCGTCTAATCCTCATTTCTTGCTATTATACGTAAGGACGAGACATCCTCATTTACGTTAAACTTGACCACCCTCTGTGTTGTTTTAGGTAGTGGTTCTTTATCTATTCAAGGCATGCTCGGCTACCAATTGGTTGGCATCTGTACTCAATAGGGACCCTTCTGAACCTCATGGTTTGCTCCTAAAGTTCTCGCTCGAAGTCCCTCGCATTTCTAGGGCAGTCATGAAAACTGATCCTAGTCGGCTTTCTAACTTGTTGAATATGGAATTCCTTGTGACTTTCTCCCCATCGACAGGTTTTTTGGGACCCATACCCTTTTCATCGACTATTTCCCTTTGGTGTCCGCGTTCATCGGGTTTAGCAAAAGACACTATAGTTATTTGTACCTTGGAAATGGGTTGATATCAATAGACATTTCGTCCATGCCCTTGTCGACTAGCTTGAACCTCCCATCTCTGATGCCATTTTGGATCTCCTTCTTGAAGACCACACAGTTATAAGTAAAGTGATTATGAATTATGCAACTTCCAGTACTTCTTATATTTGAGTTCCTCGGCAGGCAGGATCCTATGGCCATCGAGAATCTGAATCTTCTTATCTCTAAGCAGATAATCAAAGATTTGATATGCTTTTGTGATATCAAATAAGTAACTAACCATGTTATCGGCTGAACTTATTTCCTTTCCTTTGACGGCTTTCAAGGATGGGCAAGAGTAGACCTTACCCTTAACAATCTCGGCCATCATTGTGTATGTCGTGCAATCGGATGACTCTAAGTCAGACTCATCTGCTTCAATGATGGATACCAAGTGGGAGCCTCGATTTCGGCTGACTCTTCTACGTTTCTTCTCCTGGACGTACTACTCTATTTGGCTAACCTTTTTAGCTAATTGGCTCAGGTCAGAGCAATATTGTTCCACCAACTTCTCCTTTAACTGAGGGTGCGTGTTGTTGATTATCATGTGGGTACACTCATATTCGAGGAAGTGTATGGTGCATTTTTCAAACTTCTTTCTAAAGCTCTCGATAAAATCGACAGTCGATTCATCGATCTGTTGCTTGAGATTCATTAGATCAGTCATGATAACCTGAGGTTGGGGCCAATAGAACCTATCATGGAAGCAACCCTCCATATCAGCCCAACTTTGCATGGAATCAGGAGCCTAAGAGGAGTATCATGCGAAGGTTGTTCCCGTTAGAGAGAGAGGGAATAACTGCAACTTGTGGTACTCATTCTGGCCAGCTTCGCCGCATTGGGCAGTAAATCTACCAATGTTCTTGATAGTGGATTTGTTGTCATCGCCAGAAAAGACGACAAATTCTTGTGTTTTGAAGCCTCTCGGAAGAGGTGTATCCGATCTACCCAATCAGGGTAGGGCTTCTTATAGACAGGCTTGTCCAAGGGTTTCAGTCGGATGTCGAAGTACCTCCGCATAGTATTAGCAATAATATTCGGGTTCATCAATTGTGACGTCCCCTGCCAATTCTCAACTGGATTCGGCTGGTAGGCATTTTGCACTGGCGACCTCCATTCTGTACCTTGTTGGACAAGGTTTTGAAGGATGTAGGTGGTCTGATGTCCATTACCAATATGTGGGTGATTCACCATTGTTGTTGTTGGGAATGGCCACCAAAACCCGCAACCTGACCTCCCCTGGAACGGCTGACGGAGCCTGAGGATAAGGTGGAAAAATGTTACATGGCTGCTCTCCTCGGGTGTTGGCCGTTCTTAGAAAGTTTACGCCTCCTGAAAGGTATGGATTCGGTACCGGTAATACTACTGGAATGGTAACCCACTGTAAACAGCGTTACCCAATAGCCGAGCTAAGTCATAGCCAGGGGCCATCTGTTACACTCCGTAATCCCAGGACATGTTTATAAGAACGTACGTAAGAACTCAAATGTTAAGAATTGAGACTAGTAAAAATTTATCAGAATTTTGGAAATGTCGGGAAATGAAATATTACGACGAATGGGAGGGTGACACGTGTCACCCCCCCTTAGTTGGTCTTGGACGAAATGGGCATGGATTTAATGGTCATTTGACCAAGGTTAAGATGACCAAGTCTTGCTAGGATTAGAGCTTGACAATGTTGACTAAGTCCAAGGGCCACTTGACTAGATTTTTAAGTGAATTGGATCCAAGCCACCCAATTGTTCTCATCTTGACCCTCCATGTTGTTATTTAAACATACTAGTAGCAAGACTAGTTCCCACACTTAGACAAATTTCAAGAAAAACTTGTTCCTCTCTTATGTTGCTCTCGGCAATGGCTAGGGTTTCAAGGAGAAAATTTTCAATTGTTGTTCAATAATCTCCACACTTTAAACCAAGGTTCCTAAGGGTATTGTAAGGGTATCTCAATAGAAAGATCCCGGAAAAGTATCGTTTTTGCGTTAGTCGCAAGGTAAAAACCTAAGCCACTTTCCTAGGTTTGGATTGGAAATTGTAGGAAAGTTGTTGGTGATCTTCTAAGGGCTTCAAGTGGCGGATTGGAGTGTCAAGGAGAGGCGCTAAGTTGCTAAGGAGCGACTTCGGATCTTGAAGACGGATTAAGGCTTGTCTAGGTAATAATCTTATTCTCTTAAGTATTATAGGATTTCATATTGTTGTAGTGATGATTATAAACAAGCATGAGATATGTATTGGAGATTTATAAGTGCTATGGATATTGGAAGCCTAAGATTCGAAATGACCTTGTTAGCCATTTTGAAATTGAAATACAATTTAGTCGATAGTTAGAATCGTCGCATGTTATCTAATTGAAGATTGTAGTTGTTTTAATCAATTGCGGCTATGCAACATGTTAGACTAAACAACTTGGATGGAATAAGGAATTGGATAAGACCTAGTAGTGTGATGCATTATAGCTGAGAATGGCATGGAACTATTGGACTGTTTTGTATTATTGTGGGGCAGAATTTTACACGTCCTGTTAAGGCGTGTAATCCCCTTTGGATAGCTGAATTGTTGGGCCTTAAATGTGGCATGTTTGGTTGTTAAATTCGGGCCTTGAAAAAGGTGGAAAAGTATGTAGAAACAAAGGAAGTGCTGTCCGATTTTCCGTAGAATTTGGTGACTTTACACTTAGAATATTCTACGTTTGAAGCTAGAGGTTAATAGACATATTATGACCCTTATAGGTTGAAGTACTACGAGTAGAGTATTCTACTTGAAGGGTGGAAAAGGTAGCAAGGTTATAGTACTTTGGAGCATTTTGCTACTTGTCGATAATCGCCGCGAGGTATGTGAACCCCTTCCTTCTTTTGGCATGGTTCTATGTATGAAATATACATGTGGTCTTATTTCATGATTCCTTCTACTCTTAGAAGTTAAGAGGTATGTATGTTGATTTACTCTATGTAAAAGTTATGTCTAAGTTATCCTAAGTTCTTACCAAGTCTTATGGGGGATGTTGGTAAGAGTCGTTAGGAAGTATTTGGAGTCGAGTGGATTGTGCTAATTTACTTTACTGCACGAATGAGAATAAGTATCGAACAAGCCATTGCAGCGTTAATAAAAGAAAATGTATCGACAATCAATTATATTAAAATGAGTAGAATTCTCCATCTGCATAGAAACTAAGATAAGACAAAATTGTATTACATTTTCTAGATCATGGCTGCTTTAATAAGATCGTTATAAACAAGTATAACCTATTCACAACTCATAAAAGTATATGCTACTTAAATTAAAAGAGTTTATGTTATGAAGTTTTAAGACTATGAACCTTGATTTCTAAAACGGTTATGAGACTTTACTTTTCAAGTTATGGGACTTGATTCTTAAAGAAATGAATGATTTGAGTTAAAAAGTTTGGTTGCCAAGAATTATTTTAAAAGTTAAGAGGCTTGAGTTTTCAAAAGAAGAAGTTAATTGTTTTAAAAAGAGAAGGAGTTTTAAGATTATTTTTAAGTATGTATGTACGTAGTACTTTTGGGTTTAATTTTTCCTAAAGTAATAAGGAATAAAAGTGTCTTAAGTTCTCTAAAGTGAAAAGGTTGCTATAATAGCTTTATGGGAAGTTGTTATAACGACTTAAGAAGAAGTGAAAAGATGGTTTAAAATGTTATGTAAAGAGACATTATCGCGTCCCAGGAATGGGCCGAGCAGTATACCTTTATGGGCAGACTATATGACATTATCGCGTCCCAGGAATGGGCTGAGTAGTATACCTTTATGGGCAGAATATCTGACATTATCGCGTCCCAGGAATGGGCCGGGCAGTATACCTTTATGGGCGCATTTATCATCACGACCGAACCCGCCCGTGATCGCGCTACCCCGCACCCTAGTGATACAACATCGTGAGAAAACCAGCGGAAATAAAAACTCAAGAATGAAAGCAGTGAAATAAGAAAGTAGGCTAACCCAAACGGTTACCTTTTTTATACATAATTTAAAACTTGAACAGCATATCCCATACAAACTGCCCACAACAAAGGCATGCACTTCTAAGAATTTTGAAACCATAATGACGGACAGTGGCCCCGCCATGCCCCGAATATACAAAAATCTACTACAGTGGAACTGCATCACGTGACAAGCTTCCGAGATATGGAGCTTTCCGAGAACCGACCGCGACCTAAGAGTGTGGATCGCCAGTTATGTACCTCAACCTACGGATGAACGCAGCCCCGGGCGAGGTCGCACAACAGTACCAAGTATGTGAATCAGAAATATCAGAAATGAAATCATAATAGTCTATATAAAGCAGGAGACATGTATGATAACCAAACTACAGTACACAACACATAACAGTCATGTCAAGTCAGGGACTCACGCCCGTAAAGTCATCACTCAAATACAACCCGGGAATTTAACCCACACAATGGCCACATGCCCCGGCATCTCACCTCGGTATAAGCATGGCCGTGGAACCATCCTAGTGGGCCCATACCCGTGGACCATCCAGCGTGTCGGTATGCCCAAAGGAGTCAACAAGATAACAATCCTCGAAGATACCCGTGGCCACCCAACGCGTCGGTATGTCCAAACAACTAACAAGATAATACTCACCGTGGACGATACCCGGGCTACCCAACGTGTCAGTATGTCCAAACAATTAACCAGATAACACTCCTAATGGGAACATACCCGTGGGCTACCCAACGTGTCAGTATGCCCATCAATCAACCAGATAGCCGGCCCTCCATCGAGAGACTCGGTAGCACACAACCAAACACTTGCACAACAAGGCTATCACAACAAGCAGAGGCCAGTTACACACAACTCAAGGTACTATAATCACTTCTTAACACAACATCAAGTATACCATTTTAAATCTAATAATGAATCCCTTACTTTATTTTCTTAAAGTCGTTATAATTAACTTCCCATAAAGCTATTATAACACTTTATGTTTTAAAACAATACAAGACAAAACCATGCCTTTCTTTTAAAACAAAACACTTCCAATTCTTAGGTCTCTTTTCTTTTAGAAATCGAATTCCTTACTTTGAAATTTTTAAGAAGATCAAAACTTGATTTCAATAGTTCTTATTAGAGCAGCCATGATCTAGGAAATGTAATACAATTTTGTCTTATCTTAGCTTCTATGCAGATGGAGGTTTCTACTGGTTTTAACATGATTGAATGTCATTACTATTTCCTTTATTAACGCTGCATTGGCTTGTTCGATTCTTCTTCCCATTTCCAAAATTTGGGTAACATTATTCCTTTTTAAAAAACCAAGGACTCATTTCTCACGAATGAGGTTTCACATTTTTTTTTGACACCATTTAAGTCAAATCACTTGTCCTTTGAAATCAACAAAACATTCTTTTACTTACATAAAGTGGTTATAACCAACTTCCCATAAAGCCGTTATAACACTTTATGTTTTAACCCAACCAATTACACTATAAGCCCTTATGAGATCAAGAAGGCTTATTCTTTAACAACCAAGCACTTATTACTAACGAATAAGATTTTCCTACTCTTTTCTTCAAACAATCAAGACCCTTACACTTCATATCAAGTCAAGGCACAAAAGGGAGATTTAATTCCTTTAACACACGCAAGGTCTACCGCACTATATATTTCACAAATAGTCATGCTGAAGAGGATAGGAAGAATCACATACCTCGCGACGATTGTCGACAATAAGCAAAATGCTCCACAGTACTATCGCCCTTAAATAGAATATGCTACCATAGTACTTCAATCCTATAAGGGTCATAAAACGTCTATCAAACTCTAGCTTCGAACGTAGAATAACTAAGTGCAAAGTCCCCAAATTCTACGACAATTTGGACGGCACTTCCTTTGTCTTTACTAACTTGCCACCTTTGCTAAGGTCGAATTCAATAACCCAACGCCCCACACTAAACCAACCTTAAACCCCTTTCAAATCTTTCAAATCCAAGTTCTTAGGTCTAACATGATATCTAGCCCTAGACATCTTCAACAATTACAATCTCCCTTTACAACATGCGACGTCCCAATTAGAAATCCAATTGAAGTTACAATCTTAAGGCTAATATGCCCATTTCGGCTTTTTAACAAGACAACAAGATCCAAATCTATACAATATAAAACAGCCTGGGCTCAATTCTATACTACTACAATATAACGACTTTAGGCTCAACTCTAAGCTACTAAAATAAAAGCCTCTGTGCTCACATCTATACTACTAAAATAAAACAACCTTTAGCTCATAACCAAGAGAGAAAGGAACTTTACCTTAAGGAATAGCCCACAAAAGCCCCTTTTTCTTCCACCCTTCCACAAAATCGCCCACCAAATTACCCACAAGTTTACCCACACTTTTTCTTCTTGCCGCGCTCCAACAATCTCCTCTAAAGCTAGGTTTTCTTCCAAAACTAGAGAGAAGGGAGAGGGTTTTTTTCTGTGAGGGTTTTGGAAATGAAATGAAATGGAATGGCCAAGTCTTCCAAGACTTGGCCCTAAAATAGGACCACTTACTGATAAAAAGGATGGGAGGGACACTTGTCACCCTCCCATAGGTTATAAATGAAATATCCCCTATTTTTCGTCACTTCATCGCAAAATTCGCCTCGGCTAGCCATGCCCGCCACGCGGCTCCACTTCCAAAAATAAATCTTCCGAATGTCGGCGCCGCGGCCCTGCATTCGGCCACAAGCGCTGCAACCCCGTGACTTCAAGATAATGGCGCGCGCAAGACTGCACTTCGCACGAGAATCGCTGCACTGATCACGCACCAAACTTGTAACTTCCATAACTTTTGACTGATGTCCAAACGATTTAACGGTTTGTTGCGTTGGGATCTAGATTTAACGGACTACACATTAGGCCTTTTAAACACCTCGAAATTCTTAACAACTGGGGTACAACACTCCAAGGTAAACTCAAAATCCGTCCAACACATGTTGTCAACTTATCTATCAACTTTTCACATCTTAAATTCCTTGGTATGTTCTTATCTAACTCCTTGAATTTACGGGGTGTAACATTCTCCCCCCCTTAGAAACATTCGTCCCGAATGTTCCTTCTAAGTCTCCAAAACGCAGACGCCGGTATAGTCTTCACTACTCCACTCATGAAAGAATCAGTTATGCCACTCATGGACTTATCACTAGAAAAATACTCCCCACATACTATGTACTTCCGACAAGGATCACTGTAAAATCTTTTACTCTAGCCGGTCTTCCCTCTAACGTTTCGATTGTTATAATTTCTAAGGTTCAAAGTTTTTCTCATCCCCAGACTTACCCTCTTCACTAATCAGGCTTCTAAATCACATTTTTAACACAGAGTTATCCGAACATAACACATAACACATCACCCTAACATCAATGCATACAAGTCTCTAGAGGTTTAAGAATATACCTGTAACTACTGCTTCACTTTCCCTTTTTGTCGTTCTACTCATGTTCCTTCCCTGCACGGCGCACAAAAGGAGGAGATGAATCAGCCACTGATCCCGAAGGCTGAGTCTCTACATCCGCGCTATCTCTGGTTGGACAATTCCTCGCAAAATGGCCCTGCTGGCCGCATACAAAACAAACCCCCATTCCAGCACGACACTCCCCACCATGGAGCCTACCACAACGGCCACAACGAGGTAGGGGTGGTCCCATCTGACTAACGCCCCGCTTCCCAAAACTCAAACACGGGAGCCCCGACTGCCTCGAATTTCCGAACGCCCCAAGATCGTGATGGAGCACTCAGCATCGGGCCGAGGTAAATAACTAGCTCGGCCGCGAGGTTGTTCGCCTCGAAGGTCACCAGAGGACTCACCGCCCCGCCTCTTCGCGATCTTGGTTATTCCGCCGACCTCACGTTTCCTCGCCACGCGATAGGCACGGATGCGGGCAATGTCCATGCTCTACAAGAGCTACCGCTGCATCCTCCGCTAAATAATCATCGAGTCCGGTGACATAACGGTGCACTCTATCCTCCATATTGGCCACCAAAGCGGGACATACCGCCAATGAGTCAAACTCTACATTGTACTCGAACCAGGCGCCTCTTTGTCTTAGCATCAAAATCTATCTACCGCGCCCTCCTCATCCGTGAGGCAAGAAATGGCCAGAAAGCCTCGAGAACTCACCCCAACCACTGGAGGCGCATGTTCCCCGACAGCTCCCACGAATCAAACCACGATTGCAGATCACGCACCGATGTGAACCCAAAACCACTAACTCGGTCTCCAAGCCTCGATCACTCACGATCCGTCAGAATCGCTTCGGATGAACTCCCGCGGATCATCCTCGTGCCTAGACCGTAGAACTCGTGTGGGCTACAACTCGTAAAAATCCCGTAGCCTCAAACTATCTCGACCTCGGGTGAACTATGGGTGCTCATCGAATCGCCGTGATCCAGTCTATCCTCGTGCTCGCCACGATCTCGCCAATAATCGGGCCATCTCCTTGTAACCCATCTCCTCCGCTCAGCCGCGGACCGAGGCTCATGTGTCGGGGTCTCGGAGAGACCGCCGTTGTTTCTACTCGCAGCCTCCTCTCGCCGCTTGCCCTGGGCTCTGGTTGCCTTGCGTGGAGGCATCACCGTATACAAAGAATACGTCGAGGAGTCCAAACTTATAACACCTCTAAGGCACGATCTCAGCGTGAGAAGAATGGAAACCCATCCTAAATAGGCTATAGCCTCCTGATGATAGATGTGGGGCACAACACATCGATAATCAAGACTTACTAGATACGGTCAGTAGACACTTTCCGAGGATTAATCGCTCGATACCACTTTTGTCATGATTCCTAACCTGCCCGTGATGGCGTCTTACCGGCACCCTAGTGATACAACATCAGAGAAAAAAAACCAGCGAAAATAAAAACTCAAGAATGAAAACAGTGAAATAAGAAAGTAGGCTAACCCAAACGGTTACCTTTTTTATACATAATTTAAAACTTGAACAGTTACATCCCATACAAACCTGCCCACAACAAAGGCATGCACTCTAAGAATTTTGAAACCATAATGACGGGACAGGGCCCCGCCATGCCCCTGAATATACAAAAATCTACTACTTCAGGGAACCGTACCACAGGACAAGCTTCCGGAGATATGGAGCTTTCCGAGAACTGAACCGCGACCCTAAGAGTGTGGATCAGCAAGCTATGTACCTCAACCTGCGGCATGAACGCAGCCCCCCGAAGGAGGTCAGTACAACAGGTACCAAGTATGTGAAACTGTAAAATACTGTAAATGAAATCATAATAGTCTATATAAAGCAGGAGACATGTATGATAACCAAACTACAGTACACAACACATAACAGTCATGTCAAGTCAGGGACTCACGCCCGTAAAGTCATCACTCAAATACAACCCGGGAATTTAACCCGCACAATGGCCACATGCCCCGGCATCTCACCTCGGTATAAGCATGGCCGTGGAACCATCCTAGTGGGCCCATACCCGTGGACCATCCAGCGTGTCGGTATGCCCAAAGGAGTCAACAAGATAACAATCCCTGTGGAAGCATACCCGTGGGCCACCCAACGCGTCGGTATGTCCAAACAACTAACAAGATAATACTCACTGTGGACGCATACCCGTGGGCTACCCAACGTGTCAGTATGTCCAAACAATTAACCAGATAACACTCCTAATGGGAACATACCCGTGGGCTACCCAACGTGTCAGTATGCCCATCAATCAACCAGATATAGCCCTCCATCGAGACTCAGAGCACACAACCAAACACTTGCACAACAAGGCTATCACAACAAGCAGAGGCCAGTTACACACAACTCAAGGTACTATAATCACTTCTTAACACAACATCAAGTATACCATTTTAAATCTAATAATGAATCCCTTACTTTATTTTCTTAAAGTCGTTATAATTAACTTCCCATAAAGCTATTATAACACTTTATGTTTTAAAACAATACAAGACAAAACCATGCCTTTCTTTTAAAACAAAACACTTCCAATTCTTAGGTCTCTTTTCTTTTAGAAATCGAATTCCTTACTTTGAAATTTTTAAGAAGATCAAAACTTGATTTCAATAGTTCTTATTAGAGCAGTCATGATCTAGGAAATGTAATACAATTTTGTCTTATCTTAGCTTCTATGCAGATGGAGGTTTCTACTGGTTTTAACATGATTGAATGTCATTACTATTTCCTTTATTAACGCTGCATTGGCTTGTTCGATTCTTCTTCCCATTTCCGAAATTTGGGTAACATTATTCCTTTTTAAAAACCAAGGACTCATTTCTCACGAATGAGGTTTCACATTTTTTTGACACCATTTAAGTCAAATCACTTGTCCTTTGAAATCAACAAAACATTCTTTTACTTACATAAAGTGGTTATAACCAACTTCCCATAAAGCCGTTATAAGACTTTATGTTTTAACCCAACCAATTACACTATAAGCCCTTATGAGATCAAGAAGGCTTATTCTTTAACAACCAAGCACTTATTACTAACGAATAAGATTTTCCTACTCTTTTCTTCAAACAATCAAGACCCTTACACTTCATATCAAGTCAAGGCACAAAAGGGAGATTTAATTCCTTTAACACACGTGCGTCTACCGCACTATATATTTCACAAATAGTCATGCTGAAGAGGATAGGAAGAATCACATACCTCGCGACGATTGTCGACAATAAGCAAAATGCTCCACAGTAATATCGCCCTTAAATAGAATATGCTACCGTAGTACTTCAATCCTATAAGGGTCATAAAACGTCTATCAAACTCTAGCTTCGAACGTAGAATAACTAAGTGCAAAGTCCCCAAATTCTACGACAATTTGGACGGCACTTCCTTTGTCTTTACTAACTTGCCACCTTTGCTAAGGTCGAATTCAATAACCCAACGCCCCACACTAAACCAACCTTAAACCCCTTTCAAATCTTTCAAATCCAAGTTCTTAGGTCTAACATGATATCTAGCCCTAGACATCTTCAACAATTACAATCTCCCTTTACAACATGCGACGTCCCAATTAGAAATCCAATTGAAGTTACAATCTTAAGGCTAACATGCCCATTTCAGTTTTTAACAAGACAACAAGATCCAAATCTATACAATATAAAACAGCCTCAGGCTCAATTCTATACTACTACAATATAACAGCCTTAGGCTCAACTCTAAGCTACTAAAATAAAACAGCCTCAGGCTCACATCTATACTACTAAAATAAAACAGCCTTAGGCTCATAACCAAGAGAAAGGGGGAACTTTTACCTTAAGGAATAGCCCACAAAAGCCCCTTTTTCTTCCACCCCTTTCCGTCAAAATCGCCCACCAGCGTTACCCACAAGTTTACCCACACTTTTTCTTCTTGCCGCCGCTCCAACAATCTCCTCTAAAGCTAGGTTTTCTTCCAAAAACTAGAGAGAAGGGAGAGGGTTTTTTTCTTAGGAGGGTTTTGGAAATGAAATGAAATGGAATGGCCAAGTCTTCCAAGACTTGGCCCTAAAATAGGACCACTTACTGATAAAAAGGATGGGAGGGACACTTGTCACCCTCCCATAGGTTATAAACGAAATATCCTCTGTTTTTCGTCACTTATCACAAAAAATTCCGCCTCGGCGCGCGGCCACGCCGGCCGGCGCTCCACTTCCAAAAATAAATCTTCCGCATGTCGCGCGTGACCACTGCATTCGGCGCGCGGCACTGCAACCCTGTGACCCCAAGATAATCGGGCGCCGCCTGCACCAGTCCGCGCGCTGCACTTCTGCACGAGAATCACGCACTGATCGCGCACCAAACTTGTAACTTCCATAACTTTTGACTCCGATGTCCAAACGACGAACGGTTTGTGGCGTTGGGATCTAGATTTAACGGACTACACATTAGGCCTTTTAAAAACCTCGAAATTCTTAACAACTGGGTACAACACTCCAAGGTAAACTCAAAATCCGTCCAACACATGTTGTCAACTTATCTATCAACTTTTCACATCTTAAATTCCTTGGTATGTTCTTATCTAACTCCTTGAATTTACGGGGTGTAACACTTACATGACTTTATCGTGTCCCAGAATGGGCCGGACAGTATACCTTCGTGGGAAGATTTTTTTTTATGAATTCGCCGTGTCCCGCAAATGGGCCGGGTTACATTGTCACGTATGGATAAATCAAGTGAACTCCAAAATGAGGCGTCCCTCCATAAAGGGCCGGATTATGTTATTCAAGATACGTAAGTTATATGTTTATGAACTCGATGATTTTCCTAAGTATGTACGTAAGAAGTTGACTATAACTTTTATTGAAAAATGTGAAAAGATAATAAAGTGCGATTAAGTTCACGAGATTGTAATAACACGGTAGGATCTGGTATCTATTTTGTTTATATACTTGCCCCTGTCATTCTTCTGTACAGTTATGATTTGTTTATTGTACCTTATTTAGTTCCATATTCTGCACTGTTATCGACTTCTTCGGCTGCGTTCATGCCCGCAGGTATTAGGTACACAGGTTGGTGATCCTTGCTCTTAGGATCTCGGTTCAGTTTTGGGAAAAAGCTCCATTTACTCCGGAGGCTTATCTTTTGGTACGGTTTCCCCTGAGGTTGTAGATTCATGTATATTCAGGGGTATGGCGGGGCCCTGTCCCGCCACAGTTGTTATGTTAAAACTCATAGAGGTCTGTAGTCATATATTGTGGTCGATCAGAAAGGAAATGAGGCAATCGCTTGGTTATGTATGTATATACGTCGGAGGTAGCCTTATTATCGGCTAACTGTTGATTTATTTTGTTGATTTATTTTATAAGTTTCATGTATGTTCACGATTATCTCTCGATGTATACTGTAGCGGTGCCTGTGTAGGGAACGATGCCGGGCGGGTCGGTCGTGACAAAAGTGGTACCAGAGCGCTTAGTCCTCGGAAAGTGTCTAGGCATCGTGTCAGTAGTCTTGATTATCGGTGTGTTGTGCACCACATCTATAATCAGGAGGCTGCAGGACATTTAGGATTGGTTTCCATTCTTCTCACTCTGAGATCGTGCAGTAGAGCTGTGTTATTAGGTTGATCTGTCTCTGACGTATTCTTATATATATGAATCAGCTATGCCTCCACGGAAGGCGACCAGGGCCCAGAAGGGCAAGGCAGCAGCAGGAGTTGCTGGTGGTCCACAGAGGGTTACCAGTACTCAGGCCCAGATTATGCTTGAGGTTGTGGCTCAAGCGGTGAGTTCAGTTACGCCGACAGTATTAGAGGAGCCTAGAACAGCCGCAGCTCCAGAGGTTCCGATACCCGAGCCTCCAGTTCCGCAGCCAGGGGCAGAGTTTAGAGATTATGGAGAGCAGATCAGGTTATTGACTAGCATAGTGGTAGGGCAGCGCCGACAGGAGCAGGTAGCTAACCCTATGTCACGACCCGACCCCGGGCCCGCGACTGGTGCCCTACCTGGGCATCCCTTTCAGGTATACATCAGAAAATAGCAGCGGAACATATACAACACAAATAAACACTTAGACAATAAACAACAACAGGCTAGCCGACGAGACCACCTTTCGTACAATTTACATAATCCAAAAACAGAACAGTACATCTTTTTTTCTTTACAACCCAATCCACAAGATATGACTACAGACCTCTAAGAATAAAAACTGTGGCGGGACAGGGGCCCGCCATACCCCTGAATGTACAACAACCGACAATACCAGGGATCTGTACTAAGGATAAGCCTCCGGAGTAATGGAGCTTCTCAACAGCTGAACAGTGATCCTAAGAGTGAGGATCAAGAATCAGATACTCTACTGCGGCATGAACGCAGCCAAGGAGGTCGATAACATGTACCAAATATGTGAAACTGAAAGTACTGTAATGAAATCATAAGTCTAAAATAAAGCTGGAGACATGTATGATAACTCAAATAACAGTACAATGTGTCTTACTAACAATGAGAGTAAATAAGAGTATACTTTACTGCATAAAAATAGGAGGCTCATGATCAAGTAGGGCCACCCGCCCGTGGTATCATTAAGCAATCCTACTCCTGGGACTATTTCACCCGCATAGGTCCTGTGGACCCGCAATGAGGTAACTTCCTCGTGATAGTCAGATCCGCCCGCATAGGTCGTATGGACCCGCATGAGGTATTCCTCGCATAGGACTATTTCACCCGCACATGACTATTTCACCCGCTTAGGCCCGGTGGGCCCGCAATGAGTACAAACGCCGCACTCGCATGATGGGTAGCAAATCCATGTAATTAGTAGTAACCCGGGGCTTTATGTCACGACCCGTTCCCGGGCCCGTGACTGGTGCCTTACCCGGGCACCCAAGTAGATATACATCAGAGTAACCAGCGGAATATAAACTTACAAACATAGAACAGTGTAAAATGAGAAACAGTCTAACCAAGAAAAAGTTGGCTTTCACCATGTATATATATATATCAAAGTCTGACAGTTACATCCTTTACAAACCCCATTTACAGCAGGACTACAGACCTCTAAGAGTTTATAACAACTATGACGGGACAGGGCCCCGCCATACCCCTGAATGTACATAAACCTACAATGACAGGGAATATGCCAAAGATAAGCCTCCGGAGAAACGGGGCTTTCCCAAAAGAAGAACGGTGATCCTATGAGCGAGGATCAACAACAAGTACTCTACTGCGCATGAACGCACTTCAAGGAGGTCGATAACAGTACCAAGTATGTGAAATCAGAAGCATCAGAATGAAATCATAACATTTCCAAAACAAATCCATAAATATGTATGAAAACCCAATTAACCGCACACGGTGCCACAGCATAAACAAGAGCAAATAGGTGTAACGTAACCGGTCTTTTCTAGGCCGCTAATGATCAAAGCAGGGTCATTCGCCCATAGTATCATTGTGCGAGCCTAATCCTGGAACTCCCGCAGTCCGCATAGGTCCCGTGGACCCGCATGAGGTACTCTTCGCATCGGGGGTAGCTAACCCGCGGCATCTTCCTGGACTCCCGCAATCCGCATGGCCACTTGGACCGCAGAGGTATTCCTCACATCGGCGTAACACACCCGGAGTGATTCCTGGACTACCTAGCCCGCATAGGTCTCATGTACCCGCATGAGGTATTCCTCGCATCGGGGGTAGCTAACCCGCGGCTCGTAACAAGTCAGGGGGGTAAGTGATATAATCATAAGCACAACCAGCTTATTGTAATCAACATAAGTCAACAAGAAAAAAACCCTTACACAAACGTCACAAGACACTAACACGCGTAGCATCATAACATGTTTACTTATCAAACCAACTTACCACACCTTCAGAAATCATTACAAGGCTTTTATAAACAAGTGAGTAAACCGTTCTTTTTATCTTCCTTAAGTCGTTATACCTAACTTCTCATAAAGCTAGTTTAACACTTAAACCTTTTAATACATCAAAACAATCACATTTGTTTGGAAAACCAAGAGAACTTATTCTTTTAAAACCAAGTATTAGTTTCCTTCCGAATAATGATTCATAAATCTTTTTGAAATATTTCAAGATTCTTAATATTTAGAACTCAAGTCAAAAGACATCATAGTGAAGCCAAATTCAGTTAACACATGTACTTCTACCGTACTATATATATTTTACAAATATCATGCTCAAGAGGATAGGAAGAATCACATACCTCCTCGGCTAAATCCACCTGCCAAGTCGAATATGTCGCGCACAGAGTATCAACCTATAATAGTAAAATACGTCTATCAACGTCTAGACTACTTCGTAGAATATTCTAAGCATAAAGTTCCTTATTCTACGAAAAGTTGGGCAGCACCTCCCTCCCCGTAATACTACACAAGTCTACTGTAAATACAGTCCAATGTAAATACAGTTCAATTCTTTTTAATCATCCTTCTATATATCTTATACTCAATTCTAAACTACTACAATATGTAATCTCCAATTACAATAGAAGGACAAAGATTATTACCTCGATAAGCCCAAAATTATCCAAGATATAAGTCGATGCTGAGCAACGTTTAGCTCCTATTCTGTACGCTCCAATCCTCTCCAAGAAACCCTTAGAAGTTTCTAAACAACTTCTCCTAACACTTCATCCAACTATGAAGATTTTCCTAGGGTTTCGTTTTGCGACTAAAGGAATAAAGTAGTATTTTCGGGCTCTTAATATAGAGATAACTTTGGAATACTACAAGGGATTTTAGGCTAAGGTATTTGGGATAATAACAACACTTGAAGAAATCTTTCACAAGAGAGGGGGGGGGGGGGGGTTTGGACGAGAACCTACAAAAGGGGGGAGTATTTTGTGACTTAGAATTATTTAGTAAGTGATGAAGAAGTCTTGCAACTTAAGGGGGTATTTATAGGACATTCAATGGCCAAGATTCAAGCATGTGTATGGTGTAGATTGGGTACATGTGTGTGTGGATTCTACCAACCATATGTCCACCACAAAAATGAGACATGTGGCTCTAAAACCGTCCAAGGGACACATGGCAAGCCTATTTCGGCCACATGGCCACATGGGGGTGCCATGTGTCGCCCTCCTACTCGTCCAAAATATTTCCTCTCCCGAAAATATCCGTAATGCCAAAAATCTCGAAAATAAAGTGGGCCCCACAACCCGTAAATTCCTCCCGTGGGCCCCACGTGACCAATTCCGGAAAAAATAAAATCCGTAATTCATATAAATTCTTAAAGTCCTAAATACCAAAGTTGAGAATCCAATTCCCAATAATAAACATTTTTCCTTCACGAGGTTCGGAATATTTTCCGTTGGAATTCCAAATTTTCATCCTTTACCTAATTAGGGCTATACATTCGTACGTACGTCCTTACATACGTATTCTGAAACTACGGGGTGTAACATTCTCTCCCCCTTAGAAACATTCGTCCCGAATGTTCCTTCTACGTTCAATCAACACAACTATCGACGTAGTCCCTCACACTATATCCCATATAAACAAGAATGCCAAACATAGTCAAAATAACACTTAAGCAAATATGTCAATTAAAATTAACAAGTAGGAAAGTGAGTTACCTGGAGGTGTGGGGAATAAGTGAGGATACTTCTGCCTCATGTCCTCCTCTGCTTCCCATGTCATTTCCTCTCTGTTCTCGTTCCGCCATAAGACCTTGACGGAAGCCACATCCTTTGTCCGCAGTCGCCTAACCTGATGATCGAGTATCGCTATGGGACTCTCCTCATACGATAACCCCTCTGTCACCTGGACATCACAAATTGCGTGCACTCTAGATGGATCTCCGATAAACCTCCTCAACATAGAAACATAAAAAACTGGATGTACTGCCTCCAGATCGGACGGCAGATCCAACTCATAGGCAACCTTGCCTACCCTACGGACAATATGGTAAGGCCCAATGTACCTTGGGCTGAGTTTCTCCTTCTTCCCAAACCTCATCACACCCTTCATGGGTGACACCTTCAGGAAAACCCAATTATCAATCTCAAACTCCAAGTGTCGACGCCGATGATCTGTATACGACTTCTGTCGACTCTGAGCTGACAATAACCGCTCCTGGATAAGCTTCACCTTATCCACCGCCTGCTGAATCAAGTCCGGCCCGATCAACTAACTTCGCCCACATCAAACCAGCCTATCGGTGACCTGCACTTCCTCTCATATAAGGCCTCATAAGGCGCCATCTGGATACTAGAATGGTAGCTATTGTTATACGCAAACTCCACTAGAGGCAAATGATCCTCCCAGCTACCCCTGAAATCAATAACACAGGCTCGCAACATATCCTCGCCGGTCCGGATAAGACGCTTCTACCGTCCGCTTGGCCCGAGGATGGAATGCGATCGAGGCTCACATGCGTCCCTAATCCCTTCTGGAAAGACCTCCAGAAGTTAGCCGTAAACTGGGCTCCTCTGTCCGATATAATAGATATAGGGACCCCATGCAGTCTCACGATCTCTCGGATGTAAAGTCTAGCATAATCCTCGGCCGAAAAAGTCGTTCTGACGGGAAGAAGTGGGCTGATTTTGTCAGCCTGTCGACAATAACCCAGATGGAATCATGCTTCCTCTGAGTGCGAGGTAACCCGATAATAAAGTCCATATTGATCACCTCCCACTTCCATGTCGGAATCTCTATCATCTGCAACAACCCACGGTGCTTCGTGCTCCACTGACCGACAACTCGGGCACTGAGCAACAAACTCTGCAACGTCCCTCTTCAGGCCATCCCACCAATACACACATCTGAGGTCGTGGTACATCTTTGTCGACCCCGGATGGATAGAGTAACGAGCGCTGTGTGCTTCCTAGAACTCGCTGTCAAGTCCCGCAATATCCGAACACACAACCTTCCTCAAATCTTAGCACCCCATCAAAGTACCTCAAATGGACCCTTCCTCTCGAAGAGTGATCTCGATACCGTGTCATAATCGGATCCTCATACTGTCGCCTCTTCACCTCCTCGACGATGGAAAACTCAGCAACCTCTCGAACCCGAACCCCACTACTATCAGAATCAATCAAACGAACTCCAAGGCTCGCTAGCTGGTGTAACTCGCGGACCATGTGTCATGACCCGACCGGTCGCATCGTGCCTATCGGGCACCCCGCCAGCACGCATCGAGAATAGCAATGAACATACATAATACAAAATCAGATAAGGTAAACATCACTAGCGGTACAAGGCCGCTTTCATAAAATAACTTAATCAAAAGTGAAACAAGATAACTTATTTTTACTTTCAAACCACAAACGTGACTACTGCACTTAGAATAACAACCGTGACGACAGGCCCCGCCATACCCCGAATGTACAAAAAGTCCATAACCTCACGGAATCATACCAAAAGACAAAGCCTCCGAAGAGATGGAGCTTTCCAAGAAATGAACAGTGATCCTAAGAGTGCGGACCAGCAAGCTACGTATCTCGACCTGCGGCATGAACGCAGCCCAAGCGAGGTCAAGATAACAGTACCAAGTATGTGAAATCAAAATATCAGAATGAAATCATAAGTCCAAAATAAGTTGGGTCGGATGAAATCAACTTACCTTTTATCGTGCCTTACTAACAATGAGAGTAACAAGCATATATATAATACCGCATAAAATAGAGGCTCTTGATCAAAACAGGTCCTCGCCTGTAGTATCAATAAGCAATCCTACTCCCGACTATTTCACCCGCACGGGTCCCGTGGACCCGCATGACGATTCCTCGCATAGGTCAGATTTCTCCGCACGGGACTATTTCACCCGCATAAGCCCATAAGGACTCGCATGAGGTATTCCTCGCATCGTGGGTAGCAAGTCCACTAACAAGTGGTATAACGATCTGGGACTTACCCTCGATATACTCTTACCCCGGCGTATAGTATAACGATCTTGGGGTTGTACTCTCGATATACTCTACACCGGAGCAGATGGTATAACGATCTGGGCTTGCCCTCAAGATATACTCTACACCGGTGCGGATGGTATAACGATCTGGGCTTGCCCTCGATATACTCTTACACCGAAGAAGGTGGTATGACGATCTGGGCTTGCCTCGCATATACTCTTACCCGAGAATGTGGTATAACGATCTTGGGGCTTACCCTCGATATACTCTTACCCTAGCTCAAATCACATCATATCATAATCATAAATAAGTTAAGAAAACTTATAACTTCTTATTAGTCTTGTTCATATACCCTCTCATTTTAGTTTACTTAAGGCACTTAATCATATCTTTAATAAAAGAAAACCGGGAATTTAACCCAAGCACTACATACTTCAACTCTTTTAAAAGTGACTCTTTTTCATACATAAAACATTTGGGCAATTGATGCCTTAAAATCAATTTGCCTTTCATAAATCAAATAATTCGTCCTTACTTGTCTTACTTAGAGTAAACCTCTTCTCATTAACCTTTTATAAGCTAATATAACTAACTTCCCATAAAGCCGTTATACTATCTTTATGCTTTAGAAATTAAGACATTCTTATCTTTTCATAAGGTCATTATAACTAACTTCCCATAAAGCCGTTATAACTCCTTATAAACCATTTCGTTCTTTTACTAACCAAGAGACTCATACTTCAAACAAATTTACACAATTTTCAAAATACTCCAAGCCTCTTATCTTTTTAGAAAACAAGTCTCCTACCTCAACAATTTAAGCCTCTTGTCTTTTTAGACTAATTCAATACTCAATACTTTCACACCAAGTACTCTATACTTCTTTATGTCAAGAAATCCTTGTCTACCTTATTTAGAATAAACCACTCCTCAAGAACAAGCGGGTTAACTTCTTAACCCCACCACTTAGACATTTTCTCAAAACAAGTCAAGTATAACAAAAGGATTTACTTCATTTAAAATACGTACGTCTACCATACTATATAGTTATAACTACTCATGTTCAAGAGATAAGAAAGTTTCCACATACCTCTTTGGTCAATCCACTTGCTAAGCTCAAACTACCGCAAGTAATATATCAACCTATAATAATCATGATACGTGTATTAACCTCTAATTTCATTGTAGAAATAATCCAAGTTCAAAGCCACTAAATTCTATGGAAAATTGGGCAGCATTTCCTTTGTTTCTACATACTATGCCACCTTTCTCAAGGCCGAATCCAACATCCAAACGCCACATTTAAGGCTCAACAATCCAAACATTTCATAGGGGATTACACACCTAAATTTGGGTGTGTAAAATTCTGCCCCATAAGGTACAACAATCCATTTAACAATTCTAAGGTAGTTTTTAGGCTACAACATGCTCATAATATCTTCTTAACCAATTCCTTCACATCCAAACCATATTTCTTACATGCAAGGACTCTAAGTGCATTATTTACCACTACACATCCCTTCTTCTTCACATGCAACATAAATAACTAATCATAACAGAAGAAATGTTACCTTAAAGCTTTATCCAAACTTATTCCAACAACTTTGCTAGCCTCATTTCCAAGAACACCACCACAATAACACCAACAAGCTAGCCACAAGCTTCCTTCTTGTTCTTAACTTTTCAGATTTTTCTTAGGCTTGAATTCCTCTTGAAATTTTAGAGAGAAGTGAGAGCTAATTTAGAGAGAGAGAGAGAGATTGAAAGATGACCAAGTCTTCAAGACTTGGTCAATATAAGGCATGCAAGAAAATCAGATGGGGGGGGGACACTTGTCACCCTCCCATGGCCTTTTTAAAAGAGAAAATCAGATTTTCCTAAGTTTTTCCGCCTGGAATCCCGCCGCGCCATGCAAGACCGCAACTTCAGCGACTTCAGATTTCCGCGCCATGCCCGCATCCGCGCCGCGCTGCCGCTTTGTCCAAACACATTTATGTCCGATCACAAGACCGAACTTTAACTCTCATAACTTTCTACTCGACGCCCTATTGATTTAACGGTGATTGCGTTGGAATCTAGACTAACGAACTACGCCTAGGCCTTTGAAACACTTAGAACTCTCAATGTACCGGTCATAACCCGTCTCAAAGTTGACTAAAACTCGTCCAAACAATCCACAACCTATCTTTCAAAATTTTAAGTCTTACTCTCTTCGTATGCTCTCACGCATGACCTGAACTACGGGTGTAACATTCTCCCCTTAGAAACATTCGCCCCGAATGTTCTTTTGGAGCCAATCTACTATTCCTGACATCCTCGTACTTCACGCTTAATGGGACCTTACTATGCCACTTCAGGACCATAAGATATCGCACACGCTTAATCGGGCCTCATAAATCAAACATGAAAATGAGTCCAAAGTATGAACCATTACCACCTACTCGCTCACGGCCTAAATGTAATTGCCCGCCCGTATCTACCAACTTATTCTAACACATGTACATAGTCTCAATATCCTCTGTTCATAACACTAAATCATACAACAATCCTATCACACATACTAATCTCTAAAGGGTCAAAGATATACCTGTAACTATTGCTTCACATTCCCCTTGTCGTCCTAATCATGATCCTACCCTGCACGGCGCATAACAAAAGAAGGCGATGAACCATCCACTGATCCCGGCGTCGAATCTCTACATCCGTTATCCCCGGCCTGACGCCTCGCATAACGGCCCCCGCCGCCGCATGTATAGCAATTACCCAAACTAGCACGACACTCCCCATAACGGGTCCTACCACATCGACTACACCGGTGCAGAGGTGGCCTCTCGCACTAACACCCCTACTCTCGCGAAACTCAACCCTGAGCTCCCGACCGCCTCCCGACCTCCCGAACGCCCCAAGATCGTGGTGGAGTACTGATCGCCGAGGCGCATAACTAGCCTGCTGCGGAGGTGGTCCGCCTTGAAAACTGCCCTGAGATCCTACTGCCCCGCCCTTGGGTGGCCTAAATCTAGCCGATCCGCTCTCTCGCCTCAATCCTCGCAGATACGCCGCATCTCCGGCAATATCCATCCTCGGCCAAGAGCCACCCTGCACGCAAAGAACCATATGACGGTTTAGTCCTATCACATACCGATGAACCATGTCTGCCATGTCAGCTACAAAGGTGTGCGCATACCTGACCAAGGAGTCAAACTCCAGGTTGTACTCTCTGATAGTCCTTCCGTCCTACCTCAAGGTCAAGAATCTATCTACGCGGGCTCTCCTCATCTCAGGAGGCAAGAAGTGATCCAGGAAAGCCTCTGTGAACTCCTCCCAAACAGCTGGAAGAGCATCCTTGTCACGACCCGTTCCGGGGCCAGTGACTGGTGCCTTACCGGGGCACCCAAGTAGACATACATCAGAGTAATCAGCGGAATAAAAAAAATAAGACATGAAACAAATGTAAATTGAGACACAGTTTATCGGATGAAAGTCGCCTTTCGGCATATATATATATATATATATATATATATATATAAAGAGTGAACATTTACATCCCAACTTTACAACATGACTACTGCACTTAGAATGTAAATTACTACATGGCGACAGGGCCCCGCCATACCGAATGTACATACATCTACAACATCGTGGAGAACCATACCAAAAGTCGAGCCTCCTAGAAGATGGAGCTCCGACACCAAAGTAGATCCAAGGATGTGGATCTAGCACTGCTTCCTTACCGCAGATTTAACGCAACCCCGGCGAGGTCGCATAACAGTACCAAGTATGCGAAATCAGAAAGTATCAAGTAAAATCAAAGTATTTAAAACCATTTGCAAGTACAACCAGCCTAATCGCATAAGTGCTACAACATAAACAAGAGCAAAATAGATATAATGTAACCGGTCTTTTCTAGGCCGCGAATGATCGGGCAAGGCCAATCGCCCATAGTATCATTATGCGTGCCTAATCTCGACTTCCGCAGCCCGCATAGTCACACATGCACTGCGTGAGGTATTCTCGTGACGGTAGCTAACCCTGCATTCTTCGACTCCGCAGTCCGCATAGTCTCATAGACCGCATAGTCACATTGCATCGCATGTGGCATCCCCGTGACGGATAAAACACCCTAATGATCAACTCACGGAACTCCGCAGCCCGCATAGTCATATAGACCGCATAGCCGTATAGACCGCATCGGGTGGCAAGCCCTCGGATAACAAGTCAAGGGGTATGTGATATAATAACAAGATAACGGTCTTAACGCTTAACAACGTAAGCAACAAGAATGACCCCTTCACAACATCACAAGACACTAACACACGTAAGATCATAATATGTCTACTTATCAAACAATCTTACTACACTTTACAGAAATCAATACAAGGCTTTTATAAACAAATAAGTAAACAGTTCCTTTTATCTTTCTTAAGTTGTTATACCTAACTTCCCATAAAGCTAGTATAACTCTTAAGCTTTTTGTTTAAAACCAAATATTACTCTTCTGTTAAAAATGATTCAATATTCTTTTGAAATACTTCAAGATTCTTATTATTCAGGCTTAAGTCAAAAGACATTGCCGTAAAAGTACGTCCAGTTAACACACGTACGTCTACCGTACTATATATATTTTAAAATATCATGCTCAAGAGTATAGGAAGAATCACATACCTTCTCGGCGAAAACCACCTGCCAAGTCAAATATGTCGCGCGCAGAGAATCAACCTATAATAGTCGACACGCCTATCAATGTCTAGACTACTCGTAGACTATTCTAAGCAGAGGTTCTTTATTCTACGAAAATTGGGCAGACTTCCCTACGGTAAGCTATACAAGTCATCAGTAAATACGGTCCCATGTAAGTCTGATTCAATACTTCTTTATTATTCTTACGATGTGATTTCATTCAATTCTATTCTTTAATATCCTTCTATATCTTATACTCAAATCTTAACTATTCTTATATGTAATATCCAATTACAATAGAAGGACAAGAGTATTTACCTCGATAAGCCCAAAATTATCCAAGTTAAATGTCGATCCTGAGCAAGGTTTAGCTCATAATTTGTATGCGTCGATAGCTCAGAAACCCTTAGAAGTTTCTAACAACTTCTACTTAAATACTATAAGGGATTTGGGGCTAGGGTATTTAGGAATAGTAACTATACTTGGAAGACAACTTCTCTACCAAGGGAGGGGGGTAGGTTTCGGCTAGGACTCAAGGAAGGGGGGGGGAGAAGAGCTTGGACGAAAAGCTATAACAGAGGGGAGGGATTTTTCAAGACTTGGATAATTGATTTGTGGATGAAGAAAACCTTCAAGTTAGGGGGGTATTTATAGGCCAACCAATGGCCAAGATGAAGCCAAGTGGTAGGCAAGTGTAAGGTGGAGATTTAGGCAAGTGTCCTTATCCATCTACTACACAAATATCCTACCAACTCCTTGACCAAAAACTTAGCACAAAAAACGTGCCAAGGCAAGCCCTTTGCCGTCCACTTGAGGGTGACAAGTGTCACCCTCTCGTTAGTCCAAAATATTTCATCTCTCGAAAAGATCCGCAAAAATAATAAAAGACATAGCCGGAATTTTCCCTACGCAAAGTTTGGAAAACGTTTCGTCGGAAAACGATTCTTTTCGTGTGTTGTGCACAATATTTCGACCTATGCCTAACTTTAAGGCTTAAACTTTTATACGTATGCCCTCACGTACATATTCTAGAAATACGGGGTATAACAATCCTCACCTCTCGTCAACACCCATGACTCAAACCAGTTCAACGCAATATCGCGTAACCGGTAAGAAGCTAACACAACGGACTCCGTCTCCGAGGCCCTAAGCACCTGCGTAGTCCGCCACACTTGTCGAATAAACTCCTGAGGATCCTCCTCAGACCTCGAACCATAGAACTCGGGTGGATCACAACTCAGAAAGTCCTGAATCCTTAAACTGTCGGCCCTAGGGTTAGCCACCGGCCCCTGGCGGTCTTTGCCGCTGCCACAATGCTAGTCAACAACGACCGCTCTCGTAATCCCTATACTGCCCGCCGTGGGATCGAGTCTTGGGTACCGGAACCTCTGGAGCTACTGCCGCTCTCGGCTCCTCTGTCTGCTGGCGTAGCTGAACTCGCCGACCCGCCTACTACCTCAGGCATAGTCTGTGCCCGAGTCCTGGTAACTCTCTGCGTACCTCTAGCAGCTCCTACTGCTGCCTTGCTCTTCTGGGCTCTGGTCGCCTTCCGTGGAGGCATAATCGTACACAAGGATAGGTCGGAGAGGACTCAACCTACTATGATGACCTGCTCGCACGATCTCAAAGAGAGAAGAATGGAAACCAATCCTAAATGTCCTGCAGCCTCCTGATTATAGATGTGGTGCACAACACACCGATAATCAAGACTCTACTAGACACGGTCTGTAGACACTTTCCTAGGACTAACTGCTCTGATACCACTTTTGCCACGACCCGACCGGGCGCGGTCAGTGCCTATCGGGGCACCGTCATCTGCGTCGAGAGAATAGTAGCGGAACATACATAATACAAAATCTGTATAAGGTAAACATCACTAGCAGCCGACAAGGCCGCCTTTCATAAAATAACTTAATCGAAAGTGAAACAGTACAACTTATTCTTACAGCACAAACCACAAACGTGACTACAGACCTCTAGGAATAACAACTGTGGCGGGACAGGGCCCCGCCATACCCCCTGAATGTACAAAAGTCCATAACCTCAGGGAATCATACCAAAAGACAAAGCCTACGGAGAGATGGAGCTTTCCAAGAAATGAACAGTGATCCTAAGAGTGCGGACCAGCAAGCTACATATCTCGACCTGCGGCATGAACGCAGCCCCCCGAAGGAGGTCGAGATAACAGTACCAAGTATGTGGCGAAAATCAGTAATGAAATCATAAGTCCGAAAATAAGTGGGGTCGGGATGAAATCAACTTACCTTTTCTTGTGCCTTACTAACAATGATAGAGTATGACATATATATAATCTGCATAAAATAGGAGGCTCGTGATCAAAGCAGGTCCTCGCCAGTAGTATCAATAAGCAATCCTACTCCCGGGACTATTTCACCGCGTGGGTCTGTGGACCCACGAGGTATTCCTCGCATAGGATGTACTCGCGTGGGACTATTTCACCCGCGTAAGCCCATAAGGACTCGCGTGAGGTATTCCTCGCATCGTGGGTAGCAAGTCCACCGGGCAGTGGTATAACGATCTTGGGGACTTTCCCCTCAGATATACTCTTACCCTGAAGCAGATGGTATAACGATCTTGGGGCTTTACTCCTCAGATATACTCTTACATAGGAGCAGATGGTATAAGGAACTTGGGGCTTGCTCGCCGGATATACTCTTTGCTGGAGCAGATGGTATAACGATCTTGGGGCTTGCCCCTCAGATATACTCTTACACTGAAGAAGGTGGTATGACGATCTTGGGGCTTGCCCCTCAGACATACTCTTACCCTGGAGAAGGTGGTATAACGATCTTGGGGCTTACCCCTCAGATATACTCTTACCCTAGCTCAAACTGTCATCATATCATAATCATAAATAAGTTAAGAAAACTTATAACTTCTTATTAGTCTTGTTCATATAACCTTTCATTTTAGTTTACTTAAGGCACTTAATCATATCTTTAATAAAAGAAAACCGGGAATTTAACCCAAGCACTACATACTCAACTCTTTTAAAAGTGACTCTTTTTCATACATAAAACCTTTGGGCAATTGATGCCTTAAAATCAATTTGCCTTTCATAAATCAAATCATTCGTCCTTACTTGTCTTACTTAGAGTAAACCTCTTCTCATTAACCTTTTATAAGCTAATATAACTAACTTCCCATAAAGCCGTTATACTATCTTTATGCTTTAGAAATTAAGAAATTCTTATCTTTTCATAAGGCCATTATAACTAACTTCCCATAAAGCCGTTATAACTCCTTATAAAACATTTCGTTCTTTTACTAACCAAGAGACTCATACTTCAAACAAATTTACACAATTTTCAAAATACTCCAAGCCACTTATCTTTTTAGAAAACAAGTCTCTTGCCTCAACAATTTAAGCCTCTTGTCTTTTTAGACTAATTCAATACTCAATACTTTCACACCAAGTACTCTATACTTCTTTATGTCAAGAAATCCTTGTCTACCTTATTTAGAATAAACCACTCCTCAAGAACAAGCGGGTTAACTTCTTAACCCCACCACTTAGACATTTTCTCAAAACAAGTCAAGTATAACAAAAGGATTTACTTCATTTAAAATACGTATGTCTACCGTACTATATAGTTATAACTACTCATGCTCAAGAGATAAGAAAGTTTCCACATACCTCTTTGGTCAATCCACTTTCTAAGCTCAAACTACCGCAAGTAATATATCAACCTATAATAATCATGATACGTGTATTAACCTCTAATTTCATTGTAGAAATAATCCAAGTTCAAAGCCACTAAATTCTATGGAAATTTGGGCAGCATTTCCTTTGTTTCTACATACTATGCCACCTTTCTCAAGGCCGAATCCAACATCCAAACGACACATTTAAGGCTCAACAATCCAAACATTTCAAAGGGGATTACACACCTAAATTTGGGTGTGTAAAATTCTGCCCCATAAGGTACAACAATCCATTTAACAATTCTAAGGTAGTTTTTAGGCTACAACATGCTCATAATATCTTCTTAACCAATTCCTTCACATCCAAACCATATTTCTTACATGCAAGGACTCTAAGTGCATTATTTACCACTACACATCCCTTCTTCTTCACATGCAACATAAATAACTAATCATAACAGAAGAAATTTTACCTTAAAGCTTTAGCCAAACTTATTCCAACAACTTTGCTAGCCTCCTTTCCAAGAACACCACCACAATAACACCAACAAGCTAGCCACAAGCTTCCTTATTGTTCTTAACTTTTCAGATTTTTCTTAGGCTTGAATTCCTCTTGAAATTTTAGAGAGAAGTGAGAGCTAATTTAGAGAGAGAGAGAGAGATTGAAAGATGACCAAGTCTTCAAGACTTGGTCAATATAAGGCATGCAAGAAAATCAGATGGGGGAGGGGGACACTTGTCACCCTCCCATGGCCTTTTTAAAAGAGAAAATCAGATTTTCCTAAGTTTTTCCGCCTGGAATCCCGCCTTGGCGCCGCGACGGCGCGCATGGCGCTGCAACTTCAGCGACCCTCGGTACTTTCCGCGGCCACGTCGCTTTGTCCGAAACACATTTCTGTCCGATCACGCCGAACTTGTAACTCTCATAACTTTCTACTCTGACGTCCTATCGACGAACGGTTGATTGCGTTGGAATCTAGACTCAACGAACTACGCCCTAGGCCTTTGAAACACTTAGGAACTCTCAATGTACCGGGTCATAACCCGCCTCAAAGTTGACTAAAACTCGTCCGAAACAATCCGTCAACCTATCTTTCAAAATTTTTAAGTCTTACTCCCTTTCGTATGCTCTCATACGCATGACCTGAACTAAGGGGTGTAACACCATGCCCCTTCTCTCTGGCTGCACCTCTAACAGACTACCCATCGATCTACGACTAAGGGCATCTGCAACTACATTGGCCTTCCTTGGGTGGTATAGGATATCGACATCATAATCCTTGAGTAGCTCTAACCACCATCTTTGCCGCAAGTTCAGCTCCCTCTGGCTGAAGATATACTGGAGGCTCTTGTGGTCTGTGTAAATATCCACATGAACTTCATACAAATAATGTCTCTAGATCTTCAAGGCATGAATCACTGCTGTCAACTCTAAGTCATGTGTGGGGTAGTTCTTCTCATGCTTCTTGAGCTGTCGAGATGCGTAAGCTATAACCTTGCCCTGCTGCATCAGCATACATCCAAGCCCGATACCCGACGCATCACAATAAACCACATATCCGTCTAGACCCTCTGGAAGAGTAAGAACTGGTGCGGTCGTCAATCTCTCCTTTAGTAACTGGAAGCCCTCCTCACAAGCATCCGTCCACTGAAACCTAGGCGCGCCACGAGTCGCCTTAGTCAAAATCTGAAATGAAGCAAACTTCTCCACAAACCTCCGATAATAACTGCAAGGCCCGAGAAAGTGCGCACTCTGCCGGTGTAGTAGGTCTAGGCCAAGTCTCGATCGCTCGATCTTTGCCGTATCCACCCGAATACCATCGGCCCCGACAATGTGCCCCAAGAATGCCACCGAAGCCAACCAAAACTCACATTTCGAGAACTTGGCATACAACCGCCGATCCTGGAGGACTCTCAGCACTGTCCTTAAATGCTCTGCATGCTCCTGCTCCGAGAGAGAATAAATCAAGATGTCATCAATGAATACTATAACAAACGTATCCAAAAATGGCTTGAACACTCGGTTCATCTAATCCATAAACACTGCCGGAGCATTCGTCAAACCGAAAGACATAACCCTGAACTCATAGCGTCTGCATCGTCCGAATGCAGTCCTAGGGACATCAGTCTCCCTAACTCGCACCTGATGATAACCAGATCGCAGGTCTATCTTGGAGAAACACCTCGCACCATGCAACTGGTCGAACAAATCATCAATCCTGGGGATGGGGTATATGTTCTTGATGGTAACCTTATTCAGCTGTCTGTAATCAACACACATGCGCAGCGTCCCATCCTTCTTCTTCACAAATAAAATCGGCGCTCCCTAGGGAGAAACACTAGGCCTGATAAAGACCTTCTCCAGCAAATATTTCAGTTGGTCCTTCAACTCTCTCAACTCGGCATGTGCCATCCTATACGGCGGAATAGATATAGACCGAGTGTCTGGCAATACATCGATACAAAACTCAATCTCCCTCTCAGGAGGGATACCTGGGAGATCATCTGGAAATACGTCTGGAAACTCCCTAACCACCGAAACTGACTGAATAGATGGCAACACAGCCTCAGTATCAAATACCCGAATGAGATGGTAGATATATCCCTTCTGCACCATCTTCCTAGCCTTGAGGTAAGAAATAAACCTACCTCTCGGCGACACAGTGTTCCCCTCCCACTCGATAACCGGCTCCCCAGGAAACTGGAACCGTACCAATCTCTCCCTACAGTCCACATTGGCGTAGCAAGAAGCTAACCAATCCATACCCATAATCACGTCAAAGTCTGTCATATCCAACTCTATCAAGTCGGCTAAGGTCTGACGACTGCATATAGTCACTGGGCAAGCCTTATATACCCACTCAGCTACCACCGAAACACCTACAGGCGTAGCTACCTCAAAAGGGTCTATGGACTCAGGCTCTATACCTATTCTACCGGCAACATGAGGAGATATATAGGACAAGGTAGAACTCGGATCTATCAAGGCATATACGTCACAACATGAAATCAATAATGTACCTGTGACGACATCCGGTGACGCCTCCTGGTCCTGGCGGCTGGACATGGCATAAATGCGGTTCTGAGGACCGCTGGAACTAGGACCCTTGCCACGACCTCTGCCGCGACCTGGCCGCCCGAGCACCACGCCTCAGGCGAGTAACTGTAGGAGATGAAGACCCGGCGAAAGACCCTGTAGGCTGAACCCTACTATCTGCACTGCCTCTTGTCGGACAGTTCCTCGAAATATGACCCTGCTAGCCACAAGTGTAAAAAGCTCCTGAGGTATCACCACAACTCCCGTAATGAGATCTACCACATCGGCCACACCGAGAGGAGGGTGGTCTCGATCGGTTAGTATCCCTGCTTCCCTGGAAGCCCGAAGCCCTGGGGCCCTGACCTGCCCCCGAATACTCTGGATGTCCTGAAGACGGTGGAGGAGCGCTCTTAGCCGGATGAGGTGCAAATCTAGTCTGCTGGTCGTCGCCCGAGAGCTACCAAAGACCTGCCGTCACGGCGCCTGGCGATATCTGTCGATCAATCCGTCGGCCTCTATGTTCCTCACACCCAAGTGCATAAGCCTGCATGCGGGCAATATCCATGCCCAGCTGAAGAGCTACACCCGAGCAACCCTCTGCCAAATAATCATCGAGCCCCATGACATAGCGGTGTACTCTGTCCTCCATGTCTGCTACTAACACGGGGATGTACCGAGCCAACGAGTCAAACTCTACGTTGTACTCCCGAACCGTCTGCCCGCTCTGTCTCAACATCAAAAATCTATCGGCCCGAGCTCTCCTCATATGCGGAGGCAAGAAGTGGCTAAGAAACGCCTCTGAGAACTCGTCCCATACATCTGGAAGCGCATGCTCTCCCCGGGACAGCTCCCATGAATCAAACCAGTCGACTGCAGTGTCACGCAGTCGATGTGAACCCAATACTACCGACTCGGTCTCCGAGGCCTTGATCACTCTCATGATCCGCTGCAACTGTCGGATAAACTCCTGAGGATCATCCTCAGTCCTCGACCCATAGAACTCTGGTGGGCTGCAACTCAAAAAGTCCCGAAGTCTCAAGCTATCAGATCGGGTGAACTACGGGTACAACCGGAACCGCTGTCTCCCGTCTATCCTCATGCCTTGCCACGATCCTGGCTAATAACTGGGCCATCTACTTGTAACCCATATCCTATGCTCCTGGCTGCGGGACTAGAGGCGCAGGTACCGTGGTCTCAGTAGCCACTGTTGCGGCTCTAAACTCCGCTGGGGCCGGCGGCGTCGTGGGACTCGCCGTCTGTAGCACCACCTCAGGTAAAGACTGGGTCTGTGCCCTCGTAACCCTCTGCATCCTACTAGCAGCTCCCTCAGCTGCCTTGCCCTTCTGGGCCCGGGTTGCCTTGCGTGGAGGCATAACTGATACATAAGAATATGTCAGAGGGAGTTCAACCTATAACACAGCTCTATTGCACGATCTCAGAGTGAGAAGAATGGAAATCAATCCTAAATATCTTGTAGCCTCCTGATTATAGGTGTGGTGCACAACACGCCGATAATAAAGACTCTACTAGATACGGTCTGTAGACACTTTCCGAGGATTAACTGCTCTGATACCACTTTTGTCACGACCCGTTCCCGGGCCCGTGACTGGTGCCTTACCCGGGCACCCAAGTAGATATACATCAGAGTAACCAGCGGAATATAAACTTACAAACATAGAACAGTGTAAAATGAGAAACAGTCTAACCAAGAAAAAGTTGCATTTCAGCATGTATATATATATCAAAGTCTGACAGTTACATCCTTTACAAACCCCATTTACAGCAGGACTAGAGACCTCTAAGAGTTTATAACAACTATGACGGGACAGGGCCCCGCCATACCCCTGAATGTACATAAACCTACAATGACAGGGAATCATACCAAAGATAAGGCTCCGGAGAAATGGGGCTTTCCCAAAAGCAGAACGGTGATCCTATGAGCGAGGATCAACAACCGGAGTACTCTGCACCGTGGCATGAACGGCCACGAAGGAGGTCGATAACAGTACCAAGTATGTGAATCGTAAAAATCAGAATGAAATCATAACATTTCCAAAACAAATCCATAAATATGTATGAAAAACCAATTAACCGCACACGGTGCCACAGCATAAACAAAAGCAAATAGGTGTAACGTAACCGGTCTTTTCTAGGCCGTTAATGATCGAAGCAGGGCCATTCGCCCATAGTATCATTGTGCGAGCCTAATCCTGGAACTCCCGCAGTCCGCATAGGTCCCGTGGACCCGCATGAGGTACTCCTCGCATCGGGGGTAGCTAACCCGCGACATCTTCCCGACTCCGCAATCCGCAGCCTTGGACCGCATGAGGTATTCCTCGCATCGGCGTAACACACCCGGAGTGATTCCTGGACTACCGTAGCCCGCATAGGTCTCATGGACCCGCATGAGGTATTCCTCGCATCGGGGGTAGCTAACCCGCGGGGTGTAACAAGTCAGGGGGGTAATTGATATAATCATAAGCACAACCAGCTTATTGTAATCAACATAAGCACAACAAGAAAAAACCCCTTACACAAACGTCACAAGACACTAACACGCGTAGCATCATAACATGTTTACTTATCAAACCAACTTACCACACCTTCAGAAATCATTACAAGGCTTTTATAAACAAGTGAGTAAACCGTTCTTTTTATCTTCCTTAAGTCGTTATACCTAACTTCCCATAAAGCTAGTTTAACACTTAAACCTTTTAATACATCAAAACAATCACATTTGTTTGGAAAACCAAGAGAACTTATTCTTTTAAAACCAAGTATTAGTTTCCTTCCGAATAATGATTCATAAATCTTTTTGAAATATTTCAAGATTCTTAATATTTAGAACTCAAGTCAAAAGACATCAGAGTGAAACCAAATTCAGTTAACACATGTACGTCTACCGTACTATATATATTTTACAAATATCATGCTCAAGAGGATAGGAAAAATCACATACCTCCTCGGCTAAATCCACCTGCCAAGTCGAATATGTCGCGTGCAGAGTATCAACCTATAATAGTCAAATACGTCTATCAACGTCTAGACTACTTCGTAGAATATTCTAAGCATAAAGTTCCTTATTCTACGGAAAATTGGGCAGCACCTCCCTCCCCGTAATACTACACAAGTCTACTGTAAATACAGTTCAATTCTTTTTAATCATCCTTCTATATATCTTATACTCAATTCTAAACTACTACAATATGTAATCTCTAATTACAATAGAAGGACAAAGATTATTACCTCGATAAGCCCAAAATTATCCAAGATATAAGTCGATCCTGAGCAACGTTTAGATCCTATTCTGTACGCTCCAATCTGCTCCAAGAAACCCTTAGAAGTTTCTAAACAACTTCTCCTAACACTTCATCCAACTATGAAGATTTTCATAGGGTTTCGTTTTGCGACTAAAGGAATAAAGTAGTATTTTCGGGCTCTTAATATAGAGATAACTTTGGAATACTACAAGGGATTTTAGGCTAAGGTATTTGGGATAATAACAACACTTGAAGAAATCTTTTACAAGCGAGGGGGGGGTTTGGACGAGAACCTACAAAAGGGGGGAGTATTTTGTGACTTAGAATTATTTAGTAAGTGATGAAGAGTGATGAAGAAGTCTTGCAACTTAAGGGGATATTTATAGGACATTCAATGGCCAAGATTCAAGCATGTGTATGGTGTAGATTGGGTACATGTGTGTGTGGATTCTACCAACCATATGTCCACCACAAAAATGAGACATGTGGCTAGCCACATGTCTCCCTAAAACAGTCCAAGGGACACATGGCAAGCCTATTTCGGCCACATGGCCATATGGGGGTGCCATGTGTCGCCCTCCTACTCATCCAAAATATTTTCTCTCCCGAAAATATCCGTAATGCCAAAAATCTCGAAAATAAAGTGGGCCCCACAACCCGTAAATTCCTCCCGTGGGCCCCACGTGACCATTTCCGGAAAAAATAAAATCTGTAATTCATATAAATTCTTAAAGTCTTAAATACCAAAGTTGAGAATCCAATTCCCATTAATAAACCTTTTTCCTTCACGAGGTTCAGAATATTTTCCGTTGGAAATTCCAAATTTTCATCCTTAACCTAATTAGGGCTATACATTCGTACGTACGTCCTTACATACGTATTCTGGAACTACAGTGTGTAACACTTTACCCCGTAAGAATAACATAAACTAGCACAACCGGCTATCATACATAACATAAGCACTACCGACTTATCATACATAACATAAGCGCTACCGGCTTATCCAAACATAACATAAGCGCTACCGGCTTATCATACATAACATAAGCAAGTTAAGAAATCCCCCTAACTTCTTATTAGTCTTATTCATATACACTCTCATTTTAGTTTACTTAAGGCACTAACATGTCATTATAAAATTCGGAAATTTAACCCAAAGTACTACGTACTCCTAATCTTTAAAAATGACTCATTTTCATATAAAAACTTCCAAGATACTAATAACCGTAGTATCAAGTCATATCTACTTTTCAAGACAAGTCACAATACCTTTTTAGAAATACATTTAGGCTTCTAAATCAAGTAACTTCTTTCTTTTAAAACCTTAAGCAATTGATGCCTTAAAATCAATTTGCCTTTCATTATTTCAAGTCATTTATCATACTTACATTACTTAGAGTAAACCACTCTTTTTAACTTTTCATAAAGCTATTATAACCAACTTCCCATAAAGCCGTTATACTAGCTTTATACTTTAGACAAATACATTCTTCTTTATATCCAAGAGACTTATACTTTCAAAACCAAGTATCATATACTTTTAAAATACTTTAAGTCTCTTAACTTTTAGAAACTATGATATCCTTAATATTCTTAAACAAGTGAGTTAAGTCCCTAACTCAACCAACTTGGACATTCTTAAAATAAGCCAAGGATATCAAATGGATTAGATTGTCAAAAATCCCGTACGTCTTCCGTACTATATATTTACAACTATTCATGCTCAAGAGATAAGAAAGTTCCAATACCTCTTCGGTTCAATCCACCTGCCAAGTCCAATACGCCGTACGTAGTATGTCAACCTATAATGACCATAATACGTCTATTAACTTCTAACTTCAAACGTAGAATATTCCAAGTGCAAAGTCACTAAATTCTACGGAAAATCGGACAGCACTTCCTTTGTTTTTACATACTTTTCCACCTTTTTCAAGGCCCGAATTCAATAACCAAACACGCAATATTTAAGGCTCAACAATGTAGTTATCAATAGGGGATTACACGCCTACAAGACGTGTAAAATTCCGCCCTACAATTTATATCAAACTAGTAAAAAAGGCAATGCCATTCTCGGCCAAAAGGTGTAACAACATACCAACCTTTCCAATTCCTTTTCAATTAAAGTTGTTTAGTATAACATGTTATAAAGCCGCAATCGATTATAACAACTAAAATCTTCAAGTAGATAACATGCGACGATTCTAGTTATCGACCAAATTGTATTTCAATTTCAAGTGGCTCACACTGTCATTTCGGCTATAGGATTCCACTATCCATATTACTTATCAAACATCAATACATAAACTTCATGCTAGTTAAAATGTAAGGCTACAACAATATGTAATCTTATAACACTTAAGAGAACAAGATTGTTACCTTGACGAGCCTTAATCCAACTTCAAGATCCGAAGTCGCTCCCTAGCAACTTAGAGCCTCTCCTTGACACTCCAATCCGCCACTTGAAGCCCTTAGAAGATCACAAACAACTTTCCTTTAATTTCCAATCCAAACCTATGAAAGAGACTTAGGTTTTCACCTTGCGACTAATACGAAAATGCCACTTTTCCGGGATCTTTCTATTGAAATACCCTTACAATACCCTTAGGAACCTTGGTTTAAAGTATGGGGATTATTGGACAAAAATTGAAATTTTTTGTCTTGAGAAAAGACCCAAACCCGAGAGCTTCATAGAAGTGTTCAAAGTTTTCTTGAAAATTTTCCAAGTATAGAAGCCTTGTCTTGCTACTAGTGAGCTTATATAAACATATGGAGGGTCAAGATTAGAACAAATGGGTGGCTTGGATGAATTTCACAAGGATCAAGCCAAGTGGCTCTTGACTAAGTCAACAATATCAAGCTCTTAACTTTAGCAAGACTTGGTCATCTATACTTGGGTCAAATGACCATAACACCCATGGTCTATTTCGTCCAACCAACTAAAGGGGTGACACGTATCGCCCTCCCGTTCATCGCAATATTTCGTTTTTCGACATTTCCATAATTCCGATAAATTTTTACTAGTCTTAAATCTTAACACTTTTGAGTTCTTACGTACGTTCTTATAAACATGTCCTGGAATTCCGGGGTGTAACACCCTAGAGCCGACAATTTGAGGATTCGGGATTTTCTGGGTTGTAATCCACCCGAGTTCTATGGTTTGAGATCTGAGAATGATCCTCAGGAGTTCGTTCGGCAGCTACATCGGACTATGCAGGTGCTTAGGGCCTTGGGGACAGAGTCAGTTATGTTAGCTTCTTACCGGTTACACGATATTGCGTTGAACTGGTTTGAGTCTTGGGAACTATCGAGGGGTGTGGGTGCTCGTCCAGCAGTTTGGGATGAGTTCACAAAGGCCTTTCTTGATCACTTTTTGCCTCCTGAGATGAGAAGAGCCCGTGTTGATAGGTTCTTGTCATTGAGGCAGAATGGGAGGACCATCAGGGAGTACAACCTGGAGTTTGACTCGTTGTCCAGGTATGCGCATACTATTGTGGCTGACATGGCTGATAGAGTTCATCGCTATGTTATGGGGCTAGACCGTTATATGATCACTGCTTGCCTAGGAGTGGCCCTTCAGCCAGGTATGGATATTGCCAGGATGCAGGCATATACACAGGGGATCGAGGACAGAGAGAGAGAGGACCAGCCAGACCGAGGCCAGCCCAAGTGTTATACCTCGTAGTTCTGGCCATGCGTGTGAGAACGTACGAAAGGGAGTAAGACTTAAATTTTAAAAGGATAGGTTGACGGACTGTTTCGGACGAGTTTTTAGTCAACTTTGAGGCGGGTTATGACCCGTTACGTTGAGAGTTCCTAGGTGTTTCAAAGGCCTAGTGCGTAGTTCGTTGAGTCTAGTTTCCAACGCAACCAACCGTTCGTCAATAGGACATCGGAGTAGAAAGTTATGGGAGTTACAAGTTCAGTACGTACTCGGACAGAAAAGTGTTTCGGTTAGAAGCCACAGGGCCGCGG
This sequence comes from Przewalskia tangutica, assembly GCA_029844215.1. Lineage (NCBI taxonomy): Eukaryota > Viridiplantae > Streptophyta > Magnoliopsida > Solanales > Solanaceae > Przewalskia > Przewalskia tangutica. The sequence goes on from CM056727.1 coordinate 68,825,498, forward strand.
CGCCGGATGCAGGGCCGCGGCGCCAGATGATCCGAGTGTTCGCTGAAGTTGCAGCGCCGCGGCGCCGGGAAGCAGGGCCGCGGCGCCGGAAAGTTCTGGGAGTCGGCAGAGGTTTCAGTGCCGCGGCGCCGGCTGCAGGGTCGCGGCGCCGAGGCGGGTTCTGCGAAGTTGAGTGGAAAAATCTGAACTGTTTTGTTTTAAAAAAGGCCATGGGAGGGTGACAAGTGTCTCCCCCATCTGTTTTTGCATGCCTACTTATTGACCAAGTCTTGAAGACTTGGTCATTTTTCAAGCTCTTCTCTCTCTCTAAATTAGAAGCTCTCCCTTCTCTCTAGAAAATCAAAAGGAAACCAAGGATTGAGAAGAAATCTGAAAGTGTGGCAAGAAGGAAACTTGTTTACAAGATTGTAGGGGTTATTGTGGTGGTGTTTTCGGAAAGGAGGCTAACAAACTTTGTTGGATTAATTTGGCTAAAGCTCTAAGGTAACAATTCTTCTCTTGTAGCTAGTTTTTGGTGTTGCATGTAAATAAGAAAGAACTTGTAGTTGGAATATTGCTCTTAGATAAATTGCATGTAAGAAATATGGTTTGGATATGAAAGAATTGGATAAGAAGGTTATGTAAGCATGTTGTAGCCTAAATACTACCTTAAACCTGTTAAGTTAGTTGTTGTACATTGTGGGGCAGAATTTTACACATCCAAGTTTAGGTGTGTAATCCCCTTTGAAATGATTGGATTGTTGGGCCTTAAATGTGGCGTTTGGATGTTGAATTCGGCCTTGAAAAAGGTGGCAAAGTATGTAGAAACAAAGGAAATGCTGCCCAATTTTCCATAGAATTTAGTGACTTAAACTTGGAATATTCTACATTGAAACTAGAGGTTAATAAACGTATTATGGTCATTATAGGTTGACATACTACGTGCGGTATTTTGGACATAGCAAGTAGATTGACCAAAGAGGTATGTGGAACTTTCCTATCTCTTGAGCATGAATGGTTTTACCTATGTAGTACGATAGACATACAAGGTTTGATATCCCTTACTTGTTTTAAGGATGGTCAAGTTTTGTGAGTAAGGGGGGATTAACTCATTTCTTTAAAAAGTACTAAGGATGTCTTAAGTTTTCAAAGTTAAGGGACTTGATGTGTTCAAGTATATGATTCTTGTTTCCTTTTAAAAGTGTAAGTCCCTTGGGTTTTAGGAAAATGTATTTGATTAAGGTATAACGTTAATATAATGACTTTATGGGAAGTTGATTATATTAGCTTTATGGAAAGTTAATAAAGGAAGATTTACTCTAAGTAAAATGAGTACGGATAAATGATTTGAGGTTGTGAAAGGCAAATTGGTTTTAAGGCATCAATTGCCCAAAAGTTTTATGTGAAAAAAAGTCATTTTTAAAAGAGTAGAAGTATGTAGTACTTTGGGTTAAATGCCCGAATTTCTTTTATTAAGATATGTTAGTGCCTTAAGTAATCTAAAATGAGAGGGTATATGAATAAGACTAATATGAAGTTAGGGGCTTTCTTAACTTATGTATGTTATGTATGATGACCGGTTGAGCTAGGGTAAGAGTATAAATGAGGGGTAAACCCCCAAGACGTTATACCACCTTCTTCAGGGTAAGAGTATAAATGAGGGGTAAACCCCCAAGACGTTATACCACCTGCTCCAGGGTAAGAGTATAAATGAGGGGTAAACCCCCAAGACGTTATACCACCTTCTCCAGGGTAAGAGTATAAATGAGGGGTAAACACCCAAGACGTTATACCACCTGCTCCAGGGTAAGAGTATAAATGAGGGGTAAACCCCCAAGATGTTATACCACCTATTCTGTGGATTTGCTACCCATGATGCGAGGAATACCTCATGCGAGTCTGTAGGGCTCATGATGGTGAAATAGTCCCATGCGGGTGAGTACAGCCTATGCGAGGAATACCTCATGCGGGTCCACATGACCCATGCGGGTGAAATAGTCCCAGGAGTAGGAGTGCTTAATGATACTGCGGGGCGGATGACCTTGCTTTGACCATGAGCTTCCTATTTTCACGCAGTATAATATATGTTTGATATTCTAATTGTTAGTAAGGCACAGTGTTCTGTAAACTACTTTTTTATACATGTCTCCAGTTATTTTAGACCTATGAGGTATTTTCAGTATTTTCCAGTTTCACATACTTAGTACATATTGTGTACTGACCCCCTTCCTCGGGGGCTGCGTTCATGCCGCAAGTAGAGGTAAGCAGGTGGTGGATCCTCATTCTTAGGATCACTGTTCCGGTGTCAGAAGCTCCATTCCTCCGGAAGCTTGTTTTTTTGGTACGGTTCTTCCCTGATGCTATAGGTATTGTGTACATTCAGGGGTATGGCGGGGCCCTGTTCCGCCACAGTTTTTATTCCTAGAGGTCTGTAGTCATGTTTGTGTTTTGGGCTATAAGAACAAGTTGTACTTTTGATTAAGTGTATTTATATGGAAGGCAGCCTTATCGGCTTGCCAGCGATGTTTACTTTATACAGGTTATGTGTTATGTATGTTCCGATGCTATTCTCTGATGTATACCTGAGGTGCCGGTAGGGCACGATGCGGCCCGGGTGGTCGTGACACCAAGAGGGCCAGGACGGCAGGGTTTCAGGGAAATTTTCGAGGCGACAGCCTGTGTGAGCTAGGTCTACATTTCAGCCAGCACCGAGTGCTCCTCCACAATTTTATGGCGGGGGGTTTTACAACCCCGGGAATGCAGGGGCCGGTCAGATCTCTAGAGCTTCAGGGTCTCAGGGAGATGGGGGTTCCAGTCAGTCGAGGCCACTTTTGCCTCAATGCACCCAGTGTGGTAGGTTCCATTCTGGGGTGTGTCGCGCCGGTACGGGTGCTTGTTTTTCTTGTGGTCGTCTGGGCCATATGTTAAGGGAGTGTCCTTATAGAGGTGGCACTGGTGGGACAACCTGATCTTGGATCGATTCTGAGTTCTTCGCCTTCAATAGCTAGGCAGAATGTTCATGCACTGGCAGGCCGTGGCAGAGGCGTGGTGGAAGTTCCCAATTTTAGCGGTCCTTTGAACCGCCTATATGATTTCTGGTATATCTTTGACTCTTTAGGGACTTGTATGCATGATAAGGTTGTTATAAGTTTAAATGTCATGAACGGTTAATATTGAGACTATGTATATATGCTAGAAGGGGTCGGAGGTACGAAAAAATAATCCTTTTTGGGCTTATGATGGATGGATATGTGTGTGCGAGGTATTAGGGCCATATGGGGCATAATTAGGTTTCATTAAGTGTAGTTTTATGAGACTATGCCGAGAAATGTTAGATTGAGCTCCGAAAGAACATTCGAGGACGAATGTCATGGCTGCATACCCGTGGACCCTCCATCGAGTCAGTATGCCAAAATGATCCAGAACAACACGACCGGCCCTCCATCGAGAGACGCGGTAACATAAGGATACCACACTTGCACAACAAGGCTATCACAAGCAAACATAGGTAGGTTACTCACACTCAAGGTACTTTCATCTTATGCCAAAAATCCGGGTTTTAACCCCAAAGTACTACATGCTTTAACTCTTTCACAAAAGGCACATGATACTAATACTCGTAGTATCAAAAATAGAGTAACTATTATATTAAGTAAACCAAATAATTTCCATACTTTCTTTTTAAATAAAAATCAAGACAATACCAGGCCTTCCTTTTCTATGTCAAATCACTTCTCGAACTAGTTTAAGTTTCAAACTTCAAATTCTCAAGTCTCTTACTTTTAAACCAAATCCCATGACGGGGAACGATCAAGTCTCACATCTTTTTAAAACAACCGTCAAGTTACCATTTTAAAACCAATAATAAAACCATTTCTTCATTTTTATAAAGTCGTTATAACTAACTTTCCATAAAGCTATTATAACATTTTATGTTTTAAACCATACAAGGACAACTACTCTCATTTCTGAATTCAAGATAACTTATTCTTTTTAAAGACCAAGTACTCATTACTCATGAATGAGGCTGTACAACTTTTTAACATAATTCAAGTCCTTAACATATTATAACAAGTCACTTAACTAGAATCAAGTCAAGGACATAAAAGGGAAATCAACTCCTTCAACACACGCGGCTTCACCGCACTATATATATGTATTTCACAAATATCATGCTCAAGAGAATAGGAAGAATCACATACCTCCTCGGCTAAATTCACCTGCCAAGTCGGATATGTCGCGCGCAGAGTGTCAACCTATAATAGTCAAAACACGCCTATCAACTTCTAGTTCTACGTAGAATTCTTTTAAGTAAGATCTCTAATTCTACGAAAAATCACAAAGACTTCCCGTTTCTACTCAATTTTTCCACCTTTTTCAAGGCCCGATAACAGTAACCAACATGCCATAAATAAGGCGCAATAATTCCGAAATTTAAAGAAGGGGATCACACGCCCAAACAGAACGCGATTAACAATCTTCCCCTTAACAACCATGTAAATACAGTCCAAAGTAAATACGGTCCAAAGTAAATACGGTTCAAAGTAAATACAGTCCTTAAGTTGGGGTCCTTGGCCAACTTTTACAATTTTACTTATCCAATTACTTCATTAGTCTTCCAACTTATATTCCAATCTTTATATAAGTTATAGTTTCTTTGTTGTTAACTTCTTAGTAAGTAATGGATACATTTTTACCATTTTAATGGCTAATATGCCAATTCTCCTTTTAACATCTTAACAAGGTCCAAATCTTTCCTTATATCTCATACTCCATAATATACTTTCAATATATGTATAATATCCAATATACATAATAATCAACTTCACAAAGAGGTTAAGGTTCATTACCTCAATATAGCCCAAAAATATCCAAGAACTTAAAGTCGCTCCTAAGCAAGTTTTAGCTCCAAATATTTGTGTTCCAAACCACCACAAGTCACCTTTAGAAGTTCCTAACCAACTTCTATTCAAGAATTAACTCCAAAAAGTGAAGAACACTAAGGTTCCATTTTTGCATGCTCTCGGCTTTGTGAGGGTTTTTGAGGCTAGGGGTGTGAAATCTTATCTAACTCTTGGTTAATAATCTTCCTAATACATTAAGGAAGAACACTTATAAGTTTAAGAATTTTTGGACAACATTTGCTCAAGAAAGAGGGGGGTTGGACGAGAGCACTAGGGAGGGAGAGAAAATATTTTCAAGTCTAGAAATGTTCTAAGTGTGGAAGATTTTCATCAACTAGAGGGGTTTATATAGGACAACCAAGGGTTAGGATTGAAACATGTGTATGGTATAGATTGTTTGTGTAGGTTCCTTTCTCCACTTGTCCCACAAATGTCATGCAAGACTTTTGACCACTTGTCTTGCCCACTAATCTTGAAAAAACCGTCCACTATGTCTTCTTGGGGTGACACGTGTCGCCCTCCTATTGGTACAAAATACTTTATCTCTCGGAAAAATTTCATAATTGGAAAAAAAAAATATTGAAAACGCAAAACTTCCTTCACAAGGTTCGGAAACTTATCCGTCGGAAAACAATTCTTTCACTCTTACCCTAATTAGGGCTTATACATTCGTATGTACGTCCTCACATACATACTCCGGAACTACGGGGTATAACATCTCCAATAACAAGGCAGGTATACTTCTAGAAACAAGTCATGCCGATAGAAGAAAGTAGTTCACATACCTTATCGTTCTTCTACCAATCCGTTAAGTGGAATACGCCGCACGTAGCTTCTACCAATATGCTAAACGGAATACATCTCACGTAGCACTTCAACCTATAATTATAATAGCACGTCTATCAACTATATTCCTTTAAGGGTAGGTTATGGATTAAGTAAAGTTCCAATTTCTACGAAAAATTGGGCAGCACTTCCTTTGTTTCTACGTACTTTTCCACCTTTTCCACGGCCCAATTTCAACAATAACCAAGCCACACTTAAGGGCACAACCAATAGTTAACCAAAGGGGATTACACGCCTACTTGACGTGTAAAATTCTGCCCCATAATCACATAAAAACAGTCCACAATTTAATCAACATTAAGGGTACAATGTGAAATCTTTAACACCCTTTTCTACACCCTTAATCCTTAGGAATTTCATTGGCAATTTTACCACACTAATCATGCATGCTGGTGGCTGATTTTCCAGCATTATAACACCACGAAATAGTCCATAAAACGACATGACAACGTCTAACAGTTTTGGGCAGTTTTCGGCCAACAACAACTACAACAATCCAAAGCCCTTTTTCCATCATTCTTTATAATCCAAATCGCATTTCAACACTTATATATACTCCATATCAAATATCAATAACAATATTACTTCATTTTAATATGCAACAAGTGTAATTAACAATAACAATAACCAACGAATCCAATGTCACACCAAAACTAGCTCTCGGCCAAGACCAACAAAAATGGTCCAAACACTTTTTATTCTTCATTATTTTTAGCACAAGCTCATCTATACATTATAACAACATGTAATATCCAATTACTTCAAGAGAATGAAGAATTTTACCTTATATTGGTGCTCAAAAATGTCCAAAACGGTCCCAATAATATTGGTTCGCAGTTTTCGTTTTGCTTCACTTCTTCAAGTTCCAATCACACACAAGCATCCACTACAAGCTTATAACCAACTTCACTTCACGTTTCACTTTCAAAAAGTCGACGAACAAGCCTAGGGTCTCACCCAAACTTTCGACCAAGGCAAGCTTTGGAGGATCTTGGAGAGTTAACTTGGTTTAACACTTGGTTTGGGAGCTAATCTTGGAGAAAGAATCTAACTAATCTTGTTGTTCTTGGCTATGGGGTTTCTCGATTTTTAGGAGCTAAAGGGAAGAAGATGAGAGTTATACTTGGATGAACTTTAACAAATAAACCAAGTCTTCAAGACTTGGATATATATCCATAAAGTGTAGAGCCAAGTGGAGTGGGACCCATGTCCACTTGTCCGCAAGTCTCAAAATATCTAATGTGTTGTCATCTTTGCAAGACAAGTGGAGGGGTGACACGTGTCACCCTCCTATTGGTCCAAAATAATTCTTTACCAAAAAAATTATATACTTGGCCAAAATATCTCAAAATTTCGTGGGCCCCAAAAAATTGTAAAATTTCCCGTGGGCCCCACATGACCAAATCTGAGATTTCAAAATCCAAAATTAATTCCGTAACTCCAATTAGGAGAATTGAACTCCGAGTAAACAAATTGTCGTCTTCACATTTTTGAATTATTTCCTTATGAAAAATGTAGTTATACTTTTCTTCCAACGTTCAAGTTTTACTTCTTCACTTACGTTCTCACATTCATGTCTTGGAAATACGGGGTGTAACAAGTAGTATCAAAACAGTTAGTCCTCGGAATATCTATAGACCGTGTGCAGTAGAGTCTTGGTTATTGGTGTGTTGTGCACCACACCCATAAACAAGAGGCTACAGTACATTTAGATTGGTTTCTATTCTTCTTACTCTAAGATCGTGTGATAGAGCTATGTTGTTAGGGTAGTCCCTCCCTAACATATTATTGTGGTTGCAGTTATGAGAAAGCGACAGCGGCCCATAAGGGGAATATATGGACTTGGTATACAGGTTGGTAAAATTGTTGTATAGTTGGTATGATGATGTACATCTATACGGACATATTTATTAGGGCCGTGTGTGTGTTGCCTGAAATGATTATGGGTTATCGTGAGATGGTTAAGCTTTATAAATTGCTTGGAAGGTATGAAATAATTTAATGAATCCTCATCAAGGTTATATATGTGCTAATTTGGAATAATTAGGATGTGATGAGATGTCTGAGAGGGTGATGAACCCTTAATAGATTATGTTTAATTGACTTAATGGCATACCATGTTGTTAGATTAAGTTGTGTTGTATACTTAAGTGATATGTACGAATAATATTGGTATGGAGTAAATAAGGTTGTTATGATTGAGACAACATGATTTTGAGATTAAGATGAGCTATCTTACCCGTATACGGGGAGAGATAATGTAAGCTTGGGACATGGAATAATTGAGAATCCTAGAATATTGGGATAATCGTTGAGACCTTAGATAGACAAGGCCTTCTTGAGTAAATATTTTATGTGTGATCGTGGTTAAGGTACATGGTTTATGTGAAGTATATTAGTGGTAATGATTCCTTGGTTTGAGTATAAACCACTTGTGATTGATGAATAAGACTATGTGTTATATTGTGCCCTGGTGTGGCATCTTTGGGTTTGCTGAGTATTATTGGGACTTGTAGAAAAAGAAGAGATTAAGTGAAAAATCGTCTTTGTGAAATTCGAGCCTCGCGGTGCCAAAGACGAGGACATGATCTTTGGAACTTTAGAGAGCTGCAGGAATCTCGACACGCGATGCGCCGTCTGGGCCATGATCAGTCGTCTGAGGCTAGTCGACACTAATGAGTATTGGTTGATAGGTATAGTTAAACTTTTAAAGGAGACTATGCCGAAATTTGTATAGCTTGAGACCTGTGATGAACATTCGATGACGAATATTTCTAAGGGGGGAAAGATGTTACACCCCGTAATTCCAAGGCATTAATATGAGAACGTACGTAAGGAAATAAGATTTGAATTTTGGAAGGAAAGATTTTTTACATTTTCTTAAGGAAAAATTTCGAAAGAATGTGAAGGCGAAAATTATTTACTTGGAGTTTAATTCTTCTAATCGGATTATGAAGTCTTGGAATTGATAATATGGGGCCCACCGAAAATTTCACAATTTTGTGGGGCCCTTTGATTTTTAGATGTTTTGGCCAAGTGTAGATATTATTTTGTGAAGAGAAATTATGACCAATGAGAGGGTGACATGTGTCCCCCTCCGCTTGTCTTGCTAAAGGATATTTCTATATAGAGATAGAGATGAAGACTTAGCCACATTTCAATATTTCATCTTCCAAAAGCTCTCTTCTCTCTCTCTTCTCTTGCCTTGAATTTCGAAAATCCCTAGAAAAATTCCAAGAACAAGAGTTGATTATTATCCAAGATTAAGAACCCTAATCAAGTTCTAAGCCAAGTTAACTCTCCAAGTCTCTCCAAAATTGTTCTTGGCCGAAAAGTGTATGGAAACCATAGGCTTGTTCATCAACTTTTGGAAGTAAAACAAGAAGGGAAGATGGTTATAAGCTTGTAGAGGATACATGAGAGTGATTGGAACTTGAAGAAGTGGAGTTAAGACAAAACTGTGAGCCGAAAGTTAGTCGACTGTTATGGACGTTTTTGGGCTATTTTAAAGATAAGAATTCTTCTTCATCTTAAAGTAATTGGATATTACATGTTGTTATAATGTATAGATGATCTTGTATTAAGAAGAATGAAGAATAAAAAGTGCATGGACAATATTTGGTGAAGTGGCCGAATGTAGACAGTTTTCGGGTGTTGGTTTCGTTGACTATAATTAATGTTGTTAACGTCACCTATTGCATGTTATAATGAAGTAATATTGGTGTTGATATGATTGTATTAAATTATTGAAACTTGAATTGGATTAAAAAGGATTATGGAAGGGTAATTGTATTGGGGTTGTTGGCCGTATATACTATAAAACTATTGGCTATTGTTATGTAGTTTTAAGGGACTGTTTTGTGGTGTTGAAATACTGTAAAATCAGCCACCATTATGCATGTTTAAGTGTAGTAATTGTTAATGAAAGTACTAAAGGAATAAGGGTGTAGAAAGGTGTTGAAAGGCCTCACATTTTACCCTTGTTGTTGTGGAACACAGACTGTTTTTGTGAATTGTTTTTCTATGGATTAAGGGGCTGAATTTTACACGTAAAGTAGGCGTGTAATCCCCTTTTTTTGTTGTTTTGGTTGTGCCCTTAATTGGTGCGTTGGTTATTGATGAAATTGGTCTTGTTGAAAGGTGGAAAAGTACGTATAAACAGGGGAAGTGTTGCCCAAATTTTTATAAGAAAGGAGATTCATTATGTGTTATAAGTATATACTAGTATCATGAAGTTGATAGACGTGTTGTTGTCATTATAGGTTGAAGTACCTATTTGGGACGTATTCTACTTGTCATGTTGGTTAGTCGTCAATAAGGTATGTGAACCTCTTCCTTCTTTCTTTGGCATTTTCTACGTATGAAATATATATGTGGTATTGTTTCATGATTTATTCTACTCTTAGAAGTTAAGGGGTATTCATGTTATTGAATTATTCCTAAGTCCTTACCAAGTCTTATGAGAGATGTTGGTAAGAGTTTTTAGGAAGTATTGGAGTCGAGTTGATCTTGCTAGGTTACAGCACTAATGAGAAAAGGTATCGAACAAGCCATTGCAGCGTTAAATGAAAAAGGATTCGACAATCAATTAATTAAAATGAGTAGAATTTCCATCTGCATAGAAGCTAAGATATAACCATTTCGTTTTACACTTTCTAGGTTCACAGCTGATTAGATAAGATCATTATTAATATATAACCTGCTAAAGGCTCATAAAATGGATTAATTTGAAAATTCGGATCGGTTATCACTATGTAAATTTTTCCATAATGTTAGCCAGAGGAGCGAGATGAATTTAGATTATCGAGTTGGTACAGACGACAAGAGGTGTGTGAACTATCCTTTTGTTACACCCCGTAATTCCAGGATATGTTTAAGAGAATGTACGTAAGGAAACAAGACTTAAAAATTTGAAAGAAAGAATTGTTTTCCAAGGAAAAATCTTCCGAACCTCGGGAAGGAAAATATTCGTTAATGAGAATTGGGTTCTCAAATTTGTTATTTAAGACGCTTAGAATTTATCGGAATTATGGAAGTTTATTTCCAGAGTTGGATACGTGGGTCCCACCCGAGAAATTTTACGTTTTGTGAGCCCGCGAGGTTTTCGATATTTTGACGAATTATGGAAATTTCGGAAAACGTAATATTATGGACCAATGGGAGGGCGACACGTGTCACCCTCCACATGAATCATCTTGGACGAAATAATATGGCTAGTGTAGCAAATATTAGCTTGATAATGGACCAAGTCAAAGGGTCAAATTTAGCTTGACATAATTGACCTCATCCTAGCCACACATTTGCCTTGATCCAAGCCCTTGAATGTAGTATATATCTATACTAGTAGTGCAAGACTAGATCATTTCCAACACTTAGAAAAAAATGGAGAAACCTTGTGTGCTCATAGGGAGCTCTCGGCAATGGCCATTTCCCACACAAAAAAATTTGCAATCTTGCTTCATAAATCCCAATATTCAAACCCAAGGTCCCTAAAGGTATTCTAAGGATATCTCAACACAAAAATCCCAGAAAAACTACGTTTTTATGTTAGTCGCAAGATGAAAACCTAAGGTGTTCTTCAACTTTGAAGTTGGAAATTGAAGAGAAGTTGTTTATGAACTTCTAAGTGTTGCTTGGAGTGGATTGAAACGTCAAGAGGAGGAACTAAAGTTGCTAAGGATCGACTTTGAATCTTGGATTAGATTTGGCTTATTGAGGTAATAATCTTCGTCTTACTATTGTAATTGAAGATTCCATGTTATGATAAGTTAGAAATGATCATGTGAAATATATTATGAAGATTGATAAGTGTTATGGAATTTGGAAGCTTAAATCCGAAATTGGCATGTTAGCCATAAAGATTGGAAATCAATTTGGTCGATAGTTATAATCGTCGCATGTTGTATAAGAAAGGGATTATAGTTGTTATAATTGGTTGCGACTATATAACATGTTAGAATAACAACTTGGATTGAAAAGGAATTAAAAGAGAATTAATGTAGTTGTAGCCGAGAATGGCCATTGAATTATTGGACAGTTTTACTTTAATTGTGGGGCAGAATTTTACACGTCCTGTTAAGGCGTGTAATCCCCTTTGAATTGTTGGTTTGTTGAGCCTTAAATGTGACATATTGGTTATTGATTTCGGGCCTTGAAAAATGTGGAAAAGTACGTAGAAAACACCTCAAGCCAAAGGAAATTAAACCTTTGTCGATAGACCAATCAATGCAAAGGAAGTGCTGCCCAAATTTCCGTAGAATAAGAGACCTAGCACTTAGTATTATTCCACGTTGATAAGCTAGGACTTGATAGACATGTTATGATTACTATAGGTTGAAGTACTACATATAGCGTATTCTACATGAAGGGTGGAATAGCTAACAAGGTTGAAGTACTTTGGAGCATTTTGCTACTTGTCGATAGTCGTCGCGAGGTATGTGAACCTCTTCCTTCTTTTGGCATGTTCTATGTGTGAAATATACATGTGGTGTTATTTCATGATTCCTTCTACTCTTAGAAGTTAAGAGGTACGTATGTTGATTTACTCTATGTAAAAGGTATGTCTAAGTTATCCTAAGTTCTTACCAAGTCTTATGGGGGATGTTGGTAAGAGTCGTTAGGAAGTATTTAGAGTCGAGTTGACTTTGCTAATTTACTGCACTAATGAGAATAAGTATCGAACAAGCCATTGCAGCGTTAATAAAAGAAAATGTATCGACAATCAATTATATTAAAATAAGTAGAATTCTCTATCTGCATAGAAACTAAGATAAGACAAAATTGTATTACATTTTCTAGATCATGGCTGCTTTAATAAGATCATTATAAACGAGTATAACCTATTCACAACTCATAAAACTATATGTTACTTAAATTAAAAGAGTTTATGTTATGAAGTTTTAAGACTATGAACCTTGATTTCAAAAAAGGTTATGAGACTTTATTTTTCAAGTTATGGGACTTGATTCTTAAAGAAAGGAATGACTTGATTTAAAAAGTTTGGTTGCCATGAATTATTTCAAAAGTTAAGCGGCTTGATTTCAAAAGAGAATGTAACTTGAGTTTTCAGAAGAAGAAGTTTATTGATTTAAAAGAGAAGGAGTTTTATGATTCTTTTTAAGTATGTATGTACGTAGTACTTTTGGGTTTAATTTTTCCTAAAGTAATAAGAAATAAAAAGTGCCTTAAGTTCTCTAAAGTGAAAGGTTGTTATAATAGCTTTATGGGAAGTTGTTATAACGACTTAAGAAGAAGTGAAAAGATGGTTAAAAATGTTATGTAAAGAGACTTTATCGCGTCTCAGAATGGGCCGGGCAGTATACCTTTATAGGCAGACTTATATGACTTTATCGCGTCCCAGGAATGGGCCGGGCAGTATACCTTTATGGGCAGACTTATATGACTTTATCACGTCCTAGGAATGGGTCGGGCAGTATACCTTTATGGGCAGACTTATATGACTTTATCGCGTCCCAGGAATGGGCCGGGCAGTATACCTTTATGGGCAAACTTATATGACTTTATCGCATCCCAGGAATGGGCCAGGCAGTATACCTTTATGGGCAGACTTATATGACTTTATCGCATCCCAGGAATGGGCCGGGCAGTATACCTTTATGGGCAGACTTATATGATTTTATCGCGTCCTAGAATGGGCCGGGCAGTATACCTTCGTGGGAAGACTTTTTATGAATTCGTCGTGTCCCGCAAATGGGTCGGGTTACGTTATCACGTATAGATAATCAAAGTGAACTCCAAAATGAGGCGTCCTTCCATAAAGGGCCGGGTTATGTTATGCAAGATACGTAAGTTATGTGTTTAGGAACTTGATGATTTTTCCTAAGTATGAATGTAAGAATTTGATTATAACTCTTATTGAAAATGGGAAAAGATAATAATGTACGATTCTGTTCATGAGTTGAAATGACACAATAGGATCTGATATTTACTTTTTTTATACTTGTCCCTGTCATTCTTTGGTACAATATTGATTTGTTTACTGTACCTTATTTTCCGTTCCATACTAAATTTTTGTATCGACTTCCGGCCGTGCGTTCATGCCCGCAGGTTTTAGGTACACAGGTTGGTGATCCTCGCTCTAGGATCTCTGTTCAGTTTTGGGTAAAAGCTCCATTCACTCCGGAGGCTTATCTTTGGTTCGGATCCCTGGTATTGTCGGTTGTTGTACATTCAGGGGTATGGCGGGGCCCTGTCCCGTCACAGTTGTTATGTCAATACTCTTAGAGGTCTGTAGTCATATCTTGTGGGTCAGCTTGTAAAAGAAAAAGGATGTAACTGCTTTTGGCTACATATATATATGTCCAGGGAGGTAGCCTTATCGGCTAACCTGTTGTTTATTTCTTGTTGATTTATTTTATAAGTTTGATGTATGTTCCGCTAATTATCTCTGATGTATACCTGTAAGGGTGCCCAGGTAGGGCACCAGTCGCGGCCCGGGGTCGGATCGTGACACCTTTCTTCTTTTGAAAGTTGTTTATTTGAAGTAAGTGTACGATGGACGTACGTAGTTTTATTGGATCTTAATCTCAAAATGATACTTTTTTTTTCCGGGTAAATGAAAATATTATTACTAAAAAGGAAACTGGGAACTACAATCAATCATTGAGGGTTCTCAATCCTCAACGTAACACAAAGCAAGAAATGAAGGAGAGATGGGGTGTTCACTCAGAGGTGACGTTACAAGAGAGGATTAAATCATAAAGAACTATATAGGTTGTTGTTTTAACTTTTGCCACAACCTCATCTGCTGTTGAGCTAGTGCCCGCAAATAGCAATTCATTTCTTGTTTTCCAAATCTCATAAACCACTATGCAAAAAGCAAGTAAGATGGCTTTGGATCGGATGCCAGTCCCTCGATGCTCTTTCTTGATCCACTTGAGTGCACTTTCAATTGTTGTCATTTCTCTTCTAATTCCGAACCATTCTTTTGTATGCTTTCAAATCTTGTGGGTGAAGGGGCAATAAAATAAGAGGTGAGCCCTTGTCTCATTGGCACTCTTGCAGAACCCGCAAGTCTTGTCTTCCAAGTTTAGGTAGGAGAGAGTGTCTTTGGTGGCAAGGCGTTTCCTACAAGTGAGCCAGAATGTGAATGAGAATTTAGGAGGAATGTAGCCTTTCCAAATTTGAGACATCCAAAGCTTATGTTCCCGCGGGGTGCGCATGACTTCATACACAAGGCCAGAATCAAATCTCCTATTGGTGCAACACTTTTCCAAACCGGCAATTGTGTTTCCTTGATTCCCAAAGATGCTTATGAAAGTGTCGCGAATGCTACAAAGTTTCCTGAATAAAGGGGAATCCCTAGTACGAACCTCATAATCCCAAATGGATTGACCTCTCAAGTAGTAGTTATTAATCCATTGAACCCATAAGGTATCCGCCTTAGTGTGAGCTTGCCAGATGGTACGTGAGAGTAAGGCATGATTCCATACTTTGATGTTCATAAGGCCCAAGCCTCCTTCAGATTGAGGCACACAAATCTCATCCCAAGCGACTCTTGGTGGCTTGCCACCCCATAAGAACTGGATGCAAGTTGAGCGTACCTTGTTGAGAACTGAAGAGCTAATAGGAAGTGCCCGAAATTAAAAGCTCTCGACACCCTGAATAACCGATCTGATTAGTTCCAGTTTTCCCGCATAAGAAAGTGAGTGGTGTCCCCATTTCTGAATGTATCCTGAGATTGCATTAGTGAATGGGGCAAACTGATCAATCGAGACAGAAATTGGGGACAAAGGGACCCCCAAATACCGCACGGGAAAGACTCCTAACGAGAAACCAACTCTTGCCAATATCAAGTCCCGGATTGAACCACGCACTCCCGCAATGTAGATGGAAGATTTTGACGGGTTAAGCGTAAGCCCAGAAGCCGCCTCCAATTCTTCAAGACACTCTATAAGAACCCCAACCGAAGATACATCCCCTTTGGCAAAGAGCATGAGGTCATCCGCAAAGGCAAGATGAGAGATGCCTAGTCTCTTGCACTTTGGGTGATATGAAAAAACTTTGTCCGAAGTCTTTAGCTTTAGCATCCTTGAAAGGTATTCAATGCATAGGATAAAGAGCATAGGAGACATAGGATCACCTTGCCTTAAGTCGCGTTTACCCGCAAAGTAACCATGTAACTCTCCATTGATGGAAAGAGAGGAAGAGGTTGAACTTACACACTCCATAATCCATCTAACAAATCTGTCCGGAAACTTTAGACCTCTTAGCACTGACTCAAGGAAATTCTAGGAGACCGTATCAAATGTTTTTCCAAGATCCACCATAAGCATATACCTCGGTGAGACTCTAGTTCTATTATAACCTCTCACAAGTTCTTGGGCAATGAAGACATTATCCACCATGTTCCTTTCTTTCACAAAAGCTCCTTGGCATTTATCAACAAGTGTAGGAAGAAACATTGCCATCCGGTTAGCTAAGATCTTTGTTATGATCTTGTAGACCACATTGGTCAATCCAATAGGTCTAAAGTCACTTACCTTGGGGTCTCGATCAGTTTTGGGCAGGAGGGTAAGTATGGTATGGTTCACTTGCTTCAATAGAACTCCGGAAGAGAAGAATTCTTGTATACTCCTTACTACATCATGTCCCACATCCCCCCATCTTTTCTTGAAGAAGGCGGCTGAAAATCCATCCGGGCCAGGTGCTTTGTCATTGCCAATATCGGAGAGAGCATCCCAAACCTCATTTGGGGAGATAGGATGTAAAAGGAATAGGCCATCATCCTCCCTTAGCTTCGGACCACAATCAAGTACCGCGGGATCAATGTTGGCTGAGGGTCGAGATGAGCCTAGAAGTCCTTTATAAAACTCAACAAGCATCTCTATTACTTCCCCGGGAGATGTTGTGGTAGTTCCGTTGTCCTTAACAAGATAGGTAATAGAGTTCTTAACATTGCTCCTCTTGATCAAGCTGTGGAAGTATTTGGAGCACCTATCACTCCCAATCAAGTGTTTTTGTCTCGATTTTTGTATTATGAAGTGTCTCTCGGATTCAAGCAGGTGATTTGCTCTAGCTCTTAGGGACTTGACATTAGATTTTCATTCTTCATCAAAGGGATCATCCATATGCGCATTTATAGCCTCCTTAAATTCCATGTTTGCCGCATTTGCTCTTTGTGCGATGCTCCCGAATTCACTAGTGTTCAAATCTCGCAATGGCTTCTTCAAAGACTTCAATTTTGTGACCAATATAAATTGGGCAGTTCCTAATACACGCTGCCTCCAGCATGAACTTAGGATGTTCTCAAAGGCGGGGTGTGAGAGCCACATGTTCATAAACTTGAAAAGTCGTTTTCCAATATTAGAAGATGCAATTACCGAAGCTATCACGGGACAATGGTCCGAGACTGGTTCCATAGGCAAGTAGGTGGCCGAGCATTCTAGATTCAAGTCACTCCAATGCTGATTCATCAACACTCTATCTAGCTTGGACCATATTGAACCATTCGTCCAAGTGTAGAAGGAACCGGAAGAAGGAGTGTCATCAAGTCCGTAAGCTATTCTGAATTCCCCAAGGTCCTTAAGTGCATATGGCGTGAGAGGGGGGCCACTGACCTTATCATGAGGGTAGCAATAAGTATTAAAATCTCCAATAATCATCCAAGACTTGACAATGCTAGTGCCCAAGTGGGTAAGATGATGCCAAAGCTTTCTTCTTTCCGGAATGCTATAGACCGGATACACAAATGTAGCAAGAAAGGACACTTGAGATATATTACATCGTGCTTGGACATTAATATGTTGAGAGTCCATTCCAAGCACATCACAACTAACTCTGGAGGGGTCCCAAAGTACTAACATTCTTCCGCCATCAATGAAATTTATGTTGGAGCAAAATTTCCAAGCAAGGAATCTTTGAGATGTAAAAGAGTCCATCCGTGCACGAGTGAATTTAGTTTCTATTAGACAAACCAATGCAACATCATGTTGTTTTGTGAGCCTACACACTAGAGTTTGTGTGGCTGCCCTATCCATTTGTCCGCAAAGACCTCGGACATTCCAACAAAGAACTTTCATTAAGAAACAAAGGAGGATTTAGTAGCACCTCCGCGCTTCACATTCTTCACCATACTAATATTCTTCCTTGAAATTATTTCTTTCCATCCCTCGTCCTTATTGTTAGAAGTCAATGAAGAGGTCCCAACTAGGCTATGTTCTCCGCGTTCAAAGTTTATGCAACGTATTGCATGATTAAACTCATATGTAGTACCCTTACAAGTTCCCCCATCTTGTAAAGTTTGCGGGTCAATTGGTGTGCTCTCCTTAGTAAGCCTTGACACATTTCTCAGCCTCTCATGATGCGCAATTCCAGCATTGGGGTGAAGGTTTGAGAACCCCACTTGTGCTACCCGCAAGCACGATGAGTCAAGTTGACCCGCAACCGGAGGAATTCCAAAATTCAGAGCTTCTCCCACACTTCCGGGAATATGAGGCAGTGTTTGCTCGCTATTCTCAATATCCATCAAGTTATCACTACCCACGGGATGTTGAGGGGGTAGTGGATCAGTGCTAGAAGGACCGGTTTGACCCGTAGCCGTAGGAGTACCCGAGCTTGTAGAAACGCCACTATTGCTAGGTGGTACCAATGGATTATGGGTTTTCTGGGCTTCTTGAGCATTGATGTCTTGCATCAATTTTCTACACTTCAAATGGTTGTGGCCAAAAGACGCACAATGATAGCAAAAATCTGGGTAATTCTCATATTTCACCTTTTGGATATATCTTCTATTGTCGGAAAGTTTAACTCCAAACTCCATGACCGGTTCTTTACTAACATCTACTTCCACCAAGACTCTTGCATAGTTCATTTTAGACCTCTCCTTAGTAAATTGATCTGTGTATAGGGGCTTCCCCACACGCGAAACAATCTTGCTAAGTCCTGTTGCACTCCAAACCGAGAGGGGGGTGTCATGGAAAGTGACCCAGATTGGGATGTCCATGAATAAGTCATCCGTTAATAATACTATTTTATCAATGGGTTTTAACATCATAGTTTTGCCAAAGACCATATATGGGCCTCTATGAAGTACATTCGTGCGTTCTTCTTCCGTCATGAATTTGAAGATTGTCCATCCTTTGCCATACGGGATGATACGACACTTCACTCCCCATCCCTTAACAATAGAATTCAATGTCTCTCTTCCCGGGAAAGGACCCGTGAAACAACCAATTAGACAATATCCCCAGGTTTCAATGAAGGGGACTTCATCAGTAGCTTCAAGTTCTACATCTTCTCCTTGTTGTTCAATAAATTGTAGCTTCATTCCCTTAGCTTCAAGTCTGGTACCCGCAAAGACTCCCGCATAGGTCTTCTTTGGCAGATTGGAACTTTTGCGTTGATGTGGGGGTAGTTCTCTATTTGTTGCATCACCGGGTGGATGCGCTTGATGATCTCTAGATTTGTCTGTGGGCATATTGTCAGCTAGCCTCCCGTGTAGTGTTGACTGAGGGATAGGATTAGAGGGGATAGAGCTCGGACTCGCATCTGGAGTTAGTATGCGTGTGCCATTTGGAAGGGTTAGGAAATTTTCAGGCATTTCGGGTGGAAGTGATGATTTGGAGGGAGGTGGGGGTGTGTCATCTTGGATTCCAGGAAGTATTGAATAAGTAGAAGAGGAGAGAGGTGGATAGTTATTAACGTTTCCAATGTCCAAGGAAGAAGTAAAGGAAAATGAGCAATTTAGATTCTTTTGTTGAAGTCCGCTAAGTAAGCTGGTTAAAGTGGGGAAGGACTGATTAGTGACTCTCAATGAATTCGATGAATGCTGCCCCATTAAGTGAAGTGACCCTTTGGTTCCCGCGGATGAATGCTGCCCCATTAAGTGAAGTGACTCTTTGGCACCCGCGCTAATTAAGTTAGGAGAGTTACAAGGCTCCTTGGGAGTAGATGACCCTTCGGTTCTCCCAACCTGCATTGTACCACGAGTACCTGGAATAATCATACACTCATGGACTCCCTCCTGGCCCGCCTCAGCTATTTGACCTGCAACCTGACCCGGTTTTGACCCGAGAATACCTTCATGCATTGTTTTGTCGTTTGTAATTCCTGTCCCCGAATTTCTAACTTTTCCGGCTTGCCTGAGCAAATTACCTTGAAGTGATGAGATTGTTTTGGCCCCGTGATTGCCATGCTCTTCCGTTGTAGTCCCGGAGCTTACCAATTGACCCGTGTTAGTTTCGCCATCTCTAGGAGAGAATGGAGTGTCTTTAGCTATCCGAACTTCCATAGTATTGTCGGGAGTTTCGGAGGGGGCTTTTCCATTAAGCTTGTGGACAGTGTTACAAACACCCTTCGTAGCCTCTTCACCTTCAAGCATACTTCTATCCAAGCTATCAACTTCTATACTTTTTCCCCATTTATGTATTCTTTGCAGCGTATTATCATCTACCACATGTTCAAGTGGAATGCGCATATCAGACGGAACATGCACTAACACCGTGGGATCCGAAATTGCCGGAATTAAGTTTTCCTTAACAATGGTTGGGCTTCCGCCATTCTTTTTCTTTTTCTTGGATCTAGACTTCGAAGAACCTCCGGATCCACCGGAATCATTGCTAGAGCGAGTAAAACGCTTTGTCTTTTTCATGTCATGAACACTAAGCTTCGAATAATGAAGAATCAATGGTGAGTTTAGAAGGAGAGGGACGAACCGAAAGGAGCAACCAAGGAAAACATTGAGAGCGTTTTCACTTAGTGAGAGAAACTTCTTTCTAACTCCATTTCATCTCAAAATGATACTTGATATGATAAGCGTCTTGATTTACCAAATGAGGATTTAAAGTGATACTTGGTTTGATAAGTATCTTAATTTACCAAATGAGGTTTTAAAATGATACTTGATAGAATAAGTTACTTGATTTGAAAAGAATAAGTGACTTGATTTGAAAAGTATAAGTGACTTGATTTTCCAAATGAGGATTTAAAAATGAAAGATATGATAGTATCTTGGGTGTCTCTAAATGAAGTATAAGTGACTTGATTTTATAAGTGTAAGTGACTTGATTTTATAAGTGAAAGTGCATTGAAGTTACATGTGCTAGTATCTTTGGTTTTTCTAAAAAGGAAGGCATGGTATTGTCTTGGTTATTCTAAAAAGGAAGGCATGGTATTGTCTTGGTTATTCTAAAAAGGAAGGCATGGTATTGTCTTGGTTATTCTAAAAAGGAAGGCATGGTATTGCCTTGGTTTTTCTAAAATGGAAGATGTGAAAGTGCCTCGATTTTTAAAAGGTGTAAGTGTCTTGATTTTAAAAGTATAAGTTACTTGAGTTTAAAAGTGTAAGTAACTTGATTTTAAAATGTGGAAGTGCCTTGATGCTACATGTACTAGTGTCTTGGGGTTTTATAAATGAAAGGATGTACGGTGGACGTACATGGTGCTATTGAGTTCAAGTCCTTAATATTATACGATATGATTTTTTTTATAAAAAGGATGTACGGCGGACGTACATGGTGCTATTGGGTTCAAGTCCCTAATATTACATGACATGGCAATGCCATGAGTTTTTCTAAAATAGTAGTTCATTCTGTTTGTTCTAATGAGAATCAATGATTATTTAACTTGCATATGTTTGCTCATGATAGCTATTCGTGCAAGTGTTATATTTCCACATCACCGCGTCCCTCACTAGGGCCAGCAACTTTATATATGTGTATGGTTCCATGGACATGTTTCCATGATGCAGGTTCGAGTCTCATGATATTATATTATTCCATGGACTAGTTTTCCATGATACGGGTTCGAGTCCCATGATATTATATTATTCCATGGACTAGCTTTCTATGATGCGGGTTCGAGTCCCATGATATTATATTATTCTATGGACTAGATTTCCATGATGCGGGTTCGAGTCCCATTAATAGGATATGCATGATGATTCAAAGGGCAGATGTCCCTGATTTTGACATGACTTTCATATTTTGAAAAAGGTACGATTGATTTTCTATTTTGAAAATGTACAGTTTACTCTCATTACACCGAGTCCCACAAATAGGCCGGATACGTTATGCGATACACCGAGTCCTTCACTAAAGGTCGGGCAGTATATAGAGTAGTCTTTACCGTGTCCCTCACTAAAGGGCCGGGACATGTACACTGATGATTTCACCGAGTCCCTCACTAAAGGGCCGGGATGCGTTACATGAAAACATATACGATGACTTTCATTTTTATAAGGTACAGTGGTATAATGGTACAGTGGTACAGTGATACAAGAGACAGTTGACTCTTATTTTATATGGCACGGTAGGATCTGACATTTGATTTTCATACTTGTCCCTGTCATTCTTTTGTATAGTTATGATCTTTTTTACTGTACTTCATGTTTACATACTTGGTACCTTGTTGTACTGACCCCCTTCGGGGGGGCTGCGTTCATGCCCGCAGGTATTAGGTACTCAGTTGGGTGATCCGTGAGCTTAGAATCCTTGGTCAGCTTTTTGGGATAGCTCCAATATTCCGGAGCTTGTCATTTTGGTACAGGTCTTCCATTATGGCTATGTATATTCAGGGGTACGGCGGGGCCTTGTCCCATTATAGTTTACTGTCCAAACTCTTAGAGGTTTGTATTCATATGTGGGCTGAACTTGCGTGAGTTGTATATATGTTGTTGGCCAGTTGTACTACTGTGTTGTCGGAATGTTCTCGTTTATATATAGCGGCAGCCTCATCGGCTTGCTTGTTTTTATAACATGAGTTTTCTTAGAGTTTCCGCTGATTTTATGTGATGTATGAGTAGAAGGGTGCCCAGGTAGGGCACCAGTCGTGGGCCCGGGGTTTGGGCCGTGACACCTCGAACTCATTTTCTCCTTCTTGCCAAACCTCGTCACACTTTTCATAGGTGATACCATTAATAAAACTTGATCACCAACCATGAACTCCATATTACGAACCTTCTAGTTTGCATACTCTAACTGCTAGGAGATTGTCTTGAATCAATTTCACCTTTTCTAAGGTGTGTCTCAACAAATATATACCCTAAGGCCTCACCTCAAATGCATCAAACCAACCAATTGGGGAACGACATCTTATACCATATAAAGCCTCAAATAGCGTCATCTCAATGCTGGAGTGATAACTGTTGTTGTAAGCGAACTCTGCCAAAGGTAAGAATTGGTACCAATGACCACCAAAATCAATCACGCAAGCCTGTAATATATCCTCCAAAACTTGAATAGTCCACTCAGATTGGAATCCGTTTGTGTCACGACCCGTTCCGGGGCCCGTGACTGGTGCCTTACCCCGGGCACCCTAGTGATACAACATCAGAGTAATCAGCGGAACATAAAGACAATACATGAAACCAATGTAATAAGACAGTGAAATAAGAAGGCAGGCTAACAAAAAACGGTTACCTTCGGTATATATATAACTAGCAATTTGAACAGTTACAACCCTCTTACAAATTTTGCCCACAGCGATTACTCTGACCTCTCTACGAATAATATGACAACAACGATGGGACGGGGCCGTCATACCACGAATGTAGCACCTACCACAACAGGGACTATACGAAGATAAGCCTCGGAGAAACGGAGCTTTCCCCAAACGCTGACCCAGAGCGAGGATCAACGGCGGTGTACGCTACTGCGGCGTGAACGCGGCCCGGGAGGTCAAGACAGTGTACCAAGTATGTGAAACATGAAGATCACGTAAATGAAATCATAGTAGTCTATAGAAAGCGGGAGACATGTATGATAACAAACTACGATTCACAATAAGCGATCATGTCTAATCGGGGACTCACGCCTCAAAGTCATCACTCGATATAACATGGGTCTCACGCCCACAACATCAATCATGCGTGGAATACCTTCGCCGGCTGATCGATGATAGAAAAGCACCAAGAAATACACATGAACAGAGGTCCGCTGTGTCCAAATAAAGCGATGCGGGGTAAATGCGAAGGCATAGCCGACTACTAACACCCAGCGGTACTAACAAGGTCATAAATCGTATCATGATATCTGTCTAGATCGTCACATGATCAAAGGCGGTCGCCGCCACAATATCAAATGTGCGCGTCTAGCCTCGAACTCCCGCGACTCGCGTAGGCCAATCTCATAGGCGCGTGAGGTATAACCCGCGTCGAGGGTAGCTACTCCGGCGTCGATCTGGACTCGCGATCGCGTAGCCACATGCCGCGTGACCATAAAGGCCGCACACTAACACGGAACTCGTAGCTCGCATAGGCCCGGGACCCGCATGAGGTATTCTCGAATCATGGTCCTGCATCACTGAGTCTACCCCGCGTCGGAGGCGGCTTAACCCGGAAACACGGTGAGTGGTATAATACCAACATAACAGTTTATCGTTTAAACAACATAAGCACAATCAAGGGAAAACCCCTTTATACAAACATCACAGAATACTAACACACGTAGCATCCTAATATGATTACTTATCAAATCAACACGAAGGTATTACAAGGCTATCACAAACCAATACAATCAAGTTATTCACACATAAGGTACTTTCTACTATATGATTAATGAGATCGGGTTTTTATCCCCAAAGTACTTTATACAATAACTCTTTAAAGATATGTTACTTTCACAAAAGTCACACAGTACCCGTAGTATATAACAATAGAGTGATTATCTTTTTAAAGTAAAACAATTACTTCTCTTTGTAAAATCAAGTAGCAACCTTCTTTTCCAATGTTCAAGTTTGCCTAATTTCCAATGTTCAAGTTTGCCTAATTTTCCATGTTCAAGTTTCTTATTTTAGAAAGGTTTCGTAGTTCATAGTCTCATTCATTTAAGAATATAATTCTCTTTTTAAGCTATCTGAGAAACATAAGCCTTATATGTGAGTAGGATATTCTTGTTTATAACAATCTTATTACTGACCGTGATCTAGGAAATATCATTTTGTTTCATCTTAGCTTCATGCGGATGGAAGTTTCTCTTGGTTTTAATAATACTTAATCACAAAACATTTCATTGCGGTGGTTTGTCGATACGTTCGATTTAGAAATCAAGAAAACATTCTTAAGCCGTTATTACCTAACTTCCCATAAAGCTAGTATAACTCTTAAGTTTTCAAAAACCAAGTATTACTTCTTCTTTCGAAATGATTCAAAAATCTTTTGAAATACTTCAAGTTCTTTATTAACACATAACAAGCCAGTTATAGTTCAAATCAGTTACCTTTTTAAAAACCACAAGTATTTTCTTACCAACATACAGCTGTTATAACCAACTTCCCATAAAGCCGTTATAACACTTTATGTTTTAAACCAATCAAATATATTTAGCACATGTACGTCTACCGTACTACATAGTTCACACATATCATGCTAGAAGAGATAGGAAGAGGTTCACATACCTCGCGACGATTATCGACTAATAGCAAAACGCTCCAAGTACCTCAAACCGTCGGCTACTCCTTAAGCCAAGTAGATCGCGCCACGCGTAGTACTCAACCTATAAGGCCACAAGGCGCTTATTAAAATTTAGATCCCTTCGTAGAACATTCTACAGAAAATTCAAGACCTCCCCGCACATGGCAGTAAATCTCCTCTATCGGGTGGCTACCAAGCCAACCGGGGAGGGTTATATGTCTAAACCGGACGTGCACAATTCTACCTTACGGAAAAGCTACACAAGTCTCATGTCTGATCCACATGTAAATCTGATTCGGACTCTTCTTTCGAAAAGGTTTCTTATTATTCGAGCTTAAGTCAAAAGACATTGCCGATAACTACGTTCGATCTATATATAGTATACTTCAACTATATAATCATACAATGTAATTTCCAATTACAATAGAGGACAAGATATTTACCTTGATAAGCCCATAATTATCCGAGTTTAAATGTCGATCCCGAGCAAGGTTTAGCTCTCTACTCAGTGCGCTCAGGCCAGCTCCAAACAACCCTTAGAAGTTCTAACCAACTTCTACTTATTACTCCAACTAACCATGGAGATTTTCCTTAGGGTTTCAGTTTTGTGTGGAAGGAAGTATAATAGTATTTCGGGCTTTTCAGATAAGTATAACCTTAGAATACTACAAGGTATACTGGCTAAGGTAATTTGGGCATTATAACAATACTTTTGAGAGTATTTCTAACAAGAGGGGGTATTATACGAAACAACTAGGCTAGTGGGGGTACCCATGGCTAGCACCCAAGGAGGGGAAGGGCTCTCGGCCGAGGGGAGGAGGCTCTTGGCCGAACTACACTAAGGGGAGGAGGAGGATTTCACACTTAGACATAGTTGAGGACTGGATGAAGAGGGCATCAAAGAGGGTATTTATAGGTCTAGCAAAGGCAACCAATGGCGAGATCTTGCCAAGTGCAAGGCAAGTGTAGGGCGAATCTTGCCAAGTGCACCTTATCCATCTACCACAAAATATCCTACCAACCCGCCCGACCAAACAAGGCCAATTCGTCCACCCCTTTTTACCGCCCAACGTGTTCCAATGAGAGGGTGACAAGTGTCGCCCTCTCGTTGGCCAAAAAGGTTTCGACTCTCGGAAAAATCCGCAAAAATTAAAAATGACATAGCCGGAATTTTCCCTACGAAAGCTGTGGAAACGTTTCGTCGAAAAACGACTCTAATCGGGTGTTGTGCACAAAGTGAAATTCGGCCAAGCTAAATCTCAAGTTCGAATTTTCTACGTACGTCCATACGTACATACTCTGAAAATACGGGGTATAACAGTTTGTGGGTGAAATGATGTGCTAAGATCCAAACAAATAACCATCTCCTTTTGAAAAGTCCTCTAAAATTAGAAGTAAGCTTAGTGTCTCATTCTGAATGATATAAATGGACACCCCATGCAATTGAACAATCTCTCTAATATATCTTTGCCAAATTCTCAGAATTCTAGGTCGTCTGAACTGGAATGAAGTATGCGGACTTGGTCAACCTATCCGTAATAACCCAAATGGCATCAAACTTGCCCAAAGTCTTTCATAGTACAACTACGAAGTCCATAGCTATCATCTCCCATTTCCACTCAATTATGGGCATCCTTTGAGTTATGCCACCCAATCTCTGGTGCTCATTCTTAACTTGCTGGCAATTCAACATTGAGACACAAACTATACAATATCCCACTTTATCCTACCCCACCAATAATACTGCTTCAAATCACGGTATATCTTTGTTACACCCCGATGGATAGAATACCTGGAACTCAACCCCCCTACTTAGCCAATCACAATGAGAGTTCGAGCTTGTGCTATATGTTTTGTAGGGGAAATGTTGTTACTACGTCTATCGGGTGGCATTGAAAGTATAGTTGGAGCTTTCGCGATGAAATTACTAATGCAAAAGCTAGTCTTTCATGAAGTAGGTACCGTGTTTCGACCCCTGACATGACTTACCAACATAATAAACCAGGAATTGTGTAACTTTTTCTTCCCGTACCAAAACCATTCTTATCACTACTTCCAAGATAGATATGTACATGAGAAGTTGCTTTCCGTTTTTTGGCTTTGATATAAGCGAAGAAATGGACGGGTAAGATTTTAAATCACGAAGGACCTGATGATATTTAGGCATCCACTCAAAGTTCTTCTTTTTAAGAAGTGAAAGAACATGTGACACTTTTTTGAAAATCACGATATGAATCTGCTAAGAGTCGCTCTATGCTCGGTCAGCCACTACACCAATTTCACATTGTCAAGAGTATTTGGAATATCTTCAATAGGTGGTTTTCCCGGAGAACTAAGCGACCCCCCGGATGATCAACTAAGAACTTCCAATCTCTAATTGAAAGACGTAGCAAAATGAGTAAACACTCAATTTTTATATTCAACAAACTCCACATTTTTACAACACACAAATTCCCTATTTATAGTACTATATGGATGATTCTAGAAAGCAACTAAAACGTTTCGGCCAAGGTGGGAACACATGATGTGAATGGTCAAAATCGTGTGGCAAACCGCGGCCAGCCTTTGAACTCCCCAAGTCACCCTTTTGTTAATTCTATGTGGATTAATTCATATAAAAATCATGAATCATCACTTTGGGAGCCGTGGGAAGCTTTCGTGGTTAGAAAGTGCTCGTCCGCCTCTTCTCTTAGCCTAGTCATCCTTCGTTATTACAAGGTTCCTTAATTGTGTCCTAACAAGAACTAATAATAGCCTAGACATTAAGATAAACTAAAAGAAAGTTGCAAGGTCTCGGCTAGGACCACATGAAAGTCGACAGAGCTTATGGTATCCTTGAGTCTTTAAGTTTTGTTCTCGAGCCCGCTCCATATTCCATCCTAAGCTAGACATGTTACCATCGGATGATTGGCAATCTTGGGCATCCCTAGAAAATCGCCTCTTGATTCAAGTTGTAAGCTTAAGGTCAATGGCTTACTTACATCAAATGTCTTTAATGCTTTCTTGAAAAATCTAAAACTATATTAGTAATGGCCGTCCGTTGAGATTTAAATCGATCTCTGAGCCTTCTTCTTTTCGGTACCTGCAACTCCTTAATGCTCTCGGTTTGATGCTAATGCCTTCGAGGACACTAAAAGCTAATTTGGATCTGATTCACCCCCTCATTTTTCACGTGTCATGACATAATTTGTCTATCTGTACAATATGAATTTTACCCTAACTATATTGATCATAATATAGAACAAAAGGATAGAATCAACTTATTGGTTAACGTTGCGTCGTGGCCAACCACTACCTTGAAAGCGATTTTGGCTCAACTCTGGTGCAAATCATTAAGGCCGGTCACTCCCTAAGATTCCACAGTTCTTCCAAACAAGTGCACTCGTGGCTGGGAGTTTGGAATTACATAAAATAATTGCCCAGAAATTCACAAAGAAAGAAAGACAAGGAAGGAGAGAGAATTTGAGATAATGAGAGAATTAGTGTGTATTTAGTTCCCACATGATGCTCCTTAAATAGGCACATCATCTACGTTTTTCATCCATCAAAAAAATAAAAGAAGCCAAATGGGGTTAATGACGTTATTCTTGCTTTAATGACAATTTTGTCATTAAGACAAGTAACTTCAGGTCTTTTGAAAAACTAATATCTTTACATTAATGAAGTTAAAATAACAAACCATCACTTGAATGAATGTGAACCATTTATGAAAAGTAACTTAATTCTTTTACTCCACATATACTTGCAATTTAGAGATTACACAGATTAATAGTGGACATTTATAAGATGTTATTTACTCTTTGCATTAAATAAAAAGGTTATTACCAACAATCTAACCGGGCGAGTCTGCCTTCCAATTTATTAACCTTGGTCAGCTTATCTTCTACCACCGCCATCCGGTCCACAACATTGTCTCTTTCATTCACAAGAGACATTCTTTCCTCAATTAGCCTTTGGAGCCCGTCATAAACAAAGAAAGTTAGCATGAACAAAGAATTCGAGTTCATGATTCGATAAAAAGTAACATATTAGAAAGGAAAAGTTCTTACCTTAGTAGTGGTGTGCATGCCTTCATTAATGACACACTCCACATACATTATGTGGGCTTTCCTTCGGTCTTTCTATGAGGCCACATGTTTTATATAGTTGGCTACTCCCACATGTCTGAATAACAGATGGCAATCAGATGAAATTTGGAAGGCAACGACCCTGAATTCACTGGGTTCCGCATCTGGCACGATTTCAAGCTATGAAAGAAGTATGCGGGAGTTTAAAACTAGAATTGGCAGCATGTCTATCAATATTTAAAATAAAATATCTGACCTTATCCTTGCCGAGTTTTGCTTCTGATCTCTCTCTGAGAGAATCCACTCTTCTCTCTTTTTTTTCCCACGGAGCGCTAAGAATCAAAGGCGTAGTGAGACTGGGGATCTTAGTCTCTCACCGGGTACTTATTCACCAACTCTGTGGGGGAAGTAATACATTTTGGAGAAGGTAACCTCTCTTGATGGTCCTCTGGTAGGGGAGATTGAACGGTCGGGAAGAGCTGCTGGTTCGAAACCTTCAGGGGGCAATGGTAGGACGGGAGTAGAAGCAACAAGCAAGGATGATGATAAGCACCGGACAATTGTGCTCGATCCAACAGGAGCAAATGTCGGGCTAGTCGGGGTGGCCCCATGACTAGTGATTTCCATTTTAGCAAACAAATGGGAGACCTCAGACCTTTTCTCTCTAGAGAACTCTCATCTTCCTCGAGACCTTCACTATCTAGGTCAACCATGGGGAGGGAGCCAGTTACCAATTTTGCCACGCCAAGAGTACTAGGAGGAGTACGACTGCCTATGTTAGAAACCCTTATTTTGGATTGCTTGGAGCTTAGACGAGGGATAGAAGAAGAGTCCTTACTGAACGTTTTCTACTCCTACGCTTGTTGAAAGATTCGGGAAGCTATACTCGAGTTGTTTAGCACTTCAAGGAGATAGACATCGGGAATAGATTTGGGTAAGGTTGAAAAAAGAAAAGTCACCTGGTAAGGTTTTACAAGGTCAAAGGCAAATGATCGAAAGGAAAGAGGATCTTACTATGATTGATGGGGAACCAATTTCGCTTTTTCGAAAGCATTTTCAACATTTTGGATTCCGGGGTGGAAACATCGAGAATGCTCTGAATCCAGGCGATAAGACCGAATACTTTTACGGCTCTCAAGGGGTAGCTAGCTATAAACAGAAGGATATCAATTAATGCGAGAAAGGGCATTTTTTTTTAAAAAAAATATGGTATGAATTAAAGAATAAATAAAGGCTTACGAGCAAGATTACAATGCTCCGGGATTGTACGACTGCCTAAGGGAAGGAGATCGACAGTAGCAACGATTACAAACCTTTTCGTCCAGCCTCGATCATGGTTATCATCAAGGCTGGTGAGGATGGGTCTGCTTCTTCTCTGGTTCAAACTTATGATTTTGCCGCGAAATGTACGCGGGGAATAGATTCGGATCAATTAGTCCAAAGAAAAGTCTACATCGGCTAGGAGAGTATAGTATCAGAGACTTGCAACTGTCCTCCAGACTTGGGAAACCTCCTTGGCCATACAAACTTTGTAGCGGTGACAGAAATCCAGTATAACTCCGTCTACTTCATCGCCAACTTTTATAAAAATAAGGTATGTGTAAACAAAATAATGTCCATGTCTGAATGAAGCTATCCTCTCATATTCACTAAGAAGTAGCACTTCAGCGTTGGTCCATTGACAAACAATTTTTACTAATGGCATCAAATCGACGGTGGTCCTAGTTGGGTATTCGCCAGCGTGAGTATCTCGGCCATCGAGTAGACCCCTGGTGGTGGCTTTTTCCTGAAGGTCCTGGTCAAACTTCTAGTTCTTTAGCATGAAATATGAGACATGAGGATTCTGACTAGGTGGAGCCTCCTCATAGTGAGTGAGGTTGGCCACGACATTGGAAGAGGGTGTTGCCGCTGACAGAAGGGTTTGTAAGATTAGCCATTTTACAAGTGAAATGAGGGGATTTTTAATTTAAGACTCGAAAGGTGGATTATTGAAAAGTATTGTAGAAGATGATGAAATGGCCAACCCTATAGATGAGGTAGTATTTATAGGCATGCAACTCATCACTACCTCGATACTCGTCAAGGAACAATGTCGATCGATGTCTAATCAGCGAACACCACGTGCGAGTCAAATAGATAACAATAAATAGACACGCCTCATCGTGACTCTACAGACTTCCATCAATCAAGCGAAATTGAAAAGTTGTCGGCATTTCAGAGTAGTGATGATTTGTATGATGAATTACATTGTCAAAACGTTTCAGTCTTTAGGCCAAAATATTTTTTGGTTTACTCAAAATTCAAATCCACTTCTCGGGTGCACAAAGGAACACACCCAGAAAGTGCGGGGACTATTTGTATAAGGTAAAATTCATATTGTATAGATAGACGAATTATATCATGACATGTGGCAAAAGTGGGTGAGTCAGATCCAAGTAAGCTTTCAGTATCCCCGGAGGCATTAACATCAAACCAGGGGCACTAAGGAGTCGCAGGTACCAGAAAGCAGAAGGCCCGAGATCGGTAAATCTCAACAGGTGCGCATTACTAATATGGTTTTACATCTTCCAAGAAACCATTAAATAAATTTATGAACTTACGAATTGTTTGATTATTACAATATTTATGTACTATATTATTAGGGCATAATTCGTGGAATGTGTACCCCATGAGTCCAAGTATAAATAAGACCAATCACTTCATTGTAAGGGGCATCAAATTCAAGAAATATAATACTCATTCATTGCTTTCATTATTTTCCAAGTTCTTGTCTAAATCTAGCATTTCAACATTAATGGCAACAACAAGCCCAGAAGTCCCGACGTAAAGCTTCTTCTAGGCTCAAGCTAATTAGATCCTAACATTTCTTTTGGATTCAATTTCTATTAGATTTTTTGCTAATTATCTTGCTAATTTGGTCATTTGAGATCCACGTATACTTGATCATGTGAATAAATTTAACTGTACCAGTTTATGAGTAAACACTATGTATTAAAATACACCACCAAGCTGACTAGGTCAGACGTTTGAAAACAATTCCAACGGTGAGAACTTAATTTGTCCATAAAAATTCATCCACATAAATAAATAAGCTGACTATTTTTTTAGATTTTAATTTGTCCATAAAAATTCATCCACATAAATAAACAAGAAAAGCTTTGAAACTGAGGGGGTAATTGCAATTATAATGGATTAAACATCCACGTTCCACGTACGTAGAAAGAAAATGCAAAAACAAAAATATATCAAGTACCCGGGTCTCACCATTATTAAAAATTGCAGGTCTGGACCTCATCTTCTCGGGTTGACCCGACATCTCATTTGAATGACCAAAGCCCCTATAAAAGCCCTAAGCGACCACCGATCTCATTTCTTCTCCGGCGATAATATCCTCAACGGAACATCTCTTCTCCTCTGGCCAAGTCCGCCCGTCGGAACAGGTAAATTCGACCGTTGTATTCGAATTGAAATGAGCTCACACTTTACTTTCATTTAGTTTTCACTAATTTCGAGTTTATTTGTTTATTGTAATGCAATAGCAGAAGCTTGGGAAGTTTGTATTATTAATGAGTTGAGGTGATAATGAGTAGACTCTCATTTAGGCCACGTCCACTTGACATTCACAAGAAGTTACCTATTCTCAAATCTGTTAAGGATTTTGAGGATGATGATACACCCTCTAATACCCGTAATCAAATCATTCATCTTGCTGCTGAAGCCGCAGATATTGAGGTTTGCTCAATAATTTGCTGCATTCGCGTCTCTATTGCATTGTTAGGGTGTGTTTGGCATTAAGGAAAATGTTTTCCTACAATATGAACAAGTGTGTTTTTTACTTATTTTCTAGTGTTTGGTAAATAAGCAAGAAAAATGTTATTCCCTCCGCCATTTGTACACCTCTTGAGAAATACTAACTCCTAAAAATAAATAGGTAATTTGACTAAAATGTCCCTAATTAAATAGGTATTGAGATTTGATAACCTAACACTCAATAAGGGTAAATCTGGAAAATAAGGTTAATTCTTTGGTAAGTGGACAATTTTTGAACAAAAAAATGAAGGCTAAGTGGACACTCTTTTTAACCGGAGGGAGTATTCCAAGACACTCTTTTTAACCGGAGGGAGTATTCCAATAGTAGTTATATGTAATCTAGCAAAACACCATGGGGGTGTAGAATAGGGTAGAAGTGGGGTTCGGGGTGGCAGGGGGTGAGATGGTCAAGGGTTGGGGCATCCGATGGGTGGGGAGGTTGGAATGTCACTTATGAAACTTGTTTTTTCCTACTTCCATTAGGGAAGTCACTTTCCTCAATTTTAAGGAACTTGTTTTCTGGAGAACATGTTTTGGACCAAATATGGGAAAATTGGAAAACATTTTCTGAAAATTGTTTTCCTCCTTACCAAACACGCCCTTAATGTAGTATGGTTTGATATGTGTGTTTAAATTCTAAGAGATGTTTTCCAAGTTTTCCAAGTTCCTCATTATACTAAGAGTTGTTTTCCAAGTTTCTTAAGAGATGCATACTATTGACTTAGTGGTTTTTAGATTTGCTTCTCATATGGTGTTTTAATTGTTTCTATTTCTAATTCTTATTTGCACTGGTGTTTTAACGAGAAAATCACTTTATGTTGTCCTTTTTTTTCTGGCAAATTTATTCCACTTTATGTTGCTCTTTTGCTTCGGCTGGTCCCTAATTAAAATAGGAGATCATAAGACTCTTCATTCTACAAATTGGCAGTTGTTATTTATGGTTTAGTGTTTTTTCTTTGGTCAGTGTTACTGATGCTTTATTGTTATTGAATGATGAAAGTATGGGGGCAAGTGTTTACTTTCTAAAGGGCTTCCTTCTTTCATTTTAAATGATGAAGTATGTACTGCTGCTCCTTTTATATGGTGGTGTTTTTAAAAGATGAAGAGATCTTTGTTATTGTAAAGTTCTTGTTGTAAGAATTTAAAGGCCTTGATTGTTTTAGGAAAGACTCCGTATTTCCCCTAATCGAAGCCTTCAGGCATCTTTGGTGTGAAGGTGTTTTTGGGGTCAAGTTCGTTGTGAGACACTAAGGTGCAATGTCTGATTACAATGGGGTATAACATTCTTGATATGTTTAACCCATTCTACTTTTGAAACACCAGAAAACAAGGTGAAGTCATTTTTAGTTCAATCAATGATGAATATTTCGAGAAAATGATTTGTGATAATTTAATAATTTCCCAATTTTTTCTTCCCCGGAAGTGACTCAGCAATACCAATAAAGCTGGTATATCCTAAAGACTAGAAGGATAATCTGAGATGTAAAGTTTGTTGCTGTGCACTACACTTGACTTCTTTGGGAAATGGGCATCTTTTTTAGGTAATCTATAGTGGTATCCTTGTATCTTAGATGCCATTAACTTACCTTCAGAAGTCTACTTATCCTTTCTTTTGATTTCTTAGTTCTTATAAAGAGATCTTAACAATTTTATTTTTTGCATTTGAGGAAACTGTTGCTGTAAATTCCACTGGAAGTTGTATACTAGGATCATATAGTATTTCTGAAACTCTGAAGTTTATGGTGCAGAATAAGATGTCGAATTTAAGCTTGATATTTGGATAGGTTGTATTTGTGGCTTAACTGATTATGCTTGAAAAAAATTCATTCCTTAGGTACAACAGACTTCTAGCAAGAAGTTTATTCCTGAAATACCCATCCCTGAGTATGTGGTGGTGGATACGTATGAAAGAGATTATTCACGCACTTTTGCTCAGCCAACATCTTATATACATGCTAGAGGAGGTATGTGAAGATATGGCTAGTATTTTGATTTTACTTCAAAGTTGATAGTAACTTCTGAACCTTACTATATCCTGTTTATTCTTTATCCAAAAAGAAAACTTACTGATTTTTTTTTAAATTAACTATAGCCCGAGCCGAGATTGGAGAATTTGTTGAGTACGATCTTGACAATGAGGATGAAGATTGGCTTCAGGACTTAAACATAGAGAGAAAGGCTCTTGCAGCTGAAAAGTAAAAATCATACTGTACTCCTACATGTCTACTGTGTTATGTTCATTGTCCCCAGACCCCACTTGTGGGATTACACTGGGTATGTTGTTGTTCATTGTCCATTATTGCTTTGTCAGTATTTTGTCTTCATTTTACGTCAATGTACTTTAAGTGATTACTATCTGTTTCTTCCTTGTAGTTGGTCTTCCCATCTTTCTTGTTGAACTTATGCAAATATTGCACTGTTTAAGATTTTTAACCAATTGTATTTACTGGATCAATAGTTGCACTTCTGTGGATATGGTGAATTCTGGTACTTGTAACTATTCTTTCAGTCTAAAGAACCACGACTTTCTAATCTAAAAAAAAAGGTAAGACCTGCTAAAACCCACCCAAGGTTTATGGTTTATGGATCCTTATCTTATCGAAAACTCAAAAGAAAAGGATTATGGATATTTTCGGTGCAGGTTTTATTATAGGCTATATAACTCATCAGGCACTAATCATGCATATGACCATGACACCAGATCTTGGGCAACCTAGAAATCAATATTTAAGGGGGAAAATTAAGGAGATAGAATGACGCCGCACCCAAAGGTGTGGCCTAGTGGTCAATAAAGTGGGGGGAGTACCATGAGGTCTTAGGTTCAAATCCAGTGAAGATAAAACGCTAGGTCATATCTTCTTATCTGTCCAAGCTTGCTGCCTTGGTGGGAAGAGTTACTTGATGCATGTTGGTGGAAGGTATCAGATACTCGACAAAGTTAGTTGAGGTGCTAGCAAGTTGGCCCGGGCACCACCGTCATTAAAAATAAAAAAGAGACATAATGATTCCACATTATACTCATACAACTTCCAGACCCCACGTTGTGGATTTCACTGGGTATGTTGTATTATACTCATACAACTTCATAAGCTATATATTAGCCTGTCAAAGTGCTACATAGATCTAAAAAAAGGTGCTACATAGAACTGGAAAAATAGTGCTACATAAAAAGGGGCAGGTGCACAAAGCATCTATCGTTAGCAGGGTCCGGGGAAGAGCCGCACCCCAAGTGCTACATAGATCTGAGAAAAAAGAAGTGCTACATAGATAGTTGCTACTAAATCATGAAATCCAATTTTAGGGAAAGAGCCTCTGTCTGATCTTGCCATTGTTGCCTGAAGTGCTCCGGTGTACTTCAATTATGAAACCTGGATTCATTTT
This sequence comes from Przewalskia tangutica, assembly GCA_029844215.1. Taxonomy (NCBI): domain Eukaryota; kingdom Viridiplantae; phylum Streptophyta; class Magnoliopsida; order Solanales; family Solanaceae; genus Przewalskia; species Przewalskia tangutica. The sequence continues at coordinate 68,861,854 of CM056727.1, forward strand.
TGATGCTTTAAACCACATTGGCGCTCAAGCCATTCTTCTGGAATCTTTACCTGGCTCTGGAGGACAAATCTTGTGCAGACGATCATAACATAGTAACATGTTATATGACGTGGATGTTTAGTGCAAAAGCTCATTACTTTTTGGGATCATCTTAGGTTACCTACATTGACATTGCCTTGATCAAGAGTCTTCTGCTTATTGTCTGGCAGTCATATCTATTTACTTACTAGTCCATCCATTTTATAACGTGATTTTAACTGCATGTGAGGTACAATTTCTGATACGTCAAAAACTTGTTTGTTGCTACCTCATTTTCCTTTCTTAAGTTTCATCAGCACTAGCAGCATAGAATGCTTTCTTTCCTTTGTTTATCCTTACAAATTCTCCTACAGCTGACTAACAGACCGGCCTTTTTTCTTTTTTGAGCTTTTCTTTTTTCCTTGTTGTGCTCCAACTCAGTCAGACTGCTATGCCCCATTCCCTCACACTGCTATTGTTCCCTCTCAGAGTGCTTTATTATCTCATCGTTATTCTGTATTTTAGTTCAATTTTTTTCTTTCATCCATAGGAGTTTCACTAGTTATGCATTATCTTCATCTTTTTCCTATCCAATCCTATAAACCTTGTTCAAGATTTGAATGGATTGCTTATTCAGACATTACTTTTTACCTGATATAGGTTGGAGACCATTCTGCACAAATTAGAGGTTTTAGATCACAAGGCCCGAGAAAGAGCAGGAGTGATTACTCCTACTCTTGGCTCACCTATCCCGGTGCTTCTAAGTTTTGATGCCGCTGTTGAGGTGGAAATTGCTCTGCTTAATCTGTTTCTTTTGCTGGTTTTACTTTGACCTTTTTGTTGCTTTGTTATTTTATTTAAAAGTCTCCTTTTGAGTAGTTGATACTATGATTTTGGTAATAAGTTCATCTTTTGTTGTTAATGTGGACTTTGTAGAGAACCTGTGTTCCTTATTTTAGTTTACCTTTTACGCTTGTCTGCAAATATACAACAGAATTCTTAGAGGCAATGTGTCGCATGACAGATGAAGACCAAAACAATTTCTTTCTTTTTGTAGTGCTTCTGCTTTGTTTCTTGACTAGTGATCCGATGAACTAAATGATCTTAAGGGATGCATAGGAGGTATTTTCAAGAGTCATCATGGGTAATAGTTTTCTAGTGCCAGCTAATGTCTCTTTTGGTTGTTTGGTCCATTGATTTTATGCTCTTTTATCTGGTCGTCAAAAAGAAGCCTTTACATAAAGCTGTTGAATTATGGACCCAATTATATTACATAGTTGCTGAAAATTGCCGATGTTGTGGTATCCCAAATGGCTTAATCGTTTTCCTCTACGGAATTAGAACTACCAAAATTCAATGATAATTATGCGTAGCTTCTGGTCTTTGATATTGAAGGAGGACTACATTGAGACCAAAGAGGTCGATTACTTATCATACTTTCTAGTTTTTGGTAAGAAAGAGATAGGTTCCAATTTCAATTTGACAGCATGAAGATTTACTGTTAACTTCTAAAATTCTCAGTTATAGACCTGAAGAGGTATCAATTTAAGATATTAATCATGTTGAACTCACAGCTGACAGTATCATGTAAAGAAAGTTTGAAATCATTGACCTTCTTTAGTATTTTTTACTGTCAAGTTGAAAATTTCCATGTTCAGGTATGCATCTTGTCAGTTCAATGGAAAGGGACCATCTTTTGTAGAAGATATCTGAAAATTACTGTTTCACTGAGCAGCATCAGTTTGCAACTTATGTCAATGTATTGAATATGTGCATTCTTTAGGATGCAGGCAACTTTATTTGGGGGAAATATTTTCATTTGTTCAGTTCTAAAAGCATAACATGTCTGCTTCTTGCGTGATCTTAATTCTGGATGTCATGACGATTTTCTTTCGTGAGATTGATTTGCTTCTCTGAGTGATGTGATTCAGTAGTCTTACTTATTTTCTGAAGAGTTGGCTTCGACGCTTCGTTGAGTCTAACGGTTCACCTTTCTTTATTTTCCTGAGATCTAGGCGTTGCAATCTCTAACAATCAAATATGGAGTTTTCCAGTCAATTTATACTTACTGGAAAGACAAGGTACCTATTCTTCACTAATTTATGCTGTGTGATTTAACATCATTTTATATTGTGCAATTTGATGAAGACAAAGTAAATGTGATTCCAGTGGAGGGATCATCAAAGTTGGTATTGAAATAGATATTTGTATGCATACAACAGACATCCTATTCAATTTTAAAATAAACTGGACTTTATGTGCACTGTGACAAGTTTCTTGATATCTCAAACATTATTCAGTTATGTACCAAAACGCAACGGGCTTCAAGTGCTTGGCTAATTAATTGGTGCTATGATATTATTATTTTTATTATCAGCATTGGTAGATTCTTAGTAAATTGTTATTTTAAAGATGAATCTCACACATCTTTTTTTCTTGGGAATTCACATTTCTTGTCTATCAGCGGGAACGGTGGCAAAAACCTATTCTTCGGCGTTTGCAGGTCAAGTTTTAATTTCTGTTTTGTAATCTAGCTATAAGTGATTTGCATTGGTGTTACACATAGTACAGATATGGTTCGTCAAGCAATCTTCTTTGTCTTCCATAACCTTGTCAGTTTCTTCTGTAGAAGACATAGGGATAAGGTTCTCCTCCCCGAATTTCCTTTGATGGTTTTATCATTTGAATTTAATTCTTTGGACTGACTCAAAAAAAAAAAGAGAGATATCTTGAGATAGTTAGCCTCTTGATTCCATTTTTGAATTATGTTAATAAATAACCTGACACTCTTCACTGGTCTTGAAAACATATACTGCGAGAACTGATTAATAGGAATGGAGAAAATGGAAAGACAGAGGGTGTAGCTCCTTGAATTTATGTTAAAGTATTAATTTCAACAAGTACCAGAAAATTTGCATAAACCAACTTATTCCCTCCTGTTTTGGCCTTTTCTTCCTTCTACTTATGTCTGATTTTTTTTAACATTTAGTCTTCTTGTATGTCAAATTAATTCTCTTAGGACAGGTAAAATACCTCAGTGCTTGTCATGGTATTCTCAGTTTGCCTGGCTATATCACACAACTTTACTGGTTCTCTTTGATTGTTTTGGGCCTTCAATAAGCATCAATCGAGCCATGGCCATATTCTTCTATTGATGTTTTCTTTCATTGCTTCATATTAATTAAACATGTGTTTCAAGCACTAGGCAAGAGATATTTCTGCAAAGTTATTTGGAAAATTACTGTCTTCGAATAAAAGAGAAAGATGGACTCAGATCTTGCAATAATATTAATGCTGTATCAGTGAAGCTCCTTAGAAATTAGAACTTGGTACTTTTGCTTGTTCAGCACTTGATGCTACACATTCCGTTTCTATAATATCCCGTCCTCATTCTAGACATAAAAAAAAAGAATGTCTTTGGTGTTTCATATCCCTCAAAGCTAAAAGTTCTAAGGTTGCATTCAGGACCTTAAATTATGTGTTGACATGACTAAGTCATCTGGTCTACTATTCCATGTTGACATGACTAAGTCATCTGGTCTACTATTCCATGTTGACATCTCCTGATCATCCTATTCAGTATTTCCCTCTCTTTATTTGCTTAATCTTCTTATGTGATTACCTCCCTTTTTATATTTCTCAATAAGACTACCTCCCCAGACCTCACGTTGTGGGACTTCACGGGGTATGTTGTTGTAATAACCTTCTTTTTTTCACTGAGTAAGAATGGTTGAGAAAGTTGGGGGTGTTTTCTTGAACCATTGGTGACCTTACACAGTTATTTCTGTGCTCCGTTATATCCTACTTTAGTCACTCCTGACAGTTTAGTTTCCCTTTCAAAAAATAATCTCACATTCCAGCAATGATTTTAAGACTTCTTGGGCCGTGTCTTCGGTTAGTAAATATGGTGATCTAAGATAATTGAGCTTTTATCTTTGTATAAGCAAACTGCTAACCGTGCGCACTGTTCATTTTTTTCTTTCTTGCTTTCATGTGTTGCTTTATTATTAGTCCTTTTTTTGGTGGGGGCCTTTTTCTGGTTGGGAGGGGGGTGGAAGGTAATGGCGCAATGAAATATTCTTTTTTCCCATTTCAGAGAGGGTATTGTTAATATTATTGCCGACATATTCTCAATCAATCACATATTTTTGCAGCTGCTTTCCCCTTTTGACCAATATTTTCGTGTAACAATTCTCACATGAAATGTTGTTGCATCCTCACTCCTGTTTGCACCTACTTTCCTTAACATGTGACCGGTGATATCATTTCTAATGAAAGTTTCACGTTCATTTTCTTTATTTCTTTTTGGTGGATTTTGATATATACACCTTCCTAAGAGAATCATATTTAGATTTGGTGTTCCGTGACTCCATCAGTTACAAGTGGTTACATTCTGACTGCTTTTTCTACCTTTATTCTTGCAGCCCCCTCCACCTGTTAATGATACCAATCCATATAATGTATTTAGGCCAAGGGAGAAGGCTCACAGGCTTCACACAAGGAGGGTATGCGACTTTGGTTACTTTGACCTAATATTCTTGTTAAATCATCGGCCTTGATGATTAGTTGTTATGAGGTATTTTATTTTACTTTCCTTTTTCTGTCATAGATGCAAAGGAGGGAAAACAATGTGCAGTCATTTGAAAAGCTTCGCCAGGTGAGTGGGGAATTGGTTCTGACAACTAGAAACAAAACATTACAAACAGGGCTTTCGTTTGTGGTTGTTTTATCATGTCCTTACCCTGCTTATTGGCCCAGATCACTCTTTCATCACAGGTCTTGCTGAGCATCTCTCTTAGTCACCACTAATGCTTGCATTAGGGTAGGCTGTCTTCATCACACCCCTCGGGGTGCGGCCCTTCCAAGGGGTGTGGCCCTTCCCGGACCCTGCTAACGCCGGATGCTTTGTGCACTGGGCCGCCCTTTTAACCAGATGCTTTTCTTTATCACCCTTGTTTCCTTCATTTTATGTACTTTTAGTAGTATCGTCCAATCTATCTTCAACTTTTGCATGGTGTGAACACGGTATTGCAACACCATGCCAGAATAATCACGTTTTTTTGTGTTTCAACCTCCCGTTTTCAGTAATGAATTTGAACATCTTTTTAAGATAGTGGGATTTTAAGTTTCAAATTGTAGGTCATTCATGCTAATATTCTTGGCACCCACACCTGATATCACTGCTTATCTGAGATAGATATTCTCTCAAATATAGGATGACTGTCTTGGTGATATAAGAATAATGAACTAAGAAACAAAAGCTGTTGCCTGACATGATTTCCTCTAGCACGCCTCCCCATATACTTTGTTATCGTGCAGGCTGTCTACACATGAACTAATATTGTGTTGACTTCTTTTTCAAATTGAATTGTATTGTCCAAACTTATATGTCTCACATTCTGCAGGTCAGGCGCAACCTTGACCAAGCAAAGACCATTCTTGAGGCTCTCATTAAGGTTTGTCTTTCTTAATAATTGCGATGTGGAAGACTTGCCAAAAATATAAATAATTGCAATGTGACGATATGGAGAGCATGTTTTTTAGCTTGTTACCACAAATTGAAGAAACTACAGACCTATACAAAGTTGATTATCTGATCACCCAATCAGCAGTTTTCAACTCCTTTGATTTGATTATATGCAGAGAGAGGAGAAGAAACGAGAGGTTGTGGAGAGTGAGGTTAGTCTTCAGAGACTTCAAATGAAACACAAGGTATGTGGAGTGGGGTATTATCTTCGTTCTCCTTCGCAACTTTGACAATCCACGATTAAATTACTTTTTTTGCGTCACAACAGGAGACAACATTATATGAGTATGCCTGTTCTATTTAATAAGTATTGCTTTCTGAGTTGGATGAAATTGAGAGTTTATTAGATCACATGCTGCTATGAATTAACCTCCAATTGCAGTACGCGAAAAGAACATGTCAGTAGTCCATTAAAAGTTGATTGTGCCGAATGGGCTGGTAATAAATCATTTTGGATAGGTTAAAGTAGAGGTAACTCTTTATGGCAGTACTATCTTTGATTGTGGGGCAGATCTTTCTTAGCTAACTGCTTTTTGGTCAACTGCCATATTACCATGGCCTCTTCAATTCAATTTCTTTTAGCACCATTACTGGTTCTCTGCTCTTCATGGTATAAGCTTTAATGTCATTTATGTGGAATGGGGTTTGATTCTGAATTAATATTAAGACTTTTACGGTTTCCAGAATGAAATTGATCTTTTTGAGGACACGTTAGCTCTGCCTGGATTTCCTTCCTTCCCAAGTAATGTTGGTTCAAGTGAGGAGGAGTATGTCGACTCGGATGATGCTGCTATTAGCCGTCCATATGCTCAGGCTGCTGTCTCACCAAATCTTACCTTCATTGACTCAAAGCCGGTGATGGCGTCTGCTGGAAGCATGAGGCGAGAATTGAAACGGCGATATGTCCCACGTGGATGGCTCCACAAATTGGTGCTTGCCTACTCTTTTGATAAAATAATTGTACTCTCTTTAATCATTCATATATCCACATGATTTACTTCCCTTTGTATGTAAGTCATTCATATATCCACATGATTTACTTCCCTTTGTATGTGCTTCTGCTACATAGAACTTAACGCACTCGTAGTACTAAACTAATTACCAAACTTTGCTCTTATTGGTTTGATGTAGGATCCAAATGAGCCACTACTCCTGTTTACTAAACCTCTTAATCCAGAAAAATTAGCAGCTGCAAGTATTACACCTCCAGGTTCTTCAATGGAAAATGGCCTAGGTGCACGCACATTTAACACTCATGGAAGGATTGGCCGAGGTGGCAGAATAGTGTTTGATAGATGGAATCCACTTATGCATACCCATTGAGTGTGGTAATGAGTTAAATGTATCACCAAAGGCCCGACGGTCTGTTCATCCCTGATATAATCAACCCTTCCCATCTACGTTAAGATTATGTTTACACATGATATTTGCAAGGGAGACTTCAAGAAATGAGGGAAAATACGCGTTGGTAATTTTCCAAGGTTTTGAGCCCATTATGGATTTTGACGACACTAGAAAACTATCTTTTGTCGACAGTGGTGAAGGAAAGGAGAGCTATGGAATGCATAGTGTCCTTTGCCATGGCAGCATGCCTCTTTGTTTTACTGCTGCAGGATGTATCATTCTTATTTTTTGTTTTGTAGGTTAAAGAATGAAAGCATCTCTGCCCCATTTAGATTTATGTCCCAAGATGATAGGAAGATAGAGAGCTTCTTCCTTTCCTCCTGCCTCCAACCGTAGAGAATGTCAGGTCAATTATCAAAGTATATGCCTAACTAGATAATGTAAGCTTTTAATCTACTGTAAATGAAATGATGAATTTAACCAGTTTTGGTAGTACATTGTGAAAAACGTATTTCCTCATCTCATTTTTGTGTTTCACTTTTATGATTGGATCTTTTAGCAATGCCCAGCCTGTTGAAAATTGAAATCTATCTTCATAATGCAGCTGAGACTGATCAAATTATCCTTGTGATTCTCTCTGTACTTTTGACACAATTTGCAAGATGTGGTTAAAGAACATTGTAAGTCATGATATTATTTCACGCACTTTTAGCTAGAGATACAGAATTAGGGGTAAAATTACCTGGTTTTGCGAAATATATACATTTCGGTAAAAGCATACAATCCGGCTCAACATACAATTGGCATACAAAAACGTGTGGTTACATGTACTTTGATGTATTTGTATTTTTGTATGTTGTGTATATTACTGGTAAATTGGGCTTATACAGTTTATTGTTCTTTTTTAAAAAAGAAAAAAGTTGGTCACTGATACAACCCAAATACGTAAAAACAAGGCCAAATATCCTTCAACACCCACCAAACCGTGTCTATTAAATACAAAACGGACTGGCTGGGCCACTTGTACAATAGAATTGACATGTCATAATCGTACTCTTTTTAAATTGCAAATCATCCCATTACTGAATTGTGATGGTGCGTAGGATATAAAAATGTAGAATAATATCTAATAGTATTTTTTAGAGGAAAATCCAACTTATAACATTTGTAGTGGAAATTTATATTCCATCTGCTAATTTTTTTATTCAAGCAGTATGTATACATACCTTAACCCAAATCCCTTTACGAGAATAAGCGAAAGAAGAAATAAATCTCCACTTGTTTCAATTTGGACAGAAGATTTTGATTTATCATCTGCATTTTGTTATTGGCCTCTTTTCCTAAATCACGCACTTCAATCTCACTCAAGTGTTTAATATACACAATTTGATAGTACGAGCAATATTACCAAAATTCAATGATAATTAAGAAAAATAAATAAGAAATGAAAAAAAAGTACGAGCAATTACAAGAAGTAAAAGTTCGAAAATGAGAAAAAAGAAAATGAAAGATAAATAATGTAAAAAGGAAAAATATATTCTAAAAATAAAAATAATTTAAAAAGTAAAAGTAAAAAGAAATTAGAATAATAGAAATAAAAAAATAAAAAAATAAAAAAAAGAAATTAAGAAGTAATTAGGACAAATATGTCAAACTGTGTAATTACACTCAATTACACCTAATTTCAATTACATGTGTGGCTTTCCAAACATGCCCTAAAGCCTAAAATGAAGAAGATTGGAGCTTAATACCGTACTTTTCCTATTATCTTGTTGTAATTGGAAAATTAGTGAAATATCTTATAATTAAGTATAAATACCATAAATAATTATAATTAAGACATAAAAATAGTTTATCCGTGTAAAATTCTCTTCAAAAACCGAAAAGAGATGGGTTAACATCTAGGAAATGTGAAGCTCCATCATAACATTTAGAAATTTTCCAGCTGGCTGTTTTAGTAAATCTATCAACCCTTTTGTTAATAAATTATTCAATTACACGCAACCAAAAAGTTTCAATGACAATAAGATGTATCTGAAAGAGTTATGGAATATCTTCCTTAATCTTTATTCATCCCAAATGGTAACAATATATACACTAAGTAACAATTAATAGGAAGATTAAGTTCCCTAAAATCCTCCTCTACTATCCCATAATATATTCCTATATTAATACTATTCTATCCCTTACATTAATACATAATACTATTTACCATATACATAAGATTATACATAATTATATTATTAATAGTAATTAATAATAAATATTCTAACACTCATGATCGAAGTCGGAGGAGGCGAATCTTGAGCGTCGAAATTCTTCAAATAAGATCAGCGGAAGCCCTTTTGTGAAGATGTCTGCAATCTGATGTCGCGTCGGGACATGTAACACTTTTGTCGCGAGCCACCTTTTCACGGACAAAATGAATATCTAACTCGATATGCTTAGTGCGTTGGCGGTGGATTGGATTTCGGAGAGATAAATTGCACTAATGTTATCACAAGATATCATAGTAGTTGTCGAGAATAGACAATGAAGCTCAGTAAAAGATTAGAATCGGCGTAGGTCGGACATGACATTGGCTCTGCGCGGTATTGAACCGGCCTTTGGGCGTGATACGGTGAGTTGCCTTTTGGAGGACCATGATATTAAATTATCACCGGAAGACGCGATAACCGGAGGTGGGCGTGCAGTGTCTGGACATCTGCCCGATCTGCGTCGTGTAGGTGACAAGCTTGGTCATGGAAGAAGGTACATATCACGATCCATAATTCGAGTGCCACGAATATATCGTACAATCCGTTTGAGTGCATGCATATGTTCTTCCATTGGATTGTGCATGAACAAACACACTTGTTGTACTGCATAGGTAATATCTGGCCTGGTGAATATGAGATATTGCAAAGCGCCTGCCAAGCTGCGATACAATGTCGGATTGGCAAAGGATCTTTGGATATGACACTCAATTTTGACTTGGTATCTTTGGAATTGCGAGAAGGTTTGCAAGATGACATTCGGCCGTTCTACGATCTCTGATGCATACTTCTTTTGGGAAAGAAATAAACCACCTGCATGACGTATCACCGCAATTCCTAGAAAGTAGTGAAGTGGACCAAGATCCTTCATAGCAAATTCGGAACTCAGCTGGGTCATGATATTCTTGCGAAGAGAGTGCGAAGAAATTTGTTAGGATAATATCATCTACATATAAGAGAATATAAGCGATATGATTACCACGATGATAAATAAATAGTGAATTATCCGAGCATTTGTTTGAGAAACCCATGTTGAACACAAAATCGCAAGCGGCTTGTACGAGTCACGGGAGCTGTTTGAGGCCATATAATGATTTTTAAGTAAACACACATGATTGGGATATTGAGAATCTGTACCCCGATGGTTGGTGCATGTATCTGATCTCGCTCAGTGTCCGTATGAAGGCATTCTTGACATCGATTGATGAAGTAACCATCCTTTTGAGAGGGCGGGCCGAGAACAATTCGATGGTTCTTTGGTTTAACCAATTTGAATGTCTCGCGAAATCTAATCCCACCTGTTGAGTCTTGCCATCACCTACAAGTCGGGCCTTATGCCGCTCAAAAGAACCATCAGATTTTTCTTTATGGCTAAAAATCCACATAGAACGAATTATATTAGCATTAGATGGACGAGGTACTAACTCCCATGTCCTATTTTTAATTAGAGCATGATATTCATCATCCATGGCCATTTTCCAATTAGGATCTTTTAGAGCAGACACAGGGTTACAAGGCAAAGGTGATTTCGAGACTTGAGTGTGTAGACTGTATTTGGCATTGGGTTTTGTAATTCCATGTTGACTACGGGTGACTGGATTTTGTATTTTCCAGTCCACTGGCCGGGAGTGAGGCAGTGGGCTGAACGCCACTGCCCAGATTATTTTCCACGCCACTGCCCAGGCTGTTTTCTCCACTGGTTGCACTGGGCTGGACGAGCAGTTTATGTGTAGTTGGGCCTGGATTTGGAGATTGGCCCAACTGAAGGGGCAGCTGGTGTGAAGGATGGGGGTCTCGTGCACTGGGCCTTGGAACTGATGGCCCAGTTCGCTGGACTGTATTTTCCAGTGGCTGGACCATCGGTCCTTGGTCCAGTGGGCCCAGCTGCGTTGATCCAGTATTTTTTGTGAGTCCCGGGCTGTGGAAAAAATGAGTTAGATACGGGAGCCTATCATCATCCAAAAAATCATAAGTATTTGTCCCGGTGTCATGTATCTTGGCAAAGGGAAATTGTGATTCATCAAAAATTACATGACGACATATAATCATACGTTTGGAAGAGATGTCATAACACATGTAACCACGGTGATTTGTAGGATATCCCAAGAAGACACATGGAGTAGACCGGGGTTGAAGTTTTGTGATTGTGGTGGATGGAAATAGAGGGTAGCAAAGATAACCAAATACTCTCAAATGATGATATGAAGGCTCTCGTAAGTAAATTATTTTTAGTGGAGCTTGGTAAGACATGTTTTTATGGGGAAGGATATTCAACATGTAGGTTGCCATTGGAAGCGCATGATGCCAAAAAATGGGGGGTACAGAAGCATGAGCGAGCGAGGGATGTTCTCACAATATTGTTTATGGTTCTAATTTTGCGTTCCGCCTTCCCATTCTGTGAAGATGTGTGAGGACAGGATAAACGAAATTGTAAACCATTTATTTTGAAAAAATCCCAAAACTGATTATTGTCAAATTCCCTCCCATTGTCACATTGAATACTTTTAATCTCCCGTTCAAACTGAGTTCGGATAAATACTCTAAAGTTTAGGAAAGTGGAAAACACTTGTGATTTTTTCGACAAAGGGAATGTCCACAAATAATTAGAGTAGTCATTAAAAATCAGTAAATAATATCTATGACCTGATGAACTCAAAACAGGTGATGTCCAGATATCACAATGTAAAATATCAAACGACATAGTAGTGCATGAAGTAGAAAAAGTAAATGGCAACCTAACATGTTTACCAAGGGCACAAGTATGACACTTATTCAAAACACGAGTTTGAGTACATGAAATAAAATTGTTTTGTTTAAGAAAGGCCAAAATGGACTCCCCCGGATGTCCCAATCGTTCATGCCATAGTGATGGTGCCAAGACTGCAAAAGTGGAAGGAACTTTAGACTGTGGATTTGGTAAACTTATTGGATAGAGCCCCCCTTGCTATCACATCTCATGAGAAGCTTCCCCGTCTGAAAGTCATGTACGGAAAAACCAAATGGGTCAAATTTAACAGAAACCCAATTATCACTAGTAAACTTCCTAACAGACACCAAATTTTTTATTAATTTGGGAGCATGCAGGACATTATTTAAAACTAGTGGCGGATGTGGTGGTGACAGTGTGTTTGACCCATAACCTTTTATTGGAATTGCATGGCCATTTTAAATGATAATACCATTTTCTTTGCTCAAATTAAAATAGGGTGAGAGTGTACCTTGGGATGTCGTCATATGTGGCGTTGCCGGAGTCCATATACGATTAGAATCTGGTGGATTGAGTCCAAGAGTGTGCATAGCACCTTTCGATATCCGTAGGATGGGTCGTGGTTGAATGGGCCTCGCCATTGGGCGGAGGAGGCCCAAAATCGCTGGCGATGAAACCGACCAGCGAGATGGGCTCTTTGGGTCACACCGTCATGTTGCCCAATTTCTTTGGACACGGTTGGGCTGCCATCGCCATTGGGCTGTTGGCTTACTGGCCCAATTCGATGCTGGTGGCTGTTATCACGACCGACCGGGCGCGGTGCCCTACAGGCACCCGTTCAGTATACATCGGAGAAAAGCAGCGAACATACACAACATAAACACGTGTGTACCTGAAATAATAACACATGCTGGCCGATAAAGCGCGCTCCATAATATAAACAAAGTCAAAAGTACAACTTACAACTCGGTTCGTATAGCCCAACCACGATGTGAATCTGGACCTGCAGGAATAATAAGCGTGACGGGGCGGGGCCGCCATACCACGAATGTACATAAGTCTACAACATCGGGACAAGATCGTACGAAAAGAAAGAGCCTCGGAGAATGGAGCTTAGATGTCGATAATCGATCCTAAGAGTGAGGATCCGCCACTTACCGCTTCCTGCGGCATGAGCGGCCCAGGAAGGAAGTCGATACAATATGTACCAAGTATGTAAAGCGGAAAATACGTAATTACATCATAAGTCTAAATCAAAGCGAGCGGTGTATGATAATCAAATTCTGATCTGTTGTGCCTTACTAACAATGAGAGTAAAATAGGGATATACTTACAACGAAAGATAGTATTGAAATCCTACTCCTGGGGCTATCTCACCCGCATAGGTCGGTGGACGCGTGAGGTATTTCTCGCATAGGACTATTTCACGCGTAAGCCGCTACGGACTCGCGTGAGGTATTCTCGCGTAAATTTGGACGCCGCGTGGGACTATTTCACCGCATAAGCCCTACGGACTCGCGTGAGGTATTCCTCGCATCGTGGGTAGCAAATCCACGGAAATATGCAATGCCACAACCCGGGAATGACCATGGCGAATATTATATTACTAGCACAAATCATTATCACACATAACATAAGCACTACCTTATCACACGATAAATAAGCAAGTTAAGAAATCCACAACTTCTTATTATTCTTGTTATATATATAAACACTCTCCTTTTAGTTTATCCAAGGCACTAACATGTCTTTTATAAAAATTCGGGAGTTAACCCAAGAACTACGTACTTCTACTCTTTAAAACAAATGACTCTTTTTAGTAGAAAACTTCCAAGATACTATTAATCCTAGTATCAAGTCCAAATTACGTTTCAAGGCAAGTCACAACACCCTTAGAAATAAAGTTATGTTTCTAAATCAAGTGACTCATTTCTTATAAAACCTTAGGCAATTGATGCCTTAAAATCGAATTGCCTTTCGTTAAATCAAGTCATTTATCTTTCCATAAAGTCAATATAACCAACTCCCCATAAAGTCGTTATATTCACTTTATACCTTAGTCAAATACAATTTCCTATCCAAGGGACTTATACGCTTAAAACGACACAAGTATCACATACTTTAAAATTCTTCAAGTCCCTTATCTTTAACAAGACTTAAGACATCTTTAATATTCTCAAAGAAGTGAGTTAATCTCCTAACTCACCCGACTTGGCATTTCATAAAGCTAGTAAAGAATGTCAAAGTCTTGTACGTCTACCGTATTATATACGTGAACTAGTCATGCTCAAAAGATAGGAAAAAGTTCTACATACCTCGTCGGGTCAAACCACTTGCCAAGTACAAAGTCCCGCCCATAGAATGTCAACCTATAATATTCACAATACGTCCATAAACGCCTTACTTGATGTAGAATATTATAAGTGTTAAGTCGCTAAATTCTACGGAAAATCGGACAAAGACCTCCTTTGTTTCTACTTACTTTGCCACCTCTTTCGAGGCGAATTCAATAACCAAAGCGATTGGCTCACACAATTTATATAAGGTAGTCCAATACAATGAATAACTAAACAACCCCAATTGGCTCACCACAATTTATCCATTCGTAAGGTGCGTATACGTATTCTGATGTGACTATCGATTTCCTTTGTTTTCACATTTCAAATGGCTATCAAAACCTATTATACATATCAATCTAAAACATGATTCACGTGGCGATATCAACTTTAACAAGGATTACTATCAATTTCAAGAGGAGAGGAAATCTCTTACCTTTGGGTTAGCCCACTAAAGCTCTCTTTCTTCAACTTCTATTCGTCAAACTCGTCTTGTGAGTTTCCCACAAGCTTACCAAAGACTTTGTCTTCTTACCGCGCTCAACAACACCCACTAAGCTAGGTTTTCTCAAATCTCAGAGAGAAGGAGAGGGGTTTTAGGTGTTCAAGGTGAAATGACCAAGTCTTTCAAGACTTGGTCTTAAAATAAGACTCTTTTAGTCAACAAGATGGGAGGGACACTTGTCACCCTCCCATAGGCCCTTCGAAAATATCCCTGTTTTAAGCAATTCCATGAAAAAATCCGCGCGCGCGCCTGCGATCGGCGCGCGGCTGAAACCTCAGGGATTTTCGGGATTAGTGGCGCGTGCGCGAGACGCGATACGAAAATCCTTCCTCTGCGCTGCTACGAAATTTCTAACGCCCATACCTCTCCGCTCCGATGTCCTATCGACGAGCGGTTTGTCGCGTTGGACACTAGACTCATCCAACTTTATACTAGGCTTGCTAAACACCCCATACATCTAAAAAATAATAATAATTGGGGTACCACACTCCAAATAAGCCTTAAAATCCGTTCGACACATGATTGCCAACTTATCTTATATTTGAATTTATGGGGTGTAACATTCTTCCCTCCTTAGAAACATTCGTCCCGAATGTTCTTTCGGAGTAACTTTTAATTAGCAACATAGTTTCCTTTCACAACCCCGACATACCTATTATACCCCGTATTTCCAGAGTATGTACGTAAGGACGTACGTAGAAATTTGAACTTGTGATTTAGGCTTGGCCGAATTCTTTTTGTTCACAACACCCGATTTGAGTCGTTTTCGGCGAAGCGTTTCCTGACTTTCGTAGGGAATTTCGGCTATGTCTTTTTTTATTTTTGCGGATTTTTACGAGGCGAAACATTTTGGACCAACGGGAGGGTGGCGTGTGTCACCTCACATTGAAGCGAGGCGGCAACCCTTGGCGAATTGGGCTACTTTATGGCCTTGATTTGTGCCTTGTTTTGTGCCTTGTTTTGTGGAGTGTTTTGTGGAGTAGGGTTAGGGTGCACGTGGCTTGATCTTGGCCTACACTTGCTATGCACTTGGCAAGATCTTGGCCATTGGTTGGCCTTGGCTTGTCTATAAATACCCTCTCCCTTTGATGAATTCTTCATCCTTTCCACAAATCTTCTAAGTGTTAAAATCCCTCCCTCTCCCCTCTTGTTGACTCTCGTCCAAGCCCTCTCCCAGTTGAAAGGCCCCTTGGCGAGCCTCTCCACACTCCTTGTAGTGTGGCGTGGGGTACCCACTAGCCTAGTTGCTTTCGTATAATACCCCCTTTGTGGTGTAGAAATACTCTCAAAAGTATTGTTATAATGCCCAAATTACCTTAGCGTATACCTTGTAGTATTCTAAGGTTATACCTATCTGGCAGGAAATACTATTATACGTCCCGTCAGTCACAAAACCGAAACCCTAGGAAAATCTCCATAGTCCGTTGGAGTATTGTGTAGAAGTTGGTTAGAACTTCTAAGGGTGGTTTAGAGCGGAGTTGGGCGCTCGGAGTTGGAGCTAAGCGATTGCCGGGATCGACTTTATACTTGGATAATTATGGGCTTATCGAGGTAAATATCTTGTCCTATTGTAATTGGAAATTACATGATTGTTAGACTATAGTTGAAGTATACTATATGTAGAATCGAGCGTTGTTGTCGGCAATGTCTTTTGACTTAAGCTGAATAATAAGAAACCTTTTCGAAAGAAGAGTCGAATTGTATTTACATAGGGGTGTATTCTGATGAGACTTGTGTAGCTTTTACGTGAGTAGAATTGTACCGTTCGGGTTAGATGTGTAACCCACGGGTTGGCTTGGTAGCGGCCTCGATAAAGGAGGAGATTTCTGTTGTTGCGGAGGAGGTCTAGAATTTTGGTAGAATGTTCTGCGATGAGGTCTAAATGTTAATAGCGCCTTGTGGCCTTATAGGTTGAAGTACTACGTGTGGCGCGATCTACTTGGCTTAAGTAGCCGAGCGGTTGGAAGTACTTGAGCGTTTTGCTATTAGTCGATACTCGTCGCGAGGTATGTGAACCTCTTCCTATCTCTTCTAGCATGATATGTGTGAACTATGTAGTGCGGTGAGCGTCATGTGTTAAATGTATTTGATTGGTTTGAAACATAAAGTGTTATAACGGCTTTATGGGAAGTTGGTTATAACGACTTTATGTAGGTCAGAAAATACTTTGTGGTTTTAAAAGGTAAATGATTTGTTTATAAGCGGCTTGATGTGTGATAATAAAGAACTTGAAGTATTTCAAAAGATTTCTAAATCGTTTTGAAAGAAGAGTGATACTTGGTTTCTTTTGAAAACTTAAGAGTTATACTAGCTTTATGGGAAGTTAGGTATAACGGCTTAAGAATGTTTCTTGATTTTGGAAATCGGGATGTGTATCGACAAACCACTGCGGCGTTAATAAAGAAATGTTTTGAATAATTAAGTATTATTAAAACCGGTAGAAACTTCCATCTGCATAGAAGCTAAGATGAGACAAAATGATATTTCCTAGATCATGGTCTTTGTAATAAGATTGTTATAAACAAGAATATCCTACTCACATAAGACTTATGTTTCTCAGTTGTTTAAAAGCAATTATATTCTTAAATGAATAAGACTACGAACTACGAAACCTTTCTAAAATAAGAAACGTGAACATTTGAAATTAGGCAAACTTGGGCGTTTGGAAAATAATGTTGTTACTTGATTTTACAAAGGTAAGTATTTTAGTTTACTTAAAAAGATAGTCACTCTATTTTTATATACTACGGGTATTGTGTGACTTTTGACGTACCTTTTAAAGAGTTATTGTATAAAGTACTTTGGGGATTAATTCGAACTTGTTAACTTAAAGTAGAAAGTACCTTGTGTGAATAACTTGATTGTATTGAATTGTGATAGCACAGTAATACTTTCGTTGCTTTGATAAGTAATCATGTTAGGATCTTTACGTGTGATAGTATCTTGTGATGTTTGTGTAAAGGGTTTTCCTTGATTGTGCTTCTTAACTATCAGTCGTTATGATAGTATTGTGCCACTCATCGTGACATATTCCGGAGGTTAAGCTGCCCTCCGATG
Organism: Przewalskia tangutica; assembly: GCA_029844215.1. Taxonomy (NCBI): domain Eukaryota; kingdom Viridiplantae; phylum Streptophyta; class Magnoliopsida; order Solanales; family Solanaceae; genus Przewalskia; species Przewalskia tangutica. The sequence goes on from CM056727.1 coordinate 68,879,603, forward strand.
CGGGGTAGACTCAGGCGGGTCGATGGACCTATGATTCGAGAATACCTTATGCGGGTCTGTAGGGCCTATCGCGGGCTGCGGGAGTTCGAGTTAGTGTCGCGGCCGCTTGTGGTCACGCGGTCCTTGTGGCGTGCGGACGGCGAGTCGAGGCGGCTGCCGGAGTAGCTACCCTCGATGCGGGGTTATACCTCATGCGGGCCTATGAGTTTGGCCTATCGCGGGTGCGGGAGTTCGAGGTTAAGCAGCGTGCATTGATCTGCGAGCAAGTGGCGGCTTTGATCATGTGACGGTCTGAGCGAGATCTTATAATCTGATTCATGACTGGTTGGTGCGTGGGTTTTTAGTAGTCGGCTATGCCTTACTTACCGTCTGATTTTATTATGACAGTGGGACACGGTGTTCATGTGTGTTCCTTGGTGCTTTTATATCATAGGCTGAAGCGGTGAGGAAGGTATTCCACGGGCATGATTGATGTTGTGGGCACGAGACCCATTGTTATACTTGAGTGATGACTTGAGGCGTGAGTCCACGACTTGACATGGCGCTTTGTTGGAAGCGTAGTTTGGTTATCATACATGTCTCTGCTTTATATGTTGCTATGATTTCATTTCTGATTTATTTTCGATTTCACATACTAAATTTTTGTTATCGACCTCCTTGGCTGCGTTCATCCGCAGTAAAGGTACACGATCGTTGATCCTCGCTCTTGGAGTCACAATTCGGCGTTTGGGAAAGCTCGTTTCTCGGAGGCTTATCGTGGTATAGTCACTGTTGTTTTAGGTGCTTACATTCGAGGGTATGGCGGGCCACTGTCCGTCGTTGTTGTCATATCATTCGTAAGTGCATGAAATCTTGTTGTGGGCGGGGTTTGTAAAAGGATTAAAGCGTTCATTTGTAGAGTTGTTATTTATATATATCTTAGAAAGGCAAGTTTTCCTCAATTCTTGTTTTGTACTTCATTTGTTTCATGTATGTGTTTTATGTTCGTGATTACTCGATGTTGTATCAGTAGGGTGCGAGGTAAGGCACGATCCAGGCCAGAGTTGGTCGTGACAAAAGTGGTATCAAGCGATTAATCCTCGGAAAGTGTCTGAGGCAGTATCGATGAAGTCTTGATTATCGGTGTGTTGTGCACGCGCACGAATAATCGGAGGCTATAGGATATTTAGGATTGGTTTCTATTTCTTCTTACTGCGAGATCGTGCCTTAGAGGCGTGTTGTAAGTTGGACCTCTAACGTATTTCTTTCCACTTACCGATATGCCTCGCGTGAGGCAAAACCGGGCCCGGGAGGCGAAGCGTAGAGGAGGCTGCGAGTAGAGTTCGAGAGGGTTACGTGGGCACAGGCCCAATCATTACCTAGGGTAATGCTTCATTCGAGGATTTCTGCGGCGTCACTAGCCCAGAGAGTTTAAGCACGGCGGCGGCGGTTCCTCTGCGGCCATGATATGTGAACCTTGGTTCCACGGCCAGGGAACAGAGAATATAGATTTCAAGAGGCGACCACATTACTAACTATGGATTTGACTACGAGAGTATCTGCGATGTCTGCGAGTCTTGATGAATATCAGCGAAAAGGTTGTGCAAGAGTAAGTTCTTGATTGAAGCTTGAGCATGGCACGTATGCGGGCTTTCGCGCGGCCGAGGCGATGTAGAGATCGACGGGTTAACGAAGGGCGGTAGAAGAGGGCGAGCGGCAAGGTCCTTTGGTAACTTTCGAGGCGAGTCGCCTCGCGTGATTAGATTTGCACATCCACGGTCGCGAGTGGTCTTCCACGGATTCGGGGCGTTCGGGGTATGCAGGAGTTGGTTAGAACTCCGGGGCTTCGGTTCCACGGTTGTGACGCCATCGGGAATGTCGTCTTTTAGTTGGTACTTGTTGTACTATGACCGTCGTGCGATGTCGAAAGAGTGTCTGGTAGAAGGACTTAGCCTTGAGATCGGTGGGTAGTTCGTCACCTTCCAGCTATGCGCCTACAGGCGGGTTTGATTAGAACGACTAAGGGAGTGAAGCGATAGATATAGATATATCCTTAACCTCAGAGATCTGTATATGTGATAAGGTGAGTATACCTTAAGTGCTATGTTCGATAGCGGTGTGTTAGTTGTGATTAGAAATCATGATGGGTTAACCGAGTAAGATTTTGGGGATAGAGAAGGTGTGAGCCTTAGAGTTTTATACGTAGAGACCTTAGAGGTGAGGCCATCTCGAGAAAGGTGTAGTGTTATGTTTGATCCAGATCGGAAGTGCATAGTGCACGTGAGCTACGTTTGGGATAGGTCCTAAGTAGTGTGGAATGAAAGGGGTAGTTGAGCTAAGAAGACGCTAGGTTTTCGTAGCGTGATTAGTGAAGTTTTTCTTCGTGGAGCTAGCATTGTGCGGCGTTGCGGGTCGGGTTGAGGCCCGCGTTGCGGGTCAACCGCGGCGAGTTTGGTGGTGGGGTCGGTTGTGGTGGTCGTCTTGTGTTAGGGTCACGAGGGTGTTAGGCCCAAGTTTAGTTGACCGTGCGAGTTCGTGGATGCGTTCGACCGGTGGTTGGGCGATGGGGCAGCCCATCGTGTTCTTGGTCGGGACCGTTCACTCGGCGATGTTGTTTTAACAGAAAGGTTGTAAGGCTGCGGGGTGCCTACCTTCACCTTATGGCGACAGTGGAGCCAGTGCTCGTTTTTGTTTCCGGAAGTTTTACCAAACATGTGTTAGAACTCGGTGAGTCTCGAGAATCGCGTTCGCCTCGGGCGGTGCTTGGATTTGAGGATAGTTGTGGGGATTGTTGTCTCTGTGGAGGAGTGTTTAGGCTACCATTTCGGTGTTCGGATGTCACCTTTTGAAGCCTTGTAGGCGGAAGTGTAAAGTTGCGTCGATTGGTTCGATGTTGGCAAGGTTCGACGATTGGTTGAGCTTGTTCCGATCGTGGATAGTGTGAAGCTTGTCTAGAAGAAGTTACGGCGGCTCGGAGGAATCGTGCGGATAATCGGCGGCACGCTTAGAGTTGAGTTGACGGTCGGTCTTCTTGAAAGTACCACCGGACGAGTGTGGCGAGCTTTGGAAAGCGAGAAACTTAGCGAGTTACTTTGGGACTTTGAGAGTTCATGTGAAGAATAGGCGGGTTGCCTATATGTTAGCATTTGCCGTCCGACTTAGGAGGCGGGGCGTCCGATCTTCGTTTTGTTATGTTCGGAAAGTATCGAAGATCCATCGAGAATGTTCCCGATTAATGATGCCCACGTAAAGAGATAGTAACCCGAGTTTTGGAAACTAAAGCGATGTCGAAATGTGGTAAGGGTTCGAGTGTCACGGCGGCCGGTGATCGCGTGCGGCCGGTACCATTTGTCGGGTCGTCGGAGCAAGGCTCGCGACAAAGTGACAAAAGTGGTATCATTTTGGTGATGTTAGAGGTGTTTCCTCGTGGACTTGGATGTAAGTTTTTGTAATGCGCGGGTGTTTCGTGGCGGATGTGGCGGGTTGGTTCGTAAGTATAGTAGTGAAGACTATCTTGGCGACGTTGTTTGAGACTTAGAAGGAACATTCGGACGAATGTTTCTAAGGAGGAGAATGTTATACCCGTATTTCAGTATATGCGTGGGGCGTGCGTAGAAATTTGAACTTGTGATTTAGGCTTGGCGAATTCTTTTTGTTCACAACACCCGATTTGAGTCGTTTTTCGAAAGCGTTTCCACAACTTTCGTAGGGAATTTCGGCTATGTCTTTTTATTTTTGCGGATTTTTACGAGGCGAAACATTTTGGACCAACGGGAGGGTGACATGTGTCAACCTCACATTGGAAGCAAGGGGCGGCAACCCTTGGACGAATTGGGCTACTTTATGGCCTTGATTTTTGCCTTGTTTTGTGCCTTGTTTTGTGGAGTGTTTTGTGGAGTAGGGTTAGGGTGCACATGGCTTGATCTTGGCCCTACACTTGCTATGCACTTGGCAAGATCTTGGCCATTGGTTGGCCTTGGCTTGTGCTATAAATACCCCTCTCCCTTTGATGAATTCTTCATCCTTTCCACAAATCTTCTAAGTGTTAAAATCCCTCCTCTCCCCTCTTGTTGACTCTCGTCCAAGAGCCCCTCTGGCCCGTTGAAAGGCCCCTTGGCGAGAGCCTCTCACCCACTCCTTGTAGTGTGGCCGTGGTACCCACTAGCCTAGTTGCTTTCGTATAATACCCCTTTGTGGTGTAGAAATACTCTCAAAAGTATTGTTATAATGCCCAAATTACCTTAGCCGTATACCTTGTAGTATTCTAAGGTTATACCTATCTGAAAGCAGGAAATACTATTATACTTCCCGTCTGTCACAAAACCGAAACCACTAGGAAAATCTCCATAGTCCGTTGGAGTATTGTGTAGAAGTTGGTTAGAACTTCTAAGGGTGGTTTAGAGCGGGTTGGGCGCTCGGAGTTGGAGCTAAGCGATTGCCGGGATCGACTTTATACTTGGATAATTATGGGCTTATCGAGGTAAATATCTTGTCCTCTATTGTAATTGGAAATTACATGATTGTTAGACTATAGTTGAAGTATACTATATGTAGAATCGAGCGTTGTTGTCGTGATGTCTTTTGACTTAAGCTTTGAATAATAAGAAACCTTTTGAAAGAAAATCTTGAGCTGTATTTACATGGGGTGTATTACAGTAGACTTGTGTAGCTTTTACGTGGAGTAGAATTGTACGTTCGGGTTAGATGTGTAACCCCCGGTTGGCTTGGTAGCCTCGATAAAGGAGGAGATTTCTGTTGTTGCGGGAGAGAGTCTTTGAATTTTGGTAGAATGTTCTGCGATGAGGTCTAAATGTTAATAAGCGCCTTGTGGCCTTATAGGTTGAAGTACTACGTGTGGCGCGATCTACTTGGCTAGGAGTAGCCGACGGTTGAAAGTACTTGGGCGTTTTGCTATTAGTCGATACTCGTCGCGAGGTATGTGAACCTCTTCCTATCTCTTCTAGCATGATATGTGTGAACTATGTAGTACGGTAGGCGTCATGTGTTAAATGTATTTGATTGGTTTGAAACATAAAGTGTTATAACGACTTTATGGGAAGTTGGTTATAACGACTTTATGTAGGTCAGAAAATACTTTGTGGTTTTAAAAGGTAAATGATTTGTTTATAAGCGGCTTGATGTGTGATAATAAAGAACTTGACGTATTTCAAAAGATTTCTAAATCGTTTTGAAAGAAGAGTGATACTTGGTTTCTTTTGAAAACTTAAGAGTTATACTAGCTTTATGGGAAGTTAGGTATAATGGCTTAAGAATGTTTCTTGATTTTAGAAATCGGGATGTGTATCGACAAACCAACTGCAGCGTTAATAAAAGGAAATGTTTTGAATAATTAAGTATTATTAAAACCGGTAGAAACTTCCATCTGCATAGAAGCTAAGATGAGACAAAATGATATTTCTAGATCATGGTCTTTGTAATAAGATTGTTATAAACAAGAATATCCTACTCATAAGACTTATGTTTCTCAGTTGTTTAAAAGAGAATTATATTCTTAAATGAATAAGACTACGAACTACGAAACCTTTCTAAAATAAGAAACGTGAACATTTGAAATTAGGCAAACTTGGGCGTTTGGAAAATAATGTTGTTACTTGATTTTACAAAGGTAAGTATTTTAGTTTACTTAAAAGATAGTCACTCTATTTTTATATACTACGGGTATTGTGTGACTTTTGACGTACCTTTTAAAAGAGTTATTGTATAAAGTACTTTGGGGATTAATTCCGAACTTGTTAACTTAAAGTAGAAAGTACCTTGTGTGAATAACTTGATTGTATTGAATTGTGATAGCACAGTAATACTTTCGTTGCTTTGATAAGTAATCATGTTAGGATGCTACGTGTGATAGTATCTTGTGATGTTTGTGTAAAGGGTTTTCCCTTGATTGTGCTTCTTAACTATCGGTCGTTATGATAGTATTGTGCCACTCATCGTGACATATTAGGAGGTTGGCGCCTCCACGCGGGGTAGACTTCGGGCGGGTCGATGGACTATGATTCGAGAATACCTTATGCGGGTGCAGTAGGGCCTATCGGGCTGCGGGAGTTCGAGTTAGTGTGCGGCCGCGTGGTCATGCGATCCTTGTGGCCATGCGGACGGCGAGTCCGGGCGCTGCGGGGAGTAGCTACCCTCGATGCGGGTTATACCTCATGCGGGCCTATGAGTTTGGCCTATGCGAGCTGCGGGAGTTCGGGGTTAGACGCGTACATCGATCTGCGGGCAAGTGGCGGCTTTGATCATGTGACGGTCTAGACAGATCTTATGATCTGATTCATGACACGGTTGGTGCGTGGGTTTTAGTAGTCGGCTATGCCTTCGTACTTACCGTCTGATTTTATTATGACACAGGTGGGACACGGTGTTCATGTGTGTTCCTTGGTGCTTTTATATCATAGGCTGGCGGTGAGGAAGGTATTCCACGGGCATGATTGATGTTGTGGGCACGAGACCCATTGTTATACTTGAGTGATGACTTGAGGCGTGAGTCACGACTTGACATGATCGCTTTGTTGAAGCGTAGTTTGGTTATCATACATGTCTCTGCTTTATATAGTGCTATGATTTCATTCTGATGTTATTTTGATTTCACATACCGGTACTGTTATCGACCTCCTTGAAGTGCGTTCATCTGCGCGAGTAAAGGTACACGATCGTTGATCCTCGCTCTTAGGGTCATGATTCAGCGTTTGGGAAAGCTCCGTTTCTCCGGAGGCTTATCGTGGTATAGTCCCCTGTTGTTTTAGGTGCTTACATTCAGAGGTATGACGGGGCCCTGTCCCGTCGTTGTTGTCATATCATTCGTAGAGGTCTGTAGTACTGTTGTGGGCAGGGTTTGTAAAAGGATTAAACTGTTCATTTGTAAGAGTTGTTATTTATATATATGCCGAAAGGCAAGTGTTTCTCAGATTCTTTATTTTGTACTTCATTTGTTTCATGTATGTGTTTTATGTTCCGCTGATTACTCTGATGTTGTATCACTAGGGTGCCCGGGGTAAGGCACCAGTCACGGGCCCAGGTTCGGGTCGTGACAATACCACTAATGTCACACAAGGCCACATAGTAGCATTAAGCAAAAGAAACACTTCAATTAAAACTTGGCAAGTAAGGGAAGATGGATTACCTGAAAGTATAGAGAATAAGTGAGGATACTTCCTCGGCGTGTCTCCTCCGCTTCCCAAGTCATCTCCTCGGTTATCATTCCTCCACGGGACTTTGTGGAAGCTACATCCTCGGTCGCGATCGACTGGCGATCGAGTATCGCTATGGGACTCTCTCATACGATAACCCCTCATTACGGACCTCACCGGTAGGAAAACTCTCATTGGATCTCGATACACTTCTCAACATAGAAACATGGAAGATCGGATGTATCGCTCTAACTCGATGGTAGATCCAACTCATAGGCAACCTTGCCCACTCTACGAACGATCTGGTAGGGCCCGATGTACCTTGGTGAGTTTCCCTTCTTACCGAATCTTATCACACCGCCATGGGTGACACCTTCAAGAAGACCCGATCGTCAACTGAAACTCCAAATGCCGACGCCGATTATCCGCGTAAGACTTCCCACTCGGCTACGGCTGCTGATCTCTCGGATAAGCTTCACCTTATCCACAACCTGTTGAACTAAGTCTGGGCCAACTAACTGAACCTCGCCCACGTCGAACCAACCAATCGGCGATATACATTTCCGCCCATATAAAGCCTCATATGGCGCCATCAGATATCTTTGGAATGGTAGCTGTTGTTATAAGCAAACTCCACAAGGGGCAAATGATCCTCCTAGCTACCACTGAAATCAATCACACAGGCTCGCAGCATATCCTCAAGTGTCTGGATAGTACGCTCTTGTTATACCCCGTAGTTGCAGGGTATGTATGTGAGGACGTACGTGCGAGCGTACGGCAGAAATTTTGAAAAGAAAGAAAGATGTGAGTTTTCGACGGAAAAGTTTCCGGTTATTTGTGAAGAAAAAGGTTCGTTAATGGGAATTGGATTCCCAGATTTGGTATTTGGACTTCATAGATTACATTAGAATTTTGAGATTTTATTTTCGGAAATGGTCACGTGGGGCCCACGGGAGAAATTCTGGTTTTGTAGAACCAGCTTTGTTTTGAGATTTTGGCCATTGTGGATATTTTTTTGAAAAGGCGTTTTGAGGGCCAATAGGAGGGTGACACGTGTCACCACCGCTTTAGGTGGCTTGAAGTTACATTTGAGCGCTGATGCAGGCTAAGTCGTTTTCCGACGAAACGTTTCCACGACTTCGTAGGAAAATTCCGGCTATGTCCTTTTTAATTTTGCGGATTTTTAGAGAGACGAAACATTTTGGACCAACGGGAGGGTGACATGTGTCACCCTCACATTGGAAGCTTGTGGGCGTCCTAGTGGACGATTGGTTCACGTATTGGATTGTTATTGTGGCTCACGTTTTTGGCCCTATTGGTTCCTTGTTTTGTGCCTTGTTTTGGCCTTGTTTTGTGGCTTGTCTTGTGCCATGTTTTGTGGAGTAGGGGTTAGGGTGCACTTGGCTTGATCAAGGCCTTACACTTGCCTTGCCGCGTGGCTTGATCTTGGCCGTTGGTTGGCATTTGGGTTTGCTATAAATACCCGCTGTGAAGACTTCATTCATCCACAAATGTTTCCAAGTCTTGAATCCCTCCTCCTCTTGTTGACTCTCGTCCAAGAGCTCCTCTCCCAGAAAGTGGCCTTTGGCGGGTGAGGTCTCCTCTCCTTGTGAGGTCTAGCGTGGGGTACCACTGCCTAGTTGTTTTCGTATAATACCCCTTGTTGTGGTATAGAAATACTCCACAGTATTGTTATAATGCCCAAAATACCTTAGCCTTGTACTTGTAGTATTCCAAGATACCTCTTTCGTAGAGTCAGGAAATACTACCTTTTGTCCTTTTCGTCTCAAACCAAACCACAAGGAAATCTTCATAGTTGGTTGAAGTATTTGAGTAGAAGTTAGTTAGAACTTCTAAGGGTTGTTTGGAGTGGTTTGGGCGCGCAGTGGAGCTAAACCTTGCTCGGGATCGACATTATAACTTGGATAATTTTGGGCTTATCGAGGTAATTATCTTGTCCTCTATTGTAATTGGAAATTACATGTTTGTTAGGATATATAGTTGAAGTATACTATATATGGAACTATACTTAGTATTCGGCAATGTCTTTTGACTTAAGCTCAAGAATAAAGCGAAATGAACTGTATTTACATAGGGTGTATTGCGATGAGACTTGTGTAGAATTGTACACGTCAGGTTAGGCGTGTAAACCCCACTGGTTGGCTTGGTAGCGGCCTCGATAGAGGAGGAGATTTCTGTTGTTGCGGGAGAAGTCTTTAGAATTTTCTATAGAATGATAGAAATTTGTGTTTTGGGGTTAATAGACGTTTTGACCTTTATAGGTGAAAGTACTAAGAGTAGCGTATTCTACTCGAGGAGTGGAAAGGGCTAGCAGGTTGTAGTACTTGGAGCATTTTGCTTATTGTCGATAAATCGTCGCGGTATGTGAACCTCTTCCTATCTTTTCTAGCATGATTGTTGTGAACTATGTAGTACGGTAGGCGTACGTGTGCTAAGTGATTTGGTTGGTTTAAAACATAGGGTGTTATAATAGCTTTATGGGAAGTTAGTTATAACGACCTTATGTAGTGAAAATGGTTTCTTGATGTTAGAAGTTAAGAGACTTGATCTTATAAGATAAGAGACTTAACTTATTTGTTTTAATGTGGATGTTTGTGTGAAACCTCATTCGTGAGTAATGAGTACTTGGTTTTAAAGGGATAATGTTTCATCGATTTGGGAATCGAATGTGTATCGACAGGACCATGCGAGCGTTAATAAAAGGAAAATGTATTGAATAATGATGTGTTGTATTAAAACCGTAGAAACCTCCATCTGCATAGAAGCTAAGATGAGACAAAATGATATTACATTTTCTAGATCATGGTCTTTGTAATAAGATCGTTATAAACAAGAATAAACTACTCACATATATGACATATGTTACTCAATTGTTCTAAAAGGAATCAGTGATTAAGTTTGGGAACTATGAAACCATTTGAAAATGAGAAGCTTGAGTAATTGAAACTAGGCAACCTGGAACTTAGGAAAGAATGTTGTTACTTGATTTTGAAAAGGAAGGTGGGTTGGTCATTCTAATACTACGGTATCGGGTGACTTTTATAAAAGTAATGGATCTCTTTTAAAAAAGAACTTAACGTATGTAGTACTTTGGGGTTAAAAACCGGACTTTGGCATAAAATGAAAGTACTTTGAGTTGTGTGAAACTTGCCTATGCTTGTTGTTGTGAAACTTGCCTATGCTTGTTGTTGTGAAACTTGCCTATGCTTGTGATGATAGCCTTTATTGTACAAGCGTTGTGTTTCGTGTTCTGCGCGTCTCGATAGAGTCGGTTGGTAGTTGAGAACTTACTTGGATGTCTTGCGGTGACGGAGAAATTCCGCATGCGTTCGCTTGATAGTATTATTGTTAATCGCTTTGGACATACCGACACGATCGTAGCGCTGCGGGTATGCTTCCATTTGGTTAAGGTCTTGTGGTTAATCGCTTTGGATATATCGACACGATCGTAGCGCGCGGGTATGTTTCCATTCGATTATCGCCTTGTGATTTCCTTTTGGACATCTCGACACGATGCGTAGCGCTGCGGGTATCGTCCATTTGGAAAGTTGTCTTATTGTTTCCCTTTGGACATACCGACACGATCGTAGCGCTGCGGGTATGCTTCCATTTGGATTCTGTCTTGTTGTTGAGGTCACATGGACATGTCTACACCGATCTGAGTCAGGGGCATGTGGCCATGGGACATTGGTATTATTGTTGCATCATGGACATGTCTACCGTCACGATATTAGGGCATGCGGCCATAATGCGAACTGATTGATGTTGTGGGCGTGAGACCCATAGTTATATCGAGTGATGATTGTTTTATGTTGTGAATCGTAGTTTGGTTATCATACATGTCTCTCGCTTTATATAGACTAGTATGATTTCATTCTGATATTATGCAGTTTCACATACTTGGTACTGTTGTCTTGACCTCGCCCGGGCTGCGTTAAATCTGCGGTAGAGTACATCGATCGTGGATCCTCGCCACGGGATCACGATTCGGTAGCATTTGAAGCTCCGTTTCTCGGAGGCTTATCTTTTAGTAGGTGTTCCCGAGTTGTAGGTTCTTGTACATTCGTGGGTATGGCGAGCCTGTCCGTCATAGTCATTGTATATCTTAGAGTGCATGTAATCTTGTTGTGGCGGGGTTGTAAAAGGATTAAAGCTATTCGAGTTTTATGTATATCTTGAAGGCAAGCTTTTTTGGTTGCTTTGTTTATTTATTATATCTCTTGTTAAATGACTCATGTTTTATGTTCAGCTGATTTTCTCTGATGTATTTATCACTAGGGTGCCCAGGGTAAGGCACGATGCGCCCCGGGCAGTCGTTCTGACTCTGCTGCCGTCGATCACGAGGATGAAATCTTGTCTTGAGACTCACCTGTGTCCCTAAACCCTTCTGGAAAGACCTCCAGAAGTTAGCCGTAAACTGGGCTCCCCTATCAGATGTAATCGACACCGGGACGCCGTGCAGCCTCACAATCTCTCGGATGTATAATCTAGCATAGTCCTCAGCCGAAAACGTCGTCCTGACTGGAAGGAAGTGGGCTGATTTCATCAGCCTGTCGACAATAACCCAAATGGAGTCGTACTTCCTCTGAGTACGAGGTAACCCTGTAACAAAGTCCATGTTGATCACTTCCCACTTCCAAGTCGGAATCTCAATAGCCTGCAATAATCCACTGGGCCTCTAGTGCTCGACCTTGACCTGCTGGCAATTAGGACACTGTGCAACAAAACCTGCCACGTCCCTCTTCAGGCCATCCCACCAATACAAACATCTGAGGTCATGGTACATCTTGGTCGACCCCGGATGAATAGAATAACGAGCCGTGTGCCTCCCGAGAATCTGGCGTGAAGCCACGACACATTGGGAACACACCGAGCCCTCAAATCTCGGCACCCCATGGTAGCTACCTCGAATAGACTCTTCTCCTCCGGAGAGGCTGCGTCACAATCTGGTACCAACATGGGTCCTCAGCGTCGCCTCTTCACCTCATCAACGATGGAAGACTCGGCAACCTCACGAACCCGTATTCCACTATCGTCGGTGTCGATCAAGCGAACCCGAGGCTCATTGGCGGTGGATCGACGGACCGTATCACCTCTCTGGTGTACCTCGGCGGAGCTCCCAATCGATCTACGACTCAAGGCATCAGCAACTACGTTGGCTTTCCCCGGATGGTATAGAATATCAACATCATAGTCTTTCAGCAACTCCAATCACCGTATCTGTCTCAAGTTGACTCCTCTGCTGAAGATATCTGGAGGCTCTTGTGGTGCAGTATAAATATCCACATGAACCCCATTACAAATAATGTCTCCAAATCTTGAGGCATGTATAAGCTGCGGCCAATTCTAAGTCATGGGTAGGGTAATTTCTCTCATGCTTGAATGCTGCGGAAGCATAGGCTATAACCTTGCCGTCTGCATCAAACACACCTAGCCCGATGCAGAGGCATCACAATAGATCACGATCCGTCTAACCCGCCGGGAAGAGTAAGGCGGGCGTAGTCAACTTTTCCTTCAGTTGGAAACCCTTCTGACCTCGTCACTGGAACTTGGCTGCCTCGAGTCAACCTAGTCAGCGGTCTGAAATCGAAGCAAAGCGCTCACAAACTGCGATAATAACACGCGGCCCAGCTGCGCACTCGGTCGGAGTAGTAGGTCTCGGCAAGACTTATCGCCTCAATCTTTGCCGTATCACCGAACACCATCAACCCGATAATATGCCCGGGGAATGCCACCGAGGCCAACCAAAGGTCAAAACTCACACTTGGAAAACTTGGCAAATAGGCCGGCTCGGAGGACCCAAGTACCGTCCTCAGTGATCGGCATGCTCTCGCTCGTCATGAATAAACGGGGATGTCATCAATGAATACTATCACAAATGTGTCCAAAAATGGCTTGAACACGGTTCATCAAATCCATAAACACCATTGAGCGTTGGTCAAACCGAAAGACATAACCCTAAACTCATAGTGCCCATACCGGTCACGAATGCGATCTTTGGGATGTACGCCTCTCGAACTCGAACGATGATAACGGACGGCGTGTCTACCTTTTGAGAAACACCTCGCACCTCGGTCAAACAAATCATCAATCACGGGAGGTATCTATTCTTGATGGTTACCTTATTCATTTGCCTATAATCAACACACATGCATGGCGTTCCATCCTTCTTCTTCACGAACAAAACCGGCGCTCCCGGGGAGATACACTAGGCACGATAAAGCCTTTCTCCAGAAATCTTTGGTGGTCCTTCACTCCTCAACTCGGCGGGTGCCATCACGTATGGCGGGATGGAAATAGGTCAGTGTGTCCGCAACGTGTCAATACAAAACTCAATCTCCTCTCGGAGGATACAGGAAAGATCATATGGAACACATCCGGAAACTCCTAACCACCGGCCATCGAAGAAGCGGCACCTCGGCCTGCGTATCAAATACCGAACGGATGATAGATGTACCCCTTCGCGCACCATCTTCCTAGCCTTGAGGTAAGAAATAAACCTACCGCCGGCGATCTTGTGTTTCCACTCTCGATAATCGGCTCGCCAGAAGCTGGAACCGAACCAACATGTCCCTACGATCAGCTGGCATAACAAGAAGCCAACGATCCATACCCATAATGACATCAAAATCTGTCATCTCGGCTCTATCAAGTCTGCAAGTCGGCGACGTAAATATAAACCGGACAACCTCAGTACACCCGCCATTCTAACAAGATCTCCCAGGCGTAGTTATCTCAAAGGCTCTATCGACACGGCTCTATCCCGATCCTACATGACAGAGGGGACACATAGGACAAGGTAGAACACGGATCTATCAAAGCATAAACATCACGGCTGAAATCGGTAATGTACTGCGGCGTCGAGGAAGCCTCACGATCTGGCGGTGGCTAATGAATATATGCGGTTCTGAGGACCGCTAGAACTAGAACCACCACCTCGACCTCTACCGCGGCCTGCCTGTCCGTGAGTACCACGCCTCGGCGCGTAACCACGGAAGGAGAAGACCCGACCAGCCCGATCCGTCGGTGTCTTTGTACCACCCATCGCCTCTAGCGGACAATCTCTCTTCAAGTGGCGGTACGCCACAAGTAACAACCTCCTGCGAGGAACACGACACTCGCACGGGTGCGATCTACGCATCGAGCACAGGAGGTGTGGGTGGTCTCGATCGGCGAGGATCTGCCTCGCGAAACCCGAAGCCTGGAGCCACGACTGCTCCTGAATGACCGGTCTGATCAGACCTCCTGCCAGAAAACCGCGACGGAGCACTCTGTGCTGGCTGGAATGTGGACTCGGTCTGCTGCTGAGGCTGTTCGCCTCGAGAAATGCCACGAGACCCGTGTCCCAGCCTCTTGGTGGCTTTGAGTCAATCTGGTCCTCCTCTCAGTATCCTCAATCCCTGCGCATAGGCTGCATCTGGCGATGTCCATCGGGTGAAGAGCCACCCCAAGCATCTTTGTAATCATATGACGGTCTAGCCCGTCACATAACGATGAACTCTATCCGCCATGCTAGCTACAATAGTATCGCGTACATCGCAAGGAGTCAAACTCCAAGCTATACTCCCTGACAGTCCTCCCGTTCTGCCTCAAGGTCAAGAATCTGTCTACCCGGGCTCTCCTCATCTCGGGAGGCAAAAGTGATCCATGAAGGCCTCTGTAAACTCCTCCCAAATAGCTGGAAGAGCATCATCACCTCGAAAGCAACCACGAATCAAACCAATTCAACGCGATATCGCGCTTGGCCGGTAAGAGGCTAGCGTAGCGGACTATGTCTCTGAAGCCCTAAGAACACGCATGGTCATTGTGCTGCCGAATGAACTCCTGCAGATCCTCATCGGACCTCGAACCATAAAACTTCGGTGGATGACATCCCGAGAAAATCCCTAATCCATGGCCCATCGGCTCTAGGATGGGTTGCCGCTCTGTCGGTATTTGCCCGACTACTATCTTGGTCAATAACCGAATCGCTCCCGTAGTCTCTATACTCGTGGTGGTGAGGCGGAGGGTGCAGTGCGGAACCTCTGGAGCTCTGCGCTCTCGGCTCCTCTAACAACGCTTGGCGTGGTGAACTCGCCGACCCGCCTCTACCTCGGGCATAGTGCGTGCCTCGGCCCGTGTAACCTGCGAGTACCGCTAGCGACTCTGCCGCTTTGCCTTGCCTCTCAGGCCTGGTAGCCTTCAGTGGAGGCATAGCATTTCATAAGAATAGGTCGAGAGGATTCACCTAATAAGGCGACTCTAATGCACGATCTCAAAGAGAGAAGAATGAAACCAATCCTAAATGTCTTGCGACCTCACGATTATAGATGTGGTGCACAACACCGATAATCAAGACTACTGCTAGACACGGTGCGTAGACACTTTCCGAGGACTAATCGCTCCGATACCACTTTGTCACGACCCGACCGGGCGCGGCGGTGCCTACACAGGCACCCGTTGATATACATCGAGAAGCGTGGAACATACACAACATAAACACGTGTGTACACAAAATAATAACACAAGGCTGGCGATAAGGCGCGCTTCCATAATATAAACAAAGTCAAAAGTACAACTTACAACTCAGTTCGTAGCCCAACCACCATGTGAATACAGACCTCAGGAATAATAAGCGTGACGGGAGGCCCGCCATACCACTGAATGTACATAAGTCTACAACATCGTGGACAAGCGTACCAAAAGAGAGACAAGCCTCCGGAGAATGGAGCTTCTGATGTCTGATAATCAATCCTAAGAGTGAGGATCCGCCAACCTACTTACCCTTCCCTGCGGCATGAACGCAGCCAGGAAGGGGGTCGACTGATATGTACCAAGTATGTAAATCGGAAAATCGTAATTACATCATAAGTCTAAATCAAAGCTAGAGACAGGTATGATAATCAAATTACAGTACGCTGTGCCTTACTAACAATGAGAGTAAAATAGGGATATACTTACAATGAAAGATAGGATTGAAATCCTACTCCTGGGGCTATCTCACCGCGTAGGTCGGTGGACGCGTGAGGTATTCGCGTAGGACTATTTCACCCGCATAAGCCCTTACGGACTCGCATGAGGTATTCCTCGCATAAATTTGGACGCCGCGTGGGACTATTTCACCCGCATAAGCCCTATGGACTCGCATGAGGTATTCCTCGGATCGTGGGTAGCAAATCCACGGAAATATGCAATGCCACAACCCGGGGAATGACCCCGCAACGAATATTATATTACTAGCACAAATCCGGCTATCACACATAACATAAGCACTACCGGCTTATCACACAATAAATAAGCAAGTTAAGAAATCCCCTAACTTCTTATTATTCTTGTTATATATATAAACACTCTCCTTTTAGTTTATCCAAGGAACTAACATGTCTTTTATAAAAATCCGGGAGTTAACCCAAGAACTACGTACTTCTACTCTTTAAAACAAATGACTCTTTTTAGTAGAAAACTTCCAAGATACTATTAATCCTAGTATCAAGTCCAAATTATGTTTCAAGGCAAGTCACAACACCCTTAGAAATAAAGTTAGGTTTCTAAATCAAGTGACTCATTTATTATAAAACCTTAGGCAATTGATGCCTTAAAATCGAATTGCCTTTCGTTAAATCAAGTCATTTATCTTTCCATAAAGTCAATATAACCAACTCCCCATAAAGTCGTTATATTCACTTTATACCTTAGTCAAGTACAATTTCCTATCCAAGGGACTTATACGCTTAAAACGACACAAGTATCACATACTTTAAAATTCTTCAAGTCCCTTATCTTTAACAAGACTTAAGCCATCTTTAATATTCTCAAAGAAGTGAGTTAATCTCCTAACTCACCCGACTTGGCATTTCATAAAGCTAGTAAAGAATGTCAAAGTCTTGTACGTCTACCGTATTATATACGTGAACTAGTCATGCTCAAAAGATAGGAAAAAGTTCTACATACCTCGTCGGGTCAAACCACTTGCCAAGTACAAAGTCCCGCCCGTAGAATGTCAACCTATAATATTCACAATACGTCCATAAACGCCTTACTTCAATGTAGAATATTATAAGTGTTAAGTCGCTAAATTCTACGGAAAATCGGACAGCACCTCCTTTGTTTCTACTTACTTTGCCACCTCTTTCGAGGCCGAATTCAATAACCAAACAGCCCCAATTGGCTCACACAATTTATATAAGGTAGTCCAATACAATGAATAACTAAATGACCAATTGGCTCACCACAATTTATCCATTCGTAGTGCGTATACATGTTACATCCACTATCGATTGCCTTTGTTTTTCACATTTCAAATGGCTATCAAAACCTATTATACATATCAATCTAAAACATGATTCACGTGGCCAATATCAACTTTAATAAGGATTACTATCAATTTCCAAGAGGAGAGGAAATCTCTTACCTTTGGGTTAGCCCACTAAAGCTCTCTTTCTTCAACTTCTATTCCCGTCAAACTCATCCTTGTGAGTTTACCACAAGCTTACCAGCACTTTGTCTTCTTACCGCCGCTCCAACAACACCCACTAAGCTAGGTTTTCTCAAATCTCAGAGAAAGGGAGAGGGGTTTTTAGGTGTTCAAAGGTGAAATGACCAAGTCTTTCAAGACTTGGTCTTAAAATAGGGCTCTTTTCGTGGTCAACAAGATGGGAGGGACACTTGTCACCCTCCCATAGGCCCTTTTCGAAAATATCACCTGTTTTAATCAATTCCATGAAAAAATCCGCGCTTGGCGCATGGCTGAAACCTCCGAGGATTTTCAGGATTAGTGGCGCGCGACCTGGCGCGCGCCCAGACGCTGTCACGAAAATCCTTCCTCTGCGCCTGCTTACAGAATTTCTAACGCCCATACCTCTCCGCTCCGATGTCCTATCGACGAGCGGTTTGTCGCGTTGGACACTAGACTCATCCAACTTTATACTAGGCTTGCTAAACACCCCATACATCTAAAAAAAATAATAATTGGGGTACCACACTCCAAATAAGCCTTAAAATCCGTTCGACACATGATTGCCAACTTATCTTATATTTGAATTTACGGGGTGTAACACCTGTGCCCTCCATTTCTTGCCGGTGACTGGTTCTTTGCCAGTGTCTTTGGGCCTTCCTCTGGCGCTTCCGGTGGCACGGTGGTTCTTGCCGAGAGCCACCGCCGGATTAGGTGTTGCCGCCATAGCCACCGCCGGAGTTGGTGTTGTCGCCATTTCCGCCGCCACCGGAATTCCGGTGACCCCCACCTTTATTATTTCCGCGATTTCCACCCTTCTTATTATTATTACCACGTCCGTTTTGACTCTTATTTTGTGAAGAATAGTCAAAATAATTACCTTAATTTGAAGATGTGGCAACCATGGCAGAATTTGTAGTCGTTGAAACCTTCTTAATCAAACCCGACTCTTCAAGAACAATCATGGATCTTGCTTGATAAAACTTTGGTAAGAGATTACTTTGACGGATTAGTTTCCCCACGCCACTATAAGCATCCGTGAGACCGACAACTAATTGTAAAACTAACCGGTTGTCGATGCAGGTGAACCTCGTTCTCAATTGATCTGCCAACACTTTGAGACGCTGACAGTAGGTTGAAACGTTAGGGAAGTCTGCCATGACAATGGTTGAAAATTCTTGTTCCAACGCAACGACACGAAAGTTTTGATTGTCTTGAAAAATGTCTCTCAAGCGTTCCCATGCCGCCATGACAGTAGAATCTGGTTCCATTATTGTATGCAACAAGTCTGTGGATATTGTTGCATAAATCCAACCAAGAACCGTGGCATCAAGGGTATCCCACAATTCTTTGTATGCTTCAGATGATTGTTCCGTTGTTGTACCATTTTTTGGTGGAATTATATGATGAAGAACTTTGTGAGCCCTACAACATATTTTGAACTGTTATACCCCGTAGTTATGACCCTACGTATGAGAGCGTACGAAAGCATGTAAGACTTAAATTTTTCTAAGAATAGGTTGACGGATTGTTCCGGACGGGTTTTAGTCAACTTTGAGGCGGGTTATGACCCGATATATTGAGAGTTCCTAAGTGTTTCAAAGGCCTAGGGCGTAGTTCGTGGAGTCTAGATTCCAACGCAACCAACCATTTGTCGATAGGACATCGGAGTAGAAAGTTATGAGAGTTACAAGTTCAGTGCGCAGTCGGACATAAATGTGTTTCGGACAAAGGCGACAGGGCCGCGGCGCCGGATGTAGGGCCGCGGCGCCGAAAGTACTGAAGGGTCGCTGAAGTTGCAGCGCCGCGGCGCCAGGACGGCAGGGCCGCGACGCTGGAAGTTCAGAGAGGCTGCAGAGGTTTCAGCGCCGCGGCGCCGAGGCGGGATTTTTGGGCGGAAAAACTTAGGAAAGTCTTATTTCTCTTTTAAAAAGGCCATGGGAGGATGACAAGTGTCCCCCCCATCTGATTTTTCTTGCATGCCTTATATTGACCAAGTCTTGAAGACTTGGTCATCTTTCAAACCTCTCCCTCTCTCTAAATTAGCTCCTCCTTCTCTCTACATTTCCAAGAGAAATTCTAGCCTTAGGAAAAATCTGAAAAGTTAAGAACAAGAAGGAAGCTTGTGGCTAGCTTGTTGATTTTGTTATGGTGGTGTTCTTGGCAAGGAAGCTAGCAAAATATTTGGTATAAATTTGGCTAAAGCTCTAAGGTAGTGATTCTACCTTTTTAATTAGTTTTTAGTGTTGCATGTTAAGAAGAAAGAACTTGTGGTAGTGAATAATGCACTTAGAGTCCTTGCATGTAAGAAATGTGGTTTGGATATGAAGGATTGGTTAAGAAGAGATTATGAGCATGTTGTAGCCTAAAAACTACCTTAGAATTGTTAAGTGAATTGTTGTACCTAATGGGGCAGAATTTTACACACCCAAGTTTGGAGGTGTAATCCCCTTTAAAATGTTGGATTGTTGAGCCTTAAATGTGGTGTTTGGATGATAAATTCGGCCTTGAGAAAGGTGACAAAGTGAGTAGAAACAAAGGAAATGCTGCCCAATTTTCATAGAATTTAGTGACTTTGAACTTGGATTGTTCTACTTTGAGATTAGAGGTTAACAAACATATCATGATTATTATAGGTTGAAATATTACTTGCGGTAGTTGAGCTTAGCAAGTGGATTGACCAAAGAGGTATGTGGAACTTTCCTATCTCTTGAGCATGAGTAGTTGTACCTATGTAGTACGGTAGACGTACAAGATTTGATATCCTTCATTTGTTTTAAAGTATATTGGTACTTGTTTCATTTTAAAAGTATAAGTCCCTTGGATTTAGGGAGAATGTATTTGACAAAGGAATAGCGCTAATATAATAACTTTATGGGAAGTTGGTTATATTAGTTTTTGAAAAGTTCACAAAGAAAGGTTTACTCTAATTAAAACAAGTACGGGTAAAGGATTTGAAACTAAGAAAGGTGAATTGATTTTTAGGCATTGGTTGCCTAAGGTTTTAAAGGAAATGAAGTCACTTGATTTAGAAGCCTATTATATTTCTAAAAGGAAATGTGACTTGTCTTGAAAAGAAAATCGTAACTTGATACTATGGTGATTAGTATCTTGGAATTTTTGTATAAAAAGAGTTATTTCTTAAAAAGTTAGAAGTACATGGTACTTGGGTTGAATTCCCGGATTTTCTATTAAAAGACATGTTAGTGCCTTAGGATACTAAAATGAGAGGATATATTAATAATGTTAATAAGAAGTTAGGGGATTTCTTAACTTGCTTATGTTATGATAAGCCGGTAGTGCTTATGTTATGATAGGCCGGTAGTGCTTATGTTGTGATATGATAGGCCGGTAGTGCTTATGTATGATATGATAGGCCGGTAGTGTTTATGTTATGTATGATAGCCGGATGAGCTATGTTATATACTTATATTATTACGGGGTAAACCCCGGGTTATTATTTATGCCATGGATTTGCTACCCATGATGCGAGTGCGGCGCTTGCACTCATGCGGATCCGGACCACAGGATCCATGCGGGTGAAATAGTCCCATGCAAGTACGGCGATGGTACTCATGCGGGTCCACAGGATCCATGCGGGTGAAATAGTCCCATGCGGGTGAAATAGTCCCATGACGAGGCGGATGACCTCATGCGGGTCCACAGGACCCATGCGGGTGAAATAGTCCCAGGAGTAGGATTGCTCAATGATACTACGGGCGAGGTACCCTGTTTTGATCGTGAGCCTCCTATTTTTATGCTATAAGATTTATACTTTTTACTCTCATTGTTAGTAAGGCACGGTCTGAGAAATTGATTTTTATCTATGACTCCAGCTTATTTTTGACTTATGATATTACTACAGTATTTTCCAGTTTTACATACTTGGTACGTTGTGTACTGACCCCCTTCCTCGGGGGCTGCGTTCATGCCGCAGGTAAGGGAAAACAGGTGGTAGATCCCCATTCCTAGGATATTTTACTCAGGTGTCAGGAGCTCCATTTCTTCGGAGGCTCGACTTTTGGTATGGTTCTCCCTGGTGTTGTTGATATTTTGTACATTCAGGGGCATGACGGGGCCTGTCGTCATAGTGTTACTCATTCTTAGAGGCTGTAGTCTTGTCATAACTTGGTTTGTTTAAGGATGTAGCTGTTCGGTTTATGTACTTTTAGGGGTAGCCATTTTGGGCTAGACTATTTTATATCATTATAGTTGTTTATTGTGAGTTTATATTCATTGGTTTTCTCTGATGTTGTGTCACAAGGGTGCCCGGGTCAAGGCACCGGTCACGGATCCGGGGTCGTGACAAAAGTGGTATCAGAGCAGTTAATCCTCGGAAGGGGTCTACAGGCCGTATCTAGTAGAGTCTTGATTATCGGTGTGTTGTGCACCACATCTATAATCAGGAGGCTACATGATATTTAGGATTGGTTTCCATTCTTCTCACTCTAAGATCGTGCGATAGAGCTGTGTGGTTAGGGTCGTCTCTCCCTAACAGGTTATGGTGTTTGCACTTCTGAAAGCAAAGTGATGACCGGGAAAGATTATGTGGATTGCGTATCCAGGTTGGTAATATTTGTAGTATAGTTGGTATTGTGACATACAGCTATACGGATTTCTGTATGAGGGTCACATATGTGTTGCCTAAAATGATTTTAGATTACCAGGATTTGGTAAGGACTAAATAGATACCGGGAAGGTATGAACAGTTAAGGAACTCTCATCGAGGTTTTACGTGCTAGTTTGAGATAATTAGGAGATGAGGAGTTGTCGGAAAAGGTAATGGAACCTTAAGAAGTTTTATTAAGGGACCCAATGGGAGACTATGTTTGTAAATTAAGCTACGTGGTATGCTTATGAGGATAGTACAGATGAGATCCGTGTGGAGTAAGTAATGGTTGTTGTGATCAAGACGACACGGTCATGGTATGATGAGAAGTTAGGGTACCCGTTTATGGGGTGGGATCAGTTGATAGTAGTCCCGCTACGTGATAGGGCCACGAGGGTACAAGCCCGAGTCTAGTTAATCGTTTTACGGGTTCGTGGACGCATTCCACCGGAACCAGGTTGTGAGAGCCGGAAATGGCCTTATATTGTTTAACTTAGTAACTCCAAGATTGGAGGCCAGCTTTATTATGGAAGTTATGTACGTAAGCTAGAATAAGTTTGGAAGTACGGAAAATAGTACGACCGGTAAGGAAGTGAGCAACCAGGTGTGAAAGAAATAGAGCCCGAATCCATGAGAACCTTTAGAGTAACTACACGTGAGTGATGGGTGGTAGCCGAGCGGGTGTATAATAATTGCGGAGGCGTCTGATCGTTGGACCTAGCAGACCTAGCGAGCTGTTGCCAATGACGTTGAGGTCATTATGAGTAAGGACTAGTTGGCCTCTTGTTATGCCAACGTGGACTACAGAAGAGAGATTGAATCGGTACCAGTTTCCCGGTAAGCCGGTGATCGAGTGGAGAGGAAGGGAAGTGGTAGTAACCAGTGAATTATCCTTCCTTCTTTGACATTATTGTTTTAATAAGTCTGTGTGACTTGTTCATTGAGGAAAAGTGGCCTTGAGTAAGTAAAACTTGGATATGAAGGAATATATCTTAAGTGCCCTAGTAGGAACTTGAAGTAGTTATGGTGTGGCGGTAATGGCCACGACCTTCCGGATAAATTAAATGAAATGTGCAAGTCAAGAATAAAATAAATCTGACTGCGAGAAAGTCGAGGCATCTTTGGTAGGTTTTGAAAATCTACACGATTTTAAGGCGGTGCGTAATGATTAGATATTTACAGGACCACGAGAGGACCTGGTGATTAGGGTTGTGACTCCAAGGAAAGTTTATTGAAGGGAGATAAGTTCTCTCCCCTACATAAAAGGATAGTCTTACGTATTATGGGGTTATGTGTACCCATGTAGTTAGACGAAGGATGGGAGACTGGTAGGTCTTCAGTATCGTCATGCCATAAGTTACAGTTTTAGATAACCGTGGAAAAAGTATTGTGTTGGGGGTAATTAAGAACGACGTTACGAAATGGTCAGGGAAGTGTCGTAAGAAAATGCAGGTAGTACGCATATTTGAAACTGTGCGATTATGGATCAAATTAGAAACACTTTACTATTAATAAGCATAAGGTAGGTTATGACCAGAAGGATAAAAGAGAATACAACTATGGTTATGTAAGTTGCACGAGATACAGTTACCCCGGACTAGTGTAAGACCATTAGTAAGTAATGGGCAGTAAGAACACCTCGAGGGAAGGTGGTAGCATCGGCACTGACAAAAAAGATAGTAAGAAAATACGGAGGGGTAAGGGACCCCAGGACAACTTGAAATAACTTATAAAGGAAAGACGAGTAGACACTCGAACGATAAGAAATCTTGACAAGTCATTGGATTATGTAATACCGTGAATTGAGGTTGAACACCTGACTATAAGCTCTACGAGCTGGGAGAGAATAATAGGATTACTACTTGACGAGATCAAGGAAGTCTCCCCCTAAATTGTGATTGGCAGGAAGTCTTAGCCATGCGGCAAACAAAGGAATTAGATCTAAGTGTAGTAACCAAGTTTGGTTGCAACAGAGAAAGGGAAACATGAACCATAATTGAGATAATGAATACCCGAATATTTCGCAGGTATGAGAAAGGCTTCCAGTTATTGGAAGAGAAGTTGACCACGACTCTGATTCTAACCCCTCTTGAGAGACTAGAGGGTTAGGGTATTATTGTAACACGTTGGGTGTTGGGCTAGGTTGTGTGCTGACGCAGCACGATAAGGTTAGAGCTTATGTTTCCCGACGGTTAGGGAAGCATGAAAGGAATTACGCTACTCACGATTTAGAGTCGGCGGCAGTTAATCGTACCTTGAAGATTTGGAGGCAATTCCTTATATAGATTTCATGTGGATATTTGTGCAGATCACAAGAGCCTCCAGTATATCTTCACGGAGGAGTGAACTTACGGCGAGAGCGGTGGTTGGAGTTACTCAAGGATTATGATGTTGATATCCTATACCACCCAGGGAAGGCCAATGTAGTGCAGATGCCCTTAGTCGCAGATCGATGGGTAGTATGTCAGGGGTGCAGCCAGGGAAGAAGGATAGGGTCCGTGAGTTACGTCAGCTAGCGAGCCTTGGGGTTCGTTTGGTTGATTCTGATAGTGATGGAGTTCGGGTTCGAGGGGTTGCCGAGTCTTCCATCGTCGAGGAGGTAAATAGGCGACGGTATGAGGATCCGATTATGGTACGGTATCGAGATGCCGCTTTTCAGAAAGAGAAGAGTCTATTAGAGGTAGCGCCGGATGGGGTGCTAAGATTTGAGGGCCGATTGTGTGTTCCCGATTGTTATACCCCGTATTTCCAGAGTATGTACGTGAGCGCGTACGTATTATAATTTGAGCCTTAAAGTTGGCTAGTTTCGAAATTTGTACACAAGTGCCGAAAATAGTCGTTTTCCGACGAAACGTTTCCACAGCTTTCGTAGGGAAAATTCCGGCTATGTCATTAATAAGTTTTGCGGATTTTTCCGAGAGACGAAACATTTTGGACCAACGAGAGGGCGACACTTGTCACCCTCTAATTGGAGCATGTTTGGACGGCATTTGGATGATTTGGGTGAGTGGGAGTAGGTAGGATATTTGTGTGGTAGATGGATAACGTGCACTTGGCTTGATCTTGACCCTACACTTGCCTTGCACTTGGCACCATCTTGGCCATTGGTTGGCCATGGCTTGACCTATAAATACCCCTCTAAGTTGATGAACTTCTTCATCCTAAATTGTTCTAAGTCTTGAAAAATCCTCCTCTCCTCGAGCTTTTAGTCCAACACCCTCTCCCCTCTAGCCTAAGTGGTTTGGCGAGGCCCTCCCTAGCCTAGCCGAAAGTATCTCCCCCCCTCTATTTGAGGTGCTAGCCGTGGGGTACCCCCCCCCTAGCCTAGTTGTTTTTGTATAATACCCCTTGTTGTGGTATAGAAATACTCTCCTAGTATTGTTATAATGCCCAAATACCTTGGCCCAAATACCTTGTAGTATTCCCAAGGTTACACTTATACAAAGCCCAAATACTATTATACTTCCTTTAGCCACTAAACGAAACCCTAAGGAAAACCTTCATAGTCGGTTGAAGTGTTAAGTAGAAGTTGCGTAGAACTTCTAAGGGTTGTTTGAGCGGGTTGGAGCACTCGGAGTAGGAGCTAAGCGTTGCTCAGGAGCGACATTAAACTCGGATAATTTTGGGCTTATCGAGGTAAATACTACTGACCTTCTGTTGTAATTGGAATTACATGTTGTAGGAGTATATAGTTAAAGTATATATATAGAATCGATCATAATTGTGCGTGATGTCTTTTGACTTAAGCCCAATTTAAAGAAAGGCGAATTGTAATTACATAGGTATTACATGAGACTTGTGTAGTATTCTTGTGAGTAGAATTGTACGGCCGGTTAGGCGTGCAAACCCCCGGTTGGCTTGGTAGCGGCCTCGATAGAGGAGGAGATTCTGTCATGTTGGGGGAGGTCTGCGAATTTTCTATAGGATATTCTACATTGAGAGCTAAGATATTAATAGGCGCCTTGTGGCCTCTATAGGTTGAAATACTACGTGTGGTGCGATCTACGTGGCTTAAGGAGTAGAAGCGGTTTGAAGTACTTGGAGCGTCTTGCTATTAGTCGATACTCATCGCGAGGTATGTGAACCTCTTCCTATCTTTCTAGCATGATATGTGTATAACTATGTAGTACGGTAGACGTACATGTGTTAAATGTATTTGATTGGTTTAAAACATAAAGAGTTATAACGGCTTTATGGAAAGTTGGTTATAACAGCTTTATGTAGATGAGAAAAAGCCTTGTGATCGTTAAAAGGTAACTGATTTGACTTATAACTGACTTGATGTGTGATAATAAAGAACTTGAAGTCTTTCATTAAGAAACCCTTTTTGAAAGAAGGGAAATACTTGGTTTTGAGAACTTAAGAGTTATACTAGCTTTAATGAAAGTTAGGTATAACGTCTAAAAGAGATAAAAAGAATGGCTATTTGAACTTAGAAGTTAAGAGACTTGATCTTATAAGATAAGAGACTTAACTTAATTAAATTGATTTGAAAGTTGTAAGATGTGTGAAACCTCATTCGTGAGTAATGATTACTTGGTTTTTGAAAGGAATAATGTTTCTTGATTTGGAAATCGAGAATGTGTATCGACAAACCACCGCGGCGTTAATAAAGGAAAATGTATTGAATAATTAAGTATTATTAAAACCGGTAGAAACCTCCATCCGCATAGAAGCTAAGATGAGACAAAATGATATTACATTTTCTAGATCATGGTCGCTTAATAAGATTGATTATGAACAAGAATAACCTACTTTATGGCATATGTTACTCAATTGTTTTAAAAGGATTAAGACATTGCACTATGAAACTTTTCTAAAAAGAGACTTGTGTAATTGAAATTAGAAACTGGAACTTTAGGGAAAAGAAAGGCATTGCGTTGTCTTAAAATGTTTTAAAACATAAAGTGTTATAACAGCTTTATGAGAAGTTGGTTATAACGACCTTATGAAAACAAAAGAAGGGTTTTATCATTGGTTTTAATATGGTGACTTGGCTTTAAAAAGAAAAGTGTTTTGGTCTAAAAAGAAGGCATGGGGTTGCCTTAATTTGGTTTTAAAAAAAGAAAGTATGGAAGTTGTTTTGGTTTACTTAAAAGATATAAGTCACTCTATTTTTTTTATACTACGGGTATCGGGTGACTTTTATAAAAGGAATAGATCTCTTTAAAAGGAATTTAACGTCGTAGTACTTTAGGGTTAAAACCCGGACCTTGGCATAAAATGAAAATACTTTGAGTTGTGAAACTTGCCTATGCTTGTTGTTGTAAAACTTGCCTATGCTTGTCGTGATAGCCTTTGTTGTGCAAGAATTGTGTTTCTATACTACCGCGCCTCTCGATGGAGGTCGGTTGACTTGTTGAGAACTTATTTGGGCGTCGGCGTGTGACGGAGAAATTCCGCAGATGCGTTCGCATTGATTGTGTTACTTTTGCTAATCGCTTTGGACATCGGCGATCGTGGCGCGCGGGTATGCTTCCATTTTGATCTCGCTTTATTGTTTCCCTTTGGGCATCGACCGACGATGCGTAGCGCACGGGTATGTTCCCATTTGGAATCTTTGTCTTATTGTTTCCTTTTGGGCATCTTGACCGCGATCGTAGCGCGGGTATGTTCCATTTGGAATCTTGTCTTATTGTTTCCACTTTGGGCATCACGACGATCGTAGCGCTGCGTGTATGTTTCCATTTGGAATCTTGTCTTATTGTTTCCTTTGGACATCGACACGATGCGTGGCGCGGGTATGCTCCCATTTGGATTCTTGTCTTGTTGTTACCATGTCATGCACGGCGATGAGGAAGGTATTCCACGGGCATGAGTGATTACTCTGAGGGCGTGAGTCCCTGACTTACATGACTGTTTATTTATCATGAACTGTAGTTTGGTTATCATACATGTCTCCTGCTTTATACAGACTATTATGATTTCATTTCTGATATGTTCTGATTTCACATACTTGGTACTGTTATCGACCTCCTTCGGGGGGCTGCGTTCATGCCGCAGGTAGGAGTACATCGGCTGTCGATCCCCGCCTTTAGGATCTCATTCCAGCGTCTTGGGAAGCTCCGTTCCTTCGGAGGCTTATCTTTGGTATGTCACCCTGAGTCTGTAGGTCCTTGTACATTCAGGGGTATGGCGGGGCCCTGTCCCGTCATAGTTGTTGTATAAATCTTAGAGGTCTGTAGTACTGTTGTGGGCAGGGTTGTAAGGATTGTAACTGTTCAAATGTCTTTATATATATGTTGAAAGGCAACCGTTTTGGTTGGCCTATTTTATTTCATCATGATCCATGTCTATTTTACATGTTTAAGTTTTTATTTCCGCTGGTTTTCTCTGATGTTGTATCACTAGGGTGCCCGGGGTAAGGCACCAGTCACGGGCCCGGGTTCGGGTCGTGACAAAAGTGGTATCAGAGCAGTTAGTCCTCGGAAAGTGTCTACAGACCGTGTCTAGTAGAGTCTTGATTATCGATGTGTTGTGCACCACATAATCGTCGAGGCTGCAGACATTTAGGATTGGTTTCTATTCTTCTCATTCTGAGATCGTGCCTTAGAGCTGTGTGATAAGATTGGACCCTCCGACATACGCCGTTTTTACGATTATGCCTCGCGTAAGGCAACCGGGCCCGAAGAAGGCAAAGCGTGAAGGAGGCTGCGAGTAGAGCAGCGGAAGTCTCTACAGAACCACGATACACGAGCCTCGACCCGCGATGCAGGCGAGAGAGATGGGTTCTGAAGAGATGGCGATTCACGGCGAGTCGTGGCAGATATGAGATATTTGGATCACGGCGATTCGATCCAGTAGCACCGTAGTTCACCCCGGCGAGCGGTTTGAAACTACGGGATTTTCCGAGTGTAACCTCCGAGTTTTATGGGTCGAGGCACGAGGATGATCCGCGGAGTTCATCCGGCGATTCTGACGGATCATGAGTGATCAAGCATCGGAGACCGAGTCGATGGTCCTAGGTTCGCATCGTTTGCGTGATACCGCATGATCGTTTGATTCGTGGGAGCTGTCGGGAGAGCATGCACTTCCAGCTTTATGGGACGAGTTCTCGAGGCCTTTCGCGACACTTCTTGCCTCCGCAGATGAGAGGGCTCGGGCCAGATTTTTGGTGTTGCGGCGAGCAGGCGTGCGGTTCGGGAGTACAATGTTGAGTTCGACTCATTGGCGTCTTGCCCGCATTAGTAGCTAGTATGGAGGATCGAGTGCACCGATATGTTACGAGGCTCGATGATTACCTAGCGAGAGTTGTTGGTGTAGCTCTTCACCAGGCATGAACATTGCCCGCATGCAGGCTTATGCACTTGGAGGTGAGGAGCGGAGAAATCGACGAAATGACCAAGGTCAGCAGAAGAGGGCCAGGACAGCAGGGTCCTTTGGTGACTTTCGAGGCGGACCGCCTCAGCAGCAGACTAGTTATGTACCTCCGCCAGTACAGAGTGGTCCTCCACAATCTTCAGAGCATCCAGTATTCGGGAAGCGGTCGTGGGCTCAGGTTCGGGATTTTTGGAGAGCAGGGGTGTTAGCCAGCTGAAGCCACCCCTACCTCGTTGTGATCGCTGTGGTAGACTCCACGGTGGGGAGTGTCGTGCTAGTACGGGAGTTTGTTTTACATGTGGCCAGCAGGGCCATTTTGGGAGAAATTGTCCGACCAGGGGTAGCACTGGTAGGATAGCGCAGACTACGAGATCAGTTGCGGGTTCTTCACCTTCCACAGCTAGGCAGGATGTTCATACACCGGCGGGCCACGGTAGAGGTCGCGGTGGAAGTTCGATTTTAAGCGGTCCTTTGAACCGCCTATTTTCAGGTATATCCTTAACCCTCTAGAGTTTTGTATGTTTTGATGTTGATGATGTGTTATGTTCGGATAGCTTTGTGCTAAAATGTGATTTAGAACCTGGTCAGTGAGAAAAAGGGTAAGCCTGGGGGTGAGAAATGATGAACCTATATATATATTCTGATTGAGACCTTAGATGTAAGTAGTCTTGAGTACAAGATCTTGCGGGTGATCTTTGTGCGAATGTATAAGTATCATGGGAAATTGTGGGAAATTTCCTTGGGTAGTGTAAAATGGAAGTGGTAGCTTTCATGACCTGTAGAGGTAAGATTGTTCCGAATCAGGGAACAAGAGCGTGTTGCGTAAGTGGGTCGGGTTGGGGCCATGTTGAGGGCCAACCCGCGGCCGGTTTCAAAGTGGGGTCAGCTCTGGGTGGTCCCGCCAGGTGGTGGGGTCACGAGGGTGCTAGGCCCATGATTAGATAACCATCGTATGAGTTCGTGGATATGTTCGACCAGAAGCGGATCGTGAAGGCCGGGAATGGTCTTAAGGGAGATTGCGGTTAGTAAGATGACCAAGTTAGAGGTAGTGACTCCAAAGTTTTGGAACTAGAGCGATGACTGAAGTGTGGTACGTATATGAGAAGGGTTCAAGTGTTCGGGAAGGGCACGACGAGTAAGAAAGGGAGAGAACGTGTGTTACTTTGTTGCCATGTGTGGCATTGGAAATTTGTTTAAAGTTAAGAGGAACTTTATCGTTATCCGTCTTGAGAAGGAACATTCGGGACGAATGTTTCTAAGGAGGGGAGAATTTTATACCCCGTATTTCCAGTATATGCGTGAGCGTCACGTATTATAATTTGAGCCTTAAAGTTGGCTAGTTTCGAAATTTGTACACAAGTGCGAAAATAGTCGTTTCAAACAAACGTTTCCACGACTTTCGTAGGGAAAATTCGGCTATGTCATTAATAATTTTTGCGGATTTTTCAGAGGCGAAACATTTTGGACCAACGAGAGGCGACACTTGTCACCCTCTACAATTGGAGCATGTTTGGGCGGCATTTGGACGATTTGGGTGAGTGGGAGTAGGTAGGATATTTGTGTGGTAGATGGATAAGGTGCTTGGCTTGATCTTGACCTACACTTGCCTTGCACTTGGCACCATCTTGGCCATTGGTTGGCCATGGCTTGACCTATAAATACCCTAAGTTGATGAACTTCTTCATCCTAAATTGTTCTAAGTCTTGAAAAATCCTCCCTCTCCGAGCTTTTCGTCCAACACCCTCTCCCCTCTAGCTTTGAGTGGTTTGGCCGAGGCCCCCTCCCTAGCCTAGCCGAAAGTATCCCCCCCCTCTCTTTGAGGTGCTAGCCGTGG
This sequence comes from Przewalskia tangutica, assembly GCA_029844215.1. Taxonomy (NCBI): domain Eukaryota; kingdom Viridiplantae; phylum Streptophyta; class Magnoliopsida; order Solanales; family Solanaceae; genus Przewalskia; species Przewalskia tangutica. The sequence continues at coordinate 68,910,946 of CM056727.1, forward strand.
GGTACCCCACTAGCCTAGTTGTTTTGTATAATACCCTTGTTGTGGTATAGAAATACTCTCTAGTATTGTTATAATGCCCAAATACCTTGGCCCAAATACCTTGTAGTATTCCCAAGGTTACACTTATACAAAGCCCAAATACTATTATACTTCCTTTAGCCACTAAACGAAACCCTAAGGAAAACCTTCATAGTCGGTTGAAGTGTTAAGTAGAAGTTGCGTAGAACTTCTAAGGGTTGTTTGGAGCGGGTTGGAGCACTCGGAGTAGGAGCTAAGCGTTGCTCAGGAGCGACATTAAACTCGGATAATTTTGGGCTTATCGAGGTAAATACTATCGACCTTACATTTGTAATTGGAATTACATGTTGTAGGAGTATATAGTTAAAGTATATATATAGAACTGATCATAATTGTGCGGCAATGTCTTTTGACTTAAGCCTGAATTTAAAGAAGAGAACTGAACTGTAATTACATAGGGCTGTATTACAGTAGACTTGTGTAGTATTACTGTGAGTAGAATTGTACACATGGGTTGGCGCAAAAACCCCACTGGTTGGCTTGGTGGCCTCGATAGAGGAGGAGATTTCTGTTGTGCGGGGAGAGTCTGCCAATTTTACGTAGGATATTCTACATTGAGAGCTAAGATATTAATAGGCGCCTTGTGGCCTCTATAGGTTGAAATACTACGTGTGGTGCGATCTACGTGGCTTAAGGAGTAGAAGCGGTTTGAAGTACTTGAGCGTCTTGCTATTAGTCGATACTGTCGCGAGGTATGTGAACCTCTTCCTATCTTTCTAGCATGATATGTGTATAACTATGTAGTGCGGTGAGCATACGTGTGTTAAATGTATTTGATTGGTTTAAAACATAAAGGGTTATAACGGCTTTATGGGAAGTTGGTTATAACAGCTTTATGTAGATGAGAAAAAGCCTTGTGATCGTTAAAAGGTAACTGATTTGACTTATAACTGACTTGATGTGTGATAATAAAGAACTTGAAGTCTTTCATTAAGAAACCCTTTTTGAAAGAAGGGAAATACTTGGTTTTGAGAACTTAAGAGTTATACTAGCTTTAATGAAAGTTAGGTATAACGTCTAAAAGAGATAAAAAGAATGGCTATTCGAACTTAGAAGTTAAGAGACTTGATCTTATAAGATAAGAGACTTAACTTAATTAAATTGATTTGAAAGTTGTAAGATGTGTGAAACCTCATTCGTGAGTAATGAGTACTTGGTTTTTGAAAGGAATAATGTTTTACTGATTTCGGAAATCAGAATGTGTATCGACAAACCACTGCAGCGTTAATAAAGGAAAATGTATTGAATAATTAAGTATTATTAAAACCAGTAGAAACTTCCATCTGCATAGAAGCTAAGATGAGACAAAATGATATTACATTTTCTAGATCATGGCTGCTTAATAAGATTGATTATGAACAAGAATAACCTACTCGCCTATGGCATATGTTACTCAATTGTTTTAAAAAGGATTAAGACATTGCACTATGAAACTTTTCTAAAAAAGAGACTTGTGTAATTGAAATTAGGCAAACTGGAACTTTAGGGAAAGAAAGGCATTGCGTTGTCTTAAAATGTTTTAAAACATAAAGTGTTATATGACTTTATGAGAAGTTGGTTATAACGACCTTATGAAAACAAAAGAAGGGTTTTATCATTGGTTTTAATATGGTGACTTGGCTTTAAAAAGAAAAGTGTTTTGGTCTAAAAAGAAGGCATGGGGTTGCCTTAATTTGGATTTAAAAAAAGAAAGTATGGAAGTTGTTTTGGTTTACTTAAAAGATATAAGTCACTCTATTTTTTTTATACTACGGGTATCGGGTGACTTTTATAAAAGGAATAGATCTCTTTAAAAGGAATTTAACGTACGTAGTACTTTAGGGTTAAAACCCGGACCTTGGCATAAAATGAAAATACTTTGAGTTGTGAAACTTGCCTATGCTTGTTGTTGTAAAACTTGCCTATGCTTGTCGTGATAGCCTTTGTTGTGCAAGAATTGTGTTTCTATACTCTGCGCTCTCGATGGAGGTGGTTGACTTGTTGAGAACTTATTTGGGCGTCTTGGCGTGTGACGGAGAAATTCCGCAGTGCGTTCGCTGATTGTGTTACTTTTGCTAATCGCTTTGGACATCTTGAGCGATCGTGGCGCCGCGGGTATGCTTCCATTTGATCTCGCTTTATTGTTTCCCTTTGGGCATCCGACACGATCGTAGCGCGGGTATGTTCCCATTTGGAATCTTGTCTTATTGTTTCCTTTTTGGGCATCGACCGCGATCGTAGCGCGCGGGTATGTTCCCATTTGGAATCTTGTCTTATTGTTTCCCTTTGGGCATCTTGACACGATCGTAGCGCTGCGTGTATGTTTCCATTTGGAATCTTTGTCTTATTGTTTCCCTTTGGACATATCGACACGATGCGTAGCGCGGGTATGCTCCCATTTGGATTCTTTGTCTTGTTGTTACCATGTCATAGGCTATGATGAGAAAGGTATTCCACGGGCATGAGTGATGACTCGAGGCGTGAGTCCTCGACTTACATATTGTTTATTTATCGTAAATCGTAGTTTGGTTATCATACATGTCTCTCGCTTTATATAGCTATGATTTCATTTCTGATATATGTTACGCTTTCACATACTTGGTACTGTTATCGACCTCGCCGGCTGCGTTCATCTGCGCGGTAGGAGTACATCACCGCCGATCCGCGTTTAGGATCTCATTCAGCGTCTTGGGAAGCTCCGTTCCTTGGAGGCTTATCTTTGGTATGTCACCCGAGTGCAGTAGGTCCTTGTACATTCTGGGGTATGGCGGGGCCACTGTCCGTCATAGTTGTTAATATAAATCTTAGAGGTGCAGTAATGCTTGTTGTGGCGGGGTTGTAAGGATTATGCTGTTCAAATGTCTTTATATATATGTTGAAAGGCAACCGCTTTGGTTGGCCTATTTTATTTCATCATGATCCATGTCTATTTTACATGTTTAAGTTTTTATTTCATTGGTTTTCTCTCGATGTTGTATCACTAGGGTGCGGGTAAGGCACGATCACGGGCGGTTCGGTCGTGACACCGATGTGACAGACCGTCACAGAGATTCAGGAGGCACACATCGTGCATTATTCTATTCATCCGGGGTCGACTAAGATGTACCATGACCTCAGATGGGTGTATTGGTGGGACGACCTGAAGAGGGACGTGGCAGGTTTTGTTGCACAGTGTCCCAATTGTCAGCAGGTTAAGGTTGGGCACCAGAAGCGGTGGGCATTACGTGCTATTGATATTCCGATGTGGAAATGGGAGGTGATAAATATGGATTTTATTACGGGATTACCTCACACTCAGAGGAAGCATGATTCCATTTGGGTTATCGTCGACAGGCTGACGAAATCAGCCCACTTTATTCCAGTCAGGATGACTTTTTCGGCCGAGGACTATGCTAGATTGTATATCAGGGAGATTGTGAGGTGCGGAGTTACTATATCGATTATTTCAGACAGAGGAGCCCAGTTCACGGCTAATTTCTGGAGGTCTTTCGGAAGGATTAGGGACGCATGTAAGTCTCGATCAGTTTCATCCTCGAGGCCAAGCGGGCGAGAAGCGCACTATCCAGACACTTGAGGATATGCCGCGGGCTTGTGTTATTGATTTCAGGGGTAGCTGGGAGGATCATTTTCCTCTTGTGGAAGTATGCTTATAACAACAGCTACCATTCTAGTATCCAGATGGCGCCTTATGAGGCCTTATATGAGAGGAAGTGTAGGTCACCGATAGGTTGGTTTGAGGTGGGAGAAGTTCAGTTAGTCGGGCCAGACTTGGTACAGCAGGTAGTGGATAAGGTGAAGCTTATCCAGGAGCGGTTATTGTCAGCTCAGAGTCGGAAGTTGTATGCAGATCATCGGCGTCGACACTTGGAGTTTGAGATAGATGATTGGGTCTTCCTGAAGGTATCACCCATGAAGGGTGTGATGAGATTTGAGAAGAAGGGAAACTTAGCCCAAGGTACATTGGGCCTTACCAGATTGTCCGGAGGGTAGGCAAGGTTGCCTATGAGTTGGATCTGCCGTCCGATCTAGAGGCAGTACATCCAGTTTTCCATGTGTCAATGTTGCGGAAATGTATTGGAGACCCATCTAGAGTGCACCCGGTTCATGATGTCCAAGTGACAAAGGAGTTATCGTATGAGGAGAGTCCCATAACGATACTCGATCGACAGGTTAGGCGACTTCGGACGAAGGACGTGGCTTCCGTCAAGGTCTTATGGCGAAACGAGAACAGGGAGGAAATGACGTGGGAAGCAGAGGATGGCATGATGAAGAAGTATCCTCACTTATTCCCTACACCTCCAGGTAACCCACTTTCCTGCTTGTTGGTTTTGATTTAACATTTACGCTTAAGTATGTTGTGGCTCGTGGAGCTTCTTTGTTTGCAAAAGAATAGTTAATAGGGTCTATGTCGATATTGTGATTTGAGTAAGCCTAGAAAGAACATTCGGGACGAATGTTTCTAAGGGGGGGAGAATGTTTGTAACGACCCGTTCCGGGGCCCGTTACTGGTGCCTTACCCCGGGCACCCTAGCGATACATACATCAGAGAAAATCAGCGGAACATAAAACATGAGTCATTATACAAGAGATATAATAAATAAACAGGCCAACCAAAACGGTTGCCTTCAGTATATACATAAAACCTGAACAGTTTAATCCTTTTACAACCCTGCCCACAACAGTACTACAGACCTCTAAGATATACAATGACTATGACGGGACAGGGCCCCGCCATACCCCTGAATGTACAAGAACCTACAACTCAGGGAACACTGCAAAAGATAAGCCTCGGAGAAACGGAGCTTCAATCTGTTGGCGTGATCACATGGCGAGGATCCACGGCCGTGTACCTCTACTGCGGCATGAACGCGGCCCAGAAGGAGGTCGAACAGTACCAAGTATGTGAAATCGCAATCAGTAAATGAACTAATACTAGTCTATATACAGCATGACTCATGTATGATAACCAATCTACACTTAACAACATAAAACGATCATCACTCAATATAACTATGGGTCTCACGCCCAACATCAATCGTGTCGCATCACGGCGCATGCCCGGAATCGCATCGGTGTAGACATGTCCATGTGACCTCAACAACAAGACAGCAATCCAGATGGAAGCATACGTGCGCCACGCATCGTGTCGGTATGTCCAAAGGGAAACAATAAGACAACTTTCCAAATGGACGATGCGTGCGCCACGATCGTGTCGGTATGTCCAAAAGGAAATCACTGGCGATAATCAAAATGGAAACATACCCGATGCGCTACGATCGTGTCGATATATCCAAAGCGATTAACCACAAGACCTTAACCACATGGAAGCATACCCGCGCTACGATCGTGTCGGTATGTCCAAAGCGATTAACAACAATAATACTATCAGCGAGGCGTGCGTGGAATTTCTCCGTCACCGCAGACGCGTCCAAGTAAGTTCTCAACGATCAACCGACCCTTATCGAGACGCGGTAACACGAAACACAACGCTTGTACAATAAAGGCTATCATCACAAGCATAGGCAAGTTTCACAACAACAAGCATAGGCAAGTTTCACAACAACAAGCATGGCAAGTTTCACACAACTCGAGTACTTTCATTTTATGCCAAAGTCGGGTTTTAACCCCAAAGTACTACATACGTTAAGTTCTTTTTAAAAGAGATCCATTTCTTTTATAAGAATCACCCGATACCGTAGTATTAGAATGACCAACCCACCTTCCTTTTCAAAACCAAGTAACCATTCTTTTCCTAAGTTCCGGTTTGCCTAGTTTCAATTACTCAAGCTCATTTTTCAAATGGTTTCATAGTTCCCAAACTTAATCACTTGATTCCTTTTAGAACAATTGAGTAACATATGACATATACGTGAGTAGTTTATTCTTGTTTATAACGATCTTATTACGTGACCATGATCTAGAAAATGTAATATCATTTTGTCTCATCTTAGCTTCTACGGATGGAGGTTTCTCTTGGTTTTAATACAACACATCATTATTCAATACATTTTCCTTTATTAACGCTGCGGTGGTCCTGCCGATACACATTCGATTCGAAATCAGTAAAACATTATCCCTTTAAAACCAAGTACTCATTACTCACGAATGAGGTTTCACACAAACATCCTCGTTAAAACAAATAAGTTAAGTCTCTTATCTTATAAGATCAAGTCTCTTAACTTCTAACATCGATAAAACCATTTTCTTACCTACATAAAGTCATTATAACCAACTTCCCATAAAGCCGTTATAACACTTTATGTTTTACAACAATCAAATATAATTAACACGTACGCGTCTACGTACTACATAGTTCACATATCATGCTAGAAGAGATGGGAAGAGGTCCACATACCTCGCGACGATTTATCGACAATAAGCAAAATGCTCCAATCTTACAACTCGCTAGCCCTTTCCACTCAGGTAGAATACGCTATTCTCGATCTTTCACCTATAAAGGTCACAAACGTCTATTAACCCCAAAACACAAGTTTCTATCTTTCTATAGAAAATTGAAGACTCTCCCCATGGGCGTAAATCTCCTCCTCTATCGAGGCCTACAAGCCAACCAGGGGGTTTACATCTAACCTGGACGTGTACAATTCTACACAAGTCTCTTCGCAATACTGATCCTATGTAAATCTGATTGATTCGATTCTTTATTCTTCAGCTTAAGTCAAAAGACATTGCGAATACTAAGTATAGTTCCATATATAGTATACTTCAACTATATATCCTAACAAACATGTAATTTCCAATTACAATAGAGGACAAGATAATTACCTCGATAAGCCCAAAATTATCCAAGTTATAATGTCGATCTGAGCAAGGTTTAGCTCAATTCAGTGCGCTCAAACCACTCCAAACAACCCCAGAAGTTCTAACCAACTTCTACTCAAATACTTGACCAACTATGAAGATTTCCTTAGGGTTTCGGTTTGAGACTAAAAAGGACAAAGGTAGTATCTCGGACTCTACGTAAAGAGGTATCTTTGGAATACTACAAGGTACAAGGCTAAGGTATTTTGGGCATTATAACAATACTAGGGGAGTATTTCTATACCACAACAAGGGGTATTATACGAAAACAACTAGGCTAGGGGGGGGGTACCCCACGGCTAGCACCACAAAGGGGGGGGGGGGACCCTTCTCGGCCAAAGGCCACAAGGAGGAGGGAGGGGGAGAGGCTTAGGACGAGAGCTACTCGAGGGAGGGGAGGGATTTCAAGACGTAGACAACGGGAGGAGTGCATGAATAAGTCTTGTGAGGAGGGGTATTTATAGCAAAACCAAAGGCCAACCAATGGCCAAGATTAAGCCATGTGCAAGGCAAGTGTAAGGCCAAGATCAAGCCAAGTGCACCCTAGACCCTACTCCTTAAAACCCTCACAAATATCTACACAAATATCAAGCCCAACTTGCCCCCCAATTCGGCCAAGTGCCGCCCCACTTGTCTCCATTGTGAGGGTGACACATGTCACCCTCCCGTTGGTCCAGAATGTTTCGTCTCTCGTAAAAATCCGCAAAAATACAAAACGACATAGCCGTAATTTTCCCTTCGCAAGTTACGAAAAACGTTTCGTCGAAACACGACTCCAACCGGGTGTTGTGTACAAATGTAAAATCGGCCAAGGGTGCCACATGGGGGTGACACGTGTCGCCCCGATTCGCCGAATATTTCGTCTTCGAAAATATCCAATTCTGGAAATCTCAAAAACAAGCGGGCCCACAAAACGTAAATTTCTCAGTGGGCCCACATGACCATTTCAGAAAATAAAATCTCAAAATTCTAATATAATCTATGAAGTCCAAATACCAAATCTGGGAATCCAATTCCATTAACGAACCTTTTTCTTCACAAATAACCGGAAACTTTTCCGTGAAAACTCACATCTTTCTTTCTTTTCAAAATTTCTGCGTACTCGTGCGTCGTCCTCACATACATACCCCGCAACTACGGTATAACATTCTCCTCTCCTTAGAAACATTCGTCGAATGTTCCTTCTCAAGTCGAATAACGATAAAGTTCCTCTAACAAGTTGCGATGCCACGAACGGCGCGAAATAACATACGCCCTCTTCTTTCCTTACTCGTCGTGCCCTTCTCGAACGCTTGAATTCTCCCAAGACGTACCATACTTCAGTCATTACTTGGTTCCGAAAATCTGCGGAGTCACTACCTCCAAACTTGGTCATCTTACTAACCTCAAACTTCCTTAAGGCCATTCCGGCCTTTACGAACCGCTCGGTCGAACGCGTCCACGAACTCATACGATGATCATACAAACTTGGGCCTAGCATCCTCGTGACCCTACCACTGGCGGGACCACCCAGAACTGACCCACCCAAACCGGGTTCTGGGTTGACCCGCAAATGGTCCTCAACCCGACCCCAACGCGCAAACTCTTGTTCCCGATCCGAACAATCTTACTAATTCACATCATGAAAGCTACCACTTCCATCTCACACTACCCATGGACTTATCACACAAATAAATCCCACGTATACTACTCACCCTTATAAAGGTCAAACATAAAACGAATCTTTTACTCAAGACGACCTTACCTAAGGTCTCGATCGCGAAAATAGTCTAAGGTTCACACTTACCATGCCTCCATACGTATCCTTCCAACTAACCATGCATACTAACTCACACATATCACAATGCTATCCGCATAGCACACAATAATGAGATCATCATAACAAGCATACCAAAACTCTAGAGGTTAAGGATATACTGAAGCTACCGCTCCACTCTAATCATAGGCACTGCCTGCGTGCATATGTAGAAGGTGATAAACCAGCCACAGATCTGAAGGTGAGTCGTAACATCCGCGCTTCCCTTGGTGGACGGTTCCTCGCAAAATGGCCTCGCCGCATGCAAAACAAACTCCCAATCTAGCACGACACTCTCCAAAATGGAGTCTACCACAACGGTCACAACGAGGTAGGGGTGGCCGGTGGTTAACACCCGCTCTGCGAAAATCTGAACCTCGGAGCCACGACTGCTCTCGAAGACGGTGGAGGACCACTGCATGCCGGTGGGGGTATATAACTAGCTCGCTTCTGGCGGTCCGCCTCGAAAGCCACCAAAGGACCTGCCCGTCTGGCCTCTTCTCGCGATCCAGTCATTCGTCGACCCTCCGTGCCTCGCATCCTAGTGCATGAGCTGCGTGCGGGCAATGTCCATGCCGGTGAAGAGAAACACCCGCACCAGACTCGGCCATTTAATCATCTAGCCAGGTGACGTAGCGATGTACACTATCTTCCATATCTGCATCTAGCTCAGTGACATATCGAGCCAAAGAATCGAACTCGACATTGTACTCCCGACGGTCGCCTCTCTGTCTCGAGAACAAAAATCGTTACCGGCGTGCCCTCCTCATCTGCGGAGGCAAGAAGTGCGTGAGAAAGCCCCGAAAACTCATCCCATCTGCTGGAGTGCATGCTCTCCCGGAAAGCTCCATGAATCAAACCAATCGATCAGCGGTATCACGCGGCCGATCGCGAACCAAAGGTCACAGACTCGGTTTCAAGCCTTGATCACCCGCGTGATCCATGTAGCTGGATGAACTCCTGCGGATCATCCTCGTGCCTCGACCCATAAAACTCGCGGGCTACAACTCGTAAAGTCCCGTAGCCTCAAACTATCTCGCTCGGGGTGAACATCTGGTGCTCGAACCGAATGCTGCGATCCACTGTCTCCATATCCGCCACAACGGCCAATAATCGGGCCATCTCGCGTGACCCATCTCCCTGCTCGGTGTGGGGTGGAGGCTCGTGTCTTGTAGTCATCACCATCGCTGCGGCTCTAAACTTCTTTGGTCTTTGGCGGCGTCGTGAAACCGCCGTCTCAAGCACAACCTCGTCTCGCTCGGGCTCGCGCTCGTACTCCTCAGTATCTCACTAGCGGCACCCTCGGTGCCTTGCCTCGGGCTCTGGTTGCTCTTGGCGCGGAGGCATAATCGGTAAAACGAGATACGTCGGAGGGTACAACTTACAACATGACTCTAAGGCACGATCTCGGAATGAGAAGAATGGAAACCAATCCTAAATGTCCTATAGCCTCACGATTATAGATGTGGTGCACACACACCGATAATCAAGACTCTACTAGACACGGTGCAGACACTTTCCGAGGATTAATCGCTCGATACCACTTTTTGTAACGACCCGTTCGGGGCGTTCGTGCCTTACCCGGGCACCTAGCGATACATACATCGAGAAAATCAGCGGAACATAAAACATGAGTCATTATACAAGAGAAATAATAAATAAACAGGCCAACCAAAGCGGTTGCCTTCAGTATAAACATAAAACCTGAACAGTTTAATCCTATTACAACCCTGCCCACAACATTACTACAGACTTAAGATATCTGATGACTATGACGGACAGGCCCCGCCATACCACGAATGTACAAGAACCTACAACTCGTGGAACACCTACAAAGATAAGCCTCCGAGAAACGGAGCTTCAAATCTGTTGGCTGTGATCCTATGGCGAGGATCCACGACCGATGTACCTACTGCGGCATGAACGGCCACGAAGGAGGTCATGCAACAGTACCAAGTATGTGGCGTATGCAATCAGTAAATGAAATCATACTAGTCTATATAAAGCGGGAGACATGTATGATAACCAAACTACGATTCACAACATAAAGCGATCATCACTCCAATATAACTATGGGTCTCACGCCCACAACATCAATCGTGGTCGCGTGGCCGCATGCCCCTAAATGCGCATCGGTGTAGACATGTCCACGTGACCTCAACAACAAGACAATCCAGATGGAAGCATACCCGCGCTTACGCATCGTGTCGATATGTCCAAGGAAACAATAAGACAACTTTCCAAATGGACGATACCCGCAGCGCTTACGATCGTGTCGATATGTCCAAAAGGAAATCACTGGCGATAATCAAAATGGAAACATACCCGTGCGCCACGATCGTGTCGATATATCCAAAGCGATTAACCACAAGACCTTAACCACAATGGAAGCATACGTGCGCTACGATCGTGTCGGTATGTCCAAAGCGATTAACAACAATAATACTATCAGCGAGGCGTGCTGTGGAATTTCTCCGCATCACAAGACGCGTCAAGTAAGTTCTCAACAGTCACCGACCCTCTATCGAGAGACGCGGTAACACAGAAACACAACGCTTGTACAATAAAGGCTATCATCACAAGCATAGGCAAGTTTCACAACAACAAGCATAGGCAAGTTTCACAACAACAAGCATAGGCAAGTTTCACCTGACTCAAGGTACTTTCATTTTATGCCAAAGTCGGGTTTTAACCCCAAAGTACTACATACGTTAAGTTCTTTTTAAAAGAGATCCATTTCTTTTATAAGAATCACCCGATACCCGTAGTATTAGAATGACCAACCCACCTTCCTTTTCAAAACCAAGTAACCACATTCTTTCCTAAGTTCCGGTTGCCTAGTTTGATTACTCGAAGCTTCGTTTTCAAATGGTTTCATAGTTCCCAAACTTAATCACTTGATTCCTTTTTAGAACAATTGAGTAACATATGACATATACGTGAGTAGTTTATTCTTGTTTATAACGATCTTATTACAAAGACCATGATCTAGAAAATGTAATATCATTTTGTCTCATCTTAGCTTCTATGCGGATGGAGGTTTCTCTTGGTTTTAATACAACACATCATTATTCAATACATTTTCCTTTATTAACGCCGCAGTGGTGCTGCCGATACACATTCGATTCCCAAATCAAGAAAACATTATCCCTTGAAAAACCAAGTACTCATTACTCACGAATGAGGTTTCACACAAACATCCTCGTTAAAACAAATAAGTTAAGTCTCTTATCTTATAAGATCAAGTCTCTTAACTTCTAACATCAGTAAAACCATTTTCTTACCTACATAAAGCTGTTATAACCAACTTCCCATAAAGCCGTTATAACACTTTATGTTTACAACAATCAAATATAATTAACGTATGCGTCTACCATTACATAGTTCACACATATCATGCTAGAAGAGATGGGAAGAGGTCCACATACCTCGCGACGATTTATCGACAATAAGCAAAATGCTCCAAGTACTACAACCTCGCTAGCCCTTTCCACTCCTCGAGTAGAATACGCTATTCTCAGAATTTTCACCTATAAAGGTCACAAACGTCTATTAACCCCAAAACACAAGTTTCTATCTTTCTATAGAAAATTCGGCAGCACCTCCCCCCCCCCCGCAACAGCGTAAATCTCCTCCTCTATCGAGGCCGGCTACCAAGCCAACCAGGTGGGGGTTTACACGACTAACCGGACGTGTACAATTCTACAAGTCTCTTGCAATACACCCTATGTAAATACTGATTGATTCGATTCTTTATTCTTCAGGCTTAAGTCAAAAAACATTGCCGAATACTAAGTATAGTTCCATATATAGTATACTTCAACTATATATCCTAACAAACATGTAATTTCCAATTACAATAGAGGAACAAGATAATTACCTCGATAAGCCCAAAATTATCCAAGTTATAATGTCGATCCTGAGCAAGGTTTAGCTCCTCAGTGCGCTCCAAACCACTCCAAACAACCCTTAGAAGTTCTAACCAACTTCTACTCAAATACTTGACCAACTATGAAGATTTCCTTAGGGTTTCGGTTTGAGACTAAAAAGGACAAAAGGTAGTATTTCCGGACTCTACGTAAAGAGGTATCTTTGGAATACTACAAGGTACAAGGCTAAGGTATTTTGGGCATTATAACAATACTAGGGGAGTATTTCTATACCACAACAAGGGGTATTATACGAAAACAACTAGGCTAGGGGGTACCCACGCTAGCACCTGAAAGGGGAACCCTTCGCGGCCAACGGCCACAAGGAGGCGGGAGGGGGAGAGGCTTAGGACGAGAGCTACTAGAGGGAGGGGAGGGATTTCAAGACTTAGACAAAGTGAGGAGTGAATGAATAAGTCTTCCCACGGAGGGTATTTAGAGCAAAACCAAAGGCCAACCAATGGCCAAGATTAAGCCATGTGCCAGGCAAGTGTCAGGCCAAGATCAAGCCAAGTGCACCCTAGACCCTACTCCTTAAAACCCTGACAAATATCTCCACCAATATCACGCCCAACTTGCCCTCAATTCGGCCAGTCACGCCCACTGTCTCCGTTGTGAGGTGACACATGTCACCCTCCGTTGGTCCAGATTGTTTCGTCTCTGGTAAAAATCCGAAAAAATCCAAAACGACATCGCCGGATTTTTCCCTTCGCTGGTTCCCAAAAAGGTTTGGTCGAAAAACGACTCCAACCGGGTGTTGTGTACAAATGCAAAATCGGCGGGTGCCATGGGGTGACACGTGTCGCCCCGGTCGCCAGAATATTTCGTCTTAGAAAATATCCAATTCTGAAATCTCAAAAACAAAGCGGGCCCAAAAGCAGTAAATTTCTCAGTGGGCCCACATGACCATTTCCGAAAATAAAATCTCAAAATTCTAATATAATCTATGAAGTCCAAATACCAAATCTGGGAATCCAATTCCCATTAACGAACCTTTTTCTTCACAAATAACCGGAAACTTTTCCGTCGAAAACTCACATCTTTCTTTCTTTTCAAAATTTCTGTCGTACTCTCGTACGTACGTCCTCACATACATACCCTGCAACTACGGGGTATAACAATGTTATACCCCATAGTTCTGACCCTACGTATGAGAGCGTACGAAAGCATGTAAGACTTAAAATTTTCTAAGAATAGGTTGACGGATTGTTCCGGACGGGTTTTAGTCAACTTTGAGGCGGGTTATGACCCGATACATTGAGAGTTCCTAAGTGTTTCAAAGGCCTAGGGCGTATTTCGTGAAGTCTAGATTCCAACGCAACCAACCATTCGTCGATAGGATGTCGGAGTAGAAAGTTATGAGAGTTACAAGTTCAGTGCGCAGTCGGACAGAAATGTGTTTCGGACAAAGGAGACAGGGCCGCGGCGCCGAAAGTACTGAAGGGTCGCTGAAGTTGCAGCGCTGCGGCGCCAGGACGGCAGGGCCGCGGCGCTGGAAGTTCAGAGAGGCTGCGGAGGTTTCAGCGCCATGGCCGGAGAAGCATGGCGGGATTTTGGGCGGAAAAACTTAGGAAAGTCTGATTTCTCTTTTAAAAAGGCCATGGGAGGATGACAAGTGTCCCCATCTGATTTTCTTGCATGCCTTATATTGAACAAGTCTTGAAGACTTGGTCATCTTTCAAACCTCTCCCTCTCTCTAAATTAGCTCCTCATTCTCTCTACATTTCCAAGAGAAATTCTAGCCTTAGGAAAAATCTGAAAAGTTAAGAACAAGAAGGAAGCTTGTGGCTAGCTTGTTGATGTTGTTATGGTGGTGTTCTTGGCAAAGAAGCTAGCAAAATATTTGGTATAAATTTGGCTAAAGCTCTAAGGTAATGATTCTACCTTTTTAATTAGTTTTTAGTGTTGCATGTTAAGAAGAAAGAACTTGTGGTAGTGAATAATGCACTTAGAGTCCTTGCATGTAAGAAATGTGGTTTGGATATGAAGGATTGGTTAAGAAGAGATTATGAGCATGTTGTAGCCTAAAAACTACCTTAGAATTGTTAAGTGAATTGTTGTACCTAATGGGGCAGAATTTTACACACCCAAGTTTGGAGGTGTAATCCCCTTTAAAATGTTGGATTGTTGAGCCTTAAATGTGGTGTTTGGATGATAAATTCGGCCTTGAGAAAGGTGGCAAAGTGAGTAGAAACAAAGGAAATGCTGCCCAATTTTCCATAGAATTTAGTGACTTTGAACTTGGATTGTTCTACTTTGAGATTAGAGGTTAACAAACGTATCATGATTATTATAGGTTGAAATATTACTTGCGGTAGTTGAGCTTAGCAAGTGGATTGACCAAAGAGGTATGTGGAACTTTCCTATCTCTTGAGCATGAGTAGTTGTACCTATGTAGTACGGTAGACGTACAAGATTTGATATCCTTCATTTGTTTTAAAGTATATTGGTACTTGTTTCATTTTAAAAGTATAAGTCCCTTGGATTTAGGGAGAATGTATTTGACAAAGGAATAGCGCTAATATAATAACTTTATGGGAAGTTGGTTATATTAGTTTTTGAAAAGTTCACAAAGAAAGGTTTACTCTAATTAAAACAAGTACGGGTAAAGGATTTGAAACTAAGAAAGGTGAATTGATTTTTAGGCATTGGTTGCCTAAGGTTTTAAAGGAAATGAAGTCACTTGATTTAGAAGCCTATTATATTTCTAAAAGGAAATGTGACTTGTCTTGAAAAGAAAATCGTAACTTGATACTATGGTGATTAGTATCTTGGAATTTTTGTATAAAAAAGTTATTTCTTAAAAAGTTAGAAGTACATGGTACTTGGGTTGAATTCCCGGATTTTCTATTAAAAGACATGTTAGTGCCTTAGGATACTAAAATGAGAGGATATATTAATAATGTTAATAAGAAGTTAGGGGATTTCTTAACTTGCTTATGTTATGATAAGCCGGTAGTGCTTATGTTATGATAGGCCGGTAGTGCTTATGTTGTGATATGATAGGCCGGTAGTGCTTATGTATGATATGATAGGCCGGTAGTGCTTATGTTATGTATGATAGCCGGATGAGCTATGTTATATACTTATATTATTACGGGGTAAACCCCGGGTTATTATTTATGCCATGGATTTGCTACCCATGATGCGAGTGCGGCGCTTGCACTCATGCGGATCCGGACCACAGGATCCATGCGGGTGAAATAGTCCCATGCGAGTACGGCGATGGTACTCATGCGGGTCCACAGGATCCATGCGGGTGAAATAGTCCCATGCGGGTGAAATAGTCCCATGCGGGTGAAATAGTCCCATGACGAGGCGGATGACCTCATGCGGGTCCACAGGACCCATGCGGGTGAAATAGTCCCAGGAGTAGGATTGCTCAATGATACTACGGGCGAGGTACCCTGTTTTGATCGTGAGCCTCCTATTTTTATGCTATAAGATTTATACTTGTTACTCTCATTGTTAGTAAGGCACAGTGCAAGGAAATTGATTTTTATCTATGACTCCAGCTTATTTTTGACTTATGATATTACTACAGTATTTTCCAGTTTTACATACTTGGTACGTTGTGTACTGACTCCCTTCCTCGGGGGCTGCGTTCATGCCGCAGGTAAGGGAAAACAGGTGGTAAATCCTCATTCCTAGGATCTTTTACTCAGGTTTCAGGAGCTCCATTTCTTCGGAGGCTCGACTTTTGGTATGGTTCTCCCTGGTGTTGTTGATATTTTGTACATTCAGGGGTATGACGGGGCCCTGTCCCGTCATAGTGTTACTCATTCTTAGAGGCCTGTAGTCTTGTCATAACTTGGTTTGTTTAAGGATGTAACTGTTCGGTTTTATGTACTTTTGGGGTAGCCATTTTGGGCTAGACTATTTTATATCATTATAGTTGTTTATTGTGAGTTTATATTCCGCTGATTTTCTCTGATGTTGTGTCACAAGGGTGCCCGGGTCAAGGCACCGGTCACGGATCCGGGGTCGGGTCGTGACATGAACAACTCCGCCCATGTTGCGTAGTGAACAATTTCCATCTCTAGTTTGACAGAAATATGTGTTTTGATGTTGGAGATAGTAAGGGCTGAGTGAAACGAAGATTTTGATTCAGACATGGTTGTGAGTAAGAACAATAATGGAGAAAAAAAATATGAAAAATTTTCGGTCAAGGTAACACCAAGGAAGAAGATGACCGAAATTTGGAAGAAAATAAGAAAAATATTTGAGGATCTTTTTCTTCCTTATGCTCTTGATACCATGAAAGAGTTATGGAATATCTTCCTTAATCTTTATTCATCCCAAATGGTAACAATATATACACTAAGTAACAATTAATAGGAAGATTAAGTCTTCCCTAAAATCCTCCTCTACTATCCCATAATATATTCCTATATTAATACTATTCTATCCCTTACATTAATACATAATACTATTTACCATATACATAAGATTCTACATAATTATATTATTAATAGTAATTAATAATAAATATTCTAACAATATCTTTGATATATAAAGCAATGACATACTTTTAATATAACACTAAAAAAATCCAGTTCTTACAATAAAATCAAGAAAGTTGGTTAGTTGTATTAATATTAAAATTTATTAATTTTTCCAAAGTAATTATTATAAAATATTAATGTTAAAAAGGTTGACCCAATGTGCAATATACTACCTTTTTGAAATATACTCGTAAAGAATGGATCTTGGACCTAAATCAACCTCAAAAGCTAGCTTGTAGGGTGATGATTGTCCAAGTTCATATAAGGAGTCAATGCTTTCATTCCATATCCGATGTGAGACTCTTAACACTCTCCCACACTGGAGCGTGAATAATATAATTTGGGGGCCCAACATCGGCGAACAAAGAATTGGAATGAGTCTGACTCTGATACCATGTAAAAAATGAATATTGGGCCTAACTCAACCCCAAAAACTAGCTTGTAGGTGAGAATTGTCCAAATTCATATAAGGAGTCCATATTTTCATTCCATATCCGATGTGCGACTCATTTAAATTAGTTTTGTGGCTTCGTGCATCTGGCATCTTTACTTCTGCCATCACTAGGTATAACATTTGATATTTTAGTTCTTGTTAAACAGTATTAAATTATTTCATTCAATAGCATGTTAATTACAGAGAAGCATTCAGAATTTTTCCTCGGCTTAAAATCGAACTTACTGATCAGATATTATGAGAAACTTTTGTTGGTTCTAGAACCAGACTAGAAGTAAAGAAATGGGGTTAAAGAGTATTCAAAAAGTTAAACAAAGTAACGCTGAGTCGAGAGATGACTCTCTGTCTTTGAGATAAAATTACCCTGTATAGATACTTTTACGGTATCGGATAATAGTCTTCCAAGATAAAAATCAACTAATCAACAATACAAAGCAAATACTGTTAGATTTTGTTACACCCCGTAGTTCCAGGGTATGTATGTGAGGACGTACGTACGAGAATACGACAGTAATATTGGAAATGAAGAAAGATGTGACTTTTCGATGGAAAAATTTCCGGATTTTGTGAAGGAAAGAAGTTCGTTAATGGGAATTGGATTCCCATATTTGGTATTTGGACTTCCTGGATTATATTAGAATTATGGAATTTTATTTCCGGATTTGGTCACGTGGGGCCCACGGGGAAAAATTTACGATTTTGTGGGGCCCACTTTGTTTTCGAGATTTTTGATATATTGGATATTTTTGGAAGATGAAATATTTTGGACGAGTAGGGGGCGACACGTGTCACCCCCTTAGGTGGCCATGTGGGCGGAATTGGTGGGACAAGTGGCTAGACAACGTCCTCGGCGAAATGGCCATGACATTTGGCTCTTGTTTTTGTTGGCCATGTGGTGTGGTGGGGCCCACACACACATGTCCCAATCTAGACCACACACTTGCTATGATCCTAGCCTTTGATTTCTCTATAAATACCCCCTTGATGCATGACTTTATTCATCCCACACTTAAAGATTTCCAAGGCAAAAATATACTCCCTCCCTTTAGTTGCTCTCGTCCACCCCACTTGTGTAAAAATACTTCAATTATTGTTGTATAATCCCAAATACGTTAGCCTAGTATCCCTAGTAGTATTCTAAAGTAATCCCAACATAAGAGCTCGGAAATACTACTTTATTCCTTTAGTCGCAAAATGAAACCCTAGGAAAATCTTCATAGCTTGGATGAAGTGTTAAGAGAAGTTGTTTAGAAACTTCTAAGGGTTGCTTGGAGCGGATTGGAGCGTAAGGAATAGGAGCTAAACGTTGCTCAGGATCGACTTATAAATCTTGGATAATTTTGGGCTTATCGAGGTAATGATGTTACACCCCGTAGTTCCAGGGTATGTATGTGAGGACGTACGTACGAGAATACGACAGTAATTTTGGAAAGAAAGAAAGATGTGATTTTTCGACGGAAAAGTTTCCGGGTTTTGTGAAGGAAAAAGGTTCGTTAATGGGAATTGGATTCCCAGATTTGGTATTTGGACTTCTTGGGTTATATTAGAATTTTGGGATTTTATTTTCGGAAATGGTCACGTGGGGCCCACGGGAGAAATTTACGGTTTTGTGGGGCCCACTTTGTTTTCAAGATTTTCGGTATTTTGGTTATTTTCGGAAGATGAATATTTTGGACGAGTAAGGGGGCGACACGTGTCACCCCCCCTAGGTGGCCATGTGGGCCGAAATGGTGGGACAAGTGTCTTGCCACTTGTCCCTTGGCCGAAATGGCCATGGCACTTGGCTAGCATTTTCGTTGGCCATGTGGTGTGGTGGGACCCACACACACATGGCCCAATCTAGACCACACACTTGCTAAGATCTTGACCCTTGATTTCTCTATAAATACTCCCTTAGTGCTAGACTTATTATCATCCACACTTAAGCTTTCCAAGGCAAAAATACTCCCTCCCTTTAGCTTGTTCTCGTCCCCCCCTCTTTGTGTAGAGAAATACTTCAAGTATTATTGTATAATCCCAAATACCTTAGCCTAGTATCCCTAGTAGTATTCCAAAGTTATTTCAATACTAGGGTGCCCGGGGTAAGGCACCAGTCACGGGCCCGAAGTCGGGTCGTGACAAAAGTGGTATCAGAGCAGTTAATCCTCGGAAAGTATCTACAGACCGTATCTAGTAGAGTCTTGATTATCGGCGTGTTGTGCACCACACCTATAATCAGGAGGCTGCAGGATATTTAGGATTGGTTTCCATTCTTCTCACTCTGAGATCGTGCCTTAGAGCTGTGTTATAAGTTGGACTCCCTCTGGCGTATTCGTATGTACCAAGTTATGCCTCTACGGAAGGCAACCAGGGCCCAGATGGGCAAGGCAGCAGAGGGAGCTACGAGTAGAACACAGAGGGTTACGAGGGCACAGGCCCGGTCATTACCTGAGATAGTACTTCAGACGACGAGTTTTATGACGCCGCTAGCCCCAGCAGAGTTTAGAGCGGCATCAGTTTCTAATGAGGTCACGATACCTAAGCCTCCAGTTCCACGACCAGGAGCCGAGGATATGAATTCAAGAGATGGCCCAGTTACTAGCTAGAATCGTGTCAAGATATGAGAACGGACGGGAGCCGGCGGTTCCGGCAGTGCCAGTGGTTCACCCTTGATCCGATAGTCTGAGACTTCGGGATTTCTTGAGTTGTAGTCCGCCAGAGTTCTATGGATAGAGAGCTGAGGATGTTCCTCAGGGTGTCATGCTAGTTTGGGAGATTATTATGCTTGCGGCCAGCAGGGCCATTTGGTGAGAGTTTGTCCGACCAGAGGTAGAACGGATGTTGAGACTCAGCCTTCGGGATCGGTGGCTGGTCCATCGCCTTCTATAGCTAGGCGCCCTGCAGGGCAGGATTATGAATAGAGTGACAAAGAGAAAGTGAGGCAGTAGTTACAGAGATATCTTCAGCCCTTAAGAGACTGGTTTATGTTGTTATGGTGGATACATGTTAAGTGCTATGTACGGATAGCAGTGTGTTAAGTGTGAATTAGAAAACATGGGTAGTTGAAAAAGGTAAGTCTGGAGACGAGACAATTGTGAGCCTTAGAATTTACAACAGTTAGGACCTTGGATGCAAGGCCGCCTTGAGTGGATGATTTTACGGTTGGTCTTTGTCGAAATACTTGGTATGCGTGAAATATATTGTGGGATAATTCCATGGGTAGTGTGAGATAGAAGTGGTAGCTTCCATGACGTGAATTAGTAAGATTGTTCCGGATCGGGGAACGACAGAGTTTGGCGCGATAATGGGTCAGGTTGAGGCCAGATCGCGGGTCAACCCGCAACCCGAAATGAGGTGGGGTCAGTTCGAGGTGGTCCCGCCAGGTGGTAGGGTCACGAGGGTGCTAGGCCCAAGTTTAGGTAACCATCGTACGAGTTCGCGGATGTGTTCGACTAGAATCGGATCGTGAAGGCCGGGAATGGCCTTGAAGGAATTTGAGGCTAGTAAGAGGACCAAGTTTGGAGATAGTGACTCCCAGGTTTTGGAAATTGAAGCGGTAACAGAAGTGTGGAACGTATACTATAGAGTTCGGGTGTACGAGAAGGGTACGACGAGTAAGAAAGGAAGCGAACATGTGTTAAGAGATGGAAGTGATCATTTTTTTGTGAAGTGAAGGTGCGAAGAGAGTATCCTTTGGACCAGAAGTGAGAGTTAGTGTTGTTTTACATCTTAGAGGTAGTTCCTCGTTGGCTTGGATTTGAGTTTTGCGCACATGTTATATTCTGGCCATTGGTGGCATGATCGATTTTGTAAGTGTAGTAGTGGAGACTATACCGGCGCATGTATGTTTGGAGACTTAGAAGGAACATTCGGGACGAATGTTTATAAGGGGGGAAGAATGTTACACCCCGTAGTTCCAGGGTATGTATGTGAGGACGTACGTACGAGAATACAACAGTAATTTTGGAAAGAAAGAAAGATGTGATTTTTCGACGGAAAAGTTTCCGGGTTTTGTGAAGGAAAAAGGTTCGTTAATGGGAATTGGATTCCCAGATTTGGTATTTGGACTTCTTGGGTTATATTAGAATTTTGGGATTTTATTTTCGGAAATGGTCACGTGGGGCCCACGGGAGAAATTTACGATTTTGTGGGGCCCACGTTGTTTTCAAGATTTTCGGTATTTTGGTTATTTTCGGAAGATGAAATATTTTGGACGAGTAAGGGGGAGACACGTGTCACCCCCCTAGGTGGCCATGTGGGCCGAAATAGTGGGACAAATATCTTGCCACTTGTCCCTTGGCCGAAATGGCCATGGCACTTGGTTAGCATTTTCGTTGGCCATGTGGTGTGGTGGGACCCACACACACATGGCCCAATCTAGACCACACACTTGCTAAGATCTTGACCCTTGATTTCTCTATAAATACCCCCTTAGTGCTAGACTTATTATCATCCACACTTAAGCTTTCCAAGGCAAAAATACTCCCTCCCTTTAGCTTGTTCTCGTCCCCCCCTCTTTGTGTAGAGAAATACTTCAAGTATTGTTGTATAATCCCAAATACCTTAGCCTAGTATCCCTAGCAGTATTCCAAAGTTATTTCAATACTAGGGTGCCCGGGGTAAGGCACCAGTCACGGGCCCGAAGTCGGGTCGTGACAAATGATCCATGTCCTTCTATTGTAATTGGAGATTACATATTGTAGTAGTTTATAATTGCGTATAAGATATATGGAAGGATGATTAAAAAGAATTGAACTGTATTTACATTGGACTGTATTTACAGTAGACTTGTAGTATTATTGTGGGGCGTGTAATCCCCTTGGAGTTGTTGGCTTGGTAGCGGGCCTTGATATAGGAGGATATTTATGAGGTTGCAAGGGGGGGAGGTGCTGCCCAATTTTCCGTAGAATAAGGAACCTCGTACTTAGAATATTCTACGAAGAGATCTAGAAGTTAATGAACGTTTTATGACCATTATAGGTTGAAGTACTACGAGTAGCGTATTCTACTTGAAGGTTGGAAAAGGCTAGCAGGGTTATAGTACTTTGGAGCTGTTACACCCCGTAAATTCAAGAGGTTAAGTTAAGAACATACGAAAGGAAATAAGATTTGAATTTGGAAAGTTGGGTTGGCAAAAGGTTGTGGGCAGACTTTCAGTCAACTTTGGAGTGGTATATCTCCTAGTTCTTTAGGAGTTTTGAAGAGTTTTAAAAGATTAGTATGAAGTTCGCTGAATCTAGTTTCCAACGCAACAAACCGTTCGTCGATAGGACATCGGAGTCAAAAGTTATGGAAGTTTCAAGTTTGGTGCGCAATCGGGAAGCAGCGATTTGGTTCGAGGTGCAGTAGCGCGCCGGAATCTGAGGCATGGCCGGTTGTTCTGGGGTTCGCGGGGTTGCAGCGCCGCGCCGAATGCGAGGGCGCGGCGGAATGCGAGAACTTTTCTCGGAGTGGCGGCGCCGCGCCGAGACGGGATTTTCTTGTGATGTAAAGTAAAAACAGGGATATTTTGTTTTAAACCTATGGGAGGGTGACAAGTGTCCCTCCCATCCTTTATCTGAAAGTGCTCCTATTATAGGGCCAAGTCTTGGAAGACTTGGCCATTTCATTCAAACCCTCCCAAGAAAGATCCTCTCCTTCTCTCTTGATTTTTGAAGAAAACCTAGCCTAAGAGGAAATTGTTGGAGGCGGCAAGAAGGAAAAGTGTGGGTAAACTTGTGGGAGCGGTGGGCGATTTTGTGGAAGAGGTGGAAGAAAAAGGGGCTTTTGTGGGCTATTCCTTAAGGTAAAAGTTTCCTTTCTCTTGGTTATGAGCCTAAGGTCATTATATTTTAGTAGTATAGATGTGAGCTGAGGTCATTATATTTTAGTGATTTAGAATTGAGCCTAAGGATTTTGTTTTATTGTAGTAGTATAGAGTTGAGCTGAAATTTGTTTTATGTGAATAGATTTGGGTCGTCGCATGTTGTAAAGGGAGATTGTAATTGTTGAAGATGTCTAGGGCTAGATATCATGTTAGACTTAAGAACTTGGATTGGAAAGAGTTGAAAGGGGTTTTGTATTGGTTATATTGTTGGCCAAGAATGGCATGGAAATTATTGGTTTATTTTGTGTTGTTGTGGGGCGGAATTTTACACGTATTAGTAGGCGTGTAATCCCCTTGTAATTGCTGAATGAATTGAGCCTTAAATGTGGCGTTGGTTATTGAATTTCGGCCTTGAAAAAGGTGGCATAGTAAGTAGAAACAAAGGAAGTGTTGTCCAAATTTCCCGTAGAACAAGGGACTTTTCATTAGAATATATTACGTTGAAGCTAGACGCTAATAGACGTATTATGGTCATTATAGGTTGACATCTACGGACGACATATTGGACTTGGCAAGTGGATTAAACAAAAGAGGTATGTAGAACTCTTCCTATCTCTTGAGCATGAGTAGTTATAACTGTATGGTACGGTAGACGTACGTGATTTTAAATGAAGAGAAGTCATTTGACATATTTGACTTGTTTTAAGGATGTCTAGTTGGTTGAGTTAGAGAATTAACTCACGTGTCCTTAAGGAAGAGTTATAAGAATGGTTTATCCTAATAAGGTAGACAAGGATTTCTTGACATGATCAAGTATAGAATACTAGATTCGGGAAGTATTGATTCTTGAACTATTATAAAGATAAGAACTTGTTTCTAAGTTAGGGAAATTGTCTTCTAAGTTAAAGAGACTTGAAGTACTTTGTAAGTAGTGTAACTTGAATTGAAGTACAAGCCTCTTGGTTATAGAGAGAGCAAAGTGGTCTAAGACATAAAGAGTTATAACGGCTTTATGAGAAGTTAGTTATGACGGCTTTATGGGAGGATAAAGATGTCTTGGTTCTAAAGCATAAAGTTAGTATAACGGCTTTATGGGAAGTTGGTTATAATAACTTTATGGAAGATTAAAGAAATTGTTTTTCTCGAATAAGGTAAGCCTAGATAAAAGAATGGATACTAAGAAAGACAATTCGATTTAAAGGCATCAATTGCTTAAAAGTTTAAAATGAGGGTCACTTGATTTAGAAGCCGAAGCATATTTCTAATAATATAGTGACTTGTTTGAAATATAGATAAGCCTTGATACTACGGGTGTTAGTATCTTGGGGTCTTATGTGGAAATTGGATCTTGGAAAGAATAGAAATACATAGTACTTTGGGTTGAATTTTCCCCGGACTTGTTAAGTGATATGAAAAGTGCCTTAAGGTCATAAAATGAGATCCATTTTGTATGTTAATGAAAGTCTAAAGAAGTTGTGAACTTACTTGGAGCGTCACAAGCGATGATGGAGGATTCCACGGGTATGCTTCCATGGTCTTAGTATGGGTTCTGGAACATCTTGTCGGTGATGTGGGATTCCACGGGTATGCGTAGTGGACATGCTGCGATGAGGATTAGAGGCATGTAGTTTGAGGGTAAGAGTATAAATGAGGGGTAAATCCCCAAGATCGTTATACCACCTGTTTCCGTGGATTTGCTACCCACGATGCGAGGAATACCTCATGCGAGTCCTATGGGCTTATGCGGGTGAAATAGTCCCATGCGGGCGGATCTGACTATCACGAGGAATACCTCATGCGGGTCCATACGACTATCACGGGTGAAATAGTCCGAGTAGGATTACTAAATGAAGTCATGTACGAGATGAGGGATTCCACGGGCATGATATATATATATACATGTATGTGTACACCGACAGTGAGGTGGGATGCCACGGGTGCGTCACATGGTTATAGTTACATTTACGGCTGTCGGTAGTGACGGGGAATTCCACGGGCAGAGGATATAGGTATATATGTGTTGTATGCGTGTACGCTGACAGTGAGGTAGGATGCCACGGGCGCATCACATGGTTGTATTGTACTTCATGATCGGCGGTGGCGGGATTCACGGGCGGAGGATATAGGTATATACGTGTTGTAGGTGTGTCTGCGCGGCGGTGAGGTAAGTACCGCGCGTCACGAGTTAGATTTTACACACTGGCGGTGGTGTGATGGGAGTCCCACGGGCACGCTTTGATATTTGGTGGTGTTCATACCGTTATACCGTATTTTGAGTATATGCGTGGGGCGTGCGTAGAAAATTTGAAACTTGTACTAAGGCTTGGCGAATTAATTTTGTTCACAACACCCGTTTAGAGTCGTTTTTCGAAGAAACGTTTTCACGACTTCGAAGGGAATTTCGGCTATGTCATTTTTAATTTTGCGGATTTTTCCGAGAGGCGAAGCGTCTTTGGGCCAACAAGAGGCGCCACTTGGCACCTCGTTGGCGGACGTAAGGGCTCGGATTGGACGAAATGGAGAGGTGTAGTTGGTAGGATATTTTGTGTGTTAGTTGGTCAAGGACACATGGGTGAATCTTGGCCCTACACTTGCCTTGCACTTGGCAAGATCTTGGCCATTGGTTGGCCTTCACTTGACCTATAAATACCCCTTCCCTTTGAAGACTTCTTCATCCAAAAAATCTCTAAGTCTTGAGAGCTCCCCCTCCCCATTTCGTGAGGCCCCCTTGGCCGAGAGTTCCCACAGTGGGGTAGTAGAGGGTAGCCACCCTCCTTGGGGTGCTAGCCGTGGGTACCCCACTGCTAGTAGTTTCGTATAAATACCCTCTTGTTAGAAAGACTCTCAAACGTATTGTTATCATGCCCAAATTACCTTAGCCATATACCTTGTAGTATTCTAAGGTTATACCTATCTGAAAAGCCAGAAATACTATTATACTTAGTCGGTCACAAAACCGAAACCCTAGGAAAATCTCCATAGTCCGTTGGAGTATTGTGTAGAATTTGGTTAGAACTTCTAAGGTGGTTTAGAGCGGGTTGGGCGCTCGGAGTTGGAGCTAAGCGATTGCCGGGATCGACTTTAACTAGGATAATTATGGGCTTATCGAGGTAATTATCTTGTCCCTCTATTGTAATTGGAAATTACATATTGTTAGAATATATAGTTAAAGTATACTATATATAGAACTGAACGTAGTTATCGGCAATGTCTTTTGAATTAAGCTGAATAATACTTACAGCAATGTCTTTGCGACTTAAGCCCAATTTAAAGAAGAATCTTGAATGTAATTACATAGGGTGTATTCAGATGAACTTGTGTAGTAGTACCGTGGAGTAGAATTGTACCCGTTAGGGTTAGACGTATAACCCCCCCCGGGTTGGCTTGGGAGCCGGCCTCGATAGAGGAGGAGATTTACTGTTGTTGCGGGAAAGAACCAATTTTCGGTAGAATGTTATACGATGAGATCTAAATTTTAATAAGCGCCTTGTGGCCTTATAGGTTTAAGTACTACGTGTGGCGCGTTCTACTTGGCTTAAGGAGTAGCCGACAGTTGGAAGTACTTGGAGCGTTTTGCTATTAGTCGATACTCGTCGCGAGGTATGTGAACCTCTTCCTATCTCTTCTAGCATGATATGTGTGAACTATGTAGTACGGTAGACGTACATGTGCTAAACGTATTTGATTGGTTTAAAACATAAAGTGTTATAACGGCTTTATGGGAAGTTAGTTATAACGACTTTATGTTGGTAAGAAGATCTTGTGGTTTTAAAAGGTAATCTGGTTTGAACTATAAGCGGCTTGTTATGTGTTAATAAAGAACTTGAAGTATTTCAAAAGATTTTGAATCATTTTGAAAGAAGAAGTAATACTTGGTTTTGAAAACTTAAGAGTTATACTAGCTTTATGGGAAGTTAGGTATAACGGCTTAAGAATGTTTCTTGATTTGGAAATCGAATGTGTATCGACAAACCAACTGCAGCGTTAATAAAAGGAAATGTTTTGTGATTAAGTATTATTAAAACCGGAGAAACTTCCATCTGCATAGAAGCTAAGATGAGACAAAATGATATTTCCTAGATCATGGCTGCGGTAATAAGATTGTTATAAACAAGAATATCTTACTCACATATAAGACTTATGTTTCTCAGATAGTTTAAAAGAGAATTATATTCTTAAATGAATAAGACTATGAACTACGAAACCTTTCTAAAATAAGAAACGTGAACATTTGAAATTAGGCAAACTTGGACGTTTGGAAAATAATGTCGTTACTTGATTTTACAAAAGTAAGTGTTTTGGTTTACTTAAAAGGATAATCACTCTATTTTTCACATAATTACGGGTATTGTGTGACTTTTGTGAAAGTAACGTATCTTTTAAAGATTTAATGTATGAAGTACTTTGGGGGATAAAAACCCGAACTTGTTGACATATAGTAGAAAGTACCTTGTGTGTATAACTTGATTGTGTTGGTTTGTGATAGCCTTGTAATACTTTCTTGTTGATTGATAAGTAACCATGCTAGGATGCTATGTGTGTTAGTATCTTGTGATGTTAGTGTAAAGGGGTTTTCCCCTCGACTGTGCTTAAAGTTGTTTGACTATCAGCCGTTATGTTGGTATTGTACCACTCACCTTGACTTATTTCCGGAGGTTAAGCTGCCCTCCGATGCGGGGTAGACTCGGTGATGCAGGACCATGATTCGAGAATACCTCATGCGGGTCCTCGGGGCTATGCGGAGCTACGAGTTCGAGGTTAGTGTGCGGCCTTTATGGTCATGCGGTCTATGTGGCCATGCGATGCGAGTCGGGGCGATCTTAGGAGTAGCTACCCTCGATGCGGGGTTATACCTCATGCAGGCCTATGAGATTGGCCTATGCGGAGCTGCGGGGAGTTCCAGGGCTAGACGCGCACATTTGATACTGCGGGCGAGTGACCAGCTTTGATCATGTGACGGTCTAGACAGATATCATAATCTGATTTATGACCTTGTTAGTCTGTAGGTGTTAGTAGTCGGCTATGCCTTCGTACTTACCTGCATTTTATTTGGACACGGTGGGACACGGTGTTCATGTGTATTCCTTGGTGCTTTTCTATCATAGGCTGGCGGTGAGGAAGGTATTCCACGGGCATGATTGATGTTATGGGCTTGAGACCCATAGTTATATTCAGTGATGACTTTGAGGCGTGAGTCACGACTTGACATACGGCTTATTTGTTGTGAGCGTAGTTTGCTTATCATACATGTCTCTGCTTTATAGACTATTATGATTTCATTTGCGATATTTTTAGTTTCACATACTGCATTTTTGTCTTGACCTCGCCCGGGGCTGCGTTCATGCCGCAGGTTGAGGTACACCAGTCGTTGATCCTAGCTCTCAGGGTCACAGTTTCAACGTTGGGAAGCTCCGTTTCTCCGGAGGCTTATCAGTGGTATAGTCCCCTGTCGTAGTAAGTGTTTACATTCAGGGGTTTGGCGGGGCCCTGTCCCGCCATGGTTGTCATATCATTCGTAGAAGTGCAGTAATCTTGTTGTGGCGGGGTTTGTAAAAGGATTAAACTGTTCATGTTGAAAAAGTTGTCATTTATATATATCTTAGAAAGCAAGTTTTCTCGGATTATTGTTTCATATTTCATAATATGTCTTGTATCGTTTTATGTTCCGCTGATTACTCTGAGGTTGTATCACTAGGGTGCTCGGGGTAAGGCACCAGTCACGGGCCCGGAATCGGGTCATGACAAAAGTGGTATCAGAGCAGTTAATCCTCGGAAAGTGTCTACTGACGTATCGATGAAGTCTTGATTATCGGTGTGTTGTGCACCACACCAATAATCGAGGCTATAGGATATTTAGGATTGGTTTCTATTCTTCTCACTCGAGATCGTGCCTTAGAGCGGTGTTGTAAGTTGGACCTCTAACGTATTTCTTTCCCACCGTTATGCCTCGCGTAGGCAACCCGACCAGAGGGCAAGGCAGCGTAGGAGGCTGCGAGTAGATCTGAGGGTTACGTGAGCACAGCCCGATCATCACCAGGTGGTGCTTCATTCGGGAGTTTTGCGACGTCACTAGCCCAGCAGAGTTTAGCTTGCGGCGGCGATTCCTCTGCGGCCATGATATTTGAACCTTCGTTCACGGCCAGGGAACAGAGAATATAGATTTCAAGGAGGCGACCCTGTTACTAACTATGGATTTGACTACCAGAGAGTATACCGATGTACCGCGAGTCTTGATGAATATCAACGAGAAGGTTGTGCAAGAGTAAGTTCTTCAGTTAGGCTTGAGCATGGCCTGTGTACGGGCTTATGCGCAGCAGGCCAAGAAAAGTAGAGATCGACGGGTTAACGAAGGACAGCAGAAGAGGGCCAGAGTAGCAAGGTCCTTTGGTAACTTGCGAGGCGAGTCGCCTCACCAGCAGATTAGATTATGCGCATCCACGGTGCGAGAAAGGTCCTCGCGGGGTTCGGGGCGTTCGGGGTATGCGAGAGTTGGTCGAGCTCGAGCTTAGGTTCCGCTACTGCGTAGGTTCCAGCCAGCCGGATTCAGTTTTCTTTTTTTTCCAGTGTTCACAGTGTGGCAGGCGTCATCCCAGGGAATGTCGTCTTTTAGATGGTACTTGTTGTACCTATGACCGTCAGGGTCTGATGTCGAAAGAGTGTCCTTGCGGGAGGACTTAGCCTTCAGGATCGGTGGGTAGTTCGTCATCTCCCCTAGTTATCGCCTGCAGGCGGGTTTGATTAGAACGACTAAGGGGAGTGAAGCAGTAGATATAGATATATCCTTAACCCTCTAGAGATCTGTATGTGTGATAAGGTGGGTATACCTTAAGTGCTATGTTCTGATAGCAGTATGTTAGTTGTGATTAGAAATCATGGTGGGTTAACCGAGTAAGATATTGGGGGATAGAGAAGGTGTGAGCCTTAGAGTTTTATACGTAGAGACCTTAGAGGTAAGGCCATCTCGAGTAAAAGATGTATTGTTTATGTTTGACCCTTATAGGAGTGCATAGTGCACGTGAGTTATGTTTGTGGGATTAGTCCCTGAGTAGTGTGGAATGAAAGAGGGTAGTTGAGCTAAGAAGACCGCTAGGTTTTAAACGTGATTAGTGAGAGTTTTCCTTCGGAGAGCTAGCGTTTAGCGCGTTGCCGGGTCGGGTTGAGGCCACGTTGCGGGTCAACCCGCGGCATGTTTGGTGGAGGGGACAGTTTGTGGTGGTCCCGCCTTGTGGTAGGGTCACGAGGGTGTTAGGCCCGAGTTTAGTTAACCAACGTATGAATTCGTGGACGATTCGACCGATGAGTCGGGCGAGAGGTCACCGCCTTGTCTTAGCAAAGACCGTTTACTCGGCAGAAGGTTATGCGAGATTATATATCAGAAAGGTTGTAAGGCTGCACGAGGTGCCTACCTTCACCTTAAGACAGACGATGGAGCCTGTGTTACGATCGCTTTTTTACGGAGGTTTTGCGAGCAAGGTTAGGAACTCAGGTGAGTCTCGAGACCGCATTCGCCCTCGGGCCAGTGTGTGTATCTCAGAGGTAGTCGTGGGGATTGTTGTCTCCTGTGGAGGAAGTGTTTAAGCTACCATTTCAGTGTTCGGATATCGCCTTATGAAGCCTTGTAAGGGCGGAAGTGTAAGTTGCCGGTCGATTGGTTCGATGTTGGCAAGATTCAAATAGTTGGTTCAGGCTTGTTCCGGCAATTTGTGGATAGAGTAAAGCTTGTCTAGAAGAGGTTACGGCGGCTCGGAGAAATCGTGCGGATAATCGGCGACGACGCTTAGAGTTGAGTTGACGGTCGGTCTTCAAGATACCACCGGTTTGGGTGTGACGAGTTTTGGAAAGCAGAGGAACTTAGCCCGAGTTACTTTGGGCCTTGCAGATCTGGTGCGAGTAGGCGGGTTGCCTATATGTTAGCTTTGCCGTCCGACTTAGGAGGCGACGTCCGATCTTTCGTATTGTTATGATCGGAAAGTATCGGAGAATCCATCAGTGTTCCCGATTAATGATGACCACATTAGAGATAGTAACCCGAGTCTTGAAGCGAACCGTATCGGAATGTGGTAAGAGTTCGAGTGTCACGACCTCGAAGTGCATGGCAGCCGGTACCATTTGTTGGGTCGTCGGAGCAAGGCTCGCGACAAAGTGACAAAAGTGGTATCTACGACGAGTAAAGAGAAGCGAGCATGTATGGCGGGCATAGATGTGATCATTTCTTTTGTAAAGAGAATGTGAGAAGGAAGAATATTTTAGACCCCGGTGAGGAGTGTTTTGTGGTGATTATTAGAGGTGTTTCTTCGTGGACTTTGATGTAAGTATTTACGCAGGTGCTTCTTTGGCCAGCTGTGGCAGGATTGTTATCGTAAGTATAGTAGTGAAGACTATACTGGCGCGCGTTTTTTTTAAGACTTAGAAGGAACATTAGGGAAGAATGTTTCTAAGGAGGGGAGAATGTTATACCGTATTTTGAGTATATGCGTGGGGCGTGCGTAGAAAATTTGAAACTTGTACTAAGGCTTGGCGAATTAATTTTGTTCACAACACCCGTTTAGAGTCGTTTTTCGGCGAAAGCGTTTTCCACGACTTTCGAAGGGAATTTCCGGCTATGTCATTTTTAATTTTTGCGGATTTTTCCGAGAGACGAAACGTGTTGGGCCAACAAGAGGGCGCCACTTGGCACCCTCCCATTGGCGGACGTAAGGGCTCGGATTGGACGAAATGGAGAGGTGTAGTTGGTAGGATATTTTGTGTGTTAGTTGGTCAAGGACACATGGGTGAATCTTGGGCCTACACTTGCCTTGCACTTGGCAAGATCTTGGCCATTGGTTGGCCTTCACTTGACCTATAAATACCCCTTCCCTTTGAAGACTTCTTCATCCAAAAAAAATCTCTAAGTCTTGAGAGCTCCCCCTCCCCATTTCGTGAGGCCCCCCTTGGCCGAGAGTTCCCCCCCTAGTGGGGTAGGCCGAGGGGTAGCCACCCCCCTCTCCTTGGGGTGCTAGCCGTGGGGTACCCCCCCCCCCTAGCCTAGTAGTTTTCGTATAAATACCCCCCTCTTGTTAGAAATACTCTCAAAAGTATTGTTATAATGCCCAAATTACCTTAGCCGTATACCTTGTAGTATTCTAAGGTTATACCTATACGAAAAGCCCAGAAATACTATTATACTTAGTCGGTCCACAAAACCGAAACCCTAGGAAAATCTCCATAGTCCGTTGGAGTATTGTGTAGAATTTGGTTAGAACTTCTAAGGGTGGTTTAGAGCGGGTTGGAGCGCTCGGAGTTGGAGCTAAACGATTGCCCAGGATCGACTTTAACTAGGATAATTATGGGCTTATCGAGGTAATTATCTTGTCCCTCGCTTGTAATTAGAAATTACATATTGTTAGAATATATAGTTAAAGTATACTGTCTATAGAATCGACGTAGTTATCGGCAATGTCTTTTGACTTAAGCTGAATAATACTTACAGCAATGTCTTGCGACTTAAGCTGAATTTAAAGAAGAATCCGAACTGTAATTACATAGGTGTATTACAGATGAACTTGTGTAGTAGTCTTGTGGAGTAGAATTGTACAGTTAGGGTTAGGCGTATAACCCCGGTTGGCTTGGTAGCCGGCCTCGATAGAGGAGGAGATTTCTGTTGCGGGGGAGAGTCTTTGCGAATTTTGGTAGAATGTTCTACGATGAGATCTAGAGGTTAATAAGCGCCTTGTGGCCGTATAGGTTGAAGTACTACGTGGGGCGCGATCTACTTGGCTTAAGGAGTAGCCGAGCGGTTGGAAGTACTTGGGCGTTTTGCTATTAGTCGATACTCGCCGCGGTATGTGAACCTCTTCCTATCTCTTCTAGCATGATATGTGTGAACTATGTAGTGCGGTAGACGTCATGTGCTAAATGTATTTGATTGGTTTAAAACATAAAGTGTAATAACGGCTTTATGGGAAGTTGGTTATAACGACTTTATGTTGGTAAGAAGATACTTGTGGTTTTAAAAGGTAATGGTTTGAACTATAAGCGAGCTTGTTATGTGTTAATAAAGAACTTGAAGTATTTCAAAAGATTTTTGAATCATTTTGAAAGAAGAAGTAATACTTGGTTTTTGAAAACTTAAGAGTTATACTAGCTTTATGGGAAGTTAGGTATAACGGCTTAAGAATGTTTCTTGATTTGGAAATCGAGAATGTGTATCGACAAACCACTGCAGCGTTAATAAAAGGAAATGTTTTGACAGATTAAGTATTATTAAAACCAGTAGAAACTTCCATCTGCATAGAAGCTAAGATGAGACAAAATGATATTTCCTAGATCATGGCTGCGGTAATAAGATTGTTATAAACAAGAATATCTTACTCACATATAAGACTTATGTTTCTCAGATAGTTTAAAAGAGAATTATATTCTTAAATGAATAAGACTATGAACTACGAAACCTTTCTAAAATAAGAAACGTGAACATTTGAAATTAGGCAAACTTGGACGTTTGGAAAATAATGTCGTTACTTGATTTTACAAAAGTAAGTGTTTTGGTTTACTTAAAAGGATAATCACTCTATTTTTCACATAATTACGGGTATTGTGTGACTTTTGTGAAAGTAACGTATCTTTTAAAGATTTAATGTATGAAGTACTTTGGGGGATAAAAACCCGAACTTGTTGACATATAGTAGAAAGTACCTTGTGTGTATAACTTGATTGTGTTGGTTTGTGATAGCCTTGTAATACTTTCTTGTTGATTGATAAGTAACCATGCTAGGATGCTATGTGTGTTAGTATCTTGTGATGTTAGTGTAAAGGGGTTTTCCCCTCGACTGTGCTTAAAGTTGTTTGACTATCAGCCGTTATGTTGGTATTGTACCACTCACCTTGACTTATTTCCGGAGGTTGGCGCCTCCGACGCGGGGTAGACTCGGCGATGCAGGACCATGATTCGAGAATACCTCATGCGGGTCTGGGGCCTATGCGGAGCTACGAGAGTTCGAGTTAGTGTGCGGCCTTTATGGTCACGCGGTGCATGTGGCCATGCGGATCGCGAGTCGGGGCGATGCGGGAGTAGCTACCCTCGATGCGGGGTTATACCTCATGCGGGCCTATGAGATTGGCCTATGCGGAGCTGCGGGAGTTCGAGGCTGAAGCGCGCACATTTGATCTGCGGGCGAGTGACCGGCTTTGATCATGTGACGATGCAGACAGATATCATATCTGATTTATGACCTTGTTAGTACGTAGGTGTTAGTAGTCGGCTATGCCTTCGCACTTACCACTGTCTTGATTTTATTTGGACACAGGTGGGACCTGGTGTTCATGTGTATTCCTTGGTGCTTTTCTATCATAGACTGCCGGCAGTGAGGAAGGTATTCCACGGGCATGATTGATGTTATGGGCTTGAGACCCATAGTTATATTCGAGTGATGACTTTGAGGGCGTGAGTCCCTGACTTGACATGACTGCTTATTTGTTGTGAACTGTAGTTTGCTTATCATACATGTCTCCTGCTTTATAGACTATTATGATTTCATTTGCAGTATTTTTAGTTTCACATACTCGCACTGTTGTCTCGACCTCGCCCGGGCTGCGTTCATCTGCCGCGAGTTGAGGTACGCGATCGTTGATCCTAGCTCTCGGTCACGTTTAACGTTAGGAAGCTCCGTTTCTCGGAGGCTTATCGATGGTATAGTCCTGTCGTAGTAAGTGTTTACATTCGGGGGTTTGGCGGGCCTGTCCGCCATGGTTGTCATATCATTCGTAGAGGTGCAGAGTAATCGTTGTGGGCAGGGTTTGTAAAAAGGATTAAACTGTTCATGTTGAAAAAGTTGTCATTTATATATATGCCGAAAGGCAAGTTTTTCTCGGATTATTGTTTCATATTTCATAATATGTCTTGTATCGTTTTATGTTCCGCTGATTACTCTGAGGTTGTATCACTAGGGTGCTCGGGGTAAGGCACCAGTCACGGGCCCGGAATCGGGTCATGACAAAAGTGGTATCAGAGCAGTTAATCCTCGGAAAGTGTCTACAGACCGTATCCAGTAGAGTCTTGATTATCGGTGTGTTGTGCACCACACCAATAATCAGGAGGCTATAGGATATTTAGGATTGGTTTCTATTCTTCTCACTCTGAGATCGTGCCTTAGAGCTGTGTTGTAAGTTGGACCCTCTAACGTATTTCTTTCCCTAACCGCTATGCCTCGCGTAGGCAACCCGACCCAGAGGGCAAAGCGTAGGAGCTGCGAGTAGAGTACAGAGGGTTACGTGGGCACAGGCCCAATCATCACCTGGGGTGGTGCTTCATTCGGGGAGTTTTGCGACGTCACTAGCCCCAGCAGAGTTTAGCACGGCGGCGGCAGTTCCTACTGCGGCCATGATATTTGAACCTTCAGTTCCACGACCGGGAACAGAGAATATAGATTTCAAGGAGGCGACCCTGTTACTAACTATGGATTTGACTACCAGAGAGTATACCGATGTACCGCGAGTCTTGATGAATATCAACGAGAAGGTTGTGCAAGAGTAAGTTCTTCAGTTAGGCTTGAGCATGGCCTGTGTACGGGCTTATGCGCAGCAGGCCAAGAAAAGTAGAGATCGACGGGTTAACGAAGGACAGCAGAAGAGGGCCAGAGTAGCAAGGTCCTTTGGTAACTTGCGAGGCGAGTCGCCTCACCAGCAGATTAGATTATGCGCATCCACGGTGCGAGAAGGTCCTCCACGGGGTTCGGGGCGTTCGGTATGCGAGAGTTGGTGAGCTCGAGCTTAGGTTCACTACACGTAGGTTCGGCCACCGGATTGATTTTCTTTTTTTTCCAGTGTTCACAGTGTGGCAGGCGTCATCCCAGGGAATGTCGTCTTTTAGATGGTACTTGTTGTACCTATGACCGTCAGGGTCTGATGTCGAAAGAGTGTCCTTGCGGGAGGACTTAGCCTTCAGGATCGGTGGGTAGTTCGTCATCTCCCCTAGCTATGCGCCCTACGGGGCAGGTTTGATTAGAACGACTAAGGGGAGTGAAGCAGTAGATATAGATATATCCTTAACCCTCTAGAGATCTGTATGTGTGATAAGGTGGGTATACCTTAAGTGCTATGTTCTGATAGCAGTATGTTAGTTGTGATTAGAAATCATGGTGGGTTAACCGAGTAAGATATTGGGGGATAGAGAAGGTGTGAGCCTTAGAGTTTTATACGTAGAGACCTTAGAGGTAAGGCCATCTCGAGTAAAAGATGTATTGTTTATGTTTGACCCTTATAGGAGTGCATAGTGCACGTGAGTTATGTTTGTGGGATTAGTCCCTGAGTAGTGTGGAATGAAAGAGGGTAGTTGAGCTAAGAAGACCGCTAGGTTTTCGTAACGTGATTAGTGAGAGTTTTCCTTCGGAGAGCTAGCGTTTAGCGCGTTGCCGGGTCGGGTTGAGGCCACGTTGCGGGTCAACCCGCGGCATGTTTGGTGGAGGGGACAGTTTGTGGTGGTCCCGCCTTGTGGTAGGGTCACGAGGGTGTTAGGCCCGAGTTTAGTTAACCAACGTATGAATTCGTGGATGCATTCGACTAGTAGTCGGGCCGAGGAGGTCAGCCGTCTTGTCTTCTAGCAAAGACCGTTTACTCGGCAGAAGGTTATGCGAGATTATATATCAGAAAGGTTGTAAGGCTGCACGAGGTGCCTACCTTCACCTTAAGACAGACAGTGGAGCCAGTGTTACGATCGCTTTTTTGGAGGTTTTGCGAGCAAGGTTAGGAACTCGGTGAGTCTCGATCGCGCATTCGCCTCGGGCGGTGTGTGTATCTCAGAGGTAGTCGTGGGGATTGTTGTCTCCTGTGGAGGAAGTGTTTAAGCTACCATTTCAGTGTTCGGATATCGCCTTATGAAGCCTTGTAAGGGCGGAAGTGTAAGTTGCCGGTCGATTGGTTCGATGTTGGCAAGATTCAAATAGTTGGTTCAGGCTTGTTCCAGCAGACTGTGGATAGAGTAAAGCTTGTCTAGAAGAGGTTCTGGCAGCTCAGAGAAATCGTGCGGATAATCGGCGACGACGCTTAGAGTTCAGGTTGACGGTCGGTCTTCTTGAAGATACCACCCCGGTTTGGGTGTGACGAGTTTTGGAAAACAGAGGGAACTTAGCCCGAGTTACTTTGGGCCTTGCAGATCTGGTGCAGAGTAGGCCAGGTTGCCTATATGTTAGCTTTTGCCGTCCGACTTAGGAGGCAGTACGTCCGGTCTTTCGTATTGTTATGATCGGGAAAGTATCGGAGAATCCATCCAGAGTGTTCCCAGTTAATGATGACCACATTAGAGATAGTAACCCCGAGTCTTGGAAACTGAAGCCGTATCAGAATGTGGTAAGAGTTCGAGTGTACGACCTCGAAGTCATGGCGGCCGGTACCATTTGTTGGGTCGTCGGAGCAAGGCTCGCGACAAAGTGACAAAAGTGGTATCTACGACGAGTAAAGAGAGAAGCGAGCATGTATGGCGGGCATAGATGTGATCATTTCTTTTGTAAAGAGAAGGTGCGAAGGAAGTATATTTTAGACCCCGGTGAGGAGTGTTTTGTGGTGATGATTAGAGGTGTTTCTTCGTGGACTTTGATGTAAGTATTTACGCAGGTGCTTCTGTGGCCAGCTGTGGCAGGATTGTTCTCGTAAGTATAGTAGTGAAGACTATACTGGCGCGCGTTTGTTTTGAGACTTAGAAGGAACATTCGGGACGAATGTTTCTAAGGAGGGGAGAATGTTATACCCCGTATTTTCAGAGTATGTACGTAAGGACGTACGTAGAAAATTTGAAACTTGTACTAAGGCTTGGCCGAATTAATTTTGTTCACAACACCCGTTTAGAGTCGTTTTTCAACGAAACGTTTTCCACGACTTTCGAAGGGAATTTCCGCTATGTCATTTTTAATTTTTGCGGATTTTTCCGAGAGGCGAAGCGTGTTGGGCCAACAAGAGGCGCCACTTGGCACCTCCCATTGGCGGACGTAAGGGCTCTGATTGGACGAAATGGAGAGGTGTAGTTGGTAGGATATTTTGTGTGTTAGTTGGTCGAGGACACATGGGTGAATCTTGGGCCTACACTTGCCTTGCACTTGGCAAGATCTTGGCCATTGGTTGGCCTTCACTTGACCTATAAATACCCTTCCCTTTGAAGTCTTCTTCATCCAAAAATCTCTAAGTCTTGAGAGCTCCCCCTCCCCATTTCGGGAGGCCCCCTTGGCCGAGTGTTTCCCCCCCTAGTGGGGTAGGCCGGGGGGTAGACACCCCTCCTTGGGTGCTAGCCTGGGTACCCACTGCCTAGTAGTTTTCGTATAAATACCCACTCTTGTTAGAAATACTCTCAAAGTATTGTTATAATGCCCAAATTACCTTAGTATACCTTGTAGTATTCTAAGGTTATACCTATCTGAAAAGCCGAAATACTATTATACTTAGTCGGTCAAACCGAAACCCTAGGAAAATCTCCATAGTCGTTGGAGTATTGTGTAGAATTTGGTTAGAACTTCTAAGGGTGGTTTAGGCGGGTTGAGCGCTCGGAGTTGGAGCTAAACGATTGCCCAGGATCGACTTTAACTAGGATAATTATGGGCTTATCGAGGTAATTATCTTGTCCCTCTATTGTAATTGGAAATTACATATTGTTAGAATATATAGTTAAAGTATACTATATATAGAACTGAACGTAGTTATCGGCAATGTCTTTTGACTTAAGCCTGAATAATACTTACGGCAATGTCTTGCGACTTAAGCCTGAATTTAAAGAAGAATACTGAACTGTAATTACATAGGGTTGTATTACAGTAGACTTGTGTAGTAATCGTGGAGTAGAATTGTACCGTTAGGGTTAGGCGATAACCCCCCTGGTTGGCTTGGTAGCCGGCCTCGATAGAGGAGGAGATTTACGCTGTTGCGGGGGGGGGAGGTGCTTCCGAATTTTCGGTAGAATGTTCTACGATGAGATCTAAATGTTAATAAGCGCCTTGTGGCCTTATAGGTTGAAGTACTACGTGTGGCGCGATCTACTTGGCTTAAGGAGTAGCCGGCGTTTGGAAGTACTTGGAGCGTTTTGCTATTAGTCGATACTCGTCGCGAGGTATGTGAACCTCTTCCTATCTCTTCTAGCATGATATGTGTGAACTATGTAGTACGGTAGACGTACATGTGCTAAATGTATTTGATTGGTTTAAAACATAAAGTGTAATAACGGCTTTATGGGAAGTTGGTTATAACAGCTTTATGTTGGTAAGAAGATACTTGTGGTTTTTAAAAGGTAACTGGTTTGAACTATAACTGGCTTGTTATGTGTTAATAAAGAACTTGAAGTATTTCAAAAGATTTTTGAATCATTTTGAAAGAAGAAGTAATACTTGGTTTTTGAAAACTTAAGAGTTATACTAGCTTTATGGGAAGTTAGGTATAACGGCTTAAGAATGTTTTACTGATTTCGGAAATCAGAATGTGTATCGACAAACCACTGCAGCGTTAATAAAGGGAAATGTTTTGATTAATGAAGTATTATTAAAACCAGTAGAAACTTCCATCTGCATAGAAGCTAAGATGAGACAAAATGATATTTCCTAGATCATGGCTGCGGTAATAAGATTGTTATAAACAAGAATATCTTACTCACATATAAGACTTATGTTTCTCAGATAGTTTAAAAGAGAATTATATTCTTAAATGAATAAGACTATGAACTACGAAACCTTTCTAAAATAAGAAACGTGAACATTTGAAATTAGGCAAACTTGGACGTTTGGAAAATAATGTCGTTACTTGATTTTACAAAAGTAAGTGTTTTGGTTTACTTAAAAGGATAATCACTCTATTTTTCACATAATTACGGGTATTGTGTGACTTTTGTGAAAGTAACGTATCTTTTAAAGATTTAATGTATGAAGTACTTTGGGGGATAAAAACGAACTTGTTGACATATAGTAGAAAGTACCTTGTGTGTATAACTTGATTGTGTTGGTTTGTGATAGCCTTGTAATACTTTCTTGTTGATTGATAAGTAACCATGCTAGGATGCTATGTGTGTTAGTATCTTGTGATGTTAGTGTAAAGGGGTTTTCCTCTCGTGCTTAAAGTTGTTTGACTATCACCGTTATGTTGGTATTGTACCACTCACCTTGACTTATTTCCGGAGGTTAAGCGCCTCCGTCGCGGGTAGACTTCGGTGATGCAGGACCATGATTCGAGAATACCTCATGCGGGTCACGGGGCCTATGCGGAGCTACGAGAGTTCGAGTTAGTGTGCGGCCTTTATGGTCATGCGGTGCATGTGGCGTGCGATCGCGAGTCGGGGCGATGCGGGGAGTAGCTACCCTCGATGCGGGGTTATACCTCATGCGGGCCTATGAGATTGGCCTATGCGGGCTGCGGAGTTCGAGGCTAGACGCGCATTTGATCTGCGAGCGAGTGACGGCTTTGATCATGTGACGATGCAAGCAGATATCATAATACGATTTATGACCTTGTTAGTACTGTAGGTGTTAGTAGTCGGCTATGCCTTCGTTACCTACATCTTTTTTTATTTGGACACGAGTGGGACCCGTGTTCATGTGTATTCCTTGGTGCTTTTCTATCATAGGCTGGCGGTGAGGAAGGTATTCCACGGGCATGATTGATGTTATGGGCTTGAGACCCATAGTTATATTCGAGTGATGACTTTGAGGCGTGAGTCACGACTTGACATATCGCTTATTTGTTGTGAATCGTAGTTTGCTTATCATACATGTCTCGCCTTTATAGACTATTATGATTTCATTTGCGGTATTTTAGTTTCACATGCACTTACTGTTATCGACCTCCTTCGGGGGGCTGCGTTCATGCCGCAGGTTGAGGTACACCAGTCGTTGATCCTAGCTCTCAGGGTCACAGTTTCAACGTTGGGAAGCTCCATTTCTCCGGAGGCTTATCAGTGGTATAGTCCCCTGTCGTAGTAAGTGTTTACATTCAGGGGTTTGGCGGGGCCCTGTCCCGCCATGGTTGTCATATCATTCGTAGAAGTGCATGAAATCTTTGTTGTGGCGGGGTTTGTAAAAAGGATTAAACTGTTCATGTTGAAAAAGTTGTCATTTATATATATGCCGAAAGGC
The DNA here is from genome assembly GCA_029844215.1 of Przewalskia tangutica. NCBI lineage: Eukaryota > Viridiplantae > Streptophyta > Magnoliopsida > Solanales > Solanaceae > Przewalskia > Przewalskia tangutica. Next base: position 68,952,364 of record CM056727.1, read on the forward strand.
AAGTTTTTCTCGGATTATTGTTTCATATTTCATAATATGTCTTGTATCGTTTTATGTTCCGCTGATTACTCTGAGGTTGTATCACTAGGGTGCCCGGGGTAAGGCACCAGTCACGGGCCCAGAATCGGGTCGTGACAATAGCCCTGGTGTGACTATTGTTCATATGTTGAGACAGGCTGTATAAGGTAAAAAAATTGACTTTCATTATTTCCACTTGATGAGCACGATTATCTTTATTAATTTGGTTATCATATATGTCTTCAGCTGTATTTTCGACTATTATGATTTAAATTACAGTACTTTCAGTTTTGCATACTTGGTATATATTTTGTACTGACCTCCTTCGGGGGGTTGCGTTCATGCCGCAGGTTGAGATACATAGCTTGCTGATCCGCACTCGGGTCACGGTTCGATGCTCGGAAGCTCCATTTATCAGGAGGCTTGTCTTTTGGTATGGTTCCACGAAGTTGTAGACTTTAGTACATTCGAGGTATGGCGGGGCCTGTCATCCACGGTTGTTATGTAAACTCTTAGAGGTATGTAGTCATATCTTGTGGGTCACTTTATAAAAAAAAAGAGAATTTTTGAGGTAACTGCTGTTGGATTTGTTTATATCCAGGGAGGTAGCCTTATCGGCTGACCTATAATTTATTTCATTGTTTAAGTTTATGTATGTTCCGCTGTATATCTCTGATGTATACCTGTAAGGGTGCCCAGGTAGGGCACGATCGCGAGCCAGTGGTCGTGACAAAAGTGGTATCAGAGCAGTTAGTCCTCAGAAAGTATCTACAGACCGTGTCTAGTAGAGTCTTGATTATTGATGTGTTGTGCACCACATCTATAATCAGGAGGCTGCAGGACATTTAGGATTTGTTTCCATTCTTCTATCTCTGAAATCGTGCAGTAGAGTACATCTACTAGGTGAATCCTCTCGACCTATTCTTATGTATCGATTATGCCTCCACGGGCGACGAGGCCCGAAGGGCAAAGCGGCGGCAAAGTTGTTAGTGGTACAGAGGATTTCTAGAATCGAGCCCGGACTATGCACGAGGTTATGGGGATCGGCGAGAACAGCCACGCCGCGATATTAGAGGCCGAGCGGCGGTAACACGAAGTTCCGGTACGAGCCTCGGTTCCACGGCCGGTGAATATCGAGATTACGGAGAGCAGATCCGATTATTGACTAGCATTGTGGCAGGGCAGCGCCGACAGGAGCCGGTAGCTAACCCTAGAGCCGATAGTTTGAGGATTCGGGACTTTCTGAGTTGTAATCCACCCGAGTTCTATGGTTCGAAGTCTGAGGAGGACCCTCAGGAATTCATTCGACAGGTGCAGCGGACTATGCAGGTGCTTAGGGCCTCGGAGACGGAGTCCGTTGTGTTAGCTTCTTACCGGTTATGCGATATTGCGTTGAACTGGTTTGAGTCGTGGGTATTGTCTAGAGGTAGGGGTGCTCCTCCAGCTGTTTGGGGTGAGTTCACGGGATCCTTCCTCGATCATTTCTTGCCTCCTGAGACGAGGAGAGCCCGCTTGGATAGGTTCTTAGCGTTAAGACAGAATGGGAGAACCATCAGAGAGTACAACCTGGAATTTGACTCATTGGCGGTATGCACCTATTGTGGCGGATATGGCGGGCGAGTTCACCGTATGTGATGGGACTAGACCGATATATGGTTACGCGTATGCGGGAGTGGCTCTTGGCCGAGGATGGATATTGCCGAGATGCGAGCTTATGCGAGGATTGAGGATAGGGAGAGAGAGCGGCCAGATTGATCCGGCCAAAGAGGCCGGGGCGCGAGGTTCGAGATAGTTTTGAGCGGGCGGCCTCATCAAGCTAGAGACTACATTTCACCAACGCAGTGCTCCTTCTCGGCCTTACGGGTGGTTTGACCGAGGATATTCGAGGCGGTCGAGCTCGGCTGCGGGTTCACAGATGTCTGGGGATAGTACCCAGGAGAGACCACCTTTGCCTCGGTGTGGTTACTGTGGTAGAGCTCATTTTGGGGAATGTCAGACTAGGTCGACAGCCTGTTATGCTTGCGCCAGCAGGCCATTTGGCGAGAATCGTCCACCAAAGGTGAATGCGGTGGGATAGCGATCTATCGGGTCGATTGCGGGTTCCTCGCCTTGGCGGCTAGCGGCGTGTTCATGCACCGGCATGGCGCAGGTCGTGTAGCGATTCGATTTAAGCGGTCCTTTTACCCGCCTATGCGATTTCAGGTATATTTTGATCCTTTAGAGCATTGTATGCATGATAAAGTTGTTGTATGTTTAAGTGTCATGAACGGATTACTTTGAGACTATGTATGTATGCTAGAAGTAGGTGGGAAGTGCGATGAGAGAAGCATTTTAGGCCTTGAGTGAGAGTAAATAGCGTTGGTGCACCCTTGGGATCTGTTTTCTTGGTTGATAATGATGGATGGGTATGCGAGTGCGATATCATAGGATCATGAACGACAAAATAAAGTTCCATTAATTGTAAGTACGAGGAGTATTAGATTGACTCCAAAAGAACATTCGGGGACGAATATTTCTAAGGGAGGAAGAATGTTACACCCCGTAAATTCAAGAGGTTAAGTTAAGAACATACGAAAGGAAATAAGATTTGAATTTGGAAAGTTGGGTTGGCAAAAGGTTGTGGGCAGACTTTCAGTCAACTTTGGAGTGGTATATCTCCTAGTTCTTTAGGAGTTTTGAAGAGTTTTAAAAGATTAGTATGAAGTTCGCTGAATCTAGTTTCCAACGCAACAAACCGTTCGTCGATAGGACATCGGAGTCAAAAGTTATGGAAGTTTCAAGTTTAGCGCGATCGGGAAGCGGCAGTTTTCGGTTGAGGTACAGTGCGCGGCCGAATCTGAGGCGCGCCGGTTGTTCTGGGGGTTCGCAGGGGTTGCAGCGCCGCGGCGCCGGAATGCAGGGCCGCGGCGCCGGAATGCAGGAACTTTTCTCGGAAGTGGCAGGCGAAAAACAGGGGATATTTTTGTTTTAAACCTATGGGAGGGTGACAAGTGTCCCTCCCATCCTTTTTATCTGAAAGTGGTCCTATTATAGGGCCAAGTCTTGGAAGACTTGGCCATTTCATTTCAAACCCTCCCAAGAAAGATCCTCTCCCTTCTCTCTTGATTTTTGAAGAAAACCTAGCCTAAGAGGAAATTGTTGGAGCGGCGGCAAGAAGGAAAAGTGTGGATAAACTTGTGGGAAGCGCTGGTGGGCGATTTTGACGAAAAGAGGTGGAAGAAAAAGGGGCTTTTGTGGGCTATTCCTTAAGGTAAAAGTTTCCCCTTTCTCTTGGTTATGAGCCTAAGGCTGTTATATTTTAAGTAGTATAGATGTGAGCCTGAGGCTTTTATATTTTAGTGATTTAGAATTGAGCCTAAGGCTGTTTTATTGTAGTAGTATAGAGTTGAGCCTGAGGCTGTTTTATGTGAATAGATTTGGGTCGTCGCATGTTGTAAAGGGAGATTGTAATTGTTGAAGATGTCTAGGGCTAGATATCATGTTAGACTTAAGAACTTGGATTGGAAAGAGTTGAAAGGGGTTTTGTATTGGTTATATTGTTGGCCAAGAATGGCATGGAAATTATTGGTTTATTTTGTGTTGTTGTGGGGCGGAATTTTACACGTATTAGTAGGCGTGTAATCCCCTTGTAATTGCTGAATGAATTGAGCCTTAAATGTGGCGTTGGTTATTGAATTTGGCCTTGAAAAGGTGGCATAGTAAGTAGAAACAAAGGAAGTCTTTGTCCAAATTTCCGTAGAACAATGGACTTTTCATTAGAATATATTACGTTGAAGCTAGAAGCTAATAGACGTATTATGGTCATTATAGGTTGACATCTACGGACGGCATATTGGACTTGGCAAGTGGATTAAACAAAAGAGGTATGTAGAACTCTTCCTATCTCTTGAGCATGAGTAGTTATAAGCGTAGTGCGGTAGGCGTGCGTGATTTTAAATGAAGAGAAGTCATTTGACATATTTGACTTGTTTTAAGGATGTCTAGTTGGTTGAGTTAGAGAATTAACTCACGTGTCCTTAAGGAAGAGTTATAAGAATGGTTTATCCTAATAAGGTAGACAAGGATTTCTTGACATGATCAAGTATAGAATACTAGATTCGGGAAGTATTGATTCTTGAACTATTATAAAGATAAGAACTTGTTTCTAAGTTAGGGAAATTGTCTTCTAAGTTAAAGAGACTTGAAGTACTTTGTAAGTAGTGTAACTTGAATTGAAGTACAAGCCTCTTGGTTATAGAGAGAGCAAAGTGGTCTAAGACATAAAGAGTTATAACGGCTTTATGAGAAGTTAGTTATGATGGCTTTATGGGAGGATAAGGATGTCTTGGTTCTAAAGCATAAAGTTAGTATAACGGCTTTATGGGAAGTTGGTTATAATAACTTTATGGAAGATTAAAGAAATTGTTTTTCTCGAATAAGGTAAGCCTAGATAAAAGAATGGATACTAAGAAAGGCAATTCGATTTAAAGGCATCAATTGCTTAAAAGTTTAAAATGAGGGTCACTTGATTTAGAAGCCGAAGCATATTTCTAATAATATAGTGACTTGTTTGAAATATAGATAAGCCTTGATACTACGGGTGTTAGTATCTTGGGGTCTTATGTGGAAATTGGATCTTGGAAAGAATAGAAATACATAGTACTTTGGGTTGAATTTTCCCCGGACTTGTTAAGTGATATGAAAAGTGCCTTAAGGTCATAAAATGAGATCCATTTTGTATGTTAATGAAAGTCTAAAGAAGTTGTGAACTTACTTGGACGTACCGACAGTGATGGAGGATTCCACGGGTATGCTTCCATGATCTTAGTATGGTTCTGGGACATCTTATCGGTGATGTGGGATTCCACGGGTATGCTAGTGGACATGCTTTGCGATGAGGATTAGAGGCATGTAGTTTGAGGGTAAGAGTATAAATGAGGGGTAAATCCCCAAGATCGTTATACCACAGGTTTACGTGGATTTGCTACCCACGATTCGAGGAATACCTCATGCGAGTCCTTATGGGCTTATGCGGGTGAAATAGTCCCATGCGGGCGGCTACAGCCTATGCGAGGGATACCTCATGCGGGTCCATACGACCTACGCGGGTGAAATAGTCCCAGGAGTAGGATTACTAAATGAAGTCATGTACCCGAGATGAGGGATTCCACGGGCATGATATATATATATACATGTAGGTGCAAGCGGTGAGGTGGGATGCCAGGTGCGTCACGTGGTTATAGTTACATTTACGGTATCGGTAGTGACGGGGAAATTCCACGGGCGGAGGATATAGGTATATATGTGTTGTATGCGTGTCTGTGTGATGAGTAGGATGCCAGGCGCATCACATGGTTGTATTGTACTTCATGGCCGACGATGGCAGAGGATTCCACGGGCAGAGGATACAGGTATATACGTGTTGTAGGTGTGTATGCCGACAGTGAGGTAGGGTACCACGGGCGCGTCACCGAGTTAGATTTTACACCTAGCGGTCATTTGTGATGGGAGTCCACGCGCTTTGATATTTGAGGGCGTGTTCATAGCCCGTGTGACTATTGTTCATATGTTGAGGCAGTGTATAAGGTAAAAAATTGACTTTCATTATTTCCACTTGATGAAGGCACGATGTCTTTATTAATTTGGTTATCATATATGTCTTCAACTGTATTTTCGACTATTATGATTTAAATTACAGTACTTTCAGTTTTGCATACTTGGTATATATTTTGTACTGACCTCCTTCGGGGGGCTGCGTTCATGCCGCAGGTTGAGATACATAGCTTGCTGATCCGCACTCCTTGGGTCACGGTTCAGTACTCGGAAAGCTCCATTTCTCCGGAGGCTTGTCTTTTGGTATGGTTCCCTGAAGTTGTAGACTTTAGTACATTCAGGGGTATAGCGGGGCCCTGTCCCGTCACAGTTGTTATGTAAACTCTTAGAGGTATGTAGTCATATCTTGTGGGTCACTTTATAAAAAAAAGAAGAGAATTTTTGAGGTAACTGCTGTTGGATTTGTTTATATCCAGGGAGGTAGCCTTATCGGCTGACCTATAATTTATTTCATTGTTTAAGTTTATGTATGTTCCGCTGTATATCTCTGATGTATACCTGTAAGGGTGCCCAGGTAGGGCACCAGTCGCGGGCCCAGGGTCGGGTCGTGACAGGAGTATTTTGCTATTTGTCGATAATCGTCGCGAGGTATGTGAACCTCTTCCTAACCTTTCTAGCATGATTGTTGTGAACTATGTAGTACGGTAGACGTACGTGTGCTAAACGAATTTGGTTGGTTTAAAACATAAAGTGTTATAATGGCTTTATGGGAAGTTGGTTATAACGACTTTATGTAGGTAAAAGAATGGGTTGTTGATTTTAGAAATTAAGAGACTTGATCTTGAAAGATAAGAGACTTAACTTATAAATGACTTGATATGAAATGTTAAGGACTTAAGTGTGTTAAAAAGTTGCGAAACCTCATTCGTGAGTAATGAGTACTTGATTTTTAAAGAATAATGTTATATTGATTTCGGAAATGGGAATGAGTATCGAACAAGCCATTGCAGCGTTAATAAAGGAAAATGTAATGACAAATAATTAACTTAAAACAAGTAGAATCTTCCATCTGCATAGAAGCTAAGATAAGACAAAATTGTATTACATTTTCTAGATCATGGCTGCTTTAATAAGATCATTATAAACAAGTTTTGATTTTCTTAAGATTCCAAAGTAAGGAACTTGATTTATAAAAGAGGGAGACTTGAGAATTTGAAGTGGTGTTGTTTAAAAAGGAAGGCATGACATTGTCTTAAATTAGTTTAAAAAGAAGCATGATATTGTCTTGGTTTATTTCAAAAGAAGGTGTGGAAATGGTTTTGGTTTACTTGAAATGATAGTTACTCTATTTTTAATACTACGGGTATCGTGTGACTTTTGTAAAAGAAATGGGTCTTTTGAAAGAATTAAAGTATGTAGTACTTTGGGGTTAAAACACGGATTTGTTGTCATAAAATGGAAGTCTAAGAGTATGTTAAATTTTCCTATGCTAGTTGTGATAGCCTTTGGTGGTATTACTATGTTACCGCGTCTCTCGGTTGGAGGGCCGACTGACTTGTTGTGAATTTATTGGACGTACCGGCAGTGACAGAGGATTCCACGGGTATGCTTCCATTATGATTGATCTTGGCCATGCTTTTACGATGAGGGATGCCGGAGCATGCGACCAGGATGCGGGTTAGATGCCCGGACGTTTTATTGGACGTACCGGCAGTGACGGAGGATTCCACGGGTATGCTTCCATTGTGATTGATCTTGTCCATGCTTATACGATGAGGGATTCCGGGGCATGCGGCCAGGATGCGGGTTAGATGCCCGGGCGTTTCATTACTCCATGGCCATGCTTATACGATGAGGATTAGGGCATGCGACCGTGTTATATTTTACTCCGTGGGCTAGCTCCCGTGAAGACATGTACCGCGATGAGGATTAGGGGCATGTTATATTATTACTCCATGGGCTAGCTCCCATGAAGACTGCGCTACGATGAGGATTAGGGCACGCGTTAAGCCATGCTTATACGATGAGGATTAGGGGCATGCGACCACGTTATATATATATATATATATATATATATATATATATGTATGTATTGTATATGTATGCGACGGTGAGGTAGAGATGCCACAGCGCGTCACACAGTTATATATGTTACCCTACAGTGCCGGTAGTGATGGAGGATTCCACGGGCAGGAGGTATATATATATGTATTGTATATGTGTACGCCGACAGTGAGGTAGGATGCCACGGGCGCGTCACATGAGTATGATTTATGTCATAAACTGCCGGCAGCGAGGAAGGAATTCCACGGGCATGAGTGATGACTGTGAGGGCGTGAGTCCCTGACTTGACATGACTATTTATATATGGTGTACTGTAGTTTGGTTATCATACATGTCTCCTGTTTCATATAGACTATTATGATTTCATTTCTGATATTTTGATTTCGCATACTTGGTACTGTTATGCGACCTCCCCGAGTGCGTTAATCTGCGCGGTAGAGGTACATCGGTTGTGGATCCTCGCTCATAGGATCACAGTTCAGCGTTTTGAGAAGCTCCGTTTCTCCGGAGGTGTTACACCCCGTAAGTTAAGACAAGATTTAGAACGTCATTAAGGATTAAGATTTCCAATTTTCGAAATTACATATATTTTACGAGCTAATACAGATTAATTTTTGATAATGACGAATGTGACGCCGGAAATCTCTTTAGAAATGGTGGTGTAAATAAACATATATTTTTCCGTTATAAGTTAGTAAGGTATATAAGGTACGATGATAAGAAATTAAGACAATGGGAAATTAGATTAAAAGAAGTGGGATTGATTTAGTTAAATAAATACTTAGAGGGGGAAAAGTGTGGCATTTAAGGGGGCTAAGTGAATTAAAGAAAATCTGAAAATTCTAATAAACTACTCTAAGTTTTCCATTTCCTTCCGTAACCAAGAGCAAAAATATTCCTCTCCTTTCTCCCCCCCCCTAGTTGATCGAAAATCCCCATTTCTTTGCAAGAAAATTTAGCTTGTTACTCCATCTTCTTGGGTTAAGTTGTCCCACCATTTTGAGGCGAAATTATCACCCCAAAACAGTGGGGGTTCTCGGCAATCTGCCGATTTTAGGGATGTGGTTTCCTAAATTTTTGGACAATTTTTCTTGAAGGAAAAGGTGTAAGAATGAGGGATTAACATGGTAGAATGGTTGCATGTTGGATTGAAGATGAAGAAGTGAAGGATTGGACATGAAATTGATGAGAAACTTGGGCTTAAAATCGAAAAAAACTGAGCAGTTTTTTTTAGCATTCCTTTGAGGTAAAAATTCTTTTTTTTGTTGATATAAATGGAATGCTTATTTTCAGAATTAAGGAGACGAATTTGGGTAAAAAGAACAATCCTAAATTATGATAGAACGTGAATAAGAATCGCATGTAGTTGTTGTTAGAATTGGTTGGCGAATTTCGAACTAAAATAGTTAGATATTGGCTTCAATGGTTGAATTGTATTTTGCTTACCATTTGCATGTTGAGAATTGAGATGTAGCCTTGATGATTAAGAGAAAATTATTTGTATGAAGGAATTACAAGATGAATTGAAATGTTTAAGAATTTAAAAGGAAAAGTTTGGAATTTATAACATGTTGATACGGCCGAAAAATTGATAGAAATTATTGAACATTATGGTAATGTATTACGGGCTGAATTAATATGTAAATAAGTTACAAACATGCATATGTATTGAAATAAGTTACCTATACATGCCTCGAAAGGATTAAGTGTAGAAAGGTGTTAATTTTATATTCTGGAATAAGAGGGATTGTTGGTTTGAATTGAATTGTTGGTTTGATTGGATTGTAGTTGGAGTTGAATTGTTGGTTGATTTGGATTATTGGAAAATTGTGGATACGCACATAAACAAAGGAAATGCTGCCCAAATTTGTGTAGAAATAAGGGAGCCTTTAATCATATAACTTACATTAGGAATCATAGAATTGACGAGCATATTGTTCCTTATCATAGGTTGAAGTACTAGATGAGGAATACCTTAATACCAAGCTGATTAGTTCGCCTAATAGGTATGTGAGACCTTTCCTTCTTTCTTTTGGCATGATTATTAGGAAAGTACGGCGGACGTACTTAACTCCTACCAGTTCAGTTTTAAAAATGATTATTTACTAATGATTATGATTCAGTAACAGAGTTTATGGTAGTAATTTTATTGAGAGTCACATAATGATTTTAGCTGCGTACAGTTGCTCATGATATCTACTCGTGCTAAGTGTTACTATTTCACTCCACTGAGTCCCGGGCCAGATCATGTTTGTGCACAGCCATGCATCATTCATCGAGTCCCTTACTAGAGGGCCGAGACACGTTATACATATACAGATTACATCGAGTCCCTCCTTAGAGGGCCGAGACATGTTACGCGCACAAATACAAATTCCATCGAGTCCCTCCATAGAGGGCCGAGACATGTTATACAGTTTTATATACAGATATGAGCACGATGTTTTATGATTCAATATACATAATATGATTTTCAGACATGATTCTCAGTTTTATGAAAGTTTGATGACTCTCTATTTTACTTGGTACAGTTGTTATTCAGTTTTACAGTATTTTATGTTTTACATACTCAGTACATTATCTCGTACTGACCCCCCTTCCTCGGGGGGCTGCGTTCATGCCCGCAGGTTCAGGTGTTCAGATAGGTGACCCTCCAGTCTAGGATTTCTGTACAGCAGTTGGAGAGCTCCTTTGTTCCGGAGCCAGCTATTTTTGGTACAGACCTTTATTTTTCAGACTTACGCATATTTTGGGCACGACGGGGTCCTGTCCCGTCATATGTCAGTATTACTCTCTTAGAGGTCTGTAGACAGTTGTGGGTTGGATGTTTGCACCTTGTTATGAGTTTTGATGTCGTTCTCTAGTAGCAGCCTTGCCGGCTTGCGTATTTTGATTTATGTCTTTGTGCGCGTGATGTGTTTGGTGGCAGCCTAGTCGGCTAGCCTATTATGACTGTTGTTTTGTTATTGTTTTGGCAGCCTTGTCGGCTCGCCCGTTTTAGGGATATGTTGTAAAAGCAGCGTTGTGCTGCCGAAATTTATGTAGACATCTGTATTAAATGGATTAAGAGTGACATGTCAGTAATGACGTCCAATTAGGACGTTAATCGCGGCCCGTCGGGTCGGGTCGTGACAAAAGTGGTATCAGAGCCAGGTTAGTCCTTGGAATGTCTACAGACCGTGTTTAGTAGAGTCTTGTGTATGGGTATGTTGTGCACCATGCTTATACACAGGAGGCTGCCGGACATTTAGGATTGTTTCTATTCTTCCATCTCTTAGATCGTCCTATAGAGCTGTGTTATTAGGATGATCCGTCTTCTGATTGTTTACTATGTTTACAACTATGCCTCCGAGGAAGGCGCCCGTGGCCCGGAAGGGCAAATCTACAGTAGGGGACACTAATCGGGTACGGAGAACTACCAGATCTTGCACGCGGTCTACTTCTGAGAGTGTGTCCTGACAGCGGAGTTACGCCGTCACCAGATCTAGAGCTCCTCTCGAGCAACATCACCCGTATCCGAGACCTCAGTACCTGAGCCTTCGGTTCCCCAGACAGGGGCACAAGATGGAGATTTGAGAGAGACAGTCCAGTTATTGGCAAGGATAGTGGCGGGAGCGAGTTCATGGCGAGGCGACGATTAACGAGGCATACGATTTGAGGTTAGAATTTCTGAGTTGCGATCCGCGGAGTTTCTGGTCGAGCACGAGGATGATCCACATGAGTTCATCCGCTGACGCAGAAGGACATTGAGGTGATCCGGCTTGATCGAGTCGATTGTATTGGCGTCATACCGGTTGCGCGATGTAGCAATCAACTGGTTTGAGTCCTGGGAGTTGTCTAGGGGCGAGGGTGCTCCTCCTGCAGTATGGGAGGAGTTTTCAGAAGCATTCATTGGCCACTTTATGCCTTCGGAGACGAGACGGGCAAGAGTCGACAGGTTTCTACAGTTGCAGCAGAATGGGAGGACGGTTAGAGAGTATAGCTTGGAGTTCGACTCCTTGGCCCGGTACACACCCACTATGGTAGCAGACATGGCGGATAGGGTGCACCATTATGTGATGGGGTTGGACCATTATCTTATTGATGGGTGCTTGACAGCCGCGCCGGCCAAACCATGGATATTGCCGGATGCGAGCTTTGCGCGAGGATTGAGGAGCGACATAGAGGGAGACGGCCGAAAAAGGGTCAAGATAGAGATCAGCCCAAGAGGCGGGGCGACAAGGTTTTGGTGGCGTCGGCGGGCATATCGAGTATTCCTCCCGGCCAAAGATAGAGTACACCGCTGACTTCGGGTAGACGATTTGATCGCTCGGGGCATTCAGGAGCTGGTCAGGGCTCCCCGGCGGCAGTCCTGACGCGCGAGGATGCGGGCGGTGGAGACCATCTCTCCTCGATGTCCACGATGTGGCGGCGTCATCCGAAGTGTCACATTGATACTGGTCCTTGTTTTTCTTGCGGCCGTCCAGGCCAGTTGATGAGGGAGTGTGCGTCTAGAGATGGCACCGGTGCTCTGGCTCAGCCGACGGGTTCTATTGCCGGGTCATCGTCGGCTCTGATTATCGCCCATCAGGCGGTACTCGAACATCGGTGGCGTGGCGCAGGCGTGGCGAGGTTCGATTCTGGCGGTCCTTCGAACCGCATTTACGCCATGGCCAGTAGACGCGACCAGGAGGCGTCACCAGATGTTGTCACAGGTACATTATCAGTCTTTTTATATGATGTGTATGCTTTGATTGATCCAGGTTCCACCTTGTCCTATATATCCCCTCTTGTTGCTAGTAGGATAGGGATAGAACCTGAGCCTATAGAACCATTCGAGGTAGCTACACCGGTGGGAGATTCGGTTATAGTTAGGCGTGTGTATAAGAATTGCTCGGTGGTGATATATAGCTGTCTTACCTCAGCAGATTTGATAGAGTTGGATATGATCGACTTCGACGTTATTATGGGTATGGATTGTTGGCCTCTTGTTTTGCCAACGTTGATTGTCGAGAGAAGTTGGTTCGATTCCAGTTTCCAGACGAACCGGTTATTGAGTGGAAAGGGAACACCGCATCGCCGAGGGGTAAGTTTATTTCATACCTCAAGGCAAGGAAGATGATTCAAAAGGGGTGTATTTATCACTTAGTTCGGGTACATGATACGGAGGCCGAGGTACCGTCCCTTCAGTTAGTTTCGATAGTCAGTGAGTTTCCGAATGTTTTTCCAGATGATCTCCCAGGTCTTCCTCCAGAGCGGGAGATAGATTTCAGTATAGATATATTGCCAGGTACCCAACCTATATCCATTCCTCCTTATAGAATGGCACCTGCAGAGTTGAAGGAGGTAAAGGAACAGTTGAGAGACCTATTAGAGAAGGGATTCATTAGGCCTAGTGCATCTCCGTGGGGTGCGCCGGTATTATTCGTAAAGAAGAAGGATGGTTCGCTGCGGATGTGCATTGACTATAGGCAGCTGAATAAGGTGACCATCAAGAATATGTATCCCCTTCCCAGGATTGATGCCTTGTTCGATCAGTTGCAGGGCGCTAAGTATTTCTCGAATATAGACCTGCGATCCGGTTATCATCAGGTACGGGTTAGAGAGGCAAATATCCCGAAGACTGCGTTCAGGACCCGGTACGGACATTATGAGTTCAGGGTAATGTCGTTTGGGTTGACTAATGCTCCAGCAGTGTTCATGGACCTGATGAACCGGGTGTTCAAACCATTCTTGGATACATTTGTTATAGTATTCATTGATGACATCCTGATATATTCTCGCTCGAGGCGAGAGCACGCGGATCACTTGAGGACGATTGAGTCCTCCTAAGCGATTATATGCTAAATTTTCGAAATGTGAGTTTTGGTTGGCCTTAGTGACATTCTTGGGGCAGATGGTATTCGGGTGGATACTCAGAAGATTGAGGCAGTGAAGACATGACCCAGGCCCACTACACCTCGAGTGCAGTTCGGGTCTAGCAGGGTATTATAGGAGGTTTGTGGAAAAATTTTCCTCGATCTCAGCACCCTTGACTAGGCTAACCCAGAAAGTAGCTAAGTTCCAGTGGACCGATGCTTGTGAGCACAATTTTCAGTTGTTGAAGGATAAGTTAACTTCGGCCCCAGTTTTGACGCTCTCGGAGGGGTTAGACGGGTATGTGATTTATTGTGATGCTTCAGGTATCGGGTTAGGATGTGTGTTGATGCATCATGGCAAAGTTATGGCTTATGCCTCCTGACAGCTCAGAAAACATGAAAAAAATTATCCCACTAATGATTTAGAGCTAGCAGCGGTGATTCATGCTTTGAAGATATGAAGACATTACTTGTATGGTGTTCATGTTGATATTTACACAGATCATAAGAGTCTTCAATACATCTTTAAACAGAAGGAATTGAATCTGAGACAAAGGCGGTGGCTTGAGTTGCTAAAGGATTATGATGTTGATATTCTGTACCACCCAGGGAAGGCCAACGTTGTGGCAGATGCTCTCAGCCGTAGATCCATGGGTAGTTTGTCGGATGTGCAGCCGGACAGGAAATAGATGGTTAGAGAGATTCACAGGCTAGCCAGCCTTGGAGTCCGGTTGGCGGATTCTGGAGATAGTGGTATTCTTGTTCAAGGAGTTGCTGAGTCCTCTATCATAGAAGAGGTAAAGAGATGCCAGTATGATGATCCTGTTCTGGCACAGTATAGAGATGCAACTCTCCGAAAGGAGAAGGCTTTATTTGAGGTGACCTCTGAGGGTGTGCTACAGTATGATGGTAGGTTATATGTACCCGACATTGCAGGACTGCGTCAGAAGGTTATGGGTGAGGCACACAATGCCCGTTATTCTATTCATCCAGGGTCGACGAAAATGTATCATGACCTTAGGAGCTTGTATTGGTGGGATGACATGAAGAGAGATGTGGCAGAGTTTTTTGCTCAGTGCCAGAATTGTCAACAGGTTAAGGTCGAACATGTTATACCCCGTATTTCCAGAGTATGTACGTGAGGGCGTACGTATAAAAGTTTAGCCTTAGTTAGGCACTTTGGACGAAAAATATTTGTGCACAATTCACTAAAAGAATCGTTTTCCGACGAAACGTTTTACAAAACTTGCGAAGTGAAAATTACGGCTATGTCATTTCTATTTTTTGCGGATTTTTCCGAGAGACGAAATATTTTGGACCAACGAGAGGGTGACACTTGTCACCCTCAAGTGGACGACACACATGGGCAAGTTGACGATTTTGTGGCCTTGCACAAGTCAAGGTTAGGTAGGATATTTGTATGTAGTAGATGGATAAGGACACTTGGGTGAATCCCCACCCTCCACTTGCCCTCCACTTGCCATCATCTTGGCCATTGGTTGGCCTATAAATACCCCCCTTAAGATGAAGAGTTCTTCATCCACAAATCAATTTCCAAGTCTCCAAAATCCCTCCCCTCTCCTTATAGTTCTCGTCCAAAGCTCTCTCCCCCCCTCCCCTCTAAAAGAGCCTAGCCGAAACACCCCTCTCCCTCCCCCTTCCTTGAAGTCTCGGCCAAAGTGCCACCCCTTTTGGTAGAAATACTCTCCAAGTATTGTTACTATCCCCAAAATACCTTAGCCAATCCCTTATAGTATTTCCAAAGTTATCTCTATACGTAGAGTCCGGAAATACTACCTTGTATTCCATTAGTCACTAAACGAAACCCTAAGAGAAACTTCATAGTTGGTTGGAGTAGAAAGTAGAAGTTGTGTAGAAACTTCTAAGGGTTTCTTGGAGCGGATTGGAGCGTACAGATTAGGAGCTAAACCTCGCTCAGGATCGACTTATATCTTGGATAATATTGGGCTTATCGAGGTAAATAATCTTATCCTTCTATTGTAATTAGAGAATACATACTGTAGAAGTATAGAAATAAGTATAAAATACATAGAAGGATATTAAAAGAAGAGTAATGAACTGTAATTACTTAGAAGGGTATTACAGAAAAGAATTGAACTGTAATCACATCAGAAGAATTTAAGAAGATTGAACTGTACTTACATAGGACTGTATTTACAGTAGACTTGTATAGTTTACCGGGTAGGGAAGTGCTGCCCATTTTTCCGTAGAATAGAGAACCCTCTGTTTAGAATATCCTACAGAATAGTCTAGACGTTGATAGACGTATTTGACTATTATAGGTTGATTCTCTGCGCGCGACATATTTGACTTGGCAGGTGGATTTCGCCGAGGAGGTATGTGATTCTTCCTATACTCTTGAGCATGATATTTTAATATATATATATATAGTACGGTAGACGTACGTGTGTTAACTGAACGTAGTTTTACTGCAATGTCTTTTGACTTAAGCCTGAATAATAAGAATCTTGAAGTCTTTCAAAAGAATTATAAATCATTTTTGAAAGAAGAAGGATATTGTTTTTAAAACAAAAAGCTTAAGAGTTATACTAGCTTTATGGGAAGTTAGGTATAACTACTTAAGACAGATAAAAGGAACAGTTTACTTATGCGTTTATAAAAGACTTGTATTGATTTCTGGAATGTATAATAAGATGGTTTGATGAGTAGATATATTATGATGCTATGTGTGTTAGTGTCTTGTAACGTGTGTATAGAGGGTATTCTTGTTGTGCTTATGTTGTTTAACGATAAGCTGTTACGTTAGTATTATATCACTCACCTCTTGACATGATACCGGGGGTTAAGCCCTCCGTGCGGGGTAGACTCGGTGATGCAGGACCATGATTCGAGAATACCTCATGCGGGTCCAGGGACCTATGCGAGCTACGGAGTTCGAGTTAGTGTGCGGGGTTATACCTCACGCGGTCTATGTGGCCATGCGGACTACGAGTCGGGGCGATGCGGGAGTAGCTACCCTCGATGCGAGGAATACCTCACGCGCCTAGGTGGCTCACGGACCACGGGAGTCCAGGATTAGGCATGCATAATGATACTATGGGCGATTGGCCCTGCTTCGATCATTCGCAGCCTAGAAAAGACCTGTTACAGTTTACCTAGTGTTGCTCTTGTTTATGATGTGGCACTATGTGCGGTTACATTGGTTGTTTCGTGCATATTTGTAAAATTGGTTTTAAAATGATATGATTTCCTTTAAGTACTTTACAGTTTCACATACTTAGTACCTGTTGTACTGACCTCCTTCGGGGGGCTGCGTTCATGCCGCAGGTAAGGGAAAGCAGGTGCTAGATCCACATCCTTAGGATCTTTTGCTTTGGTGTCAGGAGCTCCATCTTCTCCGGAGGCTCGACTTTTGGGTATGATCTCCCTATTGTGTAGATAGTTTTGTACATTCAGGGTATGGCGGGGCCCTGTCCCGCCATAGTTGTTTACTTCCTTAGAGGTCTGTAGTCCTATTGTACAGTTGGGATGTAAACTGCCAGATTCATATATATATATGCCGAAAGACACCTTTTTCTCAGATAAAATGTGTCTCATTTACAATTGTTTCATGTCTTGTGTTTTTATATTCCGCTGATTACTCTGATGTATGACTACTTGGGTGCCCGGGTAAGGCACGATCCACGAACCGGGCAGTCGTGACAAAAGTGGTATCAGAGCAGTTAATCCTCGGAAGGTGTCTTCAGACCGTATCTAGTAGAGTCTTGATTATCGGTGTGTTGTGCACCATACCAATAATCAGGAGGCTATAGGATATTTAGGATTGGTTTCCATTCTTTTCACTCTGAGATCGTGCCTTAGAGCTGTGTTATAAGTTGGACCCCTCTAACGTATTCCTTTTCTGTAACAGTTATGCCTCCACGTAAGGCAACCCGGGCCCAGAAGGGCAAGACAGCCGAGGGAGCTGCTAGTATGACACCGAGAGTCACGAGGGCTCAGGCTCAGTCTATACCTGAGACGGCGAGTTCCACGACGCCGCCAACCCCAGCAGGGTTTAGGGCCGCAGCAGTGGCTGATGAGACCCCAGTACCTGCACCTCGATCCACACCGGAGCAGATGAGATGGGTTCTGAGAGAGATGGCGATCGCCAGATCGTGGCGAACATGAGATAAGCCGGATGCAGCATTCAGCTCAGCAGATACACTGGTTCACCCGATATCGAGCGATTTGCGGCTACGGGATTTTCTGAGTTGTAGCCCGCCAGAGTTCTACGGGTCGAGGCCTGAGGATGATCCGCAGGAGTTCATCCGTCAGTTGCAGAGGATCATGCGAGTGATCAAGGCTTCAGAGACCGAGTCCGTGATCTTCGGTTCCCATAGGCTGCGTGATACCGCAGTCGATTGGTTTGATTCGTGGGAGTTATCCCGGGGAGTGCACGCGTCCCCAGCTACTTGGGACGAGTTCTCGGAGGCCTTTCTCACTCATTTCTTGCCTCCACAGATGAGGAGGGCACGGGCCGACAGATTTTTGTTGCTGAGACAGAGAGGACACACAGTTAGGGAGTACAACGTTGAGTTTGATTCGTTGGCTCGATATGTCCCTGCGTTGGTAGCAGATATGGAGGACAGGGTGCATCGTTACGTCACCGGGCTAGATGATTATATGGCCGAGTCTTGTGCGGGTGTGGCTCTTCAGCCAGGTATGGATATTACCCGCATGCAGGCTCATGCACTTGGATGCGAGGAGCGTAGAGGCCGATTGACAAAAACAGCGAGAAGACCGGGGCGGCAGGTCTTTTGGTAGCTATCGTGGTGAGCGACCTCAGCAGCAGTCTACATTTGCACCACAACCAGCTCGAAGAACTCACCGCCGTCCTCGGGGCGGCGGAGATATTCGAGGCGGACAGGCCCAGGACTTGAGCGTCGAGCGGCGAAGTGCTTGACCGATCGGGACCACCCGCCGGTGTGGCCGTCGGTAGATCCCACCGGGAATTGTGGTGCTCACGGGAGTTTGTTACGATTGTGGCCAGCAGGTCACTTTGCGAGCTGTCCGACCAAGGCGTGGCCCGATGGTAGGGTCACCTACGAGTTCTTTCGCCGGGTCTTCATCTCCTGATTACTCGCCCCGGAGGGCAAGGTACTCATGGGCCAGCAGGTCGCAGCAGAGGTCGTGGCGCGGGTCCCAGTTCTAGCGGTCCTTAGAACCGCATTTATGCCTTGTCCAGCCGGCAGGATCAGGAGGCCTCACCTGATGTCGTCACATGTACCTTATCAGTTTCTGGATTTGATGTGTATGCCTTGATAGATTCGGGTTCTACTATGTCCTATATATCTCCCCTTATTGCTAGTAGGATAGGGATAGAGCCTGAGTCCATAGACCCTTTCGAGGTAGCTACGCCAGTGGGTGATTCGGTGGTAGCTCGACGGGTATATAGGGCTTGTCCAGTGACCATATGCAGTCGTCAGACCCTAGCCGACTTGATAGAGTTGGATATGACTGATTTCGATGTGATCATGTGTATGGATTGGCTAGCTTCTTGCTACGCCAATGTAGACTACAGGGAGAGAGTGGTACGGTTCGGTTTCTGAGGCCGGTTGTTGAGTGGGAGGAACAACGTATCGCGAGGGTAGGTAGGTTTATTTCCTACCTCAAGGCTAGGAAGATGGTGCGAAGGGTATATCTACCATCTCATTCGGGTGTTACATCGAGGTCGCGGTACCAGATTTTCGATCGATTCGAGTCGAGAATTCCCGGATGTGTTTCCGGCGACCTCCGGGTATCCTCCCGAGAGGAGATAGAGTTTTGTATCGATGTCTTTGCGGACACTCGGCCTATTTCCATTCCGCCATACGTAATGGCACCTGCCGAGTTGAGAGAGTTGAAGGACCAGCTGAGAGATTTGCTGGAGAAGGGTTTCATCAGGCCTAGTGTTTCTCCCTGGGGGCGCCGGTATTGTTCGTGAAGAAGAAGGATGGGACGCCGCGCATGTGTGTTGATTACTGCACGGTGAACAAGGTGACTATTAAGAGATACCCTTCCTGTGATTGATGATTTGTTCGACCAAATGCGAGTGCGAGATGTTTCTCAAGATTGATCTGCGATCGGGCTATCACCAGGTGCGAGTCAGAGAGGCGGATGTCCCTAGGACTACATTCTGAACCCGGTACGGGCATTATGAGTTCAGGGTCATGTCTTTCGGGTTGACCAATGCTCCAGCGGTATTCATGGATTTGATGAACCGAGTGTTCAAGCCATTTTTGGACACGTTTGTGATAGTGTTCATTGATGACATCTTGGTTTATTCTCGCCAGAGCGGGAGCATGCGGAGCATTTGAGGATCTTTGAGAGTTCTCCAGACCAGTGATTATACGCCAAGTTTTCCAAATGTGAGTTTTGGTTGGCTTGGTGGCTTTTCTTGGGCATATTGTGGTGATGGTATTCGGGTGGATACGCCAAGATCGAGCGATCCAGACTTGGCCTAGACCTACTACTCCGGCAGTGCGCGCAACTTTACGGGCCTCGCAGTTATTATCGGCGGTTTGTAGAAATTTGCTTCTATCTCGCACCATTGACTAGGTGACTCGAGAAGGCAACTAAGTTTCGATGGACGATGCTTGTGGCGTGGTTTCGATTCTTGAAAGAGAGACTGACGACCGCCCCCGTTCTTACTCTTCCAGAGGGTCCAGACGGTTATGTTGTGTATTGTGATGCGTCAGGCGTCGGGCTCGGATGTGTGTTGATGCAGCTGGGAAAGGTTATAGCGTACGCATCCCGACAGCTTAAGAAACATGAGAGGAACTACCCCACCCATGATTTGGAGTTGGCAGCGGTGATTCACGCTTTGAAGATCTGGAGGCACTATTTGTATGGGGTTCATGTGGATATTTATACAGACCACAAGAGTCTCCAGTATATCTTCAGCCAGAGAGAGCTAAACTTACGACAGAGATGGTGGTTAGAGTTGCTCAAGGATTACGATGTCGACATCCTGTACCACCCGGGGAAGGCCAATGTTGTGGCAGATGCTCTTAGCCGTAGGTCAATGGGGAGTCTATCAGATGTTCAGCCAGAAAGGAGGGGCATGGTCCGCGAGTTACATCAGTTAACGATCCTTGGAGTCCGACTGATTGATTCTGATAGCAGTGGGGTTCGAGTTCGAGAGGTTGCCGAGTCTTCCATCGTCGAGGAGGTGAAGAGACAACAGTTTGAGGATCCAGTTTTGATTCGGTATCGTGATGCGACTCTTCGTGAGAGAAAGGGTCCTTTTGAGGTAGCACCTGATGGGGTGCTAAGGTTTGAGGGCAGGTTGTGTGTTCCAGATGTTTCAGGACTTGGCAGAGTTCTAGGGAAGCACACGTAGCGTGTTACTCTATCCATCCGGGGTCGACCAAGATGTACCACGACCTTAGATATGTGTATTGGTGGGATGGCTTGAAGAGGGACGTTGCAGAGTTTGTAGCTCAGTGCCCGTGTTGTCAGCAGGTGAAGATAGAGCACCAGAGGCCTGGTGGATTATTGCAGACGATAGAGATCCCGACCTGGAAGTGGGAGGTGATCAACATGGACTTTATCACATGATTACCTCGCACTCATAGGAAGCATGATTCTATATGGGTTATCGTCGACAGGCTGACGAAATCAGCCCATTTTCTTCCCGTCAGGATGACTTTTTCGGCTGAGGATTATGCCATACTTTACATCCGAGAGATCGTCAGACTGCATGGAGTCCCTATTTCTATCATATCGGCCGAGAGCCCGGTTACGGCTAACTTACGGAGGTCTTTCGAAGGGTTTAGGGGACGCAGTGAGCCCGATCGCATTCCATCCACGCAGACAGACGGACAGTGGCGCACTATCCGCACTCTTGAGGATATCTTTGCGAGCCCGTGTTATTGACTTTAGGGTAGCCGGAAGATCATTTGCCTCTAGTTGAGTTTGCGTATAATAATAGCTACCACTCCAGGTATTCGAATGGCACCTTATGAGGCCTTGTATGGGAGGAAGTGCAGATCGCCGATAGGCTGGTTTGATGTAGGCGAGTGCGATTAGTAGGACCAGACACTGCACAACGAGCGATGGATAAGGTGAAGCTTATCCAGAGCGATTCGATAGCTCGAGTCGGCCGAAGTCATACGCAGATCATCGTCGTCGGCATCCGGAGTTCGAGGTTGATGATTGGGTTTTCTGAAGGTGTCACCCATGAAGGTGTGATGAGATTCGGGAAGAAAGGAAACTCGGCCAAGGTATATTGGGCGTATCAGTTGTCGCGAGGTAGGCAAGGTTGCTACGAGTTGGATCTGCCGTCCGATCCGGAGGCGGTGCATCCGTTTTTCACGTTTCTATCTTTGAGGAGATGTATCGGGGATCCATCTAGAGTGCACCCGATTGACGATGTCCAGGTGACCGAGGGGTTATCGTATGAGGAGATTCCCATAGCGATAATCGATCGTCAGGTTAGGCGTCTGCGGACCAAGGACGTGGCTTCCGTCAAAGTCTTGTGGCGGAACGAGCTCAGGGAGGAGATGACGTGGGAAGCTGAGGAGGACATGAGGCAGAAGTATCCTCACCTATTCCCCACACCTCCAGGTAACTCACTTTCCTACTTGTAAATTTTCATTGTCATATCTGCCTAAGTGTTGTTTTGTGGCGTGTGTGGCATTTGCAAAGCTATTTAAGTTATGAAGAACCTTATCGTTATCTGTCTTGGGAAGGAACATTCGGGACGAATGTTTCTAAGGAGGGGAGAATGTTATACCCCGTATTTCCAGAGTATGTACGTGAGGGCGTACGTACAAAAGTTTAGCCTTAGTTAGGCACTTTGGACGAAAAATATTTGTGCACAACTCACTAAAAGAATCGTTTTCCGACGAAACGTTTTACAAAACTTGCGAAGGGAAAATTACGGCTATGTCATTTCTATTTTTTGCGGATTTTTCCGAGAGACGAAATATTTTGGACCAACGAGAGGGTGACACTTGTCACCCTCAAGTGGACGGCACACATGGGCAAGTTGGACGATTTTGTGGCCTTGCACAAGTCAAGGTTAGGTAGGATATTTGTGTGTAGTAGATGGATAAGGACACTTGGGTGAATCCCCACCCTCCACTTGCCCTCCACTTGCCATCATCTTGGCCATTGGTTGGCCTATAAATACCCCCCTTAAGATGAAGAGTTCTTCATCCACAAATCAATTTTCAAGTCTCCAAAATCCCTCCCTCTCCTTATAGTTCTCGCCCAAAGCTCTCTCCCCATAAAGAGCCTAGCTGAAACACCCTCTCCTCCCCCTTCCTTGAAGTCTCGCCAAAGTACCCCCTTTTGGTAGAAATACTCTCCAAGTATTGTTACTATCCCCAAAATACCTTAGCCAATCCCTTATAGTATTTCCAAAGTTATCTCTATACGTAGAGTCCGGAAATACTACCTTGTATTCCATTAGTCACTAAACGAAACCCTAAGAGAAACTTCATAGTTGGTTGGAGTAGAAAGTAGAAGTTGTGTAGAAACTTCTAAGGGTTTCTTGGAGCGGATTGGAGCGTACAGATTAGGAGCTAAACCTCGCTCAGGATCGACTTATATCTTGGATAATATTGGGCTTATCGAGGTAAATAATCTTATCCTTCTATTGTAATTAGAGAATACATACTGTAGAAGTATAGAAATAAGTATAAAATACATAGAAGGATATTAAAAGAAGAGTAATGAACTGTAATTACTTAGAAGGGTATTACGTAGAAAGAATTGAACCGTAATCACATCGTAAGAATTTAAGAAGATTGAATCAGATTTACATGGAGTATTTCTGATGAACTTGTATAGTTTACCGGGTAGGGAAGTGCTGCCCATTTTTCCGTAGAATAGAGAACCCTCTGTTTAGAATATCCTACAGAATAGTCTAGACGTTGATAGACGTATTTGACTATTATAGGTTGATTCTCTGCGCGTGACATATTCGACTTGGCAGGTGGATTTCGCCGAGGAGGTATGTGATTCTTCCTATACTCTTGAGCATGATATTTTAAAATATATATATAGTACGGTAGACGTACGTGTGTTAACTGAACGTAGTTTTACTGCAATGTCTTTTGACTTAAGCCTGAATAATAAGAATCTTGAAGTCTTTCAAAAGAATTATAAATCATTTTTGAAAGAAGAAGGATATTGTTTTTAAAACAAAAAACTTAAGAGTTATACTAGCTTTATGAGAAGTTAGGTATAACTACTTAAGACAGATAAAAGGAACAGTTTACTTATGCGTTTATAAAAGACTTGTATTGATTTCTGGAAAGTATAATAAGATGGTTTGATGAGTAGACATATTATGATGCTATGTGTGTTAGTGTCTTGTAACGTGTGTATAGAGGGTATTCTTGTTGTGCTTATGTTGTTTAACGATAAGTTGTTACGTTAGTATTATATCACTCACCTCTTGACATGATACCGGGGGTTAAGCTGCCCTCCGATGCGGGGTAGACTCAGGCGGTCTGGGACCATGATTCGAGAATACCTCATGCGGGTCCAGGGGACCTATGCGGAGCTACGAGAGTTCCAGGTTAGTGTGCGGGGTTATACCTCATGCGGTCTATGTGGCCATGCGGACTACGAGTCCAGGACGATGCCGGGGAGTAGCTACCCTCGATGCGAGGAATACCTCATGCGGGCCTAGGTGGCCTATGCGGACTACGGGAGTCCAGGATTAGGCATGCATAATGATACTTCGATCATTCGCAGCCTAGAAAAGACCTGTTACAGTTTACCTAGTGTTGCTCTTGTTTATGATGTGGCACTATGTGCGGTTACATTGGTTGTTTCGTGCATATTTGTAAAATTGGTTTTAAAATGATATGATTTCCTTTAAGTACTTTACAGTTTCACATACTTAGTACCTGTTATCGACCTCGCCGAAGTGCGTTAAATGCCGTAAGGAAGCAGGTGCTAGATCCACATTCTTAGGATCTTTTGCTTTGGTGTCAGGAGCTCCATCTTCTCCGGAGGCTCGACTTTTGGGTATGATCTCCCTGTTGTGTAGATAGTTTTGTACATTCAGGGTATGGCGGGGCCCTGTCCCGCCATAGTTGTTTACTTCCTTAGAGGTCTGTAGTCCTATTGTACAGTTGGGATGTAAACTGCCAGATTCATATATATATATGCCGAAAGGCACCTTTTTCTCAGATAAAATGTGTCTCATTTACAATTGTTTCATGTCTTGTGCTTTTATATTCCGCTGATTACTCTGATGTATGACTACTTGGGTGCCCGGGTAAGGCACCAGTCACGGGCCCCGGAACGGGTCGTGACAAAAGTGGTATCAGAGCAGTTAATCCTCGGAAGGTGTCTTCAGACTGTATCTAGTAGAGTCTTGATTATCGATGTGTTGTGCACCACACCAATAATCAGGAGGCTATATGATATTTAGGATTGGTTTCCATTCTTCTCACTCTGAGATCGTGCCTTAGAGCTGTGTTATAAGTTGGACCCCTCTAACGTATTCCTTTTCTGTAACAGTTATGCCTCCACGTAAGGCAACCCGGGCCCAGAAGGGCAAGACAGCCGAGGGAGCTGCTAGTAGGACACCGAGAGTCACGAGGGCTCAGGCCCAGTCTATACCTGAGACGGCGAGTTCCACGACGCCGCCGACCCCAGCAGGGTTTAGGGCCGCAGCAGTGGCTGATGAGACCCTAGTACCTGCACCTCCAGTCCCACAGAAGCCTGGTGGGCTACTACAGGCGATAGAGATCCCGACTTGGAAGTGAGAGGTAATTAATATGGATTTTATTACAGGATTGCCTCGTACTCAGCGGAAGTGTGATTCCATCTGGGTTATTGTAGATAAGATGACAAAATCAGCGCATTTTCTTCCAGTCCGGACTACTTATTCAGCTAAGGACTATGCTAGATTATACATCAGAGAGATAGTGAGGATGCATGGGGTTCCTATATCTATCATATCTGACCGAGGAGCCCAGTTCACGACTAACTTCTGGAGATCTTTTCAGAAAGGATTGGGAACGCAGGTGAGTCTCAGCACAACATTTCATCCTCAGACGGATGGGCAGGCAGAGCGTACCATACATATACTGGAGGATATGTTGAGGGCTTGTATTATTGATTTCAGAGGTAGCTGGGATGACCACATGCCGCTTATTAAGTTTTCCTACAATAACAGCTACCACTCTAGTATTCAGATGGCCCCGTATGAGGCTTTGTATGGGAGGAAGTGCAGGTCGTCCATTGGTTAGTTTGACATAGGTGAGTGTCACGACCCGACCCCGGGACCGCGACTGGTGCCCTATCGGGGAACCCTGTCAGGTACACATCAGAGAATAGCAGCGGAACAAACATAACACATACCCTGTATAAAGTAAACATCACTGGCAAGCCCACAAGGCTGCCTTCCATAAAAATATACTTAATCAAAAGTACAACTAGTTCTTACAGCCCAAAACACAAACGTGACTACAAACCTCTAGGAATAACAACTGTGGCGGGACAGGGCCCCGCCATACCCCTGAATGTACAAAATACCTATAACATCAGGGAAAATCCGTACCAACAAAACAAGCCTCCGGAGAAATGGAGCCTCTGACACCAGACCTGTGATCCTAAGAATGAGGATCCACCACCTGCTTACCCTTACCTGCGGCATGAACGCAGCCCCCGAGGAAGGGGGTCAGTACACAATATGTACCAAGTATGTAAAACTGGAAAATACTGTAATAATATCATAAGTCCAAAAATAAGCTGGAGTCAGAGATGAAAATCAAATTACATTGTCATGTGCCTTACTAACAATGAGAGTAACAAGTATAGATATAATACTGCATAAAAATAGGAGGCTCATGATCAAAACAGGGTCCCTCGCCCGTAGTATGAATAAGCAATCCTACTCCTGGGACTATTTCACCCGCATGGGTCCTGTGGACCCGCATGAGGTATTCCTCGCATAGGCTGTACCCGCCCGCATGGGACTATTTCACCCGCATAAGCCCATAGGACTCTCATGAGGTATTCCTCGCATCGTGGGTAGCAAATCCACAGAACAAGTGGTATAACGATCTTGGGGATTCACCCCTCATTTATACTCTTACCCTGAAGAAGGTGGTATAACGATCTTGGGGATTTACCCCTCATTTATACTCTTACCCTGAAGAAGGTGGTATGACGTCTTGGGGCTTGCCCCTCATTCATACTCTTACCCTGGAGAAGGTGGTATAACGATCTTGGGGCTTACCCCCCATTTATACTCTTACCCTAGCTCAATCGGTCATCATATCATAATCATAAATAAGTTAAGAAAGCTTATAACTTCTTATTAGTCTTGTTCATATACCCTCTCATTTTAGTTTACTTAAGGCACTAACATATTTTAATAAAAGAAAATCCGGGAATTTAACCCAAAGTACCACATACTTATATTCTTTTAAAAATGACTCTTTTTCATATAAAACCTTTGGGCAATTGATGCCTTAAAATCAATTTGTCTTTCATAAATCAAATCATTTTTCCTTGCTTATCTTACTTAGAGTAACTCCCTTCTTATTAACCTTTCATAAAGGTAATAATCCAACTCCCCATAAAGTTGTTCTATTAACCCTATACTTTAGTAAAATTATACTTTTCCCATAACCAAGGAACTTATACTTTTTAAAACGAAACAAATCTTTATATACTTAAAACAAGTAAGAATACCAAATCTTGTATGTCTACCGTACTACATAGATACAACTACTCATGCTCAAGATATAGGAAAGCTCCACATACCTCTTCGGTCAATCCACTTACTAAGTCCAAAATACCGCACGTAATATGTCAACCTATAATGACCATAATACGTTTATTAACCTCTAGCTCAATGTAGTATAATCCAAGTTCAAGTCACTAAATCCTATGGAAAATTGGGCAGCATTTCCTTTATTTCTACATACTTTGCCACCTTTTTCAAGGCCGAATTCAATAACCAACCGCCACATTTAAGGCCCAACAATCCAAATATTTCAAAGTGGATTACACAACTAACTTGGGTGTGTAAAATTCTGCCCCATAAGGTACAACAATTAACTTAACAAGTTTAAGGTAGTTTTTAGGCTACAACATGCTCACATAACCCTTTTAACCAATCCTTTCATATCCAAACCATATTTCTCGCATGCAATGAATCTAAGAGCATTATGTACTACTACAAGTTCCTTCTTCTTCACATGCAACACAAATAACTAGCTACAAGAGAAGAATTGTTACCTTAGAGCTTTAGCCAAAATTATTCCAACAACTTTGCTAGCCTCCTTTCCAAGAACACCACCACAATAGCACCTACAAGCTAGCCTCAAACTTCCTTCTTGCCACACTTTTTCAGATTTTCCTTAAGCTTTAAATTTCTCTTGGAATTCTAGAGAGAAGTGAGATCTTTAGTTTAGAGTGAGAGAAGGATTTGGAAGATGACAAAGTCTTCAAGACTTGGTCAATATATAAGACATGCGAAAATCAGATGGGGGGGGGGGACACTTGTCACCCACCCATGACCTCTTTTAAAACAAAACAGTGCAGAATTTCCCACTCAGCTTCGCAAAACCCGCCTCGGCGCCGCGGCCCTGCCGCCGGCGCCGCGGCGCTGAAACTTCTGCCGACTCTCAGGACTTTCCGGCGCCGCGGCTCTGCAACTTCAGCGAGCCCTCAGATCTTTCCGGCGCCGCGGCCCTGCAGCCGGCGCCGCGGCCCTGTGGCTCCTGCCTGAAACACCTTTCGGTCCGACTGCGCACTGAACTTATAACTCCCATAACTTCATACTCCGCTGTCCAATCGATGAACGATTGGTTGCGTTGGAAACTAGACTCAACGAACTACGCACTAGGACTTTGAAACACCTAGGAACTCTCAATGTACCGGGTCACAACCCGCCCCAAAGTTGACTAAAACCCGTCTGAAACAATCCGTCAACCTATCTTTCGAAAATTTTAAGTCTCACTCCTTTCGTACGCTCTCATACGCATGGCCAGAACTGCGGGGTATAACATTCTCCCCCCTTAGAAACATTCATCCCGAATGTTCCTTCTAGGCTTACTCAAATCACAATATCGACGTAGACCCTCTTAACTACTCTTTTTGCAATAAAAGATGCTCCACAAGCCACAACAATACTTAAGCATAATTGTCAAATTAAACTAACAAGAAGGAAAGTGGGTTACCTGGAGGTGTAGGGAAACAAGTGAGGATACTTCTTCATCATGTCCTCCTCTGCTTCCCACGTCATCTCTTCCCTGTTCTCGTTCCTCCATAAGACCTTAACGGAAGCCACATCCTTTGTCCGAAGTCTCCTAACCTGACGATCGAGTATCGCTATGGGACTCTCCTCATATGATAACCCCTCTGTCACCTGGACATCATCAATAGGGTGCACTCTAGATGGATCCCCAATACATTTCCGCAACATAGATACATGGAAAACTGGATGTACTCCCTCCAGATCGGACGGCAGATCCAGCTCATAGGCAACCTTGACTACCCTACGGACAATCTGATAAGGCCCAATATACCTTGGGCTAAGTTTCCCCTTCTTTCCAAATCTCATCACGCCCTTCATGGGTGATACCTTCAGGAAGACCCAATCATCTACCTCAAACTCCAAGTGCCGACGCCGATGATCTGCATACGACTTCTGTCGACTCTGAGCTGACAATAACCGCTCCTGGATAAGCTTTACCTTATCCACTGCCTGCTGAATCAAGTCTGGCCCGACCAACTGCACTTCTCCCACCTCAAACCAACCTATCGGTGACCTGCACCTCATCCCGTATAAGGCCTCATAAGGCGCCATCTGAATACTAGAATGGTAGTTGTTGTTAAACAAACTCCATAATAGGTAAATGATCCTCCCAGCTACTCCTGAAATCAATAACACAAGCCCACAACATATCCTTAAGTGTCTGGATAGTGCGCTCGGCCTGTCCGTCGGTCTGAGGATGAAACGCCGTACTGAGACTCACCTGCGTCCCTAATCCCTTCTGGAAAGACCTCCAGAAGTTAGCCGTGAACTGGGCTCCTCTGTCTGAAATAATCGATATAGGAACTCCGTGCAGTCTCACAATCTCTCTGATATACAACCTAGCATAATCCTTGGCCGAAAAAGTCGTCCTGACTGGAAGAAAATGGGCTGATTTCACACCGTCGACTGTCGATAACCCAAATGGAATCACGCTTCCTCCGAGTGTGAGGTAACCCCGTAATAAAATCCATATTTACCACCTCCCACTTCCAAGTCGAATATCAATAGCTCGCAATGTACCACCGGGCTTCTGGTGCTCAACCTTAACCTGCTGGCAATTCGGGCACTGCGCCACGAACTCCGCAACGTCCCTCTTCAGGCCGTCCCACCAATAGGTACACCTGAGGTCATGGTACATCTTAGTCGACCCCGGGTGAATAGAATAACGAGCACTGTGCGCCTTCCCCAGAATCTGCTGACGAAGTCCTGTCACATCGGGAACACACAACCGGCCCTCAAATCTTAGCACCCCGTCAGGTGCTACCTTAAATAGACTTTTCTCCTCCCGAAGTGCTGCATCTCGATACCGTACCATAATCGGATCCTCATACTGTTGCCTCTTCACCTCATCGACGATGGAAGACTCGGCAACCTCTCGAACCCGAACTCCACTACTATCATAATCAACCAAACGAACCCCAAGGCTCGCTAGCTGATGTAACTCTCGGACCATATCCCTTCTCTCTGGCTGCACATCAGACAGACTACCCATCGATCTGCGACTAAGGGCATCTGCAACTACATTGGCCTTCCCTGGGTGATATAGAATGTCGACATCATAATCCTTAGCGGCTCAACCACCGCCTCTGCGCAAGTTCACTCCTCCGGTGAAGATATACTGGAGACTCTTGTGGTCTGTGTAAATGTCCACATGAACTCCATATAAATAATGTCTTCAGATCTTCAAGGCATGAATCACTGCTGCCAACTCCAAGTCATGTGTGGGGTAATTCTTCTCATGCTTCCTAAGCTGTCGAGATGCGTAAGCTATAACTTTGTCGTGCTGCATCAGCACGCACCCAAGTCCGACACCTGACGCGTCACAATAAACCACATATCCATATAAACCCCCTAGAAGAGTAAGAACTGGGGCGGTCGTCAATTTCTCCTTTAGCAACTGGAAACTTTCCTCACAAGTATCCGTCCACCGGAACATACCGCTACGAGTCACTTAGTCAAAATCTGAAATGGAAGCAAACTTCTCCACAAACCTCCGATAATAACCTGTAAGGCCCAAAAAGCCGCGCACCTCCGTTGGTGTAGTGGGTCTGGGCCAAGTCTTGACTGCCTCAATCTTCGCTGTATCAACCTGAATACCATCGTCCCCGATAATAAGCCCCAAGAAAGCCACTGAAGCCAACCAAAACTCGCATTTCGAGAACTTGGCATACAACTGCCGGTCCCGGAGGACTCCCAATACCGTCCTCAAATGATCTGTATGCTCCTGCTCTGTGCGCGAATAAACCAAGATATCATCAATGAAAACTATAACGAACATATCCAAGAATGGCTTGAACACCCTGTTCATCAAATCCATGAATACCGCTGGGGCGTTGGTCAACCCGAAAGACATCACCCTGAACTCATAGTGCCCATACCGGGTCCTGAATGCAGTCTTCGGGATATCTGTCTCTCTAACTCGCACCTGATGATAACCAGACCGCAGGTCTATCTTGGAAAAACACCTTGCACCCTGCAACTGGTCAAACAAATCGTCAATCCTGGGGAGGGGATATCTGTTCTTGATAGTTACCTTGTTCAGCTTCCTGTAATCAATACACATACGCAGCATCCCATCCTTATTCTTTACAAATAACACTGGCGCTCCCCAGGGAGAAACACTTGGCCTGATAAAGCCTTTCTCCAGCAAGTCCTTCAGCTGGTCCTTCAATTCCTTCAACTCGGCAGGTGCAATCCTGTATGGCGGAATAGATATTGGTCGCGTGTCTTGCGCCAAATCAATGCAAAACTCAATTTCCCTCTCAGGAGGGATACCTGGAAGCTCATCTGGGAACACGTCTGGAAACTCTCTAACGACCGGAACTGACTGAAGGTCCGGTATCTCAGCCTCAGTATCGAATACTCGAACCATATGGTAAATATATCCTTTCCGTACCATCTTCCTAGCCTTGAGGTAAGAAATAAACCTACCCCTCGGCGATGCAGTATTCCCTTTCCACTCGATAACCGGCTCACCAAGAAACTGGAATCGTACCAACCTCTCTCTACAATCCACGTTAGCATAGCAAGAGGCTAGCCAATCCATACCCATAATCACGTCAAAGTCTCTCATATCCAACTCTATCAAGTCGGCTAGATTCTGACGACTGTCTATAGTCACTGGGCAAGTTCTATATACCCGCTCAGCTACCACCGAATCACCTACTGGCGTAGCCACCTCAAAAGGTTTTATGGACTCGGGCTCTATCCCTATTCTACCAGCAATATGAGGAGATATATAGGACAAGGTAGAACCTGGATCTATCAAAGCATATACATCACAACAAGAAACCAATAATGTACCTGTGACGACATCTGGTGACGCCTCCTGGTCCTGACGGCTGGACATAACATAGATGCGGTTCTGAGGACCGCTGGAACTGGGACCCCTACCACGACCTCTGCCGCGGCCTGCTGGCCCGTGAACACCCTGCCCTCCGGGGCGCATAACCGTCGAAGACGAAGATCCAAAGAATCGACCGCGCCGGCTGAACCATCACACTTCCGCCACCTCGGCGGACAATCTCTCCTCAAATGGCCCTGCTGGCCACAAGAGTAACAAGCTCTTGAAGTAACACGACACTCGCCTGGGTGAGTCCTACCGCATCGAGCACACTGAGGTGGGGGTGGTCTCGATCGGTAGCGGTCTCTGCTTCCCTGAAACCCCGAAGTCCTGGAGCCCTGACCTGCTCCTGAATGACCCGGCTGATCAGACCTCCTTCCCGAAAACTGAGAAGGAGCACTCTGTGCTGGCTGAAATGTGGACCTAGTCTGCTGTTGAGGCTGCCCGCCTCGAAAGCTGCCCTGAGACCCTGCTGTCCTGGCCCTCTTGGGCTGGCCTAAGTCTAGCTGATCCTGCATCTCTCTGTCCTCAATCCCCTGCGCATACGCCTGTATCCTGACAATAACCATCCCTGGCTGAAGAGCCACCCCCAAGCATGCAGTAATCATATGACGGTCTAACCCCATCACATATCGATGAACCCTGTATGCCATGTCAGCTACAATGGTGTGCGCATACCTGGCCAAGGAGTTAAACTCCAGGCTGTATTCTCTGATAGTCCTCCCGTCCTGCCTCAAGGTCAAGAGTCTATCTACGCGGGCTCTCCTCATCTCAGGGGGCAAGAAGTGATCCAGAAAAGCCTCTGTGAACTCCTCCCAAACAGCTGGAAGAGCATTCTCACCTCTCGACAACACCCATGACTCAAACCAATTCAACGCAATATCGTGTAACCGGTAAGAAGCTAGCATAACGGACTCAGTCTCCGAGGCCCTAAGCACCTGCATGGTCCGCTGTAACTGCCGAACAAACTCCTGCGGATCCTCCTCGAATCTCGAACCATAGAACTCGGGTGGATGACAACCTAGGAAGTCCCGAATCCGTAAACTGTCGGCTCTAGGGTTGGCTGCCTGCTCCTGTCGGCGCTGCCCTGCCACTATGCTGGTCAATAACCGGATATGTTCCCCGTAATCTCTATACTCAGCCCCTGACTGTGGGACTGGAGGTTCCGGTACCGCGGTCTCAGTAGCCGTTGCTGCTGCCTCGAACTCCGCTGAGGCTGGCGACGTCGTGGAACTCGCCGCCCGAAACATCATCTCTGGTAAAGACTGGGCCTGTGCCCTCGTGACCCTCCGCGTCCCACTAGCAAAGACTCACCGCCTTGCCCTTCTGGGCCGCGGTTGCCTTGCGTGGAGGCATAACTGATACATAAAGGAAAATATCAGAGGAGGTTCAACCTATAACACAGCTCTATTGCACGATCTTAGAGTGAAATAATGGAAACCAATCCTAAATATCCTGCAGCCTCCTGATTATAGATGTGGTGCACAACACACCGATAATCAAGACTCTACTAGACACGGTCTGTAGACACTTTCCGAGGACTAATCGCTCGATACCACTTTTGTCACGACCCGACCGGGCGCGATCGGTGCCTATCGGGGCACCGCGTCAGTACACATCGAGAGAATAGCAATGAACAAACATAACACATACCCTGTATAAAGTAAACATCACTGGCAAGCCGACAAGGCTGCCTTCCATAAAAATATACTTAATCAAAAGTACAACTAGTTCTTACAGCCCAAAACACAAACGTGACTACAGACCTCTAGGAATAACAACTGTGGCGGGATAGGACCCCGCCATACCCCTGAATGTACAAAATACCTATAACATCAGGGAAAATCCGTACCAACAAAACAAGCCTCCGGAGAAATGGAGCCTCTGACACCAGACCTGTGATCCTAAGAATGAGGATCCACCACCTGCTTACCCTTACCTGCGGCATGAACGCAACCCCTGAGGAAGGGGGTCAGTACATAATATGTACCAAGTATGTAAAACTGGAAAATACTGTAATAATATCATATGTCCAAAAATAAGCTGGAGTCAGGGATGAAAATCAAATTACATTGTCCTGTGCCTTACTAACAATGAGAGTAACAAGTATAGATATAATACTGCATAAAAATAGGAGGCTCATGATCAAAACAGGGTCCCTCGCCCGTAGTATCAATAAGCAATCCTACTCCTGGGACTATTTCACCCGCATGGGTCCTGTGGACCCGCATGAGGTATTCCTCGCATAGGCTGTACCCGCCCGCATGGGACTATTTCACCCGCATAAGCCAATAGGACTCGCATAAGGTATTATTCGCATCGTGGGTAGCAAATCCACGGAACAGGTGGTATAACGATCTTAGGGATTCACCCCTCATTTATACTCTTACCCTGAAGAAGGTGGTATAACGATCTTGGGGATTTACCCCTCATTTATACTCTTACCCTGAAGAAGGTGGTATGACGTCTTGGGGCTTGCCCCTCATTCATACTCTTACCCTGGAGAAGGTGGTATAACGATCTTGGGGCTTACCCCTCATTTATACTCTTACCCTAGCTCAATCGGTCATCATATCATAATCATAAATAAGTTAAGAAAGCTTATAACTTCTTATTAGTCTTGTTCATATACCCTCTCATTTTAGTTTACTTAAGGCACTAACATATTTTAATAAAAGAAAATCCGGGAATTTAACCCAAAGTACCACATACTTATATTCTTTTAAAAATGACTCTTTTTCATATAAAACATTTGGGCAATTGATGCCTTAAAATCAATTTGCCTTTCATAAATCAAGTCATTTGTCCTTGCTTATCTTACTTAGAGTAACTCCCTTCTTATTAACCTTTCATAAAGGTAATAATCCAACTCCCCATAAAGTTGTTCTATTAACCCTATACTTTAGTAAAATTATACTTTTCCCATAACCAAGGAACTTATACTTTTTAAAACGAAACGAGTCTTTATATACTTAAAACAAGTAAGAATACCAAATCTTGTACGTCTGCCGTACTACATAGATACAACTACTCATGCTCAAGAGATAGGAAAGCTCCACATACCTCTTCGGTCAATCCACTTGCTAAGTCCAAAATACCGCACGTAATATGTCAACCTATAATGACCATAATATGTTTATTAACCTCTAGCTCAATGTAGTATAATACAAGTTCAAGTCACTAAATCCTATGAAAAATTGGGCAGCATTTACTTTGTTTCTACATACTTTTCCACCTTTTTCAAGGCCGAATTCAATAACCAACCGCCACATTTAAGGCCCTACAATCCAAATATTTCAAAGGGGATTACACAACTAACTTGGGTGTGTAAAATTCTGCTCCATAAGGTACAACAATTAACTTAACAAGTTTAAGGTAGTTTTTAGGCTACAACATGCTCACATAACCCTTTTAACCAATCCTTTCATATCCAAACCATATTTCTCGCATGTAATGAATCTAAGAGCATTATGTACTACTACAAGTTCCTTCTTCTTCACATGCAACACAAATAACTAGCTACAAGAGAAGAATTGTTACCTTAGAGCTTTAGCCAAAATTATTCCAACAACTTTGCTAGCCTCCTTTCCAAGAACACCACCACAATAGCACCTACAAGCTAGCCTCAAGCTTCCTTCTTGCCACACTTTTTCAGATTTTCCTTAAGCTTTAAATTTCTCTTGGAATTCTAGAGAGAAGTGAGAGCTTTAGTTTAGAGAGAGATAAGGATTTGGAAGATGACAAAGTCTTCAAGACTTGGTCAATATATAAGACATGCAAAAATCAGATGGGGGGGGGGGACACTTGTCACCCACCCATGGCCTCTTTTAAAACAAAACAGTGCAGAATTTCCCACTCAGCTTCGCAAAACCCGCCTCGGCGCCGCGGCGCTGAAACTTCTGCCGACTCTCAGGACTTTACGGCGCCGCGGCCCTGCTTCCTGCCGCCGCGGCCCTGCTTCCTGCCGCCGCGGCTCTGCAACTTCAGCGAGCCCTCAGATCTTGCCGGCGCCGCGGCCCTGTGGCTCCTGCCTGAAACACCTTTCGGTCCGACTGCGCACTGAACTTGTAACTCCCATAACTTCCTACTCCGCTGTCCAATCGATGAACGGTTGGTTGCGTTGGAAACTAGACTCAACGAACTACGCACTAGGACTTTGAAACACCTAGGAACTCTCAATGTACCGGGTCATAAACCGCCCCAAAGTTGACTAAAACCCGTCCGAAACAATCCGTCAACCTATCTTTCGAAAATTTTAAGTCTCACTCCTTTCGTACGCTCTCATACGCATGGCCAGAACTACGGGGTATAACAGTGAGACTCAGTTGATTGATCCAGATATAGTTCAGCAGGCTGTCGACAAGGTGAACTTATACAAGAAAGATTACTAGCAGCTCAGAGTCGACAGAAGTCATATGCTGATAATCGGCGACGACACCTAGAGTTTCAGATCGACGACTGGGTATTCTTGAAGGTATCACCCATGAAGGGTGTGATGAGATTTGGAAAGAGGGGAAAACTTAGCCCGAGGTATATTGGGCCTTATCGGATCATTCGCAGAGTAGGCCAAGTTGCCTATGAGTTGGACCTACCCACAGACTTGGAAGCAGTACACCCAGTTTTTCATGTATCCATGTTGCGGAAATGTATTAGTGATCCTTCCAGAGTCTTCCCAGTGGACGATGTCCAGATGACTGAGGGGTTGTCCTATGAGGAGAGTCATGTGGCCATATTGGATCACCAAGTCAGGAGGCTGTGGACTAAGGATGTTGCATCCGTCAAGGTGTTATGGCGGAACAATAATAGAGAGGAAATGACTTGGGAGGCTGAGGACGAGATGAAGAGGAAGTATCCTCACTTATTCCCTATAACCTCAGGTAATTCAATCTAACTCCCTTAATTGATTATGGTATTGGTGAACTATTTATGTGTGTCTTTTTTTTTATGGCCCTGTGTGGCATCTGCTGGGTTACTGGATATAGATGGATAGTCACTATTATAAAGGAGGCTTTGCCGAAATTTCTAGAACTTGAGACTTGTTATGAACATTCGAGGACGAATGTTTCTAAGGGGGGAAGAATGTTACACCCCGTAAGTTAAGACAAGATTTAGAACGTCATTAAGGATTGTGATTCCCAATTTTCGAAATTACATATATTTTACGAGCTAATACAGATTAATTTTTGACAATGACGAATGTGACGCCGGAAATCTCTTTAGAAATGGTGGTGTAAATAAACATATATTTTTCCGTTATAAGTTAGTAAGGTATATAAAGTACGATGATAAGAAATTAAGGCAATGGGAAATTAGATTAAAAGAAGTGAGATTGATTTAGTTAAATAAATACTTAGAGGGGGCAAAGTGTGACATTTAAGGGGGCTAAGTGAATTAAAGAAAATCTGAAAATTCTAATAAACTACTCTAAGTTTTCCATTTCCTTCCATAACCAAGAGCAAAACTATTCCTCTCCTTTCTCCCCCCTAGTTGATCGAAAATCTCCATTTCTTTGCAAGAAAATTTAGCTTGTTACTCCATCTTCTTGGGTTAAGTTGTCCCACCATTTTGAGGCGAAATTATCACCCCAAAACAGTGGCGGTTCTCGGCAATCTGCCGATTTTAGGGCTGTGGTTTCCTAAATTTTTGGACAAGTTTTCTTGAAGGAAAATGTGTAAGAATGAGGGATTAACATGATATAATGGTTGCATGTTGGATTGAAGATGAAGAAGTGAAGGATTGTACATGAAATTGATGAGAAACTTGGGCTTAAAATCGAAAAAAACTGAGCAGTTTT
Source organism: Przewalskia tangutica (assembly GCA_029844215.1). Classification (NCBI taxonomy): domain Eukaryota; kingdom Viridiplantae; phylum Streptophyta; class Magnoliopsida; order Solanales; family Solanaceae; genus Przewalskia; species Przewalskia tangutica. Next base: position 68,990,190 of record CM056727.1, read on the forward strand.
TTTAGCATTCCTTTGAGGTAAAAATTCTTTTTTTTTTGATATAAATGGAATGCTTATTTTCAGAATTAAGGAGACGAATTTGGGTTAAAAGAACAAGCCTAAATTATGATGGAACGTGAATAAGAATCGCATGTAGTTGTTGTTAGAATTGGTTGGCGAATTTCGAACTAAAATAGTTAGATATTGGCTTCAATGGTTGAATTGTATTTTGCTTACCATTTGCATGTTGAGAATTGAGATGTAGCCTTGATGATTAAGAGATAATTATTTGTATGAAGGAATTACAAGATGAATTGAAATGTTTAAGAATTTAAAAGGAAAAGTTTGGAATTTATAACATGTTGATACGGCCGGAAAATTGATAGAAATTATTGAACATTATGGTAATGTATTACAGGCTGAATTAGTATGTAAATAAGTTACAAACATGCATATGTATTGAAATAAGTTACCTATACATGCCTCAAAATGATTAAGTGTAGAAAGGTGTTAATTTTATATTCTGGAATAAAGGGGATTGTTGGTTTGAATTGGATTGTTGGTTTGATTGGATTGTAGTTGGAGTTGAATTGTTGGTTGATTTGGATTATTGGAAAATTGTGGATACGCACATAAACAAAGGAAATGCTGCCCAAATTTTTGTAGAAATAAGGGAGCCTTTAATCATATAACTTACATTAGGAATCATAGAATTGACGAGCATGTTGTTCCTTATCATAGGTTGAAGTACTAGACGAGGAATACCTTAATACCAAGCTGATTAGTTCGCCTAAGAGGTATGTGAGACCTTTCCTTCTTTCTTTTGGCATGATTTTTAGGAAAGTACGGCAGACGTACTTAACTCCTACCAGTTCAGTTTTAAAAATGATTATTTACTAATGATTATGATTCAGTAACAGAGTTTATGGTAGTAATTTTATTGAGAGTCACATAATGATTTTAGCTGCATACAGTTGCTCATGATATCTACTCGTGCTAAGTGTTACTATTTCACTCCACTGAGTCCCGGGCCAGATCATGTTCGTGCACAGCTATGCATCATTCATCGAGTCCCTCACTAGAGGGCCGAGACACGTTATACATATACAAATTATATCGAGTCCCTCCTTAGAGGGCCGAGACATGTTACTGTAGCAGATCAGATTCCATTGAGTCCTCCATGTAGAGGCCGAGACATGTTATACGCTTTTATATCTGCATGAGCACGATGTTTTATGATTCAAGATACATGATATGATTTTGAACATGATTCTCGCTTTTATGAAAGTTTGATGACTCTCATTTTACTTGTACGATTGTTATTCAAGATATTACAAGATTTTATGTTTTACATACTCAGTACATTATCTGCATCGACTTTCTCGAAATGCGTTCATTCCCGCAGGTTCAGGTGTTCAGATAGGTGACCCTCCAGTCTAGGATTTCTGTACAACAGTTGGAGAGCTCCTTTGTTCCGAGCGGCTATTTTAGTGCACCTTTATTTTTCAGACTTACGCATATTTTGGGCACGACGGGGTCCTATCCCGTCATATGTCAGTATTACTCTCTTAGAGGTCTGTAGACAGTTGTGGGTTGGATGTTTGCACCTTGTTATGAGTTTTGATGTCGTTCTCTAGTAGCAGCCTTGCCGGCTTGCGTATTTTGATTTATGCCTTTGTGCGCGTGATATGTTTGGTGGCAGCCTAGTCGGCTAGCCTATTATAACTGTTGTTTTGTTATTGGCAGCCTTGTCGGCTTGCCCATTTTAGGGATATGTTGTAAAAGCAGCGTTGTGCTGCCAAAATTTATGTAGACATCTGTATTAAATGGATTAAGAGTGACAGGTCAGTAATGACGTCCAATTAGGACGTTAATCGGGGCCCATCGGGTCGGGTCGTGACAAGAGGCTTATCTTTTGGTATAATTCCCTGAGATTGTAGGTTCTTGTACATTCAGGGGTATGGCGGGGCCCTGTCCTGTCATTGTTGTTATAAAACTCTTAGAGGTCTGTAGTATTGTTGTGGGCAGGGTTTGTAAAGGATGTAACTGTTCGGTTTTGATATTTATACAGAAAGGTGGCCGTTTTGGTTAGCCTGTTTCTTATTTTATATCTTATTTCATGTTTATGTTTTTATTTCCGCTGATTTTCTCTGATGTTGTATCACTAGGGTGCCCGGGTAAGACACCAGTCGAGGGCCCGGAGTCGGGTCGTGACAAAAGTGGTATCAGAGCAGTTAGTCCTCGGAAAGTGTCTACAGACCGTATCTAGTAGTCTTGATTATCGGCGTGTTGTGCACCACACCTATAATCAAGAGGCTGCAGGATATTTAGGATTGGTTTCCATTCTTCTCATTCTGAGATCATGCCTTAGATCTGTGTTATGAGTTGGACTCCATCTGACGTATTCTTTTGTACCAGTTATGCCTCTGCGAAAGGCAACCAGGGCCCAGAAGGGCAAGGCAGCAGAGGGAGATGCGAGTAGAACACAGAGGAGTACGAGGGTGCAGGCCCGGTCATTACCTAAGATAGTGCTTCAGACGGCGAGTTTTACGACGCCGCTAGCCCCAGGGGAGTTTAGAGCAGCATCAGTATCTACAGAGACCACGATACGAGCGCCCGGTCCGACCGAGAGCAGAGGATATGGGTTACAAGGAGATGACCCGATTACTAGCTAGGTGGTGGCTATGAATGAGGACGACGAGTCGGAGGTTCCGTAGTACCGATGAGTTCACCCTAGATCCGATAGTTTGAGACTTCGGGACTTCTTGAGTTGCAGTCCACCCGAGTTCTATGGATCGAGAACTGAGGAAGATCCTCAAAAGTTTATTCGACAGCTGCAGCGGATCATGAAAGTGATCAAGGCCTCAGAGACAGAGTCGGTGGTATTGGGTTCACATCTTTGCGTGATCTGCCGATCGTGGTTTGATTCACGGGAACCGCCGGGAGAGCATGCGCTTCCAGCTGGTTGGGACGAGTTCTCAGAGGCATTTCTTACACACTTCTTGCCCTCGCAGATGAGGAGAGCTCGGGCAGATAGATTTATGATGTTGAGGCAGAACGGGCGGACGGTTCAGGAATACAGTGTAGAGTTTGACTCGTTGGCTCATTATGTCCCCGCTTTAGTGGCAGACATGGAGCATAGATTGCACTGTTATGTCACAGGACTGTACGATTATCTAGCAGAGAGTTGTACATGAGTAGCTCTTCAGCCGGGCATGGACATTGCCCGTATACAGGCTTATGCACAGGGGATTGAGGAACATAGAGACCGACGTAGGGACCAGGATCAGCATAAGAGGGCCAAGACAACAGGGTCCTTTGGTAACTTTCGAGGCAGACAGCCTCAACAGCAGGCTAGGTCAACATTTCAGCCGACACAGAGTGCTCCTTCCGATCTTACGGCGGGAGGTTTGACCAGGGGTTTCGGAGCAGTCGTGGTTCCAGGGCTGCAGGTTCACAGATGCTCAAGGGTAATAGCCAGGGGAAGCCACCTTTACCTCGATGTGGTCGCTGTGATAGATTCCATGTTGGGGAGTGTCGTACTACTTCGACAGCTTGTTATGCTTGCGGCCAACAGGTCCATTTGGCGAGAGACTGTCCGACCAGAGGTGGCACTAGTGGGATAGCACAGACTACGAGATCAGTTGCGGGTTCTTCGCCTTCAATAGCTAGACAGGGTGTTCATACACCGGCAGGCCATAGAAGGGGTCGTGGTGGAAGTTCCCAGTTCTAGCGGTCCTTGGAACCGCCTATTTGATTTCAGGTATATCCTTAACCCTCTAGAGACTAGTATGCATTGATGATATGATGATGTGTTAAGTGTTATGTTCAGATAGCATTGTGTTAAATTGTGATTTAGAGGCCTGGTTAGTAAAGGGGAAGTTGGGTACATAGAGATTGTGAGCCTTAAAATTTTGATAACAGTTGAGATCTTAGATGCGAGGCCATCTTAAGTGAAAGATTTACGGTTAATCTTTGTCGGAGTGCATAGTATACGTGGAGTATTTGTGTGATAATTCCATGGGTAGGTGTGAGATAGAAGTGGTAGCTTTCATGATGTGAATTAGTAAGATTATTCCGGATCGGGGAACGAGAGAGTTTGGCACGATAAATGGGTCGGGTTGAGGCCAGATTGCGGGTCAACCTGCAGCCCGGAATGAAGTAAGGTAAATTTGTGGTGGTCCCGCTATGTGATAGGGTCACGAGGGTGCTAGGCCCAAAGTCTAGGTATCCATCGTATGAGTTCGTAGACGCGTTCGACCAGAAGTGGGTCGTGAAGGCAGGGAATGGCCTTAAGGGGAAGTTGAAACTAGTAATGACCAAGTTTGGAGGTAGTAACTCCAAGGTTGTGGAAATTGAAGCGGTAACTGAAGTGTGGAACGTGTACTATAGAGAGTTCGGGTATACGAGAAGGGTACGACGAGTAAGAAAAGAAGCGAACATGTGTTATGAGAACAGAAGTGATCATTTCTTTTGTGAAGTGAAGATGCGAAGGGAGTATCCTTTAGACCATGGGTGGGAGCTTTTTGTGATGTTAGAGGTGATTCCTCGTTGGCTTAGATTTGAGTTTTGCGCGCATGTTATATTCTGGCCATTGGTGGCATGATCGGCTTTGTAAGTGTGTTAGTGAAGACTATACCAGCGCAAGCGTGTTTGGAGACTTAGAAGGAACATTCGGGACGAATGTTTCTAAGGGGGGAAGAATGTTACACCCCGTAGTTCCAGGGTATGTATGTGAGGACGTACGTACGAGAATACGACAATAATATTGGAAAGGAAGAAAGATGTGACTTTTCGACGGAAAAGTTTCCGGATTTTGTGAAGGAAAAAGGTTCGTTAATGGGAATTGGATTCCCAGATTTGGTATTTGGACTTCCTGGATTATATTAGAATTGTGGAATTTTATTTCCGGATTTGGTCACATGGGCCCACGGGGAAAATTTACGGTTTTGTGGGGCCCACTTTGTTTTCGAGATTTTTGATATATTGGATATTTTCGGAAGATGAAATATTTTGGACGAGTAGGGGGCGACACGTGTCACCCCCTTAGGTGGCCATGTGGGCCGAATTGGTGGGACAAGTGGCTAGACACTTGTCCCTTGGCCGAAATGGCCATGACATTTGGCTCTTGTTTTTGTTGGCCATGTGGTGTGGTGGGGCCCACACACACATGTCCCAATCTAGACCAAACACTTGCTATGATCCTAGCCTTTGATTTCTCTATAAATACCCCCTTGATGCAAGACTTTATTCATCCCACACTTAAAGATTTCCAAGGCAAAAATATACTCCCTCCCTTTAGTTGCTCTCGTCCACACCCCCCCCCCCCCACTTGTGTAGAAAATACTTCAATTATTGTTGTATAATCCCAAATACGTTAGCCTAGTATCCCTAGTAGTATTCTAAAGTAATCCCAACATAAGAGCCCGAAAATACTACTTTATTCCTTTAGTCGCAAAATGAAACCCTAGGAAAATCATCATAGCTTGGATGAAGTGTTAAGAGAAGTTGTTTAGAAACTTCTAAGGGTTGCTTGGAGCGTATTGGAGCGTAAGGAATAAGAGCTAAACGTTGCTCAGGATCGACTTATAAATCTTGGATAATTTTGGGCTTATCGAGGTAATGATCTATGTCCTTCTATTGTAATTGGAGATTACATATTGTAGTAGTTTATAATTGCGTATAAGATATATGGAAGGATGATTAAAAAGAATTGAACTGTATTTACAGTAGACTTGTAGTATTATTGTGGGGCGTGTAATCCCCTTGGAGTTGTTGGCTTGGTAGCGGTCCTTGATATAGGAGGATATTTATGAGGTTGCAGGGGGGGAGGTGCTGCCCAATTTTCCGTAGAATAAGGAACCTTGTACTTAGAATATTCTACGAAGAGATCTAGAATTTAATGAACGTTTTATGACCATTATAGGTTGAAGTACTACGAGTAGCGTATTCTACTTTAAGGTTGGAAAAGGCTAGCAGGGTTATAGTACTTTGAAGCATTTTGCTATTTGTCGATAATCGTCGCGAGGTATGTGAACCTCTTCCTATCCTTTCTAGCATGATTGTTGTGAACTATGTAGTACGGTAGACGTACGTGTGCTAAACGAATTTGGTTGGTTTAAAACATAAAGTGTTATAATGGCTTTATGGGAAGTTGGTTATAACGACTTTATGTAGGTAAAAGAATGGGTTGTTGATTTTAGAAGTTAAGAGACTTGATCTTGAAAGATAAGAGACTTAACTTATAAATGACTTGATATGAAATGTTAAGGACTTAACTGTGTTAAAAAGTTGTGAAACCTCATTCGTGAGTAATGAGTACTTGGTTTTTAAAGAATAATGTTATATTGATTTGGGAAATGGGAATGAGTATCGAACAAGCCATTGCAGCGTTAATAAAGGAAAATGTAATGACAAATAATTAACTTAAAACAAGTAGAATCTTCCATCTGCATAGAAGCTAAGATAAGACAAAATTGTATTACATTTTCTAGATCATGGCTGCTTTAATAAGATCATTATAAACAAGTTTTTATTTTCTTAAGATTCCAAAGTAAGGAACTTGATTTATAAAAGAGGGAGACTTGAGAATTTGAAGTGGTGTTGTTTAAAAAGGAAGGCATGACATTGTCTTAAATTGGTTTAAAAAGAAGCATGGTATTGTCTTGGTTTATTTCAAAAGAAGGTGTGGAAATGGTTTTGGTTTACTTGAAATGATAGTTACTCTATTTTTAATACTACGGGTATCGTGTGACTTTTGTAAAAGAAAGGGGTCTTTTGAAAGAATTAAAGTATGTAGTACTTTGGGGTTAAAACCCGGATTTGTTGTCATAAAATGGAAGTCTAAGAGTATGTTAAATTTGCCTATGCTAGTTGTGATAGCCTTTGGTGGTATTACTATGTTACCGCGTCTCTCGGTTGGAGGGCCGGCTGACTTGTTGTGAATTTATTGGACGTCTGGCGCGTGTGGAGGATTCCACGGGTATGCTTCTATTATGATTGATCTTGGCCATGCTTATACGATGAGGGATGCCGGGGCATGCGACCAGGATGCGGGTTAAATGCCCGAACATTTTATTGGACGTACTGGCAGTGACGGAGGATTCCACGGGTATGCTTCCATTGTGATTGATCTTGGCCATGCTTATACGATGAGGGATTCCGGGGCATGCGGCCAGGATACGGGTTAGATGCCCGGGCGTTTCATTACTCCATGGCCATGCTTATACGATGAGGAATTCCGGGGCATGCGACCATGTTATATTTTACTCCATGGGCTAGCTCCCCGTCAAGACATGTACCCACGATGAGGGATTCCGGGGGCATGTTATATTATTACTCCATGGGCTAGCTCCCCATGAAGACCTGCACCTACGATGCGGGATTTCGGGGGCATGTTATGGCCATGCTTATACGATGAGGGAATCTGAGGCATACGGCCACGTTATATATATATATATATATATATATGTATTGTATATGTGTACGCCGACAGTGAGGTAGGATGCCACGGGCGCGTCACCTGGTTATATGTTACACCTACGGCTGCCGGCAGTGATGGAGGATTCCACGGGCAGGAGGTATATATATATGTATTGTATATGTGTATGCCGACAGTGAGGTAGGATGCCACGGGCGCGTCACATGAGTATGATTTATGTCATAAACTGCCGGCAGTGAGGAAGGAATTCCACGGGCATGAGTGATGACTGTGAGGGCGTGAGTCCCTGACTTGACATGTCTATTTATATATGGTGTACTGTAGTTTGGTTATCATACATGTCTCCTGTTTTATATAGACTATTATGATTTCATTTACAGTATTTTCAGTTTCACATACTTGGTACCTGTTGTACTGACCTCCTTCGGGGGGCTGCGTTCATGCCGCAGGTAGAGGTACATCGGTTGTGGATCCTCGCTCATAGGATCACAGTTCAACGTTTTGGGAAGCTCCGTTTCTCCGGAGGCTTATCTTTTGGTATGATTCCCTGAGATTGTAGGTTCTTGTACATTCAGGTGTATGGCGGGGCCCTGTCCCGTCATTGTTGTTATAAACTCTTAGAGGTCTGTAGTACTGTTGTGGGCAGGGTTTGTAAAGGATGTAACTGTTCGGTTTTGATATTTTTACAGAAAGGTGACCGTTTTGGTTAGCCTTTTTCTTATTTTATATCTTGTTTCATGTTTAAGTTTTTATTTCCGCTGATTTTCTCTGATGTTGTATCACTAGGGTGCCCGGGTAAGGCACCAGTCGCGGGCCCGGGATCGGGTGGTGACAGATTTTGACGAAGAAGATGAATAAGAACATATATTCTATTGTTTGTTTGAATTTACTAACCAACAGAGAAAATTTCTACTTCTGTTGTGTCTTTCTTTGGGTTGTGTGTTGTCTCTTGTGATTTTTCCAATTGAACAAAGATGTTCAATTTATAGGAGTAGAAAGGGAGGCAGCTGAAACGTTTTGTTCAGGGACTAGAATGTAAATAGTTAACATTTCAGGGACCAAAAAAAAGTTTCGAAAGAAAGCAACAACCCTTGACCCGAGCCCGGACCGGCGGCGCGCGTGTGGGGCTTACCCAAGATCACCTAGGTCTTCCCTCTTCTAAACACATGAGTCACCCCTTGGGGGCCCAAACCCTTACTCAAACTTAGAGTTTATATATTGCATAAACTCTGCTTTCATCAATGAGGAAGATTTGTCATTTTGACAAAAAACACTCAATTTTTTCATGTCTCAAACACCTTACTTTGTGTACTAATATCTTTTTCGTTTCTTAATGAAATTTGAAGATACTTAGCACTAGCATTATCTACTCACTTAGTAGATTAGACATGTGCGAAGAAACGGCGTTTTCGACATGCGGGACCCACGTGTTTAAATCATTAAAGACGGCATAAATTCAATCCCTCATTAGTAAAATTTCCAACTTCAATTATCACCCTGTTAGAGTAAATTATACTACTTGATTTGATATAATTCCTTTCTGCCAATGGCACAATTGAATAAATAGGAATAATAACTACCATAATAATCCCATGAATTGTTTTTTTTCTACCGTGCATATAATTAATTGTTAATGAGTTCTTCACGTCTTTAAACTGGGTGAGACGTGTTTGACATCCAACCTAAATTACCCAATGTGTGAATCCTGAGCTTATATTGAGGAAAATATGGGTTTTCAATAAACACAAAATATGCAAGTTCGTAACTGCATAACTGAATCTGAGTTGAAAATATAACTTAAGTCTAATAAATTGATAATCTAAGTATTTACTGCAAACTTATTCTATAGAAAATCACATAATTATTCGCCCACTTTATATTGTTTTCCATTCTTTATTTTGGTCATTACTAGTTCATACTATGTTTACATTAACATATCTCCAACCACTTAATCGTATGAGTTCTTATACTCGTCGGACACCTTTCTTATGTCATTAAGCCTGTAATTATTAAAATTTGAAGCTAAGAAACTTACAGTGATATACATCCTCTCCCACTTAAAAATATTGTTGTGTCATGAGTATTCTTGAGTCTATGCATAGAGTGCCTTTAGTCCCTTGGCCATTTTCTTACCTCCCCCGGGACTCAAAATTTTGACCAACTCTCTAAAAGAATAGCAGTCTCCCCTGTAACGAAGCTATCCAAAAAATTCAACTTGCCCAAACAACCTAACAATATTATTTCTCACATCCATTTATTCAATTCAACAATATACAACATTAATATGCACCAATATATACATCAAAGCTACTACATGACCCTATAAGAACAAAATTACATAACTCCATGATCTATATATCTTTTAAGGCATAAAATGAGTTATATACCTGAAATCTCGAACAAGTATATATGTTTTGCCTTCACGTCCATTTCAGACTCTCATGTAGCTTTCTTGGTCAAGTGGTTTCTCCATATTACTTTTGGCGGAGCAATGTTTTTGGTCCGAAGTCTATAAACATGTCTGTTTAGTATAACTATAGGATAGGACAAGGTATCATCAACCCTTAACTCTCGTCTTTTCGTTACAAGACTCATGTCGTGAAAGTACTGTTTCAACATGGATACATAAAATACTAGGTGCACTAACGAGATAATTCTGGCGGTATTGCAAGTTAATATGCTACAAGCACAATTCTTTCAAGAATCTAATGAGGCCAAATATACCTTGGGCGACACTTTCCTATCCTACCAAACTGCATGGTACCTTTCACGGGTGACAGATGTAACACCTTAAAAAACACATAATCGCTTTCTCTATACTCAAGATCACAATGCCTCTTATTTGAACATGACTTTTAATGGTTTTGAGTTATTCCTGAATTAACTTCATATTTTTGAACGCATCCTGAATTAAATCTGGTTTGATAAGCTTTGTCTCACCAACCTCGAATCATCTATTAGGAAAACGTAATTGCTTTCCATATAAGGTCTTGAATAGATCCATCTGAATACTTTCCTGATAATTGTTATTACATGCAAACTTTATCAAAGGCAAGTAGTCATCCCAATTCCTTTTAAAGTCAGGCACGCAGGATCGCAACATTAAACTCTGTATCTTTCGATCCGTCTGTCTGTTATTTGTGGGTGAAAATTGTGCTTAGATTAATCTTGGTACCTACTTTTCGGAAAGCTCTGCCACAACTAGCCAGTAAACTATGCACCCGTATCGGAGATGACAAAAACTAATGAATCACACAACCGTATAATTTTCTGTATATACAATATTGCATACTAAGGAGTTGTGTTGGTTGTCCTAACTGGTAAAATAAGGGCTGACTTAGTAAGCCGGTCTACAATGACCTAATAGAATCATGCTTCTTGAATATCCTCGATAAATCTATCCTGAAGTTTATATTTATTCGTTCCCACTTTTATTATGGTATCTTTATAGCTTGGGTCAAGCAGTCTGATTTCTGATGCTTTGCTTTCACTTGCTGACAGTTTACGCACTGAGATACATAATATGCAATATCTTGCTTCATGTTGTTCCACCAACATATATCTTTTGTATCATGATACATCTTAGTAGAATCTGAATATACTGAATATTAAGAATTGTGAGTTTCTTCCATAATCGACCTCCAAAAACCATCTACGGGTGGAACACACAAATGACTACCAAGTTTCATCACACCTTGTTCATCACGTGTGAAATTCTTGATCTCACTTTCTTTAAGATTTAGAAAACTTACATCCTGAAATTGTCTAGTCCTCATTAATTTTAAAATATGAATTTCACTGTTGTTCCTACTATTTAATTTCTCATCATCCATTTCATGAAATAAATTCCTTGGCTTGCTAATATTTGAACTTTGTTCACTATCAAATCTTTGTCCATCAACAATCTGCTAAGTTTCTCATAAACCTTCTACACAAGATATCAACAACAAAGATATTATAGGCATAATCCTTAAGTATCTTTAACCATATTTGTAGTCTCAGGTTCAGCTCCTTATGCTTCAATATCTGTGTAAATGTCACAAAGGTCTCTATTAGATGTGCAAAGTAATCTATGCACAAATACAACCTATAAAAAAGATATGCAAATAACAATCAGTAGATAAAATGTATATGTCAATGACTCTCCCACCTTTCTCATAACAAATTCTTCCAGTAATACCGCACGTATATTGTTAGGAATGCCAGGAAGGTAATGTGACTCTAGAAGGATGAATTTGTATCCACACACTATTGTAGAGAATCCGCCGATAGTGCTTAGCACTAGCCCAAGACAGTAATACCCGAGAAACCCGAGAGAAACTAAGAGAATAAACCCTCTGAGTATGAAGAAGAATATCGAAGAACACTTAGAGAATACTTGAAAGACTCTTAGAGAGAATAAGAGAAATTATGATGAACACTCTTTCTTTGAACTTGTTTTATTTCACTTGTTCAACTTTTCTGCTTATTACAAATGAGAGAGGAAAAAGCTATTTATAGGCTCCAAAACTACAAAATATCTTACAAACCTTCTCCTAATCTCTAGAACTTTCTACCATAATATCTAGATTATTAACTAATAGAATTCTCTAGAACACTTAAAGGAGGTGATGATGTTTCTAGAGAAATTTTAGAACTTGGGCTTAATTTTGGGTTTGGTCCAAAAACTTTAGTTGGATCATGAACCCTTAATTAAGCTTAACCCAAAATCTAGTTTAGTTTCAATACCCCCCTTAAACTTGATTTTGTCAACCAACCCGAGCTTCGAGCGAAGTAATTCGAATTTGCCCTTTGGTAATGACTTGGTGAAGATATCTGCAACATTGTCCTCGCTTCGAACCTCCAAACCAAGAAAGTTATTCAGCTCACCCAACTTCTTCATCTCAAACCTCACCGACATATCCTCTTGTAGACGAGCAATTTCAGCATCATCATTCCCGGTGATTATCATATCTCCACGTAAAGAAGAACTACCACGTGGACTCCTCTTTTGAAATGCTCAAGTTTCCCACACCGGTAGCATTTGAATCGTTTCTTATCTCCAGTAGAAGATCCTTCCCGTCTATCATTGTTCTTTGCACCACCATCCCTGAGTTTGGCTTTGAAGCTTTGTTGCTTCCGAGCTACAAAAGCGCTTCCCGAATCATCATGGATTTTAACTCCGGCCATTTGCATGGCTAGTGATTCTTGCGAAGCTAGCAAGTTTTCAAATTCCTTCAAGGAAGGTTGTGTAGCCCATCCTTGAACTGAAGTAACAAACGGTGTATATTCAGGTCGTAGACCACGAATAATAGACCGCTTCAACCGAGCTTCCAAAATCGACTCCTCCGGATTAAGAGTATTAATCTCGGAGCAAAGATTATTTACTTTGATAAAAAAACTCTGAGATTGAAGACTACTCCTGCTTCGCATTCGCCAACTCGTTCTCTAACAGTTGTAGCCGAGCCTCGTTCTTCTTGTTGAACAATTGATCTAACGCCTTCGAAATAGAACTAGCGGACGTACACTTTGAGACATGCTAAAATACTCCCGAGGATATTGACCTCTTTAAAGTAAACTCCGCCTTGGCATTCTTCCATGTCCACTCCTTTGTCGCTTCCGCTGTTGCATCATCTCCATTTGGTGGTGTTGTGTTGCTACCGCCGAAGACATCCCATAAGTCCTCTCTCACCAAGTATGACTCCATACATGACTTCCATAACCAGTAGTTAGATTGGTTTAAGATCTCCATTCCCAATCCAAAGACACAACCCATTGATTCCATACTTAGAGTAACCCCGAGTTCTCCTAAACCCCGTTCTTGATGAGCACAAGATTAGAATGACTCTGATACCATGTAGAGAATTCACCGATAGTGCTTAGCACTAGCCCAAGACCGTAATACCAGAGAAATCCGAGAGAAACCAAGAGAATAAACCCTCTAAGTATGAAGAAGAATATGTAAGAACACTTGGAGAATACTTGAAAGACTCTTAGAGAGAAAAAAGAAATTATGATGAACACTCTTTATTTGAACTTGTTTTTATTTCACTTGTTCAACTTTTCTGCTTATTACAAATGAGAGAGGAAGAAGCTATTTATAGGCTCCAAAACTACAAAATATCTTACAAACCTTCTCATAATCTCTAGAACTTTCTACCATAATATCTAGATTATTAACTAATAGAATTCTCTAGAATACTTAAAGGAGGTGATGATGTTTCTAGAGAAATTCTAGAATTTGAACTTAATTTTGGGTTTGGTCCAAAAAGGTTAGTTGGATCATGAACCCATAATTAAGCTTAACCCAAAATTTAGTTTAATTTCAATAACTATAACCAATGTTGAGTAGTTGTTGGCTCAATGATAGATGATGAGCTTATATTGAACTTTTGATGATTTGATAATGTACCAATGACAATCAAGGGAGATATAAAAAAGACATTTGAAGAATCATATTATCCAAACAGATCTCCAAGGGATTCAGTGAAGCAGTCATATCTACAAAGAAATTTCTCAAAGAAGCTGATTTATATTATCACGCGACATTGGAAATTGAAAAGTATTTTATGCCAACTAGGAGGAAATAAAATATCGACTGATTCCTATTCGATGAAATTTTGGATTTCAAGTTATGAAAATATTGTCATAAGTTGATCAACATAGAATTAGCATTAAAGTAGGAAAGAGGAAGGCAACACACATACTGTTAGAAAATTTACCTAGTGGATTGAGTTTATCCCGTTCTTAATGACTTCAATACATGGGGCCCCGTATGTCGGAAATACGATTTCCATACACATGCATACGTCATACAATGTCTAGCTAAATTTCACTTAGTGAAAGAGATGTTGGTACACATGTTAAAGTGTTCTTAAGTTATGTAAGGATGAATGATTAATTTGTCAAATTTACGTGTCTCCCACGATGATATAAGAAAAGAAGAAATGTGCAAAATACGGAAAATGGGGAAGAGCCGCGGCACCGTAACAGGGCCGCGACACCGAGCCACGACAGGCCGGTGCTGCGACACTACTTGATCAAGAGCAGCGGCGCCTCAGTCAGGAGCTGCGGTGCCAAATGTCCTGAGACTCGAAGTCGGATACTGCCTATTTAGCGTCGCGACACCACCAGTTAAGGGCATCGACGCTCGACATACAGTGAACCCGAAAATCAGAAAGTTTTTTCTGAATGTGCACTCATTGAAAAGGCCAAAGATCAGCTAACTCTTGGCATGATCAAAATGTCTTTTGATGAGATCTATGCAACCCATTTAGTGCATTCACATGGCTTGTAGTTAATCATTTTGCACCTATAAATAGAGGTCTCATTTTCAGATTTAGAACATCACTTACAATCCTAAATTCTGAAATTATTGAGAGCCTTTATCCTTCTTCTAGCAATCTAGAGTTCTGCTTATTCTATAAGGATTCTCAAGTATTAGCTTGTTCTTGAGAAAGTATTGTTGTTTTATCTTGGGAGGCTATTACCCACTTACCGTAAGCCATAATATACGGGGATAGATTTTCCTTAAAGAGAGGGTGTCATCACTCGACTCAGCAAACATTGCACTGAACTACTTTTGTCTACCATTTCAGTACTTCCATCCCTGATCACACCTATTTTTTACTACAGTTTAAGGAAAAATTATTATTGTGAAGAACTAAAGATGGTGAATGGAAAAGCTCCAGTCTCTGCTTCTACTCATGCCACTTCTTCTGGCACTGCTAATGCTTCGGTCACTCGTTTCTATTTTAGAACCATTGGAAACACCATGATTCCTCCCAACTTCCAAACTGAAAGACCCGAAAAGTTTTCGGGCACTAATTTCAAAAGGTGGCAGCAGAAGATGCTATTTTACCTCACGGTGTTAGGTATGGCTAGATACTTAACAAAAGATCCTTCTACTAACGGAGATGAGATGGACACTCAAACCGATGACACAGTTGAAGTGGGCCAAGATACCCATGTTGTCAATGGCCAGATGATGAAGTTTGACTCTTGAAGTCAAAATGACTTCATGTGCAGGAACTATATCCTAAATTGTCTATGTGATCCACTCTACACGGTATACTGTGCAACAAATACAACTAAGGAGTTGTAGGATCGATGGTTTCCGCTATAGCCGAACATAAGGGAAAGATTACAGAAGAAGTACCGAGCCCATGATGCGGGTGCTAAGAAATTTATCGTCGGAAAGTTTCTAAAATTTCAGATGGTGAATGACAAATCCATCATGTCACAAGTGCAAGAGTTCCAGTTAATCATCAATGATCTGGATCTAGAAGGTATGAAGCCCAACGAGTCATTCTTGGTCGCTTCTCTTATTGAAAAATTGTCTCCCTCGTGGAGCGAGTTCACTCGCTATCTCATGCTCAAATCCAAGGAGATGAGTTTTGAAGAACTTGTCATACAAGCTTTATATACATGAAGATAACAAGAAGACCTTGTCCAAAGGCAAACAAACAACCGAGCTCAAGGCGAACTTGGTTGAAACCAAAGGGAATCCGAGTAAGAAACGGAAGTTTCTGAAAGATGGAAAGACTCAGGCCGTTGAGAAATTCAAAGGCAACTTTTATCATTGTGGCAAGGCTGGCCATATGATCAAAGACTACCACCAGCTGAAGCGCGAGCAGCAAGAGAAGGCCAAAGGTAAGCAGAAAGCCAAGGCAAACGTTGTTGAAGACAAAGCCCTCAACGATATGATTGAAGAATTCTCAGCCGTAGTGCTAGAAGCAAATCTGGTGGAAAACCCCAAGCAGTGGTGGTTAGATACGGGTGCGACCCGACATATATGCTCTGAGATGAATACTTTCTCCACCTATGTTACTGTTGCCGACAAGAAACTCTACATGGGCAACAATGCTTTCTCAGATGTGTTAGGAGAAGGCACAGTGGTGCTCAAGATGACCCCCGACAAAAATCTCAAGCTAAATAAGGTGATGCATGTTCCGGACATCCGGAAGAACCTGCTCTCAGGAACAATGTTAGTGCGTGCTGGATTTCGACTAATGTTCGAATCCGACAAGTTTGTAATTACTAAGAATGGTGTGTTTGTAGGAAGAAGATTCGCATGTGAAGGCCTCTTTAAATTAAACGCCATATCTGTAATCTGCAATATGCATGAAAATGTTAGTGCTTCTTCTTACTTTCTTGAGTCGTACAGTTTATGTCATCATAGACTAGGACACGTAAACTATCAATCAATTCAATGATTGGTAAAGTTTGAATTGTTGTCGTCTGACGCTATAAACTCTCAATCTAAATGTGAGGTATGTGTAGAGGCAAACCTTACCAAGTTGTATTTCCGTTCCGTAGAACGAGATACCGCCCCTCTAGAACTTATACACACAGACATCTGTGATTTAAAGTTCGCTCAAACTAGAGGGGAAACAAGTACTTTGTGACCTTCATTGATGATAACACAAGGTATTGTTGCCTTTACTTACTCAAAAGTAAATACGAAGCGTTTGATGCATTTAAACGCTACAGAGCTGAGGTTGAAAACCAATTGAGCCTACGAGTTAAAGCAATTCGTAGCGATAGATGGGGAGAGTATGTAGCTCCGTTTGAGGAATACTGTGCCCAATCAGGCATAATTCATCAAACAACTGCACCATATTCTCCTCAGTAAAACGGTGTTGCTGAATGCAAGAATCGTACGCTAAAGGAAATGATAAACTCTCTGTTTCTCAATTTCGGCCTTGCACAAAACATGTGGGGAGAGACAGTCCTTACTGCTAACATGATTCTCAATAGAGTCCCTTACAGAGGCAAGGAGAAAACTCCATATGAACTATGGAATGAAAAGACACCCTCTTACAAATACCTAAAGGTATATGGTTGTTTGGCTAAGGTCGAGGTACCTAAACCAAAACAGGTCAAGATAGGACCTAAAACTGTAGATTACATATTCATTAGATACGCAAAGAATAGTAGTGCTTATCTCTTTCTGGTACACAAATCAAGTATACCAGATATTCACGGGAGTACAATACTAGAATCAAGGAATGCTGTATTATTTGAGACAATTTTTCCTAAAAAGGAAAATGAAGTCGCCTCGCGCAAAAAGATTCATGATTCCCCGGGATCTAACGATTCTGACCAAATGGATACAGACGTGGACGAGAATCCCACTGGTCCTGTTACACCCCGTAATTACAGGACATGCCTTAAGAACGTAAGTAAGAACTCACAAATGTTAAGGATTCGAGACTTGTAAAAATTTATCGGAAATTATGAAATTGTCGGAAAAACATTGTGTTGTGTCGAATGGGAGGGCGACACGTGTCACCCCCCTTAGATGATGCCTTGGTCGAAATGTGCAAGGGCATGAAGGTCATTGGACCTTTGTTGCAAGACAAGTCTTGCAACTTGTGTAGCATGACAATCTTGACCAAGTCAATTAGTCAATAAGTCTTGACTTACAAAGAGCTTATCCAAGCCTCACATTTGGTTATATCTTGACCATCCTTTACTCTATATAATACTAGTAGTGCTAGAGAGAGCCAACACTTAGAAAATTTCACACAAATTTGAAGAACATAGGCATAAGCTCTCGGGTTCACTTAGCAAAAGAAGGAAAAAAATTTGTTCCTTGTTATTTTAATTCACCATTTTAAACCAAGGTTCTTAGGTTTATTGTAAACACATCTCAATAGAAAAATCTTGGAAAAAGATTGTTTACGGGTTAGTCGCAAACGAAAACCTAAGGGTCTTTCTAGGTTTTATTTGAAGACTTGAAGGATAATTGTTGGTGTTGTTCTAAGGGTCTCAACAAGCGGATTGAAGTGTCTTGGAGAGGCTATAAACTACTAAGGAGCGACTTCGGATTGGAGTTGGATTAAGAATCATTGAGGTATAATCTTGTTCTTTGAAAGTATTACAAGATTATTTATTTTGTTGTTGTTAGCTTTGTATGTTGCAAGCATGGAGTTGTTATCTTGAGGTTAAGGATTATGGATTGATTATAGCCTTGGAAATCCGAAATGTAATGTAAGCCATGATTAAGTTGAATTACAATTTAATTGTTGTTAGAACCGTCGCATGTCATTGACTTAAGGATTATGGTTATTATAATCAAATGCGACTTGATATCATGTTATGCTACAAGTTTGGTTTGAAATATAATTGTGAGCCAATTGGGGCTGTTTAGTTAGTCATTTGTATTGGACTACCTTCTATATAACTGTGAGCCAATTGGGGCTGTTTAGTTAGTCATTTGCATTGGATTATCTTCTATATTGTTGTGAGCCAATTGGGGTTGTTTGGTTATTGTATTTCGACCTTGGAAAAGGTGGCAAAGTAAGTAAAAACAAAGGAGGTGCTGTCCGATTTTCCGTAGAATTTAGAGACTTAACCCTTATTATATTCTACGATTGTAGTAAGGCCTTAATAGACGTATTGTGAATATTATAGGTTGACATACTACGGGCGGGACTTTGTACTTGGCAAGTGGTTGACCCGACAAGGTATGTAGAACTTTTCCTATCTTTGAGCATGACTAGTTTCACGTATATAGTACGGTGAGCGTCTGAGACTTTGACATTCCTTACTTGTTTTATGAAATGCCAAGTCGGGTGAGTTAGGAGATTAACTCAATTCTTTGAGAATATTAAAGATGTCTTAAGTCTTGTTAAAGATAAGGGACTTGAAGAATTTTAAAGTATGTAATACTTGGGTCGTTTTAAAAACGTATAAGTCCATTGGATATGAAATTGAGCATGACTAAGGTATAAAGTGAATATAACGACTTTATGGGGAGTTGGTTATATTGACTTTATGGAAAGATAAATGACTTGATTTAATGGAAGGCAGTTCGATTTTAAGGCATCAATTGCCTAAGGTTTTATAAGATACGAGTCACTTGATTTAGAATCCATATTTTATTTCTAAAAGTATTGTGACTTGTCTTGAAAAGAAATTGTCACTTGATACTACGACTAGTAGTATCTTGGAAGTTTTATAATGAAATGAGTCATTTTAAAAGAATAGAAGTACGTAGTACTTTGGGTTAAATTCCCGGATTTTCATAAAGACATTTTAGTGCCTTAAGTAAACTAAAATGAGAGTGTATATGAACAAGAATAGTAAGAAGTTAGGGGATTTCTTAACTTGCTTATATATATTGTATGATAAGCCGATAGAGCTTATGTTATGTGTGATAGCCGGATTTGGGCTAGGGATATATTATTCGTTGCGGGGTCATTCCCCGGGATTGTGGCATTGTATATTTCCGTGGATTTGCTAACCACGATGCGAGGAATACCTCATGCGAGTCCGTAAGGGCTTATGCGGGTGAAATAGTCCCATGCGGGCGGGTCCAGCCTATGCGAGGAATACCTCATGCGAGTCCGTAAGGGCTTATGCGGGTGAAATAGTCCCATGCGAGGAATACCTCACGCAGTCCACCGGACTATCACGGGTGAAATAGTCCTGCGAGTAGGATTCCAATCCTATTTTTCGTTGTAAGTATACACCTATTTATACTCTCATTGTTAGTAAGGCCTCGAGTCTTGTAATCCTGTTAGCATACATGTCTCCGGCTTTCTTTTAAACTTGTTGTAATTATAGTACTTTCCAGTTTTGCATACTTAGTACATATTGTGTCGACCCACTTCCTCGGGGCTGCGTTAATCCGCGAGAAAGGGTAGCGAGTTGCGGATCCACACTCTTAGGATCGCTTATCAGACGTCGGAAGCTCCATTCTCCGGAGGCTTGTCTTTCTTTTGGTACAGTCTTTCCCTCAGGTTGTTGATTATGTACATTCAGGGGTATGGCGGGGCCTGTCCATACAGTTGTTATTCTGAAGTGCGTATTCACCTATGTGGTTGGGTGTAAGAACCGAGTTGTAAAGTTGTACTTTTGACTTTGTTTATATTATGGAAGGCGGCACTTATCGGCTGCTTTGTGTTGTTATATTATTTACACATGTGTTTATGTTGTGTATGTTCATTGCTATTCTCGATGTATACAGGCAGGGTGCGGGTAGGGTACGATCGCGGCCGGGGTGGTCGTGACAAAAGTGGTATCGAAGCGATTAGTCCTCGGAAAGTGTCTGAGACCGTGTCTAGTAGGTCTTGATTATCGGTGTGTTGTGCACCACATCTATAATCGAGGAGGCTACGAGACATTTAGGATTGGTTTCCATTCTTCTCTCTGCGAGATCGTGCGATGAGTTGTCTTATTAGGTTGAATCCTCTCGACCTCTTCTTATGAAACAGCTATGCCTCGCGGAAAGCTACCAGGCCCGAGAAGGGCAAAGCGGCAGGAGGCGCTAGCGGTACTCGAGGGTTACGGGCTCGAGCACAGACTATGCACGAGGTAGTAAGCGGTCGGTGAGTTCACCACGCTGCGATTTTAGAAGGCCGAGGCGGCGGTAGCTCCAGAGGTTCGTGCAGACCCTCGATTCCCGGCCCGGTGCGAGTATAGAACTACGGGAAGCGGTCGGTTATTGACTAGTATAGTAGCGGCGTGGCAGCGGAAGCGAGCAGCCCTAGAGCGGCGGTTTGCGGATTAGGGATTTTACGGGATGCCATCCACCGAGTTTTATGGTTCGAGGTCGATGAGGATCGCGGAGTTCGTTCGGCGACTCTGACGGACCATGCAGTCCTTAGGGCTTGAGACAGTGCATTACACTAGCCTCTTACCGATTGCGCGATATTGCGTTGAAGCCCGGTTTGAGTCGTGGTTGCTTTCGAGAGGTGATGATGCTCTTCCACTGTTTGGGAGGAGTTCTGAGGCCTTTATGGATCACTTTTTACCTCCCGAGATGAGAGAGCCGGGTAGACATATTTTTGACCTTGCGGCGAGCAGGAGGTGTTAGGGAGTCTGACTGAGTTTGACTCCTTGGCGTGCACGCTCACACTATTGTAGCTAGCATGGCGGATAGAGTTCATCGTTATGTGATGGGGCTAGGCCGTCATATGATTCTGACATGTTTGGGGTGGCTCTTCACCCGGTATGGACATTGCTAGGATGCGAGCATATGCTCGGTGGATAGAGGATAGAAAGGAGGACCAGATTGACGCAGCCGGCCCAGAGGGCGGGGACATCGAGTGTCGAGGCGGTTCGAGGCGGACGGCCTCAGCGTGACCAGGTCCACTTTCCGGCCCGGACAGAGTGCTCGTCCGGTTTCGGCGGAGAGTCCGATCGCGAGGTCGGTCGATCGAGGCGGTCGTGGCTCAGTCTTGAGGTTTCGAGGAGGCGAGATTCTCGCCGTCGAGACCACCCACCTCGGTGTGCTCGATGCGGTAGATCTCACCCGAGTGTCGTGTTCTGCGGGAGGTTGTTACTCTTGTGGCGGTGGGCCATTTGAAGAGAGATTGTCCGTCTAGAGGCGGCATGGGTGGTACGGCCCGAAGCGGGATCGATTCTTTGGGTCTTCTTCTCCTTACGTGGTTATGCGCCCGAGGCGTGGTACTGCGGACGAGCGGGCGCGGTAGAGGTCGTGGTGGTGGTTCGATTCTAGCGGTCCACAGACGCATATATTCTCTAGCCACCGCCAGATCGGGAGGCTTCCACGGCGTCGTCCGCGGTACATTACCGATTTGGCCGTGATGTTTATGCATTGATAGATCCGGGTTCTACCTTGTCCTATGTGTCCCTCTTGTGCGGGTAGAATCGGGATAGGCCGGTGTCGATAGAGCCGTTTGAGGTAGCTACGCCAGTGGGTGATTCAGTGTTAGCTGAGCGGGTGTATAGAGGTTGTCCGGTATTTATTTATAGTCGTCAGACCCTTGCAGACTTGATAGAGCTGGAGATGACAAATTTTGATGTCATTATGGGTATGGGTGGTGGCTTCTTGTTATGCCAACGTTGGTAGGGACAGTTGGTTCGGTTCGATTTCTGGCGAGCGATTATCAGTGGAGGGCAACACGGCGTCGCGAGAGGTAGGTTTATTTCTTACCTCAAGGCTAGGAAGATGGTGCGAGAAAGGGTACATCTATCATCCAGTGCGGGTATTTAATACGGTGAGTGCAGTTCTTGATCGATGCTCGGTGGTTAGGGAGTTTGCGGATGTGTTCCCGGATGATCTTGGGTATCCTCCCGAGAGGAGATCGAGTTTTGTATTGACACGTTGCGGACACTCGACCTATTTCCATTCCGCCATACCGGATGGCACTCTTGAGTTGAGGAGTGAAGGACCGGTGAAAGATTTCTTTGGAGAAAGGCTTTATCGGGCCTAGTGTATCTCCCCAGGGGCGCGGTGTTGTTTGTTAAGAAGAAGGATGAGGCAGCTGCGTATGTGTGTTGACTCTGACGGTGAATAAGGTAACCATTAAGAATAGGTACCCTCCCGGGATTGATGATTTGTTTGACCGATTCTGCGAGTGCGAGGTGTTTCTCAAAGATAGACTGCGATGCAGTTATCATCGAGTTCGAGTTCGAGAGCGAGACATCCCAAAGATCGCATTCAGGACCGGTATGGGCACTATGAGTTGAGGTTATGTCTTTCCGGTTTGACCAACGCCCAGCGGTATTTATGGATTTGATGAACCGGTGTTCAAGCCATTTTGGATACATTTGTGATTGTATTCATTGATGACATCTGGTGTATTCACGGATGAGGCGGGAGCATGCAGATCACGAGGTGTTGCCAGGATTCTCGAATGGCGATTATTTGCCAAGTTCTCCAAGTGTGAATTTTGGTTGGCCTCGATGGCATTCTGGGGCATATTATTGGGGCGATGGTGTTGGGTAGATCGGCAAAGATTGAGGCGATTAAGTCTTGGCGAGACCTACTACTCCGGCCGAGTGCGCGATTTATTAGGACTGGCGGGTTATTATCGTAGGTTTGTGGAGCAGTTTGCTTCGATTTCAGCACCGTTGACTAGGCTGACTCAGAAGGCAGCCAAGTTCCAGTGGATAGAGGCTTGCGAGAAGGGTTTCGAGTTGCTGAAGGAAAGGTTGACTCGCTCGATTCTTACTCTTGAGGAGGTTAGATGGTGCGTGATCTATTGTGATGCCTCGGGTATCGAGCTAGGGTGTGTTTTGATGCGACGACAAGGTTATAGTCTATGCTTCGGCGATTCACGGAAACACGAGGAATTACCTACCCATGACTTAGAGTTGGCGCGATTATACATGCCTTGAAGATTTGGAGACATTATTTGTGCGGGGTTCATGTGGATATTTATACAGACCACAAGAGCCTCGGTATATCTTCAGCGAGAGGAGTGAACTTGAGGCGAGGCGGTGGTTAGAGTTCTTTGAAAGATTATGATGTTGATATTCTATACCATCGGGAAGGCCAACGTAGTTCTTGATGCCTTGAGTCGTAGGTCGATGGGGAGCCTATCGGAGTGCGGCCGGAGAGGCGGGACATGGTCGTCAGATCCACGATTAGCGAGCCTTGGGGTTCGATTGATCGTCTGACGATAGTGGATGCGGGTTCGTGAGGTTGCCGAGTCTTCCATCGTTGATGAGGTGAAGAGGCGACAGTTTGAGGACCCAGTGTTGGTACGGTACCGTGATGCAGCTCTTCGGGAGGAGAAGAGTCTATTCGAGGTAGCGCTGATGGGTCTTTGAGATTTTAGGGCGGTTGTGTGTTCCGATGTATCAGGACCGTCGCCAGATGCAGGAGGCACACAACGCTCGATATTCTATTCATCCGGGGTCGACCAAGATGTACCATGACCTCAGATGTTTGTATTGGTGGGATGGCCTGAAGAGGGACGTGGCAAGTTTTGTTGCCTGATGTCCTAATTGCCCGGCCAGTCAAGGTCGAGCACCGAGGCCCAGTGGTTTATTGCAATCTATTGAGATTCCGACTTGGAAGTGGGAGATGATCAACATGGACTTTGTTCTGAGGTTACCTCGTACTCGGAGGAAATGCGACTCCATTTGGGTTATTGTTGTGGTGTGAAATCAGCCCATTTCCTTCGATCGGGGCAGCGTTTTGGTGAGGACTATGCAGTTGTACATCAGAGATAGTGAGGCCGCGGTGTTCGGTGTCGATTATATCGATAGGGAGCCGATTCTGACTAACTTCGGAGGTCTTTGAGAAGGGTTTAGGGACACATGTGAGTCTCAAAGACAACATTTCACCCTCGGTAGCGGGCGGCGGGCGCACTATCCGCAACACGAGGATATCTGCGAGCTGCGTGATTGATTCGATGGTAGCTGGGAGGATCATTGGCCTCTTGTGGAGTTTGCTTATAACAACAACTACCATTCCAGTATACAGATGGCGCCATACGAGGCTTTATATGGGCGGAAATGTAGATCGCCGATTGGCTGGTTCGACGTGGGCGAGGTACAGTTAGTTGGCCCAGACTTGGTACAGCAGGCGGTTGATAAGGTGAAGCTTATCCAAGAGAGACTGTTAGCAGCTCAGAGTCGGCAGAAGTCATATGCGGATAATCGGCGTCGGCATTTGAAGTTTCAGGTAGACGATTGGGTCTTCTTGAAGGTGTCACCCATGAAGGGTGTGATGAGATTCAGTAAGAAGAAACTCGGCCCAAGGTACATTGGGCCCTACCGGATCGTTAAATCGGGTGGGCAAGGTTGCCTACGAGTTGGATCTGCCATCAGAGTTAGAGGCGGTACATCCGGTCTTCCATGTTTCTATGTTGAGGAAGTGTATCGGAGATCCAGCGAGAGTTTTTCCTACTAGTGAGGTCCAGGTGGCAGAGGGGTTATCGTATGAGGAGAGTCCCATAGCGATACTCGATCGCCAGGTCAGGCGACTGCGGACCAAGGATGTAGCTTCCGTCAAAGTCCTGTGGAGAAATGATAACCGGGAGGAGATGACTTGGGAAGCGGAAGAGGACATGTTGAGGAGGTATCCTCACTTATTTCCTATACCTTCAGGTATTTCATTTTGCCCTTACTTGTCAGGTTAATTGAAGTGTTCCTTTTGCTTAAATGCTTTTATGTGGCCATGAGTGGCATTTTTGGTATGTCGGGGCTGTGAAAGGAAACTATGTCGCAAATTGTAAGTGTGACTCCGAAAGAACATTCGGGGACGAATGTTTCTAAGGGGGGAAGAATGTTACACCCCGTAATTACAGGACATGCCTTAAGAACGTAAGTAAGAACTCACAAATGTTAAGGATTCGAGACTTGTAAAAATTTATCGGAAATTATGAAATTGTCGGAAAAACATTGTGTTGTGTCGAATGGGAGGGCGACACGTGTCACCCCCTTAGATGATGCCTTGGTCGAAATGTGCAAGGGCATGAAGGTCATTGGACCTTTGTTGCAAGACAAGTCTTGCAACTTGTGTAGCATGACAATCTTGACCAAGTCAATTAGTCAATAAGTCTTGACTTACAAAGAGCTTATCCAAGACTCACATTTGGTTATATCTTGACCATCCTTTACTCTATATAATACTAGTAGTGCTAGAGAGAGCCAACACTTAGAAAATTTCACACAAATTTGAAGAACATAGGCATAAGCTCTCGGGTTCACTTAGCAAAAGAAGGAAAAAAATTTGTTCCTTGTTCTTTTAATTCCCCACTTTAAACCAAGGTTCTTAGGTGTATTGTAAACACATCTCAATAGAAAAATCTTGGAAAAAGATTGTTTACGGGTTAGTCATGGCGAAAACCTAAAGTCTTTCTAGGTTTTATTTGAAGACTTGAAGGATAATTGTTGGTGTTGTTCTAAGGGTCTCAACAAGTGGATTGAAGTGTCTTGTAGAGGCTATAAACTACTAAGGAGTGACTTCGGATTGGAGTTGGATTAAGAATCATTGAGGTATAATCTTGTTCTTTGAAAGTATTACAAGATTATTTATTTTGTTGTTGTTAGCTTTGTATGTTGCAAGCATGGAGTTGTTATCTTGAGGTTAAGGATTATGGATTGATTATAGCCTTGGAAATCCGAAATGTAATGTAAGCCATGATTAAGTTGAATTACAATTTAATCGTTGTTAGAACCGTCGCATGTCATTGACTTAAGGATTATGGTTATTATAATCAAATGCGACTTGATATCATGTTATGCTACAAGTTTGGTTTGAAATATAATTGTGAGCCAATTGGGGCTGTTTAGTTAGTCATTTGTATTGTTCTATATAACTGTGAGCCAATTGGGGCTGTTTAGTTAGTCATTTGCATTGGATTATCTTCTATATTGTTGTGAGCCAATTGGGGCTGTTTGGTTATTGTATTTCGACCTTGGAAAAGGTGGCAAAGTAAGTAAAAACAAAGGAGGTGCTGTCTGATTTTCCGTAGAATTAGAGACTTAACCCTTATTATATTCTACGATTGTAGTAAGGCCTTAATAGACGTATTTTGAATATTATAGGTTGACATACTACGGGCGGGACTTTGTACTTGGCAAGTGGTTGACCCGACAAGGTATGTAGAACTTTTCCTATCTTTGAGCATGACTAGTTTCACGTATATAGTACGGTAGACGTACAAGACTTTGACATTCCTTACTTGTTTTATGAAATGCCAAGTCGGGTGAGTTAGGAGATTAACTCACTTCTTTGAGAATATTAAAGATGTCTTAAGTCTTGTTAAAGATAAGGGACTTGAAGAATTTTAAAGTATGTAATACTTGGGTCGTTTTAAAAACGTATAAGTCCCTTGGATAGGAAATTGAGCATGACTAAGGTATAAAGTGAATATAACGACTTTATGGGGAGTTGGTTATATTGACTTTATGGAAAGATAAATGACTTGATTTAATGGAAGACAGTTCGATTTTAAGGCATCAATTGCCTAAGGTTTTATAAGATACGAGTCACTTGATTTAGAAGCCATATTTTATTTCTAAAAGTATTGTGACTTGTCTTGAAAAGAAATTGTCACTTGATACTACGGCTAGTAGTATCTTGGAAGTTTTATAATGAAATGAGTCATTTTAAAAGAATAGAAGTACGTAGTACTTTGGGTTAAATTCCCGGATTTTCATAAAGACATTTTAGTGCCTTAAGTAAACTAAAATGAGAGTGTATACGAACAAGAATAGTAAGAAGTTAGGGGATTTCTTAACTTGCTTATATATATTGTATGATAAGCCGATAGAGCTTATGTTATGTGTGATAGCCGGATTTGGGCTAGGGATATATTATTCGTTGCGGGGTCATTCCCCGGGATTGTGGCATGGTATATTTCCGTGGATTTGCTAACCACGATGCGAGGAATACCTCATGCGAGTCCGTAAGGGCTTATGCGGGTGAAATAGTCCCATGCGGGAGGGTCCGACCTATCGAGAATACCTCATGCGAGTCCGTAAGGGCTTATGCGGGTGAAATAGTCCCGTGCGAGAAATACCTCACGCAGTCCACCGGACCTATGCGGGTGAAATAGTCCCGTGAGTAGGATTCCAATCCTATTTTCGTTGTAAGTATACACTATTTATACTCTCATTGTTAGTAAGGCCGAGTCTTTGTAATCTGTTAGCATACATGTCTCAGGGGCGTTCTTGGTGCCTTATCCGGGCACCTAGTGACACAACATCGAGAAAACCAGCGGAAAATAAAACTTTAAACAAGAAACAAGATATATGATCATAAAAGCAAAGCCAACGGTTACCTCCGATAATAACATATATAAATACAACTCTTTCAAAGCGAGCAGTTTAATCCTTTTTTACAAACCACCACAACAAGTACTACTGGACCTCTAAGATTTACAACAACTATGACGGGACGGGGCCCGCCATACCACGAATGTACAAGAACCTACAACTCGAGCAGCATGCCAAAAGATAAGCCTCGGAGAAAGCGGAGCTTCCCAAAACGCCGAACGAGATCCTAAGGCGAGGATCCACGACCGATGTACCTCTGCGGCATGAACGCGGCCCCGGGAGGTCGATACAAGTACCAAGTATGAAGCGTAAAATCGTAATGAAATCATACTAGTCTATATAAAGCGGGAGACATGTATGATAACCAAACTACGATTCACAACATAAGCGATCATGTCGATCGGGGACTCACGCCTCAAGTCATCACTCAAATATAACTATGGGTCTCACGCCCACAACATCAATCATGTTCGCATCATGGCGCATGCCGGAATTGCATCGGTGTAGACATGTCCATGATGCAACAATAATACCAATGCCCCACGGCCACGTGCCGGAATTCTACCTCGGTGTGACACGTCCGTGTGACATCAACAATAATATACTGGGTGATCAACCCTGCCGCATGGCCACATGCCCCCGGAATTCTACCTCGGTGTAGACATGTCCATGTAACCACAATAACAATATATCGGGTAATCAACCCGGCCGCATGGCCGCATGCCCCCGGAATTCTGCATCGGTGTAGACATGTCCATGTGATATCAACAACAAGACGATAATCAAAATGGAAACATACGTGGAATTCTCCATCACCGCCAAAGACGCGTCCAAGTAAGTTCTCAACAAGTCGACCGCCTATCGAGAGGCGGTAACGAAATACCACACTTGCACAACAAAGGCTATCATCACAAGCATAGGCAAGTTTCACAACAACAAGCATAGGCAAGTTTCACAACAACAAGCATAGGCAAGTTTCACAACAACAAGCATAGGCAAGTTTCACACAACTCAAAGTACTTTCATTTTATGCCAAAGTCGGGTTTTAACTACAAAGTACTACATACGTTAAGTTCTTTTAAAAGAGATCCATTACTTTTATAAAAGTCACACTCTACCCGTAGTATTAGAATGACCAAACAACATTCCTTTTCAAAATCAAGTAACAACATTCTTTTCATAAGTTCGGTTTGCCTAGTTTGATTACTCAAGCTTCTCATTTTCAAATGGTTTCATAGTTCCCAAACTTAATCACTTGATTCCTTTTTAGAACAATTGAGTAATATATGTCTCACGTGAGAGTAGGTTATTCTTGTTTACAACATTCTTATTACGTGACCATGATCTAGAAAATGTATATCATTTTGTCTCATCTTAGTTTCTATGCGGATGGAGGTTTCTCTTGGTTTTAATACGATACATCATTATTCAATACATTTTCCTTTATTAACGCTGCAGTTGGTGCTGTCGATACACATTACGATTTCGAAATCGGAAACATTATCCCTTTAAATAAACCAAGTACTCATTACTCACGAATGAGGTTTCACACAAACATTCACATTAAAACAAATAAGTTAAGTCTCTTATCTTATAAGATCAAGTCTCTTAACTTCTAACATGATAAACCATTTTCTTTACCTCTCTTAAGACATTATACCTAACTCCCATAAAGCTAGTATAACTCTTTTTAAAACCTTTAAAACCAAGTGTTACTCTCCTTCAAAGCGATTTATAAATCTTTTGAAATACATCAAATCCTTTATTATAACAAGCGATTTATAATTCACATGATTACCTTTTAAAACCACAAAGTATTTTCTTACCTTCATAAAGTTGTTATAACCAACTTCCCATAAAGCCGTTATAACACTTTATGTTTTAAAAACAATCAAACACGATTAACACGTATGCACCGTACTACATAGTTCCACATATCATGCTAGAAGAGATAGGAAGAGGTTCACATACCTCGCGACGATTATCGACAATAAGCAAAAAGCTCCAAGTACTACAACGCTAGCCCTTTCCACTCGCCGGTAGAATACGCTACTCTTAGTACTTTCACCTAAAAAGGTCACAAACGTCTATTAACTTTTAAACACGGTTCCATTTCTCTCAGAAAATTCGGCACCTCCCCACGCAGCGTAAATCTCCTCTTCTATCGAGGCGGCTACCAAGACAACCGGGGGTTTACACGTCTAACGGGCGTGTACAATTCTACTCGAATACTACACAAGTCTCTGCAATGTCATTGATGTAACTACTGATTCGATTCTTTTCTTATTTCTTGGGCTTAAGTCAAAAGACATTGCCACAAACTAGGTTGATTCTATATATAGTATACCTCAACTATATATTCTTAACAACATGTAATTTCGATTACAAATAGAGGACAAGATAATTACCTCGATAAGCCCATAATTATCCAAGTTAAATGTCGGTCCTTAGCAACGTTTAGCTCGACTCGGGTGCTCCATCCCGCTCCAACAACCCTTAGAAGTTCTAACCAACACCTAAATACTTGACCAATCAATGAAGATTTCCTTAGGGTTTGGTTTGAGACTAAAGGGACAAAAGGTAGTATTTAGGGCTCTACGTATAGAGGTATCTTTGGAATACTACAAGGTACAAGGCTAAGGTATTTTGGGCATTATAACAATACTAGGGAGTATTTCTATACCTGACAAAGGGTATTATCACGAAAACAACTAGGCTAGGGGTACCCAGCGGCAGCACATGAGGAGGGAGGAGGCCTCCGGCAAGACTCTCAGAGGGGATGAGTTGGGCGAACTCAACACTAGAGGAGGGAGGATTTTAGGCTTGGAAGGTTTCATTTGTGGATGAAGAGTTCATCAACATAAGGGGTATTTATAGCAAAACCAAAGGCGACGATGGCGAGATCTAGCAAGTGCAAGGCAAGTGTAAGGCGAATCAAGCCAAGTGCACACAACCCTACTCGCAAAACATTGCACCAAACAAGCCACAAAACAAGGCCAAAACAAGGCACAAAACAAGGCACGATAGGACACAAAGCGTGAGCCAAAAGATCAAGCCAAAGCGTGAACCACACCGTGCGCGGGCGCCAGCTTCCCGATGTGAGGGTGACACATGTCACCTCCCGTTGATCCAAAATGTTCGTCTCTCGGAAAAATCCGCAAAAATACAAAGCGACATAGCGGAATTTTCCTTCGCGAAAACTCTGAAAGCGTTTCGTCGAAACGACTCAACCGGGTGTTGTGCACAAAGGTAAAATCGGCGAGGTGCCACGTGGGGGTGACACGTGTCGCCCCGGTCGCCGAATATTTCGTCTTAGAAAATATCCAAAATACGAAATCTCAAAAACAAAGCGGGCCCACAAAACGTAAATTTCTCGTGGGCCCACGTGACCATTCAGAAAATAAAATCTCAAAATTCTAATATAATTTAAGAAGCCCATATACCAAATCTGGGAAACGATTCTCATTAACGAACCTTTTTCTTCACAATTTCTGGAAACTTTTAGTCGAAAACTCACATCTTTCTTTCTTTCAAAACCTGCGTACTGCAAATGCGTCGTCCTCACATACATACCACTGCAACTACGGTATAAAATTCTCCTCGCCGAAACATTCGTCCGAATGTTCCTTCTCAGTCTCAACACAAACATGCGCTAGTATAGCCTTGACTTATCTGCACGAAAACAATCATGCCACTTTGGCCATAAAATAACAAGCGCACCAATACTTAAGCCGGTCAACGAGGAACACCTCTAATCATCACAAAACCCCTTACGAGGTCTAAAATATACTCGCCATACCTTCGTTTCCTGAAAAGCGATCACACACGTTCACTTTACCCTATCTTGTTGTACCGCTTCCGACAACCAAACTCTTTCTAGTATCACTGCACCAGTCAGCGCTTGCTTTCCAACCGCGAGTCACTACCTCGAACTTGGTCATCTTACTAACCGATCTTCTCAAGGCCGTTCGGCCTCGCGATCCGCACGGTCGAACATATCCACCAACTCATCGATGGTCATACAAAGTTGGGCTAGCATCCTCGCGACCCTACCACTGGCGGGACCACCAGGCCCGACCCGCAAACCGGGTTCTGGGTTGACCGCAAATGGTCCTCAACCCGACCCCAACGCGCCAAACTCTTGTTCCCGATCCGGAACAATCTTACTAATTCACATCATGAAAAGCTACCACTTCCATCTCACACTACCCACTGACTTATCACACAAATAAATCCCACGTATACTCTACTCGATAAGGTCAAACATAAAATAAATCTTTAACTCAAGGCGACCTTACCACTAAGGTCTCGGTCGTGACATAGTCTAAGGTTCACACTTACCACACAATTCTAAGGCACGATCTCGGAATGAGAAGAATGAAACCAATCCTAAATGTCCTATAGCCTCACGATTATAGATGTGGTGCACAACACATCGATAATCAAGACTCTACTAGACGATGCGTAGACACTTTCAGAGATTAAGCGCTCGATACCACTTTTGTAACGACCCGTTCGGGGCGTTCTTGATGCCTTATCCGGGCACCACTAGTGACACAACATCGAGAAAACGGCGGAAAATAAAACTTTAAACAAGAAACAAGATATATGATCATAAAGCAGGCCAACCCAGCGGTTACCTTCGATAACATATATAAATACAACTCTTTCAAAGCGAGCAGTTTAATCCTTTTTTACAAACCACGCCATAAGATTACTACGGACCTAAGATTTACAACAACTATGGCGGGACGGGCCGCCATACCACGAATGTACAGAACCTACAACTCGAGGCAGCATGCAAAAGATAAGCCTCGGAGAAGCGGAGCTTCCCAGCTGGCCCGAGATCCTAGGCGAGGATCCACGGCCGATGTACCTCTACTGCGGCATGAACGCGGCCCCGAATAAGTCGATCTGGCAGTACAGTATGTGAAAGCGTAAAATCGTAATGAAATCATACTAGTCTATATAAAGCGGGAGACATGTATGATAACCAAACTACGATTCACGACATAAGCGATCATGTCGATCGAGGACTCGCGCCTCAAGTCATCACTCAAATATAACTATGGGTCTCACGCCCACATCAATCATGTTCGCATCACGGCGCGTGCCGGAGTCTGCATCGGTGTAGGCATGTCCGTGATGCAACAATAATACCATGCCCGGCGCGTGCCGGAATTCTACCTCGGTGTGAACGCGTCCGTATGGCATCAACAATAATATCTTGGGTGATCAACCTGCGCGTAGCATGCCCCGAATTCTACCTCGGTGTAGACATGTCCATGTAACCACAATAACAATATATCGGGTAATCAACGACGCGTGGCGCGTGCCGGAGTCTGCGTCGGTGTAGACATGTCCATGTGATATCAACAACAAGGCGATAATCAAAATGGAAACATGCGGTGGAATTCTCCATCCCGCAAGACGCGTCAAGTAAGTTCTCGACAAGTCGAGGCCTACATCGAGAGGCGGTAACACAGACATACCACACTTGCACAACAAAGGCTATAATCACAAGCATAGGCAAGTTTCACAACAACAAGCATAGGCAAGTTTCACAACAACAAGCATAGGCAAGTTTCACAACAAGCGGCAAGTTTCACCTGACTCAAAGTACTTTCATTTTATGCCAAAGTCGGGTTTTAACCCCAAGTACTACATCGTTAAGTTCTTTTAAAGAGATCCATTACTTTTATAAAAGTCACGTACCGTAGTATTAGAATGACCAACCCACATTCCTTTTCAAAATCAAGTAACAACATTCTTTTCCTAAGTTCCGGTTGCCTAGTTTCATTACTCAAGCTTCTCATTTTCAAATGGTTTCATAGTTCCCAAACTTAATCACTTGATTCCTTTTT
This sequence comes from Przewalskia tangutica, assembly GCA_029844215.1. Lineage (NCBI taxonomy): Eukaryota > Viridiplantae > Streptophyta > Magnoliopsida > Solanales > Solanaceae > Przewalskia > Przewalskia tangutica. The sequence goes on from CM056727.1 coordinate 69,023,943, forward strand.
AGAACAATTGAGTAATATATGTCTCACGTGAGTAGGTTATTCTTGTTTACAACATTCTTATTACTGACCATGATCTAGAAAATGTATATCATTTTGTCTCATCTTAGTTTCTATGCGGATGGAGGTTTCTACTGGTTTTAATACGATACATCATTATTCAATACATTTTCCTTTATTAACAGCTGCGGTGGTGCTGTCGATACACGTTACGATTTCGAAATCGGTAAAACATTATCCCTTTAAATAAACCAAGTACTCATTACTCACGAATGAGGTTTCACACAAACATTCACATTAAAACAAATAAGTTAAGTCTCTTATCTTATAAGATCAAGTCTCTTAACTTCTAACATGATAAACCATTTTCTTTACCTCTCTTAAGACATTATACCTAACTCCCATAAAGCTAGTATAACTCTTTTTAAAACCTTTAAAACCAAGTGTTACTCTCATTCAAAACGATTTATAAATCTTTGAAATACATCAAGTCCTTTATTATAACAAGCGATTATAATTCACATGATTACCTTTTAAAACCACAAAGTATTTTCTTACCTTATAAAGTTGTTATAACGACTTCCCGTAAAGCCGTTATAACACTTTATGTTTTAAAACAATCAAACACAGTTAACACGTATCGTCTACCGTACTACATAGTTCACATATCATGCTAGAAGAGATAGGAAGAGGTTCACATACCTCGCGACGATTATCGACAATAAGCAAAAAGCTCCAAGTACTACAACGCACTAGCCACTTTCCACTCGAGTAGAATACGCTACTCTTAGTACTTTCACCTAAAAAGGTCACAAACGTCTATTAACTTTTAAACACGGTTCCATTTCTCTGAGAAAATTTGGCCTTCCCACACACAGCGTAAATCTCCTCTTCTATCGAGGCGGCTACGAGACAACCCGGGGGTTTACCGTCTAACGGGCGTGTACAATTCTACTCGATGTCTTACTACAAATCTGCAATACAATGATGTAACTACTGATTGATTCTTTTCTTATTTCTTGAGCTTAAGTCAAAAGACATTGCCACAAACTAGGTTGATTCTATATATAGTATACCTCAACTATATATTCTTAACAACATGTAATTTCGATTACAAATAGAGGACAAGATAATTACCTCGATAAGCCCATAATTATCCAAGTTAAATGTCGGTCCTTAGCAGCGTTTAGCTCGACTCGGTGCTCCATCCCGCTCCAAACAACCCAGAAGTTCTAACCAACTTCTACCTAAATACTTGACCAATCAATGAAGATTTCCTTAGGGTTTCGGTTTGAGACTAAAGGGACAAAAGTAGTATTTCCGACTCTACGTATAGAGGTATCTTTGGAATACTACAAGGTACAAGGCTAAGGTATTTTGGGCATTATAACAATACTAGGGAGTATTTCTATACCACAACAAAGGGTATTATCTGAAAACAACTAGGCTAGGGGTACCGCGGCGAAGGCACATGAGGGGAGGAGGAGGCCGCCGGCGAGACTCTCAAAGAGGGGATGAGTTGGGCGAACTCAACACTAGAGGAGGGAGGATTTTAGGCTTGGAAGGTTTCATTTGTGGATGAAGAGTTCATCAACATAAGGGGTATTTATAGCAAAACCAGGCCAACCAATGGCCAAGATCTAGCCAAGTGCAAGGCAAGTGTAAGGCCAAGATCAAGCCAGTGCACCAACCCTACTCCAAAAAATTGCACCAAACAAGCCACAAAACAAGGCCAAAACAAGGCACAAACAAGGCACCAATAGGACACAAAGCGTGAGCCAAAAGATCAAGCCAAACGTGAACCACCGTGCGCGGGCGCCCACTTCCGATGTGAGGGTGACACATGTCACCCTCCGTTGGTCCAAAATGTTTCGTCTCGGAAAAATCCGCAAAAATACAAAGCGACATAGCGGAATTTTCCGCCCAAGTTACGCAAGCGTTTCGTCGAAAACGACTCAATGGGTGTTGTGCAAAGGTAAAATCGGCGAGGTGCCACGTGGGGTGACACGTGTCGCCCCGGTCGCCAGAATATTTCGTCTTAGAAAATATCCAAAATACCGGAAATCTCAAAAACAAGCGGGCCCCACAAAGTAAATTTCTCCGTGGGCCCAGCGTGACCATTCAGAAAATAAAATCTCAAAATTCTAATATAATTTAAGAAGCCCATATACCAAACTGGAAACCGATTCTCATTAACGAACCTTTTTCTTCACAATTTCTGGAAACTTTTAGTGAAAACTCACATCTTTCTTTCTTTTCAAAACTTCTGCCGTACTCTCGTACGTACGTCCTCACATACATACCCTGCAACTACGGGGTATAACAGATATAGTGGGGTACTGCAGGGTACCTTCTAGTAGGTCACCTATTTAAGTGCAAGGACAAGCCACCTCAATTGTACGCACGTAAGAATCCAAGTGTGTCCACGGCCACAACGGACAAAACAATAAAGAAAATAAGAGATTGGACAGTTATTGTGTCTCTATCATTGTCTTGGCATATACTAAACACTGACGGTTCAAGACATCACGTACACCGCGCAGTAAATATGTCCGATGGTATTTGACTAGGGAAGGTTCAATGTCGTTGGCTACCTATTCCGATGCAATACACTTCCGCTACTAGATTGCTAATGTTTGGCACCTCGCGTGCACCAACACCTCTTTCAAGAGGGGATTGTTGGAAAATTTACCAAGTGAGATTGAGTTTATCCCGTTCTTAATGACTTGAACATATGGGGCTCCGCATGTCAGAAATACGATTTTCATACACGCATACGTTAGACAACGCCTAGCTAAATTTCACGTAGTAAGAGATGTTGATATACATGTTAAAGTGTTCTTATGTTATGTAAGGATGGATGATTAATTGGCCAAATTGATGTGTCTCCACGACGGTATAAGAAAAGAAGAAATGTGCAAATTACAGAAAATGGGGAAGATCGCGCGCAGTAATAGAGGCGGTGCACCGAGCCACGATGGGCGCATGTGGCTACTTGATCGAGGCTGCGACACTCCGTGACTGCGATGCCTCGATCGAGCCGCGATGCTAAATGTCCCGAGACTCGAAGTCGAATACTGCCTATTTAGCATCGCGGCGCCACCAGTTAAGGGCCGCGGCACTCGACATACAGTGAACCCGAAAATCAGAAAGTTTTTTCTGAATGTGCACTCATTGGAAAGGCCAAAGATCAGCCAACTATTAGCATGATCAAACTGTCTTTTGATGAGATCCATGCAACCCATTTAGTGCATTCACATGGCTTGTGGATAATCATTTTGCACCTATAAATAGAGGTCTCATTTTCAGATTTAGAACATCACTTACAATCCTAAATTCTGAAATTATTGAGAGCCTTTATCATTCTTCTATCAATCTAGAGTTCTTTGGTTTTTCTATAAGGATTCTCAAGTATTAGCTTGTGCTTAAGAAAGTATTATTATTTTATTTTGGGAGGCTATTACCCACTTACCGTAAGACATAATATACGGGGGTAATTTTACCTTAAAGAGAGAGTGTCATCACTCGACTCAGCAAACATTGCACTGAACTACTTTTGTCTACCCTTTCAGTTCTTCCATCCATGTTCACATCTATTTTTACTACACATACAAGGTAAGAAGAAAGATCCAAGTCAAACAAAGTTTAGTTTTTGGGTACAATTAATGAAACTAAAACTTGGTTGGATTCAACCTTCAAGGACGACAACTAATTTTATATATACACAACACAAACAAGTTTTGGAGCTTAACCAAAAAGAATTCAGAACATTTCAATGAGAGGCAAAATAAGTGCAGTCAACACTTGTCTCAAGAAGAGCCAACTGCATATCGACAAAGCTGGAGCTTATAAAGATTTATCTTTATGCTCTTTAGTTGTAACAATTAGGTTATGTTGTAGTTCCATATATTTACCTTTGCAAGTATTATGTAATAGATGTTTCGTTAGTTATCAAGTTGTAAGAGATCTCATAAGTGGGTAGAGTCTTAAGAAATATATTGTATAAGTGGGTAGAGTCGGGACATTTAGAGGACTAGTTTCTTATGTATTGCAAGGAAGATTGTAACCCTTAAATTTCTCTTGTTTAGTAAAGTTGAGAAAAGTTCTATAAGAAATAGGTCGTGGTTTTGTACCCGAGGCAAGGAGTTTTCACGAGAAAGTACTTGTGTTGATTTATATATGATGCATTACCTTATTACGTAGTTCTACGAACTGGTTCTTAGAGATCATATGAGTAGTCCAATCATAACAAGTGGTATCGGAGCTAGATCTTTCTACAAAGGCTAGCACATTAAAAGATGGTCACACCTCTTACAGTATAAGAACGACAATCAACAATAAGATTATCATGCTTCAACAAAAAATATTGTGGCTGCTGGAAAGCAAGAATAGAGGACTACATAACAAGTGAAGATCCTGAACTATGAGAAATTATTCAAAAGGGACCAATAATTTCCATGACCTCAGACGACAAAGCAACATTGTCATCCTCTAAGAAAAAAAACTATACAGAGAAAGACTATCAAGTCATCAAAAAAATGCCAAGGCCAAATAGAATATTTAATACGACATTGGACCTGAAGAATACAACATAATCTCCTCATGCAAAATGGCCAAGAAAGTGTGGGACACCTTAGATACACATGAAGGAACCAGGTAAAGAAATTCAAGACATCCATATTAAATCGGTAGTATGAGTTTTTTAGAATGAACGAATGGGAATCCATCCCAGAGATGTTCAATAAATTCACCAATATAACTAATGAATTAGACTCTCTTAGTGTGGATATTCCTCAAGAAAAAATAATTAAAATTGCTTGATATTCTACCTGACTCATGTGAGAGCAAAGTTAACGCCATCATGAATCCTAAGAACCTGGACACAATGACCATGGAAAACATCACGGGGAATTTAAAAATCTATGAGATGAGAAAGATCCAGGCACAAAAAAATAATCATCTAATCAAAGAAGTGAGCCTTGTCCTTGCAGCTACCTACACCAATAATTGTGATGAAGAAGATATGATACTACTCACTAGACGATTTCACAAATTTATCAGAAGAGGAGGATTCCTAAATAAAAGAAGTACCTCAAGATCAAGAGGACTGGGTAAACGGAATCAAGATGGATTCTTCAGATGTTGAAGTATGGACCACTTTATTAGAGAATGTCCAATAGAAGAGGAAGAAGAAAGAAGGAATGAACATGATAAAAGAAAGAAACAGGTCCCTAAAAGTAGGATGAACACTTGGTAAGTAGCTCAGATTGTGAGAAAATCCTTGAATGTTATGGGAAGCCCATCGAGTGATGGTAAAGATGAGAGATAAAATCCCAATATATCTCTAATGACAATAAAAGAATTAGATACAGAGGATACATTGACACTCATGGCCGAAATAGACTCAGACTTAAAAGATGATCACACTGAGGTAACATTCACTGACATAAAAGATGTATTCACACCTACATGAGAGAAAACTAGAAAGTGTGACTCACATTGTCATTATCTTTGAAGACTTCCATTTTGAGAAAAAAAAGTTAGCAAACACGCATGCCAACCTTGCGACAGAGCTCAAAAGTTTAGAAGAACACAAAGAGAACCTAGAAAGTATGAATGATTTCCTCAAGAACTAGGTTCTGACCCTAAATAAAGAAAAACCCGAGCTAACGATGAAAAATAATGATGTATGATGGTATTCACAAAAGACTCAGAACAGATCGAAGATTCTCAAACAAGTCTCAAACAAATTCTGTTAAGTGTGAACGCTGACATGACAGAAAATAAAAAGAACAAGACACTCGAAGAAGAAGTGAACAAAGACACAAAAGAGGATGAAAACACTCTTCAATGGAACAGGTAAGAAATTGTCACGACCGATCCGGGCGTGATCGTGCCTACCGGGCACCCTAGTGATACAACATCAGAGAAAAATCAGCGGAAATAAAAACTAAAACATGAGACAAGACATAAAGTATGAAATAGGCTAACCAAAACGGTCACCTTCAGAATATATACATATATATATCAACACGACAGTTAAATCCTTTTACAATCCACACTTAACGATTACTGCACCTAAGAATGTAACCATAACTATGACGGACAGGGCCCGCCATACCCCGAATGTACAAGTAACTACACGGCGTGGGACTATACCAAAGATAAGCCTCGGAGAAACGGAGCTTCCTGAACGTTGTGATCTAGAGCGAGGATCCTGGCCGATGTACCTACTGCGGCATGAGCGCGGCCCGCGAGGAGGCGATAACATGTACCAAGTATGTGAAGCAGAAAATCAGTAAATGAAATCATAATAGTCTATATAAAGCGAGAGACATGTATGATAACAAACTACGATCCAGATATATAAGCAAATCATGTCAAGTCGTGGACTCACGCCTCAAAGTCATTACTCAAATATACAATGGGTCTCACGCCCACAACATCAATCATGCGTGGAATACCTCGCCGGCTGCCGCGATCTATGATATAATCACACCAAGAAGTACATGAACATCAGGTCCACGTGTCATAACAACCATACGGCAAGTCTGACGGCTAACTACGGATACGAGCGCATCCTCGACGGACCGGGGCAGTCTGAAGCCAACTACGGATACCAAAGCCGTACAACAAATCTACATAACCATACCACGAAGGCGACCCGGGCACGAAAGCCAACTACGGATACCAAGCTGCGCGCGCGGTGTCGGGGCAATCACGAAGACTAACTACGGATACTGGCGGAATCACGAGACCGTCACAAAACCGAGCAGGCAACGAAGGCCAACTACGGATACTGGCGAAACGACCACGACTTCGGGCAAGTCGAGCCAACTACGGATACCAAGCCGAATCAGTAAAACCTCATGGAGAGCTAGTCCATGGAATAATAATCCTAATGGAACCATACCCGTGGGCCACCCAACGTGTCAGTAGGTCCATCAATCAAGAACAACATGACCGGCCCTCCATCGAGAGACGCGGTAACATAAGGATACAACACTTGCACAACAAGGCTATCACACGCAAACATAGGCAAGTTACACACAACTCAAGGTACTTTCATTTTATGACAAAGTCCAGGTTTTGACCCCAAAGTACTACGTACGTTAAATTCTTTTTAAAAGATCCATTTCTTTTACAAAGGTCACCCGATACCCGTAGTATCAAAATAAAGTGACTAACATTTTAATTAAACCAAAACAACTTCCAAACTTTCCTTTTTAAACCAAATTAAGACAATACCATGCCTTCTTTTTAGACCAAAACATTTCTCCTTTTAAAGTCAAGTTACCATTTTAAAACCAATGATAAAAACCATTCCTTTGTTTTCATAAAGTCGTTATAACTAACTTTCCATAAAGCTGTTATAACACTTTATGTTCTAAACCAAAAACTCTTCGATTCCACAAGTCTCCTTTCTTTTAAAACAACAACAAGTATTCTTTTAAAACCCAAATAACTTACTCTTTTCAAAACAAGTAACCTATACTTAAAATCAAGTTACTTCTCTTTTTCCGAAAACAAGTCGTTATAAGTCAAGTCTCTTATCTTTCAAGATCAAGTCTCTTAACTTTCAAAATCAATAAACCATTCTTTTACCTACATAAAGTCGTTATAACTAACTTCCCATAAAGCTATTATAACACCTTATGTTTTAAACCAACCAAATCACTTAGCACACGACGCTCACCGTACTACAGTTCACAACAATCATGCTAGAAAAGATGGAAGAGGTTCACATACCTCGGCGATTATTGACAATTAGCAAAATGCTCCACAAAGATCAGTAACCTCGCTAGCCGTTTCCACTCTTCAGTAGAATACGCTACTCGTAATCTCGCATGACCTATAAAGGCCACAAAACGCCTATCAACTCCTGATCTCCTCGTAGAATATTCTAACCGCAAGATTCCTTATTCTACGTAGAAATTCGGTGACACCTCCCCCCCGCGCAACCACATAAATCTCTCCTTCGCTCGGGCCCGCTACCGGGCCAACGACTCCTGGGGAGAGGTCACACGTCTAACCGGACGTGTACAATTCTACTTCACAATAATACTACACAAGTCTACTGTAAATACAGTCCAATGTAAATACAGTTCAATCCTTTATAATCATCCTTCCAATATAATATACTCAAGTATAACTACTACAATATGTAATATCCAATTACAATAGGGGGACATAGATCATTACCTCGATAAGCCCAAAATTATCCAAGTTTATAAGTCGATCCTGAGCAACGTTTAGCTCGATTACTTACGCTCCAACCCGCTCCAAGCGACCCTTAGAAGTTTCTAAACAACTTCTCTAAACACTTCAATCAAGCTTATGAAGATTTTTCTAGGGTTTCATTTTGCGACTTTTGGAAAAAGTAGTATTTCCGGGCTCCTAGTATTAAAATAACTTTGGAATACTACTAGGGATACTAGGCCAAGGTATTTGGGATTATACAATAATACTCCAAGTATTTCTACACAAGTGGGAAGTGGACGAGAACAAGCTAAAAGGGAGGAGTATTTTGCTTGAAAAAGCTTGAGTGTGGGATGAATATTACGCCTGCCAAGGGGTATTTATAGAAGAATTAAGGGCCATGATCAAGTCAAGTGTATGGTCAAGATTGGGCCATGTGTGTGTGGGTCCCCACACCACATGGCCAACGAATGGCTAGACAAGTGGCTTGCCACTTTTGGGCCATTTCGGCGAAGACAGTCGCCAGCCACTGTCCTCCACCCGGCCAAGTGACACATGGGGGTGACACGTGTGCCTCGACAAGTCCAAAATATTTCGCCTTCGAAAATATCTAAAATACCGAAAATCTCAAAAATAAAGCGGGCCCACAAAATCAGTAAATTTCTCCGTGGGCCCACGTGACCATTTCCAAAATAAAATCTCAAAATTCTAATATAATCCAAGAAGTCCAAATACCAAACTGGGAATCCAATTCCATTAACGAACCTTTTTCTTCACAAAACCGGAAACTTTTCCGAAAAATCACATCCTTCTTTCTTTCCAAAATTTCACGTATTCTCGCACGCACATCCTCACATACATATCCGGAACTACGGGTATAACATTCTTCCTTTAGAAACATTCGTCGAATGTTCCTTCAAGTCTACAAACACACATGTCGCAGCCAGATAGTCTTCACTACTATACTTACGAAACCAATCATGCCATCAACGGCCATAGTATAACATACAATCCCAAGCCAACGAGGAATCACCTCTAACATCACAAAAACTCACACCTGAGGCTAAAGGATACTCTCTTGCATCTTCACCTCACAAAAGAATAATCACTTCGCTCTCATAACACATGTTCCTCTTCTTACTCGTATCACTTCTAGTACACGAACTCTATAGTACACGCCCACACTTGATCACGCTCAATTTCCACAACCCTGGAGTACCACCTCCAAACTTGGTCATGAAGAACGAGGTGATTTTTCCACGGAAAAGTTTCCGGTTTTTGTGAAGGAAAAAGGTTCGTTAATGGGAATTGGATTCCCAGATTTGGTATTCGGACTTCTTGGAATATTAGAGAATTATGGAATTTTATTTTCGGAAATGGTCACGTGGGGCCCACGGGAGAAATTTACGGTTTTGTGGGGCCCACTTTGTTTTCGAGATTTTGGCCATTGTGGGTATTTTTCGGAAGATGAAATATTTTGGACGTGTAGGAGGGCGACACGTGTCAACCCCCCCTAGTTGTCTTGGACGATTTCACTTTGTGCACAACACCCGTTTAGAGTCGTTTTCCGACGAAACGTTTTACAAGACTCGCGTAGGATAAATTCCGGCTATGTCATTTCTAATTTTTGCGGATTTTTCCGAGAGACGAAACACTTTGGACCAACGAGAGGGCGACACTTGTCACCCTCTCGTGGACTTAAGGCGGTAATAGGGCCGAATGGAGAGGCTTATTTTGTCAAGTAGTTGGTAGGATATTTTGTGTGCAAGTTGGCCAAGGACACTTGCCTAAATCCTCACCCTACACTTGCCTTGCACTTGGCACCATCTTGGCCCTTGGTTGGCCATCCCTTGACCTATAAATACCCCCCTTTAGATGAAGAGTTCTTCATCCACATTTCACTTTCCAAGTCTTAAAAATCCCTCCCCTTCCTTGTTGTGTTTTGGTCCAACCTCCCCTCTAGCCTTAGTGGCTTGGCCGAGAGCCCTCCTCTAAAGCTAGCCTAGCCAAACACTACCCCTCCCTTGGTTGAAAAGTTGCCTTCAGTATTGTTATAATGCCCAAATTACCCTAGCCCAAATCCCTTAGTCCTTAGTAGAAGTTGTGAAGAACTTCTAAGGTTTCTCGAGCTACCTGAGCATACAACTTAGAGCTAAATGTCACGACCGATCCGGGCGTGATCGTGCCTTACCTGGCACCCTAGTGATACAACATCGAGTAATCACAACATAAAACAATAACATGAAGCCAATGTAATAAGACGGTGAAATAAGAAGACAAAGCTAACAAAACGGTTACCTTCGGTATAAATAAATATCAATTTGAGCGATACATCCCATTACAACCCCGCCACAAAGATTACTACAGACCTCTATGAATGATATGACAACAACGACGGGACAGGGCCCCGTCATACCCCTGAATGTAAGCACCTACAACAACAGGGGACTATACCAAGATAAGCCTCCGGAGAAACGGAGCTTTCCCAAACGCGAATCGTGACCACAGAGCGAGGATCAACGATCGTGTACCTTTACCGTGGCATGAACGCACTTCGGGCGAGTCGCATAACAGTACCAAGTATGTGAAACACGAAGATCAGAAATGAAATCATAGTAGTCTATGTAAAGCGTGAGACATGTATGATAACCAAACTACGATTCACAATAAATAAGCAATATGTCTAGTCGTGGACTCACGCCTCAAAGTCCTCACTCCAATATAACAATGGGTCTCACGACCACAACATCAATCATGCCCGTGGAATATCTTCCTCACTGCCGGCAGTCTATGATAGAAAAGCACCAAGGAATACACATGAACAGCAGGTCCCACCTGTGTCCAAATAAAATGCGACAGTAGGCAATGCGAAGGCATAGCCGACTACTAACACCTACAAGACTAACAAGGTCATAAATCAGATCATGATATCTGTCTAGACCGTCACATGATCAAGGCTGGTCGCTTGCCCGCAATATCAAATGTGCGCGTCTAGCCCTGGAACTCCCCGTAGCTCCGCATAGGCCAATCTCATAGGCCCGCATGAGGTATAACCCCGCATCGAGGGTAGCTACTCCTAAATCGCCCCGACTCGCATCGCATGGCCACATGCATCGCATGACCATAAAGGCCGCGACACTAACTCGAACTCGTAGCTCGCATAGGCCTCCGTGACCCGCATGAGGTATTCCCAATCACGGTCCTGCATCGCCGAGTCTACCCCCGTGACGGAGGGCGCTTAACCCGGAAACATGGCAAGAGGTGAGTGATGTAATACTAGCACAACGGCCACCGCTTAAACAACATAAGCACAACAAGGAAACCCTTTACACAATTATCACGAATACTAACACACGTAGCATCCTAATATGTTTACTTATCAAATCAACAGAAGGTATTACAAGGATATCACAAACCAATACAATCAAGTTATTCACACATAAGGTACTTTCTACTATATGATTAACTAGATCGGTTTTTATCCCCAAAGTACTTTATACAATAACTCTTTAAAGATCCGTTACTTTCACAAAAGTCACACAATACCCGTAGTATATAACAATAGGGTGATTATCTTTTGAAGTAAATCAAAACACTTCTCTTTGTAAAATTAAGTAACAACATTCTTTTCCAAACGTTCAAGTTTGCCTAATTCCATTTACTCAAGTTTCTCATTTTTGAAAGGTTTCGTAGTTCATAGTTTTAAATCCTTTAAAACAATTTGAGAAACATATACCTTATATGTGAGTAGGTTATTCTTGTTTATAACAATCTTTGAACAGCAACCATGATCTAGAAAATGTAATATCATTTTGTCTCATCTTAGCTTCTATGCAGATGGAGGTTTCTACTGGTTTTAATAATACTTGATTAGTCAATACCTTTCCCTTTATTAGCGCTGCTGTGGTTCGTTCGATACTTATTCTAATTTCCGAATTCAGTAAAACATTATTCTTTTAAAATCAAGTACTCATTACTCGCTAATGAGGTTTTACAACATTTTTAACAAAATGTTACACATCAAGTCAATTAGGTTAAGTCTCTTATCTTTCAAGATCAAGTCTCTTAACTTCTAAAGTAATAAATCATTCTGTTACCTACATAGAGTCGTTATAACTAACTTCCCATAAAGCTATTATAACACCCTATGTTTTTGAACCAACCAAACTCGTTTAGCACACGACGCCACGTACTACATAGTTTACAAAACATCATGCTAGAAAGGATAGGAAGAGGTTCACATACCTCGCGACGATTATCGACAAGCAATACGCTCCAAAGATGCAGACTTCGCTAGCCTTTTCCACTCTTCAAGTAGAATATGCTACTCGTAGTACTTCCACCTATATAGACCACAAACGTCTATTAACACTTGGTTCCATATTCTACAGAAAATTGGAAGATCTCCCGCAACAGCGTAAATTTCCTCCTCTATCGAGGCCGGCTACCAAGCCAACCAGGGGGGGGGGGGTTTATACGTCTAACCGGACGTATACAATACTTCAACACAGCAATACCACAAGTCTACTGTAATACAATCCTAAGTAATTACAGTTCAGTTCTCTTCTTTATTCAGGCTTAAGTCAAAAGACATTGCCGCAAGTATTATTCCGATCTATACATAGTATACTTCAACTATACAATCCTACAACATGTAATTTCCAATTACATTAAGGGGACAAGAATATTTACCTCGATAAGCCCAAAATTATCCAAGTTATAATGTCGATCCTGAGCAAGGTTTAGCTCCTACTCCGCGCGCTCCAACCCGCTCCAAACAACTCTTAGAAGTTCTACACAACTTCTTCTTAATTCTCCAACCAACTATGAAGATTTTCCTTAGGGTTTCGGTTTGAGACTAAAAGGACATAAGATAGTATTTCCGGGCTCTACGTATAGAGGTATCTTTGGAATACTACAAGGTATACGGCTAAGGTAATTTGGGTATAGTAACAATACTTTGGAGAGTATTTCTACCAAGAGAGGGGGTGTATTCTACGAGAACAATAAGGCAAGGGGGGGTATACCCCTCGGCCTACCCCACTAGGAGAGGTACTCGGCCAGGGGAGGGTTCTCGGCCAAGGGGCCTCACCTGAGGGGAGGGCGAGAACACTACAAGAGAGGGGAGGTTTTAGACTTAGGAAATTTATTCGATGAAGAAGTCTTCAGTGAGGTATTTATAGGGCAAGCAAAGGCCAATCAACGGCCAAGATCTAGCCAAGTGCTAAGCAAGTGTAGGGCCAAGATTTGCCCAAGTGCCCCTAAACCCTACTCCTTAAAACCTCACAAATATCAACACAAATATCTACTACAACTTGCTCATCAAATCGGCTCTAACCAATTCCAGTCCACCAACGAGAGGGTGCCAAGTGTTGCCCTCGCTGGTCCAAAACGTTTCGTCTCTGAAAAATCCGCAAAAATACTAAATGAAATAGCGTAAATTACCCTTCGTAAGTTAGGTAGAACGCTTCGTCGAAAAACGACTCTAAGGTGTTGTGCACAAACATATTTCGCCAGGTGCCACGTGGGGTGACACGTGTCGCCCGATTCGTCAAAATATTTCGTCTTCGAAAATATCCATAACGCCAAAATCTCAAAATCAAAGCGGGCCTCAAAATCAAATTTCTCCGTGGGCCACGTGACCATTTTCGAAAATAAAATTCCAAAATTCTAATATAATCTATGAAGACCAAATACCAAATCTGGGAATCCAATTCCCATTAACGAACCTTTTTCTTCACAAAAAACCGGAAACTTTTCCGTCGAAAACTCACATCTTTCTTTCTTTTCAAAATTTCTGTCGTACTCTCGTACGTACGTCCTCACTTACATACCCTGCAACTACGGGGTATAACATTCTCCCCTCCTTAGAAACATTCGTCCCGAATGTTCCTTCTAAGTCTCAAACAAACATGCGCTAGTATAGTCTTCACTACTATACTTACGAAAACAATCCTGCCATACCTGGCCACAGAAACACCTGCGCAAATACTTACATCCCGGTCCACGAGAACACACCTCTGACATCACAAAAACCCTCACCTGAAGTCTAAAATATACTTCCCTCACACCTTCTTCTTACAAAAGGAATGATCGCATCTATGCTCGCCATACATGCTCGCTTCTTCTCTTACGTGTCGTACCCTTCTTGTACACTCGAACTCTTTCTCATAACTTACCACATTTCTGTTACTGATTCCGTTCCCGAAATCTCTGGGTTACTATCTCCAACTATCTGAACCTTGCCAACATCGAACCAATCGACCGACAACTTACACTTCCGCCCCTACAAGGCTTCGTAAGGCGATATCCGAATACTGAAATGGTAGTTATAAAAACACTCCCTCAACAGGGGGCAACAATCCTCACAGCTACCCCTGAAATCCAAACACTGGTCCGAGGGCGAATGCGACACGAGACTCACCGAGTCCCTACCCCGCTCGATAACACTCCTTAAAATGAAAATAGCCACAACCTGGGCTTCACTGTCTGTCATAAGGTGAAGGTAGGCACCTCGTGCAACCTTACAACCTTCTTGAAACAACATCTCGCATAACCCTCTGCCGAGTAAACAGTCCTAACTGAAGGACAAGATGGGCTGACCTCATCAGCCCGACTACTGGTCACATGCATCCACGAACTCGTACGCTGGCTAACCAAACATGGGCCTAACACCCTCATGACCCTACCACAGCTGACCACCACGAACCGACCTCACCACTGGCGGGCGCGGGTTGACCCGCGACATGGCCTCAACCCGACCCGGCAATGCACAAAAACTAGCTCTCCGATCCGGAACAACCTCACTAATCACGTTACGAAAACCTAGCGGTCTTCTTAGCTCAACTACCATCTTTCATTCCTCACTACTCAGGGACTTATCACACAACATATCTCACGTGCACTATGCACACAGATAAGGGTTAAACATACTATACCATCTTTCATACCACTTTTGTCACTTTGCCGCGAGGTTCTAGTGTCACTCCGGCGACCCAACAAATGGTACCGGACTGCATGCGATCCCTGAGGCATGAACCTTAGTTCCCTTCTCAGGACGTGCCATACGGAGAGCCACGGTTCGGGTCTGTTTCGTGGTAGGCTCGCCTCTTTATACGCCAAATTCGAATCTTACCCGGTTAACTAACCATGATTCTCTAATCACAATATACACAATGCTATCAGAATATAACACTTAAGGTATACTCACCTTATTACACATACTAATCCCTAGAGGTTAAAGATCTATTCAGATTTCACGCTTCACTCCCTTAGTCGTTCTAATCAAACTCGCCTGCAGGCGCAGCTAGGGAAGATGACGAATTACCCACCGATCCTGAAGGCGGAGTCCTCCCACTAGGACATCCTTTCGACACATGGCCCTGACGGCCGCCAGTAAAACAAGTACCAACTACAAGACGACCTTTCCGGACGACGTCATTACACCGTGAACATGGGGAAAACTAAATCCGGTGGCCGAAACTACGTGTAGTGGAACTCGAAGCTCAAGCTCACCAACTCCTGCATACCCCGAACGCCCCGAACCCCTGGAGGACCACTCAATCGGTGGAGGTGCATATCTAATCTCGCCGAGGTGGTTCGCCCGAAAGTTACCAAAGGACCTCGCCCGCCTCGTCGCTGTCCTCGGCTAACCCGCCGATCTCTACATTTCTTGGCTCGCCGCGCATAAGCCCGCATACGTGCCATGCTCAAACCCAATCAAGAACTTTCAGACACCCTCTCTAGATAGTCATCAAGACTCGCAGTACATCGGCATACTCGTAGCCAAATCCATAGCTAGTGTGTCGCTCTTTGCAATCTATATTCTTTGTTCCTGGCCGTGGAATCAAGGTTCAAAATGTCATGGCCGCAGAGGAACTGCCGCCTGCTAAACTCTTGGGCTAGTGATGTCGCATAACTCCCCAAATGAAGCACCACCCTGTGTGATGATTGGGCCTGTGCTTCGCAACCCTCAGACTAACTCGCACTCCTCGGCGCCTTGCCTCCCTGGGCCTGGTTGCCTTACGCGAAGACATAACGATAAGGAAAGAATTACGTTAGAGGGTCCAACTTATAACACGGCCTAAGCACGATCTCAGAGTGAGAAGAATGGAAACCAATCCTAAATATCCTATAGCCTCTCGATTATTGGTGTGGTGCACAACACACCGATAATCAAGACTCTACTAGATACGTGCCTCAGACACTTTCCGAGGATTAATCGCTCGATACCACTTTTGTCACGACCGATCTCGCCCGTGATCTGTCTTACCCTGCACCCTAGTGATACAACATCGCAGTAATCACGAACATAAAACAATAACACGGCCAATGTAATAAGACAAAGAAATAAGAAGACAAAGCAACTAAAATCTGCTACCTTCAAGATAAATAAATATCAATTTGAATAGCTATATCCCATTACAACCCCGCCCACAACAAGATTACATGCACTTCATGAATGATATGACAACAACGACTTTGACGACAGGGTTCTCTCGCCATACCCCGAATGTAAGCACCTACAACAACAGGACTATACCAAGATAAGCCTCCGAGAAACTGAGCTTTCCCAACGAACTGCGACTCCAAGAGCGAGGATCAACGATCGCGACCTTTACCGCAGATGAACGCAGCCCGGGAGGTCAAGATACAACAGTACCAAGTATGTGAAACATGAAGATATCAGAAATGAAATCATAGTAGTCTATAGAAAGCAGGAGACATGTATGATAACCAAACTACGCCATAATAAATAAGCAATATGTCTAGTCGTGACTCACGCCTCAAAGTCATCACTCCAATATAACAACGGGTCTCACGCCCACAACATCAATCATGCTCGTGGAATATCTTCCTCACCGCCAGCCTGATAGAAAAGCACCAAGGAATACATGAGAACAGCAGTCCCACTCAGGTTCAAATAAAACAATGCAGGTAAATACGAAGGCATAGCCGACTACTAACACCTACAAGCATTTCAACAAGGTCATAAATCAGATTATGATATCTGCTTGACCGCCACATGATCAAGGCCGGCCGCCGCTCGCAATATCAAATGCGCTGCCTAGCCCCGAACTCCCCAGCCTCCGCGATAGGCCAATCTCATAGGCCCGCATGAGGTATAACCCCGCATCGAGGGTAGTTACTCCCGCATCGCCCCGACTCGCACCGCATGGCCACATAGACCGCATGACCATAAAGGCCGCACACTAACTCGAACTCGTAGCTCGATAGGCCTCCGTGACCCGCATGAGGTATTTCAATCTCGTCCTGCATCACCGAAGTCTACCCCGACGGAGGCAAATTTAACCCTAAACATGGCAAGAGGCGAGTGATGTAATACTAGCACAACGGCTTACCGTTTAAACAACATAAGCACAACAAGGGGAAACCCCTTTACACAATTATCACAGAATACTAACACACGTAGCATCCTAATATGTTTACTTATCAAATCAACAAGAAGGTATTACAAGGATATCACAAACCAATACAATCAAGTTATTCACACATAAGGTACTTTCTACTATATGATTAACGATCGGTTTTATCCCCAAAGTACTTTATACAATAACTCTTTAAAGATCCAAGTTACTTTCACAAAAGTCACACAATACCCGTAGTATATAACAATAGGTGATTATCTTTCAAGTAAATCAAAACACTTCTCTTTGTAAAATTAAGTAACAACATTCTTTTCCAAACGCTCAAGTTTGCCTAATTCCATTTACTCAAGTTTCTCATTTTGAAAGGTTTCAGAGTTCATAGTTTTAAATCCTTTAAAACAATTTGATAAACATATACCTTATACGCGAGTAAAGTTATTCTTGTTTATAACAATCTTTGAACAGCCCATGATCTAGAAAATGTAATATCATTTTGTCTCATCTTAGCTTCTATGCAGACGGAGGTTTCATCGGTTTTAATAATACTTGATTAGTCAATACCTTTCCCTTTATTAGCGCTGCTGTGGTTCGTTCGATACTTATTCTAATTTCCGAATTCAAGAAACATTATTCTTTAAAATCAAGTACTCATTACTCGCTAACGAGGTTTTACAACATTTTTAACAAAATGTTACACATCAAGTCAATTAGGTTAAGTCTCTTATCTTTCAAGATCAAGTCTCTAACTTCTAAAGTAATAAATCATTCTGTTACCTACATGTAGTCGTTATAACTAACTTCCCATAAAACTATTATAACACCCTATGTTTTTGAACCAACCAAACTCGCTTAGCACATGACGCTCACCGCATTACATAGTTTACAAAACATCATGCTAGAAAGGATAGGAATAGGTTCACATACCTCGCGACGACATCGATGAAGCAATACGCCTCAAGACAAAGACTTCGCTAGCCTTTTCCACTCTTCAAGCAGAATATGCTACTCGTAGTACTTCCACCTATATAGACCACAAACGCCTATTAACACTTGGTTCCATATTCTACGTAAAATTCGCAAAGATCTCCCCACAAACAGAAATTTCTCCTCTATCGAGGCCGCCACTAAGCCAACCACGGGGTTTATACGCCTAACCGACGATACAATACTTCAACACAAAGAATACCACAAGTCTCCATCAGAATACAATCCTAAGTAATTACGCAGCTCTTCTTTATTCAGCTTAAGTCAAAAGACATTGCCGCAAGTATTATTCCGATCTATACATAGTATACTTCAACTATACATCCTACAACATGTAATTTCCAATTACATTAAGGGACAAGAATATTTACCTCGATAAGCCCAAAATTATCCAAGTTATAATGTCGATCCCGAGCAAGGTTTAGCTCCTACTCCGCGCTCCAACCCGCCTCCAACAACCCTTAGAAGTTCTACACAACTTCTTCTTAATACTCCAACCAACTATGGAGATTTTCCTTGTGGTTTTGGCTTGAGACTAAAAGGACATAAGGTAGTATTTCCTGCTCTACGATAGAGGTATCTTTGGAATACTACAAGGTATACGGCTAAGGTAATTGGGTATAGTAACAATACTTTGGAGAGTATTTCTACCAAGAGAGTGGTGTATTCTACGAGAACAATAAGGCAAGTGGTATACCCTCTACCTACCCCACTCAGAGAGGGGTACTCTACAAGTGGGAGGGTTCTCGCCAAGTGGGCCTCACCTGGCGGGGGAGGACGAGAACACTACAAGAGAGGGGGAGGTTTTAGACTTAGGAAATTTATTCGACGGAAGTCTTCAAATGAGGGTATTTATGGGCAAGCAAAGGCCAATCAACGGCCAAGATCTAGCCAAGTGCTAGCAAGTGTAGGGCCAAGATTTGCCCAAGTGCCCCTAAACCCTACTCCGAAAAACCTCACAAATATCAACACAAATATCTACTACAACTTGCTCATCAAATCGCCCTAACCGCTTCAGTCCACCAACGAGAGGGTGCTGTGTTGCCTCTCGCTGGTCCAAAACGCTTCGCCTCTAAAAATCCGCAAAAATACTAAATGAAATAGCCGTGAAATTACCCTTCGTAGTTAGTAGAACATTTCATTTAAAAACGACTTAACAAAGGTGTCAGGCACAAACATATTTCGCCAAGGTTGCCACATGGGGTGACACGTGTCGCCCGATTCGCCCAAAATATTTCGTCTTCCAAAATATCCATAATCGCCAAAATCTCAAAATCAAAATGCCCCACAAAATCAGAATTTCTCCCGTGGCCCCACGTGACCATTTTCAAAATAAAATCCCAAAATTCTAATATAATCTATGAAGACCAAATACCAAACTGGGAATCCAATTCCCATTAACTAACCTTTTTCTTCACAAAACCTAAACTTTTCCGCGAAAACTCACATCTTTCTTTCTTTTCAAAATTTCGCACTCAGCACGACGTCCTCACTTACATACCCTGCAACTACGGGGTATAACACTAAACCTTGCTCAGGCGCGACTTTTATCTAGGATATTATTGGGCTTACCGAGGTAAATAACCTTATCCTCCTTTTGTAATTAGAATATATATACCGTAAGATAGAATAAGTATTAAATACTTAGAAGGATATTAAGAATAGAATTGAACTGCTATCACAAATAGAAGGGTTTAAAAGATGAATAATAGAATCAGATTTACATAGACTGCTTTACGAGACTCGAGTAGCTCACCGGCAGGAAGTCGCCCAAATGTCCATGTAATAACGAACCCTCGCTAGAGCCAGACAAGATACCGACGCTGATAGACGATTTGGATCGTTATAGGTCGATTCTCCGCGACATATTCAACTCGGCGTGGATTTCACGGAAGGTATGTGATTCTTCCTATACTGAGCATGATATTTTAAATAAATATGTATATAGTACTGTAGACGACGTTGTTAATCGAATAATAATTACGCAATGTCTTCTGACTTAAGCTCTAATAATAATTACGCAATGTCTTCTGACTTAAGCCCGACAATAATTACGCAATGTCTTCCGACTTAAGCCCGAATGAAAAGAATCAAGAGTTCAAAAGAATTAAGAAACCTTTTTGAAAGCAAGAGTAACACTTGGTTTTAAAAGCTTAAGAGTTATACTAGCTTTACGGGAAGTTAGGTATAACTACAAGAGTGATAAAAGAACGATTTATCGATTTAAGGAAATAAGAGACTTGACTTATTATACTAATATGAATTTTGTTAAAAAGTGTGAAACCTCATTCGTGAGTAAATAGTATATTTTGGTTTTCAAAAGGAATGATGTTTTACCGATCAGAATAAATGTCGAACAAACCACAGAGCTTAATAAAGTGGAAATATCAGGACTAATAAAGTATTATTAAAACCAAGAGAAACTTACATCCGTGATAGAGCTAAGATGAGACAAAATGATATTACATTTACTAGATCATGGTCTGTAATAAGATTGTTACTTAATAATAATAACCTACTCACACTTAGGGTATATGCTTCTCAAATTGTTTTAAAGGATTAAAGCTATGAACTACTTAAACCTTTCAAAACGAAACTTGAGTAATTGAAATTAGGCAAACTTAGGCGCTGGGAAAAGAATGTTGTTACTTGATTTTACAAAGAGAAATGTTTTGATTTACTTCAAAAGATAATCACTTTATTTTTATACTACGTATCAGCGACTTTTGTGAAAGAAATGCATCTTTTAAAAGAGTAATACATAAAGTACTTGGGGCTAAAAACCCAACTTGTTAGCATAATGTAGAAAGTACTTGTGTGAATAACTTGATTGTATTGATTTGTGATAGTCTTGTAATACTTTCTTGTTGACTTGATAAGTAAACATGTTAGACGCTACGAAAGTTAAGATTCGTGATGCTTGTGTAGAGGATTTTCCTTATCAGGCTTAGGTTGTTTAACGATAAACCGCTATGTTGATATTATATCACCATGATTCCGGTTGTCGCCTCCTACGCGGGTAGACTCAAAGTGTCTAGTGACCTATGATTCGAGAATACCTTACGCAGTCCAGTATGGCCTACGCGAGTTACGGAGTTCCGTGTTAGTATGCGCCCTTGTGGTCACGCGTTCAGGCGCTACGCGACGAGTCCAGACGCCGCCGGGAGTAGCTACCCTCGATGCGGGAATACTCACGCGCCATCGAGTGGCCCATGCGAGCTACGGAAGTTCCGTGTCTAGACGCGCATTAGATATCGCGCGAGTGGCCGCTTTGATCACGTGACGATCTAGACAGATCTCATGATACGCTTTACGACCTTATCAGATCGGTTTTTTTAGTAGTCGGCTATGCCTCGCATTTACCCCGCACGCTTTTATGATGACTTTGAGGCGTGAGTCCTCGACTTGATACGATCGCTTATTTATCATGAATCGTAGTTTTGTTATCATACATGTCTCCGCTTTATATAGACTACTATGATTTCATTTACGTGATTTTCGCCACATACTTGGTACCGTAATCGACTTCCTCGGGGCCGCTCATGCCGCAGTAAAGGTACTCCTACCGTTGATCCTCGCTCTTAGGATCACCGCTGGCCATTGGAAAGCCCGCTTCTAAGCTTAGCATTTTGGTACGGTCCTCGTTGTAAGATATTTGTATTCAGGGTACGGCGGGCCCTCGCCCGCCATTGTCGCTTTAAACTCTGTGAGGTCCGCAGACCGCTGTAAGGTTGGGACGAATCGCTCATTTTGGGGTACTTATATACATATACGCCGAAGGCAACTTTTTCCTAAACCGTGGTCTTATTTATACTGCTTCATATCAGGTTGTTTTATTTTCCGCGATTTCTGATGTATGACTACTGGGTGCCCGTAGCACTACCACGCCCCGAACGGTCGTGACAAAGTGGTATCGTGAGCGCTTAATCCTCTGAAAGCGTCTACGATCGCATCTAGTAGTTCTGATTATCGCTGTCGCGCACCACACCAATAATCGTGAGGCTATAGGATATTTAGGATCGGTTTCATTCTTCTCACCGAGATCGCTTTAGAGTTGTGTTATATGTTGACCCTCTAACGCATTCCTTTCCTTTACCGATGCCCGCGCCAGCAACTCGCCCAGAAGGCAAGGCACAAGGAGTCGCGAGCAGAGTACGAGATTTGGCGGCACAGCCCAATCATCACCCGGGTGATGCTTCACGCGGGAGTTCGAGACGCCGCCAAAGAAGAAGCAGAGTTTGGCACAATGGCAGCAGCCTCATCGCGCCATGACATCCGACCTTCGCCCACAACTTGGAGCAGTAAAATATGGATCGAAGGAAACTACCTCACATTAGCAAGGACTCGGCAAACAAAGAGTATTTTATGTACTCAGATACCAAGGATATTGATGCTTATCTAAAGAAGCGGTTGCGAGGAGTAGCTCTTCAACAGAACGATCCAAAGCCATGCTCAGATTACGTGCAATGGCCGAGAGAGGTAGAGATCGCATGATTAAACAAGATCAGCGTAAGAGGGGCCCGCTTGGCGTGATCATTTGTAACTCGAGGCGAACCGCCTCAAGCAGTTAGACAGATACGCGCCCGCCAAGATGTAATGTCCCTCCACAGGTTCGCTTTTTCCTCAAGATTCACAACAGGCAGCGCGCCATCCCGAAGTGCCGCTTTTTATCGGGTGCTTGTTTTTATCATGCGCCGTGGCCATATGGCGAGGGAATGTTCTATGGCGAAGGATGCAGCAGTAAGACTCACCTACCAGATCGCCAGGATGCAGTGTTCGCAGAGGAGGGGGTGTTAGCTGTGAGGCCACCCCACCCTGTGGCTGTGGTCGATGCCATCGCGGGAGGTCGTGTCGCGACAAATTGTTTTGTTTATGACAGCAGGCCATTTTATGAGAAATTGTCCAACCAAAGTTGGCGATGTAGGACTCAAATTTTCGGTCAAGTGGATAGTTCATCACCTTCCCTACCATACCAAAGTATGGGATCGACTAGACGACCAGTGGAAGGCCGATGATACATGTATATCCTTAACCCTTTAGAGATTTATATGATAGTAAGACGCGAATATCTTAAAGTATTATTTTCTGCTAGCATGGTGTTAGTGTGATTAGAATTGTTGATTAATTAACCGTAAGATTGGGGACAGAAAGAGCGAGCCTTAGAATATTACGTAAGACCCAGAGGCAGGCCATCTTCGTAAAAGAATTATTTCGTTTGACCTTTACCGGCGCATAATTTACGTGAGATATTTTTACGGGATGAATCCTCGAGTGTCGTGAAACGAAGCGGGTGGTCGAGCTTAGAAGACCGCCAGGTTTTCGTGAACGTGATCGCAGATTGTTCCGGACGAGCTAGTGTTTTGCGCGCCACGGCCTGGTCGAGGTCGTGCTATGGTCGACCCACGCCTGCTTTGGCGATGGGTCGGCTTGTGTGGTCCCGCCAGTGTTAGGATCACGAGGGTGTTAGGCCCGTGTTTAGTTAACCATCAGACGAGTTCGTGGACGTGTTCGACCAAGAGTCGGGCCACTGGGTCAACCCGCCTTATCTTTTAGTCAAACCGTACTGTGAGTAAGTTGCAGATGATTATTTCAAGAAGGTTGTAAGGCTACACGGTGCCTACCTTCACCTTATGGCCGATGCGAGTCCAAGCTACTACTGCTTTCTTTTCCGGAAGAGTTACTGTGCAGCAGGAACTCAGCGAATCTCGGTCGCATTCACCCTGCTAGTGGTTGGATTTCAGATTAGCCGTAGCGACTCTTCGCTTTGTTGAGTATGTATTATATAGCTACCATTTCAGTATTCGTGTCGCCGCTTGGAGCCTTTTATAAGCACTAGTGTAAGATTGCCGATCGATCGATTCAATATGCAGGTGCGATAGTTGGTTCGCACTTGTTCAAAGAGGCTGGATAGGGTGGAGCTTATCCGTAAGAGGTCATTGGCAGCTCAGTCGGTGGGAAGCACTGCAAACATGGTAAGTGATAAGGAAGAGTTCGAGTGTACGAGAAGCGGTACGACGTAAGGCAAAGTGACAAAAGTGGTATGGGAAGGCGAGCATGTATTACATGCATAGGTGTGATCATTTCGCTTGTAAAGAGAGGTGCGAAGGAGTATCTTTTAGACCTCTAGTAGGAGCTGTGATAGAGGTGATTCCTCGTGGACTCGGAGATAAGAGGTGCGCTTGTTGTGTCGCGACCAGCGTGGCATGGATGTTTCCGTAAGTATAGCGCAAAGGACTATATCGCGCTGCTTGTTTTGATATTTAGAAGGAACATTCGAGACTAATGTTTCTAGGAGGAAAATGTTATACCTCGTAGTTTCGTGGTATGTATGCGAGGACGACGCACGAGAACGCGCGACATTGAAATTGGAAAGAATAACGAGGTGATTTTTCCACTAAAAGTTTCCGCTTTGATGAAAAAGGTTCGTTAACGGGAATTGGATTCCCGATTTGGTATTCTGACTTCTTGAATATTAGAGAATTATGGAATTTTATTTTCTGAAATGGTCACTGGGCCCACGGAGAAATTTACTGCTTTGTGGGGCCCACTTTGTTTTCTAGATTTTGGCCATCGTGGGTATTTTTCTAAGATGAAATATTTGACGCAGAGAGGCGACACGTGTCACCCCCTAGTTGGCTCGGGACGATTTCACTTTGTGCACAACACCCGCTTAGAGTCGCTTTCCAACTAAACGCTTTACAAGACTCGTAGGATAAATTCGCCATGTCATTTCTAATTTTTATGATTTTTCCGAGAGACGAACACTTTGGACCAACGAGAGGAGACACTTGTCACCCTCTCATCAGCGGACTTCAGGCGCAATAGGGCGAATGGAGAGGCTTATTTTGTCAAGTAGTTGGTAGGATATTTTGTGTGCAAGTTGCCAAGCGACACTTGCCTAAATCCTCACCCTACACTTGCCTTGCACTTGGCACCATCTTCGCCCTCGGTTGGCCATCCTCGACCTATAAATACCCCCTTTAGATGAAAAGTTCTTCATCCACATTTCACTTTCCAAGTCTTAAAAATCCTCCTTCCTTGTCAGTTTTCGCCCAACCTCCCCTCTAGCCTTAGTGGCTTGGCAGAGCCCCCTCTAAAGCCAGCCTAGCCAAACACTACCCCCTCCCTTGGTTGAAAAGTTGCCTTCTAGTATTGTTATAATGCCCAAATTATCCTAGCCCAAATCCCTTAGTCCCAGTAGGTCACAAGAACTTCTAAGGTTTCCTCGAGCCATCTGAGCATACAACTTAGAGCTAAATGTTATACCCAGATTTCCAGTATGTACGCAAGGACGACGTAGAAAATTTGAAACTTGTACTAAGGTCGAATTAATTTTGTTCACAACACCCGCTTTGAGTCGCTTTTTCGACTAAACGCTTTCACTTTCGTAGGGAATTTCCGGCTATGTCATTTTTAATTTTTGCGGATTTTTCCGAGAGACGAAACATTTGATCAACGAGGGTGACATGTGTCACCCTCACATCAGCAAGGGGCGCAACCCTGGGCGAAATGGACCACTTTACGGCCTCAATCAGGCCTTGTTTTGTGCCTTGTTTTGTGAGTGTTTTGTGGAGTAGGGTTAGGTGCACATGGCTTGATCTTGGCCTTACACTTGCCTTGCACATGGCTTGATCTTCGCCATTGGTTGGCCTTGGTTTTGCTATAAATACCCCCTAAGCTTGAAGACTTCATCCATTCCAAAATCACCAAGTCTCAAAGCCTTCCTCCCTTTCAGGTTTCAGCCGCGAGCTTCCTCCCCTTTCGTGAGGCCTAGTGGCCGAGAGGTACTTTCCCTCCTAGTGGCCTTCGGCCGAGAGCACACCCCTACCTGGGTGTTCACAGGTACCCCCTGGTGGTGTAGAAATACTCAAAAGTATTGCTATAATGCCCAAATTACCTTAGCCATATACCTTGTTGTATTCTAAGGTTATACCTATACTAAAAGCCTGTAAATACTATTATACTTCCCGTCACAATACAAACCGAAACCCTAGGGAAATCTCCATAGTCATTGGGTATTGTGTGTTTGGTTAGAACTTCTAAGGTGGTCTGAGCGGTCGAGCGCATGGAGTCGAGCTAAACGATTGCTCGTGATCGACATTTAAACTAGATAATTATGGGCTTATCGAGGTAATTATCTTGTCTCTATTGTAATTGGAAATTATATGATTGCTTGAATATATAGTCAAGTATACTATATAATAGAACTCGACAATACTTACTAAGCAATGTCTCGCGACTTAAGCCCAATTTAAAGAAGAGTACCGAATCAGAATTACATAGGGTTATATTACAAAGAGACTTGTGTAGTAGTACCGTGAGTAGAATTGTACCTGCTAGGTTAGATGTATAACCCCTCGGTAGGCTTGCAGCCTACGATAGAGGAGGAGTTTTACGTCATGTGGGGAGGTGGCGAATTTTCTGAGAATGTTCTACGATGAGATCTAAATGTTAATAAGCGCCTTGTGGCCTTATAGGTCGATGTACTACGGTGGCGCGATCACGTGGCTTAAGGAGAGCCGACTGGAAGTACTGAGCGCTTGCTATTAGTCGATACCGCCGCGGTACGTGAACCTCTTCCTATCTCTTCTAGCATGATACGTGTGAACTATGTAGTACCAGACGACATACGTGCTAAATGTGTTTGAGTGGTTTAAAACATGTGCGTTATAAACGCTTACGGGAAGTCGTTATAATGCCTTTACGCTTGCAAAGAAAATACATGGTTTTTAAAAGTGTAATCGATTTGAACTATAACCGCTTGTTATGTGTTAATAAAGAATCTTGAAGTATTTCAAAAGATTTTTGAATCATTTTGAAAGAAGAAGTAATACTTGGTTTTTTGAAAACTTAAGAGTTATACTAGCTTTACGGGAAGTTGTATAATCGCTTAAGAATGTTTTATCGATTTCTAAATCGTAACGTATCGACAAACCACCGCAGTGCTAATAAAAGGAAATGTTTTGACTAATTATGTTATACCCGTAGTTGCAGTGGTATGTATGCGAGACGACGCACGTGCAGTGTACCGGCAGTAAATTTTGAAAGGAAAGAAAGATGCTGAGTTTTCTACTTTAAAAGTTTCCTGCTATTTTGTGAAGAAAAAGGTTCGTTAACGGAATTGGATTCCCGATTCGGTATTCTGACTTCCCGAATATTAGAGAATTATGGAATTTTATTTTGAAATGGTCACGCTGGGCCCACGGAGAAATTTACTTTTATGGCCCACTTTGTTTTCGAGATTTTGGCCATTGTGGATATTTTTCAAAGACGCTTTTGCCATTAGGAGGTGACACGTGTCACCCCGCCAGTGGCTTCGGCCGGTTACCTTTGGCACAACACCCTGCTAGAGTCGCCGACTAAACGCTTACAGAATCTTCGGGCGGAAAATTCCGGCTATGTCGCTTTGTATTTTTATGGATTTTTCCGAGAGACGAAACATTCTCGGATCAACGGAGGTGACACGTGTCACCTCACAACGGAGACAGGGGCGCTGGCCGAATCGGCGGGCTTCAGGCGCCAGATATTTGTGTAGATATTTGCAGGGTTTTAAGGAGTAGGGCTAGGGTGCACTTGGCTTGATCTTCGCCTTACACTTGCCTTGCACTTGGCTAGATCTTCGCCATCGGTTGGCCTCGGGTTTGCTATAAATACCCCTTAGTCGATGAACTTTCTTCATCCAAAATCATTTTCCAAGTCTCGAATCTCTCCCTTTGGAGTTGAAATCGCCCAAAGCCCTCCTCCCCTCAGGAGCTTTGGCCGGTGCCCCCTTCGAGCGAGGCTTCGCCGGGGTACTCCCCAGCCTAGTTGTTTTCGTGATAATACCCTTTCGTGGTATAGAAATACTCCCTAGTATTGTTATAATGCCCAAAATACCTTAGCCTTGTACCTTGTAGTATTCCAAAGATACCTCTTTGCGCAGAGTCCTAAATACTACCTTTGTCCTTTTAGTCTCAAACCGAAACCCTAAGGAAATCTTCATATTGGTCAAGATGTGAGCAGGTTGGTTAGAACTTCTAAGGGTTGTTCGAGTGGTTCGAGCGCTGATGAGCTAAACCTTGCTCAGGATCGACATTATAACTTGATAATTTTGGGCTTATCGAGGTAATTATCTTGTTCTCTATTGTAATTGGAAATTACATGTTTGTTAGATATATAGTTGAAGTGATACTATATATGGAACTATACTTAGTATTCGCAATGTCTTTTGACTTAAGCTCAAGAATAAAGAGAAGAATCGAATCAGAATTACCTAGGTTGTATTACAAGAGACTTATGTAGCATTACGTGTTGTAGAATTGTACACGCCCAAGACGGTAAACCCCTCGGTCAGCTTGTAGCCTACCGATAGAGGAGAGATTTACGCTGTCATGAGGTGCCGCCAATTTTCAGAAAGACGGGAACGTGTTTAAGTTTTTAATAGACGCCAGGCCTTTATAGGTGAAAGTACTAAGAGTAGCGATTCTACTCGAGGAGTGGAAAGTGGCTAGTGCGTCAGAGTACTTGGAGCATTTTGCTTATTGTCGTTAAATCGTCCGCGAGGTATGCGAACCTCTTCCTATCTCTTCTAGTACGAGCATATGTGGAACCATGTAGTACGGAGACGATACGTGTTAATCTGGTTTGATTGTTTAAACATAAAGCGTTATAACGGCTTTATGGGAAGTCAAGTTATAACAATTTTACGTAGGTAAGAAAATACTTGTGGTTTTAAAAGGTAATCGATGTGAATTATAATCGCTAGTTATAATAAAGAACTTGATGTATTTCAAAAGATTTCTAAATCGCTTTGAAGGGAGAGTAACACTTGGTTTTAAAGGTTTTAAAAAAAAGAGTTATACTAGCTTGATGGGAGTTAGTATAATGTCTTAAGAGAGGTAAAGAAAATGGTTTATCACGTTAAGTTAAGAGACTTGATCTTATAAGATAAGAGACTTAACTTATTTGTTTTAATGTGGACGTTTGTGGAAACCTCATTCATGAGTAATGAGTACTTGGTTTTATTTAAAGGATAATGTTTTACCGATTTCGAAATCGTAACGTGTATCGGCTGCATCACCGCAAAGTAATAAAGGAAAATGTATCAATAATGATTTAATCAGATTAAAACCAGTAAACCTCCATCCGCATGTAAACTAAGACGAGACAAAATGATATTACATTTTCTAGATCATGGTCGTAATAAGAATGTTGTAAACAAGAATAACCTACTCTCACGCGAGACTTATATTACTCAATTGTTCTAAAACTAATCAAGTGATTAAGTTTACGAACTATGAAACCATTTGAAACGAGAAGCTCGAGTAATCAAACTAGGCAACCGAACTTAGGAAAAGAATGTCATTACTTGATTTTGAAAAGGAACGGGTTGGTCATTCTAATACTACGTATCGGGTGACTTTAATAAGTAATGGATCTCTTTAAAAGAACTTAACGCACGTAGTACTTTAGTGGTCAAACCCTGACTTTGGCATAAAACGGCGTACTTTGAGTCGTGTGAAACTCGCCATGCTTGTTGTTGTGAAACTCGCTTACGCTTGTTGTTGTGAAACTCGCCCATGCTTGTGATGATAGCCTTTGTTGTGCAAGTGTGGTGTTTCGTGTTACCGCTGCTCGATAGAGGCGGCCGATCGTTGAGGTTTCTACCGCTCGCCCGGGTATCTCGTGGTCGCCTCGATTGCCCCGCCTCGCGGATCGATTCGCTCGTATCCGTAGTCACCGCACTTGCCCCTGCTCAAAGATAGTGACGGTTTCGCGGATACGCCGTCCCCGTGGTCACCAGATTGCCCCGGCCACCGCGTGACCGCCTTGGTATCCTGGTAGTCGGCTCGCACTTGCCCCGTGACGGCTTCGGTTTTGCTGCATTGTATTATTGGTACGGCCGATTCCGTAGTTATACTTGTCCAGCACGGTTTTTATAACACAGGGACATGGTGTTCATGTATAATCCTTGGTATTGTTATATCATAAATCACGGCAGCTGAGGAAGAAATTCCACGCACGAGTGATAATTGGAGGCGCGAGTCCCTCGCTTGATGTGAATCGTTATATGTTATATATCAGTAGTTTGGTCATCATACATGTCTCTCGCTTTATAGACTATTATGATTTCATTTACGATTTGCGCTTCACATACTTGGTACCGCCAGATCGACTTCTTCGGGGCCGCGTCACGCCGCAGTAGAGGTACATCTACCGCCGATCCTCGCTAGGATCTCATTTCATGGTTGGGAAGCTCCGCCCCGCCGAGGCTTATCTTTGCATGTTACCCGAGTCCGTAAGTTCTTGTACGCTCAGGTATGGCGGCCCCGTCCCGCCATAGTTGTTGTATAAATCTTGCAGGTCCGTAGTAATCAAGGCGGTGGTTGTAAAAGGATTAAACTGCTCGTGTTTTACGATATACCGGGCGCAAATCGCTTTGGTTGGCCTGCTTATTTATTATATCTCTTGTTTCATGATTCATGTTTTATTTTCCGCCGTTTTCTCGATGTTGTATCACCAGGGTGCCCGGTAGCACCAGCAATCTGCCCGTTCGGGCGCTACAAAGTGGTATCGTGAGCGCTTAATCTCTGAAAGGTCTACAGATCGCGTTCAGTAGAGTCTTGATTATCGGCGTGTCAGGCACCACATCTATAATCGTGAGGCTATAGGACATTTAGGATTGGTTTCATTCTTCTCATTCCGAGATCGTGCCTGTAGCCGCGTGATAAGATCGACCCTCCGACGTGTTTCGCTTTTACCGCCATGCTCGCGAAAGGCAACCCGCCCGTGGCAAGGCAGCAGAGGGATCTCGAGCAGAGCAAATGCGGCAGAGACCACAAGACCGAGCCTCCACCCCGCACCGAGCAGCAGGAGACGAGTTACAAGCGAGCTGGCCCGCGACGCCGTGGTCAGGGCCGACTGAGGATAGCCGACGCAGCAGCCCAAAGAGCACCGTGGTTCACCCTAGATCAGATAGTTCGAGGCTACGGATTTTCTCGAGTTGTAGCCGCTGCAGTTTTACGGGTCGAGGCCCGAGGATGATCCGCAGGAGTTCATCCGACGCCACGATCGCGAGAGTTGATCAAGGCATCGGAGATCGAAGTCGGTGGCCCTAGGTTCACATCAATCGCGTGATACCGCAATGACCGTTTGATTCTCGAGCTGTCCAGTGGAGAGCATGCACTTCCAGCCGTATGGAACGAGTTCTCGAGGCCTTTCGCACATTTCGCCTCCTGCATGGCGAGGGCTCGCCGGCGCATTTTTGGTGTTAAGACAGAATCCGCGCATTCTCGGAGTACAATGTGGAGTTCGACCATCGCCCGTGACGCCCCCGCTAGTAGCTAGTATGGAGGATCGAGTGCACCGAGCATGTTACAGGCTCACGATTGCCTTGCAGAGTTGTTCGTGTAGTTTTTCACCGGCACGGACATCGCCGCGACGCAGCGATACACTGACGCGAGGAGCTGATAACCGACGGAATGACCAAAGTCACAGTAAGAGGGCCGTAACAGCAGGTCCTTTGGTGATTTTCGAGGCGGACCGCCAAGAAGCAGACTAGTTATGTACCTCACAAGACAGAGTGGTCCTCCACGCCTTTCGACCTTCAGATATTCAGAGCGTGCCTGGCTCCTGTGTTTCAGATTTTCATGAGAGCAGGAGTGCTCGCCGGACGAGGTTGCCCTTGTCTCGCCAGGTGGCCAGGAAAGCTTCATAAGTGAGGTGTCGTACTAACTCTGAGATTGTTATTTTTGCGCCAACAGCGCTATCCGGCAAGAGATCGTCCGACTGTGTGGGTAGCACCGGTAGATATCACGGACTACTAGAGCGCTTATGGTTCTTCACCTTCCGTAGCTGTGCAGATGTTCGCACACCTAAGGCCCCAGAGGTCGCGGGAGTTCTCGCTTTACGGCCTCGAACCGCCTACTTGTATATCCTTAACCTCTAGAGTTTTGTTTATGTTGTTGATGTGTTTAATGTTATGCTTGGTTAGCTTTGTGCTAAAATGTGATTTAGAAACCTGTTAGTGAAAAGGGTAAGTCCTCGGTAGTGTGAGATGGAAGTGGTAGCTTTCATGATGTGAAATAGTAAGATTGTTCCGATCGGGAACAAGAGTCGCGGTCGGGGTCGGGTTTAGGACCATTTGCGGTCAAACCGTAACCCGGTTTGGGGTGGGGTCAGTTCTGGGTGGTCCTCCAGGTGGTAGGGTCACGAGGATGCTAGGCCCAAGTTTGTTTGACCAACGATGAGTTCGTGGACGCGCTCGACCAGAAGCGTTCGTGAAGGCCGGGAATGGCCTTAAGGAAGTTCGAGGTTAGTAAGATGACCAAGTTCGAGGCAGTGACTCCGCAGATTTTCGAACGGAAGTAATGACCGGCATGGTACATACCGAGAGTTCAAGTGTTCGAGAAGCGGCACGACGAGTAAGGAAGGAAGATAACGCTGTTATTTCGTGGCTGCCGTGGCGCTGACAACTGTTAGAGGAACTTCATCGATATCCGTTTGAGAAGGAACATTCGGACTAATGTTTCGGCGAGGAGAATGTTATACCCGTAGTTGCAGGGTATGTATGTGAGGACGCACGCATTTGACGTGTACAGAAATTTTGAAAGGAAAGAAAGACGCTGAGTTTTCACTAAAAGTTTCCTGCTATTTTGTGAAGAAAGGTTCGTTAACGGAATTGATTCGTGATTTGGTATTCTGACTTCCCGAATATTAGAGAATTATGGAATTTTATTTTCTGAAATGGTCACTGGGCCCACGAGAAATTTACGCTTGTGGGGCCCACTTTGTTTTCTAGATTTTGGCCATCAGGATATTTTTCAAAGACGCTTTTTAAAGCCATTAGGAGGGTGACACGTGTCACCCCGCCAGGTGGCTTGGCCGGTTACCTCAGTGCACAACACCTAAGAGTCGCCGACCTAAACGCTTACAGAAACTTCATGGGAAAATTCCGCCATGTCGCTTTGTATTTTTATGATTTTTCCGAGAGACGAAACATTCGATCAACGGAGGTGACATGTGTCACCCTCACAACGGAGACATGGGCGCTTGGCCGAATTGGCGGTCAGGCGCCAGATATTTGTGTAGATATTTGGCAGGGTTTTGGAGTAGGCTGTGGTGCACTTGGCTTGATTCGCCTTACACTTGCCTTGCACTTACTAGATCTTCGCCATTGGTTGGCCTCGGGTTTGCTATAAATACCCCTTAGTCGATGAACTTTCTTCATCCAAAATCATTTTCCAAGTCTCGAATCTCTCCTCAGGAGTTGAAATCGCCCAAAGCCCTCCTCCCCTCGAGCTGCCGAGAGGCCCCCTTGAGCGAGGCTTGGCCGTGGGTACTCCCTAGCCTAGTTGTTTTCGATAATACCCCTTTGTGGTATAGAAATACTCCCTAGTATCATATAATGCCCAAAATACCTTAGCCTTGTACCTTGTAGTATTCCAAAGATACCTCTTTGCGTAGAGTCCGAAATACTACCTTTGTCCTTTTTAGTCTCAAACCGAAACCCTAAGGAAATCTTCATAGCTTGGTCAAGATGTGAGTGGTTGGTTAGAACTTCTGGCGGTTGTTTGAGCGGCTCGAGCGCCTGAGCTGAGCCAAACCTTGCTCAGATCGACATTATAACTTGATAATTTTGGGCTTATCGAGGTAATTATCTGTTCTCTATTGTAATTGGAAATTACATGCTTGTTAGATATATAGTTGAAGTATACTATATATGGAACTATACTTAGTATTCGCAATGTCTTTGACTTAAGCCCGTTAAGAATAAAGAGAAGAATCGAATCAGAATTACCTAGGGTTGTATTACAAGAGACTTATGTAGCATTACCGTGTTAGAGAATTGTACACGCCCGTTAGACGGTAAACCCCGGTTGGCTTGGTAGCCGCCTCGATAGAGAGGAGATTTACGCCATGTGTGAGGTGCCGAATTTTCTCAGAAAGACGGAACGGTGTTTAAGTT
Source organism: Przewalskia tangutica (assembly GCA_029844215.1). Classification (NCBI taxonomy): domain Eukaryota; kingdom Viridiplantae; phylum Streptophyta; class Magnoliopsida; order Solanales; family Solanaceae; genus Przewalskia; species Przewalskia tangutica. The sequence goes on from CM056727.1 coordinate 69,058,458, forward strand.
TTTAATAGACGCCAGGGCCTTTATAGCGAAAGCACTAAGAGAGCGTATTCTACTCGAGAGTGGAAAGGGCTAGTGCGTTGCAGTACTGGAGCATTTTGCTTATCGTCGTTAAATCGCCGCGAGGTATGCGAACCTCTTCCTATCTCTTCTAGCATGATATGTGTGAACTATGTAGTACGGTAGACGCATACGTGTTAATCGTGTTTGATTGTTTTAAAACATAAAGTGTTATAACGCTTTACGGGAAGTTGGTTATACAAATTTATGTAGGTAAGAAAATACTTTGTGGTTTTAAAAGGTAATCGATGTGAATTATAATCGCTAGTTATAATAAAGAACTTGATGTATTTCAAAAGATTTCTAAATCGTTAAGTGGAGAGTAACACTTGGTTTTAAAGGTTTTAAAAAAAGAGTTATACTAGCTTGACGGGAGTTAGGTATAATGTCTTAAGAGAGGTAAAGAAAATGGTTTATCATGTTAGAAGTTAAGAGATTCGATCTTATAAGATAAGAGACTTAACTTATTTGTTTTAATGTGACGTTTGGTGAAACCTCATTCGTGAGTAATGAGTACTTGGTTTTATTTAAAGGATAATGTTTCACCGATTTCGAAATCGTAACGTGTATCATTGCATCACCGCAAATAAGCTAATAAAGGAAAATGTATCAATAATGATGAATTGTATTAAAACCAAGAAACCTCCATCCGCAGATGTAAACTAAGACGACAAAATGATATTACATTTTCTAGATCACGGTCAGTAATAAGAATGTTGTAAACAAGAATAACCTACTCTCACGTAGACTTATATTACTCAATTGTTCTAAAACTAATCAAGTGATTAAGTTTATGAACCATGAAACCATTTGAAAACGCAGGTTCGAGTAATCAAACTAGGCAACCGGAACTTAGGAAAAGAATGTTGTTATTTGATTTTGAAAATGAATGCTGGTTGGTCATTCTAATACTACGTATCTGGGTGACTTTAATAAGTAATGGATCTCTTTAAAAAGAACTTAACGACGAGTACTTTAGGTTGAAACCCGACTTTGGCATAAAACGGGCGTACTTTGAGTCAGGTGAAACTCGCCATGCTTGTTGCCGTGAAACTCGCTTATGCTTGTTGTCAGAAACTTGCCTATGCTTCGTGATGATAGCCTTTGTTGTGCAAGTGTGGTGTTTCGTGTTACCGCTCTCGACAGAGGCCGCTGATCGTTGAGGTTTCACCGCTCGCCCGTATCCGTGGTCGGCTCGCATTTCGCCTGCCTCGCGGACCGATTCGCTGTATCCGGTAGTCACCGACTTGCCCCGCTCAAGATAGTGACGGTTTCGTGGATACCGCCGTCCCCGTGGTCACCAGATTTGCCCCGTCACCACCGCGGACCGGCCTTGGTATCCTGTGAGTCGGCCGTGACTTGCCCCGTGACGGCTTGTGGTTTTTGCGTATCAGACATTGGTACGGGCCGATCTCGTAGTTATACTTGTCCTGCACGGTTTTTATAACACAGCGGGACATGGTGTTCATGTGATAATCCTTGGTATTGTTATATCATAAATCGGCAGCTGAGGAAGAAATTCCACGCACGAGTGATAATTGGAGGCGCAGTCCGCTCTCACGAATCGTTATATGTTATATATCGTAGTTTGGTCATCATACATGTCTCCCGCTTTATAGACTATTATGATTTCATTTACGATTTGCAGCTTCACATACTTGGTACCCAGATCGACTCTCTTCGGGGGCCGCTCACGCCAGCAGTAGAGGCATCTACCGCCGATCCCCGCTAGATCTCGCTGCTGGGAAGCTCCGCTCCGGCGAGGCTTATCTTTGGCATGCAATTACCTCGAGTCCGTAAGTTCTGCACGCTCAGGTACGGCGGGCCCCGCCCGCCATAGTTGTTGTATAAATCTTGAGGTCCAGAGTAATCGCTGCAAGTGTGGTTGTAAAAGGATTAAACTGCTCGTGTTTTACGATATACCAAGGCAACTGCTGGCCTGCTTATTTATTATATCTCTTGTTTCATGATTCATGTTTTATTTTCCGCTGGTTTTCTCTCGATGTTAGATCACCAGGGTGCCCGGTAAGGCACCAAGAATCTGCCCTGTTCGGCGCACAAATTAAGTACTAATAAAACCAAGAGAAACCTCCATCCGCATAAGCTAAGCATGAGACAAAATGATATTTCCAGATCATGGTCATTGAATAAGATTGTTATAAACAAGAATATCCTACTCACATGTGAGGCTTAGGTTTCTCAGATTGTTTAAAGGAGAATTATATTCTTAAATGAATAAGACTACGAACTACTAAACCGCTCTAAAATGAGAAACTTGAACATTGGAAATTAGGCAAAGTTGAACATCGAAATTAGGCAAACTTGAACATCGGAAAAGAACGTTGCTACTTGATTTACAAAGGTAAGTAATCGATTTACCTTAAAAGATAATCACTCTATTTTCGTATACTACGTATCAGGTGACTTTTGTGAAAGTAACGATCTTTAAAGAGTTAATGTATGAAGCACTTCGGGGATAAAACCCGATCTTGTTAATCATATAAGTATGTACCTTGTGAACAACTGATTGCATTGGTTTGCGATAGCCTTGTAATACTTTCTTGTCGCTTGATAAGTAAACGTGTTAGGATGCTACGGTTAGTATCTCGTGACGTTGGTAAAGCGTGTTCTTTGTCAGGCTTACGCTGTTAACGATAAGCCGTTGTGTTAATATTTTACATCACTCATCTCGAGATGATTCCGGGTTGTCGCCCCGACGCTGGTAGACTCAGCGTCCGGGGACCATGATTCGAGAATACCTCATGCGGGTCCCGGGGCCTACGCGAGCTACGAGAGTTCCGTGTTAGCGGCGCCCTTACGGGTACGCGGTCTCGCGGCTACGCGACTGGAAGTCCGTGACGATGCCGGGAGCAGCACCCTCGGGATGCTGGGATACCTACGCGGCCGATGAGATTGGCCTACGCGAGTCATGAAGTTCCGTGACTAGACGCGACATTAGGGAGCATCGCGTGCGTGGCCGCCTTTGATCACGCGATCGGCCTAGACAGATCTTATGATACGCTTCACGACCTTGTTGGTACCGCTGGTGTTAGTAGTCGGCCATGCTCTTCGCATTTACCCCGCACGGTGTTATTATGGCACGTGGGACTCGTGTTCATGTGTGTTCCTGGAACTTTTATATCATAAACCGCCAAGCTGAGGAACGTGTCCCACGCACGACGATGTCGCGGGCGCGAGACCCATCGCTATGTTCTTTTACACTGGAGCGCGAGTCCCCGACTTGATATGATCGCTAGTTATTGTAAAATCAGAGTTTGGTTATCATACATGCCTCCCGCTTTATGTACTATTATGATTTCATTTACGTGATTTTTTAGTTTCACATACTTGCACTGCCATCGACTTCCTCCGGGGCCGCGCTCACGCCGCAGTCGAGGTACACCGCCGTTGATCCTAGCTCGTGGTCAAGGTCAACGCTGGGAAGCTCCGCTTCTCGAGGCTTATCGGCTGTATAGTCCTCGTCAGAAAGTGCTTACATTCGTGGGTTTCAAGGCCCCGTCCCGCTATCATTGTCATATCATTCTGTAGGTCCAGAGTAATCCGCAAAGTGGTTTGTAAAAAGGATTAAACTGCTCATTTGTAAAGTTGTTATTTATATACGCCGAAAGGCAAGTTTTCCTCGACATCGCTTGTACTGCTATTTCATGATGTGTTTTATGTTCCACTGACACTGATGTCAGGTCACTAGGGTGCCCGGGTAAGGCACTACCACTGGCCCGCCGGTCGCGACACTAAACCTGCTCAGCGCGACTTTTATCTAGATATTATCGGGCTTACCGAGGTAAATAACCTTATCCTCCTTTTGTAATTAGAATATATATACCGTAGAAGTATAGAATAAGTATTAAATACTGAAGGATATTAAGAATAATTGAATCATATCACAGCAGGCGGTTTAAAAGATGAATAATAGAACCAGATTACATGTGATCGCTTTCACAAGAGACTCGAGTAGCTCACCGCAGGGAAGTTGCCGCCCAAATGTCCATGTAATAACGAACCCTCCGCTAGAGCCAGTACAAGATACCGACGCTGATAGACGATTTGATCGTATAGGTCCATTCTCTCACGCGACATATTCAACTTCGCGTGGATTTCACCGGTAGGTATGTGATTCTTCCTATACTCGAGCATGATATTTTAAATAAATACGATATAGTACTAGACGACGTGTTAATCGAATAATAATTACGCAATGTCTTCGGACTTAAGCCCGAATAATAATTACGGCAATGTCTTCTGACTTAAGCCCAATAATAATTACGCAATGTCTTCTCGACTTAAGCCCTAATGAAAAGACCAAGTAGTTCAAAAGAATTAAGAAACCTTTTTGAAAGAAGAGTAACACTTGTTTTAAAAGCTAAGAGTTATACTAGCTTTACGGGAAGTTAGGTATAACGCCAAGAGTGATAAAAAGAACGATTTATCGATTTAAGGAAATAAGAGACTTGACTTATTATACTAATATGAATTTTGTTAAAAAGGTGAAACCTCATTCGTGAGTAAATAGTATATTTTGGTTTTCAAAAGGAATGATGTTTTACCGATCGTAATAAATGTCGAACAAACCACAAAGAGCCGCTTAATAAAGGGAAATATCATGGACTAATAAAGTATTATTAAAACCAAGAGAAACTTACATCCGTGACAGAGCTAAGATTTAGACAAAATGATATTACATTTACTAGATCACGTCATTGAATAAGATTGTTACGAATAATAATAACCTACTCACACTTAGGTATATGCTTTCTCAAATTGTTTTAAAGGATTAAAGCTATGAACTACTAAACCTTTCAAAATGAGAAACTCGAGTAATTGAAATTAGGCAAACTTAGGCGCTGGGAAAAGAATGTTGTTACTTGATTTTACAAAGAGAAATGTTTTGATTTACTTCAAAAGATAATCACTTTATTTTTATACTACGTATCAGGTGACTTTTGTGAAAGAAACGGATCTTTAAAAGAGTAATACATAAAGTACTTGGGGCTAAAACCCGAACTTGTTAGCATAATGTAGAAAGTACCTTGTGTGAATAACTTGATTGTATTGATTTGTGATAGTCTTGTAATACTTTCTGTCGACTTGATAAGTAAACACGTTAGACGCTACGCGAGTTAGCATTCGTGATGTTTGTAGAGGGATTTTCCTTATCGCGCTTAGGTTGTTTAACGATAAAACCGCCATGTTGATATTATATCACCATGATTCCGGTTAAGTCGCTCCTACGGTAGACTCAAAGCGTCTAGTGACCTATGATTCGAGAATACCTACGCAGTCCGCACGGCCTACGCGAGCTACGAGTTCCGTGTTAGTACGCGACTTTGTGGTCACGCGGTTCAGCGCTACGCGACGACGAGTCCAGACGCCGCCGGGAGTAGCACCGAGCGCGGGAATACTCACGCGGCCATCGAGTGGTCACGCGAGCTACTGAAGTTCCGTGGCTAGACGCAAGACATTAGATATCGCGCGAGTGGCCACTTTTGATCACGTGACGGCCAGACAGATCTCATGATACGCTTTACACCTTATCAATCGGGTTTTTTAGTAGTCGGCTATGCCCTCGCATTTACCCCGCACGGTTTTATGATGACTTTGAGGCGTGAGTCCCCGACTTGACGACATCGCTTATTTATCAGAATCGTAGTTTTGCTATCATACATGCTCTCCCGCTTTATATAGACTACTATGATTTCATTTACGTGATTTTCGCCACATACTTGGTACTCAGATCGACTTTCGGGCCGCTCATGCCGCAGTAAAGGTACTCCACCGTTGATCCCCGCTCTAGATCACCGCTTCGCTGGGAAAGCTCCGCTTCTCCTAAGCTTAGCATTTTGGTACGGTCCTCGTCGTTGTAAGATATTTGTATTCAGTGGTACGGCGGCCCCGTCCCGCCATTGTCGCTTTAAACTCTTAGAGGTCTCAGAGACCTCGCTGTAAGGTTGGGATGTAATCGCTCATTTTGGGGTACTTATATACATATACGCCGAAAGGCAACTTTTTCCTAAATCGTGTCTTATTTATACCGCTTCATATCAGGTTGTTTTATTTTTCCACGATTTCTCGATGTATGACTACTGGTGCCCGTAAGGCACTACCACGGCCCGGCGGTCATGACACGCACGCCCAAGTAAACTCATAATCAACAACGGAAGATACCTGCGGAATCCTTCATCATCGGGCGGACGCCCAAGTAAACTCATAATCAACAATGGAAGTATACCCGGAATCCTTCATCACCGGGCAGACGCCCAAGTAAACTCATAATCGAACAATGGAAGCATACCTGTGGAATCCTTCATCACCGGGCGGTACGCTCCAAGTAAACTCATAATCGAACAATGGAAGCATACCTGGAATCCTTCATCATCAAGCAGACGCCCAAGTAAACTCATAACTTCTTTAGGCTTTCATTAACACACAAAATGAATCTCATTTTCATGACCTTATCCAAGAAAAAGCAACTCTTTAACCTTTCATAAAGTTATTATAACTAACTCCCATAAAGCCGCTACACTAACTTTATGCTTTAAAGCTTTAGACGCTCATACTCTTTCATAAGGCCGTTATAACTAACCTTCCATAAGGCCGTTATAACTCCTCTTATGTTTCAAAAGATTTCGTTCTTTTTATTAACCAAGAGACTTATACTTCAAATCAAACTCACACCATTTCCGTAATACTTCTTCATGTCAATAAATCCTTATCTACCTTATTTAGGTTAAACCATTACTTAGAATAAGTGGTTAACTCTCTAACCCAACCAACTTAGACATTTTCTTAAAACAAGTCAAGTACAACAAGAGATTTACTTCATTTAAAACACGACGCCTACCGCACTATATAGTTCAAATTACTCATGCTCAAGAGATAAGAAAGCTCCACATACCTCTTTGGTCAATCCGCTTGCCAAGCTCAACTACCGCAAGTAATATTTCAACCTATAATAATCATGACACGCCCATTAACCTCTAATTTCAATGTAGAATAATCTAACTCAAAGCCACTAAATTCTAGGGAAAATCAGCAAGATTTCCTTTGTTTCTACTCACTTTGCCACCTTTCTCAAGGCCGAAATTACCATCAAAACACCACATTTAAGGCCCAATCAATCCAACAATTCAAAGGGATTACATACCCAAAATTCTGTCCCATAAGTTTACAACAATTCACTTAACAATTTAAGGTAGTTTTAGGCTACAAGAAACTGGTTCGGTATTCGACATCGAGGCCGAGGTACCGACCTTCACCACCGGCCGTTAGAGAGTTTCCGCACGTATTCCCAAACGAAGCTTCCGTATCCTCCCGAGAGGAGATTGAGTTTTGTATTGATTTGGCGCCGCACACTCGACCGATATCTATTCCGCCATACAGACGGCACCCGCCGAGTTGAAGAAATCAAGGACCAAATTAATGATTTGTCGGAGAAGGGCTTTATTAGGCCAAGTGTTTCTCCCGGGAGCACCAAAGGTTGTTTGTTAAAAGAAGGATGGGACGCAGATGTATTGATTAGCAAACTAAACAAGGTAACTATCAAGAATGATATCCTCCCCAGATTGACGATTTGTTTGACCGCCGCAGGTGCAAAGTGTTTTTCCAAGATAGACTCGCGGTCCGTTATCATCAAAGAAGTTAGAGAGACAGATATCCCAAAGATCGCATTCAGACCCTGGATGGGCACTATGAGTTCGTGGTGATGTCTTTCGCCGACTAACGCCCAAAGAAGATTCATGGATTTGACGAATGTGGTGTTTAGGCCATACTTGGATATGTTCGTTATAGTGTTTATCGATGATATCTTGGTATATTCGCGCACGCAGCAGAGCATACAACCATTCGGCGACAGACGGAGTCCTCCGAGACCGGCAGTCAGATGCCGTTCTCGGCGCGAGTTCGTTAGCTTCATGGCTTTCTTAGGGCATGTCATCTGGGCCGATGGTATTCGGTTGATACAACTAAGATCGAGGCAGTCAAGACTTGGCCTGCACTCCACCACACCGACAGAGGTGCAACTTTGGGCCTCAGGATATTATCTGAGGTTTGTAGAGAAGTTTGCTTCTATTTCAAAGACCTTGACTAAGCCGACTCGTATACCCATGTTCCGCGGACTGATACTTGTGAGGAAAGTTTCAGCTAAAGGAGAGTTGACGACCGCCTCAGCTTCTTACTCTTCCAGAGGGCTTAGATGGATACGTGGTTTATCGCGACGCCCAAAGCCAGTTTGGCAGCTCGGGTACGACGCAAAGACGGCAGAGTTATAGCTTATGATCTCGACACTTAGGAAGCATGAGAAGAACTATCCCACACATGACTTGGAGTCGGCAGTGATTCATGCCTCAAGATCCTGAGACATTATTTATACGGAGTTCATGTGGACATTTATACAGACTCACAAGAGTCTCCAAAGATATCTTCAGCCGCAGGGAGCCAACTCATGCAGAGCGTGGTTGGAGCTACTTAAGGATTACGATGTTGATATTCCGCACCACCCGTGGAAGGCCAATATAGTTGCGTATGCCCTTAGCCGCAGATCGACGATGTCCGGTCCGTCTGATATTCACCGCAGAAGAGGGATATGGTCCGAGAGTTACATCATCTAGCGAGCCTTGGGGTTCGTTTGGTTGATTCTGATAGTGACGAAATTCGGGTTCGAGAGGTTGCCGAGTCTTCCATCGTCGAGGAGGTGAAGAGACAACAGTATGAGGATCCGATTTTGGTACGGCATCGAGACGCAGCTTCCATATGAGAAAAGTCTATTTGAGGTAGCTCACGGAGTGCTAAGATTCGAGGGCCGGCCAGGTGTTCCCGATGTGACAGACTTCGCCACCAGATTCTCGGCGAGGCACACAAAGGCTCGTTATTCTATTCATCCGGTCGACCAAGATGTATCATGACCTCGATGCGTATCGCGGGATGGCCTAAAGCAGGACGCCATGGAGTTCGCGGCACAACGCCCGAATTGTCGCCAGGTTAAGATTTGAGCACCGTGGCCGCTGGGTCAGCAGCCATTGATATTCGACTGGAAGTGGAGGTGATAAATATGGATTTATTACAGACTACCTACCACCAGAGTAAGCATGATTCCATTTGGGTGATTGTCGACAGTCGACGAAATCAGCCCATTTTCTTCCGGCCGTAACGCTGCCACCGAGGACTATGCCGATTATATATTAGGAGATTGTGAGATCGCACGAGTCCCGTGTCGATTATATCGATAGAGGAGCCCGCTTCGCTAACTTCGAGGTCTTTTCGTGGCGGATTAGGACACAGTGAGTCTCAAGACGACGCTTCACCTCGTGATCGACGGACAGTGCCGAGCGCACTATCCGACACTCGAGGATATGCCGCGCTTGGTTATTGATTTCAGGGGTATCCGGGAGGATCATTTGCCTCGTGGAGTTTGCTTACAACAACCTACCATTACAGATTCATGGCGCTTTACGAGGCCTTATACGGAGGAAGGCGCAGTCACCGATAGTCGGTTCGAGGTGGGGAAGTTCGCTTAGTCGGACCGCACTTAGTTCGCCAGCAGTGGATAAGTGAAGCTTATCCAGAGCGGTTGTTGGCACAGTAGTCGCAGAAGTCGATGCGGATCATCGGCGCCACACTTGGAATTTGAGATAGATGATTGGGTTTTTCTAGCGTACGCCACGGGCGGCGGATGAGATTTGGAAAGAAGGAAGCTTAGCCCAAGGTACATCGGGCCGTGATCGATTGTCCGTAGCGTAGGCAAGCGCTGCCTATGAGTTAGATCTTCCATCCGATTCGAGGCGGCACATCCGCTTTCCATGTCCATGTTATGAAGGTATCGAGATCCATCTAGAGTGCACCCTGCTCAGATGTCCAAATGATGCAGGAGTTGTCGATGAGGAGAGTCCCATAGCGATACTCGATCGCCGTTAGACGACTTCGGACGAAGACGTGGCTTCCGGCCAAGGTCCTATGACGGAACGAGAACAGAAGAAATGACGGGAAGCAGGATGACATGAGGAAGAAGCACTTCACTTATTTCCTATACCTTCAGTAACCCACTTTCCGCTTGTTAGTTTTAATTTAGCCTTTACGCTTCAAGATGTCAGGCTCGTGGAGCTTCTTTATTTGTAAGAGAATAGTAAGAGGGTCTATGTTGATGTTGTGATTTGAGTAAGTTTAGAAGGAACATTCGACGAATGTTTCAAGGAGGGGAGAATGTTATACCGTAGTTCTGACCCTACGATGAGAGCGCATTTAAAGAATGTAACTTAAAATTTTCAAAGGATAGGTTGACGGATTATTCCGGTTTTTAGTCAACTTTAAGGCGGGTTATGACCCGGCACATTGAGAGTTCCTATGGTTCAAAGGCCCAAGGCGAGTTCGCTGAGCCCAGATTCCAACGCAACCAACCGCTCGCCGATAGGACGCCTGAGTAGAAAGATATGAGAATTACAAGTTCAGTGCGCAATGACAGAAATGTGTTTCGAAAAGTAATGATGGCGACAGCAAGGCCGAGCGGCAGCACGGGCGCCGGAAGGCCGCGACGCTGGAAGATCCGAGGGTCCGCAGGGCTATGAGAGGGTGACAAGTGTCCCCCCATCCGATTTTGCTTGCATGGTTTATATTGACCAAGTCTTGTAGACTTGGTCATCTCTCAAACACCTTCCTCTCTAAAAATCAGCTCCTCCTTCTCTCTAAAAACCCAAGAAAATCTGAATAGCTTAGGAACCAAAAAGAAGCTTGTAGCTAGCTTGTTGGCATTGTTGTGGTGGTGTTCTTGGCAAGGAAGCTAGCAATATTTGGAATAAGTTTTGGCTAAAACTTTAAGGTAATGATTCTTCCTTTAGATTTAGTTTTACATGTTAAGAAGAAAGGACTTGTGGTAGTAAATAATGCTCTTAGTCATTGCATAACGTGGTTTGGAAATGAAGAATGGGTTAAGAAGAGATTATGAGCATGTTGTAGCCTAAAAACTACCTTAGAATTGTTATGAATTGTTGTAAACATATGGGCAGAATTTTGGGTATGTAATCCCCTTTGAATTGTTGGATTGATCGAACCTTAAATGTGGTGTTTGATGATAAATTCGCCTTGAGAAAGGTGGCAAAGTGAGTAGAAACAAAGGAAATGCTGCCTAATTTTCCATAGAATTTAGTGGCCTTGAAATTAGATTGTTCTACTTTGAGATTAGAGGTTAACAAACGTATCATGATTATTATTGTCACTACCCGACTGCGTTCGTGGATCGTGCCTTACCCGCACCCTAGTGATATAACATCGAGAAAATCAGCGAAATAAAACTTAAACAGAAACAAGATACATCATAAGAAAATAGGCCAACCAAAACGGCCGCTTCATGCGTATATATAAACCGAACAGCATAATCCTTTACAACACCGCCACAACAAAGATTGCATGCACTTAAGAATGTAATAACAACTATGACGACAGTTCCCGCCATACCCCCGAATGTACAAGAACCTACAACTCAGTGGAAACATACCAAAGATAAGCCTCCGAGAAACGAGATTCCCAATACGCTGAATCGAGATCCTATGAGCGAGGATCCACAACCCATGTACTTACCGCAGATGAACGCACCTCCGGCGAGGTCAAGACAACAGTACCAAGTATGTGAAACTGAAAATACCAGAATGAAATCACATTTCATCATTTTATAAAACCTTTTGATAAGTAAACAAGCAGGCAAGTAAGGGACGACATCCCGTAATAATCACTCACACATAACTACGGGTCTCACGCCCATAATATCACTCACGCCCGTGGAACTCATTCTCATCACCGCAAGACATGATGTAAAACAACATTCATATGTGAACTCAACACTAGATCCTCGCTCGCTATCAAACCGACGCCAAGTAGAATCGCCTATACCGCATCCAAAAGCTAGTCATAAAACTTCACGCAAGGTACTAAGCTAATTACTGCATCCAAAAGCTAGCCACAACCGCCGAGGTACCAAAGCTAACGCATTCTAGCCAACCGCCTCACGAGATACGACCGAGGCAAGTATCTCAAGCTATCTACCGAGGCTACCGATACACGAAATGACCAGAACAGTATCTAAGCGCGCTCAACCACACGATAAATCAAGCCCGCGATCGCCACATCGCGCAAGCTTCATGGATTAGCGTCCATGGACTAACAATCAACCTCACAACGACCGCATGCCCAAGATCTCACCTAAGTCATGACCATGAAACCATCCCATCGACGACGCCCGTGGAACATCCATCACGCCGCACGTCCAAAGTGAATAACAAGACGATACTCAAAGCCGACGATACTGTGGAAAATCCAACGCCACAAGATGTCCAACAATCAATCGATAACCGCCTCCCAGAGTCACAAAGAAGACATCAACAAAACACTTGCACATCAAAGACTATCACGACAAGCATAGGCAAGTTCAACATACATACATTTTTATCAACAATCCTGATTTCAAACCCAAAATACTACATACTTTCATTCTTTCAAAAGACTCTTTTTCGTAAAAGCCACACGATACTAATACTGTAGTATTAAAACACGCTTCCTTTTAAACCAAATTACTACACCTTCGTAAAATCTTTATAAGATTTTTAAAATCAAGTACTCTATACCTTTTAAAACTAAGTGGTTTTCTTTAAAACAACAACAAGTGTTCTTTAAAACCCAAATAACTTTACTCTTTCAAAACAAGTAACCTATACTTAAATCGTTACTTCTCTTTTCCAAAAAAACAAGTCGTTATAAGTCAAGTCTCTTGTCTTTCAAGATCAAGTCTCTTAACTTTCAAAATCAAGTCGCTTTACTACCAAACCAAATCTTTCTTTTATTTTCATAAAGTCGTTATAACTAACTTCCCATAAAGCCATTATAACACTTTATGTTTTAAACAAACAAAATCCATTTCACACACGCACGCCTACCGTATCATATAGTTTACAACAATCATGCTCAAGAGTATAGGAAGAATCACATACCTTTAGCTTAAGCCACAAGCCGTCAAGTATGTCGCGCAGAAGATCCACCTATAAAGGCCACAATATATCTATCAATCTCTAGTTCTCTTCAGAGAATACTTAAGTAAATGGCCTCGATTCTACGTAAAATTCGCAAAGACCTCCCGCTATCACATAAATCTCCTCCCATCCAGCCCGCTACCGCCAACAACTCCTGTGGATTATACGCCTAACCTGACGTGTTCAATTCTACTCCACAATAATACAACAGCCATCAGAATACAAATTTCTATGTAAATACAGCTCAATACTCATTCTATATATAGTATGCTCAACTATATATTACAACAATATGTAATATCCAATTACAACAGGGACATAGATCATTACCTCGATAAGCCCAAAATTATCCAAGATTATATTGTCGATCCCGAGCAACGCTTAGCTCCAATTCCTTATGTCCAACCCGCCCAAGAAACCCTTATAAGTTTCTAAACAACTTCTCTAAATACTTCAACCAAGCTTATGAAGATTTTCTAGTGGTTTCATTTTCATGACTAATGGATAAAGTAGTATTTCCTGCTCCAAGTATTAAAACAACCTCGAATACTACTAGGATACTAGGCTAGTGTATTTGAATTATACCACAATACACAAGGTATTCTACACAAGAGGAGGGGTGGGACGAAACCACAAAAAGGGAGTGGAGTATTACTTGAAAGACTTTCAAGTCAAGAAATACTCTTCAAGCTGGGTATATATAAGAGTCAAGTGGCCAAGATCAACGCAAGGTGGGTGGTCAAGATTGGGCCACGCAGGTGTGGGTCCCACCACAACACATGGCCAACGAAATAGGCTACCAAGTGTCAAGGCCAAAATCGCCAATGAGTAGCGACAAGTACTAGCCACTTGTCACACCATTTCTACCACATGGCCACACAGGTGACACGTGTCGCCCCGATTCGCTCCAAAATATTTCGCCTTCCGAAAATATCCAAAATGCCTAAACCTCAAAAACAAAGCTGTTCTACAAAATCAGAATTCTCCCGTGGCCCCACGTGACCATTTCCAAAATAAAATCTCAAAATTCTAATATAATCCAAGAAGTCCGAATACCAAACTGGGAATCCAATTCCTACTAACGAACCTTTTTCTTCACAAAACCGAAACTGTCTGGCCAAAAATTCACATCTTTCTTTCTTTCCAAAATTTCGCGTATTCTCGCACGCACATCCCCACATACATACCTCGAACTACGGTATAACATTCTTCCTTCTTAGAAACATTCGTCCCGAATGTTCCTTCTAAGATTCCAAACACACATGCTCCAGATAGTCTTCACTACTACACTTACGAAACCAATCACGCCATCAACGGCCATAGCATAACATACAAATCCAAACCACTTATGAATCACCTCTAACATGTAAAACAACACTAACTCTCACTCCCGGTCCAAAGGATACTCTTCCAAACCTAGTAACATGGAGTATCGGACGACGCTCCTAAGCCTGGACTTAGCGTTATCTTATAGCAACCCGCCTATTGTACAACCACGCCGAAGGCCCAAAAGTACTTCGCTGCCGCTCGCCTAAAACTCGCCACACCCTTCCGGTGGTACTTTCAAGAAGACCCACCACAACCCAACTCCAAGTGTTGATGCCGACATCCGCGACGGCCACGACCGAGCCGCAAACAACCCCATCCGATAAGCTTCACCCTTTCCACATTCTCAATAAAACAAGATGTACCACTATCCAACCTTGCCAACATCGAACCAATCGACGGCAATCAACACTTCCGCCATACAAGCCTTCGTGAATGCGATATCCGAATACCGAAATGGTAGCTATTATAATAATACACACTCAACAAGAGGCACATAATCCTTACAAACTACCCTCAAATCACAACACCGCCCGAGGGTAAATGCAATCGAGACTCACTCGAAGTTCCTATCCTCGCTCGTAAAACCTCCGCATACAAAAAGAAATAGCCAAAATGGCTCCACCGTCGCCATAGAAAGTAGGAACCCCGGCAGCCTTTACAACCTCCCGATACATAACATCTCGCATAATCCTCCGCGAGTAAATACCGATCGAAGACAAGATAGCCGACCATCACCGACCATCGGTCGAACGCATCCTCGAACTCGCACGACGGTTACCTAAACTCGGGCCTAGCACCTCGTGACCCCATCACACGGGACCACCACAAATCGACCCCACCTTATTCCGGCGTGGTTGACCCGCCATCCGCCTCAACCCGACACATTTCACGCCAATCCTTGTTCCCGATCCTAACAATCTCACTAATCAAGTCAATAAAACCTAGTGGTCTTCTTAGCTCAACTACCCTCTTATAATTCACACCCTCGTGACTTATCACGCAATTATACCCCACGATACTATGCACTCCAACAAGGGTCGAATCGCAAACAAAATTTTTACCCAAGACGGCCTCGCCTCTAAGGTCTCCACGATAATATTCTAGTGGCTCACAATCTCTATGCACTCCAACTTCCCTTTACTAACCGGCCTCTAAATCACAATTAACATAATACTTAGCACAACATCACATCATCAATGCATACTAGTCTCTAGAGTGTAAAGGATATACCAAATCAAATAGGCGGTTCTAAGGACCGCTAGAATCGAGCTTCCACCACGACTCGCTCGCTCGCCGGCAGATGAACACCGCCTAGCTATCGGGCGTGAAGAACCCGCACAGATCCCGGCCGAAGTCTCAACATCCGCGCCACCGGGCCGGACAATTCTTCGCTAAACGGCCTCGCCGGCCGCATGTAAAACAAACTCTCAATACCGCGACACTCCCGCACGGGTTTTACCACACCGCCACACCGAGGTCGTGGCTTCATCCGCCAACACTCCCGCTTCAAAACTCAACCTTAGGAGCCCCGACTGCCATCAAGACCAGAGACCACTGCATCGGGCGAGGTGCATAACTAGTTTGTCGCCGCGCGTCCGCTGAAAGTTGCTGCGACTCGCCCCGGCCTTCTTCTCGGTATCGTCAATCCGCTTGCCTCCGCGCCTCACACCCTAGCGCACGAGCTCGCATGCGGCAATGTCCATGCCCAATCAAGCGATACACCAACAAGACTCTTCCAAGTAGTCATCAAGCCTCGTGGACGTAGCGTGCACTCGGCCTCCATATTAGCTACTAACGCACGGACATATCGCCAACGAAGTCGAACTCTACGCCAGACTCCCGAATCAAGGCCCTCCCTCGCCTCAAAGATCAAAATCTGTCGCCGCGTTCTCCTCATCTCGCGAGGCAAGAAATGGCCGAGAAATGCTTCCGAGAACTCGCCCCAAATACCGAGGCGCATGCTCCCCGACGCCTCCCACGAATCAAACTAGTCGATCGCGTATCACGCACCGACGTGGAATCAAGATCACGACGGCTCCAAGCTCGATCACGCGCATTTATCCTTCAGAATCGACGGATGAACTCCCGCGATCATCCTCGTGCCTCACCCGTAACTCGCGCTACAACTCGTAAAACTCGTAGCCTCAAACTATTCGACCGGGCGAACTACGGCTACCGAATCGAATCATCGATCCAAATTTATCTCATGTCCGCCGCGATCCCGCTAGTAATCGCCATCTCCTTGTAACCCATCTCCCCGCTTCCAGCCGGGACCGAGGCTCGTGTACTGGTCTCGCAGCCCACCGCCGCGCCCTAAACTCGCTGGGCCGGGCGGCGCTACAAAACTCGCCGTCAAGTACTATTCAGTAATGATCGCTCGCGCTGCATTCTCTCAGATCCTACTAGCAGCCTCCTACGCTTTGCCCTTCGGGCTCGTTGCCTTACGCGAGGCATAATCGCGTAAAAGAATACGCTGTAAGGAGTCCAACTTACAACACAACTTCTAAGGCACGATCTCATAATGAGAAGAATGGAAACTAATCCTAAATGTCTCGCAGCCTCCTCGACATAGACGTGGTGCACAACACACCGATAATCGCACTTACTGTACACGGCTCAGAGACACCTTCCGAGGATTAATCGCTTCGATACCACTTTTGTCACGACTCCGACTCAAGCCCGGATCGTGCCTTACCCCGCACCCTAGTGATATAACATCGTAGAAAATCAGCGAAATAAAACTTAAACAGAAACAAGATACATCATAAGAAAATAAAGCAACCAAAACGGCCGCTTTCATGCGTATATATAAACCGAACAGCCATAATCCTTTACAACACCGCCACAACAAGATTTCATGCACTTCTAAGAATGTAATAACAACTATGACGGACAGTGGCCTCGCCATACCCCGAATGTACAAGAACCTACAACTCAGTGGAAACATACCAAAAGATAAGCCTCCGAGAAACGGAGCTTCCCAATACGCCGAATCGAGATCCTATGAGCGAGGATCCATAACCGATGCACTTCTACCGCGCAGATGAACGCACTTCGGGCGAGGTCAAGATAACATGTACCAAGTATGTGAAATCGAAAATACCAGAATGAAATCACATTTCATCATTTTATAAAACCTTTTATAAGTAAACAAGATGCAAGTAAGGGACGCACATCCCTGCAATAATCACTCACACATAACTACGGGTCTCACGCCCATAATATCACTCACGCCCGTGGAACTCATTCTCATCGCTTCAGCATGATGTAAAACAACATTCATATGTGAACTCAACACTAGATCCTCGCTCAAGGCTATCAAACCGACGCTAAGTAGAATCGCTTCTATACTGCATCCAAAAGCTAGTCATAAAACTTCACGCAAGGTACAAGTTAATTACTGATCCAAAAGCTAGCCACGAATCGCCGAGGCAAGTACCAAAGCTAACGCATTCTAGCCAACCGCTCTCACGAGATACGACCGAGGCAAGTATCTCAAGCTATCTACCGAGGCTACCGATACACGAAATGACCGTAACAGTATCTAAAGCGTGCTCAACCACACGCATAAATCAAGCCCGTGATCGCCGTCATCGCGCAAACTTCACGGATTAGCGTCCATGGACTAACAATCAACCTCACAACGACCGCATGCCCAAGATCTCACCTCTAAGTCATGGCTATGAAACCATCCTATCGACGCACGCCCGCGGAACATCCATCACGCCAAGATGTCCAAAGGAATAACAAGATGATACTCAAAGCCGACGATACCGTGGAAAATCCAACGCCACAAGATGTCCAACAATCAATCGATAACCGCCTCCTGCAGAGTCACTAAGAAGACATCAACAAAACACTTGCACATCAAAGACTATCACGACAAGCATAGGCAAGTTCAACATACATACATTTTTATCAACAATCCGATTTCAAACCCAAAATACTACATACTTTCATTCTTTCAAAAGACCTTTTGTTTCGTAGAAGCCACACGATACTAATACTGTAGTATTAAAACACGCTTTCCTTTTAAACCAAATTACTACACCTTCGTAAAATCTTTATAAGATTTTTAAAATCAAGTACTCTATACCTTTTTAAAACAAGTGGTTTTCTTTAAAACAACAACAAGTGTTCTTTTAAAGCCCAAATAACTTTACTTTTCAAAACAAGTAACCTATACTTAAATCAAGTTACTTCTCTTTTCCAAAAACAAGTCGTTATAAGTCAAGTCTCTTGCCTTTCAAGATCAAGTCTCTTAACTTTCAAAATCAAGTCGCTTTACAAATACCAAACCAAATCTTTCTTTTATTTTCATAAAGTCGTTATAACTAACTTCCCATAAAGCCATTATAACACTTTATGTTTTAAAACAAACAAAATCCATTTCACACACGTATGTTCACTGCACTATATAGTTTACAACAATCATGCTCAAGAGTATAGGAAGAATCACATACCTTTTAGCTTAAGCCACAAGCCAAGTCAAGCATGTCGCGCAGAAGATCCACCTATAAAGGCCACAATATATCTATCAATCTCTAGTTCTCTTCAGAGTATACTTAAGTAAACAGCCTCGATTCTACGTAAAATTCTACAAAGACTCTCCCCGCTTATCACATAAATCTCCTCCTCTATCCAGCCCGCTACTGTGCCAACAACTCCTGTGGATTATACGCCTAACCTGACGTGTTCAATTCTACTCCACAATAATACAACAGCCATCAGAATACAAATTATGTAAATACAGCCAATACTCATTCTATATATAGTATGCTCACTATATATTACAACAATATGTAATATCCAATTACACAGTGGACATAGATCATTACCGATAAGCCCAAAATTATCCAAGATTATACGTCGATCCCGAGCAACGCTAGCTCCAATTCCTTACGCCCAACCCGCTCCAAGAAACCCTTAGAAGTTTCTAAACAACTTCTAAATACTTCAACCAAGCTTATGAAGATTTTCAGTGGTTTCATTTTCATGACTAATGGATAAAGTAGTATTTCCTGCCCAAGTATTAAAACAACCTCGAATACTACTAGTGGATACTAGGCTAGTGTATTTGGAATTATACCACAATACACAAGGTATTCTACACAAGAGGAGGTGGACGAAACCACAAAAAGGGAGGGAGTATTTGCCGAAAGTGCTTTCATGTCAAGAAATACTCTTCAAGCTGCGGGTATATATGTAAGAGTCAAGCGGCCAAGATCAATGCAAGGTGGGTGGTCAAGATTGGGCCACGCGGTGTGGGTCCCACCACAACACATGGCCAACTAAATAGGCTACCAAGTGTCAAGGCCAAAATCGCCAATAGTAGCGATGTTGCTAGCCACTGTCACACCATTTCTACCACATGGCCACACGGGGTGACACGACGCCCCGATTCGTCCCAAAATATTTCGCCTTCCTAAAATATCCAAAATGCCTAAACCTCAAAACAAAGCTGCCCCACAAAATCAGAATTCTCCCGTGGGCCCCACGTGACCATTTCCAAAATAAAATCTCAAAATTCTAATATAATCCAAGAAGTCCGAATACCAAACTGGGAATCCAATTCCCACTAACGAACCTTTTTCTTCACAAAACCGAACTTTTCCATTTAAAATTCACATCTTTCTTTCTTTCCAAAATTTCTCAGATTCTCGCACGCACATCCCCACATACATACCCCGAACTACGGCGATAACAATTATAGGTTGAAATATTACTCATGTAGTTGAGCTTAGCGTTGGATCGACCAAAGAGGTATGTGAAGTTTTCCTATCTCGAGCATGAATAGATGAAACTACGTAGCAAGCAGACGCACAAGATTTGGTATTCTTACTGCTTGAGTATATAATGACTTGTTTCGCTTTAAGAACGTATAAATCCCTTGGTTAAGGAAAAAGTATGATTTTACTAAAGTATAGAGTTAATATAACAACTTTACGGGAAGTTGGTTTATTAGCTTCATAAAAGTTAATGGTAAGAGATTTACTCTAAAAGTAAGATAAGATATGAAGAGGCAAATTGATTTTAAGGTATCAATTGCCCAAGAGTTTTATGTATAAAGAGTCATTTTTAAAAAGAGTTGAAGATGTAGTACTGGGTTAAATTCCTGTTTCTTTTATTAAAGATATGACAAGTGCCTTAAGTAAACTAAAATGCAGGTATATGAACAAGACTAATAAGAAGTTATAAGTTTCTTAACTTATTTATGATTATGATACGATGACGCTTGAGCTAGGTAAGAGTATATCCGGCGGGCAAGCCCCAAGATCGTTATACCACCTTCTCCAGGTAAGAGATGTCCGGCGGGCAAGCCCCAAGATCGCCATACCACCTTCTCCAAAGGTAAAGAGTATATCCGGCGGGTAGATCCAAGATCGCTATACCATCCGCACTGCAAAGAGTATATCCGGCGGGCAAGCCCCAAGATCGTTATACCATCCGCTTCCAGCAGTAAGAGTATATCCGGCGAGTACACCTCAAGATCGTTATACCATCCGCTTCGTGGTAAGAGTATATCCGGCGGAAAGTCCCCAAGATCGTTATACCACATGTTCCGTGGATTTGCTACCCATGACGCGGCGAATACCTCACGCGAGTCCTTGCGGGCTTACGCGGGTGAAATAGTCCCATGCCGCTGGCACACCGATGCGAGAGTGAGTACCTCACGCGGTCCACAGACCCATGCGGGTGAAATAGTCCCAGGAGTAGGATGGTTTTATTGATACCACGGGCGAGGTACCCCGTTTTGATCACGAGCCTCCTATTTTATGCAGTATCACACATATATATATATATATATATATACTTGTCACTCTCATTGTTAGTAAGGAACGGTAAAAGGTATTTTATTGACTTCCATGACTCCAGCTTACTTTCAGACTTATGATATCATTACTATAGTATTTTCCAAATTTGCATACTGGGTACATATCAGGTAATCGACCCTTCCTGGCCGCTCATGCCGCAGGTGGTAAGCGCATCGAGGATCCTCGCTCAGGATCACTACTCCAAAGGTCGGCTCCATCCTCCTAAGCTTGTTTATCGGTACTGATACTCCCGATGCCATAGGTGTTTTGTACATTCGTGGGTACGGCGGCCCCGTCCCGCCACGCTTGTTATATCTTTAGAGGTCTGTGGTCACATATGTGTTTTGGGCTATAAGAACCAGTTGTATTGCTATACTTCTGTTTAAGTAT
The DNA here is from genome assembly GCA_029844215.1 of Przewalskia tangutica. Taxonomy (NCBI): domain Eukaryota; kingdom Viridiplantae; phylum Streptophyta; class Magnoliopsida; order Solanales; family Solanaceae; genus Przewalskia; species Przewalskia tangutica. The sequence continues at coordinate 69,080,074 of CM056727.1, forward strand.
GTTTTATGGAAGGCACTTTATCTACCGCCAAGAATGTTTACCCTTTTCTACGTTATGTGTTATGATGTTCCCGCTATTCTCTCGACATATACTTATGTGGTACCTAGGTACCGCCATGGCCCCGTGGCCGGGTCGTGACAAAAGTGGTATCGTAACGCTTAGTCCTCGGAAAGGTCCACGCACTGTCCGCAGTAGTCTGATTATCGCGGTGTCGCGGCACCACATCTATAGTCGAGGTCGCAGGATATTTAGGATTGGTTTCATTCTTTCACTCTAAGATCGCAATAGAGCCGAGTTATAGGTTGAACCTCCTCCGATATTTTCCTTTATGTATCGCTTATGCCTCCACGCAAGGCAACCGCGCCCGTATGGCAAGGCACCGAGGTGCCGCGAGTGGACGCGGAGAGTCACGAGCGGCACGTGCCCGCCCTTACCAGAGATGATGTTTAGGTGGCGAAGTTCCACGCCGCCGCCAAATTTCTCAGATTTTGAGGCGCTGAGCCGCCATCGAGACCGCGTATCGAGCTCCAAATCCCACAATGGCCCGAGTACGAGATTACAGGGAATGATTCTGCCATCGATCAAAGATAAGAAGGTGGCAACGATGTGAGCAAAGCGCCAACCTCAGAGCCGATAGCCACTTGATTCGGATTTCGGGTTGTCACCCACCCAGTTCTATGGTTCGAGATTTGAGGAGGATCCGCAGGAGTTCGCCCAGAAGCATAAAGTGGACCATGCAGTCCTCAGGGCATCGTGGATCGAGTCCGTTATACTAGCTTGCACTACGCCGATATTGCGCTGAACCGGTTTGAGCCACGGGTATCGCGAGGTGAGTGATGCTCTTCCACTGACAGAGGAGTTCACAGAGGCGCCTTAGACCACTTCTTGCCTCTTGAGGCAGGAGAGCTCACAGATAGGTTCTTGACCTTGAGACAGACGGAGGACTATCGTGAGTACACACTGAGTTTGACTCTGGCCGAGATGCACACACCATCGTAGCGGTATATGGCAGATAGGTTCATGATACGTGACGGGCTAGACCACACGGTTATCGCTATTAGGAGTGGCTCTTCACCAGTGGATGAATATTGCCGTGGATGCAGCGCACGCACGTGGATCGGCGACAGAGAGACAGATCACCTAGATTGGGCCACCAAGAGGCCGTGACAAAGTGCTCAGGCGCTGAGGCGGCAGCCTCGCAGCAGACTAGGTCCACATTCCACCAAAGACAGAGTGCTCCTTCTCGCTTTTCCTGCAGAGGTCCGATCGCCAGGTTATTCAGAGCAGTCGTGGCTCCAAGACTTCGTGTTTTCGTGAGGCAGAGATCAAAGACTAATCGAGACCACCTACCTCTGCGCGCTGACGCAGAGGTCTCATCCGGCGAAGTTCAGATGGTTCGAGAGCACGCTACGCCAGGACGCAGGCCATCTCAAGAAGGATTGTCCGCCCCAGCGGCGGAGCATTACGGTTCACCGACGGTTCGTTGTCGGATCTTCATCTTCGATGGTTAGACGCCTGAGGCGTGGTACTTATGGCCAGCAGCCGCGCAGAGGTCGTGGGTAGGGGTTCCAGCTTCTAGCGTCCTCGTAATCGCATTTATGCTATGTCCAATGACAGACTGAGGCGCCCCGCATGTCGCCACAGTACATTATCGGTTTCTCACGGATGATATGCTTTGATAGATCCGTGTTCTACCTTGTCCTACATATCTCCTCATATTGCCGTGAGAATAGGATAGAGCCCGAGTCCATAAGACCTTTTGTGGCGCTACGCCAAGAGGTGATTCAGCCGGGTAGCCGAGCGTGTATAAGGCCCGCTCGTGACTATAGATAGCCGCCACCCAGCCGACTTGACAGAGTCGGATATGACTTTGACGTGATTATTGGTATGGATCGCTAGCATCTTGCTATGCCAATGTGGATCGTAGAGAGAGATTAGTTCGGTTCCGCTTCGGTGAGCCGTTATCGAGTGGAAGGAATATCAGACGCCGGCGGGTAAGTTTATTTCTTACCTCAAGGCTGTAAGACGCGCTGGCGGGTATATCTACCATCCGTTCGGTATTCGACATCGAGGTCGAGGTACCGACCTTCACCCCGGCCGTTAGAGAGTTTCAGACGTATTCCCGCACGAAGCTCGCATCCTCCCGAGGAGATTGAGTTTTGTATTGATTCGCGCCGCACACTGACCGACCGATATCTATTCCGCCATACGATGGCACCGCCGAAGTTGAAGGAATCAAGGACCAAAAAGATTTGTTGAGAAGGGCTTTATTAGGCCAATTGTTTCTCCCCGGGAGCACCAGTTGTTTGTAAAAGAAGGACGGGACGTGATACGTGTATTGATTACAGCTAAACAAGGTAACTATCAAGAACAGATATCCTCCCGTGATTGACAATTTGTTTGACCACTCAGTGGTGCAAAGTGTTTTTTCAAGATAGACTCGCGTCCGGTTATCATCAAAAGTAGTTAGAGACAGATATCCCAAAGATCGCATTCAGACCCAGATGGGTACTCATGAGTTCAGTGGCGATGTCTTTCGTCGACTAACGCCCAGCAGATTCATGGATTCGATGAATAGGTGTTCGTGCCATACTTGGATATGTTCGCATGGTGTTTATCGATGATATCTTGGTATATTCGCGCACGCAGCAGAGCATACAGATCATTCGGCGATCAGATTGGGAGTCCTCCGAGACCGCAACAGATGCCAAGTTCTCGGCGCGAAGTTCGTTAGCTTCTGGCTTTCTAGTGGCATGTCATCTGGCCACGGTATTCTGTTGATACAAATAAGATTGAGGCAGCCAAGACTTGGCCTGCACTCCACCACACCGACAGAGGTGCGCAGCTGGGCCTTGCAGATATTATCTGAGGTTCAGAGAAGTTTGCTTCTATTTCAAAGACTTTGACTAAGTCGACTCGTATGCGCAAACATGTTCCTGGGACGGATACTTGTGAGGAAAGTTTCAGCCATAAAGGAGAAGTTGACAACCGCCTCAGCTTCAGACTTCCGCAGGGCTTAGATGGATATGTGGTTTATCGTGACGCCAGTGTTTGCCAGCGTGGCCGACGCAAAGACAGAGTTATAGCTTATGCATCTCGACCTTAGGAAGCACGAGAAGAACTATCCCACACATGACTTGAGTCGGCAGTGATTCATGCCTCAAGATCCGAGACATTATTTATATGGAGTTCATGTGGACATTTATACGCATCACAAGAGTCTCCAAGATATCTTCACCAGACGGAGCCGAACTTACGACATAGACGGGTCGAGCTACTTAAGGATTACGATTTTGATATTCTGCATCACCCGCGGAAGGCCAACGAGCTGCAGATGCCCTTAGTCGCAGATCATCGGGTAGTCCGTCTGATGTTCAGCCGCAGAAGAGGGATACGGTCCGAGAGTTACATCGCCAGCGAGCCTCGGGGTTCGCTTGGTTGATTCTCGATAGTGACGAATTCGGTTCGAGAGGTTGCCGAGTCTTCCATCGCCGGCGAGGTGAAGAGACAACAAAGATGAGGATCCGATTTTGCACGGCATCGAGACGCAGCCTCTCCGTATGAGAAGAGTCTATTCGAGGTACCACGGAGTGCTAAGATTCGAGGGCCGGCCAGGTGTTCCCGATGCGACAGACTTCGCCAACAGATTCTCGGCGAGGCACACGTTGCTCGTTATTCTATTCATCCGGTCGACTAAGATGTATCATGACCTCGACGCGCAGTATTGCGGATGGCCTAAAGAGGACGCTGCGGAGTTCGTGGCACGCGTCCAATTGTCGCCAGGTTAAGATTGAGCACCGTGCCCGGTGGTCGCAGCTATCGATATTCGACTGGAAGCCGGAGGTGATAAATATGGATTTTATTACAGACTACCTACCACTCGCAGGAAGCATGATTCCATTTGGTGATTGTCGACAGTCGATTTAAATCAGCCCATTTTCTTCCTACGTAACGACGCTACCGAGGACTATGCCGATTATATATTAGGGAGATTGCGAGATCGCAGACGAGTCCCTGTCGATTATATCGTGAGAGGAGCCCAGCTTCTCGCTAACTGGAGGTCTTTTCGTATGGGATTAGGGACACAGTGTGTCACGACCAACCCGGCCGCGGATCGTGCCTTACCCCGCACCCTAGTGATACAACATCGAGAAAATCAGCTAAATAAAACATGAATACGAATTAAGAGACAAATAAATAAACAAAGCCAACCAAAACATTGCCTTCATCATATATACATAAATACCCGAACAGCTTATCCTTTACAAACCCCGCCACAACAAAGGTTACTGCACTTAAGATTTACACAACAACTATGACGACAGTGGCCCCGCCATACCCTCGAATGTACACGACCTGCTGCACTGTGTGGTAACATACCAAAGATAAGCCTCCGGGGACAGAGCTTCCCAACACGCCAAAGGTGATCCTAAAATGGATCGATACCGATGTACTCTACCATGCAGATGAACGCACTTCAAGAGGTCAAGACAACAGTACTAAGTATGTGAAATCAGAAATATCAGAATCAAATCATAATAGTCTATAAAAACAGAGATGTATGATAACCAAACTACAAGACATACACATAACGCTTATATCAATTCGTGGTCTCACGCTTCACAACATCAATCCCGCCCATGAGTACCTTCCTCACCGGCAGCCTATGATATGATAACAACAAGATAGAAATCCAAACGGGAGCATACCCGCGCGCTTACGATCGTGTCAGATGTCCAAAGGGAACAAATAAGACAACATTCCAAATGGAAGATACCCGCGCGCCACGATCGTGGTCAAGAGGTCCAAAGGGAAACAATAAGACAAAGATTCCAAACGGAAGCATACCCGCGCCACGATCGCGCAAGATGTCCAAAGGGAAACAATAAGACAACAAGGCAGAATCAAAGTGGAAGATACCCGCGCGCCACGATCGTGGTCAAGATGTCCAAAGTGATTAACAAAAGTAACACTATCACCGTGAACGCACTGCGGAATTTCTCCGCCACCGCCAAGACGCCCAAGTAAGTTCTCAACAAGTCAACCGACCTCCATCGAGACGCCAGAGTATAGAAACACAATCTTTGCACAACAAAGGCTATCACAACAAGCATAGGCAAGTTTCACAACAACAAGCATAGGCAAGTTTCACATCAACGAGCATAGGCAAGTTTCACATCAACGAGCATAGGCAAGTTTCACAACAACAAGCATAGGCAAGTTTCACAACAACAAGCATAGGCAAGTTTACACAACTCCAAGTACTTTCATTTTATGCCAAAGTCCGGGTTTTAACCCTAAAGTACTACGTACGTTAAATTTCTTTTAAAGAGATCTAATCCTTTTATAAAAGTCACCCGATACCCGTAGTATAAAAATAGAGTGACTTATATCTTTTAAGTAAACCAAAACAACTTCCATACTTTCCTTTTTAAAACCAAATTAAGGCAACACCATGCCTTCTTTTTTTTTTTGACCAAAACTCTTTTCTTTTTAAAGTCAAGTTACCACATTAAAACCAATGATAAAACCTTTCTTTTGTTTTCATAAGGTCGTTATAACCCACTTCCCATAAAGTTGTTATACACCTTATGTTTTAAATCATTTTAAGACAACACAATGCCTTTCTTTTTCCTAAAGTTCCAGTTTGCCTAATTTCAAATACACCAGTCTCTTTTTTGAAAAGTTCATAGTTCAATGTCTTAATCTCTTTTAAAACAATTGAGTAACATATGCCTTAGGCGAGTAGGTTATTCTTGTTCATAATCAATCTTATTAGCAGCCATGATCTAGAAATGTAATATCATTTTGTCTCATCTTAGCTTCTATGCAGATGGAGGTTTCTACTGGTTTTAATAATACTTAATTATTCAATACATTTCCCTTTATTAACGCTGCAGTGGCTTGTCGATACACATTCTGATTTCCGAAATCAGTTAAACATTATTCCTTCCAAAACCAAGTACTCATTACTCACGAATGAGGTTTCACACAAACATTCATATTAAGTCAAGTTTCTTATCTTTTAAGAATAAGTCTCTTAACTTCTAAACCATTAAACCATTCTTTTATCTCTCTGGCATGCTTACACCTAACTTCTCATAAACCGTATAACTTTTATGTTTTCAAACCAAGTATACACTTCTTTCAAAAAGGTTTCTTAATCTTTAGAATACTTCAAGGTTATTTGCATCAAGTCTTATAAGTCAAATCGCTTATCTTTAAAACCACAAAGCATTTCTCATTTACATAGAGTCATTATAACCAACTTCCCATAAAGCCGTTATAACACTTTATGTTTAAAGATAATCAAATACATTTAACACACGTACGCCTACCGCATTACATAGTTATGCACATATCATGCTAGAACAGATAGGAAGAGGTTCACATACCGCGAAGATTATCGACTAATAGCAAAACGCTCCAAGTACTCAAACCGTCCGCTACACTCTCAGTCAAGCAGATCACTCCACACGTAGTACTACAACCTATAGAGGCCACAAAGCGCCTATTAATATCTTTAGATCTCAATGTAGAATATTCTACAGAAATTCAAAGACTCTCCTTTCCCGCAACAACAGAAATCTCCTCCTCTATCGAGGCCGCCACCAAGCCAACCGTGTGGGTTTGCACGCCTATCCGACGTGTACAATTCTACTCACAAAGAATGTTACACAAGTCTATCAGAATACGCCCTATGTAATTACAGTCAGCTTTCTTCTTTAAATTCAGCTTAAGTCGCAAGACATTGCCGTAAGTATTATTCAGGCTTAAGTCAAAAGACATTGCCGCACAATTATAATGTTCAGTTCTATATATAGTATACTTCAACTATATATTCCTACAATATGTAATTTCCAATTACAATAGAAGGTCAAGAGTGTTTACCTCGATAAGCCCAAAATTATCCGAGTTTATATTGCCGATCCCGAGCAAGGTTTAGCTCCTACTCCGTGGCGCTCCAACTCCGCCTCCAAACAACCCTTAGAAGTTCTAACCAACTTCTACTCAAATACTTCAACTATCAATGAAGATTTCTTAGGGTTTCGCTTAGTGGCTAAAGGAAGTATAATAGTATTTTCTGGGCTTTTGTATATGTAACTTGGGAAAACTACAAGGTATTTGGGGCCAAGGTATTCGACATTACAACAATACTAGAGAGTATTTCTATACCACAACAAGTGGGTATTATACGAAACAACTAGGCTGGGGTACCCTACCTAACCACTACAAAGGGGAGGGGGAAGCTCTACCAAAGTGGCCTCAAAGGGGAGGGGAGTGGTGGACGAGAGAACAAGAGGAGGGAGTATTTTGAGACTTAGATAGATTGCTCAAGTTTTGGATTTAAGAAAGTCTTCAACTTAGAGGGTATTTATAGGTCAAGTGAAGGCCAACCAATGGCCAAGACGTAAGACAAGTGCATAGCAAGTGTAAGGCCAAGATTTAGCCACGTATACCTTATCCATCTACACAAAATATCCTACCTAACCCTTGACCAAAATTTCAACACCAAAAACGCAAAAGTGGCTAGCTTTGTCCCACTTGTTTCCAATGGAGGTGACACTTGTCCTCCCGCTGGTCCAAAATGTTTCGCCTCTAAAAATCCGCAAAAATTATTAATGACATAGCCAGAATTTTCCTACGTAAGTCGTGGAAACGCTTCATTGAAAAACGACTTCTTTGGTAGTTATGCACAAATTCGAACCTACGCCTACTTTAAGGCTCAAATTGTATACGTGCCCTCACGCATACTCCGAAATACGGTATAACATTCTCCTCCTTAGAAACATTCGTCCCGAATGTTCCTTCTCAAGACTGATAACGAAGTTCTTCTAACAAGTTGCCAACGCTACATCCGCCACTAAATATCACACGCTCTCTTCCTTCCTTACTCGCCGTGCCCTTCTGACACTTGAACTCCTCTAGTATACGCACCACACTTCACCATCGCTTCCCAAAACTTTGGAGTCACCACCTCCAAACTTGGTCATCTTACTAGCTTCAATCTCCTTAAGGCCATTCCCGCCTTCACGATCCGCTCGTCGAACATATCCACGAACTCTTACGACGGTTATCTATTCACGGGCCTAGCGCCTCGTGACTCTACCACCGCGACCACCCAGAGTTGACCCCACTTTGAAACCGCCGCGGTTGCCTCAACACGGCCCCAACCCGACCCACTTACGCATCACGCCTTGCTCCCGATCCGAACAATCTTACCTCTACAGTCATGAAAGCTACCACTTCCATTTTTACACTACCCAAGGAAATTTCCCACAATTACTCTACGATGATTATACATTCCGACAAAGATCACCCGCAAGATCTTGTGCTCAAGACGGCCTTACATCTAAGGTCTCAACTGTAATATCTTAAGGTTCATCATTTCTCAGCCCCAGGCTTACCCTTTTTCACTAACCAGGTTTCTAAATCACATCATCACAACATCAATACATACAAAACTCTATAGGGTTAAGGATATACCTGAAAATAGGCGATTCAGAGGACCGCTAAAATCGGGAACTTCCACCGCGACTTACCGTGCCCGCCGGTATGAACATCCCGCTCGACTATGGAAGGTGAAGAACCCGCAATCGATCCTCGTAGTCAGGCTATCCTACCAGCCACACTCGGCCTGGACAATTTCTCCTAAATGGCCCCCGCTGGCCGCATGTAAAACAAACTCCCGACTAGCACGACACTCCCACCGCGAGTCTACCACAATGTCACAACGAGGTAGTGGCTTCACCGTTAACACCCGCTTCTCCCGAAAATCAACCTCGAGCCCCGACCGCCTCAAAACTCGACGCTCAAGATTGTAGAGACCACTCATCGACGAGGCACATAACTAGTTCGGCCGAGGCGGTGTGCCTCAAAATCACCAAAGGACCCCGCAGCTCGCCTCTTCGCCGACTTCGTCATTCCGCCGATTTCTCCGCCTCACCTCCAAGTGCATAAGCTCGCATGCGCGGCAATGTCCATGCCACAAGAGCTACACCAACAACTCTCGCTAGGTAATCATCGAGCCCTCAGAATATATCGGTGGACTCGATCCTCCATACTAGCTACTAATGCGGGACGATCGCCAATGAGTCGAACTCACATTGTACTCCCGCACTGCACGCTTTCGCCAGAACACCAAAAATCTTACCCGAGCCCTCCTCATCCGGGCGGCAAGAAGTGCAAGAAATGCCTTGAGAACTCGCCCCGTAAAGCCTAAGGCATTCTCTCCCGACAGCTCCCACGATCAAACCAATCGATCGCAGATCACGCACCGACGCTAACCTAGACCACCGCCTCGTCTCCGATGCCTCGATCACTTACGATCCACAGAATCGCCGGATGAACTCCTCGCGATCATCCTCGTGTCTCGACCCATAAAACTCGGGCGTTACACTCGTAAAATCCCGCTGTCTCAAATCGTCGCCGGGGTGAACTACGGTGCATCGAATCGCCGTGATCCAAATTTATCTCAAGTTCGCCACAACTCGCCATTAATCGCCATCTCTTGTAACCCATCTCTCTCTCGCCCCACCGTAGGATCGAGGCTCGTATCGTGGTCTCGCCACGCTTTACTCAGCCTTCCTCACGCTTTGCCCTTCGCCCGCTGCCTTTTACGCGAGGCATAATCGTAAAACGGCATGTCGTATGGGTCCAATCTTATTACACAACTCTAAGGCACGATCTCGTAATGAGAAGAATGGAAACCAATCCTAAATGTCCTATAGCCTCCGACATAGACGTGGTGCACAACACACCGATAATCAAGACTCTACTAGACACGGTCTCAGAACACTTTCCGAGGACTAATCGCTCGATACCACTTTTGTCACGACCAACCTGCCCGGATCGTGCCTTACCCCGGGACCCTAGTGATACAACATCGAGAAAATCACGGAAATAAAATACGAACATGAATTAAGAGACAAAATAAATAAACAAAGCAACCAAAACAGCTTTTCATCATATATACATAAATACCCAACGCTTATCCTTTTTACAAACCCCGCCACAACAAAGGTTATGCACTTAAGATTTACACAACAACTATGACGGACAGTGGCCCCCATACTCGAATGTACACTGACTCTGCTGCACTGTGGTAACATACCAAAGATAAGCCTCCGCGGACTGAGCTTCCCAACACGCCGAAAGCGTGATCCTAAAAGCGGATCGACAACCGACGACTTCTACCGCGCAGATGAACGCAGCCTCGGGCGAGGTCAAGACAACAGTACTAAGTATGTGAAATCAGAAATATCAGAATCAAATCATAATAGTCTATAAAACAGTGAGATGTATGATAACCAAACTACAAGACATACACATAACGCTTATATCAATTCGTGGTCTCACGCCACAACATCAATCCCGCCCATGAGTACCTTTCCTCACCGCCAGCTTCATGATATGATAACAACAAGATAGAAATCCAAACGGAGCATACCCGCGCCACGATCGTGTCGTGATGTCCAAAGGGAACAAATAAGACAACATTCCAAATGGAAGATACCCGCAGCGCTTACGATCGTGTCAAGAGGGTCCAAAGGGAAACAATAAGACATCATTCCAACGGAAGCATACCCGCGCGCCACGATCGTGTCAAGAGGGTCCAAAGGGAAACAATAAGACAAAGATTCCAAATGGAAGCATACCCGCGCGCCACGATCGCGCAAGATGTCCAAAGGGAAACAATAAGACTACAAGGCGGTAATCAAAGTGAAGCATACCCGCGGCGCTTACACATCGTGTCGATGTCCAAAGTGATTAACAAAAGTAACACTATCAACAGTGAATGTATCTGCGGAATTTCTCCACACCGCCGCAAGACGCCCAAGTAAGTTCTCAACAAGTCAACCGACCCTCCATCGAGACGCCAGAGTATAGAAACACAATCTTTGCACAACAAAGGCTATCACAACAAGCATAGGCAAGTTTCACAACAACAAGCATAGGCAAGTTTCACATCAACGAGCATAGGCAAGTTTCACAATAACAAGCATAGGCAAGTTTCACAACAACAAGCATAGGCAAGTTTACACAACTCCAAGTACTTTCATTTTATGCCAAAGTCCGGGTTTTAACCCTAAAGTACTACGTACGTTAAATTTCTTTTAAAGAGATCTAATCCTTTTATAAAAGTCACCCGATACCCGTAGTATAAAAATAGAGTGACTTATATCTTTAAGTAAACCAAAACAACTTCCATACTTTCCTTTTAAAACCAAATTAAGGCAACACCATGCCTTCTTTTTGACCAAAACGCTTTTCTTTTAAAGTCAAGTTACCACATTAAAACCAATGATAAAACCTTTCTTTTGTTTTCATAAGGTCGTTATAACCCACTTCCCATAAAGTTGTTATACACCTTATGTTTTAAATCATTTTAAGACAACACAATGCCTTTCTTTTTCCTAAAGTTCCAGTTTGCCTAATTTCAAATACACCACTTCTTTTTGAAAAGTTCATAGTTCAATGTCTTAATCTCTTTTAAAACAATCGAGTAACATATGCCTTAGACGAGTAGGTTATTCTTGTTCATAATCAATCTTATTAGCAGCCATGATCTAGAAATGTAATATCATTTTGTCTCATCTTAGCTTCTATGCAGATGAGGTTTCTACCGGTTTTAATAATACTTAATTATTCAATACATTTCCCTTTATTAACGCCGCAGTGGCTTGTCGATACACATTCGATTCAAATCAAGAAACATTATTCCTTCCAAAACCAAGTACTCATTACTCACGAACGAGGTTTCACACAAACATTCATATTAAGTCAAGTTTCCTATCTTTTAAGAATAAGTCTCTTAACTTCTAAACCATTAAACCATTCTTTTTATCTCTTAAGGCTACACCTAACTTCTCATAAACTGTATAACTTTATGTTTTCAAACCAAGTATACACTTCTTTCAAAAAGGTTTCTTAATCTTTTAGAATATTTCAAGGTTCTTTGCATCAAGCTCAAGTATAAGTCAACCGCTTATCTTTAAAACCACAAAGCATTTCTCATTTACATAGAGTCGTTATAACCAACTTCCCATAAAGCCGTTATAACACTTTATGTTTAAAGATAATCAAATACATTTAACATACGACGCTCACCGCATTACATAGTTATGCACATATCATGCTAGAACAGATAGGAAGAGGTTCACATACCTCGCGACGATTATCGACTAATAGCAAAACGCCCAAGTACTCAAACCGTCCGCTACACTCTACCAAGCAGATCACTCCACACGTAGTACTACAACCTATAGAGGCCACAAAGCGCCTATTAATATCTTTTAGATCTCAATGTAATATTCTACGTAAAATTCGCAAAGACTCTCCCCGCAACAACAGAATCTCTCCTCTATCGAGGCCGGCTACCAAGCCAACCAGGGGGTTTGACGCCTATCCGGACGGTACAATTCTACTCACAACAATGTTACACAAGTTCATCAGAATACACCCCATGTAATTACAGCTCGCTTCTCTTCTTTAAATTCGTGCTTAAGTCGCAAGACATTGCCGTAAGTATTATTCAGCTTAAGTCAAAAGACATTGCCGACAATTATAATGTTCAGTTCTATATATAGTATACTTCAACTATATATTCCTACAATATGTAATTTCCAATTACAATAAGGTCAAGAGTGTTTACTCGATAAGCCCAAAATTATCCGAGTTTATACGCCGATCCCGAGCAAGGTTTAGCTCCTACTCGGCGCCCAACCCGCCTCCAAACAACCCTTAGAAGTTCTAACCAACTTCTACTCAAATACTTCAACTATCACCTAAGATTTCTTGGTTTAGTGGCTAAAGGAAGTATAATAGTATTTTTGGGCTTTGTATGTTGTAACTTGGGAAAACTACAAGGTATTTGGGGCCAAGGTATTTGACATTACAACAATACTAGAGAGTATTTCTATACCACAACAAGTGGTATTATACGAAAACAACTAGTCAGTGGTACCCACTACTAACCACTACAGCGGGAGGGAAGCTCGCCAAAGTGGCCTCAAAGGGGAGTGGAGGAGTGGACTAGAGAACAAGAGTGAGGAGTATTTTGAGACTTAGATAGATTGCTCAAGTTTTGATTTAAGAAAGTCTTCAACTTAGAGGGTATTTATAGGTCATGAAGGCCAACCAATGGCCAAGATGAAGACAAGTGCATAGCAAGTGTAAGGCCAAGATTTAGCCACGTGCTACCTTATCCATCTACACAAAATATCCTACCTAACCCTCGACCAAAATTTCAACACCAAAACGCAAAAGTGGCTAGCTTTGCCGCCCACTTAGCTTTCCAATGGGAGGTGACACTTGTCCCTCCCGCTGGTCCAAAATGTTTCGCCTCGTAAAAATCCGCAAAAATTATTAATGACATAGCCGAAATTTTCCTACGTAAGTCGTGGAAACGCTTTCGCCGAAAAACGACTTTTGGTAGTTATGCACAAATTCAACCTATGCCTACTTTAAGGCTCAAATTGTATACGACGCCTCACGCATATACTGAAATACGTTATACCGCGTGAGTCTCAAGACGACGCTTCACCTCGGGATCGACGGACAGCCGAGCGCACTATCCGCATACTCGAGGATATGTCGCGCTTGTGTTATTGATTTCGTGGGTAGCCGGAGGATCATTTGCCTCGCGGAGTTTGCTTAGAACAACAACTACCATTCCAAGATTCTCACGGCGCCTTACGAGGCCTTATACGGAGGAAGGCATGTCACGACCCAACTGGCCCGTGGATCTGCCTTACCCCGCACCCTAGTGATACAACATCGAGTAATCACGAACATAAACACATACATGAAACAAATGAAGTACAAAACAAGAACTGAGGAAAACTTGCCTTTCTGCATATATATAAATAACAACTCATACAAATGAATGCTTTAATCCTTTTACAACCCCGCCACAACAAGATTACTGCACTTCTAAGAAATGATACGACAACAACGGCGTGACAGTATTCCCGCCATACCCCGAATGTAAATACCTACAACGACAGGACTATACCAAGATAAGCCTCCGAGAAACTGAGCTTTCCCAAACGAATCAGGACTCCTAAGAGCGAGGATCAACGATCGTGTACCTTTACCGCGCAGATGAACGCACTCCGGCGAGGTCGCATAACAGTACCAAGTATGTGAAATCAAAATAACATCAGAATGAAATCATAGTAGTCTATATAAAGCAGAGACATGTATGATAACCAAACTACGCTCACAATAAATAAGCAAATATGTCAAGTCGTGACTCACGCCTCAAAGTTATCACAATAAAACCGTGACGGCAAGTACGGGCATAGCCGACTACTAAGACCCACGCATCAAAAATACCACAACCGTATCCCGAGGTCTTTCTGACCGCACCACATGATCGGCCGCCACTCGCCCGCAATATCAATGCGCGCTGCCTATCCTCGAACTCTCGCAGCCCGCATAGGTCACCCATGCACCCGCATGAGGTATTCTCGAATCACGGTCCTGCATCGCCGAGGTATACCCCGCATCGGCGCAGCCTAACCTCAGATCCGCCTAGGCTCCCGCAACCCGCATAGTCTCAAAAGACCGCATAGTCTCACTGCATCGCATGGAATCCCCGCATCGTGCTAAACACCCGAATGATCAATCCCGAGCTACCGTGACTCGCATAGTCACAAGGATCGCATAGCCGTGATAGACCAAGCATCGCGGTGGCAAGCCCTGTGATAATAAGTCATGGGTACGTGATACAATAACAAGATAACCCGCTTAACGCTTGACAACGTAAGCACAACAAGAGTGACCCCTTACACAATAATCACAAGATACTAACACACGAAGATCCTAACACGCTTACTTATCAAATCAACAAGAAAGTATTACAAGGCTATCACTTAACCAATACAATCAAATTATTCACACAAGGTACTTTCTACTAACAAGTTCGTACCTATCCCCAAAGTACTTCATACATTAAATCTTTAAAAGATACGCTATTTCACAAAACCACACAATACCGTAGTATATGAAAATAGAGTGATTATCTTTTTAGAGTAAATCAATTACTTCTCTTTGTAAAATCAAGTAGCCACATTCTTTCCAATGTTCAAGTTTGCCTAATTTCCAATGTTCAAGTTTGCCTAGTTTCCAATGTTCAAGTTTGCCTTTAGAAAGGTTTCAGAGTTCATAGTCTTATTCATTTAAGAATATAATTCTCCTTTAAACAACTGAGAACATAAGCCTTATGTGAGTAGGATATTCTTGTTTATAACAATCTTATTACAAAAACATGATCTAGGAAATATCATTTTGTCTCATCTTAGCTTCTATGCAGATGGAAGTTTCTACCGTTTTAATAATACTTAATTATTAAAACATTTTTATTAACGCCGCAGTTGGTTTGTCGATACACATTCCGATTTCCAAAATCAAGAAACATTCTAAGCCGTTATACCTAACTTTCCATAAAGCTAGTATAACTCTTAAGTTTTCAAACAATCAAGTACTACCTCCTCTTTCAAAATGATTCAAAATCTTTGAAATACTTCAAGTTCTTTATTATCACATAACAAGCCGCTTATAGTTCAAATCGCTTACCTTTTAAAAACCACAAGTATTTTCTTACCAACATAAAGTCATATAACTAACTTCCCATAAAGCCGTTATAACACTTTATGTTTTAAACCAATCAAATACATTTAGCACACGATGTCTACCGCATTACATAGTTCGCATATATCATGCTAGAAGAGATAGGAAGAGGTTCACATACCTCGCGACGAGTATCGACTAATAGCAAAACGCCCAAGTACTTCCAACCGCCGCTACTCCTTTGCCAAGCAGATCGCGCCACACGTAGTACTTCAACCTATAAGGCCACAAGGCGCCATTAACACTTAGATCCCTTCAGAGAACATTCTACGTAAAATTCGCAAAGACTCTCCCCGCAACAAACAGAAATCTCCACTCTATCTGGCCGCTACCAAGCCAACCAGTGGGTTATACGCTTAATCCGACGCACAATTCTACCTCACGTAAAAGCTACACAAGTCCATCGTAATACACCCATGTAAATACAACCAAGACACTTCTTTCAAAAGGTTTCTTATTATTCAGCTTAAGTCAAAAGACATCGCGATAACAACGCTCAAGACTATATATATAGTATACTTCAACTATATAATCTAACAACATGTAATTTCCAATTACAATAGGACAAGATATTTACCTCGATAAGCCCATAATTATCCGAGTTTAAATGTCGATCCCGAGCAAGGTTTAGCTCCTACTCCGCAAGGCCCGACTCCGCCTCCAAACAACCCTTAGAAGTTCTAACCAACTTCTACTTATAACTTCAACTACTGAAGATTTACTTAGTGGTTTCGGTTTTGTGGATCAAGGGAAGTATAATAGTATTTCGGGCTTTTTGTAAAGCGTATAACCTTAGAATACTACAAGGTATATGGCTAAGGTAATTGGGCATTATAACAATACTTTGAGGGTATTTCTAACAAGAGTGGTATTATACGAAGACAACTAGCAGTGGGGGTACACTCGGCTAGCACCCCTAGAGGGGGTGCTCTCGGCCACAGCGGGAGGCCCTCTACGAACTCAACACAAGTGAGGGAGAAGGAGAGCTTTCAAGACTTAGGCAAATTTACGGATGAATTAGTCTTCAAAGGCGGTATTTATAAAGCTGAAGTGCCAACCAACGGCCAAGATCTCGCCAAGTGCAAGGCAAGTGTAGGCCAAGATCTTGCCAAGTGCACCCTAACCAACTACACACAAAATATCCTACCAACCCTTGACCAATTTAACCACACTTTCGCCACCCCTTTACCGCCCAAGCCTAACTAATGAGAGGGTGACAAGTGTCGCCTCTTGTTGGTCCAAAATGTTTCGCCTCTCTAAAAACTGCAAAAATTAAAAATGACATAGCCTAAATTCCCTACGAAAGTCGTGGAAAACGCTTTCGCCGAAAAACCGACTTAACCGTGTCAGGAACAAAGTTAATTCGCCAAGCCTAATTCTCAAGTTCAAATTTTCTACGCACGCCCCACGCATACTCCGGAAATACGGTATAACATTCTCCTCCTTAGAAACATTCGTCCCGAATGTTCCTTCTAAGTCTCAAACAACGCGCGCCAAAGATAGTCTTCACTACTATACTTACGAATCAATCCCGCCACACCGCCACGTAAAACAACTTGCGCAAAAATGCTTACATCCAAGTCCACGAGGAAACACTCTAACATCACCAAAATGATACCACTTTTGTCACTTTGCTCGAGGCATTAACCTTCTCAAGCGACCCAACAAATGGTACCGGCCGCATGCGATCATCGGTCGCCAGACATTCAACTTTACTACATTTCGGAGCATCGCTCAGATTCAAAACTCGGGTTATCATCTTCAACTTGGTCATCATTAGCCGAATACTCGACGGATCTCCGATTTCCTTCTCGAACATAACACGAAGATCGACGACCGCTTCCTAAGTCTGACGGCAAGAATGCTAACATATAGGCAACCCGCCTATTCTTCACATGAACTCAAAGCGCCCAAAGTAACTCGCTAAGTTCCTCTCAGATTCCAAAACTCACACCCAACCCGGTGGTACTTTCAAGAAGACCGATCACAACTCAACTCTAAGCCGCCGATTATCCGCACGATTTCTCCGAGCCGCCGTAACCTCTTCTAGACAAGCTTTACTTCTATCCACACCATTGAACAAGCTCAACCAACTATCCAACTCGCCAACATCGAACCAATCGACCGACGACTCACACATCCGCCCTACAAGGCTTCATAAGGCGACATCCGAACACCAAATGGTAGCTTAAACACTCTTCAACATGAGACAACAATTCTCGCAATTATCCTCAAATCCAAACACCGCCCGAGGCGAACGTGATTCGAGACTTACTGAAGTTCCTAACCTTGCTCGTAAAACCTCCGTAAAAGAAACAACCGCAACCTGGCTCCACTGTTCGACATAAGGCGGTAGGCACCTCGCAGCCTTTACAACCTTTCTCGATATATCATCTCGCATAACCCTCTCGCCGAGTAAACGGCCTTTGCTAAGACAAGACTACCGCCTCTCGGCCCGACCATCGGTCGAACGCATCCACGAATTCGACGCTGGTTAACTAAACTTGGGCCTAACACCCTCGTGGGTCTACCACAAGGCTGACCACCACAACCGACCCCACCACCATACATGACGCGGTTGACCCGCAACGCGGCCTCAACCCGACCCAAGAACGCCGCAAAACGCCAGCTCCTCAAGGAAAACTCTCACTAATCACGCTACGAAACCTAGCGGTCTTCTTAGCTCAACTACCCTCTTTCATTCCACACTACTCGTGACTAATCCCACAAACATAACTCACGCGCACTATGCACTCCTATAAGGGTCAAACATAAACAATACATCTTTTACTCGAGACGGCCTTACCTCTAAGGTCTCTACGTATAACACTCTAAGGCTCACACTTTCTCTATCCCCAAATCTTACTGTTAACTAACCAAGATTTCTAATCACCATTTACACAATGCTATCGTAATATAACACTTAAGGTATACTCACCTTATCACACATACTAAACCCTGTAGGTTAAAGATCTATCTCAGATTCATCGCTTCACTCTTAGTCGCTCTAATCAAACTCGCCTGCAGGCGCATAGCTAAGGAAGATGACGAACTACCCACCGATCTCAAGGCTAAGTCCTCCCGCAAGGACACTCTTTCGACATCGCACCGACGGCCATAGGTACAACAAGTACAACTAAAAGGCGACATTCTCGAGACGACGCCGCCACATCGTGAACACCGGTAAGAAAAAACTGAATCTGCATGGCCGAACCTTCGCAGGATCAGAACCTAAGCTCCGAGCTCACCAACTCCCGATACCCCGAACGCCCCAACCCCGCGGAGGACCTTTCAGACCGTGGATGCGCATAATCTAATTCACGCGAGGCGATCGCCGAAAGTTACCAGCGACTCGCCGCTCGCCTCTTCTCGCGCCCTTCAACCCGCCGATCTCTACGCTTTCGGCCGCGCATAAGCCCGCATACGTGCCATGCTCAAGCTTCCAATCAAGAATTACTTGCACAACCTTCTCGCTGATATTCATCAAGACTCGCGCAGACATCAGATACTCTCCGTAGTCAAATCCATAGTTAGTAATGGTCGCCTCCTTGAAATCTATATTCTAAGTTCCCGGTCGTGGAACTGAAGGTTCAAATATCATGGCCGCAGAGGAATCGCCGCCGCGGCTAAACTCGCTGGGCTAGCGACGCCGCAGTAACTCCCCGAACGAAGCACCACCCAAGGTGATAATTGGGCCTGCGCTCACGCAACCCTCTCAGATTTACTCGCAGCCTCCTCGCTTTGCCCTCCCGGCCGGCCGCCACGCGAGGCATAACGGTAAGGGAAAGAAATACGTTGAGGTCCAACTTACAACACGCCTCTAAGGCACGATCTCAGAGTGAGAAGAAATAGAAACCAATCCTAAATATCCTATAGCCTCCTCGACATCAAGTGGTGCAAAACACACCGATAATCAAGACTTCATCGATACGGCTCAGAGACACTTTCCGAGGATTAATCGCTTCGATACCACTTTTGTCACGCACTAACTGGCCTGGATCGTGCCTTACCCCGCACCCTAGTGATACAACATCGAGTAATCACGAACATAAAACACATACATGAAACAAATGAAGTACAAAACAAGAATTGAGGAAAACTTGCCTTTCGCATATATATATAAATAACAACTCATACAAATGAACAGCTTTAATCCTTTTTACAACCCCGCCTACAACAAGCATTCTGCACTTAAGAAATGATACGACAACAACGGCGGACAGGTTCCCGCCATACCTCGAATGTAAATACCTACAACGACAGGACTATACCAAGATAAGCCTCCGAGAAACGGAGCTTTCCCAAACGCCGAATCAGGACTCCTAAGAGCGAGGATCAACGATCGGTGTACCTTTACTCGCAGATTTAACGCACTTCAAGCGAGGTCAAGATAACAGTACCAAGTATGTGAAATCAAAATAACATCAGAAATGAAATCATAGTAGTCTATATAAAGCAGAGACATGTATGATAACCAAACTACGCTCACAATAAATAAGCAAATATGTCAAGTCGTGACTCACGCCTCAAAGTTATCACAATAAAACCGCACGGCAAGTACGAAGGCATAGCCGACTACTAAGACCCACAAGCACTCAAAAATACCACAAATCAGATCCCGAGGTCTTTCTAGACCGCACTACATGATCGGCCGCCACTCACCCGCAATATCAATGCGCGCCTATCCTCGAACTCTCGCAGCCCGCATAGGTCACCCATGCACCCGCACGAGGTATTCTCGAATCACGGTCCTGCATCACCGAGGTATACCCCGCATCGGGCGCAGCTAACCTCAGATCCGCCTAGGCTCCCGCACTCGCATAGTCTCAAAAGACCACATAGTCTAAACAGATCGCATAGGAATCCCCGCATCGTGCTAAACACCCTAATGATCAATCCCGAGCTACCGTGACTCGATAGTCACAAGGATCGCATAGCCGATAGACCGCATCGCGGTGGCAAGCCCTGTGATAATAAGTCAAGGGGTATGTGATACAATAACAAGATAACGCTTAACGCTTGACAACGTAAGCACAACAAGAGGACCCTTACACAATAATCACAAGATACTGACACACGTAGCATCCTAACATGCTTACTTATCAAATCAACAAGAAAGTATTACAAGGCTATCACGAACCAATACAATCAAATTATTCACACAAGGTACTTTCTACTAACAAGTTCGTACCTATCCCCAAAGTACTTCATACATTAAATCTTTAAAAGATACGCTACTTCACAAAACCACACAATACCGTAGTATATGAAAATAGAGTGATTATCTTTTTAGAGTAAATCAATTACTTCTCTTTGTAAAATCAAGTAGCCACATTCTTTCCAATGTTCAAGTTTGCCTAATTTCCAATGCTCAAGTTTGCCTAGTTTCCAATGTTCAAGTTTGCCTTTTAGAAAGGTTTCAGAGTTCATAGTCTTATTCATTTAAGAATATAATTCTCCTTTAAACAACTGAGAACATAAGCCTTATGTGTGAGTAGGATATTCTTGTTTATAACAATCTTATTACAAAGA
Source organism: Przewalskia tangutica (assembly GCA_029844215.1). Classification (NCBI taxonomy): domain Eukaryota; kingdom Viridiplantae; phylum Streptophyta; class Magnoliopsida; order Solanales; family Solanaceae; genus Przewalskia; species Przewalskia tangutica. Next base: position 69,101,242 of record CM056727.1, read on the forward strand.
AATGCATGATCTAGAAATATCATTTTGTCTCATCTTAGCTTCTATGCAGATGGAAGTTTCTACCGGTTTTAATAATACTTAATTATTAAAACATTTCCTTTTATTAACGCCGCAGTTGGTTTGTCGATACACATTCGATTTCCAAAATCAAGAAACATTCTTAAGCCGTTATACCTAACTTTCCATAAAGCTAGTATAACTCTTAAGTTTTCAAAACAATCAAGTACTACCTCCTCTTTCAAAATGATTCAAAATCTTTGAAATACTTCAAGTTCTTTATTATCACATAACAAGCCGCTTATAGTTCAAATCGCTTACCTTTTAAAACCACAAGTATTTTCTTACCAACATAAAGTCGTTATAACCAACTTCCCATAAAGCCGTTATAACACTTTATGTTTTAAACCAATCAAATACATTTAGCACACGACGCCTACCGCATTACATAGTTCGCACATATCATGCCAGAAGAGATAGAAGAGGTTCACATACCTCGACGAGTATCGACTAATAGCAAAACGCCCAAGTACTTCCAACCGCTACCCTTTAAGCCAAGAGATCGCGCCACACGTAGTACTTCAACCTATAAGGCCACAAGGCGCCATTAACACTTAGATCCCTTCAGAGAACATTCTACGTAAAATTCGCAAAGACTCTCCCCGCAACAACGTAAATCTCCACTTATCGGGCCGCTACCAAGCCAACCAGTGGGGTTATACGCTTAATCCGACGCACAATTCTACCTCACGTAAAAGCTACACAAGCTCCATCAGAATACACCCCATGTAAATACAGTCAAGACACTTCTTTCAAAAGGTTTCTTATTATTCAGCTTAAGTCAAAAGACATTGTCGATAACAACGCTCAAGACTATATATAGTATACTTCAACTATATAATCTAACAACATGTAATTTCCAATTACAATAGGACAAGATATTTACCTCGATAAGCCCATAATTATCCGAGTTTAAATGTCGATCCCGAGCAAGGTTTAGCTCCTACTCCGCGGCCCGATTCGCCTCCAAACAACCCTTAGAAGTTCTAACCAACTTCTACTTATAACTTCAACTACGGTGAAGATTTACTTAGGGTTTCGGTTTTGCCAGGATCAAGGGAAGTATAATAGTATTTCGGCTTTTTGTAAAGGTATAACCTTAGAATACTACAAGGTATATGGCTAAGGTAATTGGGCATTATAACAATACTTTCGAGGGTATTTCTAACAAGAGGGGTATTATACTAAGACAACTAGCAGTGGTACACTCACTAGCACCCCTAGAGTGGGGTGCTCACACATGGGGAGGCCCTCCGAACTCAACACAAGCGGAGGGAGAAGGAGAGCTTTCAAGACTTAGGCAAATTTATGGATGAATTAGTCTTCAAAGGGTGGTATTTATAGGCCAAGTGAAGGCCAACCAACGGCCAAGATCTTGCCAAGTGCAAGGCAAGTGTAGGCCAAGATCTTGCCAAGTGCACCCTAACCAACTACACACAAAATATCCTACCAACCCTTGACCAATTTAACCACACTTTCGCCACCCCTTTACCGCCTGCCTAACTAATGAGAGAGGTGACAAGTGTCGCCTCTTGTTGGTCCAAAATGTTTCGCCTCTGAAAAATCCGAAAAATTAAAAATGACATAGCCTAAATTCCCTACGAAAGTCGTGGAAAACGCTTTCGCCGAAAACCGACTTAACCGTGTCAGGAACAGTTAATTCGCCAAGCCTAATTCTCAAGTTCAAATTTTCTACGCACGCCCCACGCATATACTCCGAAATACGGTATAACAAGCAGTCACCGATAGGCTGGTTCGAGGTGGGGAAGTTCGCTTAGTCGGACCGCACTTAGTTCACAGCAAAGGGATAAGGTGAAGCTTATCCAGAGCTGTTGGCGCTCGTAGCCTACAGGTCGACGCGGATCATCCGCTACCGACACTTGGAATTTGAGATAGATGATTGGGTTTTTCTAGCGTACGCCTACGGCGGCGTGATGAGATTTGGAAAGAAGGGAAGCTTAGCCCAAGGTATATTGGGTCAGACGGATTGTCCGTAGCGAGGCGCGTTACCTATGAGTTAGATCTTCCGTCCGATTCGAGGCAGACATCCAGCTTTCCATGTGTCCATGTTGAAGTGTATCGAGATCCATCTAGAGTGCACCCGCTTCAGATGTCCAAGTGACAGAGGAGTTGTCGATGAGGAGAGTCCCATAGCGATACTCGATCGTCAAAGTTAGACGACTTCGACGAAAGACGTGGCTTCCACAAGGTCCTATGGCGAACGAGAACAGGAAGAAATGACGGGAAGCAGAGGATGACATGAGGAAGAAGTACCTCACCTATTTCCTATACCTCCGTGTAACCCACTTTCCCGCTTGTTAGTTTTAATTTAGCCTTTACGCTCAAGATGTCAGGTCTCGCGAGCTTCTTTATTTGTAAAGAGAATAGTAAAGAGGGTCTATGTTGATGTTGTGATTTGAGTAAGTTTGTAGGAACATTCGGACGAATGTTTCTAAGGAGGAGAATGTTATACCCCGTATTTTTGACCCTACGTATGAGAGCGTACGAAATAATGTACGACTTAAAATTTTCAAAGGATAGGTTGACGGATTATTCCGGACGGGTTTTTAGTCAACTTTAAGGCGGGTTATGACCCGGTACATTGATAGTTCCTAAGTGGTTCAAAGGCCTAAGGCGTAGTTCATTGAGTCTAGATTCCAACGCAACCAACCGCTCGCCGATAGACGCCTGAGTAGAAAGATATGAGAATTACAAGTTCAAAGGCGCAATGACAGAAATGTGTTTCGAAAAGGGCGGCGTGGCCGCGCGAGACAGGGCCGCGCGCCAAAGTACTGTAGGGTCGCTGAAGTTTCAGCCACGCGCCGAAGATCCGAGGGTCCGCAGGAGCTGGGCCGCGCCGGCAAGCGCGCGAGGCGGATTTTTGGGCGAAAAACTTAGGTAAGTCCGACTTCTTTAAAGGCATGAGAGGTGACAAGTGTCCCCCCATCTGATTTTGCTTGCATGGTTTATATTGACCAAGTCTTGTAGACTTGGTCATCTCTCAAACACCTTCCTCTCTCTAAAAATCAGCTCCTCCTTCTCTCTAAAAACCCAAGAAAATCTGAATAGTTTAGAACCAAAAAGAAGCTTCAGTAGCTAGCTTGTTGGCATTGTTGTGTGGTGTTCTTGGCAAGGAAGCTAGCAATATTTGGAATAAGTTTTGGCTAAAACTTTAAGGTAATGATTCGTCCTTTAGATTTAGTTTTGCATGTTAAGAAGAAAGGACTTGTGGTAGTAAATAATGCTCTTAGAGTCATTGCATGCTAGAAATGTGGTTTGATATGAAGAATGGGTTAAGAAGAGATTATGAGCATTTTTTATCCTAAAAACAAACTTAGAATTTTTAAGTGAATTGTTTTAAACATATGGGCGTAAGTTTGGGTATGTAATCCCTTTGAATTGTTGGATTGATCAACCTTAAACGTGGTGTTTTGATGATAAATTCGGCCTTGAGAAAGGTGGCAAAGTGAGTAGAAACAAAGGAAATGCTGCCCAATTTTCCATAGAATTTAGTGGCCTTGAAATTAGATTGTTCTACTTTGAGATTAGAGGTTAACAAACGATCATGATTATTATAGGTTGAAATATTACTCATGTAGTTGAGCTTAGCAAGTGGATTGACCAAAGAGGTATGTGAAGTTTTCCTATCTCGAGCATGAATAGATGAAACTATGTAGTACCAGAGACGCACAAGATTTGGTATTCTTACTGTTTGAGTATATAATGACTTGTTTCGCTTTAAGAACGTATAAATCCTCGTTAGGGAAAAATATGATTTTACTAAAGTATAGAGTTAATATAACAACTTTATGGGAAGTTGGTTTATTAACTTCATAAAAGGTTAATGAGAAGAGATTTACTCTAAAAGTAAGATAAGATATATGAAGAGGCAAATTGATTTTAAGGTATCAATTGCCCAAGAGTTTTATGTATAAAGAGTCATTTTTAAAAAGAGTCAAGTATGTAGTACTTGGGTTAAATTCTGCTTTCTTTTATTAAAGATATGATTAAGTGCCTTAAGTAAACTAAAATGAGAGGTATATGAACAAGACTAATAAGAAGTTATAAGTTTCTTAACTTATTTACGATTATGATACGATGATACTGAGCTAGTGGTAAGAGATATCCGGCGGGCAAGCCCCAAGATCGTTATACCACCTTCTCCAGGGTAAGAGTATGTCTGAGGGGCAAGCCCCAAGATCGTCATACCACCTTCTCCAGTGTAAGAGTATATCTGAGGGGTAGATCCAAGATCGTTATACCATCTGCACCAGTGTAAGAGTATATCTGAGGGGCAAGCCCCAAGATCGTTATACCATCCGCACTCAGCAAAGAGATATCCGGCGGGCAAGCCCCAAGATCGCTATACCATCCGCCCAGCAGTAAGAGTATATCCGGCGAGTACATTTCAAGATCGCTATACCATCCGCTTCGGTAAGCGATATCCGGCGGAAAGTCCCCAAGATCGTTATACCAATTGCCCGTGGATTTGCTACCCATGACGCGAGGAATACCTCACGCGAGTCCTTATGGGCTTACGCGGTGAAATAGTCCCACGCCACGGTACACCGATGCGAGAGTACCTCACGCTGGTCCACAGACCCACGCGGTGAAATAGTCCTGCGAGTAGGACGGTTTTATCGATACCACAAGCAGGTACCCTGCTTTGATCACGAGCCTCCTATTTTACGCAAGATCACATATATATATATATATATATATACTTGTCACTCTCATTGTTAGTAAGGCACCAGAAAAGGTATTTTATTGACTTCCATGACTCAAATTACTTTCAGACTTATGATATCATTACTATAGTATTTTCCACTTTGCATACTTGGTACATATCAGGTAATCGACTTTCCTGGGCCGCGCTCATGCCGCATAAGCGGTAAGCAGATCGAGGATCCTCGCTCTAGGATCACTACTCCAAAGGTCGTAAGCTCCATCCTCCTAAGCTTGTTTATCGGTACTGATACTCCCCGACGCTATAGGTGTTTTGTACATTCAGGGTATGGCGGGCCCCGTCCCGCCACGCTTGTTATCTTTAGAGGTCCGTGGTCACCTATGTGTTTTGGGGCTATAAGAACCAGCTTGTATTGCTATACTTTGTTCAAGTATGTTTTATAGGCACTTTATCTACCGCCGAATGTTTACCCTTTTCTCTATGTTATGTGTTATGTATGTTCCGCTGCTATTCTCTGACATATACCTGACAGGTACCCCGGTAGGGTACCAGTCATGGCCCCGGGGCTGGGTCGTGACAAAAGTCTCTTCTTAACCCATTCTTCATATCCAAACCTCATTTCTAGCATGCAATGACTCTAAGAGCATTATTTACTACCACAAGTTCTTTCTTCTTAACATGCAACACTATAAACTAAATCTAAAGGAAGAATCATTACCTTAAGGTGTTAGCCAAACTTATTCCAAATGTTGCTAGCTTCCTTGCCGAGAACACCACCACAAGCTAGCTACAAGCTTCCTTTTCTTGTTCTTAACTTTCAGATTTTTCTTGGGTTTTTAGAGGGAAGGAGGAGCTGATTTTTAGAGAGAGGAAGATGTTTGAGAGATAGACCAAGTCTACAAGACTTGGTCAATATAAGCCATGCAAGCAAAATCAGATGGGGGGGGGGACACTTGTCACCCTCCCATGGCCTTTTTAAAAGAGAAATCAGACTTTTCTAAGTTTTTCCGCCCAAAGTCCGCTGGCGCCGCTGCCACACAGCCATGCGCTGAAACCTCCGCAGTTTCAACTTTCGCGCCGCTGCCTCAGATCCGAGTCGCTGCCGCCGCTTTTTCCGAAACGCATTTCGTCCGATCACGCACTAACTTGTAACTCTCATAACTTTCTACTCCGACGCCCCATCGATTTAACGGTTGGTTGCGTTGGAATCTAGACTCAACGAACTATGCCCTAGGCCTTTGAAACACTTAGAAACTCTCAATGTACTGGGTCATAACCCGCCTCAAAGTTGACCAGACCCGTCCGGACCCCTCCGTCAACCTATCCTGCGAAAAGGTTTAAGTCTTACCCCCCCTTTCGTACGTACTCAAACGCATGACCTGAACTACGGGCGAACATTCTCCTCTTAAAAACATTCGCCCCGAATGTTCTTCGAGCCAATCTAATATCCCTGCACTTCTCGCATTTTTACACTAATGGAACTTTATTATGACACACACGGTCCTAAGATATCGCACACACATATCCACTCATCACTATCACACAAGACAACAGACTCGGGTGCACTAACGCTTATCTTACTTCTCTTCAAGGCCTAAAAGGATTCTCTTATCGCATTTCCAACCCATCGCTAGCATACATACATAACCTTAATATCATCCACTCACGGCATTCCATCATACAACAATCCTATCACGCATTCTAATTCTAAAGGGTCAAAGGTATACCGATGTCATATAAAGTGTCAAAGGACCGCTAAATCGGGAACCGCTACTACGACTTCTCGCCAAGGCCCCGCCGGTATGAACATCCCGCCTAGCAATTGAAAGTGAAGAACCCGCAATCGATCCAATAGATTGCGCCATCCCACCGTGGCTACCTGGTCGGACAGCCTTCTCGCCAAATGGCCCCGCTGCCGCAGTTGTAACAAGTCGCCGATCTAGTCCGACACTCCCAAAATGAGATCTACCACAATGACCACATCGAGGCAAAGCGTGGCCCTCGCATAATATCTTCTGATACCGCGAACTCGCCGCCGAGCTCGACCGCCTCAATATCCTCGACGGCCAAAACCACCCGGAAGACCGGAAGGGGCACATATTGGCGAGAATGTAGACTCAACTCGGCCGAGGTCGCCCACCCCAAAGCTATCCCGAAACCCCGCTGCCCCGCCCTTGGCCGGGCCGACTGGCCGCCCACACTCTCCCCGCCCTCAATCCCTCGCAAACGTCGCATCCCGGCAATATCCATACCGGTCAAGAGCCACCCTGCATACGCATTAATCATGTAACGATCTAACCCCATCACATACGTGAACTCGGTCCGCCATGTTTGCTACAATAGTGGGCGATACCGCCAATGAATCAAACTCAGGTTGTATTCCCGATGGTCTTCCCATTCTGCTCAATGCCAAAACCTATCCAAGCCGGCTCTCTCGCCTCTGAGGCAAAAGTGACCGAGGAAGGCTTCCGTGAACTCATCCCAAGCAGCTGGAGGAGCACCCACACCTTTTGACAACACCCACGACTCAAACCAATTCAACACAATATCGCAGAATCCAGAAGAAGTTAACACAACTGACTCCATCTCCGAGGCCCTAAGATCCGCAGAGTCCGCGGATAAACTCCCCGAGGATCCTCCTCGCACTCTCAACCATAGAACTCGGTGGATCACAACTTAGAAAGTCCCTAATCCTTAAACTATCGGCCAGTGGTTAGCCATCGCTCGGCGGCATCGCTCGCCACAATGCTAGTCAACAACCCGACCGCTTCCCGTAGTCCCTATACTCGCCCCATTGGAACGGAGGCTCGTACCGCGGTCTCGTGAGCCGCTGCTTCTCAACTCCTGAGGCCGGGCGACGCCGTGGAACTCGCCGCCAAACATCATCTCCGGCAAAGGGCCGGGCTCGCCTCGAGCCTCTCAAGGCCCTACTTGCGCTCTCAATCGCTTTGCCCTTCGTGGCTCGTTGCTTTACTGGGAGGCATCATCGCTATAAAAGAATACGCCGAGGAGTCCAACTTATAACACACTCTAAGGCACGATCTCAGAGTGAGAAGAATGGAAACCAATCCTAAATATCCCGCAGCCTCCCGACATAGATGTGGCGCACAACACACCGATAATCAAGACTCTACTAGATACGGCTCAGACACTTTCCGAGGACTAACCGCTCGATACCACTTTTGTCACGATCCGACCCGGTCTGACTAGTACTCACCGGTACCCTATCATGCATCGAGAATAGCAATGAACATACATGAAACAAAATATGTATAAGGTAAACATCACTAGCTAGCCTATAAGGCCGCCTTTCATAAAATAACTTAACCGAAAGTGAAACAGTACATCTTATCATTACAAATTTCAAACCACAAACATGACTACGCACTTAGGAATAACGATCGGCGGACAGGCCCCGCTGCACTTCGAATGTACAAAAGTAAATAACCTCGTGGAATCATACCAAAAGACAAGCCCCGAGGACGGAGCTTTCCAAAATGAACAATGATCCTAAGAGCGTGGACCAAAGAAGTTACGATCTCGACTACAGCATGTAACGCAGCCTCCGGGCGAGGTCGCATAACAGTACGTATGTGAAATCAAAATATCAGAATGAAAACATAAGTCCAAAACAAGCCGATCGTGATGAAATCAAATTACCTTTTATCGTGCCTTACTAACAATAAGAACATCAATCATATACTACACTCGCATGAAGAATAGGAAGCTCATAATCAAAATACAATGGAAGCGCACTGCGGAATCCTTCATCACCGCAGACGCCCAAGTAAACTCATAATCGAACAATGGAAGCATACCCGCGGAATCCTTCATCACCGCGCACGCTCCAAGTAACCTCATAATCAACAATGGAAGCATACCCGCGGAATCCTTCATCATCAAGCAGACGCCCAAGTAAACTCATAATCAACAATGGAAGATACCGCGGAATCCTTCATCATCGCGCACGCTCCAAGTAAACTCATAATCAACAATGGAAGCATACCTGCGGAATCCTTCATCATCAAGCGTACGCCCAAGTAAACTCATAATCGAACAATGGAAGCATACCCATGGAATTCTTCATCATCGATTTGACGCCCAAGTAAACTCATAATCAACAATGGAAGATACCCGTGGAATCCTTCATCATCGGGCAGACGCCCAAGTAAACTCATAATCAACAACGAAGCATACCTGCGGAATCCTTCATCATCGCAGACGCCCAAGTAAACTCATAATCGAACAATGGAAGCATACCTGCGGAATCTTCATCATCGCAGACGCCCAAGTAAACTCATAATCGAACAATGGAAGCATACCCGTGGAATCCTTCATCACCGGGCAGACGCCCAAGTAAACTCATAATCAACAATGGAAGCATACCTGCGGAATCCTTCATCACCGCAGACGCCCAAGTAAACTCATAATCGAATAATGGAAGCATACCCGCGGAATCCTTCATCATCGCGTACGCCCAAGTAAACTCATAACTGAACAATGGAAGCATACCCGTGGAATCCTTCATCACTGGCGGCACGTCCAAGTAAACTCATAACTTCTTTAGGCTTTCATTAACACACAAAATGAATCTCATTTTCATGACCTTATCCAAGAAAAACCAACTCTTTAACCTTTCATAAAGTTATTATAACCAACTCCCCATAAAGCCGTTACACTAGCTTTATGCTTTAAAACTTTAGACGTTCATACTCTTTCATAAGGCCGTTACAACTAACCTCCCATAAGGCCGTTATAACTCCTTATGTTTCAAAAGATTTCGTTCTTTTTATTAACCAAGAGACTTATACTTCAAATCAAACTCACACCATTTCCGTAATACTTCTTCATGTCACGAAATCCTTATCTACCTTATTTAGGTTAAACCATTACTTAGGAATAAGTGGGTTAACTCTCTAACCCAACCAACTTAGACATTTTCTTAAAACAAGTCAAGTACAACAAGTAGATTTACTTCATTTAAAACACGTACTTCTACCGTACTATATAGTTCAAATTACTCATGCTCAAGAGATAAGAAAGCTCCACATACCTCTTTGGTCAATCCGCTTGCCAAGCTCAACTACCGCAAGTAATATTTCAACCTATAATAATCATGATACGTCCATTAACCTCTAATTTCAATGTAGAATAATCTAACTCAAAGCCACTAAATTCTAGGGAAAATCAAGATTTCCTTTGTTTCTACTCACTTTGCCACCTTTCTCAAGGCCGAAATTACCATCAAAACACCACATTTAAGGCTCAATCAATCCAAAAATTCAAAGGGGATTACATACCCAAAATTCTGTCCCATAAGTTTACAACAATTCACTTAACAATTCTAAGGTAGTTTTTAGGCTACAACATGCTCATAATCTCTTCTTAACCCATTCTTCATATCCAAACCTCATTTCTAAAGCATTTAATGACTCTAAGAGCATTATTTACTACCACAAGTTCTTTCTTCTTAACATGCAACACTATAAACTAAATCTAAAGGAAGAATCATTACCTTAAGGTGTTAGCCAAACTTATTCCAAATGTTGCTAGCTTCCTTGCCGAGAACACCACCACAAGCTAGCTACAAGCTTCCTTTTCTTGTTCTTAACTTTCAGATTTTTCTGGCTTTTAGAGGAAGGAGGAGCTGATTTTTAGAGAGAGGAAGATGTTTGAGAGATAGACCAAGTCTACAAGACTTGGTCAATATAAGCCATGCAAGCAAAATCAGATGGGGGGGGGACACTTGTCACCCTCCCATGGCCTTTTTAAAAGAGAAATCAGACTTTTTCTAAGTTTTTCCGCCCAAAAGTCTCACAGGCATGGGCGCTAAACCTCCGCAGTTCTCTTCGAACTTTCGCCATGCCTCAGATCCGAGCCGCGCGCTGCCGCTTTGTCCGAACGCATTTCGTCCGATCACGCACTTAACTTGTAATTTCATAACTTTCTACTCCGACGCCTTATCGATTTAACGGCCGTTGCGCTGGAATCTAGACTCAACGAACTATGCCCTAGACTTTGAAACCGTTATACTTCGTATTTCCAGAGTATGTACGTGTGGACGACGCATGAAATTTGAGCCTTGTTAGGCATAGGATCAAATTTGGGCACAAGTGCCGAATAGAGTCGTTTTAAACGCTTCCATTTCGTAGGGAAAATTCGCCATGTCGCTTATGATTTTTATGGATTTTTCCGAGAGACTAAACATTTTGGACCAACGGGAGGGTGATATGTGTCACCCTCACATTGGAAGCAGTGGTGGCTTGGACGATCAAGGCCCAAGAGGGATGGTCGCCTAGCCGATTGGTTCCTTGATTTGTGCCTTGCTTTGGCTTGTTTTGTGGAGTGTTTTGTGGAGTAGGTTAGGTGCACTTGGCTTGATCTTGGCCTTACACTTGCCTTGCACACGGCTTGATCTTGGTCATTGGTTGGCCTTGGTTTTGCTATAAATACCCCTAAGCTTCAAGACTTCATCCATTCCTAAAATCACCAAGTCTTGAAAATCCTTCCTCCCTTTCTTGTTTCTAGCCGTGAGCTTCCTCCCCTTTCGTGGCCTTTGGCCGAGCAGGATTCCTCCCCTCATAGTAGTGTGGCCGTGGGTACCGCCCTAGCCTAGTTGTTTCATAAAACACCCCCTCTTGGTAGAAATACTCCAAGTATTGTTATAATGCCCAAAATACCTTAGCCTTTACCTTGTCATATTCCAAAAGTTACCTCTATACGTAGAGTCTAAATACTACCTTTGTCCTTTTAGTCTCAAACCGAAACCCTAAGGAAATCTTCATCGTTGGTTGAAGTATTTAAGCAGAAGTTGGTTAGAACTTCTAAGGGTTGTTTGGAGCGGATCGAGCGCACTGAGTAGAGCTAAACCTTGCTCAGATCGACATTATAACTTGGATAATTTTGGGCTTGTCGAGGTAAATATTCTTGTCCCCTTATCAGAATTGAGATTTCATGTTGTAGGAATATATAGTTGAAGTATACTATATATAGTAATCAACATTATCGCGCAAATGTCTTTTGACTTAAGCCCAATTTAAAGAAGAGAATCGAATCAGAATTACATAGATCAGACATAAAGAGACTTGTGTAGCTTTGTTGTAGTAGAATTGTACACGCCCTGCTAGACGTAAACCCCTGGTTGGCAGTAGCCTACTCGATCGAGAGATTTACGCTGCTGTGGGGGGAGGCGCCAATTTTCTCAGAATATGAAACGATGAGATCTAGATGTTAATGTCACTGTGGCCTTATAGGTCAAGTACTACGGTGGTGCGATCTACGTGGCTGGCGAAAGAGCCGACGCTTCAAGTACTTGGAGCGCTTTTGCTATTAGTCGATACTCATCGCGAGGTATGTGAACCTCTTCCTATCCGCTCTAGCATGATATGTGTATAACTATGTAGTACGGCAGATACGTGTTTGATGTATTTATTTGTTTGAAACATAAAAGTGTTATAACGCTTTATGGGAAGTCGTTATAACACTTTATGAGGTAAGAAAATGCTTTGTGGTTTCAAAGTGGTAACCGATTTGACTTATAACGGATTTGATGTGTAGTAATAAAGAACTCAAGTGTTTCAAAAGATCTTTTGAAAAAGAGTAATACTTGGCTTTGAAAACATAAGAGTTGTACTAGCTTTACGGGAAGTTAGGTATAACGCCTTAAGAGTGATAAAAGAATGGTTTATCGATTTTTAGAAGTTAAGAGACTTGATCTTGAAAGATAAGAGACTTAACTTGTTTTCCTTGGTAATTAACATTCCGTTAAAAGTGTTGGAAACCTCATTCGCGAGTAACGAGTACTGGTTTTAAAAAGAATAATGTTTTACCGATTTCGAAATGAGAATAAGTATCGAACAAACCACAACAAATACTTAATAAAGGAAAGTGTATTGACAAATAACAAATTGTTATTAAAACCAAGAGAAACCTCCATCCGCATAAGTTAAGATAAGACAAAATTGTATTACATTTTCCTAGATCCCGGTCAGAATAAGACGGTTATAAACAAGAATAACCTACTCACATATAAGGCATATGTTTCTCAAATCGCTTAAAGGAGAATTATGTTTTAAAGGATTAAAACTATGAACTACTAAACCTTTTCTAAAATGAGAAACTTGAGCATTTGAAATTAGGCAAACTTGAACGCTTGGAAAATAAGGTTGTTACTTGATTTTACAAAGGGAAGCATTTTTGTTTACTTAACAACGTCATTACTCCATTTTTATACTACGGTATCGGTGACCTTTGTAAAAGAAATGGATCTTTAAAAGGAATTTAGCGACGTAGCACTTTAGTGGTTAAAACCCTGACTTTGGCATAAAATGAAAGTACTTTGAGTTGTGTATGACTTGCCTATGCTTGTGATAATAGCCTTTTTGTGCAAGTTGTTGTATTTGCGTTACCGCGTTCTCATGGAGGGCCTGACTTGTCGAGAACTTACTGACGTGGCCGGCAAAGGACGGAGAATTCCACGTATGTTTCCATTTTGATTGTTGTCTTGTTGATTGATGTTATACGGACACGTCTACACCGGCGCAATTCCGGACACGCTGCTACGCGCAGTTGATCACCCAAGATATCATTGCTGATGTTATACGGACGGTCTACACCGGCGCAGAATTCCGGGGCATGTGGACACGGGGCATTGGTATTATGGTTGCATCATGGACATGTCTACACCGGCGTGCACCCGGTACGCGCCACGATGCGAACACGATTGACGCTGGCGAGACCCATAGTTATATTCGAGCGATGACTGAGGCGCGAGTCCTCGATCGACATGATCGCTTATATCAGGAATCAGAGTTTGGTTATCATACATGTCCCGCTTTATATAGACTAGTATGATTTCATTTACGCATTTTTATAGTTTCACATACTGGTACTGCCAGATCGACTCTCCTTTCGGCCGCTCACGCCGCAGTGAGGTACACGGCCGTGATCCTCGCCTTAGGATCACGCCAACAGATTGGAAGCTCCGCTTCTCCGAGGCTTATCTTTTGCATGTGTTCCCGAGTTGTAGGTTCTGACATTCGTGGTACGGCGGCCATGTCCCGGCCATGTTGTCAGAAATCTTAGAGTCAGAGTAATCGCGCAAGTGTGGTTGTAAAAGGATTAAACTGCTCGGTTTTATGTATATACCAAGGCAACTGCTTTGGTTGGCTCGCTTTGTTATACCCTCGTAGTTCCGTGGTATGATGCGAGGACGCACGCATTTAGAATACGCATGTAAAGATTGGAAAAGCAAGAAAGAGTGATTTTTCCACTAAAAGTTTCCGCTTTGAAGGAAAAAGGTTCGTTAACGGGAATTGATTCCCGATTTGGTATTCTGACTTCCCGAATATTAGAGAATTATGGAATTTTATTTTCGAAATGGTCACGCTGGGCCCACGGAGAAATTTACTGCTTTGGGCCCACTTTGTTTTCTAGATTTTGGCCATCAGGATATTTTCGAAGATGTTTTATTTTGGGCCAATAGAGGGTGACACGGTCACCCCGCCAGTGGCTCGCCGAACGACATTTGTGCACAACACCCTGCTAGAGTCGCTGACTAAACGCTTTACATAACTTCATGAGTGGAAAATTCCGCTATGTCTTTTCTTATTTTTATGGATTTTTCCGAGAGACTGAACATTTTGGACCAACGGAGGGTGACATGTGTCACCTCACATCGAAGCAGGGCGCACTGACGATCTAAAGCGCCGCTGGGTAGATATTTTCGTAGATATTCGCGAGGGTTTTACGAGTAGGACCAGGGGCACTTGGGCATATCTCGGCCCTACACTTGCCTAGAACTTGGCTAGATCTTGGCCATTGGTTGGCCTTTGCTTGACCTATAAATACCCTCTCCTTGCAAGACTTCTTCATCCCAAAATCTCTAAGTCTTGAAAGCCTTCTCCTCCCTTAGCGTAGTTGTCTCGCCGAGAGTCCTCCCCTTTGCGAGGCCTTGGCCGAGAGCACCCCTCGTGGTGTTGTCTCGTATAAATACCCCTCTTGGTAGAAATACTCTCAAAAGTATTGTTACTATACCCAAATTACCTTAGTCAGATACCTTGTAGTATTCCAAAGAAACCTCTATACGTAGAGTCTTAAATACTACCAGATGTCCTTTTGTCTCAAACCGAAACCCTAAGGAAATCTTCATCGATTGATCAAGTATTTAAGCAGGTTGGTTAGAACTTCTGGGTTGTTTGAGCGGGTCGAGCACCGAGGTGAGCTAAGCGCCGCTAAGGATCGACATTTATACTTGGATAATTACGGGCTTATCGAGGTAATTATCTGTTCTCTAATTGTAATTGAAATTACATGTTGTTAGAATATATAGTTGAAGTATACTATATATAGAACTAAGCTTAGATCGCGCAATGTCTTTTGACTTAAGCCCAAGAATAAAGAAAAGAATCGAATCAGATGTACATGTGGATCGTATTGGCAAGAGACTTGTAGTATTATCGAGTAGAATTGTACACGCCCTTAGACGATAAACCCCCGGTTGGCTTGGTGGCCTACCGATGAGAGAGATTTACGCCGCTGGAGTGCGTGAGGTGTCACGAATTTTCTGTAGAGAAATGGAACCTTGTGTTTTGAAGTTAATAGACGCCAGGACTTTTAGGTGAAAGTACTAAGAGTAGCGTATTCTACTGAGGAGTGGAAAGGGCTAGCAAGTGCGTTGTAGTACTTGGAGCATTTTGCTTATTGTCGATACTCGCCGCGAGGTGTGAACCTCTTCCTATCTCTTCTAGCATGATATGTGAACTATGTAGTACGGTAGACATACATGTGTTAACTGTGTTTGATTGTTTTAAAACATAAAGTGTTATAATGGCTTTACGGGAAGTCGTTATAACCTTTATGTAGGTAAGAAAATACTTTGTGGTTTTAAAAGGTAATCACGTGGAATTATAACCGGCTTGTTATAATAAAGAACTTGATGTATTTCAAAAGATTTATAAATCGCTTTCGGAGAGTAATACTTGGTTTTTGAAAACTTAAGAGTTATACTAGCTTTACGGGAAGTTAGGTATAACGCTTAAGAATGTTTTACCGATTTCGAAATCGTAACGTATCGCCAAACCACCGCAGCTGCTAATAAAGGAAAATGATCGACTAATGAGTTGTATTATTAAAACCAGTAGAAACCTCCATCCGCATAGAAACTAAGACGAGACAAAATGATATTACATTTTCTAGGTCACGGTCATTGTAGTAAGATTATTATAAACAAGAATAACCTATTCACTCATAAGACTTATGTTACTCAAATGTTTTAAAAGAGATTAAGATCGTGAGTTATGAAACCTTTCTAAAATAAGTAACTTGAGCATTTTTGAAATTAGGCAAACTCGGACGCTTGGAAAATAATGTTGTTACTTAATTTTACAAAGGTAAGTGTTTTGGGTTTACTTAAAAGACAAATACTCTATTTTATACTACGTATCAGGTGACTTATGCGAAGGAATGATCTTTTAAAGATTTAATGATTTAAGTACTTGGGACGGATACCCAACTTGTTAATGTAAAGTACCAGTGTGAATAACTTGATTGTATTGGTTTGTGATAGCCTTGTAATACTTTCTTGTTGATTTGATAAGTAAACATGTTAAGATGCTACGCGTGTTAGTATTCGTGATGTTAGTGTAAAGGGGTTTTCCTCGATCGCGCTTAAAGTTGTTTGACTATCACCGCATGCTGGTATTGTACCACTCACCTGACTCAGGTCCGAGGTTGTCGCCTCCACGCTGGTAGACTCAAAGCGGTCCGGGACCATGATTCGAGAATACCTCACGCGTCCGTGGATCCATGCGAACTACGGAGTTCCAGTGTTAGTTTACGCCTCTCGTGGTCACGCGGTTCGCGCTACGCGATCGCGAGTCCGTGACGACGCCGGGAGTAGCTACCGACGCGGGTTATACCTCACGCGGCCTACGAGGTTGGCCTACGCGGAGTCGCGAGAGTTCTGTGGCTAGACGCGCACATTTGATATCGCGCGAGTGACCGCCATCATTGCGACGGCCTAGACAGATATCATGACACGCTTTACGACCTTGTTGGTATCAGGATTTTAGTAGTCGGCTATGCCTTCGCATTTACCCGCATAGCTTTATTATAACACGCGGACTCGTGTTCATGCGTGTTCCTTGGTGATTTCATATCATGATCGCCAGAATGGCGAATGTGTTCCACGCGCACGATTGATGCCGCGGGCGCGAGACCCATTGTTAAATTTGAGCGATGACTGGCGGCGCGAGTCCCCGACTGACATGATCGCTATTTATCAGGAATCGTAATTTGGTTATCATACATGTCTCCCGCTTTGTATAGACTACTATGATTTCATTTACGAGTTATTTTCGCCACATACTTGGTACCAGCATCGACTCTCGGGCCGCGCTCACGCCGCAGTAAAGGTACACCGCCATCGATCCTCGCCTGTGGTCACGTCAACATTGGGAAAGCTCCGCTTCTCCGAGGCTTATCAGCCGTATAGTCCTCGTTGTTGTAGGTATTTACATTCGTGGTATGGCGGGGGTCCAGAGTAATCACAAGGTGGTTTGTAAAAAGGATTAAACTGCTCATGTTGAAAAAGTTGTTATTTATATATATGCCGAAAGACAAGTTTTCCTCGACATCGTTTGTACTTCATTTGTTTCATGTTTGTGTTTTATGTTCCGCTGACACTGATGTTGTATCACTAGTGGTGCCCGGTGCATCACTACCACTGCCCCGAACGGTCGTGACATGCTTATTTATTTCGTTTCATGGCTTATGTTTTATTTTCCACGATTTTCTCTCGATGTTGTGTCACTAGGGTGCCTGTGGTAAGACACCACCACGCCCTGATTCGCGTGACAGAGTGGTATCGAGCAGCTTAGTCCTCTGAAAGTGTCTACTGACCGTTCAGTAGAGTTCTGATTATCACGTGTCGCGCACCACATCTATAATCGTGAGGCTATAGGACATTTAGGATTGGTTTCCATTCTTCTCATCCCGAGATCGTGCCTGAGCCGTTGTAAATCGACCCTCCGACGATCTCGCTTTTACCGCTATGCCTCCGCGCAGTGCAACCAGAGCCTGTATGGCAAGGCAGCCGAGGGTGCCGCTAGTGAGATACAGAGAGTACGAGTGGCGCAGCCCTGGCCAAGACTGAGATTGTGCTTAAGACGGCGAAGTTTCAGGACGCCGCCAAATTTCAGAGAGCAGAGTCGCAGCAGGGTCAGCCGAGACCACTGCACTGAGTCTCCGCCCCACCGCCCGGAGCAGATGAGACGGGTACAAGCGAGATGGTCGCTTGCCGCCGTGGTCGTGGCCGACATGAGGATAGGCCGGACGCAGCAGCCTGGCCCAAAGAGCACCAGCGGTTCACCCCGAGCGCATAGTTTGAGGTCGCAGGACTTCCGAGACGAGCCCGCCAGAGTTCTACGTCGAGGCTCGAGGATGATCCGCAGGAGTTCATCCGACGCCACGCCGATCACGAGAGTGATCAAGGCTTCGAGACCGAGTCGGTGGTCTTAGGTTCGCGACGGCCGCGTGATACCGCAATGATCGTTTGATTCGCGAGCTGTCCCGGAGAGAATGCACTTCCACCGCTGGGACGAAGTTTTCGGGCCTTCCGGCACATTTCTTGCCTCCACAGACGGCGAGGGCTCGGCCGGCGATTTTTGACGCTGAGGCGTAACGCGCGCATAGCCGAGTACAATGTGAGTTTGACTCATCGCCCAAAGATGTTCCCGCATTAGTAGCTAGTATGGAGGATCGAGTGCACCGATATATTACAGGGCTTGACGAATACCTAGCTGAGAGTTGTTCGTGTAGCCCTTCACCGCACGGACATTGCCCGCACGCAGCTTACGCACTGACGCGAGGAGCGAGGAATCGACTGAACGACCGAGATCGCAGTAAGAGGCCGTAACAGCAGGTCCTTTGGTGACTTTCGAGGCGACCGCCTCAAGAAAGCAGGTTGTACCTCCGCCAAGGCAAAGTGGTCCTCCACAACCTTCGTGGCATCCAGAGTATTCGGAGCAGTCGTGGCTCCGCGGTTCGTGTTTCGCGGAAGTGGGCGTTGCCAGATACGCCACCCCTACCTGCGTGGTCGTGGTAGACCGCATATAGGGAGTGTCGCGGTGCCAGGGGAGCTTGTTATTTTTGCAACAATGGGCCATTTTGCGAGGAACTGTCTCACTGGGCGAGCACTGATGTTACGACTCACCTTCAGATCGCCGTCGTTCATCACCTTCATAGCATGCGCACTGCAGGCGTGCCTATGATTAGAGCGAGCGGTAGCTTCGTGTATATCCTTAACCTCTAGAGTTTTGGTATGCGTGATATTATGATCTTATTATTACGTACATGTACGGATAGCGCTGGTTATTTGCAGTTAGAAACACGGTTAGTCGGAAGCGGTAAGTATGGGGTACGGTAAGTATGAACCGTAGAATACTTCACGATCGGGACCCAGAGGTGCGTCGTCTTGAGTAAAAGATTTATTTTATGTTTGACCTCTATCGAGTGCGCCGATACGTGGAGTTATTGTGGGAATTCCTCGGGTCGAGTAAATGGAAGTGGTAGCTTTCATGACTTTTATAAAGATTGTTCCTGATCGGAACAAGAGCGCGCGTTATGGGTCGTTGAGGACCATCGCGGGTCAACCCGCAGCCCTGGCCATGGAGTGGTCATCCGGCGTGGTCCCGCCAGCGGTAGGATCACAAGGATGCTAGGCCCGAGTTTAGTTAACCATCGATGAGTTCGCGAGGTGTTCGACCGCATCGGTTCGCAAGGCCGGAATGGCCTCGCGTAGTGAAGATAGTAAGATGAACAAGTTCGAGGTAGTGACTCACGCTTTGGAACCAAGCGACGATCAAGTATGGTACGATCGAGAGTTCAAGTGTTCGAGAAGCGGCACGACGAGTAAGGAAGGAAGAGGACGCGTGTTATTTCGCGTGGCCGTGGCGCTGCAACTTGTTAGAGGAACTTCATCGATATCCGTTTGAGAAGGAACATTCGACGAATGTTTCGGGCGAGGGAGAATGTTATACCTCGATTTCCGCAGTATGTACGTGGACGACGACGTAAATTTGAGCCTTAAGTTAGGCATAGACTGAAATTTGGCACAAGTGCCAATAGTAGTCGCCGACTTAAACGCTTTCCAGCCTTTCGTAGGGAAAATTCCGCTATGTCGCTTATGATTTTTGCGGATTTTTCCGAGAGACGAAACATTTTGGACCAACGGAGGGTGATACGTGTCACCTCACATCGAAGCAAATGGGGTGGCTTGGACGATCAAGGCCCAAGAGGGACGGTTGGCCTAGCCGATTGGTTCCTTGATTTGTGCCTTGCTTTGGCTTGTTTCAGGAGTGTTTTGTGGAGTAGGTTAGGGTGCACTTGGCTTGATTCGCCTTACACTTGCCTTGCATACGGCTTGATCTTCGTCATCGGTTGGCCTTTGGTTTTGCTATAAATACCCCCTAAGCTTGAAGACTTCATCCATTCCTAAAATCACCAAGTCTTGAAAATCCTTCCTCCCTTTCAGGTTTCAGCCGTGAGCTTCTCCCCTTTTCGTGGCCTTTGGCCGGCAGGATTCCTCCCCTCATAGTAGCGGCCGTGGTACCGCCCAGCCTAGTTGTTTCAGATAAAACACCCCCTCTTGGTAGAAATACTTCCAAGTATTGTTATAATGCCCAAAATACCTTAGCCTTTACCTTGTCATATTCCAAAAGTTACCTCTATACGTAGAGTCTAAATACTACCTTTTGTCCTTTTAGTCTCAAACCGAAACCCTAAGGAAATCTTCATTGTTGGTTGAAGTATTTAAGCAGGTTGGTTAGAACTTCTAAGGGTTGTTTGGAGCGGATCGAGCGCATCGAGCAGAGCTAAACCTCGCTCAGATCGACATTATAACTTGATAATTTTGGGCTTGTCGAGGTAAATATTCTCGTCCCTTATCAGAATTGGAGATTTCATGTTGTAGGAATATATAGTTGAAGTATACTATATATAGTACTGAACATTATTGTGCGCAAATGTCTTTTGACTTAAGCCCAATTTAAAGAAGAGAATCGAATCAGAATTACATAGATCAGACATGAGACTTCAGGTAGCTTTGTTGTGTAGTAGAATTGTACACGCCCCTAGACGAAACCCCTCGTTGGCTTGCAGCCGCCTCGATCGGGAGGAGATTTACGCCGCCATGTGGGGAGGTGCGCCGAATTTTCTCAGAATATGGAACGACGAGATCTAGATGTTAATGTCAGTGGCCTTATAGGTCAAGTACTACGCGTGGTGCGATCTACGTGGCTGGCCGAGTAGCCGACGGCTTGAAGTACTTGAGCGCTTTTGCTATTAGTCGATACTCATCGCGAGGTACGCGAACCTCTTCCTATCTGCTCTAGCATGATACGTGTATAACTATGTAGTACGGCAGACGCATACGTGTTTGATGTATTTATTTGTTTGAAACATAAAGTGTTATAACCGCTTTACGGGAAGTCGTTATAACACTTTATGTAGGTAAGAAAATGCTTGTGGTTTCAAAGTGGTAATCGATTTGACTTATAACGGATTTGATGTGTAGTAATAAAGAACTTGAAGTGTTTCAAAAGATCTTTTGAAAAAGAGTAATACTTGCCTTTGAAAACATAAGAGTTGTACTAGCTTTATGGGAAGTTAGGTATAACGCCCAAGAGTGATAAAAGAATGGTTTATCGATTTTTAGAAGTTAAGAGACTTGATCTTGAAAGATAAGAGACTTAACTTGTTTTCCTTGGTAATTAACATTCGTTAAAAGTGTTGTGAAACCTCATTCGCGAGTAATGAGTACTTGGTTTTAAAAGAATAATGTTTTATCGATTTCGAAATGAGAATAAGTATCGAACAAACCACAACAAATACTTAATAAAGGAAAGTGTATTGACAAATAACAAATTGTTATTAAAACCAGAGAAACCTCCATCCGCATGAAGCTAAGATAAGACAAAATTGTATTACATTTTCCTAGATCCTCGTCACAGAATAAGATGGTTATAAACAAGAATAACCTACTCACATATAAGGCATATGTTTCTCAAATCGCTTAAAGGAGAATTATGTTTTAAAGGATTAAAACTATGAACTACTAAACCTTTTCTAAAATGAGAAACTTGAGCATTTGAAATTAGGCAAACTTGAACGCTTGGAAAATAAGGTTGTTACTTGATTTTACAAAGGGAAGCATTTTTGTTTACTTAACAACGTCATTACCCATTTTTATACTACGGTATCGTGACCTTTGTAAAAGAAATGGATCTTTAAAAGGAATTTAGCGACGTAGCACTTTAGTGGTTAAAACCCGACTTTGGCATAAAATGAAAGTACTTTGAGTTGTGTATGACTTGCCTATGCTTGTGATGATAGCCTTTTTGTGCAAGTGTTGTATTTCGCGGTTACCGCGTTCTCTCGATGAGTCGCTGACTTGTCGAGAACTTACTCGACGGCCGGGCAGTGACGAGAATTCCACCGTATGTTTCATTTTGATTGTTGTCTTGTTGATTGACGTTACATGGACATGTCTACACCGATGCAGTAATTCGGGACACGTACGCGCGCAGGTTGATCACCCAAGATATCATTGCTGATGTTATACGGACGTTCTACACCGGCGCAGATTCCGGCACGCGGACACGGGCATTGGTATTATGGTTGCATCACGACATGTCTACACCGATGCAGAATTCCGGGTACGCGCCACGATGCGAACATGATTGATGTTGCGGGCGTGAGACCCATAGTTATATTTCGAGTGATGACTGAGGCGAGTCCTCGATCGACACGATCGCTTATATCAGGAATCAGAGTTTGCTATCATACATGTCTCCCGCTTATATAGACTAGTATGATTTCATTTACGAATTTTTATAGTTTCACATACTTGGTACCGCTGCGACTTCCTTTGGGGCCGCGCTCACGCCGCAGTAGAGGTACATCGGCCGTGGATCCTCGCCTAGGATCACAAGCCAGATTGGAAGCTCCGCTTCTCGAGGCTTATCTTTTGCACGTGTTCCCCGAGTTGTAGGTTCTTGTACATTCGTGGTATGGCGGGCCCCGTCGGCCATAGTGTTGTAAATCTTAGAGGTCTGTAGTAATCGCTGCAAGTGTGGTTGTAAAAGGATTAAACTGTCGGTTTTATGATATACCAAGGCAACTGCTTTGGTGGCTCGCTATTTATTTCTCGTTTCATGGCTTATGTTTTATTTTCCACGATTTTCTCGATGTTGTGGTCACTAGGGTGCCCGGTAAGGCACCACCACGGCCCGATTCGGGTGTGACAGTAAACACTTAGAAACTCTCAATGTAATCGGGTCATAACCCGCCTCAAAGTTGACTGCACTGGCCCGAACCATCCACAACCTATCCTTCAAAAGTTTTAAGTCTTACCCCCTTTCAGACGCATCAAACGCATGACCTCAACTACGGGCGTAATAGCTTTAGCTCCAGCTCTCACGCCCAACCCGCCTCCAAGCGACCCTTAGAAGTTTCTAAACAACTTCTCTTAAAACTTCAACCAAGCTAGGAAGATTTTTCTAGTGGTTTCACTTTGCGACTAACGGAATAAGTAGTATTTCCTGCCCTAGTATTGAAATATCTTGTAATACAACTAGGATACTAGGCTAAGGTATTTGGGATAATACAATAATACTCAAAGTATTTTCTACACGAGGGGAGGGTGGACTAAACTACTCGGAGGGGATATTTTTGCCTGAAAGTCTTTAAGTGGATTTAATATTATGCCTTGCACTACGGGTATTTATGTAAGAATCAAGGGCCAAGATCAATGTAAGTGTATGGTCAAGATCGGGCCATGTGTGTGGGTCCCACCACACCACATGGCCAACGAAAATTGGTGCCATGCCATGGCTATTTCGGCCAAGGGACAAGCCACAGCCACTGTCCCACCAATTTCGCCACACGCCCACTCGCGGGTGACACGTGTCGCCCCTTACTGCCCAAAATATTTCGCCTTCCAAAATATCCAAAATACCGAAAAAAATCTCAAAACAAAGCGGCCCCACAAAACCAGAATTTCCTCTGGCCCCACGTGACCATTTCCAAAAATAAAATCTCATAATTCTAAAATAATCCAAGAAGCCTAAATACCAAACTGGGAATCCAATTCCCATCAACGAACCTTTTTCCTTCACAAAACCCTAAACCTTCCGTAAAAAAATCACTTCTTTCTTTCTTTCCAAAATTTCGTCAGATTCTCGCACGCACGCCCTCACATACATACCTCGAACTACTGGTATAACATTCTTCCTCTTAGAAACATTCGTCCCGAATGTTCCTTCTAAGTCTCCAAACATACACGCGCCTAATATAGTCTCCACTACTATACATACAAACCGATCACGCCACCAATGGCTAGAATATAACATGCGCGCAAAACTCAAATCCATGCCAACGAGTAAATCATTTCTAGTCTCACAACAGCCCCACTAGCTTCACTTTACTCTAAGGCCATTTCCGCCTTCACGATCCTATTCTCGCCTGACGATCCACGAACCCGCACGATGGTTACCTAAACTGGGCTTAGCACCTCGCGACTCTACCACCGGCGACCACCTCGAACCGACCCCACCCCAAACCGGCCGCGGGTTGACACGCAACCTTGCCTCAACCCTACCCATTTCGCACCAAGCTCTTGCTCCCTGGTCCGAACAATCTCACTAATCAAGTCACGAAACCTAACGCCTTCTTAGCTCACTACCCTCTTATAATTCACACCACTCGTGGACTTATCACACAATTTTACCCCATGTATACTATGCACTCCAACAAAGGTCAAATCAGAACAAAATCTTTTACTCAAGACGGCTCGCATCTAAGGTCTCCACGTATAATATTCTAAGGTTCACACCTTCCATGACCCCAAACTTACCTCTTCAACTAATCATGTTCTCTAAATCACACTTAACACAACGCTATCCGTGATAAAGACTTCACACGATCCACCATAACAACATAACCAAGTCTCTGGGCTAAAGGTATCTCTCAGAATTCATCGCTTTACTTCCTCTTTGTCGCTTCTAACCATAACCCTCGCAGGCGCCTAGCCATGAAGGTGATGAACTAGCCACCGATCCCGGCGTCGAAGTCTCTACATCCGTATACCGGCGGACAACTTCACCAAACGGCCCCGCCGGGCCGTAAGCATAACAATCTCCCAAACTAGCACGACACTCGAGGATCATCCTCGCCTCTATCCATAGAACTCGCGAATCCGCAACTCAAGAAATCCCAAGTCTCGCATCATCGGATCTGTGGTGAATCATCGCATCGCCGAACCACCGGCCCCGCCCCTCATTCTCACCACCGCCTCACTAGTAACTGGGCCATCTCCTGAACTCATATCCTCGGCTCCTAGTCGTGGAACTGGAGGCTTCAAAAGACGTCAAGTAAAACCATGTTCAGTTAACACACGTACGTCTACCTTACTATATATATATTTTAAAATATCATGCTCAAGAGTATAGGAAGAATCACATACCTCCTCGGCGAAATCCACCTGCCAAGTCGAATATGTCGCGCGCAGAGTATCAACCTATAATAGTCAAATACGTCTATCAATGTCTAGACTACTCTGTAGGATTATCTAAGCAGAGGGTTCTCTATTCTACGGAAAATCGGGCAGCACTTCCCTACCCGGTAAACTATACAAGTTCATCAGAATACAAATTCCCAAGTAAGTACAGCTCAATCCTTTTTAAATCTTCGATGTGATTATAGTTCAATTCTCTCTCAGAATACCCTTCAAAGTACTTACAGCTCAATTCTCTCTTTTAATATCCTTCTATGTGTTTTAAACTTATTTCTATACTTCTACAAAGATGTATTCTCCAATTACAATAGAAGGATAAGATTATTTACCTCGATAAGCCCAATATTATCCAAGATATGTTTCGATCCCGAGCAAGGTTTAGCTCCTAATCAGACGCCCAATCCTCTCCAAGAAACCCTTAGAAGTTTCTACACAACTTCTACTTTCTACTTCAACCAACTATGAAGTTTCTCTTAGGGTTTCGCTAGTGACTAATGGAATATAAGGTAGTATTTCCTGACTTCACGTGACAGAGATAACTTTGGAAATACTAAAAGGATTGGCTAAGGTATTTTGGGGATAGTAACAATACTGAGAGTATTTTCTACCAAGGGGAGGGCTTTGTCGAGACTACAAGGAAAATAAGTGAGAGAGGGTGTTTCTGCTAGGGCTTTCTTATGGGGATGGTGTTCTGACGAGAAGCTCTCAAAGGGGAAGTTTTGAGGCTTGGAAGAATGATTTGTGGACGAAGAGTTTCTTCAACTTAGGGGTATTTATAGGCTTTCAAGGGCCAAGATTAAGGCAAGTGAGGTGAGATTCACCCACGTGTCCTTATCCATCTACTACACAAAAATATCCTACCTAACCTCGACTAAGGAAAGGCCACAAAATCTTCCAACCTTGCCCATGTTGTTGCTCCACTGAGGGTGACAAGTGTCACCCTCTCGCTGGTCTAAAATATTTCATCTCTCGGAAAATCCGCAAAAATTATAAACGACATAGCCGTAATTATCCCTACGCAAGTTCTAGAAAACGCTTCCTGAAAAACGATTCTTTCGGGTTGTGCACAAATTTCGTCCTATGCCTAACTTAAGGCTTAAACTTTTGTACGTATGCCCTCACGTACATACTCTGGAAATACGGGGTATAACACTCTTCGTACCTTCACTTCCCATACTATAAACACTTCAATCTTTTAACACATGTTCGCTTTTTTTCTTACTCGTCGTACTCTTCTCGTGCTTCCAAACTCTTCCTAGTACACGTACATAATTTCAAACATTGCTTCTGTTTTCCAAACCTTGGAATTACTACATCCAACAATTTAAGGTCATAATACTAGATTCAATTTCTTTTAAGGCCATTCTTGGCCCTCACGACCCGGTCCTGGTGGAACGCGTCCACGAACTCGTACAACGATCTTCTAGACTTGGGCCTTGCACCATCGTGACCCTATCACATAGAGGGACCACCTCCAACCGATCCCACTCAATTTTGAGCTACTAGTTGACCCGTAATCACCCCACAACCCGACCCATTGTCTCACTTTATTCTCATTCTTGGTCTGAGATAAATCATAAATCTTACTACCCGAGAAGGCCTTGCACAACTAAGGTCTCCACAATTATCAATATTCTAAGGCCCACAATTATTCTATGTTCCAAGCCTACATTATCAGTCCCCACATACGAGAAATGTAGCTTCTTAATATCTCAAAATCATGTTGTCTTACTCACAACAACTCTATTTGTCCGTACATAACACTTAAGCATACCATATAACATAACCAACTTCTGATAAACCATAATCATTCTAGGCAACACACATATGGCCCTAAATAAATACGCTCGTACAGATATACATCATCATAATACCATCTATACGATAATTTAACCAACCTGGATACGCAATCCATATAATCTTTTCTGGGTCACTGTTGCCTTTATCATAGCTGCAATCAAAATAATACGTTAGGGAGAGAAAACCCTAAAGACACAGCTCTATCGCACGATCTCAGAGTGAGAATAAGGGAAACCAATCCTAAATGTACTATAGCCTCCTGTTTATAGATGTGGTGCACAACACACCGATAAACAAGACTCTATTATACACGGTCTGTAGACATTCTGAGGACTAAATGGTCTGATACCACTCTGTCACACCCCAAACCCCGGACCCGTGACTGGTGCCCTACCTGGGCACCCTCCTATTCATACAATACAATATACCGCGGAAGATAAATAACATTTTTTTTTCTTAAAACCAAGGCAAAGTCGATAAGGCTGCCATAATATAAATCACCCAAAAAGGGTCTACATTGTCCAACAATGTAAATACAACTCTAGCCGGTCCAACCCACATATGAATACAAACCTATAAGATTTTAAACAAATACTATGACGGGACAAGGCCCCGCCGTACCTCTGAATATACCTATCCATAATGACAAGCTCCAGAACATTGGAGCTATCCCAAAATGCTGAACAAAGATCCTAAGCTCACGGATCACAACTGTGTACCTAGACCTGCGGACATGAACGCAGCTTCCGGGCGGGTCAAGATAACAGTACCAAGTATGGAACGAAAAATACAGCACAGTAAACAAAATCATAACTGTACAAAAGAATGACAGGGGCAAGTATGAAAATTAAATACCAGATCCTACCGTGTCATATAACAATCGTGAGCTAATCAGACTTTGTATCATCAGATTACTATAACACCGCATCACTTTCACATACGCAAGGCATGTCAAAATCGTAGACATCCGCCTCAAAGATATAATATCACAGAAGAATGCTCGTGGAATACAACATCACTGTCAGCATGTAACGAGCATAATATATAACCAGTTATGTCAAAGTTAGGGACACATGCCCTCAAAGTCATTATACAATTCTAACCATGAGTCTATTTCACCCGTGATAGGTCACGTGGACCCGCGCGAGGCAATTTCTCGATAGATCGTTTCACCCGCATAGGTCACGCGGACCCGCATGCAGGTATTCTCAGATAGACTATTTCACTCGCATAGGTCACGTGGACTCACACGAGGTATTTCTCGTGATAGACTATTTCACCCGCATAGGACTATTTCACCTGCATGGACCCTGTGGGCCTGCAATGAGTATATCCGCCATACTCGCATCATGGGTAGAAAAATCCATGGAAATGTATAATGTCTTGGGTGTTTACCCCACAATTATACTCAGAAGGTATATAACGTATTGAGGGTTTACCCCACATTTATACTCATAACACTAGCACCAATGGCTATCATGAACAACATATACAAGTTAAGATAATCCTTGACTCTCATCATCATAAAATGATTAAACCATTATTTTAGCAAACCAACACAATACCATGCCTTTCATTTTTAACAAACTAAGACAATTTACATGCCTTCCTTTTTAAACAAATCAAGATAATACCATGCCTTTCTTTTCAACAATTCAAGACACTTACCATTTAAGCAAACCAAAGTACTATCAAGGTACAAGATAGAATGACTATCATTTAAGCAAGCCAAAGTACTATCAAGGCACTAACACACCTTGCATCACTAAGGATTAAAGTCCATTTCGACAATGTACGTGAGCCGTACATTCACTTTATAAACAAAATTTCCATTTTAGGAAAACCCAAGTACTACATGTATCGTTAGGAAGTAGGATTCAATACATGTATCATTTTGAAACCATCATTTAGGAGATTGAGACACTTATCATTCCAAGTATCTTTCTAAGATATGATTTTGGCAAATCATGGTATTAGACCCCACGTGCTACTTTAAAACATCTTTGAACATCAAAGTGCCACATATCATGTATTATATTGAGGACTTAATCATGGACATTCTCACACGATTTCCTTAAAACATTTTAAACCATCCCTTGACTTTCCACAAAACTTGTTATAACAACTTCCCATAAAGCCGTTATAACCACCTTCATTTTAGAAAAACTAAAGTACTACCACGTCTTTCCTTTTAATATAACCAAGGCATTATCATATCATGTAAGGGAATTGAACCCAAAGTACTTTGTACATCTATTCTTTATAAAAGAATCGTTTCATGAAATATTGTGACGCTGACCCAAAAGTACTTTCACTATTATAACCAAGTTACTTACTCTTTTAAACTCAAGTAACTTATACTTTTAAAACCAAGTAACTTATGCCTTTAAATCAAGTCACTTACTCTTTCCAATCAAATAATTTATTCTCTTTAAATCGATCAAGTAACTTATACCTTTAACTCAAGTTACTTCCCCTTTCAAAATCAAGTCTCATGTACTTACAAAATTAAT
The DNA here is from genome assembly GCA_029844215.1 of Przewalskia tangutica. Lineage (NCBI taxonomy): Eukaryota > Viridiplantae > Streptophyta > Magnoliopsida > Solanales > Solanaceae > Przewalskia > Przewalskia tangutica. The sequence goes on from CM056727.1 coordinate 69,130,871, forward strand.
ACTTTTATGAGCCGTGAATATGTTATACTCGTTAATAACGATCTTGTTAAATCAGCCATGATCTAGAAAATGTAATACAATTTGGTCTTATCTTAGTTTCTATGCAGATGGAGAATTCTACTTATTTCAATACAATTGATTGTCGATACATTTTCATTAACGCTGCAATGGCTTGTTCGATACCTATTCTCATTAGTGTAGTAAATTATCAAGGTCACTCGACTCCAATACTTCCTAACGACTCTTACCAACATCCCCCATAAGACTTGGTAAGAACTTAGGAATATTCTAGACATGCCTTTAACATAAAATCAATAACATGAATACTTCCTATGACAAGGAAAGTGTTATACCCCGTATTTCCAGAGTATGTACGCGAGGGCATACGTACAAAAATTTAGCCTTAAGGTTAGGCATTGAACGAAAAAGATTGGGCACACCTATCAAAAAGAATCGTTTTCCGACGAAACGTTTTACAAAACTTGCGAAGGGAAAATTCCGGCTATGTCATTTATTATTTTTACGGATTTTTCCGAGGGACGAAACATTTTGGACCAACGAGAGGGCGACACTTGTCACCCTCTAGTTGGTGGACGTGAGGCGTCCATTTGGACGATTGGAATGGCTTTTTTGTCAAGGAGTTGGTAGGATATTTTTGTGTAGTAGATGGATAAGGACACTTGCCCAAATCTTGACCTTACACTTGCCTACCACTTGGCTTCATCTTGGCCATTGGTTGGCCTATAAATACTCTTAAGACGAAGAGTTCTTCATCCACAAATCAATTTCAAGTCTTGAAAAATCCCTCCTCTCAGTAGTGTTTTCGCCAAACACCGCCTCCCTCAGGAAGGCCCTTCACAAACACCCCTCTAGCCTAGTAGTCCTAGACGAAACCTACCCTCCCTCCCTTGGTAGAAAGTTGTCTTCCAAGTATAGTCACTATTCCAAAATACCCTAGCCCAAATCCCTTATAGTATTTTAGTAGAAGTTGTGTAGAACTTCTACGGGTTCTTGGAGCTATCTGAGCGCATAAAATTAGAGCTAAACCTGCTCGTGAGCGACATTTAACTTGGGTAATTTTGGGCTTATCGAGGTAAATACTCTTGTCCTTCTATTGTAATTGGATATTACATATAAGAATAGTATAGACTTGAGTATAAGATACAATCAAGGATATTAAATAATAGAATTGAATCGTTATCACAAGAGACTCGAGTAGTTTGACTGCAGGGTGTACGCCCAATTTTCCGCAGGATGTAGAACCCTCTCGCTAGAATCACATGAGTAGTCTAGACGCTGATAGACGTGTCGACTATTATAGGTTGATTCTCGCGCACATATTCGACTTTGGCAGTGGATTTCGCCAGAAGGTATGTGATTCTTCCTATACTCTCGAGCATGATATTTTAAAGTATATATATAGTACTGTAGACGACGAATCGAACGTAGCTTTACGACAATGTCTTTGACTTAAGCCCTAATAATAAAGATCTTAAAGTCTTTCAAATGTAATTATAAATCAGTTTTGAAAGAAGAAGAATAATTGTTTTTAAACAAGAAGTTTAAGAGTTATACTAGCTTTACGGGAAGTCAAGTATAACGACTTAAGAAAGATAAAAGGAAGGCCATTTACTTATGTGTTTATAAAAGACTTATTTTGATTTATGGAAAGAATAATAAGATGGTTTGATAAGTAGACACGATATGACGCTACGTGTGTTAGTGTCTTGTAACGCTTGTATAAGAGGGCATTCTTGACGTGCTTATGTTGTTTAACGATAAGTTGTTACGTTAGTATTATATCACTCACCTCTTGACATTTTACCGGGGTTAAGCCGCTCCACGCGGGTAGACTCAGCGTCCGGGATCATGATTCGAGAATACCTACGCGGGTCCAGTGGACCTACGCGAGCTACGAGTTCCGTGTTAGTGTGCGGGTTATACCTCACGCGGCCCATGTGCGCTACGCGACTACGAGTCCGTGACGACGCCGAGGAGTAGCTACCCTCGACGCGGAATACTCACGCGCCCACGCGAATGGCCCATGCGGATCGCGGAGTCCGTGATTAGGCACGCACAATGATACTACGGGCGATTGGCCTTGCTTCGATCATTCGCAGCCTCAGAAAAGACTCGCTATGGGCTTACCTATTGCTCTTATTTATGATGTGGCACTACGCATGGTTACCTTCGTTGTTTCATACATATTTGTAAACCGGTTTTAAAATGATATGATTTCATTTAAGTACTTTACGCTTTCACATACTTGGTAATTGTCAGATCGACCTCCTTCTGGCCGCTCATGCCGCAGGTGGCAAGGTGTGCTAGATCCACATCCTTAGGATCTTTTGCTTCTGTCGTGAGCTCCATCTTCTCCGAGGCTCGACGCTTGGTATGATCTTCCCGTTGTTGTATATAGTTTTGTACATTCTGTGGTATGGCTGGCCCCGTCACCATAGTTGTTTATCTTCTTAGAGGTCTGTAGTCCTATTGTATAGTTGGGATGTAACTGCAAAACTATGTTTATATATATATTCCGAAAGGAGACATTTTCTCACATAAAACTGTGTCTCATTTTACAGCTGATTCATGTCTTGTTTTTATATTCCGCTGATTACTCTGATGTATGACTACTTGGGTGCCCGGGTAAGGCACCAGTCACGGGCCCCGGAACGGGTCGTGACAGAAAGTATACTCAAGACCAAGTCATGTATACTCCTAACAACAAGGCAAGGCAAGTATGTTTCCATTTGGAATGCTGTCTTATTGTTTCCTTTTGGACATACTGACACGATGCGTAGCGCACGGGTATGCTTCCATTTTGATTGCCGCTCGGGTTCCTTCGACATACCGACACGATGCGTGAGCGCACGTATGCTTCCATTGGAATTGATAATACAGCTTTGGCATCGTGTAAGACTTGCGCGCAGTGTACTTCGTGTTATCATATCATGATCGCCAAGTGGGAAGGCATTCCACGCATGATTGATGTGAAGGGCGCGAGACCGACTTGATATAATCGATATATGCATCGTAGTTTGCTTATCATTCATGTCTCCCGCTATATAGACTAGTATGATTTCATTTACGTGATTTTACGCCACATACTTGGTACCAGATCGACTTCCTTCGGGCCGCTTGCCGCAGTGAGAGGTACATCGGCCGTGGATCCTCGCCTAGGATCACGCCAAGATATCGAAGCCCGCTTCTCCGAGGCTTATCTTTGGTATATGTTCCCCGAGTTGTAGGTTCTGAACATTCGTGGTACGGCGGGCCCCGTCCCGCCATAGTGTTGTAAATCTTGAGGTCCGTAGAATCGCTGCAAGTGGTTGTAAAAGGATTAAACTGCTCGTGTTTTATGATATACCAAGGCAACCGCTTTGGTTGGCCTGCTTATTATTATATCTCTTGTTTCATGACTCATGTGTTATGTTCACTGATTTTCTCTCGATATATGTATCACTAGGGTGCCCGGTAAGGCATCAACACGCCCGAATTGGGCGTGACATTATTTTCCATATATTCCTTAATACAAGTTCATCTATATACTATAACAATGAGTAATATCCACCATCGTGGGAAAATAAAAAACATTACCTCATTTTTGTGCCCAAAAATGTCCTGGCAGAATGCTACGTTTTGGTCCGCAATTTTCGTTTTGCTCCACTTTTTCAAGTTCTAATCACATATATGTATCCTCTACAACCTTAGGAGCAATTTCTCTTCACGTTTTGCTTCCAAAAAGTCGACGGAAACCCCCAGGGTTTCATCACCATTCTCGGCCCAATGAAGATTCGAGGTTAGCGGTGTGTTATCTCGCTAATCACTAGGTTGTGGACCCTAATCATATGTTAATAAACTAACTTGGAAGGTTTAAGAATTTTTGTCCAAGAATCTTAGCCAAAACCGAGAGCAACAATATAGAGAGGGGTAATATATTACTTGAAAATGTTCAAAGTGTTGGAAGACTTGTCTTCCACCTCCTCTCTTGTATATATAATATATCTCTAAGGTCGATGCTTGATGTTGAGCTGACCCACCTCCACTTGTCTCCAAAATATCTAAAATGGTCAAAGTCTTCCAAGACCAAGACAAGGCAAGGGTGTGTGCCACGGTCACCCTACCATCTGCCTAAAATATTTTCACCCTCCAAAAAGTCCATAATCGCCAAAATATCGAAAAACTTCATGGTTCTACAAAATTATAAAATTTCTGTGGCCCTACATGACCAAATCCGAAAATAAAATTTCATAATTCTAATATATTCTATGAATACCACGTACCAAATTTGGGAATCATATTCCAAATAATGAACCTTTTTCCTTCACGAGGTTCCGAGATTTTTCCAGAATTTTTCATTATTTCTAAAATTCAAATCCCAATTTCTCACGTACGTTCTTATCACAAACTGTTGGAAATACGGGGTGTAACATTATACATCTCCGGAGTATAATTGCGGGGTAAACCCCCAAGATATTATACATCTCCGTGGACTAGCCCTCCACGATGCGGGTATCCATATATACTCTCATTACTCTCATTGTTAATCAGGAATAGTGTACTGTTATTTTGGTTGTCATAATTGCCTCCCGTGTTATATTTGGACAGTGTGGTTTTACAAAAAAAGGGGCATAGTTGACTCTCGGTGTTATAATAGTACAATGTTACAGTGATACAGGGATGCAGTAGTACAATGATACATGGTACATTTGATTCTGGTTTTATATGACACGATATGATCTGGTATTTGATTTTTATACTTGCCTCTGTTATTCTGTTGTACAGTTATGATCTTATTTCCTGTACTTTATGTTTACATACTTAGTACCTTGTTGTACTGACCTCCTTCGGGTGGTTGCGTTCATGTCCGCAGGTCTAGGTAATCAGTTGTGGATCCGCGAGCTTAGGATCCTGGTTCAGCATTTTGAGATGACTCCAATGTTCCGGAGCTTGTCATTATGGCTAAGTATATTCAGTGGTACAGCGGGGCCTTGTCCCATCACGCCATCGCCCAAATTCTTAGAGGTCCGTATTCATATACGGGCTGGATCGCCAGAGTTGTATTTATATTGTTGAATGGTAGACTTTTCGTGACTTATATTATGGCACTTTATCGCCTTTGGCTCGCTTAAAGAAAAAATGAGTGCTATTTATCTTCCGCTTTACTTAAGTTATATGGATAGAACGGTGCTCAGGGGCACCACCACGCACGGGTTCGGGCGTGACAGAGTGGTATCGTGAGCGCTTTGTCCTCGAAATGTCTACAGCACCGTATAGTAGTCTTGTTTATCGCTGAGTCAGACCGCATCTATAAACAAGTGAGGCTACAATACATTTAGGATCGGTTTCCTTCTTCTCACTCGAGATCGCGACAGAGCTATGTTGTTAGGTAGTCTCTCCTAACGTATTATTGTGATTGCAGCTTTGAGAAAGGAAACAGTGACTCGTAAAGAATTATATGGATCAGGTATCCGTGTTGGTAAAATTATCATATAAATGGTATTACGATGACGTATATCCGCATTTGACGATTTACTTAAGGTCATACGTGTGTTTCCTAGAATGATTACGAGTTATCATAAGTTGGTAAAGCCTTGATAATGCTTGGAAGGTGTGAAACAGCTTTATTGAATTCACACCTAGGCTTAATATATGTACCGATTTGGAACAACAGAGGTAATGAACTGCCTAAGATTGTGTTAGACTCTGAAGATCGATGCAATTTATTTGATAACATACCATGTCGTTAGATTGTCAGACAGCACGCTAAGTGATTATGTGAAAAATAATGGTATGGAGTAATTAGAGTTGTGAGTAAGACAAAGATGATTACGAGATATTAAGAAGCTACATTTACCGATGTGGGACCGATAATGTAGGCTTGGGACATAGAATAATTGTGAACTTTAGAAAATTGACGATCACGATACCTTAGATATATAAGGCCTTCTCGGGGAGTAAGATTTATTTCATTCCAAGAATGAGAATTAGGTGCGACAATGGGTCGGGTTGTGGGCTGATTACGGGTCAACCCATAGCCCGAATTAGAGTGGGGTCGGTTGGAGGTGGTCCCGCTAGGCGATAGGGTCACGAGGGTGCAAGACCCAAGTCTAGTTAATCGTTGTACGAGTTCGTGGACGCTGCCCACCGTAATCGCATCAAGGCCGGTATGGCCTTAACGGAAAGTTAATCTAAGTATAATGACCAAGTTCGATGTAGTAACCCAAGGATTTGGAAATGTAGCAATGATTGAAATTATGTACATATACTAGAATGATTTTGGAAGCACGGTAAGAGTAATACAAGTAAGAAAAGGAGCGAACAAATGTTAAAAGAATCAAGTGGTTATAGTTATGAATATGTCACGACCCGACTCGATCCGCGGATCGTGCCTTACCCCGGGCACCCTTGTGATACAACATCAGAGAAAACCAGCAGAAATAAACTCACAAACAAGAATCATATAAGATAAAATAGGCTAACCCAAAAATGGCTACCTTTCCGTAACGTAAATAAAACAGAACTGAACAGTTACATCCTTGATAACCCAATTTATAACCGGACTACATGCCTCTAAGAATTTGTAACAACCATGACGGGACAGGGCCCCATCATACCCCTGAATGTACACAAAACCTACAACGTCAGGGAGAACCGTACCAAAAATCAAGTCAAGCCTCCGGAGTAATGTAGCTTCTGACACCTGAGCAAAGATCCTAAGAATGAGGATCCAACAATCCAACATTTCAAAGGAGATTACACACCTAAACTTAAATGTGTAAAATTCTGCCCCACAAGGTAAAACAACCAACTTAACAAGTCTAAGGTAGTTTTTAGGCTACAACATGCTCACATAATCTTCTTAACCAATTCTTTCACATCCAAACCACATTTCTTACATGCAATGAATCTAAGAGCATTATTTACTATAACAAGTTCCTTTTCCTTCACATGCAACATCAATAACTAGCTACAAGAGAGAATTGTTACCTTTAGAGCTTTAGCCAAAATTCTTTCAACAATTTTTGCTAGCCTCCTTTTCAAGAACACCACCACAACCACCCTTACAAGCTAGCCACAAGCTTCCTTCTTGTTCTTAACTTTTCAGATTTTTCCTAGGCTTTGAATTCCTCTTGGAATTCTAGAGAGAAGTGAGAGCTTTTGCTTACAGAGAGAGAGAGATTTGAAAGATGACCAAGTCTTCAAGACTTGGTCAATATAAGGCATGCAACAATTCAGATGGGGGGACACTTGTCACCCACCCATGACCTCTTTTAAAATAAAACAGTGCAGAAATTTCCACTAACTCTCGCAGAACCCGCCTCGGCGCCGCGGCGCTGAAACTTCTGCCGCCTCTCAGGACTTTCCGGCGCCGCGGCGCTGAAACTTCAGCGACCCTTCAGATCTTCCGGCGCCGTGGCCCTACAATCACCCGCCTTGGCGCCGCGGTGCTGAGACCCCTGATTGAGATCCAGACCCGAACTACGGGGTATAACATAAATGAAAGTACGAAAGGAAAATACTTTTAGGCTATGAATGGGAGTTAATAGTGGTAATTGTTACACCCCGTATTTACAGGACATATTTTAAGAACGTACGTAAGAACTCATGTTGTTAAGATCTGAAACTTGTAAAATTTATCGGAATTATGAAATTGTCGAAAAACATATTATTATGATGAATGGGAGGGCGACACGTGTCACCCCCCCTTAATGATGCCTTGGACGATTTGTGCAAGGGCAAGAGGGTCATTGGACCTTTGTTAGCAAGACAAGTCTTGCAACTTGAAAGCTTGATAATCTTGACTAAGTCAAAGGACCCACAAAGGCTTGATATTTACTAGGAGCTTATCCAAGCCACCCAATTGTTCATATCTTGACCCTCCAATGTGCTATATAATACTACTAGTAGCAAGAGTGAGCTTAACACTTAGCCAAATTTTCACAAAATTTGAAGAACTCCACGTTGCTTCCTGGTTCATGTCCCAAAGAAAAGAATTTTTTGTTCCTTGTTCATTAAGCCCCACACTTTAAAACCAAGGTTCTGAGTATATTGTAAGCATGTCTCAATAGAAACATCTCGAAAAAGATAGTTTTCGTTAGTCGCAGTTTAAAACCTAGTTGCTTTCTAGGTTTTGTTTGGAAGTTTGAAGGAAGTTTGTTGGTGTTGTTCTAAGGGTCTCAACTAGCGGATCAAGTTGCCTTCAAGAGGCTCTAAGTTGCATGAGCGACTTCAATTTGGAGTCGATTAAGATCTCATATGGTATAATCTTGTCCCTTATGTTGTTACAAGATTATTTATCGTGTTGTTAGCTTTACTTGTTGCTAGCATGAAGTTGATAGGTTGAAGTTTATAAGTATTATGGATTGCTTGTAGCTTAAACCGAAATGTTATAAGCCACTAAGTCGATTACTAATTGGTCGCTTATTAGAAATCGTCGCATGTTACTTACTCGAGGATTATTGTAGTTATAATCAATCGCGACTTGATATCATGTTATGCTAACAACTTGATTGAATTTGATATCGATAAGAATTGATGTAGTAGTACTTCGTTAGCCGACGGCCTAGTAAGTTGTATCAAATTGATATCTATCATGGAATTTTACACGCCTAGTAGGCGGTAATCCCTATGGTTGATCAGATTGATCGGGCCTTAAACGTGGCGGTTTGGTTATTGTATTCGCCTTGAAAAAGGTGGAAACGTAAGTAGAAACAGCGAGGTGTCATTCGATTTTCCGTGAGAAATTAGCGACTCGACACTTAGTACATATTGGTAATCGACCTCTTCCTCGGGCCGCTCACGCCGCAGAGTGGTAAGGTGGTGGATCCTCATACTTAGGATCACTTATTAGACGTCAGAAGCTCCATTTCTCCGAAGGCTTGTCTCTTTGGTACGCTCTTCCCTGATGTTGTAGATTTATGTACATTCAGGGGTATGGCGGGGCCCTGTCCCGCCACAGTTGTTATTCCTAGAGATCTGTATTCACATATGTGGTTGGGCTGTAAGAACTGATGTTGTATAGTTGTACTTTTGATTATATTATATTATGGAAGACGGCCATATCGGCTAGCCTGTGATGTGTTATTGTTTACACATGTGTTTATGTTGTATATGTTCCGCCGCTATTCTCTCGATGTATATCAACGGTGCCTGTAGGCACCGCCGCGCCCCGGCCGGGTCGTGACAAAAGTGGTATCGTGAGCGCTTAGTCCTCTGAAAGTGTCTACGCATCCGCATCTAGTAGAGTCTTGATTATCGTTGTCGCGCACCACATCTATAATCGTGAGGTCGCAGGACATTTAGGATTGGTTTCATTCTTCTCTCCGAGATCGTGCAATAGAGTTGTCTTATTAGGTCAATCCTCTCGACCTCTTCTTATGAAATAGTTATGCCTCCACCAAGGCACCAGTGGCCCGTGGCAAGGCAGCAGCAGGAGTCGCTGTACTCAGAGGTTATACGCACTGTGCACGGAATATGCCCGAGGTAGGCGGGTCGGCGAGTTCACCACGCCTAGATAGAGGAGCCGAGAGCGGCAAGAGCCCAGAGGTTCCTGCACTGCATCCTCCAGCCTGCACCGGCCGAGTATAGAGACTACGGGAGCAGATCCTGTTATCGACCAAGATAGTGGCGGCAAATACGACAGGAGCAGCAGCCCACCCTAGAGCCGATACTTGCGAATTAGGGATTTTCTCGGGTTGTCATCCACCGAAGTTTTATGGTTCGAGGTCCGGCGAGGATCCGCAGGAGTTCATTCGGCAGCTACAGCCGACCATGCAGTTCTTAGGGCTTCGATACGCAGTCCGTTACGCTAGTTTCTTACCGTACGCCGATATCGCGTTGAACCGGTTTGAGTCGTGGTTGTTTTCGAGAGCGGCGATGCTCTTCCACCGTTTGGGGATGAGTTTACAGAGGCCTTCATGGATCACTTTTTGCCTCCGTAAATGAGGCGAGGCCCGCAGAGATAGATTTTTGACCTCGAGGCGTAACGGAGGACTATCGTGAGTATAGCCCGAGTTTGACTCCTGGCCGCATACGCGCACACTATTGTAAATGATACGACTGACAGAGTTCATCACATGTGACGGGCTAGATCACATATGATTATCGTGATGGGGTGGCTCTTCACCCTGATGGACATTGCGAGGACGCAGCCTATGCGCAGGGATGAGGATAGAGAGAGGAGTACCAGATTGACTGTGCCACCCCAAGAGGCTGTGACAATGGGTCTCGTGGCGCTGAGGCGACAACCTCAAGAAGCAGACTAGTCCACTTTCCACCAAAGACAGAGTGCTCCTCACGGCCGCTGCGAGGTCCGCCACCAGTCATTCAGAGCAGTCGTGGCCCGGACTTCGGGATTTCGCGAGGCAGAACTGCCACCGACGGGACCACCCACACCTCGCTGCGTTCGACGCGTAGGTTTCACTGTATGTGTCGCAGGCTTCGAGCTTGTTATACTTGTGACGCAGGCCATTTGAGGAGAGATTGTCCGCTCAGAGGCGTACGTGGTGGTACCGCAGCCGAGGATCCGCTGGCCGGGTCTTCTCCTTCAGGTTACGCGCCCGAGGCGTGGTACCACTGACCGCAGGCCGCGCAGAGGTCGTGCGGTGGTTCCAGCTTCGCGTCCCTAACCGCATATATTCATTAGCCACCGCCAGATCGTGAGGCTTCCGACGCCGCCTGTACATTATTGATTTCAGTCGTGATGTTTATGCTTTGATAGATACAGTTCTACCTTGTCCTATGTGTCCCCTCTTATCGCGGGTAGAATCGATGATAGAGCCGAGTCGATAGAGCCTTTTGAGGTAGCTACGCCAGCTGGGTGATTCTGTTAGCCGAGCGGTGTACAGAGGTTGTCCCAGATTCATATACGCCGCCGACTTTCGCAGACTTGATAGAGTCGAGATGACAGATTTTGATGTCATTACGGGTACGGATCGCTGGCTTCGTTATGCCAACGCTGACCGTAGGGACAGTTGGTTCGGTTCCTCGCGAGCCGCTTATCGAGTGGAAGCGGCAACACAAATACGCCGAGGGTAGGTTTATTTCTTACCAAGGCTAGGAAGATGGTGCAGCGGTACATCTATCATCCGTTCGGTATTTGATACAGCAGGCCGAGGTGCCGCTTCTTCCGCCAAGCTGGTTAGGAGTTTCCGACGTGTTCCTGCATGATCTTCCGCATCCTCCCGAGAGGAGATTGAGTTTTGTATTGACACGCTGCCGCACACTCGACCTATTTCCATTCCGCCATACAGTGACGGCACCGCCGAAATGAGGAGTCAAGGACCACCAAAGATTTGGCCGAGAAAGGCTTTATCGTGCCCAGTGTATCTCCCGGGAGCGCCGCTTTGTTTGTGAAGAAGAAGGATGGGACGCCAGATGTGTGTTGATTACGCATACCAATAAGGTAACCATTAAGAATAGGTACCCTCCCTGTGATTGATGATTTGTTTGACCACCAGGTGCGAGGTGTTTCTAAAGATAGACCCGCACCGTTATCATCGCACGAGTTCGAGAGGCGTACATCCCAAAGATCGCATTCAGACCCTGATGGGCACTATGAGTTCGTGGTTATGTCTTTCGATTTGACCAACGCCCAGCAGTATTTATGGATTTGATGAACCGATGTTCAAGTCATTTTTGGATACATTTGTGATTGTATTCATCGATGACATCCCGTGTATTCGCGACAGAGCAGAGCACGCAGATCACTGAGGACAAGATTGGGGTTCTCCGAGCCGCAGCTATTCGCCAAGTTCTCCAAGCGTGAGTTTTGCTGGCCTCAGTGGCATTCCCGGGCATATTATCGGGCTGACGGTGTTCGCGGATACGCAAAGATCGAGGCGCTAAGTCTTGGCCGAGACCTACTACTCCGACCGAGGTGCGCAGCTTAGGGTCGGCGGGTTATTATCGAGGTTTGTGGAGCGCTTTTCGATTTCAAAGACCGCTGACTAGGTCGACTCGGCGCAAACAAGTTCCAGCCGACGTGAGGTCATGAAGCGGTTTCCGCTGGCAAGGAAAGCGTTGACTACAACTCGCCTACTCTTCCCGGCGGGTTAGACGGCACGCGATCTATCGTGATGCCTGCATCTGCCAGGTGTGTTTTGACGCAAGACGACAAGGTCATAGCCTATGCTTCCTAGCCATGAAGCATGAGAGGAATTACCCTACCCATGACTTAGAGTTGGCCGCAGCTTATTCATGCCTCAAGATTTGGAGACATTATTTGTATGGGGTTCATGTGGATATTTATACGCACCACAAGAGCCTCCAAAGATATCTTCAGCAGAGGAGTCAACTCATGGCGAGACGCGGTTAGAGTTGCCGAAAGATTATGATGTTGATATTCTATACCATCCGGGAAAGCCAACGAGTTGCCGATGCCTTGAGTCGTAGATCGACGGGGATCCCGCTGTGGGTACAACCAAGGAGACAGATACGGTCCACCAGATCCACCGCTTAGCGAGCCTCGGTTCGATTGATCGATACCGACGATAGCGGGTACGGGTTCGCGAGGTTGCCGAGTCTTCCATCGCTGATGAGTAAGAGGCGACGCTTGAGGACCCAGGTTAGTACGGTATCGAGACGCAGCTCTTCGGGAGGCGAAGAGTCTATTCGAGGTAGCCACTGGGGTGCCGAGATTCGAGGGGCCAGGTGTTCCCGATGTGACAGACTTCGCCGCAGATTCTCGTGAGGCACACAGCGATCGTTATTCTATTCATTCGGGTCCACCAAGATGTACCATGACCTCGATGTTTGTATCGTGGGACGGTCAAGAGGACGTGGTGTTTTGTCGCACGTTGTCCTAATTGCCGCCAGGTCAAGGTCGAGCACCGCAGGCCCGTGGATTATTACAGCTATCGAGATTCCGACTGGAAGCCGGAGGTGATCAACATGGACTTTGTTACGTGGTTACCTCATACTCGTAGGAAGCACGACTCCATTTGGGTTATTGTTGACAGTCGATTTAAATCAGCCCATTTCCTTCCGCCAGACGACGCTTACCGAGGACTACGCCGATTATACATCGAGAGATTGCGAGGTCGCACGGTTTCCCCGTGGTCGATTATATCCGATAGGAGCCTGGGCTTACGCTAACTTCAAGGTCTTTCCATGGGTTTAGGGACACAGTGAGTCTCAAGATAACATTTCATCCTCGATCGACGGCAGCAGAGCGCATCATCCATACACTCGAGGATATGCCGCGGCACGCGTGATTGATTTCGTGGTACTGGAGGATCATTTGCCTCGTGGAGTTTGCTTACAACAAGCCTACCATTCCAAAGATACGATGGCGCGAGGCACGCTTAGTTGGCCTGCACTTGGTTCAAGGTCGTGGATAAGGTGAAGCTTATCCAGAGAGATTGTTAGCACCGTAGCCTGAGAAATCATACGCGGATAATCGGCCGGCATTTGGAGTTTCGTGCAGACGATCGGTCTTCTCGGGCGTGTCACCCACGATGTCACGATCTGCTCCGGCTCGTGGATCGTGCCTTACCCGCACCCAAGTAGTCATACATCGTAGTAATCGAATATAAAACTAGACATGAAACAGCTTGTAAAAGAGACACGCTTTATGTGAGAAAATGTCGCTTTCTAAGATATATACATAACATGGTTTTGCGCTACATCCCAACTGCATAATAGACTACTGCACTTCTGGAAGTAACAACTATGGCGACAGGGCCCCGCCATACCCCGAATGTACAAACTATCTACAAGACAGGAGATCATACCAAAAGCAGAGCCTCCGAGAAGACGGAGCTCGACACCAATGCAAAGAAATCCTAAGGACGTGGATCTAGCACTGCTGCCTTTACCGCGCATTTAACGCACTTCGGCGAGGTCAAGATAACAGTACCAAGTATGTGAAACTGTAAGTACTTAAATGAAAACATATCATTTTAAAATCAGTTCACATATATGTATGAAACAACCAAGGTAACCGCACATAGTGCCACATCATAAACAAGAGCAACAATAGGTAAATCAGAATGTGTCTTTTCTAGGCTGCGAATGATCGAAGCAGGGCCAATTGCCCATAGTATCACCATGCAAGCCTAATCCTGGACTCCCGTAGTCCGCATAGTCCACTCACGTAGGCCCGCATAGGGTATATAACCCCGCATCGAGGGTAGTTACTCCTCGGCATCGTCCTGGACTCGTAGTCCGCATGGCCACATAGACCGCATGAGGTATAACCCCGCACACTAACTCCGAACTCCCAGAGCTCCGCATAGGTCCTCGGACCGGCATGAGGTATTCTCAAATCACGGTCCTGCATCACCGAGTCTACCCCGACGGAGGCGCCTTTAACCCCAGAATAAGTCAAGAGCGAGTGATATTACACTAACCTAACAGATTATCGTTAAAAAACATAAGCACAACAATAATACTCTCTTATACAAACGTTACAAGACACTAACACACATAGCATCATATCATGTCTACTTATCAAACCATCTTATTATTCTTTTCACAAATCAATATAAGTCCGTTATAAACACATAGGTAAACTGCTCTTTTATTATTCTTAAGTGGTTATACCTAACTTCCCATAAAGCTAGTATAACTCTTAAGCTTCGCTTTAAAACTAATTAGTTCTCTTCTCAGAAGAAAATGATTCAATATTCTTTGAAATGCTTTAAGATCCTTATTATTCAAAGCTTAAGTCGCAAGACATTGCCGTAAGTATTATTCAGCTTAAGTCAAAAGACATTGCCGTAGTTATTATTCGCTAACACATGTACGCTCACCGCACTACATATATATTTTAAAATATCATGCTTTAGGAAGAATCACATACCTTCTCAAATAAAAACCACCGCCAAGTTGAATATGTCGAGCGCAGAATCAACCTATAATAGTCGACACGCCTATCAACGCTCGCACTACTCAAAACAAATGGGCGTAGGGTTCTCTATCCTACGAAAATTGGGCAGCAGCCTCTTTACCCTGAGCTACTCAAGTTCATCAGAAAACAAATTCTAAGTACGCTTGATTATTCTTCTTTAAACCCTTCTATCGTGATAATGCTCAATTTATTCTTTAATATCCTTCTAAGTATTTATACTTATTACAATACTTCTACAAGATGTATTCTCTAATTACAAAAGAAGGACAAGTTTATTTACCTCGTAAGCCCAATAATATCCTAGATAAAAGTCACCGAGCAAGGTTTAGCTCCTAAGTCAGACGCCCGATAGCTCCATGAAACCTTAGAAGTTCTTCACAACTTCTACTAAGTACTATGGATTTGGGCTAGGTATTTGGGCATTATAACAATACTAGAAGGCAACTTTTCTACCAAGGGAGGGGTAGATTTGCCAGGCTAGGGGATTAGCCCCGCTAAGCTTCTCGGGGGTGTGTGTTGGACGAAAAGGCTTAAGGGAGAGGAGAGGATTTTAGACTTGAAAGTTTTTGTGGACGAAGAACTCTTCATCTCAAGAGGGTATTTATAGGTCGGGGACGCCAACCGCGGCCAAGATGGTGCCAAGTGCAAGGCAAGTGTAAGGTCAAGATTTGGGCAAGTGTCCTTAGCCAACTTGCACACAAAATATCCTACCAACTCCAAGACAAAAATGGCCATCCACCCGCCTAACGCCGCCCACATCCATCAATCGGAGGTGACAAGTGTCGCCTCCCGCTGGTCCAAAGTGTTTCGCCTCTGAAAAATCCGCAAAATTAGAAATGGCATAGCCGAATTTATCCTACGCGAGTCTAGTAAAACGCTTCGCCTAAAAACAATTCTTGTGAGAGTTGTGACCAAAAACGCCCCATGCCTAAGCTTTATTAAACTTTCGTGACGCACGCCTCACGCATATACTCCGTAAAAATATGGGGTATAACATTCTCCTCCTTAGAAACATTCGTCCCGAATGTTCCTTCCCAAGACAGCTTAACGATAAGATTCTTCATAACTTAAACAGCTTGCAAATGCCACACACGCCACAAAACAACACTTAGGCATAAATGATAACAAAATTTACAAGAGGAAAGTGAATTACCCGAGGCGTGGGAATAGCGAGGATACTTCCGCCTCATGTCCTCCTCGCCTTCCCACGCCATCTCCTCCTAAGCTCGCTCCGCCACAAGACTTTGACTAAGCCACGCCCCGGTCCGCAGACGCCTAACCCGACGATCGATTATCGCCATGGAACCTCCTCATACGATAACCCCTGGCCACACCGGACATCGCCAATCGGATGCACCCTAGATGGATCCCCGATACATCTCCTCAAAGATAGAAACATGAAACACCTGATGATCGCTTCCAGATCGGACGACAGATCCAACTCATAGGCAACCTTGCCTACCTCGCGACAACTGACACGGCCCAACGTACTGGGCCGAAGTTTCTTCTTCCCGAATCTCATCACACCCTTCATGGGTGACACCTTTAGGAAAACCCAATCATGAACCTCGAACTCCGATGCCGACGACGATGATCCGTATATGACTTCGCCGACTCGAGCCGCCAAGAACCTCTCCCGATAAGCTTCACCTTATCCATCGTGACGCCGCACCAACCGTCCCACTAACTACACTCGCCCACATCGAACCAACCTATAGGCGACCGCACTTCCTCCCATACAAGGCCTCATAAGGCGCCATCCAATACCGGAGTGGTAGCTATTATTGTACGCAAACTCAACTAGAGGCAAATGATCCTCCCACTACCCTCAAGTCGATAACACAGCTCGCAACATATCCTCAAGAGTCCGGATAGTGCTCGCCCGTCCCGCTCGTCGTGGATGGAATGCAGACTGTGCTCACCGCCCCTAAACCTCTCTCGAAAGACCTCCGTTAGCCAGAACCGGCTCGTCTGATATGATCGAAATAGGACTCACGCACCGACGATCTCTGATGTAAAGTCCGCATAATCTCACCAAAAGTCGCCCCGACGGAAGAAAGTGGGCTGATTTCGCCACCGCCGACGATAACCCATATAGAATCATGTTCTCCGAAAGTGCGAGGTAATCCCGTGATAAAATCCATGTTGATTACCTCCCACTTCCGTGTCGGGATCTCAATCGTCGCAACAAACCACCGTGCCTCGTGCTCTACCTTCACCGGCCGACAACACGCACCGAGCTACGAACTCGCAACGCCCTCTTCAAGCCATCCCACCAATACACGATCTGGGCGTCGTGGTACATCTTGGTCGCACTCGACGGATAGAGTAACGCCGCTACCGCGCTTCCCAAGAACTCCGCCAAGTCTCAAACATCCGAACACACAACTCGCCTCAAACCTTAGCACCCCATCGTGCTACTCGTGCGACCTTCCTCACGAAGATCCGTATCACGATAACGTGTCAAAATCGATCCTCGAATTGTTGCCTCTTCACCTCCTCGACGACGGAAGACTCGCAACCTCACTAACTCGAACCCCACTACTATCGTAATCAATCAAACGACACCAAGGCTCGCTAATCGATGCAAATCACTAACCATGTCCCTTCTTCTCTGGCCGCACATCCGATAGGCTCCCATCGACCTACGACTCAAGAGCATCCGCCACAACATCGCCTTCCCGTGGTAAAAGCGATATCAACATCGTAATCCTTAAGCAACTCTAACCATCGCCTCGCCGAAGTTCACCTCCTCCGCCGAAGATATACCGAGGCTCTGTGGTCTCAGATAAATATCCACGAACCCCATACAAGTAGTGCCTCCGCATCTTCAAGGCGTGAATCACCGCTAACTCCAAATCACAGCGGGTAGTTCCTCTCTGTTTCTTCACCGCCTGACGCATACGCTTATAACCTTGCCCCGCTGATCAACATACATCCCAACCCGATGCTCGACGATCACAATACACAACATAACCGTCGACCTCCGGAAGAGTAAGAACGGGGCGTCGCCGCCTTCTTTCAAAGAATCGAAACCCCGCCACAAGCATCACCATCAAACTGGCCGCTTTCCGAGTCACTCTAGTCAACGGTGCGTAGATAAGCAAACTTCTCCACGAACCGCCGATAATATCCTCGCAAGGCCTAAAATCGCGAACCTCGCCGAGTAAGAGTTCAGGCCAAGTCCTCGATCGCTTCGATCTTGGCCAGATTCACTGAATGCCATCACCCATAATATGCCCAAGAAAAGCCACCAAGTCAACCAAAACTCACATTTGGAAAACTTGGCGCATAAATCCGCTGTCCCGAGAATCACAAGATAGCCTCAAATGCTCCGCATGCTCCCGCTCGAGCGAGAATAAACCAAGATATCATCAATGAACACTATCACAAACGTGTCCAAAAGGGTTTGAACACTGCTCATCAAATCCATGAATACCGCCGAGCATCGTTAACCTAAAATGTCACGACCAACCCGGCCCGTGATCGTGCCTTACCCCGCACCCTAGTGATACAACATCGAGAAAACCAATGAAATAAAAACTTAAACATATAAAACAGTTGAAATAAGAAAGCAAAGCAACCCAACGCTATCTTTTTGTACATAAATTAAAACTTGAACAGCTATATCCCTTACAAACTCGCCACAACAAAGCATGCACTTAAGAATTTTGAAACTATAATGACGGACAGGCCTCTCCATGCCCCGAATATACAAAAGCCTACTACTGTGTGGAACTGCACTCACAGACAAGCTTCCGAGATACGGAGCTTCCGAGAACCGAACAAATGATCCTAAGAGAGTGGATCAAGAAGCATGACTCAACTCATGCAGATGAACGCACTCGGCGAGGTCAAGATAACAGTACCAAGTATGTGAAATCAGAAATATCAGAATGAAATCATAATAGTCTATATAAAGCAGAGACATGTATGATAACCAAACTACAAAGACACAACACATAATACATTGCCAAATCGTGGACTCACGCCAGAAAGTCATCACTCAAATACAACCCGGATTTAACCCAAGACAATGGCCACATGCCCCAAGATCTCACCTCAGATAAGCACGGCCATGGAACCATCCTAGCTGGCCCATACCCGTGGACCATCCAGCGGTTTCCAGATGCCCAAAGGAGTCAACAAGATAACAATCCTCGGAAGCATACCCGGCCACCTAACGCGCCAGATGTCCAAACAACTAACCGTAAATACTCATCGGACGATACCCGCGGCAACCCAACGGTCAAGATGTCCATCAATCAACCACAAGATAATACTCACCGCGGAAGCATACCCGTGGCTACCCAACGGTCAAGATGTCCACCAATCAACCGTATAGCCGCTTCTCCAACGAGACGCCAGAGCACAAAGAATACAACACTTGCACAACAAAAGCTATCACAACAAGCATAGCCGCTCAACGATTTTCATTCCTTCAAAACAAAGACCTCTTTCTACGAAACGCCACCCGATACTAACACCCGTAGTATCGAACACATTCGTGTTTAAATCAAGCACTCTAAACACTTTTAGCACAACGCCAAGTATCCCAATCTAAATCCAATTATAAAACCATTCCTTTGTTTTCGTAAAGTCTTTATAATTAACTTCACATAAAGCTATTATAACACTTTATGTTTTAAAACAATACAAGACAAAACCATGCCTTTCTTTTAAAACAAAACACTTCCAATTCTTAAGTCTCTTTTCTTTTAGAAAATCGAATTCTTACTTTGAATTTTTAAGAGGATCAAAACCTGACATAATAATTTTATTAGAGCAAAACATGATCTAGAAATGTAATACAATTTTGTCTTATCTTAGCTTCTATGCAGATGGAGGTTTTTATCGGTTTTAATATGATTAATTGTCATTACTTCTTTCCTTTATCGACTGCATTGGCTTGTTCGATCCTTATTCCCATTTCCGAAATTTGTAACGTTATTCTTTAAAACCAAGTATTCATTTCTCACGAATTAGGTTTCACACTTTTCAACACCATTTAGGTCAATTACAAGTCACGCTCTTATCTTTTAAAATCAACAACCATTCTTTTTAGCTACATAAAGTGGTTATAATAAACTTCCCATAAAGCCGTTATAACACTTTATGTTTTTAACCAACCAATTACCACTATAAACATTTATGAGACCAAATAGTGGCTCATTCTTTAACCACCGAGCAAGCATTAATCTGATAAGACTTTACTACTTTTTCCACACAACGAAGCCCTTAACACTTCATATCAAGTCAAGACACAAAAAGGGAAATCAAATTCCTTTAACACACGCAAGGCCTACCGTGACTATATATTTTACAAATAGTCATGTCAAGAGGATAGAAGAATCACATACCTCGCGACGATTGTCGCATAATAAGCAAAATGCTCCACAAGACAATCTCCCTTAAGTAGATATGCTACCCGTAGTACTTCAATCCTATAAGGTCATAAAACGCCTATCAATCTCTAGCTTCAACGAGAATAACTAAGTGCAAGGTCCCTACATTCTACGGAAAGCCTGGACAAAGACTTCCTTTGTTTCTACTTACAATGTCACCTCTTCCAAGGCCGAATTTCAATAACTAACGCCACATTTAAGGCACACAACTCACCTAACTACAAAGTGGGATTACACGCTTTACAGACGCCAGAAATTCCGCCCCACAACAACACAAAAATAAACCAATAATCTCCATGCCATTCTCGCCAACAATATAACCAATACTAACCCTTTTCAACTCTTTTCCAATTCAAGTTCTTAGGTCTAACATGATATCTAGCCTTAGACATCTTCAACAACTACAATCCCCTTTACAACATGCGACCACCAATTAGTAACCAAATTGAAGTTATCAACTTAAGGCTAGCATGCCCATTTCTGCTTCAACAAGACGACAAGACCCAAATCTATTCAAATAAAACAAATTTCAGCTCAACTCTATACTACTACAATATAAATGCCTTTAGGCTCAATTCTAAACCACTAACATATAATGTTCCTCAGCTCACATCTATACTACTAAAATATAATGCCTTTAGCTCATAACCAAGAGAAGGGGAAACTTTACCTTAAGGAATAGCCCACAAAAGCCCCTTTTTCTTTCAATTCTTCCACAAAATTTGCTCACCAACAGCTTCCCACAAGTTTACCCACACTTTTCCTTCTTGCCGCCCAACAATCTCTCCTAAGGCAAGGTTTTCTTCCAAAACTAGAGAGAAGGAGAGGGTTTTCGGGAGGGTTTCCAAACGAAATGAATGAATGGCCAAGTCTTCCAAGACTCGCCCTAAAATAGACCACTGATAAAAGGACGGAGGGACACTTGTCACCCTCCCATAGGTTATAAACGAAATATCCGCTTTTTCACTTACCATCACAAGAAATTCGCCGGCCGCGTTCGCCACGGCCAAGGCTCCACTTCCAAAAATAAATCTTCCGCATGCCGCCGCCATGCCTCGACTCCGGCCAAGCGCTGCAACCTCGTGACTTCAAGATAATCGGCGCCACACTGCATCCGGCGGCTGCACTTCAGATCGAGAATCGCCGCAGCCAATCAAGCACCAAACTTGTAAGTTCCATAACTTTTGACTACGTCCAAACGATTTAACGGTTTGTTGCGCTGGGATCTAGATTTAACGGACTACACATTAGGCCTTTTAAACACCTCGAAATTCTTAACAACTGGGGTACAACACTCCAAGGTAAACTCAAAATCCGTCCAACACATGTTGTCAACTTATCTATCAACTTTTTACATCTTAAATTCCTTGGTATGTTCTTTTCTAACTCCTTGAATTTACGGGGTGTAACACAAAAGACATGACTCTGAACTCATAATGCCCGCACGGTCCGAATGCACCCTAGGGACATCCACCTCTCGACTCGCGACTGATGATAGCCCGATCGCAGATCAATTCGAGAAACATCTCGCGCTCGCAACCGGTCGAACAAATCATCAATCCCGGAAGGGTATTCGTTTAATGGTCACCTTATTCACCGTCAGAATCAACACACATGCGCAGCTGGCCCCGCCCTTCTTCTTCACGAACAATACCGGCGCCCCTGCGAGAAACACTAGGCCCGATGAAGCCCTTCTCCAAAGAAATCCCTAAGCCGATCCTTCAACTCTCTCAACTCGCAGTGCCATTCGTATGGCGGAATGGAAATAGGCCGAGTGTCCGCAATATGTCTATACAAAACTCAATCTCCTCTCGTGAGGGATACCCTGTTATAATTCGATTTTCAGAGTATGCACGCAAGGACGCACGAGAAAATTTGAAACTTGTACTAAGGCTCGGCCGAATTAATTTTGTTCACAACACCCGCTTAGAGTCGCCGACTAAACGCTTTCACACTTTCGTAGGGGAATTTCCGCTATGTCATTTTTAATTTTTGGATTTTTCCGAGAGACGAACGTGGTCAATAACAAGAGGGCGCCACTTGGCACCCTCCCATCATGGACGCGAGAGCTCTGGCTTGGACGAAATGGAGAGGTGTAGTTGGTAGGATATTTTGTGTGTTAGTTGGTCAAGGACACACGGGTAATCTCGCCCTACACTTGCCTTGCACTTGGCAAGATCTCGCCATCGGTTGGCCTTCACTTGACCTATAAATACCCCTTCCCTTTCAAGACTTCTTCATCCAAAAATCTCTAAGTCTCGAGAGCTCCTCCCCATTTCGCGAGGCCCTCGTCGAGAGTAGCGCTCCTCCTAGTAGGTGGCCATGGGTACCCCTAGCCTAGTTGCTGTGATAAATACCCCCTTTGTGATGTAGAAATACTCAAAAGTATTGTTATAATGCCCAAATTACCTTAGCCGTATACCTTGTTGTATTCTAAGGTTATACCTATACGAAAATGCCCGTAAATACTATTATACTCACTACCACAAAACCGAAACCCTAGAAAATCTCCATAGTCCGTTGAGTATTGTGTAGGTTAGTTAGAACTTCTAAGGGTGGTTTAGAGCTGGTCGAGCGCCTGAGTCGAGCTAAACGATTGCCCAGATCGACTTTAACTAGATAATTACGGGCTTATCGAGGTAATTATCTTGTCCTCTATTGTAATTGGAAATTACATATTGTTAGAATATATAGTTGAAGTATACTATATAGAATCAACGTAGTTATCGCAATGTCTCGCGACTTAAGCCCAATTTAAAAGAAGAATACCGAATCAGAATTACATAGGTATTACAAAGAGACTCGCGTAGTAGTACCGTGAGTAGAATTGTACCGCTAGGTTAGACGATAACCCCTCGGTTGGCTCGCAGCCGCTTCGATAGAGAGAGATTTACGCCATGTGGAGGTGGCCGAATTTTCTGAGAATGTTCTACGACGAGATCTAAATGTTAATGTCACTGTGGCCTTATAGGTCAAGTACTACGTGTGGCGCGATCTACTTGGCTTAAGGAGTAGCCGACTTGGAAGTACTTGAGCGCTGCTATTAGTCGATACTCGCCGCGAGGTATGTGAACCTCTTCCTATCTCTTCTAGCATGATATGTGTGAACTATGTAGTACGGAGACGCATACGTGCTAAATGTATTTGATTGTTTAAAACATAAAGTGTTATAACGCTTTACTGGAAGTTGGTTATAACACTTTATGTTGGTAAGAAAATACTGTGGTCTTTAAAAGGTAATCGATTTGAACTATAATCGGCTTGTTATGTGTTAGTAAAGAACTTGAAGTATTTCAAAAGATTTTTAATCATTTAGAAAGAAGAAGTAATACTTGGTTTTTGAAAACTTAAGAGTTATACTAGCTTTACGGGAAGTTAGGTATAACGGCTTAAGAATGTTTTATCGATTTCGAAATCGAATGTATCGACAAACCATCGCAGCTGCTAATAAAAGGAAATGTTTTGACTAATTAAGTATTATTAAAACCAGAGAAACTTCCATCCGCATAAGCTAAGATGAGACAAAATGATATTTCCTAGATCATGGTCACAGAATAAGATTGTTATAAACAAGAATATCCTACTCACATATAAGACTTATGTTTCTCGATAGTTAAAAGAGAATTATATTCTTAATCGAATAAGACTATGAACTACTAAACCCTTCTAAAATAAGAAACTTGAACATCGGAAAAGAAGGTTGCTACTTGATTTTACAAAGAGAAGTAATTGATTTACTTTAAAAAGATAATCACTCTATTTTCATATACTATGTATTGTGTGGTTTTGTGAAGTAACGATCTTTTAAAGATTTAATGTATGAAGTACTTTGGGGGTAGGTAAATTCAACTTGTTAGTAGAAAGTACCTTGTGTGAATAACTCGATTGTATTGGTTTGTGATAGCCTTGTAATACTTTCTTGTTGATTTGATAAGTAAGCATGTTAGATGCTACGGTGTTAGTATCTTGTGATTATTGTGTAAGGGGTCACTTTGTTGTGCTTACGCTGTCAAACGTTAAGCCCGCTGTAGATCGTTATTGTATCACATACCCTCGACTTGTTATACCGAGGGCTTCCCACCTCGACGCGGTCTACGCGCCTATGCAAATTGTGACTACGCGGAGCGCAGAGCTCCAGGATTGATCATTCCGGTGTTTAGCCCGACGCGGGGATTCCCATGCGGTCCGCTGAGACTACGCGGTCTGAGACTACGCGGGTCGCGGAGCCTAGGCGGATACCGAGGGTTGGCTACCTTCGACGCGGTATACCTCAAAGCGTCCGGGACCACGATTCGAGGAATACCTCACGCGGTCCGGGTGACCTACGCGAGTCGCGAGAGTTCCAGTGGATAGACGCCACATTGATATTGCGGGCGAAGGCCGCCTTCGACATGCGCGCGGTCAGAAAGACCTCGAGATACAATTTGTGGTATTTTTGCATCGTGGGTCTTAGTAGCTGGCCATGCCTTCGCATTTGCCCCGTGATGGTTTTATTGTGATAACTTTGGCGGCGTGAGTCCTCGACTTGACATGACCGCTATTTATCAGGAATCAGATTTCGTTATCATACATGTCTCCCGCTTTATATAGACTACTATGAATTCATTTACGTGATTTATTTTCGCCACATACTGCACCGCCAGATCGACCTCCTCCGGGCCGCGCTCATGCCGCAGTAAAGGTACACCGCCGCTGATCCTAGCTCTCGTGGTCACGCCAGCTTGGGAAGCTCCGCTTTTTCCGAGGCTTATCACGTATAGTCCCCGCCGCCGTAAATGTTTACATTCGTGGTTTGGCGGGCCCCGTCCCGCCATTGTTGTCGATCATTCTTAGAGGTCCGTAGTACCGCCAAGTGTGGTTTGTAAAAAGGATTAAACTGCTCATGCTGAAAGAGTTGTTATTTATATATATACCGGGTAACCGCTTTTGGTTAGCCCGTCGCTATTTCACCGCTTATTTCATCGTTTCATGTATTGTCTTTATGTTCCGCCGACACTGGATGTATGGCTACTGGGTGCCCGGTAGGCACTACCACGCCCGGTTCGGTCGTGACAAAAGTGGTATCGTGAGCGCTTAATCCTGAAAGTGTCTACGCATCAGATTCAAGAGTTCGATTATCTGGTCGCGCACCACACCAATAATCGTGAGGCTATAGGTATTTAGGATTGGTTTCTATTCTTCTCACTCGAGATCGCGCCTTAGAGCCGTGTTTTAAGTCGACCTCCGACGATTTCTTTCCTTACCGCTATGCTCCGCGTAGGCAACCCGCCCAGAGGTCAAGGCACGGCGGAGCCGCGAGCAGAGTTCAGAGGTGGCGAGGGCACAGCCCAATCATTACGCAGGTAGTGCTTCATTCGGGAGTTTTATGACGCCACTAGCCCCAGCAGAGTTTGGCACGGCAGAATGCAGCTCCCATCGCGCCATGATATTTGAACCTTCGCCCACGATCGGACAGTTGAATATAGAGTGCAAAGAAGACGACCACATTAGCTATGGACGTGGCTACCAGAGAGTATACCGATGTACCACTGTCTTGACGACTATCTAAGAGAGGTCATGCAAAGAGTAATTCTTCGCTTAGGCTCGAGCATGGCTCGTACGGGCTTATGCGCAGCAGCCAAGAAACGTAGATTTACGCGTTAACAAAGCGACAGCAGAGAGAGGCCAGAGCAAAGAAGGTCCTTTAGTAACTTTCGAGGCGAGTCGCTCACCAAAGATTAGATATGCACCTCCGCCAGCAGAGTGGTCTTCCGCTGCATTTCGTGACGCTCGCGTGCAGGAGTTGGTCGTAACCTGTGGCTTCCGGCTCATTACGATGCACGCCATTCCGGGAATGTCGCCTTTTAGTCGGTACTTGTTGTACCTACGACCGTCCGGTCGATGCCGGGGTGTCCTTGCAGAGGACTTAGCCTTCGTGATCGCGGTAGTTCGCCATCTTCCTTAGCTACGAGCCCTACGTGGCAGTGTTTGATTAGAACGACTAAGGGAGGAAGAAGAGATATAGATATATCTTTAACCCTCAGAGATCAAGATGTGTGATAAGCGAGTATACCTTAAGTGCTATGTTCGATAGCAGTGTTAGTCGTGATTAGATCACGGTTGTTTAACCGAGTAAGATTTTGGGGATAGAGAAGGCGAGCCTTAGAGCTTTTACGAAAGACCTTAGAGGTGAGGCCATCTCGAGAAAAGGTGTAGTGTTATGTTTGACTTTATCCAAGTGCATAGTGCACGTGAGTTATGTGGGATAGTCCCTAGTAGCGTGGAATGAAAGGGGGTAGTCGAGCTAAGAAGACCGCCAGGTTTTCAAACGTGATTAGCGAGATTGTTCCGGATCGGGAGCTAGTATCGCGCGGGTCGGGTTGAGGCCACGCCGCGGGTCAACCCGCCAGTAGGTTTGGCGGTCAGGTCGCGGTGGTCCCGCCTTGTGTTAGGGCCGCGAGGATGTTAGGCCCAAGTCTAGTTAACCAAATGAACGAGTTCAAGGCGCGCTCGACCTGGTCGGGCCGACGGGGCAGCCTTCATCGCGTTCTTCTGGCCGACCGCTTATCTACCGTGTTGAGTTATCAGAAAGGTTGTAGGTCTGCACGAGGTGCCTACCTACACCTTAAGATGCATGCTGGAGCCTGTGTTACTACCGCTTTTTTCTCGGAGGTTTTGCGTGCAAGGTTAGAACTCGTGAATCTCGACCGATTCGCTTCTGCCATGTGTATCTCGTAGGTAGTCGCGGGATTGTTGTCTCCGTGGAGGAAGTGTTTAAGCTACCATTTAAGTGTTCTGATATCGCCTTACGAAGCCTTGTAAGGGCGGAAGTGTGTTGCCGATCGATTGGTTCGACGTTGCGCAAGGTTCGCATACTGTTCAGCTTGTTCCAGCAGATCGTGGTTGGGTGTGACGAGTTTTGGTATGACAGAGGAACTTAGCCCGTGTTACTGGGCCCTTTGAGTTCATGTGAAGGATAGGCCGATTGCCTATATGATAGCTTTGCCGTCCGACTTCAGAGGCAAGACGTCCGGCCTTCAGATTGTTATGATCGGAAAGCATCGAGAATCCATCCAGAGTGTTCCCGCTAACGATGACCACGTTAGAGATAGTAACCCCAGTCTTGAAACAAGCCGACGTAACGTGGTAAGAGTTCGAGTGCACGACACCTCGTGGGTCGCAAGCAGCCCGGCATCATTTGTTGGGTCGCCGAGCAAGGCTCGCGACAAAGTGACAAAAGTGGTACCATTTGTCGGGTCGCCGAGAAGGTTAATGCCTCGCAAAGTGACAAAGTGGTATCTACGACGAGTAAAGAGAGAAGCGAGCATGTATGGCGTATAGATGTGATCATTTCTTTTGTAAAGAGAAGGCTGAAGGAAGTATATTTTAGACCTTTATGAGTGTTTTGTAGTGATGACAGAGGTGTTTCTCGTGACTTTGATGTAAGTTTTTACACAGTGCAAATTGCGGCAGGATTGTTCTCGTAAGTATAAGAGTGAAGACTATATCGGCGCGCTTGTTTTGAGACTTATAAGGAACATTCGACGAATGTTTCTGGCGAGGAGAATGTTATACCGTATTTTCGTAGAGTATGTACGTAAGGACGCACGAGAAAATTTGAAACTTGTACTAAGGCTCGCCGAATTAATTTTGTTCACAACACCCGCTTAGAGTCGTTTTCGACTAAACGCTTTCACTTTCGTAGGGAATTTCCGCTATGTCATTTTTAATTTTTGGATTTTTCCGAGAGACGAACGTGTCAATAACAAGAGGGCGCCACTTGGCACCCTCCCATCGGACGTGAGAGCTCGCTTGGACGAAATGGAGAGCGAGTTGGTAGGATATTTTGTGTGTTAGTTGGTCAAGGACACACGGGTGAATCTCGCCCTACACTTGCCTTGCACTTGGCAAGATCTCGCCATTGGTTGGCCTTCACTTGACCTATAAATACCCCTTCCCTTTGAAGACTTCTTCATCCAAAAATCTCTAAGTCTTGAGAGCTCCTCCCCATTTCGCGAGGCCCTCGCCGAGAGTAGCGCCTCCTAGTAATGGTACTGGGTACCCCCCTAGCCTAGTTGCTTCGTGATAAATACCCCCTTTGTGATGTAGAAATACTCTCAAAAGTATTGTTATAATGCCCAAATTACCTTAGCCGTATACCTTGTTGTATTCTAAGGTTATACCTATACGAAAATGCCCGTAAATACTATTATACTCCGCTACCACAAAACCGAAACCCTAGGAAAATCTCCATAGTCCGTTGAGTATTGTGTAGAAGTTAGTTAGAACTTCTAAGGGTGGTTTAGAGCGGTCGAGCGCCTGAGTCGAGCTAAACGATTGCCCAGATCGACTTTAACTAGGATAATTACGGGCTTATCGAGGTAATTATCTTGTCCTCTATTGTAATTGAAATTACATATTGTTAGAATATATAGTTGAAGATACTATATATAGAATCAACGTAGTTATCGGCAATGTCTCGCGACTTAAGCCTCAATTTAAAAGAAGAATACCGAATCAGAATTACATGTGGTCATTACAAAGAGACTTGGTAGTAGTACCGCGGAGTAGAATTGTACCCGCTAGGGTTAGACGATAACCCCCGGTTGGCTTCGCAGCCTACCGATAGAGGAGAGATTTACGCCGCCATGGGGAGGTGTCACTAATTTTCTGTAGAATGTTCTACGATGAGATCTAAATGTTAATGTCACTGTGGCCTTATAGGTCAAGTACTACGCATGGCGCGATCTACTGGCTTAAGGAGTAGCCGACATTGGAAGTACTGAGCGTTTGCTATTAGTCGATACTCGCCGCGAGGTATGTGAACCTCTTCCTATCTCTTCTAGCATGATATGTGTGAACTATGTAGTACCAGAGACGCATACGTGCTAAATGTATTTGATTGTTTAAAACATAAAAGGTTATAACGCTTTACTGAAGTTGGTTATAACAAATTTTACGTTGGTAAGAAAATACTTGTGTTCTTTAAAAGGTAATCGATTTGAACTATAATCGCTTGTTATGTGTTAGTAAAGAACTTGAAGTATTTCAAAAGATTTTTGAATCATTTAGAAAGAAGAAGTAATACTTGGTTTTGCAAAACTTAAGAGTTATACTAGCTTTACGGGAAGTTAGGTATAACGCTTAAGAATGTTTTATCGATTTCGAAATCGAATGTGTATCGACAAACCATCGCAAATAATAAAAGGAAATGTTTTGACTAATTAAGTATTATTAAAACCAAGAGAAACTTCCATCCGCATGTGCTAAGATGAGACAAAATGATATTTCCTAGATCATGGTCAGTAATAAGATTGTTATAAACAAGAATATCCTACTCACATATAAGACTTATGTTTCTCGATAGTTAAAAGAGAATTATATTCTTAATCAATAAGACTATGAACTACTAAACCCTTCTAAAATAAGAAACTTGAACATTGGAAAAGGGTTGCTACTTGATTTTACAAAGAGAAGTAATTGATTTACTTTAAAAAGATAATCACTCTATTTTCATATACTATGTGTATTGTGTGGTTTTGTGAAGTAACGATCTTTTAAAGATTTAATGTATGAAGTACTTTGGGGTAGGTAATCGAACTTGTTAGTAGAAAGTACCTCGTGTGAATAACTTGATTGTATTGGTTTGTGATAGCCTTGTAATACTTTCTTGTTGATTTGATAAGTAAGCATGTTAGATGCTACGTGTGTTAGTATCTTGTGATTATTGTGTAAAGTGGTCACTTTGTTGTGCTTACGTTGTCAAACGTTTCGTAATCAAGTTATTGTATCACATACCCTCGACTTGTTATACCGAGGGCTTCCCACCTCGACGCGGTCTACGCGCTACGCAACCCTCGTGACTACGCGGAGCGCGTAGCTCCAGGATTGATCATTCCGGTGTTTAGCCCGACGCGGGATTCTACGCGGTCCGCTGAGACTACGCGTCTTTTGAGACTACGCGGCCGCGGAGCCTCAGCGGATACCGAGGGTTGGCTACCTTCGACGCGGTATACCTCAGCGTCCGGGACCATGATTCGAGGAATACCTCACGCGGGTCTCGCGTGACCTACGCGAGTCGCGAGAGTTCCGTGGATAGACGCCGACATTGATATTGCGCGCGAGCGCCGCTTCGACATGGTGCGTCTAGAAAGACCTCGAGATACAATTTGTGGTATTTTTGCATCGTGGTCTTAGTAGCCGGCCATGCCTTCGCATTTGCCCCGTATGGTTTTATTGTGATAACTTTGAGGCGTGAGTCCCCGACTTGACATGATCGCTATTTATCAGTGAATCGATTTTCGTTATCATACATGTCTCCCGCTTTATATAGACTACTATGAATTCATTTACGTGATTTATTTTCGCCACATACTGTACCGTCAGATCGACCTCTTCGGGCCGCGCTCATGCCGCAGTAAAGGTACACCGCCGCTGATCCTAGCTCTCGTGGTCACGCCAGCTTTGGGAAGCTCCGCTTCCGAGGCTTATCACGTATAGTCCGCCGTCGCCGAAATGTTTACATTCGTGGGTTATGGCCCCGCCCCGCCATTGTTGTCGTATCATTCTTAGAGGTCCGTAGTAATCGCTGCAAGGTGGTTTGTAAAAAGGATTAAACTGCTCATGTTGAAAGAGTTGTTATTTATATATATACCAAGGTAACCGCTTTGGTTAGCCTGCTCGCTATTTCACCGCCTTATTTCACCGTTTCATGTATTGTCTTTATGTTCCACTGACACTGGATGTATGGCTACTGGGTGCCCGGTAAGGCACTACCACGCCCGGTTCGGTCGTGACACCGAGGTCGCCTGAAACACGCCTCGGGAACTCTCACCATCGAATCGACGGAAAATCTGGTACCGCAGCCTTCAGATCAAACACCCAACGAGATGGTAGATATACCCCTTCGCACCATCTTCCTAGCCTCGAGGTAGGAAATAAACCTACCCTGGCGATACCGCGTTCTCCCACTCAACAACCGGCCTCAGAAACCGAACCGTGCATTACTTTCTCTCAGCCTACATTGGCGTAGCTAAGCCAGCCAATCCATCCCCATGATCACGCCAAGTCAATCATCTCCAACTCTATCAAGCTCGCCAGATCTCGACGATCAGAATGGTCACCGACAAGCCCTATATACCCGCCGAGCTACCACCGAATCACCCATCGCGTAGCTACCTCGGCGGTTCATGGACTCGTGCTCTATCCCTATCCTACTAGTAACAAGGGAGATATATGTGATGCAGTGTAACCCGGATCTATCAAGGCATACACATCAAACCTGAACCGAGCAAGGTACCGTGACGACATCAGCGAGGCCTCCGATCCTCGCCGGCCGGATAGCATAAATGCGTTCTCGAGGACCGCTAGAATCGGGACCCGCGCCACGACTCCGCCGCGACACCGCTGGTCCACGAGTACCTTCTCCGGCGAGTACCGCCGGGACGAAGACCTTGGCCAAAGAACTCGTAGTCGACTCTACCATCAAGATCGCCTTGGCCTGACAAGCCGTGATAGTGACTCGCCGCTACAATCAAACAAGCTCTCGTGAGCAGCACCACAACTCCCGGCCGATCTACCGACGGCCACACCGGCGGGTGGTCCCGATCGCCGCACTCACGCTCGACGCTCAAGCCCCGGTCCGCCGAATATCCTCGGGTCAGGCCGAGGACGGCCGAGTGCTCGAGCTGGCCGTGGTGCACCCAGATCGCCGCCGAGGTCGCCACCACGATAGCCACCAAAAGACCTCGCCGCCCCGGCCTTCTCGCCGCTTATCAACCCGCCGGCCTCTACGATCCTCGCATCCAAGAGCACGAGCTCGCACGCGGTAATGTCCATACCCGGCCAAGAGAAACACCCGCACAAGACTCGCCATATAGTCATCTAGCCCTGACGAGCTGCACCCTATCCTCCATATTCGCTACCAATGCCGACATATCGAGCCAAAGAATCGAACTCGACATCAGACTCCCGACAAGGCCCCTCCGTCTCAAGAAGAAAATCTATCACCGCGCTCCTCATCCGCGAGGCAAGAAGTGAGTGAGGAAAGCCTCCGAGAACTCATCCCAAGTAGCCGGGACGCTGCTCTCCCGACAACTCCCACGACCAAACCAATCGATCGCGTATCACGCACTTATGTGAACCAAAGATCACGACCGGCCTCCGACGCCCGATCACTCTCAAAATCCTCTCAGAGCCGACTTGATGAACTCCTCGCCGATCATCCTCCGCCCGACCAGAAACTCGGGCGGCTACAACTCAGAAGTCTCAGAGCCTCAAACTCTCTCGCCTCGTGAACCACGGCACGATCGGGCTGGACTCGAATCCGTGATCCACTGCCTCATGTTCGCCACGATCTCGCCGCAAATGGGCCATCTCTCAGAATCCATCTCATCCGCTTCCAGCCGTGGACCGAGGTGTAGGTACTGTGGTCATCACTGGGCCGCGCCCTAAACCTCTCGGGTCGGCGCGCTGCAGAGAACTCGCCGCCTCAGATAGACCGCCCGAGCCCTCGTGGACTTAGGTGTCCCACTAGCGCCTCTCCGCTTGCCCTTCTCGGGCCCGGTTGCCTTACGAGGCATAATCTGCATGTAAAAAGGAATACGTTAGAGGGTCCAACTTATAACACGCCTCTAAGGCACGATCTCGTAACGAGAAGAATGGAAACCAATCCTAAATATCCTATAGCCTCTCGATTATCGCGGTGCACAACACACCGATAATCAAGACTCTACTAGATACGGCTCAGACACTTTCCGAGGATTAATCGCTCGATACCACTTTTGTCACGACTGCCCGGCTCGGATCGTGCCTTACCCGCACCCAAGTAGTCATACATCGAGTAATCGCCGAATATAAAACAAGACATGAAACAATGTAAAAGACACACGCTTTATGCGAGAAAATGTCGCTTTTCGCATATATACATAACATGGTTTTGCATAGCTACATCCCAACCGCATAACAGACTACTGCACTTCTAAGGAAGTAACAACTATGGCGACAGTGTCTCCGCCATACCTCGAATGTACAAACTATCTACAATACAGGAGATCATACCAAAAAGTAGAGCCTCCAGAACATGGAGCTCCGACACCAATGCAAAGAGATCCTAAGGACGTGGATCTAGCACTGCCGCTGCCTTTACTCGCTGCATGAACGCACTCAAGGAGGTCAAGCATAACAGTACCAAGTATGTGAAATCGTAAGTACTTAAATGAAAACATATCATTTTAAAATCAGTTCACATATACGTATGAAACAACTAAGGTAACCGCACATATGCCACATCATAAACAAGAGCAACAATAGGTAAACAGTAATGTGTCTTTTCTAGGCCGCGAATGATCGGGCAGGCCACCGCCCGTAGTATCACCATGCAAGCCTAATCTCGACTCCTCAGAGTCCGCATAGGCCACTCACGAGGCCCGCATAGGTATATAACCTCGCATCGGGGTAGCTACTCCTGCATCGCCCCGACTCGTAGTCCGCACGGCCACATAGACCGCATGAGGTATAACCCCGCACGCTAACTCGAACTCCCGTAGTTCCGCATAGGTCCCCGACCCGCATGAGGTATTCTCGAATCACGGTCCTGCATCACTCGAGTCTACCCCGCATCGGAGGGCAGCTTAACCCCCGGTAATATGTCAAGAGGTGAGTGATATTACACTAACATAACAGCTTATCGTTAAACAACATAAGCACAACAAGAATACTCTCTTATACAAACGTTACAAGACACTAACACACATAGCATCATATCATGTCTACTTATCAAACCATCTTATTATTCTTTTCACAAATCAATATAAGTCTGTTATAAACACATAGGTAAACTGTTCCTTTTATTATTCTTAAGTGGTTATACCTAACTTCCCATAAAGCTAGTATAACTCTTAAGCTTCTGTTTTAAAAACTAATTAGTTCTCTTCTGTAAGAAAATGATTCAATATTCTTTTGAAATGCTTTAAGATCCTTATTATTCAGGCTTAAGTCGCAAGACATTGCCGTAAGTATTATTCAGGCTTAAGTCAAAAGACATTGCCGTAGTTATTATTCGCTTAATACATATACGCCTACCGCATTACATATATATTTTAAAATATCATGCTTTAGGAAGAATCACATACCTTCTCAAATAAAACCACCGCCAAGTCAATATGTCGCGCGCAGAATCAACCTATAATAGTCGACACGCCTATCAACGCTCGCACTACTCAAAAACTTCTAAGCGTAGGGTTCTCTATCCTACGGAAAATCGGGCAGACTTCCCTACCCTGAGCTACTCAAGTCATCGGAAAACAATCCTAAGTAAGTACGCTTTGATTATTCTTCTTTAAACCCTTCATCGTGATAACACCAATTTATTCTTTAATATCCTTCTAAGTATTTATACTTATTACAATACTTCTACAAGATGTATTCTCTAATTACAAAAGAAGGACAAGTTTATTTACCTCGTAAGCCCAATAATATCCTAGATAAAAGTCGCTACCGAGCAAGGTTTAGCTCCTAAGTCAGACGCCCGATAGCTCCAAGGAAACCTGAAGTTCTTCACAACTTCTACTAAGTACTAAGGATTTGGGCTAGGTATTTTGGGCATTATAACAATACTAGAAGGCAACTTTTCTACCAAGGAGGGGGTTGATTTGGCTAGTTAGTGGATTAGCCTGCTAAGCTTCTCGGGCAAAAGTGGTTGGACTAAAAGGCTTAAGGGAGAGGAGAGGATTTTAGACTTGAAAGTTTTTGTGGACGAAGAACTCTTCATCTCAAGAGGGGTATTTATAGGTCGGGACGGCCAACCAAGGGCCAAGATGGTGCCAAGTGCAAGGCAAGTGTAAGATCAAGATTTGGGCAAGTGTCCTTAGCCAACTTGCACACAAAATATCCTACCAACTCCAAGACAAAAATGGCCATCCACCCGCCTAATGCCGCCCACATCCATCAATCGAGGTGACAAGTGTCGCCTCCCGCTGGTCCAAAGTGTTTCGCCTCTCTAAAAATCCGCAAAATTAGAAATGGCATAGCGAATTTATCCTACGCGAGTCTAGTAAAACGCTTCGCCGAAAAACGATTCTTTGTGAGAGTTGTGCCCAAAAACGCCCCATGCCTAAACTTTAAGGCTAAACCAGACGTGACGCCTCACGCATATACTCCGAAAATACGGGTATAACACACGGCGGTGCGATGAGATTCTGAAGAAGGGGAAACTCACCAAGGTATATCGGCCCTACCGTATCGTCTGGCCGAGTAGGCAAGGTTGCATGAGTTGGATCCGCCATCGAGTTAGAGGCGTGCATCCGGCCTTCCATGTTTCTATGTCGCGAAGGTATCTGAGATCCAATGAGAGTTTTCCCTACTAGCGAGGTCCAGTGACGAGGGTTATCGTATGAGAGTCCCATAGCGATACTCGATCGCCAGTCAGCGATCATGACTGTTGACGTGGCTTCCACAAAGTCTCGTGGAGGAATGATAACCGGTATGAGATGACTGGGAAGCGGATGAGACACGCTGATAAGATCCACACTTATTCCCTACACCTTCGTAATTCGCTTTCCTTACTTGTCAAGTTTTAATCAAGCATTTGTTTTGTGTAAATGCTATTATGTGGCCATGTGGCAAGATTGGTATGTCTGGTTGTAAGGTGAAACTATGTCGCTAATTATAAGTTTGACTCCGAAAGAACTTTCGGGGACGAATGTTTCTAAGGGGGGAAGAATGTTACACCCCGTATTTACAGGACATATTTTAAGAACGTACGTAAGAACTCACAAGTGTTAAGATCCAAACTTGTAAAATTTATCTAATTATGAAATTGTCTGAAACGATTATTATGACGAACGGGAGGACTACACGTGTCACCCCCTTAATGATGCCTCGACGATTTCAGTGCGGCAAGAGGTCATCGACCTTTGTTAGCAAGACAAGTCTTGCAACTTGAAAGCTTGATAATCTTGACTAAGTCAAAGGACCCACAAAGGCTTGATATTTACTAGAGCTTATCCAAGCCACCCAATTGTTCATATCTCGACCCTCCAACGTGCTATATAATACTACTAGTAGCAAGAGCGAGCTTAACACTTAGCCAAATTTTCACAAAATTTGAAGAACTCAAGCACGTTGCTCTCGGTTCATGTCCAAAGAAAAAGAAATTTTTTGTTCCTTGTTCATTAAGCCCCATACTTTAAACCAAGGTTCTGAGTATATCAGAAGCATGTCTCAATAGAAACATCTCGGAAAAGATAGTTTTCGGTTAGTCGCAGTTAAAACCTAGTTGTTTTCAGGTTTTGTTTGGAAGTTTGAAGGAAGTTTGTTGGTGTTGTTCTATGGGTCTCAACTAGCTGATTGAAGCGCTCAAGAGGCTCTAAGTTGCTAAGGAGCGACTTGGCTTTGGAGTCGATTAAGATTCATATGTATAATCTGTCCCTTATGTTGTTACAAGATTATTTATCATTGTTGTTAGCTTTACTTGTTGCTAGCATGAAGTTGATAGGTTGAAGTTTATAAGTATTATGGATTGCTTGTAGCTTAAATCCAAATGTTATAAGCCACTCAAGTCGATTACTAATTGATCGCTTATTAGAAATCGTCGCACGTTACTTACTCGAGGATTATTGTAGTTATAATCAATTACGACTTGATATCACGTTATGCTAACAACTTGGATTGAATTGGATATTGATAATAATTGATGTAGTAGTACTTCGTTAGCCGATTTGGCCTAGTAAGTCAGATCAAATCGATATCTATCAGGCTGGAATTTTACACGCCTAGTAGCGCGCAATCCCTATGGTTGATTGCATTGATCGGGCCTTAAATGTGGCGGTTTGGTTATTGTATTCGCCTTGAAAAAGGTGGCAAAGTAAGTAGAAACAAAGGAGGTGCCGTCCGATTTTCCGTAGAAATTAGCGACTTGACACTTATAATATTCTATGTTCAAGTAAGGCTTTAATAGACGATTGTGAATATTATAGGCTGACATACTACGGCGGGACTTTGTACTTGGCAAGTGGTTTGACCCGACGAGGTATGTAGAACTTTTCCTATCTTTCGAGCATGTCTAGTCAGACGATATAGTACTAGACGACAAGACCTTGATATCCTTTACTAGTTTTACGAATAGCTGTCAAAGTAGTTAGAGATTAACTCACTTCTTTGAAAGTATTAAGGACGCCTAATGTTTTATTAAAGTTAAGGGACTCAAGAGTTTTAAAGATGTGATACTTGTTCCGCTTTAAACGATAAGTCCTCGATAGGAAATTGTATATGGCAAGGTATAAAGCTTAATGTAACGACTTTACGGGGAGTCGGTTATATTTGCTTTATGGAAAGATAAATGACTTAGTTTTAATGAAAAGGCAATTTGATTTTTAAGGCATCAATTGCCTAAGGTTTTATAATAAAAGGAGTCACTTGATTTAGAAACCTAACTTTATTTTTTAAAGGTATTGGACTGGTCTTGAAAAGTAATTTTGACTGATACTACGCTTATAGTATCTTGAAGTTCTATATGAAAATGAGTCATTTTTAAAAGATCGAAGACGTAGTACTTCGGGTTAAACTCCTGATTTATTATAACATATTAGTGCCTTAAGTAAACTAAAATGAGAGTGTAGATGAATAAGACTAACAAGAAGTTGTGGGATTTCTAACTTGCTTATTTATCAGATGACGATCACATTGAGATAGTGGTAAGAGTATGTGAGGGTAAACCCCAAGACGCTATACCACCTTCTCCAGATAAGAGATAAACGGCGGGTAAACCCCAAGACGTTATACCACCGCTTTATTACCTTCTCCGTGGTAAGAGTATAAACGGCGGTAAACCCCAAGACGTTATACCACCGCCTGTGGTAAGAGTATAAACGGCGGGTAAGAACCCCAAGACGTTATACCACCGCTTTACGGGTTCGCTACCCATGATTTGATCTGAGTCTCCTATCGTGATGTTGTACGTATTCTCTGATTTACTCTCATTGTTAGTAAGGCAATCGTAATCGTAATTTTGTTATCGACATGCCTCCGACTTTGTTTTAAACTTATGTTGTAATTACAAGATTTCCGCTTTACATACTTAGTACATATCGTAATCGACCCCTTCCTGGCCGCTCACGCCGCAGAGGGTAAGGTGGTGGATCCTCATACTTAGGATCACTTATCGCACGCCGTAAGCTCCATTTCTCCGAGGCTTGTCTCTTTGTACGCTTCTTCCTCGACGTTGTAGATTTATGTACATTCGTGGTATAGCGGCTCGTCCCGCCACAATTGTTATTCCTGCAGGTCTGTATTCACATACGTGGTCAGTAAGAACCGATGTTGTACATTTGTACTTTTGATTATATTATATTATGGAAGCGCGCCATATCGCCAAATCGTGATGTGTTATTGTTTACACACGTGTTTATGTCAGATATGTTCCGCCGCTATTCTCTCGATGTATACCGAACGGGTGCCTGTAGGCACCGCCGCGCCCGGTTCGGTCGTGATAAGATCAGACACTCGATTAGAGACGATATGCACGTGTGATATATCAGGCCATACGTGGCATAATCCGCTTCGCTGAGTGTAGTTTAAGGAGACTTTACCAAGATATGCTTAGCATTAACCTAGTATGAACATTCGTGACTTAATGTTTCTAAGGGGAAAGATGTTACACCGTAATTCCAAGGCAAAGAGATGAGAACGACGGTGAAAATAAGATTCAATCTTAACGAAGAAAGATTATTTTTCTTAAGGAAAATATCTGAACTCGTGAAGGAAAAAGTTTATTAGTCGAATTTGGTTCTCAAATTTGGTATTTGAGACTTTTGGAATATATTGAATTTTGGATTTTAATTTTGATTTGGTCACGTGGGCCCACTTAAAAATTTTACGCTTTTTGGGCTCACAATATTTTGGCCAATTATGAATTTTTGGGAGATGAAATAATTTTGATCAATCTAGGTGACACGTGTCCCCTTTGACTATTTGACTTGGTCTCGAAGACTGACTCAGAGATATTTTGGAGACAAGTTTGCTGGTCCCACTCCACTTGTCTTGCTACACATAGGCCATACACTTGGCAAGATCTCACTACAAGGGATACATTATATATTCATAGAGGGATGCAAGACTTGTTCTACACTTAGCCAAATTTCATGAAATATTTTGCTCTTCTTAAGGGCTCTCGGTTTTGGCTACTTTTGGAGGACCAAAAATTGTTCAATATTTGTTGATAAATCCTAAAAATCAAGGCTAATCTCCCTAATGAAGTTCTAAGCCTAGCTAAACCCTTAAAACCCCAAGATCACGTGGTCGTCGGTAAAATAAGTGGCTGAAACCCTAAGGTTCCGCTGACTTTTGTAAGTGAAATACAAAGTGGAGTCAGGTATAAACTCATAAAGGTCACATATATGTGATCGATCTTCAAGAAGTGGAGCGAAACGAAACTGCACCAAAACCTAAGGGTGCTTTTGACGATTTTTGGCTAAAAATGAGGTAATAATTCTTCTTCCTCCGCAAAGAATCGGATATTACTTATCATATGTTTAAGGGCTGAACTTATGTTAAGGAAGAAATGGAAAATAAGATGTGTATGTGATAGATATGTTGTTGACCAATTTGAGGCAATTTTGTGCCATTGGTTTCGTTGTTTATATTGTTGTTGTTATCCATACTTGTCTCATGTTAAGATGAGGTAATATGGTCATGATAAGTTGTCGAGACTTGTATAAGTATCGAACTTGAATTGGATTAAAATGAATTAAGGAAAATGGATTTGGATTTAATGTATGTCGCCGAGAACGACACTTAATGTTGGTAAATAATGGATCGCTTTAATATAGATCATGGGGCAGAATTTTACACGCCCGCTAGCGCTTAATCCCTTTGGCTAATCGTTGTCGCGCTTAAACGTGGCTTGTTGGTCGATGAATACGCCTTGGAAAAGGTGGAAAAGTACGAGAAAAGGAAGTTACGCCCAATTTTCCGTAGAATTGTAGGCATTATTTGGTATAAGTCTTATACTAGAAAGTATGTTATCGATAGAAGTGCTATCGCCATTATAGTCAAGTACTACGTAGCATATTCTAATCGAGGGTGGAATAACCAATAAGGTCAAGTACATCGAGCGCATCGCTACTTGTCGTCGTTAGTCGCCAACGAGGTACGTGAACTTCTTCCTTCTTTTGACATGATCATTTGGAAAGTCTATGTGACTTGATTTTAAGTAGTCTATGTGACTTGATTTATCAAGTAAGTAAATTGATTTTGAAAGTATACGAGTCTTGATTATGAAAGTACGAGTGACTTGGTTTGAATTGTATAAGTTACTCAAGTACTTTAAAGTTATGAGACTTGGTTTCTTTAAAGATTATGAGACTTTATTTTTCAAGTTATGAGATTTGAAAGGTATATGTTACTTAATATAAAGAGTAGAACTAACTTGATTTAAAGGTATAAGTTGCTTGATTTTGAAAAAAGGAGTTTACTTGATTTAAAAGTAAATTACTTGAGTTTAAAAGGGTAAGTAACTTGGTTTTAATAGTGAAAGTGCTTTTGGGTTCAACTCCCTAAATATTGCATGAAACGATTCTTTTATAAAGAATAGACGTACATAGTACTTTGGGTTCAAATCCCTTACATGCCATGATAGTGTCGTGGTTGTATTAAAAGGAAAGATGTGGTAGTGCTTCAGTTTTCTAAAAATGAAAGTGTTATAGCAGCTTTATGGGAAGTTTGTTTTTTTTAGGTAAATGCAAATATTATTACTAGAAACTGAAAGAAAAGTGGCTACAATCAATCATTGAGGGTTCTCAGTCCTCAACGTAATTTAAAGAAGAAACGGGGGAGTAAGGAGTTGCCACCGGGCGTGCCATTACATTAAGGGATAAAATCATGAGTACTCTATAGGATGTTGTTTTAATCTCGTAATGACCTCTTCTCAGTGAGTTTGTGCCTTCAAAGAGCAAAGGTGTTCCTTTGTCCTCCAAATCTCATAGACCATAATGCGTAAGGCAATTAAGGTTGCTTTTGCTCTGATGCCTGCTCACAGAGTCTTTTTTAATCCATTTGAGAGAACTTTCAACAGTGGTCATTTCTCTCTTAATTCCCAACCGCCTCTTATGCTTTTCCAAATCAAACTGTGTAGGGGCATGTGAAGAAGAGGTGCTCTCTTGTTTCATTTGCTTGCTTGCAGTAACCCACAAGACTTATCCTCCGTCGAGATAGGAAAGTGGTGTCCTTGTAGCTAACCGCTTTCTACAATTTATCCACATGGTGAACGAGAACTTGGGGATGAATCCTCTCCGCATTTGTGACATCCAAGGCTTTTTATCTTGCTTAGAGCGCAAGATCTCATATACGCAGGCTTGAATCAAATTTACCGCTGGTACAACACTTTGCTAATCCGGAATTGCAACTCCTTGGCTACCAAAGATGGAAACAAGTTTGTCGCAGATCCCGCAAATCTTTCTCAACAGGGGAGTCTCAGACGCACTCATAGTCCCAAAAAGAATCGCCTCAAATAAAAGTCGCTGATCCATCGACCCAAAGTGAGTCCGCTTCGTGCTGGTTTGCCATATAGATCGATAGCAGGGCACGGTTCCAACTCGATATTCATAAGGCCCAAACCTCCTTCCGATTGAGGCAGCAAATGGTCTCCTAAGCAACTCTTGGTGGTTTCACCCCATAAGAACTGGATACAGTGCAGACCTTACCTTGCTGAGTACAAAGGTTTAATAGGAAGCGGCCCTAACCAAAACTCTCAACCCTCGATGACCGACCTAATAAGCTCTAGCTTGCCCGCATAGAAAGAGTGTGGTGTCCCCATTTCTGAATGTAATTCGAAATAGCATTAGCGAAAGGAGCAAATTGTTCCACCGAGACCAAATCGGGGACAAAGCGGATCCCTGGCACTGCATCGAAAGCTACCAATGCCGAATCCAACCTCGCCAAGATCAAATCACGCACTCATCATGCACTCGCTAAGTAGACTGAGGATTTGACGGATTAAGAGTTAACCTGCAGACATCCTCCAACTCCTCTAGATACCATAAGAATCTCAACCAAGAAATATCACCTTGGCAAAGAGTACGAGGTCGTCCGCAAAGGCAAGACGAGTAATACCCATCCTTTTACATTTTGGATAATAAGAGAAAGCTCTAGCCTCACCCTCATTTTAAGATCCTCGAAAGGTAATCCATACACAAGATAAAGAGCGCTGGGGACATAGGATCACCTTGTTTAAGTCCGCGCTACCCTTGAAGTAACCACGCAACTCACCGCTGATAGAAAGAGAAAGGACGCTGAGCAAACACACTCCATGATCCACCGACAAATA
Source organism: Przewalskia tangutica (assembly GCA_029844215.1). Lineage (NCBI taxonomy): Eukaryota > Viridiplantae > Streptophyta > Magnoliopsida > Solanales > Solanaceae > Przewalskia > Przewalskia tangutica. Next base: position 69,173,430 of record CM056727.1, read on the forward strand.
TGTCCGAAAGTCGAGGCCTCTTAATACCGAATCAAGGAAACTCCAAGAGACCGTGTCAAAAGCTTTCCTAAGATCCACCACGAGCATGCACCTAAAGTGAGACTGCTCTATTAAATCCTCTCACAAGCTCCTCGGCTATATAGACATTGTCCATCATATTTCTCCCTTTCACAAAAGCCCTTGTGATTTGTCAACGATGTAAGGAAGAATCTTTGCCATTCCGTTAGCTAGAATCTTTGTAATAATCTTATAGACTACATTAGTCAATCCAATAGGCCTAAAATCGCTACCTTAGGTCCCTATCGGCCTTGGGCAGCAAGGCAACGATGGTATGATTAAGTTGTTTCAAAAGAACCCCAAGAGAAGAACTCCGCACGCTTTACTACATCACGCCCCACATCTCTCCATCTATTCTCGAAGGTCGCTAATACCCATCCGGTCCAGAGCTTTATCATTTCCAATATCGAAAGAGCTTCCCAAATCTCCTTTGGGGATACGGCGTAAAAGTTGAGATCGCCCTCTTCGCTTAGCTTCGCCAAAGTTGCACACTTCGTGATCAAAGTTCACGCTGGTCGAGATGCCAAGAAGATCCTTGTAAAATTCCTCTAGAAGCTTTCTTACCTCCCCGTGACGTAGTGATAACACCATTAGTTTTGACAAGAAAGTTGACGGAGTTCTTGACATTACTTTGATCAAGCTTATGGAAGTATTTGGAGCATTTATCACTTCCAATCAAGTGTTTCGTCTCGACTTTTGCCTAATGAAATGTCTCTCACCTTCCATTAAGGTGTTGGCTTTAACTCGAGGACTTAACTCGATTTAAGCTCCTCATCAAAGGGGTCTCCATATGTGCACTAATAGCCTCCTTAAACTCCATGTTTGCCTCCTTCGCTCTTTGATCAATACCGCCAACTCACTTATATTCAATGCCCTCGCGGTTGTTTCAAGGCTTTCGGGCTGATGCTAGAACGAATCGAGCAAGACTTAGAATGTCTTGTCTCCAGCATGAAGTCATAATGTTGTCAAAAGCGGTGTGAGAAAGCCACATATTCATGAACTTGAAAGCGCCGCTTCAATATTATAGATGCAATAACTGTAGCTAACACGGACAGCCGTCCGAGACAGTTCCATAGGCATGAAATCGGGTCAGGCATTCTAAGGTCAAATCGCCCAATTTTGATTCATCATTACTTATCAAGCTTCGACCAAATCGAACCATTTGTCCAAGTGTAGAAAGAACCTAAGATGGAGTGTCTTCTAGTCCACGAGCATTCCCGAAATCTCCAAGGTCCTATGCATACGGCGTTAGAGGAGGCCTCCCGCCTTATCTTGAGGGTAGCAGTAAGTGTTGAAATCTCCCATAATCATCCAAGGTTTAGTGATGCCAATGCCCATGCGAGAAAGGTGATGCCAAATGATCCTCCTATCCGTGATGCTATAAACCTGATACACGAACGTTGCAAGGAAGGACACTGAGTAATCTTACAACTTGCTCGAATACGGATATGTTGAGAATCCATTCCAAGCACTTCACAAATGCACTTGCAGGGATCGCACAAGAGTAGCATTCTTCCACCATCGATGAATTCGATTTGAGCATAAATTCCAACCTTTGAATCTTTTAGAAGAGAAAGACTCAATCCTTTCCTTAGAGAGTTTTGTTTCCGAAGACAAATCAATGCCACATCACGTCATGAGCGAGACTACACACTAGAGCTCATGCGTGGCTGCCTGTCCCTTAGTCCGCAAAGACCGCTGACATTCCAACAAAGTATTTTCATTAGGAAACAAAGGAGGTTTTTCCAAAGACTCTCCGCGCTTGTCGCTTTAGTCTTTCCACCGACCTTTGACATGAACTTCTTTGGCATAACTTCTTTCCAGCCTATCATCTTTCCGCCTAAGCCATAGCGTGTGTATCACTAAGCTTATGCTCCCCGCTCAAAGGTAACACTCTTAGACGCCGGCAAGGACACTCCTTAACACCCGTGTTAGTACCTTCGCATACAAGGAAGGTCATGCGTTCAATGGAATCGCAGGATCGTAATGCATAGACTTATAACGCAACCTATCGCCTTGTGCATCGCCTTCCCGCGAGCCGGGCCTGTAGGGCATAGCATGTGGTTTCCGCAACGCTGCCGGGCCAGATTACCTAAAATCAAGCGACCGCAGAACGCGGGCATCCCGCGCACAACCGACCGTGAGGTGTCAGATGCTCATTATCTTCAATATCCATCGTTGCTCGGATTCGCCGGACGTAGGAGGTCAGTGGATAAGGCGGGGGAGTGGCACCATCCGCGCCTCACCGCATTAGCACAAGTAGGAACTTCCTTATGTGAGGAGGAACCACTGCACTGCGCTTTCAGGAGCAGCTTCCATATTGGCATCATATCCCAGAATTTTACACTTCATATGGTTGTGTCCAAAAGCCGCACAATGAAAGCAAAAGTCCGGATAATTTTCATAGTTAACCCTTTGAGTGTACCTTCTGCCATCGGGAAGATTGACAATAAACTCACTTGTAGGCTCCTTGCTGACATTCACTTCTACAAGAACTCTAGCATAGTTCATTTTAGATCTTTCCTTAGTGAATTGATCCGTGTAAAGAGGTATTCCTACACGGGATATAACAAGGTTCGTGGAAAGTCAAGAGAGGGTTTAAAAATGTTGTAAGGAATTCATGTGATAATGTTTATGATTAAGTCCTTAATATAGTACATGATATGTGGCACTTTGATTTTCAATGATGTTTTAAAGTAATACGTAACGTCTATTGCCTTGATTTGCCAAACCATGTCTTAGAAAGATACTTGGTGTGATGTTGTCTTCACGATGGTTTCAAAATGATACATGTGTCGATTCTACTTCCTAGTGATACATGTAATATTCGGGCTTTTCAAAAATGGAAATTTAGTTTATAAAGTGAATGCATTTACGACGCATAAATTGTTTTAATGGATCTTAATCCTTAATGAACTATGTGATAGTGCCTTGGTGTTATAAAATGAAAGACTTGTTAGTGTCTTGGTTTTTCAAAGAGAATGATAGTTCATTCTATTTGTGCTAACGAGAGTCAAAAGGTGATTTAAAGTGTACATAGTTGCTTGTGATAGGTTTATGTGTACATTCCTTTATATTTACCCCGAGTCCCAGAATGGGCCGGGACATGTTGTACCTCGCATGACAGTATTGTTTGGGTTATTTTAGAAAGGAAGACCCAGGTATTGCCTTTGAAATTCTAAAAAGGAAGACATGGTATTGCCTTGGTTTTTCTAAGGAGGAGAGTACCTCCTATTTGATCTAATGAGAGTTAAAGATTACTTAACTTGCATATGTTGTTCATGATAGCCATTGGTGCTAGTGTTATGAGTATAATTGCGGGGTAAACCCCCAACACATTATACATCTCAAGAGTATTTTTCCGGGGTAAACCCCCAAGACATTATACATCTCTTGAGTATAATTGCGGGGTAAATCCCCAAGACATTATACCTGAGTATAATTGCGGGGTAAACCCCAAGACATTATACATCTCCGTGGACTAGCCCTCCACGATGCGGGTATCCATATATATACTCTCATTACTGTCATTGTTAATCAGGCACAATGTACTGTTATTTTTGTTGTCATATTTGCCTCTCGTGTTATATTTGGACTGTGTGGTTTTACAAAATAAGGGGCATAGTTGACTCTCGGTGTTATAATAGTACAATGTTACAGTGATACAGAGATGCAGTAGTATAGTGATACAGGGTATATTTGACTCTGGTTTTATATGACACGGTAGGATCTGGTATTTGATTTTTATACTTGCCCATGTCATTCTTTTGTACAGTTATGATCTTATTTCATGTACTCCATGTTTACATACTTAGTACCTTGTTGTACTGACCTCCTTCGGGGGGCTACGTTCATGTCCGCAAGTCTAGGTACTCAGTTATGGATCCGCGAGCTTAGGATCCTGGTTCAACATTTTGAGATGACTCCAATGTTCCGGATCTTGTCATTATGGCTAAGTATATTCGTGGTACGGCAGGCCTTTCCGGCCACATTTTACCGCCCAAATTCTTAGAGGTCTCAGATTCATATATGGGATGGATCGCCAGAGTTGTATTTACATCATTGAACAAAGTAGACCCTTTCAGTGACTTATATTACGGCAAACTTTATCGGCTTTGCCTTTGTTTAAAGAAAAAGTGTTATTTATCTTCCGCTTTACTTAAGTTATATGGATGGGGTGCCTGTGTAGGCACCCGCCACGCGCCCGGGTTCGGGCGTGACATGTTGAAACATGAATTGGATTTTAAGGAGTTATGAAAAGGGCTTTGGTATTGATTGTTGGCCGAGACTGCATGAAACCGCTGGACGATGTCAGGTCATTTGTGGACTATTTTACGCGTATAATGTTGAAATTTAGTTACAATTATACATGTTTAATGTGATAATTGCTAATCCATGTCCTAACGGAATAAGGGTGTAGAAAGGTGTAGAAAAACTCCACATTTCACCCTCGTTGTTGTGGAAGTATGGACTGTTTTAGTGGACTATTTTTATATGGATTAAGAGTCTGGTTTAACACGTGAAGTAGGTGTGTCGATCACCTTGGTTGCTGTTTTGTTATATCATTAATTGGTACTTGGTTATTGATGTTATTGACCTTGTTTGTAAGTTGTGGATATGAGTATAAATAGGAGAAGTGCTGCCCAAATTGTTATATGAAAAGAGAACCATTATTTGGTATATGACCTACACTAGTTAGCATGAAGTTGATAGACGTGTTATTGTTGTTATAGGTTGAAGTGCTAATTGAGACGTATTCTACTTATCGTGTTGGTATAGCCGATAAGGTATGTGAAACTATCTTTTCTTCTTTTGGCATGACATTTATATGAAATGGGTGCACGCACGATGTAATTTCATCAATCCTAATTTCTAGTGATACATGATATGATAGTGCCTTGGTTTTTTCTAAAATGAAAGTCATTCTATTTATTCCTTTGAGAGTAAAAAAATGATTTAAATTGCACATGGTTGCTCATGATAGCTATTTGTGCAAGTGTTATTATATGATTTTACAGCATCCCAGAAAAGGCCGGGTAATATATGATTTTACCGCGTCCCGTAACGGGTCGCGCAGCGCAGATCTCCTATATGCTCACCGCGCTCTTCACTGTAGGTCGGGCAAGAGAGATGATATGATTCCATGGACATGTATCCATGATGCGTATAGATACCCATGACAAGATATGATTATATGGATGTATATTCATGATTATGAAATGACTTCAAATTTTATAAGGCACACTGACTTCTATTTTATAAGGCATAGTTGACTCTCTATTTTATATGGCACGGTTGGATCTGGTATTTTGACTATCATACTTGTTCCTGTCATCTTTTGGCCAGTTATGATATTATTTACAGTACTTTATGTTTACATACTTGGTATATTGTTGTACCGACCTCTTCTCCTGGCCGCTCATGCCCGCAGTATAGTACTCGGGCCATGATCCTCGAGCTAGATCCTTGTCACCTTTGTTGAGATAGCTCCATTGTTCAGGGTTTTGTCATTTTGGTACAAATCTTTGATTATAGACTTATGTATATTCAGGGGTACGGCGGAGCCTTGTCCCGTTACATGTCATTATCATACTCTTAGAGGTATGTGGACAGGTGTGGGTGGTAAATGTATTTATGGACATGTGAGTCAGAGTTCATTTCGGACATCTCTATGTACAGCATGCCTTGCTTGGCTTGCCTATTTATTTATATGAGTTTACTATTACGTCAGGGACATGATCCATTTTGTTATATGGCATTACGAGTCTCGCTGATTATATGTGATGCGCTGGTATATGGTGTTTAGGTAGGGCACCGCGCCCGCCCGCTGGGTCGTGACATTAAATGACACGCTCCTTCCTTATGGTGCCATGTGAGTTTTCAGGTGTTAGATATTTGCCAATTCCATGTCGATCTTAAGTATATAAGCATAATTACCAAAAAAATATATTGTCAATCTTGCCTACTTATCCTGACTAATTTGTTTACCACTAGTTCTAACTGGGAAGGATCTAGATATTTGAAACTGGAGAATGCCATGAATAATATCTTAGAGATAACACATGCATCTAGGATGATATATTGTTCCCGAATCCTAATGATCTGCTTTGACCCTCGGATACGGTGTAATCACGGGTTGTGCAACATCAAGCACGCCGCCTTGATGAGTTCTCGATTCAGCAGGTATCCGATGTCGATAACCGTATAATGATTGTTTGACTTAGGGTTGACATGCCAAGTTGTTTACCTTTTAATATGTCATACTCTGCATAATCATGTCCATATATGAGTGTGCACACCCGTCTACACCTGAATTTGATAAATGAATATGTATTAATTGGTATGCAGACTATTTATGCTTGAAATATTGATAACATGATAGTTTGAGAGCTTGTTTAAATTAGATAAACTCGACTTAAGTTGATTCTCGCTATCCGTGGCTATGGGTATTTGATCAATCTACTAGTGTCACGTGATTAGTCTAGTTGGTATCTAGCCCGCCAAGTTCTACGGTTGTTGCCGATGTTACTTACTACCACCGTCGATCGTTGTTTTACCATCATTTGCTATAATTATTGCACTTTAAACTATTTCCATTTGTTACTGGTTAACTGCTGAATCCTCTGGTGCTCAGCCTTAACCAGCTGGCACATGTGCAAGCATTTGATGCCATCTTGTGATTTCTGCCTTATACTACATGTGGTTATGCCATTTTCTCTGAATTTCCGCAAGGTGGTCCATGGCTACTTAGCCAAAATGTTGTAATGATTTGAAGTTGAAACTCGCTAAGTTCGAGATACTTCGGCCGAGACCATCGCTTAACCATTACCACCTCACTTTGGGTAGTAACTCATTGCTGGATTTTGTCCATTCTGTTTTTACTTGCTACCTACTAATATCGTGATATTATACGTGTTTAGTCACAGTGCTTATGATATAATACATACTTAGATAAGAATTTATCAACCTATTAACTTTCTATCTAAGTAACTAGCTAAGTGAAGATTTCTTTACACAAGATTACTATATACTAAAATTGGAAGGTGTCACTATGTACTCATTTTAGATATATATGAGGTAAGTAATCATCACACTATGTAGGTTGTTTCTTCAATTTCAAAGAAGTTATGTATGGGCATAAGAAACCAAAATGGTTAGCTCATGAGTTGGTTATTCTCAAGTAGATGTGGGAGTGGATTACCATCGATCTTGTGGCAGATTTTCTACGTCCTATAAAGAAGAATGATTTAGTTAGGGTGATTATGGACCGGCTTACTAAGTTAGCATATTTCATATCAATGCAGACTATATACATAGAAAAGCAAATGACACAAACTTATATCCATAAGATAGTTTGATTACACGGGTGCCCATGTTAATCATTTCTAATAGAGCGCCTCACAAAGCAGCTGCTAGCCTCTATAAAATATGTTGGTACTATGGTTGGGCTCAACACATCATTTCATCCATAGACTAATAGTCAATCTAAGTGGGCCATTCAGATCACTTGAGGACATGTTGAGAGCGTGTCCCACTAAATTTAGATATTATCGGGATGATCTATCAGGTTTGGTAGTGTTAACATACAATAACAATTATCGCTAATCATCGAGATGGAACCATATAAGGCCTTTGCAAAGTTCTCATATTAGTTAGTTTGAACCAAGTGAGATAAATCTTGTTACACCCCATGTTTTCGTGATGATGAATCGTGGTCATAAGGTAGTCTTCATACACTCGGGAACGAGGTTATCTTCAAGGTTATGAGTGTTTAAACCTCTTATATCGTTGTTAAGGAATTGTCACGACTGCTCATGTTCGCGGATCGTGCCTTACCCGCACCCAAGTAGTCATACATCGTAGAAATCAATGAATATAAAACAAGACATGAAACAATGTAAATCGAGACACGCTTTATCTCGAGAAGAGTAGCCTTTCTGCATATATATATATAAACCAAAATCGCGCTACATCCCAACTGCATAATAGACTACTGCACTAAGAAAGTGACAACTATGGCGGACAGACTCCGCCATACCTCAATGTACATATATCTACAACAACAGGGAGAACTATACCAAAAGTCGAGCCTCCGGAAGACGGAGCTCCGACACCAAAGCAAAAGATCCTAAGGACGCGGATCTAGCACCGCTTCTTACATGTGACATGAACACAAATTTCAAGCGAGGTCAAGATAACAGTACCAAGTATGTGAAATCAGAAAGTACTTAAATGAAATCATATCATTTTAAAACCAATTTTACAAATATGTACGAAACAACCAATGTAATCGCACATAGTGCCACATCACAAACAAGAGTAATAATAGGTAAATCAGAATGTGTCTTTTCTAGGCCGCGAATGATCGGGCAAGGCCGACGCCCATAAGATCATTATGCATGCCTAATCTCGACAAATCAGAGTCCGCATAGCCACCCAGGCCCGCATGAGGTAATCCCCGCATCGAGGGTAGCTACCATCGGCATCGCCCCGACTCAGAGTCCGCACGCCACATAGACCGCATGGCCACATGGACCGCACACTAACTCGAACTCGTAGTCCGCATAGTCCCCGGACCCGCATGAGGTATTCTCGAATCATAGTCACACAGATCGCTCGAGGTATACCCGCATCGGGGCCTTTAACCCCAGATATCATGTCAAGAGGTGAGTGATGTAATACTAACATAACGGTTTATCGTTAAACAACATAAGCACAATAAGAATAACCTCTTTACACAAACGTTACAAGATACTAACACACATAACATCATAATATGTCTATTCAACAAACCATCTTACTATACCTTCCAGAAATCAATACAAGTCTTTTATAAACACATAAGTAAACCGTTCCTTTTATCTTTCTTAAGTCGTTATACCTAACTTCCCATAAAGCTAGTATAACTCTTAAGCTTTTGTTTAAAAACCAAGTATTACTCTTCTTTAAAAAATGATTCATAATTCTTTTGAAATACTTCAAGATTCTTATTATTTCGACTCAAGTCAAAAGCCGTCAAGTAAAACCATGTTCAGTTAACACACGTACGTCTACCGTACTATATATATATTTTAAAATATCATGCTCAAGAGGATAGGAAGAATCACATACCTTCTCGGCGAAATCCACCGCCAAGTCGAATATGTCGCGCAGAGTATCAACCTATAATAGTCAAATACGCCTATCAATGTCTAGACTACTCAGAGACATTCTAAGCAGGGTCCTCTATTCTACGGAAAATCGGGCAAAGACTTCCTACCCAGAACTATACAAGTTCATCAGAATACAAATTCCCATGTAAGTACACTCAATCTTCTTTAATATTCTTCCACGTGACTACGCTCAATTCTCTTTTTTTAATACCATCCTTCTATAAGTCTTATACTTAGTTCTATACTTCTACAGATGTAATTTCTAATTACAATAAAGGATAAGATATTTACCTGTGAAGCCCAAAATTATCCAAGTTATAAGTCGATCCCGAGCAAGGTTTAGCTCCTAATTTGTACGCCCAATCCGCCTCCAAGAAACCCTTAGAAGTTTCTACACAACTTCTACTTACTACTTCAACCAACTATGAAGATTTCCTGTGGTTTCATTTAGTGACTAATGGATATAAGATAGTATTTCGGGCTTTTAGTATAGAGGTGACTTGGAATACTATAAGATATACGGCTAGGGTATTTTGGGGATAGTAACAATACTTGGAGAGTATTTTCTACCAAGTGATGGGGCTTTTGCCGAGACTACTAGGAAAGGGGTGAGGCTGTTTCGCTAAGCTCTTCACAAGAGAGTGGGGAAGAGGGCTTGACGAGAGCTTCTCTCAAAAGGGGGAAGTTTGGAGACTTGAAGATGATTTGTGGATGAAGAAGTCTTCAACCTGCGGTATTTATAGGCTTTCAAGCGGCCAAGACGAAGGCAGGCAAGTGAGGGTGTGGATTTGCACAAGTTGCACCCTATCCCTACTCCACAAATCACTCACAAACATTGACCCATGGTTTAGGCCTTAAAATCGTGTTGCCATGCCCTCTTTATCGCTCACTGAGGGTGACAAGTGTCACCTCTCGCTGTCCAAAATATTTCATCTCTCGGAAAATCCGCAAAAATATAAATGTCGCAGCCGTAATTTTCCCTTCGCAGTCGCTATGCCCGTATTTCCGCAGTATGTACGTAAGGACGACGAGAAAAGTTTGGGCTTTTGTGGCTTGGCCGATTTTACTTTGTGCACAACACCCGACAGAGTCATGTTTCACTAAACGCTTTACATATCTTCATGGGAAAATTCCGCTATGTCATTTCTAATTTTTGCGGATTTTTCCGAGAGACGAATATTTTGGACCAACGAGGGCTTACACTTGGCACCCTCTCATTGGTGGCGTAAAAGGACGATTGCGGCCTTGTTGGTCGGGCGGTTGGTAGGATATTTTGGCGGTAGATGGATAAGACCCACGCGAATCTTGGCCCTACACTTGTCTTGCACTTGGCATGATCTTGGCCATTGGTTGGCCTTGGCTTGTACTATAAATACCCCTTTGGAAGACTTCTTCATCCATTCCTAAAATTTCCTGTTGTTAAAATCCTCCTCCTCAGTAGTGTGGTTCTCGCCCCAGACCCCTCCCCTTCGAGAGAGGCCCTTTGGCCGAGAGCCCTTCCCCTTGGTCGAGTACCCCAGTGGTTGGCCGAGGTATACACCCCCTTTGTGGTGTTGTCTCGTATAAATACCCCTCTTGGTAGAAATACTCTCAAAAGTATTGTTGTTATACCCAAATTACCTTAGCCGATACCTTGTAGTATTCCAAAGATACCTCTATACGTAGAGTCTGAAATACTACAGATGTCCTTTTTGTCTCAAACCGAAACCCTAGGGAAAATCTCCATAGCTTGGTCGGAGTATTAAGAAAGTTGCGTAGAACTTCTGGCGGTTGTTGAGCTGGTCGATCACCCGAGTAGAGCGAAACATTGCTAAGGATCGACATTTTTACTTGGATAATTATGGGCTTATCGAGGTAATTATCTTATCCCCTATTGTAATTGGAAATACATGTTGTAGGAATATATAGTTGAAGTATACTATATATGTAATCAATATAATTTCATGCAATGTCTTTCGACTTAAGCCCAATTTAAAGAAGAGAATCGAATCAGAATTACGTAGGATCAGACATTACAGAGATCGATAACCTTTATTGGTTGAATGTTCGCAAGTAGCACGGGCTACTTAGAAGCGACCAGCTAGTCGTTATAGCCGCGAGCGCTTTGCTTATAGTCGATAATCGTCGCGAGGTATGTGATTCTTCCTATACTCGAGCATGATATTTTAAAGGAAGATATATATAGTACGCAATGTCTTTTGACTTAAGCCAATAATATATAATACTAGACGCATACGTGCTAATTGAACGTAGTTGTACGCAATGTCTCTGACTTAAGCCCAATAATAAGAAACTCAAGATGTCAAAAGAGTTAAGAAACCATTTTTTGAAAGAAGAGTAACACTTGGTTTTAAGGGTTTTAAAAAGAGTTATACTAGCTTTATGGGGAGTTAGGTATAACGTCTTAAGAGAGGTAAAGAAAATGGTTTACTGATGTTAGAAGTTACGAGACTTGATCTTATAAGATAAGAGACTTAACTTAAATGAATTAATATGAGTTTTAGTGAAACCTCATTCGTGAGTAATGAGTACTTGGTTTTTAAAAGTGAATAATGTTTTACCGATTTCGAAATCGTAACGAGTATCGACAAACCACCGCAATGCTAATAAAGGAAAATGTAATGAATAATGAAGTATTGTTAAAACCAAGAGAAACCTCCATCCGCATAAGCTAAGATGAGACAAAATGATATTACATTTCCTAGATCACGGCCGCTTTAATAAAGATGGTTATAAAATAAACTACTCACATATGGCATATGTTATTCAATTGTTTTAAAAGAGATTAAGACATTAAACTATGAAACTTTTCTAAAAAGAGACTTGAGTAATCGAATTAGGCAACCGGAACTTTAGGAAAAAGAAAGGCATTATTATGTCTTAACTTGGTTTAAAACATAATGTGTTAGAACAACTTTATGGGAAGTTAGTTATAACGACTTTATGAAAACAAAAGAAGGGTTTTATCATTGGTTTTAATGTGATGACGTGGCTTTAATAAGAGAAGTGTTTTTGTTTGCTAAAAATGCGAGTCACTCTATTTTATACTACGTATCGGGTGACTTCTATAAAAGGAATGGATCTCTTTAAAAGGAATTTAACGACGTAGTACTTTTAGGTTAAAACCCGACTTTGATATAAAATGGAAGTACATCGAGTTGGTATAACTTGCCTACGCTTGTTGTCAGGTAACTTGCCTATGCTTGTTGTGGATAGTCTTTGTTGTAGAATTGTGTTTATACTACCGCGCTTCTCGCTGAGGCCATTGACTTGTTGAGAACTTATACGGACATGCCTACACCGATGCAGACCGGCACGGGCACGTGGCCGTGGTTGATTACTCGATATATTGTTATTGTGGTTACATGGACATGTCTACACCGATGCAGACCGGCACGTGGCTACGCGCGTGGTTGATTACCCGATATATTGTTATCGTGGTTACACGGACATGTCTACACCGATGCAGACCGGGGCACGTGGCTACGCGCGTGGTTGATCACCCGATATATTGTTGTTGATGTTATACGGACATGTCTACACCGGCGCACCGGTACGGGCTACGCGGCATTGTTATTATTATTGTCGCATCACGGACATGCCTACACCGGCGCAGACTCCGGCACGTGGCCACGATGCGAACACGATTGATGGGGCGCGAGACCCATAGTTATATTTGAGTGACGACTTTGAGGCGCGAGTACCGACTTACATGATCGCTTGTTTATCGTGAATCGTATTTTGTTATCATACATGTCTCCCGCTTTATATAGATCGTTATGATTTAATCAAGTATTTTCGCCACATACTGTACCAGCATCGACTTCCTTCGGGCCGCTCACGCCGCAGTAAGTACATCGTCGCCGATCCCCGCTTAGGATTACCTTTCAACAGACGGAAGTCTGCTCTTCGAGGCTTATCTTTTGCATGGTTCCCCGAGTTGTAGGTTCTGTACATTCGTGGTATTACGGCCCCGTCCCGCCATAGTTGTAAATCTTAGAGGTTTGTAGATCCACAAGTGTGGTTGTAAAAAGGATTAAACTGCTCAAGTTTTAGTTTTATATATACGCCGAAAGGCGATTTTCTCTCGATAAAATGGTCTCATTTTACGCTTGTTTCATGTTTTATTTTTACGTTCACATTACTGATGTATGACTACTGGGTGCCCGTAAGGCACTACCACTGCCCCTAACGGTCGTGATGTATGGTATCGTGAGCGCTTAATCCTGGAAAGTGTCTACAGACCGTATCTAGTAGAGTCTGATTATCGCTGTGCACCACATCAATAATCGTGAGGCTATAGGATATTTAGGATCGGTTTCATTCTTCTCACTCCGAGATCGTGCCTTAGAGCCGTGTTGTAAGTCGACCCTCTAACGATTTCTTTCCTCACTGCTATGCCTCCGCATAAGGCAACCCGAGCCTGTGAGGGCAAGGCACCGAGGAGCCGCGACAGAGTACAGAGGGTTACGAGGCACAGCCCAATCATTACCTAGGTAGTGCTTCATTCGGGAGTTCGCGACGCCACTAGCCCGCAGAGTTTAGCACGGCGGCGGCAGCTCCATCGCGCCATGACATTTGAACCTTCGGGCCCACGACCGGGACAGAGAATATAGATTGCAAAGAGGCGACCCTATTACTAACTATGGATTTGGCTACCGAGAGTATACCGATGTACCGCAAGTCTTGACGACTATCTAAGAGAGGTTGTGCAAGAGAAATTCTTCATTGGGCTTGAGCATGGCCTGTACGTTTATGCGCAAGAGCCAAGAAACGTAGAGATCGACGGGTTAACCAAGGACAGCAGAAGAGGGCCAAAACAGCAAGGTCCTTTGGTAACTTTCGAGGTGAATCGCCTCACCAACAGATTAGATATGAACATCCACCAGTGCAGAGTGGTCCTCCAGTGGTTCGTGACGCTCGGTATGCAGGAGTTGGTCGAGCCCGAGCTTCCGCTCACGCCACACTTAGGTTCCAAACACCGATTCGCTTTTTCCCCGTGGTTCACATCGTGACAGCGCCATCCCGGATGTCGCCTTTTAGTTGGTACTTGTTGTACGCACTACCGCCGTACGTGTCAAGGATATCCTAGCAGAGGACTCACCTTCGTGATCGCGGTAGTTCGTCATCTTCCATAGCTATGCGCTCTACGGTGTGTTTTATTAGAACGACTAAGGAGCGAAGCAAGAGAAAAGGTATATCCTTAACCTCTGTGAATAGTATGTGTGATAAGGTAGTATACCTTAAGTGTTACATTCGATAGCATTGTGTATACAGAATTAGAAATCTCGTTAGTTAACCAAGTAAGGCTCGGGGATAGAGAAGGTGTGAGCCTTAGAGTTTTATACGAGAAACCTAGAGGTAAGGCCATCTCGAGTAAAGGTGTAGTGTTATGTTTAATCCTTATCTGAGTACATAGTGCACGTGAGATATATCAGGTGATAAGTCCCCGAGTAGAGTGGAATGAAAGAGGGTAGTTGAGCTAAGAAGACCACTAGGTTTTCGTAACGTGATTAGTGAGATTGTTCCGGATCGGAGCTAGTATTTCGCAAGCACGGGTCGGGTTGAGGCCACGCTGCGTCAACCCGCGCCCGTATGGTGGTGGGGTCTGTTTGTGGTGGTCCTCCTGAGGTAGGGTCACGAGGGTGTTAGGCCCAAGTTTAGTTAACCAACAGACGAGTTCGTGGAGGCGCTCAACCAAGAGCATTGGGCCATGGGGCAGCCCATCGTGTTTTTCTGGTCAGACCGCTTATTCGGCGCTTTGTTTTATCGTAAAGGTTGTAAGGTTGCACGGTGCCTACCTTCACCTTATGACAGCAGTGAAGCCTGTTGTGGCTATTTTCGCTTTCAAAGGTTTTACCAGCAGGTTAAGAACTCAGCGTAGTCTCAGACCGCATTCGCCGCCGCGCGCTGGATTTCTGGTAGTGCGGGGATTGTTGTCTCCTCGTGGAAGGAGCGCTTAAGCTACCATTTCGTTGTTCGGATGTCGCCTTATGAAGCCTTGTAGGGCGGAAGCGTAAGTCCGGCCGCTTGGTTTGACGGTGGCAAGGTTCGGGATAGTTGGTTCAGCTTGTTCCAACAGATCGTGGATAGGTGAAGCTTATCTAGAAGAGATTTTTGGCGTTCCAGAGAAATCGCGGCGGATTATCGCGACGACGCTAGAGTTCAAAGCCGACGGTCGGTCTTCATGTACCACCCCTGATAGGTGTGACGAGTTTTGGAAAAACAAAGGAAGCTTAGCCCGAGTTACTTGGGCCTTTTTTTCATGGCGGATAGGCCAGTTGCCTATATGTTAACATTTGCCGCATTTACTTAGAGGCGCAAGGCCCTTTTCGTGTTATGTTCGAGAAGGAAACGAGATCCATCCAGAGTGTTCCCGCTAACGATGACCAAGTCGAGACGATAACTCCGAGATTTGGAAATCAAGCAAGAATAAAATGTGGTAGGTTATGAGAAAGAGTTCGAGTGTACAAGAAGGGTACGACATCCTCGTGGATCGCACGCAGTCCGGCATCATTTGTTGGTCACCGAGTGACACTAGAACCTCGCGCAAAGTGACAAAAGTGGTATCGGAAGAAGCGAGCATGTATGGCAAGCATAGACGTGATCATTTCTTTTGTAAAGAGAAGGTGCGAAGGAAGTATATTCTAGACCCCGAGAGAGGGTTTTGTGGCGACGTTAGAGGTGTTTCTCGTGGACGGGATGTAAGTATTTTGCGCGGTGTTTCGTGGCAGCGTGGCAGGTTTGTTCTCGTGAATTATAGTAGTGAAGGCTATATCGGGCGCTGCTCGCTTTGAGACTTAGAAGGAACATTCGACGAATGTTTCTGGCGAGGAGAATGTTATGCCCCGTATTTCCAAAGTATGACGTATGACGCACGAGAAAAGTTTGGGCTTTAAAGTGGCTTCGCCGATTTTACTTTGTGCACAACACCCGATTAGAGTCGTTCGACTAAACGCTTTACATAATCATATGGGAAAATTCCGCTATGTCATTTCTAATTTTTGCGGATTTTTCCGAGAGACGAATATTTTGGACCAACGAGAGGCTTACACTTGGCACCTCTCATCAGCGGCGTGAAAGTGGACGATTGGTGGCCTTGTTGGTCAAGGGGTTGGTAGGATATTTTGGTGGTAGATGGATAAGACACATGGGTGAATCTTGGCCCTACACTTGCCTTGCACTTGGCATGATCTTCGCCATCGTCGCCTCGGCTTGTACTATAAATACCCCTTTGGAAGACTTCTTCATCCATTCCTAAAATTTCCTAAGTGTTAAAATCCTCCTCCTCAGTAGTGTGGTTCTCGCCCCAGCCCTCCCCTGAGAGGCCCTTTGGCCGAGAGCCCTTCCCCTCGCCGAGTACCCCTAGCTGGGTTGGCGAGGGTATACACCCTCCTTTTGTGGTGTTGTCTCGTATAAATACCCCTCTTGGTAGAAATACTCAAAAGTATTGTTGTTATACCCAAATTACCTTAGCCGCATACCTTGTAGTATTCCAAAGATACTCTATACGTAGAGTCTAAATACTACCAGATGTCCTTTTGTCTCAAACCGAAACCCTAGGAAAATCTCCATAGTTGGTCGAGTATTAAGAAGAAGTTGCGTAGAACTTCTAAGGGTTGTTTAGAGCGGGTCGAGCACCGAGTAGAGCTAAACATTGCTAAGGATCGACATTTTTACTTGGATAATTATGGGCTTATCGAGGTAATTATCTTATCCCCTATTGTAATTGGAAATACATGTTGTAGGAATATATAGTTGAAGTATACTATATATGTAATCAACATAATTTTGCGGCAATGTCTTCGACTTAAGCTCAATTTAAAGAAGAGAAGAATCGAACTGTAATTACGTAGGATCAGACATAGAGATCGATAACCTTTATCGTCAATGTTCTCGCAAGAGTACGGGCTACTTAGAAGGTGACCGTGCTAGCATAAGTTATAGCCGTGAGCGCTTTTGCTTATAGTCGATAATCGCCGCGAGGTATGTGATTCTTCCTATACTCGAGCATGATATTTTAAAGGAAGATATATATAGTACGCAAATGTCTTTGACTTAAGCCCAATAATATATAATACGAGACGCATACGTGCTAATTGAACGTAGTTGTACGCAATGTCTCTTGACTTAAGCCTCAATAATAAGAAACTTGAAGTATGTCAAAAGAGTTAAGAAACCATTTTTTGTTAAGAGTAACACTTGGTTTTAAGGTTTTAAAAGAGTTATACTAGCTTTATGGGAGTTAGGTATAACGCCTTAAGAGAGGTAAAGAAAATGGTTTATCGATGTTAGAAGTTAAGAGACTTGATCTTATAAGATAAAGAGACTTAACGTAAATGAATTAATATGAGTTTTGGTGAAACCTCATTCATGAGTAATGAGTACTTGGTTTTTAAAAGTGAATAATGTTTTACCGATTTCGAAATCGTAATGAGTATCGACAAACCACCGCAGCTAATAAAGGAAAATGTAATGAATAATGAAGTATTATTAAAACCAAGAGAAACCTCCATCCGCATGAAGCTAAGATGAGACAAAATGATATTACATTTCCTAGATCATGGTCGCTTAATAAAGATGGTTATAAAATAAACTACTCACACATATGGCATATGTTATTCAATTGTTTTAAAAGAGATTAAGACATTGAACTATGAAACTTTTCTAAAAAGAGACTTGAGTAATCGAATTAGGCAAACCGAACTTTAGGAAAAAGAAAGGCATATGTCTTAAATTGGTTTAAAACATAAAGTGTTATAAATGCCTTTATGGGAAGTTAGTTATAACGATTTTATGAAAACAAAAGTAAGGGTTTTATCATTGGTTTTAATGTGATGACTTGGCTTTAATAAGAGAAGTGTTTTTGTTTGCTAAAAATGCGAGTCACTCTATTTTATACTACGTATCGGGTGACTTCTATAAAAGGAACGGATCTCTTTAAAAGAAATTTAACGTGACGTAGTACTTTAGGTTAAAACCCTGACTTTGATATAAACGGAAGTACTCGAGTCAGGTATAACTTGCCTATGCTTGTTGTGGATAGTCTTTGTTGTAGAATTGTGTTTATACTACCGCGCCTCTCGCCGAGGGCCGCTGACTTGTTGAGAACTTACATGGATATGTCTACACCGATGCACCTCGGGGTACGTACGCGCAGGTGGTTGATTACCCGATATATTGTTATTGTGGTTATATGGACACGCCTACACCGACGCAGACTCGGGGTACGTGGCTACGCAGGTTGATTACCCGATATATTGTTATCGTGGTTACACGGACATGTCTACACCGGCGCACTCCGGCATGTGCTACGCGGCGGTGGTTGATCACCCGATATATTGTTGTTGATGTTACGGACATGTCTACACCGGCAGAATTCGGGGTACGTGGCTACGCGGCATTGTTATTATTATTGTCGCATCACGGACATGCCTACACCGGCGCAGACTCCGGCACGTGGCCACGATGCGAACATGATTGATGCTGGGCGTGAGACCCATAGTTATATTTGAGGACGCACTTCTGGGGCGCGAGTCCTCGCCACACCCGAACTCGCCCGCGGATCGTGCCTTACCTCGCACCCTAGTGATACAACATCGAGAAAATCACGGAAATAAAAACATGAACATGAATTAAGAGAAAAGATAAATAAACAAAGCAACCAAAACAGCTTGCTTTCATCATATATACATAAATACCCGAACAGCTTATCCTTTTTACAAACCCCGCCACAACAAAGCATGCACTTAAGATTTTACACGCATGACGACAGTGGCCCCGCCATACCCCAATGTATAAGCATCTACTGCACTGTGGTAACATACCAAAAGATAAGCCTCCAAGGAACGAGCTTCCAATACGCCAAAGCGTGATCCTAAAAGTGGATCGACACCGATGTACCTTTTACTCGTGGTATGAACGCACTTCAAGGAGGTCGCATAACAGTACCAAGTATGTGAAATCAGAAATATCAGAAATGAAATCATAATAGTCTATATAAAGCAGAGACATGTATGATAACCAAACTACGCTTCACAACATAGAAGCCATATGCCGAGGGACTCACGCCTAAAAGTCATCCTCATGCCCGTGGAACTCCTTCCTCACCGCCAGCCTAGGTACAAATCATGTGATACATATAATGTGTCTCGCCCATCTTATGGACCCAATATAGAAAAGGGTGGAATACATTCCTGCTCATCCTACGAACCCAGTCGAGTGGAATACATTCTGATGAACCTGAGTCAAGTGAAATACATTCCTGATGAACCTGGCCTCAAGTGAAATACATTCTGATGAACCGGTCCTCAAGTGAAATACATTCCTGATGAACCGGTCCTCAAGTGAAATACATTCCTGATGAACCAGAATCGTTGATATACATTCCTGATGACCCAGAGTCAAGTGATATACATTCCCTGATGAACCTAGTAGTCGAGTAGAACACAAGATTTACACAACAAGGCTATCACACGAATACATGGTCAAGTTTCATAACAACAAGTATAAGCAAGTTACACACGACTCAAGGTACTTTCATTTTATATCAAAGTTCGATTTTAACCTTAAAGTACTACGTCCGTTAAATTCCTTTTAAGATCCATTTCTTTTACAAAGGTCACCCGACACCGTAGTATAAAATTTGAGTGACTAACATTGTTAAGTAAACCAAAATGCTTTCCTTTGTAAAATCAAGTGACAACCTTATTTTCCAAACGCTCAAGTTGCCTAATTTCAATGCTCAAGTTTCTCATTTTAGAAAAAGGTTTCAGAGTTCATAGTTTTAAATCCTTTAAAACATAATTCTCCTTTAAACGCTTTGAGAAACCTATGTCTTATAAGTGAGTAGGTATTCTTTGTTTATAATCAATCTTATTAAGCAAACATGATCTAGGAAATGTAATATCATTTTGTCTCATCTAGCTTCTACGCAGATCGAGGTTTCATCGGTTTTAATAATACTTTAGTCAATACATTTTCCTTTTATTAACGCCGCAGCGGGTTTGTCGATACACATTCGATTTCAAATCAAGAAACATTCTTAAGCCGTTATACCTAACTTCCCATAAAGCTAGTATAACTCTTAAGCTTTCAAAACCCAAGTAATACTCATTCTTTCAAAACGATTCATAGATCTTTTGAAATGCTTCAAGTTCTTTATTAACACATATCAAGCCGCTTATTATTCAAATCGCTTATCTTTTTAAAACCACAAAGATGTGCTTATCCACATAAAGCTATTATAACCAACTTCCCATAAAGCCGTTATAACACTTTATGTTTTCAATCAATCAAATACATTTAGCACACGACGCTCACCGCACTACATAGTTCACACATATCACGCTAGAAGAGATAGAAGAGGTCCACATACCTCGCGACGATTATCGACTAATAGCAAGACGCCCAAGTACCTCAAACCGCTACGACACTCTACCAAGCAGATCACCCACACGAGTACTACAACCCATGAGGCCACAAAGCGCCTATTAATATCTTTAGATCCCGAGAATATTCTACGTAAAATTCGGCAAAGACTCTCCCCGCAACAACAGAAATCTCCTCCTCTATCGAGGCCGCTACCAAGCCAACTGGTGGGGTTAACACGCCTAACCGACGCTGCATACCCTACAATATAGTAATGCAACACAAGTTCATCAGTAATATACCCATGTAATTACAGCTTCTTTCTTTAAATTCAGCTTAAGTCAAAAGACATTGCCGACATTTATAATGTTCAGCTTCTATATATAGTATACTTCAACTATATATTCCAACAACATGTAATTTCCAATTACAAATGTAAGGTCAAGAATGTTTACCCCGATAAGCCCAAAATTATCCGAGTTTATATGTCGCTCCAACAAGGTTTAGCTCCTACCCGCGGCGCTCCCAAACGCCCAAGAAACCCTGTAGTGTCTACACAACTTCTACTTAATACTTCAACCACGGGTGAAGATTTCAGGGTTTCGCTAGTACAAAGGAAAGTATAATAGTATTTTCCAAGCCAGATAAAGGGTACTTTGGAAAGTACTACAAGGTATTTGGCTAAAGTATTTGGCATTATAACGATATTTGTAGAATACATTTCTACCAAGGGGGTAGTATTTTGACTAGCACAACTAGGCTAGGGGTTGTTTCGCCAGAGCCACTCAGGCAAGTGGGGCTCACTGAGGCCTTCAGAGGGGAGAGGAGTGTGGTGGACGAAAGCTTCTGGAGAGGGAGTATTTTGAGACTTAGCTAGATTGCTCAAGTTTTGATGAAGAAAGTTCATCAACTAAGGGGGTATTTATAGGTCAATGAAGGCCAACCAACGGCCAAGATCCATCCAAGTGTTAGGCAAGTGTAAGGTCAAGATTAAGCCACGTGCAACCTTATCCATCTACCCAAAATATCCTACCAACTCCTCGACCAAAAATAATGCAACAAAAACGCGCCAACCTCCCACTTTCGTCCGTCCACCTTCACCAATTGTAGGTGACAAGTGTCGCCTCTTGTTGGTCCAAAATGTTTCGCCTTCTGAAAAATCCGCAAAAATTATAAATGACATAGCCGAAATTCCCTACGAAAGTCGTGGAAAACGCTTTCGCCGAAAAACGACTTAACCGGTGTCAGGCACAAAAAGAATTTGGCCAAGCCTAAAGAAGTTCGAAAATTTCTACGCACGCCCCCACGCATATACCGGAAATACGGTATAACATTCTCCTCTTAGAAACATTCGCCCGAATGTTCCTTCTCAAGACGAATAACGATAAAGTTCTTCTAATAGGTTGCCAACGCCACAACCGCCACGAACCAACATACGCACGCAAATACTTATATCCAAGTCCACGAGGAAACACCTCTAACATCACAAACTTTTGTCACTTTGTCGCGAGGTTCTAGTGTCACCCGCGACCCAACAAATGGTGCCGATCGCATGCGATTCCCGAGGTCTAAAATATACATCCTTCGTGACCTTCTCCCTTTACAAGAAATGATCATATCTATGCTCGCAATACATGCTCACCTCTACCCTTACTCGTCAGACTTTCTGAACTCGAACTCTTCCAAGATAATGCATCGCACTTCGCTTATCGCCTGCTTCCCAAACCTGAGTCACCACCTCCAACTTGGTTATCTTACTAGCCTCAATCTTCCTTAAGGCCACTCGCCTTCACGATCTACTTCGGTCTAACGATCCACGAACTCATACGATGGTCATCAAAACTGGCCTAGCACTCGGGTGACCCTACCACCAAGCGACCACCCGTAGCTGACCCACCTCATTCGCCACGGGTTGACACGCAACACGCCTCAACCCGACCTCCACACGCCACCTCTTGTTTCTCGATCCTAACAACCTTGTTAAATCACATCATGAAAGATACCACTTTCATTTACCCAACCTGCAGACTTATCACACAATATTTTCTAGGCATAAAATGCACTCGACAAGCGATCACTCGCAAAATCTCAGACTCAAGACGACCTTACATCTAAGGTCTCAATCAGAATATTCTAAGGTTCATCATTTTCTCACCCTGTGCTTACCCCTTTTTCTCCAACTGTGTTCCTAAATCACATTTTAGCACAAAGCTATCCGAACATAACACTTAACACATTAACATAACATCAAAACATACAAGCCTCTAGATGGTTATGATATACGGCTACCGCTCCACTTAATCATAAGTCCACTGGCAGGCATAACCGTAGGCGCGCTTAACCCGCCATCGATCCTAGGCCGCGCCAAGTCACGGCATTCTCCTATAAGCACGCTCGCCACATGGCCCCGACGGCGCAGTGAAACAAGCACCGCGAAAAGACGACATTCCCGACGATGTTTGCCACATCGCACAATCGGCGGGACATGAATCCCACAAGCAAGCACTCACGATACCGCGAACTGGCCTCGAGCTCACCAGCCCCGAATACCCTAACGCCCCAAGATCGGGGACCACTCAGCATCGTGGAGGTACATAACTAGATCGGCCGAGGCGGTCCGCTCGAAAGTTACCAGCGACCTCGCTGCTCGCCCTCTTCTCGCGATCTCGGCCATTCCGTCGGCCTCTCCGTGCCTCACATCCTAGTGCATGAAGCCAGACGCGGCAATGTCCATGCCCTACAAGAGCTACACCCGCATGCCTCGCCAAGTAATCGCCCAGCCTGACGTAGCGGTGTACTCGCCCTCCATATCCGCACATACCTGGGAACATACCGAGCTAATGAGTCGAACTCACATTGTACTTCTAACCGCCCGCCCCGCCTCAACGCCAAAAATTGTTTACCGAGCCTCTCATTCGCGAGGCAAGAAATGTGCAAGAAATGCCCTCGAGAACTGCCCCAAATCGCTGGAAGTGCATGCTCTTCCCGACAGCTCCACGACCAAACTACCAATCGCAGATCACGCAATGACGCGAACCAATACCACCGACTCGCTCGAGGCTCGATCACTTTACGATCCGTCAGAGCCGCTTGATAAACTCGAGGTCGCCTCGCCTCGATCCATAGAACACCGGAGGGCTACAACTCGTGAAGTCACGAGCTCAAACCGCTCGCCGGTACTACGGTGCTCGGGGCCGAATCGCTGATTCAAACTTATCTCATATCTGCCACGACCTCGCCAGAATCGGGCCATCTCCTTGCACTTATCTCATCGCCCAGTGTGGGACCGAGGCTCAGTATCAGAGTCTCGCAGCACCGCCGCGCCTAAACTCGCTGGCCGGCGGCGTCGCAAACCCGCCGTCTGGCAGATTGCCTCAGTATCGACCGCTCGCGCTCGCACTCCTCAGATTCACTAACAGCTCTCGATCGCCTTGCCCACTGGGCTCAAGGTTTTACGCGAGGCATAATCGTAAAGGAAAGGAATACGCCGAGGGTCCAATTTATCACACGCCTCTAAGGCACGATTCGCATTAAGCATGATGGAAACTAATCCTAAATGTCCCGCAGCCTCCCGACATAGATGTGGTGCACAACACACCGATAATCAAGACTCTACTAGACACGGTTCAGACACTTTCCGAGGACTAATCGCTCGATACCACTTTTGTCACGACCAACCCGCCCGTGATCGTGCCTTACCCGGCACCCTAGTGATACAACATCGTAGAAAATCACGGAAATAAAATACATGAACATGAATTAAGAGAAAAGATAAATAAACAAAGCAACCAAAACAGCTTGCCTCATCATATATACATAAATACCCGAACTTATCCTTTTACAAACCCGCCACAACAGCATGCACTTAAGATTTTACAACTATGACGGACAGTTCTCGCCATACCCCGAATGTATAAGCATCTGCACTGTGGTAACATACCAAAAGATAAGCCTCCAAGGAACTGAGCTTCCAACGTCGAAAGGTGATCCAAAGCTGGATCGATACCGATGTACCTTTTACTCATGCAGCATGAACGCACTTTCCGAAGAGGTCAAGATAACAGTACCAAGTATGTGAAATCAGAAAATCGTAAATGAAATCATAATAGTCTATATAAAGCAGTGAGACATGTATGACAACCAAACTAAGTTCACAACATAGAAGCGCCATGTTGCGAGGACTCACGCCTAAAAGTCATCCTCATGCCTGGAACTCCTTCTCACCGCCAGCCTAGGTACAAATCATGTGATACATATAATGTGTCTCGCCCATCTTATGGACCCAATATAGAAAAGGGTGGAATACATTCCTGCTCATCCTACGAACCGTAGTCGAGTGGAATACATTCTGATGAACCGTAGTCAAGTGAAATACATTCCTACGAACCTGGCCTCAAGTGAAATACATTCTGATGAACCGGCCCTCAAGTGAAATACATTCCTGATGAACTGGTCCTCAAGTGAAATACATTCCCGATTTAACCTAATCAAGTGATATACATTCCTGACGACCCAGAGTCAAGTGATATACATTCCCGATGAACCTAGAGTCGAGTAGAACACAATACTTACACAACAAGGCTATCACACGAATACGGTCAAGTTTCATAACAACAAGTATAAGCAAGTTACACACGACTCAAGGTACTTTCATTTTATATCAAAGTTCGGATTTTAACTCAAAGTACTACGTCCGCTAAATTCCTTTTAAGATCCATTTCTTTTACAAAGGTCACCCGATACCGTAGTATAAAATTTGAGTGACTAACATTGTTAAGTAAACCAAAATGCTTTCCTTTGTAAAATCAAGTGACAACCTTATTGTCCAAACGGTCAAGTTGCCTAATTTCGAATGCTCAAGTTTCTCATTTTAGAAAAAGGTTTCAGTAGTTCATAGTTTTAAATCCTTTAAAACATAATTCTCCTTTAAACGCTTTGAGAAACCTATGTCTTATAAGTGAGTAGGTATTCTTTGTTTATAATCAATCTTATTAAGCAAACATGATCTAGGAAATGTAATATCATTTTGTCTCATCTTAGCTTCTATGCAGATTGAGGTTTCACCGGTTTTAATAATACTTCTTTAGTCAATACATTTTCCTTTATTAACGCTCGCAGTTGGTTTGTCGATACACATTCGATTTCCAAATCAAGAAACATTCTTAAGCCGTTATACCTAACTTCCCATAAAGCTAGTATAACTCTTAAGCTTTCAAAACCCAAGTAATACTCATTCTTTCAAAACGATTCATAGATCTTTGAAATGCTTCAAGTTCTTATTAACACATATCAAGCCGCTATTATTCAAATCAATTACCTTTTTAAAAACCACAAAGACGTGCTTATCCACATAAAGCTCTTATAACCACCTTCCCATAAAGCCGTTATAACACTGTATGTTTTCAATCAATCAAATACATTTAGCACATGTACGTCTATCGTACTACATAGGTCACACATATCATGCTAGAAGAGATAAGAAGAGGTCCACATACCTCGCGACGACATCGACTAATAGCAAGACGCCCAAGTACCTCAAACCGCTTACGACACTCTACCAAGCAGATCACTCCACACGAGTACTACAACCTATAGAGGCCACAAAGCGCCTATTAATATCTTTAGATCCCGACGAGAATATTCTACGTAAAATTCGCAAGAGACTCTCGCAACAACAGAAATCTCCTCTCTATCGAGGCCGCTACCAAGCCAACCAGGGGTTAACACGCCTAACCGACGCTGCATAATTCTACAATATAGTAATGCAACACAAGTCTCAGTAATACACCCTATGTAATTACAGTCATTCTTTCTTTAAATTCGTGCTTAAGTCAAAAGACATCACACATTTATAATGTTCATTCTATATATAGTATACTTCAACTATATATTCCAACAACATGTAATTTCCAATTACAAATGTAAGGTCAAGAATGTTTACCTCGATAAGCCCAAAATTATCCGAGTTTATATGTCGCTCCCGAACAAGGTTTAGCTCCTACTCCGCGCCCCAAAACGCCCAAGAAACCCTTGTCTACACAACTTCTACTTAATACTCAACTACGGTGAAGATTTCAGGGTTTCGCTTAGTGGCTAAAGGAAAGTATAATAGTATTTTCCTAAGCCAGATAAAGGGTACTTTGGAAAGTACTACAGGTATTTGGCTAAAGTATTTTGGGCATTATAACGATACTTGTAGAATACATTTCTACCAAGGGGGTAGTATTTTGACTAGCACAACTAGGCTGTGGGGTTGCTCTGCCAGAGCCACTAGGCAAGTGGGCTCACGAGGCCTTCAAGAGGGGAGAGGGGTGTGGTGGAAGAAAGCTTCGGAGAGGGAGTATTTTGAGACTTAGCTAGATTGCTCAAGTTTTGGATGAAGAAAGTTCATCAACCAAGGGGTATTTATAGGTCAAGTGAAGGCCAACCAATGGCCAAGATCCATCCAAGTGTTAGGCAAGTGTAAGGTCAAGATTAAGCCATGTGCAACCTTATCCATCTACCCAAAATATCCTACCAACTCCTCGACCAAAAATAATGCAACAAAAACGCGCTAACCCTCCCACTTTCGTCCGTCCACCTTCACCAATTGTAGGTGACAAGTGTCGCCTCTTGTTGGTCCAAAATGTTTCGCCTCTAAAAATCCAAAAATTATAAATGACATAGCCGAAATTCCCTACGAAAGTCGTGGAAAACGCTTTCGCTAAAAAACGACTCTAACCGGTGTCAGGCACAAAAGAATTCGCCAAGCCTAAAGAAGTTCGAAAATTTCTACGCACGCCCCCACGCATATACTGAAATACGGTATAACACTCCCGACTTACATGATCGCTTGTTTATCGTGAATCGTATTTTTGTTATCATACATGTCTCCCGCTTTATATAGATCGTTATGATTTAATCGCAGATTTTAGTTTCACATA
The DNA here is from genome assembly GCA_029844215.1 of Przewalskia tangutica. Classification (NCBI taxonomy): domain Eukaryota; kingdom Viridiplantae; phylum Streptophyta; class Magnoliopsida; order Solanales; family Solanaceae; genus Przewalskia; species Przewalskia tangutica. The sequence goes on from CM056727.1 coordinate 69,200,932, forward strand.
CTTGGTACCGGATCGACCTCCTCGGCGCTCATGTCGCAGTAAAGTACATTGGTCGCGATCCCCGCTTAGGATCACCTTTCAACAGACGGAAGCTCCGTTCCTTCGAGGCTTATCTTTTGGTACGTGTTCCCGAGTTGTAGGTTCTGTACATTCGTGGGTATGGCGGCCCCGTCCGCCATAGTTGTTGTAAATCTTAGGTCCAGTAATCGCTGTGGTGTGGTTGTAAAAAGGATTAAACTGTTCAAGTTTTAGTTTTATATATATGCCGAAAGGCGATTTTCTCTCAGATAAAATGTGTCTCATTTTACAGTTGTTTCATGTTTTATTTTTATGTTCCGCTGATTACTCTGATGTATGACTACTTTGGTGCCTGTAGGCACTCCACCACTTTAATTCCGGGTCGTGACACAAGCTTTGGAAGACGTTTCGTCGGAAAACAATTCTTTTCGTGGGTTGTGCACAAATTTCATCCTATGCCTTAACTTAAGGCTTGAACTTTTGTACGTACGCCCTCACGTACATACTCTGGAAATACGGGGTATAACATTCTCCCCTCCTTAGAAACATTCATCCCGAATGTTCCTTCCCAAGACACACAACGATAAAGTTCCTCATAACTTAAACAGTTGCAAATGCCACACATGGCCACAATACAACACTTAAGCAAAAAAAAAATGACAATGAAAATTTACAAGTAGGAAAGTGAGTTACCTGGAGGTGTGGGGAATAGGTGAGGATACTTCTGGCTCATGTCCTCCTCAGCTTCCCACGTCATCTCTCCTCGAGCCTGCTCCGCCACAAGACTTTGACGGAAGCCACGCTTTGGTCCGCAGACGCCTAACCCGACGATCGATTATAGCTATGGGAATCTCTCATACGATAACCCTCGATCACCGACATCGCCAATCGGTGCACCCTAGATGGATCCCCGATACATCTCTCAAGATAGAAACATGAAACCGGATGCACCGCTTCCAGACGGACGGCAGATTCAACTCATAGGCAACCTTGCCTACCTCGCGACAACCGATACGCCCAATGTACCTTGGGCCGAAGTTTCCTTTCTTCCCGAATCTCATCACACCTTCATGGGCGACACCTTCAGAAAACCCAATCATCAACTCGAACTCCGTGATGCCGACGACGATGATCTCGTATGACTTCGCCGACTCAGATGTCAAGAATCGCTCCCGGATAAGCTTCACCTTATCCATCGCTCGTTGACGTCCGTCCCACTAATCGCACTCGCCACATCAAACCAGCCTTATCGCGATATGCACTTCCTCCCATACAAGGCCTCATAAGGCGCCATCTCAATACCGGAGTGGTAGCTATATTATATGCAAACTCAACTAGAGGCAAATGATCCTCCCACCTACCCTCAAGTCAATAACACAGCTCGCAAAGATATCCTCAAGAGTCCGGATAAGGCGCTCGCCGTCCGCCTGCTCGAGGATGGAATGCAAGATCGTGCTCACCAAGGCCCCTAGACCCTTTTCGAAAGACCTCTAAGTTAGCCAGAACCGGGCTCCTCACGATATGATAGAAATAGGGACTCCATGCACCGACGATCTCTGATGTAAAGTCCGCATAATCCTCACCAAAAAGTCGCCCCGACGGGAAGAAAGTGGGCTGATTTCACACTGCCGACGATAACCGTGATAGAATCATGCTTCCTCCGAGCGCGAGGTAATCCCGTGATAAAGTCCATGTTGATCACCTCCCACTTCCGTGTCGGGATCTCTATCGCTCGCAACAAACCACCGTGCCTCGTGCTCTACCTTCACCGCCGACAACACGGCATCGAGCCACAAACTCGCAACGCCCCTCTTCGCCATCCCACCAATACACAGATCCGAGGTCGTGGTACATCTTTTGTCGCACTTCGATGGATAGAGTAACGCTACCGCTTGCTTTTCCCTAGAACCTCGCCAAGTCCTCGCAATATCCGGAACACACACCGCCAACCTTAGCACCCCATCAAAGTGCTACTCGTGCGACCTTCCTCACGTAAGAGTCAGATCACGATACCGAGTCAAAACCGAATCTCAAATCGTTTCTTCACCTCCTCGACGATGGAAGACTCGGCAACCTCTCGAACTCGAACCCCACTGCTATCAGAACCAATCAATCGGACTCCAAGGCTCGCTAGCTGATGTAACTCGCTGTTATACCCCGTATTTTCCAGAGTATGTACGTAAGGGCGTACGTATAAAATTTGAGCCTTAAAGATTTGGCAAGTTCGAAATTTGGGCACAAGTGCCAAAAAGAATCGTTGACTAAACGCTTTACTAAACTTTCGGCGGAAAATTCCGCTATGTCATTTATAATTTTTGCGGATTTTTCCGAGAGACGAAACATGTTGATCAACGGAGGTGATATGTGTCACCTCACATCGATGAGTGTGGGTAAAGCTTGGCCGAAATGGGGCATGTAGTAGGTAGGATATTTGTGCAAGTTGGTGTGGTAGATGGATAAGGTGTACTTGGCTTGATCTTGGCCTTACACTTGCCTAACACTTGGATGAATCTTGGCCAATGGTTGGCCTTTACTTGACCTATAAACACCCCTCTAAGTTGATGAACTTCTTCATCCAAAATTGTTCTAAGTGTTAAAAATCCTTCCCCCCTCTTAGTGTGAGCTTTTCGTCCCTCTCCCCTCCTAGTGGTGCTTGGCGAGAGCCACCACACCCTCCCCTTGTGAAGCCTTGGCCAGGTACCCCCAGCCTAGTTGTCTCGTGATAAATACCCCTTTTGGGTATAGAAATACTCTCCAAGTATCGCTGTAATGCCCAAATACTCGCCCAAATACCTTGTAGTATTCCCAAGGTTACACTTTTACAAAAGCCAGTAAATACTATTATACTTCCTCACTACAAAACGAACCCTAAGGAAAACCTTCATAATCGGTTGAGGTTTAGCAGGTGCGTAGAACTTCTAAGGGTTGTTTGGAGCGGATCGAGCACTCTGAGTAGAGCTGCCGCCAGGAGCGACTTTAAACTCGGATAATTTTGGGCTCATCGAGGTAAATACTATCGCCCTTCTATTGTAATTGGAAATTACATATCGTAGTAGAAATGAATATAAGATTCATAAGAAGAGAATTGAACCGTAATAGAAGGATATTACAGAAAAGACTTGAATCAAATCACTTAAGAATATAGTAGAAGTTAAACCGCATTTACATAGGACTATGTATACAGAGATCGATAACCTTTATCGTTGAATGTTCGCAAGTAGTACGGGCTACTTAGAAGTGGACCAAAGCCGTTATACCGCGAGCATTTTGCTTATAGTCGATAATCGCCACGAGGTACGTGATTCTTCCTATACTCGAGCATGATATTTTAAAGGAAGATATATATAATACAGACGCATACGTGCTAATTGAACGAAGTCAGACGCAATGTCTTTTGACTTAAGCCCAATAATATATAATACTGCAGACGATACGTGCTAATCGAACGCGGTTGTACGGCAATGTCTTTGACTTAAGCTAATAATAAGAAACTTGAAGTATGTCAAAAGAGTTAAGAAACCATTTTTGAAAGAAGAGTAACACTTGGTTTTAAGGGTTTTAAAAGAGTTATACTAGCTTTACGGGAGTTAGGTATAACGCCTTAAGAGAGGTAAAGAAAATGGTTTATCGACGTTAAGTTAAGAGACTTGATCTTATCGATAAGAGACTTAACTTAAATGAATTAATATGAGTTTTGTGTGAAACCTCATTCGTGAGTAATGAGTACTTGGTTTTAAAAGTGGAATAATGTTTTATCGATTTCGAAATCGAACGAGTATCGACAAACCACCGCAGTGCTAATAAAGGAAAGTGTAATGAATAATGAAGTATTATTAAAACCAGAGAAACCTCCATCCGCATAGAAGCTAAGATGAGACAAAATGATATTATATTTCCTAGATCACGGTCGCTTAATAAAGATGGTTATAAAATAAACTACTCACACATATGGCATATGTTATTCAATTGTTTTAAAAGAGATTAAGACATCGAACTATGAAACTTTTCTAAAAAGAGACTTGAGTAATCGAATTAGGCAACCGAACTTTAGGAAAAGAAAGGCATCATTATGTCTTAAATTATTTAAAACATAAAGTGTTATAACACTTTATGGGAAGTTAGTTATAACGACTTTATGAAAACAAAGAAGGGTTTTATCATCGGTTTTAATGTGATAACTTGGCTTTAATAGAAGTGTTTTGGTTTGCTAAAAATGCGAGTCACTCTATTTTATACTACGTATCGTGACTTTTATAAAAGGAATGGATCTCTTTAAAAGGAATTTAACGTATTTAGTACTTTAGGTTAAAACCCTGACTTTGATATAAAATGGAAGTACCTTGAGTTATATATAATTTACTCACGCTTGTTTTTGTATAACTTGTCTACGCTTGTTGTCAGGTAACTCGCCATGCTTGTTGTGGATAGCCTTTGATTTTAGAATTGTGTTTATACTACCGCGCCTCGCTGGAGGCCGCTGACTTGTTGAGAACTTACATGGACATGTCTACACCGATGCAGACTCGGGCACGTGGCTACGCGCGGTTGATTACCCGATATATTGTTATTGTGGTTACACGGACACGTCTACACCGATGCACTCGGGGTACGTGGCCACGCGCAGGTTGATCACCCGATATATTGTTGTTGATGTTATACGGACGTGTCTACACCAATGCAGACTCGGGCACGTGGCTACGGCATTGTTATTATTGCTGCATCACGGACACGTCTACACCGATGCACTCCGGCACGCGCCACGATGCGAACATGATTGATGCCGTGGGTACGAGACCCATAGTTATATTTGAGTGATGACTTTGAGGCGTGAGTCCTCGATTTGACCGCTTATGTTGCATCGTATTTTGGTTATCATACACGTCTCCCGCTTTATATAGATCGTTATGATTTAACCGCAATATTTTCGCACATACTGGGTACTGTCATCGACCTCCTTCGGGGCGCTCATGCCGCAGAAGTACATCGTTGTCGATCCCCGCTTTAGGATCACCTTTCAACAGATTGAAGCTCCGCTTCCTTCTGAGGCTTATCTCGTACGTGTTTCCCGAGTTGTAGGTTCTGTACATTCTGTGGTATGGCGGGCCCCGTCCGCCATAGTTGTTGTAAATCTTAGAGGTCCAGTAATCGTGTGGCAGGGTTGTAAAAAGGATTAAACTGCTCAAGTTTTAGTTTTATATATATGCCGAAGGCGATTTTCTCTCGATAAAATGTGTCTCATTTTGCTTGTTTCATGTTTTATTTTTATGTTCACGACACTGATGTATGACTACTGGTGCCCGTAAGGCACTACCACGCCGAACGGGTCGTGACAGTGGTATCGAGTAGTTAATCTTCTGAAAGTGTCTACAGCATCGCGTCTAGAGTCTCGATTATCGCGTGTCGCGCACTACATCTATAATCGTGAGGTCAGCAGACATTTAGGATTGGTTTCCATTTCTTCTCATTCTCGAGATCGCGCCTGTAGAGGGTGATAAGTCGACCCTCCGACGATTCCTTTCCTTTACCGCTATGCCCGCAGAAGGCAACCTGTGCCCGTACGGGCAAGGCAACAAGGAGCTATTAGTGGGATACAGAGAGTACGAGGCGCAGCCCGGCCAAGAGAGAGCAGGCCCGACGGCGAGTTTCGCGACGCCGCCAAAGACCAAAGAGTTTAGAGCCGCAAGAATAGCCGCCGAGACTCACGGAGACTGAGCCTCCACCCTGCCCGGGGCGTAAGATATGGGTTACAAGAAGATGGCCCGCCATCGCCGTGGTCGTGGCGATATGAGATAGCCGACACAGTTCCAAAGAGCGCCAGCCGTTCACCCTAGATCGGATAGTTTGACGCCACAGACTTTCGAGACGTAGCCCGCCGCAGTTCTACGTCGAGGCCTCGGCGATGGTCCGCAGGAGTTCATCCGGACGCCATGCCGGATCGCGAGAGTGATCAAGGCTTCGAGACCGAGTCGGTGGTCTTAGGTTCGCATCGGCGCGTGATACCGCAAGCGATCGTTTGATTCGCGAGCCGCCCGGAGAGGATGCACTTCCACCGCTTGGGATGAGTTTTCGGCCTTCCGGCACATTTCGCCTCCACAGAGGAAGGCTCGGCCGGCGATTTTTGATGTCGAGGCGCACCCGCGCATAGCCTCGGGAGTACAATGTGAGTTCGACCATCGTTTCAGATGCCCCGCCGTAGTAGCCGAGCATGGGGACAGAGTACACCGCCACGCACGGCTAGACGACTACTTGGCGTAGGCTTGCTCGTGTAGCTCTTCACCGGGCACGGACATTGCCCGCACGCAGCATATGCACTCGGAGGCGAGCGGAGAAATCGACGAACGACCAGATCACAGTAAGAGGCCGTAACAATGTGGTCCTTGGTGCCTTTCGAGGCGGACCGCCCCAAAGCAGACTAGTTTTGTACTCCGCCAAGACGGAGTGGTCCTCCACAATCTTCGTGAGCATCCAGAGTATTAAGGTGTCGAGCTCCATGGGTTCGTGTTTCTGCGAGTAGGGGCGTTGCCAGCGCAATCACCCTACCTCTGTGGTCGATGTGGTAGACCGCATTTCGGGAATGTCGCGCGCCAGGAGCTTGTTATTTTTCCACAGGGCCATTTTGCAAGGAACTGTCCACCAAGAGTAGCACGGATGTTACGATCACCTTCGTGATCGCTGGTCGTTCATCGCCTTCACTACGCTACGCGCAGGCAGGATCGTGATTAGGAAGCGGTAGACAGTATATCCTTAACCTCTAGAGTTTTGTACGCTTGTTATGATGACGTGTTTAGTGTTATGTTCGGATAGCTTTGTGCTAAAATGTGATTCAAACCTAGTTAGTGTAAAAGGGTAAGCTCGGGACGAGATAGTGTAACCTTAGAATATTACGCTAAGACCTTAGATGTAAGTGCCATCTGAGTAAAGGATTTTGCAAATGATCCTTGTCAAAGTACATTATATACCTAGGGTGTATCAGGTGATAAGTCCTCGGTAGTGTGAAATGGAAGTGGTAGCTTTCATGACCAGATAGGTAAGATTGTTCCGGACGGGAACAAGAGCGTGACGCATTGTGGGTCGGGTCAGCTACGCGTAGGGCCAACCCGCGCCCGCTTAGAGGTGGTCAGCTCGGGTGGTCCCGCCAGTGGTAGGTCACGAGGATGCTAGGCCCAAGTTAAATAACCATCGATGAGTTCGTGGACGGTTCGACTGTAAGTAGATCGCAAGGCCGGAATGGTCTTGCGGAGATCGAGGCTAGTAAGATGACCAAGTTCGAGGCGCGACCAAAGTTTTGGGAATCAAGCAATAATCGGAGCGTGGTACGATACTAGAAGAGTTCAAGTGTTCGGAAGCGGCACGACGAGTAAGGAAGGAAGAGAACGGTGTTATTTCGCGGCAGCGTGGCGCTGCAACTTGTTAGAAGAACTTCATCGTTATCCGCTTTGAGAAGGAACATTCGACTAATGTTTCTAAGTATTTTCCGCAGTATGTACGTAGGCGCACGATAAAATTTGAGCCTTAAAGATTTGGCAAGTTCGAAATTTGGGCACAAGTGCCAAAAGAATCGCTGACTAAACGCTTTACTAACTTTCGGCGGAAAATTCGCCATGTCATTTATAATTTTTGCGGATTTTTCCTAGAGACGAAACATGTTGACCAACGGAGGGTGATATGTGTCACCTCACATCGACGAGCGTGGGCGTAAAGCTGGCCGAAACGGGGCAATGTAGTAGGTAGGATATTTGTGCAAGTCGTGTGGTAGACGGATATGTACTTGGCTCGATCTTGGCCTTACACTTGCCTAACACTTGATGAATCTTGGCCATTGGTTGGCCTTTACTTGACCTATAAACACCCCTCTAAGTTGATGAACTTCTTCATCCAAAATTGTTCTAAGTGTTAAAAATCCTTCCTCTTAGTGCGAGCTTTTCGTCCCTCTCCCCTCCTAGCGGTGCTGGGAGAGCCACCACACCTCCCCCTTGTGAAGCCTTGGCAGGGGTACCCCAGCCTAGTTGTCTCGTATAAATACCCCCTTTGGTATAGAAATACTCTCCAAGTATCGCTGTAATGCCCAAATACTCGCCCAAATACCTTGTAGTATTCCCAAGGTTACACTTTTACAAAAGTCACAGAAATACTATTATACTTCCTACCACAAAAACGAAACCCCAAGGAAAACCTTCATAATCGGCCGGAGTGTTTAGTAGAAGGCGAGAACTTCTAAGGGTTGTTTGGAGCGGATCGAGCACTCTGAGTAGTGAGCTGCGCTGCCGTGAGCGACTTTAAACTCGGATAATTTTGGGCTCATCGAGGTAAATACTATCTTCTATTGTAATTGGAAATTACATACGTCGTAGTAGAAATGAATATAAGATTCATGTTAAGAGAATTGAACCGTAATGAAGGATATTACGTAAAAGACTTGAATCAAATCACTGTTAAAATATAAGAGGTTAAACCGCACTTACATAGACTATGTATACAGATCGATAACCTTTATCGTTGAATGTTCGCAAGTAGTACGGGCTACTTAGAGCGGACCAAAGCTAGTCGTTATAGCCGCGAGTATTTTGCTTATAGTCGATAATCGCCACGAGGTATGTGATTCTTCCTATACTCGAGCATGATATTTTAAAGGAAGATATATATAATACGGTAGCATACGTGCTAATCGAACGAGTCAGACGGCAATGTCTTTTGACTTAAGCCCAATAATATATAATACCAGACGCATACGTGCTAATTGAACGTGGTTTGTACGGCAATGTCTTTGACTTAAGCCCAATAATAAGAAACTTGAAGTATGTCAAAAGAGTTAAGAAACCATTTTTGAAAAAGAGTAACACTCGGTTTTAAGGGTTTTAAAAGAGTTATACTAGCTTTACGGGAGTTAGGTATAACGCCTTAAGAGAGGTAAAGAAAATGGTTTATCGATGTTAGAAGTTAAGAGACTTGATCTTATCAGATAAGAGACTTAACTTAAATGAATTAATATGAGTTTTGTGTGAAACCTCATTCGCGAGTAATGAGTACTTGGTTTTAAAAGTGAATAATGTTTTACCGATTTCGAAATCGAACGAGTATCGACAAACCACCGCTGCTAATAAAGGAAAGTGTAATGAATAATGAAGTATTATTAAAACCAGTAGAAACCTCCATCCGCATAAGCTAAGATGAGACAAAATGATATTATATTTCCTAGATCACGGCCGCTTAATAAAGATGGTTATAAAATAAACTACTCACACATATGGCATATGTTATTCAATTGTTTTAAAAGAGATTAAGACATCAACTATGAAACTTTTCTAAAAAGAGACTTGAGTAATCGAATTAGGCAAACCGAACTTTAGGAAAAGAAAGGCATCATATGTCTTAAATTGTTTAAAACATAAAGTGTTATAACACTTTATGGGAAGTTAGTTATAACGACTTTATGAAAACAAAAGAATGGTTTTATCATCGGTTTTAATGTGATAACTTGGCTTTAATAAGATAAGTGTTTTGGTTTCATAAAATGTGAGTCACTCTATTTTATACTACTGTATCGTGACTTTTATAAAAGGAATGGATCTCTTTAAAAGGAATTTAACGACGTAGTACTTTAGGTTAAAACCCGACTTTGATATAAAATGGAAGTACTCGAGTTACGTATAATTTACTCACGCTTGTTTTTGTATAACTTGTCTACGCTTGTTGTTGTGTAACTCGCCATGCTTGTCGTGATAGCCTTTGATTGTAGAATTGTGTTTCTATACTACCGCGCCTCGCCGGAGGGCCGTTGACTTGTTGAGAACTTACACGGACACGTCTACACCGGCAGACTCGGGGCACGCGGCCACGCGGCAGGGTTGATTACCCGATATATTGTTATTGTGGTTACACGGACATGTCTACACCGATGCAGAATGGGGTACGTGGCTACGCGCAGGGTTGATCACCCGATATATTGTTGTTGATGTTACACGGACGCGTCTACACCGATGTAGAATTCCGGTACGCGGCCACGCGCATTGTTATTATTGCTGCATCACGGACACGCCTACACCGATGCAGACCGGCACGTGGCCATGACGCGAACATGATTGATGTTGTGGGCACGAGACCCATAGTTATATTTGAGTGATGACTTGAGGCGCGAGTCCTCGACTTGATCGCTTATGTTGCATCGTATTTTGGTTATCATACATGCCTCCCGCTTTATATAGATCGTTATGATTTAACCGCAGATTTCGCCACATACTTGGTACCGTTGATCGACCTCCTTCGGGGCCGCTCATGCCGCAGAAGTACATCGTTGTCGATCCTCGCTTAGGATCACCTTTCAACAGATTGAAGCTCCGCTCCTTCGAGGCTTATCTCGTACGTGTTTCCGAGTTGTAGGTTCTGTACATTCGTGGTATGGCGTGGCCTGTCCGCCATAGTTGTTGTAAATCTTAGAGGTCTCAGTAATCTGTGGGCAGGGTTGTAAAAATGATTATACTGTTCAAGTTTTTTTTTTATATATATGCCGAAAGTCGATTTTCTCTCGATAAAATGTGTCTCATTTTACGCTTGTTTCATGTTTTATTTTTATGTTCCGATTACTCGATGTATGACTACTGGTGCCCGTAAGGCACTACCACGGCCCTAACGGTCGTGACACTCGCGACCATGCCCTCTTCTCCGCCGCACATCCGATAGACTCCCATCGACCTACTACGCAAAGAGCATCCGCCACAATATCGCCTTCCCGTGTGGTACAGATATCAACATCATAATCCTTGAGTAACTCTAACCACCGCTCTGCCGTGAAGTTCAGATCCTCCGTCAAGATATACCGAGGCTCTGTGGTCTGATAAATATCCACACGAACCCCATACAAATAGTGCCTCCATCTTCAAGGCGTGAATCACCGCTAACTCCAAATCACGCGGGGTAGTTCCTCTCATGCTTCTTAAGCCGCTGGATGCGACGCTTATAACCTTACCTACCGCATCAACACACATCCGAGCCCGACGCCGACGATCACAATACACTACATAACCGTCGACCTCCGGAAGAGTAAGAACGGCGGCCGCCGCCTCCTTCAAGAATCGAAACCCTTCTCACAAGCATCACCATCAAACTTAGCCGCTCGAGTCACCTAGTCAACGGTGCAGTAGATAGAAGCAAACTTCTCCACGAACCGCCGATAATAACTCGCGAGGCCCGAAAGTCGCGCACTGGCCGGAGTAGCAGGTCTAGGCCAACTCGATCGCTCGATCTTGGTCGAATCCACCCAATACCATCTACCCCACAATATGCCCAAGAAAAGCCACCAAGCCAACCAAAACTCATATTTGGAAAACTTGGCGATAATCGCTGGTCCCGAGAACTCTCAAGATGGGCCTCAAATGCTCCTCATGCTCCTGCTCTGAGCTGGAATAAACTAAGATTTCATCAATGAACACTATCACAAACGTATCCAAAATGGCTTGAACACTGGCTCATCAAATCCATGAATACCACGAGCATCGTCAACCCGAAAGACATAACCCGAACTCATAGTGCTCGCGTCCGAATGCAAGATTAGGGACATCCGCCTCTCGCACTGATGATAGCCCGATCGCAGATCAATCTTGGAGAAACATTCGCGCCGCAATGGTCGAACAAATCATCAATCTCGGGAAGCGGTGTATCGTTTAATGGTCACCTTGTTCACCGTCAGATCAACACATGCGCAAAGGCCCCGCCCTTCTTCTTCACGAACAATACCGGCGCTTCCGTGGAGAAACACTAGGCTCGATGAAGACCTTTCTCCAAGAAATCTCTCGCTTGGTCCTTCAACTCTCTCAACTTGGCAAAGCCATTCTGTATGGCGGAATGGAAATAGGCCGAGTGTCTGGCAGCACATCGATACAAAACTCTATCTCCCTCTCAGGAGGGATACCCGGGAGGTCGTCTAGAAACACATCTGGGAACTCTCTGACTACTGGAACTGACTGAAAATCTAGTACCGCAGCCTCAGTATCAAACACCCGAATGAGATGGTAGATATACCCCTTCTGCACCATCTTCCTAGCCTTGAGGTAAGAAATAAACTTACCTCTACGACAAAGGTTCCTCCCACTCAACAACCGGCTCCTCAGGAAACTGGAACCGTACCACTCTCTCCCTGCAGTCTACATTGGCGTAGCAAGAATCTAGCCAATCCATACCCATGATCACATCGAAATTAGTCATATCCAACTCTACCAAGTCGGCAAGGGTCTGACGACTGCATATGGTCACTGGACAAGCCCTATATACCCGTCGAGCTACCACCGAATCACCCACTGGTGTAGCTACCTCGAAAGGGTCTATGGACTCAGGCTCTATCCCTATCCTACTAGCAATAAGGGGAGATATATAGGACAGAGTAGAACCTGGATCTATCAAGGCATACACGTCACAACATGAAACTGATAAAGTACCTGTGACGACATCAGGTGAGGCCTCCTGGTCCTGCCGGCTGAACAAGGCATATATGCGGTTCTGAGGACCGCTAGGAATCGGGACCCGCGCCACGACCTTCGCCGCGACCGCTGCCTACGAGTACTCGCCCGGGCGAAAATCGTAGGAGATGAAGAAGACCCGCGAAAGAACTCGTAGCCGACTCACTACCATCTGCGCCGCCTCGGTGGACAGTTTTGCAAAGTGACCGCTGGCCGCAATCAAACAAACTCCCGAGCAATACCACACTCGTAATGGATCTACCGACGGCCACCGGCGGGTGGTCCCGATCGCTTAGCACCTCGCTACCTCGACGCCGGTCCTGGGCCCGTCCGCCTCGAATACCTCGGCCGCCCCGAGGACGGTAGGAGTGCTCGAGGCCGTGGTGCAAATCTAGGCCGAGGCCGCCCACCCCGAGAGCTACTAAAAGACCCCGCCCCGCCTTCTTCGCTGTTGTCACAACCCGCCGGCCTCTACGCCTCGCATCCAAGTGCATGAGCTCGCATGCGGTAATGTCCATGTCCGTCAAGAGCCACACCCGCACAAGACTCACCATATAATCATCTAGCCCGCGACGTAGCGATGCACTTCGCCCTCCATATTCGCTACCAACGCAGGGACATATCGAGCCAACGACCGAACTCAACGCTGTACTTCCTAATCAGGCGCCCTCCTGCCTCAAGAACAAAAATCTGTTAAGACGCGCCCTCCTCATCCGCGAGGCAAGAAGTGAGTGAGAAAAGCCTCTAAGAACTCGCCCCAAGTAGCCGGGACGCGGTTTCCCGACAACTCCCACGAAGTCAAACCGCCGATCGCAGTATCACGCACCGACGCGAATCAAGATCACTGACTCGGTCTCCAAGCTCGATTACTCGTGATGATCCTTCAGAATCGATTTCGGATGAACTCCTGCGGATCATTCTCGTGCCTCACCCATAGAACTCGGGCGGCTACAACTCGTAAAATCCCGTAGCCTCAAATCGTCCGATCTCGGTGAACCATGTGTACCGTTGAATCGCCGTGATCCAATTTATCTCATGTTCGCCACGATCTCGCAAGAATCGCCATCTCTATAACCCATCTCATCCGCCTGTGTTGTGGGATCGAGGTGCATGTATCGTGGTCTCATCAACCACCGCCGCGCCCTAAACCCTATCGGGGCGGCGGCATCGTGGAACTCGCCGCCTGGGTATAGATCGGGCTCGAGCCTCGTGACTCTTGTCCTACTAGCAGCTCCTCGCCTTGCCCTTCGGGCTCTGCCATGCGTGGAGGCATAATCATAAAGAAAGGAAATACGTTAGAGGGGTCCAACTTATAACACACCTAAGGCACGATCTCGAGTGAGAAGAATGAAAACCAATCCTAAATATCCTATAGCCTCCTAATTATCGCGTGGTGCACAACACACCGATAATCAAGCACTCTACTAGATACGGTTTGTAGACACTTTCCGAGGATTAATCGCTCGATACCACTTTTGTCACGATCCGCTCGGCCTGGATCGTGCCTTACCCGCACCCAAGTAGTCATACATCGAGAAATCGGAATATAAAAACAAGACATGAAACAATGTAAATCGAGACACGCTTTATCGAAAAGTCGCCTTTCGCATATATATATATATATAAACCAAAATCGCGCTACATCCCAACCGCATAACAGACTACGCATATCTAAGAAAGTGAATAACTATGGCGACAGGCCCCGCCATACCCCGAATGTACATATATCTACAACAACAGGAGAACCATACCAAAAGTCGAGCCTCGATAAGATGAAGCTCCCGACACCAAAGCAAAAGATCCTAAGGATGCGGATCTAGCACCGCTTCCTTACCGCGGCATGAACGCACTCAAGGAGGTCGCATAACAGTACCAAGTATGTGAAATCAGAAAGTACTTAAATGAAATCATATCATTTTAAAACCAATTTTACAAATATGTACGAAACAACCAATGTAACGCATTACAAGTGCCACATCACAAACAAGAGTAATAATAGGTAAATCGTAATGTGTCTTTTCTAGGTGAATGATCAAGCAAGGCCGACGCCCATAGTATCATTATGCATGCCTAATCCTCGACTCGAGTCCGCATAGCTACGAGGCCCGCATGAGGTAATCCTCGATCGAGGGTAGCTACTCTTCGCATCGCCCCGACTCGTAGTCCGCATGGCCACATAGACCGCATGGCCACATGGACCGCACACTAACCTGGAACTCTCGTAGCTCCGCATAGGTCCCCTGGACCCGCATGAGGTATTCTCAAATCATATTCACACAGACTGCCTGAGGTATACCCCACATCGTGGCGCCTAACCCCAGATATCATGTCAAGAGGTGAGTGATGTAATACTAACATAACGGTTTATCGTTAAACAACATAAGCACAATAAGAATAACCTCTTTACACAAACGTTACAAGATACTAACACACATAGCATCACAATATGTCTACTCAACAAACCATCTTACTATACCTTCCAGAAATCAATACAAGTCTTTTATAAACACATAAGTAAACCGTTCCTTTTATCTTTCTTAAGTCGTTATACCTAACTTCTCATAAAGCTAGTATAACTCTTAAGCTTTTGTTTAAAAACCAAGTATTACTCTTCTTTCAAAAATGATTCATAATTCTTTTGAAATACTTCAAGATTCTTATTATTTCGACTCAAGTCAAAAGACGTCAAGTAAAACCATGTTCAGTTTGTCACGACCCGACCAAGCTCTCGCGATCGTGCCCTACCGGGCACCCTTTCTGTGATACATCGAGAATAGCAATGAACATACACAACTGATAAACAAATGTTTAACATAAAATAACAACAGGCTAGCCGATAAGGCCACCTTCCGTAAGCTATACAAATAAACAGTACATTTTTTTTTCTTTTCTTTACAACCCAATCCACAATGTGACTACTGCACTTCTAAGAATAACAACTCAAGTGACAGGCCCCGCCATACCCCGAATGTACAACGACCGACAATACTGTGGATAAGCCTCGAATAAAGGAGCTTCAACAACAAAGGATCCTAAGAGCGAGGATCAAGAATATGTACTCTACCGCTGCATGAACGCAGCTCAAGGAGGTCAATACAACATGTACCAAATATGTGAAATCAGCATCAGAATGAAATCATAAGTCTATAATAAAATCGAGACAGTATGATAACTCAATTAACAAGACATAAAGGCCTTACTAACAATGAGAGTAATTAAGAGTATACGACAACATAAAAATAGGAGACTCACGATCAAACCACGGGTAGCGAACTCATGGAAACAGTGGTATAACGCCTGGGTTTACCTCATTTATACTCTTACCCGAGGTGTGGTATAACGCCTCGGGGTTTACCTCATTTATACTCTTATCCCGGAGAAGGTGGTAAAGCAGTGGTATAACGCCTCGGGGTTTACCCTCATTTATACTCTTACTCGAGAAGGTGGTATAGGCCTGGGGTTTACCCCTCACTTATACTCTTACCCTATCTCAACCGGCCGTCATACAATAAATAAGCAAGTTAAGAAATCCCCCTAACTTCTTATTAGTCTCATTCATCTACACTCTCATTTTAGTTTACTTAAGGCACTAACATATCTTTTATGAAAATCCGGGAATTTAACCCAAGTACTACATACTTCTACTCTTTAAAACAAATGACTCTCTTTAGTATAAAACTTCCAAGATACTATTAACCGTAGTATCAACTCAAAAATTACTTTTCAAGACAAGTCACAATACCTTTAGAAATAAAGTTTGGTTTCTAAATCAAGTGACTCCTTTTATTATAAAACCTTAGGCAATTGATGCCTTAAAATCAATTTGCCTTTTCATTAAAAACAAGTCATTTATCTTCACATAAAACAAATATAACCAACTTCCCATAAAGTCGTTATATTCACTTTATACCTTAGCCAAATACAATTTCCTATCCAAGGGACTTATACGTTTAAAACGGAACAAGTATCACATACTTCAAAACTCTTCAAGTCCCTTAACATACTTAAATTACTTAGAGTAAACCACTCTTTTATTAACCTTCCATAAAGCTATTATAACCAACTTCCCATAAAGCCGTTATACTAGCTTTATACATTAGCAACTTACATACTTCTTTATAACCAAGAGACTTAAACTTTCCAACAAAACAAGTATCAATAATACTTTCAACATACTTAAAGTCTCTTAACTTGAAAACCAAGATATCCTTAATATTTAAACAAGTGAGTTAATTCCCTAACTCAATCAACTTGGACATTCTTAAAATAAGCCAAGGATATCAAATAGGCCTAGATTGTCAAAATCTTGTACGTCTACCGTACTATACATTTACAACTTATTCATGCTCAAGAGATAAGAAAGTTCCACATACCTCTTCGGTTTAATCCACTTGCTAAGTCCAATTCGCCGTACGTAGTATGTCAACCTATAATGACCATAGTACGTCTATTAACTTCTAGTTTCAAACATAGAATATTCCAAGTTCAAAGTCCCTAAATTCTACGGAAAATCGGACAGCACTTCCTTTGTTTCTACATACTTTGCCACCTTTTTCAAGGCCGAATTCAATAACCAAACACGCCACATTTAAGGCTCAATCAATGTAGTTATCAATAGGGGATTACATGTCTACAAGACGTGTAAAATTCCGCCCCACAATTTATAACAAACTAATACAACCTACTAGTCCAATTCGGCCACATTGAGTACAATAACATCAATTATTATCCAATTTCCATTTCAATCCAAGTTGTTAGCATAACATGTTATAAGGCCTCAATTGATTATAACAACTATAATCTTCAAGTAGCTAACATGCGACAATTCTAGTTAACGACCAAATTGTAATTCAATTTCAAATGACTAAACATGTCATTTTCGTGATTTTGAGCTTCCAAATTTCCATAACACTTATCAATATTCATAACACATATCACATGATCATTTCTAACTTATAACAACATGGAATCTTCAATTACAAAAGTAAGACGAAGATTATACCTCATTTAGCCCAATTTTGATCCAAGATTTCAAGTCGATCCTTAGCAACTTTAGCACCTCTTTTTGACATTCCAATCCACTCCAAGCTACCCTTAGAAGCTTATGATTTAACTTATCTTCAAGTTCCAACTTCAAAGTTGAAGAACTCCTTTAGTTTCCGCCATGACTAACACGAAAACACCATTTTTCCGGATCTTTCTATTGAGATACACTTACAATACCCTTAGGTACCTTGGTTTAAAGTGGGAGATTATCGACAACAATTGAAAATTTCTCTTCAAACCCTAGCTATCACGTGAGCTTCACCATGTGTTTCTCTCAATTCTTGAAATTTTTCTAAGTGTGGAGACTAGTCTTGCACTAGTGTTTATATAAATATATGGAGGGTCAAGATTAGAACAAATGGGTGGTTAGGATGCTTTTCACAAGGATCAAGCCAAGTGACATTTGACTTAGTCAACAATGTCAAGCTCTTGCCTTGCAAGACTCGTCTTTTAAATTATGGTCAAATGACCATTTCCATGTCATTGTCGCCCAAGACTATTAAGGGGGTGACACGTGTCGCCTCCCGCTCAGAGCAATATTTCGCTTTCCGACAAATTCCAAAATTCGATAAATTCTTACTCGCCTCAAATCTTAACATTTTTAGTTCGACGCACGCTCTATAAACATATCTCAAATTCCGGGTGTAACATTCTTCCCCTTAGAAACATTCGCCCCTGGATGTTCCTTCGGAGTCACACTTAAAGATAGCGACATAGTCTTCTTTTACAACCCCTACATACCAATAATACCACACGAGGCCACAACAATACTCATACTAAAATGTCAAATCAACCCCACGTGTCAACGCTTGTTATCTCATAAAGCTTACGCCGACTCTAAGCTTACTCATAATCTTTCCGGATAAGCCTCGCTTATCCGCACTTCACAATCAACCGACCAAATAATCGAACTCGCCACGCCGAACCAACCAAGGCGATCTACACTTTACATACAAGGCCTCATACAGGCCATCTAAAACCGGAAGGGTATTCATATCGTGATGTAACACAACAAGAGGCAATTAACCCTCCCGGCTATTTCAAATCAAGAACACAGCCCGCAACCTATCCTAAGTGCTCGGATAGTACGCCCGCCTCGATCGTTTCCGAGGGTGTTATGCAACACTGAGACTCACTTGTGTCCCTAATCCCTTCTGAAAAACCTCCAGAAGTTATCCGTAACCGAGCTCATCTGTCTGTCATCATAAACGTAGGAACCCCGTGCAGTCTCACAATCTCTCTGCTATACAAGCTAGCATAAACCTCAGCCGAGTAAGTGGTCCCAATCCAGAAGAACACGACCGGTTTCAATGTACTATTTACCATGACCCCGTGGAGTCGCGACTTCCTCCGAGTACGATGCCACCAGTAACAAGATCCATATTAAATAAATCCCATGTCTAAGTCGGGTTCTAAATCGCCTGTAATAGCCCACTGGGCTTCTGGTGTTCAACCATGACCTGCTACTAATTCGGATATTAAGCAACAACTCGCACGCCTTTTCGGTCATCTTACCCATACATACATCCGAGGTCACGACACAACTTAGTAGACCCTAACAATTTGAGTAATAATCATCAGATGCCTCCTAAAACTCCGCGACTAGTCCGCAAAGACCGGTACACACAATCTATCTCATATCACAAAGACCTCATCCTGCTACTCAAATGTGCTCTTCTCTTCTGGAGAGCCGTATCTCGACATCATATCATAATCGATCCTCATACTCGCCTCTTTAGCTCTTCGACGAAGGAAGACTCGGCAACCTCTGATCTAAAGCTCCATCAACCTTGGAACAAATAATCGAACCCCCGGCTCGTTAGCTAACGAATCTCACGGACCACGTCCTGTCTACCTGGCTGCCCCTCTGGCATACTACCCTTAGATCCGCGACTAAGAGTATCTTTAACTATCTTGGCTTTCCTCGGTGGTATAGATATCGATATCACAATCCTTGAATAACTCTACCCACCGTCATTGCCGCAAATTCAATCGCCGCTGTAAGATATACCGAGGCTCTTGTGGTCCGCATAAATATCCACATGAAGTCTATATAAGTCACGCCTAAATCTTTAAGGCATGATTAATCGCCAACTCTAAAGCGTGAGTGGCGTAATTTCCTTTCCCGCTTCCTAACTACCGGAAAACATAGGCTCTATCCTTATCGGGTTGCATCAAGACACAACCTAGCCCAACACCCAACGTGTTATCATAATAACCTAACCTCTTGTCTCACAGGGGTTAGAATCAGAGTCGTGGTCCACTTATCTTCCAATAATCAAATCCTTTCACATTCCCGCGAAATATTCTGTATCCTTAATCTCACTTATGGTTCCTGCTTCCCTTTCTCTCACGCAACCAAACTTGGTCACAAACTTAGAATTGATCCTTCGCTTGCCTCCCGCTAAGACTTCATCACAATCACAATTTAGGGGAATTTCTGATCTCAGAAAGTAGTAACCCGATTTTCCTTTCCCGGCCAGAGCCTACATCTAGGTGTTACCACATTTCCTCGAAATGTTCTTACTTCCCATTATATACTAATGGTATTTACACTAGTCCGGGTAGTCATATCTCGTGCAACTTACATAACCATAGTCGATAGTTTCATACATGCATAACCCGCATTTATATCTTTACGATACTTCCGACCAATTGCACGCTGCTCTTAATTACCTCAACACAATACTTTTCCCACTGTTATCTAAACTATAACCTATGGCATGACGACATCAAGACTTTACCGCCTCATATCCTTCGCCTAACAACACGGGTACACGCCACCCCATAATACGAAATCGTTCTTTATGTGGGGAGAAAACTTATCTCCTTTCTTAAACCTTCCTCGAGTCACAACCCAAATCACGTGGTCCTCTCGCGGTCCAATAAATATCTAATCATCACGCACCGCCTTAAAGTCATGTAGATTTTCAAGACCTACAAAGTTGCCATCGCCTTCTCACGGCAAAGACTGTGATTTATTTTATTCATGCCTTGCACACTTTCCCCGAAATTATCCAAGGTCGTGGCCCCGACTCCACACCAAACCAACTCCAAGTGCCACCAAGGGCACTTAACATAAATTCCTTCAAATTCAATTGTTACTTACTATCACTTAATTTACCTCAAATGAACAAGTCACGCACTTATTAAAATCAACAATGCCAAAGAAGGAAGGATAATTCACTGGTTACCACCACTTCTCTTCCTTTCCACTCGATAACCGGCTTACCGGGAAACTGGTACCGAATCAATCTCTCTCTAGAGATCACGTCGGCATAACAAGAGGCCAACTAGCCCGTACTCATAATGACCTCGATGTCTGTCATAACAGCTCTGCTAGGGTCCAACGACTGTATCGTTACCGGCAACTATTATCTACCCGCTCGGCTACCACCCAACACTCACGGTGTAGTCACCTCGAAAGGTCCTCATAGATTCAGGCTTTATTTCTCTACACTTGGTTGCTCTCTTTTTCACTGGTCGTACTCTTTCGCATTTCCAAACTTATACTAGCATACGACATAAATTCCATACTAATTCGCCTCCACTCTTTGGAGTTACTAAATTAAACAATATAAGGCCCATTCCGGCTCACAACTGTTCCGTGGAACACGCCCACGAACCCGTAAAATGATTAACTAAACTTGCCTTGCACCGCCGTGACTGCCACGTGCGGACTACTACCAACCGATCCCATTTCATTCTGTACGGCGACCCTTAATAGGTCCCCAACCCGACTCGGCCGTATTTAACTCTTTTCCTCGTCTGCCTTAACTTTTTTCTACCCGGAAGGCCTTATATACCTAAGGTCTCGTGGTTATCACATTCTTAGGCTCGCAATTTCCATGCTCCATGCCTACCTTATCATCCCTCTCAGAACGGGTACAAAACTTATCGTAATACCATAATCGTGTTGTCTTGACCACAACAACCATACATACTCCATACGGATCTCACCCGTACCATTTTAAAAATCCTACTACGTAGCTCAATCTAGTAACATAGTCTCCCATTAATTCCCTTAATAATAACTTCTTAAGGGTCCATTCCCTTCTCGCATACCATCATTTCCTAATTATCTCAAATTAGTACGTAAAACCTTGATGAGAATTCATTAAACTGTTTCATACCTTCCAGGTATTTAATTAGTCCTTACCAAATCCTGGTAATCTAAAATCATTCTAGGCAACACGCGTCTGACCCTAATACATAAATCTGTATAGTTGTATGTCACAATACCAACTACAAACATTACCAACCTAGATACGCAATCCATATAATCTTTCTTGGGTCACTGCTGCCTTTCTCGTAGCTGCAAACAATCATAACTTGTTAGGGAGAGACGACCTTAACCATACAGCTCTATCGCACGATCTTAGAGTGAGAAGAATGGAAACCAATCCTAAATGCCCTACAGCCTCCTGATTATAGATGTGGTGCACAACACACCGATAATCAAGACTCTACTAGACACGGTCTGTAGACACTTTCTGAGGACTAACTGCTCTGATACAACTTTTGTCACGACCAAGCCTGGCCGCGATCGTGCCCTACCTGGGCACCCCTTTCGGTATACATCAGAGAATAGCAGCGGAACATACACAACTGATAAACAAATGCTTAACATAAAATAACAACAGGCTAGCCGATAAGGCCACCTTCCGTAAGCTATACAAATAAACAGTACATTTGTTTTTCTTTTCTTTACAACTCAATCCACAATGTCACTACAGACCTCTAAGAATAACAACTCTGGCGGCACAGGGCCCCGCCATACCCCTGAATGTACAACGACCGACAATACAGGATAAGCCTCCGAATAAAGCGAGCTTCAACAAATGACAATGATCCTAAGAGCGAGGATCAAGAACTACTCTACTGCGGCATAAACGCAATTTCAAGGAGGTCAGTACAACATGTACCAAATATGTGAAACTGAAAGTACTGTAATGAAATCATAAGTCTATAATAAAACTGGAGACAGGTATGATAACTCAATTAACAGTACACAGTGTCTTACTAACAATGAGAGTAATTAAGAGTATACGTACAACATAAAAATAGGAGACTCACGATCAAATCACGGGTAGCGAACCCATGGAAACAGTGGTATAACGCCTCGGGGTTTACCCTCATTTATACTCTTACCCGAGGCAGGTGGTATAACGCCTTGGGGTTTACCCTCATTTATACTCTTATCCCGGAGAAGGTGGTAAAGCAGTGGTACAACGCCTCGGGGTTTACCCTCATTTATACTCTTACCGGAGAAGGTGGTATAGCGTCTTGGGGGTTTACCCCTCACTTATACTCTTACCCTATCTCAACCGGCCGTCATACAATAAATAAGCAAGTTAAGAAATCCCCCTAACTTCTTATTAGTCTCATTCATCTACACTCTCATTTTAGTTTACTTAAGGCACTAACATATCTTTTATGAAAATCCGGGAATTTAACCCAAGTACTACATACTACTCTTTAAAACAAATGACTCTCTTTAGTATAAAACTTCCAAGATACTATTAACCGTAATATCAACTCAAAAATTACTTTTCAAGACAAGTCACAATACCTTTAGAAATAAAGTTAGGTTTCTAAATCAAGTGACTCCTTTTATTATAAAACCTTAGGCAATTGATGCCTTAAAATCAATTTGCCTTTTCATTAAAAACAAGTCATTTATCTTCCCATAAAGCAAATATAACCAACTTCCCATAAAGTCGTTATATTCACTTTATACCTTAGCCAAATACAATTTCATATCCAAGGGACTTATACGTTTAAAACGGAACAAGTATCACATACTTCAAAACTCTTCAAGTCCCTTAACATACTTAAATTACTTAGAGTAAACCACTCTTTTATTAACCTTCCATAAAGCTATTATAACCAACTTCCCATAAAGCCGTTATACTAGCTTTATACATTAGAAACTTACATACTTCTTTATAACCAAGAGACTTAAACTTTCCAACAAAACAAGTATCAATAATACTTTCAACATACTTAAAGTCTCTTAACTTGAAAACCAAGATATCCTTAATATTTAAACAAGTGAGTTAATTCCCTAACTCAATCAACTTGGACATTCTTAAAATAATCCAAAGATATCAAATAGGCCTAGATTGTCAAAATCTTGTACGTCTACCGTACTATACATTTACAACTTATTCATGCTCAAGAGATAAGAAAGTTCCACATACCTCTTCGGTTTAATCCACTTGCTAAGTCCACCCGCACGTAGTATGTCAACCTATAATGACCATAGTACGTCTATTAACTTCTAGTTTCAAACATAGAATATTCCAAGTTCAAAGTCCCTAAATTCTACGGAAAATCGGACAGCACTTCCTTTGTTTCTACATACTTTGCCACCTTTTTCAAGGCCGAATTCAATAACCAAACACGCCACATTTAAGGCTCAATCAATGTAGTTATCAATAGGGGATTACATGTCTACAAGACGTGTAAAATTCCGCCCCACAATTTATAACAAACTAATACAACCTACTAGTCCAATTCGGCCACATTGAGTACAATAACACCAATTCTTATCCAATTTTCATTTCAATCCAAGTTGTTAGCATAACATGTTATAAGGCCTCAATTGATTATAACAACTATAATCTTCAAGTAGCTAACATGCGACAATTCTAGTTAACGACCAAATTGTAATTCAATTTCAAATGACTAAACATGTCATTTTCGCATTTTGAGCTTCCAAATTTCCATAACACTTATCAATATTCATAACACATATCACATGATCATTTCTAACTTATAACAACATGGAATCTTCAATTACAAAAGTAAGACGAATATTATACCTCATTTAGCCCAATTTTGATCCAAGATTTCAAGTCGATCCTTAGCAACTTTAGCACCTCTTTTTGACATTCCAATCCACTCCAAGCTACCCTTAGAAGCTTATGATGAACTTATCTTCAAGTTCCAACTTCAAAGTTGAAGAACTCCTTTAGTTTCCGCCTTGCGACTAACACGAAAACACCATTTTTCCGGGATCTTTCTATTGAGATACACTTAAAATACCCTTAGGTACCTTGGTTTAAAGTGGGGAGATTATTGGACAACAATTGAAAATTTCTCTTCAAACCCTAGCTATTGTCGTGAGCTTCACCATGTGTTTCTCTCAATTCTTGAAATTTTTTCTAAGTGTGGAGACTAGTCTTGCACTAGTAAGCTTATATAAATATATGGAGGGTCAAGATTAGAACAAATGGGTGGTTAGGATGCTTTTCACAAGGATCAAGCCAAGTGGCATTTGACTTAGTCAACAATGTCAAACTCTTGCCTTTGCAAGACTTGGTCTTTTAAATTATGGTCAAATGACCATTTCCCCCATGTCATTTTCGTCCAAGACCATTAAGGGGGGTGACACGTGTCGCCCTCCCGTTCGTCGCAATATTTCATTTTCCGACAAATTCCAAAATTCCGATAAATTCTTACTCGTCTCAAATCTTAACATTTTTTAGTTCTTACGTACGTTCTTATAAACATATCCTGAAATTCCGGGGTGTAACACAGTTAACACACGTATGTCTACCGTACTATATATATATTTTAAAATATCATGCTCAAGAGGATAGGAAGAATCACATACCTTCTCGGCGAAATCCACCTGCCAAGTTTAATATGTCGCGCGCAGAGTATCAACCTATAATAGTCAAATACGTCTATCAATGTCTAGACTACTCTGTAGGACATTCTAAGCAGAGGGTCCTCTATTCTACGGAAAAATCTGCAAGACTTCCCTACCCAGAACTATACAAGTCTAATCAGAAATACACCCCATGTAAGTACAATTCAATCTTCTTTAATATTCTTCTGATGTGACTACAGTTCAATTCTCTTTTTTTTTAATACCATACTTCTATAAGTCTTATACTTAGTTCTATACTTCTACAGTATGTAATTTCTAATTACAATAGAAGGATAAGATATTTACCTCGGTAAGCCCAAAATTATCCAAGTTATAAGTCGATCCTGAGCAAGGTTTAGCTCCTAATTTGTACGCTCCAATCCGCTCCAAGAAACCCTTAGAAGTTTCTACACAACTTCTACTTACTACTTCAACCAACTATGAAGATTTCCCCAGTGTTTCGTTTAGTGACTAATGGATATAAGATAGTATTTCTGGGCTTTTAGTATAGAGGTGACTTTGGAATACTATAAGATATACGGCTAGGGTATTTTGGGGATAGTAACAATACTTGGAGAGTATTTTCTACCAAGGGGGCTTTGCGAGACTACTAGGAAAGGGGAGAGGTGTTTCGGCTAAGCTCTTCACAAGAGAGGGGAAAGAGGGCTTTGGACGAGAGCTTCTCAAAGGGGAAGTTTGGAGACTTGGAAGATGATTTGTGGATGAAGAAATCTTCAACTCAAGGGGGGTATTTATAGGGCTTTCAAGGGCCAAGATGAAGGCAAGTGGAGGGCAAGTGGAGGGTGTGGATTTGCACAAGTGCACCCTATCCCTACTCCACAAATCACTCACAAACATTGACCCATGGTTTTGGCCTTAAAATCGTGCCAAGCAATGCCCTCTTTGCCGTCCACTTGAGTGTCACCCTCTCGTTGGTCCAAAATATTTCATCTCTCGGAAAAATCCGCAAAAAATATAAATATCGCAGCCGTAATTTTCTCTTCGCAAGCTTTGGAAGACGTTTCGTCGGAAAACAATTCTTTTCGTGGGTTGTGCACAAATTTCGTCCTATGCCTTAACTTAAGGCTTGAACTTTTGTACGTACGCCCTCACGTACATACTTTGGAAATACGGGGTATAACAGGAATACCATAATTGTTTAAGGTTAAGAGTGATACAAGTAAGGAAGGGTAATAGTAGGTAAGTGGGTCGGGTCTTGGTTATATTCGGGTTGACCTGAAAACGGGACACAAAGTGGGGTTCTCGGGTGGGGTAATTCTATCTGTAGTGTGGTGTTGTGAGGTAATTTCGGGTAGGTATATATGTAATCGGACTTAGGGATTTTGTGGGGTTGTTGCGGGTTGTTGAGGGTGGCTATGGTGATCAAGTTTTGGTCGTTTGATGATGGTAAAGTCTCAGAAATGATCTGAAACAGTGAGGTTCTAGTGAAGTTTATCTAAATGGACTGTTTGTGGTTATCGGGTTTAGACGATTGTATATTTGTGGTTTTGGTTGACAACATTTGGAGGGGGTATTTGTGAAGTACTATGGGAGAAAATGATGGCCAGTATATAGTGGATTGTATAAGAATTGAACACGAGTTGCAAGATGCAAGATCGAGTGAAGGATGGTTGATTTGGTTAAGTACTGGTTCAGTTTATATGATTTAAGTGAGGTACGGTTGATATGTCAATCATATAGATATGTGGGTTTTAATTCTTGAGTCGACACCAAGATGAAAGTGACCAATTTTATAAGGACTTGATCGGGGTTGCTAAGTACATGCCTGAATACAAACCAAGTAAGGGTGACCAAAAACTTTAAGATAGACCCAAGGCGTGGGCTAGGTTGGATCACACAATCCCAATGTTCACTTGCAACCAAGGGGGTTCCTTAAGCTTAGGCCTAGCTAGGTCACACAAGTCGTAACCAAACTTACACCGAAGAGAAATTATCTTGGGATTAACTAGGTCACAAAAGTTCTAGCTTCAACTTACACTAAGTGGTTGGCTCACACAAGAACCAAAGGCCCACACAAGGACCAACTAAGATAAATAACACACAAGTTGAATAACTTAGAAAATGAGTAAAATTCAACTTTTATATATTAACAAACTCTTCATATTTACAATGTCCTAAGGGTCCTATTTATAGTAGTAAATAGACCATTCTAGAAGAAAAATTAAAAGACACAAATTACATGTAAACTTTCGGCCAAGTGTGGATAAATGGGAACATGTTTGGGGTTACTTGGTGACCAAGGGTGTTTCGACCAAACCAAGACAATGGGAAAGGTCTTGGCTTTTCTTAGGGACAAAGGTTGAATATTTCACACTCCCTTTGTGGATACCATGAAGAATAATCCATGAACTTGGGCTCTTCAAAAATGTCATCTTCTTGGGATAGGTTTGGAAGCTTCCATTCCTTGAACATGTTCTTTGGCCGAATGGAAGTGAGCATGTAGACCAACCTTTCATATTCTTGGTGTCTTCCATGTGATCAAATACATTAACTTGTTATTTCATAAGTTCTCCCCATGGAAATCTCATTTTCTAAAAGATTCTTGTCCTTGCCACCTTGTCCTTCTTACACTCTTCTCGGCGTAATCGCCTTGTGGGAAAAAACTCTTGGCCTTGTCACCTTATTACATGGCCTAGTATTCATTCCTTATTACATGTCTTAGTAAATGTGTCCTAAAGAGAGCTAAAAGCTAAGCTAGGAATAAAGATAAAGTAAAATAAACAAAATGGTCTTTGGCCAAGACCTACATACAAAGCCGAATAAAAACATGTTTCTTAGGTTTTAATGTGACAAATCAAACTCTGCTCCATTTTCCATGCCATGTTAAGCACGTAAGTGTAGATTGACGGGTCATCATGGGCACTCTTAGTAAATCGCCTTTCGACTTAAGTGGAGAGTTTAAGTACACATGCTTTCTTGCATGATTCTCCCATTCTTTGAAATAATTTGTCCTTAAATTCACACCATCTAAATGTGAGGACACTTCATAACATGTTGAACCTTCATCTTTGGCAAAAAGTTTTATCTTATAGGCGCCTTCTTTGAAACTTGCCAAATAGGAATTCAAATACAAGCCAAATAGTTTTGTCTTAAAATGATGTCAACATTGGGTCACAAATCCCATAAGATATAATGTCTTGCCATAGGTGGCATAATGGCATCGTGCACCATTCAATCTTGTGCTATGGCAAAAGTTGTCACCAACTCTCGTTTCATGTTTGATGTCTAATGGCCTTTGACGGGTTGTCATAGTTAGGACCGGGGATTCACAAATATTTTTCTTCAAGGCTTCAAAGACTCTTGTTGCTCCTCGGAACCATTCATACTCATATTTTCTCGTTAGTTCATTGATAGAGGCAGCAAGGTAACACTAATTCCGAATGAAATTGTCACGACCCGACCTCGGGCCCAAGAATCGTGCCGGGCACGCACTTAGTAGGTATATGTCACGACCGAACCTGGCGTGGATCGTGCCTTACGGGCACCCAGTAGACATACATCGAGTAATCAAATATAAAACACAACATGAAACAATGTAAAGAGACACGCTTTATCGAAGAAAAGTTGCCTTTCGGCATATATATATAAAAAAACTTAAATCCGAACAGTTACATCCTTTTTACAAACTCTGCCCACAACAGTACTACAGACCTCTAAGAATGATATAACAACAATGGCGGGACAGGGCCCCGCCATACCCCTGAATGTAAGTACCTACAACGACAGGGGACTATACCCGAATAAGCCTCGAGAAACGGAGCTTCCCAAAACGAAGCGTGATCCTAAGAGCGAGGATCGACGATCGTGTACTTCTACTGCGGCATGAACGCGGCCCCGAAGGAGTCGATGCAACAAGTACCAAGTATGTGGCGAAAATCAGTAAATGAAATCATAGTAGTCTATATAAAGCAGGAGACATGTATGATAACCAAACTACAGTTCACAATAAATAAACAGTCATGTCAAGTCAGGGACTCACGCCCTCAAAGTCATCACTCAAACATAACTATGGGTCTCACGCCCACAACATCAATCATGCCCGTGGAATACCTTCCTCACCGCCGATCTATTATATAAAAGCACCAGGAATACACATGAACACGGGTCCCACGTGTCATAATAAAACCGTATGGGGTAAGTACGAAGGCATAGCCGACTACCAAAACCCACAGTACCAACAAGGTCATAAACTGTATTACGAGGTCTGTCTAGACCGCCACATGATCGAAGCTGGCCACTCGCCCGCAGTATCAAATGTGCGCGTCTAATCCTGGAACTTCCCGCAGCTCCGCATAGGCCACTCACATAGGCCCGCATGAGGTATTCCCCGCATCGAGGGTAGCTACTCCCCGACATCATCCTGGACTCGCAGTCCGCATGGCCACATAGACCGCATGACCATATAGGCCGCACACTAACCTGGAACTCTCGTAGTTCCGCATAGGTCCCCTGGACCCGCATGAGGTATTCTCGAATCATGGTCCCACACCGCCTGAGTCTACTCCGCATCGGAGGGCATCTTAACCCCCGGTATCATGTCAAGAGGTGAGTGATATAATACTAACATAACAGCTTATCGTTAAACAACATAAGCACAACAAGGGAAACCCCTTTACACAAACATCACAAGATACTAACACACGTAGCATCCTAACATGTTTACTTATCAAATCATCAAGAAAGTATTACAAGGCTATCACAAACCAACACAATCAAGTTATTCACACAAGGTACTTTCTACTTTATGTTAACAAGTTCGGGTTTTTATCCCCAAAGTACTTCATACATTAACTCTTTAAAAGATCCGTTTCTTTCACAAAAGTCACACAATACCCGTAGTATAAAAATAGAGTGACTATCATTTTAAGTAATCCAAAACACTTTCCTTTGTAAAATCAAGTAACAATATTATTTTCCAAACGTTCAAGTTTGCCTAATTTCAAATGCTCAAGTTTCTCATTTTCGAAAGGTTTCGTAGTTCATAGTTAATCACTTAATAATATAATTCTCCTTTAAAACAATTTGAGAAACATATGCCTTATGTGTGAGTAGGTTATTCTTTATAACAATCTTATTAAAGCAGCCATGATCTAGGAAATGTAATATCATTTTGTCTCATCTTAGCTTCTATGCAGATGGAGGTTTCTACTGGTTTTCATAATACTTTATTAGTCAAAACATTTCCCTTTATTAGCGCTGCTGTGGTTTGTTCGATACTTATTCTCATTTCCGAAATCAGTAAAACATTATTCCTTTACAAACCAAGTACTCATTACTCACGAATGAGGTTTCACACTTTTTAACAAAATTCATATTAATTCAATTAAGTCAAGTCTCTTATCTTTTAAGATCAAGTCTCTTAACTTTTAAAATCACTAAACCATTCTTTTTATCTCTCTTAAGTCGTTATACCTAACTTTCCATAAAGCTAGTATAACTCTTAAGCTTTTAAAACCAAGTATTACTCTTTCAAAAGGTTTCTTAATTCTTTTGAAATACTTCAAGATTCTTATTATTTAAACTCAAGTCAAAAGACATCGGAGTAAAACCACGTTCAGTTAACACACGTACGTCTACCGTACTATATATATATTCTTTTAAAATATCATGCTCAAGAGGATAGGAAGAATCACATACCTCGCGACGATAATCGACTATTAGCAAAACGCTCCACGGCTATAACCCGGCTAGCCTTGTTCACCTTTCAAGTAGAACATGCTACTCGCAGAACATTCAACCTATAAAGGCCATATACGTCTATCAACGTCTAGACTACTCTGTAGAATATTCTAAGCAGTAGGTTCTCTATTTTACGGAAAATCGGGCAGCACTTCCCTACCCGTTAAGCTACACAAGTCTACTGTAAATACAGTCCTATGTAAGTACAGTTCAATTCTTTTCTGTAATATCCTTCTATTACAGTTCAATTCTCTTCTGTAATATCCTTCTATGCGTCTTATATTCATTTCTATACTACTACAGTATGTAATTTCCAATTACAATTGAAGGACAAGAGTATTTACCTCGATAAGCCCAAAATTATCCAAGTTTAAATGTCGATCCTGAGCAACGTCTAGCTCCTACTCTGGGTGCTCCAACCCGCTCCAAACAACCCTTAGAAGTTCTACGCAACTCCTTCTTAAAACTTCAACCGGCTATGAAGATTTTCCTTAGGGTTTCGTTTTGTGACCGAAGGGAAGTATAATAGTATTTCTGGGCTTTTAGTATAGGGGTAACCTTGGAATACTACAAGGTATTTGGGCCAAGGTATTTTGGAATAGTAACAATACTTGGAGAATACTTTTCTACCAAGGGGGGGGGGGGGTGTATTTACGAAAACAACTCAAGGTAGGGGGGGATACTCTCGGCCAAGGGCCTTCTCAAGGGGGAGGGGAAGCTCTTGGACGAGAGCTTCTACTAAGAGGGGGGAGGGTTTTCAAGACTTGGAAATTATTTGTGGATGAAGAAGTCTTCAACAAGGGGGGGGGGGTATTTATAGGCCAATCAATGGCCAAGATTAAGACAAGTGGTGGGCAAGTGTAGGGTAAGGATTTGGGCAAGTGTACCTTATCCATCTACCACCAAAATATCACAAAATATCCTACCAACTCCTTGACTAGAAATCGTCCAACAAGAGCCCACAATGTCGTCCACTTTGAGGGTGACACATGTCACCCTCTCGTTGGTCCAAAATATTTCATCTCTCGGAAAAATCCGCAAAAATAATCAATGTTACAACCGTAATTTTCCCTTCGCAAAGTACGAAAAACATTTCGTCGGAAAATAATTCTTTTCGGTAGTTGTGCACAAATTTTGTCCCTTTGCCTACTTAAGGCTTAAACTTTTTTACGTACGTCCTTACGTACATACTCTGGAAATACGGGGTATAACATTCTCCCCTCCTTAGAAACATTCGTCCCGAATGTTCCTTCTAAGTCTCAAAACATACTTGCGCCAGTATAGTCTTCACTACTATACTTACGAAAACAAATATAGGTTAAATGTTCTGCGAGTAGCATGTTCTACTTGGAAGGTGGACAAGGCTAGCCGGGTTATAGCCGTGGAGCGTTTTGCTAATAGTCGATAATCGTCGCGAGGTATGTGATTCTTCCTATCCTCTTGAGCATGATATTTTAAAAGAATATATTTAGTACGGTAAGCGACGTGTGTTAATGAACGTAGTTTCTGGCAATGTCTTTTGACTTAAGCCTGAATAATAAGAATCTTGAAGTATTTCAAGAGAATTAAGAACCGTTTTTGAAAGAAGAGTAATACTTGGTTTTAAAAGCTTAAGAGTTATACTAGCTTTATGGGAAGTTAGGTATAACGACTTAAGAGAGATAAAAAGAATGGTTTATTGATTTTAGAAGTTAAGAGACTTGATCTTAAAAGATAAGAGACTTGACTAAATTGAATTGATATGAATTTTGTTAAAAAGTGTGAAACCTCATTCGTGAGTAATGAGTACTTGATTTTTAAAAGGAATAATGTTTTACTGATTTCGGAAATCAGAATGAGTATCGAACGAACCACTGCAGCGTTAATAAAGGGAAATGTTTTGACTAATAAAGTATTATTAAAACCAGTAGAAACCTCCATCTGCATAGAAGCTAAGATGAGACAAAATGATAGTACATTTCCTAGATCATGGCTGCTTTAATAAGATTGTTATGAACAAGAATAACCTACTCACACATAAGGCATATGTTTCTCAAATTGTTTTAAAAGAGAATTATATTCTTAAGTGATTAAGACTATGAACTACGAAACCTTTCGAAAATGAGAAACTTGAGCATTTGAAATTAGGCAAACTTGAACGTTTGGAAAATAATGTTGTTACTTGATTTTACAAAAGGAAGTGTTTTGGTTTACTTAAAAAGATAGTCACTCTATTTTTATACTACGGTATTCGTGACTTTTGTGAAAAAGCGGATCTTTTAAAGAGTTATTGTATGAAGTACTTTGGGGATAAAAACCCGAACTTGCTAACATAAAGTAGAGAGTACCTTGTGTGAATAACTTGATTGTGTTGGTTTGTGATACCCTTGTAATACTTTCTTGTTGATTTGATAAGTAAACATGTTAGGATGTTACGTGTGTTAGTATCTTGTGATGTTTGTGTAAAGGGGTTTCCCTTGTTGTGCTTATGTTGTTTAACGATAAGCTATTATGTTAGTATTATATCACTCACCTCTTGACATGATTCCGGGGGTTAAGCTGCCCTCCGATGCGGGGTAGACTCAGGCGGGTCTGTGTGACCTATGCGGAGCTACGAGAGTTCCAGGTTAGTGTGCGGGGTTATACCTCATGCGGTCTATGTGGCCATGCGGACTGCGAGTCCAGGACGTTGCCGGGGAGTAGCTATCATCGATGCGAGGAATACCTCATGCGGTCCATTGGAGTGGCCTATGCGGAGCTGCGGGAAGTTCCATAATTAGACGCGCACATTAGATACTGCGGGCGAGTGGCCAGCTTCGATCATGTGGCGGTCTAGACAGATCTCATGATACAGTTTATGACCTTGTTGGTACTGTGGGTTTTAGTAGTCGGCTATGCCTTCGTACTTACCCCGTACGATTTTATTATGACACAGGTGGGACCTGGTGTTCATGTGTATTCCTTGGTGCTTTTATATCATAGACTGCCGGCAGTGAGGAAGGTATTCCACGGGCATGATTGATGTTGTGGGCGTGAGACCCATAGTTGTATTTGAGTGGTGACTTGAGGGCGTGAGTCCCTGACTTGACATGACTGCTTATTTATTGTGAACTGTAGTTTGGTTATCATATATGTCTCCTGCTTTATATAGACTACTATGATTTCATTTCTGATATTTTGATTTCACATACTTGGTACTGTTATCTTGACCTCCTTCGAAGTGCGTTCATGCCGCAGGTAGAGGTACACCAGTGTTGATCCTCGCTCTTAGGATCACAATTCAGCATTTTGGGAAGCTCCGTTTCTCCGGAGGCTTATCGATGGTATAGTCCTGTCGTTGTAGTACTTACATTCGGGGTATGGCGGTGCCTGTCCGCCATTGTTGTCATATCATTCTTAAGTGCATAGTAATCTGTTGTGGGCGAGTTTGTAATAGGGATGTAATCGCTCGGATTTAAGTTATATATATATGCCGTAAGGCAAGTTTTCTCAGATAAAGCTTTTACACTTCATATTATTTCATGTCATGTTTTATATTCCGATTACTCGATGTATGTCTACTTGGGTGTCCGGTAAGGCACGATCCACGGGCAGGTTCGGTCGTGACAAAAGTGGTATCAGGCGATTAATCCTCGGAAAGTGTCTCTGACCGTATCTAGTAGAGTCTTGATTATCGGTGTGTTGTGCACCACACCAATAATCAGGAGGCTATAAGATATTTAGGATTGGTTTCCATTCTTCTCACTTTGAGATCGTGCCTTAGAATTGTGTTATAAGTTGGACCCCTCTAACGTATTTCTTTCCCTTACCGTTATGCCTCCGCGTAAGGCCCGGCCCGAAGAAGGGCAAAGCGGTGAGGAGGCTGCGAGTAGAAACCGCAGGGTTACTAGGGCCGAGCCCAATCATCACTTGGGGTGGTGCTTCATTCGGGGAGTTCTGCGCGGCGTCACGGCCCAGTGAGTCTAGCCGCGGCGAAGTTCCTACTGCGGCCATGAGATTTGAACCTTCAGTTCCACGACCAGCAGCATACAGTATAGATTGCAAAGAGACGACCCTGTTACTAGCTAGGGAGTTAGCAACTGCAGAGTATTTTAGGTATCGATTCATCACGGGTCTTAATGACTATTTAAGAGAGGTTGTGCAAGAGTAGCTCTTGATCGAGCTTGAGCATGGCACGTATGCGGGCTTATGCGCGTGGCCGAGAAACGTAAGGATCGGCGGGTTAACCAAGATCAACGAAGAGGGCGAGCAATGAGGTCCTTTGGTAACTTTCGAGACGAATCACCTCGGCCAGATTAGATATGCGCCTGCGCGATCTGAGTGTCCTCCCGGAGTTGGGGCGTTCGGAGTATGCGAGAGTTGGCGAACTCGGGGCTCAGTTCCGGATATACATAGGTTCTAGCCACCGGTGAGTTCGATTTTCTTAGTATTCACGATGTGGCGTCGTCGTCGAGAATGTCGTCTTTTTACTGGTACTTGTTATGCTTGCGGCCAGAAGGGCCATTTTTCGAGAAATTGTCCGACCAAAGGTGGCGCGGACGTAGAGACTCACGCCCGAGGATCGGTGGCTAGTTCATCACCTTCCTAGCTATGCGCCCGGTGGCGGGATTGATTAGAGCGACAAAGGGGTGAAGCGGTAGATCTGAGATATATCCTTAAACCCTCTGGAGATTAGTATGTGTGATAAGATGAGTATATCTTAAGTGTTATGTTCAGATAACATTGTGTTAATCATGGTTAGTTATCAGGGTAAGATTGGGGATAGGTAAAGTGTGAGCCTTAGATTTTTATACGTAGAGACCTTAGAGGCGAGGCCATCTTGGGTAAAAGAGTTATTTTATGTTTGACCCTTATCGGAGTGCATTGTATCGTGAGCTATGTTTTTAGGATAAGTCCCGAGTAGTGTGAAATGAAAGAGGGTAGTTGATCTAAGAAGACCACTAGGTTTCGTGACTTGATTGTGAGATTGTTAGGATCGGGAACAAGAGTTTTCTTGCGATAGCGGGTCAGATTCTTGGACGATTGCGGGTCAACCAGCGGCTTTGTATTGTGGTGGAGTCGGTTCGAGGTGGTCGCCGGTGGTGGGAGTCACGAGGAGTTAGGCCCAGTTTAGTTATCCAGTGCGAGTTCGTGGATGCGTTCGACCGATGGTCGGGCGAAGTCGATCCTCTTGTCTTTTAGTCAAGACCGTTTACTCGGCGAGAGGTTATGCGAGATATTATATCGGGGAAGGTTGTAAGGCTGCACGAGGTGCCTACTTTCACCTTATAATGTATGGAGCCAGTTCGGCTATTTCTTTTTTTTGGAAGTTTTACCAGGCAAGGTTAGGAACTCAGGTGAGTCTCAGTATCGCATTCGCCCTCGGGCCAGTGTGTGGATTTCAGGGGTAGCTGTGAGGATTGTTGTCTCCTGTTGAGGGAGTGTTTTATAGCTACCATTTCAGCATTCGGGGATCGCCTTATGAAGCCTTGTAGGGGCGGAAGTGTAAGTTGCCGGTCGATTGGTTCGATGTTGGCAAGGTTCAGATAGTTGGTTCATACTTGTTTCGGCAGGATGTGGATAGGGTGAAGCTTATCCAGAAGAGATTATTGTGACTCGAGTCAGCGAGTCGTGCGGATGATCGGCGACACTTAGAGCTCGAGTTGTGGTGGGTCTTCTTGAAGGTACCACCCGGAAAGGGTGTGACGAGATTTGGAAAACAGAGGAAACATAGCCCGAGTTACTTTGGGCCCTTGCAGATCATTTGGAAAATAGGCCAAGTTGCCTATAGGTTAGCATTGCCGTCCGACTTAGGAGGCAGTACGTCCGGTCTTTCATGTTGTTATGTTCGGAAAAGTATCGGAGATCCATCCAGAGTGTTCCCAGTTAATGATGATCAAGTTGGAGGTAGTAACCCAAAGATTTTGGAAAAAGAAGCAGAATCAGAAATGTGACAAGTTATGAGAAAGAGTTCGAATGTACGAGAAGGGTACGACGAGTAAGGGAAGAAGCGAGCATGTGTTACGAGCATAGATGTGATCATTTCTTTTGTAAAGTGAAGGTGCGAAGAGAGTATATTTTAGACCTCGGGTGGGAGCTTTTGTAGTGATGGAAGTGATTCCTCGTGGACTTGGATATAAGTGTTTGCGCGTGTTGTATTGTGGCCAGGTGTGGCATGATTGTTTTCGTAAGTACAGAAGTGAAGACTATACTGGCGCATGGTTGTTTTGAGACATAGGAGGAACATTCGGGACGAATGTTTCTAAGGAGGGGAGAATGTTATACCCCGTATTTCCGGTATATGCGGGAGGCGTGCGTATAAAAGTTTAAGCCTTAAGTTAGGCAAGGCCAGAAAATTTTGTGCACAACACACGAAAAGAATCGTTTTCGGCGAAACGTTTTCCAAACTGCGAAGGAAAAATACGGCTATGTCATTAATAATTTTTGCGGATTTTTCAGAGATGGAATATTTTGGACCAACGAGAGGCGACACTTGTCACCGCCAGTGGGCGGACGAAATGGTCTTCCATTGCACGTTTGCCTTTATTTTTTTGTCGAGGAGTTGGTAGGATATTTTGTGTGGTAGATGACCAAGTGGGACCCACACACACATGTCCTAATCTACACCTCCACTTGCCCCCACTTGTCTTGATCTTGGCCATTGGTTGGCCTATAAATACCACTTAGTTGATGAACTTCTTCATCCACACTTAGACATTTCTAAGTCTTAAAATCCCTTCCCCTCTCTTGAGAGCACTAGTCGAGCACCTCTCCCCTTCCTAGTGATGCTCGCCGAAACCCCTCCGCCTTTGTGAGCTTGGGCCGACACTACCCCCCCTTCCGACAGTTGGTTTTCGTGAAGTACCCCCCTTGGTAGAAAAGTATTCTCCAAGTAGGGTTACTATTCCAAACTACCTTGGCCCAATACCTTGTAGTATTCTAAGGTTACACCTATACTAAAAGCCCAGAAATACTATTATAATTCCTTGATCCAAAACGAAACCACAAGGAAAATCTTCATGGCCAGGTTGAAGTTTTAAGAAGAAGTTGCGTAGAACTTCTAAGGGTTGTTTGGGCGGGTTGGAGCACCCGAGTAGGAGCTAAGCGTTGCTCGGGATCGATTTAAACTTGGATAATTTTGGGCTTATCGAGGTAAATACTCTTGTCCTTCTATTGTAATTGAAAATTACATCTTGTAGTAGTATAGAAATGAATATAAGATACATAGAAGGATATTCTGAGAAGAGAATTGAGCTGTAATAGAAGGATATTCTGAAGAAGATTAAAGCGTACTTACATATGTTGTATTTGCGGTAGACTTGTGTAGTTTATCGGGTAGCGAAGTGCTGCCCAATTTTTCCGTAGAATATTCTACAGAGTAGTCTAGACGTTGATAGACGTATATGGCCTTTATAGGTTGAATGTTCTGCGAGTAGCATGTTCTACTTGGAAGGTGGACAAGGCTAGCGGGTTATAGCCGTGGGCGTTTTGCTAATAGTCGATAATCGTCGCGAGGTATGTGATTCTTCCTATCCTCTTGAGCATGATATTTTAAAAGAATATATTTAGTACGGTGAACATCGTGTGTTAAGCGAGCGTAGTTTCTGGCAATGTCTTTTGACTTAAGCACGAATAATAAGAATCTTGAAGTATTTCAAGAGAATTAAGAACCGTTTTTAAAGAAGAGTAATACTTGGTTTTAAAAGCTTAAGAGTTATACTAGCTTTATGGGAAGTTAGGTATAACGACTTAAGAAGATAAAAGAATGGTTTATTGATTTTAGAAGTTAAGAGACTTGATCTTAAAGATAAGAGACTTGACTAAATTGAATTGATATGAATTTTGTTAAAAGTGTGAAACCTCATTCGTGAGTAATGAGTACTTGATTTTAAAAGGAATAATGTTTCTTGATTTGAAATCGGAATGAGTATCGAGCGAACACTGCAGCGTTAATAAAGGGAAATGTTTTTACTAATAAAGTATTATTAAAACCATTAGAAACCTCATCTGCATAGAAGCTAAGATGAGACAAAATGATAGTACATTTCTAGATCATGTTGCTTTAATAAGATTATTATGAACAAGAATAACCTACTCACACATAAGGCATATGTTTCTCAAATTGTTTTAAAGAGAATTATATTCTTAAGTGATTAAGACTATGAACTACGAAACCTTTGAAAATGAGAAACTTGAGCATTTGAAATTAGGCAAACTTGAGCGTTTGGAAAATAATGTTGTTACTTGATTTTACAAAGGAAGTGTTTTAGTTTACTTAAAAGATAGTCACTCTATTTTTATACTACGGGTATTGCGTGACTTTTGTGAAAAGCAGATCTTTTAAAGAGTTATTGTATGAAGTACTTGGGGGATAAAAACCCGAACTTGCTAACATAAAGTAGAGAGTACCTTGTGTGAATAACTTGATTGTGTTGGTTTGTGATAGCCTTGTAATACTTTCTTGTTGATTTGATAAGTAAACATGTTAGGATGCTACGTGTGTTAGTATCTTGTGATGTTTGTGTAAAGGGGTTTCCATGTTGTGCTTATGTTGTTTAACGATAAGCTATTATGTTAGTATTATATCACTCACCTCTTGACATGATTAGGGGTTAAGGCGCCTCCGTGCGGGGTAGACTTCGGTAGTGCAGTGTGACCTATGATTCGAGAATACCTCATACGGGTCTGTGACCTATGCGGAGCTACGAGAGTTCCAGGTTAGTGTGCGGGGTTATACCTCATGCGGTCTATGTGGCCATGCGGACTGCGAGTCCAGGACATTGCCGGGGAGTAGATACCCTCGATGCGGGGAATACCTCATGCGGTCCTAGGTGGCCTATGCGGGTGCGGGAAGTTCGGGACTAGGCGCGCATTAGATCTGCGGGCGAGTGGCGGCCGATCATGTGGCGGTGCAGACAGATCTCATGATCTGATTTATGACCTTGTTGCGCTGTGGGTTTTAGTAGTCGGCTATGCCCGTACTTACCGTGCGATTTTATTATGACACGGTGGGACACGGTGTTCATGTGTATTCCTTGGTGCTTTTATATCATGGCGGTGAGGAAGGTATTCCACGGGCATGATTGATGTTGTGGGCGTGAGACCCATAGTTGTATTTGAGTGGTGACTTGAGGCGTGAGTCACGACTTGACATATCGCTTATTTATTGTGAGCGTAGTTTGGTTATCATATATGTCTCTTGCTTTATATAGACTACTATGATTTCATTCTGATATTTTGATTTCACATACTTGGTACTGTTATCGACCTCCTTGAAGTGCGTTCATCTGCGGTAGAGTACACGGTGTTGATCCTCGCTCTTAGGACCACAGTTCAGCATTTTGGGAATCTCCGTTTCTCCGGAGGCTTATCAGTGGTATAGTCCCCTGTCGTTGTAGGTACTTACATTCAGGGGTATGGCGGGGCCCTGTCCCGCCATTGTTGTCATATCATTCTTAGAGGTCTGTAGTACTGTTGTGGGCAGAGTTTGTAATAGGGATGTAACTGTTCGGATTTAAGTTATATATATATGCCGTAAGGCAAGTTTTCTCAGATAAACTGTTTTACACTTCATATTATTTCATGTCATGTTTTATATTCCGCTGATTACTCTGATGTATGTCTACTTGGGTGTCCGGGGTAAGGCACCAGTCACGGGCCCGGGTTCGGGTCGTGACACTAGGACATCCTTTCGACACATGGCCCTGACGGCCGCAGGTAAAACAAGTACCAACTAAAAGACGACATTCCCCGGGATGACGCCTGTCACACTGTGAACACTGGGGAAAAACTGAATCCGGTGTTGGAACCTACGTGTAGCGTGAACGGAAGCCACAGGTTACGACCAACTCGACATACCCGAACGTCACGAACCACAGCGGAGGACCACTCTGCATGCTGGTGGAGGTGCATATCTAATCTGCTTTGGCGGTTTGCCTTGAAAGTTACCAAAGGATCCTGCCGTCGGGCCTGCCTGCTTGTCGCCAGATTAATCTGCCGATCTCTACGTTTCTCGGCTGCTGCGCATAAGCCGTCTGTGAGCCATGCTCATACTGGAGAGCTACTCTTGCACAACCCTCTCTTAGATAGTCATCAAGACCCGTGATAAATCGGTACATAATATACTCTCTGGTTGCTAACTTCCTAGCTAGTGACAGGGTCGTCTCTTTGCAATCCATACTTTCCGTTACTGGTCGTGGAATTGAAGGTCCAGATATCATGGCCGCAGTAGGAACTGTTGCCGCTGTGCTAAACTCTGCTGGGGCTAGCGACGTCTCAGAACTCCCCGAATGAAGCACCACCCCAGGTGATGATTGGGCCTGTGCCCTCGTAACCTGCATGCTCTGCTCGCGACTCGCCATTTGCCTTGCCGCCGGGCCCGGGTTGCGCCTGCGGAGGCATAACGGTAGGAAAGAAATACTTTAGAGGTCCAACTTATAACACAACTCTAAGCACGATCTCGGAGTGAGAAGAATGGAAACGATCCTAAATATCCTATAGCCTCACGATTATTGGTGTGGTGCACAACACCGATAATCAAGACTCTACTAGATACGATCTGTAGACACTTTCAGAGGATTAGCGCTCACGATACCACTTTTTGTCACTACGAACCCGGGCGTGGTGGTGCCTTACGGGCACCCAGTAGACATACATCAGTGTCGTGGAATATAAAACACAACATGAAACAATGTAAAAGAGACACAGTTTATCTGAAGAAAAGTTGCCTTTCGGCATATATATATAAAAAAACTTAAATCCGAACAGTTACATCCTTTTTACAAACTCTGCCCACAACAGTACTACAGACCTCTAAGAATGATATAACAACAATGGCGGGACAGGGCCCCGCCATACCCCTGAATGTAAGTACCTACAACGACAGGACTATACCGAATAAGCCTCGGAGAAGCGGAGCTTCCCAAAATTTGACTGTGATCCTAAGAGCGAGGATCGACGATGGTGTACTTACACTGCGGCATGAACGCAGCCCCGAAGAAGGTCGATCTGGCGGTACCAAGTATGTGGCGAAAATCGTAAATGAAATCATAGTAGTCTATATAAAGAAGGAGACATGTATGATAACCAAACTACGATTCCTGATAAATAAGCGATCATGTCAAGTCGGGGACTCGCCTCAAAGTCATCACTCAAACATAACTATGGGTCTCACGCCCACAACATCAATCATGCCAATGGAATACCTTCCTTGGCGATCTATGATATAAAAGCACCAAGGAATACATGAACACGGGTCCGCTGTGTAATAATAAAACCGGCCGGGGTAAGTGCGAAGGCATGAGCGACTACCAAAACCACATTACCAACAAGGTCATAAAGCGTATCACGAGTGCTGTCTAGACCGCCACATGATCGGCGGCCACGCGCGATATCAAATGTGCGCGTCTAATCCTGGAACTTCGCGACTCGCGTGGGCCACTCACGTAGGCGCATGAGGTATTCCGCGTCGAGGTAGCTACTCCCGACATCGCCTGGACTCGCGATCCGCGTCGCCACATAGACCGCATGACCATATAGGCGCACTAACACGGAACTCGTAGTTCGCATAGGTCCTGGACCCGCATGAGGTATTCTCGAATCATGGTCCCAAACCGCGCCAGTCTACCCGCGTCGGAGGCGACAACCCACGGTATCGTGTCGAGGTGAGTGATATAATACTAACATAACAGCTTATCGTTAAACAACATAAGCACAACAAGGGAAACCCCTTTACACAAACATCACAAGATACTAACACACGTAACATCCTAACATGTTTACTTATCAAATCATCAAGAAAGTATTACAAGGCTATCACAAACCAACACAATCAAGTTATTCACACAAGGTACTTTCTACTTTATGTTAACAAGTTCGGGTTTTTATCCCCAAAGTACTTCATACATTAACTCTTTAAAAGATCCGTTTCTTTCACAAAAGCACACAATACCCGTAGTATAAAAATAGAGTGACTATCTTTTTAAGTAACCCAAAACACTTTTCTTTGTAAAATCAAGTAACAACATTATTTTCC
This sequence comes from Przewalskia tangutica, assembly GCA_029844215.1. Taxonomy (NCBI): domain Eukaryota; kingdom Viridiplantae; phylum Streptophyta; class Magnoliopsida; order Solanales; family Solanaceae; genus Przewalskia; species Przewalskia tangutica. The sequence goes on from CM056727.1 coordinate 69,243,797, forward strand.
AAACGTTCAAGTTTGCCTAATTTCAAATGCTCAAGTTTCTCATTTTCGAAAGGTTTCGTAGTTCATAGTTAATCACTTAATAATATAATTCTCCTTTAAAACAATTTGAGAAACATATGCCTTATGTGTGAGTAGGTTATTCTTTATAACAATCTTATTAAAGCAGCCATGATCTAGGAAATGTAATATCATTTTGTCTCATCTTAGCTTCTATGCAGATGGAGGTTTCTACTGGTTTTCATAATACTTTATTAGTCAAAACATTTCCCTTTATTAGCTATTGTGGTTTGTTCGATACTTATTCTCATTTAGAAATCGAGAAAACATTATTCCTTTACAAACCAAGTACTCATTACTCACGAATGAGGTTCACACTTTTTAACAAAATTCATATTAATTCAATTAAGTCAAGTCTCTTATCTTTTAAGATCAAGTCTCTTAACTTTTAAAATCAATAAACCATTCTTTTTATCTCTCTTAAGTCGTTATACCTAACTTCCCATAAAGCTAGTATAACTCTTAGCTTTAAAACCAAGTATTACTCTTCTTTCAAAAAGGTTTCTTAATTCTTTTGAAATACTTCAAGATTCTTATTATTTAAACTCAAGTCAAAAGACATCGGAGTAAAACCACGTTCGGTTAACACACGCGTCGTCTGGTACTATATATATATTCTTTTAAAATATCATGCTCAAGAGGATAGGAAGAATCACATACCTCGCGACGAAAATCGACTATTAGCAAAGCGCTCACGCTATAACCCTAGCCTTGTTCACCTTTCAAGTAGAACATGCTACTCGCGAGAACATTCAACCTATAAAGGCCATATCGTCTATCAACGTCTAGACTACTCTGTAGAATATTCTAAGCGATAGGTTCTCTATTTTACGGAAAATCGGGCAGACTTCCCTGCAGTTAAGCTACACAAGTCTCTGTAAATCTGATCCTATGTAAATCTGATTCAATTCTTTTCTGTAATATCCTTCTATTACGTTCAATTCTCTTACGTAATATCCTTCATGTCTTATATTCATTTCTATAATACTTCAGTATGTAATTTCCAATTACAATTGAAGGACAAGAGTATTTACCTCGATAAGCCCAAAATTATCCAAGTTTAAATGTCGATCCTGAGCAACGTCTAGCTCCTACTGCAGGTGCTCAACCCGCTCCAAACAACCCTTAGAAGTTCTCACAACTCCTTCTTAAAACTTCAAGGCTATGAAGATTTTCCTTAGGGTTTCATTTTGTGACGAAGGAAGTATAATAGTATTTCTGGGCTTTTAGTATAGGGTAACCTTGGAATACTACAAGGTATTTGGGCGAGTATTTTGGAATAGTAACAATACTTGGAGAATACTTTTCTACCAAGGGGGTGTATTCTGAGAACAACTCGAGGTAGGGGATACTCTCGGCGAGGGCCTTACCGAGGAGGAAGCTCTTGGACGAGAGCTTCTACTAAGAGGGGGGAGGGTTTTCAAGACTTGGAAATTATTTGTGGATGAAGAAGTCTTCAACAAGGGGGGGAGGGGTATTTATAGGCCAATCAATGGCCAAGATTAAGACAAGTGGTGGGAAAGTGTAGGGTGAGGATTTGGGCAAGTGTACCTTATCCATCTACCACCAAAATATCACAAAATATCCTACCAACTCCTTGACTAGAAATCGTCCAACAAGAGCCCACAATGCCGTCCACTTTGAGGGTGACACATGTCACCCTCCCGTTGGTCCAAAATATTTCATCTCTCGGAAAAATCCGCAAAAATAATCAATGTTACAACCGTAATTTTCCCTTCGCAAAGTCCGGAAAATGTTTCGTCGGAAAACAATTCTTTTCGGTAGTTGTGCACAAATTTCGTCCCTTTGCCTACTTAAGGCTTAAACTTTTGTACGTACGTCCTTACGTACATACTCTGGAAATATGGGGTATAACAGTATACATCAGAGAAAACCAGCGGAATAAACTCATAGACATGGAACAATGTAAAATAAGAAACAGGCTAACCGATAAGGTCGTCTTTCAACATATGTATATATATCAAAAGCCCGAACAATTACATCCTTTACAAACCCATCTCACAACAGGACTACAGACCTTTAAGAGTTTTTGACATAACAACTATGACGGGACAGGGCCCCGCCATACCCCTGAATGAACCTGTACCTACACTGACAGGGAACCATACCAAAAGAAAAGCCTCTGGAGAAACGGAGCTTCCCAAAACGCAGAACTGTGATCCTAAGAGCGAGGATCAACAACCGGTGTACCTCTACCTGCAGCATGAACGTTGTCACGACCCGACCCCGGGCCCGCGACTGATGCCCAACTTGGGCACCCTTCTATTTATATAATACAACATAACCACGGAAGATAAGTAACACATTTTTTTAAAAAAAACAAAGGCAAAGCCGATAAGGCTTCCATAATATAAATCACCCAAAAGGGCCTACACTATTCAATAATGTAATTACAACTCTAGCCAGTCCAGCCCACATATGAATACAAACCTCTAAGATTTTGAACCAATACTATGATGGGACAAGGCCCCGTCGTACCCCTGAATATACATGGTCATTATGACAAGCTCCGGAACATTGGACCCATCTCAAAATGCTGAACCAAGTGTCACGACCCGAACCTGGGCCCGTGACTGGTGCCTTACCCCGGGCACCCTAGTGATACAACATCAGAGTAATCAGCGGAACATAAAACACATACATGAAACAAATGAAGTACAAAGCGATGTCGAGAAAACTTGCCTTTCGGCATATATATAAATAACAACTCTTACAAATGAGCAGTTTAATCCTTTTTACAAACCACGCAAAAGCGATTACTCTGGACCTAAGAAATGATATGACAATAATGGCGGGGCGGGGCCCGCCATACCACGAATGTAAATACCTACAACGACAGGACTATACAGATAAGCCTCGGAGAAACGGAGCTTTCCCAATGACTGTGACCACAGGCGAGGATCGGCGGCGGTGTACCTTTACTGCGGCATGAGCGGCCCGAAGAGTCGATCTGAACAGTACCAGTATGTGAAACATGAAGATCACGTAAATGAAATCATAGTAGTCTATAGAAAGCGGGAGACATGTATGATAACAAACTACGATTCGCGATAAATAAGCGATCATGTCTAGTCGGGGACTCGCGCCTCAAAGTCATCACTCGATATAACAATGGGTCTCACGCCCACAACATCAATCATGCCCGTGGAATACCTTCCCGCCGGCGATCGATGATAGAAAAGCACGAAGGAATACATATGAACAGCGGGTCCCACGTGTCCAAATAAAGCGATGCAGGGTAAATCACGAAGGCATAGCCGGCTACAAACACCAGGTACTAACAAGGTCATAAAGCGTATCATGATATCTGTCTGACCGTCACATGATCAAAGCTGGTCTCGCGCAATATCAAATGTGTGCGTCTAGTCACGGAACTCCGCGACTCGCATAGGCCAATCATAGGCTGCGTGAGGTATAACCCGCGTCGAGGCGGTACTCCGGCGTCGTCACGGACTCGCGATCCGCATGGCCACGTAGACGCGTGACCATAAAGGCGCGCGCTAACACGGAACTCTCGTAGCTCGCGTAGGCCCCGGGACCCGCATGGTATTCTCGAATCATGGTCCTGCATCACCGAGTCTACCCCGCGTGGGCGGCTTAACCCGGAAACACGGTGAGTGGTATAATACCAACATAACGGTTTATCGTTTAAACAACATAAGCACAATCGAGGAAAAACCGCTTTACACAAACATCACGAATACTAACACCGTAGCATCCTAATATGATTACTTATCAAATCAACACGAAGGTATTACAAGGCTATCACAAACCAATACAATCAAGTTATTCACACATAAGGTACTTTCTACTATATGATTAACGAGATCGGGTTTTATCCCCAAAGTACTTTATACAATATCTCTTTAAAGATATGTTACTTTCACAAAAGTCACACTATACCCGTAGTATATAACAATAAAGTGATTATCTTTTGAAGTAATTCAAAACACTTCTCTTTGTAAAACCAAGTAACAACATTCTTTTCAAGCGTCCAAGTTTGCCAAATTTCAAATGTTCACGTTTCTTATTTTAGAAAGGTTTCGTAGTTCTAGCCTTATTCATTTAAGAATATAATTCTCTTTTAAACCATCGAGAAACATAAGCCTTATGTGTGAGTAGGATATTCTTGTTTATAACAATCTTATTACAATGATCATGACCTAGGAAATATCATTTTGTCTCATCTTACATGCGGATGGAAGTTTCTCTTGGTTTTAATAATACTTAATCTGTCAAAACATTTCCTTTTATTAACGCTGCGATGGTTTGTCGATACACATTCGATTTCGAAATCGGTAAAACCTTCTTAAGCCGTTATACCTAACTTCCATAAAGCTAGTATAACTCTTAAGTTTTCAAAAACCAAGTATTACTCTTCTTTCAAAATGATTCAAAATCTTTTGAAATACTTCATTCTTTATTATCACAAAACCATGATTATAGTTCAAATCAATTACCTTTTAAAAAAACCACAAGTATTTTCTTACCTACATAAAGTATTATAACCAACTTCCCATAAAGCGTTATAACACTTTATGTTTTAGACAATCAAATACATTTAACACTGTCGTCTACCGTACTACATAGTTACACATATATCATGCTAGAAGAGATAGGAAGAGGTTCACATACCTCGCGGCAGTATCGACTAATAGCAAAACTCTCCAGTACCTCAAGTCGGCTACTCTCCTTAAGCCAAGTAGGTCGCGCCACACGCGCGATGCTTGACTATAAGGCCACAGCGCTTATTAACATCTAGATCTTATCGTAGAACATTACAGAAAATTCGGCACCTCACACGCACGGCGTAAATCTCTCCTCTATCGGTAGGCTGCCAAGCTAACCGGGGGGTTCTGCGTCTAGCAGGGCGTGTACAATACTACTCTGATGTCTACAACACAAGTCTCTTGAAATACGGTCTATGTAATTCTGATTCGATTCTTTATTCTTGAGCTTAAGTCGAGGACATTGCCACAACACTAAGTTCAATTCTATATATAGTATACTTCAACTATATATTCTAACAACATGTAAACTCCAATTACAATAGGGGACAAGATAATTACCTCGATAAGCCCATAATTATCCAAGTATAAAGTCGATCTGGGCAATCGTTTAGCTCGACTCCGTGCGCTCGACCGCTCTAAACCACCCTTAGAAGTTCTAACCAACCTACATACTACTCGACTAACTATGGAGATTTTCCTTAGGGTTTCGGTTTTGTGGTGAAGGAAGTATAATAGTATTTACGGGCTTTCGTATAAGTATAACCTTAGAATACAACAAGGTATCTGGCTAAGGTAATTTGGGTATAATGTAATACTTTTGAGAGTATTTCTACCAAGAGGAGGGTATTATCTGAAAACAACTAGGCTAGGGGTACCCGCGACTAGCACCACTAGGAGGGGTACCCTCGGCGAGCCTCTAGGAGAGGGAGGCCTCTCGGCCGAACTCGACACACAAAGGGAGAAGAGAGCTTTCAAGACTTAGGCAAATTTATGGATGAATTAGTCTTCCAAAGGGGTGGGTATTTATAGGACAAGCGAAGGCCAACCAATGGCCAAGATCTTGCCAAGTGCATAGCAAGTGTAGGGCGAGATCTTGCCAAGTGCACTAGCCAACTAACACAAAATATCCTACCAACCCTTGACCACAATGGCCATACTTTGCCACCACTATTACCTTGAGGTGTTCCAATGAGAGGGTGACAAGTGTCGCCTCTTGTTGGTCCAAAATGTTTAGTCTCTCGGAAAAATCCATAAAAATTAAAAATGACATAGCGGAATTTTCCTACGAAAGCTGTGGAAACGTTTAGTCAAGCGACTCTAATCGGGTGTTGTGAACAAAGTTAATTCGGCCAAGACTATGTATAAGTTCAAAATTTTCTACGTACGTCCATACGTACATACTCTGGAAATACGGGGTATAACATTCTCCCCTCCTAAGAAACATTCGTCCCGAATGTTCCTTCTAAGTCTCAAAACAAGCGCGCGATATAGTCTTCACTACTATACTTACGAGGACAAACTGCCACCACAGCCACGAAACACCAGCGCAAAATACTTACATCCAAGTCCACGAGGAAACACCTCTAACATCACCAAAATGATACCACTTTTGTCACTTTGCACGAGCATTAACCCTCAAGCGACCCGACAAATGATGCTGGACTGCGTCGATCAGAAATTGTCATACACTCGAACTCTTGATCGCTTGGTTTCCAAAACTTCGGGTTTACTATCTCTAACGTGGTCATCATTAGCGGGAACACTTTGGATGGATTTAGATACTTTCCGAACATAACAACACGAAAGACCGGACGTCTGCCTCCTCCAAGTCGGACGGCAATTGCTAACATATAAAACTGACCTATTCTTCACATGAACTAAAAAGGCCCAAGTAACTGGGCTAAGTTTCTCTGTTTTCCAAAACTCGTCACACCTAGCAGGGGTGGTACCTTCAAGAAGACCGACCGTCAACTTTGAACTCTAAGCGTCGTCGCCGATTATCATACGATATCTACGAGTGCGGAACCTCTTCTAGACAAGCTTCTCACTATCCACGATCTGTTTGGAACAAGCTGAACAACATGCGAACCTTGCGCGACATCGAACCAATCGGCCGGCAACTTACACTTCCGCCCACAAGGCTTCGTAAAGGCGACATCCGAACAACGAAATGGTAGCAAACGCTCTCTCCACGGGAGACAACAATCCTCGCAACTACCGCGAAATCCACGCTGGCGGCGAATGCGGTCTGAGACTGCTTTGAGTTCTTAACCTGCTGGTAAAACTTTGAAACAAAATAAGCGTACCACAGGCTCCACATGCGCCATAAGGTGAAGGTAGGCACCCGTGCAGCCTTACAACCTTTACGATTAATCAACACCTGCCGAGTAAGCGGTCTTTGCTAGAAGACAAGGCGGTGACCTCGCCGGCGACTCTGGTCGAATCGTCCACGAACTTCGTCTGTTGGTTAACTAAACTGGGCCTAACACCCTCGTGACCCTACCAAGGCGGGACCACCATAACTGACCCGCGCCACCAAACATGCGCGGGTTGACCCGCGGCGTGGCTCAACCCGACCCGCGGCCATAGCGCTAGCTCCCGAAGGAACACTCTCACTAATCACGTTATGAAAACCTAGCGGTCTTCTTAGCTCAACTACCCTCTTTCGTTCCACACCACTCAGGGACTTATCCCACAACATAGCTCACGTGCACTATGCACTCCTATAAGGGTCAAACATAAACAATACATCTTTTACTCGAGATGGCCTTACCTCTAAGGTCTCGCGTATAACACTCTAAGGCTCACACTTTCTCTATCCCCGATCTTTCCGGTTACTAACCATGATTTCTAATCACAATTAACACCTTGCTATCGAACATAGCCCTTATGATATACCCGTCTTATCACGCTCTTGATCTACAGAGGGTTAAGGATCTATCAGTATTCTTGCTTTACTCCTTAGTCGTTCTAATAAAACCTGCCCGTGAAGCGCAGCTAAGGAAGATGATGAACTACCCAGCGATCACGAAGGCTAAGTCCTCTTACTAGGACATCCTTTCGATACATGGCCACGGCGGCGCGGGTAATACAAGTACCAACAAAAGCGACATTCCGGGATGGCGTGCATCGCGATGTGAATCGAGGCGAATCGGTGGTGGAACTGCGTGTAGTGAGCGGAAGCTCTGCGGAGCTCGACCAACTCCTGCGTACCGAGCGTCACGAACCTGTGGAGGACCTTTCTGCACTGGTGGATGTTCATATCAAGTCTGCTGGTGAGGCGATCCGCCTCGAAAGTTACCAAAGGACCTTCTTTGCTCTGGCCTGCCTGCGTCGCCGTTAACGCGTCGATCTCTACGTTTCTCGTCTGCTGCGCATAAGCCGTACGAGGCCATGCTCAAGCCCAGTGAAGAATTACTCTGCCACGACCCTCTTTTAGATAGTCCTCAAGACTCGCGGTACATCGGTATACTCTGGTAGCCAAATCCATAGCTAATGCGGTCGCGCCTTTGCAATCTACATTCATGTTCGGTCGTGGGCGAAGGTTCAAATATCATGGCGAAGTAAGGCTGTTGCCAGGTGCTAAACTCTGTGGGCTGGTGACATAGCATAACTCCCGAATGAAATACCACGGTGATGATTGGGCTGTGCCTCGTAACCTCTAAACTCTACTCGCGACTCGCCATTGCCTTGCGCCTCACAGGCTGGGTTTGCCTACGCGGAGGCATAGCGGTAAGGAAAGAAATCGTGAGAGGTCCGACTTACAACCGACTCTAAGGCACGATCTCGAGTGAGAAGAATAGAAACCAATCCTAAATATCCTATAGCCTCACGATTATTGGTGTGGTGCACAACACACCGATAATCAGACTTCTTGGATCTGATGCATGTAGACACGCCGAGGATTAAGCGCTCACGATACCACTTTTGTCACGACCGAACTGGGCGTGGTGGTGCCTTACACCGGGCACCCTAGTGATACAACATCAGAGTAATCAGCGGAACATAAAACACATACATGAAACCAATGAAGTACGAAACAGTTATCTGAGGAAAACTTGCCTTTCGGCATATATATAAATAACAACTCTTACAAATGAGCAGTTTAATCCTTTTTACAAACCACGCTTACAGTGACTACAAACCTCTAAGAAATGATATGACAACAATGGCGGGACGGGGCCCGCCATACCACGAATGTAAATACCTCTGACGGCGGGGACTATGCAGATAAGCCTCGAGAAAGCGGAGCTTTCCCAAGCTGACTGTGACCTAAGAGGAGGATCAACGGCGGCGTACCTTTACTGCGGCATGAGCGGCCCCGAAGGAGTCGATCTGCCAATTGCAGTATGTGAAACATGAAGATCACGTAAATGAAATCATAGTAGTCTATAGAAAGCGGGAGACATGTATGATAACCAAACTACGATTCGCGATAAATAAGCGATCATGTCTGTCGGGGACTCGCGCCTCAAAGTCATCACTCGATATAACAATGGGTCTCACGCCCGACATCAATCATGCGTGGAATACCTTCCGCTTGGCGATCGATGATAGAAAAGCACGAAGGAATACATATGAACAACATGTCCGCGTGTCCAAATAAAGCGATGCGGGGTAAGTCGAAGGCATGGCGACTACTAACACCAGCGGTACTAACAAGGTCATAAAATGTATCATGATATCTGTCTAGGCCGTCACATGATCAAAGGCGGTCGCTCGCGCAATATCAAATGTGCGCGTCTAGCCACAGAACTCCGCGACTCGCGTAGGCCAATCGTAGGCGCGTGAGGTATAACCCGCGTCGAGCGGCTACTCCGGCGTCGTCACGGACTCGCGATCGCGTAGCGCGTATGAACCGCGTGACCATAAAGGCGCCGCGCTAACACGGAACTCGTAGCTCGCATAGGCCCCGGGACCGCATGAGGTATTCTCGAATCATGGTCCTGGACCGCTGAGTCTACCGCGTCGGAGGCGGCTTAACCCGAACACGGTGAGTGGTATAATACCAACATAACGGTTTATCGTTTAAACAACATAAGCACAATCGAGGAAAACCCTTTACCCAAACATCACAGAAATACTAACACACGTAGCATCCTAATATGATTACTTATCAAATCAACACGAAGGTATTACAAGGCTATCACAAACCAATACAATCAAGTTATTCACACATAAGGTACTTTCTACTATATGATTAACGAGATCGGGTTTTTATCCCCAAAGTACTTTATACAATAACTCTTTAAAGATATGTTACTTTCACAAAAGTCACACAATACCCGTAGTATATAACAATAAAGTGATTATCTTTTGAAGTAATTCAAAACACTTCTCTTTGTAAAACCAAGTAACAACATTCTTTTTCAAACGTCCAAGTTTGCCAAATTTCAAATGTTCACGTTTCTTATTTTAGAAAGGTTTCGTAGTTCCTAGCCTTATTCATTTAAGAATATAATTCTCTTTTAAACCATCTGAGAAACATAAGCCTTATGTGTGAGTAGGATATTCTTGTTTATAACAATCTTATTACAGCAGCCATGACCTAGGAAATTACATTTTGTCTCATCTTAGCCACATGCGGATGGAAGTTTCTCTTGGTTTTAATAATACTTAATCTGTCAAAACATTTCCTTTTATTAGCAGCTGCGGTGGTTTGTCGATACACATTCGATTTCGAAATCGATAAAACCTTCTTAAGCGTTATACCTAACTTCCCATAAAGCTAGTATAACTCTTAAGTTTTCAAAACCAAGTATTACTCTTCTTTCAAAATGATTCAAAATCTTTTGAAATACTTCAAGTTCTTTATTATCACAAAACCACTTGATTATAGTTCAAATCAGTTACCCTTTTAAAAAACCACAAGTATTTTCTTACCTACATAAAGCTGTTATAACCAACTTCCCATAAAGCCGTTATAACACTTTATGTTTTAGACCAATCAAATACATTTAACACCATGCGTCTAGTACTACATAGTTACGTATATCATGCTAGAAGAGATAGGAAGAGGTTCACATACCTCGCGGCAGTATCGACTAATAGCAAAACGCTCCAAGTACCTCAGCCGTCGGCTACTCCTTAAGCCAAGTAGGTCGCGCCACGCGATACTTCAACCTATAAGGCCACAGTGACTTATTAACATCTAGATCTTATCGTAGAACATTCTACGAGAAAATTGGCGACCTCCCCGCCACAGCGTAAATCTCCTCTCTATCGAGGCGACTACCAAGCCAACCGGGGGTTCTACGTCTAACGGGCGTGTACAATACTACTCTGATGTCTAACACAAGTCTCTTGAAATACGGTCTATGTAATTCTGATTCGATTCTTTATTCTTGGGCTTAAGTCGAGGACATTGCCACAACACTAAGTTGATTCTATATATAGTATACTTCACTATATATTCTAACAACATGTAAACTCCAATTACAATAGGGGACAAGATAATTACCTCGATAAGCCCATAATTATCCAAGTATAAAGTCGATCTGGGCAATCGTTTAGCTCGACTCCGTGCGCTCGACCCGCTCTAAACCACCCTTAGAAGTTCTAACCAACTTCTACATACTACTCCACTAACTATGGAGATTTTCCTTAGGGTTTCGGTTTTGTAGTGAAGGAAGTATAATAGTATTTACGGGCTTTTAGTATAAGTATAACCTTAGAATACAACAAGGTATCTGGCTAAGGTAATTTGGGTATAATGTAATACTTTTGAGAGTATTTCTACCAGAGGAGGGTATTATCACGAAAACAACTAGGCTGGGGTACCCCACGACTAGCACCACTAGGAGGGTACCCCTCGGCCAAGCCTCTAGGAGAGGGAGGCCTCTCGGCCGAACTCGACACCTGAAAGGGAGAAATAGAGCTTTCAAGACTTAGGCAAATTTATGGATGAATTAGTCTTCCAAAGGGGTGGGTATTTATAGGACAAGCGAGGCCAACCCGATGGCCAGATCTTGCCAAGTGCATAGCAAGTGTAGGGCGAATCTTGCCAAGTGCACACTAGCCAACTAACACAAAATATCCTACCAACCGCCGACCACATGGCGTACTTTCGGCGCACTATTACCGTAAGGTGTTCCAATGAGAGGGTGACAAGTGTCGCCTCTTGTTGATCCAAAATGTTCGTCTCTCGGAAAAATCATAAAAATTAAAAATGACATAGCGAATTTTCCCTACTAAAGCTGTGGAAACGTTTCTTCAAAAAACGACTCTAATCGGGTGTTGTGAACAAAGTTAATTCGGTCAAGCCTATGTAAAAGTTCAAATTTTTCTACGTACGTCCTTACGTACATACTCTGGAAATACGGGGTATAACACCAAGATCCTAAGCCACGGATCCACAACTGTGTACCTAAACCTGCGGACATGAGCGGCCCGAAGAAGTCGATTACAATCCGAATATGGAGCGGAAAATAAGGTCTGATGCAGATCATAACTATACGAAAGAATGACAGGGGCAAGTATAAAAGTAAATACCAGATCCTACCATGCCATTTCAACTCATGAACTTAATCGCACATTATTATTTTTTCCCATTTTTCAATAAGAGTTATCGTCAAATTCTTACGTACATACTTAGGGAAAATCATCAAGTTCATTACCATATAACTTACTTATCTTGCATAACATAATCCGACCCTTTATGGAGGGACGCCTTATTTTGGAGTTCACTTTGATTATCCATACGTAATAGCGTAACCCGACCCATTTGCGGGACACGGCGAAGTCATACAAAAGCCTTCCCATGAAGGTATACTGCCCGGCCCATTCTGGGACGCGATAAAGTCACATAAGTTTGCCCATAAAGGTATACTGCATAAAAATGGGAAGCTTATGATCAACTTAGGGCCACCTGCCCATAGTATCATTTGACAATCCTACTCCTGGACTATTTCACCCGCATAGGCCGTATGGACCCGCATGAGGTAATTTCCTCGCATAGGCGTATCGCGCGTAGGTATGGACCCGCATGAGGTAATTTCCTCGCATAGGACTGGTCCGCCCCGCATAGGTCTATTTCACCCGTATGAGCCCTACGGACTCCCATGAGGTATTCCTCGCATCATGGGTAGCAAATCCACGGAATATGCAAATGCCACAAACCCCGGGGAATGACCCGTAATGAACAATATATCACTAGCACAACCGACTATCATACATAACATAAGCACTACCAACTTATCATACATAACATAAACACTACCGGCTTATCATACATAACATAAGCACCACCGGCTTATCATACATAACATAAGCACCACCGGCTTATCATACATAACATAAGCACCACCGACTTATCATACACAACATAAGAGAACTTGGATATAAGGGTATTTGAAGGCGGGAAGCTTCTTGCTTCTATGGTGGTAGATCCTATCACGGGCCAATTGGTTGATTCAGGGATTACCACGGAGGAACAGGGCAGTCACGGCAGCATTAGTACCCCGACACATCCTGGTAATTTGCTCAGGCTAACTGGAAAATGGACGTTTTCTGGGCCAGACATTGCGTTAGATGCAATGAGGAGTGATGGCCTGCCAGGGTCTGAACCGGGTATGGGCGTGGGTCAGGAGCTCAGGGCGGGTCAGGAGGGTGTCAATGGGTCTGAGACTATTCACGTATTGCAAGCTCCAAAGTCAGTTGATAGCATTAATGACACTCCTATTTCCAAAAAGCATGTTGCGGGAGTCAAGGTTAAAGGAACCGAGGCGTCACACTCTAAGAATGCGGATACCAACGAGCCTCTTCAAATGACGGGCCATTATGAGGATCAGAATACCAAGACGTTTCAAGAGGGTGTCCATGGGGCATTGACTATCCCCTTTGTTCAAGGATCAAAGTCAGTTGTGGGAAAGGAGCCTTACATTAATGTTGTGGGAACCGAGGCGTTAAACTTTAAGGCTGCGGGTATTAACGAGCCTCTTTCAATGACGGGTCTTTATGATGGTAAGAATACCAAGACGGTTCAGGAGAATGCCCAAGGGACATTGAGTATCCCCGTTATGCAAGGATCGAAGTCAATTGTGGGAAAGGAGCCTTACATTAATGTTGTGGGAACCGAGGCGTTACACTTTAAGGCTGCGGGTATTAACGAGACTCCTTCAATGACGGGACTTTATGATGGTAAGAATACCAAGACGGTTCAGGAGGGTGCTCAAGGGACATTGAATATCCCCGTTATGCAAGGATCGAAGTCATTTGTGGGAAAGGAGCCTTACATTAATGTTGTGGGGCAGGGTGTCACATGTTAAGGCTGCGGGTACCAATGTGCCTCATTCAAGGACGGGTCATTATGTTGGACAGAATACCAAGGCAAGTCAGGAGGGTGCCCATGGGTCATCAATTATTCCCGTAATGCAAGGATCGAAGTCAATTTTGGGAAACAAAGTGAATTCTATCTCCAATGAGCCTAGGAACTACACGATCATTAATAACGCGGAAGCCAAGGGGTCGGACTTAAATGACGCGGGTTTCAAAGCTCCCTCTCGTGCAATGAGACAACAACCCTTGATTCTAAGTGTCACTAATGAAGCCTTCCCCTCTTTAACAAGTATGCTTAGTGGGGCAAACATCAAGAACCGAAATAAACCTTTCGTCTTTAACTCTTCCTTGGGCACGAACAAAGACTTAAACAAACACACTCCCTCACCCAATACCTCCTCAATACTCCCTGATCCACACTTAGCCTCACCTCTTCTATCATCCCTTCCTTCTTTACCTCCTAAAACACATGACACATTCCCTACCCTACCAAATGGCACGCGGATTATTTCTCCTATTGCGTGCCCTAGCACAAATCCTTCTACCCAACCCCCTCTGCCTATACCCCCAGAAATACCTCCCATTGATCCACAAATAAATGCATCTTCTAAACAACACCAAATTCCACCCGAAAGTTCGACTTTTATTAATCATCCCCCGAATCATGGCAAAGGTCCCTTCCCTCCCAAGAAGACTTATGCGGGAGTCTTTGCGGGTACTAGGATTGAAGCAAAAGGAATGAAGCTATAATATATTGAACAACAAGGGGTGGAAGTAGACATAGAAGCTGAGGATGAAGTTCCATTCATAGAAACATGGGGTTATTGCTTAATTGGTTGCTTCACGGGTCCCTTCAGGAAGAGAAGCCTTAAATACCATTGTGAAGGGTGGGAGTGAAATGCGTATTATACCATATGGCAAAGGATGGGCGGTGTTCAAATTTATGACGGAGGAAGAGCGCACTAATGTACTTCATGGTGGCCCTTATATGGTCTCTGGGAAGACTATGATGCTCAAAGCTATCAATAAAGGAATTCTTATAACGGATGAGTTATTCATGGATATTCCTATTTGGGTCACATTTAGGACATTCCCCTCTATCCCGGAGTGCAACGGGACTTAGTAAGATTGCTTCACGTGTAGGAAAACCTCTTTACCGACCAATTTACTAAGGAAAGATCCAAAATGAACTATGCTAGAGTTCTTGTAGAAGTGGATGTCGTGAGGAGCGATAAGGGAGTTTGTTGTCAAACTCCCGATAACGGAGGTATACTCAAAGGGTAAACTATGAAAATTATCAGGACTTTTGCTATCATATGCGGCTTTTGGACACAATCACACGAAGTGTAGGATCTTTGGGGTATGATGCTAACACGGAAGATGCTCCAATGAAGCAATCTGGTGATACCTCCAAAAACAAGGTAGGTTCTACTTGTGCGAATGCCAGCGGAGAATGCGGATGGAACCATGCCTCCCCCACATCCACCATCTGCGCCATCCGCGGATGATGATAACGATGGAAGTTGATGAAAGTAACCACTCAACACCTCCTGGTCGGTTGTTTGGGAGAAGCCACACGCGTCTGCGGATCGCCGGTTTTGGGTCATTACGGTCAACATCTTTACGGGAATCTCAAGCTAGGTCCTCTAGGCCTCGTTCGCGGGATGATAGTGTGCAACTTGATAGGATGCGTTATGAGTCAAAGCATTACGATCCTAAGGTTCCTATAAACCGGATGTTATACCGTATTTCGGAGTATATGCGTGGGAATACGTCAAAAAAATCTAGCCTTAAAGTTTAGGCAAAGCGTTTTTTTGGGCACACTCACAAAGCGAATAGTTTCGGCGAAGCGTTTCCACGACTTCGTAGGGTAAATTCCGGCTATGCCATTTCTAATTTCTGCGGATTTTTAGAGGCGAAACATTTTGGACCAGCGGGAGGCGACACTTGGCACCCTCGATTTGTGGACTTGAAATCGTCCGTTGGGCGAATTGAAGACCATTGGCACGTTTTTGTGCCTTGTGCACAAGTCAAGGAGTTGGTAGGATATTTGTGTATAGTTAATCCTCACCTACACTTGCCTTGCACTTGTCTTAATCTTGGCCATTGGTTGGCCACTTCTTGACCTATAAATACCCTTAGAGATGAAGAGTTCTTCATCCACAAATCTTTCAAGTCTTGAAAATCCTCTCCTCTCCCTTTGTAGCCTTTTAGTCCAACCTCCCTCCTCCTTGTGAAGGCCCTTGGCGAATACCCCCACTCTAGCCTAGTAGTTTGGCGAGGCCCCACTAGCCTAGCCAAAAATCTACCCCTCCCTTGGTAGAAAAGTTGTCTTCTAGTATTGTTATAATGCCCAAAATACCTAGCCCAAATCCCTTAGTACTTAGTAGAAGTTGTGAAGAACTTCTAAGGTTTCTTGGAGCTCTGGGCGTACAACTTAGGAGCTAAACCTTGTTGGTAGCGACTTTATCTAGGATATTATTGGGCTTCTTGAGGTAACAAATCCTAACCCTCTTTTGAATTAGAGAATACTTCTTGTTGTAGTATTAGAATAAGTATTAAATACTTAGAAGAATATCACGAGAATAGAATTGACTGTTACCACAGTAGAAGGGTTTAAAGAAGAATAATCAAATTGTACTTACATAGAATTTGTTTTCTGATGAACTTATATAGCTCATGGGTAGGAAATCTTTGACTTTCCATAGAATTGTGAACCCCTGTTTAGAATGACCTTGAGTAGTCTTTGATAGATGTCTGTGACCATTATAGGGTGACTCTGCGCGCGACATATTGAACTTGGCGGTGGTTTTATTTGAGAAGGTATGTGATTCTTCCTAAAGCATGATATTTTACAATATATATAGTGCGGTGAGCGTCGTGTGTTAAGCGAATAATAACTACGGCAATGTCTTTGACTTAAGCTGAATAACACTTACGGCAATGCCTCGGCTTAAGCACGAATAACACTTACGGTGATGCCTCGAGCTTAAGCACGAATAATAAAGATCGAAAGCATTTCATAAGAATCTTGAATCATTTTTATGAAGAGAACTAAGCGGTTTTAAAATAGAAGCTTAAGAGTTATACTAGCTTTATGGGAAGTTAAGTATAACCACTTAAGATTGATAAAAGAAACAAGTTTGCCTATGTGTTTATAACGGACTTATGTTGAATTGTGAAAGAATAATAAGATGGTTTGATAAGTAGACATGATATGATGCTATGTGTGTTAGTATCTTGTAACGTTTGTATAAGAGTATCCTTGTTGTGCTTATGTTGTTTAAAGATAATTTGTTATGTTAGTGTACTATCACTCCTCTTGAAATGATCTGGGGTTAAGGCGCCTCCGTCGCGGGGTAGACTCGAGTGATGCAGGACCGTGATTCGAGAATACCTCATGCGGGTCGGGGGCCTATGCGGGCTACTGAGAGTTCGAGTTAGTATGCGGGGTTATGCCTCATGCGGTCTATGTGGCCATGCGGACAACGAGTCGGGGCGATGCCGAGGTAGCTACCTCGATGCGGGGTTATACCTCATGCGGGCCCGTGTGAGTGGCCTATGCGGACTCGGGAGTCGAGTTAGGCTTGCGAGTGATATCTGGGCGAGTGGCCTGCTTGAATCATTCGCGACCTAGAAAAGACCTATTACAGTTTACCTATTGTTGCTCTTGTTTGTGATGTGGCACTTGTATGCGGTTCCCTTGATTGCTTCATACATATTTGTAAACTGGTTTTAAAAAGTGTTATGATTTCATTTAAGTACTTTCTGATTTCACATACTTAGTACTGTTGTCTTGACCTCCTTGAAGTGCGTTCATCTGCATGGTAAGAGGCGGCAGTGCTAGATCCACATTCTTAGGATCTCTACGTTGGTGTCGGGAGCTCCGTCTTTTAGGAGGCTCTACTTTTGGGTATGATCTCACTGTTGTAGATAGTTTTATCTGATCGAGGTATGGCGGGGCCTGTCCGCCATAGTTGTATATTTCCTTAGAAGTGCATAGTCATGTATTTATGCGATTATCGGATGTAGCTGCTAAACCATGTTTATATATATATCGAAAGCGATGTTTTCTCGCATAAAGCGTATGTCTTATTTTATAAAGCTGTTTCATGTCTTGCTTTATATTTCCGATTACTACGATGTATGACTACTTGGGTGCCGGTAAGTCACGATCCACGGGCCTCGGGCAGTCGTGACAAAAAGTATCGAGCGATTAATCCTCGGAAAGTGTCTGACCGTATCTAGTAGAGTCTTGATTATCGGTGTGTTGTGCACCACACGATAATCGAGGAGGCTATAGGATATTTAGGATTGGTTTCCATTTTCTCATTACGAGATCGTGCTTTAGATTTGTGTTATAGGTTGGACCTCTAACGTATTCCTTTCTATGCTGATTATGCCTCGCGTAAGCAACCGGGCCGAAGGGCAAGCGGCCGAGGCGCTAGCGAGACACCCGAGTCACGAGGCTCGAGCCCGGTCTATACGAGCGGCGAGTTCTATGCGCCCGCCCGGCCCAGCGAGACCACAGTACCGCACCTCGCATCCCACGGCACAGGGGCGGAGGAGTTAGGAGTACTGAGAGATGGCCCGACTATTGGCTAAAGTTGTGGCCCGATATGAGAGAGATTGGATCGGCGGTTCGGTTCGGCTCGGCTCGGTCGCGCCCGTGGTACACGAGGCGAATAGTTTGAGACTACGAGATTTCTTGAGTTGTAGCCGCGAGTTTTACTGGTCGGCGGAGGATGATCGCGAGTTCATCCGTCGGCTTGAAGAATCATGAGGTAATCAAGGCCTCGGAGGCGAGTCGTGACCTTTGGTTCGCGTCGGTGCGTGATACCGCGTGATCGATTGGTTTGATTCATGGGAGTTATCTCGGGAGAGCACGCGTCCCGGCTACTTGGGATGAGTTCTCGAGGCTTTCCTCACTCACTTCTTGCCTCGCGGATGAGGAGGCGCGGGTGATAGATTTTACTCACGGCGAGAGGGGCCTTGTCGGGAGTACAATGTCGAGTTTGATTCATTGGCTCGATATGTCCCGGCATTGGTAGCGAGATATGGAGGATAGGGTGCACGCTATGTCACGGGCTGAAGCGACTATATGGCCGAGTCATGTGCGGGTGTTTCTCTCGGTAGGTATGGACATTACCGCGTGCGAGCTCACGCCCTTGGATGCGAGAGCCAAGGTCGGCGAGTGGGCGACGGCGAGAAGAAGGCGGGGCGGGAGGTCTTACGGTGGTTATCGTGGTGGCGGCCTCGGCGGCGATCTGGGTCGCACCACGGCCGGCTCGAGCACTCTGCGCCGTCCTCGGCCGGCCCGAGTTTTGAGGCGGACCCGGGGGCAGGGCTTGAGGCGTCGAGTAGCGGAGTGCTGGCGATCGGGACCACCCGATGTGGCCGTCGGTAGATCCATTACGGGAAGTGTGGTACTACGCTGGAGCTTATTCTGATTGTAGCGGCGGTCACTTTGAGGGCTTCGGCCGAAGCGTGGCGGTGGTAGGGCTCGGCCTTGAGGTTACATTGCGGCGCCATCATCTCCTCTGATTACTCGCCCGGGCGAGGTACTCGTGGGTCGGCCAGTCGCGGCGAGTCGTGGCTCGGGTCGATTCTAGCGGTCCTCGAGCCGCATTTATGCTTTGTCGGTCAGCGGGATCGGAGGCCTCGCGATGTAAATCCGTCAGTACCTTATCGGTTCTGGTTTGATGTGTATGCTTTGATAGATCGGGTTCTACTCTGTCCTATATATCTCCCTTGTTGCTAGTAGGATAGGGATAGAGCACGAGTCCATAGACCACTTTCGAGGTAGCTACGCGATGGGTGATTCGGTGGTAGCTCGGCGGGTATATAGAGCTTGTCTGTGACCATTCTGATCGTCGGAACCTGGCCGACTTGATAGAGTTGGAGATGATTGACCGGCGTGATTATGGGGATGGATTGGCTAGCTTCTTGCTACGCCAATGTAGGCTGAGAGAAAGTAATGCAGTTCGGTTTCTTGAGGCGGTTGTTGAGTGGGAGAACGCGGTATCGTAGAGGTAGGTTTATTTCCTACCTCAGGCTAGGAAGATAGTGCGAGAAGGGTATATCTACCATCTCGTTCGGGTGTTTGACCTGAAGGCTGCGGTACCAGATTTTTGATCAGTTCGATGGTCGTGAGTTCCCGGGCGTGTTTCGGATGACCTCGGTGTCCCTCACGAGAGGAGATCGAGTTTGTATAGATGTGTTGCGGATACTCGGCTATTTCCATTCGCCATCTGAGAATGGCACTGCCGAGTTGAGAGAGTTGAAGGACGGTGAGGATTTCTTTGGAGAAGGGCTTCATCGGGCCTAGTGTTTCTCCTCCGAGGCGCCGGTATTGTTCGTGAAGAAAGAAGGGCGGGGCGGCT
The DNA here is from genome assembly GCA_029844215.1 of Przewalskia tangutica. Taxonomy (NCBI): domain Eukaryota; kingdom Viridiplantae; phylum Streptophyta; class Magnoliopsida; order Solanales; family Solanaceae; genus Przewalskia; species Przewalskia tangutica. Next base: position 69,264,045 of record CM056727.1, read on the forward strand.
GCGCATGTGTGTTGATTCTGACGGTGAACAAGGTGACCATTAAACAGATACCCTTCCGGGATTGATGATTTGTTCGACCCGGTTGCGAGTGCGAGATGTTTCTCAAGATTGATCTGCGATCGGGCTATCATCAGTGCGAGTCGAGAGAGGTGGATGTCCCTGAATTGCATTCGGACGATGCGGGCATTATGAGTTCGGTCATGTCTTTTGGGTTGACGATGCTCGTGGTATTCATGGATTTGATGAACGAGTGTTCAAACCATTTTTGAACACGTTTGTGATAGTGTTCATTGATGATATCTTGGTTTATTCGCTCGAGGCGAGGAGCATGCGGAGCATTTGAGGGCTATCTTGTGATTCTCGAGACCAGCGATTATGCCAAGTTTTCCAAATGTGAGTTTTGGTTGACTTGATGGCGTTTCTTGGGCATATTATGGGTGATGGCATTCGAGTTGTCTGGCCAAGATCGAAGCGATCGAGACTTAGCCTGAACTACTACTCAAACGAGGTTCGCGATTTTACGGGCCTTGCGAGGATATTATCGGTTCGTAGAAGTTTGCTTCTCTACGCACCATTGACTAAGTGACTCGGAAAGCGAAGTTTGATGGTGATGCTTGTGGCGGGGTTTCGATTCTTTGAAAAGAGGCGGCGCCCGTTCTTACTCTTCCGGAGGTCGGATGGTTATGTCGTGTATTGAGATCGTCGGGCATCGGGTTGGGATGTGTGTTGATGCGGCATGGCGGGGTTATAGCATATGCGTCGGCAATTTGAAGAAACACGAGAGGAACTACCCGCGTGATTTGGAGTTGGCGGTGCGATTCACGCCTTGAAGATCTGGAGGCACTTGTTGTATGGGGTTGCGTGGATATTTTCTGGACCACAGAGCCTCGGTATATCTTGACGGAGGAGTGAACTTACGGCGAGATGGTGGTTAGAGTTGCTTAAGGATTACGATGTTGATATCTGTACCACGGGAAGGCGATGTTGTGGCGGATGCTCTTAGTCGTAGGTCGATGGGAGCCTATCGGATGTGCGGCTAGAGAGGAGGACATGGTTCGTGATTTGCATCGATTAGCGAGCCTTGGTGTCCGTTTGATTGATCTTGATAGCGATGGGTTTAGAGTTCGTGAGGTTGCGAGTCTTCCATCGTCGAGGAGGTGAAGAGGAAGCGATTCGAGATCCGGCTTTGATTCGATATCGTGATCTGACTCTTTGTTAGGGCAAGGGTCGCTTTTGAGGTAGCACTGATGGGGTGCTAAGGTTTGAGGCGGTGTGTGTTCGGATGTTTGAGGACTTGGCGGAGTTCTTGGGGAAGCACCGCGGTAGCGTTACTCTATCGTCAAAGTCGACCAAGATGTACCACGACCTTAGATACGTGTATTGGTGGGATGGCTTGAAGAGGGGCGTTGCGAGTTCGTAGCTCAATGCGTGTTGTCGGCGGTGAAGGTAGAGCACGAGAGACACGGTGGTTTATTCTGAGCGATTGCGATCCCGACACGGAAGTGGGAGGTAATCAACATGGACTTCATCACGGGATTACCTCGCACTCGGAGAGGACATGATTCTATATGGGTTATCGTCGGCGGTGTGAAATCAGCCCACTTTCTTCCGTCGGGGCGACTTTTGGTGAGGATTATGCGGACTTTACATCAGAGATCGTCGGTGCATGGAGTCCTACTTGATCATATCCGGCAGAGCGGTTCTGGCTAACTTAGAGTCCTTCGAAGGAGTTTAGGGGCGAGTGAGCACAATCTTGCATTTCATCCACGAGCAGACGGACGATGAGCGCCTTATCGGACTGCGAGGATATCTGCGAGCACATGTTGTGTTTGACCGATGGTAGTTGGGAGGATCATTTGCCTCTAGTTGAGTTCGCGTATAATAATAGCTACCACTCGGTATTCAGATGGCGCCTTATGAGGCCTTGTATGGGAGGAAGTGCGGATCGCCTATAGGTTGGTTCGATGTGGGCGAGTGCGGCTAGTGGGACGGTTGATACGTGACGATGGATAAGGTGAAGCTTATCAAGGCGGCTATTAATGACTCGAGTCGGCGAATCGTATCACGAGATCATCGTCGTCGGCATCTTGAGTTCGAGTTCATGATTGGGTTTTCCTAAAGGTGTCACCCATGAAGGGTGTGATGAGATTCGGGAAGAAGGAAACTTCGGCCCTAGGTACGTTGGGCGTTCAGTTGTCGCGAGGTAGGCAAGGTTGCCTCTGAGTTGGATCTGCCGTCCGATCTGGAGCGGTGCATCGATTTTCACGTATCTATCTTTGAGGAGATGTATCGGGGATCCATCTAGGGTACACCGATTGGCGATGTCGGTGTGGGGTTATCGTATGAGGAGATTCCCATAGCGATAGTCGATCGTCGGAGTTAGGCATCTGCGGACCAGGGCGTGGCTTAGTCAAAGTCTTGTGGCGAAGCGAGCTCGAGGAGGAGATGGCGTGGGAAGCCGAGAGGACATGAGGCGAAGTATCCTCACCTATTCCCGCACCTCCGGGTAATTCACTTTCCTACTTGTAAATTTCGTTATCGTTTACGCTAAGTGTTGTTACGTGGCGTGTGTGTGGCATTTGCAACTGTTTAAGTTATGAAGAATCTTATCGTTAACTGTCTTGGGAAGGAACATTCGGGACGAATGTTTCTAAGGAGGGGAGAATGTTATACCCCGTATTTCCAGAGTATGCGTAAGGAATACGTCTGAAAAGTCTAGCCTTAAAGTTTAGGCAAAGCGTTTTTGGGCACAACTCACAAAGCGAATAGTTTTAGGCGAAGCGTTTCCACGACTTTCGTAGGGTAAATTCGGCTATGCCATTTCTAATTTTTGCGGATTTTTCCGAGAGGCGAAACATTTTGGACCAGCGGGAGGCGACATTGGCACCTCCAATTTGTGGACTTGAAATCATCCATTGGACGAATTGAAGACCATTGGCACGTTTTTTGTGCCTTGTGCACAAGTCAAGGAGTTGGTAGGATATTTGTGTATAGTTAATCCTTACCCTACACTTGCCTTGCACTTGTCTTAATCTTGGCCATTGGTTGGCCACTTCTTGACCTATAAATACCCCCAGAGATGAAGAGTTCTTCATCCACAAATCTTTCAAGTCTTGAAAATCCTCTCCTCTCCTTTGTAGCCTTTTAGTCCAACACCTCCCCTCCCTTGTGAAGGCCCTTGGCTGAATACCCCACTCTAGCCTAGTAGTTTGGCGAGGCCCACTGCCTAGCCAAAAATCTACCCCCTTGGTAGAAAAGTTGTCTTCTAGTATTGTTATAATGCCCAAAATACCTAGCCCAAATCCCTTAGTACTTAGTAGAAGTTGTGAAGAACTTCTAAGGTTTCTTGGACTCTGGGAGCGTACAACTTAGGAGCTAAACCTTGCTCAGTGCGACTTTATCTAGGATATTATTGGGCTTCTTGAGGTAACAAATCCTAACCCTCTTTTGAATTAGAGAATACTTCTTGTTGTAGTATTAGAATAAGTATTAAATACTTATAAGAATATCACGAGAATAGAATTGAGCTATTACCACAGTAGAAGGGTTTAAAGAAGAATAATCAAGCGTACTTACATAGGAATTTGTTTTCCACGATGAACTTATATAGCTCATGGGTAGGAAATCTTAACTTTCCATAGAATTGTGAACCCCTGTTTAGAATGACCTTGAGTAGTCTTTGATAGATGCGTGACTATTATGGTGACTCTGCTTGCGCGACATATTGACTTGGCGGTGGTTTTATTTGAGAAGGTATGTGATTCTTCCTAAAGCATGATATTTTACAATATATATAGTGCGGTGAGCGTCATGTGTTAGCGAATAATAACTACGGCAATGTCTTTGACTTAAGCTGAATAACACTTACGGCAATGCCTCGGCTTAAGCTGAATAACACTTACGGCGATGCCTCACGCTTAAGCTTTGAATAATAAAGATCGAAAGCATTTCATAAGAATCTTGAATCATTTTTATGAAGAGAACTAACTGGTTTTAAAGCGAGCTTAAGAGTTATACTAGCTTTATGGGAAGTTAAGTATAACCACTTAAGATTGATAAAAGAAACAAGTTTGCCTATGTGTTTATAACGGACTTATGTTGAATTGTGAAAAGAATAATAAGATGGTTTGATAAGTAGACATGATATGATGCTATGTGTGTTAGTATCTTGTAACGTTTGTATAAAGAGTATCCTTGTTGTGCTTATGTTGTTTAAAGATAAGTTGTTATGTTAGTGTACTATCACTCACCTCTTGAAATGATCTGGGGTTAAGGCGCCTCCGTCTGGGGTAGACTCGGTGATGCAGGACCGTGATTCGAGAATACCTCATGCGGGTCGAGGGGCCTATGCGAGCTACGAGAGTTCGAGTTAGTATGCGGGGTTATGCCTCATGCGGTGCATGTGGCCATGCGGACAACGAGTCGGGGCGATGCAGGAGTAGCTACCACCGATGCGGGGTTATACCTCATGCGGGCCCGTGAGTGGCCTATGCGGACTCGGGAGTCGAGGATTAGGCTTGCGAGTGATAATACTGGGCGAGTGGCCTGCTTGAATCATTCGCAGCCTAGAAAAGACCTATTATAGTTTACCTATTGTAGCTCTTGTTTGTTATGTGGCACTATGTGCGGTTCACATGATTGCTTCATACATATTTGTAAACTGGTTTTAAAAAGTGTTATGATTTCATTTAAGTACTTTCTGATTTTACATACTTAGTACTGTTATGCGACCTCCTTGGGGCTGCGTTCATGCCGCGGTAAGAGGCCAGTGCTAGATCCACGTTCTTAGGATCTCTACGTTGGTGTCGGGAGCTCCATCTTTTAGGAGGCTCTACTTTTGGGTATGATCTCACTGTTGTAGATAGTTTTGTCTGATCGAGGGTATGGCGGGGCCTGTCCGCCATAGTTGTATATTTCCTTAAGTGCATGAGTCATGTTATGCGATGTCGGATGTATCGCTAAACCATGTTTATATATATATCTAGAAAGCGATGTTTTCTCACATAAAGCGTGTCTTATTTTATAAGCGGTTTCATGTCTTGCTTTATATTTCGTGATTACTCGATGTATGACTACTTGGGTGCCGGTAAGGCACGATCCACGGGCCGGGCGGGTCGTGACACCGTGACCTCTTTTGATGGTAATACAAACAAGGGTGTAACGGAGGTTTCGTTGCTGGCGTCTCGGGCTGTTACCTTTGAACGCGGGGAACATAGCTTGGCTGGAACACATGCTACGGCTTCCAGCAACAAGGAAGATGGTTGGAAAGATGTAATGCCGAGGAAGTTCTTGACAAAAGGCAGTGGGAAGACTAAGGCAGCAAAGCGCGGAGGTGCTAACAAAACCTCCTCTGTTTCCTAATGAAAATTCTTTCTTGGAATGTCCGTGGCCTTTGCGGACTAAGGGACAGGGCATCCACGCAAGCTCTTGTGTGTAGTCTAACTAAACAGCATGATGTGGCATTGATTTGTCTGTTGGAAACTAAACTCTCTAGGGAAAGGATTGAGTCTTTCTCTACTCAAAGATTCAAAAATTGGAACTTTTGCTCAAATCTAGAATTCATTGGTGGCGGACGAATGCTACTAATGTGGGATCCCTCAAGGGTCTGTTGTGAAGTGCTTGGAATGGATTCTCAACATATCCATGTCCAGGCAAGTTGTAAGATAACACAAGTGTCTTTCCTTGCCACATTTGTGTACTCGGTTTATAGCATCACGGATAGGAGGAAGCTTTGGCATCACCTTACTCACTTGGGCATTGGCATCACTAGGCCTTGGATGATTATGGGAGATTTCAACACTTATTGCTACCCTCATGATAAGGCGGGGGGTCCTCCACTTACGCCTTATGCACTTAAGGACCTTGGTGATTTCAGGAATGCTCATGGACTAGAAGACACTCCTTCTTCCGGTTCATTCTACACTTGGACTAATGGTTCGATTTGGTCCAAGCTTGATAGATTAATGATGAATCAAAATTGGAGTGATTTGACCTTAGAATGTACGGCCAGTTTCTTGCCTATGGAACCTGTCTCGGACCACTGTCCCGTGATATCTACGGTAATTGCATCCTATAATGTTGGGAAGCGGCCTTTCAAGTTCATGAATATGTGGCTCACTCACCCCGCATTCGAGTACATTATGACTTCATCTTTGGAGGCAAGACATCCGGGAGCAGCTCAATTCGTCCTAGCATCAAAATTGAAAACCTTGAAACAACCACTGAGGGCATTGAATATAAGTGAATTTGGTAGTATTGATCAAAGAGCAAAGGAGGCTAACATGGAGTTTAAGGAGGCTATCAAGGAGCACATGGAAGATCCCTTTGATGAGGAACTTAAAGCCAAGGTTAAGTCCTCAAGAGTTAAAGCTAACACCTTAATGGAAGCCGAGAGACACTTCATAAGGCAAAAGTCAAGGCAGAAACACTTGATTGGAAGTGATAAATGCTCCAAATACTTCCATAGCTTGATCAAGATAAGTAATGTCAAAAACTCCATCAACTTTCTTGTCAAATCCAATGGTGCTATCACTACATCACCCGGGGAAGTGAGGGAGCTACTTGTGGAGTTCTACAAAGATCTTTTAGGCACATCCCAATCCACATCGAACTTTGATCCTGAAGTATGCAACTTTGGCCCGAAGATAAGGGAAGAGGACAGTATACATCTTTTGCATTTCATATCCCCAAAGGAGATTTGGGAAGCTCTTTCTAATATTGGGAATGACAAGGCTCCTGGACCGGATGGTTATTCGGCTGCCTTCTTCAAGAATAGATGGAAAGATGTGGGACATGACGTAGTAAGAAGTGTTCAAGAGTTCTTCTCTACTGGGGTTCTTTTGAAGCAAGTAAATCATACCATCATTGCCCTACTACCCAAGACAGATCGGGATCCTAAGGTAACTGATTTTAGGCCTATTGGATTAACTAATGTGGTCTATAAGATCATTACAAAGATTCTAGCTAACAGAATGGCAAGGGTTCTTCCTTCTCTTGTTGACAAATCACAAGGGGCTTTTGTGAAAGGCAGAAACATGATGGACAATGTCTATATAGCACAAAAGCTCGTGAGAGGATTTAATAGAGCCAGAGTCTCACCAAGGTGTATGCTTATGGTAGATCTTCGGAAATCTTTTGACACGGTCTCTTGGAGTTTCCTTGATTCGGTATTAAGAGGCCTCAACTTTCCGAACAGATTTGTTAGATGGATCATGGAATGTGTTTGCTCAGCCTCCTTCTCTCTTTCTATCAACGGTGAACTACATGGTTACTTTAAGGGTAAGCGCGGCTTAAGACAAGGTGATACTATGTCCCCTTCGCTCTTTATCTTGTGTATGGAATACTTATCAAGGATGCTGAATTTGAAGGCTCAGGCAAGAACTTTCTCTTATTATCCAAAGTGTAAAAGGTTGGGTATTACTCATCTTGCCTTTGCGGATGACCTCATGCTCTTTGCCAAAGGTGATGTATCTTCAGTTGGGACTCTTATGAATTGTCTGGAGGAACTGGAGGCTGTCTCAGGGTTAACTCTTAACCCATCCAAATCCTCCGTCTACTTAGCAGGAGTGCGGGATCTTGTTCGACTTGATCTTGTCAGTGGGATTCGCATCGGTAGCTTTCGGTTCAGATTGGGGATTCCTTTGTCCCCAATATCAGTCTCGGTAGATCAATTTGCTCCTTTCACTAGTGCAATTTCGAATTACATTCAGAAATGGGGGCACCACTCGCTTTCTTATGCGGGTAAGCTAGAACTTATCAGGTCGGTCATCCAAGGGGTTGAGAGCTTTTGGTTCCGGGCACTTCCTATTCCACCACGATTCAACAAGGTGCGGTCTGCATGTATTCAGTTCTTATGGGGTGGAAACCACCAAGAGTCGCCAGGATGTTATTTGCTTGCCCTAATCCGAAGGGGGCTTGGGCCTTATGAACATCAAGGAATGGAACCATGCCCTGCTATCCCGGACTATTTGGCAAACCCACAATGAGACAGATTCACTATGGGTCCATTGGATCAACAGCTTCTATTTGAGAGGTAATTCTTTTTGGGAATATGGTGCGCGCCCTGTGGATTCACCCTATTCAAAAGATTTGCGAATTCGTGACAAACTTGTTTCCATCTACTAGAGCATGAGTCGCAATTGCTGGATTGGAAAAATGTTGTACCAATGGTAAATTTGATTCAAGCCTCGTTTATGATATCTTGCGCGCTACGCAAGATAAAAAGCCTTGGATGTCCCAAATTTGGAAAGGGTTCATTCCCCCTAAGTTTTCGTTCACCATGTGGCTTAATTGTAGAAAGCGGCTAGCTACAAAGGACACTCTTTCATATCTAAATTTGGAGGATAAGTCTTGCGGGTTCTGCAAGCAAGCTAATGAAACAAGGGAGCACCTCTTCTTTACCTGCCCCTACACCAACTTGATTTGGAAGAGCATAAGGGATTGGTTGGGTATTAGGAGAGAAATGTCAACTGTCGAAAGTTCTCTCAAGTGGATTAAGAAAGACCACCGCGGGACAAGCATCCGAGCCAAAGCTATCTTGCTTGCCTTTTGCATAGTGGTCTATGAGATTTGGAGGACAAGAAACACCTGCTCTTTGAAGGCACAAGCTTACCGGCAGAAGAGGTCATTACAAGGATTAAAACAACATCTTATAGAGTTCTCTATGACTTTATCCCCTCTTGTAATGACACCTTTGAGTGACCACCCCTCCCTCCCCAATTTCTTCTTTTCATTACGTTGAGGATTGAGAACCCTCAATGACTGATTGTAGCCACTTTTCTTTCTGTTATTATTAATAATATTTGCATTTACCTAAAAAAAAAAAAAAAAAAAGAAATCCCCTAACTTCTTATTAGCCTTGTTCATATACACTCTCATTTTAGTTTACTTAAGGCACTAACATGTTATTATAAAATCCGGGAATTTAACCCAAAGTACTAGGTACTTCCATTCTTTTCAAAAGACTCTTTTTCATATAAGACCCCAAGATACTAACACACGTAGTATCAAGGCATGTCTATATTTCAAACAAGTCACAATATTTTTAGAAATACATTTCTAGGCTTCTAAAATCAAGTGACCCTTACTTTAGAACTTTAAGCAATTGATACCGTTAAATCAAATTGCCCTTCTTTATTTCAAGTAAATTATTTGTTTACATTGCTAGGGAACACCATTCTTTTAACCTTCCATAAAGTTGTTATAGCCAACTTCCCATAAAGTCGTTATAACTCTTTATGTCTTAGACTAATCCATTCTTTTTATAACCAAGAGACTTATACTTTCAAATCAAGTTACATAGCTTTCAAAATACCTCAAGTCTCTTATCTTTAGAAATCAAGTTTCTTAACTTTAGAAATCAAGTATCTTATCTTTAGAGTATCAAGAAATCAATACTTTCCAAATCAAGTATTTTATACTTTTAAATCAAGTCATTCCTTCCTTTAAGAATCAAGTCCCATAACTTGAAAAATAAAGTCTCTTAACCTTTTAAGAATTTAAGGTTCATAGTCTTAAAACTTCATAACGTAAACTCTTTAAATTAAGTAACATATACTTTTGTGCGTTGTGAATAGGTTATACTTGTTTATAACGATCTTATTAAAGTAGCCATGATCTAGAAAATGTAATACAATTTTGTCTTATCTTAGCTTCTATGCAGATGGAGAATTCTACTCATTTTAATTTAATTGATTGTCGATACATTTTCTTTTATTAACGCTGCAATGGCTTGTTCGATACTTATTCTCATTCGTGCAGTAACTTAGCAAAGTCAACTCGACTCCAAATACTTTCTAACGACTCTTACCAACATCCACCATAAGACTTGGTAAGAACTTAGGATAACTTAGACGTAACTTTTACATAGAGTAAATCAACATACATACCTCTTAACTTCTAAGAGTAGAAGGGACCATGAAATAACACCACATGTATATTTCATACATAGAATCATGCCAAAAGAAGGAAGAGGTTCACATACATCGCGATGATTATCGACAAGTAGCAAAATGCTCCAAAGTACTTCAATCTATAATGGCCATAATACGTTTATTAACCTCTAGCTTCAAACGTAGAATATACTAAGTGTAAAGTCACCAACTTCTACGGAAAATCGGACAGCACTTCCTTTGTTTCTACGTACTTTTCCACCTTTTTCAAGGCCCGAATTTAACAACCAAACGTGCCACTTTTAAGGCTCAACAATCAGTTAAACAAAGGGGATTACACGCCGCACAAGATGTGTAAAATTCTGCCCCACAATTAATACCAAGTAATTCAATAACCAATGCCATTCTCGGCTAATCCATGTACTGTTACATAAGTCTTTTCCAATTCCTTTTTAAATCCACGTTGTTTAGTCTAACATGTTATATAGCCGCAATCGATAATAACAAATACCATCTCTTCTTTATGTAACATGCGACGACTAAAGCTAATAACCAAATCGAATTACAATCTTAAGGTTAAACATGAAACTTTCGGATTCCATCCAAATATTCCATAACATTCAATCTCCATATATATATATCTCATGCTTTCAAAATATATATGTGACTATAACAATAGGTAACCTTTAATCACTTAAGAGGATAAAGTTGTTACCTTTATAAGCCCAAAATAGTCCAACAATCTCGCCCACTTTAGCCCTCTTTCCACAATTCTTCTTCCTGCTAAAACCACCTCTACGAACCCCCTACAAGCTCGCCAACATGTTTCCTTCTTGTTGCCTTTCCAAAAATCACATTTAGGCTTAGGGTTCTTTATCAACCTTTGAGAGAGAAGAGAGGAGAGCAATTTCTATTTGGAATGAAATCTTGCAAATGGTCAAGTCTTGCAAGACTTTGGCCATAATATAAGGTCTAGCTTGCCTTGCAAGTTGGGAGGGACACTTGTCGCCCTCCCATAGGCCCTCTACAAAAATATCTTCTGATTTTACCCTCTTTTCCGTGAAAAATCCCGCCTTGGCGCCTCGCAGCCTGCCACAAGGCCGCAACTCGTAACACTTCAGGCTTTGGCGCGCCGCAGCCGGCGCCGTGGCGCTGTGGTGCCTGACTGAAGCTTTCTTTCTCCTTCGTCGACCGAACTTCTAACGTCCATAACTTTCTACTTCGATGTCCTATCGACGAGCGGTTTGTTGCGTTGGAGACTAGACTCAACGAACTTCATACTGGGCTTTTGAAACACCGAAAAAAACTCCTTATATACTAGGAGATATACCGCTCCAAAATTGACTGAAAATCTGTCCAAAAACATTTGTCAACTTATCTTTCCAAAATTCAAATCTTATCTCCTTTCGTACGTTCTCAATACATGACCTGGAATTACGGGGTGTAACATTCTTCCCCCCTTAGAAACATTCGTCCCCGAATGTTCCTTCGGAGTCAATCTAATAGATAGCGACATAGTTTCCTTTTACAACCCCTTCATACCAATTTTGCCACAACACAATACTTTTCCCACGGTTATCTAAAACTGTAACCTATGGCATGACGACACTGAAGATCTTACCAGCCTCACATCCATCGCCTAATAACATGGGTACACATAACCCCATAATACATAAAACCATCCTTTTACGTGGGGGAGAGAGCTTATCTCCCTTTCATAATCTTGATCATCAAGTGCCACCTTATAATCGTATAGATGTCCAAAACCTACCAACGATGTCTTTTGCTTTCCGCAGGCAGTACTCGTACTTATCTTACTCTTGCTTTGTGCATTTTCCTGAAATTATTCGGAACATCGTGGCCCTGACCTCCACGCTAAACCAATTCCAAGTACCTCCAAGGGCACTTAACATAAAATCATTCAATAACCGTACGTTCTTATCTCCATCTCTTAACGTTAAAATTCAAATCAAACATTTCAATAAAATAAGTCACATAGACTCCACAATTTCATGTCAAAGAATGAAGGAATAACTTACATATTACTAACATTTCCTTCCCTTCACTATCGATAACCGCCATCGGAACCGAATTGAACCAACCTCTCTCTACAGTCAACCTTGGCACCCACGAAGCCAACTTGTCTGTACTCATAATGACCTCAAAGTCTGTCGTATTCATATCTATTAGGTCTGCTAGGGTCTGACGATTGTATCCTCACCGGGCAAATCTTATCTACCCGCTCAGCTATCACCCAATCACCCACTGGTGTAGCTACATCGAAAGGTCCTTATGGATTCAGGCTCTATTCCTCTACATTTGGTTGCTTTCTTTCTTACTGGTCGTACTCTTTCCGTACCTCCAACTTATACTAGCATACGTACATAACCTCCATACTGATTCTGGCCTCCAATCTTTGGAGTTACTAAATCGAACAATATAAGGCCATTCCCGACTCTCACGACCTGGTTCCGGTGGAACGCGTCCACGAACCCGTAAAACAATTTAACTAGACTTGGGTCTGGCATCCTCGTGACCCTGTCACGTAGCGGGACTACTACCAACTGATCCCAATCCATTTTAGGTTATGGGGCGACCCGTAATATGTTCTTAACCCGACTCACCGTCGTACTTAACTCTTACCATAAGTCTGAATTAAATCTTATTGCCCGAGAAGGCCTTATATACCTAAGGTCTCGGCGATTATCAATATTGCTAGGCTTGCAATTTCCATGCACCAAGCCTACCTTATCATTCCTCCCGTAAGTGGGTACAATAACTTCTCATAATACCATAATCATGTTGTCTCGATCACAACAACAATTACTTACACCATACTGATCTCATTCGTACAATTCTCTTAAGCATACCACGTAGCTTAATTTACAAACATAGTCTTCCATTACGCCCCTTATCATGATTTCTTAAAGGTTCAATACCTTCTCAGACAGCTCATCATTCCTAATTATCTCAAATTAATACGTAAAACCTCGATGAGAATTCATTAAGATGTTTCATACCTTACCGGTATCTATTTAGTCCTTACCAATTCTTGGTAATCCAAAATCATTCTAGGCAACACGCGTTAGACCCTCATACATAAATCCGTATAGCTGTATGTCATATACCAACTACACAACAATTATTACCAACCTGGATACGCAATCCACATAATCCTTCCTGGGTCATCGCTTTTCTCAGAATGATTCAACATAACTCGTTAGGGAGAGACGACCCTAACAACACAGCTCTATCGCACGATCTCAGAGTGAGAAGAATGGAAACCAATCCTAAATGTCCTGCAGCCTCCTGATTATAGATGTGGTGCACAACACACCGATAATCAAGACTCTACTAGACACGGTCTGTAGACACTTTCCGAGGACTAACTGCTCTGATACCACTTTTGTCACGACCCGACCCCGGGCCCGCGACTGGTGCCCTACCTGGACACCCTTCTATTTATATAATACAACATAACCGCGTTATATAGTATGAAGTTTGATATGTTTATTGGCTATTGGAACCCTAATCCGAAATCTAGCATGTTTAACTTTAAGATTTCAATTCTAGTCGATTATTTGTCTAAGCGTCGCATGTTGTATAAAGAAGGAAATTGTAGTTGTTGAAGTTGTTTAGACTATATAACATGTTAGACCTTAGAACTTGGAATTGTAAGAAGGATTGAAAAAGACTTAGTGTTGTTCTAGAGGCTGGCCGAGAATGGCTTTTGGCATATTCACTATTTCGTATGAATTGTGGGGCGGAATTTTACACGTATTGTAAGGCGTGTAATCCCCTTTGTTTGGTTGTTGTTTGGAGCCTTAAATGTGGCTTGTTGGTTATTGTATTCGGCCTTGAAAAAGGTGGCAAAGTAAGTAGAAACAAAGGAGGTGCTGCCCGATTTTCCGTAGAATTAGAGACCGTATACTTAGTATTATTCTACGTAGAGACTAGAAGTTGATAGTCTTGTTGTGACCATTATAGGTGTCACGACCCGTTCCGGGGCCCGTGACTGGTGCCTTACCGGGGCACCCAAGTAGTCATACATCAGAGTAACCAGCGGAATATAAAACAAGACAGGAAACAGTTTATAAAATAAGACATACGCTTTATCTCAAGAAAAGCTTGCCTTTCGCATAATATAAATAACTCAAGTTTTGCGATACATCCCAACTGTACAATAGTACTACAGACCTAAGGAGTAAACAACTATGGCGGACAGGCTCCGCCATACCCTCGATCATACAAAACTATCTACAATACAGGAGATCATACCCAAAAGTAGAGCCTCCGGAGAAGATGGAGCTCACGACACCAACGCAAAGATCCTAAGGATGTGGATCTAGCACTGCTGCCCTTACCGCGGCATGAACGCAGCCCAGGCGAGGTCAAGACAACAGTACTAAGTATGCGAAATCAGAAATACTTAAATGAAAACATATCATTTAAAACCGTTTACAAATATGTGTGAAACAACGAGAAACCGCACGTAGTGCCACATCACAAACAAGAGCAACAATAGTAATCGTAATAGATCTTGTCTAGGCCGCGAATGATCAAACAGGCCACTCGCCCCATCATCATTCTCGCAAGCCTAATCTCGACTCGAGTCCGCATAGGCCACTCACGTGGGCCCGCATGAGGTATAACCCCGCATCGAGGGTAGCTACTCTAAGATCGCCCCGACTCATTGTCCGCACGGGCCACATGCACCGCATGAGGCATAACCCGCATACTAACTGGAACTCCGTAGCTCCGCATAGGCCCCCGACCCGCATGAGGTATTCTCGAATCATGGTCCTGCATCACTGAGTCTACCCCGCGTCGGAGGCGACTTAACCCCCGGTATCATCTCAAGAGGTGAGTGATAGTATACTACATAACAACTTATCTTTAAACAACATAAGCACAACAAGGATACTCACCTATACAAACGTTACAAGATACTAACACACATAGCATCATATCATGTCTATTTATCAAACCATCTTTATTATTCTTTTCACAATACAAGTGCATTATAAACACATAGGCAAACTTGTTTCTTTTATAAATCTTAAGTGGTTATACTTACTTCCCATAAAGCTAGTATAACTCTTAAGCTTCGCTTTAAAACCAATTAGTTCTCTTACGATAATATGATTCAAAGAGTCTTTTGAAATGTTTTGATTCTTTATTATTCAGCTTAAGCTAGTGAGGCATTGCCGTAAGTATTATTCAGCTTAAGTCAAAGACATTGCCGTAGTTATTATTCGATTAACACGTACGTCTACCGCATACTATATATATATTGTAAAATATCATGCTTTAGGAAGAATCACATACCTTCTCAAATAAAACCACCGCCAAGTTGAATATGTCACACAGCAGAGTCACCCTATAATAGTCACAGATATCTATCAAAGACTACTCAAGGTCATTCTAAGCAGGGGTTCATAATTCTACGGTAAGTCGGGCAGACTTCCCTACGGTGAGCTATATAAGTTCATCGTGAAAATCCTATGTAAGTCTGATTTGATTATTCTTCTTTAAACCCTTCTAAGTGATTAATACTTCAATTCTATTCGTGATATACTTCTAAGTATTTATACTTATTCTTATACTACAACAGATATATATTCTAATTCAAAAGAGGTTAGGATTAGTTACCTCGGTAAGCCCAATAATATCCTAGAAAAGTCGCTACCGAGCAAGGTTTTGCTCTAAGTTGTATGCTCCAGAACCCTAGAAGTTCTTCACAACTTCTACTAAGTACTAAGGTATTTGGGCTAGGTATTTTGGGCATTATAACGATACAAGAAGGTAACTTTTCTACCAAGGAGGGGGTAGATTTCGGCTAGGCTAGGGGTAGGCTCTCGGCCATACAACACAAGGGAGGGAAGAGGTGTTTGGACGAAAAGCTGAAGGGAGAGGAGAGGCTTTTTAGACTTGGAAGATAGCTTTGTGGATGATTAACTCTGCAGCTCTGGGGGTATTTATAGCTCAAGCCTTGGCCAACCAATGGCCAAGATGAAGACAAGTGCAAGGCAAGTGTAAGGCCAAGATCAAGCCAAGTGCACCCTAACTCCTACTCCACAAAACACTCCACAAAACACTCCACAAAACACTCCACAAAACAAGGCCTAAACAAGGACCCAATCGCCAAGGCCAACACCCTCTTTGGGCCCAATCGTCCAAAGCCACCCCACTTGCTTCCAATGTGAGGGTGACACATGTCACCCTCCCGTTGGTCCAAAATGTTTCGTCTCTCGGAAAAATCCGCAAAAATAAGAAATGGCATAGCCGGAATTTACTCTACGAAAGCTGTGGAAACGTTTCGTCGGAAAACGATTCTTTTAGTGAGTTGTGTACAAAATAAAACGTCCAAGGCTTATCTTTAAGGCAAGACTTTCGTACGTACGTCCTCACGTACATACTCCGGAAATACGGGGTATAACATTCTCCCCTCCTTAGAAACATTCGTCCCGAATGTTCCTTCCCAAGACAGTTATCGAAGAAGCTTAAACAGTTGTAAATGCCACACACGGCCACAGAGCAACACATAGGCAGAAACGATAACGAAAATTTACAAGTAGGAAAGTGAATTTACCTGGAGGTGTGGGGAATAGGTGAGGATACTTCCGCCTCATGTCCTCCTCGGCTTCCCATGTCATCTCCTCCCTGAGCTCGTTCCGCCACAAGACTTTGACGGAAGCCACGTCCTTCGTCCGCAGACGCCTAACCTGACGATCGACTATCGCTATGGGAATCTCCTCATACGATAACCCTGATCACTGACATCGCCAATCGGTGTACCTAGATGGATCCGATACATCTCCTCAAAGATAGATACGTGAAAACCGATGATCGCCTCCAGATCGGACGGCAGATCCAACTCATAGGCAACCTTGCCTACCCTGCGGACAATCTGAAACGGCCCAATGTACCTAGGGCTGAGCTTCCCCTTCTTCCCGAATCTCATCACACCCTTCATGGGTGACACCTTTAGGAAAACCCAATCATGAACCTCGAACTCAAGATGCCGACGACGATGATCTGCATACGACTTGCCGACTACGGTGTCGATAGCCGCTCGGATAAGCTTCACCTTATCCATCGCTGTACCAACCTGGTCCCACTAGCTGCCTCGCCCACATCGAACCAACCTATAGGCGATCTGCACTTCCTCCCATACAAGGCCTCATAAGGCGCCATCTGAATACTGGAGTGGTAGCTATTATTATATGCGAACTCAACTAGAGGCAAATGATCCTCCCAACTACCACTAAAGTCAATAACACAGGCTCGCAGCATATCCTCAAGAGTCTGGATAGTGCGCTCTGCCTGTCCGTCTGTCTGTGGATGACATGCGCACTGTGCTCACTGGCCCCTAAACCCTCTGGAAGGACCTCAGAGTTAGCCGTAATCGGGCTCTGCATGCGATATGATCGAGTAGGACTCATGCGATCGACGATCTCGGATGTAAAGTCCGCATAATCCTCAGAAAAGTCGTCCCGACGGAAGAAAGTGGGCTGATTTCGCCACCGTCGGCGATAACCCATATAGAATCATGTCTCCTCCGAGTGCGAGGTAATCCCGTGATGAAGTCCATGTTGATTACCTCCCACTTCCGGTCGGATCTCAATCGTCAGAATAAAACCACCGGCCTCGTGCTCTACCTTACTGCCGACAACACGCAATCGAGCTACGAACTCTGCAACGCCCTCTTCAAGCCATCCCACCAATACACGATCTAAGGTCGTGGTACATCTTGGTCGACCGGATGGATAGAGTAACGCGCTACCGTGTGCTTCCCCAAGAACTGCGCCAAGTCCTCAAACATCCGAACACATACCGCCTCAAACCTTAGCACCCCATCGTGCTACCTCAAAAGGACCCTTGCCTCACGAAGAGTCGTATCACGATATCGAATCAAAGCCGATCCTCGAATCGTTGCCTCTTCACCTCTCGACGATGGAAGACTCGCAACCTCACGAACTCTAACCCCATCGCTATCGTAATCAATCAAGCGGACACCAAGGCTCGCTAATCGATGCAAATCACGAACCATGTCCCTCCTCTCTAGCCGCACATCCGATAGGCTCCCATCGACTCACGACTAAGAGCATCCGCCACAACATTGGCCTTCCCGTGGTATAGATATCAACATCGTAATCCTTAAGCAACTCTAACCACCGCCTCTCGCCGTAAGTTCACTCCTCCGTGAAGATATACCTGAGGCTCTTGTGGTACGTATAAATATCCACGTGAACCCCATACAAATAGTGCCTCCAGATCTTCAAAGCGTGAATCACTACCGCTAACTCCAAATCATGGGTGGGGTAGTTCCTCTCGTGTTTCTTCACCGTCGATGATATGCTATAACCCCGCCATGCCGCATCAATACACATCCCAACCCGATGCCCGACGATCACAATACACGACATAACCATATGGACCTGCGGAAGAGTAAGAACGGGCGGTGCCGCCTTCTTTCAAGAATCGAAACCCCGCCACAAGCATCACCCATCAAACTTGGCCGCTTCGAGTTAGCCTAGTCAATGGTGCGTAGATAAGCAAACTTCTCCACGAACCGCCGATAATAACTCGCAAGGCCTAAAATCGCGAACCTCTGCGGAGTAAGGTCTCGCCAAGTCTCGATCGCCGATCTTGGCGTATCAACTCGAATGCCATCAGCCCCGGCAATATGCCCAAGAAACGCCATCAAGTCAACCAAAACTCGCATTTGGAAAACTTGGCGCATAATCTGCTGTCTCGAGAATCACAAGACAGCCTCAAATGCTCCGCATGCTCCCGCTCTGGCGAGAATAAACCAAGATATCATCAATGAACACTATCACAAACGTGTCCAAAATGGTTTGAACACTCGGTCATCAAATCCATGAATACCACGAGCATTGTCAACCCAAAAGACATGACTGAACTCATAATGCCCGCATCGGTCCGAATGCGATCCTGTGGACATCCACCTCTCGACTCGCACTGATGATAGCGATCGCAGATCAATCTTGAGAAACATCTCGCACTCGCAATCGGGTCGAACAAATCATCAATCTCGGGAGGGTATTCGTTCTTAATGGTCACCTTGTTCACCGCTCAGAATCAACACACATGCGCGGCCCCGCCCTTCTTCTTCACGAACAATACGGCGCTTCGGGAGAAACACTGGGCCTAATGAAACCCTTCTCTAGCAAATCCCTGCCGATCCTTCGCCTCTCTCAACTCGGCAGTGCCATTCAGTATGGCGGAATGGAAATAGCCGAGTATCCGCAATATGTCAATACAAAACTCAATCTCCTCTCGGAGGATACCCGAGGTCATCCGGGAACACGTCTGGGAACTCGTGACTACGGAATCGATCGAAAATCTGTACCGCAGCCTTCAGATCAAACACCCGAACTAGATGGTAGATATACCCTTCTCGCACCATCTTCCTAGCCTTGAGGTAGGAAATAAACCTACCTCTACGATACCGTGCTCCTCTCCCACTCAACAACCGGCCTCAGAAACCGGAACCGCATTACTCTCTCTCTCGGTCTACATTGGCATAGCAAGAAGCTAGCCAATCCATCCCCATAATCACGTCGAAGTCAATCATCTCCAACTCTATCAAGTCGGCCAGTGGTCCGACGATCAGAATAGTCACAGGACAAGCTCATATACCCGCCGAGCTACCACCGAATCACCCATCGCGTAGCTACCTCGAAGGGTCTATGGACTCGGGCTCTATCCCTATCCTACTAGCAACAAGGGAGATATATAGGATGAGTAGAACCCGGATCTATCAAAGCATACACATCAAACCAGAAACCGATAAGGTACTGTGGCGACATCGCGAGGCCTCACGATCTCGCTTACCGACAAAGCATATATGCGGTTCGAGGACCGCTAGAATCGGGACCCGAGCCACGACCGCCGCGACTGGCCGACCCATGAGCACCCCGCCCGGCGAGTAATCGTAGGAGATGACGGCGGCCACGTAACTCGGCGGCCGGGCCCTACCACCACGCCGCCCGGCCGATGGGCCGCAAAGTGACCGCCGCTACAATCGTAACAAGATCCATAAGTAGTACCACACTTCCGTAATGGATCTACCGATCGCCACACCGGGTGGTCCCGATCGCCGCACTTCGCTACTCGACGCTCAAGCCACAGGCCCCGGTCCGCTCAAAACTCGGGCCGTGGCCGAGGACGGTGCAGAGTGCTCGAGCTGGCCGTGGTGCGACCCAGATCGCCGAGGCCGCCACCACGATAACCACCGAAAACCCTCCCGCCCCGCCTTCTTCGCCGATGTCCGCCCACTGCCGACTTCGCGCCTCGCATCCAAGGGCGTGAGCTGCACGCGGTAATGTCCATACCCTACCGAGAGAAACCCCGCACATGACTCGCCATATAGTCGTCAGCCCGGTGACATAGCGGTGCACCCTATCCTCCATATTCGCTACAATGCCGGGACATATCGAGCCAAAGAATCAAACTCGACATTGTACTCCCGACAGCAGGCCCTCTGCGCCAGCAGTAAAAATCTATCACCCGCGCCTCCTCATCCGCGAGGCAAGAAGTGAGGAAAGCTCCGAGAACTCGTCCCATGTAGCCGGGACGCGTGTTTCCCGATAACTCCCATGAATCAACCAATCGATTGCGGTATCACGCGGCCTATGTGAACCAAAGATCACGGACTCGGTCTCCGACGCCCGATCACTCAAAATCCTCTGAAGCCGACGATGAACTCCTGCGATCATCCTCCGCCTCGACCCATAAAACTCCGGCGGCTACAACTCAAGAAATCTCGTAGCTCAAACTATCTCGCCTCCGGTGTACCACGGTGCGACCGAGCCGAGCTGAACCGAACCGCCGCGATCCAATCTCTCTCGACGGGCCACAACTTTAGCCAAAAGTCGGGCCATCTCTCAGACCTAACTCTCCGCCCAGCCGTGGGATGCGAGGTGGGTACTGTGGTTCAGGCTGGGCCGGGCGGCGCCATAGAACTCGCCGTCTCGTATAGATCGGGCTCGAGCCTCGTGACTGGGTGTCTCGCTAGCGCCTCCTGGCCGCTTGCCCTTCTCGGGCCCGGCCTTTACGTGGAGGCATAATCACATAGAAAGGAATACGTTAGAGGGGTCCAACCTATAACACGCCTCTAAAGCACGATCTCGTAATGAGAAGAATGGAAACCAATCCTAAATATCCTATAGCCTCTCGACATTATTGGTGCACAACACACCGATAATCAAGACTCTACTAGATACGGCTCAGACACTTTCCGAGGATTAACGCTCGATACCACTTTTGTCACGACCTGCCCGGCCCGTGGATCGTGCTCACGGCACCCAAGTAGTCATACATCGAGTAACCAATGGAATATAAAACAAGACAGAAACAGATTTATAAAATAAGACACGCTTTATCTCAAGAAAAGCTTGCCTTTCGCATAATATAAATAACTCAAGTTTTGCAGCTACATCCCAACTGCATAATAGTACTACTGCACTTCTAAGGGAGTAATAACTATGGCGGACAGTGGCCGCCATACCTCGATCTGCATAAAACTATCTACAATACAGGGAGATCATACCCAAAAGTAGAGCCTCCGGAGAAGATGGAGCTCCTGACACCAACGCAAAGATCCTAAGGATGTGGATCTAGCACCTGCTTGCCCTTACCTGCGACATGAACGCAGCCCCTGTAAGGAGGTCGATAACAGTACTAAGTATGCGAAATCAGAAATACTTAAATGAAAACATATCATTTAAAAACCAGTTTACAAATATGTGTGAAACAACCAAAGAAACCGCACGTAGTGCCACATCACAAACAAGAGCAACAATAGGTAACCGTAATAGATCTTGTCTAGGCTGCGAATGATCAAACAGGCCACTCGCCTCATCATCATTCTCGCAAGCCTAACTCGACTCCCGAGTCCGCATAGGCCACTCACATGGGCCCGCATGAGGTATAACCCCGCATCGAGGGTAGCTACTCCTGCATCGCCCCGACTCGGGTCCGCATGGCCACATTGCACCGCATGAGGCATAACCCCGCATACTAACACGAACTCCCGTAGCTCCGCATAGGCCCCCTGGACCCGCATGAGGTATTCTCGAATCATGGTCCCAGACCGCCTGAGTCTACCCCGCATCGGAGGGCAGCTTAACCCCCGGTATCATCTCAAGAGGTGAGTGATAGTATACTACATAACAACTTATCTTTAAACAACATAAGCACAACAAGGATACTCACCTATACAAACGTTACAAGATACTAACACACATAGCATCATATCATGTCTATTTATCAAACCATCTTTATTATTCTTTTCACAATACAAGTCTGTTATAAACACATAGGCAAACTTGTTTCTTTTATAAATCTTAAGTGGTTATACTTACTTCCCATAAAGCTAGTATAACTCTTAAGCTTCTGTTTTAAAAACCAATTAGTTCTCTTCTGATAATATGATTCAGAGTCTTTGAAATGTTTTCGCTTCTTATTATTCAGGCTTAAGCCGTGAGGCATTGCCGTAAGTATTATTCAGGCTTAAGTCAAAGACATTGCCATAGTTATTATTCAGTTAACACATGTACGTCTACCGTACTATATATATATTGTAAAATATCATGCTTTAGGAAGAATCACATACCTTCTCGTAAAACCACCGCCAAGTCAATATGTCGCGCAGAGTCACCTATAATAGTCACAGATATCTATCAAAGACTACTCAAGGTCATTCTAAACAGGGGTTCATAATTCTACTGAAGTCGGCAAAGACTTCCTACCGGTGAGCTATATAAGTTCATCGTGAAAACAATTCTATGTAAGTACTTTGATTATTCTTCTTTAAACCCTTCTAAGTGATTAATACTTCAATTCTATTCGTGATATACTTCTAAGTATTTATACTTATTCTTATACTACAACAGATATATATTCTAATTCAAAAGAGGGTTAGGATTAGTTACCCTAAGCCCAATAATATCCTAGAAAAGTCACACTGAGCAAGGTTTTGCTCCTAAGTTGTATGCTCCAAGAACCCTAGAAGTTCTTCACAACTTCTACTAAGTACTAAGGTATTTGGGCTAGGTATTTTGGGCATTATAACGATACAAGAAGGTAACTTTTCTACCAAGGAGTGGGTAGATTTCGGCCAGTTAGGGGTAGGCTCTCGCCATACAACACAAGGGAGGGAAGAGGTGTTTGGACGAAAAGCTTAAGGAGAGGAGAGGATTTTTAGACTTGGAAGATAACTTTGTGGATGAATAACTCTTCATCTCTGGGGTATTTATAGCTCAAGCCTTGGCCAACCAATGGCCAAGATGAAGACAAGTGCAAGGCAAGTGTAAGGCCAAGATCAAGCCAAGTGCACCCTAACTCCTACTCCACAAAACACTCCACAAAACACTCCACAAAACACTCCACAAAACAAGGCCTAAACAAGGACCCAATCGGCCAAGGCCAACACCCTCTTGACGCCCAATCGCCCAAAGCCACCCCACTTGCTTCCAATGTGAGGGTGACACATGTCACCCTCCCGTTGGTCCAAAATGTTTCGTCTCTCGGAAAAATCCGCCAAAAATAAGAAATGGCATAGCCGGAATTTACTCTACGAAAGCTGTGGAAACGTTTCGTCGGAAAACGATTCTTTTAGTGAGTTGTGTACAAAATAAAACGTCCAAGGCTTATCTTTAAGGCAAGATTTTCAGACGTATTCCTTACGCATATACCGAAATACGGGTATAACAATAGGTTGACACTTCTACGCACGCGATTTCGGCTTAGCTTGTGGATATTAGCGAAAAGGTATGTGAACTATCTCCTTCTAGCATGATTCCTTAAGATAAAGAAAGTAGGTTCTACTCCTTAAATGATCCATTCCTTGTTGTATTTGGATTGCTAAAATAGAATTTGTTCTATGTACTTCCTTGATTGTACTTTGATGTTTAGATTGTAAGTTATAGAATCCACTTTCTTGATGAAGTTTGGATTCTTAAAAGTGAAGGTATTTTTACTTAAAGTACATGTAGTCTTAAAAAGGAAGTGGTTTCCAAATTTTTGGCTAGTGCCTTAGTTCTAAAACCTAAAGGTCATTATAATGACTTTAGGGGAGTCAAAGGAGTGATTTACTTATTTGATTTAAAAGAGGAGAAATGCCATGATTTAAGAGAAGTAACTTGTGTTAAGGGTGAAGTTACTTGAGGTTTAAAAAGTAGAAGAAAACTTGTTTTCTAACTATTAAGAGACGTGAAGTATTTTGAAAGTTGAGAACTTGATTTGTAAGTATGTGATACTTGGTTTTAATAGTATAAGTCTCTTGGTTATTGAAGGAATGGATACGTCTAAAACCATAAAGGGTTATAACGGCTTTATGGGAAGTTGGTTATAACGGCTTTATGGAAGGTTTAGAAAGTTGTCTATTTTATTAATCGGCATAAGTTGCCTAGATTGTGAAAATTTGGAGTTACTTGATTTCAAGCTTTGAAATGAGTTTTCTAAAAATGTAGTAACTTACTTTGAAAAATAGACACGCCTTGATACTACGGGTGTTAGTATCTTGGGGCTTTACATAGAAAGGAGTCTTTTATAAAAGAATGTACGTACGTAGTATTTTGGCTTGTTAAAAGAGAATTATTCTAAGTGTGCCTTGATAAGTACTTTGGCTTGTTAAAAGAGAATTATTCTAAGTGTTCCTTGATAAGTACTTTGGCTTGTTAAAAGAGAATTATTCTATGTATGCCTTGATTAGTACTTTGGCTTATTAAAAGAGAATTATTCTATGTATAACTTGATTAGTACTTTGGCTTGATAAATTGAGGATTTGTCTAAGTGTGCCTTGATAAGTACTTTGGCTTGTTAAAAGAGAATTATTCTAAGTGTGCCTTGATAAGTACTTTGGCTTGTTAAAAGAGAATTATTCTATGTATGCCTTGATTAGTACTTTGGCTTGATAAATTGAGGATTTGTCTAAGTGTGCCTTGATAAGTACTTTGGCTTGTTAAAAGAGAATTATTCTATGTATGCCTTGATTAGTACTTTGGCTTGATAAATTGAGAATTTGTCTAAGTATGCCGTGATAAGTACTTGGGCTTGTTAATTGAGAATTGCCTATGTGTGCTGGAAATAGCCGGTTGTGTGCTATTGGTATATCAGTCGTTTCGGTCATTCCGGTTTGTGGCATTTGCATAATTCCGTGGATTTGCTACCCACGATGCGAGGAATACCTCACGCGAGTCCGTAGGGCTTACGCGGTGAAATAGTCCCACGCGGGCGTCCAACCTATGCGAGGAATACCATGCGAGTCCGTAAGGGCTTATGCGGGTGAAATAGTCCTATGCGAGGAATACCTCATGCGGTCCGAAAGGGCTTACGCGGTGAAATAGTCCCACGCGGGCGTGGTCCACCTATGCGAGGAATACCTCACGCGGTCCACGCGACCTATGCGGGTGAAATAGTCCCAGAATATGATTGCTAAATGATATCGCGCGGATGGTCCCGCTGATCATGAGCTTCCTAGTTTATATTGTAAGGATACTACTGTTTACTCTCATTGTTAGTAAGGCACAATGTGTTGTATTTTGATTATCATATATGTCCCCGGATTTGTTTGTGTTACCCTATGGTCATGCTTTTACGAGGTGGGACTTGGTGTTCATGTATCCTTATTGGTGTTATTACATCATGGACTGCCGGCAGTGAGGAAGGATTCCACGGGCATGATTGATATTATGGGCGTGAGACCCATGGTTATATTGAGTAATGACTTTGAGGGCCTGCGTCCCTGACTTGATATGACTACTTATGTGTTATGTACTGTAGGTTGGCTATCATACATGTCTCCTGTTTTGTTCAGACTGTTATGATTTCATTACAGTACTTATTGTTCACATACTTGGTACATTCTTCGCATCGACTCCTTCGGGGCCGCTCATGCCGCAGTTTAGGTACGCAGATTCGGTGATCGGCAGTGTAGGATCCGCCAGGTTTTGGATAAACTCCTTCTATTCCAGAGTTTATCTTTGGTATATGTCCTTCAGTACAGGCTTTGTATAGTTTTGGGTACGGCGGGGCCTTGTCCCGTCATAGTTCAGTTTAACTCCTAGAGGTTTGTATTCATATGTGGTGTAACGACCCGTTCCGGGGCCCGTTACTGGTGCCTTACCCCGGGCACCCTAGCGATACATACATCAGAGAAAATCAGCGGAACATAAAACATGAGTCATTATACAAGAGATATAATAAATAAACAAAGCCAACCAAAACGGTTGCCTTCAAGATATACATAAAACACGAACAGCTTTAATCCTTTTACAACCCCGCCACAACAAGCATTACTGCACTTAAGATATACACGACTATGACGACAGTGGCCTCGCCATACCCCGAATGTACAAGAACCTACAACTCGTGGAACACCTACCAGGATAAGCCTCCGAGAAACGGAGCTTCAAATGCGCTGAATCGTGATCCTATGGCGAGGATCCACGATCGATGTACTTCTACCGCGGCATGAACGCAGCTTCAAGGAGGTCAAGACAACAGTACCAAGTATGTGAAATCTGCATAATATCAGAAATGAAATCATACTAGTCTATATAAAGCAGAGACATGTATGATAACCAAACTACGATCACAACATAAAACGATCATCACTCCAATATAACTATGGGTCTTACGCCCACAACATCAATCAGTTCGCATTATGGCCGCATGCCCCTAATATCGTGACGGTGTAGACATGTCCATGATGCAACAATAATACCAATGTCCCATGGCCACATGCCCGAATTCTGATCGGTAGACATGTCCATGTGACCTCAATAACAAGACAAAGAATCCAAATGGAAGCATACCCGCGCGCTACGATCGTGTCAAGATGTCCAAAGGGAAACAATAAGACAACATTCCAAATGGACGATACCCGCAGCGCTACGCATCGTGTCGGTATGTCCAAAGGGAAACAATAAGACAACATTCCAAATGGACGATACCCGCGCGCTACGCATCGGTCGTCAAGATGTCCAAAAGGAAATCCTGCGCGATAATCAAAATGGAAACATACCCGCGCGCCACGATCGTGTCAAGATATCCAAAGTGATTCACCACAAGACCTTAACCAAAATGGAGGCATACCCGCAGCGCCACGATCGTGTCAAGTATGTCCAAAGTGATTAACAACAATAATACTATCAACGAACGCACTGCGGAATTTCTCCGCCACACGCAAGACGCCCAAGTAAGTTCTCAACAAGTCAACCGACCTCCATCGAGAGACACGGAATACGTAAATACAACGCTTTGCACAACAAAGGTTATCACAATAAGCATAGCCAAGCTTCACAACAACAAGCATAGGCAAGTTTCACAACAACACAAAGTACTTTCATTTTATACCAAAGTCCGGTTTTTAACCCCAAAGTACTACATACGTAAGTTCTTTTAAAAGAGATCCATTTCTTTATAAAAGTCACCCGATACCCGTAGTATTAGAATGACCAACCCACCTTCCTTTTCAAAACCAAGTAACAACATTCTTTTCCTAAGTTCGGTTTGCCTAGTTTCAATTACTCAAGCTTCTCATTTTCAAATGGTTTCATAGTTCCCAAACTTAATCACTTGATTCCTTTTAGAACAATTGAGTAACATATGTCATATATGTGAGTAGTTTATTCTTGTTTATAACGATCTTATTACAAAGACCATGATCTAGAAGATGTAATATCATTTTGTCTTATCTTAGCTTCTATGCAGATGGAGGTTTCTACCGGTTTTAATACAACACATCATTATTCAATACATTTTCCTTTATTAACGCTGCAGTTGGTCCTGTCGATACACATTCGATTCCCAAATCAGAAACATTATCCCTTTAAAACCAAGTACTCATTACTCACGAATGAGGTTTCACAAACATCCACATTAAAACAAATAAGTTAAGTCTCTTATCTTATAAGATCAAGTCTCTTAACTTCTAACATCAGTAAACCATTTTCACTTACATAAGGTCGTTATAACTAACTTCCCATAAAGCTATTATAACACCCTATGTTTTTGACCAACCAAATCACTTAGCACATGTACGCTCACCGCACTACATAGTTCACAACCATCATGCTAGAAAAGATAGGAAGAGGTTCACATACCTCGCGACGATTTATCGACAATAAGCAAAATGCTCCAAGTACTACAACGCTAGCCCTTTCCACTCTCGAGTAGAATACGCGACTCTTAGAACTTTCACCTAAAAAGGTCAAAACGTCTATTAACCCCAAAACACAAGTTTCTATCATTCTATAGAAAATTCGCAAAGACTCTCCCCGCAACAACAGAAATCTCCTCCTCTATCGAGGCCTACGCCAAGCCAACCAGTGGGGTTTACACGCCTACCCGACGTGTACAATTCTACTCAGTAATACTACACAAGTCTACCGCAATACAGTCCTATGTAAATACAGTTCAGTTCAGTTCTTTATTCTTCAGGCTTAAGTCAAAAGACATTGCCGAATACTAAGTAGTTCCATATATAGTATACTTCAACTATATATTCAACCAAACATGTAATTTCCAATTACAATAGAGGACGAGATAATTACCTCGATAAGCCCAAAATTATCCGAGTTTAATGTCGCTTCCCGAGCAAGGTTTAGCTCCACCGTGCGCTCCAAACCACTCCAAACAACCCTTAGAAGTTCTAACCAACTTCTACTCACATACTTCAACCAACAATGAAGATTTCCTTAGGGTTTCGGTTTGAGACTAAAAGGACAAAAGGTAGTATTTCCGGACTCTACGCAAAGAGGTATCTTTGGAATACTACAAGGTACAAGGCTAAGGTATTTTGGGCATTATAACAATACTAGGGGAGTATTTCTATACCACAACAAGGGTATTATACAAAAACAACTAGGCTAGTGGGGTACATGGCCAGACCTCACAAGGAGTGGAGACCTCACCGCCAACGGCCACGGTCCAGGGGGAGAGGAGCTCTTGGACGAGAGTCAACAAGAGGGAGGGGAGGGATTCAAGACTTGGAAACATTTGTGGATGAATGAAGTCTTCACAACGGGGGGGTATTTATAGCAAACCCAAATGCCAACCAATGGCCAAGATCAAGCCATGTGCAAGGCAAGTGTAAGGCCTTGATCAAGCCAAGTGCACCCTAACCCCTACTCCACAAAACATGGCACAAGACAAGCCACAAAACAAGGCCAAAACAAGGCACAAAACAAGGAACCAATAGGGCAAAAAACGTGAGCCAAAAGATCAAGCCAATTCGTGAACCACATCTTCCACTGACGCCCACTTGCTTCAATGTGAGGTGACACATGTCACCCTCCCGTTGGTCCAAAATGTTTCGCCTCTCGGAAAAATCCGCAAAAATTAAAAAGGACATAGCCGAATTTTCCTACGAAAGTCGTGGAAACGCTTTCGCCTGAAAAACGACTTAGCCCAGACTGTGCCCAAATGTAACCGCCAAGCCACCTAGGGGTGACACGTGTCACCCTCCTATTGGCCCTCAAAAACGCTCTTCAAAAAAATATCCACAATGGCCAAAATCTCAAAACAAAGTGGCCCACAAAATCAGTAAATTTCTCCCGTGGCCCCACGTGACCATTTCCAAAATAAAATTCCATAATTCTCTAATATTCCAGAAGTCCGAATACCAACCGGGAATCCAATTCCCATTAACGAACCTTTTTCTTCACAAATGACCGGAAACTTTTCCGAAAACTCACATCTTTCTTTCTTTTCAAAATTCTCGCCAGACGCCGCACGCACGCCCTCACATACATACCCCGCAACTACGGGTATAACATTCTCCTCCTTAGAAACATTCGTCCGAATGTTCCTTCTCAAGACGGATATCGATGAAGTTCCTCTAACAAGTTGTCAACGCCATACCGCCAGCGAAATAACACACGTTATCTTCCTTCCTTACTCGTCGTGCCCTTCTCGAACACTTGAACTCTCCCAAGACGCACCATACTTCACCATTACCGCTCTCAAAATCTCGAGTCACTACCTCCAAACTTGGTCATCTTACTAACCTCAAACTTCCTTAAGGCCATTCCCGCCTTTACGAACCGCTTCAGTCGAACGCGCCCACGAACTCATACGATGATCATACAAACTTGGGCCTAGCATCCTCGTGACCTACCACCAAGCGGACCACCCAGAACTGACCCCACCCCAAACCGGTTACGGGTTGACCCGCAAATGGTCCTCAACCCGACCCCAACCGCTAAAACTCTTGTCTCCCGATCCGGAACAATCTTACTAATTCACATCATGAAAGCTACCACTTCCATCTCACACTACCCACGGACTTATCACACAAATAAATCCCACGTATACTACTACTCTGATAAGGGTCAAAAATAAATCTTTAACTCAAGACGACCTTACCCCTAAGGTCTCAGTCGTGACATAGTCTAAGGTTCACACTTACCATGCCTCCATACGTATCCTCCCAACTAACCATGCATTTTAACTCACACATATCACAATGCTATCCGTACATAGCACACAATAATGAGATCATCATAACAAGCATACCAAAACTCTAGAGGGTTAAGGATATACCTGAAGCTACCGCTCCACTCTAATCATAGGCCTGCCCTGCAGGGCGCATAGCTGTAGAAGGTGATGAACCAGCCACGCATCCCGGGCGTCGAGTCGTAACATCCGCGCTTCCCTTGGTAGGATTCGCCTCGCAAATGGCCCGCTGGCCGCAAGCAAAACAAACTCCCAATCTAGCACGACACTTCCAAAATGGAGTCTACCACAATGGTCACAACGAGGTAGGGTGGCTTCACCGTTAACACCCCGCTCGCCAAAATCAACCTCGAGCCCCGACCGCCTCAAGACGGTGGAGGACCACTGCACGGTGGGGTATATAACTAGCTCGGCCGAGGCGGTCCGCTCAAAGCCACCAGCGACCTGCCGCCCCGCCTCTTCTCGCTGATCCAGTGTCATTCCGCGAATTCTCCGTGCCTCACATCCTAGCGCATGAGCTGCGTGCGGAAATGTCCATGCGGTGAAGAGAAACACCCGCACAAGATTCGCCATATAATCATCAAGCCCGTGACGTAGCGATGCACCCTATCCTCCATATTCGCACCAGCGCAGGACATATCGAGCCAAAGAATCGAACTCGACATTGTACTCCGACGGCGCTCTCGCCTCAAGAACAAAAATTGTTTACCGCGTTCTCCTCATCTGCGAGGCAAGAAGTGCGTGAGAAAGCCCCAAAACTCATCCCATACTGCTTGGAGGTGCATGCTCTCCCGAAAGCTCCCATGAATCAAACCAATCGATCGCGGTATCACGCACCGATGCGAACCAAAGGTCACAGACTGCTTCGAAGCCTTGATCACCCGCATGATCCGTCAGAATCGCCGGATGAACTCTCGCGATCATCCTCGTGCTCGACCCATAAAACTCGCGGCTACAACTCGTAAAGTCCCGTAGCCTCAAACTATCTCGCCGGGGTGAACCATGGTGCATCGAACCGAATCACGTGATCCACTGTCTCATATCCGCCACAACCTCGCCAATAATCGCCATCTCTCGCGACCCATCTCCCGCCTGCATCGTGGATCGAGGCTCGTGCATCAGAGTCTCATCGCCCATCGCTGCGCTTAAACTCGGCTGGTGCCGGGCGGCGCAAACCCGCCGTCAAGCACAACCTCGTATCGCTCGGGCTCGCGCTCGCACTTCCTCAGATCTCACTAGCAGCACTCGGCCGCTTTGCCTCTGGGCCCGGTTGCCTTGGCGGAGGCATAACGGTAAAAACGAGATACGCGGAGGGTCCAACTTACAACATGCCTCTAAGGCACGATCTCGGGATGAGAAGAATGGAAACCAATCCTAAATGTCTGCGGCCTCACGATTATAGATGTGGTGCACAACACATCGATAATCAAGACTCTACTAGACACGGTCCAGACACTTTCCGAGGACTAATCGCTCGATACCACTTTTGTAACGACTGCCCGGCTCTGCATCGTGCCTTACCCCGGCACCTAGCGATACATACATCGAGAAAATCAGCGAACATAAAACATGATTCATTATACAAGAGATATAATAAATAAAGAGGCCAACAAAAACTGTTGCCTTCATTATATATATAAAACCTGAACATTTTAATCCTTTTACAACCCGGCCCACAACAAGATTACTGCACTTAAGATATATTAACGACTATGACGGACGTGGCCCCGCCATACCCCGAATGTACAAGAACCTACAACTCGTGAACACCTACCATGATAAGCCTCCGAGAAACGGAGCTTCAAATGCGCTCAATCGTGATCCTATGGCGAGGATCCACGGCCGATGTACTTCTACCATGCAGATGAACGCAGCCTCAAGGAGGTCAAGATAACAGTACCAAGTATGTGAAATCGCATAATATCAGAAATGAAATCATACTAGTCTATATAAAGCAGAGACATGTATGATAACCAAACTACGCTCACAACATAAAACAACATCACTCCAATATAACTATGGGTCTTACGCCCACAACATCAATCGAGTTCAGACATGGCCGTATGCCCCGAATATCAGACGGTAGACATGTCCATGATGCAACAATAATACCAATGTCCCATGGCCACATGCCCCGAATTCGTGACGGTGTAGACATGTCCATGTGACCTCAATAACAAGACAAAGAATCCAAATGGAAGCATACCCGCGCGCTACGATCGTCGTCGGTATGTCCAAAGCGGAAACAATAAGACAACATTCCAAATGGACGATACCCGCGCGCTACGATCGTGTCAAGATGTCCAAAGGGAAACAATAAGACAACATTCCAAATGGACGATACCCGCGCGCCACGATCGTGTCGATGTCCAAAAGGAAATCACAAGGCGATAATCAAAATGGAAACATACCCGCGCGCCACGATCGTGTCGAGATATCCAAAGTGATTCACCACAAGACCTTAACCAAAATGGAGGCATACCCGCGCGCTACGATCGTGTCAAGATGTCCAAAGTGATTAACAACAATAATACTATCAGCGAACGCACTGCGTGGAATTTCTCCGCCGCCGCACGCCCAAGTAAGTTCTCAACAAGTCAACCGACCTCCATCGAGAGACACGGAATACGTAAATACAACGCTTTGCACAACAAAGGTTATCACAATAAGCATAGCCAAGCTTCACAACAACAAGCATAGGCAAGTTTCACAACAACACAAAGTACTTTCATTTTATACCAAAGTCCGGTTTTTAACCCCAAAGTACTACATACGTAAGTTCTTTTAAAAGAGATCCATTTCTTTTATAAAAGTCACCCGATACCGTAGTATTAGAATGACCAACCCACCTTCCTTTTCAAAACCAAGTAACAACATTCTTTTCCTAAGTTCGGTTTGCCTAGTTTCAATTACTCAAGCTTCTCATTTTCAAATGGTTTCATAGTTCCCAAACTTAATCACTTGATTCCTTTTAGAACAATTGAGTAACATATGTCATATATGTGAGTAGTTTATTCTTGTTTATAACGATCTTATTACAAAGACCATGATCTAGAAGATGTAATATCATTTTGTCTTATCTTAGCTTCATGCAGATGGAGGTTTCTACTGGTTTTAATACAACACATCATTATTCAATACATTTTCCTTTTATTAACGCCGCAGTTGGTGCTGTCGATACACATTCGATTCCCAAATCAAGAAACATTATCCCTTTAAAAACCAAGTACTCATTACTCACGAATGAGGTTTCACACAAACATCCACATTAAAACAAATAAGTTAAGTCTCTTATCTTATAAGATCAAGTCTCTTAACTTCTAACATCAGTAAACCATTTTCACTTACATAAGGTCGTTATAACTAACTTCCCATAAAGCTATTATAACACCCTATGTTTTAAACCAACCAAATCACTTAGCACATGTATCGCTCACCGTACTACATAGTTCACAACCATCATGCTAGAAAAGATAGGAAGAGGTTCACATACCTCGCGACGATTTATCGACAATAAGCAAAATGCTCCAAGTACTACAACCTTGCTAGCCCTTTCCACTCCTCGAGTAGAATACGCTACTCTTAGTACTTTCACCTAAAAAGGTCAAAACGTCTATTAACCCCAAAACACAAGTTTCTATCATTCTATAGAAAATTCGGCAGCACCTCCCCCCCCCGCAACAGCGTAAATCTCCTCCTCTATCGAGGCCACGCCAAGCCAACCGGGGTGGTTTACACGCCTACCCTGACGTACAATTCTACTCGGAATACCACACAAGTCTACCGCAATACACCCTATGTAAATACGATTCGATTGGGCTTTATTCTTCAGGCTTAAGTCATAAGACATTGCAGAATACTAAGTAGTTCCATATATAGTATACTTCTACTATATATTCAAACAAACATGTAATTTCCAATTACAATAGAGGGACGAGATTATTACCTCGATAATCCCAAAATTATCCGAGTTTAATGTCGCTTCCCGAGCAAGGTTTAGCTCCACTCAGTGCGCCCAAACCACTCCCAACAACCCTTAGAAGTTCTAGCCAACGTCTACTCACTTACTTCCACCAACTATGAAGATTTCGTAAGGGTTTCGGTTTGAGACTAAAGAGGACAAAAGGTAGTATTTCCGGACTCTACGCAAAGAGGTATCTTTGGAATACTACAAGGTACAAGGCTAAGGTATTTTGGGCATTATAACAATACTAGGGGAGTATTTCTATACCACAACAAGGGGTATTATACGAAAACAACTAGGCTAGTGGTACCTACGGCTAGACCTCATGAGGGGAGACCTCACGCCAAAGGCCACTTTCTGGGGAGAGGAGCTCTTGGACGAGAGTCAACAAGAGGAGGAGGAGGGATTCAAGACTTGGAAACATTTGTGGATGAATGAAGTCTTCACAAAGGGGGGGGTATTTATAGCAAACCCAAATGCCAACCAATGGCCAAGATCAAGCCATGTGCAAGGCAAGTGTAAGGCCTTGATCAAGCCAAGTGCACCCTAACCCCTACTCCACAAAACATGGCACAAGACAAGCCACAAAACAAGGCCAAAACAAGGCACAAAACAAGGAACCAATAGGGCCAAAAACGTGAGCCAAAAGATCAAGCCAATTCGTGAACCACATCTTCCACTGACGCCCACTGCTTCAATGTGAGGTGACACATGTCACCCTCCCGTTGGTCCAAAATGTTTCGCCTCTCGGAAAAATCCGCAAAAATTAAAAGGACATAGCCGAATTTTCCCTACGAAAGTCAGGAAACGCTTTCGTCTAAAAACGACTTAGCCTGCACTGCGCTCAAATGTAACCGCCAAGCCACCAGCGGGGGTGACACGTGTCACCCTCCTATTGGCCCTCAAAACGTCTTCAAAAAAATATCCACAATGGCCAAAATCTCAAAACAAAGCTGGCTACAAAACAGAATTTCTCCGTGGCCCCACGTGACCATTTCGAAAATAAAATTCCATAATTCTCTAATATTCCAGAAGTCCGAATACCAAACTGGGAATCCACCCCATTAACGAACCTTTTTCTTCACAAATGACCGGAAACTTTTCCGTCGAAAACTCACATCTTTCTTTCTTTTCAAAATTTCTGCCGTACGCTCGCACGTACGTCCTCACATACATACCCTGCAACTACGGGGTATAACATGTGGGATTGGACTCATGTACGGTGTAGTATCTTTTGTTTATGTATATATGGCAGCCTTGTCGGCTTTGCCCTTGCACGTACGTTTGTAGAAAAAAATGAGGTTATTTCGCCCGCGACTTACTTGTATTGTTATGCAGGGGTGCCTGTAGGGCACGACCACGCCCGGGTTCGGGCCGTGGACAGAGTGGTATCAGAGCGATACCCTCGGAATGTCTACGCATCGTGTCTAGTAGAGTTCGATTATCGGTGTTGCGCGCCACACCCATAAACAGGAGGCTACAGGACATTTAGGAGTTGGTTTATATTCTTTTCACTCTAAGATCGTGCCATAGAGCTGTGTTAGTAAGAAAATTCCTCTCTGACGTATTGTTGTGTTACAGTATGCCTCCAAGGAGGGCAACACGCCTGAAGGGCAAATGAAAGATGAGCTACTAGTCGACTCAGAGAGTTGATAGGGCTTATGCGCCTGTGGTACACCGGATGTTGTTCATGATCGGCGAAGTTCTTCTGCCAGTTTTGAGGCCCCAAAGACGAGCCTCCGCTTCGGTTAGAGAATACTATAGGTCGTGAGGAAAGCCGTTGTGTTATTGACCAAGATAGCGGTGCTAGCGGTTGTAAGTGATAGTACCTGCAGGTAGGGATACTTTGATTAGTAAGTGAGAAGTAAGAATGTTGACAAGAATGATAGGTGAACTGAGACTATAGTTGTATAAAGTTCACAAGTTGTAATTGCCCCATGACAGTGTAAGACCAATAGGGAAGATTGTACAGTAGAAATACTTTGGCTTATGTGACGAACCTCAGTGAATAGGGATAGGGTAAGAAGTACCTTGAGATAAGAGAGATTTATTCGGACTAAGAACGAAGTTAAGTGACGATGAGTCGGGTTATAGACTCATTTCGGGTCAACCGATAGTATGGAATCGGGTGATGTCAGTTAGAAATAGTCCCGTTAAGTGATAGGGTCCTGGGGATGCCAGGCCCAAGTTTAGTTAATCGTTGTACGAGTTTGTGGACGCTGCTCCACCTAACTAGGTCGTAAGGACCGAGAAGAGCCTTAGCGGAAATTCAAGTAGCTTAATGGCCGTGTTTGATTAGTAACTCCGAGTGGAGAACAGAAACGATATTGAGATTTTGTCGTGTACTAGATAAGTTGAAAGACGAAAGTATGACTAGTAAGGAAAGAAAGGAACCTCTAAGGATCCCGTGTTTTAAAGATCAGAACCTTCGAGTTTTGTGAGAAGGGGTCGCGACGGAAGGTCCATTGTTATGTTTACGTATGTTGTGGTGGCCATGTGTGGCATCGTTGGTCTTGTGCGCTTTGATCGATAGGCATAGTATAGAGATTGTCTTAGGGTGTGTATAGCTTGGCAACCGACTAAGAACATTCGGGGACGAATGTTTCTAAGGGGGGAAGAATGTTACACCCCGTAAGTCCAGGACATGTATAAGAGAATGTACGTAAGGAAACAAGACTTGGAAATTAGTACGAAAGGAAGAATTGTTTTTCCGACGGAAAAACTTACGAAGGTCGGAAAGGAAAAATGTTATTTGTTGAGAATTGGATTCTCAAAATTCATTATTTGAAAAGTATGGAACTTGTTAATATTATGGAAATTTACCTTTACGGATTTGGTCATGTGGGGCCCACCCGAGGAATTTTACGTTTTGTGGGGCCCACGAGGGTTACGGAATTTTATGGACGAATGAGAGGGCGATACATGGCACCCCCATAAGTGGTCTTGGTCGAATTAGAGGAGGGGTATTATGGTCATTGAATATCTTGGAAGATAAGTCTTCAAAGCTTGACATACTTGACTAGTCAACTTGCCACATAAGCTTGATCCATGTGATTTTAATCCTAGCCTCACATTTGTTTAAGTCTAAGCCCTCCATTGTGTGTTATAAGGTTAATACTAGTGCAAGACTAGCTAATTTACACTTAGAAAATTTTAGAGAACCATTGTTCTAGCAACATTGCTCTCGGGTTTGCATACTATACCCACACAAAAATTTGTGATTTTGATCCTTTGTTCACAAGACTTAAAACCAAGGTTCCTAAGAGTGTTGTAAGGTTATCTCAATAGAAAGATTTCGGAAAAAACGTATTTTTACGTTAGTCGCAAGGCGAAAACTAAGGGAGTTCTTCAACTTTGAAGTTAGAACTTGAAGATGGGTTCTTCATAGGCCTCTAAGGAGTGCTTGGAGCGGATTGGAACCTAAGGATAGGAGCTAAGAATTGCTAAGGCGCGACTTTGGAATCTTGGAAATTTTAAGGGCTTTAAAGGTATATTCTTGTCGTTGTAGCAATTAAGGTTTACTTATCATTGTAGCTATGGTTTTAGCAAGCATGAGTTATATAGTATGAAGTTTGATATGTTTATTGTCTATTGGAACCCTAATCCGAAATCTAGCATGTTTAACTTTAAGATTTCAATTCTAGTCGATTATTAGTCTAAGCGTCGCATGTTGTATAAAGAAGGAAATTGTAGTTGTTGAAGTTGTTTAGACTATATAACATGTTAGACCTTAGAACTTGGAATTGTAAGAAGGATTGAAAAAGACTTAGTTTTGTTCTAGATGTTGGCAGAGAATGGCTTTTGGCATATTCACTATTTCGTATGAATTGTGGGGCGGAATTTTACACGTATTGTAAGGCGTGTAATCCCCTTTGTTTGGTTGTTGTTTGGAGCCTTAAATGTGGCTTGTTGGTTATTGTATTCGGCCTTGAAAAAGGTGGCAAAGTAAGTAGAAACAAAGGAGGTGCTGCCCGATTTTCCGTAGAATTAGAGACCGTATACTTAGTATTATTCTACGTAGAGACTAGAAGTTGATAGTCTTGTTGTGACCATTATAGGTTGACACTTCTACGTACGGCGTATTCGGCTTAGCTTGTGGATATTAGCCGAAAAGGTATGTGAACTATCTCCTCTTCTAGCATGATTCCTTAAGATAAAGAAAGTAGGTTCTACTCCTTAAATGATCCATTCCTTGGTTGTATTTGGATTGCTAAAATAGAATTTGTTCTATGTACTTCCTTGATTGTACTTTGATGTTTAGATTGTAAGTTATAGAATCCACTTTCTTGATGAAGTTTGGATTCTTAAAAGTGAAGGTATTTTTACTTAAAGTACATGTAGTCTTAAAAAGGAAGTGGTTTCCAAATTTTTGGCTAGTGCCTTAGTTCTAAAACCTAAAGGTCATTATAATGACTTTAGGGGAGTCAAAGGAGTGATTTACTTATTTGATTTAAAAGAGGAGAAATGCCATGATTTAAGAGAAGTAACTTGTGTTAAGGGTGAAGTTACTTGAGGTTTAAAAAGTAGAAGAAAACTTGTTTTCTAACTATTAAGAGACTTGAAGTATTTTGAAAGTTGAGAACTTGATTTGTAAGTATGTGATACTTGGTTTTAATAGTATAAGTCTCTTGGTTATTGAAGGAATGGATACGTCTAAAACCATAAAGGGTTATAACGGCTTTATGGGAAGTTGGTTATAACGGCTTTATGGAAGGTTTAGAAAGTTGTCTATTTTATTAATCGGCATAAGTTGCCTAGATTGTGAAAATTTGGAGTTACTTGATTTCAAGCTTTGAAATGAGTTTTCTAAAAATGTAGTAACTTACTTTGAAAAATAGACACGCCTTGATACTACGGGTGTTAGTATCTTGGGGATTTACATAGAAATGAGTCTTTTATAAAAGAATGTACGTACGTAGTACTTTGGCTTGTTAAAAGAGAATTATTCTAAGTGTGCCTTGATAAGTACTTTGGCTTGTTAAAAGAGAATTATTCTAAGTGTGCCTTGATAAGTACTTTGGCTTGTTAAAAGAGAATTATTCTATGTATGCCTTGATTAGTACTTTGGCTTGTTAAAAGAGAATTATTCTATGTATAACTTGATTAGTACTTTGGCTTGATAAATTGAGGATTTGTCTAAGTGTGCCTTGATAAGTACTTTGGCTTATTAAAAGAGAATTATTCTAAGTGTGCCTTGATAAGTACTTTGGCTTGTTAAAAGAGAATTATTCTATGTATGTCTTGATTAGTACTTTGGCTTATTAAAAGAGAATTATTCTATGTATAACTTGATTAGTACTTTGGCTTGATAAATTGAGGATTTGTCTAAGTGTGCCTTGATAAGTACTTTGGCTTGTTAAAAGAGAATTATTCTAAGTGTGCCTTGATAAGTACTTTGGCTTGTTAAAAGAGAATTATTCTAAGTGTGCCTTTATGTCACGACCCGAACCCGGGCCCGTGACTGGTGCCTTACCCCGGGCACCCTAGTGATACAACATCAGAGTAATCAGCGGAACATAAAACAAGACATGAAAATATTATGAAGTAAGAAACAATAATCGGAGAAAACTTGCCTTACGGCATATATATAAATCAATTTTAAAACCGAACAGTTACATCCCATTACAACTCTGCCACAGCGATTACATGCACCTCTAAGTATGATACGACAACAATGGCGGGACAGGGCCCCGCCATACCCCTGAATGTAAATACCTACAACGACAGGGGACTATACCACTGATAAGCCTCCGGAGAAACAGAGCTTCCCATACGCTGAACTGTGACCCCGAGAACTAGGATCAACGACTGGTGTACCTCAACCTGCGGCATGAACGCAGCCCCCCGAAGGAGGTCGATAACAGTACCAAGTATGTGGCCGAAAATATCAGAATGAAATCATAGTAGTCTATATAAAGCAGGAGACATGTATGATAACCAAAACTACAGTTCACACTAAATAAGCAGTCATGTCAAGTCAGGGACTCACGCCCTCAAAGTCATCATAAACCGCACGGTAAGTACGAGGCATAGCCGACTACTAAAACCCACGATAACAAGGTCGTAAATCAGATCATGAGATCTGTCTAGGCCGTCACATGATCAAAGCCGCCACTCGCGCGCGATATCTAATGCGCGTCTAGCCACGAACTTCCCATAGCTCCGCATGGGCCACTCCAATGGCCCGCATGAGGTATTCCCCGCATCGAGGGTAGCTACTCCCCGGCAGCGTCCTGGACTCGCCGTCCGCATGGCCACAAAGACCGCATGACCACAAGGGCCGCAAACTAACCTGGAACTCTCGTAGCTCAGCATAGGCCATCTGCACTGCATAAGGTATTCTCGAATCATAGGTCACTAGACGCATGAGTCTACCCCGCATCGGAGGGCAGCTTAACCCCCGGAATCATGAGTGATATAATATCAACATGACAGCTTATCGTTAAACAACCTAAGCACAACAAGGGAAAACCCCTTTACACAAACATCACAAGATACTAACTCACGTAGCATCCTAACATGTTTACTTATCAAATCAACAAGAAAGTATTACAAGGCTATCACAAACCAGCGCAATCAAGTTATACACACAAGGTACATTCTAATATATGATTAACAAGATCGGTTTTTATCCCCAAAGTACTTCATATATTAACTCTTTAAAAGATACGCTACTTTCACAAAACCACACAATACGTAGTATATGAAAATAGAGTGATTATCTTTTGAAGTAAATCAAAACACTTACCTTTGTAAAATCAAGTAACAACATTATTTTCCAAACGTCCAAGTTTGCCTAATTTCAAAAGTTCACGTTTCTTATTTTAGAAAGGTTTCGTAGTTCATAGTCTTATTCATTTAAGAATATAATTCTCTTTTAAACCATCTGAGAAACATAAGCCTTATATGTGAGTAGGATATTCTTGTTTATAACAATCTTATTACAAAACCATGATCTAGAAATATCATTTTGTCTCATCTTAGCTTCTATGCAGATGGAAGTTTCTCTTGGTTTTAATAATACTTAATCACAAAACATTTCCTTTTATTAACGCCGCAGTGGTTTGTCGATACACATTCGATTTCGAACTCAAGAAACATTCTTAAGTTGTTATACCTAACTTCCCATAAAGCTAGTATAACTCTTAAGTTTTCAAAACTAAGTATTACTCTTCTTTCAAAATGATTCAAAATCTTTTGAAATACTTCAAGTTCTTTATTATTACATAACCAGCCGGTTATAGTTCAAATCGATTACCTTTTAAAACCATAAGTATTTTCTTACATACATAAAGTCATTATAACCAACTTCCCATAAAGCCGTTATAACACTTTATGTTTTAGACCAATCAAATACATTTAACACATGACGCTCACCGTACTACATAGTTACACACATATCATGCTAGAAGAGATAGGAAGAGGTTCACATACCTCGCGACGATTATCGACTAATAGCAAAACGCCCAAGTACCTCAAACCAGGCTACTCCTTAAGCCAGTTGATCGCGCCACGCATAGTACTTCCACCTATAAGGCCACAAGGCGCTTATTAACATTTAGGTCTCTTCGTAGAACATCCTACGTAAAATTAAGACCTCCCCGCAACAGCAGAAATCTCTCCTCTATCGGGGCGGCTACCAAGCCAACCAGGGGGTTATACGCCTAATCGGACGCACAATTCTACCTCGCGAAAAGCTACACAAGTCTATCTGAATACATTGCTATGTAATTCAGATCAAAGACTTTTCTTTGAAAAGGTTTCTTATTATTCAGCTTAAGTCGCGAGACATTGCCGTAAGTATTATTCAGCTTAAGTCCAAAGACATTGCCGATAACAACGTTCAGTTCTATATATAGTATACTTCAACTATATAGTCTAACAATCATGTAATTTCCAATTACAATAGAGGACAAGATATTTACCTCGATAAGCCCATAATTATCCGAGTTTAAATGTCGATCCCGAGCAAGGTTTAGCTCTACTCCAAGGCGCTCCGAGGCGCTCCACACAACCCTTAGAAGTTCTAACCAACTTCTACTTAATATTCCAACCAACTATGGAGATTTTCCTTGGTTTCGGTTTTGGTATTGACGGAAGTATAATAGTATAAGCTGGTTTTTCAGATAGGTATAACCTTAGAATACTACAAGGTATCTGGCTAAGGTAATTGGGCATTATAACAATACTTTGAGAGTATCACTATACCACAAAAAAAGGGTATTATACGAAAACAACTAGGCTAGGGAGGTACCCCACGGCTAGCACCACGCG
This sequence comes from Przewalskia tangutica, assembly GCA_029844215.1. Classification (NCBI taxonomy): domain Eukaryota; kingdom Viridiplantae; phylum Streptophyta; class Magnoliopsida; order Solanales; family Solanaceae; genus Przewalskia; species Przewalskia tangutica. The sequence goes on from CM056727.1 coordinate 69,306,663, forward strand.
AGGAGTGGTGTACCTACCAACCCCACTGGTGGGGAACTCTCGGCTGGGGAAGGGTGCTCGCCAAAGGCACTACACTGGGAGGAAGAAGCTTTGAGACTTAGAGATTTTGGATGAAGAAGTTCATCAAAGGAGGGTATTTATAGGTCAAGTAAAGGCCAACCAATAGCCAAGATTTAGCCAAGTGCTAGGCAAGTTTAAGGCCAAGATTGGGACAAGTGTGCTGGTCCCACTTTATCAATCAACACACAAAATATCCTACCAACTACACTTTCCAATTTCGTCCCAATTACGCCCCACATCCGCCAATGAGAGGGTGACAAGTGTCGCCTCTTGTTGGCCCAAAATGTTTCGCCTCTCGTAAAAATCCGCAAAATTGAAATGACATAGCCGAATTTTCCTACGAAAGTCGTGGAAAACGTTTCGTCGAAAAACGACTCTAACCGTGTTGTGAACAAATAATTTTCGCCCTACACTTAAGGCACAAACTTTTCTACGCACGCCCCACGCATACTCCAAAATACGGTATAACATTCTCCTCCTTAGAAACATTCGTCCCGAATGTTCCTTCTAAGTCTCAAAACAAACATGCGCCAGTAGTCTTCACTACTATACTTACCTGAACAATCCTGCCACAACTGGCCACAACAACACCTGCGCAAAATACTTACATCCAAGTCCACGAGGAAACACCTCTAACATCACAAACGCTCCCATCTAAGGGTCTAAAATATAATTCCTTCACACTTTCTCCATACAAAATAAATGGTCACATCTCTGCTCGCAATACATGCTCGCTTCTCCCTTTACTCATCGTGATACCACTTTTGTCACTTTGCCGCGAGGTTCTAGTGTCACCGCGACCCAACAAATGGTACCGGCCGCATGCGATCCCCGAGGTCGCCGTGACACTGAACTCTTACCACATTTCGAGCATCGCTTCGCCAAAACTCGGGTTACTATCTCTAACGTGGTCATCATTAATCGGGAACACTGATGGATCTCCGATACTTTCGATTATAACAATACGAAAGACCGGACGTCGCTTCCTAAGTCGGACGACAAAAGATAACATATAGGCAACCCGCCTATTCTTCACATGAACTCGTGCGGCCCAAAGTAACTCGCTAAGTTCCTCGCTTTCCAAAACTCGTCACACCCAACCCGGTGGTACTTTCAAGAAGACCGTGGCCAACTCGAACTCTAAGCGCCGCCGATTATCCGCGTGATTTCTCCGAGCCGCGAACCTCTTTTAGACAAGCTTTACCCTATCCATACCGTGGAACAAGCACGAACCAACTATCTGAATCTTGCCAACATCGAACAAATCGATCGGGCGACTTACACATCCGCCTACAAGGCTTCATAAGGCGACATCCGAACACCGAAATGGTAGCTTAAACACTCCTCCACAGAGACAACAGCCCCACAACTACCCCCAAATTCACACATCGCCCGAGGCGAATGCGATCGAGACTCGCTGCGTTTAACCTCGCTGGTAAAACTTCGAAACAAAAGCGATGCACTGGCTCCACTGTCTGTCATAAGGTGAAGGTAGGCACCCCGTGCAGCCTTTACAACCTTTCTGATAAATCAACACTGCCGAGTAAACGATATTTGCTAGAAGACAAGACGATCGACCTCTCGCCCGACCATCGGTCGAACGATCCTCGAACTCAGACGGTTAACTAAACTTGGGCCTAACACCCTCATAACCCTAACCCAAAGCGACCACCACAAACCGACCCACCACCATACTGTGTCGCGGGTTGACCGCAACGCGGGCCTCGACCGACCCGCAACGCCGCAAAGACACTAGCTCCCGAACCTAAAACTCTCACTAATCACGTTAAAAACCTAGCTCTTCTTAGCTCAACGACCTTCTTTCATTCCACACTACTCAGGGACTTATCCCACAAACATAGCTCACGTGCACTATGCACTCCGACAAGGGTCAAACATAAAATACTTCTTTACTCGAGATGGCCTTACCTCTAAGGTCTCTACGTATAAAGCTCTAAGGCTCACACTTTCCTTTATGTCCAATCTTACCTCATACTAACCATGATTTCTAATCACTAATTACACATCGCTATCGTAACATAGCACTTATGATATACCCATCTTATCATACATACCGATCTCAGAGGGTTAAGGATATATCTATATCTATCGCTTCACTCCCTTAGTCGTTTAATCAAACTCGCCCGTAGGCGCATAGCTACAAGATGACGAACTACCCACCAATCTCGAAGGTTGAGTCCTCCTACTAGACATCCTTTCGACACATGGCCCCGACGGCCGGGTAAAACAAGTACCAACTAAAAGATGACATTCCCGATGACGTCACATCGTGAACACTGGGAAAATCTGAATCATTGGCCGAACCTACGTGTAGCCGTGAACCGAAACTGGAGCTCACCAACTCCGCCACCCGAACATTCGAACCTCGCGAGGACCTTCGCATCGCGTGGATGTGCATAATCTAATCTGGTGAGGTGACTACCTCGAAAGTTACCAGGACCTCGCCGCTCGCCCTCTTCTCGCCCTTCGTTAACCCGCCGATCTCACGCCTTCGCCGCCGCGCATAAGTCCGTACAAGGCTATGCTCAAGCCTAATCAAGAATTACTTGCACAACCTCTCTTAGATATTCATCAAGACTCGCAGACATCCAGATACTCTCGTAGCCAAATCTATAGCTAGTAACATACGGTTGTCTCTTCGCAATCTATATTCTCTGCTTTCCGGCCGTGGAACCGGCGTTCAAATATCATGGCCGCAGAGGAACCGCCGCCGTGCTAAACTCATTGGGCCGTGACGTAGCATAACTCCCGAACGAAGCACCTAACTCGGGTGATGGTTGGGCTGTGCCTCGTAACCCTCTCAGATTTACTCGCAGCCTCGGCCGCCTTGCCTCCCGGGTTGCCCTACGCGGAGACATAACGGTAAGGGAAAGAAATACGTGAGAGGGTACAACTTACAACACAGCTCTAAGGCACGATCTCAGAGTGAGAAGAATAGAAACCAATCCTAAATATCCTATAGCCTCCTGATTATTGTGGTGCACAACACACCGATAATCAAGACTTCATCGATACGGTCAGAGACACTTTCCGAGGATTAATCGCTCGATACCACTTTTGTCACGACCAACCGGTTCGTGGATCGTGCCTTACCCCGCACCCTAGTGATACAACATCGAGTAATCACGAACATAAACAAGACATGAAAATATTATGAAGTAAGAAATGAATCGGAGAAAACTTCGCTTACGATATATATAAATCAATTTTAAAACCGAACGCTACATCCCATTACAACTCGCCACAACAACATTACATGCACCTCTAAGAATGATACGATGACAACAATGGCGGACAGGGGCCCCGCCATACCACAATGTAAATACCTACAACGACAGGGACTATACCACCGATAAGCCTCGGAGAAACGAGCTTCCCATACGAATCAGTGACCCCGAGAACTAGGATCAACGACTAGTGTACCTCAACTCGCGCAGATGAACGCAGCCCAAGGAGGTCGATAACAGTACCAAGTATGTGAAATCAAAATATCGTAAATGAAATCATAGTAGTCTATATAAAGCGGAGACATGTATGATAACCAAAACTACGATCACACTAAATAAGCGAATATGTCAAGTCGTGGACTCACGCCTCAAAGTCATCATAAAACCGCACGGTAAGTACGAGGGCATAGCCGATTACTAAAACCCACGATAACAAGGTCGTGAATCAGATCATGAGATCCGCCTGCACCGTCACATGATCAAAGCCGCCACTCGCCCGCAAGATCTAATGTGCGCGTCAGCCCCGAACTTCCCATAGCCCGCACGGGCCACTCCAATGGCCCGCATGAGGTATTCCCGCATCGAGGGTAGCTACTCTCGCAGCGTCTCGACTCGCCGTCCGCACGGCCACAAAGACCGCATGACCACAAGGCCGCAAACTAACTCGAACTCGTAGCTCGCGATAGGCCATACTGCACTGCATAAGGTATTCTCGAATCATAGGTCACTAGACCCGCTGAGTCTACCCAGACGGAGGCGCCTAACCCCGAATCATGAGTGATATAATATCAACATGACAGCTTATCGTTAAACAACCTAAGCACAACAATGGAAAACCCCTTTACACAAACATCACAAGATACTAACTCACGTAGCATCCTAACATGTTTACTTATCAAATCAACAAGAAAGTATTACAAGGCTATCACAAACCAAAGACAATCAAGTTATACACACAAGGTACATTCTAATATATGATTAACAAGATGTTTTATCCCCAAAGTACTTCATATATTAACTCTTTAAAAGATACGTTACTTTCACAAAACCACACAATACGTAGTATATGAAATTAGAGTGATTATCTTTTGAAGTAAATCAAAACACTTTCCTTTGTAAAATCATGTAACAACATTATTTTCCAAAAGTCGAAGTTTGACTATTTTAAAAAGTTCCCGTTTCTTATTTTAGTAAGGTTTCGTAGTTCATAGTCTTATTCATTTAAGAATATAATTCTCTTTAAACCATCCGAGAAACATAAGCCTTATATGTGAGTAGGATATTCTTGTTTATAACAATCTTATTACTGACCATGATCTAGGAAATATCATTTTGTCTCATCTTAGCTTCTATGCGGATGGAAGTTTCTCTCGGTTTTAATAATACTTAATCACAAAACATTTCCTTTTATTAACGCCGCAATGGTTTGTCGATACACATTCGATTTCGAACTCAAGAAAACATTCTTAAGCCGTTATACCTAACTTCCCATAAAGCTAGTATAACTCTTAAGTTTTCAAAACTAAGTATTACTCTTCTTTCAAAATGATTCAAAATCTTTTGAAATACTTCAAGTTCTTTATTATTACATAACCACCGGTTATAGTTCAAATCGATTACCTTTTAAAACCATAAGTATTTTCTTACATACATAAAGTCGTTATAACCAACTTCCCATAAAGTCGTTATAACACTTTATGTTTTAGACCAATCAAATACATTTAACACACGTACGCTCACCGTACTACATAGTTACACACATATCATGCTAGAAGATATAGGAAGAGGTTCACATACCTCGCGACGATTATCAACTAATAGCAAAACGCCCAAGTACCTCAAACCGCGGCTACTCCTTAAGCCAAGATCGCGCCACGCATAGTACTTCCACCTATAAGGCCACAAGGCGCTTATTAACATTTACGTCTCTTCGTAGAACATCATACAGAACATTCGGCAAGACCTCCCGCAACATGTCAGAAATCTCCTCTCTATCGGGCCGCTACCAAGCCAACGGGGTTATACGCCTAATCCGGACGCACAATTCTACCTCACAGAAAAGCTACACAAGTCTCATCTGAATACACCCTATGTAATTACATAGTCAAAGACTTTTCTTTGAAAAGGTTTCTTATTATTCAGCTTAAGTCGCGAGACATTGCTGTAAGTATTATTCAGGCTTAAGTCCAAAGACATTGCCGATAACAACGTTCAGTTCTATATATAGTATACTTCAACTATATAGTTTAACAATCATGTAATTTCCAATTACAATAGAGGGACAAGATATTTACCTCGATAAGCCCATAATTATCCGAGTTTAAATGTCGATCCTGAGCAAGGTTTAGCTCCTACTCCGACTCCGCTCCACACACAACCCTTAGAAGTTCTAACCAACTTCTACTTAATACTCCAACCAACTATGGAGATTTTCCTTAGGTTTGGTTTTGGTATTGACGGGAAGTATAATAGTATAACCGGGTTTTTCAGATAGGTATAACCTTAGAATACTACAAGGTATACTAAGGTAATTTGGGCATTATAACAATACTTTGAGAGTATCACTATACCACAAAAAGGGTATTATACGAAACAACTAGCAGTGGGGTACCCTACGGCTAGCACCACAAGGAGGAGAGGTGTGTACCTCGCCAACCCCACTGGGGGAAACTCGGCCATGGGGAAGGGTGCTCTCGCCAAAGGCACTACACTAAGGGGAGGAAGAGCTTTCAAGACTTAGAGATTTTGATGAAGAAGTTCATCAAAGGGAGGTATTTATAGGTCAAGTAAAGGTCAACCAATGGCCAAGATTTAGCCAAGTGCTAGGCAAGTGTAAGGCCAAGATTGGGACAAGTGTGTGTGGGTCCCACTTTATCAATCAACACACAAAATATCCTACCAACTACACTCTCCAATTTCGTCCAATTACACTTCCACATCCGCCAATGAGAGGGTGACAAGTGTCGCCCTCTTGTTGGCCCAAAATGTTTCGTCTCTCGGAAAAATCCGCAAAAATTGGAAATGACATAGCCGGAATTTTCCCTACGAAAGCTGTGAAAACGTTTCGTCGAAAAACGACTCTAACCGGGTGTTGTTAACAAATAATTTTCGGCCCTACACTTAAGGCACAAACTTTTCTACGTACGTCCTTACGTACATACTCTGAAAATACGGGGTATAACACTTGATAAGTACTTTGGCTTGTTAAAAGAGAATTATTCTATGTATGCCTTGATTAGTACTTTGGCTTGTTAAAAGAGAATTATTCTATGTATAACTTGATTAGTACTTTGGCTTGATAAATTGAGGATTTGTCTAAGTGTGCCTTGATAAGTACTTTGGCTTGTTAAAAGAGAATTATTCTAAGTGTGCCTTGATAAGTACTTTGGCTTGTTAAAAGAGAATTATTCTATGTATGCCTTGATTAGTACTTTGGCTTGTTAAAAGAGAATTATTCTATGTATAACGTGATTAGTACTTTGGCTTGATAAATTGAGGATTTGTCTAAGTGTGCCTTGATAAGTACTTTGGCTTGTTAAAAGAGAATTATTCTAAGTGTGCCTTGATAAGTACTTTGGCTTGTTAAAAGAGAATTATTCTATGTATGCCTTGATTAGTACTTTGGCTTGATAAATTGAGGATTTGTCTAAGTGTGCCTTGATAATTACTTTGGCTTGTTAAAAGAGAATTATTCTATGTATGCCTTGATTAGTACTTTGGCTTGATAAATTGAGAATTTGTCTAAGTATGCCGTGATAAGTACTTGGGCTTGTTAATTGAGAATTGCCTATGTGTGCTGGAAATAGCCGGTTGTGTGCTATTGGTATATCACTGCTTCGGTCATTCCGGTTTTTGGCATTTGCATAATTCCGTGGATTTGCTACCCACGATGCGAGGAATACCTCATGCGAGTCCGTAGGGCTTATGCGGGTGAAATAGTCTCATGCGGGCGGGTCCAGCCTATGCGAGGAATACCTCATGCGAGTCCGTAAGGGCTTATGCGGGTGAAATAGTCCTATGCGAGGAATACCTCATGCAGGTCCGAAAGGGCTTACGCGGTGAAATAGTCCCACGCGGGCGTCCAAATTACGCGAGGAATACCTCACGCGGTCCACGCGACCTATGCGGTGAAATAGTCCCAGGAATAGGATTGCTAAATGATATTGCCGGCGGATGGTCCTGCTTGATCATGAGCTTCCTAGTTTATATTGTAAGGATACTACTGTTTACTCTCATTGTTAGTAAGGCACAATGTGTTGTATTTTGATTATCATATATGTCCCCGGATTTGTTTGTGTTACCCTATGGTCATGCTTTTACGAGGTGGGACTTGGTGTTCTTGTATCCTTATTGGTGTTATTACATCATGGACTGCCGGCAGTGAGGAAGGATTCCACGGGCATGATTGATATTATGGGCGTGAGACCCATGGTTATATTGAGTAATGACTTTGGCGGCTCGGCCACGACTTGATATGACTACTTATGTGTTATGTATCGTAGGTTGGCTATCATACATGTCTCTGCTTTGTTCGCATCGTTATGATTTCATTACTGATTTATTGTTCACATACTTGGTACATTCTTCAGATCGACCTCCTTCGGGCCGTTCACGCCGCAGTTTAGGTACGCAGCTTCGGTGATCGGCAGTGTAGGATCCTACTCGTGGTTTTGGATAAGCTCCTTCTATTCCGAGTTTATCTTTGGTATATGTCCTTCAAGATGTGCTTTGTATAGTTTTGGGTGCGGCGGGCCTTGTCGTCATAGTTCGATTTAACTCCTAGAGGTCTGTATTCATATGTGGGATTGGACTCATGTACGGTGTAGTGTCTTTTGTTTATGTATATATGGCAGCCTTGTCGGCTTTGCCCTTGCACGTACGTTTGTAGAAAAAATAATGAGGTGTTATTTCAGTTCCGCATCTTACTTGTATTGTTAAGGTAGAAGGGTGCCCAGGTAGGGCACTACCACTGCCCGGTTCGGGCTGTGACAGAGTGGTATCAGAGCAGTCAGTCCTCGGAATGTCTACATACCGTGTCTAGTAGAGTCTTGATTATTGGTGTGTTGCGCGCCACACCCATAAACAGGAGGTTACAGGACATTTAGGAGTTGGTTTCTATTCTTTTCACTCTAAGATCGTGCCATAGAGCTGTGTTAGTAAGAAAATTCCTCTCTGACGTATTGTTGTGTTACGATGCCTCGAGGAGGGCAACACGGCCTTGAAGGGCAAATGAGTAGCAGGAGCTACTAGTCAGACTCAGAGAGTTGATAGGGCTTATGCCCAGGGTACACCGGATGTTGTTCCGCAGTCGGCGAGTTTTTCTGCGCCAGGTTTTGAGGCCCAGACCAGAGCCTCCGCTTTCGGTTAGAGAAGACTATAGGGTCATGAGGAAAGCCGTTGTGTTATTGACCAAGATAGCGGTGCTAGCAGTTGTAAGTGATAGTACCCCAGAGGTAGGGATACTTTGATTAGTAAGTGAGAAGTAAGAATGTTGACAAGAATGATAGGTGAACTGAGACTATAGTTGTATAAAGTTCACAAGTTGTAATTGCCCCATGACAGTGTAAGACCAATAGGGAAGATTGTAAAGTAGAAATACTTTGGCTTATGTGACGAACCTCTAGTGAATAGGGGATAGGGTAAGAAGTACCTTGAGATAAGAGAGATTTATTCCAGACTAAGAACGAGAAGTTAAGTGTGACGATGAGTCGGGTTATAGACTCTTTTCGGGTCAACCGATAGTATGGAATCGGGTGATGTCAGTTAGAAATAGTCTCGTTAAGTGATAGGGTCCTGGGGATGCCAGGCCCAAGTTTAGTTAATCGTTGTACGAGTTTGTGGACGCGTTCCACCGGAACTAGGTCGTAAGGACCGAGAAGAGCCTTAGCGGAAATTCAAGTAGCTTAATGGCCAGGTTTGATTAGTAACTCCAAGGAGTGGAGAACAGAAACGATATTGAGATTTTGTACGTGTACTAGATAAGTTGAAAGTACGAGAAAGTATGACTAGTAAGGAAAGAAAGGAACCTCTAAGGATCCCGTGTTTTGGGAAGACTGTAACCTTCGAGTTTTGTGAGAAGGGGGTCGCGGACGGAAGGTCCATTGTTATGTTTACGTATGTTGTGGTGGCCATGTGTGGCATCGTTGGTCTTGTGCAGTTTTGATCGATAGGCATAGTATAGAGATTGTGCCGGAGTGTGTATAGCTTGGCAACCGACTAAGAACATTCGGGGACGAATGTTTCTAAGGGGGAAGAATGTTACACCCCGTAAGTCCAGGACATGTATAAGAGAATGTACGTAAGGAAACAAGACTTGGAAATTAGTACGAAAGGAAGAATTGTTTTTCCGACGGAAAATCTTCCGAAGGTCGGAAAGGAAAAATGTTCGTTGTTGAGAATTGGATTCTCAAAATTCATTATTTGAAAAGTATGGAACTTGTTAATATTATGGAAATTTATCTTTACGGATTTGGTCATGTGGGGCCCACCCGAGGAATTTTACGTTTTGTGGGGCCCACGAGGGTTACGGAATTTTATGGACGAATGAGAGGGCGACATGTGGCACCCCCATAAGTGGTCTTGGTCGAATTAGAGGAGGGGTATTATGGTCATTGAACATCTTGGAAGATAAGTCTTCAAAGCTTGACATACTTGACTAGTCAACTTGCCACATAAGCTTGATCCATGTGATTTTAATCCTAGCCTCACATTTGTTTAAGTCTAAGCCCTCCATTGTGTGTTATAAGGTTAATACTAGTGCAAGACTAGCTCATTTACACTTAGAAAATTTTAGAGAACCATTGTTCTAGCAACATTGCTCTCGGGTTTGCATACTATACCCACACAAAAATTTGTGATTTTGATCCTTTGTTCACAAGACTTAAAACCAAGGTTCCTAAGAGTGTTGTAAGGTTATCTCAATAGAAAGATTTAGGAAAAACGTATTTTTACGTTAGTCGCAAGGCGGAAACTAAGGGAGTTCTTCAACTTTGAAGTTAGAACTTGAAGATGGATTCTTCATAGGCCTCTAAGGAGTGCTTGGAGCGGATTGGAACCTAAGGATAGGAGCTAAGAATTGCTAAGGCGCGACTTTGGAATCTTGGAAATTTTAAGGGCTTTAAAGGTATATTCTTGTCGTTGTAGCAATTAAGGTTTACTTATCATTGTAGCTATGGTTTTAGCAAGCATGAGTTATATAGTATGAAGTTTGATATGTTTATTGGCTATTGGAACCCTAATCCGAAATCTAGCATGTTTAACTTTAAGATTTCAATTCTAGTCGATTATTAGTCTAAGCGTCGCATGTTGTATAAAGAAGGAAATTGTAGTTGTTGAAGTTGTTTAGACTATATAACATGTTAGACCTTAGAACTTGGAATTGTAAGAAGGATTGAAAAAGACTTAGTGTTGTTCTAGAGGTTGGCCGAGAATGGCTTTTGGCATATTCACTATTTCGTATGAATTGTGGGGCGGAATTTTACACGTATTGTAAGGCGTGTAATCCCCTTTGTTTGGTTGTTGTTTGGAGCCTTAAATGTGGCTTGTTGGTTATTGTATTCGGCCTTGAAAAAGGTGGCAAAGTAAGTAGAAACAAAGGAGGTGCTGCCCGATTTTCCGTAGAATTAGTGTCACGACCCATTCCGGGGCCCGTGACTGGTGCCTTACCGGGGCACCCAAGTAGTCATACATCAGAGTAATCAGCGGAAATATAAAACAAGACATGAAACAGTTTATAAAATAAGACACAGTTTATGTGAGAAAACGTCGCCTTTCGGCATATATATATAAACATGGTTTAGCAGTTACATCTGATACTGTACAACATGACTACAGACCTCTAAGGAAATATACAACTATGGCGGGACAGGGCCCCGCCATACCCTGACTGTACAAAACTATCTACAACAGGGAGATCATACCCAAAAGTAGAGCCTCCGGAAAAGATGGAGCTCCCGACACCAACGTAGAGATCCTAAGAATGTGGATCTAGCACCTGCTTGCCCTTACCTGCGGCATGAACGCAGCCCCCCGAAGGAGGTCAGTACAACAGGTACTAAGTATATGAAACTGTAAAATACTTAAATGAAAACATATCATTTTAAAATCAGTTTTGCAAGTATGTATGAAACAACCAAGGGGACCGCACATAGTGCCATATCATAAACAAGAGCAACAATAGGTAAACTGTAACAGGTCTTTTCTAGGCTGCGAATGATCGAAGCAGGGCCAATTTCCCGTAGTATCACCATGCAAGCCTAATCCTGGACTCGTAGTCCGCATAGGCCACTCACATAGGCCCGCATAGGGTACATAACCCCGCATCGAGGGTAGCTACTCCTCGGCATCGTCCTGGACTCGTAGTCCGCATGGCCACATAGACCGCATGAGGTATAACCCCGCATCACTAACCTGGAACTCCCATAGCTCCGCATAGGTCCCTTGGACCGCGTAGGTATTCTCGAATCATGGTCCTGCATCGCCGATTCTACCGCGTCGGAGGCGCCTTAACCCCTGTAATATGTCAAGAGGTGAGTGATAGTACACTAACATAACAACTTATCTTTAAACAACATAAGCACAACAAGAATACTCTCTTATACAAACGTTACAAGACACTAACACACATAGCATCATATCATGTCTACTTATCAAACCATCTTATTATTCTTTTCTGATTCAATATAAGTCCATTATAAACACATAGGCAAACTGTTTCTTTTATCATTCTTAAGTGGTTATACTTAACTTCCCATAAAGCTAGTATAACTCTTAAGCTTCTGTTTTAAAACTCAATTAGTTCTCTTCTGTTAAAAATGATTCAGTATTCTTTTGAAATGCTTTGATTCTTTATTATTGGGCTTAAGCGTGAGGCATTCGTAAGTATTATTCGAGCTTAAGCGTGAGGCATTCCGTAAGTATTATTCGAGCTTAAGCGTGAGGCATTGCCATAAGTATTATTCGATTAACACGTACGCGTCACCGTACTACATATATATTGTAAAATATCATGCTTTAGGAAGAATCACATACCTTCTCAGCGAAAACCACCTGCCAAGTTGAATATGTCGCGCGCAGAGAATCAGCCTATAATAGTCAGACACGTCTATCAACGTTCAGACTACTTTGTAAATGATTCTAAGCAGAGGGTTCTATATCCTACGGAAAATTGGGCGACTCCCTACGGTGAGCTACTCAAGTCTCTGTGAAAACAGTCCTATGTAAATCTGTTTGATTATTCTTCTTTAAACCCTTCTACTATGATAATTCAATTCTATTCGCAATATTCTTCTAAGTATCTAATACTTATTCTTATACTACTACAGTAAGTATTCTCTACTTCAAAAGAGGGTTAGGATTAGTTACCTCGGTAAGCCCAATAATATCCTAGATACAGTCGCCCCTGAGCAAGGTTTTGCTCCGATGTTGTATGCTCCTAGGAAACCTTAGAAGTTCTTCACAACTTCTACTAAGTACTAAGGGATTTGGGCTAGGGTATTTTGGGCATAACAACAATACAAGAAGGCAACTTTTCTACCAGGGAGGGGTAGGTTTCGGCTAGGCTAGGGGGCCTCGGCCAACTTCAAAGGGAGGGGGTGTTTGGACGAAAAAGGCTACAAAGGGAGAGGAGAGGATTTTTAGACTTGGAAGCTTTTGTGGATGAAGAACTCTTCATCTCTAGAGGGGTATTTATAGGTCAAGGGATGGCCAACCAAGGGCCAAGATGTAGCTAAGTGCTAGGCAAGTGTAAGGCCAAGATTAGGGCAAGTGTACCTAGCCAACTTGCACACAAAATATCCTACCAACTACTTGACAAAATTGGCTCTCCAATTCGGTCCAATTCCGCCACAAGTCCATCAATTGGAGGGTGACAAGTGTCGCCCTCCCGTTGGTCCAAAATGTTTCGTCTCTCGGAAAAATCCGCAAAAATTAGAAATGGCATAGCCGGAATTTACCCTACGAAAGCTGTGGAAACGTTTCGTCGGAAAACTATTTGCTTTGTGAGTTGTGCCCAAAAATCGTCCAAGGCCTAAACTTTAAGGCCAAACTTTTTGTACGTATTCCCTTACGTACATACTCTGGAAATACGGGGTATAACATTCTCCCCTCCTTAGAAACATTCGTCCCGAATGTTCCTTCCCAAGACAGATAACGATAAGGTTCTTCATAACTTAAACAGTTTGCAAAAGCCACACACGGCCACAAAACAACTCTTAGGCAAAAACGATAACGAAAATTTACAAGTAGGAAAGTGAATTACCTGTAGGTGTGGGGAATAGGTGAGGATACTTCTGCCTCATGTCCTCCTCGGCTTCCCACGTCATCTCCTCCTTGAGCTCGTTCCGCCACAAGACTTTGACGGAAGCCACGTCCTTGGTCCGGACGCCTAACTCGACGATCGACTATCGCTATGGGAATCTCCTCATACGATAACCTCGATCCACCGGACATCGTCAATCGGGTGTACCACTAGATGGATCCGATACATCTCCTCAAAGATAGATACGTGAAAAACGGATGCTCGCCTCCGGATCGGACGGCAGATCCAACTCATGGCAACCTTGCCTACCTGCGGACAATCTGAAGCGGCCCAATGTACCTTGGTGAGTTTCCCCTTCTTCCGAATCTCATCACACCGCTTCATGGGTGACACCTTTAGGAAAACCCAATCATGAACCTCGAACTCAAGATCGACGACGATGATCTGCATCGACTTACCGACTCGAGTATCAATAGCCGCCTCGGATAAGCTTCACCTTATCCACTGCTGCACCAAATCTGGTCCCACTATTGCACCTCGCCCACATCGAACCAACCTATGGCGACTGCACTTCCTCCCATACAAGGCCTCATAAGGCGCCATCGAATCTTGGAGTGGTAGCTATTATTGTACGCGAACTCAACTAGAGGCAAATGATCCTCCCGGCTATCCTCGAAGTCGATAACACAGGCTCGCGACATATCCTCGCAGTCCGGATAGTGCGCTCGGCTTTGTCCGTCTGCGTGGATGGAATGCGACTCGGGCTCACTGCGTCCCTAAACCTCTGAAAGGACCTCAGAAGTTAGCGTAAACCGGGCTCCTGCATGCGATATGATCGAAATAGGGACTCCATGCGATCGACGATCTCGGATGTAAAGTCCGCATAATCCTCAGAAAAAGTCGTCTGACGGGAAGAAAGTGGGCTGATTTCAGTCGACCGTCGACGATAACCCATATAGAATCATGTCTCCTCCGAGTGCGAGGTAATCCCGTGATAAAGTCCATGTTGATTACCTCCCACTTCCGTCGGGATCTCAATCTGCGTAATAAACCCCGTGCCTGCGGTGCTCTACCTTCACTGCGACAACACGGGCGCGAGCTACGAACTCGCAACGCCCTCTTCAAGCCATCCCACCAATACGGATCTAAGGTCGTGGTACATCTTGGTCGACCGGATGGATAGAGTAACGCGGTGTGTGCTTCCCAAGAACTCGCTGAAGTCCCGAAACATCCGGAACACACAACGCCCTCAAACCTTAGCACCCATCAGTGCTACCTCAAAGGACCGCGCCCTCACGAAGAGTCAGATCACGATATCGAATCAAAGTGGATCCTCGGCTGTTGCCTCTTCACCTCTCGACGATGGAAGACTCGGCAACCTCACGAACTCGAACCCCACCGCTATCGTAATCAATCAAGCGGACACCAAGGCTCGCTAATCGATGCAAATCACGAACCATGTCCTCCTCTCTAGCTGCACATCCGATAGGCTCCCCATCGACCTACGACTAAGGCATACGCCACAACATTGGCTTTCCCGGGTGGTACAGGATATCAACATCGTAATCCTTAAGCAACTCTAACCACCGTCTCGCCGTAAGTTCGGCTCCTCCGGTGAAGATATCTTGGAGGCTCTTGTGGTGCGTAAAAATATCCACGTGAACCCCATACAAATAGTGCCTCAGGATCTTCAAAGCGTGAATCACGCCGCGACTCCAAATCATGGGTGGGGTAGTTCTGCCGTGTTTCTTGGTGTCGGGATGCATATGCTATAACCTGCCATGCCGCATCAACACATCCCAACCCGATGCCCGACGATCGCAATACACGACATAACCATCCGACCTCCGGAAGAGTAAGAACGAGGCGGTCGCCGGTCTCTCTTCAAATCGGAAACCACGCTCACAAGCATCGATCCATTGAAACTTGCGCTTTCGAGTCGGCCTAGTCAATGGTGCGTAGATAAAGCAAACTTCTCCACGAACCGA
Source organism: Przewalskia tangutica (assembly GCA_029844215.1). NCBI lineage: Eukaryota > Viridiplantae > Streptophyta > Magnoliopsida > Solanales > Solanaceae > Przewalskia > Przewalskia tangutica. The sequence goes on from CM056727.1 coordinate 69,322,217, forward strand.
TAATATCTGCAAGGCCCGAGCTGCGAACCTCTGGCCGGAGTAGTAGGTCAGGCCAAGTCTGCGCCTCGATCTTGGCCGTATCCACTCGAATGCCATCGGCCCCGACAATATGCCCGAGAAACGCCACTGAAGTCAACCAAAACTCATATTTGGAAAACTTGGCGTAGCTGGCTGTCTGGAGAAGCTGTCGGCCTGATCGCCAAATGCTCGCGTGCTCACTGCTACGGCGAGAATAAACCAAGATATCATCAATGAACACTATCACAAGCGTGTCCAAAAATGGTTTGAACACTCGGTTCATCAAATCCATGAATACCACGGAGCATTGGTCAACCAAAGACATGACCACGAACTCATAATGCGTCTGGGTCCGGAATGCAGTCCTAGGGACATCCACCTCTCTGACTCGCACCTGATGATAGCCCGATCGCAGATCAATCTTGGAGAAACATCTCGCACCCTGCAACTGGTCGAACAAATCATCAATCCTGGGAAGGGGGTATCATTCTTAATGGTCACCTTGTTCACCGTAATCAACACATGCGCGGCGTCCGTCCTTCTTCTTCTGAACAATATGCGCTCCCGGGGAGAAACACTAGGCTGATGAAGCCGCTTCTCCGGCAAATCCCTAAGCCGATCCTTGACTCTCTCAACTCGGCGGTGCCATTACGTATGGCGGAATGGAAATAGCCGAGTGTCCGCAATATGTCTATACAAACTCAATCTCTCTCGGGAGGATACGGAGGTCATCCGAAACACGTCTGGGAACTCTCGACCACTGGGCCGAGCGGAAAATCTGGTACCGCGACTTATCAAACACCCGAACGAGATGGTAGATATACCCTCGCACCATCTTCCTAGCCTTGAGGTAGGAAATAAACCTACCACCGGCGATACCGTGCTCCCACTCAACAACGGCTCGCCGTGAAATCGAACTGTACTACTCTCTCTGCGGTCTACATTGGCGTAGCAAGAAGCTAGCCAATCCATCCCCATGATCACGTCGAAGTCAATCATCTCCAACTCTATCAAGTCGGCTGGTCCGACGGCGTAAATGGTCACAGGACAAGCTCTATATACCGCCGAGCTACCACCGAATCACCGGCTGGCGTAGCTACCTCGAAAGGGTCTATGGACTCGTGCTCTATCCCTATCCTACTAGCAACAAGGGAGATATATAGATGAGTAGAACCGGATCTATCAAGGCATAAACATCAAACCGAAGCCCGATAAGGTACTGTGGCGACATCGGTGAGGCCTCACGATCTGTCGGTGGACAAAGCATAAATGCGGTTCGAGGACCGCTAGAATCGGGACCGCGCCACGACCTGCGCGACTGCTGGTCCACGAGTACCTTGCCCTCCAGGCGAGTAGCGTCGGGGATGAAGAAGACGGCGAAAGAACTGTGGTGACCCTACCATCAGCATCGCCGCGGTGGACGGTTCCTGCATAGTGACCTGCGGCCTGGCTGAAACAAGCTCCGTAGCACCACAACTCGAAGTGGGATCTGCGCGTCGGCCACGCTAAGGGGTGGTCCGTCGGCGGTACCTCTGCTGCTCGACGTCGAAGTCACGGGGCCTGATGCGCCCTCGAATATCTCCGTGTGCCGAGGGCGGTGCGAGTGCTCTGAGTGGCTGTGGTGCAAATCTAGATCGCTGCTGAGGCCGCCACCACGATAGCCACCAAAGACCACTGCCGTCTGGCCTTCTGCTTCTTGCTGTCAACCCGTGGTCTCTACGCTCACATCGAGCATGAGCTGCGTGCGGGTAATTGTCACGACCGATTCGGGCGTGGTCGTGCCTACCGGGCACCCTGGTGATACAACATCAGTAATCAATGAACATAAAGCGATACAAGACATATTATGAAATATGAAACAATAATCGAGAAAAACTTGCCTTCGGCATATATGTAAATAACAACTTTTTCAACATGAGCAGTTTAATCCTTTTACAAACCACCGCAACGATACTACTGAGACCTACGAATGATATGACAACAACGACGGGGGGGCCCGTCATACCACGAATGTAAGCACCTACAACAACGGGGACTATACGAAGACAAGCCTCGGAGAAACGGAGCTCTCCCAAGCTGACTGTGACCCTAGAGCGAGGATCAACGGCGGTGTACCTTTACTGCGGCATGTAACGCGGCCCCGAAGGAGGTCGATGCAGTGCCGAGTATGTGGCGAAAATCGTAAATGGAATCATAGTAGTCTATATAAAGCGGAGACATGTATGATAACAAAACTACGATTCCTGATAAACAAGCGATCATATCAAGTCGTGGACTCGCGCTCAAAGTCATCACTCAAACATAACAATGGGTCTCACGCCCACATCAATCATGCGTGGAATACCTTCCATCGCTGCCGCGATTTATGATATACAAGCACGAGAATACACATGAACACGTGTCCCACTGTGTCCTAATAAACGATGCAGGGTAAATGCGAAGGCATAGCCGACTACTAACACCTACAGTGCAACAAGGTCATAAAGCGTGTCATGATATCTGTCTGGCCGTCACATGATAAAAGGCGGTCACTCGCCCGCGATATCAAATGTGCGCGTCTAGCCCCGAACTCTCGCGACTCCGCATAGGCCAACCTCATAGGCCGCATGAGGTATAACCCGCATCGGTAGCTACTCCCGGCATCGTCATGGACTCGCGATCCGCGTGGCCACAACCGCGTGACCATAAAGGCGCGACACACGGAACTCCGTAGTTCGCATGGATCCCCGGACCCGCATGAGGTATTCTCGAATCATGGTCCTGCATCGCTGAGTCTACCCGCGTCGGAGGCGACAACCTCCGCACAAGTCAAGGTGAGTGGTACAATACCAACATAACGGTGATAGTCAAACAACTTTAAGCGCAATCGAAGGAAAACCCTTTACACTAACATCACAAGATACTAACACACGTAGCATCCTAACATGTTTACTTATCAAATCAACAAGAAAGTATTACAAGGCTATCATAAACCAATACAATCAAGTTATTCACACAAGGTACTTTCTACTAACAAGTTCGTATCTATCCCCAAAGTACTTCACACATTAAATCTTTAAAAGATCTGTTTCTTTCACATAAGTCACACAATACCCGTAGTATAAAATAGAGTATGTCCTTTTAAGAAAACCAAAACTCTTACCTTTGTAAAATCAAGTAACAACATTATTTTCCAAACGTCCAAGTTTGCCTAATTTCAAATGTTCACGTTTCTTATTTTAGAAAGGTTTCGTAGTTCATAGTCTTATTCATTTAAGAATATAATTCTCTTTTAAACAGTCGGAGAAACATAAGCCTTATATGTGAGTAGGATATTCTTGTTTATAACAATCTTATTCTGACCATGATCTAGGAAATATCATTTTGTCTCATCTTAGCTTACATGCGGATGGAAGTTTCTCTGGTTTTAATAATACTTAATTATTCAAAACATTTTCCTTTTATTAACGCTAGATGGTTTGTCGATACACATTCTGATTTCCGAAATCAGTAAAACATTCTTAAGCCGTTATACCTAACTTCCCATAAAGCTAGTATAACTCTTAAGTTTTCAAAAACCAAGTATTACTTCAAGTTCTCCATTAACACATAACAAGCCAGTTATAGTTCAAATCAGTTACCTTTTAAAAACCACAAGTATTTTCTTACCAACATAAAGTTGTTTATAACCGACTTCCCATAAAGCCGTTATAACACTTTATGTTTTAAACCAATTAAATACATTTAGCACATGTACGTCTACCGTACTACATAGTTCACACATATCATGCTAGAAGAGATAGGAAGAGGTTCACATACCTCGCGACGATTATCGACTAATAGCAAAACGCTCAAGTACTTCCAAGTCGGCTACTCCTAAGCCAAGTAGATCGCGCCACACGTAGTACTTCAACCTATAAGGCCACAAGGCGCTTTATTAACATTTAGATCTCATCGTAGAACATTCTACCGAAAATTGTGACTCCCCGCAATGACGTAAATCTCCTCTCTATCGAGGCGGCTACCAAGCCAACCGGGGGTTATACGCCTAACCTAGGTACAATTCTACTCCACGGCTACTACTACACAAGTCTCTTGTGTCTGACTTCCATGTAATTACTGATTCAGATTCTTCTTTAAATTGGGCTTAAGTCAAAAGACATTGCGATAACTACGTTGATTCTATATATAGTATACTTCAACTATATATTCTAATAATATGTAATTTCCAATTACAACAGAGGGACAAGATAATTACCTCGATAAGCCCATAATTATCCTAGTTAAAGTCGATCCTGGGCAAACGTTTAGCTCCAACTCCGAGCGCTCCAACCCGCTCTAAACCACCCTTAGAAGTTCTAACCAACTTCTACACAATACTCAACGGACTATGGAGATTTTCCTAGGGTTTCGGTTTGTGGTAGCGGAGTATAATAGTATTTCTGGGCATTTTCGTATAGGTATAACCTTAGAATACAACAAGGTATACGGCTAAGGTAATTTGGGCATTATAACAATACTTTTGAGAGTATTTCACACCACAAAGGGGGGTATATTATACGAGAACAACACCACTAGGAGGGGGGTGAAGTCTCGGCCACAAGGCCACACAAGGGGGAGGGGCTCTCGGCCAAGGGGGGAGGGACGAGAACAACAACAAGAGAGGGGAGGATTTTAACACTTAGAGATTTGTGGAAAGGATGAAGAATTCATCAAAGGGAGAGGGGTATTTATAGGTCAAGTGAAGGCCAACCAATGGCCAAGATTAAACCAAGTGTTAGGCAAGTGTAGGGCTAGGATTTACTACACACAAATATCCTACCAACCCTTGACTTTAGCCAAGGCACCAAAAACGTGCAAAGGCTAGCCCAAATCGTCCCAATGGACGTTTCAAGTCCACCAATTGGAGGGTGCCAAGTGTCGCCCTCCCGTTGGTCCAAAATGTTTCGTCTCTCGGAAAAATCCGCAAAAATTAAAAATGACATAGCCGGAAATTCCCCTACGAAAGCTGTGAAAACGTTTCGTCGAAAAACGACTCTAAACGGGTGTTGTGAACAAAATTAATTCGGCCAAGCCTTAGTACAAGTTTCAAATTTTTCTACGTACGTCCTTACGTACATACTCTGGAAATACGGGGTATAACATTCTCCCCTCCTTAGAAACATTCGTCCCGAATGTTCCTTCAAGCCTCAAAACAAACGTGCGCCAGTATAGTCTTCACTACTATACTTACGAGAATCAATCCTGCCACACCTGGCCACAGAAACAACTGCGCAACTACTTACATCAAAGTCCACGAGGAAACACCTCTAACCATCACCACAAAACACTTCTCACCGGGGTCTAAAATATACTTCCTTCGCACCTTCTCTTTACAAAAGAAATGATCACATCTATGCTTGCCATACATGCTCGCTTCTCTCTTTACTCGTCATAGATACCACTTTGTCACTTTGCCTGAGGCATTAACCTTCTCAGGCGACCCAACAAATGGTACCACTTTTGTCACTTTGTCGCGAGCCTTGCTCCGACGACCCAACAAATGGTACCGGGCTGCTTGCGATCCCTGAGGCTGTCGTACACTCGAACTCTTACCACATTCTGATACGGCTTCAGTTTCCAAGACTCGGGGTTACTATCTCTAATGTGGTCATCATTAACTGGGAACACTCTGGATGGATTCTCCGATACTTTCCCGATCATAACAATACGAAGGACCGGACATACTGCCTCCTAAGTCGGACGGCAAAAGCTAACATATAGGCAACCTGGCCTATTCTTCACATGGACACAAAGGCCCAAAGTAACTCGGGCTAAGTTCCCTCTGTATTCCAAAACTCGTCACACCCACCCCGGGGTGGTACTTTCAAGAAGACCGACCGTCAACCTGAACTCTAAGCGTCGTCGCTGATTATCCGCACGATTTCTCTGAGCTGCCAGAACCTCTTCTAGACAAGCTTCTCACTATCCACAGTCTGCTGGAACAAGCCTGAACCAACTGTCTGAACCTTGCCAACATCGAACCAATCGACCGGCAACTTACACTTCCGCCCCTACAAGGCTTCAAAAGGTGACATCCGAACACTGAAATGGTAGCTTAAACACTCCGCCGACGAGACAACAATCTCGCAACTACTCGCGAAATCGACCACCGCCCGAGGCGAATGCGGTCTGAGACTCACTGAGTTCCTAACCTTGCTCGCAAAACCTCGAGAAAAAAGCGGTAGTAACACGGGCTCCATTTATGCGTCTTAAGGTGTAGGTAGGCACCTCGTGCAGCCTACAACCTTCGATAACTCAACACGGTAGAGTAAACGGTCTGACCGAAGAACACGATGGGCTGCCCCATCGCCCGACTCATGGTTGAGCGATCCATGAACTCGTCTGGTCAACTAAATTTGGGCCTAACACCCTCGTGACCTATCACAAGGCGGGACCACCACAACTGACCCCACCACTGACCATGCCGCGGGTTGACCCGTGCGTGGCCTCAACCCGACCTGGCAACGCGCAAAACGCTAGCTCCACGAAGGAAAACTCTCACTAAACACGTTACGAAAACCTAGCGGTCTTCTTAGCTCAACTACCCCCTTTCATTCCACACTACTTAGGGACCTATCCCAAACACAACTCACGTGCACTATGCACTTCTGATAAGGTCAAACATAACACTACACCTTTCTCGAGATGGCCTCACCTCTAAGGTCTCTACGTAAAGCTCTAAGGCTCACACCTTCTCTATCCCCCAAAATCTTACTCGGTTAAACAACCAAGATTTCTAATCACAACTAACACACTGCTATCAGAACATAGCACTTAAGGTATACTCACCTTATCACACATACTGATCTCTAGAGGGTTAAAGATATATCTATAACTACTGTTTCACACCCTTTAGCCGTTCTAATCAAACCTGCCCCGTAGGGCGCATAGCTGAGGGAGATGACAAACTACCCACCAATCCTGAAGGCTAAGTTCTCTTACAAGGACACCGCCCGACACGGACCTTGACGGTCATAGACAAGTACCAACTAAAAGACGACATTCCCCGGGATGACGTCTGTCACACTGTGAACCGGAAGCCCTGGAGTTCTGACCAACTCCTGCACACCCCGAACGTCCTGAACCCTGTGGAGGACCACTCTGCACTGGTGGATGTGCATAATCTAATCTGCTGGTGAGGTGACTCGCCTCGAAAGTTACCAAAGGACCTTCTTTGCTCGGCCTCTTCATTGTCCTTCGTTAACCCGTCGATCTCTACGTTTCTTGGCCTGCTGCGCATAAGCCCGTACACAGGTCATGCTCAAGCCTAACTGAAGAATTACTCTTGCACAACCTTCTCTTAGGTAGTCATCAAGACTCGCGATACATCGGTATACTCTCTGGTAGCCAAATCCATAGCTAATGCGAGGTTGCCTCTTTGCAATCTATATTCACCGTTCGGCCGTGGGCGAAGGTTCAAATATCATGGCGCGATGGAGCGCCGCCGCGTGCTAAACTTTCTGGGGCTAGTGATGTCGCAGAAATTCCCGAATGAAGCACCTAACTCGGGTGATGATTGGGCTGTGCCTCGCCACCCTCGAACTCTACTCGCGGCTCCTCGGTGCCTTGCCCTCTGGGCGGGTTTGCCTACGCGGAGCATAGCGGTAAGGGAAAGAAATACGTCGGAGGTCCAACTTACAACACGGCTCTAAGGCACGATCTCGAGTGAGAAGAATAGAAACCAATCCTAAATACCTATAGCCTCACGATTATTGATGTGGTGCACAACACACGATAATCAAGACTTCTCGATACTGATCAGTAGACACTTTCCGAGGATTAATCGCTCGATACCACTTTTTGTCACGACCGATTCGGGCGTGGATCGTGCCTTACCGGGCACCCTAGTGATACAACATCGAGTAATCACGAACATAAAACGATACAAGACATATTATGAAATATGAAACAATAATCGAGAAAAACTTGCCTTTGGCATATATGTAAATAACAACTTTTTCAACATGAACAGTTTAATCCTTTTTACAAACCACACTTAGCGATTACTACAGACCTCTACGAATGATATGACAACAACGACGGGGCGGGGCTCGTCATACCACGAATGGCACCTACAACAACGGGGACTATACGAAGACAAGCCTCCGAGAAACGGAGCTCTCCCAGCTGGCGTGACCCTAAGAGCGAGGATCAACGGCGGTGTACCTTTACTGCGGCATGAACGCGGCCCGAAGGAGGTCGATCTGTGCAGTGAGTATGTGGCTGAAAATCGTAAATGGAATCATAGTAGTCTATATAAAGCAGAGACGTGTATGATAACAAAACTACGATTCCTGATAAACAAGCAATCATATCAAGTCGTGGACTCACGCCTCAAGTCATCACTCAAACATAACAATGGGTCTCACGCCACAACATCAATCATGCGTGGAATACCTTCGCCATTCTTAGCGGTTTATGATATACAAGCACGAAGGAATACATGAACACCGTGTCCCACGTGTCCTAATAAAACGATCTGAGGGTAAGCACGAAGGCATAGCCGATTACTAACACCTACGATGCAACAAGGTCATAAAGCGTGTCATGATATCTGTCTGGCCGTCACATGATAAAAGCCGGTCACTCGCGCGAGATCAAATGTGCGCGTCTAGCCCCGAACTCTCGACTCCGCATAGGCCAACCTCATAGGCCCGCATGAGGTATAACCCGCATCGAGGGTAGCTACTCCGGCATCGCCCTGGACTCGCGATCGCGTAGCCACAAAGACCGCGTGACCATAAAGGCCGCACTAACACGGAACTCGTAGTTCCGCACGGATCCCCGGACCCGCATGAGGTATTCTCGAATCATGGTCCTGCATCGCTGAGTCTACCCGCGTCGGAGGCGGCAACCTCCGGGCACAAGTCAAGGTGAGTGGTACAATACCAACATAACGGCTGATAGTCAAACAACTTTAAGCGCAGTCGAAGGAAAAACCCCTTTACACTAACATCACAAGATACTAACACACGTAGCATCCTAACATGTTTACTTATCAAATCAACAAGAAAGTATTACAAGGCTATCATAAACCAATACAATCAAGTTATTCACACAAGGTACTTTCTACTAACAAGTTCGGGTATCTATCCCCAAAGTACTTCACACATTAAATCTTTAAAAGATCTGTTTCTTTCACATAAGTCACACAATACCCGTAGTATAAAATAGAGTGGTATCCTTTTAAGAAAACCAAAACTCTTACCTTTGTAAAATCAAGTAACAACATTATTTTCCAAACGCCCAAGTTTGCCTAATTTCAAATGTTCACGTTTCTTATTTTAGAAAGGTTTCAAGTTCATAGTCTTATTCATTTAAGAATATAATTCTCTTTTAAACATCGGAGAAACATAAGCCTTATATGTGAGTAGGATATTCTTGTTTATAACAATCTTATTACTGACCATGATCTAGGAAATATCATTTTGTCTCATCTTAGCTTCTATGCGGATGGAAGTTTCTCTGGTTTTAATAATACTTAATTATTCAAAACATTTTCCTTTTATTAACGCGCATGGTTTGTCGATACACATTCGATTTCAAATCAAGAAAACATTCTTAAGCCGTTATACCTAACTTCCCATAAAGCTAGTATAACTCTTAAGTTTTCAAAACCAAGTATTACTTCAAGTTCTCCATTAACACATAACAAGCCGCTTATAGTTCAAATCGATTACCTTTTAAAAACCACAAGTATTTTCTTACCAACATAAAGTCATTTATAACCGACTTCCCATAAAGCCGTTATAACACTTTATGTTTTAAACCAATTAAATACATTTAGCGTATCGTCTACCGTACTATAGTTCACACATATCATGCTAGAAGAGATAGGAAGAGGTTCACATACCTCGCGACGATTATCGACTAATAGCAAAACGCTCAAGTACTTCCAACCGTCGGCTACTCCTAAGCCAAGTAGATCGCGCCACACGTAGTACTTCAACCTATAAGGCCACAAGCGCTTATTAACATTTAGATCTCATCGTAGAACATTCTACCGAAAATTCGGCCTCCCCACATGGCGTAAATCTCCTCTCTATCGAGGCTGGCTACTGACGGGGGTTATACGTCTAACCCTAACGGGTACAATTCTACTCCCCGGCTACTACTACAAGTCTCATGTCTGACCTATGTAATTCTGATTCAAAGATTCTTCTTTAAATTCGTGCTTAAGTCAAAAGATATTGCCGATAACTACGTTCGATTCTATATATAGTATACTTCAACTATATATTCTAATAATATGTAATTTCCAATTACAACAGAGAGACAAGATAATTACCTCGATAAGCCCATAATTCTCCTAGTTAAAGTCGATCCTGGGCAAACGTTTAGCTCCAACTCCGAGCGCTCCAACCCGCTCTAAACCACCCTTAGAAGTTCTAACCAACTTCTACACAATACTCCAACGGACTATGGAGATTTTTCTAGGGTTTCGGTTTGTGGTAGCGGAGTATAATCGTATTTATGGGCATTTTCGTATAGGTATAACCTTAGAATACAACAAGGTATACGGCTAAGGTAATTTGGGCATTATAACAATACTTTTGAGAGTATTTCACACCACAAAGGGGGGTATATTATACGAGAACAACACCACTAGGAGGGGGGTGAAGTCTCGGCCACAAGGCCACACAGGGGAGGGCTCTCGGCGAGGGGAGGGACGAGAACAACAACAAGAGAGGAGGATTTTACCACTTAGATATTTGTGTAAATGATGGAGAATTCATCAAAGGGAGAGGGGTATTTATAGGTCAAGTGAAGGCCAACCAATGGACAAGATTAAACCAAGTGTTAGGCAAGTGTAGGGCGAGGCTTTACTACACACAAATATCCTAACCACCCTTGACTTTAGCCAAGGCACCAAAACGTGCAAAGGCTAGCCCAAATCGTCCCAATGGACGTTTCAAGTCCACCAATTGGAGGTGCCAAGTGTCGCCCTCGTTGGTCCAAAATGTTTTCTCTCGGAAAAATCCGCAAAAATTAAAAATGACATAGCGGAAATTCCCTACGAAAGTCGGAAAGCGTTTAAAAAAACGACTCTAAGCGGGTGTTGTGAACAAAATTAATTCGGCCAAGCCTTAGTACAAGTTTCAAATTTTTCACGCACGCCCCACGCACATACTCGGAAATACGGTATAACGGTAATGTCCATACGGTGAAGAAACACCCGCATGACTCGGCCATATAGTCATCTAGCGGTGGCGTGGCGGTGCACCCTATCCTCCATGCGCTACCAATCTTTGGGACATATCGAGCCAATGAATCAAACTCGACATTGTACTCCCGACGGTCGTCCTCTCGCCTCGCCGGTAAAAATCTATCGGCCGCGCCCTCGCCATCTGTGGAGGCAAGAAGTGAGTGAGAAAGCCTCGAGAACTCATCCCAGTAGGCGGACGCGTGCTCTCCGGGATAACTCCCATGAATCAAACCAATCGGCTGCGGTATCACGCGGCCTATGCGAACCAAAGATCACGGACTCGGTCTCGGCGCCCGATCACTCTCGAAATCCTCATGGTCGACGGATGAACTCCTGCGGATCATCCTCCGGCCTCGACAGTAAAACTACGGCGGGCTACAACTCGGGAAGTCTCGTAGCCTCAAACTCTCGCCTCGGGTGAACCACGGTACGATTGGAGTGGGTGGGTGAGCTGCCGCGATCCGCCTATCCTCGTATCGGCCACAACTCTAGCCAATAGTGGGCCATCTCCTTGTACCCTAACTCCTCCACCCGGTGTGGGACGGGAGGTGTGGGTGCGTGGTCTCTGCTGGCCCAGCGGCGTCGTAGAACTCGCCGTCTCGGTATAGGCCGGGCGAGCCTCGTGACTCTAGGTGTCCCACTAGCGACTCCCTGCCTTGCCGCTACGGGCGGGTTGCCTTACGTGGAGGCATAAGCATTCTGAGAAAGGAATACGTTAGAGGTCCAACTTTAACACGACTCTAAAGCACGATCTCGAGTAAGAAGAGTGAAACCAATCCTAAATATCCTATAGCCTCACGATTATTGGTGTGGTGCATAACACACCGATAATCAAGACTTACTAGATACGATGCGTAGACACTTTCCGGATTAAGCGCTTCGATACCACTTTTGTCACGACCCATTCCGGGCGTGGTCGTGCCTCTGGGCACCCAGTAGTCATACATCGAGTAATCGTGGAAATATAAAGCAAGACATGAAACGCTTTATAAAATAAGACACGCTTTATGTGAAAACATCGCCTTTCGGCATATATATATAAACATGGTTTAGCGATTACATCCGACAACGTACAACATGACTCTGAGACCTCTGAAATATACAACTATGGCGGACAGGGCCCGCCATACCTCGATACAAAACTATCTACAACAGGGAGATCATACCCAAAGTAGAGCCTCGGAAAAGATGGAGCTCCCGCACCAACGTAGAGATCCTAAGAATGTGGATCTAGCACTGCCCTTACCGTGGCATGAGCAGCCCACGAAGGAGGTCGATTACAATGGTACTAAGTATATGAAACTGTAAAATACTTAAATGAAAACATATCATTTTAAAATCAGTTTTGCAAGTATGTATGAAACAACGAGGGGCGCATAGTGCCATATCATAAACAAGAGCAACAATAGGTAAATCAGAATGGTCTTTTCTAGGATGCGAATGATCGAAGCAGGGCCAATTGCCCGTAGTATCACCATGAAAGCCTAATCCTGGACTCCCGTAGTCCGCATAGGCCACTCACATAGGCCCGCATAGGGTACATAACCCCGCATCGAGGGTAGCTACTCCTCGGCATCGTCCTGGACTCGTAGTCCGCATGGCCACATAGACCGCGTGAGGTATAACCCCGCATCACTAACACGGAACTCCCGTAGCTCGCGATAGGTCCCTTGGACCCGCATGAGGTATTCTCGAATCATGGTCCCAGACCGCCTGAGTCTACCCCGCATCGGAGGGCAGCTTAACCCCCGGTAATATGTCAAGAGGTGAGTGATAGTACACTAACATAACAACTTATCTTTAAACAACATAAGCACAACAAGAATACTCTCTTATACAAACGTTACAAGACACTAACACACATAGCATCATATCATGTCTACTTATCAAACCATCTTATTATTCTTTTCACAATTCAATATAAGTGCATTTATAAACACATAGGCAAACTGTTTCTTTTATCATTCTTAAGTGGTTATACTTAACTTCCCATAAAGCTAGTATAACTCTTAAGCTTCTGTTTTAAAACTCAATTAGTTCTCTTCTGTTAAAAATGATTCAGTATTCTTTTGAAATGCTTTCAGTTCTTTATTATTCAGGCTTAAGCGTGAGGCATTCTGTAAGTATTATTCGAGCTTAAGCGTGAGGCATTCTGTAAGTATTATCAAGCTTAGTGAGGCATTGCGTAAGTATTATTCGATTAACACGTACGCGTCACCGTACTACATATATATTGTAAAATATCATGCTTTAGGAAGAATCACATACCTTCTCGTGAAAACCACCGAGTTGAATATGTCGCGAGAGAATCGACCTATAATAGTCGGACACGTCTATCAACGTTCGAACTACTTGGTAAATTCTAAGCAGAGGGTTCTATATCCTACGAAAAATTGGGCGTACCTCCCTACCGGTGAGCTACTCAAGTTCATCGTGAAAACTTTCTATGTAAATCTGATTTGATTATTCTTCTTTAAACCCTTCTATTGTGATAACGGTTCAATTCTATTACGCAATATTCTTCTAAGTATCTAATACTTATTCTTATACTACTACAGAAGTATTCTCTAATTCAAAAGAGGTTAGGATTAGTTACCTCGGTAAGCCCAATAATATCCTAGATAAAGTCGCGCCTGAGCAAGGTTTTGCTCCTATGTTGTATGCTCCAAGGAAACCTTAGAAGTTCTTCACAACTTCTACTAAGTACTAAGGGATTTGGGCTAGGGTATTTTGGGCATAACAACAATACAAGAAGGCAACTTTTCTACCAAGGGAGGGGGGTAGGTTTCGGCTAGGCTAGGGGGGGGGCCCTCGGCCAAACTTCAAAAGGGGAGGGGGGGTGTTTGGACGAAAAAGGCTACAAAGGGATAGGAGAGGATTTTTAGACTTGGAAGCTTTTGTGGATGAAGAACTCTTCATCTCTAGAGGGGTATTTATAGGTCAAGGGATGGCCAACCAAGGGCCAAGATGTAGCCAAGTGCTAGGCAAGTGTAAGGCCAAGATTAGGGCAAGTGTACCTAGCCAACTTGCACACAAAATATCCTACCAACTACTTGACAAAATTGGCTCTCCAATTCGGTCCAATTCCATACAAGTCCATCAATTGGAGGGTGACAAGTGTCGCCCTCCGTTGATCAAAATGTTTCGTCTCTCGGAAAAATCCATAAAAATTAGAAATGGCATAGCGGAATTTACCTACGAAAGTCGTGGAAACGTTTCGTCGGAAAACTATTTGCTTTGTGAGTTGTGCCCAAAAATCGTCCAAGGCCTAAACTTTAAGGCCAAACTTTTTGTACGTATTCCCTTACGTACATACTCTGGAAATACGGGGTATAACAATTAGAGACCGTATACTTAGTATTATTCTACGTAGAGACTAGAAGTTGATAGTCTTGTTGTGACCATTATAGGTTGACACTTCTACGTACGGCGTATTCGGCTTAGCTTGTGGATATTAGCCGAAAAGGTATGTGAACTATCTCCTCTTCTAGCATGATTCCTTAAGATAAAGAAAGTAGGTTCTACTCCTTAAATGATCCATTCCTTGGTTGTATTTGGATTGCTAAAATAGAATTTGTTCTATGTACTTCCTTTATTGTACTTTGATGTTTAGATTGTAAGTTATAGAATCCACTTTCTTGATGAAGTTTGGATTCTTAAAAGTGAAGGTATTTTTACTTAAAGTACATGTAGTCTTAAAAAGGAAGTGGTTTCCAAATTTTTGGCTAGTGCCTTAGTTCTAAAACCTAAAGGTCATTATAATGACTTTAGGGGAGTCAAAGGAGTGATTTACTTATTTGATTTAAAAGAGGAGAAATGACATGATTTAAGAGAAGTAACTTGTGTTAAGGGTGAAGTTACTTGAGGTTTAAAAAGTAGAAGAAAACTTGTTTTCTAACTATTAAGAGACTTGAAGTATTTTGAAAGTTGAGAACTTGATTTGTAAGTATGTGATACTTGGTTTTAATAGTATAAGTCTCTTGGTTATTGAAGGAATGGATACGTCTAAAACCATAAAGGGTTATAACGGCTTTATGGGAAGTTGGTTATAACGGCTTTATGGAAGGTTTAGAAAGTTGTCTATTTTATTAATCGGCATAAGTTGCCTAGATTGTGAAAATTTGGAGTTACTTGATTTCAAGCTTTGAAATGAGTTTTCTAAAAATGTAGTAACTTACTTTGAAAAATAGACACGCCTTGATACTACGGGTGTTAGTATCTTGGGGCTTTACATAGAAAGGTGTCTTTTATAAAAGAATGTACGTACGTAGTACTTTGGCTTGTTAAAAGAGAATTATTCTAAGTGTGCCTTGATAAGTACTTTGGTTTGTTAAAAGAGAATTATTCTAAGTGTGCCTTGATAAGTACTTTGGCTTGTTAAAAGAGAATTATTCTATGTATGCCTTGATTAGTACTTTGGCTTGTTAAAAGAGAATTATTCTATGTATAACTTGATTAGTACTTTGGCTTGATAAATTGAGGATTTGTCTAAGTGTGCCTTGATAAGTACTTTGGCTTGTTAAAAGAATTATTCTATGTATAACTTGATTAGTACTTTGGCTTGATAAATTGAGGATTTGTCTAAGTGTGTCTTGATAAGTACTTTGGCTTGTTAAAAGAGAATTATTCTAAGTGTGCCTTGATAAGTACTTTGGCTTGTTAAAAGAGAATTATTCTAAGTGTGCCTTGATAAGTACTTTGGCTTGTTAAAAGAGAATTATTCTATGTATGCCTTGATTAGTACTTTGGCTTGTTAAAAGAGAATTATTCTATGTATAACTTGATTAGTACTTTGGCTTGATAAATTGAGGATTTGTCTAAGTGTGCCTTGATAAGTACTTTGGCTTGTTAAAAGAGAATTATTCTAAGTGTGCCTTGATAAGTACTTTGGCTTGTTAAAAGAGAATTATTCTATCTATGCCTTGATTAGTACTTTGGCTTGTTAAAAGAGAATTATTCTATGTATAACTTGATTAGTACTTTGGCTTGATAAATTTAGGATTTGTCTAAGTGTGCCTTGATAAGTACTTTGGCTTGTTAAAAGAGAATTATTCTAAGTGTGCCTTGATAAGTACTTTGGCTTGTTAAAAGAGAATTATTCTATGTATGCCTTGATTAGTACTTTGGCTTGATAAATTGAGGATTTGTCTAAGTGTACCTTGATAAGTACTTTGGCTTGTTAAAAGAGAATTATTCTATGTATGCCTTGATTAGTACTTTGGCTTGATAAATTGAGAATTTGTCTAAGTATGCCGTGATAAGTACTTGGGCTTGTTAATTGAGACTTGCCTATGTGTCTTTGGAAATAGCGGTTGTGTGCTATTGGTAAATCGGTCGTTCGGGGTCATTCCGGGTTTGTGGCATTTGCATAATTAGTGGATTTGCTACCCACGATCACGAGGAATACCTCATGCGAGTCCGTAGGGCTTATGCGGGTGAAATAGTCCCATGCGGGCGGGTCCAACCTATGCGAGGAATACCTCATGCGAGTCCGTAAGGGCTTATGCGGGTGAAATAGTCCTATGCGAGGAATACCTCATGCGGGTCCGAAAGGGCTTATGCGGGTGAAATAGTCCCATGCGGGCGGGTCCAGCCTATGCGAGGAATAACTCACGCGGGTCCACGCGACCTATGCGGGTGAAATAGTCCCAGGAATAGGATTGCTAAATGATACTGCGGGCGGATGGTCCTGCTTGATCATGAGCTTCCTAGTTTATATTGTAAGGATACTACTGTTTACTCTCATTGTTAGTAAGGCACAATGTGTTGTATTTTGATTATCATATATGTCCCCGGATTTGTTTGTGTTACCCTATGGTCATGCTTTTACGAGGTGGGACTTGGTGTTCATGTATCCTTATTGGTGTTATTACATCATGGACTGCCGGCAGTGAGGAAGGATTCCACGGGCATGATTGATATTATGGGCGTGAGACCCATGGTTATATTGAGTAATGACTTTGAGGGCCTGCGTCCCTGACTTGATATGACTGCTTATGTGTTATGTACTGTAGGTTGGCTATCATACATGTCTCCTGTTTTGTTCGCATTATGATTTCATTCTGATACTTATTGTTCACATACGGTACATTCTTCGTCTTGACCTCGCCCGGGCTGCGTTCATCCGCATGAGTTTAGGTGCTTGATTCGCGATCGGCAGTGTAGGATCTGCTCGAGGGTTTTGGATAAGCTCCTTCATTAGGAGTTTATCTTTGGTATATGTCCTTGATGTGAGCTTTGTATAGTTTTGGGTACGGCGGGGCCTTGTCCGTCATAGTTCGATTTAACTCCTAAGTGCAGTATTCATATGTGGGATTGGACTCGTATGCGGTGTAGTGTCTTTTGTTTATGTATATATGGCAGCCTTGTCGGCTTTGCCCTTGCACGTCGTTTGTAGAAAAAAATGAGGTGTTATTTGATTCGCGACTTACTTGTATTGTTAAGGTAGAAGGTGCCTGGGTAGGGCACCGATCCACGAGCTTGGTTGGTGGCAAGATCGCATTCCATCCTCGCACAGACGGACAGCAGAGCGCCTATCCGACTCGAGGATATCTGCGAGCCTGTGTTATTGACTTGAGTAGCTGGGAGGATCATTTGCCTCTAGTTGAGTTTGCGTATAATAATAGCTACCACTCAAGATTCGGATGGCGCCTTATGAGGCCTTGTATGGGAGGAAGTGCAGATCGCCGATAGGCTGGTTTGATGTAGGCGAGGTGCAGTTAGTAGGACCAGACCTGATACAGCAGGCAGTGGATAAGGTGAAGCTTATCGAGGCGATTCTTGGCTGAGTCGGCAAGTCATATGCATATCATCGTCGTCGGCATCTGGAGTTCGAGGTTGATGATTGGGTTTTCCTGAAGGTGTCACCCATGAAGGGTGTGATGAGATTCAGGAAGAAAGGGAAACTCAGCCCAAGGTACATTGGTCCGTATCAGATTGTCCGCAGGGTAGGCAAGGTTGCCTATGAGTTGGATCTGCCGTCCGATCTTGAGGCAGTGCATCCGGTTTTTCATGTTTCTATGCTGAGGAGATGTATTGGGGATCCATCTAGGGTACACCCGATTGATGATATCCAGGTGATCGGGGGGTTATCGTATGAGGAGATTCCCATAGCGATAATCGATCGTCAGGTTAGGCGTCTGCGGACGGGGCGTGGCTTAGTCAAAGTCTTGTGGCGGAACGAGCTCAGGGAGGAGATGACGTGGGAAGCTGAGGAGGACATGAGGCAGAAGTATCCTCACCTATTCCCCACACCTCCAGGTAACTCACTTTCCTACTTGTAAATTTTCATTGTCATATTTGCTTAAGTGCTGTATTGTGGCCATGTGTGGCATTTGCAAACTGTTTAAGTTATGAGGAACTTTATCGTTATCTGTCTTGGGAAGGAACATTCGGGACGAATGTTTCTAAGGAGGGGAGAATGTTATACCCCGTATTTCCAGAGTATGTACGTGAGGGCGTACGTATAAAAGTTTAGCCTTAGTTAGGCATAAGGGACGAAATTTGGGCACAACCCACGAAAAGAATCGTTTTCCGACGAAACGTTTTCCAAAACTTGCGAAGGGAAAATTACGGTTGCGACATTTATATTTTTGCGTATTTTTCGGAGAGACGAAATATTTTGGTCCAACGAGAGGGCGACACTTGTCACCCTCAAGTGGACGGCAACTTGTG
Organism: Przewalskia tangutica; assembly: GCA_029844215.1. Classification (NCBI taxonomy): domain Eukaryota; kingdom Viridiplantae; phylum Streptophyta; class Magnoliopsida; order Solanales; family Solanaceae; genus Przewalskia; species Przewalskia tangutica. The sequence goes on from CM056727.1 coordinate 69,341,136, forward strand.
GGCAAGCATGGCACGATTTTGTGGCCTAAACCATGGGTCAATGTTTGGTGAGTGATTTGTGGAGTAGGGTGTCACGACCCGAACCCGGGCCCGTGATTGGTGCCTTACCCGGGCACCCAAGTAGCCATATATCAGAGTAATCAGCGGAACATAAAACAATAACATGAAATAACATGAAGTATGAAATAATAATCTGAGAAAATTTGCCTTTCGGCATAATATATAAAACTTGAATCCGAACAGTTACATCCCACTTACATCTCTGCCCACAACAGTACTACAGACCTCTAAGAGTGACATGACAACAATGGCGGGACAGGGCCCCGCCATACCCCTGAATGTAAGCACCTACTACGACAGGGGACTATACCACTGATAAGCCTCCGGAGAAACGGAGCTTCCCAAACGCTGAACTGTGACCCTGAGAGCTAGGATCAACGACTGGTGTACTTTGACTGGTGTACTTTGGCTTGTTTAATGAAGAATTGCCTATATGTACTGGTGATAGCCTTTGAGTGCAAGTATTATGTTTTATCACGTTGTCGCGACTCTCGGTTGGAGGGTCGGCGGTCTTATTATGAAATCTTGGACGTCTAAGCGGTGATGGGGATTCCACGGGTATGCTTCCGTTATTTGTAGTACTTGGGTTAAATTCCCGGATTTTTATAGAAGACATGGTAGTGCTTATGTTTTGTTTGACGGCCAGTTGAGATAGGGTAAAAGTATAAGTGAGGGGTAAACCCCCAAGACATTATACCCCCTGCTTGTTTTGTTTGATGGTCGGTCGAGATAGGGTAAGAGTATAAGTGAGGGGTAAACCCCCAAGAAGCTATACCACATTCTCCAGGGTAAGAGTATAAATGAGGGGTAAACCCCCAAGACATTATTCCACCTGGTTGTTTTGTTTGATGGTCGAGATAGGGTAAGAGTATAAGTGAGGGTAAACCCCAAGACGCTATACCACCTTCTCGAGGTAAGAGTATAAATGAGGGTAAACCCCAAGACATTATACCCCGCCTTACCACCGCCGTCTTCCTACTTGGCGTCTGCTTTTAGGACACAGTGGGACTTGGTGTTCATGTGTGCCTATTGATGTTATATTATATCATGGGCTGGCGGTGAGGAAGGATTCCACGGGCATGATTGATATTATGGCGTAGACCCATGGTTATATTTTAGAAATGACTTGAGGCACGCGTCACGACTTGACATATCGCTATGTATTATATGATCGTAGGTTGGCTATCATACATGTCTCTCGCTTTGTTTAGATTATGATTTCATTCTGATGCATTATCGCTTCACATACTTGGTACATTCTTCGTCGACCTCCTTCGGGCTGCGTTCATCCGCAGTTTAGGTAATGATTTGGTGATCGGCAAGTGTAGGACCACCTTTCGAGTTTTGGATAACTCCTTCAGTTCGGGAGTTTATCTTTTTGGTATAAGTTCTTTCAGTACAGGCTTTTGTACAGCTATGGGTACGGCGGGGCCTTGTCCCGTCATAGTTCAGTATAACTCTTAGAGGTCTGTATTCATATGTGGGGTTGGACTCATGTACAGTGTAGTGTCTTTTGTTTATATATATTATGGCAGCCTTGTCGGCTTTGTCGTTGCACGTATGTGGGTTTTAAAAAAAAGAAAAGAGGTGTTATTTAAATTCCGCAGTTTTACTTAGTTGATAAGGTAGCGGTGCCTGTAGGGCACTACCACGCCCGAGGTTCGGGCGTGACAGAGTGGTATCGAGCGATCGGTCCTCGAATGTCTCATGCACCGTGTCTAGTAGAGTCTTGATTATCGGTGTGTTGCGCGCCACACCCATAAACAGGAGGCTACAGGACATTTGGGAGTTGGTTTCTATTCTTCTCAGTCTAAGATCGTGCCATAGAGCTGTGTTAGTAAGATAATTCCTCTCTGACGTGATTTTGTGTTACAGTTATGCCTCGAGAGGCAACAACGCCTGACGGGCAAAGGAGTAGCAGGAGCTACTAGTCGGACTTAGAGAGTTGATAGGGCTTATGCCAGTGGTATACCGGATGTTGTTCGCATCGGCGAAGTTCTTCTGCCAGTTTTGAGGCCCCAATACGAGCCTCCGCTTTCGATTAGGGGAAGACGTTAGGGTCATGAAGGAAGCCATTATGTTATTGACCAAGATAGCGATTCACTGCTTTCATCAGCCAGGATTATTCGTCCGATGCATGTGTGTACAGAGGGTAGAGGGCCAACGCGAGATCAGAAGAGGCTAGACCGGTTGGTTATTCCGGTGAGTTTTTGGACGAGCTGCCTCAGCAGCGAGTGAGATATTCGTCCCAACCTACCCAGTACATACCCCCGCAGCTCACAGGTGGGAGTTTGGACCCTACAAGGTATTTAGGAGCCGGTCCGAGCTCCAGAGGTCGAGGTTCTCAGAGGAGCAGAGGACTTTCTCGGTCGAGGCCACCTATTCCTCAGTGTATCAGATGTGGTAAGCGTCATTCGGGGAAATGCCGTTATGGCACAGGTGTTTGTTTTTGTTGTGGCCGTCCGGGCCATATTCTGAGGGTATGTCCTTTTAGAAAGAGCACTGGTGAGGTGGCTCAGCCTATGAGGCCGGTAGTTGGTTCCCTTTCCTCCACAGCTGTGTGTTCCCCAGGGCAGGGTGTTCAGATGTTAGCCAGTCGTGGTAGAGGTCAGGGTGGAGTTTATAGTTCTGGCGGTCCTTCGAACCGCAGAGATGACGTGACTACGGGGCAGGATCAGGAGGCGACATCGCACGGGGTTACAGGTATATTTCGATTCCTTTGAATCATACGTGCGTTGATAGATTTAGATTTTACCCTAGCGTATATGTTTTCCCTTTATTGCTAGAGTTGTAAAGTGATAGTACCCCAGAGGTAGGGATACCTTGATTAGTAAGTAAGAAGTTAAGAATGTTGACAAGAATGGTAAGTGAACTGAGACTATAGTTGTGTAGAGCTCACAAATAGTAATTGCCCCATAACAGTGTAAGAACGATAGGGAAGAATGTGCAGTGGGAATACTTTGGCTTATGTGACAAACCTCTAGTGTATAGGGGGTAGGGTGAGAAGTACCTTAAGGTAAGAGAGAGATTTATTTCAGACTAAGAATGAGAAGTTAAGTGTGACGATGAGTCGGGTTATGGACTCATTTCGGGTCACCAGAGTGTGGAATGGGGTGATGTCGGTTAGAAATGGTCCCGCTATGTGATAGGGTCACGAGGGTGCTAGGCCCAAGTCTAGTTGATCGTTGTACGAGTTCGTGGATGCGTTCCACCGGAACTAGGTCGTAAGGACCGAGAAGAGCCTTAACGGGAATGTAAGTAACTATATGGCCAAGTTTGGATAGTAACTCCAAGGATTGGAGAAGAGAAACAAAATTTAAGATTTTGTACGTGTACTAGATGAGTTTGAAAGTACGAGAAAGTATGACAAGTAAGGAAAGAAAGGAACCTCTAAGGATCCCGTGTTTGGGAAGATAGTAACCTTCGAGTTTTGTGAGAAGGGACCACGGACGGAAGGTCCATTATTATTTTCACGTATGTTGTGGTGGCCATGCGTGGTATCGTTGGCCTTGTGCATGTATTGACTGTTAGGCATAGTATAGAGTTTATGCCGGAGTTTGTATAGCTTGACAACCGACTAAGAACATTCGGGGACGAATGTTTCTAAGGGGGGAAGAATGTTACACCCCGTAAGTCCAGGACATGTATAAGAGAATGTACGTAAGGAATCAAGACTTGGAAATCGGTACGAAAGGAAGAATTATTTTTCCGACGGAAAATCTTCCGAACGTCGGTAAGGAAAAATGTTCGTTGTTGAGAATTGGATTCTCAAAAGGCATTATTTGAAGAGTATGGAACTCTTAACCTTATGGAAATTTATTTTTTTATGGATTTGGTCACGTGGGGCCCACCCGAGGAATTTTACGTTTTGTGGGCCCACGAGGGTTACAGAATTTTATGGACGAATGAGAGGGCGACACGTGGCACCTCCCCCTCACTTGGCTTGGTCGAATTTATGCAAGGGCATAATGGTCATTGACCAAGGTAAAAGATTAGTCTTGCTAGAGCTTGACATTGTTGACCAAGTCAAGGGCCATTTGGCTTGATCCCTTTCATCCAATTAATACAAGTGTTTTTATCTAAGCCATCCAATGTGTTATATAAGCATAGCTAGTGCAAGACTAAGTCTCTAACACTTAGAAAATATTTGAGAAACTAGAGCTTGAGTTCAAGAGCTCTCGGGTTTGGTTCTCCCCTCCACACAAAATTTTGTAGTTTTGATCCGTTAGACACAAGACTTTAACCCAATGTCCCTAAGGGTATTGTAAGGATATCTCAATAGAAAGATTTTGGAAAAACGGCGTTTTCGTATTAGTCGCAAAGCGGAAACTTGTGGAGTTCTTCAACTTTGAAGTTGGAACTTAAAGATGGGTTCTTCATAGGCCTATAAGGAGTGCTTGGAGCGGATTGGAACCTAAGGAAAGGAGCTAAGAATTGCTAAGGCGCGACTTTGAATCTTGGAAATTTTAAGGGCTTGGAAAGGTATAAATTTTGCCGTTTTAGCAATTAAGTTTACTTTTTGATTGTAGCTATGGATATTAGCAAACATGAGTTATATATTATGTAGTTGGATTAGTGTATTGGCTATTGGAACCCTAATCCGAAAACTAGCATGTTTAAGCCTTAAGATTGGAATTCAAGTTGATTATTAGTTTAAAGTCGTCGCATGTTGTATAAGAAAGAAATTGTAGTTGTTGAAGTTGTTTATGACTATATAACATGTTAGACCTTAGAACATGGAATTTGAAAAGGATTGGAAAAGACTTTGAATTGTGGTTATGTTGTTAGCCGAGAATGGCTTGATTATGGACTAAGTTGGTATAAATTGTGGGGCGGAATTTTACACGTATTGTAAGGCGTGTAATCCCCTTTGTTTGGTTGTTATTTGAGCCTTAAATGTGGCGTGTTGGTTATTGTATTCGTCCTTGAAAAAGGTGGCAAAGTGAGTAGAAACAAAGGAAGTGCTGCCCGATTTTCCGTAGAATTAGAGACCATATACTTAGTATTATTCTATGTTAGAGACTAAAAGTTGATAGTCTTGTTGTGACCATTATAGGTTGACACTTCTACGTACGACGTATTCGGCTTAGCTTGTGGATATTAGCCGAAAAGGTATGTGAACTATCTCCTCTTCTAGCATGATTCCTTAGGATAAAGAATGTAAGTTTCACTCCTTAAATGATTCATTCTTTAGTTGTACTTGGATTGCCTAATATAGAATTTGTTCTATGAACTTCCTTGATTGTACTTTGATGTGTAAATTGTAAGTTGTATAATCCATTGCCTTAGTGAAGTTGGATTCTTAAAAGTGAAAGTATTTTACTTAAAGTACATAGAGTCTTGAAAAGGAAGTGGTTTCCAAACCTTTTGGCTAGTGCCTTAGTTCCAAAACCTAAAGGTCATTATAATGACTTTAGGGGAGTCAAAAAAGAGTGATTTACTTAATTGTTTAAAGAGAGGAGAAATGACATGATTTAAGAGAAGTAACTTGTTTTAAAGGTGTGAGCTACTTGAGGTTTAAAAGTAGAAGAAACTTGTTTTCTAAATATTAAGAGACTTGAAGTATTTTGAAAGTTAAGAACTTGATTAGTAAGTATGTGATACTTGGTTTTAAAAGTATAAGTCTCTTGGTTATAAAAGGAATGAAATTGTCTAAAAACCATAAAGGGTTATAACGGCTTTATGGGAAGTTGGTTATAACGCTTTATGGAAGGTTTAGAAAGTTGTCTATTTTGATTAATGGGCATAAGTTGCCTTGATTGTGAAAATTTGAAGTTACTTGATTTCAAGCTTTGAAATGAGTTTTCTAAAAGTGTAGTAACTTACTTTGAAAAATAGACACACCTTGATACTACGAGTGTTAGTATCTTGGGATTTACATAAAAATGAGTCTTTTGAAAAGAATGTACGTACGTAGTACTTTGGCTTGATTAATTGAGAATTTTTCTAAGTGTGCCTTGATAAGTACTTTGGCTTGATTAATTGAGAATTATTCTAAGTGTGACTTGATAAGTACTTTGGCTTGATTAATTGAGAATTATTCTAAGTGTGCCTTGATAAGTACTTTGGCTTGATTAATTGAGAATTATTCTAAGTGTGCCTTGATAAGTACTTTGGCTTGATTAATTGAGAATTATTCTAAGTCTGCCTTGCTAAGTACTTTGGCTTGTTTAATGAAGAATTGCCTATATGTGCTGGTGATAGCCTTTGAGTGCAAGTATTATGTTTTATTACGTTGTCGCGACTCTCGGTTGGAGGGTCGGCGGTCTTGTTGTAAGTACTTGGACGTACCGACAGTGATGGGGGATTCCACGGGTATGCTTCCGTTATTTGTAGTACTTGGGTTAAATTCCCGGATTTTTATAGAAGACATGGTAGTGCTTATGTTTTGTTTGACGGCCAGTTGAGATAGGGTAAGAGTATAAGTGAGGGGTAAACCCCCAAGACATTATACCCCCTGCTTGTTTTGTTTGATGGTCGGTCGAGATAGGGTAAGAGTATAAGTGAGGGGTAAACCCCCAAGACGCTTATACCACCTTCTCCATGGTAAGAGTATAAATGAGGGGTAAACCCCCAAGACATTATACCCCCTGCTTGTTTTGTTTGATGGTCGGTCGAGATAGGGTAAGAGTATAAGTGAGGGGTAAACCCCCAAGACGCTATACCACCTTCTCCAGGGTAAGAGTATAAATGAGGGGTAAACCCCAAGACATTATACTCGCTTTACCACCGCTCGTCTTCCACTGCCCGCATGCTTTTAGGACACAGTGGGACTTGGTGTTCATGTGTGTGCCTATTGATGTTATATTATATCATGGATCGCGGTGAGGAAGGATTCCAGGCATGATTGATATTATGGGCGTAGACCCATGGTTATATTTTAGAAATGACTTGAGGCACGCGTCCACGACTTGACATAATCGCTATGTATTATGATCGTATATTGGCTATCATACATGTCTCCCGCTTTGTTTAGACTGTTATGATTTCATTACGATTTCATCGCTTTCACATACTTGGTACATTCTTCAGATCGACTTCTTCGGCCGCTGCGTTCACGCCGCAGTTTAGGTACGCTAGATTTGGATCGGCAGTGTAGGACCGCTCGAGTTTTGGATAGCTCCTTGATTCGAGTTTATCTTTTGGTATAAGTTCTTTCGATGTGCTTTTGTACAGTTATGGGTACGGCGGGGCCTTGTCCCGTCATAGTTCAGTATAACTCTTAGAGGTCTGTATTCATATGTGGGGTTGGACTCATGTACAGTGTAGTGTCTTTTGTTTATATATATTATGGCAGCCTTGTCGGCTTTGTCGTTGCACGTATGTGTGTTTTAAAAAGAAAAGAAAAGAGGTGTTATTTAAATTCCGCAGTTTTACTTAGTTGTTAAGGTAGAAGGGTGCCCAGGTAGGGCACCAGTCACGGGCCCGGGGTTCGGGGCGTGACACAATTAATACCAAGTAATTCAATAACCAATGCCATTCTCGGCTAATCCATGTACAACAACATAAGTCTTTTCCAATTCCTTTTTAAATCCATGTTGGTTAGTCTAACATGTTATATAGCCGCAATCGATAATAACAACTACCATATCTTTTTTATGTAACATGCGACGACTAAATTTAATAACCAAATCGAATTACAATCTTAAGGTTAAACATGAAACTTTCGGATTCCATCCTAATATTCCATAACATTCAATCTCCATATATATATATATATATATATATATATATATATATATATATATATATATATCTCATGCTTGCATAATATATATATGACTACAACAATAGGTAACCTTTAATCACTTAAGAGGTTAAAGTTGTTACCTTGATAAGCCCAAAATAGTCCAACAATCTCACCCACTTTAGCCCTCTTTTCGAAATTCTTCTTCCCGCTAAAATCACCTCTACGAACCCCCTACAAGCTCGCCAACATGTTTCCTTCTTGTTGCCTTTCCAAAAATCTCATTTAGGCTTAGGGTTCTTTATCAACCTTTGAGAGAGAAGAGAGGAGATCAATTTCTATTTGGAATGAAATCTTGCAAAAGGTCAAGTCTTGCAAGACTTTGGCCATAATATAAGGTCTAGCTTGCCTTGCAAGTTGGGAGGGACACTTGTCGCCCTCCCATAGGCCCTCTACAAAAATATCTTCTGATTTTACCCTCTTTTTCTCAAAAAATCCCGCCTTGGCTCCGCGGCCCTGCAGCCGGCGCCGTGGCGCTGTGGCGCCTGACTGAAGCTTTCTTTCTCCTTCATCGACCGAACTTCTAACGTCCATAACTTTCTACTCCGATGTCCTATCGACGAGTGGTTTGTTGCGTTGGAGACTAGACTCAACAAACTTCATACTGGGCTTTTAAAACACCTAAAAAAACTCCTTATATACTAGGAGATATGCCGCTCCAAAGTTGACTGAAAATCTGTCCAAAAATATTTTGTCAACTTATCTTTCCAAAATTCAAATCTTATCTCCTTTCGTACGTTCTCAATATATGACCTGGAATTACGGGGTGTAACAAACGCAGCCCTCCGAAGGAGGTCAGTACAACATGTACCAAGTATGTGAAACTGAAAGTACTGTAATGAAATCACAATAGTCTAAAACAAATCCACATACATTGTAAGAAAAACAAATTAACAGTACACAGTTCCATAGTACATGTGAGAGCAAATAGGCGTAACCTGGCCGCTTCTGAATAGGCAGCCAATGATCAAACTAGGACCATTCGCCCATAGTATCATTGTGCACACCCTAATCCTGGACTCCCGCAATCCGCATAGGTCGCGTGGACCCGCATGAGGTATTCCTCGTGACGGAAGCAAACCCGCGGTAATACATAGGACCCTGTCCCGCATGAGCCCCTTGGACTCACATGAGGGTATTCCTCGCATAGGACCTCATCCCACATGAGCCCTTTGGACCCGCATGAGGTATTCCTCGCATCGGAGGGAGCAAATCCCACGGAATATGTGTCACGCAACGTGTCAGGGGGGTAAGTGATATAATACATGCACAACCGGCTTATCGTAAACAACATAATCACAACAAGAAAACACCCTTAACACAAAAGTCTCAAGACACAAATACCCATAGTATCCAGTCATGTTTACTTTATCAAACCAGGTTACTACACCTTCAGAAAATCATTACAAGGCCTTTAAAATCAAGTAAGTAAACTGTTTTTTTTATCCTCCTTAAGTCGTTATAACTAACTTCCCATAAAGCTATTATAACACTTATATTTTAAGCAATTCAAACAATCAAACTCTTTTGAGAAACCAAAGAACTTATTCTTTTAAAACCAAGTATCAATTTCTTTCCGAATAATAATTCACAACTTTTTAGAATAATTCAAGGCTCTTAAGATTTAGAAGTCAAGTCAAGGACATCAAAAATGAAACCAAATTCATTTAACACACGTACGTCTACCGTACTATATATTTCACAACAATCATGCTCAAGAGGATAGGAAGAGTCACATACCTCCTCGGCTTAATCCACTTGTCAAGTCGAGTATGCCGCGCGTAGAGTATCAACCTATAATAATCATAACACGTCTATCAATTCCTAGTTTTCATCGTAGAGTATTTCTAAGCATAAGGTCTCTTAGTCTACGGATAATTGGGCAGCACTTCCCCGGTTTCTACGTACTTTTCCACCTTTTTCAAGGCCCGAAATCAATAACCAAATGCCACATTTAAGGCGCAACAAAATCAGATTTCAAAGGGGATTACATGCCAAGTAGGGCATGTAAATTTCAGCCCCTTAATCTACCAACACTGTCTATTAAAACTAGTCCATATTCCAATGTAAAAACAGTCCATAGTCCAATGTAAAAATAGTCCATAGTCCAATGTAAAAACAGTCCATAGTCCAAGTCCTTTAGTTGGTGTTCTTGGCCAACTACTACAATCAAAACTGTCCAGTTTTCGGCTAGCATGTCAATACTTGTTTCATTACTTCCTTAATATTCCAACTTATATTCCAATCTTTATATAAGCCTTTTTAATTTGTTATCAACAAGATTCCTTCATGTAAACAAGTAATAGGTAATGTTTTAACAACTTTAATGGCTAGCATGCCAATTTTCGATTTTAACTACTTTAATGGCTAGCATGCCAATTTCGGTTTTTAATATCTTATTAAGGTCCAAATATTTTCAATCTTCCTTCCACATAACATATACTCAAACATATACTACTAACATATGTAATTTCCAACTTCACTAAAAGGACAAAGATTATTACCTCAATAAGCCCAAAATTTTCCAAGATTATAAGTCGATCCTTAGGAATCTTAGCTCCTATTCCTAACGTTCCAATCCACTCCAAGCAACCCTTAGAAGTTCTTAACCAACTTCTCTTAACACTTCATCCAAAAATATGAAGATCACCCTAGGGTTTCACTTTGCGACTATCGGATTAACGTAGTATTTCCGGGATTTTTGTGTTGGGATAACCTTAGAACACTACTAGGGACACTTGGTTTAGGTGTTGGGATTACTCGACAACAATTGAAGAATTGTTCTTCATCAAGGGGGGGGGGGGTGTCGAGAGCACACATAAGAGAGGGAGTATATTTTGTGTCTTGGAAATAAATCTAAGTGTAGAAGTATTTAACCCCAAGGTGTGTATATATAAGACAACCAAGGGCTAGGATTAAAGCAAGTGTGTGGTTGAGATTGAGGACAAGTGTGTGTGGGTCCCACAAGCCACTTGTCCAACAAATATCTTGAGACAAATGGCTTGCCACTTGGCTCAACCAATTCGCCCAACATGGGCCACATGGGGGGTGACACGTGTCGCCCTCCTATTCATCCAAAATATTTCATCTCCCCAAAATCTCAATAATTGGTCAAATATCGAAGACCTTGTGGGCCCCACAAAAACGTAAAATTTCCCGGGTGGGCCCCACATGACCAAATCTGAAAATAAAATTCCATAATTCTTATAAATTCTATAAGTCTCAATTTCCAAAATTGAGAATCCAAATAATAAACCTTTTTCCTTCACGTGGTCCGGAATATTTTCCGTAGGAAAAAGAAATCGTTCTTCCTTTCCAAACTTAAGGTCGCATTCTCTTGTGTACGTCCTCATATACATACCCTGAAACTACGGGGTGTAACATTCTTCCCCCTTAGAAACATTCGTCCTGAATGTTCCTTCCGAGTTTAATCAAATCAGATACCGGCATAGTCCCTCTTAACTATACCCAACATAACCAAGCACGTCACACATGGCCACAAGACTTTTACGGAAGCCACATCCCTTGTCCGCAGTCGCCTGACCTGGAGATCAAGTATCGCTACAGGACTCTCCTCATACGATAACCCCTCTGTCACCTGGACATCACTCACCGGGAACACTGGATGGATCTCCGATTCCCCTCCGCAACATAGAAACATGAAAGATCGGATGTACTGCCTCTAGATCGGACGACAAATCCAACACATAGGCAACCTTGCCTACTCTACGGACAATCTAATAAGGCCCAATGTAACTTGGGCTAGGTTTTCCCTTCTTCCCAAACCTCATCACACCCTTCATGGGTGACACCTTCCAGAAGACCCAATCGTCAATCTCAAACTCCAAGTGTCGACGCCGATTATTTGCATATGGCTTCTGTCGACTCTGAGCTGCTAATAACCTCTCCTGGATAAGCTTCACCTTATCCACAGCCTGCTGAAAACAAGTCCGGCCCGACTAACTGAACCTCGCCCACATCGAACCAACCTATCGACGACCTGCACTTTCGCCCATACAAAGCCTCATATGGCGCCATCTGAATGCTAGAATGGTAGATGTTGTTATAAGCAAACTCCACAAGAGGCAAATGATCCTCCCAGCTACCCCTGAAATCAATAACACAGGCCCGCAGCATATCCTCAAGTGTCTGGATAGTACGATCTTCCTGTCCGCTTGGCCTGGGATGAAATGCGATCGAGGCTCACTTGCGTCCCTAATCCCTTCAGGAAAGACCTCCAGAAACTAGCCGTAAACTAGGCTCCTCTGTCCGATATAATAGATGTAGGGACCCCATGTAGTCTCACAATCTCTGTCCGAATAAGTCGTCCTAACTGGAAGAAAGTGGGCTGATTTTGTCAGCTTGCCTACTATAACCCATCGCACTTCCTCTGCGTGTGATGCAACCCTATAACATAATCCATATCAATCACCTCCCACTACCAAGTCGGGATCTCAATCGTCGATAATAGCCCAATGGGCTTCTGATGCACACCCTTGACCTGCTGCCAATTGGACACTGAGCAACAACTCTGCTACGTCCCTCTCCAGGCCATCCTACCAATACGTATATCGGAGGTCATGATATATCTTAGTCGACCCCGAACAAAATAGAGTAAAGAGCACTGCGTGCCTCCCCTAAAACCTGCTGACACGTCCTGCAACATCGGGCACACACAATCTATCCTTATATCACAGCACCCCATCCGGTGCTACCCAAACAGGCCCTTCTCTTCTCGGAGGGATGTATCTCGATATCGTATCATAATCGGATCCTCATACTGTCGCCTCTTCACCTCCTCAATGAGGGAAGACTCGGCAAACTTTGATTCGAACTCCACTATTATCTAATCAACCACCAACCCCTAGGCTTGCTAGCTGATGAATCTCACGGACCATGTCCTGTCTATCTGGTTGTCCATCTGACAGACTACCCATAAATCTACGACTAAGAGCATCTGTAATCTCATTGGCTTCATATGAGTGGCATAGGATGTCGATATCGTAATCCTTACGTAACTCTAATTACCGCCCCTGCCGCAATTTCAGCTCCCTCTGGCTGAAGATATATTGGAAGCCCTTGTGGACTGTAAAAATATCCACCTAAGCTCCACATAACTAATGCCTCCAAATCTGCAAGGCACAGATAACTGCTGCCAATCTCTAAATTGTGGCTAGGGTAACTCCTCCCATGCTCCCGTAGCTGCCGGGAAGCATATGCTATAACCTTACCGTGCTGCATCAACACACAACCTGGCCCAACACTCAAAGTGTCACAATAATAACCTAACCCTCTAGTCCCTCAGGAGGGGTTAGAACTGTAGTCGTAGTCAACTGATCTTTCAATAACTGGCAGCCTTTCTCGCACTTCTAAAATATTCGGGCATGATACATTCTTAATCATGATTCTTGTTTCCAGTCTTCTGTTGCAACCAAAATTGGTTACTATACTATAGATTCAAATCCTTCGCTTGTCTCACGGCTAAGACTTCCTGCCAATCACACTTTTGGGGGAGATTTCCTTGATCTCGTCAAGTAGTAATCCTATTATTCTTCCCAGCTCATAGAGCTTATAGTCAGGTGTTCAAACTGCCCATCATACTCTAATGGTCTTTATACTAGTCTGGGGTAATTATATCTCGTGCAACGTACATAACCATAGTTGTATTCTCTTTTATCATTCTGGTCATAACCCTTCATTATACTATTTCATTCACGCGTACCACCTGTATTTACGTCCTTACGACATTTCCTCGACCATTTCCTAATGTCGTCCTCAATTACTTCAACACAATACTCTTCCCATGGTTATCTAAAGTTGTAACCTCATCGTAATAACGGCTGAGACTTTACCATCCTTATCTATGGCCTAACAATATGGGTATGCATAACCCTCCATAAAACGTAAAACTACCCTTTTACGTGGGGGAGAGAGCTTATCTCCCTTTCATAATCTTTATCATCAAGCGCCACCTTAATCGCATAGATTTTTAAGACTTATCAATGATATCTTATGTTTTCCACAGGCAGCACTCGTACTAATCTTATTCTTGCTTTGCACATTTTCCTAAAATCATTCGGAAGGTCGTGGCCCTGACTTCCACACTAAGCCGACCCCAAGTACCTCCAAGGGTACCTATACTAAAATTCTTCAATAATCGTACGTCCTTATCCCCGTCTCTTTACGTTCAAATTCAAATCAATCACTTTCATTCCTTTCCCATCGATAATCGGCTCACCGGGAAACTGGAATCGAACCAATCTCTTTCTATAGTCAACCTTGGCATACAAGAATCCAATTAGTCCATACCCATAATGACCTCAAGGTCTGTCATAACCGGCTCTACTAGGTCTGCTAGGGTCTGACAACTGTATCATCACCGGGTAAATTTTATATACCCGCTCAGCTACCACTCCAACACTCACGGGTGTAGCTATATCGAAAGGTTCTTATGGATTCAGGCTCTATTATTTTACACTTGGTTGCTCTCTTTCTTACTGGTCGTACCCTTTCTGTAATTCCAAACTTATTCTAGTTATGCGAATATAATTTCTATCACTGCTTTTGTCTTTCGAATCCTCGGAGTTACTACATCCAACATTTAAGGCAATTTCCGGCTCTCACGACTGGGTTCCGGTGGAACGCGTCCACGAACCCGTAAAATGGTTAAATAGACTTGGGCCTTACACCCTCGTGACCCTGTCACGTAGCGGGACCACCCTCAATTAACCCTCTCTAATTCGGGCTACGGGTTGACCCGTATTGGTCCACAACCTGACTCATAGTAACACTCAATTCTTATTCATTGTCTGAATCAATTCTTACTACCCGAGAAGGCTTATACACCTAAGGTCTCAGCGATTATTAATATTCTAAGGCTCACAATTTCCATGCCCCGAGCCTATATTACCTTTCCACGCATACGGGTAAGATAGCTTCTCATAAATCCACAATCGTGTTGTCTTAACCACAAGAACCATAATTACTCCATACGGATCTCATCCGTCCAATTCTCTTAAGCATACCAGGTAGCTTAATCCATTTACATAGTCTTCCATTAAGTCCCTTAACATGATTTCTTTAAGGGTTCATTACCCTCTCAGACAGCTCATCATTTCCTAGTTATTTCCAATTAACACATAAAACCTTGATGAGAATTCATTAAACTGTTTCATATCTTCCCGGTATCTATTAGTCCTTACCAATTCTTGGTAACCTCTAATCATCCTAGGCAACACATATATGACCCTCATACATAAATCCATATAGTCGTACATCATGATACCAAATATACAACAATTCTTACCAACCTGGATACGTAATCCATATCATCCTTTTTCGGGTCACTGTTGCCTTTCTCATAGCTGCAACCAACATAACTCGTTAGGGAGAGACTACCCTAACAACACAGCTCTATCGCACGATCTTAAAGTGAGAAGAATGGAAACTAATCCTAAATATCCTGTAGCCTCCTGATTATAAGTGTGGTGCACAACACGCCGATAATCAAGATTCTACTAGATACGGTCTGTAGACACTTTCCAAGGACTAACTGCTCTGATACCACTTTTGTCACGACCCGACCTCGAGCCCGCAACTGGTGCCTTACCCGGGCACCCTAGTAGGTATACATCAGATAAAACCAGCGGAATAAACTCATAGACATGGAACAATGTAAAATAAGAAACAGGCTAACCGATAAGATCGCCTTTCAACATATGTATATTTATCAAAAGCCCGAACAGTTACATCCTTTACAAACCTAACTCACAATAGGACTACAGACCTATAAGAGTTTTTTACATAACAACTATGACGGGATAGGGCCCCGCCATACCCCTGAATGAACCTGTACCTACACTGACAGGGAACCATACCAAAAGATAAGCCTCCGGAGAAACGGAGCTTCCCAAAACGCAGAACTGTGATCCTAAGAGCGAGGATCAACAACCGGTGTACCTCTACCTGCGGCATGAACGCAACCCCCCGAAGGAGGTCAGTATAATAAGTACCAAGTATGTGAAACTGAAAGTACTGTAATGAAATCACAATAGTCCAAAACAAATCCACAGACATGTATGAAAAACCAATTAACAGTACACAGTGCCATAGTATATGTGAGAGCAAATAGCCAATGATCAAACTAGGGCCATTCGCCCATAGTATCATTGTGCACACCCTAATCCTGGACTCCCGCAAGCCGCATAGGTCGCGTGGACCCGCATGAGGTATTCCTCGCATCGGGGGAAGCAAACCTGCGGTAATACAGAGTACCCTGTCCCGCATGAGCCCCTTTGGACTCGCACGAGGGTATTTCTCGCATAGGACCTCATCCTGCATGAGCCCCTTGGACTCACATGAGGTATTCCTCGCATCGGGGGGAGCAAATCCCGCGGAATATGTGTCTCGCAACGTGTCAGGGGGGTAAGTGATATAATGCAAGCACAACCGGCTTATCGTAAACAACATAAGCACAACAAGAAAAACCCCTTAACACAAAAGTGTCAAGACACAAATACCCGTAGTATCCAGTCACGTTTACTTTATCAAACCAAGTTACTACACCTTCAGAAAATCATTACAAGGCCTTTAAAATCAAGTAAGTAAACCATTCTTTTTATTCTCCTTAAGTCGTTATAACTAACTTCTCATAAAGCTATTATAACACTTATATTTTAAGCAATTCAAACAATCACACTCTTTTGAGAAACCAAAGAACTTATTCTTTTAAAACCAAGTATCAATTTCTTTCCGAATAATAATTCACAACTTTTTAGAATAATTCAAGGCTCTTAAGATTTAGAAGTCAAGTCAAGGACATCAAAAATGAAACCAAATTCATTTAACACACGTACGTCTACCGTACTATATATTTCACAACAATCATGCTCAAGAGGATAGGAAGAGTCACATACCTCCTCGGCTTAATCCACTTGTCAAGTCGAGTATGCCGCGCGTAGAGTATAAACCTATAATAATCATAACACGTCTATCAATTCCTAGTTTTCATCGTAGAGTATTTCTAAGCATAAGGTTCTTAGTCTACGGAAAATTGGGCAGCACTTCCCCTGTTTCTACGTACTTTTCCACCTTTTTCAAGACACGAAATCAATAACCAAATGCCACATTTAAGGCGCAAGAAAATCAGATTTCAAAAGGGATTACATGCCAAGTAGGGCGTGTAAAATTCAGCCCCTTAATATACCAACACTGTCTATTAAAACTAGTCCATAGTCCAATGTAAAAACAGTCCATAGTCCAATGTAAAAATAGTCCATAGTCCAAGTCCTTTAGTTGGTGTTCTTGGCCAACTACTACAATCAAAACTGTCCAGTTTTCGGCTAGCATGTCAACAAGTAATAGGTAATGTTTTAACAACTTTAATGGCTAGCATGCCAATTCTCGATTTTAACAACTTTAATGGCTAGTATGCCAATTTCGGTTTTTAATATCTTATTAAGGTCCAAATCTTTTCAATATTCCTTCCACATAACATATACTCAAACATATACTACTAACATATGTAATTTCCAACTTCACTAAAAGGACAAAGATTATTACATCAATAAGCCCAAAATTTTCCAAGATTATAAGTCGATCCTTAGGAATCTTAGCTCCTATTCCTTACGTTCCAATCCATTCCAAGAAACCCTTAGAAGTTCTTAACCAACTTCTCTTAACACTTCATCCAAAAATATGAAGATCACCCTAGGGTTTCACTTTGCGACTATCGGATTAACATAGTATTTTCGGGATTTTTGTATTGGGATAACCTTAGAACACTACTAGGGACACTTGGTTTAGGTGTTGGGATTACTCAACAACAATTGAAGAATTGTTCTTCATCAAGGGGGGGGGGGGTGTCGAGAGCACACATAAGGGAGGGAGTATATTTTGTGTCTTGGAAATAAATCTAAGTGTAGAAGTCTTCAACCCCAAGGTTTGTATATATAAGACAATCAAGGGCTAGGATTAAAGAAAGTGTGTGGTTGAGATTGGGGATAAGTGTGTGTGGGTCTCACAAGCCACTTGTCCAACAAATATCTTGAGACAAGTGTCTTGCCACTTGGCTCAACCAATTCGCCCAACATGGGATACATGGGGGTGACACGTGTTGCCCTCCTATTCGTTCAAAATATTTCATCTCCCCAAAATCTCAATAATTGGTCAAATATCGAAAACCTTGTGGGCCCCACAAAAACGTAAAATTTCCCGGGTGGGCCCCACATGACCAAATCTGGAAATAAAATTCCATAATTCTTATAAATTATATAAGTCTCAATTTCCAAAATTGAGAATCCAAATTCCAATAATAAACATTTTTCCTTCACGTGGTCCAGAATATTTTCCGTAGGAAAAAGAAATCTTTCTTCCTTTCCAAACTTAAGGTCGCATTCTCTTGTGTACGTCCTCATATACATACTCTGAAACTACGGGGTGTAACATAAATGATGAAGAATAGATGTCGGACGAAGAAAACTATTTGCCGCAATTATGCACTTAGGCTCGGAACATCTTTGGATATATTTAACCATGGTTGGATTATCACGCATGCCCTCGGATGATGTGGTGTAACCCATGGACCATTATAGCATCTTGTGCATGAAGCTCATAGTAGAGATTGTAGCATTGCATAATCTACGTGGCATGTATGAATGTTTTTCCCCGTGGTGCTTTTGGGTGACCGAGAATAAGATCCAAGTTCCCATCTTTCCATAGTTGTTACGGGGCTAGCAAAGGAGCATACGATTCTTGTTGGAAGAGCCTTCTTGTCCTTTGACACGTGGAACACTTTCTCACTACATCTTCGAACTTGGGGTCTCGGTCATTGAATTCCTTTAACACTTATAGTACCATTGACCTTGGTTCGAGCATGGTCAATATCATGAGCCTTCGAATGAGTGTATCCACCACCATAATGGACTTGCCATTTTCATGTATTGTGGAGGATGTGGGAGTTTGTAGGTGGGCTACCTAATTAGAATGTTTAGGGTTTAACTTCTTTGGCATCACATAAGATTCCATGTTGTAAATCGAACAAGGAAGT
The DNA here is from genome assembly GCA_029844215.1 of Przewalskia tangutica. Classification (NCBI taxonomy): domain Eukaryota; kingdom Viridiplantae; phylum Streptophyta; class Magnoliopsida; order Solanales; family Solanaceae; genus Przewalskia; species Przewalskia tangutica. The sequence goes on from CM056727.1 coordinate 69,359,990, forward strand.
TGTCACGACCCGACCCCGGGCCCGCGACTGGTGCCCTACCTGGGCACCCTTACAGGTATACATCAGAGATAATCAGCGGAACATACATGAAACTCACAACATACATTAACAGGAAAATAAACAACAGGCTAGCCGATAAGGCTACCTCCCTGGACATATGTATATATATAACCATAAGCAGTTACATCCTTTTTCTTTACAACTGACCCACAAGATATGACTACAGAACTTTAAGAGTTTTTGACATAATCATCGTGGACGACAGTGGCCCCGTACTCCATGAATATACATAAATCTACATCAACAGGATCCATACCAAAAGATAGGTCTATCAACCCCAGCTTATTAACGTGGAATAATACTAAGTGCTAGTCTCCATATCTACGTAAATTTAGCAAGACTTCCTTTGTTTCTACGTACTTTTCCACCTTTTTCAAGGCCCGTAAATCAACAACCAACATGCCACATTTAAGGCTCAACAATTCAGCTAACCAAAGGGGATTACACGCCTAGCCGGACGTGTAAAATTATGCCCCACACTTAATATAAAACAGTCCATTAACTTTAGGCAATTCTCGGCAACATTAAGGACAACAACAATATCTACTTCTTTTCAATTCCTTTCTAATCCAAGTCGGTATTCCAACATGTAATATAAGTCATGATCAATTACAACGACTAAATTCCTTTCCTTAAATAACATGCGACGATTATAACTATCGACCAAATTGATTTCCAATTTTAATGCCTAACATGTCAATCTCGGATTTAATCTTCCAAATTCCATAACATTTATCAATCTTCATTCTAAATATCACATGCTCATCTATCAACTACTACAACATGAAATCTTGAATTACAAAAGTAAGACGAAGATTTATACCTCAATAAGCCCAAATCCAATCCAAGATTTAAAGTCGATCCTTAGCAACTTTAGCTCCTCCTCTTAACGTTCCAATCCACTCTAAGCAACCCTTAGAAGTTCACCAACAACTTCTCTTCAATTTCCAACTTCAAAGTTGAAGAGCACCTTAGGTTTTCATCTTGCGACTAACGTAAAAACACAGTTTTTCCGGGATCTTTCTATTGAAATATCCTTAGACTTGGGCCTTGCACCCTTGTGACCCCATCACATAGCGGGACCACCTCCAACTGACCCCACTCCATTCCATGCCACGGGTTGACCCGTAATCGGTCCACAACCCGACCCATCGTCACACTTAACTCTCATTCTTGGTCTGAAATAAATCTTACTACCCGAGAAGACCTTGTACATCTAAGGTCTCAGCGGTCATCTGTTATACCCCGTATTTCCAGAGTATGTACGTGAGGGCGTACGTATAAAAGTTTAAGCCTTAAGTTAGGCAAGGACCGAAAATTTTGTGCACAACACGAAAAGAATCGTTTCCGACTAAACGCTTTTTCCAAACTTTGCGAAGGGAAAATTACGGCTATGTATTTTATTATTTTTGCGGATTTTTCCGAGAGATGAAATATTTTGGACCAACGAGAGGGCGACACTTGGCCCTCAAGTGGACGGCAAGCCATGGGAGTTCTTGGCACGTTTTTTGTGTTGATTTTTGGTCAAGGAGTTGGTAGGATATTTGTGAGATATTTGTGTGGTAGATGAGCAAGTGGGACCCACTTAACACATGTCCTAATCCACACCATCCACTTGCCCCCCACTTGTCTTGATCTTGGCCATTGGTTGGCCTATAAATACCCCCTTAGTTGATGAACTTCTTCATCCACAAAATGTTTTCTAAGTCTTGAAATCCCTTCCCCCCTCTCTTGAGAGCTCTAGCCGAGAGCACGTCTTCCCCCCTTCCTAGTTAAGCTAGCGAAACCCTCCCCTTTGTGAGCCTTGGTGAAACTACCCCTTCCTAAAGTTGTTTTTCGTGAAGTACCCCCCCCCCCCTTGGTAGAAAGTATTCTCCAAGTATAGTTACTATTCCAAAATACCTTGGCCCTAATACCTTGTGGTATTCCAAGGTTACACCTATACTAAAAGCCCAGAAATACTATTATACTTCCCTTCAGTCACAAAACGAAACCCTAAGGAAAATCTTCATAGTCGGTTGAAGTATTAAGAAGAAGTTGCGTAGAACTTCTAAGGGTTGTTTGGAGCGGGTTGGAGCGCCCAGAGTAGGAGCTAAACGTTGCTCAGGATCGACATTTTAAAACTTGGATAATTTTGGGCTTATCGAGGTAAATATCTTGTATCCCTATTGTAATTGAGTTTACATACTATTGAAGTATAAGAATTAAGTATAAGTTATATACCAGGAAGGTATATAAGAAGGGAATTGAACTGTACTTACATAAGGGCTGTATTACAGTAGACTTGTGTAGCTTAACGGGTAGGGAAGTGCTGCCCAATTTTCCGTAGAATAGAGAACCCTCTGCTTAGAATATTCTACAGAGTAGTCTAGACGTTGATAGACGTATATGCCTTTATAGGTTGAAAGTTCTGCAAGTAGCATGTTATACTTGAAAGGTGGACAAGGCTAGCCGGGTTATAGCGGTGGAGCATTTTGCTATTAGTCGATAATCGTCGCGAGGTATGTGATTCTTCCTATCCTCTTGAGCATGATATTTTAAAAGAATATATATATATAGTACGGTAGACGTACGTGTGTTAACTGAACGTAGTTTTACGGCAATGTCTTTTGACTTAAGCCTGAATAATAAGAATCTTGAAGTATTTCAAAAGAATTAAGAACCGTTTTTGAAAGAAGAGTAATACTGGGTTTTAAAAGCTTAAGAGTTATACTAGCTTTATGAGAAGTTAGGTATAAAGGCTTAAGAGAGATAAAAAGAATGGTTTATTGATTTTAGAAGATAAGAGACTTGAATTAATATGAATTTTGTTAAAAAGTGTGAAACCTCATTCGTGAGTAATGAGTACTTGGTTTGTAAAAGGAATAATGTTTTACTGATTTCGGAAATGAGAATAAGTATCGAACAAACCACAGCAGCGCTAATAAAGGGAAATGTTTTGACTAATTAAGTACTATTAAAACCAGTAGAAACCTCCATCTGCATAGAAGCTAAGATGAGACAAAATGATATTACATTTCCTAGATCATGGCTGCTTTAACAAGATTGTTATAAACAAGAATAACCTACTCACATATAAGGCATATGTTTCTCAAATTGTTTTAAAGGAGAATTATATCATTAAGTGATTAAAACTATGAACTACGAAACCTTTCGAAAATGAGAAACTTGAGCATTTGAAATTAGGCAAACTTGAACGTTTGGAAAATAATGTTGTTACTTGATTTTACAAAGGGAAGTGTTTTGGTTTACTTAAAAAGATAGTCACTCTATTTTTATACTACGGGTATTGTGTGACTTCTGTGAAAGAAACGGATCTTTTAAAGAGTTAATGTATGAAGTACTTTGGGGATAAAAACCCGAACTTGTTAACATAAAGTAGAAAGTACCTTGTGTGAATAACTTGATTGTGTTGGTTTGTGATAGCCTTGTAATACTTTCTTGTTGATTTGATAAGTAAACATGTTAGGATGCTACGTGTGTTAGTATCTTGTGATGTTTGTGTAAAGGGGTTTCCCTTGTTGTGCTTATGTTGTTTAACGATAAGCTGTTATGGTAGTATTATATCACTCACCTCTTGACATGATTCCGGGGGTTAAGCTGCCCTCCGATGCGGGGTAGACTCAGGCGGGTCTGTGTGACCTATGATTCGAGAATACCTCATGCGGGTCTGTGTGACCTATGCGGAGCTACGAGAGTTCCAGGTTAGTGTGCGGCCTTTGTGGTCATGCGGTCTATGTGGCCATGCGGACTGCGAGTCCAGGACGATGCCGGGGAGTAGCTACCCTCGATGCGAGGAATACCTCATGCGGGCCTATGTGAGTGGCCTATGCGAGTGCGGAAGTTCGAGGACTAGACGCGCAGACATTAGATACCGCGGCGAGTGGCGGCCGATCATGTGGCGGTCAGACAGATCTCATGATCTGATTTATGACCTTGTTGGTACTGTGGGTTTTAGTAGTCGGCTATGCCTTCGCATTACTACCCGCACGGTTTTATTATGACACGGGTGGGACACGGTGTTCATGCGTATTCCTTGTGCTTTTATATCATAGATCGCCAGCGATGAGGAAGGTATTCCACGGGCATGATTGATGTTGTGGGCGTGAGACCCATAGTTGTATTTGAGTGATGACTTTGAGGCGTGAGTCACGACTTGACATATCGCTATTTATTGTGAATCGTAGTTTGGTTATCATACATGTCTCCCGCTTTATATATAGACTACTATGATTTCATTTACTGATTTTCGTTTCACATACTTGGTACTGTTATCGACCTCCTTCGGGGGGCTGCGTTCATGCCGCAGGTAGAGGTACACCAGTCGTCGATCTTCGCTCTTAGGATCACAGTTCAGCGTTTTGGGAAGCTCCGTTTCTCCGGAGGCTTATCAGTGGTATAGTCCCCTGTCGTTGTAGGTACTTACATTCAGGGGTATGGCGGGGCCCTGTCCCGTCATTGTTGTTATCATTCTTAGAGGTCTGTAGTACTGTTATGGGCAGAGTTTGTAAAAAGGGATGTAACTGTTCGGATTCAAGTTTATATATATATATGCCGAAAGGCAACTTTTCTCTGATAAACTTTTTTGTTTCATGTCTTGTTTTATATTCCGCTGATTACTCTGATGTATGTCTACTTGGGTGTCCGGGGTAAGGCACCAGTCACGGGCCCGGGTTCGGGTCGTGACATCATCAATATTCTAAGATTCACAATTTTTCTATGTCCCAAGCTTACATTATCAGTCCCCACATACGGGAAATGTAGCTTCTCAATATCCCACAATCATGTTGTCTTACTCACAACAACTCAATATTATCCGTACATAAAACTTAAGCATACCAAATAACTTAACCAACTTCTGATAAACCATAATCATTCTAGGCAACACACATATGGCCCTAAATAAATATGCTCGTACAGATATACATTATCATAATACCATCTATACGATAATTTTACCAACCTGGATACGCAATCCATATAATCTTTTCTGGGTCACTGTTTCCTTTCTCATAGCTGCAATCACAATAATACGTTAGGGAGAGACTACCATAACAACACAACTCTATCACACGATCTCAGAGTGAGAAGAAGGGAAACCAATCCTAAATGTACTATAGCCCCCTGTTTATAGATGTGGTGCACAACACACCGATAAACAAGACTTTACTATACACGGTCTGTAGACATTCCGAGGACTAATCGCTCGATACCACTGTCATAACCGGACCAAGCTCACATCGTGCCCTACCTGGGCACCCTTCTATTCATACAACATACGTAACTTGCGAAAGATAAATAACACTATTTTTTTTTAAACAAAGGCAAAGCCGATAAGGCTGCCACAATATAAGTCACCCGAAAGGGGCTACATTGTTCAACAATGTAAATACAACTCTATTCAGTCCATCCCACATACGTATGAATACTGCACTCTAAGATTTTGGACACATACTATGGCGGGACAAGGCCCCGCCGTACCTCTGAATATACCTATCCATAATGACAAGCTCTGAAACATTGGAGCTATCCCATAAAGCTGAACAAGGATCCTAAGCTCACGGATCCACAACGGAGTACCTAGACCTGCGTTCATGAACACAGCCCCCCGAAGGGGGTCAGTACAACAGGTACCAAGTATGGAACAAAAATACAAAGACGAGAAACAAGATCATAACTGTACCAAAGAATGACATGGGCAAGTATAAAAATCAAATACCAGATCCTACCGTGTCATACAAAAATCAGAGCCAACTGTACCTTGTATCACTGTGTCAATATAACACCGTACCACTGTCACCTATGAAAGCCATGTCAAAATCAGGGACACCTGCCCTTAGTATATAATATCACAGAAGCATGCTCGTGGAATACAACATCACTGCCAGCATGTAACAAGTATAATATACAATTATCAGTACACTGTGCCTTTTTTAATAAAGTAGAGTAAACTTTAACTCTTATTAGACAAAATGAAGGCACCATCTTTTTGAACAACCAAGGCAATACCATGCCTTCCTTTTTAAAACAAACAAGACAATACCATGTCTTCCCACAAAGGTATACTGCCCGGCCCATTCTGGGACGCGGTAAAGTCACATAAGTCTGCCCACGTAGATCAGAGAGGAGGGTTGTTCTAAGATATAGAAGTAGTTAAAGGCTTTTTCAACGATTGGAATGCTTCCTTATTACGCTATTCAAAGCATCGAGAAAAAAATGTTATATGTTTCAGGCCGGTGAGAGGGAGTGCGGAATAAGGAGCTTGGTATACTGTCTTCCCTTTATCAGCAGGCGGTATAGTCGCATTGCAATTATTCCACCAGTACGGGTCACTATGAGGAATGGAAGAAGCCAAATGAAGAGGCTAGCACCGAAAAAATGAAAGAGCGAGATGATGGTTTTTGTTGTTCCCGCGAAGCGATATAAAGGTATACTGCCCGACCCATTCTGGGACGCGGTAAAGTCACATAAGTCTGCCCATAAAGGTATACTTCCCGGCCCATTCTGGGACGCGGTAGAGTCACATAAGTATGCCCATAAAGGTATACTGCCCGGCCCATTCTGGGACGCGGTAAAGTCACATAAGTCTGCCCATAAAGGTATACTGCCCCACACATTCTGGGACGCGGTAAAGTCACATAAGTCTGCCCATAAAGGTATGCTGCCCGGCCCATTCTGGGACGCGGTAAAATCACATAAGTCTGCCCATAAAGGTATACTGCCCGGCCCATTCTGGGACGCGGTAAAGTCACATAAGTCTGCCCATAAAGGTATACTGCCCGACCCCTTTCTGGAACACGGTAAAGTCATATAAGTCTGCCCATAAAGGTATAATGCCCGACCCATTCTGGAACGCGGTAAAGTCATATAAATCTTCCCATAAAGGTATACTGCCCGGCCCATTCTGGGACGCGGTAAAGTCATATAAGTCTGCCTATAAAGGTATACTTCCCGACCCATTCTGGGATGCGGTAAAGTCATATAAGTCTGCCCATAAAGGTATACTGCCCGGCCCATTCTGGGATGTTGTCCACACATAAAGGACTGTACACATAAACTATCACAAGTAACTATGTGTCATATAAAATCCTCTTCTTACTTCTCGGTAAGTCGTTATAACAACTTCCCATAAAGCTATTATAACAACTTTTCATTTTAGAGAACTTAAGGCACTTTATCACATCTTCCTTTTTAATAACTCTAAGGCATTTTCATAACTTGAAACCTTAGGGAAACTAAACCCAAAGTACTACGTACGTCTATTCTTTACAAAAGAATCATTTCATGCAATATTTAGGGCGTTGAACACAAAAACACTTTCACTATTAAAACCAAGTTACTTACCCTTTTAAACTCAAGTAACTTACACTTTTAAAATCAAGTTACTTCTACTCTTTAAATTAAGTAACATATACTTCAAAATCAATTCACTTATACTTCATATAATCAAATCACACAAACTTTCAAATCAAGTCTCATAACTTGAAAATAAAGTCTCATAATCATTTAAATAAAACAAGTCTCATAACCTTGGAAATCAAGTCTCATAACTTTAAATCAAAGTCTCATAATCTTGAAACTCAATACTCATTTGAACCGTGAATAGGTTATACTTGTTTCTAATACTTCCTAACGACTCTTACCAACATCCCCCATAAGACGTGGTAAGAACTTAGGAATCTTTTAGACAGACCTTTAGCATAAAATCAATAACATGAATACTTCCTAATGACAAGGTAAGTACTTCAAGAAAACAAGTCACGTATACTCCAAAACAAGGCAAGTATACTTCAAGGATAGTCATGTCGATAGAAGGAAGAAGTTCACATACCTCGTGACGACTAACCCATACGACAAGTAGCAATACACTCCAAAGTACTTCAACCTCATCGGTTATTCCTTAAGCCAAGTAGATCATGCTACACGTGATACTTCAACCTATAATGACGATCGCACTTCTATCAATATCATACTTTCTAGTAGAAGACTTATACCAAATAATTCCCTCTAATTATACGGAAAATTGGGCAGCACTTCCTTTGTTTCTACGTACTTTTCCACCTTTTTCAAGGCTCGTATTCATCAACCAACAAGCCACATTTAAGGCGCAACCAACAGTTAGCCAAAGGAGATTACACGCCTAACTGGACGTGTAAAAGTCTGCCCCACAGTTATACAAAACAGTCCACAAATCATCCCATAAAAATAGTCCGTAATCCAACAATAACGAGGGTAAAATGTGAGGCGTTTCAACACCTTTCCACACCCCCATTTCCTTAGGACTTTCATTAGCAACTACTAAACTTAAACATGCATATTAGGGCTGATTTTCCAGCATAACCACACCCCCAAAACAGTCCATAAAATGATACGACAACGTCTAACAGTTTTGGGCAGTTTTTCGGCTAAAACAACTACAATCCGATAACTCTTTTCTTAATCCATTTTATTCCAATTCGAGTTCCAACACTTCCATATATGACATACCAACTTATCAACAACTACATTACCTTATTTTAACATGCGACAAGATAACAACAACCATATAACAAACGAAACCAAGGGCACAAAATTGTCTCAAATCGGCCAACAACATATCTACCTCATACACATCTTATTTTCAATTTCTTCCTTAACATGAATTTATCTATACATTATAACAATAAGTAATATCCAATTAATTTAATTTTAGAGGAACTATTACCTCATTTTTGTGCCCAAAAATGTCCCGGGCAGAATGCTCAACAATAGCCCGTAGTTTTCGTTTCGCTCCACTTCGACAAGATTCAATCACATATATGTATCCCCTACAACCTTAGGAGAAACTTCCCTTAACATTCCATCACCAAAAATTCGACGGAACCCCTAGGGTTTCACCCTCTATTCTCGGCCTAGTGTAGCGTTTTTGCTCACTGTTATGTCAGCTGAACTTGTGACATTCATAACTCTTTACTCCGATGTCCGATCGATGAACGGTTTGTTGCGTTTGAAACTAGACTCGACGAACTTCATTTTAGGCTTTTGAAACACCTAAATACCCCTCGTATACCAGGAGATATACCTCCTCAAAATTGGCTGAAATCTGCCAACCTTGGCCGAGAGCATAAGAGAAGAGGGAAAGAGATGGAATATTTCTAAGTGTTGTGCAAATGAAGTCTTGCAATGTCTCTAAGTATACATATATAATGTATCACAATGGGTAAGATGAGGACAAGTGTAGGGACTAAGTGTAGCAATACAAGTGGAGTGGGACCCACATGGCCCCACTTGTCTCTAAAATATCTAAGGTCAAAGTCTTCCAAGACCAAGACAAGTGGGGTGAGGGGTGCCACGTGTCACCCTCTCATTGGTCTAAAAATATTTCATCTCCCAAAAAACCATAATTGGCCAAAATATCTCAAAATATTGTGGGCCCCACAAAACCGTAAAATTTTCTCGTGGGCCCCACATGACCAAATCCGGAATTTAAAATCCAAAATTCCAATATATTCAAAAAGTCTCAAATACCAACTTTGAGAACCAAATTCCATTTAATAAACATTTTTCCTTCACGAGGTTCAGAAGATTTTCCTTAGGAAACACAATTCTTTCTTTCGTTCCAACTTTCAAATCTTATTTCCATACGTTCGTTCTCATTTCAATCTCTTGGAAATACGGTGTGTAACATATTCACAGGGATTGTACTTACATCACCCTATTGTAATGATTGTCCCTTGTTGGGAGTGAGCTTAAGGTTAGCTAAATAGTTAAGATGATAAAAATAATGATAATAGAATGTATAGAGTTACGTTTTGCCTATGGGGCTATACCATTTTCTATATATTTTTTCTTTCGGGGCTAAGTTACACTTGCCTTCGGGGCTATGTTACTCTTTTGTTCGGGGCTATATATAATGTGCACCTACCTTCGGGGCTATACAGATTTCCTTCGGGGATATAAATATTTGCCTTTAGAGCTATACAAATTTCTTTCGGGGCTATGCATTTGCCTTCGGGGCTATTTACTTTCTTTTAGTTACCTCATGTGAGGCTATATTGTTTGTTATGATTGGTGAAGTTATTAGAAGTCCAAGACAGGTAAAGTATACCTCCAAATCACTATTGACTCCTCAGTTTACATCTAGCATACCTTATATTCAGTTTAGTTTCAATTTTAGTTATTTTAGTTGTCTTACACACTCGTTACATTATTTCGTACCGACGTCCCTTTGTTGGGGGAACTGTGTTTCAGACCTGCAGGTGTTGATATACAGCCGAAAAGACCTTATTAGTAGATTATCGAGTATCAACTTGCGTAGTAAGCTCCATCTCACTCAGAGTTGCTTGGTCTAGAATTTTGTGTATACATATGGTGGGTAGTGTTACACCCCGTAATTCAAGGACATGTTTAAGAGAATGTATGTAAGGAACACAAAACTTGAAAAGGGTACGAAAGGAAGAATTGTTTTTTCCGACGGAAAATCTTCCGAACGTCGGAAAGGAAAAATGTTCGTTGGTAAGAATTAGATTCTCAAAATGCATTAATTGAAGAGTATGGAACTTATTATCATTATGGAAATTTATTTTTACGGATTTGGTCATGTGTGGCCCACCCGGGGAATTTTACGTTTTGTGGGACCCACGAGGGTTATGGAATTTTATGGACGAATGGGAGGGAGACACGTGGCACCTCCCCCCCCCCCCCACATTGGTCTTGGACGAAATTATGCAAGGGTAGTATGGTCATTGACCATGATAGAAGACCAAGTCTTGCTAATTAAAGAGCTTGATATTGTTGACTAAGTCCAAGGGCCACTTGGCTTGATCTCTTCCATCCAAATCTAACATGTGTTATAATCTAGACCCTCCAATGTGTTATATAAACATACTAGTAGCAAGACAAGGCTATTTTACACTTAGAAAATTTGAAGAACACTTGTTCTAGCTATTCATGCTCTCGGGTTTGGGTCTCTCTTCAAGACAAAATTTTGCAATTGTTGTCCTATATTCACAAGACTTTAACCCAAGGTCCCTAAGGGTATTGTAAGGATATCTCAATAGAAAGATTTCGGAAAAACGACGTTTTTACGTTAGTCGCAAGGCGAAACCCTAGAGTGTTCTTCAACTTTGAAGATGGAACATGAAGAGGAGTTCTTCATGAGCTTATAAGGAGTGCTTGGAGCGGATTGGAACATAAGAAAAGGAGCTAAGAATTTCTAAGGAGCGACTTTGAATCTCGGATTTTATAAGGGCTTGTAAAGGTAAAAATCTTGTCGTTTTAGCAATTAAAGATTTCTTATTGTTGCAGCTATGGATATTAGCAAGCATGAAGTATTTAGTATGAAGTTTGATAAGTGTATTGGCTATTGGAACCCTAATCCGAAAACTAGCATGTTTAACCCTTAAGATTTCAATTCAATTGGATTATTAGTGTAAGTCGTCACATGTTATTTAAAGAAGGAAATTGTAGTTGTTGAAGTTGTCTATGACTATATAACATGTTAGACCTAAGGACTTTGTGTTATCGAATAAGTTAGTCGAGAATGACCTTGATTGAGGACTTAGTTGGTATTAATTGTGGGGCGGAATTTTACACGTATTGTAAGGCGTGTAATCCACTTTGATTGGTTGTTGTATTGGGCCTTAAATGTGGCGTGTTTGGTTATTGAATTCGACCTTGAAAAAGGTGGCAAAGTATGTAGAAACAAAGGAAGTGCTGTCCGATTTTCCGTAGAATTTAGTGACTTTGCACTTAGAATATTCTACGTTTGAAGCTAGAGGTTTAATGGACGTATTATGGCCATTATAGGTTGAAGTACTAAGAATAGCGTATTCTACTTGAAAGATGGAATAGCTATCAAGGTTGAAGTACTTCGGAGCATTTTGCTATTTGTCGATAATCGTCGCGAGGTATGTGAACCTCTTCCTTCTTTTGACATGATTCTATGTATGGAATATACATGTAGTACTATTTCATGATTCCTTCTACTCTTAGAAGTTAAGAGGTATGTACGTTGATTTACTCTACGTAAAGGTTATGTCTAAGTTATCCTACGTTCTTACCAAGTCTTATGGGGGGTGTTGGTAAGAGTCGTTAGGTGGTATTTGGAGCCAAGTTGACTTGGCTAAGTTACGACACAAATGAGAATAAGTATCGAACAAGCCACTGCAGCGTTAATAAAGGAAAATGTAATGACAATCAATTAAGTTAAAATGAGTAGAATTCTACATCTGCATAGAAGCTAAGATAAGACAAAATTGTATTACATTTTCTAGATCATGGCTACTTGATTAAGATCGTTATAAATAAGTATAACTTATTCACAACGCACCAAAGTATATGTTACTTAATTTATAAGAATTTACGTATGAAGTTTTAAGACTATGAACCTCAAATTTTTAAAAGGATAAGGGACTTTATTTTTCAAGTTATGGGACTTTATTCTTAAAGGAAGAAATGAATTGATTTAAAAGTATAGAATACTTGATTTGGGAAGTATTGATTTCTTGCCATTCTAAAGTTAAGAAACTTGTTTTCTTAAAAGTTAAGAGACTTGAAGTATTTTGAATGCTATGTGATTTGATTTGAAAGTATAAGTCTCTTGGTTATAAAAGGAGTGAATTTGTCTAAGACATAAAGAGTTATAACGGCTTTATGGGAAGTTGGTTATAACAACTTTATGGAAGATTAAAAGAATGGTGTTCTTCAGTAATGTAAGCAAAGAAATGACTTGAAATAAAGAAGGGCAAATTGTTTTAATGGTACCAATTGCTTAAGGTTTTAAAGAAAGAAGTCACGTGGTTTAGAAGCCTATAATTGTATTTCTAAAAGGTAATGTTACTTGTCTTGAAAAGTATATATGACTTGATACTATGGTTATTAGTATCTTGGAAGTTTTATTTGAAAAAGAGTCATTTTAAAGGAGTAGAGGTACGTAGTACGTTGGGTTAAATTCCCGAATTTTAGAATGACATGTTAGTGTCTTAAGTAAACTAAAATGAGAGTGTATATGAACAAGCTAATAAGAAGTTAGGGGATTTCTTAACTTGCTTAGGTTATGTATGATAAGCCGGTAGTGCTTATGTTATGTATGATAAGCCGGTAGTGCTTATGTTATGTGTGATAGCCGGTTGAGCTAGGTTCTGTGTATGATTGAGGGGTAAGAGTATAAATGAGGGGTAAACCCCCAAGACGTTATACCACCTTCTGTGTATGATTGAGGGGTAAGAGTATAAATAAGAGTATAAATGAGGGGTAAACCCCCAAGACGTTATACCACCTTCTGTGTATGATTGAGGGGTAAGAGTATAAATGAGGGGTAAACCCCCAAGACGTTATACCACCTTCTGAGTATGATTGCGGGGTAAACCCCCAAGACATTATACCATTCCATGGATTTGCTACCCATGATGCGAGGAATACGTCATGCGGGCCCCTACGGCCCTTGCGGGTGAAATAGTCTCAGGAGTAGGATTGCTAAATGATACTATGGGCAGGTGACCCTAAGTGGATCATAAGCTTCCTATTTTTATGCAGTACACCTTTATGGGCAGACTTATGTGATTTTATCGCGTCCTAGAGTGGGCCGGGCAGTATACCTTATGGGCAGACTTATGTGATTTTATCGCGTCCCAGATTGGGCCGGCAAAGATACCCATGGGCAGACTTATGTGATTTTATCGCGTCCCAGATTGGGTCGGGCAGTATACCTTATGGACAGACTTATGTGACTTTATCGCGTCCTAGATTGGGCCGATGGTATAGGCGTCCCTCCATAAAGGGTCAGGTTATGTTATGCAAGGTAAGTAAGTTATATGGTAATAAACTTGACGATTTTTCCTAAGTATGTACGTAAGAATGTGGTTATAACTTTTATTGAAAAATGGGAAAAGATAATAAGGTACGATTAAGTTGACGAGATGGTAATGACACGGTAGGATCTGGTATTTACCCTTTTTATACTTGCCCCTGTCATTCTTTTATACAGTTATGATTGGTTTATCAGACCTTATTTGCTCCATATTCGCACTGTAATCGACTTCGGGCTGCGTTCATGTCCGCAGGTTTAGGTACACAGTTGTGGATCCGCAAGCTTAGGATCCTGGTTCAGCATTTTGAGATAACTCCAATGTTCCGGAGCTTGTCGTAATGGTTATATATATACAGGGGTACGGTGGGGCCTTGTCCCGTCATAGTATTTGTTCAAATCTTAGAGGTTTGTATTAATCTGTGGGCTGGACTGGCTAGAGTTGTTTTTACATTGTTAAACAGTGTGGACCCTTTCGGATAATTTTTATGTTATGGCTGCCTTATCGGCTTGGCCTTAGTTTTTTTTAAAAAAGAGTGTTATTTATCTTCCGCAGTTTGTTATGTTGTATGATTAGAAGGGTGCCTGTGTAGGCACGACCGCGCCCTGGTCGGTCGTGACAAAAGTGGTATCGAGCGATTAGTCCTCGGAAAGTGTCTACAGACCGTGTCTAGTAGAGTCTTGATTATCGGTGTGTTGTGCACCACATCTATAATCAGGAGACTGCAGGACATTTAGGATTGGTTTCCATTCTTCTCACTCTGAGATCGTGCGATAGAGTTGTGTTGTTAGGGTCGTCTCTCCCTAACGAGTTATGTTGATTGCAACTACGAAAGGCAGCAGTGACCCAGGAAGGGCTATGTGGATTGCGTATCCAGGTTTGTAATGATTATAGTATAGTTGGTATTGTGACATACATCTATACGGAGTTATGTATAAGGGTCAGACGCGTGTTGCCTAGAATGATTTTAGATTACCAGGAGTTGGTAAAGACTAACTAGATACCGGGAAGGTATGGAACAGTTAATAAATTCTCGCCAAGGTCTTATGTTTTATTTTGAGATAATTGGGAAAGGATGAGCTGTCTGATAGGGCAGTGAACCCTTAAGAAGTCATGTTAAGAAACTTCATGGAATACCATGTTAATATATTAAGCTACGTGGTAGGCTTAAGAGAATTGTACGGATGAGGTCCGTATAGAGTAAGTAATGGTTGTTGTGATCAAGACGACACGATTATGATATTATGAGAAGATTTTGTACCCATTTACGGGGGGACTGGTAAGGTAGGCTTGGAGCATGGAAATTGCGAGCCTAAGAGTATTAATAACCGCCGAGACCTTAGGTATATATAAGGCCTTCTCGGGCAATAAGATTTTATTCAGACTAAGGTAAGATTTAAGTGCGACGGCGGGTCAGGGTGAGGATGTCACGACCCGAACCCGGGCCCGTGACTGGTGCCTTAACCCGGGCACCCTAGTGATACAACATCAGAGTAATCAGCGGAACATAAAACACATACATGAAATCAATGTAAGAAGACAGTGAAATGAGAAGACAAAGCAACCAAAAACGACATCACAAGATATATAAATAACAACTCTTTCCAAATGAGCTTTAATCCTTTTACAAACCCCGCCACAACAAGATGCTGCACTTCTACGAATGATATGACAATAACGACGGGACAGGGCCCCGTCTATTATACCCCGTATTTTCAGAGTATGTACGTAAGGACGTACGTAGAAAAATTTGAACTTGAGAATAAGCTTGGCCGATTTATTTTTGTGCACAACACCCGGTTAGAGTCGTTTTTCGACGAAACGTTTTCACAGCTTTCGTAGGGAAAATTCCGGCTATGTCATTTTTAATTTTTGCGGATTTTTCCGAGAGACGAAACATTTTGGACCAACAAGAGGGCGCCACTTGGCACCCTCTCATTGGAACACGTTGTGGGCGGTTCAAGTGGACGAAATGGCCATTGTTTGGTCAAGGGGTTGGTAGGATATTTTGTGGTAGATGGATAAGGTGCACTTGGCAAGATCTTGGCCCTACACTTGCCTTGCACTTGGCAAGATCTTGGCCATTGGTTGGCCTTTGCTAGACCTATAAATACCCCCCTCTTTGATGACTTCTTCATCCATTCTACAAATCTCTAAGTGTTAAAAATCCTCCCCCTCTCTTAGTAGTGTTCTCGTCCAACACCCTCCCCCTCCCCCTGGGCCGAGAGCCCTCCCCTCTAGTAGTGTGGTGGGGTACTCCCACTAGCCTAGTTGTCTCGTATAAAACACCCCCTCTTGGTAGAAATACTCTCAAAGTATTGTTATAATGCCCAAATTACCTTAGCCATATACCTTGTAGTATTCTAAGGTTATACCTTTAAAAAGCCAGTTATACTATTATACTTTCCGTCACCACAAACCGAACCCTAAGTAAATCTTCACCGTAGTTGAAGTTATAAGTAGAAGTTGGTTAGAACTTCTAAGGGTTGTTTGGAGCGGGTCGGAGCCTTGTGAGTAGGAGCTAAACCTTGCTCAGGATCGACATTTAAACTCGGATAATTATGGGCTTATCGAGGTAAATATCTTGTCCCTCTATTGTAATTGGAGATTACATGATTGTTAGACTATATAGTTGAAGTATACTATATATAGAACTGAACGTTGTTATCGGCAATGTCTTTTGACTTAAGCCTGAATAATAAGAAACCTTTTGAAAGAAGAGTATCGAATCGTAT
The DNA here is from genome assembly GCA_029844215.1 of Przewalskia tangutica. Lineage (NCBI taxonomy): Eukaryota > Viridiplantae > Streptophyta > Magnoliopsida > Solanales > Solanaceae > Przewalskia > Przewalskia tangutica. The sequence continues at coordinate 69,376,572 of CM056727.1, forward strand.
TTACATAGGGGTGTATCAGATGAGACTTGTGTAGCTTTTACGTGAGCTAGAATTGCACGTCCGGTTAGATGTATGAACCCCCCCCCCCCCCTGGTTGGCTTGATAGCCGGCCCCGATAGAAGAGGAGATTTACGCTGCTGGGGAGGTGTCGAATTTTACGTAGAATGTTCTCTGAAGGGATCTAAATGTTAATAAAGCGCGCGTGGCCTTATAGGTTGAAGTACTACGTATGGCGCGATCTACTTGGCTTAGGAGTAGCCGACGGTTGGAGGTACTTGAGCGTTTTGCTATTAGTCGATACTCGTCGCGGTATGTGAACCTCTTCCTATCTCTTCTAGCATGATATGTGTGAACTATGTAGTACGGTGAGCGACATCCGCTAAATGTATTTGATTGGTTTAAAACATAAAGTGTTATAACGGCTTTATGGGAAGTTGGTTATAACAACTTTATGTTGGTAAGAAAATACTTGTGGTTTTAAAAGGTAAGCGATTTGAACTATAACTGGCTTGTTATGTGTTAATAAAGAACTGGAAGTAATACTTGGTTTTGAAAACTTAAGAGTTATACTAGCTTTATGGGAAGTTAGGTATAACGGCTTAAGAATGTTTCTTGATTTGAAATCGAATGTGTATCGACAAACCACCGCAACGTTAATAAAAGGAAATGTTTTGTGATTAAGTATTATTAAAACCAGTAGAAACTTCCATCTGCATAGAAGCTAAGATGAGACAAAATGATATTTCCTAGGTCATGGCTGCTGTAATAAGATTGTTATAAACAAGAATATCCTACTCACATATAAGGCTTATGTTTCTCAGATGGTTTAAAAGAGAATTATATTCTTAAATAAATAAGGCTAGGAACTACGAAACCTTTCTAAGATAAGAAACGTGAACAGTTGAAATTAGGCAAACTTGGACGTTTGAAAAAGAATGTTGTTACTTGGTTTTACTAAGAGAAGTGTTTTGATTTACTTCAAAAGATAATCACTCTATTGTTATATACTACGGGTATTGTGTGACTTTTGTGAAAGTAACATATCTTTAAAGAGTTATTGTATAAAGTACTTTGGGGATAAAAATCCGATCTCGTTAAACATATAGTAGAAAGTACCTTATGTGTGAATAACTTGATTGTATTGGTTTGTGATAGCCTTGTAATACCTTCGTATTGATTTGATAAGTAATCATATTAGGATGCTACGTGTGATAGTATTCTGTGATGTTTGTGTAAAGGGGTTTTCCCTTGATTGTGCTTATGTTGTTTAAACGATAAACTGTTATATTGGTATTATACCACTCACCGTGTTTCCGGGGGTTAAGCTGCCCTCCGATGCGGGGTAGACTCAGGCGGTCTGGGACCATGATTCGAGAATACCTCATGCGGGTCCCGGGCCTATGCGAGCTACGAGTTCCGTGTTAGTGTGCGGCCTTTATGGTCACGCGGTCTATGTGGCCATGCGATGCGAGTCGGGGCGATTTACGCCGGAGTAGCTACCCGACGCGGGGTTATACCTCATGCGGGCCTATGAGATTGGCCTACGCGAGCTGCGGGAGTTCTGTGGCTAGACGCGCACATTTGATATTGCGAGCGGCGACCAGCTTTGATCATGTGGCCTGCAGACAGATATCATGATACGCTTTATGACCTTGTTAGTATCGCTGGTGTTAGTAGTCGGCTATGCCTTCGTGCTTACCTGCATCGTTTATTTGGACACAGGTGGGACCTGTTGTTCATGTGTATTCCTTGGTGCTTTTCTATCATTGACTGCCGGCAGTGAGGACGGTATTCCACGGGCATGATTGATGTTGTGGGCGTGAGACCCATTGTTATATTGGAATGATGACTTCGAGGGCATGAGTCCCTGACTAGACATGACTGCTTATTTATTGTGAACTGTAGTTTGGTTATCATACATGTCTCACGCTTATAGACTACTATGATTTCATTTACGATATCTTCATGTTTCACATACTTGGTACTCTTTATCGACCTCGCCCGGGGCTGCGTTCATGCCGCAGTAAAGGTACACGATCGTTGATCCTCGCTTAGGGTCACGGTTCAGCGTTTGGGAAACTCGTTCCTCGGAGGCTTATCTTGGTATAGTCCCTGTTGTTGTAGGTGCTTACATTCGAGGGTATGGCGAACCTGTCCGTCGTTGTTGTCATATCATTCGTAGAGTGCAGTAATCTTGTTGTGGCGGGGTTTGTAAAGAAAGGATTAAACTGCTCATTTTGAAAGAGTGTTATTATTATTTATGCGAAAGGTAACTTTCTTGAGATATCGTGTCTCAATTTATCTTGTTTCATATCTTGGTTATTTTATATTCACGATTACTCGATGTATGACTCATGGGGTGCGGGTAAGGCACGATCCACGGCCCGAACGTCGTGACAAAAGTGGTATTGAAGCGATTAATCCTCGGAAAGTGTCTGAGCCGTATCGATGCAGAGTCTTGATTATCGGTGTGTTGTGCACCACACCAATAATCAGGAGGCTATAGGGTATTTAGGATTGGTTTCTATTCTTCTCACTCTGAGATCGTGCCTTAGAGCTGTGTTGTAAGTTGGACCCTCTGACGTATTTCTTTCCCTTACCGTTATGCCTCCGCGTAGGGCAACCCGGGCCCAGGAGGGCAAGGCAGCCGAGGGGGCTGCGAGTAGAGTACAGAGGGTTACGTGGGCACAGGCCCAATCATCACCTGGGGTGGTGCTTCATTCGGAGAGTTTTGCGACGTCACTAGCCCAATGAGTTTAGCACGGCGGCGATTCCTCTGCGGCCATGACATTTGAACCTTCGCGGCCAGGGGCGAGAGAATATAGATTGCAAAAAGCGACCTGTTACTAGATATGGATTTGGCTACCAGAGAGTGTACCGATGTACCGCGAGTCTTGATGACTATCTAAGAGAGGTTGTGCGAAAGTAATTCTTCAATTAGGCTTGAGCATGGCACGTATGCGGGCTTATGCGCGTGATCGAGAAACGTAGAGATCGACGGGTTAACGAGGCAGCGAGAAGAGGGCGAGCGGCAAGGTCCTTTGGTAACTTTCGGCGAGTCACCTCACGGCAGATTAGATTATGCACGTCCACGGTGCGAGAGGTCCTCCGCAGGTTCGGGGCGTTCGGTATGCAGGAGTTGGTCGAACTCCGTGGCTTCCATTCCGATATGACGCACGCCATCCGTGAATGTCGTCTTTTGGTTGGTACTTGTTGTACCTATGACCGTCAGGGTCTGGTGTCGAAGAGTGTCCTTGTAGGAGGACTTGGCCTTCGAGTTACGTGGGTAGTTCGTCACCTTCCAGCTGCCACTGCAGGCGTGTTTGATTAGAACGACTAAGGGGAGTGAAGCAGTAGATATAGATATATCTTTAACCCTCTAAAGTTTTGTTTATGTGATAAGGTGAGTATACCTTAAGTGCTATGTTCTGATAGCAGTGTGTCAGTTGTGATTAGAGATCTTGGTTAGTTAACCGAGTAAGATTTGGGGGATAGAGAAAGTGTGAGCCTTAGAGTTTTATACGTAGAGACCTTAGAGGTAAGGCCATCTCGAGTATAGGTGTAGTGTTATGTTTGATCCTTATCGGAGTGCATAGTGCACGTGGGCTATGATTGTGGGATAAGTCCCTGAGTAGCGTGATTTGAAAGAAGGTGGTCGAGCTAGGAAGACCGCTAGGTTTTCGTAACATGATTCGTGAATTTATTCCGGATCGGGAGCTAGTGTTTCGCGATGCGGGTAGGGTTGAGGCCGTGTTGCGGGTCAACCCGCGGCATGTATGGTGGTGGGGTCGGTTTGTGGTGGTCGCCTTGTGGTAGGTCACGAGGGTGTTAGGCCTGTGTTTAGTTAACCGTCTGGTCGTGGACGCATCCGACCGATGGTCGGGCGAGGAGGTCGGCCGCCTTGTCTTCTAGCAAAGACCGAGTCTTGTGATGTTGTTTATATCAGAAAGGTTGTAAGGCTGCACGGGGTGCCTACCTTCACCTTATGGCAGACAGTGAAGCCCAGGTGGTGGCTATTTTCTTTTTCTAAAAGTTTTACCAAGCATGTGTTAAGAACTCAGGTGAGTCTCAGAGTCGCATTCGCCCTCGGGCCAGTGTTTGGATTTCAGGGATAGTTGTGGGGATTGTTGTCTCCTGTGGAGGTAGTGTTTAAGCTACCATTTCAATGTTCGGATGTCGTCTTATGAAGCCTTGTAGGGGCGGAAGTGTAAGTCGCCGGTCGATTGGTTCGATGTTGGCAAGATTCAGATAGTCGGTTCAGGCTTGTTCCAGCAGACTGTGGATAGGGTAAAGCTTGTCTAGAAGAGGTTCTGGCAGCTCAGAGAAATCGTGCGGATAATCGGCGACGCCAGAGTTCAGTTGACGGTCGGGCTTCTGAAAGTACCACGGGTTGGGTATGACGAGTTTTGGAAAACAGAGGAACTTAACCCGAGTTACTTTGGGCCGCACGAGTTCATGTGAAGAATAGGCGGGTTGCCTATATGTTAGCCATGCCGTCCGACTTAGGAGGCAGTACCTCCGGTCTTTCGTATTGTTATGTTCGGGAAAGGATCGGAGAGCCATCCACCGAGTTCCCAGTTAAGACTGACCACGATCGAGATAGTAACCGAGTTTTGGAAGCTGACGAAGATCGAAATGTGGTAGGTTATGAGAAAGAGTTCGAGTGTACAAGAAGTGTCTGACGACCTCGTGAATCGCGTGCGGCCGGTACCATTTGTTGGGTCGCGGAGTGAACCTCGCGCAAAGTGACAAAAGTGGTATCATTTCTTTTGTAAAGAGAAGGTCTGAAGAAGTATATTTTAGACCGGAGAGAGGTGTTTGTGGTGATGTTAGAGGTGTTTCCTCGTAGACTTGGACGTAAGTATCTGCGCAGGTGTTTCTGTGGCCAGGTGTGGCAGGATTTGTTCTCATAAGTATAGTAGTGAAGACTATACTGGCGCACGTTTGTTTTGAGACTTAGAAGGAACATTCGGGACGAATGTTTCTAAGGAAGGAGAATGTTATACCCATATTTTGGTAGTATGCGTGGGGCGTACGTAGAAAAATTTGAACTTGAGAATAAGCTTGGCCGATTTATTTTTGTGCACAACACCCGGTTAGAGTCGTTTTTCGACGAAACGTTTTCACAGCTTTAGTAGGGAAAATTACGGCGATGTCATTTTTAATTTTTGCGGATTTTTCCGAGAGACGAAACATTTTGGACCAACAAGAGGGCGCCACGTGGCACCCTCTCATTGGAGCTGCGTTGTGGGCGGTTCAAGTGGACGAAATGGCCATTGTTTGGTCAAGGGGTTGGTAGGATATTTTTGTGGTAGATGGATAAGGTGCACTTGGCAAGATCTTGGCCCTACACTTGCCTTGCACTTGGCAAGATCTTGGCCATTGGTTGGCCTTTGCTAGACCTATAAATACCCCCCTCTTTGATGACTTCTTCATCCATTCTACAAATCTCTAAGTGTTAAAAATCCTCCCCCTCTCTTAGTAGTGTTCTCGTCCAACACCATCCCCTCCCTTGGCGAGAGCCCTCCTCCTAGTAGTGTGGCCGTGGGGTACTCCCCCCCCCCTAGCCTAGTTGTCTCGTATAAAACACCCCCCCTCTTGGTAGAAATACTCTCAAAAGTATTGTTATAATGCCCAAATTACCTTAGCCATATACCTTGTAGTATTCTAAGGTTATACCTTTACAAAAAGCCCGCTTATACTATTATACTTTCCGTCCTGGCCAAAACCACTAAGTAAATCTTCACCCGTAGTTGAAGTTATAAGTAGAAGTTGGTTAGAACTTCTAAGGGTTGTTTGGAGGCGGAGTCGGGCGCGAGTAGGAGCTAAACCTTGCTCGGGATCGACATTTAAACTCGGATAATTATGGGCTTATCGAGGTAAATATCTTGTCCTCTATTGTAATTGGAGATTACATGATTGTTAGACTATATAGTTGAAGTATACTATATATAGAACTGAACGTTGTTATCGGCAATGTCTTTTGACTTAAGCTGAATAATAAGAAACCTTTCGAAAGAAGAATCAGATGTATTTACATAGGATGTATTCTGATGACTTGTGTAGCTTTTACGTGAGGTAGAATTATGCACGTCCGGTTAGATGTATGAACCCCACTGGTTGGCTTGATAGCGGCCAGATAGAAAGAGGAGATTTCTGTTGTTGCGGGGAGGTCTTCTGAATTTTACGTAGAATGTTCTCTGAAGGGATCTAAATGTTAATAAGCGCCTTGTGGCCTTATAGGTTGAAGTACTACGTATGGCGCGATCTACTTGGCTTAAGGAGTAGCCAGCGGTTGGAGGTACTTGAGCGTTTTGCTATTAGTCGATACTCGTCGCGGTATGTGAACCTCTTCCTATCTCTTCTAGCATGATATGTGTGAACTATGTAGTGCGGTGAGCGTACATGTGCTAAATGTATTTGATTGGTTTAAAACATAAAGTGTTATAACGGCTTTATGGGAAGTTGGTTATAACGACTTTATGTTGGTAAGAAAATACTTGTGGTTTTAAAAGGTAATCGATTTGAACTATAACCGGCTTGTTATGTGTTAATAAAGAACTTGAAGTAATACTTGGTTTTGAAAACTTAAGAGTTATACTAGCTTTATGGGAAGTTAGGTATAACGGCTTAGAATGTTTCTTGATTTGAAATCGAGAATGTGTATCGACAAACCACCTGCAGCGTTAATAAAAGGAAATGTTTTGTGATTAAGTATTATTAAAACCAGTAGAAACTTCCATCTGCATAGAAGCTAAGATGAGACAAAATGATATTTCCTAGGTCATGGCTGCTGTAATAAGATTGTTATAAACAAGAATATCCTACTCACATATAAGGCTTATGTTTCTCAGATGGTTTAAAGGAGAATTATATTCTTAAATAAATAAGGCTAGGAACTACTGAAACCTTTCTAAGATAAGAAACGTGAGCAGTTGAAATTAGGCAAACTTGGGCGTTTGAAAAGAATGTTGTTACTTGGTTTTACTAAGAGAAGTGTTTTGATTTACTTCAAAAGATAATCACTCTATTGTTATATACTACGGGTATTGTGTGACTTTTGTGAAAGTAACATATCTTTAAAGAGTTATTGTATAAAGTACTTTGGGGATAAAAACCCGATCTCGTTAATCATATAATAGAAAGTACCTTATGTGTGAATAACTTGATTGTATTGGTTTGTGATAGCCTTGTAATACCTTCGTGTTGATTTGATAAGTAATCATATTAGGATGCTACGTGTGATAGTATTCTGTGATGTTTGTGTAAAGGGTTTTCCCGATTGTGCTTATGTTGTTTAAACGATAAACTGTTATGTTGGTATTATACCACTCACCGTGTTTCCGGGGGTTAAGCTGCCCTCCGATGTGGGGTAGACTCAGGCGGTCTGGGACCATGATTCGAGAATACCTCATGCGGTTCCCGGGGGCCTATGCGGAGCTACGAGAGTTCCAGGTTAGTGTGCGGCCTTTATGGTCATGCGGTACATGTGGCCGCGTGCGATGCGAGTCGGGGCGATCTTGGGAGTAGCTACCGACGCGGGGTTATACCTCATGCGGGCCTATGAGATTGGCCTATGCGAGTGCGGGGAGTTCGAGGCTAGACGCGCACATTTGATATTGCGAGCGGCGACGGCTTGATCATGTGGATGCAGACAGATATCATGAAACGATTTATGACCTTGTTAGTCGTAGGTGTTAGTAGTCGGCTATGCCTTCGCATTTACCTGCATCGTTTCTATTTGGACACAGGTGGGACCTGTTGTTCATGTGTATTCCTTGGTGCTTTTCTATCATTGACTGCCGGCAGTGAGGAAGGTATTCCACGGGCATGATTGATGTTGTGGGCGTGAGACCCATTGTTATATTGGAGGCTATAGGATATTTAGGATTGGTTTCTACTCTTCTCACTCTGAGATCGTGCCTTAGAGCTGTGTTGTAAGTTGGACCCTCTAACGTATTTCTTTCCCTTACCGTTATGCCTCCGCGTAGGGCAAACCCGGGCCCAGGAGGGCAAGGCAGCCGAGGGAGCTGCGAGTAGAGTACAGAGGGTTACGTGGGCACAGGCCCAATCATCACCTGGGGTGGTGCTTCATTCGGGGAGTTTTGCGACGTCACTAGCCCCAGCAGAGTTTAGCACGGCGGCGGCAGTTCCTACTGCGGCCATGACATTTGAACCTTCAGTTCCACGACCGGGGACAGAGAATATAGATTGCAAAAAGGCGACCCTGTTACTAGATATGGATTTGGCTACCAGAGAGTGTACCGATGTACCGCGAGTCTTGATGACTATCTAAGAGAGGGTTGTGCGAAAGTAATTCTTCAGTTAGGCTTGAGCATGGCCTGTGTACGGGCTTATGCGCAGCAGGCCGAGAAACGTAGAGATCGACGGGTTAACGAAGGCGAAGGGCCAGAGCAGCAAGGTCCTTTGGTAACTTTCGAGGCGAGTCACCTCACCAGCAGATTAGATTATGCACGTCCACCAGTGCAGAGAGGTCCTCCGCAGGGTTCAGGACGTTCGGGGTATGCAGGAGTTGGTCAGAACTCCAGGGCTTCCGGTTCACAGTATGACAGACGTCATCCCAGGGAATGTCGTCTTTTGGTTGGTACTTGTTGTACCTATGACCGTCAGGGTCTGGTGTCGAAGAGTGTCCTTGTAGGAGGACTTGGCCTTCAGGTTCTGTGGGTAGTTCGTCACCTTCCTTAGCCATGCGCCCTACGGGGCAGGTTTGATTAGAACGACTAAGGGGAGTGAAGCAGTAGATATAGATATATCTTTAACCCTCTAAAGTTTTGTTTATGTGATAAGGTGAGTATACCTTAAGTGCTATGTTCTGATAGCGATGTGTCGATTGTGATTAGAGATCTTGGTTAGTTAACAAGTAAGATTTGGGGATAGAGAAAGTGTGAGCCTTAGAGTTTTATACGCAGACCTTGCAGGTAAGGCCATCTCGAGTATAGGTGTAGTGTTATGTTTGATCCTTATCGGAGTGCATAGTGCACGTGGGCTATGATTGTGGGATAAGTCCCTGAGTAGCGTGATTTGAAAGAAGGTGGTCGAGCTAGGAAGACCGCTAGGTTTTCGTAACATGATTCGTGAAATTATTCGGATCGGGAGCTAGTGTTTCGCGATCGGGTAGGGTTGAGGCCATGTTGGTCAACCCGCGGCATGTATGGTGGTGAGTCGGTTGTGGTGGTCCCTTGTGGTAGGTCACGAGGTGTTAGGCGGAGTTTAGTTAACCAAGACGTGTCGTGGATGATCCGGCCGATGGTCGGTAGGAGGTCACCGCCTTGTCTTCTAGCAAAGACCGAGTGCGCAGCAGTGTTGTTTATATCGAGAAAGGTTGTAAGGCTGCACTGGTGCCTACCTTCACCTTATGGCACACAGTGAAGCCCAGGTGGTGGCTATTTTCTTTTTCTAAAAGTTTTACCAAGCATGTGTTAAGAACTCAGGTGAGTCTCAGTCGCGTTCGCCGGGCGGTGTTTGGATTTGAGGATAGTTGTGGGGATTGTTGTCTCTGTGGAGGTAGTGTTTAAGCTACCATTTCAATGTTCGGATGTCGCCTTATGAAGACTTGTAGGGCGGAAGTGTAAGTCGCGTCGATTGGTTCGATGTTGGCAAGATTCAGATAGTCGGTTCGGAGCTTGTTCCGCAGATGTGGATAGGGTAAAGCTTGTCTAGAAGAGGTTCGGCAGCTCGGAGAAATCGTGCGGATAATCGGCGGACGCCAGAGTTCAGTTGACGGTCGGGCTTGAAAGTACCACGGGTTGGGTATGACGAGTTTTGGAAACAGAGGAACTTAACCCGAGTTACTTTGGGCCCTTTGAGTTCATGTGAAGAATAGGCCAGTTGCCTATATGTTAGCATTGCCGTCCGGCTTAGGAGGCGATGCGTCCGATCTTCGTATTGTTATGTTCGGGAAAGTATCGGAGATCCATCCAGTGTTCCAGTTATTAATGACCACGTTAGAGATAGTAACCCAGTTTTGGAAGCAAGCGATGCTCGAAATGTGGTAGGTTATGAGAAGAGTTCGAGTGTGAAGTGTCACGACCTCGAGAATCGCGTGCGGCGGTACCATTTGTTGGGTCGCGGAGTGAACCTCGCGGCAAAGTGACAAAAGTGGTATCATTTCTTTTGTAAAGAGAAGGTCTGAAGGAAGTATATTTTAGACCGGAGAGAGGTGTTTGTGGTGATGTTAGAGGTGTTTCCTCGTAGACTTGGGCGTAAGTATCTGCGCAGTGTTTCGTGGCGGTGTGGCGTGATTTGTTCTCATAAGTATAGTAGTGAAGACTATCTTTGGCGACGCTTGTTTTGAGACTTAGAAGGAACATTCGGACGAATGTTTCTGAAGGAGAATGTTATACCCCATATTTTGAGTATGCGTGGGGCGTGCGTGAAAAATTTGAACTTGAGAATAAGCTTGGCGATTTATTTTTGTGCACAACACGGTTAGAGTCGTTTTGACGAAACGTTTTCCACGGCTTCGTAGGAAAATTCGGCTATGTCATTTTTAATTTTTGCGGATTTTTCCGAGAGGCGAAACATTTTGGACCAACAAGAGGGCGCCACTTGGCACCTCTCATTGGAGCACGTTGTGGGCGGTTCAAGTGGGCGAAATGGCCATTGTTTGGTCAAGGGTTGGTAGGATATTTTGTGGTAGATGGATAAGGTGCACTTGGCAAGATCTTGGCCCTACACTTGCACTTGGAAAGATCTTGGCCGTTGGTTGGCCTGTGCTAGACCTATAAATACCCCCCTCTTTGATGACTTCTTCATCCATTCTACAAATCTCTAAGTGTTAAAAATCCTGCCCCGCTCTTAGTAGTGTTCTCGTCAACACCATCCCCTCCCCTTGGCGAGAGCCCTCACTCACAGTAGTGTGGCCGTGGGTACTCCCACAGCCTAGTTGTCTCGTATAAAACACCCCCGCTCGTGGTAGAAATACTCTCAAAGTATTGTTATAATGCCCAAATTACCTTAGCCAAATACCTTGTAGTATTCTAAGGATATACCTTTACAAAAAGCCAGTTATACTATTATACTTTCCGTCGATCACAAAACGAACCTAAGTAAATCTTCACCGTAGTTGAAGTTATAAGTAGAAGTTGGTTAGAACTTCTAAGGGTTGTTTGGAGGCGGAGTCGGGCGTGAGTAGGAGCTAAACCTTGCTCAGGATCGACATTTAAACTCGGATAATTATGGGCTTATCGAGGTAAATATCTTGTCCCTCTATTGTAATTGGAGATTACATGATTGTTAGACTATATAGTTGAAGTATACTATATATAGAATCGAGCGTTGTTATCGTGATGTCTTTTGACTTAAGCCCGAATAATAAGAAACCTTTTGAAAGAAGAGTACCGTGTATTTACATAGGGTGTATTCTGATGAGACTTGTGTAGCTTTTACGTGAGGTAGAATTATGCACGTCGGTTAGATGTATGAACCCCACCGGTTGGCTTGATAGCCGGCCGATAGAAAGAGGAGATTTACTGTTGCGGGGGAGTCTTCTTGAATTTTACGTAGAATGTTCTACGAAGGGATCTAAATGTTAATAAGCGCCTTGTGGCCTTATAGGTTGAAGTACTATGTATGGCGCGATCTACTTGGCTTAAGGAGTAGCCGACGGTTGGAGGTACTTGGAGCGTTTTGCTATTAGTCGATACTCGTCGCGGTATGTGAACCTCTTCCTATCTCTTCTAGCATGATATGTGTGAACTATGTAGTGCGGTGAGCGTCGTGTGTTAAATGTATTTGATTGGTTTAAAACATAAAGTGTTATAACGGCTTTATGGGAAGTTGGTTATAACAACTTTATGTTGGTAAGAAGATACTTGTGGTTTTTAAAAGGTAACTGATTTGAACTATAACTGGCTTGTTATGTGTTAATAAAGAACTTGAAGTAATACTTGGTTTTTGAAAACTTAAGAGTTATACTAGCTTTATGGGAAGTTAGGTATAACGGCTTAAGAATGTTTTACTGATTTCGGAAATCAGAATGTGTATCGACAAACCACTGCAGCGTTAATAAAAGGAAATGTTTTGACAGATTAAGTATTATTAAAACCAATAGAAACTTCCATCTGCATAGAAGCTAAGATGAGACAAAATGATATTTCCTAGGTCATGATTCTTTGTAATAAGATTGTTATAAACAAGAATATCCTACTACATATAAGGCTTATGTTTCTCAGATGGTTTAAAAGAGAATTATATTCTTAAATAAATAAGGCTAGGAACTACGAAACCTTTCTAAGATAAGAAACGTGAACAGTTGAAATTAGGCAAACTTGGACGTTTGAAAAAGAATGTTGTTACTTGGTTTTACTAAGAGAAGTGTTTTGATTTACTTCAAAAGATAATCACTCTATTGTTATATACTACGGGTATTGTGTGACTTTTGTGAAAGTAACATATCTTTAAAGAGTTATTGTATAAAGTACTTTGGGGATAAAAACCCGATCTCGTTAATCATATAGTAGAAAGTACCTTATGTGTGAATAACTTGATTGTATTGGTTTGTGATAGCCTTGTAATACCTTCGTGTTGATTTGATAAGTAATCATATTAGGATGCTACGTGTGATAGTGATACGTGATGTTTGTGTAAAGGGTTTTCCTTGATTGTGCTTATGTTGTTTAAGCGATAAACCGTTATGTTGGTATTATACCACTCGCGTGTGTTTAGGGGTTAAGCGCCTCCGATGCGGGGTAGACTCGAGCGATGCAGGACCGTGATTCGAGAATACCTCATGCGGTTCCGGGGCCTATGCGGAGCTACGAGTTCCGTGTTAGTGTGCGGCCTTTATGGTCATGCGGTTACATGTGGCCCATGCGGTGCGAGTCGGGGCGATCTGGGAGTAGCTACCCTCGATGCGGGGTTATACCTCATGCGGGCCTATGAGACTGGCCTATGCGGAGCTGCGGGGAGTTCCAGGGCTAGACACGCACATTTGATATTGCGGGCGAGCGACCAGCTTTGATCATGTGGCGGTTCAGACAGATATCATGAAACGATTTATGACCTTGTTAGTCTTGTAGGTGTTAGTAGTCGGCTATGCCTTACTTACCTGTCATCGTTTATTTGGACACAGTGGGACACATTGTTCATGTGTATTCCTTGGTGCTTTTCTATCATTGATCGCGGTGAGGAAGGTATTCCACGGGCATGATTGATGTTGTGGGCGTGAGACCCATTGTTATATTGGAATGATGACTTGAGGCGTGAGTCCCCGACTAGACATATCGCTTATTTATTGTGAATCGTAGTTTGGTTATCATACATGTCTCCCGCTTTACATGAGCTACTATGATTTCATTTACGATATCTTCATGTTTCACATACTTGGTACTTTTCAGATCGACCTCGCCCGGCTGCGTTCATCCGTGAGTAAAGGTACATGATCGTTGATCCTCGCTTAGGGTCACTGATTCAGCGTTTGGAAGCTTCGTTCCTCGAGGCTTATCTTGGTATAGTCCCTGTTGTTGTAGGTGCTTACATTCGAGGTATGGCGGGCCCTGTCGTCGTTGTTGTCATATCATTCGTAAGTGCAGTAATCTTGTTGTGGGCAGGGTTTGTAAAGAAAGGATTAAACTGTTCATTTTGAAAGAGTGTTATTATTATTTATGCCGAAAGGTAACTTTCTTCAGATATCTGTGTCTCAATTTATACTGTTTCATATCTTGGTTATTTTATATTCACGATTACTCGATGTATGACTACCGGGTGCGGGTAAGGCACGATCACGGGCCAGCGGGTCGTGACCGCCATACCACGAATGTAAGCACCTACAACAGGGGACTATACCAAGATAAGCCTCGGAGAAGCGGAGCTTTCCCAACGAATCGTGACCCTAGAGCGAGGATCAACAATCGGTGTACCTCAACTGCGGCATGAACGCAGCTCCGGCGAGGTCAACAGTACCAAGTATGTGGCTAAATCTTGTAAATGAAATCATAATAGTCTATACAGCGAGAGACATGTATGATAACCAAACTACGATTCCTGATAAATAGCGATGCATCTAGTCGTGACTCACGCCTCAAAGTCATCACTCAATATAACAATGGGTCTCACGCCCACAACACCAATCATGCGTGGAATACCTTCCTCCGTGATCAATGAAAGAAAAGCACCAAGAAATACACATGAACAGCGGTCCACTGTGTCCAAATAAGCGATGCGGTAATGCGAAGGCATAGCCGACTACTAACCCGCAGTACTAACAAGGTCATAAACTGTATCATGATATCTGTCTGGCCGTCACATGATCAAAGCTGTCGCCGCGCCAATATCAAATGTGGCGTCTAGCCACGGAACTCCCGCTGCTCGCGTGAGCCAATCTCATAGGCCCGCATGGTATAACCCGCATCGAGGTAGCTACTCCGGCATCGCCCCGACTCGCATCGCATGGCCACATGACCGCATGACCATAAAGGCCGCACTAACCTCGAACTCTCGTAGCTCGCATAGCCCGGGACCGCATGAGGTATTCTCGAATCATGGTCCTGCATCATCTACCCCGCGTCGGAGCGCCTTAACCCGAAACGCGAGTGGTATAATACCAACATAACGGTTTAACGTTTAAACAACATAAGCACAATCAAGGGAAAGCCCCTTTACACAAACATCACAGAATACTAACACACGTAGCATCCTAATATGATTACTTATCAAATCAACACGAAGGTATTACAAGGCTATCACAAACCAATACAATCAAGTTATTCACACATAAGGTACTTTCTACTATGTGTCAACATGTTCGGGTTTCTATCCCCAAAGTACTTCATACATTAACTTTTAAAAGATACGTTACTTTCACAAAAGTCACACAATACCCGTAGTATATGAAAATAGAGTGATTATCTTTGAAGTGAATCAAAACACTTATCTTTGTAAAATCAAGTAACAACATTATTATCCAAACGCCCAAGTTTGCCTAATTTCAAATGTTCACGTTTCTTATTTTAGAAAGGTTTCGTAGTTCATAGTCTTATTCATTTAAGAATATAATTCTCTTTTAAACTATCTAGCAACATAAGCCTTATATGTGAGTAGGATATTCTTGTTTATAACAATCTTATTACGACCATGATCTAGGAAATATCATTTTGTCTCATCTTAGCTTATGCAGATGGAAGTTTCTCTGGTTTTAATAATACTTAATCTGTTAAAACATTTCCTTTTATTAACGCCGCGATGGTTTGTCGATACACATCTGATTTCGAATCAAGAAACATTCTTAAGCCGTTATTACCTAACTTCCCATAAAGCTAGTATAACTCTTAAGTTTTCAAAACCAAGTATTACTTCTTCTTCGAAATGATTCAAAATCTTTTGAAATACTTCAAGTTCTTTATTAACACATAACAAGCGATCATAGTTCAAATCGATTACCTTTTAAAAACCACAAGTATTTTCTTACCAACATAAAGTGTTATAACCAACTTCCCATAAAGCGTTATAACACTTTATGTTTTAAACCAATCAAATACATTTAGCACGTATGCGTCTGCGTACTACATAGTTCACACATATCATGCTAGAAGAGATAGGAAGAGGTTCACATACCTCGCGAGTATCGACTAATAGCAAAACGCTCCAAGTACCTCCAACCGGCTACTCCTTAAGCCAAGTAGATCGCGCCATACGTAGTACTTCAACCTATAAGGCCACAAGGCGCTTTATTAACATTTAGGTCTAATCGTAGAACATTCTACGAAAATTCGACACCTCCCCGCAACAGCGTAAATCTCCTCCTCTATCGGTAGGCTACCAAGCCAACCAGTGGGGTTTGCGTCTAACGGGCGTGTGCGATTCTACTACACCGCAAAGCTACAAGTCTGTCTGATCTATGTAATTACTGATTCGTACTCTTCTTTTGAAAAGGTTTCTTATTATTCAGGCTTAAGTCAAAAGACATTGCCGATAACTACGTTCAGTTCTATATATAGTATACTTCAACTATATAATCATACAACATGTAATTTCCAATTACAATAGAGGGACAAGATATTTACCTCTATAAGCCCATAATTATCCGAGTTTAAATGTCGATCCTGAGCAAGGTTTAGCTCCTACTCCGTGCGCTCCGACCCGCTCCAAACAAACCTTAGAAGTTCTAACCCACTTCTACTTATTACTCCAACTAACCATGGAGATTTCCTTAGGGTTTCGGTTTTGTGACTAAGGAAGTATAATAGTATTTGGGCTTTTAGTATAAGTATAACCTTAGAATACTACAAGGTATATGGCTAAGGTAATTTGGGCATTATAACAATACTTTGAGAGTATTTCTACCAAGAGGGGTATTATACGAAAACAACTAGGCTAGGGGGTACCCCATTAGCACCCAAGGAGGGGGTGTATACCCTCGACTACCACTAGGGGAACGCTCGGCCAAGGGGGGGGAAGAGGGGCTCTCGGCCACGACCCTACACTAAGGGGGGAGGAAGAAGCTTTCATGACTGAGAGATTTTTGGATGAAGAAGTTCATCAAATGGGAGGGTATTTATAGGTCTAGCAAAGGCGAACCAATGGCCAAGATCAAGCCAAGTGTGGTGCGAGTGTAGGGCCAGATCATGCCAAGTGCACCTTATCCATCTACCACAAAATATCCTACCTACTACTTGACAAAATGTCAAGCAATTCGTCCACTTGCCCCAAAGCCCACCAATGAGAGGGTGCCAAGTGGCGCCCTCTTGTTGGTCCAAAATGTTTCGTCTCTCGGAAAAATCAGCAAAAATTAAAAATGACATAGCCGGAAATTCCCCTACGAAAGCTGTGAAAATGTTTCGTCGAAAAACGACTCTAACCGGGTGTTGTGAACAAAGTTAATTCGGCCAAGCCTAATTCTCAAGTTCAAATTTTCTACGTGCGCCCCACGTACATACTGCGGAAATACGGGTATAACATTCTCCTCCTTAGAAACATTCGTCGAATGTTCCTTCTAAGTCTCAAAACAAGCGTGCGCCAAGATAGTCTTCACTACTATACTTACGAACAATCTCGCCACACCGCCACGCGAAACATCCGCGCAAAACCTCCATCCAAGTCCACGAGAAACACTCTAACATTACCACAAACACCTCTCAGGGTCTAAAATATACTTCGCCGCACTCCTTACAAAAGAAATGATCACATCTATGCTCGCCATACATGCTCGCTTCTTCCGATACCACTTTTGTCACTTTGTCGCGAGGTTCTAGTGTCACTCGGCGACCCAACAAATGGTGCCAGGACTACATGCGATCCTCGAGGCTATCGTACACTCGAACTCTTACCACATTTAAATCGCTTGATCTCCAAAACTTCGGGTTACTATCTCTAACGTGGTCATCATTAACGGGAACACTGCGGATGGATCTCGATACTTTCACGATCATAAATATCTGAAAGACCGGACGTCGCCTCCTAAGTCGGACGACAATGTTAACATATAGGCAATCGGCCTATTTTTCACATGAACTCAAAAGGGCCCAAAGTAACTCGGGCTAAGTTCCTCTGTTTTCCAAAACTCGTCACCCAAACCGGGTGGTACCTTCAAGAAGACCGATCGGCTGAACTCTAACCGTCGCCGCCGATTATCCGCACGATTTCTCAGCTGCCAGAACCTCTCTAGACAAGCTTTACCTATCCACGATCTGTGGAACAAGCTGAACCAACTATCCGAATCTTGCCAACATCGAACCAATCGGCCGGAACCTACTTCGCCCTACAAGGCCTCATAAGGCGACATTCGAAAATTGAAATGGTAGCTTAAACACTCCTCCATAGGAGACAACAATCCCACCACTACCTCTGAAATACACACACCGGCAGGCGAACGCGATCTGAGACCCACGAGTTCTTAACCTGCTTGGTAAAACTTCCAGAAACCAAAACAGTAGTACCACTGGCTCCATTTGTCATAAGGTGAAGGTAGGCACCGTGTAGCCTTACAACCTTTACGATAAAATCAACAACTGCTTGAGTAAACGGTCTTTGCTAGAAGACAAGGCGGTGACCTCGCCGGCCCGACTCGGTCGAACGATCCACGAATTCATACGTTGGTTAACTAAACTCGCCTAACACCTCGTGACCCTACCAAGGCGGGACCACCAAACTGACCCCACCACCAAACATGCCGCGGGTTGACCCGCAACGTGGCCTCAACCCGACGTGCTGGCGCTAGCTCTCGAAGGAAAACTCTCACTAATCACGTTACGAAAACCTAGCGGTCTTAGCTCAACTACCTCTTTCATGCCACACTACTCAGGGACTTATCCCGTAAACATAGCTCACGTGCACTATGCACTCCTATAAGGGTCAAACATAAACATACGTCTTTTACTCGAGATGGCCTTACCTCTAAGGTCTCTACGTATAAAACTCTAAGGCTCACACTTTCTATCCCCCAAATCTTACTTGGTTAACTAACCAAGATTTCTAATCACCATTTACATAATGCTATCAGAATATAACACTTAAGGTATACTCACCTTATCACACATACTAAACCCTAGAGGGTTAAAGATCTATCTGTATCTACTGCTTCACTCCCCTTAGTCGTTCTAATCAAACCTGCCTGCAGGCGCATAGCTAAGGAAGATGACGAACTACCCGATCACGAAGGCTAAGTCCTCCGCAAGACACTCTTTCGACATCGGACCACGACGGTCATAGGTGACAAGTACCAACTAAAAGACGACATTCCACGAGATGACGCGCGCTGTGAACAGAAAAAGCGAATCGGATCATTTGGAACGCCCGTGGATCGTGAGCGGAAGCTCGAGCTCGACCAACTCCTGATACGAACGCCCCGAACCCCGTGGAGGACCTTTACGGCGGTGGATGCGCATAATCTAATCTGCTGGTGAGGCGACTCGCCTCGCAAGTTACCAAAAGGACCTTGCTACTCTGGCCCTCTTCTGCTGTCCTTGGTTAACCCGTCGATCTCTACGTTTCTCGGCCTGCTGCGCATAAGCCCGTTCACAGGCCATGCTCAAGCCTAACTGAAGAACTTACTTTTGCACAACCTTCTCGTTGATATTCATCAAGACTCGCGGCACATCGGTATACTCTCTGGTAGTCAAATCTGGTCGCCTCGTGAAATCTATATTCTCTGTTCGGTCGTGGGCGAAGGTTCAAATATCATGGCGCAGAGGCTGCTGCGCCGTGCTAATCTCTGCAGGGCTAGTGACGCCGCAAAACTCCCGAATGAAGCACCACCCTGGTGATGATTGGGCTGTGCCCACGTAACCTGCGTACTCTACTCGCAGCTCCGCCGGCGCGCCCTCTGGGCGGGTTGCCTACGCGGAGGCATAACGGTAAGGGAAAGAAATACGTTAGAGGGTCCAACTTACAACACAGCTCTAAGGCACGATCTCAGAGTGATAAGAATAGAAACCAATCCTAAATATCCTATAGCCTCCTGATTATTGGTGTGGTGCTCAACACCGATAATCAAGACTCTACGGATACGATGCGTAGACACTTTCAGGATTAATCGCTCACGATACCACTTTTGTCACGACCCGAACCTGGGCCCGTGACTGGTGCCTTACCCCGGGCACCCTAGTGATACAACATCAGAGTAATCAGCGGAACATAAAACACATACATGAAATCAATGTAAGAGGACAGTGAAATAAGAAGACAAAGCTAACAAGCGATTACGTCGGTATATATAAATAACAACTCTTTCCAAATGAGCAGTTTAATACCGCCCACAACAAGATTACTGCACCTCTACGAATGATATGACAACAACGACGGCGGGGCCGTCATACCACGAATGTAGCACTTACAACAGGGGACTATACGAAGATAAGCCTCGGGAGAAGCGGAGCTTTCCCAAACGCTGAACTCGCGACCCTAAGGCGAGGATCAACAATCGGTGTACCTCAACTGCGGCATGAACGCAGCCCGAAGAGGTCGATAACAGTGCGAGTATGTGGCGAAAATCGTAAATGAAATCATAATAGTCTATCTGGCAGGAAACATGTATGATAACCAAACTACGATTCCTGATAAATAAGCGATCATGTCTAGTCGGGGACTCACGCCTCAAAGTCATCACTCCATATAACAATGGGTCTCACGCCCACAACACCAATCATGCGTGGAATACGCCATTCTTGCCGTGATCGATGATAGAAAAGCACCAAGAAATACACATGAACAGCGGGTCCACTGTGTCCAAATAAAGCGATGCGGGTAAGTGAAGGCATAGCCGACTACTAACACCGGTACTAACAAGGTCATAAAGCGTATCATGATATCTGTCTAGACGTCACATGATCAAAGCCGTCATTCGCCCGCATGATATCAAATGTGCGCGTCTAGCCACGGAACTCCGCGACTCGCATAGGCCAATCTCATAGGCGCGTGAGGTATAACCCGCATCGAGGGTAGCTACTCCCGGCGTAAATCTGGACTCGCGATCGCATGGCGCATAGACCGCGTGACCATAAAGGCGCACTAACACGGAACTCGTAGCTCGCATAGGCCGGGACCGCGTGAGGTATTCTCGAATCATGGTCCTGCACACTGAGTCTACCCCGCATCGGAGGCGCCTTAACCCGGAAACACGGTGAGTGGTATAATACCAACATAACAGTTTAACGTTTAAACAACATAAGCACAATCAAGGGAAAACCCCTTTACTCAAACATCACAGAATACTAACACTCGTAGCATCCTAATATGATTACTTATCAAATCAACACGAAGGTATTACAAGGCTATCACAAACCAATACAATCAAGTTATTCACACATAAGGTACTTTCTACTATGTGTCAACATGTTCGGGTTTCTATCCCCAAAGTACTTCATACATTAACTTTTTAAAAGATACGTTACTTTCACAAAAGTCACACAATACCCGTAGTATATGAAAATAGAGTGATTATCTTTTGAAGTGAATCAAAACACTTATCTTTGTAAAATCAAGTAACAACATTATTATCCAAACGTCCAAGTTTGCCTAATTTCAAATGTTCACGTTTCTTATTTTAGAAAGGTTTCGTAGTTCATAGTCTTATTCATTTAAGAATATAATTCTCTTTTTTAAACTATCTAAGCAACATAAGCCTTATATGTGAGTAGGATATTCTTGTTTATAACAATCTTATTACAGCAGCCATGATCTAGGAAATATCATTTTGTCTCATCTTAGCTTCTATGCAGATGGAAGTTTCTACTGGTTTTAATAATACTTAATCTGTTAAAACATTTCCTTTTATTATGCCGCTGATGGTTTGTCGATACACATTCTGATTTCCGAATCAGTAAAACATTCTTAAGCCGTTATTACCTAACTTCCCATAAAGCTAGTATAACTCTTAAGTTTTCAAAAACCAAGTATTATTTCTTCTTTCGAAATGATTCAAAAATCTTTTGAAATACTTCAAGTTCTTTATTAACACATAACAAGCCAGTCATAGTTCAAATCAGTTACCTTTTAAAAACCACAAGTATTTTCTTACCAACATAAAGTCGTATAACCAACTTCCCATAAAGCGTTATAACACTTTATGTTTTAAACAATCAAATACATTTAGCACGTATGCGTCTACCGTACTACATAGTTCACACATATCATGCTAGAAGAGATAGGAAGAGGTTCACATACCTCGCGGCAGTATCGACTAATAGCAAAGCGCTCAAGTACCTCCAACCGTCGGCTACTCCTTAAGCCAAGTAGATCGCGCCATACGTAGTACTTCAACCTATAAGGCCACAGCGCTTATTAACATTTAGGTCTAATCGTAGAACATTCTCTGAGAAAATTCGGCGACACCTCCCACATGGCAGCGTAAATCTCCTCTCTATCGAGGCCGGCTACCAAGCCAACCGGGGGTTTGCACGTCTAACCGGGCGTGTGCGATTCTACTACACAAAGCTACACAAGTCTCTTTGTAATACATTCCTATGTAATTACGATTCGATACTCTTCTTTTGAAAAGGTTTCTTATTATTGGGCTTAAGTCAAAAGACATTGCCGATAACTACGTTGATTCTATATATAGTATACTTCAACTATATAATCATACAACATGTAATTTCCAATTACAATAGAGGACAAGATATTTACCTCGATAAGCCCATAATTATCCGAGTTTAAATGTCGATCCCGAGCAAGGTTTAGCTCTACTCAGTGCGCTCCGACCCGCTCCAAACAACCCTTAGAAGTTCTAACCCACTTCTACTTATTACTCCAACTAACCATGGAGATTTCCTTAGGGTTTCGGTTTTGTGACGGAAGGGAAGTATAATAGTATTTCTGGGCTTTTCGTATAAGTATAACCTTAGAATACTACAAGGTATATGGCTAAGGTAATTTGGGCATTATAACAATACTTTTGAGAGTATTTCTACCAAGAGGGGGGGTATTATACGAAAACAACTAGGCTAGGGGGGGTACCCCACGGCTAGCACCCGAGGAGGGTGGGGTGTATACCCTCGGCTACCCACTGGGGAACTCTCGGCCAAGGGGAAGAGGGCTCGGCCAGACACACTACACTAAGGGGGGAGGAAGAAGCTTTCAAGACTTAGAGATTTTTGGATGAAGAAGTTCATCAAAGGGGAGGGGTATTTATAGGTCTAGCAAAGGCCAACCAATGGCGAATCAAGCCAAGTGTGGTGCAAGTGTAGGGCCAAGATCATGCCAAGTGCACCTTATCCATCTACCACAAAAATATCCTACCTACTACTTGACAAAAATGTCAAGCAATTCGTCCAACTTGCGCCCCAAAGCTCCACTGATGAGAGGTGCCAAGTGGCGCCTCTTGTTGGTCCAAAATGTTTCGTCTCTCGGAAAAATCCGCAAAAATTAAAAATGACATAGCGGAAATTCCCTACGAAAGGCGTGAAAGCGTTTAGTCGAAAACGACTCTAGCAGGTGTTGTGAACAAAGTTAATTCGGCCAAGCCTAATTCTCAAGTTCAAATTTTCTACGTGCGCCCCACGTACATACTGCGGAAATACGGGGTATAACAGAGGACTATTACGGTCGCCCATGCTTTGAAATAGAGTGGGATCGGTTGGTAGTAGTTTCGCCACGTGGCGAGTCACGCAGTGCAAGGCCCAAGTCTAGTTAATTGTTTCTGGGTTCGTGGACGCGTTCCACCGTAACAGTCGTGGCGGAAATGGCCTTAGGTTGTTTAAAAGAGTGACTCCAAAGATTGGGGCGAGAATCGGTATGGAAGTTATGTATGTATGCTAGTATGAGTTGGAAGTACGGAAAAAATCGACCGATGGGAAGATGGCAACCAAGTGTAAAGGAATAGAGCCTGAACCCATAAGAACCTTTCGAGGTAACTACACCCGTGAGTGTTTGGGGTGGTAGCTCAGCGGGTATATGAGATTTTCCCGGTGATGATACAGTCGTCAGACCCTAGTAGACCTAGTAGATATGTTTATGACAAACTTTAAGGTCATTATGAGTATGGACTAGTTGGCTTCGTGAGTGCCAAGGTTGACATCTTAGTATAAGTATTGTTATGTGGCCATGGGTGGCATATGTTGTATAAAGGGTGTAGTAAAAGGAGACTATGTCGCTATCTAATTAGATTGGACTCCGAAAGAACATTCAGGGACGAATGTTTCTAAGGGGGGAAGAATGTTACACCCCGTAATTCAAGGACATGTTTAAGAGAATGTATGTAAGGAACACAAAACTTGAAAAGGGTACGAAAGGAAGAATTGTTTTTTCCGACGGAAAATCTTCCGAACGTCGGAAAGGAAAAATGTTCGTTGGTAAGAATTAGATTCTCAAAATGCATTAATTGAAGAGTATGGAACTTATTATCATTATGGAAATTTATTTTTACGGATTTGGTCATGTGGGGCATTTTACGTTTTGTGGGACCCACGAGGGTTACGGAGAGAAACTTAACCCCAGATACATCGGGTCATATAGGATCATGCGCAGGATATGCTGATTGGCTTATGAACTTGAACTACCCTCAGAATTAGAAGTTGTTCACCCGGTGTTTCATGTATAAATATTGCTCAAGTGGATAGGAGATCCCTCCCATATTACTCATATTGAGGATGTGCAGATCATCGAGGATTTAACCTATGAAGAGACACCAGTAACCAGTTTATATCGCAAAGTTCGGAATAACAATACATAAGTGATGACTTGGAGGCCGAAGAAGATATGTGATTCAGATATCCTTACTTGTTTTAATCTTCAGGTTTATACCGATACTCGTGTGGTATGATTTTCTCATTTATATTTTATTCGACAATCCAAATTCATATATCATATCTAGGTGTTAATATGGAGGTAAGTATAGCAGGTTCAACTTAGTGTACAACACAAGATAGTTAAGGTGTGTTATGGCTAACCTTCTTAGATTTTTACATATATAGATTGTCATGTGAGGCCAAGCCAGTGTTATTTTGTTATTATGTTGTCATGTGTGACATTGCATATATATTTGGGTTGCTTAACTGGTTTTGATAGTCTTGTTTACAAAGAAAACTCTACAAAAATATTTAGAACTCTAGACAGTTAAAAATATCTATAACATTCGTGGATGAATGTTCATAAGGGGGGAAGGATGTTACACCCCGCAGTTTTGCATTTTATTATGCCATCAATTGATATCGATGTCCCGAGAAGAGGTACAACCTTACGTAAGGGTAATAAAGATTTATCGCTTTGTTATGGTAGTTCTGAAGTGTTTGGAAGTTAAGTAGGTCAAAGAAAATACATTCAACGAAATCAGAAAACTGTGTAATTTGACGGGGAGGGTGAATGACCATCAAAATACAAGATTAAACCGCCAATATGTCTGAGATATTGAGATTTCTTGTTCTAGATTGACGGGCCATCAATCTGACCGTCCTTTTGCGGCATTAGAACATATTGTTAGGTTTATAACGGGTTATATCGAATTGGGACTCAATTTAAACCAAAATCAGACCATATGTTCTCCCTAAAACCCTCTATAAGGTTCCATAACACCCCAATATCAAATTAAAGGCTAATCACACAAGAATAATGTGATAATTCCCGTGGTTATCATAAGAATCATCTTCTCCGTACTGAACCAATTTTAAAAACAATGGAATAACGTGTTGTTTTAAAGGGATTTGGATGCATAAAGGTAAATATTTATCCTCATCTACTTGTTATTATGAGTAATTGATGATTTGGAGTAAGTTGTGAAAGGGTTTTGTAATCGAAACTCGTAGACATATGAAATCATGGTGATATGATTTGTGGACTATTTTTGTTACACCCCGTAATTTCAGGACATGTTTTTAAGAACGTACGTAAGAACTCAAAATGTTAAGATTTGAGACTAGTAAAAATTTATCGGAATTATGGAAATGTCGGAAAACGAAATATTGCGACGAACGGGAGGGTGACATGTGTCACCCCCCTTGGATAGTCATGGTTGAATGTACCAATGCTAAAATGGTCATTTGGCCAATGTTAAGATGACCAAGTCTTGCTAGGCTAAGAGCTTGACATTGTTGACTAAGTCCAAGGGCCACTTTGCTAGATTTTTAAATGAATTGGATCCAAGTCATCCATATGTGCTAATCTTGACCCTCCATTGTGTTATTTAAACATACTAGTAGCAAGACTAGTTCCCACACTTAGAAAAAAATTCAAGAAAACTTGTTCTTTCACTATGTTGCTCTCGGTTTGAGACTTTTAGCAAGACAAGAATTTTCGTTTGTTGTTCAATAATCTCCACACTTTAAACCAAGGTTCATAAGGATGTTGTAAGGGTATCTCAATAGAAAGATCCCGAAAAAGTGTCGTTTTTGTATTAGTCGCAAGGTGAAAACCTAAGTCACTTTCCTAGGTTTGGATTGAAAATTGAAGGAAAGTTGTTTGTGATCTTCTAAGGGCTTCAAGTGGCGAATTTGAGTGTCAAGGAGAGGCTCTAAGTTGCTAGGGAGCGACTTCGGATCTTGAAGTTGGATTAAGGCTCGTTAAGGTAACAATCTTGTTCTCTTAAGTGTTATAAGATTACATATTGTTGTAGCCTTACATTTTAACTAGCATGAAGTATATGTATTAAAGATTGATAAGTGTTATGGTTATTGGAAGCCTAAATCCAAAATGACATTATTAGCCATTTGAAATTGAAATACAATTTGGTCGGTAATTAGAATCGTCGCATGTTATCTACTTGAAAATTGTAGTAGTTATAATCGATTGCGGCTTTATAACATGTTATACTAAACAACTTGGATTGAAAAGGAATTGGAAAAGACTTTGTGTTGTTGTCCCTCAAATTGCCGAAAATAACATTGTCTTTTGGACTAGTTTGATATCAATTGTGGGGCTGAATTTTACACGTCCTATTAGGCGTGTAATCCCCTATTGTTAACTACATTGTTGAGCCTTAAATGTGGCATGTTTGGTTATTGAATTTGGGCCTTGAAAAAGGTGGAAAAGTATGTAGAAACAAAGGAAGTGCTGTCCGATTTTCCGTAGAATTTAGTGACTTTGCACTTAGAATATTCTACGTTGAAGTTAGAAGTTAATAGACGTATTATGTCCATTATAGGTTGACATACTACGTACGGCATATTGGACTTAGCAAGTGGATTGAACCGAAGAGGTATGTGGAACTTTCCTATCTCTTGAGCATGAGTAGTTGTAAATATATAGTACGGTAGACGTACGAGATTTAAATGAATTTAGTTTCATTTGAGATCCTTGACTTGTTTTTAAAGGATAGAAATGCCTTGATTTCAAAAGCATAAAGTTGGTTAATAACTTTATGGAAAGTAAAAAGAATGGTTTATTTTAATAAGGTAAACAAGGATTTCTTGACTTGAAAATGTATAAAATACTTGATTTGGAAAGTATTGATTCCTTGAGCTATTCTAAAGTTAAGAGACTTGAAGTATTTTAAAAGTATATGATACTTGGTTTTGAAAGTATAAGTCTTTTGGTTATAAAAAAAAGAATGGAAGTGTCTAAAGCATAAAGTTAGTATAACGGCTTTATGGGAAGTTGGTTATAATAACTTTATGAAAGGTTAAAAGAATGGTTTACTCTAGTGAAGTAAATAAAGAAAAATGACTTGAAAGGAAGAAAATCAAATTGATTTGAAGGCATCAATTGCTTAAAGTTTTAAAGTAAAAAGTCACTTGAATTAGAGGTCTTTAAATGTAGTTCTAAAAGGTATTGTGACTTGTTTTGAAAAGTAGATATGACTTGATACTACGATTATTAGTATCTTGGAAGTTTTATATTAAAAAGAGTCATTTTAAAAGAATGGAAGTACGTAGTACTTTGGGTTAAATTCTCGGATTTTATAATGGCATGTTAGTCCCTTAAGTAAACTAAAATGAGAGTGTATATGAATAAGGTTAATAAGAAGTTAGGGGATTTCTTAACGTGCTTATGATAATTGTGATAAGTCGGTGGTGCTTATGTTATGTATGATAAGCCGGTAGTGCTTATGTTATGTATGATAAGCTGGTAGTGCTTATGTTATGTATGATAGCCGGTTGTGCTAGTGATATATTGTTCATTACGGGGTCATTCCCCGGGTTTGTGGCATTTGCATATTTCGTGGATTTGCTACCCATTATGCGAGGAATACCTCATGCGAGTCTGTAGGGCTTATGCGGGTGAAATAGTCCTATGCGGGGCGGACCAGTCCTATGCTAGGAGATTACCTCATGCGGGTCCACACGACCTATGCGGGCGGATACAGTCTATGCGAGGAAATTACCTCATGCGGATCCATACGGCCTATGCGGGTGAAATAGTCCCAGGAGTGGGATTTCTTAATGATACTACGGGCGGGTGGCCCTACTTTGATCATGAGCCTCCTATTTTTATGCAGTAAAATATACTCTTATTTACTCTCATTGTTAGTAAGGCACATTGTACTGTTATTTGAGTTATCATACATGTCTTCAGCTTTATTTTAGACTTTATGATTTCATTACAGTACTTTCAGTTTCACATACTTGGTACATGTTGTACTGACCTCCTTCGGGGGGCTGCGTTCATGTCGCAGGTAGAGTATACAGGTTGCTGATCCTCACTCTTAGGATCACTGTTCAGCTGTTGGGAAGCTCCATTACTCCGGAGGCTTATCCTTGGTTCAGATCCCTGGTATGGTCGGTTGTTGTACATTCAGGGGTATGGCGGGGCCCTGTCCCGTCACAGTTGTTATTCTTAGAGGTCTATAGTCATGTCTTGTGGATTGGGTTGTAAAGAAAAAAGAAAATGTAACTGATGTTTTTGGGTTATGTATATTTTACGGAAGGTGGCCTTATCGGCTAACATGTTGATTTTTAATGTCTAAGTATTTTTTTGAGTTGTGTATGTTCCGCTGCTATTCTCTGATGTATACCCAGAAGGGGTGCGAGTAGGGCACGATCGCGGACAAGTCGGGTCGTGACAAAAGTGGTATCAGAGCAGTTAGTCCTCGGAAAGTGTCTACAGACCGTGTCTAGTAAAGTCTTGGTTATCGGTGTGTTGTGCACCACATCTATAACCAGGAGGCTGCAGGACATTTAGGATTGGTTTCCATTCTTCTCACTCTGAGATCGTGCGATAGAGCTGTGTTGTTAGGGTCGTCTTTCCCTAACGAGTTATGTTGATTGCAACTACGAGAAAGCGTGATGACCGGGAAGGATTATGTGGATTGCATATCCAGGTTGGTAATAATTGTAGTATAGTTGGTATTATGACATACAGCTATACGGATTTATGTATGAGGGTCAGACGCGTGTTGCCTAGAATGATTTTAGATTACCAGGATTTGGTAAGGACTAAATAGATACCGGGAAGGTATGAAACAGTTAATGAATTCTTGCCAAGGTTTTATATTTTATTTGAGATAATTAGGAGATGATGAGCTGTCTGAGAAGGTAATGGACCCTTAAGAAGTTATAATTAAGGGACTTAATGGAAGACTATGTTAATAGATTAAGCTACGTAGTATGATTAAGAGAATGGTACGGATGAGACCCGTATGGAGTAAGTATGGTTGTTGTGATCAAGACAACACAATTATGGTATTATGAGAAGTTATTGTACCCGTTTACGGGGGGACTGATAAGGTAGGCTTGGAGCATGGAAATTGCGAGCCTAAGAATATTGATAACCGCCAAGACCTTAGGTATATAAGGCCTTCTCGGGTAGTAAAAATTTAAGTCAGACCAAGGATAAGAGTTAAGTGCGACATCGAGTCGGGTTGAGGACCTATTATGGGCCGCCCCATAGCCTGAAATGGAATGGGATCAGTTGGTAGTGGTCCCGCTACGTGACAGGGTCATGAGGGTGCAAGGCCCAAGTCTAGTTAATCATTTTATGGGTTCGTGGACGTATTTGTCACGACCCGAACCTGGGCCCGTGACTGGTGCCTTACCCCGGGCACCCTAGTGATACAACATCAGAGTAATCAGCGGAACATAAAACACATACATGAAACAAATGAAGTACAAAACGATGTCGAGAAAACTTGCCTTTCGGCATATATAAATAACAATTCTTACAAATGAACAGTTAAATCCTTTTTACAAACCACACTTTGCAGTACTACGGACCTAAGAAATGATATGACAACAATGGCGGACAGGGCCCGCCATACCTCGAATGTAAATACCTACAACGACGGACTATACGAAGATAAGCCTCGGAGAAGCGGAGCTTTCCCAAGCTGATCGTGACCCTAGGCGAGGATCAACGGTGTACCTTTACTGCGGCATGAGCGCGGCCAAGGAGGTCGATAACAGTACCAAGTATGTGAAACATGAAGATACGTAAATGAAATCATAGTAGTCTATAGAAAGCGGGAGACATGTATGATAACCAAACTACGATTCCTGATAAATAAGCGATCATGTCTGATCGGGGACTCACGCCTCAAAGTCATCACTCGATATAACAATGGGTCTCACGCCCACAACATCAATCATGCGTGGAATACCTTCCTCCGCTGCCGATCAATGATAGAAGAGCACCAAGGAATACATATGAACAACGGGTCCACTGTGTCCAAATAAAGCGATGAGGGTAGAAATGCGAAGGCATAGCCGGCTACTAACACCTACTAACAAGGTCATAAATCGTATCATGATATCTGTCTGACCGTCGCATGATCAAAGCCGGTCGCCGCCGCAATATCAAATGCGCGTCTAGCCACGAACTCCGCGACTCGCATAGGCCAATCTCATAGGCGCGTGAGGTATAACCCGCATCGAGGGTAGCTACTCCGGCATCGCCCCTGGACTCGCGATCGCATGGCCACATAGATCGCATGACCATAAAGGCGCCGCACTAACTCGGAACTCGTAGCTCCGCATAGGCCGGGACCGCATGAGGTATTCTCGAATCATGGTCCTGCATCACCGAGTCTACCCGCGTCGGAGGCGACTTAACCCGGAAACCGCGGTGAGTGGTATAAATACCAACATAACAGTTTATCGTTTAGACAACATAAGCACAATCAAGGGAAAATCCCTTTACACAAACATCACAGAATACTAACACACGTAGCATCCTAATATGATTACTTATCAAATCAAACACGAAGGTATTACAAGGCTATCACAAACCAATACAATCAAGTTATTCACACATAAGGTACTTCCTACTATATGGTTAACGAGATCGGGTTTTTATCCCCAAAGTACTTTATACAATAACTCTTTAAAGATATGTTACTTCACAAAAACCACACAATACCCGTAGTATATGAAAATAGAGTGATTATCTTTTGAAGTAAATCAAAACACTTACCTTTGTAAAATCAAGTAACAACATTATTTTCCAAACGTCCAAGTTTGCCTAATTTCAAATGTTCACGGTTCTTATTTTAGAAAGGTTTCGTATTTCATGGTCTTATTCATTTAAGAATATAATTCTCTTTTAAACTATCTGAGAAACATAAGCCTTATCTGTGAGTAGGATATTCTTGTTTATAACAATCTTATTACAGCAGCCATGATCTAGGAAATATCATTTTTGTCTCATCTTAGCTTCTATGCAAATGGAAGTTTCTACTGGTTTTAATAATACTTAATCTGTCAAAACATTTCCTTTTATTACGCTGCAGTGGTTTGTCGATACACATTCTGATTTCCGAAATCAGTAAAACATTCTTAAGCCGTTATCATCTAACTTCCCATAAAGCTAGTATAACTCTTAAGTTTTCAAAAACCAAATATTACTTCTTCTTTCGAAATGATTCAAAAATCTTTTGAAATACTTCAAGTTCTTTATTAACACATAACAAGCCAGTTATAGTTCAAATCAGTTACCTTTTAAAAACCACAAGTATTTTCTTACCAACATAAAGCTGTTATAACCAACTTCCCATAAAGCCGTTATAACACTTTATGTTTTAAACCAATCAAATACATTTAGCACGTATCGTCTACGTACTACATAGTTCACACATATCATGCTAGAAGAGATAGGAAGAGGTTCACATACCTCGCGACGAGTATCGACTAATAGCAAAACGCCCAAGTACTTCCAAGTCGGCTACTCCTAAGCCAAGTAGATCGCGCCACGTAGTACTCAACCTATAAGGCCACAGGCGCTTATTAATATTTAGATCTTATCGTAGAACATTCTACGAAAATTCGGCAAGACCTCCCCACAACAGCGTAAATCTCCTCCTTTATCGAGTAGGCTACCAAGCCAACCAGGGTTTGCGTCTAACCGGGCGTACGATTCTCTTACGGCAAAGCTACACAAGTCTCTTATGTCTGATCCTATGTAATTACGATTCAAGACTCTTCTTTCGAAAAGGTTTCTTATTATTCAGCTTAAGTCAAAAGACATTGCGATAACAACGCTCGATTCTATACATCAACTATATAATCATACAACATGTAATTTCCAATTACAATAGAGGACAAGATATTTACCTCGATAAGCCCATAATTATCCAAGTTATAATGTCGATCCTAAGCAAGGTTTAGCTCTACTCAGTGCGCTCCAAACAACCCTTAGAAGTTCTAACCAACTTCTACTTAAATACTTCAACCAACTATGAAGATTTCCTTAGGGTTTCGGTTTGAGACAAAAGGACAAAAGGTAGTATTTAGACTCTACGTATAGATGTAACTTTTGGAATACAACAAGGTAAAGGCTAAGGTATTTTGGGCATTATAACAATACTTGGAGAGTATTTCTACACCACAAAAAGGGGGGTATTATGAAAAAACTAGGCTATGGTGGGGTACACTCTCGGCTAGCACCCCAGAGGGTGCTCTCGGCCACAGGGAGGCCTCGGCGAACTCTACACAAAGGGGAGGGAGGATTTTAACACTTAGAAATAATTACGAACCGATGAACACGCCTACCAAGGGGGGGTATTTATAGCAAAACCCAAGGCCAACCAATGGCCAAGATCAAGCCATGTGCAAGGCAAGTGTAAGGCCTAGATCAAGCCAAGTGCACCCTAACCCTACTCCACCAAACATGGCACAAAACAAGCCACAAAACAAGGCCCAAAATAAGGGACCAATCGGCCAAGGCCAACCAACCCTTGACCGCCCCACTAAACCGTCCAATGAGGGTGACAAGTGTCACCTCCGTTAACCAAAATATTTCGTCTCTCGGAAAAATCCGCAAAAATATAAATGTCATAGCCGGAATTTTCCTACGAAAACGTGAAACGTTTCGACCAAAAACGACTCTAATCGGGTGTTGTGCACAAAGTGAAAATCGGCCAAGCCTACGTAAGCTTCAAACTTTATCTACGTACGGCCTTACGTACATACACTGGAAATACGGGGTATAACATTCTCCTCGCTAGAAACATTCGTCCCGAATGTTCCTTCTAAGTCTCAAAACAAGCGCGCGAAGATAGTCTTCACTACTATACTTACGAGAACAATCACCACACATGGCCACGAAACACCAGCGCAAATACCTCCATCCAAGTCCACGAGAAACACCTCTAACATTACCACAAACACCTCTCCAGGGTCTAAAATATACTTCGCGCACCTTCTCCTTACAAAGAAATGATCACATCTATGCTCGCCATACATGCTCGCTTCTCCCTTTACTCGCCGTGATGATACCACTTTTGTCACTTTGCGCGAGGTTCTAGTGTCACTCCGCGACCCAACAATTGGTACCGGCTGCGTGCGATCCCCGAGGTCGTGACACTCGAACTCTTACCACATTTCCGAAACTGCTTCAGTTTCCAAAACTCGGGGTCACTATCTCTAACGTGGTCATCATTAACTGGGAACACTCTGGATGGATCTCCGATACTTTCTCGATCATAACAAAACGAAAGACCGGACGTACTGCCTCCTAAGTCGGACGGCAAATGCTAACCTATAGGCAACCTGGCCTATTCTTCACATGAACCTGAGGCCCAAGTAACTCGGGCTAAGTTCCTCTGTTTTCCAAAACTCGTCACACCCAACCCGGGGTGGTACTTTCAAGAAGACCGACCGTCAACCTGAACTCTAAGTGTCGTAGCCGATTATCCGCACGATTTCTCTGAGCTGCCAGAACCTCTTCTAGACAAGCTTTACCCTATCCACAGTCTGCTGGAACAAGCCTGAACCAACTATCTGAATCTTGCCAACATCGAACCAATCGATCGGCAACTTACACATCCGCCCCTACCAGGCTTCATAAGGCGACATCCGAACACTGAAATGGTAACTTAAACTCTCCCTCCACAGGAGACAACAATCTCCACAACTACCCCTGAAATCCACACGCGGCCAGGCGAACGCGGTCTGAGACTGCTGAGTTCTTAACCTGCTTGGTAAAACTTCGAGAAACAAAAACAGTACCACTGGCTCCACTGCGTCCTAAGGTGAAGGTAGGCACCGTGCAGCCTTACAACCTTCGATTAATCAACACGCCGAGTAAGCGGTCTTTGCTAGAAGACAAGGCGGTGACCTCCTCGGCGACTCGGTCGAATCGTCCACGAACTCGTCTGTTGGTTAACTAAACTGGGCCTAACACCCTCGTGACCCTACCACAAGGCGGGACCGCCACTGACCCCACCACCAAACATGCCGCGGGTTGACGCAGCGTGGCCTCAACCCGACCGCAGCGCGCTAACGCTAGCTCTCGAAGGAAAACTCTCACTAATCACGTTACGAAAACCTACCGGTCTTCTTAGCTCAACTACCTCTTTCATGCCACACTACTCGGGGACTTATCCGTAACATAGCTCACGTGCACTATGCACTCCTATAAGGGTCAAACATAAACATACGTCTTTTACTCGAGATGGCCTTACCTCTAAGGTCTCTACGTATAAAACTCTAAGGCTCACACTTTCTATCCCCAAATCTTACTTGGTTAACTAACCAAGATTTCTAATCACCATTTACACAATGCTATCGAATATAACCCTTAAGGTATACTCACTTATCACACATACTAAACCACAGAGGGTTAAAGATCTATATGTATCTCTTGCTTGCTCATTAGTCGTTCTAATCAAACACGCCCGTAGGCATAGCTAAGGAAGATGACGAACTACCCACCGATCTGAAGGCTAAGTCCTCCCGCAAGACACTCTTTCGACATCGGACCACGGCGGTCATAGGTACAACAAGTACCAACTAAAAGACGACATTCCCGAGATGGCGCTGCGCTGGCTGTGAACACCGAGAAAAATCGAATCGGATGGCTGGAACCGTGTGACTATGAGCGGAAGCTCGAGCTCGACCAACTCCTGCATACCCGAACGCCCCGAACCCCTGGAGGACCTTTACGCTTGGTGGATGCGCATAATCTAATCTATTGGTGAGGCGACTCGCCGCATGAGTTACCAAAGGACCTTGCTACTCGGCCTCTTTGTCGCCCTTGGTTAACCCGTCGACCTCTACGTTTCTCGGCCTGCTGTGCATAAGCCCGTACACAGGCCATGCTCAAGCCTAACTGAAGAACTTACTCTTGCACAACCTTCTCGTTGATATTTATCAAGACTCGCGGTACATCGGTATACTCGCAGTAGTCAAATCCATAGTTAGTAATGGTCGCCTCTTTGCAATCTATATTCCTGTCCGGTCGTGGGGTGAAGGTTCAAATATCATGGCGTGATGGAGCGCCGCCGTGCTAAACTCTGCTGGGGCTAGTGACGTCGCAGAACTCCCCAAATGAAGCACCACCCCAGGTGATGATCGGGCCTGTGCCCTCGTAACCCTCTGTACTCTACTCGCAGCTCCCTCGGCTGCCTTGTCCTCCTGGGCCGGGTTGCCCTACGCGGAGGCATAACGGTAAGGAAAATAAATACGTTAGAGGGTCCAACTTACAACACCGCTCTAAGGCACGATCTCAGAGTGAGAAGAATAGAAACCAATCCTAAATATCCTATAGCCTCCTGATTATTGGTGTGGTGCACAACACACCAATAATCAAGACTTCTGGATACGATGCGTAGACACTTTCAGGATTAAGCGCTCGATACCACTTTTGTCACGACCGAACTGGGCGTGGTGGTGCCTTACCCCGGGCACCCTAGTGATACAACATCAGAGTAATCAGCGGAACATAAAACACATACATGAAACAAATGAAGTACAAAACAGTAATATGAGGAAAACTTGCCTTTCGGCATATATATAAATAACAACTATTACAAATGAACAGTTAAATCCTTTTTACAAACCCCGCCACAGCGATTACTCTGGACCTCTAAGAAATGATATGACAACAATGGCGGGACAGGGCCCGCCATACCACGAATGTAAATACCTACAACGACAGGATTATACGAAGATAAGCCTCGGAAACGGAGCTTTCCCAAGCGACGCTGACCCTAAGAGCGAGGATCAACGGCGGTGTACCTTTACTGCGGCGATGAACGCAGCCCGAAGGAGGTCGATCTGACAGTACCAGTATGTGAAACATGAAGATCACGTAAATGAAATCATAGTAGTCTATAGAAGCGGGAGACATGTATGATAACCAAACTACGATTCACAATAAATAGCGATCATGTCTAGTCGAGACTCGCCCTCAAAGTCATCACTCGATATAACAATGGGTCTCACGCCCACATCAATCATGCGTGGAATACCTTCGCCACCGTGATCGATGATAGAAGAGCACGAAGGAATACATATGAACAACAGTCCCACTGTGTCCAAATAAAGCGATGCAGGTAAGCACGAAGGCATAGCGACTACTAACACCAGCGATACTAACAAGGTCATAAATCGTATCATGATATCTGTCTAGGCCGTCGCATGATCAAAGCGTCGCCGCCGCAATATCAAATGTGCGCGTCTAGCCACGAACTCCCGCAGACTCGCATAGGCCAATCTCATAGGCCCGCATGAGGTATAACCCGCATCGGTGGTAGCTACTCCGGCGATCGCGGACTCGCGATCGCGTAGCGCGTAGACCGCATGACCATAAAGGCGCGCTAACACGGAACTCGTAGCTCGCGATAGGCCGGGACCCGCATGAGGTATTCTCGAATCATGGTCCTGCATCGCTGAGTCTACCCGCGTGGGCGGCTTAACCCGGAAACACGGTGAGTGGTATAAATACCAACATAACGGTTTATCGTTTAGACAACATAAGCACAATCAAGGAAAATCCTTTACACAAACATCACGTATCACTAACACACGTAGCATCCTAATATGATTACTTATCAAATCAAACACGAAGGTATTACAAGGCTATCACAAACCAATACAATCAAGTTATTCACACATAAGGTACTTCCTACTATATGGTTACTAGATCGGGTTTTATCCCCAAAGTACTTTATACAATAACTCTTTAAAGATATGTTACTTCACAAAACCACACAATACGTAGTATATGAAAATAGAGTGATTATCTTTTGAAGTAAATCAAAACACTTACCTTTGTAAAATCAAGTAACAACATTATTTTCCAAACGCCCTAGTTTGACTAATTTCAAATGTTCACGGTGCTTATTTTAGAAAGGTTTCGTATTTCATAGTCTTATTCATTTAAGAATATAATTCTCTTTTAAACTATCTGAGAAACATAAGCCTTCTCTGTGAGTAGGATATTCGTGGTTATAACACTCTTATTACTGACCATGATCTAGGAAATATCATTTTGTCTCATCTTAGCTTCATGCAAATGGAAGTTTCTAAGTTTTAATAATACTTAATCTGTCAAAACATTTCCTTTTATTACGCTGCAGTGGTTTGTCGATACATTCGATTTCAAATCAGTAAAACATTCTTAAGCCGTTATCATCTAACTTCCCATAAAGCTAGTATAACTCTTAAGTTTTCAAAAACCAAATATTACTTCTTCTTTCGAAATGATTCAAAAATCTTTTGAAATACTTCAAGTTCTTTATTAACACATAACAAGCCAGTTATAGTTCAAATCAGTTACCTTTTAAAAACCACAAGTATTTTCTTACCAACATAAAGCTGTTATAACCAACTTCCCATAAAGCCGTTATAACACTTTATGTTTTAAACCAATCAAATACATTTAGCACATGTACGTCTACCGTACTACATAGTTCACACATATCATGCTAGAAGAGATAGGAAGAGGTTCACATACCTCGCGACGAGTATCGACTAATAGCAAAACGCTCCAAGTACTTCCAACCGTCGGCTACTCCTTAAGCCAAGTAGATCGCGCCATACGTAGTACTCAACCTATAAGGCCACAAGGCGCTTATTAATATTTAGATCTTATCGTAGAACATTCTACAGAAAATTCGGCAGCACCTCCCCCCCCCGCAACAGCGTAAATCTCCTCCTTTATCGAGGCCGGCTACCAAGCCAACCAGGGGGGGGGGGGTTTGCACGTCTAACCGGACGTGTACGATTCTACTACACAGCAAAGCTACACAAGTCTCATCAGAATTCCTATGTAATTACTGATTCGACTCTTCTTTCGAAAAGGTTTCTTATTATTCAGGCTTAAGTCAAAAGACATTGCCGATAACAACGTTCAGTTCTATACATCAACTATATAATCATACAACATGTAATTTCCAATTACAATAGAGGGACAAGATATTTACCTCGATAAGCCCATAATTATCCAAGTTATAATGTCGATCCTAAGCAAGGTTTAGCTCCTACTCCGTGCGCTCCAAACAACCCTTAGAAGTTCTAACCAACTTCTACTTAAATACTTCAACCAACTATGAAGATTTCCTTAGGGTTTCGGTTTGAGACAAAAAGGACAAAAGGTAGTATTTCCGGGCTCTACGTATAGAGGTAACTTTTGGAATACAACAAGGTAAAGGCTAAGGTATTTTGGGCATTATAACAATACTTGGAGAGTATTTCTACACCACAAAAAGGGGGGGTATTATGAAAACAACTAGGCTAGGGGTACACTCGGCTAGCACCCCAGAGGGTGCTCTCGGCCACAAGGGGGAGGCCCTCGGCCGAACTCTACACAAAGGGGAGTGAGGAGGATTTTAACACTTAGAAATATTTAGGAATGGATGAACAAGTCTTCCACGGGGGGGTATTTATAGCAAAACCCAAGGCCAACCAATGGCCAAGATCAAGCCATGTGCAAGGCAAGTGTAAGGCCTAGATCAAGCCAAGTGCACCTAACCCTACTCCACCAAACATGGCACAAAACAAGCCACAAAACAAGGCCCAAAATAAAGGGACCAATCGGCCAAGGCCAACCAACCCTCGGCCCCACTAAACCGTCAATGAGGGTGACAAGTGTCACCTCCCGTTAACCAAAATATTTCGTCTCTCGGAAAAATCCGCAAAAATATAAATGTCATAGCCGGAATTTTCCTACGAAAAATGGAAACGTTCGTCAAAACGACTCTAATCGGGTGTTGTGCACAAAGTGAAAATCGCCAAGCCTACTTAAGCTTCAAAATTTTCTACGACGCCCTTACGCATACAATCGGAAATACGGTATATGATATTCCACCGTAACAGTTGTGAGCCGGAAATGGCCTTATATTGTTTAATTTAGTAACTCCAAAGATTGGAGGCGGTTAGTATGGAAGTTATGTACGTATGCTATTATAAGTTTGGAAATGCGGAAGAAATACGACCGGTGAGAAAGAGAGCAACCAAGTGTAAAGGAATAGAGCTCGAATCCATGAGGACCTTTCGGTGACTACACGTGAGTGATGGGTGGTATTTGGCGGGTATATAATAATTGCGATGACGATACAATCGTCGGACCCTAGAACTAGCGTGTTATGAGACTTTGAGGACATTATGGGTACGGGCTAGTTGGCCTCTTGTTATGCCAACGTTGACTGCAGAGAGAGATTTGTTCGATTCCAGTTTTCCGGTTAGCCTATTATCGATTGGAAAGGAAGGGAAGTGGTGGTAACCAGTGAATTATCCTTTCTTCTTTGACATCATTGTTTTTAATAAGTCTGCGTGACTTGTTCATTTGAGGTGAATTGAGGCAGAAGGTAAGTAGTACTTGAATTTGAAGGAATTTTATGTTAAGTACCCTTGGGGGTACTTGGAGTTGGTCTGGTGTGGCGATCAGGGCCACGACCTTTCGGATAATTTCAGGAAAGCGCGCAAGCAAGAATAAGATAAGTACGAGTGCTGCCTGCGGAAAATAGAAGACATCGTTGGTAGGTTTTGAAAATCTATACGATTATAAGGTGGCGCTTGATGATTAAGATTTTGAAAGGGAGATAAGTTCTCTCCCCTACGTAAAATGATAGTTTTACGTATTATGGGGTTATGTGTACCCATGTTGTTAGACGAAGGATAGGAGACTGCTAAGGTCTTCAGTATCGTTATGCCATAGGTTACAGTTTTAGATAACCGTGGGAAAAGTATTGTGTTGGGGTAATTGAGAACGACGTTAGGAAATGGTCGAGGAAGTGTCGTAAGGATATAAATGCAGGTAGTACGCATGTATGAAACTGTACGATTATGAATCAAGATAGAAATACTTTTGCTAATAATAAGCATAAGGAAGGGTTAGGACCAGAATGATAAAAGAGAATACAACTATGGTTATGAAAGTTGCACGAGATATGATTACCCCAGACTAGTGTAAAAGACCATTAGTAAATGATGGGCAGTAAGAACACCTCGAGGAAAGGTGGTAACATTTGTACTGACGAGAAAGATAGTAAGAAAATACGGGGTAAGGGACCCCAGGACAACTTGAAATAGCTTATAAAGGAAAGACGAGTAGTCACTCGAACGATAAGAAATCTTGACAAGTCATTGGATTATGTAATACCATGAATTGAGGTTGAACACCTGGCTATAAGCTCTACGAGTTGGGAGAGAATAATAGGATTGCTACTTGACGAAATCAAGGAAATCTCCCCCCTAAATTGTGATTGACAGGAAGTCTTAGCCATGAGGCAAGCAAATGAATCAAATCTAAGTTAGTGACCAAGTTTGGTTACAACAGAGAAAGGGAAACATGAACCATAATTGAGATTAAGGATACCCGAATATTTTGCAGGTATGAGAAATACTTCCAGTTATTGGAAGATAAGTTGACCACGACTACAGTTCTAACCCCTCCTGAGAGACTAGAGGGTTAGGGTATTATTGTAACACTTTGGGTGTTGGTCTAGGTTGTGTGTTGATGCAACACGATAAGGTTAGAGCCTATGTTTCCCGGCGGTTAGGGAAGCATGAAAGGAATTACGCTACTCACGATTTAGAGTCAGCGGCAGTTAATCGTACCTTGAATATTTTGAGGCATTCCTTATATAGACTTCATGTAGATATTTGTGCAGACCACAAGAGCCTCCGGTATATCTTCAGACAGAGCGGTGAATTTGCTGCGAGAGGCGGTGGTTAGAGTTACTCAAGGATTGTGATATTGATATCCTATACCACCCGGGGAAAGCCGAGACGGTTACATATGCTCTTAGTCGTGGATTTATGGGTAGTCTGTCAGATGGGCAGCCAGATAGACAGGACATAGTCCGTGAGATTCATCAGCTACCGAGCCGAGGGGTTCGATTATTTGTTTTCAAGGTTAATGGAGTTTAGATCCGAGAGGTTGCCGAGTCTTCCGTCGTGGAGTAGGTAAAGAGGCGACAGTATGAGGATCCAGTTATGATACGGTATCGAGATACGACTCTTCGAGAGGAGGAGAGTTTATTTGAGGTAGCGTCTGATGGGGTGCTAATATTCGAGGGCAGATTGTGTGCTCCCGATGTTGCAGGACTTCGTCAGCAGATTCTGGGGGAGGCACACAGTGCTCGTTACTCTATTCACCCGGGGTTGACTAAGATGTAACATGACCTCAGATGTATGTATGGGTAAGATGACCTGAAGAGGGACGTAGCGGAGTTTGTTGTTTAGTGTCCGAGTTAGTAGCAGGTCAAGGTGGAACACCAGGAGCCCTGTGGGCAACTACAGGCGATTGAGATCCCAACTTAGATATGAGAGGTAATTAATATGGATTTTGTTACAGGATGGCATCGTACTCAGAGGAAGTGCGACTCCCTGAGGGTCATAGTAAACAGGCTGACGAAACCAGCCCGTGTTCTTCCGGTTAGGACCACTTACTCGGCTGAGGATTATGCTAGCTTATATAGCAGGGAGATTGTGAGACTGCACGGGGTTCCTACATTTATGATGTCAGACAGATGAGCTCAGTTTACGGATAACTTCTGGAGGTTTTCCAGAAGGGGTTAGGGACACAGGTGAGTCTCAGTGTTGCATTACACCCTCAGACCGACGGACAGGCAGAGCATACTATCCAGACACTTGAGGATATGCTGCGGGCCTGTGTTATTGATTTCAGGGGTAGCTGGGAGGATCATTTCCCTCTTGTTGGGTTGCTTATAACAACAGCTACCATTCTTGCATTCAGATGACGCCATATGAGGTTTTGTATAGGCGGAAGTGTAGATCGCCGGTTGGTTGGTTCGACGTAGGCGAGGTTCAGTTAGTTGGCCCAGATTTGATTAAGCGGGATGTGGATAAGACGAAGCCTATCCAGGAAAGAATATTAGCAAGCTCAGAGTCGACAAAAACTTTATGCAGATAACCGACGTCGACACTTGGAGTTCAGGTTGACATTTTAGTATAAGTATTGTTATGTGGCCACGTGTGGCATTATTGGTATATAGGGGTTGTAAAAGGAGACTATGTCGCTATCCATAAGATTGACTCCAAAAGAACATTCGGGGACGAATGTTTCTAAGGGGGGAAGAATGTTAGACCCCGTAATTCCAGGACATGTTTTCAAGAACGTACGTAAGAACTCAAAATGTTAAGATTTGAGACTAGTAAAAATTTATCGGAATTATGGAAATGTCGGAAAATGAAATATTGTGACGAACGGGAGGGTGACACGTGTCACCCCCATTGGATAGTCATGGTTGAATGGACCAAGGTTAAAATGGTCATTTGGCCAATGTTAAGATGACCAAGTCTTGCTAGGCTAAGAGCTTGACATTGTTGACTAAGTCCAAGGGCCACTTGGCTAGATTTTTAAATGAATTGGATCCAAGCCATCCATATGTGCTAATTTTGACCCTCCATTGTGTTATT
The DNA here is from genome assembly GCA_029844215.1 of Przewalskia tangutica. Lineage (NCBI taxonomy): Eukaryota > Viridiplantae > Streptophyta > Magnoliopsida > Solanales > Solanaceae > Przewalskia > Przewalskia tangutica. The sequence goes on from CM056727.1 coordinate 69,418,991, forward strand.
TAAACATACTAGTAGCAAGACTAGTTCCCACACTTAGAAAAAATTTCAAGAAAACTTGTTCTTTCACTATGTTGCTCTCGGGTTTGAGACTTTTAGCAAGACAAGAATTTTCGTTTGTTGTTCAATAATCTCCACACTTTAAACCAAGGTTCCTAAGGGTGTTGTAAGGATATCTCAATAGAAAGATCCCGAAAAAGTTTCGTTTTTGTATTAGTCGCAAGGTGAAAACCTAAGTCACTTTCCTAGGTTTGGATGGAAATTGAAGGAAAGTTGTTTGTGATCTTCTAAGGGATTCAAGTGGCGGATTGGAGTGTCAATGAGAGGCTCTAAGTTGCTAGGGAGCGACTTCGGATCTTGAAGTTGGATTAAGGCTCGTTAAAGTAACAATCTTGTTCTCTTAAGTGTTATAAGATTACATATTGTTGTAGCCTTACATTTTAACTAGCATGAAGTATATGTATTAAATATTGATAAGTGTTATGGATATTGGAAGCCTAAATCCAAAATGACATTATTAGCCATTTGAAATTGAAATACAATTTGGTCGGTAATTAGAATCGTCGTATGTTATCTACTTGAAAATTGTAGTAGTTATAATCGATTGCGGATTGATAACATGTTATACTAAACAACTTGGATTGAAAAGGAATTGGAAAAGACTTTGTGTTGTTGTCCCTCAAATTGCCGAAAATGACATTGTCTTTTGGACTAGTTTGATATCAATTGTGGGGCGGAATTCTACACGTCCTATTAGGCGTGTAATCCCCTATTGTTAACTACATTGTTGAGCCTTAAATGTGGCATGTTTGGTTATTGAATTTGGGCCTTGAAAAAGGTGGAAAAGTATGTAGAAACAAAGGAAGTGTTGTCCGATTTTCCGTAGAATTAAGTGACTTTGCACTTAGAATATTCTACGTTGAAGTTAGAAGTTAATAGACGTATTATGTCCATTATAGGTTGACATACTACGTACGGCATATTGGACTTAGCAAGCGTATTGAACCGAAGAGGTATGTGGAACTTTCCTATCTTTTGAGCATGAGTAGTTGTAAATGTATAGTACTGTAGACGTACAAGATTTAAATGAATTTAGTTTCATTCGAGATCCTTGACTTGTTTTTAAAGGATAGAAATGTCTTGGTTTCAAAAGCATAAAGTTGGTTAATAACTTTATGGAAAGTAAAAAGAATGGTTTATTTTAATAAGGTAAACAAGGATTTCTTGACTTGAAAATGTATAGAATACTTGATTTGGAAAATATTGATTCCTTGAGCTATTCTAAAGTTAAGAGACTTGAAGTATTTTAAAAGTATATGATACTTGGTTTTGAAAGTATAAGTCTTTTGGTTATAAAAAAAAGAATGGAAGTGTCTAAAGCATAAAGTTAGTATAACGGCTTTATGGGAAGTTGGTTATAATAACTTTATGAAAGGTTAAAAGAATGGTTTACTCTAGTGAAGTAAATAAAGAAAAATGACTTGAAAGGAAGAAAAGAAAATTGATTTTGAAGGCATCAATTGCTTAAAGTTTTAAAGTAAAAAGTCACATGAATTAGAGGTCTTTAAATGTAGTTCTAAAAGGTATTGTGACTTGTTTTGAAAAGTAGATATGACTTGATACTACGATTATTAGTATCTTGGAAGTTTTATATGAAAAAGAGTCATTTTAAAAGAATGGAAGTACGTAGTACTTTGGGTTAAATTACCGAATTTTATAATGACATGTTAGTGCCTTAAGTAAACTAAAATGAGAGTGTATATGAATAAGGTTAATAAGAAGTTAGGAGATTTCTTAACGTGCTTATGATAATTGTGATAAGCTGGTGGTGCTTATGTTATGTATGATAAGCCGGTGGTGCTTATGTTATGTATGATAAGCTGGTAGTGCTTATGTTATGTATGATAGCTAGTTGTTCTAGTGATATATTATTCATTACGGGGTCATTCCCCGGGTTTGTGGCATTTGCATATTCCGTGGATTTGCTACCCATTATGCGAGGAATACCTCATGCGAGTCTGTATGGCTTATGCGAGTGAAATAGTCCTATGCGGGGCGGACCAGTCCTATGCGAGTAGATTACCTCATGCGGGTCCACACGACCTATGAGGGCGGATCTGATCATGTGAGAAATTACCTCATGCGGTCTATCGGCTATCTGGTGAAATAGTCCCGAGTGTGATTGCTTAATGATACTACGGCGGTGGCCTACTTTGATCATGAGCCTCCTATTTTTATGCAGTAAAGTATACTCTTATTTACTCTCATTGTTAGTAAGGCACAGTGTACTGTTATTTGAGTTATCATACATGTCTCCAGCTTTATTTTAGACTTTATGATTTCATTACAGTACTTTCAGTTTCACATACTTGGTACATGTTATCGACCTCCTTGAGGCTGCGTTCATGCCGCAGGTAGAGTATACAGGTTGCTGATCCTCACTCTTAGGATCACTGTTCAGCTGTTGGAAAGCTCCATTACTCCGAAGGCTTATCCTTGGTTCAGATCCCTGGTATGGTCGGTTGTTATACATTCAGGGGTATGGCGGGGCCCTGTCCCGTCACAGTTGTTATTCTTAGAGGTCTGTAGTCATGTCTTGTGGATTGGGTTGTAAAGAAAAAAGAAAATGTAACTGATGTTTTTGGGTTATGTATATTTTACGGAAGATGGCCTTATCAGCTAGTCTGTTGATTTTTAATGTCTAAGTATTTTTTTGATTTGTGTATGTTCCGCTGCTATTCTATGATGTATACTGGAAGGGTGCGTGTAGGGCACGATCGCGAGCTGGGTCGGGTCGTGATAATTTTATTGAAGATATGAGTTGATATTGATATGTAAACTGATGCTATATGTTGTGAAACTATAGAAAGTACATTTTGTAGAATTTTTGGATCAAATTGCATAAGTAGTTCTATAAAGGGTCTAAGAAACCTATATGCTTAAAGTTGTTGATAAGATGCCTATGTGAAGTTTTTCTATGGAATATGCATTTGATGTTAATATCGACCCTTTGTTTGCTATAGATAATCATCCTGGAAAAGTACGAGGACTTAGAGGATGATTTATAGCTTCATGGACAAGGTATGTAAGGCTATCTCTTTCTTTCAAAAGCATGAAATCCAAAGAGTTTATCATTTTTAAAATAAGAAATGTCGATGCTTCATTCTATTCTATCTCGTAATATCATGTCGAGGGTTTTTCATTATTGATTCTATTCTTATGATCCTTGTTATTAGATTACTAGTTTTTCTTATCATAAGCATTTCAAAAGAAGTATTCTGAAGAGCTAATCGTCAGAGTCGACTAAAATTCGTTCCAAAAGTAAAGTCAATGAATTATGAGTTTCAAAGAGGCCTTAAGTACTACTATTACTATATATATATATATATGATTAACACCACCATTGTGAATAGTTGATGGGCAGCTCTACATGTATATTATAAACATAGTGTTGTGCTATAGTGGGTTGGGCAGACAGAAAGATGTGCATCCATACATACACCTTACAGAATACTTGAGGGCAGTGACATATTATACACCTCTAACTATAAGTTGAGGGTAGTTTATACAGTAAGGCCTATCCAGATAGGTTGTATTTGAGTTTCAAAGTTTCATCATTCGCCTCATATGGCGTACATGTTGCTTTATTATTTTCTTTGTAGCTTATCTCATCATATTGTGTTTATGCCTTCCTTTACAACTTACAATTTCATATGGTTATCCATGCTTTACATACTCGGTACATTATTTCATATCGACATCCCTTTTTCTGAGGGCATTGTGTGTTCATGCCATAGGTTCTGATAGGGGCTCTACTAGGCAACCTCAGTATGAGTTGTCGAGTTCAGTCGTCAGTATGTAAGCTTCGTGTCACGACCCGAACCCGGGCCCGTGACTGGTGCCTTACCCCGGGCACCCTAGTGATACAACATCAGAGAAAACCAGCGGAAATAAAACTTAAACATGTAAATAGACATGGATTAAGATGAAAGAAAATAGGCCAACCAAAACGGTTGCCTTTCAACATAAATATATATAAACATTTGAACAGTTACAATCCTTACAACCCTGCCACAGCGATTACGGACTTCAAGATTTATATAACAACTATGACGGGACAGGGCCCCGCCATACCCCTGAATGTACAAGGACCTACAGACTCAGGGTAACATACCAAAGATAAGCCTCCGAAGGGACGGAGCTTCCCACGACGCTGAAATGAGATCCTAAACGCGGGGATCGACAGCCGGTATACTTCTACCTGCGGCATGAACGCAGCCCCCCGAAGGAGGTCAGTACAACAAGTACCAAGTATGTGAAACTGTAAAATACTGTAATGAAATCATAATAGTCTATATAAAGCAGGAGACATGTATGATAACCAAACTACAGTTCATAACAAAAAAACAGTTATGTCAAGTCAGGGACTCACGCCCTCAAAGTCATCCCTCATGCCCGTGGAACTTCTTCCTCACTGCCGGCAGTCTAGGTACAAATCATGTGATACGTATAACATGTCTCGGCCCATCTTATGGACCCAGTATAGAAACGTGTGGGATACATTCCCGGTTGAACCGGTAGTCGAGTGAAATACATTCCCGGATGAACCGGTAGTCGAGTGAAATACATTCCCGGATGAACCGGTAGTCGAGTGAAATACATTCCCGGATGAACCGGTAGTCGAGTGAAATACATTCCCGGATGAACCGGTAGTCGAGTGAAATACATTCCCGGATGAACCGGTAGTCGAGTGAACACAGTACTTGCACAACAAGGCTATCACACGTAACATGGTCAAGTTTCATAACAACAAGCATAGACAAGTTATACACAACTCAAGGTACTTTCATTTTGTGTCAAAGTCCGGATTTTAACCCTAAAGTACTACGCACGTTAAATTCCTTTTAAGAGATTCATTCATTTTATAAAAGTCACCCGATACCCGTAGTATATAGAAATGTGTGACTTATATCTTTTAAGTAAACCAAAACAACTTCCATACTTTCCTTTTTAAAACCAATTAAGGCAATACCATGCCTTCTTTTTAGACCAAAACGCTTCTCTTTTTAAAGTCAAGTTACCACATTAAAACCAATGATAAAACCCTTCTTTTGTTTTCATAAAGTCGTTATAACCCAACTTCCCATAAAGCTTGTTATAACACTTTATGTTTTAAACCATTTTAAGACAACACAATGCCCTTCTTTTCCCTAAAGTTCCAGTTTGCCTAATTTCAATTACGCAAGTCTCTTTTTAGAAAGTTTCATAGTTCAATGTCTTAATCTCTTTTTAAAACAATTGAGTAACATATGCCATAGGCGAGTAGGTTATTCTTGTTCATAATCAATCTTATTAAGCAACCATGATCTAGAAAATGTAATATCATTTTGTCTCATCTTAGCTTCTATGCAGATGGAGGTTTCTACTGGTTTTAATAATACTTCATTATTCAATACATTTTCCTTTATTAACGCTGCAGTGGTTTGTCGATACACATTCTGATTTTCGAAATCAGTAAAACATTATTCCTTTTTTAAAAACCACATACTCATTACTCACGAATGAGGTTTCACACAAAACTTATATTAATTCACTTAAGTTAAGTCTCTTATCTTATAAGATCAAGTCTCTTAACTTCTAAAATTAGTAAACCATTTTCTTTACCTCACTTTAAGACGTTATACCTAACTCCCCATAAAGCTAGTATAACTATTTTTAAAACCTTTTAAAAACCAAGTGTTACTCTTCTTTCAAAAATGGTTTCTTAACTCTTTTGAAATACTTCAAGATTCTTATTATTCAGGCATAAGTCAAAAGACATTGCCGTACAACTACGTTCAATTAACACACGTACGTCTACCGTACTATAAATTATTCAGGCTTAAGTCAAAAGACATTGCCGTACTATATATATCTTCCTTTAAAATATCATGCTCAAGAGTATAGGAAGAATCACATACCTCGCGACGATTTATCGACTATAAGCAAAACGCTCCACGGCTATAACCCTAGCTTTGGTCCACCTTCTAAGTAGCCCATGCTCGATGAGCCCAAAATTATCCAAGTAAAAGTCGCTCTGAGCAACGTTTAGCTCTACTCGAGTGCTCCAATCCGCCCAAACAACCCTTAGAAGTTCTACGCAACTTCTACTAAACACTTCAACCGACTATGAAGGTTTTCCTTAGGGTTTCGTTTAGTGGCTAAAGGAAAGTATAATAGTATTTTCCAAGGCTTTAGTATAAAGGGTACTTTGGAAAGTACTACAAGGTATTTGGCTAAAGTATTTTGGGCATTATAACAATACTTGTAGAATACATTTCTACGAGGGGGTAGTATTTCGACTAGCACAACTAGGCTAGGGGTTGCTCTCGGCTAGAGCTCTCAAAGGGAGGGTGTGGTGGACGAAAACAACAAGAGGAGAGGGAGGGATTTTCAAGACTTAGACAATTTTTGGATGAATAAGTTCATCAACTTAGAGGGTATTTATAGGTCAAGAAATGGCCAACCAATGGCCAAGATCTATCCAAGTGTAAGGCAAGTGTAAGGTCAAGATGAAGCCATGTGTTTGTGGGTCCCACTTGCTCATCAACTACACAAAATATCCTACCTAACCCTTGACCACAATTTTTGCACAAAAAACGTGCCAACAATTCCCCTTTGGCCGTCCACTTCCTTCCAATGTGAGGGTGACACATGTCACCCTCCCGTTGGTCCAAAATGTTTCGTCTCTCAGAAAAATCCGCAAAAATTATTAATGACATAGCCGTAATTTTCCCTACGAAAGCTGTGGAAACGTTTCGTCGAAAAACGACTCTAATCGGGTGTTGTGTACAAATTTCGAAACTTGCCTAACTTAAGGCTCAAATTTATATACGTACGCCCTCACGTACATACCCTGGAAATACGGGGTATAACATTCTCCCCTCCTTAGAAACATTCGTCCCGAATGTTCCTTCTAAGCCTCAAAACAAACATGCGCCAGTATAGTCTTCACTACTATACTTACGAGAACAATCCTGCCACACCTGGCCACAGAAACACCCGCGCAAATACTTACATCCAAGTCCACGAGGAACCACCTCTAACATCACAAACTTTTGTCACATTGCCGCCAGGTTCTAGTGTCGGCGACCCAACAATGGTACCGGACTGCATGCGATCCCTGAGGTCTAAAATATACATCCTTCGCACCTTCTCCCTTCACAAGAAATGATCATATCTATGCTCGCAATACATGCTCGCCTCTACCCTTACTCGTCGTACTCTTCTCGAACACTTGAACTCTTCTAGTATACGTACCACACTTCAGTCAACGCTTCTGTTTCCAACCCTTGGAGTCACTACCTCCAAACTTGGTCATCTTACTAACCTCGATTTCTTCTAGGGCCATTCTCGGCCTTCACGAACTGATTTGGTCGAACATATCCACGAACTCATACGATGGTCATCTAAACTTGGGCCTGGCACCCTCGTGACCCTACCACCTGGCAGGACCACCTCGAACTGACCCCACCCCAAACCGGGCTGCGGGTCGACCCGCGAACGGTCCTCAACCCGACCCACAATCGCCCCAAACTCTTGTTCCCCGATCCGGAACAATCTTACCTATTCAAGTCCTGAAAGCTACCACTTTCATCACGCACAACCCAAGGAAAATTCCCACAATACATTTTACGCATACCAAGTATTTCAACAAAGACTAACCGTAAGAATATCTTATTTAAGACGACCTTACCTCTAAGGTCTCAACATGAAATATTCTAAGGTTCACACTTCCCATGCCCCCCCCAAACTTATCCTTTCAACAACCAGGTTTTCTAACTCACAATTAACACAACGCTATCCGTACATAGCACATAATAATAAGGTCATCATATCACGCATACAAATCTCTAGAGGGTTAAGGATATACCTGAAGCTACCGCTCCACTCTAATCATAGGCACGCCTGCAGGCATATAGAAGGCGATGAACTCGCCATCGATCCGGAGGCTGCGCCAAGTAAGCGGTACCTCTCCTATAAGCACGATCTCTCTCGTCACGACACGGCGCAGTGAAACAAGCACCGATAAAAACGACATTCCCGGGATGATGTTTGCCACATCGTGCACTGCGAGGACATGAATCTGGCGGCTAGCACTTACGTATACCGTGAACGGAATCCTCGAGCTCGACCAGGCTCGAATACCCGAACGTCCCGAAGGCGCGGAGGACCACTCTGTCTTGGCGGAGTACATAACTAACTTTCTCGAGGCGGTCCGCCTCGAAAGTTACAAAGGACCTGCTGCCACGGCCTCTTCGCGATCTCGGTCATTTCGTCGACCTCTCGTGCCTCACATCCTAGTGCATGAGCTTGCATGCGGGCAATGTCCATGCCCGGTGAAGAGCTACACCGCATAAGCCTCGCTAAGTAATCATCTAGCCGGTGGCGTAGCGGTGTACTGGTCCTCCATATCGGCTACTCTGTGAGGACATACCGAGCTAACGAGTCGAACTCCACATTGTACTCTCTAACCGTCCGCGATCCCGCCTTAACGTCAAAAATCTGTCGGCGAGCCCTCTCATCCGTGGAGGCAAGAAGTGTGCAAGAAATGCCTTTGAGAACTCGTCCCATATAGTGGAAGTGCATTCTCTCCCGGGACGGCTCGCGAATCAAACCCGATCGGCGGTATCACGCTGACCGCGAACCTAGGACCACCGACTCGGTATCCGATGTCTTGATCACTCTCATGACCCGCTGTAACTGCCGGATGAACTCCTGCGGATCATCCTCAGGCCTCGACCCATAAAACAATGGCGGGTTACACCTCAGAAAATCCCGTAGTCTCAAATCATGCGCTCGGGGTGAACTACGGGTGCTCTGGATCGAACTGCTGCGATTCAGCCTATCCTCATATCGGCCACGACCACGGCGATGGCGCCATCTCTTGTACCCATCTCATCCGCTCGGTGTGGGGCGGAGACTCAGTCTTGTAGTCTCAGCGACCCGCCGCGGCTCTAAACTCTGCTGGTGCTGGCGGCGTCGCGAAACCCGCCGTTGGAAGCACTGTCTCAGGTACTGACCGGGCCTGCGCCCTCGTACTCCTCTGTATCTCACTAACAGCTCCCTCGACTGCCTTGCCCATCTGGGCCTGGGTTGCCTTACGCGGAGGCATAACTGGTAAAGGAAAGGAATACGTCAGAGGGGTCCAACTTATCACACAGTTCTAAGGCACGATCTCAGAATGAGAAGAATGGAAACCAATCCTAAATGTCCTATAGGCTCCTGATTATAGATGTGGTGCACAACACACCGATAATCAAGACTCTACTAGACACGGTCTGTAGACACTTTCCGAGGACTAACTGCTCTGATACCACTTTTGTCACTTTGCCGCGAGTCTCACTCCGGAGACCCAACAAATGGTACCGGGCTGCTTGCGATCCCATACACAGCGGACGTGCCATACGGAGAGCCACGGTTCGGGTCTGTTCCCGTGGTAGAGGCTCTGGCCTCTTTATACGCCACTTCGGCCGAAGGAGAGTCGATCGACAAGTACCAAGTATGTGAAACTGTAAAATACTGTAATGAAATCATAATAGTCTATATAAAGCAGGAGACATGTATGATAACCAAACTACAGTTCATAACAAAAAGCGATTATGTCAGTCGTGGACTCGCCTCAAAGTCATCCTCATGCCCGTGGAACTTCTTCCTCACCGCGATCTAGGTACAAATCATGTGATACGTATAACATGTCTCGGCCCATCTTATGGACCCAGTATAGAAACGTGTGGGATACATTCCCGGTTGAACCGGTAGTCGAGTGAAATACATTCCCGGATGAACCGGTAGTCGAGTGAAATATATTCCCGGATGAACCGGTAGTCGAGTGAAATACATTCCCGGATGAACCGGTAGTCGAGTGAAATACATTCCCGGATGAACCGGTAGTCGAGTGAAATACATTCCCGGATGAACCGGTAGTCGAGTGAACACAGTACTTGCACAACAAGGCTATCACACGTAACATGGTCAAGTTTCATAACAACAAGCATAGGCAAGTTATACACAACTCAAGGTACTTTCATTTTGTGTCAAAGTCCGGATTTTAACCCTAAAGTACTACGTACGTTAAATTCCTTTTAAGAGATTCATTCCTTTTATAAAAGTCACCCGATACCCGTAGTATATAAAAATGTGTGACTTATATCTTTTAAGTAAACCAAAACAACTTCCATACTTTCATTTTTAAAACCAATTAAGGCAATACCATGCCTTCTTTTTAGACCAAAACGCTTCTCTTTTTAAAGTCAAGTTACCACATTAAAACCAATGATAAAACCCTTCTTTTGTTTTCATAAAGTCGTTATAACCCAACTTCCCATAAAGCTTGTTATAACACTTTATGTTTTAAACCATTTTAAGACAACACAATGCCCTTCTTTTCCCTAAAGTTCCAGTTTGCCTAATTTCAATTACGCAAGTCTCTTTTTAGAAAGTTTCATAGTTCAATGTCTTAATCTCTTTTTAAAACAATTGAGTAACATATGCCATAGGCGAGTAGGTTATTCTTGTTCATAATCAATCTTATTAAGCAGCCATGATCTAGAAAATGTAATATCATTTTGTCTCATCTTAGCTTCTATGCAGATGGAGGTTTCTACTGGTTTTAATAATACTTCATTATTCAATACATTTTCCTTTATTAACGCTGCAGTGGTTTGTCGATACACATTCTGATTTTCGAAATCAGTAAAACATTATTCCTTTTTTAAAAACCACATACTCATTACTCACGAATGAGGTTTCACAAAAAACTTATATTAATTCACTTAAGTTAAGTCTCTTATCTTATAAGATCAAGTCTCTTAACTTCTAAAATTAGTAAACCATTTTCTTTACCTCACTTTGAGACGTTATACCTAACTCCCCATAAAGCTAGTATAACTCTTTTTAAAACCTTTTAAAAACCAAGTGTTACTCTTCTTTCAAAAATGGTTTCTTAACTCTTTTGAAATACTTCAAGATTCTTATTATTCAGGCTTAAGTCAAAAGACATTGCCGTACAACTACGTTCAATTAGCACACGTACGTCGTCTGCAGTACTATAAATTATTCAGCTTAAGTCAAAAGACATTGCGCACTATATATATCTTCCTTTAAAATATCATGCTCAAGAGTATAGTAAGAATCACATACATCGCGACGATTTATCCACTATAAGCAAAACGCTCCACGGCTATAACCCGGCTAGCATGGTCCACGTTCTACGTAGCCCATGCTCGATGAGCCCAAAATTATCCAAGTAAAAGTCGCTCTGAGCAACGTTTAGCTCTACTCCGAGTGCTCCAATCCGCTCCAAACAACCCAGAAGTTCTACGCATCTTCTACTAAACACTTCAACCGACTATGAAGGTTTTCCTTAGGGTTTCGTTTAGTGGCTAAAGGAAAGTATAATAGTATTTTCCGGGCTTTTCGTATAAAGGGTACTTTGGAAAGTACTACAAGGTATTTGGCTAAAGTATTTTGGGCATTATAACAATACTTGTAGAATACATTTCTACCAAGGGGGGGTAGTATTTCGACTAGCACAACTAGGCTAGGGGGGGTTGCTCTCGGCTAGAGCTCTCAAAGGGGAGGGGGTGTGGTGGACGAAAACAACAAGAGGGAGAGGGAGGGATTTTCAAGACTTAGACAATTTTTGGATGAATAAGTTCATCAACTTAGAGGGGTATTTATAGGTCAAGATATGGCCAACCAATGGCCAAGATCTATCCAAGTGTAAGGCAAGTGTAAGGTCAAGATGAAGCCATGTGTTTGTGGGTCCCACTTGCTCATCAACTACACAAAATATCCTACCTAACCCTTGACCACAATTTTTGCACAAAAAACGTGCCAACAATTCCCCTTTGGCCGTCCACTTCCAATGTAAGGGTGACACATGTCACCCTCCCGTTGGTCCAAAATGTTTCGTCTCTCGGAAAAATCCGCAAAAATTATTAATGACATAGCCGTAATTTTCCCTACGAAAGCTGTGGAAACGTTTCGTCGAAAAACGACTCTAATCGGGTGTTGTGTACAAATTTCGAAACTTGCCTAACTTAAGGCTCAAATTTATATACGTACGCCCTCACGTACATACCCTGGAAATACGGGGTATAACATTCTCCCCTCCTTAGAAACATTCGTCCCGAATGTTCCTTCTAAGCCTCAAAACAACATGCGCCAGTATAGTCTTCACTACTATACTTACGAGAACAATCTGCCACACCGCCACGTAAAACACCGCGCAAATACTTACATCCAAGTCCACGAGGAAACACCTCTAACATCACAAACTTTTGTCACTTTGCCGCGAGGTTCTAGTGTCACTTCGGCGACCCAACAATGGTACCGGACTGCATGCGATCCCTGAGGTCTAAAATATACATCCTTCGCACCTTTTCCCTTCACAAGAAATGATCATATCTATGCTCGCAATACATGCTCGCCTCTACCCTTACTCGTCGTACTCTTCTCGAACATTTGAACTCTTCTAGTATACGTACCACACTTCAGTCAACGCTTCTGTTTCCAACCCTTGGAGTCACTACCTCCAAACTTGGTCATCTTACTAACCTCGATTTCTTCTAGGGCCATTCTCGGCCTTCACGAACTGATTTGGTCGAACATATCCACGAACTCATACGATGGTCATCTAAACTTGGGCCTGGCACCCTCGTGACCCTACCACCTGGCAGGACCACCTCGAACTGACCCCAGCTGGCCGGGTGCGGGTCGACCCGAACGGTCCTCAACCCGACCCACACCGCCCTAACTCTTGTTCCCCGATCCGGAACAATCTTACCTATTCAAGTCCTGAAAGCTACCACTTTCATCACGCACAACCCAAGGAAAATTCCCACAATACATTTTACGCATACCAAGTATTTCAACAAAGACTAACCGTAAGAATATCTTATTTAAGACGACCTTACCTCTAAGGTCTCAACATGAAATATTCTAAGGTTCACACTTCCCATGCCCCCCCCCCCCCAAACTTATCCTTTCAACAACCAGGTTTTCTAACTCATAATTAACACAACGCTATCCGTACATAGCACATAATAATAAGGTCATCATATCACACATACAAATCTCTAGAGGGTTAAGGATATACCTGAAGCTACCGCTCCACTCTAATCATAGGCACACTGCAGTGCATGCTATAGAAAGCGATAAACCCGCCATCGATCCGGTGAGGCTGCGCTGCTGCCGTACCTCTCTATAAGCCTGATCTCTCGTCACATGGCCCGGCGGCTGCAGTGAAACAAGCACCGATAAAAAGACGACATTCCCGGGATGATGTTTGCCACATCGTGCACCGCGAGGGGACATGAATCCTGGGCTAGCACTTACGTATACCGTGAACGGAATCCACGGAGCTCGACCAGCTCGAATACCGAACGCCCCGAAGGCGGAGGACCACTCTGTCCTGGCGGAGGTACATAACTAACTCTGGCTTTGGCGGTCCGCCTCGAAAGTTACCAAAGGACCTGCCGTCCCGGCCTCTTCTGCGATCTCGGCCATTTCGTCGACCTCTCCGTGCCTCACATCCTAGTGCATGAGCTTGCGTGCGGGCAATGTCCATGCCGGTGAAGAGCTACACCCGTACAAGCCTCGCCAAGTAATCATCTAGCCGGTGGCGTAGCGGTGTACTCGTCCTCCATATCGGCTACTCTGGCGGGGACATACCGAGCTAACGAGTCGAACTCCACATTGTACTCTCTAACCGCCCGCCTGCGCTTAACGTAAAAATCGTCGGCCCGAGCCCTCCTCATCTGTGGAGGCAAGAAGTGTGCAAGAAATGCCTTTGAGAACTCGTCCCATATAGCTGGAAGTGCATTCTCTCCCGGGACAGCTCGCGAATCAAACCGATCATTGCGGTATCACGCGGCCGATGCGAACCTAGGACCACCGACTCGGTATCCGATGTCTTGATCACTCTCATGACGGCAGAATCGCCGGATGAACTCCTGCGGATCATCCTCGTGCCTCGACCCATAAAACTGGCGTTACACCTCGGAAAATCCGTAGTCTCAAACCATGCGCTCGGGGTGAACTACGGTGCTCTGGGGCTGAGCTGCTGCATCCGACTTATCCTCATATCGGCCCACGACCACGGCGATGGCGCCATCTCCTTGTACCCCATCTCATACGCTCGGTGTGGGGCGGAGACTCAGTCTTGTAGTCTCGGCGACCATGCTGCGACTCTAAACTCTCTTTGGTCTTTGGCGGCGTCGAAACCCGCCATTGGAAGCCTTGTCTCAGTCTTGACCGGGCTGCGCCCTCGTACTCCTCAGTATCTCACTAACAGCTCCTCATCGCCTTGCCCATCGGGCACAGGTTGCCTTACGCGGAGGCATAGCGGTAAAGGAAAGGAATACGTCGGAGGGTCCAACTTATCACATGACTCTAAGGCACGATCTCGGAATGAGAAGAATGGAAACCAATCCTAAATGTCCTATAGGCTCGACGATTATAGATGTGGTGCACAACACACCGATAATCAAGACTCTACTAGACACGATGCGTAGACACTTTTAGGACTAATCGCTCGATACCACTTTTGTCACTTTGCGCGAGTCTCACTCCGGAGACCCAACAAATGGTACCGGCTGCTGCGATCCCATACACGGCGGACGTGCGTGCGGAGAGCCACGGTTGGTGCGTTCGTGGTAGAGGCTCTGGCCTCTTTATACGCTCAGCCCCCCGAAGGAGGTCAGTACGACAAGTACCAAGTATGTGAAACTGTAAAATACTGTAATGAAATCATAATAGTCTATATAAAGCAGGAGACATGTATGATAACCAAACTACAGTTCATAACAAAAAAACAGTTATGTCAAGTCAGGGACTCACGCCCTCAAAGTCATCCCTCATGCCCGTGGAACTTCTTCCTCTTGCCGGCTATCAGGTACAAATCATGTGATACGTATAACATGTCTCGGCCCATCTTATGGACCCAGTATAGAAACGTGTGGGATACATTCCCGGTTGAACCGGTAGTCTAGTGAAATACATTCCCGGATGAACCAGTAGTCGAGTGAAATATATTCCCGGATGAACCGGTAGTCGAGTGAAATACATTCCCGGATGAACCGGTAGTCGAGTGAAATACATTCCCGGATGAACCGGTAGTCGAGTGAAATACATTCCCGGATGAACCGGTAGTCGAGTGAACACAGTACTTGCACAACAAGGCTATCACACGTAACATGGTCAAGTTTCATAACAACAAGCATAGGCAAGTTATACACAACTCAAGGTACTTTCATTTTGTGTCAAGTCCGGATTTTAACCCTAAAGTACTACGTACGTTAAATTCCTTTTAAGAGATTCATTCCTTTTATAAAAGTCACCCGATACCCGTAGTATATAAAAATGTGTGACTTATATCTTTTAAGTAAACCAAAACAACTTCCATACTTTCATTTTTAAAACCAATTAAGGCAATACCATGCCTTCTTTTTAGACCAAAACACTTCTCTTTTTAAAGTCAAGTTACCACATTAAAACCAATGATAAAACCCTTCTTTTGTTTTCATAAAGTCGTTATAACCCAACTTCCCATAAAGCTTGTTATAACACTTTATGTTTTAAACCATTTTAAGACAACATAATGCCCTTCTTTTCCCTAAAGTTCGGTTTGCCTAATTTCAATTACGCAAGTCTCTTTTAGAAAGTTTCATAGTTCAATGTCTTAATCTCTTTTTAAAACAATTGAGTAACATATGCCATGGCGAGTAGAGTTATTCTTGTTCATAATCAATCTTATTAAGCGACCATGATCTAGAAAATGTAATATCATTTTGTCTCATCTTAGCTTATGCGGATGGAGGTTTCTACTGGTTTTAATAATACTTCATTATTCAATACATTTTCCTTTATTAACGCTGCAGTGGTTTGTCGATACACATTCTGATTTTCGAAATCAGTAAAACATTATTCCTTTTAAAAACCACATACTCATTACTCACGAATGAGGTTTCACACAAAACTTATATTAATTCACTTAAGTTAAGTCTCTTATCTTATAAGATCAAGTCTCTTAACTTCTAAAATTAGTAAACCATTTTCTTTACCTCACTTTAAGACGTTATACCTAACTCCCCATAAAGCTAGTATAACTCTTTTTAAAACCTTTTAAAAACCAAGTGTTACTCTTCTTTCAAAAATGGTTTCTTAACTCTTTTGAAATACTTCAAGATTCTTATTATTCAGGCTTAAGTCAAAAGACATTGCCGTACAACTACGTTCAATTAGCACACGTACGTCTACCGTACTATAAATTATTCAGGCTTAAGTCAAAAGACATTGCCGTACTATATATATCTTCCTTTAAAATATCATGCTCAAGAGTATAGGAAGAATCACATACCTCGCGACGATTTATCGACTATAAGCAAAACGCTCCACGGCTATAACCCGGCTAGCCTGGTCCACCTTCTAAGTAGCCCATGCTCGATGAGCCCAAAATTATCCAAGTAAAAAGTCGCTCCTGAGCAACGTTTAGCTCCTACTCCGAGTGCTCCAATCCGCTCCAAACAACCCTTAGAAGTTCTACGCAACTTCTACTAAACACTTCAACCGACTATGAAGGTTTTCCTTAGGGTTTCGTTTAGTGGCTAAAGGAAAGTATAATAGTATTTTCCGGGCTTTTCGTATAAAGGGTACTTTGGAAAGTACTACAAGGTATTTGGCTAAAGTATTTTGGGCATTATAACAATACTTGTAGAATACATTTCTACCAAGGGGGGGTAGTATTTCGACTAGCACAACTAGGCTAGGGGGGTTGCTCTCGGCTAGAGCTCTCAAAGGGGAGGGGGTGTGGTGGACGAAAACAACAAGAGGGAGAGGGAGGGATTTTTCAAGACTTAGACAATTTTTGGATGAATAAGTTCATCAACTTAGAGGGGTATTTATAGGTCAAGAAATGGCCAACCAATTGCCAAGATCTATCCAAGTGTAAGGCAAGTGTAAGGTCAAGATGAAGCCATGTGTTTGTGGGTCCCACTTGCTCATCAACTACACAAAATATCCTACCTAACCCTTGACCCCAATTTTTGCACAAAAAACGTGCCAACAATTCCCCTTTGGCCGTCCACTTCCTTCCAATGTGAGGGTGACACATGTCACCCTCCCGTTGGTCCAAAATGTTTCGTCTCTCGGAAAAATCCGCAAAAATTATTAATGACATAGCCGTAATTTTCCCCACGAAAGCTGTGGAAACGTTTCGTCGAAAAACGACTCTAATCGGGTGTTGTGTACAAATTTCGAAACTTGCCTAACTTAAGGCTCAAATTTATATACGTATGCCCTCACGTACATACCCTGGAAATACGGGGTATAACACTTCGTCTTCCCCGAAGCTTGCTGGTTAGCTAGTGAGTATGTTTTGTAGAGTTATGTACAGTATGGATAGGTCGGGGCTCTATCACGACCATATGACAGTTTAGTTACTCATAGAGGCTCATTGACTTGCCTGGTATGTACAGTTGTTGATGTATAACCTTGTCAACTACGTTGTTTTTTATTGAACCATGTTTTGACCTTGTTAATTTTGTTATGTATATAGGTCTGGCTAGTACCTCTTGTTCAGTATTGTTGTTGTGTTATGCCCTAATACGACCTTGTCGGCCGAAAGTTTACTTATGTAGTAGGCTGGTCATCAGAGTGGTACATTTGGGCCAGCAGGGCACCGGGTGCTGGCCATAAATCCTAGTTTGTGGTGTGAAATAGTGTGCCATGTATTTCTCAAAAAATATTTGAGATTGGGGTTGTTACACCCCGTAATTCCAGGGTATTAATATGAGAACGTACTTAAGGATTTAAGATTTAAATATTGGAAGGAAAGTATATTTTCATTTTCTCATATGGAGAAAATGTTTTGGAACAATGTGACGACGAAAGTTTATTAACTTGTAGTTAAATTCCTTAATATGGATTTATGGACTTAGTGTTGTATTATGAAATCTTGGCATTGATAATATGGGGTCCACCGAAAATTTCACAATTTTGTGGGCCCCTCGATTTTTAAGATATTTTGGCTTAGTATAGAAATATTTTTGTGAAGAGATAATTATGACCAATAAGAGGGTGACATGTGTCCCTCCCCACTTGTCTTGCAAGTTGACAACTATATAGAGATATGTATAGCAAGACTTAGCTCACAAAATAATATCTTCTCCTCCAACTTTCTCTTCTCTCTCTCTTAGCCTTCTCATTTTCGAAATTTCATAGAAAGTGAAGAACAAGAGTTACTTATTTTCCAAGATTAACCACCTTAACTAAGTTCTAAGCCAAGTTAACTCTCCAAGAACTATAAGCCACGGTTTGGCCGAGAATAATGGTCTTGAAACCCTAGGGTTGGAAATGAACTTTTTGGAAGGAAAGCATGAAATGAAGATGGTTACAAACTTGTAGAGGGTACATGCATGTTGTTGTAGCTTGAAGAAGTGGTGTGGAAGTGAATGGTGGAGCCGAAAACCTAAGGACTATTTTGGCTAAGTTGAGGTAAGAGTTTTTCTTCTTAATAAGTTATTGGTAGTTAAATGATGTTATAGTTAATAGATGAACATGTATTAAGAAGGATTGTAAGTAAGAAAATGCATGTGGTTGTGACTAGTGTGTTGGCCGATTCTTGGACTATTTTTCATTACTTGGATTCGTTGGTTATTCTTGTTGTTATCACCACTTGCTACATGTTGTTAGATGAAGGAAATCTTGTTATGGAAAGTATAAACTGTTTATATGAAATTGTTGTAACGAATTGGATTATAAAGAGTTGTGAAAAAGGGCCTTGGCTTGAAGTATTGTTGTGGCCGAGAACTTCATACAAATTGTTGGATATTGTCATGTTGTTTTAAGGACTGTTTTATGTGTGTATATGCTGGAAATTTAGTCACTGTTTATGCATGTTTAGATGTGGTAATTGCTAACGTATGTCCTAAAGGAACGAGGGTGTAGAAAGGTGTAGAAAGGCTTCATATCTTACCCTCGTTATTGTTGGAATATGGACTGTTGTGGACTGTTTTAATGTGGATTAAGAGGCTGAATTTACATGAGAAGTAGGTGTGTAAATCCCCTTTGTTGCTGGCTGGTTGTGCCCTTAATTGGTGTTTGGTTATTGATGTTATTGGCCTTATTTGTAAGGTGGAAAAGTATGTATAAATAGGGGAAGTGCTACCCAAATTTTTATAAGAAAGGAGAGTCATTATGTGGTATAGCGTATGCTAGTATTCATGAAGTTGATAGACGTGTTATCGTTGTTATATGTTGAAGTACCTATTTGAGGCGTATTCTACTTGTCATGTTGGTATAGCCGATAAGGTATGTGAACTATCCTCTCTTCTTTTGGCATGTTCTACGTACGAAATATACCTGTGGTATTGTTTCATTATTCGTTCTACTCTTAGAAGTTAAGGGGTATTCATGTTATTGATTCTATGCTAAGAGCATGTCTGAATTGTTCCTAAGTCCTTGTTAAGGCATATGAGGAGAGATGTTGATATTCATAAGAGTTCTTAGTAAGCGTTGGATTCGGTTCGACTTTGCTAATTTAAAGTACCTGATAAGTATTAAGCGTCGAGACTGTTTTAATAAATATTTGGGTATGTTCTAATAGATGTGTTGAAATAAGTCATTGCAACGTTAAATGAAAAAGGTATCGACAAGAAATTATATTTAAATGAGTAGACTGACATCTACATAGAAACTAAAATATAACCAATTTGTTTTCATTTTCTAGTTCACATCTGATTAGATAAAATTTCATGATATAAATTACTCACGACTCATATAAGAATTAATTAGGAAATTCGGATCCGTTATCACCAATCAATTACAGGATTATTTGAAATATTTGAGGTATGTGAAACTCTTCCTTCTTTCTTTGGCGTGATTTATATAAAGTAAGTGTACAACGTACGTACATAGTTCTATTGGATCTTAATCATTAATGATGCATGATATGATAGTGCCTTAGTATTTTCTAAAATGAAAGATGTGATAGTGCCTTGGTTTTCTAAAATGAAAGATGTGACAGTGCCTTGGTTTTTCTAAAATGAAAGTTCATTTTAAAGATGATATTATTGAGAGTCAAAAGATGATTTAAATTGCATTGTGGCTCTTGATAGTTATTCGTGCAAAGTATATTGTTCCGTGGACTTACATCCATGATGCGGGTATAGATTCTCATGAGAGTATATTGTTCCGTGGACTTGTATCCACGATGCGGGTATAGATTCTCATGAGATTATATTGTTCCGTGGACTTGTATCCACGATGCGGGTATAGATTCCCATGAGAGTATATTGTTCTGTGGACTTATATCCACGATGCGGGTATAGATTCCCATGAGAGTATATTGTTCTGTGGACTTGTATCCACGATGCGGGTATAGATTCTCATGAGAGTATATTGTTCCGTGGACTTACATCCATGATGCGGGTATAGATTCTCATGAGAGTATATTGTTCCGTGGACTTGTATCCACGATCCGGGTATAGATTCCCATGAGAGTATATTGTTTCGTGGACTTACATCCATGATGCGGGTATAGATTTCCATGAGAGTATATTGTTCTGTGGACTTGTATCCATGATGCGGGTATAGATTCTCATGAGAGTGTATGATTCCATGGACATATATCCATGATGTGGGTATAGATACCTATGACATATATGATTTCATGGACATGTATCCATAAGGCGAGTACAAGTACTCACGACAGTATATGATTCCATGGACATGTATCCATGATGCGGGTATAGATACCTATGACAGTATAGGATTATATGGACATGCATCTATGATTTTGATATCACTCTCTCACTTTTAAAAGGTACAGTTGGCTCTAGTTTTTATGGCACGGTTGGATCTGGTATTTGATTTTCATACTTTTCCCTGTCATTTTTTGGGCCAGTTATGATATTATGTACTGTACTTTATGTTTACATACTTAGTACTTTGTTGTACTGACCCCCTTCGGGAGGCTGCGTTCATGCCCGCAGGATAAGTACTCAGTTTGGTGATCCGCGAGCTTAGGATCTTTGCTCAGCTTGTGGGATAGCTCTATTGTTCTGGAGCATGTCATTTTGGTACAGACTTATGTATATTCAGGGGTACGTCGGGGCCTTGTCCCGTCAATAGTTCATTGTCTTACTCTTAGAGGTTTGTAGTCATGTGTGGGTTGGACATGTACAGTTGTAATTCATTTGGATATTTCTAAATGCAGTGGCGGCCTTGTCGGCTTGCCTGTTTTATAATACCAGTTTGTTATTACAGTTCAGGGGACAGGATCCCTTTGTTATGTGATTAGAAGTTTTACTTAAGCTTCTGTTAGTTATATGTGATGTTTGGGTGAAGGGTGCCCAGGTAGGGCACCAGTCGCGTCCCGTCGGTTCGGGTCATGACAGGGGTCTCACCAGTTGAGGGTAAAGGAGAAAGACATTCAGAAGACAGTCTTTCAGACCATGTATGGCCATTTTGAGTTTCTAGTGATGTCTTGTGGACACACTAATGCACCAGCGGCCTTTATGGATTTAATGAATCGGGTTTTCAATCCGAATCTGGATATCATCATGATCGTATTAATTGATGACATTTTGGTATACTCATGGACAGATGCAGATCATGCAAGTCATCTCCAAGTAGTGTTACAAATATTCCAGAATCGTAAGTTGTATGCTATGTTCTCCAAATGGGAGTTCTGGTTGAACTCAGTTGTTTTTCTGGTCTATAAAGTTTCTTCAAATGGTATGAAAGTAGATAATCAGAAGATTGAGGCATTGGCTAAGGCCCACAACCCTACCAGGGTACACAGCTTCTTGGGCTTGGTGGGATATTTACCAAGATTTGTGGAGGGATTTTCCTCTATCTCCGCATCTTTGACAAATCAACCATAAGGTAGCAAAATTTCAGTGGTCAGAGGTGTGCGAATGCATTTTTCTAGAATTGAAGGATAGGTTGACATCCGCACCTCTCCGACTCTTCAAGAAGGTACCAAAGGGTATGTTGTTTATTGTGATACCTTCAAAGTTGGCCTAAGATGTGTTCTGATGCAGTATGGGAATGTTATAGCATATACTTTTAGTAAGTTGAGGAAGCACGAGCTAAATTACTCGACTCATGATCTTCAGTTGGCGGTTGTTATCTTTTCTCTGACGATATGGAATCTTTGTTTATATGGGGTTTACATTGACCTATTTACAAATCATAAGATCTTACAGTACATATTTCGGAAAAAAGAGTTGACTTTGAGGCAAAGGAGGTGGCTTGAGCTATTAAAAGATTATGATGTTGATATCTTTTATCACCCTGGTAATTTGAATATTGTAGCTAACGCCTTAAGCCAACTAGGTTGAGATAACCAAAGAGTTGTATCACCTAGCTACCCAGAATGTGCGACTATTAGATACATGTGAAGGAAATAAGGTGGTTTAAAATACTGCAGAATCATCCCTGGTAGCAGAAGTTAAAGCAAGGCAATTTGATGACCCTGAGTTAGTCATAATAAAATAAGGAATTCCCCTTCATAAGAAGTGAATATTGGAGGTTGCAGGAAAGATGGAGTTCTTAGATACCAGGGTCAACTATGTGTACTAGCATAGGAGGACTCCAAGAGGAAATCATGACTTAGATCTACCAGTCCGGATATTCTTGTTACACCCCGGAATTTCAGGATATGTTTATAAGAACGTACGTAAGAACTCAAAATGTTAAGATTTGAGGCGAGTAAAAATTTATCAGAATTTTGGAATTTGTCGGGAAACGAAATATTGTGACGAATGGGAGGGCGACACGTGTCACCCCCTTATGTTGTCTTGGAAGAAATTTACCATGGGCAAAAGGGTCATTGGACCATTAAATAGATGAGTAAGTCTTGCTAAAGTCTTGAAGCTTGACAATGTTGACTAAGTCAAAGGACACTTGGACTTGATCCATGTGAAGCTCATCCTAGCCACCCAATTGTACTAATCTTGACCCTCCATCTTGTTATATATGTATACTAGTGCAAGACAAGCTCCACACTTAGCAAATTTTCAAAAGAAAACTTGAAGAGCTCTTATGTTGCTCTCGGCATTGAGGGTTTTTTCCAAGAAGAAATTTTCAATTTTTGTCCAATAATTCCCATACTTTAAACCAAGGTTCCTAAGAGTATTGTAAGGGTATCTCAATAGAAAGATCCCGGAAAAATGGTGTTTTCGTATTAGTCGCAAGGCGGAAGCTAAAGGAGTTCTTCAACTTTGAAGTTGGAACTTGAAGATAAGTTCTTCATAAGCTTCTAAGGGTTGTTTGGAGTGGATTGGAGCGTCGAAAAGAGGAGCTAAAGTTGCTAAGGGTCGACTTGTGATCTTGGATCATATTTGGGCTAAATGAGGTATAACCTTCATCTTACCTTTGTAATTAAAGACTTCATGTTATGATAAGTTATAAGTGATCATGTGATATGTGTTATGAAGATTGATAAGTGTTATGGAAAATTTGAAGCTCAAATCCGAAAATGACATGTTTAGCCATTTGAAATTGAAATCCAATTTGATCGATAAATTGAATTGTCGCATGTTACCTACTTGAAGAATGTAGTAGCTATAATCGATTGTGGCTTGATATCATGTTATACTAAACAACTTGAATTGAAAAGAAATTGGAAATATTGTTATGTTGTTACACCTTTGGCCGAGAATGACATTATATGTTGGACTAGTTTGTTATAAATTGTGGGGCGGAATTTTACACGTCTTGTAGACGTGTAATCCCCTTTTGATAACTACATTGATTGAGCCTTAAATGTGGCGTGTTTGGTTATTGAATTCGGCCTTGAAAAAGGTGGCAAAGTATGTAGAAACAAAGGAAGTGCTGTCCGATTTTCCGTAGAATTTAGTAGCTTTGCACTTGGAATATTCTACGTTTGAAACTAGAAGTTAATAGACGTACTACAGACCTCTAAGAATGTAACAACAACTATGACGGGACAGGGCCCCGCCATACCCCTGAATGTACAAGTATCTACAATGACAGAGGACTATACCAAAAGATAAGCCTCCGAGGAAATGGAGCTTCCCAACGCTGAACTGCGATCCTATGAGCGAGGATCAACAACTGGTGTACCTCTACCTGCGGCATGAACGCAGCCCCCTGAAGGAGGTCAGTACTGTTATACCCCGTATTTCCTGAGTATGTACGTGAGGGCGTACGTATAAAAGTTTAAGCCTTAACTTAGGCAAGGACCGAAAATTTTGTGCACAACACACGAAAAGAATCGTTTTCCGACGAAACGTTTTACAAACTTTGCGAAGGGAAAATTCCGGCTATATCATTTATTATTTTTGCGGATTTTTCCGAGAGCCGAAATATTTTTTACCAACGAGAGGGTGACACTTGTCACCCTCATATGGAGCAGGCAGGCGTTTTCTTGCCTTTTCCTTGGTCAAGGATTAGGTAGGATATTTGTGTGGTAGATTGATAAGGTGGGACCCACACACACTTGTCCAAATCTTGACCTTACACTTGCCTACCACTTGTCTTAATCTTGGCCATTGGTTGGCCTATAAACACCCCCCTTAGTTGATGAACTTCTTCATCCACACTTAGACATTTCCAAGTCTAAAAATCCCTCTCCCTCCTTAGTGTAGTTTCTTCCAAGTCCCCCTCCCCCTTTGAGAGGCCCTTGGCCGAGAAATACTACCCCCCCTTGGTTGAGAAATACTTCTCCAAGTATTGTTGTAATGCCAAAATACTCTAGCCCAAAACCTTTGTAGTATTTCCAAGTACCCTCTATACGAAAAGCCCGGAAAATACTACTATACTTTCCTTTAGCCACTAAACGAAACCCTAAGGAAATCTTCATAGTTGGTTGAAGTATTTACGTAGAAGTTGGTTAGAACTTCTAAGGGTTGTTTGGAGCGGGTTGGAGCGCACGGAGTAGGAGTTAAACCTTGCTCAGGATCGACTTTAAACTTGGATAATTTTGGGCTTATCGAGGTAAATACTCTTGTCTTTATATTGTAATTGGGAATTACATACTGTAGTAGTATAGAAATGAATATAAGATTCATATAAGGATATTACAGAAGAGAATTAAACTGAGATCACATCAGAAGAATATTAAAGAAGAAGATTGAACTGTACTTACATAGATTGTATTCTGATGAGACTTGTATAACTTAACGGGTAGGGAAGTCTTGCCCGATTTTCCGTAGAATAGAGAACCTCGCTTAGAATATTCTACGCAGTAGTCTAGACTTTGATAGATGGTTTAACCTTTATAGGTTGAATGTTCTGCGAGTAGCACGTGCTACTTAAAAGGTGGACAAGGCTAGCGGGTTATAGCGAGTGGGCGTTTTGCTAATAGTCGATAATCGTCGCGAGGTATGTGATTCTTCCTATCCTCTTGAGCATGATATTTTAAAGAATATATATATATAGTACGGTAGACGACGTGTGTTAACCGAACGTGGTTGACGACAATGTCTTTTGACTTAAGCCCAATAATAAGAATCTTGAAGTTTTCCAAGAATTAAGAAACTGTTTGAAAGAAGAGTAACGCTTGGTTTTAAAAGCTTAAGAGTTATACTAGCTTTATGGGAAGTTAGTTATAACGACTTAAGAGAGATAAAAAGAATGGTTTATTAATTTTTGAAGTTAAGAGACTTGATTTTAAAAGAAGAGACTTGACTTAAATGAATTAATATGAATTTTGTGTGAAACCTCATTCGTGAGTAATGAGTACTTGATTTTTAAAAGGAATAATGTTTTCCGATTTCGAAATCGAATGAGTATCGACAAACCACCGCAGCGTTAATAAAGGAAATGTTTTGACTAATTAAGTATTATTAAAACCAGTAGAAACCTCCATCCGCATGAAGCTAAGATGAAACAAAATGATATTACATTTCCTAGATCACGGCTTTAATAAGATTGATTTTGAACAAGAGTAACCTACTCACATATAAGGCATATGTTTCTCAAATTGTTTAAAAGAGAATTATATTCTTAAGTGATTAAGACTATGAACTACGAAACCTTTCTAAAATAAGAGACTTAAGTACTTGAAATTAGGCAAACTTGAACTTATGGAAAAGAATGTTGTTACTTGATGTTGAAAAGGAAAGTGTTTTGGTTTACCTAAAAATGTGAGTCACTCTATTTTAATACTACGGGTATCGGGTGACCTTTATAAAAGAAATGGATCTTTTAAAAAGAATTTAACGTACGTAATACTTTGGGGTCAAAACCTGGACTTTGGCATAAAATAACCTTGAGTTGTGTATAACTTGCCTATGCTTGTGGTGATAGCCTTTGTTGTGCAAGTGTTGTATTTCTATGCTACCGAGTCCCATGAGATGGGCCGGGACACGTATTTCATCTGATTCTTCACCGAGTCCCATGAGATGGGCCGGGACACGTATTTCATCTGATTCTTCACCGAGTCCCATGGGATGGGCCGGGACACGTATTCCATATGATTCTTCACCGAGTCCCATGAGATGGGTCGGGACACGTATTTCATCTGATTCTTCACCGAGTCCCATGGGATGGGCTGGGACACGTATTCTACATGATTCTTTACCTAGTCCCATGGGATGGGCCGGGACACGTATTCTACATGATTCTTTACCGAGTCCCATGGGATGGGCCGGGACACGTATTCCACACGATTTGTACCTGAAGCTGGCGGTGAGGAAAGAGTTCCACGGGCGTGAGGATGACTTGAGGCGTGAGTCACGACTTGACATGATCGCTTTTATGTTGTGAATCGTAGTTTGGTTATCATACATGTCTCGCTTTATATAGACTATTATGATTTCATTTACGATATTACTGATTTCACATACTTGGTACTGTTATCGACCTCGCCCGGGCCGCGTTCATGCCGCAGGTAGAGGTACATCGGTTGTGGATCCTCGCTCATAGGATCACAATTCAGCGTGTTGGGAAGCCCCGTTTCTTCGGAGGCTTATCTTTTGGTATGTTACCCTGAGTCTGTAGGTTCTTGTACATTCAGGGGTATGGCGGGGCCCTGTCCCGTCATAGTTGTTGTCACTTTCTTAGAGGTCTGTAGTACTGTTGTGGGCAGAGTTTGTAAAAAGGATAACTGTTCGGGTTTTTATGTATATATACAGAAGGCAACTATTTTTGTTAGCCTGTTTATTTATCAAATCTCTTGTTACATGTTTATGTTTTATTTCCGCTGATTTTCTCTGATGTTGTATCACTAGGGTGCCCGGTAGGCACGATCACTGCCCGGTTGGTCGTGACAAAAGTGGTATCGAGCGCTTAATCCTCGGAAAGTGTCTACAGACCGTGTCTAGTAGAGTCTTGATTATCGGTGTGTTGTGCACCACATCTATAATCAGGAGGCTATAGGACATTTAGGATTGGTTTCCATTCTTCTCATTCTGAGATCGTGCCTTAGAGCCGTGTGATAAGTTGGACCCCTCTGACGTATTCCTTTCCTTTACGATTATGCCTCGCGTAAGGCAACCCGCCTGAGAAGGCAAGGCGGCCGAGGCTGCGAGTAGAGCACGGAGGTTACCAGCGCAGGCCCGATCGTTACACGAGATAGTGCTTGAGACGGCGAGTTTTGCGACGCCGCCAAGACCAGCGAGTTTAGAGCGCAGCGATGGCTGCCGAGACTACTGATACACGAGCCTCCATCCCGGCTGAGCAGATGAGATGGGGTACAAGAGATGGCCCGATCGCCGTGGTCGTGGCGAATATGAGGATAGCTGAATCACGGCGATTCAGTCCCAAGAGCACCCATAGTTCACCCCGAGCAGTTTGAGACTACGGGACTTTCGAGTCAGAGCCCGCGGTGTTCTATGGATCGAGCCGAGATGACCCTCGGAGTTTATCCGACTCTGACGGATCATGAGAGTGATCGAGCCTCGAGGCGAGTCGGTGGTATTGAGTTCGCATCACCGCGTGATCTGCATGATCGTTTGATTCGCGAGCTGTCGGGAGAGCATGCACTTCCAGCTGCATGGGACGAGTTCTCCAGGGCTTTTCTTGCACAGTTCTTGCCCACAGATGAGAGGCTCGGGTGCAATTTTTGACGTTGAGCGGGGCAGGCGGGCGGTTAGAGAGTACAATGTGGAGTTCGACTCATTAGCTCGGTATGTCCCCGCTGTAGTAGCTGATATGGAGGACAGAGTACACCGCTACGTCACCGGGCTAGATGATTACTTGGCAGAGGCTTGTACGGGTGTAGCTCTTCAGCCGGGCATGGACATTGCCCGCATGCAAGCTCATGCACTTGGATGTGAGGCACGGAGAGGTCGACGGAATGACCGGGATCGCGAAGAGGCGTAGCAGCGAGGTCCTTTGGTAACTTTCGGCGGGCGCCTCAGCAGACTAGTTATGTACCTCCGCCAGTGCAGAGTGGTCCTCCACAGTCTTCAGGACGTTCGGGGTATTCGGGAGCTGGTCAGGGCTCCAGGGCTTCTGGTTCCCAGGTATACATGGGTTCTAGCCAGCCGGATTCATGTTTCCCTCTGTGTGCACGATGTGGCGCACGCCATCGGGAATGTCGTCTTTTTGCGGTGCTTGTTTTTCTGCGGCCGTCGAGCCATGACGAAACTGTCCTAATAGGAAGGATGCAGGCAGAATGACTCAGCCTACCGGGTCGGTGGCAGGTTCATCGCCTTCTATAGCTATGCGCCCTGCAGGGCAGGATTATGGTTAGAGCGACGAAGGGAAAATGAAGCAGTTGATACAGGTATATTCTTACCCCTCTAAAGACTAGTATGCGTTGATGTTATGATGATGTGCTAAGCATTATGTTAAATTGTGATTTAAAGGCCTGGTTAGTAAAGGGTAAGGTTGAGTACCTAGAAATTGTGAGCCTTAGAGTTTTATACGTAGAGACCTTAGATGCGAGGCCATCTTGAGTAAAAGATTTATGTTTATGTTGACCTTTGTCGGGGTGCATTGTATACGTGGGATATATTTGCGTGATAAGTCCCTGAGTGGTATAAAATGAGAGGGTAGTCGAGCTAAGAAGACCACTAGGTTTTCGTGACATGATTGTGAGATTGATCCGGATCGGGGGAACAAGTGTTTGGCACGATAGCGGGTCGGGTTGAGGACCATTCACGGGTCAACCCGCGGCCTGTTTTGTGGTGGGGTCAGTTCGAGGTGGTCACTTGGTAGGGTCACGAGGGTGCTAGGCCCAAGTTTAGATGACCATCGTACGAGTTCGCGGATGTGTTCGACTAGAATCAGATCGTGAAGGCCGGGAATGGCCTTAAAGGAGTTTGAGGATAGGTTACGGGCCGGCGTTTTGATTTCAGGGGTAGCTGTGAGGATTATTTGCCTCTTGTTGAGTGAGTATTATACTAGCTACCATTTCGGTATTCGGATGTCACCTTAAGAAGCCTTGTATGGGCGGAAGTATTGATTGCCGGTCGATTTGTTCGATGTTGGAAAAGTTCAGATAGTTGGTCCCTACTTGATCCCGCAGAATGTGGATAAGGTGAGGCTTATCCAGAGAAGGTTTTAGCAGCTCAGAGTCAACAGAAGTCGTGCGGATGATCGGCGTCGACACTTGGAGTTCAGGTTGACGGTGGGTCTTCTTGAAGGTATCACCCCGGAAGGGCGTGATGAGATTTTGGAAACTGAAGCAATAACAGAAATGTGGTAAGGTTATTAGGAAGAATTCGAGTGTACGAGAAGGGTACGACTAGTAAGGGAAGAAGCGAGCATGTGTTAAGGACATAGATGTGATCATTCTTTTGTAAAGTGAACGTGCGAAGGGAGTATCTTTTAGCCCTTGGGTGGGAGTTTTTGTGATGTTAGAGGTGATTCCTCGTGGACTTGAATTAAGTATTTGCGCGTGTGTTATTTTATGGCCAGGTGTGGCATGATTGTTTTTCGGAAGCATAGTAGTGAAGACTATACTGGCGCATGTATGTTTTGAGACTTAGAAGGAACATTCGGGACGAATGTTTCTAAGGAGGGGAGAATGTTATACCCCGTATTTCCTGAGTATGTAAGTGAGGGCCTACGTATAAAAGTTTAAGCCTTAACTTAGGCAAGGACCGAAAATTTTGTGCACAACACACGAAAAGAATCGTTTTCCGACGAAACGTTTTACAAACTTTGCGAAGGGAAAATTCCGGCTATATCATTTATTATTTTTGCGGATTTTTCCGAGAGACGAAATATTTTTTACCAACGAGAGGGTGACACTTGTCACCCTCATATGGACAAAACTTGGGGCGTTTTTCTTGCCTTTTCCTTGGTCAAGGATTAGGTAGGATATTTGTGTGGTAGATTGATAAGGTGGGACCCACACACACTTGTCCAAATCTTGACCTTACACTTGCCTACCACTTGTCTTAATCTTGGCCATTGGTTGGCCTATAAACACCCCCCTTAGTTGATGAACTTCTTCATCCACACTTAGACATTTCCAAGTCTAAAAATCCCTCTCCCTCCTTAGTGTAGTTTCTTCCAAGTCCCCCTCCCCCTTTGAGAGGCCCTTGGCCGAGAAATACTACCCCCCCTTGGTTGAGAAATACTTCTCCAAGTATTGTTGTAATGCCAAAATACTCTAGCCCAAAACCTTTGTAGTATTTCCAAGTACCCTCTATACGAAAAGCCCGGAAAATACTACTATACTTTCCTTTAGCCACTAAACGAAACCCTAAGGAAATCTTCATAGTTGGTTGAAGTATTTACGTAGAAGTTGGTTAGAACTTCTAAGGGTTGTTTGGAGGCGGTCGAGCGCACGGAGTAGGAGTTAAACCTTGCTCAGGATCGACTTTAAACTTGGATAATTTTGGGCTTATCGAGGTAAATACTCTTGTCTTTATATTGTAATTGGGAATTACATATTGTAGTAGTATAGAAATGAATATAAGATTCATAGAAGGATATTACATAAGAGAATTAAACTGAGATCACATCAGAAGAATATTAAAGAAGAAGATTGAACAGTACTTACATAGGATTTGTATTTCTGATGAGACTTGTGTAACTTAACGGGTAGGGAAGTGCTGCCCGATTTTCCGTAGAATAGAGAACCTACTGCTTAGAATATTCTACAGAGTAGTCTAGACTTTGATAGACTGGTTTAACCTTTATAGGTTGAATGTTCTGCGAGTAGCATGTGCTACTTAAAAGGTGGACAAGGCTAGCCGGGTTATAGCCGTGGAGCGTTTTGCTAATAGTCGATAATCGTCGCGAGGTATGTGATTCTTCCTATCCTCTTGAGCATGATATTTTAAAGAATATATATATAGTACGGTAGACGTACGTGTGTTAACTGAACGTAGTTGTACGGCAATGTCTTTTGACTTAAGCCTGAATAATAAGAATCTTGAAGTTTTCCAAAAAATTAAGAAACCTGTTTGAAAGAAGAGTAATGCTTGGTTTTAAAAGCTTAAGAGTTATACTAGCTTTATGGGAAGTTAGGTATAACGACTTAAGAGAGATAAAAAGAATGGTTTATTAATTTTTGAAGTTAAGAGACTTGATTTTAAAAGAGAAGAGACTTGACTTAAATGAATTAATATGAATTTTGTGTGAAACCTCATTCGTGAGTAATGAGTACTTGGTTTTTAAAAAGGAATAATGTTTTACTGATTTCGGAAATCAGAATGAGTATCGACAAACCACTGCAGCGTTAATAAAGGGAAATGTTTTGACTAATTAAGTATTATTAAAACCAGTAGAAACCTCCATCTGCATAGAAGCTAAGATGAGACAAAATGATATTACATTTCCTAGATCATGGCTGTTTTAATAAGATTGATTTTGAACAAGAGTAACCTACTCACATATAAGGCATATGTTTCTCAAATTGTTTAAAAGAGAATTATATTCTTAAGTGATTAAGACTATGAACTACGAAACCTTTCTAAAATAAGAGACTTAAGTACTTGAAATTAGGCAAACTTGAACTTATGGAAAAGAATGTTGTTACTTGATGTTGAAAAGGAAAGTGTTTTGGTTTACCTAAAAATGTGAGTCACTCTATTTTAATACTACGGGTATCGGGTGACCTTTATAAAAGAAATGGATCTTTTAAAAAGAATTTAACGTACGTAATACTTTGGGGTCAGAACCTGGACTTTGGCATAAAATAACCTTGAGTTGTGTGTAACTTGCCTATGCTTGTGGTGATAGCCTTTGTTGTGCAAGTGTTGTATTTCTATGCTACCGAGTCCCATGAGATGGGCCGGGACACGTATTTCATCTGATTCTTCACCGAGTCCCATGAGATGGGCCGGGACACGTATTTCATCTGATTCTTCACCGAGTCCCATGGGATGGGCCGGGACACGTATTCCATATGATTCTTCATCGAGTCCTATGAGATGGGCCGGGACACGTATTTCATCTGATTCTTCACCGAGTCCCATGGGATGGGCCGGGACACGTATTCTACATGATTCTTTACCGAGTCCCATGGGATGGGCCGACACGATTCTACATGATTCTTTCCGAGTCCCATGGGATGGGCGGGACGTATTCCACGATTTGTACCTAGGCTGGCGGTGAGGAAGGAGTTCCACGGGCGTGAGGATGACGAGGCGTGAGTCACGACTTGATATGATCGCTTATGTTGTGAGCGTAGTTTGGTTATCATACATGTCTCTGCTTTATATAGACTATTATGATTTCATTTACGATATTTACGATTTCACATACTTGGTACTGTTGTAGTGACCTCCTTGGGCTGCGTTCATCTGCAGTAAGTACATCGGTTGTGGATCCTCGCTCATAGGATCACGATTCGTGTTAGGAAGCCCCGTTTCTTGGAGGCTTATCTTTTGGTATGTTACCACAGTGCAGTAGGTTCTTGTACATTCGGGGTATGGCGGGGCCTGTCCGTCATAGTTGTTGTCACTTTCTTAGAAGTCTGTAAATCTTGTTGTGGCGAGTTTGTAAAAGGATAAGCTGTTCGGTTTTTATGTATATATCTGAGGCAACTGTTTTTGTTAGCCGTTTTATTTATCAAATCTCTTGTTACATGTTTATGTTTTATTTCCGCTGATTTTCTCTGATGTTGTATCACTAGGGTGCTCGGGGTAAGGCACGATCACGGGCGAGGTTGGGTCGTGACAAGTACAACAGTACCAAGTATGTGGCGAAAAATCGTAATGAAATCACATTTCATCATTTTATAAAACCATTTTGCGATAAATGTGATTATGCCAAGTAAGGGGGCGCATATCCCGAATAATCACTCACACATAACTATGGGTCTCACGCCCATAATATCACTCATGCAGTGGAACTCATTCCTCGCCGGCGATGCATGATGTAAAACAACACCCGTATGTGAACTCGAACACTAGATCACTGCGTCGCTATCAAACCGATCGGGCAGTAGAATCGCCACTACGGATCAAAAGCTAGTCATATCCTTCACGCAAAATCGGAAGCCAACTACCAGATCCAAAAGCTAGCCACGCAACTGGCCGAGGCAAGTACCATAAGAGAACGTACCATAGCCTACCGTTTCACGAGATATGACCGAGGCAAGTATCTCAAGCTATCTACCAGAGCCTGCCGATACACGAGAAATGACCAGGACAAGTATCTCAAGTGTGCCTGTAACCACATGTACAAATCAAGCCCGTGATCGCTCTTCACCGCGACAAGCTTCATGGATTAGCGGTCCATGGACAAATAATAAAACCCTCACAATGACCGCATGCCCCGACATCTTACCTCGGAAAGCATGGTCATGAAACCATCCTACTGGACGCATGCCCGTGGATCATCCATCGCGTCAGCATGTCCAAAGGAAATAACAAGATAATACTAAAAGTGGACGCATACTCGTGGACCATCCAACGTGTCAGTATGTCCAAACGAAATAACCAGATAATACTCAATAGTGGACACATACTCGTGGACCATCCAACGTGTCAGTATGTCCAAAAGAAATAACAAGATAATACTCAATAGTGGACGCATACTTGTGGACCATCCAACGTGTCAGTATGTCCAAGCAATCAATCAGATAGTCGGTCCTCCCCGAGAGACACGGTAGCACAGAATCAAAACACTTGCACAACAAAGGCTATCACAACAAGCATAGGCAAGTTCAATGTACTTTCATTTTATATCAACAATCCGGGTTTCAACCCCAAAATACTACATACTTTCATTCTTTCAAAAAGACCCCTTTTTACGTAAAAGATACTAATACTCGTAGCATCAAAAACACATTTCCTTTTCAAACCAAATTACTTTACTTTCGTAAAAACCTTTACAAGACTTTTAAAATCAAGTACTGTATACTTTTTAAACCAAGTGCCTTTCTTTTAAAACAACATCAAGTATACTCTTTAAAACTCAAATACTTACTCTTTTCAAAACAAGTAACCTATACTTAAATCAAGTTACTTCTCTTTTCCCGAAAACAAGTCGTTATAAGTCAAGTCTCTTATCTTTCAAGATCAAGTCTCTTAACTTTCAAAATCAAATATTTCTTTTATTCTCATAAAGTCGTTATAACTAACTTCCCATAAAGCCATTATAACACTTTATGTTTTAAACAACCAAAATCCATTTCACACACGTACGTCTACCGTACTATATAGTTCACAACAATCATGCTCAAGAGTATAGGAAGAATCACATACCTTTTTAGCTTAAACCACAAGCCAAGCCAAGTATGCCACGCGTAGTAGATCCACCTATAACAACTACAATATATCTATCAATCTCTAGTTCTCTTCGTAGCATTCTAAGTAAACAGTTCCTTATTCTACGGAAAATTCGGCAGCACCTCCCCCCCCGCAACCACATAAATATCCTCCCCCTAACAAGGCCTGCTACCAAGCCAACAACTCCAAGGGGATTACACGTCTAACCGGACGTGTTCAAGTCTGCTTCACAAAAATACTACACAATTCTACTGTAAATACAGTCTAATGTAAATACAGTTCAATCCTTTATAATCATCCTTCCAATATATCTTATACTCAATTCTATACTACTACAATATGTAATATCCAATTACAATAGGGGGACATAGATCATTACCTCGATAAGCCCAAAATTATCCAAGTTTATAAGTCGATCCCGAGCAACGTTTAGCTCCAACTCCTTACGCTCCAACCCGCTCCAAGTGACCCTTAGAAGTTTCTAAACAACTTCTCTTAAAACTTCAACCAAGCTAGGAAGATTTTTCTAGGGTTTCACTTTGCGACTAATGGAATAAGTAGTATTTCCGGGCTCCTAGTATTGAAATATCTTGGAATACATCTAGGGATACTAGGCTAAGGTATTTGGGATAATACAATAATACTCAAAGTATTTTCTACACATGAGGGGGAGGGTGGACGAAACTACTCGAGGAGGATATTTTGCCTTGGAAAGTCTTTAAATGTGGATGAATATTATGTCTTTCACTATGGGGTATTTATAGAAGAATCAAGGGCCAAGATCAATGTAAGTGTATGGTCAAGATTGGGCCATGTGTGTGTGGGTCCCACCACACCACATGGCCAACGAAAATTGGTGCCAAGTGCCATGACCATTTCGGCGAGGAGACAGTGGCTGGCTTGTCCCACCAATTTCGGCCCACATGGCCACTCAAGGGGGGTGACACGTGTCTCCCCCTTACTCGTCCAAAATATTTCGTCTTCCGAAAATATCCAAAATACCGAAAATCTCAAAAACAAAGCGGGCCCCACAAAACCGTAAATTTCTCCCGTGGGCCCCATGTGACCATTTCCAAAAAATAAAATCTCATAATTCTAAAATAATCCAAGAAGCCCAAATACCAAATCTGGGAATCCAATTCCCATAAACGAACCTTTTTCCTTCACAAAACCCGGAAACATTTCCGTCGAAAAATCACTTCTTTCTTTCTTTCCAAAATTTCTGTCGTATTCTCGTACGTACGTCCTCACATACATACCCTGGAACTACGGGGTATAACATTCTTCCCCCCTTAGAAACATTCGTCCCAAATGTTCCTTCTAAGTCTCCAAACATACATACACCAATATAGTCTCCACTACTATACTTACAAAACCGATCATGCCACCAATGGCTAGAATATAACATGTGCGCAAAACTCAAATCCATGCCAACGAGTAAATCATTTCTAGTCTCACAACAGCTCCCACTAGCTTCAATTTACTCTAAGGCCATTCCCGACCTTCACGATCCGATTCTGGTCGGACGCATCCACGAACCCATACGATGGTTACCTAAACTTGGGCTTAGCACCCTCGTGACCCTACCACCTGGCGGGACCACCTCGAACTGACCCCACCCCAAACCGGGCTGCGGGTTTACACGCAACCTTGCCTCAACCCGACCCATTTCGCACCAAGCTCTTGTTCCCCGGTCCGAAACAATCTCACTAATCAAGTAACGAAAACCTAGCGGTCTTCTTAGCTCACTACCCTCTTATAATTCACACCACTCAGAGACTTATCACACAATTTTACCCCACGTATACTATGCACTCCAACAAAGGTCAAATCGTAAACAAAATCTTTTACTCAAGACGGCCTCGCATCTAAGGTCTCTACGTATAATATTATAAGGTTCACACCTTCCATGACCCCAAACTTACCTCTTCAACTAATCATGTTCTCTAAATCACACTTAACACAATGCTATCCGTATAGCACTTCACACGTATCCACCATAACAACATAACCAAGTCTCTTAAGGGCTAAAGGTATCGCTGTAACTACTGCCTTACTTCCTCTTTGTCGCTCTAACCATAACCCTGCCCTGCAGGGCGCCTAGCTATAGAAGGTGATGAACCAGCCACCGATCCCGAAGGCTGAGTCTCTACATCCGTGCTACCTCTGGTCGGACAACTCTCACCAAATGGCCCTGCTGGCCGTAAGCATAACAATCTCCCAAACTAGCACGACACCCTGAGGATCATCCTCAGCTCTCTATCCATAGAACTCGCGGCGCAACTCAAGAAATCCGAAGTCTCGGACTCTTTGGATCTAGGGTGAATCATTTGCTGCACGGAACCACCGCTCCGTCGTCCTCATTCCCACCACCGTCTCACTAGTGGCGGGCCATCTCACGAACTCATATCCTCGGCTCTGTCGTGGGCGGAGGCTCGGTATCATGGCCTCGTAGAAGCGCTGCGCTCTAAACTCTCTTTGGGGCTAGCGGCGTCATAAAACTCGTCGTCAGAAGTACGATCTCAGGTAATGACCAGGCCTGTGCCCTCGCAACCCTCTGTGTGCAACTCGTAGCTCCCTCTGCTGCCTTGCCCATCTGGCCCTGGTTGCCTTTCGCGAGCATAAGCGGTACATACGAATACGTCAGAGGAGTCCAACTTATAACACGACTCTAAGGCACGATCTCGAGTGAGAAGAATAAACCAATCCTAAATATCCATAGCCTCACGATTATAGGTGTGGTGCACAACACGCCGATAATCAAGACTCTACTAGATATGGTGCAGAGACACTTTCCGAGGACTAATCGCTCTGATACCACTTTTGTCACGACTGATCTCGGGCATGGCTGGTGCCTTACCCCGGGCACCCTAGTGATAACAACATCAGAGAAAATCAGCGGAAATAAAATTTAAACAGGAAACAAGAGACAACATAATAAAATAGGCTAACCAAAAACGGTTACCTTTATGTATATACATAAAACCGAACAGTTACAATCCTTTTACAAACCCTGCCCACAATAGTACTACAGAACTCTAAGAATGTAACAACAACTATGACAGGACAGGGCCCCGCCATACCCCTGAATGTACAAGTATATACAATGACAGGGGACTATACCAAAAGATAAGCCTCCGAGGAAACGGAGCTTCCCAACGCTGAACTTCGATCCTATGAGCGAGGATCAACAACTGGTGTACCTCTACCTGCGTCATGAACACAGCCCCCCGAAGGAGGTCAGTACAATAGGTACCAAGTATGTGAAACTGAAAAATACTGTAATGAAATCACATTTCATCATTTTATAAAACCATTTTGCGATAAGTAAACAGTTATGCCAAGTAAGGGGACGCATATCCCCAGAATAATCACTCACACATAACTATGGGTCTCACGCCCATAATATCACTCATGCCCGTGGAACTCATTCCTCACTGCCGGCAGTACATGATGTAAAACAACACCCATATGTAAACCTGAACACTAGATCCAGCCTGCATCATCAAACCAATCGGGCCAAGTAGAATCGCCCACTACCAGTTCCAAAAGCTAGTCATATCCCTTCACGGGCAAAGTACGGAAGCCAACTACCAGATCCAAAAGCTAGCCACGCAACTGGCCGAGGCAAGTACCATAAGCGAACGTACCATAGCCTACCGTCTCACGAGATATGACCGAGGCAAGTATCTCAAGCTATCTACCAGTGTTATACCCCGTATTTCCAGAGTATGTACGTAAGAGCGTACGTACAAAAGTTTAGCCTTAAGATTAGGCATAGGACGAATTTGGGCACAACTCACAAAACGAATGGTTTTCCGACGAAACGTTTTACAAAACTTGCGAAGGGAAAATTTCGGCTATGTCATTTATATTTTTTGCGGATTTTTCCGAGAGATGAAACATTTTGGACCAACGAGAGGGTGACACTTGTCACCCTCAAGTGGACGACAGTGGGCGGCACGCGGGCGATTGCCATGGTTTTGTGGCTTAAATCTTGGGTCAATGTTTTGTGAGGGATTTGTGGAGTAGGGCTAGGGTGCACTTGTGCAAATCTCCACCTTACACTTGCCTACCACTTGGATTCATCTTGGCCCTTGAAAGCCCTATAAATACCCCCCTTGAGTTGATGAGTTCTTCATCCACAAATCAACTTTTCAAGTCTCCAAAATCCCTCCCCTCTCCTTATAGTTTTCGTCCAAAGCCCTCTGTTATACCCCGTATTTCCAGAGTATGTACGTAAGGGAATACGTACGAAAGTCTTGCCTTAAAGATAAGCCTTGGACGTTTTATTTTGTACACAACTCACTAAAAGAATCGTTTTCCGACGAAACGTTTCCACAGCTTTCGTAGAGTAAATTCCGGCTATGCCATTTCTTATTTTTGCGGATTTTTCCGAGAGACGAAACATTTTGGACCAACGGGAGGGTGACATGTGTCACCCTCACATTGGAAGCAAGTGGGGTGGCTTTGGACGATTGGGCGTCCAAAGAGGGGTGTTGGCCTTGGCCGATTGGGTCCTTGTTTAGGCCTTGTTTTGTGGAGTGTTTTGTGGAGTGTTTTGTGGAGTGTTTTGTGGAGTAGGAGTTAGGGTGCACTTGGCTTGATCTTGGCCTTACACTTGCCTTGCACTTGTCTTCATCTTGGCCATTGGTTGGCCAAGGCTTGAGCTATAAATACCCCTTAGAGATGAAGAGTTATTCATCCACAAAGTTATCTTCCAAGTCTAAAAATCCTCTCCTCTCCTTAAGCTTTTCGTCCAAACACCTCTTCCCTCCTTGTGTTGTATGGCGAGAGCCTACCCCCAGCTAGCCGAAATCTACCCCCTCCCTTGGTAGAAAGTTACCTTCTTGTCGTTATAATGCCCAAAATACCTAGCCCAAATACCTTAGTACTTAGTAGAAGTTGTGAAGAACTTCTAGGGTTCTGGAGCATACAACTTAGGAGCAAAACCTTGCTCGGCGCGACTTTTCTAGGATATTATTGGGCTTACCGGGTAACTAATCCTAACCTCTTTTGAATCATATATATATCTGTTGTAGTATAAGAATAAGTATAAATACTTAGAAGTATATCAGAATAGAATTGAAGTATTAATCACTTAGAAAGGTTTAAAGAAGAATAATCAAATTTGTACTTACATAGAATTTGTTTTCACGATGAACTTATATAGCTCATGGGTAGGAAGTGCTGCCCGACTTACGTAGAATTATGAACCTGTTTAGAATGACCTTGAGTAGTCTTTGATAGATATCTGTGACTATTATAAGTGACTCTCTGTGCGACATATTGACTTGGCGGTGGTTTATTTGAGAAGGTATGTGATTCTTCCTAAAGCATGATATTTTACAATATATATATAGTGCGGTGAGCGTACATGTGTTAACGAATAATAACTACGGCAATGTCTTTGACTTAAGCTGAATAATACTTACGTAATGCCTGGCTTAAGCTTTGAATAATAAAGAATCGAAAACATTTCAAAAGACTCTGAATCATATTATCGAGAAGAGAACTAATTGGTTTTAAAGCGAAGCTTAAGAGTTATACTAGCTTTATGGGAAGTAAGTATAACCACTTAAGATTTATAAAAGAAACAAGTTTGCCTATGTGTTTATAATGGACTTGTATTGTGAAAAGAATAATAAAGATGGTTTGATAAATAGACATGATATGATGCTATGTGTGTTAGTATCTTGTAACGTTTGTATAGGTGAGTATCCTTGTTGTGCTTATGTTGTTTAAAGATAAGTTGTTATGTTAGTATACTATCACTCACCTCTTGAGATGATCACAGGGGTTAAGCGCCTCCGTCTGGGGTAGACTCAGTGATGCAGGACCATGATTCGAGAATACCTCATGCGGGTCGGGGGCCTATGCGGAGCTCTGGGAGTTCGAGTTAGTATGCGGGGTTATGCCTCATGCGATGCGTGTGGCCCGTGCGGACGGCGAGTCGGGGCGATGCAGGAGTAGCTACCCTCGATGCGGGGTTATACCTCATGCGGGCCCGTGAGTGGCCTATGCGGACTCGGGAGTCGAGATTAGGCTGCGAGAATGATGATGGGGCGAGTGGCCTGTTTCGATCATTCGCGGCCTAGACAAGACCTATTACGATTACTATTGTTGCTCTTGTTTGTGATGTGGCTACGTGCGGTTTCCTGGTTGTTTCACACATATTTGTAAACTGGTTTTTAAATGATATGTTTTCATTTAAGTATTTCTGATTTCGCATACTTAGTACTGTTATCTTGACCTCCTTGAGGCTGCGTTCATCGCGGTAAGAGCAGCGGCAGTGCTAGATCCACATCCTTAGGATCTTTGCGTTGGTGTCGGGAGCTCCATCTTCTAGGAGGCTCTACTTTTAGGTATGATCTCCTGTATGTAGATAGTTTTATGCGATCGAGGGTATGGCGGAACCTGTCCGCCATAGTTGTTACTTCCTTAGAAGTGCAGTAGTACTATTATGCGGTTGGGATGTAGCGCAAAACTTGAGTTATTTATATTATGCGAAAGGCAAGCTTTTCTTGGATAAAGCGTATGTCTTATTTTATAAAGCATTTCTGTCTTGTTTTATATTCCGCTGGTTACTCGATGTATGACTACTTGGGTGCCGGTGAGGCACGATCCACGAACTGGGCAGGTCGTGACAAAAGTGGTATCGAGCGATTAATCTCGGAAAGTGTCTGAGCCGTATCTAGTAAGTCTTGATTATCGGTGTGTTGTGCACCACCAATAATCGGAGGCTATAGGATATTTAGGATTGGTTTCCATTCTTCTCATTACGAGATCGTGCTTTAGAGGCGTGTTATAGGTTGGACCCTAACGTATTCCTTTCTATGTGATTATGCCTCGCGTAAAGCGGCCGGGCGAAGAAGGCAAAGCGAGGAGGCGCTAGCGAGACACCCAGTCACGAGGCTCGAGGCCCGATCTATACGAGGCGGCGAGTTCTATGCGCCGCCCGGCCCAGCGAGACCACGGTACCACGCTCGCATCCCCGGCATGGGCGGAGAGTTAGGTACTGAGAGATGGCCCACTTTTGGCTAAAGTTGTGGCCCGTCTGAGAGAGATTGGATGCGGCGGTTCCAGCTCGGCTCGATCGCACCGTGGTACAGAGGCGAATAGTTTGAGGCTACGAGATTTCTTGAGTTGTAGCCCGCGGAGTTTTATGGGTGGCGGAGGATGATCGCGAGGAGTTCATCCGTCGGAAGGATTTTGAGAGTGATCGGGCGTCGGAGACCGAGTCCGTGATCTTTGGTTCACATAAATTGCGTGATACCGCGATCGATTGGTTTGATTCATGGGAGTTATCCGGGAGAGCACGCGTCCCATTACATGGGCGAGTTCTCGAGAGGCTTTCCTCACTCACTTCTTGCCTCGCGGATGAGGAGGCGCGGTGATAGATTTTTACTGGCGAGGCGAGAGAGGGCCGCTTGTCGGGAGTACAATGTCGAGTTTGATTCTTTGGCTCGATATGTCCCAGCATTGGTAGCGAATATGGAGGATAGGGTGCACCGCTATGTCAGGGCTGAAGCGACTATATGGCGAGTCATGTGCGGGGTTTCTCTCGGTAGGGTATGGACATTACCGCATGCGAGCTCACGCCCTTGGATGCGAGGCGCGAAGTCGGCGAGTGGGCGGACATCGCCAGAAGAAGGCGGGGCGGGAGGTTTTACGGTGGTTATCGTGGTGGCGGCCTCGGCGATCTGGGTCGCACCACGGCCGGCTCGAGCACTCTGCCGTCGCCGGCCGGCCCGAGTTTTGAGGCGGACGGGGCCAGTGGCTTGGGCGTCGAGTAGCGAGTGCGGCGTCGGGACCACCCGGTGTGGCGTGCGGTAGATCCCATTACGGAAGTGTGGTACTACTTATGGATCTTGTTACGATTGTGGCGCGAGGTCACTTTGCGGGCTGTCGGCCGGCGTGGCGGTGGTAGGGCCCGACGCCCGGGTTACGTGGCCGCTTCATCATCTCCTACGATTACTCGCCGGGGCGGGGTGCTCGTGGGTCGGCCAGTCGCGGCGAGGTCGTGGCTCGGGTCCCGATTCTAGCGGTCCTCGAGCCGCATATATGCTTTGTCCGGTAAGCGGGATCGGGAGGCCTCACTTTGATGTCGTCGCGGTACCTTATCGGTTCTGGGTTTGATGTGTATGCTTTGATAGATCGGGTTCTACTACGTCCTATATATCTCCCTTGTTGCTAGTAGGATAGGGATAGAGCACGAGTCCATAGACCACTTTCGAGGTAGCTACGCGATGGGTGATTCGGTGGTAGCTCGGCGGGTATATAGAGCTTGTCTGTGACCATTTGATCGTCGGACCTGGCCGACTTGATAGAGTTGGAGATGATTGACCGGCGTGATTATGGGGATGGATTGGCTAGCTTCTTGCTATGCCAATGTAGCTGAAGAGAAGTAGTGCGGTTCGGTTTCACGAGGCCGGTTGTTGAGTGGGAGAGAGCACGGTATCGTAGGGTAGGTAGTAGGAAGATGGTGCGAAGGGTATATCTACCATCTAGTTCGGGTGTTTGATCCGAGCTGCGGTGCAGATTTTGATCGATTCCGTAGTCGTGAGTTCCCGGCGTGTTCCCGGATGACCTCCGGGTATCCTCACGAGAGGAGATTGAGTTTTGTATTGACATATTGCGGATACTCGGCCTATTTCCATTCCGCCATCTGAGAATGGCTGCCGATTGAGAGAGTGAAGGATCGGCAGGGATTTGCTAGAGAAGGGTTTCATTAGGCCAGTGTTTCTCCACAGAAGCGCGGTATTGTTCGTGAAGAAGAAGGGCGGGGCGCTGCGCGTGTGTTGATTAGGCGGTGAACAAG
This sequence comes from Przewalskia tangutica, assembly GCA_029844215.1. NCBI lineage: Eukaryota > Viridiplantae > Streptophyta > Magnoliopsida > Solanales > Solanaceae > Przewalskia > Przewalskia tangutica. The sequence continues at coordinate 69,462,461 of CM056727.1, forward strand.
GTGACCATTAAACGAATACCCTCCCGGGATTGATGATTTGTTCGACGGTTGCGAGTGCGAGATGTTTCTCAAGATTGATCTGCGATCGGGCTATCATCAGTGCGAGTCGAGAGAGGTGGATGTCCCAGATTGCATTCGGACGATGCGGGCATTATGAGTTGAGTCATGTCTTTTGGGTTGACGATGCTCGTGGTATTCATGGATTTGATGAGCAAGTGTTCAAACCATTTTGGACACGTTTGTGATAGTGTTCATTGATGATATCTTGGTTTATTCTCGCTCGGAAGCGGGAGCATGCGGAGCATTTGAGGCTATCTTGTGATTCTCCAGACCAGCGATTATGCGCCAAGTTTTCCAAATGCGAGTTTTGGTTGACTTGATGGCGTTTCTTGGGCATATTGTGGGGTGATGGCATTCGAGTTGTCTGGCGAGATCGGCGATCGAGACTTGGCGAGACCTACTACTCGGCGAGAGGTTCGCGATTTTACGGGCCTTGCGAGTTATTATCGGCGGTTCGTGGAGAAGTTTGCTTATCTACGCACCATTGACTAAGTGACTCGAGAAAGCGGCCAAGTTTGATGGTGATGCTTGTGGCGGGGTTTCGATTCTTGAAAGAAGGCGCGGCCGCCGTTCTTACTCTTCGGAGGTCGGATGGTTATGTCGTGTATTGTGATCGTCGGGCATCGGGTTGGGATGTGTATTGATGCGGCATGGCGGGGTTATAGCATATGCATCGGCGGTGAAGAAACACGAGGAACTACCCCACCCATGATTTGGAGTTAGCGTAGTGATTCACGCTTTGAAGATCCGGAGGCACTATTTGTATGGGGTTCACGTGGATATTTATACTGACCACAAGAGCCTCGGTATATCTTGACCAGAGGAGTGAACTTACGGCGAGAGCGGTGGTTAGAGTTGCTTAAGGATTACGATGTTGATATCTATACCACGGGAAGGCGATGTTGTGGCAGATGCTCTTAGTCGTAGGTCGATGGGAGCCTATCGGATGTGCGGCTAGAGAGGAGGGACATGGTTCGTGATTTGCATCGATTAGCGAGCCTTGGTGTCCGTTTGATTGATTACGATAGCGATGGGGTTAGAGTTCGTGAGGTTGCGAGTCTTCCATCGTCGAGGTGAAGAAGCGCGATTCGAGGATCGGCTTTGATTCGATATCGTGTCTGACTCTTCGTGAGGGCAAGGTCCTGAGGTAGCACTTTGATGGGGTGCTAAGGTTTGGCGGTGTGTGTTCCGGATGTTTGAGACTTGGCGGAGTTCTTGGGAAGCACGCGCGCGTTACTCTATCCATCCGAGTCGACCAAGATGTACCACGACGCTAGATCGTGTATTGGTGGGATGGCGAAGAGGGGCGTTGCGAGTTCGTAGCTCGGTGCCGTGTTGTCGGCAGTAAGGTAGAGCACGGAGGCACGGTGGTTTATTCTGACGATTGAGATCCCGACACGGAAGTGGGAGGTAATCAACATGGACTTCATCACGGGATTACCTCGCACTCGGAGGAGACATGATTCTATATGGGTTATCGTCGGCGGTGTGAAATCAGCCACTTTCTTCCGTCGGGGCGACTTTTGGTGAGGATTATGCCGAACTTTACATCAGAGATCGTCGATCGCATGGAGTCCCTACCCGATCATATCGAGACGAGAGCCCGGTTCTGGCTAACACGGAGGTCCTTCGAGAGGGTTTAGGGGCGCAGTGAGCACGATCTTGCATTTCATCCTGAGCAGACGGACAGCGAAGCGCACTATCCGACTCTTGAGGATATCTGCGAGCTTTGTGTTATTGACTTTAGTGGTAGTTGGGAGGATCATTTGCCTCTGGTTGAGTTCGCATATAATAATAGCTACCACTCGGTATTGGATGGCGCCTTATGAGGCCTTGTATGGGAGGAAGTGCGGTCGCCTATAGGTTGGTTCGATGTGGCGAGGCGGCTAGTGGGACGGATTTGGTACGACGATGGATAAGGTGAAGCTTATCAAGGCGGTATTGCGACTGAGTCGGCGGAAGTCGTATGCGAGATCATCGTCGTCGGCATCTTGAGTTCGAGGTTCATGATTGGGTTTTCTAAAGGTGTCACCCATGAAGGGTGTGATGAGATTCGGGAAGAAGGAAGCTCGGCCCTAGGTACATTGGGCGTTTAGTTGTCGCGAGGTAGGCAAGGTTGCTATGAGTTGGATCTGCCGTCCGATCCGGAAGCGATGCATCCGATTTTCACGTATCTATCTTTGAGAGATGTATCGGGGATCCATCTAGGTACACCCGATTGGCGATGTCGGTGACCAGGGGTTATCGTATGAGGAGATTCCATAGCGATAGTCGATCGTCGGAGTTAAGCGTCTGCGGACGAAGGGCGTGGCTTCCGTCAAAGTCTTGTGGCGGAGCGAGCTCGAGGAGGAGATGACATGGGAAGCGAGGAGGACATGAGGCGGAAGTATCCTCACCTATTCCCACCTCGGGTAATTCACTTTCCTACTTGTAAATTTTCGTTATCGTTTACGCCTATGTGTTGCTCTGTGGCGTGTGTGGCATTTACTCTGTTTAAGCTTCTTGCTAACCGTCTTGGGAAGGAACATTCGGGACGAATGTTTCTAGGAGAGGAGAATGTTATACCGTATTTCCGGAGTATATGCGTGAGGAATACGTGCGAAATCTTGCCTTAAAGATAAGCCTTGGGCGTTTTATTTTGTACACAACTCACTAAAAGAATCGTTTTCAGCAAACGTTTCCACGACTTCGTAGAGTAAATTCGGCTATGCCATTTCTTATTTTGCGGATTTTTAGAGAGGCGAAACATTTTGGACCAGCGGGAGGGTGACATGTGTCACCCTGCATTGAAACAAGTGGGGTGGCTTTGGGCGATTGGGCGTCAAAGAGGGTGTTAGCCTTGGCGATTGGGTCTTGTTTAGGCCTTGTTTTGTGGAGTGTTTTGTGGAGTGTTTTGTGGAGTGTTTTGTGGAGTAGGAGTTAGGGTGCACTTGGCTTGATCTTGGCCTTACACTTGCCTTGCACTTGTCTTCATCTTGGCCATTGGTTGGCCAAGGCTTGAGCTATAAATACCCCCAGAGATGAAGAGTTATTCATCCACAAAGTTATCTTCCAAGTCTAAAAATCCTCTCCTCTCCCTTAAGCTTTTCGTCAAACACCTCTTCCCTCCTTGTGTTGTATGGCGAGAGCCTACCCCTAGCCTAGCCGAAATCTACCCCCTCCCTTGGTAGAAAGTTACCTTCTTGTATCGTTATAATGCCCAAAATACCTAGCCCAAATACCTTAGTACTTAGTAGAAGTTGTGAAGAACTTCAGGGTTCTTGGAGCATACAACTTAGGAGCAAAACCTTGCTCAGTAGCGACTTTTCTAGGATATTATTGGGCTTACCGAGTAACTAATCCTAACCCTCTTTTGAATCATATATATATCTTTGTTGTAGTATAAGAATAAGTATAAATACTTAGAAGTATATCACAGAATAGAATTGAAGTATTAATCACTTAGAAAGGTTTAAAGAAGAATAATCAAGCTGCTTACATGAATTTGTTTTCTGATGAACTTATATAGCTCATGGGTAGGGAAGTCTTTGCCCGACTTACCGTAGAATTATGAACCCCTGTTTAGAATGACCTTGAGTAGTCTTTGATAGATATCTGTGACTATTATAGGTGACTCTCTGCGCGACATATTGACTTGGCGGTGGTTTTATTGAGAAGGTATGTGATTCTTCCTAAAGCATGATATTTTACAATAGATATATAGTACGGTAGACGTACATGTTTTAACTGAATAATAACTACGGCAATGTCTTTGACTTAAGACTGAATAATACTTACGGCAATGCCTCACGCTTAAGCTTTGAATAATAAAGAAGCGAAAACATTTCAAAGACTCTTGAATCATATTATCGAAGAGAACTAATTGGTTTTAAAGCGAAGCTTAAGAGTTATACTAGCTTTATGGGAAGTAAGTATAACCACTTAAGATTTATAAAAGAAACAAGTTTGCCTATGTGTTTATAACAGACTTGTATTGTGAAAAGAATAATAAAGATGGTTTGATAAATAGACATGATATGATGCTATGTGTGTTAGTATCTTGTAACGTTTGTATAGGTGAGTATCCTTGTTGTGCTTATGTTGTTTAAAGATAAGTTGTTATGTTAGTATCTTATCACTCACTCTTGAGATGATCAGGGGTTAAGCGCCTCCGTCACGGGGTAGACTCGAGTGATGCAGGACCATGATTCGAGAATACCTCATGCGGGTCGAGGGCCTATGCGAGCTACGGGAGTTCGAGTTAGTATGCGGGGTTATGCCTCATGCGGTCTGTGTGGCCATGCGGACAGCGAGTCCAGGACGATGCCGAGGAGTAGCTACCCTCGATGCGGGGTTATACCTCATGCGGGCCCATGTGAGTGGCCTATGCGGACTCCGGGTGTTATACCCCGTAGTTCCAGGGTATGTATGTGAGGACGTGCGTACGAGAATACGACAGAAATTTTGGAAAGTAAGGAAGATGTGATTTTTTCGACGGAAAAGTTCCGGTTTTTGTGAAGAAAAAGGTTCGTTAATGGGAATTGGATTCCCAGATTTGGTATTTGGACTTCTTGGATTATATTAGAATTTTGAGGTTTTATTTTCAGAAATGGTCACGTGGGACCACGGGAGAAAATTACTGGTTTTGTGGGGCGCTTTGTTTTGAGATTTCGGTATTTTGGATATTTTGGAGCGAAATATTTTGGGCAGTCGGGGCGACACGTGTCACCCCATGTGGCACCTTGGCGAAATGGTGGAGACAGTGGTTGCCACGTCCCTGGCGAAATGGGTTGACAAGTGGCAAGCCACTTGGCCACTGTTTTCGTTGGCCATGTGGTGTGGTGGGACCCACACACATGGCCCAATCTTGACCTACACTTACCTTGATCTTGGCCCTTGAATCCTACATATAAACCCCTTAAGTTGAAGAAGTAAATCATCCACCAGAAAGCTTTCCAAGCAAATGTTTTCCCTCCTTTGTGTAGATTTCGTCCCCTCCTCTTGTGTAGAAAATACTTGGTGTATTGTTGTATAATCCCAAATACCTTGGCCTAGTATCCCTAGTAGTATTCCAAAGTTATTTCAATACTAGGAGCAGGAAATACTACTTTATTCAATAGTAGTAAGCGAAACCACAGAAAAATCTTCCTAGCTTGGTGGAAGTATTTAGAAGTTGTTTAGAAACTTCTAAGGGTCGCTTGGAGCGGGTTGGAGCGTAAGGATTGGAGCTAAGCGTTGCTCGGGATCGACTTATAACTTGGATAATTTTGGGCTTATCGAGGTAATGATCTATGTCCCTATTGTAATTGGATATTACATGTTGTAGTAGTTATACTTGAGTATATTATATTGGAAGGATGATTATAAAGGATTGATTGTATTTACATTGGGTGTACTTGATGAGACTTGTGTAAGTATTATTGTGAAGCATATTTGAAAACGTCCGGATAGACGTTTAATCCCCTGGGAATTGTTCGCATCGTAGCGTGCCTGGTAAGGTGAGGAGATTTATGTGATAGCGGGAGAGTCTTTGCGAAATTTACGTAGAATAAGGAATCTTGTGTTTAGAATATTCTACGGAGAGTGCTAGAAGTTGATTTATATATTATGGTTGTTATAGGTGGATCTTTCTACGCGGCATACTTGACTTGGCTTGTGGTTTAAGCTAAAGGTATGTGATTCTTCCTATACTCTTGAGCATGATTGTTGTGAACTATATAGTGCGGTAGGCGTGCGTGTGTGAAACAATTTTTGTTTGTTTTAAAACATAAAGTGTTATAATGGCTTTATGGGAAGTTAGTTATAACGACTTTATGAAGATAAAAGAAAGATTTGGTTTTGTGATAAAGCGACTTGATTTTGAAAGTTAAGAGACTTGATCTTGAAAGATAAGAGACTTGACTTATAACGACTTGTTTTGGAAAGGAGAAGTAACTTGATTTAAGTATAGGTTACTTGCTTTGAAAAGAGTAAGTTAATTGGGTTTTAAAAGAGTATACTTGATGTTGTTCTAAAAGAAAAGCACTTGGTTTATAAAGTATAGAGTACTTGATTTTAAAAGCCTTGTAAAGATTTTCTGAAGGTGAAGTAATTTGGTTTTAAAGTAAGCGTGTTTTCTTTATATACTACAGTATTAGTATCGTGTGGCTTTTACATAGAAAGAGGTCTTTTGAAAGAAGGAAAGTATGTAGTATTTTGGGTTTGAAACGGATTGTTGATTAAAATGAATGTATGTTAAACTTGCCTATGCTTGTTGTGATAGTCTTTGATGTGCAAGTGTTTTGTTGATGTCTTCTGTGACTCTGCAGGAGGCGGCTATCGATTGATTAATTGGACATGCGGCGTTGGGTGGTCGCAGTATCGTCCACTTTGAGTATTGGTGGTTGTTTAATGCTGTCGTGACTCTGCAGGAGGCGGCTATCGATTTATTTCCTTTGGACATCTTGGCGTGATGGATGTTCCACGGGCGTCGTCGATAGGATGGTTTCATGGCCATGACTTAGAGGTAAGATGCGGGGCATGCGGTCATTGTGAGGTTGTGTTAGTCCATGGACCGCTAATCCATGAAGCTTGCGCGGTGACGGCGATCACGGGCTTGGTTTTATGCGTGTGGTTGAGCACGCTTTAGATACTTGTTACGGTCATTTTCGTGTCTGGTAGCCTGCGGTAGATAGCTTAAGATACTTGCCTCGGTCGTATCTTGTGAGGCGGTAGGCTATTATGCGTTAACAAGATACTTGCCTCGGCGATTCGTGGCTAGCTTTTGGGTAGTAGTTGGCTTAGTACCTTGCGTGATGGGATATGACTAGCTTTTGGGTGGTAGTTGGCTATTCTACTTGGCGTCGGTTTTGATAGCCTTGAGCGGATCTAGTGTTCGAGTTCACATATGGGTGTTGTTTTAGATCATATGCTGCCGCGGTGAGAATGAGTTCCACGGGCATGAGTGGTATTATGGGCGTGAGACCCGTAATTATGTGTGAGTGATTATTACGGGATATCGTCCCTGCCTTTGATAGCTTTTACGTATTGCGAAATGGTTTTATAAAATGATGAAATGTGATTTCATTACGGTATTTTCGATTTCACATACTTGGTACTGTTATCTTGACCTCGCCCGAAGCTGCGTTCATGTCGCGGTAAGTACACCGATTGGTTGATCCTCGCTCATAGGATCGCGATTCGGCGTTAGGAAGCTCCGTTCCTCGGAGGCTTATCTTTTGGTATAGTCCTGTCATTGTAGGTACTTGTACATTCGAGTATGGCGGGGCCACTGTCGTCATAGTTGTTGTATATCTTAAGTGCAGCCTTGTTGTGGCGGGGTTTGTAAAAAGGATAAGCGTTGGGTTTTATGTATATATACTAAAGCGGCGGTTGGGTTGCTTTATTTATTTATGTCTCTCATTTCATGTGTAAAGTTTTATTTCATTTGGTTTTCTCGATGTTGTATCACTAGGGTGCGGGGTAAGGCACGATGTGGGCCGAGTTTGGGCGTCACAAGTGGTATCGAGCGATTAATCCTCGGAAAGTGTCTACGAACCGTGTCTAGTAGAGTCTTGATTATCGGTGTGTTGTGCACACATCTATGTCGAGGAGGTGCAGGACATTTAGGATTGGTTTCTATTCTTCTCACTCTGAGATCGTGCCTTAGAGCGATGTTGTAAGTTGGACTCCTTATGACGTGTTCTTTTACGCGATTATGCCTCGCGCAAGGCAACCGGGCGAGAAGGGCAAAGCGGCCGTGGAGGCGCTAGTGGGACACGAGAGAATGCGAGCGCGAGCCGGTCATTACACGAGATAGTTCTTGACGGCGAGTTTTGCGGCGCCGCGGCCCAGCGAGAGTTAGAAGCGCGGCGGTGGGCTGCGAGACCACGATACACGAGCCTCGGTCCGCGGCTGGAAGCGAGAGGAATGGGTTACTGGAGATGGCGATTCTGGCGGGATCGTGGCGAACACGAGAGAAAGGCTGAATCGGCGATTCGATTCGGTAGCCCGTAGTTCATCCCGGTCGGATAGTTTGAGGCTACGGGATTTTACGAGTTGTATCCGCGAGTTACGGGTGAGGCACGAGGATGATCCGCAGGAGTTCATCCGTCGATTCTGAAGGATCGTCGCAGTGATCGAGCTTGGAGACGAGTCCGTGATTTTGGTTCGCATCGGTGCGTGATACCGCGATCGTGGTTTGATTCATGGGAGCTGTCGGGAGCATCGCCCCGGTATTTGGGGCGAGTTCTCGGAGGCATTTCTCGGCCATTTCTTGCCGCGCGAATGAGAGAACGCGGTAAACGAGTTTACGATCTTTGAGGCAGGGAGGGCGCTTGATTGGGAGTACAACGTAGAGTTCGACTCGTTGGCTCGATATGTCCACTGCGTTAGTAGCTAATATGGAGGGCGAGTGCACGCTACGTCCGCGAGGCTTGATGACTACTTGGCGAGTCTTGTTGGTGTATCGCTCAGGGCATGGACATCGCCGCGTGCGACTCATGCGCTAGGGTGTGAGGCACGGAGAGGCGGCGGATTGACGATATCGCGAAGAAGGGCCGGGACGGCGAGGTCCTTTGGTAACTTTCAAGGCGGACCGCCTCGGCCGAACTAGTTATACGCGCCGCCCGATGCAGTGGTCCTCTGATCTTGAGGCCTCGAGTATTGAGGCGGTCGAGCTCGAGGTTGAGTTTCGGGGAGTTGGGGTCTTGGCGGAGAAGCCACCGACCTAAGTGTAACGGTGTGGTAAACCCGTTCGAAGTGTCGGAAGGACTTGTTTTACATGTGGCGTGAGGCCATTTGCGAAATTGTCCTACGAGGTAGCGCGGATGTTGAGACTCGGCCGGGATCATTGCGGGTTCTTCGCGCCCGATAGCTAGGCGGGGTGTTCATATCTGCGAGCGAGGCGAGCGGTCGTGGTGGAAGTTCGATTATAGCGGTCCTTGAAATCGCCTATTTGTTTTTGTGATATCGGTATATCCTTGACCTCTAAGAGACTAGTATGCATTTGTATTAAGATAAGTATATTTTTAATTATTATGTTACGATAGCATTATGTTGGTGTGATAATTCCATGGGTAGTGTAAGATGGAAGTGGTAGCTTTCATGGCGTGAATTAGTAAGATTGTTCGGATCGGGAGCGAGAGATTAGGCGCGATAGCGGGTGGGTTGAGGCCAAGTCGCGGGTCAACCGCGGCCGGATTGAGGTGGGGTCGATTCGAGGTGGTCGTAGGGTGGTAGAGTCACGAGGTGCTAGGCCAGTTTAGGTAACCATCGTATGAGTTCGTGGATGCGTTCGACCAGAATCGGATCGTGAAGGCGGAGATAGGCCTTAGAGTAAATTGAAGCTCGTAGGAGCTATTGTGAGATTAGAAATGATTTCCTCGTTAGCTTGGATTTGTCTGTTACGATGGCCATTGATAGCGTGATTGGTTTCGTAAGTATAGTAGTGAAGACTATCTGGCTGCGTTCGTTTGGAGACTTAGAAGGAACATTGGGACGAATGTTTCTAAGGAAGAATGTTATACCCGTAGTTCGGTATGTATGTGAGGGCGTGCGTGCGAGAATACGTGAGAAATTTTGGAAAGTAAGGAAGATGTGATTTTTGGCGGAAAAGTTAGGTTTTGTGAAGAAAAAGGTTCGTTAATGGAATTGGATTCCCAGTTTGGTATTTGGACTTCTTGGATTATATTAGAATTTTGAGGTTTTATTTTGAAATGGTCACGTGGGACCCAGGAGAAAATTCTGGTTTTGTGGGGCCGCTTTGTTTTTGAGATTTCCGGTATTTTGGATATTTTGGAAGGCGAAATATTTTGGGCAGTCGGGGCGACACGTGTCACCCCATGTGGCACCTTGGCGAAATGGTGGAGACAGTGGCTGGCGACTGTCCGCTTGGCGAAATGGGTTGACAAGTGGCAAGCCACTTGGCCCTTGTTTCGTTGGCCATGTGGTGTGGTGGGACCCACACACACATGGCCCAATCTTGACCTACACTTACCTTGATCTTGGCCCTTGATCCTCTATATAAACCCCTTAAGTTGAAGAAGTAAATCATCCTCACTTGAAAGCTTTCCAAGCAAATGTTTTCCCTCCTTTGTGTAGATTTCGTCCCCCTCCTCTTGTGTAGAAAATACTTGGTGTATTGTTGTATAATCCCAAATACCTTGGCCTAGTATCACTAGTAGTATTCCAAAGTTATTTCAATACTAGGGCAGGAAATACTACTTTATTCCAATAGCAGTAAGCGAAACCACTAGAAAAATCTTCCTAGCTTGGTGGAAGTATTTAGAGAAGTTGTTTAGAAACTTCTAAGAATTCGCTTGGAGGCGGGTTGGGCGTAAGGATTGGAGCTAAGCGTTGCTCGGGATCGACTTATAACTTGGATAATTTTTGGGCTTATCGAGGTAATGATCTATGTCCCTATTGTAATTGGATATTACATGTTGTAGTAGTTATACTTGAGTATATTATATTGGAAGGATGATTATAAAGGATTGAGCTGTATTTACATTGGGTACTTACAGTAGACTTGTGTAAGTATTATTGTGAAGCATATTTGAACACGTCAGGTTAGGCGTGTAATCCCTGAGGAGTTGTTGGCACAGTAGCGGGCACAGTAAGGAGGAGATTTATGTGATAGCGGGGAGGTCTTGCGAAATTTACGTAGAATAAGGAATCTTGTGTTTAGAATATTCTACGGAGAGTGCTAGAAGTTGATTTATATATTATGGTTGTTATAGGTGGATCTTTCTACGCGGCATACTTGACTTGGCTTGTGGTTTAAGCTAAAGGTATGTGATTCTTCCTATACTCTTGAGCATGATTGTTGTGAACTATATAGTACGGTAGGCGTGCGTGTGTGAAACAATTTTTGTTTGTTTTAAAACATAAAGTGTTATAATGGCTTTATGGGAAGTTAGTTATAACGACTTTATGAAGATAAAAGAAAGATTTGGTTTTGTGATAAAAGCGACTTGATTTTGAAAGTTAAGAGACTTGATCTTGAAAGATAAGAGACTTGACTTATAACGACTTGTTTTGGAAAAGGAGAAGTAACTTGATTTAAGTATAGGTTACTTGCTTTGAAAGAGTAAGTTAATTGGGTTTTAAAAGAGTATACTTGATGTTGTTCTAAAAGAAAAGCACTTGGTTTATAAAGTATAGAGTACTTGATTTTAAAAGCCTTGTAAAGATTTTCTGAAGGTGAAGTAATTTGGTTTTAAAAGTAAGCGTGTTTTCTTTATATACTACAGTATTAGTATCGTGTGGCTTTTACATAGAAAGAGGTCTTTTGAAAGAAGGAAAGTATGTAGTATTTTGGGTTTGAAACCGGATTGTTGATTAAAATGAATGTATGTTAAACTTGCCTATGCTTGTTGTGATAGTCTTTGATGTGCAAGTGTTTTGTTGATGTCTTCTTAGTGACTGCAGGAGAAGTAGGCTATCGATTGATTAATTGGACATCACGGCGTTGGGTGGTCAGCGGTATCGTCCACTTTGAGTATTGGTGGTTGTTTTGCATGCGTCGTGACTCTGCAGGAGGGCTATCGATTTATTTCCTTTGGACATCTTGGCGTGATGGATGTTCCACGGGCGTGCGTCGATGGGATGGTTTCATGGCCATGACTTAGAGGTAAGATCTTGGGGCATGCGGTCATTGTGAGGTTGATTTGTTAGTCCGTGGACCGCTAATCCATGAAGCTTGCGCGGTGACGGCGATCACGGGCTTGGTTTTATGCGTGTGGTTGAGCACGCTTTAGATACTTGTTACGGTCATTTTCGTGTCTGGTAGCCTCGGTAGATAGCTTAAGATACTTGCCTCGGTCGTATCTTGTGAGGCGGTAGGCTATTATGCGTTAGCTTAAGATACTTGCCTCGGCGATTGCGTGGCTAGCTTTTGGGTAGTAGTTGGCTTAGTACCTTGCGTGATGGGATATGACTAGCTTTTGGGTGGTAGTTGGCTATTCTACTTGGCGTCGGTTTTGATAGACGAGCGAGGATCTAGTGTTGAGTTCACATATGGGTGTTGTTTTAGATCATGTCTTGCCGGCGGTGAGAATGAGTTCCACGGGCATGAGTGGTATTATGGCGTGAGACCCGTAATTATGTGTGAGTGATTATTCGGGATATCGTCCCTTACTTGACATAGCTTGTTTACGTATTGCGAAATGGTTTTATAAAATGATGAAATGTGATTTCATTCTGATATTTTCGATTTCACATACTTGGTACTGTTATGCGACCTCGCTTGAAGTGCGTTCATGTCGCGGTAGAGTACACCGATTGGTTGATCCTCGCTCATAGGATCGCGATTCAGCGTTAGGAAGCTCGTTCCTCGGAGGCTTATCTTTTGGTATAGTCCTGTCATTGTAGGTACTTGTACATTCGGGGTATGGCGGGCCCTGTCGTCATAGTTGTTGTATATCTTAAGTGCAGTAACCTTTGTTGTGGGCGAGGTTTGTAAAAAGGATAAGCTGTTGGGTTTTATGTATATATACTAAAGGCAGCGGTTGGGTTGGCTTTGTTTATTTATTTATGTCTCTCATTTCATGTGTAAAGTTTTTATTTCCATTGGTTTTCTCGATGTTGTATCACTAGGGTGCCGGGTAAGGCACGATGGCGGGCGAGTTTGGGCGTCACAGGAGTCGAGATTAGGCTTGCGAGAATGATGATGGGGCGAGTGGCCTGTTTGATCATTCGCGGCCTGAACAAGACCTATTCTGATTACTATTGTTGCTCTTGTTTGTGATGTGGCACTACGTGCGGTTTCCTTGGTTGTTTCACACATATTTGTAAACTGGTTTTTAAATGATATGTTTTCATTTAAGTATTTCTGATTTCGCATACTTAGTACTGTTATCTTGACCTCGCCGAAGTGCGTTCATCTGCGGTAAGGGCAAGCGGTGCTAGATCCACATCCTTAGGATCTTTGCGTTGGTGTCGTGAGCTCCATCTTCTCGGAGGCTCTACTTTTAGGTATGATCTCCTGTATTGTAGATAGTTTTGTCTGATCGGGGTATGGCGGGCCTGTCCGCCATAGTTGTTTACTTCCTTAGAAGTGCAGTACTATTATGCAGTTGGGATGTAGCTGAAACTTGAGTTATTTATATTATGCGAAAGGCAAGCTTTTCTTGAGATAAAGCGTGTCTTATTTTATAAAGCATTTCTGTCTTGTTTTATATTCATTTGGTTACTCGATGTATGACTACTTGGGTGCCGGTGAGGCACGATCCACGAACCGGGCAGTCGTGACACCCTCTTCCCTCCCTCGAAGGCCTGGCCGAAACCACCCTCCCCTTTGTAGTGTCTGGCGAGGCACGCTGACCTTCCCTTGGTATTGCTCTCGTCCAAACACACCCCCCATCTTGGTAGAAATACTCTCCAAGTATTGTTACTATCCCCAAAATACCCTAGCCGTATACCTTATAGTATTTCCAAAGTCACCTCTACACTAAAAGCCCAGAAATACTATCTATACTTCCATTTAGTCACTAAACGAAACCCTTGGAGAAACTTCATTGTTGGTTGAAGTAGTTAGTAGAAGTTGTGTAGAAACTTCTAAGGGTTTCTTGGAGCGGATTGGAGCGCACCGATTAGGAGCTAAACCTCGCTCAGGATCGACTTATATCTTGGATAATATTGGGCTTATCGAGGTAAATATCTTATCCTTCTATTGTAAATGGGGAATACATACTGTAGATGTATAGAAATTAGTATAAAATACGTAGAAGGATATTAAAGAATAGAATTGAACTATAATCACATCAGAAGATTTAAAGAAGATTGAACTGTACTTACATAGAATTTGTATTCTGATGAGACTTGTATAGTTCTGGGTAGGAAGTCTTGCCCAATTTTAGTAGAATTAAGGACCTGCTGCTTAGAACTTTCTGAGTAGTCTAGACGTTGATAGGCGTATTTGGTAGTATAGGTCGATACTCTGCGGCGTGACATATTCGACTTGGCGGTGGATTTCCAGGAAGGTATGTGATTCTTCTTATACTCTTGAGCATGATATTTTAAAATATATATATAGTACGGTAGGCGTCATGTGTTAACCGAGCGTAGTTTCTTGCAATGTCTTTTGACTTAAGCACGAATAATAAGAATCTTGAAGTCTTTCAAAAGAATTATAAATCATTTTTGAAAGAAGAAGGATATTGTTTTTAAAACAAAAAGATTAAGAGTTATACTAGCTTTATGGGAAGTTAGGTATAACTACTTAAGACTGATAAAAGGAACAATTTACTTATGCGTTTATAAAAGACTTGTATTGATTTCTGGAAAGTATAATAAGATGGTTTGATGAGTAGACATGTTATGATGCTATGTGTGTTAGTGTCGTGTAACGTGTGTATAAGAGGGTATTCTTGTTGTTCTTATGTTGTTTAACGATAAGCGGTTACGTTAGTATTATATCACTCACCTCTTGACATGATCTGGGGTTGTCGCCTCCGATGCGGGGTAGACTAAGGCGATGCAGGACCATGATTCGAGAATACCTAAATGCGGGTCCAGGGACCTATGCGAGCTACTGAGTTCGAGGTTAGTGTGCGGGGTTATACCTCATGCGGTCTATATGGCCATGCGGACTACGAGTCGGGGCGATGCTGGGAGTAGCTACCCTCGATCACGAGGAATACCTTATGCGGGCCTAGGTGGCTATGCGGACTACTGAGTCCAGGATTAGGCATGCATAATGATACTATGGGCGATTGGCCTGCGATCATTCGCGGCCTAGGAAAAGACTTATTCTGATTTACCTATTGTTGCTCTTGTTTATGATGTGGCCTTATGTGCGGTTACATTGGTTGTTTCGTGCGTATTTGTAAAATTGGTTTTAAAATGATATGATTTCATTTAAGTACTTTCTGATTTCACATACTTAGTACTGTTGTCTTGACCTCCTTGGGGCTGCGTTAAATGCCGCAGGTAAGAAGCAGTGCTAGATCCGCATCCTTAGGATCTTTTGCTTTGGTGTCGGGAGCTCCACCTTCTCGGAGGCTCGACTTTTGGGTATGATCTCCTGTTGTGTAGATAGTTTTGTACATTCGGGGTATGGCGGGGCCTGTCCGCCATAGTTGTTTACTTCCAGAAGTGCAGTAGTCTATTATGCGGTTGGGATGTAAGCGCGATTTTGGTTTATATATATATATCTTGAAAGCGACTTTCTCGAATAAATTGTGTCTCAATTTACATTGTTTCATGTCTTGTTTTTATATTCCGCTGATTTTCTCGATGTATGACTACTTAGGTGCGGGTAAGGCACGATCCACGAGCCGGATCGGTCGTGACAAAAGTGGTATCGAGCGATTAATCCTCGGAGCGTGTCTGCACCGTATCTAGTAGAGTCTTGATTATCGGTGTGTTGTGCACCACACCAATAATCAGGAGGCTATAGGATATTTAGGATTGGTTTCCATTTTTCTCACTCTGAGATCGTGCCTTAGAGTGTTATAAGTTGGACCCCTCTAACGTATTCCTTTTTATATGATTATGCCTCGCATAAGGCAACCGGGCCCAGGAGGGCAAGGCGGCCGAGGCTGCGAGTAGAGTTCGAGAGGTTACGAGGCACAGGCCAATCTATACCCGAGGCTGCGAGTTCCACGCGTCGCCGGCCCAGCGAGGTTTAGGACCACGGCGATGGGCGATGAGACCCGATACTGCGCTCGGTTCCGACTGGAAGCGAGATGAGATGGGTTATAGAGATGGCCCGATTCGGCGAGATCGTGGCGAACATGAGATAAGTGGAATCTGGCGATTCCAGCTCAGCTGATACTGCGGTTCACCCGAGATCGGACGATTTGAGGCTACGGGATTTTACGAGTTGTAGCGCGAGTTTTATGGGTCGAGGCACGAGGATGATCCGCGAGTTCATCCGTCGGCTCTGAGAGGATCATGCGAGTGATCGAGGCTTGAGGCGATGCGTGATCTTCGGTTCCACATAAGCTGCGTGATACCGCATGATCGATTGGTTTCGTGGGAGTTATCGGGAGAGCACATCCCGGCCTACTTGGGACGAGTTTTGGAGGCCTTTCTCTCACTTCTTGCCTCCACAAATGAGGAGGGCGCGGGCGATAGATTTTTATTCTTTGAGGCAGAGGACGCCTTAGGGAGTACAACGTTGAGTTCGGTCGTTGGCTCGTCGTCCCTGCGTTGGTAGCGAGATATGTGGGGCGGTGCATCGCTACGTCACGGGCTAGATGATTATATGGCGAGTCTTGTGCGGTGTGGCTCTTGGCCGAGCATGGACATTACCGTATGCGAGCTCATGCACTTGGATGCGAGGCGTGAGGCCGGCGGTTGTGACGGCAGCGAAGAGCCGGGGCGGCAGGGCCTTTTGGTAGCTTCTCGGGGTGGGCGGCCGGCACGATCTTGATTTGCACCACGGCCGGCTCGAGCACACTGCTCCGTCTTCAAGGCCCAGAGTATTCGGCGGTCGGGGCCCAGGACTTGGACTTCGAGTAGCGAGGTGCTAACCGTCGAGACCACCCCGCCGGTGTGGCCGTCACGGTAGATCCCAGCTCGGGAGTTGGGGTCCTACGTCCGGAGGTTGCTACATTTATGGCAGCGGGCCACTGCGAGGCTGTCAGGCTAGGAGCGGCGTGGGTGGTAGTCGGCTACTGAGTTCTTTCAGGTCTTCGTCTCCTGATTTACTCGCCCGGGTAAGGTACTCGTGGGCGGCCAGTCGCGGCGAGGTCGTGGCGCGGTCCCGATTCTAGCGGTCCTCGAACGCATTTATGCCTTGTCGGCCGGCGGGACGGAGGCCTCGCACGATGTAAATCCGCAGTACTTTATCGTTTCTGTTGTGGCGTGTATGCCTTGATTGATCGGGTTCTACTGTCTATATATCTCCACTTATTGCTAGTAGGATAGGGATAGAGCACGAGTCCATAGACCACTTTCGGTAGCTACGCGATGGTGATTCGGTGGTAGCTCGGCGGGTATATAGGGCTTGTCGGTGACGTATGCGATCGTCGGACCTAGCCGACTTGATAGAGTTGGATATGGTGATTTCGAGGTGATCATGGGTATGGATTGGCTAGCTTCTTGCTACGCCAATGTAGGCTGCGAGGAGAGAGTGGTGCGGTTCCGATTTCTGAGGCCGGTTGTTGAGTGGGAGAACATTTGACGCTAGAGGTAGGTTTATTTCCTACCTCGAGGCTAGGAAGATGGTGCGAGAAGGGTATATCTACCATCTCATTGGTGTTTGATCTGAGGCTGCGGTACCAGATTTTACATCGATTCGATAGTCGAGAGTTCCCGGATGTGTTTCGACGACCTCCCGGTATCCCTGCGAGAGGAGATTGAGTTTTGTATAGATGTGTTGCGGACACTCGGCTTTATTCCATTCCGCCATCTGAGAATGGCACCCGCGAGTTGAGAGAGTTGAAGGACGGTGAGAGATTTCTTTGGAGAAAGGGCTTCATCCGGGCCTAGTGTTTCTCCAGGGAAGCGCGGTATTGTTCGTGAAGAAGAAGGGCGGACGCTGCGCGTGTGTTGATCTGACGGTGAACAAGGTGACCATTAAACGAATACCCCCTTCCCGTGATTGATGATTTGTTCGATCGATTGCAGTGCGAGATGTTTTTCAAGATTGATCTGCGATCGGGCTATCATCAGTGCGAGTCGAGGCGGATGTCCCTAGAGTGCATTTCGGACGTGCGAACTATGAGTTGAGGTTATGTCTTCGGGTTGACGATGCTCCGGCGGTATTTATGGATTTGATGAACCGAGTGTTCAAGCCATTTTGGACACGTTTGTGATAGTGTTCATTGATGACATCTTGGTTTATTCTCGCTCAGAGCAGGAGCATGCGGAGCATTTGAGGGCCGTCTTGAAGTTCTCAAGACCAGCGGTTATGCGAAGTTTTCCAAATGTGAGTTTTGGTTAACCCGGTGGCTTTTCTTGGGCATATTGTGGGTGATGGCATTGGTGGATCACGGCAAGATCGAGCGATCGGGAGTTGGCCTAGACCTACTACTCCGATAGAGGTTCGCGATTTTACGGGCCTTGCGAGTTATTATCGGCGGTTCGTAGAAGTTTGCTTTATCTACGCACATCGACTAGGTGACTCGAAGCGGCTAAGTTTGATGGTGATGCGTGTGGCGGGGTTTCGATTCTTGAAGGAGGCGGCGGCCGCCCGTTCTTACTCTTCGGAGGTCGAGCGGCTATGTCGTGTATTGTGATGTATCGGGCATCGGGTTGGGATGTGTGTTGATGCAGGGCAAGGTTATAGCGTCACGCGTCGGCGACTTAAGAAGCATGAGGAACTACCCGCTCATGATTTGGAGTTAGCGTGGTGATTCACGCCTTGAAGATGCGAGGCACTATTTGTATGGGGTTCATGTGGATATTTATCAGACCACAAGAGCCTCGGTATATCTTCACGGAGGAGTGAACTTACGAGAGGCGGTGGTTAGAGCTTCTCAAGGATTACGATGTCGACATCCTGTACCACGGGGAAGGCGATGTTGTGGCAGATGCTCTTAGTCGTATGTCGATGGGGAGTCTATCAGATGTGCAGACAGAGAGGAGAGCCATGGTCCGCGAGTTACACCAGGTAGCGAGCCTTGGAGTCCGACGATTGATTACGATAGCGATGGGGTTCGAGTTCGAGAGGTTCCAGTCTTCCATCGTCGAGGAGGTGAAGAGGCAACGGATTTGAGATCGGTTTTGACACGATGCCGTGATCGGCTCTTCGTGAGAGGAAGGGTCCTTTTGAGGTAGCACGATGGGGTGCTAAGGTTTGAGGGCAGGTTGTGTGTTCGGATATTGCGAGGACTTGGCGGCGAGTTCTAGGGAAGCACACGTAGCGGCGTTACACTATCCATCGTGGTCGACCAAGATGTACCACGACCTTAGATACGTGTATTGGTGGGATGGCTTGAAGAGGGGCGTTGTAGAGTTTGTAGCTCGGTGCGTGTTGTTAGCGGTGAAGGTAGAGCACCAGAGGCCTGGTGGTTTGTTGCAGACGATTGAGATACCGACCTGGAAGTGGGAGGTGATCAACATGGACTTTATCACAGGATTACCTCGCACTCAGAGGAGACATGATTCTATATGGGTTATCGTCGCGGTGACGAAATCAGCCCACTTTCTTCCGTCGGGGCGACTTTTGGTGAGGATTATGCGGACTTTACATCAGAGATCGTCGATGCATGGAGTCCCTATTTCGATCATATCGCATGAGGATCGATTTACGGCTAAGCGGAGGTCTTTCGAGAAGGGTTTAGGGCAGCGAGTGAGCGATCGCATTCCATCCTGAGACGACGGACGGTGGCGCACTATCCGACTCTTGAGGATATCTGCGAGCTGTGTTATTGACCGAGGGTAGCCGGGAGGATCATTTACCTCTAGTTGAGTTTGCGTATAATAATAGCTACCACTCGGTATTGAGATAGCGCCTTATGGGGCCTTGTATGGGAGGAAGTGCGGATCGCCGATAGGCTGGTTTGATAATGGCGAGTGCGATTAGTGGGACGGATTTGGTGCGGCGATGGATAAGGTGAAGCTTATCCATGGCGATTCTTGGCTTCGAGTCGGCGAAGTCATACGCAGATCATCGTCGTCGGCATCTAGAGTTTGAGGTTGATGATTGGGTTTTTGAAGGTGTCACCCATGAAGGGTGTGATGAGGTTCGAAGAAGGAAACTCGGCCCAGGTACATTGGGCCTATCATATTGTCGCGAGGTAGGCAAGGTTGCCTACGAGTTGAATCTGCCGTCCGTCTGGAGGCGGTGCATCCGATTTTCACGTTTCTATCTTTGAGGAGATGTATCGGGGATCCATCTAGGGTACACCGATTGGCGATGTCGGTGACCAGGGGTTATCGTATGAGGAGATTCCCATAGCGATAATCGATCGTCGGGTTAAGCGTCTGCGGACGGGGCGTGGCTTAGTCAAAGTCTTGTAGCGGAACGAGCTCAGGGAGGAGATGACGTGGGAAGCTGAGGAGGACATGAGGCAGAAGTACCCTCACCTATTCCCCACACCTCCAGGTAACTCACTTTCCTACTTATAATTTTCATTGACTTATTTGCTTAAATGTTGTATTGTGGCCGTGTGAGGCATTTGCAAACTGTTTAAGTTATGAAGAACCTTATCGCTGTGTGTCTTAGGAAGGGACATTCGGGACGAATGTTTCTAAGGAGGGGAGAATGTTATACCCCGTATTTCCAGAGTATGTACGTAAGGGCGTACGTACAAAAGTTTAGCCTTAAGATTAGGCATAGGACGAATTTGGGCACAACTCACAAAACGAATGGTTTTCCGACGAAACATTTTACAAAACTTGCGAAAGGAAAATTCCGGCTATGTCATTTATATTTTTTGCGGATTTTTCCGAGAGATGAAACATTTTGGACCAACGAGAGGGTGACACTTGTCACCCTCAAGTGGACGGCCAAGTGGGGCGGCACCTTGGACGATTGCCATGGTTTTGTGGCTTAAATCTTGGGTCAATGTTTTGTGAGGGATTTGTGGAGTAGGGCTAGGGTGCACTTGTGAAAATCTCCACCTTACACCTGCCTACCACTTGGCTTCATCTTGGCCCTTGAAAGCACTATAAATACCCCCTTGAGTTGATGAGTTCTTCATCCACAAATCAACTTTCCAAGTCTCCAAAATCCCTCCCCTCTCCTTATAGTTTTCGTCCAAAGCCCTCTTCCCTCCCCCTTGAGAAGGCCTTGGCCGAAACCACCCCTCCGCTGTAGTGTCTGGCAGAGGCACCCCCTTCGCTGGGTACTGCACTCGTCCACACACACCCCCCTCGTGGTAGAAAGACTCTCCAAGTTTTTTTACTATCACCAAAATACCAGAGAATTATACCTTATAGTATTTCCAAAGTCACCTCTACACTAAAAGCCCAGAAATACTATCTATACTTCCATTTAGTCACTAAACGAAACCCTTGGAGAAACTTCATTGTTGGTTGAAGTAGTTAGTAGAAGTTGTGTAGAAACTTCTAAGTGTTTCTTGGAGCGGATTGGAGCGCACCGATTAGGAGCTAAACCTCACTCAGGATCGACTTATATCTTGGATAATATTGGGCTTATCGAGGTAAATATCTTATCCTTCTATTGTAAATGGGGAATACATACTGTAGATGTATAGAAATTAGTATAAAATACGTAGAAGGATATTAAAGAATAGAATTGAACTATAATCACATCAGAAGATTTAAAGAAGATTGAACTGTACTTACATAGGACTGTATTTACAGTAGACTTGTATAGTTTACCGGGTAGGGAAGTGCTGCCCAATTTTCCGTAGAATTAAGGACCCTCTGCTTAGAACTTTCTACAGAGTAGTCTAGACGTTGATAGACGTATTTGACTGGTATAGGTCGATACTCTGCGCGTGACATATTCGACTTGGCAGGTGGATTTCCCCGAGAAGGTATGTGATTCTTCTTATACTCTTGAGCATGATATTTTAAAATATATATATAGTACGGTGAGCGTCGTGTGTTAGCGAACGTAGTTTCTTGCAATGTCTTTTGACTTAAGCCTGAATAATAAGAATCTTGAAGTCTTTCAAAAGAATTATAAATCATTTTTGAAAGAAGAAGGATATTGTTTTTAAAACAAAAAGCTTAAGAGTTATACTAGCTTTATGGAAAGTTAGGTATAACTACTTAAGACTGATAAAAGGAACAGTTTACTTATGCATTTATAAAAGACTTGTATTGATTTCTGGAAAGTATAATAAGATGGTTTGATGAGTAGACATATTATGATGCTATGTGTGTTAGTGTCTTGTAACGTGTGTATAAGAGGGTATTCTTGTTGTGCTTATGTTGTTTAACGATAAGCGGTTACGTTAGTATTATATCACTCACCTCTTGACATGATACCGGGGGTTAAGCTGCCCTCCGATGCGGGGTAGACTCAGGCGGTCTGGGACCATGATTCGAGAATACCTCATGCGGGTCCAGGGGACCTGTGCGGAGCTACGAGAGTTCCAGGTTAGTGTGCGGGGTTATACCTCATGCGGTCTATGTGGCCATGCGGACTACGAGTCCAGGACGATGCCGGGGAGTAGCTACCCTCGATGCGAGGAATACCTCATGCGGGCCTAGGTGGCCTATGCGGACTACGGGAGTCCAGGATTAGGCATGCATAATGATACTATGGGCGATTGGCCCTGCTTCGATCATTCGCAGCCTAGGAAAAGACTTGTTACAGTTTACCTATTGTTGCTCTTGTTTATGATGTGGCACTATGTGCGGTTACATTGGTTGTTTCGTGCATATTTGTAAAATTGGTTTTAAAATGATATGATTTCATTTAAGTACTTCTGATTTCACATACTTAGTACTGTTATCGACCTCGCCCGAGGCTGCGTTCATGCCGCAGGTAAGGGAAAGCAGGTGCTAGATCCGCATCCTTAGGATCTTTTGCTTTGGTGTCAGGAGCTCCACCTTCTCCAGAGGCTCGACTTTTGGGTATGATCTCCCTGTTGTGTAGATAGTTTTGTACATTCAGGGTATGGCGGGGCCCTGTCCCGCCATAGTTGTTTACTTCCTTAGAGGTCTGTAGTCCTATTGTACAGTTGGGATGTAAACTGCCAGATTTTGGTTTATATATATATATGCCGAAAGGCGACTTTCTCAGATAAATTGCGTCTCAATTTACATTGTTTCATGTCTTGTTTTTTATTCCGCTGATTTTCTCTGATGTATGACTACTTGGGTGCCCGGGTAAGGCACCAGTCACGGGCCCCGGATCGGGTCGTGACAACCAGAGCCTGCCGATACACGAGAAATGACCAGGACAAGTATCTCAAGTGTGCCTGTAACCACATGTACAAATCAAGCCCGTGATCGCTCATCACCACGGCAAGCTTCATGGATTAGCGGTCCATGGACAAATAACAAAACCCTCACAATGACCGCATGCCCCGGCATCTTACCTCGGAAAACATGGTCATGAAACCATCCTACTGGACGCATGCTCGTGGATCATCCATCGCGTCAGCATGTCCAAAGGAAATAACAAGATAATACTCAAAGTGGGCGCATACTCGTGGACCATCCAACGTGTCAGTATGTCCAAAAGAAATAACCAGATAATACTCAATAGTGGACGCATACTCGTGGACCATCCAACGTGTCAGTATGTCCAAAAGAAATAACCAGATAATACTCAATAGTGGACGCATACTCGTGGACCATCCAACGTGTCAGTATGTCCAAGCAATCAATCAGATAGCCGGTCCTCCCCGAGAGACACGGTAGCATAGAATCAAAACACTTGCACAACAAAGGCTATCACAACAAGCATAAGCAAGTTCAATGTACTTTCATTTTATATCAACAATCCGGGTTTCAACCCCAAAATACTACATACTTTCATTCTTTCAAAAAGACCCCTTTTTACGTAAAAGATACTAATACTCGTAGCATCAAAAACACATTTCCTTTTCAAACCAAATTACTTTACTTTCGTAAAAAAACCTTTACAAGACTTTTAAAATCAAGTACTGTATACTTTTTAAACCAAGTGCCTTTCTTTTAAAACAACATCAAGTATACTCTTTAAAACTCAAATACTTACTCTTTTCAAAACAAGTAACCTATACTTAAATCAAGTTACTTCTCTTTTCCCGAAAACAAGTCGTTATAAGTCAAGTCTCTTATCTTTCAAGATCAAGTCTCTTAACTTTCAAAATCAAATCTTTCTTTTATTCTCATAAAGTCGTTATAACTAACTTCCCATAAAGCCATTATAACACTTTATGTTTTAAACAACCAAAATCCATTTCACACACGTACGTCTACCGTACTATATAGTTCACAACAATCATGCTCAAGAGTATAGGAAGAATCACATACCTTTTTAGCTTAAACCACAAGCCAAGTCAAGTATGCCGCGCGTAGAAGATCCACCTATAACAACCACAATATATCTATCAATCTCTAGTTCTCTTCGTAGCATTCTAAGTAAACAGTTCCTTATTCTACGGAAAATTCGGCAGCACCACATGAACACATAAATAACCTCCCACAACAAGGCACGCTACCAAGCCAACAACTCGAGGATTACACGTCTAACCGGACGTGTTCAAGTCTGCTTCACAAAAATACTACACAAGTCTACTGTAAATACAGTCTAATGTAAATACAGTTCAATCCTTTATAATCATCCTTCCAATATATCTTATACTCAATTCTATACTACTACAATATGTAATATCCAATTACAATAGGGGGACATAGATCATTACCTCGATAAGCCCAAAATTATCCAAGTTTATAAGTCGATCCTGAGCAACGTTTAGCTCCAACTCCTTACGCTCCAACCCGCTCCAAGCGACCCTTAGAAGTTTCAAAACAACTTCTCTTAAAACTTCAACCAAGCTAGGAAGATTTTTCTAGGGTTTCACTTTGCGACTAATGGAATAAGTAGTATTTCCGGGCTCCTAGTATTGAAATATCTTGGAATACAACTAGGGATACTAGGCTAAGGTATTTGGGATAATACAATAATACTCAAAGTATTTTCTACACATGAGGGGGAGGGTGGACGAAACTACTCAAGGGAGTGGATATTTTTGCCTTGGAAAGTCTTTAAGTGTGGATGAATATTATGTCTTGCACTATGGGGTATTTATAGAAGAATCAAGGGCCAAGATAAATGTAAGTGTATGGTCAATATTGGGCCATGAGTGTGTGGGTCCCACCACACCACATGGCCAACGAAAATTGGTGCCAAGTGCCATGGCGTTTCGGCGAGGACATGTGGCTAGCCTTGTCCCAATTCGACCATGGCCACTCAAGGGGGTGACATGTGTCGCCCCCTTACTCGTCCAAAATATTTCGTCTTCCGAAAATATCCAAAATATCGAAAATCTCAAAAACAAAGCGGGCCCCACAAAACCGTAAATTTCTCCCGTGGGCCCCACGTGACCATTTCCAAAAAATAAAATCTCATAATTCTAAAATAATCAAAGAAGCCCAAATACCAAATCTGGGAATCCAATTCCCATCAACGAACCTTTTTCCTTCACAAAACCCGGAAACTTTTCCGTCGAAAAATCACTTTTTTCTTTCTTTCCAAAATTTCTGTCGTATTCTCGTACGTACGTCCTCACATACATACCCTGGAACTACGGGGTATAACACTGATAAGGTAGGCTAGGAGCATGAAATTGTGAGCCTAAGAATGTTGATAACCGCCGAGACCTTAGGTATATAAGGCCTTCTCGGGTGGTAAAAAGTTAAGTCAGACCAAGGGTAAGAGTTAAGTACGACGCCGAGTCGGGTTAAGGACCTATTAAGGGTCACCCCATAGCCTGTAATGGAATGGGATCAGTTGTTAATAGTCCCGCTAAGTGACAGGGTCACGAGGGTGCAAGGCCCAAGTCTAGTTAATCATTTTACGGGTTCGTGGACGCATTCCACCGGAACCAGGTTGTGAGAGCCGAAAATGCCCTTATGTTGTTTAGAATAGTAACTCCAAAGATTGGAGGCCCGAATCAGTCTGAAGGCTATGTATGCGCTAGAATAAGTTTGGAAATGCGGGAAGAGTACGACCGATGAAAGAGAGCAACCAAGTGTAAAGAAATGGAGCCTGAATCCATGAGGACCTTTCGAGGTGACCACACCCGTGAGTGTTGGGTGGTAGCTGAGCGGGTAGATAATAATTACCGGTAACGATACAGTCGTTGGACCCTAGCAGACCTAGCAGAGCTGTTATGACAGACATCGAGGTCATTGTGAGTATGGGCTAGTTGACCACTTGTTATGCCAACGTGGTCTATAGAAAGAGATTGATTCGGTACCAGTTTCCCGGTAAGTCGGTTATCGAGCGGATAGGGAGAGAAGTGGTGGTAACCAGCGAATTATCCTTCCTTCTTTGACATTAGTGATTTTAATAAGTCTGTGTGACTTGTCCATGTGAGGTAAATTGACGCAGAAAGTAAGTAATAATTGAATTTGAATGGATTTATGTTAAGTGCCCTTGGAGGTGTCACGACCCGATCCCGGGCCCGTGACTGGTGCCTTACCCCGGGCACCCTAGTGATACTACATCAGAGAAAACCAGCGGAAATAAAAACTTAAACATGAACATGAGACAAGATAATAAAACAGGCCAACCAAACGGTTACCTTCCAATAAAATATATATAAACAACTCTTTCAAAACGAACAGTTTAATCCTTTTTACAAAACCACCTTGCGATTACTCTGGACCTCTAAGATTTACAACAACTATGACGGGACGGGGCCGCCATACCCCGAATGTACAAGAACCTACAACTCGGGAACACATACAAAAGATAAGCCTCAGAAGGAAGCAGACTTCTGTCTGTTGAAAGGTGATCCTAGGCGGGGATCGACAACGATGTACTTACTGCGGCATGAACGGCCCGAAGGAGGTCGATCAACAGTTACCAAGTATGTGAAACTTTAAATACTGTAAATGATATCATAATAGTCTATATAAAGCAGGAGACATGTATGATGACCAAGCTACATTACATAACATATAACTAGTTACATCAAGTCAGGGACTCACGCCCTCCAAATTATCACTCGTGCCCGTGGAATTTCTTCCTCACTGCCGGCAGTTTATGATATGACAATACCAAGGAGTATACATGAACACCAGGTCCCACCTGTGTCATAAAAACCGTATAGGACAAGTATAACTACCAGATCCGACCGTACCAATAATATAATGCAACCAAAACACGGCCGACACGGGGCAAGTGCGAGCCGACTCTAGGATACCAAGGCCGGCCACGTGGTGGCCGGCAAGTCTGGTGACCACCGAGGACGAGCGTATCACGAGACCGTCCACTACCGAAGCAGGGCAAGTGCGGTGACTCACAGGGTACGAAGGCGAATCGATCATGAGGCGGCAAGTCTGAGCCACCACGGGGACCAAGGCGACAAGAAGAAACCTCATGGAGAGCTAGTCCATAAAAATAACAATTCTTGCACAACCAAGGCTATCATCACAAGCATAAGCAAGTTACGCAACAACAAGCATAGGCAAGTTACACAACAACCAGTATAGGCAAGTTACACAACACGAGCATAGGCAAGTTACACAACAACCAGTATAGGCAAGTTACACAACACAAGCTACTTTCATTTTATGCCAAAGTCCGGGTTTTTAACCCTAAAGTACTACGTACGTTAAATTCCTTTTAAAGAGATCCATTCCTTTTATAAAAGTCACCCGATGTCCGTAGTATAAAAATAGAGTGACGAACATTGTTAAGTAAACAAAAATGCTTTCCTTTGTAAAAATCAAGTAACAACCTTATTTTCCAAACGTTCAAGTTTGCCTAATTTCAAATGCTCAAGTTTCTCATTTTTAGAAAAGGTCTCTTAGTTCATAGTTTTAATCCTTTAAAACATAATTCTCCTTTAATGATTTGAGAAACATATGCCTTATATGTGAGTAGGTTATTCTTGTTTATAATCGATCTTATTAAGCAGCCATGATCTAGGATATGTAATATCATTTTGTCTCATCTTAGCTTACATGCAGATGGAGGTTTCTCTTGGTTTTAATACGATACATCATTATTCAATACATTTTCCTTTATTACGCTGCAGTGTTCTGTCGATACACATTCTGATTTCCGAAATCAGTAAAACATTATCCCTTTAAATAAAACCAAGTACTCATTACTCACGAATGAGGTTTCACACAAACATTCACATTAAACAAATAAGTTAAGTCTCTTATCTTATAAGATCAAGTCTCTTAACTTCTAACATCATTAAACCATTTTATTTACCTCTCTTAAGACATTATACCTAACTCCCATAAAGCTAGTATAACTCTTTTTAAAACCTTTAAAACCAAGTGTTACTCTCTTCAAACGATTTATAAATCTTTTGAAATACATCAAGTTCTTTATTATAACTAGCGATTATAATTCACATCGATTACCTTTTAAAACCACAAAGTATTTTCTTACCTACATAAAGTCGTTATAACCAACTTCCCATAAAGCGTTATAACACTTTATGTTTTAAAACAATCAAACACAGCTTAACACGTATGCGTCTACCGTACTACATAGTTCACACATATCATGCTATAAGAGATAGGAAGAGGTTCACATACCTCGCGACGAGTCTTGACTAATAGCAAAACGCTCAAGTACTTCAAACCGTCGGCTACTCCTTAAGCCACGTAGATCGCACCACACGTAGTACTTCAATCTATAAGGCCACAAGGCGCTTATTAACATCGTTCCATATTCTACGAAAATTGGCAAAGACTCCCCCAAAGCGGCGTTAATCTCCTCGCAGAGGCTACCAAGCCAACCGGTTCTGCGTCTAACCGGGCGTGTACAATTTACTCACGAGAATACTACAAGTCTCATGTCTGATCTATGTAATTACGATTCGATTCTCTTATTTAAATTCGGGCTTAAGTCGCAAGACATTGCAGTAAGTATTATTCAGCTTAAGTCAAAAGACATTGCCGCGCTATGTTCAATTCTATATATAGTATACTTTAACTATATACTCTCTACAACATGTAATTTCCAATTACAATGAAGGTCAAGAATGTTTACCTCGATAAGCCCAAAATTATCCGAGTTTATATGTCGATCTGAGCAAGGTTTAGCTCTACTCAAGTGCTCGATCCGCTCCAAACAACCCTTAGAAGTTCTAACCAACTTCTACTTATAACTTCAACTACGGGTGAAGATTTACTTAGGGTTTCGTTTTAGCGTGAGGAAAGTATAATGGTATTTTAGGCTAGTATAAGTGTAACCTTGGGAATACTACAAGGTATTTGGGCCAAGGTATTTGGACAATATAACAATACTAGGAGTATTTCTATACCACTACTGAGGGGTATTTATACGAGACAACTAGGCTAGGGGTACCCCTGGCTAACCACTACAAAGGGGAGGAAACTCTCGGCCAAAGGCCACTAGGAGGAGGAGGAGGCTTTGGACGAGAACTACAAGAGGGAGGAGTATTTTGAGACTTAGGTAGATTGCTCAATTTTTGGATGAAGAAAGTTCATCAACTAAGGGGTATTTATAGGTCAAGTGAAGGCCAACCAATGGCCAAGATGGTGCCAAGTGCAAGGCAAGTGTAAGGCGAGATTAAGCCATGTGCAACCTTATCCATCTACACAAAAATATCCTACCTAACCCTTGACCAAAATTGGGCAACAAAACGTGCCAAGAATGGCCAATTGTCCCAACCTCTTCCAATGTGAGGTGACACATGTCACCTCCCGTTGGTCCAAAATGTTACGTCTCTCGGAAAAATCCGCAAAAATTATAAATGACATAGCCGGAATTTTCCTACGAAAGTCGTGGAAACGTTTAGTAAAAACGACTCTAACCGTGTTGTGTACAAATTTCGAATCTATGCCTACTTTAAGGCTCAAATTGTATACGCACGCCTCACGCACATACTGGAAATACGGTATAACATTCTCCTCCTTAGAAACATTCGTCCCGAATGTTCCTTCTCGAGCAGATAACGATAGAGTTCTTCTAAAAAGTTGCCAACGCCACAACCGCCACGAAACACCCGCGTAAATACTTACATCCAAGTCCACGAGGAAACACCTCTAACATCACAAACTTTTGTCACCTTGCCGCGAGGTTCTAGTGTCACTCCGCGACCCAACAAATGGTGCCGGATCGCATGCGATTCCCGAGGTCTAAAATATACATCCTTCGCACCTTCTCCCGTCACGAAATGATCATATCTATGCTCGCAATACATGCTCGCTTTACCCTTACTCGTCGTACTCTTCTAACACTTGAACTCTTCTAGTATACGCATCACACTTTAGTCAACGCTCATTTCCAACCCTCGAGCCACTACCTCCAAACTTGGTCATCTACTAGCTTCACTTCTTTACTAAGGCCATTCCCGCCTTCACGAACCGATTCTGGTCGAACATACCCACGAACTCATACGATGGTCATCTAAACACGGGCCTAGCACCTCGTGACCCTACCACCTGGCGGGACCACCCAGAGCTGACCCCACTTTGAAACCGGCCGCGGGTTGGCCCTCATCATGGCCCCAACCCGATCCACTAACGCATCACGCTCTTGTTCCCCGACCCGGAACAATCTTACCTCAACAGGTCATGGAAGCTACCACTTCCATTTAACACTACTCAAGGAAATTATCACACAACACATTCTAGGCATAAAATGTATTCTGACAAGGATCACTTGCAAAATCTGGTACTCAAGACGACCTTACATCTAAGGTCTCAACATGAAATATTCTAAAGTTCACACTTTCCATGCCCCTGTGCTTACCCTTTTACCAACTGTGTTTCTAAATCACATTTTAGCACAAGGCTATCCGAACATAACACTAAACACATCATCATAACATCAATACATACAAAACTCTAGAGGGTTAAGGATATACCTGAAAATAGGCGGTTCAAAGGACCGCTAAAACTGGGAACTTCCACCGCGACCTCTGCCGGGGCTCACGGTACGAACATCTGCTGGCTATGGAAGGTGAAGAACCCGCAATCGCTCTAGTAGTCCATGCTATCTCGCCAGTACTCGCCAGTGGGCCTCTTGCCAGATGGCCCTGTTGGCCGCAAAAATAACAATCCCCCGAGTTAGTACGACACTCTCCTTTATGAAGCTTTCCACAACGGCCACACTGAGACAAGGGCAACCTCATCCGGCGAGCATTCCTGCTCCCCTGAAAATCTGAAACACAGGAGCCACGACCGCCTCGAATACCTCGAAGGTCCCGGCTGTGGAGGACCACTCAGATCTTGGTGGAGGCGCATAATCGCTCGCTTCTGAGGCGGTCCGCCTCGAAAGTCACCAAAGGACCTCGCGTTGCTCGCCCTCTTCTCGCCGACTGGTCATTCCGTCGATTTATCCTCTCTCACATCCCGTGCATAAGCTCGCATGCGGCAATGTCCATGCCCTGACAAGAGCTACACCGAACAACTCCGGCTAGGTGATCATCGAGCCTCAGAACAAATCGGTGCACTCGATCCTCCATACTAGCTACCAACGCGGGGACGTACCGGGCCAATGAGTCGAACTCCACATTGTACTCCCGAACCGTACACCCGTTCTGCCGCAACACCAAAAATTTGTCGGCCCGAGACCTCCTCATCTGTGGAGGCAAGAAATGTGCAAGAAAGGCCTCTGAGAACTCGTCCCATAAAGCCGAAGTGCATGCTCTCCCGACAGCTCCCACGAATCAAACGATCATTGGTATCACGCAGCCGATGCGAACCTAGACCACCGACTCGGTCTCGATGCCTTGATCACTCACGATCCGTCAGAATCGCTTCGGATGAACTCCTGCGGATCATCCTCGTGCCTCGACCCATAAAACTCGCGGCCTACAACTCGAGAAAATCCCGTAGCCTCGAACTATCTCGATCTAGGTGAACCATGGTGCTCGAACCGCCGGCCCAGCCTATCCTCAAGTCCGCCACAACCCCGCCATTAATCGGGCCTACTCCTTGTAACTCATCTCTCGCCTGCATCTGCGGGGTGGAGGCTCGTGTCTTGTGGTCTCGCCACGCTTCTACTCGCAGACTCCTCGCTGCTTTGCCCTTCCGGGCCCGGTTGCCTTACGCGAGGCATAATCGTAAAAACGAAGTATGTCGGAGGGTCGATCTTATTACACAAGGCACGATCTCGTAATGAGAAGAATGGAAACCAACCCTAAATGTCGTGGCCTCCTCGATTATAGATGTGGTGCACAACACACCGATAATCAAGACTCTACTAGACACGTGCGTAGACACTTTCCGAGGACTAATCGCTCGATACCACTTTTGTCACGACGATCCGGGCGTGGTAGTGCCTTACCGGGCACCCTAGTGATACTACATCGGAGAAAACCGTGGAAATAAAAACTTAAACATGAACATGAGACAAGATAATAAAGCAAAGCAACCAAACGGTTACCTTCCAATAAAATATATATAAACAACTCTTTCAAAACGAGCTTTAATCTTTTTACAAAACCCCGCCACACACAAAGGCTGCACTCTAAGATTTACAACAACTATGACGGACGGGGCCCGCCATACCACGAATGTACAAGAACCTACAACTCGGGAACACATACCAAAAGATAAGCCTCGAAGGAACGGAGCTTCCTAATGCGCTGAAAGGTGATCCTAAGAGCGGGATCGGCGACGATGTACTTCTACTGGCGTGAACGCACTTCAAGGAGGTCGATCTAACAGTACCAAGTATGTGAAATCAGAATATCAGAAATGAAATCATAATAGTCTATATAAGGCAGAGACATGTATGATGACCAAGCTACGATGCATAACATATAACTAGTTACATCAAGTCGTGACTCACGCCTCCAAATTATCACTCGTGCGTGGAATTTCTTCCTCACCGCAGCTTTATGATATGACAATACCAAGGAGTATACATGAACACCGAGTCCCACGTGTCATAAAACCGTATAGGACAAGTATAACTACCAGATCCGATCGTACCAATAATATAATGCAACCAAACACGGCCGATACGGCAAGTGCGAGCCGATCACGGATACCAAGGCCGGTCACGAGTCGACCGGCAAGTACGAGGGTGACCACCAGGACCAAGGTCAGATCACGAGACTTCGTCACTACACTGAACGGGGCAAGTGCGAGGGCTGACTACCGGGTACCAAGGCCGAATCAGTCATGAGACGGGGCAAGTACGAGAGCCGACCACCAGGGACCAAGGCCGAACAGTAAGAAACCTCATGGAGAGCTAGTCCATAAAAATAACAATTCTTGCACAACCAAGGCTATCATCACAAGCATAAGCAAGTTACGCAACAACAAGCATAGGCAAGTTACACAACAACCAGTATAGGCAAGTTACACAACACGAGCATAGGCAAGTTACACAACAACCAGTATAGGCAAGTTACACAACACAAGCTACTTTCATTTTATGCCAAAGTCGGGTTTTTAACCCTAAAGTACTACGTACGTTAAATTCCTTTTAAAGAGATCCATTCCTTTTATAAAAGTCACCCGATGTCCGTAGTATAAAAATAGAGTGACGAACATTGTTAAGTAAACAAAAATGCTTTCCTTTGTAAAAATCAAGTAACAACCTTATTTTCCAAACGTTCAAGTTTGCCTAATTTCAAATGCTCAAGTTTCTCATTTTTAGAAAAGGTCTCTTAGTTCATAGTTTTAATCCTTTAAAACATAATTCTCCTTTAATGATTTGAGAAACATATGCCTTATATGTGAGTAGGTTATTCTTGTTTATAATCGATCTTATTAAGCAGCCATGATCTAGGATATGTAATATCATTTTGTCTCATCTTAGCTTCTATGCGGATGGAGGTTTCTACTGGTTTTAATAGGATACATCATTATTCAATACATTTTCCTTTATTACGCCGCAGTTGGTGCTGTCGATACACATTCGATTTCCAAATCAAGAAACATTATCCCTTTAAATAAAACCAAGTACTCATTACTCACGAATGAGGTTTCACACAAACATTCACATTAAACAAATAAGTTAAGTCTCTTATCTTATAAGATCAAGTCTCTTAACTTCTAACATCAGTAAACCATTTTCTTTACCTCTTAAGACATTATACCTAACTCCCCATAAAGCTAGTATAACTCTTTTTAAAACCTTTAAAACCAAGTGTTACTCTCCCTTCAAAACGATTTATAAATCTTTTGAAATACATCAAGTTCTTTATTATAACTAGCCAGTTATAATTCACATCAGTTACCTTTTAAAACCACAAAGTATTTTCTTACCTACATAAAGCTGTTATAACCAACTTCCCATAAAGCCGTTATAACACTTTATGTTTTAAAAACAATCAAACACAGTTAACACATGTACGTCTACCGTACTACATAGTTCACACATATCATGCTATAAGAGATAGGAAGAGGTTCACATACCTCGCGACGAGTGCCGACTAATAGCAAAACGCTCCAAGTACTTCAAACCGTCGGCTACTCCTTAAGCCACGTAGATCGCACCACACGCTCCAAGTACTTCAAACCGCCTGGCCATTACTCCTTTCCCGCACCAGCGTTAATCCCCTTTACCGAGGCCGGCTACCAAGCCAACCCGGGGGGGGGGGGGGTTTGCACGTCTAACCGGACGTGTACAATTTACTCACAGAATACTACACAAGTTCATCTGAATACACCCTATGTAATTACGATTCTCTTATTTAAATTCAGGCTTAAGTCGCAAGACATTGCCGTAAGTATTATTCAGGCTTAAGTCAAAAGACATTGCCGCACAGCTATGTTCAATTCTATATATAGTATACTTTAACTATATACTCCTACAACATGTAATTTCCAATTACAACAGAAGGTCAAGAATGTTTACCTCGATAAGCCCAAAATTATCCGAGTTTATATGTCGATCCTGAGCAAGGTTTAGCTCCTACTCCGAGTGCTCCAATCCGCCCAAACAACCCTTAGAAGTTCTAACCAACTTCTACTTATAACTTCAACTACGGGTGAAGATTTACTTAGGGTTTCGTTTTAGCGACTGAGGGAAAGTATAATGGTATTTTCTGGGCTAGTATAAGTGTAACCTTGGGAATACTACAAGGTATTTGGGCCAAGGTATTTGGACAATATAACAATACTAGGAGAGTATTTCTATACCACTACAAGGGGTATTTATACGAGACAACTAGGCTAGGGGGGGGGTACCCCACGGCTAACCACTACAAAGGGGGAGGGGGAAACTCTCGGCCAAAGGCCACTAGGAGGGGGAGGGGGAGAGGCTTTGGACGAGAACTACAAGAGGGAGGGAGTATTTTGAGACTTAGGTAGATTGCTCAATTTTGGATGAAGAAAGTTCATCAACTAAGGGGGTATTTATAGGTCAAGTGAAGGCCAACCAATGGCCAAGATGGTGCCAAGTGCAAGGCAAGTGTAAGGCCAAGATTAAGCCATGTGCAACCTTATCCATCTACACAAAAATATCCTACCTAACCCTTGACCAAAATTGGGCAACAAAAACGTGACAAGAATGGCCAATTGCCGTCCAACCTATTCCAATGTGAGGGTGACACATGTCACCCTCCCGTTGGTCCAAAATGTTACTTCTCTCGGAAAAATCCGCAAAAATTATAAATGACATAGCCGGAATTTTCCTACGAAAGTCGTGGAAACGTTTAGTTAAAAACGACTCTAACAAGGTGTTGTGTACAAATTTCGAATCTATGCCTACTTTAAGGCTCAAATTGTATCGACGCCTCACGCATATACTGGAAATACGGTATAACAGAGGTACTTGGAGTTGGGTTGGTGTGGCGGTCGAGCGCGACCTTCCGGATAATTTCAGAAAATGTGCAAGGCAAGAATAAAATAAGTACAGTCTTCGCATGAAAGTGAGGGCATCTTTGGTAGGTTTTGAAAATCTACATGACTTTAAGGCGGTGCGTGATGATTAGATATTTAATGGACCGCGAGAGGACCCTGTGATTAGGGTTGTGACTCCAAGGAAAGTTTAAGAAAGGGAGATAAGTTCTCTCCCCCACGTAATAGGACAGTTTTACGTATTATGGGTCATGGTACCCATGTGTTGTTAGACGAAGGATATGAGACTGGTAAGGTCTTCGGTATCGTCATGCCATAAGTTACAGTTGTAGATAACCGTGGAAAAAGTGTTGTGTTGGGGTAATTAAGAACGACGTACGAATTGGTCCAGGAAGTATCGTAAAGATATAAATGCAGGTTGTACGCATGTATGAAACTGTACGATTATGAATCAAGATAGAAATACTTTTGCTAATAATAAGCCTAAGGTAAGGTTATGACCAGAATGATGAAAGAGAATACGACTATGGTTATGTAAGTTGCACGAGATATGACTACCCCAGACCAGTGTAAAGACCATTAGTAAATAATGGGAAGTAAGAACATTTCGAGGAAATGTGGTAATACCTAGCTATAGGCTCTACAAACTGGGAAAGGAAAATCGGGTTACTACTTGACGAGATCAAGGAAATCTCCCCCCCCCCCCCTAAATTGTGATTGACAGGAAGTCTTAGCTAGGAGGCAAACAAAAGAATCAAATCTAAGTTAATGACCAAGTTTGGTTGCAACAGAGAAAAGGAAACAGGAACCATAATTGAGATTAAGGACGGCCGAATATTTCGCAAGAATGAGAAAGGTTTCCAGTTATTGGAAGATAAGTTGACTCGACTACATTTCTAACTCCTCCTGAAAGACTAGAGGGTTAGGTTTTTATGATAACACGATGGGTGTTGGACTAGGTTGTGTGCTGACGCAACCCGATAAGGATAGAGCCTATGTTTTCCCGGTAGTTAGGGAAGCAGGAAAGGAAATTACGCCACTCACGATTTAGAGCTGGCGGCAGTTAAATCATGCCTTGAAGATTTGGGGGGCATGACGTATATACAGACTTCATGTGGATATTTGTGCAGACCACAAAAGCCTCCGGTATATCTGCAGACTGAGGTAGTAGAATTTGCGACAGCGACGGTGGTTTGAGTTATTCAAGGATTGTGATATTGATATCCTATACCACCCAGGGAAAGCCAAGACAGTTAAAGATACTCTTAGTCGTGGATCTAAGGGTAGTATGCCAGATGGGCAGCCAGATAGACTGGACGGGGTCCGTGAGATTCTTCAGTTACCGAGCCTAGGGGTTCGATTATTTGTTTCCAAAGTTAATGAAGTTTAGATCCGAGAGGTTGCCGAGTCTTCCGTCGTTGAGGAGGTAAGGAGGCGACAATATGAGGATCTAGTTATGATACAGTATCGAGATACGGCTCTCCGAGAAGAGAAAAGCCTGTTTGAGTAGCACCGGATGGGGTGCTATGAGATGAGGATAGATTGCGTGTACCCGGTACTTCAGGACTAGTCAGCAGGTCTTAGGGGAGGCACGCAGTGCTTATTGCTCTAATTGTTCGGGGTAGACTATGTTGTGTAGTGACCTCAGATGTATGTATTGGTAAGGTGGCCTGAAGAGGGACGTAGCAGAGTTGTTGCTTAATATCCGAATTAGTAGCAGGTCGAGGTTGGACACCAGAAGACCAGTGGGCTATTAAAGGAGATTTAGATTCCCGACTTAGATATGGGAGGTGATTAATGTGGATCTTGTTACAGGGTGGCATCGTACTCAGAGGAAGTGCGAACCCCTGGGGGTCATGGTAAACATGCTGACGAAACCAACTGTGTTCTTCCGGTTAGGACCACTTGTTCGGCTGAGTTTTATGCCAGCTTTTATAGCAGGGAGATTGTGAGACTGCACGGGGTTCCTACGTTTATGATGTCAGACAGATGAGCTCGGTTACGGATAACTTCTGGAGGTTTTTCAGAAGGGATTAGGGACACAGGTGAGTCTCAGTGTTGCATTACACCCTCAGACCGACGGACAGGCGGAGCGTACTATCCAGGCACTTGAGGATAGGTGGTGGGCCTGTGTTATTGATTTCAGAGTTAGCTGGAAGAATTATTTGCCTCTTGTTGAGTTACGTACGATTACAGATACCCTTCCAGTATTCAGATGGCCCCGTATGAGGCCTTGTATGTAAGAAGGTGTAGATCGTCGGTTGGGTGGTTCGACGTAGGCAAGGTCCAATTATTTGGTCCAGACTTGATTCAGCGGGCTGTGGATAAGGCGAAGCTTATCCAGGAAAGATTATAGTAAGCTCAGAGTCAGCAGAAGCTTTAGGTAGACAACCGACGTTGACACATGGGGTTCAGGTTGACATTTTGGTATGAGTATTGTTATGTGGCCACGTGTGGCATTATTGGTATGTAGGGGTTGTAAGGAGACTATGCCGCTACCTTTAAGTTTGACTCCCAAAAGAACATTCGGGGATGAATGTTTCTAAGGGGGGAAGAATGTTACACCCCGGAATTCCAGGATATATTTTTAAGAACGTACGTAAGAACTTAAAAATGTTAAGATTAGAGACTTGTAAAAATTTATCGGAATTATGAAATTGTCGGAAAATGTAATATTGTGACGAATGGGAGGGCGACACGTGTCACCCCCCTTATGGTGTCTTGGACGAAAATAAGCATGGACAAAAGGGTCATTTGACCATTGTTAGGAAGACAAGTCTTGCAAGTAGTAAAGCTTGACAAAATTAACTTAGTCAATGGGACCACATGTATTGATATTTAAAAGAACTTCATCCAAGCCACACATTTGTGCACATCTTGACCCTCCATTGTGCTATATAGTAGTACTAGTAGTGATACAAGCTCCACACTTAGCCAAATTTTCAAGAAAATTGGAGGAACAATACATGGTGCTCTCGGGTTCATCAAGAATGAAAAGGAAAAAAAATTGTTTGTTGTCCAATAATCTCCCCACTTTAAACCAAGGTTCCTAAGTGTATTGTAAGGGTATCTCAATAGAAAAATCCCGGAAAAAGATAGTTTTCGTATTAGTCGCAAGATGAAAACCTAGTTGCTTTTCTAGGTTTTGTTTGGAGGATGGAAGGAAAGTTGTTTGTGTTATTCTAAGGGTCTCAAGTGGCGGATTGAAGTGTCAAGAAGAGGCTCTAAGTTGCTAGGGAGCGACTTCGGAATTGAAGTTGGACTAAGACTCGTTGAGGTAATAATCTTGTTATACCCCGTATTTCCAGAGTATGTACGTGAGGGCGTACGTATAAAAGTTTAAAGCCTTGAGTAGGCAAAGTGGCTTGGCCGAATTAAATTTGTTCACAACACCCGATTAGAGTCGTTTTTCGACGAAACGTTTTCACAGCTTTCGTAGGGGAATTTCCGGCTATGTCATTTTTATTTTTTGCGGATTTTTACGAGAGACGAAACATTTTGGACCAACAAGAGGGCGCCACTTGGCACCCTCTCATTGGTGGCGGTAGATTGGACGAAATGGGCTAGTAAGGCACGTTTTTTGTGCCTTGGCTAAAGTCAAGGGTTGGTAGGATATTTGTGTGTAATAAATCCTAGCCCTACACTTGCCTAACACTTGGTTTAATCTTGGCCTTTGGTTGGCCATCCCTTGACCTATAAATACCCCTCTCCCTTTGATGAATTCTTCATCCTTTCCACAAATCTCTAAGTGTTAAAATCTCCCCCCCTCTCTTGTTGTTGTTCTCGTCCCTCCCCCCTTGGCCGAGAGTTCCCCACAGTGGGAGTAGGGTAGCCACCCCCTCCTTGGGTGCTAGCAGTGGGTACCCACTAGCCTAGTTGCTTTCGTATAATACCCTCTCTTGGTAGAAATACTCTCAAAAGTATTGTTATAATGCCCAAATTACCTTAGCCATATACCTTGTAGTATTCTAAGGTTATACCTATCTGAAAAGCCCGTAAATACTATTATACTTCCCGTCACACAAAACCGACACCCAACGAAAATCTCAATAGGCCGTTGGAGTATTGTGTATAAGTTGGGTAGAACTTATAAGGGTGGTTTAGACCGGTTGGAGCGCTCGGAGTTGAGCTAAGCGATTGCCGGATCGACTTTATACTTGGATAATTATGGGCTTATCGAGGTAAATATCTTGTCCTCTATTGTAATTGGAAATTACATATTGTTAGAATATATAGTTGAAGTATACTATATATAGTAATCGAACGTAGTTATCGGCAATGTCTTGCGACTTAAGCACGAATTTAAAGAAGAATCGAATCAGAATTACATAGGGTCAGACATTACGAGACTTGTGTAGTAGTACCGTGGAGTAGAATTGTACAGTTAGGGTTAGACGTATAACCCCGGTTGGCTTGGTAGCCGCCTCGATAGAGGAAGAGATTTACGTTGCATGGGGAGGTGTCACGAATTTTACGTAGAATGTTCTACGAAGGGATCTAAATGTTAATAAGCGCTGTGGCCTTATAGGTTAAAGTACTACGTGTGGCGCGATCTACTTGGCTCAAGGAGTAGCCGACGGTTGGAAGTACTTGGAGCGTTTTGCTATTAGTCGATACTCGTCGCGAGGTATGTGAACCTCTTCCTATCTCTTCTAGCATGATATGTGTGAACTATGTAGTACTGACGCATACGTGCTAAATGTATTTGATTGGTTTAAAACATAAAGTGTTATAACAGCTTTATGGGAAGTTGGTTATAACAGCTTTATGTTGGTAAGAAAATACTTGTGGTCTTTTTAAAAAGGTAACTGATTTGAACTATAACTGGCGTGTTATGTGTT
This sequence comes from Przewalskia tangutica, assembly GCA_029844215.1. Lineage (NCBI taxonomy): Eukaryota > Viridiplantae > Streptophyta > Magnoliopsida > Solanales > Solanaceae > Przewalskia > Przewalskia tangutica. The sequence continues at coordinate 69,502,603 of CM056727.1, forward strand.
AATAAAGAACTTGAAGTATTTCAAAAGATTTTTGAATCATTTCGAAAGAAGAAGTAATACTTGATTTGTTTTGAAAACTTAAGAGTTATGCTAGCTTTATGGAAAGTTAGGTATAACGTCTTAAGAATGTTTCTTGATTTTGGAAATCGAATGAGTATCGACAAACCATCGCGTTTATAAGAGGAAATGTTTTTAATAATTAAGTATTATTAAAACCAGTAGAAACTTCCATCTGCATAGAAGCTAAGATGAGACAAAATGATATTTCCTAGATCATGGCTGCTGTAATAAGATTGTTATAAACAAGAATATCCTACTCACATATAAGACTTATGTTTCTCAGATAGTTTAAAGAAGAATTATATTCTTAAATGAATAAGACTATGAAATAATAAACCTTTCTAAAATGAGAAACTTGAACATTGGAAATTAGGCAAACTTGATCATTGGAAAAGAATGTTGCTACTTGATTTTACAAAGAGAAGTAATTGATTTACTTTAAAAGGATAGTCACTCTATTTTATACTACGGGTATTGTGTGACATTGTGAAAGTAACGATCTTTTAAAAGAGTTAATGTATGAAGTACTTTGGGGATAAAACTCGAACTTGTTGGCATATAGTAGAAAGTACCTTGTGTGTATAACTTGATTGTGTTGGTTTGTGATAGCCTGGTAATACTTTCTTGTTGATTGATAAGTAAACATGCTAGGATGCTACGTGTGTTAGTATCTTGTGATGTTGTGTAAAGGGGTTTCCTTTGTTATGCTTATGTTGCTTAACGATAAGTCATTGTGTTAGTATTTTACATCACTCATCTCTTGAGATGATTCCGGTTAAGCCGCCTCCACGCGGGTAGAATCAGCGGTCGATGGACCTATGATTCGAGAATACCTCTACGCAGTCCTGTGGCCTATGCGAGCTACGAGTTCCGTGTTAGTGTGCGTCCTTTATGGGCATGCGGTCCATGTGGCCACGCGGATCGCGAAGTCGGGGCGACGCCGGGAGTAGCTACCCTCGACGCGGGAATACCTCATGCGGCCGATGAGATTGGCCTACGCGGAGTCGCGGAGTTCCAGGTTAGACGCGCACATTGATCTCGCGGGCAAGTGGCGGCTTTGATCATGTGACGGTCTAGACAGATCTTATGATCTGATTCATGACCTTGTTGGTGCCGTGGGTTTTAGTAGTCGGCTATGCCTTCGTATTTACCCCGCATAGCTTTATTATGACACAGGTGGGACCTGGTGTTCATGTGTGTTCCTTGGTGCTTTTATATCATAGACTGCCGGCAGTGAGGAAGGTATTCCACGTGCATGATTGATGTTGTGGGCCTGAGACCCATTGTTATACTTGAGTGATGACTTGAGGGCGTGAGTCCCTGACTTGACATGACTGCTTTGTTGTAAACTGTAGTTTGGTTATCATACATGTCTCCTGCTTTATATGACTGCTATGATTTCATTTACGATGATGTATTTTCGTTTCACATACTCTGCACTGTGCGATCGACTTCGGGCCGCGTTCATGCCGCAGTTGAGGTACACCCGCCGTTGATCCTAGCTCGTGGTCACAGCGTTTGGGAAGCTCCGTTTCTCCGGAGGCTTATCAGTGGTATAGTCCCCTGTCGTCGTAAGTATTTACATTCAGGGGTTTGGCGGGGCCCTGTCCCGCCATTGTTGTCATATCATTCTTAGAGGTCTGTAGTACTGTTGTGGGCAGGGTTTGTAAAAAGGATTAAACTGTTCATGTTGAAAAAGTTGCTATTTATAATTATACTGAAGGTAACCGTTTTTGGTTAGCCTGTCTTCTTATTTCACTGTCTTATTACACTGGTTTCATGTATTGTCTTTATGTTCCGCTGATTACTCTGATGTATGTCTACTTGGGTGCCCGGGGTAAGGCACGCCACGCCCGGTTCGGTCGTGACAAAAGTGGTATCGAGCGATTAATCCTGAAAGTGTCTACGCCGATTCAGTAGAGTCTTGTTTATCGGTGTGTTGTGCACCACATCAATAATCAGGAGGCTATAGGATATTTAGGATTGATTTCTATTCTTCTCACTCTGAGATCGTGCCTTAGAGCTGTGTTGTAAGTTGGACCCTCTAACGTATTTCTTTCCACTGCTATGCCTCCGCGTAGGCAACCCGGCCCAGAGGGCAAGGCAGCGGAGCCGCGAGTAGAGTCTGAGGGTTACGTGGGCACAGCCCAATTATCACCTTGGTGGTGCTTCATTCGGGAGTTCTGCGACGTCACTAGCCCCAAAGAGTTTAGCACGGCGGCAGCCTTCATCGCGGCCATGATATTTGAACCTTCGCCCACGACGAACAGAGAATATAGATTTCAAGGAGGCGACCGCATTAACTATGGATTTGACTACCAGAGAGTATACCGATGTACCGCGAGTCTTGATGACTATCTAAGAGAGGTTGTGCAAAGAGTAATTCTTGATTGGGCTTGAGCATGGCACGTATGCGGGCTTATGCGCAGCAGCCAAAAACGTAGATCGACGTTAACGGGCGAGCAGAAGAGGGCGAGCAGCAAGGTCCTTTAGTAACTTTGAGGCGAGTCGCCTCACCAATGGATTAGTTTATGACATCCACCAAGGCAATGCGAGGTCCTCCACGAATTTCGTGACGTTCGCACGCAGGAGTTGGTCGAACTCCGGATCTTCCGGTTCGCGATGTGACGCCATCCCGGGAATGTCGTCTTTTAGTTGGTACTTGTTGTACGGCGACCGCCGTGGTCCGATGTCGAAAGGGTGTCCTCAGGAGGACTTAGCCTTCAGGATCGATGGGTAGTCGTCACCTTCCTTAGCTGCGCCTCACGGGCAGTTTGATTAGAACGACTAAGGGAGTGAAGCAAAGAGATATAGATATATCTTTAACCCTCAGAGATCGCATGTGTGATAAGGTGAGTATACCTTAAGTGCTATAACTGATAGCCAGTGTTAGTCGTGATTAGATCATGGTTGTTTAACCGAGTAAGATTTTGGGGATAGAGAAGGTGTGAGCCTTAGAGCTTCTACGTAAAGACCTTAGAGCAGGCCATCTCGAGAAAAGGTGTAGTGTTATGTTTGACCCTTATCGGAAGTGCATAGTGCACGTGAGTTATGTTGGGATAGGTCCCTAGTAGTGTGGAATGAAAGGGGGTAGTTGAGCTAAGAAGACCGCTAGGTTTTCGAAACGTGATTAGTGAGATTGTTCCGGATCGGGGAGCTAGTATTGTGCGCGTCGGTCGGATTGCGCCACGCGTTGGGTCAACCCGCGGTAGGTTTGGTGGTGGGGTCAGGTTGTGGTGGTCCCGCCTTGTGTTAGGGTTGTGAGGGTGTTAGGCCCAAGTTTAGTTAACCAGCGTACGAGTTCGTGGATGCGTTCGACCAGTGGTCGGGCCGATGGGGGCAGCCCATCGTGTTCTTCGGTCAGGACCGTTTACTCGGCTGTGTTGAGTTATCTGAAAGGTTGAAAGGCTGCACGGGGTGCCTACCTTCACCTTATGTCAGACAGTGAAGCCCAGGTTGTGGCTATTTTCGTTTTCTAAAAGTTTACCAGGCAGGGTTAGGAACTCAGGTGAGTCTCGACCGCATTCGCCTCGCCGATGTTTGATTTCGAGGATAGTTGTGGGATTGTTGTCTCCTGTGGAGGTAGTGTTTAAGCTACCATTTCGGTGTTCGGATGTCGCCTTTTGAGGCCTCAGGGGCGGATGTAAGTTGCCAGTCGAGTGGTTCGGTGTTGGCAGGGTTCAGACAGTTGGTTCAGGCTTGTTCCAGCAGACTGTGGATAGTGAGAAGCTTGTCTAGAAGAAGTTCTGGCAGCTCAGAGGAAATCGTGCGGATGATCGGCGACGACGCTTAGAGTTCAGGTTGACGGTCGGTCTTCTTGAAAGTACCACCCCGGATTGGGTGTGACGAGCTTTGGAAGACAGAGGGAACTTAGCCCGAGCTGTTTTGGGCCTTTTTAAGTCCATGTGAAGAATAGGCCAGGTTGCCTATATGTTAGCTGTTGCCGTCCGACGCGGAGGCAAGGTCCGGTCTTCAGATTGTGATGTTCGGGGAAGTATCGAAGATCCATCCAGAGTGTTCCCAGTTAATGATGACCACGTTAGAGATAGTAACCCCGAGTTTTGGATACTGAAGCCGTATCAGAATGTGGTATGAGTTCGAGTGTACGACATCCTCCGGGATCGCATGTAGTCCGGTACCATTTGTTGGGTCGCCGGAGTGACACTAGAACCTCGCGGCAAAGTGACAAAAGTGGTATCGGGAAGAAGCGAGCATGTATGGCGAGCATTGATGTGACCATTTCTTTTGTTTTGTAAATTGTGGAAGAAGTATAATTTATAACCCCGAGAAAGGTGTTTGTGGTGATGATAGAGGTGATTACACGTGGACCTGGATGTTAGTATTTTGCGATTGTTTCGTGGCCATTGTGGCGAGATTGTTTCGTAAGTATGGTGGTGAAGACTATCTTGGCGACGTTGTTTTGAGGTTAGAAGGAACATTCGGACGAATGTTTCTAAGGAGGGGAGAATGTTATACCCCGTATTTCCAGAGTATGTACGTGAGGGCGTACGTATAAAAGTTTAAAGCCTTGAGTAGGCAAAGTGGCTTGGCCGAATTAAATTTGTTCACAACACCCGATTAGAGTCGTTTTCGACGAAACGTTTTCCAAATCGTAGGGAATTTCGGCTATGTCATTTTTATTTTTGCGGATTTTTCCGAGAGACGAAACATTTTGGACAACAAGAGGGCGCCACTTGGCACCCTCTCATTGGCGGTAGATTGACGAAATGGGGCTAGTAAGGCACGTTTTTGTGCCTTGGCTAAAGTCAAGGGTTGGTAGGATATTTGTGTGTAATAAATCCTAGCCCTACACTTGCCTAACACTTGGTTTAATCTTGGCCTTTGGTTGGCCATCCTTGACCTATAAATACCCTCTCCCTTTGATGAATTCTTCATCCTTTCCACAAATCTCTAAGTGTTAAAATCTCCCTCTCTTGTTGTTGTTCTCGCCCTCCCCTTGGCCGAGAGTTCCCCAGCTGGGTAGGTAGAGGGTAGCCACCCCTCCTCGGGGTGCTAGCTGGGGTACCCCAGCCTAGTTTCTTTCGTATAATACCCCTCTCTTGGTAGAAATACTCTCAAAAGTATTGTTATAATGCCCAAATTACCTTAGCCGTATACCTTGTAGTATTCTAAGGTTATACCTATCTAAAAGCCTAAATACTATTATACTTCCCGTCCTCACAAAACCGAAACCCTAGGAAAATCTCCATAGTCCGTTGGAGTATTGTGTATAAGTTGGTTAGAACTTCTAAGAGTGGTTTAGAGCGGGTTGAGCGCCGAGTCGAGCTAAACGATTTCCAGGATCGAATTTATACTTGGATAATTATGTGCTTATCGAGGTAAATATCTTGTCCCTCTATTGTAATTGGAAATACCATATTGTTATAATATATAGTTGAAGTATACTATATATAGTACTGTACGTAGTTATCGGCAATGTCTTGCGACTTAAGCCTGAATTTAAAGAAGAATACCGAATCAGAATTACATAGGGTGTATTACAGTGAACTTGTGTAGTAGTACCGTGGAGTAGAATTGTACAGTTAGGGTTAGACGATAACCCCACTGGTTGGCTTGGTAGCCGGCCTCGATAGAGGAAGAGATTTACGCTGTTGCGGGGGGGGGGGGAGGTGCTGCCGAATTTTCTGTAGAATGTTCTACGAAGGGATCTAAATGTTAATAAGCGCCTTGTGGCCTTATAGGTTAAAGTACTACGTGTGGCGCGATCTACTTGGCTCAAGGAGTAGCCGACGGTTGGAAGTACTTGGAGCGTTTTGCTATTAGTCGATACTCGTCGCGAGGTATGTGAACCTCTTCCTATCTCTTCTAGCATGATATGTGTGAACTATGTAGTACGGTAGACGCATACGTGCTAAATGTATTTGATTGGTTTAAACATAAAGTGTTATAACGACTTTATGGGAAGTTGGTTATAATGACTTTATGTTGGTAAGAAAATACTTGTGGTTTTTAAAAGGTAATCGATTTGAACTATAACTGGCGTGTTATGTGTTAATAAAGAACTTGAAGTATTTCAAAAGATTTTTGAATCATTTCGAAAGAAGAAGTAATACTTGATTTGTTTTGAAAACTTAAGAGTTATGCTAGCTTTATGGAAAGTTAGGTATAACGTCTTAAGAGTGTTTCTTCGATTTTGGAAATCGAATGAGTATCGACAAACCAACGCAGCGTTTATAAGAGGAAATGTTTTAATAATTAAGTATTATTAAAACCAGAGAAACTTCCATCCGCATGAAGCTAAGATGAGACAAAATGATATTTCCTAGATCATGGCTGCTGTAATAAGATTGTTATAAACAAGAATATCCTACTCACATATAAGACTTATGTTTCTCAGATAGTTTAAAGAAGAATTATATTCTTAAATGAATAAGACTATGAACTACGAAACCTTTCTAAAATGAGAAACTTGAACATTGGAAATTAGGCAAACTTGATCATTGGAAAAGAATGTTGCTACTTGATTTTACAAAGAGAAGTAATTGATTTACTTTAAAAGGATAGTCACTCTATTTTATACTACGTATTGTGTGACATTGTGAAAGTAACGTATCTTTTAAAGAGTTAATGTATGAAGTACTTTGGGGATAAAACCCCAACTTGTTGGCATATAGTAGAAAGGACCTTGTGTGTATAACTTGATTGTGTTGGTTTGTGATAGCCTGGTAATACTTTCTTGTTGATTGATAAGTAAACATGCTAGGATGCTACGTGTGTTAGTATCTTGTGATGTTGTGTAAAGGGGTTCCTTTGTTATGCTTATGTTGCTTAACGATAAGTCATTGTGTTAGTATTTTACATCACTCATCTCTTGAGATGATTCCGGTTAAGCGCCTCCGACGCGGGGTAGACTCAGCGGTCGATGGACCTATGATTCGAGAATACCTCACGCAGTCCTGAGGCCTACGCGGAGCTACGAGTTCCGTGTTAGTGTGCCCTTTATGGGCACGCGGTCCACGTGGGCTACGCGATCGCGAAGTCGGGGCGACGCCGGGAGTAGCTACCGACGCGGAAATACCTCATGCGGGCCGATGAGATTGGCCTATGCGAGTGCGGGAGTTCAGGTTAGACGCGTACATCGATCTGCGGGCAAGTGGGCCGCCTTTGATCATGTGACGGTCAGACAGATCTTATGATACGATTCATGACCTTGTTGGTGCGTGGGTTTTTAGTAGTCGGCTATGCCTTCGCACTTACCGTGCAGCTTTATTATGACACGTGGGACTGGTGTTCATGTGTGTTCCTTGGTGTTTTTATATCATGATCGGCGGTGGCGGAAGGTATTCCACGCATGATTGATGTTGTGGGCACGAGACCCATTGTTATACTTGAGTGATGACTTGAGGCGTGAGTCCACGACTTGACATGACCGCTTTGTAAATCGTAGTTTGGTTATCATACATGTCTCCCGCTTTATATGATCGCTATGATTTCATTTACGATATGTATTTTCGCCACATACTTGCACTGTTATCGACCTCCTCGGGCTGCGTTCACGCCGCAGTTGAGGTACACCGCCGTTGATCCTAGCTCGTGGTCACAGCGCTTGGGAAGCTCCGCTTTCCGAGGCTTATCGGTGTATAGTCCCGCCGCCGTAAGTATTTACATTCGTGGTTTGCGGCCCCTGTCCCGCCATTGTTGTCATATCATTCTTAGAGGTGCGTAATGCTTTGTTGTGGCGGGGGTTTGTAAAAGGATTAAACTGCTCATGTTGAAAAAGTTGCTATTTATAATTATACCGAAGGTAACCGCTTTTGGTTAGCTTTGTCTTCTTATTTCACCGTCTTATTACACCGGTTTCATGTATTGTCTTTATGTTCGTGATTACTCGATGTATGTCTACTTGGGTGCAGGTAAGGCACGACCACGCCCGGTTCGGGTCGTGACAAATCTTGTCTCTTAAAGTGTTACAAGATTATATATTGTTGTTAGCCTTACATGTTTGCTAGCATGAAGTATATGTGTTGAAGTTTTATAAGTGTTATGGATTGTTGTAGCCTAAAATCCGAAATGTCATATAAGCCATTTGAAGTTGGATTACAATTTGGTCGTTAATTAGAATCGTCGTATTTACTTACTTGAAGATTATAGTAGTTATAATCGATTGCGACTTGATATCATGTTATGCTAACAACTTGGATTGAAAAGGAAATCGGGTAAGAATTGGTGTTATTGTATCTCAATGTTGTCGGATTGGCCTAAGTAGTTTGTATTAGTTTGGTATCATTTGTGGGGCGGAATTTTACACGTCTTGTAGGCGTGTAATCCCCTATTGTTAACTACTTTGTTGAGCCTTAAATGTGGCGTGTTTGGTTATTGAATTCGGCCTTGAAAAAGGTGGCAAAGTATGTAGAAACAAAGGAAGTGATGTCCGATTTTCCGTAGAATTTAGTGACTTTGCACTTGGAATATTCTAAGTTTGAAGTAAGAAGTTAATAGACGTACTATGGTCATTATAGGTAGACATACTACGTACGGCGTATTGGACTTAGTAAGTGGATTAAACCGAAGAGGTATGTGGAACTTTCTTATCTCTTGAACATGAATAAGTTGTAAATGTATAGTACGGTAGACGTACAAGATTTTGACAATCTAGTCCATTTGATATTCTTGGCTTATTTTAAGAATGTCCAAATTGGTTGAGTTATGAAATTAACTCACTTGTTTAAATTTTAAGGATATCTTGGTTTTCAAAAGTTAAGAGACTTTAAGTATGTTGAAAGTATTTTTGATACTTGTTTTGTTGGAAAGTTTAAGTCTCTTGGTTATAAAGAAGAATGTAAGTTTCTAAGGTATAAAGCTAGTATAACGGCTTTATGGGAAGTTGGTTATAATAGCTTTATGGAAGGTTAAAAAGAGTGATTTACTCTAAGTAATTTAAGTATGATAAATGACTTGGAATAATGAAAGGCAAATTGATTTAAAGGCATCAATTGCTTACAGTTTTAAAAGGAAGAAGTCACTTGATTTAGAAGCCTATAATTGTATTTCTAAAAAACAAGTATTGTGACTTGTCTTGAAAAGTAATAATGACTTGATACTACGGTTATTAGTATCTTGGAAGTTTTATATGAAAAAGAGTCATTTTAAAAGAATAGGAGTACGTAGTACTTTGGGTTAAATTCCCGGATTTTATAATGACATGTTAGTGCCTTAAGTAAACTAAAATTAGAGGGTATATGAATAAGACTAATAAGAAGTTAGGGGGATTTCTTAACTTGCTTATGAAATGTATGATAAGCCGGTAGTGCTTATGTTATGTATGATAAGCCGGTAGTGCTTATGTTATGTATGATAACCGGTTGTGCTAGTGATATATTGTGCATTACGGGGTCATTCCCCGGGTTTGTGGCATTTGCATATTCCGTGGATTTGCTACCCACGATGCGAGGAATACCTCATGCGAGTCCGTAAGGCCTTATGCGGGTGAAATAGTCTCATGCGGGTGGATACAGCCTATGCGAGCAATACCTCATGCGAGTCCGTAAGGGATTATGCGGGTGAAATAGTCCCATGCGAAGAATTCCTCATGCGGGTCCACACGACCTATGCGGGTGAAATAGTCCTATGAGTAGGATTGCTTAATGATACTGCGGGCGGGTGGTCCTGCTTTGATCGTGAGCTTCCTATTTTTATGTTGTAAGTATACTCTTGATTACTCTCATTGTTAGTAAGGCACAGTATACTGTTAATTGAGCTATCATACATGTCTCCAGTTTTATTATAGACTTATGATTTCATTACTGATTTTCGGGCCACATATTTGGTACATTGTCAGATCGACCTCCTTGGGCGGCGTTCATGCCTCAGGTAGAGTATACAGGTATCTGATACTGACTTTTAGGTTCACTGATTAAGGTGTTGAGAAGCTCCATTACTCCGGAGGCTTATCCTGGTAGGTCGGTTGTTATACATTCAGGTATGGCGGGGCCCCGTCTCCACGATTGTTATTCTTAGAGGTCTGTAGTCACATTTGTGGATTGGGTTGTAAAGAAAATAAAAGTACTGTTTTATTATGTATATTTTACGGAAGGTGGCCTTATCGGCTAGCCTGTTATTATCTTATGTTTAAGCATTTTATAAGTTGTGTATGTTCATTGCTATTCTCGATGTATACTGTAAGGGTGCCCAGTAGGGCACGATCGCGAGCTGGTCGGGTCGTGATGTATACTACAGTAGCGTATTCTACTTGAAGGGTGGAAAAGGCTAGCAAGGGTATAGTACTATGGCGCTTTTATTAATTGTCGATAATCGTCGCGAGGTATGTGAACCTCTTCCTATCCTTTCTAGCATGATTGTTGTGAACTATGTACTACGGTAGACGTACGTGTGCTAAACGAATTTGGTTGGTTTAAAACATAAAGTGTTATAATGGCTTTATGGGAAGTTAGTTATAACGACTTTATGTAGGTAAAAGAATGGTTTGTTGATTTTAAAAGGTAAGAGACTTGACTTATATTTGACTTGATATGAAATGTTAAGAACTTGAATTGTGTTAAAAAGTTATGAAACCGCATTCTTGAGTAATGAGTACTTGGTCTAAAAAAAGGAATAAGTTATATTGATTTCGGAAATGGGAATAAGTATCGAACAAGCCATTGCAGCGTTAATAAAGGAAAAAGTAATGACAATTAATTATATTAAAACAAGTAGAAACCTCCATCTGCATAGAAGCTAAGATAAGACAAAATTGTATTACATTTCCTAGATCATGACTGCTTTAATAAGATCATTATAAACAAGTACTGATTTTCTTAAATTCCAAAGTAAGGAACTTGATTTATAAAAGAGAGAGACTTGAGAAATTGAAGCGTTTTTGTTTAATAGGAAGGCATGGTTTTGTCTTAAGTTGGTTTAAAAAGAAGGCATGGTATTGTCTTTGTTTATTCGAAAAGAAGGTATGGAAATTGTTTTGGTTTACTTAAAAAAAAAGATAGTTACTCTATTTTGATACTACGGGTATCGTGTGACCTTTGTAAAAGAAATGGATCTTTTTGAAAGAATTTAAGTACATAGTACCTTGGGGTTAAAACCCGGATTTGTTGTCATAAAATGGAAGTCTAAGAGTATGTTAAATTTGCCTATGCTAGTTGTGATAGCCTTTGGTGGTATTACTATGTTACCGCGTCTCTCGGTTGGAGGGCCGGCTGACTTGTTGTGAATTTATTGGACGTACCGGCAGTGACGGAGGATTCCACGGGTATGCTTCCATTATGATTGATCTTGGCCATGCTTATACGATGAGGGATGCCGGGGCATGCGACCAGGATGCGGGTTAGATGCCCGGACGTTTTATTGGACGCATCGCAGCGATGTGAAGATTCCACGGGTATGCTTCCATTGTGATTGATCTTGGCCATGCTTATACGATGAGGGATTCCGGGGCATGCGGCCAGGATGCGGGTTAGATGCCCGGGTGTTTCATTACTCCATGGCCATGCTTATACGATGAGGGATTCCGGGGCATGCGACCATGTTATATTTTACTCCATGGGCTAGCTCCCCATGAAGACATGCGCCTACGATGAGGGATTCCGGGGGCATGTTATATTATTACTCCATGGGCTAGCTCCCCATGAAGACCTGCGCCTACGATGAGGGATTCCGGGGGCACGTTATGACCATGCTTATACGATGAGGGATTCAGGGCATCTGACACGTTATATATATATATATATATATATATATATATATATATATATATATATATATATATATATATATATATATTGTATAAGTGAGGTAGGATGCCAGGCGTCACACTGGTTATATGTTACACCTACTAGCAGTGATGGAGGATTCCACAGGCGAGGTATATATATATGTATTGTATATGTACGCAAGCGGTGAGGTAGGATGCCACGCGCGTCACGTGAGTATGATTTATGTCATAGATCGCCGTGAGGAAGGAATTCCACGGGCATGAGCGATGACTTTGAGGGCGTGAGTCCCTGACTTGACATGACTGCTTATATGTTGTGTACTGTAGTTTGGTTATCATACATATCTCCTGCTTTATATAGACTATTATGATTTCATTTACAGTATTTTCAGTTTCACATACTTGGTACCTATTGTACTGACCTCCTTCGGGGGGCTGCGTTCATGCCGCAGGTAGAGGTACACCGGTTGTTGATCCTCGCTCATAGGATCATGGTTCTGCGTATTGGGAAGCTCCGTTTCTCCGGAGGCTTATCTTTGGTATAGTCCCCTGTCATTGTAGGTACTTGTACATTCAGGGGTATGGCGGGGCCCTGTCCCGTCATAGTTGTTATAAAAACTCTTAGAGGTCTGTAGTACTGTTGTGGGCAGGGTTTGTAAAGGATGTAACTGTTCGGTTTTGAGGTGACCGTTTTGGTTAGCCTGTTTCTTATATTTCATTGTTTAATATCTGTAAGTTTTTATTTCCGCTGGTTTTTCTCTGATGTATTATCACTAGGGTGCCCGGGGTAAGACACCAGTCGCGGGCCCGAGGTCGGGTCGTGACAAAAGTGGTATCAGAGCAGTTAATCCTCGGAAAGTGTCTACAGACCGTATCTAGTAGAGTCTTGATTATCGGCGTGTTGTGCACCACACCTATAATCAGGAGGCTGCAGGATATTTAGGATTGGTTTCCATTCCACTCACTGAGATCGTGCCTTAGAGCTGTGTGATAAGTTGGACTCCCTCTGGCGTATTCTTATGTACCAGTTATGCCTCTACGCAAGGCAACCAGGACCTAGAAGGGCAAGACAACAGAGGGAGCTACGAGTAGAACACAGAGGGTTACGAGGGCACAGGCCCGGTCATTACCTGAGATAGTACTTCAGACGGCGAGTTTTATGACGCCGCTAGCCCCAGCAGAGTTTAGATCAACAACAGTATCTACAGAGACCACGATACCTGAGTCTCCAGTTCCACGTCCAGGAGCCGATGATATGAGTTACAAGGAGATGGCCCAGTTACTAGCTAGGCTTGTGGCTAGGAATGAGGACAGACGAGAGTCGGATGTTCCGGTAGTACCAGTAGTTCATCCTAGATCTGATAGTTTGAGACTTCGGGACTTCTTGAGTTGCAGTCCACCAGAGTTCTATGGATCGAGGCGAGGAAGATCCTCGGAGTTTATTCGATCGCTGCGGCGGATCATGAAAGTGTTCAAGGCCTCGAGGCAGAGTCGGTGGTATTGGTTCACATCGCCGCGTGATCTGCGATGATCGGTTTGATTCATGGGAACTATCCCGGGGGGAGCATACGCTTCCAGCTGTTTGGGACGAGTTCTCAGAGGCGTTTCTTAGCCATTTCTTGCCTCCGCAGATGAGGAGAGCTCGGGCGGATAGATTTGTGATGCAGGGCAGGATTATGATTAGAACGACAAAGGGAAAGTGAGGCAGTAGTTACAGATATATCTTTAGCCCTTAAGAGACTTGTATATGTTGTTATGGTAGATACATGTTGAGTGCTATGTACGGATAGCATTGTATTAATTGTGAATTAGAAAACATGGGTAGTTGAAAAGGTAAGTATGGGGACATGAAAGGTGTGAACCTTAGAATATTACACGTTGAGACCTTAGATGTAAGGCCGTCTTGAGTAAAGGATTTTGCGGGTGATCTTTGTCGGAGTGCATTATATACATAGGGTGTATTAGTGTGATAAATCCATGGGTTGTGTGAGAGGGAAGTGATAGCTTTCATGACTTGAATAGGTAAGATTGTTCCGGATCGGGGAACAAGAGTTTGGCGCGATAGCGGGTCGGGTTGAGGCCAGATCGCGGGTCAACCCGTAGCCCGGAATGAGGCGGGGTCAGTTCGAGGTGGTCCCTCTAGGTGGTAGGGTCACGAGGGTGCTAGGCCCAAGTTTAGGTAACCATCGTACGAGTTCGCGGATGTGTTCGACCAGAATCGAATCGTGAAGGCCGAGAATGGCCTTAAAGGAATTTGAGGCTAGTAAGATGACCAAGTTTGGAGGTAGTGACTCCAAGGTTTTGGAAACCGAAGCGATGACTGGAGTATGGTACGTGTACTAGAAAGAGTTCGGGTGTACGAGAAGGGTACGACGAGTAAGGAAAGAAGTGAACATGTGTTAAGAGATCGGAAGTGATCATTTCTTTTGTGAAGTGAAGATGCGAAGGGAGTATCCTTCAGACCTTTGGTGGGAGATTTTTGTGATGTTAGAGGTGATTCCTCGTTGGCTTGGATTTGAGTTTTGCGCGTATGTTATATTATGGCCAGGTGTGGCATAATTGGTTTTGTAAGTATAGTAGTGAAGACTATACCGGCGCATGTATGTTTTGAGACTTAGAAGGAACATTCGGGATGAATGTTTCTAAGGGGGGAAGAATGTTACACCCCGTAGTTCCAGGGTATGTATGTGAGGACGTACGTACGAGAATACGACATAAAAATTGGAAAGGAAGAAAGATGTGATTTTTCGACGGAAAAGTTTCCGGATTTTGTGAAGGAAAAAGGTTCGTTAATGGGAATTGGATTCCCAGATTTGGTATTCGGACTTCTTGGAATATTAGAGAATTATGGAATTTTATTTCCGGAATTGATCACGTGGGGCCCACGGGAGAAATTTACGGTTTTGTGGGGCCCACTTTGTTTTCGAGATTTTTGGCATTACGGATATTTCCGGGAGATGAAATATTTTGGACATGTAGGAGGGCGACATGTGTCACCCCCCTTAGGTGGCTTGTAGCCGTCTCTTGTGGACAAGTGGCCTTGGCCGAAATGGCTAGCCAAGTGGCAAGCCACTTGTCCCAATTCTTGTGTAGACTTGTGGCACACACACTTGTACCCCAATCTCACCACACACTTGCTCACATCCTAGCCCTTGATTTCTCTATAAATACCCCCCCCCCTTGATGCAAGACTTCATTCATCCACACTTTGAGATTTCAAGTCTTGAAAATATACTCCCTCCCTTGTTGTTGTGCTCTCGGAAATAAGCCTCCCCCTTGACCAAAATTTGTCCAAAAATTCTTAAACTTTTAAGTGTTCTTCCTTAGGGTGTTAGGAAGATTGTGTACCAAGAGTTGGAAAAGATTTCACACCCCTAGCCTTGAAACCTTGTCTTGGCCGAAACTTGCCATAGTTTGAGCCTAAGTGTTCTTCACTTTTTGGAGTTGGATCTTGAAGAGGAGTTGGTTAGAAACTTCTAAGGGTTGCTTGGAGCGGATTGGAACGTAAGGAATAGGAGCTAAACGTTGCCCAGGATCGACTTATTAATCTTGGATAATTTTGGGCTTATCGAGGTAATGATCTTTATCCCCCTATTGTAATTGGATATTACATGTTGTTGTAGTTTATAATTGAGTATATAATATATGGAAGGAAGATTGATAAGAATTAGACTGTTGGTATATTGTGGGGAAAAATTGTACACGTCCGGTTAGACGTGTAACCCCCTTGGAGTTGTTGGCTTGGTAGCGGGCCTTGTTAGAAGAGGATATTTGTGTGGTTGCGGAGGGGGGGGGAGGTGCTTCCCAATTTTCCGTAGAATAAGGAACCTTGTACTTAGAAATGTTCTACGAAGAGATCTAGAAGTTGATAGACGTTTTGTGGCCTTTATAGGTTGAAGTACTACGAGTAGCGTATTCTACTTGAAGGGTGGAAAAGGCTAGCAAGGGTATAGTACTATGGAGCTTTTTGCTAATTTTCGATAATCGTCGCGAGGTATGTGAACCTCTTCCTATCCTTTCTAGCATGATTGTTGTGAACTATGTAGTACGGTAGACGTACGTGTGCTAAACCAATTTGGTTGGTTTAAAACATAAAGTGTTATAATGGCTTTATGGGAAGTTAGTTATAACGACTTTATGTAGGTAAAAGAATGGTTTGTTGATTTTAAAAGGTAAGAGACTTGACTTATATTTGACTTGATATGAAATGTTAAGAACTTGAATTGTGTTAAAAAGTTATGAAACCGCATTCTTGAGTAATGAGTACTTGGTCTAAAAAAATGAATACGTTATATTGATTTCGGAAATGGGAATAAGTATCGAACAAGCCATTGCAGCGTTAATAAAGGAAAAAGTAATGACAATTAATTATATTAAAACAAGTAGAAACCTCCATCTGCATAGAAGCTAAGATAAGACAAAATTGTATTACATTTCCTAGATCATGACTGCTTTAATAAGATCATTATAAACAAGTACTGATTTTCTTAAATTCCAAAGTAAGGAACTTGATTTATAAAAGAGAGAGACTTGAGAAATTGTAGTGTTTTTGTTTAATAGGAAGGCATGGTTTTGTCTTAAGTTGGTTTAAAAAGAAGACATTGTATTGTCTTGGTTTATTCGAAAAGAAGGTATGGAAATTGTTTTGGTTTACTTAAAAAAAAGATAGTTACTCTATTTTGATACTACGGGTATCGTGTGACCTTTGTAAAAGAAATGGATCTTTTTGAAAGAATTTAAGTACATAGTACCTTGGGGTTAAAACCCGGATTTGTTGTCATAAAATGGAAGTCTAAGAGTATGTTAAATTTGCCTATGCTAGTTGTGATAGCCTTTGGTGGTATTACTATGTTACCGCGTCACTCGGTTGGAGGGCCGGCTGACTTGTTGTGAATTTATTGGACGTACCGGCAGTGACGGAGAATTCCACGGGTATGCTTCCATTATGATTGATCTTGGCCATGCTTATACAATGAGGGATTTCGGGGCATGCGACCACGATGCGGGTTAGATGCCCGGACGTTTTATTGGATGTACCGGCAGTGACGGAGGATTCCACACGTATGCTTCCATTGTGATTGATCTTGGCCATGCTTATACGATGAGGGATTCCGGGGCATGCGACCAGGATGCGGGTTAAATGCCCGAGTGTTTCATTACTCCATGGCCATGCTTATACGATGAGGGATTCCGCGGCATGCGACCATGTTATATTTTACTCCATGGGCTAGCTCCCCATGAAGACATGCGTCTACAATGAGGGATTCCGGGGCATGCGGCCCCTTTATATATATATATATATATATATATATATATATATATATATATATATATATGTGTTGTATATGTGTTGTATATGTGTACGCCGACAGTGAGGTAGGATGCCACGCGCCACACTGGTTATATGTTACACCTACAGTAAGCGATGATGGATGATTCCACGGCGAGGTATATATATATATGTATTGTATATATGTACGCAAGCGGTGAGGTAGGATGCCACGCGCGCGTCATATGAGTATGATTTATGTCATAGATCGCCGTGATGAGGAAGGAATTCCACGCATGGCGATGACTTTGAGGCGTGAGTCACCGACTTGACATGACCGCTTATATGTTGTATCGTAGTTTGGTTATCATACATGTCTCTGCTTTATATAGACTATTATGATTTAATTTACTGATATTTTCACATACTTGGTACTGTTGTACTAACCTCCTGGGCCGCGTTACGCCGCAGGTAGAGGTACACCGGTTGTTGATCCTCGCTCATAGGATCACAGTTCTGCGTATTGGGAAGCTCCGTTTCTCCGGAGGCTTATCTTTGGTATAGTCCCCTGTCATTCTAGGTACTTGTACATTCAGGGGTATGGCGGGGCCCTGTCCCGTCATAGTTGTTATAAAAACTCTTAAGGTGCAGTAATCTTTGTTGTGGCGGGGTTTGTAAAGGATGTAACTGTTCGGTTTTGAGGTGACCGTTTTGGTTAGCCTGTTTCTTATATTTCATTGTTTCATATCTGTAAGTTTTTATTTCCGCTGGTTTTTCTCTGATGTATTATCACTAGGGTGCCCGGGGTAAGGCACCAGTCGCGGGCCCGAGGTCGGGTCGTGACATATACTTAGTTGACTAACTAGTAGGGAAGTATCGGAAGTACCAACCCTCACCACTGTTATAGTTAGGGTCGATCGACGATGTTGCTGGGTACATGATATGATATAAGGGACCACTCCAAGCTCAAGACCCGTTACTCGGAGTCAAGCCAAGGAACTCCAAGAGATGCAAGTGATGTTTATGCACAAAAGAACCTTGGAAGCACTTAAAGGGATGCATACACAAGTATACAACATTTGGCGATCACGTGGGAGGAAGAAGAGCCAAAAATCGAGTTGTCACAGTTTGCGGTGCCATCTGCGACCGCAGAAATTGCCATGTGACACCATCTGTGATTCACAGATAGTACTGACGGGTGATTTTAGCTTATTTCGGGTATTTCATGCAAAGTTGAGAGCTTGGTCACGTTTGGGACAAGTTTGTAATAATGAAGGGTATAATTAGGATACTTAGCCTCATTTTACCCTTAACTTGTTTTGATGATGAAACTCCTTTGAGAGAATTAGTATTGTAGTGATAGGGTTAGCCCTAGTTTCTAGCTCTTATCTTAATTAGTGAATTGCTTGATTGTTTTGATACTTAATTGTGATTCATACTTGAGTATTGCTCACTAGTGGAATCATCCAACTTTATAGATTAGGTGTTTTTGTAGTTCATGTCCTTGAGGTCTTTGATTTAATACATCATTAGTTACTTAGAATAACTACTCTTGTGTTTAATCTTCTATCATTTCAATTCCGCATTTGATTCTTAGAGTTTCGCTTTAGGAATCTTATCATTTGGTATCAGAGCTTAGGCTAGAGATTTATTTCTATAATTCTCAATCCTAGGTTCTTCTTATTTTGAAAATCACAAAAATCTGAAAATTTAAAAATAATCACAAAAAACATGAGTTGTTGTTTGAATTGAGTGTTTCTATTGAAAGATTTAAACTCCTAGAGGTTGAACCTATCACATATCTGAATTTGAAGCAAATTGGAGGTGTTTGGAGAAATCATCATTGTTAAAGTTGGTCTTTGAAGAACTTGAAGAACCAGCAATAGGGTCTAGTGAATTGGTAGACAATTGATTCCAAAAATCATTGGAATTTGTTCTCCTTGTTGAGAGGAAGGTAGATATGAAATATGAGCTAAATTGGAGTTGATTTGGTACTATTTGAGATTTTGAATTGTTCAACAAAGTTCTTGAGGAAGAAGACCAAAGAAGTTGTGTTTGATCCAAAAATTCTCAAGGCAAGAGTTGGAAAAGTGTTTTTGGGCCCAAAAATATCAAAAATCTGATTTAAGTGGGCCCAATTCGTTAAAAGTACAAGGAATAATCAAAAATTGGTCAGCCAAATAGATCTCAAGACAAAAATTATGCCATCAGCGATTTAGCAGAGGAGCAGCATTTGCGAACCATAGGTGCTATCATAGACAATTTTTGCGGTTCGTAGATAAAATGCAAACTGTGATAGAAGTTTACTAATCCTTGAGTAGCATCTACGAATAACAGAAGGCCACACAGACAGTGTCTCATAGACACTGCTCAGGTTTACCAGGCCACGCTTTTCATATTTTGTGATCTTTTTCGATTTCGAATCCATTTCTTTTCATTTCTTTGATTGTCAAAACTTTTTAGCATCAAGTAATTACCTATTTGATTGTTAATTAGTTCTTGAGTCCAATTTTTCATTTCTTGCTAATTATTTTAAGTTTTTCTATTTAATTTAGTTGAACTTCTTTGACACTGTTCGTTAGAATTTGAGTCGTACGTCTTTCTATCGAACAAGAATCCATTCCTCTACTAGGCTAAGCAAACCTTATGTGATTGAGCAACATAGATTTATTACAATCTTGCAAGAGTGCTTGAGTGACGTGAGGATTGAGTATGCATAAAGAGTGACGTGAGGACTTTTACTTCTAACTTGTTTATTGTATTTTGTAGGTACTATGTCAACCACTAGAGGACAACCCCAAGAAAGGGAGGACCCAATAGCTTATCTAGCTAGGGAAATGGTGAGGATGACCTCGGAGATGGTGGCTATGAGAATGGGGTTGGAGATGATGGGTACTAGGGTGGATAGTATGGATCAGTCAAAGAGGTTGGGAACTCTTCAATCAGTTGGTGGAGATGCAACTATTGGTAATGAATCAAGTTGGAACCCCAACACTTCACCTACTATCACCCCGAGCAATTTCAAGCCTTGTGCTATCCACATACCATCAACCTCAATTTCCCCTTCTATACATCCAAATGTGGACGCCTTGGGTCAAGCAGGGTGAAACAATTATCACACTCAATCACAATTCTATCCACCCTATGAAGATAGACATATACCATAAGTAGGCCCGAGAGCCACTCAACCTAAACCGCAGAAGGGTCACAGACTGATGCAGGGAGGAAGGAAATTTGAGCATGAAAAGAGCATTATTTTTTACATGACCTGCCAACCGTTGTTCATGTTTGCGAATCGCATATGAAGACGCAAATAAAGTCACTGAAGAC
Source organism: Przewalskia tangutica (assembly GCA_029844215.1). NCBI lineage: Eukaryota > Viridiplantae > Streptophyta > Magnoliopsida > Solanales > Solanaceae > Przewalskia > Przewalskia tangutica. The sequence goes on from CM056727.1 coordinate 69,522,945, forward strand.
CCAATTGATGACTCAACATGCGATTCAAAAGCATGGCTTGCGGACCGCAAGTCATGTATGTGACAAGGTTTTCGGTTCGCAGCCTGTGACGCGGGGGAAATTTCGTCCAATTTTGGAGGCTTTAAATAGTTCCTAGGGTATTGTGTCTCATTATTCGCCATCAATTTTGTATTCCTAAGACTCCAATATTTCTTTTGTCACAGTTTTGAGGAGATTTACAACAATAACTTGGATTCAAACTTTAATTTAGTTCTTAATTACTTTGTAAGTAACAATGTTTTCATATCAATTTAATGCTTTTGTTTTAACTATCATGAGTAACTAACTAAGTCGCTACGGTTGTGGACCTCAAAGGGTGTAATTAATGATTAAGTGTTTTAATGCTTGAATAGATTGTGTATTAATGTTATACTCCATTAATGCTTCTTGTGGTATTGATATCAATGGTTACTAACTTTGGTAGTTCCCCATAACCATTTTTTGCTTGAAAAAAAGTAATTGGTGGGAAAAAGCATTAATGACATAGATTTAGGGCTTTAAATCCTATCTAATACCCAAAGCTAGGAATGAAATAGGTAATATGAGAATTGAATGGATGTATTGATTAGCACATCCTAGGGCTTGGAAAAGCCTAGTGATGAAATTCGTCACCAATGTTGGAAAACTAGGGATAAACCATAATTGACCCATAATCTAGTATACTAGATATCCAATTGAAATCAGGCATAACTCCAATTACATTAATCCACCTAGAGGAAACACAACCCTAGTCCTCTCCTTACTTGAATTATAAAAATTTACAATTAGTTCATACTTGAATTGAAAAGTAGTTTTAATCAAAACAAATATTATTTCACAACATATTTGAAATATAGACTAAGTATCGAGGTTTGCATTTGAATTGTAATTTTTCTCGTCGTGTTCCATGTGGGATTCGACCCCAACCTTTGTTGTGTTATATATTTGCATCGATCGCGTTACATCTTTTTAGGAGGTGTAATTTGGAGTATCACTCGCACACACTCTGGACATCTTATCAATCTCTATTTATCATATCTTGCTAATTATCAGCCTTATCAGATAATTTTACCCGATCTGAAAGATGCGAAAATGATGCCACCATAATCTACATATAATCCAAAAATTTCCATTGTTTCAAATCTGAATCATTTCTTATACCGAAGATACACCTTACTCAATCCAAATTAGATCAACCATGCAATTATCAAATTTCTTACATTTCCACCATGCATTCCAATCATGTTCCCCATTAATACGACTTTTTCACGGAGTCTGCTTCCATATTTGCTTGAGCGACAACCACCTTGCGTCCCAACCTTCTTGGAAATCACCAAGGACTCCACTAACCCAAAAGGGGTCGTCCTTGTCTCTCTTGTCTTTTTTCAAGAGACCCCAGGGGTCGCGGTCGAAGAAGGCCACAGGTGGAAGCAACCAATGCTTTGATCATTCAATTGACTCCTTGATGCCAGTCCATGCTTGCTGTCATGCTGGCAAAAGCATAACAAGGCATGAAATCGTCATTCGAGAGAAGAGACCAAAGCTTTGACTCTGAGAGTGAGAGTTGGCGTCTCACGCCTTGTCATCAGATAACAAATAGATTTTGCCCCAGAACCCTCTGCAGTCCGGGCCCCCCCTTAGGGGAGGCCGAACTATGGAACAAAGATAAAGACTTACTTTATTATATTAGGGGTCCCCGGGCCTATCCTTTCTTTTTTCTCAAAAAAGTCTGGGTCCACTGCGGTGCCCAAGACAAGGCAAGATGAATAGGAATGTTGAAGGGACATAAGGCTCAGCTAAGGTAAGGAAAGACTTAGTCAGGCTCAAAGACTGATTCGGTCTTTTCCTCAAAGGCGGATACGATTGAATTTGCTTTGGACTACGAGAGAGCTAGACAGCGGGGATGAAAGGTTTGCGAGGAAGAATCAATGGCCAATGGTTCTACAACTGCAACAGCACTTACTGAAAAGACTATTCTACGACCAGCCGAATCGATCATTACTCAAACCTTTATACATGGAAAATTCTCTAAAAACTCTAGCATATTCTATGTACCATCCTATATGAGATTCCTCGACTATAAAAAGACATCAACCCACTCTGGTTACTCTAATCAACAATCATTTAGTACCCCAACAATAACTCAAACCATCACTGAACCAATCCATCATCCGAAAATGATCCCTAATTACCGAACATACCCCCCTGCTAAATACCCTTGTCAAAAATCCTTGACCGAAATGGTCCTCTTTATATACAAGGCCATGCGTTTGCTGACCCGATCATTGATACCCGGAGCCTTTCACAACTAGAATTACATCAACCTGTTACCATGAATATTCACATTGACCAACACATTATTAGAAAGTCTATACGATGTCTTTCCTGTCAAAACAAATTCTTTACCTTATTTTGCCAAACCATAACATATCCAACTAACTGTGCCATTTCCCTGTCCTTCGGTCAACTCCAAAATCATTATACCAGTAACTATCAAACTTCTCAATTCTTAGCCCTTAAATATCATGCCCACAAATCATATCCCATAACTAAATGTAACACCCGATAACCCTTCATTAGAACCTCACATCATCCAGCGCTAAAGTCCTTCCTATTAGTCGATCACTAGATCCCATTAGCCTACGACGTTACAATATACCAACGCATATCTAACTTCTTACACTCACTCAATACTAAACAACTACGAATTAACTCACAAATTGGCAATTTTTTGGTTTCAACAATCCCTATCATCGCAAACATCGAAATGCCAAGTGAACCCACAAACACTTTTAGGTGTTTCACACAACAATATATTCCATTAAGTCACTCATCATACGTAACATTTCCACTTGATGTTGAATAAAAACCCATTTCCTGAAAGAATTCACAACCACTATTTCTACTATACTATCACAATTCTATCAAATCGAAGCCAAATCAACATTCCATAGCCTATAGGACATCCACCCTTATACACCTTGAAACTTGTCTCAACAAACACGTCAGATACCAAATTTTCCCTTCATACAATGGATATTGATCCCTCCAAATTCTTTCTTTTGCATCTCTGAATTGTCATTCCCACTTTCCAAAGATACTATCAAACGGAAGAGTCACAAGTATAACCCTAATCAACAGATGTCACGATCCAATTCACAAGTCTTGATGGCACCTACCCTATTCCCCCGAGTAGGCGAACCATATTCTCAATAACAAGTTAAATCAGCGGAAATAAAATAAAGAAAAGAAGTTATAAAATCTTAAATACTTAATTCCCCAAAATCTGGTCAAACGGGTACAAGAACACTAACAAGTCTGAAAATAGAAGTCTAAAAATACCCGAAGGCTACACATAGTCTATCAATAACCAACGAAAGAATGGAAATAACTAAGAAGCCCTTCAGGGGCCACGGACGACCAAGTAGCTCACCCTGAATGACTAAAAGATGTCCACCTCGCGAATCAGCCATGGGGCGTAGAACTAGAACCTGGATCGTACTCTGCACTCAACAAAAGTGCAGCAAGAGTAGTATCAGTACAACACTAGTATCGGTAAGCATCATTGGCCAACAGTGATTAGATAACGCATGAAGAAGTTGAAACCAACAAGTAGCACATATAGCAATCAGACATGGTCACGTATCATATACAAGTAAAGTGTAAAGAAATCATGAAATAAACTAAGAAAAATATAATTCACCACATGATCAGTCAAAATACGAGTGATTGATAGCCTCCGAGGTTTCTGTCACGACCCGACCTCGGGCCCGCGACAGGTGTCTTACCCCGGGCACCCTAGTGATACAACATCAGATAAAATTAGCTGAAATAAAAACTCAAAGATAAGAACAATATGAAAAGAAACAGGCTAACCAAAACGGTCACCTTTCTGCATATATATATATAATCGAACAGTTACATCCTTTACAAACCACACTTGCGGATTACTACTGGACCTCACAGAGTTTTATAACAACAACAGCGGGACGGGGCCCGCCATACCACGAATGTACAAGAACCTACAATCTTAGAGAATCATACCAGCAGATAAGCCTCGGAGAAGCGGAGCTTCCCAAAAGCTTGAGCGTGATCCATGAGCAAGGATCAACGGCCAGGTGTGCCTCTACTGCGGCATGACGCGGCCCGAAGAGTCGATCTGCAACGGTACAGTATGTGGCGAAAATCACGTAAATGAAATCATAACGATCTATATAAAGCAGAGGCGTGTATGATAACAAACTACGATCCACAATATATAAGCGATCATGTCAAGTCGAGGACTCACGCCTCAAAGTCATCACTCAAATATAACCATGGGTCTCGCCCACAACATCAATCATGCGTGGAATTCGCCCTCACTGCGCGATGCATGATATAACAACACCAAAGAATACACATGAACACGGGTCCCACGTATGTAAGAAACCGTCTGACGGCAAATGCGAAGGCATAGCTACGAACGACTGCATCATCCAGGCCGGGCAAATCGGCGACCAACTACGAGATACCAAAGCCGTACCAACAATACTAAATAACTATATCACGAAGGCGACGGGGCAAATCACGAAGGCCGACTACGGATACCACTGCGCCACGTAGGCGGGGGCAAATCGAACCAACTACGGATACCAAAGCGTAATCACGAGACCGCCCTGGCCCAGGCGGGCAATGCGAAGGCTAACTACCGGATCTGGCCGAATCAGCCACGACCGGGGCAAATCACGAGCCAACTACGGATACCAAAGCCGAATCGGTAAAACCCGTGGAGCTAGTCCATGGAATAACACTACCAAAATAGGAAGCGAACCCTCATCGTGGCGGCGTACAGTGGACCGTCCATCGAGTCGGTATGCCCGTGGACCATCATAGTGGAAGCATACAGTGGGCGCCCATCGTGTCGGTATGTCCAAAATGATCAAGAATAACACGATCGGAGTTTAACGCCCGCGTGGCGCGTGCCGGAATTCTTCATCGGTGTAAACATGTCCATGTAACGACAAGATAACGGCCTCGCGAGGCAGCGGTAACATAAGGATACAACACTTGCACAACAAGGCTATCACAAGCAAACATAGGCAAGTTACTCACAACTCAAGGTACTTTCATTTTATGCCAAAAATCCGGGTTTTAACCCCAAAGTACTACATACTTTAACTCTTTAAAAAGATCCATTTCTTTCACAAAAGTCACACGATACCCGTAGTATCAAAAATAGAGTAACTATCTTTTTAAGTAAACCAAAACAATTTTCATACCTTCTTTTTAAACCAACTTAAGACAAAACCATTCCTTCCTTTTAAACCAATTTACGACACAACCATGCCTTTCTTTTAAACCAAAACACTTCAATTCCTCAAGTCTCTTTTCTTTTAGAAATCAAGTTCCTTACTTTGAAATTTAAGAAAAATCAATACTTGTTATTAATGATCTTATTAAAGCAGCCATGATCTAGGAAATGTAATACAATTTTGTCTTATCTTAGCTTCTATGCAGATGGAGGATTCTACTGATTTTAATTTAATTGATTGTCAATACATTTTCCTTTATTAACGCTGCAATGGCTTGTTCGATACTTATTCTCATTCCCGAAATCAATATAACTTTATTCTTTTTAAAGACCAAGTACCCATTACTCATGAATGCGGTTTCACAACTTTTTAACACAAACCAAGTCCTTAATATTTCACATCAAGTCATTTATAAGTCAAGTCTCTTATCTTCTAAAATCCACAAACCATTCCTTTACCATCATAAAGTCGTTATAACTAACTTCCCATAAAACCGTTATAACACTTTATGTTTTAAACCAACCAAATTCGTTTAGCACACGTACGTCTACCGTACTACATAGTTCACAACAATCATGCTAGAAAGGATAGGAAGAGGTTCACATACCTCGCGACGATTATCGACAAATAGCAAAACGCTCCAAGTACTTCAACTTCGTCGGCTACTCCTTAAGCCAAGTAGATCACGCCACACATTGTACTTCAATCCTAAAATGATCATAGTACTTCTATCAACCCTTACTTACCATCGAAGACTTATACCAATTAATAGCCCTCTAATTCTACAGAAAATCGGGCAGCACTTCCCCTGTTTCTACGTACTTTTCCACATTTTTCAAGGCCCGATAACAGTAACCAACATGCCACAATATAAGGCGCAACAATTCAACAACTAAAGAAGGGGATTACACGCCCAAACGGACGTGTTTAAACAATCTTCCCCTTAAAACAACAACAACTTAAAAACCGAAATGGAACAAGTCCATAGTCCAAAGTAAAGACAGTCCAATGTAAATACAGTCTAATGTAAATACAGTCCAAAGTAAATACAGTCCAATGTAAATACAGTCCAATGTAAATACAGTCCATTAGTCCATTAGTTGGTGTTCTTGACCAACATACAATAATCATACTTTATCCAATTTCTCGGCTAGAATGCCAGAATTACTTCTTTATACCTCCAACTTATATTCCAATCTTCATATAAGTTATAGTTACTTTGTTCTTAACTTTCAACAAGTAATAGATACATTTTTACCATTTTGATGGCTTACTTGCCAATACTTCATTTCAACAAACTTACAAGATCCAAATCTTTCCAAACCTTATTCCACATATCTCATACTCCATAATATACTACCAACATATATAATATCCAACTTCACAAAGAGGATTAAGATCATTACCTCAAAAAAGCCCAAAAATATCCAAGAACTTAAAGTCGCTCCTTAGCAAGTTTAGCTCCAAATCCTTACGTTCCAATCCACTACAAGCAACCCGTAGAAGCTCCTAACCAACTTCTCTTCAAGAATCAACTCCAAAAAGTGAAGAACACTTGGGTTCCAATCTTAGCAAATTTCGGCCAAGGCAATATAAAAAGGCTAGGGGTGTGAAATCTTGTCTAACTCTTGCTTCACCATCTTCCTAACACCTTAAGGAAGAATACTTAAAAGTTTAAGAATTGTTGGACAAATTTAGGTCAAGGAAATAGGTCATGGCCGAAACCACAAGGCAAGGGAGAGAGTATTGTTCAAGTCTTGAAATAACCTAAGTGTGGAAGATTTCATCAACTAAGTGTCACGACCCGTTCCGGGGCCCGTGACTGGTGCCTTACCCGGGCACCCAAGTAGTCATACATCAGAGTAATCAGCGGAACATAAAAATAAAACATGAAACAACTGTAAAATGAGACACATTTTATCTGAGAGAAAATCGCCTTTCGGCATATATATAAAACTAAAACTTGAACAGTTTAATCCTTTTTACAACCACACTTGAAGATTACTACTGGACCTCTAAGATTTACAACAACTATGACGGGACGGGGCCATACCACAGATGTACAGAACCTACAACTCGAGGAACACATGCAAAAGATAAGCCTCGAAGGAAGGAGACTTCCGTCTGTTGAAAGGTGATCCTAAGCGGGGATCGGCGACGATGTACTTACTGCGGCATGAACGCGGTCCGAAGAAGTCGATCTGGCAATTGCAGTATGTGGCGAAAATCTGCGATTAAATCATAACGATCTATATAAAGCGGGAGACATGTATGATAACCAAAAATCTGATTCCACGATAAACAAGCGATCATGTAAGTCGAGGACTCGCACCTCAAAGTCGTCACTCAAATATAACTATGGGTCTCACGCCCACAACATCAATCATGTTCGCATCATGGCCACGTGCCGGAATTCTGCATCGGTGTAGACATGTCCATGATGCAACAATAATAATAACAATGCCGCGTGGCCACGTACTGAGTGCGTCGGTGTTGACATGTTAATGTAACATCAACAACAATATATCGGCTGATCAACCTGCGCGTGGCCACATGCCGGAGTCTGCATCGGTGTAGACATGTCCATGTAACCACGATAACAATATATCGGGTAATCAACCTGCGCGTACGTGCCGAGTCTGCATCGGTGTAGACATGTCCATGTAAGTTCTCAACAAGTCAACCGCCCTCCGGCGAGGCGCGGTAGTATAGAAACACAATTTTACAACGAAGGCTATCACAACAAGCATAGGCAAGTTACACAACAAGCATAGGCAAGTTATACCTGACTCGAGGTACTTCGTTTTATATCAAAGTTCGGGTTTTAACCACAAAAGTACTACGTCGTTAAATTCCTTTTAAAGAGATCCATTCCTTTTATAGAAGTCACCCAATACGTAGTATAAAATAGAGTGACTCACATTTTTAGCAAACCAAAACACTTCTCTTATTAAAGCCAAGTTATCACATTAAAACCAATGATAAAACCCTTCTTTTGTTTTCATAAAGTCGTTATAACTAACTTCCCATAAAGTTGTTATAACACTTTATGTTTTAAACCAATTTAAGACATAACAATGCCTTTCTTTTCCTAAAGTTCGGTTGCCTAATTCCAATTACTCAAGTCTCTTTTTAGAAAAGTTTCATAGTTCAATGTCTTAATCTCTTTTAAAACAATTGAATAACATATGCCATATGTGAGTAGTTTATTTTATAACCATCTTTATTAAAGCAACCATGATCTAGGAAATGTAATATCATTTTGTCTCATCTTAGCTTCTATGCAGATGGAGGTTTCTACTGGTTTTAATAATACTTCATTATTCATTACATTTTCCTTTATTAACGATGCAGTGGTTTGTCGATACTCATTCTGATTTCCGAAATCAGTAAAACATTATTCCCTTTTAAAAACCAAGTACTCATTACTCACGAATGAGGTTTCACACAAAACTCATATTAATTCATTTAAGTTAAGTCTCTTATCTTATAAGATCAAGTCTCTTAACTTCTAACATCAGTAAACCATTTTCTTTACCTCTCTTAAGACGTTATACCTAACTCCCCATAAAGCTAGTATAACTCTTTTTAAAACCTTAAAACCAAGTGTTACTCTTAACAAAAATGGTTTCTTAACTCTTTTGACATACTTCAAGTTTCTTATTATTGGGCTTAAGTCAAAAGACATTGCCGTATAACTACGTTCAATTAGCACGTATCGTCTACCGTATTATATATTATTGGGCTTAAGTCAAAAGACATTGCCATACAACTACGTTCAATTAGCACGTATGCGTCTGCAGTACTATATATTATTGGGCTTAAGTCAAAAGACATTGCGTACTATATATATCTTCCTTTAAAAATATCATGCTCGAGTATAGGAAGAATCACATACCTCGCGACGATTATCGACTATAAGCAAAGCGCTCCACGGCTATAACGGCTAGCCTTTGGTCCACCTTCTAAGTAGCCCGTGCTACTTGCGAACATTCAACCAATAAAGGTTATCGATCTCTTGTATATACGATCCTATGTAAATGCAGTTTAACCTACTTATATTCTTACGAAGTGATTTGATTCAAGTCTTTTACGTAATATCCTTATTACAGTTCAATTCTCTTCTTATGAATCTTATATTCATTTCTATACTACTATAGTATGTAATTTCCAATTACACTAGAAGAATGATAGTATTTACCTCGATAAGCCCCAAAATTATCCGAGTTTAATGTCGCTCCTTAGCGTTTAGCTCTTACTCGAGTGCTCCATCCGCTCAACAACCCTTAGAAGTTCTACGCAACTTCTACTTAACACTTCAACCGACTATGAAGGTTTTCCTTAGGGTTTCGTTTTTGTGGTGAGGAAGTATAATAGTATTTACGGGCTTTTGTAAAAGTGTAACCTTGGGAATACTACAAGGTATTTGGGCGAAGGTATTTGGGCATTATAACAATACTTGGAGAGTATTTCTACACCACAAAGGGGTATTATACGAAAACAATTTAGGCTAGGGGTACCCCTGGACACTGAGGGGAGGGAGGCCTCGGCGAGCTTCACTCGAGGGGGCTTTGGACGATTTCAAAACACAAAGGGGGAGAGATTTCAAGACTTGGAAAATGATTTTTGGATGAAGAAAGTTCATCACTTAGGGGGGTATTTATAGGTCAAGGAAAGGCCAACCAATGGCCAAGATCATGCCAAGTGAAAGGCAAGTGTGGTCCAAGATCATGCCAAGTGCACCTTATCCATCTACCACAAAAATATCCTACCAACCCCTTGACCAAAACAAGGCCATTTCGTCCCACTTGCTGCCGCCCAACGTCCCCAATGAGAGGGTGACAAGTGTCGCCCTCTCGTTGGTCCAAAATGTTTCGTCTCTCGGAAAAATCCGCAAAAATTAAAAATGACATAGCCGGAATTTTCCGCCCATGAAGTTATGTAAAACGTTTCGTCGAACAACGACTCTAACCGGGTGTTGTGCACAAAATAAATCGTCCAAGCCACTTTAAAGTTCAAATTTTTCTACGTACGTCCTTACGTACATACTCTGGAAATACGGGGTATAACATTCTCCCCTCAGAAACATTCGTCGAATGTTCCTTCTCAAGCGGATAACGATGAAGTTCTTCTTAACAAGTTGCGATACACGCGGCCAAAATAACACACGTTCTCTTCCTTCGCCTCGTCGTGCCGCTTCCGAACACTTGAACTCTTCTAGTACCGTACCACACTTACGTCAACGCACGTTCTCCAAAACTTTGGAGTCACAACCTCCACTTGGTCATCTTACTAGCCTCGATCTTCCTTAAGGCCATTCCGGCCTTCACGATCGCTGCAGTCGAACATATCCACGAACTCATCGATGGTCATATAAACTTGGGCCTAGCACCCTCGGGACCTACCACTGGCGGGACCACCCGTGACCAGCGCCGAAAGCCGGCGCGGGTTGGCCCGCATAGCTGACCCGACCAGCTAACGCGTCAAGCTCTTGTTCCCGATCCGGAACAATCTTACCTATCTGGTCATGGAAGCTACCACTTCCATTTCACACTACCGAGGACTTATCACCTGATACATTCTAGGCATGAAATGCCTAACAAGGATTCTGGCAATTTCTGTACTCAGGCGACCTTACATCTAAGGTCTCAGCGTAATATTCTAAGGTTCATCATTTTCTCACTTTGAGCTTACCTCTTACTAACGGTTTCTAAATCACATTTTAGCACAAAGCTATCCGAACATAACACTTAACACATTATCATAGCATCAATACATACAAGTCTCTAGAGGGTTAAGGATATACTGTCTCTACCGCTTTTCTAATCACGATCACGCCTGCGGTAGCAGCTAGTGAAGGCGATGAACGACCAGCGATCACGAAGGTGAGTCGTAACATCCGTGCTACCCCAGTGAGACGGTTCCTCGCAAAATGGCCTGTCGCAAAAATAACAAGCTCCTTGGCACCACGACATTCCCAAAATGCGGTCTACCATCGACCACGCGGTAGGGTATTGCGCTGGCAACACCCCTACTCGCAGAAACTTGAACCCGTGGAGCTCGACCGCTCACGAATACTCTGGATGCCACGAAGGTTGTGGAGGACCACTGCGCTGGCGGAGGTACAAAACTAATTTCTTCTTGAGGCGGTCCGCCTCGAAAGTCACCAAAGGACCTCATTACGGCCTCTTCTGCGATCTCGGTCGTTCGCGATTTCTCGCTCTCACATCCAAGTGCATAAGCTGCGTGCGGGCAATGTCCATGCGGTGAAGGGCTACACGAACAACTCTCGCTAGGTAATCATCAAGCCTCGTAATATATCGGTGCACTCGATCCTCCATATTAGCTACTAATGCGGGAACATACAAGCCGATGAGTCGAACTCATATTGTACTCCCGGTATGCGCGTTACGCCTCAACATCAAAAATCACGGCGAGCCCTCCTCATGCGTGGAGGCAAGAAATGTGCCGGGAAGGCCCCGAAAACTTCGTCCCAAGCGGTGGAAGTGCATTCTCTCCCGGGGCGGCTCGCGAATCAAACGATCATTGCGGTATCACGCAGCCGATGCGAACCTAAGACCACCGACTCGGTCTCCGAAGCCTTGATCACTCTCATGATCCGCTGTAACTGTCGGATGAACTCCTGCGGATCATCCTCAGGCCTCGACCCGTAGAACTCTGGCGGGCTACATCTCAGAAAGTCATGTAGCCTCAAACTATCCGATCTAGGGTGAACCACTGGCGCTACTGGAACTGCTGCGTCCAGCCTATCATCATATCTAGCCACGACCCTGGCCAGTAACTGGGCCATCTCCTTGTAACCCATCTCTTCTGCCCCAGACCGTGGGACTGGAGGCTCAGGTACCGTAGTCTCAGCAGCCACTGCTGCGGCTCTAAACTCTCTTTGGTCTTTGGCGGCGTCGCGAAACTTCGCCGTCGGAAGCATCTCAGTCTTGGCCCGGGCTGCGCCTCGTACTCCTCTGTATCCCACTAATAGCTCCCTCGACTGCCTTGCCCATCTGGGCCTGGGTTTCCTTACGCGGAGGCATAACTGGTAAAGGAAAGGAATACGTCAGAGGGTCCAACTTATCACCGGCTCTAAGGCACGATCTCGGAATGAGAAGAAATGGAAACCAATCCTAAATGTCTGCGACGCCACGATTATAGATGTGGTGCGACACACCGATAATCAAGACTCTACTAGACCGCAGTGCGTAGACACTTTCAGAAATTAAGCGCTCGATACCATACATCACGACCGTTCGGGGCGTGGTAGTGCCTTACCCGGCACCCAGTAGTCATACATCGAGTGTCGTGAACATAAAAATAAAACATGAAACAAGCGTAAAATGAGACACATTTTATCGAGAGAAAATCGCCTTCGGCGTATATATAAAACTAAAACTTGAGCAGTTTAATCCTTTTTACAACCACACTTGTGATCTACGGACCTCTAAGATTTACAACAACTATGACGGGACGGGGCCGCCATACCACGAATGTACAAGAACCTACAACTCGAGGAACACATACCAAAAGATAAGCCTCAGAAGGAACGGAGCTTCCGATCTGTTGAAAGGTGATCCTAAAGCGGAGATCGGCGACGATGTACTTCTACTGCGGCATGAGCGCGGCCCGAAGAGTCGATCTGGCGGTACCAAGTATGTGGCTGAAAATCTGCGGTTAAATCATAACGATCTATATAAAGCGGGAGACATGTATGATAACCAAAAATACGATTCACGATAAACAAGCGATCATGTAAGTCGAGGACTCGCGCCTCAAAGTCGTCACTCAGATATAACTATGGGTCTCACGCCCACAACATCAATCATGTTCGCATCATGACCATATGCCCCCGGAATTCTGCATCGGTGTAGACATATCCATGATGCAACAATAATAATAACAATGCCGCATGGCCCGTACCGAGTCTGCGTCGGTGTAGACATGTCCATGTAACATCAACAACAATATATCGGGTGATCAACCTGCGCGTAGCCACGTGCCCCGAGTCTGCATCGGTGTAGACATGTCCATGTAACCACAGTAACAATATATCGGGTAATCAACCATGCCGCATGGCCACATGCCCCCGGAATTCTGCATCGGTGTAGACATGTCCATGTAAGTTCTCAACAAGTCAACGGCCCTCGGCGAGGCGCGGTAGTATAGAAACATAATTTTACAACGAAGGCTATCACAACAAGCATAGGCAAGTTACACAACAACAAGCATAGGCAAGTTATACCTGACTCGAGGTACTTCCATTTTATATCAAAGTTCGGGTTTTAACCTAAAGTACTACGTCGTTAAATTCCTTTTAAAGAGATCCATTCCTTTTATAGAAGTCACCCGATACGTAGTATAAAATAGAGTGACTCATTTTTAGCAAACCAAAACACTTCTCTTATTAAAGCCAAGTTATCACATTAAAACCAATGATAAAACCCTTCTTTTGTTTTCATAAAGTCGTTATAACTAACTTCCCATAAAATTTGTTATAACACTTTATGTTTTAAACCAATTTAAGACATATGATGCCTTTCTTTTCCTAAAGTTCGGTTGCCTAATTCGATTACTCAAGTCTCTTTTTAGAAAAGTTTCATAGTTGATGTCTTAATCTCTTTTAAAACAATTGAATAACATATGCCATATGTGTGAGTAGTTTATTTTATAACCATCTTTATTAAAGCGGCCGTGATCTAGGAAATGTAACATCATTTTGTCTCATCTTAGCTTCTATGCGGATGGAGGTTTCTCTTGGTTTTAATAATACTTCATTATTCATTACATTTTCCTTTATTAACGCTGCAGTGGTTTGTCGATACTCATTCGATTTCAAATCGGTAAAACATTATTCCTTTTAAAAACAAGTACTCATTACTCACGAATGAGGTTTCACACAAAACTCATATTAATTCATTTAAGTTAAGTCTCTTATCTTATAAGATCAAGTCTCTTAACTTCTAACATCGATAAACCATTTTCTTTACCTCTCTTAAGGCGTTATACCTAACTCCCGTAAAGCTAGTATAACTCTTTTTAAAACCCTTAAAACCAAGTGTTACTCTTCTTTCAAAATGGTTTCTTAACTCTTTTGACATACTTCAAGTTTCTTATTATTAGGGCTTAAGTCAAAAGACATTGCCGCATAACCACGTTCAATTAGCACGTACGCGTCTACCGTATTATATATTATTCGGGCTTAAGTCAAAAGACATTGCGTACAACTACGTTCAATTAGCACGTATGCGTCTGGTATTATATATTATTAGGGCTTAAGTCAAAAGACATTGCCGTACTATATATATATCTTCCTTTAAAAATATCATGCTCGAGTATAGGAAGAATCACATACCTCGCGACGATTATCGACTATAAGCAAAAGCGCTCCACGGCTATAACCCGCTTTGGTCCACCTTCTAAGTAGCCCGTACTACTTGCGGAACATTCAACCAATAAAGGTTATCGATCTCGTATATACGATCCTATGTAAATGCTGATTTAACTTCTACTTATATTCTTACGAAGTGATTTGATTCAAGTCTTTTACGTAATATCCTTACATTACAGTTCAATTCTCTTCTTATGAATCTTATATTCATTTCTATACTACTATAGTATGTAATTTCCAATTACACTAGAAGGACAGTAGTATTTACCTCGATAAGCCCCAAAATTATCCGAGTTTAATGTCGCTCTTTAGCAACGTTTAGCTCTTACTCCGGAGTGCTCGATCCGCTCCAAACAACCCTTAGAAGTTCTACGACTTCTACTTAACACTTCAACCGACTATGAAGGTTTTCCTTAGGGTTTCGTTTTGTGGTGAGGAAGTAAAATAGTATTTACGGGCTTTTGTAAAAGTGTAACCTTGGGAATACTACAAGGTATTTGGGCGAGTATTTGGGCATTATAACAATACTTGGAGAGTATTTCTACACCATGAGGGGGTATTATCGAAAACAATTTAGGCTGGGGGTACCACGGCTAGACACTACAAAGGGGAGGGAGGCCTCGGCGAGCTTCACTCGAGGGGCTTTGGGCGATTTCAACACAAAGGAGAGATTTCAAGACTTGGAAAATGATTTTTGGATGAAGAAAGTTCATCACTTAGGGGTATTTATAGGTCAAGGAAAGGCCAACCAATGGCGAGATCATGCCAGTGAAAGGCAAGTGTAGGGCCAAGATCATGCCAAGTGCACCTTATCCATCTACCACAAAAATATCCTACCAACCCCTTGACCAAAACAAGGTCATTTCGTCCCACTTGTTGCCGCCCAACGTCCCCAATGAGTGGGTGACAAGTGTCGCTCTCTCGTTGGTCCAAAATGTTTCGTCTCTCGGAAAAATCCGCAAAAATTAAAAATGACATAGCCGGAATTTTCCCTTCGCAAGTTATGTAAAACGTTTCGTCGAAAAACGACTCTAACCGGGTGTTGTGCACAAAATAAATCGTCCAAGCCACTTTAAAGTTCAAATTTTTCTACGTACGTCCTTACGTACATACTCTGGAAATACGGGGTATAACACTAAGGGTGCATATATAGGACAACCAAGGGCTAGGATGAAAGCAAGTGTGTGGTTGAGATTGGGGACAAGTGTGTGTGGGCCCCACAAGCCACTTGTCCTACACAAAATATCTTGCAAGACAAGGCCACTTGTCTTGGCCACTTGTCAAGCAATTTCGGCCATAAGGCCACATGGGGGCGACACATGTCGCCCTCTGACTAGTCCAAAATATTTCATCTTCCGAAAATATCCATAATGGCCAAAATCTCGAAAACAAAGTGGGCCACAAGCAGTAAATTTCTCCGTGGGCCCAGCGTGACCAATTCGGAAATAAAATTCCATAATTCTCTAATATTCCAAGAAGTCCGAATACCAAATCTGGGAATCAATTCCCGTTAACGAACCTTTTTCCTTCAAATCCGGAAACTTTTAGTCGAAAAATCACGTCTTTCTTCCTTTCCAATTTTTATGTCGTATTCTCAAATGCGTGCGTCCTTACATACATACCCTGGAACTACGGGGTGTAACATTCTTCCCCCCTTAGAAACATTCGTCCCGAATGTTCCTTCTAAGTCTCCAAACATACATGCACCGGTATAGTCTTCACTACTATACTTACGAAACCAATTATGCCACACATGACCATAATATAACATACGCGCAAAACTCAAATCCAAGCCAACGAGGAATCACATCTAACATCACAAAAAGCTCCCACCCATGGTCTAAAGGATACTCGCCCGCGCCACTACAAAAATGATCACTTCCATCTCTTAACACATGTTCACTTCTTTCCTTTCGTCGTACCTTACCGTACACGAACTCTTTCTAGTACCGTACCACACTTGATCATCACCGGTTCCAAAACCTTGGAGTCACTACCTCCAAACTTGGTCATCTTACTAGCCTCAAATTCCTTTAAGTCCATTCCCGGCCTTCATGATCCGATTCTGGTCGAACACATCCACAAACTCATACGATGGTTACCTAAACTTGGGCCTAGCACCCTCGTGACCCTACCACCTGGCGGGACCACCTCGAACTGACCCCATCTCATTCCGGGCTGCGGGTTGACCCGCGATCTGGCCTCAACCCGACCCGCTATCGCGCCAAACTCTTGTTCCCTGATCCGGAACAATCTTACCTATTCAAGTCATGAAAGCTATCACTACCCTCTCACACAACCCATGGATTTATCACACTGATACACCCTATGTATATAATGCACCCCGACAAAGATCACCCGCAAAATCTTTTACTCAAGACGGCCTTACATCTAAGGTCTCAACGTGTAATATTCTAAGGTTCACACCTTTCATGTCCCCATACTTATCTTTTCAACTACACATGCTTCCTAATTCACAATTAACACAATATTATCCGTACATAGCACTCAACATGTATCCACCATAACAACATAAACAAGTCTCTTAAGGGCTAAAGATATATCTGTAACTACTGCCTCACTTTCCCTTTGTCGCTCTAATCATAATCCTGCCCTTGTAACCCTCTGTGCTCTATTCGCAACTCCCTCTGCTGCCTTGCCCTTCTGGGCTCTGGTTGCCTTGCGTAGAGGCATAACTGGTACATACGAATACGTCCGAGGGAGTCCAACTTATAACACAACTCTAAGGCACGATCTCAGAGTGAGAAGAATAGAAACCAATCCAAAATATCCTATATCCTCCTGATTATAGGTGTGGTGCACAACACGTCGATAATCAAGACTCTACTAGATACGGTCTGTAGACACTTTCCGAAGATTAACTGCTCTGATACCACTTTTGTCACGACCCGACCTCGGGCCCGCGACTGGTGCCTTACCCCGGGCACCCAAGTGATACAACATCAGAGAAAATCAGCGGAAATAAAAACTCAAAGATAAGAACAATATGAAAAGAAACAGGCTAACCAAAACGGTCACCTTTCTGCATATATATATAATCGAGCGATTCTTGTTATACCCGTATTTCAGTATATGCGTAGGCGTGCGTAGAAAGTTTAGGCGTTAAAGTAAGGCTTGGCGATTTTTATTTGTGCACAACCCGGTTAAGTCGTTTTCGGCGAAGCGTTTTCCACGACTTTCGTAGGAAAATTCGGCTATGTCATTTCTAATTTTTGCGGATTTTTACGAGAGGCGAAACATTTTGGACCAACGAGAGGCGACACTTGTCGCCTCTCGATGGAGCTGCGTTAGGCGGTGAAGTTGGGCCAATTGCTTGACATTTTTGTCAAGTAGTAGGTAGGATATTTTTGTGGTAGATGGATAAGGTGCACTTGGCATGATCTTGGCCTACACTTGCACCACTTGGCTTGATCTTGGCCATTGGTTAGCCATGGCTTGACCTATAAATACCCCTCTCCTTTGATGAATTTCTTCATCCAAAAATTGTGCTTAGTCTTGAAATATCTTCCCACTCCTCTATAGTTCGTCCCCTCCCCCTTGTGAGGCTTTTGGTAGAGTCCCTCCCCATGGCGAGTACCCCCAGTGGGAGTAGGCGAGGTATACACCACTAGCCTAGTTGTTTCGTATAAATACCCTCCTCTTGGTAGAAATACTCTCAAAAGTATTGTTACTATACCCAAATTACCTTAGTAGTATACCTTGTAGTATTCTAAGGTTATACTTATACAAAAGCCAGAAATACTATTATACTTCCTTAGTCACAAAGCCGAAACCACAGGAAAAATCTCCATAGTTGGTTGGAGTATTAGGTAGAAGTTGATTAGAACTTCTAAGGGTTGTGTGGAGGCGGAGTCGGGCGCTGCGGAGTAGGAGCTAAACCTTGCTCAGGATCGACATTTAAACTCGGATAATTTTGGGCTTATCGAGGTAAACACTCTTGACCTTCTATTGTAATTGAAAATTACATGTTGTTAGAATATATAGTTGAAGTATACTATATATAGAAATGAACGTAGTTATCGGCAATGTCTTTTGACTTAAGCCTGAATTATAAGAAACCTTTTCGAAAGAAGAGGGCTGATGTTACACCCCGTAAATTCAAGGAGTTAGATAAGTTGACAACATGTGTTGGACGGATTTTGAGTTTACCTTGGAGTGTTGTACCCCAGTTGTTAAGAATTTCGAGGTGTTTAAAAGGCCTAATGTGTAGTCCGTTAAATCTAGATCCCAACGCAACAAACCGTTAAATCGTTTGGACATCGAGTCAAAAGTTATGGAAGTTACAAGTTTGAGTGCGCGATCAGTGCTGCGATTCTCGATGCAGTGCAGCGCGCCGGACTGCGAGGCATGGCGCATTGTTACAGAAGTCGCGAGGTTGCAGCGCGCGGCGCCGACATCTGGAAGATTTATTTTTGGAAGTGGAGCGCTTGGCTGAAGCGGAATTTCTTGCGCGATAAGTGACGAAAGCAGGGGATATTTCGTTTATAACCTATGAGAGGGTGACAAGTGTCCCTCCCATCCTTTTATCGATAAGTGGTCTATTTTAGGGCCAAGTCTTGGAAGACTTGGCCATTCCATTTCATTTCATTTCCAAACCCTCCTAAGAAAAACCCTCTCCTTCTCTAGTTTTGGAAGAAAACCTAGCTTTAGAGGAGATTGTTGGAGCGGCAAGAAGAAAAAGTGTGGGTAAACTTGTGGAGTATGTTGGTGGGCGATTTTGTGGAAGAGGTGGAAGAAAAAGGGGCTTTTGTGGGCTATTCCTTAAGGTAAGAGTTTCCCTTTCTCTTGGTTATGAGCTAAAGAAATTTGTTTTATTTTAGTAGTATAGATGTGAGCACTGAAATTTGTTTTATTTTAGTAGTTTAGAGTTGAGCCTAAGGTTGTTATATTGTAGTAGTATAGAGTTGAGCTGAAATTGTTTTATATTGTATAGATTTGGATCATTGTCTTGTTAAAAGCTGAAATGGGCATGTTAGCCTTAAGATTGTAACTTGATTGGTTTTCTAATTGGGACGTCGCATGTTGTAAAGGGAGATTGTAATTGTTAAAGATGTCTAGGGCTAGATATCATGTTAGGACTAAGAACTTGGATTGGAAAGAATTGAAAGGGATTAAGAATTGGTTTATGGTTGGCCAAGTATGGCATGGAAAGTATTGGGTTATTTTGTATTATTGTGGGGCGTTTGTATTGAATTCGACCTTGAAAGAGGTGGCAAGTTAGTAGAAACAAAGGAAGTGCCGTCCAAATTGTCGTAGGATTTAGGGACTTTGCACTTAGTTTATTCTACGTTCGAAGCTAGAGATTGATAGACGTTTTATGACCCTTATAGGATTGAAGTACTACGTGTAGCATATTCTACTTAAGGGCGATGTCTGATGGAGCATTTTGCTTATTATCGACAATCGTCGCGAGGTATGTGATTCTTCCTATCCTCTTGACATGACTATTTGTGAAATATATAGTGCGGTAGGCCGCGTGTGTTAAAGGAATTAAATTTCCCTTTTGTGCCTTGACTTGATATGAAGTGTAAGTCTTGATTGTTTGAAGAAAGAGTAGGAAAATCTTATTCGTTAGTAATAAGTGCTTGGTTGTTAAAGAATAAGCCCTCTTGATCTCATAAGGGCCTATAGTGTAATTGGTTGGGTTAAAACATAAAGTGTTATAACGGCTTGATGGGAAGTTGGTTATAACCACTTTATGTAAGTAAAAGAATGTTTTGTTGATTTCAAAGGACAAGTGATTTGACTTAAATGGTGTCAAAAAGTGTGAAACCTCATTTGTGAGAAATGAGTCCTTGGTTTTTAAAAGGAATAATGTTACCCAAATTTGGAAATGGGAAGAAGAATCGAACAAGCGATGCGGCGTTAATAAAGGAAATAGTAATGACATTCAATCATGTTAAAACCAGTAGAAACCTCCATCTGCATAGAAGCTAAGATAAGACAAAATTGTATTACATTTCCTAGATCATGGTTCTTTGTAATAAGAACTATTGAAATCAAGTTTTGATCTTCTTAAAAATTTCAAAGTAAGAATTCGATTTCTAAAGAAAAGAGACCTAAGAGTTGGAAGTGTTTTGTTTTAAAAGAAAGGCATGGTTTTGTCTTGTATTGTTTTAAAACATAAAGTGTTATAATAGCTTTATGGGGAGTTAATTATAACGACTTTAAGAATATAAAGGAAGGGATTCATTATTAGGTTTAAAATGGTAACTTGATTTTTGAAAAAAAGGGAAGTAACTCGTTTTCAAATATTGAACTCCTTGTGATGAAAAACATAAGTGACTTGTTTATAAAAGGTAGGAGTACCTTGATCCTAAAGGGGTTAAGTACTTGGGTTTTAAATAGTACCTTGAGTTGTGTGTACTAGCCTATGCTTGTTGTGGTAGCCTTTGTTGTGCAAGTGTTTGGTTGTGTGCTCCGAGTCTCTCGATGGAGGGCGACTATTTGGTTGATTGATGGACATACTGACGCGTTGGGTAGCCCACGGGTATGCTTCTACTGTATCGATCCTCTTGGACATGCTGACACGTTGGGTAGCCCACGGGTATGCTTCCATTAGGAGTGTTATCTGGTTGGTTATTTGGACATACTGACACGTTGGGTAGCCCACGGGTATGCTTCCACAGTGAGTATCATCTTGTTATTTCCTTTGGGCATACTGACACGTTGGATGGTCCACGGGTATGGGCCCACTAGGATGGTTCCATGGCCATGCTTATACCGAGGTGAGATGCCGGGGCATGCGGCCATTGTGCGGGTTAAACTCCCGGGTTGTATTTGAGTGATGACTTCTGGGCGTGAGTCCACGATTTGGCGTGGTATTATGTGTTGTGTCTTGTAGTTTGGTTATCATACATGTCTCTGCTTTATATAGACTATTATGATTTCATTTCTGATATTTCTGATTTCACATACTTGGTACTGTTATCTTGACCTCGCCCGAGGCTGCGTTCATCTGCATGAGTTGAGGTACATAGCTGGCGATCCACTCTCTTAGGATCGCCGTTCGGTTCTCGGAAAGCTCCATATCTCGGAAGCTTGTCACGTAGTGCAGTTCCACTGAAGTAGTAGACTTACATTTTATTTAGGGGCATGGCGGGCCACTGTCCGTCATTATGGTTTCAAAATTCTTAAGTGCATGCTTGTTGTGTGGCGAGTTTGTAAGGGATATAGCTGTTCAAGTTTTAATTTTATGTACTAAAAGGTAACCGTTGGGTTAGCTTTGCTTTCTTATTTCCTTTGTTTTATATGTTTAAGTTTTTATTTCCATTGGTTTTCTACGATGTTGTATCACTAGGGTGCGGGGTAAGGCACGATCACGGGCCGGGTTGGTCGTGACAAAAGTGGTATCGAGCGATTAATCCTCGGAGAGTGTCTGAGCCGTATCGATGAAGTCTTGATTATCGGTGTGTTGTGCACCACATCTATAATCGAGGAGACTATAGGATATTTAGGATTGGTTTCCATTCTTCTCACTCACGAGATCGTGCCTTAGGCGGTGTTATAAGTTGGACTCCTCGGCGTGTTCTTTGTATACGGTGATGCCTCCACGCAAGGCAACGAGCCGAGAAGGGCAAAGCGGCGAGGAGGCTGCGAGTAAAGCGGCGGTCTCTCACGAGACTACGGCACTGAGCCTCGATCCGCGGCACAGGCGAGAGGAGATGGGTTACAAGGAGATAGCGATTATTGGCGGGATCGTGGCGAGCACGAGGATAGGCGGATCTGGCGATTCGATAGCACCCATAGTTCACGAGTCGAGATAGTTTGAGGCTACGGGATTTTACGAGTTGTAGCCCCGGAGTTCTCTGGTCGAGGCACGAGGATGATCGCGAGGAGTTCATCAAGCGATTCTGACGGATCATGAGAGTGATCAAGGCTTCGGAGACTGAGTCAGTGGTTTTGGGTTCACATCGGCTGCGTGATACTGCAGTCGAGTGGTTTGATTCGTGGGAGCTGTCCCGGGGGGAACATGCACCTCCGGTGGTTGGGGTGAGTTCTCGAGGCTTTCGGCCATTTATTGCCTCGCGGATGAGGAGGGCGCGGGCGACAGATTTTTGATGCTAAGACAAAGAGGCGCACCGTTCGGAGTACAATGTAGAGTTTGACTCATTGGCGGTATGTCCCGTTTTGGTGGCCAATATGGAGGATAGAGTGCAGTTATGTCACCGGACTCGATGATTATTTAGCGGAGGATGCAGTGTAGCTCTTGTAGGGCATGGACATTGCCGCGTCCAGCCTATCTTGTGGTGAGAAACGTGAAGTCGACGGAATAACCAAGATCGTGAGAAGAGGCGGGGCGGTAGAGTCCTCTGGTGACCTTCGAGCGGCGGCCTCGGCCGAGCTAGTTATTTACCTCGGCCATTCTGAGTGCTCCATCACGATCTTGGGGCGTTCGAAATTCGAGGCGGTCGGGCACGAGTTTGAGTTTTTGGGGAAGCGGGGCGTTAGTCGAGATGGGACCACCCTACCTCGTTGTGGCGTTGTGGTAGGCTCCATGGTGGGAGTGTCGTCTTTGGAATGGGGTTTGTTTTGCATGCGGCCAGCGGGGCCATTTGCGAGGAATTGTCGACGGAGATAGCGGATGTAGAGACTCGGCGCCGGGATCGATGGTGATTCATCTCCTCCTTTTGTCGCCGTGCGAGGAAGGAACATGAGTAGAAACGACAAAAAGGAAAGTAAAGCGATGAGTTCTGGTATATTCTTAAACCTCTAGAGACTTGTATGCATCGATGTTAGGGTGATGTGTTATGTGTTATGTTCGGATAACTCTGTGTTAAAAATGTGATTTAGAAGCCTGATTAGTGAAGAGGGTAATTCTGGGGATGAGAAAAACTTTGAACCTTAGAATTTATAACAATCGAAACTTTAGAGGTGAGGCAGGCTAGAGTAAAAGATTTTCTGATGATCCTTGTCGGAGTACATAGTATGTGGGAGTATTTTTCTAGTGATAAGTCCATGAGTGGCATAAGATTCTTTCATGAGTGGAGTAGTGAAGACTATCTGCGTCTGCGTTTTGGAGACTTAGAAGGAACATTCGGGACAAATGTTTCTAAGGGGAGAATGTTACACCAGTAAATTCAGGAGTTAGATAAGTTGACAACATGTGTTGGGCCAGTTTTGAGTTTACCTTGGAGTGTTGTACCCCAGTTGTTAAGAATTTCGAGGTGTTTAAAAGGCCTAATGTGTAGTCCGTTAAATCTAGATCCCAACGCAACAAACCGTTCATCGTTTGGACATCGGAGTCAAAAGTTATGGAAGTTACAAGTTTGGTGCGTGATCAGTGCTGCAGTTCTCGATGCGAAGTGCAATGCGCTGGCCGGATGCGCAGCGGCGCCGGTGTTCAGAAGTCGCGAGGTTGCAGGCGCTGGCTACGACATCGGAAGATTTATTTTGGAAGTGGAAGCGCGCGGCCGTGTGAAGCTGGCCGGCGCGGCAGCGCGCCGCGCGCCGAAATTTTCTTGTGATATTTCGTTTATAACCTATGGGAGGGTGACAAGTGTCCCTCCCATCCTTTATCGATAAGTGGTCTATTTTAGGGCCAAGTCTTGGAAGACTTGGCCATTCCATTTCATTTCATTTCCAAACCCTCCTAAGAAAAACCCTCTCCCTTCTCTCTAGTTTTGGAAGAAAACCTAGCTTTAGAGAGATTGTTGGGCGCGGCAAGAAGAAAAAGTGTGGGTAAACTTGTGGAGTACTTATTTGGTGGGCGATTTTGTGGAAGAGGGTGAAAGAAAAAGGGGCTTTTGTGGGCTATTCCTTAAGGTAAGAGTTTCCTTTCTCTTGGTTATGAGCCTAAGAAATTTTATTTTAGTAGTATAGATGTGAGCTGAAATTTGTTTTATTTTAGTAGTTTAGAGTTGAGCCTAAAGGCTGTTATATTGTAGTAGTATAGAGTTGAGCTGAAATTTGTTTTATATTGTATAGATTTGGATCTGTTGTCTTGTTAAAAAGCGAAATGGGCGTATTAGCCTTAAGATTGTAACTTGATTGGTTTTCTAATTGGGACGTCGCATGTTGTAAAGGAGATTGTAATTGTTAAAGATGTCTAGGGCTAGATATCATGTTAGGACTAAGAACTTGGATTGGAAAGAATTGAAAGGGATTAAGAATTGGTTTATGGTTGGCCAAGTATGGCATGGAAAGTATTAGGTTATTTTGTATTATTGTGGGCGTTTGTATTGAATTCGACCTTGAAAGAGGTGGCAAGTTAGTAGAAACAAAGGAAGTGCCGTCAAATTGTCGTAGGATTTAGGGACTTTGCACTTAGTTTATTCTACGTTCGAAGCTAGAGATTGATAGGCGTTTTATGACCACTTATAGGATTGAAGTACTACGTGTAGCATATTCTACTTAAGAGGCGATAATACGGTGGAGCATTTTGCTTATTGTCGACAATCGTCGCGAGGTATGTGATTCTTCCTATCCTCTTGACATGACTATTTGTGAAATATATAGTGCGGTAGGCTTGCGTGTGTTAAAGGAATTAAATTTCCCTTTTGTGCCTTGACTTGATATGAAGTGTAAAGTCTTGATTGTTTGAAGAAAAGAGTAGGAAAATCTTATTCGTTAGTAATAAGTGCTTGGTTGTTAAAGAATAAGCCCTCTTGATCTCATAAGGGCCTATAGTGTAATTGGTTGGGTTAAAACATAAAGTGTTATAACGGCTTGATGGGAAGTTGGTTATAACCACTTTATGTAAGTAAGAATGTTTTGTTGATTTCAAAGGACAAGTGATTTGACTTAAATGGTGTCAAAAGTGTGAAACCTCATTCGTGAGAAATGAGTCCTTGGTTTTTAAAAGGAATAATGTTACCCAAATTTGGAAATGGGAAGAAGAATCGAACAAGCGATGCAGCGTTAATAAAGGAAATAGTAATGACATTCAATCATGTTAAAACCAGTAGAAACCTCCATCTGCATAGAAGCTAAGATAAGACAAAATTGTATTACATTTCCTAGATCATGGCTGCTCTAATAAGAACTATTGAAATCAAGTTTTGATCTTCTTAAAAATTTCAAAGTAAGGAATTCGATTTCTAAAAGAAAAGAGACCTAAGAGTTGGAAGTGTTTTGTTTTAAAAGAAAGGCATGGTTTTGTCTTGTATTGTTTTAAAACATAAAGTGTTATAATAGCTTTATGGGGAGTTAATTATGACGACTTTAAGAATATAAAGGAAGGATTCATTATTAGGTTTAAAATGGTAACTTGATTTTTGAAAAAGGAAGTAACTCGTTTTCAAATATTGAACTCCTTGTGATGAAAAACATAAGTGACTTGTTTATAAAAGGTAGAATTACCTTGATCTAAAGTGGTTAAGTACTTGTGTTTTAAATAGTACCTTGAGTTGTGTGTACTATCCTATGCTTGTTGTGGTAGCCTTTGTTGTGCAAGTGTTTGGTTGTGTGCTACCGAGTCTCTCGATGGAGGGCCGACTATTTGGTTGATTGATGGACATACTGACGCGTTGGGTAGCCCACGGGTATGCTTCTACTGTATCGATCCTCTTGGACATGCTGACACGTTGGGTAGCCCACGGGTATGCTTCCATTAGGAGTGTTATCTGGTTGGTTATTTGGACATCGACCGCGTTGGGTAGCCGGGTATGCTTCCGATGAGTATCATCTTGTTATTTCCTTTGGGCATACCGACCGCGTTGGATGGTCCGCGGGTATGGGCCACTAGGATGGTTCCATGGCCATGCTTATACCGAGGTGAGATCTTGGGGCATGCGGCCGTTGTGCGGAGTTAAACTCGGGTTGTATTTGAGTGATGACTTCTGGGCGTGAGTCCACGATTTGGCGGATGTTATGTGTTGTGTATCGTAGTTTGGTTATCATACATGTCTCCCGCTTTATATAGACTATTATGATTTCATTTACTGATATTACTGATTTCACATACTTGGTACTGTTATCGACCTCGCCCGAAGCTGCGTTCATCTGCGAGTTGAGTACATAACTGGCGATCCACTCTCTTAGGATCGCCGTTCGGTTCTCGGAAAGCTCCATATCTCGGAAGCTTGTCTGTAGTGCAGTTCCACTGAAGTAGTAGACTTTTGTTTATTTAGGGGCATGGCGGGGCCTGTCCGTCATTATGGTTTCAAAATTCTTAAGTGCAGCCTTTGTTGTGGCGAGTTTGTAAGGGATGTAGCTATTCAAGTTTTAATTTTATGTACTAAAAGGTAACAGTTGGGTTAGCTTTGCTTTCTTATTTCTTTATTTTATATGTTTAAGTTTTTATTTCATTTGGTTTTCTCGATGTTGTATCACTAGGGTGCAGGGTAAGGCACGATCACGGGCCGGTTCGGGTCGTGACAATGACTGTAATTACATAGGGCCGTATTCTGATAGACTTGTGTAGCTTTTACGTGTGATAGAATTGTGCACGTCCGGTTTAGGCGTCTGACCCCACTGGTTTGCTTGGTGGCGGCCCAGATAGAGGAGGAGATTTACGCTGTTTGCGGGAGAGGTTCTGCCGAATTTTACGTAGAATGTTCTACGATTAGACCTAGATGTTAATAAGCGCGCGTGGCCTTATAGGTTGAAGTACCATGCGTGGCGCGATCTACTTGGCTTAAGGAGTAGCGGCGGTTTGAGGTACTTGGGCGTTTTGCTATTAGTCGATAATCGTCGCGGGGTATGTGAACCTCTTCCTATCTATTCTAGCATGATATGTGTGTAGCTATGTAGTACGGTGGACGTACAGGTGTTAAGCGTATTTGATTGGTTTGAAACATAAAAGTGTTATAACGGCTTTATGGGAAGTTGGTTATAACGACTTTATGTAAGTAAGAAAATGCTTTATGATTTTAAAAGGTAGCGATTTGACTTATAAGCGACTTGATGTGTAATAATAAAGAATCTTGAAGTACTTCAAAAGAATGCTGAATCATTTTTAACAGAAGAATAATACTTGGTTTTGAAAACATAAGAGTTATACTAGCTTTATGGGAAGTTAGGTATAACGTCTTAAGAATGGTAAAATGAATGGTTTATTGATCTTAAAAGATAAGAGACTTAACTTGTTTTACTTGGTAATTAACATTTTGTTAATAAATGTTGTAAAACCTCATTCGCGAGTAATGAGTACTTGATTTTAAAGGCAATAATGTTTCTTGATTTGAAATCAGAATAAGTATCGAACAAACCACAGCAGCGCTAATAAAGGGAAATGTTTTGACTAATAATGTATTAGTAAAACCAGTAGAAACTTCCATCTGCATAGAAATTAAGATGAGACAAAATGATGTTACATTTCCTAGATCATGGCTGCTTAAATAAGATTGTTATAAACAAGAATAACCTACTCACGTATCAGACATATGTTTCTCAAATTGCTTTTAAAGGAGAATTATATCATTAAGTGATTAAAATTATGAACTACGAAACCTTTCGAAAACGAGAAACTTGAGTAATTGTAATTAGGCAAACTTAAAACATTTGGAAAAGAATGTTGTTACTTGATTTTATGAAGAAAAGTGTTTTGATTTACTTCAAAGGATAATCACTCTATTTTCATATACTACGGGTATTGTGTGACTTTTGTAAACGTAACGTATCTTTTAAAAGATAATGTATGAAGTACTTTGGGAATAGATACTCGATCTTGTTAATCATATAATAGAATGTACCTTGTGTGTATAACTTGATTGTGTTGGTTTGTGATAGCCTTGTAATACTTTCTTGTTGATTTGATAAGTAGACGTGATATGATGCTATGTGTGTTAGTGTCTTGTAACGTTTGCGAAAGAGAGTATTCTTGTTGTGCTTATGTTGTGTAACGATAATTCGTTATGTTAGTATAATATCACTCACCTCTTGACATATTTCCGGAGGTTAAGTCGCCTCCGTCTGGGGTAGACTCGGTGATGCAGGACCATGATTCGAGAATACCTCATGCGGGTCGAGGATCCATGCGGAACTATGGGAGTTCCAGGTTAGTTTGCGGCCCTTGTGGTCATGCGGTCTCTGTGGCCATGCGGACTGCGGGTCCAGGACGATGCCGAGGAGTAGCTACCCTCGATGCGGGGTTATGTACCCTATGCGGGCCTATGTGAGTGGCCTATGCGGACTACGAGAGTCCAGGATTAGGCTTGCATGGTGATACTACGGGAAATTGGCCCTGCTTCGATCATTCGCAGCCTAGAAAAGACATGTTACAGTTTAACTATTGTTGCTCTTGTTTATGATGTGGCACTATGTGCGGTTACCTTGGTTGTTTCATTCATACTTGAAAAACTGATTTTAAAATGATATGTTTTTATTTAAGTACTTTACAGTTTCACATACTTGGTACTGTTATGCGACCTCCTTGGGCTGCGTTCATGCGCGAGTTGAGGTACACCAGTCGTTGATCCTAGTCCTCGGGGTCACAGTTCAGCGTATGGGAAGCTCCGTTTCTCCGGAGGCTTATCAGTGGTATAGTCCCCTGTCGTTGTAGGTATTTACATTCGGGGGTATGGCGGGGCCCTGTCCCGCCATTGTTGTCATATCTTTCTTAGAAGTGCAGAGTAATCTTTGTGGCGAGTTGTAATGGGATGTAACTGTTCGGTTTTAAATTGATCTATATATATATGCCGTAAGGCAAGTTTTTCTCCGATTACTGTTTCTTACTTCATAATATTTTCATGTCTTGTTTTATGTTCGTGATTACTCGATGTTGTATCACTAGGGTGCGGGGTAAGGCACGATCACGGGCGAGTTCGGTCGTGTGATTACATCCTTTACAAACCACGCTGGCAGATTACTACTGGACCTCTAAGAGTTTTATAACAACAACGACGGACAGGCCGCCCATACCACACTGAATGTACAAGAACCTACAATCTCGGGAATCATACCAGCAGATAAGCCTCGGAGAACGGAGCTTCCCAAAGCAGCTGTGATCCTATGAGCGAGGATCAACGGCCGGTGTACCTCTACTGCGGCGTGAACGGCCTCGAGGAGGTCGATCTGGTACCAAGTATGTGAAAAAAATCGTAAATGAAATCATAACGATCTATATAAAATAGGAGACATGTATGATAACCAAACTCTGACCCATGATATATAGCGATCATGTCAAGTCGGGGACTCACGCCTCAAAGTCATCACTCAAATATAACCATGGGTCTCACGCCCAACATCAATCATGCGTGGAATTCCTTCCTCACGGCGATCTATGATATAACAACACGAGGAGTACACATGAACACGAGTCCCACGTGTCATAAGAACCGTGACGGGCAAATCACGAAGGCATAGCTAACAGAACCAACCTGCATCATCCACTGACCGGGGCAAGTACGAAAGCCAACTACCAGATACCAAAGCCGTACCAACAATACGAAATAACTATATCATGAAGCTTACGGGGCAATCTGAAGGCCGACTACGGATACCACTGCGCCACGTAGGCGCGGGGGCAATCACGAAGACCAACTACGGATACCAAAGCGTAATCACGAGACTTTGCCACAAAGCTGAGCGGGGCAAGTCACGAAGGCTAACTACGGATACCAAAGCCGAATCAGCCACGGCCGGGCAATCACGAGCCAACTACGGATACCAAAGCGAATCGGTAAAACCACGTGGAGCTAGTCCATGGAATAACACTATCAAAATAGGAAACGAACCCTCATCATGGCGGATACAGTGGACCATCCATCGAGTCAGTATGCCCATGGACCATCATAGTGGAAGCATACCCGTGGGCCGCCCATCGTGTCAGTATGTCCAAAATGATCAAGAATAACACGACAGGGAGTTTAACTCGCCGCATGGCCGCATGCCCCCGGAATTCTTCATCGGTGTAAACATGTCCATGTAACGACAAGATAACCGACCCTCCACCGAGAGACGCGGTAACATAAGGATACAACACTTGCACAACAAGGCTATCACAAGCAAACATAGGCAAGTTACTCACAACTCAAGGTACTTTCATTTTATGCCAAAAATCCGGGTTTTAACCCCAAAGTACTACATACTTTAACTCTTTAAAAGATCCATTTCTTTCACAAAAGTCACACGATACCCGTAGTATCAAAAATAGAGTAACTATCTTTTTAAGTAAACCAAAACAATTTCCATACCTTCTTTTTAAACCAACTTAAGACAAAACCATTCCTTCCTTTTAAACCAATTTACGACACAACCATGCCTTTCTTTTAAACCAAAACACTTCAATTCCTCAAGTCTCTTTTCTTTTAGAAATCAAGTTCCTTACTTTGAAATTTAAAAAAAAATCAATACTTGTTATTAATGATCTTATTAAAGCAGCCATGATCTAGGAAATGTAATACAATTTTGTCTTATCTTAGCTTCTATGCAGATGGAGGATTCTACTGATTTTAATTTAATTGATTGTCAATACATTTTCCTTTATTAACGCTGCAATGGCTTGTTCGATACTTATTCTCATTCCCGAAATCAATGTAACTTTATTCTTTTTAAAGACCAAGTACCCATTACTCATGAATGCGGTTTCACAACTTTTTAACACAAACCAAGTCCTTAATATTTCACATCAAGTCATTTATAAGTCAAGTCTCTTATCTTTTAAAATCCACAAACCATTCCTTTACCATCATAAAGTCGTTATAACTAACTTCCCATAAAGCCGTTATAACACTTTATGTTTTAAACCAACCAAATTCGTTTAGCACACGTACGTCTACCGTACTACATAGTTCACAACAATCATGCTAGAAAGGATAGGAAGAGGTTCACATACCTCGCGACGATTATCGACAAATAGCAAAACGCTCCAAGTACTTCAACTTCGTCGGCTACTCCTTAAGCCAAGTAGATCACGCCACACGTTGTACTTCAATCCTAAAATGATCATAGTACTTCTATTAACCCTTACTTACCATCGAAGACTTATACCAATTAATAGCCCTCTAATTCTACGGAAAATCGGGCAGCACTTCCCCTGTTTCTACGTACTTTTCCACCTTTTTCAAGGCCCGATAACAGTAACCAACATGCCACAATTTAAGGCGTAACAATTCAACAACTAAAGAGGGGAACACACGCCCAAACAGTATTTAAACAATTTTCCCCTTAAAACAACAACAACTTAAAACCCGAAATGGAACAAGTCCATAGTCCAAAGTAAAGACAGTCCAATGTAAATACAGTCCAATGTAAATACAGTCCAATGTAAATACAGTCCATTAGTTGGTGTTCTTGGACAACTTACAATAATCATACTTTATCCAATTTCTCGGCTAGAATGCCAGAATTACTTCTTTAAACCTCCAACTTATATTCCAATCTTCATATAAGTTATAGTTACTTTGTTCTTAACTTTCAACAAGTAATAGATACGTTTTTACCATTTTGATGACTTACTTGCCAATACTTCATTTCAACAAACTTACATGATCCAAATCTTTCCAAACCTTATTCCACATATCTCATACTCCATAATATACTTCCAACATATATAATATCCAACTTCACAAAGAGGATTAAGATCATTACCTCATAAAAGCCCAAAAATATCCAAGAACTTAAAGTCGCTCCTTAGCAAGCAACCCGTAGAAGCTCCTAACCAACTTCTCTTCAAGAATCAACTCCAAAAAGTGAAGAACACTTGGGTTCCAATCTTAGCAAGTTTCGGCCAAGGCAATATAAAAAGGCTAGGGGTGTGAAATCTTGTCTAACTCTTGGTTCACCATCTTACTAACACCTTAAGGAAGAACACTTAAAAGTTTAAGAATTGTTGGACAAATTTAGGTCAAGGAAATAGGTCATGGCCGAAACCACAAGGCAAGGGAGAGAGTATTGTTCAAGTCTTGAAATAACCTAAGTGTGGAAGATTTCATCAACTAAGGGTGCATATATAGGACAACCAAGGGCTATGATGAAAGAAAGTGTGTGGTTGAGATTGGGGACAAGTGTGTGTGGGCCCATGACCAACTTGTCCTACCTGAAATATCTTGCAAGACAAGGCCACTTGTCTTGGCCACTTGTCAAGCAATTTCGGCCATAAGGCCACATGGGGGTGACATATGTCTCCCTCCGACTCGTCCAAAATATTTCATCTTCCGAAAATATCCATAATGGCCAAAATCTCGAAAACAAAGTGGGCCCCACAAAATCGTAAATTTCTCCCGTGGGCCCCACGTGACCAATTCCGGAAATAAAATTCCATAATTCTCTAATATTCCAAGAAGTCCGAATACCAAATCTGGGAATCCAATTCCCATTAACGAACCTTTTTCCTTCACAAAATCCGGAAACTTTTCCGTCAAAAAATCACATCTTTCTTCCTTTCCAATTTTTATGTCGTATTCTTGTACGTACGTCCTTACATACATACCCTGGAACTACGGGGTGTAACAGTTTCTTCCGGAGAGCACGAGTGATTGATAACCTCCGAGGTTTCTGCCGGAGAGCACGAGTGATTGGCCTCCGAGGTTTCTGCCAGAGAGCGTGAGTGATTGACCTCCGAGGTTTCTGTCGGAGAGCGTGATTGTCCTCCGAGGTTCTATCCGGAGAGCATGAGTGGTACATGGACTTCGCGGGTCCCCCATGGGTCATGGCTTGAAGGAACTGCCTTAGCATGTGTGTACAGGAGCGAGAGTGAGAGAGGTGACATTGCATTGCATTGCATTCATCCACTCATATTTTGACTGATCATGTGATGAATTATATTTGTCTTAGTTGATTTCATGATTTCTTTACTCATTACTTGTATATGATACGTGACCATGCCTGATTGCTCTGTGTGCTACTTGTTGGTTTCAACTTCTTCATGCGTTATCTAATCACTGTCGGCCTATGATGCTTACCGGTACTAGTGTTGTACTAATACTACTCTTGCTGCACTTTTGCTGAGTGCAGATTACGATCCAGGTTCTAGTTCTACGCCCCATGGCTGATTCGCGAGGTGTACATCTTCTAGTCATTCAGGGTGAGCTATTTGGTCGTCCGTGGCCCCTGAAGGGCTTCTTAGTTATTTCCATTCTTTCGTTGGTTATTGATAGACTATGTGTAGCCTTCAGGTATTTTTAGACTTCTATTTTTAGACTTGTTAGTGCTCTTGTACCCGGTTGACCAGATTTTGGGGAATTAAGTATTTAAGATTTTATAACTTCTTTTCTTTATTTTATTTCCGTTGATTTAACTTGTTATTGAGAATATGGTTTGCCTACTCGGGGGAATAGGGTAGGTGCCATCACGACTTGTGAATTGGGTCGTGACAAAGTTGGTATCAGAGCTCTTAGGTTAATCGGTCTAATGAGTACAAAAGTTGTTACACCCCGTAGTTCCAGGGTATGTATATGAGGACGTACGTACGAGAATACGACATTAAATTGGAAAGGAAGAAAGATGTGATTTTTCGACGGAAAAGTTTCCGGATTTTGTGAAGAAAAAAAGGTTCGTTAATGGGAATTGGATTCCCAGATTTGGTATTTGGACTTCTTGGATTATAATATAATTATGGAATTTTATTTCCGGAATTGGTCACGTGGGGCCCACGGGAGAAATTTACGGTTTTGTGGGGCCCACTTTGTTTTAGAGATTTTGGCCATTGTGGATATTTTCAAAAGATGAAATATTTTGGACGAGTAGGAGGGCGACACGTGTCACCACCTAGGTGGCTCTTGGCCGAAATCCTCATGACAAGTGGCAAGACAAGTGGCCTTGTCTTGCAAGATATTTTGTGTATGGACAAGTGGCTTGTGGGACCCACACACACTTGTCCCCAATCTCTACCACCCATTTGTTTTAATCCTAGCCCTTGGTTGTCCTATATATGCACCCTTAGTTGATGAAATCTTCCACACTTAACCATTTCAAGACTTGAGAAAATACTCCCTCCCTTGACCTAGAGCTCTCGGCCAAGCCTCATTTCTTGAGCAAATTTGTCCAATAATTCTTAAACTTTTAAGTGTTCTTTCTTAAGGTGTTAGGAAGATTGTGAACCAAGAGTTAGACAAGATTTCTGTTATACCCCGTATTTCCAGAGTATGTACGTAAGGGCGTACGTATAAAAGTTTAAAGCCTTGAGTAGGCAAAGTGACTTGGCCGATTTATGTTTGTGCACAACACCCGTTTAGAGTCGTTTTTCGAAAGCGTTTTCCACGACTTTCGTAGGGAATTTCCGGCTATGTCATTTCTATTTTTGCGGATTTTTCAGAGGCGAAGCGTGTTGGACCAAGAGGCGCGGCACTGGCACCTCCGTTGGTGGACTTCAAATCGTCCATTGGGCGAAAATGGCTAAGCAGCACGTTTTGTGCCTTGGCACAAAGTCAAGGGTAGGTAGGATATTTGTGTTTGGTAAATCCTAGCCTACACTTGCCTAACACATGGATTGATCTTGGCCTTTGGTTGGCCGTCCATGACCTATAAATACCCTCTAAGGTTGAAGACTTTCATCCAAAATGCCTAAGTCTTGAGAGCCTTTCCTCCCCACCGTGAGGCCTCTTGGCGAGAGATGTCCCCCTTGCCTAGTGGCTCTCGGCCGAGAACCCCTCCACTCCTAGTAGTGTGGCCGTGGGGTACCCACTGCTAGTTGCTTTCGTATAATACCACTCTCTTGGTAGAAATACTCTCAAAGTATTGTTATAATGCCCAAATTACCTTAGCGTATACCTTGTTGTATTCTAAGGTTATACCTATCTGAAAAGCCAGAAAATACTATTATACTCCGTCGGTCACCAAACCGAAACCACAAGGAAAATCTCCATGGTTAGTTGGAGTAGTATGTAGAAGTTGGTTAGAACTTCTAAGGGTAGTTTGGAGGCGGGTTGGAGCGCACGGAGTTGGAGCTAAGCGATTGCCGGGATCGACTTTATACTTGGATAATTATGGGCTTATCGAGGTAAATATCTTGTCCTATTGTAATTGGAAATTACATGTTGTTTGAATATATAGTTGAAGTATACTATATATAGTCTTGAACGTAGTTAGTTGGCAATGTCTTTTGACTTAAGCACAAGAATCTGTGACTGTAATTACATGGGTGTATTCTGATGAGACTTGTGTAGTAATCTTGTGGAGTAGAATTGTACCGTTCGGGTTAGATGATTAACCCCTGGTTGGCTTGGTAGCGGCCCAGTTAGAGGAGATTCTGTTGTTGCGGGAGAGTCTTGCCAAATTTTAGGTCGAATGTTGTACGGTAAGATCTAGATTTTAATAAGCGCCTTGGGGCGGTTTAGGTTTAAGTGCTACGTGTGACGTAACGCCACGGACTAAGGAGTAGTCGGCGGTTTGAGGTACTCGGAGCGTTTTGCTATTAGTCGATAATCGTCGCGAGGTATGTGAACCTCTTCCTATCTCTTCTAGCATGAAATGTGTGAACTATGTAGTACGGTGAGCGTCGTGTGCTAAATGTATTTGATTGGTTTAAAACATAAAGTGTTATAACGGCTTTATGGGAAGTTGGTTATAACAGCTTTATGTTGGTGAGAACATACATATGGTTTTTAATAAGGTCACTGATTTGAATTATAACTGGCTTGTTATGTGTTAATAAAGAACTTGAAGTATTTCAAAAGATTTTTGGAATCATTTTGAAAGAAGAAGTAATACTTGGTTTTGAAAACTTAGGAGTTATACTAGCTTTATGGGAAGTTAGGTATAACGGCTTAAGAATGTTTTTCTTGATTTGGAAATCAGAATGTGTATCGACAAACCAACTGCGGCGTTAATAAAGGAAATGTTTTAACTAATTAAGTATTATTAAAACGGTAGAAACTTCCATCTGCATAGAAGCTAAGATGAGACAAAATGATATTTCTAGATCACATACTTTGTAATAAGATTGTTATAAACAAGAATATTCTACTCACATATAAGACTTATGTTTCTCAGATTGTTTAAAGGAGAATTATATTCTTAAATGAATAAGACTATGAACTCTGAAACCTTTCTAAAATAAGAAACGTGAACATTTGAAATTAGGCAAACTTGGACGTTTGGAAAATAATGTTGTTACTTGATTTTACAAAGGTAAGTGTTTTGGTTTATTTAAAAAAAGACAGTCACTCTATTTTATACTACGGGTATTGTGTGACTTATGTGAAAGCAACGGATCTTTTAAAAAGATTTAATGTATGAAGTACTTTAGGGGTAGATACCCGAACTTGTTAGCTTAAAGTACCTTGTGTGAATAACTTGATTGTGTTGGTTTGAGATAGCCTTGTAAATACTTTCTTGTTGATGTGATAAGTGAAAATGTTAGGATGCTACATGTGTTAGTATCTTGTGTGATCGTGATGTAAGGGGGTCATTCTTGTTGTGCTTACGTTGTTAAACGTTAAGCCCGTTGTACTATTATTGTATCACATACCCCTTTGACTTATTATACCGAGGGCTTGCCACCCTTGATCACGGGTCTTACGGCTATCACGGTCCTCGTGACTATGCGGAGTGCGGTAGCTCCAGGATTGATCATTCCGGGTGTTTAGCCTGATGCGGGGGATTCCCTATGCGGTCTGTTGAGACTATGCGGTCTTTTGAGACTATGCGGGTTGCGGGAGCCTAGGCGGATACCGAGGGTTAAGCTGCCCTCGATGCGGGGTATACCTCAGGCCGTCTGTGTGACTATGGTTCGAGGAATACCTCATGCGGGTCTGTGTGTGACCTATGCGGGCTGCGAGAGTTCGAGGATAGGCAGCATTGATATTGCGGGCAGTGGCGGCCGATCATGTAGTGCGGTCTAGAAAGACCTCGGGATCTGATTTGTGGTATTTTTGGTACTGTGGGTCTTAGTAGTCGGCTATGCCTTCGTACTTGCCCCGTACGGTTTTATTGTGATAACTTTGAGGGCGTGAGTCCCTGACTTGACATGACTGCTTATTTATTGGTGAACTGTAGTTTGGTTATCATACATGTCTCCTACTTTATATAGACTACTATGATTTCATTTCTGATTTATTTTGATTTCACATACTTGGTACTGTTGATCGACCTCGCCCGAGGCTGCGTTCATCGCGAGTAAAGGTACACGATCATTGATCCTCGCTCTTAGGGTCACGATTCGGCGTTTGGGAAAGCTCGTTTCTCGGAGGCTTATCGATGGTATAGTCCTGTTGTTGTAGGTGTTTACATTCAGGGTATGGCGGGGCCTGTCCGCCATTGTTGTCGTATCATTTCTTAGAGGTGCAGCAAATCTTTATGCGTGGCGGGGTTTGTGAAAAGGATTAAAGCGTTCATTTGTAAAAGTTGTTATTTATATATCGAAAGGCAAGTTTTCCTCGATTCTTGTTTTGTACTTCACTTGTTTCATGTATATGTTTTATGTTCCGATTACTACGATGTTGTGTCACTAGGGTGCGGGGTAAGGCACGATCACGGGCGATTTGGTCGTGACAAAAGTGGTATCGAGCGATTAATCCTCGGAAAGTGTCTCTGCACCGTATCGATGAAGTCTTGATTATCGGTGTGTTGTACCACACCAATAATCAGGAGGCTATAAGGTATTTAGGATTGGTTTCTATTCTTCTCACTCTGAGATCGTGCCTTAGAGGCATGTTGTAAGTTGGACCTCGCGAAATTATTTCCACTTATCGTTATGCCTCCGCATGTGGCGGGCCCGGGAGGCAAGGCGGCGAGGAGGCTGCGAGTAGAGTTGGAGGGTGGCAAGGGCTCAGGCCCAACCATTACCTAGGGTAGTGCTTCATTCGGGAGTTCTGCGGCGTCACTAGCCCAGTGAGTTTAGCACGGCGGCGATTCTCTGCGGCCATGATATTTGAACCTTGATTCGCGGCCAGAGCAGTGAGTATAGAGTATACCGATGTACCGCGAGTCTTGATGACTATCTAAGAGAGGTTGTGCAGAGTAATTCTTGATTAGGCATGGCACGTGGTCGGGCTTATGCGCGTGGCCAGCGTAGAGATCGGCGGGTTAACAAAGGGCGAGAAGGGCGAGCGTGAAGGTCCTTTAGTAATTTTAGGCGAGTCGCCTCACGGCAGATTAGATATGCACCTCGCCCGGTCTGAGTGGTCTTCCACGGATATCGGGGCGTTCGGGGTATGCGAGGAGTTGGTCGAGAACTCGGGGCTTGATTCCGCAGTGTGAGCGTCATCCCGGGGAATGTCGTCTTTTGTTGGTACTTGTTGTACCTGCGGCCGTCGGGGCCATGTGTCGAGAGAGTGTCCTTGTAGGAGGACTTAGCCTTGAGATTGGTGGGTAGTTCATCATCTTCCTTAGCTATGCGCCTGCAGGCGAGTTTGATTAGAACGACTAAGGAGTGAAGCGGTAGATATAGATATATCTTTAACCCTCAGAGTTTCGTTTATGTGATAAGGTGAGTATACCTTAAGTGCTATGTTACGATAGCGATGTGTTAGTTGTGTTTAGAAATCATGGTGGGTCACCAAGTAAGATTTTGGGGATAGAAGGTGTGAACCTTAGAATGTTTTACGTAAAGACCTTAGAGGTAAGGCCATCTCGAGAAGAGGTGTAGTGTTATGTTTGACCCTTGTCGGAAGTGCATAGTGCACGTGAGTTATGTTGGGATAGGTCCTAGTAGTGTGGAATGAAAGGGGGTAGTTGAGCTAAGAAGACCGCTAGGTTTTGAAGCGTGATTAGTGAGATTGTTCGAATCGGGAGCTAGTATTGTGCGGCGTTGCGGGTCGGGTTGAGGCCACGTTGCGGGTCAACCAGCGGTAGGATTAGTGGTGGGGTCAGGTTGTGGTGGTCGCTTTGTGTTAGGGTTGTGAGGTGTTAGGCCCAAGTTTAGTTAACCCAGTCTGAGTTCGTGGATGCGTTCGACCGATGGTCGGGCGATGGGGCAGCCCATCGTGTTCTTGATCGGGGCCGTTTACTCGGTGTG
The DNA here is from genome assembly GCA_029844215.1 of Przewalskia tangutica. Lineage (NCBI taxonomy): Eukaryota > Viridiplantae > Streptophyta > Magnoliopsida > Solanales > Solanaceae > Przewalskia > Przewalskia tangutica. The sequence goes on from CM056727.1 coordinate 69,562,450, forward strand.
TTGGGTTATACGAAAGGTTGTAAGGCTGCAGGTGCCTACCTTCACCTTATGTCGAACAGTGAAGCCAGTGTGGCTATTTTCGTTTTCTAAAAGTTTTACCAGGCAAGGATAGGAACTGGTGAGTCTCGAGAATCACATTCGCCTCGGGCGGTGTTTGAATTTCGAGGATAGTTGTGGGGATTGTTGTCTCTGTGGAGGTAGTGTTTAAGCTACCATTTCGGTGTTCGGATATTGCCTTATGAAGCCTTGTAAGAGGCGGAAGTGTAAGTTCTTAGTCGATTGGTTCGATGTTGGCAAGATTCGGATAGTTAGTTGAGCTTGTTCCGGTGGTGTGGATAGTGAAGCTTGTCTAGAAGAAGTTACGGCGGCTCGGAGGAATTGTGCGGATAATCGGCGGCGGCTTAGAGTTGAGTTGTGGTCGGTCTTCGAAAGCACCACCGGGTTGGGGTGACGAGTTAGGAATCTGAGAGGAACTTAGCGAGTTACTTTAGGCCTTTGTGAGTTCATGTGAAGGATAGGCGGGTTGCCTATATGTTAGCTTTGCCGTCCGACTTAGGAAGCGATGCGCGATCTTTCGTATTGTTATGATCGGAAAGTATCGGAGATCCATCCGGAGTGTTCCGATTAATGATGACCACGTTAGAGATAGTAACCGAGTTTTGGAAGCAAGCGATGTCGAGAAATGTGGTAAGAGTTCGAGTGTACGACAGCCTTAGGGATCGCATGCAGTCGGTACCGTTTGTTGGGTCGCGGAGTGACACTAGAACCTCGCGGCAAAGTGACAAAAGTGGTATCAGTGGTATCGCGAGCATAGATGTGATCATTTCTTTTTTGTAAAAGAAGGTGCGAAAGAAGTATATTATAGACCGGTGAGAGGTGTTATGGTGATGATAGAGTGTTTCCTCGTGGACTTGGATGTAGGCTTTTTGCGCAAGTTGTTTACGTGGCCATGTGTGGCAAGATTGTTCGTAAGTATAGTAGTGAAGACTATCTTGGCGCGGTTGTCTTGAGATTTAAAGGAACATTCGGACGAATGTTTCTAAGGAAGGAGAATGTTATACCGTATTTCCGGAGTATATGCGTAAGGCGTGCGTATAAAAGTTTAAAGCCTTGAGTAGGCAAAGTGACTTGGCGATTTATGTTTGTGCACAACACCCGTTTAGAGTCGTTTTTGGCGAAGCGTTTCCACGACTTTCGTAGGGAATTTCGGCTATGTCATTTCTATTTTTGCGGATTTTTCAGAGGCGAAGCGTGTTGGACCAGCAAGAGGCGCCTTGGCACCTCTCATTGGTGGACTTCAAATCGTCCATTGGACGAAAATGGCTAAGCTTGGCGTTTTTGTGCCTTGGCACAAAGTCGAGGTAGGTAGGATATTTGTGTTTGGTAAATCCTAGCCTACACTTGCCTAACACATGGATTGATCTTGGCCTTTGGTTGGCCATCCCTGACCTATAAATACCCTCTAAGGTTGAAGACTTCTTCATCCAAAATGCCTAAGTCTTGAGAGCCTTTCCCTCCCCACCGTGAGGCCTCTTGGCGAGAGATGTCCTCCACTTGCTAGTGGCTCTCGGCGAGAACCCCTCCCACTCCTAGTAGTGTGGCCGTGGGGTACCACTAGCCTAGTTGCTTTAGTATAATACCCCTCTCTTGGTAGAAATACTCTCAAAAGTATTGTTATAATGCCCAAATTACCTTAGCCGTATACCTTGTTGTATTCTAAGGTTATACCTATCTGAAAAGCCAGAAAATACTATTATACTCCGTCGGTCACCAAACCGAAACCACAGGAAAATCTCCATGGTTAGTTGGAGTAGTATGTAGAAGTTGGTTAGAACTTCTAAGGGTAGTTTGGAGGCGGGTTGGAGCGCGGAGTTGGAGCTAAGCGATTGCCGGGATCGACTTTATACTTGGATAATTATGGGCTTATCGAGGTAAATATCTTGTCCTCTATTGTAATTGGAAATTACATGTTGTTTGAATATATAGTTGAAGTATACTATATATAGTCTTGAACGTAGTTAGTTGGCAATGTCTTTTGACTTAAGCTGAAGAAGCGAGACTGTAATTACATAGAATTTGTATTCTGATGACTTGTGTAGTAATCTTGTGGAGTAGAATTGTACCGTTCGGGTTAGATGATTAACCCCTGGTTGGCTTGGTAGCGGCCCAGTTAGAGGAGATTTCTGTTGTTGCGGGGAGGTCTTGCCAAATTTTACGTAGAATGTTCTACGTTAAGATCTAGATTTTAATAAAGCGCCGTGGCCTTATAGGTTGAAGTGCTACGTGTGGCGTAACCTACGGACTAAGGAGTAGTCGGCGGTTTGAGGTACTCGGAGCGTTTTGCTATTAGTCGATAATCGTCGCGGTATGTGAACCTCTTCCTATCTCTTCTAGCATGAAATGTGTGAACTATGTAGTACGGTGAGCGTCATGTGCTAAATGTATTTGATTGGTTTAAAACATAAAGTGTTATAACGGCTTTATGGGAAGTTGGTTATATGACTTTATGTTGGTGAGAAAATACATATGGTTTTAATAAGGTAGCGATTTGAATTATAAGCGGCTTGTTATGTGTTAATAAAGAACTTGAAGTATTTCAAAAGATTTTGGAATCATTTTGAAAGAAGAAGTAATACTTGGTTTTTGAAAACTTAAGAGTTATACTAGCTTTATGGGAAGTTAGGTATAACGGCTTAAGAATGTTTTTACTGATTTCGGAAATCAGAATGTGTATCGACAAACCACTGCAGCGTTAATAAAAGGAAATGTTTTGACTAATTAAGTATTATTAAAACCAGTAGAAACTTCCATCTGCATAGAAGCTAAGATGAGACAAAATGATATTTCCTAGATCACATTTCTTTGTAATAAGATTGTTATAAACAAGAATATCCTACTCACATATAAGACTTATGTTTCTCAGATTGTTTAAAGGAGAATTATATTCTTAAATGAATAAGACTATGAACTACGAAACCTTTCTAAAATAAGAAACGTGAACATTTGAAATTAGGCAAACTTGGACGTTTGGAAAATAATGTTGTTACTTGATTTTACAAAGGTAAGTGTTTTGGTTTATTTAAAAAAAAAGACAGTCACTCTATTTTATACTACGGGTATTGTGTGACTTATGTGAAAGCAACGGACCTTTTAAAAAAGATTTAATGTATGAAGTACTTTAGGGGTAGATACCCGAACTTGTTAGCTTAAAGTACCTTGTGTGAATAACTTGATTGTGTTGGTTTGAGATAGCCTTGTAAATACTTTCTTGTTGATGTGATAAGTGAAAATGTTAGGATGCTACATGTGTTAGTATCTTGTGTGATCGTGATGTAAGGGGGTCATTCTTGTTGTGCTTACGTTGTTAAACGTTAAGCCCGTTGTACTATTATTGTATCACATACCCCTTTGACTTATTATACCGAGGGCTTGCCACACCCTTGATGCGGTCTTTACGGCTATCACGGTCCTCGTGACTATGCGAGTCGCGGTAGCTCGGGATTGATCATTCGGGTGTTTAGCTTTGATGCGGGGATTCCTATGCGGTCTGTTGAGACTATGCGGTCTTTTGAGACTATGCGGGTTGCGGGAGCCTAGGCGGATACGAGGTTAGCGCCCGATGCGGGGTATACCTCGGTGATGCAGGACCATGAATCGAGGAATACCTCATGCGGGTCGTGTGTGACCTATGCGGGCTGCGAGAGTTCGAGGATAGACGCGCATTGATATTGCGGGCGAGTGGCGGCCGATCATGTAGTGCGGTCTAGAAAGACCTCGGGATACGATTTGTGGTATTTTTGATGCGTGGGTCTTAGTAGTCGGCTATGCATTCGTACTTGCCGTGCGGTTTTATTGTGATAACTTTGAGGCGTGAGTCACGACTTGACATGACTGCTTATTTATTGGTGAACTGTAGTTTGGTTATCATACATGTATCCTACTTTATATAGACTACTATGATTTCATTTACAGTATTTATTTTCAGTTTCACATACTTGGTACCTGTTGTACTGACCTCCTTCGGGGGGCTGCGTTCATGCCGCAGGTAAAGGTACACCAGTCATTGATCCTCGCTCTTAGGGTCACAGTTCAGCATTTGGGAAAGCTCCGTTTCTCGGAGGCTTATCGATGGTATAGTCCTGTTGTTGTAGGTGTTTACATTCGGGGTATGGCGGGAACTGTCCGCCATTATTGTCGTATCATTTCTTAAGTGCATGAAATGCTATGCGTGGCGGGGGTTTGTGAAAAGGATTAAACTGTTCATTTGTAAAAGTTGTTATTTATATATGCCGAAAGGCAAGTTTTCCTCAGATTACTGTTTTGTACTTCACTTGTTTCATGTATATGTTTTATGTTCCGCTGATTACTCTGATGTTGTGTCACTAGGGTGCCCGGGGTAAGGCACCAGTCACGGGCCCAGTTTCGGGTCGTGACAATTTCACATCCCTAGCCTAAAAGATTCATCTTGGCCGAAACTTGCCATCTTTGGAATCTAAGTGTTCTTCAATCTTGAAGAGAAGTTGGTTAGGAACTCTTATGGGTTGCTTGTAGTGGATTGGAACGTAAGGATTTGGAGCTAAACTTGCTAAGGAGCGACTTTAAGTTCTTGGATATTTTTGGGCTTTTTTGAGGTAATGATCTTATCCTCTTTGTGAAGTTGGATATTATATATGTTGGAAGTATATAAATGAGTATGAGATATGTGGAATGAAGTTTGAAAAGAATTGGAACTTGATAAGTTGCTAAAATGAAGTATTGGCAAGTAAGCCATCAAAATGGTAAAAACGTATCTATTACTTGTTGAAAGTTAAGAGCAAAGTAACTATAACTTATATGAAGATTGAAATATATTTTGGAGGATTAAAAAGTAATTCTGGCATTCTAGCCGAAAAATTGGATAAGTGTGATTATTGTAAGTTGGCCAAGAACACCAACTAGTGGACTAATGGACTGTATTTACATTGGACTGTATTTACATTGGACTGTATTTACTTTAGACTGTATTTACATTGGACTGTATTTACATTGGACTGTTTTTACTTTGGACTATGGACTTGTTCCATTTCGGTTTTTAAGTTGTTGTTGTTTTAAGGGGAAAATTGTTTAACACGTCCGTTTGGGCGTGTGATCCCCTTCTTTAGTTGTTGAATTGTTGCGCCTTAAATGTGGCATGTTGGTTATTGTTTTCGGGCCTTGAAAAAGGTGGAAAAGTATGCAAAAACAGGGGAAGTGCTGCCCGATTTTCCGTAGAATTAGAGGGCTATTAATTGGTATAAGTCTTCAATAGTAAGTAATGGTTGATAGAAGTACTATGACAATTTTAGGATTGAAGTACTACGTGTGGCGTGATCTACTTGGCTTAAGGAGTAGCCGACGAAGTTGAAGTATTTGGAGCATTTTGCTTTTTGTCGATAATCGTCGTGAGGTATGTGAACCTCTTCCTATCCTTTCTAGCATGATTGTTGTGAACTATGTAGTACGGTAGACGTACGTGTGCTAAACGAATTTGGTCGGTTTAAAACATAAAGTGTTATAATAGCTTTATGGGAAGTTAGTTATAACGATTTTATGTAGGTAAAAGAATGAGTTGTTGATTTTAAAAGGTAAGAGACTTGACTTATAATTGACATGATATGAAAATGTTAAGGACTTGAATTGTTAAAAAGTTGTGAAACCGCATTCATGAGTAATGGGTACTTGGTCTTTAAAAGGATAATGTTATATTGATTTCGGAAATGGGAATAAGTATCGAACAAGCCATTGCAGCGTTAATAAAGGAAAATGTAAGGACAATTAATTATATTAAAACAAGTAGAATCCTCCATCTGCATAGATAAGACAAAATTGTATTACATTTTATAGATCATGGCTGCTTTAAAAAGATCATTATAAACAAGTATTAATTTTCTTAAATTCCAAAGTAAGGAACTTGATTTCTAAAGGAAATGAGACTAGAGGAATTGAAGTATTTTTGGTTTAAAAGGAAGGTATGAAAATTGTTTTGGTTTGCTTAAAAAGATAGTTACTCTATTTTGATACTACGGGTATCGTGTGGCCTTTATAAAAGAAATGGATCTTTTGAAAGAATTTAAGTACGTAGTACCTTGGGGTTAAAACCCGGATTTGTGGTCATAAAATGAAAGTCTAAGAGTATGTTGAACTTGCCTATGCTTGTGGTGATAGCCTTGTTGTGCAAGTGTTGTATTTCTGTGCTACCGCGTCTCTCGATGGAGGGCCGGCTATCTGGTTGATTGATGGACATACTGACACGTTGGGTGGCCCACGGGTATGCTTCCACTATATCGATCCTTTTGGACATACTGACACGATGGGTGGCCCACGAGTATGCTTCCATTAGGAGTGTTATCTTGTTATTTCCTTTTGGACATACTGACACGATGGGTGGCCAACGAGTATGCTTCCACTAGGAGTGTTATCTTGTTATTTCCTTTTGGACATACTGACACGATGGGTGGCCCACGAGTATGCTTCCACTAGGAGTGTTATATTGTTATTTGCTTTGAACATACTGACACGTTGGGTGGCCCACGAGTATGCTTCCACTAGGAGTGTTATCTTGTTATTTGCTTTGGACATACTGACACGTTGGGTGGCCCACGAGTATGCTTCCATTATGAGTGTTATCTTGTTATTTGCTTTGGACATACTGACACGTTGGGTGGCCCACGAGTATGCTTCCATTATGAGTGTTATCTTGTTATTTCCTTTTGGACATACTGACATGATGGGTGGCCCACGGGTATGCTTCCACTAGGAGTGTTATCTTGTTATTTCCTTTGGACATACTGACACGATGGATGGTCCACGGGTATGCGTCCATTAGGATGGTTCCATGGCCATGCTTATACCGAGGTAAGATGTTGGGGCATGCGGCCATTGTGCGGGTTAAATTCCCGGGTTACATTTTAAGTGATGACTTTACGGGCGTGAGTCCCCGACTTGACATGACTACTTACATTTTGTGTATTGTAGTTTGGTTGTCATATATGTCTCATGTTTTATATAGACTGTTATGATTTCATTCTGAGTATTTTTGATTTCACATACTTGGTACTGTTGTCTTGACCTCCTTGAGTCTTTGCGTTCATGCCGCAGGTAGAGGTACACCAGTTGTTGATCTTCGCTCTTAGGATCACGGTTCTGCGTATTGGGAAGCTCCGTTTCTCCGGAGGCTTATCTTTTGGTATAGTCCCCTGTCATTGTAGGTACTTGTACATTCAGGGGTATGGCGGGGCCCTGTCCCGTCATAGTTGTTATAAAATTATTAGAGTGCAGTAATCTTGTTGTGGCGGGGTTTGTAAAGGATGTAATCATTCGATTTTATATATATATGCGAGAAAAGTGACCGTTTTGGTTGCTTTGTTTCTTTTCATATTGTTCATATCTTTGAGTTTTTATTTATTGATTTTCTCTGATGTTGTATCACTAGGGTGTCCGGGGTAAGGCACCAGTCGCGGGCCCGAGGTCGGGTCGTGACAAAAGTGGTATCAGAGCAGTTAATCCTCGAAAATTGTCTACTGACAGTATCTAGTAGAGTCTTGATTATCGGCGTGTTGTGCACCACTTTATGTCGAGGAGGCTGCAGGATATTTAGGATTGGTTTCTATTCTTCTCCCTCTGAGATCGTGCCTTAGAGTTGTGTTATAAGTTGGACTCCCTCTGGCGTATTCTTTTTACCAGTTATGCCTCTACGCAAGCAGCGAGCCGAAGGGTAAGCGGCGAGAGGCTGCGAGTGAAACCTGAGGTCACGAGGCACAGGCCCAGTCTTTACCTGAGGTGGTGCTACAGACGGCGAATTCTACGACGCCGCCAGCCCCAGCAGAGTTTAGAGCAGCAGCAGTAGCTACTGAGGCCACGATATCTGAGCCTCCAGTCCCACGACCAGGAACAAAGGATATGGGTTACAAGGAGATGGCCCAGTTACTAGTTAGGCTTATGGCGAGACATGAGGACAGATGGGAGCCGGTGGTACCGGTAGTGCACCCCAGAGCCGATAGTTGGAGACTTCGGGACTTCTTGAGTTGTAGTACACCAGAGTTCTATGGATCGAGAGCTGAGGATGACCCTCAGGAGTTTATTCGACAGTTGCAGCGGATCATGAAAGTGATCAAGGCCTCGGAGACAGAGTCGGTGGTATTGGGTTCACATCGGCTGCGTGATACCGCATGATCGGTGGTTTGATTCATGGGAACCGTCGGGAGAGCATGCGCTTCCAGCTGGTTGGGACGAGTTCTCAGGGGCATTTCTTACACACTTCTTGCCCTCGCAGATGAGGAGAGCTCGGGCAGATATATTTATGATGTTGAGACAGAACGGGCGTACGGTTCGGGAGTACAGCGTAGAGTTTGACTCATTGGCTCGGTATGTCCCCGCATTAGTGGCAGACATGAAGGATAGAGTGCACCGCTATGTCACAGGGCTCGATGATTATTTAGCAGAGGGTTGCACGGGAGTAGCTCTTCAGTCGGGCATGGACATTTCCGTATCTGAGCTTATGCACGGGGATAGAGGCGTAGAGACAAGCGTAGGGACGGGATCATCATAAGAGGCGAGGCAAGAGGTCCTTTGGTAACTTTCGAGGCGGACCGCCTCGTGTGAGACTAGTTATGCGTCTCCGCCCGATCTGAGTGGTCCTCCACAACCTTGAGCGTCGAGGTATTCGGGAGGCGGTCGGAGCTCGAGGTTCAAGTTTTCGGGGAGTAGGGGTGTTGGCGGATGAAGCCACCCTACCTCGGTGTGGTCGATGTGGTAGACCCGTTTGGGAGTGTCGTCTCGCTAAGGAGCTGTTATATTTCGCGGCCGTCGGGGCCATTTTGCGAGCTGTCAGCAGGTAGCGCGGATGTTACGACTCAGCCTTCAGGATCAGTGGCTGGTTCATTGCCTTCTCTAGCTATGCGCCCAGTAGGGTAGGACTGTGATGTCATGACCCGACCTCGGGCCCGCGACTGGTGTCTTACCCCGGGCACCCTAGTGATACAACATCAGAGAAAATCAGCGAAAATAAAAACTTAAACATGAAACAAGATAATAAGAAAACAGGCTAACCAAAACGGTTACCTTTCTGTATAAATAAATAATTAAACACGAGCGATTCATCCTTTTTCAAAACACGCCTAGCGATTACTCTGACCTCTACGAATTTTATAACAACTATGACGGGACAGGGCCCCGCCATACCCCTGAATGTACAAGAACCTACAATCTCAGGGAATCATACCAAAAGATAAGCCTCCGGAGAAACGGAGCTTCCCAAAACGCTGAACTGTGATCCTATGAGCGAGGATCAACAACTGGTGTACCTCTACTGCGGCATGTAACGCGGCCGAAGAGGTCGATCTAACAGTACCAAGTATGTGGCCGAAAATCAGTAAATGAAATCATAATAGTCTATATAAAGCAGGAGACATGTATGATAAACAAACTACAGTACACAACATATAAGTAGTCATGTCAAGTCAGGGACTCACGCCCTCAAAGTCATCACTCAAAATATAACAATGGGTCTCACGCCCACAACATCAATCATGCCCGTGGAATTCCTTCCTCACTGTCGGCAGTCTATGATATAACAACACCAAGGAGTACACATGAACACCAGGCTTACCTGGTCATAAAACCGTACGGGGCAAGTATGAAGGCTAACTAACAGATACCAAAGCCGCATCATCAACTGACCGGGGCAAGTACGAAATCCAACTACCAGATACCAAAGCCGTACTAACAATGCTATACAACTATACCACAAAGCTGACCCGGGGTAAGTACGAAGGCCAACTACCAGATACCAAAGCTGCATCACGTCGCTGATGGGGGCAAATCGAACCAACTACGGATACCAAAGCCGGATCACGAGACTTCGCCACTAAACTGAACGGGGCAAGTACGAAGGCTAACTACCAGATACCAAAGCCGAATCAGCCACGACCGGGGCAAGTACGAGAGCCAACTACCAGATACCAAAGCCGTACTAACAATGCTATACAACTATACCACGAAGCTGACCCGGGGCAAGTACGAAGGCCAACTACCAGATACCAAAGCCGAATCAGTAAAAACCTCATGGAGAGCTAGTCCATGGAATAACACTATCAACAGGAAAACGAACCCTCATCATGGCCGCATACCCGTGGACCATCCATCGAGTCAGTATGCCCATGGACTATCATAGTGGAAGCATACCCGTGGGCCGCCCATCGTGTTAGTATGTCCAAAATGATCAAGAATAACACGACCGGCCCTTCATCGAGAGACGCGGTAACATAAGGATACAACACTTGCACAACAAGGCAAGTTACACAAACTCAAGGTACTTTCATTCTATGCCAAAGTCCGGGTTTTAACCCCAAAGTACTGCATACTTTAATTCTTTTAAAAAGACCCATTTCTTTTACAAAACGTCACCTGATACTAACACTCGTAGTATCCAAAATAGAGTAACTATTGTTTTAAGTAAATCAAAACAATTTCCATACCTTCTTTTAAATAAACCAAGACAATACTATGCCTTCTTTTTAAACCAACTTAAGACAAAACCATGACTTCCTTTTTAAACCAATTTAAGACAAAACCATGCCTTCCTTTTAAACAAAAATACTTCAAATTCTCAAGTCTCTCTCTTTTATAAATCAAGCTTCTTACTTTGGAATTTAAGAAAATCAAAACTTGTTATTAATGATCTTATTAAAGCAACCATGATCTAGGAAATGTAATACAATTTTGTCTTATCTTAGCTTCTATGCAGATGGAGGTTTCTACTGGTTTTAATATTATTAATTAGTCAATACATTTTCCTTTATTAACGCTGCAGTGGTTTGTTCGATACTTATTCTCATTTCTGAAATCAATATAACTTATTCCTTTTAAAACCCAATTACCCATTTCTCATAAAAGCGGTTTCACAACTTTTTAACACAAACCAAGTCCTTAATATTTCACATCAAGTCATTTATAAGTCAAGTCTCTTATCTTTTAAAAACCACCAACCATTTCTTTACCTACATAAAGTCGTTATAACTAACTTCCCATAAATCTATTATAACACTTTAGGTTTTAAACCGACCAAATTTGTTTAGCATACGTACGTCTACCGTACTACATAGTTCACAACAATCATGCTAGAAAGGATAGGAAGAGGTTCACATACCTCGCGACGATTATCGACAATAAGCAAAACGCTCCAAAGTATTATAACCCTGCTAGCCTTTTCCACCCTTCAAATAGAATACGCTACTCGTAGAACTTCAACCTATAAAGGTCACAAAACGTCTATCAACCTCTACATCTCTTCGTAGAACAAATCTAAGTACAATGTTCCTTATTCTACGGAAAATTCGGCAGCACCTCCCCCCCCCCCCCGTAACCACATAAAACTCCTCATCTAACAAGGCCCGCTACCAAGCCAACAACTCCAAGGGGGGGTTACACGTCTAACCGGACGTGTACAACTCTGCCCCACAATAATACTACAAATCTACTGTAAATACCGTCCAATGTAAATACAGTTCAAATCTTTATAATCATCCTTCCAATATATCTTATACCTAATTCTAATCTACTACAATATGTAATATCCAATTACAATAGGGGAACATAGATCATTACCTCGATAAGCCCAAAATTATCCAAGATTAATAAGTCGACCCTGAGCAACGTTTAGCTCCAACTCCTTACGTTCCAACCCGCTCCAAGCAACCCTTAGAAGCTCCTAACCAACTCCTCTTCAAGATCTAACTCCAAAAAGTGAAGAACACTTAGGCTCAACTATGGCAAGTTTCGGCCAAGGTGTATTTCTAAGGCTAGGGGTGTGAAATCTTTTCCAACTCTTGGTACACAATCTTCCTAACACTTTAAGGAAGAACACTTATAAGTTTAAGGATTTTTGGACAACTTTTGCTCAAGAAATCAAGGCAAAGCCGAGAGCAACAACAAAGAGGAGGGAGTATTTTTGTCTTGGAAATTATCACAAGTGTGGATGAAGAAGTCTTGCTATCAAGGGGGGTATTTATAGAGAATTCAAGGGCCAAGATCAAGGAAAGTGTGTGGTCTAGATTGAGACATGTGTGTGTGGGTCCCACCCTCCAAATGGCTACACAAAGAAGAAGACAAGTGGCTTGCCACATGTTGGCCCATTTCGGCCATAGACACTTGGCAACATAAAATCGGCCACTCTTGGCCACATGGGGGTGAAACGTGTCGCCCCCCTACTCTTCCAAAATATTTCATCTCCCGAAAATATCCGAAATGCCAACAATCTCTAAAACAAAGTGGGCCCCACAAAACCGTAAATTTCTCCCGTGGGCCCCACGTGACCAATTCTGGAAATAAAATTCCATAATTCTAATATAATCCAGGAAGTCCAAATACCAAATCTGGGAATCCAATTCCCATTATCGAACCTTTTTCCTTCACAAAAACTGGAAACTTTTCCGTCGAAAAATCACATCTTTCTTCCTTTTCAATTTGTATGTCGTATTCTCGTACATATGTCCTCACATACATACCCTGGAACTACGGGGTGTAACATTATTCCCCCCTTAGAAACATTCGTCCCGAATGTTCCTTCTAAGTCTCAAAACATACATGCGCTGGTATAGTCTTCACTACTATACTTACAAAACCACCTATGCCCCACATTGCCATAATATAACACATGCGCAAAACTCCAATCCAAGCCAACGAGGAATCACCTCTAACGTGTATAACAACACTAAAGCTTTCACCCATGGTCTAAAGGATACTTTCTTCACCTCGTTACTTCACAAAATGATCACTTCCCTTCTCTTAACACCCGTTCACTTCTTTCCTTACTTGTCGTACCCTTCGCGTACACCCGAACTCTTTCTAGTACACGTACCATACTTTAGTCATCACTTCAGTTTCCAAAACCTGGGAGTCACTACCTCCAAACTTGGTCATCCTACTAGCCTCAAATTCCTTTAAGGCCATTCCCGGCCTTCACGATCCGATTCTAGTCGAACACATCCGCGAACTCGTACGATGGTTACATAAACCTGGGCCTAGCACCCTCGTGACCCTACCACCTAGCGGGACCACCTCAAACTGACCCCAGCTTATTCCGGGCTACGGTTTGACCCGCAATACGGCCTCAACCCGACCCACCGTCGCGCCAAACTCTCTTGTTCCCCGATCCGGAACAATCTTACTAATTCACGTCATGAAAGCTACCACTTCCATCTCACACTACCCATGGAATTATCCCACAATATATATCACGCATACCAAGTACTTCGACAAAGACCAACCGTAAAATCATCCACTCAAGACTGCCTAGCATCCAAGGTCCTAACTGTTATAAATTCTAAGGCTCACAATTGTCTCGTCCCCAGACTTACCCTTTTCAACTACCCATGTTTTCTAATTCACACTTAACACAATGCTATCCGTACATAGCACTCCACATGTATCTACCATGACAACATAAACAAGTCTCTTAAGGGTTGAAGATATCTCTGTAACTACTGCCTCACTTTTCCCTTTGTCGCTCTAATCATAATCCTGCCCTGCAGGGCGCCTAGCTATATAAGGCGATGAACTAGCCACCGATCCCGAAGGCTGAGTCTCTACATCTGTGCTACCTCTGGTTAGAAAAACTCTCACCAAATGGCCTTGTTGGCTGCAAGCATACAAGCTGTCGAAGTAGTACGACACTCCCCATAATGGAGTCTATTACAACGGCCACAACGAGGTAGGGGTGACTGTCACGACCCGAACCCGGGCCCGTGACTGGTGCCTTACCCCGGGCACCCAAGTAGACATACATCAGAGTAATCAGCGGAACATAACACAAGACATGAAATAATATGAAGTGTAAAACAGTTTTTCTGTGAAAAGTTGCCTTACGGCATAAATATATATATATATAACTTGAATCCGAACAGTTACATCCCTTTTTCAAACTCTGCCCATAACAGTACTACATACCTCTAAGAATGATATAACAACAATGGCGGGACAGGACCCCGCCATACCCCTGAATGTAAGTACCTACAACGACAGGGGACTATACCACTGATAAGCCTCCGGAGAAACGAAGCTTCCCAGCCGTTTGTGATCCTAAGCGAGGATCGACGGCGGTGTACCTCTACTGCGGCATGAACGGCCCGAAGGAGTCGATAACAGGTACCAAGTATGTGGCGAAAATCGTAAATGAAATCATAGTAGTCTATATAAAGCAGGAGACATATATGATAACCAAACTACAGTTCACAATAAATAAGCAGTCATGTCAAGTCAGGGACTCACGCCCTCAAAGTCATCACTCATGCCCATGGAATACCTTCCTCACTGCCGGCAGTCTATGATATAAAAGCACCAAGGAATACACATGAACAACAGGTCCCACCTGTGTCATACTAAAACCGTACGGGGTAAGTACGAAGGCATAGCCGACTACTAAAACCCACAGTACCAACAAAGTCATAAACTGTATCACGAGGTCTATCTAGACCGCCACATGATCGGCGGCCACTCGCGCGATATCAAATGTGCGTCTAGTCTGGAACTTCCGCGACTGCATAGGCCACTCACATAGGCCCGCATTAGGTATTCCCCGCATCGAGGGTAGCTACTCCCCGGCATCGTCCTGGACTCGCAGTCCGCATGGCCACATAGACCGTATGACCATATAGGCCGCACACTAACCTGGAACTCTCGTAGCTCCGCATAGGTCCCCTGGACCCGCATGAGGTATTCTCGAATCATAGTCCTGCATCGCGAGCTATACCAGCGTCGGAGGCACAACCCGGTATCATGTCAAGAGGTGAGTGGTACAATACTATCATAACGGCTTATCGTTAAAAAACATAAGCACAATCAAGGGAAACCCCTTTACACAAACATCACAAGATACTAACACACGTAGCATCCTAACATGTTTACTTATCAAGGCAACAAGAAAGTATTACAAGGCTATTACAAACCAACACAATCAAGTTATTCACACAAGGTACTTTCTACTTTATGTTAACAAGTTCGGGTTTTTATCCCCAAAGTACTTCATACATTAACTCTTTAAAAGATCCGTTTCTTTCACAAAAGTCACACAATACCCGTAGTATAAAAATAGAGTGACTATCTTTTTAAGTAAACCAAAACACTTTCCTTTGTAAAATCAAGTAACAACATTATTTCCAAACATTCAAGTTTGCCTAATTTCAAATGCTCAAGTTTCTCATTTTCGAAAGGTTTCGTAGTTCATAGTTTTAATCACTTAATAATATAATTCCCCATTAAAACAATTTGAGAAACATATGCCTTATGTGTGAGTAGGTTATTCTTGATTATAACAATCTTATTAAAGCAGCCATGATCTAGGAAATGTAATATCATTTTGTCTCATCTTAGCTTCTATGCAGATGGAGGTTTCTACTGGTTTTCATAATACTTTATTAGTCAATACATTACCCTTTATTAGCGCTGCTGTGGTTTGTTCGATACTTATTCTCATTTCTGAAATCAGTAAAACATTATTCCTTTACAAACCAAGTACTCATTACTCACGAATGAGGTTTCACACTCTTTAACAAAATTCATATTAATTCAATTAAGTCAAGTCTCTTATCTTTTAAGATCAAGTCTCTTATCTTTTAAAATCAATAAACCATTCTTTTTATCTCTCTTAAGTCGTTATACCTAACTTCCCATAAAGCTAGTATAACTCTTAAGCTTTTAAAACCAAGTATTACTCTTCTTTCAAAAAGGTTTCCTTAATTCTTTTGAAATACTTCAAGATTCTTATTATTTAAACTCAAGTCAAAAGACATCGGAGTAAAACCACGTTCAGTTAACACACGTACGTCTACCGTACTATATATATATCCTTTTAAAATATCATGCTCAAGATGATAGGAAGAATCACATACCTCGCGACGATAATCGACTATTAGCAAAACGCTCCACGGCTATAACCCGGCTAGCCTTGTTCACCTTTCAAGTAGAACATGCTGCTCGCAGAACTTTCAACCTATAAAGGCCATATACGTCTATCAACGTCTAGACTACTCTGTAGAATATTCTAAGCAGTAGGTTCTCTATTTTATGGAAAATCGGGCAGCACTTCCCTACCCGTTAAGCTACACAAGTCTACTGTAGATACAGTCCTATGTAAGTACAGTTCAATCTTCTTCTTTAATATTCTTCTGATGTGATTTCAGTTCAATTCTTTTCTGTAATATCCTTCTATGTGTCTTATATTCATTTTCATACTACTACAGTATGTAATTTCCAATTACAATAGAAGGACAAGAGTATTTACCTCGATAAGCCCAAAATTATCCAAGTTTAAATGTCGATCCTGAGCAACGTTTAGCTCCTACTGCAGGCGCTCAACCGCTCCAAACAACCCTTAGAAGTTCTACGCAACTTCTTCTTAATACTTCAACCGACTATGAAGATTTTCCTTAGGGTTTCGTTTTTGTGACTGAAGGGAAGTATAATAGTATTTCTGGGCTTTTAGTATAGGTGTAACCTTGGAATACTACAAGGTATTTGGGCCAAGGTATTTTGGAATAGTAACAATACTTGGAGAATACTTTTCTACCAGGGGGGGTGTATTTCACGAGAACAACTCAAGGTAGGGGGTACTTTCTAGCACCATAAAGGAAGGGAGTACTTCTCGGCCAAAGGCCTCACAAAGGGGAGGGTGCTCTTTGGGACGAGAGCAAGAAGGGGAGGATTTTCAATACTTGGAAATTATTTGTGGATGAAGAAGTCTTCAACTAAGGGGGGGGGGTATTTATAGGCCAATCAATGGCCAAGATTAAGACAAGTGGTGGGCAAGTGTAGGGTGAGGATTTGGGCAAGTGTACCTTATCCATCTACCACACAAAATATCACAAATATCCTACCTACTCCATGACTTGAAATCGTCCAAGAAAACGCCCACAAATCTGCCAACTTGAGGGTGACAAGTGTCGCCCTCTCGTTGGTCCAAAATATTTCATCTCTCGAAAAAAACCGCAAAAATAATAAATGTTGCAACCGTAATTTTCCCTTCGCAAAGTTTGGAAAACGTTTCGTCGGAAAACAATTCTTTTCGGGGGTTGTGAACAAAATTTCGTCCCTTTGCCTACTTAAGGCTTAAACTTTTGTACGTACGTCCTCACCTACATACTCTGGAAATATGGGGTATAACATTCTCCCCTCCTTAGAAACATTCGTCCCGAATGTTCCTTCTAAGTCTCAAAACATACTTGCGCCAGTATAGTCTTCACTACTATACTTACGAAAACAAATATGCCACGCCTGGCCACAAAATAACACACGCGCAAATACTTAATCCAAGTCCACGAGGAATCACCTCCAACACTACAAAAGCTCCCACCCGAGGTCTAAAATATATTTCCATCGCACCCTTACTTCACAAAAGTAATGATCACTCCTATGTTCTTAACACATGCTCGCTTCTTCCCTTACTCGTCGTACCCTTCTCGTACACTCGAACTCTTTCTCATAACTTACCACATTTCTGTTACTGCTTCAGTTTCCAAAATCTCTGGGTTACTACCTCTAACTTGGTCATCATTAACTGGGAACACTCTGGATGGATCTCCGATATTTTGCGATCATAACAACACGAAAGACCGGACATACTGCCTCCTACGTCGGACGGCAATGCTAACCTATAGGCAACTTGGCCTATTTTCCAAATGATCTGAAAGCGCTCAAAGTACCTCGGCTAAGTTTCCTCTGTTTTCCAAAACTCGTCACACCCTTTCCGGGGTGGTACCTTCAAGAAGACCCACCGTCAACCTGAACTCCAAGCGTCGTCGCCGATTATCCGCACGACTTATGTTGACTCTGAGCTGCCGATAACCTCTCCTGGATAGGCTTCACCCTATCCACATCCTGTGAAACAAGAATGAACCGGCTATCGAAGCTTGCCAACATCGAACCAATCGACCGGCAACTTACACTTCCGCCCCTACAAGGCGTCATAAGGCGATATCCGAATACTGATATGGTAGCTATTAAACACTCCCTCAACAGGAGACAACAATCCTCACAGCTACCCCTGAAATCCAAACACTGGCCCGAGGGCGAATGCGATACTGAGACCCACCTGAGTTTCTAACCCTGCCTGGTAATACTTCCAGAAAACGAAATAGCCGTAACCTGGGCTCCCCTGCCCGTCATAAGGTGAAAGTAGGCACCTCGTGCAGCCTTATAACCTTCCTGATATAATCATCTCGCATAACCCTCTGCCGAGTAAACGGTCTTGACTAAAAGACAAGATGGGCTGACCTCATTGGCCCGACTACTGGTCGAATGCATCCACGAACTCGTACGATGGTTAACTAAACTTGGGCCTAACACCCTCGTGACACCACCACCTGGTGGGACCACCTCGAACAGACCCCACCACATTGCAGGCCGCGGGTTGACCCGCGATCGGTCCTCAACCCGACCCGTTATCGCGCAAAACTCTTGTTCCCCGATCCGGAACAATCTCACTAATCAAGTTACGAAAACCTAGTGGTCTTCTTAGCTCAACTACCCTATTTCATTCCACACTACTCAGGGACTTATCACACAAATATATCTCACGTGCACTATGCACTCCGATAAGGGTCAAACATAAAATACATCTTTTACTCGAGATGGCCTTACATCTAAGGTCTCCACGTATAAAACTCTAAGGCTCACACTTTTCCTATCCCCCAATCTTACCCGGTTAACTAACCATGATTTCTAATCACAATTTACACAATGTTATCTGAACGTAACACTTAAGATATACTTATCTTATCACACATACAATCTCTAGAGGGTTAAGGATATACCTGAATCTACTGCTTCACTCCCCTCTATCGTTCTAATCAATCCTGCCCTGTTGGGCGCATAGCTAGGGAAGGTGACGAACTAGCCACTGATCCTGAAGGCCGAGTCTTTACATCCGCGCCACCTCTGGTCGGACAATTTCTCGCAAAATGGCCCTGCTGGCCGCAAGCATAACAAATTGTCGAAGAAGTACGACACTCCCCACAATGACACTTACCACAACGTCCACACCGAGGTGGGGGTGGCCTCCTCTGGCTAACACTCCTTCCTCTCCGAGCCACTGAATCCGCAACTGATCTGGTAGGCTGAGTCCTCCTACTTGCATCCATCCTACTAGGACACCCTTTCGACACATGGCCCTGACGGCCGCAGCACCAACAAAAAGATGACATTCCGGGATGGCGTGCATCCTGCTATGAACACCGGGAAAAAGCGAATCGGTGGTGGAACCTACGTGTTGTGAACGAAGCCTGAGTTCGACCAACTCCGGCATACCGAACGCCTGAACCACGCGGAGGACCACTGCAGCGGTGGAGGTGCATATCTAATCTCTTTGAGGCGGTTTGCCTTAAAAGTTACCAAAGGATCTCGCCGATCGGGCCTCTTCTCGCATCCTTGATTAATCTGCCGATCTCTACGTTTCTCGACTGCGTGCATAAGCCGTCTGTGCCATGCTCATGCTCGATCGAGAGCTACTCTTGCACAACCTCTCTTAGATAGTCATCAAGACCCGTGATAAATCGGTACATAATATACTCTGCGGTTGCTAACTCCTAGCTAGTAACAGGTCGTCTCTTTGCAATCTATTCTTCGCTCGGGTCGGAATGAAGGTCCAGATATCATGGCCGCAGATAGGAGCTGCGCCATTGTGCTAAACTCGCGGGTTGGCGACGTCGCGAGAACTCCGAATGAAGCACCACCTCGGTGATGATTGGGCTGTGCCCTCGTAACCCTCGTGCTCTACTCGCAGCTCGCCATTGTCTTGCCGCTTCCGGGCGGGTTGCCTTACGCGGAGGCATAGCGGTAAGGAAAGAAATACGTTAGAGGGTCCAACTTATAACACACTCTAAGCACGATCTCGAGTGAGAATAATGGAAACTAATCCTAAATATCCTATAGCCTCACGATTATTGGTGTGGTGCACAACACACGATAATCAAGACTTACTAGATACGATGCGTAGACACTTTCCGAGGATTAATCGCTCGATACCACTTTTGTCACGACCGAACCGGGCGTGATCGTGCCTACCGGGCACCCAAGTAGACATACATCAGAGTAATCAGCGGAACATAACACAAGACATGAAATAATATGAAGTGTAAAACAGTTTTTCTGCGAAAAGTTGCCTTACGGCATAAATATATATATATATAACTTGAATCCGAACAGTTACATCCCTTTTTCAAACTCTGCCCATAACAGTACTACAGACCTCTAAGAATGATATAACAACAATGGCGGGACAGGGCCCCGCCATACCCCTGAATGTAAGTACCTACAACGACAGGGGACTATACCACTGATAAGCCTCCGGAGAAACGGAGCTTCCCAAAACGCTGAGCTGTGATCCTAAAAGCGAGGATCGACGACTGGTGTACCTCTACCTGCGGCATGAACGCAGCCCCGAAGGTCGATACAACAGTACCAAGTATGTGGCGAAAATACTATAAATGAAATCATAGTAGTCTATATAAAGCAGAGACATATATGATAACCAAACTACGATTCACAATAAATAGCGATCATGTCGTCGTGGACTCACGCCTCAAAGTCATCACTCATGCCGTGGAATACCTTCCTCATCGCCGATCTATGATATAAAAACACCAAGGAATACACATGAACACCAGGTCCCACCTGTGTCATACTAAAACCGTACGGGGTAAGTACGAAGGCATAGCCGACTACTAAAACCCACAGTACCAACAAAGTCATAAACTGTATCACGAGTGCATGCAAGCCACATGATCGGCCGCCACTCGCCCCGATGTATCAAATGTGCGCGTCTAGTCTGGAACTTCCGCTGACTCCGCATAGGCCACTCACATAGGCCCGCATGAGGTATTCCCCGCATCGAGGGTAGCTACTCCGGCGTCGCCCCGGACTCGCGATCCGCGTAGCGCATAGACCGCATGACCATATAGGCCGCACACTAACACGGAACTCGTAGCTCCGCATAGGTCCCCTGGACCCGCAAGAGGTATTCTCGAATCATAGTCCCAGACTGCCTGAGCTATACCCCGCATCGGAGGGCAGCTTAACCCCCGGTATCATGTCAAGAGGTGAGTGGTACAATACTATCATAACGGCTTATCGTTAAACAACATAAGCACAATCAAGGGAAACCCCTTTACACAAACATCACCAGATACTAACACACGTAGCATCCTAACATGTTTACTTATCAAGGCAACAAGAAAGTATTACAAGGCTATTACAAACCAACACAATCAAGTTATTCACACAAGGTACTTTCTACTTTATGTTAACAAGTTCGGGGTTTTATCCCCAAAGTACTTCATACATTAACTCTTTAAAAGATCCGTTTCTTTCACAAAAATCACACAATACCCGTAGTATAAAAATAGAGTGACTATCTTTTTAAGTAAACCAAAACACTTTCCTTTGTAAAATCAAGTAACAACATTATTTCCAAACGTTCAAGTTTGCCTAATTTCAAATGCTTAAGTTTCTCATTTTTGAAAGGTTTCGTAGTTCATAGTTTTAATCACTTAATAATATAATTCCCCTTTAAAACAATTTGAGAAACATATGCCTTATGTGTGAGTAGGTTATTCTTGATTATAACAATCTTATTAAAGCAGCCATGATCTAGGAAATGTAATATCATTTTGTCTCATCTTAGCTTCTATGCAGATGGAGGTTTCTACTGGTTTTCATAATACTTTATTAGTCAATACATTTCCCTTTATTAGCGTTGTTGTGGTTTGTTCGATACTTATTCTCATTTCCGAAATCAGTAAAACATTATTCTTTTACAAACCAAGTACTCATTACTCACGAATGAGGTTTCACACTCTTTAACAAAATTCATATTAATTCAATTAAGTCAAGTCTCTTATCTTTTAAGATCAAGTCTCTTATCTTTTAAAATCAATAAACCATTCTTTTTATCTCTCTTAAGTCGTTATACCTAACTTCCCATAAAGCTAGTATAACTCTTAAGCTTTTAAAACCAAGTATTACTCTTCTTTCAAAAAGGTTTCCTTAATTCTTTTGAAATACTTCAAGATTCTTATTATTTAAACTCAAGTCAAAAGACATCGGAGTAAAACCACGTTCAGTTAACACACGTACGTCTACCGTACTATATATATATCCTTTTAAAATATCATGCTCACGAGGATAGGAAGAATCACATACCTCGCGACGATAATCGACTATTAGCAAAACGCTCCACGACTATAACCCGGCTAGCCTTGTTCACCTTTCAAGTAGAACATGCTGCTCACAGAACTTTCAACCTATAAAGGCCATATACGTCTATCAACGTCTAGACTACTCTGTAGAATATTCTAAGCAGTAGGTTCTCTATTTTACGGAAAATCGGGCAGCACTTCCCTACCCGTTAAGCTACACAAGTCTACTGTAGATACAGTCCTATGTAAGTACAGTTCAATCTTCTTCTTTAATATTCTTCTGATGTGATTTCAGTTCAATTCTTTTCTGTAATATCCTTCTATGTGTCTTATATTCATTTCCATACTACTACGATGTAATTTCCAATTACAATAGAAGGACAAGAGTATTTACCTCGATAAGCCCAAAATTATCCAAGTTTAAATGTCGATCCCGAGCAACGTTTAGCTCCTACTCTGGCGCTCAACCCGCTCCAAACAACCCTTAGAAGTTCTACGCAACTTCTTCTTAATACTTCAACCGACTATGAAGATTTTCCTTAGGGTTTCGTTTTTGTAGTGAAGGAAGTATAATAGTATTTCGGGCTTTTAGTATAGGTGTAACCTTGGAATACTACAAGGTATTTGGGCCAAGGTATTTTGGAATAGTAACAATACTTGGAGAATACTTTTCTACCGGGGTGTATTTCACGAGAACAACTCAAGGTAGGGGTACTTTCTAGCACCATAAAGGAAGGGGGGGAGTACTTCTCGGCCAAAAGGCCTCACAAAGGGGGAGGGGTGCTCTTTGGACGAGAGCAACAAGAAGGGGGGGAGGATTTTCAATACTTGGAAATTATTTGTGGATGAAGAAGTCTTCAACTAAGGGGGGGGGGTATTTATAGGCCAATCAATGGCCAAGATTAAGACAAGTGGTGGGCAAGTGTAGGGTGAGGATTTGGGCAAGTGTACCTTATCCATCTACAACACAAAATATAACAAATATCCTACCTACTCCATGACTTGAAATCGCCCAAGAAAACGCCATGAATCGCCAACTTGAGGGTGACAAGTGTCGCCCTCTCGTTGGTCCAAAATATTTCATCTCTCGAAAAAAACCGCAAAAATAATAAATGTTGCAACCGTAATTTTCCCTTCGCAAAGTTTGGAAAACGTTTCGTCGGAAAACAATTCTTTTCGGGGGTTGTGAACAAAATTACGTCCCTTTGCCTACTTAAGGCTTAAACTTTTGTATGTACGTCCTCACGTACATACTCTGGAAATATGGGGTATAACATTCTCCCCTCCTTAGAAACATTCGTCCCGAATGTTCCTTCTAAGTCTCAAAACATACTTGCGCCAGTATAGTCTTCACTACTATACTTACGAAAACAAATATGCCACGCCTGGCCACAAAATAACACACGCGCAAATACTTAATCCAAGTCCACGAGGAATCA
Organism: Przewalskia tangutica; assembly: GCA_029844215.1. Lineage (NCBI taxonomy): Eukaryota > Viridiplantae > Streptophyta > Magnoliopsida > Solanales > Solanaceae > Przewalskia > Przewalskia tangutica. The sequence continues at coordinate 69,586,091 of CM056727.1, forward strand.
CCTCCAACACTACAAAAGCTCCCACCCGAGGTCTAAAATATATTTCCATCGCACCCTTACTTCACAAAAGTAATGATCACTCCTATGTTCTTAACACATGCTCGCTTCTTCCCTTACTCGTCGTGCATCTTCTCGTACACTCGAACTCTTTCTCATAACTTACCACATTTCATTCTTCGCGGTTTCCAAAATCTTTGGGTTACTACCTCCAACTTGGTCATCATTAACTGGGAACACTCTGGATGGATCTCCGATATTTTGCGATCATAGCAACACGAAAGACCGGACATACTGCCTCCTACGTCGGACGACAATGCTTGCCTATAGGCAACTTGGCCTATTTTCCAAATGATCTGAAAGCGCTCAAAGTACCTCGGCTAAGTTTCCTCTGTTTTCCAAAACTCGTCACACCCTTTCCGGGGTGGTACCTTCAAGAAGACCCACCGTCAACCTGAACTCCAAGCGTCGTCGCCGATTATCCGCACGACTTCTGTTGACTCTGAGCTGCCGATAACCTCTCCTGGATAGGCTTCACCCTATCCACATCCTGCTGAAACAAGAATGAACCAGCTATCTGAACCTTGCCAACATCGAACCAATCGACCGACAACTTACACTTCCGCCCCTACAAGGCGTCATAAGGCGATATCCGAATACTGATATGGTAGCTATTAAACACTCCCTCAACAGGAGACAACAATCCTCACAGCTACCCCTGAAATCCAAACACTGGCCCGAGGGCGAATGCGATACTGAGACCCACCTGAGTTTCTAACCCTGCCTGGTAATACTTCCAGAAAACGAAATAGTCGTAACCTGGGCTCCCCTGCCCGTCATAAGGTGAAAGTAGGCACCTCGTGCAGCCTTACAACCTTCCTGATATAATCATCTCGCATAACCCTCTGCCGAGTAAACGGTCTTGACTAAAAGACAAGATGGGCTGACCTCATTGGCCCGACTACTGGTCGAATGCATCCACGAACTCGTACGATGGTTAACTAAACTTGGGCCTAACACCCTCGTGACCCCACCACCTGGCGGGACCACCTCGAACAGACCCACCATTTGCGGGCGCGGGTTGACCCGCGATCGGTCCTCAACTCGACCCGCTATCGCGCAAAACTCTTGTTCCCCGATCCGGAACAATCTCACTAATCAAGTTACGAAAACCTAGTGGTCTTCTTAGCTCAACTACCCTCTTTCATTCCACACTACTCAGGGACTTATCACACAAATATATCTCACGTGCACTATGCACTCCGATAAGGGTCAAACATAAAAATACATCTTTTACTCGAGATGGCCTTACCTCTAAGGTCTCCACGTATAAAACTCTAAGGCTCACACTTTTCCTATCCCCCAATCTTACCCGGTTAACTAACCATGATTTCTAATCACAATTTACACAATGTTATATGAACGTAACACTTAAGATATACTTATCTTATCACACATACAATCTCTAGAGGGTTAAGGATATACCTGAATCTACTGTTTCACTCCCCTCTATCGTTCTAATCAATCCTGCCCTGTTGGGCGCATAGCTAGGGAAGGTGATGAACTAGCCCGATCTGAAGGCGAGTCTTTACATCCGCGCCACCTGCGGTGGACAATTTCTCGCAAAATGGCCTGCCGTCAAAGCATAACAAGTTGTCGAAGAAACGACACTCCACAATGACTTACCACAACGCCCACACCGAGGTGGGGTGGCCTCTCCGCTAACACCCCTTCCTCTCCGAGCCATGAATCCGGCGATCGGTAGGCCGAGTCCTCCTACTGCATCCATCCTACTAGGACACCGCTTTCGACACATGGCCTCGACGGCGCGGCAACAAAAGATGACATTCCCGGGATGACGCTCGCCACATCGTGAACACCGGGAAAACTGAATCCGGCCGGCCGAACCTACGTAGCGTGGAACCGGAAGCCCTAGAGTTCTCACCAACTCCGCATACCCCGAACGCCCCGAACCCCGCGAGGACCACTGCGACCGTGGAGGTGCATATCTAATCATCACTGAGGCGGTTTGCCTTAAAAGTTACCAAAGGATCTCGCCGATCGCCCTCTTCTCGCCCTGATTAACTGCCGATCTCTTCGTTTCTCGGCCTGCTGCGCATAAGCCCATACGCAGGCCATGCTCATGCCTGACTGGAGAGCTACTCTTGCACAACCTCTCTTAGATAGTCATCAAGACCCGTGATAAATCGGTACATAATATACTCTCTGGTTGCTAACTCTCTAACTAGTAACAGGGTCGTCTCTTTGCAATCTATTCTTTCGCGCATCGGGTCGCGAACCGAAGGTCCAGATATCATGGCCGCAGAGGAATCGCCGCCATTGTATAAATCGCTGTTGGCCGCGACGCCGCAGAACTCCCCGAATGAAGCACCACCTCAGTGATGATTGGGCACGTGCCTCGTAACCCTCTCGTGTTTACTCGCAGCCTCGGCCGCTTTGCCCTTCCGGCCCGGTTGCCTTACGCGAGGCATAGCGAAGTGAAAGAAATACGTTAGAGGGGTCCAACTTATAACACAGCTCTAAGCACGATCTCAGAGTGAGAATAATGGAAACCAATCCTAAATATCCTATAGCCTCCTGATTATTGGTGTGGTGCACAACACACCGATAATCAAGACTCTATTAGATACGGTCTGTAGACACTTTCCGAGGATTAATCGCTCGATACCACTTTTGTCACGACCAACCGGGCGTGGATCGTGCCTTACCCCGGGCACCCAAGTAGACATACATCAGAGTAATCAGCGGAACATAACACAAGACATGAAATAATATGAAGTGTAAAACAGTTTTTCTGCGAAAAGTTGCCTTACGGCATAAATATATATATATATAACTTGAATCCGAACAGTTACATCCCTTTTTCAAACTCTGCCCATAACAGCATTACGCTGCACTTCTAAGAATGATATAACAACAATGGCGGGACAGGGCCCCGCCATACCCCTGAATGTAAGTACCTACAACGACAGGGGACTATACCACTGATAAGCCTCCGGAGAAACGGAGCTTCCCAAAACGCTGAGCTGTGATCCTAAAAGCGAGGATCGACGACTGGTGTACCTCTACCTGCGGCATGAACGCAGCCCCCCGAAGGAGGTCAGTACAACAGGTACCAAGTATGTGAAACTGAAAATACTATAAATGAAATCATAGTAGTCTATATAAAGCAGGAGACATATATGATAACCAAACTACAGTTCACAATAAATAAGCAGTCATGTCAAGTCAGGGACTCACGCCCTCAAAGTCATCACTCATGCCCGTGGAATACCTTCCTCACTGCCGGCAGTCTATGATATAAAAGCACCAAGGAATACACATGAACACCAGGTCCCACCTGTGTCATACTAAAACCGTACGGGGTAAGTACGAAGGCATAGCCGACTACTAAAACCCACGCATCAACAAAGTCATAAATCAGATCACGAGGTCTGCCTGCACCGCCACATGATCGAAGGCCGCCACTCGCGCAGTATCAAATGCGCGCGTCTAGTCCTGGAACTTCCCGCGACTCGCATAGGCCACTCACATAGCCCGCATGAGGTATTCCCGCATCGAGGGTAGCTACTCCGGCATCGCCCCGACTCGCGATCCGCATGGCCACATAGACCGCATGACCATATAGGCCGCACACTAACTCGAACTCTCGTAGCTCGCATAGGTCCCCGACCCGCATGAGGTATTCTCGAATCATAGTCCTGCATCGCTCGAGCTATACCCCGTGACGGAGGCGCCTTAACCCCAGATCATGTCAAGAGCGAGTGGTACAATACTATCATAACGGCTTATCGTTAAACAACATAAGCACAATCAAGGGAAACCCCTTTACACAAACATCACAAGATACTAACACACGTAGCATCCTAACATGTTTACTTATCAAGGAAACAAGAAAGTATTACAAGGCTATTACAAACCAACACAATCAAGTTATTCACACAAGGTACTTTCTACTTTATGTTAACAAGTTCGGGTTTTTATCCCCAAAGTACTTCATACATTAACTCTTTAAAAGATCCGTTTCTTTCACAAAAGTCACACAATACCGGTAGTATAAAAATAGAGTGACTATCTTTTTAAGTAAACCAAAACACTTTCCTTTGTAAAATCAAGTAACAACATTATTTCCAAACGTTCAAGTTTGCCTAATTTCAAATGCTCAAGTTTCTCATTTTCGAAAGGTTTCGTAGTTCATAGTTTTAATCACTTAATAATATAATTCCCCTTTAAAACAATTTGAGAAACATATGTCTTATGTGTGAGTAGGTTATTCTTGATTATAACAATCTTATTAAAGCAGCCATGATCTAGGAAATGTAATATCATTTTGTCTCATCTTAGCTTCTATGCAGATGGAGGTTTCTACTGGTTTTCATAATACTTTATTAGTCAATACATTTCCCTTTATTAGCGCTGCTGTGGTTTGTTCGATACTAATTCTCATTTCCGAAATCAGTAAAACATTATTCCTTTACAAACCAAGTACTCATTACTCACGAATGAGGTTTCACACTCTTAACAAAATTCATATTAATTCAATTAAGTCAAGTCTCTTATCTTTTAAGATCAAGTCTCTTATCTTTTAAAATCAATAAACCATTCTTTTTATCTCTCTTAAGTCGTTATACCTAACTTCCCATAAAGCTAGTATAACTCTTAAGCTTTTAAAACCAAGTATTACTCTTCTTTCAAAAAGGTTTCCTTAATTCTTTTGAAATACTTCAAGATTCTTATTATTTAAACTCAAGTCAAAAGACATCGGAGTAAAACCACGTTCAGTTAACACACGTACGTCTACCGTACTATATATATATCCTTTTAAAATATCATGCTCAAGAGGATAGGAATAATCATATACCTCGCGACGATAATCGACTATTAGCAAAACGCACCACGGCTATAACCCGGCTGGCCTTGTTCACCTTTCAAGTAGAACATGCTGCTCGCAGAACTTTCAACCTATAAAGGCCATATACGTCTATCAACGTCTAGACTACTCTGTAGAATATTCTAAGCAGTAGGTTCTCTATTTTACGGAAAATCGGGCAGCACTTCCCTACCCGTTAAGCTACACAAGTCTACTGTAGATACATTCCTATGTAAGTACAGTTCAATCTTCTTCTTTAATATTCTTCTGATGTGATTTCAGTTCAATTCTTTTCTGTAATATCCTTCTATGTGTCTTATATTCATTTCCATACTACTACAGTATGTAATTTCCAATTACAATAGAAGGACAAGAGTATTTACCTCGATAAGCCCAAAATTATCCAAGTTTAAATGTCGATCCTGAGCAACGTTTAGCTCCTACTCTGGGCGCTCCAACCCGCTCCAAACAACCCTTAGAAGTTCTACGCAACTTCTTCTTAATACTTCAACCGACTATGAAGATTTTCCTTAGGGTTTCGTTTTTTGTGACTGAAGGGAAGTATAATAGTATTTCTGGGCTTTTAGTATAGGTGTAACCTTGGAATACTACAAGGTATTTGGGCCAAGGTATTTTGGAATAAGAATAATACTTGGAGAATACTTTTCTACTGGGGGTGTATTTCACGAGAACAACTCAAGGTAGGGGAACTTTGGCTAGCACCACAAAGGAAGGGAGTACTTCTCGCCAAAAGGCCTCACAAAGGGGAGGGTGCTCTTGGACGAGAGCAACAAGAAGGGGAGGATTTTCAATACTTGAAATTATTTGTGGATGAAGAAGTCTTCAACTAAGGGGGGTATTTATAGGCCAATCAATGGCCAAGATTAAGACAAGTGGTGGGCAAGTGTAGGGTGAGGATTTGGGCAAGTGTACCTTATCCATCTACCACACAAAATATCACAAACATCCTACCTACTCCATGACTTGAAATCGTCCAAGAAAACGCCCACAAATCTGCCAACTTGAGGGTGACAAGTGTCGCCCTCTCGTTGGTCCAAAATATTTCATCTCTAAAAAACCGCAAAAATAATAAATGTTGCAATCAGATTTTCCTTCGCAAAGTTTGGAAAACTTTTCGTCGAAAACAATTCTTTTCGGGTCAGGAACAAAATTTCGTCCCTTTGCCTACTTAAGGCTTAAACTTTCAGACGCACGTCCTCACGCATACATACTGGAAATACGGGTATAACATTCTCCTTCCTTAGAAACATTCGTCCCGAATGTTCCTTCTAAGTCTCAAAACATACTTGCGCCAGTATAGTCTTCACTACTATACTTACGAAAACAAATATGCCACGCCTGGCCACAAAATAACACACGCGCAAATACTTAATCCAAGTCCACGAGGAATCACCTCCAACACTACAAAATCTCCCACCCGAGGTCTAAAATATATTTCCATCGCACCCTTACTTCACAAAAGTAATGATCACTCCTATGTTCTTAACACATGCTCGTTTCTTCCTTACTGCTGCACTCTTCTCGCACTCGAACTCTTTCTCATAACTTACCACATTTCATATCTTCAGTTTCCAAAACTCTGGGTTACTACCTCCAACTTGGTCATCATTAACTGGGAACACTCTGGATGGATCTCCGATATTTTGCGATCATAGCAACACGAAAGACCGGACATACTGCCTCCTACGTCGGACGGCAATGCTAACCTATAGTCAACTTGGCCTATTTTCCAAATGATTTGAAAGCGCTCAAAGTACCTCGCTAAGTTTCTCTGCTTTCCAAAACTCGTCACACCTTTCCGGTGGTACCTTCAAGAAGACCCACCGTCAACCTGAACTCCAAGCGTCGTCGCCGATTATCCGCACGACTTCTGTTGACTCTGAGCTGCCGATAACCTCTCCTGGATAGGCTTCACCCTATCCACATCCTGCTGAAACAAGAATGAACCAGCTATCTGAAGCTTGCCAACATCGAACCAATCGACCGGCAACTTACACTTCCGCCCCTACAAGGCGTCATAAGGCGATATCCGAATACTGATATGGTAGCTATTAAACACTCCCTCAACAGGAGACAACAATCCTCACTACCCCTCGAAATCCAAACACCGCCCGAGGGCGAACGCGAGCATCGAGACCCACCTGAGTTTCTAACCCTGCCTGGTAATACTTCCAGAAAACTAAATAGTCGTAACCTGGGCTCCCCTGCCCGTCATAAGGTGAAAGTAGGCACCTCGTGCAGCCTTACAACCTTCCTGATATAATCATCTCGCATAACCCTCTGCCGAGTAAACGGTCTTGACTAAAAGACAAGATGGGATGACCCTAACAGCCCGACTACTGGTCGAACGTATCCACGAACTCGTACGCTGGTTAACTAAACTTGGGCCTAACAACCTCGTGACCCCACCACTGGCGACCACCTCGAACAGACCCCACCACATTGCAGGCCGCGGGTTGACCCGCGATCGGTCCTCAACCCGACCCGCTATCGCGCAAAACTCTTGTTCCCCGATCCGGAACAATCTCACTAATCAAGTTACGAAAACCTAGTGGTCTTCTTAGCTCAACTACCCTCTTTCATTCCACACTACTCAGGGACTTATCACACAAATATATCTCACGTGCACTATGCACTCCGATAAGGGTCAAACATAAAAATACATCTTTTACTCGAGATGACCTTACCTCTAAGGTCTCCACGTATAAAACTCTAAGGCTCACACTTTTCCTATCCCCCAATCTTACCCGGTTAACTAACCATGATTTCTAATCACAATTTACACAATGTTATCTGAACGTAACACTTAAGATATACTTATCTTATCACACATACAATCTCTAGAGGGTTAAGGATATACCTGAATCTACTGATTCACTCCCCTCTGTCGTTCTAATCAATCCTGCCCTGTTGGGCGCATAGCTAGGGAAGGTGAGGAACTAGCCACTGATCCGGAAGGCCGAGTCTTTAAATCCGCGCCACCTCTGGTCGGACAATTTCTCGCAAAATGGCCCTGCTGGCCGCAAGCATAACAAGCTGTCGAAGAAGTACGACACTCCCCACAATGACACTTACCACAATGTCCACACCGAGGTGGGGGTGGCCTCCTCTGGCTAACACCCCTTCCTCTCCGAGCCACTGAATCCGAATCGATCCGTAGGTCGAGTCCTCCTACTTGCATCCATCCTACTAGGACACTTTTCGACACATGGCTCGACGCCGCAGACCAACAAAAGATGACATTCCCGATGACGCTGTCACACCGTGAACACCGGGAAAATCAATCCGGCCGGGCCGGAACCTACGTAGTAGTGAATCGGAAGCCCCGAGTTCGACCAACTCCGCATACCCCGAACGCCCCGAACTCGCGAGGACCACTGCGTGGAGGTGCATATCTAATCTGCTGCTGAGGCGGTTTACCTTGAAAGTTACCAAAGGATCCTGCCGATCGGGCCCTCTTCTGTTGTCCTTGATTAATCTGTCAATCTCTACGTTTCTCGGCCTGCTGCGCATAAGCCCGTACGCAGGCCATGCTCATGCCTGACTGGAGAGCTACTCTTGCACAACCCTCTCTTAGATAGTCATCAAGACCCGTGATAAATCGGTACATAATATACTCTTTGGTTGCTAACTCCCTAGCCAGTAACAGGGTCGTCTCTTTGCAATCTATTCTTTCTGCTACTGGTCGTGGAACTGAAGGTCTATGATATAGATATCATGGCCGCAGTAGGAACTGCTGCCGCTGTGCTAAACTCTGGTGGGGCTGGCGACGTCACAGAACTCCCCGAATGAAGCACCACCCCAGGTGATGATTGGGCCTATGCCCTCGTAACCCTCTGTGCTCTACTCGCAGCTCCCTCGGCTGCCTTGCCCTTCCGGGCCCGGGTTGCCTTACGCGGAGGCATAACGGTAAGGGAAAGAAATACGTTAGAGGGGTCCAACTTATAACACAGCTCTAAGCACGATCTCAGAGTGAGAAGAATGGAAACCAATCCTAAATATCCTATAGCCTCCTGATTATTGGTGTGGTGCACAACACACCGATAATCAAGACTCTACTAGATACTGTCTGTAGACACTTTCCGAGGATTAACTGCTCTGATACCACTTTTGTCACGACCCGAACCCGGTGTTATACCCCGAATTTCCAGAGTATGTACATGTGGGCGTACGTAGAGAAGTTGGAGCCTTAAAGTTAGGCATGTTTCGAAATTTTGTGCACAACACCCGATTAGAGTCGTTTTTCGACGAAACGTTTTACTAAGCTTGCGAAGGGAAAATTCCGGCTATGTCGTTTAGTATTTTTGCGGATTTTTCCGAGCGACGGAACATTTTTGGACCAACGGGAGGGTGACACTTGTCACCCTCATTGACGGTTTGAGAGGGCCACGGCTAGGAGGTTTTTAAGGCCCTTTTCATGGGTCTTTGTTTTGTGAGGGATTTAAGGAGTAGGTTAGGGTGCACTTGTGCCAATCTTGGCCATCCACTTGCCCCCCACATGGCTTGATCTTGTCCGTTGGTGTCCCTATAAATACCCCCCTTTGTGATGAACTTATTCATCCATTCCTCACTTTGTCTAAGCCTTGAAAACTCTCCCCCCCTTTGTGTTGTTCTCGTCCAAGCCTCTCCCCCTTCCCCTTTGAGTGGCCTTGTGGCCGAGAGGGGTACCCTCCCCCCTTGGTAGTGCTCTAGCCGAGGGGTACCCCCCCTTGCCTTGTTGTTCTCGTATAATACCCCCTCCCTTGTGGTATTGAAATACTTCTCCAAGTATTGTTATAATGCCCAAAATACCTTAGCCTTTACCTTGTAGTATTCCAAAAGTTACCTCTATACGTAGAGCCCGAAAATACTACCTTTTGTCCTTTTAGTCTCAAACCCAAAACCCTAAGGAAATCTTCATAGCGAGTTGAAGTATTTAAGTAGAAGTTGGTTAGTACTTCTAAGGGTTGTTTGGAGCGGATTGGAGCGCACGGAGTAGGAGCTAAACCTTGCTCAGGATCGACTTTTATCTCGGATAATTTTGGGCTTATCGAGGTAAATATTCTTGTCCCCTTATTGTAATTGGAAATTACATATTGTAGGATTATATAGTTGAGGTATACTATATATAGAACTAAGCATAACTGCGGCAATGTCTTTTGACTTAAGCTGAATTTAAAGAAGAGAATCGAATCAGTAATTACATAGGATCAGACATGAGACTTGTGGTATTATCAGATAGTAGAATTGTATACGTCGGTTAGACGTATAACCCCTGGTTGGCTTGGTAGCCGCCTCGATAGAGAGGAGATTTACGCGGTGTGCGGGGAGTCGCGAATTTTCTGTAGAATGTGGAACCGTGCGTTTAGAAGTTAATAGACGTTTGTGGCCTTATAGGTGGAAGTACTAAGAGTAGTGTATTCTACTTGAAGAGTGGAAACGGCTAGCCGGGTTACAGTACTGTGGAGCGTTTTGCTTATTGTCGATAATCGTCGCGAGGTATGTGAACCTCTTTCTATCCTTCTAGCATGATGCTTTGTAAACTATGTAGTACGGTAGACGTACATGTGCTAAATGAGTTGGTTGGTTTAAAACATAGGGTGTTATAATAGCTTTATGGGAAGTTAGTTATAACGACTCTATGTAGGTAAAAGATTGGTTTATTGATTGTAGAAGTTAAGAGACTTGATCTTGAAAGATAAGAGACTTAACTTGTTTTACTTGGTAATTAACATTTTGTTAAAAGTGTTGTGAAACCTCATTCGCGAGTAATGAGTACTTGGTTTTAAAAAGAATAATGTTTTATTGATTTCGGAAATGAGAATAAGTGTCGAACAAACCACATCAGCGCTAATAAAGGAAAGTGTATTGACAAATAACAAATTGTTATTAAAACCAGTAGAAACCTCCATCTGCATAGAAGCTAAGATAAGACAAAATTGTATTACATTTCCTAGATCATGGTGATGTAACAAGATTGTTGTAAACAAGAATAATCGGCTCACGTACAAGACATATGTTACTCAATTGTTTTAAAAGAGATTAAGACTATGAGTTATGAAACCTTTCTAAAATGAGAAACTTGAGCATTTGAAATTAGGCAAACTTGAACGTTTGGAAAATAATGTTGTTACTTGATTTTACAAAGGGAAGTATTTTGGTTTACTTAAAAAGATAGTCACTCTATTTTATGCTACGGGTATTATGTGACTTTTGTGAAAGAAACGGATCCTTTAAAAGAGTTAATGACGTAGTACTTTAGGTTAAAACCCGACTTTGATACAAAATGGAAGTACCTTGAGTTGTGTGTAACTTGCCTATGCTGGTTGTTGTGTAACTCGCCCATGCTTGTTGTGATAGCCTTTGTTGTGCAAGTGTTGATATCAGGTGACTTCTTGGGAAGGAGTGGATCTTTTTATAAAAGTCTAGAAGTATGGTAATTTGCTTGAGCTTGTTTGTGATAGCCTGGTTGTGCGGTATATTATTGTTGATGTCACATGGACATGTCTACACCGATGCACTGGGGTGGCGTGCGCGCGGGTTGACACCGATATATTGTTATTGTGGTTACATGGACACGTCTACACCGATGCACTCGGCGTGTGGCTACGTGGCGGGGTTGATCACCCGATATTGTTGTTAATGTCACATGGGCGTGTCTACACCGGCGCATTCCGGGGCATGTGGCCTGGGGCATTGTTATTATTGTTGCATCATGGACATGTCTACACCGGCGCACCGGCACGCGCGTGATGCGAACATGATTGATGTTGTGGGCGTGAGACCCATAGTTATATTTGAGTGATGACTTGAGGCGTGAGTCTCGATCGACATGATCGCTTTTATGTAGTGAATCGTAGTTTGGTTATCATACATGTCTCCCGCTTTATTTAGACTAGTATGATTTCATTTCTGATTTTCTGATTTCACATACTTGGTACTGTTATCGACCTCCTTCGGGGCTGCGTTCATGCCGCAGTAGAGTACATCGGTAGTGGATCCTCGCCATAGGATCACGCCAACAGATTGGGAAGCTCCGCTTCTCGGAGGCTTATTCTTTGGTATGTGTTCCCGAGTTGTAGGTTATTGTACATTCTGTGGTATGGTGGCCCTGTCCGTCATGGTTGTTGTAAATCTTAGAGGTCATGTAGTACTGCAAGTGTGGTTGTAAAAAGATTAAACTGCTCGGGTTTTATGTATATATACGTAAGGCAAATCGCTTTTGGTTGGCCTGCTTTATGATCATATATCTTGTTTCATGTTTATGTTTTATTTTCATTGGTTTTCTCCGATGTTGTATCACTAGGTGCGGGGTAAGCACGATCCACGCCCGGATCGGTCGTGACAAAAGTGGTATCGTGAGCGATTAATCCTCGGAAAGTGTCTACGCATCGTGTCTAGTAGAGTCTTGATTATCGATGTGTTGTGCACCACATCTATAATCAGGAGGCTGCAGGACATTTAGGATTGGTTTCCATTCTTCTCATTCTGAGATCGTGCCTTAGAGCTGTGTTGTAAGTTGGACCCCTCTGACGTATCTCGTTTTTACCAGTTATGCCTCCGCGCAAGGAAACCAGAGCCCAGAAGGGCAAGACACCCGAGGGTGCTGCTAGTGAGATCTGAGTAGAGTACGAGGCGCAGCCCGGTCGATGCGAGATTATGCTTCAGACGGCGAGTTTTATACGCCGCCAAATTTCAAAGAAGTTTAGAGCGCGGCGATGGTGCCGAGACCACCGCACTCGAGCCTCCATCCCACACCGGAGCGTATGAGACGGGTACAAGGAGATGGCCAGCTTGGCGCCGGTCGTGGGCCGATATGAGGATAGGCCGGATGCAGCAGCCCAGCCCAAAGAGCACCGATGGTTCACCCCGAGCAGATAGTTTGAGGCTACAGGACTTTACGAGATGTAGCCCGCGAGTTCTACGTCGAGGCTCGAGGATGATCCGCAGGAGTTCATCCGACGCGATTCTGCGATCATGAGAGTGATCAAGGCCGAGACCGAGTCGGTGGTCTTAGGTTCGCATCGGTCGCGTGATACCGCAATGATCCGGTTTGATTCGTGAGCTGTCCCGGGGAGAGAATGCACTTCCAGCCGTTTGGGACGAGTTCTCGGGGGCATTTCTTGCACATTTCTTGCCTCCACAGATGAGAAGGGCTCGGACCGACAGATTTTTGATGTTGAGGCAGAATGGGCGTACAGTTCGGGAGTACAATGTGGAGTTCGACTCCTTGGCTCGTTATGCCCCAGTAGTAGCCGATATGGAGGGCGAGTACACCGTTACGTTACGGGTTAGATGATTACTGGCGAGGCTTGCTCGGGTGTAGCTCTTCACCGGCATGGACATTGCCCGCACGCAGCTTATGCGCTTGGGGGTGAAGAGCGGAGAGGTCGACGAATGACCAAGATCGCCAAGAGGGCGAGCAACAAGGTCCTTTGGTGACTTTCGAGGCGGACCGCCTCAGCAGCAAACTAGTTTTGTACCTCCGCCAGTGCAGAGTGGTCCTCCACAACCTTCAGGGCATCTCGAGTATTCGGAGCGGTCGTGGCTCCAGGTTCTGGTTTCAGGAAGTAGGGTGTTGGCGGATCGCCATACCCCTACCTCGGTGTGGTCGATGTGGTAGACCGCATTTCGGGGAGTGTCGTGGTGCCAGGGGAGCTTGTTATTTTTGCGGCCAGCAGGGCCATTTTGCGAGGAACTGTCCGACCAAGGGTAGCACGGATGTTACGACTCAGCCTTCAGGATCAGTGGCTGGTTCATCACCTTCTACAGTTATGCGCCCTGCATGACAGGCCTATGATTAGAGTGAAGCGGTGGATACAGGTATATCCTTAACCCTCTAGAGTTTTGGTATGCTTGATATTATGATCTTATTATTGTGTGCTATGTACGGATAGCGTGGTGTTTTTTTTTGTGAGTTAGAAACATGGTTAGTTGGAAGGGTAAGTATGGGGGCATGGTAAGTGTGAACCTTGGAATATTTCACGATTGAGACCTTAGAGATAAGGTCGTCTTGAGTAAAAGATTTATTTTATGTTTGACCTTTATCAGAGTGCGTAGTATACATGGGAGATATTTGTGTGATAAGTCCATGGGTTGTGTAAATGAAAGTGGTGGCTTTCATGACGTGAAATTGTAAGATTTTTCCGTATCGGGGAACAAGAGTGTGGCGCGGTTGTGGGGTCGGGTTGAGGGCGTATTGCGGGTCAACCCGTAGCCCGGTTTTAGGTGGGGTCAGTTCTGGGTGGTCCCGCCAGAGGGTAGGGTCACGAGGGTGCTAGGCCCCAGTTTAGGTGACCATCGTATGAGTTCGTGGATATGTTCGACCAGAAGCGGTTCGTGAAGGCCGGGAATGGCCTTAAAGAAGATTGAGGTTAGTAAGATGACCAAGTTTGGAGGTAGTGACTCCACAGTTTTGAGAACTGAAGCGATGACTGAAGTATGGCACGTCCTGAGAGACACTAGAACCTCAGGGATCGCATGCAGTTCGGTACCATTTGTTGGGTCGCCGGAGTGACACTAGAACCTCGCGGCAAAGTGACAAAAGTGGTATCGCACGACGAGTAAGGAAGGAAGAGAACGTGTGTTATTTCGTGGCCAAGCTGTGGCGTTGGCAACTTGTTAGAGGAACTTCATCGATATCCATCTTGAGAAGGAACATTCGGGACGAATGTTTCTAAGGAGAATGTTATACCCGTATTTCCGCAGTATGTACGTGTGGCGACGAGAGAAGTTGGAGCCTTAAAGTTAGGCATGTTTGAAATTTTGTGCACAACACCCGATTAGAGTCGTTTTTCGACTAAACGCTTTACTGTTTGCGAAGGAAAATTCCGCTATGTCGTTTAGTATTTTTGGATTTTTCCGAGCGTAACATTTTTGGACCAACGGGAGGTGACACTTGTCACCCTCGTTGACGGTTTGAGAGGCCACGGCTAGAGGGTTTTGAGGCCCTTTTCATGGGTCTTTGTTTTGTGAGGATTTAAGGAGTAGGTTAGGTGCACTTGTGCCAATCTTGCCATCCACTTGCCCCCACATGGCTTTATCTTGTCCGTTGGTGTCCCTATAAATACCCTTTGTGATGAACTTATTCATCCATTCCTCACTTTGTCTAAGCCTTGAAAACTCTCCCCTTTGTGTTGTTCTCGCCCAAGCCTCTCCCCTTCCCTTTGAGTGCTTGTGGCCGGAGGTACCCTCTCCTTGGTAGTGCTCCAGCAGGGGTACCCCTGCCTTGTTGTTCTCGTATAATACCCCCTCCCTTGTGGTATTGAAATACTTCTCCAAGTATTATTATAATGCCCAAAATACCTTAGCCTTTACCTTGTAGTATTCCAAAAGTTACCTCTATACGTAGAGCCCGGAAATACTACCTTTTGTCCTTTTAGTCTCAAACCCAAAACCCTAAGGAAATCTTCATAGCGAGTTGAAGTATTTAAGTAGAAGTTGGTTAGTACTTCTAAGGGTTGTTTGGAGCGGATTGGAGCGCACGGAGTAGGAGCTAAACCTTGCTCAGGATCGACTTTTATCTCGGATAATTTTGGGCTTATCGAGGTAAATATTCTTGTCCCCTTATTGTAATTGGAAATTACATATTGTAGGATTATATAGTTGAGGTATACTATATATAGAACTAAGCATAGCTTTGCGGCAATGTCTTTTGACTTAAGCCTGAATTTAAAGAAGAGAATCGAATCGTAATTACATAGGTGTATCAGACATGAGACTTGTGGTATTATCAGATAAGAGAATTGTATACGTCCGGTTAGACGTATAACCCCGGTTGGCTTGGTAGCCTCGATAGAGGAGGAGATTTACGCGGCCATGGGGAGGTGCCGCCAATTTTTCAGAGAATATGGAACCGCGGTTAGAAGTTAATGACGTTTGTGGCCTTATAGGTGGAAGTACTACGAGTAGTGTATTCTACTTGAAGAGTGGGAACGCCAGCTGTGTTACGATCGCGAGCGCTTTTGCTTATTGTCGATAATCGTCGCGAGGTATGTGAACCTCTTCCTATCCTTCTAGCATGATGCTTTGTAAACTATGTAGTACGGTAGACGATACGTGCTAAATGAGTTGGTTGGTTTAAAACATAGGGTGTTATAATAGCTTTATGGGAAGTTAGTTATAACGACTACATGTAGAAGATTGGTTTATTGATTGTAGAAGTTAAGAGACTTGATCTTGAAAGATAAGAGACTTAACTTGTTTTACTTAGTAATTAACATTTTGTTAAAAGTGTTGTGAAACCTCATTCGCGAGTAATGAGTACTTGGTTTTAAAAGAATAATGTTTTATTGATTTGAAATGAGAATAAGTGTCGAACAAACCACAATAGCTTAATAAAGGAAAGTGTATTGACAAATAACAAATTGTTATTAAAACCGGTAGAAACCTCCATCCGCATAAGCTAAGATAAGACAAAATTGTATTACATTTCCTAGATCATGGCTGCTGTAACAAGATTGTTGTAAACAAGAATAAACGGCTCACGTACAAGACATATGTTACTCAATTGTTTTAAAAGAGATTAAGACTATGAGTTATGAAACCTTTCTAAAATGAGAAACTTGAGCATTTGAAATTAGGCAAACTTGAACGTTTGAAAAATAATGTTGTTACTTGATTTTACAAAGGGAAGTATTTTGGTTTACCTAAAAAAGATAGTCACTCTATTTTATGCTACGGGCATTATGTGACTTTTGTGAAAGAAACAGATCCTTTAAAAAGAGTTAATGTACGTAGTACTTTAGGGTTAAAACCCAGACTTTGATACGAAATGGAAGTACCTTGAGTTGTGTAACTTGCCTATTCTTGTTGTTGTGTAACTCGCCTATGCTTGTTGTGATAGCCTTTGTTGTGCAAGTGTTGATATCAGGTGACTTCTTGGGAAGGAGTGGATCTTTTTATAAAAGTCTAGAAGTATGGTAATTTGCTTGAGCTTGTTTGTGAAAGCCCGTCAGGCGGTATATTGTTGTTGATGTCACATGGACATGTCTACACCGACGCAGACCGGCATGTGGCCATGCGGCAGGTTGATTACGATATATTGTTATTGTGGTTACATGGACATGTCTACACCGATGCGCACTCGGGGCGTGTGGCTACGTGGCGGTTGATCACCCAAGATTATTGTTGTTAATGTCACGTGGACGCTACACCGGCGTAATTCCGGCATGTGGCCATGGGCATTGTTATTATTGTTGCATCATGGACATGTCTACACCGGCGCAGTAATCCGGCATGCGCCGATGCGAACATGATTGATGTTGTGGGCGAGACCCATAGTTATATTTGAGTGATGACTTGAGGCGTGAGTCTTCGATCGACATGACCGCTTTATAGTGAATCGTAGTTTGGTTATCATACATGTCTCTGCTTTATTTAGACTAGTATGATTTCATTTACTGATTTTACGATTTCACATACTTGGTACTGTTATCGACCTTCGGGCTGCGCTCATGCCGCAGTGAGTACATCGCAGTGGATCCTCGCCATAGGATCACGCTCAACAGCGTAGGAAGCTCGCTTTCTCCGAGGCTTATTCTTTGGTATGTGTTCCCGAGTTGTAGGTTCTTGTACATTCGTGGTATGGCGGCTCGCCTCCGTCATGGTTGTTGTCTTAGAATCAGAGTCTCGCTGGCGGGGTTGTAAAAGGATTAAACTGCTCGGTTTTATGTATATATACGTAAGGCAATCGTTTTTGGTTAGCCTGCTTTATGATCATATATCTTGTTTCATGTTTATGTTTTATTTTCCGCTTATTTCTCGTATGTTGTGTCACTTGGGTGCCGGGTAAGGCACGATCACGCCCGGATCGGTCGTGACACCGCCCGCGGATCGTGCCTTACCCCGGGCACCCAATTAGACATACATCAGAGTAATCAGCGCAACATAACACACGACATGAAATAATATGAAGTGTAAAACAGTTTTTCTGCGAAAAGTTGCCTTATGGCATAAATATATATATATATATAACTTGAATCGAACAGCTACATCCCTTTTTCAAACTCGCCATACAAGATTTCGCTGCACTTAAGAATGATATAATAACAATGGCGATGTGGGCTCGCCATACCCCGAATGTAAGTACCTACAACGACAGTGGACTATACCATCGATAAGCCTCCGAGAAACGAGCTTCCCAAAACGCTGAGCCGTGATCCTAAGCGAGGATCGACGATCGTGTACTTCTACCGCTGCAGATGAACGCACTCGGGCGAGGTCAAGATAACAGTACCAAGTATGTGAAATCAAAATATCAGAATGAAATCATAGTAGTCTATATAAAGCAGGAGACATATATGATAACCAAACTACAGTTCACAATAAATAAGCAATCATGTCAAGTCAGGGACTCACGCCCTCAAAGTCATCACTCATGCCCGTGGAATACCTTCCTCACTGCCGGCAGTCTATGATATAAAAGCACCAAGGAATACACATGAACACCAGGTCCCACCTGTGTCATACTAAAACCGTACGGGGTAAGTACGAAGGCATAGCCGACTACTAAAACCCACAGTACCAACAAAGTCATAAACTGTATCACGAGGTGCCTGCACCGCCACATGATCGGCCGCCACTCGCGCAGATCAAATGCGCGTCTAGTCCTGGAACTTCCCGCAGCTCCGCATAGGCCACTCACATAGGCCCGCATGAGGTATTCCCCGCATCGAGGGTAGCTACTCCCCGGCATCGTCCTGGACTCGCAGTCCGCATGGCCACATAGACCGCATGACCATATAGGCCGCACACTAACCTGGAACTCTCGTAGCTCCGCATAGGTCCCCTGGACCCGCATGAGGTATTCTCGAATCATAGTCCCAGACTGCCTGAGCTATACCCCGCATCGGAGGGCAGCTTAACCCCCGATATCATTTCAAGAGGTGAGTGGTACAATACTATCATAACGGCTTATCGTTAAACAACATAAGCACAATCAAGGGAAACCCCTTTACACAAACATCACAAGATACTAACACACGTAGCATCCTAACATGTTTACTTATCAAGGCAACAAGAAAGTATTACAAGGCTATTACAAACCAACACAATCAAGTTATTCACACAAGGTACTTTCTACTTTATGTTAACAAGTTCGGGTTTTTATCCCCAAAGTACTTCATACATTAACTCTTTAAAAGATCTGTTTCTTTCACAAAAGTCACACAATACCCGTAGTATAAAAATAGAGTGACTATCTTTTTAAGTAAACCAAAACACTTTCCTTTGTAAAATCAAGTAACAACATTATTTCCAAACGTTCAAGTTTGCCTAATTTCAAATGCTCAAGTTTCTCATTTTCGAAAGGTTTCGTAGTTCATAGTTTTAATCACTTAATAATATAATTCTCCTTTAAAACAATTTGAGAAACATATGCCTTATGTGTGAGTAGGTTATTCTTGATTATAACAATCTTATTAAAGCAGCCATGATCTAGGAAATGTAATATCATTTTGTCTCATCTTAGCTTCTATGCAGATGGAGGTTTCTACTGGTTTTCATAATACTTTATTAGTCAATACATTTCTTTATTAGCGCTGTGGTTTGTTCGATACTTATTCTCATTTCCGAAATCAGTAAAACATTATTCCTTTACAAACCAAGTACTCATTACTCACGAATGAGGTTTCACACTCTTTAACAAAATTCATATTAATTCAATTAAGTCAAGTCTCTTATCTTTTAAGATCAAGTCTCTTATCTTTTAAAATCAATAAACCATTCTTTTATCTCTCTTAAGTCGTTATACCTAACTTCCCATAAAGCTAGTATAACTCTTAAGCTTTTAAAACCAAGTATTACTCTTCTTTCAAAAAGGTTTCCTTAATTCTTTTGAAATACTTCAAGATTCTTATTATTTAAACTCAAGTCAAAAGACATCGGAGTAAAACCACGTTCAGTTAACACACGACGTCACCGCACTATATATATATCCTTTAAAATATCATGCTCACGAGGATAGGAAGAATCACATACCTCGCGGCGATAATCGACTATTAGCAAAACGCCCACGACTATAACCCGCTAGCCTTGTTCACCTTTCAAGTAGAACACGCCGCTCACGTAACTTTCAACCTATAAAGGCCATATACGTCTATCAACGTCTAGACTACTCTGTAGAATATTCTAAGCAGTAGGTTCTCTATTTTACGGAAAATCGGGCAGCACTTCCCTACCCGTTAAGCTACACAAGTCTACTGTAGATACAGTCCTATGTAAGTACAGTTCAATCTTCTTCTTTAATATTCTTCTGATGTGATTTCAGTTCAATTCTTTTCTGTAATATCCTTCTATGTGTCTTATATTCATTTCCATACTACTACAGTATGTAATTTCCAATTACAATAGAAGGACAAAAGTATTTACCTCGATAAGCCCAAAATTATTCAAGTTTAAATGTCGATCCTGAGCAACGTTTAGCTCCTACTCTGGGCGCTCCAACCCGCTCCAAACAACCCTTAGAAGTTCTACGCAACTTCTTCTTAATACTTCAACCGACTATGAAGATTTTCCTTAGGGTTTCGTTTTTGTGACTGAAGGGAAGTATAATAGTATTTACGGCTTTTAGTATAGGTGTAACCTTGAATACTACAAGGTATATGGGCCAAGGTATTTTGGAATAGTAACAATACTTGAGAATACTTTTCTACCAAGGGGGTGTATTTCACGAGAACAACTCAAGGTAGGGGTACTTTCTGGCTAGCACCACAAAGGAAGGGAGTACTTCTCGCCAAAAGGCCTCACAAAGGGGAGGGTGCTCTTTGACGAGAGAAACAAGAAAGGGGATGATTTTCAAGACTTGGAAATTATTTGTGGATGAAGAAGTCTTCAACTAAGGGGGTATTTATAGGCAAATCAATGGCCAAGATTAAGACAAGTGGTGGGCAAGTGTAGGGTGAGGATTTGGGCAAGTGTACCTTAACCATCTACCACACAAAATATCACAAATATCCTACCTACTCCATGACTTGAAATCGTCCAAGAAAACGCCCACAAATCTGCCAACTTGAGGGTGACAAGTGTCGCCCTCTCGTTGGTCCAAAATATTTCATCTCTCGGAAAAATCCGCAAAAATAATAAATGTTGCAACCGTAATTTTCCCTTCGCAAAGTTTGGAAAACGTTTCGTCGGAAAACAATTCTTTTCGGGGGTTGTGAACAAAATTTCGTCCCTTTGCCTACTTAAGGCTTAAACTTTTGTACGTACGTCCTCACGTACATACTGTCACGACCCGTTCCGGGGCCCGTGACTGGTACCTTAACCGGGCACCCAAGTAGTCATACATCAGAGAAAATCAGCGGAACATAAAAACAAGACATGAAGCAAGAGATATTATATATAAACAAGCCAACCAAAACAGTTGCCTTCTTGTAACGCCCCGAACCCGGGCCCGTTACTGGTGCCTTACCCCGGGCACCCTAGTGATACAACATCAGAGAAAACCAGCGGAAAATAAAACATGAATCATGAAACAAGAGATATAATAAATAACCAAAGCAACCAAAGCATTTTCAGATATACATAAAACCCGAAGTTTAATCCTTTTACAACCCCGCCACAATGCATGCACTCTAAGATTTACAACAACTATGACGGACAGGGCCCGCCATACCACGAATGTACAAGAACCTACAACTCAGGGAACACATACCAAAAGATGAGCCTCGGAGAAGCGGAGCTTCCCAACACGCCGAATGTGATTCTATAGCGGATCGGCGATCGATGTACTTTACTGCGGATGAACGCAGCCGAAGGGTCGATAACAGTACCAAGTATGTGAAATCAGAAACATCGTAAATGAAATCATAATAGTCTATATAAAGCGGGAGACATGTATGATAACCAAACTACGATCACAACATAAAGCGCCATGTCAAGTCGTGACTCACGCCTCAAAGTCATCCTCATGCCCGTGGAACTCCTTCCTCACCGCCAGCGATCTAGGTATAAATCATGTGATACGTATAACGTGTCTCGCCCATCTTATGGACCCAATATAGAAGCGTGTGGAATACATTCGGATGAACCGGTAGTCAAGTGAAATACATTCCGGATGAACCAGTACTCAAGTGAGATACATTCGGGTGAACCCAGAATCAAGTGAAATACATTCGGATGAACCTAATCAAGTGAGATACATTCGGGTGAACCGTGAATCAAGTGAAATACATTCCGGATGAACCGGTAATCAAGTGAGATACATTCGGATGAGCCGTAATCAAGTGAAATACATTCGGATGAACCGGTACTAAGTGAGATACATTCGGATGAACGGTAGTCGAGTGAACACAAGATTTGCACAACAAGGCTATCACACGTAACATGGTCAAGTTTCATAACAACAAGCATAAGCAAGTTACACACAACTCAAGGTACTTCCATTTTATGTCAAAGTCCGGGTTTTAACCCTAAAGTACTACATACGTTAAGTCCTTTTAAAAGAGATACATTCCTTTTATAAAAGTCACCCGAAACACGTAGTATAAAACTAGAGTGATTCACATTATTAAGTAAACCAGAACACTTTCTTTTTAAACTCAAGTACCAACATTCTTTTCCTAAAGTTCCGGTTTGCCTAATTATAAATGCTCAAGTTTCTCATTTTTAGAAAAGGTTTCGTAGTTCGTAGTTTTAATCCTTTAAAACATAATTCTCCTTTAAACGTTTTGAGAAACATATGTCTTATATGTGAGTAGGTTATTCTTGTTTATAATCAATCTTATTAAGCAGCCATGATCTAGGAAATGTAATATCATTTTGTCTCATCTTAGCTTCTATGCAGATGGAGGTTTCTACTGGTTTTAATACTTCTTTAGTCAATACATTTTCCTGTTATTAACGCTGCAGTGGTTTGTCGTCACGCGTTCGATTTCAAATCAGTAAAACATTCTTAAGCCGTTATACCTAACTTCCCATAAAGCTAGTATAACTCTTAAGCTTTCAAAACCCAAGTAATACTCATTCTTTCAAAACGATTCATAAATCTCTTGAAATACTTCAAGTTCTTTATTAACACATATCAAGCCAGTTATTATTTAAATCAGTTACCTTTTAAAAACCACAAAGTATTTGCTTATCCACATAAAGCTATTATAACCGACTTCCCATAAAGCCGTTATAACACTTTATGTTTTAAACCAATCAAATACATTTAGCACGTATGACGCTCACCGTACTACATAGTTCACACATATCATGCTAGAAGAGATAGGAAGAGGTTCACATACCTCGCGACGATTATCGACAATAAGCAAAAAGCTCCAAGTACTACAACCTTGCTAGCCCTTTCCACTCCTCGAGTAGAATACGCTACTCTTAGTACTTTCACCTATAAAGGACACAAACGTCTATTTAAATCTTAAACACAAGTTCCCATCTTTCTACGTAAAATTCGCAAAGACTCTCCCAACATGGCAGAAATCTCCTCCTCTATCGAGGCCGCCACCAAGCCAACTGGGGGTTTTATACGCCTAACAAGGCGTGTACAATTTCTACTACACAACCAGCTACACAAGTCTGTATCTGATCTTATGTAGTTCTGATTCGATTCTTTCTTTAAATTCAGCTTAAGTCAAAAGACATTGCATAAAGACTAAACTTAATTCTATATATAGTATACTTCAACTATATAATACAACAACATGTAATTTCCAATTACAAAAGGGGACAAGATTATTTACCTCGATAAGCCCAAAATTATCCGAGATAAAAGTCGATCCCGAGCAAGGTTTAGCTCCTACTCAAGGCGCTCCAAACAACCCTTAGAAGTTCTAACCAACTTCTACTTAAATACTTCAACCAACTATGAAGATTTCCTTAGGTTTTGGTTTGAGACTTAAAGGACAAAAGGTAGTATTTCCTGCTCTACGATAGAGGTAACTTTGGAATACTACAAGATATGAGGCCAAGGTATTTTGGGCATTATAACAATACTTGAGAGTATTTCAATACCACAAGTGGGGTACCTCACGAAAACACTCCAAGATGGGGTTCTCGCCAAAGGGCCTTGACAAGGAGGGGAACTCTCGGCCACTAGGCCACTCAAAGGGGAGGGGGCTTGGGACGAGAGCAACAAGAGGAGAGGAGGGATTGCAAGACTTAGAACACATTTGGTTGATGAAGTCTTCAACAAAGGGAGGGTATTTATAGGGAAGCTGGCCAACCAATGGACAAGATCAAGCCATGTGCAAGGCAAGTGTAAGGCCTTGATCAAGCCAAGTGCACCCTAACCCCTACTCCACAAAACATGGCACAAAACAATGCACAAAACAAGGCCAAAACAAGGCACAAAACAAGGCACCAATAAGGCACAAAAACGTGAGCCAATCGGCCACCAATCCGTTCACCATGAGGGTGACAAGTGTCACCCTCCCGTTGGTCCAAAATGTTTCGTCTCTCGGAAAAATCCGCAAAAATAGTAAATGACATAGCCGGAATTTTCCCAACGTAGCGTGGAAACGTTTCATTTAAAAACGACTCAAATCGCACTTGGTGCCCAAAATTCGTCTAGCCAATTCTTAAGGCAAAAATTTAATACGTACGCCCTCACGAACATACTCTGGAAATACGGGGTATAACATTCTCCCCTCCTTAGAAACATTCGTCCCGAATGTTCCTTCTCAAGGCGGATAAAGATGAAGTTCTTCTAACAAGTTTCCACCGCCACACATGGCCACAAACAAAACACACGTTCTCTTCCTTCCTTACTCGTCGAGCCCTCCTCGATCACTTGAACTCTTCTAGTATACTCACCATACTCCAGTCATCGCTTTAGTTTCCAAAACTTTGGAGTCACCACCTCCAAACTTGGTCATCTACTAGCCTCAATCTTCCTTAAGGCCATTCCCGGCCTTCACGATCTGCTTCTGGTCGAACATATCCACGAACTCATACGATGGTTACCAAAACTTGGGCCTAGCTCCCTCGTGACCCTACCACCTGGCGGGACCACCCAGAACTGACCCCACCCCAAACCGGGTTATGGGTTGACCCGCAAATGGTCCTCAACCCGACCCCCAACCGCGCCAAACTCTTGTTCCCCGATCCGGAACAATCTTACTAATTCACATCATGAAAGCTACCACTTTCATTTACCCAACCCAGGGACTTATCACACAATACTTTCTAGGCATAAAATGCACTCTGTCAAGGATCACTCGCAAAAATCTTGTACCCAAGACGGCCTTACATCTAAGGTCTCAACTGTAATATTCTAAGGTTCATCATTCCCTCACCCCCAGGCTTACCCTTTTTCCCAAACCAGGTTCCTAAATCACATTCTAGCACAAAGCTATCCGAACATAACACCTAACACATTAACATAACATCAAAACATACAAGCCTCTAGAGGTTTAAGGATATACCTGAAGCTACCGCTCCACTCTAATCGTAAGTCTGCCCTGCAGGGCGCATAACTGTAGACGGCGATGAACCTGCCACTGATCCAGGTCGCGCTGCCGCCGCATTCTCTCTATAAGCACGCCTCATCACATGGCCCTGACGGCCGCAGGTGAAGCAAGCACCAGTAAAAAGACGACATTCCCCGGGATGATGTTTGCCACATCGTGCACACTGAGGGGGACGTGAATCCTGTTGGCTAGAACCCATGTATACCTGTGAACGAAGCCCGAGCTCGACCAGCTCGAATACCGAACGCCCCGGCGATCGGGGACCACTCCGCATCGGGCGAGGTACATAACTAGCTCACGAGGCGGTCCGCCTTGAAAGTTACCAAAGGACCTGTCGCCCTGCCTCTTCTCGCCGATCTCGGTCATTCCGTCGATCTCTCCGTGCCTCACATCCTAGTGCGTGAGCTCGCATGCGGCAATGTCCATGCACCGGTGGCTACACCGAACAAGCCTCGCTAAGTACTCATCCAGCCCGGTGGCGTGGCGGTGTACTGCCCTCCATATCGGCTACTACGGGACATACTGAGCTAATGAGTCGAACTCCACATTGTACTTCTAACCGCCCGCCCGCCCCGCCTCAGCGTCAAAAATCTGGCCCGAGCCTCTCATCTCGCGGGGCAAGAAATGTGCAAGAAAGCCGCCGAGAACTCGTCCCATACGGCTGGAAGTGCATGCTCTTCCGGACAACTCCCACGAATCAAACTACCAATCGCAGATCACGCGGTGATGCGAACTCCAATACCACCGACCGCCTCGAGACTCGATCACTCACGATCCGTCGTAGTCGGATAAACTCCCGAGGGTCGTCCTCGGCTCGATCCATAGAACATCGGGCGCTACAACTCGAGAAAGTCACGTAGCCTCAAACCGCTCGCCGGGGTGAACTACGGTGCTATCTGGCCGGAATCCCGATTCTATCCTCATATCTCGCCACGACCGCGATGAATCGGGCCATCTCCTTGTACCCCATCTCATCGGCTCGGTGCCGGGACTGGGGCTCGTGTATTGTAGTCTCGCAGCCACCGCCGCGACTTAAACTCTGCTGGTCGGGCGGCGCGAAACCCGCCGTCTAAGCACTGCTCTCATCTTGACTGCTGCGCTCGTACTCCTCTCAGATCTCGCTAACGACTCGATCGCCTTGCCCATCTGGCTCAGGTTTTACGCGGAGGCATAAGCGTAAAGGAAAGGAATACGTCGGAGGGTCCAATTTATCACACTCTAAGGCACGATCTCGGATGAGAAGAATGGAAACCAATCCTAAATGTCCTATAGCCTCACGATTATAGATGTGGTGCACAACACACCGATAATCAAGACTCTACTAGACACGGTGTAGACACTTTCCGAGGACTAATCGCTCGATACCACTTTGTAACGCCAACCGGGCAGTTGCATCGTGCCTTACCCCGGCACCCTAGTGATACAACATCGAGAAAACCGTGGAAAATAAAACATGAATCATGAAACAAGAGATATAATAAATAACAAAGCAACCAAAGCAGTTGCCTTGATATACATAAAACCCAACGCTTTAATCTTTTACAACCCCGCCACAACATGATTCTCTGCACTCTAAGATTTACAACAACTATGACGGACAGGCCCCGCCATACCCGAATGTACAAGAACCTACAACTCGAGGAACACATACCAAAAGATGAGCCTCAGGAGAAGCGGAGCTTCCCAACACGCGAATGTGATCCTATGGCGGATCGGCGGTCGATGTACTTTACTGCAGCATGAACGCGGCTCCGAAGGGTCGATAACAGTACCAAGTATGTGAAATCAGAAACATCAGAAATGAAATCATAATAGTCTATATAAAGCAGAGACATGTATGATAACCAAACTACGATCACAACATAAAGCGATCATGTCAAGTCGTGACTCACGCTCAAAGTCATCCTCACGCCCGTGGAACTCCTTCCTCATCGCCATCCTAGGTATAAATCATGTGATACGATATCGTGTCTCGCCCATCTTATGGACCCAATATAGAAACGTGTGGAATACATTCCGGATGAGCCGTAGTCAAGTGAAATACATTCGGATGAACCGTTTTCAAGTGAGATACATTCGGGTGAGCCTAATCAAGTGAAATACATTCGGATGAACCCAGAATCAAGTGAGAATACATTCGGGTGAGCCTAATCAAGTGAAATACATTCGGATGAGCCGGTAATCAAGTGAGATACATTCGGATGAACCGTAATCAAGTGAAATACATTCGGATGAACCAGTACTCGAGTGAGATACATTCGGATGAGCCGGTAGTCGAGTGAACACGACTTGCACAACAAGGCTATCACACGTAACATGGTCAAGTTTCATAACAACAAGCATAAGCAAGTTACACACAACTCAAGGTACTTCCATTTTATGTCAAAGTCGGGTTTTAACCCTAAAGTACTACATCGTTAAGTCCTTTTAAAAGAGATACATTCCTTTTATAAAAGTCACCCGATACGTAGTATAAAACTAGAGTGATTCACATTATTAAGTAAACCGTAACACTTTCTTTTTAAACTCAAGTACCAACGTTCTTTTCCTAAAGTTAGGTTTGCCTAATTATAAATGCTCAAGTTTCTCATTTTTAGAAAAGGTTTAGTAGTTCGTAGTTTTAATCCTTTAAAACATAATTCTCCTTTAAACGTTTTGAGAAACATATGTCTTATATGTGAGTAGGTTATTCTTGTTTATAATCAATCTTATTAAGCAGCCATGATCTAGGAAATGTAATATCATTTTGTCTCATCTTAGCTTCATGCGGATGGAGGTTTCTCTTGGTTTTAATACTTCTTTAGTCAATACATTTTCCTGTTATTAATCCGCGGTGGTTTGTCGACACGCATTACGATTTCGAAATCAAGAAACATTCTTAAGCCGTTATACCTAACTTCCCATAAAGCTAGTATAACTCTTAAGCTTTCAAAACCCAAGTAATACTCATTCTTTCAAAACGATTCATAAATCTCTTGAAATACTTCAAGTTCTTTATTAACACATATCAAGCCAGTTATTATTTAAATCAGTTACCTTTTAAAAACCACAAAGTATTTGCTTATCCACATAAAGCTATTATAACCGACTTCCCATAAAGCCGTTATAACACTTTATGTTTTAAACCAATCAAATACATTTAGCACATGTACGTCTACCGTACTACATAGTTCACACATATCATGCTAGAAGAGATAGGAAGAGGTTCACATACCTCGCGACGATTATCGACAATAAGCAAAAAGCTCCAAGTACTACAACCTTGCTAGCCCTTTCCACTCCTCGAGTAGAATACGCTACTCTTAGTACTTTCACCTATAAAGGCCACAAACGTCTATTTAAATCTTAAACACAAGTTCCCATCTTTCTACAGAAAATTCGGCAGCACCTCCCCCCCCCCCCCGCAACAGCGTAAATCTCCTCCTCTATTGAGGCCGGCTACCAAGCCAACCAGGGGGGGTTTTATACGTCTAACCGGGCGTGTACAATTTCTACTACACAACCAGCTACACAAGTCTCATCTGAATACCCCTATGTAGTTCTGATTCGATTCTTTCTTTAAATTCAGCTTAAGTCAAAAGACATTGCAAAGATTAAACTTAATTCTATATATAGTATATTTCAACTATATAATACAACAACATATAATTTCCAATTACAAAAGGGGGACAAGATTATTTACCTCGATAAGCCCAAAATTATCCGAGATAAAAGTCGATCCTGAGCAAGGTTTAGCTCCTACTCCGTGCGCTCCAAACAACCCTTAGAAGTTCTAACCAACTTCTACTTAAATACTTCAACCAACTATGAAGATTTCCTTGTGGTTTTGGTTTGAGACTTAAAGGACAAAGGTAGTATTTCCTGGCTCTACGTATAGAGGTAACTTTGGAATACTACAAGATATGAGGCCAAGGTATTTTGGGCATTCTAACAATACTTGGAGAGTATTTCAATACCAGCAGGGGGGGTACCTCACGACAACACTCCAAGATGGGGTTCTCGGCGAAAGGGCCTTGACAAGGGAGGGGAACTCTCGGCCACTAGGCCACTCAAAGGGGAGGGGGCTTAGGGCGAGCAACAAGAGGAGAGGGAGGGATTGCAAGACTTAGAACACATTTGGTTGATGAAGTCTTCAACAAAGGGAGTGGTATTTATAGGAAGCGAGGGCCAACCAATGGACAAGATCAAGCCATGTGCAAGGCAAGTGTAAGGCCTTGATCAGCCAAGTGCACCCTAACCCCTACTCCACAAAACATGGCACAAAACAATGCACAAAACAAGGCCAAAACAAGGCACAAAACAAGGCACCAATAAGGCACAAAACGTGAGCCAATCGGCCACCAACCGTTCACCATGAGGTGACAAGTGTCACCCTCCGTTGGTCCAAAATGTTTCGTCTCTCGGAAAAATCCGCAAAAATAGTAAATGACATAGCCGGAATTTTCCCAACGTAGTCGTGGAAACGTTTCGTAAAAACGACTCAAATCGCAGACCGGTGCCCAAAATTGATCTAGCCAATTCTTAAGGCAAAATTTAATACGCACGCCACGCATATACTGAAATACGGTATAACACTTCAGATATAAATACATAAAACCCGAGCAGCTTTAATCCTTTACAAACCCGCCACAACAGATTACTGGACTTAAGATTTACAACAACCATGACGGACAGGGCCCGCCATACCACGAATGTACAAGAACCTACAACTCAGGGAACACATACCGAAGAATAAGCCTCCGGAGAAACGGAGCTTCCCAATACGCTGAACTGTGATCCTATGAGCGAGGATCAACTACCGGTGTACTCCTACCTGCGGCATGAACGCAGCCCCCCGAAGGAGGTCAGTACAACAGGTACCAAGTATGTGAAACTGTAAAATACTGTAAATGAAATCATAATAGTCTATATAAAGCAGGAGACATGTATGATAACCAAGTCTATATAAATCCTTTAAAACATAATTCTCCTTTAAACGTTTTGAGAAACATATGTCTTATATGTGAGTAGGTTATTCTTGTTTATAATTAATCTTATTAAGCAGCCATGATCTAGGAAATGTAATATCATTTTGTCTTATCTTAGCTTCTATGCAGATGGAGGTTTCTACTGGTTTTAATATTATTAATTAGTCAATACATTTTCCTTTATTAACGATGCAGTGGTTTGTTCGATACTTATTCTCATTTCCGAAATCAATATAACTTATTCCTTTTAAAATCCAATTACCCATTTCTCATAAAAGCGGTTTCACAACTTTTTAACACAAACCAAGTCCTTAATATTTCACATCAAGTCATTTATAAGTCAAGTCTCTTATCTTTTAAAAACCACCAACCATTTCTTTACCTACATAAAGTCGTTATAACTAACTTCCCATAAAGCTATTATAACACTTTAGGTTTTAAACCGACCAAATTTGTTTAGCACACGTACGTCTACCGTACTACATAGTTCACAACAATCATGCTAGAAAGGATAGGAAGAGGTTCACATACCTCGCGACGATTATCGACAATAAGCAAAACGCTCCAAAGTATTATAACCATGCTAGCCTTTTCCACCCTTCAAGTAGAATACACTACTCGTAGAACTTCAACCTATAAAGGTCATAAAACGTCTATCAACCTCTACATCTCTTCGTAGAACAAATCTAAGTACAATGTTCCTTAATCTACGGAAAATTCGGCAGCACCTCCCCCCCCCCCCCCCGTAACCACATAAAACTCCTCATCTAACAAGGCCCGCTACCAAGCCAACAACTCCAAGGGGGGGTTACACGTCTAACCGGACGTGTACAACTCTGCCCCACAATAATACTACAAATCTACTGTAAATACCGTCCAATGTAAATACAGTTCAAATCTTTATAATCATCCTTCCAATATATCTTATACTTAATTCTAATCTACTACAATATGTAATATCCAATTACAATAGGGGGACATAGATCATTACCTCGATAAGCCCAAAATTATCCAAGATTAATAAGTCGACCCTGAGCAACGTTTAGCTCCAACTCCTTACGTTCCAACCCGCTCCAAGCAACCCTTAGAAGATCCTAACCAACTCCTCTTCAAGATCTAACTCCAAAAAGTGAAAAACACTTAGGCTCAACTATGGCAAGTTTCGGCCAAGGTGTATTTCTAAGGCTAGGGGTGTGAAATCTTTTCCAACTCTTGGTACACAATCTTCCTAACACCCTAAGGAAGAACACTTATAAGTTTAAGGATTTTTGGACAACTTTTGCTCAAGAAATCAAGGCAAAGCCGAGAGCAACAACAAAGGGGAGGGAGTATTTTTGTCTTGGAAATTATCACAAGTGTGGATGAAGAAGTCTTGCTATCAAGGGGGGTATTTATAGAGAATTCAAGGGCCAAGATAAAGGCAAGTGTGTGGTCTAGATTGGGACATGTGTGTGTGGGTCCCACCCTCCAAATGGCTACACAAAGAAGAAGACAAGTGGCTTGCCACATGTTGGCCCATTTCGGCCATAGACACTTGGCAACATAAAATCGGCCACTCTTGGCCACATGGGGGTGACACGTGTCTCCCCCCTACTCGTCCAAAATATTTCATCTCCCGAAAATATCCGAAATGCCAAAAATCTCTAAAACAAAGTGGGCCCCACAAAACCGTAAATTTCTCCCGTGGCCCCACGTGACCAATTCCGGAAATAAAATTCCATAATTCTAATATAATCCAGGAAGTCCAAATACCAAATCTGGGAATCCAATTCCCATTATCGAACCTTTTTCCTTCACAAAAACCGGAAACTTTTCCGTCGAAAAATCACATCTTTCTTCCTTTCCAATTTTTATGTCGTATTCTCGTACGTATCTCCTCACATACATACCCTGGAACTACGGGGTGTAACATGTGATTAGAGTGAAGCAGTAGTTACAGGTATATCCTTAACCCTCTAGAGACTAGTATGCGTAACAAGATGATTACATGTTGAGTGCTATGTACGGATAACATTGTGTAAATTGTGATTTAGAAAACATGGTTAGTTGAAAAGGTAAGTTTGGGGATAGGTAAATTGTGAACCTTAAAAAATTATAACAGTTGAGACCTTAGATGTAAGGTCGTCTTGAGTAAAAGATTTTACGGTTAGTCTTTGTCGAATTACTTGGTATGCGTGAAATGTATTCTGGGATAATTCCATGGGTAGTGTGAGATGGAAGTGATTATTTATGTAAAGTGAAGGTGCGAAGAGAGTATCCGATAGACCATGAGTAGGAGTTAATTGTGATGTTACACTTTAGAGGTGATTTCCTCGTTGACTTAGATTTAAGTATTGCGCGTGTGATATATTATGGCCAAGTGTGGCATAATTGGTTTTGTAAGTATAGTAGTGAAGACTATACCGGCGCATGTATGTTTTGAGACTTAGAAGGAACATTCGGGACGAATGTTTCTAAGGGGGGAAAAATGTTACACCCCGTAGTTCCAAGGTATGTATATGAGGACGTACGTACGAGAATACGCCATTAAATTGGAAAGGAAGAAATATGTGATTTTTCGACGGAAAAGTTTCCGAATTTTGTGAAGAAAAAAAGGTTCGTTAATGGGAATTGGATTCCCAGATTTGGTATTTGGACTTCTTGAATTATAATAGAATTATGGAATTTTATTTCCGGAATTGGTCATGTCACGACCCGACCCTGCTCGCTGATCGTGCCCTACCCGCACCCTTTCTGATACATCATAGAATAGCAGCGGGACATACACAACTGATAAAATGCTTAAACATAAAATAACAACAGGATAGCCGATAAGGCCACCTTCCGTAAACTATACAAATAAAACAGTACATTTTGTTTTACAACCCAAACCACAATGTGACTACAGACCTCTAAGAATAACAACTCTGGCGGGACAGGCCCCGCCATGCCCCTGAATGTACAACAACCGACAATACCAGGGATAAGCCTCCGGAATAAAGAAGTTTCTCAACAGCTGAACAGTGATCCTAAGAGCGAGGATAAGCAACATGTACTCTACCTGCGGCATGAACGCACCCAAGGAGGTCGAGACAACATGTACCAAATATGTGAAATCAGCATCAGAATGAAATCATAAGTCTATAATAAAACTGGAGACAAGTATGATAACTCAATTAACAGTACACAGTGCCTTACTAACAATGAGAGTAATCAAGAGTATACTTACAACATAAAAATAGGAAGCTCGCGATCAAAGCAGGACCACCCGCCCGAAGATCATTAAGCAATCCTACTCGCGGGACTATTTCACCGCATAGGTCGTGTGGACCCGCATGAGGTATTCTCGATAGGTCAGACTACCGCATAGGACTATTTCACCCGCATAAGCCCATAAGGACTCGCATGAGGTATTCCTCGCATCATGGGTAGCAAATCCACGGAAACAGGTGGTATAACGTCTTGGGGGTTTACCCCTCATTTATACTCTTACCCTGAAGCAGGTGGTATTACGTCTTGGGGGTTTACCCATCATTTATACTCTTACCCTGGAGAAGGTGGTATAACGTCTTGGGGGTTTACCCCTCATTTATACTCTTACCCTATCTCAACCGGCCATCATACATAACATAAGCCCTACCGGCTTATCATACATAACATAAGCACTACCGACTTATCATACAATAAATAAGCAAGTTAAGAAATCCCTCTAATTTCTTATTAGTCTTATTCATATACACTCTCATTTTAGTTTACTTAAGGCACTAGCATGTCATTATAAATCCGGGAGTTTAACCCAAAGTACTACGTACTTCTATTCTTTTAAAATGACTCATTTTCATATAAAACTTTCAAGATACTAATAACCGTAGTATCAAGTCATAACTACATTTTAAGACAAGTCACAATACCTTTTTAGAAAATACATTTTTGGGCTTCTAAATCAAGTGACTTCTTTCTTTTAAAACCTTAAGCAATTGATGCCTTTAAATCAATTTGCCTTTCGTTATTTCAAGTCATTTAACATACTTAAATTACTTAGAGTAAACCACTCTTTTTAACCTTCCATAAAGTTATTATAACCAACTTCCCATAAAGCCGTTATACTAGCTTTATACATTAGCAACTTACATACTTCTTTATAACCAAGAGACTTAAACTTTCCAACAAAACAAGTATCAATAATACTTTCAACATACTTAAAGTCTCTTAACTTTTGAAAACCAAGATATCCTTAATATTTAAACAAGTGAGTTAATTCCCTAACTCAATCAACTTGGACATTCTTAAAATAAGCCAAGGATATCAAATGGACCTAGATTGTCAAAATCTTGTACGTCTACCGTACTATACATTTACAACTTATTCATGCTCAAGAGATAAGAAAGTTCCACATACCTCTTCGGTTTAATCCACTTGCTAAGTCCAATTTGCCGTACGTAGTATGTCAACCTATAATGACCATAATACATCTATTAACTTCTTACTTCAAACGTAGAATATTCCAAGTGCAAAGTCACTAAATTCTACGGAAAATCGGACAGCACTTCCTTTGTTTCTACATACTTTGCCACCTTTTTCAAGGCCGAATTCAATAACCAAATACGCCACATTTAAGGCTCAACAGAGTAGTTAACAATATGGGATTACACGCTTAATCAAGACATGTAAAATTCCGCCCCACAATATATAACAAACTAGTATAAACTACAATGTCAATTCGGCAATTCGGGCAACAATACCAATTCTTCTTCCAATTTCTTTTCAATCCAAGTTGTTTAGTATAACATGTTATAAGGCCGCAATTGATTATAACAACTATAATCTTCAAGTAGATAACATGCGACGATTCTAGTTAACGACCAAATTGTAATTCAATTTCAAATGACTCAACATGTCATTTTCGGATTTGAGCTTCCAAATTTCCATAACACTTATCAAACTTCATAACACATATCACATGATCATTTCTAACTTATAATAACATGGAATCTTCAATTACAAAAGTAAGACGAAGATTATACCTCATTTAGCCCAAATATGATCCAAGATTGCAAGTCGACCCTTAGCAACTTTAGCCCCTCCTTTCGACGTTCCAAACCATTCCAAGCAACCTTTATATGCCTATGAAGAACTCTTCTTCAAGTTCCATCTTCAAAGTTGAATAACTCCTTAGGTTTTCACCTTGCGACTAATACGAAAACACCACATTTCCGGGATCTTTCTATTG
Source organism: Przewalskia tangutica (assembly GCA_029844215.1). NCBI lineage: Eukaryota > Viridiplantae > Streptophyta > Magnoliopsida > Solanales > Solanaceae > Przewalskia > Przewalskia tangutica. The sequence continues at coordinate 69,621,566 of CM056727.1, forward strand.
AGATACACTTAAAATACCATTAGGTACCTTGGTTTAAAGTAGGGAGCTTATTGGACAACAAACAAAAAATTTCTTCTTGAACTTTTCTCCCAAAACCGAGAGCTCACTAAGAGTTCTTCAAGATATTTCAAACTTCTCTAAGTGTTGAGAATGACAAAGTCTTGCACTACTAGTAAGCTTATATTACACAAGGAAGGGTTAAGATTAAAATAAATGGATGGCTTGGATGCATTTTATTAAAATATCATGCTATGTGAGCTCATTGACTTGGTCAATGTTGTCAAGCTCTTAGTCAAGCAAGACTTTCTTCATAAATATGGTCAAATGACCATTCTACCCATGCACAAATTCGACCAAGACCGCTAGGGGTGACACGTGTCGCCCTCTCATTCATCGCAATATTTCGATTTCCGACAATTCCATAATTCCGATAAATTTTTACTCATCTCAAACCTTAACATTTTTGAGTTCTTACGTACGTTCTTATAAACATATCCTGAAATTTCGGGGTGTAACATTCTTCCCCCCTTAGAAACATTCATCCCCGAATGTTCCTTTGGGAGTCAAACTTAAAGATAGCGACATAGTCTTATTTTACAATGTTACACCCCGTAGTTCAGGTCATGCGTATGAGTGCGTACGAAAGGGAGTAAGACTTAAAATTTTCGAAAGATAGGTTGACGGATTGTTTCGAACGGGTTTTAGTCAAACTTTGAGGTGGAGTATGTCCAGTTACATTGAGAGTTTTTAGGTGTTTCAAAGGCCTAGTGTGTAGTTCGTTGATGTCACGACCCGAACCCGGGCCCGTGACTGGTGCCTTACCCCGGGCACCCTAGTGATACAACATCAGAGAAAATCAGCGGAAATAAAAACATAAACATGAATTAAGAGACAAGATAAACAAACAGGCCAACCAAAACAGTTGCCTTCATCATATATACATAAATACCCGAACAGTTATCCTTTTTACAAACCCCGCCACAACAAAGGCATGCACTCTAAGATTTTTATACAACTATGACGGACGGGGCCGCCATACCACGAATGTATAAGAATCTGGACTGTGGTAACATACCAAAAGATAAGCCTCCAAGAAATGGGGCTTCCGACACGAATCGTGATCCATGAGCGAGGATCCACGGCGACGATTTCCACTCGCAGATGTAACGCACCGGCGAGGTCGATAACAGTACCAAGTATGTGAAATCAGAAAATCAGTAAATGAAATCATAATAGTCTATATAAAGCGGAGACATGTATGATAACGGATGAAATACGTGACCGCCATCTCCGTGGACTCGGTGTAATATCGGATGAAATACGTGACCGCCATCTCGTGGGACTCGGTGTAATATAAGATGAAATCGTGTCTCGCCATCTCGTGGGACTCGGTGTATAATCGTTCATAACAAATCAACCGCCTCCATCGAGAGACGCGGTACGTAAATACAACAAAGGCTATCACAACAAGCATAGGCAAGCTTCACAACAACAAGCATAGGCAAGCTTCACAATAACAAGCATAGGCAAGCTTCACAACAACAAGCATAGGCAAGTTATACACAACTCAAAGTACTTTCATTTTATGCCAAAGTCTGGGTTTTAACCCTAAAGTACTACGTACGTTAAATTCCTTTTAAAGATCCATTTCTTTACGAAGGTCACCCGATACCCGTAGTATAAAAATAGAGTGACTAACATTGTTAAGTAAACCAAAATGCTTTCCTTTGTAGAATCAAGTAACAACCTTATTTTCCAAACGTTCAAGTTTGCCTAATTTCAAAAGCTCAAGTTTCTCATTTTAGAAAAGGTTTCGTAGTTCATAGTTTTAAATCCTTTAAAACATAATTCTCCTTTAAACGTTTTGAGAAACATATGTCTTATATGAGTAGGTTATTCTTGTTTATAATCAATCTTATTAAGCGACCATGATCTAGGAAATGTAATATCATTTTGTCTTATCTTAGCTTCATGCAGATGGAGGTTTCTACCGGTTTTAATACCATACTTCATTATTCAATACATTTTCCTTTATTAACGCTGCAGTTGGTTTGTCGATACTCATTCGATTTCCAAAATCAAGAAACATTATTCCTCTTAAAACCCAAGACTCATTACTCACGAATGAGGTTTCACACCTTTAACAAAATTCATATCAATACCATTAAGTCAAGTCTCTTATCTTTTAAAAAAATCAAGAAACCATTCTTTTTATCACTCTTAAGACGTTATACCTAACTTCCCATAAAGCTAGTACAACTCTTATGTTTTCAAAGCCAAGTATTACTTTTCTTTCAAAAAGGTCTTTTTGAAACACTTCAAGTTCTTTATTACTACACATCAAATCCGTTATAAGTCAAATCAGTTACCCTTTGACACCACAAAGCATTTTCTTACCTACATAAAGCTGTTATAACCAACTTCACATAAAGCCGTTATAACACTTTATGTTTCAAACCAATCAAATACATTAAACACATGTACGTCTACCGTACTACATAGTTATACACATATCATGCTAGAACAGATAGGAAGAGGTTCACATACCTCGCGACGATTATCGACTAATAGCAAAACGCTCCAAGTACCTCAAATCGTCGAGTACTCCTTAAGTCAAGTAGATCACGCCATATGTAGTACTTCAACCTATAGAGGCCACAAGGCGCCTATTAACATCTAGATCTCAATGGAGAATATCCTACAGAAAATTCGGCAGCACCTCCCCCCCCGCAACAGCGTAAATCTCCTCCTCTATCGAGGCCGGCTACCAAGCCAACCAGGGGGGGGGGGGTTGCACGTCTAACCGGACGTGTACAATTCTACTCACAGTAATACTACACAAGTCCATGTCTGAATACACCCTATGTAATTACGATTCGCTTCTTCTTTAAATTCAGGCTTAAGTCGCAAGACATTGCCGTAAGTATTATTCAGGCTTAAGTCAAAAGACATTGCCGCACAACTATGTTCAATTCTATATATAGTATACTTAACTATATACTCCTACAACATGTAATTTCCAATTACCATAGAAGGTTAAGAATGTTTACCTCGATAAGCCCAAAATTATCCGAGTTTATATGTCGATCCTGAGCAAGGTTTAGCTCCTACTCCGTGCGCTCCAACCCGCTCCAAACAACCCTTAGAAGATCTAACCAACTTCTACTTAACACTTCAACCGACTATGAAGGTTTTTCCTTAGGGTTTCGTTTTGTGTGGCTAAAGGAAAGTATAATCGTATTTTTCCGGGTTTTTCGTATAAAGGGTACTTTGGAAAGTACTACAAGGTATTTGGCTAAAGTATTTTGGGCATTATAACAATACTTGTAGAATACATTTCTACCTAGGGGGGTAGTATTTCGACTAGCACAACTAGGCTAGGGGGAGGGGGTTCTCGGCTAGAACCACTAGGCAAGGGGTTTGCTCTGAGGGCCTTGAGGGGAGAGGGTGGTGTTTGGACGAGAACAAGGTTGAGGGAGAGGGAGGGATTTTTAACACTTAGAGAAATTTTGGATGAAGAAGTTATAGGTCAAGCAAAGGCCAACCAATGGCCAAGATTCATCCAAGTGTTAGGCAAGTGTAGGGCTAGGATTAAGCCATGTGCACCTTATCCATCTACCACACCAACTTGCACAAATATCCTACCAACTCATGACCCTTTGCCGTCCACCACTTCCATTAGAGGTGACAAGTGTCGCCTCTCGTTGGTCCAAATGTTCGTCTCTGGAAAAATCCGCAAAAATAATAAATGACATAGCGAATTTTCCTTCGCAAGTTTAGTAAAACGTTTCATTTAAAAACGACTCTTTTCGCACTTGTGCCCAAATTTCGAATTTGCCAAATCTTTAAGGCTCAAATTTTATACGCACGCCTCACGCATATACTGAAATACGGGTATAACATTCTCCCCTCCTAGAAACATTCGTCGAATGTTCCTTCTCAAGATGGATAACGATAAAGTTCTTCTAATAAGTTGCCAACGCCACAACTGGCCACGAAACACCCGCGTAAATACTTACATCCAAGTCCACGAGGAAACACCTCTAACATCACAAACTTTTGTCACTTTGCCGCGAGGTTCTAGTGTCACTCCGGCGACCCAACAAATGGTGCCGATCGCATGCGATCCCTGAGGTCTAAAATATACATCCTTCGCACCTTCTCCCTTCACAAGGAATGATCATATCTATGCTCGCAATACATGCTCGCCTCTACCCTTACTCGTCGTACTCTTCTCGAACACTTGAACTCTTCTAGTATACGTACCACACTTCAGTTTCCAAAACTTTGGAGTCACTACCTCCAAACTTGGTCATCTTACTAGCCTCGATCTTCCTTAAGGCCACTTCCGGCCTTCACGATCCGCTTCAGGTCGAACATATCCACGAACTCATACGATGGTCATCTAAACTTGGACCTAGCACCCTCGTGACCCTACCACCTGGCGGGACCACCCAGAGCTGACCTTACCTCATTCCGTGCTACGGGTTGACACGCAACACGTCCTCAACCCGAGCCTCTGTCACGCCGACTCTCTCGTTTCTCGATCCGGAACAACCTTGCTAAAATCACATCAGGAAAGATACCACTTTCATTTACCCAACCCAGGGACTTATCACACAATACATTTATACGCAAACCAAGTATTTCAACAAGGACTAACCGTAAAATCTTTTATTCAAGATGACCTTACATCTAAGGTCTCAACATGAAATATTCTAAAGTTCACACTTTCCATGCCCCCATACATATCCTTTCAACTAGCCAAGCTTTCTAACTCATAACCAACATAACGCTATCCGAACGTAGCACACAATAATAAGGTCATCATATCATGCATACAAATCTCTAAAGGGTTAAGGATATACCTGAATCTACCGCTCCACTCTAATCAAAGGCACTGCAGGCGCATACCGTAGGCGCGATGAACTCGCCATCGATCCGTAGGTGAGTCACTCTGTTTGCATCCTTCCTACTAGGACAGTTTCTCGTCACATGGCCCTGACGGCCGCAGGAAAAACAAGCACCAGTAAAAAGACGACATTCCCGGGATGGCGCACGCCACATCGCATACACCGAGGAAAACTCAACCCGATCGCTAACCCATGTATATCGCGTGAACGAAGCCCGAGCTCGACCAGCTCCGAATACCCTGAACGCCCCGACGATCGTGGGGACCACTGCATCGTGGAGGTACATAACTAGATCGCCAGGCGGTCCGCCTCGAAAGTTACCAAAGGACCACGCTGTTCGCCCTTCTCGCGATCTCGGTCATTCCGACCTCTCCGTGCCTCACATCCTAGTGCATGAGCTTGCGTGCGGCAATGTCCATGCCCGATGAAGAGCTACTCCCGCATAAGCCTCGCCAAGTAATCATCCAGCCGGTGACGTAGCGGTGTACTGGCCCTCCATATCAACTACCACACGGAACATACCGAGCTAATGAGTCGAACTCCACATTGTACTCTCTAACCGTCCCGCCTGCCCCGCCTCAACGTCAAAAACTGGCCGCCCGAGCCTCTCATCCGTGGGGAAAGAAATATTCAAGAAAAGCCTTGAGAACTCGCTACATACGGCTGGAAGTGCATGCTCTTCCCGGGACAACTCCCACGAATCAAACCAGTCCACTGCAGTATCACGCAGCTGATGCGAACCCAATACCACCGACTCTGCCTCTGAGACTCTGATCACTCTCATGATCCATTGAGTCGCTTCGGATAAACTCCCGAGGGTCATCTCGCTCTCGATCCATAGAACATCAAGTGGGCTACAACTCGTAAAGTCACGTAGCCTCAAATCTGCTCGGGGTGAACTACGGGTGCTACCGGGCTGGAATCGCCAGATCTAGCCTATCCTCATATTCGCCACGACTCGCCAAGAATCGCCATCTCCTTGTACCCATCTCATCTCGCTCCAGTGTGGGACCGAGGCTCAGTGTATCAGAGTCTCAGCAGCATCGCCGCGCTTCTAAACTCGCTGGCGGCGTCGTGAAACTCGCCGTCGGGCATCGCTCGTCATCGCCGGCTCGCGCTCGCATTCTCTCAGTATCTCACTAACAGCTCTCGATCGCTTGCCCATCTCGGGCACAGGTTGTCTTACGCGGAGGCATAATCGTAAAGGAAAGGAATACGTCGGAGGGTCCAACTTATCACACGCCTCTGGGCACGATCTCGTAATGAGAAGAATGGAAACCAATCCTAAATGTCCTATAGCCTCGATTATAGATGTGGTGCACAACACACCGATAATCAAGACTCTACTAGACACGGCCTGTAGGCACTTTCCGAGACTAATCGCTCGATACCACTTTTGTCACGACCGAACCGGCCCGTGGATCGTGCCTACCTCGCACCCTAGTGATACAACATCGAGAAAATCAGCGAAAATAAAAACATAAACATGAATTAAGAGACAAGATAAACAAACAAAGCAACCAAAACAGCTTGCCTTCATCATATATACATAAATACCCGACGATTATCCTTTTTACAAACCCCGCCACAATAAAGCATGCACTTAAGATTTTTACAACGGCTATGACGACATGACCTCGCCATACCTCGAATGTATAAGAATCTACTGACTGTGGTAACATACCAAAAGATAAGCCTCAAGAAATGGGGCTTCCGACACGAATCATGGATCCCATGAGCGATGATCCACGACGATTTCCACTGCGCAGATGAACGCACTTCCCGGGCGAGGTCGATAACAGTACCAAGTATGTGAAATCAGAAATATCAGAATGAAATCATAATAGTCTATATAAAGCGGGAGACATGTATGATAACCGGATGAAATACGTGACTCGCCATCTCGTGGGACTCTGTAATATCGATGAAATACGTGACTCGCCATCTCGGACTCGGTGTAATATCGATGAAATACGTGACCGCCCATCTCGTGGACTCGGTGTATAATCGCTCATAACAAATCAACCGCCTCCATCGAGATGCGAGTATGTAAATACAACAAAGGCTATCACAACAAGCATAGGCAAGCTTCACAACAACAAGCATAGGCAAGCTTCACAATAACAAGCATAGGCAAGCTTCACAACAACAAGCATAGGCAAGTTATACACAACTCAAAGTACTTTCATTTTATGCCAAAGTCTGGGTTTTAACCCTAAAGTACTACGTACGTTAAATTCCTTTTAAAGATCCATTTCTTTTACGAAGGTCACCCGATACCCGTAGTATAAAAATAGAGTGACTAACATTGTTAAGTAAACCAAAATGCTTTCCTTTGTAGAATCAAGTAACAACCTTATTTTCTAAACGTTCAAGTTTGCCTAATTTCAAAAGCTCAAGTTTCTCATTTTAGAAAAGGTTTCGTAGTTCATAGTTTTAAATCCTTTAAAACATAATTCTCCTTTAAACGTTTTGAGAAACATATGTCTTATATGTGAGTAGGTTATTCTTGTTTATAATCAATCTTATTAAGCAGCCATGATCTAGGAAATGTAATATCATTTTGTCTTATCTTAGCTTCTATGCAGATGGAGGTTTCTACTGGTTTTAATACCATACTTCATTATTCAATACATTTTCCTTTATTAACGCTGCAGTGGTTTGTCGATACTCATTCTGATTTCCAAAATCAGTAAAACATTATTCCTTTTAAAACCCAGTACTCATTACTCACGAATGAGGTTTCACACCTTTAACAAAATTCATATCAATACCATTAAGTCAAGTCTCTTATCTTTTAAAAAAAATCAGTAAACCATTCTTTTTATCACTCTTAAGACGTTATACCTAACTTCTCATAAAGCTAGTACAACTCTTATGTTTTCAAAGCCAAGTATTACTTTTCTTTCAAAAAGGTCTTTTTGAAACACTTCAAGTTCTTTATTACTACACATCAAATTAGTTATAAGTCAAATCAGTTACCCTTTGACACCACAAAGCATTTTCTTACCTACATAAAGCTGTTATAACCAACTTCCCATAAAGCCGTTATAACACTTTATGTTTCAAACCAATCAAATACATTAAACACATGTACGTCTACCGTACTACATAGTTATACACATATCATGCTAGAACAGATAGGAAGAGGTTCACATACCTCGCGACGATTATCGACTAATAGCAAAACGCTCCAAGTACCTCAAATCGTCGGCTACTCCTTAAGCCAAGTAGATCACGCCATACGTAGCACTTCAACCTATAGAGGCCACAAGGCGCCTATTAACATCTAGATCTCAATGGAGAATATCCTACAGAAAATTCTAAGAAGATTCTCCCGCAACAACAGAAATCTCCTCCTCTATCGAGTCGCCTACCAAGCCAACCGTGGGGTTTGCACGCCTAACCTGACGTGTACAATTCTACTCACAAGAATACTACACAAGTCCATCTGAATACAGTCCTATGTAATTACGATCGCTTCTTCTTTAAATTCAGGCTTAAGTCGCAAGACATTGCCGTAAGTATTATTCAGGCTTAAGTCAAAAGACATTGCCGCACAACTATGTTCAATTCTATATATAGTATACTTAACTATATACTCCTACAACATGTAATTTCCAATTACCACAGAAGGTTAAGAATGTTTACCTCGATAAGCCCAAAATTATCCGAGTTTATATGTCGATCATGAGCAAGGTTTAGCTCCTACTCCGTGCACTCCAACCCGCTCCAAACAACCCTTAGAAGTTCTAACCAACTTCTACTTAACACTTCAACCGACTATGAAGGTTTTTCCTTAGGGTTTCGTTTTGTGTGGCTAAAGGAAAGTATAATCGTATTTTTCCGGGTTTTTCGTATAAAGGGTACTTTGGAAAGTACTACAAGGTATTTGGCTAAAGTATTTTGGGCATTATAACAATACTTGTAGAATACATTTCTACCTAGGGGGGTAGTATTTCGACTAGCACAACTAGGCTAGGGGAGGGTTCTGCCAGAACCACTCAGGCAGGGGTTGCTCGAGGGCCTTCAAGAGGGGGGGAGAGGGGTGGTGTTTGGACGAGAACAAGGTTGAGGGAGAGGGAGGGATTTTTAACACTTAGAGAAATTTTGGATGAAGAAGTTCATCAACTTAGAGGGGTATTTATAGGTCAAGCAAAGGCCAACCAATGGCCAAGATTCATCCAAGTGTTAGGCAAGTGTAGGGCTAGGATTAAGCCATGTGCACCTTATCCATCTACCACACCAACTTGCACAAATATCCTACCAACTCCCCTTGACCCCTTTGTCGTCCACCACTTCCAATTAGAGGGTGACAAGTGTCGCCCTCTCGTTGGTCCAAAATGTTTCGTCTCTCGGAAAAATCTGCAAAAATAATAAATGACATAGCCGGAATTTTCCCTTCGCAAGTTTAGTAAAACGTTTCGTCGAAAAACGACTCTTTTCGGCACTTGTGCCCAAATTTTGAATTTGCCAAATCTTTAAGGCTCAAATTTTATACGTACGCCCTCACGTACATACTCTGGAAATACGGGGTATAACAGTTGAGTCTAGTTTCCAACGCAACCAACCGTTCGTCGATAGGACGTCAAAGTAGAAAGGCGATGAGTGTTACAAGGCGCAATGCGGCGTAGCGGGTTTCCGGGCCGCGCGCGGATGCGTGGCCGCGACGCCGGTTATTCCGAGGAGCGCTGAAGCAGTGGCCGCGCCTGGAAGCGGCCGCGCGCGAAGTCTGAGGTGGCGAAGGTTTCAGCGCCGAGGCGCCGGCTGCAGGGCCGCGGCGCCGAGGCGGAACTTTGGCGTAAAAAGCGGCGAGATCGATATTTTTCTTTAAAGAGGCCATGGAGGGTGACAAGTGTCCCCCCATCTGATTTTTGCATGTCCCTTATATTGACCAAATCTTGAAGACTTGGTCATCTTTCAAATCTCTCTCTCTCTAAGCTAAAGCTCTCACTTCTCTCTAAAATTCCAAGAGGAATTCAAAGCCTAAGGAAAATCTGAAAAGTTAAGGACAAGAAGGAAACTTATTTGCAAGCTTGTGGGAGTTATTGTGGTGGTGTTTGTGGAAGAGGAGGCTGGCTTTTTGTTGGATTAACTTGGCTAAAGCTCTAAGGTAAAGATTCTTTTCTTGTAGCTAGTTATTATAGTTGCATGTGAGGAAGAAAGAACTTGTAGTAGTAAATAATGCTCTTAGATTCATTGCATGTAAGAAATGTGGGTTGGATATGAAAGAATTGGTTAAAAAGGTTATGTGAGCATGTTGTGGCCTAAGAACTACCTTAAACTTGATTAAGTTAATTGTTGTACCTTATGGGCCAGAATTTTACACACCCAATTTTAGGTGTGTAATCCCCTTTGAAATGTTTGGATTGTTGGGCCTTAAATGTGGCGTTTGGATGTTGGATTCGGCCTTGAGAAAGGTGGCAAAGTGTGTAGAAACAAAGGAAATGCTGCCCAATTTTCCATAGAAATTAGTAACTTTGAACTTGGATTATTTTCTACATTAAACTAGAGGTTAATAAGCGTATCATGGTTATTATAGGTTGACATATTACTTGTGGTATTTTGGACTTAACAAGTGGATTGACCGGAGAGGTATGTGGAAACTTTCTTATCTCTTGAGCATGAGTAATTATAACTATATAGTACGGTAGACGTACGTGTTTTAAATGAAGTAAATCCATTTGTTATACGTGACTTGTTTTAAGAAAATGTCTAAGTTGGTTGGGTTAAGGAGTTAACCCACTTGTTCTTGAGGAATGGTTTATCTTAAGTAAGGTAGACAAGGATTTCTTGACATGAAGAAGTATTTTGAAAATTGTGTAAATTTGACTTGAAGTATAAGCCTCTTGGTTAATAAAAGAACGAAATCTTTTGAAACATAAGGAGTTATAACGGCTTTATGGGAAGTTAGTTATAACGACCTTATGAAAAGGTAAGAATGTCTTAATTTCTAAAAACATAAAGTTAGTATAATGGCTTTATGGGGAGTTGGTTATAATAACTTTATGGAAGTATAAAGAGTTGGTTTTTCTTGAATAAGGTCATGAAAATGAGATCCATTTTGTATGTTAAAGAAAGCCTAAAGAAGTTATGAGTTTACTTGGACGTGCCGCCAGTGATGAAGGATTCCACGGGTATGCTTCCATTGTTTTAGTATGAGTTTACTTGGACGTACCGCCAGTGATGAAGGATTCAACGGGTATGCTTCCATTGTTTTAGTATGAGTTTACTTGGACGTGCCGCCAGTGATGAAGGACTCCACGGGTATGCTTCCATTGATTTAGTATGAGTTTACTCGACGCGTCGCAGTTGATGAAGGATTCCACGGGTATGCTTCCATTGATTTAGTATGAGTTTACTTGGACGCGTGCGCCGGTGATGAAGGATTCCACGTATGCTTCCATTGATTTAGTATGAGTTTACTCGACGCCGCTGATGAAGGATTCCACGGGTATGCTTCCATGGTCTTTATATGAGTTTACTTGGACGTGCCGCCAGTGATGAAGGATTCCACGGGTATGCTTCCATGGTCTTTATATGAGTTTACTTGGACGTGCCGCCAGTGATGAAGGATTCCACGGGTATGCTTCCATGGTCTTTATATGAGTTTACTTGGACGCATCGCCGGTGATGTGACTCACGGCATACGCACTCGTACGCTTACGATGAGGGATTCCGAGGCATGCAGTATGAGGGGTAAGAGTATATCTGAGGGGTAAATCCCCAAGATCGTTATACCACCTTCTTCAGGGTAAGAGTATATCTGAGGGGTAAATCCCAAAGATCGGTATACCACCTGCTTCAGGGTAAGAGTATATCTGAGGGGTAAATCCCCAAGATCGTTATACCACCTGTTCCGTGGATTTGGTTCCCACGATGCGAGGAATACCTCATGCGAGTCCGTTGGGCTTATTGTTATACCCCGTAGTTCCAGGGTATGTATGTGGGGACATACGTACGAGAATATGAAAGAAATTTTGGAAAGAAAGAAAGGTGTGATTTTTTGACGAAAAAGTTTCCGGGTTTTGTGAAGGAAAAAGGTTCGTTATTGGGAATTGGATTCCCAGATTTGGTATTTGGACTTCTTGGATTATATTAGAATTATGGGATTTTATTTTCGGAAATGGTCACGTGGGGCCCACGGGAGAAATTTACGGTTTTGTGGGGCCCACTTTGATTTTGAGATTTTCGGTATTTTGGATATTTTCGGAAGACGAAATATTTTGGACGAATCGGGGGGCGACACGTGTCACCCCCATGTGGCACCCTTGGCCGAGTGGAGGATGTTGGCTAGCCACTGTCTCTGGCCGAAATGGCCATGACACTGGAAGCTCTTTTGGCCATGTGCGTGGTCGGACCCACACACACATGGCCCAATCTTGACCATACACTTACATTGATCTTGGCCCTTGATTCTTCTATAAATACCCCATAGTGCAAGACATAATATTCATTCCACACTTAAGTCTTCCAAAGCAAAATACTCCCTCCCCTTTAGTCTTGTTTCGTCCCCCTCCCCCTCTTGTGTAGAAAATACTTTGTGTATTGTTGTATAATCCCAAATACCTTGGCCTAGTATCCCTAGTAGTATTCCAAAGTTGTTTTAATACTAGAGCTTAAATGCTACTTTATTCCAATAGTCGCAAAATGAAACCCTAGAAAATCTTCATAAGCTTGGTTGAAGTGTTAAGAGGTTGTTTAGAAACTTCTAAGGGTCTCTGGAGCGGGTTGGAGCGTAAGGAATCGAGCTAAACGTTGCTCAGATCGACATATAATCTTGGATAATTTTGGGCTTATCGAGGTAATAATCTATGCCCTATTGTAATTGGATATTACATGTCAGAGTAATTATATTTGAGTATATTATATGAGGATAGAAGATTGATAGAATTAAATCAGATTTACATTGATCGTATTTACTGAGACTTGTAGTATATTTGTGGGGCAGTGTTGTACACGTCCGTTGAGACGATAATCCACAGGAGTTGTTGGCACAGTGGCCGAGTAGAGGAGAGATGTGTGGTCGTAGGGCGGGAGGTGTCGCGAATTTTTCTCAGAGAATAAGGAATCTTGTATTTAGAATATTCTACAAAGAGATCTAGAAGTTGATAGACGTTTTATGGCTAGTATAGGTGGAAGTACTACGAGTAGCGTATTCTACTGGGCGGTGGAAAAGGCTAGTGCGTTGTAGTACTTGGAGCATTTTGCTAATTGTCGATAATCGCCGCGAGGTATGTGAACCTCTTCCTATCTTTTCTAGCATGATATGTTTTGTAACTTTGTAAATGAGACGCATACGTGTTAAGTGAATTTAGTTGGTTTACAACATAAAGTGTTATAATGACTTTATGGGAAGTTTGTTATAACAACTTTATGTGGGTAAAGGAATGGTTGGTGGTTTTTAAAAGATAAATGACTTGATGTGAATTAGTAATGACTTGGTTTGTGTTAAAAAGTTGTGAAACCGCTTTTATGAGAAATGGGAAATTGGGGTTGTAAAAGGAATAATGTTATATTGAAATCTTTCTAAATAAGAGACTTGAGTATTTGAAATTAGGCAAACGTGAACTTTTGGAAAAGAATGTTGTTCTTGATTTTAAAAAGGAAAGCGTGTTGTTTTACTTAAAAGTGTTAGTCACTCTATTTTAATACTACGGGTATCGGGTGACCTTTGTAAAAGAAATAAGTCTTTTAAAAGAATTTAACGTACGTAGTACTTTGGGGATTAAAACCTGGACTTTGGCATAAAATGAAAGTACCTCGAGCTAGGTGTAACTTACCTATGTTTGTGTGTGATAGCCTTGTTGTGCCAGTATTGTATTTTTATACCACCGCGTCTCTCAATTGAGGGCCGGTTGATTTGTTATGATCTTACTTGACGCGTCTGCAGCGACGGAGGATTCCACGCGCGCCCCGTTGATAGCGTTATTCCATGGACTAGCTCTCCATGAGGTTTTACTGATTCGGCCTTGGTATCTGGTGGTTGGCTTTCGTACTTGCCCCGTCTCGTGGCTGATTCAGCCTTGGTACCTGGTAGTTAGCCTTCGCACTTCCCCCGTTCATTTTAGTGGCGAAGTCTCGTGACACGGCCTTGGTACCTGGTAGTTAGCCTTCGTACTTGCCCCGGTCAGCTACGTGACACGACCTTGGTACCTGGTAGTCGGCTTTCGTACTTGCCCCGTGTCAGCTTCGTGGTTTGGTTGCATAGTATTGTTAGTACGGCCTTGGTATCTAGTAGTTGGCTTTCAGATTGCCTGGCCACCGATGACGCGGCTTTGGTATCCGTAGTTAGCCTTCAGATTGCCGTGACGGTTTATGACAGGTGGGACCTGGTGTTCATGTGTACTCCTTGGTGTTGTTCTATCATAGACTGCCGATAGTGAGGAAGGAATTCCACGGGCACGATTGATGTTGTGGGCGTGAGACCCATGGATATATTTTGAGTGATGACTTGGATGGCGTGATTCCTCGACTTGATACGATCGCTTATATGTCAGGTAATCGTAGTTTGGTTATCATACATGTCTCCCGCTTTATATTGACTATTATGATTTCATTAGATTTTCGCCACATACTTGGTACATGTCAGATCGACTCTCGGCCGCGCTCACGCCGCAGTAGAGGTACATCGGCCAGGGATCCTCGCCATAGGATCACGCCAACAGATTGGGAAGCCCCGTTTCTCCGGAGGCTTATCTTTTGGTATGTTACCCTGAGTCTGTAGGTTCTTGTACATTCAGGGGTATGGCGGGGCCCTGTCCCGTCATAGTTGTTGTTATAAAACTCTTAGAGGTCTGTAACATCGTCAGGCGTAGTTTGTAAAAGGATAACTGCTCGGTTTTTATGTATATATACAAAAGGCGCCGCTTGGTTAGTCTGTTTATCATATATCTTGTTTCATGTTTAAGTTTTTATTTTCCGCTGATTTTTCTCTCGATGTTGTATCACCAGGTGCCCGGTAGGCACTACCACGCCCGGATCGGTCGTGACATTTACGCGGTGAAATAGTCCCACGCGTGAGTACACCTTTATGCGAGGAATACCTCACGCGGGTCCACACGACCGACGCGGGTGAAATAGTCCTGCGAGTAGGAGTGCTTAATGACATCGTGAGCTGGATGACCTTGCTTTGATTATGAAATGCCTATTTTCACGCAAAGATAGTATATGATTGATATTGTCATTGTTGTAAGGCACAGTGGTTCTCAGAACCGATTTTTATACATGTCTCCGCTTATTTTAAGACTTATGAGGTATTTTGATTTTTCCGCCGCATACTTGGTACTGTTGTCAGATCGACCTCCTCGGGCCGCGTTCACGCCGCAGTCGAGGTACGAGCTTTGCCGATCCGCACTCTTAGGATCACCGTCGCTTCGAAAGCTCCATTTTTCCGAGGCTTTGTCTTTGGTACGATTCCCTGGCGTTGTAGACTTTGTACATTCAGGGTATGGCGGGCCCCGTCCCGCCACAATTGTTATTCTTAGGTGCGTAGTCACGCCCGTGGTTTGGTGTAAGAACAAGGTTGTCTTGCTTTTACTTTTGATCAAGTTTATCTTATGAAGCGCGCTTGTCGGCCACTGATGTTTGTTATATTCGGTATACGTGTATGTATGTTCCATCGCTATTCTCCGATGTATACCGAAAGCGTGCCCCAGAGGCACTGGGCCGCGCCCGTGTCGGGTCGTGACAAAAGTGGTATCGTGAGTTAGTCCTCGGAAAGTGTCTCCGACATCGTTCAGTAGAGTCTTGATTATCGGTGTGTCGTGCACCACATCTATAATCAGGAGGCTGCAGGATATTTAGGATTGGTTTCCATTCTTCTCACTCTGAGATCGTGCCTTAGAGCTGTGTTATAAGTTGGACTCCCTCTGACGTATTCTTTTTATAGCAGTGATGCCTCCACGTAAGGCAACCAGGGCCCAGAAGGGCAAGGCAGTTGAGGAGTCGCGAGTAGGAAGTCGAGGCTACGCGGCACATGCCCAGTCTTTACCGGAGATGATGTTCCGGGCGGCGAGTTCCACGACGTCGCCAGCCTCAGCGGAGTTCGAGGCGCGGCAATGCCATCGAGACCGCGGTACGAGCCTCCAGCCCACACCGGGGAAGAGTATAGGGATTACGGAGAGCAGATCAGGTTATTGACTAGCATTGTGGCAGGGCAGTGCCGCCAGGAGTCGGTGGCTAACCCTAGGGCCGACAGTTTAAGGATTCGGGACTTTCTGAGTTGTAATCCACCCGAGTTCTACGGTTCGAGGTCTGAGGAGGATCATCATGAGTTCATTCGACAGGTGCGGTGGACTATGCAGGTGCTTAGGACCTCGGAGACAGAGTCCGTTGTGTTAGCTTCTTACCGACTACGCGATATTGCATTAAATTGGTTTGAGTCGTGGGTGTTGTCTAGAGGTGTGGGTGCTCCTCCAGCTGTTTGGGATGAATTCACGAAAGCCTTTCTCGGTCACTTTTTGCCTCCTGAGACTAGGAGAGCCCGCTTGGATAGGTTCTTGGCATTGAGACAGAATGGGAGGACCATCAGGGAATACAACCTGGAGTTTGATTCATTGGCCAGGTATGCGCCCACTATCAGCGGACATACGGCGATGAGTTCACCGCTATGTGATGGGGCTAGACCGTTATATGGTTACTGCATGTCTGGGAGTGGCTCTTCAGCCAGGTATGGATATTGCCAGGATGCAGGCGTATGCACAGGGGATTGAGGACAGGGAGAGTGAGGGCCAGCCAGGTCCAGCCCAGCCCAAGAGGGCCAGGACGACAGGGTTTCAGGATAGCTTTCAGGGTGGACAGCCTCAGCAGCAGGCTGGGTCTACATTTTCGCCGACGCAGAGTGCCCCTTCCCGGTCTTCCGGCGGGTGGTTTGACCGCCGGGGATATTCAGGAGCAGGTCAAGGCTCCGGGGCGGCAGGTTCACAGGTATCCGAAGATAGTATGCAGGGGAGGCCACCTTTGCCTCGGTGTGGTCACTGTAGTAGACCTCATTTTGGAGAGTGTCGGACTAGGTCGACAACTTGTTATGCTTGCGGCCAACAGGGCCATTTGGCGAGAGACTGTCCGACTGTGGGGTAGATCGGTGGGATGGCACAACCTATTGGATCAGTTGCAGGTTCTTCACCTTCAATGGCTAGGCAGGATATTCATACACCGGCAGGACGCGTCAGAGGTCGTGGTAGCGGTTCCCAGTTTTAGCGGTCCTTTGACCCGCCTATGTGACGTCAGGTATATCTTTGACCCCTTTAGAGACTAGTAGGCATGATAGGATTGTCGTATGGTGAAATGTCATGAATGAATAATATTAAGGTTATGTATGTATGCTAACAATAGGTTGGAAGTACAATAAGAGAATCCTTTTAGGCCTTGAATGGGAGTAAGATAGCGTTGGTACACCCTTGGGATCTGTTTTCTTGTGTGATAGTGATGGATGGATATGCGTGTGCGATATCTTAGGACCATAGGTGGCATAATGAAGTTCCATTAGTGTAAAGTACGAGGATGTACCGAGGAATATTAGATTGGCTCCAAAAGAACATTCGGGGACGAATGTTTCTAAGGGGGGGGGGGGAGAGAATGTTACACCCCGTAGTTCAGGTCATGCGTATGAGTGCGTACGAAAGGGATTAAGACTTAAAATTTTCGAAAGATAGGTTGACGGATTGTTTCGAACGGGTTTTAGTCAAACGTTGAGGTGGAGTATGTCCAGTTACATTGAGAGTTTTTAGGTGTTTCAAAGGCCTATTGTGTAGTTCGTTGAGTCTAGTTTCCAACGCAACCAACCGTTCGTCGATAGGACGTCAGAGTAGAAAGTTATGGGTGTTACAACTTCAGTGCGCAGTCGAGCAGAAAGGGGTTTCCGTCAGGGTCGCGGCGCCGGTTATTCTGAGGGAGCGCTGAAGTTGCAGCGCCGCGACACCGGGAAGCAGGGCCGCGGCGCCGGAAGTCCTGTGAGGTGGCGGAGGTTTCAGCGCCGCGGCGCCGAGGCGGAACTTTTGGCGGAAAAACTGAGGAAATCTGATATTTTTCTTTTAAAGAGGCCATGGGAGGGTGACAAGTGTCCCCCCCCCCCCCATATAATTTTTGCATGTCCCTTATATTGACCAAGTCTTGAAGACTTGGTCATCTTTCAAATCTCTCTCTCTCTCTAAGCTAAAGCTCTCACTTCTCTCTAAAATTCCAAGAGGAATTCAAAGCCTAAGGAAAATCTGAAAAGTTAAGGACAAGAAGGAAACTTATTTGCAAGCTTGTGTGAGTTATTGTGGTGGTGTTTGTGGAAGAGGAGGCTAGCTTTTTGTTGGATTAACTTGGCTAAAGCTCTAAGGTAAAGATTCTTCTCTTGTAGCTAGTTATTAGTGTTGCATGTGAGGAAGAAAGAACTTGTAGTAGTAAATAATGCTCTTAGATTCATTGCATGTAAGAAATGTGGGTTGGATATGAAAGAATTGGTTAAAAAGGTTATGTGAGCATGTTGTGGCCTAAGAACTACCTTAAACATGATTAAGTTAATTGTTGTACCTTATGGGGCAGAATTTTACACACCCAAGTTTAGGTGTGTAATCCCTTTTGAAATGTTTGGATTATTGGGCCTTAAATGTGGCGTTTGGATGTTGGATTCGGCCTTGAGAAAGGTGGCAAAGTGTGTAGAAACAAAGGAAATGCTGCCCAATTTTTCATAGAAATTAGTAACTTTGAACTTGGATTATTTTCTACATTAAACTAGAGGTTAATAAGCGTATCATGGTTATTATAGGTTGACATATTACTTGCGTTATTTTGGACTTAACAAGTGGATTGACCGGAGAGGTATGTGGAAACTTTCTTATCTCTTGAGCATGAGTAATTATAACTATATAGTACGGTAGACGTACGTGTTTTAAATGAAGTAAATCCATTTGTTATACATGACTTGTTTTAAGAAAATGTCTAAGTTGGTTGGGTCAAGGAGTTAACCCACTTGTTCTTGAGGAATGGTTTATCTTAAGTAAGGTAGACAAGGATTTCTTGACATGAAGAAGTATTTTGAAAATTGTGTAAATTTGACTTGAAGTATAAGACTCTTGGTTAATAAAAGAACGAAATCTTTTGAAACATAAGGAGTTATAACGGCTTTATGGGAAGTTAGTTATAACGGCCTTATGAAAAGGTAAGAATGTCTTAATTTCTAAAAACATAAAGTTAGTATAACGGCTTTATGGGGAGTTGGTTATAATAACTTTATGGAAGGATAAAGAGTTGGTTTTTCTTGAATAAGGTCATGAAAATGAGATCCATTTTGTATGTTAATGAAAGCCTAAAGAAGCTATGAGTTTACTCGACGTACGCCTGATGAAGGCGATTCCACGTATGCTTCCATTGTTTTAGTATGAGTTTACTTAGACGCGCCCGGTGATGAAGGATTCCACGTATGCTTCCATTGTTTTAGTATGAGTTTACTTGACGCGCCGCCGGTGATGAAGGATTCCACGGGTATGCTTCCATTGATTTAGTATGAGTTTACTCGACGCGTCGCCGGTGACGGCGATTCCACGTATGCTTCCATTGATTTAGTATGAGTTTACTCGACGCGCCGTGATGAAGGATTCCACGTATGCTTTCATTGATTTAGTATGAGTTTACTCGACGTGCGCCGCGATGAAAGATTCCACGTATGCTTCCATGGTCTTTATATGAGTTTACTCGACGCGCCGCGATGATGAATGATTCCACGTATGATTCCATGGTCTTTATACGAGTTTACTCGACGTGCCGCCGATGATGAAGCGATTCCACGTATGCTTCCATGGTCTTTATATGAGTTTACTTGGACGTACCGTCAGTGATGTGGGATTCCACGGGTATGCACCTTGGACATGCTTACGATGAGGGATTCCGAGGCATTCAGTATGAGGGGTAAGAGTATATTTGAGGGATAAATCCCCAAGATCGTTATACCACCTTCTTGTCACGACCCGAACCCGGGCCCGTGACTGGTGCCTTACCCCGGGCACCCAAGTAGACATACATCAGAGTAATCAGCGGAACATAAAGACAATACATGAAACCAGTGTAATAAAACAGTGAAATAAGAAGACAGGCTAACCAAAAACGGTTACCTTCAGTATATATATAAATAGCAACTTTTTCAACATGAACAGTTTAATCCTTTTTACAAACCCGTCACACCCAACCCGGGGTGGTACTTTCAAGAAGACCGACCGTCAACCTGAACTCTAAGCGTCGTCGCCGATTATCCGCACGATTTCCTCTGAGCTGCCAGAACCTCTTCTAGACAAGCTTCACTATCCACGATTACCGGAACAAGCTCGAACTAACCGTTCAACCTTGCCAACATCGAACCAATCGACCGACAACTTACACTTCCGCCCTTACAAGGCTTCATAAGGCGATATCCGAACACTGAAATGGTAGATCAAACACTACCTCCACAGGAGACAACAATCCCCAACGACTACCTCAAATCCACGACCGCCCGGTGGCGAACGCGATTCAGACTCACCCGAGTTCTTAACCCCGCTGTAAACTTTTAGAAGCGAAAAATAGCCACAACCTGGGCTTCATCGTTCGACATAAGGTGAAGGTAGGCACCTGCAGCCTTACAACCTTCTCGATAAAACAATACCGCCGAGTAGATGATCTTTGCTAAGACAAGACTACCGACCTCCTCGGTCCGACCATCGGTCGAACGATCCACGAAGTTCAGACGTTAATTAAACTTGGGCCTAACACCTCGTGACCCTACCACAAGGCGGGACCACCACAAACTGACCCCACCACCAAACATGCCGCGGGTTGACCCGTAACGTGGACTCAACCCGACCCGACAACGCGCATAATACTAGCTCTCCGATCCAGAACAATCTCACTAATCACGTTTCGAAAACCTAGCGGTCTTCTTAGCTCAACTACCCCCTTTCATTCCACACTACTAGGGACCTATCCCAAACATAACTCACGCGCACTATGCACTTCCATAAGGATCAAACATAATACTACACCTTTACCTGAGATGGCCTTACCTCTAAGGTCTTTACGTAAACATTCTAAGGCTCACACCTTTCTATCCCCAAAATCTTACCTGCTAACCCACCATGATTTCTAATCACAACTAACACAAAGCACTTAAGGTATACCCACCTTATCACATAAACAAAACTCTAGAGGGTTAAAGATATATCTATATCTACTGCTTCACTCCCCTTAGTCGTTCTAATCAAACCTGCCCCGTAGGGCGCATAGCTAAGGAAAATGACGAACTACCCACCAATCCTGAAGGCTAAGTCCTCCTACAAGGACACTCTCTCGACACATGGCCCTGACGGCCGCAGGTACAACAAGTACCAACTAAAAGACGACATTCCCCGGGATGACGTCTGTCACACTGTGAACCGGAAGCCCTGGAGTTCTGACCAACTCCTACACACCCCGAACGTCCTGAAATCTGTGGAAGACCACTGCATCAAGTGAGGTGCATATCTAATCACGCGAGGCGACTCGCCAAAGTTACTAAAGGACCTTGCCGCTCGCCCTCTTCGTGTCCTTCGTTAACCTCGCCGATCTCTACATCGCCCCGGCCGCGCGATAAGCCCGCATACGTGCCATGCTCAAGCCTAATCAAGAATTACTCTTGCACAACCTCTTTTAGATAGTCCTCAAGACTCGCGTACATCAGATACTCTCGGTAGCCAAATCTATAGCTAGTAACAGGTTGCCTCTTTGCAATCTATATTCACCGCTCCTGGCCGTGGAATCAAGGTTCAAATATCATGGTCGCAGAGGAATCGCCGCCGCGGCTAAACTCGGGGGCTAGCGACGCCGCAGAACTCCCCGAATGAAGCACCACCCAAGGTGATAATTGGGCTCGTGCCTCGTAACCCTCTCAGACTTTACTCGCAGCCTCCTCGGCCGCTTTGCCCTCCCGGGCCCGGGTTGCCTACGCGAGGCATAACGATAAGGGAAAGAATTTCGCCGAGGGTCCAACTTACAACATGCCTCTAAGGCACGATCTCAGAGTGAGAAGAATAGAAACTAATCCTAAATATCCTATAGCCTCCCGATTATTGGTGTGGCACAATACACCGATAATCAAGACTTCATCGATACGGTCAGACACTTTCCGAGGATTAATCGCTTCGATACCACTTTTGTCACGACCAACCTGCCCGTGATCGTGCCTTACCCCGCACCCAAGTAGACATACATCGAGTAATCACGAACATAAAGACAATACATCAAACCAAAGGTAATAAAATAGTGAAATAAGAAGACAAAGCAACCAAAACTGCTACCTTCAAGATATATATAAATAGCAACTTTTTCAACATGAACAGCTTTAATCCTTTTTACAAACCCCGCCACAATGATTACTGCACTTCTAAGAATGATACGACAACAATGGCGGACAGTGGCCCCGCCAAACCCCGAATGTAAACACTTACTACGACAGTGGACTATACCACCGATAAGCCTCCGAGAAACGGAGCTTCCCAAACGTCAAATCGGACTGAGAGCTGTGATCAACGATCGTGTACTCAACTCGCTGCATGAACGCAGCCTCGGGCGAGGTCAAGATAAAAATTTGTATGTGAAATCAAAATACATATCGTAAATGAAATCATAGCGCCATATAAAGCAGAGACACGTATGATAACCAAACTACGCTTACAACAAAGCAACATGTCAAGTCGTGACTCACGCCTCAAGTCATCACTCAAGTATAACAACGGGTCTCGTGCCCACAACATCAATCATGCCCGTAGGATACCTTCCTCACTGACGGCAGTCTATTATATAAAAGCACCAAGGAACACACCTGAACACCAGGTCCCACATGTATCATAATAAAATCAGACGGTAAGTACGAAGGCATAGCCGACTACTAAAAACCCACGCATCAACAAGGCCGCGAATCAGATTATAAGATCTGCTCTGACCGCCGCATGATCAAAGCCGCCACTTGCCCGCAGATCAATGTACGCTGCCTAACCTCGAACTCCCGCAGCCCGCATAGGCCAATCTCATCGCCCGCATGAGGCATTCCCGCATCGAGGTAGCTACTCCCAAGATCGCCCCGACTTCGCATCCGCCACAAGGCGACCGCATGCCCATAAAGGACGACACTAACCTCGAACTCGTAGTTCCGCATAGCCCGGGACTCGCATGAGGTATTCTCGAATCATAGGTCCATCGACCACCGAGTCTACCCCGCGACGGAGGCGCTTTAACCCCTAATCATCTCAAGAGATGAATGCCACAATACTATCATAACGACCGATAGTTAATAAGCACAATCGCGGAAACCCTTCACACAAACAACAAAAGATAATAAAACACGAAGCAAAACAAAACGTTTACTTATCAACGCAATCAAGAAAGTATTACAAGGCTATCACAAACCAATACAATCAAGTTGTTCACACAAGGTACCTTCTACTATATGATTAACAAAATCGGGTTTTTATCCCCAAAGTACTTCATACATCAACTCTTTAAAAGATACGTTATTTTCACAATGTCACACAATACCCGTAGTATAAAATAGAGTGACTATGCTTTTAATGTAAATCAATTACTTCTATTTGTAAAATCTATTAGCAACATTCTTTCCAATGATCAAGTTTGCCTAATTTCCAATGTTCAAGTTTCTCATTTTAGAAAGGTTTCGTAGTTCTTAGTCTTATTCATTTGAGAATATAATTCTCCTTAAAACTATCTGAGAAACATAAGTCTTATATGTGAGTAGGATATTCTTGTTTATAACAATCTTATTACAAGACCATGATCTAGAAATATCATTTTGTCTCATCTTAGCTTCTATGCAGATGGAAGTTTCTCGGTTTTAATAATACTTAATTAGTCAAAACATTTCCTTTTATTAACGCCGCAGTTGGTTTGTCGATACACATTCTCGATTCAAATCAAGAAACATTCTTAAGCCGTTATACCTAACTTCCCATAAAGCTAGTATAACTCTTAAGTTTTTCAAAACCAAGTATTACTTCTTCTTTCAAAATGATTCAAAAATCTTTTGAAATACTTCAAGTTCTTTATTAACACATAACAAGCCGCTTATAGTTCAAATCAAGATCTTTTAAAACCACATGTATTTTCTTACCAACATAAAGTCATAACCAACTTCCCATAAAGTCGTTATAACACTTTATGTTTTAAACCAATCACATACATTTAGCACATGACGTCTACCGCAGACTACATAGTTCACACATATCATGCTAGAAGAGATAGGAAGAGGTTCACATACCTCGCGACGATTATCGACTAATAGCAAAACGCCCAAGTACCTCAAACCCGGCTACTCCCTGCCAAGTAGATCGCGCCACGCATAGTACTTCCACCTATAAGGCCACAAGGCGCTTATTAACATAAGGTCTCTTCAGAACATTCTACGTAGAAAATTGACCCCGCAACAACAGAAATCTCCTCCTCTATCGAGGCCGGCTACCAAGCCAACCGTGGGTTATACATCTAACCCTAACGTACAATTTACTCCACGGCACTACTTCACAAGTCTATCAGAATACACCTAAGTAATTACCTCAAGAATCTTCTTCAAATTCAGCTTAAGTCGCAAGACATTGCCGTAAGTATTATTCAGCTTAAGTCAAAAGACATTGCCAATAACTACGTTCAGTTCTATATATAGTATACTTCAACTATATATTCTAACAATATGTAATTTCCAATTACAATAGAGGACAAGATATTTACCTCAATAAGCCCATAATTATCCAAGTATAAAGTCGATCCCGGCAATCGCTTAGCTCCAACTCCGAGCGCCCAACCCGCTCTAAACCACCCTTAGAAGTTCTAACCAACTTCTACACAATACTCCAACGGACTATGGAGATTTTCCTAGGGTTTCGGTTTGGTGACCGACTAAGTATAATAGTATTTCTGGCTTTTCAGAAAGGTATAACCTTAGAATACAACAAGGTATAAGGCTAAGGTAATTGGGCATTATAACAATACTTTGAGAGTATTTCTACCAAGAGTGGTATTATATGAAAACAAACTAGGCTAGGGGTACCCCACGCCACACCACAAAGGAGGGTGGCTACCCGGCCTACCCCACTGTGGGGAAAACTCTCGCGGGGCCTCACGAAATGGGGAGGAAGGCTCTCAAGACTTAGGCATTTTGGATGAAGAAGTCTTCAACCTTAGAGGGTATTTGTTATACCCGTATTTCCAGTATGTACGTGAGGGCGACGATAAAATTTTAGCCTTAAAGACTAGATAAGGTTCGAATTTGTACACAAGTGCCGAAAAGAGTCGTTTTCGACGAAACGCTTTCCATTAGCTTTCGTAGGGAAAATTCGGCTATGTCATTTATAATTTTATGGATTTTTCCGAGAGATAAACATTTTGGATCAACGGAGGGTGACATGTGTCACCTCACATTGGAAGGCTGACGGCAATTGGGACGATTTGGGGCTACTTTAGTTGGTAGGATATTTTGTGCAAGTTGTGTGGTAGATGGATAAGGTAGCACATGGCTAAATCTTGGCCTTACACTTGCTATGCACTTGTCTTCATCTTGGCCATTGGTTGGCCTTCACTTGACCTATAAATACCCTCTAGTTGAAGACATTCTTCATCCTAAACTTGAGCAATCTATCTAAGTCTCAAACTACTCCTCCTCTTGTCTTGCTTTCGTCCCAAAGCCCTCCCCTCGAGAAAGGCCCTGCCGAGAGCACCCTCATGTGAAGCTTTGGCCGAGGGTACCCCTAGCCTAGTTGTCTCGTATAAATACCCCTTTGTTGTGGTATAGAAATACTCCCTAGTATTGTTATAATGTCCAAATACCTTGGCCCAAATACCTTGTAGTATTCCCAAGGTTACACTTATACAAGCCCGTAAAATACCGCTATACTTTCCTCACTACTAAAACGAAACCCTAAGGAAATCTTCACCCGTTGTTGAAGTTGTAAGTAGAAGTTGGTTAGAACTTCTAAGGGTAGTTTGGAGCGGGTTGGAGCGCACGGAGTTGAGCTAAACCTTGCTCGTGAGCGACTTTAAACTAGGATAATTTTGGGCTTATCGAGGTAATTATCTTGTCCTCTATTGTAATTGGAAATTACATAAGTGTTGAATATATAGTTGTTGTATACTATATATAGTAATCAACGTAGTTATCGGCAATGTCTTGCGACTTAAGCCCGAATAATACTTACTGCAATGTCTCGCGACTTAAGCTCAAGAATCGAATCGAATCGTAATTACATAGGGTTGTATTACAAGAGACTTCAGGTAGTAGTACCATGGAGTAGAATTGTACCCGTTAGGTTAGATGTATAACCCCACCGTTGGCTTGGCAGCCTACCGATAGAGGAGAGATTTACGCTGTCATGGGGGAGGTACGAATTTTCTAGAATGTTCTACGATGAGATCTAAATGTTAATGTCGCGTGGCCTTATAGGTTGAAGTGCTACGCAGACGTAATCTTCCGACTAAGGAGTAGCCGACCCGAGGTACTTGAGCGCTTTTGCTATTAGTCGACAACCGCCGCGAGGTATGCGAACCTCTTCCTATCTCTTCTAGCATGATACGTGTGAACTATGTAGTACGGTAGACGCATACGTGTTAATTATATTTGATTGTTGTAAAACATAAAGTGTTATAACGCTTTATGGGAAGTTGGTTATAACCTTTTACGTAGGTAAGAAAATGGGTTGTGGTTTTTAAAAGATAATCGATTTGATTTATAACCGCTTTGGGCGTTATAATAAAACTTGAAGTATTTCAAAAGATTTATGAATCGCTTTGAAACGGTGTAGTATTGTGTTTTGAAAACTTAAGAGTTATACTAGCTTTACGGGAAGTTAGGTATAACGGCTTAAGAATGGTTTATCGATGTTAAGTTAAGAGACTTGATCTTATAAGATAAGAGACTTAACTTATTTGTTTTAAAGTGAATGTTTGTGTGAAACCTCATTCGTGAGTAATGAGTACTTGGTTTTATTTAAAGGGATAATGTTTTACCGATTTCGAAATCGTAATGTGTATCGACTGCACCACCGCAGTTAATAAAGGAAAATGTATTGAATAATGATGTATCGTATTAAAACCGTAGAAATCTCCATCCGCATAGAAACTAAGACGACAAAATGATATTACATTTTCTAGATCATGGTCATTGTAATAAGAATGTTGTAAACAAGAATAACCTACTCTCACGTGAGACATATATTACTCAATTGTTCTAAAAAGAAATCAAGTGATTAAGTTTATGAACTATGAAACCATTTGAAAACGGTAAGCTTGAGTAATCAAACTAGGCAAACCGAACTTAGGAAAAGAATGTTGTTACTTGATTTTGGAAAGGAATATGGGTTGGTCATTCTAAGGCTACGTATCGTGACTTTTATAAAAGTAATGGATCTCTTTTAAAAGAACTTAACGTATGTAGTACTTTGGGGTTAAAAACCCGGACTTTGGCATAAAATGAAAGTACTTTGAGTTGTTGTGAAACTTGCCTATGCTTGTTGTTGTGAAACTTGCCTATGCTTGTTGTTGTGAAACTTGCCTATGCTTGTTGTTGTGAAACTTGCCTATGCTTGTTGTTGTGAAACTTGCCTATGCTTGTTGTTGTGAAACTTGCCTATGCTTGATGATAGCCTTTGTGTGCAAGTGTGGTATTTCGTGTTACCGTGTCTCTCGACAGGCGGCCGTTGACTTGTCGAGAACTTACTGACGCGTCCGCGGTGAAGGAGAATTCCACGTATGTTTCCATTTTGATTCTCGTCTTGTTGTTGATGTCACATGGACATGTCTACACCGACGCAAGATTCCGGCACGCGCTACGCGCCGTTGATTACCCGATATATGGTTATTATCGCAACATGGACGCGTCTACACCGACGCAAGATTCCGGGGCACGTGGCCACGCGCGGTTGACCACCCAAGATATTGTTATTGAGGTTACATGGGCATGTCTACACCGGCGCAAGATTCCGGTACGTGGCCACGCGCTTGTTATTATTGTTGCATCATGGACATGTCTACACCGGCGCAAAGATTCCGGCATGTGGCCACGCGCCTTGTTATTATTGTTGCATCACGGACATGTCTACACCGGCGCAGATTCCGGCACGCGCCATGACGCGAACATGATGGATGTTGTGGGCGTGAGACCCATAGTTATATTTGAGTGGTGACTTTGAGGCGCGAGTCCCCGACTTGATCGCTTTTATGTTGCGATCGTATTTTGGTTATCATACATGTCTCCCCGCTTTTTAAGCTATTATGATTTCATTTACGATTTGACGCTTCACGCATTGCAATTGCCAGATCGACCTCCTTCGGGCCGCTCACGCCGCAGGTAGAGGTACATCGGCCGTGATCCCCGCTCCTAGATCTCATTTCAGCGTGTTGAAAGCTCCGCTCCTTCGAGGCTTATCTTTGGTATGTTTCCCGAGTCAGAGGTTCTTGTACATTCGTGGTAGGTATGGCCCCGTCCCGCCATAGTTGTTGTAAATCTTAGAGGTCCGTAGTAATCGCCGCAAGTGTGGCCGAGGATAACCGCTTGGGTTTTTATGTATATACCGAAGGCAATCGCTTTGGTTGGCCTGCTTATTTATTATATCTCTCGCTTCATGACTCGTGTTTTATTTTTCCGCCGTTTTCTCCGATGTTGTATCACTAGGGTGCCCGGTAAGGCACAGAACGCCCGGTTCGGGCGTTACAAAGTGGTATCGAGCGCTTAGTCCTGAAAGTGTCTACGCACCGTGTCTAGTAGAGTCTTGATTATCGCGTGTTGCGCACCACATCTATAATCGTGAGGCTATAGGACATTTAGGATTGGTTTCATTCTTCTCATTCCGAGATCGTGCCTTAGAGCCGTGGTTGTAAGTTGGACCCTCCGACGTGTTTCGCTTTTACCGCTTATGCCTCGCGAAGGCAACCAGTGGCCCGGGGCGGCAAGGCAGCCGGCGGAGTCGCTAGTGGGATTCGAGGAGTACGAGGCGCAGCCCTGGCCAAGACCGGTAGTGCTTCGTGACGGCGAGTTTTGCGCCGCCAAAGACCAAAGAAGTTTAGAGCCGCAGCAGTCGCCGAGACTACAAGACTGAGCCTCCACCCCACACCGAGCGGGAGATGGGTCACGCGAGATGGCCCGCTTATCGCCGTGGTTTTGGCCGATATGAGGATAGGCCGACGCAGTTAGCCTCGCCCAAAGAAGACTGTAGCACCCGAGGCGCATACTGAGGCTACGGATTTTCTTAGTCAGTAGCCCGCCCGAGTTTTACGGTCGAGGCCGAGGATGATCCGCAGGAGTTCATCCGCTGCAGAGGATCACGCGGTGATCAAGGCTTCGTAGATCGAGTCCGTGATATTTGTTCAGACGGCCGCGTGATACCGTTCGATTGGTTTGACTCGTGGGAGCTTTCCCGGGGAGCATTCACTTCACCGCTTGGGATGAGTTTTCGGGGCCTTCTGGCACATTTCTTGCCTCCACAAATGGCGAGGGCTCGCCGACGATTTTTGATGTTGAGGCGTAACGCGCATAGCTCGGGAGTACAATGTGGAGTTCGACTCATCGGCGGATGTTCCCGCATTAGTAGCTAGTATGGAGGATCGAGTGCACCGATATGTTACAGTGGCTCGATGATTACCTAGCGAGAGTTGTTCGTGTTTCTCTTCACCGCATGGACATTGCCCGCATTCGTGCTCACGCACTGCGCGGCGAGCGCAGATCGACGGCGGACTGCCAGCAGGTTAAGGCCAAGACGGTCGGATATTTTGGCGACTTTCGAGGCGGACCGCCAGAAGCAGACTAGTTATGTACTCCGCCATTGCAGAGTGGTCCCCGCAGCCTTCGGACCTTGGGATATTCAGTGAGCAGTCGTGGCTCCTGTGCTTCGGGATGTTCGTGGAGTAGGGGTGTTGGCGACGCAGCCACCCCTACCTGTGGTCGATGTGGTAGACCGCATTTCGGGAGGTCGTAGTACCAAGGAGCTTGTTATTCTGCGCCAACAGGCCATATGACGAGAGATCGTCCGACTGTGGGTAGCGCTGGTAGGATAGCACAGATCATCGAGCAGCCATGGGTTCTTCACCTTCCATAGCCAGTGCAGATCGTTCAGACACCCAGCCCCCAGAGGTCGCGTGGAGTTCCAGATTCTAGCGGTCCTTTGAACCGCCTACTTTCGTGTATATCCTTAACCATCTAGAGTTTTGTATGTTATGATAATGTGTTAAGTGTTATGTTCGGATAGCTTTGTGCTAAAATGTGACTTAGAAGCATGCTTAGTGAAAGCGGTAAGCCTGGGTGAGAAAATGATGAACCTTAGAATATTACAGAGGAGACCTTAGATGTAAGGCCGCTTTGAGTACAAGTTTTTGCAAGTGATCCTTGTCTGAGTGCATTTTATGCCTAGAATGTATCAGTGTGATAAGTCCTGGTTGAGTAAATGAAAGTGGTAGCTTTCATGATGTGATTTAGCAAGATTGTTCCGTGTCGGCGAGCAAGAGTTGGCGCGATAAATGGTCGGTTGGGCCATATATGCGGCCAACCCGCGCCCCGCTTCGGCGGCGGTCACCGGGTGGTCCCGCCAGTGGTGGTCACGAGGGTGCTAGGCCCAAGTTTAAATGACCAGCAGATGAGTTCGTGGATACGCTCGACCGTAAGTAGATCGTGAAGGCCGGAATGGCCTTAAGAAGATCGAGGCGAGTAAGATGACCAAGTTCGAGGTAGTGACTCCAAAGTTTTGGGAACCAAATGATGATCAAGTATGGTACGATACTAGAAGAGTTCAAGTGTTCGGCGAGGCACCACGAGTAAGCGAGGAAGAGAACGTGTGTTATGCTTTGGGCCAAAGCGTGGCTTGACAACTTGTTAGAAGGAACTTCTTCGTTATTCTGTTGAGAAGGAACATTCGGACGAATGTTTCTGGCGAGGGGAGAATGTTATACCTCAGATTTCCGCAGTATGTACGTGAGGGCGACGATAAAATTTTAGCCTTAAAGACTAGATAAGGTTCGAATTTGTACACAAGTGCCGAAAAGAGTTTTTTCGACGTAAACGCTTTCCACTTTCGTAGGAAAATTCGCTATGTCATTTATAATTTTATGGATTTTTCCGAGAGACGAAACATTTTGGACCAACGGAGGGTGACATGTGTCACCCTCACATTGGAAGGCTCGACGGCAATTGGGACGATTTGGGGCTACTTTAGTTGGTAGGATATTTTGCAAGTCGTGTGGTAGATGGATAAGGTAGCACATGGCTAAATCTTGGCCTTACACTTGCTATGCACTTGTCTTCATCTTGGCCATTGGTTGGCCTTCACTGACCTATAAATACCCTCTAGTTGAAGACATTCTTCATCCTAAACTCGAGCAATCTATCTAAGTCTCAAACTACTCCTCCTCTTGTCTTGCTTTCGTCCCAAAGCCCTCCCTCGAGAAAGGCCCTGCCGAGAGCACAC
This sequence comes from Przewalskia tangutica, assembly GCA_029844215.1. Lineage (NCBI taxonomy): Eukaryota > Viridiplantae > Streptophyta > Magnoliopsida > Solanales > Solanaceae > Przewalskia > Przewalskia tangutica. The sequence continues at coordinate 69,652,926 of CM056727.1, forward strand.
CCCCTTTGTGAAGCTTTGGCAGGGGTACCCCTAGCCTAGTTGTCTCGTATAAATACCCCTTGTTGTGGTATAGAAATACTCCCTAGTATTGTTATAATGTCCAAATACCTTGGCCCAAATACCTTGTAGTATTCCCAAGGTTACACTTATACAAGCCCGTAAAATACCGTTATACTTTCCCTCACTACTAAAACGAAACCCTAAGGAAATCTTCACCCGTTGTTGAAGTTGTAAGTAGAGTTGGTTAGAACTTCTAAGGGTAGTTTGGAGCGGGTCGAGCGCACTGAGTCGAGCTAAACCTTGCTCGTGAGCGACTTTAAACTAGGATAATTTTGGGCTTATCGAGGTAATTATCTTGTCCTCTATTGTAATTGGAAATTACATAAGTGTTGAATATATAGTTGTTGTATACTATATATAGTATCGAACGTAGTTATCGCAATGTCTCGCGACTTAAGCTCGAATAATACTTACGGAATGTCGCGACTTAAGCTCAAGAATCGAATCGAATCGTAATTACATAGGGTTGTATTACAGACAGAGACTTGTAGTAGTACCGTGGAGTAGAATTGTACCCAGGTTAGATATAACCCCCGCTGGTTGGCAGCCTACCGATAGAGGAGATTTACGCCGCATGTGGGGAGGCCGCCAATTTTCTGTGAGAATGTTCTACGATGAGATCTAAATGTTAATGCGCACTTGTGGCCTTATAGGTTGAAGTGCTACGTGACGTAATCTTCCGACTAAGGAGTAGCCGACGGTCGAGGTACTTGAGCGCTTTTGCTATTAGTCGACAACCGTCACGCGAGGTATGTGAACCTCTTCCTATCTCTTCTAGCATGATATGTGAACTATGTAGTACGGTAGACGCATACGTGTTAATTATATTTGATTGTTGTAAACATAAAGTGTTATAACGGCTTTATGGGAAGTTGGTTATAACACTTTATGTAGGTAAGAAAACGGGTTGTGGTTTTTAAAAGATAATCGATTTGATTTATAAGCGCTCGGGGCGTTATAATAAAACTTCAAGTATTTCAAAAGATTTATGAATCGCTTTTGAACGAAGTGTAGTATTGTGTTTTGAAAACTTAAGAGTTATACTAGCTTTATGGGAAGTTAGGTATAACGGCTTAAGAATGGTTTATCGATGTTAGAAGTTAAGAGACTTGATCTTATAAGATAAGAGACTTAACTTATTTGTTTTAAAGTGAATGTTTGTGTGAAACCTCATTCGTGAGTAATGAGTACTTGGTTTTATTTAAAGGGATAATGTTTTACCGATTTGGAAATCGAACGTGTATCGGCTGCACCACCGCAGCGTTAATAAAGGAAAATGTATTGAATAATGATGTATCGTATTAAAACCAAGAGAAATCTCCATCCGCATAGAAACTAAGATGAGACAAAATGATATTACATTTTCTAGATCATGGTCTTTGTAATAAGAATGTTGTAAACAAGAATAACCTACTCTCACGTGAGACATATATTACTCAATTGTTCTAAAAAGAAATCAAGTGATTAAGTTTATGAACTATGAAACCATTTGAAAATGAGAAGCTTGAGTAATCAAACTAGGCAACCTGGAACTTAGGAAAAGAATGTTGTTACTTGATTTTGGAAAGGAATGTGGGTTGGTCATTCTAAGGCTACGTATCGTGACTTTATAAAAGTAATGGATCTCTTTAAAAGAACTTAACGTATGTAGTACTTTGGGGTTAAAACCCGACTTTGGCATAAAATGAAAGTACTTTGAGTTGTTGTGAAACTTGCCTATGCTTGTTGTTGTGAAACTTGCCTATGCTTGTTGTTGTGAAACTTGCCTATGCTTGTTGTTGAAACTTGCCTATGCTTGTTGTTGTGAAACTTGCCTATGCTTGTTGTTGTGAAACTTGCCTATGCTTGTGATGATAGCCTTTGCGTGCAAGTGGTATTTCGTGTTACCGTGTCTCTCGATAGGCGGTTGACTTGTCGAGAACTTACTTGGACGCGTTGGCGGTGAAGGAGAATTCCACGTATGTTTCCATTTTGATTATCGTCTTGTTGTTGATGTCACATGGACATGTCTACACCGACGCAGATTCCGGCACGCGGCTACGCGCCGGGTTGATTACCCGATATATGGTTATTCGCAACATGGACGTGTCTACACCGACGCAGATTCCGGGCATGTGGCCACGCGGCAGGTTGACCACCCAAAGATATTGTTATTGAGGTTACATGGGCATGTCTACACCGTCACGATTCCGGTACGCGCTACGCGCTCATATTATTGTTGCATCATGGACATGTCTACACCGGCGCAGATTCCAGGGTACATGTGGCTACGCGGCCTTGTTATTATTGTTGCATCATGGACATGTCTACACCGATGCAAGATTCCGGCACGCGCCACGACGCGAACATGATGGATGTTGGGCGTGAGACCCATAGTTATATTTGAGTGGTGACTTTGAGGCGCGAGTCCTCGACTTGATCGCTTTATGTTGCATCTTGTATTTTGGTTATCATACATGTCTCCCGCTTTTAAGCTATTATGATTTCATTTACTGATTTGGCTTCACGCACTTGTACAGTTATCGACCTCCTTCGGCCGCGTTCACGCCGCAGTAGAGGTACATCGGCCGTGGATCCCCGCCTCCTAGGATCTCATTTCGTGTTGAAAGCTCCGTTCCTTCGGAGGCTTATCTTTGGTATGTTTCCGAGTCAGAGGTTCTTGCATTCTGTGGTATGGCGGCCCGCCCCGTCATAGTTGTTGTAAATCTTAGAGGTGCAGAGTAATTGTTGTGGCGGTTGAGGATAACTGCTTGGGTTTTTATGTATATACCAAGGCAAATCGCTTTTGGTTGGCTCGTTTATTTATTATATCTCTCGTTCATGACTCGTGTTTTATTTTCCGCTGGTTTTCTCGATGTTGTATCACTAGGGTGCGCCGGTAAGGCACCGAACGGGCCCGTTCGGGCGCATAAAGATTTATAGGTCAAGTGAAGGCCAACCAATGGCCAAGATCTTGCCAAGTGCTATGCAAGTGTAGGGCCAAGATCTTGCCAAGTGCACACTAGCCAACTAACACAAAAAAATATCCTACCAACCCTTGACCACAATGGCCAACTTTCGGCCACTACATTACCGCCCAAGGTGTCCCAATGAGAGGGTGACAAGTGTCGCCCTCTTGTTGGTCCAAAATGTTTCGTCTCTCGGAAAAATCCGCAAAAATTAAAAATGACATATCCGGAAATTCCCCTACGAAAGCTGTGAAAACGTTTCGTCGAAAAACGACTCTAAACGGGTGTTGTGCACAAAGTCTAATTCGGCCAAGCCAAATCAAAAAGTTTCAAATTTTCTACGTACGCCCCACGCATATACTGGAAATACGGGGTATAACATTCTCCCCTCCTTAGAAACATTCGTCCCGAATGTTCCTTCTAATTCTCAAAACAAACATGCGCCAGTATAGTCTTCACTACTATACTTACGAGAACAATCCTTGCCACACATGGCCACAGAAACAACTAGCGCAAAAAGCTTACATCCAAGTCCACGAGGAAACACCTCTAACATCACCATAAAACACTTCTCACCGGGGTTTAAAATATACCTCCTTCGCACCTTCTCTTTACAAAAGAAATGATCACACCTATGCTCGCCATACATGCTCGCTTCTCTCTTTACTCGTCGTAGATACCACTTTGTCACTTTGCCTGAGGCATTAACCTTCTCAGGCGACCCAACAAATGGTACCACTGCATGCGATCCCTGAGGATGTCGTATACTCGAACTCTTTCCACATTTACGACATCGTTGCTTTCCAAAACTCGGGTTACTATCTCTAACGTGGTCATCATTAATCGGGGACACTCTGGATGGATCTTCGATACTTCCCGAACATCACAATACGAAGACCGACGATCGCTTCCTAAGTCGGACGGCAAAGCTATCATATAGGCAACCCGCCTATCCTTCACATGAACTCAAAGTGGCCCAAAGTAACTCGCTAAGTTCCTCTCAGACTCCAAACTCGTCACACCCAACCCGGGTGGTACTTTCAAGAAGACCGACCGTCCAACTCGAACTCTAAGCGCCGCCGCGATTATCCGCACGATTTCTCCGAGCCGCTGTAACCTCTTCTAGACAAGCTTCACTATCCACACCACTGGAACAAGCTGAACCAACCGTTCAACCTTGCCAACATCGAACCAATCGACCGACAACTTACACTTCCGCCTACAAGGCTTCATAAGGCGATATCCGAACACCGAAATGGTAGATCAAACACTACCTCCACAGAGACAACAATCCCCAACGACTACCTCTCAAATCCACGACCGCCCGGTGGCGAACGCGATTCTCGAGACTCACTGAAGTTCTTAACCCCGCTCGTAAACTTTTAGAAGACAAAAATAGCCACAACCCGGGCTTCACTGTTCGACATAAGGTGAAGGTAGGCACCCTGCAGCCTTTACAACCTTCGATAAAACAATATCACCGAGTAGACGATCTTTGCTAAGACAAGACGGCCGACTCCTGGTCCGACCATCGGGTCGAACGCATCCACGAAGTTCAGACACTGGTTAATTAAACTTGTGCCTAACACCCTCGTGACCCTACCACAAGGCGGGACCACCACAAACTGACCCCACCACCAAACATGCCGCGGGTTGACCCGCAACGTGGACTCAACCCGACCCGACAACGCGCATAATACTAGCTCCCCGATCCAGAACAATCTCACTAATCACGCTTGAAAACCTAGCGGTCTTCTTAGCTCAACTACCCCTTTCATTCCACACTACTAGTGGACCTATCCCAAACATAACTCACGCACTATGCACTTCCATAAGGATCAAACATAATACTACACCTTTACCCGAGACGGCCTTACCTCTAAGGTCTTTACGTAAACATTCTAAGGCTCACACCTTTTCTATCCCCAAAATCTTACTCTGCTAACCCACCATGATTTCTAATCACAACTAACACAAAGCACTTAAGGTATACCCACCTTATCACATAAACAAAACTCTAGAGGGTTAAAGATATATCTATATCTACTGCTTCACTCCCCTTAGTCGTTCTAATCAAACTCGCCTGCAGGCGCATAGCTAAGGAAAATGACGAACTACCCACCAATCTCAAGGCTAAGTCCTCCTACAAGGACACTCTTCGACACATGGCCCTCGACGGCCGCAGTACAACAAGTACCAACTAAAAGACGACATTCCCGGATGACGTCGCCACATCGGAACCTAAGCCCCGGAGTTCTCGACCAACTCCTACACACCTAACGCCCCGAAATCTGTGGAAGACCACTGCACCGGCGAGGTGCATATCTAATCTGGCCGTGAGGCGACTCGCCAAAGTTACTAAATGACCTTGCCGCTCGCCCTCTTCTCGTGTCCTTCATTAACTCGTCGATCTCTACACGCCCCGGCCACGCGATAAGCCCGCATACGTGCCATGCTCAAGCCTAATCAAGAATTACTCTTGCACAACCTCTTTTAGATAGTCCTCAAGACTCGCAGACATCGGTATACTCCGGTAGCCAAATCTATAGCTAGTAACAGGTTGCCTCTTTGCAATCTATATTCACCGCTCTGGCCGCGAAGGCGTTCAAATATCATGGTCGCAGTAGGAATCGCCGCCGCTAAACTCACAAGCTAGCGACGCCGCAGAACTCCCCGAATGAAGCACCACCCAAGGTGATAATCGGGCTGTGCCTCAGAACCCTCCTCAGATTTACTCGCAGCCTCCTCGGCCGCTTTGCCCTCTGGGCGGGTTGCCTACGCGAGGCATAACGATAAGTGGAAAGAATTTCGTCGAGGGTCCAACATACAACACAAATTTCTAAGGCACGATCTCAGAGTGAGAAGAATAGAAACTAATCCTAAATATCCTATAGCCTCCGATTATCGCGTGGTGCACAATACACCGATAATCAAGACTCTACCGATACGGCTCGTAGACACTTTCCGAGGATTAATCGCTCGATACCACTTTTGTCACGACCAACCTGCCCGTGGATCGTGCCTTACCCGGCACCCAAGTAGACATACATCGAGTAATCTGAACATAAAGACAATACATGAAACTGTAATAAAACAGTGAAATAAGACAAAGCAACTAAAAACTTACATCTTGATATATATAAATAGCAACTTTTTCAACATGAACAGTTTAATCCTTTTTACAAACCCTGCCCACAACAGTACTACATACCTCTAAGAATGATACGACAACAATGGCGGGACAGGGCCCCGCCAAACCCCTGAATGTAAACACTTACTACGACAGGGGACTATACCATCGATAAGCCTCCGAGAAACGAGCTTCCCAAACGCCAAATCGTGACTCGAGAGCTAGGATCAACGATCGGTGTACCTCAACTGCGGCATGAACGCACTTCAAGCGAGGTCGATAACAGTACCGAGTATGTGAAATCAAAATACATACCGTAAATGAAATCATAGAAGTCATATAAAGCAGAGACATGTATGATAACCAAACTACGCTTACAACAAAGCAACATGTCAAGTCGTGACTCACGCCTCAAGTCATCACTCAAGTATAACAATGGGTCTCGTGCCCACAACATCAATCATGCGCCGTGGATACCTTCCTCACCGCCGGCAGCCTATGATATAAAAGCACCAAGGAACACACTCAACACCAGTCCCACTGTGTCATAATAAAATCAGACGGTAAGTACGAAGGCATAGCCGACTACTAAAAACCTACGCATCAACAAGGTCATGAATCAGATCATAAGATATGTCTAGACCGTCGCGATGATCAAAGCCGCCACTTGCCCGCAGATCAATGTACGCTGCCTAACCTCGAACACCCGCACTCGCGATAGGCCAATCTCATCGCCCGCATGAGGCATTCCCGCATCGAGGGTAGCTACTCCCGATCGCCCCGACTTCGCACCGCATGGCCACAAGGACCGCATGCCCATAAAGGACGACACTAACACCGAACTCGTAGTTCCGCGATAGGCCCCGGACTGCATGAGGTATTCTCGAATCATAGGTCCATCGACTACCGAAGTCTACCCGCGATCGGAGGCGCTTAACCCCTAATCATCTCAAGAGATGAATGCCACAATACTATCATAACGATCGATAGTTAATAAGCACAATCAAGGGAAACCCTTCACACAAACATCACAAGATACTAACACACGTAGCATCCCAACACGCTTACTTATCAACGCAATCAAGAAAGTATTACAAGGCTATCACAAACCAATACAATCAAGTTGTTCACACAAGGTACCTTCTACTATATGATTAACAAAATCGGGTTTTATCCCCAAAGTACTTCATACATCAACTCTTTAAAAGATACGTTATTTCACAATGTCACACAATACGTAGTATAAAATAGAGTGACTATCCTTTTAAAGTAAATCAATTACTTCTCTTTGTAAAATCAAGTAGCAACATTCTTTCCAATGATCAAGTTTGCCTAATTTCCAATGTTCAAGTTTCTCATTTTAGAAAGGTTTCGTAGTTCATAGTCTTATTCATTTGAGAATATAATTCTCCTTAAAACTATCCGAGAAACATAAGTCTTATATGAGTAGGATATTCTTGTTTATAACAATCTTATTACAAACCATGATCTAGGAAATATCATTTTGTCTCATCTTAGCTTCTATGCAGATGGAAGTTTCTCTGGTTTTAATAATACTTAATTAGTCAAAACATTTCCTTTTATTAACGCCGCAGTTGGTTTGTCGATACACATTCCGATTTCAAATCAAGAAACATTCTTAAGCCGTTATACCTAACTTCCCATAAAGCTAGTATAACTCTTAAGTTTTTCAAAACCAAGTATTACTTCTTCTTTCAAAATGATTCAAAAATCTTTTGAAATACTTCAAGTTCTTTATTAACACATAACAAGCCGCTTATAGTTCAAATCAAGATCTTTAAAACCACATGTATTTTCTTACCAACATAAAGTCGTTATAACCAACTTCCCATAAAGTCGTTATAACACTTTATGTTTTAAACCAATCACATACATTTAGCACATGACGCTCACCGTACTACATAGTTCACACATATCATGCTAGAAGAGATAGGAAGAGGTTCACATACCTCGCGACGATTATCGACTAATAGCAAAACGCCCAAGTACCTTCAAACCGCCGGCTACTCCCTAAGCCAAGTAGATCGCGCCACGCATAGTACTTCCACCTATAAGGCCACAAGGCGCTTTATTAACATAAGGTCTCTTCAGAGAACATTCTACGTAAAATTCAAAGACCTCCCCGCAACAAAGATAAATCTCCTCCTCTATCGAGGCCGCTACCAAGCCAACCGGGGTTATACATCTAACCCTAACGGTACAATTCTACTCCACTGCACTACTTCACAAGTCTACTGTCATACTGCCCTAAGTAATTACAACAAGAATCTTCTTCAAATTCAGCTTAAGTCGCAAGACATTGCCGTAAGTATTATTCAGCTTAAGTCAAAAGACATTGCCAATAACTACGTTCTTCTATATATAGTATACTTCAACTATATATTTTAACAATATGTAATTTCCAATTACAATAGAGGACAAGATATTTACCTCAATAAGCCCATAATTATCCAAGTATAAAGTCGATCCCGGCAATCGCTTAGCTCCAACTCCGAGCGCCCAACCCGCTCTAAACCACCCTTAGAAGTTCTAACCAACTTCTACACAATACTCCAACGGACTATGGAGATTTTCCTGTGGGTTTCGGTTTGGTGACCACGGTAAGTATAATAGTATTTCGGGCTTTTCAGAAAGGTATAACCTTAGAATACAACAAGGTATAAGGCTAAGGTAATTTGGGCATTATAACAATACTTTTGAGAGTATTTCTACCAAGATGGGTATTATATGAAAACAAACTAGCAGTGGGTACCCCACGGCCACACCACAGGAGGGGGTGGCTACCTCGCCTACCCCACTGTGGAAACTCTCGCTGGGGGCCTCACGAAATGGGGAGGGGGAAGGCTCTCAAGACTTAGGCATTTTTGGATGAAGAAGTCTTCAACCTTAGAGGGGTATTTATAGGTCAAGTGAAGGCCAACCAATGGCCAAGATCTTGCCAAGTGCTATGCAAGTGTAGGGCCAAGATCTTGCCAAGTGCACACTAGCCAACTAACACAAAAAATATCCTACCAACCCTTGACCACAATGGCCAACTTTCGGCCACTACATTATCACTGAGGTGTCTAATGAGAGGGTGACAAGTGTCGCCTCTTGTTGGTCCAAATGTTTCGCCTCTCGAAAAATCCGCAAAAATTAAAAATGACATATCCGGAAATTCCCTACGAAAGTCGTGGAAAACGTTTCGTCGAAAAACGACTCTAAACGGGTGTTGTGCACAAAGTCTAATTCGGCCAAGCCAAATCAAAAAGTTTCAAATTTTCTACGTACGTCCTTACGTACATACTCTGGAAATACGGGGTATAACATTTCTTCAGGGTAAGAGTATATCTGAGGGGTAAATCCCCAAGATCGTTATACCACCGCCTGTGGTAAGAGTATATCCGGCGGGTAAATCCTCAAGATCGTTATACCAATTGCCTGCGTGGATTTGCTACCCACGATGCGAGGAATACCTCATGCGAGTCCGTTGGGCTTATGCGGGTGAAATAGTCCCATGCGGGTGAGTACAGCCTATGCGAGGAATACCTCATGCGGGTCCACATGACCCATGCGGGTGAAATAGTCCCAGGAGTAGGAGTGCTTAATGATACTGTGAGGCGGATGACCTTGCTTTGATTATGAGCTGCCTATTTTCATGCAGTATAGTATATGATTGATATTCTCATTGTTGGTAAGGTACAGGGTTCTGTAAACTGATTTTTATACATGTCTCCAGTTATTTTAAGACTTATGAGGTATTTTCAGTATTTTTCCAGTTTCGCATACTTGGTACCTGTTGTACTGACCTCCTTCGGGGGGCTGCGTTCATGCCGCAGGTTGAGGTACGTAGCTTGCTGATCCGCACTCTTAGGATCACTGTTCAGTTCTTGGAAAGCTCCATTTCTCCGGAGGCTTTGTCTTTTGGTACGATTCCCTGAGGTTGTAGACTTTTGTACATTCAGGGGTATGGCGGGGCCCTGTCCCGCCACAGTTGTTATTCTTAGAGGTCTGTAGTCACGTTTGTGGTTTGGGCTGTAAGAACAAGGTTGTACTGTTTTACTTTTGATTAAGTTTATCTTATGAAAGGCGGCCTTGTCGGCTTGCCAGTGATGTTTGCTATATTCAGGTATATGTGTATGTATGTTCCGCTGCTATTCTCTGATGTATACCTGACAGGGTGCCCCGGTAGGGCACCAGTCGCGGCCCCGGGGTCGGGTCGTGACATACAACCCCTACATACCAATAATACCACACGAGGCCACATAACAATACTCATACTAAAATGTCAAGCTGAACCCCATGTGTCAACGCTTGTTATTCGCATAAAGCTTCACGACTCTAAGCTTACTAATAATCTTTCCCGGATAAGCTTCGCCTTATCCTCAGCCCGCTGAATCAAGTCTGGACCAAATAACTAAACCTCGCCTATGTCGAACCATCCAACCGGCGATCTACACTTTCTTACATACAAGGCCATCTGAATACTGGAAGGGTATCTGTTATCGTACGTAACACAACAAGAGGCAATTAACCCTCCCGACTATTTCTGAAATCAAGAACACAGGCCCGCAACCTATCCTCAAGTGCCTGGATAGTACGCTCACCGTCCGCTTCGGCCCGAGGTGTAATGCAACACTGAGACTCACCTGTGTCCCTAAAACCCTTCTGAAAAACCTCCAGAAGTTATCTGTAATCGAGCTCATCTGTCTGACATCATAAATGTAGGAACCCCGTGCAGTCTCACAATCCCCCTGCTATAAGAGCTCGCACGAACCTCAGCCGAGTAATTGGTCCTAACCGGAAGAACACGGCTGGTTTCGTCAGCCTATTACCATGACCCCCAGAGAGTCGCACTTCCTCTGAGTACGATGCCACCCTGTAACAAGATCCATTTTAATTACCTCCCATGTCTAAGTCGGGGTCTAAATCGCCTTTAATAGCCCACTGGGTTTCTGGTGTTCAACCATGACCTGCTACTAATTCAGATATTAAGCAACAACTCTGCTACGTCCCTTTTTCCTGTCATCTTACCCATACATACATCTGAGGTCACGACACAACTTAGTCGACCCCGAACAATTTGAGCAATAAGCACTGTATGCCTCCCCTAAAACCTGCTGACTAGTCCTGCAGCACCGGGTACACACAATCTATCCTCATATCACATCACCTCATCCGGTGCTACTCAAACAGGATCTTCTCTTCTCGGAGAGCCGTATCTCGATACCGTATCATAACTGGATCCTCCTATTGTCGCCTCTTTACCTCCTCAACGACGGAAGACTCGGCAACCTCTCGGATCTAAACTTCATTAACCTTGGAAACAAATAATCGAACCCCTAGGCTCGGTAACTGAAGAATCTCACGGACCACGTCCAGTCTATCTGGCTGCCCATCTGGCATACTACCCTTAGATCCGCGACTAAGAGTATCTTTAACTGTCTTGGCTTTCCATGTGTGGTATAGGATATCGGTATCACAATCCTTGAATAAATCTAACCACCGCATTGCCGCAAATTCTATCGCCTCCGCAGATATACCGGAGGCTTTTGTGGTCTGCACAAATATCCACATGAAGTCTATATATACGTCATGCCCCCAAATCTTCAAGGCATGATTTAACTGCCTCCAGCTCTAAATCGGAAGTGGCGTAATTTCCTTTCCTGCTCCCCTAACTACCGGGAAAACATAGGCTCTATCCTTATCGGGTCATACAAGACACAACCTAGCCCAACACCCAACAAAGTTATCATAATAACCTAACCTCTAGTCTTTCAGAGGAGTTAGAATCGTAGTCGAGTCAACTTATCTTCCAATAATCGGAAGCCTTTCTCATTCTGCGAAATATTCGGTATCCTTAATCTCACTTATGGTTCTGCTTTCCTTTCTCTGTTGCAACCAAACTTGGTCACTAAACTTAGATTTGATTCCTTTGCTTTGCCCCATGGCTAAGACTTCACAATCACCATTTATGGGGATTTCTTGATCTCAGAAAGTAGTAACCCGATTTTCCTTTCCCGGTTTGTAGAGCCTATAGCTAGGTGTTACCACATTTCTCGAAATGTTCATACTTCCCATTATTTAGTAATGGTCTTTACACTAGTCCGGGTAGTCATATCTCGTGCAACTTACATAACCATAGTCGTATTCTCCTTTATCATTCGCCATATCCTTACCTTAGGCTTATTATTAGCAAAAGTATTTCTATCTTGATTCATAATCATACGCTTTCATACATGCATAACCTCGCATTTATATCTTTACGATACTTCGCCCAATTCGTACATCGTTCTTAATTACCCCAACACAAAGACTTTTCCCACGGTTATCTACAATCAGAACCTATGGCATGACGACATCAAGACCTTACGGCCTCATATCCTGCGTCTAACAACATGGGTACACGCAACCCCATAATACGAAAGCGTTCTTATGTGGGGAGAGAACTTATCTCCCTTTCTTAAACTTTCCTTGGAGTCACAACCCTAATCACAGGGTCCTCTTGCGGTCCAGTAATTATCTAATCATCACGCACCGCCTTTAAGTTCGTGTAGATTTTCCAACCTACCAAAGATGCCCTCAGCTTTCCGCCGGCAGCACTCGTACTTATTTTATTCTTGCCTTGCACATTTTCCTGAAATTATTCGGAAGGTCGTGGCCCTGACCGCGCCACACCAAACCAACTCCAAGTACCTCCAAGGGCACTTAACATAAATTCCTTCAAATTCAATTATTACTTACCTCAAGTGAACAAGTCACACAGACTTAAAAAGAAAAACAATGATGCCAAAGAAGGAAGGATAATTCACTGGTTACTACCACTTCTCTTCCTTTACATCGATAATCACTTACCGTAAAACCGAATCGAGCCAATCTCTCTCGCGGTAACGTTGGCATAACAAGAGGCCAACTAGCCCGCATCATAATGCCCTCAATGTTCGCATAACAGCTCGCTAGGTTCTGCTAGGGTCCAAGGATCGTATCTCACGCAGAACTATTATCTACCCGCTCAGCTACCACCCAACACTCACGGTGTAGTCACCTCAAAAGGTTCTCATAGATTCAGGCTTTATTTCTTTACACTTGGTTGCTCTCTTTTTCACTGGTCGCATTTCTTCCGCATTTCCAAACTTATACTAGCATACGACATAAATTCCATATTAATTCGCCTCCACTCTTTGGAGTTACTAAATTAAACAATATAAGGCCCATTCGCTCACAACCTGGTTCGGTGGAACACGCCCATGAACCCGTAAAATGATTAACTAAACTTGGGTTTTGCACCCTCGTGACCGCCACGTAGCGATTACTACCAACTGATCCCATTTCATTTCAAGCTATGGGCGACCCTTAATAGGTCCCCAACCCGACTCGGCCGTATTTAACTCTTTTCCTTGGTCTGCCTTAACTTTTACTACCCGAGAATGCCTTATATACCTAAGGTCTCGGGGGCTCTCAGATTCTTAGGCTCGCAATTTTCATGCTCCATGCCTACATTATCAGTCCCCCCGTAAACTGGTACAAAACTTATCTTAATACCATAATCGTGTTGTCTTGACCACAACAACCATACTTACTCCATACGGATCTCACCCGTACCATTCTCGAAATCCTACTACGTAGCTCAATCTATTAACATAGTCTTCCATTAATTCCCTTAATAATAACTTCTTAAGGGTCCATTTCCTTCTCGCATACCTTTCATCATTTCCTAATTATCTCAAATTAGTACGTAAAACCTTGATGAGAATTCATTAAACTGTTTCATACCTTCCCGGTATTTATTTAGTCCTTACCAAATCCTGGTAATCTAAAATCATTCTAGGCAACACGCGTCTGACCCTCATACATAAATCCGTATAGTTGTATGTCACAATACCAACTACAAACATTACCAACCTGAATACGCAATCCACATAATCTTTCCCGGGTCACTGCTGCCTTTCTCTTAGCTGCAAACAATCATAACTTGTTAGGGAGAGACGACCCTAACCATACAGCTCTATCGCATGATCTTAGAGTGAGAAGAATGGAAACCAATCCTAAATGTCCTGCAGCCTCCTGATTATAGATGTGGTTTACAACACACCGATAATCAAGACTCTACTAGACACGGTTTGTAGACATTTTCCGAGGACTAACTTGTCACGCCCCGAACCCGGGCCCGTGACTGGTGCCTTACCCCGGGCACCCAAGTAGACATACATCAGAGTAATCAGCGGAATATAAAACAAGACATGAAGTGTGAAACAGTTATCTGAGAAAAGTTGCCTTTCGGCATATATATATAAAAACTTAAATCCGAACAGTTACATCCCTTTGTACAAACTCTGCCCATAACAGTACTACAAACCTCTAAGAATGATATAACAATAATGGCGGGACAGGGCCCCGCCATACCCCTGAATGTAAGTACCTACAACGACAGGGGACTATACCTAAGATAAGCCTCCGGAGAAACGGAGCTTCCCAAACGCTGAACTGTGACCCTATGAGCGAGGATCAACACCGTGTACTCTACCCGCAGATGAACGGCCCGGCGAGGTCAAGACAACAGTACCAAGTATGTGAAATCAAAATATCAGAAATGAAATCATAGTAGTCTATATAAAGCAGGAGACATGTATGATAACCAAACTACAGTTCACAATAAATAAGAAGTCATGTCAAGTCAGGGACTCACGCCCTCAAAGTCATCACTCAAATATAACTATGGGTCTCACGCCCACAACATCAATCATGCCCGTGGAATACCTTCCTCACCGCCAGCCTATGATATAAAAGCACCAAGGAATACACATGAACACGGTGTCTCACCTGTGTCATAATAAAACCGTACGGGGTAAGTACGAAGGCATAGCCGACTACTAACACCCACAGTACCAACAAGGTCATAAACTGTATCACGAGGTCTGTCTAGACCGCCACATGATCGAAGCTGGCCACTCGCCCGCAGTATCAAACTTCCCGCAGCTCCGCATAGGCCACACACATAGGCCCGCTTGAGGTATTCCCCGCATCGAGGGTAGCTACTCCCCGACATCGTCCTGGACTCGCAGTCCGCATGGCCACATAGACCGCATGACCACAAAGGCCGCACACTAACTCGAACTCGTAGCTCCGCATAGCCCCCGACCCGCATGAGGTATTCTCGAATCATGGTCCTGCATCACCGAGGTATACCGCGACGGAGGGCGCTTAACCCCTGTATCATGTCAAGAGGTGAGTGATATAATACTAACATAACAGCTTATCGTTAAATAACATAAGCACAACAAGGGAAACCCCTTTACACAAACATCACAAGATACTAACACACGTAGCATCCTAACATGTTTACTTATCAAATCAACAAGAAAGTATTATAAGGCTATCACAAACCAACACAATCAAGTTATTCATACAAGGTACCTTCTACTTTATGTTAACAAGTTCGGGTTTTTATCCCCAAAGTACTTCATACATTAACTCTTTAAAAGATCCGCTTCTTTCACAAAAGTCACACAATACCCGTAGTATAAAAATAGAGTGACTATCTTTTTAAGTAACCCAAAACACTTTCCTTTGTAAAATCAAGTAACAACATTATTTTCCAAACGTTCAAGTTTGCCTAATTTCAAATGCTCAAGTTTCTCATTTTCGAAGGGTTTCGTAGTTCATAGTTTTAATCACTTAATAATATAATTCTCTTTTAAAACAATTTGAGAAACATATGCCTTATGTGTGAGTAGGTTATTTGTCACGACCCGTTCCGGGGCCCGTGACTGGTGCCTTACCCCGGGCACCCTAGTGATACAACATCAGAGAAAAACCAGCGGAAATAAAAACTTAAACATACAGTTTAGATATGGATCAAGATAAAAGAAAATAGGCCAACCAAAACGGTTGCCTTTCAACATATATAAATATAGACATTTGAACGGCATAATCCTTACAACCCCGCCACAACAAAGGCATGCACTCTAAGATTTTTACAACAACTATGACGGACAGGGCCCCCGCCATACCCCGAATGTACAAGAACCCTGCACTGTGGTAACATACCAAAGATAAGCCTCCAAGGAACGGAGCTTCCCAATACGGAAAGGTGATCCTAAAATGGGATCGACAATGATGTACTTCTACTGCGCAGATGAACGCAGCCTCGAAGGAGGTCAAGACAACAGTACCAAGTATGTGAAATCAGAAAGTACTATAAATGAAATCATAGCAGCTATATAAATCGTGAGACATGTATGATAACCAAACTACGATCTAACATATAAACAAATATATCAAGTCGTGACTCATGCCTCCAAATCATCACTGCGTTCGTGGAATTCCTTCCTCACCGCATAGCCTATGATATAACAACACCAAGCGAGTACACCAACACCAAGTCCTACCGATGCCAAAGCCGTACACGAGACCTCGTCACTATAATCGACTCGCGGTCGACACGCGGCAAGTGCAATAACCTATACCCGATCCACCGCGCCACGAGCCGACGGGCAAGTAACGCCACGCACCCGATCACAACCGTAAGTCACGATGCTTCGCCGCGAGCCGACACGTGGTAAGTGCAACAACTGCACTGCATCCACCGCGCCACGAGTCGACGGGGCAAGTAAACAGGCTACGCACCCAATCACAACCGTAAGTCACGATACTTCGCCATAACCAAGAAGGGTCACATGTCCACAGAATCCATCAACGGTGTAGACAAGCCCATGTACCAATGCTAATGGAAGCACACCGCGGAATCTCCCCACACGCCAGACGCCCAAGTAAGTTCTCAACAAGTCAACCGGCCCTCCATCGAGAGACGCGGTAGAATAGAAACACAATTCTTGCACAACAAAGACTATCTCAATAAGCATAGGCAAGTTACACAACAACAAGCATAGGCAAGTTACACAACAACAAGCATAGGCAAGTTACACAACAACAAGCATAGGCAAATTACACAACAACAAGCATAGGCAAGTTATACAACAACAAGCATAGGCAAGTTATACATAACTCTAAGTACTTTCATTTTATGCCCAAGTCCGGGTTTTAACCCTAAAGTACTACGTACGTTAAATTCCTTTTTAGAGATCCATTCCTTTTATGAAAATCACCCGATACCCGTAGTATAAAATAGAGTGACTTACATCTTTTAAGCAAACCAAAACAACTTCTCTTTTTAAAGTCAAGTTTCCACATTAAAACCAATGATAAAAACCCTTCTTTTGTTTTCATAAAGTCGTTATAACCAACTTCCCATAAAGCTGTTATAACACTTTAAGTTTTAAACCATTTTAAGACAACACAATGCCTTTCTTTTCCCTAAAGTTCCAGTTTGCCTAATTTCAATTACTCAAGTCTCTTTTTAGAAAAGTTTCATTAGTTCAATGTCTTAATCTCTTTTTTTAAAACAATTGAGTAACATATGCCATAGGCAAGTAGGTTATTCTTGTTCGTAAATCTTATTAAGCAGCCATGATCTAGGAAATGTAATATCATTTTGTCTCATTTTAGCTTCTATGCAGATGGAGGTTTCTACTGGTTTTAATAATACTTTATTATTCAATACATTTTTCCTTCATTAACGTTGCAGTGGTTTGTCGATACACATTCTGATTTCTGAAATCAGTAAAACATTATTCCTTTTAAAAACCACGTACTCATTACTCACGAATGAGGTTTCACACAAAACTCATATTAATTCATTTAAGTTAAGTCTCTTATCTTATAAGATCAAGTCTCTTAACTTCTAAAATCAGTAAACCACTTTCTTTATCCCTTTTAGACGTTATACCTAACTTCCCATAAAGCTAGTATAACTCTTAATGCTTTTTAAAACCAATCATTGCTCTTCTTTCAAAAAGGTTTCTTAAATCTTTTGAAATACTTCAAGATCATTATTATTCAGGCTTAAGTCAAAAGACATTGCCGTGACACTACATTCAGTTAACACACGTACGTCTACCGTACTATATCTATATTCTTTTTAGAATATTTCAAGGTTCTTATTATTCAGGCTTAAGTCAAAAGACATTGCCGTACAACTATATTCAGTTAGCACACGTACATCTACCATATAATATATACATATTATCCAGGATTAAGTCAAAAGACATTGCCACACGTACGTCTACCGTACTATATGTATTCCTTTAAGATACTTCATGCTCAAGAGTATAGGAAGAATCACATACCTCGCGACGATTATCGACTATAAGCAAAACGCTCCACGGCTATAACCTGGCTAGCCTTGTCCACCTTCTAAGTAGCACATGCTACTTGCAAAACATTCAACCAATAAAGGTTATCAGTCTACTATAATACAGTCCTATGTAAGTACAGTTTAACTTCTACTTATATTCTTCTGAAGTGATTTCAGTTCAATCCTTTTCGGTAATATCCTTCTATTACAGTTCAAATCTCTTCTATGAATCTTATATTCATTTCTATACTACTATATTATGTAATTTCCAATTACACTAGAAGGACAGTAGTATTTACCTCGATGAGCCCAAAATTATCCGAGTTTAAAGTCGCTCCTGAGCAACTCTTAGCTCCTACTCCGAGTGCTCCAATCCGCTCCAAACAACCCTTAGAAGTTCTAACCAACTTCTACTTAAATACTTCAACTATCAATGAAGATTTTCCTTAGGGTTTCGTTTAGTGGCTAAAGAAAGTATAATAGTATTTTCTGGGCTTTTGTATAAGTGTAACCTTGGGAATACTACAAGGTATTTGGGCCAAGGTATTTGGGCCAAGGTATTTGGGCATTAGCGAGTAATGAGTACTTGATTTTAAAAGAATAATGTTTTACTGAATTCGGAAATGAGAATAAGTATCGAACGAACCACAGCAGCGCTAATAAAGGGAAATGTATTGACTAATCAAGTATTATTAAAACCAGTTGAAACCTCCATCTGCATAGAAGCTAAGATGAGACAAAATGATATTACATTTCCTAGATCATGGCTGCTGTTAAAAGATTGTTATAAACAAGAATAACCTACTCACATATAAGGTATATGTTTCTCAAATTGTTTTAAAGGATTTAAAACTATGAACTACGAAACCTTTCAAAAAATGAGAAACTTGAGTAAATGGAATTAGGCAAACTTGAACGTTTGGAAAAGAATGTTGTTACTTGATTTTACAAAGAGAAGTGTTTTGATTTACTTCAAAAGATAATCACTCTATTGTTATATACTACGGTATTGTGTGACTTTGTGAAAGTAACGGATCTTTAAAGAGTTATTGTATAAAGTACTTTGGGGATAAAAACCCGATCTCGTTAATCATATAGTAGAAAGTACCTTATGTGTGAATAACTTGATTGTATTGGTTTGTGATAGCCCGCAATACCTTCTTGTTGATTTGATAAGTAAACATATTAGGATGCTACGTATGTTAGTATTCGTGATATTTGTGTAAAGGGTTTCCCACTTGCGTGCTTATGTTGTTTAAACGCGAGCCGTTGTCCGGGTATTACATCACTCACCTCTTGACATGTTTCGGGGTTGTCGCCTCCGATGCGGGTAGACTCAGCGATGCGGGACCATGATTCGAGAATACCTCATGCGGTCCTGGGGCCTATGCGCGAGCTACGAGAGTTCCGTGTTAGCGCGCCTTTATGGTCACGCGGTCTATGCGCTACGCGATCGCGAGTCCGGGCGACGCCGGAGTAGCTACCCTCGACGCGGTTATACCTCACGCGGGCCTATGAGATTGGCCTATGCGGAGTGCGGAGTTCGAGGCTAGACGCACACATTTGATATTGCGCGAGCATCGGCTTTGATCATGTGACGGTTCAGACAGATATCATGATACGCTTTATGACCTTGTTAGTACTGGTGTTAGTAGTCGGCCATGCCTTCGCATTTACTCCCGCATCGTTTTATTTGGACACGTGGGACCCGTTGTTCATGTGTATTCCTTGGTGCTTTTCTATCATAGATCGCGGCGGTGAGGAAGGTATTCCACGCATGATTGATGTTGTGGGCACGAGACCCATTGTTATATCGGAGTGATGACTTTGAGGCGTGAGTCCCCGACTAGACATGACCGCTTATTTATCGTGAATCGTAGTTTGGTTATCATACATGTCTCCCGCTTATAGACTACTATGATTTCATTTACTGATCTTCATGTTTCACATACTTGGTACCGTTGTCAGATCGACCTCCTTCGGGGCCGCGTTCATGTCGCAGTAAAGGTACACCCGCCGTTGATCCTCGCCTTAGGGTCACAGCTCAACGTTGGGAAGCTCCGCTTCTCCGAGGCTTATTCGTATAGTCCCCGTTGTTGTAGGTGCTACATTCGTGGTATGACGGCCCCGTCCGTCGTTGTTGTCATATCATTCATAAGGTGCAGTAATCTTGTTGTGCGGTTGTAATGGGATGTAACTTTTCAAATTGATATTTATTTATACTGAAGGTAACCGTTTTGGTTAGCCTGTCTTCTTATTTCACTGTCTTATCACATTGACTTCATGTTATTGTTTTATGTTCCGCTGATTACTCTGATGTTGTATCACTAGGGTGCCCGGGGTAAGGCACCAGTCACGGGCCCGGGATCGCGTCGTGACACTCCCCTCCTTAGAAACATTCGTCCCGAATGTTCCTTCTCAAGACGGATAACGATGAAGTTCTTCTAACAAGTTGCCAACGCCACGCCTGGCCACGAAATAACACACGTTCTCTTCCTTCCTTACTCGTCGTGCCCTTCTCGAACACTTGAACTCTTCTAGTATACGTACCACACTTCAGTCATCGCTTCAGTTCCCAAAACTTTGGAGTCACCACCTCCAAACTTGGTCATCTTACAAGCCGCAATCTCCCTTAAGACCATTCCCGGCCTTCACGATCCGCTTCTGGTCGAACATATCCATGAACTCATACGATGGTCATCTAAACTTGGGCCTAGCACCCTCGTGACCCTACCACCTGGCGGGACCACCCAGAGCTGACCCCACCTCGAAACAGGCCGCGGGTTGGCCCGCAACATAGCCCCAACCCGACCTACTTAACGCATCACGCTCTTGTTCCCCGATCCGGAACAATCTTACCTATACAGGTCATGAAAGCTACCACTTCCATTTAACACTACCCAAGGAAATTACACGATACATTCTAGGCATACAATGCACTCCGACAAGGATCACTTGCAAAATCTGGTACTCAAGACGACCTTATATCTATGGTCTCAACTGTAATATTCTAAGGTTCATCATTTTCTCACCCCCAGGCTTACCCTTTTTCCCTAACCAGGTTTCTAGATCACATTTTAGCACAAAGCTATCCGACAAAACACATCATCAATATCAATACATACAAAACTCTAGAGGGTTAAGGATATACCTGAAAATAGGCGGTTCAAAGGACCGCTAAAACTGGGAACTTCCACCGCGACCGCTGCCGTGGCCTGCCGGTGTATGAACATCCTGCCTAGCTATGGAAGGTGAAGAACCCGCAACTGCTCTAGTAGTCTGTGCTATCCCACCGCTACTGCCTGGACGGTCCTCAAATGGCCCCGCTTACCGCAAGTATAGCAATCTCCCAAACCAAGACGACATTCTCCATGGGCTTTACCACAACGGCCACACCGAGATACGAGTGGCCTCATCCGCGAGCATTCCTACTCCCGAAAATCTGAACCCGAGCCCCGACCGCTCCTCGAATATTCCAAACGCCCCGACGACGGTGGGGACCACTTGCTGGCGGAGGCGCATAATCGCTCGCTGAGGCGGTCCGCCTCGAAAGTCACCAAAGGACTCGCTGCTCGCCCTCTTCGCGATCTCTCATTCCGTCGATTTCTCCGCCTCACATCCAAGTGCATAAGCTCGTGCGGCAATGTCCATGCCCTACAAGAGCTACACGAACAACTCGCTAGGTAATCATCGAGCCTCAGAATATATCGGTGCACCCGATCCTCCATAATAGCTACCAACGCGGGGACGTACCGGGCCAATGAGTCGAACTCCACATTGTACTCCCGAACCGTACGCCCGTTCTGCCGCAACACTAAAAATTTGTCGGCCCGAGCCCTCCTCATCTGTGGAGGCAAGAAGTGGGCAAGAAATGCCTTTGAGAACTCGTCCCATATAGCTGGAAGTGCATTCTCTCCCGACAGCTCACGAATCAAACCCGATCATGCGGTATCACGATCCGATGCGAACCTAGGAACACCGACTAGGTCTACGATGACTTGATCACTCTCATGATCCGTCAGAATCGCCGGATGAACTCCTCGCGATCATCCTCGTGCCTCGACCCATAAAACTCGCGGGTTACATCTCGTAAAATCTCGTAGTCCAATCGTCACGCCGAATCCGGCCCGTGATCGTGCCTTACCCCGGGCACCCTAGTGATACAACATCAGAGAAAACCAGCGGAAAATAAAACACGAGTCATGAAACAAGAGATATAATAAATAAACAAAGCAACCAAAAGCTTGCCTTTCAAGATATACATAAAAACCCGAGCAGCTAACCTTTTACAAACCCCGCCACAACAAAGGCTGCACTTAAGATTTACAACAACTATGACGGACAGTGGCTCCCGCCATACCTCGAATGTACAAGAACCTACAACTCAGGGAAACATACCAAAGATAAGCCCCCGAAGGAACGGAGCTTCCCAACACGCTGAAATGAGATCCTAAGAGCGGGGATCCACGACCGATGTACCTCTACCTGCGGCATGAACGTAGCCCCCGGGCGAGGTCGCATAACAGTACCAAGTATGTGAAATCACAAATCAGAATGAAATCATAATAGCTTAAAAAGCAGAGACATGTATGATAACCAAAATACAGTACGCAACATAAAAGCAGTCAAGTCAGGGACTCACGCCCTCAAAGTCACCACTCAAGTATAACTATGGGTCTCACGCCCACAACATCTATCATGTTCGCATCATGGCCGCATGCCCCCGGAATCTTCGCTTCGGTGCAGACATGTCCATGATGCAACACATAACAAGGCCGCGTGGCCACATGCCCCCGGAATCAGACGGTAGACATGCCCATGTAACCTCAATAACAATATATCGGGTGGTCAACCCCGCCGCACGGCCACATGCCCGAATCGTGACGGCAGACACGCCCATGTTGCGTAATAACCATATATCGGTAATCAACCCGCCGCATGGCCGCATGCCCGAATCTGCGTGACGGTGTAGACATGTCCATGTGACATCAACAACAAGACAGTAATCAAAATGGAAACATACCCGTGGAATTCTCCATCACTGCCAGCACGTCCAAGTAAGTTCTCAACAAGTCAACCGGCCCTCTATCGAGAGACGCGTAGAATACGTAAATACCACACTTGCACAACAAAGGCTATCATCACAAGCATAGGCAAGTTTCACAACAACAAGCATAGGCAAGTTTCACAACAACAAGCATAGGCAAGTTTCACAACAACCAGCAAAGGCAAGTTTCACAACAACTCAAAGTACTTTCATTTTATGCCAAAGTCCGGGTTTAACTCCTAAAGTACTATGACGTTAACTTCTTTTAAAAGAGATCCATTACTTTTATAAAAGTCACCCGATACGTAGTATTAGAATGACCAACCCACGTTCCTTTTCAAAATCAAGTAACAACATTCTTTTCCTAAGTTCGGTTTGCCTAGTTTCAATTACTCAAGCTTCTCATTTTCAAATGGTTTCATAGTTCATAAACTTAATCACTTGATTCCTTTTAGAACAATTGAGTAATATATGTCTCACGTGAGTAGGTTATTCTTGTTTACAACATTCTTATTACAAAGATCATGATCTAGAAAATGTAATATCATTTTGTCTCATCTTAGTTTCTATGCAGATGGAGGTTTCTACTGCTTTTAATACGCTACATCATTATTCAATACATTTTCCTTTATTAACGCCGCAGTTGGTCCTGTCGATACACATTTTGATTTCCGAAATCAGTAAAACATTATCCCTTTAAATACAACCAAGTACTCATTACTCACGAATGAGGTTTCACACAAACATCCACATTAAAATAAATAAGTTAAGTCTCTTATCTTATAAGATCAAGTCTCTTAACTTCTAACATCAGTAAACCATTTTCTTTACCTCTCTTAAGACATTATACCTAACTCCCCATAAAGCTAGTATAACTCTTTTTTAAAACCTTTAAAACCAAGTGTTACTCTTTCTTTCAAAACGATTCACAAATCTTTTGAAATACTTCAACTTCTTTATTAACACATAACAAGCCAGTTATAACTAAATCAGTTACCTTTTAAAAACCACAAAGTATTTGCTTATCCACATAAAACTATTATAACCGACTTCCCATAAAGCCGTCATAACACTTTATGTTTTTAAACCAATCAAATACATTTAGCCCATGTACGTCTACCGTACTACATAGTTCACACATATCATGCTAGAAGAGATAGGAAGAGGTTCACATACCTCGCGACGATTGTCGACTAATAGCAAAACGCTCCAAGTACCTCAAACCGGCTACTCCTTGCCAAGTGGCTCACTCCACACGTACTACTTCAACCTATACGGCCACAAGGCGCTTATTAACCGCTAGATCTCAACGTTCCAATATCTACGTAAAATTCGCAAAGACTCTCCGCCACAACAGAAATCTCCTCCTCTATCGAGGCCGGCTTCCAAGCCAACCAGGGGGGGGGTTTATACGTCTAACCGGACGTGTACAATTCTACTCAGTAATACTACACAAGTCTATCGCAATACACCCTATGTAATTACTGATTCGATTCTTTATTATCCTTCTAAGTGATTCTTGCTCAATTCCTCATTCTTCAGCTTAAGTCAAAAGACATTGCCAAAATACTAAGTTCACTTCTATATATAGTATACAACAACTATATATTCAACACTTATGTAAGTTCCACTTACACTAGGGGGACAAGATATGTACCTCGATAAGCCCAAAATTATCCTAGTTTAAAGTCGCTCCTGAGCAAGGTTTAGCTCCAACTCCGCGCTCCAACCCGCTCCAAACTACCCTTAGAAGTTCTAACCAACTTCTACGTACAACTTCAACAACGGGTGAAGATTTCCTTAGGGTTTCGTTTTGTGGCTAAAGGAAGTATAATCGTATTTTCCGGGCTTTTGTATAAGTGTAACTTGGGAATACTACAAGGTATTTGGGCCGAGGTATTTGACATTACAACAATACTAGGAGAGTATTTCTATACCACAACAAGGGTATTATATGAAAACAACTAGGCTAGTGGTACCCTACTACCAGACACCACAAAAGTGGGGAGGGTGTTGCTCTCGCCAAAGGCCTTAACAGGGAGGGTGTTGGACGATTTCAACGTTGAGGGAGAGGGAGAGATTTTTAACACTTAGAACAATTTTGGATGAAGAAGTTCATCAACATGGAGGGGTATTTATAGGTCAAGCAAAGGCCAACCAATGGCCAAGATCCATCCAAGTGTATAGCAAGTGTAGGGCTAGGATTCACCTAAGTACACCTTATCCATCTACCACCAAAATATCCTACCTAACCCTTGACTAAAAGCCAAGGCCAAATCGCCCAAGCCTTGCCATGTTTGCCGTCCAAGCCTTCCAATGTGAGGTGACACATGTCACCCTCCCGTTGGTCCAAAATGTTTCGTCTCTCGGAAAAATCC
Source organism: Przewalskia tangutica (assembly GCA_029844215.1). Lineage (NCBI taxonomy): Eukaryota > Viridiplantae > Streptophyta > Magnoliopsida > Solanales > Solanaceae > Przewalskia > Przewalskia tangutica. Next base: position 69,678,682 of record CM056727.1, read on the forward strand.
GCAAAAATTAAAAATGACATAGCCGGAAATTCCCCTACGAAAGCTGTGGAAACGTTTCGTCGAAAAACGACTCCTTTCGGCACTTGTGTACAAATTTCGAAACTAGCCTACTTTAAGGCTCAAATTATAATACGTACACACTCACGTACATACTCTGGAAATACGGGGTATAACATTCTTCCCCCCTTAGAAACATTCGTCCCGAATGTTCCTTCTCAAGTCTCAACACAAACATGCGCCAAAGATAGTCTTCACCGCTATACGCATTTAAAAACAATCATGCCACACCGCCATGAAATAACAAATGCACAAAATACGAAATCCCAAGTCCACGAGGAATCACCTGTTATCACAAAAGTTCCCACCAAGGTCTAACATATACTCCTCCGCACCTTCATTTCACAAAAGAAACGATCACACTCGCTCACTTCTCCCTACCTCGTCGCACTCGCTCGAACACTCGAACTCTTCCCAGTACACGCACCACACTTCAGTCAACGCTTCTGTTTCCAACCCTTGGAGTCACTACCTCCAAACTTGGTCATCTTACTAACCTCGATTTCCTCTAAGGCCATTCTCGGCTTTCACGAACTGATTCGCCGAACGTATCCACGAACTCATAAGATGGTCATCTAAACTTGGGCCTAGCACTCGTGACTCGCCACCGGCGGGACCACCCAGAGCTGACCCCACCTCGAAACAGGCCGCGGGTTGGCCCGCAACATGGCCCCAACCCGACCCACTATCGCGCCAACTCTTGCTCCTCGACACGGAACAATCTTGCTAAAACACATCATGAAAGCTACCACTTTCATTTACCCAACCCAGGGACTTATCACACAATACATTCTAGGCATAAAATGCACTCTGACAAGGATCACTCGCAAAATCTTGTACTCAAGACGGCCTTACATCTAAGGTCTCAACTGTAATATTCTAAGGTTCATCATTTTCTCACCCCCAGGATTACCCTTTCACTAAGCATGTTTCTAAATCACATTTTAGCACCAAGCTATCCGAACATAACACATAACACATTATCATAACATACAAAACTCTAGATGGTGAAGGATATACCTGAAAATAGGCGGTTCAAGGACCGCTAAAACTGGGAACTTCCACCGCGACCTCTACCGTGGCCCGCAACTGCTCTAGTAGTCTGTGCTATCCTACCAGCGCTACCCCTGGTCGGACGCCTTCGTCATATGGCCTCGTTGCCGCAAGAATAACAAGCTCTCGTACTACGACACTCTCCGAAATGCGGTCTACCACATCGACCACACCGAGGTAGGGTGATCGATCCGCCAACACCCTACTCCCCGAACATCTCAAACACGGGAGCCTGGACCTACTCCCGAATATCCTGGGTCCCGGCTGCGGAGGACCACTCGCAATGGCGGAGGTACATAACTAGTCCGGCCGAGGCGTCCGCCTCGAAAGTCGCCAAAATAACCGGCCGTCTTGGCCTTCTTCTGGCGAAAGCGTCCACCTGCCGATCGCGCCTCGCACTCCAAGTGCATGAGCACGAATGCGGCAATGTCCATGCCCACAAGAGAAACACCAACAACTCTCGCTAGGTAATCATCGAGCCTCGTAACATATCGGCACTCGATCCTCCATACTAGCTACTAATGCGGAACATACCGCCAATGAGTCGAACTCACATTGTACTCCCGAATCAGACGCCTCGCTTCGCCAACATCAAAAATGTTTACCCGAGCCTCTCATTTGTGGAGGCAAGAAATGTGCCGAAGGCCCAAAACTCGTCCCAAACGGCCGGAAGTGCATGCTCTCCCGAAAGCTCCCACGAGTCAAACCAATCGATCGCGTATCACGCGGCCGACGCGAACAAATGTCACAGACTCGCCTCAAGCCTTGATCACCCGCATGATCCTTCGCAGAATCGACGGATGAACTCCTGCGGATCATCCTCCGCCCTCGACAAGTAAAACTCAAAGTGGCTACAACTAAGGAAATCCCGTAGCCTCAAATCGCCGCGGGTGCACTACATGTGCCGCTGAATCGAACCGCGGCCCACCTATCTCATATCTCGCCACAACTCGCCAATAATCGGGCCATCTCTCGTGACCCATCTCCCGCCTGCATCGCGGACTGAGGCTCGTATCAGAGTCTCAGCAGCCCATCGCTGCGCTTCTAAACTCGCTGGCCGGGCGGCGTTAAAACTCGCCGTCAAGCACTACTCAGTATCGACCGGCGTGCGCCTGCATTCTCTCAATCCCACTAGCAGCCTCCTACGCTTTGCCCTTCGGGCCCTCGGTTGCCTTTCGCAGGCATAATCGTAAAAACGAAACACGTCGGAGGGTCCAACTTACAACATGGCTCTAAAGCACGATCTCGTAATGAGAAGAATGGAAACCAATCCTAAATGTCCTATAGTCTCTCGATTATAGATGTGGTGCACAACACACCGATAATCAAGACTCTACTAGACACGATGCGTAGACACTTTCCGAGGACTAATCGCTCGATACCACTTTGTCACGCCGAATCCGGCCCGTGATCGTGCCTTACCTCGCACCCTAGTGATACAACATCGAGAAAACCAGCGGAAAATAAAACACGAGTCATGAAACAAGAGATATAATAAATAAACAAAGCAACCAAAGCAGTTTTCAAGATATACATAAAAACCCGAGCAGCTTAACCTTTTTACAAACCCCGCCACAACAAGCATGCACTCTAAGATTTACAATAACTATGACGGACAGGGCCCGCCATACCTCGAATGTACAAGAACCTACAACTCAGTGGAAACATACCAAAGATAAGCCCCAAGGAACGAGCTTCCCAACACGGCAAATGAGATCCTAAGAGCGGATCCACGGCCGATGTACCTCTACTGCGGCATGAACGTAGCCCGAAGGAGGTCGCACAACAGTACCAAGTATGTGAAATCACAACATCAGAATGAAATCATAATAGCTTAAAAAGCGAGACATGTATGATAACCAAAATACAGTACGAAACAAAAAAGCAGTCAAGGCAGGGACTCACGCCCTCAAAGTCACCACTCAAGTATAACTATGGGTCTCACGCCCACAACATCTATCATGTTCGCATCATCGCCGCATGCCCCTAATCTCGCCTCGGTGTAGACATGTCCATGATGCAACACATAATAAGGCCGCGTGGCCACGTACCCCGGAATCTTGACGGTGTAGACATGCCATGTAACCTCAATAACAATATCTTGGGTGGTCAACTCGCCGCACGGGCCACATGCCGGAATCATCGTGACGGTGTAGACACGCCCATGTTGCGAATAACCATATATCGGTAATCAACCCGCCGCACGGCCGCATGCCCCTAATATCAGACGGTGTAGACATGTCCATGTGACATCAACAACAAGACAAGAATCAAAATGGAAACATACCCGGAATTCTCCATCACCGCCAAAGACGCCCAAGTAAGTTCTCAATAAGTCAACCTACTCTATCGAGAGACGCCAGAGTACGTAAATACCACACTTGCACAACAAAGGCTATCATCACAAGCATAGGCAAGTTTCACAACAACAAGCATAGGCAAGTTTCACAACAACCAGCAAAGGCAAGTTTCACAACAACTCAAAGTACTTTCATTTTATGCCAAAGTCCGGGTTTTAACCCTAAAGTACTATGTACGTTAACTTCTTTTAAAAGAGATCCATTACTTTTATAAAAGTCACCCGATACCCGTAGTATTAGAATGACCAACCCACATTCCCTTTTCAAAATCAAGTAACAACATTCTTTTCCTAAGTTCCAGTTTGCCTAGTTTCAATTACTCAAGCTTCTCATTTTCAAATGGTTTCATAGTTCATAAACTTAATCACTTGATTCCTTTTTAGAACAATTGAGTAATATATGTCTCACGTGAGAGTAGGTTATTCTTGTTTACAACATTCTTATTACAGCAGTCATGATCTAGAAAATGTAATATCATTTTGTCTCATCTTAGTTTCTATGCAGATGGAGGTTTCTACTGTTTTTAATACGCTACATCATTATTCAATACATTTTCCTTTATTAACGCCGCAGGTCTGTCGATACACATTTTGATTTCAAATCAAGAAACATTATCCCTTTAAATACAACCAAGTACTCATTACTCACGAATGAGGTTTCACACAAACATCCACATTAAAATAAATAAGTTAAGTCTCTTATCTTATAAGATCAAGTCTCTTAACTTCTAACATCAGTAAACCATTTTCTTTACCTCTCTTAAGACATTATACCTAACTCCCATAAAGCTAGTATAACTCTTTTTAAAACCTTTAAAACCAAGTGTTACTCTTTCTTTCAAAACGATTCACAAATCTTTTGAAATACTTCAACTTCTTTATTAACACATAACAAGCCGCTTATAACTAAATCGATTACCTTTTAAAACCACAAAGTATTTGCTTATCCACATAAAACTATTATAACCGACTTCCCATAAAGCCGCCATAACACTTTATGTTTTTAAACCAATCAAATACATTTAGCCCATGACGTCACCGTACTACATAGTTCACACATATCATGCTAGAAGAGATAGGAAGAGGTTCACATACCTCGCGACGATTGTCGACTAATAGCAAAACGCCCAAGTACCTCAAACCGCCGGCTACTCCTAAGCCAAGTGGATCACTCCACACGTAGTACTTCAACCTATAAGGCCACAAGGCGCATTAACATCTAGATCTCAACGCTCCAATATCTACGTAAAATTGGCAAAGACCTCCCGCCACAACAGAAATCTCCTCCTCTATCGAGGCCGCTACCAAGCCAACCGGGGTTTATACGCCTAACCGGACGTGTACAATTCTACTCGCAATACTACACAAGTTCATCGCAATACACCCTATGTAATTACAGTTGAATTCAGTTCTTTATTATCCTTCTTAGTGATTACTGTTGAATTCCTGATTCTTGAGGCTTAAGTCAAAAGACATTGCCAAAATACTAATTTCTGTTCTATATATAGTATACAACAACTATATATTCAACACTTATGTAATTTCCAATTACAATAGGGGACAAGATATTTACCTCGATAAGCCCAAAATTATCCTAGTTTAAAGTCGCTCCGAGCAAGGTTTAGCTCCAACTCAGTGCGCCCAACCCGCTCCAAACTACCCTTAGAAGTTCTAACCAACTTCTACTTACAACTTCAACAACGGGTGAAGATTTCCTTAGGGTTTCGTTTTTGTGGCTAAAGGAAGTATAATCGTATTTTCTGGGCTTTTGTATAAGTGTAACATTTGGAATACTACAAGGTATTTGGGCCAAGGTATTTGGACATTACAACAATACTAGGAGAGTATTTCTATACCACAACAAGGGGTATTATATGAAAACAACTAGGCTAGGGGGGGGGGGGTACCCCACGGCTAGACACCACAAAAGGGGGAGGGGTGTTGCTCTCGGCCAAAGGCCTTAACAAAGGGGAGGGGTGTTGGACGATTTCAAGGTTGAGGGAGAGGGAGAGATTTTTAACACTTAGAACAATTTTTGGATGAAGAAGTTCATCAACATGGAGGGGTATTTATAGGTCAAGCAAAGGCCAACCAATGGCCAAGATCCATCCAAGTGTATAGCAAGTGTAGGGCTAGGATTCACCTAAGTACACCTTATCCATCTACCACCAAAATATCCTACCTAACCCTTGACTAAAAGCCAAGGCCAAATCGTCCAAGCCTTGCCATGTTTGCCGTCCAAGCCTTCCAATGTGAGGGTGACACATGTCACCCTCCCGTTGGTCCAAAATGTTTCGTCTCTCGGAAAAATCCGCAAAAATTAAAAATGACATAGCCGGAAATTCCCCTACGAAAGCTGTGGAAACGTTTCGTCGAAAAACGACTCCTTTCGGCACTTGTGTACAAATTTCGAAACTAGCCTACTTTAAGGCTCAAATTATAATACGTACACACTCACGTACATACTCTGGAAATACGGGGTATAACACCAACTATCTTATCTAGGGTGAACCATCGTGCATCGAACTGCTGGCCCACCTATCCTCAAGTCCGCCACAACTCGCCATTAATCGGGCCCACTTTGTAACCCATCTCTTCTACCTGCATCGCGGATCGAGGCTCAGTGCATCGTGGTCTCAGAGATCGCAATGCTTCTACTCGCAGCCTCCTCACGCTTTGCCCTTCGGGATCGGGTTGCGCGCGGAGGCATAATCGTAAAAACGGTACGTCGGAGGGTCCAACTTACAACATTTCTAAGGCACGATCTCGTAATGAGAAGAAGGAAAACCAATCCTAAATGTCCTATAGCCTCACGATTATAGATGTGGTGCACAACACATCGATAATCAAGACTCTACTAGACACGGTGCGTAGACACTTTCCGAGGACTAATCGCTTCGATACCACTTTTGTCACGACTGCCTCGGCCCGTGATCGTGCCTTACCGGGCACCCTAGTGATACAACATCGAGAAAAACCAGTGAAATAAAAACTTAAACATACGCTTTAGATATGGATCAAGATAAAGAAAATAGGCCAACCAAAGCGGTTGCCTTTCAACATATATAAATATAGAAATTTGAGCATAATCCTTACAACCCCGCCACAACAAAGGCATGCACCTCTAAGATTTTACAACAACTTTGACGGACGGGGCCCCGCCATACCCCGAATGTACAAGAACCTGCTGCACTGTGGTAACATACCAAAGATAAGCCTCAAGGAACGGAGCTTCCCAATACGCTGAAAGGTGATCCTAAAAGCGAGGATCGACACCGATGACTTCTACTGCGGCATGAACGCGGCCGAAGGAGGTCGATAACAGTACTAAGTATGTGAAATCAGAAAGTACTATAAATGAAATCATAGCACTATATAAAGCGGAGACATGTATGATAACCAAACTACGATTTCAACATATAAACAAATATATCAAGTCGTGGACTCACGCTCCAAATCATCACTGTGCGTGGAATTCCTTCCTCACCGCGGCCTCATGATATAACAACACGCGAGTACACCAACACCAAGTCCTACGATGCCAAAGCCGTACCACGAGACCTCGTCACTATCTCGACTCGCGAAGGCGACACGCGGGCAAGTGCAATAACCTATACCAGATCCACCGCGCCACGTAGCCGACGGGGCAAGTAACGCCACGCACCCGATCACAACCGTAAGTCACGATACTTCGCTGGCGACACGTGGTAAGTGCAACAACCCGCACTGCATCCACTGCGCCACGTAGGCGGGGCAAGTAAACAGGCTACGCACCCAATCACAACCGTAAGTCACGATACTTCGCCATAACCAAGAAGGGTCACATGTCCACAGAATCCATCAACGGTGTATACATGCCCATGTACCAATGCTAATGGAAGCACACCCGTGGAATCTCCCGTCACTGCCGGTACGTCCAAGTAAGTTCTCAACAAGTCAACCGACCCTCCATCGAGAGACGCGGTAGAATAGAAACACAATTCTTGCACAACAAAGATTATCTCAATAAGCATAGGCAAGTTACACAACAACAAGCATAGGCAAGTTACACAACAACAAGATAGGCAAGTTACACAACAACAAGCATAGGCAAATTACACAACAACAAGCATAGGCAAGTTATACAACAACAAGCATAGGCAAGTTATACATAACTCTAAGTACTTTCATTTTATGCCCAAGTCCGGGTTTTAACCCTAAAGTACTACGTACGTTAAATTCCTTTTTAGAGATCCATTCCTTTTATGAAAATCACCCGATACCCGTAGTATAAAATAGAGTGACTTACATCTTTTAAGCAACCCAAAACAACTTCTCTTTTTAAAGTCAAGTTTCCACATTAAAACCAATGATAAAAACCCTTCTTTTGTTTTCATAAAGTCGTTATAACCAACTTCCCATAAAGCTGTTATAACACTTTAAGTTTTAAACCATTTTAAGACAACACAATGCCTTTCTTTTCCCTAAAGTTCCAGTTTGCCTAATTTCAATTACTCAAGTCTCTTTTTAGAAAAGTTTCATTAGTTCAATGTCTTAATCTCTTTTTTTAAAACAATTGAGTAACATATGCCATAGGCAAGTAGGTTATTCTTGTTCGTAAATCTTATTAAGCAGCCATGATCTAGGAAATGTAATATCATTTTGTCTCATTTTAGCTTCTATGCAGATGGAGGTTTCTACTGGTTTTAATAATACTTCATTATTCAATACATTTTTCCTTCATTAACGCTGCAGTGGTTTTTCGATACACATTCTGATTTCCGAAATCAGTAAAACATTATTCCTTTTAAAAACCACGTACTCATTACTCACGAATGAGGTTTCACACAAAACTCATATTAATTCATTTAAGTTAAGTCTCTTATCTTATAAGATCAAGTCTCTTAACTTCTAAAATCAGTAAACCACTTTCTTTATCCCTTTTAGACGTTATACCTAACTTCCCATAAAGCTAGTATAACTCTTAATGCTTTTTAAAACCAATCATTGCTCTTCTTTCAAAAAGGTTTCTTAAATCTTTTGAAATACTTCAAGATCATTATTATTCAGGCTTAAGTCAAAAGACATTGCCGTGACACTACATTCAGTTAACACACGTACGTCATGTACTATATCTATATTCTTTTAGAATATTTCAAGGTTCTTATTATTCGTGCTTAAGTCAAAAGACATTGCTGCATAACTATATTCGGTAGCACACGTACATCTACCATATAATATATACATATTATTCAGGCTTAAGTCAAAAGACATTGCCACACGTACGTCTACCGTACTATATGTATTCCTTTAAGATACTTCATGCTCAAGAGTATAGGAAGAATCACATACCTCGCGACGATTATCGACTATAAGCAAAACGCTCCACGGCTATAACCTGGCTAGCCTTGTCCACCTTCTAAGTAGCACATGCTACTTGCAAAACATTCAACCAATAAAGGTTATCACCATCAGAATACCCCTATGTAAGTACGCTTTAACTTCTACTTATATTCTTACAAGTGATTTGATTCAATCCTTTTCGGTAATATCCTTCTATTACAGTTCAAATCTCTTCTATGAATCTTATATTCATTTCTATACTACTACAGTATGTAATTTCCAATTACACTAGAAGGACAGTAGTATTTACCTCGATGAGCCCAAAATTATCCGAGTTTAAAGTCGCTCCTGAGCAACGCTTAGCTCCTACTCCGAGTGCTCCAACCGCTCCAACAACCCTTAGAAGTTCTAACCAACTTCTACTTAAATACTTCAACTATCAATGAAGATTTTCCTTAGGGTTTCGTTTAGTGGCTAAAGAAAGTATAATAGTATTTTCTGGGCTTTTGTATAAGTGTAACCTTGGGAATACTACAAGGTATTTGGGCCAAGGTATTTGGGCATTATAACAATACTAGGAGAGTATTTCTATACCACAACAAGGGGTATTATACGAAAACAACTAGGCTAGTGGTACCACTGGCTAGACACCACAAAGGGGAGGAGGCTCTCGCCAAGGCTCACTCAAGGGGGAGCGACTCTTTGGCCGAAATACACCAAGAGGGAGGGAGTATTTGAGACTTAGAAAGATTGCTCAAGTTTTGGATGAAGAAAGTCTTCAACTTAGAGGGGTATTTATAGGTCAAGTAAAGGCCAACCAATGGCCAAGATTCTTCCAAGTGTTAGGCAAGTGTAGGGCTAGGATAAAGCCATGTGCACCTTATCCATCTACCACACCAACTTGCACAAAATATCCTACCTAACCATGCCACCTATTTCGTCCAAACCGCCCAAAGTCACGGCCAATGTGAGGGTGACACTTGTCACCCTCCCGTTGGTCCAAAATGTTTCGTCTCTCTGAAAAATCCGCAAAAATTATAAATGACATAGCCGGAATTTTCCCTTCGTAAGTTTAGTAAAACGTTTCGTCGAAAAACGATTCTATTCGGCACTTGTGCCCAAATTTCGAACTTGCCAAATCTTTAAGGCTCAAATTTTATACGTACGCTCTCACGTACATACTCTGGAAATACGGGGTATAACATTATTCTTGTTTATAACAATCTTATTAAAGCAGCCATGATCTAGGAGATGTAATATCATTTTGTCTCATCTTAGCTTCTATGCAGATGGAGGTTTCTACTGGTCTTCATAATACTTTATTAGTCAATACATTTCCCTTTATTAGCGCTGTTGTGGTTTGTTCGATACTTATTCTCATTTCCGAAATCAGTAAAACATTATTCCTTTACAAACCAAGTACTCATTACTCACGAATGAGGTTTCACACTTTTAACAAAATTCATATTAATTCAATTAAGTCAAGTCTCTTATCTTTTAAGATCAAGTCTCTTATCTTTTAAGATCAAGTCTCTTAACTTCTAAAATCAATAAACCATCATTTTTATCTCTCTTAAGTCGTTATACCTAACTTCCCATAAAGCTAGCATAACTCTTAAGTTTTTTAAAACCAAGTATTACTCTTCTTTCAAAAAGGTTTCTTAATTCTTTTGAAATACTTCAAGATTCTTATTATTTAAACTCAAGTCAAAAGACATCGGAGTAAAACCACGTTCAGTTAACACACGTACGTCTACCGTACTATATATTCTTTTAAAATATCATGCTCAAGAGGATAGGAAGAATCACATACCTCGCGACGATTATCGACTATTAGCAAAACGCTCCACCGCTATAACCCGGCTAGCCTTGTCCACCTTTCAAGTAGAACACGCTACTCGCAGTACTTTCAACCTATAAAGGCCATATACGTCTATCAACTTCTAGACTACTCTGTAGAATATTCTAAGCAGAGGGTTCTCTATTCTACGGAAAATTGGGCAGACTTCCTCACCGTTAAACTACACAAGTTCATCAGAATACAAATTCTATGTAAATGCAGTTCAATCCTCTGTAATATCCTTCATGAATCTTATATTCATTTCTATACTACTACGATGTAATTTCCAATTACAATAGAAGGTCAAGAGTATTTACCTTGATAAGCCCAAAATTATCCAAGTTTAAATGTCGATCCCGAGCAACGTTTAGCTCCAACTCGGTGCTCCAACCCGCTCGAACAACCCTTAGAAGTTCTACGCAACTTCTTCTTAATACTTCAACCAACTATGAAGATTTTCCTAAGGGTTTCGTTTGTGGATCAAGGAAAGTATAATAGTATTTACGGCTTTTAGTATAGGGTAACCTTGGAATACTACCAGGTATTTGGGCCAAGGTATTTGGGAATAGTAACAATACTTGGAGAATACTGTTCTACCAGGGGTGTATTTCACGAGAACAACTCAAGGTAGGGGGGGTACTTTCGGCTAGCACCACAAAGGAAGGGGGAGTACTTCTCGGCCAAAAGGCCTCACAAAGGGGGAGGGGTGCTCTTTGGAAGAGAGCAACAAGAAGAAGGGGGGGAGGATTTTCAAGACTTGGAAAAGTGTGGAGTGGATGAAGAAGTCTTCAACTAAGGGGGGGTATTTATAGGGAAACCAATGGACAAGATCAAGACAAGTGGTGGGCAAGTGGAGGGTGAGGATTTGCCCAAGTGCCCCCTAGCCATCTACTCCTCAATTCACTCCAAACATTGACCCATGGTTTAGGCCACAAAACATGGCACAAAACGTGCACCCAATCGGCCACCACATCCGTCCACTTGAGGGTGACAAGTGTCGCCCACTCGTTGGTCCAAAATATTTCATCTCTCGGAAAAATCCGCAAAAATAATAAATGTCGCAACCGTAATTTTCCCTTCGCAAAGTTTGGAAAACGTTTCGTCGGAAAACAATTCTTTTCGGGGGTTGTGAACAAAATTTTGTCCCTTTGCCTACTTAAGGCTTAAACTTTTGTACGTACGTCCTCACGTACATACTCTGGAAATACGGGGTATAACATTCTCCCTTCCTTAGAAACATTCGTCCCGAATGTTCCTTCTAAGTCTCAAAACATACTTGCGCCAGTATAGTCTTCACTACTATACTTACGAAAACAAATATGCCACGCCTGGCCACAAAATAACACACGCGCAAATACTTAATCCAAGTCCACGAGGAATCACCTCCAACACTACAAAAGCTCCCACCCGAGGTCTAAAATATATTTCCATCGCACCCTTACTTCACAAAAGTAATGATCACTCCTATGTTCTTAACACATGCTCGCTTCTTCCTTACTGCGTGCATCTTCTCGTACACTCGAACTCTTTCTCATAACTTACCACATTTCATTCGCTTGGATTTCAAAATCTACGGGTTACTACCTCCAACTTGGTCATCATTAACTGGGAACACTCTGGATGGATCTCCGATATTTTGCGATCATAGCAACACGAAAGACCGGACATACTGCCTCCTACGTCGGACGGCAATGCTAACCTATAGGCAACTTGGCCTATTTTCCAAATGATCTGAAAGCGCTCAAAGTACCTCGGCTAAGTTTCCTTTGTTTTCCAAAACTCGTCACACCCTTTCCGGGGTGGTACCTTCAAGAAGACCCACCGTCAACACGAACTCAAGCTGCCGTCGCCGATTATCCGCTCGACTTCGCTGACTCTGAGTTGCCGATAACCTCTCCTGGATAGGCTTCACCCTACCCACATCCTGCTGAAACAAGAATGAACCAGCTATCTGAACCTTGCCAACATCGAACCAATCGACCGGCAACTTACACTTCTGCCCCTACAAGGCGTCATAAGGCGATATCCGAATACTGATATGGTAGCTATTTAAACACCCCCTCAACAGTAGACAACAATCCTCACAGCCACCCCTGAAATCCAAACACTGGCCCGAGGGCGAATGCGATACTGAGACCCACTTGAGTTTCTAACCCGCTGTAATACTTCCGAAAACGAATAGTCAGAACTGGCTGCCCCGCGTCATAAGGTGAAAGTAGGAACCTCGCAGCCTTACAACCTTCCCGATATAATCATCTCGCATAACCTCTGCGAGTAAACGGTCTTGACTAAAAGACAAGATGGGTGACTCATCGGCCCGACCATCGTCGAACGCATCCACGAACTCGTACGATGGTTAACTAAACTTGGGCCTAACACCCTCGTGACCCCACCACCTGGCGGGACCACCTCGAACAGACCCCACCACATTGCAGGCCGCGGGTTGACCCGCGATCGGTCCTCAACCCGACCCGCTATCGCGCAAAACTCTTGTTCCCCGATCCGGAACAATCTCACTAATCAAGTTACGAAAACCTAGTGGTCTTCTTAGCTCAACTACCCTCTTTCATTCCATACTACTCAGGGACTTATCACACAAATATATCTCACGTGCACTATGCACTCCGATAAGGGTCAACATAAAAATACATCTTTTACTCGAGATGGCCTTACCTCTAAGGTCTCCACGTATAAAACTCTATGGCTCACACTTTTCCTATCCCCCAATCTTACCCGGTTAACTAACCATGATTTCTAATCACAATTTATACAATGTTATCTGAACGTAACACTTAAGATATACTTATCTTATCACACATACAATCTCTAGAGGGTTAAGGATATACCTGAATCTACTGCTTCACTCCCCTCTGTCGTTCCAATCAATCCTGCCCTGTTGGGCACATAGCTAGGGAAGGTGACGAACTAGCCACTGATCCTGAAGGCCGAGTCTTTACATCCGCGCCACCTTTGGTTGGACAATTTCTCGCAAAATGGCCCTACTGGCCGCAAGCATAACAAACTGTCGAAGAAGTACGACACTCCCCACAATGACACTTACCACAACGGCTACACCGAGGTGGGGGTGGCCTCCTCTGGCTAGCACCCCTTCCTCTCCGAACCACTGAATCCACAAATGATCTGGTAGGCTGAGTCCTCCTACTTACATCCCTCCTACTAGGACATCCTTTCGACACATGGCTCGACGACGCAGTAAAACAAGTACCAACTAAAAGACGACATTCCGGGATGGCGCTACACTGTGGAACACCGGGAAAATCGAATCCGCCATTTGGAACCTACGTGTATCGTGAACCTAAGCCACGAGTTCGACCAACTCCGATACCCCAAACGCCCCGAACCTCGTGAGGACCACTGCGACCGCGTGGAGGTGCATATCTAATTCGGCCGAGGCGGTTTGCCTTGAAAGTTACCAAAGGATCTCGCCGATCGGGCCCTTCTCGCCGCCCTGATTAACTGCCGATCTCTACGTTTCTCGGCCACGCGCATAAGCCCGCATACCGCCATGCTCATGCCCGATCGAGAGCTACTCTTGCACAACCTTCTTAGATAGTCATCAAGACCCGTGATAAATCGGTACATAATATACTGCAGTTGCTAACTCCTAGCTAGTAACAAGGTCGTCTCTTGCAATCTATTCTTTCGCGCATCGGGTCGCGAAGGTCCAGATATCATGGTCGCAGAGGGAATCGCCGCCTTGTGCTAAACTCTGGGCCGCGACGTCGCAGAACTCCCGAATGAAGCACCACCCGGTGATGATTGGGCTGTGCCTCGTAACCCTCGTGTGTTTCTACTCGCAGCCTCCTACGCTTTGCCCTTCCGGGCGGGTTTACGCGAGGCATAGCGGTAGTGGAAAGAAATACGTTAGAGGGGTCCAACTTATAACACAGCTCTAAGCACGATCTCAGAGTGAGAAGAATGGAAACCAATCCTAAATATCCTATAGCCTCCTGATTATTGGTGTGGTGCACAACACACCGATAATCAAGACTCTACTAGATACGGTATGTACACATTTTCCGAGGATTAACTGCTCTGATACCACTTTTGTCACGCCCCGAACCCGGGCCCGTGACTGGTGTCTTACCCCGGGCACCCAAGTAGACATACATCAGAGTAATCAGCGGAATATAAAACAAGACATGAAGTGTAAAACAGTTATCTGAGAAAAGTTGCCTTTCGGCATATATATATAAAAACTTAAATCCGAATGCTATATCCTTTACAAACTCGCCATACAGCATTACATGCACTTCTAAGAATAATATAACAACAATGGCGGAACAGGGCCCCGCCATACCCCAGAATGTAAGTACCTACAACGACAGGGGACTATATCCAAGATAAGCCTCCGGAGAAACGGAGCTTCCCAAACGCTGAACTGTGACCCTATGAGCGAGGATCAACACTGGTGTACCTCTACCTGCGGCATGAACGAAGCCCCCCGAAGGAGGTCAGTACAACAGGTACCAAGTATGTGAAATCAAAATATCAGAAATGAAATCATAGTAGTCTATATAAAGCGAGACATGTATGATAACCAAACTACGATCACAATAAATAGCGAATATGTCAAGTCAGGGACTCACGCCCTCAAAGTCACCACTCAAATATAACTATGGGTCTCACGCCCACAACATCAATCATGCCTGTGGAATACCTTCCTCACTGCCGGTAGTCTATGATATAAAAGCACCAAGGAATACACATGAACACCAGGTCCCACCTGTGTCATCATAAAACCGTACGGTAAGTACGAAGGCATAGCCGACTACTAACACCCACAGTACCAACAAGGTCATAAACTGTATCACGAGGTCTGTCTAGACCGCCACATGATCGAAGCTGGCCACTCGCCCGCAGTATCAAATGTGCGCATCTAGTCCTGGAACTTCCCGCAGCTCCGCATAGGCCACACACATAGGCCCGCATGAGGTATTCCCGCGTCGAGGGTAGCTACTCCGGCGATCGCCCCGACTCGCGATCCGCGTGGCCACATAGACCGCATGACCACAAAGGCCGCGACATTAACCCGAACTCGTAGCTCGCATAAGCCCCCGACCCGCATGAGGTATTCTCGAATCATGGTCCTGCATCACCGAGGTATACCCCGCATCGGAGGGCAGCTTAACCCCCGGTATCATGTCAAGAGGTGAGTGATATAATACTAACATAACAACTTATCGTTAAATAACATAAGCACAACAAGGGAAACCCCTTTACACAAACATCACAAGATACTAACACACGTAGCATCCTAACATGTTTACTTATCAAATCAACAAGAAAGTATTACAAGGCTATCACAAACCAACACAATCAAGTTATTCATACAAGGTACCTTCTACTTTATGTTAACAAGTTCGGGTTTTTATCCCCAAAGTACTTCATACATTAACTCTTTAAAAGATCCGCTTCTTTCACAAAAGTCACACAATACCCGTAGTATAAAAATAGAGTGACTATCTTTTTAAGTAACCCAAAACACTTTCCTTTGTAAAATCAAGTAACAACATTATTTTCCAAACGTTCAAGTTTTCCTAATTTCAAATGCTCAAGTTTCTCATTTTCGAAGGGTTTCGTAGTTCATAGTTTTAATCACTTAATAATATAATTCTCTTTTAAAACAATTTGAGAAACATATGCCTTATGTGTGAGTAGGTTATTCTTGTTTATAACAATCTTATTAAAGCAGCCATGATCTAGGAGATGTAATATCATTTTGTCTCATCTTAGCTTCTATGCAGATGGAGGTTTCTACTGGTCTTCATAATACTTTATTAGTCAATACATTTCCCTTTATTAGCGCTGCTGTGGTTTGTTCGATACTTATTCTCATTTCCGAATCAAGAAACATTATTCCTTTACAAACCAAGTACTCATTACTCACGAATGAGGTTTCACACTTTTAACAAAATTCATATTAATTCAATTAAGTCAAGTCTCTTATCTTTTAAGATCAAGTCTCTTATTTTTTAAGGTCAAGTCTCTTAACTTCTAAAATCAATAAACCATCCTTTTTATCTCTCTTAAGTCGTTATACCTAACTTCCCATAAAGCTAGCATAACTCTTAAGTTTTTTAAAACCAAGTATTACTCTTCTTTCAAAAAGGTTTCTTAATTCTTTTGAAATACTTCAAGATTCTTATTATTTAAACTCAAGTCAAAAGACATCGGAGTAAAACCACGTCCAGTTAACACACGTACGTCTACCGTATTATATATTCTTTTAAAATATCATGCTCAAGAGGATAGGAAGAATCACATACCTCGCGACGATTATCGACTATTAGCAAAACGCTCCACCGCTATAACCCGGCTAGCCTTGTCCACCTTTCAAGTAGAACACGCTACTCGCAGTACTTTCAACCTATAAAGGCCATATACGTCTATCAACGTCTAGACTACTCTGTAGAATATTCTAAGCAGATGGTTCTCTATTCTACGGAAAATCGGGCACCACTTCCCTACCCGTTAAACTACACAAGTCTACTGTAAATACAGTCCTATGTAAGTACAGTTCAATCCTCTGTAATATCCTTCTATGAATCTTATATTCATTTCTATACTACTACAGTATGTAATTTCCAATTACAATAGAAGGTCAAGAGTATTTACCTTGATAAGCCCAAAATTATCCAAGTTTAAATGTCGATCCTGAGCAACGTTTAGCTCCAACTCTGGGTGCTCCAACCCGCTCCGAACAACCCTTAGAAGTTCTACGCAACTTCTTCTTAATACTTCAACCAACTATGAAGATTTTCCTAAGGGTTCGTTTTGTAGTGAAGGAAAGTATAATAGTATTTACGGGCTTTTAGTATAGGGTAACCTTGAATACTACAAGGTATTTGGGCCAAGGTATTTGGGAATAGTAACAATACTTGGAGAATATTTTTCTACCAAGGGGAGGGGGGGTGTAGTTCACGAGAACAACTCAAGGTAGGGGGGGGGTACTTTCGGCTAGCACCACAAAGGAAGGGGGGAGAGGGGAGTACTTCTCGGCCAAAAAGCCTCACAAAGGGGGAGAGGTGCTCTTTGGACGAGAGCAACAAGAAGAAGGGGGGGGGGGGGGATTTTCAAGACTTGGAAAAGTGTGGTGTGGATGAAGAAGTCTTCAACTAAGGGGGTATTTATAGGAAACCAATGGACAAGATCAAGACAAGTGGTGGGCAAGTGGAGGTGAGGATTTGCCCAAGTGCCACTAGCCATCTACTCCTCAATTCACTCCAAACATTGACCCATGGTTTAGGCCACAAAACATGGCACAAAACGCACCCAATCGCCACCACATCCGCCCACTTGAGGGTGACAAGTGTCGCCTCTCGTTGGTCCAAAATATTTCATCTCGGAAAAATCCGCAAAATAATAAATGTCGCATCGTAATTTTCCTTCGCAAAGTTTGGAAAACGTTTCGTGGAAACAATTCTATTCGGGGTTGTGAACAAAATTTCGTCCCTTTGCCTACTTAAGGCTTAAACTTTTGTCGACGCCCTCACGCATATACTGAAATACGGGTATAACATAAGCGCTCGATACCACTTTGTCACTATCACGACTGCCCGGCTCGGATCGTGCCTTACCTGAGCACCCAAGCGATCATACATCGAGAAAATCGGAAATATAAAACAAGACATGAAACAGTTGTAAAATGAGACACGCTTTATCTCGATGAAAAGCTTGCCTTTTCGCATATATATATAACATAGTTTTGCGCTTACATCCCAACTGCATAATGTGGCTACTGCACTTAAGGAAGTAAACAACTATGGGACGGGCCCGCCATACCTGAATGTACAAACTATCTACAATACAGGAGATCATACCAAAAGTAGAGCCTCCTAAAAGATGGAGCTCACGACACCAATGCAAAGAGATCCTAAGGATGTGGATCTAGCACTGCCGCCTTACCGCGGATTTAACGCACCGGGAGAGGTCGATAACAGTGTACTAAGTATGTGAAATCAGAAAGTACTTAAATGAAAACATATCATTTTAAAATCGGTTTACATATATGTATGAAACAACGAAGGTAACCGCACATAGTGCCACATCATAAACAAGAGCAACAATAGGTAAATCAGAACAGTCTTTTCTAGGTGCGAATGATCAAGCAGGCCAATTGCGTAGTATCACCATACAAGCCTAATCCTCGACTCAGTAGTCCGCATAGGCCACTCACGTAGGCCCGCATAGGTATATAACCCCGCATCGAGGTAGCTACTCCTGCATCGCCCCGACTCGTAGTCCGCATGGCCACATGACCGCATGAGGTATAACCCCGCACACTAACACGGAACTCCGTAGCTCCGCATAGGTCCCCGACCCGCATGAGGTATTCTCGAATCATGGTCCTGCACCTC
Organism: Przewalskia tangutica; assembly: GCA_029844215.1. NCBI lineage: Eukaryota > Viridiplantae > Streptophyta > Magnoliopsida > Solanales > Solanaceae > Przewalskia > Przewalskia tangutica. The sequence continues at coordinate 69,697,694 of CM056727.1, forward strand.
CGAGTCTACCCCGTGACGGAGGCGACAACCCCAGAACATGTCAAGAGGTGAGTGATATTACACTAACATAACAGCTTATCGTTAAACAACATAAGCACAACAAGAATACTCTCTTATACAAACGTTACAAGACACTAACACACATAGCATCATATCATGTCTACTTATCAAACCATCTTATTATTCTTTTCACAAATCAATATAAGTCTGTTATAAACACATAGGTAAACTGTTCCTTTTATTATTCTTAAGTGGTTATACCTAACTTCCCATAAAGCTAGTATAACTCTTAAGCTTCTGTTTTAAAAACTAATTAGTTCTCTTCTGTAAAAAAATGATTCAGTATTCTTTTGAAATGTTTTAAGATCCTTATTATTCAGGCTTAAGTCGCAAGACATTGCCGTAAGTATTATTCAGGCTTAAGTCAAAAGACATTGCCGTAGTTATTATTCAGTTAACACATGTACGTCTACCGTACTACATATATATTTTAAAATATCATGCTTTAGGAAGAATCACATACCTTCTCAGCGAAAACCACCTGCCAAGTTGAATATGTCGCGCGCAGAGAATCAACCTATAATAGTCAGACACGTCTATCAACGTTCAGACTACTCAAAACTTGAAGCGGATGGTTATCTATCCTACGGAAAATTGGGCAGACTTCCTACCCGGTGAGCTACTCAAGTTCATCGTGGAAAACAAATCCTAAGTAAATCTGATTTGATTATTCTTCTTTTAAACCCTTCTACTGTGATAACAGTTCAATTCTATTCTTTAATATCCTTCTAAGTATTTATACTTATTTCTATACTTCTACAGTATGTATTCTCTAATTACAAAAGAAGGACAAGTTTATTTACCTCGGTAAGCCCAATAATATCCTAGATAAAAGTCGCGCCTGAGCAAGGTTTAGCTCCTAAGTTGTACGCTCAGAGTCTAAGAAAACCTTAGAAGTTCTTCACAACTTCTACTAAGGACTAAGGGATTTGGGCTAGGGTATTTTGGGCATTATAACAATACTAGAAGGCAACTTTTCTACCAAGGGAGGGGGGGTAGATTTCGGCTAGGCTAGGGGAGGATTAGCCTCGGCTAAGCTTCTCAAGGGGGGGGGGTGTGTTGGACGAAAAGTCTTAAGGGAGAGGAGAGGATTTTAGACTTGGAAAGTTTTTGTGGATGAAGAACTCTTCATCTCAAGAGGGGTATTTATAGGTCAAGGGATGGCCAACCAAGGGCCAAGATGGTGCCAAGTGCAAGGCAAGTGTAAGGTCAAGATTTGGGCAAGTGTCCTTAGCCAACTTGCACACAAAATATCCTACCAACTCCAAGACAAAAATGGCCATCCAATTCGGCCTAATGCCGCCCCACATCCATCAATTGGAGGGTGACAAGTGTCGCCCTCCCGTTGGTCCAAAATGTTTCGTCTCTCGGAAAAATCCGCAAAAATTAGAAATGACATAGCCGGAATTTACCCTACGAAAGCTGTGGAAACGTTTCGTCGGAAAACTATTCGTTTTGTGAGTTGTGCCCAAAAAAACGTCCAAGGCCTAAACTTTAAGGCCAAACTTGTACGTACGCCCTCACGTACATACTCCGGAAATACGGGATATAACATTCTCCCCTCCTTAGAAACATTCGTCCCGAATGTTCCTTCCCAAGACAGTTAACGATAAGATTCTTCATAACTTAAACAGTTGCAAATGTCACACACGGCCACAGAACAACACTTAGGCATAAACGATAACGAAAATTTACAAGTAGGAAAGTGAATTACCTGGAGGTGTGGGGAATAGGTGAGGATACTTCTGCCTCATGTCCTCCTCAGCTTCCCACGTCATCTCCTCCCTGAGCTCGTTCCGCCACAAGACTTTGACGGAAGCCACGTCCTTCGTCCGCAGATGCCTAACCTGACGATCGATTATCGTTATGGGAATCTCCTCATACGATAACCCCTCGGTCACCTGGACATCGTCAATCGGGTGTACCCTAGATGGATCCCCGATACATCTCCTCAGCATAGATACGTGAAAAACAGGATGCACTGCCTCCAGATCGGACGGCAGATCCAACTCATAGGCAACCTTGCCTACCTTGCGGACAATCTGAAACGGCCCAATGTACCTTGGGCTGAGTTTCCCTTTCTTCCCGAATCTTATCACACCCTTCATGGGTGACACCTTTAGGAAAACCCAACATGAACCTCGAACTCTAGATGCCGACGATGATGATCTGCATATGACTTCTGTCGACTCTGAGCTGTCAGCAACCTCTCCTGGATAAGCTTCACCTTATCCACTGCCTGCTGCACCAAATCTGGTCCCACTAACTGCACCTCTCCCACATCGAACCAGCCTATAGGCGATCTGCACTTCCTCCCATACAAGGCCTCATAAGGCGCCATCTGAATACTGGAGTGGTAGCTATTATTGTACGCAAACTCAACTAGAGGCAAATGATCCTCCCAACTACCCCTGAAGTCGATAACACAGGCTCGCAAGATATCCTCGAGTGCGGATAGTGCGCTCGCCCGTCTGGTGCTGCGGATGGAATGCGATTGCTCACTGTGTCCCTAAACCTCTCTGGAAAGACCTCCGAAGTTAGCCAGAACCGGGCTCTGTCTGCGATATGATCGAAATAGGACTCATGCACCGACGATCTCGGATGTAAAGTCCGCATAATCCTCAGCCGAAATAGTCGTCCTGACGGGAAGAAAGTGGGCTGATTTCGTCAGCCTGTCGATGATAACCCATATAGAATCATGTCTCCTCTGAGTGCGAGGTAATCCTGTGATAAAATCAATGTTGATTACCTCCCACTTCCAGGTCGGGATCTCAATCGTCTGCAACAAACCACTGTGCCTCTCGTGCTCTACCTTCACCGACAACACGGCACCGAGCTACGAACTCGCAGAATCGTTATACCCCGTATTTCCAGAGTATATACGTGAGGGCGTACGTATACAATTTGAGCCTTAAAGTAGGCATAGGTTCGAATTTGTGCATAGCTACCAAAAGGAGTCGTTTTGACTAAACGTTTCCACGCTTTCAAGGAAAATTCGCTATGTCATTTATAATTTTTGGATTTTTCCGAGAGACGAACATTTTGACCAACGGAGGTGACATGTGTCACCTCACATTGACGTGAGAAGTGGACTAAGGCAAGCAAAGGCACGTTTTTGTGCCTTGGGTTAGGTAGGATATTTGTGCAAGTTGGTGTGGTAGATGGATAAGGTCCACATGGTTGAAATCTAGCCCTACACTTGCACCACACTTGTCTTCATCTTGCCATTGGTTGGCTTTCACTTGACCTATAAATACCCTCTAGTTGAAGACATTCTTCATCCAAAATTGAGCAATCTTTCTAAGTCTCAAACCCTCCTCTCCCTCTTGTGATCTCGCCCACCACACACCCTCCCCTCTTAAAGGCCCCTTGGCGAAACCTACCCTCCCCCTTTGTAGAGGCTTGGTCGTGGGGTACACACCCCCCCTAGCCTAGTTGTCTCGTATAAATACCCCTTGTTGTGGTATAGAAATACTCTCCTAGTATTTTTGTTATGTCCAAATACCTTGGCCCAAATACCTTGTAGTATTCCCAAGGTTACACTTATACAAGCCAGAGAATACCATTATACTTCCTCACCACAAAAACGAAACCCTAAGTAAATCTTCACCCGTAGTTGAAGTTATAAGTAAGTTGGTTAGAACTTCTAAGGGTTGGTTGGAGCGGTTAGAGCGCACGAGTAGAGCTAAACCTTGCTCAGATCGACATATAAACTCGATAATTTTGGGCTTATCGAGGTAAACACTCTTGACCTTCTATTGTAATTGGAAATTACATGTTGTAGGAATATATAGTTGATGTATACTATATATAGTACGTAACATTATAATTGTGCGGCAATGTCTTTTGACTTAAGCTCGAATAATACTTACGGCAATGTCTTGCGACTTAAGCTGAATTTTAAGAAGTGAATCGAATTGTAATTACATAGGATCAGACATAAAGAGGCTTGTGTAGTATTGCTGTGAGTAGAATTGTACGCATCCGGTTAGACGTGTTAACCCCCCCCCTGGTTGGCTTGGTAGCCGACCTCGATAGAGGAGGAGATTTACGCTGTTGCGGGGGGGGGGGGAGGTGCTGCCGAATTTTCTGTAGAATATTCTACATTGAGATCTAAAGATATTAATAGGCGCTTTGTGGCCTCTATAGGTTGTAGTACTACGTGTGGAGTGATCTGCTTGACTGAGAGTGTAGCAGACGGTTTGAGGTACTTGGAGCGTTTTGCTATTAGTCGATACTCGTCGCGAGGTATGTGAACCTCTTCCTATCTGTTCTAGCATGATATGTGTATAACTATGTAGTACGGTAGACGTACGTGTGTTAAATGTATTTGATTGTCTTTAAACATAAATTGTTATAACGGCTTTATGGGAAGTTGGTTATAACAGCTCTATGTAAATGAGAAATGCTTTGTGGTTTTTAAAAGATAACTGATTTGACTTATAACCGACTGGATGTAAAAGAACCTTGGAGTATTCTAAAAGATTAAGAAACCTTTTTGAAAGAAGTGTGTACTTGGTATGAAAACATAAGAGTTATACCAGCTTTATGAGAAGTTAGGTGTAACGCCTTAAGAAGAGATAAAAAGAATGGTTTAATGGTTTAGAAGTTAAGAGACTTATTCTTAAAGGATAAGAGACTTGACTTAATATGGATGTTTGTGTGAAACCTCATTCGTGAGTAATGAGTACTTGGTTTTTGGAAGGAATAATGTTTTACTGATTTCGGAAATCAGAATGTGTATCGACAAACCACTGCAGCGTTAATAAAGGAAAATGTATTGAATAATTAAGTATTATTAAAACTAGTAGAAACCTCCATCTGCATAGAAGGTAAGATGAGACAAAATGATATTACATTTTCTAGATCATGGCTGCTTAATAAGATTGATTATGAACAAGAATAACCTACTCGCCTATGGCATATGTTACTCAATTGTTTTAAAAGAGATTAAGACATTGAACTATGAAACTTTTCAAAAAGAGACTCGCGTAATTAAAATTAGGCAAACTGGAACCTTAGAGAAAAGAAAGGCATTGTGTTGTCTTAAAATGGTTTAAAGCATAAGGTGTTATAACAGCTTTATGGGAAGTTGGTTATAACGACCTTATGAAAACAAAAGAAAGGTTTTATCATTGGTTCTAACGTGGTAACTTGACTTTAAAAAAAAAGAAAGTATGGAAGTTGTTTTGGTTTACTTAAAAGATATAAGTCACTCTATTTTTATACTACGGGTATCGGGTGACTTTTATAAAAGGAATAAATCTCTTTAAAAGGAATTTAACGACGTAGTACTTTAGGTTAAAACCGAACTTGGGCATAAAATGGAAGTACCTTGAGTTGTGTATAAACTTGCCTATGCTTGTTGATTGTGAAACTTGCCTATGCTTGTTGTGATAGCCTTTGTTGTGCAAGAATTGTGTTTCTATACTACCGCGTCTCTCGATGGAGGATCGGTTGACTTGTTGAGAACTTACTTGGACGTGACCGGCAGTGACGGATAAATTCCACGGGTACGTTCCTGTTGATAGTGTTACTTTGTTAATCGCTTTGGACATACTGACACGATGCGTAGCGCACGTATGCTTCCACTTTGATTACCGCTTGTTGTCTTATTGTTTCCTTGGACATGCCGACACGACGCGTAGCGCACGTATGCTTCCATTTGGAATGTTGTCTTATTTGCTCCTTTGGACATACCGACACGATGCGTAGCGCACGCATGCTTCCATTTGGAATCTTTGTCTAATTGTTTCCTTTGGACACGCGACACGATGCGTAGCGCATCGTATGTTTCCATTTGGAATGTTGTCTTATTTGCTCCTTTGGACATACCGACACGATGCGTAGCGCACGTATGCTCCCATTTGGATTGTCTTGTTGTTATCATATCATGCATCGGTAGTGAGGCGTACTCACGCAGGATTGATGTTGTGGTATGAGACCACGAATTGATATAATCATATGTGTGTATCGTAGTTTGGTTATCATACTTGTCTCCTGCTTTTATAGACTATTATGATTTCATTTACGATTTTTCGATTCACATACTTGGTACTGTTATCACTCCTTCGGCCGAGCGTATAAAGAGGCGAGCTCTACCACGGAATGCACTCGAACCGTGGCTCTCCGTATGGCACGTCCCGAGAAGATGGCCAGGGCATGCCTCGAGGATCGCAGCAGCCGGTACCATTTGTTGGGTCGTCGAGCAAGGCTCGCGACAAAGTGACAAAGTGGTATCGTGAGCGATTAGTCCTCGGAAAGTGTCTACAGACCGTGTCTCAGTAGTCTTGATTATCGGTGTTTTGTGCACCACATCTATAATCAGGAGGCTATAGGACATTTAGGATTGGTTTACATTCTTCTCATTCTGAGATCGTGCCTTAGAGTGGTGTGATGAGTTGAACCCCTCTGACGTATTCCTTTCCTTTACCGTTATGCTCCGCGCAGGCAACCCGCCTGGCGGCAAGGCAGCAGAGGAAGATACGAGTAGAGCAGCGGCAGTCTCTACAGAGACCACAATACCTGAGCCTCCAGTCCCTACAGCCGCGTATGAGACGGGTTACAAGCGAGATGGCCCGATTAACGGCCGTGGTGGCTGACTTGAGGATAAGCCGACGCAGCAGCTTCCCCAAGAGCACCCGTAGTTCACCCCGAGCGCATCTTGAGATTACGGATTTTACGAGGTGTAACCCGCGAGTTTTATGGGTCGAGGCCCGAGGATGATCCGCAGGAGTTCATCCGCAGCTGCAGCGATCATGAGAGTGATCAAGGCATCGGAGACCGAGTCGGTGGTCCTAGGTTCGCATCGGCCGCGTGATACCGCAATGATCGGGTTTGATTCGTGGAGCCGCCCGGGAGAGCATGCACTTCCAGCTTTATGGGACGAGTTCTCAGAGGCCTTTCTTGCACATTTCTTGCCTCCACAGATGAGGAGGGCTCGGGCCGACAGATTTTTGGGGTTGCGGCAGAACGGGCGTACGGTTCGGGAGTACAATGTGGAGTTCGACTCATTGGCTGCACGCCCCCGCATTAGTAGCTAGTATGGAGGATCGAGTGCACCGATATGTTACAGGCTCGATGATTACCTAGCGTAGAGTTGTTCGGTGTAGCTCTTCAACCGGCATGGACATTGCCCGCATGCAGCTTATGCACTGGAGGTGAGGAGCGAGAAATCGACGAATGACCAAAGTCGCAGGTGCGGCCACAATCGCAGTGGTCCTTTGGTGATTTTCGAGGCGCACCGCCTCAGCAGACTAGTTATGTGCCTCCGCCAAGCATGAGTGGTCCTCTACAATCTTGAGCGTCGAGTTTTCGTGAGCGGTCGTGGCTCGAAGGGTTCAGATTTTCGGGAGAGCAGGGTGTTAACCACCAAGCCACCCATACCGTTGTGGACCTGTGGTAGACTCCGATGGGGAATGTCGTGCTAGTCCGGAGTTTGTTTTACATGACACAGGCCATTTTGGGAGAAATTGTCCGACCAGTGGTAGCTGGTAGGATAGCACAGACTACGGATCGCCATGGTTCTTCACCTTCCATAGTCAGCAGATGTTCATACACCGCGGCCACGGTAGAGGTCGCGGTGGAAGTTCCCGATTTAGCGGTCCTCAATCGCCTATTTTCAGTATATCCTTAACCTCTAGAGTTTTGTATGTATTGATGATGTGATGATGTGTTTAGTGTTATGTTCGGATAGCGTTGTGCTAAAACGTGATGTAGAACCTGGTTGTGAGAAGGGTAAGCTTGAGGGTGAGAAAATGATGAACCTTAGAATATTATAGTTGAGACCTTAGATGTAAGGCCGTCTTGAGTACCGATTTTGCAAGTGATCCTTGTCGAGTGCATTTTATGCCTAGAACGTTTTGTGTGATAAAGTCCCCGGTAGTGTGTAATGGAAGTGGTAGCTTTCATGACTGTATAGGTAAGATTGTTCGGATCGGGGAACAAGAGCTTGACGCGTAAGTGGGTCGGTTGGGGCCATGTTGAGGCCAACCCGCGGCGGTTTCAAAGTGGGGTCAGCTGGGTGGTCCCGCCAGTGGTAGGTCACGAGGGTGCTAGGCCCATGATTAGATAACCATCGATGAGTTCGTGGATACGCTCGACCGAGGCGGATCGTGAAGGCCGGAATGGCCTGGGAGATTGCTAGTAAGATGACCAAGTTTGGAGGTGGTGACTCAAAGTTTTGGGAAAGCAATGACGAAGTGTGGTAATGATGCTAGAGGAGTTCAAGTGTCCGAGAAGGCACGACGAGGGAAGGAAGAGAACGTGATATTTCGTGGCGGTGTGGCGTTGGCAACTTGTTAGAAGAACTTCGTTATCTGTTTGAAAAGGAACATTCGGGACGAATGTTTCTGCGAGGGGAGAATGTTATACCCGTATTTCCAGTATATACGTGAGGCGACGTATACAATTTGAGCCTTAAAGTAGGCATAGGTTCGAATTTGTGCATAGCTACCAAAAGGAGTCGTTTTGACTAAACGTTTCCACAGCTTTCAAGGGAAAATTCGCTATGTCATTTATAATTTTTGCGGATTTTTCCGAGGCGAAACATTGTGGACCAACGGGAGGCTGACATGTGTCACCCTCACACTGGACGTAAGAACTGGACCGCAAAGGCAAGCAAAGGCACGTTTTTTGTGCCTTGGGTTAGGTAGGATATTTGTGCAAGTTGGTGTGGTAGATGGATAAGGTCCACATGGTTGAAATCTAGCCCTACACTTGCACCACACTTGTCTTCATCTTGCCCATTGGTTGGCTTTCACTTGACCTATAAATACCCCTCTAGTTGAAGACATTCTTCATCCAAAAATTGAGCAATCTTTCTAAGTCTCAAACCCTCCTCTCCCTCTTGTGATCTCGCCCACCACACACCCTCCCCTCTGAAGGCCCCTTGGCCGAAACCTACCCTCCCCTTTGTAGAGGCTTGGCCGTGGGTACACACCCCCTAGCCTAGTTGTCTCGCATCAATACCCCGTGGTGTGCTATAGACAGACTCTCCTCCTATTGTTGTTACGGCCACATACCATGGCCCAAATACCTTGTAGTCTTCCCCAGGTTACACTTATACAAGCCCGCAGAATACCATTATACTTCCTCACCACAAAAACGAAACCCTAAGTAAATCTTCACCCGTAGTTGAAGTTATAAGTAGAAGTTGGTTAGAACTTCTAAGGGTTGGTTGAGCGGGTTAGCGCACTGAGTAGAGCTAAACCTTGCTCAGATCGACATATAAACTCGGATAATTTTTGGCTTATCGAGGTAAACACTCTTGACCTTCTATTGTAATTGGAAATTACATGTTGTAGGAATATATAGTTGATGTATACTATATATAGTACGTAACATTATAATTGTGCGGCAATGTCTTTTGACTTAAGCTCGAATAATACTTACGGAATGTCTTGCGACTTAAGCTGAATTTTAAGAAGTGAATCTGAATCGTAATTACATAGGATCAGACATAAAGAGGCTTGTAGTATTGCCGTGAGTAGAATTGTACGCGTCCGTTAGGCGTGTTAACCCCTGGTTGGCTTGGTAGCCGCACTCGATAGAGAGAGATTTACGCTGCCATGTGGGGGGAGGTGTCACGAATTTTCAGAGAATATTCTACATTGAGATCTAAAGATATTAATAGGCGCTTTGTGGCCTCTATAGGTTGTAGTACTACGTGTGAGTGATCCGCTTGACCGAGAGTGTAGCGCATCGGTTGAGGTACTGGAGCGTTTTGCTATTAGTCGATACTGCCGCGAGGTATGTGAACCTCTTCCTATCTGTTCTAGCATGATATGTGTATAACTATGTAGTACGGTAGACGACGTGTGTTAAATGTATTTGATTGTCTTTAAACATAAAGTGTTATAACGCTTTATGGGAAGTTGTTATAATACTTCATGTAAATGAGAAATGCTTTGTGGTTTTTAAAAGATAATCGATTTGACTTATAACCGATCGATGTAAAAGAACCTTGGAGTATTCTAAAAGATTAAGAAACCTTTTTGAATGAAGTGTGTACTTGGTTTGAAAACATAAGAGTTATACCAGCTTTATGAGAAGTTAGGTGTAACGCCTTAAGAAGAGATAAAAAGAATGGTTTAATGGTTTAGAAGTTAAGAGACTTATTCTTAAAGGATAAGAGACTTGACTTAATATGGATGTTTGTGTGAAACCTCATTCGTGAGTAATGAGTACTTGGTTTTTGGAAGGAATAATGTTTTACTGATTTCGGAAATCAGAATGTGTATCGACAAACCACTGCAGCGTTAATAAAGGAAAATGTATTGAATAATTAAGTATTATTAAAACCAGTAGAAACCTCCATCTGCATAGAAGCTAAGATGAGACAAAATGATATTACATTTTCTAGATCATGGTTGTTTAATAAGATTGATTATGAACAAGAATAACCTACTACCATGGCATATGTTACTCAATTGTTTTAAAAGAGATTAAGACATTGAACTATGAAACTTTTCAAAAAGAGACTTGCGTAATTAAAATTAGGCAAACTGGAACCTTAGGGAAAAGAAAGGCATTGTGTTGTCTTAAAATGGTTTAAAGCATAAGGTGTTATAACAGCTTTATGGGAAGTTGGTTATAACGACCTTATGAAAACAAAAGAAAGGTTTTATCATTGGTTCTAACGTGGTAACTTGACTTTAAAAAAAAAGAAAGTATGGAAGTTGTTTTGGTTTACTTAAAAGATATAAGTCACTCTATTTTTATACTACGGGTATCGGGTGACTTTTATAAAAGGAATAAATCTCTTTAAAAGGAATTTAACGTACGTAGTACTTTAGGGTTAAAAACCGAACTTGGGCATAAAATGGAAGTACTTCGAGTTGTGTATAAACTTGCCTATGCTTGTTGATTGTGAAACTTGCCTATGCTTGTTGTGATAGCCTTTGTTGTGCAAGAATTGTGTTTCTATACTACCGCGTCTCTCGATGGAGGATCGGTTGACTTGTTGAGAACTTACTTGGACTTGACCGGCAGCGGACGATAAATTCCACGCACGCTCGCTGATAGTGTTACTTTTGTTAATCGCTTTGGACATACCGACACGACGCGTAGCGCACGTATGCTTCCACTTTGATTACCGCTTGTTGTCTTATTGTTTCCCTTCGACACGCCGACACGATGCGTAGCGCACGTATGCTTCCATTTGGAATGTTGTCTTATTTGCTCCTTTGGACATACCGACACGACGCGTAGCGCACGCATGCTTCCATTTGGAATCTGTCTTATTGTTTCCTCGACACGCCGACACGATGCGTAGCGCACGGTATGTTTCCATTTGGAATGTTGTCTTATTTGCTCCTTTGGACATACCGACACGATGCGTAGCGCACGTATGCTCCCATTTGGATTGCTGTCTTGTTGTTATCATATCATGCATCGCCAGAGTGGCGAAGGTACTCCACGCGGGATTGATGTTGTGGCATGAGACCGAATTGATATAATCGCATGTGTGTATCGTAGTTTGGTTATCATACATGTCTCTCGCTTATAGACTATTATGATTTCATTTACGATTTTACGCCACATACTTGGTACTTAGATCGACCTCTCCGGGGGTGCGTTCATGCCGCAGTAGAGTACATCTACCGTCGATCCCCGCTAGGATCTCATTTCAGCGTTTGGGAAGCTCCGTTCTTCGGAGGCTTATCTGCTGGTATGTTACCCCGAGTGCGTAGGTTCTTGTACATTCAGGGTATGGCGGGCCCCGTCCCGTCATAGTTGTTGTATAAACTCTTAGAGGTGCAGAGTAATCGCGCGGTGGTTTTGTAAAAGGATTAAACTGTTCGTTTTAAAAAGGAGTTGTTTATATATATTTTATTGGAAGGTAACCGTTTGGTTTGCCTGTTTCATTCACTTGTCTCATGTTTAGGTTTAAGTTTTTATTTCCGCTGGTTTTCTCTGATGTTGTATCACTAGGGTGCCCGGTAAGGCACGATCCACGCCCGGATCGGTCGTGACAAAGAACGCCCTCTTCAAGCCATCCCACCAATACACAGATCTGGGGTCGTGGTACATCTTGGTCGACTCGACGGATAGAGTAACGCTACCGCAGTGCTTCCCCAAGAACTCGCCAAGTCCTCAAACATCCGGAACACACAACCTGCTCAAACCTTAGCACCCCATCGTGCTACCTCAAAAGCGACCCTTGCCTCACGAAGAGTTGTATCACGATAACGTGTCAAAATCGATCTCGAATCGTTGCCTCTTCACCTCTCGACGATGGAAGACTCGGCAACCTCACGAACTCGAACCCCATCGCTATCGTAATCAATCAAGCGGACACCAAGGCTCGCTAATCGATGCAAATCACGAACCATGTCCCTTCTCTCGCTGCACATCCGATAGGCTCCCATCGACCTACGACTAAGAGCATCCGCCACAACATTGGCCTTCCCGTGGTACAGATATCAACATCGTAATCCTTAAGCAACTCTAACCACCGCCTCGCCGAAGTTCACTCCTCTGTGAAGATATACCGAGGCTCTTGTGGTCCGTATAAATATCCACATGAACCCCATACAAGTAGTGCCTCCAGGATCTTCAAAGCGTGAATCACCGCCGCCAACTCCAAATCATGGGGGTAGTTCCTCTCGTGTTTCTTCAAATTGCCGGGATGCATACGTTATAACCTTGCCCTCGCTGCATCAACACACATCCCAACCCGATGTCCGACGATCACAATACACAACATAACCGTCTGACCTCCGAAGAGTAAGAACGGGCGGTCGCCGTCTCTTTTCAAGAATCGAAACCCCGCCACAAGCATCACCATCAAACTCGTCGCTTCCGAGTCACCCTAGCCAACGGTGCGTAGATAAGCAAACTTCTACGAACCGCCGATAATAACTCGCAAGGCCCGTAAAATCGCGAACCTCGCCGGAGTAGTAGGTTCAGGCCAAGTCCCGATCGCCAATCTTGGCCGATCCACTGAATGCCATCACCGACAATATGCCCAAGAAAAGCCACCAAGTCAACCAAAACTCACATTTGGAAAACTTGGCGCATAAATCCGCCGGTCTCGAGAATCACAAGACAGCCTCAAATGCCCGCATGCTCCTCGCCTCGAGCGAGAATAAACCAAGATATCATCAATGAACACTATCACAAACGTGTCCAAAAATGGTTTGAACACTCGGTTCATCAAATCCATGAATACCGCCGAGCATTGTGTAACGACTCCGCCCCGGTTCGCATCGTGCCTTATCCCGCACCCTAGTGACACAACATCGAGAAAACCAATGGAAAATAAAACTTTAAACAAGAAACAAGATATATGATCATAAACAAAGTGCCAACCCAACGGTTACCTTCCAATAACATATATAAATACAACTCTTTCAAAACGAATAGCTTTAATCCTTTTTACAAACCCCGCCCACAACAAGATTTCATGCACTTAAGATTTACAACGACTATGACGACAGGGCTTCGCCATACCCTCGAATGTACAAGAACCTACAACTCAGTGGAACACATACCAAAAGATAAGCCTCCGAGAAACGGAGCTTCCCAAAACGCTGAATCGAGATCCTAAGAGCGAGGATCCACGGCCGATGTACCTCTACCGCAGATGAACGCACTTCAAGGGCGAGGTCAAGATAACAGTACCAAGTATGTGAAATCAGAAATATCAGAATGAAATCATACTAGTCTATATAAAGCAGAGACATGTATGATAACCAAACTATGATCACAACATAAAAGCGATCATGTCGATCGTGACTCACGCCTCAAGTCATCACTCAAATATAACTATGGGTCTCACGCCCACAACATCAATCATGTTCGCATCACGGCCGCATGCCCGACCGTGATCGGTGTAGACATGTCCATGATGCAACAATAATACCAATGCCCCATGGCCACATGCCCCGAATTCTACCTCGTGTAGACACGCCCATGTGACATCAACAATAATATCTGGGTGATCAACTCGCCGCACGGCCACATGCCCGAATTCTACCTCTGTAGACATGTCCATGTAACCACAATAACAATATATCGGTAATTAACCCGCCGATGCCCCTGACATCAGACGTAGACATGTCCATGTGACATCAACAACAAGACAAGAATCAAAATGGAAACATACCCGTGGAATTCCCATCATCGCCAAAGACGTCCAAGTAAGTTCTCAACAAGTCAACCGCCTCTATCGAGAGACGCCAGAATACGTAAATACCACACTTGCACAACAAAGGCTATCATCACAAGCATAGGCAAGTTTCACAACAACAAGCATAGGCAAGTTTCACAACAACAAGCATAGACAAGTTTCACACAACTCAAAGTACTTTCATTTTATGCCAAAGTCCGGTTTTAACCCCAAAGTACTACATCGTTAAGTTCTTTTAAAAGAGATCCATTACTTTTATAAAAGTCACCCGATACCGTAGTATTAGGATGACCAACCCACATTCCTTTTCAAAATCAAGTAACAACATTCTTTTCCTAAGTTCCGCTTGCCTAGTTTCAATTACTCAAGCTTCTCATTTTCAAATGGTTTCATAGTTCCCAAACTTAATCACTGATTCCTTTTAGAACAATTGAGTAATATATGTCTTACGTGAGAGTAGGTTATTCTTGTTTACAACATTCTTATTACAACAGCCATGATCTAGAAAATGTAATATCATTTTGTCTCATCTTAGTTTCTATGCAGATGGAGGTTTCTACTGGTTTTAATACGATACATCATTATTCAATACATTTTCCTTTATTAACGCCGCATGGTCCGTCGATACACATTCTGATTTCCGAAATCAGTAAAACATTATTCCTTTAAATAAAACCAAGTACTCATTACTCACGAATGAGTTTTCACACAAACATTCACATAAAAACAAATAAGTTAAGTCTCTTATCTTATAAGATCAAGTCTCTTAACTTCTAACATCAGTAAACCATTTTCTTTACCTCTTAAGACATTATACCTAACTCCCATAAGGCTAGTATAACTTTTTTTTAAAACCTTTAAAACCAAGTGTTACTCTCCCTTCAAAACGATTTATAAATCTTTTGAAATACATCAAGTTCTTTATTATAACTAGCCAGTTATAATTCACATCAGTTACCTTTTAAAACCACAAAGTATTTTCTTACCTACATAAAGTTGTTATAACCAACTTCCCATAAAGCCGTTATAACACTTTATGTTTTAAGAACAATCAAACACGCTAACACATGCACGTCACCGTACTACATAGTTCACACATATCATGCTAGAAGAGATAGGAAGAGGTTCACATACCTGCGACGATTTATCGACAATAAGCAAAATGCTCCAATTACTACAACATTGCTAGCCCTTTCCACTCCTCGAGTAGAATACGCTACTCTTAGTACTTTCACCTATAAAGGTCACAAACGTCTATTAACCCCAAAACACAAGTTTCTATCTTTCTACGTAAAATTCTACAAAGACTCTCCCGCAACAACAGAAATCTCCTCCTCTATCGAGGCCGCCACCAAGCCAACCAGTGGGGTTTTTACACGCCTAACCTGACGTGTACAATTCTACTCAAAGAATACTACACAAGTCTACCGCAATACACCCTATGTAAATACAAGGCGCTTCTTTTCTTTATTCTTCAGCTTAAGTCAAAAGACATTGCCAAAGATTAAGCTTAGTTCTATATATAGTATACTTCAACTATATATTCTAATAACATGTAATTTCCAATTACAAATAGAGGACAAGATAATTACCTCGATAAGCCCATAATTATCCAAGTTAAATGTCGATCCTTAGCAACGCTTAGCTCCAACTCCGGTGCTCCATCCCGCTCCAAACAACCCTTAAGTTCTAACCAACTTCTACTTAAATACTTCAATCAATCAACGAAGATTTTCTTGTGGTTTGGTTTGAGACTAAAGGGACAAAAGGGTAGTATTTCCTGCTCTACGATAGAGGTATCTTTGGAATACTACAAGGTACAAGGCTAAGGTATTTTGGGCATTATAACAATACTAGAGAAGTATTTCAATACCACAGGAGGGTATTATACGAAAACAACTAGCAGTGGGTACCCCACGGCTAGCACCACAAAGGGGAAGTGGAACCCTCGGCCAAAGGCCACACGGTGGGGAGGGGAAGGCTCTCGGCTAAGATCTCACAAAGGGGGAGGAGAGGGTTTCAAGACTTGGAAGTTTTTGGAATGGATGAAGTCTTCACACTTAGGGGGGGTATTTATAGCAAAACCAAAAGCCAACCAATGGCCAAGATCAAGCCATGTGCAAGGCAAGTGTAAGGCCTTGATCAAGCCAAGTGCACCATAAACCCTACTCCACAAAACACTCCACAAAACAAGCCACAAAGCAAGGCACACTTCAAGGGGCCAATCGGCCAAGGCCAACCCACCTTGACCGTCCCCTCCAAATCACAACGAGGTGACAAGTGTCACCCTCCCGTTGGTCCAAAAGTTTTCGTCTCTCGGAAAAATCCGCAAAAATACAAAACGACATAGCCGTAATTTTCCCTTCGCAAGTTACGCAAAACGTTTCGTCGAAAAACGACTCTAACCGTGTTGTGACAAAGGTAACTTCGCCAAGTTACCTAGGCGGGGTGACACGTGTCACCCTCCTATCGCCCTCATAAAACGCTCTTCAAAAATATCCACAATACCGGAAAGCTCAAAAACAACGCGGGCCCCACCACACCGGAAATTTCTCACGTGGGCCCCACGTGACCATTTCCAAAATAAAATCTCAAAATTCTAATATAATTTAAGAAGCCCATATACCAAACTGGGAAACCAATTCTCATTAACGAACCTTTTTCTTCACAAATAACCTAAACTTTTCCCGAAAACTCACATCTTTCTTTCTTTTCAAAATTTCCAGTACTCGCATACATACGCCCTTACATACATACCCCGCAACTACGGGTATAACATTCTCCTCTCTTAGAAACATTCGTCCCGAATGTTCCTTCTCAAGTCGGATAACGATAAAGTTCTTCTAACAAGTTGCCAACGCCACACCTGGCCACGAAATATCACACGTTCTCTTCTCCCCTAACTCGTTGTACCCTTCTCGAACACTCGAACTCTTTCCAGTATCCGTATCACACTTCCGTCAATGCTTCTGTTTCCAACCTTTGGAGTTACTACCTCCAAACTTGGTCATCTTACTAACTTCGATCTCCCTTAAGGCCATTCCCGGCCTTCACGAACCGATTCTGGTAGAACGTATCCACGAACTCATACGATGGTCACCTAAACTGGGGCCTAGCATCCTCGTGACCCTACCACCGCGGAACCACCTCGAATCGACCACCACAAACCGGGCCGCGGGTTGACCTCAAATGGTCCTCAACCCGACCCCACAATCACACATTCTTGTTCCCCGATACGGAACAATCTAACCAACACACGTCATGAAAGCTAACACTTCCATCTCGCACTACCCATGGACTTATCACACAAATAAATCCCACGTATACTACGCACTCTGATAAAGGTCAAACATAAAATAAATCTTTTACTCATGACGACCCTACCTCTAAGGTCTCAATCGTGAAATAGTCTAAGGTTCACACTTACCATGCCCCCATACGTATCCTCCCAACTAAGCATGTTTTCTAACTCACAATTAACACAACGCTATTCGTACATAGCACATAATAATGAGACCATCATAACAAGCATACCAAAACTCTAGAGGGTTAAGGATATACCTGAAGCTACCGCTCCACTCTAATCATAGGCCCACCCGCAGGCGCATAATCAGAAGGCGATGAACCACCATCGATCCAGGTGAGTCGTAACATCCGTGCTACCTTGCCTGACAGCTTCCTCGCAAAATGGCCCCGCTGGCCGCAAAAATAACAAGCTCCTCGCACCACGACACTTCGATACGCGTCTACCACATCGACCACACCGAGGTAGGGTGACCGATCCGCCAACACCCTTACTTCCCCGAAACTCAACCTCGAGCCACGACCGCCCCGAATACTCAAGGTTGTGGAGGACCACTGCGACCGGGCGAGGTACAAAACTAGTATCTCACGAGGCGGTCCGCCTCGAAAGTCACCAAAGGACCTCGTTGTTCGCCTCTTCTCGCGATCTTGGTCATTCCGCCGACCTCCGTGCCTCACATCCAGCCAGATGAGCTCGCACGCGGCAATGTCCATGCCCTGAAGAGCTACTCCCGAACATGCCTCGACATATAATCATCGAGCCTCGTAACATATCGGTGCACTCGATCCTCCATACTAGCTACCAACGCCGACGCACGAGCCAATGAGTCGAACTCACATTGTACTCCCGAACCGCACGCCCGCTCGTCTAAGCATCAAAAATCTGCCCGCGTGCTCCTCATCTGCGAGGCAAGAAGTGAGTGAGAAAGCCCGAAAACTCATCCCATACTGCCGAGGTGCATGCTCTCCCGGAAAGCTCCCATGAATCAAACCAATCGATCGCGTATCACGCACCGATGCGAACCAAAGGTCACAGACTCGGTCTCAAGCTTGATCACCCGCATGATCTCAGAATCGCCGGATGAACTCCTGCGATCATCCTCGTGCCTCGACCCATAAAACTCGCGCTACAACTCGTAAAGTCCGTAGCCTCAAACTATCTCGCTCGGGGTGAACCATGGTGCTCGAATCGAATCACAGATCCAAATTTATCCTCATATTCGCCACGACTCGCCAAGAATCGCCATCTCCTTGTAACCCATCTCTCTCGCCTGCATCGTGGACCGAGGCTCGTGTATCGCGGTCTCGCAGCCATTGCCGCGCTCTAACCTCTGCTGGGCCGGGCGCACAAAACCCGCCGTCAAGCACAACCTCGCATCGTCGGGCTCGCGCTGCATTCCTCTCAGATCTCACTAGCGGTTCCTCTGTCTTGCCCTTCGTGGCTCGTTGCTTGCGCGGAGGCATAATCGTAAAACGAGATACGCCGGAGGGTCCAACTTACAACACAAATTTCTAAGGCACGATCTCGTAATGAGAAGAATGGAAACCAATCCTAAATGTCTCTGCCTCCTCGATTATAGATGTGGTGCACAACACATCGATAATCAAGACTCTACTAGACACGGTTCGTAGACACTTTCCGAGGATTAATCGCTTCGATACCACTTTTGTAACGACCCGCCCCGGTCTGCATCGTGCCTTATCCGGGCACCCTAGTGACACAACATCGAGAAAACCAAATGGAAAATAAAACTTTAAACAAGAAACAAGATATATGATCATAAACAAAGCCAACCCAACGGTTACCTTCCAATAACATATATAAATACAACTCTTTCAAAACGAGCTTTAATCCTTTTTTACAAACCCCGCCACAACAAGATTTCATGCACTTAAGATTTACACGACTATGACGGACAGGCTCGCCATACCCCGAATGTACAAGAACCTACAACTCGGGAACACATACCAAAAGATAAGCCTCCGAGAAACGGAGCTTCCCAAAACGCTGAATCGAGATCCTAAGAGCGAGGATCCACGGCCGATGTACCTCTACTGCGGCAGATGAACGCACTTCAAGGAGGTCAAGATAACAGTACCAAGTATGTGAAATCAGAAATATCAGAATGAAATCATACTAGTCTATATAAAGCAGAGACATGTATGATAACCAAACTAGATTCACAACATAAAAGCGATCATGTCGACGGTGACTCACGCCTCAAGTCATCACTCAAATATAACTATGGGTCTCACGCCCACAACATCAATCATGTTCGTGATCACGGGCCGCATGCCGGACTCTGATCGGTGTAGACATGTCCATGATGCAACAATAATACCAATGCCCCATGGCCACATGCCCGAATTACCTCGCAGACACGCCCATGTGACATCAACAATAATATCTCGGGTGATCAACTCGCCGCACGGCCACATGCCCCGAATTCTACCTCGGTGTAGACATGTCCATGTAACCACAATAACAATATATCGGTAATTAACCCGCCGCATGCCCCTACATCAGACGGTGTAGATACGCCCATGTGACATCAACAACAAGACAAGAATCAAAATGGAAACATACCCGTGGAATTCCCATCACCGCCAAAGACGCCCAAGTAAGTTCTCAACAAGTCAACCTACTCATCGAGAGACGCCAGAATACGTAAATACCACACTTGCACAACAAAGGCTATCATCACAAGCATAGGCAAGTTTCACAACAACAAGCATAGGCAAGTTTCACAACAAGCATAGGCAAATTTCACACAACTCAAAGTACTTTCATTTTATGCCAAAGTCCGGGTTTTTAACCCCAAAGTACTACATACGTTAAGTTCTTTTAAAAGAGATCCATTACTTTTATAAAAGTCACCCGATACCCGTAGTATTAGGATGACCAACCCACATTCCTTTTCAAAATCAAGTAACAACATTCTTTTCCTAAGTTCCAGTTTGCCTAGTTTCAATTACTCAAGCTTCTCATTTTCAAATGGTTTCATAGTTCCCAAACTTAATCACTTGATTCCTTTTTAGAACAATTGAGTAATATATGTCTTACGTGAGAGTAGGTTATTCTTGTTTACAACATTCTTATTACAATGCCATGATCTAGAAAATGTAATATCATTTTGTCTCATCTTAGTTTCTATGCAGATGGAGGTTTCTACTGGTTTTAATACGATACATCATTATTCAATACATTTTCCTTTATTAACGCCGCAAAGGGTCCGTCGATACACATTCTGAATTCCGAAATCAGTAAAACATTATTCCTTTAAATAAAACCAAGTACTCATTACTCACGAATGAGGTTTCACACAAACATTCACATAAAAACAAATAAGTTAAGTCTCTTATCTTATAAGATCAAGTCTCTTAACTTCTAACATCAGTAAACCATTTTCTTTACCTCTCTTAAGACATTATACCTAACTCCCCATAAGGCTAGTATAACTTTTTTTTTTAAAACCTTTAAAACCAAGTGTTACTCTCCCTTCAAAACGATTTATAAATCTTTTGAAATACATCAAGTTCTTTATTATAACTAGCCAGTTATAATTCACATCAGTTACCTTTTAAAACTACAAAGTATTTTCTTACCTACATAAAGCTGTTATAACCAACTTCCCATAAAGCCGTTATAACACTTTATGTTTTAAGAACAATCAAACACAGTTAACACATGTACGTCTACCGTACTACATAGTTCACACATATCATGCTAGAAGAGATAGGAAGAGGTTCACATACCTCGCGACGATTTATCGACAATAAGCAAAATGCTCCAAGTACTACAACCTTGCTAGCCCTTTCCACTCCTCGAGTAGAATACGCTACTCTTAGTACTTTCACCTATAAAGGTCACAAACGTCTATTAACCCCAAAACACAAGTTTCTATCTTTCTACGTAAAAATTCGGCACTTCCTTTCCCGCAACAACAGCGTAAATCTCCTCCTCTATCGAGGCCGCCACCAAGCCAACCAGTGGGGGTTTTACACGCCTAACCGACGTGTACAATTCTACTCAAAGAATACTACACAAGTCTCTCGCAATACACCCCTATGTAAATACAAAGGCGCTTCTTTTCTTTATTCTTCAGCTTAAGTCAAAAGACATTGCCGCAAAGATTAAGCTTAGTTCTATATATAGTATACTTCAACTATATATTCTAATAACATGTAATTTCCAATTACAAATAGAGGGACAAGATAATTACCTCGATAAGCCCATAATTATCCAAGTTAAATGTCGATCCTTAGCAACGTTTAGCTCCAACTCCGGGTGCTCCATCCCGCTCCAAACAACCCTTAGAAGTTCTAACCAACTTCTACTTAAATACTTCAATCAATCAATGAAGATTTTCTTAGGGTTTCGGTTTGAGACTAAAGGGACAAAAGGGTAGTATTTCCGGGCTCTACGTATAGAGGTATCTTTGGAATACTACAAGGTACAAGGCTAAGGTATTTTGGGCATTATAACAATACTAGGAGAAGTATTTCAATACCACAAGGGAGGGGTATTATACGAAAACAACTAGCAGTGGGTACCCTACTAGCACCACAGGGGAAGGGAACCCTCGGCCAAAGGCCACACGGTGGGGGAGGGGAAGGCTCTCGCCAAGAGCTCACAAAGGGGAGGAGAGGGTTTCAAGACTTGGAAGTTTTGGAATGGATGAAGTCTTCACACTTGTGGGTATTTATAGCAAACCAAAAGCCAACCAATGGCCAAGATCAAGCCATGTGCAAGGCAAGTGTAAGGCCTTGATCAAGCCAAGTGCACCCTAAACCCTACTCCACAAAACACTCCACAAAACAAGCCACAAAGCAAGGCACACTTCAAGGGGCCAATCGGCCAAGGCCAACCCACCTTGACCGTCCCCTCCAAATCGCTAACGAGGTGACAAGTGTCACCTCCCGTTGGTCCAAAAGGTTTCGTCTCTCGAAAAATCCGCAAAAATACAAAACGACATAGCCGGAATTTTCCTTCGCAAGTTACGCAAAAACGCTTAGTCGAAAAAAACGACTCTAACCAGGGTTGTGCACAAAGGTAACTTCGGCCAAGCCACCTAGGCGGGGGTGACACGTGTCACCCTCCTATTGGCCCTCATAAAACGTCTTTCGAAAAATATCCACAATACCGGAAATCTCAAAAACAAAGCGGGCTACAAAATCAGAAATTTCTCGTGGCCCCACGTGACCATTTCCAAAAATAAAATCTCAAAATTCTAATATAATTTAAGAAGCCCATATACCAAACTGGGAAACCAATTCTCATTAACGAACCTTTTTCTTCACAAATAACCTAAACTTTTCCGTTTAAAAACTCACATCTTTCTTTCTTTTCAAAATTTCTGCCGTACTCTCGTACATACGTCCTTACATACATACCCTGCAACTACGGGGTATAACACATTGGTCAAACCAAACGACATAACCCTAAACTCGTAGTGCGCATCGGTCCGAATGCGATTCTGGGATGTCCGACTTCTCGACTTCGCACTGGATGATAGCCCGACCGTAGATCAATCTTGAGAAACATCTCGCACTCGCAACCGGGTCGAACAAATCATCAATCCCGGGAAGGGTATCTGCTTTTAATGGTCACCTTGTTCACCGCGTAATCAACACACACGCGCAGCCCCGCCCTTCTTCTTCTTCACGAACAATACCGCTTCCCTGGGAGAAACACTCAGCCCGATGAAGCCCTTTCTCCAAAGAAATCCCTAAGTTGATCCTTCAACTCTCTCAACTCGGCAGTGCCATTCGTATGGCGGAATGTAAATAGGCCGAGTGTCTGGCAATATGTCTATACAAAAATCAATCTCCCTCTCAGGAGGGATACCCGGGAGGTCGTCTGGAAACACGTCTGGGAACTCTTCGACCACCGAATCGACGGAAAATCTGGTACCGCAGCTTCGTGATCAAACACCCGAACGAGATGGTAGATATACCCTTTCGCACCATCTTCCTAGCCTCGAGGTAGAAATAAACCTACCCTCGGCGATACCGTGCTCTCCCACTCAACAACCGGCCTCGAAATCGGAACCGCATTACTCTCTCTGCAGCCTACATTGGCGTAGCAAGAAGCTAGCCAATCCATCCCCATGATCACGTCGAAGTCAATCATCTCCAACTCTATCAAGTCGGCTAGTGGTCCGACGATCAGAATGGTCACAGACAAGCCCTATATACCCGCCGAGCTACCACCGAATCACCCATCAGCGTAGCTACCTCGAAAAGGTCTATGGACTCGTGCTCTATCCCTATCCTACTAGCAACAAGGGAGATATATGGGACAGAGTAGAACCGGATCTATCAAGGCATAAACATCAAACCTAAACCGATAAGGTACTGTGGCGACATCGGTGAGGCCTCACGATCCCGTACCTGGACAAGGCATAAATGCGATTCGAGGACCGCGAATCGGGACCCGTGCCACGACCTCTGCTCGCGACCGCTGTCCATGAGTACCTTGCCCTCCGGGCGAGTAATGTCGAGGATGAAGAAGACCCGAAAAGAACTCGTAGGATGACCCTACCATCAAGATCGCCTCTTGGCCTGACAAGTTCCTCGCATAGTGACCTCGCTGCCACAATCAAACAAGCTCCTGTAGCAGCACCACAACTCCCGGTGGATCTACCGACGGCCACACCGGCGGTGGTGGTCCCGATCGCCGCACTTCGCCGCTCGACGCTCAAGCCCCGGGCCCCGGTTCGCCTCGAATATCTCCGGGCCGTGGCCGAGGACGGTGCCGAGTGCTCGAGCCGGCCGTGGTGCAAATCTAGATCGCTGCCGAGGCCGCCACCACGATAGCCACCAAAAGACCTGCTGCCCCGTCTTCTCGCCGCCGCCTATCAACCCGCTTGCCTCTACGCCTCGCATCCAAGAGCATGAGCTCGCATGCGGTAATGTCCATACCCTGAAGAGAAACACCCGCACAAGACTCGCCATATAGTCATCTAGCCCGTGACGTAGCGGTGCACCCTATCCTCCATATTCGCTACCAATGCCGGGACATATCGAGCCAAAGAATCGAACTCGACATTGTACTCCCGATTTGGCGCCCTCTGTCTCGCCAGCAGAAAATCTATCACCGCGCCTCCTCATCCGCGAGGCAAGAAGTGAGTGAGGAAAGCCTCGAGAACTCATCCCAAGTAGGCGGGACGCGTGCTCTCCCGACAACTCCCACGAATCAAACCAATCGATCGCGTATCACGCAGCCTATGTGAACCAAAGATCACGGACTCGGTCTCCGACGCCCGATCACTCTCAAAATCCTTCAGAGCCGACGGATGAACTCCTGCGGATCATCCTCCGCCTCGACCAGTAAAACTCGGGCGGCTACAACTCGGGAAGTCTCAGAGCCTCAAACTTCTTGCCCGGGTGAACCACGGTACGACCGGGCCGGACTGAATCGCCAGATCCACTGCCCTCATGTTCCGCCACGATCTCGCCAAGAATCGGGCCATCTCTTCAGAACCCATCTCATCTCGCTTCCGGGATGTGGGATCGGAGGTGAGGGTATCGTGGTCTCACCGCCGCCGCTGCGCCCTAAACCTCTCGGGTCGGTTGCGTCATAGAACTCGCTGCCTCTGGTATAGATCGCCCGAGCCTCGTGACTCTAGGTGTCCCACTAGCAGCCTCCTCGCCTTGCCGCTTCGGGCCGGGTTGCCTTACGTGAGGCATAATCGCATGTAAAAGGAATACGTTAGAGGGGTCCAACTTTAACACACTCTAAAGCACGATCTCGAGTGAGAAGAATGGAAACCAATCCTAAATATCCTATAGCCTCATCGATTATTGGTGTGGTGCATAACACACCGATAATCAAGACTTACTAGATACGGTCTCAGACACTTTCCGAGGATTAATCGCTCGATACCACTTTTGTCACGACTGCCCAGGTTCGTGGATCGTGCCTTACCTGCACACCCAAGCGCCATACATCGAGAAAATCGGAAATATAAAACAAAACATGAAACAGATTGTAAATGAGACACGCTTTATCGATGAAAAGCTTGCCTTTCGCATATATATATAACATAGTTTTGCGCTACATCCCAACTGCATAATGTGGCTGCACTCTAAGGAAGTAAACAACTATGGCGACAGAGCCCGCCATACCCCGAATGTACAAACTATCTACAATACAGGAGATCATACCAAAAGTAGAGCCTCCTAGAAGATGGAGCTCGACACCAATGCAAAGAGATCCTAAGGATGTGGATCTAGCACTGCCGCTCTTACCGCGGCATGAACGCACTTTCAAGGAGGTCAAGACAATGGTACTAAGTATGTGAAATCAGAAAGTACTTAAATGAAAACATATCATTTTAAAATCAGTTTACATATATGTATGAAACAACTAAGGTAACCGCATTACAGTGCCACATCATAAACAAGAGCAACAATAGGTAAATCGTAACAGTCTTTTCTAGGCCGCGAATGATCGAAGGCCAATTGCCCGTAGTATCACCATACAAGCCTAATCTCGACTCTCAGAGTCCGCATAGGCCACTCACGTAGGCCCGCATAGGTATATAACCCCGCATCGAGGGTAGCTACCTCGCATCGCCCCGACTCGTAGTCCGCATGGCCACATAGACCGCATGAGGTATAACCCCGCACACTAACTCGAACTCCGTAGCTCCGCATAGGTCCCCGACCCGCATGAGGTATTCTCGAATCATGGTCCTGCATCGCCGAGTCTACCCCGCACGGAGGCGCTTAACCCCTAACATGTCAAGAGCGAGTGATATTACACTAACATAACAAATTATCGTTAAACAACATAAGCACAACAAGAATACTCTCTTATACAAACGTTACAAGACACTAACACACATAGCATCATATCATGTCTACTTATCAAACCATCTTATTATTCTTTTCACAAATCAATATAAGTCCGTTATAAACACATAGGTAAACTGCCTTTTTATTATTCTTAAGTGGTTATACCTAACTTCCCATAAAGCTAGTATAACTCTTAAGCTTCGCTTTAAAACTAATTAGTTCTCTTCATTAAAAAAATGATTCAAGATTCTTTGAAATGTTTTAAGATCCTTATTATTCAGCTTAAGTCGCAAGACATTGCCGTAAGTATTATTCAGGCTTAAGTCAAAAGACATTGCCGTAGTTATTATTCGCTAACACACGTACGCGTCACCGCACTACATATATATATTTTAAAATATCATGCTTTAGGAAGAATCACATACCTTCTCAAATAAAACCACCGCCAAGTTGAATATGTCGCAGAGAATCAACCTATAATAGTCGACACGCCTATCAACGCTCGACTACTCAAAACGATTCTAAGCGTAGGGTTCTCTATCCTACGGAAAATTGGGCAGACTTCCCTACGGTGAGCTACTCAAGTTCATCGTGAAAACAAATTCTAAGTAAGTATGCTTGATTATTCTTCTTTAAACCCTTCATCGTGATAACAGTTCAATTCTATTCTTTAATATCCTTCTAAGTATTTATACTTATTTCTATACTTCTATAGTATGTATTCTCTAATTACAAAAGAAGGACAAGTTTATTTACCTCGGTAAGCCCAATAATATCCTAGATAAAAGTCGCTACCGAGCAAGGTTTAGCTCCTAAGTTGTACGCTCCAGAGGCTAAGAAAACCTTAGAAGTTCTTCACAACTTCTACTAAGGACTAAGGGATTTGGGCTAGGGTATTTTGGGCATTATAACAATACTAGAAGGCAACTTTTCTACCAAGGAGGGGGTAGATTTCGGCTAGCAGTGGGGATTAGCCTCGCTAAGCTTCTCGCAAGTGTGTGTTGGACGAAAGGCTTAAGGGAGAGGAGAGGATTTTAGACTTGGAAAGTTTTTGTGGATGAAGAACTCTTCATCTCAAGAGGGGTATTTATAGGTCAAGGGATGGCCAACCAAGAGCCAAGATGGTGCCAAGTGCAAGGCAAGTGTAAGGTCAAGATTTGGGCAAGTGTCCTTAGCCAACTTGCACACAAAATATCCTACCAACTCCAAGACAAAAATGGCCATCCACCCGCCTAATGTCGCCCCACATCCATCAATTGGAGGTGACAAGTGTCGCCTCCCGTTGGTCCAAAATGTTTCGCCTCTCGGAAAAATCCGCAAAAATTAGAAATGACATAGTCGAATTTACCCTACGAAAGTCAGGAAACGTTTCGTCGGAAACTATTCATTTTGTGAGTTGTGCCCAAAACGCCCAAGGCCTAAACTTTAAGGCCAAACCAGACGCACGCCTCACGCATACTCCGGAATACGGATATAACGAATACCACCCTGGCCCGCGATCGTGCTCTACCCGCACCCTTTCTGTACATCGAGAATAGCAATGAACATACACAATCGATAAAATGCTTAAACATAAAATAACAACAGCTAGCCAATAAGGCCACCTTCCGTAAACTATACAAATAAAATAAGACATTTTTTTACAACCCAAACCACAATGTGACTCTGCACTTCTAAAAACAACTCGGAGCAGGCCCCGCCATACCCCTGAATGTACAACAACCGACAATACCAGGGATAAGCCTCCGGAATAAAGGAGCTTCTCAACAGCTGAACAGTGATCCTAAGATCGAGGATCAGCAACTTGTACTCTACCTGCGGCATGAACGCAGTCCCCCGAAGGAGGTCAGTACAACATATACCAAATATGTGAAACTGAAAGTACTGTAATGAAATCATAAGTCTATAATAAAACTGGAGACAGGTATGATAACTCAATTAACAGTACACAGTGCCTTACTAACAATGAGAGTAATCAAGAGTATACTTACAACATAAAAATAGGAAGCTCGCGATCAAAGCAGGACCACCCGCCCGCAGTATTATTAAGCAATCCTACTCCTGGGACTATTTCACCCGCATAGGTTGTGTGGACCCGCATGAGGTATTCCTCGCAGGTTGTACCCGCCCGCATGAGACTATTTCACCCGCATAAGCCCATAAGGACTCGCATGAGGTATTCATCGCATCATGGGTAGCAAATCCACGGAAACAGGTGGTATAACGTCTTGGGGGTTTACCCCTCATTTATACTCTTACCCTGAAGCAGGTGGTATAACATTTTGGGGGTTTACCCCTCATTTATACTCTTACCCTGGAGAAGGTGGTATAACGTCTTGGGGGTTTACCCCTCATTTATACTCTTACCCTATCTCAACCGGCCATCATACATAACATAAGCCCTACCGGCTTATCATACATAACATAAGCACTACCGGCTTATCATACAATAAATAAGCAAGTTAAGAAATCCCTCTAATTTCTTATTAGTCTTATTCATATACACTCTCATTTTAGTTTACTTAAGACACTAGCATGTCATTATAAATCCGGGAGTTTAACCCAAAGTACTACGTACTTCTATTCTTTTAAAATGACTCATTTTCATATAAAACTTTCAAGATACTAATAACCGTAGTATCAAGTCATAACTACATTTTAAGACAAGTCACAATACCTTTTTAGAAAATACATTTTCGGGCTTCTAAATCAAGTGACTTCTTTCTTTTAAAACCTTAAGCAATTGATGCCTTTAAATCAATTTGCCTTTCGTTATTTCAAGTCATTTAACATACTTAAATTACTTAGAGTAAACCACTCTTTTTAACCTTCCATAAAGCTATTATAACCAACTTCCCATAAAGCCGTTATACTAGCTTTATACATTAGCAACTTACATACTTCTTTATAACCAAGAGACTTAAACTTTCCAACAAAACAAGTATCAATAATACTTTCAACATACTTAAAGTCTCTTAACTTTTGAAAACCAAGATATCCTTAATATTTAAACAAGTGAGTTAATTCCCTAACTCAATCAACTTGGACATTCTTAAAATAAGTCAAGGATATCAAATGGACCTAGATTGTCAAAATCTTGTACGTCTACCGTACTATACATTTACAACTTATTCATGCTCAAGAGATAAGAAAGTTCCACATTGTTACACCCCGTAGTTCCAGAGTATGTATGTA
The DNA here is from genome assembly GCA_029844215.1 of Przewalskia tangutica. Lineage (NCBI taxonomy): Eukaryota > Viridiplantae > Streptophyta > Magnoliopsida > Solanales > Solanaceae > Przewalskia > Przewalskia tangutica. The sequence continues at coordinate 69,727,188 of CM056727.1, forward strand.
AGGACGTACGTACAAGAATACGACATTTAAATTGGAAAGGAAGAAAGATGTGATTTTTCGACGGAAAAGTTTCCGGATTTTGTGAAGGAAAAAGGTTCGTTAATGGGAATTGGATTACCAGATTTGGTATTCGGACTTTTTGGAATATTTGAGAATTATGGAATTTTATTTCCGGAATTGGTCACGTGGGGCCCACGGGGAAAATTTACGGGTTGTGGGGCCCACTTTATTTTCGAGATTTCGGCATTACGGATATTTTCGGAAGATGAAATATTTTGGATGAGTAGGGGGGCGACACGTGTCACCCCCATGTGGCCATGTTGGCCGAATGGTTGGTGGACAAGTGTTGGACGTTTTTGGTGGACAAGTGTTGGACGTTTTTGGTGGAGCCACTTGTCCAATTTTTGTGGTGGACACATGTCTCATTGTTGTGGTGGACACTTGGTTGGAGGACTGCACTCCCACATGGACCAAATCCTCACCATACACTTGCTTTGATCCTAGCCATTGATTTCTCTATAAATACCCCATTTGCAGTAAAGACTTTATTCATCCTCACTTGAAATATTTTTCCAAGGCAAAATTCCCCTCCCTCCCCTTAGGTGTTCTCATCCAACCCCACTTTGTGTAGAAATACTTTAAGTATTTTTGTATAAATCCCAAATACCTTAGCCTAGTATTCCTAGTAGTTTTCCAAAGTTATTTCAAATACTAGGAGCCCGGAAAAATACTACTTTATTCCTATAGTCGCAAAAATGAAGCCCTAGAAAAATCTTCATAGCTTAGATGAAGTGTTAAGAGAAGTTGTTTAGAAACTTCTAAGGGTTGCTTGGAGCGGGTTGGAGCGTAAGGAATTGGAGCTAAACGTTGCTCAGGATCGACTTATAATCTTGGATAATTTTGGGCTCATCGAGGTAATTATCTTTGTCCCCCTATTGTAATTGGATATTACATGTTGTAGTAATGTATAGTTGAGTATACTATATGTAGAATGAATATGGATAAGAATTGAACTGTATTTACATTGGACTGTATTTACAGTAGACTTGTAGTATTATTGTGGGGCAGTGTTGTACACGTCCGGTTAGAAGTGTAACCCCCCTAGGAGTTGTTGGCTTGGTAGCGGGCCTTGATTGAGGAGGAGATTTATGTGGTTACGTCTTGTATTTAGAATATTCTACGAAGAGATCTAGAAGTTGATAGACATTTTATGGCCATTATAGGTGGAAGTACTACGAGTAGCGTATTCTACTTGAAGGGTGGAAAAGGCTAGCAGAGTGATAGTACTTTGGAGCGTTTTGCTAATTGCCGATAATCGTCGCGAGGTATGTGAACCTCTTCCTATCTTTTCTAGCATGATTGTGTGAACTATGTAGTACGGTAGACGTACGTGTGCTAAACGAATTTGATTGGTTTAAAACATAAAGTGTTATAACGACTTTATGGGAAGTTTGTTATAACAACTTTATGGGAAGTTTGTTATAACAACTTTATGTAGGTAAAGAAATGGTCTGTGGTTTTTAAAAGATAAGAGACTTGACTTATAAATGACTTGATGTGAAATATTAAGGACTTGGTTTGTGTTAAAAAGTTGTGAAACCGCATTTATGATAAATGGGTAATTGAGTTTTAAAAGGAATAAGTTATATTGATTTCGGAAATGAGAATAAGTATCGAACAAACCACTGCAGCGTTAATAAAGGAAAATGTATTGACAAATAATTAATTATATTAAAACCAGTAGAAACCTCCATCTGCATAGAAGCTAAGATAAGACAAAATTGTATTACATTTCCTAGATCATGGCTGCTTTAATAAGATCATTAATAACAAGTATTGATTTTTCTTAAATTCCAAAGTAAGGAACTTGTTTTCTAAAAGAAATGAGACTTGAGGAATTTGAAGTGTATTGTTTAAAACATAAAGTGTTATAATAGCTTTATGGGAAGTTAGTTATAACGACTTTATGAAAACAAAAGGATGGTTTTATTATTGGATTTAAAATGCTAACTGGACTTTAAAGTTATAAATGATTTGGTTTAAAAAGAAAGAATGAAAATTGTTTTTGTTTACTTACAAAACAAGCATTTCATTTTTGATACTACGGTATCGTGTGACTTTTGTGAAAAGAAATGGATCTTTTAAAGAGTTAAAATACGTAGTACCTTGGGGTTAAAACCCGGATTTGTGTTCATAAAAGAATGTCTAAAGTATGTTGAACTTGCCTATGCTTGTGGTGATAGCTTTTGTTGTGCAAGTGTTGTGTTTACGTACCGCTCTCGTTGGAGGGCCGGCTATCCGTTGATTGATGGACATACTGACACGATGGGTAGCCCACGGGTATGCTTCCACTATATCGATCCTCTTGGACATACTGACACGATGGGTGGCCCACGGGTATGCTTCCATTAGGAGTGTTATTCTATTATTTGCTTTGGACATACTGACACGATGGGTGGCCCACGAGTATGCTTCCACTATGATTGTTATCTTGTTATTTCCTTTTGCCATACTGACACCATGGGTGGCCCACGTATGCTTCCATTAAGTGTTATTACGTTATTTGCTTTGGACATACCGACACACGGGTGGCCCACGAGTATGCTTCCATTATGATTGTTTTCTTGTTATTTCCTTTGGACATACTGACACGATGGGTGGCCCGCGGGTATGCTTCCATTAGGATGGTTCCATGGCCATGCTTATACCGAGGTAAGATGCCGGGGCATGCGGCCACATGCGGTTAAATTCGGGTTATATTTGAGTGATGACTTTACTGGCGTGAGTCCACGACTTGACATGATCGCTAATATATATTGTGAATCGTAGTTTGGTTATCATATATGTCTCTGCTTTATATAGACTATTATGATTTCATTTACGTATTTTCGATTTCACATACTGTACTGTTATCGACCTCCCGGGGCGCGTTCATGCCGCAGTAGAGGTACACCGTTGTTGATCCTCGCTCATAGGATCACGATTCAGCGTTTTGGGAAGCTCCGTTTCTCGGAGGCTTATCTTTTGGTATGATTCCCTGAGTTTGTAGGTTCTTGTACATTCAGTGGTATGGCGGGCCCCTGTCCCGTCATAGTTGTTATAAAATTCGTAGAGGTCTGTAATCTCAGCGGTGGTTTGTAAGGGATTTAACTGCTCAATTTTGATTTATATATACGGGAAGGTAACCGCTTTGGTTAGCCTATTGCTTATTTTATGTCTTGTTCATGTTTAAGTTTTTATTTCCGTGATTTTCTCGATGTTGTATCACCAGGTGCCCGGGTAAGGCACGCCATGCCCGAGGTCGGGTCGTGACACACATACCTCTTCGGTTTAATCCACTTGCTAAGTCCAATTCTCCGTACGTAGTATGTCAACCTATAATGACCATAATACGTCTATTAACTTCTTACTTCAAACGTAGAATATTCCAAGTGCAAAGTCACTAAATTCTACGGAAAATCTGACAAAGACTTCCTTTGTTTCTACATACTTTGCCACCTTTTTCAAGGCCGAATTCAATAACCAAACACGCCACATTTAAGGCTCAACAAAGTAGTTAACAATAGGGGATTACACGCTTAATCAAGACATGTAAAATTCCGCCCCCCAATATATAACAAACTAGTCTAAACTACAATGTCAATTCGGCAATTCGGGCAACAATACCAATTCCTCTTCCAATTTCTTTTCAATCCAAGTTGTTTAGTATAACATGTTATAATGCCGCAATTGATTATAACAACTATAATCTTCAAGTAGATAACATGCGACGATTCTAGTTAACGACCAAATTGTAATTCAATTTCAAATGACTCAACATGTCATTTTCGGATTTGAGCTTCCAAATTTCCATAACACTTATCAAACTTCATAACACATATCACATGATCATTTCTAACTTATAATAACATGGAATCTTCAATTACAAAAGCAAGACGAAGATTATACCTCATTTAGCCCAAATATGATCCAAGATTGCAAGTCGACCCTTAGCAACTTTAGCCCCTCCTTTCGACGTTCCAAACCATTCCAAGCAACCTTTAGATGCCTATGAAGAACTCTTCTTCAAGTTCCATCTTCAAAGTTGAATAACTCCTTAGGTTTTCGCCTTGCGACTAATACGAAAACACCACATTTCCGGGATCTTTCTATTGAGATACTATACTTACAATACCCTTAGGTACCTTGGTTTAAAGTAGGGAGCTTATTGGACAACAAACAAAAGTTTTCTTCTTGAACTTTTCTCCCAAAACCGAGATCTCACTAAGAGTTCTTCAAGATATTTCAAATTTCTCTAAGTGTTGAGAATGACAAAGTCTTGCACTACTAGTAAGCTTATATTACACAAGGAAGGGTTAAGATTAAAACAAATGGATGGCTTGGATGCATTTTATTAAAATATCATGCTATGTGGGCTCATTGACTTGGTCAATGTTGTCAAGCTCTTAGTCTAGCAAGACTTTCTTCATAAATATGGTCAAATGACCATTCTACCCATGCACAAATTCGACCAAGACCACTAAGAGGGGTGACACGTGTCGCCCTCTCATTCGTCGCAATATTTCGTTTTCCGACAATTCCATAATTCCGATAAATTTTTACTCGTCTCAAACCTTAACATTTTTGAGTTCTTACGTACGTTCTTATAAACATATCCTGAAATTCCGGGGTGTAACAGGTCACGTGGGGCCCACGGGAGAAATTTACGGTTTTGTGGGGCCCACTTTTTTTTCGAGATTTTGGCCATTGTGGATATTTTCGGAAGATGAAATATTTTGGACGAGTAGGAGGGCGATACGTGTCACCCCCCTAGGTGGCTCTTGGCCGAAATCCTCATGACAAGTGGCAAGACAAGTGGCCTTGTCTTGCAAGATATTTTGTGTGTGGACAAGTGGCTTGTGGGACCCACACACACTTGTCCCCAATCTCTACCACCCATTTGTTTTAATCATAGCCCTTGGTTGTCCTATATATGCACCCTTAGTTGATGAAATCTTCCACACTTAACCATTTCAAGACATGAGAAAATACTCCCTCCCTTGACCTAGAGCTCTCGGCCAAGCCTCATTTCTTGAGCAAATTTGTCCAATAATTCTTAAACTTTTAAGTGTTCTTCCATAAGGTGTTAGGAAGATTGTGAACCAAGAGTTAGACAAGATTTCACACCCCTAGCCTAAAAGATTCATCTTGGCCAAAACTTGCCATCTTTGGAACCTAAGTGTTATTCACTTTTTGGAGTTGAATCTTTAAGAGAAGTTGGTTAGGAGCTTCTATGGGTTGCTTGTAGCGGATTGGAACGTAAGGATTTGGAGCTAAACTTGCTAAGGAGCGACTTTAAGTTCTTGGATATTTTTGGGCTTTTTTGAGGTAATGATCTTATCCTCTTTGTGAAGTTGGATATTATATATGTTGGAAGTATATAAATGAGTATGAGATATGTGGAATAAAGTTTGGAAAGAATTGGAACTTGATAAGTTGCTAAAATGAAGTATTGGCAAGTAAGCCATCAAAATGGTAAAAACGTATCTATTACTTGTTGAAAGTTAAGAACAAAGTAACTATAACTTATATGAAGATTGGAATATAAGTTGGAGGATTAAAAAGTAATTCCGGCATTCTAGCTGAAAAATTGGATAAGTGTGATTATTGTAAGTTGGCCAAGAACACTAACTAGTGGACTAATGGACTGTATTTACATTGGACTGTATTTACTTTGGACTGTATTTACATTGGACTGTCTTTACTTTGGTCTATGGACTTGTTCCATTTCGGTTTTTAAGTTGTTGTTGTTTTAAGGGGAAGATTGTTTAACACGTCCGTTTGGGTGTGTGATCCCCTTCTTTAGTTGTTGAATTGTTGCGCCTTAAATGTGGCATGTTGGTTATTGTTTTCGAGCCTTGAAAAAGGTGGAAAAGTATGTAAAAACAGGGGAAGTGCTGCCTGATTTTCCGTAGAATTAGAGGGCTATTAATTGGTATAAGTCTTCAATGGTAAGTAAGGGTTGACAGAAGTACTATGACCATTTTAGGATTGAAGTACTACGTGTGGCGTGATCTACTTGGCTTAAGGAGTAGCCGACGAAGTTGAAGTATTTGGAGCATTTTGCTTTTTGTCGATAATCGTCGCGAGGTATGTGAACCTCTTCCTATCCTTTCTAGCATGATTGTTGTAAACTATGTAGTACGGTAGACGTACGTGTGCTAAACGAACTTGGTCGGTTTAAAACATAAAGTGTTATAATAGCTTTATGGGAAGTTAGTTATAACGATTTTATGTAGGTAAAAGAATGGGTTGTTGATTTTAAAAGGTAAGAGACTTGACTTATAATTGACTTGATATGAAAATGTTAAGGACTTGAATTGTTAAAAAGTTGTGAAACCGCATTCATGAGTAATGGGTACTTGGTCTTTAAAAGGATAATGTTATATTGATTTCGGAAATGGGAATAAGTATCGAACAAGCCATTGCAGCGTTAATAAAGGAAAATGTAAGGACAATTAATTATATTAAAACAAGTAGAATCCTCCATCTGCATAGAAGCTAAGATAAGACAAAATTGTATTACATTTTATAGATCATGGCTGCTTTAAAAAGATCATTATAAACAAGTATTAATTTTCTTAAATTCCAAAGTAAGGAACTTGATTTCTAAAGGAAAGGAGACTAGAGGAATTGAAGTATTTTTGGTTTAAAAAGAAGGTATGGAAATTGTTTTGGTTTACTTAAAAAGATAGTTACTCTATTTTGATACTACGGGTATCGTGTGACCTTTATAAAAGAAATGGATCTTTTGAAAGAATTTAAGTACGTAGTACCTTGGGGTTAAAACCCGGATTTGTGGTCATAAAATGAAAGTCTAAGAGTATGTTGAACTTGCCTATGCTTGTGGTGATAGTCTTGTTGTGCAAGTGTTGTATTTCTGTGCTACCTCGTCTCTCGATGGAGGGTCGGCTATCTGGTTGATTGATGTACATACTGACACGTTGGGTGGCCCATGGGTATGCTTCCACTATATCGATCCTTTTGGACATACTGACACGATGGGTGGCCCACGAGTATGCTTCTATTAGGAGTGTTATCTTGTTATTTCCTTTTGGACATACTGACACGATGGGTGGCCCACGAGTATGCTTCCACTAAGAGTGTTATCTTGTTATTTGCTTTGGACATACTGGCACGTTGGGTGGCCCACGAGTATGCTTCCACTAGGAGTGTTATCTTGTTATTTGCTTTGGACATACTGACACGTTGGGTGACCCACGAGTATGCTTCCATTATGAGTGTTATCTTGTTATTTGCTTTGGACATACTGAAACGTTGGGTGGCCCACGAGTATGCTTCCATTATGAGTGTTATCTTGTTATTTCCTTTTGGACATACTGACACGATGGGTGGCCCACGGGTATGCTTCCACTAGGAGTGTTATCTTGTTATTTCCTTTGGACATATTGACACGATGGATGGTCCACAAGTATGTGTCACGACCCGATTCCGGGCCCGTGACTGGTGCCTTACCCCGGGCACCCTAGTGATACAATCATCAGAGTAATCAGCGGAACATAAAACAATACAAGACATATTATGAAATATGAAACAATAATCTGAGAAAAACTTGCCTTTCGGCATATATATAAATAACAACTTTTTCCAACATGAACAGTTTTAATCCTTTTTTACAAACCCCGCCACAACAAGCATTACATGCACTTCTAAGAAATGATACGACAACGATGGCGGGACAGCCCGCCATACCCCGAATGTAAACACCTACAACAACAGGGACTATACCATCGATAAGCCTCGGAGAAACGGAGCTTTCCCACACGAATCGTGACCCTAAGAGCGAGGATCAATGATCGGTGTACTTTACTGCGCGATGAACGCACCCCGGGCGAGGTCGATAACAGTACCAAGTATGTGAAATCGAAAATAAATATCAGAATGAAATCATAGTAGTCTATACAAAGCAGAGACATGTATGATAACCAAACTACGATTCACCATAAATAAGGCCATATGTCAAGTCGTGGACTCACGCCCGAGTCATCACTCCATTTTACCAATGGGTCTCACGCCACAACATCAATCGTGCGTGGAATACCTTCCTCACCGCCAGCTTTATGATACACAAACACCAAGGAATACATGAACACCGTGTCCCACTGTGTCCTAATAAAACAAGACAGGTAAGTACGAAGGCATAGCCGACTACTAACACCCACGCATCAACAAGGTCATAAAATGTGTCATGATATCTGCTTGCATCATATGATAAACGCTGGTCACTCACCCGCAGTATCAAAGGTGCGCGTCTAGCCCTGGAACTCTCTGCAGCTCCGCATAGGCCAACCTCATAGGCTCGCCTGAGGTATAACCCCGCATCGAGGGTAGCTACTCCCAAGATCGCCCCGACTCGCATCCGCACGGCCACAAAGACCGCATGACCACAAGCGGTCAGAACTAACACCGAACTCCCGTAGTTCCGCATGGATCCCCTGGACCCGCATGAGGTATCCTCGAATCATGGTCCCAGACCGCCTGAGTCTACCCCGCATCGGAGGGCAGCTTAACCTCCGGACACAAGTCAAGGTGAGTGGTACAATACCAACATAACGGCTGATAGTCAAACAACTTTAAGCGCAGTCGAGGGGAAAACCCCTTTACACTAACATCACAAGATACTAACACACGTAGCATCCTAACATGTTTACTTCTCAAATCAACAAGAAAGTATTATAAGGCTATCACAAACCGATACAATCAAGTTATTCACACAAGGTGCTTCCTACTAACAAGTTCGGGTATCTAACCCCAAAGTACTTCACACATTAAATCTTTAAAAGATCTGCTTTTCACATAAGTCACACAATACGTAGTATAAAATAGAGTGACCGTCCTTTTAAGAAAACTAAAACTCTTACCTTTGTAAAATCAAGTAACAACATTATTTCCCAAACGTCCAAGTTTGCCTAATTTCAAATGTTCACGTTTCCTATTTTAGAAAGGTTTCGTGGTTCATAGCCTTATTCATTTAAGAATATAATTTTCTTTTAAACAACTGAGAAACATAAGCCTTATATGCGAGTAGGATATTCTTGTTTATAACAATCTTATTACAAAGAACCATGATCTAGGAAATATCATTTTGTCTCATCTTAGCTTCTATGCAGATGGAAGTTGCTCTGGTTTTATTAATACTTAATTAATCAAAACATTTCCTTTATTAACTTTGTGGTTTGTCGCTACACATTTTGATTTCAAATCAAGAAACATTCTTAAGCCGTTATACCTAACTTCCCATAAAGCTAGTATAACTCTTAAGTTTTCAAAACCAAGTATTACTTCTTCTTTCAAAATGATTCAAAACTCTTTTGAAATACTTCAAGTTCTTTATTAACACATAACAAGCCGCTTATAGTTCAATTCGATTACCTTTGAAAACCACATGTATTTTCTTACCAACATAAAGCCGTTATAACCAACTTCCCATAAAGCCGTTATAACACTTTATGTTCTACACCAATCAAATACATTTAGTACATGACGTCTACCGTACTACATAGTTCACACATATCATGCTAGAAGAGATAGGAAGAGGTTCACATACCTCGCGACGAGTATCGACTAATAGCAAAACGCCCAAGTACCTCCAATCGCCGACTACTCCTAAGCCGCAGAACGCGCCACACGTAGTACTTCAACCTATAAGGCCACAAGGCGCTTTATTAACATCAAGATCTTATCGTAGAACATTCTACGTAAAATTGGTAAGACCTCCCGCAACAGCGTAAATCTCCTCCTCTAACTGGGCGGCTACCAAGCCAACCGGGGGTTATACATCTAACCCGAACGGTACCATTCTACTCCACAAGATTACTACACAAGTCTCATCTGAATACGCTCGCCTGATTCGATTCTTGGGCTTAAGTCAAAAGACATTGCCAACTAACCACGCTCGTTCTATATATAGTATACTTCAACTATATATTCTAACAACATGTAATTTCCAATTACAATAGAGGACAAGATATTTACCTCGATAAGCCCATAATTATCCAAGTATAAAGTCGATCCCGGGCAATCGCTTAGCTCCAACTCCAGCGCCCAACCCGCTCTAAACCACCCTTAGAAGTTCTAACCAACTTCTACACAATACTCCAACTGACTATGGAGATTTTCCTGTGGTTTCGGTTTTGGATCGACGGGAAGTATAATAGTATTTAAGCTTTTCAGATAGGTATAACCTTAGAATACTACAAGGTATACGGCTAAGGTAATTTGGGCATTATAACAATACTTTAGAGAGTATTTCTACACCACAAAAGGGGTATTATACGAAAGCAACTAGGCTAAGTGGGGTACACTCGGCTAGCACCCTAGAGGGGTGCTCTCGCCACAAGGGGAGGGACGAGAACCATAAGGAAGGGGAGGATTCTAACACTTAGGAAATATTTAGGATGAAGAAGTTCATCAAAGGAGAGGGTATTTATAAGACAAGCCAAGGCCAACCAATGGCCAAGATCTAGCCAAGTGTATAGCAAGTGTAAGGCCAAGATTCACCCAAGTGCCCCCCGACCCTACTCCTTAAAACCCTCACAAATATCTACACAAATATCAACCAAGACTTGCTCATCCATTCGCCCTAACGCCTCTTCAGTCCACCAACGAGAGGTGCCAAGTGCCCTCTCGTTGGTCCAAAACGCTTGCCTCTCGGAAAAATCCGCAAAAATACTAAATGCCAGAGCCGTATTTTACCCTTCGCAAGTTAGGTCTAACGTTTCGTCTAAAAACGACTCTAACCGGGTGTTGTGCACAAATGCCATTCGGCCAAGCCACCTAGGCGGGGGTGACACGTGTCACCCTCCTATTGGCCCAAAATAAAACATCTTCCGAAAAAATATCCACAATGGCCAAAATCTCGAAAACAAAGTGGGCCTACAAAACCAGAATTTCTCCCGTGGGCCCCACGTGACCATTTCCGAAAATAAAATTCCATAATTCTCTAATATTCCAGGAAGTCCGAATACCAAATCTGGGAATCCAATTCCCATTAACGAACCTTTTCCTTCACAAAAACCGGAAACTTTTCCGTGGAAAAATCACCTCTTTCTTCCTTTCCAATCTTTCTGTCGTATTCTCGCACGTACGTCCTCGCATACATACCCTGGAACTACGGGGTATAACATTCTTCCCCCCTTAGAAACATTCGTCCCGAATGTTCCTTCTAAGTCCCCAAACATACAAGCGTCGATATAGTCTCTACTACTATACTTATGAGAACAATCCTGCCACACCTGGCCATGGAACACCTGCGCAAAGACTTACATCCAAGCCCACGAGGAAACACCTCTATATCACCACAAATAATACCACTTTTGTCACTTTGTCGCGAGCCTTGCTCCGACGACCCAACAAATGGTACCGGGCTGCTTGCGATCACCGGCCGCCAGACACTCGAACCCTTACCACATTTCGAGCATCGCTTTAGTTTCCAAAACTCGGTTACTATCTCTTTACGTGGGCATCATTAATCGGGAACATTCGATGGATCTTCGATACTTTCCGAACATAACAATACGAAGACGGACGCCCCGCTTCTTAAGTCGGACGGCAAAAGCTAACATATAGGCAACCCGCCTATTCTTCACATGAACTCTTAAAGGCCCAAAGTAACTCGCTAAGTTCTTCGTTTCAAAACTCGCCACACCGTCCGGGTGGTACTTTCAAGAAGACCGACCACAACTCGAACTCTGGCGCTGCCGCCGATCATCCGCGACGATTCCTCCGAGCCGCCGTAACTTCTTCTAGACGAGCTTTACCTTATCCATCTGCCGGAACAAGCTCGATCCAACTATCTCGAACCTTGCCAACATCGAACCAATCGGCCAAGAACTTACACTTCGCCTACAAGGCTTCGTAAGGCGACATCCGAACACCGAAATGGTAGCTTAAACGCCTCTCCACAGAGACAACAATCCTCGCAACTACCCCGAAATCCACACACCGCCCGAGGGCGAACGCGATTCGAGACTCACCAGTCCTTAACCTGCTCGTAAAACTTCCAAACAAAAACAGCCGTAACTGGCTCCATCGTCGCCATAAGGTGAAGGTAGGCACCCCGCAGCCTTACAACCTTTCGATAAATCAACATCGCCGAGTGAACGGTCCCGATCAAGAACACGATGGCGCTTCATCGATCGACCATCGGTCGAACGCATCCACGAACTCGCACGCTAGTTAACTAAACTCGAGCCTAACACCTCGTGACTTACCACAAGGCGGGACCACCACAACCGGACTTCACCACCAAACATGCCGCGGGTTGACCCGCAACGTGGCCTCAACCCGACCAAGGCGCAAAATACCATCTCCCAAGGAACAATCTCTCAAAACACGTTACGAAAACCTAGCGGTCTTCTTAGCTCAACTACCCTCTTCCTTCCACACTACTCGTGGACTTATCCCACGAACATAGCTCACGTGCACTATGCACTCCTATAAGGGTCAAACATAATATACGTCTTTTACTCGAGATGGCTTTACCTCTAAGGTCTCTACGTATAACACTCTAAGGCTCACACCTTCTCTATCCCCAAAATCTTACTCGGCTAACCCACCATGATTTCTAATCACAACTAACACACGCTATCGTAACATAGCACTTAAGGTATACTCACCTTGAAAGTTATCGAAGGACCTTGCCGCTCGCCCTCTTCGCCGTCCTTGGTTAACCCGTCCGATCTCTACGCTTTTCGCCTGTACATAAGCCCGCATACGTGCCATGCTCAAGCCCAATCAAGAATTACTCTTGCACAACCTCTCTAGGTAGTCATCAAGACTCGTGGTACATCGGTATAATCTCCGGTAGCCAAATCCATAGCTAGTAACAGGTCGCCTCTTTGCAATCTATATTCACCGCTCCGGCCGTGGAATCAAGGTTCAAATATCATGGACGCAGAGAACCGCCGCCGCTGTGCTAAACTCTGCTGGGGCTGGCGACGTCGCAGAAAACCCCGAATGAAGCAATACCCTAGGTAATGACTGGGCCTGTGCCTCGCAACCTTCCGAACTCAACTCGCAGCCTCCTCGCTCGCCTCTCCCGGGCCCGGGTTGCCTACGCGAGGCATAACGATAAGGGAATGAATTTCGTCGGAGGTCCAACTTACAACACGACTCTAAGGCACGATCTCGAGTGAGAAGAATAGAAACCAATCCTAAATATCCTATAGCCTCGCGATTATTGGTGTGGTGCAACACACCGATAATCAAGACTTCATCGATACGGTCAGACACTTTCCGAGGATTAACTGCTCTGATACCACTTTTGTCACGACCCGATTCCGGGCCCGTGACTGGTGCCTTACCCCGGGCACCCTAGTGATACAATCATCAGAGTAATCAGGGGAACATAAAACAATACAAGACATATTATGAACTATGAAACAATAACTGAGAAAACTTGCCTTTTCATATATATAAATAACAACTTTTTCCAACATGAACAGCTTTAACTTTTTTACAAACCCCGCCCACAACAAAGATGCACTCTAAGAAATGATACGACAACGATGGCGATGAGGCCCGCCATACCCCGAATGTAAACACCTACAACAACAGGGACTATACCACCGATAAGCCTCCGAGAAACGGAGCTTTCCCACACGCCGAACTGTGACCCTAAGAGCGAGGATCAATGATCGGTGTACCTTTACTCGCGGATGAACGCAGCCCCAAGAGGTCAAGACAACAGTACCAAGTATGTGAAATCAAAATAAATATCAGTAAATGAAATCATAGTAGTCTATACAAAGCGGAGACATGTATGATAACCAAACTACTGATTCACCATAAATAAGGCCATGTCAAGTCGTGGACTCACGCCTCGAGTCATCACTCCATTTTACCAATGGGTCTCACGCCACAACATCAATCGTGCGTGGAATACCTTCCTCACCGGCAGCTTTATGATACACAAACACCAAGGAATACACATGAACACCGTGTCCCACTGTGTTCTAATAAAACAAGACAGGTGGCACGAAGGCATAGCCGACTACTAACACCCACGCACCAACAAGGTCATAAAATGTGTCATGATATCCGCCTGCAACCGTCACATGATAAAAGCCGGTCACTCGCCCGCAGATCAAATGTGCGCGTCTAGCCCCGAACTCTCCGCAGACTCGCATAGGCCAACCTCATAGGCCCGCATGAGGTATAACCCGCATCGAGGTAGCTACTCCCAAGATCGCCCCGACTCGCATCCGCATGGCCACAAAGACCGCATGACCACAAGGGCCGTAAACTAACACCGGAACTCCGTAGTTCCGCATGGATCCTGGACCCGCACAGGTATCCTCGAATCATGGTCCTGCATCGCCGAGTCTACCCCGACGGAGGCGACAACCTCCGGACACAAGTCAAGGTGAGTGGTACAATACCAACATAACGGCTGATAGTCAAACAACTTTAAGCGCAGTCGAGGGGAAAACCCCTTTACACTAACATCACAAGATACTAACACACGTAGCATCCTAACATGTTTACTTCTCAAATCAACAAGAAAGTATTATAAGGCTATCACAAACCGATACAATCAAGTTATTCACACAAGGTGCTTCCTACTAACAAGTTCGGGTATCTAACCCCAAAGTACTTCACACATTAAATCTTTAAAAGATCTGTTTCTTTCACATAAGTCACACAATACCCGTAGTATAAAATAGAGTGACCGTCCTTTTAAGAAAACCAAAACTCTTACCTTTGTAAAATCAAGTAACAACATTATTTCCCAAACGTCCAAGTTTGCCTAATTTCAAATGTTCACGTTTCTTATTTTAGAAAGGTTTCGTGGTTCATAGCCTTATTCATTTAAGAATATAATTTTCTTTTAAACAATCTGAAAAACATAAGCCTTATATGCGAGTAGGATATTCTTGTTTATAACAATCTTATTACAAAGAACCATGATCTAGAAATATCATTTTGTCTCATCTTAGCTTCTATGCAGATGGAAGTTGCTACCGGTTTTATTAATACTTAATTAATCAAAACATTTCCCTTTATTAACGCCTTGTGGTTTGTCGCTACACATTCGATTTCAAATCAAGAAACATTCTTAAGCCGTTATACCTAACTTCCCATAAAGCTAGTATAACTCTTAAGTTTTCAAAACCAAGTATTACTTCTTCTTTCAAAATGATTCAAAACTCTTTGAAATACTTCAAGTTCTTTATTAACACATAACAAGCCGCTTATAGTTCAATTGATTACCTTTTGAAAACCACATGTATTTTCTTACCAACATAAAGCCGTTATAACCAACTTCCCATAAAGCCGTTATAACACTTTATGTTCTACACCAATCAAATACATTTAGTACATGTACGTCTACCGTACTACATAGTTCACACATATCATGCTAGAAGAGATAGGAAGAGGTTCACATACCTCGCGACGAGTATCGACTAATAGCAAAACGCTCCAAGTACTTCCAACTGTCGGCTACTCCTTAAGCCAAGTAGAACGCGCCACACGTAGTACTTCAACCTATAAGGCCACAAGGCGCTTATTAACATCAAGATCTTATCGTAGAACATTCTACAGAAAATTCGGCAGCACCTCCCCCCCCCCGCAACAGCGTAAATCTCCTCCTCTAACGGGGCCGGCTACCAAGCCAACCAGGGGGGGGGGGGGTTATACATCTAACCCGAACGGGTACAATTCTACTCCACAGTACTACTACACAAGTCTCATCTGAATACGATTCGATTCTGGGCTTAAGTCAAAAGACATTGCCAACTAACCACGTTCAGTTCTATATATAGTATACTTCAACTATATATTCTAACAACATGTAATTTCCAATTACAATAGAGGGACAAGATATTTACCTCGATAAGCCCATAATTATCCAAGTATAAAGTCGATCCTGGGCAATCGTTTAGCTCCAACTCCGAGCGCTCCAACCCGCTCTAAACCACCCTTAGAAGTTCTAACCAACTTCTACACAATACTCCAACGGACTATGGAGATTTTCCTAGGGTTTCGGTTTGTGGACCGACGGAAGTATAATAGTATTTCCAAGCTTTTCAGATAGGTCTAACCTTAGCATACTACACGGTATACGGCTAAGGTACTTTGGGCATTATCACAATACTTTAGAGAGTCTTTCTACACCACAAAAGGGTATTATACGAAAGCAACTAGGCTAAGGGGGTACACTGGCTAGCACCCTAGAGGGGGTGCTCTCGCCACAATGGGAGGGACGAGAACCATAAGGAAGGGAGGAGGAGTCTAACACTTAGGAAATATTTAGGATGAAGAAGTTCATCAAAGGAGAGGGGTATTGATAGCACAAGCCAAGGCCAACCAATGGCCAAGATCTAGCCAAGTGTATAGCAAGTGTAAGGCCAAGATTCACCCAAGTGCCCCCTAGACCTTACTCCTTAAAACCCTCACAAATATCTACACAAATATCAACCAAGACTTGCTCATCCATTCGCCCTAACGCCTTTTCAGTCCACCAACGAGAGGTGCCATGTGTTGCCCTCTCGTTGGTCCAAAACGTTTCGTCTCTCGGAAAAATCCGAAAAAATACTAAATGACATAGCCGTAATTTTCCCTTCGCAGTTAGGTAGAGCGTTTAGTCAAAAACGACTCTAACCGTGTTGTGCACAAATGCCATTCGCGAGCCAAAGGCGGGGTGACACGTGTCACCCTCCTATTGGCCCAAAATAAAACATCTTAGAAAAATATCCACAATGGCCAAAATCTCGAAAACAAAGTGGGCCCCACAAAACCAGAATTTCTCCGTGGGCCCCACGTGACCATTTCCAAAATAAAATTCCATAATTCTCTAATATTCCGGAAGTCCGAATACCAAACTGGGAATCCATTCCATTAACGAACCTTTTCCTTCACAAAAACCGGAAACTTTTCCGTGGAAAAATCACCTCTTTCTTCCTTTCCAATCTTTCTGTCGTATTCTCGTACGTACGTCCTCGCATACATACCCTGGAACTACGGGGTATAACAGTATGCGTCCATTAGGATGGTTTCATGGCCATGCTTATACCGAGGTAAGATGCCGGGGCATGCGGCCATTGTGCGGGTTAAATTCTCGGGTTACATTTTGTGTGATGACTTTACGGGCGTGAGTCCCCGACTTGACATGACTACTTACATTTTGTGTATTGTAGTTTGGTTGTCATATATGTCTCATGTTTTATATAGACTGTTATGATTTCATTCTGATATTTTCGCCACATACTGTACATGTTGATCGACCTCCTTCGCGTGCGTTCATGTCGCGGTAAGTACACGATTGTTGATCCTCGCTCATAGGATCACGGTTCTGCGTATTGGGAAGCTCCGTTTCTCCGGAGGCTTATCTTTTGGTATAGTCCCCTGTCATTGTAGGTACTTGTACATTCAGGGGTATGGCGGGGCCCTGTCCCATCATAGTTGTTATAAAAACTCTTAGAGGTCTGTAGTACTGTTGTGGGCAGGGTTTGTAAAGGATGTAACTATTCGATTTTATATATATATGCAGAAAGGTGACCGTTTTGGTTAGCCTGTTTCTTTTCATATTGTTCATATCTTTGAGTTTTTATTTCCGCTGATTTCTCTGATGTTGTATCACTAGGGTCCCCGGGGTAAGGCACCAGTCGCGGGCCCGAGGTCGGGTCGTGACAAAATCAATGTCTAGTAGAGTCTTGCGGATTGGTACGTAGACGTCCGTACCCATCCTCGAGAGGCTATAGGACATTTAGGAAACATTTCACTTCTTTTCTCTTTTCGTGTGAGTTCAATCTGATTGGTATCTGGTTCATTCCTTTCGTGCTAGTTCAATCCGATTGGTATCTGGTTCATTATTTTCGTGCGAGATTACTCAGATTGGAATCTCCCCCATGGTTCTATGGTACTCCAGGGGAGGATGCGTATGAGTTTATTGTTAGCTGCCATGAGATACTTCATAAGTTGGGTATAGTGGAGTCTCACGGGGAGTATAATGATCGACTAATGATGATGGACCTATGGATGAATAAGCGTGAAAGTCTATTACT
The DNA here is from genome assembly GCA_029844215.1 of Przewalskia tangutica. Classification (NCBI taxonomy): domain Eukaryota; kingdom Viridiplantae; phylum Streptophyta; class Magnoliopsida; order Solanales; family Solanaceae; genus Przewalskia; species Przewalskia tangutica. The sequence goes on from CM056727.1 coordinate 69,745,256, forward strand.
TTGGGGGTTATCTACTATTGCACCTAATCTTAGGAATGATATATGTGGGTATTGTATATGTTCTTAGGACTCGGAAAGTTCTTACAATTAACCGTGACGTGAATCTATGGAGTTGATGATTGCTAAGGGCGTTAAAGTTCAGAAAAATAAGAGAAGATATGGGTTTTTTTCTTTTTCATGGGAAAACATCACTTAAGGACCCTCGAGCGATGTGTTAGTCAATAAGAACATTTAAAGTGGTAGATCAAAGTTACATCTTAGTTAATTCAAGTTGTGAAGAGCATTTTGAAAATTGAATTAAGGATTAGTAATATCGGTTGAGGAGGCCACTTGGAAGACCGAGGCGGATATGCGAAGTAGATATCCTCAGTTGTTCGACAGTTCAGGTACCTCTTTTCCTCCGCCCCTACCTTGTCGCTCGAGGACGAGCGATTTTTTGATTGGTATCTAATGTAACGATCCGTTTGGTCGTTTAGCACTTTAAAACTACGAAAAGAGTATGGGACTATAGGGTATTTTAAATTATAGGAGTTTTAATATACGATTTGTGCATGAAATTAATTAAGTGAGTTGGTGGGCCAAGCTCACTACCCTATTGGGTAGGGCACGTTTTAAAACAAAAGAAAAAGAGGGAGGGGGCGTTTTACAGCAGCAAAAAGAATGAGAAAAAAAAGAAAAAAAAAGGGAGAAACCCTAGCAGCAAAAAGAAAAAGAAAATGCAGTAGCGGGTAAGGAGAGAAGAAGGGAGAAAGAAGGAAAGAAGAAAGAAAAAAGAAAACCCTAGCGATCAGGTTCAGGTTAGATTCTGTATTATATGGTTGAGCTAATTTATTCGTGATCCTTATAATAACGTGTTATAGAATGAAATCAGATTTCAAAGAAGTCATTACACGAAAATTCTACAATCCACTTGAATAGAGAAACTTGAGGGGTGTAACATGGCATATTAGATTAATGCATCACATTAAACGTGAAGATTGTATAAATATGTAAAGAATATAAAAGTATGGGCTGAATGAAAGTTGTAGATTACTCTGTTCCCATCAGTTTGATATCTTACGGAGATAAATCTGACTTATGGTTTGATAGTAATGACTATTTAAAGTTTATGTCTCGTTTTACCGAAACCCAGGCGACACAACATATAAAACGTGAAAACTGTACAAATCCGTAAGGAATATGAAAATATGGGATAAATAAAAGGTATATATTACTCTGTTCCCGTCAGTTTGTATCTTACGAAGATAAATCTGACTTATGGTTTGGAAGTTATGATTGTTTGAAGTTTCTGCCTGGTTTTACCTTGTTAATGAGAACGTGGTTCGCCTACTCGGGGGAATAGGGTAGGTGCCATCACGACTCGGGAGTTGGGTCGTGACAACAGAACCTTGAAATCATCACTGAAGACTAAACTTGGTCACACGCCTGTATCATGGTAGCACAACTCATACTCTACCACGCGACATCATATAGAAGAACTGACGATTGAATTAAAGAGTGTGTTACCACCATCAGTGATAGAATAGGAAAAAGAAGTTCAGATACCAATTTGATTCAACTTAGCACGAAAGGAATAAAGAAATAAAAGTTCCTAAATATCTCATAGTCTCTCGAAGATAAGTACAAACGTCTCTACACCGATATGCAAGACTCTACTAGACATTGCTATTGTATTTAAGACTATTTAACCTAAATTTCTAATACAAACTTTGTCACGACCCCTTTTAGAAATCATGGTGGCACCTGCACTTCCCCTATCGATAGGTGAACGAAAATGTTTGACAGATTGAGGAAATACAGTCTTCATCCGCAAAAGCATATAAAGCCTCCTAACTCATTTAACATGATATAAGAAGAAATGCGAAAAGATAACAATTACTTAAATAAATTGTCGATCAAGTAAGAAATGTGGAACATAAGTCTGAATAACCAAATACAAACCCCAAAATTTGGTCAATAATACAAGAGTGCTAATACAGATACAAGTCTGAATGAAGACAACAAAGTCCAAAACTGAATAACATAATATGAAAATATGAATTGTGTCTCTCAAATCATGGAAAAATATAAGAGTAATAAGAGAATAAGCATCCAAGGCATGCCGAAAGAAGCATCCTCACTTTGGAATGCCGAAATCCACCTGCCAGGACTCACACTCGAGCTCAAAAACTAGTAGAGGGACTTGTATCTACATCAGAAAAGATAAATCAAGTATAGCATGAGTACACAATGTAGATCCGTAGACATTATAGGCTGACAACGACGAAGGATACGTAACAAAGAAAAATATCAAGTTGACACCAGATAAGCCTATACTAGACAATTCAATAGCTCATATAAGTCACGTTGTACACATATCATTTAACTGATTCCTCAAGTCACATTATTCACATAAGGTTCCAATTAGAATCAAGCACAATCGATCTATTCACATTGTTCAATTACTATCATAGTACCCACTGACTAGTACTTTCTTATTAAAATCATATTCAAGCTTAACCCCACTTACCCAACTTATCATATTAAATAAACGAGTCAAACATACATCACAACAACCATGTTAGAATGCTTTCAAGAGGGTTGCACCTAAGCTAATCATGATGACGTTAATTTCTTTATTAACCTTAGCCTTTACATTTAGTTAAGTCTCTATACAGTTACAGTCTGGCACACATGGATCATTCCACACCTACCTTTCTAATAGTGAGACTTATCATAGGTCTTACTATATTTGTTACCCAGTCACACGATCAAGTACCATACAATACACAAATGCACATAATTCCCTGAACCTAGACGACAGTCATGGCCTAATTTACATCTCCGACCACAGTAGTAGTTTACATCAAAAACTTAAACTTATAATTATTAAACCCCAAGACCCATACACGAGGAAGCAAGCCACACACGACAACTGAATCAATTCCACAAAGTGTTCATAGAGACCAGCATAATCATTATTTCCAAGTATTCACAGAGACAATTTCAATCATAGCGACCATTCCAGTTCAATACAATCAATTCAATCTATGTAAATCAGGATTTCATTCAAGTTTCAATAATTAACCATCACATTACTAAACCATAATTAAGCAATGTATAGATGTATGTATGATATGAATGCAATACATATGTAAGGTACATTTCTTAACATAGTATACAGTACGTCAAGGTTTTACACACCCATAGGGGACCTGCGAAGTCTATATACCACTCATAGCCAACCGAAATTTCACATACAAATCTGGCTTGAGCCCCAGACTCATTTTTCTGAATAATATCATGTTGCAGGTGTGCAACTCCATTCCTCGTGTATCAATATCTATTGTGGTGTGCAACCCGAGTCATCCATATTATTATCATCTCAATATTTTCATAATCTCATAAGTGTTCTTACCTTTTCAGCCTCTTAGGCCTATAATATATCAATATCACTCTCATATCAATATCATAGAACCATGAGTGTATGAATGCAAATGACAATATAAGGCAAGAAATCAAAATATATGAGATGCAACAAAATATAACATATGAATAACACATGCTTTCCAAATTCAACAACAAGTAACCCAAGTACAATACAAATATCATATCAATAGTCCATCTATAATAATTCAAGTATAATCAGGATAACATATCAAAAGTCCAACCATAATGATCTAGGTACAATCAGGATATCATACAAACTAGTCCAACCATAATAATCCAAATATAATCAGGATATCATACAAATCATGTGTGATGAATAAACATGACAATATCAAATATAGCTATGACCCCAAATAATGGCGACAAGCCCATATAACAGCTGTCAGAATTAACTCAAGACTGATTCCCCAAATCACACATCAACAATGTTCAACATCGGTACCCACTCAAACATTCATCATAACTGTTTGAGTGGGACCCCTAAACACGCCCAATACCCCTCAACATTTATAACAACTATGTACTTCTATCGGAGTCTCAAAAGATAAAGTGTAGCCTGCCTTATTGCCAAATAGAAGCGCTAACAAATCATGCCTCGGTGATCGTCTTTCCCTTCCATTGCGCCTCGCGATAGTGGAAGTCTATCCATGTAAATATACTATTCATTAATACAAAGCTTTCATAGCACACAAGGATAAGGACTTTACAAACACGACTTTAAAATACCGATTGGGGCCCACGTCACTAAGACTCAAACTTTATTATACAAAAACATTATTTACATACTAAGTAACCATATACTTAAATTAATTGAAAACTATACACATTTAAATGCCCAATTGAACAATAACCTAAAAGCCCTAATTTGAAATCCTAGATTTCCCCCTTTTTAAAAACAAACTTCTATAGTCCAATTACTCTTTAGAACATGATAATCGAACATAACCAATCCTAATTTATGATATTAACATTATTTAATCCATAAATCCTCATTAAAATCAACCATGTAACTCTCTTAATCTTTCAATACGCATAATTCAGCTTCCATAACTCACATAATATGCTAAACCAACATTAAACGAACCCATGATAATAACTTATGCCATAAGAGAAAGAATTTATTACCTTAAGGTTGGAAATGCTCCTAAAGAAATGAAAATACCCTTATGCGGTGCTGATTTTGAGGATTTGTTATTTGGGGAAAAGAAATAAGACCTAAAATTTTTATAGGACACTTGAACAGTGAACCACCCCAGTGGAATCGACTTCGTTGGAGCGGACCCGCTGTGGCGGAAAACACCTTGCTGGGGCAAGAGTCACTTGACAGCTCACCATCGCTGCGACGACTTCCCCCCGACTCCTAGATTTTGCTTCAGCAAGCCAACCCCTCACCTAGGAAGACATACTAGACATCAACTGATGGAAAACAACCCAAAACCTCTGTTGAACACACGAAACACATCTGGACTCCCCTTGATACAAAATAATATACTCGTCTATGGTAAAGAGTGCTACAAACTTGCTCGTACCCTCATATTTCATAAATAACTGAGCCAAGGTATACATTTCTAAAGAATTGTCCGAGACACACCAAAAATCCAAACTTACAAATAAGGCTACAAAATACATCTAATTGCTTAAGAAAGAAAACCAATGACTCGACTAAGTCATAAATGACCATCCAGAACTACCAGAAGTGACGGGACTCGGAAATGAACTCATGTAGCCAAAAGTCAACTTTGTGTCTAACTAACCAACTCTAAGTTCTCAGACTTAGACTTTTCATCGAAACTCATATAAATGGACCTCTGAATTTGTGTCACCCATCCTCTTGCATCACAAACCCCACATAAAGATCACGGGAAGGGTGAAATAGTGATATGATCCTAGAAAGCTCATGGGCGACTATGAAAGCTAAAACCCGTGATAGAGCTTCGGACATGCATTTCCATGCCATATGCCTTTTGGTGATGGAGACAGGGCCTTTGAAGGTCATGGAAGGACAAGTCATAAAGGCATATATTGTGTGGATGATTTCTTGGAAGAATCATGAAGATGAGGGCCAATTGATGGAAGCCACACAATGTGGTTAGAAGTGCAAGTTTGAGGATATGATTGCAATTCAATATGAGAAGGGGCATGTTAGGTTATTTGTGCAACTATCACTTTTGGGTCTTTGTCACGACCCGATTCCGGGCCCGTGACTGGTGCCTTACCCCGGGCACCCTAGTGATACAACATCAGAGTAATCAGCGGAACATAAAACGATACAAGACATATTATGAAATATGAAACAATAATCTGAGAAAAACTTGCCTTTCGGCATATATGTAAATAACAACTTTTTCAACATGAACAGTTTAATCCTTTTTACAAACCACGCTTGCAGCGATTACTCTGGACCTCAAGAATGATATGACAACATGATGGCGGGACGGGGCCCAAACCACGAATGTAAACACTTACTACGAGGACTATACGTGATAAGCCTCGGAGAAAGCGGAGCTTCCCAAGCTGTGACCACGAGGCTAGGATCAACGGCGGTGTACCTCAACTGCGGCATGAGCGGCCCCGAAGGAGAGTCGATCTGCAGTGCAGAGTATGTGAAACTAAAAATCGTAAATGAAATCATAATAGTCTATAAAGCGGGAGACATGTATGATAAGCAAACTACGATTCACAACAAATAGCGATCATGTCAAGTCGTGGACTCACGCGCCAAAGTTATCACAATAAAACCGTGCGGGGCAAGTGCGAAGGCATAGCCGACTACTAAGACCCACGATACCAAAAATACCACAAGCGTATCCCGAGGTCTTTCTAGACCGCACCACATGATCGAAGGCGGCCACTCGCCCGCAATATCAATGTCGCGCGTCTATCCTGGAACTCTCGCGACTCGCATAGGTCACTGCGGACCGCGTGAGGTATTCCTCGAATCATGGTCCTGCACCGCTGAGGTATACCCGCGTCGGCGGCTAACCCTCGGTATCCGCTAGGCTCCCGACCCGCATAGTCTCAAAGACCGCATAGTCTCAGCAGACCGCATAGGAATCCCGCGTCGGGCTAAACACCGGAATGATCAATCACGGAGCTACTGCGCTCTCGCGATAGTCACGAGGACCGCATAGGCCGTAAAGACCGCGTCAAGGGTGGCAAGCCCTCGGTATAATAAGTCAAAGGGGTATGTGATACAATAATAGTACTGACGGGCTTAACGTTTAACAACGTAAGCACAACAAGAATGACCCCCTTACATGACGATCACACAAGATACTAACACACGTAGCATCCTAACATTTTCACTTATCACATCAACAAGAAAGTATTTACAAGGCAATCTCAAACCAGCACAATCAAGTTATTAACACAAGGTACTTTAAGCTAACAAGTTCGGGTATCTATTCCCAAAGTACTTCATACATTAAATCTTTTAAAAGATCATTTGCTTTCACATAAGTCACACAATACGTAGTATAAAATAGAGTATTTGTCTTTTAAATAAACCAAAACACTTACCTTTGTAAAATCAAGTAACAACATTATTTTCCAATCGTCCTAGTTTGCCTTATTTCCTATGTTCACGTTTCTTATTTTAGAAAGGTTTAGTAGTTCATAGTATTATTCATTTAAGAATATAATTCTCTTTTAAACAATCTGAGAAACATAAGTCTTATATGTGAGTAGGATATTCTTGTTTATAACAATCTTATTACTGGTAGTGATCTAGGAAATATCATTTTGTCTCATCTTAGCTTCATGCGGATGGAAGTTTCTCTTGGTTTTAATAATACTTAATTAGTCAAAACATTTCCTTTTAATTAACTGCGATGGTTTGTCGATACACATTCGATTTCGAAATCAAGAAAACATTCTTAAGCCGTTATACCTAACTTCTCATAAAGCTAGTATAACCCTTAAGTTTTCAAAAACCAAGTATTACTTCTTTCAAAATGATTCAAAAATCTTTTGAAATACTTCAAGTTCTTTATTAACACATAACAAGCCGATTATAGTTCAAATCGATTACCTTTTAAAGACCACAAGTATTTTCTTACCAACATAAAGTTATAACCAACTTCCCATAAAGCGTTATAACTTTTATGTTTTAAATCAATCAAATACGTTTAGCACGTATGCGTCTACCGTACTACATAGTTCACATATCATGCTAGAAGAGATAGGAAGAGGTTCACATACCTCGCGACGAGTATCGACTAATAGCAAACGCTCAAGTACTTCCAAGTCGGCTACTCCCAAGCCAAGTAGATCGCGCCACGCGTACTTCAACCTATAAGGCCACAGCGCTTATTAACATTTAGATCTCATCGTAGAACATTCTAGAAAATTCGAAGACCTCCCCACACAGCGCAAATCTCCTCCTCTATCGAGGCTGCCAAGCCAACGACGGGGGTTATACGTCTAACCACTAACGGGTACAATTCTACTCCACGGTACTACTACAAGTCTCATGTAATACAGCCCTATGTAATTACGATTCGGTATTCTTCTTTAAATTCGGGCTTAAGTCGCAAGACATTGCGTAAGTATTATTCGGGCTTAAGTCAAAAGACATTGCCGATAACTACGTTGATTCTATATATAGGATACTTACTATATATTCTAACAATATGTAATTTCCAATCACAATAGAGGACAAGATAATTACCTCGATAAGCCCATAATTATCCTAGTTTAAATGTCGATCTGAGCAAGGTTTAGCTCTACTCGTGCGCTCAGGCCCGCTCCAAACAACCCTTAGAAGTTCTAACCAACTTCTACTTATGACTTCAACTACGGGTGAATATTTTCCTTAGGGTTTCGGTTTGTGGTAGCGGAAGTATAATAGTATTTTACGGGCTTTTCGTATAGGTATAACCTTAGAATACAACAAGGTATCTGGCTAAGGTAATTTGGGCATTATAACAATACTTTTGAGAGTATTTCTACCAAGAGGGGGTATATTATACGAGAACAACACCACTAGGAGGGGTGAAGTCTCGCCACAAGGCCACACAGGGGAGGGCTCTCGGCGAGGGGAGGGGCGAGAACAACAACAAGAGAGGGAGGATTTTAACACTTAGAGTTGTGGAAAGGATGAAGAATTCATCAAAGGGAGAGGGTATTTATAGGTCGAGGATGGCCAACCAAAGGCCAAGATTAAACCAAGTGTTACGCAAGTGTAGGGCTAGGATTTACTACACACAAATATCCTACCAACCCTTGACTTTAGCCAAGGCACAAAAGCGTGCCTTACATAGCCTATTTCGTCCAATTGGGCGATTTCAAACCACCAATTGGAGGTGCCAAGTGTCGCCCTCCGTTGGTCCAAAATGTTCGTCTCTCGGAAAAATCCATAAAAATACTAAATGACATAGCGGAAATTCCCTACGAAAGTCGTGGAAGCGTTTAGAAAAATGACTCTGTCGGGTGTTGTGAACAAATTTAATTCGGCCAAGCCACTTTGCCTACTCAAGGCTTTAAACTTTTATCGTGCGCCTCGTACATACTGCGGAAATACGGTATAACATTCTCCCCTCGTAGAAACATTCGTCGAATGTTCCTTCTAAATCTCAAGACAAGCGGCGCGAGATAGTCTTCACCGCTATACTTACGAAAACAATCTGCCACGCTGCCACGAAACACCAGCGCACATACTTATCTAAGTCCACGAGAAAACACCTCTAATCATCACCACAAAACACTTCTCACCGGTCTAAAATATACTTCCTTCGCGCTACTCTTTACAAAAGAAATGATCACATCTATGCTCGCCATACATGCTCGCTTCTCTTAACTCGTCGTAGATACCACTTTGTCACTTTGCACGAGGCATTAACCTTCTCGGCGACCCGACAAATGGTACCACTTTTGTCACTTTGTCGCGAGCCTTGCTCCGACGATCCAACAAATGGTACCGGGCTGCTTGCGATCCCGGAGGATGTCGTACACTCGAACTCATACCACGTTACGATACGGCGTATCGAAACTCGGGGTTACTATCTCTAACGTGGTCATCATTAGCGGGAACACTCTGGATGGATCTTCGATACTTCCCGAACATCACAATCTGAAAGGACGGACCTTGTTGCCTCCTACGTCGGACGGCAAATGCTAACATATAGGCAACCTGGCCTATCCTTCACATGAACTCACAAAGGCCCAAAGTAACTCGGGCTAAGTTCCCCCTGTTTTCCAAAACTCGTCGCACCCAAACCGGGGTGGTACCTTGAAGACCGGCCGTCGACTGAACTCTAAGCGTCGTCGCCGATTATCATACGATTTCTCGAGCTGCGAGAACTTCTCTAGACAAGCTTCACTATCCACGATCTGTTTGGAACAAGCTGAACCAATGCGAACCTTGCCAACATCGAACCAATCGGCCGACAACTTACACTTCCGCCCTTACAAGGCTTCATAAGGCGATATCCGAACAACGAAATGGTAGCTTAAACACTCCTAGCGAGGAGACAACAATTCTCGCAACTATCCCGAAATCGAACAACGGCCGAGGCGAATGTGGTTCGAGACTCACGAGTTCCTATCCTTGCTGGTAAAACTTTTAGAAAGCGAAAATAGCCTGACACAGGCTTCACATGCGACATAAGGTGAAGGTAGGCACCGTGCGACCTTTCAACCTTCGGATAACTCAACATACGAGTAAGCGGTCTGGCCGAAGAACACGATGGGCTGCCCCATCGGCCCGACCACCGGTCGAACGCATCCACGAACTCGTCTGTTGGTTAACTAAACTTGGGCCTAACACCTCACAACCTAACACAAGGCGGGACCACCACAACCTGACCCGCGCCCAAACCTACCGCGGGTTGACCCGGCGTGCCTCAACCCGACCGGCCAGCCTTGATACTAGCTCCCGATCCGGAACAATCTCACTAATCACGTTTGAAAACCTAGCGGTCTTCTTAGCTCAACCACCCCTTTCATTCCACACTACTAGGGACCTATCCCAACATAACTCACGTGCACTATGCACTTCGATAAAGTCAAGCATAACACTACACCTTTTCTCGAGATGGCCTCACTCTAAGGTCTTTACGTAAAAAGCTCTAAGGCTCACACCTTCTCTATCCCCAAAATCTTACTCGATTAAACAACCATGATCTAATCACGACTAACACTGCTATCGAACATAGCACTTAAGGTATACTCACTTATCACACATCTTGATCTCTAGAGGGTTAAAGATATATCTATATCTCTTCTTGCTCCTTAGTCGTTCTAATCAAATCGCCGTGAAGCGCATAGCTAAGGAAGGTGACGAACTACCCGCGATGCGAAGGCAAAGTCCTCCTACTAGGTCACCCATTCGACACGTGACGGCGGCGCGAGTGCAACAAGTACCAACTAAAGACGACATTCCCGGGATGGCGTGCATGTAATGACCGGAAGCCACGGAGTTCGACCAACTCCTGCGTACCCGAGCGTCTTGAACCGTGGAGGACCTCTTTGCTTGGTGGGCGTGCATAATCTAATCCGGTGAGGTGACTCGCCAGAAAGTTACCAAAGGACCTTGCTGCTCGGCCTCTTCGCATCGCCGTTAACGCGTCGATCTCTACGTTTTCTCGGCTGCTGCGCATAAGCCCGATACGAGCCATGCTCGAAGCCTGGCGAAGAATTACTCTTGCAACCCTCTCTTAGATAGTCATCAAGACGTGGTACATCGGTATACTCTGGTAGCCAAATCCATAGCTAATGTGGTCGTCTTCTGCAATCTAAATTCATTGTTCCGTCGTGGGCGAAGGTTCATATATCATGGCGCGATGAGCCTTCTTTGCCGCCGTACTAAACTTCTTTGGGGCTAGTGACGTCGAGAACTCCCGAAGAAGCACTACCTAGGTAATGATTGGGCTGTGCCTCGCCACCTCACGAACTCTACTCGCGGCTCCGCCGCCTTGCGCGCCTCACGGGCGGGTTGCCTGCGCGGAGGCATAGCGGTAAGGGAAAGAAATACGTCGGAGGGTCGACTTACAACACGGCTCTAAGGCACGATCTCGAGTGAGAAGAATAGAAACCAATCCTAAATACCACATAGCCTCACGATTATTGGTGTGGTGCACAACACGCGATAATCGAACTTCTTGGATCTGATGCGTAGACACTTTCAGAGATTAAGCGCTCACGATACCACTTTTGTCACGACCGATTCGGGCCGTGGTAGTGCCTACCGGGCACCCTAGTGATACAACATCAGTGTCGGCGGAACATAAAGCGATACAAGACATATTATGAAATATGAAACAATAATCGAGAAAAACTTGCCTTTCGGCATATATGTAAATAACAACTTTTTCAACATGAGCAGTTTAATCCTTTTTACAAACCACACTTGTGATTACTCTGGACCTCAAGAATGATATGACAACAATGGCGGGCGGGGCCCGAAACCACGAATGTAAACACTTACTACGACGGGGACTATACGTGATAAGCCTCGGAAGCGGAGCTTCCCAATCAGCTTGTGACCACGAGCTAGGATCAACGGCGGTGTACCTCGACTGCGGCATGAGCGCGGCCCGAAGAGTCGATCAACAGTGCAGAGTATGTGAAACTAAAAATCGTAAATGAAATCATAATAGTCTATAAAGCGGGAGACATGTATGATAAGCAAACTACGATTCACAACAAATAGCGATCATGTCAAGTCGGGGACTCACGCCTCAAAGTTATCACAATAAAACCGTGCGGGGCAAATGCGAAGGCATAGCCGACTACTAAGACCCACGATACCAAAAATACCACAAAGCGTATCCGAGGTCTTTCTAGGCCGCACATGTCGAAGTTGGCCACTCGCGCCAATATCAATGTGCGCGTCTATCCTGGAACTCTCGCGACTCCGCATAGGTCACACGGACCGCGTGAGGTATTCCTCGAATCATGGTCCGCAGGCGCTGAGGTATACCCGCATCGAAGGCGGCTAACCCTCGGTATCCGCTAGGCTCCGCGACCCGCGTAGTCTCAAAAGACCGCATAGTCTCAGCGGACGCATAGGGAATCCGCGTCGGGCTAAACACCGGAATGATCAATCCGGAGCTACCGCTCCGCGTAGTCACGAGGACCGCGCTAGGCGTATAGACCTGCATCAAGGGTGGCAAGCCCTCGGTATAATAAGTCAAAGGGGTATGTGATACAATAATAGTACAACGGGCTTAACGTTTAACAACGTAAGCACAACAAGAATGACCCCCTTACATCACGATCACACAAGATACTAACACACGTAGCATCCTAACATTTTCACTTATCACATCAACAAGAAAGTATTTACAAGGCTATCTCAAACCAACACAATCAAGTTATTCACACAAGATACTTTAAGCTAACAAGTTCGGGTATCTACCCCTAAAGTACTTCATACATTAAATCTTTTAAAAGATCTGTTGCTTTCACATAAGTCACACAATACAGTAGTATAAAATAGAGTGGTATCTTTTAAATAAACCAAAACACTTACCTTTGTAAAATCAAGTAACAACATTATTTTCCAAGCGTCGAGTTTGCCTAATTTCAAATGTTCACGTTTCTTATTTTAGAAAGGTTTAAGTAGTTCATAGTCTTATTCATTTAAGAATATAATTCTCTTTTAAACAATCGAAACATAAGTCTTATATGTGAGTAGGATATTCTTGTTTATAACAATCTTATTACGTAGTGATCTAGGAAATATCATTTTGTCTCATCTTAGCTTATGCGGATGGAAGTTTCTCTGGTTTTAATAATACTTAATTAGTCAAAACATTTCCTTTTATTAGCAGCGGTGGTTTGTCGATACACATTCGATTTCGAAATCGACAAAACATTCTTAAGCCGTTATACCTAACTTCTCATAAAGCTAGTATAACCCTTAAGTTTTCAAAAACCAAGTATTACTTCTTTCAAAATGATTCAAAAATCTTTTGAAATACTTCAAGTTCTTTATTAACACATAACAAGCCGATTATAGTTCAAATCGATTACCTTTTAAAGACCACAAGTATTTTCTTACCAACATAAAAATGTTATAACGACTTCCCATAAAGCGTTATAACACTTTATGTTTTAAATCAATCAAATACGTTTAGCACGTATGCGTCTACCGTACTACATAGTTCACACATATCATGCTAGAAGAGATAGGAAGAGGTTCACATACCTCGCGGCCAGTATCGACTAATAGCAAACGCTCAAGTACTTCCGTCGGCTACTCCTTAAGCCAAGTAGATCGCGCCAGCGTAGTACTTCAACCTATAAGGCCACAAGCGCTTATTAACATTTAGATCTCATCGTAGAACATTCTAGAAAATTGGCACCTCCCCCACAACAAGCAAATCTCCTCTATCGGTAGGCTACCAAGCCAACCGGGGTTATACGTCTAACCTAACGTGTAAAATTCTACTCCAAGGTACTACTACACAAGTCTCTGTAATGTCTGACCTATATAATTCTGATTCGGTATTCTTCTTTAAATTCAGGCTTAAGTCGCAAGACATTGCCGTAAGTATTATTCAGGCTTAAGTCAAAAGACATTGCCGATAACTACGTTCAGTTCTATATATAGTATACTTCAACTATATATTCTAACAATATGTAATTTCCAATCACAATAGAGGGACAAGATAATTACCTCGATAAGCCCATAATTATCCTAGTTTAAATGTCGATCCTGAGCAAGGTTTAGCTCCTACTCCGTGCGCTCCGACCCGCTCCAAACAACCCTTAGAAGTTCTAACCAACTTCTACTTATGACTTCAACTACGGGTGAAGATTTTCCTTAGGGTTTCGGTTTGTGACTGACGGAAGTATAATAGTATTTTCTGGGCTTTTCGTATAGGTATAACCTTAGAATACAACAAGGTATACGGCTAAGGTAATTTGGGCATTATAACAATACTTTTGAGAGTATTTCTACCAAGAGGGGGGGTATATTATACGAGAACAACACCACTAGGAGGGGGGGTGAAGTCTCGGCCACAAGGCCACACAAGGGGGAGGGGCTCTCGGCCAAGGGGGGAGGGACGAGAACAACAACAAGAGAGGGGAGGATTTTAACACTTAGAGAGTTGTGGAAAGGATGAAGAATTCATCAAAGGGAGAGGGGTATTTATAGGTCAAGGGATGGCCAACCAAAGGCCAAGATTAAACCAAGTGTTACGCAAGTGTAGGGCTAGGATTTACTACACACAAATATCCTACCAACCCTTGACTTTAGCCAAGGCACAAAAAACGTGCCTTACATAGCCTATTTCGTCCAATTGGACGATTTCAAGCCACCAATTGGAGGGTGCCAAGTGTCGCCCTCCCGTTGGTCCAAAATGTTTCGTCTCTCGGAAAAATCCGCAAAAATACTAAATGACATAGCCGGAAATTCCCCTACGAAAGCTGTGGAAACGTTTCGCCGAAAAATGACTCTAATCGGGTGTTGTGAACAAATTTAATTCGGCCAAGCCACTTTGCCTACTCAAGGCTTTAAACTTTTATACGTACGCCCTCACGTACATACTCTGGAAATACGGGGTATAACAGTCTTGTTGTAATAGGGATACTATATAAGGAACCCTTAGCCTTATTTTCATCTTTAGTTTTGAAGATAAATATTGAAATCATATGAGTGTGTTAGTATTATCTTAGGATAGTTTGTAGTGTTAATTAGTGTTTAGTGATAGATAATTAAGGTGGATTCCTTAGTTGGTTATTGAACCCAATTCCATCAATTTTATAGTTGAGTTGTTCACTTGTGGATTCATTTGAATCATCTCTTTTATTGAAATTGAATAGTATAGGTTCTTTTGGTTGAATTCAATTGGGAGGATTTGGATTTCATATATCCAAGTTTGCCCATAAATTTATTACCAATCGGGTCTTGCTATGATCCCTCTTTTCTCATCCCAATTTCATCAATTCTCATTCCTAATTTTCTTGTTATTTTAGTTTCCGCATTTGTTGTTTTTTGAATTCGTGTCTTCCACAAGCCGGAACGTATCATTTGGTAACAAAGTGTTATACCCCGTATTCCCAGAGTATGTACGTATGGACGTACGTACGAAATTTGAGCCTTAAGTTAGGCATTGGATTCGAAATTTGGGCACAAGTACCGAGTAGAGTCGTTTTCCGACGAAACGTTTCCACAGCTTTCGTAGGGAAAATTCCGGCTATGACATTTTTAATTTTTGCGGATTTTTCCGAGTGACGAAACATTTTGGACCAACGGGAGGGTGACATGTGCCACCCTCACATTGGAAGCAAGTGGGGTGCTTGGACGATTTGGGCGTCCAAGAGGCCTTGGTTGGCCTTGGCCGATTGGCTCCCTCTTTTGGCCTAGTTTTGTGCCATGTTTTGTGGAGTGTTTTGTGGAGTAGGGGTTAGGGTGCACTTGGCTTGATCTTGGCCTTACACTTGCCTTGCACTTGGCTAGATCTTGGCCATTGGTTGGCCTTTGGTTTGCTATAAATACCCTCTCTTTGAAGACTTCTTCATCCAAAACCTTCCAAGTCTTGAGTCCCTCTCCCTCCTCTTTTTCGTCCAAGAGCCCCTCTCCCCTTGTGAAGGCCTTGGGCGAAACCCTCCCCATGTGAGCCTAAAGCGAGAACACCCCTCTTTTAGAGTGTTGTTCTCGTGTGATACCACTTTTTGTGGTGTTGAAATACTCCTCCAAGTATTGTTATAATGCCCAAAATACCTTAGCCTTGTACCTTGTAGTATTCCAAAGATACCTCTATACGTAGAGCCCGGAAATACTACCTTTTGTCCTTTTTAGTCTCAAACCGAAACCCTAAGGAATCTTCATTGTTAGTTGAAGGATTTAAGTAGAAGTTGGATAGAACTTCTAAGGGTTGTTTGGAGCGGGATGGAGCACCCGGAGTTGGAGCTAAACGTTGCTAAGGATCGACATTTAACTTGGATAATTATGGGCTTATCGAGGTAATTATCTTGTCCCTCTGTTGTAATTGGAAATTACATGTTTGTTAGAATATATAGTTGAAGTATACTATATATGGAACTATACTTAGTATTCGGCAATGTCTTTTGACTTAAGCCTGAAGAATAAAGAAAAGAACTGAACTGTATTTACATAGGACTGTATTGCAGTAGTCTTGTGTAGAGTTACTGAGTAGGATGGTACACGTCCGGTTAGACGTGTAAACCCCTCCCCCCCTGGTTGGCTTGGTAGCCGGCCTCGATAGAGGAGGAGATTTACGCTGTTGCGGGGGGAAACTTGTGTTTTGGGGTTAATAGACGTTTGTGACCTTTATAGGTGAAAGTACTAAGAGTAGCGTATTCTACTCGAGGAGTGGAAAGGGCTAGCAAGGTTGTAGTACTTGGAGCATTTTGCTTATTGTCGATAAATCGTCGCGAGGTATGTGAACCTCTTCCTATCTCTTCTAGCATGATATGTGTGAACTATGTAGTGCGGTGAGGCGCATGTGTTAAGCGTGTTTGATTGTTCTTAAAACATAAAGTGTTATAATGGCTTTATGGGAAGTTGGTTATAACGACTTTATGTAGGTAAGAAAATACTTTGTGGTTTTAAAAGGTAAGCGATGTGAATTATAAGCGGCTAGTTATAATAAAGAACTTGATGTATTTCAAAAGATTTATAAATCGTTTTGAAGAGAGAGTAACACTTGGTTTTAAAGGTTTTAAAAAGAGTTATACTAGCTTTATGGGGAGTTAGGTATAATGTCTTAAGAGAGGTAAAGAAATGGTTTACTGATGTTAGAAGTTAAGAGACTTGATCTTATAAGATAAGAGACTTAACTTATTTGTTTTAATGTGAATGTTTGTGTGAAACCTCATTCGTGAGTAATGAGTACTTGGTTTTATTTAAAGGGATAATGTTTCTTGATTTGGAAATCGAATGTGTATCGACAGGACCAACTGCGGCGTTAATAAAGGAAAATGTATTGAATAATGATGTATCGTATTAAAACCAGTAGAAACCTCCATCTGCATAGAAACTAAGATGAGACAAAATGATATTACATTTTCTAGATCATGCATTCTTTGTAATAAGAATGTTGTAAACAAGAATAACCTACTCTCGCGTGACACATATATTACTCAATTGTTCTAAAAGGAATCAAGTGATTAAGTTTGGGAACTATGAAACCATTTGAAAATGAGAAGCTTGAGTAATTGAAACTAGGCAAAGCTGGAACTTAGGAAAGAATGTTGTTACTTGATTTTGAAAAGGAATGTGGGTTGGTCATTCTAATACTACGGTATCGGGTGACTTTTATAAAAGTAATGGATCTCTTTTAAAAGAACTTAACGTATGTAGTACTTTGGGGTTAAAACCGGACTTTGGCATAAAATGAAAGTACTTTGAGTTGTGTGAAACTTGCATATGCTTGTTGTTGTGAAACTTGCCTATGCTTGTTGTTGTGAAACTTGCCTATGCTTGTGATGATAGCCTTTGTTGTGCAAGTGTGGTATTTACGTATTCTGCGCGTCTCGATAGTAGGTTGACTTATTGAGAACTTACTTGGGCGTCTTTGGCGGTGATGGAGAATTCCACGGGTATGTTTCCATTTTGATTCTTGTCTTGTTGTTTATGTCACATGGGCGTATCTGCCGTCACGATGTTAGGGGCATGCGGTCGTGCGGCGGGTTGATTACCGATATATGGTTATTGCGCAACATGGGCGTGTCTACACCGTCTGAGATTCCGGGGGCATGTGGCCATGCGGCAGGGTTGACCACCCAGTATATTGTTATTGAGGTTACATGGGCATGTCTACACCGATGCAGTATTCCGGGGGCATGTGGCCATGCGGCCTTATTATTATGGTTGCATCATGGACATGTCTACACCGTCACGATATTCGGGGGCATGTGGCCATGATGCGAACATGATGGATGTGGTGGCGTGAGACCCATAGTTAGATTTGAGTGGTGACTTTGAGGCGTGAGTCACGACTTGACCGCTTTTATGTTGCGTCGTATTTTGGTTATCATACATGTCTCTGCTTTATATGGTATTATGATTTAAGCTGCGATATTCTGATTTCACATACTTGGTACTGTTATCGACCTCGCCTTGAAGTGCGTTCATCTGCAGCGGTAGAGTACATCGGTCGTGGATCCTCGCTCATAGGATCACGATTCGGCGTATTAGGAAGCTCGTTTCTCGGAGGCTTATCTTTTGGTATGTTTCCACTGAGTTGTAGGTTCTTGTACATTCGAGGGGTATGGCGGGGCCACTGTCCGTCATAGTCGTTGTAAATCTTAAGTGCAAAATCTTGTTGTGGGCGGGGTTGTAAAAGGATTAAGCTATTCGGAGTTTTATGTATTTCTTGAAGGCAATGTTTTGGTTGGCTTTATTTATTATTATATCTATTGTTGCATGTCTAAGTTTTTATTTCATGGTTTTCTCGGCGTTGTATCACTAGGGTGCGGGGTAAGGCACGATGCTTGAACCGGGCAGTCGGTACAAAAGTGGTATCGAGCGATTAGTCCTCGGAAAGTGTCTGAGACCGTGTCTAGTAGAGTCTTGATTATCGATGTGTTGTGCACCACGTCTATAATCGAGGAGGCTATAGGACATTTAGGATTGGTTTCTATTCTTCTCATTACGAGATCGTGCCTTAGAAGTTTGTGTTATAAGTTGGACCCCTCCGGCGTGTCGTTTTTACGATTATGCCTCCGCGCAACCGGGCAGTGGGCAAAGCGTGAGGCGCTAGTGAGATCTGAGGAGTCAGAAGCGCGAGCCGGTCGATACACGAGCAGTGCTTCCGGCGGCGAGTTTAGCGACGCCGCCCGGCACCAGCGAGGTTTAGAGCGCGGCCGTGGGCGTGAGACTACTGATACGAGCCTCGGTCCAGCGATGCAGGCGGGGAGATGGGTCACAAGAGATGGCCCGATTATTGGCGAGTTGTGGCGAATATGAGAGCAGTGGATCTGGCGATTCAGTTCAGCGGCACTGTGGTGCACGAAGCGAATAGTTTGAGGCTACGAGATTTTACGAGTTGTAGCCCGCGAGTTCTGGTCGAGGCACGAGGATGATCGCGAGGAGTTCATCCGTCGATTCTGAAGGATCACGCGGGTGATCAAGGCTTGAGACCGAGTCTGTGACGCCCGGTTCGCATCGGCTGCGTGATACCGATCGATTAGTTTGATTCATAGGAGCTTTCGGGGAGAGCATGCACCTCCAGATATGGAATGAGTTTTGGGGCTTTCTCACGCACTTCTTGCCTCATGAGATGAGGAGACGCGGTAAATGATTTTTGCTACTAAGGCGAGAGAGGCGCCGTAAGAGTACAATGTCGAGTTCGATTCTTTGGCTCGATATGTCCTGCGCTAGTTGCGAGATATGGAAGATAGGGTGCATCGCTACGTCGCGGGCTAGATGATTATATGGCGAGTCTTGTGCGGGTGTTTCTCTTGATGGGCATGGACATTGCCGCGTTCGAGCTCATGCACAGGTGCGAGGCGCGGATCGGCAGGTGGACGCTTTCGCGAAGAAGGCCAAAGCGGCGGATATTTTGGCGACTTTGAGCGGACGCCTCGGCCAGCGAACTAGTTATGTACCTCCGCCATTGCGAGTGGTCGCCGCGACGCCGGGACCGCAGGATATTCGGGAAGCAGTCGGGGCTCCCGGGTTTGAATGTTCAAGGGAGTAGGGGTGTTGGCGGATCACGATCACCCTACCTCGGTGTGGTCGATGTGGTAGACCGCGTTTCGAAGTGTCGTAGTACGAGGAGCTTGTTATTCTTGCGGCAGAGGGCCATATGACGAGAGCTGTCCGACGGGAAGTGGCCCGGTAGGATAGCCTGACTACTAGAAGCGATTCAGATTCTTCACCTTCCATAGCTAGGCGGGATGTTCATACACCAGTACGGTAAGTCGCGGTGGAAGTTCGATTTTAGCGGTCCTTGAACCGCCTAGTTTGAGTATATCCTTAACCACAGATACTTGTATGTATTGATGTTAATGATGTGTTAAGTGTTATGTTCGGATAGCCTTGTGCTATAGTGTGATTTAAAAATCTGGTTAGTGTGAGATGGAAGTGGTAGCTTCCATGATGTGTTCCGTGTCGGAGGCGGGAGTTGGCGCTCTGATGGGTCGGGTTGGGGCCATGTTGCGGGCCAACCGCGTCTGTTCGGTAGGGTCAGCTCAGGTGGTCGCGGTGGCGAGTCACGAGGGTGCTAGGCCCAGTTTAGATGACCATCGTATGAGTTCGTGGAATCGTTCGACCGAGAATCGATTCGTGAAGGCGGGAATGGCCTTGGAAATCGAGGTTAGTGAGATGACCAAGTTTGGAGAGTGGTGATTCCAAGGTTGGAAAGCGAGCGTTGTGAAGTGTGATACGGATACTAGAACGAGTTCGAGACAAGTACTACGAGAAAAGGGAGAAGAGAACGTGTGTTTTGTGGCCAGGTGTGGCATGATCGTTTTCGTAAGTATAGCAGTGAAGACTATCTTTGTTTGTTTTGAGACCTAGAAGGAACATTCGGACGAATGTTTCTAAGGAAGAATGTTATACCGTATTCCCAGTATATGCGTATGGACGTGCGTCTGAAATTTGAGCCTTAAGTTAGGCATTGGATTCGAAATTTGGGCACAAGTACAGGTAGAGTCGTTTTCGGCGAAGCGTTTCCACGACTTCGTAGAGGAAAATTCCGGCTATGACATTTTTAATTTTTGCGGATTTTTAAGTGACGAAACATTTTGGACCAACGGGAGGGTGGCGTGTGTCACCTCGCATTGGAAGCAAGTGGGGTGCTTGGGCGATTTGGGCGTCGAGGCCTTGGTTGGCCTTGGCCGATTGGCTCCTCTTTTGGCCTAGGTTTGTGCCATGTTTTGTGGAGTGTTTTGTGGAGTAGGGGTTAGGGTGCACTTGGCTTGATCTTGGCCTTACACTTGCCTTGCACTTGGCTAGATCTTGGCCGTTGGTTGGCCTTTGGTTTGCTATAAATACCCTCTCTTTGAAGACTTCTTCATCCAAAACCTTCCAAGTCTTGAGTCCCTCTCCCTCCTCTTTTCGTCCAAGAGCCCCCTCTCCCCTTGAAGGCCTTGGGCGAAACCCTCCCTTTGTGAGCCTAAAGCGAGAACACCCACTCTTTTAGAGTGTTGTTCTCGTGCCTTTTGTGGTGTTGAAATACTCCTCCAGTATTGTTATAATGCCCAAAATACCTTAGCCTTGTACCTTGTAGTATTCCAAAGATACCTCTATCGTAGAGCAGAAAATACTACCTTTTGTCCTTTTTAGTCTCAAACCGAAACCCTAAGGAATCTTCGTTTGTTAGTTGAAGGATTTAAGTAGATGTTGGATAGAACTTCTAAAGGTTGTTTGGGCGGGATGGAGCACCGGAGTTGAGCTAAGCGTTGCTAAGGATCGACATTTAACTTGGATAATTATGGGCTTATCGAGGTAATTATCTTGTCCTCTGTTGTAATTGGAAATTACATGTTTGTTAGAATATATAGTTGAAGTATACTATATATGGAACTATACTTAGTATTCGGCAATGTCTTTTGACTTAAGCTGAAGAATAAAGAAAAGAAGCGACTGTATTTACATGGGAATTTGTATTGCGGTAGTCTTGTGTAGAGTTCTTGAGTAGGATGGTACACGTCAGGTTAGGCGTGTAAACCCCACTGGTTGGCTTGGTAGCGGCCTCGATAGAGGAGGAGATTTCTGTTGTTGCGGGAAATCTTCAATTTTTACGTAGAAAGATAGAAACTTGTGTTTTGGGGTTAATAGACGTTTGTGACCTTTATAGGTGAAAGTACTAAGAGTAGCGTATTCTACTCGAGGAGTGGAAAGGGCTAGCAAGGTTGTAGTACTTGGAGCATTTTGCTTATTGTCGATAAATCGTCGCGAGGTATGTGAACCTCTTCCTATCTCTTCTAGCATGATATGTGTGAACTATGTAGTACGGTAGACGTACATGTGTTAACTGTGTTTGATTGTTCTTAAAACATAAAGTGTTATAACGGCTTTATGGGAAGTTGGTTATAACAGCTTTATGTAGGTAAGAAAATACTTTGTGGTTTTAAAAGGTAACTGATGTGAATTATAACTGGCTAGTTATAATAAAGAACTTGATGTATTTCAAAAGATTTATAAATCGTTTTGAAGGGAGAGTAACACTTGGTTTTAAAGGTTTTAAAAAGAGTTATACTAGCTTTATGGGGAGTTAGGTATAATGTCTTAAGAGAGGTAAAGAAATGGTTTACTGATGTTAGAAGTTAAGAGACTTGATCTTATAAGATAAGAGACTTAACTTATTTGTTTTAATGTGAATGTTTGTGTGAAACCTCATTCGTGAGTAATGAGTACTTGGTTTTATTTAAAGGGATAATGTTTTACTGATTTCGGAAATCAGAATGTGTATCGACAGGACCAACTGCGGCGTTAATAAAGGAAAATGTATTGAATAATGATGTATCGTATTAAAACCGGTAGAAACCTCCATCCGCATAGAAACTAAGATGAGACAAAATGATATTACATTTTCTAGATCATGCATTTCTTTGTAATAAGAATGTTGTAAACAAGAATAACCTACTCTCGGGTGAGACATATATTACTCAATTGTTCTAAAAAGGAATCAAGTGATTAAGTTTGGGAACTATGAAACCATTTGAAAATGAGAAGCTTGAGTAATTGAAACTAGGCAAACTGGAACTTAGGAAAAGAATGTTGTTACTTGATTTTGAAAAGGAATGTGGGTTGGTCATTCTAATACTACGAATTATCGGGTGACTTTTATAAAAGTAATGGATCTCTTTTAAAAGAACTTAACGTATGTAGTACTTTGGGGTTAAAAACCCGGACTTTGGCATAAAATGAAAGTACTTTGAGTTGTGTGAAACTTGCCTATGCTTGTTGTTGTGAAACTTGTCTATGCTTGTTGTTGTGAAACTTGCCTATGCTTGTGATGATAGCCTTTGTTGTGCAAGTGTGGTATTTACGTATTCTGGCGTCTCGATAGAGGCGGTTGACTTGTTGAGAACTTACTTGGGCGTCTTTGGCGGTGATGGAGAATTCCACGGGTATGTTTCCATTTTGATTCTTGTCTTGTTGTTTATGTCACATGGACATATCTACACCGTCGCGATGTTCGGGGCGGCCGTGCGGCGGGTTGATTACCCGATATATGGTTATCTTGCAACATGGGCGTGTCTGCCGTCACGATTCCGGGGCATGTGGCCGTGCGGCGGGGTTGACCACCCAGTATATTGTTATTGAGGTTACATGGGCATGTCTACCGTCGCGATGTCCGGGGCATGTGGCCATGCGGCCATTGTGTGTTGCATCATGGACATGTCTACACCGATCACGAGGGCATGTGGCCATGATGCGAACATGATGGATGTGGTGGGCGTGAGACCCGTAGTTAGATTTGAGTGGTGACTTTGAGGCGTGAGTCACGACTTGGCTACTTTTATGTTGCGTCTTGTATTTTGGTTATCATACATGTCTCTGCTTTATATAGATGTTATGATTTAAGCTGCGATATTCTGATTTCACATACTTGGTACTGTTATCGACCTCGCCCGGGGGCTGCGTTAAATCCGCGAGTAGAGGTACATCGATCGTGGATCCTCATAGGATCACGATTCAACGTATTAGGAAGCTCCGTTTCTCGGAGGCTTATCTTTTGGTATGTGTTTCCACGAGTTGTAGGTTCTTGTACATTCGGGGTATGGCGGGGCCCTGTCCGTCATAGTCGTTGTAAATCTTAAGTGCATGTAATCTTGTTGTGGGCGGGGTTGTAAAAGGATTAAAGCATTCGGGTTTTATGTATATCTTGAAGGCAAATTGTTTTGGTTGCTTTGTTATTATTATATCTATTGTTGCATGTCTAAGTTTTTATTTCATTGGTTTTTCTCGGCGTTGTATCACTAGGGTGCGGGGTAAGGCACGATGCAGACCGGGCAGTCGTTACACAAAGCTTGGTAGAATAATTGTTCCATCAATTCTTCATCCTTAGTTCTAAAAAAAATACGAAATTTCAAAAATTCCAAAAAAAACAAATTTTGTTAATATTGTTGTTTTGACACTAGATTCTTGTTCCCTAGTGTTAGTTGAACCTAAATTTCAAGTTTCGTTCAATTTGGAGGTGTTTTGAGCATTCTACCATTGAAGGACCTTGACGGTTTAAAATTTAAAGATGGGTTTTGGTGAGAAAATGTGATATTGGCTTCAAAAACTGGTGGGTTTTGTTCTCTACATCAATAGGAGCTTATATTTAAAATCTGGTGCAATTTGGAGTTGGTTTGAGGTGGATTAAAATTTTGGGTGTTCTACATATTCTTGAGCATGTTCATACCTTCACCTTGAAGAAGAAGAAGAAGACAAAAGAGGGTGTTTGATTAAAAAATCAGCAAGTCAAAGGTTGAAAGCTTGTTCGATACTTATTCCCATTTTCCGAAATCAATATAATTTATTCCTTTTCCTTTTCTTTAGACAAAGTACTCATTTCTCACGAATGAGGTTTCACCACTTTTTTAACAGAATTAAAGTTCTTCACATTTCATATCAAGTCAAATATAAGTCAAGTCTCTTATCTTTTAAAAACAACAAACCATTCTTTTACCTACATAAAGTCGTTATAACTAACTTCCCATAAAGCTATTATAACACTTTATGTTTTAAACCAACCAAAATTCGTTTAGCACATGTACGTCTACCGTACTACATAGTTCACAACAATCATGCTAGAAAAGATAGGAAGAAGTTCACATACCTCGCGACGATTATCGACAATTAGCAAAACACTCCAAAGTACTATAACCCTGCTAGCCTTTTTTACCCTTCAAGTAGAATACGCTACTCGTAGTACTTCCACCTAAAAAGGCCACAAAACGTCTATCAACTTCTAGATCTCTTCGTAGAACATTTCTAAGTACAAGGTTCCATATTCTACGGAAAAATTCGGCGACCTCCTCGTAACCACGTATATCCCCTCTATCAAGACACGCTGCAAGCCAACAACTCGAAGGGGGTTACACGTCTAACCGGACGTGTAAAACCCTGCCCACAATAATACTACAAGTCTCATCAGAATACGGTCAATGTAAATCTGATTCAATTCTTATCAATCTTTTTTCCACAAATAATATACTCAATTATAAACTTACTACAACATGTAATATCCAATTACAATAGGGGGACAAAGATCATTACCTCGAAGCCCAAAATTATCAAAGATTAATAAGTCGATCCTGAGCAACGTTTAGCTCCTATTCCTTATGCTCCAATCCGCTCCAAGCAACCCTTAGAAGTTTCTAAACAACTTCTCTTAACACTTCATCCAGGCTATGAAGATTTTCCTAGAGTTTCATTTGCGTCTAAAGGAATAAAGTAGTATTTTCGGGCTCTTATGTTGAGATTACTTTAGAATACTACAAGGGACACTAGGCTAAGGTATTTTGGATTTATACCACAACAATTGAAGTATTTCTACACAAAGTGGGGGAGGGTGGACGAAATCACCACAAGGGAGGGAGTATATATTTTGCCTTGGAAACTATATCAAGTGTGGATGAATTAAGTCTTGCACTCAAGGGCTATTTATAGAACAATCAATGGCCAAGATTAAAGCAAGTGTGTGGTCTAAATTGGGACATGTGTGTGTGGGTCCCACCCACCACATGGCCAACAAAATCAAGAGACAAGTGGCAAGGCTATTCGGCCAAGCATGGACAAGTGGCTAGCCACTTGTCCCACCCATTTCAGCCCACATGGCCACCTAAGGGGGTGACACGTGTCTCCCCCCTACTCGTCCAAAATATTTCATCACCCGAAAATATCAAAAATATCGAAAATCTCGAAAACAAAGTGGGCCCCACAAAACCGTAAATTTCTCCCGTGGGCCCCACGTGACCAAATCCGGAAATAAAATTCCATAATTCTATAATAATCCAAAAAGTCCAAATACCAAATCTGGGAATCTAATTCCCATTAACGAACCTTTTTCCTTCACAAAAATCCGGAAACTTTTCCGTCGAAAAATCACATCTTTCTTCTTTTCCAATTTAATGTCGTAATCTTGTATGTACGTCCTCATATACATACCCTGGAACTACGGAGTGTAACAGGTACAATGTGTGATTTAAGTTTGGGGGGAGTTCTTAGTTATTTTTTTTAGTCTTTTTGTGTTATTTTCTATGTTTATTTGAGTCTAATTTTTTTTTATGATCATGCATGTTGTAGTTACTTGAAACACCTAGTGAAGTAAAGTTGAATAATGTAATGGAATTAGAAGCAACCATCTGAACACTTAGGTTAGATATGCCAAAAATTCATGAAATCAAACTATTTGGGGTATCTTGCTTGATTTATGCATTGTTAGTGATTAAACCTATGTGTCTGCTTGCTTGCTATTTGAGGCGAAATAGTTAGGATATACATGTTAGGAAGATGATTCAAACATTTCTTTGTTAGCCCTTTCTTACCATTCTTTGCCTATCCCTGACATTAAAATTGTATCCCTAGTCAGTCCCTTTGAGCCTAAAAATAAGATCTTTCTTTGACACCCTATAATTCCATACTTGTGCCATAAGTAAAGAAATTGATGTGTTTGGAAATATAAAGTGTTGAAAAGAGACAAAAAGAGAGTGAACAATTTTGATGCACCCCAATGAAAAGTAATAATAAATAGGCAAAAGCCTAAGTTTGGGGGTGCCTGCTATTCATAATACACATCATTCTCTCAAAACAAAAGAGTGGAAAGATAAGTACGAAGTAAAAAAAAATCAAAAGAAAAGGGAAGAATCGAAAGCAAACAGAGCTTATGGTACGTAAGTTGAGCCTAAGTGCTTATTTTTACCTACCCCTACCTAAGCCTACATTACAACCCTGTAAAGCCCTGAAGATCTCTAATGTGTGCATCCATGATTAGTGGAGAATAGCAAGTGAACAAGCCATATAATTTTGAAATTAACATGCATAGTTAAGTATTTTTTACTTCCATTGAGCATGATTAAATTGAATTTGCGGAATATCTAACTTGATGTGTTTAAAATGCTAAAAATCCAAGTTATATGTTTCTGCATATTATTTTACTAACCTTCATGTTTTTCTAAGTAACAATGATGCAGCAACTTGATCAATGTCTTTGAGTCATTTTATTTTCTTTTCTTTCGTGTCTTTATTTCTATTTTTGATCTTTACTCGAGGGCGAGCAAAGGTTAAGTTTGGGGGTGTTTGATCGGTGTATTTTATATACACCTTTTGAGTCATTTTTAGTTAGTCTTTTGCCCATTTTTATACAAATATGTGTCGTGTTAGGATAGATTTTCTTTCTTTTGAGTCACAGTGGTTTAAAGTGGCGCATTGGCGAGAAGGAGCGAAAGAGGCGGCAGAGGTTCCAGAGCTCAAAAAGCTAAAAAGTTGGAAATTCGGAGAGAAAGCAGCGTGCGCCCAACCAACAGCCGGCAAAGAGCCACGGCGCCCAAGCGAGAAACGAGAAATTTGGCGCGCGGCTCGGTTCTGGGCAGCGGCGTAATGCGGGAAAATTGACAAATCCGAATAGGATTGGGCCAAGGCCAAGAAGGAAAAGGTTTTGCACGTTTTGGAGGTTATAAAAGGACCTTTTAGGTCAAATTTGAAGGAGTTCCACATTTTACAATTCATCACAACTTGGAGATCAAGATTAGAGACTTATTTTTGAGTAATTTCTTGTTCTTTATTTTATTTCTTTTTAGTATATGTTGGATATTATTTTAGTTCTTGGCATGTCTATGGCTAAGAACTAACTTAATTTAGGGCTTTTCATGTCGAATCGCTTGAACCTCGTTCTTATGAATTAATGCATGTTTTGGTTTCTTCTTATTATTGTTGAGATTTATTCAATAATTGTTTCGATTGTTTGGTAATTAATTGATCACTAATTATCATAACTTATATGATTTCTAATCGAAAGCCGAAAGGGGAGATTGTGAATATGCTATAGTTGAATAAACATATGTTTAAATCGTGGACGAAAGTACCCCGATACTTGTGTAGCTTAATAGGTTATTGTTCTTAATCCTCTTTTGTAGTCAATCTTGTCATCGAAAGATAGAAGGGTTCTACATTGGGGTTGAGTGTTTATATTACCTTAAAATGAGTATAAAACGACTTAGTTAACCTGTTATCTCAAAATAGAAGAAGAACCTTAATTATTTGCATTAACGAGTAAAGCGAGCGGATAGTCGAGGAGATTTGGAAGCCCTATTTCTATCATATCTGAAGTAAAGTAAAGTAATTTAGTTAGCATCTATAATCATAGCTATAAACAATTCACCAAATTATCGGTTACCAAATAGATACTACAGAATAGAGGTTGATAATTGGACATTAATTCCTGAGGACGATAACTCGGTCTTCTAGACTATATTACTTGTCACGACATGTGCACTTGCGTTTAATGTATGCATAAATCGCGCATCATTGTGTCATCAATATCCGGGGACGAGTAACAGACTCGTCGATGTGATCAAGGATATGGTTAACACATGCATGAATTTTAAAGAGTTGACCCACGACCAGTATTGATCATCTTCCTGATCAAGAATGAGAGGGATGAAATTCTTTATGTTTGTAACGGAGAGAGCTGGATGGAAAGATGGTGATGAGTTTATGGTGGGAGGTGTGAAAGCGGAGGCATCAGAAAGTGTGGGAAAAGATCTAAGTTTTCCTCCATTAAAAGTTGGGATATTAACATCTATATACAACCCCAACTCATATTGACATATTGTTCCTACATAATATATGTGGCAACTGAAGGGAAAACAATGTTGCATTGTATTGCTATTCCAGCTAAAATCAGCTAAATAATAGGATAACCTTTTTTCTTCTTCGCATGGACTCATCCTCCTTCTTTATTATTGAATCGAAGGGGTGCGAGTTAGTGTGATTAGAATTGATTGAAAATACCTAGACGGGGCTATATACAAAATTTGACACTAAAAAAATAGAATTAGCTATGAACTTTATCACTAATTCACCGCTAAATTAGCACAATTGTTTTTTGATAATCTATCTCTAATCCGTCGCTAAATAAATTAGCACCAAATTTTGTTAGTTAGCTATATAATTTATTTGTCGCTAATTTTTTTTTTTTATTACTGTGAGGAATATTAAAAGTGATTTGGACTTGTTTCAACTAAAAATTCAGACCTACGACATGTGTATATCATGTTATATATCATGTTATGCACTCGGTTACTCCACTCGTTGAGACATTTACGTGAAGGATTCGGGATGAGCTATCAGTGGCGGATCCAGACAACAAAATCTGGTGGTGCAAAGATACGAAATAATATTTTTTTGCGAGGCAATGTACGAAGCAAAAAAAATAAAATTACGAATGCTATCAAGAGACCAATGTAGCAAATAAGCACACTAGTTGTATTAAAACAATATATAAAGAAAGTCATGCAAATAATAGGCAGCAGATGTCTCAACTACGACAAACTTTTCATAAAGACAATGTGTTACAGTGTTAGAGTCATCGAATAGGCAATTTCAGGGGAAGAGAATTTCAGGTCATCACAAACTACTCATTTTAATTGAAGTAAATTAAGTTACAATACCACTTCAAATAGGCAGTTTCATAAATATAGTGTAAACTCAAAACACAGCTATTGACAACAAAACGACGTCGTTTTGTATAAAAAATTAAAAAAATTGGTGGTGAAAAATTCTGGTGGTGCAACTGCACCACTATTCTTTGAATGTATTCGCCATTGTGAGCTATATGTTCAGATTCCGAGGCACCAGATTCTTCTCCTTATTTATTATTTTTGTCTATCTATTTGAGACAGATTGTACTATTTATATTCGGAAAATATTTCCAAGATTGGATTTCTTAGTTGTTCTTGTACTGGTGACACCAGGTTTTGGAGATTGATTTATATTTCTGCACTTTGATTGATGAACTTCTAATTAAAGACATAAATTTAATTTACTTGATTTTCTCAATAATTTATTTAAATTTATAAATAGTATTAAAGAGGGGTGGGTTAGCTTATTGATAATGTATTAAAACTCATTGCATTCACGACTTGTCATTTGGAGTCTTGACAGACTCCATGAACAACTGTGTCTTTAACTATACTAATGCATGTATTAAAACTCATTGCATTGCTGATATCATGGTTTGCTAGGTATTAGTTATGCATAACATAATATCAAACAAGATGTATAACTAATGATATTATTGTTATACCCCGTAGTTCAGGCCATGCGTATGAGAACGTACGAAAGGGATTAAGACTTAAATTTTAGAAGGATAGGTTGACGGATTGTTTCGGACGGGTTTTTAGTCAACTTTGAGGCGGGTTATGACCCGTTACCTTGAGAGTTCCTAGGTTTTTCAAAGGCCTAGTACGTAGTTCGTTGAGTCTAGTTTCCAACGCAACCAACCGTTCGTCGATAGGACATCGGAGTAGAAAGTTATGGGAGTTACAAGTTCAGTACGTACTCGGATAGAAAAGTATTTCGGTCAGGAGCCACAGGGCCGCGGCGCCGGATGCAGGGCCGCGGCGCCAAATGTTCTGAAAGTTCGCTGGAGTTGCAGCGCCGGAAGTTCTGAGGAGTCTCGGGTGTTTCAGCGTCGCGGCGCCGGATGCAGGGCCGCGGCGCCGAGGCGGGTTCTGCAAGGCTGGGTGGAAAAATCTGAACTGTTTTATTTTAAAAAAAACATGGGAGGGTGACAACTGTCCCCCCCCCCCCCCCCATCTGATTTTTGCATGTCCTATTTATTAAAAGCTCTCCCTTCTCTCTAGAAAATCAAGAGGAAATCAAGGCTTGAGAAAAATCTGAAAAAGGTGGAAAAAAGGAAACTTGTTGGTAAGCTTGTAGGAGCTTTTGTGGTGGTGATTGTGGAAAGGAGGCTAGTGAATTTATTGGATTAATTTGGCTAAAGCTCTAAGGTAACAATTCCTTCTCTTTTTGCTAGTTTATGGTGTTGCATGTGAAGAAGAAGGAACTTGTAGTGGTAAATATTGCTCTTAGATAAATTGCATGTAAGAAATATGATTTGGATTTGAAGGGATTGAGTAAGGTTAGGATGTGAACATGTTGTAGCCAAAATACTACCTTTAACTTATTGATTTAGTTAATATGCATTGTGGGGCAGAATTTTACACATCCAAGATTAGGTGTGTAATCCCCTTGTATTGATTGGATTGTTGGGCCTTAAAAGTGGCGTTTGGATGTTGAATTCGGCCTTGAAAAAGGTGGCAAAGTATGTAGAAACAAAGGAAATGTTGCCCGATTTTTCGTAGGATTTAGTGACTTTGCACTTGAAAAATTCTATGTTGAAGCTAGAGGTTAATAAACGTATTATGGTCATTATAGGTTGACATACTATGTGCGGTATATTGGACTTAGCAAGTGGATTGACCCGAAGAGGTATGTGGAACTTTCCTACCTCTTGAGCATGAATAGTTGCATCTATGTAGTACGGTAGACGTACAAGGCTTTGATATTCCTCTCTTGTTTTAATGATGTCTTAAGTTTCAAAGTTAAGGGACGTGAAGTGTTTTAAGTATGTGATACTTGTTTCGTTTTAAAAGTATAAGTCCCTTGGACATAGAGAAATGTGTTTGACAAACGTATAACGTTAATATAACGGCTTTATGGGAAGTTGGTTATATTAGCTTTATGGAAGGTTAATAAAGGAAGGTTTACTCTAAGTAAAATAAGTACGGATAGATGATTTAAATTTGTGAAAGGCAAATTGTTTTTAAGGCATTAATTGCCTAAGGTTTTACAAGAAATGAAGTCACTTGATTTAGAAGCCTATTATATTTCTAAAGGTAAACGTGACTTGTCTTGAAAAGTAGTCGTGACTTGATACTACGGTTATTAGTATCTTGGGAGTTTTATATAAAAAGGAGTCATTTCTTAAAAGGTTAGAGGTACGTGGTACTTGGGTTGAATTCTCGCATTTTCTCTTAAATGACATGTTAGTGCCTTAAGTAAACTAAAATGAGAGGGTATATTAATAATGTTAATAAGAAGTTAGGGGATATTCTTAACTTGCTTACGTTATGATAAGCCGGTAGCGCTTATGTTATGTATGATAGCCGGTAGTGCTGGGTTATGTATTATTATTATTATTATTACTACTTATTCCATGGATTTGCTACCCATGATGCGAGTGCGGCGCTTGTACTCATGCGGGCCCACCGGGTCCATGCGGGTGAAATAGTCTCATGCTGGTGAAATAGTCTCATGCGAGGCGGATGACCTCATGCGGGTGAAATAGTCTCATGCGAGGCGGATGACCTCATGCGGGTCCACAGGACCTATGCGGGTGAAATAGTCCCAGGAGTAGGATTGCTTAATGATACTACGGGCGTGAGACCCTGTTTTGATCATGAGCCTCCTATTTTTATGCAGTAAAGTTTATACTTGTTACTCTCATTGTTAGTAAGGCACAATGCAATGTAATTTGATTTTCATCCATGACTCCAGCTTATTTTAGACTTATGATATTATTACAGTATTTTCCAGTTTTACATACTTGGTACATATTGTGTACTGACCCCCTTCCTCGGGGGCTGCGTTCATGCCGCAGGTAGGGGTAAGCAGGTGGTGGATCCTCATTCCTAGGATCTTTGCTCAGGTGTCAGAAGCTCCACTCCTCCGGAGGCTTGACTTTTGGCACGGTTCTCCCTGATATTGTAGATGTTATGTACATTCAGGGGTATGATGGGGCCATGTCCCGTCATAGTTGTTATACCCCGTATTTCCAGAGTATGTACGTAAGGGAATACGTACGAAAGTCTTGCCTTAAAGATAAGCCTTGGACGTTTTATTTTGTACACAACTCACTAAAAGAATCGTTTTCCGACGAAACGTTTCCACAGCTTTCGTAGAGTAAATTCCGGCTATGCCATTTCTTATTTTTGCGGATTTTTCCGAGAGACGAAACATTTTGGACCAACGGGAGGGTGACATGTGTCACCCTCACATTGGAAGCAAGTGGGGTGGCTTTGGACGATTGGGCGTCAAGAGGGTGTTGGCCTTGGCGATTGGGTCTTGTTTAGGCCTTGTTTTGTGCCATGTTTTGTGGAGTGTTTTGTGGAGTGTTTTGTGGAGTAGGAGTAGGGTGCACTTGGCTTGATCTTGGCCTTACACTTGCCTTGCACTTGTCTTCATCTTGGCCATTGGTTGGCCAAGGCTTGAGCTATAAATACCACAGAGATGAAGAGTTATTCATCCACAAAGTTATCTTCCAAGTCTAAAAATCCTCTCCTCTCCTTAAGCTTTTCGTCCAAACACCTCTTCCCTCCCACTTGTGTTGTATGGCGAGCCTACCACTAGCCTAGCAAATCTACCCTCCCTTGGTAGAAAAGTTGTCTTCTTGTATCGTTATAATGCCCAAAATACCCTAGCCCAAATACCTTAGTACTTAGTAGAGGTTGTGAAGAACTTCTAAGGTTTCCTTGGAGCATACAACTTAGGAGCAAAACCTTGCTCGGTAGCGACTTTTCTAGGATATTATTGGGCTTACCGAGGTAATAATCCTAACCCTCTTTTGAATTAGAGAATACTTATTGTTATAGTATAAGAATAAGTATAAATATAAGTATATCACAGAATAGAATTGAAGTATTAATCACTTAGAAGGGTTTAAAGAAGAATAATCAAAGCTGTACTTACATAGAATTTGTTTTCTGATGAACTTATATAGCTCATGGGTAGGAAGTCTGCCCGACTTCCGTAGAATTATGAACCCTGTTTAGAATGACCTTGAGTAGTCTTTAATAGATATCTGTGACTATTATAGGTGACTCTCTGCGCGCGACATATTGACTTGGCGGTGGTTTTATTGAGAAGGTATGTGATTCTTCCTAAAGCATGATATTTTACAATATAACTACGGCAATGTCTTTGACTTAAGCTGAATAATACTTACGGCAATGCCTGGCTTAAGCTCGAATAATACTTACGGCAATGCCTCAACTTAAGCACTGAATAATAAAGAAGCGAAAACATTTCAAAAGACTCTTGAATCATATTAACGAAGAGAACTAATTGGTTTTAAAGCGAAGCTTAAGAGTTATACTAGCTTTATGGGAAGTAAGTATAACCACTTAAGATTTATAAAAGAAACAAGTTTGCCTATGTGTTTATAACGGACTTGTATTGTGAAAAGAATAATAAAGATGGTTTGATAAATAGACATGATATGATGCTATGTGTGTTAGTATCTTGTAACGTTTGTATAGGTGAGTATCCTTGTTGTGCTTATGTTGTTTAAAGATAAGTTGTTATGTTAGTATACTATCGCTCACCTCTTGAGATGATCACAGGGGTTAAGCTGCCCTCCGTCGCGGGGTAGACTCGGTGATGCAGGACCGTGATTCGAGAATACCTCATGCGGGTCGAGGGCCTATGCGGGCTACGAGAGTTCGAGGTTAGTATGCGGGGTTATGCCTCATGCGATGCAGTGGCCATGCGGACGGCGAGTCGGGGCGATGCAGGAGTAGCTACCTCGATGCGGGGTTATACCTCATGCGGGCCCGTGAGTGGCCTATGCGGACTCGGGAGTCGAGATTAGGCTTGCGAGTGATATGAGGCGAGTGGCCCTGCTTCGAATCATTCGCAGCCTAGAAAAGACCTATTACAGTTTACGTATTGTTGCTCTTGTTTGTGATGTGGTACTACGTGCGGTTTTCCTTGGTTGTTTCACACATCTTTGTAAACTGGTTTTAAAATGATATGTTTTCATTTAAGTATTTCTGATTTCGCATACTTAGTACTGTTGTCTTGACCTCCCCGGGGCTGCGTTCATCTGCATGGTAAGGGCGGCAGTGCTAGATCCACGTCCTTAGGATCTTTGCGTTGGTGTCGGGAGCTCCATCTTATAGGAGGCTCTACTTTTAGGTATGATCTCCTGTATTGTAGATAGTTTTATACGATCGGGGTATGGCGGGCCCTGTCCGCCATAGTTGTTTACTTCCTTAGAAGTGCTGTAGTACTATTATGCGATTGGGATGTAGCGCAAAACTTGAGTTATTTATATTATGCAGAAAGGCAAGCTTTTCTTGAGATAAAGCGTGTCTTATTTTATAAAGCTGTTTCTGTCTTGTTTTATATTCCATTGGTTACTCGATGTATGACTACTTAGGTGCCGGTAAGGCACGATCCACGAACCGGGCAGTCGTGACAAAAGTGGTATCGAGCGATTAATCCTCGGAAAGTGTCTACAGCCGTATCTAGTAAGTCTTGATTATCGGTGTGTTGTGCACCACACCAATAATCGAGAAGCTATAGGATATTTAGGATTGGTTTCCATTCTTCTCATTACGAGATCGTGCTTTAGAGGCATGTTATAGGTTGGACCCTCTAACGTATTCCTTTCACATGTGATTATGCCTCGCGTAAGGCAACCGGGCGAGAAGGCAAGCGTGAGGAGGCGCTAGCGAGACACCCAGTCACGAGGGCTCGGGCCCGTCTATACGAGGCGGCGAGTTACATGGCGCCGCCCGGCCAGCAGACCACGATGCTACACCTCGCATCCCGGCACAGGCGGAGGAGTTAGGAGTACAAGAGATGGCCCGACTTTTGGCTAAAGTTGTGGCCGTCGAGAGAGAGATTGGATCTGGCGGTTCAGTTCAGCTCAGCTCGATCGCGCCGTGGTACACGAGGCGAGATAGTTTGAGGCTACGAGATTTCTTGAGTTGTAGCCGCCGGAGTTTTATGGGTCGAGGCCGGAGGATGATCGCGAGGAGTTCATCCGTCGGTCGAAGGATTTTGAGAGTGATCGGGCGTCGGAGACCGGTCAGTGATCTTTGGTTCACATAGTTTGCGTGATACGCGATCGATTGGTTTGATTCATGGGAGTTATCGTGGAAACGCGTCCCAGTACTTGCAGGATGAGTTCTCGAGAGGCTTTCCTCGCTCACTTCTGCCTCGCGGATGAGGAGGCGCGGTGATAGATTTTTCTTCTTGAGGCGAGAGAGGGCCTTGTCGGGAGTACAATGTCGAGTTTGATTCTTTGGCTCGATATGTCCCGGCATTGGTAGCAGATATGGAGGATAGGGTGCACCGCTATGTCACGGGCTGAAGCGACTATATGGCGAGTCATGTGCGGGGTTTCTCTCCGGCCGGGTATGGACATTACCGCGTGCGAGCTCACGCCCTTGGATGCGAGGAGGCCGAGGTCGGCGAGTGGGCGGCAGCGGCGAGAAGAAGGCGGGGCGGGAGGGTCTTGGTGGTTATCGTGGTGGCGGCCTCGGCGGCGATCTGGGTCGCACCACGGCCGGCTCGAGCACTCTGCACCGTCCTCGGCCGCGGCGAGTTTTGAGGCGGGCCGGGGCCCGAGCTTGGGCGTCGAGTAGCGAGTGCTTGGCGATCGGGACCACCCGGTGTGGCCGTCACGGGGATCCATTACGAAGTGTGGTACTACATGGATCTTATTCTGATTGTAGCGGCGGAGTCACTGCGAGGCTTGTCCGGCCAGGCGTGGCGGTGGTAGGGCCCGGCCCGAGTTACGTGGCGCCATCATCTCCTACGATTACTCGCCCGGGCGAGGGTGCTCATGGGTCGG
This sequence comes from Przewalskia tangutica, assembly GCA_029844215.1. Classification (NCBI taxonomy): domain Eukaryota; kingdom Viridiplantae; phylum Streptophyta; class Magnoliopsida; order Solanales; family Solanaceae; genus Przewalskia; species Przewalskia tangutica. The sequence goes on from CM056727.1 coordinate 69,782,185, forward strand.
CCAGTCGCGGCGGTCGTGGCTCGGGTCGATTCTAGCGGTCCTCGAGCCGCGTATATGCTTTGTCGGTAAGCGGGATCGGAGGCCTCGCTGATGTCGTCCGGTACCTTGCTCGGTTCAGGTTTGATGTGTATGCTTTGATAGATCGGGTTCTACTCATCCTATATATCTCCCACTTGTTGCTAGTAGGATAGGGATAGAGCACGAGTCCATGAACCGCTTCGAGGTAGCTACGCGCGATGGGTGATTCGGTGGTAGCTCGGCGGGTATATAGAGCTTGTCTGTGACCATTCTGATCGTCGGACCTGGCCGACTTGATAGAGTTGGAGATGATTGACCGGCGTGATTATGGGGATGGATTGGCTAGCTTCTTGCTATGCCAATGTAGGCTGAGAGAAAGTAATGCAGTTCGGTTCCGGAGGCCGGTTGTTGAGTGGGAGAGACGCGGTATCGTAGGGGTAGGTTTATTTCCTACCTCGAGGCTAGGAAGATAGTGCGAGAAGGGTATATCTACCATCTAGTTCGGGTGTTTGATCACGAAATTGCGGTACCAGATTTTGATCGATTCCGTAGTCGTGAGTTCCCAGGCGTGTTCCCGGATGACCTCCGGTATCCCTCACGAGAGGAGATTGAGTTTTGTATTGACATATTGCGGATACTCGGCCTATTTCCATTCCGCCATACGAATGGCACTGCCGAGTTAGAGAAATTGAAGGATCGGCTTAGGGATTTGCTAGAGAAGGGCTTCATTAGGCCCGGTGTTTCTCACGAAGCGCCGGTATTGTTCGTGAAGAAGAAGGGCGGGGCCAGCTGCGCATGTGTGTTGATTCTGACGGTGAACAAGGTGACCATTAAACGAATACCCTCCCGAGATTGATGATTTGTTCGACCGATTGCGAGTGCGAGATGTTTCTCAGATTGATCTGCGATCGGGCTATCATCAGTGCGAGTCGAGAGGTGGATGTCCCTAGGGTGCATTCGGACGTGCGGGCATTATGAGTTGAGTCATGTCTTTTGGGTTGACGATGCTCGTGGTATTCATGGATTTGATGAGCGAGTGTTCAAACCATTTTGGACACGTTTGTGATAGTGTTCATTGATGATATCTTGGTTTATTCGCTCGAGCGGGAGCATGCGGGCGTTTGAGGCTGTCTTGTGATTCTCGGGACCAGGTTATGCGCCAAGTTTTCCAAATGTGAGTTTTGGTTGACTTGATGGCGTTTCTTGGGCATATTATGGGTGATGGCATTCGAGTTAATCTGGCGAATCGAAGCGATCGAGACTTGGCGAGACCTACTACTCAAGCGAGAGGTTCGCGATTTTACGGGCCTTGCGAGTTATTATCGGTTCGTGGAGAAGTTTGCTTCTATCTACGCATTGACTAGGTGACTCGGAAAGCGACCAAGTTTGATGGTGATGCTTGTGGCGGGGTTTCGATTCTTTGAAAGAAGGCGGCCGCCCGTTCTTACTCTTCGGAGGTCGGATGGTTATGTCGTGTATTGTGATCGTCGGGCATCGGGTTGGGATGTGTATTGATGCAGCATGGCGGGGTTATAGCATATCATCGGCGGTGAAGAAACACGAGGAACTACCCGCGTGATTTGGAGTTAGCGGTAGTGATTCACGCTTTGAAGATCTGGAGGCACTATTTGTATGGGGTTCACGTGGATATTTATACGGACCACAGAGCCTCGGTATATCTTGACCCGGAGGAGTGAACTACGGCGAGGCGGTGGTTAGAGTTGCTTAAGGATTACGATGTTGATATCTATACCACGGGAAGGCGATGTTGTGGCGGATGCTCTTAGTCGTAGGTCGATGGGAGCCTATCGGATGTGCGGCTAGAGAGGAGGACATGGTTCGTGATTTGCATCGATTAGCGAGCCTTGGTGTCCGTTTGATTGATTCCGATAGCGATGGGGTTAGAGTTCGTGAGATTGCAGTCTTCCATCGTCGAGAGGTGAAGAGGCAGATTCGAGGACCCGGCTTTGATTCGATATCGTGATCTGACTCTTACGTGAGGCAAGGGTCCTTTTGAGTAGCACTTTGATGGGGTGCTAAGGTTTGAGCGGTGTGTGTTCGGATGTTTGAGGACTTGGCGAGTTCTTGGGGAAGCACGCGGCGCGCGTTACTCTATCCATCGGTCGACCAAGATGTACCACGACCTTAGATACGTGTATTGGTGGGATGGCTTGAAGAGGGGCGTTGCGAGTTCGTAGCTCGGTGCGTGTTGTCGGCGGTAAAGGTAGAGCACGAGGCACGGTGGTTTTATTCTGACGATTGAGATCCGACACGGAAGTGGGAGGTAATCAACATGGATTTTATCACGGGATTACCTCGCACTCGGAGGAGACATGATTCTATATGGGTTATCGTCGACGGTGTGAAATCAGCCCACTTTCTTCCGTCGGGGCGAATTTTTAGTGAGGATTATGCGAACTTTACATCAGAGATCGTCGGTGCATGGAGTCCTACTTCGATCATATCGACAGAGAGCGGTTCTGGCTAACTTACGGAGGTCCTTCGAGAGGGTTTAGGGGCCTTGAGTGAGCACAGTCTGCATTTCACCCACGAGCAGACGGACGAGCGCGCACTATCCAGACTCTTGAGGATATGCTGCGAGCCTGTGTTATTGACTTTAGTGGGAGTTGGGAGGATCATTTGCCTCTAGTTGAGTTCGCATATAATAATAGCTACCACTCCAGTATTCATATGGCGCCTTATGAGGCCTTGTATGGGAGGAAGTGCGGTCGCCTATAGGTTGGTTCGATGTGGGCGGCGGCTAGTGGGACGGATTTGGTACAGTGACGATGGATAAGGTGAAACTTATCCGAGGCGGCTATTGTGACTCGAGTCGGCCAAGTCGTATCACGAGATCATCGTCGTCGACATCTTGAGTTAGAGGTTCATGATTTTTTTTTCCTAAAGGTGTCACCCATTAAGGGTGTGATGAGATTCGGGTAGAAGTGGAAGCTCAGCCCTAGGTACGTTGGGCGTTTAGTTGTCGCGAGGTAGGCAAGGTTGCCTATGAGTTGAATCTGCCGTCCGTCTGGAGGCGGTGCATCCGGTTTTCACGTATCTATCTTTGAGAGATGTATCGGGGATCCATCTAGGGTACACCGATTGGCGATGTCGGTGTGAGGGTTATCGTATGAGAGATTCCCATGCGCGATAGTCGATCGTCGGGTTAGGCGTCTGCGGACGAAGGGCGTGGCCGTCAAAGTCTTGTGGCGGAGCGAGCTCGAGGAGGAGATGACATGGGAGGCCGAGGAGGACATGGCGGAAGTATCCTCACTTATTCCCATACCTCCGGTAAATTCACTTTCCTACTTGTAAATTTTTGTTATAACACGCCTATGTATTGCTCTGTGGCGTGTGTGGCATTTACAAGCTGTTTAAGCTTCTCGCTAACCGTCTTGGGAAGGAACATTCGGGACGAATGTTTCTAAGGAGGAGAATGTTATACCGTATTTCAGTATGCGTAAGGAATACGTCACGAAAATCTTGCCTTAAAGATAAGCCTTGGGCGTTTTATTTTGTACACAACTCACTAAAAAGAATCGTTTTTCCGAGAAAACGTTTCCACGACTTTCGTAGAGTAAATTCGGCTATGCCATTTCTTATTTTGCGGATTTTTAGAGAGGCGAAACATTTTGGACCAACGGGAGAGTGACATGTGTCACCTCGCATTGGAAGCAAGTGGGGTGGCTTTGGGCGATTGGGCGTCAAGAGGGGTGTTGGCCTTGGCCGATTGGGTCCTTGTTTAGGCCTTGTTTTGTGCCATGTTTTGTGGAGTGTTTTGTGGAGTGTTTTGTGGAGTAGGAGTAGGGTGCACTTGGCTTGATCTTGGCCTTACACTTGCCTTGCACTTGTCTTCATCTTGGCCATTGGTTGGCCAAGGCTTGAGCTATAAATACCCGCAGAGATGAAGAGTTATTCATCCACAAAGTTATCTTCAAGTCTAAAAATCCTCTCCTCTCCCTTAAGCTTTTAGTCAAACACCTCTTCCCTCCCCTTGTGTTGTATGGCCGAGAGCCTACCCCCCTAGCCTAGCCGAAATCTACCCCCCCTCCCTTGGTAGAAAAGTTGTCTTCTTGTATCGTTATAATGCCCAAAATACCCTAGCCCAAATACCTTAGTACTTAGTAGAGGTTGTGAAGAACTTCTAAGGTTTCCTTGGAGCATACAACTTAGGAGCAAAACCTTGCTCAGTAGCGACATTTTCTAGGATATTATTGGGCTTACCGAGGTAATAATCCTAACCCTCTTTTGAATTAGAGAATACTTATTGTTATAGTATAAGAATAAGTATAAATACTTAGAAGTATATCACAGAATAGAATTGAAGTATTAATCACTTAGAAGGGTTTAAAAGAAGAATAATCAAACTGTACTTACATAGGATTTGTTTTCTGATGAACTTATATAGCTCAGGGTAGGGAAGTCTGCCCGACTTACAGTAGAATTATGAACCCATTTAGAATGACCTTGAGTAGTCTTTAATAGATATCGTGACTATTATGGTGACTCTCTGTGACATATTGACTTGGCGGTGGTTTTATTTGAGAAGGTATGTGATTCTTCCTAAAGCATGATATTTTACAATATAACTACGGCAATGTCTTTGACTTAAGCTGAATAATACTTACGGCAATGCCTCGGCTTAAGCTGAATAATACTTACGGCAATGCCTCGGCTTAAGCTGAATAATACTTACGGCAATGCCTCACTAGCTTTGAATAATAAGAAGCGAAAACATTTCAAAAGACTCTGAATCATATTATGAGAGAGAACTAATTGGTTTTAAAGCGAAGCTTAAGAGTTATACTAGCTTTATGGGAAGTAAGTATAACCACTTAAGATTTATAAAAGAAACAAGTTTGCCTATGTGTTTATAACAGACTTGTATTGTGAAAAGAATAATAAAGATGGTTTGATAAATAGACATGATATGATGCTATGTGTGTTAGTATCTTGTAACGTTTGTATAGGTGAGTATCCTTGTTGTGCTTATGTTGTTTAAAGATAAGTTGTTATGTTAGTATACTATCACTCACCTCTTGAGATGATCACAGGGGTTAACGCCCTCCGACGGGGTAGACTTCGGTGATGCAGGACCATGATTCGAGAATACCTCATGCGGGTCCGGGGGCCTATGCGGAGCTACGAGAGTTCCAGGTTAGTATGCGGGGTTATGCCTCATGCGATGCGTGTGGCCCGTGCGGACGAGTCGGGGCGATGCCGGAGTAGCTACCCTCGATGCGGGGTTATACCTCATGCGGGCCCGTGAGTGGCCTATCACGGACTCCGGGAGTCCAGGATTAGGCTTGCAGAATGATGATGGGGGCGAGTGGCCCTGTTTCGATCATTCGCAGCCTAGACAAGACCTATTACAGTTACCTATTGTTGCTCTTGTTTGTGATGTGGCACTACGTGCGGTTTTCCTTGGTTGTTTCACACATATTTGTAAACTGGTTTTAAAATGATATGTTTTCATTTAAGTATTTCTGATTTCGCATACTTAGTACTGTTATCGACCTCCTTGGGGGCTGCGTTCATCTGCGGTAAGGGCAGCAGTGCTAGATCCACATCCTTAGGATCTTTGCGTTGGTGTCGTGAGCTCCATCTTCTAGGAGGCTCTACTTTTAGGTATGATCTCTGTATTGTAGATAGTTTTATGCTGATCGGGGTATGGCGGGGCCTGTCCGCCATAGTTGTTACTTCCTTAAAGTGCTGTAGTACTATTATGCGGTTGGGATGTAGCGCAAAACTTGAGTTATTTATATTATCGAAAGGCAAGCTTTTCTTGAGATAAAGCGTGTCTTATTTTATAAAGCTGTTTCTGTCTTGTTTTATATTCATTTGGTTACTCGATGTATGACTACTTGGGTGCCGGTGAGGCACGATCCACGGGCCGGGCGAGTCGTGACCATAGTGGTTACACGTTCTTAGAGGTGGGTAGTCATGTTATAAGTTGGGTTGTTAAGGATGTAGCGTTGATTTTGTTATATTTAGAGGTAGCCATTTTGGGTTAGCTTTGCTTATATTCTATATGGGTTCTTGTTGTGAGTTTATTTTTCTTGGTTTTCTCGATGTTGTATCACGGGGTGCAGGGTAAGGCACGATCCACGTCGATTAGAATTCGTGACAATTATTAATACATAAAGCTAATAAATGCATTATTTTATCTAATACACTCTATCGAACGACCCCTGATAGTTCATAGGGTAACTATTCAAGGATTTCAATCTTATACGCTAAAGTGTAAAATGACTTTTAGTTTTAGCTAACAATGTAATTTTATCTGTTGTAATATATTACTTAAGGTAATTTTTAAGTTATCAAAGTATATCATTTTACATATTAATATTCATTTCCTTTTTGTGTTAATTTAAAATAACAACGATATATTTCTATATTTAAAATTATTTAATTAAATTTTAATTTTACCCTAGTGACACGTTACTCTATCCACATAAATCATATAATCTTGAAAAAATGGTCATATTTGCCCTCAACGTTTAGGAAAAGGTTTGTATTTGCCCTCCGTTAACGTTTGTGGTCAAATATGTCCTCCGTTAGTCCAAACCTTTTAAATTTACCCATTTTTAACGGATCTGCCACGTGGCAGATACGTCAACGACACATTGCAATTTCATTAAAATTATATTCTTATTCTCCCAAAATCCGGCAATTTTGGCAGGCTACAGTACACATCGCTTCAATTTCCAAAACCTTGGAGTCACTACCTCCAAACTTGGTCATCTTACAAGCCTCAAATTCCTTTAAGGCCATTCCCGGCCTTCACGATCTGATTCTGGTCGAACACATCCACGAACTCATACGATGGTTATCTAAACTTGGGCCTAGCACCCTCGTGACCCTACCACCTGGCGGGACCACCTCGAAATGACCCCACCTCGTTTCCGGCTACGGGTTGACCCGCAATCTTGCCTCAACCCGACCCATTACGTACCAAGATCTTGTTTCCCCCTCCGGAACAATCTTACCTATTCAAGCCCTGAAAGCTATCACTTCCCTCTCACACAACCCATGGAATTATCACACTAATACACCCTATGTATATAATGCACTCCGACAAAGATCACCCGCAAAATCTTTTATTCAAGACGGCCTTACATCTAAGGTCTCAATGTGTACTATTCTAAGATTCACACCTTCCATGTCCCCATACTTACCTTTTCAACTACCCATGTTTTCTAAATCACAATTTACACAATGCTATCCATACATAGCACTCAACATGTATCCACCATAACAACATATACAAGTCTCTTAAGGGCTAAAGATATCTCTGTAACTACTGCCTCACTTTCCCTTTGTCGCTCTAATCATAATCACGCCTGCAGTACTAGCTATATAAGGCGATGAACCAGCCACCGATCCCGAAGGCTAAGTCTCTACATCCGTGCTACCTCTGGTCGGACAAACTCTCACCAAATGGCCCTGTTGGCCGCAAGCATAACAAGTTGTCGAAGTAGAACGACACTCCCCAACATGGAATGTATTACAGCGACCACACCGAGGTAAATGTGGCTTCCCCTGGCTACTACCCTCGAACATCTGTGACCTGCGACCACAGAGCCACGACCTGCTCCCGACTATCCCCGACGATCAAACCTCCTGCTAGAAGACTGGGAAGGAGCACTCTGTGTCGGCTGAAATGTTGACCTAGCCTGCTGTTGAGGTTGTCTGCCTCGAAAGTTACCAAAGGACCCTGCTGTCTTGGCCCTCTTATGCTGATCCTGGTCCTTACGTCGGTCTCTACGTTCCTCAATCCCACAATATAAGCATGTATACGGCAATGTCCATGCGGTGAAGAGCTACTCTGCACAACTCTGCGCTAGAAAATCGTCAAGTCTGTGACATATCGGTGCACTCTATCCTCCGTATCGCCACTAAAGCGGGGCATAACGAGCCAACGAGTCAAACTCTATCAGTATTCTCGAACCATCCGCCCGTTACGCCTCAACATGATAAATCTATACGCGAGCTCTCTCATCTGCGAGGGCAAGAAGTGTAAGAAATGCCTCACGAGAACTCGTCGACCGGTGAGCGCGTGCTCTCCGGGGCGGTTCGAGAATCAAACCGATCGGCTGCGGTATCACGCGGCCGATGTAAACCAATATCACCGACTGCGTCTGCGAGGCCTTGATCACTTTCATGATCGCGCAGCTGTCGAATAAACTCACGAGGATCTTCCTCGTTCTCGATCCATAGAACTGCGGTGGATTGCGACTCGAAGTCGAAGTCTCAACCTATCGGATCTAGGGTGAACTCATCGTACTCACGGAACCTCCGACTCTCAAATGCATTGTCACGACCCGTTCCGGGCGTGGTGGTGCCTTACCCGGGCACCCAAGTAGACATACATCAGAGTAACCAGTGGAATATAAACTTAGAAACATGAAACAGTGTAAAATAAGAACAGACTATCCAAAGAAAAAGGTTGCCTTTCGGCATGTATATAAATACCAAAAGTGAGCAGTTACAACTTATTCTTACAGCCCAAACCACAAACGTGACTACAGACCTCTAAGAATAACAACTGTGGCGGGACAGGGCCCCACCATACCCCTGAATGTACAAAAGTCTACAACCTCATAGAATCGTACCAAAAGACAAAGCCTCCGGAGAAATGGAGCTTTCCAAGAACTGAACAGTGATCCTAATAGTGCGGATCAGCAAGCTACGTACCTCAACCTGCGGCATGAACGCAGCCGAGGAGGTCGATCTAACGGTACCAAGTATGTGGCCGAAAATACGTAATGAAATCATAATAGCCTATATAAAGCGAGAGACATGTATGATAACCAAAATACGGTACCTGAAGCACGATTAACAAAGAGTAATGAGAATCAACATCGTCTTTTAAAAGACCATTTCACAATCTATGAACAACCATGTCAAGTCGAGCGCATGCCCTCCAAGTCATTACCCAAATATAACCACGGGTCTCATGCCCAACAATGTCAGCGTGCGTGGAATTCCTTCCTCGCTGCCGGCGATCATGACATAACAACACCCGAGTACATGTGAACACGAGTCCCGCGTGTCATAAGAACCGTCACGGGCAAATCTGGCCGACTACGGATACCTCTGCGTCGCTCCGCTGGCCGGGGCAAATCGAAGCCAATTACGGATACCTACCGTACCAACAATATTGTATCTTGTACCACGAAGGCGGCCGGCAAGTCTGAAAGCTACTACGGATACCACTGCGTCACGTCGGCCGGCGGTACGAAGCTAACTACTAGATACCTCTGCATCACAAGACTTCGCCATAATGCCGACCGGCAAGTCACGAAGCCAACTACGGATACCGCTGCGTACCACGGCCAGGCGGTACAAAAGCTAACTACTAGATACCGCCTGCGTCCCTAAACCTCATGGAGAGCTAATCCATGGAACAACACTATCAACAGGGAAACGAACCCTCATCATGGCTGCGTACCGTGGACCTCCATCGAGTCGGTATGCCGGGATGATCGAATACATGACCGGCCCTCCATCGAGAGACGCGGTAACATAAGGATACCACACTTGCACAACAAGGCTATCACAAGCAAACATAGGCAGGTTACTCACACTCAAGGTACTTTTATCTTATGCCAAAAATCCGGGTTTTAACCCCAAAGTACTACATGCTTTAACTCTTTCACAAAAGTCACATGATACTAATACTCGTAATATCAAAAATATAGTAACTATTATATTAAGTAAACCAAACAATTTCCATACTTTCTTTTTTAAATAAAAATCAAGACAATACCATGACTTCCTTTTCTATGTCAAATCACTTCTCGAACTAGTTTAAGTTTCAAAACTTCAAATTCTCAAGTCTCTTACTTTTAAACCAAATCCCATGACGGGGAACGATCAAGTCTCACATCTTTTTAAAACAACTGTCAAGTTACCATTTTAAAACCAATAATAAAACCATTTCTTCATTTTCATAAAGTCGTTATAACTAACTTCCCATAAAGCTATTATAACATTTTATGTTTTAAACCATCCAAGGACAACTACTCTCATTTCTGAATTCAAGATAACTTATTCTTTTTAAAGACCAAGTACTCATTACTCATGAATGAGGTTGTACAACTTTTTAACATAACTCAAGTCCTTAACATATTATAACAAGTCACTTAACTAGAATCAAGTCAAGGACATAAAAGGGAAATCAACTCCTTCAACACACGTGCGTCTACCGCACTATATATATATATTTCACAAATATCATGCTCAAGAGAATAGGAAGAATCACATACCTCCTCGGCTAAATCCACTTGCCAAGTCGGATATGTCGCGCGCAGAGTGTCAACCTATAATAGTCAAAACACGCCTATCAACTTCTAGTTTTACGTGGGATTCTTCTAAGTAAGATTCCTCTTAGTCTACGAAAAATTGGGCAGCACTTCCCCCGTTTCTACTCAATTCTCCACCTTTATCAAGGCCCGATAATAGTAACCAACATGCCATAAATAAGGCGCAATAATTCCAATAATTAAAGAAGGGGATAACACGCCCAAACGGAACGCGATTAACAATCTCTCCTTCGTAACAACAATAATTAAAGAAGGGGATAACACGCCCAAACGGAACGCGATTAACAATCTCTCCTTCATAACAATAATAATTAAAGAAGGGGATAACACGCCCAAACGGAACGCGATTAACAATCTCTCCTTCATAACAACAATAATTAAAGAAGGGGATAATACGCCCAAACGGAACGCGATTAACAATCTCTCCTTCATAACAACAATAATTAAAGAAGGGGATAACACGCCCAAACGGAACGCGATTAACAATCTCTCCTTCATAACAACAATGTAAATAGGGTCCAAAGTAAATACAGTCCAAAGTAAATACGGTCCAAAGTAGATACGGTCCAAAGTAGATACGGTCCAAAGTAGATACGATCCTTAAGTTGGGGTCCTTGGCCAACTTTTACAATTTTACTTATCCAATTACTTCATTAGTCTTCCAACTTATATTCCAATCTTTATATAAGTTATAGTTTCTTTGTTGTTAACTTCTTAGCAAGTAATGGATACATTTTTACCATTTTAATTGCTAATATGCCAATTCTCCTTTTAACATCTTAACAAGATCCAAATCTTTCCTTATGTCTCACACTTCATAATATACTTCCAATATATATATAATATCCAATATACATAATAATCAACTTCACAAAGAGGTTAAGGTTCATTACCTCAATATAGCCCAAAAATATCCAAGAACTTAAAGTCGTTCCAAAGCAAGTCTTAGCTCCAAATCTTTGAGTTTTAGCTCCAAATCTTTGTGTTCCAAACCACCACAAGTCACCCTTAGAAGTTCCTAACCAACTTCTATTCAAGAATTAACTCCAAAAAGTGAAGAACACTAAAGTTCCAAATCTGTCCACTCTCGGCTTTGTGGGGGTTTTTGAGGCTATGGGTGTGAAATCTTGTCTAACTCTTGGTTAATAATCTTCCTAATACATTAAGGAAGAACACTTATAAGTTTAAGAATTTTTGGACAACATTTGCTCAAGAAAAGGGGGGTTTGGACGAGAACTAGCTAGGAGGGAGAGAAAATATTTTCAAGTCTTGAAATGTTCTAAGTGTGGAAGATTTTCATCAACTAGAGGTGTTTATATAGGATAACCAAGGGTTAGGATGAAAACATGTGTATGGTTTAGATTGTTTGTGTAGGTTCCTTTCTCCACTTGTCCCACAAATGTCATGCAAGACTTTGACCATTTGACTAGCCCACTAACCTCAAAAAAAACGTCCCAAGCCATGCAATGTCATGCAAGACTTTTGGCCACTTGTCTTGCCCACTAACTTGAAAAAAAATCGTCCAACATGGCTCTTGGGGTGACACATGTCGCCCTCCCATTGGTCCAAAATATTTATCTCTCGGAAAAATTTCATAATCGGTTAAAATATTGAAAACGTAAAATTTCCTTCACAAGGTTCGGAATACTTTCTGTCGGAAAAAAATTCTTTCATTCTTACCCTAATTAGGGCTTAAACATTCGTACGTACGTCCTCACATACATACTCCGGAACTACGGGTATAACATTCTCCCCCCCTTAGAAACATTCGTCCCGTATGTTCCTTCAAGATTCAATTAACTCAGATAACGGCATAGTCCCCCATAACTTGAACAATTTGCAAAATTGCCACATATGGCCACAATAGAACACTTCTATCTTCTTAACACATCTTCGCCTCTTCTCTTACTCGTCGTACCCTCCTCGTATACTCGAACTCTTTCTAGTGTACGTACCATACTTCAGTCATCGCTTCAGTTTTCAAAACTTTGGGGTTACTACCTCCCAACTTGGTCATTTTACCAGCCTTTCATTCCTCTAAGGCCATTCCCGGCCTTCACGATCCGATTCTAGTCGAACACATCCGCGAACTCGTACGATGGTTACCTAAACTTGGGCCTAACACCGCGTGACTTATCATCCGCGGGACCACCCCAAAACTGACCCCACCTCATTCCGGGCTGCGGGTTGACCCGCAATCTTGCCTCAACCCGACCCATTATTGCTCTAAATTCTTGTTCCCGTCCGGGACAATCTTACTATTCTCGTCATGAAAATTACCACTTTTATCTTGCTCGACCTATGGAATTATCCCACAATACTTCTCACGTATACCAAGCACTTCGACAAAGACTAACTGTAAAATCTTTTACTCAAGATGGCCTTACATCTAAGGTCTCAACTGTTATAATATTCTAAGGCTCACAATTTCCCTGCCCCTAAACTTACCTTTTCAACTAACCATGTTTTCTAAATCACAATCTTACACAGTGCTATCCAAACATAACACTTTAACATAAAATCATCATATCACGCATACAAATCTCTAGAGGGTTAAGGATATACCTGTAACTATTGCTTCACTTTTCCCTTATCGTTCTAATCATGATCCTGCCCTGCATGGCGCATAGCAAAAGAAGGCGATGAACCCGTCACTGATCCCGAAGGCTGAGTCTCTACATCCGCGCTACCTCTGGTTGGACAATTTCTCGCAAAATGGCCCTGCTGGACGCATGTATAACAACCTCCCGAACCAGCACGACACTCCCCCTTATGGATTTTACCACAACGGCCACACTGAGGTAAGGGTGGCCTCATCAAACTAGTACCCACTCCGGAAACACGAAACCTTGGAGCCGACCGCTCACGAATACCCCACGTCACGAAGGCGCGGAGAACTACTCAAGCGGCGGAGGGGCATAACTAGCCTGCTGTTGAGGCGGTCCATCTCGAAAATTACCAAAGGACTCTGCTGTCTTGGCCCTCTTCTGCTGATCTTGGTTATTCCGTCGACCTCTACGCTCCTCACACCCAAGTGCATAAGCCTGCATGCGGGCAATGTCCATGCCCGGCTGAAGAGCTACCCCCGTGCAACTCTCTGCTAAGTAGTCATCAAGTCCTGTGACATATCGGTGCACCCTATCCTCCATGTTAGCCACTAAAGTGGGGACGTACCGAGCCAATGAGTCAAACTTTACATTGTACTCCTGAACCGTCCGCCCGTTCTGCCTCAACATCAAAAATCTATCCGCCCGCGCTCTCCTCATCTGCGAAGGAAAGAAGTGGGCAAGAAATGTCTCTGAGAACTCATCCCAACCAGCTGGAAGGGCATGCTCCCCCCGGGACAGTTCCCATGAATCAAACCAGTTAACTGCAGTATCCCGCAGCCGATGTGAACCCAATACCACCGACTCTATTTCTGAGGCCTTGATCACTTTCATGATCCGCTGCAACTGTCGAATAAACACCTGAGGATCATCCTCAGCCCTCGACCCATAAAACTCTGGTGGGCTGCAACTCAAGAAGTCCCGAAGTCTCAAACTATCAGATCTAGGGTAAGCTACGGGTACAATCGGAACCGCTGTCTCCCGTATGTCCTCCTGCCTTGCCACGATCCTGGCTAATAACTGTGCCATCTCCTTGTAGCCCATATCCTGCTTTGGGTGTATGGCGGAGGCTCGTGCACCGCGGTCGATGGCCGCATTGCTCCGAACTCTGCTTTGTGGCGACGTCGTGGAACTTCGCCGAAGCATCCTCGGTAAAGGCGTATGCGTGCCCCGTAACCCTCGCTTCCTACTAGAAGCTCCTCATTTGCCTTGCCGCCACGGGCCTGGTTGCCTTGCGTGGAGGCATAAGCGGTACATAAGAAGAGGTCGGTGAGGATTCAACCTAGTAGGGCGGCTCTCTTGAGCGATCTCGGAGAGAAGAATGGAAACCAATCCTAAATGTCCTGCGACCTCACGATTATAGATGTGGTGCACAACACGCGATAATCAAGACTACTGAACACGCGATGCGTAGACACTTTCCGAGGACTAAGCGCTCGATACCACTTTTGACACGACCGTTCGGGCGTGGTAGTGTCTTACCCGGGCACCCAAGTATACATACATCAGAGTAACCAGCGGAATATAAACTTGCAAACATGAAACAGTGTAAAATAAGAACAGTCTATCCAAAGAAAAAGGTTGCCTTTCGGCATGTATATAAATACCAAAAGTGAGCAGTTACAACTTATTCTTACAGCCCAAACCACAAACGTGACTACAGACCTCTAAGAATAACAACTGTGGCGGGACAGGGCCCCGCCATACCCCTGAATGTACAAAAGTCTACAACCTCATGGAATCGTACCAAAAGACAAAGCCTCCGGAGAAATGGAGCTTTCGAAGCGACGGTGATCCTAAGAGTGCGGATCGAGCAAGCTACGTACCTCGACTGTGGCATGAACGCGGCCCGAAGGAGGTCGATCAACAGTACCAAGTATGTGGCCCGAAAATGCGTAATGAAATCATAATAGCCTATATAAAGCGGAGACATGTATGATAACAAAATACGGTACACTGGCTTGATTAACAACAAGAGTAATGAGAATCAACATCGTCTTTTAAAAGACCATTTCACAATCTATGAACAACCGTATGTCAAGTCGAGGACGCATGCCCGCCAAGTCATTACCCAAATATAACCACGGGTCTCATGCCAACAATGTCAACCGTGCGTGGAATTCCTTCCCATCGCTGCGATGCATGATATAACAACACCAAGGAGTACATGAACACGGGTCCCACGTGTCGCATAAAACGTATGGGGCAAATCTGAAGGCCGACTACGGATACCTCTTGCGTCACTCCGGCCGGGGCAAGTCTGAAGCCAACTACCGGATACCTCACGTACCAACAATCAGTATATTGTACCACGGTGGCCGGGGCAAGTCTGAAAGCTACTACGGATACCACTGCGTCATCGTGGCCAAGGCAGTCAGCTAACTACTAGATACCTCTGCGTCACAAGACTTCGCCATAATGCCGGCCGGGCAAGTCTGAAAGCCAACTACGGATACTGCATCGACCACGGCCAGGCGGTGCAGCTAACTACTAGATACCGCTGCGTCCCTAAACCTCGTGGAGAGCTAATCCATGGAACAACACTATCAGCGAGGAAGCGAACCCTCATCGTGGCTGCGTACCGTGGACCTCCATCGAGTCGGTATGCCGGGATGATCGAACAACATGACCGCCCTCATCGAGACGCGGTAACATAAGGATACCACACTTGCACAACAAGGCTATCACAAGCAAACATAGGCAGGTTACTCACACTCAAGGTACTTTTATCTTATGCCAAAAATCCGGGTTTTAACCCCAAAGTACTACATGCTTTAACTCTTTCACAAAAGTCACATGATACTAATACTCGTAATATCAAAAATATAGTAACTATTATATTAAGTAAACCAAACAATTTCCATACTTTCTTTTTTAAATAAAAATCAAGACAATAACATGACTTCTATTTCTATGTCAAATCACTTCTCGAACTAGTTTAAGTTTCAAAACTTCAAATTCTCAAGTCTCTTACTTTTAAACCAAATCCCATGACGGGGAACGATCAAGTCTCACATCTTTTTAAAACAACTGTCAAGTTACCATTTTAAAACCAATAATAAAACCATTTCTTCATTTTCATAAAGTCGTTATAACTAACTTCCCATAAAGCTATTATAACATTTTATGTTTTAAACCATCCAAGGACAACTACTCTCATTTCCGAATTCAAGATAACTTATTCTTTTTAAAGACCAAGTACTCATTACTCATGAATGAGGTTGTACAACTTTTTAACATAACTCAAGTCCTTAACATATTATAACAAGTCACTTAACTAGAATCAAGTCAAGGACATAAAAGGGAAATCAACTCCTTGACACTGCGTCGTCTACCGCACTATATATATATATTTCACAAATATCATGCTCGAGAGAATAGGAAGAATCACATACCTCCTCGGCTAAATCCACTTGCCAAGTCGGATATGTCGCGCATGAGTGTCAACCTATAATAGTCAAAACACGCCTATCAACTTCTAGTTTTACGTGGGATTCTTCTAAGTAAGATTCCTCTTAGTCTACGAAAAATTGGCAGCACTTCCCGTTTCTACTCAATTCTCCACCTTTATCAAGGCGATAATAGTAACCAACATGCCATAAATAAGGCGCAATAATTCCAATAATTAAAGAAGGGGATAACGCCCCAAACGGGCGCGATTAACAATCTCTCCCGTAATAACAATAATTAAAGAAGGGGATAACACGCCAAACGAACGCGATTAACAATCTCTCCTTCATAACAATAATAATTAAAGAAGGGGATAACACGCCAAACGAACGCGATTAACAATCTCTCCTTCATAACAACAATAATTAAAGAAGGGGATAACACGCCCAAACGGAACGCGATTAACAATCTCTCCTTCATAACAACAATAATTAAAGAAGGGGATAACACGCCCAAACGGAACGCGATTAACAATCTCTCCTTCATAACAACAATAATTAAAGAAGGGGATAACACGCCCAAACGGAACGCGATTAACAATCTCTCCTTCATAACAACAATGTAAATAGGGTCCAAAGTAAATACAGTCCAAAGTAAATACGGTCCAAAGTAGATACGGTCCAAAGTAGATACGATCCTTAAGTTGGGGTCCTTGGCCAACTTTTACAATTTTACTTATCCAATTACTTCATTAGTCTTCCAACTTATATTCCAATCTTTATATAAGTTATAGTTTCTTTGTTGTTAACTTCTTAGCAAGTAATGGATACATTTTTACCATTTTAATTGCTAATATGCAAATTCTCCTTTTAACATCTTAACAAGATCCAAATCTTTCCTTATGTCTCACACTTCATAATATACTTCCAATATATATATAATATCCAATATACATAATAATCAACTTCACAAAGAGGTTAAGGTTCATTACCTCAATATAGCCCAAAAATATCCAAGAACTTAAAGTCGTTCCAAAGCAAGTCTTAGCTCCAAATCTTTGAGTTTTAGCTCCAAATCTTTGTGTTCCAAACCACCACAAGTCACCCTTAGAAGTTCCTAACCAACTTCTATTCAAGAATTAACTCCAAAAAGTGAAGAACACTAAAGTTCCAAATCTGTCCACTCTCGGCTTTGTGGGGGTTTTTGAGGCTATGGGTGTGAAATCTTGTCTAACTCTTGGTTAATAATCTTCCTAATACATTAAGGAAGAACACTTATAAGTTTAAGAATTTTTGGACAACATTTGCTCAAGAAAAGGGGGGTTTGGACGAGAACTAGCTAGGAGGGAGAGAAAATATTTTCAAGTCTTGAAATGTTCTAAGTGTGGAAGATTTTCATCAACTAGAGGTATTTATATAGGATAACCAAGGGTTAGGATGAAAACATGTGTATGGTTTAGATTGTTTGTGTAGGTTCCTTTCTCCACTTGTCCCACAAATGTCATGCAAGACTTTGACCATTTGACTAGTCCACTAACCTAAAAAAAAACGTCCCAAGCCATGCAATGCCATGCAAGACTTTTGGCCACTTGTCTTGCCCACTAACTTGAAAAAAATCGTCCAACATGGCTCTTGGGGTGACACATGTCGCCCACCCATTGGTCCAAAATATTTATCTCTCGGAAAAATTCCATAATCGGTTAAAATATTGAAAACGTAAAATTTCCTTCACAAGGTTCGGAATACTTTCTGTCGGAAAACAATTCTTTCATTCTTACCTTAATTAGGGCTTAAACATTCGTACGTACGTCCTCACATACATACTCCGGAACTACGGGTATAACATTTGTCCTCATTCCTAGCCACCAGCCTAGCTAGTAACTGGGCCATCTCCTTGTAACTCATATCCTCTTTCCTGCTCGAGGGACTGAAGACTCAGGTATCGTGGTCTCTGTAGGTGCTGCTGCTGCTCTAAACTCTGCTGGAGGTAGCGGCGTCATAAAACTCGCCGTCGGAAGTACTATCTCAGGTAATGACCGGGCCCGCGCCCTCGTACTCCTCTATGTTCTACTCGCACTCCGCCTGTTTGCCTTGCCGGGCCCACGATTGCACTGCGTAGGCATAACTGGTACATAAGAATACGCCAGAAGGAGTCCAACTTATAACACAGCTCTAAGGCACGATCTCAGAGTGAGAATAATGGAAACCAATCCTAAATATCCTGCAGCCTCCTGATTATAGGTGTGGTGCACAACACGCCGATAATCAAGACTCTACTAGATACGGTCTGTAGAAACTTTCCGAGAATTAACTGCTCTGATACCACTTTTGTCACGACCCGACCTCGGGCCCACGACTGGTGCCTTACCCCGGGCACCCTAGTGATAATACATCAGAGAAAAATCAGCGGAAATAAAAACTCAAAGACATGAAACAATGAAATATAAGAAAACAGGCTAACCAAAACGGTCACCTTTCTGAATATATACATAAAACCCGAACAGTTATATCCTTTTACAAACCCTACCCACAACAGTACTACAGACCTCTAAGAATGTAACCACAACTATGACGGGACAGGGCCCCGCCATACCCCTGAATGTACAAGTACCTACAATGACAGGGGACTATACCAAAGATAAGCCTCCGGAGAAACGGAGCTTCCAAAGCTGAACCGTGATCCTATGGCGAGGATCAACGGCCAGTGTACCTCTACCGCGGCATTTAACGCACTTCGGCGATGTCGATAACAGGTACCAAGTATGTGAAACTGAAAATACTGTAAATGAAATCATAATAGTCTAAATAAAGTAGGAGACATGTATGATAACCAAACTACAGTACACAACATATAAGCGGTCATGTCAAGTCAGGGACTCACGCCCTCAAGGTCATCACTCATGCCCGTGGAATTCCTTCCTCACTGTCGGCAGTCTATGACATAAATCATAATCATGTGACGCGCCCGTGGCATCCTACATCACTGTCGGCGTACACACATACAATACATATATATATATCTCCTGCTCGTGGAATCCTCCGTCACTTCCGGCAGCCGTAGGTGTAACATATAACCATGTGACCCGCCAGTGGCATCCTACCTCACTGTCGGCGTACACATATACAATATATATATATATATATATATATATATATAATCTGTGACGCATGCCGGAATCCTCATCGATTGTAGCATGGCCATAACGTGCCCTCGGCGTCCTCATCGTAGGTGCGGTCTTCATGAGCTAGCCCGTGGAGTAATAATCGTATATACCATTCCCCCGGAATCCCTCATCGGTGTAGACAGGTCTTCATGGGGAGCTAGCCCATGGAATAATAGTAATGGTCACATGCCCCCGGAATCCTCGCCGGTGTACATGCCCCGTGTGACAATAATAATATCACGGAGTTTAACTCATTGCGGGCCGCATTCCCCCGGAATCCCTCATCGGTGTAGACATATTCATGTGATAATGACAATGGAAGCATACCCATGGAATCCTCCGTCACTGCCGGTACGTCCAATGAAACGTCCGGGCATCTAACCCGTATCCTGGTCGCATGCCCCAGTATCCCTCATCGTATAAGCATGGCCAAGATCAAACAAAATGGAAGCATACCCGTGGAATCCTCCCTCACTGCCGGTACGTCCAACAAATTCACAATAAGTCAGTCGGCCCTCAAACCGAGAGACGCGGTAACTTAGTAATACCACCAAAGGCTATCACAACTAGCATAGGCAAAATTTAACATACTCTTAGACTTCCATTTTATGACAACAAATCCGGGTTTTAACCCCAAAGTACTACATACTCAAATTCTTTTCAAAAAGATTCATTTCTTTTACGAAAGTCACACGATACCCGTAGTATCAGAATAGAGTGACTTATTATTTTAAGTAAACCAAAACAATTTCCATACCTTCTTTTTTAATAAACCAAGACAATACCGTGCCTTCTTTTTAACCCAAATCACTTCTCCTTTTAAAGCCAAGTTACCCTTTTAAATCCAATAATAAAACCATTCTTTTGTTTTCATAAAGTCGTTATAACTAACTTTTCATAAAGCTATTATAACACTTTATGTTTTAAACCAATTTAAGATGAAACCATGCCTTCCTTTTTAAACCAATTTAAGACAAAACCATGCCTTCTTTTTAAACCAAAAACACTTCAATTCCTCATGTCTCTCTCTTTTATAAATCAAGTTTCTTACTTTGGAATTTAAGAAAATTTGTACTTGGTTATAATGATCTTATTAAAGCAGTCATGATCTAGGAAATGTAATACAATTTTGTCTTATCTTAGCTTCTATGCAGATGGAGGTTTCTACTTGTTTTAATATAATTAATTGTCGTTAATTTTTCCTTTATTAACGCTGCAATGGCTTGTTCGATACTTATTCCCATTTTCCGAAATCAATATAATTTATTCCTTTTCCTTTTCTTTAGACAAAGTACTCATTTCTCACGAATGAGGTTTCACCACTTTTTTAACACAATTAAAGTTCTTCACATTTCATATCAAGTCAAATATAAGTCAAGTCTCTTATCTTTTAAAAACAACAAACCATTCTTTTACCTACATAAAGTCGTTATAACTAACTTCTCATAAAGCTATTATAACACTTTATGTTTTAAACCAATCAAAATTCGTTTAGCACACGTACGTCTACCATACTACATAGTTCACAACAATCATGCTAGAAAAGATAGGAAGAGGTTCACATACCTCGCGACGATTATCGACAATTAGCAAAACGCTCCAAAGTACTATAACCCTGCTAGCCTTTTTCACCCTTCAAGTAGAATACGCTACTCGTAGTACTTCCACCTAAAAAGGCCACAAAACGTCTATCAACTTCTTGATCTCTTCGTAGAACATTTCTAAGTATAAGGTTCCATATTCTACGGAAAAATTCGGCAGCACCTCCCCTCCTGTAACCACATATATCCCCCTCTATCAAGACACGCTGCAAGCCAACAACTCGAAGGGGGTTACACGTCTAACCGAACGTGTCCAACCCTGCCCCACAATAATACTACAAGTCTACTGTAAATACAGTCCAATGTAAATACAGTTCAATTCTTATCAATCTTTTTTCCACAAATAATATACTCAATTATAAACTACTACAACATGTAATAGCCAATTACAATAGGGGGACAAAGATCATTACCTCGAAGCCCAAAATTATCCAAGATTAATAAGTCGATCCTGAGCAACGTTTAGCTCCTATTCCTTACGCTCCAATCCGCTCCAAGCAACCCTTAGAAGTTTCTAAATAACTTCTCTTAACACTTCATCCAGGCTATGAAGATTTTCCTAGGGTTTCATTTGCGTCTAAAGGAATAAAGTAGTATTTCCGGGCTCTTATGTTGAGATTACTTTAGAATACTACAAGGGACACTAGGCTAAGGTATTTGGGATTTATACCACAACAATTGAAGTATTTCTACACAAAGTGGGAGAGGGTGGACGAAATCACCACAAGGGAGGGAGTATATATTTTGCCTTGGAAACTATATCAAGTGTGGATGAATTAAGTCTTGCACTAAAGGGGTATTTATAGAACAATCAATGGCCAAGATTAAAGCAAGTGTGTGGTCTAGATTGGGACATGTGTGTGTGGGTCCCACCCACCACATGTCCAACAAAATCAAGAGACAAGTGGCAAGGCTATTCGGCCAAGCATGGACAAGTGGCTAGCCACTTGTCCCACCCATTTCGGCCCACATGGCCACCTAAGAGGGTGACACGTGTCGCCCCCTACTCGTCCAAAATATTTCATCACCCGAAAATATCCAAAATATCGAAAATCTCGAAAACAAAGTGGGCCCCACAAAACCGTAAATTTCTCCCGTGGGCCCCACGTGACCAAATCCGGAAATAAAATTCCATAATTCTATAATAATCCAAAAAGTCCAAATACCAAATCTGGGAATCCAATTCCCATTAACGAACCTTTTTCCTTCACAAAAATCCGGAAACTTTTCCGTCGAAAAATCACATATTTCTTCTTTTCCAATTTAATGTCGTAATCTCGTACGTACGTCCTCATATACATACCCTGGAACTACGGGGTGTAACATTCTTCCCTCCTTAGAAACATTCGTCCCGAATGTTCCTTCTAAGTCTCCAAACACACATACGCCGGTATAGTCTTCACTACTATACTTACGAAACCAATTATGCCACCAATGGCCATAGTATAACATGCGCGCAAAAACTCAAATCCAAGCCAACGAGGAATCACCTCTAACATCACAAAAAGCTCTCACCCATGGTCTAAAGGATACTCCCTTCGCATCTTCACTTCACAAAATGATCACTTCCGTTCTCATAACACATGTTCGCTTCTTTTCTTACTCGTCGTACCCTTCTCGTACACCCGAACTCTTTCTAGTACACGTACCAAACTCCAGTCATCGCTTCAATTTCTAAAACCTTGGAATCACAACCTCCAAACTTGGTCATCTTACAAGCCTCAAATTCCTTTAAGGTCATTCCCGGCCTTCACGATCCGATTCTGGTCGAACACATCCACGAACTCATACGATGGTTATCTAAACTTGGGCCTAGCACCCTCGTGACCCTACCACCTGGCGGGACCACCTGGAAATGACCCCACCTCGTTCCCGGCTACGGGTTGACCCGCGATCTTGCCTCAACCCGACCCATTACGTACCAAGCTCTTGTTTCCCCCTCCGGAACAATCTTACCTATTCAAGTCCTGAAAGCTATCACTTCCCTCTCACACAACCCATGGAATTATCACACTAATACACCCTATGTATATAATGCACTCCGACAAATATCACCCGCAAAATCTTTTATTCAAGACGGTCTTACATCTAAGGTCTCAACGTGTACTATTCTAAGATTCACACCTTCCATGTCCCCATACTTACCTTTTCAACTACCCATGTTTTCTAAATCACAATTTACACAATTCTATCCATACATAGCACTCAACATGTATCCACCATAACAACATATACAAGTTACTTAAGGGCTAAAGATATCTCTGTAACTACTGCCTCACTTTCCCTTTGTCGCTCTAATCATAATCACGCCTGCAGTGCTTTAGCTATATAAGGCGATGAACCAGCCACCGATCCCGAAGGCTGAGTCTCTACATCCGTGCTACCTCTGGTCGGACAAACTCTCACCAAATGGCCTTGTTGGCCGCAAGCATAACAAGTTGTCGAAGTAGTACGACACTCCCCAACATGGAATCTATTACAGCGACCACACCGAGGTAAATGTGGCTTCCCCTGGCTACTACCCTCGAACATCTGTGACCCTGCAGCCATGGAGCCCTGACCTGCTCCCGAATATCCCCTGCGATCAAACCTCCTGCTAGAAGACTGGGAAGGAGCACTCTGTGTCGGCTGAAATGTTGACCTAGCTCGTTGAGGTTATGCGCCTCGAAAGTTACCAGGACCTCGCTTTGTCTTGGCCTCTTATGCCGATCTCGGTCTCTACGCCGGTCTACGCTCTCAATCCCCTGTGCATAAGCATGTATACGGGCAATGTCCATGCTCGGCTGAAGAGCTACTCCTGTACAACTCTCTGCTATAAAATCGTCAAGTCCTGTGACATATCGGTGCACTCTATCCTCCATGTCTGCCACTAAAGTGGGGACATAACGAGCCAACGAGTCAAACTCTATACTGTATTCCCGAACCGTTCGCCCGTTCTGCCTCAACATCATAAATCTATCTGCCCGAGCTCTCCTCATCTGCGAGGGCAAGAAGTGTGTAAGAAATGCCTCTGAGAACTCGTCCCAACCAGCTGGAAGCGCATGCTCTCCCCGGGACAGTTCCCAGGAATCAAACCAGTCGACTGCAGTATCACGCAGCCGATGTGATCCCAATATCATCGACTCTGTCTCTGAGGCCTTGATCACTTTCATGATCCGCTGCAACTGTCGAATAAACTCCTGAGAATCTTCCTCAGTTCTCGATCCATAGAACTCTGGTGGATTGCAACTCAAGAAGTCCCGAAGTCTCAACCTATCGGATCTAGGGTGAACTACTGGTACTACCGGAACCTCCTACTCTCGTCTGTCCTCATTCCTAGCCACCAGTCTAGCTAGTAATTGGGCCATCTCCTTGTAACTCATATCCTCAGTTCCTGGTCGAGGGACTGAAGACTCAGGTATCGTGGTCTCTGTAGGTACTGATGCTGCTCTAAACTCTGCTGGAGCTAGCGGCGTCATAAAACTCGCCGTCTGAAGTACTATCTCAGGTAATGACCGGGTCCGCGCCCTCGTACTCCTCTGTGTTCTACTCGCAGCTCCCTCTGCTACCTTGCCCTTCTGGGCCCTGATTGCCTTGCGTAGAGGCATAACTGGTACATAAGAATACGCCAGAGGGAGTCCAACTTATAACACAGCTCTAAGGCACGATCTCAGAGTGAGAAGAATGGAAACCAATCCTAAATATCCTGCAGCCTCCTGATTATAGGTGTGGTGCACAACACGCCGATAATCAAGACTCTACTAGATACGGTCTGTAGACACTTTCCGAGGATTAACTGCTCTGATACCACTTTTGTCACGACCCGACCTCGGGCCCGCGACTGGTGTCTTACCCCGGGCACCCTAGTGATAATACATCAGAGAAAAACTAGCGGAAATAAAAACTCAAAGACATGAAACAATGAAATATAAGAAAACATGCTAACCAAAACGGTCACCTTTCTGAATATATACATAAAACCCGAACAGTTATATCATTTTACAAACCCTGCCCACAACAGTACTACAGACCTCTAAGAATGTAACCACAACTATGACGGGACAGGGCCCCGCCATACCCCTGAATGTACAAGTACCTACAATGACAGGGGACTATACCAAAGATAAGCCTTCGGAGAAACGGAGCTTCCCAAAACGCTGAAATGTGATCCTATGAGCGAGGATCAACAACCGGTGTACCTCTACCTGCGGCATGAACGCAGCCAAGGAGGTCGATCTGACCAAGTACAGTATGTGAAACTGAAAATACTGTAAATGAAATCATAATAGTCTAAATAAAGCAGAGACATGTATGATAACCAAACTACAGTACACAACATATAAGCGGTCATGTCAAGTCAGGGACTCACGCCCTCAAGGTCATCACTCATGCCCGTGGAATTCCTTCCTCACTGTCGGCAGACTATGATATAAATCATAATCATGTGACGCACCCGTGGCATCCTACCTCACTGTCGGCGTACACACATACAATACATATATATATCTCCTGCCCGTGGAATCCTCCGTCACTGCCGGCAGCCGTAGGTGTAACATATAACCATGTGACCCGCCAGTGGCATCCTACCTCACTGTTTACATACATATAAAATATATATATATATATATATATATATATATATATATATATAATACGCGACGCATGCCCTAATCCCACATCGGTGTAGCATGGCCATAACGTGCCTCGTGATCCTCATCGTAGGTGCAGTCTTCGTAGAGCCAGCCACGTGGAGTAATAATCGTATATACCATTCCCTAATCCTCATCGGTGTAGACAGTCTTCGTGAGCTAGCCCATGGAATAATAGTAATGGTCACATGCCCCCGGAATCCCTCATCGGTGTAGACATGCCCATGTGACAATAATAATATACCGGGAGTTTAACCCGCTGCATGGCCGCATGCCCCCGAAATCCCTCATCGGTGTATACATGTCCATGAGATAATGACAATGGAAGCATACCCGTGGAATCCTCCGTCACTGCCGGTACGTCCAATGAAATGTCCAAGGCATCTAACCCGTATTCTGGTCGCATGCCCCGGCATCCCTCATCGTATAAGCATGGCCAAGATCAAACAAAATGGAAGCATACCCGTGGAATCCTCCGTCATTGTCGGTACGTCCAACAAATTCACAACAAGTCAGTCGGCCCTCCAACCGAGAGATGCGGTAACATAGTAATACCACCAAAGGCTATCACAACTAGCATAGGCAAAATTTAACATACTCTTAGACTTCCATTTTATGACAACAAATCCGGGTTTTAACCCCAAAGTACTACATACTCAAATTCTTTTCAAAAAGATCCATTTCTTTTACGAAAGTCACACGATACCCGTAGTATCATAATAGAGTGATTTATTATTTTAAGTAAACCAAAACAATTTCCATACCTTCTTTTTGAATAAACCAAAACAATATCGTGCCTTATTTTTAACCCAAATCACTTCTCCTTTTAAAGCCAAGTTACCCTTTTAAATCCAATAATAAAACCATTCTTTTGTTTTCATAAAGTCTGTCACGACCCATTCCGGGGCCCGTGACTGGTGCCTTACCGGGGCACCCAAGTAGTCATACATCAGAGTAACCAGCGGAATATAAAACAAGACATGAAACAGTTTATAAAATAAGACACAGTTTATGTGAACAAACGTCGCCTTTCGGCATATATATATGAACAAGGTTTAGCAGTTACATCCGACATCGCATAACATGACTCAGACCTCTAAGGAAATATACAACTATGGCGGACAGGGCCCGCCATACCTGATGTACAAACTATCTACAATACGGAGATCATACCAAAAGTAGAGCCTCGGGAAGATGGAGCTCCCGACACCAATGCAAAGAGATCCTAAGGATGCGGATCTAGCACTGCCGCCTCTTACCATGCAGATGAACGCACCGGGCGAGGTCAAGATAACAGTACCAAGTATGTGAAACTATAAAGTACTTTAAAATGAAATCAAAGTATTTAAAACCTTTTCACAAATACAATCAGTTCAATTGCACATAGTGCCATATCACAAACAATAACGATACTAGGAAACCGTGCGTGTCTAGTCTAGGCCGCGAATGATCGAAGCAAGGCCAATCGCCCATAGTATCATTCTGCGTGCCTAGTCCTGGACTTCCGCAGTCCGCATAGGTCACACACAGACCCGCATGAGGTATACCTCGCATCGGGGGCAGCCAACCCCCGGCATCCGCCTAGGCTCCCGCAGCCCGCATAGCCTCAAAAGACCGCATAGTCTCAACAGACCGCATAGGGAATCCCGCATCGGGCAACGCCGGAATGGTCAATCTCGGAGTACGCCGCTCCGCATAGTCTCACAGACCGCATGGCCGTATAGACCGCATCAAGGGGTTCAAGCCCTCGGTATAATTAAGTCAAGGGGGTAGGTGATACAATAACAGTACAACGGACTTACCGGTTAACAACGTAAGCACAGCAAGAATGACCCCTTTACACAGCATTACAAGACACTAACACAGGTAGCATCATAACATGTCTACTTATCACACAATCTTACTACACTTAACAGAAATCAATACAAGGCTTTTATAAACAAACAAGTAAACAGTTCCTTTTTATCTTTCTTAAGTTGTTATACCTAACTTCCCATAAAGCTAGTATAACTCTTAAGCTTTGTTTTAAAAACCAAATATTTATCTTCTGTAAAAATGATTCAGTATTCTTTTGAAATGTTTTCAGTTCTTTGTTATTCAGGCTTAAGCCGTGAGGCATTGCCGTAAGTATTATTCAGGCTTAAGCCGTGAGGCATTGCCATAAGTATTATTCATTAACACGTACGCGTCACCGTACTATATATTGTAAAATATCATGCTTTAGGAAGAATCACATACCTTACCGTGAAAACCACCGCCAAGTCAATATGTCACAGCAGAGTCACTATAATAGTCACACATATCTATTAAAGACTACTCAAGGTCATTCTTAAACAGGGGTTCATAATTCTACGATGAAGTCGGCAGACTTCCTACCGGTGAGCTATATAAGTTCATCGTGAAAACAGTCTATGTAATCTGATTTTAATTATTCTTCTTTAAACCCTTCTCAGTGATTAACACTTCAATTCTATTCTGTGATATACTTCTAAGTATTTATACTTATCCTTATACTACAACAGTAAGTATTCTCTAATTCAACAGAGGGTTAGGATTATTACCTCGGTAAGCCCAATAATATCCTAGATAAAGTCGCGCCTGAGCAAGGTTTAGCTCCTATGTTGTACGCTCCGGTAGCTCCAAGAACCTTAGAAGTTCTTCACAACTTCTACTAAGTACTAAGGGATTTGGGCTAGGGTATTTTGGGCATTATAACAATACTAGAAGACAACTTTTCTACCAAGGGAGGGGGGGTAGATTTCGGCTAGGCTAGGGGGGTATTCGGCCAAGGCCACCTTCACAAGGGGAGGGGGAGGTGTTTGGACGAAATGGCTACAAAGGGAGAGGAGAGGATTTTTCAAGACTTGGAAGATTTGTGGATGAAGAACTCTTCATCTTAAGGGGGGTATTTATAGGTCAAGAAGTGGCCAACCAATGGCCAAGATTAAGACAAGTGCAAGGCAAGTGTAGGGTGAGGATTAACTATACACAAATATCCTACCAACTCCTTGACTTGTGCCATGGCACAAAAAACGTGCCAAAGTTCCTCCATTTTCGTCCAATGGACGATTCAAGTCCATCAATGGGAGGGTGCCAAGTGTTGCCCTCCCGTTGGTCCAAAATGTTTCGTCTCTCGGAAAAATCCGCAAAAATACTTAATGTCATAGCCGGAATTTTCTCTACGAAAGCTGTGGAAACGTTTCGTCGGAAAACGATTCTTTTAGCGAGTTGTGTACAAATTTCGAACTTGGCCTATCTTTAAGGCTAAACTTTTGTACGTACGTCCTCACGTACATACTCCGGAAATACGGGGTATAACATTCTCCCCTCCTTAGAAACATTCGTCCCGAATGTTCCTTCTCAAACGATTATCGACGAAGCTTAAACAGTTAGCAAATGCCACACACGGCCACAAAACAACACTTAGGCATAAATGATAATGGAAATTTACAAGTAGGAAAGTGAATTACCTGGAGGTGTGGGGAATAGGTGAGGATACCTCTGTCTCATGTCCTCCCGGCTTCCACGTCATCTCCTCCCGAGCTCGTTCGCGCAAGACTTTGACGGAAGCCACGCCCCGTCCGTCAGACGCCTAACTCCGACGATCGACTATCGCTATGGGAATCTCCTCATACGATAACCCTCGGTCACCTGGACATCGTCAATCGGTGTACCTTAGATGGATCCCCACATCTCTCAAGATAGATACGTGAAAAACCGGATGCACTTCCTACAGATCGGACGGCAGATCCAACTCATAGGCAACCAAGCCTACACTGCGGACAATGCGAAATGGCCCAATGTACCTTGGTGAGTTTCTTCTTCCGAATCTCATCACACCGCCATGGGTGACACCTTTAGGAAAACCCAATCATGAACCTCGAACTCAAGATGTCGAGGACGATGATCTGCATACTACTTCTGTCGAGTCTGATCTGTCAATAGCCTCTCTCGTATAAGCTTCACCTTATCCATCTTTGCACCAAATCTGGTCCCACTAGCCGCACCTCGCCCACATCGAACCAACCTATAGGCGATCTGCACTTCCTCATACAAGGCCTCATAAGGCGCCATCGAATCGGAGTGGTAGCTATTATTATACGAAACTCAACTAGAGGCAAATGATCCTCCCAACTACCATGAAGTCAATAACACGGGCTCGCAGATATCCTCGAGTCCGGATAGTGCGCTCTGCTGTCGTGCATGCGTGGATGAAATGCGATTTCGTGCTCACTGCGTCCCTAAACCCTCGGAAGGACCTCAGGAAGTTAGCGTAATCGGGCTCCTGCATGCGATATGATCGAACTAGGGACTCATGCGATCGACGATCTCTCGGATATAAAGTTCGGCATAATCCTCGGTAGAAAAGGTCGTCGAACGGGAAGAAAGTGGGCTGATTTCGACTGTCGGCGATTTATAACCCATATAGAATCATGTCTCCTCCGAGTGCGAGGTAATCACGTGATAAAGTCCATGTTGATTACCTCCCACTTCCGGTCGGGATCTCAATCGTGCGTAATAAGCCACCAGGCCTCCGGTGCTCTACCTTCACTGCGACAACACGCACCGAGCTACGAACTCGCAACGTCTCTTCAAGCCATCCCACCAATACAGATCTAAGGTCGTGGTACATCTTGGTCGACCGGATGGATAGAGTAACGCCGCTGTGTGCTTCCCCAAGAACTGCTGCAAGTCACGAAACATCCGGAACACGATGCGCCTCAAACCTTAGCACCCCATGGTGCTACCTCAAAGGACCCTTGCCCTCACGAAGAGTCGTATCACGATATCGAATCAAAGCCGGATCCTCGGCTGTTGCCTCTTCACCTCGCCGACGATGGAAGACTCGGCAACCTCACGAACTCTAACCCCATGCTATCGAGAATCAATCAAGCGGACACCAAGGCTCGCTAATCGATGCAAGTCACGAACCATGTCCTCTCTCTACCGCACATCCGATAGGCTCCCATCGACCTACGACTGGGCATCCGCCACAACATTGGCCTTCCGGGTGGTATAGGATATCAACATCGTAATCCTTAAGCAACTCTAACCACCGTCTGCCGTAAGTTCGGCTCCTGCGGTGAAGATATCTTGGAGGCTCTTGTGGTACGTATAAATATCCACGTGAACCCCATACAAATAGTGCCTCCAGATCTTCAAAGCGTGAATCACCGCCGGCTCAAATCATGGGTGGGGTAGTTCCTCTCGTGTTTCTTGGTGTCGGGATGCATATGCTATAACTCGCCATCTGCATCAACACATCCCAACCCGATGCGGCGACGATCACAATACGACATAACCATCCGGACCCTCCGGAGAAGTAAGAACGGGCGATCGTCGGTCTCTCTTTCAAGAATCGAAACCACGCCACAAGCATCACCATCAAACTTGTCGCTTACGAGTCGGCCTAGTCAATGGTGCGAGATAGAAGCAAACTTCTCCACGAACGCCGATAATATCTCGCAAGGCCCGTAAGCTGCGAACCTCTGCCGGAGTAGTAGGTCTAGGCCAAGTCCTCGATCGCCTCGATCTTGGCGTATCCACTCGAATGCCATCGGCCCGACAATATGCCCAAGAAACGCCGAAGTCAACCAAAACTCACATTTGGAAAACTTGGCGTATAATCTGCTGGTCTCGAGAATCACAAGATCGCCAAATGCTCGCGTGCTCGCTCTGGCGAGAATAAACCAAGATATCATCAATGAACACTATCACAAATGTGTCCAAAAATGGTTTGAACACTCGGTTCATCAAATCCATGAATACCACGAGCATTGGTCACCAAACGACATGACCACGAACTTCATAATGCGTCACGGTCTGAATGCGATCCTAGGGACATCCACCTCTCGACACGAACTCGATGATAGCGACGCAGATCAATCTTGGAGAAACATCTCGCGCCTCGAATCGTCGAACAAATCATCAATCCCGGGAAGGGTATCTGTTCTTAATGGTCACCTTGTTCACTGTAATCAACACATGCGCGGCGTCCGCCCTTCTTCTTCACGAACAATACGGCGCTTCGGGGAAACACTGGGCCTAATGAAGCCCTTCTCTAGCAAATCCTCACCTGGTCCTTCACTCTCTCTCTCGGCGGTGCCATTACGTATGGCGGAATGGAAATAGCCGAGTATCCGCAATATGTCAATACAAAACTCAATCTCCTCTCGGGAGGATACCCGAGGTCATCCGGGAACACGCCCGGGAACTCGCCGACTACGGAACCGATCAAAATCTGCACCGCACCTCGTGATCAAACACTCGAACTAGATGGTAGATGTACCCTTCTCGCACCATCTTCCTAGCCTTGAGGTAAGAAATAAACCTACTTCTGCGATACCGTGCTCCTCCCACTCAACAACCGGCCTCAGAAACTGGAACTGTACTACTTCTCTCTAGCCTACATTGGCGTAGCAAGAGGCTAGCCAATCCATCCCCATGATCACGCCGAAGTCAATCATCTCCAACTCTATCAAGTCGCCAGGGTCCGACGATCGTAAATGGTCACAGACAAGCTCTATATACCCGCCGAGCTACCACCGAATCACCCATGGCGTAGCTACCTCGAAAGGGTCTATGGACTCGTGCTCTATCCCTATCCTACTAGCAACAAGGGGAGATATATAGGATGCAGTAGAACCGGATCTATCAAAGCATACACATCAAACCCAAACCGATAAGGTACTGTGGCGACATCGGTGAGGCCTCCGATCCCGCTTACCGACAAAGCATATATGCGGCTCGAGGACCGCTAGAATCGGGACTCGCGCCACGACCGCCGCGACCCGCTGAT
Source organism: Przewalskia tangutica (assembly GCA_029844215.1). Lineage (NCBI taxonomy): Eukaryota > Viridiplantae > Streptophyta > Magnoliopsida > Solanales > Solanaceae > Przewalskia > Przewalskia tangutica. The sequence continues at coordinate 69,814,718 of CM056727.1, forward strand.
CCATGTGTACCTTGTTCTCCGGCGAGTAATCGCTGGGGATGAAGAAGCCGCAATGCACTCGTAGCCGAGCTCACTACCGCCGCGCCGGCCGGACAAATCTCGCAAAGTGACCGCCGCCACAAGTATAGCAAGCTCCCGAGTACGCCTCCTAACGGTATCTCGCCACAACGGGCACACCGAAAGGCACTCAACGGTTAGCACTTCCGCTACCCGAAATCAAGTCCTCGGGCTCGACCGCCGCCACCGCCCGCCGGGCCGAAAATGAGGTAGAGCGCTCGCCGGGCCGTGGTGCACCGACTTCCTGACGCCGCCACCCCGAGGACCGCCAAAAGAACCGCCGCCGCCTTCTTCTCGCTGATATCGCTTACCCGGCGGTTCGCGCCTCGCATCCCACAGATGGGCTCGCATGCGGTAATGTCCATACCCGGCCGAAGAGAAACACCCGCATACGACTTACCATATAATCATCTAGCCCTGACGTAGCGTAACCCTATCCTCCATATCTCTACCAATGCTGGGACATATCTAGCCAAAGAATCAAACTCGACATTGTATTCTCGACGGGCCCCCTCTGCCTCAGCAGCAGAATCTATCACTCGTGCCCTCCTCATCCGCGAGGCAAGAAGTGTGTGAGAAAAGCCTCAAAACTCATCCCATACCGGAGGTGCATGCTCTCCCGAAAGCTCCATGAATCAAACCAATCGATCGCGGTGTCACGCACCGACGCGAACCGAATGTCACAGCCTCGCCTCCAAGCCACGATCACCCGTGATAATCCTTCGCACCGACGGATGAACTCCTGCGATCATCCTCCGCCTCGACCAGAAAACTCAAGCGGCTACAACTCAAGAAATCTCGCACCTCAAACTATTCGCCTCGGTGCACTACGGTGCGATCGAGCCGAGCCGGAACTGCCGTGATCCAGCCTCTCAGATCGGGCCACAACTTTAGCCAAGAGTCGGGCCATCTCCTTGTACCCTAACTCCTCCGCCTGTGCCGCGGGATGCGAGGCTGGTACCGTGGTCTCGCTGGGCCGGCGCCATAGAACTCGCTGCCTCGTATAGACTGGGCCTCGAGCCTCGTGACTGGGTGTCTCGCTAGCAGCCTCACCGCCTTGCCCTCTTCGGGCCCGGTTGCTTACGCGAGGCATAATCAGCATAGAAAGGAATACGTTAGAGGGGTCCAACCTATAACATGCCTCTAAAGCACGATCTCGTAATGAGAAGAATGGAAACCAATCCTAAATATCCTATAGCCTGACATGGGTGTGGTGCACAACACACCGATAATCAAGACTTACTAGATACGGTGCGTAGACACTTTCCGAGGATTAACTGCTCTGATACCACTTTTGTCACGACTCATTCCGGGGCCCGTGACTGGTGCCTTACCGGGGCACCCAAGTAGTCATACATCAGAGTAACCAGCGGAATATAAAACAAGACATGAAACAGCTTTATAAAATAAGACACGCTTATGTGAATAAACGTCGCTTTCGCATATATATATGAACAAGGTTTAGCAGCTACATCCGACAATCGCATAAATGACTCTGCACTTAAGGAAATATACAACTATGGCGACAGTGGCCCGCCATACCTCGATCGCATAAACTATCTACAATACAGGAGATCATACCAAAAGTAGAGCCTCCTATAAGATGGAGCTCCCGACACCAATGCAAAGAGATCCTAAGGATGCGGATCTAGCACTGCCGCCTCTTACCGCAGCATGAACGCAGCCTCCAAGGAGGTCGACAACAGTACCAAGTATGTGAAACTATAAAGTACTTTAAAATGAAATCAAAGTATTTAAAACCTTTTCACAAATACAATCATTCAATTGCACATAGTGCCATATCACAAACAATAACGATTGTGGGAAACCGTGAATGTCTAGTCTAGGCCGCGAATGATCGAAGCAAGGCCAATCGCCCATAGTATCATTCTCAAGGCCTAGTCCCGACTTCCGCACCGCATAGGTCACACATGCACCCGCATGAGGTATACTCGACGGGGCAGCTAACCCCAAGATCCGCCTAGGCTCCCGCACCCGCATAGTCTCAAAAGACCGCATAGTCTCAACAGCACGCATAGGAATCCCGCATCAGCTAACGCCCGAATGGTCAACTCGAGCACGCCGCTGCCCGCATAGTCTCACAGACCGCATAGGCCGTATAGACCGATCGAGCGGCAAGCCCTCGTATAATTAAGTCGGGTAGGTGATATAATAACGATAACGGACTTACCTGCTAACAACGTAAGCACAGCAAGAATGACCCTTTACACAAAGATTACAAGACACTAACACAGTAGCATCATAACATGTCTACTTATCACACAATCTTACTACACTTAATGTAAATCAATACAAGGCTTTTATAAACAAACAAGTAAATAGCCTTTTTATCTTTCTTAAGTTGTTATACCTAACTTCCCATAAAGCTAGTATAACTCTTAAGCTTTGTTTTAAAACCAAATATTTATCTTCAGAAAATGATTCAAGATTCTTTTGAAATGTTTTCATTCTTTGTTATTCAGCTTAAGCCGTGAGGCATCGCCGTAAGTATTATTCAGCTTAAGCTGAGGCATTGCCATAAGTATTATTCAGTTAACACACGTACGCTCACCGCACTATATATTGTAAAATATCATGCTTTAGGAAGAATCACATACCTTCTCAAATAAAACCACCGCCAAGTCAATATGTCACACAGAGTCACTCATAATAGTCACACATATCTATTAAAGACTACTCAAGGTCATTCTTAAACAGGGGTTCATAATTCTACTAGAAGTCGGGCAAAGACTTCCTACCCTATGAGCTATATAAGTTCATCAGTGAAAACAAATTCCCATGTAAGTACGCTTTTAATTATTCTTCTTTAAACCCTTCTAAGTGATTAACACTTCAATTCTATTCGTGATATACTTCTAAGTATTTATACTTATCCTTATACTACAACGAAGTATTCTCTAATTCAAAAGAGGGTTAGGATTATTACTCGAAGCCCAATAATATCCTAGATAAAGTCGCACCGAGCAAGGTTTAGCTCCTATGTTGTACGCTCCCAGAGCTCCAAGAACCTTAGAAGTTCTTCACAACTTCTACTAAGTACTAAGGGATTTGGGCTAGGTATTTTGGGCATTATAACAATACTAGAAGACAACTTTTCTACCAAGGAGGGGGTAGATTTCGGCTAGGCTAGGGGGGTATTCGGCCAAGGCCACCTTCACAAGGGGAGGGGGAGGTGTTTGGACGAAATGGCTACAAAGGGAGAGGAGAGGATATTTCAAGACTTGGAAGATTTGTGGATGAAGAACTCTTCATCTTGGGGGTATTTATAGGTCAAGTGGCCAACCAATGGCCAAGATTAAGACAAGTGCAAGGCAAGTGTAGGGTGAGGATTAACTATACACAAATATCCTACCAACTCCTCGATTGACTTGTGCCATGGCACAAAAACGTGCAAAGTTCCTCCATTTTCGCCCAATGGGCGATCTAAGTCCATCAATGGGAGGGTGCCAAGTGTTGCCCTCCCGTTGGTCCAAAATGTTTCGCTCTGAAAAATCCGCAAAAATACTTAATGTCATAGCCGGAATTTTCTACGAAAGTCGTGGAAACGCTTCATGAAAACGATTCTTTTAGCGAGTTGTGTACAAATTTCGAACTTGGCCTATCTTTAAGGCTAAACTTTTGTACGTACGTCCTCACGTACATACTCCGGAAATACGGGGTATAACAAAGTCGTTATAACTAACTTCTCATAAAGCTATTATAACACTTTATGTTTTAAACCAATTTAAGATGAAACCATGCCTTCCTTTTTAAACCAATTTAAGGCAAAACTGTGCCTTCTTTTTAAACCAAAAACACTTCAATTCCTCAAGTCTCTCTCTTTTATAAATCAAGTTCCTTACTTTGGAATTTAAGAAAATTTGTACTTGGTTATAATGATCTTATTAAAGCAGTCATGATCTAGGAAATATAATACAATTTTATCTTATCTTAGCTTCTATGCAGATGGAGGTTTCTACTTGTTTTAATATAATTAATTGTCGTTACTTTTTCCTTTATTAACGCTGCAATGGCTTGTTCGATACTTATTCCCATTTTTCGAAATCAATATAATTTATTCATTTTCCTTTTCTTTAGACAAAGTACTCATTTCTCACGAATGAGGTTTCACCACTTTTTTAACACAATTAACGTTCTTCACATTTCATAACAAGTCAAACATAAGTCAAGTCTCTTATCTTTTAAAAACAACAAACCATTCTTTTACCTACATAAAGTCGTTATAACTAACTTCCCATAAAGCTATTATAACACTTTATGTTTTAAACCAACCAAAATTCGTTTAGCACACGTACGTCTACCGTACTACATAGTTCACAACAATCATGCTAGAAAAGATAGGAAGAGGTTCACATACCTCGCGACGATTATCGACAATTAGCAAAACGCTCCAAAGTACTATAACCCTGCTAGCCTTTTTCACCCTTTAAGTAGAATACGCTACTCGTAGTACTTCCACCTAAAAAGGTCACAAAACGTCTATCAACTTCTAGATCTCTTCGTAGAACTTTTCTAAGTACAAGGTTCCATATTCTACGGAAAAATTCGGCAGCACCTCCCCTCCTGTAACCACATATATCCCCTCTCTATCAAGACCTGCTACCAAGCCAACAACTCCAAAGGGGGGTTACACGTCTAACCAGACGTGTACAACCCTGCCCCACAATAATACTACAAGTCTACTGTAAATACAGTCCAATGTAAATACAGTTCAATTCTTATCAATCTTTTTTCCACAAATAATATACTCAATTATAAACTACTACAACATGTAATATCCAATTACAATAGGGGGACAAAGGTCATTACCTCGAAGCTCAAAATTATCCAAGATTAATAAGTCGATCCTGAGCAACGTTTAGCTCCTATTCCTTACACTCCAATCCGCTCCAAGCAACCCTTAGAAGTTTCTAAACAACTTCTCTTAACACTTCATCCAGGCTATGAAGATTTTCCTATGGTTTCATTTGCGTCTAAAGGAATAAAGTAGTATTTTCGGGCTCTTATGTTGAGATTACTTTAGAATACTACAAGGGACACTAGGCTAAGGTATTTGGGATTTATACCACAACAATTGAAGTATTTCTACACAAAGTGGGGGAGGGTGGACGAAATCACCACAAGGGAGGGAGTATATATTTTGCCTTGGAAACTATATCAAGTGTGGATGAATTAAGTCTTGCACTCAAGGGGTATTTATAGAACAATCAATGGCCAAGATTAAAGCAAGTGTGTGGTCTAGATTGGAACATGTGTGTGTGGGTCCCACCCACCACATGTCCAACAAAATCAAGAGACAAGTGGCGTATTATTCGCAAAGACGGATGTTGGCTAGCCACTTGTCCCACCCATTTCGGCCCACATGGCCACCTAAGAGGGTGACACGTGTCGCCCCTACTCGTCCAAAATATTTCATCACCAATCCAAAATATCGAAAATCTCGAAAATAAAGTAGGCCCCACAAAACCGTAAATTTCTCCCGTGGGACCCACGTGACCAAATCCGGAAATAAAATTCCATAATTCTATAATAATCCAAAAAGTCCAAATACCAAATCTAGGAATCCAATTCCCATTAACGAACCTTTTTCCTTCACAAAAATCCGGAAACTTTTCCGTCCAAAAATCACATCTTTCTTCATTTCCAATTTAATGTCGTAATCTCGTACGTACGTCCTCATATACATACCCTAGAACTACGGGGTGTAACATTCTTCCCCCCTTAGAAACATTCGTCCCGAATGTTCCTTCTAAGTCTCCAAACACACATACGCCGGTATAGTCTTCACTACTATACTTACGAAACCAATTATGCCACCAATGGCCATAGTATAACATGCGCGCAAAAACTCAAATCCAAGCCAACGAGGAATCACCTCTAACATCACAAAAAGCTCTCACCCATGGTCTAAAGGATACTCCCTTCGCATCTTCACTTCACAAAATGATCACTTCCGTTCTCATAACACATGTTCGCTTCTTTTCTTACTCGTCGCACTTCTCGCAGACACCCGAACTCTTTCTAGTACACGTACCAAACTCCAGTCATCGCTTCAATTTCCAAAACCTTGGAGTCACTACCTCCAAACTTGGTCATCTTACAAGCCTCAAATTCCTTTAAGGCCATTCTCGGCCTTCACGATCCGATTCTGGTCGAACACATCCACGAACTCATACGATGGTTATCTAAACTTGGGCCTAGCACCCTCGTGACCCTACCACCTGGCGGGACCACCTGGAAATGACCCCACCTCGTTCCCGGCTACGGGTTGACCCGCGATCTTGCCTCAACCCGACCCATTACGTACCAAGATCTTGTTTCCCCCTCCGGAACAATCTTACCTATTCAAGTCCTGAAAGCTATCACTTCCCTCTCACACAACCCATGGAATTATCACACTAATACACCCTATGTATATAATGCACTGCGACAAATATCACCCGCAAAATCTTTTATTCAAGACGGTCTTACATATAAGGTCTCAACGTGTACTATTCTAAGATTCACACCTTCCATGTCCCCATACTTACCTTTTCAACTACCCATGTTTTCTAAATCACAATTTACACAATTCTATCCATACATAGCACTCAACATGTATCCACCATAACAACATATACAAGTCTCTTAAGGGCTAAAGATATCTCTGTAACTACTGCCTCACTTTCCCTTTGTCACTCTAATCATAATCCTGCCCTGCAGGGCGCCTAGCTATATAAGGCGATGAACCAGCCACCGATCCCGAAGGCTGATTCTCTACATCCGTGCTACCTCTGGTCGGACAAACTCTCACCAAATGGCCCTGTTGGCCGCAAGCATAACAAGTTGTCGAAGTAGTACGACACTCCCCAACATGGAATCTATTACAACGACCACACCGAGGTAAATGTGGCTTCCCCTGGCTACTACCCTCGAACATCTGTGACCCTGCAGCCCTGGAGCCCTGACCTGCTCCCGAATATCCCCGGCGATCAAACCTCCTGCTAGAAGACTGGGAAGGAGCACTCTGTGTCGGCTGAAATGTTGACCTAGCCTGCTGTTGAGGTTGTCTGCCTCGAAAGTTACCAAATGACCCTGCTGTCTTGGCCCTCTTATGCTGATCCTAGTCCTTACGTCGGTCTCTACGTTCCTCAATCCCCTGTGCATAAGCATGTATACGGGCAATGTCCATGCCCGGCTGAAGAGCTACTCCTGTACAACTCTCTGCTATAAAATCGTCAAGTCCTGTGACATATCGGTGCACTCTATCCTCCATGTCTGCCACTAAAGCAGGGACATAACGAGCCAACGAGTCAAACTCGACATCAGATTCGAACCGCTCGCTCGCTCGCCTCAACATCATAAATCTATCTGCCCGAGCTCTCTTCATCTGCGAGGGCAAGAAGTGTGTAAGAAATGCCTCTGAGAACTCGTCCCAACCAGCTGGAAGCGCATGCTCTCCCGACGGTTCCTGTGAATCAAACCGATCATTGCAGTATCACGCAGCCGATATGAACCCAATATCATCGACTCTGTCTCTGAGGCCTTGATCACTTTCATGATCCGCTGCAACTGTCGAATAAACTCCTGAGAATCTTCCTCAGTTCTCGATCCATAGAACTCTGGTGGATTGCAACTCAAGAAGTCCCGAAGTCTCAACCTATCGGATCTAGGGTGAACTACTGGTACTACCGGAACCTCCTACTCGCTCGCCCTCATTCCTAGCCACCAGTCTAGCTAGTAATTGGGCCATCTCCTTGTAACTCATATCCTCAGTTCCTGGTCGAGGGACTGAAGACTCAGGTATCGTGGTCTCTGTAGGTACTGCTGCTGCTCTAAACTCTGCTGGAGCTTGCGGCGTCATAAAACTCGCCGTCTGAAGTACTATCTCAGGTAATGACCGGTCCGCGCCTCGTACTCCTCTGTGTTCTACTCGCACCACTGCTACCTTGCCCTTCTCGGGCCCCGATTGCACTAGAGGCATAATCGTACATAAGAATACGCGCAGGAGTCCAACTTTTAACACAGCTCTAAGGCACGATCTCAGAGTGAGAAGAATGGAAACCAATCCTAAATATCCTGCAGCCTCCTGATTATATGTGTGGTGCACAACACGCCGATAATCAAGACTCTACTAGATACGGTCTGTAGACACTTTCCGAGGATTAACTGCTCTGATACCACTTTTGTCACGACCCGACTGCCCGCGATCGTGTCTTACCCGCACCCTAGTGATAATACATCGAGAAAAACCAAATGGAAATAAAAACTCAAAGACATGAAACAATGAAATATAAGAAAACAAAGCAACCAAAATGGTCACCTTTACGAATATATACATAAAACCCAAGCTTATATCCTTTTACAAACCCCGCCACAACAAGATTCATGCACTCTAAGAATGTAACCACAATTATGACGGGACAGGGCCCCGCCATACCCCTGAATGTACAAGTACCTACAATGAAAGGGGACTATACCAAAGATAAGCCTCCGGAGAAACGGAGCTTCTCAAAACGCTGAACTGTGATCCTATGAGCGAGGATCAACAACCGGTGTACCTCTACCTGCGGCATGAACGCAGCTTCAAGGAGGTCGATAACAGTACCAAGTATGTGAAATCAAAATATCAGTAAATGAAATCATAATAGTCTAAATAAAGCAGAGACATGTATGATAACCAAACTACAGTACACAACATATAAGTGGTCATGTCAAGTCAGGGACTCACGCCCTCAAGGTCATCACTCATGCCCGTGGAATTCCTTCTTCACTGCCGGCAGTCTATGATATAAATCATAATCATGTGACGCACCCGTGGCATCCTACCTCACTGTCGGTGTACACACATACAATACATATATATATCTCCTGCCCGTGGAATCCTCCGTCACGCTGGCAATGTAGGTTTAACATATAACCACGTGACTCGCCATGGCATCCTACCTCACTCTACAGCACACATATACAATATATATATATATATATATATATATATATATATATATATATATATATATATATATAATACGCGTCGCATGCCCGAATCCTCATCTGTAGCATGGCCATAACGTGCCCTCGCATCCTCATCGTAGTGCAGTCTTCGGGGAGCTAGCCCATGGAGTAATAATCGATATACCATTCCCTAATCCCTCATCGGTGTAGACAGTCTTCTGGGAGCTAGCCCATGGAATAATAGTAATGGTCACATGCCCCTAATCCTCATCGGTGTATACGCCCATGTGACAATAATAATATACCGAGAGTTTAACCCTGCACGGGCCGCACGCCCCGAAATCCCTCATCGGTGTATACATGTCCATGTGATAATGACAATGGAAGCATACCCGTGGAATCCTCCGTCACTTCCAGACGCCCAATGAAACGCCCGCATCTAACTCAGATCTCCGGTCGCATGCCCGCATCCTCATCGTATAAGCATGGCCAAGATCAAACAAAATGGAAGCATACCCGTGGAATCCTCCGTCACTGTCGGTACGTCCAACAAATTCACAACAAGTCAGCCGGCCCTCCAACCGAGAGACGCGGTAACATAGTAATACCACCAAAGGCTATCACAACTAGCATAGGCAAAATTTAACATACTCTTAGACTTCCATTTTATGACAACAAATCCGGGTTTTAACCCCAAAGTACTACATACTCAAATTCTTTTCAAAAAGATCCATTTCTTTTACGAAAGTCACACGATACCCGTAGTATCAGAATAGAGTGACTTATTATTTTAAGTAAACCAAAACAATTTCCATACCTTCTTTTTGAATAAACCTAGACAATACCGTGCCTTCTTTTTAACCCAAATCACTTCTCCTTTTAAAGCCAAGTTACCCTTTTAAATCCAATAATAAAACCATTCTTTTGTTTTCATAAAGTCGTTATAACTAACTTCTCATAAAGCTATTATAACACTTTATGTTTTAAACCAATTTAAGATGAAACCATGCCTTCCTTTTTAAACCAATTTAAGGCAAAACCGTGCCTTCTTTTTAAACCAAAAACACTTCAATTCCTCAAGTCTCTCTCTTTTATAAATCAAGTTCCTTACTTTGGAATTTAAGAAAATTTGTACTTGGTTATAATGATCTTATTAAAGTAGTCATGATCTAGGAAATATAATACAATTTTGTCTTATCTTAGCTTCTATGCATATGGAGGTTTCTACTTGTTTTAATATAATTAATTGTCGTTACTTTTTCCTTTATTAACGCTGCAATGGCTTGTTCGATACTTATTCCCATTTTTCGAAATCAATATAATTTATTCCTTTTCCTTTTCTTTAGACAAAGTACTCATTTCTCACGAATGAGGTTTCACCACTTTTTTAACAGAATTAATGTTCTTCACATTTCATATCAAGTCAAACATAAGTCAAGTCTCTTATCTTTTAAAAACAACAAACCATTCTTTTACCTACATAAAGTCGTTATAACTAACTTCCCATAAAGCTATTATAACACTTTATGTTTTAAACCAACCAAAATTCGTTTAGCACACGTACGTCTACCGTACTACATAGTTCACAACAATCATGCTAGAAAATATAGGAAGAGGTTCACATACCTCGCGAAGATTATCGACAATTAGCAAAACGCTCCAAAGTACTATAACCCTGCTAGCCTTTTTCACCCTTCAAGTAGAATACGCTACTCGTAGTACTTCCACCTAAAAAGGTCACAAAACGTCTATCAACTTCTAGATCTCTTCGTAGAACATTTCTAAGTACAAGGTTCCATATTCTACGGAAAAATTCGGCAGCACCTCCCCTCCTGTAACCACATATATCCCCCTCTATCAAGACCTGCTACCAAGCCAACAACTCCAAAGGGGGGGTAACACGTCTAACCAGACGTGTACAACCCTGCCCCACAATAATACTACAAGTCTACTGTAAATACAGTCCAATGTAAATACAGTTCAATTCTTATCAATCTTTTTTCCACAAATAATATACTCAATTATAAACTACTACAACATGTAATATCCAATTACAATAGGGGGACAAAGATCATTACCTCGAAGCCCAAAATTATCCAAGATTAATAAGTCGATCCTGAGAAACGTTTAGCTCCTATTCCTTACGCTCCAATCCGCTCCAAGCAACCCTTAGAAGTTTCTAAACAACTTCTCTTAACACTTCATCCAGGCTATGAAGATTTTCCTAGGGTTTCATTTGCGTCTAAAGGAATAAAGTAGTATTTCCGGGCTCTTATGTTGAGATTACTTTAGAATACTACAAGGGACACTAGGCTAAGGTATTTGGGATTTATTCCACAACAATTGAAGTATTTCTACACAAAGTTGGAGAGGGTGGACCAAATCACCACAAGGGAGGGAGTATATATTTTGCCTCGGAAACTATATCAAGTGTGGATGAATTAAGTCTTGCACTCAAGGGGTATTTATAGAACAATCAATGGCCAAGATTAAATCAAGTGTATGGTCTAAATTGGGACATGAGTGTGTGGGTCCCACCCACCACATGGCCAACAAAATCAAGAGACAAGTGGCAAGGCTATTCGGCCAAGCATGGACAAGTGGCGAGCCACTTGTCCCACCCATTTCGGCCCACATGGCCACCTAAGGGGGTGACACGTGTCGCCCCCCTACTCGTCCAAAATATTTCATCACCCGAAAATATCGAAAATATCGAAAACAAAGTGGGCCCCACAAAACCGTAATTTCTCCCGTGGGCCCCACGTGACCAAATCCGGAAATAAAATTTCATAATTCTATAATAATCCAAAAGGTCCAAATACCAAATCTGGGAATCCAATTCCCATTAACGAACATTTTTCCTTCACAAAAATCCGAAAACTTTTCCGTCGAAAAATCACATCTTTCTTCCTTTCCAATTTAATGTCGTAATCTCGTACGTACGTCCTCATATACATACCCTGGAACTACGGGGTGTAACAGGTACAATGTGTTATTTAAGTTTGGGGGGAGTTCTTAGTTATTTTTTTAGTCTTTTTGTGTTATTTTCTATGTTTATTTGAGTCTAATTTTTTTTTTATGATCATGCATGTTGTAGTTACTTGAAACACCTAGTGAATTAAAGTTGAATAATGTAATGGAATTAGAAGCAGCCATCTGAACACTTAGGTTAGATATGCCAAAAATTCATGAAATCAAACTATTTGGGGTATCTTGCTTGATTTATGCATTGTTAGTGATTAAACCTATGTGTCTGCTTGCTTGCTATTTGAGGCGAAATAGTTAGGATATGCATGTTAGGGAGATGATTCAAACATTTCTTTGTTAGCCATTTCTTACCATTCTTTGCCTATCCCTAGTCAGCCCTTTTGAGCCTAAAAATAAGATCTTTCTTTGACACCCTATAATTCCATACTTGTGCCATAAGTAAAGAAATTGATGTGTTTGGAAATATAAAGTGTTGAAAAGAGACAAAAAGAGAGTGAATAATTTTGATGCACCCCAATGAAAAGTAATAATAAATAGGCAAAAGCCTAAGTTTGGGGGTGCCTGCTATTCATAATACACATCATTCTCTCAAAACAAAAGAGGGGAAAGATAAGTACGAAGTAAAAAAAATCAAAAGAAAAGGGAAGAATCGAAAGCAAACAGAGTTTATGGTACGTAAGTTGAGCCTAAGTGCTTATTTTTACCTACCCCTACCTAAGCCTACATTACAACCCTGTAAAGCCCTGAAGATCTCTAATGTGTGCATTCATGATTAGTGGAGAATAGCAAGTGAACAAGCCATATAATTTTGAAATTAACATGCATAGTTAGGTATTTTTTACTTCCATTGAGCATGATTAAATTGAATTTGCGGAATATCTGACTTGATGTGTTTAAAATGCTAAAAATCCATGTTATATGTTTCTGCATATTATTTTACTAACATTCATGCTTTTCTAAGTAACAATGATGCAGCAACTTGATCAATGTCTTTGAGTCATTTTATTTTCTTTTCTTTCGTATCTTTATTTCTATTTTTGATCTTTACTCGAGGGCGAGCAAAGGTTAAGTTTGGGGGTGTTTGATCGGTGTATTTTATATACATCTTTTGAGTCATTTTTAGTTAGTATTTTGCTCATTTTTATACAAATATGTGTCGTGTTATGATAGATTTTCTTTCTTTTGAGTCACAGTGGTTTAAAGTGGCACATTGGCGAGAAGGAGCGAAAAGAGGGCAGAAACAGAGGTTTCAGAGCTCAAAAAGCTAAAAAGTTGGAAATTCGGGAGAGAAACAGGGCGGCGCCGCGCCCCCAACCAACCACCAGCAGCAAAGAGCCACGGCGCCCAAGAAGCAGAGAGCCACAGAAGTTTCGGCGCCGCGGCTCCGGTTGCAGGGTCGCGGCGCCAACGCGGGAAAATTGACAAATACGAATAGGATTGGGCCAAGGCCAAGAAGGAAAAGGTTTTGCACGTTTTGGAGGTTATAAAAGGACCTTTTAGGTTAGATTTGAAGGAGTTCCACATTTTACAATTCATCACAACTTGGAGATCAAGATTAGAGACTTATTTTTGAGTAATTTCTTGTTCTTTATTTTATTTCTTTTTAGTATATGTTGGATATTATTTTAGTTCTTGGCATATCTATGGCTAGGAACTAACTTAATTTAGGGCTTTTCATGTCGAATCGCTTGAACCTCGTTCTTATGAATTAATGCATGTTTTGGTTTCTTCTTATTATTGTTGAGATTTATTCAATAATTGTTTCGATTGTTTGGTAATTAATTGATCACTAATTATCATAACTTATATGATTTCTAATCGAAAGCCGAAAGGGGAGATTGTGAATATGCTATAGTTGAATAAACATAGGTTTAAATCGTGGACGAAAGTACCCCGATACTTGTGTAGCTTAATAGGTTATTGTTCTTAATCCTCTTTTGTAGTCAATCTTGTCATCGAAAGATAGAAGGGTTTTACATTGGGGTTGAGTGTTTATATTACCTTAAAAGGAGTATAAAACGACTTAGTTAATCTGTTATCTCAAAATAGAAGAAGAACCTTAATTATTTGCATTAACGAGTAAAGCGAGCGGATAGTCGAGGAGATTTGGAAGCCCTATTTCTATCATATCTGAAGTAAAGTAAAGTAATTTAGTTAGCATCTATAATCATAACTATAAACAATTCACCAAATTATCGGTTACCAAATAGATACTACAGAATAGAGGTTGATAATTGGACACTAATTCCTGAGGACGATAACTCGGTCTTCTAGACTATATTACTTGTCACGACATGTGCACTTGCGTTTAATGTGTGCATAAATCGCGCATCATTGTGTCATCAATATCCGGGGACGAGTAACAGACTCGTCGATGTGATCAAGGATATGGTTAACACATGCATGAATTTTAAAGAATTGACCCAGGACCATTATTGACCATCTTCCTGATCAAGAATGAGAGGGATGAAATTCTTTATGCTTGTAACGGAGAGAGCCGGATGGAAAGATGGTGATGAGTTTATGGTGGGAGGTGTGAAAGCGGAAGCATCAGAAAGTGTGGGAAAAGATCTAAGTTTTCCTCCATTAAAAGTTGGGATATTAACATCTCTATACAACCCCAACTCATATTGACATATTGTTCCTACATAATATATGTGGCAACTGAAGGGAAAACAATGTTGCATTGTATTGCTAAAATCAGCTAAATAATAGGATAACCTTTTTTCTTCTTCGCATGGACTCATCCTCCTTCTTTATTATTGAATCGAAGGGGTGCGAGTTAGTGTGATTAGAATTGATTGAAAATACCTAGACGGGGCTATATACAAAATTTGACACTAAAAAAATAGAATTAGCTATGAACTTTATCACTAATTCACCGCCAAATTAGCACAATTTTATTTTGATAATCTATCTCTAATCCGTCGCTAAATAAATTAGCACCAAATTTTGTTAGTTAGCTATATAATTTATTTGTCGCTAATTTTTTTTTTTATTACTGTGAGGAATATTAAAAGTGATTTGGACTTGTTTCAACTAAAAATTCAGACCTACGACATGTGTATATCATGTTATATATCATGTTATGCACTCGGTTACTCCACTCGTTGAGACATTTACGTGAAGGATTTGGGATGAGCTATCAGTGGCGGATCCAGACAACAAAATCTGGTGGTGCAAAGATACGAAATAATATTTTTTTGCGAGGCAATGTACGAAGCAAAAAAAATAAAATTACGAATGCTATCAAGAGACCAATGTAGCAAACAAGCACACTAGTTGTATTAAAACAATATATAAAGAAAGTCATGCAAATAATAGGCAGCAGATGTCTCAACTACGACAAACTTTTCATAAAGACAATGTGTTACAGTGTTAGAGTCATCGAATAGGCAATTTCAGGGAAAGAGAATTTCAGGTCATCGAGCACAAACTACTCATTTTAATTGAAGTAAATTAAGTTACAATACCACTTCAAATAGGCAGTTTCATAAATATAGTGTAAACTCAAAACACAACTATTGACAACAAAACGACGTCGTTTTGTATAAAAAATTAAAAAAATTGGTGGTGAAAAATTCTGGTGGTGCAACTGCACCACCATTCTTTGAATGTATCCGCCATTGTGAGCTATATGTTCAGATTCCGAGGCACCAGATTCTTCTCCTTATTTATTATTTTTGTCTATCTATTTGAAACAGATTGTACTATTTATATTCGGAAAATATTTCCAAGATTGGATTTCTTAGTTGTTCTTGTACTGGCGACACCAGGTTTTGGAGATTGATTTATATTTCTGCACTTTGATTGATGAACTTCTAATTAAAGACATAAATTTAATTTACTTGATTTTCGCAATAATTTATTTAAATTTATAAATAGTATTAAAGAGGGGTGGGTTGGCTTATTGATAATGTATTAAAACTCATTGCATTCACGACTTGTCATTTGGAGTCTTGACAGACTCCATGAACAACTGTGTCTTTAACTATACTAATGCATGTATTAAAACTCATTGCATTGCTGATATTATGGTTTTCTAGGTATTAGTTATGCATAACATAATATCAAACAAGATGTATAACTAATGATATTATTGTTATACCCCGTAGTTCAGGCCATGCGTATGAGAACGTACGAAAGAGATTAAGACTTAAATTTTAGAAGGATAGGTTGACAGATTGTTTCGGACGGGTTTTTAGTCAACTTTGAGGCGGGTTATGACCCGTTACCTTGAGAGTTCCTAGGTTTTTCAAAGGCCTAGTACGTAGTTCGTTGAGTCTAGTTTCCAACGCAACCAACCGTTCGTCGATAGGACATCGGAGTAGAAAGTTATGGGAGTTACAAGTTCAGTACGTACTCGGATAGAAAAGTATTATAATCGTGAGAGCCACGGGCGCGGGCGGATGCGGTCGCGCGCCAAATGTTCTGAAAGTTCGATGGAGTTGCAGTACGCGCGCCAAGTTCCGAGAGTCTCGTGTTTCAGTACGCGCCGAAGTTCCGGCGAGTCTCTGCAGTTCAGCCGCGCGCGCCGGATGCGCATGCGCGCCGAGGCGGGTTCTGCGAGGGGGGGTGGAAAAATCTCAACGGTTTTTTTTTAAAAAAAAAATGGGGGGGGGCCAACTGTCCCCCCCCCCCCCCCATCTGATTTTTGCATGTCCTATTTATTAAAAGCTCTCCCTTCTCTCTAGAAAATCAAGAGGAAATCAAAGCTTGAGAAAAATCTGAAAAAAGTGGAAAAAATGAAACTTGTTGACAAGCTTGTAGGAGCTTTTGTGGTGGTGATTGTGGAAAGGAGGCTAGTGAATTTATTGGATTAATTTGGCTAAAGCTCTAAGGTAACAATTCCTTCTCTTTTTGCTAGTTTATGGTGTTGCATGTGAAGAAGAAGGAACTTGTAGTGGTAAATATTGCTCTTAGATAAATTGCATGTAAGAAATATGATTTGGATTTGAAGGGATTGAGTAAGGTTAGGATGTGAACATGTTGTAGCCAAAATACTACCTTTAACTTATTGATTTAGTTAATATGCATTGTGGGGCAGAATTTTACACATCCAAGATTAGGTGTGTAATCCCCTTGTATTGATTGGATTGTTGGGCCTTAAAAGTGGCTTTTGGATGTTGAATTCGGACTTGAAAAAGGTGGCAAAGTATGTAGAAACAAAGGAAATGCTGCCCGATTTTTCGTAGGATTTAGTGACTTTGCACTTGGAAAATTCTATGTTGAAGCTAGAGGTTAATAAACGTATTATGGTCATTATAGGTTGACGTACTACGTGCGGTATATTGGACTTAGCAAGTGGATTGACCCGAAGAGGTATGTGGAACTTTCCTACCTCTTGAGCATGAATAGTTGCATCTATGTAGTATGGTAGACGTACAAGGCTTTGATATTCCTCTCTTGTTTTAATGATGTTTTAAGTTTCAAAGTTAAGGGACGTGAAGTGTTTTAAGTATGTGATACTTGTTTCGTTTTAAAAGTATAAGTCCCTTGGACATAGAGAAATGTGTTTGACAAACGTATAACGTTAATATAACGGCTTTATGGAAAGTTGGTTATATTAGCTTTATGGAAGGTTAATAAAGGAAGGTTTACTCTAAGTAAAATAAGTACGGATAGATGATTTGAATTTGTGAAAGGCAAATTGTTTTTAAGGCATTAATTGCCTAAGGCTTTACAAGAAATGAAGTCACTTGATTTAGAAGCCTATTATATTTCTAAAGGTAAACGTGACTTGTCTTGAAAAGTAGTCGTGACTTGATACTACAGTTATTAGTATCTTGAGAGTTTTATATAAAAAAGAGTCATTTCTTAAAAGGTTAGAGGTACGTGGTACTTGGGTTGAATTCCCGGATTTTCTCTTAAATGACATGTTAGTGCCTTAAGTAAACTAAAATGAGAGGGTATATTAATAATGTTAATAAGAAGTTAGGGGATATTCTTAACTTGCTTACGTTATGATAAGTTCTAGCGCTTATGTTATGTATGATAGCCAGAGGTGGGTTATGTATTATTATTATTATTACTACTTATTCCATGGATTTGCTACCCATGACGCGAGTGCGACGCTTGTACTCACGTGGCCCACCGGTCCACGCGGTGAAATAGTCCCATGCGAGGCGGATAACCTCACGCGGTGAAATAGTCCCACGCGGTGAAATAGTCTCACGCGGCGGATGACCTACGCGGTCCACAGACCTACGCGTGAAATAGTCCCGCGAGTAGGATTGCTTAATGATACTACGCGAGACCTGCTTTGATCATGAGCCTCCTATTTTTATGCAAAGAAAGTTTATACTTGTTACTCTCATTGTTAGTAAGGCACAATGCAATGTAATTTGATTTTCATCCATGACTCAAATTATTTTAGACTTATGATATTATTACGATTTTCCGCTTTATATACTTGGTACATATCATGACCCGCCTTCCTGGGGTTGCTCATGCCGCAGTAAAGGTAGCGGTGGATCCTCATTCCTAGGATCTTTGCTCAGGTGTCAGAAGCTCCACTCCTCCGGAGGCTTGACTTTTGGTACGGTTCTCCCTGATATTGTAGATGTTATGTACATTCAGGGGTATGATGGGGCCCTGTCCTGTCATAGTGGTTACACGTTCTTAGAGGTCTGTAGTCCTGTTATAAGTTGGGTTGTTAAGGATGTAACTGTTCAGTTTTTGTTATATTTAGAGGTAGCCATTTTGGGTTAGCCTGCTTATATTCTATATGGGTTCTTGTTGTGAGTTTATTTTTCCGCCGTTTTCAGTATCACCGGGTGCCCGGTAAGGCACCACCACGGTCCGGTCGGTCGTGACAATTATTAATACATAAAGCTAATAAATGCATTATTTTATCTAATACACTGTTATACCCCGTATTTCCAGAGTATGTACGTAAGGACGTACGTAGAAAAGTTTGGACTTTAAAGTTGGCTTGGACGAAATATTTTGTGCACAACACCCGGTTAGAGTCGTTTTTCGACGAAACATTTTACATAACTTGCGAAGGGAAAATTCCGGCTATGTCATTTCTAATTTTTGCGGATTTTTCCGAGAGACGAAATATTTTGGACCAACGAGAGGGCGACACTTGTCACCCTCTCATTGGAGGATGTTGGGCGGTAAAGTGGCCGAAAGTGTGGCCTTGTTTGTCAAGTAGTTGGTAGGATATTTTGTGGGTAGATGGATAAGGTGCACATGGATGAATCTTGGCCCTACACTTGCCTTGCACTTGGCATGATCTCGCCATTGGTCGCCTTTGCTGACCTATAAATACCCCTTCAAGACTTCTTCATCTATTCCTAAACTTTCCTAAGTCTTGAAAGCTCTTCCTCTCCTCTAGAGTTCTCGTCCTTCCCCTCATGAGGCTTTAGCCGAGAGCACCCCTTCCCCCTTTGGCCGAGAGTACCCCCCTCCTAGTGGGGGTGGCCGAGGGGTATACACCCCCTTGTGGTGTTGTCTCGTATAAATACCCCTCTTGGTAGAAATACTCCAAAGTATTGTTACTATACCCAAAATACCTGCCCTAATACCTTGTAGTATTCCAAGGTTATACCTATACTAAAAGCCCGTAAATACTATTACACTTTCCGTCAATACAAACCGAAACCCTCAGGAAAACCTTCCTAAGTTGCTTGAAGTATTAAGACCCAGTTGCGTAGAACTTCTAAGGGTTGTTTGGAGCGGGTCGAGCACCGGAGTAGGAGCTAAGCGTTGCTCAGATCGACATTTAACTTGGATAATTATGGGCTTATCGAGGTAATTATCTTGTCTCCTGTTGTATTAGAATTTGCATACTATCAAGTATAAGAATAAGTTTAAGTATATACAAGGAAAGTATATAAGAAGGAATTGAATCAGTATTTACATAGACCGTGTACAGAGACTGTGAAGTTTGGCAGGGAAGCGGTCGCCCAAATTTCCGTAGAATCTTATATCTAGATTTATTCTACCGAGTAGTCTAGACTTTGATAGACTTGTATAACCTTTATAGGTTGAATGTTCTGTGAGTAGCATGTGCTACTTGAAAGGTGGACAAGGCTAGCCGGGTTATAGCCGTGGAGCGTTTTGCTAATAGTCGATAATCGTCGCGAGGTATGTGATTCTTCCTATCCTCTTGAGCATGATATTTTAAAGAATATATATATAGTACGGTAGACGTACGTGTGTTAACTGAATAATAATAATTACGACAATGTCTCCGGACTTAAGCCTGAATAATAATTACGGCAATGTCTTTTGACTTAAGCCTGAATAATCTTGAAGTACTTCAAAAGAATACTGAATCATTTTAACAGAAGAGTAATACTTGGTTTTAAAAGCTTAAGAGTTATACTAGCTTTATGGGAAGTTAGGTATAACGGCTTAAGAGAGATAAAAAGAATGATTTATTGATTTAATAGATAAGAGACTTGATCTTAAAAGATAAGAGACTTGACTTAATTGAATTTTTGTTAAAAAGTGTGAAACCTCATTCGTGAGTAATGAGTACTTGGTTTTCAAAAGGAATTATGTTTTACTGATTTCGGAAATCAGAATAAGTATCGAACAAACCACAAAGTAGCTTAATAAAGGGAAATGTTTTGACTAATAAAGTATTATTAAAACCAAGAGAAACTACCATCCGTGATGAAGCTAAGATGAGACAAAATGATATTACATTTCCTAGATCACGGCTGTTGTATCAAGATTGTTATGAACAAGAATAACCTACTCACACATAAAGTATATGTTTCTCAAATTGTTTTAAAGGATTAAAACTATGAACTACAAACCTTTCGAAAATGAGAAACTTGAGTAATTGAAATTAGGCAAATTTGGAACGTTTGGAAAAGAATGTTGTTACTTGATTTTTACAAATAGAAGTCTTTTGATTTACTTCAAAAGATAATCACTCTATTTTCATATACTACTGTATCAGGTGACTTTTGTGAAAGTAACGATCTTTTAAAGAGTTAATGTATGAAGTACTTTGGGGGATAAAACCCGATCTTGTTAATCATATAGTAGAAAGTACCGTGTGTATAACTTGATTGTGTTGGTTTGTGATAGTCTTGTAATACTTTCTTGTTGATTTGTTAAGTAAACATGCTAGATGCTACGTGGTTAGTATCTTGTGATGTTTGTGTAAAGGGTTTTCCTTGATTGCTTTATGTTGTTTAAACGATAAGATGTTATGTTAGTATGGTATCACTCATGATTTCGGGGTTAAGCCGCACCACGCGGTAGACTCAGCGGTCCGCGTGGACCTATGATTCGAGAATACCTTATGCAGTTCACAGGCTATGCAGAATCGCGGAGTTCCGTGTTAGTGTGCGCCTTTGTGGTCACGCGGCATGTGCTACGCGGACGGCGAGTCCAGACGCCGCCGGGAGTAGCTACCTCGATGCGGGAATACCACGCGCCATCGAGTGGCCCACGCGAGCTACGACAAGTTCTGTGGCTAGACGCGCACATTAGATATCGCGGCGAGTGGCGGCTTTGATCATGCGACGGCTGCAGACAGATCATGATACGCTTTATGACCTTGTTATCGTGGTTTTAGTAGTCGGCTATGCCTTCGCATTTACACTCCAGACGGTTTTATGATGACACAGCGGACCCGTGTTCATGTATTCCTTTGTGCTTTTATATCATAGATCGCCAAGCAGCGGAAGGTATTCCACGCATGATTGATGTTGTGGCGTGAGACCCATTGTTATATTTGAGTAATGACTTTGAGGCGCGAGTCCCCGACTTGACACGATCGCTATTTATTGTGGAATCGTAGTTTGGTTATCATACATGTCTCTGCTTTATATAGACTACTATGATTTCATTTACGATTTTCGGGCCACATACTTGGTACTGTTATCGACCTCTTCGGGCCGCGTCATGCCGCAGTCGAGGTACACCGCCGTTGATCCTAGCTCTCGTGGTCACACCGGTTGGGGAAGCTCCGCTTCTCGGAGGCTTATCAGTGGTATAGTCCCCGCCGTAGTAGGTGCTTACATTCGTGGTATGGCAGGCCCCGTCCCGCCATTGTTGTCATGTCACTCTTGAGGTCCGTAGTAATCGCTGCGCGTAGTCAGAAGTGGATGTAATCGTCAATTTAAATTGATTTATATATATGCCGAAAGGCAATTTTTCTCAGATTATTAATTCATACTTCATGTTGTTTCACGTTATTATTTTATATTCCGCTGATTTCTCTGATGTTGTATCACTAGGGTGCCCGGGGTAAGACACCACCACGCTCCTGCCCGGTCGTGACAAAAGTGGTATCGAGCGCTTAATCCTCGGAAAATGTCTACAGACCGTATCCAGTAGAGTCTTGATTATCGGTGTGTTGTGCACCACACCAATAATCAGGAGGCTATAGGATATTTAGGATTGGTTTCTATTCTTCTCACTCTGAGATCGTGCCTTAGAGCTGTGTTGAAAGTTGGACCCTTTAACGTATTTCTTTCTCACTGCTATGCCTCCGCAGGCAACCCGCCCCGGAGGCAAGCGCAGGAGCTGCGAGTAGAGTACAGTGGGTTACGAGGGCGCAGGCCCAATCATCACCTGGGGTAGTGCTTCATTCGGGGAGTTATGCTACGTCACTAGCCCCAGCAGAGTTTAGCACGGCGGCGGCAGTTCCTACTGCGGCCATGATATTTGAACCTTCAGTTCCACGACCGGGGACAGAGAATATGGATTGTAAAGAGGCGACCCTGTTACTAACTATGGATTTGGCTACCAGAGAGTATACCGATGTACCGCGAGTCTTGATGACTATCTAAGAGAGGGTTGTGCAAGAGTAGTTCTTCGGTTAAGCTTGAGCATGGCTCACGGTACGGGCTTATGCGCAGCAGGCCGAGAGATGTAGAGATCGACGGGTTAACCGAGGACAGCAGAAGAGGGCCAGAACAGCAGGATCCTTTAGTAACTTTCGAGGCGAATCGCCTCAGCAGCAGACTGGATATGCACATCCACCAGTGCAGAGTGGTCCTCCACAGGGTTCAGGATGTTCGGGGTATGCAGGAGTTGGTCAGAGCTCCAGAGCTTCCGATTCACAGCTACACGTAGGTTCCAAACCAGTGGATTCGCTTTTTCCCAAGATTCACACGTGACAGGCGTCATCCCGAGGAATGTCGTCTTTTAGTTGGTACTTGTTGTATCTGTGGCCGTCAGGGCCATGTGTCGAAAGAATGTCCTAGTAGGAGGGATATAAGTAGGAGGACTCAGCCTTCAGGATCGGTGGGTAGTTCGTTACCTTCTCTAGCTATGTGCCCTACGGGGCAGGTTTTATTAGAACGACTAAGGGGAGTGAAGCAGTAGAAAAAGGTATATCCTTAACCCTCTAGAGATCAGTATGTGTGATAAGACGAGTATATCATAAGTGCTATGTTCTGATAGCAGTGTGTTAGTTGGGATTAGAAACCATGGTTAGTAAAAAAGGGGTAAGATTGGGGGATAAGAAAAAGTGTGAGCCTTAGAGCTTTATACGTAGAGACCTTAGAGGTAAGGCCATCTCGGGTAAAGATGTATTGTTATGTTTGATCCTTATCGGAGTGCATAGTGCACGTGAGCTATGTTTGTATAAAAAGTCCCCGTAGTGTGGAATGAAAGAGGTAGTTGAGCTAAGAAGACCGCTTAGGTTTTCATAACATGATTAGTGAGATTGTTCGGATCGTGAGCTAGTATTTTTGCGTTGCCGGGTCAGGCCACGCTGGGTCAACCCGCGCCTGTTTGGTGGTGGGGTCAGGTGGTCCCGCCTTGTGGTAGGGTCACGAGGGTGTTAGGCCCAAGTTTAGTTAACCAACAGACGAGTTCGTGGACGCGCTCAACCAAGGTCGCCGATGGGCAGCCCATCGTGGTTTTTGGTCCGAACCGTGTACTGTGAGTAAGTTGCGAGATGATTATTTCAGAAAGGTTGTAAGGCTGCACGGGTGCCTACCTTCACCTTATGACATGCATGGATCCTGTGGTACTACTGCTTTTTCCGAATTTTTACCAGCAGGTTAGGAACTCAGGTAGTCTCCTCAGATTTGACGCTTCTCGCCGGTGTTTGGATTTCGTGGGTAGCCGTGAATATTGTTGCCTCGCTGAGGGAATACTTTTATAACTACCATTTCAAGATTCGATATCGCCTTACGGCCTCGTAGGGCGAAGTGTAGATCACGGCCGATCGTTCGATGTTGGCAAAGTTCGAGAATGGGTCATACTTGTTTCGACAGACGGGTATAGGTGAAGCCTATCCAGAGAGGTTATCGACACTCGTAATCAGCGAAGTCGTGCGGATAATCGACGCCGACACTTAAAGTTCGTGTCGACGGCCGGAATTTGAAGGTACCACCGGATAGGGTGTGACGAGTTATGGAAAATAGAAGAAACTTATCCCGAGTTACTTTGGGCGCGTTCAGATCATGTGAATAATAGGTCAGGTTGCATATAAGTTAGCTTGCCGTCCGACGTAGGAGGCAGTACGTCCGATCTTTCACGTGGCTATGTTCGGAAGAGTATCAGAGATCCATCCAGGTGTTCCCGCTAATGATGACCAAGTTAAAGATAGTAACCCGTAGATTTGGAACCGAATCAAGAATGAGATATGGTAAGAAAGAGTTCGAGGTACGAAGCGGTACGACGCGTAAGGGAAGAAGCGAGCATGTATCGAGCATAGATGTGATCATTTCTTTTGTAAAGTGAAGGCGCGAAAGAAGTATATTTTAGACCCTGTAAGGGGGTTTTGTGATGTCAGAGGTGTTTCCTCGTGGACTTGGATGTAAGTATTTTGCGCAGGTGATTCTATGGCCAGGTGTGGCAGGTTTGTTCTCGTAAGTATAGTAGTAAAGACTATACTGGCGCACGTATGTTTTGAGACTTAGAAGGAACATTCGACGAATGTTTCTACGAGGGAGAATGTTATACCGTATTTCCAGAGTATGACGTAAGGACGCACGTAGAAAAGTTTGGACTTTAAAGTTGGCTCGACGAAATATTTTGTGCACAACACCCTGTTAGAGTCGTTTTCGACTAAACGCTTTACATAACTTCATGCGAAGGAAAATTCCGGCTATGTCATTTCTAATTTTTGCGGATTTTTCCGAGAGACGAAACATTTTGGACCAACGAGAGGCGACACTTGTCACCCTCTCATTGGAGGATGTCATGGTAAAGTGGCCGAAAGTGTGGCCTTGTTTGTCAAGTAGTTGGTAGGATATTTTGTGGGTAGATGGATAAGGTGCACATGGATGAATCTCGCCCTACACTTGCCTTGCACTTGCATGATCTTCGCCATCGTTGGCTCGCTTGACCTATAAATACCCCCTTTGAAGACTTCTTCATCCATTCCTAAACTTTCCTAAGTCTTGAAAGCTCTTCCTCCTCTAGAGTTCTCGTCCTTCCCCCCTTGTGAGGCTTTAGCCGAGAGCACCCCTTCCCCCCTTGGCCGAGAGTACCCCCCCTCCTAGTGGGGTTGGCCGAGGGGTATACACCCCCCCTTGTGGTGTTGTCTCGTATAAATACCCCCCCTCTTGGTAGAAATACTCTCCAAAGTATTGTTACTATACCCAAAATACCTTGGCCCTAATACCTTGTAGTATTCCAAGGTTATACCTATACGAAAAGCCCAGAAATACTATTACACTTTCCGTCAGTCACAAATCGAAACCCTAAGGAAAATCTTCATAAGTTGGTTGAAGTATTAAGAAGAAGTTGCGTAGAACTTCTAAGGGTTGTTTGGAGCGGTCGAGCACCGAGTAGAGCTAGCGTTGCTCGGGATCGACATTTAACTTGGATAATTATGGGTTTATCGAGGTAATTATCTTGTCTCCTGTTGTATTAGAATTTGCATACTATCAAGTATAAGAATAAGTTTATGTATATACAAGGAAAGTATATAAGAAGGAATTGAATCAGATTTACATAGGATCAGACATACAAGAGACTTGTGAAGTTTGGCGTAGTGGCGGTCGCCAAATTTCCGTAGAATCTTATATCTAGATTTATTCTACCGAGTAGTCTAGACTTTGATAGACTTGTATAACCTTTATAGGTTGAATGTTCTGTGAGTAGCATGTGCTACTTGAAAGGTGGACAAGGCTAGCCGTTAGCCGCGAGCGCTTTGCTAATAGTCGATAATCGTCGCGAGGTATGTGATTCTTCCTATCCTCTCGAGCATGATATTTTAAAGAATATATATATAGTACCAGACGACGTCGTGTGTTAATCGAATAATAATTACGGCAATGTCTCCTGACTTAAGCTCGAATAATAATTACGCAATGTCTTTTGACTTAAGCCCAATAATCTCAAGACTTCAAAAGAATCAATCATTTTAATGTAAGAGTAATACTTGGTTTTAAAAGCTTAAGAGTTATACTAGCTTTATGGGAAGTTAGGTATAACGACTTAAGAGAGATAAAAAGAATGATTTATTGATTTAATAGATAAGAGACTTGATCTTAAAAGATAAGAGACTTGACTTAATTGAATTTTTGTTAAAAAGTGTGAAACCTCATTCGTGAGTAATGAGTACTTGGTTTTCAAAAGGAATTATGTTTCTTGATTTGAAATCGAATAAGTATCGAACAAACCACAGCAGCGCTAATAAAGGGAAATGTTTTGACTAATAAAGTATTATTAAAACCAGTAGAAACTACCATCTGCATAGAAGCTAAGATGAGACAAAATGATATTACATTTCCTAGATCATGGCTGTTGTATCAAGATTGTTATGAACAAGAATAACCTACTCACACATAAAGTATATGTTTCTCAAATTGTTTTAAAGGATTAAAACTATGAACTACAAACCTTTCGAAAATGAGAAACTTGAGTAATTGAAATTAGGCAAACTTGGAACGTTTGGAAAAGAATGTTGTTACTTGATTTTTACAAAGAGAAGTCTTTTGATTTACTTCAAAAGATAATCACTCTATTTTCATATACTACGGGTATTGTGTGACTTTTGTGAAAGTAACGTATCTTTTAAAGAGTTAATGTATGAAGTACTTTGGGGATAAAAACCCGATCTTGTTAATCATATAGTAGAAAGTACCTTGTGTGTATAACTTGATTGTGCTGGTTTGTGATAGCCTTGTAATACTTTCTTGTTGATTTGTTAAGTAAACATGCTAGGATGCTACGTGGGTTAGTATCTTGTGATGTTTGTGTAAAGGGGTTTTCCCTTGATTGTGCTTATGTTGTTTAAACGATAAGTTGTTATGTTAGTATGGTATCACTCATGATTTCGGGGGTTAAGGCGCCTCCACGGGGTAGACTCAAAGTGTCTGTGTGACTATGATTCGAGAATACCTTATGCAGTGCGTGTGGCCTATCGCGCGGGAGTTCGAGGTTAGTGTCGCGGCCTTTGTGGTCATGCGGTCTATGTGGCTACGCGGACGGCGAGTCCAGACGGCTGCCGGAGTAGCTACCCTCGATGCGGGAATACCTCATGCGGGCCATTGGGTGGCCCGTGCGAGCTACGACAAGTTCGGGGCTGACGCGCGACATTAGATCTGCGGGCGAGTGGCGGCTTTGATCATGCGATGATGCAGACAGATCATGATACGATTTATGACTTTGTTGTCGTGGGTTTTAGTAGTCGGCTATGCGCCGTACTTACCGTGCGGTTTTATGATGACACAGTGGGACACGGTGTTCATGTATTCCTTGGTGCTTTTATATCATAGGATCGCCAGGTGAGGAAGGTATTCCACGGGCATGATTGATGTTGTGGGCGTGAGACCCATTGTTATATTTGAGTAATGACTTGGAGGGCGTGAGTCCCTGACTTGACATAACTGCTATTTATTGTGAACTGTAGTTTGGTTATCATACATGTCTCCTGCTTTATATAGACTACTATGATTTCATTTACGATATTTTCGATTTCACATACTTGGTACTGTTATCGACCTCGCCCGGCTGCGTTAACGCCGCAGTTGAGGTACACGATCGTTGATCCTAGCTCTCGTGGTCACATCCGGCGTTTGGGAAGCTCGTTTCTCGGAGGCTTATCAGTGGTATAGTCCGTCGTAGTAGGTGCTTACATTCGGGGTATGGCGGGGCCCCGTCGCCCATTGTTGTCATGTCACTCTTAGAGTGCATGAATCTTGTTGTGGCAGAGTTGTAAGTGGGATGTAACTGTTCGGATTTAAATTGATTTATATATATGCCGAAAGACAATTTTTCTCAGATTATTAATTCATACTTCATGTTGTTTCATGTTATTGTTTTATATTCCGCTGATTTCTCTGATGTTGTATCACTAGGGTGCCCGGGGTAAGGCACCAGTCACGGGCTCGGGTTCGGGTCGTGACATACACTCTATCGAACGACCCCTGATAGTTCATAGGGTAACTATTCAAGGATTTCAATCTTATACGCTAAAGTGTAAAATGACTTTTAGTTTTAGCTAACAATGTAATTTTATCTGTTGTAATATGTTACATAAGGTAATTTTTAAGTTATGAAAGTATATCTTTTTACAGATTAATATTCATTTCCTTTTTGAGTTAATTTAAAATAACAACGATAGTTAATTTAAAATAACAACGATATATTTTTATATTTAAAATTATTTAATTAAATTTTAATTTTACCCTAGTGACACGTTACTCTATCCATATAAATCATATAATCTTGAAAAAATGGTCATATTTGCCCTCAACGTTTAGGAAAAGGTTTGTATTTGTCCTCCGTTAACGTTTGTGGTCAAATATGTCATCCGTTAGTCCAAACCTTTTAAATTTACTCATTTTTAACGGATCTGCCACGTGACAGATACGTGAACGACACATTGCAATTTCATTAAAATTCTATTCTTATTCTCCCAAAATCCGGCAATTTTGGCAGGCTACAGTACCCTCGCAGAAAATTTAAAATTTCCGGCTAAACCATGGTTGCTCCGGCGACGTGTGATATACCGAATGATTCGTCTCTTCATCCTCTTCAATTCTATACTACCCATTACCGTCGATTTCATCATCTTCTTTGTCAATTTGGTGTCGAAGTTCTGGACGTATATACCTCTAACGGAGATTTAAATTTACCGGCGTACTCCGATCGAATTGACGACAGTGGCTCATACCTTTGTGACCACCATTATCTCCCTGTCATTTTCATACCCACGTCGCAGTTCGATTCAACCTCTACATCAAATTAGCACAAATCGAAGTTCATAAACCCTAGCCGGCGCCGATCGATTTTCCGGCCACCTGGGCTACAATCGACGGTCGGCAGAGGTACCATAGACTCACCATCACCTCGCCGACATGTTGCACCCATCCACCACCTTCAGTTCTTACCCATTTTTCCGGTCGACCAAATCGAAAAACCCGACTTATTTTTTGCATTTTTCGATCATTTAAGGTATCGATGACGACATTGGATGGTGGTACCATTGCGTTCGTCTCGTCATTCTCTTCAATCTACACCCACCCCGAAGTTCAACTGTTACTTTTTTGACGAACCACCATTTTCCGTCCAGTTGTCGATGTCATTATGTGTCGTCCACATATTTGTCACGTGACAAATTCGTTAAAAACGGATAAATTTAAAAGATTTGGACTAACGGAGGACATATTTGACCTCAAACGTTAACGGAGGGCAAATATAAGCCTCTTTTAAAACGTTGAGGACAAATATGACCATTTTACCTATAATTTTTCCAAGTGCGTGCAATAAGTTTTTGTGTGACGTAATAATATAAGAAAATAGTAATATACTAAAACTCAATAGTCCATTCGTGTCCGTGACGACAAACTTTAAAAAGAAGATGAGACGGCATCACCACCGGCGGCGATCATCAACGCCGTCAGTGGACTTCGAGGATGATGATGATGATGATGAAGAAGAAGAAACATCAGTTCGAATGAAGTGCGTGTCGTGCAAGGAGGATTACGGGTCACGTGACGTGGGCACGTGCAGAGATTGTTACGAGGAAGCTAGCGAGACTGAAGAAGAGCTGAAGCGTGAGATCGAAGACCTTAAAGACAAAGTCAACTTCCTTCGTTTCTGTACCCCACCTCACCACCCATCATCTACTACTAGTTGTTGTGTACCCTTGTTCTCCGACGTCGTTTTGGTTGCTGCTTCCCATGATGATGATGATCAATCCGCTGCCGTTCCTGCTAATCGCGCTCTTCTGGTCAGTTACTCCACTACCCTATTTCATGTTTTTATAATGGGAAGCCACTTGATTGAACAAATTAATTAAGTAGTCTAACAGTATGATTCATATAGTCCGACCCGAATTAGCTTTAGTTGATTGATATATTGAGATTAATTCATTAGGAAATATCAGTTCCTAGTCCGGATAAAGGAGTTAGGGTTGGTAGGAGTGCACAACTAGTCTAGCTATACAACAACAACAACATTCACAGGTTAATCCCACACCGTGGGGTCGGGAGAGGATAGAGTGTACACAGACCTTACCTCCACTTTGGTAGGAAGAGCGGTTGTTTCCGAGAGACCCTCAGCTCAAGACAACTAGTCTAGCTATGGATACGGGAAATTTGTAGAGTTGACCGGATTGATTTTTGAATTGAGTAGTATTTGATTGCTATGTTGAGATCAACAACAGAGGAAATTATAGTAAAAGTACTCCTTTCATTAGAAAACGATTAGATGGAATAGTACTAAAGGAAAATCTGAGCCATAGTGTGTATTTTACAACTACAGTAGTACTATTACTTTAGATCAGAAAAGGTGAATCTTTCCATATTGTGACCCCTTGTGAACAAAATAAGGAATCTTATTCAAAAGAAGAAAGAAACCATAGAAGCAGATGGAGAATGGTACCTGCTTGCATTTGGTGGACCATCTGGAAGAATGGAATCCTAGATGTTTTGAAAGCATAGAGAATGGTGTACAGAAGATCAAATTAAATTGTATCTTGCTGCTTTGTTTTTGGTGTAATCAATTAAACTCAAATGATACTGTTTCTATCATTGATATTTTAGATTCAATATAGACATACGACAGTAGAGTCTTGGAGTTATTTTGTATATATATGGTTTCAATACAACCCATGTACTGTTTTTGCTCACAAGATATATAGTACTGTTATTGTAAAAAATAAAAAATATATAATACTGTTACCAGTTTCAAAAATAAAAGGGTAAAAAGATAAAATTTGGTTTGCGTTATATATATGAATGAGTATACAATAACGATGTAGGAAAAATGTTGGGGTATGGCATTGCGTCGATCAAGTGGTTTTGAAAGGAAATAAATTGTTGGTAGTTTAAATTAGGCCTGGAGTGCAACTTGGCGCTATCACTCTATGTTGGAGTGTAAATAATGGTTTTGGTCACACTAGCTATTTATGACTATTATTAGTGGATGGTAGGTTAAAGTTATCTGGAGTTGTTTTCTGTCAGCCGCTTCGTTTTGAAGTTGCTCAATATATTCAAGATCGCTAGTGCATTGACTGTTGTAAGTGAGCGTGTAATTCTGAAGAAATCAATATTACGACTTATAGTTTTACTGCTTAAAAGGCAGAAGATATGAAAAGTCGTCAAAGGCGAAAGCATAGAAAACCACTAAGGTCTGGTGGGGCATTAAGCGCGGCAATATAAAGCGTGGGCCTTAGCGAGTAAAGGCGTTGTTGCAATAAAAAATAACTATGAAGGAAAACAATAGTTATTCGGACAACTGAATTGACAAAGCTACTATCAATCAGATATATTTTGGGTTGAATCAAGTTCAAGAACCATTTTAAATCTCTGATTTAGATAGGAGGATGCAATTTTATCTTTTCATTACTAGTTTTCTTATACAAACCTTCTGATTTCTTATTCCTAATTGCTAAAAAGTCATTTCATGTTTATTCAAAAAGAAGTTATTCATGATATTCTTCATAAAAAAAAATTATTCATGATATTTTGTTAACAATTATTGTCACTTCCTCAACTATGTTTATTCATGTCGGGACGTTCGATTACAGAAGACATCCATCTTGTTAGGAGGTTGGTGGAGTTGTATAGGGAGAGGAAGAGAGACATACATATGGTTTCCGTCGACCTCGAGAAGGCATACGATAAAGTCCCTAGAGAGGTTCTCTAGAGATGTTTGGATGCTAAAGGTGTACATGTGGCGTACACTAGGGCGATCAAGGATATGTATGAT
Organism: Przewalskia tangutica; assembly: GCA_029844215.1. NCBI lineage: Eukaryota > Viridiplantae > Streptophyta > Magnoliopsida > Solanales > Solanaceae > Przewalskia > Przewalskia tangutica. Next base: position 69,846,815 of record CM056727.1, read on the forward strand.
AGAGCCAAAACCAGGGTACAAACAGTGGGAGGAGACTAAGAGCACTTTCCTGTGATGATGGAGCTGCACCAGGGATCGGCTCTTAGCCAATTCTTATTTGTCTTGGTGATGGATGGACTGACGCGATAAATTCAAGGAGAGGTGCCATGATGTATGTTATTCGCATATGACATAGTCCTGATTGATGAGACTCACAGCTGACACTAAGCTGGAGGTTTGGAGACAGACCCTGGAGTCTAAAGGGTTCAGTATGAGTAGGACCAAGACAAATTACTTAGAGTGCGAGTTCAGCAACGAGAGCGATCGTGAGACAAGCCTGAAGGTGAGGCTTGAGAGCCAGGTCTTTCTGAAGCAAGTAAGCTTCAAATACCTTGGATCTATTATTCAAGAAAATTGAGAGATTGATGACGATATCACACATCGTATTGGGGCAATGTGGATGAAATGAAGGCTTGCATCTGAAGTCTTGTACGACAAAAAAATGTCACCAAAGCTAAAGACAAGTTTTATAGGGTGGTGATTAGACCGACTATGTTATATGGGGCGGAATGTTGGTCAGTCAAGGCGTCACACACCCAAAGGATGAGAGTGACGGAGATGAGGATGCTGATATGGATGTGTGGGCATACAAGGAAAGATATAATTAGAAATGAAGATATCCGGGGCAGAGTGGGAGTGGCCTCGGTGGAGGATAAGATGCGGGAAGCGAGGTTGAGATAGTTTGGACATGTGCGGAGGCGAGACACAAATGCCCCAGTGCGGAGGTGTGAGAGATTGACTATGGACGAGTTCATGAGGGGTAGAGGTAAGTCGAAGAAATATTGGGGCGAGATGATTGTACGGAATATGGAGCAGGCGAGACTTACAGAGGACATGACCTTAGATAGGGGGTTGTGGAGGTCACAACTTAGGGTTGAAGGGTAATAGGTAGTCAATCGTAGTCCTACTTACGCTTACAAACTGGTAGGTCAGTGTTATTACTGTAGGCATGCTTAGCATATCATACGAATAGACGTAGTATCACTCTATAGTCTTCTGTAGTTTTATATCTTCTGTTATGCGTTCTTTAATGTACTTGATTTACCCCATTTATTCGCGTAGTTATTGCTTCTTTTCAGGATGCGCTATCATTATGTATTCGCGTTTGCTATCAACATTTTCTAACTGCTCTAAATTGTTGGCCGGGTCTGATTTTCTGCTTTGCTTGTCCTGAGCTGAGGGTCTCTCGGAAACTACCGCTCTACCTACCAAGGTAGATGTAAGGTTTGTATACACTCTACCCTCCCCAGACCCCACGTTGTGGGACTTCACTGGGTATGTTGTTCTTGTTGCTATCCTCTTACTGTCATAGTGCGAGAAAGACAAGGTGCATGCCTTAGTGCCTTGGTATCTACACAAAAGTTCTACCTAAACAAACCTGAGCTTTGCCGAGCTTCAAGGTTTAGCTGCACTTCAAGAGAGCCTTTAACAACAATGTTCTCCAGCTATACAACATTTCTATTTTTAAACTCACTCCATATTAGATGTTCTATCTGAAATATTTTAATAGCTGATTTACAATGTAAATCACCCCATAAAATGCCATCTAGACTCCTGCTGGTTACTTCTGACACTTGAACATAATATTCTTGTAGCGTACTAGCATGATTCACTTTAGCATACGGAAGAATGTGATGTTAAACTGACTCCTAAGGAAGAGGGAAAGCAACTTTCTTGTGGCTTGAATTTCTATAGATAGAAGAACGCATAATGTTTTATACTGTTTGGTTCACTGTCCAATCTATATCATGATAGCCAAAAGATATGCCAGATTGGACAATTTTGCAAATTGCCAAAAGCTTATTCACATGTTAGGGACACATTTGCATGATCATGTTGGTACTCTTCTGACTTTGGAATCTTTATCTTCCACTCAATCATCATGATGGAGCTCTGAGTTTGTGAACAGTTGCATAGCTAAGCTTACATTTGAAATCAGTATTTCATGATCATTTTGTTATGTTCTCCAACACGTGAAAACTAAGTTTCCCTTCTTGTTACGTCTTTATTTTTTCTGTTTAGATATTCTCTGAGCATTTAAAAAAACATACGGAAATTAGTCTCCTCTTTCATTATATCTGTTAGATGCGATTCCTTTACTGTTTTAATTGTTATTTTTCACTAAAGTGGTTTAGTGCCAACCTATCTGAAATAGTTTGTTATAGTTTTTGCACTTCTAAAAAGGGCTGCCCGGTGCACTAAGCTCCCGCTATGCGCGGGATCCGGGGAAGGGCATGACCACATGGGTCTATTCCACACTTCTAATTTTTTTAAAATTTTGATATTCATCCAGGCCAGTCGTTCCCCGGTTTTCAGAGCGATGCTTGAAAATGAGATGGAAGAAAGCCTCAGCGGCACGATTAAAATCAGTGATGTGTCATATGATGCACTGCGTACCTTTGTGACCTATTTATACACTGCTGATGCGTGCCTGGATGAGCTTATGGCTTGTGACCTTCTCGTTTTGGCAGAAAAATACCAAGTGAAGCATCTGAAGATGTATTGTGAGAAGTTTCTAATTTCCAAATTAAACTGGGAGAACTCACTTCCGAACTATGTGTTTGCTCACCAGCACAATGCAAAGAACTTGCTTGATGCAGCCCTGTCATTGATCATGGAAAATATGGACAAGCTGAGCAAGCAAGAAGAATACAAAGAACTTGTGGATAAGGATCCCAGGCTAGTGGTAGAAATCTATGAAGCTTACCTTTCCAAACAGGTTAACACGGCTGTGCATAAAGATCCAGTCACTAAAACATAGCCCATGGTCATATTACCTTCGGTATTATGAGGATACTCTAATAGAGTGGTAAAGAGTACTTTCCCCTGAATGATGAATGTAACTGAAACTGATTGATTTGGATGTACTTTGCTTACTCAACAATTTTCCTTTTACTTTTAGTTGCAGATATTTACCTTACAAGGTTTCCATGCTGAGTGGTCTTTACTGGTGAGGGTTTACTGGGTTAGAATTCTGCATCAGCTTAAATTAGTAAGAATTATAGACATGTTCCAGAATTGCTACAACCAAGTTTCTAAAGCTGATATGTAGAACATTAAGTCTAATTAATGCTTATTCATGTTAGTCACATGTATGAGACAATGGCTAAAAACTCAGAATTTGTTCCTTTAAATTCATGAAAGCTTTTGAAGTACAAGATCATAGTGAGATCCGTATGAGCTGTTTTCCTTCTCTTAATGACTTGTAATTAGTGAAGCAAACTAAGCAACTCTTCATCACATGCAACTGCAGACATCTGTCGAGCATCTAAAATTACTCATGCCTCAACACCACCATAGGTCTTGTCATCAAGTAAGAATAATTAATTCTTTGACGGACCAGGTGCTGAACTCACCCTCATAGGTCTTCTCAGTCCAAAATCTGCTCAAACCTGGAAATGTGATAAATTTGTTTTAAATTGCTGTAAAATAAGAGTGAAATATATAAATATTGAACAAGAATAGAGATAAGAAATATGGGAGTGAATGAATGAGGAGCATCTCTTTTATAGGGTATGAAATCACAGAATATTACATATCTCTATGAGAGTATTAATAAGATAAATTAATAACATACATGTATATTTAAATGACATCCACTTCAATTAATGAATACAATGAATTCATAACACTCCCCATTGGATGTTCATAGATAACGTGTCTCGTTAAAACCTTACTAGGAAATATCTAGTGGAAAAATCCTTTGCGAAGAAAAAAGAGTACACACATCTTGTAATACGCATTGAGTGTTGCCTCGTTAAAAACCTTACCAAGAAAATCAAATTGGAACAAAACCTTAGTTAAGGAAAAAAGAGTACAACGCGTATTTGTCTCCCCTGATGGAAACTTCACTTGATATCTCAGAGACACCGCATTCCATTCTTATATCTCACTTTCTCAAAGGATGATGCAGAATGATGCTAGTATGCTTTAGTGAACAAATCTGCAAGATTATCACTCAAACGGATCTGTTGAACATTTATCTCACCATTCTGCTGAATATCACGTGTGAAAAATAGTTTTGGTGAAATGTGTTTTGGTCTGTCTCATTTGATGTATCTTCCCTTCAGTTGAACTATGCATGCAACATTATCTTCATACAATAGTGTTGGAATCTTCATTTTCAATGAAATACCACATAATTGCAAAATTTGTTAAGCCATTGGTCTCAACCATATACACTCTCGACCAACTTCACGAATGGATAATATCTCAACATGATTTGAAGATGTGGCTGATAGAGTTTGTTTCGTTGAACGTCATGATATAGATGTATCCCCACAAGTAAATAGATAGTCCGTTTGAGACCAAGCTTTATGTGGATGAAATAACTGCATCTGCATAATTAGTCGTCTCTGACTTGAATTCATTGAAATAATCTCATATCTGTTGTTCCATGAAGATATTTGAATATATGCTTAATATCATTCCAATGTCTTCCTGTTGGGGGGAGGCTGATCTTGCCAATAGACTCACTGCAAAATATACATTTGGTAGGTAAATATACATTTGTGTCCAAATTGCACTAAGATATGGAATTTCATCACCAATGAGCTCTTTATCATTTTCTTGAGGTCAGAATGGATCTTTATTTATATGAAGTGATCTCATAATCATTGGGGGTACTCAATGAAATAGCTTTAAAACCTTTCAAGTCCTTCAAGAATTTTCATATAAGCTTCACTATCTGACTAGACATGATAACAATTCATCATACACATTCAAGTTTTTTCATGTATTGCCATACTGAAAGAAAATTCATTGCATCCATCACAAGAGAACATCTCCATATAATAACGCGAGGAGTTTACCTTTGCTTTTTTCCTTCTTCAAGAAGCTTTACCGTTGGAACCGATTGGTCTATCACCACAGACTCTGCTCTTCAAGGACTTTAATTTTAATTGGTGCATTTACAGCTTATTTTTCACCCGCTTATCATCTCTCCCCCTAATATTAGAAAATCTAACATTTACCCCAACCTTCTTTGGGGATCCATCGTTATGCGCCGTGGTGGAACAATTAAATCTTATACCGCATATTTAGATATCTAGATGGAAATTATTTGATTTCTGACCTTGAACCAACAATATAAAGGAAGCTTGTTGGCTTGATGCGTACAAGTGTTGCTCCATATTAAATAACACATCTCATACCAATTTTTCATTTGTGATTTTTATTCTCATAACCAATGATTTAGCTATAATTGGAGGCATACAATTTCTACTAAACCAACTTGGATATATATATATATATATATATATATATATATATATATATATATTTAAAATATAGTTTGAAACAGTGCTCTTAATTTAATAATTGAGTAAACAACCTTACACAAATCAAATTGCAAGTTGATACCAAATGCACATGTGACCAGACCATAAATACATCTATTAAGACCATATAATAGTAAACGATCCACATGGCAGGTGATTGGTGTTACACCCCGTAGTTTCAGGGTATGTATATGAGGGCGTACGTAAGAGAATGCGACCTTAAGTTTGAAAAGGAAGAAAGATTTCTTTTTCCTACGGAAAATATTCCGAACCACGTAAAGGAAAAAGGTTTGTTATTGGAAATTGGATTCTCAATTTTTTTATTTAAGACTTATAGGATTTATAAGAATTATAGAATTTTATTTCCAGATTGGTCATGTGGGGCTCACCTGAGAAATTTTACGTTTTTATGGGGCCCACAAGGTTTTCGATATTGGATCAATTATTGAGATTTTAGGGAGATGAAATATTTTGGACCAATAGGAGGGCGACATGTGTCACCCCCATGTGGCCCATGTTGGGCGAGAATGAAGAGTCAATTGGCTCAAGATATTTGTTGGACAAGTGGCTTGTGGGACCCACACACACTTGTCCCCAATCTCATCCACACATTTGTTTTAATCCTAGCCCTTAGTTGTCTTATATATACACACCTAGAGGTTGAAGACTTCAACACTTAGAAAAAATTCAAGAAATATACTCCCTCCCTTTGAGAGCTCTCGGCACCCCCTTTGTTTGAAGAACAATTCTTCAATTGTTGTTGATTAATCCCATTACTTAAACCAAGTGTCCCTAGTGGTGTTCTAAGGATATCCCAACACAAAAATCCCGGAAATACTACGTTAATCCGATAGTCGCAAAGTGAAACCCTAAAGTGATCTTCATTTTTTTGGATGAAGTTTTAAGAGAAGTTGGATAGGAACTTCTAAGAGTTGCTTGGAGTGGATTGGAACGTAAGAAATAGGAGCTATTCCTAAGGATCGACTTATAATCTTGGAAAATTTTGGGCTTATTGAGGTAATAATCGGGAAAGGAGATTTTTACTTGACGAGCCACACCAATCTTCCCAGAGAGAATTTCCATCTGAAGAAGGCAACTCATCCCTTGCTAAGTCGGGTTCTTTCAATCACAGAAGACCAAGAAGTTGGAAATTACATGTGTTAGTAGTATATAAATGAGTATGTGATATGTGGAAGGAAGATTGAAAAGATTTGGACCTTATAAAGTTGTTAAAACGGAAAATTGGCATGCTAGCCATTAAAGTTGTCAAAACATTACCTATTACTTGTTGACATGAAGGAATCTTGTTGATAACAAGTTAATATAACTTATATAAAAGATTGGAATATAAGTTGGAGGATTATTAAAGAAGTAATGAAACAGTTTTGGCATGCTAGCAAAAAACTGGACAGTTTTGATTGTAGTAGTTGACCAAAAACACCAAGTAAAGGACTGGACTAATGGATTGTATTAGTGGACTAATGGACTGTTTTTACATTGGACTATGGACTAGTATTAATGGACAACTTTGGTAGATTAAGGGGCTGAATTTTACACGTCCAGTTAGGCGTGTAATCCCCCTTGACTTGCTGAATTATTGCGCCTTAAAAATGGCATTTGGTTATTGATTTTGGGCCTTGAAAAAGGTGGAAAAGTACGTAGAAACAGGGGAAGTGCTGACCAATTTTTCGTAGAATAAGAGACCTTATGCTTAGAAATATTCTACGAAGAAAAATAGAAGTTGATAGACGTGTTATGGTTATTATAGGTTGATATTCTACGTGCGGCATATTCGACTTGGCAAGTGGATTAAGCCGAGGAGGTATGTGAACTCTTCATATCCTCTTGAGCATGATTATTATGAAATATATAGTACGGTAGACGTACGTGTGTTAAATGAATCTGGTTTCATTTTGATGTCCTTGACTTGACTTATAAATCTTAAGAGCCTTGAATTATTCTAAAAAGTTGTGAATCATTTGTCACGACCCGTTCCGGGGCCCGTGACTGGTGCCTTACCCGGGCACCCAAGTAGTCATACATCAGAGTAATCAGCGGAATATAAAAACAAGACATGAAACAGTTGTAAAATGAGACACAGTTTATCTGATGAAAAGCTTGCCTTTCGGCATATATATATAAATAACCCAAGTTTTGCAGTTACATCCCAACTGTACACTAGGACTACAGACCTCTAAGGAAGTAAACAACTATGGCGGGACAGGGCCCCGCCATACCCTGAATGTACAAAACTATCTACAATACAGGGAGATCATACCAAAAGTAGAGCCTCCGGAGAAGATGGAGCTTCTGACACCAATGCAAAGAGATCCTAAGGATGTGGATCTAGCACCTGCTTGCCCTTACCTGCGGCATGAACGCAGCCCCCCGAAGGAGGTCAGTACAACAGGTACTAAGTATGTGAAACTGTAAAGTACTTAAAATGAAATCAAAGTATTAAAAACCATTTGCAAATACAATCAGTTCAATTGCACATAGTGTCATATCACAAACAAGAACACTAATAGATATAATGTAACTGGTCTTTCCTAGGCCGCGAATGATCGCAGCAAGGCGATCGCCCATAGTATCATTATGCGTGCCTAGTCCTGGACTTCCCGCAGTCCGCATAGGTCACACACAGACCCGCATGAGGTATTCCTCGCATCGGGGGTAGCTAACCCTCGGTACCCTCCTGGACTCCCGCAGTCCGCATAGTCTCAATAGACCGCATAGTCACACAGACGCATAGTGGCATCCCCGCATCGAGCTAAAACACCGGAATGATCAATCCGAGCTCCGCGACTCGCATAGTCTCATGCACCGCATAGCCGTATAGACCGCATCAAGGGTGGAAAGCCACCGGTATAACCAATCGAGGGGTAGGTGATATAACAACAAGATAACCGACTTACCGCCTAGCAACGTAAGCCTGACAAGAATGTGCCCCTTTCACAACATCACAAGACACTAACACACATAGCATCATAGTATGTCTATTTATCAAACAATCTTACTACACCTTACAGAATACAAGGTTTTTATAAGCAATCAAGTAAACAGTTCTTTTTATCATTCTTAAGGGGTTATACCTAACTTCCCATAAAGCTAGTATAACTCTTAAGCTTTTGTTTAAAAACCAACTGTTTCTTTTCTGTTAAAACTGATTCAGTATTCTTTTGAAATGCTTCAAGATCTGTTATTATTCAGGCTTAAGTCAAGAGACATTGCCGTAGTTATTATTCAGGCTTAAGTCAAAAGACATTGTCGTAGTTATTATTCAGTTAACACGTACGCGTCACCGTACTATATATATATGTTAAAAATATCATGCTTAGGAAGAATCACATACCTTCTCGTGAAAACCACCGCCAAGTTGAATATGTCGCGCGAAGAATCAACCTATAATAGTCGACACGCCTATCAACGCCCGGACTACTCATGTGATTCTAGCAGAGGGTCCTTTATTCTACGGAAAATCGGGCAGCACTTCCCTACCCGGTGAGCTACTCAAGTCTACTGTGAAAACAGTCCTAAGTAAGTATAGTTCAATTATTCTTCTTTTAAACCCTTCTACTGTGATAACAGTTCAATTCTATTCTGTGATATCCTTCTAAGTATTTAATACTTATTTCTATACTTCTACAGTATGTATTCTCTAATTACAAAAGAAGGACAAGTTTATTTACCTCGATAAGCCCAATAATATCCTAGATATAAGTCGATCCGGAGCAAGGCTTAGCTCCTACGTTGTACGCTCCGATAGCTCCAAGGAAACCTTAGAAGTTCTTCACAACTTCTACTAAGTACTAAGGGATTTGGGCTAGGGTATTTTGGGCATTATAACAATACTAGAAGGCAACTTTTCTACCAAGGGAGGGGGGGTAGATTTCGGCTAGGCTAGGGGAGGGTTTCGGCCAAGCCCCCCCACCGGGGGGGTGTTTTGGACGAAAAAGGCTCAAGGGAGAGGAGAGGATTTCAAGACTTGGAAAGCTTGTTTGTGGATGAAGAACTCTTCATCACAAGAGGGGTATTTATAGGTCAAGGGATGGCCAACCAATGGCCAAGATTATGCCAAGTGCAAGGCAAGTGTAAGGTCAAGATTTGGGCAAGTGTACTGAGCCAACTTGCACACAAAATATCCTACCAACTACTTGACAAAATAAGCCACTCCCATTCGGCCATATAGGCGCCTCACGCCCACCAATTGGAGGGTGACAAGTGTCGCCCTCCGTTGGCCCAAAGTGTTTCGTCTCTCGGAAAAATCCGCAAAAATTAGAAATGGCATAGCGGAATTTATCCTACGCGAGTTGTGTAAAACGTTTCGTCGGAAAGCGATTCTTTTAATGAGTTGTGCCCAAAAACGCGTCCATTGCCTACTTTAAGGCTAAACTTTGACGCACGCCTCACGTACATACTGCGGAAATACGGTATAACATTCTCCCCTCGTAGAAACATTCGTCGAATGTTCCTTCCCAAACGATTAACGATAAGATTCCTCATAACTTAGCGATTTGCAAATGCCACACACGCCAGAACAACACTTAGGCATAAACGATAATGAAGATTTACAAGTAGGAAAGTGAATTACCCGGAGGTGTGGGAATAGGTGAGGTACTTACGCCTCATGTCCTCCTCGCCTTCCCACGCCATCTCCTCCCCGAGCTCGTTCCGCCACAAGACTTTGTGGAAGCCACGTCCGCAGACGAGCCTAACTCGACGATCGACTATCGCTATGGGAATCTCCTCATACGATAACCCGCCGGTCACTGGACATCGTCAATCGGGTGTACCTAGATGGATCCGATACATCTCCTCAAAGTAAACATGAAACACCGGATGCATCGCCTCCAGATCGGACGGCAGATCAACTCATAGGCAACCTTGCCTACCTCGCGGACAATCGAAGCGGCCCGATGTACCTTGGTGAGTTTCTTCTTCCGAATCTCATCAAACCGCCATGGGTGACACGCTAGGAAAACCCAATCAAGAACCTCGAACTCGGATCCGACGACGATGATCTGCGTATGACTTACATCGACTCGGTATCGCCAACCTCTCTGGATAAGCTTCACCTTATCCATCGCTCACGCACTAAATCTGGTCCCACTAACTGCACCTCGCCCACATCAAACCAGCCTATAGGCGATCTGCACTTCCTCCCATACAAGGCCTCATAAGGCGCCATCTGAATACTGGCGTGGTAGCTATTATTGTATGCAAACTCAACTAGAGGCAAATGATCCTCCCAGCTACCCTCGGTCAATAACACGGGCTCGCGGATATCCTCGAGAGTGCGGATAGTGCGCTCTGCTGTCGTGCATGCGTGGATGGAATGCGATGCTCGTGCTCACTGCGTCCTAAACCATTCGGAAAGACCTCCGGAAGATGGCGAAATCGGGCTCCTGCATGCGATATGATCGAAATAGGGACTCCATGCGATCGACGATCTCTCGGATGTAAAGTCCGCATAATCATCAGAAAAAGTCGTCCTAACGGGAAGAAAGTGGGCTGATTTATCGACTGTCGGCGATAACCCATATAGAATCATGTCTCCTCCGAGTGCGAGGTAATCGTGATGAAGTCCATGTTGATTACCTCCCACTTCCAGGTCGGGATCTCTATCGTGTGTAACAAACCACCAGGCCTCTGGTGCTCTACCTTTACCTGCTGACAACACGGGCACTGAGCTACGAACTCTGCAACGTCCCTCGTCAAGCCATCCCACCACTACACGGATCTAAGGTCGTGGTACATCTTGGTCGACCACGGATGGATAGTAACGCTTGCGTGTGTGCTTCCCAAGAACCTGCGCGAAGTCACGAAACATCGGAACACACAACACGCCCTCAAACCTTAGCACCCCATCGGTGCTACCTCAAAGGACCCTTCCTCGAAGAGCGTATCACGATAACGTGCCAAATCGGATCCTCGAGCGTTGCCTCTTCACCTCTCGACGATGGAAGACTCGGCAACCTCACGAACTCGAACCCATCGCTATCGGAATCAATCAAGCGGACACCAAGGCTCGCTAATCGATGCAAATCACGAACCATGTCCTCCTCTCTCTAGCCGCATCGATAGGCTCCCATCGACCTACGACTAAGCATACGCCACAACATTGGCTTTCCCGGGTGGTACAGGATATCAACATCGTAATCCTTAAGCAACTCTAACCACCTTCTGCGTAAGTTCGGCTCCTGGTGAAGATATCTTGGAGGCTCTTGTGGTGCGTATAAATATCCACATGAACCCCATACAAATAGTGCCTCAGGATCTTCAAGGCGTGAATCACGCCCGACTCCAAATCATGGGTGGGGTAGTTCTCTCGTGTTTCTTCACCGTCGGGATGCATACGCTATAACCTTGCCTGCTGCATCAATACACATCCCAACCCGATGCGACGCATCACAATATCTGACATATAACCGCTCGACCTACGGAAGAGTAAGAACGGGCGATCGTCGATCTCTCGCCAGAATGGAAACCCCGCTCACAAGCATCAGTCCCTGAAACTTAGCCGCTTCGAGTCGGCCTAGTCAATGGTGCGAGATAGAAGCAAACTTCTCTGAACGCCCGATAATAACTCGCAAGGCCCGAAAACTACGAACCCCAGCCGGAGTAGTAGTGCAGGCAAGTCTCGATCGCTCGATCTTGGCGTATCTACTCGAATGCCATCACCCCGACAATATTCCCAAGAAAAGCCACGAAGTTAACCAAAACTCACATTTGGAAAACTTGGCGTATAGCTATTAGTCCCGAGAATCGGCAAGATCGCCAAATGCTCGCATGCTCTGCTCTGGCGAGAATAAACCAAGATATCATCGATGAACACTATCACAAGCGTGTCCAAAAATGGTTTGAACACTCGGTTCATCAAATCCATGAATCCACGAGCATTGGTCAATCAAAAGACATGACCACGAACTCATAATGCGTCTGCGGGTCGAATGCGATCCTAGGGACATCCGCCTCTCGACTCGTGCACGATGATAGCTCGATCGCAGATCAATCTTGGAGAAATATCTCGCCACCTGCCTGGTCGAACAAATCATCAATCACGGGAAGGGTATCATTCTTAATGGTCACCTTGTTCACCGTAATCAACACACATGCGCGTCGTCCTTCTTCTTCACGAACAATACGGCGCCCCGGGAGAAACACTAGGTCGATGAAGCCGCTTCTCCGGAAATCTCTCGGTGGTCCTTCAACTCTCTCAACTCGGCGGTGCCATTACGTATGGCGGAATGGAAATAGGCGATTGTGCGAATCACATCTATACAAAACTCGATCTCCTCTCGGGAGGATACGGGAGGTCGTGCGGAAACACGTCGAGAACTCTCGACTCATCATGTGGATCGAAAATCTGGTATTGCGACCTCGATCAAACACCCGAACGAGATGGTAGATGTACCCGCCTGCACCATCTTCCTAGCCTTGGTAGGAAATAAACCTACCCTCGGCGTCTGATATTCTCCCACTCGACAACCGGCTCGCCGAGCTGGAACCGTACTACTCTCTCCCTGCGATCGTGGGCGTAGCAAAGCTAGCCAATCCATACCCATGATCACGTCGAAATCAGTCATATCCAACTCGATCAAGTCGGCTAGGGTCTGACGACTGTAAATGGTCACTGGACAAGCCCTATATACCCGCCGAGCTACCACCGAATCACCCACTGGCGTAGCTACCTCGAAAGGGTCTATGGACTCAGGCTCTATCCCTATTCTACTAGCAACAAGGGGAGATATATAGGACAGAGTAGAACCCGGATCTATCAAGGCATACACATCAATATCGGAGACTGATAAGGTACCTGTGACGACATCAGGTGAGGCCTCCTGGTCCTGTCGGCTGGACAAGGCATAAATGCGGTTCTGAGGACCGCTAGAACTGGGACCCGCGCCACGACCTCTGCCGCGACCTGCTGGCCCATGAGTACCTTGCCCTCCGGGGCGAGTAACTGTCGGGGATGAAGAACCGACAACTGACCCTGCAGGCTGACTCCTACCATCAGCGCTGCCTCTGCTCGGACAGACTCTCGCAAAATGACCCTGCTGGCCACAGGTGTAGCAAGCTCCCGGAGTAATCGCAACCCCGAATGGAACTCGCCACAGCGGACACCGAAGCGGACCTCGATCGGTTAGCACCCTTGCTACCGAAATCCAAGTCCGGGGCCACGACCTTCCGAATACTCGCTGAGCCCGACAATGATGTGGGAGTGCTCGAGTGGTGGGGTGCAAATCTAGGCCTTCTTGGCCGTCCACCGAGAACTACCAAAAAGAACCGTCTGGCGCCTTACGTCTTGATATCTATCGACTCGTCGGTCTCTGCGCTCCTCGCATCCAGTGCATGAGCTGCATGCGGGTAATGTCCATACAGATCAAGAGAAACACCCGCACAAGACTTCGGCCATATAATCATCTAGCCCGGTTGTCACGACCGTTCGGGGCGTGGATCGTGCCTCTGGGGCACCAAGTAGTCATACATCAGTAATCGGCGGAAATATAAAGCAAGACATGAAACAGTTTATAAAACAAGACACGCTTTATGTGAGAAAACACGCCTTCGGCATATATATATAAACATAGTTTAGCGATTACATCCGAATCGCATAACATGACTACAGACCTCTAAGGAAATATACAACTATGGCGGGACAGGGCCCGCCATACCACGATCGTACAAAACTATCTACAACGGGAGATCATACCCAAAAGTAGAGCCTCGGAAAAGATGGAGCTCACACCAACGTAGAGATCCTAAGAATGTGGATCTAGCACTGCTTGCCCTTACTGCGGCATGAGCGGCCTCGAAGGAGGTCGATTACAACGGTACTAAGTATGAAAGCGTAAAATACTTAAATGAAACATATCATTTTAAAAGCAGTTTTGCAAGTATGTATGAAACAACGAGAAACCGCGCATAGTGCCACATCACAAACAAGAGCGTGATAGGTAAATCAGAGTCTTTTCTAGGTGCGAATGATCAGCAGGCCAATTGCGTAGTATCACCGTGCAAGCCTAATCACGGACTCCGTAGTCCGCATAGGCCAATCACATAGGCCGCATAGGGTACATAACCCCGCATCGGTAGCTACTCCTCGGCATCGCGGACTCGTCGTCCGCATGGCCACATAGACGCGTGAGGTATAACCCGCGCTAACACGGAACTCCGTAGCTCGCATAGGTCCCTTGGACCCGCGAGGTATTCTCGAATCATGGTCCTGCATCGCGTGAGTCTACCCGCGTCGGAGGCGCCTTAACCCTGTAATATGTCAAGAGGTGAGTGATGCTACACTAACCTAACATTTTATCGTTAAACAACACAAGCACAAAGAATACTCTTTTTCACAAACGTTACAAGACACTAACACACATAGCATCATATCATGTCTACTTATCAAACCATCTTATTATTCTTTTCACAATTCATATAAGTCATTTATAAACACATAGGCAAATGTTTCTTTTATCAATCTTAAGTGGTTATACTTAACTTCCCATAAGGCTAGTATAACTCTTAAGCTTCATTTAAAAACCAATTAGTTCTCTTACATTAAAAATGATTCAAGATTCTTATGAAATGTTTTGATTTTTATTATTGGGCTTAAGCCGTGAGGCATTGCCGTAAGTGTTATTCGGGCTTAAGCGTGAGGCATTGCCGTCACGTATTATTCAGCTTAAGTCAAAGACATTGCCGTAGTTATATTTAAGTTAACACGTATGCGTCTGGTACTATATATTGTAAAATATCATGCTTTAGGAAGAATCACATACCTTACCGTGAAAACCACCGCCAAGTTGAATATGTCGCGTGAGAGTCACTATAATAGTCACGACATCTATCAAAGACTACTGCGGAGGTCATTCTAAGCAGAGGGTTCACAATTCTATGGAAAGTCGGGCAGCACTTCCCTACAGGTGAGCTATATAAGTTCATCGTGAAACGATCCTATGTAATCTGATTTGATTATTCTTCTTTTAAACCGCCTACTGTGGTAACAGTTCAATTCTATTCGTGATATTCTTCTAAGTATTTATACTTATTCTTATACTACAACGTATATATTCTCTAATTCAAAGAGGGTTAGGATTAGTTACCTCGGTAAGCCCAATAATATCCTAGAAAAGTCGCTGAGCAAGGTTTTGCTCCTAAGTTGTATGCTCCAAGGAAACCTTAGAAGTTCTTCACAACTTCTACTAAGTACTAAGGTATTTGGGCTAGGGTATTTTGGGCATTATAACAATACAAGAAGGCAACTTTCCTACCAAGGAGGGGGTAGATTTTGGCTAGGCTAGGGGGTGCATTCGGCCAAAGGCCTTCACAAGGGGAGGGGGGAGGTGTTGGACGAAAAGGGCTTAAGGGAGAGGAGAGGATTTTTAGACTTGGAAAGCTTTGTGGATGAAGAATTCTTCATCTAAAGGGGGGTATTTATAGCTCAAGCCTTGGCCAACCAATGGCCAAAATGAAGACAAGTGCAAGGCAAGTGTAGGGTGAGGATTAACTAAACACAAATATCCTACCAACTCCTTGACTTTGTGCAAGGCACAAAAAACGTGCCCAACCTTCTCCATTTTCGTCGATGGGCGATTCAAGTCCATCAATGGGAGGTGCCAAGTGTCGCCTCCGTTGGTCCAAAATGTTTCGTCTCTCGGAAAAATCCGCAAAAATTAGTAATGGCATAGCGGAATTTTCCTACGAAAGTGTGGAAACGTTTCGTCGGAAAGCGATTCTTTAAGCGAGTTGTGCACAATTTCGAACTTGGCCTAATCTTTAAGGCTAAACTTTTGTACGTATTCCCTTACGTACATACTCTGGAAATACGGGGTATAACATTCTCCCCCACTTAGAAACATTCGTCCCGAATGTTCCTTTTCAAGACAGTTAACGATAAGATTCTTCAATATAAGCGATTTGCAAAGCACACACTGCGTAACAACACTTAGGCATAAATGATAATGAAAATTTTACAAGTAGGAAAGTGAATTACACAGGTGTGGGAAATAGGTGAGATATACGCCTCATGTCCTCTCGGCTTCCCGTCATCTCCTCACGAGCTCGTTCGCCCACAAGACTTTGTGAAGCCACGTCCTTCGTCATGAGACGCTAACTGACGATCGACTATCGCTATGGGAATCTCCTCATACGATAACCCGCCGGTCACTGGACATCGTCAATCGGGTGTACCACTAGATGGATCCGATACATCTCGCCGGCATAAACATGAAACACGGATGCACCGCCTCGGATCGGACGGCAGATCCAACTCGTAGGCAACCTTGCCTACCTGCGGACAATCTGAAGCGGCCCGATGTACCTGAAATTTGAGTTTCCCCTTCTTCCGAATCTCATCACACCGCTTCATGGGTGACACCTTTAGGAAAACCCAATCATGAACCTCGAACTCAAGATGCCGACGGCGATGATCTGCGTATGACTTCGACTCGGTGTCGATAGTCGCTCTCGGATAAGCTTCACCTTATCCATCGCTTGTACCAAATCTGGTCCCACTAGCTGCACCTCGCCCACATCGAACCAACCTATAGGCGATCTGCACTTCCTCCCATACAAGGCCTCATAAGGCGCCATCTGAATACTGGAGTGGTAGCTATTATTATACGCGAACTCAACTAGAGGCAAATGATCCTCCCAACTACCACTGAAGTCAATAACACAGGCTCGACATATCCTCGAGTGCGGATAGTGCGCTCTGCTGTCCGTGCATGCGTGGATGAAATGCAGTACTCAGGCTCACCTGCGTCCCTAAACCCCTCTGGAAGGACCTCCAGAAGTTAGCCGTAAACTGGGCTCCCCTGTCTGATATGATCGAAGTAGGGACTCCATGCAGTCTGACGATCTCTCGGATGTAAAGTCTGGCATAATCCTCAGCCGAAAAGGTCGTCCTGACGGGAAGAAAGTGGGCTGATTTCGTCAGCCTGTCGACGATAACCCATATAGAATCATGTCTCCTCTGAGTGCGAGGTAATCCTGTAATGAAGTCCATGTTGATTACCTCCCACTTCCAGGTCGGGATCTCAATCGTCTGTAACAAACCACGGGCCTGCCGGTGCTACCTTCACTGCTTGACAACACGGGCGAGCTACGAACTCGCAACGTCTCTCTTCAAGCCATCCCACCAATACACGGATCTAAGGTCGTGGTACATCTTGGTCGACCGGATGGATAGAGTAACCTTGTATTGTGTGCTTCCCCAGAACTGCTGCGAAGTCACGAAACATCCGGAACACTGATGCGCCCTCAAACCTTAGC
Organism: Przewalskia tangutica; assembly: GCA_029844215.1. Classification (NCBI taxonomy): domain Eukaryota; kingdom Viridiplantae; phylum Streptophyta; class Magnoliopsida; order Solanales; family Solanaceae; genus Przewalskia; species Przewalskia tangutica. The sequence continues at coordinate 69,864,406 of CM056727.1, forward strand.
ACCCATCGGTGCTACCTCAAGGACCCTTGCCCTCACGAAGAGTCGTATCACGATATCGAATCAAAGCCGGATCCTCGAGCGTTGCCTCTTCACCTCCTCGACGATGGAAGACTCGGCAACCTCACGAACTCTAACCCAGCGCTATCGAGAATCAATCAGCGGACACCAGGCTCGCTAAGCGATGCAAATCACGAACCATGTCCCTCCTCTCTGCTGCACATCGATAGGCTCCCATCGACCTACGACTAAGGCATACGCCATAACATTGGCCTTCCCGGGTGGTACAGGATATCAACATCGTAATCCTTAAGCAACTCTAACCACGTCTCGCCGTAAGTTCGGCTCCTCCGGTGAAGATATCTTGGAGGCTCTTGTGGTGCGTATAAATATCCACGTGAACCCCATACAAATAGTGCCTCGGATCTTCAAAGCGTGAATCACGGTGCGACTCCAAATCATGGGTGGGGTAGTTCCTCTCGTGTTTCTTGGTTGTCGGGATGCATATGCTATAACCCCGCCATGCTGCATCAACACACATCCCAACCCGATGCTCGACGCATCACAATACACGACATAACCATCTGGACCTCCGGAAGAGTAAGAACGAGGCGGTCGTCGGTCTCTCTTCAAAGCTGGAAACCACGCTCCACAAGCATCGGTGCTGAAACTTGGTCGCTTCGAGTCGGCCTAGTCAATGGTGCGAGAGATAGAAGCAAACTTCTCTGAACGCCGATAATATCTGCAAGGCCCGAGCTGCGAACCTCTGCCGGAGTAGTAGGTCTAGGCCAAGTCTCGCGCTCGATCTTGGCGTATCCACTCGAATGCCATCGGCCCGACGATATGCCCAAGAAACGCCATCAAGTCAACCAAAACTCACATTTGGAAAACTTGGCGTATAAGCTGCTGGTCTGGAGAATCGGCCAGATCCTCAAATGAACGCATGCTCGCCTGGCGAGAATAAACCAAGATATCATCAATGAACACTATCACAAGCGTGTCCAAAAATGGTTTGAACACTCGGTTCATCAAATCCATGAATACCGCGGAGCATTGGTCACCAAAAGACATGACCACGAACTCATAATGCGTCGGGTCTGAATGCGATCTAGGGACATCCACCTCTCGACCACTTTGATGATAGCCCGATCGCAGATCAATCTTGGAGAAACATCTCGCACCACACTGGCCCGGTCGAACAAATCATCAATCACGGGAAGGGTATACGTTCTTAATGGTCACCTTGTTCACCGTAATCAACACACACTGCGCGGCGTCGTCCTTCTTCTTCACGAACAATCTGGCGCTCCCGAGAGAAACACTAGGCTGATGAAGCCGCTTCTCGGCAAATCTCTAAGGCGATCCTTCAACTCTCTCAACTCGGCGGGTGCCATTACGTATGGCGGAATGGAAATAGGCGAGTGTCCGCAATATGTCAATACAAAACTCAATCTCCTCTCGGGAGGATACGGGAGGTCATGCGAAACACGTCGGGAACTCGTGACTCTTGGCCCGATGAAAATCTGGTACCGCAGCCGATTATCAAACACCGACGAGATGGTAGATATACCCTTCGCACCATCTTCCTAGCCTTGAGGTAGAAATAAACCTACCCTCGGCGATCGTGCTCCTCCCACACAACAATGGCTCCTGCAGGCGGAACCGTACTACTCTCTCTGCAGTCTACATTGGCGTAGCAAGAAGCTAGCCAATCCATCCCCATAATCACGTCGAAGTCAATCATCTCCAACTCTATCAAGTCGGCTAGGGTCCGACGACTGTAAATGGTCACAGGACAAGCTCTATATACCCGCCGAGCTACCACTGAATCACCCACTGGCGTAGCTACCTCGAAAGGATCTATGGACTCAGGCTCTATCCCTATCCTACTAGCAACAAGGGGAGATATATAGGGCCAGTAGAACCGGATCTATCAAGGCATAAACATCAAACCAGAACCGATAAGGTACTGTGGCGACATCGGTGAGGCCTCACGATCTGTCGGTGGACAAAGCATAAATGCGGTTCTGAGGACCGCTAGAACTGGGACCCGCGCCGCGACCGCTGCCGCGACCTGTCGGTCCATGAGTACCTTGCCCTCAGGCGATCGCTGTCGAGGATGAAGAAGACGGCGAAAGAACACATGGTGACCCTACCATCAAGCCGCCCTTGGTGGACGGTTCCTCGCATAGTGACCTGGCAGCCTGGCCCGAAACAAACTCCGTACCTGACTCGAAGTGGGATCTACCGCATCGGCCACTGGCGAGGTGGTCCGTCGGCGATACCTCTGCCGCTCACGGGCGTCTGAAGTCTGGGGCCACAGTGCGCCTCGAATATCTGGTGTCTTGAGGGCGGCGCAGAGTGCTCGGGATGGCGTGGTGCAAATCTAGGCTAGCCGCCGAGGCCGCCCACGATAGCCACCAAAAGACCCGCCGTCTGGTCTTACGCTTCTGTCAACCGGCGGTCTCTACGCTCCTCACATCCAAGCGTGAGCTGCGTGCGGGTAATGTCCATACCTGGTGGAGAAACACCCGCACATGACTCGGCCATATAGTCGTCTGGCAGGTGACATAGCGGTGCACCTATCCTCCATATCTGCTACAATCTTTGGGACATATCGAGCCAATGAATCAAACTCGACATTGTACTCCCTGACAGTGCGTCCTCTTTGCCTCAGTAGTAAAAATCTATCAGCCCGTGCCCTCCTCATCTGTGGAGGCAAGAAGTGATGAGAAAGCCTCGAGAACTCATCCCAGTAGGCTGGGACGCGTGCTCTCCCGGGATAACTCCATGAATCAAACCAATCATTGCGGTATCACGCGGCCGATGCGAACCAAAGGTCACAGACTCTGTCTCCGAGGCCTTGATCACCCTCATGATTCTCTGTAGCTGACGGATGAACTCCTGCGGGTCATCCTCCGGCCTCGACCCGTAAAACTCTGGCGGGCTACAACTAAGGAAATCCCGTAGTCTCAAACTATCTGCCCTCGGGTGCACTACGGGTGCGGCCCGGGTGGAGCTGAGCCAGGCTGCGCGTCGATCTCTCTCTCATATCGGGCCTGACTTTAGCCAAAAGTGGGCCATCTCCTTGTGCCCTAACTCCTCGCCCGGTGTGGGGCGGGAGGTGTGGGTACTGTGGTCTCTGCTGGGGCTGGCGGCGTCATAGAACTCGCCGTCTATTGTATAGACTGGGCCTGAGCCCTCGTGAATCTGGGTGTCCTGCTAGCGACTCCGCATTTGCCTTGCCCTACGGGCGGGTTGCCTTACGTGGAGGCATAAGCATACAGAAAGGAATACGTTAGAGGGTCCAACCTATAACACAGCTCTAAAGCACGATCTTAGAATGAGAAGAATGGAAACCAATCTTAAATATCCTATAGCCTCACGATTATTGGTGTGGTGCACAACACGATAATCAAGACTCTACTAGATACGGTGCGTAGACACTTTCCGAGGATTAAGCGCTCGATACCACTTTTGTCACTTTGTCGCGAGCCTTGCTCGACGACCCAACAAATGGTGCGGGCTGCTTGCGATCTCGAGGCATGCCTCACGGCCATCTTCTCGGGGCGTGCCATACGGAGAGCCACGGTTGGTGCGTTTCGTGGTAGAGCTCTGGCCTCTTTATACGCTCGGCCGAAGGAGGTCGATCAACAGTACTAAGTATATGAAATCGTAAAATACTTAAATGAAACATATCATTTTAAAAGCAGTTTTGCAAGTATGTATGAAACAACGAGAAACGCACATAGTGCCACATCACAAACAAAGCGTGAATAGGTAAGCGTATGAGTCTTTTCTAGGTGCGAATGATCAGCAGGGCCAATTGCGTAGTATCACCGTGCAAGCCTAATCACGGACTCCGTAGTCGCGTAGGCCAATCACATAGGCCGCATGGGTACATAACCCGCATCGAGGGTAGCTACTCCTCGGCATCGCCCCGGACTCGTCGTCCGCATGGCCACATAGACCGCGTGAGGTATAACCCCGCACACTAACACGGAACTCCGTAGCTCGCATAGGTCCCTTGGACCCGCATGAGGTATTCTCGAATCATGGTCCTGCACGCTGAGTCTACCCGCGACGGAGGCGACTTAACCCGGTAATATGTCAAGAGGTGAGTGATGCTACACTAACCTAACAGCTTATCGTTAAACAACACAAGCACAACAAAAATACTCTTTTTCACAAACGTTACAAGACACTAACACACATAGCATCATATCATGTCTACTTATCAAACCATCTTATTATTCTTTTCACAATTCAATATAAGTCTGTTATAAACACATAGGCAAACTGTTTCTTTTATCAATCTTAAGTGGTTATACTTAACTTCCCATAAGGCTAGTATAACTCTTAAGCTTCTGTTTAAAAACCAATTAGTTCTCTTCTGTTAAAAATGATTCAGTATTCTTATGAAATGTTTTCAGATTTTTATTATTCAGGCTTAAGCCGTAAGGCATTGCCGTAAGTGTTATTCAGGCTTAAGCCGTGAGGCATTGCCGTACGTATTATTCAGGCTTAAGTCAAAGACATTGCCGTAGTTATATTTAAGTTAACACATGTACGTCTACCGTACTATATATTGTAAAATATCATGCTTTAGGAAGAATCACATACCTTACAGTGAAAACCACCGCCAAGTTGAATATGTCGCAGAGAGTCACCTATAATAGTCACGGACATCTATCAAAGACTACTCGGAGGTCATTCTAAGCAGAGGGTTCACAATTCTATGGAAAGTCGGGCACTTCCCTACGGTGAGCTATATAAGTCTCTTGTGAAACGATCCATGTAATCTGATTTGATTATTCTTCTTTTAAACCCTTCTACTGTGGTAACAGTTCAATTCTATTCTATGATATTCTTCTAAGTATTTATACTTATTCTTATACTACAACAGTATATATTCTCTAATTCAAAAGAGGGTTAGGATTAGTTACCTCGGTAAGCCCAATAATATCCTAGAAAAAGTCGCGCCTGAGCAAGGTTTTGCTCCTAAGTTGTATGCTCCAAGGAAACCTTAGAAGTTCTTCACAACTTCTACTAAGTACTAAGGTATTTGGGCTAGGGTATTTTGGGCATTATAACAATACAAGAAGGCAACTTTCCTACCAAAGGAGGGGGGGTAGATTTTGGCTAGGCTAGGGGGGGTGTATTCGGCCAAAGGCCTTCACAAGGGGAGGGGGGAGGTGTTGGACGAAAAGGGCTTAAGGGAGAGGAGAGGATTTTTAGACTTGGAAGAGAACTTTGTGGATGAAGAATTCTTCATCTAAAGGGGGGTATTTATAGCTCAAGCCTTGGCCAACCAATGGCCAAGATGAAGACAAGTGCAAGGCAAGTGTAGGGTGAGGATTAACTAAACACAAATATCCTACCAACTCCTTGACTTTGTGCAAGGCACAAAAAACGTGCCCAACCTCTCCATTTTCGTCCAATGGACGATTCAAGTCCATCAATGGGAGGGTGCCAAGTGTCGCCCTCCCGTTGGTCCAAAATGTTTCGTCTCTCGGAAAAATCCGCAAAAATTAGTAATGGCATAGCCGGAATTTTCCCTACGAAAGCTGTGGAAACGTTTCGTCGGAAAACGATTCGTTAAGCGAGTTGTGCACAATTTCGATATTGGCCTAATCTTTAAGGCTAAACTTTTGTACGTATTCCCTTACGTACATACTCTGGAATCGGTATAACACGGTGGCGTGGCGGTGCACCCTATCCTCCATATCTGCTACCAACGCTGGGACGTATCGAGCCAAAGAATCGAACTCGACATTGTACTCCCTAACTGTGCGTCCTCGCTGTCTCAGCAGTAAAAATCTGTCAGCCCGCGCCCTCCTCATCTGTGGAGGCAAGAAGTGAGTAAGAAAGGCCTCAGGAACTCGTCCCAGTAGGCGGGGATCGTGCTCTCCCGGGATAACTCCATGAATCAAACCAATCGATTGCAGATCACGCGGCCGATGCGAACAAAGATCACGGACTCGGTCTCCGGCCCGATCACTCTCATAATCCTCTGTGGCGGATGAACTCCTGCGGATCATCCTGCGGCCTCGACCGTAAAACTCGGCGGGCTACAACTCAGAAATCTCGTAGCCTCAAACTCTCGGCCTCGGGTGAACCACGAGTGAAATTTAGGCCCAGGCTGCTGCATCGGCTGTCCGTATGCGGCCACGATCTGGCCAATAGTGGGCCATCTCTTTGTACCTAACTCCTCCGCCCGGTGTGGGACGAGAAGGTGTAGATGCTGTGGTCTCTGGGGCGGCGGCGTCATAGAACTCGCCGTCGAGGTATAGGCCCGGGCACGAGCCTCGTAATTCTCGGTGTCCTACTAGCAACTCCTCGGTGCCTTGCCACGGGCGGGTTGCCTTACGTGGAGGCATAATCATTCTGAGAAAGGAATACGTTAGAGGGTCCAACTTTAACACGGCTCTAAAGCACGATCTCGAGTGAGAAGAATGAAACCAATCCTAAATATCTTATAGCCTCACGATTATTGGTGTGGTGCACAACACACCGATAATCAAGACTACTAGATACGATGCGTAGACACTTTCAGAGGATTAAGCGCTCACGATACCACTTTTGTCACGACCCGTTCGGGGGCGTGGTGCCTTACGGGCACCCAAGTAGTCATACATCAGAGTAATCAGCGGAATATAAAAACAAGACATGAAACAGTTGTAAAATGAGACACAGTTTATCTGATGAAAAGCTTGCCTTTCGGCATATATATATAAATAACCCATGTTTTGCAGTTACATCCCAACTGTACACTAGGACTACAGACCTCTAAGGAAGTAAACAACTATGGCGGGACAGGGCCCCGCCATACCCTGAATGTACAAAACTATCTACAATCAAGGGACATCATACCAAAACGTAGAGCCTCCGGAGAAGATGGAGCTCACGACACCAATGCAAAGAGATCCTAAGGATGTGGATCTAGCACACCTTGCCTTACCTGCGGCATGAACGCAGCCCAGAAGGAGGTCGATAACAGTACTAAGTATGTGAAAGCGTAAAGTACTTAAAATGAAATCAAAGTATTAAAACCATTTGCAAATACAATCGGTTCAATTGCACATAGTGTCATATCACAAACAAGAACACTAATAGATATAATGTAGCGGTCTTTCCTAGGCGCGAATGATCGCAGCAAGGCCAATCGCCCATAGTATAATTATGCGTGCCTAGTCTGGACTTCCGCGATCCGCATAGGTCACCTGCAGACCGCGTGAGGTATTCTCGCGTCGGGGTAGCTAACCCCGGTACCCTCTGACTCCGCGATCCGCATAGTCTCAATAGACCGCATAGTCATACGGACCGCATAGGGCATCCCCGCGTCAGGCTAAAACACCGGAATGATCAATCACGGAGCTCCGCGACTCGCGTAGTCTCATGGACCGCATAGGCGTATAGACCGCATCAAGGGTGGCAAGCCCTCGGTATAACCGATCGAGGGTAGGTGATATAACAACGATACAATGACTTACCGTCTAGCAGCGTAAGCCTGACAAGAATGTCCCCCTTTCACAACATCACAAGACACTAACACACATAGCATCATGGTATGTCTATTTATCAAACAATCTTACTACACTTACGAATACAAGGTTTTTATAAGCAATCAAGTGCAGTTCTTTTATCATTCTTAAGGGTTATACCTAACTTCCCATAAAGCTAGTATAACTCTTAAGCTTTTGTTTAAAAACCAACTGCTTCTTTCTGTTAAAAGCGATTGATATTCTTTTGAAATGCTTCAATCTGTTATTATTAGGGCTTAAGTCAAGAGACATTGCGTAGTTATTATTCGAGCTTAAGTCAAAAGACATTGCCGTAGTTATTATTCGGTTAACACGTATGCGTCTACGTACTATATATATATGTTAAAAATATCATGCTTAGGAAGAATCACATACCTTCTCGTGAAAACCACCGCGAGTTGAATATGTGTGCGAGAGAATCAACCTATAATAGTCGACACGTCTATCAACGTCTAGACTACTGCGTAAATGATTCTAGCAGAGGGTCCTTTATTCTACGGAAAATCGGGCGACTTCCCTGCGGTGAGCTACTCAAGTCTGTGAAAGCAGTCTAAGTAAGTATAGTTTGATTATTCTTCTTTTAAACCCTTCTACTGTGATAACAGTTCAATTCTATTCTGTGATATCCTTCTAAGTATTTAATACTTATTTCTATACTTCTACAGTATGTATTCTCTAATTACAAAAGAAGGACAAGTTTATTTACCTCGATAAGCCCAATAATATCCTAGATATAAGTCGATCCGGAGCAAGTCTTAGCTCCTACGTTTATGCTCAGATAGCTCGAGAAACCTTAGAAGTTCTTCACAACTTCTACTAAGTACTAAGGGATTTGGGCTAGGGTATTTTGGGCATTATAACAATACTAGAAGGCAACTTTTCTACCAAGGGAGGGGGGGTAGATTTCGGCTAGGCTAGGGGGAGGGGTTGCCTCGGCCAAGCTCACTCAAAGGGGGGGTGTTTTGGACGAAAAAGGCTCAAGGGAGAGGAGAGGATTTCAAGACTTGGAAAACTTGTTTGTGGATGAAGAACTCTTCATCACAAGAGGGGTATTTATAGGTCAAGGGATGGCCAACCAATGGCCAAGATTATGCCAAGTGCAAGGCAAGTGTAAGGTCAAGATTTGGGCAAGTGTACCTAGCCAACTTGCACACAAAATATCCTACCAACTACTTGACAAAATAAGCCACTCCATTCGGCCATATAGACGCCTCACGTCCACCAATTGGAGGGTGACAAGTGTCGCCCTCCCGTTGGCCCAAAGTGTTTCGTCTCTCGGAAAAATCCGCAAAAATTAGAAATGGCATAGCCGGAATTTATCCTACGCGAGTTGTGTAAAACGTTTCGTCGGAAAACGATTCTTTTAATGAGTTGTGCCCAAAAAAAATGTCCCATTGCCTACTTTAAGGCTAAACTTTCGTACGTACGCCCTCACGTACATACTCTGGAAATACGGGGTATAACATCATTATTCGGAAAGAAATTGATACTTGGTTTTAAAAGAATAAGTTCTCTTGGTTTCCCAAATGAATGTGATTGTTTTGAATTACTTAAAACATAAGTGTTATAATAGCTTTATGGAAAGTTAGTTATAACGACTTTAGGAGGATAAAAGAACAGTTTACTTACTTGATTTTAAAGGCCTTGTAATAATTTTCTGAAGGTGTAGTAACTTGGTTTTATAAGTAAACGTGTCTTGATACTACGGGTATTAATGTCTTGAGACTTTTGTGTTAAGGGGGTTTTCTTAATTTGCCTATGTTGTTTACGATAAGCCGGTTGCGGTTGTATTATATCACTTAACCCCCTGGTCATGTTGCGTTGTTCATATTCCGTGGGTTTGCTCCCCCCGATGCGAGGAGTACCTCATGCGGGTCCAAGGGGCTCATGCGGGACGGGGTCCTATGCGAGGGATACCCTCATGCGAGTCCAAGGGGCTCATGCGGGAAAGGGTCCTATGTATTACCGCGGGTTTGCTTCCCCCGATGCGAGGAGTACCTCATGCGGGTCCACGAGACCTATGCGGACTAAGAGAGTCCAGGATTAGGATTTGCACAATGATACTATGGGCGAATGACCCTAGTTTGATCATCAGCTTCCTATTCAGAACCGACCAAGTTACACCTATTTACTCTCGTATATACTATGGCACTGTGTACTGTTAATTGGTTTTTCATACATGTCTCTGGATTTGTTTTTAGACTATTGTGATTTCATTACAGTACTTTCAGTTTCACATACTTGGTACCTGTTGTACTGACCTCCTTCGGGGGGCTGCGTTCATGCCACAGGTAGAGGTACACCGGTTGTTGATCTTCGCTCATAGGATCACAATTCTGCGTTTTGGAAAGCTCCGTTTCTCCGGAGGCTTATCTTTTGGTATGGTTTCCTGTCATTGTAGGTACATGTACATTCACGGGTATGGCGGGGCCCTGTCCCGTCATAGTTGTTATGTAAAAAAACTCTTAGAGGTCTGTAGTCCTATTGTGAGTTGGGTTTGTAAATGATATAACTGTTCGAGCTTTTTATATTTATATATATGTTGAAAGGCGACCTTATCGGTTAGCCTGTTTCCTGTTCTACATTGTTCCATGTCTATGAGTTTATTCCGCTGGTTTTCTCTGATGTATACCTACTAGGGTGCCCGGGTAAGACATCAGTTGCTGGCCGAGGTCGGGTCGTGACAAAAGTGGTATCAGAGCAGTTAGTCCTCGGAAAGTGTATACAGACCGTATCTAGTAGAGTCTTGATTATCGGCGTGTTGTGCACCACACCTATAATCAGGAGGCTACAGGATATTTAGGATTGATTTTCATTCTTCTCACTCTGAGATCGTGCAATAGAGTTGTCCTATAGGTTGGACTCCCTCTGACATATTCTTATGTACCAGTTATGCCTCGCATGAGACAGCGCGGCGAAGGGCAAAGCGTGGAGCTGCTAGTTGGACTCATAGGGTTACAAGGGCACATGCCCAGTCATTGCCTGGGATAGTGCATCAGACGGCAAGTTCTACGACGCCGCCAGCCCCAGAAGAGTTTAGAGCAGCAGTAGTATCTACTGAGGCCACGATACCTGAGCCTCCAGTCCCACAGCCAGGAGCAGAGGATATGGGTTACAAAGAGATGGTCCAGTTACTAGCTAGGATTGTGGCGAGGCATGAGGACAGACGGGAGCCGGTGGTTCCGGTAGTACCAGTGGTGCACCCCAGAACCGATAGTTTGAGGCTTCGGGACTTCTTGAGTTGCAATCCACCAGAGTTCTATGGATCAAAAACTGAGGAAGATCCTCAGGAGTTTATTCGACAGCTGCAGCGGATCATGAAGGTGATCAAGGCCTCGAGCGATCGGTGGTATTGGGTTCTCATCGGTGTGTGATATTGCGATCCAACCGGTTTGATTCATGGAAGCGTGCGTAACGACCGTTCGGGCCGTTCTCGGTGCCTTACCGGGCACCTAGTGATACAACATCGAGAGAAAACGTGGAAAAATAAAACATGAGTCATGAAACAAGAGATATAATAATAAGCAGGCCACCAAAATGGTTGCCTTCAAGATATACATAAAACACGAGCAGTTTAATCCTTTACAACCACACTTGCGGTACTACTGGACCTAAGATTTACAACGACTATGACGGACAGGGCCGCCCATACCACAGAATGTACAAGAACCTACAACTCGGGGAACACATACAAAAGATAAGCCTCAGAAGAAGCGGAGCTTGTCTGTTGGCTGTGATCCTAGGCGGGGATCCACGGCCGATGTACCTCTACTGCGGCATGAACGGCCCGAAGGAGGTCGATAACAGTACCAAGTATGTGGCGTTAAAAATGCGTAATGAAATCATACTAGTCTATATAAAGCGGGAGACATGTATGATAACCAAACTACGATTCACAACATAAGCGATCATATCGATCGAGGACTCGCCCTCAGTCATCACTCAAATATAACTATGGGTCTCACGCCCAGCATCAATCATGTTCGCATCGGCGCGCGTGCCGGAATGCGCCGGTGTAGACATGTCCATGATGCAACAATAATACCAATGCCCCATGGCCACATGCCCGGAATTCTACCTCGGTGTAGACACGTCCATGTGGCATCAACAATAATATCTTGGGTGATCAACCTGCGCGTGGCCACGTGCCGGAATTCTACCTCGGTGTAGACATGTCCATGTAACCACAATAACAATATATCGGGTAATCAACCCGACCGCGTGGCCGCGTGCCGGAATCTGCGTCGGTGTAGACATGTCCGTGACATCAACAACAAGACGGTAATCAAAATGGAAACATACGTGGAATTCTCCATCACGCCAAAGACGCGTCCAAGTAAGTTCTCAACAAGTCGACCGCCTCTATCGAGACGCGGTAATACGAAATACCACACTTGCACAACAAAGGCTATCATCACAAGCATAGGCAAGTTTCACAACAACAAGCATAGGCAAGTTTCACACAACTCAAAGTACTTTCATTTTATGCCAAAGTCGGGTTTTAATCCCAAAGTACTACATACCTTAAGTTCTTTTAAAGAGATCCATTACTTTTATAAAAGTCACCCGATACGTAGTATTAGAATGACCAACCACATTCCTTTTCAAAATCAAGTAACAACATTCTTTTCCTAAGTTCGGTTTGCCTAGTTTCAATTACTCAAGCTTCTCATTTTCAAATGCTCAAGTCACTTATTTTAGAAAGGTTTCATAACTCATAGTCTTAATCTCTTTTTAAAACAATTGAGTAACATATGTCATATATGTGAGTAGTTTATTCTTGTTTATAACGATCTTATTACGTGACCATGATCTAGAAAATGTAATATCATTTTGTCTCATCTTAGCTTACATGCGGATGGAGGTTTCTCTTGGTTTTAATACATCATTATTCAATACATTTTCCTTTATTAACGCTGATAGTGCGTCGATACACATTACGATTCCAAATCGGTAAAACATTATCCCTTTAAAACCAAGTACTCATTACTCACGAATGAGGTTTCACAAACATCCACATTAAAACAAATAAGTTAAGTCTCTTATCTTATAAGATCAAGTCTCTTAACTTCTAACATCGAGAAACCATTTTCACTTACATAAGGTCGTTATAACTAACTTCCCATAAAGCTATTATAACACCTATGTTTTAAACCAACCAAATCACTTAGCGTATCGTCTACCGTACTACATAGTTCACAACAATCATGCTAGAAAAGATAGGAAGAGGTTCACATACCTCGCGACGATTTATCGACAATAAGCAAAATGCTCCAGTACTACAACGCACTGGCCCTTTCGCTCGCCGAGTAGAATACGCTACTCTTAGTACTTTCACCTATAAAGGTCACAAACGTCTATTAACCCCAAAACACAAGTTTCTATCTTTCTATAGAAAATTCGGACTCTCCCCACAACAGCGTAAATCTCCTCCTCTATCGGTAGGCTACCAAGCCAACCGGGGGTTTACACGTCTAACGGGCGTGTACAATTCTACGATAATACTACACAAGTCTACTGCAATACTGATCCTATGTAAATCTGATTCGATTCTTTATTCTTGAGCTTAAGTCAAAAGACATTGCCACAATAAAGTTGATTCTATATATAGTATACTTCACTATATAATCCTACAACATGTAATCTCCAATTACAATAAGGGGACAAGAATATTTACCTCGACAAGCCCAAAATTATCCGAGATAAAAGTCGATCTGAGCAAGGTTTAGCTCCTACTCGTGCGCTCCAATCCGCTCCAAACAACCCTTAGAAGTTCTAACCAACTTCTACTCAAATACTTCAACCAACTATGAAGATTTCCTTAGGGTTTGGTTTGAGACTAAAAGGACAAAGGTAGTATTTAGGACTCTACGTAGAGGTATCTTTGGAAAACTACAAGGTACAAGGCTAAGGTATTTTGGGCATTATAACAATACTAGGAGAAGTATTTCAATACCACAAGGAGGGTATTATACGAAAACAACTAGGCTAGGGGTACCACGCTAGCATGAGGGAGGGTAGCACTCTCGGCCACACCTCGAAGGGAAGAGGAGGGTTTCGGCCAAGGCCAATTTTAAGGGAGGGGCTCTTGGACGAGAGTCAACAAGAGGAGGAGGGTTTCCAAGACTTGGAAGATTTTGGATGAATGAAGTCTTGAGAGAGGTATTTATAGGAAAGCCAAAGGCAACGATGGCCAATCAAGCCATGTGCAAGGCAAGTGTATGGCCTTGATCAAGCCAAGTGCACCCTAGCCCTACTCCACAAAACAATGCACAAAACATGGCACCAAACAAGCCACAAAACAAGGCCAAAACAAAGGCCAATTGGCTAAAGCGTGAACGATCGTCGAGGGTTGCCGCCGCTTTCCGATGTGAGGTGACACGTGTCACCTCCGTTGGTCCAAAATGTTTCGTCTCTCGGAAAAATCCGCAAAAATACAAAGCGACATAGCGGAATTTTCCTTCGCAAGTTACGCAAGCGTTTAGTCGAAAACGACTCTAGCAGGGTGTTGTGACAAAAGGTAACCGGCCAGCCACTGGCGGGGTGACACGTGTCACCCTCTATTGGCCCTCATAAAACGTCTTCGAAAAATATCCACAATCTGAAATCTCAAAAACAAAGCGGGCCCCACAAAGCGTAAATTTCTCCAGTGGGCCCAGCGTGACCATTTAGAAAATAAAATATCAAAATTCTAATATAATTTAAAGCCCAAATTCCAAATCGGGAACCCAATTCCCATCAACGAACATTTTCTTTACAAAAGCGGAAACTTTTAAAGTCGAAAACTCACATCTTTCTTTCTTTTCAAAATTTACGCGTACTCTCAAATGCGTGCGTCCTCACATACATACCGCAACTACGGGTATAACATTCTCCTCCTTAGAAACATTCGTCCGAATGTTCCTTCTCAAGTCGGATAACGATAAAGTTCTTCTAACAAGTTGCCAACGCCGGCACCGCGAAATAACACACGTCCTCTTCTTTCCTTACTCGTCGTGCCGCTTCCGAACACTTGAACTCTCGGACGTACCATACTTGATCATTACTTCCGTTCGAAAATCTGCGGAGCCACTACCTCCAAACTTGGTCATCTTACTAACCTCAAACTTCCTTAAGGCCATTCCCGGCCTTTACGAACCGGCACGGTCGAACGCGTCCACGAACTCATACGATGGTCACACAAACTTGGCGTAGCATCCTCGTGACCCTACCACTGGCGGGACCATCGAAGACCCCACCCCAAACCGGGTTCTGGGTTGACCCGCAAATGGTCCTCAACCCGACCCCCACGCGCTAAACTCTTGTTCCCCGATCCGGAACAATCTTACTAATTCACATCATGAAAGCTACCACTTCCATCTCACACTACCCACGGACTTATCACACAAATAAAACCCACGTATACTACTACTCTGATAAGGGTCAAAAATAAATCTTTAACTCAAGACGACCTTACCCTAAGGTCGGTCGTGACATAATCTAAGGTTCACACTTACCATGCCCCCATACGTATCCTCCCAACTAAGCATGTTTTCTAACTCACAATTAACACAACGCTATTCGTACATAGCACATAATAATGAGACCATCATAACAAGCATACCAAAACTCTAGAGGTTAAGGATATACACAAGCTACCTCTCGCTCTAATCATAGGCACTGCCTGCAGTGCATGCTATGAAAGGCGATGAACCAGCCACGATCCGGTGGTGAGTTGTAACATCCGTGCTACCCTTGGTCGACAGTTCCTCGCAAAATGGCCTGCTGCCGCAAAAATAACAAGCTCCCTGGCACCACGACACTCCCGAAATGCGGTCTACCATCGACCACCGAGGTAGGGGTGACCGCGTCCGCCATCACTTACTTCCGGAAACACGAACCCTTGGAGCCACGACACGCTCACGAAGGCGGAGGACCACTGCATGCAGGCGGGGTACAAAACTAGTCTCTTTGTTGAGGCGGTCCGCCTCGAAAGTCGTAAAGACCACGATGTCTGGCCTCTTGGCGATCCGGTCATTCCGTCGACCTCTCCGTACCTCACATCCTAGTGCATGAGCTGCGTGCGGGCAATGTCCATGCGGTGAAGAGCTACACCGAACAAGCCTGTTAAGTAATCATCTAATCCGGTGGCGTGGCGGTGCACTCTATCCTCCATGGTTGCCACTAAAGCGGGGACATACCGAGCCAACGAGTCAAACTCCACGTTGTACTCTCGGTATGCGCCCTGCTGTCTCGGCATCGCCATCTGTCGGCGTGCCTCTCATCTGCGGAGGCAAGAAGTGAGTGAGAATGCCTCGAGAACTCGTCCATCTGCTGGAAGTGCATGCTCTCCCGGGACAACTCCGCGAATCAAACCGATCGGTGCGGTATCGCGCGGCCGATGCGCGCCTAAGACCACCGACTCGGTCTCGAAGCCTTGATCACTCTCATGATCATGTAGCTGCGGATGAACTCCTGCGGATCATCCTCGTGCCTCGACCCATAAAACTACGGCGGGCTCTGACTCGAGAAAGTCCGTAGCCTCAAACTATCCGCTCGGGGTGAACGGCTGGTGCTCTTTGGGCAGGGCTGCTGCGTCGGCCTATCCTCATATCGGCCACGACCACGGCGGCCAAGCGGGCCATCTCGCTTGTAACCCATCTCCTCGCGCCGGCGTGGGACTGGAGGCTCAGTGCTGCGGTCTCGGCGGCCATTCTGCGGCTCTAACCTCTCTTTGGTGGCGGCGTCCACAAACCCGCCGTCTGAAGCCTGACCTCAGTCTTGTGCGGGCTGCGCCTCGTACTCAATCAGTATCTCACTAGCGGCACCTCGGTGCCTTGCCTCTCTGGGCTCTGGTTGCCTTGCGGAGGCATAGCGGTAAAACGAGATACGTCGGAGGGTCCAACTTACAACACAACTCTAAGGCACGATCTCGGAATGAGAAGAATGGAAACCAATCCTAAATGTCCTATAGCCTCACGATTATAGATGTGGTGCACAACACACGATAATCAAGACTCTACTAGACACGATGCGTAGACACTTTCAGGATTAAGCGCTCGATACCACTTTTGTAACGACCGTTCGGGCCCGTTCTGGTGCCTTACCGGGCACCCTAGTGATACAACATCGAGAAAACCGGCGGAAAATAAAACATGAGTCATGAAACAAGAGATATAATAATAAGCAGGCCAACCAAAGCGGTTGCCTTCGGTATATACATAAAACACGAGCAGTTTAATCCTTTACAACCACGCCACAACAAGATTACTACGGACCTCTAAGATTTACAACGACTATGACGGGGCGGGGCCCGCCATACCACAGAATGTACAGAACCTACAACTCAGAACACATATGCAAAGATAAGCCTCAGAAAAGCGGAGCTTCCCAATCTGTTGGCGTGATCCTAGGCGGGGATCCACGGCCGATGTACCTCTACTGCGGCATGACGCGGCCGAAGAGTCGATCTAACAGTACCAAGTATGTGAAAGCGTAAAAATCGTAATGAAATCAT
The DNA here is from genome assembly GCA_029844215.1 of Przewalskia tangutica. Taxonomy (NCBI): domain Eukaryota; kingdom Viridiplantae; phylum Streptophyta; class Magnoliopsida; order Solanales; family Solanaceae; genus Przewalskia; species Przewalskia tangutica. The sequence goes on from CM056727.1 coordinate 69,881,443, forward strand.
ACTAGTCTATATAAAGCGGGAGACATGTATGATAACCAAACTCTGATTCACAACATAAGCGATCATATCGATCGAGGACTCACGCCTCAAGTCATCACTCAAATATAACTATGGGTCTCACGCCCACAACATCAATCATGTTCGCATCATGGCGCATGCCGGAATCTGCATCGGTGTAAGCGGTCCATGATGCAACAATAATACCAATGCCCTGGCGCATGCCGGAATTCTACCTCGGTGTAGACACGTCCATGTGACATCAACAATAATATACTGGGTGATCAACCCTGCCGCATGGCCACATGCCCCCGGAATTCTACCTCGGTGTAGACATGTCCATGTAACCACAATAACAATATATCGGGTAATCAACCCGGCCGCATGGCCGCATGCCCCCGGAATACTGCATCGGTGTAGACATGTCCATGTGACATCAACAACAAGACAGTAATCAAAATGGAAACATACCCGTGGAATTCTCCATCACGTCCAAGTAAGTTCTCAACAAGTCGACCGGCCCTCTATCGAGAGACGCGGTAACACAGAAATACCACACTTGCACAACAAAGGCTATCATCACAAGCATAGGCAAGTTTCACAACAACAAGCATAGGCAAGTTTCACACAACTCAAAGTACTTTCATTTTATGCCAAAGTCCGGGTTTTAACCCTAAAGTACTACATACCTTAAGTTCTTTTAAAGAGATCCATTACTTTTATAAAAGTCACCCGATACGTAGTATTAGAATGACCAACCCACATTCCTTTTCAAAATCAAGTAACAACATTCTTTTCCTAAGTTCGGTTTGCCTAGTTTCATTACTCAAGCTTCTCATTTTCAAATGCTCAAGTCACTTATTTTAGAAAGGTTTCATAACTCATAGTCTTAATCTCTTTTTAAAACAATTGAGTAACATATGTCATATATGTGAGTAGTTTATTCTTGTTTATAACGATCTTATTACTGACCGTGATCTAGAAAATGTAATATCATTTTGTCTCATCTTAGCTTATGCGGATGGAGGTTTCTCTGGTTTTAATACATCATTATTCAATACATTTTCCTTTATTAACGCCGCAATAGTGCTGCCGATACACATTCGATTCGAAATCGGTAAAACATTATCCCTTTAAAACCAAGTACTCATTACTCACGAATGAGGTTTCACACAAACATCCACATTAAAACAAATAAGTTAAGTCTCTTATCTTATAAGATCAAGTCTCTTAACTTCTAACATCAGTAAACCATTTTCACTTACATAAGGTCGTTATAACTAACTTCCCATAAAGCTATTATAACACCCTATGTTTTAAACCAACCAAATCACTTAGCACGTATGCGTCTACCGTACTACATAGTTCACAACAATCATGCTAGAAAAGATAGGAAGAGGTTCACATACCTCGCGACGATTTATCGACAATAAGCAAAATGCTCCAAGTACTACAACCTTGCTAGCCCTTTCCACTCATCGAGTAGAATACGCTACTCTTAGTCTTTCACCTATAAAGGTCACAAACGTCTATTAACCCCAAAACACAAGTTTCTATCTTTCTATAGAAAATTCGGCACCTCCCCGCAACAGCGTAAATCTCTCTCTCTATCGAGTGGCTACCAAGCCAACCGAGGGTTTACGTCTAACCGGGCGTGTACAATTCTACTGATAATACTACACAAGTCTCACTGATACGATCCCTATGTAAATCTGATTCGATTCTTTATTCTTGAGCTTAAGTCAAAAGACATTGCCACAATAAAGTTGATTCTATATATAGTATACTTCAACTATATAATCCTACAACATGTAATCTCCAATTACAATAAGGGGACAAGAATATTTACCTCGACAAGCCCAAAATTATCCGAGATAAAAGTCGATCTGAGCAAGGTTTAGCTCCTACTCCGTGCGCTCAATCCGCTCCAAACAACCCAGAAGTTCTAACTAACTTCTACTCAAATACTTGACCAACTATGAAGATTTCCTTAGGGTTTGGTTTGAGACTAAAAGGACAAAAGGTAGTATTTAGGACTCTACGTATAGAGGTATCTTTGGAAAACTACAAGGTACAAGGCTAAGGTATTTTGGGCATTATAACAATACTAGGAGAAGTATTTCAATACCACGAGGAGGGTATTATACGAAAACAACTAGGCTAGGGGTACCAGCATGCTGCCATGAGGAGGTAGCACCTACCGGCCACCGAAGGGAAGAGGAGGTTTCGGCCAAGGCCAATTTTAAGGAGAGGGCTCTTGGGCGAGTCAACAAGAGGAGGAGGGTTTCCAAGACTTGGAAGATTTTGGATGAATGAAGTCTTGAGAGAGGGTATTTATAGGAAAGCCAAAGGCGACGATGGCCAAGATCGAAGCCATGTGCAAGGCAAGTGTATGGCCTTGATCAAGCCAGTGCACCACAGCCCTACTCCACAAAACAATGCACAAAACATGGCACCAAACAAGCCACAAAACAAGGCCAAAACAAGGAGCCAATTGGCTAAAGCGTGAACCAATCGTCGAGGTTGCGCCGCTTGCTTCCGATGTGAGGTGACATGTCACCCTCCGTTGGTCCAAAATGTTCGTCTCTCGGAAAAATCCGCAAAAATACAAAGCGACATAGCCGGAATTTTCCTTCGCAAGTTCTGAAAGCGTTTCGTCGAAAATCGACTCTAACCGGGTGTTGTGCACAAAGGTAACTTCGGCCAAGCCACCTAGGCGGGGGTGACACGTGTCACCCTCCTATTGGCCCTCATAAAACGTCTTTCGAAAAAATATCCACAATACCGGAAATCTCAAAAACAAAGCGGGCCCCACAAAACCGTAAATTTCTCCCGTGGGCCCCACGTGACCATTTCCGAAAATAAAATCTCAAAATTCTAATATAATTTAAGAAGCCCAAATTCCAAATCTGGGAACCCAATTCCCATCAACGAACATTTTTCTTTACAAAAACCGGAAACTTTTCCGTCGAAAACTCACATCTTTCTTTCTTTTCAAAATTTCTGCCGTACTCTCGTACGTACGTCCTCACATACATACCTGCAACTACGGGGTATAACACTGTCCCGGGGGGAGCATGCGCTTCCAGGTGGTTGGGACGAGTTCTCGGAGGCGTTTCTTAACCACTTCTTGCCTCCGCAGATGAGGAGAGCCCGGGTGGATAGGTTTATGATGTTGAGGCAGAATGGGCGGATGGTTCGGGAGTACAACATGGAGTTCGACTCGTTGCTTCGGTATGTCCCCACTCTAGTGGCAGACATGGAGGATAGAGTGCACCGCTATGTCACGGGGCTTGATGATTATCTAGCGGAGGGTTGCACGGGGGTAGCTCTTCAGCCGGGCATGGACATTGTCGCATCTGAGCTTATGCACGGGGGCGAGAGCGTGAGGTCGACGAAATGACCGAGATCAGCATAAGAGGGCCAAAACAGCAGGGTCCTTTGGTAACTTTCGAGGCGGACAGCCTCAACAGCAGGCTAGATATGCACCTCAGCCAGTATAGAGTACTCCTTCACAGTCTTCAGGACATTCGGGGTATTCAGGGGCGGGTCAGGTGATCGGTGTATTTTATATATACTTTTTTGAGTCATTTTTAGTTAGTCTTTTGTCTCTTTTTGTACAAATAAGTGTCGTATTAGGATATATTTTCTTTCTTTTGAGTCAAAGTGGTTAAAATGGCCAAATGGCGGAAAAGGAGCTAAAAGAGGGCAAAAGTGGAGGTTCCAGAGCTTAAGCGAGAAAGTGGCGAACGAGCGACGCAGTCGTGTGCGGCACTCATGCCAACGTGATGGCCGCGACGCCTAATCATTAGAGAGGCTACAGAAGTTGCGGCGCGGCTACTCAAACAACGGATGTTATACCGTATTTCAGTATATGCGTGAGGCGTACGTATAAAAGTTTAAGCCTTAAAGTTAGGCAAGGGTCGAAATTTGTGCACAACCCCCGAAAAGAATTGTTTTTCGACGAAACGTTTTCCGGAACTTGCGTAGGGAAAATTACGGCTATGTCATTAATAATTTTTGCGGATTTTTCCGAGAGATGAAATATTTTGGACCAACGAGAGGGCGACACTTGTCACCCTCAAGTAGGCGGTCAAGTGGCCGATGGTGTGCACGTTTTTGTGCCATGTTTTGTGGCCTAAACCATGGGTCAATGTTTGGAGTGAATTGAGGAGTAGATGGCTAGGGGGCACTTGGGAAAATCCTCACCCTCCACTTGCCCACCACTTGTCTTGATCTTGTCCATTGGTTTCCCTATAAATACCCCCCATTAGTTGAAGACTTCTTCATCCACTCCACACTTTTCTAAGTCTTGAAATCCCTCTCCCCCTTTGTAAGGCTTTCGTCCAAGCCTCCCCCTCCCCCTTTGTGAGGCCCTTGGCCGAGAGTACCACTTTTTCTAGTGGTGCTAGCCAGTACCCCCTTGCCTAGTTGTTCTCGTAAAATACCCCCTTGGTAGAAAAGTATTCTCCAAGTATTGTTACTATTCCAAAATACCTTGGCCCAAATACCTTGTAGTATTCCAAGGTTACCCCTATACTAAAAGCCCAGAAATACTATTATACTTCCCTTCAGTCACAAAACGAAACCCTAAGGAAAATCTTCACAGTTGGTTGAAGTATTAAGAAGAAGTTGCGTAGAACTTCTAAGGGTTGTTTGGAGCGGGTTGGAGCGCTCAGAGTAGGAGCTAAACGTTGCTCAGGAGCGACATTTAAACTTGGATAATTTTGGGCTTATCGAGGTAAATACTCTTGTCCTTATATTGTAATTGGAAATTACATACTGTAGTAGTTTAGAATTGAACTGTAATAGAAGGATATTACAGAAAAGAATTGAACTGAAATCACATCAGAAGAATATTAAAGAAGAAGATTAAACTGTACTTACATAGGACTGTATTTACAGTAGACTTGTGTAGCTTAACGGGTAGGGAAGTGCTTCCCGATTTTCCGTAGAATAGAGAACCCTCTTCTTAGAATATTCTACAGAGTAGTCTAGACGTTGATAGACGTATATGCCTTTATAGGTTGAAAGTACTGCGAGTAGCATGTTCTACTTGGAAGGTGGACAAGGCTAGCCGGGTTATAGCGGTGGAGCGTTTTGCTAATAGTCGATAATCGTCGCGAGGTATGTGATTCTTCCTATCCTCTTGAGCATGATATTTTAAAAGATATATATATAGTACGGTGAGCGTCGTGTGTTAACTGAACGTGGTTTTACTGCGATGTCTTTTGACTTGAGTCTAATAATAAGAATCTTGAAGTATTTCAAAAGAATTAAGAAACCTTTTTGAAAGAAGAGTAATACTTGGTTTTAAAAGCTTAAGAGTTATACTAGCTTTATGGGAAGTTAGGTATAACGTCTTAAGAGAGATAAAAGGAATGGTTTACTTAATTGTTTATGAACGCATATGTTGATTTGAGCGAGAATAAGTATCGAGCAGGACCCTTGGCGCTAATAAAGTGGAAATGTATTGACTAATTAAGTATTATTGAAACCAGTAGAAACCTCCATCTGCATAGAAGCTAAGATGAGACAAAATGATATTACATTTCCTAGATCATGGCTGCTTTAATAAGATTGTTATGAACAAGTATAACCTACTCACACATAAGGCATATGTTTCTCAAATTGTTTTAAAAGAGAATTATCTTATTAAGTGATTAAGACTATGAACTACGAAACCTTTCGAAAATAAGAAACTTGAGCATTTGAAATTAGGCAAACTTGAACGTTTGGAAAAGAATGTTGTTACTTGATTTTACAAAGGGAAGTGTTTTGGTTTACTTAAAAAGATAGTCACTCTATTTTTATACTACGGGTATTGTGTGACTTTTGTGAAAGAAACGGATCTTTTAAAGAGTTAATGTATGAAGTACTTTGGGGATAAAAACCCGAACTTGTTAACATAAAGTAGAAAGTACCTTGTGTGAATAACTTGATTGTGTTGGTTTGTGATAGCCTTGTAATACTTTCTTGTTGATTTGTTAAGTAAACATGTTTAGGATGCTACGTGTGTTAGTATCTTGTGATGTTTGTGTAAAGGGGTTTCCCTTGATTATGCTTATGTTGTTTAACGATAAGCTGTTATGTTAGTATTATATCACTCACCTCTTGACATGATCTGGGGTTGGCGCCTCCGTCTGGGGTAGACTCGGTGATGCGGAACCATGATTCGAGAATACCTCATGCGGGTCCAGGGGACCTATGCGGAGCTACGAGAGTTCCAGGTTAGTGTGCGGCCTTTGTGGTCATGCGATCTATGTGGCCATGCGGACTGCGAGTCCAGGACGATGCCGGGGAGTAGCTACCCTCGATGCGGGGAATACCTCATGCGGGCCTATGTGAGTGGCCTATGCGGAGCTGCGGGAAGTTCCAGGACTAGACGCGCACATTTGATACTGCGGACGAGTGGCCAGCTTCGATCATGTGGCGGTCTAGACAAACCTCATGATACAGTTTATGACCTTGTTGGTACTTTGGGTGTTAGTAGTCGGCTATGCCTTCGTACTTACCCGTACGGTTTTATTATGACACAGGTGGGACCTGGTGGTCATGTGCATTCCTTGGTGTTTTTATATCATAGACTGTCGGCAGTGAGGAAGGTATTCCACGGGCATGATTGATGTTGTGGGCGTGAGACCCATAGTTATATTTGAGTGATGACTTTGAGGGCGTGAGTCCCTGACTTGACATATTGCTTATTTATTGTGAATCGTAGTTTGGTTATCATATATGTCTCTGCTTCATATAGACTACTATGATTTCATTTACGATATTTTGATTTCACATACTTGGTACTGTTATCGACCTCGCCGGGGCTGCGTTCATGCCGTAGGTAGAGGTACACCAGTCGTCGATCCTCGCTCTCAGGATCACAGTTCAGCGTTTTGGGAAGCTCCATTTCTCCGGAGGCTTATCAGTGGTATAGTCCCCTGTCGTTGTAGGTACTTACATTCAGGGGTATGGCGGGCCCCATCCGCCATTGTTGTTATATCATTCTTAGAAGTGCATGCTTTGTTGTGGCGAGTTTGTAAAAGGATGTAGCTTCGGATTCAAGTTATATATATATATATGCCGTAAGGCAACTTTTATGAAAAAACTGTTTTACTTCATGTTATTTCATGTCTTGTTTTAGGTTCCGTGATTTCTCGATGTATGTCTACTGGGTGCCCGGTAGGCACGATCACGCGCCCGGTTCGGTCGTGACAAAAGTGGTATCAGAGCAGTTAATCCTCGGAAAGTGTCTACAGACCGTATCTAGTAGAGTCTTGATTATCGGTGTGTTGTGCACCACACCAATAATCAGGAGGCTATAGGATATTTAGGATTGGTTTCCATTCTTCTCACTCTGAGATCGTGCTTAGAGCTGTGTTATAAGTTGGACCCCTCTAACGTATTTCTTTCCCTTACCGTTATGCCTCCGCGTAAGGCAACCCGGGCCCAGAAGGGCAAGGCAGCCGAGGGAGCTGCGAGTAGAGCACAGAGGGTTACTAGGGCACAGGCCCAATCATCACCTGAGGTGGTGCTTCATTCGGGGAGTTCTGCGACGACACCAGTCCCAGCAGAGTCTAGCGTAGCGGCAGCAGTTCCTACTGCGGCCATGATATTTGAACCTTCAGTTCCACGACCAGTAACGGAAAGTATAGATTGCAAAGAGACGACCACATTAGCTAGGGAGTTAGCAACCAGAGAGTATATTATGTATCGATTTATCGCGGGTCTTGATGATTATCTAAGAGAGGGTTGTGCAAGAGTAGCTCTTCAGTCAGGCTTGAGCATGGCCTGTGTACGGGCTTATGCGCAGCAGGCCGAGAAACGTAGGGATCAACGGGTTAACCAAAATCAGCAGAAGAGGGCCAGAACGGCAGGGTCCTTTGGTAACTTTCGAGGCAAATCGCCTCAGCAGCAGGCTGGATATGCACCTCCGCCAGTACGGAGTGGTCCTCCGCGTGGTTCGGGACGTTCGAGGTATGCCGAGATGGTCGAGCTCCGTGGCTTCCGCTCACTATACGTAGGTTCTAGCCACCGGTTCGATTTTCTCAATGTTCCACAGGCGTGCGCCATCCCGGAATGGCGTCTTGTTGGTGGTAGTTGTTTTACCTGCGGCCGACAGGGCCCTGTGTCGAAAGGATGTCCTAGTAGGAAGGATGCGCGTAGGGGGACTCAACCTCGCAGAGCAGTTGCGCATTCAGGTGCTCGGAGAGGAAGGGGTGTTAGCCAGAGGCCACCCCACCCTGTGGCCGTTGTGGAAGATGTCATTGTGGGGAGTGTCGTACTTCTACGACAGCTTGTTATGCTTGCGGCCAGCAGGGCCATTTTGCGGGGAGTTGTCCGACCAGAGGTGGCGCAGATGTAGAGGCTCAGCCTTCAGGATCAGTGACTAGTTCGTCACCTTCCCTAGCTATGCGCCCAGCCGGGCAGGATTGATTAGAACGACAAAGGGGAAGTGAAGCAGTAGATACAGGTATATCTTTAACCCTCTAGAGATTAGTAGTATGTGTGATAAGATGAGTATATCTTAAGTGTTATGTTCAGATAGCATTGTGTTAATTGTGATTAGAAATCATAGTTAGTTAAAAGGGTAAGATTGGGGATAAGGAAAGTGTGAGCCTTAGAGTTTTATACGTGGAGACCTTAGAGGCGAGTGTCACGACCCGAATCTGGGCCCGTGACTGGTGCCTTACCCCGGGCACCCTAGTGATACAACATCAGAGTAATCAGCGGAACATAAAACACATACATGAAACAAATGAAGTACAAAGCGAGTCTGAGAAAACTTGCCTTTCGGATATATATATAAATAACAACTCCTACAAATGAACAGTTTAATCCTTTTACAACCCCGCCACAACAAGATTACTGCACCTCTAAGAAATGATACGACAACAATGGCGGACGGGGCCCGCCATACCCCGAATGTAAATACCTACAACGACAGGGACTATACCAAGATAAGCCTCCGAGAAACGGAGCTTTCCCAAACGAATCGTGACCCTAAGAGCGAGGATCGACGATCGGTGTACCTTTACTGCGGCATGAACGCAGCCCCGAAGGAGGTCAAGATAACAGTACCAAGTATGTGAAATCAAAATAAATCAGAAATGAAATCATAGTAGTCTATATAAAGCAGAGACATGTATGATAACCAAACTACGATTCAATAAATAAGCAAATATGTCAAGTCGTGGACTCACGCCTCAAAGTTATCACAATAAAATCGTGACGGCAAGTGCGAAGGCATAGCCGACTACTAAGACCCACGCACCAAAAATACCACAAATCGTATCCCGAGGTCTTTCTAGACCGCACCACATGATCGGCCGCCACTCCCGCAATATCAATGCGCGCGTCTATCCTCGAACTCTCGCACTCGCATAGGTCACCCATGCACCCGCATGAGGTATTCCTCGAATCATGGTCCTGCATCACCGAGGTATACCCCGCATCGGGCGGCTAACCTCGGTATCCGCCTAGGCTCCGCAGCCCGCATAGTCTCAAAGACCGCATAGTCTCAACAGACCGCATAGGGAATCCCCGCATCGGGCTAAACACCGAATGATCAATCCCGAGCTACCGCACCGCGATAGTGACAAGGACTGCATAGCCGTATAGACCGCATCAAGGGTGGCAAGCCCTGTATAATAAGTCAAGGGGTATGTGATACAATAACGATAACCGCTTAACGGTTGACAACGTAAGCTCAACAAGAGTGACCCCCTTACACAATAATCACAAGATACTAACACACGTAGCATCCTAACATGCTTACTTATCAGATCAACAAGAAAGTATTACAAGGTTATCACAAACCAATACAATCAAGTTATTCACACAAGGTACTTTCTACTAACAAGTTCGGGTACCTATCCCCAAAGTACTTCATACATTAAATCTTTAAAAGATACGTTACTTCACAAAACCACACACACTGTAGTATATGAAAATAGAGTGATTATCTTTTTAGAGTAACTCAATTACTTCTCTTTGTAAAATCAAGTAGCCACATTCTTTTCCAATGTTCAAGTTTGCCTAATTTCCAATGTTCAAGTTTGCCTAGTTTCCAATGTTCAAGTTTGCCTTTTTTAGAAAGGTTTCGTAGTTCATAGTCTTATTCATTTAAGAATATAATTCTCCTTTAAACTATCTCGAGAAACATAAGTCTTATATGTGAGTAGGATATTCTTGTTTATAACAATCTTATTACAATGACCATGATCTAGAAATATCATTTTGTCTCATCTTAGCTTCTATGCAGATGGAAGTTTCTCTGTTTTAATAATACTTAATCACAAACATTTCCTTTTATTAACGCCGCAGTTGGTTTGTCGATACACATTCCGATTTCGAAATCAAGAAACATTCTTAAGCGTTATTACCTAACTTCCCATAAAGCTAGTATAACTCTTAAGTTTTCAAAACCAAGTATTACTTCTTCTTTCAAATGATTCAAAATCTTTTGAAATACTTCAAGTTCTTTATTAACACATAACAAGCCGCTTATAGTTCAAATCGATTACCTTTTAAAACCACAAGTATTTTCTTTCCAACATAAAGCTGTTATAACCAACTTCCCATAAAGCCGTTATAACACTTTATGTTTTAACCCAATCAAATACATTTAGCACATGCACGTCTACCGTACTACATAGTTCACACATATCATGCTAGAAGAGATAGGAAGAGGTTCACATACCTCGCGACGAGTATCGACTAATAGCAAAACGCTCCAAGTACTTCCAACTGTCGGCTACTCCTTTAAGCCAAGTAGATCGCGCCACACGTAGTACTTCAACCTATAAGGCCACAAGGCGCTTTATTAACATTTAGATCCCTTCAGAGAACATTCTACGTAAAATTCGGCAAAGACTCTCCCGCAACAGCAGAAATCTCCTCCTCTATCGGGCCGCTACCAAGCCAACCGGGGGGTTATACGCTTAATCCGACGTGCACAATTCTACCTCACGTAAAAGCTACACAAGTCTCATCAGAATACACCCTATGTAAAACAGTCAAGATTTCTTTCTTCGAAAAGGTTTCTTATTATTCAGCTTAAGTCAAAAGACATTGCCGATAACAACGTTCAAGACTATATATAGTATACTTCAACTATATAATCTAACAACATGTAATTTCCAATTACAATAGGGGACAAGATATTTACCTCGATAAGCCCATAATTATCCGAGTTTAAATGTCGATCCCGAGCAAGGTTTAGCTCCTACTGCGCTCCGACTCCGCCTCCAACAACCCTTAGAAGTTCTAACCAACTTCTACTTAATACTCCAACTAACTATGGAGATTTTCCTTAGTGGTTTTGTAGGATGAAGGAAGTATAATAGTATTTACGGCTTTTTGTAAAGGTATAACCTTAGAATACTACAAGGTATATGGCTAAGGTAATTTGGGCATTATAACAATACTTTGAGAGTATTTCTAACAAGAGGGGGTATTATACGAAGACAACTAGGCTAGGGGTACACTCTGCTAGCACCCCTAGAGAGGGGTGCTCTGCCACAGGGGAGGCCTCTACCGAACTCAACACAAGTGGAGGGAGAAGGAGAGCTTTCAAGACTTAGGCAATTTTGTGGATGAATTAGTCTTCAAAGGGTGGGTATTTATAGGTCAAGTGAAGGCCAACCAATGGCCAAGATCTTGCCAAGTGCAAGGCAAGTGTAGGCCAAGATCTTGCCAAGTGCACCTTATCCATCTACCACCAAAATATCCTACCAACCTCGACCAAACAATGGCCATTCGCCAACCCCTTTACCGCCTAAGGTGTTCCAATGAGAGGTGACAAGTGTCGCCTCTTGTTGTCCAAAATGTTTCGCCTCTCGGAAAATCCGCAAAAATTAAAAATGACATAGCCGAAATTCCCTACGAAAGCTGTGGAAACGCTTTTAAAAACGACTCTAATCGGGTGTTGTGAACAAAAGAATTCGCCAAGCCTAAATCACAAGTTCAAATTTTTCACGCACGCCCCACGCATACTGGAAATACGGTATAACATTCTCCTCTCTTAGAAACATTCGTCGAATGTTCCTTCTAAGTCTCAAAACAAACGCGCCAAGATAGTCTTCACTACTATACTTACGAGGACAAACTCACACACACGCCACCAAAACAATCACAAGAAAATGCTTACATCCAAGTCCACGGGGAAGCACCTCTAACATCATAAAGCATACCACTTTTGTCACTTTGCCACGAGGTTCTAGTGTCACTCCGGCGACCCAACAAATGGTACCGGGCTGCATGCGATCACTGAAGATGTCGTACATTCGAACTCTTACCACATTTCTGAGCATCGTCAAGATCCAAAACTCGGGTTATCATCTTCAACTTGGTCATCATTAGTCGAATACTCGATGGATCTCCGATTTCCTTCTCGAACATAACACGAAAGACTGGACGCACTGCCTCCTAAGTCGGACGGCAAATGCTAACATATAGGCAACCTAGCCTATTCTTCACATGAACTCAAAGGCCCAAAGTAACTCGGGCTAAGTTCCCTCTGTATTCCAAAACTCGTCACACCCAACCCGGTGTGGTACCTTCAAGAAGACCGACCGCCAACTCGAACTCTAAGCGTGCCGCCGATTATCCGCACGATTTCTCCGAGCCGCCGTAACCTCTTCTAGACAAGCTTTACTCTATCCACGCTTCATCGAACAAGCTCAACCAACTATCTCAATCCCGCCAACATCGAACCAATCGACGGCGACTCACACATCCGCCCTACAAGGCTTCATAAGGCGACATCCGAACACTGAAATGGTAGCTTAAACACTCCTTCAACAGGAGACAACAATCCTCACAACTACCCCTGAAATCCACACACTGGCCCGAGGGTGAATGTGATTCTGAGACTTACTTGAGTTCCTAACCTTGCCTTGTAAAACCTCCAGAAAAGAAACAGTCGCAACCTGGGCTTCACTGTCTGACATAAGGCGAAGGTAGGCACCTCGTGCAGCCTTACAACCTTTCTGATATATCATCTCGCATAACCTCTCAGGAGTAAACGGTCTTTGCTAAGACAACACGATCGACCTCCTCGCCCAACCATCGGGTCGAACGCATCCATGAAATCGCACGTTGGTTAACTAAACTCGCCTAACACCCTCGTGACCCTACCACAAGGCGGACCACCACAACCGACCCCACCACCAAACATGCCGCGGTTGACCCGCAACGTGGCCTCAACCCGACCCGAACGCCAAAACGCTAGCTCCTCAAGGAAAACTCTCACTAATCACGCTATTTAAAACCTAGCGGTCTTCTTAGCTCAACTACCCTCTTTCATTCCACGCTACTCGTGGACTAATCCCACAACATAACTCACGTGCACTATGCACTCCTATAAGGGTCAAACATAAACAATACATCTTTTACTCGAGATGGCCTTACCTCTAAGGTCTCTACGTATAACACTCTAAGGCTCACACTTTCTCTATCCCCCAAATCTTACTTGGTTAACTAACCAAGATTTCTAATCACCATTTACACAATGCTATCAGAATATAACACTTAAGGTATACTCACCTTATCACACATACTAAACCCAGAGGTTAAAGATATACTGACCCATCGCTTCACTCCCCTTAGTCGTTCTAATCAAACCTGCCCCGTAGGGCGCATAGCTAGGAAGATGACGAACTACCCACCGATCCTGAAGGCTAAGTCCTCCCGCAAGGACACTCTTTCGACATCAGACCCTGACGGTGATAGGTACAACAAGTACCAACTAAAAGACGACATTCCCTGAGATGACGCCTGCCACACTGTGAACACTGAGAAAAACTGAATCCAGATGGCTGGAACCTTCGCAGGATCAGAACCTAAGCTCGAGCTCGACCAACTCCTGCATACCCCGAACGCCCCGAACCCCGCGAGGACCTTTTCAGACCGGTGGATGCGCATAACTGATTCGCCGCGAGGCGACTCGCCGAAAGTTACCAGGGCATTGCCGCTCGCCTTCTCGTTGTCCTTCGTTAACCCGCCGATCTCACGTTTCTCGGCACGCGCATAAGCCCGCATACGTGCCATGCTCAAGCTTCAATCAAGAACTTACTTTTGCACAACCTTCTCGTTGATATTCATCAAGACTCGCAGACATCGGTATACTCTCCGTAGTCAAATCCATAGTTAGTAACAGTGGTCGCCTTGAAATCTATATTCTCTGCTCCGGCCGTGGAACGAAGGTTCAAATATCATGGCCGCAGAGGAATCGCCGCCTGCTAAACTCGCTGGGCTAGCGACGCCGCAGAACTCCCGAATGAAGCACCACCAAGGTGATAATTGGGCTGTGCCCACGTAACCCTCTCAGACTTTACCGCAGCCTCCTCGGCCGCTTGCCCTCTCGCCCGGTTGCCTACGCGAGGCATAGCGGTAAGTGGAAAGAAATACGTTAGAGGTCCAACTTACAACACGCTCTAAGGCACGATCTCGAGTGAGAAGAATAGAAACCAATCCTAAATATCCTATAGCCTCCTCGATTATTGTGTGCACAACACACCGATAATCAAGACTTCATCGATACGGCTCAGACACTTTCCGAGGATTAATCGCTCGATACCACTTTGTCACGACCGACTGGCCCGTGATCGTGCCTTACCCCGCACCCTAGTGATACAACATCGAGTAATCACGAACATAAAACACATACATGAAACAAATGAAGTACAAAACAAGAACTGAGGAAAACTTGCCTTTCGGTATATATATATAAATAACAACTCCTACAAATGAACAGTTTAATCCTTTTTACAACCCTGCCCACAACAGTACTACATACCTCTAAGAAATGATACGACAACAATGGCGGGACAGGGCCCCGCCATACCCCTGAATGTAAATACCTACAACGACAGGGGACTATACCAAGATAAGCCTCCGGAGAAATGGAGCTTTCCCAAACGCTGAACTGTGACCCTAAGAGCGAGGATCGACGATCGTGTACCTTACCGCGGCATGAACGCACCCGAATGAGGTCGCATAACAGTACCAAGTATGCGAAATCAAAATAAATCAGAAATGAAATCATAGTAGTCTATATAAAGCAGAGACATGTATGATAACCAAACTACGATTCACAATAAATAAGCAAATATGTCAAGTCGTGGACTCACGCCTCAAAGTTATCACAATAAAACCGTGACGGCAAGTACGAAGGCATAGCCGACTACTAAGACCCACGACCAAAAATACCACAAAGCGTATCCCGAGGTCTTTCTAGACCGCACCACATGATCGGCCGCCACTCGCCCGCAATATCAATCGCGCTGTCTATCCTCGAACTCTCGCAGCCCGCATAGGTCACCCACATACCCGCATGAGGTATTCTCGAATCATGGTCCTGCATCACCGAGGTATACCCCGCATCGGGCGCACTAACCTCGGTATCCGCCAGGCTCCGCAGCCCGCATAGTCTCAAAGACCGCATAGTCTCAACAGACCGCATAGGAATCCCCGCATCGGCTAAACACCCGAATGATCAATCTCGAGCTACCGCGACTCGCGATAGTCACAAGGATCGTGATAGCCGTATAGACCGCATCAAGGGTGGCAAGCCCTGTGATAATAAGTCAAGGGGTATGTGATACAATAACAAGACAACGCTTAACATTTGACAACGTAAGCTCAACAAGAGTGACCCTTACACAATAATCACAAGATACTAACACACGTAGCATCCTAACATGCTTACTTATCGATCAACAAGAAAGTATTACAAGGTTATCACAAACCAATACAATCAAGTTATTCACACAAGGTACTTTCTACTAACAAGTTCGTACCTATCCCCAAAGTACTTCATACATTAAATCTTTAAAAGATACGTTACTTCACAAAACCACACAATACGTAGTATATGAAAATAGAGTGATTATCTTTTAGAGTAACTCAATTACTTCTCTTTGTAAAATCAAGTAGCCACATTCTTTTCCAATGTTCAAGTTTGCCTAATTTCCAATGTTCAAGTTTGCCTAGTTTCCAATGTTCAAGTTTGCCTTTTTAGAAAGGTTTCAGTAGTTCATAGTCTTATTCATTTAAGAATATAATTCTCCTTTAAACTATCCGAGAAACATAAGTCTTATATGTGAGTAGGATATTCTTGTTTATAACAATCTTATTACAATGACCATGATCTAGGAAATATCATTTTGTCTCATCTTAGCTTCTATGCAGATGGAAGTTTCTCTTGGTTTTAATAATACTTAATCACAAAACATTTCCTTTTATTAACGCTGCAGTTGGTTTGTCGATACACATTCGATTTCGAAATCAAGAAACATTCTTAAGCCGTTATTACCTAACTTCCCATAAAGCTAGTATAACTCTTAAGTTTTCAAAACCAAGTATTACTTCTTCTTTCAAATGATTCAAAAATCTTTTGAAATACTTCAAGTTCTTTATTAACACATAACAAGCCGCTTATAGTTCAAATCGATTACCTTTAAAACCACAAGTATTTTCTTACCAACATAAAGTCGTTATAACCAACTTCCCATAAAGCCGTTATAACACTTTATGTTTTAAACCAATCAAATACATTTAGCACACGACGCTCACCGTACTACATAGTTCACACATATCATGCTAGAAGAGATAGGAAGAGGTTCACATACCTCGCGACGATTATCGACTAATAGCAAAACGCCCAAGTACTTCCAACCGCTTCGCTACTCCTGTATGCCCAGTAGATCGCGCCACACGTAGTACTTCAACGTATAAGGCCCCATGGCGGTTATTAAGATGTAGATCGCTTCGTAGAACATTCTACGTAAAATTCAAGAAGACTCTCCCGCAACAACAGTAAATCTCCTCCTCTATCTGGCCGCTACCAAGCCAACCAGTGGGGGTTATACGCTTAATCGGACGTGCACAATTCTACCTCACGTAAAAGCTACACAAGTCTCATCAGAATACACCTATGTAAAACAGCCAAGATTTTCTTTCCGAAAAGGTTTCTTATTATTCAGCTTAAGTCAAAAGACATTGCCGATAACAACGTTCAAGACTATATATAGTATACTTCAACTATATAATCTAACAACATGTAATTTCCAATTACAATAGGGGACAAGATATTTACCTCGATAAGCCCATAATTATCCGAGTTTAAATGTCGATCCCGAGCAAGGTTTAGCTCCTACTCCGCGCTCCGACCGCTCCAAACAACCCTTAGAAGTTCTAACCAACTTCTACTTAATACTCCAACTAACTATGGAGATTTTCCTTAGGGTTTCGGTTTTGTGGATCAAGGGAAGTATAATAGTATTTCTGGCTTTTTGTAAAGGTATAACCTTAGAATACTACAAGGTATATGGCTAAGGTAATTTGGGCATTATAACAATACTTTTGAGAGTATTTCTAACAAGAGTGGGTATTATACGAAGACAACTAGGCTAGTGGGGTACACTCTGGCTAGCACCCCTAGAGAGGGGTGCTCTCGCCACTGAGGGAGGCCCTCGGCGAACTCAACACAAAGGGAGGGAGAAGGAGAGCTTTCAAGACTTAGGCAATTTTGTGGATGAATTAGTCTTCAAAGGGGTGGGTATTTATAGGTCAAGTGAAGGCCAACCAATGGCCAAGATCTTGCCAAGTGCAAGGCAAGTGTAGGGCCAAGATCTTGCCAAGTGCACCTTATCCATCTACCACCAAAATATCCTACCAACCCCTTGACCAAACATTGGCCATTCGCCAACCCCTTTATCGCCCAAGGTGTTCCAATGAGAGGTGACAAGTGTCGCCTCTTGTTGGTCCAAAATGTTTCGCCTCTCGGAAAAATCCGCAAAAATTAAAAATGACATAGCGGAAATTCCCTACGAAAGTCGTGGAAACGCTTTCATTAAAAATGACTCTAATCGGGTGTTGTGAACAAAAAGAATTCGGCCAAGCCTAAATCACAAGTTCAAATTTTTCTACGTACGTCCTTACGTACATACTCTGGAAATACGGGGTATAACAGCGAGGCCATCATGAGTAAAAGATTTATTGTTATGTTAACCTTTATCGGAGTGCATAGTACACGTGAGATATGTCTGTGTGATAAGTCCCGGAGTGATATGAAATGAAAGAGGATAGTTGAGCTAAGAAGACCACTATGTTTTCGTGACTCGATGGTGAGGTTGTTCCGGATCGGGGAACAAGAGTTTTTTTGCGCGATATCGGGTCGGGTTGAGGACCTATCGCGGGTCAACCCGTGACCTGTATTGTGGTGGGGTCAATTTATGGTGGTCCCGCTTTGTGATAGGGTCATGAGGATGTTAGGCCCAAGTTTAGTTAACCATCGTACGAGTTCGTGGATGTGTTCGACCAGTAGTCGGGCCGATGAGGTCAGCCCATCTTATCTTTCAGTCAGGACCGTGTACTTGGCAGTGGGTTATGCGAGATGTTTATGTCAGGAAGGTTGTAAGGCTGCACGAGGTGCCTACTTTCACCTTATGACAGCGATGAGCCTGTGTTACGCTTATTTCTTTTTCTCGGAAGTTTTACCAGCAGGTTAGAAACTCGGTAGTCTCGAGATCACATTCATCCTCGGGCCAGTGTTTGGATTTCAGGGGTAGCTGTGAGGATTGTTGCCTCCTGTTGAGGGAGTGTTTTTAGCTACCATTTCAGTGTTCGGATATCGCCTTATGACGCCTTGTATGGGCGGAAGTGTAGGTTGCCGGTCGATTGGTTCGATGTTGGCAAGGTTCAGATAGTTGGTTCATACTTGTTTCAGCAGGATGTGGATAGGGTGAAGCTTATCCAGAAGAGGTTATTGGCAGCACAGAGTCAACAGAAGTCGTGCGGATAATCAACGTCGACACTTAGAGTTCAGGTTGACGGTGGGTTTTCTTGAAGGTACCACCCCGGAAAGGGTGTGACGAGTTTTGGAAAACAGAGGAAACTTAGCCCGAGTTACTTTGGGCCTTTTCAGATCATGTGAAGAATAGGCCAGGTTGACTATATGTTAGCATTTGCCGTCCGACTTAGGATGCAGTACGTCCGGTCTTTCATGTTGCTATGTTCGGAAAAGTATCGGAGATCCATCCAGAGTGTTCCCAGTTAATGATGACCGAGTTGGAGGTAGTAACCCAGAGATTTTGGAAATCAAGCGAAGAATAAATGTGGTAAGTTATGAGAAAGAGTTCAAGTGTACGAGTAGGGTACGACGAGTAAAGGAAGAAGCGAACATGTGTTAAAAACATAGATGTGATCATTTCTTTTGTAAAGTGAAGGTGCGAAGGGGGGTATATTTTAGACCTCGGGTGGGAGCTTTTGTAGTGATGGAGGTGATTCCTTTTGGACTTGGATGTAAGTATTTGTGCGTGTTGTATTGTGGCCAGGTGTGGCATAATTGTTTTCGTAAGTATAGCAGTGAAGACTATACTGGCGCATGTTTGTTTTGAGACTTAGAAGGAACATTCGGGACGAATGTTTCTAAGGAGGGGAGAATGTTATACCCCGTATTTCCAGAGTATGTACGTGAGGGCGTACGTATAAAAGTTTAAGCCTTAAAGTTAGGCAAGGGTCGAAATTTGTGCACAACCCCCGAAAAGAAATGTTTTCGACGAAACGTTTTCCAGAACTTGCGTAGGGAAAATTACGGCTATGTCATTAATAATTTTTGTGGATTTTTCCGAGAGATGAATATTTTGGACCAACGAGAGGGCGACACTTGTCACCCTCAAGTGGGCGGTCAAGTGGCCGATGGTGTGCACGTTTTTGTGCCATGTTTTGTGGCCTAAACCATGGGTCAATGTTTGGAGTGAATTGAGGAGTAGATGGCTAGGGGGCACTTGGGCAAATCCTCACCCTCCACTTGCCCACCAATTGTCTTGATCTTGTCCATTGGTTTCCCTATAAATACCCCCCCTTAGTTGAAGATTTCTTCATCCACTCCACACTTTTCTAAGTCTTGAAATCCCTCTCCCCCTTTGTAAGACTTTCGTCCAAGCCTCCCCCTCCCCCTTTGTGATGCCCTAGGCCGAGAGTACCCCCCCTTTTTCTAGTGGTGCTAGCCGAGAGTACCCCCCCCCCCCCTTGCATAGTTGTTCTTGTAAAATACCCCCCCTTGGTAGAAAAGTATTCTCCAAGTATTGTTACTATTCCAAAATACCTTGGCCCAAATACCTTGTAGTATTCCAAGGTTACCCCTATACTAAAAGCCCAGAAATACTATTATACTTCCCTTCAGTCACAAAACGAAACCCTAAGGAAAATCTTCACAGTTGGTTGAAGTATTAAGAAGAAGTTGCGTAGAACTTCTAAGGGTTGTTTGGAGCGGGTTGGTGCGCTCAGAGTAGGAGCTAAACGTTGCTCAGGAGCGACATTTAAACTTGGATAATTTTGGGCTTATCGAGGTAAATACTCTTGTCCTTATATTGTAATTGGAAATTACATACTGTAGTAGTTTAGAATTGAACTGTAATAGAAGGATATTACAGAAAAGAATTGAACTGAAATCACATCAGAAGAATATTAAAGAAGAAGATTAAATCAGACTTACATAGATCAGTATTTACATGAACTTGCGTAGCTTAACGGCAGTGGAAGTGCCCGATTTTCCGTGGAATAGAGAACCCTACGCTTAGAATATTCTACGAGTAGTCTAGACGTTGATAGGCGTATATGCCTTTATAGGTTGAAAAATCGCGAGTAGCATGTTCTACTTGGAAGGTGGACAAGGCTAGCCGGGTTATAGCGGTGGAGCGTTTTGCTAATAGTCGATAATCGTCGCGAGGTATGTGATTCTTCCTATCCTCTTGAGCATGATATTTTAAAAGAATATATATATAGTACGGTAGACGTACGTGTGTTAACTGAACGTGGTTTTACTGCGATGTCTTTTGACTTGAGTCTAATAATAAGAATCTTGAAGTATTTCAAAAGAATTAAGAAACCTTTTTGAAAGAAGAGTAATACTTGGTTTTAAAAGCTTAAGAGTTATACTAGCTTTATGGGAAGTTAGGTATAACGTCTTAAGAGAGATAAAAGGAACGGTTTACTTAATTGTTTATGAACGCCTTATGTTGATTTGGAATCGAGAATAAGTATCGAGCACCATCGCAGCGCTAATAAAGGGAAATGTATTGACTAATTAAGTATTATTGAAACCAAGAGAAACCTCCATCTGCATAGAAGCTAAGATGAGACAAAATGATATTACATTTCCTAGATCATGGCTGCTTTAATAAGATTGTTATGAACAAGTATAACCTACTCACACATAAGGCATATGTTTCTCAAATTGTTTTAAAAGAGAATTATCTTATTAAGTGATTAAGACTATGAACTACGAAACCTTTCGAAAATGAGAAACTTGAGCATTTGAAATTAGGCAAACTTGAAAGTTTGGAAAATAATGTTGTTACTTGATTTTACAAAGGGAAGTGTTTTGGTTTACTTAAAAAGATAGTCACTCTATTTTTATACTACAGGTATTGTGTGACTTTTGTGAAAGAAACGGATCTTTTAAAGAGTTAATGTATGAAGTACTTTGGGGATAAAAACCCGAACTTGTTAACATAAAGTAGAAAGTACCTTGTGTGAATAACTTGATTGTGTTGGTTTGTGATAGCCTTGTAATACTTTCTTGTTGATTTGATAAGTAAACATGTTTAGGATGCTACGTGTGTTAGTATCTTGTGATGTTTGTGTAAAGGGGTTTCCCTTTATTGTGCTTATGATTTTTAACGATAATCTGTTATGTTAGTATTATATCACTCACCTCTTGACATGATACCGGGGTTAAGTCGCCTCCGACGCGGTAGACTCAGTGATGCAGGACCATGATTCGAGAATACCTCACGCGGGTCGGGGACCTATGTGGAGCTTCGAGTTCCGTGTTAGTGTGCGCCTTTATGGTCATGCGCAACATGTGGCCATGCGGATGCGAGTCCGGGACGATGCCGGGAGTAGCTACCCTCGATGCGGGAATACCTCATGCGGCCTATGTGAGTGGCCTATGCGAGCTGCGGAAGTTCGAGACTAGACGCCGCACATTTGATCTCAGCGCGAGTGGCGGCCGATCATGTGGCGGTCTAAATGCACTCGTGATACGATTTATGACCTTGTTGGTACTTTGGGTGTTAGTAGTCGGCTATGCCTTCGTATTTACCCGCACGGTTTTATTATGACACAAAGTGGACACGTGGTCATGCATTCCTTGGTGCTTTTATATCATAGATCGCCGTGAGAAGGTATTCCACGCATGATTGATGTTGTGGCGTGAGACCCATAGTTATATTTGAGTGATGACTTTGAGGCGTGAGTCACGACTTGACATGATCGCTTATTTATTGTGAATCGTAGTTTGGTTATCATATATGTCTCCCGCCTATAGACTACTATGATTTCATTTCTGATTTTTGATTTCACATACTTGGTACTGTTGCATCGACCTTCGGGCCGCGTTCATGCCGCAGAGGTACACCCGCGATCGTCGATCCTCGCCTCGTGATCACATTCAGCGTTTGGGAAGCTCCGTTTCTCGGAGGCTTATCGGTATAGTCCCCGTCGTTGTAGGTACTTACATTCAGGGTATGGCGGCCCGTCCCGCCATTGTTGTTGTATCATTCTTAAGTGCAGAGTACATTGTAGGCGAGTTTGTAAAAGGAATGTAACTGTTCGGATTCAAGTTATATATATATATATGCCGTAAGGCAACTTTTCGCAGAAAAACTGTTTTACACTTCATGTTATTTCATGTCTTGTTTTAGGTTCCGCTGATTTCTCTGATGTATGTCTACTTGGGTGCCCGGGGTAAGGCACGACCACGCCCGGTTCGGTCGTGATAAAGAGAGATCGGCCGCGCGCCAAATCACCCAAATATCGCAGAGTCGCGGCCGCGTGGCCGATAGCGTGGCGCGCGCCGACGCGGAAAATCAGTTTAATGACGACTCGCCAGCCTGAAGGGGAAAAGGTTGAGGCGATTTGGAGCCTATAAAAGGAGAACCCTAGGCAGTTTTTAAGGGTTCTCTTTCTTGCACAACACAAGGATTCTTGGATTGAAGATTGGAGACCATAGTTTAGTAACTTTCTTTCCTTTTCTTTTCTTTTATTTTAGTTTTGTATGATGAACCTTGAATTAGTTCTTGTCATGTCAATGGCTAGGAACTAATTCTTTTATAGGGCTTTCCATGTTAAATCACTAGAAACTTATGTTATGAATTGATGCATGTTATGGTTATTCTTCTTCTTGTTGAGATTTATCCAATAATTGCTTTGAATGCTTGATAATTAATTGATCACTAATTATCATTATTTATATGATTTCTAATCAAACTTCGAAAGGAGGAGGTTGTGAATATGTTGTAAGTTGGGTAGACATATTTTGGATTGGGGATGAAAATACCTCAATTATTTATGTAGCGTTAATGAGAGGCTTAAAACCCCTAATTTTACGCATGACGCGTGACGGTTAACTAGGTTTTTGTTCTTAATCCTCCTATAGAGTCATCCTTATCACCGAAAGGTAGAAAGGAGCAATACTGGGGTTGAGTGTTTATATAACCTTAACGGGAGTATAAAACGATTTCGTAAACCTGCTAGCTCCAAAAGAAGAAGACCATAATTCATTGCATTAATAAGTAACATAAGCGGATAGTTGAGGAGACGTGGAAGCTCTATTCCCATCACAACTGAAGTAATACTATAGTTAATTAGCTTTTATAATTGTTAGTTATAAACAACAAAATCAATATCGGTTACCAAATAGATACCAAAAGATAGATAATTGGTACTTGAACACTAATCCTTGTGGACGATATTCGGTCTTACCAAGACTATATTACTTGACTCGACAACGTGCACTTGCGTTAAAATGTGTGCATCTTTTCGCGCATCAAGTTTTTGGCGCCGTTGCCGAGGATTAGGCATAGTTCAATATCAAATTTGTCTATTTTTAATTTGTAATTTGGTTTTTAATTTTTTATTTTTATTTTTACGTTTTTATTTTCGGAAAGAAATCAGGGTGCCTTGATTTGTTGTCTGTTTTTGATCTATTTCAGGAAATCAGTTTATGCGAAGGAGAAGATGGGCAGACACTCTTGTTCCCTTCAATCCAGATATTGAGAAAACCTGTAAACAGAACAAAAAGAATCAGCGAATTGCAACCTTGATAGAGATGGACGGTGTTCAAAACAACAACATGATGAGAGAAGGGTTAGGTGAAAATCAACCCAATCCAGGAATGCCTCGGCAAGTACCTATGGATGTCGAGGAAAGAGTTCAAGTCCAGGCAGAAAGAAGCTTGGGAGACTATGTGCTGCCGAGAGTGAATGGAGCACAGACATGTATTAGGCTCCCTGCCATAGGAGCAAACAACTTTGAGATAAAACCGGCGATTCTGAGCATGGTACAGCACACAGTGCAATTTGGAGGACTGCCATCGGAGGATCCACATATGCACATAGCTAATTTCTTGGAGCTATGTGCAACTTTCAGATATAACGGCGTTACTGATGATGCCGTCAGATTGAGGCTCTTTCCCTTCTCACTCAGGGATAGAGCAAAAATATGGTTGAATTCCCTCCCAGCCGATTCGATTTTTACATGGCAAGAGCTGGCACAGAAATTTTTGGCCAAATTCTTTCCCCCATGCAAAGCAGCAAAATTGAGAGGAGAGTTGAACAACTTCTACCAAGCAGATGGAGAGTCCTTATACGAAGCTTGGGAAAGATTCACAGATTTACAGAAAAAATGCCCACACCATTGCATTGAGTTGTGGAACTTGATCCACATCTTCTATAACGGGTTGAGCGGTACAACCAGAACCATTATAGATACAGCAGCAGGTGGGACATTCATGAGGAAAACAGCCCACGACGCTCACAAATTATTAGAAGATATGGCCACCAACAACCATGTCACAGAAGAGAGATCAATGAGTGGGAGGAGAACAGTGGGAGTCCACGAAATAGATGCCATTGCTGCCTTGAATGCCCAAGTGGCCTTGTTGACAAAACAGTTGCATCAACATACAGTATCGGTGAATGCAGTGCAGATGCCCAAGAGTTGTGAAATCTGTGGAGGTCCACATACATTCGATAGGTGTCCTTCAGCTGATCCCAATAATATGCCAATCGAGCAGGCAGAGTGTCAGGCCGTGGGTAACTATCAAAGGCCACAAAATAATCCATACTCCAACACATACAATCCAGGGTGGAGGAATCACCCAAATTTCTCATGGAGAGGAGACCAGGGGCAGCAGAATCAATATAGGGGCCAGTACCAAACCCAGCAGAACCAGAATCAGCAGGCCTTTACTCAGGCCCCACCTCCTCAACAGTTCAATGCACCGGTTCAGCAAGAAAAGCCAGACGAGCTGAAAGCAGCTTTGTTGGCACTTACCAACGCCCAGACCCAGTTCGTAACAGAAGCTAGATCCTCGTTCAGGAATTTAGAAATACAAGTGGGTCAGCTAGCAAAGCAAGCAAACAGCAGCCACAGGGTACACTGCCAAGCAACACAGAGGTGAATCCGAGGGAGCAATGTCAGGCAGTACAATTGAGAAGTGGCAAGCTGAGCGCAATACCTCACCAAGAGTTGAGCAAAGGGCATAGATATAAAAAGAGAAGGTGGTTGAATCTAGCCCAGTAGTAGAGAAAACTCCAGAGAAGGAGTATACAGAGAAGATCCCATTCCCCCCAGAGATTACAGCGGAAGGCGGTTGATAAACAATTCTCCAAATTTTTGGAGACATTCAGAAAGCTGCATATCAACATACCCTTTATAGAAGCATTGGAGCAGATGCCCTCCTATTTCAAGTTCATGAAGGAGATCTTGGGGAAGAAGAAGAAACTGGTGGAGTATGAGATGGTAGCACTAACGGAGGAGTGCAATGCTATCTTACAGAAGAAGTTTCCCCCTAAACTAAAAGGCCCAGGGAGCTTTACACTACCTTGCACAGTTGGCAGGGTGACATGCAACAGGGCTTTGTGCGATTTAGGGGCAAGTATAAATCTGATGCCTTTATCGGTATTTAAACGATTGGAGTTGGGTGAGGCCAAACCAACCACTGTGAGCCTACGGTGGCGATGGGGCGGTGGTTCATCCAAGAGGAAAGATTGAGGACGTGATTGTTAAAGTAGGAAAATTCTTTTTTCCTGCGGACTTCTTCATTCTTGACATGGAAGAGGACGCAGAAATCCCTATCATATTGGAGAGACCATTCTTAGCGATAGGGAGAGCCCTGATCGATGTAGAATGAGGGGAGCTGACATTGAGGGTGGAGAAGGAAGAAATGTTGTTTAAAGTATTTAAACACATCATTGAGCCACCGACCATGAGCAGGTGCTTTGCAATCAGCACCATCCACCCCCCCTGTGAGCGATAAGTCAACCAAGGAGATGAGCCCAGCGGTATGGCTTACGAACCTCCACAAAGCGGTATGTGTTCTGAACTTCCCTTAACGATAATGCTAAGGAGAAGAAGAAAAAGAAAATGACAAATGTGGAGAAAATGGATTAGTTGTGGGGTTGATCCACCCCACGTTTATTGAGTTAAGGAACTTGCGTCCGGCTAAAAGACGTTAAAGACAACGCTACTTGGGAGGCAACCCAAGGTATTTTGATTTATTTTACTTTAATATAATAGCTTTTTTTATTAAGAACGGTCTCACGGAGGTAGTGTTTGTGTTGTGATTGACAGGTAGAGGCCAATACATTGCAGGGCGACAAACTGAGGAACGAGGATTTCGAAAAAGCGGTAAGCACCGCGGCCGAAGCGGCGCGCGCTAAAAGCGTAAAAGCGCTGAAGTTTGCGCGCGCCAGAAGCGGCGCGCGCAAAAATCCAGAAAAATTGCCAAGTGTAGCTGTGTAGGCGCCGCGGTGCCATGCGAGGGCGCGACGCGAAATTCCCGGAGTGCAGAACATTGGCAGCCGCGGCTAAAGCGGTCGCGCGGCGAAATCCAGAAATTAAAAGACGCCCAGAAATCAGATTTTCCCCAATTTCAAAACCAAAACCTAAACCCCCTCCTCCACAAAACCCACGAAAATCCACAAGTTACCCACAAATCCTCCACAAATCAAACCTAACCACAACCAAAACTCTTAAATTCCTAAGACCCTTAGCTATCTCAACCAGCAAAACTCCATCCCATTGCCTCAAATCACCATTAGAAGCAAGAATACCTTGAAGAACACCATAAAAAGGTAATCTTCATCTTTTCTTGAAAGCTTTCAGTAGTTAAAGAAGGTAGTAGTTTGGAGAAGTGTTGCATTGTGAAGTAGTTGGGGTGATGAAAAATTGGGTGTGAAGTTTAGAGAAGAGTAGACAAGGAGGGTGTGGGTATTGGGTAGTAGAGTTGAAGTTTGGGGGTGTTAGCTGCTAATTGTTGATTGTGTTGGGGAACACTTGTGCTACTAAGTTGTAAGCTGCAGAAAGTGTTTTAACCATGTCTGCCAGAAAGAGAAGAGCCTCCACATCCACCTCAGCCCCGCAATACGACGATACTAGGTTCGTGAGCTATCAAGCTTATGAAAGATACAAAAAGCTTGGTACCAGACCCTTAATACCTGAAAGGGGAATGGACTATCAGAGGGAGTCGCTTGGGGAAGAGGATGCCTATGAGCCCATTCGGGCAATGATTGAGATGATGGGGTGGAGGAGATTTGTGAACCCGGACAAGATAGCACCTATGAACACAACAATGGTGCGTGAATTCTATGCTAACTTTCCGGAGAGGGTGGACAAAAAATGCTTTGTCAGGGGAAAATATATGCCTGTGACGGCAGGAGTGATAAATATATCTCTAAAAACAGCAGATGTTGAAGAAAGGGGTGGCCAAAGCTATTTCGACTACGGTCGAAGCACCACCAAGATCAGTGGGGCCGTTGCGAACCGATGAGCTACCCAGGGCTGCATTTGATATTTCAAGAAATGGATCAAGAGGACTGAGCAGGTGCCAGTTCAACAAAATAGCCAAGGGTTGGCTATATTTCATCAGTGCCCGTCTGATCCCATCAACGCACTTCACCAGAGTGCCAGAAGATAGGATTAAATTGATATATGGAATCATGACGGGGAAAACGATTGATGTGGGGAAAGAGATAGTGCAGAGCATTGAAGAAATCAGCAGGTTGGTAACAACAGGTGGATTGGGACATGGCTCACTTATCACTGAGTTATGCCACATGAATGGGGTCACAATCCTACCCACTGACACTAAAGAGAGAAACCAACTGCCTGTGTCATATGGGATAGTGCACTCTTTCCTAGACCCAAGCCCCCCAGCAGCAAGAAGAAGAGCACAACCACCACCACCAGCAGCAGCAGAGGCCGCAATGAATGAAGATGAGCCTGAAATAGAGGCTCAATATGCGGCAGGGCCTAGCCACCAGCCTACCAGAGATTCCGAACCCTCAGTGCCCATGATGGAGCAATTGCTTCAGAATCAGATGAGGATGATGCCGAGTTTGGACACAGTGATACAAGGACAGCAAGAAACGCGGCAGCAAATTAATGAGATGAGTTCCTTGTTCAACCAGTGGTCCATGCACTATCCCATGCCACCCCCACCACCACCATTTTAGCCAAGTCTGTAAGTGTCTTGTTTTCTTTTATTGTCTTTGAGTCTACACACATTGGGGACAATGTGTGATTTAAGTTTGGGGGGGTGTTTTATTTGTGTTTTATTTGTGTCTTGTTATAGTATGTTTGAGTATTTTTGATTGTTTTGTGTATATTTTGAGTCACAATTTTTTTTTTCTTTTGAGTCATAATTGTCTGTCAAAGATCATGTATGCTGTAGTTACTAGAAACACCTAGTGAAGTAATGTGGAATAATGTAATGGAATTAGAAGCAACTATCTAAACACTTAGGTTAGATATGCCAAAAACTCACAAAATCTGTCTATTTGGAGTTTCTTGCTTAAATTATGCATGTTAAATGATGAAAACCTATGTGTTATGATTGCTTGCTATTTGAGGCGAAATAGTTAGGATATGCATGTTAGGGAGATGACTCAGGCGTTTCTTTGATAGCCAATTCTTACCACTCTTTTCTATCCCTGACTTTTAAAAGTATCCCTAGTCAGCCCCATTGAGCCTAAAAATTGAAACTTTTTCTTTGACACCCTATATTCCCACAAATTGTGCCATAAGTAAAAATGTGAAATAGTGGAATAAATTGTGTTAAAAAAAGAGACAAAAAGAGTGAACAAGCTTGATGCACCCCAATAAAAAAGTAACAAGAAATAGGCAAAAGCCTAAGTTTGGGGGTGCTTGTCATCATTATACACTTCACTCTCCCAAAACAAAAGAGGGGAAAGATTGATTTGAAGTGAAGAAAAGAATCAAAAGAAAAGGGAAACACTGAAAAGCTAAAGAGCTTATGGTACACAAAAATGAGCCTAAATGCCTCTTTTTACCTACCTATACCTAAGCCTACATTACAACCCTTAAAGTCCTGAAGATCTCTTTTATGCATATCCAGGATTAGTGGAGAATAGCAAGTAAACATGTCATAGGATTTTTGAATTTTACAAGCATGATTCAGTATGTTGACTTCCATTAAGCATGATAAAAATGAGTTTGCGAAATATCTAGCTTAATGTGTTTAGTGTGCTAAAAATTTCATGTTATATGTCCTGCATATTATTCTGCTAACCTTCATATTTTTCTAGATAACATCAATGCAGCAAAAGTGATCAATGTCAGCGAGTCTTTTATTTTTCGTGTTCTTGAGTCCTTTATTTCTTTCTTTCTATCTTTGCTCGAGGGCGAGCAAATGTTAAGTTTGGGGGTATTTGATCGGTGTATTTTATATACACTTTTTTGAGTCGTTTTTAGTTAGTCTTTTGTCCCTTTTTGTACAAATAAGTGTCGTATTAGGATATATTTTCTTTCTTTTGAGTCAAAGTGGTTAAAATGGCCAAATGACGGAAAAGGAGCTAAAAGAGGGCAAAAGTGGAGGTTCCAGAGCTTAAAAGCAGAGAAAGTGGCGAACGAGGCAGCAGTCGTGCCGCGGCCTCATGCCAACGATAGCGGGGCGGCGCCTAATCATCAGAGAGGCTACGAAGTTGCGGCGCGCTCGAACAGCAGATCGGGGCGCGGCGTAAATCACCCGGCATCTGCGAGTTGCGGCGCGCGGCCGATAGCGAACAGCGCCGACGCGGGAAAATCAGGTTTAATGACGAATTTTGGGCCAGGCCTGAAGGGGAAAAGGTTGAGGCGGTTTGGAGCTTATAAAAGGAGAACCACAGCGCTTTTAAGGGTTCCCTTTCTTACAACACAAGGATACTTGGATTGAAGATTGGAGACCATAGTTTAGTAACTTTCTTTCCTTTTCTTTTCTTTTATTTCAGTTTTGTATGATGAACCTTGAATTAGTTCTTGTCATGTCAATGACTAGGAACTAATTCAAGGTTCATCATACAAAACTGAAATAAAAGAAAAGAAAAGGAAAGAAAGTTACTAAACTATGGTCTCCAATGAACCTTGAATTAGTTCTTGTCATGTCAATGACTAGGAACTAATTCTTTTATAGGGCTTTCCATGTTAAATCACTAGAAACTTATGTTATGAATTGATGCATGTTATGGTTATTCTTCTTCTTGTTGAGATTTATCCTGCTTTAAATGCTTGGTAATTAATTGATCACTAATTATCATTATTTATATGATTTCTAATCAAACTTCGAAAGGAGGAGGTTGTGAATATGCTGTAAGTTGGGTAGACATATTTTGGATTGGGGATGAAAATACCTCAATTATTTATGTAGCGTTAATGAGAGGCTTAAAAACCCTAATTTTACGCATGGCGCGTGACGACTAACTAGATTTTTGTTCTTAATCCTCCTATAGAGTCATCCTTATCACCGAAAGGTAGAAATGAGCAATACTGGGGTTGAGTGTTTATATAGCCTTAACGGGAGTATAAAACGATTTCGTAAACCTGCTAGCTCCAAAAGAAGAAGACCATAATGCATTGCATTAATAAGTAACATAAGCGGATAGTTGAGGAGACGTGGAAGCCCTATTCCCATCACAACTGAAGTAATCCTATAGTTAATTAGCTTTTATAATTGTTAGTTATAAACAACAAAATCAATATCGGTTACCAAATAGATACCAAAAGATAGATAATTGGTACTTGAACACTAATCCTTGTGGACGATATTCGGTCTTACCAAGACTATATTACTTGACTCGACAACGTGCACTTGCGTTAAAGTGTGTGCATCTTTTCGTGCATCATCAGGGCTCCGAGACTTCGGGTTTCCAGGAAGGAAGAGATCTTAACCGATCGAGACCACCCCCCTCTCGGTGTGGCCGATGCGGTAAATTCCATTTTGGGTATTATAGTAGTGCTTTGGGAGCTTGTTTCACTTACGGTCGGCAGGGCCATTTTTTCGAGGGATTGTCCGACCAGAGGTAGCGCAAATGGTAGGGTTCAGCCTACAGGGTCGTTTGTCGGGTCTTCATCTCCTGCGGTTACTCGCCCCGGAGGGCAGGGTGCTCATGGGCCAGCAGGTCGCGGAAGAGGTCTTGGCAGGGGTTCTAGTTCCAGCGGTCCTCAGAACCGCATATATGCCTTATCCAGCCGTCAGGACCAGAAGACGCCGTCGGATGTCGTCACAGGTACATTATTGGTTTCATGATGTGACGTATATGCTTTGACAGATCCGGGTTCTACTTTGTCCTATATATCTCCTCATATTGATGGTAGAATAGGGATAGAGCCTGAGTCCATAGAACCTTTTGAGGTAGCTACGCCAGTAGGTGATTCGGTGGTAGCGAAGTGGGTATATAAGGCTTGCCCAGTGACTATATACAGTCGTCAGACCCTAGCCGAATTGATAGAATTGGATATGACAGATTTTGATGCTATTATGGGTATGGATTGGTTGGAGAGATTGGTACGGTTCCAGTTTCCCGGTGAGCCGGTTATCGAGTGGAAAGGGAATACTGCGTCGCTGAGGGGTAGGTTTATTTCGTACCTCAAGGCTAGGAAGATGGTTCAGAAGAGATATATCTACCATCTTATTCGGGTATTTGATACAGAGGCTGAGTTTCCAGATCTTCAGTATGTTCCGATTGTTAGAGAATTTCCGGATGTATTCCCAGACGATCTCTCAGGTATTCCTCCTGAGAGGGAGATAGAGTTCTGTATTGATGTTCTGCCAGATACTCGGTCTATATCTATTCCACCATACAGAATGACACCTGCTGAGTTGAGGGAGTTGAAGGACCAGCTGAAAAATTTGCTGGAGAAAGGCTTTATTAGGCCTAGTACTTCACCTTGGGGAGCGTCGATATTGTTTGTAAAGAAGAAGGATGGGACACTGCGTATGTGTGTCGATTACAGGAAGTTGAACAAGATAACCATCAAAAATAGATACCCCTCCCCAGGATTGATGATTTGTTTGATCAGTTGCAGGGTGCGAAGTGTTTTTCCACGATAGACCTGCGATCTGGTTATCATCAGGTGCGAGTTAGGGATGCAGATGTCCCTAAGACTGCATTCAGGACCCGGTATGGGCATTATGAGTTCAGGGTGATGTCTTTCGGTTTGACTAATGCTCCAGCAGTATTTATGGATTTAATGAACCGGGTGTTCAAGCCATTTCTGGATACCTTTGTTATAGTATTCATTGATGACATCTTGGTTTATTCGCCGGAGGCGGGAAGCATGCGGATCATTTGAGGGCCAGTGCGAGAGTCCTCCGAGGCTGATTGTATGCCAAGTTCTCTAAGTGTGAGTTTTGGTTGGCTTTAGTGGCATTCTTAGAGCACGTTATCGGGGCCGATGGTATTCGGGTTGATACAGCAAAGATTGAGGCAGTCAAGACTTGGCCTAGACCTACTACACCAACTGAGGTACGCAGCTTTTTGGGCCTTGCGGGTTATTATCGGAGGTTTGTGGAGAAGTATGCTTCGATTTCAGCGCCTTTGACTAGGCTGACTCAGAAAGCGGCTAAGTTCCAGTGGACGGATACGTGTGAAAAGGGCTTCCAGTTACTGAAGGAAAAATTGACGACGGCCCCAGTTCTTACTCTTCCAGAGGGTTTAGACGGGTATGTGGTTTATTGTGATGTGTCGGGTATCGGGCTTGGATGTGTGTTGATGCAGCATGGTAAGGTTATAGCTTACGCATCTCGACAGCTCCGGAAGCATGAGAAGAATTACCCCACACATGATTTGGAGTTAGCAGCAGTGATACATGCCTTGAAGATCTGGAGGCATTATTTATATGAAGTTCATGTGGATATTTTTACAGACCACAAGAGCCTCCAGTATATCTTCAGCCAGAGGGAGCTAAACTTGCGGCAGAGACGGTGGTTAGAGTTACTTAAGTATTATGATGTCAATATCCTATACCACCCAGGGAAGGCCAATGTAGTTGCAGATGCTCTTAGTCGTAGATCTATGGGTAGTGTCACGACCCGACCCCGGGCCCGCGACTGGTGCCTTACCCCGGGCACCCTAGTGATACAACATCAGAGAAAATCAGCGGAAATAAAAACTTACACATGAAACAAGATATACAATAAGAAAATATGCTAACCAAAACGGTCACCTTTCTGCATATATATATATAAAAACTTGAGCGATTCATCCCTTACAAACCACACTTGCACGATGCTATAGACCTAAGAATGTTATAACAACAACGACGGGGCGGGGCCGCCATACCACGAATGTAAGTACCTACAACGACAGGGACTATACGAAAGATAAGCCTCGGAGAAACGGAGCTTCCCAAAACGCGGCTGTGATCTATGGCGAGCGATCAACAAGCGATGTACCTCACTGCGGCATGAACGCGGCCCGGAAGAAGTCGATCTGGTACCAAGTATGTGGCGAAAATGCGTAAGTGAAATCATAATAGTCTATATAAAGCGAAGACATATATGATAATCAAATTACGATACCTGATATGTGGCAAATATGTCAAGTCAGGGACTCACGCCCTCAAAGTCATCACTCAAATATAACCATGGGTCTCATGCCCACAATATCAATCATGCCCGTGGAATTCCTTCCTCACTGCCGGCAGTCCATGATATAAAACACCAAGGAACACACATGAACACCAGGTCCCACCTGTGTCATAATAAAACCGTACGGGGTAAGTATGAAGGCATAGCCGACTACTAGAACCCACCGTACTAACAATGCTATAAAACTGTATCACGAGGTCTTTCTAGACCGCGAATGATCGAATTTGGGCCACTCGCGCGATATCATTGTCGCGCGTCTAATCTCGAACTCCGCATTCGCGATAGGCCACCTAGGCCCGCATGAGGTATTCCTCGCATCGGGGGTAGCTAACCCTCGGCATCAACCTGGACTCCCGCAATCCGCATAGTCACCTGGACCGCATGAGGTATTTCTCGCATCGGCGTAACACACCCGGAGTGATCATCCTGGAGCTCCATGATTCGCATAGGTCACGTAGACCAGCGTGAGGTATTCTCGCGACGGGGTAGCTAACCCTCGGCAACATAACAAGTCAGGGGGGTATGTGATATAATACCAGTACAACGGGCTTGTCGTTAAACAACGTAAGCACAACAAGAATAACCCCCTTACACAAACATCACAAGATACTAACACACGTAGCATCATAACATGTTCACTTTATCAAACCGACAAGAAAGTATTACAAGGCTATCACAGGCAAAACATAGGCAAGTTACTCACACAAGGTACTTTTATTTCATGTCAACAAATCCGGGTTTTTAACCATAAAGTACTACATACATTAATTCTTTTAAAAAAAGTTCCATTTCTTTCACAAAAGTCACACGATACCCGTAGTATCAAAATAGAGCAACTAACTTTTTAGGTAAACCAAAACAATTTCCATACCGTCTTTTTAAACCAACATAAGACAAAAGCATGCCTTCCTTTTAAACGAAAAACACTTCAAATCCTCAAGTCTTTCTCTTTTATAAATCAAGTCCTTACTTTGTAATTTTAAGAAAATCAAAACTTGTTTATTAATGATCTTATTAAAGCAACCATGATCTAGGAAATGTAATACAATTTTGTCTTATCTTAGCTTCTATGCAGATGGAAGATTCTACTTGTTTTTAAGTTAATTAATAGTTATTACCTTTTCCTTTATTAACGCTGCATTGGCTTGTTCGATATTCATTCCCCTTTCCGAAATCAATATAACATTATTATTTAAAAACCAAGTACTCATTCTTTTACCTACATAAAGTCGTTATAATTAACTTCTCATAAAGCTATTATAACACTTTATGTTTTAAACCAACTTAATTCGTTTAGCACACGTACGTCTACCGTACTACATAGTTCACAATAATCATGCTAGAAAGGATATGAAGAGGTTCACATACCTCGCGACGATTATCGACAATTAGCAAAATGCTCCAAAGTACTATAACCTTGCTAGCCTTTTCCACCCTTCAAGTAGAGTACGCTACTCGTAGAACTTCAACCTATAAAGGTCACAAAACGTCTATCAACCTCTAGATCTCCTCGTAGAATAATTCAAAGTACAAGGTTCCTTATTCTATGGAAAATTCGGCAGCACCTCCCCCCCCCCCCCCCCGTAACCACATAAATCTCCTCCCCTAACAAGGTCCGCTACCAAGCCAACAACTCGAGGGTTACGTTCTTGGACGTGTACAACATCGCCACCATATACTACAAGTCTCAGTAAATACGATCGATGTAAAACGATTCAATTCTTTTTAATCATCCTTCCAATATATCTTCTACTCGATTCTAAACTACTACAATATGTAATATCCAATTACAATAGGGGACAAAGATCATTACCTCGATAAGCCCAAAATTATCCAAGATTTATAAGTCGATCTGAGCAACGTTTAGCTCCACTTCCTTACGCTCGACCGCTCAAGCAACCCTTAGAAGTTTCTAAATAACTTCTCTTAACACTGTCACGACGTTCGGGGCGTGGATCGTGCCTTACCCGCACCCAGTAGTCATACATCGAGTAATGTGGAATATAAAACAAGACATGAAACAATTGTAAAAAAGAGACACAGTTTTATGTGAGAAAATGTCGCCTTTCGGCATATATACATAAACATAGTTTTGCAGTTACATCCCAACTGTACAATAGGACTACAGACCTCTAAGGAAGTAAACAACTATGGCGGGACGGGGCCCCGCCATACCTGAATGTACAAACTATCTACAATACGGGGAGATCATACCAAAAGTAGAGCCTCGGAGAAGATGGAGCTCAGGCACCAACGTAGAGATCCTAAGGATGTGGATCTAGCACTGCTTGCCACCTGCGGCATGAACGCAGCCAGAAGGAGGTCGATTACAGTACTAAGTATGCATCGTAAAGTACTTAATGAAAACATTTCATTTTAAAAATCAGTTTACATATATGTATGAAACAACCAAGGTAACCCAGTAGTGCACATCATAAACAAGAGCAATAATAGGTAAGCGTAATGAGTCTTTCTAGGCCGCGAATGATCGAGCGAGGCAATTGCCCATATTATCATTAAGCAAGCCTAATCCTCGGACTCCGTAGTCCGCATAGGCCACTCACGTAGGCTGCGTAGGCATAACCCGCGTCGAGGGTAGCTACTCCTCGGCATCGATCTGGACTCGTAGTCGCATGACCACATTGCGCATGAGGTATAACCCGCACTAACACGGAACTCTCGCGACTCGCATAGGTCACACAGACCGCGTGAGGTGTCCTCGCATCATAGTCACGCAATTCGCACGAGGTATACCCGCGTCGGAGGCGACTTAACCCGGTATTTGTCAAGAGGTGAGTGATATAATACTAACATAACAGCTTATCGTTAAACACATAAGCACAACAAGAATATCCTTTTATACAAACGTTACAAGACACTAACACACATAACATCATATCATGTCTACTTATCAAACCATTTTATTATTCTTTCCATAAATCAATGTAAGTCATTATAAACACATAAGTAAACTGTTCCTTTTATCATTCTTAAGTTGTTATACCTAACTTCCCATAAAGCTAGTATAACTCTTAAGCTTTATTTAAAAACCAATTAGTTCTCTTACATTGAAAATGATTGATATTCTTTTGAAATGCTTTCAGATCATTATTATTCAGGCTTAAGTCGCGAGACATTGCCGTAAGTATTATTCAGGCTTAAGTCGCGAGACATTGCCGTAAGTATTATTCAGGCTTAAGTCGCGAGACATTGCCGTAAGTATTATTCAGGCTTAAGTCAAAAGACATTGCCGTAGTTATTATTCGATTAACACTGCGTCTACCGTACTATATATATATTTAAAATATCATGCTCGGGTATAGGAAGAATCACATACCTTCGCGAAAACCTCCTCGAAGTCGAATATGTCGCGCGCAGAATCGACTATAACGATCAAATACGTCTATCAACGTCTCAGGCATCTTGTATAAAGCTTTAAGCGAGAGGGTTCTCTATTCATGGGAATTTGGGCGCACTTCCGGTAAGCTATACGATCTCTTGTAAAAAGTCTATGTGAGTATAGTTCAATTATTCTTCTTTTAAACCCTTCACCGTGATAACAGTTCAATTCTATTCGTAATATCCTTCAAGTATTTAATACTTAATTCTATACTTCTACAGTATGTATTCTCTAATACAAAGAGGGTTAGGATTATTTACCTCGGTAAGCCCAATAATATCCTAGATATAAGTCGATCAGGAGCAAGGCTTAGCTCTAAGTCATGCGCTCGATAGCTCGAGGAAACCTTAGAAGTTCTTCACAACTTCTACAAAGTACTAAGGGATTTGGGCTAGGGTATTTTGGGCATTATAACAATACTAGAAGGCAACTTTTCTACCAAGGGAGGGGGGGTAGATTTCGGCTAGGCTAGGGGGGGATAGCCTCGGCTAAGCTTCTCAAAGAGGGGGGGGGGGTGGTGTTTGGACGAAAAGCTATAAGGGAGAGGGAAGGATTTTCAAGACTTGGAAAGAAATTTGTGGATGAAGAACTCTTCATCACAAGAGGGGTATTTTTAGGTCAAGGGATGGCCAACCAATGGCCAAGATTATGCCAAGTGCAAGGCAAGTGTAAGGTCAAGATTAGGGCAAGTGTACCTAGCCAACTTGCACACAAAATATCCTACCAACTACTTGACAAAATTGGCACTCCAATCGGCCTCAATGACGCCTCAAGTCCACCAATTGGAGGGTGACAAGTGTCGCCCTCCCGTTGGCCCAAAGTGTTTCGTCTCTCGGAAAAATCCGCAAAAATTAGAAATGGCATAGCCGGAATTTATCCTACGCGAGTTGTGTAAAACGTTTCGTCGGAGCGATTCTTTTAATGAGTTGTGCCCAAAAGCGTCTCATTGCCTACTTTAAGGCTAAACTTTCGTGACGTGCGCCTCACGTACATACTGCGGAAATACGGTATAACATTCTCCCCTCAGAAACATTCGTCCGAATCTTCCTTCCCAAGCGATTAACGATAAGATTCCTCATAACTTAAATTTGCAAATGCCACACGGCAATGAACAACACTTAGGCATAAACGATAATGAAGATTTATAAGTAGGAAAGTGAATTACACGGAGGTGTGGGAATAGGTGAGTACTTACGCCTCATGTCCTCGCCTTCCCACGTCATCTCCTCCTCGAGCTCGTTCGCAAGACTTGGGCGGAAGCCACGTCCTTGGTCAGACGCCTAACTGACGATCGACTATCGCTATGGGAATCTCCTCATACGATAACCCTCGGTCACTGGACATCGTCAATCGGGTGTACCACTAGATGGATCCCCGATACACCTCGCCGGCGTAGAAACATGAAACACCGGATGCATCGCCTCCAGATCGGACGGCAGATTCAACTCATGAGCAACCTTGCCTACCTGCGGACAACTGAAGCGGCCCGATGTACCTTGGTGAGTTTCTTCCTTCCGAATCTCATCACACCGCCGTGGGTGACACCTTTAGGAAAACCCAATCATGAACCTCGAACTCCAGATGCCGACGACGATGATCTGCATATGACTTCTGTCGACTCTGAGCTGTCAGCAACCTCTCCTGGATAAGCTTCACCTTATCCACTGCCTGCTGCACCAAATCTGGTCCCACTAACTGCACCTCGCCCACATCGAACCAGCCTATAGGCGATCTGCACTTCCTTCCATACAAGGCCTCATAAGGCGCCATCTGAATACTGGAGTGGTAGCTATTATTGTATGCAAACTCAACTAGAGGCAAATGATCCTCCCAGCTACCCCTGAAGTCAATAACACAGGCTCGCAGCATATCCTCAAGAGTCTGGATAGTGCGCTCTGCCTGTCCGTCTGTCTGTGGATGGAATGCGATTTCGAGCTCACTGCGTCCCTAAACCCTCTGGAAAGACCTCAGGAAGTTAGCGTAAATTGGGCTCCTGCATGCGATATGATCGAAATAGGGACTCATGCGATCGGCGATCTCTCGGATGTAAAGTGCGGAATAATCCTCGGTGAAAAAGTCGCCTGACGGGAAGAAAGTGGGCTGATTTAAATCACTGTCAACGATAACCCATATAGAATCATGTCTCCTCTGAGTGCGAGGTAATCCTGTGATAAAGTCCATGTTGATTACCTCCCACTTCCAGGTCGGGATCTCTATCGTCTGCAACAAACCACCAGGCCTCTGGTGCTCTACCTTCACCGCGACAACACGCACCGAGCTAC
This sequence comes from Przewalskia tangutica, assembly GCA_029844215.1. Lineage (NCBI taxonomy): Eukaryota > Viridiplantae > Streptophyta > Magnoliopsida > Solanales > Solanaceae > Przewalskia > Przewalskia tangutica. The sequence goes on from CM056727.1 coordinate 69,921,056, forward strand.
GAACTCGCAACGTCCTCTTCAAGCCATCCCACCAATACACGGATCTAAGGTCGTGGTACATCTTGGTCGACCACGGATGGATGAAGTAACGCTTGTGTGTGTGCTTCCCAAGAACCCTGCCGAAGTCCTGAAACATCCGGAACACACAACGCCCTCAAACCTTAGTACCCCATGGTGCTACCTCAAAGGACCCTTGCCTCACGAAGAGTCGTATCACGATAACGTGTCAAAATCGGATCTCGGTGTTGCCTCTTCACCTCGCCGGCGATGGAAGACTGGCAACCTCACGAACTCGAACCCATTTGCTATCGTAATCAATCAAACGGACACCAAGGCTCGCTAATCGATGCAAATCACGAACCATGTCCTCCTCTCTGCACATCGATAGGCTCCCATCGACTACGACTAAGAGCATACGCCACGACATTGGCCTTCCGGGTGGTATAGGATATCAACATCGTAATCCTTGCGGCTCTAACCACCGTCTCGCCGTAAGTTCGGCTCCTCTGGTGAAGATATACCGAGGCTCTTGTGGTGCGTATAAATATCCACGTGAACCCCATACAAATAGTGCCTCGGATCTTGGCGTGAATCACCACGCGACTCAAATAATGGGTGGGGTAGTTCCTCTCGTGTTTCTTGGTGTCGGGATGCATACGCTATAACCTTGACTGCTGCATCAACACACATCCCAACCCGATGCCGCGACGATCACAATATACGACATAACCGTCTGGACCTCCGGAAGAGTAAGAACGGGCGATCGTCGATCTCTCGCCAAGAATCGAAACCTCGCTCACAAGAATCAGTCCATCAAACTTAGCCGCTTACGAGTCAACCTAGTCAATGGTGCGAGAGATAGAAGCAAACTTCTCCACGAACGCGATAATAACTGCAAGGCCCGTAAAATCGCGAACCTCTCGCCGGAGTAGTAGGTGCAGGCCAAGTCTGATCGCTTTCGATCTTGGCGTATCCACTCGAATGCCATCACCCGACAATGTGCCCAAGAAAAGCCACGGTTAACCAAAACTCACATTTGGAAAACTTGGTGTATAGCTGGTCTGAGAAGCTGTCAGCAAGATCCTCAAATGCTCCGCGTGCTCTCGCTCTGGCGAGAATAAACCAAGATATCATCAATGAACACTATCACAAACGTGTCCAAAAATGGTTTGAACACTCGGTTCATCAAATCCATGAATACCGCGGAGCATTGGTCAACCCAAAAGACATGACCACGAACTCATAATGCCGTCTGGGTCCGAATGCGATCCTAGGGACATCCACCTCTCGACTCGCACTGATGATAGCCGATCGCAGATCAATCTTGGAGAAACATCTCGTGCCCTCGCAACCGGTCGAACAAATCATCAATCCCGGGAAGGGGTATTCGTTCTTAATGGTCACCTTGTTCACCGTAATCAACACACATGCGCGGCGTCCTTCTTCTTCACGAACAATCTGGCGCTCCCGAGGAGAAACACTAGTCCGATGAAGCCGCTTCTCCAGCAAGTCTCTGGTGATCCTTCACTCTCTCAACTCGGCATGTGCCATTCTATATGGCGGAATGGAAATAGCCGAGTGTCCGCAACACATCTATACAAAACTCAATCTCCTCTCGGGAGGATACGGAGGTCGTGCGGAAACACGTCGGGAACTCTCGACTCTCGGCGGTGAAAATCTGGTCGCGACCTCGATATCAAACACCGAACGAGATGGTAGATATACCGCTGCACCATCTTCCTAGCCTTGAGGTAGGAAATAAACCTACCCGCCGGCGTCTGATGCTCCTCCCACTCAACAAGCTTCCTCGAAACCGGAACCGCACTACTCTCTCCTGCGGTCTACATTGGCGTAGCAGAAGCTAGCCAATCCATACCCATGATCACGTCGAAATCAATCATATCCAACTCTATCAAGTCGGCTGAGTCGACGATGTAAATGGTCACAGACAAGCTCATATACCCGCCGAGCTACCGAATCACCATCGGCGTAGCTACCTCGAAAGGGTCTATAGACTCGTGCTCTATCCCTATCCTACTAGCAACAAGGGAGATATATGGGACCAGTAGAACCCGGATCTATCAAAGCATACACATCAAACCCAGCCCGATAAGGTACTCAGCGACATCGGTGAGGCCTCACGATCTGTCGGTGGACAAGGCATAAATGCGGTTCGAGGACCGCTAGAATCTGGACCGCGCCACGACCTGCGCGCGACCTGGCCCATGAGTACCTTGCCTCGGGGCGAGTGGCTGTCGAGGATGAAGAACCAAGCAATCGACCGTAGGTGAGCCCTACCACCGCGCCCTCGATCGGCAAGCCCTCGCAATATGACCCGTCGGCGCCAGTAACAAACCCTCGGAGGAGCACCACAATTCGAAATGGGATCTGCATCGGCCACCTGAGGGTGGTCCCGACCGCCGGCACTCTGCCACCTGAAGTCGAAATCTTGGGGCCCGACACGCCCCGAATACTCTGGTTGTGCTGAGGATGGTACAAGAGTGCTCTGAGCTGGCTGTGGTGCGAATCTAGACCGCTGCTGAGGCCGTCCACCCTGATAACTACCAAAGGACCCTGCCGTCCTGGTCCTCTTTCTTTGTCACCCGTCGGCCTCGACGCTCGCCGCATCTAGTGCATGAGCCTGCATGCGGGTAATGTCCATACCCGGCTGAAGAGAAACACCCGCACAAGACTCGTCCATATAATCATCTAGCCCGGTGACGTAGCGGTGCACCCTGTCCTCCATATCTGCTACCAATGCTGGGACATATCGAGCCAAAGAATCGAACTCGACATTGTACTCCCTAATCAGACGTCCTCTGTCTCTCGGTAAAAATCTGTCCGCCGCGCCTCCTCATCTGTGGAGGCAAGAAGTGAGTGAGGAAAGCCTCGAGAACTCATCCCAGTAGTTGGGGACGCGTGCTCTCCCCGGGATAACTCCCATGAATCAAACCAATCGACTGCGGTATCACGCAGCCTATGTGAACTAAAGATCACGGACTCGGTCTCCAATGCCCTGATCACTCTCATAATCCTCTGTAGCTGACGGATGAACTCCTGCGGATCATCCTCCGGCCTCGACCCGTAAAACTCGCGGGCAACTCAGAAATCGTAGCCTCAAACTCTCGCCTCGGGTGAACCACGGTGCAGTGGGTGGGCCGAAGCTGTTGCATCGGCTGTCCTCATGCAGCCCACGATCCCGCCAATAGTGAGCCATCTCCGTACCTAACTCCTCCGCCCGGTGTGGGGCGGGAGGTGTGGGTACTGTGGTCTCTCTTTGGGGCGGCGGCGTAGAACTCGCCGTCGAGGTATAGATCGGGCACGAGCCCTCGTAACTCTCGGTGTCCTACTAGCGGCTCCTCGGTGCGCTTGCCGCTCGGGCGGGTTGCCTTACGTGGAGGCATAATTCTGAGAAAGGAATACGTTAGAGGGTCCACTTTAACACAACTCTAAAGCACGATCTCGAGTGAGAAGAATGGAAACCAATCCTAAATATCTTATAGCCTCACGATTATTGGTGTGGTGCACAACACACCGATAATCAAGACTCTACTAGATACGATGCGTAGACACTTTCCAGGATTAATCGCTCGATACCACTTTTGTCACGACCCGTTCGGGGCGTGATCGTGCCTTACCCGCACCCAAGTAGTCATACATCGAGTAATCGGAATATAAAACAAGACATGAAACTTGATTGTAAAAGAGACACAATTTTATGTGAGAAAATGTCGTCTTTGGCATATATACATAAACATAGTTTTGCGATTACATCCCAACTGCATAATAGACTCTGCACCTCTGGGAAGTAAACAACTATGGCGGGACAGGGCCCCGCCATACCCTGAATGTACAAACTATCTAAAATACAGGGAGATCATACCAAAAAGTAGAGCCTCCGGAGAAGATGGAGCTCCCGACACCAACGTAGAGATCCTAAGGATGTGGATCTAGCACCTGCTTGCCCTTACCTGCGGCATGAACGCAGCCCCCCGAAGGAGGTCAGTACAACAGGTACTAAGTATGCGAAACTGTAAAGTACTTAATGAAAACATTTCATTTTAAAAAAAAATCAGTTTACATATATGTATGAAACAACCAAGGTAACCGCACATAGTGCCACATCATAAACAAGAGCAACAATAGGTAAACTGTAACAGGTCTTTCCTAGGCTGCGAATGATCGAAGCAGGGCCAATTGCCCATAGTATCATTAAGCAAGCCTAATCCTGGACTCCCGTAGTCCGCATAGGCCACTCACGTAGGCTGCGTAGGCATAACCCGCATCGGTAGCTACTCCTCGGCATCGCCCCGACTCGTAGTCGCGTGGCCACATAGACGCATGAGGTATAACCCGCACACTAACACGGAACTCTCGCGACTCGCGCATAGGTCACATGCACCGCATGAGGTGTCCTCGCATCATTGTCACCTGATCGCTCGAGGTATACCCGCGTCGGAGCGACTTAACCCGGTATTTGTCAAGAGGTGAGTGATATAATACTAACATAACAGCTTATCGGTAAACACATAAGCACAACAAGAATACCCTTTTATACAAACGTTACAAGACACTAACACACATAACATCATATCATGTCTACTTATCAAACCATTTTATTATTCTTTCCATAAATCAATGTAAGTCTGTTATAAACACATAAGTAAACTGTTCCTTTTATCATTCTTAAGTTGTTATACCTAACTTCCCATAAAGCTAGTATAACTCTTAAGCTTTCTGTTTAAAAACCAATTAGTTCTCTTCTGTTAAGAAAATGATTCAGTATTCTTTTGAAATGCTTTCAGATCCTTATTATTCAGGCTTAAGTCGCGAGACATTGCCGTAAGTATTATTCAGGCTTAAGTCGCGAGACATTGCCGTAAGTATTATTCAGGCTTAAGTCGCGAGACATTGCCGTAAGTATTATTCAGGCTTAAGTCAAAAGACATTGCCGTAGTTATTATTCAGTTAACACTCGTACGTCTACCGTACTATATATATATTTAAAATATCATGCTCGAGGTATAGGAAGAATCACATACCTTCCGGCGAAAACCTCCGCCAAGTCGAATATGTCGCGCAGAGAATCACTATAACGATCAAATCGTCTATCAACGTCTAGGCATCTTGTATAAAGCTTTAAGCGAGAGGGTTCTCTATTCTATGGGAATTTGGGCAGCACTTCCCTACCGGTAAGCTATCATCTCTGTAAAACAATCTATGTGAGTATAGTTCAATTATTCTTCTTTAAACCGCCCTGCGTGATAATGATTCAATTCTATTCGTAATATCCTTCTAAGTATTTAATACTTAATTCTATACTTCTACAGTATGTATTCTCTAATACAAAGAGGGTTAGGATTATTTACCTCGGTAAGCCCAATAATATCCTAGATATAAGTCGATCCGAGCAAGGCTTAGCTCCTAAGTCAGACGCTCCGATAGCTCTAGGAAACCTTAGAAGTTCTTCACAACTTCTACAAAATACTAAGAGATTTGGGCTAGGGTATTTTGGGCATTATAACAATACTAGAAGGCAACTTTTCTACCAAGGGAGGGGGGGTAGATTTCGGCTAGGCTAGGGGGGGGGTAGCCTCGGCTAAGCTTCTCAAAGAGGGGGGGGTGGTGTTTGGACGAAAAGCTATAAGGGAGAGGGAAGGATTTTCAAGACTTGGAAAGGAATTTGTGGATGAAGAACTCTTCATCACAAGAGGGGTATTTATAGGTCAAGGGATGGCCAACCAATGGCCAAGATTATGCCAAGTGCAAGGCAAGTGTAAGGTCAAGATTAGGGCAAGTGTACCTAGCCAACTTGCACACAAAATATCCTACCAACTACTTGACAAAATTGGCACTCCAATCGGCCTCAATGACGCCTCAAGTCCACCAATTGGAGGGTGACAAGTGTCGCCCTCCCGTTGGCCCAAAGTGTTTCGTCTCTCGGAAAAATCCGCAAAAATTAGAAATGGCATAGCCGGAATTTATCCTACACGAGTTGTGTAAAACGTTTCGTCGGAAAACGATTCTTTTAATGAGTTGTGCCCAAAAAAAACGTCCCATTGCCTACTTTAAGGCTAAACTTTCGTATGTACGCCCTCACGTACATACTCTGGAAATACGGGGTATAACAACACTTCAACCATCTATGAAGATTTTTCCTAGGGTTTCATTTTGCGACTATTGGAATAAAGTAGTATTTCCGGGCTCTTATGTTGGGATAACTTTAGAATACTACTAGGGATACAAGGCTAAGGTATTTGGAATAATAACAACACTTTGAAGAATTTCTACACAAGGTAGGGGGGGTGTTGGACGAGAACTCACTAAGGGGGAAGGAAGAATTTTGCCTTGGAAACTCTCTAATGTGGATGTATAAAGTCTTGAAAACAATGGGGTATTTATAGAGAAATCAATGGCCAAGATCTATGCAAGTGTGTGGTGAAGATTGGGGACATGTGGGTGTGGATTCTACCAACCACATGTCCACCACAAAATTTGGACAAGTGGCGCTCGACACGCCCTTCACCAACATGGCCACATGGGGGTGACACGTGTCGCCCCCTACTCGTCCAAAATATTTCATCTTCCGAAAATATCCGTAATGCCAAAAATCCGAAAATAAAGTGGGCCCCACCAAACCGTAAATTCTCCCGTGGGCCCCACGTGACCAATTTCGGAAATAAAATTCCATAATTCTCAAATATTCCAAAAAGTCCGAATACCGAATCCGGGAATCCAATTCCCTTTAACGAACCTTTTTCCTTCACAAAATCCGGAAACTTTTCCGTCGAAAAATCACATCTTTCTTCCTTTCCAATTTTTGTGTCGTATTCTCGTACGTACGTCCTCACATACATACCCTGGAACTACGGGGTGCAACATTCTCCCCCCCTTAGAAACATTCGTCCCGAATGTTCCTTTTAAGTCTCTAATCACACAAGCGCCGGTATAGTCTTCACTACTATACTTACAAAACCAATTATGCCACACCTGGCCATAATACCACATACGCGCAAAAACTCACATCCAAGCCAACGAAGAATCATCTCTAAAGCGTATAACAATACTAATAGCTTCACCCAAGGTCCAAAGGATACTTTTTTCCCATCTTTACCTCTTTTCTTACTTGTCGTACCCTCCTCGTACACTCGAACTCTTCCTAATATACGTACCACATTTCTGTCATTGCATCAGTTTCCAAAATCTCGGGGTTACTATCTCCACTTGGTCATCATTAACTGGGAACACTCTGGATGGATCTCCGATACTCTTACGAAACATAGCAACATGGAAGACTGGACGTACTGCCTCCTAAGTCGGACGGCAGTGCTAACTTATAGGCAACATGGCCTATTCTACAAATGATAATGTTATACCCCGTATTTCCAGAGTATGTACGTGAGGGCGTACGTATACAATTTGAGCCTTAAAGTTGGCTAGTTTCGAAATTTGTACACAACACCCGAAAGGAGTCGTTTTTCGACGAAACGTTTCCACAGCTTTCGAAAGGAAAATTCCGGCTATGTCATTAATAATTTTTGCAGATTTTTCCGAGAGACGAAACATTTTGGACCAACGGGAGGGTGACATGTGTCACCCTCACATTGGAAGAGGTTGGACGGCAATTGGGCTAAGTCTTGCACGTTTTTGGTGTGAAATTTTGGTCAAGGGTTAGGTAGGATATTTTTGTGTAGATGGATAAGGTAGCACATGGCTAAATCTTGGCCTTACACTTGCTATGCACTTGTCTTCATCTTGGCCATTGGTTGGCCTTCACTTGACCTATAAATACCCCTCTAAGTGATGAACTTTCTTCATCCAAAAATCTTTTTCTAAGTGTTAAAAATCCCTCCCCCATTCGTGTTGAGTTCGGCCAACTCTCCCCTCCTTTGAGAGTCTTGGCAGGGCCTCCCTCCCCTTTGTGGGGCCCTAGCCGAGGGGTACCCCCCCTAGCCTTGTTGTCTCGTATAAATACCCCCCTTTTGTGGTATAGAAATACTCTCCTAGTAGTGTTATAATGTCCAAATACCTTGGCCCAAATACCTTGTAGTATTCCCAAAGTTACACTTGTACAAAAGCCCAGAAAATACTATTATACTTCCTCGACCACAAAAACGAAACCTAAGTAAATCTTCACCCGTAGTTGAAGTTATAAGTAGAAGTTGGTTAGAACTTCTAAGGGTTGGTTGGAGTCGGAGCGCCGCGGAGTAGGAGCTAAACCTTGCTCAGGATCGACATTTAAACTCGGATAATTTTGGGCTTATCGAGGTAAACACTCTTGACCTTCTATTGTAATTGGAAATTACATGTTGTAGGAATATATAGTTGAAGTATACTATATATAGAACTGAACATTATAATTGTGCGGCAATGTCTTTTGACTTAAGCTGAATAATACTTACAGCAATGTCTTGCGACTTAAGCTGAATTTAAAGAAGAGAATCTGTAATTACATAGGGTGTATTACGAGACTTGTGTAGCATTCTTGTGTAGTAGAATTGTACACGTCCGGTTAGGCGTGTTAACCCCGGTTGGCTTGGTAGCGGCCTCGATAGAGGAGGAGATTTCTGTTGTTGCGGGAGAGGTGAGTCCGCGAATTTTACGTAGAATATTCTACGTCGGGATCTAAAAGATATTAATAGGCGCTTTGTGGCCTATAGGTTGTAGTACTACGTGTGGGTGACCGCTTGGTGAGAGTGTAGCAGACGGTTTGAGGTACTTGAGCGTTTGGCTATTAGTCGATACTCGCGAGGTATGTGAACCTCTTCCTATCTGTTCTAGCATGATATGTGTATAACTATGTAGTACGGTAGACGTCATGTGTTAAATGTATTTGATTTCCTTTAAACATAAAGTGTTATAACGGCTTTATGGGAAGTTAGTTATAACTCTATGTAAATGAGAAATGCTTTGTGGTTTTAAAGATAACGGATTTGACTTATAACCGACTTGATGTAAAAGAACCTTGAAGTATTCTAAGAGATTAAGAAACCTTTTTGGAAGAAGTGTATACTTGGTTTGAAAACATAAAAGTTATACCAGCTTTATGAAAAGTTAGGTGTAGCATGTAAGAGAGATAAAAGAATGGTTTAATGGTTTAGAAGTTAAGAGACTTGACTTAATATGGATGTTTGTGTGAAACCTCATTCGTGAGTAATGAGTACTTGGTTTTGGAAGGAATAATGTTTCTTGATTTGAATCGTAATGTGTATCGACAAACCACCTGCAGCGTTAATAAAGGAAATGTATTGAATAATTAAGTATTATTAAAACCAGGTAGAAACCTCCATCTGCATAGAAGCTAAGATGAGACAAAATGATATTACATTTCTAGATCATGATCGCTAATAAGATTGATTATGAACAAGAATAACCTACTCGCCTAAGGCATATGTTACTCAATTGTTTTAAAAGAGATTAAGACATTGAACTATGAACTTTTCAAAAAGAGACTTGTGTATTTGAAATTAGGCAACCGGAACTTTAGGAAAAAGAAAGGCATTGTGTTGTCTTAAAATGGTTTAAAACATAAGGTGTATAACAACTTTATGGGAAGTTGGTTATAACGACCTTATGAAAACAAAAGAAAGGTTTTATCATTGGTTTTAATGTGGTAACTTGACTTTAAAAAGAAAAGTGTTTTGGTCAAAAAAAAGAAGGCATGGTGTTGCCTTAATTTGGTTTTAAAAAGGAAAGTATGGAAGTTGTTTTGGTTTACTTAAAAGATATAAGTCACTCTATTTTTATACTACGGGTATCGGGTGACTTTTAGAAAAGGATTAGCTCTCTTTAAAAAGGATTTTAACGTACGTAGTACTTTAGGGTTAAAATCCGGACTTTGGCATAAAATGAAAGTACTTTGAGTTGTGTATAACTTGCCTATGCTTGCTGTGATAGCCTTTGTTGTGCAAAGATTGTGTTTCTATACTACCGCGTCTCTCGATGGAGGGTCGGTTGACTTGTTGAGAACTTACTTGGGCGTCTTGGCGGTGGCGTAGAAATTCCGCATGCGTTCACGCTGATAGTGTTACTTTTGTTAAATCACTTTGTACATCGACACGATCGTAGCGCGGGTATGCTTCCACTTTGATTACGCGCGTTGCTTATTGTTTCCCTTTGGACATCGACGCGATCGTGGCGCGCGGGTATGCTTCCATTTGGAATCTTTGTCTTATTGTTTCCCTTTGGACATATCGACACGATCGTGGCGCGCGGGTATGCTTCCATTTGGAATCTTTGTCTTATTGTTTCCACTTTGGACCTCTTCGACACGATACGTAGCGCGCGGGTATGCTTCCATTTGGAATGTTGTCTTATTTGTTCCCTTTGGACATACCGACACGATCGTGGCGCTGCGGGTATGCTCCCATTTGGATTGCTATCTTGTTGTTATCATATCATGATCGCCGTGATGAGGAAAGGTACTCATGGCGGGGATTGATGTTGTGGGCGTGAGACCAGAATTGATATAATCGTTATGCGTATGTCTTGTAGTTTGGTTATCATACACATCTCGCTTTTATAGACTATTATGATTTCGATTCTGATATTTCTGATTTCACATACTTGGTACTGTTATGCAGACCTCCTTGAAGCTGCGTTCATCTGCGCAGGTAAGTACATCGGTGTCGATCCTTTTAGGATCACCTTCGGCGTGTTGGGAAGCTCCGTTCCTTGGAGGCTTATCTTTGGTATGTTACCACGAGTGCAGTAGGTTCTTGTACATTCAGGGGTATGGCGGGGCCCTGTCCCGTCATAGTTGTTGTATAAACTCTTAGAGGTCTGTAGCACTGTGTGGGCAGGGTTTGTAAAAAGGATAACTGTTCGGGTATTTATGTATATATGATGGAGGCAACTGTTTTGGTTGGCCTGTTTATTTATTTTGTCTCTAAATTCATGTTCATGTTTTTATTTCCGCTGATTTTCTCTGATGTTGTATCACTAGGGTGCCCGGGGTAAGGCACCAGTCACGGGCCCGGGTTCGGGTTGTGACAAAGTGGTATCAGAGCAGTTAGTCCTCGGAAAGTGTCTACAGACCGTGTCTAGTAGAGTCTTGATTATCGGTGTGTTGTGCACCACATCTATAATCAGGAGGCTATAGGACATTTAGGATTGGTTTCCATTCTTCTCATTCTGAGATCGTGCCTTAGAGCTGTGTTGTAAGTTGGACCCTCAGCGTATCTCGTTTTTACGATTATGCCTCGCGCAAACGGCCGGGCAAAAGGGCAAAGCGTGAGAGGAGATACGAGTAGAAGCGGCGCGATCTCTACGAGACCGCGATACACGAGCCTCGATCCTACAGTGGGCGGAGAGATGGGTTACAAGGAGATGGCCCGATTAATGGCGGGGTTGTGGCGAACTTGAGATAGGCGGATCTGGCGATTCCGGCCCGAGCACCGTAGTTCACCCCGGCGAGCGATTTGAGATTACGGGATTTTCGAGATGTAACGCGAGTTTTATGGGTCGAGGCACGAGGATGATCCGCGAGAGTTCATCCGGCGATTCAGCGGATCATGAGAGTGATCAAGCATCGGAGACCGAGTCGGTGGTCTAGGTTCGCATCGGCTGCGTGATACCATGATCGTGGTTTGATTCGTGGGAGCTGTCCCGGGAGAGCATGCACTTCCGCTTTATGGGACGAGTTCTCAAAGGCATTTCTTGCACACTTCTTGCCCACGGATGAGGAGGGCTCGGGCGAGACAGTTTTTGGTGTTGCGGCGAGAATGGCGTGGTTGGGAGTACAATGTGGAGTTCGACTCATTGGCGATGCGTCCCGCATTAGTAGCTAGTATGGAGGATCGAGTGCACCGATATGTTCTGAGGCTCGATGATTACCTAGCGAGAGTTGTTCGGTGTAGCTCTTCAGGGCATGGACATTGCCGCATGCGAGCTTATGCACTTGGAGGTGAGGCGGAGAAATCGGCGAAATAACCAGTCGGCGAGAAGAGGGCGAGCAGCAGGTCCTTTGGTGACTTTCGAGGCGGACCGCGCCGGCGTGAACTAGTTATGCGCCTCCGCCCGATCTGAGTGGTCCTCCACAATCTTGAGCACCCGAGTATTCGGGAGGCGGTCGGGGCTCGAGGTTGATTTCGAGAGAGCGGTGTTAGCGGTGAAGCCACCCCTACCTCGTTGTGACCACTATGGTAGACTCCACGGTGGAGAGTGTCGTGCTAGTCCGGGAGTTTGTTTTACATGCGGCCAGCAGGGCCATTTTGGGAGAAATTGTCCGACCAGGGGTAGCGCTGGTAGGATAGCACAGACTACGGGATCAGTTGCGGGTTCTTCACCTCCCATAGTCAGGCAGGATGTTCATACACGGCGGGCCACGGTAAGTCGCGGTGGAAGTTCCCAGTTTTAGCGGTCCTCTGAATCGCCTATTTTCAGGTATATCCTTAACCCTCTAGAGTTTTGTATGTATTGATGTTGTGATGATGTGTTTAGTGTTATGTTCGGATAGCTTTGTGCTAAAATGTGATTTAGAAACCTGGTTAGTGAAAAAGGGTAAGCCTGGGGGTGAGAAATGATGAACCTTAGAATATTACAGTTGAGACCTTAGATGTAAGGCCGTCTTGAGCACAAGATCTTGCGGGTGATCTTTGTCAGAATGTATTATCATACGTAGAGTAATTGTGGGAAAATTTCCTTGGGTAGTGTAAAAATGGAAGTGGTAGCTTTCATGACCTGTAAAGGTAAGATTGTTCCGGATCGAGGAACAAGAGCGTGATGCGTAAGTGGGTCGGGTTGGGGCCATGTTGAGGGCCAACCCGCGGCCGGTTTCAAAGTGGGGTCAGCTCTGGGTGGTCCCGGTGGTAGGGTCACGAGGGCGCTAGGCGTGATTAGATAACCATCGTATGAGTTCGTGGATATGTTCGACGAGCGGATCGTGAAGACAGTGAAGCTAGTAAGATGACCAAGTTTGGAGGTTGTGACTCCAAAGTATTGGGAAGCTGACGATGGCGAAGTGTGGTACGTATACTAGAAGAGTTCATGTGTCAGAAGCGGCACGGCGAGTAAGGAAGGAAGAGAGCGTGTGATATTTCGTGGCGGTGTGGCGTTGGCAACTTGTTAGAAGAACTTCTTCGTTATCTGTTTGAGAAGGAACATTCGGGACGAATGTTTCTAAGGAGGAGAATGTTATACCCGTATTTCCAGTATATGCGTGAGGCGTCGATACAATTTGAGCCTTAAAGTTGGCTAGTTTGAAATTTGTACACAACACCCGAAAGAGTCGTTTTGACGAAACGTTTCCATGACTTTCGAAGGGAAAATTCGGCTATGTCATTAATAATTTTTGCGGATTTTTAGAGAAGAAACATTTTGGACCAGCGGGAGGGTGACATGTGTCACCTCACATTGGAAGAGGTTGGACGCAATTGGGCTAAGTCTTGCACGTTTTTGGTGTGAAATTTTGGTCAAGGGTTAGGTAGGATATTTTTGTGTAGATGGATAAGGTAGCACATGGCTAAATCTTGGCCTTACACTTGCTATGCACTTTTCTTCATCTTGGCCATTGGTTGGCCTTCACTTGACCTATAAATACCCTACAAGTGATGAACTTTCTTCATCCAAAATCTTTTCTAAGTGTTAAAATCCCTCCCCTTTAGTGTTGAGTTCGCCCACTCTCCCACTCTTTGAGAGTCTTGGCGAGGCCTCCCCCTCCTCCCTTTGTGGTGCCACTGGCCAGGGTACCCCCAGCCTTGTTGTCTCGTATAAATACCCCTTTTGTGGTATAGAAATACTCTCTAGTAGTGTTATAATGTCCAAATACCTTGGCCCAAATACCTTGTAGTATTCCCAAAGTTACACTTGTACAAAAGCCCGGAAAATACTATTATACTTCCTCGATCACAAAAACGAAACCCTAAGTAAATCTTCACCGTAGTTGAAGTTATAAGTAGAAGTTGGTTAGAACTTCTAAGGGTTGGTTGGAGGCGGTCTGAGCGCGGAGTAGGAGCTAAACCTTGCTCAGGATCGACATTTAAACTCGGATAATTTTGGGCTTATCGAGGTAAACACTCTTGACCTTCTATTGTAATTGGAAATTACATGTTGTAGGAATATATAGTTGAAGTATACTATATATAGAACTGAACATTATAATTGTGCGGCAATGTCTTTTGACTTAAGCCTGAATAATACTTACGGCAATGTCTTGCGACTTAAGCCTGAATTTAAAGAAGAAAACTGAACTGTAATTACATAGGACTGTATTACAGTAGACTTGTGTAGCATTACTGTGTAGTAGAATTGTACACGTCCGGTTAGACGTGTTAACCCCCCCCCTGGTTGGCTTGGTAACCGGCCTCGATAGAGAGGAGATTTCTGTTGTTGCGGGAGAGTCTTCAATTTTCCGTAGAATATTCTACGTCGGGATCTAAAAGATATTAATAGGCGCTTTGTGGCCTCTATAGGTTGTAGTACTACGTGTGGAGTGATCTGCTTGACTGAGAGTGTCGCCGACGGTTTGAGGTACTTGAGCGTTTGGCTATTAGTCGATACTGTCGCGAGGTATGTGAACCTCTTCCTTTCTGTTCTAGCCTGAGACGTGTATAACTTTGTTGTACGGTAGAGCGTACGTGTGTTAAATGTATTTGATTTCCTTTAAACATAAAGTGTTATAACGGCTTTATGGGAAGTTAGTTATAACAACTCTATGTAAATGAGAAATGCTTTGTGGTTTTAAAAGATAAGATTTGACTTATAACCGACTTGATGTAAAAGAACCTTGAAGTATTCTAAGAGATTAAGAAACCTTTTTGGAAGAAGTGTATACTTGGTTTGAAAACATAAAAGTTATACCAGCTTTATGAAAAGTTAGGTGTAACGCCTTAAGAGAGATAAAAAGAATGGTTTAATGGTTTATAAGTTAAGAGACTTGACTTAATATGGATGTTTGTGTGAAACCTCATTCGTGAGTAATGAGTACTTGGTTTTTGGAAGGAATAATGTTTCTTGATTTGGAAATCGAATGTGTATCGACAAACCACTGCGGCGTTAATAAAGGGAAATGTATTGAATAATTAAGTATTATTAAAACCGGTAGAAACCTCCATCCTGCATAGAAGCTAAGATGAGACAAAATGATATTACATTTCTAGATCATGGCTGCTAATAAGATTGATTATGAACAAGAATAACCTACTCGCCTAAGGCATATGTTACTCAATTGTTTTAAAAGAGATTAAGACATTGAACTATGAACTTTTCAAAAAAGGAGACTTGTGTATTTGAAATTAGGCAAACTGGAACTTTAGGAAAAAGAAAGGCATTGTGTTGTCTTAAAATGGTTTAAAACATAAGGTGTATAACAACTTTATGGGAAGTTGGTTATAACGACCTTATGAAAACAAAAGAAAGGTTTTATCATTGGTTTTAATGTGGTAACTTGACTTTAAAAAGAAAAGTGTTTTGGTCGAAAAAGAAGGCATGGTGTTGCCTTAATTTGGTTTTAAAAGGAAAGTATGGAAGTTGTTTTGGTTTACTTAAAAGATATAAGTCACTCTATTTTTATACTACGGGTATCGGGTGACTTTTAGAAAAGGATTAGCTCTCTTTATAAAGGAATTTAACGTACGTAGTACTTTAGGGTTAAAACCCGGACTTTGGCATAAAATGAAAGTACTTTGAGTTGTGTATAACTTGCCTATGCTTGTTGTGATAGCCTTTGTTGTGCAAAGATTGTGTTTCTATACTACCGCGTCTCTCGATGGAGGGTCGGTTGACTTGTTGAGAACTTACTTGGACGTGCCGGCAGTGACGTAGAAATTCCACGGGTACGTTCCTGTTGATAGTGTTACTTTTGTTAAATCACTTTGGACATACTGACACGATGCGTAGCGCACGGGTATGCTTCCACTTTGATTACCGCCTTGTTGCTTATTGTTTCCCTTTTGACATCTCGACACGATCGTAGCGCGCGGGTATGCTTCCATTTGGAATCTTTGTCTTATTGTTTCCCTTTGGACATACCGACCGCGATCGTAGCGCGCGGGTATGCTTCCATTTGGAATCTTGTCTTATTGTTTCCTTTGGACTCTTGACACGATCGTGGCGCGCGGGTATGCTTCCATTTGGAATGTTGTCTTATTTGTTCCTTTGGACATATCGACCGCGATCGTGCGCGCGGGTATGCTCCCATTGGGATTGCTATCTTGTTGTTATCATATCATGGCGCCGGCGGTGAGGAAGGTACTCACGCGAGGATTGATGTTGTGGGCGTGAGACCACGAATTGATATAATCATTATGTGTATGTCGTAGTTTGGTTATCATACCGCTCTCCTTTTATAGACTATTATGATTTCGATTCTGATATTTCTGATTTCACATACTTGGTACTGTTATGCAGACCTCGCCCGGTGCGTTAAATCTGCGCAGTAGGTACATCATTGTCGATCCTCGCTTAGGATCACCTTCGGCGTGTTGGGAAGCTCCGTTCCTTCGGAGGCTTATCTTTGGTATGTTACCCTGAGTCTGTAGGTTCTTGTACATTCAGGGGTATGGCGGGGCCCTGTCCCGTCATAGTTGTTGTATAAACTCTTAGAGGTCTGTAGCACTGTGTGGGCAGGGTTTGTAAAAAGGATAACTGTTCGGGTATTTATGTATATATGATGGAGGCAACTGTTTTGGTTGGCCTGTTTATTTATTTTGTCTCTAAATTCATGTTCATGTTTTTTATTTCCGCTGATTTTCTCTGATGTTGTATCACTAGGGTGCCCGGGGTAAGGCACCAGTCACGGGCCCGGGTTCGGGTTGTGACATCTGAAAAGGCCCAAATTACCTCGGGCTAAGTTTCCCCTGCTTTCCAAATCTCGTCACACTCTTCCGGGGTGGTACCTTCAAGAAGACCCACCGTCAACCTGAACTCTAAGTGTCGACGCCGATCGTCCGCACAACTTCTGTTGACTCTGAGCTGCTAATAACCTCTTCTGGATAAGCTTCACCCTATCCTCATCCTGTTGAAACAAGTATGGACCAACTATCTGAACCTTGCCAACCTCGAACCAATCGACCGACAACCTACACTTTCGCCCATACAAGGCTTCATAAGGCGACATGCGAATACTGAAATGGTAGCTATTATAATACTCACTCAACAAGAGGCAAATAATCCTTACAGCTACCCCTGAAATCAAAACACCGGCCCGTAACCTATCCTCAAATGTCTGGATAAACGCGCTGTTGTCCGTCGGCCCGAGGGCGAATGCAATACCGAGACTCACCTGAGTTCCTAACCCCGCCTGGTAAAACCTCCAGAAACAAAAGAAATAGCCGAAAACTGGGCTCCACTGCCTGTCATAAAATAAAAGTTGGAACCCCGTGCAGTCTTACAATCTTCCTGATAAATAACATCTCGCATAACCTCCGCCGTAAATGTGATCTGGTGAAAGACAAGATGGGCTGACCTCATCGTCCCGACTACTGGTCGAACGCATCTACGAACTCGTACGACGATTAACTAAACTTGGGCCTTGCATCCTCGAGACCTTATCACATAGCGGGACCACTACCAACTGACATCACCCTATTCCATACTACCGGTTGACCCGAAATGAGTCCAAAACCCGACCCACTTTCATTTCACACCACACGTGGACTTATCACCTGAATATACTCCACGTATACAATGTACCCCGACAACGATCAAACGTACAATCCTTTACTCAAGATGGCCTTGCATCTAAGGTCTCCATGGTTATCTGTATTCTATGGCTCAAAATTTTCTCGTCCCCAGACTTACCCTTTTTAACTACCCATGTAATTATCCCACCTAACACAATTCTATCCGTACATAGCACTCTACATGTAACTACCATAACGACCTAAACAAGTCTCTTAAGGGCTGAAGATATCTCTGTAACTACTGCCTCACTTTCCCTTTGTCGCTCTAATCAAATCCTGCTCTACTGGGCGCATAACTACAGAAGGTGATGAACCACCATCGATCCCGGGTGAGTCGTAACATTCGCGCCACCTCTGGTCGGACAATTTCTCGCAAAATGGCCCTGCTGGCCGCAAGCCTAATAAGCTATCTAAGTAGTACGACACTCCCCATAAGAACACCTACCACAACGGCCATACCGAGGTGGGGGTGGCCTCACAGCTAACACCCCTTCCTCTCCGAGGCCATCTGAATCCATCGACTTGGTAGGCTAAGTCATCCCACTGTATCCCTCCTACTAGGACATTCACTCCTCACATGGCCACGGCCGGTAAAACAAGCACGTAAAAGACGACATTCCGGGATGACGCCTACCACATAGTGAACACCGAGGAAAACCGAATCTGGCTGGCTAGAACCTATGTAAATCTGTGAACCAGAAACCCTGGAGTTCTGACCAACTCCTAAATTCCCCGAATGTCCTGAAGTCTGTGGAGGACCACTCTGTCTTTGGTGGAGCGCATAACCACTTCTTTGAGAAGATCCGCCTCGAAAGTTACCAAGGACCTGCTTACGCCTCTTACGTTGATCTTGGTTAATCCGTCGATCTCTTCGTTCCTCAGTCTGCTGCGCATAAGCCTGTACGCGGGCAACGTCCATGCCTGACTGAAGAGTTACTCTTGTACCTTCCTTCACTAGATAATCGTCAAGTCCTGTGACATATCAGTGCACATTATCCTCCAAGTCTGCCACTAAAGCGGGGACATAACGAGCGATGAGTCAAACTCGTCTGAGATTCCCGAACCGTCCGCCTGCTCGCCTCAACATAAAAATCTAATCGCGAGCTCTCGCCATGCGAGGCAAGCGTGTAGGAAATGCCTCTAAGGTCTTGATCACTTTCATGATCCGCGCAATCGTCGAATAAACTCACGAGATCTTCCGGTTCTCAATCTATAGAACTCGGGTGGGCAACTCGAAGTCCGAAATCTCAACTATCGGATCTAGGGTGAACTCACGGTACTACGGAACCTCCGACTCGTCGACCTCATTCCTAGCCAAGCTGGCTAGTAATCGGCCATCTCCTTGTAACTCATATCTCGGCTCCGGTCGTGGGCGAAGACTCAGTATCGTGGTCTCGTAGCTACCGCTGCTCTAAACTCTCACGGGGCTAGCGGCGTCGCGAACTCCCGAATGAAGCACTATCTCGTAATGACCGGGCTGTGCCTCGTAACCCTCCGTGTTCTACTCGTAGCTCCTCCATTGCCTTGCCCATCCGGGCCTGGTTGCACTTGCGTAGAGGCATAACTAGCACAAACGAATACGCGAGGAGTCCAACTTATAACACGGCTAAGGCACGATCTCGAGTGAGAAGAATGGAAACCAATCCTAAATATCCTGCGACCTCACGATTATAGGTGTGTGGTGCACAACACGATAATCAAGACTCTACTAGATACGGTCTATAGACACTTTCAGAGGATTAACTGCTCTGATACCACTTTTGTCACGACCCGACCGCGACTGGTGCCTTACCCCGGGCACCCTAGTGATACAACATCAGAGAAAATCAGCGGAAATAAAAACTTACACATGAAACAAGATATACAATAAGAAAATATGCTAACCAAAACGGTCACCTTTCTGCATATATATATATAAAAACTTGAACAGTTACATCCCTTACAAACCCTGCCCACAACAGTACTATAGACCTCTAAGAATGTTATAACAACAACGACGGGACAGGGCCCCTCCATACCCCTGAATGTAAGTACCTACAACGACAGGGGACTATACCAAAGATAAGCCTCCGGAGAAACGGAGCTTCCCAAAACGCTGAACTGTGATCCTATGAGCGAGGATCAACAACTGGTATACCTCTACCTGTGGCATGAACGCAGCCCCCCGAAGGAGGTCAGTACAACAGGTACCAAGTATGTGAAACTGAAAATACTGTAAGTGAAATCATAATAGTCTATATAAAACAGAAGACATATATGATAATCAAATTACGATACACAATATGTAAGCAGTCATGTCAAGTCAGGGACTTACGCCCTCAAAGTCATCACTCAAATATAACCATGGGTCTCATGCCCACAATATCAATCATGCCCGTGGAATTCCTTCCTCACTGCCGGCAATCCATGATATAAAACACCAAGGAATACACATGAACACCACGTCCCACCTGTGTCATAATAAAACCGTACGGGGTAAGTATGAAGGCATAGCCGACTACTAGAACCCACCGTACTAACAATGCTATAAAACTGTATCACGAGGTCTTTCTAGACCGCCAAATGATCGAAGCTGGGCCACTCGCCCACAGTATCATTGTGTGCGTCTAATCTCGAACTCCGCATTCGCATAGGCCACCTAGGCCCGCATGAGGTATTCCTCGCATCGGGGGTAGCTAACCCTCGGCATCAACCTGGACTCCCGCAATCCGCATAGTCACCTGGACCGCATGAGGTATTCCTCGCATCAGCGTAACACACCCGAATTGATCATCCTGGAACTCCCGCAATTCCGCATAGGTCACATAGACCCGCATGAGGTATTCTCGTGACGGGGTAGCTAACCTCGAACATAACAAGTCAGGGGGGTATGTGATATAAGACCAGTACAACGGGCTTGTCGTTAAACAACGTAAGCACAACAAGAATAACCCCCTTACACAAACATCACAAGATACTAACACACGTAGTATCATAACATGTTCACTTTATCAAACCGACAAGAAAGTATTACAAGGCTATCACAGGCAAAACATAGGCAAGTTACTCACACAAGGTACTTTTATTTCATGTCAACAAATCCGGGTTTTTAACCCTAAAGTACTACATACATTAATTCTTTTAAAAAAAGTTCCATTTCTTTCACAAAAGTCACACGATACCCGTAGTATCAAAATAGAGCAACTAACTTTTTAGGTAAACCAAAACAATTTCCATACCGTCTTTTTAAACCAACTTAAGACAAAAGCATGCCTTCCTTTTAAACGAAAAACACTTCAAATCCTCAAGTCTTTCTCTTTTATAAATCAAGTCCTTACTTTGTAATTTTAAGAAAATCAAAACTTGTTTATTTATGATCTTATTAAAGCAGCCATGATCTAGGAAATGTAATACAATTTTGTCTTATCTTAGCTTCTATGTAGATGGAAGATTCTACTTGTTTTTAAGTTAATTAATAGTTATTACCTTTTCCTTTATTAATGCTGCATTGGCTTGTTCGATATTTTTTCCCCTTTCCGAAATCAATATAACATTATTATTTAAAAACCAAGTACTCATTCTTTTACCTACATAAAGTCGTTATAATTAACTTCTCATAAAGCTATTATAACACTTTATGTTTTAAACCAACTTAATTCGTTTAGCACACGTACTTCTACCGTACTACATAGTTCACAATAATCATGCTAGAAAGGATAGGAAGAGGTTCACATACCTCGCGACGATTATCGACAATTAGCAAAACGTTCCAAAGTACTATAACCTTGCTAGCCTTTTCCACCCTTCAAGTAGAGTACGCTACTCGTAGAACTTCAACCTATAAGGGTCACAAAACGTCTATCAACCTCTAGATCTCTTCGTAGAATAATTCAAAGTACAAGGTTCCTTATTCTACGGAAAATTCGGCAGCACCTCCCCCCCCCCCCCCCCGTAACCACATAAATCGCCTCCCCTAACAAGGCCCGCAACCAAGCCAACAACTTCAAGGGGGGGGGGGTTACACGTTTAACCGGACGTGTACAACACTGCCCACCATATACTACAAGTCTACTGTAAATACAGTCCAATGTAAATACAGTTCAATTCTTTTTTAATCATCCTTCCAATATATCTTCTACTCAATTCTAAACTACTACAATATGTAATATCCAATTACAATAGGGGGACAAAGATCATTATCTCGATAAGCCCAAAATTATCCAAGATTTATAAGTCGATCCTGAGCAATGTTTAGCTCCACTTCCTTACGCTCCAACCCGCTCCAAGAAACCCTTAGAAGTTTCTAAACAACTTCTCTTAACACTTCAACCATCTATGAAGATTTTTCCTAGGGTTTCATTTTGCGACTATTGGAATAAAGTAGTATTTCCGGGCTCTTATGTTGGGATAACTTTAGAATACTACTAGGGATACAAGGCTAAGGTATTTGGAATAATAACAACACTTTGAAGAATTTCTACACAAGGTGGGGGGGGGGGGTGTTGGACGAGAACTCACTAAGGGGGAAGGAAGAATTTTGCCTTGGAAACTCTCTAATGTGGATGAATAAAGTCTTGAAAACAATGGGGTATTTATAGAGAAATCAATGGCCAAGATCTATGCAAGTGTGTGGTGAATATTGGGGACATGTGGGTGTGGATTCTACCAACCACATGTCCACCACAAAATTTGGACAAGTGGTGGCTTGACATCATTCTAACCGATCCGACACGTATCGCCGATTCGGCCAACATGGCCACATGGGGGTGACACGTGTCGCCCCCCTACTCATCCAAAATATTTCATCTTCCGAAAATATCCGTAATGCCAAAAATCCGAAAATAAAGTGGGCCCCACCAAACCGTAAATTCTCCCGTGGGCCCCACGTGATCAATTTCGGAAATAAAATTCCATAATTCTCAAATATTCCAAAAAGTCCGAATACCGAATTCGGGAATCCAATTCCCTTTAACGAACCTTTTTCCTTCACAAAATCCGGAAACTTTTCCGCCGAAAAATCACATCTTTCTTCCTTTCCAATTTTTGTGTCGTATTCTCGTACGTACGTCCTCACATACATAGCCTGGAACTACGGGGTGCAATAGGTAGTCTGTCAGACGTGCAGCCAGATAGAATGGGCATGGTTCGCGAGATTCATCAGCTCGCGAGCCTTGGGGTTCGATTGGTTGGTTCCGATAGTAGCGGGGTTTGGGTTCGAGAGGTTGCCGAGTCTTCCATCGTTGAGGAGGTGAAGAGGCGACAGTATGAGGATCCGATTATGATACGGTATCGAGATACGGCTCTTCGAGAGGAGAAGGGTTCATTTGAGGTTGCACCTGATGGGGTGCTAAGATGCGAGGGTAGATTGTGTGTACCCGATATTGCAGGACTTCGTCAGCAGGTTCTAGGGGAAGCACACAACGCTCGTTACTCTATTCATCCGGGGTCGACAAAGATGTATCACGACCTCAGATGTATGTATTGGTGGGATGTCCTGAAGAGGGACGTTGCAGAGTTCGTTTCTCAGTGTCCGAATTGTCAGCAGGTCAAGGTGGAGCACCAAAAGCCTGGTGGGTTGTTGCAGACGATTGAGATTCCGACCTGGAAATGGGAGGTGATCAATACGGATTTTGTTACAGAGTTACCTCGTACTCAGAGGAAGTGTGATTCCATCTGGGTTATAGTAGACAGGCTGACGAGATCAGCCCACTTTCTTCTAGTCAGGACGACTTATTCGGCCGAGGATTATGCTAGACTTTATATCCGGGAGATTGTGAGACTGCATGGAGTCCCTACATCTATTATATCGGACAGAGGAGCCCAGTTTACGACTAATTTCTGGAGGTCTTTCCAGAAGGGATTAGGGGCGGTGAGCCTCGATCGCATTCCATCCTCGACCAAGCGGACAGCGAGCGTCTTATCCGAACAACGAGGATATGCTGCGAGCCTGTGTTATTGATTTCAGGGGTAGCTGGGAGGATCACTTGCCTCTTGTTGAGTTTGCGTATAATAACAGCTACCATCCCAGTATCCAGATGGCGCCTTATGAGGCCTTGTATGGAAGGAAGTGCAGGTCGTCAATAGGCTGGTTCGATGTGGGCGAGGTTCAGTTAGTCGGGCCGGACTTGATTCAGCAGGTTGTGGATAAGGTGAAGCTTATCCAGGAGAGGCTAAAAGCAGCTCAGAGTCGACAGAAGTCGTATGCAGATAATCGGCGTCGACACTTGGAGTTTGAGATTGACGATTGAGTCTTCTTGAAGGTATCACCCATGAAGGGTGTGATGAGGTTTGGGAAGAAGAGGAAACTTAGCCCAAGGTACATTGGGCCTTATCAGATTGTCCGTAGAGTAGGCAAGGTTGCCTATGATTTGGATCTGTCGTCCGATCTGGAGGCTGTACATCCGGTCTTTCATGTTTCTATGTAGCGGAAGTGTATAGGAGATCCATACAGAGTGTTTCCGGTTAGTGATGTCCAGGCGACAGAGGGGTTATCGTATGAGGAGAGTCCCATAGCGATACTTGATCGCCAGGTCAGGCGACTGCGGACAAATGACGTGGCTTCCGTAAAAGTCTTATGGCGGAACGAGAATAGAGAGGAGATGACTTGGGAAGCAGAGGGGACACGATGAAGAAGTATCCTCACTTATTCCCTACACCTCCAGGTAAATCACTTTCCTACTTGTCGATTTTAATTGACATATATTTTTAAGTGTTATTGTGGCCATGTGTGGCATTCGTGATTTTATGGGTATAGTTAAGAGGGACTATGCCGATATCTGATTTGATTGAACTTAGAAGGAACATTCGGGATGAATGTTTCTAAGGGGGGGAGAATGTTACACCCCGTAGTTTTAGGGTATGTATATGAGGGCGTACGTAAAAGAATGCGACCTTAAGTTTGAAAAGGAAGAAAGATTTCTTTTTCCTACGGAAAATATTCCGAACCACGTAAAGGAAAAAGGGTTGTTATTGGGAATTGGATTCTCAATTTTTGTATTTAAGACTTATAGGATTTATAAGAATTATAGAATTTTATTTCCAGATTGGTCATGTGGGGCCCACCCAGAAAATTTTATGTTTTTGTGGGGCCCACAAGGTTTTCGATATTGGACCAATTATTGAGATTTTGGGGAGATGAAATATTTTGGACCAATAGGAGGGCGACACGTGTCACCCCCATGTGGCCCATGTTGGGCGAGAATGAAGAGCCAAGTGGCTCAAGATATTTATTGGACAAGTGGCTTGTGAGACCCACACACACTTGTCCCCAATCTCATCCACACATTTGTTTTAATCCTAGCCCTTGGTTGTCTTATATATACACACCTAGAGGTTGAAGACTTCAACACTTAGAAAAAATTCAAGAATATAATCCCTCCCTTTGAGAGCTCTCGGCACCCCCTTTGTTTGAAGAACAATTCTTCAATTGTTGTTGATTAATCCCATTACTTAAACCAAGTGTCCCTAGTGGTGTTCTAAGGATATCCCAACACAAAAATCCCGGAAATACTACGTTAATCCGATAGTCGCAAAGTGAAACCCTAAAGTGATCTTCATATTTTTGGATGAAGTTTTAAGAGAAGTTGGATAGGAACTTCTAAGGGTTGCTTGGAGTGGATTGGAACGTAAGGAATATGAGCTAAGATTCCTAAGGATCGACTTATAATCTTGAAAAAATTTGGGCTTATTGAGGTAATAATCTTTGTCCTTGTAATGAAGTTGGAAATTACATGTGTTAGTAGTATATAAATGAGTATGTGATATGTGGAAGGAAGATTGAAAAGATTTGGACCTTATAAAGTTGTTAAAACCGAAAATTGGCATGCTAGCCATTAAAGTTGTCCAAACATTACCTATTACTTGTTGACATGAAGGAATCTTGTTGATAACAAGTTAATATAACTTATATAAAAGATTGGAATATAAGTTGGAGGATTATTAAAGAAGTAATGAAACAATTTTGGCATGCTAGCAAAAAACTGGACAGTTTTGATTGTAGTAGTTGGCCAAAAACACCAACTAAAGGACTGGACTAATGGATTGTATTAGTGGACTAATGGACTATTTTTACATTGGACTATGGACTAGTATTAATGGACAGCTTTGGTAGATTAAGGGGCTGAATTTTACACGTCCAGTTAGGCGTGTAATCCCCTTTGACTTGCTGAATTATTGCGCCTTAAAAGTGGCATTTGGTTATTAATTTCGGGCCTTGAAAAGGTGGAAAAGTATGTAGAAACAGGGGAAGTGCTGCTCAATTTTCCGTAGAATAAGAGACCTTATGCTTAGAAATATTCTACGAAGAAAACTAGAAGTTGATAGATGTGTTATGGTTATTATAGGTTGATATTCTACGTGCGGCATATTCGACTTGACAAGTGGATTAAGCCGAGGAGGTATGTGAACTCTGCCTATCCTCTTGAGCATGATTATTATGAAATATATAGTACGGTAGACGTACGCGTGTTAAATGAATCTGGTTTCATTTTGATGTCCTTGACTTGACTTCTAAATCTTAAGAGCCTTGAATTATTCTAAAAAGTTGTGAATCATTATTCGGAAAGAAATTGATACTTGGTTTTAAAAGAATAAGTTCTCTTGGTTTCCCAAATGAATGTGATTGTTTTGAATTACTTAAAACATAAGTGTTATAATAGCTTTATGGGAAGTTAGTTATAACGATTTTAGGAGGATAAAAGAACATATATATATATCACCTTTTATACATTCCAAAAATTAGGGGATACAATCCCAACCTTAGCTGGTACAATAATTAATTTATCATGAAAACAAGCAGCACAAGAGAATTGTTGAAGAATCTTTTATTTCTTCAATATATAACCACGTGAATTCTCAATTATTTTCGTATCACATTGAACCGGGATGGCCAACTGGTCATGCCAACTGATATTTTCTTATTTCTCTCAAACCTTTGTAGAGGTGAGTTGTGGTATTTATTCAACCATACATGAGAACTTCTTTATCCATAATTTTTATCACCTCTTGACACATTCACCTTCAAGAATGGTCGAGCATTCATGATGCTTATCACATGTCACATTCTCTTCAAGTAATGGACTATAGTCATTTGTATGTGCTTCATAAATTTTTCAATATGAGCTTATAATTTTGCCCTAGCATTTATCATAGTTACTCATATATAGCCCCGTCTCAACATCACCATGAAAGGTAAAGTGTGGCCTCACTTTGTTTTCCTTTCTTTTGATGGAGTATTGATAAAGCTTGACAAAATGTTCGGAAGAACGACAGTCATGTGCACATGCCCTTTCATACCACATCGATGGCCAACATCACCATCAAATTTTAAAGGATTATTCCTGATAACTCTTAATGTTCTCCTATTTATATTACCACCATGATGACGATTATTATTTCATGGCTTCTTCCAGACGTCCCTGAAATTATTTAGTCTTCTTTCATACTTTTGATCTATCACTCCCACATTCGCTTCATGGAATGGAGCAAATCTAGTGGGACGGGCTTTATAATTTTTTTCATGGCTATATAATTTTTTGCATGCCTTAATCATCATTATATAATCAATATGGTGCATCGGGTCGCGACCCCAATGTCCCTGATATAAGGCGTGTTAGGCCATAATACATTGGGAGCCAACCCAATAACTTATCATCATGGTGCACCGAGACTTTCAGCCGATATCTTATTCTCGTGAGGGGACTTGAATCGACTGTCTTACCATCAACCAATGTCATAATAGGCCAAAGTGCAATAAGACTCACCCAAGAGCCTTTAAAAATATTAACACTTTATTATTATATGTGTAAAAAATTAAATTTTAAGAAGACATGAAATATAACTAGTCATGAGGTCGAATAAATATTTTTATAATCTATAATACAGTTCAAGTAGATCATAAATCTAAACATGAACTATATAAACTATTTCTCTTCCGTATTTTCACTATCAACCATAACAAACCTTCAAACAAGATTTTTGAGTGATCATAAACAAATTTAGCCAAAATATGACTCAGAAATACGCGCGGTTTAAAGATTTAAATTAAATAAAGCCACATAAAAATATTTCTTCAGTATTATTAGTCTGCCTTCTATTTTTAATATAGCTTTTATACATACATCTAGACATTAATAAATTCCTAACTCAAGAAATGAAAAACACCAATTATTCTGATTCATTAACAAGAAAAACTTAGGTACATAAAAATAGTTTTGTCATGATGCTCTCGTGGATCTAACGTAGTCAATATGAAGAATTTTTTCACCCATACCAAATTCTCTATCTTTAAATAAAGATTATTCCAAATAATGTTTACAGCTTGATTGGATATATAAAATAATTTCGTATTATTTTTTGTAAGGTTAGAATATAAGCGAAGCATGTAAATTACACTAACAAATTACTACATATTATTCTCAGTATCCATGATCACTACAAGATAATAAAATTGTAAATTATAATCTTTTTATATTCTAGCTACAATCTCATGAGGAAAATATTTAATATAATATAGAGTAGTATTAAATTTTACATTGTCCAAAAATTTAAGCTTATATACACAAGTATAATGTTAACTTCAACAACTTGGTTGTATATTTAAGATACTGAAGCAACCTTCATTATCAATGATATGGATTAATCAATATGCATACAATATTCTTACAATTATATGTGAAGAAAGATTACTATAGAGTTATCCGGGAATCAAAAATACCTACCACCAATTTTGATGAAGAATGAGCAATTCGTGTTGATAATTTGTTGTAAAATAAGAGTAAAATAAATAAATACTGAGCAAGAAATAGAGACAAGAAATATGTGAGTATTTGTCTTTTATTTATTTCTTATGTGTTCATAAAAGGATAAGAAACATCTCTTTTATAGGGTATATATAAAACCACCGAATGTTACATATCGTTATGAAAGTATTAATAAGATAAGTTAGATAACAATTAATAACAATATCTAAATGACATTCACTCCAAATAATGAATACAATAAATTTATAGCACAAATTTCTTATTAGAAAATGGGAAATCCCATTTTCAATACATTCAAGAATTGTCAATACTAACTCATTCTGCCTAACATAGTCTTTCTTGAATGGCAGCTCAACTTCATTTCTGAGCTCACTCACAAGTCTTGGTAATTGGGTTTCTCCATTATTACTTTTCCAATTTTCTCATGTTTGATCAAAAAAGTTTTATATTTTTTCAATTTTCTACACCACTCCTCACCCACCACTCCTTTCTCGTTTTTTTTATTTTTAAATTTTTTTTTTTTTTTTGGCCCTCCACCCCATCACCACCACCACCACAATGGGAACACACATTTTCCTTGGTACCAAACACACCCAACATCTCCAATAATGCTATGTGGCAAGCGCGGGTTAAGCAAAGAACGACGATCACAAAATGAAGCAACTTACATGACCTAAAGGAAGTACTAGTCGATTTTGCCCTTGCAGCACAATTGAAAATAAGTGCACTAAAAAAGTTGAGCACGAGTTGGATTATGCACTCTTGCTTCACCTTCAACTTTAACTTTAAAGTGCATGGATTTTGGAATTTGCAAAGAAGAATTTTCTTACGACACATTCTTCTAGTTTGGATTTAATCGGTGGTGCAATCAAAGGACCATCTTTGATTATTTGACCGTGCAAGATTTAACTTTTCTGGTGCGTGCGCAATCTCTCTGGGGAGTGCGATCACGTTGAAGGAATCTCCCAGACCAGTGTCATAGGTGCACTATCACGCACAAGGCTTAGGCGTGGCGCCATCGCGAGAACTGGGCGGGAACGCTATAAGG
Organism: Przewalskia tangutica; assembly: GCA_029844215.1. Lineage (NCBI taxonomy): Eukaryota > Viridiplantae > Streptophyta > Magnoliopsida > Solanales > Solanaceae > Przewalskia > Przewalskia tangutica. Next base: position 69,950,464 of record CM056727.1, read on the forward strand.
AAGGCCAATGGTCAGCGCTAACGCACAGGTGGGGTGCAATCGCGCTGAACCATTCTTCCGCGATGGGCGAGATCGCGCTATAGCCTCATTTCAGGTATAAAACTAGCAGTTTCAGTATTTTTGGTCATTTCACCATTTTTAGGCCTGGGAGATGGGATAGCTCGATTCTAAGACCTAGATCGTGTATTAAATTATAGAAAATGGTTCTTTAGCTTCATTTAATGTTGTTGAATGGCTAGAGTTGAGCACATTTGGGCGTGGAAAGGTGGCCGCAAGAGGTTAAAAGCTCACTTGATTCAAGGTAAGTTAAGACTTTGACTTCAATTGCGAAATTTTTCAAAACCTTATTATGTGATATATGTGCATTGTAATGTGGGGGATAGCGTATATATGATAAGATGAGTATATATGTGACTATCGGGTATTGAAAGGAGTTTACTAGAATTGCTTAAATTTGGCATTATTTCCCTAGTTTTATTTTGATGAATTGAGCATAATATTTATGCTTTATTAATAAATTTGGACTAGTTATAGATTAGAAAAGCATGAAACTTTTGTATCTTTTGAAATTCATGATTTAGCTGATATGCATTGTGTTATTTCTTTCTCTACTCCATATATTATGATGTGATACGATTGTGGAGCTTTGAAATAAAAATTTGGGGATTGTGGAGCTTTGAAATAAAAATTTGGGGATCGTGTGAATATGATGTTGACACAGTGATGGGAACTGTATGAGTCTGATGTTGATATAGTGATAACACTCATTCAACATGTTATTATGTCTCTTTGGAAAAAGTTCTCTTAAGTATCTTGGTTTATTGCACTACTTCTTGGGCATTGAGGTACACATGGATGTGGATAATTTGTTCTTTGGGGTCGGTTTTGGTAGTGTATAAGAATAATGTTGAATAAGGTGTATTAGTAATGCGTTATTAGTAATGTTGGGATTAGTTATGTCGTTATTAGTTATGCTGAGATTATTTTTTATCCACTATTTAGGTAGATATATCAGAATAAACATGCATTGCATAATTTCTAAAAAAAGATTGGTTGTTTACAAAAATACCCTCCATACTATACTACTGAGGATTTTAGGCCAATTATGTCTTTAACCATGGGTGCATGTATTAAAAATTCTTGTATTGCTAATACTACCATGATTTGCTATGTATTAGTTATACATACCATAACACCAAATATGGTGTATAACTAATACAAGTATTAGTTATACACAAGTTGAAAAAGAATACCAAATAAGACATTAGTAATACACAAAGTTAATGCATGCATTATTTTCTCTAATCACTACTAAAAGATTTATATTTTCTCAGTGGTTATTTCCTACTGAATGTCGATGGGAAAAAAATCTAAATAGTAGTGTATTTACACAGAAAAATAAAAAAAATCTCAGCGTTTCAATGAGAACTTGTTTCGCGCCATGCATTTTCCCAGTGAGCTAGTTCGGTGGGAATGAGGTGAGAAAATCATATTGATAGTACAAATTTCTCACTGAATGGTGGTGAGAAAAACCTCTATTTCTAGTAGTGAATGCATCCTACCAAACGACCTCTAAGTCACTCCAAGTATATGTGAGTTACAATTGATGTACGGGAATAGTATACAACTACTACTTGTGCTTCGAAAGCATAAACAATAATGAATTACAACAGTTAACAAACTTGTAGCTAACAAGAGTTGTGACTACAATAAACTTGTGAGTTCTTGATCTTCTGTCTTTGGATCTTCGTTCCAATTGCAACATGCCCCTTGATCTTGACAACCTGAAATCAAGAGACACTAAATCTCTACTTGTTACAACTGTGTTGAGTCGAGTGTTAGCACTCTGTCCTTAAAAAAATATTGTCTCGTATATATCCTTTTACGTTGATGGGCAACTGTCTCCCAAGATAAAACAACATAAAAAATGAGTAAAGGAAACTCAAGTGTTTACTAAAAGAAGAACATTTGACTGTGTGAAAGATATGCTAGAGAGGAAGAGGTTCAGAAAAATCTGAACAATACAAGAGTGAGGTGTGTTCTTCAATTCATTTAAGTTAAGTCTCTTATCTTATAAGATCCAATCTCTTAACTTTTGAAATTAATAAACCATTCATTTTACCACCCTTAAGACGTTATACCTAACTTTCCATAAAGCTAGTATAACACTTATGTTTTTAACACAACCAAATACAGTTAACACATGTACGTCTACCGTACTACATAGCTCACACATATCATGCTAGAAAAGATAGGAAGAGGTTCACATACCTCGCGACGATTATCGACTAATAGCAAAACGCTCCAAGTACCTCAAACCGTCGGCTACACTCTCAGTCAAGCAGATCACTCCACACGTAGTACTACAACTATAGAGGCCAAAGCGCCTATTAATATCTTTAGATCGGCGTAGAATATTACGAGAAAATTCGGCACCTCCCGCAACAGCGTAAATCTCTCCTCTATCGGTAGCCGCTACCAAGCCAAGGGGTTTGCGTCTGACCGGGCGTGTACAATTCTACTCACAATACTACACAAGTCTCATGTCTGATCTATGTAATTCTGATTGATTCACTTCTTAAAATTCAGGCTTAAGTCGCAAGACATTGCCGTAAGTATTATTCAGGCTTAAGTCAAAAGACATTGCCGCACAACTATGATCAGTTCTATATATAGTATACTTAACTATATACTCCTACAACATGTAATTTCCAATTACAACAGAAGGTCAAGAGTGTTTACCTTGATAAGCCCAAAATTATCCAAGTTTAAATGTCGATCCTGAGCAAGGTTTAGCTCCTACTCCGTGCGCTCCAACCCGCTCCAAACAACCCTTAGAAGTTCTAACCAACTTCTACTTAACACTTCAACTACGGGTGAAGATTTACTTAGGGTTTCGTTTTTGTGACTGAGGGAAGTATAATAGTATTTTCTGGGCTCTTCGTATAAAGGGTACTTTGGAAAGTACTACAAGGTATAAGGCTAAAGTATTTTGGGCATTATAACAATACTAGGAGAGTATTTATATACCACAAAAAGGGGTATTTATACGAGACAACTAGGCTAGGGGGGGTGTACCCCTCGGCTAGGGCACCACAAAGGGGGAGGGGGAGGCTCTCGGCCAAGGGCCTTGCTCAAAGGGGAGGACTTTGGACGATAGCAAGACAAGAGGGAGGGATTATTTGAGACTTAGATAGATTGCTCAAGTTTTGGATGAAGAAAGTCTTCACTTAGAGGTATTTATAGGTCGAGAAGGCCAACCAATGGCGAAGATGAAGACAAGTGCATAGCAAGTGTAAGGCGAAGATTTAGCCATGTGCTACCTTATCCATCTACACAAAATATCCTACCTAACCCTTGACCAAAATTTCAACACCAAAAGCGTGCAAAGGGCTAGCTTTGCCGTCCTCCTTCGATTAGAGGGTGACAAGTGTCGCCTCTCGTTGATCCAAAATGTTTCGTCTCTCGGAAAAATCCGTAAAATTAAAAATGCCATAGCGGAATTTTCCCTACGAAAGTAATGGAAACGTTTAAAAACGACTCTGTCGGGTGTTGTGTACAAATTTGAAACTAGCCAACTTTAAGGCTCAAATTATAATACGTCTGTATTTCGCATATACTGGAAATACGGGTATAACATCATCAATCACAGGAAGGGGTATCTGTTCTTAATGGTCACCTTGTTCACCGCTGTAATCAACACACGTCGCGGCGTCCATCCTTCTTCTTCACGAACAATCTGGCGCTCCCGGGAGAAACACTAGGCTGATGAAGCCGCTTCTCCGGAAATCTCTCGGTGGTCCTTGACTCTCTCAACTCGGCGGTGTCATTACGTATGGCGGAATGGAAATAGGCCGAGTGTCCGCAAGACATCGATACAAAACTCTATCTCTCTCTCGGGAGGATGCGGGAGGTCATCCGGAAACACATCCGGGAACTCTCGACCACGAGGCGGCGAAAATCTGGTGCGCGACCTCGATGTCGAACACCGAATGAGATGGTAGATATACCCTTCGCACCATCTTCCTAGCCTTGAGGTAAGAAATAAACTTACCCATCGGCGACCACGGTGTTCCTCCCACTCAACAACGGCTCCTCGGAAGCTGGAACGTACCACTCTCTCCCTGCGGTCTACATTGGCGTAGCAAGCTAGCCAATCCATACCCATGATCACATCGAAATCGGTCATATCCAACTCTACCAAGTCGGCAAGTGTCCGGCGATCGTATACGGTCATCGGACAAGCCCATATACCCGCCGAGCTACCACCGAATCACCCTGGTGTAGCTACCTCGAAAGGGTCTATGGACTCGTGCTCTATCCCTATCCTACTAGCAACATGGGAGATATATGGGGCGAGTAGAACCGGATCTATCAAGGCATACACGTCAACAAGATAAAGTACGCATGGCGACATCGGTGAGGCCTCACGGTCTGCCCGGTGGACAAGGCATAAATGCGATTCGAGGACCGCTAGAAGCTGGACCGCGCCACGACCTCTGCGCGACCTGGCCGCCCATGAGTACCACGCCTCGGGCGAGTAATAGGAGATGAAGAAGACCCGTGAAAGAACACGTGGTGACCACCTACCTCTGTCTTGCCCTTGGTGGACGGGATCTCTGTTATACCGTATTTCCGGAGTATGCGTGAGGCGTCGTCTGAAAGTTTGGCCTTAAAAGTTTAGGCATGGCACGTTTTTTGGGGACAACTCACTCAAGGAATCGTTTTCCGACGAAACGTTTTACAAGACTCGCGTAGGATAAATTCCGGCTATGCCATTTCTAATTTTTGCGGATTTTTTCGAGAGACGAAACATTTTGGACCAACGGGAGGGCGACACTTGTCACCCTCCAATTGGTGGACTTGAGGCGTCATTGAGGCCGATTGGAGTGGCTTATTTTGTCTTGGAGTTGGTAGGATATTTTGTGTGCAAGTTGGCTAGGTAAACTTGCCCAAATCTTGGCCTTACACTTGCCTTGCACTTGGCATAATCTTGGCCATTGGTTGGCCATCCCTTGACCTATAAATACCCCCTTAAGATGAAGAGTTCTTCATCCACAAATTCCTTTCCAAGTCTTGAAAATCCTTCCCTCTCCCGTGAAGCGTTTCGTCCAAACACCTCCCCTTTTTGAGAAGCTTAGCAGGCTATCCACTAGCTGGCCGAAATCTACCCCCCCTTGGTAGAAAAGTTGCCTTCTAGTATTGTTATAATGCCCAAAATACCTAGCCCAAATCCCTTAGTACTTAGTAGAAGTTGTGAAGAACTTCTAAGGTTTCCTTGGAGCTATCGGAGCGTACAACTTAGGAGCTAAACCTCGCTCAGGATCGACGTTTATACTCGGATTATATTAGGCTTATCGAGGTAAATAATCTTACCGTCTTTTATAATTAGATAATGCATCTTTGTAGAAGTATAAGAATAAGTATAAAATACTTAGAAGGATATTCTGAGAATAGAATTGAGCTGTTATCACGATAGAAGGGTTTAAAGAAGAATAATTGAATTGTACTCACATGAATTTGTTTCTGATGTTGTATAGCTTGCAGGGTAGGAAGTCTGCCCAAATTCCGTAGAATAGAGAACCCTCTGCTTAAAGCTTTATCTGATCTGATCTAGGCGTTGATAGGCGTATTGGTATTATAGGTTGATTCTCTGCGCGCGACATATTCGACTTGGCGGGAGGTTTTCGCGAGAAGGTATGTGATTCTTCCTATACCGCGAGCATGATATTTTAAATATATATATATAGTGCGGTAGGCGTCGTGTGTTAAGCGAATAATAACTACGGCAATGTCTTTGACTTAAGCACGAATAATACTTACGGCAATGTCTCGCGACTTAAGCTGAATAATACTTACGCGATGTCGCGACTTAAGCACGAATAATAAGGATCGAAAGCATTTCAAAGAATCTTGAATCATTTTTATGAAGAGAACTAATTGGTTTTAAGCGAAAGCTTAAGAGTTATACTAGCTTTATGGGAAGTTAGGTATAACAACTTAAGAATGATAAAAGGCAGTTTACTTATGTGTTTATAACGGACTTACATTGATTTATGGAAAGAATAATAAAATGGTTTGATAAGTAGACATGATATGATGTTATGTGTGTTAGTGTCTTGTAACGTTTGTATAAAAGGGTATTATTCTTGTTGTGCTTATGTGTTTAACGATAATTTGTTATGTTAGTATTATATCACTCACCTCTTGACAAATCACAGGGGTTAAAGCGCCTCCGTCACGGGGTATACCTCGAGCGATCTGTGTGACTATGATGCGAGGACACCTCATGCAGTGCGTGTGACCTATGCGGGCTGCGAGAGTTCGAGTTAGTGTGCGGGGTTATACCTCATGCGGTCTATGTGGCGTGCGGACTACGAGTCGGGGCGATGCCGAGGAGTAGCTACCCTCGATGCGGGGTTATGCCACTATGCGAGCTACGTGAGTGGCCTATGCGGACTCTGAGTCGAGTTAGGCTTTCTTAATGATACTATGGGCAATTGGCCTGCTCGATCATTCGCGGCCTAGAAAAGACATGTTCTGATTTACCTATTGTTGCTCTTGTTTATGATGTGGCACTATGCGGTTACCTTAGTTGTTTCATACATATATGTAAACAGATTTTAAAATGATATGTTTTCATTTAAGTACTTTCTGATTTCGCATACTTAGTACTGTTGTCGACCTCCTTGAGCTGCGTTCATGCCGCAGGTAAGGGCAGTGCTAGATCCACATCCTTAGGATCTCTTTGCATTGGTGTCGGGAGCTCCATCTTCTAGGAGGCTCTACTTTTGGGTATGATCTCCTGTATTGTAGATAGTTTTGTACATTCGAGGGTATGGCGGGCACTGTCCGCCATAGTTGTTTACTTCCTTAAGTGCGTAGTCTGAGTATGCAGTTGGGATGTAGCGCAAAACTTGGGTTAATTATATATATATGCCGAAAGGCAAGCTTTCCCAGATAAAGCGTGTCTCATTTTACAAGCTGTTTCATGTCTTGTTTTATATTCCTTGATCACTCGATGTATGACAACTTGGGTGCGGGTAAGGCACGATCCACGGGCCGGAATGGGTCGTGACAAAAGTGGTATCGAGCGATTAATCCTCGGAAAGTGTCTACACCGTATCTAGTAAGTCTTGATTATCGGTGTGTTGTGCACCACGATAATCGAGGAGGCTATAGGATATTTAGGATTGGTTTCCATTCTTCTCACTCGAGATCGTGCTTTAGAGTTGTGTGTAAGTTGGACCCTCTAACGTTTTCCTTTTACATATGATTATGCCTCCGCGTAAAGGCAACCCGGCCCGAGAAGGGCAAGGCGTAGAGGCGCGATCGGACAAAGGATTCACGAGGCTCGAGCCCGATCTATACCGAGGCAGCGAGTTCCATGGCCGCCCGGCCCAGCGGAGACCACGATGCCGTACCTCGCATCCCCGGCACAGGGCGGAGGAGTTAGGAGTACTGAGAGATGACCCGGCTATTGGCGGGATTGTGGCGGACATGAGCAGTGGATCTGGCGATTCGATTCGGCCCGATCGTACCGTGGTTCACCCGGCGAGAGTTTGAGGCTACGAGATTTCTGAGTTGTAGCCCGCGAGTTTCTGGTCGGCGGAGGATGATCCGCGGAGTTCATCCGTCATTCTGAGAGGATTATGAGAGTGATCGGGCGTCGGAGACCGAGTCGTGATCTTTGGTTCACATAAGTGCGTGATACGCGATCGATTGGTTTGATTCATGGGAGTTATCGGGAGAGCACGCGTCCCAGTACTTAGGATGAGTTCTCGAGGCTTTCTCACTCACTTCTTGCCTCGCGGATGAGGAGGCGCGGTGGCAATTTTTCACTGCGAGGCAGAGGGGCGTCTGATTAGGGAGTACAATGTCGAGTTCGATTCTTTGGCTCGATATGTCCCGGCATTGGTAGCGAATATGGAGGGCGAGTGCCGCTACGTCCGGGCTAGATGATTATATGGCGAGTCTTGTGCGGGTGTTTCTCTTGGCCGGGTATGGACATTACCGCGTGCGAGCTCATGCACTAGGATGCGAGGCGTCGAGGCCAGCGGGTTGTGAGCGGCGAAGAGGACGGGGCGGCGAGTCCTGGTAGTTATCGGGGTGGGCGGCACCGGCCGGTCTAGGTCGCACCACGGCCCGGCTCGAGCACTCTGCACCATCCTCAGCCTGGCAGAGTATTCGGGCGAGTCGGGGCCGGGACTTGACTTCGAGGTGGCGAGGTGCGGCGGTCGGGACCACCCGCCGGTGTGGCCGTCACGGTAGATCCCATTCGGAATTGTGGTGCTCGCCAGGGTTTTATTCTGATTGCGGCGGGCGGGTCATATTGCGAGGTCTTGTCCGATCGGGCGGCGGTGGTAGGGCTCGGCCTACGAGTGCATGGCGGTTCATCATCTCCTACGATTACTCGCCCGGGCGAGTACTCATGGGCGGCCAGTCGCGGCGAGGTCGTGGCGGGTCGATTCTAGCGGTCCTCGAACGCGCATTTATGCCTTGTCGGTAGCGGGATCGTGAGGCCTCACGATGTAAATCGCGGGTACCTTATCGGTTTAGGTTTGATGTGTATGCTTTGATAGATCCGGGTTCTACTGTCCTATATATCTCCCTTGTTGCTAGTAGGATAGGGATAGAGCACGAGTCCATAGACCACTTTCGAGGTAGCTACGCGATGGGTGATTCGGTGGTAGCTCGGCGGGTATATAGAGCTTGTCTGTGACCATTCTGATCGTCGGACCTGGCCGACTTGATAGAGTTGGATATGATTGATTTCGACGTGATCATGGGTATGGATTGGCTAGCTTCTTGCTACGCCAATGTAGGCTGCGAGGAGAGAGTAGTGCGGTTCGGTTTCGGAGGAGCCGGTTGTTGAGTGGGAGAACCTTTGTATCGCCGAGGGTAGGTTTATTTCCTACCTCGAGGCTAGGAAGATGGTGCGAAAGGGTATATCTACCATCGTTCGGGTGTTTGATCACGAGGCTGCGGTACCAGATTTTGATCGATTCGGTAGTCGAGAGAGTTCCCAGACGTGTTTCGACGACCTCCGGGTATCCTCACGAGAGGAGATTGAGTTTTGTATAGATGTGTTGCGGACACTCGGCTATTTCCATTCCGCCATATAGAATGGCACTGCCGAGTTGAGAGAGTTGAAGGATCGGCTTAGAGACTTGCTTTGGAGAAGGGCTTCATCGGACCTAGTGTTTCTCACGCAGGAAGCGCGTGATTGTTCGTGAAGAAGAAGGGCGGGGCCTGCGCGTGTGTGTTGATTACGAGCGGTGAACAAGGTGACCATTAAACGAATACCCTTCCGGGATTGATGATTTGTTCGACCCGGTTGCGAGTGCGAGATGTTTCTCCAAGATTGATCTACGGTCGGGCTATCATCAGTGCGAGTCGAGAGTCGGACATCCACAGATCGCATTCGGACGATGCAGGCACTACGAGTTTAGGGTTATGTCGTTTGGTTTGACCAACGCTCAGTCGTTATTCATTGATTTGATGAACCGAGTGTTCAAACTATTTTTGGACACGTTTGTGATAGTGTTTATTGATGATATCTTGGTTTATTCTCGCTCAGAGCAGGAGCATGCGGAGCATTTGAGGCTATCTTGTGAGTTCTCGGGACCAGCGATTATACGCCAAGTTTTCCAAATGTGAGTTTTGGTTAACCGGTGGCTTTTCTTGGGCATATTGTGGTGATGGCATTCGAGTGGATACGGCCAAGATCGAAGCGATCGAGACTTGGCCTGAACCTCTTACTCAGAGGTTCGCGATTTTACGGGCCTTGCGAGTTATTATCGGCGGTTCGTGGAGAAGTTTGCTTCTATCTGCACCATTGACTAGGTGACTCGACTCGGCTAAGTTTGATGGTGATGCTTGTGGCGGGGTTTCGATTCTTGAAGGAGGCGACCGCCCCATTCTTACTCTTCGGAGGTCGACGGTTATGTCGTGTATTGCGATCGTCGGGCATCGGGTTGGGATGTGTGTTGATGCGGCATGGCAAGGTTTTAGCGTATGCATCGGCGGTGAAGAAACACGAGAGGAACTACCCGCGTGATTTGGAGTTAGCGGTGATTCACGCTTTGAAGATGCAGAGCCTTATTTGTATGGGGTTCATGTGGATGTTTATACAGACCACAGAGCCTCGATATATCTTCACGGAGGAGTGAACTTACGGCGAGAGGCGGTGGTTAGAGTTGCTTAAGGATTACGATGTTGATATCTGTACCACGGGAAGGTCAATGTTGTGTGAGATGCTCTTAGTTGTAGGTCGATGGGAGTCTATCGGATGTGCGGCGGAGAGGAGAGACATGGTTCGTGATTTGCATCGGTTAGCGAGCCTTGGTGTCCGTTTGATTGATTACGATAGCGATGGGGTTCGAGTTCGTGAGGTTGCGAGTCTTCCATCGTCGAGAGGTGAAGAGCAGCGATTCGAGATCGGTTTGACACGTTATCGTGATACGACTCTTCGTGAGGAAGGTCCACGAGTAGCACGATGGGGTGCTAAGGTTTGGCGAGTTGTGTGTTCGGATGTTTGAGGACTTGGCGGCGGAGTTACGGGAAGCACACTAGCGGCGTTACTCTATCCGTCGAGTCGACCAAGATGTACCACGACCTTAGATCTATGTATTGGTGGGATGGCTTGAAGAGGGCGTTGCGAGTTCGTAGCTCGGTGCGTGTTGTCGGCGGTGAAGGTAGAGCACCAGAGGCACGGTGGTTTTATTCTGACGATAGAGATCCCGACACGGAAGTGGGAGGTGATCAACATGGATTTCATCACGGGATTACCTCGCACTCAGGAGACATGATTCTATATGGGTTATCGTCGGCGGTGTGAAATCAGCCCACTTTCTTCCGTTAGGGCGACTTTTGGTGAGGATTATGCGGACTTTACATCAGAGATCGTCGATGCATGGAGTCCTATTTCGATCATATCGAGCGAGGAGCCCGGTTCTGGCTAACTTACGGAGTCCTTCGAGAAGAAGGTTTAGGGGCCTTGGTGAGCACAGTCTGCATTCCATCCGACGCAGACGGACGGGAAGAGCGCACTATCGGACTCTTGAGGATATCTGCGAGCACGTGTTATTGACTTCGAGGTAGTGGGAGGATCATTTGCCTCTAGTTGAGTTCGCGTATAATAATAGCTACCACTCGGTATTCGATGGCGCCTTATGAGGCCTTGTATGGGAGGAAGTGCAGATCGCCTATAGGCTGGTTCGATGTGGGCGAGTACGATTAGTAGGACGGACTTAGTACGGCGATGGATAAGGTGAAGCTTATCAAGGCGGCTATTGACGGTCGAGTCAGCGAAGTCGTATGCAGATCATCGTCGTCGGCATCTGAGTTCGCGATTGATGATTGGGTTTTCTGAAGGTGTCACCCATGAAGGTGTGATGAGATTCGGAAGAAGGGAAAATCAGCCAGTACATTGGGCGTATCAGTTGTCGCGAGGTAGGCAAGGTTGCCTATGAGTTGGATCTGCCGTCCGTCTGGAGGCGGTGCATCCGTGTTTCACGTTTCTATCTTTGAGGAGATGTATCGGGGATCCATCTAGGTGCACCCGATTAGCGATGTCCAGTGGCCAGGGGTTATCGTATGAGAGATTCCCATGCGATAATCGATCATCGAGTTAGGCGTCTGCGGACTAAGGGCGTGGCCGTCAAAGTCTTGTGGCGGAACGAGCTCGAGGAGGAGATGGCGTGGGAAGGCGAGGAGGACATGAGGCGAAGTATCTCACCTATTCCCCACCTCGGGTAATTCACTTTCCTATTTATAAATTTTCATTGTCATATTTTGCCTAAGTGTTGTTACGTGGCGTGTGTGGCATTTGCAAATTTAAGTTATGAAGAACCTTATCGTTAATCGTCTTGGGAAGGAACATTCGGGACGAATGTTTCTAAGGAAGGAGAATGTTATACCGTATTTCCGGAGTATATGCGTGAGGCGTGCGTCTGAAAGTTTGGCCTTACAAGTTTAGGCATGGCACGTGTTTTGGCACAACTCACTCAAGGAATCGTTTCAGGCGAAGCGTTTTACAAGACTCGCGTAGGATAAATTCCGGCTATGCCATTTCTAATTTTTGCGGATTTTTAGAGGCGAAACATTTTGGACCAGCGGGAGGCGACACTTGTCACCTCGATTGAGTGGACTTGAGGCGTCATTGAGGCCGATTGGGTGGCTTATTTTGTCTTGGAGTTGGTAGGATATTTTGTGTGCAAGTTGGCTAGGTACACTTGCCCAAATCTTGGCCTTACACTTGCCTTGCACTTGGCATAATCTTGGCCATTGGTTGGCCATCCTTGACCTATAAATACCCCTTAAGATGAAGAGTTCTTCATCCACAAATTCCTTTCCAAGTCTTGAAAATCCTTCCCTCTCCTTGTAGCTTTTCGTCCAAACACTTCCACTTTTGAGAAGCTTAGCGAGGCTATCCCCTAGCCTAGCCGAAATCTACCCCCTCCCTTAGTAGAAAAGTTGTCTTCTAGTATTGTTATAATGCCCAAAATACCTAGCCCAAATCTCTTAGTACTTAGTAGAAGTTGTGAAGAACTTCTAAGGTTTCCTTGGAGCTATCGGAGCGTACAACTTAGGAGCTAAACCTCGCTCAGGATCGACGTTTATACTCGGATTATATTGGGCTTATCGAGGTAAATAATCTTACCGTCTTTTATAATTAGATAATGCATCTTGTAGAAGTATAAGAATAAGTATAAAATACTTAGAAGGATATTCTGAGAATAGAATTGAGCTATTATCACAGTAGAAGGGTTTAAAGAAGAATAATTGAGCGTACTCACATAGAATTTGTTTCTGATGGTGTATAGCTTAGGGTAGGAAGTGCTTGCCCAAATTCCCATAGAATAGAGAACCCTGCTTAAAGCTTTATACGATCTGATCTGAGCGTTGATAGGCGTATTTGGTATTATAGGTTGATTCTCTGCGCGCGACATATTCGACTTGGCGGGAGGTTTTCGAGAAGGTATGTGATTCTTCCTATACCATGAGCATGATATTTTAAATATATATATATAATGCGGTGAGGCGTCGTGTGTTAACCGAATAATAACTACGGCAATGTCTTTGACTTAAGCACGAATAATACTTACGGTAATGTCTCGCGACTTAAGCTGAATAATACTTACGTGATGTCTCGCGACTTAAGCACGAATAATAAGGATCTGAAAGCATTTCAAAGAATCTTGAATCATTTTTATGAAGAGAACTAATTGGTTTTAAGCGAAAGCTTAAGAGTTATACTAGCTTTATGGGAAGTTAGGTATAACAACTTAAGAATGATAAAAGGCAGTTTACTTATGTGTTTATAACGGACTTACATTGATTTATGGAAAGAATAATAAAATGGTTTGATAAGTAGACATGATATGATGTTATGTGTGTTAGTGTCTTGTAACGTTTGTATAAAAGGGTATTCTTGTTGTGCTTATGTGTTTAACGATAAGCTGTTATGTTAGTATTATATCACTCACCTCTTGACAAATACCGGGGGTTAAGCTGCCCTCCAATACGGGGTATACCTCAGGCAGTCTGTGTGACTATGATGCGAGGACACCTCATGCGGGTCTGTGTGACCTATGCGGAGCTGCGAGAGTTCCAGGTTAGTGTGCGGGGTTATACCTCATGCGGTCTATGTGGCCATGCGGACTACGAGTCCAGGACGATGCCGAGGAGTAGCTACCCTCGATGCGGGGTTATGCCCTATGCAGGCCTACGTGAGTGGCATATGCGGACTACGGAGTCGAGATTAGGCTTGCTTAATGATACTATGGGCAATTGGCCTGCCCGATCATTCGCGACCTAGAAAAGACACATTCTGATTTACCTATTGTTGCTCTTGTTTATGATGTGGCACTATGTGCGGTTACCTTGGTTGTTTCATACATATATGGCTGATTTTTAAAATGATAGGTTTTCATTTAAGTACTTTCTGATTTCGCATACTTAGTACTGTTATCTTGCGACCTCCTTGAAGCTGCGTTCATGCCGTAGGTAAGAGCGGCAGTGCTAGATCCACATCCTTAGGATCTCTTTGCATTGGTGTCGGGAGCTCCATCTTCTAGGAGGCTCTACTTTTGGGTATGATCTCCTGTATTGTAGATAATTTTGTACATTCGGGGTATGGCGGGCCCTGTCCGCCATAGTTGTTACTTCCTTAGAAGTGCAGAGTCCTAGTATGCGGTTGGGATGTAACTGCAAAACTTGGGTTAATTATATATATATGCCGAAAGGCAAGCTTTTCTTCAGATAAACTGTGTCTCATTTTACAACTGTTTCATGTCTTGTTTTTATATTCCGCTGATCACTCTGATGTATGACTACTTGGGTGCCCGGGTAAGGCACCAGTCACGGGTAATGTCCATGCCTGGCTGAAGAGCCACACCCGCACAAGACTCGGCCATATAATCATCTAGCCCGGTGACATAGCGGTGTACCACATCCTCCATGCTCTGCTAACGCGAGGGACATATCGAGCCAACGAATCGAACTCGATGTTGTACTCCCTGGCGTGCGCCCTCTGCGTCTCCAACAAAAATCATCGGCTGTGCCCTCCGCATCTGCGGAGGCAAGAAGTGAGTGAGAAAAGCCTCCGAGAACTCATCCCAAGTAGTTGGGGATGCATGCTCTCCGGGATAACTCGCGAATCAAACGATCATTTGCGGTATCACGCGACCTATGTGAACCGAAGATCACGGACTCGGTCTCGAAGCCTTGATCACTCGCATGATCCTCTGTGGCGAAGGATGAACTCCTGCGGATCATCCTCGTGCCTCGACCGTAGAACTGCGGCGGGCTCTGACTCGAGAAAATCTCGTAGCCTCAAACTATCCGATCTCGGGTGAACCACAATCTTCTTTGGGCTGGGCTGCTGCGTCGGCCTATCCTCATGTCGGCCCACGATCACGGCGATGGCGCCATCTCTCTGTAACCCATCTCATCTGCTCCAGGCTGTGGGGCTGAGGTGCAGGTACTGGGGTCTCGTCAGCCCATGCTGCGGCCCTAAACCTGCTTTGGGGCGTGGCGTCGTGGAACTCGCCGTCTCGGGTATAGGCGGGCACGAGCCTCGTGACTCTCGGTGTCCTACTAGCAGCTCCCTCGGCTGCCTTGCCATTCTGGGCGGGTTGCCTTACGTGGAGGCATAACTGTTAAAGAAAGGAAATACGTTAGAGGGGTCCGACTTATAACACAACTCTAAGGCACGATCTGAGTGAGAAGAATGAAACCAATCCTAAATATCCTATAGCCTCACGATTATTGGTGTGGTGCACATACCGATAATCAAGACTCTCTTGGATACGATGCAGTAGGCTTTCAGAGATTAATCGCTCCGATACCACTTTTGTCACGACCGTTCGGGGCGATGGTAGTGCCTTACGGGCACCCAAGTAGTCATACATCAGAGAAAATCAGCGGAATATAAAAACAAGACATGAAACAATGTAAATTGAGACACAGTTTATCTGAGAAAAGTCGCCTTTCGGCATATATATATAAACCAAAATCTGGCAGTTACATCCCAACTGTACAATAGGACTACAGACCTTTAAGGAAGTAAACAACTATGGCGGGACAGGGCCCCGCCATACCCTGAATGTACATATATCTATAACATCAGGGAGAACCATACCAAAAGTCGAGCCTCCGGAGAAGATGGAGCTCTTGACACCAAAGCAAAAGATCCTAAGGATGCGGATCTAGCACCTGCTTTCCCTTACCTGCGGCATGAACGCATCCCCCCGAAGGAGGTCAGTACAACGGGTACCAAGTATGTGAAACTGTAAAGTACTTAAATGAAATCATATCATTTTAAAGCCAATTTTACAAATATGTATGAAATAACCAATGTAACCGCACATAGTGCCACATCACAAATAAGAGTAACAGTAATTAGAATAGCGAGTCTTTTCTAGGCTGCGAATGATCGAAGCAAGGCCAATCGCCCATAGTATCATTATGCATGCCTAATCACGGACTCAGTAGTCGCGTAGGCCACCTAGGCCCGCATGAGGTATTCCCCGCATCGAGGGTAGCTACTCCTCGGCATCGTCCTGGACTCGTAGTCCGCATGGCCACATAGACCGCATGGCCACATAGACCGCAAACTAACCTGGAACTCTCGTAGCTCCACATAGGTCCCCTAGACCCGCATGAGGTATTCTCGAATCATAGTCCCAGACTTCCTGAGGTATACCCCGCATCGGAGGGCAGCTTAACCCCCGGTATATCATGTCAAGAGGTGAGTGATGTAATACTAGCATGACGGCTTATCGTTAAACAACATAAGCACAAATAAGAATAACCTCTTTACACAAACGTTTACAAGATACTAACACACATAGCATCACAATATGTCTACTCAACAAACCATCTCACTGTACTTTCCAGAAATCAATACAAGTCTTTTATAAACACATAAGTAAACCGTTCCTTTTATCTTTCTTAAGTCGTTATACCTAACTTCCTATAAAGCTAGTATAACTCTTAAGCTTTTGTTTAAAAACCAAGTATTACTCTTCTTTCAAAAATGATTCATAATTCTTTTGAAATACTTCAAGATTCTTGTTATTTAGACTCAAGTCAAAAGGCGTCAAGTAAAACCATGTTCGGTTAACACACGTCGTCTAGTACTATATATATACTTTAAAATATCATGCTCAAGAGGATAGAAAGAATCACATACCTTCTCGGCGAAATCCACCCCAAGTCGAATATGTCGCTACAGAGTATCAACCTATAATAGTCAAATCGTCTATCAACGTCTAGACTACTCAGTAGGATAATCTAAGCGAGAGGTTCTCTATTCTACGGAAAATCGGGCAGCACTTCCCTGCATTAAGCGTCTGAAGTCTCTGTAAATACGATCTATGTAAGTCTGATTCAATCTTCTTTAATATACTTCATATGTAATTACAGTTCAATTCTCTTCTGTAATACCCTTCTATGTATTTTACTTATGTCTATACTTATACAGTATGTATTCTCCAATTATAATAGAAGGATAAGATTATTATTTACCTCGATAAGCCCAAAATTATCCAAGATATAAGTCGATCCTGAGCAAGGTTTAGCTCTGTCTGAGCGCTCAATCCGCTCCAAGAAACCCTTAGAAGTTTCTACACAACTTCTACTTTCTACTTCAACCAACTATGAAGTTTCTCCTTAGGGTTTCGTTTAGTGACTAAAGGAATATAAGGTAGTATTTTCGGACTCTACGTAGAGGTAACTTTGGAAATACTATAAGGGATTGGCTAAGGTATTTTTGGGGATAGTAACAATACTTGGAGAGTATTTTCTACCAAGGGGGGAGGGCTTTTGCCGAGACTACTAGGAAAGGGGAGAAGGGTGTTTCTAAGCTCTTCACAAGAGGGGAGGCTTTGGGGAGAGCTTCTCGAAAGGGAAAGTTTGGAGACTTGGAAGATGATTTGTGGATGAAGAAGTCTTCAACTCAAGGGGGGTATTTATAGGGCTTTCAAGGGCCAAGATGAAGGCAAGTGGAGGGCAAGTGGAGGGTGTGGATTTGCACAAGTGCACCCTATCCCTACTCCACAAATCACTCACAAACATTGACCCTTGGTTTATGCCTTAAAATCATGCCAACCGTGCCCTCTTTGCCGTCCACTTGAGGGTGACAAGTGTCACCCTCTCGTTGGTCCAAAATATTTCATCTCTCGGAAAAATCCGCAAAAATTATAAATTACATAGCCGTAATTTTCCCTACGCAAGTTTTGGAAAATGTTTCGTCGGAAAACAATTCGTTTCGTGGGTTGTGCACAAATTTTCGTCCCTATGCCTACTTTAAGGCTTAAACTTTTGTACGTATGCCCTTACGTACATACTCTGGAAATACTGGGTATAACACGTATACTTAGTATTATTCTACGTTAGAGACTAGAAGTTGATAGTATTGTTGTGACCATTATAGGTTGACACTTCTACGTACGGCGTATTCGGCTTAACTTGTGGATTTAGCCGAAAAGGTATGTGAACTATCTCCTCTTCTAGCATGATTCCTTAAGATAAAGAAAGTATGTCCTACTCCTTAAATGATCCATTCCTTGGTTGTATTTGGATTGCCTAAAGTAGAATTTGTTCTATGTACTTCCTTAATTGTACTTTGATGTTTAAATTGTAAGTTGTATAATCCATTGCCTTAGTGAAGTTGGATTCTTAAAAGTGAAAGTATTTTACTTAAATTACATAGAGTCTTGAAAAGGAAGTGGTTTCCAAATCTTTTGGCTAGTGCCTTAGTTCCAAAACCTAAGGGTTGTTGTAATGACTTTAGGGGAGTTAAAGGAGTGATTTACTTAATTGTTTTAAGAGAGGAGAGATGACATGATTTAAGAGAAGTAATTTGTTTTAAAGGTGTGAGTTACTTGAGGTTTAAAAGTAGAAGAAACTTGTTTTCTAAATATTAACAGACTTGAAGTATTTTGAAAGTTAAGAACTTGTTTTGTAAGTATGTGATACTTGGTTTTAAAAGTATAAGTCTCTCGGTTATAAAAGGAATGGATATGTCTAAAATCATAATAGGTTATAACGGCTTTATGGAAAGTTGGTTATAACGGCTTTATGGAAGGTTAAGAAAGTTGTCTATTTTGATTATTAGGCATAAGTTGCCTAGATTGTGAAAATTTGAAGTTACTTGATTTCAAGATTTGAAATGAGTTTTCTAAAAGTGTAGTAACTTACTTTGAAAAATAGACACACCTTGATACTACGGGTGTTAGTATCTTGGGGTTTTACATAAAAAGGAGTCTTTTGAAAAGAATGTGCGTATGTAGTACTTTGGCTTGTTTAATTGAGAATTATTCTATGTGTGCCTTGATAAGTACTTTGGCTTGTTTAATTGAGAATTATTCTATGTGTGCCTTGATAAGTACTTTGGCTTGTTTAATTGAGAATTATTCTATTAGTGGCTTAAGTAAACCAAAATGAGAGTGTATATGAATAAGACTAATAAGAAGTTAGGGGGATTTCTTAACTTGCTTACTTATTGTGTGATAAGCCGGTAGTGCTTATGTTATGTATGATGGCCAGTTGAGGTAGGGTAAGAGTATAAATGAGGGGTGTATCCCCAAAGATCGTTATACCACCTGCTTTATCACCTTCTTCAGGGTAAGAGTATAAATGAGGGGTGTATCCCCAAAGATCGTTATACCACCTGCTTTATCACCTTCTTCAGGGTAAGAGTATAAATGAGGGGTGTATCCCCAAAGATCGTTATACCACCTGCTTTATCACCTTCTTCAGGGTAAGAGTATAAATGAGGGGTGTATCCCCAAAGATCGTTATACCACCTGCTTTACCACCTTCTCCAGGGTAAGAGTATAAATGAGGGGTAAATCTCCAAAGATCGTTATACCACCTGTTTCCGTGGATTTGCTACCTATACTTTTGATTACTCGTTGTTAGTAAGGCCTTGTGTCTTGTTATTTGAGTAGTGACTTTGAGGCACGCGTCCACGACTTGATATGATCGCTTATGTATTGTGTCTTGTAGGTTGGCTATCATATATGTCTCATGTTTTGTTTAGATCGTTATGATTTCATTCTGATTTCATCGCTTTCACATACTTGGTACATTCTTCGTCTTGACCTCCTTCGGGGCTGCGTTCACGCCGCATGAGTTTAGGTGCCTTGATTTGGTGATCGGCAGGTGTAGGAACCTGCTCAGAGTTTTGGATAGCTCCTTCTGTTCAGGAGTTTACCTTTTGGTATAAGTTCTTTTAGTACAGGCTTTTGTACGGTTATGGGTACGGCGGGGCCTTGTCCCGTCGATTGATAAAACTCTTAGAGTGCGTATTCATATGTGATTGGACTCGTATGCTGTAGTGTCTTTTTTTATGTATATTATATGGCAGCCTTGTCGGCTTTGCCCTTGTACGTATGTTGGTTAAAAAAAAGGGTGTTATTTAAATTCCGCAGTTTACTTGTGTCTGTTAGGTAGAAGGGTGCCCAGGCAGGGCACCAGTCACGGGCCCGGGGTTCGGGGCGTGACAGAGTGGTATCAGAGCAGTCAGTCCTCGGAATGTCTACAGACCGTGTCTAGTAGAGTCTTGATTATCGGTGTGTTGCGCGCCACACCCATAAACAGGAGGCTACAGGACATTTAGGAGTTAGTTTCTATTCTTCTCACTCTAAGATCGTGCAGTAGAGTGTTAGTAAGATAATTCCTCTCGACGTGATTTTGTGTTCTGATTATGCCTCGGAGGAAACGGCGCCGAGAAGGGCAAAGGAGTAGCGAGGAGCTACTAGTCGGACTCGAGGAGTTGATAGGGCTTATGCCCAGGTATCTGGATGTTGTTCATGATCGGCGAGTTCTTCACTGGTTTTGAGACCCAAAGACGAGCCTCGGTTTCTCAGTTAGGAGAAGACTATAGGGTCATGAGGGAAGTAGTTATGTTATTGACCAAGATAGCGGTGCTACAGTTTCATCAGCAGGAGGTATTTCGGCCAGTACAGGCAGCTGTGCAGAGGGTAGAGGGCCAACGCGGAGATCAGCGTAAGAGGGCTAGACCAGTTGGTTATCCCGATGAGTTTTTGGACGAGCAGCCTCAGCAGCGAGTGAGATATTCGTCCCAGCCTACCCAGTACATACCCTCGTAGTTCACATGTGGGATATTGGACCCCACAAGGTATTTAGGAGCCGCTCCAAGCTCCAGGGGTCGAGGTTCTCAAAGGAGCAGAGGACTTTCTCGGTCGAGGCCACCTATTCCTCAGTGTATCAGATGTGGTAAGCGTCATTCGGGGAAATGCCGTTATGGCACAGGTGTTTGTTTTTGTTGTGGCCGTCTGGGCCATATTCGGAGGGTATGTCCTTTTAGAAAGAGCACCGGTGAGGTGGCTCAGCCTATGAGGCCGATGGTTGATTCCCTTTCCTCCACAGCTGTGCGTTCCCCAGGGCAGGGTGTTCAGATGTTAGCCAGCCGTGGTAGAGGTCAGGGTGGAGTTTATAGTTCTGGCGGTCCTTGAACCAGAGATGACGTGACTCTGGAGCGGATCGAGGCGACATCGCACGCGGTTCTGGTGTATATCTCGATTCTTTTGAATCATACGTGCTTTGTTAGATTCAGATTTTGCCCTAGCGTATATGTTTTCCCTTTATTGCTAGCAGTTGTAAGTGATAGTACCCCCAGAGGTAGGAATACTTTGATTAGTAAAGTGAAAAGTTAAGAATGTTGACAAGAATGGTAAGTGAACTGAGACTATAGTTGTGTAGAGTTCACAAGTTGTAATTGCCCCATAACAGTGTAAGACCGATAGAGAAGGATGTACAGTAGAAATATTTTGGCTTATGTGACGAACCTCTAGTGAATAGGGGATAGGGTAAGAAGTACCTTGAGATAAGAGAGAGATTTATTTCAGACTAAGAATGAGAAGTTAAGTATGACGATGAGTCGGGTTATGGACTCATTTCGGGTCAACCGGTAGTATGGGATGGGTTGATGTCAGTTAGAAATGGTCCCGTTACGTGATAGGGTCCCGAGGATGCAAGGCCCAAGTCTAGTTGATCGTTGTACGAGTTCGTGGATGCATTCCACCGGAACTAGGTCGTAAGGACCAAGAAGGGCCTTAACGGGAATGTAAGTAACAATATGGCCAAGTTTGGATAGTAACTCCAAGGATTGGGGAACAGAAACAATATTTGAGATGTTGTACATTTACTAAATAAGTTGGAAGTACGAGAAAGTATGACAAGTAAAGAAAGAAAGGAACCTCTAAGGATCCCGAGTTTGAGAAGACTGTAACCTTCGAGTTTTGTGAGAAGGGGTCGCGGACGGAAGGTCCATTGATATGTTTACGTATGTTATGTGGTGGCCAGGTGTGGCATCGTTGGTCTTGTGCAGTTTTGATTGATAGGCATAGTATAGAGTTTATGCCGGAGTTTGTATAGCTTGGCAACCGACTAAGAACATTCGGGGACGAATGTTTCTAAGGGGGGAAGAATGTTACACCCCGTAAGTCCAGGACATGTATAAGAGAAGGTATGTAAGGAATCAAGACTTGGAAATTAGTACGAAAGGAAGAATTGTTTTTCCGACGGAAAATCTTCCGAACATCGGAAAGGAGAAATGTTCGTTGTTGAGAATTGGATTCTCAAAATGCATTATTTGAAGAGTATGGAACTTCTTAACATTATGGAAATTTATTTTTACGGATTTGGTCACGTGGGGCCCACCCGAGGAATTTTACGTTTTGTGGGGCCCACGAGGGTTACAGAATTTTATGGACGAATGAGAGGGCGACACGTGGCACCCCCCCCCCCCCCCATTTGGTCTTGGAAGAATAGGAGTAAGGGGTAAAATGGTCATTGACCATGGTAAAAGATCAAGTCTTCAAAGCTTGAGATTGTTGACCAAGGTCAACTTGTCCACTTGGCTATTTAATTAATGATCCTCATCCTAGCCACACATTTGTGATAATCTAAGCCATCCAATGCGTTATATAAGCTTACTACTAGTGCAAGACTTGTCTTCAACACTTAGAAAATTAGAAACCTTGTTCTTGTCCCTTAGTTGATCTCGGGTTTGACTCCCTCTCCACACAAAAAATTTGTAGTTTTGATCCATTGTTCACAAGACTTAAACCCAATGTCCCTAAGGGTATTTTAAGGATATCTCAATAGAAAGATTTCGGAAAAACGACGTTTCGTATTGGTCGCAAGGCGGAAACTTAAGTAGTTCTTCAACTTTGAAGTTGGAACTTGAAGATGGGTTCTTCATAGGCTTCTAAGGAGTGCTTGGAGCGGATTGGAACTTAAGGAAAGGAGCTAAGAATTTGCTAAGGCGCGACTTTGAATCTTGGAATTTTTAAGGGCTTGTAAAGGTATAAATCTTGTCGTTTTAGCAATTAAGATTTACTTATTGTTGTTGCTATGGATATTAGCAAGCATGAGATATATATTATGAAGTTTGTTAAGTATATTGGCTATTGAAACCCTAATCCGAAAACTAGCATGTTTAGCCTTAAGATTGGAATTCAAGTTGATTATTAGTTTAAGTCGTCACATGTTGTATAAAGAAGGAAATTGTAGTTGTTGAAGTTGTTTATGACTATATAACATGTTAGACCTTAGAACTTGGAATTGGAAAAGGATTGGAAAATACTATGAATTGTTGGTTATGTAGTTGGCCGAGAATGACTTGGATTTTAAACTACTTCGTATTAAGTGTGGGGCGGAATTTTACACGTATTGTAAGGCGTGTAATCCCCTTTGTTTGGTTGTTGTTTTGAGCCTTAAATTTGGCGTGTTGGTTATTGTATTTGGCCTTGAAAAAGGTGGCAAAGTGAGTAGAAATAAAGGAAGTGCTGCCCGATTTTCCGTAGAATTAGAGACCGTATACTTAGTATTATTCTACGTTAGAGACTAGAAGTTGATAGTCTTGTTGTGACCATTATAGGTTGACACTTCTACGCACGCGTATTCGGCAGCTTGTGGATTTAGCCGAAAAGGTATGTGAACTATCTCCTCTTCTAGCATGATTCCTTAAGATAAAGAAAGTATGTCCTACTCCTTAAATGATCCATTCCTTGGTTGTATTTGGATTGCCTAAAGTAGAATTTGTTCTATGTACTTCCTTAATTGTACTTTGATGTTTAAATTGTAAGTTGTATAATCCATTGCCTTAGTGAAGTTGGATTCTTAAAAGTGAAAGTATTTTACTTAAAGTACATAGAGTCTTGAAAAGGAAGTGGTTTCCAAATTTTTTGGCTAGTGCCTTAGTTTCCAAAACCTAAGGGTTGTTGTAATGACTTTAGGGGAGTTAAAGGAGTGATTTACTTAATTGTTTTAAGAGAGGAGATATGACATGATTTAAGAGAAGTAACTTGTTTTAAAGGTGTGAGTTACTTTAGGTTTAAAAGTAGAAGAAACTTGTTTTCTAAATATTAAGAGACTTGAAGTATTTTGAAAGTTAAGAACTTGTTTTGTAAGTATGTGATACTTGGTTTTAAAAGTATAAGTCTCTCGGTTATAAAAGGAATGGATATGTCTAAAACCATAAAGGGTTATAACGGCTTTATGGGAAGTTGGTTATAACGGCTTTATGAAAGGTTAAGAAAGTTGTCTATTTTGATTATTAGGCATAAGTTGCCTAGATTGTGAAAATTTGAAGTTACTTGATTTCAAGCTTTGAAATGAGTTTTCTAAAAGTGTAGTAACTTACTTTGAAAAATAGACTCACCTTGATACTACGGGTGTTAGTATCTTGGGGTTTTACATAAAAATGAGTCTTTTGAAAAGAATGTGCGTACGTAGTACTTTGGCTTGTTTAATTGAGAATTATTCTATGTGTGCCTTGATAAGTACTTTAGCTTGTTTAATTGAGAATTATTCTATGTGTGCCTTGATAAGTACTTTGGCTTGTTTAATTGAGAATTATTCTATTAGTGCCTTAAGTAAACCAAAATGAGAGTGTATATGAATAAGACTAATAAGAAGTTAGGGGATTTTCTTAACTTGCTTACTTATTGTGTGATAAGCCGGTAGTGCTTATGTTATGTATGATGGCCAGTTGAGGTAGGGTAAGAGTATAAATGAGGGGTGTATCCCCAAAGATCGTTATACCACCTGCTTTATCACCTTGAGGTAAGAGTATAAATGAGGGTGTATCCCCAGATCGTTATACCACCCGCTTTATCACCTTGGGGTAAGAGTATAAATGAGGGTGTATCCCCAAAGATCGTTATACCACCGCTTTATCACTTCTTCGAGTAAGAGTATAAATGAGGGTGTATCCCCAAAGATCGTTATACCACCCGCTTTACCACCTTCTCCGGTAAGAGTATAAATGAGGGTAAATCCCCAAGATCGGTATACCACTGTTTAGTGGATTTGCTACCTATACTTTTGATTACTCTCATTGTTAGTAAGGCCTTTGTGTCTGTTATTTGAGTAGTGACTTTGAGGCGTGCGTCCACGACTTGATATATCGCTTATGTATTGTGTCTTGTAGGTTGGCTATCATACATGTCTCTGTTTTGTTTAGACTGTTATGATTTCATTCTGATGCTTCATTTCACATACTTGGTACATTCTTCGTCTTGACCTCGCCCGGGGTTGCGTTCATCCGCATGAGTTTAGGTCTGTGATTTGGTGATCGGCAGTGTAGGACCTGCTCGAGTTTTGGATAGCTCCTACATTCGGGAGTTTATCTTTTTGGTATAAGTTCTTTCGATCTGAGCTTTTATCTGATTATGGGTGCAGCGGGGCCTTGTCGTCACGATTGATAAAACTCTTAGAGGTCTGTATTCATATGTGGGATTGGACTCATGTACAATGTAGTGTCTTTTTTTATGTATATTATATGGCAGCCTTGTAGGCTTTGCCCTTGTACGTATGTTGGTTAAAAAAAAGGGTGTTATTTAAATTCCGCAGTTTACTTGTGTCTGTTAGGTAGAAGGGTGCCCAGGTAGGGCATCAGTCACGGGCCTGGGGTTCGGGGCGTGACAATACCCCTGAATGTACAAGAACCTACAATCTCAAGGAATCATACCAAAAGATAAGCCTCCGGAGAAACGGAGCTTCCCAAAATGCAGAACCGTGATCCTATGAGTGAGGATCAACAACCGGTGTACCTCTACCTGCGGCATGACGCGGCCCGAAGGAGGTCGATAACAGTACCAAGTATGTGGCGAAAATCTTGTAATGAAATCATGACAGTTTATACAAAACAGGAGACATGTATGATAACCAAACTATAGTACACAATATATATGCAGTCATGTCAAGTCAGGGACTCACGCCCTCAAAGTCATCACTCAAGTATAACCATGGGTCTTACGCCCGCCATATCAATCATGCCCGTGGAACTCCTTCCTCAGCTGCGTGATCTATGATATAAAATAACACCAAAAGTACATATGAACACCAGGTCCCACCTGTGCCATAAAAACAACGTACCAACAATGTTATAAGACTGTATCACGAAGCTGACTGGTTCTTTCTAGATCGCTAATGATCGAAGTTGGGCCATTCTCCCTTAGTATCATTCTGCGAGTCCTACTCCTGGACTTTCGTAGTCCGCATAGGTCACGTGGACCCGCATGAGGTATTCCTCGCATCGGGGGTAGCTAACCCGCGGCGTTTCCTGGACTCCCGCAATCCGCATAGGCCACATGGACCCGCATGAGGTATTCCTCGCATCGGCGTAACACACCCGGAGTGATTCCTGTACTCCCGTAGTCCGCATAGGCCACATGGACCCGCATGAGGTATTCCTCGCATCGGGGGTAGCTAACCCGCGGCGTTTCCTGGACTCCCGCAATCCGCATAGACCACATGACCCGCATGAGGTATTCCTCACATCGGCGTAACACACCCGGAGTGATTCCTGGACTCCCGTAGTCCGCATAGGCCACATGGACCCGCACGAGGCATTCCTCAAATCTGGGAATCCAATTCCCATTTACGAACCTTTTTCTTTCATAAAATCCGGAAAATTTTCCGTCGAAAAATCAAAATTTTCTTCCCTTTCGTACTTAGTATTATATTCTCGTACGTACGACCTCACATGCATACTCTGGAACTACGGGGTGTAACATTCTTCCCCCCTTAGAAACATTCGTCCCGAATGCTCCTTCTAAGTCTCCAAACATACATGCGCCGGTATAGTCTTCACTACTATACTTACAAATCCAATTATGCCACACATGGTCATAACACACGCGCAATACTTACATCCACGCCAACGAGTAATCACCTCTAACGTGCATAACATCACAATAAGCTCTCACCCATGGTCTAAAGGATACTTTCTTCGCATCTTTACTTCACAAAATGATCACTTGCATTCTCTTAACACATGTTCGCTTCTTTTCTTACTCGTCGTACCCTTCTCGTACACCCAAACTCTTTCTAGTACACGTACCACATTTCAGTCATCGCTTCAGCTTTCAAAATCTTGGGGTTACTACCTCCAACTTGTTCATTACTAGCTCCAATTTCCTTTAAGGCCATTCCCGGCCTTCACGATCCGATTCTGGTCGAACGCATCCACGAACTCGTACGATGGTTACCTAAACTTGGGCCTAGCACCCTCGTGACCCTAACACCTAGCGGGACCACCTCAAACTGACCCCACCTCATTCCGGGCTGCGGGTTGACCTGGTCCGCCTCAACCGACCCATTTCGTACCAAACTCTTGTTCCCGGTCCGGAAAAATCTCACTATTCAAGTCACGAAAACCTAGTGGTCTTCTTAGCTTAATTACCCACTTTCATTTCACATCACTCATGGAATTATCACACAAATATACTCCATGTATACTACGTACTCCGACAAAGATTACTCACAAAAATCTTTTGCTCAAGACGGCCTCGCATCTAAGGTCTCCACGGTTATCTATATTCTAAGGCTCATAATCTCCATGTCCCCAAACTTACCTCTTCTACTAACCAGGTTTTCTAAATCACAATTGAACGCAATACTATCCGAGTATAACACTTAACATATAATCATCTTATCACGCATACTAGTCTCTAGAGGGTTAAGGATATACCTGAAATCAAAATAGGCGGTTCAAAGGGCCGCTAAAACTGGGAACTTCCACCACGATCTCTGCCATGGCCTGCCGGTGTATGAACATAACTGATCCAGTAGACTGTGCTATCCCACCAGTGCCACCTCTGGTTGGACAGTTTCTCACCATATGGCCTTGCTGGCCGCAAGCATAACAAGTTGTCACACCGAGGTAGGGGTGGCCTCCTCTGGCTAACATCCCTGTTCTCCTGAAAACCTGAAACCTTGGAGCCCTGACCTGCTCCGGAATATCCCGAACGTCCTGAAGACTGTGGAGGGCCACTATGTACTGGCGGAGGCGCATAACCAGCATGCTGCTGAGGTTGTCCGCCTCGAAAGTTACCAAAGGACCCTGCTGTCCTGGCCCTCTTCTGCTGGACTCTGTCAATCTGTTGACCTCTGTGTTCCTCGGTCTGCTGCGCATAAGCCTGCATGCGGGCAATGTTCATGCCCGGATGAAGAGCCACTCCCATCCAACCCTCTGCTGGATAATCATCCAGTCCCGCGACATATCGGTGCACTCTATCCTTCCTGTTTGTCACAATCCTAGCAAGTAACTGGGCTATCTCTTTGTAACCCATATCCTCTGTTCCTGGTCGTGGAATTGGAGGCTCAGATATCATGGCCTCGATGAAAGCTATTCTTTGCCGTGCTAAACTCTGCTTTGAATTTGTGGCGTCGCAGAACTCCCCGTATGAAGTACTACTTCAGGTAATGACTGGGCCTGTGCCCTGATAACCCTTTGTGTTCTACTCGCAACTCCTGTTGCTGCCCTGCCCCTCTGGGCCCTGGTTGCCTTGCGTAGAGGCATAACTAGTACATTAGAATACGTCAGAGGGATTCCAACTTATCACACAGCTCTAAGGCACGATCTCAGAGTGATAAGAATGGAAACCAATCCTAAATATCCTGCAGCCTCCTGATTATAGGTGTGGTGCACAACACGCCGATAATCAAGACTCTACTAGATACGGTCTGTAGACACTTTCCGATGACTAACTGCTCTGATACCACTTTTGTCACGACCCGAACTCGGGCCCGCGACTGGTGCCTTACCCCGGGCACCCTAGTGATAAAACATCAGAGAAAATCAGCGGAAATAAAAACTTATAGACATAAAATAATATGAAATAAGAACAGGCTAACCAAAACGGTCACCTTTCTGCATATATATAAAACCCGAAACAATTATCCTTTACAAGCCCAACTCACAACAGTACTACAGACCTCTAAGAGTTTTTATAACAACTACGACGGGACAGGGCCCCGCCATACACCTGAATGTACAAGAACCTACAATCTCAGGGAATCATACCAAAAGATAAGCCTCCGGAGATACGGAGCTTCCTAAAACGCAGAACCGTGATCCTATGAGTGAGGATCAACAACCGGTGTACCTCTACCTGCGGCATGAATGCAGCCCCCCCGAAGGAGGTCAGTACAACAGGTACCAATTATGTGAAACTGAAAATACTGTAATGAAATCATGAAAGTTTATACAAAACAGGAGACATGTATGATAATCAAACTATAGTACACAATATATAAGCAGTCAAGTCAGGGACTCACGCCCTCAAAGTCATCACTCAAGTATAACCATGGGTCTCACGCCCGCCATATCAATCATGCCCATGGAACTCCTTCTTCACTGCCGGCAGTCTATGATATAAAATAACACCAAAATAACATATGAACACCAGGTCCCACCTGTACCATAAAAACAACCGTACCAACAATGTTATTAGACTGTATCACGAAGCTGACCGGTTCTTTCTAGACCGTTAATGATCGAAGTTGGGCCATTCGCCCTTAGTATCATTGTGCGAGTCCTACTCCTGGACTTTCGTAGTCCGCATAGGTCACGTGGACCCGCATGAGGTATTCCTCGCATCGGGGGTAGCTAACCCGCGGCGTTTCCTGGACTCCCGCAATCCGCATAGGCCACATGGACCCGCATGAGGTATTCCTCGCATCGGCGTAACACACCCGGAGTGATTCCTGGACTCCCGTAGTCCGCATAAGCTACATGGACCCGCATGAGGTATTTCTCGCATCGGGGGTAGTTAACCCGCGACATGTAAACAACATAACAAGTCAGGGGGTATGTGATATAATACAAGCACAACCGGCTTATCGTAAACAACATAAGCACAACAAGAAAAACCCCTTAACACAAAAAGTTTCCAGACACTAACGCCCGTAGTATCATAACATGTTTACTTATCAAACCAACTTACCACACCTTCAGAAATCATTACAAGGCATCACAAGCAAACATAGGCAAGTTACTCACACTCAAGGTACTTTCATTTTTTGCCAACAATCCGGGTTTTAACCCCAAGGTACTACGTACTTCAACTCTCTTAAAAAGATCCCTTTTTAAGTAAAAACCACACGGTACTAATACCCGTAGTATCAAGACACTCTCATGTTTAAATCAAGTACTTTTTAAACCAAGTGGCTTACACTTTTAAAACAACGTCAAGTATACTTTTAAAACCCAAGTAACTCACTCTTTTAAGATCAAGGCACTCACACCTTTTAAAATCAAGCCACTTATACTTTTTCAATCGAGACAAGTTAAAAACAAGTTACTTACAAACAAGTAACCTATACTCTTTTCAAAACAAGTAACCTATACTCTTAAATCAAGTTACTTCTCCTTTTTTAAAGTCAAGTAACAATATACTTTTCAAAAATAGTTTAAGCTTCATAACTTCAAATTCTCAAGTCTCTTCTTATCTTTAGAAATCAAGACCTTACATCAAGTCTCATAGTCTTTAAATTAAATCTCGTAACTTTGAAAACCAAGTCTCATAACTTTTAAAAATAGCAAGTTACCGTTTTAAATCCAATAATAAAACCATTCTTTCGTTTTCATAAAGTCGTTATAACTAACTTTCCATAAAGCTATTATAACACTTTACGTTTTAAACCAACCAAGGACAACTACTCTTATTTCCGAAATCAAGATAACTTTATTCTTTTAAGGACCAAGTACCCATTTCTCACGAATGAGGTTTCACAACTTTTTAACACAATTCAAGTCCTTAACATTTCATATCAAGTCACTTAACTTTAGAATCAAGTCAAGGACACAAAAAGGAAATCAAACCCCTTTAACACATGTGCGTCTACCGCACTATATATTTCACAAATAATCATGCTCAAGAGAATAGGAAGAATCACATACCTCTTCGGCTTAAATCCACTAGCCAAGTCGAGTATGCCGCGCGTAGAACATCCACATATAACAACCAAACACGTCTATCAACGTCTAGATCTCTTCGTAGAACATTTCTAAGTATAAGGTTCCTTATCCTACGGAAAATTGGGCAGCACTTCCCCTGTATTTACTTACCTCCTACCTTTTTCAAGACCCGATATCAATGGCTAACATGCCACATTTAAGGCGCAATAATACAATAATTCAAAGGGGATTGCACGCCTAACTGGACGTGTAAAATTCTGCCCCACAATACAGTCCATTTCTTTTCAATCTTCCTTCCATACATCATATACTCAATTATAAACTACTACAATATGTAATTTCCAATTACAATAGAAGGACAAAGATCATTACCTCGATAAGCCCAAAATTTTCCAATGATTAAAAGTCGATCCTTAGGAATCTTAGCTCCAATTCCTTACGTTCCAAGAAACCCTTAGTAGCTCCTAACCAACTCATCTTCAAGATATAACTCCGAAATGTGAAAGATACCTTAGGTTCTAAACCTACAAGTTTCG
This sequence comes from Przewalskia tangutica, assembly GCA_029844215.1. NCBI lineage: Eukaryota > Viridiplantae > Streptophyta > Magnoliopsida > Solanales > Solanaceae > Przewalskia > Przewalskia tangutica. The sequence continues at coordinate 69,981,748 of CM056727.1, forward strand.
GCCAAGGGGGTGTGTATAGGCTAGGGTGTGAAATCTTTTCTAACACTTGGTTAACAACCTTCCTAACACATCAAGGAAGAACACTTAAAAGTTTAAGGATTTTTGGACAACTTTTGGTCAAGGGGAAGGGCTATGGCCGAATGCAACAAGGAATTGGAGGGAGTTTTTGCCTTGGAAATTATCTAAGTGTTGGATGAAGTCTTGCAACAGGGGGTGTATTTATAGGGAAATCAAGGGCTAGGATGCAAGCAAGTGTGTGGTCTAGATTGGGGACATGTGTGTGTGGGCCCCACAAACCACATGTCCAACAAAATCTTGAGACAAGTGGCAAGCCATTTCGGCCAAGAGACCACTTGTCCACACAAATCGGCCATGTGCCACCTAAGGGGGTGACACGTGTCGCCCTCCAATTCTTCCAAAATATTTCATCTCCCGAAAACATCCATAATGGCCAAAATCTCGAAAACAATGTGGGCCCCACAAAACCGTAAATTTTCCCCGTGGGCCCCATGTGACCAAATCTGGAAATAAAATTCCATAATTCTATTATATTCCCAGAAGTTCGAATACCAAATCTGGGAATCCAATTCCCATTTACGAACTTTTTTCCTTCACAAAATCCGGAAAATCAACATTTTCTTCCCTTTCATACTTAGTGTTATATTCTCGTACGTACGTCCTCACATGCATACTCTGGAACTACGGGGTATAACATTTATCCTTATCCTATTGCGGAGTTCTCATTAAGACACACATTAGCGGTAAGGATCGTCTTGCCCATATACCTTGGGCATATGGCTTTGCACTTGGCTAACACCGTTATACAAAGGTGAGTAAGGAGCAGTCGTTTGATAAATGATGGTTCGCATTCTCCCCCTCTATCACTACGAATTCCTCAATCCATAGACTTAGTAGTTTTGCAACTTCTGCTTTGTAGCGCTCATCCACTTTAACAAATTCATCTTTGTTCTTCAACAAAGGATGTAATACGTTGTACCATCGTCAATGAAGATCACAACGTACTTGTCTCCCCCTATATTTGTACAAGAGTCAAATCACCCACGTAGGTGTGACTATGTTATAGAGGAGTGGTGCTTCTTTTGTTATTCCTTCGACGGAATGGAAAGGTAATTTTGCCTCTTCATCTACTTCACATTCATTTGAGGGTTTATATCGACAGACGGCAACAATCTCAACTTAATTAGTTTTGAATGGCTTTCTATTTAACGTATCTTAATCTATGAAGGCATAGATGCACGGATTACAAATATATCATTCACTTGGCTACAGACATACTGTACTATTCTTAGTTATTATTGACCTATTGGAGTAGACTCAAACCATCTTGACCAACAGCGTCCTTGAAACCAAGTTTGGGACATGTATCACCTCTTTAGAGTGGTCGCTTTCAGTGAAGTCCTTTGAGGACAACCTCTTCAACTCCTTTTACTTTGGAGGTGGCGTTGCTTCACATGAACAACATCTTGCCCGTGGTTAGGGCATAACCGGATCATATGTGATCTAGATACTTTGGCCCAATCCAGTTGCCTTGGCAGATTGAGTGTCCAAGTTCTTTTCTGGTATTCTTTTAGCCTTCAGATATTTTAAGATCTAGAAAACTCTGGCCCACTCCAGTCGCCCGTAGGCTTTGTATGACTGAGTGTCAAATACTATCACCTCAAAAGATGGATTTTCTGTCGAAAACGGTTAAAGGTTTGTCTCTAGTCCTCTAGTCCCTGTCTTTAGTCCTCTTCCCTTGTGATTGGTGCCCAGGATAATTCCTGACGCCTACTTAGGATTGTCCATAATTCCAATTTTATTACAACCTAAGTCCATAACTTTTACGTCGTTGTTCACAACATTCCAATCATAAACGGGAAGGAAAGTTAGTTTAAACTTGTAATTTTAAAGTGTAGCGAATATAAGGTTTAATGAAAACACTTCATATTCCTAGCCTTGCTTTATTTACTTTTATTCAGAAATTCTCTTTTAATCTCATTTTGAAAAGGAAGAATAATTAACTCATACCTTTTGGGTTCTGACTCACATCAGTTACGTGTCCAAATCCTCCTTACCATTAGATGGAGGCTTTCTGCTATAAGAAGGAAAATCATCTTCAGTCTTATCCTCATGTCCCAGTTGACATCCTCAACCTCTCGTGGACGCTTATTTCCACCACCCTCGGGAGCGATGACAAACAACTCTTCCTTGACCCTTAGTCGTGCTAGCATGACTATCAGCAGTATTTTTAAGTTCAGCATCAGATCCAGAGATCCCATCTTTGACTGAGACAACTTTGTAACTATTGTCAAAGAGAGAGCCAAAACTAGGACCAAATTTGAAACATTTGTTGTTGTGACAGATGTTAGAGCCATTATGGTATCGATAGAACTATTTTCATCAAGAAAACCACAGCCAGATTTAGGACTATATCTGTTGTCGAACATCTTTCTTGCACTAGTACAAATATTGTCTTAAGATTGTGAGTTACAATGGATGTACGAGAATATTATACAACTACTACTACTAGTGTTTCGAAAGCATACACAATAATGAATTACAACAGTTAACAAATTTGTAGCCAACAAGAGTTGTGGCTACAATAAACTTGTGAGTTCTTGATCTTCTGTCTTTGGATCTTCGTTCCAATTGCAACAAGTTTCTTGATAACCTGAAACCTATAGAAATTAAATATCTACTTGTTAAAACTATGCTAAGTCGAGTGTTAGCACTCTATCCTTAAGACATTATTGCCCCGTATATATCCTTTTACGTTGATGGGCAACCGTCTTCCAAGATAAAACAACATCAAACAAATGAGCAAAGAAAACTCAAGTGTATACTAAAAGAAAAACCTTTGAGTGTGTGAAAGGTATGCTAGAGAGGAAGAGGTTCAGAAAAATCTGAACAATACAAGAGTGAGGTGTGTTCTTCAATTGAGCCTAAGGCCTCAATTTATAGTGTGTGTAAGATGACCTCTCATCTAACCAACTAATGGCAATCAATGGCCATGTAATGACACTTATGGAGAGGTGTTATTCAGCCAAATAATGACTGAATTCAAGTGCCAAGTAATGGAGGATCAATGCTCCAAAACCAGCCCAAAATTCAGAAACTTCCCATCTTCCGTCGACCATTCATCCTCTGAAGCGCCGTGGCTCTGGCTGGAGGCGCCGTTGCGCTCCGGCGCTGTGTCTCAGACGGTGTTGTGCTGCGGCCCTTCACGGCTCCGCGACAATTTCTGACTCGTTTCATCTTTTACACATCATACATTTCTTCCTTCATTTACCATCGTGGAACACATGTCATTTAACCAATGATCGTCCATCATATCATGTCTCAAACGTTTACTTACGTACCAATATCTCTTTCACTAATGAAATTTACGATACTTGGCACTACGTGTGCACATATGTGGAAACGAAGTTTCCGACGTGCGAGGCCTCAATTTTTCGAGTCATAAATAATGGGTTAAACTTAATTCCACATTAGTAAATTTCCAACAATCCCCTCTTAAAACAGATTTTGGCACAACCACGTGGTGCTTTTCTAGCAATCTTTCGGTGGATCGACGTTGCATCTGGATAGGTAGCCGTGGATTTGAACCTTCCATAGTAGAATACCATCAGACTTACTTACTGCACGGTGAACGTGATGTCCTGAACCGTCAGTATTTAGTGTAAGCCAAGACAATGGTACCAACACAACAACTTTCCTTACTCTGTTCTTCTTAATGTTTTGTCTGTTGTAGTCGTGGACACAGTTGGATTCTTAAGTGCGTTCATTTGAGGCGGCCAGTCCTCACACTTAAATAGGTGGTCTCCTACAAGGTATCCTGCTATACCCCCACTTCACAAGTGTTAGGCATCATTAAAAGTTTCCCCAAACCTAACCTCAACTGTTGAGGATCATTAAAGGTTTTGGAAACATAACCTCTATCCACCATGCAAGTAGCACTCTTAAGGTCTATCGTGGGAACGACTTTGGATTCATGTTTCCTTACAAAAATCATCATCTGAAGTGTTCTTGCTTCCTCCGAAGCGCTCAATTGAACCTTTACGACTTAGTTTTCTCATTTAACCAAATTCTTGAGATCTCTAGTCAGTATGGTTGGGTATAATTCTTATTGTTTGGGTTTTAAGCCCTTTCCCCTAGATTGGCAGAACTATTGATCTTTGGGTAATCCCATAATTAAAGGGTCTGCTATATCCTTTGATTAGTAATAAAGGATGTGTCACCCGAGACAATCAACTGTCATACGGTCTTATGTCTCCGACAGATAAGTCCAGACGTCGTCATCCGTACCCTTCTTGATGCTAACTGGCTAGTCACAGTGTATAACTGTCGAAGGCACGAGTTACTACCGATAAGGGACATCCTTTAAGAGGTCGTGAAGTTACTCAACTTCTCATCATGCTTTGTACAATAGCCATGTAATGGCACTTATGGAGAGGTGTTATTCAGTCAAATAATGACTGAATTCAAGTGTCAAGTAACGGAGGATCAATGCTCCAAAACCAGCCCAAAAGTCAGAAACTTCCCATCTTCCGTCGACCATTCTGCCTTCGAAGCATTGCGGCGCCGCAGCTCCAGTGAACAACTGCCACTCAAGCGCCGCGACGCTCCGGCGCCACGGCTCTGACGGTGTTGCGTTGTGGCCCTTCACGACTCCGCAGCGATTTCCGACTCATTTTATCTTTTACACGTCGTACATTTATTCCTTCATTTACCAATGTGACGTGCCATTTAACCAACGACCGTCCATCATTTCATGTCTCAAACTTTTACTCACGTACCAACATCTCTTTCACTAATGAAATTTACGATATTTGGCACTACGTGTGCACGTGTGTGGAAACGATGTTTCCGACGTGAGAGGCCTCAATTGTTTGAGTCATAAATAATGGGTTAAACTTAATTCCACATTAGTAAATTTCCAATAGTATATACAGAAACTGTTACATGACACTCAGATGTAAGACTGCAAAGGTGTTCAGTCAACCATGAGCACGTTTGCGGAACTCTTGGTAGATGACGAAGCACCCAAAACTGATAGGCGTACAGGATTGAGCTTTAGTACCTTTCGATTTCCAACCTGACATCACATATTTGGTAAACAAGCTTACTTAGTTTAACACATATCCAACTATGATTCATCGGAAGTCAGTTAAATGTATTCTTATGTACCTTAAATAAGCATCCAGTATGGTATTTGTATTGGGCGGGTGATATCAACGATGGTCGCTCAATTTCTAGTTACATTATTATTTAGGCACGACGCCTATCTCCTAGCGTTCTCGTAAGCACCCTACAGTCTCCCTTCGGGAAGCAACTAAAGCGGTTGCTTTAATTTAGCGCCCCCTATAATTAAGGGCCCCAACTTTTATAACGATTTAATATTATATGTCTATAATAGAATTACTATTATTATTATTTATTATTAGAAAGATACTAAATTTAGGCTTATATTTTTAAATATGATCGAGACTATTTAAAGAAATAGATCGTATGTAGATAAATACTAAATTTCATAATAAATACCCGATATATATAAAGAATAATTCGATGATGATATTAATATTAAAACAGAATCTTTCGTAATATTTTTTAAAGTTGCATATTTCTTATATAAAGAGTGGATTAAATCATTTTTTGCGCTCTACCACTGAGCTAATAGCCTCCCACTGGGGCACCCTATGCCTTTTGACGTAGCATCGGGTGTTCACTTGGAAAACCTTTCTATAGTGCCCCATTTCCTATGATTTTTCAATTCAAAATAAACTTGAACTATTTCAAATGTATGAACTTATTTTAACATCTACTAAGTAGGACAAATAATAGAGATTGTTAGATAAGAGAACTTATAAAAATATTATCTAAATCATGATATTTCTTGTAAAATATTATCGAAAGCTTGGTAAATAAAGCTACTAGATACCTTAGATGATGAGAACTAAGAGGTGGTCGAATACAATCAAGATATATACAAGATGATTCGTATACCATCATTACGAAATAAAAAGAAAAGAAATCAAATAAACATATTTAAAATTTTATTAATTAAATTGAAGGCATTTATTTAAGGTCGACTTTAGACCACCAATTATGTTGCACCGCCCCTGCTCCCACTCCTATATTGAGACTTAATATCGCGTGTGCATTGCCTTGTCTGAAACGAACTGGATTACTCATTTGCTCAAAGATCTTTATGTGTCGCTCCTTGCTGCTCCTATAATACTTTGTGATAAGCTTAGGGTCACATGCATAACCAGAAATCCAGTACATCATTACCAAAATGAAGCACCTTGAGGTTGATCTTCACTTTATTCTTCACTAAGTTCCCATTGGGTTGGTCCGAGCATCGGACATCCACTATGCCCCTTGTCCAAGCCGGCCTTATAGCAAATGCTTCCCAAGTTAATCATTGTCTTTTCACACCTAACTTGAGGGGCATAATATGTTATACCCCGTATTTTCCAGAGTATGTACGTAAGGGCGTACGTACAAAAGTTTGAGCCTTAAAGTTACGCATAGGACGAAATTTGTGCACAACCCACTAAAAGAATCGTTTCCCGACGAAACGTTTTACAAAACTGCGAAGGGAAAATTACGGCTATGTCATTTATTATTTTTGCGGATTTTTCCGAGAGATAAAATATTTTGGACCAACGAGAGGGTGACACTTGTCACCCTCAAGTGGACGGCAACATGGGCAAGTTTGGACGATTTTGTGGCCTTGCCTTAGTCAAGGTTAGGTAGGATATTTTTGTGTAGTAGATGGATAAGGACACTTGGGTGAATCCCCACCCTCCACTTGCCCTCCACTTGGCCATTGGTTGGCCTATAAATACCCCCTAACTTGAAGGTTTTCTTCATCCACAAACACAATTCTCTAAGTCTCAAAATCCTCCCTCTCACTTGTAGTGTTTTCGTCCCAACCCTCTTCCCCCTCTAGCCTAGTGGCTTGTGAGAATACCCCACTCTCTTTGTAGAAAGTTGCCTTCTAGTGTAGTTACTATTCCAAAATACCCTAGCCCAAATCACTTATAGTATTAAGTAGAAGTTGTTCAGAAACTTCTAAGGGTTTCTTGGAGCGGACTTGAGCTTTCAGATTAGGAGCTAAACCTTGCTCAGGATCGACATTTAACTTGGATAATTTTGGGCTTATCGAGGTAAATAATCTTATCCTTCTATAGTATTGGAGATCACATACTGTAGTAGTATAGAAATAGTACAAAGTTATATAGAAGGATATTAAAAGAAGAGAATTGAGCTGTAATTACATAGAAGGATATTCTGAGAATAGAATTGAATGAAATCACATCGGAAGAATAATAAAGAAGATTGAATGTACTTACATAGAATTTGTATTCTGATGAACTTGTGTAGTTTGGCGGGTAGGGAAGTGCTGCCCGATTTTTCGTAGAATAGAGAACCTACTGCTTAGAATAGTCTCTGAGTAGTCTAGACATTGATAGACGTATCTGACTATTATAGGGTGATTCTCTGCGCGCGACATATTCGACTTGGCAGGTGGATTTCGCCGATGAGGTATGTGATTCTTCCTATCCTCTTGAGCATGATATTTTAAGTATATATATAGTACGGTGAGCGTGCGTGTGTTAAAGCGAACATGGTTTTACTTGACTTGAGTCTAAATAATAAACTGAAGTATTTCAAAAGAATTATAAATCATTTTTGAAAGAAGAGTAATACTTGATTTTTAAGCGAAAGCTTAAGAGTTATACTAGCTTTATGGGAAGTTAGGTATAACGACTTAAGAAAGATAAAAGGAACGGTTTTACTTATTTTGTTTATGAAAATCCTGTATTGATTTCTGCAAAGTGTAGTTGTCACGACCCGTTAGGGCGTGGTAGTGCCTTACGGGCACCCGATGAGTCATACATCGAGTAATCGTGAACATAAAATAACCAAGATATGAAACGGTATAAATTGAGACACGGATATACGAAGAAAGTTGCCTTTCGGCATATATATATATACAACAACTCTTTCAACATGAGCAGTTAATCCTTTTACAAACCTCTTTACAATTTACGCCTGGCAAGATACTACATACCTCTACGAATGATATGACAACAACGACGGACAGGGGCCGTCGTACCTGAATGTAAACACCTACAACAACGAGGACTATACGAAGATAAGCCTCGGAGGAACAGAGCTTCCCAATGAGCGTGACCACTAGGCGAGGATCAACGGCGGGTGTACCTTTACTGCGGCATGAACGCGGCCCGAAGAGTCGATCTAACAGTGCAAGGTATGTGGCGAAAATAAATCGTAAATGAAATCATTGCGGTCATATAAAGCGAGAGACATGTATGATAACCAAACTACGGTTTACAACAAAGCGATCGTGTCAAGTCGAGGACTCACGCCCTCAGTCATCACTCAAGTATAACAATGGGTCTCGGGCCCACAACATCAATCATGTCGTGGAATACGCCCTCATCTGGCGATCTATGATATAAAAGCACGAGGAACACACATGAACACGGGTCCCACTGTGTCATAATAAAGCATGCGGGGTAAATGCGAAGGCATAGCCGACTACTAAAAACCACGGTACCAACGGTCATGAATCGTATCATAAGATCTGTCTAGGCCGTCACATGATCAAAGCGGCCACTTGCCCGCGATATCGATACGCGTCTAACCACGAACTCCGCGACTCGCGTAGGCCAAACTCATAGGCCGCGTGAGGTATAACCCGCATCGGTAGCTACTCCGGCGGCGTCTGGACTCTCCGTCGCGCAGCCACTGAGACCGCGCGTGACCACAAGGGCGCGCACTAACACGGAACTCCCGCAGTTCCGCGCATAGCCCTACGGACCGCATAAGGTATTCTCGAATCATAGGTCCATCGACCGCTGAGTCTACCCGCGTGGAGGCGCAACCTCGGAATATGTCACGATGAGTGGCACAATACTATCATAACGATGATAGTTAAGAAGCACAATCAAGGAAAACCCTTTACACAAACATCACAAGATACTATCACGCGTAGCATCCTAACATGATTACTTATCAAAGCAACGAGAAAGTATTACGGCTATCACAATTCAATACAATCAAGTTATTCACACAAGGTACTTTCTACTTTAAGTTAACAAGTTAGAATTAATCCCCAAAGTACTTTATACAATAACTCTTTTAAAAGGTGCGTCAAAAGTCACACAATACGTAGTATATAAAAATAGAGTGACTATCTTTTTAAGTAAACCAAAATACTTACCTTTGTAAAATCAAGTAACAACATTATTTTCCAAACGTCCAAGTTTGCCTAATTTCAAATGTTCACGTTTCTTATTTTAGAAAGGTTTCGTAGTTCATAGTCTTATTCATTTAAGAATATAATTCTCTTTTAAACAATCTGAGAAACATAAGTCTTATGTGAGTAGGATATTCTTGTTTATAACAATCTTATTACAGCAGCCATGATTTAGGAAATATCATTTTGTCTCATCTTAGCTTCATGCGGATGGAAGTTTCTCTTGGTTTTAATAATACTTAATTATTCAAAACATTTCCTTTTAATGTACTGCAATGGTTTGTCGATACACATCCTGATTTCCAAAATCAGTAAAACATTCTTAAGCCGTTATACCTAACTTCCCATAAAGCTAGTATAACTCTTAAGTTTTCAAAAGAAACCAAGTATCACTCTTCTTTTCAAAACGATTTAGAAATCTTTTGAAATACTTCAAGTTCTTTATTATCACACATCAAGCCAGTTATAAACAAATCATTTACCTTTTAAAAACCACAAAGTATTTTCGGACCTACATAAAGTTGTTATAACCAACTTCCCATAAAGCCGTTATAACACTTTATGTTTCAAACCAATCAAATACATTTAACACATGTACGTCTACCGTACTACATAGTTCACACATATCATGCTAGAAGAGATAGGAAGAGGTTCACATACCTCGCGACGAGTATCGACTAATAGCAAAACGCTCCAAGTACTTCCAACCGGCTAATCCTTAGCCTGTAGATGGCGCCACACGTATTACTTCAACCTATACGGCCACAAGGCGCTTATTAACATTTAGACCTCATCGCAGAACATTCTACCGAAAATTCGGCAGCACCTCCCCCCCCCCCCCGCAACAGCGTAAATCTCCTCCTTTATCGAGGCCGGCGACCAAGCCAACCAGGGGGTTACATCTAACGACGGGTACAATTCTACTCCGAGAAAAGCTACACAAGTCTCATGTCTGATCCCCATGTAAATCTGATTCGATACTCTTCTTTCGAAAAGGTTTCTTATTATTCAGGCTTAAGTCAAAAGACATTGCCGATAACAACGCTCAGTTCTAAATATAGTATACTTCAACTATATAATCACACAACATGTAATTTCCAATTACAATAGAGGGACAAGATATTTACCTCGATAAGCCCATAATTATCCGAGTTTAAATGTCGGTCCTGAGCAAGGTTTAGCTCCTACTCCGTGCGCTCCAACCCGCTCCAAACAACCCTTAGAAGTTCTAACCAACTTCTACTTATTACTCCAACTAACTATGGAGATTTTCCTTAGGGTTTCGGTTTTGTGACTGAAGGGAAGTATAATAGTATTTCTGGGCTTTTCGTATAAGTATAACCTTAGGATACTACAAGGTATACGGCTAAGGTAATTTGGGCATTATAACAATACTTTTGAGAGTATTTCTAACAAGAGGGGGGGTATTATACGAAAACAACTAGGCTAGTGGGGGTACCACACGGCTAGCACCCGAGGGGAGGGGAGGCTCACGGCCACAAAGGCCACTCAAAGGGGGAGGGGTTTCTCGGCCAAGGGCCTTTACTAGGGAGGGGGGGCTCTTGGACGAGAGTCAAACAAGAGGAGAGGGGAAGGATTTCAAGACTTAGAACACATTTGGATGATGAAGTCTTCAACAAAGGGAGGGGTATTTATAGGGAAGCCAAGGGCCAACCAATGGACAAGATCAAGCCATGTGTTAGGCAAGTGTAAGGCCAAGATCAAGCCAAGTGCACCCTATCCCTACTCCACAAAACATGGCACAAAACAAGGCACAAAACAAGGCACAAAACAAGGCACAAAACAAGGCCAAGAAAGCTAGCCAAAACGTCCCACTTTCGGCCAAGCAAACCGCCAACTTGAGGGTGACAAGTGTCGCCCTCTCGTTGGTCCAAAATATTCCATCTCTCGGAAAAATCCGCAAAAATTAGAAATGACATAGCCGTATTTTACCCTACGAAAGCTGTGTAAAGGTTTCGTCGAAAAACGACTCTAATCGGGTGTTGTGAACAAATAATTTCGGCCAAGCCACTTTTAAAAGTTTCAAATTTCTACGTACGTCCCTTACGTACATACTCTGGAAATACGGGGTATAACAGTAGTAAGATGGTTTGATAAGTAACATGTTAGGATGCTACGTGTGTTAGTGTCTTGTGATATTGTCATTCTTGTTGTGCTTACGTTGTTAAACGTTAAGACCGTTGTACTGTTATTATATCACATACCGCCATTTGGTTATACAGGGCTTGCCACCCTTGATGCGGTCTATCGGCTATGCGATGCGTGTGACTATCGCTGCGGGAGTTCGGGATTGATCATTCGGGTGTTTTATCCGTCACGGGGATGCCACTATGCGATGCGTGTGACTATGCGGTCTATGAGACTATGCGGACTGCGGGAGTCGGTAGAATGCACGGGGTTAGCTACCGTCACGAGGAATACCTCATGCGGGTGCATGTGTGACCTATGCGGACTGCGGGAAGTCCAGGATTAGGCACGCATAATGATACTATGGGCGATTGGCCTTGCTTCGATCATTTGCGGCCTAGAAAAGACCAGTTACATTATATCTATTTTTCTCTTGTTTATGTTGTGGCACTATGTGCAGTTGAACTGGTTGTATTTGCAAATGGTTTTAAATACTTTGATTTTACTTGATCTTTCTGATTTCACATACTTGGTACTGTTGTCGACCTCGCCAGGGCTGCGTTCATGCCGCAGGTAAGGGCAAGCAGGTGCTAGATCTGCATCCTTAGGATCTTCGCTTTGGTGTCAGGAGCTCCATCTTCTCCGGAGGCTCGACTTTTGGTATGGTTCTCCCTGATGTTGTAGATATATGTACATTCAGGGTATGGCGGGGCCCTGTCCCGCCATAGTTGTTTACATTCTAAGTGCAGTAGTCATGTTGTAAAGTTGGGATGTAACTGTTCACTCTTTATATATATATGCCGAAAGGCGACTTTTCTCAGATAAATTGTGTCTCAATTTACATTTGTTTCATGTCTTGTTTTTATATTCCGCTGATTACTCTGATGTATGTCTACTTGGGTGCCACGGTAAGGCACCAGTCACGGGCCCCGGAACGGGTCGTGACATAATAGCTCATGAGAACTACTATTATACTACTGTTCTAACATTTCAACACTTGATGTTAGATTGAGACTAGCTTTTCTTTTGTTAATTTAGACTGAGATTTTGTATTAGCTATACTTTTTCATTCAATTAGCTTATTTTCTATTGATAAGATCTGTGTAATCTAACAGATAATGATTAAAACTCATATATGCAATGGGAAATTATCATTACTATTTGCCCTAAACTGATGAACACAAATGAGAGAAAGAAAGAGCTAAGATATTTTTATTATCTGAATGAAATGATTCTGTTACACAGGGAAAATATTTATAATCAATGCTACAAACCAATTAAGTCGGCTAACTTCCATCTAACAACTTGTTCTAATTGAGTCCCTTATTTTCTTCTAATTATAATTTGCACCCTTTGTTTCAATACCTCTCTCAAGCTGGAGGCTGAAATACATCATACACTCCAAGCTTGGTGTTACATCCCGATAGTTTCATATTCTGCCACGTCGTCGATTGATACTTAAGTCCCGGAAAGAGGTATGAGCTTACAAAAAGATAACCAAGGTTTATAAATTTTTTACGGAAGTTTCGGAGTATATGGAAGCTAAACGAATCAAAGAAAATACATTTCGATAAAATCGGAGACAGTGGAAGTTTGACGGGACAGCTGACGGACCGTCAAACTGCCACGTTGGACCGTCAAAATGCATGAGAATTTTGATCTCAGGAGGAAGATCAACGGTCAGGATTGTCGGACCGTCGATCATTCAACGGACCGTCGATCCCACCGTCGAAGTACAGTGATGGAAAATTTCAGTTGGGTATTTATTCGAGTTATGCCATTTTGAGTTTATTTTTCAGCTAAATCAGATTGTAAACAACTCCTAAATCCTCTCTAAGGATTCCACAACATCCCAGATCAACTCGAAAGCAAATTACATCAGATTAACGCTGTTAATCCCGTGATTATCCTAGAAACTATCTTCTTTGTATTGAATCGAGTTTGCAAACCTTTGAATTTGGGACAAGTTGCTGCTTTGAGAGGGCTTTGATGTGTAGGTAAGATTCACCCTCCTCTATCCATGTTTGTGATTAATTGATAATTTCGAGTAAGTTGTGAAAAAATTTTGGTAATCGAAACTCGTAAACCTAGGAAATCATGATATGTTGAGTTGTGGGCTGTTTTGTTTGAATTACGAGTTGATATTAATTAGTAACTAGAAAGCATATGAAAGTTAAGTTTTATGATCTTATGAGTATGAGTTGTTTGGAAGTATTCTTGAGATGTGATGGCTGGGAATAATAAAGCCTGAGTTGTCTTTGTTGTTGTTGTTGTTGTTGTTGTTGTTATGGTTGTTGTCCTTGATATGGAAGAAGTATGAATTCAGGGGAGGTGTTGTCTGACTTGCCGTAGAACGAGCTTACCGCTCGATTGCTAGAAGTGTGTCCCTCCTTGTTAACATAAGTGTTGTTTGTTGTTATAGATAGATGATGAGAAGACGGATTGCAGTGTCATCATCGAAGATCGCCTCCTACGGTATGTAATGGCTATCCTTTTTTTGGCATGAATCTATTGAATATCTCCTTTTATTAGAAGGCGAAGGGGTCTAGCTTGCCCCTATGTTTCCTAGTGATGGGTTGAGATCATTTAAGATCTAACGAGTTGACTCGGGTAGGGTTCTCATGTAAGTTTTGAGAAACAGAGTTAGTAGCACCTTCAAGATGTCTATAAGCTATCTATATATCAGCTAAGAGTTCCGAATAGAAAAGAGACCCGAAGGAATGAGCTAATAAATTAGTAGTATAACATAAGTAAAGAAAACATGAGATTATACTAGCTAGATGATCATGTTATTGTTATACCCCGTAGTTCCAGAATACGTATGTAAGGACGTACGTACGAATGTATAGCCCTAATTAGGTTAAGGATGAAAATTTTGGAATTTTCAACGGAAAATATTCCGAACCTCGTATAGGAAAAAGGTTTATTATTGAGAATTGGATTCTCAACTTTAGGTATTTAAGACTTTAAAAATTTATATGAATTATGGATTTTTTTTTTCCGGAATTGGTCACGTAGGGCCCACGGGAGGAATTTACGGTTTGTGGGGCCCACTTTATTTTCAAGATTTTTGGCATTACGAATATTTTCGGAAGATGAAACATTTTGGACGAGTAGGAGGGCGACACATGGCACCCCCATGTTGCCCTATGGCCGAAAATAGGGGGACCCTTGGCCTTGGACGTTTTTTAGGAGACATGTGGCTAGCCACATGTCACGACCCGAACCCGGGCCCATGACTGGTGCTTTACCCGGGCACCCAAGTAGACATACATCAGAGTAACCAGCGGAATATAAAAACAAGACATGAAACAATATGAAGTGAGAAACAGTTTATCTGAGAAAAGTTGCCTTTCGGCATAAATATATAAAAACTTGAACACGACGATTCATCACTTTTACAAACTCGCCTGGCAAGATTACTACAGACCTCTAAGAATGTTATAACAACAACGGGACGGGGCCGCCATACCACGAATGTAAGTACCTACAACGGGGACTATACCAAAGATAAGCCTCAGAAGCGGAGCTTCCCAAAATTTGTGATCCTATGGCGAGGATCGACGATAGTGTACCTCTACTGCGGCATGAACGGCCCCGAAGAGTCGATAACAATTATCAAGTATGTGAAACTGAAAAATACTGTAAATGAAACCATAATAGTCTATATAAAACAGAAGACATATATGATAACCAATTTACGATACCTGATATATAGCGATCATGTCAAGTCGGGGACTCGTGCCCTAAGGTCATCACTCAAATATAACTATGGGTCTCATGCCCACAATATCAATCATGCGTGGAATTTCTTCCTCACCGTGATCCATGATATAAAAGCACCAAGGAATACATGAACACGAGTCCCACGTGTCATAATCTGTATGCGGGGTAAATGCGAAGGCATAGCCGACTACTAAAACCAGCGATGCCGGCAATGCTATAAAAGCGTATCACGAGGTCTTTCTAGGCGCGCCACATGATCGAAGGCGGCCACTCGCCCTCGGTATCAGTATGCGCGTCAAATCCTGGAACTCGCGCGACTCGGATAGGCCACCTAGGCCCGCATGAGGTATTCCGCGTCGAGGGTAGCTCTCCTCGGCATCGCGGACTCTCGTAGTCCGCGTAGCCACATGAACGCGTGGCCACACGGACCGCACTAACACGGAACTCTCGTAGCTCCGCATAGGTCCTGGACCCGCGTGAGGTATTCTCGAATCATAGTCACCGCAGGACCGCGTAGGTATACCCGCGTCGAGCGACTTAACCCCCGGTATAACATGTCAAGAGGTGAGTGGTACAATACTAACATAACGGCTTATCGTTAAACAACATAAGCATAATCAAGGGAAACCCCTTTACACAAACATCACAAGACACTAACACACGTAGCATCCTAACATGTTTACTTATCAAACCAACAAGAAAGTTTTACAAGGCTATCACAAACCAACATAGTCAAGTTATTCACACACGGTACTTTCTATTTTATGTCAACAAGTTCGGGTTTTTATCCCCAAAGTACTTCATGCATTAACTCTTTAAAAACCAAGTACTCATTGCTCAAGAATGAGGTTTCACACTTTTTAACAAAATTCATATCAAGTCAATTAAGTCAAGTCTCTTATCTTTTAAGATCAAGTCTCTTAACTTCTAAAATCAATAACCCATTCTTCTCCAAAAGTTCAAGTTGCATAATTTTAACTATTCAAGTCTCTTATTTTTCAAAAGATTCATAGATCATAGTTTTAAACACTTAACAACGTAATCTCCTTTTTAAAACAATTTGAGTAACATATGCCTTATGTGTGAGTAGGTCATTCTTATTTATAACAATCTTATTAAAGCAGTCATGATCTAGGAAATGTAATACAATTTTGTCTTATCTTAGCTTCTATGCAGATGGAGGTTTCTACTGGTTTTAATAATACTTAATTAGTCAATACATTTTCCTTTATTAGCGCTGCAGTGGTTTGTTCGATACTTATTCTCATTTCCGAAATCAATACAAGGCTTTCATAACCAATTAAGTAAACCGTTCCTTTTATTTCTCTTAAGCCGTTATACCTAACTTCCTATAAAGCTAGTATAACTCTTAAGCTTTTAAAACCAAGTATTACTCTTCTTTCAAAAACGATTCTTAATTCTTTTGAAATACTTCAAGATTCTTATTATTTAAAACTCAAGTCAAAAGACATCGAAGTAAAACCATGTTCAGTCAACACACGTACGTCTACCGTACTATATATATATTCTTTTAAAATATCATGCTCAAGAGGATAGGAAGAATCACATACCTCCTCGGCGAAATCCACCTGCCAAGTCGAATATGTCGCGCACAGAGTATCAACCTATAATAGTCAAATACGTCTATCAACGTCTAGACTACTCTGTAGAATATTCTAAGCAGAAGGTGCTTATTGCTACGGAAAATCGGGCAGCACTTCTGTAACGACCCGTCCCGGGGCCCGTTACTGGTGCCTTATCCCGGACACCCTAGTGACACAACATCAGAGAAAACCAGCGGAAAATAAAACTTTAAACAAGAAACAAGATATATGATCATAAAACAGGCCAACCCAACGGTTACCTTCCAATAACATATATAATTACAACTCTTTCAAAACGAACAGTTTAATCCTTTTTTTACAAACCACAACAAAGATCTACAGACCTCTAAGATTTACAACAACTATGTGGGACGGGGCCCGCCATACCACGAATGTACAGAACCTACAACTCGGGAACACACATGCAAAAGATAAGCCTCGAGAAGCGGAGCTTCCCAACGTTGGCGAGATCCTAAGGCGAGGATCCACGGCCGATGTACCTCTACTGCGGCGTGAGCGGCCCCGAAGGAGGTCGATGCAGTACAGTATGTGAAGCTGTAAAAATCGTAATGAAATCATACTAGTCTATATAAAGCGGGAGACATGTATGATAACCAAACTACGATTCACAACATAAAGCGATCATGTCGATCGGGGACTCACGCCTCAAGTCATCACTCAAATATAACTATGGGTCTCACGCCACAACATCAATCATGTTCGCGTCGGCGCGTGCCGGAGTGCATCGGTGTAGACATGTCCATGATGCAACAATAATACCAATGCCGCGTGGCCGTGCCGGAATTCTACCTCGGTGTAGAACCGTCCATGTGACATCAACAATAATATCTTGGGTGATCAACCTGCGCGTAGCCACGTGCCCCGGAATTCTACCTCGGTGTAGACATGTCCATGTAACCACAATAACAATATATCGGGTAATCAACGTGGCGTGGCCGCGTGCCGGAATTACGGTCGGTGTAGACATGTCCATGTGACATCAACAACAAGACGATAATCAAAATGGAAACATACGTGGAATTCTCCATCACCGCCAAGACGCGTCCAGTAAGTTCTCGACAAGTCGGCCGCCTCTTTCGAGAGCGGTAACACAAAATACCACACTTGCACAAAGGCTATCATCACAAGCATAGGCAAGTTTCACAACCACAAGCATAGGCAAGTTTCACAACAACAAGCATAGGCAAGTTTCACACAACTCAAAGTACTTTCATTTTATGCCAAAGTCGGGTTTTAACCCCAAAGTACTACATCGTTAAGTTCTTTTAAAAAGAGATCCATTACTTTTATAAAAGTCACCCGATACCGTAGTATTAGAATGACCAACCCACATTCCTTTTCAAAATCAAGTAACAACATTCTTTTCCTAAGTTCCAGTTTGCCTAGTTTCAATTACTCAAGCTTCTCATTTGCAAATGATTTCATAGTTCCCAAACTTAATCACTTGATTCCTTTTAGAACAATTGAGTAACATATGTCATATATGTGAGTAGTTTATTCTTGTTTATAACTATCTTATTACATGACCATGATCTAGAAAATGTAATATCATTTTGTCTTATCTTAGCTTACATGCGGATGGAGGTTTCTTTGGTTTTAATACAACACATCATTATTCAATACATTTTCCTTTATTAACGCTGCGGTGATGCTGCCGATACACATTCGATTTCGAAATCAGTAAAACATTATCCCTTTAAAAACCAAGTACTCATTACTCACGAATGAGGTTTCACACAACATCCACATTAAAACAAATAAGTTAAGTCTCTTATCTTATAAGATCAAGTCTCTTAACTTTTAACATCAGTAAACCATTTTCACCTACATAAAGCTGTTATAACCAACTTCCCATAAAGCCGTTATAACACTTTATGTTTAAACCAAACAAATACACTTAGCACTGTCGTCCACCGTACTACATAGCTACACATATCATGCTAGAAACAGATAGGAAGAGGTTCACATACCTCGCGACGAGTATCGATGATAAGCAAAATGCCCCACAAGATCAGAACGGCTGGCGTTTCCACTCTTCAAGTAGAATATGCTACTCGCAGTACTTCCACCTATAAGGCCACAAACGTCTATTAACTTCTAACCGTACGGTTCCATGTTCTACAGAAAATTCGGCAGCACCTCCCCCCCCCGCAACAGCGTAAATCTCCTCCTCTAACGAGGCCGGCTACCAAGCCAACGTGGGTTTACACGCCTAACGGGACGTGTACAATTCTACTCGGAATACTACACAAGTCTCGCATACGGTCCTATGTAAATCTGATTCGATTCTTTATTCTTGAGGCTTAAGTCAAAAGACATTGCATGATACTAAAGCTATATATAGTATACTTCAACTATATATTCTAATAACATGTAATTTCCAATTACAAAATAGAGGGACAAGATAATTACCTCGATAAGTCCATAATTATCCAAGTTATAATTTCGATCCTGAGCAAGGTTTAGCTCCACTCCGTGCGCTCCAAACCACTCCAAACAACCCTTAGAAGTTCTAACCAACTTCTACTCAAATACTTCAACCAACTATGAAGATTTCCTTAGGGTTTCGGTTTGAGACTAAAAAGGACAAAAGGTAGTATTTCCGGGCTCTACGTATAGAGGTAACTTTTGGAATACAACAAGGTAAAGGCTAAGGTATTTTGGGCATTATAACAATACTAGGAGAAGTATTTCAATACCACAAGGGAGGGGTATTATACGAAAACACCTAGGCTAGGGGGGGGGTACCCCACGGCTAGCACCCCAAAGGGGGGAGGGGGAGGCTCTCGGCCACAAAGGCCACTCAAAGGGGGAGGGGTTTCTCGGCCAAGGGCCTTTACGAGGGAGGGGGGCTCTTGGACGAGAGTCAAACAAGAGGAGAGGGAAGGATAGCAAGACTTGGAAGATTTTGGATTAATGAAGTCTTCAAGCCAAGGGGGGTATTTATAGCAAAACCAAAAGCCAACCAATGGCCAAGATCAAGCCATGTGCAAGGCAAGTGTAAGGCCAAGATCAAGCCAAGTGCACCCTAGACCCTACTCCTTAAAACCCTCAAAAATATCTACACAAATATCTTGCCCAACCTTATCTCCCAATCGTCCCGTATGCGCCACCGCGCCCGCTGATGAGAGGGTGCCAAGTGCCGCCTCTCGTTGGTCCAAAATGTTCCGTCGCTCGGAAAAATCTGCAAAAATACAAAGCGACATAGCCGAATTTTCCGCCCATGAAGCTACGCGAAAAGCGTTTAGTCAAAAACGACTCCAAGGTGTTGTGCACAAAGGTAAAATCGGCCAAGGGTGCCACATGGGGTGACACGTGTCTCCCGATTCGCGAATATTTCGTCTTAGAAAATATCCAAAATACCGGAAATCTCAAAAACAAAGCGGGCCCACAAACAGTAAATTTCTCCGTGGGCCCACGTGACCATTCAGAAAATAAAATTCCATAATTCTAATATAATCTAAGAAGCCCAAATTCCAAATCGGGAACCCAATTCTCATTAACGAACCTTTTCTTCACAAATTCTGGAAACTTTTCCGTGAAAACTCACATCTTTCTTTCTTTTTCAAAATTTCTGCGTACTCTCGTGCGCACGTCCTCACATACATACCTGCAACTACGGGTATAACATTCTCCTCCTTAGAAACATTCGTCCGAATGTTCCTTCTCAGCGGATATCGATGAAGTTCCTCTAACAAGTTGCCAACACGAGCTTACGCGAAATAACACACGCCCTTCTTTTCTTACTCGGCGTGCCTTTCTCGAACACTTGAACTCTCCCAAGACGTACCATACTTGGTCATTACTTAGTTCCCAAAAATCTCGGAGTCACTACCTCCAAACTTGGTCATCTTACTAACCTCAAACTTCTTTAAGGCCACTCCCGGCCTTTACGAACCGCTTCTGGTCGAACGCGTCCACGAACTCATACGATGGTCACCTAAACTGGGGCCTAGCATCCTCGTGACCCTACCACCTGGCGGGACTACCCAGAACTGACCCCACCCCAAACCGGGTTACGGGTTGACCCGCAAATGGTCCTCAACCCGACCCCCAACCGCGCCAAACTCTTGTTCCCCGATCCGGAACAATCTTACTAATTCACATCATGAAAGCTACCACTTCCATCTCACACTACCCACAGACTTATCACACAAATAAATCCCACGTATACTACTAATGGAAACCAATCCTAAATGTCCTGCAGCCTCCTGATTATAGATGTGGTGCACAACACATCGATAATCAAGACTCTACTAGACACGGTCTGTAGACACTTTCCGAGGATTAACTGCTCTGATACCACTTTTGTAATGACCCGTCCCGGGGCCCGTTACTGGTGCCTTATCCCGGACACCCTAGTGACACAACATCAGAGAAAACCAGCGGAAAATAAAACTTTAAACAAGAAACAAGATATATGATCATAAAACAGGCCAACCCAACAGTTACCTTCCAATAACATATATAATTACAACTCTTTCAAAACGAACAGTTTAATCCTTTTTTTTACAAACCACACTTGCACAAAGTACTACAGACCTAAGATTTACAACAACTATGACGGACAGGGGCCCGCCATACCACAGATGTACAAGAACCTACAACTCGGGGAACACATACCAAAAGATAAGCCTCGGAGAAACGGAGCTTCCAGCAATGGCCCGAGATCCTAAGGCGAGGATCCACGACGGCCGATGTACCTACCTGCGGCATGAACGCGGCCCGAAGGAGGTCGATAACAGTACCAAGTATGTGAAATCAGAAAAATCAGTAATGAAATCATACTAGTCTATATAAAGCGAGACATGTATGATAACCAAACTACGATTCACAACATAAAGCGATCATGTCGATCGAGGACTCACGCCTCAAGTCATCACTCAATATAACTATGGGTCTCACGCCCACAACATCAATCATGTTCGTCATGGCGCATGCCGGATTCTGCATCGGTGTAGACATGTCCATGATGCAACAATAATACCAATGCCGCGTGGCCACGCCCCGAATTCTACCTCGGTGTAGACGCGTCCATGTGACATCAACAATAATATCTTGGGTGATCAACCACGCGCGTAGCCACATGCCCCGGAATTCTACCTCGGTGTAGACATGTCCATGTAACCACAATAACAATATATCGGTAATCAACCCGGCGTAGCGCATGCCGAATTCTGCATCGGTGTAGACATGTCCATGTGACATCAACAACAAGACAGTAATCAAAATGGAAACATACCCGTGGAATTCTCCATCACTGCCAGCACGTCCAAGTAAGTTCTCAACAAGTCGACCGGCCCTCTTTCGAGAGACGCGGTAACACAAAAATACCACACTTGCACAACAAAGGCTATCATCACAAGCATAGGCAAGTTTCACAACCACAAGCATAGGCAAGTTTCACAACAACAAGCATAGGCAAGTTTCACACAACTCAAAGTACTTTCATTTTATGCCAAAGTCCGGGTTTTTAACCCCAAAGTACTACATACGTTAAGTTCTTTTAAAAAGAGATCCATTACTTTTATAAAAGTCACCCGATACCCGTAGTATTAGAATGACCAACCCACATTCCTTTTCAAAATCAAGTAACAACATTCTTTTCCTAAGTTCCAGTTTGCCTAGTTTCAATTACTCAAGCTTCTCATTTGCAAATGATTTCATAGTTCCCAAACTTAATCACTTGATTCCTTTTTAGAACAATTGAGTAACATATGTCATATATGTGAGTAGTTTATTCTTGTTTATAACTATCTTATTACAGCAGCCATGATCTAGAAAATGTAATATCATTTTGTCTTATCTTAGCTTCTATGCAGATGGAGGTTTCTACTGGTTTTAATACAACACATCATTATTCAATACATTTTCCTTTATTAACGCTGCAGTGGTCTGTCGATACACATTCTGATTTCCGAAATCAGTAAAACATTATCCCCTTTAAAAACCAAGTACTCATTACTCACGAATGAGGTTTCACACAACATCCACATTAAAACAAATAAGTTAAGTCTCTTATCTTATAAGATCAAGTCTCTTAACCTTTAACATCAGTAAACCATTTTCACCTACATAAAGCTGTTATAACCAACTTCCCATAAAGCCGTTATAACACTTTATGTTTAAACCAAACAAATACACTTAGCACCTGTACGTCCACCGTACTACATAGCTACACACATATCATGCTAGAACAGATAGGAAGAGGTTCACATACCTCGCGACGAGTATCGACAATAAGCAAAATGCCCCACAGTACTGTAACCTGGCTAGCCGTTTCCACTCTTCAAGTAGAATATGCTACTCGCAGTACTTCCACCTATAAGGCCACAAACGTCTATTAACTTCTAACCGTACGGTTCCATGTTCTACAGAAAATTCGCAAAGACACCTCCCCGCAACATGGCAGCGTAAATCTCCTCCTCTAACGAGGCCGGCTACCAAGCCAACCAGGGGGGGGGGGGTTTACACGTCTAACCGGACGTGTACAATTCTACTCAGCAATACTACACAAGTCTACTGCAATACAGTCCTATGTAAATACAGTTCAGTTCAGTTCTTTATTCTTCAGGCTTAAGTCAAAAGACATTGCCGCAGTACTAAGCTATATATAGTATACTTCAACTATATATTCTAATAACATGTAATTTCCAATTACAAAATAGAGGGACAAGATAATTACCTCGATAAGTCCATAATTATCCAAGTTATAATTTCGATCCTGAGCAAGGTTTAGCTCCACTCCGTGCGCTCCAAACCACTCCAAACAACCCTTAGAAGTTCTAACCAACTTCTACTCAAATACTTCAACCAACTATGAAGATTTCCTTAGGGTTTCGGTTTGAGACTAAAAAGGACAAAAGGTAGTATTTCCGGGCTCTACGTATAGAGGTAACTTTTGGAATACAACAAGGTAAAGGCTAAGGTATTTTGGGCATTATAACAATACTAGGAGAAGTATTTCAATACCACGAGGAGGGTATTATACGAAACACCTAGGCTGGGGTACCACGGCTAGCACCTCAGGGGAGGAGGCTCTGCCACAAAGGCCACTCAAAGGGAGGGTTTTCGCCAAGGGCCTTTACTAGGAGGGGGCTCTTGGGCGAGAGTCAAACAAGAGGAGAGGAAGGATAGCAAGACTTGGAACATTTTGGATGAATGAAGTCTTGAGCCAGGGGTATTTATAGCAAAACCAAAAGCCAACCAATGGCCAAGATCAAGCCATGTGCAAGGCAAGTGTAAGGCCAAGATCAAGCCAAGTGCACCCTAGACCTACTCCTTAAAACCTCACAAATATCTACACAAATATCTTGCCCAACCTTATCTCCCGATCGTCCCCATGCGCCCGCTTGCCCACCAATGAGAGGGTGCCAAGTGCCGCCCTCTCGTTGGTCCAAAATGTTCCGTCGCTCGGAAAAATCTGCAAAAATACAAAACGACATAGCCGGAATTTTCCCTTCGCAGTTACGCAAAAACGTTTAAAAAACGACTCAATAGGGTGTGTTGACAAAGGTAAAATCGCCAAGGTGCCACATGGGGTGACACGTGTCTCCCGATTCGCCCGAATATTTCGTCTTAGAAAATATCCAAAATACCGGAAATCTCAAAAACAAAGCGGGCCCCACAAAACCGTAAATTTCTCCCGTGGGCCCCACGTGACCATTTCCGAAAATAAAATTCCATAATTCTAATATAATCTAAGAAGCCCAAATTCCAAATCTGGGAACCCAATTCTCATTAACGAACCTTTTTCTTCACAAATTACCGGAAACTTTTCCGTCGAAAACTCACATCTTTCTTTCTTTTTTCAAAATTTCTGCCGTACTCTCGTACGTACGTCCTCACATACATACCCTGCAACTACGGGGTATAACAACTTCCCTACCCGTCAAACTACACAAGTCTACTGTAATACAGTCCTATGTAATTACAGTTCAATTCTCTTCTTTTATACCATCCTTCTATATCTTATACTCATTTATAAACTACTATATGTAATCTCCAATTACAATAGAAGGACAAAGATATTTACCTCGATAAGCCCAAAATTATCCAAGTTTAAATGTCGATCCTGAACAACGTTTAGCTCCTAATCCGTGCGCTCCAATTCGCTCCAAGAAACCCTTAGAAGTTCTACACAACTTCTACTTAATACTTCAACCACTATGAAGATTTTTCCTGTGGTTTCGTTTTGTGACTAAAGAAAGTATAGTAGTATTTCCTGCTCTTAGTTTTGAAATAACTTTGGAATACTACAAGGTATAAGGGCTAAGGTATTTTGGAATCAGAACAATACTTGGAGAATACTTTTCTACCGTGTGGGGGTATTTCACGAGAACTATCAAGAGGGGTACTTGGCTGACGGCCTTCTCGAGGGAGGGTGGTTTGACGAGAGCTTCAAGAGGAGGAGGATTTCAAGATTTGGAAAGTGTTTAAGGGATGAAGAATAAGTCTTGCACTTGAGGGTATTTATAGGCCAATCAATGGCCAAGATTAAGGCAAGTGGAGGGTGGAGATTTGGACAAGTGTGTGGGTCCCACCTTATCCATCTACCACACAAAATATCTACAAAACATTGACCAAACATTTTTGGCCTTTAAAATGATAAAAACGTGCCCCCTAAAATCGTCCACCAATCCGCCACTTGAGGGTGACACATGTCGCCTTCTCGTTGGTCCAAAATATTTCATCTCTCGGAAAAATCCAAAATAAATAAATTCTTAAAAACGTAAAATTCCTTTACAAGGTTCGGAAAATTTTTCGTCGGAAAAACAATTCTTTCTCGTGGATGTGCACAATTTCGTCCTTAACAATAATCCGGGCTTACAAAATTGTACGTACGTCCTTACATACATACTCTGGAAATACAGGGTATAACATTCTCCCCTCCTTAGAAACATTCGTCCCGAATGTTCCTTCTCAAGACGGATAACGATAAAGTTCCTCTTAATTTAAACAAGTTGCCAATGCCACACCTGGCCACAAAATAACACACGCGCAAATACTTAATCCAAGTTCACGAGGAATCACCTCTAGCATCACAAAAGCTCCCACCCACTGTCTAAAAGATATTCCCTTCGCACCTTTACTTCACAAAAGTAATAATCATTTCTATCCTCTTACTCGTCGTACCCTCCTCGTACACTTGAACACTTCCTAAATAAACTTACCACCTTTCTGTTATAGCTTCAGTTTCCAAAATCTCGGGGTTACTATCTCCACCTTGGTCATCATTAACTGGGAACATTCTGAATGGATCTCCGCTACTTTTCCGATTATAGCAACATGAAAGACCGGACGTACTGCCTCCTACGTCGGACGACAAAGCTAACTTATAGGCAACCTGGCCTATTCTCCAAATGATCTGAAAACGCTCATAGTACCTCGGGCTAAGTTTCCCCTGCTTTCCAAAACTCGTCACGCCCTTCCGGGGTGGTACCTTCAAGAAAACCCACCGTCAACCTGAACTCCAAGTGTCGACGCCGATTATCCGCACGACTCCTGTTGACTCTGAGCTGTCAATAACCTCTCCTGGATAAGCTCCACCCTATCCACATCCTGCTGAATCAAGTATGAACCAACTATCTGAACCTTGCCAACATCGAACCAATCGACCGGCAACCTACACTACCGCCCATACAAGGCTTCATAAGGCGACATCCGAATACTGAAATGGTAGCTATAATGATACTCACTCAACAAGAGGTACATAATCCTCGCCGCTACCCCTGAAATCAAAACACCGGCCCGAGGGTGAATGCAATACTGAGACTCACCTGAGTTCCTAACCCCGCCTGGTAATACCTCCAGAAAAAGAAATCGCCAGAACCGCTCCACTGTCACATAAGTAAAAGTAGGAACCGTGCGTCTTACAACCTTCACGATATATAACATCTCGCATAACCTGCCGAGTAAGCGATTCGATGAAAGACAAGATGGGCTGACCTCATCGGCCCGACTACTGGTCGAACGCATCCACGAACTCGTACGATGGTTAACTAAACTTGGGCCTAACACCCTCGTGACCCTATCACAAAGCGGGACCACCACAATTTTTCCTTACTTCAAACCGGGATGCGGGTTGACCCGCAATCTGGCCTCAACCCGACCCATTTTTTTGCCAAGCTCTTGTTTCCCGATCCGGAACAACCTCACCATCAAGTCACGAAAACCTAGTGGTCTTCTTAGCTCCACTACCCTCTTTCATTTCACACTACTCAGGGACTTATCACACA
This sequence comes from Przewalskia tangutica, assembly GCA_029844215.1. Taxonomy (NCBI): domain Eukaryota; kingdom Viridiplantae; phylum Streptophyta; class Magnoliopsida; order Solanales; family Solanaceae; genus Przewalskia; species Przewalskia tangutica. Next base: position 70,008,777 of record CM056727.1, read on the forward strand.
AACATATCTCACGTATACTATGCACTCCGATAAGGGTCAAACAAATAAATCTTTTACTCAAGATGGCCTCGCCTCTAAGGTCTCCACGTATAAAACTCTAAGGCTCACACTTTCCCTATCCCCAATCTTACCCTTTTACCTAACCATGATTTCTAATCACAATTAACACAATGCTATCTGAACATAACACTTAAGATCTACTCATCTTATCACACATACTAATCTCTAGAGGGTTAAGGATATACCTGTATCTACTGCTTCACTCCCCTTTGTCATTCTAATCAATCCTGCCCTGATGGGCGCATAGCTAGGGAAGGTGATGAACTAGCCACTGATCACGGGTGAGTCTCTACATCCGCGCCACCTCTGGTCGGACAATTCCTCGCAAAATGGCCCTGCTGGCCGCAAGCATAACAAGCTGTCGAAGAAGTACGACACTCCCCACAATGACACCTACCACAATGGCCACACCGAGGTGGGGGTGGCCTCCTCTGGCTAACACCCCTTCCTCTCCGAACCACTGAATCCGCAACCAATCTGGTAGGCTGAGTCCTCCTACTTGCATCCCTCCTATTTGAACATTCTTTCGTCACATGGCCCTGACGGCCGCAGGTAAAACAAGCACCAACAAAAAGACGACATTCCCGATGGCGCCGCCACACCGTGAATGCGAGGAAATCCGAATCGGTGGCTGGAACCTACGTGTATCTGTGAACCAGAAGCCCTGGAGCTCTGACCAACTCCTGCATACCCCGCACGTCCTGAAGTTTGTGGAGGACCACTCTGTACTGGCGGAGGCGCATAACCAGTCTGCTGCTGAGAAGGTCCGCCTCGAAAGTTACCAAAGGACCTGCTGCTCGCCCTCTTCTGGCGATCTTGGTTAACCCGTCGATCCTACGTTTCTCGGCCACGCGCATAAGCCGTCTGACGAGCCATGCTCATGCATGACTGAAGAGCTACTCTTGCACAACCCTCTCTTAGATAGTCATCAAGACCCGTGATAATCGGTACATAATATACTCTCTGGTTGCTAAATCCCTAGCTAGTAATAGGGTCGTCTCTTTGTAATCCATATTTTCTGCTCCTGGTCGTGGAACTGAAGGTTCAAATATCATGGCCGAAGTAGGAACTGCTGCCGCTGTGCTAGACTCATTGGGCGGCGACGCCGCAGAACTCCCGAATGAAGCACCACCTCGTGATGATTGGGTCGTGCCCTCGTAACCCTCTCGTGCTCTACTCGCAGCCTCCTACTGTCTTGCCCTTCCGCCCGGTTGCCTTTGGCGGAGGCATAAGCTGTACGGAAAGAAATACGTTAGAGGGGTCCAACTTATAACACAGCTCTAAGGCACGATCTGAGAGTGAGAAGAATGGAAACCAATCCTAAATATCCTATAGCCTCCTGATTATTGGTGTGGTGCACAACACACCGATAATCAAGACTCTACTAGATACGGTCTGTAGACACTTTCCGAGGATTAACATCTCTGATACCACTTTTGTCACGACCCGAACCCGGGCCCATGACTGGTGCTTTACCCGGGCACCCAAGTAGACATACATCAGAGTAACCAGCGGAATATAAAAACAAGACATGAAACAATATGAAGTGAGAAACAGTTTATCTGAGAAAAGTTGCCTTTCGGCATAAATATATAAAAACTTGAACACGAACAGTTACATCACTTTTACAAACTCTGCCCACAACAAGATTACTGCACTTAAGAATGTTATAACAACAACGACGACAGTGGTTCGCCATACCCCTGAATGTAAGTACCTACAACAACAGGGACTATACCAAAGATAAGCCTCCGGAGAAACGGAGCTTCCCAAAACGCTGAACTGTGATCCTATGAGCGAGGATCGACGACTGGTGTACCTCTACCTGCGGCATGAACGCAGCCCCCCGAAGGAGGTCAGTACAATAGGTATCAAGTATGTGAAACTGAAAAATACTGTAAATGAAACCATAATAGTCTATATAAAACAGAAGACATATATGATAACCAATTTACGATACACAATATGTAAGCAGTCATGTAAAGTCAGGGACTCATGCTCTTAAGGTCATCACTCAAATATAACTATGGGTCTCATGCCCACAATATCAATCATGCCCGTGGAATTTCTTCCTCACTGCCGGCAGTCCATGATATAAAAGCACCAAGGAATACACATGAACACCAGGTCCCACCTGTGTCATAATACAACCAGACGGTAAGTACGAAGGCATAGCCGACTACTAAAACCCACGATGCAAAGAATGCTATAAAACTGTATCACGAGGTCTTTCTAGACCGCGCCACATGATCGAAGCTGGCCACTCGCCCTCAGTATCAATGTGCGCGTCAAATCCTGGAACTTACCGCAGCTCCGCATAGGCCACCTAGGCCCGCATGAGGTATTCCCCGCATCGAGGGTAGCTACTCCTCGGCATCGTCCTGGACTCTCGTAGTCCGCATGGCCACTGCATCGCACACTAACACCGGAACTCGTAGCTCGCGCATAGGTCCCTGACCCGCATGAGGTATTCTCGAATCATAGTCACACTGCACCGCATGAGGTATACCGCGTCGTGAGCGGCTTAACCCCAGATAACATGTCAAGAGGTGAGTGGTACAATACTAACATAACGGCTTATCGTTAAACAACATAAGCATAATCAAGGGAAACCCCTTTACACAAACATCACAAGACACTAACACACGTAGCATCCTAACATGTTTACTTATCAAACCAACAAGAAAGTTTTACAAGGCTATCACAAACCAACATAGTCAAGTTATTCACACACGGTACTTTCTATTTTATGTCAACAAGTTCGGGTTTTTATCCCCAAAGTACTTCATGCATTAACTCTTTAAAAACCAAGTACTCATTGCTCAAGAATGAGGTTTCACACTTTTTAACAAAATTCATATCAAGTCAATTAAGTCAAGTCTCTTATCTTTTAAGATCAAGTCTCTTAACTTCTAAAATCAATAACCCATTCTTCTCCAAAAGTTCAAGTTGCATAATTTTAACTATTCAAGTCTCTTATTTTTCAAAAGATTCATAGATCATAGTTTTAAACACTTAACAACGTAATCTCCTTTTTAAAACAATTTGAGTAACATATGCCTTATGTGTGAGTAGGTCATTCTTGTTTATAACAATCTTATTAAAGCAGTCATGATCTAGGAAATGTAATACAATTTTGTCTTATCTTAGCTTCTATGCAGATTGAGGTTTCTACTGGTTTTAATAATACTTAATTAGTCAATACATTTTCCTTTATTAGCGCCATGATGGTTTGTTCGATACTTATTCTCATTTCCGAAATCAATACAAGGCTTTCATAACCAATTAAGTAAACCGTTCCTTTTATTTCTCTTAAGCCGTTATACCTAACTTCCCATAAAGCTAGTATAACTCTTAAGCTTTTAAAACCAAGTATTACTCTTCTTTCAAAAACGATTCTTAATTCTTTTGAAATACTTCAAGATTCTTATTATTTAAAACTCAAGTCAAAAGACATCGAAGTAAAACCATGTTCAATAACACACGACGTCACCGTACTATATATATATTCTTTTAAAATATCATGCTCAAGAGGATAGGAAGAATCACATACCTCCTCGGCGAAATCCACCTGCCAAGTCGAATATGTCGCGCGCAGAGTATCAACCTATAATAGTCAAATACGTCTATCAACGTCTAGACTACTCAGAGAATATTCTAGCGAAGGTGCTTATTGCTACGGAAAATCGGGCAAAGACTTCCCTACCCACAACTACACAAGTCTCATCAGAATATCCCATGTAATTACAGTTCAATTCTCTTCTTTTATACCATCCTTCTATATCTTATACTCATTTATAAACTACTATATGTAATCTCCAATTACAATAGAAGGACAAAGATATTTACCTCGATAAGCCCAAAATTATCCAAGTTTAAATGTCGATCCTGAACAACGTTTAGCTCCTAATCCGTGCGCTCCAATTCGCTCCAAGAAACCCTTAGAAGTTCTACACAACTTCTACTTAATACTTCAACCACTATGAAGATTTTTCCCTAGGGTTTCGTTTTGTGACTAAAGAAAGTATAGTAGTATTTCCGGGCTCTTAGTTTTGAAATAACTTTGGAATACTACAAGGTATAAGGGCTAAGGTATTTTGGAATTGTAAAAATACTTGGAGAATACTTTTCTACCAGGGGGGGGGGGGGTATTTCACGAGAACTATCAAGAGGGGGTACTTCCGAGGGCCTTCTCGAGGGAGGTGGTTTGGACGAGCTTCAAGAGGAGGAGGATTTCAAGACTTGGAAAGTGTTTAAGGGATGAAGAATAAGTCTTGCACTTGAGGGGTATTTATAGGCCAATCAATGGCCAAGATTAAGGCAAGTGGAGGGCAAGTGGAGGGTGAAGATTTGGACAAGTGTGTGTGGGTCCCACCTTATCCATCTACCACACAAAATATCTACAAAACATTGACCAAACATTTTTGGCCTTTAAAATGATAAAAACGTGCCCCCTAAAATCGTCCACCAATCCGCCACTTGAGGGTGACACATGTCGCCTTCTCGTTGGTCCAAAATATTTCATCTCTCGGAAAAATCCAAAATAAATAAATTCTTAAAAACGTAAAATTCCTTTACAAGGTTCGGAAAATTTTTCGTCGGAAAAACAATTCTTTCTCGTGGATGTGCACAATTTCGTCCTTAACAATAATCCGGGCTTACAAAATTGTACGTACGTCCTTACATACATACTCTGGAAATACGGGGTATAACACCACATGTCTCATTTTTGTGGTGGACATATGTCTCAAAGTTGTGGTGGACATTTGGTTGGAAGAATCCACTCACACATGGACCCAATCTTCACCATACACATGCTTGAATCTTGGCCATTGAATGTCCTATAAATACCCCCTTAAGTTGCAAGACTTCTTCATCCACTTAAACAATTTCCAAGTCACAAAACTCTCCCACCCTTGTAGTTCTCGTCCGAAACCCCCCCCCCCCCCCCTTTGTAGAAAAATTTCTTCAAGTATTGTTACTATCCCAAATACCTTAGCCTAAATCCCTTATAGTATTCCAAAGTTATCTCTATACTAAGAGTCCAAAAATACTACTTTATTCTTTTAGTCGCAAAATGAAACCCTAGGAAATCTTCATAGTTGGATGAAGTGTTAAAGAGAAGTTGTTTAGAAACTTCTAAGGGTTGCTTGGAGCGGTTTGGAGCGTAAGGAATAGGAGCTAAATGTTGCTCAGGATCGACTTATATCTTGGATAATTTTGGGCTTATCGAGGTAATAATTTTTGTCCTTCTATTGCAATTGGAGATTACATATTATAGTAGTTTAGAATTGAGTATAAGATATTTAGAAGGATGATAAAAAGAAGAGAATTGAACTGTATTTACATTGGATTGTATTTACAGTAGACTTGTGTAGTATTGCGGGGAGGGAGGTGCTGCCCAATTTTCCGTAGAATAAGGAACCTTATGCTTGGAATACTCTACGAAGTAGTCTAGACGTTGATAGATGTATTTGACTATTATAGGTTGATACTCTGCGCGCGACATATTCGACTTGGCAGGTGGATTTAGCCAAGGAGGTATGTGATTCTTCCTATCCTCTTGAGCATGATATTTGTGAAATATATATAAGACGGTGACGACGTGTGTTAACTGAATTTGGTTTCACTTTGATGTCGTTTGACTTGAGTTCTAAATATTAAGAATCTTGAAGTATTTCAAAAAGAGTTATGAATCATTATTCAGAAGGAAATTAATACTTGATTTTAAAAGAATAAGTCCTTTTGGTTTTCCAAACAAATGTGAATGTTTTGACTTATTATAAAGCTTAAGCGTTATACTAGCTTTATGGGAAGTTAGTTATAACGACTTAAGAAAGATAAAAATAACGGTTTACTTACTTGATTATGAAAGCCTTGTAATGATTTCTAAATGTGTGGTAAGTTGGTTTGATAAGTAAACATGTTATGATGCTACGGGTGTTAGTGTCTTATGACTTGTGGTAAGGGGGTTTCTTGTTGTGCTTATGTTGATTACGATAAGCTGGTTGTGCTTATGATTATATCACTTACCCCCCTGACTTGTTACGAGCCGCAGGTTAGCTACCCCTGATGCGAGGAATACCTCATGCGGGTCCATGGGACCTATGCGGGCTACGGTAGTCCAGGAATCACTCCGGGTGTGTTACGCCGATGCGAGGAATACCTCATGCGGTCCAAGTGGCCATGCGGATTGCGGGAGTCCAGGATATTGTCACGGGTTAGCTACCCCCGATGCGAGGAATACCTCATGCGGGCCTAGGTGGCCTATGCGGACTGCGGGAGTTCCAGGATTAGGCTCGCATAATGATACTATGGGCGAATGGCCTTGTTCGATCATTAGCGGCCTAGAAAAGACCAGTTGTGTTATATCTATTTTGCTCTTGTTTATGTTGTGGCACTATGTGCGGTTAAATTGGGTTGTTTCGTACGTATTTGTGAATTGGTTTTAAAATGTTATGATTTCATTTGATTTACGCTTTCACATACTTGGTACTGTCAGATCGACTCCTTCGGGGGGCTGCGTTCATGCCACAGGTAGAGGTACTCCAGTTGTTGATCCTCGCTCATAGGATCACCGTTCTGCTTTTGAGAAAGCCCCGTTTCTTCGAAGGCTTATCTTTTGGTATGATTCCCTGTCATTGTAGGTTTATGTACATTCAGGGGTATGGCGGGGCCCTGTCCCGTCATAGTTGTTATAAACTCTTAGAGGTCTGTAGTCCTGCTGTAAATGGGGTTTGTAAAGGATGTAACTGTCAGATTTTGATTTATATATACATGCTGAAAGGCAACTTTTTCTTAGTTATTGCTTTCTCATTTTACACTGTTCTATGTTTTTAAGTTTATATTCCGCTGGTTACTCTGATGTATATCTACTTGGGTGCCCGGGTAAGGCACCAGTCACGGGCCCGGGAACGGGTCGTGACAAAAGTGGTATCAGAGCAGTTAATCCTCGGAAAGTGTCTACATACCGTATCTAGTAGAGTCTTGATTATCGGCGTGTTGTGCATCACACCTATAATCAGGAGGCTACAGGATAATTAGGATTGGTTTCCATTCTTCTCACTCTGATATCGTGCCTTAGAGCTGTATTATAAGTTGGACTCCTTCTGACACATTCTTATGTACCAGTTATGCCTCCACACAAGGCAACCCGGGCCCAGAAGGGCAAGGCAACTGAGGGAGTTGCTAGTAGGACGCAGAGGGTTACGAGGGCACAGACCCAGTCTTTACCTGAGGTGATGCTACAGACGGCGAGTTCCACGATGCCACCGGCCCCAGCGGAGTTTAGAGCCGCAACAGTGGCTACTGAGACCACGGTACCTGAGCCTCCAGCCCCGCAGCCAGGAGCAGAGGATATGGGTTACAAGGAGATGGCCCAGTTATTAGCCAGGATTGTGGCCAGGCATGAGGATAGACGGGAGACAGCGGTTCCGATTGTACCCGTAGTTCACCCCAGATCTGATAGCTTGAGACTTCGAGACTTTTTGAGTTGCAGCCCACCTGAGTTCTATGGGTCGAGGACTGAGGATGATCCTCAGGAGTTTATCCGACAGTTGCAGCGGATCATGAGAGTAATCAAGGCCTCGGAGACCGAGTCGGTAGTATTGGGTTCACATAGACTGCGTGACACTGCAGTCGACTGGTTTGATTCATGGGAGCTGTCCCGGGGAGAGCATGCGCTTCCAGCTGTTTGAGATGAGTTCTCAGAGGCGTTTCTTAGCCACTTCTTGCCTCCGCAGATGAGGAGAGCACGGGCCGATAGGTTTCTGATGTTGAGACAGAGCGGGCGGACGGTCCGGGAGTACAACGTAGAGTTTGACTCGTTGGCTCGGTACGTCCCCGCGTTAGTAGCAGACATGGAGGACAGAGTGCACCGCTATGTCACAGGGCTCGATAATTATTTGGCAGAGGGTTGCTCGGGTTTAGCTCTTCAGCCGGGCATGGATATTTCCCGCATGCAGGCTTATGCACTTAGGTGTGAGGAATGTAGAGGCCGACGGATTGACAGATATCAGCAGAAGAAGGCCAAGACGGCAGGGTCTTTTGGTAGCTCTCGGGGCGGGCGGCCTCAGCAGCAGACTATATTTGCACCTCAACCGGCTCAGAGCGCTCCTCCACCGTCTTCAGGACATCCAGAGTATTCACGGGCAGGTCAGGGCCCCAGGGCTTCGGGCTTCCAGGGAAGCAGGGATACTAACCGATCGAGACCACCCTCCTCTCGGTTGTCACGACCCGTTCCGGGGCCCGTGACTGGTGTCTTACCCCGGGCACCCTAGTGATACAACATCAGAGAAAAACCAGCGGAAATAAAAACTTAAACATTTAAATAGACATGGATCAAGATAAAGAAAATAGGCCAACCAAAACGGTTGCCTTTCAACATATATATATGCATAGACATTTGAATAGCATAATCCTTACAACCCCGCCTACAACAAAGCTACTGCACTCTAAGATTTTTACAACAACTATGACGGACGTGGCCCGCCATACCCCGAATGTACAAGAACCTCTGCACTGTGGTAACATACCAAAGATAAGCCTCAAGGAACGGAGCTTCCCAATATGCTGAAAGGTGATCCTATAAGCGGATCGATACCGATATAACTCTACTGCGGCATGAACGCAGCCCTCAAGGAGGTCGATAACAGTACCAAGTATGTGAAATCAGAAAATCAGAATGAAATCATAGCAGTCTATATAAAGCAGGAGACATGTATGATAACCAAACTACAGTACACCACATATAAACAGTCATATCAAGTCAGGGACTCATGCCCTCCAAATCATCACTCGTGCCCGTGGAATTCCTTCCTCACTGCCGGCAGTCTATGATATAACAACACCAAGGAGTATATATGAACACCAGGTCCCACCTGTGTCAATAAAACCGTACGGGGCAAGTATAACTACCAGATCCGACCGTACCAATAATATTGTACAATCATATCATGAAGCTGACACGTGGCAAGTGCACTAGCCTCCACCAGATCCACCTGCGTCACGTAGCTGACGGGGGCAAGTGAATCGGCCAGGCACCCGATCACAACCGTAAGTCACGAAGCTCCATCCAAATACTGACTCGCGAAGCTGACACGTGGCAAGTACACTAGCCTCCACCAGATCCACCTGCGTCACGTAGCTGACGGGGACAAGTGAATCGGCCAGGCACCCGATCACAACCGTAAGTCACGATACTTCGCCGCGAAGCGACACGCAAGTGCAATAACCGCTACCAGATCCACCTGCGTCACGTAGCTGACGGGGGCAAGTAAACAGGCTACGCACCCGATCACAACCGTAAGTCACGATACTTCGCCATAACCAAAATGGTCACATGTCCACAGAATCCATCAACGGTGTAGACATGCCCATGTAACAATGCTAATGGAAGCATACCCGTGGAATCTCCGTCACCGCCGCAGACGCCCAAGTAAGTTCTCCACAAGTCAACCGACCCTCCATCGAGAGACGCGGTAGTATAGAAACACAATTCTTGCACAACAAAGACTATCACCATAAGCATAGGCAAGTTACACAACACCAAACATAGGCAAGTTACACAACAACAAGCATAGGCAAGTTACACAACAACAAGCATAGGCAAGTTATACACAACTCAAAGTACTTTCATTTTATGTCAAAGTCCGGGTTTTAACCCTAAAGTACTACGTTCGTTAAATTCCTTTTAAAGAGATCTATTCCTTTTATAAAAGTCACCCGGTACCCGTAGTATAAAAATAGAGTGACTCACATTTTTAGGTAAACCAAAACACTTTCTTTTTCAACAACATTCTTTTCCTTAAAGTTCGGTTGCCTAATTTCAATTACTCAAGTCTCTTTATTTTAGAAAAGTTTCATAGTTCAATGTCTTAATCTCTTTTAAAATAATTGAGTAACATATGCCATATGTGTGAGCAGTTTATTCTTGTTTATAACCATCTTATTAAAGACCATGATCTAGGAAATGTAATATCATTTTGTCTCATCTTAGCTTCATGCAGATGGAGGTTTCACCGGTTTTAATAATCCTTCATTATTCATTACATTTTCCTTTATTAACGCTGCAGATGGTTTGTCGATACTCATTCGATTTCCAAATCAAGAAATCATTTCTTCTTTTAAAACCAAGTACTCATTACTCACAAATGAGGTTTCACAAAATTCATATTTATTCAAGTCAAGTCTCTTATCTTTTGAGATCAAGTCTCTTAACTTCTAAAAATCAGTAAACCATTCTCTTTATCTCTCTTAAGACGTTATACCTAACTTCCCATAAAGCTAGTATAACTCTTATGTTTTCAAAACCAAGTATTACTCTTCTTTCAAAACGGTTTATTAATCTTTTGAAATACTTCAAGATTCTTTATTATTCAGGCTTAAGTCGAAAGACATTGCCGTAATACTACATTCGCTAACACACGACGTCACCTACTATATATATATATTCCTTTTAACATATTTCAAGGTTCTTATTATTCAGGCTTAAGTCAAAAGACATTGCCGTACAACTATATTCAGTTAGCACACGTACGTCTACCGTACTATATATATATTCCTTTTAACATATTTCATGCTCAAGAGTATAGGAAGAATCACATACCTCGCGACGATTATCGACTATAAGCAAAACGCTCCACGGCTATAACCCGGCTAGCCTTGTCCACCTTCTAAGTATCACATGCTACTTGCAGAACATTCAACCAATAAAGGTTATCAGTCTACTGTAAATACAGTCCTATGTAAATACAGTTTAAATCTTCTATTCTAATATTCTTCTGATGTGATTTCAGTTCAAGTCTTTTCTGTAATATCCTTCTATTACAGTTCAATTCTCTTCTATGAATCTTATATTCATTTATATACAACTACAGTATGTAATTCCCAATTACAATAGAAGGTCAGTAGTATTTACCTCGATGAGCCCAAAATTATCCGAGTTTAATGTCGATCCTGAGCAACGTTAAGCTCCTACTCCAAGTGCTCCAATCCGCTCCAAACAACCCTTAGAAGTTCTACACAACTTCTACTTAGTACTCCAACCAATTATGGAGATTTTTCCATAGGGTTTCGTTTAGTGGCTAAAGGAAGTATAATAGTATTTTCCGGGCTTTTCGTATAGAGGTAACTTTGGAAAGTACTACAAGGTATATGGGCTAAAGTATTTGGGCATTATAACAATACTTGGAGAGTATTTCTATACCACAAAAAGGGGGTATTATAAGAAAACAACTAGGCTAGGGGGTAGGCTCGTGAGGCCTCTCAAAGGGAGGGTGGTGGCGGACGAACTACCACATGTAGGAGTATTTGAGACTTGGAAATGATTTTTAGGATGAAGAAGTTCATCACTTAGGGGGGGTATTTATAGGTCAAGGAATGGCCAACCAATGGCCAAGATCCATCCAAGTGTTAGGCAAGTGTATGGCTAGGATTAAGCCATGTGCACCTTATCCATCTACCACACCAACTTGCACAAAAATCCTACCTAACCAATGCCACCTTTTCATCCATTTGCCGCCCCACTTCTTCCAATGTGTGTGTGACACATGTCACCCTCCGTTTGGTCAAAATTTTTTCTTCTCTCGGAAAAATCCGCAAAAATTAAAAATGACATAGCGGTATTTTTCCCTTCGCAAGTTTTTTAAAACGTTTAAAAAAACGACTTTCGCACTTGTGTACAAATTTGAAACTTGCCAAATCTTAAGGCTTAAATTTCTACGCACGCCCCACGCATACCACGGAAATACGGGTATAACATTCTCCCTCCTTAGAAACATTCGTCCCGAATGTTCCTTCTCAAGACGCATAACGATGAAGTTCTTCTTAACAAGTTGCCAATGCCACACCGCCACAAAATAACACACGTTCTTCTTCCTTCCTTACTCGTCGTACTCTTCGAACACTTGAACTCTTCTTAGTACACGCATCACACTTGACCAACGCACGTTTCAAAACTTTGGAGTCACCACCTCCAAACTTGGTCATCTTACTAGCCTCAATCTCCCTTAAGACCATTCCCGGCCTTCACGATCTGCTTCTGGTCGAACATATCCACGAACTCATACGATGGTCGTCTAAACTTGGGCCTAGCACCCTCGTGACCCTACCACCTGGCGGGACCACCCAGAGCTGACCCTACCTCGAACAGCCGCGGTTGGCCCGCAACATGGCCCCAACCCGACCCACTTAACGCATCAAGCTCTTGTTTCCCGATCCGGAACAATCTTACCTATACAGGTCATGAAAGCTACCACTTCCATTTTACACTACCCAAGGAATTTTCCCACAATTACTCCACGTATACTTATACATTCTGACAAAGATCACTCGCAAGGTCTTGTACTCAAGACGGCCTTACCTCTAAGGTCTCAACTGTATTATTCTAAGGTTCATCATTTTCTCACCCCCCAGGCTTACCCTCTCTCACTAACCAGGTTTCTAAATCACATTTTAGCACAAAGCTATCCGAACATAACACTAAACACATCATCAATACATACAAAACTCTAGAGGGTTAAGGATATACCTGAAAAATAGGCGGTTCAGAGGACCGCTAAAACTGGGAACTTCCACCGCGACCTCTACCGTGGCCTGCCGGTGTATGAACATCCTGCCTAGCTATGGAAGGTGAAGAACGCAGCATGGTCTAGTAATGCAGTACTATCCTGATGCTACCCCAGGTCGGACAGTCTCGTCAAATGGCCCTCGCGCAAGTATAGCAATCTCCCAAACGATCGACATTCCCCTCATGGGCTTTACCACAATGGTCACACCGAGATACGGGTGGCCTCATCCGCGAACACTTCTACTCCCGAAAACTCGAAATCGGGAGCCAGGCTGCTCTGAATATCCGAAGGTCGAAAGGCTGTGGAGGACCACTCTGTCTTGCGGAGGTACATAACTAGTCGATCTTGGCGGTCCGCCTCGAAAGTCACCAAAGGACCTGCTGTTACGGCCCTTCTGCGATCTGGTCATACCGTCGATTCCTCGCTCACATCCAGTGCGTAAGCTGCATGCGGGCAATGTCCATGCCGTGAAGAGTTACGAACAACTCTCGCTAGGTAATCATCGAGCCTGTAACATATCGGTGCACTCGATCCTCCATACTAGCTACTAACGCGGGGCGATCGAGCCAATGAGTCGAACTCACATTGTACTCCCGAACCGCACGCGGATTCTGCGCAACACCAAAAATCTGTCGGCCAGAGCCCTACTCATCTGTGGAGTCAAGAAATGTTCAAGAAATGCTCATGAGAACTCGTCCCATATACCGGAAGTGCATTCTCTCCCGGGGCGGCTCACGAATCAAACCGATGAAGCTGCGGTATCACGCGGCCGATCTGAACCTAGGACCACCGACTCGGTCTCGATGCCTTGATCATGTCATGATCGGTCAGCTGCCGGATGAACTACTGCGGATCATCCTCATGCCTCGACCGATAAAACTCTGGCGGATTACATCTCAGAAAATCCGTAGCCTCAAACTATCGATGCGGGTGAACGGCTGGTGCTCTTTGGCTGCTGCGTCCGGCCTATCCTCAAGTCTGGCCTGACCACGGCCATTGCGGGCCCACTCTTTGTAACTCATCTCTTACGCTCCGGTGTGGGGTGGAGGCTCAGTCTTGTGGTCTCTGTAGGCTGCCATTGCTACTCGCAGCTCCTTCGCTGCCTTGCCCTACGGGCGGGTTGCCTTGCGGCGGAGGCATAAGCGGTAAAAGCGAACGCGTCGGAGGGTCCAACTTATCACACGGCTCTAAGGCACGATCTCGGAATGAGAAGAATGAAACCAATCCTAAATGTCTGCGGTTTCACGATTATAGATGTGGTGCACAACTCGATAATCAAGACTACTGAACCGATCTGTAGACACTTTCCGAGGACTAATGTTATACCCCGTATTTCCAGAGTATGTACGTGAGGGCGTACGTATACAATTTGAGCCTTAAAGTAGGCATAGGTTCGAATTTGTGCATAACTACCAAAAGGAGTCGTTTTTCGAAGCGTTTCCACGACTACGTAGGAAAATTCGGCTATGTCATTAATAATTTTTGCGGATTTTTAGAGGCGAAACATTTTGGACCAACGGGAGGGACAAGTGTCACCTCCCATTGGAAGCAAGTGGACGGCAAAGCTAGCCCTTTTGCACGTTTTTGGTGTTGAAATTTTGGTCAAGGGTTAGGTAGGATATTTTGTGTAGATGGATAAGGTAGCACATGGCTAAATCTTGGCCTTACACTTGCTATGCACTTGTCTTCATCTTGGCCATTGGTTGGCCTTCACTTGACCTATAAATACCCTCTAAGTTGAAGACTTTCTTCATCCAAAACTTGAGCAATCTATCTAAGTCTCAAAATACTCCCTCCTCTTGTTCTCTCGTCCACCACTCCCCTCCCCTTTGAGGCCCTTTGGCGAGAGCTTCCCCCTCCCCCTTTGTAGTGGTTAGCCGTGGGGTACCCCCCCTAGCCTAGTTGGTTTCGTATAATACCCCTTGTTGTGGTATAGAAATACTCTCCTAGTATTGTTGTAATGTCCAAATACCTTGGCCCAAATACCTTGTAGTTTTCCCGAGGTACACTTATACAAAAGCCCAGAAAATACTATTATACTTCCTTTAGCCACTAAACGAAACCCTAAGGAAATCTTCATTGATAGTTGAAGTATTTGAGTAGAAGTTGGTTAGAACTTCTAAGGGTTGTTTGGAGCGGGTTGGAGCGCACGGAGTAGGAGCTAAACCTTGCTCAGGATCGACTTATAAACTCGGATAATTTTGGGCTTATCGAGGTAAACACTCTTGACCTTCTATTGTAATTGGAAATTACATATTGTAGGAATATATAGTTGAAGTATACTATATATAGAACTGAACATTATAATTGTGCGGCAATGTCTTTTGACTTAAGCCTGAATAATACTTACGGCAATGTCTTGCGACTTAAGCTGAATTTAAAGAGAAGCGAGCTGTAATTACATGGGGTGTATTCTGATGAGACTTGTGTAGCATTCTTTGTGAGTAGAATTGTACACGTCGGATAGGCGTGCAAACCCACGGTTGGCTTGGTAGCGGCCTCGATAGAGGAGGAGATTTCTGTTGTTGCGGGGGAAGTCTTTGCGAATTTTACGTAGAATATTCTACATTGAGATCTAAAGATATTAATAGGCGCTTTGTGGCCTCTATAGGTTGTAGTACTACGTGTGGAGTGATCTGCTTGGTGAGAGTGTAGCGGACGGTTTGAGTACTTGGGCGTTTTGCTATTAGTCGATAATCGTCGAGGTATGTGAACCTCTTCCTATCTGTTCTAGCATGATATGTGCATAACTATGTAATGCGGTGAGCGTACATGTGTTAAATGTATTTGATTGTCTTTAAACATAAAGTGTTATAACGGCTTTATGGGAAGTTAGTTATAACGACTCTATGTAAATGAGAAATGCTTTGTGGTTTTAAAGATAAGCTGATTTGACTTATAACCGACTTGATGCAAAGAACCTTGAAGTATTCTAAAAGATTAAGAAACCTTTTTGAAAGAAGTGTATACTTGGTTTGAAAACATAAAAGTTATACAGTTTTATGAGAAGTTAGGTGTAACGCCTTCAGCGAGCGAAACAGAATGGTTTAATGGTTTAGAAGTTAAGAGACTTATTCTTAAAAGCTAAGAAACTTGCCTTAATATGAAGGTTTGTGTGAAATCTCATGCGTGAGTAATGAGTACTTGGTTTTGGAAGGAATAATGTTTCTTGATTTGGAAATCGAGAATGTGTATCGACAAGCCACTGCGGCGTTAATAAAGGAAATGTATTGAATAATTAAGTATTATTAAAACGGTAGAAACCTCCATCTGCATAGAAGCTAAGATGAGACAAAATGATATTACATTTCTAGATCATGGTGCTAATAAGATTGATTATGAACAAGAATAACCTACTACGCCTAAGGCATATGTTACTCAATTGTTTTAAAAGAGATTAATACATTGAACTATGAACTTTTCAAAAAGAGACTGGTGTATTTGAAATTAGGCAAACTGGAACTTTAGGAAAAAGAAAGGCATTGTGTTGTCTTAAAATGATTTAAAACATAAGGTGTATAACAACTTTATGGGAAGTGGGTTATAACGACCTTATGAAAACAAAAGAAAGGTTTTATCATTGGTTTTAATGTGGTAACTTGACTTTAAAAAGAAAAGAGTTTTGGTCAAAAAAAAGGCATGGTGTTGCCTTAATTTGGTTTTAAAAGGATAGTATGGAAGTTGTTTTGGTTTACTTAAAAGATATAAGTCACTCTATTTTTATACTACGGGTATCGGGTGACTTTTATAAAAGGATTAGATCTCTTTAAAAGGAATTTAACGTACGTAGTACTTTAGGGTTAAAACCCGGACTTTGGCATAAAATGAAAGTACTTTGAGTTGTGTAAACTTGCCTATGCTTGTTGTTGTGAAACTTGCCTATGCTTGTTGTTGTGAAACTTGCCTATGCTTGTTGTTGTGAAACTTGCCTATGCTCGTTGATGTGAAACTTGCCTATGCTTGTTGTTGTGAAACTTGTCTATGCTTGTTGTGATAGCCTTTGTTGTGCAAAGATTGTGTTTCTATACTCTGGCGTCTCGATGGAGGTCGGTTGACTTGTTGAGAACTTACTTGGGCGTCTTGGCGATGTGGAGAAATTCCACAGATGCGTTCACGTTGATAGTGTTACTTTTGTTAATCACTTTGGACATCTCGACATGATCGTAGCGCGCGGGTATGCTTCCACTTTGATTACCGCCTTGTTGTCTTATTGTTTCCCTTTGGACATCTTGACCACGATCGTAGCGCTGCGGGTATCTTCCATTTGGAATGTTGTCTTATTGTTTCCCTTTGGACTCTTGACCGCGATCGTGGCGCTGCGGGTATGCTTCCATTTGGAATGTTGTCTTATTTGTTCCCTTTGGACATCTTGACACGATCGTGGCGCGGGTATGCTCCCATTTGGATTTCTATCTTGTTGTTATCATATCATGCTCGGCGATGAGGAAGGTACTCATGGCGGGATTGATGTTGTGGCGTGAGACCACGAATTGATATAAGCATTATGTGTATGTCTTGTAGTTTGGTTATCATACATCTCTGCTTTTATAGACTATTATGATTTGATTCTGATATTTCTGATTTCACATACTTAGTACTGTTATCTTGACCTCCTTGAGGTGCGTTCATCTGCGCGTGTAAGTACATCGGTTGTCGATCCGCTTTTAGGATCACCTTTCGGCGTGTTGGGAAGCTCAGTCCGCCGGAGGCTTATCTTTGGTATGTTACCACAGTGCAGTAGGTCAGTGTACATTCGGGGGTATGGCGGGGCCACTGTCCGTCATAGTTGTTGTGTAAATCTTAAGTGCCTTAACCTTTGTTGTGGGCGGGGTTTGTAAAAGGATAATTGTTCGGGTATTTATGT
The DNA here is from genome assembly GCA_029844215.1 of Przewalskia tangutica. Lineage (NCBI taxonomy): Eukaryota > Viridiplantae > Streptophyta > Magnoliopsida > Solanales > Solanaceae > Przewalskia > Przewalskia tangutica. Next base: position 70,026,270 of record CM056727.1, read on the forward strand.
ATATATGATGAAGGCAAGCTGTTTTGGTTGGCTTTGTTTATTTATTTTGTCTCTTAATTCATGTTCATGTTTTTATTTCCGATCTTCTGCGAGGTTGTATCACTAGGGTGCCGGGTAAGGCACGATCACGGGCCGGTTGGTCGTGACAAAAGTGGTATCGAGCGATTAGTCCTCGGAAAGTGTTCTGAACCGTGTCTAGTAGAGTCTTGATTATCGGTGTGTTGTGCACCACATCTATAATCGAGGCTATAGGACATTTAGGATTGGTTTCCATTCTTCTCATTACGAGATCGTGCCTTAGAGGCGTGTGATAAGATTGGACCCTCCGCCGTTTTACCGATTATGCCTCGCGTAAGGCAACGGGCCCGAAGGGCAAAGCGTGAGGAGGCTGCGAGTAAAGCGGCGAGACCACGATACACGAGCCTCGATCCTACGGTTGAGGCGAGAGAATGGGTTACAAGAGATGGCCCGATTAATGGCGAGTTGTGGCGAACTTGAGATAGTGGAATCTGGCGGATTCGATAGCACCGTAGTTCACCCCGGCGCAGTTTGAGACTACGGGATTTTTACGAGTGTAACCGCGAGTTTTATGGGTCGAGACACGAGGATGATCCGCAGGAGTTCATCCGGCGATTCTGACGGATCATGAGAGTGATCGAGGCATCGGAGACCGAGTCGGTGGTCTAGGTTCGCATCGGTGCGTGATACCGCGATCGATTGGTTTGATTCGTGGGAGCTGTCGGGAGAGAATGCACTTCCGGCTTTGGGACGAGTTCTCAAGGCATTTCTTGCACACTTCTTGCCACGCGGATGAGGAGGGCTCGGGCGACAGATTTTTGGTGTTAAGGCGAGCAGGCGTGCGGTGCGGGAGTACAATGTGAGTTCGACTCATTGGCGTGCGTCCCGCATTAGTAGCTAGTATGGAGGATCGAGTCCACCGATATGTTCTGAGGCTCGATGATTACCTAGCGAGAGTTGTTGGTGTAGCTCTTGGTAGGGCATGGACATTGCCGCACGCGAGCTTATGCACTTGGAGGTGAGCGGAGAAATCAGCGGAATGACCAAAGTCGGCGAAGAGGCGAGCTGCGAGGTCGCTGGTGATTTTAGCGAACCGCCTCGGCCAGAACTAGTTATGTGCCTCCGCCCGATCTGAGTGGTCTCTACAATCTTGAGCGTCGAGTTTTCGGGAAGCGGTCGGGGCTCGAGGTTCAGATTTCGGGAGAAGCGGGGTGTTAACGGTGAAGCCACCGCCTCGTTGTGACGGCTGTGGTAGACTCGCGATGGGGAGTGTCGTGCTAGTCCGGGAGTTTGTTTTACATGCGGCCAGCAGGGCCATTTTGGGAGAAATTGTCCGACCAGGGGTAGCGCTGGTAGGATAGCACAGACTACGGGATCAGTTGCGGGTTCTTCACCTTCCATAGTCAGGCAGGATGTTCATACACCGTGGCCCCACGGTAAGTCGCGGTGGAAGTTCCCGATTTTAGCGGTCCTCAGAATCGCCTATTTTGGTATATCCTTAACCTCAGAGTTTTGTATGTATTGATGTTGTGATGATGTGTTTAGTGTTATGTTCGGATAACTTTGTGCTAAAATGTGATTTAGAAACCTGGTTAGTGAAAAAGGGTAAGCCTGGGTGTGAGAAATGATGAACCTTAAGATATTCTGATTGAGACCTTAGATGTAAGGCCGTCTTGAGCACAATATCTTGCGGGTGATCTTTGTCAGAATGTATAATCATACGTAGAGTAATTGTGGGGAAATCTCCTTGGGTAGTGTAAAAATGGAAGTGGTAGCTTTCATGACCTGTAGAGGTAAGATTGTTCGGATCGGGGAACAAGGCGTGATGCGTAAGTGGGTCGGGTTGGGGCCATGTTGAGGGCCAACCGCGGCGGTTTCAAAGTGGAGTCAACTACGGGTGGTCCCGCGGTGGTAGGGTCACGAGGCGCTAGGCCCATGATTAGATAACCATCGTAGAGTTCGTGGATATGTTCGACGAGCGGATCGTGAAGGCGGGAATGGCCTTAAGGAGATTGAAGCTAGTAAGATGACCAAGTTTGGAGGTGGTGACTCCAAAGTTTTGGGAAGCGATGGTGAAGTGTGGTGCGTATACTAGAGGAGTTCAAGTGTCAGAAGGGCACGACGAGTAAGGAAGGAAGAGAGCGTGTGATATTTAGTGGCGGTGTAGCGTTGGCAACTTGTTAGAAGAACTTCCGTTATCCGTCTTGAGAAGGAACATTCGGGACGAATGTTTCTAAGGAGAGGAGAATGTTATACCGTATTTCCAGTATATGCGTGAGGCGTGCGTATACAATTTGAGCCTTAAAGTAGGCATAGGTTCGAATTTGTGCATAACTACCAAAAGGAGTCGTTTTTCGGCGAAGCGTTTCCACAACTACGTAGGGAAAATTCGGCTATGTCATTAATAATTTTTGCGGATTTTTCAGAGGCGAAACATTTTGGAACAACGGGAGGACAAGTGTCACCCTCCATTGAAAGCAAGTGGACGGCAAAGCTAGCCACTTTTGCGTTTTGGTGTTGAAATTTTGGTCAAGGGTTAGGTAGGATATTTTGTGTAGATGGATAAGGTACGTGGCTAAATCTTGGCCTTACACTTGCTATGCACTTGTCTTCATCTTGGCCATTGGTTGGCCTTCACTTGACCTATAAATACCCCTCTAAGTTGAAGACTTTCTTCATCCAAAACTTGAGCAATCTATCTAAGTCTCAAAATACTCCCTCCTCTTGTTCTCGTCCACCACACTCCCCTCCTTTGAGGCCCTTTGGCGAGCTTCCCCTCCTTTGTAGTGGTTAGCGGTAGGGTACCCACTGCTAGTTGTGTTCGTATAATACCCCTTGTTGTGGTATAGAAATACTCTCCTAGTATTGTTGTAATGGCCAAATACCTTGGCCCAAATACCTTGTAGTTTTCCCAAGTTACAACATACAAAGCCAGAACATACTATTATACTTACTTTAGCCACTAAACGAAACCCTAAGGAAATCTTCATTGATAGTTGAAGTATTTGAGTAGAAGTTGGTTAGAACTTCTAAGGGTTGTTTGGAGCGGGTTGGAGCGCACGGAGTAGGAGCTAAACCTTGCTCAGGATCGACTTATAAACTCGGATAATTTTGGGCTTATCGAGGTAAACACTCTTGACCTTCTATTGTAATTGGAAATTACATATTGTAGGAATATATAGTTGAAGTATACTATATATAGAACTGAACATTATAATTGTGTGGCAATGTCTTTTGACTTAAGCCTGAATAATACTTACGGCAATGTCTTGCGACTTAAGCTGAATTTAAAGAAGAAGCTGACTGTAATTACATAGATCAGTATTCTGAGACTTGTGTAGCATTGCTGTGAGTAGAATTGTACACGTCGGATAGGCGTGCAAACCCCACTGGTTGGCTTGGTGGCGGCCTCGATAGAGGAGGAGATTTCTGTTGTTGCGGGAGGTCTTCTTAGAATTTTACGTAGAATATTCTACATTGAGATCTAAAGATATTAATAGGCGCTTTGTGGCCTCTATAGGTTGTAGTACTACGTGTGGGTGATCCGCTTGGTGAGAGTGTAGCGGACGGTTTGAGTACTTGGAGCGTTTTGCTATTAGTCGATAATCGTCGCGAGGTATGTGAACCTCTTCCTATCTGTTCTAGCATGATATGTGCATAACTATGTAGTACGGTAGACGTACATGTGTTAAATGTATTTGATTGTCTTTAAACATAAAGTGTTATAACGGCTTTATGGGAAGTTGGTTATAACTCCATGTAAATGAGAAATGCTTTGTGGTTTTTAAAAGATAAGCGATTTGACTTATAACCGACTTGATGCAAAGAACCTTGAAGTATTCTAAAAGATTAAGAAACCTTTTTGAAAGAAGTGTATACTTGGTTTGAAAACATAAAAGTTATACCAGTTTTATGAGAAGTTAGGTGTAACGCCTTAAGAGAGATAAAAAGAATGGTTTAATGGTTTAGAAGTTAAGAGACTTATTCTTAAAGATCTGAAACTTGACTTAATATGAATGTTTGTGTGAAACCTCATTCGTGAGTAATGAGTACTTGGTTTTTGGAAGGAATAATGTTTCTTGATTTGGAAATCGAGAATGTGTATCGACAAGCCCTGCGGCGTTAATAAAGGAAATGTATTGAATAATTAAGTATTATTAAAACCGGTAGAAACCTCCATCTGCATAGAAGCTAAGATGAGACAAAATGATATTACATTTCTAGATCATGGCTGCTAATAAGATTGATTATGAACAAGAATAACCTACTACTTTAAGGCATATGTTACTCAATTGTTTTAAAAGAGATTAAGACATTGAACTATGAACTTTTCAAAAAGAAATGGTGTATTTGAAATTAGGCAAAGCTGGAACTTTAGGAAAAGAAAGGCATTGTGTTGTCTTAAAATGATTTAAAACATAAGGTGTATAACAACTTTATGGGAAGTGGGTTATAACGACCTTATGAAAACAAAAGAAAGGTTTTATCATTGGTTTTAATGTGGTAACTTGACTTTAAAAAGAAAAGAGTTTTGGTCAAAAAAAAAAAAGGCATGGTGTTGCCTTAATTTGGTTTTAAAAAGGAAAGTATGGAAGTTGTTTTGGTTTACTTAAAAGATATAAGTCACTCTATTTTTATACTACGGGTATCGGGTGACTTTTATAAAAGGATTAGATCTCTTTAAAAGGAATTTAACGTACGTAGTACTTTAGGGTTAAAACCCGGACTTTGGCATAAAATGAAAGTACTTTGAGTTGTGTAAACTTGCCTATGCTTGTTGTTGTGAAACTTGCCTATGCTTGTTGTTGTGAAACTTGCCTATGCTTGTTGTTGTGAAACTTGCCTATGCTCGTTGATGTGAAACTTGCCTATGCTTGTTGTTGTGAAACTTGCCTATGCTTGTTGTGATAGCCTTTGTTGTGCAAAGATTGTGTTTCTATACTCTGGCGTCTCGATGGAGGTCGGTTGACTTGTTGAGAACTTACTTGGGCGTCTTGGCGGTGTGGAGAAATTCCGCAGTGCGTTCGCGTTGATAGTGTTACTTTTGTTAATCACTTTGGACATCTCGACACGATCGTAGCGCGCGCGTGTATGCTTCCACTTTGATTACCGCCTTGTTGTCTTATTGTTTCCCTTTGGACATCTTGTGCGATCGTAGCGCGCGGGTATGCTTCCATTTGGAATCTTTGTCTTATTGTTTCCACTTTGGACCTCTTGACACGATCGTGGCGCGGGTATCTTCCATTTGGAATGTTGTCTTATTTGTTCCCTTTGGACATCTTGACACGATCGTAGCGCGCGGGTATGCTCCCATTTGGATTTCTATCTTGTTGTTATCATATCATAGGCTGGCGATGAGGAAGGTACTCATGGGCGGGATTGATGTTGTGGCGTGAGACCACGAATTGATATAAGCTGTTATGTGTATGTCTTGTAGTTTGGTTATCATACATGTCTCCGCTTTATAGACTATTATGATTTGATTCTGATATTTCTGATTTCACATACTTGGTACTGTTATCTTGACCTCGCCCGAAGTGCGTTAAATCTGCGAGGTAAGTGTCGGTCATCGATCCATTTTAGGATCACGCTTTCGGCGTGTTGGGAAGCTCAGTCCGCCGGAGTCTTATCTTTGGTATGTTATCCACAGTGCAGAGTCAGTGTACATTAAGGGGTATGGCGGGGCCTGTCCGTCATAGTTGTTGTGTAAATCTTAAGTGCGTAACCTTTGTTGTGGGCGGGGTTTGTAAAAAGGATAAGCTGTTCGGTATTTATGTATATATGATGAAAGCTGTTTTGGTTGGCTGTTTATTTATTTTGTCTCTTAATTCATGTTCATGTTTTTATTTGTGATCTTCTACGAGGTTGTATCACTAGGGTGCGGGGTAAGACACGATCACGGGCGGGTTGGTCGTGACAACTAAGCGCTCGATAACACTTTTGTCACGACCCGTTCGGGGCGTGGTATGCCTACCGGGCACCTAGTGATACAACATCGAGAAAAACCGTGAAATAAAACAAACATTTAAATAGACATGGATCAAGATAAAGAAAATAGGCCACCAAAGCGGTTGCCTTTCAAGGCTATATATATGCGTAGACATTTGAGCGATTACAATCATTACAACCACGCGCGGCGCTCTGTTCCCTACAACAACTATGGCGAGACGAACCCGCCATACGAATGTACAGAACCTCTGGACTCGGGTAACATGCAAAGATAAGCCTCGAAGGCGAGCTTCCCAATATCTTGAAGGTGATCCTATGGCGAGGATCGGCGGCGATGTAACTACTGCGGCGTAACGCCTTGAAGGCGTCGATGCAAGTATGTGTGGCTGTAAAATCTTGTAATGAAATCATAGCGATCTATATAAGCGAGAGACATGTATGATAACAACTACTGATACACCATATAAGCGATCATATCAAGTCGTGGACTCATGCCTCCAAATCATCACTCGTGCGTGGAATTCGCTGCCGGCGATGCATGATATAACACACCAAGAGTATATATGAACACGAGTCCCACGTGTCGATAAACCGTCTGGGGCAAGTATAACTACGGATCCGCCGTACCAATAATATTGTACAATCATATCATGAAGGCGACCGCGTGGCAAGTGCACTAGCCTCGCGAGATCCACTGCGTCACGTGGCGGCGGGGCAAGTGAATCGGCGGGCACGATCCTGGCCGTAAGCGAGCTCCGTCCAAATCTTGACTCGCGAAGGCGACCGTGGCAAGTACACTAGCCTCGCGAGATCCACTGCGTCCACGTGGTAGCGGGGACAAGTGTCGGCGGGCACGATCCTGGCCGTAAGTCACGATACGCCGCGCGAAGGCGACGCGTGGCAAGTGCGATAATCGCTACGGATCCACTGCGTCACGTGGCGGCGGGGGCAAGTAAGCGCTACGCGCGATCCTGGCAAGTAAGTCACGATGCCGCCATAACCAAAATGGTCACGTGTCCACGAGAATCCATCAGCGGTGTAGACATGCCCATGTAACAATGCTAATGGAAGCAAACGTGGAATCTCGTCGTGCCGATGCGTCGAGTAAGTTCTCCACAAGTCAACCGGCCCTCCATCGAGAGACGCGGTAGTATAGAAACACAATTCTTGCACAACAAAGACTATCACCATAAGCATAGGCAAGTTACACAACACCAAACATAGGAAAGTTACACAACAACAAGCATAGGCAAGTTACACAACAACAAGCATAGGCAAGTTATACACAACTCAAAGTACTTTCATTTTATGTCAAAGTCCGGGTTTTAACCCTAAAGTACTACGTTCGTTAAATTCCTTTTAAAGAGATCTATTCCTTTTATAAAAGTCACCCGGTACCCGTAGTATAAAAATAGAGTGACTCACATTTTTAGGTAAACCAAAACACTTTCTTTTTCAACAACATTCTTTTCCTTAAAGTTCCAGTTTGCCTAATTTCAATTACTCAAGTCTCTTTATTTTAGAAAAGTTTCATAGTTCAATGTCTTAATCTCTTTTAAAACAATTGAGTAACATATGCCATATGTGTGAGCAGTTTATTCTTGTTTATAACCATCTTATTAAAGCATCCATGATCTAGGAAATGTAATATCATTTTGTCTCATCTTAGCTCCTATGCAGATGGAGGTTTCTACTGGTTTTAATAATCCTTCATTATTCATTATATTTTCCTTTATTAACGCTGCAGTGGTTTGTCGATACTCATTATGATTTCCGAAATCAGTAAAACATTTCTTCTTTTAAAAACCAAGTACTCATTACTCACAAATGAGGTTTCACACAAAATTCATATTTATTCAAGTCAAGTCTCTTATCTTTTAAGATCAAGTCTCTTAACTTCTAAAAATCAGTAAACCATTCTCTTTATCTCTCTTAAGACGTTATACCTAACTTCCCATAAAGCTAGTATAACTCTTATGTTTTCAAAACCAAGTATTACTCTTCTTTCAAAACGGTTTATTAATCTTTTGAAATACTTCAAGATTCTTTATTATTCAGGCTTAAGTCGAAAGACATTGTCGTAATACTACATTCAGTTAACACACGTACGTCTACCGTACTATATATATATTCCTTTTAACATATTTCAAGGTTCTTATTATTCAGGCTTAAGTCAAAAGACATTGTCGTACAACTATATTCAGTTAGCACACGTACGTCTACCGTACTATATATATATTCCTTTTAACATATTTCATGCTCAAGAGTATAGGAAGAATCACATACCTCGCGACGATTATCGACTATAAGCAAAACGCTCCACGGCTATAACCCGGCTAGCCTTGTCCACCTTCTAAGTAGCACATGCTACTTGCAGAACATTCAACCAATAAAGGTTATCGATCTCATGTAAATACAGTCCTATGTAAATACAGTTTAAATCTTCTATTCTAATATTCTTCTGATGTGATTTCAGTTCAAGTCTTTTCTGTAATATCCTTCTATTACAGTTCAATTCTCTTCTATGAATCTTATATTCATTTATATACAACTACAGTATGTAATTCCCAATTACAATAGAAGGTCAGTAGTATTTACCTCGATGAGCCCAAAATTATCCGAGTTTAATGTCGATCCTGAGCAACGTTAAGCTCCTACTCCAAGTGCTCCAATCCGCTCCAAACAACCCTTAGAAGTTCTACACAACTTCTACTTAGTACTCCAACCAATTATGGAGATTTTTCCATAGGGTTTCGTTTAGTGGCTAAAGGAAGTATAATAGTATTTTCCGGGCTTTTCGTATTGAGGTAACTTTGGAAAGTACTACAAGGTATATGGGCTAAAGTATTTGGGCATTATAACAATACTTGGAGAGTATTTCTATACCACAAAAAGGGGGTATTATACGAAAACAACTAGGCTAGGGGGGGTAGGCTCGGCCGAGGGCCTCTCAAAGGGGGAGGGTGGTAGCGGACGAACTACCACAAGGGGGGAGGGAGTATTTGAGACTTGGAAATGATTTTTAGGATGAAGAAGTTCATCACTTAGGGGGGGTATTTATAGGTCAAGGAATGGCCAACCAATGGCCAAGATCCATCCAAGTGTTAGGCAAGTGTAAGGCTAGGATTAAGCCATGTGCACCTTATCCATCTACCACACCAACTTGCACAAATATCCTACCTAACCAATGCCACCTTTTCATCCATTTGCCGCCCCACTTCTTTCCAATGTGAGGGTGACACATGTCACCCTCCCGTTGGTCCAAAATGTTTCGTCTCTCGGAAAAATCCGCAAAAATTAAAAATGACATAGCCGTATTTTTCCCTTCGCAAGTTTAGTAAAACGTTTCGTCGAAAAACGACTCCTTTCGGCACTTGTGTACAAATTTCGAAACTTGCCAAATCTTAAGGCTTAAATTTCTACGTACGTCCTTACGTACATACCCTGGAAATACGGGGTATAACATCGGTGTGGCCGATGTAGTAGATCCCATTACGAGAGTTGTGGTGATACCTCGGGAGCTTGTTATACTTGTGGCCAGCAGGGTCATATTTCGAGGAACTGTCCGACTAGAGGTAGTGCAGATGGTAGGGTTCAGCCTACAGGGTCTTTCGTCGGGTCTTCATCTCCTACAGTTACTCGCCCCGGAGGGCAGGGTGCTCATGGACCAGCAGGTCGCGGCAGAGGTCGTGGCGAGGTCGATTCGGCAGTCCTCGAGCGCATTTATGCCATGTCCGGCGCCCGGGACCGGAGGCGTCACGGATATCGTCCGCAGTACATTATTGGTTTCATGTTGTGACGTGTATGCCTTGATAGATTCGGGTTCTACCTTGTCCTATATATCTCCTCATATTGCTGGTAGGATAGGGATAGAAACGGAGACCATAGACCCTTTTGAGGTAGCTACGCCAGTAGGTGATTTGGTGGTAGCTGAACGGGTATATAAGGCTTGCCCAGTGACTATATGCAGTCATCAGACCCTAGCCGACTTGATAGAGTTGGATATGACAGACTTTGATGTGATTATGGGTATGGATTGGTTAGCTTCTTGCTACGCCAATGTAGGCTGGGAGAGATTAGTGCGGTTCAGTTTCTGAGGCGTGAGTGAGTGGGAGGAACACCGTGTCGCCAGGTAGGTTTATTTCTTACCTCAAGGCTAGGAAGATGGTGCAGAAGGGGTATATCTACCATCTTATTCGGGTATTTGATACTGAGGCCGAGATACCAGACCTTCAGTCAGTTCCAGTAGTTAGAGAATTCCCAGACGTGTTCCCAGACGATCTCCCGGGTATCCCTCCTGAGAGGGAGATTGAGTTTTGCATTGATGTGTTTCCAAACACTCGGCCTATATCCATTCCACCATACAGGATGGCACCTGCCAAGTTGAGAGAGTTGAAGGACCAGCTGAAAGATTTGCTGGAGAAGGGCTTTATCAGGCCTAGTGTTTCTCCCTGGGGAGCGTCAGTATTATTCGTGAGGAAGAAGGATGGGACGTTGCGCATGTGTGTTGATTACAGACAGCTGAATAAGGTTACCATCAAGAACAGATACCCCCTCCCCAGGATTGATGATTTGTTCGACCAATTGCAGGGTGCGAGGTGTTTCTCCAAGATAGACCTGTGATCTGGTTATCATCAGGTGCGAGTTAGGGAGACGGATGTCCCTAGTACTGCATTTCGGACCCGGTACGGGCACTATGAGTTCAGGGTTATGTCTTTCGGTTTGACGAATGCTCCGGCAGTGTTTATGGATTTGATGAACCGAGTGTTCAAGCCATTGTTGGATACGTTTGTGATAGTATTCATTGATGACATCTTGGTTTATTCTCGCTCGGAACAAGAGCATGCGGAGCATTTGAGGGCGATCTTGAGAGTCCTCCGGGGCCGTGATTTGTATGCCAAGTTTTGAAATGTGGGTTTTGGTTGGCCGGTGGCATTCTTAGGGCATATTGCCGGGCCGATGGTATTCGGGTGGATCTGGCAAAGATCGAGCGATCGAGGACTTGGCCTGAACCTCTTACTACAAGCCAGTGCGCGACTTTACGGGCACTTGCGGGTTATTGTCACGCCCGAAATTGGGCGTGGCGGTGCCTTACCGGGCACCCTAGTGATACAACATCGAGAGAAAAACCAGCGGAAATAAAAACTTAGACATGCAACAATAGATATAATAATAAGCAGGCCAGCAAGCGATTGCCTTCGGTATATCATAAAACACGAGCAGTTTAATCCTTTTACAACCACGCTTACATCGATTACTGACCTCTAAGATTTACAACGACTATGGCGGGACGGGGCCGCCATACCACAGATGTACAGAACCTACAACTCGGGAACACATACCAAAAGATAAGCCTCGGAGAAATGGAGCTTCCCAGCTGGCCCGAGATCCTAGGCGAGGATCCACGGCGATGTACCTCTACTGCGGCATGAACGCGGCCGAGAGAGTCGATCAACAGTACCAAGTATGTGAAGCGTAAATCTGCGATTAAATCATAACGATCTATATAAAGCGGGAGACATGTATGATAACCAAAATACGATGCAACATAAAAGCGATCAAGTCGGGGACTCACGCCAAAGTCACCACTAAATATAACTATGGGTCTCGCCCACCACATCCATCATGTTCGCATCGCCACATGCCGAATCTTGCATGCGTGTAGACATGTCCATGGTGCAACAATAATAAGCCGCGTGGCCACGTGCCGGAATCTGCGTCGGTGTAGACATGCCCGTAACCTCGATATGATATCTTGGGTGGTCAACCTGCGCGTGGCCACATGCCGAATCTTGCATCGGTGTAGACACGTCCATGTTGCGATAATAACCATATATCGGGTAATCAACCCATTGCATGGCGCGTGCCCGGAATCTGCGTCGGTGTAGACATGTCCGTGTGACATCAACAAGACGATAATCAAAATGGAAACATACGTGGAATTCTCCTCACCGCCAAGGCCGTCAAGTAAGTTCTCGACAAGTCAACCACTCTATCGAGACGCGGTAACACGAAATACCACACTTGCACAACAAAGGCTATCATCACTGGCGTGGCAAGTTTCACAACAAGCATAGGCAAGTTTCACAACAACAAGCATAGGCAAGTTTCACAACTCAAGTACTTTCATTTTATGCCAAAGTCGGGTTTTTAACCCAGGTACTACATCGTTAAGTTCTTTTAAAGAGATCCATTACTTATAAAAGTCACTCGATGCAGTAGTATTAGAATGACCAACCACATTCCTTTTCAAAATCAAGTAACAACATTCTTTTCCTAAGTTCGGTTTGCCTAGTTTGATTACTCAAGCTTCCGTTTCAAATGGTTTCATAGTTCCCAAACTTAATCACTTGATTCCTTTTTAGAACAATTGAGTAATATATGTCTCATATGTGAGTAGTTTATTCTTGTTTATAACGATCTTATTACTGACCATGATCTAGAAAATGTAATATCATTTTGTCTCATCTTAGCTTATGCGGATGGAGGTTTCTCTTGGTTTTAATACAACACATCATTATTCAATACATTTTCCTTTATTAGCTGCGGTGGTGCAGCCGATACACATTACGATTTCGAAATCGGTAAAACATTATCCCTTTAAAACCAAGTACTCATTACTCACGAATGAGGTTTCACAAAACATCCACATTAAAACAAATAAGTTAAGTCTCTTATCTTATAAGATCAAGTCTCTTAACTTCTAACATCGGTAAACCATTTTCACCTACATAAGGTCGTTATAACTAACTTCCCATAAAGCTATTATAACACCACATGTTTTAAACAAACCAAATCACTTAGCACGTATGCGTCTCAGTACTACATAGTTCACAACAATCATGCTAGAAAAGATAGGAAGAGGTTCACATACCTCGCGACGATTTATCGACAATAAGCAAAATGCTCCAAGTACTACAACCTTGCTAGCCCTTTCCACTCCTCGAGTAGAATACGCTACTCTTAGTACTTTCACTATAAAGGCCACAAACGTCTATTAACTCTTAAACACAAGTTCCCATTTTTCTCTGAAAATTGGCGACACCTCACATGCGGCGTAAATCTCCTCCTCTAACGAGTAGGCTACGAAGCCAACCGGGGTTTACACGTCTAACGGACGTGTACAATTCTACACAGTAATACTACACAAGTCTACTGCAATACAGTCCTATGTAAATCTGATTCGATTCTTTATTCTTGAGCTTAAGTCAAAAGACATTGCCACAATAATGTTGATTCTATATATAGTATACCTCAACTATATATTCCTACCACATGTAATCTCCAATTACAATAAGGGACAAGAATATTTACCTCGACAAGCCCAAAATTATCCAAGTTATAATGTCGATCCCGAGCAAGGTTTAGCTCCTACTCGTGCGCTCAATCCGCTCCAAACAACCCTTAGAAGTTCTAACCAACTTCTACTCAAATACTTGACCAACTATGAAGATTTCCTTAGGGTTTCGGTTTTGATACTAAAGGACAAAAGTTATCATTTCATTTCTCTACGTAAATATGTAACTTTTGAAATACTACTATGTTAAGGCTAAGGTATTTTGGGCATTATAACAATACTAGGAGAGTATTTCTATACCACAAAGGGGGTATTATACGAAAACAACTAGGCTAGGGGTACCAGCATAGCTTATGAGGAAGAGGAGGGTTTCGGCCAAGGCAAATTTTAAGGGGAGAGGGCTCTTGGGCGAGAGTCAACAAGAGGAGGGGAGGGTTTCCAAGACTTGGAAGATTTTGGATGAATGAAGTCTTCAAGAGAGGGGTATTTATAGGAAAGCCAAAGGCGACCCAATGGCCAAGATCAAGCCATGTGCAAGGCAAGTGTATGGCCTTGATCAAGCCAAGTACACCCTAACCTACTCCACAAAACATTGCACCAAACAAGCCACAAAACAAGGCACAAAACAAGGCCAAACAAAGGAACCAATTGTGCGAGGCCAAGCGTCCTCTTGGGCGCTGGCGATCAAGCACTTTGCTTCCAATGTGAGGTGACACGTATCACCCTCCGTTGGTCCAAAATGTTTCGTCTCTCGGAAAAATCCGCAAAAATAAGAAAAGACATAGCGGAATTTTCCCTCATGAAGTTATGTAAAGCGTTTAGTCGAAAACGACTCTGGCAAGGTGTTGTGCACAAATGTCATTCGGCGAGCCACCTGGCGGGGTGACACGTGTCACCCTCCTGTGGACCTCATAAAGCGTCTTAGAAAAATATCCACAATGGCCAAAATCTAGAAAACAAAGTGGGCCCCCAAAACCGTAAATTTCTCCATTGGGAACCACGTGACCATTTCAGAAAATAAAATCTCAAAATTCTAATATAATCTATGAATTCCAAATACCAAATATGTGAATCAAATTCCCATTAACGAACCTTTTTCTTCACAAATAAGGAAACTTTTAGTCGAAAACTCACATCTTTCTTTCTTTCCAAATTTTTTTCATGTGCTCTCGTGCGTACTTCCTCGCATACATACCACGAGAATACGGGTATAACATTCTCCTCCTTAGAAACATTCGTCGAATGTTCCTTCTCAAGACGGATATCGATGAAGTTCCTCAACGAGTTGCCAACGCCACAACTTGGCAGCCAAAAATAACACACGTCCTCTTCCTTCCTTACTCGTCGTGCCCTTCTCGAACACTTGAACTCTCGGTACTTACCATACTTGGTCATTACTTCCGTTCCCAAAAATCTGCGGAGTCACTACCTCAAACTTGGTCATCTTACTAACCTCAAACTTCCTTAAGGCCGCCCGGCCTTCTACGAACCGCTCGGTCGAACGCGTCCACGAACTCATCGATGATCATACAAACTTGGGCCTAGCATCCTCGTGACCCTACCACCGGAGGGACCACCCAGAACTGACCCACCTTAATCCGGGCTGCGGGTTGACCGTATCACGTCCTCAACCCGACCAGCAATCGCGTCAAGCCCTCGTTCCCGACACGGAACAATCCTGTGAATCACGTCATGAAAGCTACCACTTCCATCTCACACTACCCATGGACTTATCACACAAATAAAACCCACGTAAACTCATTACTCGATAAAGGTCAAACATAAAGCGAATCTTTTACTCAAGGCGACCTTACCTCTAAGGTCTCAATCGTGACGATCAGGGTTCACACTTACCATGCCCCATACTTACCCTTCTACAATAACGGTGTCTAAATCACATTTAGCACAAAGCTATCCGAACATAACACTTAACACATCATTAACATCAATACATACAAGTATCTAAAGGGTTAAGGATATACGAAACTAGGCGGTTCAAGGACCGCTAAAGCGGAACTTCCACGCGACCTTTCTGGTGGCGCAATCGCTCTAGTAGTCTGTGCTATCCTACCAGCGCTACCCACAGTCGGACGGTCTCTCGTCATATGGCCCTGTTGGCGCAAGAATAACAAGCTCCCTTGGTACTACGACACTCCCCGAAATGCGGTCTACCACATCGACCACACCGAGGTAGGGGTGCGTCGGCCAACACCCTACTCGCAACATTCGAAACACAGGAGCCACGACACGCTCTGAATATCCCAAGGGTCCCGAAGGCTGCGGAGGACCACTCTGCAATGGCGGAGGTACATAACTAGTCTGCTGCTGAGGCGGTCCGCCTCGAAAGTCGCCAAAATATCCGGCCGTCTTGGCCTAACCTGTGGCGGTCCACCCGTCGATCTCTGCGCTCCTCGCACCCAAGTGCATGAGCCTGAATGCGGGCAATGTCCATGCCCGGCTGAAGAGAAACACCCGCACAAGACTCGGCCATACAATCATCTAGCGGTGGCGTAGCGATGCACCCTATCCTCCATATCTGCAACAAGCGCAGGGACATATCGAGCCAAAGAATCGAACTCGACATTGTACTCCCTGACAGTGCGCCCTCTCTGTCTCAGTAACAAAAATTTGTCGGCCCGTGCCCTCCTCATCTGCGGAGGCAAGAAGTGCGTGAGAAAAGCCCCCGAAAACTCATCCCATACTGCTGGAGGTGCATGCTCTCCCCGGGAAAGCTCCCACGAATCAAACCAATCGACTGCGGTATCACGCAGCCGATGCGAACCGAAGGTCACAGACTCGGTCTCTGAAGCCTTGATCACCCGCATGATCCTCTGTAACTGACGGATGAACTCCTGCGGATCATCCTCAGGCCTCGACCCATAAAACTCTGGCGGGCTACAACTCAGAAAGTCCCGTAGCCTCAAACTATCTGCTCTCGGGTGCACGCGGTCTTCTTTGGGCAGAATCGCGCGTCCGGCTGTCCTCATATCAGCCACAACGGCCAATAATCGGGCCATCTCGCGTGACCCATCTCCCGCTCCGGTGTGGGGTGGAGGCTCAGTCTTGTAGTCTCATCGACCACGGCTGCGCTCTAAACCTCTTTGGTCTTTGGCGGCGCGAAACTTCGCCGTCGGAAGCTTGTCTCAGTCTTGGCCGGGCTGCGCCTCGTACTCTGTATCCCACTAGCGGCTCCTCGCTGCCCTTGCACAGGCCTTTGGTCGCGCGAGGCATAGCGGTAAAATGAAACACATCGGAGGGTCCAACTTACAACTCGGCTCTAAGGCACGATCTCGGAATGAGAAGAATAGAAACGATCCTACATGTCCTATAGCCTCACGATTATAGATGTGGTGCACAACACACCGATAATCAAGACTCTACTAGACACGGTCTGTAGACACTTTCCGAGGACTAATCGCTCGATACCACTTTGTCACGCCCGAAATTCGGGCGTGGTCGTGCCTTACCGGGCACCCTAGTGATACAACATCAGAGAAAAACCAGCTGAAATAAAAACTTAGACATGCAACAATAGATATAATAATAATCAGGCCAACCAAAACAGTTGCCTTCAGTATATACATAAAACCTGAACAGTTTAATCCTTTTACAACCACCTTACATCGATTACTACGGACCTCTAAGATTTACAACGACTATGACGGACGGGGCCCCGCCATACCACAGATGTACAAGAACCTACAACTCGGGAACACATACCAAAAGATAAGCCTCGAGAAACGGAGCTTCCCAAAACGTGAATCGAGATCCTAAGAGCGAGGATCCACGGCCGATGTACCTCTACTGCGCATGACGCGGCCCCGAGGAGGTCGATAACAGTACCAAGTATGTGAATCAGAAATCTGCGGTTAAATCATAACGATCTATATAAAGCGGGAGACATGTATGATAACCAAAATCTGATGCAGACGACATAAGCGATCAAGTCGAGGACTCACGCCTCAAAGTCACCACTCAAATATAACTATGGGTCTCACGCCACCACATCCATCATGTTCGCATCATGGCCCATGCCCGGAATCTGCATCGGTGTAGACATGTCCATGGTGCAACAATAATAACAAGGCGTACGCATGCCCCGAATCGCGCCGGTGTAGACATGCCCGTGTAACCTCAATAACAATATCTTGGGTGGTCAACCACGCGCGTGGCCACATGCCCCGGAATCTTGCGTCGGTGTGAACGCGTCCATGTTGCGATAATAACCATATATCGGGTAATCAACGGCCGCGTGGCCGCGTGCCGGAATCTGCGTCGGTGTAGACATGTCCATGTGACATCAACAACAAGACGATAATCAAAATGGAAACATACGTGGAATTCTCCTCACCGCAAAGACGTCCAGTAAGTTCTCAATAAGTCAACGGCCTCTATCGAGACGCGGTAACACGAAATACCACACTTGCACAAAGGCTATCATCATGGCGTAGGCAAGTTTCACAACAACAAGCATAGGCAAGTTTCACAACAACAAGCATAGGCAAGTTTCACACAACTCAAAGTACTTTCATTTTATGCCAAAGTCCGGGTTTTTAACCCCAAGGTACTACATACGTTAAGTTCTTTTAAAGAGATCCATTACTTATAAAAGTCACTCGATACGTAGTATTAGAATGACCAACCCACATTCCTTTTCAAAATCAAGTAACAACATTCTTTTCCTAAGTTCGGTTTGCCTAGTTTGATTACTCAAGCTTCTCATTTTCAAATGGTTTCATAGTTCCCAAACTTAATCACTTGATTCCTTTTAGAACAATTGAGTAATATATGTCTCATGTGAGTAGTTTATTCTTGTTTATAACGATCTTATTACAATGACCATGATCTAGAAAATGTAATATCATTTTGTCTCATCTTAGCTTCTATGCAGATGGAGGTTTCTACTGGTTTTAATACAACACATCATTATTCAATACATTTTCCTTTATTAACGCTGCAGTGGTCTGTCGATACACATTCTGATTTCCGAAATCAGTAAAACATTATCCCTTTAAAAACCAAGTACTCATTATCCCTTTAAGGATTATGATGTCGATATCCTATACCACCCAGGGAAGGCCAATGTAGTTGCAGATGCTCTTAGTCGTAGATCGATGGGTAGTCTGTCAGATGTGCAGCAAGAGAGAAGGGGCATGGTCCGCGAGTTACATCAGCTAGCGGGCCTTGGAGTTCGTTTGATTGATTCTGATAGTAGTGGGGTTCGGGTTTGAGAGGTTGCCGAGTCTTCCATCGTCGAGGAGGTGAAGAGGCGACAGTATGAGGATCCGATTATGACAAGGTATCGAGATACGGCTCTTCGAGAAGGGAAGGGTCCATTTGGTAGCTTTGATGGGGTGCTAAGATTTGAGGCGAGTTGTGTGTTCCGGATATTGCGAGGACTTGACGGCAGTTCTAGGGAAGCACTGCGGCGCTCGTTACTCTATCCATCCGGGGTCGACAAAGATGTACCACGACCTCAGATCTGTGTATTGGTGGGATGGCCTGAAGAGGGACGTTGCAGAGTTTGTTGCTCAGTGCCCGAGTTGTCAGAAGGTCAAGGTGGAGCACGAGCACAGTGGGTTGTTGCGAATCATAGAGATTCCGGCATGAAAGTGGGAGGTGATCAATATGGACTTTATTACGGGGTTACCTCGCACTCGGAGGAAGCATGATTCCATCCAGGTTATCGTCGGCGTGTGAAATCAGCCCACTTTCTTCCGTCGGGACGACTTTTCGGTGAGGATTATGCTAGACTTTACATCAGAGATCGTGAGGCGCATGGGGTCCCTATATCTATCATATCGGACGAGAGCCCGGTTCTGGCTAACTTACGGAGGTCATTCGGAAGGGATTAGGGGCGCAGTGAGCCTCAATCGCATTCCATCCTCGGGCCAAGCGGACATGCAGAGCGTCTTATCCGAGACAACGAGGATATGCTGCGAGCCTATGTTATTTATTTCAGGGGTAGCTGGGAGGCTCATTTGCCTCTAGTGGAGTTTGCCTATAACAACAGCTACCATTCTAGTATCCAGATGGCGCCTTATGAGGCCTTATATGGGAGGAAGTGCAGGTCACCGTGTTATACCCCATATTTCCAGAGTATGTACGTGAGGGCGTACGTACAAAAGTTTAAGCCTTAAGTAGACTAAGGGACGAAATTTTGTGCACAACTAGCGAAAAGAATCATTTTCCGACGAAACGTTTTCCGAACTTTGTGAAGGGAAAATTACGGCTATGTCATTTATAATTTTTGCGGATTTTTCCGAGAGATGAAATATTTTGGACCAACGAGAGGGTGACACTTGTCCCTCAAGTGGACGGCAAAGCTAGGGGAGTTGGTGCACGTTTGTTTCATTTATTTTGCCTAAAACATTTGGTCAATGGTTGGTAGGATATTTTGTGTAGTTGATGAGCAAGTGGGACCCACTTACACTTGTCCAAATCCACACCCTACACTTGCCCACCACTTAGCTTAATCTTGGCCATTGATTGGCCTATAAATACCCCTCCAATGCAAGACTTATTCTTCATCCACACTTGTGAAATTCCAAGGAAAATACTCCCTCCCCTTTGTGTAGATTTCGTCCAAAGCCTCCCCCTCGCCCTCCTTGAGAGGCCCTCGGCCAAACCCCCCCCCCTTGCCTAGTTGTTTTCGTAAAATACCCCCCCCCCCTTGGTAGAAAAGTATTCTCCAAGTATTGTTACTATTCTAAAATACCTTGGCCCAAATACCTTATAGTATTCCAAGGTTACACCTATACTAAAAGCCCAGAAATACTATTATACTTCCCTTCAGTCAAAAACGAAACCCTAAGGAAAATCTTCATAGTCGGTTGAAGTGTTAAGTAGAAGTTGTGTAGAACTTCTAAGGGTTGTTTGGAGCGGGTTAGAGCGTTCAGAATAGGAGCTAAACGTTGCTCAGGATCGACATTAAAACTTGGATAATTTTGGGCTTATCGAGGTAAATACTACTGTCCTTCTATTGTAATTGGAAATTACATACTGTAGTAGTATAGAAATGAGTATAAGACGTATATAAGGATGGTATAAAAGAAGAGAATTGAATGGAAATCACATCAGAAGAATATTAAAGAAGAAGAATCAGTACTTACATAGAATTTGTATTCTGATGAACTTGTGTAGTTTGGCGGGTAGGGAAGTGCTGCCCAATTTTCCGTAGAATAAAGGAATCTGTATCTAGAATTATTTTACAGAGTAGTCTAGACGTTGATAGACTTGGATGACCGTTATAGGTTGAAGTACTGCAAGTAGCGTATTCTACTCGAAGGGTGGAAAGGGCTAGCCGGATTACAGTACTTTCGAGCTATTTGCTAATAGTCGATAATCATCGCGAGGTATGTGATTCTTCCTATCCTCTTGAGCATGATATTTTAAAAGAATATATATATAGTACGGTGAGCGTCGTGTGTTAACTGAACGTGGTTTTACTTCGATGTCTTTTGACTTGAGTTTTAAATAATAAGAATCTTGAAGTATTTCAAAATAATTAAGAATCGTTTTTGAAAGAAAAGTAATACTTGGTTGTGAAAGTTTAAGAGTTATACTAGCTTTATGGGAAGTTAGGTATAACGACTTAAGAGTAATAAAAAGAATGGTTTATTGATTTTAGAAGATAAGAGACTTGATCTCAAAAGATAAGAGGCTTGACTTAATTGAATTGATATGAATTTTGTTAAAAAAGTGTGAAACCTCATTCGTGAGTAATGAGTACTTGGTTTTTAAAAGAAGAATAATGTTTTACTGATTCGGAAATGAGAATAAGTATCGAATGAACCACTGCAGCGTTAATAAAGGAAAGTGTTTTGGTTTAAAAAGCAGGGCATAATATTACCTTAGTTGATTTTTAAAAAAAAGGAAAACATGGCATTATCTTAATCTGTCTTAAAAGAGCGTTTAAATGTTATGGTCAATTCTATATCGCGTTCATGGGATGAACCGGGAATGTATTTCACACGACACCGCGTTCATGGGATGAACCGGGAATGTATTCCATACGATTCCACCTCGAGTCCCATGAGATGGGCCGAGACATGTACGATTCCTATCGAGTCCCATGAGATGGGCCGAGACATGTGCGATACCTATCGAGTCCCATGAGATGGGCTGAGACATGTACGATTCCTATCGAGTCCAATGAGATGGGTCGAGACATGTGCGATACCTATCGAGTCCCATGAGATGGGCCGAGACATGTACGATTCCTATCGAGTCCCATGAGATGGGCCGAGACATGTGCGATTCTTATCGAGTCCCACGAGATGGGCCGAGACATGTATTCCATACGATTCCTATCGAGTCCCATGAGATGGGCCGAGACATGTATTCCACACGATTCCACCTCGAGACCCATGGGATGGGCCGAGACATGTTATACGTATCACACGATTTATACCTAGACTGCCGGCAGTGAGGAAGGAGTTCCACGGGCATGAGGGATGACTTTGAGGGCGTGAGTCCTTGACTTGACATGACTGTTTTTATGTTGCGAACTGTAGTTTTGTTATCATACATGTCTCCTGTCTTATTTTAGACTGTTATGATTTCATTTACAGTATTTTTCAGTTTCACATACTTGGTACCTGTTATCGACCTCCTTGGGCTGCGTTCATCTGCGGTAGAGTACCGGTTGTTGATCCTCGCTCATGGATCACGATTCGGTATTAGGAAGCTCCGTTTCTCGGAGGCTTATCTTTTGGTATGTTTCCACGAGTTGTAGGTTCTTGTACATTCGTGGGTATGGTGTCACGACCGAACCGGGCGTGGTCGTGCCTACCGGGCACCCAGTAGACATACATCCAGTAATCGTGAACATAAAACAAGACATGAAATATCAAGAAGTGTAAACAGTTATCGAGAAAATTTGCCTTTCGGCATAATATATAAAACTTAAATCCGACGATTACATCCCTTTTACGGCTCTACCCACGGTACTACAGACCTGCAGAGTGACATGACAACAATGGCGGGACGGGGCCCGCCATACCACGAATGTAGCACTACTACGACGGGGACTATACCACTGATAAGCCTCGAGAAACGGAGCTTCCCAAACGCGTGACCACGAGCTAGGATCAACGGCGGTGTACCTCAACTGCGGCATGACGCGGCCCCGAGGTCGAGACAACGGTACCAAGTATGTGGCGAAAATCACGTAAATGAAATCATAATAGTCTATATAAAGCGGGAGACATGTATGATAACCAAACTACGATTCCTGATAAATAGCGATCATGTCAAGTCGTGGACTCACGCCTCAAAGTCATCACTCAAATATAACAATGGGTCTCACGCCCACAACATCAATCATGCGGTGGAATACCTTCCGCCAGCTGCCGGCGATCTATGATATAACGACACGAGGAATACACATGAACACGTGTCCCACTGTGTCATCATAAAACCGTCTGCGGGGTAAGTGCGAAGGAATAGCCGACTACTAAAACCCACGGTACAAACAAGGTCATAAATCGTATCATGAGATCTGTCTAGGCCGTCACATGATCAAAGCCGCCACTCGCGCGATATCTAATGCGCGTCTAGCCACGGAACTTCCCGACTCGCATAGGCCACTCTAATGGCGCGTGAGGTATTCCCGTATCGGTAGCTACTCCCCGGCATCCGCTGGACTCGCGATCCGCGTGGCCACATGCACCGCATGACCATAAAGGCCGCACACTAACACGGAGCTCTCGTAGCTCCGCGTAGGCCCGGGACCGCGTGAGGTATTCTCGAATCATAGGTCACATGGACACTTTGAGTCTACCCGCGTCGGAGGAAGCTTAACCTCCGGGATGATGTCAAGGTGAGTGGTACAATACCAACATAACGGCTGATAGTTAAACAACTTAAGCGCAATCGAGGGAAAACCCCTTTACACAAACATCACAAGATAATAACACACGTAGCATCCTAGCATGTTTACTTATCAAATCAACAAGAAAGTATTATAAGGCTATCACAAACCAACACAATCAAGTTATTCACACAAGGTACTTTCTACTATATGATTAACAAGATCGGGTTTTTATCCCCAAAGTACTTCATACATTAACTCTTTAAGAGATCTGTTTTTTTTTCACAAATAGTCACACAATACTCGTAGTATATAAAAATAGAGTGACTATCTTTTGAAGTAAACCAAAACACTTCTCTTTGTAAAATCAAGTAACAACATTATTTTCCAAACGTTCAAGTTTGCCTAATTCCAAATGTTCAGGTTTCTCATTTTTCAAAAGGTTTCGTAGTTCATAGTTTTAATCCTTTAAAACAATTTGAGAAACATATACCTTATGTGGGAGTAGTTTATTCTTGTTCATAACAATCTTATTACAGCAGCCAGATCTAGGAAATGTAATATCATTTTGTCTCATCTTAGCTTCTATGCAGATGGAAGTTTCTACTGGTTTTAATAATACTTTATTTAGTCAAAACATTTCCATTTATTAGCGCTGATGTGGTTTGTTCGATACTTATTCTGATTTCCGAAATCAGTAAAACATTATTCCTTTTTAAAAACCAAGTACTCATTACTCACGAATGAGGTTTCACACTTTTTAACAAAACTCATATTAATTAACCAAGTCAAGTCTCTTATCTTTTTAAGATTAAGTCTCTTAATCTTCTTAAAGTCAATAAACCCTTCTTTTTATCTTTCTTAAGCCGTTATACCTAACTTCCCATAAAGCTAGTATAACTCTTAAGCTTTTAAAACCAAGTATTACTCTTCTGTTAAAAATGGTTCAGTATTCTTTTGAAATACTTCAAGATTATTCAGGCTTAAGTCTAAAGACATTGCCGTAATTATTATTCAGGCTTAAGTCAAAAGACATTGTCGTAATTATTATTCAGTTAACACACGTACGTCTACCGTACTATATATACTTTAAAATATCATGCTCAAGAGTATATGAAGAATCACATACCTCGCGACGATTATCGACTACTAGCAAAACGCTCCAAAGTACTGTAGTCCGGCTAGCCTATTCCACCCTCCGAGTAGAATACGCTACTCGCAGTACTTCAACCTATAACGGTTATACAAGTCTATCAAAGTCTAGACTATTCGGTAGAATAAATCTAGATACAAGATCCTACGGAAAATTGGACAGCACTTCCTTACCCGCCAAACTTCACAAGTCTCATAAATACGATCTATGTAAGTACAGTTCAATTCTCTTCTTATATATTTTCCTTGTATATACCTTATACTTAATTCTTATACTTCAATAGTATATACTCAATTACAAAAGGGAGACAAGATATTTACCTCGATAAGCCCAAAATTCTCCAAGTTTAAATGTCGATCCTGAGCGACGTTTAGCTCCTACTCCGGGTGCTCCAACCCGCTCCAAACAACCCTTAGAAGTTCTACGCAACTTCTTCTTAATACTTCAACCAACTGTGAAGATTTTCCTTAGGGTTTAGGTTTGAGACAAAAAGGACATAAGGTAGTATTTCCGGGCTCTACGTATAGAGGTATCTTTGGAATACTACAAGGCATAAGGTTAAGGTATTTGGGTATAGTAACAATACTTGGAGAGTATTTCTACCAAGAGGGGGGTGTATTTTATGAGAACAACTAGGCAAGGGGGGGTACCCGCGACAGCCCTACAAGGAAGGGGTGTGTCTCGGCCACACCACGGAGGAGGGTGATATCTCTGGTCAAGGAGGCCTCACGAGAAAGGGAGGGTTCTCAAGACTAAGGAAGTGAGGAGTGGATGAAGAACTCTTCACAATGGGAGGGGTATTTATAGGGAAACCAATGGCCATGATCTAGCCAAGTGGGGGGCAAGTGGAGGGCCAAGATTTTCCCAAGTTCCCCCTAGTCCCTACTCCACAAATCCCTCACAAAATATCTTACCAACTTGACCCCTAAATCGTGCAAGGTTGCCGTCCACACTCCACCAACTTGAGGGTGACAAGTGTCGCCCTCTCGTTGGTCCAAAATATTACGTCTCTCGGAAAAATCCGCAAAAATTAAAAATGACATAGCGAATTTTACCTTGAAGTTTTGTAAAACGTTTCGTCGAAAAACGATTCTAATCGGGTGTTGTGCACAAAAATATTTTCGGCCAAGTCTACTTAAAGTTCAAACTTTTCTACGTACGTCCTCACGTACATACTCTGGAAATACGGGGTATAACATTCTCCCCTCCTTAGAAACATTCGTCCCGAATGTTCCTTATAAGTCTCAAAACAAACGTGTGCCAGTATAGTCTTCACTACTATACTTACGAGAACAATCCTGCCATACCTGGCCACAGAAACACCTGCGCAAAATACTTACATCCAAGTCCATGAGGAAATACCTCTAGCAGCACAAAAGCCCTTACCCGAGGTCTAAAATATACTTCCTTCGCACCTTCTCCTTACAAAAGAAATGATCACATCTATGCTCGCAATACATGCTCGCTTCTTCCCTTACGCGTCGTACCCTTCTCGTACACTCGAACTCTTTCTTACCATATCTCATATCGATTCAGTTCCAAATCTCTGGGTTACTATCTCTAACTTGGTCATCATTAACTGGGAACACTCTGGATGGATCTCCGATACTTTCCCGAACATAGCAACACGAAAGACCGGACGTACTGCCTCCTAAGTCGGACGGCAATACTAACATATAGGCAACCTGGCCTACTCTTCACATAATCTGAAAAGGCCCAAAGTAACTCGGGCTAAGTTTCCTCTATTTTCCAAAACTCGTCACACCCTTCCGGGGTGGTACCTTCGAGAAGACCCACCGTCAACCTGAACTCCAAGCGTCGTCGCCGATTATCCGCACGACTTTTGTTGACTCTGAGCTGCCGATAACCTCTCCTGGATAGGCTTCACCCTATCCACATCCTGCCGAAATAAATATGAACCAACTATCTGCACTTTTCCAACATCGAACCAATCGACCGGCAACTTACGTTTCCGCCCCTACAAGGCTTCATAAGGCGACATCCGAATACTGAAATGGTAGCTATTAAAACACTCCCTCAACAGGAGACAACAATCCTACTGACTACCCCGAAATCCACACCGCCCGAGGCGAATGCGTCATCGAGACTTACGAGTTCCTAACCTGCTGGTAAACTTCGGAAAAAGCAGTAGTACCACTGGCTCCATGCATCATAAGGTGAAGGTAGGCACCGTGCAGCCTTACAACCTTTACGATATATCATTCGCCAAGCAACGGTCTGTCGAGAAAGACACGATGGGCTGACCCATCGGTCCGACTCATCGTTGCGTCGTCCACGAACTCGCACGATGGTTAACTAATCTTGGGCCTAACACCCTCGTGACTTACCACCGCGGGACCACCACAAACTGACCCGCATAAAACAGTCGCTGGTTGACGGGTTGCATGGCCTCAACCCGACCCGCTCTCGCGTAAAACACTTGCTCCCCGACCGGAACAATCTCTCTAATCACGTTACGAAAACCTAGCGGTCTTCTTAGCTCAACTACCCTCTTTCATTTCCCACAACTCAGGGACTTATATACCAATATATCTCACGTGCACTATGCACTCCGATAAGGGTCAAACACGAATGTAATCTTTTACTCAAGATTGCCTTGCCTTCAAGGTCTCCACGTATAAAGCTCTAAGGCTCACACTTTTCCTATCCCCCCAATCTTCCCCGGTTTCTAACCATGATTTCTAATCACAATTTTTCACTTATGTTATCTGAACATAATACTTAAGATATACTTGTCACGACCCGTTCCGGGGCCCGTGACTGGTGCCTTACCCGGGCACCCAAGCAGTCATACACCAGAGAAAATCAGCGGAAATATAAACAAGATATGAATCAATGAAAATTGAGACACAGTTTATATGAGAAAAGTCGTCTTTCGGCATATATACATATAACCCAAGTTTTGCAGTTACATCCCAGTATGCAATAGAGCTCTGAGACCTCTAGGAAGTAAACAACTATGGCGGGACGGGGGCCGCCATACCCCGAATGTACAAAAACTATCTACAATACAGGAGATCATACCCAAAAGTAGAGCCTCGGAGAAGATGGAGCTCAGACACCAAAGCAAAGATCCTAAGGATGTGGATCTAGCACTGCTTGCCTTACCTGCGGCATGAGCGGCCCCGAAGGAGGTCGATCACAACGGTACTAAGTATGTGAAAGCGTAAAGTACTTAAATGAAATCATATCATTTTAAAACCAATTTTATAAATATGCATCTAAACAACCAATGTAGCGCATAGTGCCACATCATAAACAAGAGCAACAATAGGTAAATCAGAGTCTTTTCTAGGTGCGAATGATCGAGCAGGGCGATCGCGTAGTATCACTATGCAAGCCTAATCTCGGACTCCGTAGTCCGCATAGGCCACTCACATAGGCCGCGTAGGGTATAACCCGCATCGAGGGTAGCTACTCCTCGGCATCGCCCCGACTCGTAGTCCGCATGCGCACATTGCGTGAGGTATAACCCCGCACACTAACACGGAACTCGTAGCTCTGCATAGGTCCCCGGACCCGCGTAGGTATTCTCGAATCATGGTCCTGCATCATTTGAGTCTACCCCGCGTGGAGGCGACTTAACCCCGATATCATGTCAAGAGGTGAGTGATATTATACTAACATAACCGTTTATCGTTAAACAACATAAGCACAACAAGAATACTCTCTTATACAAACGTTACAAGACACTAACACACATAGCATCATATTATGTCTACTTTTCAAACCATCTTACTACACCTACAATCAATACAAGGTTGTTATAAACAAATAAGTATGATTCCTTTTATCTTTCTTAAGTGGTTATACCTAACTTCCCATAAAGCTAGTATAACTCTTAAGCTTTTGTTTAAAAACCAAACATTTCTCTTACATTAGAAAATGATTCAAGATTCTTTTGAAATGCTTTAAGATCCTTATTATTCAGGCTTAAGTCGCAAGACATTGCCGTAAGTATTATTCAGGCTTAAGTCGCAAGACATTGCCGTAAGTATTATTCAGGCTTAAGTCGCAAGACATTGCCGTAAGTATTATTCAGGCTTAAGTCGCAAGACATTGCCGTAGTTACTATTCAGTTAACACACGTACGTCTACCGTACTATATATATATTTAAAATATCATGCTCAAGAGTATAGGAAGAATCACATACCTTCTCGGCGAAATCCACCTGCCAAGTCGAATATGTCGCGCGCAGAGAATCAACCTATAATAGTCAGACACGTCTACCAACGTCTAGACTACTCTGTAAATAGTTCTAAGCAGAGGGTTCCCTATTCTACGGAAATTTGGGCAGCACTTCCCTACCCGTCAAGCTACTCAAGTCTACTGTGAAAACAGTCCTATGTAAGTATAGTTCAATTATTCTTCTTTTAAACCCTTCTACTATGATAACAGTTCAATTCTATTTTGTAATATCCTTCTAAGTATTTATACTTATTCCTATACTTCTACAGTATGTATTCTCTAATTACAACAGAAGGGTAAGATTATTTACCTCGGTAAGCCCAATAATATCCTAGATATAAGTCGATCCTGAGCAAGGTTTAGCTCCTAATTTGTACGCTCCGATAGCTCCAAGAACCCTTAGAAGTTCTTCACAACTTCTACTAAGTACTAAGGGATTTGGGCTAGGGTATTTAGGAATAGTAACTACACTTGGAAGACAACATTTCTACCAAGGGAGGTGGGGTGTTTCGGCTAGGGCTTTCTTTAGAGGGGGGGGAGGCTCTCGGCCAAGCCACTTAGGCTAGAGGGGGGGAGAGGGTGTTGGACGAAAATGCTCAAGGGAGAGGGAGGGATTTTAGACTTGGAAAGTTTGCTTTGTGGATGAAGAACTCTTCATCTTAAGGGGGGTATTTATAGGTCAAGCAAAGGCCAACCAATGGCCAAGATGATGCCAAGTGCAAGGCAAGTGTAAGGTCAAGATTAGGTCAAGTGTACCTTATCCAACTATCACACAAAATATCCTACCAACTCCATGACAAAATAGCCACTCCATTCGGCCCTATTGCCGTCTCACATCCATCAATGAGAGGGTGACAAGTGTCGCCCTCTCGTTGGCCCAAAGTGTTACGTCTCTCAGAAAAATCCGCAAAAATTAGAAATGGCATAGCCGGAATTTACCCTACGCGAGTCTTGTAAAACGTTTCGTCGGAAAACGATTCTTTGTGAGAGTTGTGCCCAAAAAACGTCCTAGGCCTAAACTTTAAGGCTAAACTTTCGTACGTACGCCCTCACGTACATACTCTGGAAATACGGGGTATAACATTCTCCCCTCCTTAGAAACATTCGTCCCGAATGTTCCTTCCCAAGACAGTTAACGATAAGGTTCCTTATAACTTAAACAGTTTGCAAATGCCACACACGGCTACAAAACCACACTTAGGCATAAACGATAATGAAAATTTGCAAGTAGGAAAGTGAATTACCTGGAGGTGTGGGGAATAGGTGAGGATACTTCTGCCTCATGTCCTCCTCAGCTTCCCACGTCATCTCCTCCCTGAGCTCGTTCCGCCACAAGACTTTGTGAAGCCACGTCCGGTACGCAGACGCTTAACTCGACGATCGATTATCGCTATGGGATTCTCCTCATCGATAACCCCTCGGTCACTGGACATCGTCAATCGGGTGTACCTAGATGGATCCCCGATACATCTCCTCAAAGATAGAAACATGAAACACCAATGCCCGCCTCGGATCGGACGGCGGATCCAACTCATAGGCAACCTTGCCTACCTGCGGACAATCGTCGGCCCGATGTACCTTGGGATGAGTTTCCCTTTCTTCCCGAATCTCATCACACCCTTCATGGGTGACACCTTCAGGAAAACCCAATCATCAACCTCGAACTCCAGATGCCGACGACGATGATCTGCATATGACTTCTGTCGACTCTGAGCTGTCAGCAACCTCTCCTGGATAAGCTTCACCTTATCCACTGCCTGCTGCACCAAATCTGGTCCCACTAACTGCACCTCGCCCACATCGAACCAGCCTATCGGCGATCTGCACTTCCTCCCATACAAGGCCTCATAAGGCGCCATCTGAATACTGGAGTGGTAGCTATTATTATACGCAAACTCAACTAGAGGCAAATGATCCTCCCAGCTACCCCTGAAGTCAATAACACAGGCTCGCAGCATATCCTCAAGAGTCTGGATAGTGCGCTCGGCCTGTCCGTCTGTCTGTGGATGGAATGCAGTACTCAGGCTCACCTGCGTCCCCAAACCCTTCTGGAAAGACCTCCAGAAGTTAGCCGTAAACTGGGCTCCTCTGTCTGATATGATCGAAATAGGGACTCCATGCAGTCTGACGATCTCTCGGATGTAAAGTCTGGCATAATCCTCAGCCGAAAAAGTCGTCCTGACGGGAATAAAGTGGGCTGATTTCGTCAGCCTGTCGACGATAACCCATATAGAATCATGTCTCCTCTGAGTGCGAGGTAATCCTGTGATGAAGTCCATGTTGATCACCTCCCACTTCCAGGTCGGGATCTCTATCGTCTGTAACAAACCACCAGGCCTCTGGTGCTCTACCTTCACCTGCTGACAACACGGGCACTGAGCTACGAACTCTGCAACGTCCCTCTTCAAGCCATCCCACCAATACACAGATCTAAGGTCGTGGTACATCTTGGTCGACCCTGGATGGATAGAGTAACTTGTATTGTGTGCTTCCCCAAGAACTGTTGCGAAGTCACGAAACATCGGAACACAACCTGCCCTCAAACCTTAGCACCCCATCAGGTGTTACCTCAAAAGGACCCTTCCCCTCACGAAGAGTCGTATCATGATAACGTGTCAAAACTGGATCCTCGAACTGTTGCCTCTTCACCTCCTCGATGATGGAAGACTCGGCAACCTCACGGACTCGAACCCCACTGCTATCAGAATCAATCAAACGGACACCAAGGCTCGCTAACTGATGCAAATCACGAACCATGTCCTCCTCTGCGGCTGCATCGATAGGCTCCCATCGACCTACGACTAAGAGCATCTGCCACAACATTGGCCTTCCCCGGGTGGTACAGGATATCAACATCGTAATCCTTAAGCAACTCTAACCACCGTCTTTGTCGTAAGTTCAGCTCCCTCTGGCTAAAGATATACTGGAGGCTCTTGTGGTCTGTATAAATATCCACATGAACCACATACAAATTGTGCCTCCAGATCTTCAAGGCGTGAATCACCGCTGCCAACTCCAAATCATGGGTGGGGTAGTTCCTCTCGTGTTTCTTCAGCTGTCGGGATGCATATGCTATAACCTTGCCCTGCTGCATCAACACACATCCCAACCCGATGCACGACGATCACAATACGACATAACCGTCTGGACCTGCGGAAGAGTAAGAACGGGGCGGTCGTCGATCTCTCGCCGATCGAAACCACGCTCCAAGCATCGGTCCATCTGAAACTTAGCGCCTTACGAGTCGGCCTAGTCAATGGTGCGAGAGATAGAAGCAAACTTCTACGAACGCCGATAATAACTGCAAGGCCCGAGCTGCGAACCTGTCGGAGTAGTAGGTCCAGGCAAGTCTCGCGCCGATCTTGGCGTATCCACCGAATACCATCAGCCCCGACAATATGCCCAAGAAAGGCCACCGAAGCTAACCAAAACTCACATTTGGAAAACTTGGCGAATAACTGCTGGTCCCAGAAGCTATCACAAGATCGCCAAATGCTCTGCGTGCTTTCGCTCTGGCGAGAATAAACCAAGATATCATCGATGAACACTATCACAAGCGTGTCCAAAAATGGTTTGAACACTCGGTTCATCAAATCCATGAATACCACGAGCATTGGTCAACCAAAAGACATGACCACGAACTCATAATGCCCGTACCGGGTCCGGAATGCAGTCTTAGGGACATCCGCCTCTCTGACTCGTACCTGATGATAGCCCGATCGCAGATCAATCTTGGAGAAACATCTCGCACCTCGCAATCGTCGAACAAATCATCAATCACAGGAAGGGTATCATTCTTAATGGTCACCTTGTTGATTACTGTAATCAACACACATGCGCTGGCGTCCGCCCTTCTTCACGAACAATCACGGCGCTCCCGGGGAGAAACACTAGGCTGATGAAGCCGCTTCTCCGGCAAATCTCTAAGATGATCCTTCACTCTCTCAACTCGGCGGTGCCATTACGTATGGCGGAATGGAAATAGCCGAGTGTCCGCAAAGACATCGATACAAAACTCTATCTCCTCTCGGGAGGATACCCGAGGTCGTGCGGAAACACGTGCGGGAACTCTCGACTCTGGGCCGTGAAAATCTGCACTGCACCTCGATATCAAACACCGAACGAGATGGTAGATGTACCGCTTCGCACCATCTTCCTAGCCTTGAGGTAGGAAATAAACCTACCCTCGGCGTCTGTGCTCCTCCCTCAACAACCGGCTCCTCAGAACTGGAACCGCACTACTCTCTCTGCGGTCTACATTGGCGTAGCAGAAGCTAGCCAATCCATACCCATGATCACGTCGAAATCGGTCATATCCAACTCTATCAAGTCGGCTAGGGTCGCGACGATAGAATGTCATCGGACAAGCCCTATATACCCGCCGAGCTACCACCGAATCACCATCGCGTAGCTACCTCGAAAGGGTCTATGGACTCGTGCTCTATCCTCATCCTATTAGCAATAAGGGAGATATATAGGGCGAGTAGAACCGGATCTATCAACGCATACACATCAAATCCGAGAAGCAGATAAGGTACTCGTGGCGACATCGGTGAGGCCTCACGATCTGCCCGGTGGACAAGGCATAAATACGATTCGAGGACCGCTAGAATCGGGACGCGCCACGGCCTCTGCGCGACCTGGCCCATGAGTACCTTGCCTCGGGCGAGTAGCGTAGGAGATGAAGAAGACGTGAAAAGAACACGTGGTGACCCTACCATCAAGATCGCCCTTGGTGGACAGTTCCGCAAAGTGACCTCGCGCCTGGCGTAACAAACTCCGTAGCGCATACCACAATTCCCGAAGTGGGATCTACGTGACGGCCACTTTGAGGTGGTCCCGTCGGCGATCTCTGCCGCTCGACGCTCAAGTCCGGGGCCCCGGTACGCCTCGAATATCCGGTGTCCCGAGGGCCGGTGCGGAGTGCTCGAGCCGGTGTGGTGCAAATCACGGCTAACTGCTGAGGCCGCCACCACGATAGCCACCAAAGACCTGCTGTCCCGGCCTTCTGCTGCTGTCTGTCAATCCGTCGGCCTCTACGCTCCTCGCATCCAAGTGCATGAGCCTGCATGCGGGTAATGTCCATACCCGGCTGAAGAGAAACACCCGCACAAGACTCGGCCATATAATCATCTAGCCCGGTGACGTAGCGGTGCACCCTATCCTCCATATCTGCTACCAACGCTGGGACATATCGAGCCAATGAATCAAACTCGACATTGTACTCCTGGCGTGCGTCCTCTGTCTCAGTAACAAAAATCTGTCGGCCCGTGCCCTCCTCATCTGTGGAGGCAAGAAGTGAGTGAGGAAAGCCTCCGAGAACTCGTCCCAAGTAGCTGGGGACACGTGCTCTCCCCGGGATAACTCCCACGAATCAAACCAATCGACTGCGATATCACGTAGCCGATGCGAACCGAAGGTCACGGACTCGGTCTCTGACGCCTTGATCACCCACATGATCCTCTGTAACTGACGGATAAACTCCTGCGGATCATCCTCCGGCCTCGACCCGTAGAACTCTGGCGGGCTACAACTCAGGAAATCCCGTAGCCTCAAATGCGCCTCGGGTGAACCACGGTGCTCGAACTGGGCCAGGCTGAATCGCCAGATCCGGCTGTCCTCGTATGCGCCACGATCACGGCGATGAATCGCCATCTCTGTAACCCATCTCATCCGCTCCGGTGTGGGATGGAGGTGTAGGTCTTGTGGTCTCATCCCATCGCTGCGACCTAAACCCTCGGGTCGGCGGCGTCGTAGAACTAGCCGTCTCGGGTATAGGCCCGGGCACGAGCCTCGTGACTCTAGGTGTCCCGATGGCAGCTCCTACTGTCTTGCCGCCTCGGGCGGGTTGCCTTACGTGGAGGCATAATCATTATGAGAAAGGAATACGTTAGAGGTCCAACTTTATAACACACTCTAAGGCACGATCTCAGTGAGAAGAATGGAAACCAATCCTAAATATCCTATAGCCTCCCGATTATTGGTGTGGTGCAACACACCGATAATCAAGACTCTACTAGATACTGTCAGACACTTTCCGAGGATTAACTTCTCGATACCACTTTTGTCACGACCTGTTCGGGCGTGGATCGTGCCTTACCCGCACCTAAGCGATCATACATCGAGAAAATCAGCGGAAATATAAAACAAGATATGAATCAATGAAAATTGAGACACGCTTTATATGAGAAAAGTCGCTCTTTCGGCATATATACATATAACCCAAGTTTTGCGATTACATCCCAACTGCATAATAGAGCTGAGACCTGCAAGGAAGTAAACAACTATGGCGGACAGGGCCGCCATACCTGAATGTACAAAAACTATCTACAATACAGGAGATCATACCCAAAAAGTAGAGCCTCAGAGAAGATGGAGCTCCGACACCAAAGCAAAGATCCTAAGGATGTGGATCTAGCACTGCTTGCCTCTTACTGCGGCATGAACGCAGCCCCGAAGAGGTCGATAACAGTACTAAGTATGTGAAATCGTAAAGTACTTAAATGAAATCATATCATTTTAAAACCAATTTTATAAATATGCATAAACAACCAATGTAACCGCACATAGTGCCACATCATAAACAAGAGCAACAATAGGTAAACTATAATGTCTTTTCTAGGTCGCGAATGATCAAGCAGGCCAACGCCTCGTAGTATCACTATGCAAGCCTAACTCACGGACTCCGTAGTCCGCATAGGCCACTCACATAGGCCCGCATGTGGTATAACCCCTCAGCGAGGTGAGCTACTCCTCGGCATCGCCCCGACTCGTAGTCCGCATGGCCACATATACCGCGTGAGGTATAACCCCGCACACTAACTCGAACTCAGAGCTCGCATAGGTCCCCGACCCGCATGAGGTATTCTCGAATCATGGTCCTGCATCGCCGAGTCTACCCCGCGACGGAGGCGCTTAACCCCAGATCATGTCAAGAGGTGAGTGATATTGTCACGACCGAACCGGCCCGTGGATCGTGCCTTACCCCGCACCCTAGTGATACAACATCGAGAAAATCAGCGAAATAAAAACACGAACATGAATTAAGAGACATGATAAATAAACAAAGCAACCAAAACAGCTTTTCGTGATATATACATAAATACGAACAGCTTATCCTTTTACAAACTCGCCACAACAAGATTACTGCACTTCTAAGAAGGATAACAACTATGACGGACAGGGCCCCGCCATACCCCGAATGTACAAGAACCTACGGACTGTGGTAACATACCAAAAGATAAGCCTCAAGAAACGGGCTTCCTAACACGTGAACTTTGATCCTATGAGCGAGGATCCACAACAGATGATTTCTACTGCAGATGAACGCGGCCCAAGGAGGTCAAGATAACAGTACCAAGTATGTGAAATCAGAAAAGCGGCAAATGAAATCATAATAGTCTATATAAAGGTGAGACATGTATGATAACCAAACTACGCTCACAACATAAAAGCAGTCATGTCAAGTCAGGGACTCACGCCCTCAAGTCATCCCTCATGCCCGTGGAACTCCTTCCTCACTGCCGGCAGTCTAGATATAAATCGTGTGGAATACGTGTCCCTACCATCCCGGGACTCGGAAAGAATCATGTGGAATACGTGTCCCGCCCATCTCGCGACTCAGAGAATCATGGAATACGTGTCGGCCATCCCATGGGACTCGGTAGAGAATCAGATGAAATACGTGTCCCGGCCCATCTCGTGGGACTCGGTGAATAATCAGATGGAATACGTGTCCCGGCCCATCCCATGGGACTCGATGAATAATCAGATGGAATACGTGTCCCGGCCCATCCCATGGGACTCGGTGAAGAATCAGATGAAATACGTGTCCCGGCCCATCTCGTGTGACTCGGTGAAGAATCGTTCATAACAAATCAGCCGACCCTCCATCGAGAGACACGGTGGTATAGCAATACATTATTTGCACAACAAGGCTATCAAACACAAACATAGGCAAGTTACACACAACTCAAGTTTATTTTAGGCCAAAGTCCAGGTTCTGACCCCAAAGTATTACGTACGTTAAATTCTTTTAAAAGATCCATTTCTTTATTAAAGGTCACCCGATACCCGTAGTATTAAAATAGGGTGACTCACATTTTTAGGTAAACCAAAACACTTTCCTTTTCAACATCAAGTAACAACATTCTTTTCCAAAAGTTCAAGTTTGCCTACTTTCAAACACTTAGGTCTCTTATGTTATAAAGGTTTCATAGTCCATAGACTTAATCACTTAAGAATATAATCCTCTTTTAAACAATTTGAGAAACATATGTCTTATATGTGAGTAGGTTATTCTTGTTCATAATCAATCTTATTAAAGCAGTCATGATCTAGGAAATGTAATATCATTTTGTCTCATCTTAGCTTCTATGCAGATGGAGGTTTCTACTGGTTTTAATAATACTTAATTCGTCAAAACATTTCCTTTTATTAACGCTGCAGTGGTTTGTCGATACTCATTCTGATTTCCAAAATCAGTAAAACATTATCCCTTTTAAAAACCAAGTACTCATTACTCATGAATGAGGTTTCACACCAAAACTCATATTAATTCATTCAAGTCAAGTCTCTTATCTTTTAAGATCAGGTCTCTTAACTTCTAACAATCAGTAAATCATTCTCTTTACCACTCTTAAGACGTTATACCTAACTTCCCATAAGGCTAGTATAACTCTTATGTTTTCAAAACCAAGTATTACTCTTCTTTCAAAAAGGTTTCTTAATTCTTTCGAAATACTTCAAGATTCTTATCATCACACATCAAGTCAGTTATCTTTTAAAAACCACAAAGCATTTCTTACTTACATAAAGCTGTTATAACCAACTTCCCATAAAGCCGTTATAACACTTTATGTTTTAAACCAATCAAATACATTTAACACATGTACGTCTACCGTACTACATAGTTATACACATATCATGCTAGAAAAGATAGGAAGAGGTTCACATACATCGCGACGATTAGCGACTAATAGCAAAATGCTCCAAGTACCTCAAACCGTCGGCTACACCTTAAGCCAAGCAGCTCACGCCACACGTAGTACTTCAACCTATAGAGGCCACAAGGCGCTTATTAACATCTAGATCTCAACGTAGAATATTCTACGTAAAATTCAGAAGACCTCCCCGCAACCGCACAGAAATCTCCTCTCGCCGAGGCTCGCTAACAGCCACAACTCCCTGAGGGGGTTGTACGCCTAACTGGGCGTGCACAATTCTACTTCACAAGAAAGCTACACAAGTCTCAGTAATACACCCTATGTAATTACAGTTCGCTTCTCTTTAAATTCAGCTTAAGTCAAAAGACATTGCCGCATAATTATGTTCGCCTATATATAGTATACTTCAACTATATATTCCTACACATGTAATTTCCAATTACAATAAGGTCAAGAGTGTTTACCTCGATCAGCCCAAATTTATCGAAGTTTATATGTCGATCCTGCGCAAGGTTTAGCTCCTAGTCCGTGCGCTGCAACAAACCTTCGAAGTTCTAACCAACTTCTTCGCAAGTACTTCACCGATCAATGAAGATTTACTGAGGTTTCGTTAGGGGCTAAAGGAAGTATAATAGTATTTTTCTGCTCTACGATAGAGGTAACTTTTGGAAAGTACTACAAGGTATAAGGGCTAGAGTATTTAGTGGCATTATAACAATACTGAGAGTATTTCTATACCACAAAGGGGTATTATACGAAAACAACTAGGCAGTGGGTACCCTACGACTAGCACCACAAGGAGGGGATACTTTCGCCAAGGGGCCTTCTCAGGTGGTGGCGGACGAAACACTGAAGGGAGGAGTATTTGAGACTTAGAAAGATTGCTCAATTTAGGATGAAATAACTCTTCAACAAGGGGGGTATTTATAGGTCAAGAAATGACCAACCAATGGCCAAGATTCATCCAAGTGTAAGGCAAGTGTAGGGCTAGATTTAAGCCAAGTGCACCTTATCCATCTACCACAACAACTTGCACAAAATATCCTACCAACTAAAGTGCTCCCAATCGTCCAAGCCGACCTCTCTTCCAATGTGAGGTGACACATGTCACCCTCCCGTTGGTCCAAAATGTTTCGCCTCTAAAAATCCGCAAAACTAATAAATGACATAGCCGAATTTTCCTTCGCAGTTCTCAGAAATGTTTCGTCGAAAAACGACTTTTCGGCACTGTGCCTAAATTTCAACCTTGCCTACTTTAAGGCTTAAATTATAATATCACACGACTGCCCGGTTCGTGGATCGTGCCTCACCGGCACCCAAGTAGTCATACATCGAGTAACCAATGAATATAAAACAAGACAGAAACAGCTTTATAAAATAAGACACGCTTTATCTCAAGAAAAGCTTGCCTTTCGGCATAATATAAATAACTCAAGTTTTGCTACATCCCAACTGCATAATAGTACTACTGCACTCTAAGGAAGTAAACAACTATGGCGGACAGTTCCCGCCATACCTCGACTGCATAAAACTATCTACAATACAGGAGATCATACCCAAAAGTAGAGCCTCCTAGAAGATGGAGCTCACGACACCAACGCAAAGATCCTAAGGATGTGGATCTAGCACTGCTGCCCTTACCGCGGCATGAACGCAGCCCCGGCGAGGTCAAGATAACAGTACTAAGTATGCGAAATCAGAAATACTTAAATGAAAACATATCATTTTAAAACCCTTTACAAATATGTGTGAAACAACCAAGGAAACCGCACGTAGTGCCACATCACAAACAAGAGCAACAATAGTAATCGTAATAGGTCTTGTCTAGGCCGCGAATGATCAAACAGGCCACTCGCCTCATCATCATTCTCGCAAGCCTAACTCGACTCGAGTCCGCATAGGCCACTCACGGGCCCGCATGAGGTATAACCCCGCATCGAGGGTAGCTACTCCTGCATCGCCCCGACTCATTGTCCGCACGGCCACACGCATCGCATGAGGCATAACCCCGCATACTAACTCGAACTCGTAGTTCAAGATAGGCCCCTGGACCCGCATGAGGTATTCTCGAATCACGGTCCTGCATCACCGAGTCTACCCCGCGACGGAGGCGCCTTAACCCGTGATCATCTCAAGAGGTGAGTGATAGTATACTAACATAACAACTTATCTTTAAACAATCATAAGCACAACAAGGATACTCACCTATACAACGTTACAAGATACTAACACACATAGCATCATATCATGTCTATTTATCAAACCATTCTTTATTATTCTTTTCACAATACAAGTCCGTTATAAACACATAGGCAAACTTGTTTCTTTTATAAATCTTAAGTGGTTATACTTACTTCCCATAAAGCTAGTATAACTCTTAAGCTTCGCTTTAAAACCAATTAGTTCTCTTCATAATATGATTCAAGAGTCTTTTGAAATGTTTTCGCTTCTTTATTATTCAAAGCTTAAGCCGTGAGGCATTGCCGTAAGTATTATTCAAAGCTTAAGCCGTGAGGCATTGCCGTAAGTATTATTCAGCTTAAGTCAAAGACATTGCCGTAGTTATATTGTAAAATATCATGCTTTAGGAAGAATCACATACCTTCTCAAATAAAACCACCGCCAAGTCAATATGTCGCGCAGAGAGTCACCTATAATAGTCACAGATATCTATTAAAGACTACTCAAGGTCATTCTAAACAGGGGTTCATAATTCTACTGAAGTCGGGCAAAGACTTCCCTACCCATGAGCTATATAAGTTCATCAGGAAAACAATCCCATGTAAGTACAGCTTTGATTATTCTTCTTTAAACCCTTCTAAGTGATTAATACTTCAATTCTATTCAGGATATACTTAAGTATTTATACTTATTCTTATACCATAACAATAAGTATTCTCTAATTCAAAAGAGGGTTAGGATTATTACCCTGTAAGCCCAATAATATCCTAGAAAAGTCGCTACTGAGCAAGGTTTTGCTCCTAAGTTGTATGCTCCAAGGAAACCTTAGAAGTTCTTCACAACCTCTACTAAGTACTAAGGTATTTGGGCTAGGTATTTTGGGCATTATAACGATACAAGAAGACAACTTTTCTACCAAGGAGGGGTAGATTTCGGCTAGGCTAGTGGGGTAGGCTCTACCATACAACACAAGTGGAGGAAGAGGTGTTTGGACGAAAAGCTTAAGGGAGAGGAGAGGATTTTTAGACTTGAAGATAACTTTGTGGATGAATAACTCTTCATCTCTAAGGGTATTTATAGCTCAAGCCTTGGCCAACCAATGGCCAAGATGAAGACAAGTGCAAGGCAAGTGTAAGGCCAAGATCAAGCCAAGTGCACCCTACTCCTACTCCACAAAACACTCCACAAAACACTCCACAAAACATGGCACAAAACAAGGCCTAAACAAGGACCCAATCGGCCAAGGCCAACACCCCTCTTTGGACGCCCAATCGTCCAAAGCCACCCCACTTGCTTCAAATGTGAGGTGACATGCCACCCTCCCGCTGGTCCACACTGTTTCGTCACTCGGAAAAATCCGCAAAAATAAGAAATGGCATAGCCGGAATTTACTCTACGAAAGCTGTGGAAACGTTTCGTCGGAAAACGATTCTTTTAGTGAGTTGTGTACAAAATAAAACGTCCAAGGCTTATCTTTAAGGCAAGACTTTCGTACGTATTCCCTTACGTACATACTCTGGAAATACGGGGTATAACATTCTCCCCTCCTTAGAAACATTCGTCCCGAATGTTCCTTCCCAAGACGGTTAGCGAAGAAGCTTAAACAGTTGTAAATGCCACACACGCCACAGAGCAACACATAGGCGTAAACGATAACGAAAATTTACAAGTAGGAAAGTGAATTTACACGAGGTATGGGAATAGTGAGGATACTTCCGCCTCATGTCCTCCTCGGCTTCCCATGTCATCTCCTCCTCGAGCTCGTTCGCCACAAGACTTTGACGAAGCCACGCCCTTCGTCCGCAGACGCCTAACTCGACGATCGACTATCGCTATGGAATCTCCTCATACGATAACCCTGGTCACCGACATCGCCAATCGGGTGTACCTAGATGGATCCCCGATACATCTCCTCAAAGATAGATACGTGAAAACCGGATGCACCGCCTCCGATCGGACGGCAGATTCAACTCATAGGCAACCTTGCCTACCTGCGACAACTAAACGCCCAATGTACCTGTGGCCGAGCTTCCTTCTTCCCGAATCTCATCACACCCTTCATGGGTGACACCTTTAGGAAAACCCAATCATGAACTCGAACTCAAGATGTCGACGACGATGATCCGCATACGACTGGCCGACTCAGTCGCCAATAGCCGCCTCGATAAGTTTCACCTTATCCATCGCCTGTACCAAATCTTGTCCCACTAGCCGCCGCCCACATCGAACCAACCTATAGGCGATTCGCACTTCCTCCCATACAAGGCCTCATAAGGCGCCATCCGAATACCGGAGTGGTAGCTATTATTATATGCGAACTCAACTAGAGGCAAATGATCCTCCCAACTACCACTAAAGTCAATAACACAGCTCGCAGATATCCTCGCAGTCCGGATAGTGCGCTCGCCGTCCGTCTGCGTGGATGAAATGCGCATCGTGCTCACTGCGCCCCTAAACCCCTCGAAGGACCTCCGTAAGTTAGCCGTAAACCGGGCTCCTCATCGATATGATCGAGTAGGGACTCCACGCATCGACGATCTCTGATGTAAAGTCCGCATAATCCTCACCGAAAAGTCGCCCCGACGGAAGAAAGTGGGCTGATTTCACACCGCCGACGATAACCCATATAGAATCATGTCTCCTCCGAGTGCGAGGTAATCCCGTGATGAAGTCCATGTTGATTACCTCCCACTTCCGTGTCGGATCTCAATCGTCAGAACAAACCACCGTGCCTCCGTGCTCTACCTTTACTTGCCGACAACACGCACCGAGCTACGAACTCGCAACGCCCCTCTTCAATCCATCCCACCAATACACGATCTAAGGTCGTGGTACATCTTGGTCGACCCGATGGATAGAGTAACGCGCGCGGTGCTTCCTCAAGAACTCCGCCAAGTCCTCAAACATCCGAACACAATACCGCCAAACCTTAGCACCCCATCAGTGCTACCTCAAAAGGACCCTTGCCCTCACGAAGAGTCAGATCACGATATCGAATCAAAGCCGGATCTCGAATCGTTGCTCTTCACCTCCTCGACGATGGAAGACTCGCAATCTCACGAACTCTAACCCCATCGCTATCGTAATCAATCAAACGGACACCAAGGCTCGCTAATCGATGCAAATCACGAACCATGTCCTCCTCTCTAGCGCACATCCGATAGGCTCCCATCGACCTACGACTAAGAGCATCCGCCACAACATCGCCTTCCCGTGGTATAGATATCAACATCGTAATCCTTAAGCAACTCTAACCACCGCCTCTCGCCGTGAAGTTCACTCCTCCGTCGAAGATATACCGAGGCTCTTGTGGTCCGTATAAATATCCACGTGAACCCCATACAAATAGTGCCTCCAGATCTTCAAAGCGTGAATCACTACCGCTAACTCCAAATCATGGGTGGGTAGTTCCTCACGTGTTTCTTCACCGCCGATGCATATGCTATAACCCCGCCATGCCGCATCAATACACATCCCAACCCGATGCCCGACGATCACAATACACGACATAACCATCCGACCTCCGGAAGAGTAAGAACGGGCGGTCGCCGGTCTTCTTTCAAGAATCGAAACCCCGCCACAAGCATCACCATCAAACTTGGCTGCTTCGAGTCACCTAGTCAATGGTGCGTAGATAGAAGCAAACTTCTCCACGAACCGCCGATAATAACTCGCAAGGCCCGTAAAATCGCGAACCTGCTTGAGTAGTAGGTCTCGCCAAGTCTCGATCGCCGATCTTGGCCGTATCAACTCGAATGCCATCACCCGGCAATATGCCCAAGAAACGCCATCAAGTCAACCAAAACTCACATTTGGAAAACTTGGCGCATAACCGCTGGTCTCGAGAATCACAAGACAGCCTCAAATGCTCCGCATGCTCCCGCC
Source organism: Przewalskia tangutica (assembly GCA_029844215.1). Classification (NCBI taxonomy): domain Eukaryota; kingdom Viridiplantae; phylum Streptophyta; class Magnoliopsida; order Solanales; family Solanaceae; genus Przewalskia; species Przewalskia tangutica. The sequence continues at coordinate 70,069,722 of CM056727.1, forward strand.
CGAGCGAATAAACCAAGATATCATCAATGAACACTATCACAAACGTGTCCAAAATGGTTTGAACACTCGGTTCATCAAATCCATGAATACCGCCGAGCATTGGTCAACCCAAAAGACATGACTCGAACTCATAATGCCCGCATCGTCCGAATGCGATCCTGGGACATCCACCTCTCGACTCGCACTGATGATAGCCCGATCGCAGATCAATCTTGAGAAACATCTCGCACTCGCAACCGTCGAACAAATCATCAATCCCGGGAGGGGTATCTGTTTAATGGTCACCTTGTTCACCGTCAGAATCAACACACACGCGCAGCTGGCCCCGCCCTTCTTCTTCACGAACAATACCGCGCTTCGTGGAGAAACACTGGGCCTAATGAAGCCCTTCTCTAGCAAATCCCTAAGCCGATCCTTCACTCTCTCAACTCGGGCAGTGCCATTCTCAGATGGCGAATGGAAATAGGCCGAGTATCCGCAATATGTCAATACAAAACTCAATCTCCTCTCGGGAGGGATACAGGAGGTCATCTGGGAACACGTGGGAACTCACGACTACGGAATCGATCAAAACTGTACCGCAGCCTCGTGATCAAACACCCGAACTAGATGGTAGATATACCCTTCGCACCATCTTCCTAGCCTCGAGGTAGGAAATAAACCTACCCTACGATATACCGTGCTCCTCCCACTCAACAACCGGCCTCAGAAACTGGAACTGCATTACTTTCTCTCAGTCTACATTGGCATAGCAAGAAGCTAGCCAATCCATCCCCATAATCACGCCAAGTCAATCATCTCCAACTCTATCAAGTCGGCCAGGTCCGACGATCAGAATGGTCACAGACAAGCTCTATATACCCGCCGAGCTACCACCGAATCACCATCGCGTAGCTACCTCGAAGCGGTTCATGGACTCGTGCTCTATCCCTATCCTACTAGCAACAAGCGGAGATATATAGGACAGTAGAACCCGGATCTATCAAAGCATACACATCAAACCCAGAAACTGATAAGGTACCTGTGACGACATCAGGTGAGGCCTCCTGATCCTGTCGGCTGGACAAAGCATATATGCGGTTCTGAGGACCGCTAGAACTGGGACCCGAGCCACGACCTCTGCCGCGACCTGGCCGACCCACGAGCACTCGCCTCCGGGCGAGTAATCGTAGGAGATGATGGCCGCCACGTAACCCGGCGCCGAGCCCTACCACCGCCACGCCGGCCGACAGCCGCAAAGTGACTCGCCGCCACAACTGTAACAAGATCCATAAGTAGTACCACACTTCCCGTAATGGGATCCCCGTGACGCCACACCGGGTGGTCCCGATCGCCGCACTCGCTACTCGACGCCCAAGCTCTGGCCCCGGTCGCCAAAAACTCGCCGTGGCCGAGGACGGTGCAGAGTGCTCAGCCGGCCGTGGTGCGACCCAGATCGCCGCGAGGCCGCCACCACGATAACCACCGTAAGACCTCCCGCCCCGGCCTTCTTCTCGCTGCCGCCCACTCGCCGACCTCGGCCTCGCATCCAAGGGCGTGAGCTCGCATGCGGTAATGTCCATACCCGGCCGAGAGAAACCCCGCGACATGACTCGCCATATAGTCGCTTCAGCCCTGACATAGCGGTGCACCCTATCCTCCATATCTGCTACCAATGCCGGGACATATCGAGCCAAAGAATCAAACTCGACATTGTACTCCCGACAAGGCCCCTCTCGCCTCAGCAGTAAAAATCTATCACCGCGCCTCCTCATCCGCGAGGCAAGAAGTGAGTGAGGAAAGCCTCTCGAGAACTCATCCCAAGTAGCTGGGACGCGTGCTTTCCACGGATAACTCCCATGAATCAAACCAATCGATCGCGGTATCACGCAACCTTATGTGAACCAAAGATCACGGACCGGTCTCCGACGCCCGATCACTCTCAAAATCCTTCGACCGACGGATGAACTCTCGCGATCATCCTCCGGCCGACCCATAAAACTCCGGCGGCTACAACTCAAGAAATCTCGTAGCCTCAAACTATTCGCCTCGGGTGTACCACGGGCGCGATCGAGCTGAGCCGAACCGAACCGCCGTGATCCAATCTCTCTCGACGGGCCACAACTTTAGCCAAAAGCCGGGCATCTCTCTTTGCCTAACTCTCCGCCCCAGCCGTGGGATGAGGCGGGTACCGTGGTCTTGTGGCTGGCCGGGCGGCGCCATGTAACTCGCCGCCTTCGTATAGACTGGCCCGAGCCTCGTGACTCGGGTGTCTCGCTAGCGCCTCGGCCGCCTTGCCCTTCGGGCCCGGTTGCTTTACGCGAGGCATAATCATACAGAAAGGAATACGTTAGAGGGTCCAACCTATAACATGCCTCTAAAGCACGATCTCGTAATGAGAAGAATGGAACCCAATCCTAAATATCCTATAGTTTCTCGATTATTGGTGGTGCACAACACACCGATAATCAAGACTCTACTAGATACGGTCTGTAGACACTTTCCGAGGATTAACTGCTCTGATACCACTTTTGTCACGACTGCCCGGCCCGTGGATCGTGCCTCACCGGCACCCAAGTAGTCATACATCAGAGTAACCAGCTGAATATAAAACTAGACAGAAACAGCTTTATAAAATAAGACACGCTTTATCTCAAGAAAAGCTTGCCTTTCGCATAATATAAATAACTCAAGTTTTGCGCTACATCCCAACTGCATAATAGTACTACTGCACTTCTAAGGAAGTAAACAACTATGGCGGACAGGCTCCGCCATACCCTCGACAGATAAAACTATCTACAATACAGGGAGATCATACCCAAAAGTAGAGCCTCCGGAGAAGATGGAGCTCCTGACACCAACGCAAAGATCCTAAGGATGTGGATCTAGCACCTGCTTGCCCTTACCTGCGGCATGAACGCAGCCCCCCGAAGGAGGTCAGTACAACAGGTACTAAGTATGCGAAACTGTAAAATACTTAAATGAAAACATATCATTTTAAAACCAGTTTACAAATATGTGTGAAACAACCAAGGAAAACCGCACGTAGTGCCACATCACAAACAAGAGCAACAATAAGTAACTGTAATAGGTCTTGTTTAGGCTGCGAATGATCAAAGCAGGCCACTCGCCTCATCATCATTCTCGCAAGCCTAATCTCGACTCGAGTCCGCATAGGCCACTCACATGGGCCCGCATGAGGTATAACCCCGCATCGAGGGTAGCTACTCCGGCATCGCCCCGACTCATTGTCCGCATGGCCACTGCATCGCATGAGGCATAACCCCGCATACTAACTCGAACTCTCAGCCCGCATAGGCCCTCGACCCGCATGAGGTATTCTCGAATCATGGTCCCAGACCGCCTGAGTCTACCCCGCATCGGAGGGCAGCTTAACCCCCGGTATCATCTCAAGAGGTGAGTGATAGTATACTAACATAACAACTTATCTTTAAACAATCATAAGCACAACAAGGATACTCACCTATACAACGTTACAAGATACTAACACACATAGCATCATATCATGTCTATTTATCAAACCATTCTTTATTATTCTTTTCACAATACAAGTCTGTTATAAACACATAGGCAAACTTGTTTCTTTTATAAATCTTAAGTGGTTATACTTACTTCCCATAAAGCTAGTATAACTCTTAAGCTTCTGTTTTAAAAACCAATTAGTTCTCTTACATAATATGATTCAAGAGTCTTTGAAATGCTTTCAGTTCTTTATTATTCAGGCTTAAGCCGTGAGGCATTGCCGTAAGTATTATTCAGGCTTAAGCCGTGAGGCATTGCCGTAAGTATTATTCAGGCTTAAGCCGTGAGGCATTGCCGTAAGTATTATTCAGGCTTAAGCCGTGAGGCATTGCCGTAAGTATTATTCAGGCTTAAGTCAAAGACATTGCCGTAGTTATATTGTAAAATATCATGCTTTAGGAAGAATCACATACCTTCTCAGCGAAAACCACCTGCCAAGTTGAATATGTCGCGCAGAGTCACCTATAATAGTCACGTATATCTATTAAAGACTACTCAAGGTCATTCTAAACAGGGGTTCATAATTTACGGTAAGTCGCAAAGACTTCCCTACCCGTGAGCTATATAAGTTCATCAGAAAACAAATTCTATGTAAGTACTGCTTTGATTATTCTTCTTTAAACCCTTCTAAGTGATTAATACTTCAATTCTATTCAGGATATACTTATATTTATACTTATTCTTATACCATAACAATAAGTATTCTCTAATTCAAAAGAGGGTTAGGATTATTACCTCGGTAAGCCCAATAATATCCTAGAAAAAGTCGCGCCTGAGCAAGGTTTTTCTCCTAAGTTGTATGCTCCAAGGAAACCTTAGAAGTTCTTCACAACCTCTACTAAGTACTAAGGTATTTGGGCTAGGGTATTTTGGGCATTATAACGATACAAGAAGACAACTTTTCTACCAAGGAGGGGGTAGATTTCGGCTAGGCTAGGGGGTAGGCTCTCGGCCATACAACACAAGGGGAGGGAAGAGGTGTTTGGACGAAAAGCTTAAGGGAGAGGAGAGGATTTTTAGACTTGGAAGATAACTTTGTGGATGAATAACTCTTCATCTCTAAGGGGGTATTTATAGCTCAAGCCTTGGCCAACCAATGGCCAAGATGAAGACAAGTGCAAGGCAAGTGTAAGGCCAAGATCAAGCCAAGTGCACCCTACTCCTACTCCACAAAACACTCCACAAAACACTCCACAAAACATGGCACAAAACAAGGCCTAAACAAGGACCCAATCGGCCAAGGCCAACACCCCTCTTTGGACGCCCAATCGTCCAAAGCCACCCCACTTGCTTCCAATGTGAGGGTGACACATGTCACCCTCCCGTTGGTCCAAAATGTTTCGTCTCTCGGAAAAATCCGCAAAAATAAGAAATGGCATAGCCGGAATTTACTCTACGAAAGCTGTGGAAACGTTTCGTCGGAAAACGATTCTTTTAGTGAGTTGTGTACAAAATAAAACGTCCAAGGCTTATCTTTAAGGCAAGACTTTCGTATGTATTCCCTTACGTACATACTCTGGAAATACGGGGTATAACAAATACGTACGCCCTCACGTACATACTCTGGAAATACGGGGTATAACAGATATTATACTAACATAACCGTTTATCGTTAAACAACATAAGCACAACAAGAATACTCTCTTATACAAACGTTACAAGACACTAACACACATAGCATCATATTATGTCTACTTTTCAAACCATCTTACTACACCTTACAGAAATCAATACAAGGTTGTTATAAACAAATAAGTAAACAGTTCCTTTTATCTTTCTTAAGTGGTTATACCTAACTTCCCATAAAGCTAGTATAACTCTTAAGCTTTTTGTTTAAAAACCAAACATTTCTCTTCTGTTAGAAAATGATTCAGTATTCTTTTGAAATGCTTTAAGATCCTTATTATTCAGGCTTAAGTCGCAAGACATTGCCGTAAGTATTATTCAGGCTTAAGTCGCAAGACATTGCCGTAAGTATTATTCAGGCTTAAGTCGCAAGACATTGCCGTAGTTACTATTCAGTTAACACACGTACGTCTACCGTACTATATATATATTTAAAATATCATGCTCAAGAGTATAGGAAGAATCACATACCTTCTCGGCGAAATCCACCTGCCAAGTCGAATATGTCGCGCGCAGAGAATCAACCTATAATAGTCAGACACGTCTATCAACGTCTAGACTACTCTGTAAATAGTTCTAAGCAGAGGGTTCCCTATTCTACGGAAATTTGGGCAGCACTTCCCTACCCGTCAAGCTACTCAAGTCTACTGTGAAAACAGTCCTATGTAAGTATAGTTCAATTCTATTTTGTAATATCCTTCTAAGTATTTATACTTATTCCTATACTTCTACAGTATGTATTCTCTAATTACAACAGAAGGGTAAGATTATTTACCTCGGTAAGCCCAATAATATCCTAGATATAAGTCGATCCTGAGCAAGGTTTAGCTCCTAATTTGTACGCTCCGATAGCTCCAAGAACCCTTAGAAGTTCTTCACAACTTCTACTAAGTACTAAGGGATTTGGGCTAGGGTATTTAGGAATAGTAACTACACTTGGAAGACAACATTTCTACCAAGGGAGGGGGGGTGTTTCGGCTAGGGCTTTCTTTAGAGGGGGGGGAGGCTCTCGGCCAAGCCACTTAGGCTAGAGGGGAGGGGGGAGAGGGTGTTAGACGAAAATGCTCAAGGGAGAGGGAGGGATTTTAGACTTGGAAAGTTTGCTTTGTGGATGAAGAACTCTTCATCTTAAGGGGGGTATTTATAGGTCAAGCAAAGGCCAACCAATGGCCAAGATGATGCCAAGTGCAAGGCAAGTGTAAGGTCAAGATTAGGGCAAGTGTACCTTATCCAACTATCACACAAAATATCCTACCAACTCCATGACAAAATAGCCACTCCATTCGGCCCTATTGCCGTCTCACATCCATCAATGAGAGGGTGACAAGTGTCGCCCTCTCGTTGGCCCAAAGTGTTACGTCTCTCGGAAAAATCCGCAAAAATTAGAAATGGCATAGCCGGAATTTACCCTACGCGAGTCTTGTAAAACGTTTCGTCGGAAAACGATTCTTTGTGAGAGTTGTGCCCAAAAAACGTCCTAGGCCTAAACTTTAAGGCTAAACTTTCGTACGTACGCCCTCACGTACATACTCTGGAAATACGGGGTATAACAATACTCATCTTACACGTACTAATCTCTAGAGGGTTAAGAATATACATGTATCTACTGCTTCACTCCCCTTAGTCGTTCTAATCAAACCTGCCCCGTAGGGCGCATAGCTAGGGAAGATGATGAATCCGGTCACCGATCACGGCGTCGAGTCCTCCTACTTACATCCCTCCTACTAGGACATCCTTTCGACACATGGCCCTGACGGCCGCAGGTAAAACAAGTACCAACTAAAAGACGACATTCCCCGGGATGACGTTTGATACACTGTGAACACCGGGAAAATCAATCCGGCCGGAACCTACGTGTAGCCGTGGAACCTAAGCTCGAGCTCACCAACTCCGCCACTCCCGAACGCTTCAACCCCGTGGAGGACCACTCGACCGTGGATGTGCGTATCTAATCTGGCCGCGAGGCGATTGGCCTCGAAAGTTACCAAAGGACTCCGCTGCTCGCCTCTTCGCTGCCTCGTTAACCCGTTGATCTCTACTTTTCTTGGCTCGCTGCATAAGCCCGCATGCAGGCCATGCTCAAGCCTAATCAAGAATTACTCTTGCACAACCTCTTAGATATTCATCAAGACTCGCGGTACATCGATACTCTCGTAGCCAAATCCATAGCTAGTAATGTGGTCGCCTTTGCAATCTCTATTCTCTGCTCCTGGCCGTGAACCAAGGTTCAACTTATCATGGCCGCAGAGGAATCGCCGCCGTGCTAAACTCTGTTGGCCTGGTGATGTCGCAACTCCCCAAATGAAGCACCACCCTGGTGATGATTGCCCGTGCCCACGTAACCTCTCAGACTTTACTCGCAGCCTCCTGCCGCTTTGCCTCCGGCTCGCTGCCTTACACGAGGCATAGCAGTGGAAAGAAATACGTTAGAGGGTCCAACTTATAACACGCCTCTAAGGCACGATCCAAGAGTGAGAAGAATGGAAACCAATCCTAAATATCCTATAGCCTCTCGATTATTGGTGGTGCACAACATACCGATAATCAAGACTCTCATCGATACGGCTCAGTAGACACTTTCCGAGGATTAATCGCTTCGATACCACTTTTGTCACGACCAACCCGGTTCGTGGATCGTGCCTTACCCCGCACCCAAGTAGACATACATCAGAGTAATCAGCGGAACATAAGACAAGACATGAAATATCAAAAAGTGTAAAACAGTTATCTGAGAAAATTTGCCTTTCGGTATAATATATAAAACTTAAATCCGAACAGTTACATCCCTTTTACAGCTCTGCCCACAACAGTACTACAGAACTCTAAGAGTGACATGACAATAATGGCGGGACAGGGCCCCGCCATACCCCTGAATGTAAGCACCTACTACGACAGGACTATACCACCGATAAGCCTCCGAGAAACGGAGCTTCCCAAACGCCGAATCGTGACCACGAGAGTTAGGATCAACGATCGGTGTACCTCAACTCGCGCAGATGAACGCGGCCCCGGAGGTCAAGACAACAGTACCAAGTATGTGAAATCAAAATATCAGAAATGAAATCATAGTAGTCTATATAAAGCGGGAGACATGTATGATAACCAAACTACGCTCACAATAAATAAGCAAATATGTCAAGTCGTGACTCACGCCTCAAAGTCATCACTCAAATATAACAATGGGTCTCACGCCACAACATCAATCATGCGTGGAATACCTTCCTCACCGCCAGCTTCATGATATAACAAAGACCAAGGAATACACATGAACACCGTGTCCCACCTGTCATCATAAAACCGCACGGTAAGTAAGGCATAGCCGACTACTAAAACCTACAAGACAAACAAGGTCATAAATCAGATCATGAGATCTGTCTAGACCGTCACATGATCAAAGCCGCCACTCGCTCGCAGATCTAATGCGCGTCTAGCCTCGAACTTCCCGCAGCCCGATAAAGCCATCGCAATGGCCCGCATGAGGTATTCCCATCGAGAGTAGCTACTCCCGCATCCTCCCGACTCGCGATCCGCATGGCCACATAGACCGCATGAACATAAAGGCCGCACACTAACTCGAGCTCTCGTAGCTCAAGATAGGCCCCCGGACCCGCATGAGGTATTCTCGAATCATACGTCACACGCACTACCGAAGTCTACCCCGCACGGAGGCGACAACCTCCGGATGATGTCAAGGTGAGTGGTACAATACCAACATAACGGCTGATAGTTAAACAACTTAAGCGCAATCGAGGAAAACCCTTTACACAAACATCACAAGATAATAACACACGTAGCATCCTAGCATGTTTACTTATCAAATCAACAAGAAAGTATTACAAGGCTATCACAAACCAACACAATCAAGTTATTCACACAAGGTACTTTCTACTATATGATTAACAAGATCGGGTTTTTATCCCCAAAGTACTTCATACATTAACTCTTTAAGAGATCTGTTTTTTTTTTCACAAATAGTCACACAATACTCGTAGTATATAAAAATAGAGTGACTATCTTTTGAAGTAAACCAAAACACTTCTCTTTGTAAAATCAAGTAACAACATTATTTTCCAAACGTTCAAGTTTGCCTAATTCCAAATGTTCAGGTTTCTCATTTTTCGAAAGGTTTCGTAGTTCATAGTTTTAATCCTTTAAAACAATTTGAGAAACATATACCTTATGTGGGAGTAGTTTATTCTTGTTCATAACAATCTTATTACAGCAGCCATGATATAGGAAATGTAATATCATTTTGTCTCATCTTAGTTTCTATGCAGATGGAAGTTTCTACTGGTTTTAATAATACTTTATTTAGTCAAAACATTTCCCTTTATTAGCGCTGATGTGGTTTGTTCGATACTTATTCTGATTTCCGAAATCAGTAAAACATTATTCCTTTTTAAAAACCAAGTACTCATTACTCACGAATGAGGTTTCACACTTTTTAACAAAACACATATTAATTAACCAAGTCAAGTCTCTTATCTTTTTAAGATTAAGTCTCTTAATCTTCTTAAAGTCAATAAACCCTTCTTTTTATCTTTCTTAAGCCGTTATACCTAACTTCCCATAAAGCTAGTATAACGCTTAAGCTTTTAAAACCAAGTATTACTCTTCTGTTAAAAATGGTTCAGTATTCTTTTGAAATACTTCAAGATTATTCAGGCTTAAGTCAAAAGACATTGCCGTAATTATTATTCAGGCTTAAGTCAAAAGACATTACCGTAATTATTATTCAGTTAACACACGTACGTCTACCGTACTATATATACTTTAAAATATCATGCTCAAGAGTATAGGAAGAATCACATACCTCGCGACGATTATCGACTACTAGCAAAACGCTCCAAAGTACTGTAGTCCGGCTAGCCTTTTCCACCCTCCGAGTAGAATACGCTACTCGCAGTACTTCAACCTATAATGGTTATACAAGTCTATCAAAGTCTAGACTACTCGGTAGAATAAATCTAGATACAAGATCCTACGGAAAATTGGACAGCACTTCCTTACCCGCCAAACTTCACAAGTTCATCAGAATACAAATTCTATGTAAGTACATTTCAATTCTCTTCTTATATACTTTCCTTGTATATACCTTATACTTAATTCTTATACTTCAATAGTATATACTCAATTACTAAAGGGAGACAAGATATTTACCTCGATAAGCCCAAAATTATCCAAGTTTAAATGTCGATCCCGAAATGACGTTTAGCTCCTACTCCGGGTACTCCAACCCGCTCCAAACAACCCTTAGAAGTTCTACGCAACTTCTTCTTAATACTTCAACCAACTGTGAAGATTTTCCTTAGGGTTTCGGTTTGAGACAAAAGGACATAAGGTAGTATTTTCTGCTCTACGTATAGAGGTATCTTTAGAATACTACAAGGTATAAGGTTAAGGTATTTGGGTATAGTAACAATACTTGGAGAGTATTTCTACCAAGAGGTGGGTGTATTTTATGAGAACAACTAGGCAAGGGGTACCCCACGCTTAGCCCTACAAGGAGGGGTGTGTCTCGCCACACCACAAGGAGTGGGTGATATCTCTCGGCCAAGAGGCCTCACGAAAGGGGAGGGTTCTCAAGACTAAGGAAGTGAGGAGTGGATGAAGAACTCTTCACAATGGGAGGGGTATTTATAGGGAAACCAATGGCCATGATCTAGCCAAGTGGGGGGCAAGTGGAGGGCCAAGATTTTCCCAAGTGCCCCCTAGTCCCTACTCCACAAATCCCTCACAAAATATCTTACCAACTTGACCCCTAAATCGTGCAAGGTTGCCGTCCACACTCCACCAACTTGAGGGTGACAAGTGTCGCCCTCTCGTTGGTCCAAAATATTACGTCTCTCGGAAAAATCCGCAAAAATTAAAAATGACATAGCTGGAATTTTCCCTTCGCAAGTTTTGTAAAACATTTCGTCGAAAAACGATTCTAATCGGGTGTTGTGCACAAAAATATTTTCGGCCAAGTCTACTTAAAGTTCAAACTTTTCTACGTACGTCCTCACGTACATACTCTGGAAATACGGGGTATAACATATGGCAGGGCCCTTTCCCGTCATAGGTATTGTTACATTCTTAGAGGTCTGTAGTACTGTTGTGGGCAGGTTTGTAAATGGGAATGTAACTGTTCAAAGTTTTATTATATATACATGCCGAAAGGCGATATTTTCATGGATAAACTGTTTTCATTTTATAATCATTTCATGTCTTATTTTTTATTCCGCTGATTACTCTGATGTATGACTACTTGGGTGCCCGGGTAAGGCACCAGTCACGGGCCTGGGTTCGGGTCGTGACAAAAGTGGTATCAGAGCAGTTAATCCTCGGAAAGTGTCTACAGACCGTGTCTAGTAGAGTCTTGATTATCGGTGTGTTGTGCACCACATCTATAATCAGGAGGCTGCAGGACATTTAGGATTGGTTTCCATTCTTCTCATTCTGAGATCGTGCCTTAGAGCTGTGTTATAAGTTAGACCCCTCTGACGTATTTCGTTTTTACCAGTTATGCCCCGCGCAAGGCAACCCGGGCCCAGATGGGCAAGGCAGCCGGGGGAGCTGCTAGTAGGATACAGAGGAGTACGGGGCGCAGCCCGTCAATACGAGATAGTGCTTGACGACAAGTTTTGCGACGCCGCCACCCAAAGAGTTTAGGTCGCAGCGGTGGCTGCCGAGACCATAGTACTGAGCCTCGGTCCCACACCGGAGCAGAGGAGTTGGGGTACAAAGAGATGGCCCGCCATCGCCGTGATCGTGGCGACATGAGGATAGGCCGACGCAGCAGTTCAAAGAGTACCCATGGTTCACCCGAGATCGGATAGTTTGAGGCTACGGACTTTCGAGTTGTAGCCGCTTGAGTTCTACGTCGAGGCACGAGGATGATCCGCAGAGTTCATTCGACAGCGATTCTGGATCATGAGAGTGATCAAGGCTTCGAGACCGAGTCGGTGGTCTTAGGTTTGCATCGGCCGCGCGTGATACCGCAATGATCGTTTGATTCGCGAGCTGTCTCGGGAGAGTATGCACTTCCACCGTATGGGACGAGTTCTCGTGGGCATTTTTGCACATTTCTTGCCTCCACAGATGAGAAGGGCTCGGCCGGCGATTTTTGACGTTGAGGCACCGCATACGGTTCGGAGTACAATGTGGAGTTTGAATCATTAGCTCAGACGCCCCGCATTGTAGCCGACATGGAGGACGAGTGCACCGCCACGCCACCGCTCGATGACTACTTGGCAGAGGCTTGTTCGGGTGTAGCTCTTCAGCCGGGCATGGACATTGCCCGCATGCAGGCTTATGCACTTGGATGTGAGGAGCGGAGAGGTCGACGGAATGACCGAGATCAGCAGAAGAGGGCCAGGACAGCAGGGTCCTTTGGTAACTTTCGAGGCGGACCGCCTCAGCAGCAGGTTAGTTATGTACCTCCGCCAAGATGCAGTGGTCCTCCGCGCCTTTAGGATGTTCAGGTATTCGAGCCGGTGAACTCGAACCTGTGGCTTCCGGTATACATGGGTTCTAGCCAGTCGGGTTCATGCTTTCCTCAGTGTGCACGATGCGGCAAACGTCATCCCGGGGAGTGTCGTCTTCTTACTGGTGCTTGTTTCACCTGCGGCCGTCAGGGCCATGTGACGAGGGACTGTCCTAAAAGGAGGGATACAGGTAGAATGACGCAGCGACCGGTCGAGCAGGATCATCGCTTTCTACTATGCATACTGCAGGCGTGCCTATGATTAGAGTGGAGCGGATAGTACGGTGTATATTCTTACCCCTCTAGAGACTAGTATGCATTGATGATGTGATGAAATGCTAAGTATTATGTTCTGATAGCATTATGTTAAAATTGTGTTTAGAAACATGGTTAGTTAGAAGGGTAAGTTTGGGGACAGGGAAAGTGTGAGCCTTAGAGTTTTATACGTAAAGACCTTAGATGCGAGGCCATCTTGAGTAAAAGATTTATGTTTGTGTTGACCTTTATCAGGGTGCATAGTATACGTGGGATATATTTGTGTGATAAGTCCCTGAGTGGTATGAAATGAAAGAGGGTAGTTGAGCTAAGGAGACCACTAGGTTTTCGTGACTTGATTGTGAGATTGTTTCGGATCGGGGGAACAAGTGTTTAGCGCGATAGCGGGTCGGGTTGAGGACCATTCACGGGTCAACCCGCGGCCTGTTTTGTGGTGGGGTCAGTTCGAGGTGGTCCCGCCAGTTGGTAGGGTCACGAGGGTGCTAGGCCCAAGTTCAGATGACCATCGTATGAGTTCGTGGATATGTTCGACCAGAATCGGATCGTGAATGTCGGGGATGGCCTTAAAGGAGATTGAGGCTAGTAAGATGACCAAGTTTGGAGGTAGTGACTCCGAAGATTTTGGAAACTGAAGCGATGACTGAAGTATGGTACGTATACTAGAAAGAGTTCAAGTGTTCGAGAAGAGTACGACGAGTGAGAAAAGAAGTGAACGTGTGTTATTTTGCGGCCAGGTGTGGCATTGGCAACTTGTTAGAGGAACTTTATCGTTATCCGTCTTGAGAAGGAACATTCGGGACGAATGTTTCTAAGGAGGGGAGAATGTTATACCCCGTATTTCCAGAGTATGTACGTGAGGGCGTACGTACAAAAGTTTAAGCCTTAAGTAGACTAAGGGACGAAATTTTGTGCACAACTAGCGAAAAGAATCATTTTCCGACGAAACTTTTTCCGAACTTTGCGAAGGGAAAATTACGGCTATGTCATTTATAATTTTTGCGGATTTTTCCGAGAGATGAAATATTTTGGACCAACGAAAGGGTGACACTTGTCCCTCAAGTGGACGGCAAAGCTAGGGGAGTTGGTGCACATTTTTTTCATTTATTTTGCCTAAAACATTTGGTCAATGGTTGGTAGGATATTTTGTGTAGTTGATGAGCAAGTGGGACCCACTTACACTTGTCCAAATCCACACCCTACACTTGCCCACTACTTGGCTTAATCTTGGCCATTGATTGGCCTATAAATACCCCTCCAATGCAAGACTTATTCTTCATCCACACTTGTGAAATTCCAAGGAAAATACTCCCTCCCTTTTGTGTAGATTTCGTCCAAAGCCTCCCCTCCTCCTCGAGAGGCCCTCGGCGAACCCCTCCCTTGCCTAGTTGTTTTCGTAAATACCCCTTGGTAGAAAAGTATTCTCCAAGTTGTTATACCGTATTTCGAGTATGTACGTAAGTGGAATACGTCTAAAAGTTTGGCCTTAAAGTTAGCCTTGACGTTTTTTGTGCACAACTCACTAAAAGAATCGCTTTTCCGACTAAACGCTTCCACGACTTTCGTAGGAAAATTCCGCTATGCCATTACTAATTTTGCGGATTTTTACGAGAGACGAAACATTTTGGACCAACGGAGGGCGACACTTGCACCCTCCCATTGATGGACTCAATCGTCCATTGACGAAATTGGAGATGAAGTGCACGTTTTTGTGCCTTGTGCACAAGTCAAGGAGTTGGTAGGATATTTGTGTGGAGTAAATCTTCACCCTACACTTGCCTTGCACTTGTCTTAATCTTGGCCATTGGTTGGCCACTTCGACCTATAAATACCCTTAAAGATGAAGAGTTCTTCATCCACAAAGTTATCTTCCAAGTCTAAAAATCCTCTCCTCTCCTTAGCCTTTCGTCCAACACCTCCCTTTGAGTGAGTTTGGCCGAGGGCCTACCCCCCCTAGCCTAACCGAAATCTACCCCCCTCCCTTGGTAGAAAAGTTGTCTTCTAGTATTGTTATAATGCCCAAAATACCCTAGCCCAAATCCCTTAGTCCTTTGTAGAAGTTGTGAAGAACTTCTAAGGTTTCTGAGCTACCTGGGCGCATAACTTAGAGCTAAACCTTGCTCAAAGCGACTTTATCTAGGATATTATTGGGCTTACCGAGGTAACTAATCCTAACCCTCTTGTGAATTAGAGAATACTTCTTGTAGTAGTATAAGAATAAGTATAAATACTTAGAAGAATATTGCGTAATAGAATTGAATCATATCAAAGTAGAAGGGTTTAAAAGAAGAATAATTAAACTATGCTTATATAGAATTGTTTTCACAGAGACTTATATAGCTCACCGCAGTGGAAGTGCTGCCCGACTTTCCGTAATTGTGAACCTCTGCTTAGAATGACCTTGAGTAGTCCTTGATAGATGTCTGTGACTATTATAGGTCGACTCTCTCGCGCGACATATTCAACTGGCGGTGGTTTTCACGGTAAGGTATGTGATTCTTCCTAAAGCATGATATTTTACAATATATAGTACGGTAGACGCATACGTGTTAATCGAATAATAACTACGGCAATGTCTTTGACTTAAGCTGAATAATACTTATGGCAATGCCTCACGCTTAAGCTCGAATAATACTTACAGAATGCCTCACCGCTTAAGCTTTGAATAACAAAGAATCGAAGCATTTCAAAAGAATATCGAATCATTTTTAACAGAAGATAAATATTTGGTTTTAAAACAAAAGATTAAGAGTTATACTAGCTTTATGGGAAGTTAGGTATAACAACTTAAGAAAGATAAAAAGGAACTGTTTACTTGTTTGTTTATAAAAGCCTTGTATTGATTTCATATAAGTGTAGTAAGATTTGTGTGATAAGTAGACATATTATGATGCTACAGGTTAGTGTCTTGAAATATCGTAAAGGGGTCATTCTTGTTGTGCTTACGTTGCTAACCGATAAGTCTTGTAATCGTTATTGTATCACCTACCCTCGATCGTTATATCGGTGGCTTGCCCTCGACGCGGGTCTATACGGCTATGCGGTTCGCGTGAGACTATGCGAGCAGCGGTATGCTCCGTGATTGATCATTCCGGTGTTTAGCCTGACGCGGGGATTCCTATGCGCGGTCTGTTGAGACTACGCGGTCTTTTGAGGCTATGCGCGGCCGCGGAGCCTAGGCGGACGCCGGGGTTGGCTGCCCCGACGCGAGGAATACCTCACGCGTGCGTGTGTGACCTATGCGGCTGCGGAAGTCCGTGACTAGGCACGCAGAATGATACTATGGGCGATTGGCCTTGCTTCGATCACTCGCCTAGAATAGACACTACGCTTTTCCTATTATCGTTGTTGTTTGTGATGTGGCACTATGTGCAATTGAACCGATTGTATTTGTGAAAAGGTTTTAAATACTTTGATTTCATTTCGATTCTTTATAGTTTCACATACTTGGTACTGTTATCGACCTCCTTCGGGCCGCTCATGCCGCAGTAAGGGCAAAGGTGCTAGATCCGCATCCTTAGGATCTCTACGTTGGTGTCGGAGCTCCATCTCTTCCGAGGCTCTACTTTTGGTATGATCTCCTGTTGTAGATAGTTTTGTATGCCAGGTATGGCGGGCCCCGTCCCGC
This sequence comes from Przewalskia tangutica, assembly GCA_029844215.1. NCBI lineage: Eukaryota > Viridiplantae > Streptophyta > Magnoliopsida > Solanales > Solanaceae > Przewalskia > Przewalskia tangutica. The sequence goes on from CM056727.1 coordinate 70,086,239, forward strand.
CATAGTTGTATTTTTCCTTAAGTGCGTAGTCATGTTATGCAGTTGTCGGATGTAATCGCTAAACCTTGTTTATATATATATGCCGAAAGGCGACGTTTGTTCACATAAAGCGTGTCTTATTTTATAAACTGTTTCATGTCTTGTTTTATATTTCCGCCGATTACTACGATGTATGACTACTGGGTGCCGGTAAGGCACCGCCACGCCCCGAATGGGTCGTGACAAAAGTGGTATCGAGCGATTAATCCTCGGAAAGTGTCTACGCATCGTATCTAGTAAGTCTTGATTATCGTGTGTTGTGCACCACACCAATAATCGTGAGGCTATAGGATATTTAGGATTGGTTTCCATTCTTCATTCCGAGATCGTGCTTTAGCCGTGTTATAGGTTGGACCTCTAACGTATTCCTTTCTGTAATGATTATGCCTCCACGTAAGGCAACCCGCCCGTGGGCGGCAAGGCGCCGAGGGAGGCGCTAGCAGACACCCAGAGTCACGAGGGCTCGTGCCCGCCTATACCGAGACGGCGAGTTCTATGACGCCGCCCCCAAAGAGATCGCAGCACCCACACCTCCCGTCCCACACCGGGCGGAGGAGTTAGGTACAAGGAGATGGCCCACTATTGGCTAGAGTTGTGGCCCGACACGAGGAGAGGCCGATACGGCAGTTCCAGCTCAGCCTCGATCGCACCGTAGTGCACCCGAGGCGTATAGTTTGAGACTACGGATTTCCTTAGTTGTAGCCCGCGAGTTTTACTGGTCGAGGGAGGATGATCCGCAGGAGTTCATCCGTCACCGCAGAGGATTATGCGGTGATCGTGGCTTGAGACCGAGTCTGTGACATTCGGTTCGACGGCCGCGTGATACCGCAATCGATTGGTTTGATTCATGGAGCTTTCCGGGAGAGCATGCACCTCCAGCAGTATGGGATGAGTTTTGAGGCTTTTCTCACACACTTGCCTCCGCAGATGAGAGGGCACGAGCCGATAGATTCTTGTTGCCGAGACAGGGAGGACGACATGAGGAGTACAATGTCGAGTTTGATTCTTTGGCTCGATATGTCCCCGCGACCGAGCAGAGATGGAGGACGGGTGCATCGCTATGTCACTGGGCTAGATGATTACATGGCCGAAGTCTTGCGCGGTGTGTCCTTCACCTGTAATGGACATAACCCGTATGCAGCTCATGACCGGGATGCGGCGAGCGTAGACCGCCGGGTAGAGCGATATCGCCAGAAGAAGGCCAAGACGGCCGGTTCTTTTGTGGTCCTCGGGGTGGGCGCATCGCCAAGTCGGATTTGCACCACACCGGCCAGAGCGCCCTACCTCATTTTCGGACAGCCAGAGCGGTCGAGGCGGTCGGGGCCCCAGGACTTGATTTCGAGGTAGCGGTGCTAACTGCTCGAGGTCCGCTCGGTGTGCGTTGTGGTAGATACCATTCGAGTCAGACTCGAGCTGCTATACTTGTGGCCGCAGGTCATTTCGCGAGTTTGTCCGACCGGCCGCGCGGTAGTAGGGCCCGATCTGGTCTCATTGCCGCTTCATCCTCGATAGTTACTCGCCGAGGGCAAGGTACTCATGGACCAGCGGTCGCGCAGAGGTCGTGGCGCGGTCCAGTTCTAGCGGTCCTCGAACCGCATTTATGCTTTGTCCACCGACAGATCGGAGGCCTCACCGATGTCGCCGCAGTACCTTATCGGGCTCGGTTTGATGTGTATGCTTTGATAGATCCGGTTCTACTGGCCCCATATATCTCCCTTGTTTCTAGTAGGATAGGGATAGAGCACGAGTCCACGCACTTTTCGAGGTAGCTACGCCAGTGGTGATTCGGTGGTAGCTCGGCGGTATATAGAGCTTGTCCCGTGACTATTTACGCCGTCGACCTCAGCCGACTTGATAGAGTTGGAGATGATTGACCGACGTGATCATGGGATGGATTGGCTATCTTCTTGCTACGCCAATGTGGACCGCAGAGAGAGAGTAGTGCGGTTCCAGCTCTGCGAGCCGGTTGTTGAGTGGGAGGGAGCACCAGACGCCGAGGGTAGGTTTATTTCCTACCTCAAGGCTAGGAAGATGGTGCGAAGGGTATATCTACCATCTCGTTCGGGTGTTTGATCTTTGAAGGCTGCGTACCAGATTTTCGCCCGTTCAGAGTCACGAGTTCCCGCACGTGTTTCCAGATGACCTCCCGTATCCTCCCGAGAGGAGATTGAGTTTGTATTGACATATTGCTAGACACTCGCCTATTTCCATTCCGCCATACGTAATGGCACTGCCGAGTTGAGAGAGTGAAGGATCGGCTTAGGGATTTCTTTGGAGAAGCGGCTTCATCAGCCTAGTGTTTCTCCACGGGAGCGCGGTATTGTTCGTGAAGAAGAAGACGGACGCCGCACGTGTGTTGATTACAGGCGGTGAACAAGGTGACCATTAAGAATGATACCCCTTCCCGGGATTGATGATTTGTTCGACCGTGCGAGGTGCGAGATGTTTCTCCAAGATTGATCTACGGTCGCTATCATCAGTGCGAGTCGAGAGGTGGATGTCCCTAGGATGCATTCGGACCCAGACGCATTATGAGTTCAGTGGTCATGTCTTTTGGGTTGACCAATGCTCGTGGTATTCATGGATTTGATGAACCGAGTGTTCAAACCATTTTGGACACGTTTGTGATAGTGTTCATTGATGATATCTTGGTTTATTCTCGCCAGAGCGGGAGCATGCGGAGCATTTGAGCGATCTTGGCCGATTCTCCGACCAAGCTGACGCCAAGTTTTCCAAGTGTGAGTTTTGGTTGACTTGGCGTTTCTTGGGCATATTGTGGGCCGATGGCATTCAGTGGATACGCCAAGATCGAGGCGATCGAGACTTGGCCTGAACCTACTACTCCGGCAGAGGTTCGCAGATTTACGGGCCTTGCAGATATTATCGGCGTTCGTAGAGAAGTTTGCTTCTATCTCGCACCATTGACTAGGCCGACTCGAAGGCGCAAGTTTGATGGGATCGATGCTTGTGGCGTGGTTTCGATTCTTGAAAGAGAGACCGACGACCGCTTCGCTTCTTACTCTTCCGGAGGTCCAGATGGTTATGTCGTATTGTGACGCGTCGGGCATCGGTTGGGATGTGTGTTGATGCAGCATGGCGGGGTTATAGCATATGCATCCCGACACCAAGAAACACGGAGGAACTACCCCACCCATGATTTGGAGTTGGCGCGTGATTCACGCTTTGAAGATGCGAGGCACTATTTGTATGGGGTTCACGTGGATGTTTTTACAGACCACAAGAGCCTCCAGTATATCTTCAGCCAGAGGGAGTTGAACTTACGACAGAGACGGTAGTTAGAGTTGCTTAAGGATTACGATATTGATATCCTGTACCACCCGGGGAAGGCCAATGTGGCGGATGCTCTTAGTCGTAGGTCGATGGGGAGCCTATCGGATGCGGCAGAGAGGAGGACATGGTTCGTGATTTGCATCGATTAGCGAGCCTTGTGTCCGTTTGATTGATTCCGATAGCGGTGGGGTTAGAGTTCGTGAGGTTGTCGAGTCTTCCATCGTCGAGGAGGTGAAGAGGCAACGTTCGAGGATCCGCTTTGATTCGATATCGTGATACGACTCTTCGTGAGGCGCGGTCCTTTGAGGTAGCACGATGGGTGCTAAGGTTTGAGGCGACTGTGTTCCAGATATTTCGTGACTTCGGCGGAGTTCTTGGGAAGCACACGCGCAGCGTTACTCTATCCATCCGGGTCGACCAAGATGTACCACGACCTTAGATCTGTGTATTGGTGGGATGGCTTGAAGAGGACGTTGCGAGTTCGTAGCTCGGTGCCCATGTTGTCGCGGTGAAGGTAGAGCACGAGGCCCGGTGGTTTGTTCTGACGCATTGAGATCCCGACCGGAAGTGGGAGGTAATCAACATGGACTTCATCACGTGATTACCTCGCACTCGAGGAGACATGATTCTATATGGGTTATCGTCGACGGTCGAAAATCAGCCCACTTTCTTCCCGTCGACGACTTTTGGTGAGGATTATGTAACGACCGCCCGGCCCGCATCGTGCCTTATCCCGCACCCTAGTGACACAACATCGAGAAAACCAGCGGAAAATAAAACTTTAAACAAGAAACAAGATATATGATCATAAACAAAGCCAACCCAACGGTTACCTTCCAATAACATATATAAATACAACTCTTTCAAAACGAGCTTTAACTTTTTTTTTTTACAAACCGTGCCCACAACAAGATTACTGCACTCTAAGATTTACAACAACTATGACGGACAGTGGCCTCGCCATACCACGAATGTACAAGAACCTACAACTCAGTGGAACACATACCAAAAGATAAGCCTCCGAGAAACGGAGCTTCCCAAAACGAACCGAGATCCTAAGGCGAGGATCCACGGCCGATGTACCTCTACTGCGGCATGAACGCAGCCCCAAGGAGGTCGATAACAGTACCAAGTATGTGAAATCAGAAATATCAGAATGAAATCATACTAGTCTATATAGAGCAGAGACATGTATGATAACCAAACTACGATTCAACATAAAAGCGATCATGTCGATCGAGGACTCACGCCTCAAGTCATCACTCAAATATAACTATGGGTCTCACGCCCACAACATCAATCATGTTCGCATCACGGCGCATGCCGGACTGCAGACGGTGTAGACATGTCCATGATGCAACAATAATACCAATGCCCCACGGCCACATGCCCGAATTCTACCTCGGTGTAGACACGCCCATGTGACATCAACAATAATATCTTGGGTGATCAACCACGCCGCGTGGCCACATGCCCCGAATTCTACCTCGGTGTAGACATGTCCATGTAACCACAATAACAATATATCGGTAATCAACCCGCCGCGTCGCATGCCCGAATATCGTGACGGTAGACATGTCCATGTGACATCAACAACAAGACAAGAATCAAAATGGAAACATACCCGTGGAATTCTCCATCACCGCCAAAGACGCCCAAGTAAGTTCTCAATAGTCGACCGCCTCTATCGAGACACGCGGAATACGAAATACCACACTTGCACAACAAAGGCTATCATCACAAGCATAGGCAAGTTTCACAACAACAAGCATAGGCAAGTTTCACAACAACAAGCATAGGAAAGTTTCACACAACTCAAAGTACTTTCATTTTATGCCAAAGTCCGGGTTCGTAACCCCAAAGTACTACATACGTTAAGTTCTTTTAAAAGAGATCCATTACTTTTATAAAAGTCACCTTATACCCGTAGTATTAGAATGACCAACCCACATTCCTTTTCAAAATCAAGTAACAACATTCTTTTCCTAAGTTCCAGTTTGCCTAGTTTCAATTACTCAAGCTTCTCATTTTCAAATGCTCAAGTCACTTATTTTAGAAAGGTTTCATAACTCATAGTCTTAATCTCTTTTAAAACAATTGAGTAACATATGTCATATATGTGAGTAGTTTATTCTTGTTTATAACGATCTTATTACAAACCATGATCTAGAAAATGTAATATCATTTTGTCTCATCTTAGCTTCTATGGATGGAGGTTTCTACCGTTTTAATACAACACATCATTATTCAATACATTTTCCTTTATTAACGCCGCAGTGGTCCGTCGATACACATTCGATTTCAAATCAAGAAACATTATCCCTTTAAAAACCAAGTACTCATTACTCACGAATGAGGTTTCACACAAACATCCACATTAAAACGAATAAGTTAAGTCTCTTATCTTATAAGATCAAGTCTCTTAACTTCTAACATCAAGAAACCATTTTCTTACCTACATAAAGTCGTTATAACCAACTTCCCATAAAGCCGTTATAACACTTTATGTTTAAACCAAACAAATACACCTAGCACTGTGACGCACAATCGCACTACATAGCTATACACATATCATGCTAGAACAGATAGGAAGAGGTTCACATACCTCACGATTTAGTATCGACAATAAGCAAAATGCTCCAAGTACTACAACCTTGCTAGCCCTTTCCACTCCTTAAGTAGAATACGCTACTCTTAGTACTTTCACCTAGAAAGGTCACAAACGTCTATTAACTTCAAAACACAAGGTTCCATTTCTCTACGTAAAATTCGCAAAGACCTCCCCCGCAACAACAGAAATCTCCTCCTCTATCGAGGCCGCCACCAAGCCAACTGGGGTTTTACACGCCTAACCTGACGTGTACAATTCTACTCGAATACTACACAAGTTCATCGCAATACCCTATGTAAATACAAATGCGCTTCTTTTCTTTATTCTTCAGCTTAAGTCAAAAGACATTGCCGCAAAGACTAAGCTTAGTTCTATATATAGTATACCTCAACTATATATTCTAATAACATGTAATTTCCAATTACAAATAGAGGACAAGATAATTACCTCGATAAGCCCATAATTATCCAAGTTAAATGTCGATCCTTAGCAACGTTTAGCTCCAACTCGGTGCTCCATCCCGCTCCAAACAACCCTTAAGTTCTAACCAACTTCTACTCAAATACTTCAACCAACAATGAAGATTTCCTTGGGTTTCGGTTTGAGACTAAAAGGACAAAAGGTAGTATTTCTGCTCTACGATAGAGGTAACTTTTGGAATACAACAAGGTAAAGGCTAAGGTATTTTGGGCATTATAACAATACTGAGAGTATTTCTACCAAGAGTGGGTGTATTATACGAAACAACTAGGCTAGGGGGTACCCCACGCTAGCACCACAAAGGGGAGGGAGGCTCTCGCCACAAGGCCACCTGGGGGGGGGAAGGCTTAGGACGAGAAAACACTCAAATGGAGGGAGAGGTACACAAGACTTGTAAGATTTTAGGAATGGATTAATTATTCAAGCTTAGGGGGGTATTTATAGCAAAACCAAAGGCCAACCAATGGCCAAGATCAAGCCATGTGCAAGGCAAGTGTAAGGCCAAGATCAAGCCAAGTGCACCCTAGTCCCTACTCCTTAAAACCCTCACAAATATCTACACAAATATCTACCACAACTTGCCCTCCATCGGCCAAGTGCGCCCACTTGCTTCCATTGTGAGGTGACACATGTCACCCTCCCGTTGGTCCAAAATGTTTCGTCTCTCGAAAAATCCGCAAAAATAAGAAAAGACATAGCGAATTTTCCTCGCAGTTATGTAAAACGTTTCACCAAAAAACGACTCTAACCAGGGTGTTGTGCACAAATGTCATTTCGCCAAGCCACGCAAAGGGGGTGACACGTGTCACCCTCCTATTGCCCTCATAAAACGTCTTCCAAAAATATCCACAATGGCCAAAATCTCAAAACAAAGTGGGCCCACAAAACCGTAAATTTCTCAGTGGGCCCCACGTGACCATTTCCAAAATAAAATTCCATAATTCTAATATAATCTAAGAAGCCCAAATTCCAAACTGGGAACCCAATTCCCATCAACGAACATTTTCTTTACAAAACCGAAAACTTTTTCCGTGGAAAAATCACCTCTTTCTTCCTTTCAAATTTTTCGTCAGGCTCTCAAACGCACGCCCTCGCATACATACCACGAGAATACGGGTATAACAGATTATGCGGACTTTACATCCGAGAGATCGTCGATCGCATGAGTCCCTACTGATCATATCGCATGCAGGAGCCCGTTTACGCTAACTTCGAGGTCCTTCCAGAGGGTTTAGGACGCAGAGCACGAGTAATCGCATTTCATCCACGCAGCGACGGACAGCAGAGCGCACTATCCGCACTCTCGAGGATATCTGCGAGCTGTGTTATTGACTTCAGTGGTAGTTGGGAGGATCATTTGCCTCTAGTTGAGTTCATGATAATAATAGCTACCACTCCAATATTCAGATGGCGCCTTATGAGGCCATGTATGGGAGGAAGTGCAGATCGCCTATAGGTTGGTTCGATGTGGGCGAGGTGCAGCTAGTGGGACCAGATTTGGTGCAGCGATGGATAAGGTGAAGCTTATCCGAGAGCGGCTATCGACTTCGAGTCGCAGTGGTCGATGCAGATCATCGACGTCGGCATCTTGAGTTCGAGGTTCATGATTGGGTTTTCCTAAAGGTGTCACCCATGAAGGGTGTGATGAGATTCGGAAGAAGGGAAACTCACCCAAGGTACATTGGGCCGTTTGGATTGTCCGCAGGGTAGGCAAGGTTACTATGAGTTGAATCGCCGTCCGTCCGAGGCGCGCATCCGGTTTTTCACGTATCTATCTTTGAGGAGATGTATCGGGATCCATCTAGGTGCACCCGATTGACGATGTCCAGTGTGACCAGGGGTTATCGTATGAGAGATTCCCATAGCGATAGTCGATCGTCGTTAGGCGTCTGCGGACGAAGGGCGTGGCTTCCACAAAGTCTTGTGGCGAACGAGCTCGGGGAGGAGATGACGTGGGAAGCCGAGGAGGACATGAGGCAGAAGTATCCTCACATATTCCCCACACCTCCAGGTAATTCACTTTTCTACTTGTAAATTTCCATTATCATTTATGCCTAAGTGTTATTTTGTGGCCATGTGTGGCACTTACAAACCGTTTAAGCTTCATCGATAATCGTCTTGAGAAGGAACATTCGGACGAATGTTTCTAAGGGGAGAATGTTATACCGTATTTCCAGAGTATGCACGTGGGGAATACGCATAAAAAGTTTGGCCTTAAAGTTAGCCTTGACGTTTTTTTGTGCACAACTCACTAAAAGAATCGTTTCCGACGAAACGCTTTCCACGGCTTTCGTAGGAAAATTCCGGCTATGCCATTACTAATTTTGCGGATTTTTCCGAGGCGAAACATTTTGGACCAATGGGAGGCGACACTTGGCACCCTCCCATTGATGGACAGAATCGTCCATTGGACGAAATTGGAGAGAAGTGCACGTTTTTGTGCCTTGTGCACAAGTCAAGGAGTTGGTAGGATATTTGTGTGGAGTAAATCTTCACCCTACACTTGCCTTGCACTTGTCTTAATCTTGGCCATTGGTTGGCCACTTCTTGACCTATAAATACCCTTAAAGATGAAGAGTTCTTCATCCACAAAGTTATCTTCCAAGTCTAAAAATCCTCTCCTCTCCCTTAGCCTTTCGTCCAACACCTCCCCTTTGAGTGAGTTTGGTGAGGCCTACCCCTAGCCTAGCCGAAATCTACCTCCCTTGGTAGAAAAGTTGTCTTCTAGTATTGTTATAATGCCCAAAATACCTAGCCCAAATCCCTTAGTCCTTTGTAGAAGTTGTGAAGAACTTCAAGGTTTCTCGAGACTCTGGGCGCATAACTTAGAGCTAAACCTTGCTCAGTGCGACTTTATCTAGGATATTATTGGGCTTACCGAGGTAACTAATCCTAACCCTCTTGTGAATTAGAGAATACTTCTTGTAGTAGTATAAGAATAAGTATAAATACTTAGAAGAATATTGAGAATAGAATTGAGTATTATCACGTAGAAGGGTTTAAAAGAAGAATAATTAAACTATGCTTATATAGAATTTGTTTTCTGATAGACTTATATAGCTCACCGTAGGGAAGTCTTGCCCGACTTTCCGTAGAATTGTGAACCCTCTGTTTAGAATGACCTTGAGTAGTCCTTGATAGATGTCTGTGACTATTATGGTGACTCTGCACGCGACATATTCAACTGGCGGTGGTTTTCACGAGAAGGTATGTGATTCTTCCTAAAGCATGATATTTTACAATATATAGTACGGTGACGCATACGTGTTAATCGAATAATAACTACGGCAATGTCTTTGACTTAAGCTGAATAATACTTATGGCAATGCCTCACGGCTTAAGCTGAATAATACTTACGGAATGCCTCACGCTTAAGCTTTGAATAACAAAGAACCGGAAGCATTTCAAAAGAATCTCGATCATTTTTAACAGAAGATAAATATTTGGTTTTAAAACAAAAGCTTAAGAGTTATACTAGCTTTATGGGAAGTTAGGTATAACAACTTAAGAAAGATAAAAAGGAATTTACTTGTTTGTTTATAAAAGCCTTGTATTGATTTAAGTATGTAGTAAGATTTGTGTGATAAGTAGACATATTATGATGCTACAGGTTAGTGTCTTGAAATCGTGTAAAGGGGTCATTCTTTGCGGCTTACGTTGCTAACCGGTAAGTCCGTTGTATCGTTATTGTATCACCTACCCTCGATCGTTATACCGGTGGCTTGCCGCTTGATGCGGTCTATACGGCCTATGCGGTCTGTGAGACTATGCGAGCAGCGGTATGCTCGAGATTGATCATTCGGGTGTTTAGCCCGACGCGGGGATTCCTATGCGTCTGTTGAGACTACGCGGTCTTTTGAGGCTATGCGAGCTGCGGAGCCTAGGCGGATGCCGGGGTTGGCTGCCCCGTCGCGAGGAATACCTCATGCGGTGCGTGTGACCTATGCGGGCTGCGGAAGTCCATGACTAGGCACGCAGAATGATACTATGGGCGATTGGCCTTGCTTCGATCATTCGCGGCCTAGAATAGACCTGTTACAGTTTTCCTATTACTGTTGTTGTTTGTGATGTGGCACTATGTGCAATTGAACCGATTGTATTTGTGAAAAGGTTTTAAATACTTTGATTTCATTTCAGTTCTTTATAGTTTCACATACTTGGTACCTGTTGTACTGACCTCCTTCGGGGGGCTGCGTTCATGCCGCAGGTAAGGGCAAGCAGGTGCTAGATCCGCATCCTTAGGATCTCTACGTTGGTGGGAGCTCCATCTCTTCCGAGGCTCTACTTTGGTATGATCTCCTGTTGTAGATAGTTTTGTCTGATCCAGGTATGGCGGGCCCCGTCCCGCCATAGTTGTATTTTTTCCTTAAGTGCAGTAGTCATGTTATGCGATTGTCGGATGTAACTGCTAAACCTTGTTTATATATATATGCCGAAAGGCGACGTTTGTTCACATAAACTGTGTCTTATTTTATAAACTGTTTCATGTCTTGTTTTATATTTCCGCTGATTACTCTGATGTATGACTACTTGGGTGCCCCGGTAAGGCACCAGTTACGAGCCCCGGAATGGGTCGTGACACAAGTATTGTTACTATTCCAAAATACCTTAGCCCAAATACCTTGTAGTATTCCAAGGTTACACCTATACTAAAAGCCCAGAAATACTATTATTCTTCCCTTCAGTCAAAAACGAAACCCTAAGGAAAATCTTCATAGTCGATTGAAGTGTTAAGTAGAAGTTGTGTAGAACTTCTAAGGGTTGTTTGGAACGGGTTAGAGCGTTCAGAATAGGAGCTAAACTTTGCTCAGGATCAACATTAAAACTTGGATAATTTTGGGCTTATCGAGGTAAATACTACTGTCCTTCTATTGTAATTGGAAATTACATACTGTAGTAGTATAGAAATGAGTATAAGACGTATATAAGGATGGTATAAAAGAAGAGAATTGAATGGAAATCACATCAGAAGAATATTAAAGAAGAAGACTGAACTGTACTTACATAGGACTGTATTTACAGTAGACTTGTGTAGTTTGGCGGGTAGGGAAGTGCTGCCCAATTTTCCGTAGAATAAAGGAATCTGTATCTAGAATTATTTTACAGAGTATTCTAGACGTTGATATACTTGGATGACCGTTATAGGTTGAAGTACTGCAAATAGCGTATTCTACTCGAAGGGTGGAAAGGGCTAGCCGGATTACAGTACTTTGGAGCTATTTGCTAATAGTCGATAATCGTCGCGAGGTATGTGATTCTTCCTATCCTCTTGAGCATGATATTTTAAAAGAATATATATATAGTACGGTAGACGTACGTGTGTTAACTGAACGTGGTTTTACTTCGATGTCTTTTGACTTGAGTTTTAAATAATAAGAATCTTGAAGTATTTCAAAAGAATTAAGAATCGTTTTTGAAAGAAGAGTAATACTTGATTGTGAAAGTTTAAGAGTTATACTAGCTTTATGGGAAGTTAGGTATAACGACTTAAGAGTAATAAAAAGAATGGTTTATTGATTTTAGAAGATAAGAGACTTGATCTCAAAAGATAAGAGGCTTGACTTAATTGAATTGATATGAATTTTGTTAAAAAGGTGTGAAACCTCATTCGTGAGTAATGAGTACTTGGTTTTTAAAAGAAGAATAATGTTTTACTGATTCGAAAATGAGAATAAGTATCGAATGAACCACTGCAGCGTTAATAAAGGAAAGTGTTTTGGTTTAAAAAGCAGGGCATAATATTGCCTTAGTTGATTTTTTAAAAAAAAGGAAAACATGGCATTATCTTAATCTGTCTTAAAAGAGCGTTTAAATGTTATGGTCAATTCTATACCGCGTTCATGGGATGAACCGGGAATGTATTTCACACGACAATCGCTGCTCATGGATGAACCGGGAATGTATTCCATACGATTCCACCTTGAGTCCAATGAGATGGGCCGAGACATGTACGATTCCTATCGAGTCCCATGAGATGGGCCGAGACATGTGCGATACCTATCGAGTCCCATGAGATGGGCCGAGACATGTACGATTCCTATCGAGTCCCATGAGATGGGCCGAGACATGTGTGATACCTATCGAGTCCCATGAGATGGGCCGAGACATGTACGATTCCTATCGAGTCCCATGAGATGGGCCGAGACATGTGCGATTCCTATCGAGTCCCACGAGATGGGCCGAGACATGTATTCCATACGATTCCTATCGAGTCCCATGAGATGGGCCGAGACATGTATTCCACACGATTCCACCTCGAGTCCCATGGGATGGGCCGAGACATGTTATACGTATCACACGATTTATACCTAGATCACGGCAGTGAGGAAGGAGTTCCACGGGCATGAGGGATGACTTTGAGGGCGTGAGTCCCTGACTTGACATGACTGTTTTTATGTTGCGAACTGTAGTTTTGTTATCATACATGTCTCCTGTCTTATTTTAGACTGTTATGATTTCATTTACAGTATTTTTCGCCACATACTTGGTACCGGCCAGACCGACTTCGGGCCGCGTTCACGCCGCAGTAGAGGTACACCGGTTGGTGATCCTCGCCATAGGATCACGATTCAACAGATTGGGAAGCTCCGTTTCTCCGGAGGCTTATCTTTTGGTATGTTTCCCTGAGTTGTAGGTTCTTGTACATTCAGGGGTATGGCGGGGCCCTTTCCCGTCATAGGTATTGTTACATTCTTAGAGGTCTGTAGTACTGTTGTGGGCAAGTTTGTAAATGGGGATGTAACTGTTCAAAGTTTTATTATATATACATGCCGAAAGGCGATATTTTCATGGATAAACTGTTTCATTTTATAATCGTTTCATGTCTTATTTTATATTCCGCTGATTACTCTGATGTATGACTACTGGTGCGTAAGGCACCATCCACGGCCCGAAGTTCGGTCGTGACACAATCGATAGTCGTTTGATTTGGGCGAAGTTCGATTAGTCGGGCGGACTTGATTCAAGCAGCGTGGATAAGGTGAAGCTTATCCAGGAGCGGTTATTGTCAGCTCAGAGTCGACAGAAGTCGTATGCAGATCATCGACGTCGACACTTGGAGTTTGAGATTGATGATTGGGTTTTCCTGAAGGTGTCACCCACGGCGGTGTGATGAGGTTTGGGAAGAAGTAAGCTCACCAAGGTACATCGGGCCTTATCCTATTGTCCGTAGGGTAGGCAAGGTTGCCTATGAGTTGATATGTCTTCCGATCCGAGGCAAGACATCCAGCTTTTTCATGTTTCTACTTTGAGGAGGTATCGAGATCCATCTAGAGTGCACCGATTTGTGATGTCCAGTGACATAGGGGTTATCGTATGAGGAGAGTCCTATAGCGATACTCGATCGTCAAGTTAGCGATCGCGACAAAGGATGTGGCTTCCGCCGCGTCTTATGGCGGAACGAGAACAGAGAGGAAATGACATGGGAAGCAGAGGAGGACATGAGGCAGAAGTATCCTCACTTATTCCCCATACCTCCAGGTAACTCACTTTCCTACTTGTTAATTTTAATTGACATATTTGCTTAAGTGTTATTGTGATTATGTATGGCATTCTTGTTATGGGGGATATAGTTAAGAGGGCCTATGTCGATATCTATTTTGATTTAACGTAGAAGGAACATTCGGGACGAATGTTTCTAAGGGAGAGAGAATGTTATACCCCGTAGTTCCAGAATACGTATGTAAGAACGTACGTACGAATGTATAGCCCTAATTAGGTTAAGGATGAAAATTTTGGAATTTCCAACGGAAAATATTCTGAACCTCGTATAGGAAAAAGGTTTATTATTGAGAATTGGATTCTCAACTTTAGGTATTTAAGACTTTAAAATTTATATGAATTATGGATTTTTTTTTCGGAATTGGTCATGTAGGGCCCACGGGAAGAATTTACGGTTTGTGGGGCCCACTTTATTTTCAAGATTTTTGGCATTACGGATATTTTCGGAAGATGAAATATTTTGGACGAGTAGGAGGGCGACACATGGCACCCCCATGTGGCCCTATGGCCGAAAATAGGGGGATCCTTGGCCTTGGACGTTTTTTAGGAGACATGTGGCTAGCCACATGTCTCATTTTTGTGGTGGACATATGTCTCAAAGTTGTGGTGGACATATGTCTCAAAGTTGTGGTGGACAATTGGTTGGAAGAATCCACTCACATATGGACCCAATCTTCACCATACACATGCTTGAATCTTGGCCATTGAATGTCCTATAAATACCCCCTTAAGTTGCAAGACTTCTTCATCCACTTAAACAATTTCCAAGTCACAAAATACTCTCCCTCCCTTGTAGTTCTCGTCCGAACCCCCCCCCCCCCTTTGTAGAAAAATTTCTTCAAGTATTGTTACTATCCCAAACACCTTAGCCTAAATCCCTTGTAGTATTCCAAAGTTATCTCTATACTAAGAGCCCGAAAATACTACTTTATTCATTTAGTCGCAAAATGAAACCCTAGGAAATCTTCATAGTTGGATGGAGTGTTAAAGAGAAGTTGTTTAGAAACTTCTAAGGGTTGCTTGGAGCGGTTTGGAGCGTAAGGAATAGGAGCTAAACGTTGCTCAGGATCGACTTATATCTTGGATAATTTTGGGCTTATCGAGGTAATAATCTTTGTCCTTCTATTGCAATTGGAGATTACATATTATAGTAGTTTAGAATTGAGTATAAGATATTTAGAAGGATGATAAAAAGAAGAGAATTGAACTGTATTTACATTGGACTGTATTTACAGTAGACTTGTGTAGTATTGCGGGGCCCTGTCCCGTCATAGTTGTTGTAAACTCTTGGAGGTCTGTAGTCCTGCTGTAAATGGGGTTTGTAAAGGATGTAACTGTCAGATTTTGATTTATATATACATGCTGAAAGGCAACTTTTTCTTGGTTAGACTGTTTCTCATTTTACACTGTTCTATGTTTGTAAGTTTATATTCCGCTGGTTACTCTGATGTATATCTACTTGGGTGCCCGGGTAAGGCACCAGTCACGGGCCCGGGAACGGGTCGTGACAGTTATAATAGCCTAATAAGATGGGTGGGTATGCATATTCGAAGAGGACTGGGATGCTCCTTAAAGCCAAGAGAAATAGAGTACGAAATATAATAAAATAAGTCACGAAAGAGCGTATAGCATACAATTATATAAGGTACTCCTCAGGTTTAAGAAAAGTAGAGATATGTGAGTTACGAAAATTAGTTGGGAAGTATAACGAGATATTCAGACAAGTGCTAAGATAGTACAAGACTCCCTAAAGCTAACAGAGTAGCTCACGAGATAGTAAGTATGGACCATAGGTTACAGAAAGTGCTAGACGAGCTATGAGTTATAGATGCAAGTACTTAGCTATAAATTGTTTGCTTGTTGTGTATGCAATGGCCTTTGGAGCTATGATGTTGCCTTCGAGGATATGATATGTGGCCTTCGGAGCTATTAGAAATACAAATTGCATGTGGGGCTATACAGACACGCGCTTGCCTTCGGGGCTATACAGATACACTTTCTTTCGAGGTTATGCACTTACACGCTGAGGCTGAAATATTGTGTTCAGATTGTATGCTAGATAATAACGTAATGAATATAATAAATCAAATATAGTAAGTATAGTACATAGACCCTAGAATAGATCAGATAGTATAGGTAGACAAAGGGGCCAAGTGGCCCAAGTGACAGTGATCGGGTAAGAAAGATAGAGTGGGTGGTAAATTCACTCCTGCCCTTTCCGTTCAGTAGATATTCCAACATATTTATTCATATTCTTTAGCTTCAAAGTTTATATATTCACATATTATCTTTTTCCTTACATACTTGGTACATTGCTTTGTACTGACATCTCATTGTTGGGGCACTATATTCCATGCTTTCATATGTAGGTAATATGTTCGACAAGTTCATCTAGTGGAGCAGATTGGGATTCAGCGAAGGATCGGTAAGACTCCATCTCTTCCTAAGTGTAACCGAGTCTAAAGATCAGGTATTAGACTATTTGTACATACTATGGGTAGGCCAGGACCCTGTTCCGACCACGTTTGATGTCAGTTATCTTTATAGGCTTTGTAGACACAGGACCAATATGTTCACTATATCAGTTACCTTGTCGGCCCTTATTTTATATTTTATTGGGTTTATCCAGTGTAAAAGTTTATAGAGGCCTCTTTTGGCCATAGTAGTTTATTGTAAATAACAAGTTTAGCCTTGTCGATCTAAGTTAAGCTTGGTTTTTGCAGTATGGCCTTAAGGCCTAGCTTGCCTTCAAGGCTCAGATGGAGAGTTCAGCTTGGTACACTCGGGCCTAGTTAGGCACATAGTGCCAGCCACACCCCTCTAGGTTGGGGTGTGTCAAAGTGGTATTAGAGCAGTTCAGTCCTAGGGAGTCTAAAAAATTGTGTCTAGTAGAGTCTTATTTGTGGATGTGTTGTGCACCATATTTATAAATAGGAGGCTACATGTCATTTAGGATTGGTTACTTTTCTTTCGGATCGAGATCGTGCTTTATAGAGCTGAGTCATAAGGAGTAAATGTTGAGCTCCCATTCGATAGATATTGTGAAGTGATGCTTGTATCCCAAAGGGTTATCTCCAGCTAGGGAGCCAATATAGCAGCAAGTAAGAATATTAGTCAGAACGAATTTTGGAGGAAGATATTAAATCCAAGTACCCTTACTTATTCCAGTCTTCAGGTATTAATGTTGAGGCAGACATGACAGGTACAACTCAAAATATGGCAGAGGACAGTTAAGGTGAGTTATCGCTAACCCTTTGATTCTTGCATACATAGACGGTCGTGTGAAGAAAAGTTGATCTTATTTTGTGATTATGTTTCCCCATGTGGCATTGGATATATATTTGGTTTGTTTACCAGGTTTTGAATAGTCCTGGTTATAAAGGAAACTCTGCCGAATGTTTTTAGAACCCTCAAAATTTAAGAATATCATTCACATTCACAGACGAATGTACTTAAGGGGGAAGGATGTTACACCCCGTAGTTTCACGTTTCTTCATCCTTGATTGATACTTAAGTCTCGGAAAGAGGTACGACCTTATGAAAGGATAACCAAGGTTTATAACTTGTTTACGAAAGTTTGGAGTATATGGAAGCTAAACGGAACAAAGAAAATACGTTTCAACAATATCGAGGACAGTTGAAGTTTGACGGACCGCCAAACTGCCATGGTGGATCGTCAAAATACCTAAGAAATTCTTATCTCAGAAGGAAGATCGACGGTCAGGATTGATGAAGCGTCGAAGTACGGTGGTGGAAAATTTCAGTCGGGTATTTATTCGGGTTATGCCATTTTGAGTTTATTTTTCACCTAAATCTGATTGTAAGCAACTCCTAAATCCTCTCTAAGGATTCCACAACATCCCAGATCAACTCGAAAGCAAATTACATCAGATTAACGCTGTTAATCCTGTGATTATCATATAAACTATCTTCTTTGTATTGAATCAAGTTTGGAAACCCTTGAATTTGGGACAAGTTGTTGCTTTGAGAGGGCTTTGATTTGTCGAGGTAAGATTCACCCTCCTCTATCCATGTTTGTGATTAATTGATGATTTAGAGTAAGTTGTAAAAGGATTTTCATAATCAAAACTCGTAAACCTAGGAAATCATAATATGTTGAGTTGTGGGCTATTTTGTTTGAATTATGAGTTGATATTAATTAGTAAATTGATTGTTGGTATTGAATATTGATAAATTCATCATGAACTAAATGAAAGAGTAACTAGAAAGCATATGAAAGATGAGTTTTATGATCTTATGAGTATGAGTTGTATGGAAGTAATTTATTGAGACGTGATGGCTGGGAATAATAAAGCATGTGTTGTCTTTGTTGTTGTTGTGGTTCTTGTCCTTGATATGGATGAAGTATGAATTCAGGGGAGGTGTTGTCTGACTTGTCGTAGAACGAGCTTACCACTCGATAGCTAGAATTATGTCTCTCCTTGTTAACATAAGTGTTGTTTGTTTTTATAGATGGATAATGAGAAGAAGGATTGCAGTGTCATCATCGAAGATCACCTCCTACGGTATGTAAGGGCTATCCTTCTTTTTTTTGGCATGAATCTGTAGAATATCAGCTTTTATTAGAAGCCGAAGGGGTCTAGCTTGCCCCTATGTTTCCTAGTGATGGGTTGAGATCAATTAAGAGCTAACGAGTTGACTCGGGTAGAGTTCTCGTGTAAGTTTTAATAAGCAGAGTTAGTAGCGCCTCTAAGATGTTCGTAAGCTATCTATATATCAGCTAAGAGTTTCGAATAAAAAAGAGACCCCAAGGAATGAGCTAATAAACTAGTAGTACAACATAAGTAAAGAAAACATGATATTATACTAGCTAGATGATCATGTTGTAATAGCCTAACAAGATGAGTACGTATGCATATTCGAAGAGGACTAGGATGCTCCTTAAAGCCAAGAGAAATAGAGTACGAAATACAACAAAATAAGTCACGAAAGAGTATAGCATATTAGTATCTAAGCTACTCATCAGGCTTAAGAAAAGTAGAGATATGTGAGTTACAAAAATGAGTTGGGAAGTATAACGAGATATTCAGACAAGAGCTATGATAGTACAAGACTTCCTAAAGCTAACAGAGTAGCTCATGAGATAGTAAGTATGAACCATAGGTTATAGAAAGTGCTAGACGAGCTATGAGTTATAGACGCAAGTACTTAGCTATTGATTGTTTGCTTGTTGTGTATATATGCAATGGCCTTCAGGGCTATGATGTTGCCTTTGGGGCTATGATGAGGCCTTTGGGGCTATTAGCCATACATATTGCCTTATGGGCTATATAGATGTGTTATTGTCTTCGGGGCTATACATACACACTTGCCTTCAGAGCCATGCACTTACACACAAGATCCCTTGTGAGGCCGGTATATTATTTCAGATTGTATGCTAGATAATAACATAATGAAGATCATAAATACTAGATAGTAAATATAGTACATAGACCCTAGAACAAATCAGATAGTATAGGTAGACAAAGGGGCCAAGTGACAGTGACCAGATAAGTTAGATAGAGTGGGTGGTAAGTCCACTCATTCCCTTTTTGTTCAACAGAGATTCCTACATATTTATTCATATTTTTTAGCTTCAGAGTTTATATATTGATAGATTATCTTTTGCCTTACATATTTGGTATATTTCTTTATACTGACGTTCCATTGTTGGGGCGCTGAATTTCATGCCTGCAGATATAGGTAATTAGTTTGATGATTTCGCCCAATGGAGCATATTGGGATCCAGAGAAGGATTTGTAAGACTCCGTGTCTTCCGGGGTGCAGCCGAGTCTAGAGGTCAGGTATCTGATTATTTATACAGACTATGGGTAGTGTCATGACCCGAACTCCGGGCCCTTGACTGGTGCCCTACCTGGGCACCCTTATACCCATACATCACATATCACCAGCGAAAGCTTAAGAAAAACTCATTTTAATAAAACAGGCAAGTCGACAAGGTCACCACTTTACATAGAATTATCCAAACGGACTACAACTGTACATATGCCCAAATACACATTAACCACTCACACCTGTCTACAGACCTCTAAGAGTATCACAACAATTATAACAGGACAAGGCCCGTCGTACCCGTGAATATACATAAGCCATAATGGAAGACCAGTACCAAAATGACAAGCTCCAGAACAGTGAAGCTATCTCAAAAGCTGGGCAGGGATCCTAAGCTCGAGGATCACCAAACTGAGTACCTATACCTGCGGGCATGAACGCAGTCAGTACAACAGGTACCAAGTATGTAAACATAAAGTACAGTAATTAAGATCATAACTGGCCAAAGAATGACATGAACAAGTATAAAAATCAAATACCATATCCAACCGTGCGATATAAAATAAGAGTCAATTGTACTTTTTTTAAAAGTGTGAGAGTCATTTCAAAAGCATAGATGCATGTCCATATAACGTTTCCCGGCCCATTCTGGGACTCGGTCCATATAATAGTGGATGCCTGTCTACTTATAACGTATCCCGACCCATTCTAGGACTCGGTCCATATAACTGTCATGACTGTATGTATAACATATCTCAGCCCTTTAGTGGGGGACTCGATGAGCTGACTATAACGTATCTCGGGCCTTTGGTGAGGGACTCGATGATGTATAACATATCTCGGCCCATCAAGGGACTCAATGAAATCACATATAACGTATCTCGGCCCATCAAGGGACTCGATGAACTCACATATAACGTATCCCGGCCCATCAAGGGACTCGGTCCATAAAACAACACTTTGCACGAATAGCCATCTTGAGCAACCTTGTGCAATTTAAATCATCTTTTGACCCTCAATAAAGTCATTTTTAAAATGAACTTTCATTTTTGAAAAACCAATGCACTATCACATCTTTCATTTTAGAAAACACCAAGGCACTATCATACCTTTCTTTTTAGAAAAACCAAGGCAATATCATGCCTTCCTTTTTAGAATAACCAAGGCAATACCATGCCTTCCATTTTCGGATTAAGATCCAATAAAAACATGTACGTCCGCCGTACACTTACTTTATAAACTCAACTTTCATTTTTGGAAAACTAAAGTACCATCATATCATTAAGGATTATGATCCAATAGAACTATGTACGTCCGTCGTACACTTACTTCATATAAACATGTCAAAAGAAGAAAGGGTAGTTCACATACCGCTTGTCGTCTTGTACCAACTCGATAATCTAAATTCATCTCGCTCCTCTGGCTAACATTATGTAAACATTTGCATGGTGATAAACGATCCGAATTGTCAAATTAATTCATTTTATGAGTCGTTAGTAGGTTATATATTATAATGATCTTATCTAATCAGCTGTGTACTAGAAAATATAAAACGAACTGGTTATATCTTAGTTTCTATGCAGATGGAAGTCTAATCATTTCAATATAATTGATTGTCGGTACCTTTTTCATTTAACGTTGCAATGGCTTGTTTTAATACGCTGCAATGGTTTGTTTTAACACGTTTACCAAAATCAGTCTCAACGCTTACTACTTATTAGTGTTGTAACTTAGCAAGATCAACTCGACTCCAATGTTTACTAAAAACTCTTACCAACATCTCCCATAAGACTTGGTAAGGACTTAGGAATAATTTAGACATGCCTTTAGCATAGAATCAATAACATGACACATTTAAGGCCCAACAATTCAGCAATACAAAGGGGATTACACGCCTAATAGGACGTGTAAAATTCTGCCCCACAATCAATATAAAACCGTTCATTCCTTAAGGCACATTCTCGACAATAACACTATCTATAACAATGTCAATTTCCGTTCAATTCCTTTTTAATCCAAGTTGTTATTCCAACATGTTATATACATAATAACAATTACAACAACTATAAATCATTTCTTCCTTAACATGCGACGATTGTAACTATCGACCAAATTGATTACAACATTAATGGCTAACTTGTCCATTTTCAGTTTTAACATGTCGACATGATCCAAATTTTTCAAACTTCATTTTATATACCACATGCTCATTTCTTAACTACTATAACATGTAATCTTCAATTACATTAAGAAGATGAAGATTTTACCTCAATAAGCCCTAATAATGTCCAAGCGTAAAAGTCGATCCTTAGCAACTTTTAGCTCCTTTTCTGTTACACCCCGTAGTTCCAGGGTATGTATGTGAGGACGTACGTACGAGAATACGACAGTAATATTGGAAGGGAAGAAAGATGTGATTTTTCGACGGAAAAATTTTCGGTTTTTGTGAAGGAAAAAGGTTCGTTAATGGGAATTGGATTCCCAGATTTGGTATTTGGACTTCCTGGATTATATTAGAATTATGGAATTTTATTTCCGAAATTGATCACGTGGGGCCCACGGGGGAAAATTTACGGTTTTGTGGGGCCCACTTTGTTTTCGAGATTTTCGATATTTTGGATATTTTCGGGAGATGAAATATTTTGGACGAGTAGGGGGGCGACACGTGTCACCCCCATGTGGCCATGTTGGCCGATTAGCGTGGATGTGGCCTCGCCGAATGGCTCGCAGTGTCTAGCCACTTGTCTTGATTTTTTGTGTGGACACTTGGAGGGTGGGACCCACACACACATGTCCCAATCTAGACCACACACTTGCCTTGATCTTGGCCATTGATTTCTATATAAATACCCCTTGAGTGCAAGACTTATTCATCCATCACTTATAGAGTTTCCAAGTCTTGAAAATTCCCTCTCTTCCCTTGTAGTGCTCCCGGTTTTGGCCTTAGTTCTTGACCAAATTGTTGTCCAAAAATCCTTAGACTTATAAGTGTTCTTCCTTAGGGTGTTAGGAATATTGTGTACCAAGAGTTGGAAAAGATTTCACACCCCTAGCCTAGAAATGTTGCCTTGGCCGAAACTTGTCACTTTTGGAACCTAAGTGTTCTTCACTTTTTGGAGTTGAATCTTGAAGAGGAGTTGGTTAGGAGCTTCTAAGGGTTGCTTGGAGCGGGTTGGAACGTAAGGAATCGGAGCTAAACGTTGCTCAGGATCGACTTATTAATCTTGGATAATTTTGGGCTTACCGAGGTAATGATCTATGTCCCCCTATTGTAATTGGATATTACATGTTGTAGTAGTTATACTTGAGTATATTATATGAGGAAAGAAGATTGATAGAAATGAACTGTATTTACATTGGACTGTATTTACAGTAGACTTGTAGTATTATTGTGGGGCAGATTTGTACACGTCCGGTTAGACGTGTAACCCCCTTGGAGTTGTTGGCTTGGTAGCAGACCTTGATAGAGGAGGAGATTTATGTGGTTGTGGGGGGGAGGTGCTGCCCAAATTTTCCGTAGAATAAGGAACCTTGTACTTAGAATTATTCTACGAAGAGATCTAGAGGTTGATAGACGTTTTGTGGCCTTTATAGGTTGAAGTACTACGAGTAGCGTATTCTACTTGAAGGGTGGAAAAGGCTAGCAGGGTTATACAGTACTTTGGAGCTTTTTGCTTATTGTCGATAATCGTCGCAAGGTATGTGATTCTTCCTATACTCTTGAGCATGATTGTTGTGAACTATATAGTACGGTAGACGTACGTGTGTGAAATGAATTTTGTTTAAAACATAAAGTGTTATAATGGCTTTATGGGAAGTTAGTTATAACGACTTTATGAAGATAAAAGAAAGATTTGATTTTGAAAGCTAAACGACTTGATTTTGAAAGTTAAGAGACTTGATCTTTAAAGATAAGAGACTTGACTTATAAACGACTTGATTTCGGAAAAGGAGAAGTAACTTGATTTAAGTATGGGTTACTTGTTTTGAAAAAAGAGTAAGTTACGGGGTTTTAAAAGTATACTTGATGTTATCTTAAAACTGTAAAGCACTTGGTTTAAAAAAGTATAGAGTACTTGATTTTAAAAGTCTTGTAAAGATTTTCTGAAGGTGTAGTAATTTGGTTTGAAAAGAAAACGTGTTTTGATACTACGAGTGATAGTATCGTGTGATTTTTACAAAAAAAAAAGTCTTTTTGAAAGAATGAAAGTAAGTAGTATTTTGGGGTTGAAACCCGGATTGTTGACATAAAATGAAAGTACGTTGAACTTGCCTATGCTTGTTGTGATAGCTTTGTTGTGCAAGTGTTGTATTTCTATGCTACCGCGTCTCTCGATGGAGGGCCGGTTATCTGATTGATTGCTTGGACATACTGACACGTTGGATGGTCCACGGGACGCACTTTGAGTATTATCTTGTTGTTTTTGTTGGACATACTGACACGATGGATGGTCCACGGGTATGCTTCTACTATGAGTGTTATCTTGTTGTTTCTTTTGGACATACTGACACGTTGGGTGGCCCACGGGTATGCGTCCACTTTGAGTATTATCTTGTTATTTCCTTTGGACATACTGACACGATGGATGGTCCACGGGTATGCGTCCAGTAGGATGGTTTCATGGTCATGCTTATACCGAGGTAAGATGTCGGGTCATGCGGTCATTATGAGGGTTAAATTCCCGGGTTATGTTGTTAGTCCATGGACCGCTAATCCATGAAGCTTGCCGCGGTGACGAGCGATCACGGGCTTGATTTGTACATGTGGTTACAGGCACACTTTCGATACTTGTCTCCGGTCATTTCTCGTATCGGCGCTCGTAGATAGCTTAAGATACTTGCCACGGCCATATCTCGTGAGACGGTAGGCTCGCACGTTAGCTTAAGATACTTGCCTCGGCGATGCGTGGGTTTTGGATCCGTAGTTGGCTTCCGCATTGGCCCGTGAAGTTTTATGACTAGCCTTCGGATCCGTAGTTGGCTATTCTACTTGGCCCGATCGGTTTGATGACGCAGGCAGGATCTAGTGTTCAGGTTCACATATGGATGTTGTTTTACATCATGTACTGTCGGCAGTGAGGAAGGAGTTCCACGGGCATGATTGATATTGTGGGCGTGAGACTCATAGTTATGTGTGAATGATGATTTTGAGGACATGCGTCCCTTACTTGACATAATTGTTTACTTATTGCAAAATGGTTTTATAAAATGATGAAATGTGATTTCATTACTGATTTTCAGTTTCATACTGCAATTGCCAGATCGACCTCCTTCGGGCTGCGTTCATGCCGCAGTGAGGTACACCGATTGTTGATCCTCGCCATAGGATCGCATTCGGCGTTTGGGAAGCTCCGTCTCTCCGAGGCTTATCTTTAGTATAGTCCTGTCATTGTAGTACTTGTACATTCGTGGTATGGCGGGCCCCGTCCCGCCATAGTTGTTGTTACATTCTTAGAGGTCCGTAGTAATCAGGCAAGGGTTTGTAAAGGATTTTAATGTTCGTTTTATATATATATATATATATATATACGGGAAGGTGACCGGTTTTGGTTAGCCTGTTTCTTACTTTATGTCTTGTTTCATGTTTAAGTTTTTATTTCCGCTGATTTTCTCTGATGTTGTATCACTAGGGTGCCCGGGGAAAGGCACCAGTCGCGGGCCCGAGATCGGGTCGTGACATTTTCTTATGTTCCAATCCTCTCTAAGCACTCCTTAGAAGCTCATGAAGAACTCCTCTTCAAGTTCCATCTTCAAAGTTGAAGAACACCTTAGGTTTTCTCCTTGCGACTAACGTAAAAACGTCGGTTTTCCGGGATCTTTCTATTGAGATTTCCTTACAATACCCTTAGGAACCTTGGTTTAAATTATTGGGATTATTGAACCACAAAAGAAAAATTTTCTTGTTCATCTTTGCACAAAGCCGAGAGCCTCATCTTGAGCTCCTAAAGTTTTGCAAGAATTTTTTTAAGTGTAAGACTTGTCTTGCTACTAGTGTGATGATATACTACTTCCAATGGTCAAGATTAGAACACTTGTGTGGCCTAGATTCATTGGGGTTAAAAGATCTAATGTCAAGTTGGCTAGTTGACTAAGTCAATAATGTCAAGCCTTGGCTTGTTTCAAGACTTGACCAATTCGTCCAAGCCTATGTAGGGGTGACACGTGTCGCCCTCCCATTCGTCCATACACTTCGTTTCCCGACATTTCCTGTTATACCCCGTATTTCCAGAGTATGTACGTGAGGGCGTACGTATTAAATTTTTTGCCTTAAGAATTGGCTTTGGTTCGAAATTTGGGCACAAGTGCCGAATAGAGTCGTTTTCTGACGAAACGTTTCCACAGCTTACGTTGGAAAAATTCCGGCTATGTCATTTAGTATTTTTGCGGATTTTTCCGAGCGATTAACATTTTGGACCAACGGGAGGGTGACACTTGTCACCTCATTGACGGCAAAGAGGAGGCTTGGCCTCGCCGATTGGTCCCTCCTTTTGTGCCTTGTTTTGTGGCTTGTTTTGTGGAGTGTTTTGTGGAGTGTTTTGTGGGTGCACTTGGCTTGATCTCGCCTTACACTTGCCTAACACATGGATGGATCTTGGCCATGGTTGGCCTTTGCTTGGCCTATAAATAGCTCCCTTTGTGAAGACTTTCTTCATCCACAAATTGCCTAAGTCTTGAAGTTCTCTTCCTCCTCCTTGTGAAATTGGCCCACCACACCCCTTTCCCCTTCACAAAGCTTTCCTCATTTGTGGTGCCTTGGGTACCCCTAGCCTAGTTGTTTTCAGATAATACCCTTTGTCAGGTATAGAAATACTCTCCTAAGTATTGTTATAATGTCCAAAATACTTTAGCCCAAATACCTTGTAGTACTTTCCAAAGTACCTTTGTACGAAAAACCCTGAAAATACGATTATACTTTCCTTAGCCTCTACACGAAACCCTAAGGAAAATTTTCACCCGTTGTTGAAGTATGGAGTAGAAGTTGCGTAGAACTTCTAAGGGTTGTTTGGAGCGGATTGGAGCACTTATGGAGGAGCTAAACCTTGCTCGGGAGCGACTTTAAACTCGGATAATTTTGGGCTTATCGAGGTAAATATCTTGTCCCCTATTGTAATTGGAAATTACATAAATGTTGAATATATAGTGTTATATACTATATATAGAATCAACTTAGTATTATGGCAATGTCTTTTGACTTAAGCTCAAGAATGAAGAATTGAGCAATGAATCACATAGAAGGATAATAAAGAGAAGAATGAATGTAATTACCTAGGTTGTATTACTGAGACTTATGTAGCATTACGTGTAGTAGAATTGTACGCGTCCAGGTTAGGCGTGTTAACCCCCGGTTGGCTTGGTAGCGACCTCGATAGAGAGGAGATTTACGCTGCGGGGAGCGCCGAATTTTACGTAGAAAGATGGGAACGTGTGTTTAAGATTTAATAGACGTTTGTGGCCTTTATAGGTGAAAGTACTAAGAGTAGCGTATTCTACGAGGAGTGGAAAGGGCTAGCGCGTTGTAGTACTTAGATCATTTTGCTTATTTTCGTTAAATCTTAGAGAGGTATGTGAAACTCTTCCTTTCTCTTATAGCATGATATGTGTGAACTATGTATGCGGTAGACGCATACGTGTTAATCGTGTTTGATTGTTCTTAAAACATAAAGTGTTATAACGCTTTATGGGAAGTTGGTTATAACGACTTTATGTAGGTAAGAAAATACTTTGTGGTTTTAAAAGGTAATCGATGTGAATTATAAATCGCTTGTTATAATAAAGAACTTGATGTATTTCAAAGATTTCTAAATCGTTTTGAAGAGAGTAACACTTGGTTTTAAAGGTTTTAAAAAGAGTTATACTAGCGTGATGGGAGTTGGGTATAATGTCTTAAGAAAGGTAAAGAAAATGGTTTATCGATGTCGAAGTTAAGAGACTTGATCTTATAAGATAAGAGACTTAACTTATTTGTTTTAATGTGGATGTTTGTGAAACCTCATTCGTGAGTAATGAGTACTTGGTTTTATTTAAAGGATAATGTTTTACTGATTTCGGAAATCAGAATGTGTATCGACAGACCACTGCAGCGTTAATAAAGGAAAATGTATTGAATAATGATGAATTGTATTAAAACCATAGAAACCTCCATCCGCATAGAAACTAAGATGAGACAAAATGATATTACATTTTCTAGATCATGGTCTTTGTAATAAGAATGTTGTAACCAAGAATAACCTACTCTCACGTGAGACTTATATTACTCAATTGTTCTAAAGCGGAACCAAGTGATTAAGTTTATGAACTATGAAACCATTTGAAAATGAGAAGCTTGAGTAATTGAAACTAGGCAAACTGGAACTTAGGAAAAGAATGTTGTTACTTGATTTTGAAAAGGAATGGGTTGGTCATTCTAATACTACGTATCGGGTGACTTTGATAAGTAATGGATCTCTTTAAAGAATTTAACGACGTAGTACTTTAGGTTGAAACCGGACTTTGGCATAAAATGAAGGTACTTTGAGTGATGTGAAACTTGCCTATGCTTGTTGTGGTGAAACATTCCTATGCTTGTTGTTGTGAAACTTGCCTATGCTTGTGATGATAGCCTTTGTTGTGCAAGTGTGGTGTTTCGTGTTACCGCGTCTCGATAGAGGCGTTGGATAGTTGAGGTTTCTACCGCTCGGCTGGGTATCCGGTGGTCGGCTCTGCACCGCCTGCCGCCTCGTGATCGGCCTTGGTATTCGTAGTCACCCTGACTTGCCCCGCTTCGAGATAGTGACGGTTTCGTGGATACGGCCTTGGTCCCCGTGGTCACCAGATTGCCCGGCCACCGCGTGACCGCCTTGGTATCCTGTCGCGGCTCGACTTGCCCCAGACGGCCGTGTTTTGCTGCATTGTATGATTGGTACGGTCGGATCTGGTAGTTATACTTGTCCTGACGGTTTTTATAACACAGTGGGACATGGTGTTCATGTATAATCCTTGGTATTGTTATATCATAAACCGCAGTGAGGAAGAAATTCCACGCACGAGTGATAATTTGGAGGCGTGAGTCCTCGCTTGATGAATCGGTTATATGTCATATATCGTAGTTTGGTCATCATACATGTCTCCTCGCTTTATATAGACTATTATGATTTCATTCTGATGTTGTGATTTCACATACTTGGTACTGTTATCGACCTCCTTCAGTGCGTTCACGCCGCAGTAAAAGGTACATCGGCCGATCCCCGCTAGGATCACCTTTCAACAGATTGAAAGCTCCGTTCCTTCGAGGCTTATCTTTGGTATGTTACCCGAGTCCGTAGATGCTTATACATCTGGGGTATGGCGGCCCGTCCCGTCATAGTTGTTGTAAATCTTAGAGTGCAGTAATCCGTTGTGGCGAGGGTTGTAAAAGGATTAAACTGCTCGGGTTTTATGATATACCAAGGCAACCGCTTTGGTGGGCCGGGTTATTTAGTAGATCTCTGGTTTCAGGGTTCATGTGTTATTTTCGGCGGGTGTTCTCTGATGTGGTATCTCGAGGGTGCCCGGGGGAAGGCACCAGAATCTGCCCGTTCGGGCGTTACAAAGTGGTATCGAGAGCGATTAATCTCTGAAAGTGTCTGCACCGTGTCAGTAGAGTCCGGATTATCGGTGTGTTGCACCACATCTATAATCGTGAGGCTATAGGACATTTAGGATTGGTTTCCATTCTTCTCATTCGAGATCGTGCCTTAGAGCCGTGTGGATAAGATTGGACCCTCCGACGCGTGTTTCGTTTTTACCGCTTATGCCTGCGAAAGGCAACCCGCCCGGCGGCAAGCGCAGAGGATCTGCGAGCAGAGCGTGGCAGAGACCACAAGACTGAGCCTCCACCCGCGATCGGAGCAGAGGAGATGAGTTACAAGGAGTGGGCCCAGTTAATGGCCAGGGTTGTGGCCAGACTTGAGGATAGGCTGGACGCAGCAGTTCCAGTAGCACCAGTGGTTCACCCTAGATCCGATAGTTCGAGGCTACGGGATTTTCTGAGTTGTAGGCCGCCAGAGTTTTATGGGTCGAGGCCTGAGGATGATCCGCAGGAGTTCATCCGCCGCCATTCTGATCGCGAGAGTGATCAAGGCATCGGAGATCGAGTCGGTGGCCTAGGTTCACATCAATCGCGTGATACCGCAATGATCGGGTTTGATTCTTGGAGTTGTCCAGGGAGAGCATGCACTTCCGGTATGGAACGAGTTCTCGAGGCCTTTCTTGCACATTTCTTGCCTCCCGGATGGCGAGGGCTCGCCGGTGATTTTTGGTGTTACGGCAGAACGGGCGTACGGTTCGGGAGTACAATGTGGAGTTCGACTCATTGGCCCGGTACGTCCCCGCGTTAGTAGCTAGTATGGAGGATCGAGTGCACCGATATGTTACAGGGCTCGATGATTGCCTTGCAGAGAGTTGTTCGGGTGTAGCTCTTCAGCCGGGCATGGACATTGCCCGCATGCAGGCGTATACACTTGGATGTGAGGAGCGGATAAATCGACGGAATGACCAAAGTCAGCAGAAGAGGGCCAGAACAGCAGGGTCCTTTGGTGACTTTCGAGGCGGACCGCCTCAAAGACTAGTTATGTACCTCGTCACAAGACAGAGTGGTCCTCCCGCCTTCGGGACCTTCGGGATATTCGTGAGCGGTCGGGGCTCCTGTGTTTCAGATTTTCGGGAGCAGAGTGCTCGCGGACGAGGTTGCCCTTGTCTCGGTGTGGCTTGTGGAAAGCTTCATAAGGGAGAGTGTCGTACTAACTCGGAGATTGTTATTTTGCGCCAACAGGCTATCCGGCAAGAGATCGTCACCAGTGGTAGCACTGGTAGGATAGCATGGACTACTGCAGAGCGCTTGGGTTCTTCACCTTCCGTAGCTGTGCAGATGCTCGACACCGGAGGCCCCAGAGGTCGCGGTGGAGTTCAGTTTTAGCGGCCTTGAACCGCCTAGTTTCGTATATCCTTAACCTCAGAGTTTTGTTGTATTGATGTTGTTGATGTGTTTAATGTTATGTTTGGATAGCTTTGTGCTAAAATGTGATTTAGAAACACAGTTAGTGAAAAGGGTAAGTCCTCGGTAGTGTGAGACGGAAGTGGTAGCTTTCATGATGTGAAATAGTAAGATTGTTCGGATCGGGAACAAGAGTCAGCGGTTGGGTCGGGTTGAGGACCATTTGCGGTCAACCCGTAACCCGGGTGGGCCGGGCTTCGGGTGGTCCCGCCAGTGGTAGGTTACGAGGTGCTAGGCCCAAGTTTAGATGACCATCGATGAGTTCGTGGACGCGCTCGATCGATTCGTGAAGGCCGGAATGGCCTTAGGGAAATCGAGGTTAGTGAGATGACCAAGTTTGAGGTAGTGACTCGAGGGTTGGAAATGTAAGCGTTGATGTGTGTGGTACGGATACTAGAACGAGTTCGAGTGTTCGTGACGAGTACTACGAAAGGGGAAAAGTGAACGATGTTTTGTGGCCAGCGTGGCATGATTGTTTTCGTACGTATAGCAGTGAAGACTATACTGACGCCTGTTGTTTTGAGACCTTGAAGGAACATTCGGGACGAATGTTTCTAAGGGGGGATGAATGTTATACCCCGTATTTCCAGAGTATGTACGTGAGGGCGTACGTATTAAATTTTTGCCTTAAGAATTGGCTTTGGTTCGAAATTTGGGCACAAGTGCCGAATAGAGTCGTTTTCTGACGAAACGTTTCCACAGCTTACGTTGGAAAAATTCCGGCTATGTCATTTAGTATTTTTGCGGATTTTTCCGAGCGACGGAACATTTTTGGACCAACGGGAGGGTGACACTTGTCACCCTCATCGACGCAAAGAGGAGGCTTGCCTCGCCGATTGGTCCCTCCTTTGTGCCTTGTTTTGTGGCTTGTTTTGTGGAGTGTTTTGTGGAGTGTTTTGTGGGTGCACTTGGCTTGATCTCGCCTTACACTTGCCTAACACATGGATGGATCTTGGCCATTGGTTGGCCTTTGCTTGGCCTATAAATAGCTCCCTTTGTGAAGACTTTCTTCATCCACAAATTGCCTAAGTCTCAAGTTCTCTTCCTCCCTCCTTGTGAAATTGGCCCACCACACCCCTTTCCCTTTGCCAAAGCTTTCCTCATGGTCTTGGCCGTGGGTACCCCTAGCCTAGTTGTTTTCAGATAATACCCTTTGTTGTGGTATAGAAATACTCTCCTAAGTATTGTTATAATGTCCAAAATACTTTAGCCCAAATACCTTGTAGTACTTTCCAAAGTACCTTTGTACGAAAAACCCGGAAAATACGATTATACTTTCCTTAGCCTCTACACGAAACCCTAAGGAAAATCTTCACCGTTGTTGAAGTATGGAATAGAAGTTGCGTAGAACTTCTAAGGGTTGTTTGGAGCGGATCGAGCACTTTCGGAGGAGCTAAACCTTGCTCGGAGCGACTTTAAACTCGGATAATTTTTGGGCTTATCGAGGTAAATATCTTGTCCCTATTGTAATTGGAAATTACATAAATGTTGAATATATAGTGTTATATACTATATATAGAATGAACTTAGTATTATGGCAATGTCTTTGACTTAAGCTCAAGAATGAAGAATTGAACAAGAATCACATGTAGGATAATAAAGAGAAGAATCGAATGTAATTACCTAGGGTTGTATTCTGAGACTTATGTAGCATTCTTGTGTAGTAGAATTGTACGCGTCCGTTAGACGTGTTAACCCCCGTCAAGCTTGGTAGCCGACTCGATGAGGAGGAGATTTACGCTGCCATGTGAGTGCCGCCAATTTTCTGTAGAAAGATGGGAACGTGTGTTTAAGATTTAATAGACGTTTGTGGCCTTTATAGGTGAAAGTACTAAGAGTAGCGATTCTACTCGAGAGTGGAAAGGGCTAGTGCGTAGTACTTGGATCATTTTGCTTATTGTCGTTAAATCGCCGCGAGGTATGTGAACCTCTTCCTATCTCTTCTAGCATGATATGTGTGAACTATGTAGTACCAGACGCATACGTGTTAATCGTGTTTGATTGTTTAAAACATAAAGTGTTATAACGGCTTTATGGGAAGTTGGTTATAACGACTTTATGTAGGTAAGAAAATACTTTGTGGTTTTAAAAGGTAATCACGTGGAATTATAACCGCTTGTTATAATAAAGAACTTGATGTATTTCAAAGATTTCTAAATCGTTTTGAAGGAGAGTAACACTTGGTTTTAAAGGTTTTAAAAAGAGTTATACTAGCGTGATGGGAGTTGGGTATAATGTCTTAAGAAAGGTAAAGAAAATGGTTTATTGATGCCGAAGTTAAGAGACTTGATCTTATAAGATAAGAGACTTAACTTATTTGTTTTAATGTGGATGTTTGTGAAACCTCATTCGTGAGTAATGAGTACTTGGTTTTATTTAAAGGATAATGTTTTACCGATTTAAATCGAATGTGTATCGACTGCACCACCGCAGCGTTAATAAAGGAAAATGTATTGAATAATGATGAATTGTATTAAAACCAGTAGAAACCTCCATCCGCATAGAAACTAAGATGAGACAAAATGATATTACATTTTCTAGATCATGGTCATTGTAATAAGAATGTTGTAAACAAGAATAACCTACTCTCACGTGAGACTTATATTACTCAATTGTTCTAAAACGGAACCAAGTGATTAAGTTTATGAACTATGAAACCATTTGAAAATGAAGCTTGAGTAATCAAACTAGGCAAACCGAACTTAGGAAAAGAATGTTGTTACTTGATTTTGAAAAGGAATGTGGGTTGGTCATTCTAATACTACGTATCGGGTGACTTTGATAAGTAATGGATCTCTTTTAAAGAATTTAACGACGTAGTACTTTAGGTGAAACCCGACTTTGGCATAAAATGAAGGTACTTTGAGTGATGTGAAACTTGCTATGCTTGTTGTGGTGAAACATTCCTATGCTTGTTGTTGTGAAACTTGCCTATGCTTGTGATGATAGCCTTTGTTGTGCAAGTGTGGTGTTTCGTGTTACCGCTCTCGATAGAGGGCCGTTGATCGTTGAGGTTTCTTACCGCTCGCCCGGTATCCGGTGGTCGCCGCACCGCCTGCGTGATCGATTCGGCCTTGGTATTCGTAGTCACCGACTTGCCCCGCTCAAGATAGTGACGGTTTCGTGATACGCCTTGGTCCTCGTGGTCACCAGACTTGCCCCGGCCACCGCGTGACCGCCTTGGTATCCTGTGAGTCGGCCGCGACTTGCCTCAGACGGCCGTGTTTTGGTTGCATCAGATGATTGGTACGGCCGGATCCGTAGTTATACTTGTCTGCACGGTTTTTTATAACACAGTGGGACATGGTGTTCATGTATAATCCTTGGTATTGTTATATCATAAACCGCCAGCTGAGGAAGAAATTCCACGCACGAGTGATAATTGGAGGCGTGAGTCCTCGCTTGACGTAATCGTTATATGTCATATATCGTAGTTTGGTCATCATACATGTCTCCGCTTTATATAGACTATTATGATTTCATTTACGTGATTTGTGGCTTCACATACTTGGTACTTGCAGATCGACCTCCTTCGGGCCGCTCACGCCGCAGTAAAAGGTACATCGGCCGCCGATCCTCGCTTAGATCACCTTTCAGATTGAAAGCTCCGTTCTTCTGAGGCTTATCTTTGCATGTTACCCGAGTCCAGATGCTTATACATTCGTGGTATGGCGGGCCCCGTCCCGTCATAGTTGTTGTAAATCTTAGAGGTGCAGAGTAATTGTGGCGTGGTTGTAAAAGGATTAAACTGTCGGTTTTATGATATACCGAAGGCAATCGCTTGGTTGGCCTGTTTATTTATTATATCTCTTGTTTCATGATTCATGTTTTATTTTCCGCTGGTTTTCTCTGATGTTGTATCACTAGGGTGCCCGGGGTAAGGCACCAGTAACGGGCCCGGGTTCGGGGCGTTACATTTCCATAATTCCGATAAATTTTACGAGTCTCAATTTACAAACATTAATCTTTCCCGAGGTTCGGAAGACTTTTCCCTTTGGAAAACAATTCTTTCTTTCGTTTCAAACTTAAAGTTGTATCTTCTCACGTACATTCTCTTAAACACATGTAACAGTAACGAACCGGTTACGCACATCAACTTAGAAGAGTTAGATTTGAATGACTTTCTCGACTACATCATTGTTCAACAGTTCAAGAGACAAGGATTATGAGTTCTAATGACATTAGGTTTTAAAGCTTCTAAATGACATAAAATTTAGATTTAAACAAACTCTAACCCATATTATCATTAACAATCATTACGTAACCACACAAAACAACACAGACTCTGATACCATTATAGGGTTTTGTTGGGTTCGTGTACGCAGCGGATTTGTAAATTTTAGTTTCAAACCCAACAAACGATGAACTGCATGATGATTATGTAATAATAATAAACACATGAAACATACATGTAATGTAATCGTAATACTTCGACAGAAAACTTACGATTTGAAGAATCGGGAATTTTTTAGTAACTTCTGAGGGTGCGCACGCAACTATTCCTCGATTGCAAGTTACAATAACTTCGATGTAATCCTCCTTCAGAAAGCTAGGAAATCCAGAAGAGGTTCGAGAGAGAATGTTTTGATTCTAGGTCTCTAAGACTTAGAATATTATATAGTGAAATGTGTAATTGAATAATGAAATGAGGTCCATATTTATAGCTTCTTTCGGGTTAAAATACAGCCTATGGTTTCTCGTGAGCCAGACCCAGAAACGGAGGCGAAGTGGGTCAGTCAGACTGCCCACTGGACTAGAGGTGTCGCAATGCTAAATAGGTAGCGCCGCGATGCTATGGCACCGTGAGCCTGGGTCCTATGTGCCGCGGCCCTAGTCCAATTTTGCCTCGTTTCTATTTTAATTAAATCTGAAATCCAATCTCGACTTAATTAAATAATCATTATTCATTCAAATGTCTCAATCATAAACCGACCACTTATATTTTCTCATTACATCCTTAAATTGACGGAACAGTTGACTTAGTGTTACACTACAGGCCTTCACATATCGACACTAATCATATTAGGGTCTACACGAAACTCATAGACGGCGTCGGAAGACGAACTCGTGAAGTATAGTTACACGAATCTGGTAAACTGAACCTGTATGTGGGAAGATAAAATCCTTTCATTCACGACACACTCGATCAAGCTTAGGATCTGTCAAGTGTCTATCCAAATGGCTTGATCATTATATCTCATCTATATTAGTTGACAACAAGACCATATCCTAGATATGTCTACTGCGTTGGCCAACGACTTAGTCAACCTAATATCATATAAGAATTTGAGTGTTGTCTCGAATATATATTCAAGGAATGAATCCTAAGA
The DNA here is from genome assembly GCA_029844215.1 of Przewalskia tangutica. Taxonomy (NCBI): domain Eukaryota; kingdom Viridiplantae; phylum Streptophyta; class Magnoliopsida; order Solanales; family Solanaceae; genus Przewalskia; species Przewalskia tangutica. Next base: position 70,122,294 of record CM056727.1, read on the forward strand.
TTGGTTCAACTACCACCTTTAAGGGACTTTGTAATATACCCAATACAAGTCGTATCTCAACCTATAAGGCATTTGAGCTTAGGAGAGGATCAAAGTATATTACTCTGCAGACAAGGTGCATATTCACCTCAAGTCTAAGGACTTTAATCTCCCACATGTTGATCATACTTTAGACATTGTATAACAAATATTATATCAGCAGTGTATACCAATACTTCTAAAGTATCCATCTGTCCATCACGAATAACAATTACTCGTAGCAGGTGAGACATACTACATCCTTTAAGGATGTGATGCAGACTACATGTCGACATATCACATGTCATCGATATCCCATTTTCTTATGATCATTAGTCGAGGTTATTTTAAGAGTTACGTTATAATATTAATAACTCATACTATTAATAATCATGTAATCTCTAGGGATGTATATTATAGAATATTATAAACAATCAACTAATAATTCAATAATTGCAAATGTCATAACATTAATTACCTTGCCACTGAAGAGAGCACGAAAAAGGTAAAAATCAAGAAAAAGGAAAAAAAAAACATCTCAGTTCTCTAATGAGTTTGGACACTTGTAGTAAATTGAATCTATAATCAGGAACATGTAACATATTCTTGATTCTCAAATTCCCTATAATAAGAGATACCCTGTATGTGTTATATGTGTGACCTATTAGTGTTCTTAGAATAGGAGGATGAAGTTTGTCCATAATAGAAATTCTAATTTTGTCCTCTCCTTGCTAACATAGTTAGAGGTTCTTTGCCTACAGCTACTACTCCCACTGTCTTTGGCTTTCTTCTTGTATCACTATGGTATAGGCTTGATTTATGGTAAGTACCGGTGTTCTCAACAATATATCACTCCTTATATGTTCATAACTCTCGTTGAGTCTTATAATAAATTATAACAATCTTTGTGAAGTCAAGTATTCAATATACTGTGTAGACTCATCACATTCACAAGAAAGTAAAGGTACTAGCAAGTCTAATTCATCCTAGTAATCCTTTATCCTTGTATAATAAGTAGTAACACTACACATACCAAGAGTTAGGGTTGCAATCATAGTCCACGATTGATAAATCCTTGTCAAATTGAATCAATCAAACCTTTCCTTGAATTTACACCACACTTTCCTTGCATTCACTACAAACATGATCCTGTCATCAGCTCTGGTGCAACCGTACATCCAATCCATGATCCTATCATTACACCTTTCCCAATGAAGTGTTATATCTCCTTTGTATATATTCTTCATACAAGTTCCATCCACAAAACCTAATTTATTCTTCCATAATAATGTTAATCACATTGACCTACTCCATAGTGCATAATTTTATGGACCTATGAGTTTTGTAGGAATCAATACCACTTGATACAATAAAGGATAGAAGAAAAAGAAAACTAACAAGAAATTAAAAAAATACAAGGAAATTAAAGGATAGATAAGTTGATACAAAGAGAAATACCAATTGACAACCAAGGTTCTATATAACCAAGACCTCCAATTGAGTAATCATAAACACCAAACTTCTTAAAGTGAAACAAAGTCCCCAAGCAACCAACCTTCTCAACAAAGCATTCAACCAAAAACTTCAACAAGCTTTCATCTCTCAAGGAGTATCAAATATCATTCATCAAAATAATCTCCCAAATGAAATAAACTATAGTATTTATACCAACTAGAAAAGGAAAACTACTATGTCTATTACAATAATATCCTTAATGATGTAAGGCCTTGTTTGGTTGTCTTCCTTTGTAAATAAAAGCTTGCATTTTTAAGAATTAGTCACTTTTGCATGCATAGCCTTGTTCTCCACAATTCGTCCATCTTGATACTCTTCCTCCTCCCATGCGATCTTCCACATTTGGGATCCCTGAGATGGAGTCAAGTCATTCTCTCGGGTTCCCATCTTTATGCATGACCCTTTTGCGGCTTGGAGATCATAGATTTGTATTACATCATTCTCCCCTTCTTGAAAAAAAATTGTCCTCAAATTTAAGGGGCCACCTACACACATCCAATAAGAAAACAATAAGTCAACACTACAAGATCCATTAATACTAAAGAGATATGCAATGATCATCTCGCAATGATCATCTCGCAATGACAATCATCATAAGCAAATAAGTAGCATAGTAAAGTGTATCTTAGATCAATTTCAAATATAAAATCCTCATTAGACCCATATGTCTCCTCACAAAAATATGAAACCTCACAAGAAAACAATTTGGGAAGGAGAGTATCTACCAACGTAATATCATCAATATATTCCAAGTCATCAAAATCATTCACAACATCAAAGACAAACTCAAATATTGACATAGGGCTACTACAAAACTCATATCACCAAGATAACTCTCCTTGTCATATGCAAACAAATAGTAAAGAAATGTGTCACTTAAAATAACTTGATCAATGAAATCCTCACATGTAAGTGCACTATTGGATTCAAGAACAAATTCAAGATCAATGTTTAGGTTTGCACGCCAAGAACAAGTATCAACTAGCAAATAAGCATCACCTTCTTTTTTCAAAACACTTCCTCCCCAAAAATGTGTTATCGTCCCCCAAGGCTTCATCTCCATCATAGGGAAGAGTCATCATTCCATAGTGGATTTTCAAATACCTTGTAGCTCCCAAAAATGGCTACACTTTCAACATTATAATACAATCCACTAGACATTTCACTTCCAATAGCCATGTGATTATTAAACAAGACATTATCTTTAAATAGAGAATAATCAATAAGCAATGAGGAGTCAAAGCATGCAATTTCACTCTAAAAAAAGATAAATGTCATCTTTTAAAGCATTTTCATTCACATAACTATCCACATGACACACATCACCAACATAATCTTGAGTCCCATCACATGACACTAGACCAAGAGACTCATTTTTATATGAAGCAAACAAGGGTGGATGTCATATTCTTTCAATGAACCAACTACATCAACTTCATCACTAACTAGAGGCTTATTAAGTACATCCCCAATTAGTGAATTAACATTACAAATAAATTGATCAACATAAATATGAACACTAGTTAGTAGCATGAGCTCACAAGGTTCACTAACATGATTACCGCAATTTAAGTCAATTAGTGTTTGAGCATCCTCATCACATGACAATGTACTATCATTCAAATCACAAGTGTCAAAACTATATGGACACAAATCAATCTTACAAGAAAAATCAATTCGGTCATCAAAAGGATGAACTAGTGTATAAACATTCTCAACAATAATATTATCGTCAAATGGTAAAGGATCATTAAGCTCACACAAAGACAATCTTACTACTCACACTCATATCACAAACTTATTCATTCAAAGAGTTGGAAGTGTTGAGTTTAGATATTGTACCTTGAAGTTCACACGAAGAATCTTCTTTACCTTGACCTCCCAATTGCAAGCTCACTTGACCAAGTGAAGAGATAGTCTTCATTCTCTCTTTCAAACACGAGAGTTCTTCACATGAAGACTCTTTTAATATTACATTTCCTTTGGTACCTACAAGAGAGTCTTCACCACAAGATGAAAAAGTAAAAAGGATTAGATTGAATTTGTGACAACTTCCTCACGTCACTACACACATCCTCTCATTTTTCCACTCTTAAGTTGCCACTTTGCACTCCTTCACTTCTTAATCTTTTGTCTCTCAAGTTCTTTAGATATATGAGGGACTCCAAGGATTTCTTTTGAAGGTTTAGGAGAGAACCCTTCACTTCAAGCTTCCATGTAACTTCTCGAGGGATATCTCCTTTCTTTTCTTTGGTTGAAAAAGTTTCTATAGGAGGAGGTTTTTACAGTCTTGCATTCATCGTCTCTTATGAAAAAGGTTGTGAAAAGAGAAGTCTCCCACATTTGTCCACTACATACTTGTGCCACTCTCTTTCATAGGTTAGCCCGTGAATTTCAAACCAATCAAGTCTCAAAAACAAGTCACAACCTTTCAAAGAAAGAACGTCAAACCAAACTTCCTCTTCGTAGCCTCCACAAGTAAATGATACCTTCACCATTTTTCAACTCAATTTCCCTTTTGATCATAATAAGGGTGTTTTCTCCTCAAGCAAGGTAATTCCAATAAATTAACCGCATTAGAGGCGATGAAGTTATGGTGATAGGAATCATCAATAATAAAGGCGGAATCCCATAACATCACATATCCCCACGAGCATTGGCTACACCTCCCTTTAAGTTATCTTTGTTGTTCCTCCTTACATTCCACAATTTCTATCCTATCCTCTAGGTGATCCATTTGACTATTCAATTTGACTAGCATAGTCATCACATCCTTAAGCGTAGCTCCCCCGGTGGAAACTTGTGTTTCTCAGTCTTGATTCACTATTAGTACCTATTTAAGACACTCAACAAAGCAAGCAAATACATTACGTTAGTTTAAAATAACTCACAAAATGCTCAAGTATGCGCACCTTTTGAATGCCTCACAAATTGCTTCGACTAATAGTTGTATGCTAGTTAATCCGGTTGGATCACAAGGTCCCGTTTACTACTCGAGGTCAATAGTAGATTCTTGTCGACTCGAAAAAAATGACGACTCAATTCAAAAAATGCACTTGAATCGGAAAGTATTGATAAAGTTTTAAATGAAAAAGGAGCGAAAAGAATTGGTACGAAAAGAAAAACGGGCTCAAGAACTAGTTAACAATCAAGTAAGAACAATTACTAATTGTTAATTAGCTTAGAGAATCAAAGAAAAAAATGGAACAGAATCAGAAAGAAATTATAAGTGAAAATTCTGAAATTTTACCTCAAAAAATATTTTTCTCAACTTTCCACTTGAAATTTTGGATCAAACTCTTCTTTTGGTGTATTCTTCCTTATGAAGATTGCTCAAAAACACTAAAAACACCCAAATTTCAAAGTACTTCAATTCCAGCTCGGATTTGCTTCAAATTTTAGATCTAAGCTCCTCTCAACTTGGAGAACAAAGCACACTACAAATTGGAACCAATTGACCTTTAAATCACGAAACCCGTTTTGGTATTCTTCAAAGCTTCAAGGTCCTTCAATGGTGATTTGTCTAAACACTTTGAAACTTCGGATCTAAGTAGATTTGACCTTTAGGAACTCAAATTCAACCTCAAAAGACCTTTTTCAAACGTTGCATTGGGGTTTTGGATCAAACTACTTTTTGTCTTCTTCTTCACCAAGAATGTTTGAAGTTGCTCAAGAACAACTTAAAATTTTTAAATTTCTATATGGTTCAATTCAATTTCGTTTACCTTCAAACTTCGGATCTTGATCCTCTATTACTAGATAAATAAAGCCCAGTAGGTTTGAGCCTTCAATTTTAACTCAATCTCCAAGACCCACCAACTTGTTCTTCAAATCTTCAAACTCAACAATGGTGGATCCTTTAAAACAACTTGAAATGCTCCCAAATATTGTATGTGGCTTTCTCTCAAGTTAGAGAACAAACCCTAATACCTTTTAAGCTCAAAAGACCATGAATTTTGCAAAACCCAACTTCACGTTCTTCAACCCAATAATGGTAGATTACTCAAATAAGCTCCAAATAACATGAAATTTCAGATCTAGACTCAAATAACACTAAGGAATACAAATCTAGTTTCAAAACAACAAACAAATAATGATTCAAACGATTTTTCTAATTTTCAAATTTCAAATTTTTTTTAGAATTATAATTATTTTTAGAAATCAAATTCCAAGACTAGATTTGATGGAATAAATATATTCTAGGCTCTGATACCAATTGATACAATAAATGATAGAAGGAAAAAAACTAATAAGGAAATTAAAGGATAGATAAGTTGACACAAAGAGAAATTTCAATTGGCAACCAAAGTTCTATATAACTAAGACCTCCAATTGAGTAATCACAATCACTAAACTTCTTAAGGTAACCTCAAGAGAAACAAAGTCCACAAGCAACCAACTTTCTCAACAAAGCATTCAATCAAAAACTTCGACAAGCTCTCATCTCTCAAAAGAGTTTCAAATATCATTCATCAAAATAATCTCCCTAATGAAATAATCTAAAGTAGTATTCATACTAACTAGAAAAGGAAGACTACTATGGCTATTACAATAATGCCCTTAATGAAGTAAGGGTCTTGTTTGATTGTCTTTCTTTGTAAATGAAAAATTGCATTTTTAAGAATTAACCATTTTTGCATGCATAACCTTCTTTCTCCATAATCCGGTCATCTTGATACTCTTCCTCCTCTCATGCGATCTTCCACATTTGAAATCCTCGGAATGGAGTCAAGTCATGCACTCAGGTTTCCATCTTTATGCATGACCCTTTTGCGGCTTGGAGTTCATGAATTTGAATTGCATCATCACTTATACTATTTCCGAAGTTTGAAGATACAACAGATGGTTATGATCTAGTTGTGTGACTTCATTTCCCTGAGACGTTCCACTTTCTTTGCTAATTTCTTCAATCGTCATTGCTACACTTCAACAGAACTTTGCAATATTGATTCTGAACTTCGCAAACTTAATTTTTCCTTCAATTATTGGATCGCGACTCTGATACCATGATAAGATCTGTGTAATCTAACAAATAATGATCAAAACTCATACTTGCAATGGGAAATTATCCTTGCTATTTGCCCTAATCTGATGAACACAAATGAGAGAAAGGAAAAGCTAAGATATTTTCATTATCTGAATATCTAAAATGATTCTGTTCCACAAGGGAGATATTTATAATCAATGCTAACAAACCAATTAAATAGCCTAACTGTCATCTAACAATTTGTTCTAAATGAATCCCTTATTTTCTTCTAATTACCATATGCACCCTTTTCAATATCTATACTGGTGGTCGATTTTTACAATCTAGTAGTTAGTTTAGGACAATTGACTTATTTCATGTGTATATTAACTTCATTGGAGTCTCATCAAATATATATATTACTGTTATTTGGAATTATATTTAATCTATCATTTAAAGTGTCACGACCCGAACCCGGGCCCGTGACTGGTGCCTTACCCCGGGCACCCAAGTAGACATACATCAGAGTAATCAGCGGAACATAAAACAAGACATGAAATAATGCAAAGGAAACACATGTTTATCTAAAGAAAAGTTGTCTTTCGGCATGTATATATATAGAAAAAACTTAGATCCGAAAAGTTACATCCCATTACAACCCTGCCCACAACAGTACTACAGACCTCTAAGAGTGACATGACAACAATGGCGGGACAGGGCCCCGCCATACCCCTGAATATAAGCACCTACAATGACAGGGGACTATACCACTGATAAGCCTCCGGAGAAACGGAGCTTCCCAAACGCCAATCGTGACCGAGAGCTAGGATCAATGATCGTGTACCTCAACTGCGGCATGAACGCAGCCGGAAGGAGGTCGATAACAGTACCAAGTATGTGAAATCAAAATATCAGAAATGAAATCATAGCGGTCTATATAAACAGAGACATGTATGATAACCAAACTACGATTCACAATAAATAGGCGAATATGTCAAGTCGTGACTCACGCCTCAAAGTCATCACTCAAATATAACTATGGGTCTCACGCCCACAACATCAATCATGCCCGTGGAATACCTTCCTCACCGCCAGCCTATGATATAAAAGCACCAAGGAATACATACGAACACCGTGTCCCACTGTGTCATCATAAAACCGCACGGTAAGTACGAAGGCATAGCCGATTACTAAAACCTACGATAACAAGGTCGTAAATCAGATCATGAGATCCGTCTGCATCACATGATCAAAGGTGGCCACTTGCCCGCAGATCTAATGCGCGTTCAGCCCCGAACTTCCCGTAGCTCTGCATGGGCCACTCCAATGGCCCGAATGAGGTATTCCCCGCATCGAGGGTAGCTACTCCCCGGCAGCGTCCTTGACTCGCCGTCCGCATGGTCACATAGACCGCATGACCACAAAGGCCGCACACTAACCTGGAACTCCCGCAGTTCCGCATAGGCCACTGCACTGCATAAGGTATTCTCGAATCATAGGTCACACAGACTACCGAGTCTACCCCGACGGAGGCGCTTAACCCCTAATCGTGAGTGATACAATACTAACATAACAGCTTATCGTTTAAACAACATAAGCACAATCAAGGGAAACCCCTTTACACAAACATCACAAGATACTAACACACGTAGCATCCTAGCATGTTTACTTAACAAATCAACAAGAAAGTATTACAAGGCTATCACAAACCAACACAATCAAGTTATACACACAAGGTACTTTCTACTATATGATTAACAAGATCGGGTTTTTATCCCCAAAGTACTTCATACATTAACTCTTTAAAAGATACGTTACTTTCACAAAAGTCACACAATACCCGTAGTATATGAAAATAGAGTGATTATCTTTTGAAGTAAATCAAAACACTTCTCTTTGTAAAATCAAGTAACAACATTCTTTTCCAAACGTTCCAAGTTTGCCTAATTTCAATTACTCAAGTTTCTCATTTTCGAAAGGTTTGTAGTTCATAGTATTAATCACTTAATAATATAAATCTCCTTTAAAATAATTTGAGAAACATATACCTTATATGTGAGTAGGTTATTCTTGTTTATAACAATCTTATAACAGTAGCCATGATCTAGGAAATGTAATATCATTTTGTCTCATCTTAGCTTCATGCAGATGAGGTTTCTAATGGTTTTAATAATACCGATTAGTCAATACATTTCCTTTATTAGCGCCACGTGGTTTGTTCGATACTTATTCTCATTTCCAAATCAAGAAACATTATTCTTTTAAAATCAAGTACTCATTACTCGCGAATGAGGTTTTACAACATTTTTAGCAAAATGTTACATATCAAGTCAATTAGGTTAAGTCTCTTATCTTTCAAGATCAAGTCTCTTAACTTCTACAATAAATAAACCATTACATTTACATAGAGTCGTTTTAACTAACTTCCCATAAAGCTATTATAACACCCTATGTTTTGAACCAACCAAACTCATTTAGCACATGTACGTCTACCGTACTACATAGTTTACAAAACATCATGCTAGAAAGGATAGGAAGAGGTTCACATACCTCGCGACGATTATAGACAATAAGCAATACGCTCCACAAGATCTTGCACTCGCTAGCCTTTTCCACTCTTCAAGTAGAATACGCTACTCGTAGTACTTCCACCTATATAGGCCACTAACGTCTATTAATACTCGGTTCCATATTCTACAGAAAATTCGGCAAAGACTCTCCTCCCGCAACAAACAGAAATCTCCTCCTCTATCGAGGCCGGCTACCAAGCCAACCAGGGGGGGGTTTATACGTCTAATCCGGACGTATACCATTCTACTACACAGTAATACCACACAAGTCTACTGTAATACAGCCCTATGTAATTACAGTTCAGTTCCCTTCTTTATTCAGGCTTAAGTCAAAAGACATTGCCGCAAAGCTATGTTCAGATCTATATATAGTATACTTCAACTATATAATCCTACAACATGTAATTTCCAATTACAACAAGGGGACAAGAATATTTACCTCGATAAGCCCAAAATTATCCGAGATAAAAGTCGATCCTGAGCAAGGTTTAGCTCCTAAACTGCACGCTCCAACCCGCTCCAAACAACCCTTAGAAGTTCTACGCAACTTCTACTTAACACTTCAACCAACTATGAAGGTTTTCCTTAGGGTTCCGGTTTGAGACAAAAAGGACATAAGGTAGTATTTCCGGGCTCTACGTAGAGGTATCTTTGGAATACTACAAGATATACGGCTAAGGTAATTTGGGTATAGTAACAATACTTTGGAGAGTATTTCTACCAAGAGGGGGGTTGTATTTATACGAGACAACACCACAAGGGGGTGTGTACCCTCGCCAACCCCACCAGGAGTGGGGGAACTCTGCCAAGGGGAGGGGGTGCTCTCGGCCAAAGGCCTCACAAAGGGGGGAGGGACTCTCAGCCAAGACACTACACTAAGGGGGAGGAAGAAAGCTTTCAAGACTTAGAAGTTTTGGGATGAAGAAGTCTTCACAAGGGAGGGGTATTTATAGGGAGTTTAATGGACAAGATCAAGCCATGTGGGGGGCAAGTGGAGGGCCAAGATGTGCCCAAGTGCCCCCTAGTCCCTACTCCACAAAACAAGCCACAAAACATTGCCCAAAACAAGGCATGAAATCGTCCCACTTGAGCCTTACTTTACCGTCCACTTGAGGGTGACAAGTGTCACCCTCTCGTTGGTCCAAAATGTTTCGTCTCTCGGAAAAATCCGCAAAAATTAGAAATGACATAGCCGTAATTTACCCCTCGCAAGATTTGTAAAACGTTTCGTCGAAAAACGACTCTAACCGGGTGTTGTGCACAAAGTAAAATCGGCCAAGCCTACTTTAAAGCCCAAACTTTTCTACGTACGTCCTTACGTACATACTCTGGAAATACGGGGTATAACATTCTCCCCTCCTTAGAAACATTCGTCCCGAATGTTCCTTCTAAGCCTCAAACAAACATGCTCGTTTCTTCCCTTACGCGTCGTACCCTTCTTGTACACTCGAACTCCTTCTCATAACTTACCATATTTCTGTTACTGATTCCGTTCCCGAGATCTCTGGGTTACTATCTCCAACTTGGTCATCATTAACTGGGAACACTGGGATGGATCTCGATACTTTCCGAACATAGCAATACGAAGATCCGGACATACCGCTTCCCAAGTCGGACGGCAAAAGCTAACATATAGGCAACCCGCCTACTCTTCACATGATCCGAAAGGCCCAAGCAACTCGGGCTAAGTTCCCCGCTTCAAAACTCGCCGCATCTTCCGGGTGGTACCTTCAAGAAAACCCACCGTCATCCTCAACCTGCCGCCGCCACCGATCATCCGTGCGACTTCTGTTGACCCTGAGCTTCCAATAACCTCATCTGGATAAGCTTCACCCTATCCACATTCTACTGAACAAGTACGAACCAACTATCTGAACCTTGCCAACATCGAACCAATCGACCGGCAACTTACACTTCCGCCCCTACAAGGCGCGCCATAAAGCGACATCCGAATACCGAAATGGTAGCTATGAAACACTCCCTACAGAGGCAACAATCTCACCGCTACCCCTGAAATCCCAACACTGGACCGAGGGCGAATGCGATTCTGAGCCTCCTGAGTTCCTAACCCCGCTCGGGTAACCTCCCAAAAGAAACACCAACCGGGCTTCACTGTCATTATAAGGTGAAGGTAGGCACCCCGTGCAGCCTTACCACCTTCCTGATATAACATCCCGCAACTTACTACCGAGTACACGGTCTTTACTAGAAGACAAGACGGGCTGACCTCCTCGGCCCGACTACTGGTCGAATGCATCCACGACTTGTACGCTGGTTAACCAAACATGGGCCTAACACCCTCACGACTTATCACGCGGGACCACCACAAACCGACCCACCACCAAACAGGCTGCGGGTTGACCCGCAACGTGGCCTCAACCCGACCCGACAACGCGCAAAACACTAGCTCCCCGATCCGGAAAACTCTCACTAATCACGTTACGAAAACCTAGCGGTCTCCTTAGCTCAACTACCCTCTTTCATTCCACATTACTCAGGGACTTATCCCAAAACATAGCTCACGTGCACTATGCACTCCGATAAGGGTCAAAACACATAAAATAAAATACATCTTTTACTCGAGATGGCCTTACCTCTAAGGTCTCTACGTATAAAACTCTAAGGCTCACACTTTCTCTATCCCCCAAATCTTACCCGGTTAACTAACCATGATTCTCTAATCACAATTTAACACTATGTCATCTGAACATAACTCTTAAGATATACCCATCATATCACACAACTATATCTCTAGAGGGTTAAGGATATACACGATTCATCGCTTCACTCCCTTCTCGCTGCTCTAGTCAAACCTACCCCGTAGGCGATAGCCAGGAAGATGATTTAACTACCCACCGATCTCGGCCGAGTCCTCCTACTAGACCTCCTTTCGACATACGGCTCGACGGCCGCAGTAAAACAAGTACCAACAAAAGACGACATTCCCGGACGACGTCACATCGCGAACACCGGGAGAAATCAATCCACTGGCCGGAACCTACGCAGAGCCGTGAACCTAAGCTCGAGCTCACCAACTCCCGCATACCCCGAACGCCCGAACCCCGCGAGGACCTCTCGCACCTGGTGGATGTGCATAATCTAATCTGTTGGTGAGGTGACTCGACTCAAAGTTACCAAAGGACTCACGCTTCCGCCTCTTCTCGCCCTCGTTAACCCGCCGATCTACGCTTGGCTCGCGCGCATAAGCCCGCATACGTGCCATGCTCAAGCCCAATCAAGAATTTCTCTTGCACAACCTCTTAGATAGTCATCAAGACTCGCAGACATCGGTATACTCTCGTAGCCAAATCCATAGTTAGTAATGGTCGCTTCTTTGCAATCTATATTCTCTCGCTCTGGCCGTGGAACCGGGTTCAAATGTCATGGCCGCAGCAGGAATCGCTGCCGCGGCTAAACTCATTGGGCCGGTGACGAGCGTAACTCCTCGAATGAAACGCCATCCTGTGTAATGATTGGGCTCGTGCCTCGTAACCTCTCGTGCTCAACTCGCAGCCTCGCCGCTTTGCCCTTCTCGGGCCGCTTTACGCGAGGCATAACGTGGAAAGAAATACGTTAGAGGGTCCAACCTATAACATGCCTTCTAAGGCACGATCTCAGAGTGAGAAGAATGGAAACCAATCCTAAATATCCTATAGCCTCGATTATTGGTGTACAAATACACACCGATAATCAAGACTTCATCGATACGGCTCGTAGACACCTTCCGAGGATTAACTGCTCTGATACCACTTTTGTCACGACCCGAACCCGGGCCCGTGACTGGTGCCTTACCCCGGGCACCCAAGTAGACATACATCAGAGTAATCAGCGGAACATAAAACAAGACATGAAATAATGCAAAGGAAACATATGTTTATCTAAAGAAAAGTTGCCTTTCGGCATGTATATATATATATATAAAAAACTTAGATCCGAACAGTTACATCCCATTACAACCCTGCGCACAACAGTACTACAGACCTCTAAGAGTGACATGACAACAATGGCGGGACAGGGACCCGCCATACCCCTGAATGTAAGCACCTACAATGACAGGAGACTATACCACTGATAAGCCTCCGGAGAAACGGAGCTTCCCAAACGCTGAACTGTGACCCTGAGAGCTAGGATCAATGACTGGTGTACCTCAACCTGCGGCATGAACGCACTTCGGGCGAGGTCAAGATAACAGTACCAAGTATGTGAAATCGAAATATCAGAAATGAAATCATAGCATCTATATAAAACAGAGACATGTATGATAACCAAACTACGATTCACAATAAATAAAAATATGTCAAGTCGTGACTCACGCCTCAAAGTCATCACTCAAATATAACTATGGGTCTCACGCCCACAACATCAATCACGCCTGCGTGGAATACCTTCCTCACCGCTTCAGCCTATGATATAAAAGCACCAAGGAATACATGAACACCGTGTCCCACTGTGTCATCATAAAACCGCACGGCAAGTACGAAGGCATAGCCGACTACTAAAACCTACAAGATAACAAGCGTCAGAAATCAGATCACGAGATCTGTCTGCATCACACATGATCAAAGCCGCCACTTGCCCGCAGATCTAATGCGCGCGTCAGCCCCGAACTTCCAGAGCCCGCACGGGCCACTCCAATGGCCCGCATAAGGTATTCCCGCATCGAGGGTAGCTACTCCCGCAGCCGCCCCGACTCGCCCCCGCACGGCCACATAGACCGCATGACCACAAAGGTCGACACTAACCCGAACTCCCGCAGCCCGCATAGGCCATGCACTGCGCATAAGTATTCTCGAATCATAGGTCACACACTACCGAAGTCTACTCCGCGACGGAGGCGCCTTAACCCCTAATCATGGTGATACAATACTAACATAACGACTTATCGCTTAAACAACATAAGCACAATCAAGGGAAACCCCTTTACACAAACATCACAAGATACTAACACACGTAGCATCCTAGCATGTTTACTTAACAAATCAACAAGAAAGTATTACAAGGCTATCACAAACCAACACAATCAAGTTATACACACAAGGTACTTTCTACTATGATTAACAAGATCGAGTTTTTATCCCCAAAGTACTTCATACATTAACTCTTTAAAAGATACGTTACTTTCACAAAAGTCACACAATACCCGTAGTATATGAAAATAGAGTGATTATCTTTTGAAGTAAATCAAAACACTTCTCTTTGTAAAATCAAGTAACAACATTCTTTTCCAAACGTTCCAAGTTTGCCTAATTTCAATTACTCAAGTTTCTCATTTTCGAAAGGTTTGTAGTTCATAGTATTAATCACTTAATAATATAAATCTCCTTTAAAACAATTTGAGAAACATATACCTTATATGTGAGTAGGTTATTCTTGTTTATAACAATCTTATAACAGCAGCCATGATCTAGGAAATGTAATATCATTTTGTCTCATCTTAGCTTCTATGCATGAGGTTTCTACCGGTTTTAATAATCTTTGGATTAGTCAATACATTTCCCTTTATTAGCGCTGCTGTGGTTTGTTCGATACTTATTCTCATTTCCGAAATCAGTAAAACATTATTCTTTTAAAATCAAGTACTCATTACTCGCGAATGAGGTTTTACAACATTTTTAGCAAAATGTTACATATCAAGTCAATTAGGTTAAGTCTCTTATCTTTCAAGATCAAGTCTCTTAACTTCTACAATAAATAAACCATTCTTACTTACATGTAGTCGTTATAACTAACTTCCCATAAAGCTATTATAACACCCTATGTTTTGAACCAACCAAACTCATTTAGCACACGTACGTCTACCGCATTTACATAGTTTACAAAACATCATGCTAGAAAGGATAGGAAGAGGTTCACATACCTCGCGACGATTATCGACAAAAGCAATACGCCCACAAGATCGCACTTCGCTAGCCTTTTCCACTCTTCAAGTAGAATACGCTACTCGTAGTACTTTCCACCTATATAGGCCACAAACGCCTATTAACACTCGGTTTCATATTCTACGTAAAATTCGGCAAAGACCTCCCCGCAACAACAGAAATCTCCTCCTCTATCGAGGCCGGCTACCAAGCCAACTGGGGGTTTATACGCCTAATCCGGACGTATACCATTCTACTACACAAGAATACCACACAAGTTCATCAGAATACAACATGTAATTACAGTTCAGTTCCCTTCTTTATTCAGGCTTAAGTCAAAAGACATTGCCGCAAAGCTATGTTCAGATCTATATATAGTATACTTCAACTATATAATCCTACAACATGTAATTTCCAATTACAACAAGGGACAAGAATATTTACCTCGATAAGCCCAAAATTATCCGAGATAAAAGTCGATCTGAGCAAGGTTTAGCTCCTAACCGCACGCCCAACCCGCTCCAAACAACCCTTAGAAGTTCTACGCAACTTCTACTTAACACTTCAACCAACTATGAAGGTTTTCCTTAGGGTTCCGGTTTGAGACAAAAAGGACATAAGGTAGTATTTCCGGGCTCTACGTAGAGGTATCTTTGGAATACTACAAGATATACGGCTAAGGTAATTTGGGTATAGTAACAATACTTTGGAGAGTATTTCTACCAAGAGGGGGGTTGTATTTATACGAGACAACACCACAAGGGGGTGTACCTTCTACCAACCCCACCAGTGGGGAAACTCTCGCCAGGGAGGGTGCTCCTACCAAAGGCCTCACAAAGGGGAGGACTCTCACCAAGACACTACACTAAGGGGGAGGAAGACTGCTTTCTTGACTTAGAAGTATAGGGATGAAGAAGTCTTCACAAGGAGTGGTATTTATAGGGAGTTTAATGGACAAGATCAAGCCACGGGGCAAAGTGGAGGGCCAAGATGTGTCCAAGTGCCCCCTAGTCCCTACTCCACAAAACAAGCCACAAAACATTGCCCAAAACAAGGCATGAAATCGTCCCACTTGAGCCTTACTTTACCGTCCACTTGAGGGTGACAAGTGTCACCCTCTCGTTGGTCCAAAATGTTTCGTCTCTCGGAAAAATCAGCAAAAATTAGAAATGACATAGCCGTAATTTACCCCTCGCAAGCTTTGTAAAACGTTTCGTCGAAAAACGACTCTAACCGGGTGTTGTGCACAAAGTAAAATCGGTCAAGCCTACTTTAAAGCCCAAACTTTTCTACGTACGTCCTTACGTACATACTCTGGAAATACGGGGTATAACATAAAGTATGGATTCTCTTGTCATTAGACTAAACCCATAGATCTATTATTTTCTTGTCTGTTGGTGTTCTTTGTAATCGTTTGAGGTGATATATAGTGGACCATTTTTGTACGTTTTTTTAACTCTCGTGTTTCCTGAACAATTCAATTTCTATTTATTTTGCTGTTAGCAACAATAAATGGAAAATTACCTAAAACCTTCTAACTTTATTTATTTAGTGCATACCTAAATTATTCATAGTCCTAATTATCCATCGGAACTTGGTTAATTTATAGCATTTACGCCTCCTTACCTCCTTGACGTTGACGTGTTAAAGAGCGTGTGGATACACTCTTTTAGGCAAGTGGGAGTGAAAGAAAATTGAAAATATTAGTAACTTTTAAGTAGATATTTTTTCATTATTAATCGTCACATAGTCAAATACAGTGGTTTATTTTGTCAAATTATCTATTTCTTTTTGCTTGTTTATATACAATGCATATTTTACCACATTTTTATATTATTAAAAAAATTATTGTTTAGATGCAATAGCTATTAATTCCAACAGTGTGAAACTCCATTTTTAGCAAAATAATAAGGTTTGAATTGTGTATTTCTTTTTATAAATGCAATAGCTATTTATTTGGGTATGTCTTTTATTCTACTTTAGACGCTATATTTATTTATTTCAACTATGTATTTATTCTTTTTCAGACCAAGTTTGTAAAAAGAAGCTCCACCATTTTTAGCTAAAGAAAAAAAGATTGCCTAAATAATGGAGTTGTTTTTACAAATTTGACCCAAAAAGGAAAGATTATCTAACAAATTAATGAATTTTATAAGTTAGGAAAATATATTTTATTCTTAAAAAATGCTACGTGACAACGCAGGTGAGAACATCCTGCGAATAACCAAGTTTAGGGGTTAGTTGGGATTACGAATAGCACAGGTGTGCATCGGATAAATTTTTTTTTTAGGTAAATGCAAATATTATTACTAATAACGAAAAGGAAGTGGCTACAATCAGTCGTTGAGGTATCTCAAGCCTCAACGTAATGCAAACAAGAAGAGATAGAAGGGAGGGGTGGTCACTCAAAAGGTGCCACTACAAGAGGGGATAAAATCATAGAGAACTCTATAAGATGTTGTTTTGATTCTTGCAATGACCTCTTCTTCCGGCAAGCTTGTGCCTTCAAAGAGCATTGTGTTTCTTGCCCTCCAAATCTCATAAACCATTATGCAAAAAGTAAGCAAAATAGCTTTGGCTCGGATGCTTGTCCCGCGGTGTTCTTTCTTAATCCATTTAAGGAGCTTTCAGCTTGTCATCTCTCTTCTAATACCCAACCAATCTTTTATGCTCTTCCAAATCATGTGTGTATAAGGCGATCAAAGAAGAGGTGTTCCTTGTTTCATTAGCTTGCTCAGAATCCGCAAGATTTATCCTCCAAGTTGAGAAATGATAGAGTATCCTTTGTAGCTAACCGCTTCCCGCAATTTAGCCACATAGTAAAAGAGAATTTGGGAGGAATGAATCCTTTCCAAATTTGTGACATCCAAGGCTTTTTAGCTCATGAGTGCGCAAGATATCATATACGAGGCTTGAATCAAATATACTTGTTGGCACAACATTTTGTAAAGCCGTCAATAGCATCACCATGGCTACCAAAGATAGAAACAAATTTGTCGAATCCCACAAATCTTTTTGAATAAAGGGAGTCCCAGGGACGTACCTCATAGTCCCAAATTGTAATATCTCTCAAATAGTGGCTATTGATCCATTGACCCATAGAGAATCGACTTAGTGTGAGTTTGTCAAATCGTCCCGATAGCGTGGCATGATTCCATTCCTTGATGTTCATAGCACCCAAGCCACCTTCAGATTGAGGCAGCAAATGATATCCCAAGCAACTCTTGTGGTTCCCCATAAGAATTGAATACAAGCGCACCTTGTTGATAATAGTGGCGGGATAGGAAGTGCGGAACCAAAAGCTCTCGACCCTCGACGACCGACTGATTAGTTCCACTTACCAAAGATAAGAAAGTGTGGTGCCCCCATTTCTGAATGTAATTCGAAATAGCACTAGTGAATGGGGCAAATTGATCCACCGAGACTGAAATAGGGGACAAAGGGATCCCCAAGTATCGTACCGGAAAGCTACCAATGGCGAAACCCACTCGTCAATATCAAGTCCCGAATCAGAATGCATTCCCGCTAAGTAGACAGAGGATTTAGCGGGTTAAGAGTTAATCCCGAGGCAGCCTCCAACTCTTCCGGACAATCCATAAGAATCCCAATGAAGATATATCTCCTTTGGCAAAAGCATGAGGTCATCCGCGAATGCAAGATGAGTAATGCCCAATTTCTTACACTTTGGAAAATATGAGAAAGCTCTTGCCTCACTTTCATTTTAAGCGACCTTGAGAGGTATTCCATGCACAAGATAAAGAGAGTAGGGACATAGGATCACCTTGTCTTAGGCCGCGCTTTCCTTTGAAGTATCCATGTAGCTCACCATTGATAGAAAGGGAGAAGGAGGTTGAGCTAACACATTCCATGATCCATCTTGTAAATGCGGAAATTTTAGACTTCTTAGTACCAATTCGAGGAAGCTCCAAGAGATCAGATCGAATGCTTTACGAAGGTCCACCATAAGCATACATCTTGGTGAGATTCTCGCTCTATTAAATCCTCTCACAAGCTCTTGTGCCACATATACGTTGTCCATCATGTTTCTTCCTTTCACAAAAGCCCTCGGGATTTGTCAATGAGAAGGAAGGATCAATGCCATTCTCGTTAGCTAGAATCTTTGTGATGATCTTATAGATCACATTAGTCAATCCGATGGGCACGAAATCATTTACCTTGGGATCATGGTCAGTTTTGGTAGCGAGGTAATGATGGTATGATTAACTCGCTTCAAAAGAACTCCAGAGAAGAACTCTTGACACATCTTACAACATCGTGCCCACATCTTTCCATCTATTCTTGAAGAAAGCAGTATAACCATCCGGTCCAGTGCCTTGTCATTGCCTATATCGAGAGTGCTTCCCAAATCTCCTTTGGGGTGATGAAATGCAAAAGTCGTAATCTCTCTTCTTCACTACTTTGGGCCATAGTTGAACACATCAGATCAAAGTTGGTAGTGGGTGGAAAGTACCTAATAGATCCTTGTAAAATTCAACAAGCAACTTCGACTTCTTCGGTGATGTAGTGATAGTACCATTAGCTTTAACAAGAAAGTTAATGGAGTTCACGACATTACTCCTTTTGATCAAACTATGAAAGTATTTGGAACATCTATCACTTCCAATCAAGTGCTTCGTCTTGACTTCGCCTTATGAAGTGTCTTTCACTCAAGAAGGTGTTTGCTCTAGCTCTTGAGGACTTAACCTTGGCTTTAAGCTCCTCATCAAAGGGATTTTCCATGTGTGCATTGATAGCCTCCTTGAACTCTATGTTTGCCCTTTTGCTCTTTGTTCGATACCTCCAAAGTCACTTATGTTCAAAGCCCTTAAAGGTTGCTTCAGCTTTCAATTTGGAGGCAAGGACGAATTGAGCAAGACCCCATATGTCTTGTCTCCAACATGAAGTCATAATGTTCTCAAAGGTGGGTGAGAAAGCCACGTATTCATGAACTTGAAAGGCGTTTCCCAACATTATAGGATGCAATAATCGTGGCTATCACAGACGGTGGTCCGAGACAGAGCTCCATAGGCATGAAATTGGCCTTGCATTCTAAGGTCAAATCACTCCAATTTTGATTCATCAACACTCTATCAAGCTTAGACCAAATCGAACCATTCGTCCAGTGTAGAAGGAACCGGATGAAGGAGCGTCTTCTAGTCCATGAGAATTCTGAAATCTCCAAGATCCCTAAGTGCATAAGGCGTGAGAGAGGACCCCACCTTATCATTAGGGTTGCGTAAGTGTTGAAATCTCCCATAATCATCCAAGGCTTATTGATGCCAACGCCCAAGTGAGAAAGGTGATGCCAAAGCATCCTTCTATCCGAGATGCTATAAACCGGGTACACAAATGTGGCAAGGAAGGACACTTGTGTTATATTGCAACTTGCTCGACATGGATATGCCGAGAGTCCATACCAAGCACTTCGCAACAAACCTCGGATGGATCCCAAAGTAATAGCATTCTACCGCCTCCAATGAATTCCAAATTTGAGCAAAACTTCCATGCTTTGAATCTTTGAGTAGAGAAAGACTACGTCTTGGTTGAGATAGCTTAGTTTCCAATAGACAAATCATAGCCGCATCATGCTGTTTTGTGATACTACACACTAGAGCTTGCGTGGCAGCCTATCCCTTTGTCCGCAAAGACCACGGACATTCCAACAAAGTATTTTCATAAGGAAACAAAGGAGGTTTTATTAGCACTCCGCGCTTAGTCGCCGCTTTCCCAACGCTTTGGCCCATTCTTTTTGGACAAAACCTCTTGCCATCCATCATCTTTGTTTGGAAGCCATAACTTGTGTACCAGCCAAGCTATGTTCCCACGTTCAAAGTTAACGTTACTTGACACTGGTGAGCCTTTTCCGTAACACCGTTGAATGTAACTTCATCCAACGAAGGTGGCGGGTTCATAGGCATCTCGTAATCAGAATGTTTTGACTCACCCTCATCCTAACATGTTGTGTAACGCCATTGTGAGAATTAGGCGGTGAGGACTTTGCTAGAGAATCCCGCAAACATGGTGGGCGAGAATGACCCAAATCCGGAGGACCCGGCGACGTGATACTTCTCCCAAGCTTCCGGTACTGCGAGGTATTGTGTGCACGTTTCTTCAATGTCCATCAAGTTATCAGCATCTACGGGATGTTGAGAAGTTGGTGGATGAGGAGGGTTGGTTCCACCTGCACTTTGTTGGCCTTCAAATGAATAGAATCATCCTTGTTGTTAGGGGACCTCGATTGCATGTTTTGGAGCTTCTTCAATGTTGACCTCATCCTCGCCTTCCTACACTTCAAGTGGTTGTGTCCAAAAGCCGCACAATGATAGCAAAAGTCCGGGTAATTCTCATAGTTTACCCTTTGAGTATACTTTCTGTTATCGGGGAGATTGACGACAAAGTCCATTATCGGCTCCTTGCTAACATCCACTTCCACTAGAACTCTTGCATAGTTCATTTTAGATCTTTCCTTAGTATATTTGTCACGACCCGAACCCGGGCCCGTGACTGGTGCCTTACCCCGGGCACCCAAGTAGACATACATCAGAGTAATCAGCGGAACATAAAGACAATACATGAAACCAGTGTAATAAGACGGTTGAAATAAGACAAAGCAACTAAAAGCAGTTACCTTCAAGATATATAAAAATAGCAACTTTTTCAACATGAGCTTTAATCCTTTTACAAACCCCGCCCACAACGATTACTGCACCTCTCGAATGACACGACAACAATGGCGGACGGGCCCCGCCAAACCCCGAATGTAAACACTTACGACGGCGGGACTATACCATCGATAAGCCTCGGAGAAACGGAGCTTCCCAACAAATCGTGACCACGAGCTAGGATCAACGATCGGTGTACCTCAACTGCGGCATGAACGCACTTCGGGCGAGGTCGATAACAGTCAGAGTATGTGAAATCAAAATACATCGTAAATGAAATCATAGCGATCATATAAAGCAGAGACATGTATGATAACCAAACTACGATTTACAACAAAGCGACATGCTGTTAGGGACTCACGCCTCAAGTCATCACTTAAGTATAACAATGGGTCTCAGGCCCACGACATCAATCATGCCCGTGGAATACCTTCCTCACCGCTGGCGATCATGATATGAAAGCACCAAGGAACACACTGAACACCGTGTCCCACTGTGTCATAATAAAATCAGACGGTAAGTGCGAAGGCATAGCCGACTACTAAAAACCACAGATCAACAAGGCCGTGAATCGTATCATAAGATCTGTCTAGACCGTCACATGATCAAAGCCGCCACTTGCCCGCAGATCGATATGCGCGTCTAACCACGAACTCCCGCGACCCGCGATAGGCCAATCTCATCGCCCGCATGAGGCATTCCCGCATCGAGGTAGCTACTCCCGATCGCCCCGACTTCGCACCGCACGCCACAAGGACCGCATGCCCATAAAGGACGACACTAACACGAACTCGTAGTTCCGCGATAGCCCGGGACTGCGTGAGGTATTCTCGAATCATAGGTCCATCGACGCCCGAGTCTACCCCGCGTCGGAGGCGCTTAACCCCTAATCATCTCAAGAGATGAATGCCACAATACTATCATAACGATCGATAGTTAATAAGCACAATCAAGGAAACCCTTCACACAAACATCACAAGATACTAACACACGTAGCATCCCAACACGTTTACTTATCAACGCAATCAAGAAAGTATTACAAGGCTATCACAAACCAATACAATCAAGTTGTTCACACAAGGTACCTTCTACTATATGATTAACAAAATCGGGTTTTATCCCCAAAGTACTTCATACATTAACTCTTTAACAGACACGTTAATTTCACAATGTCACACAATACGTAGTATAAAATAGAGTGACTATCCTTTTAAAGTAAATCAATTACTTCTCTTTGTAAAATCAAGTAGCAACATTCTTTTCCAATGATCAAGTTTGCCTAATTTCCAATGTTCAAGTTTCTCATTTTAGAAAGGTTTCGTAGTTCATAGTCTTATTCATTTGAGAATATAATTCTCCTTAAAACTATCTGAGAAACATAAGTCTTATATGTGAGTAGGATATTCTTGTTTATAACAATCTTATTACAATGACCATGATCTAGGAAATATCATTTTGTCTCATCTTAGCTTCATGCGGATGGAAGTTTCTCTGGTTTTAATAATACTTAATTAGTCAAAACATTTCCTTTTATTAACGCCGCAGTGGTTTGTCGATACACATTCGATTTCAAATCAAGAAACATTCTTAAGCCGTTATACCTAACTTCCCATAAAGCTAGTATAACTCTTAAGTTTTTCAAAAACCAAGTATATTACTTCTTCTTTCAAAATGATTCAAAAATCTTTTGAAATACTTCAAGTTCTTTATTAACACATAACAAGCCAGTTATAGTTCAAATCAGTTACCTTTTAAAAACCACATGTATTTTCTTACCAACATAAAGCTGTTATAACCAACTTCCCATAAAGCCGTTATAACACTTTATGTTTTAAATCAATCAAATACATTTAGCACATGTACGTCTACCGTACTACATAGTTCACACATATCATGCTAGAAGAGATAGAAAGAGGTTCACATACCTCGCGACGAGTATCGACTAATAGCAAAACGCTCCAAGTACTTCCAACCGCTACTCTTACGCCAAGTAGATCGCGCCACACGTAGTACTTCAACCTATAAGGCCACAAGCGCGCTATTAGTGCTTAGATCCCTTCGTAGAACATTCTACGAAAATTCGGCAAAGACCTCCCCGCAACAGCGTAAATCTCCTCGCTTTATCGAGGCCGCTATCAAGCCAACCGGGGGTTATGATCTAACCCTAACGGTACAATTCTACTCCACTGCATTACTACTACAAGTCTCTTGTAATACAACCCTATGTAATTACGGTCAAGATTCTTCTTTAAATTCGGGCTTAAGTCGCAAGACATTGCCGTAAGTATTATTCGAGCTTAAGTCAAAAGACATTGCCGATAACTACGTTGATTCTATATATAGTATACTTCAACTATATATTCTACAAATCATGTAATTTCCAATTACAATAGGGGGACAAGATAATTACCTTGATAAGCCCATAATTATCCAAGTAAAAGTCGATCCTGGGCAATCGTTTAGCTCCAACTCCGTGCGCTCCAACCCGGCTCCAAACAACCCTTAGAAGTTCTAACCAACTTCTACTTACTACTCCAACTAACCATGGAGATTTTCCTGGGTTTCGGTTTGTATTGACGGGAAGTATAATAGTATTTCTGGGCTTTTGTATAGGTATAACCTTAGAATACTACACGGTATATGGCGAAGGTCATTTGGGAATTATCACAATACGTTTGAGAGTATTTCTCCCAAGAGAGGGGGGGTCTTGAGACGAAAACTCTAGGCTGGGGGTACCACGCCACACCCCAGGGAGAGGGGAGGCTCTACCATAAAGGCCTATCTAGGAGGGGGCTCTTGGACGAGAGTCAAACAAGAGGGAGAGGAGGGATTTAACACTTAGGAAATATTTGGAATGGATGAAGAAGTCATCTAAGGGTATTTATAGTGTAAGCGAGGCCAACCAATGGCCAAGATCTTGCCAAGTGCATAGCAAGTGTAGGGCCAAGATCTTGCCAAGTGCACACTAGCCAACTAACACAAAAATATCCTACCAACCCTTGACCACAAAAGCCACACTTTCGGCCAACACAATTTCCGCCCAAGGTGTTCCAATGAGAGGGTGACAAGTGTCACCCTCTTGTTGGTCCATAATGTTTCGTCTCTCGGAAAAATCCGCAAAAATTAAAAATGACATAGCGGAAATTCCCTACGAAAGCTGGAAAGCGTTCGTCGAAAAACGACTCTAACCGGGTGTTATGCACAAATAAAATTCGGCCAAGCCACTTTCTCAAGTTCAAATTTTCTACGTACGTCCTTACGTACATACTCTGGAAATACGGGGTATAACATTCTCCCCTCCTTAGAAACATTCGTCCCGAATGTTCCTTCTAAGTCTCAAAACAGACGTGCGCCAGTATAGTCTTCACTACTATACTTACGAAACAAACCTGCCACATCTGGCCACGGAAACACCCAAGCAAAAATACCTCCATCTAAGTCCACGAGGAACACCTCTATCATAACCACAAACACTTCTAACATCACCTATGCTCGCCATACAGGCTCGCTTCTCTCTTTACTCGTCGTAGATACCACTTTGTCACTTTGTCGCGAGCCTTGCTCCGACGACCCAACAAATGGTACCGCTGCTGCGATCGGAGGATGTCGTACACTCGAACTCTCACCACGTTCGACACGGCCGGTTTCCCAAAACTCGGGGTTACTATCTCTAACGTGGTCATCATTAACTGGGAACACTCTGGATGGATCTCCGATACTTTCCCGAACATAACACGAACGACTGGACGCACTGCCTCCTAAGTCGGACGGCAAATGCTAACATATAGGCAACCTGGCCTATTCTTCACATGAACTCAAAAGGGCCCAAAGTAACTCGGGCTAAGTCCCCTCTGTATTCCAAACTCGTCACACCCAACCCGGGGTGGTACCTTCAAGAAGACCGACCGTCAACCTGAACTCTAAGCGTCGTCGCCGATTATCCGCACAATTCCTCCGAGCTGCCAGAACTTCTTCTAGACAAAGCCGACTATCCGATACCGGAACAAGCCTGAACCAACTAACTGAACCTTGCCAACATCGAACCAATCGACCGACAACTTACACTTCCGCCCTTACAAGGCTTCATAAGGCGATATCCGAACACTGAAATGGTAGATCAAACACTACCTCCACAGGAGACAACAATCCCCAACGACCTGCGAAATCCACGACCGCCCGGCGAATGCGGTCTGAGACTCACTGAGTTCTTAACCTGCACGGTAAACTTTTAGAAGGCGAAAAATAGCGCGACACGGGCTTCACTGCGACATAAGGTGAAGGTAGGCACCGTCGCGAACTTACAACCTTTACGATAAAACAATCTTGCCAAGTAAGCGATCTTTGCTAGAAGACAAGGCGGTGACCTCGCCGGTCCGACTCATCGGTCGAATCGTCCACGAACTCGTCTGTTAATCGAACATGGGCCTAACACCCTCGTGACCCTACCACGGCGGGACCACCACAACCGACCCACCACCAAACGCCGGGTTGACCCGCAACGTGGCCTCAACCCGACCCGGCAACGCGCATCATACTAGCTCCCCGAACCGGAACAATCTCACTAATCACGTTACGAAAACCTAGCGGTCTTCTTAGCTCAACTACCCTCTTTCATTCCACACTACTAGGGACCTGTCCCAACATAACTCACGTGCACTATGCACTCCGATAAGGGTCAAACATAACACTACACCCTTTTTCCTCGAGATGGCCTCACCTCTAAGGTCTCTACGTATAAAGCTCTAAGGCTCACACTTTCTCTATCCCCCAAAATCTTACTCGGTTAAACAACCATGATTTCAAATCACAACTAACACACTGCTATCAGAACATAGCACCTAAGGTATACTCACCTTATCACCTATACAAAACTCTAGATGGTTAAGGATAGAT
This sequence comes from Przewalskia tangutica, assembly GCA_029844215.1. Lineage (NCBI taxonomy): Eukaryota > Viridiplantae > Streptophyta > Magnoliopsida > Solanales > Solanaceae > Przewalskia > Przewalskia tangutica. The sequence continues at coordinate 70,148,776 of CM056727.1, forward strand.
CTATATCTACTGTTTCACTCCCCTTAGTCGTTCTAATCAAACACGCCTGTAGGCATGGCATTGAGGAGATGACAAACTACCCACCGATCACGAAGGCTAAGTCCTCCTACAAGGACACTCGCCGACACGGACTCGACGGCCATAGTACAACAAGTACCAACCTAAAAGATGACATTCCCGGGATGGCGTCTGTCACCGTGAACCGGAAGCCACGAGTTCGACCAACTCCCGCACACCCCGAACGCCCCGAAATTTGTAAGACCACTCTGACCTGGCGGAGGTGCATATCTAACTCTGGGAGGCGACTTCGCCTCGAAAGTTACCAAAGGACCTCCGCTCGCCTCTTCTACCGCCCTTTGTTAACGTCGATCTACACGTCTCGGCTGCTGCGCATAAGCCCGCATACGTGCCATGCCTTCAATCGAAGAATTATTCTTGCACAACCTCTTATAGATAGTCCTCAAGACTCGCGGTACATCGGTATACTCTCGGTAGCCAAATCTAGCTAATAACGAGGTTGCCTCTTTGCAATCTATATTCACCGTTCTGGCCGTGGGCGAAGGTTCAAATATCATGGTCGCAGAGGAACTACCGCCGTCGTGCTAAACTCTGCTTGGGGCTAGTGGCGCCGAGAACTCCCGAATGAAGCGCCACCCAAGGTGATAATTGGGCTGTGCCCACGTAACCCTCTGTACTTTACTCGCGGCTCACGCTTTGCGCGCCTCCGGACCGGGTTGCCTGCTACGGAGGCATAACGATAGGGAAAGAATTTCGTCGAGGGTCCAACTTACAACACGGCTCTAAGGCACGATCTCGAGTGAGAAGAATAGAAACCAATCCTAAATATCCTATAGCCTCACGATTATTGGTGTGGTGCACAACACACGATAATCAAGACTGAATCGGATACGGTGTGTAGACACTTTCCGAGGATTAACTGCTCTGATACCACTTTTGTCACGACCCGAACCGGGGCCCGTAACTGGTGCCTTACCCCGGGCACCCAAGTAGACATACATCAGTAATCGTGAACATAAAGACAATACATGAAACGATGTAATAAGGCGGTGAAATAAGAAGACAAAGCTAACCAAAAAGCGGTTACCTTCGGATATATAAAAATAGCAACTTTTTCAACATGAGCAGTTTAATCCTTTTACAAACCCCGCACAACAAGATTACAGACCTCTCGAATGACACGACAACAATGGCGGGGCGGGGCCCGCCAAACCCACGAATGTAAACACTTACGACGGCGGGGACTATACCACCGATAAGCCTCCGAGAAACGGAGCTTCCCAATAACCGTGACCACGAGAGCTAGGATCAACGATCGGTGTACCTCAACTGCGGCATGAACGCGGCCGAAGGAGAGTCGATAACAGTGCAGTATGTGAAACGAAAATACATCATCGTAAATGAAATCATAGCGATCATATAAAGCGGAGACATGTATGATAACCAAACTACGATTTACAACAAAGCGATCATGTCGAGTTAGGGACTCACGCCTCAAGTCATCACTTAAGTATAACAATGGGTCTCGTGCCCACGACATCAATCATGCGTGGAATACCTTCCTCGCCGCGATGCATGATATGAAAGCACCAAGGAACACACTGAACACGTGTCCCACGTGTCATAATAAAGCATGCGGGGTAAGTACGAAGGCATAGCCGATTACTAAAAACCCGCATGCCAACAAGGTCGCGAATCGTATCATAAGATCTGTCTGCACCGTCACGTGATCAAAGCCGCCACTTGCCCGCAGATGTCGAATGCACGCGTCTAACCACGAACTCCCGCGACTCGATAGGCCAATCTCATCGCCCGCGTAGGCATTCCCGCGTCGAGGTAGCTACTCCCGGCGATCGCCCCGACTTCGCACCGCACGCCACGCGACCGCGTGCCCGTAAAGGACGTACACTAACACGGAACTCGTAGTTCGCATAGGCCGGGACTGCGTGAGGTATTCTCGAATCATAGGTCCATCGACCCGAGTCTACCCCGCGTCGGAGGGCTTAACCGGAATCATCTCGAGATGAATGCCACAATACTATCATAACGACTGATAGTTAATAAGCACAATCAAGGGAACCCCTTCACACAAACATCACAAGATACTAACACACGTAGCATCCCAACACGTTTACTTATCAACGCAATCAAGAAAGTATTACAAGGCTATCACAAACCAATACAATCAAGTTGTTCACACAAGGTACCTTCTACTATATGATTAACAAAATCGGGTTTTTATCCCCAAAGTACTTCATACATTAACTCTTTATGAATCGTTAATTTCACAATGTCACACAATACGTAGTATAAAATAGAGTGACTATCCTTTTAAAGTAAATCAATTACTTCTCTTTGTAAAATCAAGTAGCAACATTCTTTTCCAATGATCAAGTTTGCCTAATTTCCAATGTTCAAGTTTCTCATTTTAGAAAGGTTTCGTAGTTCATAGTCTTATTCATTTGAGAATATAATTCTCCTTAAAACTATCCGAGAAACATAAGTCTTATATGTGAGTAGGATATTCTTGTTTATAACAATCTTATTACATGACCGTGATCTAGGAAATATCATTTTGTCTCATCTTAGCTTCTACGGATGGAAGTTTCTCTTGGTTTTAATAATACTTAATTAGTCAAAACATTTCCTTTTATTAACGCCGCAGTTGGTTTGTCGATACACATTCGATTTCAAATCAAGAAACATTCTTAAGCCGTTATACCTAACTTCCCATAAAGCTAGTATAACTCTTAAGTTTTTCAAAACCAAGTATATTACTTCTTCTTTCAAAATGATTCAAAAATCTTTTGAAATACTTCAAGTTCTTTATTAACACATAACAAGCGATTATAGTTCAAATCGATTACCTTTTAAAAACCACGTGTATTTTCTTACCAACATAAAGTCGTTATAACCAACTTCCCATAAAGCCGTTATAACACTTTATGTTTTAAATCAATCAAATACATTTAGCATACGTATGCGTCTACCGTACATAGTTCACACATATCATGCTAGAAGAGATAGAAAGAGGTTCACATACCGCGACGAGTATCGACTAATAGCAAAACGCTCAAGTACTTCCAACCGCTACTCCTACGCCAAGTAGATCGCGCCACACGTAGTACTTGAACCTATAAGGCCACGCGCGCTTATTAGTGCTTAGATCCCCGTAGAACATTCTACGTAAAATTCAAAGACTCTCCCCGCAAACAGCGTAAATCTCCTCCTTTATCGAGGCCGGCTATCAAGCCAACCAGGGGTTATGATCTAACCCTAACGGTACAATTCTACTCCACGCACTACTACACAAGTCTACTGTAATACAACCCTATGTAATTACGGTTCAAGATTCTTCTTTAAATTGGGCTTAAGTCGCGAAGACATTGCCGTAAGTATTATTCAGCTTAAGTCAAAAGACATTGCCGATAACTACGTTCGATTCTATATATAGTATACTTGAACTATATATTCTACAAATCATGTAATTTCCAATTACAATAGGGGGACAAGATAATTACCTTGATAAGCCCATAATTATCCAAGTAAAAAGTCGATCCTGGGCAATCGTTTAGCTCCAACTCCGTGCGCTCCAACCCGCTCCAAACAACCCTTAGAAGTTCTAACCAACTTCTACTTACTACTCCAACTAACCGTGGAGATTTTCCCGGGTTTCGGTTTTGTATTGACGGGAAGTATAATAGTATTTACGGGCTTTTGTATAGGTATAACCTTAGAATACTACAAGGTATATGGCTAAGGTAATTTGGGCATTATAACAATACTTTTGAGAGTATTTCTACCAAGAGAGGGGGTATTTATCACGAAAACACTAGCAGTGGGGTACCACGCCACACCCCAAAGGGGAGAGGGAGGCTCACCATAAAGGCCTATCTAGGAGGGGGCTCTTGGACGAGAGTCAAACAAGAGGGAGAGGAGGGATTTAACACTTAGGAAATATTTGGAATGGATGAAGAAGTCATCCTAAGGGGTATTTATAGTGTAAGCCAAGGCCAACCAATGGCCAAGATCTTGCCAAGTGCATGCAAGTGTAGGGCGAAGATCTTGCCAAGTGCACACTAGCCAACTAACACAAAAATATCCTACCAACCCTTGACCACAAAAGCCACACTTTCGGCCAACACAATTTCCGCCCAAGGTGTTCGATGAGAGGGTGACAAGTGTCACCTCTTGTTGGTCCAAAATGTTTCGCCTCTCTGGAAAAATCCGCAAAAATTAAAAATGACATAGCCGGAAATTCCCTACGAAAGTCGTGGAAAGCGTTTCATTAAAAACGACTCTAACCGGGTGTTATGCACAAATAAAATTCGGCCAAGCCACTTTCTCAAGTTCAAATTTTCTACGTACGTCCTTACGTACATACTCTGGAAATACGGGGTATAACAATATTGGTCAGTGTAAAGAGGTTTTCCTACACGTGAAGCAATCTTACTAAGGCCCGTTGCACTCCAAATAGAAAGGGGAATGTCCGGGAAAGTGACCCAAATAGGAATGTCCATAAACAAATCATCCGTTATAAGAACTCCTTTATTGATAGCCTTGAGCATCATGGTTTTCCCGTAGACCATATAAGGGCCTCCGTGAAGTACATTAGCGCTCTTCCTCGTCGTGAATTTGAACATCGGCCCACCTTTGCCATATGGTATAATACGGCATTTAACTCCCATTCTTTCACAATCGTATTCAATGCTTCTCTTAGGAAAGGACAGTGAAGCAACCTATTAGGCAATAGCCCCAAGTTTCTATGAAAGGAACTTCATCCTCAGCATCTATATTTACTTCCTCCCCTTGTTGTTCAATAAATTGTAACTTCATACCTTTTGCCTCAATCCTAGTTCCCGCAAAGACTCCAGCATAAGTCTTTTTAGGAGGGAAGGGACCTTTGCCATGGTTTGGGGGAAGATTGTTGTGAGTTGTGGCCGTGGTAGGGAAATGATGTGGTTTAGAAGGTGCATTAGTGTGTAAATCATTGGGAGGTATATCTGGAGGTATAGGCAGATGGAAGGGTAGAAGGGAGTGAGCTTGGGCATGATAGAAGAGATGATTTGCGTGCCATTTGGGAGGTAGGGAACTTGTGTTGGTTTTGGAAGGAATAGAAGGAAGAGGAGATAGAAGGGGTGTGGTGTTGTGAAATTCGGGAAGTAGTGAAGTGGTATTAGATGAGAGGGGAAGTTTAGGACTCTACCGAATCAGGAAGTGTTAAAGGCGAAAGGAGTGTTGTGATTCTTGAGATTGGCTCCACTTAGCAAACTAGCTAAAGTAGGGAAGGCTATTGGTGACACTTAAAGAAATGCAGGGTTGTTGACTTGAATCACGAGAAGGCACTTTGAATGCCGTCTCATTCAATGTTGAATTTCTACCTGCATCGTTGATGGTTATGGAGTTCCTAGGCTCTCGGACATAGAAATAGCTTTGTTTCTCACAATTGACTTGGCTCTTCGTAACGTGAGTAGTCAATGCCCCTAGATGTCTCCGATCCGTCTTGGAACCAAGACCATCATAAAGTCCCGAGTTATTAGAGAGTCATTGATACCCGCCACATTCAACGCCAATTTCTCGTAATATTGATGGTTGTGGAGTTCCTAGGCTCTCGACAAAGAAATAGCTTTGTTTCTCACAATTGACTTGGCTCTTCGTGTAACGTGAGTAGTCAATGCCCCAGATTATCCCCGATCCGTCTTGGAACTAATACCATCATAAAGAACCGAGTAATGAGAGTCGTTGGTACGCCTCATAAATGCGACGCGCCTCGGCACCTCAATCAAAACGTTGGAACCCACCATTGACTTAGCTCCTCAGAAAGCGGGGTAGTTAATGTCCCTAGATATCCCCGCCCGCTTGGAAATCGGACCATCATTAAGGCGAAGTTGGGAGTGTAAACTTGATACCCGGCGTTAAAGTTTGGCCTCGGCTCGCTTCAATTGTGACGTCAAACCTTGGGGCTAGAAACCCTTCGTATTCCACATCCGATCGATCTTGATCGCATGACAGTGCATATTCCTAGTATCATTGTTATCCTCGTGACCCGCCTTAGCCTTCGACCCAAGACCACCCGTAATAGAGTAGTCCCATCGCTTTCGGGCGTTGAAGTATGCTCTTGACATCCGCGTTGAACTTCGGGATAGAAGTACCATCAATGCTTTCAACCGACTTTGAATCAAACAAGACATGATTACTCTTGGACCCACGAACCCCGCACGACCCGCCAAGAACCCTCGACCCACGCCGACCGGTTTAGACCGAGAATTCCATCGTGGTTCGCTTCACCACGCAATGTCCGCCCGATTTCAACCCTTTTCCAAGAAACCCGAGAGAATTTCGGGTAGTGTCGGGTACTATCGCCGAGCGATTGTCTAGTTCTTCGAAATGAACCCTTTACCAACAAATTGGCTCGTGGAATGATCGACCACCATAGTAGCATTAGGGCGTCAATGGTCCCTAGGAAGTTACGCTTCAAACTCACTAATATCCAAGCTTTCAATTTCGATATTTTTGCCCCATTCATGTATCCTTTGTAGCATAGAATCATCTACTACATTTTCTAAAGGAAAGCGCGAGTGCGGAGTAACATGAACCAACACGAATGGGTCCGAGATTGCGGAATAAGATTTTCCTGCAATTGTTGGACTATTGCCATTCTTTTTCTTCTTTGTTCTAGCTTTAAATAACCGCTGAACCTCTGAATCATTGCTAGAACGTGTGTAACGTTTAGACTTTTTCATATTGTGGACAATGACAATCAAACCATAATGAGTCAAACGAAAAAAACTAGGGGGGGGGGGGGGGGGGGAAGAAGAGGAAGAAACCAAAGGAGCAACTAAGGGAAAACGTTGAGAGCGTTTTCTTAGTGAGAGAAACTTCTCTCTAACTCCTTTTAGGAAAGGTTAAGCCTTGTGATTGTTAAAAGGTATCGGATAAATGGCATCATGTTCGGGAGATTTTTAAGTATTATGCCAATAATAAATACTTTGCTTGCTAATCTCTTGAGAAACACAATACCAAATAAAAGAACATTACTTTACAATAAAAATAAATAGGCGATTATCCTCTACATGTAGTAAGAAAAACATCAAGACACGAAAATACTAAACACCGACACCACTACAATTGTTAGAAGATTTAACATTTACAGATAACAAATAATAGCCATTAATTACTTAGATATTATTACCAATCTTTAATAGTTAGAATTTTTATCAAACGATATTTGATTTGGTAATATTAGTATTAATTTGATACATAGTTTCAGAAATACCATTGAAGAAAAGATAACATTGAGATGCTTGCTTTTAAAAGGAAAAAAAAAAACTTTGAAGTCAAACTAGAGGAAAGCTGCCTCGACACAAAAACTAACGCATTCTTGGGAGCAATCTGCCACCCTGGAACCAACTGAGCTACACCCATGCGGGTAAAAAACTAACGCATTCTTGATTCTTCAATTCACGAGCAAGCAAAATTACACATTATCATATGATTTTTATCTGTTTCTAACCTCCATCTCTGCCACAACAAATATAGGACCAAAACCAAACCATTCACTAGCAATAGTGGCAAAGAGGGGAAAAAGAGAGAAATGAGAAGAGGAAACAAAAGATGATGCCTCCACAAACTACAGCCTGGTAACAACAGACAGAAAAAACGGCTTTCAGCAAGGTTCCCAACCATATGAATATGTTACACACAAGGATAAGTGTGGAGACCTTGAACTTCAAGAACATGCTTAAGAAAGCTTCTCAATATAAGGAAGATGCTCGATCAGGTTATTGCTGCCCATTATCGGTCTTTTGCGGAGCTGAAAATTCTCCCAGAAATATCAGACTTCAACTTCCATGTAAATGAGGTAATCTCATGAAATAGACAATCTATTTCTTCCTCTTTTTTCTCATATATGAAAAACAAAGTAAAGGCACCTGGGATTCCTGCAGTTGAATATAAGATGGTCAGAGCACTCAATATAGGATTTAACTTGCATAACTCGAGCTTCTATTTGCACCATTTTAGAAGACAGTATAACAAATTATAGATGCAAATGAGTTTTTGCAGCTATTTCAGTATCAATAGGTACATATACGGATAGAGGGAGGAAAAAGAGACCACTCACCAATGACAAACAAACTCTGCAGAGAAATGGTTCCAAGGATACTTAGAATCAATAGAGAGAGAACCACCTGTTTCATCATCCAAATGAAAGATTTCACAAACTAATAGATGAAAGTTCCAGCAACAGTACAGTGTATTGTATGTATAACTACTCCTTTTGGCAAAAACAAAAGCAAGAGGACCTAGAAAGTCCTATCCCTTTTGCATCCAATGTCTTATCAGAATTTTTTAAATTCAACAACATACCCAGTGTAATCCCACAAGGGAGGTAATTTTTTAAATTCAGTGAAACAAAAAATATTCCTTCTACATGTTTTCACGTTGTTGGGGTTTCATATATAGGTAAATGTAAATTATTATTACAGTGGCACTCAAGGAGAATTAAGAAAATCCCAACAAAAATACAGCACGCCAAAAACATAACAAGCCTGTGTTCCTTGTCACCTTCGAAAATGAGACAAGGAAAAGAAACCTAAATGATCCCACAAAAAAAACAGATTCCCTTTCTCCTAAATATGCAACTTGAAGAAGAAATCCCATCTATCTGAACAGAAACATAACCCCAAAAAAGGAAAAAGTACAACCATTGGATTGTTACTAACCCTCCCACGCTTTCTTCCTACTGCAACACATCAATTCAATCTGAACGCCCTTACACACACCAAAGAACATTCAAACACCGCAGAACAATACTCTCTTCCAACTTAACAGGATCCCTCCCCAATCTCTCATAAGCTGCATCAAGCTAACTACCCATCTACTCCCCACAATTTTCTCACCAATTACTGTGAGATATTACTGACCTAAGCATACAACCGCCTCTTCTAGCGCGTTAGTCGCATTTAATCTTTTTCATTTTCCGTGAATGTCAAAGTTCCTTAACCTTGCAAAGATTATATTTGAAAGTAGAATCTGTTCTTTTCTTTTGCTCTCGGACTCAGAGTCATAATTCAAGAAGAATTTTAAAATTTACTTCCCTCTTAAACTCTACATTATGATGAAGAAGATGTAACCGTGACAGCCAAATCTCCGACCCTTCACCATTTATCCTCAACTCTTTCAAAGCTTAATTTTCAGAACCTTCAAGACGAACTCTCAGGTGGTGACTCATCATCAAGATATTTGTTTGAACCAATTGGATACCTTCTTAGGAACTAATGCTCCTCGAGTGTCTTTCTTGTACCAGGTGAAGAATCTGAGTAACTATTGCTTTGCTTACTAGTGCCAAGGATGTCTCTAGTCCCTAGAGTGGGGCTTCGTTCATTGCTAACTATGCTCCTCTTTTGTTATTGTTGTTCTTATCAATGTTGTTGAACGCTTTTCAAGTTTAACAAATTGTGATGTTAAGTTTTTAGGTGATTTTACGACTCCGGGTGGACCAAACTGCATGGGGTCCACGATCGCGCACTCCTTTTCTACCTTCAGTTGAGCCGCTTGCAGCAACAATTTCTAATTTCCCCCTATTTGTGCCACTACTAAGTCTGTCATGTGTTGCAGACCATTTCTACTGCTGAAAATTATTTTATTCTATAACAATCTTTTTTTTCTTTATAAAAAAAAACTCTATTTCAAAGTTCTTTTCACTGTAAGAGATACAACAAAATCCTTTCGCTTTCTGGTGAAAATTGTTAAATCTCTGCACGAATTGCTAACCAAATAAGCTCACAAGTCACAGCCATATTTTATTTGGGATAAGTAGAAACATATCATATTTCATGTGTTGAAGTAAAAATACTTCTACAAATAGTGGCCGCAAACACTCTTATCAAAGAAAACTCAAAATTCATATGAATGCTGATGCCAGCTGGGATGAAGGCTTCAGCTAATACTATTATTGAACTGCAAATGTGTGATTACAGGACTTCTTTGATGTGTGGCTTCACGGGCCAACATCGGCCTTGCCCTTTAGACCAGTGGGCTAACTAGCAAAGCGTCATTCTAGAAGTGCTAAAAAAACCTAAAACTCAACCTAAGTAACGGATTGGATGGGGTTGACCTCATTGACCAATTCCATATTGACGGTCCAATAATTCTATCAGACTAATTCCTGTTCTCCCAATGCAAATAACTGAGGTTAGCTGGTAGCCTTTCAACTGAAATCATGTTCAATAATAAAATCATTTGTCCTCACAAGTTTTAATCCTGTGGATTCCCAAATCCAATTCAAATAAAACACCGCAGAGGCTGCCAACTAGCCAGAATTAAGGAAAGCAACACACATGAATTGAAAGAACCACAATGCTTATGACTACATTCGTGTAAGGTCAGTTCGGAAAGACCGTCAATCCAACAGAACACAAGCTTCTCCTATCCATCCTTGACCAATACTACTGTTCGTTAAGCCTCCATCTCAACACCAAATTTAAATTTAAAAAAGAAAGTTGGAGCACATTAAGGGCTAATGAAACAAAGATATGCATAACCAATTTATAGCCAGCCTAATACGAGTGAAACACTGCATCACTTTTGGTACCAAATAATACATGTTTTGATCAAAGTTAATCGCTCAAAAGAAACAGATTGACATGCCTATATATTTTGTGTTTTTGTGTAAATAGGAAGATGCTAATGGCATACAGGATGTATTTTTTTTTATAACCGTATTTTTTTTATAACCGTGATGTCCAGGCTAGCTTGCACGCACCTCGACTAATGCCACAGGATACCTGCCACTTCCCACCAGCAACAGGTATCAATATCAAGTAACTTTGTCCACCAAGGCTAGAACAGATGGGAAGAAACCACCTAGTGTTTTTGTCTCTGCTGGGATTGGAACCTGAGACTTCATGATTCTCAACCCACTTCATTGACCACTAAGCCACACCCTTGGTGCTGCCGTATAGGATGTATTATTGTCACAAGAAGCCTAACTCCTCTTTATAAAGCCAACATAGCATTGACTAGGTGCTAATAGAAAAGAAAATGAAATAGATTGCATGTCTTAGCAATTACCTCAAGGAATAACTTGCAATCAGCCCCTTTACAAAGTGATTTTAAACCCTTCACTGCAGAATTCCACCCTGAGGCCACTGACAGAGCAACTTGGCGTGATGTCTCTTCCGATACATGGAAGCATGATACGGGTACTTTGTCAATTTTATAACCAATTCTGTACCAGGAAAAAAAACACATATCATCACTCCTAAATTGGACTCAGAGCCAGTTCCCTGGCTACTCCACTTAAAATACATATGGAATAGACTGCACCTTTATCAACAATTTATGTATATATATATATATCAGAATACAAAATTAATATAATGCTGAATAATTTCTAAAAGCCAGCTGAAAATCATCTGAACAGATACTCTTCTAAATCTAGATCCAAATAGACAATAACTGCACTGAGAAAATGTATAATTATCAAATAATTGTGGCTATAGGAAAAAGCCATCAAGGTAACAATCGTCATTAGTCAAGAGTAAGGACGGGAGGAGAAAGGGAAAAAAGTTCAGTTTACCAAGCAAAAGTACAAAAAATATTTGTCACATTATTGCAGTCTTAGTTGATAGTTAACACTTCCAGTAGTACCAGGATGACAATTTATATAGATGTCTGCTGCACAGACAGAAATAGGGACGGACAGAGGGGGAGAGAGAGTACAGATGAATACATTCTCTGAGGCAGTCTCCCGTGGATGAACAAGAAAATTGATGCCACCAACAGAATCCTTGATATAGATGTTATAATGGTGAAGCCAGGAGCTATGAAATTGAAATAAATTGCAGCCAGAACTAATGCTTCTGTTAGTGTCTGTTTCTTATCCCTCCAAAGAAGTGTGTCAGCAACTGCAAAATACAGTCACACTGGTTGAGTTAGAATCTCTGTTTTTAATCTTAAAATAGAATACAAGTCTTTGCCATTCACAGTTTATCACATTAAACACAAACTCTTCTACAAACATGCAGTATAACTAGGAATTGTCAAACTATTGAAATTGTGCTCAGTATACAGATAAATAAGTGAAGTAGTCAAATCCATGTCTCCCAGATAATACTGAAAAACCAGCCTAAGCAAGGGGGGAAGCCAGTTTGAGATTGCACAGTAAAACTTCCCACATTTAAAGTTTGTACTTTATTCATTGCAGAGAACCAAGCAATTGCATTCAGACGCTTAGTTTGTAAGCCTTCAGTTTCATATTGATGACTAATTCATATTCAACTCCCAACTTATCATTCACCACAAAAACAGAATCAACTGATGCTGACAGAGGAGAAACCACTTCATGGGCATAAAATTTTACAAAATTGCGCGCATTGCTATGGTCATCATCAGAGCTAAAAAGCTTTTTTGAAAATCATTCCGCAGCGAAGGCAATGATAGAGATGGGGATAATACAAACATTTCTTTGTTCAGCAGGTCTTGCAGTTCTCTTCAAACACGGTAAATATGTGTGATAATGTAATAAGCCAAGACGCATATACAAGCTTTTGCTCCTCATACATTTTATTTGACATATACCAATGTACAATAAGGGACCAATTCGAGGTTACGTGTTTGCTCTGGCAATTGAATTACTCTGACGAATCTAATCGGTGCATTTACAATAGACAAGTCACATTCAACTTCTTGACTTGAATGAGATGTTCTACAAGGAAAAAATTATGTAATAAATTTCCGAAGGCCAATCCTCAGCGGGATCCCATAGACAGCTGCAATACATTGACTATAGAATTAAACTAATTGTTAAATTACATGTGGGGGAGACAAGAGGCTCAAGTTATGAGAAAGAGGTCAAATGCATACCTCTCCCGCTTCCGAGAAATAGAGAAGCTTTAGAAGGGCCTTCCTTTTCTGGCCGACGCTTAGCTCTCAAATGCGGATATGATTCAATTGTCCTCTTTAGGCCCTCCTAAAGAAATTAAAATCACATCATCACTGGGTACATAATGAGAACAAAAGCCAAGGAAACTGTGGGAGAATAAACAATCATTTAAAGTGATATTATCAAACGAGGCCCCACAACAACATTCTTACACTTAAATCCAGGTATAAATACAATCTAATTCAGTAATTCCTTTCATGAAACATAAGTTTACAAGCCACGTAGATGTTGGAGACCATAATTGCTAATTCATGCAGTAACATAGTGGAAGTTCAGACTGATGCATCTGTGAAGCAATAAATCTATAGAAAGTTCAAACTCAAAGCACCAAAAGTCCAAGAATATTTTTAGACAAAAACACTGACCACATATGAAATGAAAGTGTCCATTAAGAAGTTAAAAAGGACTACTCAATGCAGAAGATTATGAGTAGAACACCTTAACACTTCAGAGAGTACGAGAGACGGATACAGCATGGCATTTATGGTTTATATGTGGAATTACCAAAGCAATAGATCAATTTCAAGGAAAGTACAGGAACCTGAAGTGGGACAATTGGTGTGTAGCCAAGGCGATCATTTGCTTTCGAACAACTAAATGTTCTGCTACGAGATAGGAGTCTGATTCGTGACGGAGTCAACTGTGGGACCTTCATTCCATATGTGGCCAACAGCTTATAAGTCAACTCCACCAAATGTGCAATTGGCATCATAACAGAAGCAGGAATTTTAATGCTTGGCCTGCATACTATGAACAATCAGAAATAAACATAATATACATCGCAAGAAATGAGGTAAACGGAAAGCATAAAAGACCAATGGTATCTACTAGAGTATGAAGCAAACAGAAACTTCTTACAGAAACAGAAAACCCATAGTTCCTTTTCATGAATGCACGAGATAATTTAATTTATTTATCTTATTTAGTTGTGTTAGCTACTGCTTCCGGTTGTTAGAATGCGCTACCATTGCATATTTGATTTTTACTATCAGCATGTCCACAATGCTTTAATTTCTCGTCTGAGTCGGACCGTTTCTCATACTTTGTTTTGCTTTGCTTGCTTTGTCTGATTATGCTTTGTCTTGAGCCGAGAGTCTCCCGGAAACCGCCGCTCTACCTACCAAGGTGGAGGTGAGGTCTGTGTACGTTCTACTCTCCCCAGACCCCACAGACCCAACATTGTGGGATTTCTGGTATGTTGTTGTAAAGAGGTCAGTTATTTAATTGAAGTTGCAAATGCCAATGGGCATCATACACAGCTTCAGTTGGCTAGGAATTACAGTGAGTTAGTTTTACAGGAAACAAGTCACCAATAAAAAACACATACACATCTCTCATATACTAACATGCTGACAAATGTCGAATACAAAATGAGGTAGAGTGCCTCAAAATGAAAAAAGAAGCAAAAGAAAAAGCAAATCTGAACCTGTCAAACGCATTTAACTTAATATGTTACATATATCTTCATCATTTTCATAAGCAATTCTCGATTAGAGTCAAATCACACAGTGCCACTTGGTCTTGACACAAGAAAAAAGATGATAATGATAACCAATCTCAAAGCTACAACCGGCTCAACCATCTTAACAGTATAAATGAAAGAAAAAAACTAGAATTGTACATTAAGCAATCAGCTTAAAGCCTTAAACACACTATCCTCAAGTCACACTAAAAGGTACATCTTTGTCAGACGTCATCGCCAGCATGCAGAAAAGGGAGAAAAGACCGAAGAATCAAAAGAAGGAAATACTAAGGGGTCGCTTGGTTTAGATACAAGCTATGCAGGTATTAGCAATGCAAGTACTAGAAATGCATGTATTAGCAATGCAAGGATTAGAAATCCAGGGATTGAGACGTAGGGATTATTTCTTGCTGGATATTTAGTTTGATATATTACAGATTAATAAACAGTGTATAATTTAAATTATTTGTTTACTTTTTAGCAAAATAAAAGTGTGTTACTGTTATGAGGATTAGTTTTGTCATTTTACTGTTCTAATTCATGTATTATCTAATATTGTCTTCTTATTCAACATTCCACCCGCTTAAAATAGTAGATAATTTCCTGATTAACTTGGGTATATTAGGTATGAAGAAAAGGAAAAAGCTAACCAAACAATACATATGCTATGCTGGATTTGATACCAAAAATAACTTTACTAAAAGCACCAACCAAACAATGTACTATATTGTGTTGATTTTATACATAGATTAACTCCCATAAACACTAACCAAACGGCACCTAAGATATTAATCCCTCCCAAATTGGCTAAATATAATGTACAACATCCACCATAGCAAGCCACCCCTTGCACTAAGAAACATGCCTATGCACGTAAACATAATCTTACAGCCGAATCAGATTTTACTCTATACGTTGACAGTTTTACTTGTTGATTTTTTGTGTGGATAGTTCTACTTGTGGAACATAAATGGAAAAAATGATTCGCTACTTAACCTTAATATAGTCCGTGAAGCGCATGCTTCTTTAGATCATCTCATTCACATCGTTTACAACCAGAGCAATTAATAATCACTTAGAGGCAAAAATCTCAACCCAACATTTTAAAGCCGCCCAAAATTACCCATAGTTGAAAAATTAACCTAAATAACCACCGAGCAACCGCTAAAAATAAAAACAGTCGGGAGATGT
Organism: Przewalskia tangutica; assembly: GCA_029844215.1. Lineage (NCBI taxonomy): Eukaryota > Viridiplantae > Streptophyta > Magnoliopsida > Solanales > Solanaceae > Przewalskia > Przewalskia tangutica. Next base: position 70,164,393 of record CM056727.1, read on the forward strand.
ATAATCCATGCATAACATGTTTATAACCATCCATGTATAATATGTGTATAATCTATGTATGGCGGCTAGGAAAGGTAAACAATGAATACGACCGGCTATTGTGTAAAGATTCTCCCTTGGTTCAACAATTTGGGTGATTAGTATTACAAATAGGGTTTCACCCATAATTAGCTCTCCAAAAAGGTTTTAAATGAATTCAAAGTTGCATCCAAGGGTGTGGTCTAGTGGTCAATAAAGTGGGTTGAGAACCATGAGGTCTCAAGTTTAAATCCCTGCAGAAGATAAAACACTAGGTAATTTCTTCGCATTTGTCCAAGCCTTGATGGATAGAGTTACCCTGTACCTATGCTGGTGGGAGGTATCAGGTACACATGAAATTAGTCGAGGTGCGCACAAGTTGGCTTAGACACCACAACTATAAAAAAATGAGCTCTAAATTATATCACGAATGTGGTCTCCGTTTCATCTATTATTAATTCTATAGTTTCGATCTGCTTGTGTTACAAGAAATTGAAGTTTATTCATTCAACAATTCCCCCTTAGGACATTCTATATTTGATTTTGCCAACATTGTTTCACCTTCCTTGCTTTCTATTCTATACTGCATTTCACCAGCTCACCAGCATTGCGTACAATAGACCTTGTGATCCGGCCCTTCCCCGGACCCCGCGCATAGCGGGAGCTTAGTTCATCAGGATACGGACTTGCTTGCTCTATTTGATCCCCCTATTACATTTCACCAGCTCACGCTCTATTTTTCAATAAGATCGGGAATACTATGGGAGAGCAGAACTCAAATCCTAGAAACAACAACATACCCAGTGAAATCCCACAACGTGGGGTCTGGGGAGGGTAGAGTGTACACAGATCTTACCTCCACCTTAATAGGTAGAGTGGCTATTTCCGGGAGACCCTCAGCTCGAGAGGGAGCATAATCACATGCAAAGCAATCAAAGCAGAGCAAATAAAAAAAAAACGGTCAAACTTGGACGAAAACGAGAAATTAAAGCATTGTGAACATACATATAATAAAATCAAATACGTCATGGTAGTGCATTGTAATAACATGAAGCAGTAGTTAACACAGCTAAATAAGATAAACAAATTACACTAAAGAACACATAGTAGCATGAATTAAACTACAAGGGACTATAAAGCACTAATGCGCCTATAAGTGTGATATGCTAATCGGGCCTACGTTATAACACTACACTATCATTTTGTAAGCGTAAGTAGGACTACGCTCGACTATGTGTCCACAACCCCCTATATCTAAGGTCATGTCCTCAGTAAGTTGAACATGCTTCATATCCCGTCTAATCTACCTCTCCCAATACTTCTTCGGTCTACCTCTACCTCTCCTGAACTCGTCCATAGCCAACCTCTCACACCTCCGCACTGGAGCATCCGTGTCTCTCCTCTGCACATGCCCGAACCATATCAACATCGCTTCCTGCATCTTATCCTCTACCGAGGTCACTCCCACTTTATCCCGAGTATCCTCATTTCTAATCATATCTCTCCTTGTATACCCACATATCCATCTTAGCATCCTCATCTCCGCAACTCTCATTTATTGTATATGTGAAGTCTTGACTGGCCAACACTCCACCTCATACAACATAGTCGGTCTAACCACCGCCCTATAGAACTTGCCCTTAAGTTTTGGTGACACATTTTTGTCGCACAAGACTCCAGATGCGAGCCTCAATTTCATCCACCCTGCTTCAATACGATGTGTGACATCGTCATCAATCTCTCCATTCCATTGGATAATAGACCCTAGGTACCTTCTTTTATTTGAAATGACCTGAGTACCAAGCCTCACCTCCATGCTTGTCTCAAGGTCTCTCCCGTTGCTGAACTTGTACTGCAAATATTCTGTCTTGGTCCTACTCAACCTGAACCCTTTAGACTCCAGAGTCTGTCTTCAAACCTCCAGCTTGTCGTTCACTCCGCTGCGAATCTCATCAATCAGGACTATGTCGCCTGCAAATAACATACAACATGGTACCTCTCCTTGGATTTGTCGCGTCAGTCCGTCCATCACCAAGGCAAATAGGAATAGACTAAGAGCTGATCCCTGGTGCAGCCCCATTATCACTGAAAAGTGCTCCGAGTCTCCTACTATCGTACCCTAGTCTTGGCTCCGGTATACATATTCTTGATCGTCCTAGTGTACGTCACATGTACACCTCTAACCTTCAAACATCTCTATAGAACGAAAAATATTAGGTGATTTCTTCAAATAACTAGGTGCACGCAAGTTGATCCGGATTCTTCATCCCATCATGGTTAAGTTTGTTAAGTGATATCTTTCTTGTATTACTGGATAAAGCTTTCTAGATAGGCAAAATAGATCATGGAAAGCAAGCAAAGGATTGGGATTTGAGGTTTATCACAAAAACATTAGTGACGTCTCCTTCGTTTTGTACTGTTTCTTCTCTACTTTTCTTTATTAGTAAGATGATTTTGTTTTCTCGAGTGTTTTGTGATTGATCTAAAATTGAAACAATATATTTTACTATGAAAAGAAAAATTAGGAATAGGCGTGTTTTATAATAATGACTTAAGCTATAACATTGGGCATGCCTTCTACTGTTTCCAAACTTGGATCTTTCACACAAAGAGTCTTTTTTAATGTGTTCGACAGGCTAATTTTTTTCAATTAGCTTACATATCAGATTTTTTGGTACAAGTAAATTAGCTTTTATATCAGATTATACAGGTTATATTTCCTTTTCAAGCTAAAATACCTAGAAGAATAACTTTTTTTCCTCGGAAATAGGCCATTAATAGTTTTAGTATCTTGCTTTTCTTTATCAGCATTAAAACCAAACATATACATTCTATTTTCTTCTGATGTACATCATCAAAACTAAATATACCAATCATGAATTGTGGAACCCTCTACTATGGCCCAGTAAGACAGAAAACTTTAAGCATAACAGAGATTCTGCTCTATAATCTTCCTGGAGCTAATTAATCAAAATTAGGCCCCAAAAGGTCTCCAGAAAATGGTTTCTGTAATTACTTAATTTCGTGGGAGCTACAGCGCATAAACAGCAAGAACTTAAAATCATTTCAGGAATAATGTTTCTCCCTCGTTCTTCTATGTGACAGAGCTCCAGTATTTATGTACTTGATTTGCCTTCTGGGTTGAGCTCGTCGCACGGGGCTTGCATAGTGCGGGTTATCTCTCCTGGTTTGCGGACTATTACACAAGAGTGCAGTTTACCCTACCCGAAGGGTAGCGGCTGCGGGTTCCCAGAAAAAAATGTACTTGAACTTTTTTTGGTAAAACTGATCTCGAATATATGAACCAGGTAAATCCCATGTCTCTTTACAGGTAAGTATTCGGTATGTTGCGTGGAAGTATATGATACGGGTACGACAACTTATTTTGCTAATTTTCAGTATATTTTGAAGAAGTCATACGAAGTATCCACACCCTTATCAGACCCGTCGGACATTGGTATGTCAAGACAAATGAATGATCCACACAACATAGGGTAAAATTCCAGACATCTGCAAAGTAGGAATTATACTAGAACAAGTTTTAGAGTGCTTTTTCAGAGAACACAGATAGAGACAAAATTTTCTGACAGAGCCAGAGCCATAAAATAAGAATACCTTTTGTAGCCAAGACCTTCAAGAATAAGTGATACAAACTCCCAAAACTTTATGGGCTCCATATTCGTGACAAAATACGCCTGCCAACACCATTTTTATCAAGGCTTTATTACTCAACAGAGCTAACATTGGAAAAATAGTAAAAACCTCCTAATGTGTTCCTCTCAGAGGAAATTTGTTAACATAAGTAAACATTGTTTACTCATAAGTCTACATGGCAATATGACCATTTTCATATCTAAGCTTACATCATACAGAGGTCTTAACTATAATAACGCGGAAGTGAGTGAAGAAATTATGACACTCCCGGGTGGAATTTCCCAAACTTGCTAAAGAAAGTAAGATGACAAGGGTGCTCTTATTCGTTTACTGTATAATTGTAACAGCGGGGAGGGGAAAGGCAAAAATTATGACTTAAACCAAGTATAGAAGCTCCCTAAACAGCTAAGGAAAATAACTACAAGCAAGGTGTCTCTTATTTGATTGCTGAAACTGTAAGCTAAAAACAATGAATGCATAAGTGTTGTCAACTACAACGACTGGCATAAACCATGTTACCCAATAAAGTTCTATAATACGCAACATGTTAAGTCTGTACTCTTTAAATGCATTGTCTAGAGAAGAAAAGAACACTATTAAGATAAAGTGAGATGATGAGGAAACCTCTCCCTACCAAAGAAGTATAACTAATATATTGCCACACAATAGCTAATGACCCCTAAATAGTTAAACCACCTAGGCATTTACTCCTTCATGGAAAATGCCAATAAATAAGAAAGATATTAAGTGAATACCACATGGCCCTAAAGGAAAGTAATGAGCTTCACCAAGCCTATGGAGTTGTATGATGCAGCATAAACATTTGCTAAACAACCTTCATTCGAGATCTTTCAATTAAAACTTAAGATTGATAGCTCAACTTTTGTTGCTGCAAGACATAATATTCATTTTAATATTGTTACGACATTAATCACATATCGCAACTATAAGGCTGAGTAAAAAAAATGAATAGGACTCCAATGGAAACTCAAAGATTTCTTTTTGTTTATTGGTGCAACCCATGAATTTCTATTGCATTGCGTGATCCTGGATACTTCCCTACATTGGCAACAACTTCACAAGTCAAAACACATAACTGCTATGGACTCCAAAAATGTTGCAGCACTCATTGGATCCTCCAAAAATGCACCACTTTTGGATGATCCGACATGCACCCATCAACCTTTTTTAAGAGTCCGAGCAACATAGGATACATTAGATTGAAAGCATATGGAAAAGCATGAGATCATAGTAGCTTCTTGTAAGAACGTAGAAAATATTAAAACTAGAAATGTTACCTGGCCAGCCGCTTTTTCTGCAACTGCACCCCCTGATGCAAGAGCTCGTTCGGCACATACATGAGCATGTGCAACATTTTCTACGTAAGTGAAATCATACATGTTGTTGCCATCACCAATAATAAACTGTACAATTAAGAATCAAACAAGCTGTCAAAAATCATTCAAATAGTGGATAGAGAATAGAAGACATTTAAAATACATCAGTCTTTCGACATTACAAATAAGTTGGACAAGCAAAAAGATAGATAGTGAACCAGTAGTAAGTTCCTCAAGACACATTTTCTAATCAAACTACTGAAGAATAAATATGACCTATTATATAATCACCTTAGATTTTCCAGCCCTTGCAGCTGCAACTAGTGATGGAACCAACAACCTGTCGCCAGGGCCAAAAATACTGCTAGGTCTGATGCAGCAGGTCAGGAGCCCTTTAGTATCATTTGACTTGATAACTAGTGCCTCTCCTTCAGCTTTAGTTGCAGAATAGGAATCATTATTCTGAAAACATTATCAATGACAAATTATGTTTATAGACAAATCTGACAAAGATTCATTTGGATAAAGTAAACAGGAAACAGTGTCTAAACCTTAGAAGGATATGGTAGTGATTCATCCCCATTGATAATACCATGAACTCCATCGAACACCACACTGGGCGAGCTAGTATAAATAAGTCTCTTCACTTTTGCCTCAACACAAGCATCTATGATATTCTTAGTTCCTTTATATTTGTTCAACAGAAAAGAGGGGAGTAAAACTCTCATACAGGAAACAGGAAGCTAAACAAGAAAAACACATTAAAAAGACAAATTTCTGATAAAGAAAGCTTTCCCTAATTGTGAACAATACCTAGCACATTAACAGAATGATGAAGCTGGTGGTTGTTGATAGATGAATCTGGAGCAGCCATGTGGAAGACCACCTCGGCTCCTTCACACGCTGTAAGTTATCAAGTGAAGAGTTATAACACTACATAACTTAACAAAAGCTATTTTGAATATTTTAACCCAAAGATGATGAGTCTTGGACAATTTGTGTCATATTGGCAACGTGCTTGATATGAGGCCTATTTTATTTGTGGAAATTCGCATGTTTGCTTTCATCCTATGGTTAAAAGTACATGGAATGTCATTTAATGGTGTGTATAAAGGAGTTTAAAGGATCACATACCATAGTTAGAAGCACTACTAACCTCCTCTTAAACTTCCACACCCTTGATAAACTACATTTTTCAATTTTCTGCTAGAGACCAAGTTATCGAGATCAGCAAATTCGATGGCTCTTTAATAAATTTGTAATGTATTGCTAAGCATTACAGTTTCTTTTCTTTCTTTTTTTTTTGGAAACTGGCTAAGCGTTACAGTTTCTTTTAAAAAATGTTAGCACTACATGGAATCTACAAATGCATTGCTAACATTTATGCTGATTCTATAAACAAAAGTTACACTTTACCCATCAAAAAAACAAATGCATTGCTAAGATTTATGTTGGTTCTATAATTAAAAATTACACTTTACCCATCAAAACAACAAATGTATTGCTAACATAGATATTACATTAAATTCACGGGGAAACATCAATTGGCGTATGTTACTCTAATTGAATCAATATGGGAATGAATGAATAGAAGATATTGGATGTATATATTTACATCTTCGAGCCAACATGCTGAAAACAGGACCAAATGCCAGTCAGTGATAATATATAAGCTGCTCATTTTCCAAGGAACCTAGAATACAACGAATAGTGGACAAAGTGAGGGAAGCGAGCCTGAGATGGTTCGAGCATGTGAAGAGGAGACGCACAGATGCCCAAGTAAGGAGATATGAGAGGTTAGCTATGGTGAGTCTGAAGAGTAGTAGAGGTTGGCCGAAGATGTATTGGGGAGAGGTGATTAAACAGGACATGGCACACCTGCAGCTTACCGAGGACATGACCCGATATAGGAGGACATGGAGGTCGAGCATTAGGGTAGAATGTTAGTAAGTATTCGAGCATTGTCTAGTTTTCCTTATCAGTATTTTATTAGTAATCCCCTACTATCTTATTCTTTGATTTTATTATTACTTGTTGTTTTCTTTGCTTCGGTTACCGTATCATTTATTGTTGCTCTTTTCTACATTATTTTCAACATGGCTCCGTCATTACTGTATTCCCTTTTCAAACCTGCTTTGATATGCTTTACTTGAGTCGAAGGTCTATCGGAAACAGTCACTCTACCTTCACAAGGTAGGGGCACATGGAATGTCATTTAAAGGTGTGTATAAAGGAGTTTAAAGGATCACAAACCATAGTTGGTAGCACTACTAACCTCCTTCAAAACTTCTACACCCTTGATAAACTACATTTTCAATTTCCAGCTTGAGATCAAGTTATCGAGATCAGTAAATTCGATGGTTCTTTAATAAATTTGTAATGTATAGCTAAGCATTACAATTTCTTTTTAAAAAAATTAGCACTACATGGAATCTACAAATGTATTGCTAACATTTATGCTGATTCTATAAATAAAAGTTACACTTTTCCCATCAAAAAAGCAAATACATTGCTAAGATTTATGCTGGTTCTATAACTAAAAGTTATACTTTACCCATCAAAAGAACTAATGTATTGCTAACATAGATATTACATTAAATACAGGGAAACATCAATTGGCATATGTTACTCTAATTGAATCAATATGGGAATGAAGGAATAGAAGATATTCGATGTATATATGGAAGTTCCACAAGTTTACATCTTCGAGACAAAATGCTGAAAATAGGACCAAATGTCAGTCGGTCATAATAAATAAGCTGCTCATTTTCTCAGGAACCTGGAATACAACGAATAGTTTCTCACTCACTACCTTAACTTGCATCTGTATATAATCAATCTTTGACAAAAGCTTATGTTCTAAAATAAAGACAAAGGTGTTGAAGAGGAGATGCACCTTCGTGCTGGACAAAGTGAGGGAAGCGAGGCTGAGATGGTTCGAGTATGTGAAGAGGAGATGCACAGATACTCGAGTAAGGAGGTGTGAGAGGTTAGCGTGGGCCTGAGGAGTATTAGAGGTAGTTTAAAGATGTATTGGGGAGAGGTGATTAAACAGGACATGGCACACCTACAACTTACCGAGGACATGACCTAAGATAAAGAGGATATGAAGGTCGAGGACTAGGGTGGAAGGTTAGTAGGTAATCGAGCATTGTCTAGTTTTCCTTATCAATATTATTATTATTAAACTCCTACTATCTTATTCTTCATTTTTTATTATTTCTATTGTTTCCTTTGCTTTGGTTACCGTCTTATTTGTTGTTTCAACTTATAGCTGGCTCTTTCATTACTGTATTTCCTTTTCAAACCTGCTTTGATAGGCTTTACTTGAGTCGAGGGTCTATTGAAAACAACCTTTTTACCTTCCAAGGCAGGGGGTAAGGTCCCACACTTCTCATACTCCACTTGAGGGATTACACTTGGTAATTGGAATGTTGTTATTGTTGTTGTTGTGTTGAACAGAATAATTGTTGCAGTCTTCTTAAACCAAACTATGATCTGATTTAGGTAAAGCTTTGACGTCTCTAGCTCTTAATTTTATATAATGAATAAACTATAAGAACAACACGAAATGACTAATTAAAGCTTTTTAACAATAATAACTACTAATAAGCATCAATCCCAAACTAAATGGGCAAGTCATATATATCCTCTATGTGTATCTTGCTCTATTTTGGCTTATCTCATCCCAATACTCAATAATTTATCTTCAAAGACAAATAGGAATTTTTACTTTTTAGAACTAGAGGTTCTAAATATCACGAATGCCTTCAATTGGCAGAGGAGGCAATTAATCTCATTTGGAGAATCAAAATTCGGTTTTTGGCAGTTGGGAGCAAATTAAAAAAAGGGCAGTCCGGTGCACTAAGCTCCCGCTATCCGCGGGTCCGGGAAAGGGCCGGACCACAAGGGTTTTTACACACCCTTGGGAGCAAATTAAAGAGATACTATAAACATAAAATTGGATGCACCCAAGGGTGTGACCTAGTGATCAATTAAGTGGGTTGAGAACCATGAGATCTCACGTTCACTTTTACTTGTCCACTATACTACAAGTACATTTTCACTCTTAGTAGTCACTTTTAGCATATCAAGAGAAAAACATATTTGTCCATGTTTTACCTAGCATTAATTACTTATTCCCCAAATCATTTCCCAAGACCTAATACTAAACATCAATTAATATGGGCATTATAGTAAAATACACGTAGTGCAAAGTCCAAACTAAACAAGTAAAAGTGAACGGAGGGAGTAGGTGATTTCTTTTCAAATGTCCAAACATAGGTGGACAAAGTTACCCAGTGGAATTAGTCGAGGTTGACCGGGACACCACGGTTATGAAAAAAGGAAAATTAGAGTAAAATATAAAGACCTTTGAGTACTTGGGACTTGTCACGAAGATCCATAGATACATACTTGGCACGGCCTGATCGCAAAGCTTTTCCAACAGTGCCTTCCTCCTCGTCATGGTCGAGCTTAATAGCAGGACCTAAATCAGCAATTCTAACATGAAACATTTCGTATCGGATCAACATTTCCACCAAATGCCGAGCAGCGAAGCCTCTTCCTCCCGTCACTAGACACCATCTCTCTTGCACATCACCCATTATTCCTACAATCAATCAGTTATGTAACTATAAAAGATACATGCAGCTAGGAATATAAGTAGAAGGCAATGCAGTTAGGAATTGTACCAGCTAGAGACAAAGAGGGAGCACTTTGAATGACTTCAATCTGCACTAAATCTAGGGTTTCTAGCACAAATTTTGGGGCTTAAAGATGGAGAGATGTGAGATATTAAAAATATCCAATAAATTTTGGGACACTTTTATTTAGCAATAGGATCTTTTAAGACCAATATTTAAATTTTGTATAATGTGCGGGTCACGACTATTTTCACAAATTATGTCTGCCGAAAAAAAAACACTTTCCCAAGTGACATTTGTTAAATTGCTCACAAGGATTGCAATTATGGTAACGTTCACAAGTTAGGTTGGCGGGTCATAACTTTGGTATAATTTTCATTCTTACGTGTTGTTAAAATATTCATAAATTTTGACGGACAGGCAAAACGTGCCTATGTTTAATTGTTCGCTATGACAATGGGTTATAACTTTTATGTAATATTCATTATCTTATCTTATTAAATTATTCTCTAGTTTTGCTAAATCTGATATAAGCAGAGTCGGCTCAACATTCTTGGTGGCCTAAAGTCAAATCTTGATGAAAGGTTAAGACTTTTATTTTAAGGAAAACTTTTCATATATTTTTATCATGAAGTCTATTTCTTTGTTACACACCGGATTTTCGCACATTAAAATCGCATCGTGAGTTAGTCGACACAAGTACGAAAGAAATTATCTTGAGGTTAAAATTGATATTATTAATATAAATGGTTATAAGGATCTATAAATATGATTAGTAAGTAGCGAAAGGTTTGGAGGGTGAATAAGAATGAGTTTCGTCAAAAGTCAGCAAGTTGGGAATACGATAACTCGTACTTTTGGGGTGAGATTAGGAGTGCTTCACATGCTAAGAAAGTAATGATATGAAGTATTTGAATTGTATAATAGTCGCTTGTTATGTTTGGAAGTCAAGCGAGTTGTAAGAACAAAAGTCGACAAAGGTCGTCGCAAGTTACATTCACAATTTCACTGAAATTTGGGTCAGATGTCGTGGAGATTTTTCTCAATCTAATTGGAGTTACGGGGTGATCTACCCACCAAATTAAAGGTCTACGAGTCTAGTTTCCAGCACATTTAACCGTTCATCAATTAAACGTCAGAGTAAGAGATATTCGCATTTCCGTCCAATGACGCAAACTGTCGCGCGACAGCGAACCTGGTCGGTGGCTTAATATTTTCCCTTGTATATATATTCACCTTTTTCATGATTTTCTCTCCATTTCTTCATCTTCAAATTCCAGGGAAACCCTAATATACTATCCAAAAAAATCATCCATAAATCATAACCAATCCAAGTGCAAATCAATCAATTTTAACGCAAGGAACAACATCGCAATCATAGAAACGTGATTTCCTCGCTTCTCGGAAGAAGACTTCACTTTGAAGTAATTTGTATTTTGAAGTGATCTTCATCATTTAAGGTATGTTTTAATCTCTTCCTCATATCTTTGAGCTCCATAAACATTTAAACCTAGAAATTTGGGAGAAGAACCAGCCGAGAATAAAATCAAAAGAAAAAAGATTGATTGAAAAAGCGAGTTGCACTGGGGCCCCACCTCAGAACCAATGTACGTACTACTTCCCGTGTCATTGCCAATGCACTATTTGCCTTATAATAGAATAGTGAAATTAGAATAGGCATATTTGATTATGTCACTTCCGATATATTATGTGATTATATCGTTAGAGGTCCTACGTGTATTATACCGCTATGCTTATAATATGGATTCAGACTACATTAAGTTCATCCTTATGAACAAATCTTTGTTAACTCTTGGAACTCCTATGAACATAACTTGATTGTTGGGCTGTTTTATATAGTTTTAATCTGTTATTTGGAGTGGTGGGGTTATGGATGGGATTGTGATTAAGAGAAGGAGTAGAAAGGTAAAATATGGTAGTGTTTTAAGGGGAAATTATGCTAAAAAGAGTGGTGGAGTTATGGATGGGATTGTGATTAAGAGAAGGAGTAGAAAGGTAAAATATGGTAGCGTTTTAAGGGAAAATTATGCTAAAAAGAGCACATAAACTCGCGTCCGCGAGTTACTCGATTAAATGCCTAAATGAAGGTTTCTATAAGCAATAAGCTTGAACTTGATCTCAAATTTCTCATGTTATGTAGGAAATCAGTCCTGTGGCATTTGAGGACTCAGGAAACATATATAACTCCATCGATGAGGTATGTAGGGCTTTCTCATTTCTTTTGTGGCATGACTAGAACTCGATGAACGTATCATTTATACATTCATTCTGTGAAAACATAAGTCGGTAATTTTCTTATGCTTGAGTTGCCCTTTACTTCATATATGACTTATACTAAAGTACTGCCCATATTTCCTTGTTTCTTTGGTTATTGATTGAACATTTCTGTTAAACTTGAGTCGACCATATTCCATAATGATTAAGCTAACCTCTTCTCATGAACGACCTATATTAAATTATATTCTCACATCCTTATCTCTCTTGTCCATAACTCAGATGATGGACCCTCCGTTGATATACTTTTCGATAAACATAAGATGAATACGCTTCCTTGTGATTGACTAATCTTTATTTCATATATGACTTGTATCAAGTGCTCTCTGTTTTCATATTCCTTTTGGTTATCAATTGGAACGTCCCCAATAAACTTGAGTTGATAGTGGTTTACCCGATTGAGCTAACCTTACCTCATGTGTAATCTATATAAAATTTCTTTCATGTTCTCTATATCGGTTATCTCTTTTGGCTACCAACTAAAAGATGATTAACGTAGAGACAATAACGAAAGGCGGATGATAACGATGATAGGTCGCTCTGTCTCTTTCTATGATATCTCCTTTGAGGATGGTCTTGCATTACACTTATATATATGTATTTATTTCTATTACCATATCATGATATAGTCGACCGAGTAGACACGTAGATGTGAACCTAGGTGTATTTATTTCATTACCGTTTTATGTCATAGATGGCCTGGCATGCACGTAGCTGTGTATACCACTGATAAGTTGGGCAGATGTTTATTGCATCCTATATGACGGGCAGTTATGATGAGCTCACCCTACAGAGGAATTTATTATTATATGATATGATGTATGCCTCCACAGTGAGGAATGATTTTACGTTCATGCATTTATAGTCATATTGTGTTCTCTGGATGCCCACATCGGCCTTATTCTGAGTTTCAGATTGTCTATGTACCTCTTTCTCATGTTATTACATTATTACTTATGTGTATCGCCTTAAATACTCGGTGCATATTTCATATTGATACCCTTTTTTGTGTGTTGTGTTCATGCCTATAGGTACAGATAGACAGGTCGGCGCACCTCCTTAATAGGATATTGAGATCAGTTTTTGGGTGACTGTTACGCCTCGTAAGATTAAGACGATAATTAAGAACGTCATTAAGGAAACAAGAAGCAAGTATTGGAAATAAGTATACTTACATATGTTAATACAAAAATTAGTAAACAAGAGGATGTGATTCCGGGAAAAAGTTGGTCACAACGGGTGTGACGTTGGAAATTTATAATGATAATCGTATATTCCGTTATGGATTAGTAACGTATTGAATAAGCTACGACAACGAGGATACGAGGTCTTATGAGATTTTCAAGATTTAAAAGTAGTGGGATCCAAGCTTTAATTTGTACTTGAGGGATTAAATTAAGTAGACAATTAAGAGAAGGGGGTCAAAGTGTAATTAAGAAAATTCAGATTTTTGCCCTTACATATTATTAACCTTTCAATTTCTAATTCTTATTTCATTTTCAAACCTTCTCTCTTCTCTTCAAAACCTCTCCAAACCTCCTCCCAAATCAGATTTTTCCTTACCTCCATAACTAAGTGAAGAACTAGAACAACATCCTCTTCCAAGATTAAATCATTCTACAAAATTTGAAGCAAAGAATCACCCCAAAAGCGTGGAAACGCAGCCACTTGGACCAAAAATAATCGCATGATTTTCGGTTTGGATGAAATTTTGGAAGCAAAATATGTAAGGAATGATGGATTAAATTGTGGAATTCATGCATGTCAATTTGGAGTTGAAAAAGTGAAAGATTGGACAAGAAATCGACGAAGCAGTGGGCTGATTTCGGGACTGTTGGGCAGATTTTTATTCAACTTTGGAGAAGTATATCTCCTAGTATATTAAGAGTTTTTAGGTGTTTCAAAAACCTAAAATGAAGTTCGTCGAGTCTAGTTTCCAACGCAACAAACCTCTCGTCGATATGACATCGGAGTAGAGAGTTATGAACGTTACAAGTTCGATCGTGAGCAATGGACATTTCGCCACTGCGCCCGCGATTTGAGCCTCAATTTTCGGATTTTTGAGACGAGTTTGTGGAAGAAATGTTAGAATGATGGAGTAACCTTATAGAACACATGCATGTTCAATTGGAGTTGAAGAAGTGAATAATTGGGCAAGAAAAATTGATAAAACAATGGGTATTCGGACAAAGGGGCACATATCAAAATAGGGGCTGTTTGGGCTTAAATTAAGGTAATAATTATTTTCCCTAAGGTATAATTGAAGTTGCATGTTGTTGTAATTGAAGTAATGGACTTGTGTAAGTTGTGATTTATTAAAGGAAAATGTTGGAATATAAAAGAAGAAATTTGATATTAAGAAATTAAGAGAAGAATTGGAATTCTTATTGTTGTTGGCCTAAATTCCATGGAAATTATTGAACATGTTATGTTGTAATCTTAAGGGACTGTTTTGGTAGAATTATGACGATGAAAATATAAGTTATGAACATGCATAAATGTTATGGTAATTACCACTACATGTCTAAAAGGAAGTAACGTATAGAAAGGTGATTTTGCATTCTTGGACTCTCGGATTTGCTAGAAGATTGGATTATTTGAGGGAACATGATAAATAGGTATATTAATCACCTTGATTGCTACTTTGAATACATTTCATAAGTGTAAAGAGAAAGGATGGATAATTGGGGTATATATGTCGAGTAGATGGAACTGTTTTAATATACGCTGGAGTTATGACTTGTTGTTGGTCTAATTGGCTTGTTGGTTAATTGTGGAAGTGCATATAAACAGAGGAAATGCTGCCCAAATTTTTATAGAAATATGAAGTCGTCATTCGATATAAAGTACGCTAGTAATCCTAAGAATTGACGAACGTGTTACCATTATTATAGGTTGAATTACTAGACGAGACATATCCTAAATAGTGAGTTGGCTAGTTCGACCAAGAGGTATGTGAGACTATCCTTTCCTTCTTTGGCATGATGTTGTGAAAATCTTCTTTCTTTCTTCTGGCATGATTTTAATGAAAGTATGGCGGACTTACGTGATTCCTTCAAAGTCTAGTTTTAATAAAAGGATGGATATATGATATGAAAAGTGTTTTGACTTCCCAAAAGATGTTTTAAAATGATTCAGGAGATCGTGCCTTGATTTTCTAAAGGATAGTTTATTTTACTTATTTCATTGAGTCTTATATGATGATTTAAAAAGGCATATGATTATTTCATTTAGTCTTATATGATGATTTGAAATGCACATGATTATTACATGGAGTCTCGATGATTTGTATTGCATATGGTTTCTCATGATATTCTACTTGTGTAAGTTGTGATTGTATGCTATGAGGACCGAGTCTCAGAATGGGCCGGGTAGCTATATTCACGGAAAATGAGAACCGAGTCCCAGAATGGGCCGGGTAGTTATATGTACGCAGTATGAGGACCGAGTCCCAGAATGGGCCGGGTAGTTATATGTATAAAGCATGAGGACCGAGTCCCGTGGATGGTAGGGTAGTTATATGTCTGGAGATGGTCTTGATTATGATGATTGTTAGACATGCGTGACTTTCTTTTCATATGGTACGATTGCATTGGTATCTCGATTTTTCATATATGTTTCATGTATCTTACGGCGACATAATCCTTCTACGATGAGTTCATGTTTTACATACTCAGTACATTATTTCATACTGACCCCCTTTTCTCGGGGGACTGCGTTCATGCCCGCAGGTACAGGTGATCGGTTAGGTGACCCTCCAGTTTAGGACATCTACCAGCTGCTAAAGAGCTCCCTTGTTTGAGCGACCACTTTGGTCTGCACTCTTATATTTGGACTTATGTATATCTTGGGCGCACGGGGTCTGTCCCGTCATATGTCATTTTTGTACCCTGCAGGTCCGCAGACGATCGTGGGTTGATTTATGAGGAGTGTAGGCGTGTTTGTTTGGCCATGCTTTCGTATTCTGTTTGGGATGTTCCTTATGTTGGTGGCGGCGTCGAACTTGCTTATTATATTGTGTTGGTTAGTTGTGACTCCTCTGGAGGCAGGTACCCCCTTATGTAAAGACAGCCTGACCGGCTCGTTTATTCGGGTATATGTTGTAGATGCAGCGTTATGCTGCCGAAATTTTATTTGGTATCAAATGGATTAGGTATGACAGGTCATTAATGGCGTCCAATTAGGGCGCCTAGTCGCGGCCCGTCGGGTCGGGTCGTGACAGTGACACACTCCACTTCTTCAGAGTTGCTGGTTCTGAGTCTATATGTACATATGCATATGTATATATATTGTAGATATTGTACAATACTCTTATAGTCTTGCAGTCAATGTATATATATGTTTTGTCTGACCTTGTCGGCCTTCTTGATAGTCGATGTTACTTTTTTATGGCATTGTCGACCTTGCATATGTATATATAGGTTGTTGGGCTTCTTATGCTTGCATATGGTCATGTTTGGTTATTATTATTGTGGTTTAGTGGCCTTACCTGCCCAATATTATGTCATAGGTTATAGATACCATGGTTGGTTAGCTCAGGCCTTCAACTGCTGGGTGCCCGCCACAAACCCCAATGTTGGCATGTAACAAATTTGGTATCAGAGCAGGTATGTTCTAGGGATGCCAATAAGCATAGTCTAGTAGAGTCTTGATTATGAATGTGTAGCGCGCCACATTTATAATCAAAAGGCTACAGTGCATTTAGGTTGTTACCTTTCTTTGAAATCTAGATCGTGCAGTTATAACAGAGTCATAAGCATTTGAAATTCCGTTTCTCACCTTGTTTTCATTTCAGTGATGTCGATATGGATGAAAGGTACAACTAGTAGAGAGTTGAATAGGAACGTTAGAGAAGGTACTAGTCATTTTCCAACCCCCGATATGGATCCTATGGTGTGCGCAATATCAGAATATGAAAGATATAAGGATATGTGAATCCAAAACCTCTAATAAGGCTATATGATGCTTGCAAATAATGAGAGGATATTCTGATAAGAGTAAGTAAAAGAGGAGCGAGACAGAATAAGCTGATGACTCTATGAGTATGGGATAATGCTATTACCACAACAAATGTCCATAAGTTGGAATAATTATGCTTTTTTAATGACGATCACCTAAGTTGTTATACCCCGTAGTTCCAGGGTGTGTATGTGAGGACGTACGTACGAGAATACGACAGAAATTTTGGAAAGAAAGAAAGATGTGATTTTTCGACGGAAAAGTTTCCGGGTTTTGTGAAGGAAAAAGGTTCGTTAATGGGAATTGGATTCCCAAATTTGGTATTTGGACTTCTTGGATTATATTAGAATTTTGGGATTTTATTTTCAGAAATGGTCACGTGGGGCCCATGGGAGAAATTTACGGTTTTGTGGGGCCCGCTTTGTTTTTGAGATTTTCGATATTTTGGATATTTTCAGAAGACGAAATATTTTGGACGAGTCGGGGGGCGACACGTGTCACCCCCATGTGGCACCTTGGCCGAATTGGAGGGACAAGTGTCTTGCCACTTGTCCCTTGGCCGAAATGGCCATGACACTTGGATGTGATTTTCGTTGGCCATGTGGTGTGGTGGGACCCACACACACATGGCCCAATCTTGACCACACACTTGACTTGATCATGACCCTTGAATTCTCTATAAATACCCCCTTAGTGCAAGAGTAATTTCATCCCACACTTAAGACTTTCCAAGGCAAAAATACTCCCTCCCTTTAGCTTGTATTTTCGTCCCCCTTTCCCCACTTGTGTAGAAAATACTTCAAGTATTGTAGTATAATCCCAAATACCTTAGCCTAGTATCCCTAGTAGTATTCCAAAGTTATTTCAATACTAGGAGCCCGGAAATACCACTTTATTCCAATAGTCGCAAAGTGAAACCCTAGAAAAAATCTTCCTAGCTTAGTTGAAGTGTTAAGAGAAGTTGTTTAGAAACTTCTAAGGGTCGCTGAGGCGGGTTGGGCGTAAGGAATTGGAGCTAAACGTTGCTCAGGATCGACTTATAATCTTGGATAATTTTGGGCTTATCGAGGTAATGATCTATGTCCCCCTATTGTAATTGGATATTACATATGGTAGTAGTTTAGAATTGAGTATAAGATATATTGGAAGGATGAATATAAAAGATTGAACTGTATTTACATTGGACTGTATTTATAGTAGACTTGTGTAGTATTATTGTGGGGCAATATTGTACACGTCCGGTTAGACGTGTAATCCCCTTGGAGTTGTTGGCTTGGTAGCAGGCCTTGTTAGGGAGAGGTTATTTATGTGATTGCGGGGGGGGGGGGGGGAGAGGTGCTGCCGAATTTTCCGTAGAGTAGGAAACTGTTTACTTAGAATATGCTACGAAGAGAACTAGAGATTGATAGATATATTGTGGTTGTTATAGGTGGTTCTTCTACGCACGACATACTCGACTTGGCTTGTGGATTAAGACGAAGAGGTATGTGATTCTTCCTATACTCTTGAGCATGATTGTTGTGAACTATATAGTACGGTAGACGTAAGTGTGTGAAATGAATTTTGTTTGATTAAAACATAAAGTGTTATAATGGTTTTATGGGAAGTTAGTTATAACGACTTTATGAAGATAAAAGAAAGATTTGATTTTGAAAGATAAACGACTGATTTTAAAAGATAAGAGACTTGACTTATAAACGACTTGATTTCGGAAAAAGGAGAAGTAACTTGATTTAAGTATAAGTTACTTGTTTTGAAAAGAGTAAGTTTTTGAGTTCTAAAGAGTATACTTGATGTTGTTTTAAAGGAAGAGCACTTGGTTTAAAAAGTATAGAGTACTTGATTTTAAAAGTCTTGTAAAGATTTTTACGAAAGTGAAGTAAGTTGGTTTGAAAAGGGAACGTGTTTTGATACTACGAGTATTATTATCGTGTGGCTTTACGTAGAAAGAGGTCTTTTGAAAGAATGAAAGTATGTAGTATTTTGGGGTTGAAACCGGATTGTTGATATAAAATGAAAATCGTTGAACTTGCCTATGCTTGTTGTGATAGCCTTTGATGGGCAAGTGTTTTGTTTCATACTCGTGACTCTGCAGGAGGCGGTTATCCGATTGATTACTTGGACATACTGACACGTTGGATGGTCCACGGTATCGTCCTTTGAGTATTATCTGGTTATTTCTTTTGGACATACCGACACGATGGATGGTCGCGGTATCGCCCACTTTGAGTATTATCTTGTTATTTCCGTTGGACATCACGACACGATGGATGGTCGCGGGTATGCGTCGATAGGATGGTTTCATGGCGTGCTTTCAGAGTAAGATGCCGGGGCATGCGGTCATTGTGAGGATTATGTTATTTGTCCATGGACCGCTAATCCATGAAGCTTGCCGCGGTGACGAGCGATCACGGGCTTGATTTGTACATGTGGTTCAGGCACACTTTAGATACTTGTCCTGGTCATTTCGTGTATCGGCGGGCTCGGTAGATAGCTTAAGATACTTGCCTCGGCCATATCTCGTGAGGCGGTAGGCTAGAATGCGTTAGCTTAAGATACTTACCTCGGCGATTCGCGTGGCTAGCTTTTGCGGTAGTTGGCTTAGTACCTTGCCCGTGAAGTGATATGAATAACTTTTGCACTGGTAGTTGGCTATTCTTCTTGCCCCGATCGGTTTGATGACGCAGGCACTATCTAGTGTTCACGTTCACATATGGGTGTTTTTTCACATCATGTGCTTGGCGATGAGGAATGAGTTCCACGGGCATGATTGATATTATGGGCGTGAGACCCATAGTTATGTGTGAGTGATCATTTCGGGGATATGCGTCCCCTTACTTGACATAACTGTTTACTTATCGCAAAATGGTTTTATAAAATGATAAAATGTGATTTCATTACAGTATTTTCAGTTTCACATACTTGGTACATGTTATCGACCTCCTTCGGCTGCGTTCATCTGCGGTAGAGGTACACCAGTTGTTGATCCTCGCTCATAGGATCGCAGTTCAGCGTTGGGAAGCTCCGTTTCTCCGGAGGCTTATCTTTTGGGTATAGTCCCCTGTCATTGTAGGTACTTGTACATTCAGGGGTATGGCGGGGCCCTGTCCCGTCATAGATGTTGTTACATTCTTAGAGGTCTGTAGTACTGTTGTGGGCAGGGTTTGTAAAGGATTTTAACTGTTCAGTTATATGTATATACATGAAGGTGACCGTTTTGGTTAGCATGTTTTCTTATGTTGTCTCTTGTTTCCTGTTTAAATTTTATTTCCGCTGATTTTCTCTGATGTTGTTATCACTAGGGTGCCCGGGGTAAGGCACCAGTCACGGGCCCGAGATCGGATCGTGACAAAAGTGGTATCAGAGCAGTTAATCCTCGGAAAGTGTCTACAGACCGTATCTAGTAGAGTCTTGATTATCGGCGTGTTGTGAACCACACCTATAATCAGGAGGCTATGGGATATCTAGGATTGGTTTCTATTCTTCTCACTCCGAGATCGTGCCTTAGAGCTGTGTTATAAATTGGATTCCCTCGGACGTATTCGTATGTGCCAGTTATGCCTACGCGTGAGCAACCAGGGGCCCGAAGGCGAGGCGGAGAGGAGCTACAAGTAGAACACATAGGGTTACGAGGCACAGCCTGGTCATTACACGAGATAGTACTTGACGACGAGTTTTATGGCCGCTAGCCCAGTGAGTTTAGAGCGACAACGCTTTCTACGGAGGCCACAATACGAGCCTCGGTTCCACGACACAGGCGAGGATATGAGTTCAAGATGGCCCGATTACTAGCTAGGATCGTGGCAAGATATGAGGGCGGGACGGAGCCGGTGGTTCGGCGTACGATGATTCACCCAGATCCTATGTCGAGACCGGGATTTCTTGAGTTGCGATTCGCGAGTTCTATGGATAGAGAGGCGAGGATGATCCTCGTGGTGTCGTGCTAGTTTGGGAGATTGTTATGCTTGCGGCGTGAGCATTTGGTGAGAGTTGTCAGGCAGGTATACGGATGTAGAGACTCAACGCCGGGATCGGTGGTGGTTCATCACCTTATAGCTAAGCGCCTGCAGCGAGGTTATGGTTAGAGCGACAAAGAGGAAGTAAGGTAGTAGTTACAGAGATACCTTTAGCCCTTAAGAGACTTGGTTATGTTGTTATGGTGGATACGTGTGGAGTGTTATACGGATAGCATTGTGTTAAGTGTGGTTTAGAAGGCATGGGTAGTTGAAAGGGGTAAGATTGGGGACAGGAAAATTGTAAGCCTTAGAATATTATATGTGGAGATCTTAGATGCGAGACCGTCTTGAGTAAAAGATTTTGTTTACGATTGACCTTTGTCGGAGGGCATAGTATACGTGGGGTATATTTGTGTGATAAGTCCCTGAGTGGTGTGAAATGAAAGAGGGTAGTTGAGCTAAGAAGACCACTAGGTTTTCGTGACTTGATTAGTGAGATTGTTCCGGATTGGGGAACGAGAGAGTTTGGCACGATAAATGGGTCGGGTTGAGGCAAGGTTGCGGGTCAACCCGCAGCCCGGAATGAGGTGGGGTCAGTTCGAGGTGGTCCCGCCAGGTGGTAGGGTCACGAGGGTGCTAGGCCCAAGTTTAGGTAACCATCGTATGAGTTCGTGGATGCGTTCGACCAGGATCAGATCGTGAAGGCCGGGAATGACCTTAGAGGAAATTGAAGCTAGTGAGATGACCAAGTTTGGAGGTAGTGACTCCAGAGTTTTAGAAACTGAAGCGATGACTGAAGTGTGATACGTGTATTAGAAAGAGTTCAGGTGTACGAGAAGGGTACGACGAGTAAGAAAAGAAGCGAACATGTGTTATGGGAACGGAAGTGATCATTTCTTTTGTGAAGTGAAGATGCGAAGGGAGTATCCTTTAGACCATGGGTGGGAGCTTTTTGTGATGTTAGAGGTGATTCCTCGTTAACTTGGATTTGAGTTTTGTGCATAGATTATATTCTGGCCATTGGTGGCATGATCGGTTTTGTAAGTGTAGTAGTGGAGACTATATCGGCGCAAGTACGTTTGGAGACTTAGAAGGAACATTCGGGATGAATGTTTCTAAGGGGGGAAGAATGTTATACCCCGTAGTTCCAGGGTGTGTATGTGAGGACGTACGTACGAGAATACGACAGAAATTTTGGAAAGAAAGAAAGATGTGATTTTTCGACGGAAAAGTTTCCGGGTTTTGTGAAGGAAAAAGGTTCGTTAATGGGAATTGGATTCCCAGATTTGGTATTTGGACTTCTTGGATTATATTAGAATTTTGGGATTTTATTTTCAGAAATGGTCACGCGGGGCCCACGGGAGAAATTTACGGTTTTGTGGGGCCCGCTTTGTTTTTGAGATTTTCGGTATTTTGGATATTTTCGGAAGATGAAATATTTTGGACGAGTCGGGGGGCGACACGTGTCACCCCTATGTGGCACCTTGGCCGAATTGGAGGGACAAGTGTCTTGGCCGAAATGGCCATGACACTTGGATGTGATTTTCGTTGGCCATGTGTGTGTGGGTATCTTGACCACACACTTGACTTGATCATGACCCTTGAATTCTCTATAAATACCCCCTTAGTGCAAGAGTAATTTCATCCCACACTTGAGACTTTCCAAGGCAAAAATACTCCCTCCCTTTAGCTTGTATTTTCGTCCCCCTTTCCCCACTTGTGTAGAAAATACTTCAAGTATTGTAGTATAATCCCAAATACCTTAGCCAAGTATCTCTAGTAGTATTCCAAAGTTATTTCAATACTAGGAGCCCGGAAATACCACTTTATTCCAATAGTCGCAAAGTGAAACCCTAGAAAAAATCTTCCTAGCTTAGTTGAAGTGTTAAGAGAAGTTGTTTAGAAACTTCTAAGGGTTGCTTGGAGCGGGTTGGAGCGTAAGGAATTGGAGCTAAACGTTGCTCAGGATCGACTTATAATCTTGGATAATTTTGGGCTTATCGAGGTAATGATCTATGTCCCCCTATTGTAATTGGATATTACATATGGTAGTAGTTTAGAATTGAGTATAAGATATATTGGAAGGATGAATATAAAAGATTGAACTGTATTTACATTGGACTGTATTTACAGTAGACTTGTGTAGTATTAATGTGGGGCAGTATTGTACACGTCCGGTTAGACGTGTAATCCCCTTGGAGTTGTTGGCTTGGTAGCAGGCCTTGTTAGGGGGAGGTTATTTATGTGATCATGCGGGGAGAGTCGCCAAATTTTCCGTAGAGTAGGGAACTGTTTACTTAGAATATGCTACGAAGAGAAGTAGAGATTGATAGATATATTGTGGTTGTTATAGGTGGTTCTTCTACGCACGGCATACTCGACTTGACTTGTGGATTAAGCCGAAGAGGTATGTGATTCTTCCTATACTCTTGAGCATGATTGTTGTGAACTATATAGTACCGGTGAGCGTGCGTGTGTGAAATGAATTTTGTTTGATTAAAACATAAAGTGTTATAATGGCTTTATGGGAAGTTAGTTATAACGACTTTATGAAGATAAAAGAAAGATTTGATTTTGAAAGATAACAGACTTGACTTATAAACGACTTGATTTCGGAAAAGGAGAAGTAACTTGATTTAAGTATAGGTTACTTGTTTTGAAAAGAGTAAGTTTTGAGTTCTAAAGAGTATACTTGATGTTGTTTTAAAGGAAGAGCCTTGGGTTTAAAAGTATAGAGTACTTGATTTTAAAAGTCTTGTAAAGATTTTCTGAAAGTGAAGTAAGTTGGTTTGAAAAGGGAACGTGTTTTGATACTACGAGTATTATTATCGTGTGGCTTTTACGTAGAAAGAGGTCTTTTTGAAAGAATGAAAGTATGTAGTATTTTGGGGTTGAAACCCGGATTGTTTGTCACGACCGATTAGGCCGTGGTCGTGCCTTACCGGGCACCCTAGTGATACAACATCAGTAATCAATGAACATAAAACAATACAAGACATATTATGAAATATGAAACAATAACTGAGAAAACTTGCCTTCGGCATATATATAAATAACAACTTTTTCCAACATGAGCAGTTTAATCCTTTTTACAAACCACACGCCAGACTACGGACCTCTAAGAAATGATACGACAACAATGGCGGACGGGGCCCCGCCATACCACGAATGTAAACACCTACAACAACAGGGACTATACCACGATAAGCCTCCGAGAAACGGAGCTTTCCACACGTGGCTGTGACCAAGAGCGAGGATCGATGGCGGTGTACCTTTACTGCGGCATGAACGCAGCGGCGAAGAGTCGATCTGGCAGTACAGTATGTGGCGAAAATCGTAAATGAAATCATAATAGTCTATAAAGCGGAGACATGTATGATAACCAAACTACGATTCCTGATAAGTAGCGATCGTGTCAAGTCGAGGACTCACGCCTCAAAGTCATCACTCAAATGTAACTATGGGTCTCGCCCACAACATCAATCGTGCGTGGAATACCTTCCTCACCGCCGTGATACAAGCACCAAGGAATACACATGAACACAGGTCCCACTTGTGTCCTAATAAAACAGTACAGGGTAAGTACGAAGGCATAGCCGACTACTAACACCAGCGATGCAACAAGGTCATAAGCGTGTCATGATATCTGTCTAGGCCGTCACATGATAAAAGGCGGTCACTCGCGCGAGATCAAATGTGCGCGTCTAGCCTCGAACTCTCCGCGACTCGCGTAGGCCAACCTCATAGGCCCGCGTGAGGTATAACCCCGCATCGAGGGTAGCTACTCTCGGCATCGCCTGGACTCGCCAAGATCGGCATAGCCACGACCGTGACCATAAAGGCGCCGACACTAACACGGAACTCGTAGTTCCGCATGGATCCTGGACCCGCACGAGGTATCCTCGAATCATGGTCCTGCATCGCTGAGTCTACCGCGTCGGAGGCGACAACCTCGGACACAAGTCGGTGGTGGTACAATACCAACATAACGGTGATAGTCAAACAACTTTAAGCGCGATCGAGGAAAACCCCTTTACACTAACATCACAAGATACTAACACACGTAGCATCCTAACATGTTTACTTCTCAAATCAGCAGAAAGTATTACAAGGCTATCACAAACCAATACAATCAAGTTATTCACACAAGGTGCTTTACTAACAAGTTCGTATCTAACCCCAAAGTACTTCACATTAAATCTTTAAAAGATCTGTTTCTTTCACATAAGTCACACAATACCCGTAGTATAAAATAGAGTGGTGTCCTTTTAAGAAAACTAAAACTCTTACCTTTGTAAAATCAAGTAACAACATTATTTTCCAAACGCCCAGTTTGCCTAATTTCAAATGTTCACGTTTCTTATTTTAGAAAGGTTTAGTGGTTCATAGCCTTATTCATTTAAGAATATAATTTCTTTTAAACAACTGAGAAACATAAGTCTTATATGTGAGTAGGATATTCTTGTTTATAACAATCTTATTACACAACCATGATCTAGGAAATATCATTTTGTCTCATCTTAGCTTACATGCAGATGGAAGTTGCTCTTGGTTTTATTAATACTTAATTAATCAAAACATTTCCCTTTATTAACGCTTTGTGGTTTGTCGATACACATTCGATTTCCAAATCAAGAAAACATTCTTAAGCCGTTATACCTAACTCCCATAAAGCTAGTATAACTCTTAAGTTTTCAAAACCAAGTATTACTTCTTCTTTCAAAATGATTCAAAACTCTTTTGAAATACTTCAAGTTCTTTATTAACACATAACAAGCCGCTTATAGTTCAAATCGATTACCTTTTAAAAACCACATGTATTTTCTTACCAACATAAAGCCGTTATAACCAACTTCCCATAAAGCGTTATAACACTTTATGTTTTACACCAATCAAATACATTTAGTACATGTGCGTCTCATACTACATAGTTCACACATATCATGCTAGAAGAGATAGGAAGAGGTTCACATACCTCGCGGCAGTATCGACTAATAGCAAAACGCTCAAGTACTTCCAACCGCTGGCTACTCCTTAAGCCAAGTAGAAACGCGCCACGTAGTACTTCACCTATAAGGCCACGCGCTTTATTAACATCAAGATCTTATCGTAGAACATTCTACGTAAAATTCGCGAAGACTCCCCATGGCAGCGTAAATCTCCTCCTCTAACTGGGCGCTACCAAGCCAACCCGGGGTTATACGCCTAACCCGCGGTACAATTCTACTCCACAAGATTACTACACAAGTCTCATGTCTGATTCGATTGATTCTTGAGCTTAAGTCAAAAGACATTGCTAACTAACCACGTTGATTCTATATAGTATACTTCAACTATATATTCTAACAACATGTAATTTCCAATTACAATAGAGGACAAGATATTTACCTCGATAAGCCCATAATTATCCGAGTTTAATGTCGATCCTTAGCAAAGTTTCGCTCTACTCCGGTGCTCCAACCCGCTCCAACAACCCTTAGAAGTTCTAACCAACTTCTACATAGTACTCCAACTAACTATGGAGGTTTTCCTTGGGTTTCGGTTTTTGTGGCTAAAGGAAGTATAATCGTAATTTCGGGCTTTTGTATAAGTGTAACCTTGGGAATACTACAAGGTATTTGGGCGAGTATTTGGACATTATAACAATACTAGGAGAGTATTTCTATACCACAACAAGGGTATTATACGAAAACAACTAGGCTAGGGGTACCCACGCCAAGGCACCATGAGGGAGGGAGGCTCTTGGCCACCAGGCCACTCTAAGGGGAGGGGTGTTGGACGAACACAACACAAGAGGAGGAGGATTTTAGGCTTGGAAGGTTTCATTTGTGGATGAAGAGTTCATCAACATAAGGGGGTATTTATAGCAAAACCAAAGGCCAACCAATGGCGAAGATCTAGCCAAGTGCAAGGCAAGTGTAAGGCGATCAAGCCAAGTGCACCCTAACCCCTACTCCACAAAACATGGCACAAAACAAGCCACAAAACAAGGCCAAAACAAGGCACAAAACCATGAACCAATCGGCGAGGCCAAGCCTCCTCTTTCAGTCGATGAGGGTGACAAGTGTCACCCTCCCGTTGGTCCAAAAATGTTTCATCTCTCGGAAAAATCCGAAAAAATTAAAAATCACATAGCGTTAAATTCCCCTACAAAATATTTTAAAAGGTTTCGCCTAAAAAACGACTCTAATCGGGTGTTGTGTACAAAAATAATTCGGCCAAGCCTATTCTCAAGTTCGAAATTTCCTACGTACGTCACACCGTACATACTCTGGAAATACGGGTATAACATTCTCCTCCTTAGAAACATTCGTCGAATGCTCCTTCTAAGTCTCAAAACAAGCGTCTTGCGAGATAGTCTTCACTACTATACTTACGAGAATCAATCCCGCCACACCGCCACGAAACAACTTGCGCAAAAATGCTTACATCCAAGTCCACGAGGAAACACCTCTAATCATCACCACAAAACACTTCTCCGGGTCTAAAATATACTTCCTTCGCACCTTCTCTTTACAAAGAAATGATCACATCTATGCTCGCCATACATGCTCGCTTCTCTCTTTACTCGTAGATACCGCTTTGTCACTTTGCTCGAGGCATTAACCTTCTCGGCGACTCCAACAAATGGTACCACTTTTGTCACTTTGTCGCGAGCCTTGCTCCGACTACCCAACAAATGGTACCTGCCATGATCCCCGAGGATGTCATACACTCGAACTCTTACCACATTCCGATCTGCTTGGTTCCAAAACTCGGGTTACTATCTCTAACGTGGTCATCATTAATCGGGAACACTGACGGCTCTCCGATACTTTCCGAATATAACAATACGAAGACCGGACGTCTCGCCTCCTAAGTCGGACGGCAAATGCTAACATATAGGCAACCCGCCTATCCTTCACATGAACTCAAAAGCCCAAAGTAACTCGGGCTAAGTTTCCATTGTTTTCCAAAACTCGTCACACCCTAACCGGGGTGGTACTTTCAGAAGACCGACCGCCAACTCGAACTCTAAGCGTCGTTGCGATTATCCGCACGATTCCTCCGAGCTGCGTAACTTCTTAGACAAGCTTCTCACTATCCATAGTCTGTGGAACAAGCTGAACCAATATGCGAACCTTGCCAACATCGAACCAATCGAAGCAACTTTACACTTCCGCCCCTGAGGCTTCAAAAGGTGACATCCGAACACCGAAATGGTAGCTTAAACACTACCTCCACAGAGACAACAATCCCACAACTATCCCCGAAATCCAAACACCGCCCGAGGCGAACGCGATCCGAGACTCACCGAGTTCTTAACACATGCTTGGTAAAACTTCCAGAACAAAAATAGCCGTAACACGGGCTCCATCATGTCATAAGGTGAAGGTAGGCACCCGTGCAGCCTTACAACCTTCGGATAACTCAACATCTGCCGAGTAAACGGTCTGGCCAAGAACACGATGGGCTGCCCATCGGCCCGACCACCGGTCGAACGTCCACGAACTCGTCTGGTTAACTAAACTTGGGCCTAACACCTCACAACCCTAACACAAGGCGGGACCACCAAAACGACCCACCGCCATACATGCCGCGGGTTGACCCGCAATCGTGGCCTCAACCCGACCCAACGCGCGCACAATACTAGCTCCCGATCCGGAACAATCTCACCAATCACGCGTTTGAAAACCTGGCGGTCTTCTTAGCTCAACTACCCCCTTTCATTTCACACTACTTGGGACCTATCCCAAACATAGCTCACGTGCACTATGCACTCCGATAAGATCAACATAACACTACACCTTTACTCGAGATGGCCTTACCTCAAGGTCTCTACGTATAAAACTCTAAGGCTCATACCTTCTCTATCCCCAAATCTTACTTGGTTAACTAACCAAGATTTCTAATCACAATATTAACATCGCTATCAAAACATAGCACATGATATACCCATCTTATCACACATCTGAACTCAGAGGTTAGAGATATATCTATATCTCTTCGCTCACTCCCTTAGTTCTAATCAAACTCGCCTGTAGGCGTATAGTGAGGAGATGACACACTACCCACCGATCACGAAGGCTAAGTCCTCCTACAAGGACACTTTTCGACACTGCACCACGGCGGTCGGTACAACAAGTACCAACTAAAAACGACATTCCCGGGGCGGCGTGCATCGCGCGTGAACGGAAGTCCCGGAGTTACGACTAACTCCTGCATACCCCGAACGTCACGAACTCGTGGAAGACCACTGCGCTGGCGGAGTGCATAATCTAATCTTTGGTGAGGCGACTCGCCTCGAAAGTTACCAAGGACCTGCCGCTCGGCCTCTTCTCGCCCTTTGTTAACCCGTCGATCTCTATGTTTCTCGGCGATGTGCATAAGCCCGCATACGTGCCATGCTCGCCTAACTGGCGAGGAACTTACTCTTGCACAACCTTCGTTGATATTCATCAAGACTCGCGATACATCGGTATACTCTCGGTAGCCAAATCCATAGCTAGTAATAGGGTCGCCTCTTTGCAATCCATATTCTCTGCTCTGGTCGTGGGCGAAGGTTCAAATATCATGGCGCGATGAGGCGCCGTGCTAAACTTTCTGGGGCTAGTGGCGTCGCGAAATCCCGAATGAAGCATTACCTAGGTAATGATTGGGCTGCGCCACGTAACCCTCGAACTCTACTCGCAGCTCCGCCAGCGCTTGCCTCTTTGGGCGGGTTTGCCCTACGCGGAGCATAACGATAAAGGGAAAGAAATACGCCGGAGGTCTAACTTACAACACAATTTCAAGGCACGATCTCGGAGTGAGAAGAATAGAAACCAATCCTAAATATCCTATAGCCTCACGATTATTGGTGTAGTGCACAATCGATAATCGAACTGCGGATCACGGATACTTAGACCACTTTCGAGATTAATCGCTCGATACCACTTTTGTCGACCGATTAAGACGTGTAGTGCCTACCGGGCACCCTAGTGATACAACATCAGTGTCAGTGAACATAAAACAATACAAGACATATTATGAAATATGAAACAATAACTGAGAAAACTTGCCTTTCGGCATATATATAAATAACAACTTTTTCCAACATGAACAGTTTAATCCTTTTTACAAACCCGCCACACTTGTGATCTACGGACCTCTAAGAAATGATACGACAATGGCGGGACGGGGCCCGCCATACCTCGAATGTAAACACCTACAACAGGGGACTATACCTGATAAGCCTCCGGAGAAACGGAGCTTTCCACGTATTGTCGTGACCCTAAGAGCGAGGATCGATGACCGTGTACCTTTACTGCGGCATGACGCGGCCCGAAGTCGTCGATCTGGTACCAAGTATGTGAAATCGAAAATCGTAAATGAAATCATAATAGTCTATAAAGCGGGAGACATGTATGATAACCAAACTACGATTCCTGATAAGTAGCGATCGTATCAAGTCGGGGACTCACGCCAAAGTCATCACTCAAATGTAACTATGGGTCTCGCCCACAACATCAATCGTGCGTGGAATACCTTCCTCACCGCTGCAGATACAAGCACCAAGGAATACACATGAACACCGTGTCCCACCTGTGTCCTAATAAACAAGATGCAGGGTAAATGCGAAGGCATAGCCGACTACTAACACCCGATGCAACAAGGTCATAAAGCGTGTCATGATATCTGTCTGGCCACATGATAAAAGGCGGTCA
Organism: Przewalskia tangutica; assembly: GCA_029844215.1. Taxonomy (NCBI): domain Eukaryota; kingdom Viridiplantae; phylum Streptophyta; class Magnoliopsida; order Solanales; family Solanaceae; genus Przewalskia; species Przewalskia tangutica. Next base: position 70,194,944 of record CM056727.1, read on the forward strand.
CTCGCGCGAGATCAAATGTGCGTCTAGCCCCGAACTCTCCGCGACTCGCATAGGCCAACCTCATAGGCGCGTGAGGTATAACCCGCGTCGAGGTAGCTACTCTCGGCGTCGATCACGGACTCGCGATCGGCATGGCGCAAACCGCGTGACCATAAAGGCGCACACTAACACGGAACTCGTAGTTCGCATGGATCCCCGGACCGCGCAGGGTATCCTCGAATCACGGTCCTGCATCGCTGAGTCTACCCGCGACGGAGGCGACTTAACCTCGGACACAAGTCAAGGTGAGTGGTACAATACCAACATAACGGTGATAGTCAAACAACTTTAAGCGCGATCGAGGAAAACCCCTTTACACTAACATCACAAGATACTAACACACGTAGCATCCTAACATGTTTACTTCTCAAATCAGCAAGAAAGTATTACAAGGCTATCACAAACCAATACAATCAAGTTATTCACACAAGGTGCTTTCTACTAACAAGTTCGTATCTAACCCCAAAGTACTTCACATTAAATCTTTAAAAGATCATTTCTTTCACATAAGTCACACAATACGTAGTATAAAATAGAGTACTGTCCTTTTAAGAAAACCAAAACTTTTACCTTTGTAAACTCAAGTAACAACATTATTTTCCAAACGTCCAAGTTTGCCTAATTTCAAATGTTCACGTTTCTTATTTTAGAAAGGTTTCGTGGTTCATAGCCTTATTCATTTAAGAATATAATTTCTTTTAAACAACTGAGAAACATAAGTCTTATATGTGAGTAGGATATTCTTGTTTATAACAATCTTATTACTGACCATGATCTAGGAAATATCATTTTGTCTCATCTTAGCTTCTATGCGGATGGAAGTTGCTCTTGGTTTTATTAATACTTAATTAATCAAAACATTTCCCTTTATTAACTTCTTTGTGGTTTGTCGATACATTCGATTTCAAATCAAGAAAACATTCTTAAGCCGTTATACCTAACTCCCATAAAGCTAGTATAACTCTTAAGTTTTCAAAACCAAGTATTACTTCTTCTTTCAAAATGATTCAAAACTCTTTTGAAATACTTCAAGTTCTTTATTAACACATAACAAGCCGCTTATAGTTCAAATCGATTACCTTTTAAAAACCATGTATTTTCTTACCAACATAAAGCCGTTATAACCAACTTCCCATAAAGCCGTTATAACACTTTATGTTTTACACCAATCAAATACATTTAGTACATGACGTCTCAAGTACTACATAGTTCACACATATCATGCTAGAAGAGATAGGAAGAGGTTCACATACCTCGCGAGTATCGACTAATAGCAAAACGCTCAAGTACTTCCAACCGTCGCTACTCCTAAGCCAAGTAGACGCGCCACCCGTAGTACTTCAACCGCTACGGCCCCAAGGCGCTTATTAACATCAAGATCTTATCGTAGACCATTCTACAGAAAATTCGCAAGACTCCCCATGGCAGCGTAAATCTCCTCTAACGGTAGGCTACCAAGCCAACCGGGGTTATACATCTAACCCGACGGTACAATTCTACTCACAAGATTACTACACAAGTCTACAGAATACGATTCGATTCGATTCTTGGGCTTAAGTCAAAAGACATTGCCAACTAACCACGTTGATTCTATATATAGTATACTTCAACTATATATTCTAACAACATGTAATTTCCAATTACAATAGAGGGACAAGATATTTACCTCGATAAGCCCATAATTATCCGAGTTTAATGTCGATCCTTAGCAAAGTTTCGCTCCTACTCCGGGTGCTCCAACCCGCTCCAAACAACCCTTAGAAGTTCTAACCAACTTCTACATAGTACTCCAACTAACTATGGAGGTTTTCCTTAGGGTTTCGGTTTTTTGTGGCTAAAGGAAGTATAATCGTAATTTCTGGGCTTTTGTATAAGTGTAACCTTGGGAATACTACAAGGTATTTGGGCCAAGGTATTTGGACATTATAACAATACTAGGAGAGTATTTCTATACCACAACAAGGGGTATTATACGAAAACAACTAGGCTAGGGGGGGGGGGTACCCCACGGCCAAGGCACCACAAAGGGGAGGGGGAGGCTCTCGGCCACAAGGCCACTCAAAGGGGGGGGGTGTTGGACGAACACAACACAAGAGGCGGGGGGGATTTTAGGCTTGGAAGGTTTCATTTGTGGATGAAGAGTTCATCAACATAAGGGGGGTATTTATAGCAAAACCAAAGGCCAACCAATGGCCAAGATCTAGCCAAGTGCAAGGCAAGTGTAAGGCCAAGATCAAGCCAAGTGCACCCTAACCCCTACTCCACAAAACATGGCACAAAACAAGCCACAAAACAAGGCCAAAACAAGGCACAAAACCATGAACCAATCGGCCAAGGCCAAGCCTCCTCTTTCAGTCAATGAGGGTGACAAGTGTCACCTCCCGTTGATCAAAATGTTTCGTCTCTCGGAAAAATCGCAAAATTAAAAATGACATAGCGGAAATTCCCTACGAAAGTGTGAAAACGTTTCACTAAAAACGACTCTAATCGGGTGTTGTGTACAAAAATAATTCGGCCAAGCCTATTCTCAAGTTCGAAATTTCCTACGTACGTCCCTGCGTACATACTCTGGAAATACGGGGTATAACATTGTTGATATAAAATGAAAGTACGTTGAACTTGCCTATGTTTGTTGTGATAGCCTTTGATGGGCAAGTGTTTTGTTTATGTGCTACCGTGACTCTCTGAGAGGGCAGGTTATCTGATTGATTGCTTGGACATACTGACACATTGGATGGTCCACGATTATGCGTCCACTTTGAGTATTATCTGGTTATTTCTTTTGGACATACTGACACGTTGGATGGTCCACGAGTATGCGTCCACTTTGAGTATTATCTTGTTATTTCCTTTGGACATACTGACACGATAGATGGTCCACGGGTATCGTCGATGGGATGGTTTCATGGCCATGCTTTCCGAGTAAGATCTTGGGGCATGCGGTCGTTGTGAGGATTATGTTATTTGTCCATGGACCGCTAATCCATGAAGCTTGCGCGGTGACGGCGATCACGGGCTTGATTTGTACACGTGGTTCGTGCACACTTTAGATACTTGTCCGGTCATTTCGTGTATCGGCGGGCTCGGTAGATAGCTTAAGATACTTGCCTCGACCATATCTCGTGAGGCGGTAGGCTAAGTGCGTTAGCTTAAGATACTTGTCTCGGCGATTGCGTGGCTAGCTTTTGCGGTAGTTGGCTTAGCACCTTGCGCGTGAAGGATATGACTAGCTTTGGGTAGTAGTTGGCTATTCTACTTGGCGTCGGTTTGATAGCGGCGAGATCTAGTGTTCGAGTTCACATACGGGTGTTGTTTCACATCATGCTCGCCGTGATGAGAATGAGTTCCGGGCATGATTGATATTATGGGCGTGAGACCCATAGTTATGTGTGAGTGATCATTTCGGATATGTGTCCTTTACTTGACAACCTGCTTGTTTACTTATCGCAAAATGGTTTTATAAAATGATAAAATGTGATTTCATTACGTATTTTGATTTCACATACTTAGTATCTGTTATCGACCTCGCCCGAAGTGCGTTCATGCCGCATGTAGGTACACGATTGTTGATCCTCGCTCATGGATCGTGATTCGTTAGGAAGCTCCGTTTCTCGGAGGCTTATCTTTTAGGTATAGTCCACTGTCATTGTAGGTACTTGTACATTCGGGGTATGGCGGGCCTCGTCCGTCATAGATGTTGTTACATTCTTAGAGGCCTGTAGTACTGTTGTGGGCAGGGTTTGTAAAGGATTTTAACTGTTCAGTTATATGTATATACATGAAGGTGATCGTTTTGGTTAGACTGTTTTCTTATGTTGTCTCTTGTTTCCTGTTTAAATTTTATTTTCGCTGATTTTCTCTGATGTTGTTATCACTAGGGTGCCCAGGGTAAGACACCAGTCACGGGCCCGAGATCGGGTCGTGACATAAGTTATACTCGGAGACATATGTTAGTACACGTGTAGAATTGATAGACGATGATTTCGATAGGGGTAGTGAGAAAGAGAAACAGGACTAGCAGGGGAAGATGCCATAATAGAATGATCGATTAACAAAAATGTGAAATAGACCATGACATAAAGAGATTATGAACATAAAGAGAATGGGTGATAATAGAACATTTGAACAAGATCCCAGGAGTAAACAAAGAATGAAGGTCGATATATAGAAAGATGGAAAGGGAACAAGCAAGATGTGATAAGTTATGCAATAAGGAGCTGGAGAAAAAGGATGACAACAGTGAGAATTGGAATACCATAATGGCAAGCTACACGATCCTAATCGACAGACTAGAGAGTCTGATAAGGTACAGTTAGAAAAGAAATGCCCTTTGTGCAAATGTAAATAACGACACTAACACTCGAATAAAGATATGAAAGATGAGCTTTATAGAAATGTTTAAAGAAAATAAATACTAACAAGGCATCTTGAGAAGAATTAGAAACTTGAGGGATTCTGCAAGATAATCGAAACATCCGACGATTGCAAGAGGAATCATGTCTGTATAGGTAGATATGGGGAAGAAAAGCAATGGAGGAATAATAATAAGTCGTGTTAAGTATGTTGCAACAAGAGCCTCCGTAAGGGGACTTTATACTACATAAGACATTTATCAAATAACGAGATGCTAGGGGACATAAATAATACTTCGACGTGAGAAGATAAAGAAGGAATTACTTCTATAAGAATGATGCGGGTGAAGAAAAGTTAGGTTGCCAAAAAGAGAAAACCATGAAAGAGTAAGATGATAGGGAGAAGATATGTAGTAGAGTGAAGTTCTTAGAAAAGATATGAAGTGACGGTGCCCTTAGAAAAGGGGAAGTTAATAGGAGTTTAATTTATTTGGTGCTTGCGACGTCAACATAAGTAAAGGGAAATGTAAATAAGATAATTGTTGAGAAGGGAACTAACGTAAAGGAAAGTAACTAAGTTAACAAGAAAAGTACATATGGGATGAATTCATCATACAAGCTAAGGAAATTATGGCAACTATGTTAAGAGAAATGAGATATGTGATATCATTAGTAATGCGACGAGAGAAGAATGGACTAAGGGAATCAGCAAAATAGAAGTAACACAAACTAAAGATGGATATGGCAGCAAGTTATGAAAAGTATCAACATGGAAACAAACCAGATATGGAATTCGACTTTGAGATGCGATATATATTCATTAGATAAGACTGGAACGGGGGAATGTCGACTCTAAACAGAGAACATAAGAAAGAATATGAAGAGAGATAGTGATAAGTCTTTAAGAGAGTTTAAGTTATATGGGGATGATAAAAAAGCTTAATAATAAGATGAGTAGAGAAAGAAGAGGGAGAGTAATCGATGACATCATATAGAAAAATGGCCTGGATGGTACAATATGAAGAATGACTATAAGACCTTATGAAAGACCAACATGACAACGACAATGATTAAAAATTCAACAACTTGTTACACGCTGAAGGGTAGAGATGATAAAGTAACCTATTTATATAAGGAATTCAGGAAGTATGGGGCAAAGGTAAGCCGTAATTTATTAAGGAAGGAGATCATTACACTCATTCTTGACCTGAAAATTGGAAGCTATAAGTATGGATTTTCACTACAAAGGTTATCTAGCATCTGTTGGAAGTTCAACTCCATTTGAGTAGTCATGGATAGACCTACAAGTTCAGATCATCTCTTACCCATTCGAATTACGGATGCAGCTAAAGACAATACCAGATTATGCATTAATGAAATAACTCAACATCATAGAGCTTCAGTTCCCAATTTGCCTAACTTAGGTGTGCAGTTCTGAAGATTATTCCAATAAGACTGGGGTACTCATATTAAGCTCAGCCCAATTTCCTATCCTCAGACAAACGAAAAGGTCAAACATATCATTCAAACGCCCGAGGATATATTGTGAACTTTTGTTTTAGACTTCAAATGAGATATCACTAGGTTCATCTACAATAATAGCTATCATTCAAATGTTTAGACATCACCATATGAAGCTTTAAATAAATGGAAATACAAACCCCTTATCGATAATTCAAAGTCGACAAGACAAATTATTTGAGTTTGAATTAATAAAACAAATGATAGAAAATGGTGAAGCTAACTCAGGATAGAGTATTGATAATCAAAATCGACATGAATCATATTCGAATAACCAACATCAAGACTTAGGAATTCTGCGGAGGATTTGATATGTTTTTGAAAGTATCGCCCATGGAGAACGTAAGGAGGCTCGACAAGAAAGGAAAGTTTAGTCATATATATGTCAAACCATAGCATATTGTGAAAAGAACCAGCTAAATAATTTATAAACTTGAAATTTGAGAAAGTTCATTCGATATTCCACATAATCATACATCGTAAGCACTTAGACGATCCTTCTCGCATTAACCCTATCAAGAATATTCGAGTCATGGAAGACCTATCATAAGAAGAGACCCCATAGCTATCCTTAATAACCAAGTTCATAAGCCACATGCTAAGAAGTAGCTTCTACTGAAAGTATTCTAATGGCATAGTAACGTAGGAGAAATGACACAAGAGATGACACAATATCCAAACTTCAGATTTATATTGACACTCATGCAATATGATGCTCCATTCTCTATCTTATTTATCGAATATGATCCATGCATCTTCTTAAATGTTGTTGTTGAGACAGATATGGCCTATATGTTGCAGACATCATCTAGTGAGGTATGTATAGCTAACCTATTTTTAATTTTTGTATAAATAGATGGTCGTGAGGGTCCAAATTGATATTGTTATGTTGTTGTGTGGCCTTGTTGGACATTTTTTTTAGGTTGTTTGACAGGTTTCGGATAGTAATGTTTATAAAGAAAACTCTGGCAATTTTTTTAGAAATCCTAGGAATTGAAATATCCCTCAACATTTGAGGACAAATGTTCTTAAAGGGAGAAGAATGTTACACCCCAGATTTTCACACGTTAAAGTCGCATCGTGAGTTAGTCAGCGCAAGTACGAAAGAAATTATCTTGATATTAAAAGAAATTGATCTTATTAATATAAATGGTTATAAGGATATATAAATATGATTAGTAAGTAGAGAAAGGTTTGGAGGGTCAATAAATCGAAGAAGAATGAGTTGTCAAAAGTCAGCAAGTTGGGAATACGATAACTCATACTTTTGGTATGAGATTAGGATTGATTTACATATAAAAAAAGTAATTATATGAAGTATTTGAATTGTATAATAGTTGCTTATTAAGTTTGAAAGTTAAGCAAGTTGTAAGAACGAAAGTTGACAAAGGTCGTCGCACATTCACAATTTCACTGAAATTTGGATCAAATGTCATGGAGATTTTATCACAATCTAATTGGAGTTATAGGGTGATACACCAATAAAATTAAAGTCCTACTAGTCTAGTTTCCAGCTCATTTAACCGTTCATCGGTACAATATTGGAGTAGAGAGATATTCACATTTTCGTCCAAGGATGCAAACTGTCGCGGGATAGTGAACCTGGCCGGTGGCTTAATTTTTGCCCTTGTATATATATCACCTTTTTCTCTCTCCATTTCTTCATATTCAAAGACTGGGGAAACCCTAATATACTCTCAAAACAAATCTTCTATGACGCCTAACTAATCCAAGTGCAAATCAATCGACTCTAACACAAGGAACAACGTGACAATCATAGAATCGTGATTTCCTCGCTTCTCAGAAGAAAAAATCACTTTGAAGTAATTTATATTTTGAAGTGATATTTATCATTTAAGGTATGTTTAATCTCTTCCTCATCTCCTTGAGCTCCATAAACATTTAAACCTAGAAAATTAGAGAGTAATTTCCTTATGAACAAGTCTTTGTTAACTCTTGGAACTCCTATAAATATAACTTGATTGTTGTGTTGTTTTATATAGTTGTAATGTGTTTTTTGGAGTGGTGGAGTTATGTATAGGATTATGGTGAATATGAGGAGTAGAAAAGTAAAATATAGTAGCGTTTTATGGGGAATTATGCTACAAAAGAGCACATAAACACTCGATGTCAGTTGCTCGATTAAATGCCTAAATAAAAGTTTCGATAAGCTACAAGTTTGAGCATGATCTCAAATTGCTCATGTTATGTAGGAAATCAATCGTAAGGCGTTCTAGGACTCAAAAAATGTATATAACTCCATCAACGAGGTATGTAGGGCTTTCTCTTCTCTTTTGTGGCATGACTAGAACTCGATAAATGTTTCATTGATACATTCATTCTGTGAAAGCATAAGTCGATAATTTTCTTATGCTTGAGCTGCCATCTACTTCATATATGACTTATACTAAAGTACTTCTCATACATTCATGTTTCTTTAGTTATTGATTGAACTATTTTTGTTAAACATGAGTCGATCATGTTCCAAAATGGTTAAGCTTACCTCTTCTTGTGAACGACATGTATTAAAGTATATTGTCGCATCCTTATCTCTCTTGTCCATTACTCAGATGATGGACCCTCAATTGATATACTTTTAGATAAATATGAGATGAATACGCTTCCTTTATGATTGGCTAATCTTTATTTCATATATGATTTGTGTCAAGTACTTTCTCTGTTTTCATATTCCCTTTTGTTATCAATTGGAATGCCCCCAATAAACTTGAGTTGTGTCACGACCCGACTTCGGGCCTGCGACTGGTGCCTTACCCCGGTCACCCTAGTGATAATACATCAGAGAAAAACCAGCGGAAATAAAAACTCAAAGACATGAAACAATGAAATATAAGAAAACAGGCTAACCAAAACGGTCACCTTTCTGTATATAAACATAAAACCGGAACAGTTATATCCCTTTACAAACCTTGCCCACAACAGTACTACAGACCTCTAAGAATGTAACCACAACTATGACGGGACAGGGCCCCGCCATACCCCTTGTTACACCCCGTAGTTCCAGGGTATGTATGTGAGGACGTACGTACGAGAATACGACATTAATATTGGAAAGAAAGAAAGATGTGATTTTTCGACGGAAAAGTTTCCGGGTTTTGTGAAGGAAAAAGGTTCGTTGATGGGAATTGGATTCCCAGATTTGGTATTTGGGCTTCTTGAATTATATTAGAATTATGAAATTTTATTTAGGAATTGGTCACGTGGGGCCACGGGAGAAATTCTGATTTTGTGGGGCCACTTTGTTTTCGAGATTTTGGCCTTTATGGATATTTTGGAAGATGAAATGTTTTGGACGATAGAGGCGACATGTGTCACCCCAGGTGGGCTAGGTTGGCCGATTTTCATGTGAGTGGCGAGACAAGTGGCAAGTCTTGCAGATATTTTGTGTGGACAAGTGGCTTGTGGGTCCCACCCACACTTGTCCCCAATCTCAACCACACACTTGCCTTCATCCTATCCTTGGTTGTCCTATATATCATCCTTTGTTGATGAAATCTTGCACACTTAGATATTTCAAGACTTGAGAAATATTTCATCTCCTCCTCTCCTTGCTCTCGTCGACCACCACACCCCCTAACCAAACCTTGTCCAATAATTCCTAAACTCTTAAGTGTTCTTCCCTAGTGTATTAGGAAGACTATTAACCAAAAGTTAGGAAAGATTTCACATCCCAGCCACAGGCCACCTTGGCGAGAGCTCTTGGAAGGTTAACCTTAGTGTTCTTCACTTGTTTGAGTTGGTTCTTGAAGAGATGATGGTTAGGAGCTTCTTAGGGTGATTTGTTGTGGGTTGGAACACAAAGGATTTGGAGCTAAGACTTGCTTGGAGCGACATTAAGTTCATGGATAATTTTGGGCTATTTGAGGTAGTGAATCTTAAACCTCTTTGTGAATTGGTCATTATACATATATTATAAGTATATTATGGATTATATAATATATGGAGTAAAGTTTGGAAGAGTTGGATCTTGTTAACTTGTTAAAAGAAAGGATTGGCCGTTAGCCATTAAAATGGTAAAAACGTATCTTACTTGCTAAGAAGCTAATAACAAAGTAACTATAACTTATATTAAGAATGGAAATATAAGTTGGATGACTAATGAGTAAATTGGATAAGTAAAATGGACAAAGTTGGCCAAGGACCCCAACTTAAGGACTGTATTTACTTTGGACTGTATTTACTTTGGACCGTATTTACTTTGAATTTGTATTTACATTTACATTAAGGGAAGATTTTTCAATCGCGTTTCGTTTGGCGTGTGATCCCCTTTTTAATTATTGTATTGTTATGAAGGCGTGATAGTAAACCGCGTTCGGTTGGTAGCGTAATCCCCTTCTTTTACTTATTGTTGTTATGAAGGCGTGATAGTAAACGCGTTACCGTTTGGGCGTGTAATCCCCATCTTTATGTTGTTTAATTATTACGCCTTATATATATATGGTATATATATTACGGTTATTCGGGCCTTGGAGAAAGATGGAAAAGTGAGTAAAGCGGGAAGTCTTTGATTTTCCGTAGAATTAGAGGGTTTTTATTGGTATTAGTCTTGATGGTAAGAAAGGTTTGATAGAAGTACTATGACCATTTTAGGAGTGGAGTACTACGTGTGGCGTGATCTACTTGGCAGGAGTAGTAAGCGAGTTGAAGTACTTGGGCGTTTTGCTATTTGTCGATAATCGTCGCGAGGTATGTGAACCTCTTCCTTTCTTTCCTAGCATGATTGTTGTGAACTATGTAGTGCGGTGAGCGTACGTGTGCTAAACGAGTTTTGGTTGGTTTAAAACATATAGTGTTATAATAGCTTTATGGAAAGTTAGTTATAACGACTTTATGTAAGTAATAGAATGATTTATTGATTTTAGAAGTTAAGAGACTTGATCTTGAAAGATAAGAGACTTAACTTATAAATGACGTTTTATGAAATGTTAAGAACTATGAATTTTGTTAAAAAGTTGTGAAACCTCATTCGTGAGTAATGAATACTTGGATTTTAAAGAATAATGTTTTACTGATTTCGGAAATGAGATTAAGTATCGAACAAACCATTGCAGCGTTAATAAAGGAAATGTATTGACTAATTGTTATTAAAACCAGTAGAAACCTCCATCTGCATAAAAGCTAAGATAAGACAAGATTGTATTACATTTCCTAGATCATGGTTCAGTAACAAGATTGTTATAAACAAGAATAAACGGCTCACACATAAGACTTATGTTACTCAATTGTTTTAAAAGAGATTAAGACTATGCGTTATGAAACCTTTCTAAAATAAGAGACTTGAGCATTTGAAATTAGACAAACTTGAACGGTTGGAAAATAATGTTGTTACTTGATTTTTAAAAAAAGAACGTGTTCTGGTTTACTTAAAAATGTTAGTCACTCTATGTTAATACTACGGGTATCGGGTGACCTTTGTAAAAGAATTGGATCTTTTAAAAGAATTTAACGTATGTAGTACTTTGGGGTTAAAACCCGGACTTTGACAAAAAATGAAAGTTCCTTGAGTTGTATGTTGAACTTGCCTATGCTTGTGGTGATAGCCTTTGTTGTGCAAGTGTTGTATTTACGTGCTCTGGCGTCTCGATGGAGGGCGTGATTTGTTATGAATGATTCTTTATCGAGTCCCATGAGATGGTAGACACGTATTCCACCGATTCTTTATCGAGTCCTGGGATGGGCGAGACACGTATTCCACGATTCTTTATCGAGTCCCATGGATGGGCGAGACACGTATTCCACACGATTCTTTATCGAGTCCGTGGGATGGGCGAGACACGTATTCCACGATTCTTTATCGAGTCGTGGGATGGGCGAGACACATATTCCACCAGTTCTTTATCGAGTCCCGTAGGATGGGCCTGAACACACGTATTCCACCCGATTCTTTATCGGGTCCCGTGAGATGGACCGAGACACGTATTCCACGATTCTTTATCGAGTCCCATGGGATGGGCGAGACACGTATTCCACACAGTTCTTTGCTCGAGTCCCGTGGGATGGGCCGAGACACGTATTCCACACGATTTATACCTAGGCTGGCGGTGAGGAAGGGAGTTCCACGGGCGTGAGGATGACTTTGAGGCGTGAGTCACGACTTGACATATTCGCTTTTATGTTATGAAATGTAGTTTGGTTATCATACATGTCTCTGTTTTATATAAGCGTTATGATTTCATTCTGATATTTTGATTTCACATACTTGGTACTGTTATCGACCTCCGAAGTGCGTTGATCTGCGCAGTAGAGTACATCGGTTGTGGATCCTCGCTCATAGGATCTGATTCGTGTTGGAAGCCGTTTCTTGAGGCTTATCTTTTGGTATGTTACCACGAGTGCAGAGGTTCTTGTACATTCGTGGTATGGCGGGGCCTGTCCGTCATAGTTGTTATCACTTCTTAGATATGCATAATCTTGTTGTAGGTAGAGTTTGTAAAAAGGATAAGCTGTCGGGTTTTTATGTATATATCTGAAGGCAATTGTTGTGGTTGACTTTATTTATCATGTCTCTTGTTTCATGTTTATGTTTTTATTTCCGTGATTTTCTCGATGTTGTATCACGAGGTGCAGGGTAGACACGATCCACGGGCCGGTTGGTCGTGACAAAAGTGGTATCGAGCGATTAATCCTCGGAAAGTGTCTCTGCACCGTATCTAGTAAGTCTTGATTATCGGTGTGTTGTGCACCACATCTATAATCGAGAGGCTACAGGATATTTAGGATTGGTTTCCATTCTTCTCATTACGAGATCGTGCCTTAGAGTCGTGTTGTAAGTTGGACTCCTCGGCGTATTCTTATGTGCGATTATGCCTCACGCCAGGCAATCGGGGCGGGAGGCAAGCGGCGAGGAGGCTGCGAGTGGAGTAGCGGCGGTCTCATCGAGGCCACGATGCACGAGGCGTCGGACCACGGCGAGCAGAGGAGATGGGTTACAAGGAGATGACCCGTTATTGGCGGGATAGTGGCAAGACACGAGGATAATTTGGATCGGCAATTCCGTGCCGTGGTACCGTAGTTCACGAGATCGGATAGTTTGAGGCTGCGGGACTTTACGAGTTGCGACGCGAGTTTTATGGGTCGAGGCACGAGGATGATCCGCGAGAGTTCATCAAGCGATTACATCGGATCGTAGAGTGATCGAGCTTGAGACCGTCGGTGGTCCTAGGTTCACACGTCGCGTCTGGCGATCGGCCCGGTTTGATTCATAGGAGGCGTCCCGAGAGAGCATGCGCTCAGCAGTTGGGACGAGTTCTCGAGGCATTTGTTGCACATTTCTTGCCTCGCGGATGAGAGGGCTCGGTAGCAATTTTTAGCGTTAAAGCGGGCCGATCGTGCGGTTAGGAGTACAACGTGGAGTTTGACTCGTTGGCTCGGTATGTCCCGCTTTAGTAGCGGATATGGAGGCGAGTGCACGCCACGTCCGCGGGCTCGATGACTATTTGGCGAGGCTTGTTCGGGGTAGCTCTTGGCCGGGCATGGACATTGCCCGTGCGCAGCTCATGCACTAGGATGTGAGGCACGGAGAGGTCGGCGGAATGGCGGGATCGCGAGAAGAAGGCGAGCAGCGAGGTCCTTTGGTAACTTGCGAGGCGGACCGCCTCGTGGCGAGCTAGTTATGCACCTTCGCCCGATGCAGAATGATCCTCGCGATCTTGGGGCGTTCGGGTATTCGAGGCTGGTCGAGCTCCAGGGCTTCTGGTTCGCAGGTATACATGGGTTCTAGCCCGTCGGGTTCATGTTTCCCTCGGTGTGCCGCGTCACGGCGGCGTCATCGGGAATGTCGTCTTTCGGTGCTTGTTTTACTGCGGCCATCGGGGCCATGTGACGGCGTCCTAATAGGAAGGATCTGAGCGGCGGGACTCACCCTACGGTCGATGGCGTGTTCATCACCTTCTGACTATGCGCCTGCAGGCGTGCCTATGATTAAGTGAAGCGGTTGATCTGGTATATTCTTACCTACAGAAGCGGTATGCGTTGTTGATATGATGATGTGCTATGTATTATGTTCAGATAGCATTATGTTAAATTGTGATTTAGAGGCCTGGTTAGAAAAAGGGTAAGTCTGGGGACGCGACAATTGTGAGCCTTAGAATTTATAACAGTTAGGACCTTGGATGCAAGGCCGTCTTGAGTGGGTGATTTTACGGTTAGCATTTGTCGAAATACTTGAAATGCGTGAAAAATATTGTGAGATAATTACATGAGGGGTATGAGATGTAAGTGGTAGCTTTCATGACGTAAATTAGTAGGATTGTTCCGGATCGGGGAACAAGAGTTTGGCGCGTTTAGGGGTCGGGTTGAGGGCATTTGCGGGTCAACCCGCAGCCCAGAATGAGGTGGGGTCAGTTCGAGGTGGTCCCGCCAGGTGGTAGGGTTTCGAGGGTGCTAGGCCCAAGTTTAGGTAACCATCGTACGAGTTCGTGGATGCGTTCAACCAGAATCGGATCGTGAAGGCCGGGGATGGCCTTAAAAGAATTTGAGGCCAGTAAGATGATCAAGTTTGGAGGTAGTGACTCCAAGGTTTTGGAAACTGCAGCGATGACGGAAATATGGTACGTGTACTAGAAAGAGTTCGGGTGTACGAGAAAGGTACGACGAGTAAGAAAGGAAGCGAACATGTGTTAAGAGGATGGAAGTGATCATTTTTTTTTGAAGTGAAGGTGCGAGGAGAGTATCCTTTGGACCAGGAGTGAGAGTTAATGTTGTTTTACATCTTAGAGGTGATTCCTCGTTAGTTTGGATTTGGGTTTCGCGCATATGTGATATTATGGCCACGTGTGGCATAATTGGTTTTGTAAAGTATAGTAGTGGAGACTATACCGGCGCATGTGTGTTTTTGGAGACTTAGAAGGAACATTCGTGTCACGACCCGTTCCGGGGCCCGTGACTGGTGCCTTACCCGGGCACCCAAGTAGTCATACATCAGAGTAATCAGCGGAACATAAAAATAAAACATGAAACAACTGTAAAATGAGACACATTTTATCTGAGAGAAAAATCGCCTTTCGGCATATAGATAAAACTAAAACTTGAACAGTTTAATCCTTTTTACAACCACGCCTTGTGATTACTGAGACCTCTAAGATTTACAACAACTATGACGGGACGGGGCGCCATGTACCACGAATGTACAAGAACCTACAACTCGGGGAACACATACAAAAGATAAGCCTCGAAGGAAGAGCTTCCGTCTGTTGAAAGGTGATCCTAAGCGGGGATCGGCGACGATGTACTTACTGCGGCATGAGCGGCCCCGAAGAGGTCGATCTGGCAGTACCAAGTATGTGGCGAAAATCTGCGATTAAATCATAACGATCTATCTAAAGCGAGAGACATGTATGATAACCAAAAATCTGATTCACGATAAACAAGCGATCATGTAAGTCGTGGACTCGCGCCTCAAAGTCGTCACTCAAATATAACTATGGGTCTCACGCCCACAACATCAATCATGTTCGCATCGGCCCGTACCGGAGTCTGCATCGGTGTAGACATGACCATGATGCAACAATAAGAACCATGCCGCCTGGCCACATGCCCCCGGAAGTCTGCCACGGTGTAGACATGTCCATGTAACATCAACAACAATATATCGGGTGATCAACCTGCGCGTAGCCACATGCCCCGAGTCTGCGCCGGTGTAGACATGTCCATGTAACAACAATAACAATATATCGGGTAATCAACCTGCGCGCGCCACATGCCCCGAGTCTGCATCGGTGTAGACATGTCCATGTAACCACAATAACAATATATCGGGTAATCAACCTGCCGCGTACATGCCGAGTGCATCGGTGTAGACATGTCCATGTAAGTTCTCAACAAGTCAACTAGCCCTCCAACGAGAGGCGCGGTAGTATAGAAACACAATTCTACAACAAAGGCTATCACAACAAGCATAGGCAAGTTACACAACAACAAGCATAGGCAAGTTATATACAACTCGAGGTACTTCCATTTTATATCAAAGTCCGGGTTTTAACCCTAAAGTACTACGTACGTTAAATTCCTTTTAAAGAGATCCATTCCTTTTATAGAGGTCACCCAATACCCGTAGTATAAAATAGAGTGACTCACATTTTTAGCAAACCAAAACACTTCTCTTATTAAAGCCAAGTTATCACATTAAAACCAATGATAAGACCCTTCTTTTGTTTTCATAAAGTCGTTATAACTAACTTCCCGTAAAGCTGTTATAACACTTTATGTTTTAAACCAATTTAAGACATAACAATGCCTTTCTTTTTCCTAAAGTTCCAGTTTGCCTAATTCCAATTACCCAAGTCTCTTTTTAGAAAAGTTTCATAGTTCAATGTTTTTATCTCTTTTAAAACAATTGAATAACATATGCCATATGTGTGAGTAGTTTATTTTATAACCATCTTTATTAAAGCAGCCATGATCTAGGAAATGTAACATCATTTTGTCTCATCTTAGCTTCTATGCAGATGGAGGTTTCTACTGGTTTTAATAATACTTCATTATTCATTACATTTTCCTTTATTAACGCTGCAGTGGTTCGTCGATACTCATTCTGATTTCCGAAATCAGTAAAACATTATTCCCTTTTAAAAAACCAAGTACTCATTACTCACGAATGAGGTTTCACACAAAACTCATATTAATTCATTTAAGTTAAGTCTCTTATCTTATAAGATCAAGTCTCTTAACTTCTAACAATCAGTAAACCATTCTCTTTATCTCTCTTAAGACGTTATACCTAACTTCCCATAAAGCTAGTATAACTCTTATGTTTTCAAAACCAAGCATTACTCTTCTTTCAAAAAGGTTTCTTAATTCATTGAAATACTTCAAGATTCTTTATTATTCAGCTTAAGTCAAAAGACATTGCCATAATACTACATTCGATTAACACACGACGTCTCCGTACTATATATATGTTCTTTTAAAATATTTCAAGGTTCTTATTATTGAGCTTAAGTCAAAAGACATTGCGTACAATTATATTCGATTAGCACACGCGTCTCTAGTACTACATATATATATTATTCAGGCTTAAGTCAAAAGACATTGTCACACGTACGTCTACCGTACTATATATATATACTTTTAAAATACTTCATACTCAAGAGTATAAGAAGAATCACATACCTCGCGACGATTATCGACTATAAGCAAAACGCTCCACGGCTATAACCCGGCTAGCCTGGTCCACCTTCTAAGTAGCCCATGCTACTTGCAGAACATTCAACCAATAAAGGTTATCGATCTCAGTATATACGATCTATGTAAAATCTGATTTAACTTCTACTTATATTCTTCTGAAGTGATTTCAATTCAAGTCTTTTCTGTAATATCCTTCTATTACAGTTCAATTCTCTTCTTATGAATCTTATATTCATTTCTATACTACTATAGTATGTAATTTCCAATTACACTAGAAGGACAGTAGTATTTACCTCGATAAGCCCCAAAATTATCCGAGTTTAATGTCGCTCCTTAGCAACGTTTAGCTCCTACTCCGAGTGCTCCAATCCGCTCCAAACAACCCTTAGAAGTTCTACGCAACTTCTACTTAACACTTCAACCGATTATGAAGGTTTTCATTAGAGTTTCGTTTTTGTGACTAAAGAAAGTATAATAGTATTTTCTGGGCTTTTGTATAAGTGTAATCTTGGGAATACTACAAGGTATTTGGGCCAAGGTATTTGGGCATTATAACAATACTAGGAGAGTATTTCTATACCACAACAAGGGGTATTATACGAAACAACTAGGCTGAGGGTACCCTCGGCTAGGGAGCACCTGAGGGGGGGAGGCTCTCGGCCAAGGGCCTTTCTCAACGGGGGAGGGGGCTTTGGACGAAAGCAAACAAGAGGGAGGGAGTATTTGAGACTTAGAAAGATTGCTCAAGTTTTGGATGAAGAAAGTCTTCAAGTAAGGGGAGTATTTATAGGCTAACCAAAGGCCAACCAATGGCCAAGATGAAGACAAGTGTGGTGCAAGTGTAGGGCTAGATTGTAACCATGTGGACCTTATCCATCTACCACACAAGTTGCACAAAATATCGTACCAACTAAAGTGCTCCCAAATCGTCCCAATTGCCGCCCCTTCCTTCCAATGTGAGGGTGACACTTGTCACCCTCCCGTTGGTCCAAAATGTTTCGTCTCTCGAAAAAATCCGCAAAAATTATAAATGACATAGCCAGAATTTTCCCTTCGCAAGTTTAGTAAAACGTTTCGTCGAAAAACGACTCTTTTCGGCACTTGTGCCTAAATTTCGAACCTAGCCAATCCTTAAGGCTTAAATTTATACGTACGCCCTCACGTACATACTCTGGAAATACGGGGTATAACAATTCGGGACGAATGTTTCTAAGGGGGGAAGAATGTTACACCCCGTAGTTCCAGGGTATGTATGTGAGGACGTACGTACGAGAATACGACATTAATATTGGAAAGAAAGAAAGATGTGATTTTTCGACGGAAAAGTTTCCGGGTTTTGTGAAGGAAAAGGGTTCGTTGATGGTTATTGGATTCCCAGATTTGGTATTTGGGCTTCTTGAATTATATTAGAATTATGGAATTTTATTTCCGGAATTGGTCACGTGGGGCCCACGGGAGAAATTTACGGTTTTGTGGGGCCCACTTTGTTTTCGAGATTTTGGCCTTTATGGATATTTTCGGAAGATGAAATGTTTTGGACGATAGAGGCGACACGTGTCACCCCTAGGTGGGCTAGGTTGGCGATTTTCATGTGACAGTGGCGAGACAAGTGGCCAAGTCTTGCAAGATATTTTGTGTGGACAAGTGGCTTGTGGGTCCCACCCACACTTGTCCCCAATCTCAACCACACACTTGCCTTCATCCTATCCCTTGGTTGTCCTATATATGCACCCTTTGTTGATGAAATCTTGCACACTTAGATATTTCAAGACTTGAGAAATATTTCATCTCCCTCCCTCTCTCACTTGCTCTCGTCGACCACACCCCCCCCCCTAACCAAACCTTGTCCAATAATTCCTAAACTCTTAAGTGTTCTTCCCTAGTGTATTAGGAAGACTATTAACCAAAAGTTAGGAAAGATTTCACATCCCTAGCCACAAAAGGCCACCTTGGCCGAGAGCTCTTGGAAGGTTAACCTTAGTGTTCTTCACTTGTTTGAGTTGGTTCTTGAAGAGATGATGGTTAGGAGCTTCTTAGGGTGATTTGTGGTGGGTTGGAACACAAAGGATTTGGAGCTAAGACTTGCTTGGAGCGACATTAAGTTCATGGATAATTTTGGGCTATTTGAGGTAGTGAATCTTAAACCTCTTTGTGAATTGGTCATTATACATATATTATAAGTATATTATGGATTATATAATATATGGAGTAAAGTTTGGAAGAGTTGGATCTTGTTAACTTGTTAAAAGAAAGGATTGACCGTTAGCTATTAAAATGGTAAAAACGTATCTTACTTGCTAAGAAGCTAATAACAAAGTAACTATAACTTATATTAAGAATGGAAATATAAGTTGGATGACTAATGAGTAAATTGGATAAGTAAAATGGACAAAGTTGGCCAAGGACCCCAACTTAAGGATTGTATTTACTTTGGTGTATTTACATTTACATTAAGGAAGATTTTTCAATCGCGTTAGTTTGGGCGTGTGATCCCTTTTTAATTATTGTATTGTTATGAAGGCGTGATAGTAAACGCGTTACGGTTGGGCGCGTAATCCCTTCTTTTACTTATTGTTGTTATGAAGGCGTGATAGTAAACGCGTTACCGTTTGGGCGTGTAATCCCTTCTTTATGTTGTTTAATTATTACGCCTTATATATATATGGTATATATATTACGGTTATTCGGCCTTGGAGAAAGATGGAAAAGTGAGTAAAAGCGGAAGTCTTTGCGATTTTCCGTAGAATTAGAGGTTTTTATTGGTATTAGTCTTGATGGTAAGAAAGGTTTGATAGAAGTACTATGACCATTTTAGGAGTGGAGTACTACGTGTGGCGTGATCTACTTGGCTTAGGAGTAATGAAGCGAGTTGAAGTACTTGGAGCGTTTTGCTATTTGTCGATAATCGTCGCGAGGTATGTGAACCTCTTCCTTTCTTTCCTAGCATGATTGTTGTGAACTATGTAGTACGGTAGACGTACGTGTGCTAAACGAGTTTTGGTTGGTTTAAAACATATAGTGTTATAATAGCTTTATGGAAAGTTAGTTATAACGACTTTATGTAAGTAATAGAATGATTTATTGATTTTAGAAGTTAAGAGACTTGATCTTGAAAGATAAGAGACTTAACTTATAAATGACGTTTTATGAAATGTTAAGAACTATGAATTTTGTTAAAAAGTTGTGAAACCTCATTCGTGAGTAATGAATACTTGGATTTTAAAGAATAATGTTTTACTGATTTCGGAAATGAGATTAAGTATCGAACAAACCATTGCAGCGTTAATAAAGGAAATGTATTGACTAATTGTTATTAAAACCAGTAGAAACCTCCATCTGCATAAAAGCTAAGATAAGACAAGATTGTATTACATTTCCTAGATCATGGCTGCTGTAACAAGATTGTTATAAACAAGAATAAACGGCTCACACATAAGACTTATGTTACTCAATTGTTTTAAAAGAGATTAAGACTATGCGTTATGAAACCTTTCTAAAATAAGAGACTTGAGCATTTGAAATTAGACAAACTTGAACGGTTGGAAAATAATGTTGTTACTTGATTTTTAAAAAAAGAACGTGTTCTGGTTTACTTAAAAATGTTAGTCACTCTATGTTAATACTACGGGTATCGGGTGACCTTTGTAAAAGAATTGGATCTTTTAAAAGAATTTAACGTATGTAGTACTTTGGGGTTAAAACCCGGACTTTGACAAAAAATGAAAGTTCCTTGAGTTGTATGTTGAACTTGCCTATGCTTGTGGTGATAGCCTTTGTTGTGCAAGTGTTGTATTTCTGTGCTACC
This sequence comes from Przewalskia tangutica, assembly GCA_029844215.1. Lineage (NCBI taxonomy): Eukaryota > Viridiplantae > Streptophyta > Magnoliopsida > Solanales > Solanaceae > Przewalskia > Przewalskia tangutica. Next base: position 70,215,803 of record CM056727.1, read on the forward strand.
GCGTCTCTCGATGGAGGGCCGACTGATTTGTTATGAATGATTCTTTATCGAGTCCCATGAGATGGGCCGAGACACGTATTCCACCTGATTCTTTATCGAGTCCCATGGGATGGGCCGAGACACGTATTCCACCTGATTCTTTATCGAGTCCCATGGGATGGGCCGAGACACGTATTCCACCTGATTCTTTATCGAGTCCGTGGGATGGGCGAGACACGTATTCCACGATTCTTTATCGAGTCTCGTAGGATGGGCGAGACACATATTCCACAGTTCTTTATCGAGTCCGTGGGATGGGCTGAACACGTATTCCACCCGATTCTTTATCGGGTCCCGTGAGATGGACCGAGACACGTATTCCACCGATTCTTTATCGAGTCCCGTGGGATGGGCGAGACACGTATTCCACCGTTCTTTATCGAGTCCCATGGGATGGGCGAGACACGTATTCCACACGATTTATACCTGGGCTGGCGGTGAGGAAGGAGTTCCACGGCGCATGAGGATGACTTTGAGGCGTGAGTCACGACTTGACATATCGCTTTTATGTTATGAAATGTAGTTTGGTTATCATACATGTCTCTGTTTTATATATATTATGATTTCATTCTGATATTTTGATTTCACATACTTGGTACTGTTATCGACCTCGCTTGAAGTGCGTTGATCTGCGGTAAGTACATCGGTTGTGGATCCTCGCTCATAGGATCACGATTCAGCGTGTTGGAAGCCGTTTCTTGGAGGCTTATCTTTTGGTATGTTACCACAGTGCAGTAGGTTCTTGTACATTCGGGGTATGGCGGGGCCTGTCGTCATAGTTGTTATCACTTCTTAGATATGCAGTAATCTTGTTGTGGGTAGAGTTTGTAAAAGGATAAGCTATCGGGTTTTTATGTATATATCTGAGAAGGCAAGCTTGTGGTTGACTGTTTATTTATCATGTCTCTTGTTTCATGTTTATGTTTTATTTCCGTGATTTTCTCGATGTTGTATCACGAGGGTGCGGGGTAAGACACGATCCACGGGCCGGTTGGTCGTGACAAAAGTGGTATCGAGCGATTAATCCTCGGAAAGTGTCTGAGCCGTATCTAGTAGAGTCTTGATTATCGGTGTGTTGTGCACCATCTATAATCGAGGAGGCTACGAGATATTTAGGATTGGTTTCCATTCTTCTCATTACGAGATCGTGCCTTAGAGGCTGTGTTGTAAGTTGGACTCCTCAGCGTATTCTTATGTGCGATTATGCCTCGCCGCGCAATCGGGGCCCGGGAGGGCAAGGCGAGAGGAGGCTGCGAGTGGAGTAGCGGCGGTCTCTGCGAGGCCACGATGCACGAGACGTCGGACCGGCGAGAGCAGAGGAGATGGGTTCTGAGAGATGACCCGATTATTGGCGGGATAGTGGCAAGACACGAGGATAAATTTGGATCACGGCAATTCCGTCATGGTAGTACCGTAGTTCACGAGATCGGATAGTTTGAGGCTGCGGGACTTTACGAGTTGCAGCCGCGAGTTTTATGGGTCGAGGCACGAGGATGATCCGAGGAGTTCATCAAGCGATTCGTCGGATCATGAGTGATCGAGCTTGGAGACCGAGTCGGTGGTCTAGGTTCACATCGGTGCGCGATCTGGCGATCGTAGTTTGATTCATAGGAGGCGTCCCGAGAGCATGCGCTCCGCGAGTTGGGGCGAGTTCTCGAGGCATTTGTTGCACATTTCTTGCCTCGCGGATGAGAGGGCTCGGGTAGCAATTTTTGGCGTTAAAGCGGGCCGGTCGTGCGGTTAGGGAGTACAACGTGGAGTTTGACTCGTTGGCTCGGTATGTCCCGCTTTAGTAGCGGATATGGAGGGCGAGTGCACGCCACGTCACGGGCTCGATGACTATTTGGCGAGAGGCTTGTTGGGGTAGCTCTTGGCCGGGCATGGACATTGCCGCATGCAGCTCATGCACTAGGATGTGAGGCACGGAGGTCGGCGGAATGGCCGGATCGGCGAAGAAGGCGAGCAGCGAGGTCCTTTGGTAACTTGCGGCGGACGCCTCGGGCGAGCTAGTTATGCACCCGCCCGATGCAGAATGGTCCTCGCGATCTTGGGGCGTTCGGGGTATTCGAGGCTGGTCGAGCTCGAGGGCTTAGTTCGCGGTATACATGGGTTCAGCGATCGGGTTCATGTTTCCCTCGGTGTGCGCGATCTGGCGGCGTCATCGGGAATGTCGTCTTTTATCGGTGCTTGTTTTACTGCGGCCATCGAGGCCATGTGGCATCCTAATAGGAAGGATACGACGGCGAGGACTCGGCCTAGGGTCGATGGCGGTTCATCACCTTCTGACTATGCGCCTGCAGGCGAGCCTATGATTAGAGTGAAGCGGTTGATCTGAGTATATTCTTACCCTACAGTGGTATGCGTTGTTGATATGATGATGTGCTATGTATTATGTTGAGATAGCATTATGTTAAATTGTGATTTAGAGGCACGTTAGAAAAAGGGTAAGTGCGGGGACGCGTCACGGGTGAGCCTTAGAATGTATCACCGTTCGGCCCTTGGATGCAAGGTCGTCTTGAGTGGGTGATTTTACGGTTAGCATTTGTCGAAATACTTGAAATGCGTGAAAAATATTGTGAGATAATTACATGAGGGTATGAGATGTAAGTGGTAGCTTTCATGGCGTAAATTAGTAGGATTGTTAGGATCGGGAACAAGAGTTTGGCGCGTTTAGGGGTCGGGTTGAGGGCATTTGCGGGTCAACCCGGCCGAAATGAGGTGGGGTCGGTTCGAGGTGGTCCCGCGGTGGTAGGGTTTCGAGGTGCTAGGCCCAAGTTTAGGTAACCATCGTGCGAGTTCGTGGATCGTTCAACGAATCGGATCGTGAAGGCGGGGATGGCCTTAAAAGAATTTGAGGCGATAAGATGATCAAGTTTGGAGGTAGTGACTCGAGGTTTTGAAGCTATGGCGATGGCGGAAATATGGTGCGTGTACTAGAAAGAGTTCGGTGTACGAGAAAGTGCGACAGTAAGAAAGGAAGCGAACATGTGTTAAGAGGATGGAAGTGATCATTTTTTTGAAGTGAAGGTGCGAGAGTATCCTTTGGACCGAGTGAGAGTTAATGTTGTTTTACATCTTAGAGGTGATTCCTCGTTAGTTTGGATTTGGGTTTCGCGCGTATGTGATATTATGGCCACGTGTGGCATAATTGGTTTTGTAAAGTATAGTAGTGGAGACTATCTGCGTGCGCATGTGTGTTTTGGAGACTTAGAAGGAACATTCGTGTCACGACCGTTCGGGGCCGTGGTAGTGCCTTACCGGGCACCCAGTAGTCATACATCAGTGTCAGTGGAACATAAAAATAAAACATGAAACAAGCGTAAAATGAGACACATTTTATCCGAGAGAAAAATCGCCTTCGGCGTATAGATAAAACTAAAACTTGAGCAGTTTAATCCTTTTTACAACCACGCCACAAGATTACTCTGAGACCTCTAAGATTTACAACAACTATGACGGGACGGGGCCGCCATACCACGAATGTACAAGAACCTACAACTCAGGGAACACATACAAAAGATAAGCCTCGAAGAGCGGAGCTTCCGTCTGTTGAAAGGTGATCCTAAAAGCGGGGATCGGCGACGATGTACTTACTGCGGCATGACGCGGCCCAAGGAAGTCGATAACAGTACCAAGTATGTGGCGAAAATCTGCGGTTAAATCATAACGATCTATCTAAAGCGGGAGACATGTATGATAACCAAAATACGATTCCACGATAAACAAGCGATCATGTAAGTCGTGGACTCGCGCCTCAAAGTCGTCACTCAAATATAACTATGGGTCTCACGCCCAACATCAATCATGTTCGCATCATGGCCCGTACCGGAGTCTGCGCCGGTGTAGACATGTCCATGATGCAACAATAATAATAACAATGCCGCGTGGTACGTGCCCGAGTCTGCGCCGGTGTAGACATGTCCATATAACATCAACAACAATATATCGGGTGATCAACCTGCGCGTAGCCACGTGCCGGAGTCTGCGCCGGTGTAGACATGTCCATGTAACAACAATAACAATATATCGGGTAATCAACCTGCGCGTAGCCACATGCCGGAGTGCGTCGGTGTAGACATGTCCATGTAACCACAATAACAATATATCGGGTAATCAACCTGCGTAGGCCACATGCCGGAGTCTGCATCGGTGTAGACATGTCCATGTAAGTTCTCAACAAGTCAACTGGCCTCGGCGAGGCGCGGTAGTATAAACACAATTCTACAACAAAGGCTATCACAACAAGCATAGGCAAGTTACCTGACAACAAGCGTAGGCAAGTTATATACAACTCGAGGTACTTCCATTTTATATCAAAGTCGGGTTTTAACCTAAAGTACTACGTCGTTAAATTCCTTTTAAAGAGATCCATTCCTTTTATAGAGGTCACGATACGTAGTATAAAATAGAGTGACTCACATTTTTAGCAAACCAAAACACTTCTCTTATTAAAGCCAAGTTATCACATTAAAACCAATGATAAGACCCTTCTTTTGTTTTCATAAAGTCGTTATAACTAACTTCCCGTAAAGCTGTTATAACACTTTATGTTTTAAACCAATTTAAGACATAACAATGCCTTTCTTTTTCCTAAAGTTCGGTTGCCTAATTCCAATTACCCAAGTCTCTTTTTAGAAAAGTTTCATAGTTCAATGTTTTTATCTCTTTTAAAACAATTGAATAACATATGCCATATGTGTGAGTAGTTTATTTTATAACCATCTTTATTAAAGCAGCCATGATCTAGGAAATGTAACATCATTTTGTCTCATCTTAGCTTCATGCGGATGGAGGTTTCTCTGGTTTTAATAATACTTCATTATTCATTACATTTTCCTTTATTAACGCTGCAGTGGTTCGTCGATACTCATTCTGATTTCCGAAATCAGTAAAACATTATTCTTAATAAAAAACCAAGTACTCATTACTCACGAATGAGGTTTCACACAAAACTCATTTTAATTCATTTAAGTTAAGTCTCTTATCTTATAAGATCAAGTCTCTTAACTTCTAACAATCGGTAAACCATTCTCTTTATCTCTCTTAAGACGTTATACCTAACTTCCCATAAAGCTAGTATAACTCTTATGTTTTCAAAACCAAGCATTACTCTTCTTTCAAAAAGGTTTCTTAATTACATTTGAAATACTTCAAGATTCTTTATTATTAGGGCTTAAGTCAAAAGACATTGCCATAATACTACATTCGATTAACACACGTCGTCTAGTACTATATATATGTTCTTTTAAAATATTTCAAGGTTCTTATTATTGGGCTTAAGTCAAAAGACATTGCGTACAATTATATTCGATTAGCACGTCGTCTACGTACTACATATATATATTATTAGGGCTTAAGTCAAAAGACATTGTCACACGTCGTCTGGTACTATATATATATACTTTTAAAATACTTCATACTCAAGAGTATAAGAAGAATCACATACCTCGCGACGATTATCGACTATAAGCAAAACGCTCACGGCTATAACCCTAGCTTTGGTCCACCTTCTAAGTAGCCCATGCTACTTGCGTAACATTCAACCAATAAAGGTTATCGATCTACTGTATATACGATCTATGTAAATCTGTTTAACTTCTACTTATATTCTTCAAGTGATTTCAATTCAAGTCTTTTACGTAATATCCTTACATTACGGTTCAATTCTCTTCTTATGAATCTTATATTCATTTCTATACTACTATAGTATGTAATTTCCAATTACACTAGAAGAATGATAGTATTTACCTCGATAAGCCCCAAAATTATCCGAGTTTAATGTCGCTCCTTAGCAACGTTTAGCTCCTACTCCGAGTGCTCCAATCCGCTCCAAACAACCCTTAGAAGTTCTACGCAACTTCTACTTAACACTTCAACCGATTATGAAGGTTTTCATTAGAGTTTCGTTTTTGTGACTAAAGAAAGTATAATAGTATTTTCTGGGCTTTTGTATAAGTGTAATCTTGGGAATACTACAAGGTATTTGGGCCAAGGTATTTGGGCATTATAACAATACTAGGAGAGTATTTCTATACCACAACAAGGGGTATTATACGAAAACAACTAGGCTAGGGGTACCCTGGCTAGGAGCACCTGAGGGGAGGGAGGCTCTCGGCCAGGGCCTTTCTCAGGGGAGGGGGCTTTGGGACGAAAGCAAACAAGAGGAGGAGTATTTGAGACTTAGAAAGATTGCTCAAGTTTTGGATGAAGAAAGTCTTCAAGTAAGGGGAGTATTTATAGGCTAACCAAAGGCCAACCAATGGCCAAGATGAAGACAAGTGTGGTGCAAGTGTAGGGCTAGATTGTAACCATGTGGACCTTATCCATCTACCACACAAGTTGCACAAAATATCGTACCAACTAAAGTGCTCCCAAATCGTCCCAATTGCCGCCCCTTCCTTCCAATGTGAGGGTGACACTTGTCACCCTCCCGTTGGTCCAAAATGTTTCGTCTCTCGAAAAAATCCGCAAAAATTATAAATGACATAGCCAGAATTTTCCCTTCGCAAGTTTAGTAAAACGTTTCGTCGAAAAACGACTCTTTTCGGCACTTGTGCCTAAATTTCGAACCTAGCCAATCCTTAAGGCTGAAATTTATACGTGCATACGCGTCACGTACTGCGGAAATACGGGGTATAACAATTCGGGACGAATGTTTCTAAGGGGGGAAGAATGTTACACCCCGTAGTTCCAGGGTATGTATGTGAGGACGTACGTACGAGAATACGACATTAATATTGGAAAGAAAGAAAGATGTGATTTTTCGACGGAAAAGTTTCCGGGTTTTGTGAAGGAAAAGGGTTCGTTGATGGTTATTGGATTCCCAGATTTGGTATTTGGGCTTCTTGAATTATATTAGAATTATGGAATTTTATTTAGGAATTGGTCACGTGGGGCCACGGGAGAAATTCTGATTTTGTGGGGCCACTTTGTTTTGAGATTTTGGCCTTTATGGATATTTTCGGAAGATGAAATGTTTTGGACGATAGAGGGCGACACGTGTCACCCCTAGGTGGGCTAGGTTGGCCGATTTTCATGTGACAGTGGCGAGACAAGTGGCCAAGTCTTGCAAGATATTTTGTGTGGACAAGTGGCTTGTGGGTCCCACCCACACTTGTCCCCAATCTCAACCACACACTTGCCTTCATCCTATCCCTTGGTTGTCCTATATATGCACCCTTTGTTGATGAAATCTTGCACACTTAGATATTTGAGACTTGAGAAATATTTCATCTCCTCCTCTCTCACTTGCTCTCGTCGACCACACCCCCTAACCAAACCTTGTACAATAATTCCTAAACTCTTAAGTGTTCTTCCCTAGTGTATTAGGAAGACTATTAACCAAAAGTTAGGAAAGATTTCACATCCCTAGCCACAAAAGGCCACCTTGGCCGAGAGCTCTTGGAAGGTTAACCTTAGTGTTCTTCACTTGTTTGAGTTGGTTCTTGAAGAGATGATGGTTAGGAGCTTCTTAGGGTGATTTGTGGTGGGTTGGAACACAAAGGATTTGGAGCTAAGACTTGCTTGGAGCGACATTAAGTTCATGGATAATTTTGGGCTATTTGAGGTAGTGAATCTTAAACCTCTTTGTGAATTGGTCATTATACATATATTATAAGTATATTATGGATTATATAATATATGGAGTAAAGTTTGGAAGAGTTGGATCTTGTTAACTTGTTAAAAGAAAGGATTGACCGTTAGCTATTAAAATGGTAAAAACGTATCTTACTTGCTAAGAAGCTAATAACAAAGTAACTATAACTTATATTAAGAATGGAAATATAAGTTGGATGACTAATGAGTAAATTGGATAAGTAAAATGGACAAAGTTGGCCAAGGACCCCAACTTAAGGACTGTATTTACTTTGGACTGTATTTACATTTCTGTTAAGGGGAAGATTTTTCAATCGCGTTCCGTTTGGGCGTGTGATCCCCTTTTTAATTATTGTATTGTTATGAAGGCGTGATAGTAAACCGCGTTACCGGTTGGGCGCGTAATCCCCTTCTTTTACTTATTGTTGTTATGAAGGCGTGATAGTAAACCGCGTTACCGTTTGGGCGTGTAATCCCCTTCTTTATGTTGTTTAATTATTACGCCTTATATATATATGGTATATATATTACGGTTATTCGGGCCTTGGAGAAAGATGGAAAAGTGAGTAAAAACGGGGGAAGTGCTGCCCAATTTTCCGTAGAATTAGAGGGCTTTTTATTGGTATAAGTCTTCAATGGTAAGAAAGGTTTGATAGAAGTACTATGACCATTTTAGGAGTGGAGTACTACGTGTGGCGTGATCTACTTGGCTTAGGAGTAGTAGAAGCGAGTTGAAGTACTTGGGCGTTTTGCTATTTGTCGATAATCGTCGCGAGGTATGTGAACCTCTTCCTATCTTTCCTAGCATGATTGTTGTGAACTATGTAGTACGGTAGACGTACGTGTGCTAAACGAGTTTTGGTTGGTTTAAAACATATAGTGTTATAATAGCTTTATGGGAAGTTAGTTATAACGACTTTATGTAAGTAATAGAATGATTTATTGATTTTAGAAGTTAAGAGACTTGATCTTGAAAGATAAGAGACTTAACTTATAAATGACGTTTTATGAAATGCTAAGAACTATGAATTTTGTTAAAAAGTTGTGAAACCTCATTCGTGAGTAATGAGTACTTGGCTTTTAAAGAATAATGTTTCTTGATTTGAAATGAGATTAAGTATCGAACAAACCATTGCAGCGTTAATAAAGGAAATGTATTGACTAATTGTTATTAAAACCAGTAGAAACCTCCATCTGCATAGAAGCTAAGATAAAACAAGATTGTATTACATTTCCTAGATCATGGCTGCTGTAACAAGATTGTTATAAACAAGAATAAACGGCTCACACATAAAACTTATGTTACTCAATTGTTTTAAAAGAGATTAAGACTATGAGTTATGAAACCTTTCTAAAATAAGAGACTTGAGCATTTGAAATTCGGCAAACTTGAACGGTTGGAAAATAATGTTGTTACTTGATTTTTTAAAAAAGAAAGTGTTCTGGTTTACTTAAAAATGTTAGTCACTCTATGTTAATACTACGGGTATCGGGTGACCTTTGTAAAAGAATTGGATCTTTTAAAAGAATTTAACGTATGTAGTACTTTGGGGTTAAAACCCGGACTTTGACAAAAAATGAAAGTTCCTTGAGTTGTATGTTGAACTTGCCTATGCTTGTGGTGATAACCTTTGTTGTGCAAGTGTTGTATTTCTGTGCTACTGCGTCTCTCGATGGAGGGCCGGCTGATTTGTTATGAATGATTCTTTATCGAGTCCCATGAGATGGGCCGATACACATATTCCACCTGATTCTTTATCGAGTCCCATGGGATGGGCCTAGACACGTATTCCACCCGATTCTTTATCGGGTCCCATGGGATGGACCGAGACACGTATTCCACCTGATTCTTTATCGAGTCCCATGGGATGGGCCGAGACACGTATTCCACAGTTCTTTATCGAGTCCCATGGGATGGGCGAGACACGTATTCCACACGATTTATACCTAGGCTGCCGCGGTGAGGAAGGAGTTCCACGGCGTGAGGATGACTTTGAGGCGTGAGTCACGACTTGACATGACGCTTTTATGTTATGGTATGTAGTTTGGTTATCATACATGTCTCTGTTTTATATGTATTATGATTTCATTTCTGATATTTTCGATTTCACATACTTGGTACTGTTATCGACCTCCGCCGAAGTGCGTTCATCTGCAGGTAAGTACATCGGTTGTGGATCCTCGCTCATAGGATCACAGTTCGTGTTAGGAAGCCGTTTCTTGAGGCTTATCTTTTGGTATGTTACCACGAGTGCAGTAGGTTCTTGTACATTCAGGGTATGGCGGGGCCTGTCCGTCATAGTTGTTATCACTTCTTAGAAGTGCAATGCTGTTGTGTGGCGAGTTTGTAAAAAGGATAAGCTGTTGGGTTTTTATGTATATATCTGAAACATTTGTTTTGGTTGCTTTGTTTATTTATCATGTCTTTTGTTTCATGTTTATGTTTTTATTTCCGCTGATTTTCTCTGATGTTGTATCACGAGGGTGCCCGGGGTAAGGCACCAGTCACGGGCCCCGGTTCGGGTCGTGACACCCCTGAATGTACAAGTACCTACTATGACAGGGGACTATACCAAAGATAAGCCTCCGGAGAAACGGAGCTTCCCAAAATGCTGAACTGTGATCCTATGAGCAAGGATCAACAACCGGTGTACCTCTACCTGCGGCATGAACGCAGCCCTCCGAAGGAGGTCAGTACAACAGGTACCAAGTATGTGAAACTGAAAATACTGTAAATGAAATCATAATAGTCTATATAAAGCAGGAGACATGTATGATAACCAAACTACAGTACACAACATATAAGCAGTCAGGTCTAGTCGGGGACTCACGCCCTCAAGTCATCACTCATTCCCGTGGAATTCCTTCCTCATCACGGCGGCATGACATAAATCATACTCGTGACGGCGCGTGGCATCCTACCTCACCGTCGGCGTACATATACAATACATATATATACCTCCCGCCGTGGAATCCTCCATCACCGCCGGTAGTGTAGGTGTAACATATAACCATGTGACCCGGTGGCATCCTACCTCACCGTCGGCGTACACATATATATATATATATATATCTGGCGACGCATGTCGGAATCCTCATCGGTGTAACATGGCCATGCGTGCCCTCGGCATCCTCATCGTGAGTGCAGTCTTCGTGAGCTAGCCCATGGAATAATGATCGTATATACCATGCCGGAATCCGCCGGTGTAGACATGTCTTCACGGGAGCTAGCCCATGGAATAATAGTAATGGTCACATGCCGGAATCCCTCATCGGTGTAGACATGCCCATGTGACAATAATAATATCTGGGAGTTTAACGGTTGCACGGCGCGTGCCGGAATCCTCATCGGTGTAGACATGTCCATGTGATAATAACAATGGAAGCATACCCGTGGAATCCTCCGTCACTGCCGGTACATCCAATGAAACGTACGGGCATCTAACCCGCATCCTGGTCGCATGCTCCGGCATCCCTCATCGGTATAAGCATGGCCAAGATCAAACAAATTGGAAGCATACCCGTGGAATCCTCCGTCACTGCCGGTATGTCCAACAAATTCACAACAAGTCAGCCGACCCTCCAACCGAGAGACGCGGTAACATAGTAATACCACCAAGGCTATCACAACTAGTATAGGCAAATTTAACATACTCTTAGACTTCCATTTTATGACAACAAATCCGGGTTTTAACCCCAAAGTACTACATACATTAATCCTTTCAAAAAGATCTCTTTTTACGTAAAAACAACTCGATACTATTATCCGTAGTACCAAACACGTTCATGTTTAAATCAAGTACTTTATACTTTTTAAACCAAGTGGCTTATACTTTTAAAACAACGTCAAGTATACTTTTAAAACCCAAGTAACTAACTCTTTTAAGATCAAGGTACTCCTACCTTTTAAAACCAAGCCACTTATATTTTTCTCATCAAGAAAAGTTCGATATTTGAAAATAAGTTACTTATACTTTTAAACTCAAGTTACTTCTCTTTTCCCAAAATCAAGTTACTTTTTAAATCCAATAATAAAACCATACTTTTGTTTTCATAAAGTCGTTATAACTAACTTCCCATAAAACTATTATAACACTTTATGTTTTAAACCAATTTAAGACAAAACCATGCCTTTCTTTTTAAACCAATTTAAGACAATGCCATGCCTTCCTTTTAAACAAAACACTTCAATTCTCAAGTCTCTCTCTTTTATAAAATCAAGTTCCTTACTTTGAAATTTCAGAAAATCAGTACTTATTTATAATGATCTTGTTAAAGCAGCCATGATCTAGGAAATGTAATACAATTTTGTCTTATCTTAGCTTCTATGCAGATGGAGGTTTCTACTTGTTTTAATATAATTATTGTCATTACATTTTCCTTTATTAACGCTGCAATGGCTTGTTCGATAGTTATTCCCATTTCCGAAATCAAGTAAAACTTTATTCTTAAAAACCAAGTACTCATTACTCACGAATGAGGTTTCACAACTTTCTACACAATTCAAGTTCTTCACATATCATATCAAGTAAAATATAAGTCAGGTCTCTTATCTTTTAAAATCAATAAACCATTCTTTTACCTACATAAAGTCGTTATAATTAACTTCCCATAAAGCCATTATAACACTTTATGTTTTAAACCAACCAAATTCGTTTAGCACATGTACGTCTACCGTACTACATAGTTCACAACAATCATGCTAGAAAAGATAGGAAGAGGTTCACATACCTCGCGACGATTATCGACAATTAGCAAAATGCTCCAAGTACTATAACCTTGCTAGCCTTTTCCACACTTCAAGTAGAATACGCTACTCGTAGTACTTCCACCTATAATGGCCATAAAACGTCTATCAACTTCTCGATCTCTTTGTAGCACAATTCAAAGTACAAGGTTCCTTATTCTACGGAAAATTCGGCAGCACCTCCCCCCCGTAACCACATAACTCTCCTCCTCTATCAAGGCCCGCTACCAAGCCCAACAACTCCAAGGGGGTTACACGTCTAACCGGGCGTGTATAACACTGCCCCACAATAATACTACAAGTCTCATCAGAATACGGTCAATGTAAATCTGATTCAATTCTTTATAATCATCCTTCCAATAAATCTTATACTCAATTCTAAACTACTACAACATGTAATATCCAATTACAATAGGGGGACAAAGATCATTACCTCGATAAGCCCAAAATTATCCAAGATTAATAAGTCGATCCTGAGCAATGCTTAGCTCCAATTCCTTACGCTCCAACCCGCTCCAAGCAACCCTTAGAAGTTTCTAAACAACTTCTCTCAACACTTCAACCAACTATGAAGATTTTCCTAGGGTTTCATTTTGCGACTATTGGAATAAAGTAGTATTTCCGGGCTGTTATGTTGGGATAACTTTGGAATACTACAAGGGATTTAGGCTAAGGTATTTGGGACTATATCAACACTTAAAGAATTTTTCTACACAAAGGGGGGGTGTGTGTTGGACGAGAACCACAACAAAGGGGGAGGTATTTTGTGACTTAGAAATCTTTAAGTGTGGATGAAATAAGTCTTGCAACATAAGGGGTATTTATAGAGAAATCAATGACTAGGATTAAAGCAAGTGTAAGGCGAGGATTGGGGACATGTGGGAGTGGAGTCTTCCAACCAAATGTCCACCACAACCTTGAGACATATGTCCACCACAATAATGGGACAAGTGGCTTGCCACTTGTCCACCAAAACGTCCAAACACTTGTCGACTCGATCGGCCAACATGGCCACATGGGGTGACACGTGTCGCCCCTACTCGACCAAAATATTTCATCTTCGAAAATATCCGTAATGCCAAAAATCCGAAAATAAAGTGGGCCCACAAAGCAGTAAATTTTCCGTGGGCCCCACGTAACCAATTCCGGAAATAAAATTCCATAATTCTCAAATATTCCAAAAAGTCCGAATACCAAATCTGGGAATCCAATTCCCTTTAACGAACCTTTTTCCTTCACAAAATCCGGAAACTTTTCCGTCGAAAAAAATCACGTCTTTCTTCCTTTTAATTTAAATGTCGTATTCTCGTACGTACGTCCCCACATACATACCCTGAAACTACGGGGTGTAACATTCTTCCCCCCTTAGAAACATTCGTCCCGAATGTTCCTTCTAAGTCTCAAAACATACATGTGCTGGTATAGTCTTCACTACTATACTTACAAAACCACTTATGCCACACCTGGCCATAATATAACACATGCGCAAAACTCCAATCCAAGCCAACGAGGAATCACCTCTAACATCACAAACGCTTCCACCCATGGTCTAAAGGATACTCCCTTCGTATCTTCACTTCACAACAAAATGATATCTTTTATTCTGTTAACACACGTTCACTTCTTTCCTTACTCGTCGTACCCTTCTCGTACACCCGAACTCTTTCTAGTACACGTACCATACTCCAGTCATCGCTTCAGTTTCCAAAACCTTGGAGTCACTACCTCCAAACTTGGTCATCTTAATAGCCTTAAATTCCTTTAAGGTCATTCCCAGCCTTCACGATCCGATTCTGGTCGAACACATCCACGAACTCATACGATGGTTACCTAAACTTGGGCCTTGCACCCTCGTGATCCTACCACCTGGCGGGACCACTTCGAACTGACCTTACTTCATTCCGGGCTGCGGGTTGACCCGCAATCTGGCCTCAAACCGACCCGCTATCGCGCCAAACTCTCTCGTTCCCCGATCCGGAACAATCATACTAATTCACGTCATGAAAGCTACCACTTCCATCTCACACTACCCATGGAATTATCACACAAAACTCCACGTATACTATGCACTCCGACAAAGATTAACCGTAAAGTCTTTTACTCAAGACGACCTTACATCTAAGGTCTCAACTGTCATAAATTCTAAGGTTCACAATTGTCTCATCCCCAGACTTGCCCTTTTCACTAACCAGACTTCTAAATCATATTTTATCACAATGTCATCCGAACATAAAATTAACACATCACCATATCATCAAAACAAACTAGTCTCTAGAGGGTTAAGGATATACCTGAAAATCCAATAGGTGATTCAAAAGACCGCTAAAGCGAACTTCCACGCGACCCTGGTGGCTGTAGGTGTATGAATATCCTGCCTAGCTATGGAAGGTGAAGAACCCGTGTGAAGTCCCAAATTATTGTTACAATAATAATAATAATAATAATAATAATAATAATAATAATAATAATAGTGGGGGGCATTAGAAAATTAAGAATTTAAGTTATACATTATTAACATATTATTAACTTTTCATTTACACTATCCTATTAAATAAAAGATGATGACCTCTTATATTAATGATTGTGTTAAATTTCATCTTAACACTAAATGGAAAAAAAAATCTGCACATCTTTCCTTCCCTCTCCCCTCACGTTTTCCCCTTCCCTCCCTTTAATTCCCCCCAATCCCTGGTCCTTCCACATACAATGGTTTACCTACACCTCAATTTATATATTGTGTTTGACACAAAAAAAAAACAAAGTACCTAGCACAAAGAATAACAAATCAGAAAAAAAATCAAGTAAACAAAAAAAAAAAAAAATCAGAAACATATCAAGAGAACAAGAAGAATAAGAATCAGGAAATACTAGGGAGCAATGATCATTTCTAGCAACCGAACAACAATCCTTTTCACGCTTACAAGGTGAGTTTTCTCACTCGAGAAATTCTTAGTAATCACGACCGAACGGGCCGTGGTCGTGCCTTACCAGCACCCTAGTGATACAACATCGAGAAAATCGCGGAAATAAAACACGAACATGAAATAAGAGATATTATAAGTAAGCAGGTCAACCAAAACGATTTGCCTTCTGCGTAAATATATACAAACCACGAGCAGTTTAATCCTTTTTACAACCACGCTTGCGATTACTACAGACCTCTAAGATTTACAACAACTATGACGTGGCGAGGTTCGCCATACCACAGATGTACAAGAACCTACAACTCGGGGAACACATACCAAAAGATAAGCCTCCGAAGGAACGGAGCTTCCCAAGCTGAAATGAGATCCTAAACGCGAGGATCGACGGTAGATGTACTCTACTGCGGCATGAACGCGGCCGAAGGAGGTTAGTACAATGTACCAAGTATGTGAAGCGTAAAAATCGTAAATGAAATCATAATAGTCTATAAAAGCGGGAGACGGTATGATAACCAAACTACGATACACACATAATTATATCAATTCGTGTCTCATGCCACAACATCAATCCGCGCATGGAGTACCTTCCGCCACTGGCGATGCATGATATGATAACAACAAGACGGCAATCCAAATGGGAGCATACGTGCGCTACACATCGTGTCGGTATGTCCAAGGAACAAATAAGACAACATTCCAAATGGAAGCATGCGATGCGCTACGCATCGTGTCGGCGTGTCCAAGGAAACAATAAGACATTCCAAATGGAAGCATACGTGCGCTACGATCGTGTCGATATGTCCAAGGAGCAAATAAGACAACATTCCAAATGGAAGCATGCGTGCGCTACGCGTGTCGGCGATGTCCAAAGGGAAACAATAAGACAACAAGCGGTAATCAAAGTGGAAGCATACCCGTGCGCTACGATCGTGTCGATATGTCCAAAGTGATTTAACAAAAGTAACACTATCAGCGAGGCGTGCGGTGGAATTGCTCGTCACTGCCGACGCGTCAAGTAAGTTCTTAACAAGTCAACCGATCTCCATCGAGAGACGCGGTAGTATAGAAACACAATCTTTGCACAACAAAGGCTATCACAACAAGCATAGGCAAGTTTCACAACAACAAGCATAGGCAAGTTTCACATCTCAAAGTACTTTCATTTTATGCCAAAGTCCGGGTTTTAACCCTAAAGTACTCTGTGCGTTAAATTCCTTCTAAAGAGATTTATTCCTTTTATATAAAAGTCACCCGATACCCGTAGTATAAAAATAGAGTGACTTATCTCTTTTAAGTAAACCAAAACAACTTCCATACTTTTTTTTTTTAAAGTCAAGTTACCACGTTAAAACCAATGATAAAACCTTTCTTTTGTTTTCATAAGGTCGTTATAACCAACTTCCCATAAAGCTGTTATAACACCTTATGCTTTAAACCATTTTAAGACAACACAATGCCTTTCTTTTCCCTAAGGTTCCAGTTTGCCTAATTTTAATTACGCAAGTCTCTTTTTGAAAAGTTTCATAGTTCAATGTCTTAATCTCTTTTAAAACAATTGAGTAACATATGCCATGGCGGTAGGTTATTCTTGTTCATAATCAATATTATTAAGCGACCATGATCTAGAAAATGTAATATCATTTTGTCTCATCTTAGCTTATGCGGATGGAGGTTTCTACTGGTTTTTAATAATACTTAATTATTCAATACATTTTCCTTTATTAACGCTGCAGTGGTTTGTCGATACACATTCTGATTTCCGAAATCAGTAAAACATTATTCCTTCCAAAAAACCAAGTACTCATTACTCACGAATGAGGTTTCACACAAACATCCATATTAAGTCAAGTCTCTTAACTTCTAAACCATTAAACCATTTTTTTATCTCTCTTAAGGCGTTACACCTAACTTCTCATAAAGTGGTATAACTTTTATGTTTTCAAACCAAGTATACACTTCTTTCAAAAGGTTTCTTAATCTCTTAGAATACTTCAAGGTTCTTTTACAACAAGTCGGTTATAAGTCAAATCGATTATCTTTTAAAAACCACAAAGCATTTCTCATTTACATAAATTTGTTATAACAACTTCCCATAAAGCCGTTATAACACTTTATGTTTAAAGACAATCAAATACATTTAACACGTACGCGTCTACCGTACTACATAGTTATACACATATCATGCTAGAACAGATAGGAAGAGGTTCACATACCTCGCGGCAGTATCGACTAATAGCAAAGCGCTCAGTACCTCAAGCGAAATGCGCTCACTCTCGGTCAGCGGATCACTCCACGTAGTACTACAACCTATAGAGGCCACAAAGCGCCTATTAATATCTTTAGATCTCAATGTAGAATATTCTCTGAGAAAATTCGACACCTCCCCATGGCAGCGTAAATCTCCTCTCTATCGAGCCGCTACCAAGCCAACCGGGGTTAACATGTCTAACAGGGCGTGTACAATTCTACTACAGTAATGCTACACAAGTCTCATGTCTGATCCTATGTAATTCTGATTCAGTTCTCTTCTTTAAATTCGGGCTTAAGTCAAGACATTCTGTAAGTATTATTCGAGCTTAAGTCAAAAGACATTGCGCACAATTATAATGTTCATTCTATATATAGTATACTTCACTATATATTCCTACAATATGTAATTTCCAATTACAATAGAAGGTCAAAAGTGTTTACCTCGATAAGCCCAAAATTATCCGAGTTTATATGTCGATCTGAGCAAGGTTTAGCTCTACTCAGTGCGCTTGACCGCTCCAACCAACCCTTAGAAGTTCTAACCAACTTCTACTTATAACTTCAACTACGGGTGAAGATTTACTTAGGGTTTCATTTTTGTGGAGGAAGTATAATAGTATTTTACGGGCTTTTGTATAAGTGTAACCTTGGGAATACTACAAGGTATTTGGGCAGGTATTTGGGCATAACAACAATACTAGTAGAGTATTTATATAACCCCAAGGGGTGGTATTATACGAAGAAAACTAGGCTAGGGGTACCCGCAAAACACCACAAAGGGAGGGTTTGACGAGGTTGGGCGAGAACCACGAAGGGGAGGAAGGATTTCAAGACTTAGGCAATTTTGGATGAAGAAGTTCATCAAGTTAGAGGGTATTTATAGGTCAAGAAATGGCCAACCAATGGCCAAGATTCATCCAAGTGTTAGGCAAGTGTAAGGCCAAGATTAAGCCATGTGCTACCTTATCCATCTACCCAAAATATCCTACCTAACCCTTGACCACATTTTTTAGCACAAAAAAACGTGCCCAAGTCGTCCTCTTTGCCGTCCCTAGCTTCCAATGTGAGGGTGACACATGTCACCCTCCGTTGTCCAAAATGTTTAAATCTCTCGGAAAAATCCATAAAAATTATTAATGACATAGCGGAATTTTCCCTTGAAAGTAATGGAAACGTTTCGTCGAAAAACGACTCCTTTTGGTAGCTATGCACAAATTCGAACCTATGCCTACTTTAAGGCTCAAATTGTATACGTACGCCCTCACGTATATACTCTGGAAATACGGGGTATAACAGTAACATCCTTTATTTTTAGTTCAATACATGTTAGAATAAGAATTGAGTGTTGAAAAGAAATATTGAACTTTTGATTGTTTAGACGACTAGTTGCGTCATGAACTTTACGAACTGTTCTCACTGAGTTATAATTGTTAGAATTTGATGAAATTCGGAAGAATGGTACACCTCTCTATTATGATCATATAGAACCAAAAATGAGGTAAAATGGACATACGGTTTGAAAGTTATCATAGTTCAAAGTTTCTGCCTTAGATTTGGCCAAAATTCGGAAAGGCATAATTACGGACTGTCTTTATTGAGTTTTACTTATTGGAATTATATGAAAATTTACATGGTTGTAAGTCTCTCTGTTACGGACAGATATAGATAAAGAGTTGTTAAAACGGACTTAGGAGTTGAGAGTTATTGTAGTTTGAAGTTGCTGCCTCGGATTCGTCCGAATCCAGAAGGGTAGGACGTTGAAACGTAAAACTGTACTAATCCGTGGGGAATATGAAAATTTGTGCTAAACGAAAGTTCTATATCTCTCTGTTGTGGACATTTTGAGACCTTACGGGGGTCTATCCGACTTACAGATTGAGAGTTATCGCTGTTTAAAGTTTCTGCCTCGGATCTATCGAGATCCAGGAAGGGCAGCGAATAAAAGTGTAAAACTGTACCAAATGGTACAGAATATGAAAGGATGGTTCACATGGAGACGTGTATCTCTCTGTTCTCATAGTTTTGAGATTTTATGGGGCTTGAACGGGTTTACAGATTAGGAGTTATGACTATTCTAAGATTGAGTTATGTTTAATAAAAATTCTGCCGAAACCAATTTCATGTGGCTGTTTTGAGGATAAATTTGTGTTAGTTACCCAAAGTAGTTTTAAATGAAATTTGGCACAGTGAAAGATCCCCGTCTTACCTTAGTTTCCGCTTGAGAAACACCTTAGTTGGAGTTATGGTTAAAAAGTTATAATCGTTACAAGTATGAATGACAGAATGTTAGAAAAGAGAATAGTATTTATTCGATCTTACGAAAAATATGAAAAGTGAATACGTGTTCACATAAATATATAAATATATAATGGATCGGGTTGCGCGCAACAAAGCGTAAAGTGAATACGGCGTTCACAAATACGTAAACATAATGGATCGGGTTGCGCGCAACAAAGCGTAAAGTGAATACGTGTTCACAAATACGTAAATATAATGGATCGGGTTGCGCCGCAACAAAGCGTAAAGTGAATACGCGTTCACAAATACATAAACATAATGGATCGGGTTGCACGCGCAACAAAGCGTAAAGTGAATACGTGTTCACAAATACGTAAATATAATGGGTCGGGTTGCGCGCCGACAAAGCGTAAAGTGAATACGCGTTCACAAATACATAAATATAATGGGTGGGTTGCGCGCAACAAAGCGTAAAGTGAATACGCGTTCACGAATACGTAAACATAATGGATCGGGTTGCACGCCGCAACAAAACGTAAAGTGAATAAGTGTTCACAAATACGTAAATATAATGGATCGGGTTGCACGCCGCAACAAATATGAAATATGAATACATGTTCGCCTTTATATAAATATGAAAAGTGAATACGCGTTCACAAATATATAAATGTAACAAACATATGGAAATGTAGGGGAATGTCCTAACGTATAATACGAGATAAACTGAAGTGTTAGTTAAACCGAGAATTTCCTATGAGGAGTTGTTGCATATTTAAAAATGTTGTAACCTGATATGCTTTTGCAATATGCTTATTACGTTATAATGTGATTGCGCTTGGAATATTGTGGTGCTACTTTGAATTGCAGGGTAAGGTTCTCACTCAGCCCCAGATGGTAGGGCTGACTCTTTATTTAACATGTTTCAGGAAAGCGTGATAGAGGAAAGACTCCACGCCAAGGCTAGCGATCGTCCATGACCTCTTGTCATACCAAGTCCATTGTTTCGGGCTTGGTACTCGTCAGGTTCAGAATGTCAGTTCCAATGTCTCGGGAAATGCCCGTGTGGAATGATCTCCCTTCCAACTTAGAATAATATTTGTCAGTATGTCTATGTAGAAATAATATTTGCACGAGCATGAGCTCGCGTTATATTTTCAATAAAGTCATAAACAAATTTCTTTATTGTTATTTTTATTAATAGCTCCGTATTTGAATATAAAGTTTAAATTTCTAAATAAAGGGAATTAAATGGTGCTCCTGGTGGAAAATAATTGTCCAGGTGTCATCACGCCCTAAGTAAAGACTTAGGAAAAGTCGGGGCGTGACAAGTTGGTATCAAAGCTAAACCAGGTTAGGAGATTCTAGGAAGTTTCTTCGAGTTGGGTGTTTGAACGGTTACTTATTGCGGCGGTGTGCGCGCGCCAGTAATAAGTAAACGGAATAACATCCTAACGTTTCACTTCTTTCATACTCTTCTCGTGCCTATCTTGAGTCTTTTCAAAGACTTGGTTCTCGTACTACCTCCTTCAAAGGATTGTGGAAGGGAGTGTACAACGATAAAATAACCAGATGTGATTGCACCACCGACCGAAAAGGTAGGAGAGGTACCAGATAGACTATGGGGCAAATTTTGTTATACCCCGTATTTTCAGAGTATGTACGTAAGGGCGTACGTACGAAAGTGTAGCCTTAAAAGTTTAGGCCTAGGACGTTTTTTTTGGCACAACTCACACAAAGAATCTTTTAAACGAAGCGTTTAACAAGACTCGCGTAGGATAAATTCGGCTATGTCATTTCTAATTTTTGCGGATTTTTCCGAGAGAGAAACACTTTGGACCAACGAGAGGCGACACTTGTCACCTCTCATTGATGGATGTGTGGGCGGCAATAGGGCGAATGGATGGCTTATTTTTGTCTTGGAGTTGGTAGGATATTTTGTGTGCAAGTGGATAAGTACACTTGCCCTAATCTTGGCCTTACACTTGCCTAGCACTTGGCTTAATCTTTGCCATTGGTTGGCAACTTCTTGACCTATAAATACCCTTAAGATGAAGAGTTCTTCATCCACAAACAAGCTTTCCAAGTCTTGAAAATCCTCCCTCTCCCTTGAAGCTTTTTCGTCCAAGCCTCCTTCCCACTTGAGAAGCCTTGGCGAATACCCCCACCCTCTAAAAGAAGCCCTACCAAACACTACCCCCCATCCCTTGGTAGAAAAGTTGTCTTCTAGTATTGTTATAATACCCAAAATACCTTAGCCCAAATCCCTTAGTACTTAGTAGAAGTTGTGAAGAACTTCTAAGGTTTCCTTGGAGCTATCGGAGCGTACAACTTAGGAGCTAAGCCTTGCTCCGGATCGACTTTTTATCTAGGATATTATTGGGCTTATCGAGGTAAATAAACTTGTCCTTCTTTTGTAATTAGAGAATACATCTTGTAGAAGTATAGAAATAAGTATTAAATACTTAGAAGGATATTCTGAGAATAGAATTGAACTGTTATCACAGTAGAAGGGTTTAAAGAAGAATAATGGAACTATACTTGAATTTGTTTTCACGATGAGACTTGAGTAACTCAGGGTAGGAAGTCTTTGCCCGATTTTCCGTAGAATAAAGGACCCTCTGCTAGAACTGTTTACAAAGTAGTCTGAACGTTGATAGACGTGTCTGACTATTATAGGTTGATTCTCTGTGCGCGACATATTCAACTTGGCAGGTGGTTTTCGCTGAGAAGGTATGTGATTCTTCCTAAGCATGATATTTTGAAATATATATATATAGTACGGTGAGCGTACATGTGTTAAGCGAATAATAATTACGGCAATGTCTTTTGACTTAAGCTGAATAATACTTACGGCAATGTCTTTTGACTTAAGCACGAATAATAAGAATCTTGATGCATTTCAAAGAATCTTGAATCATTTTTAAGCGAAGAGAACTAATTGGTTTTAAACACAAAGCTTAAGAGTTATACTAGCTTTATGGGAAGTTAGATATAACAACTTAAGAATGATAAAAGGAACAGTTTACTTATGTGTTTATAACAGACTTATATTGATTTATGAAAGAATAATAAAATGGTTTGATATGTAGACATGATATGATGCTATGTGTGGAAGTGACTTGTGACGTTTGTATAAGAGGGTATTCTTGTTGTGCTTATGTTGTTTAAACGATAAGCTGTTATGTTAGTATTATATCACTCACCTCTTGACATATTCACGGGGTTAAGGCGCCTCCGTCGGGGTAGACTCGGTGATGCAGGACCATGATTCGAGAATACCTCATGCGGGTCCAGGGGACCTATGCGGAGCTACGAGAATTTCAGGTTAGTGTGCGGGGTTATACCTCATGCGGTCTATGTGGCCATGCGGACTACGAGTCGGGGCGTTGCGGAGTAGCTACCCTCGATGCGGGGTTATACCCTATGCGGGCCTATGTGAGTGGCCTATGCGGAATACGGGAGTCCAGGATTAGGCTTGCATAGTGATAATACGGGCGATTGACCCTGCTTCGATCATTCGCAGCCTAGAAAAGACCTGTTACAGATTACCTATTACGCTCTTGTTTATGATGTGGCACTATGTGCGGTTACATTGGTTGTTTCGTGCATATTTGTAAAAATTTGGTTTTAAAGTGATATGATTTCATTTAAGTACTTTCTGATTTCACATACTTAGTACTGTTGTCTTGACCTCCTTGAAGTGCGTTTATCTGCGAGTAAGAGCAGCGGTGCTAGATCCACATCCTTAGGATCTGTGCTTTGGTGTCAGGAGCGCCATCGTCGCCGGAGGCTCGACTTGTGGGTATGATCTCCCTGTAGTGTAGATAGTTTTGTACATTCAGGGTATGGCGGGGCCCTGTCCCGCCATAGTTGTTTACTTCCTTAGAAGTGCTGTAGTCTATTATGCAGTATGAGATGTAGCGCAAAACTATGTTTATATATATATGCGAAAGGCAAGCTTTTCTTGAATAAAGCTGTTTCTCCTTTTTTATGTTTCTTGTCTTGTTTTATATTTCCGATTTTCTACGATGTATGGCTGCTTGGGTGCGGGTAAGACACGATCCACGGGCCGAGCGTCGTGACAAAAGTGGTATCGAAGCGATTAATCCTCGGAAAGTGTCTGAGGCCGTATCTAGTAAGTCTTGATTATCGGTGTGTTGTGCACCACACCAATAATCGAGGAGGCTATAGGATATTTAGGATTGGTTTCCATTCTTCTCACTCGAGATCGTGCTTTAGAAATGTGTTAAAGTTGGACCTCTAACATATTCCTTTTACATGTGATTATGCCTCGCGTAAGGCAACCGGGCCCGAGAAGGGCAAGCGTAGGGAGGCGCTAGTGGGACACCTAGAGTCACGAGGGCTCGAGCCCGGTCGATGCAGAGGCGGCGAGTTCTACGACGCCGACCCAGGAGGTTTAGGCGCAGCGGTGGGCGATGAGACAACAGTACCTACACCTCCAGTCCACGGCTGGAAGCGGATGAGATGGGTTCTGAGAGAGATGGCGATTCTTGGCGAGGATCGTGGCGAACATGAGGACAGTGGATCACGGCGATTCGATTCGGCCCGATAGCACCGTGGTTCACCCGAGGCGAGCGATTTGAGGCTATGGGATTTCTGAGTTGTAGCCCGCGAGTTCGGGTCGAGGCGGAAGGATGATCGCGAGGAGTTCATCCGGCGATTCTGAGAAGGATCATGCGGGTGATCAGCGTCGAGACCGAGTCCGTGACGCCGGTTCGCATCGACTACGTGACACCGCAGTCGATTGGTTTGATTCGTGGGAGTTATCCCGGGGTGAGCACGCGTCCCCAGCTACTTGGGATGAGTTCTCGGAGGCTTTCCTCACTCACTTCTTGCCTCCACAGATGAGGAGGGCGGGCGATAGATTTTTATTCTTGAGGCGAGAAGGGCGCACTGTTAGGGAGTACAATGTCGAGTTTGATTCATTGGCTCGATATGTCCCAGCGTTGGTAGCAGATATGGAGGATAGGGTGCACCGCTACGTCACCGGGCTAGATGATTATATGGTCGAATCTTGTGCGGGTGTTTCTCTTCAGCCGGGTATGGACATTACCCGCATGCAGGCTCATGCTCTTGGATGCGAGGAGCGTAGAGGCAGAAGCGGGTTGGCGGCGAAGAAGGCCGGGGCGGCGGTCTTTTGGTGGCTATCGTGGTGGCGGCCTCGGCGATCTAGATTTGCACCACGGCCGGCTCGAGCACTCTGCCTGCCGTCCTCGGGACGGCCGGGATATTCGAGGCGAACCGGGGCCCCGGGACTTGAGCGTCGAGCGGCGAGAGTGGCGATCGGGACCACCCCCGCCGGTGTGGCGATGAGGTAGATCCCACCGGGAGTTGTGGTGCTGCTACGGGAGCTTGTTTGATTGTGGCGGCAGGTCACTTTGCTAGAACCGTCAGGCCAAGGCGATGCGAATAGTAAGTCGACTACGAGTTCTTTTCACGGTCTTCTTCATCCCCAGCGATTACTCGCCGGAGGGCGGTACTCATGGACGGCCAGTCGCGGCGGTCGTGGCTCGGGTCCCAGTTCTAGCGATCCTCAGAACCGCATTTATGCCTTGTCCAGCCGGCAGGATCAAGAGGCCTCACCTGATGTCGTCACAGGTACCTTATCAGTTTCTGGATTTGATGTGTATGCCTTGATAGATCCGGGTTCTACCCTGTCCTATATATCTCCCCTTATTGCTAGTAGGATAGGGATAGAGCCTGATTCCATAGACCCTTTCGAGGTAGCTACGCCAGTGGGTGATTCGGTGGTAGCTCGGCGGGTATATAGGGCTTGTCCAGTGACCATTTACAGTCGTCAGACCCTAGCCGACTTGATAGAGTTGGATATGATTGATTTCGACGTGATCATGGGTATGGATTGACTAGCTTCTTGCTACGCCAATGTAGACTGCAGGGAGAGAGTAGTGCGGTTCCAGTTTCCTGAGGAGCCGGTTGTTGAGTGGGAGGGGAGAACGGTATCGCTGAGGGGTAGGTTTATTTCCTACCTCAAGGCTAGGAAGATGGTGCAGAAGGGGTACATCTACCATCTCGTTCGGGTGTTTGATCACGAGTGCGATGCAGTTTTGATCGATTCGATAGTCGAGAGAATTCCCAGACGTGTTTCCAGACGACCTCCCGGGTATCCCTCCTGAGAGGGAGATCGAGTTCTGTATTGACATATTGCCAGACACTCGGCCTATTTCCATTCCGCCATACAGAATGGCACCTGCCGAGTTGAGAGAGTTGAAGGATCAGCTTAGAAATTTGCTGGAGAAGGGCTTCATCAGGCCTAGTGTTTCTCCCTGGGGAGCGCCGGTATTGTTCGTGAAGAAGAAGGACGGGACGTTGCGCATGTGTGTTGATTCTGACGGTGAACAAGGTGACCATTAAAACAGATATCCCTTTCCCGGGATTGATGATTTGTTCGACCGATTGCGAGTGCGAGATATTTCTCAAGATTGATCTGCGATCGGGCTATCATCAGTCACAGTCGAGAGGCGGATGTCCACAGATTTGCATTCGGACGTGCGGGCATTATGAGTTCGTGGTCATGTCTTTTGGATTGACCAATGCTCGTGGTATTCATGGATTTGATGAACCGAGTGTTCAAACCATTTTGAACACGCGTTTGTGATAGTGTTCATTGATGATATCTTGGTTTATTCTCGCCAGAGCGAGGAGCATGCGGAGCATTTGAGGCTATCTTGTGATTCTCGAGACCAGCGATTATGCGCCAAGTTTTCCAAATGTGAGTTTTGGTTAGCCGGTGGCTTTTCTTGGGCATATTGTCGGTGATGGCATTCGAGTGGATACGGCCAAGATCGGCGATCGAGACTTGGCCTAGACCTACTACTCCGGCAGGTTCGCGATTTTACGGGCCTTGCGAGTTATTATCGGTTCGTAGAAGTTTGCTTCTATCTGCACCATTGACTAGGTGACTCGGAAAGCGGCTAAGTTTGATGGTGATGCTTGTGGCGGGGTTTCGATTCTTGAAGGAGAGGCGACGGCCGCCCGTTCTTACTCTTCCGGAGGGTCGACGGTTATGTCGTATATTGTGATGCATCGGGCATCGGGTTGGGATGTGTGTTGATGCAGCGAGGGCAAGGTTATAGCGTATGCATCCCGGCGACTAAAGAAACACGAGAGGAACTACCCACCCATGATTTGGGTTAGCGGCGGTGATTCACGCCTTGAAGATCTGAGGCACTATTTGTATGGGGTTCACGTGGATATTTATACGGACCACAAGAGCCTCGGTATATCTTGACCAAAGGGAGTGAACTTACGGCGAGGCGGTGGTTAGAGTTGCTTAAGGATTACGATGTTGATATCCTATACCACCGGGAAGGCCAATGTTGTGGCGGATGCTCTTAGTCGTAGGTCGATGGGAGCCTATCGGATGTGCGCTAGAGAGGAGGACATTGTTCGTGATTTGCATCGATTAGCGAGCCTTGATGTCCGTTTGATTGATTACGATAGCGATGGGGTTCGAGTTCGTGAGGTTGCCGAGTCTTCCATCGTCGAGGTGAAGAGGCAGCGATTCGAGATCGATTTTGACACGTTATCGTGATACGGCTCTTCGTGAAGGAATGGTCCTTTTGAGGTACTTTGATGGGGTGCTAAGGTTTGGCGGGTTGTGTGTTCCGGATGTTTGAGGACTTGGCGAGTTCTTGGGGAAGCACCGCGGTAGCGCGTTACTCTATCCATCGAGTCGACCAAGATGTACCACGACCTTAGATCGTGTATTGGTGGGATGGCTTGAAGAGGGCGTTGCGAGTTCGTAGATCGGTGCGTGTTGTCGGCCGGTGAAAGTAGAGCACGAGGCACGGTGGTTTATTCTGACGATAGAGATCGACACGGAAGTGAGAGGTGATCAACATGGACTTCATCACGGGATTACCTCGCACTCATAGGAGACATGATTCTATATGGGTTATCGTCGACGGTGTGAAAATCAGCCCACTTTCTTCCCGTCGGGGCGACTTTTGGTGAGGATTATGCGGACTTTATATCAGAGATCGTCGATCGCATGGAGTCCCTATTTCGATCATATCGCACGAGAGGAGCCCGGTTCTGGCTAACTTACGGAGGTCTTTTGAGAAGGGTTTAGGGGCGCAGTGAGCACGAATCGCATTCCATCCACGAGCGAGACGACGAGCGCGCACTATCCGGACTCTTGAGGATATCTGCGAGCTGTGTTATTGACCGAGGGTATTTGGGAGGATCATTTGCCTCTAGTTGAGTTTGCGTATAATAATAGCTACCACTCGGTATTGAGATGGCGCCTTATGAGGCCTTGTATGAGAGGAAGTGCGGATCGCCGATAAGGCTGGTTCGATGTGGCGAGTGCGATTAGTGGGACGATTTGGTGCGGCGGCGATGGATAAGGTGAAGCTTATCCAGGAGCGGTTACTGACAGCTCAGAATCGACATAAGTCATACGCAGATCATCGTCGTCGGCATCTGGAGTTCGAGGTTGATGATTGGGTTTTCCTCAAGGTGTCACCCATGAAGGGTGTGATGAGGTTCGGGAAGAAGGAAACTTCGGCCAAGGTACATTGGGCGTATCGGATTGTCCGCGAGGTAGGCAAGGTTGCCTATGAGTTGGATCTGCCGTCCGATCTGGAAGCGATGCATCCGGTGTTTCATGTTTCTATCTTTGAGAGATGTATCGGGGATCCATCTAGGGTACACCGATTGACGATGTCCAAGTGACCGAGGGTTGTCGTATGAGGAGATTCCCATAGCGATAATCGATCGTCGGAGTTAGGCGTCTGCGGACCAGGGCGTGGCCGTCAAAGTCTTGTGGCGGAACGAGCTCAGGGAGGAGATGACGTGGGAAGCTGAGGAGGACATGAGGCAGAAGTATCCTCACCTATTCCCCACACCTCCAGGTAATTCACTTTCCTACTTGTAAATCTTCATTATCGTTTATGCCTAAGTGTTGTTTTGTGGCCGTGTGTAGCATATGCAAACTGTTTAAGTTATGAGGAACCTTATCGTTAGCTATCTTGGGAAGGAACATTCGGGACGAATGTTTCTAAGGAGGGGAGAATGTTATACCCCGTATTTCCAGAGTATGTACGTAAGGGCGTACTTACGAAAGTGTAGCCTTAAAAGTTTAGGCCTAGGACGTTTTTTTTGGGCACAACTCACACAAAGAATCGTTTTCCGACGAAACGTTTAACAAGACTCGCGTAGGATAAATTCCGGCTATGTCATTTCTAATTTTTGCGGATTTTTCCGAGAGACGAAACACTTTGGACCAACGAGAGGGCGACACTTGTCACCCTCTCATTGATGGATGTGTGGACGGCAATAAGGCCGAATGGATGGCTTATTTTTGTCTTGGAGTTGGTAGGATATTTTTTGTGCAAGTGGATAAGGTACACTTGCCCTAATCTTGGCCTTACACTTGCCTAGCACTTGGCTTAATCTTGGCCATTGGTTGGCCACCTCTTGACCTATAAATACCCCCCTTAAGATGAAGAGTTCTTCATCCAAAAACAAGCTTTCCAAGTCTTGAAATCCTCCCCTCTCCCTTGAAGCTTTTTCGTCCAAGCCTCCTTCCCTCAGAAGCCTTGGCGAATACCCCCCATAAAAGAAGCCCTAGCCGAAACACTACCCCCCATCCCTTGGTAGAAAAGTTGTCTTCTAGTATTGTTATAATGCCCAAAATACCCTAGCCCAAATCCCTTAGTACTTAGTAGAAGTTGTGAAGAACTTCTAAGGTTTCCTTGGAGCTATCGGAGCGTACAACTTAGGAGCTAAGCCTTGCTTCGGATCGACTTTTATCTAGGATATTATTGGGCTTATCGAGGTAAATAAACTTGTCCTTCTTTTGTAATTAGAGAATACATACTGTAGAAGTATAGAAATAAGTATTAAATACTTAGAAGGATATTACAGAATAGAATTGGTATTATCACGTAGAAGGGTTTAAAGAAGAATAATGGAACTATACTTGAATTTGTTTTCCTGATGAGACTTGAGTAACTCAGGGTAGGGAAGTCTGCCCGATTTTCCGTAGAATAAAGGACCTCTGCTAGAATCTGTTTACAAAGTAGTCTAGACGTTGATAGACGTGTCTGACTATTATAGGTTGATTCTCTGCGCGCAACATATTCAACTTGGCAGGTGGTTTTCGCTGAGAAGGTATGTGATTCTTCCTAAGCATGATATTTTGAAATATATATATATAGTACGGTAGACGTACATGTGTTAACTGAATAATAATTACGGCAATGTCTTTTGACTTAAGCCTGAATAATACTTACGGCAATGTCTTTTGACTTAAGCCTGAATAATAAGAATCTTGATGCATTTCAAAAGAATACTGAATCATTTTTAAACAGAAGAGAACTAATTGGTTTTTAAACACAAAGCTTAAGAGTTATACTAGCTTTATGGGAAGTTAGATATAACAACTTAAGAATGATAAAAGGAACAGTTTACTTATGTGTTTATAACAGACTTATATTGATTTATGAAAGAATAATAAAATGGTTTGATATGTAGACATGATATGATGATATGTGTGGAAGTGACTTGTGACGTTTGTATAAGAGGGTATTCTTGTTGTGCTTATGTTGTTTAAACGATAAGCTGTTATGTTAGTATTATATCACTCACCTCTTGACATGTATTCTGGGGTTAAGGCGCCTCCGTCGGGGTAGACTCAGTGATGCAGGACCATGATTCGAGAATACCTCATGCGGGTCCAGGGGACCTATGCGGAGCTACGAGAGTTCCAGGTTAGTGTGCGGGGTTATACCTCATGCGGTCTGTTATACCCCGTATTTCCAGAGTATGTATGCGAGGACGTACGTGCGAGAATACGGCAGAAAGATTGGAAAGGAAGAAAGAGGTGATTTTTCCACGGAAAAGTTTCCGGTTTTTGTGAAGGAAAAAGGTTCGTTAATGGGAATTGGATTCCCAGATTTGGTATTCGGACTTCCTGGAATATTAGAGAATTATGGAATTTTATTTTCGGAAATGGTCACGTGGGGCCCACGGGAGAAATTCTGGTTTTGTAGAGCCACTTTGTTTTCGAGATTTTGGCCATTGTGGATATTTTTCGAAAGACGTTTTTTGAGGGCCAATAGGAGGGTGACACGTGTCACCCCCGCCTAGGTGGCTTGGCCGAAATGACATTTGTGCACAACACCCGGTTAGAGTCGTTTTTTTTCGAAAACTTTTTGGTAGCTTTCGAAGGGAAAAATACGGCGATGTGATTTATTATTTTTTCGGATTTTTACGAGAGACGAAATGTTTTGGACCAACGAGAGGGCAACACTTGGCACCCTCTCATTGGTGGACTTGAGGGCGGAATTAGGGCCGAATGGATGGGCAAGTTGTGGTAGATATTTGTGTAGATATTTGTGAGGGATTTGTGGAGTAGGGTTAGGGTGCACTTGGCTTGATCTTGGCCTTACACTTGCCTTGCACATGGCTTGATCTTGGCCATTGGTTGGCTTTTGGTTTTGCTATAAATACCGCTTGGCAAGACTTCATTCATCCAAAAATGTTCCAAGTCTTGCTATCCTTCCCTCTCCTCTTGTTTGACTCGTCCAAGAGCCCCCTCCCTAGTAAAGGCCCTTGGCCGAGAAACCCTCCCTTTGAGTGGCCTTGTGGCGAGAGGTTCCCTCCTCCTAGTGGTGTGGCCGAGCCTACCCCCTGGTAGAAAGTTGTCTTCCAAGTATTGTTGTAATGCCCAAAATACCTTAGCCTTGTACCTTGTAGTATTCCAAAGATACCTCTATCGTAGAGCAGGAAATACTACCTTTTGTCCTTTAGTCTCAAACCGAAACCCTAAGGAAATCTTAGTTGGTTGAAGTATTTGAGTGGAAGTTGGTTAGAACTTCTAAGGGTTGTTTGGAGGCGGATTGGGCGCGCAGTGGAGCTAAACCTTGCTCAGGATCGACATTATAACTTGGATAATTTTGGGCTTGTCGAGGTAAATATTCTTGTTCCCTTATTGTAATTGGAGATTACATATTGTAGGAATATATAGTTGAGGTATACTATATATAGAACTGAACATTATTGTGCGGCAATGTCTTTTGACTTAAGCCTGAATTTAAGAAAAGAACTGAACTGTAATTACATAGGACTGTATTACAGTAGACTTGTGTAGCTTTGTTGTGAAGTAGAATTGTACATGTCCGGTTAGACGTGTAAACCCCCCCCCCTGGTTGGCTTGGTAGCCGGCCTCGATAGAGGAGGAGATTTACGCTGTTGCGGAGGGGGGAGGTGCTGCCGAATTTTCTGTAGAGAAATGGAACCTTGTGTTTTGAGGTTAATAGAAGTTGTGGCCTTTTTAGGTGAAAAGTACTAAGAGTAGCGTATTCTGCTTGAGGAGTGGAAAGGGCTAGCAAGGTTGTAGTACTTGGAGCATTTTGCTTATTGTCGATAAATCGTCGCGAGGTATGTGAACCTCTTCCTATCTTTTCTAGCATGATTGTTGTGAACTATGTAGTACGGTAGACGTACATGTGCTAAGTGATTTGGTTGGTTTAAAACATAGGGTGTTATAATAGCTTTATGGGAAGTTAGTTATAACGACCTTATGTAAGTGAAAATGGTTTACTGATGTTAGAAGTTAAGAGACTTGATCTTATAAGATAAGAGACTTAACTTATTTGTTTAAATGTGGATGTTTGTGTGAAACCTCATTCGTGAGTAATGAGTACTTGGTTTTTTAAAGGGATAATGTTTCTTGATTTGGGAATCGAATGTGTATCGACAGGACCAACTGCAGCGTTAATAAAGGAAAATGTATTGAATAATGATGTGTTGTATTAAAACCAGTAGAAACCTCCATCTGCATAGAAGCTAAGATGAGACAAAATGATATTACATTTTCTAGATCATGGCTGCTGTAATAAGATCGTTATAAACAAGAATAAACTACTCACATATATGACATATGTTACTCAATTGTTCTAAAATGGAATCAAGTGATTAATTTTGGGAACTATGAAACCATTTGAAAATTAGAAGCTTGAGTAATTGAAACTAGGCAACCGGGACTTAGGAAAAGAATGTTGTTACTTGATTTTGAAAAGGAAGGTGGGTTGGTCATTCTAATACTACGGGTATCGGGTGACTTTTATAAAAGTAATGGATCTCTTTTAAAAGAACTTAACGTATGTAGTACTTTGGGGTTAAAAACCCGGACTTTGGCATAAAATGAAAGTACTTTGAGTTGTGTGAAACTTGCCTATGATTGTTGTTGTGAAACTTGCCTATGCTTGTTGTTGTGAAACTTGCCTATGTTTGTGATGATAGCCTTTATTGTACAAGCGTTGTGTTTCTGTGTTACGCGTCTCTCGATAGAGGTCGGTTGGTAGTTGAGAACTTACTTGGGCGTCGCGGCGTGGCGGAGAAATTCCGCAGATGCGTTCGTTGATAGTATTATTGTTGTTAATCGCTTTGGACATACCGACCGCGATCGTAGCGCGCGGGTATGCTTCCATTTTGGTTAAGGTCTTGTGGTTAATCGCTTTGGATATCTCGACACGATCGTAGCGCGCGGGTATGTTTCCATTTGATTATCGCCTTGTGATTTCCTTTTTGGACATCGCGACACGATCGTGGCGCTGCGGGTATCGTCCATTTGGAATCTTGTCTATTGTTTCCCTTTGGACATCGACACGATGCGTAGCGCTGCGGGTATCGTCCATTTGGAAAGTTGTCTTATTGTTTCCCTTTGGACATCTCGACACGATCGTAAGCGCGCGGGTATGCTTCCATTTGGATTCTTTGTCTTGTTGTTATCATATCATCATTGCCGCGGTGAGAAGGTATTCCACGGGCATGATTGATGTTGTGGGCGTGAGACCACGACTTGATATAATCATTATATGTGATGTCTTTGTAGTTTGGCTATCATACATGTCTCTGCTTTGTATGATTATGATTTCATTCTGACATTATGCGATTCACATACTTGGTACTGTTATCGACCTCCTTGGCTGCGTTCATCGCGGTAGAGGTACATCGGTCGTGGATCCTCGCCATAGGATCACGATTCGGTAGCATTGTGAAGCTCCGTTTCTCGGAGGCTTATCTTTTGGTATGTGTTCCACGAGTTGTAGGTTCTTGTACATTCGAGGTATGGCGGGGCCACTGTCCGTCATAGTCATTGTATATCTTAAGTGCAGTAATCTTGTTGTGGCGGGGTTGTAAAAGGATTAAACTGTTCAGGTTTTATGTATATACTAAGGCAACTATTTTGGTTGGCCTATTCATTTATTATATCTCTTGTTAAATGACTCATGTTTTATGTTCCGTGATTTTCTACGATGTATGTATCACTAGGGTGCGGGGTAAGGCACGATCCACGGCCCGATTTTGGGGTGTGACATAGTGGTATCGAGCGATTAATCCTCGGAAAGTGTCTGAGCCGTGTCTAGTAAGTCTTGATTATCGATGTGTTGTGCACCACATCTATAATCGTGAGGCCGCAGACATTTGGGATTAGTTTCCATTCTTCTTATTCCGAGATCGTGCCTTAGAGTCTGTGTTGTAAGTTGGACCCTCCGCGTATCTCGTTTTACGATTATGCCTCGCGCCAGCAACCAGA
This sequence comes from Przewalskia tangutica, assembly GCA_029844215.1. Classification (NCBI taxonomy): domain Eukaryota; kingdom Viridiplantae; phylum Streptophyta; class Magnoliopsida; order Solanales; family Solanaceae; genus Przewalskia; species Przewalskia tangutica. The sequence continues at coordinate 70,250,187 of CM056727.1, forward strand.
GCCCGAAGAAGGGCAAGGCGGCCGAGTCTTGCTAGTGAGATCTGAGAGGAGCGCGAGCGCGAGCGAGCACTGAGTTGTGCTTGACGGCGGGTTTTGTGACGCCGGCCCAGCGAGTTTAGAGCGCGGCGATGGCTGCTGAGACCACAATACACGAGCCTCGGTCCACGATGCAGGCGAGAGAGATGGGTTACAAGGAGATGGCGATTCTTTGGCGAGTCGTGGCGAGATATGAGGATAATTTGAATCTGTGATTCGATTCGATTCGATGCACGATGGTTCACCCCGGCGAGATAGTTTGAGGCTACGGGACTTTACGAGTTGTAGCCCGAGTTTTACGGTCGAGGCACGAGGATGATCCGCGAGGAGTTCATCCGGCGATTCTGACCGGATCATGCGGGTGATCAAGGCTTGAGACCGAGTCGTGACTCTTGGTTCGCGTCGGTGCGTGTTACCGCCGTCGATTGGTTTGATTCGTGGGAGCTTTCGGGAGAGCATGCACTCCAGCGGTATGGGATGAGTTTTGGGGCTTTCCTCACGCACTTCTTGCCTCACGGATGAGGAGGGCGCGGTAAACATTCTTGTTGCGAGACAGAGAGCGACCGAGGAGTACAATGTCGAGTTCGATTCTTTGGCTCGATATGTCCTGCGCTAGTTGCAAATATGGAGGATAGGGTGCATCGCCACGCCACGGGCTAGATGATTATATGGTGAGTCTTGTGCGGGTGTTTCTCTTGTGGGCATGGACATTGCCCGCACGCAGCTCATGCACCAGGATGTGAGGCACGGAGGGTCGACGGAATGACTGGATCGGCGAGAAGGGCCGGGGCGGCGGGGTCCTTTGGTGACTTTCGAGGCGGACCGCCTCGTGGCGAGCTAGTTATATACCCCCACCAAGACAGAGTGGTCCTCCGTCTCGGATGCAAGTCGTGGCTCGAGGTTGATTTTCGGGAAGCGAGGGGTGTTAACCAGCTGAAGCCACCCCTACCTCGTTGTGACCGTTGTGGTAGACTCCATTTTGGAGAGTGTCGTGCTAGATTGGGAGTTTGTTTTGCATGCGGCCAGCGGGGCCATTTGCGAGGCTGTCCGACCAAGGGAAGCGCGGATGTTACGACTCGACGCCAGATTTGTGGTGGTTCATCACCCCTACGGTATCGCCTGCAGTGGGCCTATGATTAGAGTGGAGCTGTAGCTTCAGGTATATCCTTACCCCTCTAGAGTTTTGGTATGCTGTTATGATGATCTCATTATTGTGTGCTATGTACGGATAGCATTGTGATATGTGTGAGTTAGAATACATGGTTAGTTGGAAGGTTACGTATGGGGGCATGGTAAGTGTGAACCCTAGACTATGTCACGATTAAGACCTTAGAGGTAAGGTCGTCTTGTGTAAAAGATTCGTTTTATATTTGACCTTTATCAGAGTGCGTAGTATACGTGGGATTTTATTTGTGTGATAAGTCCATGGGTAGTGTGAGATGGAAGTGGTAGCTTTCATGATTTGAAATGGGTAAGATTGTTCCGTGTCGGGAAACAAGTGTTGGGCGATTGTGGGTCGGGTTGATGGCGCTCGCGGAATCGACCGTAGCGATTTTAGGTGGGTCGGTCGGGTGGTCCCGCGGTGGTAGGGTCACGAGGTGCTAGGCGAGTTTAGACGACCATCGTATGAGTTTGTGGATGTGTTCGACCAGAATCGTTCGTGAAGGCCGGTAATGGCCTTAGGGGATATTACGGCTAGTAAGACGACCAAGTTTGGAGGTGGTGACTCCAAAGTTTTGGAAACGGAAGCGATGACTAAAGTGTGGTACGTATACTAGAAGAGTTCATGTGTTCGAGAAGGGCACGACGAGTAAGGAAGGAGGAGAACGTGTGTTATTTCGTGGCCAAGCTGTGGCGTTGGCAATTTGTTAGAAGAGCTTCATCGATATCCGTCTTGTGAAGGAACATTCGGACGAATGTTTCTGGCGAGGGGAGAATGTTATACCCCGTATTTCCAGAGTATGTATGCGAGGACGTACGTACGAGAATACGGCAGAAAGATTGGAAAGGAAGAAAGAGGTGATTTTTCCACGGAAAAGTTTCCGGTTTTTGTGAAGGAAAAAGGTTCGTTAATGGGAATTGATTCCCGATTTGGTATTCGGACTTCTGGAATATTAGAGAATTATGGAATTTTATTTTGGAAATGGTCACGTGGGCCCACGGAGAAATTTACGGTTTTGTGGGGCCCACTTTGTTTTCGAGATTTTGGCCATTGTGGATATTTTCGGAAGACGTTTTTTTTTGGGCCAATAGGAGGGTGACACGTGTCACCCCCGCCTAGGTGGCTTGGCCGAAATGACATTTGTGCACAACACCCGGTTAGAGTCGTTTTTTGACGAAACGTTTTGCGTAGCTTGCGAAGGGAAAATTCCGGCTATGTCATTTAGTATTTTTGCGGATTTTTCCGAGAGACGAAATGTTTTGGACCAACGAGAGGGCAACACTTGGCACCCTCTCATTGGTGGACTTGAGGGCGGAATTAGGGCCGAATGGATGGGCAAGTTGTGGTAGATATTTGTGTAGATATTTGTGAGGGATTTGTGGAGTAGGGTTAGGGTGCACTTGGCTTGATCTTGGCCTTACACTTGCCTTGCACATGGCTTGATCTTGGCCATTGGTTGGCTTTTGGTTTTGCTATAAATACCCTCGCTCAAGACTTCATTCATCCAAAAATGTTCCAAGTCTTGCTATCCTTCCTCTCCTCTTGTTTGACTCTCGCCCAAGAGCCCCCTCCCTAGTAAAGGCCCTGGCCGAGAAACCCTCCCCTGGAGTGGCCTTGTGGCCGAGAGGGTCCCCTCCCCCCTCCGAGTGGTGTGGCAGAGCCTACCCCCTTGGTAGAAAGTTGTCTTCCAAGTATTGTTGTAATGCCCAAAAATACCTTAGCCTTGTACCTTGTAGTATTCCAAAGATACCTCTATACGTAGAGCAGGAAATACTACCTTTTGTCCTTTAGTCTCAAACCGAAACCCTAAGGAAATCTTCATAGTTGGTCAAGTATTTGAGTGGAAGTTGGTTAGAACTTCTAAGGGTTGTTTGGAGCGGATTGAGCGCACGGAGTGGAGCTAAACCTTGCTCAGATCGACATTATAACTTGGATAATTTTGGGCTTGTCGAGGTAAATATTCTTGTTCCTTATTGTAATTGGAGATTACATATTGTAGGAATATATAGTTGAGGTATACTATATATAGAATCGAACATTATTGTGCGCAATGTCTTTTGACTTAAGCTGAATTTAAGAAAAGAATCGAATCGTAATTACATAGGGTGTATCAGATGAGACTTGTGTAGCTTTGTTGTGAAGTAGAATTGTACACGCCGTTAGGCGTGTAAACCCCCGTTGGCTTGGTAGCCTCGATAGAGGAGATTTACGCTGCTGGGGCGGGGAGGTCTTCGAATTTTCGTAGAGAAATGGAACCTTGTGTTTTGAGGTTAATAGAAGTTGTGGCCTTTTAGGTGAAAAGTACTAAGAGTAGCGTATTCGCGAGGAGTGGAAAGGGCTAGCGCGTTGTAGTACTTGGAGCATTTTGCTTATTGTCGATAAATCGTCGCGAGGTATGTGAACCTCTTCCTATCTTTTCTAGCATGATTGTTGTGAACTATGTAGTACGGTAGACGCATGTGCTAAGTGATTTGGTTGGTTTAAAACATAGGGTGTTATAATAGCTTTATGGGAAGTTAGTTATAACGACCTTATGTAAGTGAAAATGGTTTCTTGATGTTAGAAGTTAAGAGACTTGATCTTATAAGATAAGAGACTTAACTTATTTGTTTAAATGTGGATGTTTGTGAAACCTCATTCGTGAGTAATGAGTACTTGGTTTTAAAGGGATAATGTTTCTTGATTTCGAATCGAATGTGTATCGAGCACCACCGCGGCGTTAATAAAGGAAAATGTATTGAATAATGATGTGTTGTATTAAAACCAAGAGAAACCTCCATCCGCATAAGCTAAGATGAGACAAAATGAAATTACATTTTCTAGATAATGGATTATGTAATAAGATCGTTATAAAAAAGAATAAAATACTCAAATATATGACATATGATACACAATTGTTCTAAAAATGAAATCAAGTGATTAATTATGGGAACTATGAAACCATTTGAAAATGAAGCTTGAGTAATCAAACTAGGCAACCGGGACTTAGGAAAAGAATGTTGTTACTTGATTTTGAAAAGGAAGGTGGGTTGGTCATTCTAATACTACGTATCGGGTGACTTTTATAAAAGTAATGGATCTCTTTAAAAGAACTTAACGTATGTAGTACTTTGGGGTTAAAAACCGGACTTTGGCATAAAATGAAAGTACTTTGAGTTGTGTGAAACTTGCCTATGATTGTTGTTGTGAAACTTGCCTATGCTTGTTGTTGTGAAACTTGCCTATGCTTGTGATGATAGCCTTTATTGTACAAGCGTTGTGTTTCTGTGTTACCGCTCTCGATAGAGGTCGGTTGATAGTTGAGAACTTACTTGACGCGTCGGCAGCGACGAGAAATTCCACGTGCGTTCGTTGATAGTATTATTGTTGTTAATCGCTTTGGACATACCGACACGATCGTAGCGCACGTATGCTTCCATTTTGGTTAAGGTCTTCGCGTTAATCGCTTTGGATATATCGACACGACGCGTAGCGCACGGGTATGTTTCATTTTGATTATCGCCAGTGATTTCTTTTTGGACATACCGACACGACGCGTAGCGCACGTATCGTCCATTTGGAATCTTTGTCTATTGTTTCCCTTTGGACATACTGACACGATGCGTAGCGCACGGGTATGCGTCCATGTGGAAAGTTGTCTTATTGTTTCCCTTTGGACATACTGAAACGATGCGTAGCGCACGGGTATGCTTCCATTTGGATTCTTTGTCTTGTTGTTATCATATCATCATTGCCGTGATGGCGGAAGGTATTCCACGCATGATTGATGTTGTGGGCGTGAGACCCTGACTTGATATAACTGTTATATGTGATGTGCTGTAGTTTGGCTATCATACATGTCTCCTGCTTTGTATAGACGGTTATGATTTCATTTACAGATTATGCGATTTCACATACTTGGTACTGTTATCGACCTCCTCGGGCCGCGTCACGCCGCAGTAGAGGTACATCGGCCGTGGATCCTCGCCATAGGATCACAAGCCAACAGACGTGAAGCTCCGTTTCTCGAGGCTTATCTTTTGGTATGTGTTCCCCGAGTTGTAGGTTCTTGTACATTCGTGGTATGGCGGGCCCCGTCCGTCATAGTCATCAGATATCTTAGAGGTCTGTAATCTTTGTAAGGTGGTTGTAAAAGGATTAAACTGCTGTGTTTTATGTATATACTAAGGCAAGCTTTTGGTTGGCCTATTCATTTATTATATCTCTTGTTAAATGACTCATGTTTTATGTTCTGATTTTCTCGATGTATGTATCACTAGGGTGCTCGGGTAAGGCACGACCACGCCCGATTTTCGGGGTGTGACACGATGCATGTGGCCATGCGGACTACGAGTCGGGGCGTTGCCGGGAGTAGCTACCTCGATGCGGGTTATACCCTATGCGGGCCTATGTGAGTGGCCTATGCGACTACGGAGTCGTGATTAGGCTTGCATAGTGATACTACAGGCGATTGCCCCGCTCGATCATTCGCGGCTAGAAAAGACTCGCTACTGATTTACCTATTACGCTCTTGTTTATGATGTGGCACTATGTGCGGTTACATTGGTTGTTTCGTGCATATTTGTAAAAATTTGGTTTTAAAGTGATATGATTTCATTTAAGTACTTTACAGTTTCACATACTTAGTAATTGTCAGATCGACCTCCTTGGTTGCGTTCATGAGAAGGTAAGAGCGGCAGTGCTAGATCCACATCCTTAGGATCTTTGCGTTGGTGTCAGGAGCTCCATCTTCTCCGGAGGCTCTACTTTTGGGTATGATCTCCCTGTATTGTAGATAGTTTTGTACATTCAGGGTATGGCGGGGCCCTGTCCTGCCATAGTTGTTTACTTCCTTAGAGGTCTGTAGTCCTATTGTACAGTATGAGATGTAACTGCAAAACTATGTTTATATATATATGCCGAAAGGCAAGCTTTTCTTCAGATAAACTGTTTCTCCTTTTTTTATATTTCTTGTCTTGTTTTATATTTCCGCTGATTTTCTCTGATGTATGACTACTTGGGTGCCCGGGTAAGGCACCAGTCACGGGCCCCGGAACGGGTCGTGACAAATTTTGTGAGAAGAAGGGAACATATCTATACAGGGAAGGACTACAAGTCTAACCCAATAGTATTTCTCGATGAGGTAGAAAACCTACTGTTTACACGAGGATGTGTGGAGACGCATGACGTCAATTTGGTAATCGCACGGTTAGAGGACGACACACGGGTGTGGTGGAGAAATTTTAGAAGAAATCATTTTCCGATGTCACCACCGATGACGTGGGGAGTTGAGCGCGTTCAGTGAAAAGTACATGCTTAACTCCCGAAAAGATGCGCTCAGACGTGAGTTTGAACTGTTGAAACAAGGAGACCGCAATGTGATAGAATACAATACCTAATTCATCCGATTGTCATCATACAACACACATATTATTCCTACAGAAAGGAAGAAAGGCAAAAGAGTTGTTAAGGGTTTAAACCCAAACTTGGAAGAGAAGGTAGTGGCATTAGCCCATTATCGGGCATACCTTCAGATCGTCGGTATGACAATGAGGGTAGAAGGTTTCGCTAAATCAAAAAGAGAATATTCGTAGAAGAGATTTCGGACGTCAGGATCATTTAACCAGAGTCAAAATCAGAAGCAGGAGTTTAGTAAGGGATATTCAGGACCGAACCAATCTGTGGGCCAGTCTTATTTCAAGCCTAAGGGGCACAGTTGGTCTAATTACCAAGGTAGCAAGGACAAGGCCACCAACCCTAACACAGAAGGTGACAAACCGATTTGTAAGATTTGTCAAAGGAAACACAATGGAGAATGTCGACTCTTAACGAAGACATGTTATAACTGTGGAGAGTCAGACCACTATGCCAGGGATTGCAAGAAGAGGACCCAAACTCAATCTATTCAGGGGAGGTCAGAAGCAACCACAACTGCCTACAGGGGAAATCAAGGAAACCAACCCCGCCAGAGTCAGGGAGGTCAACAACCCAACAATTCTAATCGGCTCTACGCTTTGCCCCAGAGGAATGAGGCAGAAACATCTAATGCGGTGGTCACATGTATTTTGCTAGTCTCGAGTATTCCTGCATTTGTATTATACGATCCCGGCTCTACATTTTCATATGTGTCAATGGGCTTTGCTATGAATTTACACGTAGAACCTTCTTATTTAAGTGAACCTTTTGAGGTTATGACACCAGTAGGGGCTTCAATTTGGGCCTCTCGGGTGGTAAATAATTTCCCATTAGAAGTGAATGGCAGGGGAACAATGGTGAACCTAGTACTACTTGATATGGTAGACTTCGACGTCATTTTGGGTATGGATTGGTTGTCGGCATGTTATGCCATGTTAGATTGTCGGCGAAAGATAGTGAGATTAACTTTTCCCGGAGAACCAGAAGTTGTTATAAGGGGTAGGATTGGAATATCCTCAGGTCAGTTTATCTCCTACCTTGGGGCTCAAAAGTTATTGAGAAGTCACAGAGTGGAGTATGCATATCTGACTAATATAGTGAATACCCAAAAGGAATCCCCAGCAGTGAATGATGTTCCTATTGTTCGAAATTTTCCGGAGGTTTTTCCTGAAGATCTTCCAGGCCTTCCTCCGGATAGAGGAGTGGAGTTTGCTATAGAGTTAATTCCGGGTACAAGACCCATTTCTATTCCTCCATATCGAATGTCCCCAGCTGAATTGAGGGAGTTAAAAGAACAATTGAAGGATCTTCTGGATAAAGGCTTTATAAGGCCTAGTGTTTCCCCTTGGGGTGCACCAGTCATGTTTGTGAAAAAGAAAGACGGATCGCTCCGAATGTGCATCGATTATCGGCAGCTCAATAAGGTCACGATCAAGAACCGATACCCATTACCAAGAATCGATGATCTGTTTGACCAACTTCAGGGAGCTAGCTATTTTCCAAGATTGATCTCCGTTCGGGATATCATCAGCTGAAAATAAATCCAGATGATATATCCAAAATAGCCTTTAGAACCCGATACGGCCATTATGAGTTTTTGGTCATGTCTTTTGGGTTAACCAATGCCCCAGCAGCTTTTATGGATTTAATGAACAGAATCTTCAAACCATTCCTAGATTTGTTCGTGATTGTGTTCATAGATGATATCCTAATCTACAGTAAGAGTGTTGAAGAACATGAAGAGCATCTGAGGTTAGTGCTTCAAGTCTTGAAACAGGCGAAACTATATGCTAAATTTTCAAAGTGTGAATTTTGGTTGGAAAAGGTAGCCTTTTTGGGCCATGTTGTGTCAAGGGAGAGAATTATGGTAGACCCCCAGAAGATAGAAGCAGTAAAGAACTGGCCAAAACCGACCACTCCGACAGAGGTTAGAAGTTTCTTGGGTTTGGCTGGGTATTATAGAAGATTCGTAAAAGGTTTTTCTAGTCTTCCGCTCCTTTGACCGGTTGACTCAAAAACGGTTAAGTACCATGGTCGAAGCATGTGAAGCAAGTTTTGAAACTAAAGGAATTGTTGACTCATCGCTGATCCCTAACCTTACCATCGTGACAAGAAGGGTTCACGCCTATTGCGATGCCTCAGAGTTGGTTAAGATGTGTCTTGATGCAGCTTTGGAAAGGTTATTGCGTATGCATCTAGACAATTGAAGATACATGAGAAGAATTACCCAACTTATGACTTGGAATTAGTCATGGTGGTGTTTGCCTTACGAATATGGAGACATTATTTGTATGGTGTGCATGTGGACATATTTACAGATCATAAGAGTTTGCGAGACATAACCACGCAGGAAGGATTTGAATCTCACAAAGAAGATGGTTAGAGTTGCTTAAGGATTATGACCTTAGTATTCTTTACCATCACAGGAAAGCTAACGTGGTGGCCGACGACTCGAGAGAGATCAATGGGCGCTTGGCCCATTTGGCAATACAAAAGAGGGTATTGTTAGTGAGGTACAAAGATTGGGAAACCTCGGGTTAACTTAAGCGAGATCGGTGAAAGTAGGGTGGTGGTACATGATACCTCGCGATGCCTTAGCCTAAATAAAAGAAAGTCAGTTTGAGGATACGGAGTTTGTTGGATTTCGGGAGAGGATCCAACAGGGAAAACCTTCACAGTTTACATTGGGAAATAATGACGGAACCCTTCGGTATAAGGGTAGGTTATGTGTTCCTAAGGTAAAGGATCTAAGGAGGAAGCTCTTAGATGAGGGTCACAACACAAGATATTCCATTCATCCAGGGTCAACAAAAAAAATGTATCAGGACCTCAAGGCAAATTACTGGTGGGACGGGATGAAGAAGGACGTTGCGGAGTTTCTCGGGAGGTATCTTATATGTCAGCAGGTGAAAGCTGAACATCAAAAACCTGGCGGATTACTTCAGGACATTGGGGTCCCCATGTGGAAATGGGAGGCGATTCATATGGATTTTGTAACTGGTCTACCGAAAACTCGAGAAGGGTATGATTCTATTTGGGTGATTGTTGATCGGCTTACAAAGTCATCTTATTTCTTACCGGTCAAGACTACGTATCGCGCACCACGACGCATGATTTATTTGAAGGAGATTGTGCGGTTACACGGATTCCTTACAAATTATTTCAGATAGGGTTCCCAGTTCACCTCACACTTTTGGAAAAGTTTCAGCAGGTCTCGGGACAAAAGTTAAGTTACACGACTTTCCACCCGCAAGCAGATGGGCAAGCCGAGCGAACAATTCAAACACTTGAAGACATGTTGCGATCTTGTGTGTTAGATTTTCAGGAAGCCGGTTGGACCATCTATGTCTAATTGAGTTCGCTACAACAATAGTTTTCACTCTAGCATACAAATGGCCGTTTGAAGCATTATATGGACGAAAATGTAGGTCTCCACTTGGATGGTTCGAGGTGGGTGAGACGCAATCGTTTCGACTGAAGTCATTCAAGAAACAAATGATAAGGTACAGATGATTCGGAGCGGATCAAAACAACTCATAGCCGTCATAAGTCCTACGGATCATCGAAAGAGATCTTGAATTCCAAGAGGAGAAAGTATTTTTAAAAGTGTCCCCAATGCAGGGAGTGATGCGCTTTGGTAAGAAAGGGAAATTGAGCCCAAGGTTTATTGGGCCATATGAGATCTTGCGAAGAGTGGGAATGTGGCTACGAATTAGCACTTCCACAAGAGCTGGAAGTAGTGCATCCGGTATTTCATGTGTCAATGTTACGAAAATACTTGCACGATCCAAGTCACGTCATCCTTCCCCAGGAGATAGTTCTTAATAAAGAGCTTCAATATGAAGAGACTCCGGTAGAAATACTTGATAGAAAGGTCCAACGCCTTAGAAATAAAGATATTGCTTCCGTGAAGGTCCTATGGAGGGATCACTCCACATAAGAAGCCACATGGGAAGCTGAAGACGCGATGAAAGTAAAATATCTATTTATCTTTGAATGAGGTAATAAAAATGTGTCAAATAGTACTCCATATGTGTACTATATTTTTGTTTGTCTATATGCATGTGTTACGACCTTATTCACATTCGAGGACGAATGTTGTGTAAGGAGGGGAGAATGTAAAATTCCAAAATTTGTTGTGTGTCTAGGTGATTATGTTACGACCTTATTCACATTCGAGGACGAATGTTGCTTAAGGAAGGGAGAATGTGAAGTCCCAAATTATTGTTACAATAATAATAATAATAATAATAATAATAATAATAATAATAATAGTGGGAGGCATTAGAAAATTAAGAATTTAAGTTATACATTATTAACATATTATTAACTTTTCATTTACACTATCCTATTAAATAAAAGATGATGACCTCTTATATTAATGATTGTGTTAAATTTCATCTTAACACTAAATGGAAAAAAAAATCTGCACATCTTTCCTTCCCTCTCCCCTCACTCACGTTTTTCCCCTTCCCCTCCCTTTAATTCCCCTCAATCCCTTGTCCTTCCACCTACCATGGGTTACCTACACCTCAATTTATATATTGTGTTTGACACAAAAAAAAAACAAAGTACCTAGCACAAAGAATAACAAATCAGAAAAAAAATCAAGTAAACAAAAAAAAAAAAAAATCAGAAACATATCAAGAGAGCAAGAAGAATAAGAATCAGGAAATACTAGGGAGCAATGATCATTTCTAGCAACCGAACAACAATCCTTTTCACGCTTACAAGGTGAGTTTTCTCACTCAGAAATTCTTGGTAACATCCTTTATTTTTAGTTCAATACATGTTAGAATAAGAATTGAGTGTTGAAAAGAAATATTGAACTTTTGATTGTTTAGACGACTAGTTGCGTCATGAACTTTACGAACTGTTCTCACTGAGTTATAATTGTTAGAATTTGATGAAATTCGGAAGAATGGTACACCTCTCTATTATGATCATATAGAACCACAAATGAGGTAAAATGGACATACGGTTTGAAAGTTATCATAGTTCAAAGTTTCTGCCTTAGATTTGGCCAAAATTCGGAAAGGCATAATTACGGATTGTCTTTATTGAGTTTTACTTATTGGAATTATATGAAAATTTACATGGTTGTAAATCTCTCTGTTACGGACAGATATAGATAAAGAGTTGTTAAAACGGACTTACGAGTTGAGAGTTATTGTAGTTTGAAGTTGCTGCCTCGGATTCGTCCGAATCCAGAAGGGCAGGACGTTGAAACGTAAAACTGTACTAATCCGTGGGGAATATGAAAATTTGTGCTAAACGAAAGTTCTATATCTCTCTGTTGTGGACATTTTGAGACCTTACGGGGGTCTATCCGACTTACAGATTGAGAGTTATCGCTGTTTAAAGTTTCTGCCTCGGATCTATCGAGATCCAGGAAGGGCAGCGAATAAAAGTGTAAAACTGTACCAAATGGTACAGAATATGAAAGGATGGTTCACATGGAGACGTGTATCTCTCTGTTCTCATCGTTTTGAGATTTTATGGGGCTTGAACGGGTTTACAGATTAGGAGTTATGACTATTCTAAGATTGAGTTATGTTTAATAAAAATTCTGCCGAAACCAATTTCATGTGGCTGTTTTGAGGATAAATTTGTGTTAGTTACCCAAAGTAGTTTTAAATGAAATTTGGTACAGTGAAAGATCCCCGTCTTACCTTAGTTTCCGCTTGAGAAACACCTTAGTTGGAGTTATGGTTAAAAAGTTATAATCGTTACAAGTATGAATGACAGAATGTTAGAAAAGAGAATAGTATTTATTCGATCTTCTGAAAAATATGAAAAGTGAATACGTGTTCACATAAATATATAAATATATAATGGATCGGGTTGCACACGCAACAAAGCGTAAAGTGAATACGCGTTCACAAATACGTAAACATAATGGATCGGGTTGCACGCCGCAACAAAGCGTAAAGTGAATACGTGTTCACAAATACGTAAATATAATGGATCGCCGCACGCCGCAACAAAGCGTAAAGTGAATACGCGTTCACAAATACGTAAACATAATGGATCGGGTTGCACGCCGCAACAAAGCGTAAAGTGAATACGTATTCACAAATACGTAAATATAATGGGTCGGGTTGCGCGCCGCAACAAAGCGTAAAGTGAATACGCGTTCACAAATACGTAAATATAATGGGTCGGTTGCACGCCGCAACAAAGCGTAAAGTGAATACGCGTTCACGAATACGTAAACATAATGGATCGGGTTGCACGCAGTAACAAAGCGTAAAGTGAATAAGTGTTCACAAATACGTAAATATAATGGATCGGCACGCGCAACAAATATGAAAGATGAATACATGTTCGCTTTATATAAATATGAAAAGTGAATACGTTCACAAATATATAAATGTAACAAACATATGGAAATGTAGGGGAATGTCCTAACGTATAATACGAGATAAACTGAAGTGTTAGTTAAACCGAGAATTTCCTATGAGGAGTTGTTGCATATTTAAAAATGTTGTAACCTGATATGTTTTTGCAATATGCTTATTACGTTATAATGTGATTGCGCTTGGAATATTGTGGTGTTACTTTGAATTGCAGGGTAAGGTTCTCCACTCGGATGGTAGGGCTGACTCTTTATTTAACATGTTTCAGAAAAGCGTGATAGAGGAAAGACTCCACGCCAAGGCTAGCGATCGTCCCGCATCCTCTTGTCATACCAAGTCCATTGTTTCGGGCTTTGTACTCGTCAGGTTCAGAATGTCAGTTCCAATGTCTCGGAAAATGCCCGTGTGGAATGATCTCCCTTCCAACTTAGAATAATATTTGTCAGTATGTCTATGTAGAAACAATATTTGCACGAGCATGAGCTCGCGTTATATTTTCAATAAAGTCATAAACAAATTTCTTTATTGTTATTTTTATTAATAGCTCCGTATTTGAATATAAAGTTTAAATTTCTAAATAAAGGGAATTAAATGGTGCTCCTGGTGGAAAATAATTGTCCAGGTGTCATCACACCCTAAGTAAAGACTTAGGAAAAGTCGGGGCGTGACAACCCGCAACTGATCCCGTAGTCTGTGCTATCCCACCAGTGCCACCTCTGGTCGGACAGTCTCTCGCCAAATGGCCCTGTTGGCCGCAAGCATAACAAGCTGTCGAAATAGTACGACACTCCCCAAGATGGGGTCTACCACATCGACCACACCGAGGTAGGGTTGGCTCCATCTAGCTAACACCCCTCCTCCCCGAAACACAAGCCACGACTGCCTCGAACATCCCGAACGTCCCGGCATGGAGGACCACTCAGATCTTGGCGGAGGCGCATAATCGCTCTTCTTGAGGCGGTCCGCCTCAAAGTTACCAAAGGTCCTCGCTGTCACGGCCTCTTATGCTGATCCCGTCCCTACGCCGGTCTCTACGTTCTCAATCCTCGTGCATAAGCTTTGTATACGGCAATGTCCATGCCCTGAAGAGCTACTCGCACAACTCTCTCGCTAGATAATCGTCAAGTCACGTGACATATCGGTGCACTCTATCCTCCATGTACGCCACTAAAGCGGGACATAACGAGCCAACGAGTCAAACTCTATCTTGTATTCCCGAACCGTCCGCCTGCTACGCCTCAACATCATAAATCTATCTCGCCGAGCTCTCCTCATCTGCGAGGGCAAGAAGTGTAAGAAGTGCCTCGAGAACTCGTCCCAACCAGTGGAGGCGCATGCTCCCCGGATAGTTCCCATGAATCAAACCCGACGGCGGTATCACGCGGCCGATGTGAACCTAATACCACCGACTGCGTCTCGAGGCCACGATCACTTTCATGATCCGCCGCACTGTCGAATAAACTCACGAGGATCTTCCTCGGTTCGATCCATAGAACTCGGGTGGATGCAACTCAAGAAGTCCGAAGTCTCAAACTATCGGATCTAGGGTGAACTCTCGGTACTACCGGAACCTCCGACTCGTCGCCTCATTCCTAGCCACAAGCCTAGCTAGTAATCGGGCCATCTCTTGTAACTCATATCCTCGGCTCGCAGTCGTGGGCGAGACTCGTATCGTAGCCTCAGTAGCTACTGCTGCTGCTCTAAACTCCCCTGGGGCTAGCGGCGTCGCAGAACTCCCCATCTGAAGTACCACCTTAGGTAAAGATCGGGCTGTGCTCAGCAACCCTCGTGCTCTACTCGCGGCCTCCTCTGCTTTGCCCTTCGGGCTCTGGTTGCCTGCGTAGGCATAGCGGTAAAAGAATACGTCAGAGGGAGTCGAACTTATAACACAGCTCTAAGGCACGATCTCAGAGTGAGAAGAATGGAAACCAATCCTAAATATCCTGTAGCCTCCTGATTATAGATGTGGTGCACAACACACCGATAATCAAGACTCTACTAGACACTGTCTGTAGACACTTTCCGAGGATTAACTGCTCTGATACCACTTTTGTCATCAATTGGAATGCCCCCAATAAACTTGAGTTGTGTCACGACCCGACCTCGGGCCCGCGACTGGTGCCTTACCCCGGGCACCCTAGTGATAATACATCAGAGAAAAACCAGCGGAAATAAAAACTCAAAGACATGAAACAATGAAATATAAGAAAACAGGCTAACCAAAACGGTCACCTTTCTGTATATAAACATAAAACCCGAACAGTTATATCCCTTTACAAACCTTGCCCACAACAGTACTACAGACTTCTAAGAATGTAACCACAACTATGACGGGACAGGGCCCCGCCATACCCCTGAATGTACAAGTACCTACTATGACAGGGGACTATACCAAAGATAAGCCTCCGGAGAAACGGAGATTCCCAAAACGCTGAACTGTGATCCTATGAGCGAGGATCAACAACCGGTGTACCTCTACTGCATGCATGAACGCACTTCTGGGCGAGGTCGATAACAGTACCAAGTATGTGAAACGAAAATATCAGAAATGAAATCATAATAGTCTATATAAAGCAGAGACATGTATGATAACCAAACTACAAGACACAACATATAAGCAATCGTGTCTAGTCGGGACTCACGCCTCAAGTCATCACTCATGCCCGTGGAATTCCTTCCTCATCGCTTCAGCCTATGACATAAATCATACTCACGTGACGCGCGTGGCATCCTACCTCACCGTCGTGCAGACACATATACAATACATATATATATACCTCCCGCGTGGAATCCTCCATCATCGCCAATGTAGGTGTAACATATAACCATGTGACCCGCGGTGGCATCCTACCTCACCGTCGCTGCATACATATACAACACATATATATATATATATATAATACGCGACGCATGTCCGGAATCCTCATCCTGTAACATGGCCATAACGTGCCTCGGCATCCTCATCGCAGTGCAAGTCTTCGTGGGAGCTAGCCCATGGAATAATAATCGTATATACCATGCCCCTAATCCTCATCGGTGTAGACAGTGTCTTCATGGGGAGCTAGCCCGTGGAATAATAGTAATGGTCACATGCCCCTAATCCTCATCGGTGTATACGCCCATGTGACAATAATAATATACCAGAGTTTAACCCTGACGGGCCGCGTGCCCGGAATCCTCATCGGTGTAGACATGTCCATGTGATAATAACAATGGAAGCATACGTGGAATCCTCCGTCACCGCCGCAGACATCCAATGAAACGACGCATCTAACCCGCATCACGTCGCGTGCTCCGATCCTCATCCGGTATAAGCATGGCCAAGATCAAACAAATTGGAAGCATACGTGGAATCCTCCACATCGCTGTGACGTCCAACAAATTCACAACAAGTCAACGGCCCTCCAACCGAGAGACGCGGTAACATAGTAATACCACCAAGGCTATCACAACTAGTATAGGCAAATTTAACATACTCTTAGACTTCCATTTTATGACAACAAATCCGGGTTTTAACCCCAAAGTACTACATACTTTAATCCTTTCAAAAAGATCTCTTTTTACGTAAAAACAACTCGATACTATTATCCGTAGTACCAAACACGTTCATGTTTAAATCAAGTACTTTATACTTTTTAAACCAAGTGGCTTACACTTTTAAAACAACGTCAAGTATACTTTTAAAACCCAAGTAACTAACTCTTTTAAGATCAAGGTACTCCTACCTTTTAAAACCAAGCCACTTATATTTTTCTCATCAAGAAAAGTTCGATATTTGAAAATAAGTTACTTATACTTTTAAACTCAAGTTACTTCTCTTTTCCCAAAATCAAGTTACTTTTTAAATCCAATAATAAAACCATTCTTTTGTTTTCATAAAGTCGTTATAACTAACTTCCCATAAAACTATTATAACACTTTATGTTTTAAACCAATTTAAGACAAAACCATGCCTTTCTTTTTAAAACAATTTAAGACAATGCCATGCCTTCCTTTTAAACAAAACACTTCAATTCTCAAGTCTCTCTCTTTTATAAAATCAAGTTCCTTACTTTGAAATTTCAGAAAATCAGTACTTATTTATAATGATCTTGTTAAAGCAGTCATGATCTAGGAAATATAATACAATTTTGTCTTATCTTAGCTTCTATGCAGATGGAGGTTTCTACTTGTTTTAATATAATTATTGTCATTACATTTTCCTTTATTAACGCTGCAATGGCTTGTTCGATAGTTATTCCCATTTCCGAAATCAAGTAAAACTTTATTCTTAAAAACCAAGTACTCATTACTCACGAATGAGGTTTCACAACTTTCTACACAATTCAAGTTCTTCACATATCATATCAAGTAAAATATAAGTCAGGTCTCTTATCTTTTAAAATCAATAAACCATTCTTTTACCTACATAAAGTCGTTATAATTAACTTCCCATAAAGCCATTATAACACTTTATGTTTTAAACCAACCAAATTCGTTTAGCACATGTACGTCTACCGTACTACATAGTTCACAACAATCATGCTAGAAAAGATAGGAAGAGGTTCACATACCTCGCGACGATTATCGACAATTAGCAAAATGCTCCAAGTACTATAACCTTGCTAGCCTTTTCCACCCTTCAATTAGAATACGCTACTCGTAGTACTTCCACCTATAATGGCCATAAAACGTCTATCAACTTCTCGATCTCTTTGTAGCACAATTCAAAGTACAAGGTTCCTTATTCTACGGAAAATTCGGCAGCACCTCCCCCCCGTAACCACATAACTCTCCTCCTCTATCAAGGCCCGCTACCAAGCCCAACAACTCCAAGGGGGTTACCCGTCTAACCGGACGTGTACAACACTGCCCCACAATAATACTACAAGTCTCATCAGAATACGGTCCAATGTAAATCTGATTCAATTCTTTATAATCATCCTTCCAATAAATCTTATACTCAATTCTAAACTACTACAACATGTAATATCCAATTACAATAGGGGGACAAAGATCATTACCTCGATAAGCCCAAAATTATCCAAGATTAATAAGTCGATCCTGAGCAATGCTTAGCTCCAATCCTTACGCTCCAACCTGCTCCAAGCAACCCTTAGAAGTTTCTAAACAACTTCTCTCAACACTTCAACCAACTATGAAGATTTTCCTAGGGTTTCATTTTGCGACTATTGGAATAAAGTAGTATTTCCGGGCTGTTATGTTGGGATAACTTTGGAATACTACAAGGGATTTAGGCTAAGGTATTTGGGACTATATCAACACTTGAAGAATTTTTCTACACAAAGGGGGGGTGTGTGTTGGACGAGAACCACAACAAAGGGGGAGGTATTTTGTGACTTAGAAATCTTTAAGTGTGGATGAAATAAGTCTTGCAACATAAGGGGTATTTATAGAGAAATCAATGGCTAGGATTAAAACAAGTGTAAGGTGAGGATTGGGGACATGTGGGAGTGTAGTCTTCCAACCAAATGTCCACCACAACCTTGAGACATATGTTCACCACAATAATGGGACAAGTGGCTTGCCACTTGTCCACCAAAACGTCCAAACACTTGTCCAACTCCAATCGGCCAACATGGCCACATGGGGGTGACACGTGTCGCCCCCTACTCGTCCAAAATATTTCATCTTCCGAAAATATCCGTAATGCCAAAAATCCGAAAATAAAGTGGGCCCCACAAAACCGTAAATTTTTCCCGTGGGCCCCACGTAACCAATTCCGGAAATAAAATTCCATAATTCTCAAATATTCCAAAAAGTCCGAATACCAAATCTGGGAATCCAATTCCCTTTAACGAACCTTTTTCCTTCACAAAATCCGGAAACTTTTCCGTCGAAAAAAATCACATCTTTCTTCCTTTTAATTTAAATGTCGTATTCTCGTACGTACGTCCCCACATACATACCCTGGAACTACGGGGTGTAACAAGTTGATAGTGGTTTACCTGATTGAGCTAAATCTTACCTCATGTTTAATCAATATAAAATTTCTTTCATGTTCTCTATATCGGTTATCTCTTTTGGCTACCAACTAAAAGATGATTAACGTAGCGACAATAACGAAAGACGGAAGATAACGATGATAGGTCACTCTGTCTCTTTCTATGATATCTCATTTGAGGCTAGTCTTGCATTACACTTATATATATATACTACCATGTCCCGATATAGTCGACCGAGCAGCCACGTAGATGTGCACCTAGATGTATTTCTTTCATTACCGCGTTGTGTCATAGACGACTGGGCAGACACGTAGTTGTGTTACCACTGATCAGTTGGGGCTAGGGGTAGCCAGTGGGCCGGGATCGATCGGGGCAGGTTTGGCGGTATCGGCGGGATTGGGACCGACGGGATATGCCGAGGTCCCATCCGAGTTCCGGTCCCGTCGGATTGGGGTCGGGACGGGAACAGGCTAGGACGGGACGGGGGCGAGACGAGGTTTTTTCTTTGCACTTAATTAAATATATATTTATATATATATATATATATATATATATATATATATATATATATATATGTATATAAATAACTCAATAATTAAATAAGAGAGTGTAATAAAAACATTCCAAGGCTGTTTTTGTACCTCTTATATTATTTAATAGAAATATAATTTTTTTCTAATACAATATACATATACAATTGTCAAAATTGCAACTTTGTAGACATAGTAAAATTGCAATCAAAGAAATACATTTTCAAAAAAACATGTTCTATTTTCCTTATAATTTCCTGTGGTTCTTCAGTTGGAATTGGTATTTGTTGATCAAATTGCTCCACGCCGCTTCCACACCTTCGGATAAGATGTCATTGAAGTTTTTGTTTTCTTCTTCGTTGATCTCCGGTTGACCACACCTTCTCCGCTCGTATCCAATCTCTGAATAATACTGCAATTTCTAAATTGTCTCCAGCTAATGAGTGTTTGTGCTCTCCTATTTGAAATCTGCAGGCAGAAAAAGCACTTTCAGATGCCGTTGATGACGCTTGAATGCTCAAAACATCTCGGGTCATCATTGAAAGTGTCGGAAATGTCTTCTCATTCCCCCTCCAGTATTTCAGCAAGTCTTCATCTCCTTCTTCATTGATAACTGCTTGGTACGGTAAAACACCCTGCAAAACAAAAACATCAAACTCGCTAAGTTGGTTAGTAGTGTTAGCACCACACATTTTATTTCTGAAGCTTTCAATACTAGCCGCAGAAACAACATGTCTTTTTTGAGGTTGTGTTAAAGAAGAAGATGATAGTATGGTATTCGGTTGGTTGCTAGCTGTCACGACCCGACCCTGGGCCCGTGACTGGTGCCTTACCCCGGGCACCCTAGTGATACAACATCAGAGAAAATCAGCGGAAATAAAAACTTACACATGAAACAAGATATACAATAAGAAAAATAGGCTAACCAAAACGGTCACCTTTCTGCATATATATAAAAATGATTAAACACGAGCGACATCCCTTTTACAAACCACCGCCACAGCGATTACTGCACCTCTAAGAATGTAACCATAACTACGACGACAGGTTCGCCATACCACGAATGTAAGTACTACAACGACAGGACTATACGAAAAGATAAGCCTCGGAGAAACGGAGCTTCCCAAAACGCTAAATCGTGATCCTATGGCGAGGATCGACAAGCGTGTACCTACTGCGGCATGAGCGCACCCGGGCGAGGTCGATAACGGTACTAAGTATGTGAAAGCGTAAAATCTTGAAATAAAGTATGAAATAAAATCATAACATTTTAAAACCGGTCACAAATACGCATTTAACAACGAATTTTTAACCGCATATAGTGCCACAAAGATAAACAAGAGCAAAATAGATATAACGTAACTGGTCTTTTCTAGGCCGCTAATGATCGAAGCAAGGCCAATCGCCCATAGTATCATTATGCGAGCCTAATCCTGGAACTTTCGCAGTCCGCATAGACCACCTAGGTCCGCATGAGGTATTCCTCGCATCGGGGGTAGCTAACCCTCGGCATCAACCTGGACTCCGCACCGCGTAGTCACGTGGACGCGTGAGGTATTCTCGCGTCGGCGTAACACACCCGAGTGATCATCACGAACTCCCGCTCTGCATAGGTCACGTGGACGCGTGAGGTATTCCTCGCATCGGGGGTGGCTAACCCTCGGCATAACAAGTCAGGGGGGTAAGTGATATAATACCAGCACAACTGCTTATCGTTAAACAACATAAGCACAACAAGAAAACCCCCTTACACAAACGTCACAAGACACTAACACACGTAGCATCATAACATGTTTACTTATCAAACCAACAAGAAAGTATTACAAGGCTATCACAAGCCAACATAGTCAAGTTACTCACACAAGGTACTTTTATTTCATGTCAACATATCCGGGTTTTAACCCTAAAGTACTACATACTTCAACTCTAAAAAAAAGATCCATTTCTTTCACAAAAGTCACACGATACCCGTAGTATCAAAATAAAGTAACTATCTTTTTAAGTAAACCAAAACAATTTCCATACCTTCTTTTTAAACCAATATTAAGACAAAAGCATGCCTTCCTTTTTAAACCATTTTAAGACAAAACCATGCCTTCCTTTAAAACAAAGACACTTTTCTTTTTTAAAGTCAAGTAGCAATATACTTTTTTAAACCAAGTGTCTTACTCTTTTAAAAACAAGTAACCTATGCCTTTAAATCAAGTTACTTCTCCTTTCCCAAAATCAAGTTGTTTATAAGTCAAGTCTCTTTACTCTAAAAAATCATTCTCCTAATCTTTAAATCATATCTTTTAAGGAAACCAACCTCCAACTTTTAAAATGTCAAGTTATCATTTTAAATCCAATGATAAAACCATTCTTTTGTTTTCATAAAGTCGTTATAAATAACTTCCCATAAAGCTATTATAACACTTTATATTTTAAACCAACCAAGGACAACTATTCTCATTTTCGAAATCAAGATAACTTTATTATTTAAAAGACCACACACCCATTACTCATGAATGAGGTTTTACAACTTTTTTTACATAATTCAAGTCCTTAATATTTGATAACAAGTCACTTAACTTTGGAATCAAGTCAAGGACACAAAAGGAAAATCAAATTCCTTTAAACACACGTGCGTCTACCGCACTATATATATTTCACAACAATCATGCTAGAAAGGATAGGAAGAGGTTCACATACCTCGCGACGATTATCGACAATAAGCAAAATGCTCCAAAGTACTATAACCCTGCTAGCCTTTTCCACCCTTCAAGTAGAATACGCTACTCGTAGTACTTCAACCTATAATGGCCATAAAACGTTTATTAACTTCAGATCCCCCGTAGAATATTTCTAAGTACAAGGTTCCATATTCTACGGAAAATTCGGCAAAGACCTCCCCGTAACCACAGAAATAACCTCCACTATCAAGGCCCGCAACCAAGCCAACAACTCAGAGGGGATTACACGTCTAACCGGACGTGTACAATTCTGCCCCACAATAATACTACAAGTCTACTGTAAATACAGTCCAATGTAAATACAGTTCAATTCTTTTTAATCATCCTTCCATAAATCATATACTCAATTATACATTACTACAACATGTAATCTCCAATTACAATAGGGGGATAAAGATCATTACCTCGATAAACCCAAAATTATCCAAGTTTTATAAGTCGATCCTGAGCAACGTTTAGCTCCACTTCCTTACGCTCCAACCCGCTCCAAGACACCCTTAGAAGTTTCTAAACAACTTCTCTTAACACTTCACCCATCTATGAAGATTTTCCTAGGGTTTCGTTTGCGACTAAAGGAATAAAGTGGTATTTCCGGGCTCTTAGTATAGAGATAACTTTGGAATACTACAAGGGATTACAAGGCTAAGGTATTTGGGACTATACCAACACTTGAAGAATTTTCTACACAAAGGGGGGGTGTTTGGACGAGAATTAACTAAGGAGGGAGTATATATTTTTGCCTTGGAAACTCTTAAGTGGATGAATAAAGTCTTGAAATCAAGGGGGTATTTATAGAGAAATCAAGGGCCAAGATCTAGGCAAGTGTGTGGTGTAGATTGGGGACATGTGGGTGTGGATTCTACCAACCACATGTCCACCACAAAATTGGGACAAGTGGCTAACCGTCCATGGACACTTGTCCTTCACCAATTCGGCCAACATGGCCACATGGGGGTGACACGTGTCGCCTCACTGCGTCGAAAATATTTATCTTAGAAAATATCCGTAATGCCAAAAATTCGAAAATAAAGTGGGCCCCACAAAAGCAGAATTTTCCCCGTGGGCCCCACGTGACCAATTCCGGAAATAAAATTCCATAATTCTCAAATATTTCAAAAAGTCCAAATACCAAATCTGGGAATCCAATTCCCATTAACGAACCTTTTTCCTTCACAAAATCCGAAAACTTTTCCGTCGAAAAATCACATCTTTCTTCCTTTCCAATTTTTGTGTCGTATTCTCGCATCTAACGTCTTCGTATACATACCCTGGAACTACGGGGTGTAACATTCTTCCCCCCTTAGAAACATTCGTCCCGAATGTTCCTTCTAAGTCTCCAAACATACCTGCCGGTATAGTCTTCCCTACTATACTTACTGAACCAATTATGCCACACATGGCCATAATACAACATACGCGCAAAAAACTCACACCCAAGCCAACGAAGAATCATCTCTAAAGCGTATAACAATACTAATAGCTCCACCCATGGTCCAAAGGATACTTTCCTCACACCTTTACTTTAAAAAAAAGACACTTCCATCTTCTTAGCACCTCTACGCCTCTGTTCTTACTCGTCGTACCCTCCTCGTACACTCGAACTCTTCCTACTATACGTACCACATTTCTGTCATTGCTTCAGTTTTCAAAAATCTCGGGGTTACCATTTCCAACTTGGTCATCATTAACTGGGAACACTCTGAATGGATCTCCGATACTCTTCCGAAACATAGCAATATGGAAGACCGGACGTACTGCCTCCTAAGTCGGACGACAGTGCTAACTTATATGCAACCTGGCCTATTCTACAACGATCTGAAAAGGCCCAAAGTACCTCGGGCTAAGTTTCCCCTGCTTTCCAAATCTCGTCACACCCTTCCGGGGTGGTACCTTCAAGAAGACCCACCGTCAACCTGAACTCCAAGTGTCGACGCCGATTACCCGCACGACTTCTGTAGACTCTGAGCTGCTAAAAACCTCTTCTGGATAAGATTCACCTTACCCACATCCTGCTGAATCTAGTATGGACCAACTATCTGAACCTTGCCAACCTCGATCCAATCGACCGACAACCTACACTTCCGCCTATACAAGGCTTCATAAGGCGACATCCGAATACTGAAATGATAGCTATTATAATACTCACTCAACAAGAGGCAAATAATCCTTACAGCTACCCCTGAAATCAAAACACCGGCCCGTAACCTATCCTCAAATGTCTGGATAAAACGCGTTGTTTGTCCGTCGGCCCGAGGGTGAATGCAATACTGAGACTCACTTGAGTTCCTAACACCGCCTGGTAAAACCTCCAGAAACAAAAGAAATAGCCGAAAAACTGGGCTCCACTGCCTGTCATAAAAAGTAGGAATCCCGTGCAGCCTTACAACCTTCCTGATACATAACATCTCGCATAACCCTCCGCAGAGTAAGCAGTCCTGACTGAAAGACAAGATGGGCTGACCTCATCGGCCCGACTACTGGTCGAACGCATCCACGAACTCGTACGATGATTACCTAAACTTGGGCCTAACACCCTCGTGACCCTACCACCTGGCGGAACCACCTCAAACTGACCCCACCACATTCCGGGATGCGGGTTGACCCGCGATATGGCCTCAACCCGACCCACTTCACGCCAACCTCTCTCGTTCCCCGATCCGGAACAATCTTACCAATTCACGTCATGAAAGCTACCACTTCCATCTCACACTACCCATGGAATTATCCCACAATATATTTCATGCATACCAAGTACTTCGACAAAGACCAACCGTAAAATCATCCACTCAAGACGGCTTTGCATCCAAGGTCCCAACTGTTATTAATTCTAAGGCTCACCGTTTTCTCGTCCCCAGACTTACCCTTTTCAACTACCCATGTTTTCTAATCCACACCTAACACAATGATATCCGTACATAGCACTCCACATGTATCTACCATAACGACCTAAACAAGTCTCTTAAGGGCTGAAGATATCTCTGTAACTACTGCCTCACTTTCCCTTTGTCGGTCTAATCAAATCCTGCTCACGGGCGATAACTACGTAAGGTGATGAACCACCATCGATCCCGGGCGTGAGTCGTAACATCCGCGCCACCTCTGATCGGCCAATTTCTCACAAAATGGCCCTGCTGGCCGCAAGCATTGTTGCTATCGAAGTAGTACGACACTCCCCATAAGAACATCTACCCCAACAGCCATACCGAGGTGGGGGTGGCCTCCTCTGGCTAACACCCCTTCCTATCCGAACCACTGAATCCATGAATCGACACAGTAGGCTAAGTCATCCCACCGTATCCTCCTACTAGGACATTCTCTCTCACATGGCCCGACGGCCTGGTAAAATAAGCATTAGTAAAAAGACGACATTTCGGGATGGCGTCTACCACATAGTGAACACCGAGGGAAAATCAACTGGATGGCTAGAACTCATGTAAATGCGTGAACGAGAAATCACGAGTTCGACCAACTCCTAAATACCCCGAACGGCCTGAAGTCTGTGGAGGACCACTCTGTACTGGCGGAGGCGCATAACCATTCTGCTGCTGAGAAGGTCCGCCTCGAAAGTTACCAAAGGACCTGGCTTACGCCTCTTCTGCGATCTTGGTTAATCCATCAATCTCTACGTTCTGCTCACGCGATAAGCTCAGACGCGGGCAATGTCCAAGCCCGGCTGAAGAGCTACTCCTGTACAACTCTCTGCTAGATAATCGTCAAGTCCTGTGACCTATCAGTGCACTCTATCCTCCATGTCTGCCACTAAAGAGGGAACATAATGAGCCAATGAGTCAAACTCCATACTGTATTCCCGAACCGTCCGCCCGTTCTGTCTCAACATCATAAATCTATCTGCCCGAGCTCTCCTCATCTGCGAGGGAAAAAAGTGTGTAAGAAATGCCTCTGAGAACTCGTCCCAACCAGCTGGAGGCGCATGCTCCCCTGGGACAGTTCCCATGAATCAAACCCGATCGGCGGTATCACGCACCGATGTGAACCTAATACCACCGACTGCTTTCGAGGCCTCGATCACTCTCATGATCCGCTACAACTGTCGTATAAACTCCTGAGGATCATCCCCAGTCCTCGACCCATAGAACTCTGGTGGACTGCAACTCCAAAAAGTCCCGAAGTTTCAAACCGTCGGCTCTGGGTGTACACGGTACCACCGCCCGTCTATCCTCATGCCTCGCTTCTGGCCGAGCTAGTAATCGGGCCATCTCCTCGTAACCATATCCTCTGTTCGGCCGTGGGACTAGAGGCTCGTATCGTGGTCTCTGTAGCTCTGCCGCCGCTCTAAACTCTTACGGGGCTAGCGACGCCGCAGAACTCCCGAATGAAGCACCACCTCGGGTGATGACAGGCTGTGCCCTCGCACTCCTCGTGTTCCACTAGCAGCCTCCTCGCTGCCTCTACCTCTGGGCCCCGGTTGCCTGCGTAGAGGCATAACTAGCACAAGCGAATACGCTGAGGAGTCCAACTTATAACACAGCTCTAAGGCACGATCTCAGAGTGAGAAGAATGGAAACCAATCCTAAATATCTTGCAGCCTCCTGATTATAGGTGTGGTGCACAACACGCCGATAATCAAGACTCTACTAGATACGGTCTGTAGACACTTTCCGAGGATTAACTGCTCTGATACCACTTTTGTCACGACCCGACCCCGGGCCCGTGACTGGTGCCTTACCCCGGGCACCCTAGTGATACAACATCAGAGAAAATCAGCGAAAATAAAAACTTACACATGAAACAAGATATACAATAAGAAAAATAGGCTAACCAAAACGGTCACCTTTCTGCATATATATAAAAATGATTAAACCTGAACAGTTACATCCCTTTTACAAACCCTGCCCACAACAGTACTATAAACCTCTAAGAATGTAACCACAACTACGACGGGACAGGGCCCCGCCATACCCCTGAATGTAAGTACCTACAACGACAGGGACTATACCAAAAGATAAACCTCCCGAGAAACGGAGCTTCCCAAAACTCTGAACTGTGATCCTATGAGCGAGGATCAACAACCGGTGTACCTCTACCTGCGGCATGAACGCACCTCGGAGAGGTCGATCATAACAGTACCAAGTATATGAAATCAGAAAATCGAAATAAAATCATAACATTTTAAAACCAGTTCACAAATACGTACGAACAACCAATTTTTAACCGCACATAGTGCCACAGCATAAACAAGAGCAAAATAGATATAACGTAACTGGTCTTTTCTAGGCCGCTAATGATCGAAGCAAGGCCAATCGCCCATAGTATCATTATGCGAGCCTAATGCGAACTTCCGCGATCGCATAGACCACCTAGGTCCGCATGAGGTATTCCTCGCATCGGGGGTAGCTAACCCTCGGCATCAACCTGGACTCCCGCAGTCCGCATAGTCACATGGACCGCATGAGGTATTCCTCACATCGGCGTAACACACCCGGAGTGATCATCACGAACTCCGCGACTCGCATAGGTCACATGGACCCGCATGAGGTATTCCTCGCATCGGGGGTGGCTAACCCTCGGCATAACAAGTCAGAGGGGTAAGTGTTATAATACCAGCACAACTGCTTATCGTTAAACAACATAAACACAACAAGAAAACCCCCTTACACAAACGTCACAAGACAGTAACACACGTAGCATCATAACATGTTTACTTATCAAACCAACAAGAAAGTATTACAAGGCTATCACAAGCCAACATAGTCAAGTTACTCACACAAGGTACTTTTATTTCATGTCAACAAATCCGGGTTTTAACCCTAAAGTACTGCATACTTCAACTCTAAGAAAAAAAGATCCATTTCTTTCACAAAAGTCACACGATACCCGTAATATCAAAATAGAGTAACTATCTTTTTAAGTAAACCAAAACAATTTCCATACCTTCTTTTTAAACCAATCTTAAGACAAAAGCATGCCTTCCTTTTTAAACCATTTTAAGACAAAATCATGCCTTCCTTTAAAACAAAGATACTTTTCCTTTTTAAAGTCAAGTAGCAATATACTTTTTTAAACCAAGTGTCTTACTCTTTTAAAAACAAGTAACCTATGCCTTTAAATCAAGTTACTTCTCCTTTCCCAAAATTAAGTTGTTTATAAGTCAAGTCTCTTTACTCTAAAAAATCAGTCTCCTAATCTTTAAATCATATCTTTTAAGGAAACAAACCTCCAACTTTTTAAATGTCAAGTTATCATTTTAAATCCAATGATAAAACCATTCTTTTGTTTTCATAAAGTCGTTATAAATAACTTCCCATAAAGCTATTATAACACTTTATGTTTTAAACCAATCAAGGACAACTATTCTCATTTTCGAAATCAAGATAACTTTATTCTTTAAAAGACCACACACCCATTACTCATGAATGAGGTTTTACAACTTTTTTTACATAATTCAAGTCCTTAATATTTGATAACAAGTCACTTAACTTTGGAATCAAGTCAAGGACACAAAAGGAAAATCAAATTCCTTTAAACACACGTGCGTCTACCGCACTATATATATTTCACAACAATCATGCTAGAAAGGATAGGAAGAGGTTCACATACCTCGCGACGATTATCGACAATAAGCAAAATGCTCCAAAGTACTATAACCCTGCTAGCCTTTTCCACCTTTCAAGTAGAATACGCTACTCGTAGTACTTCAACCTATAATGGCCATAAAACGTTTATTAACTTCTAGATCCCTTCGTAGAATATTTCTAAGTACAAGGTTCCATATTCTACGGAAAATTCGGCAGCACCTCCCCCCCCGTAACCACATAAATAACCTCGACTATCAAGGCCCGCTACCAAGCCAACAACTCAGAGGGGATTACACGTCTAACCGGACGTGTACAATTTTGCCCCACAATAATACTACAAGTCTACTGTAAATACAGTCCAATGTAAATACAGTTCAATTCTTTTTAATCATCCTTCCATAAATCATATACTCAATTATACATTACTACAACATGTAATCTCCAATTACAATAGGGGGATAAAGATCATTACCTCGATAAGCCCAAAATTATCCAAGTTTTATAAGTCGATCCTGAGCAACGTTTAGCTCCACTTCCTTACGCTCCAACCCGCTCCAAGCAACCCTTAGAAGTGTTATACCCCGTAGTTCCAGGGTATGTATGCGAGGACGTACGTACGAGAGCACGACAGAAAAATTGGAAAGGAAGAAAGAGGTGATTTTTCCACGGAAATAGTTTCCGGTTTTTGTAAAGAAAAATGTTCGTTGATGAGAATTGGATTCCCAGATTTGGAATATGGTCTTCTTAAATTATATTAGAATTTTGAGATTTTATTTTCGGAAATGGTCACGCGGGGCCCACGGGAGAAATTTACGGTTTTGTGGGGCCCGCTTTGATTTTGAGATTTTGGCCGTTATGGATATTTTCGGAAGATGAATTATTTTGGACAAATAGGAGGGCGACACGTGTCACCCCCCCCCTAGGTGGCTTGGCCGAATTATCTTTGTGCACAACACCCGGTTAGAGTCGTTTTTCGACGAAACGTTTTATACAAATCGCGTAGGGTAAATTACGGCTATGTCATTTCTAATTTTTGCGGATTTTTTCGAGAGACGAAACATTTTGGACCAACGAGAGGGCTACACTTGTCACCCTCCAATTGGTGGACGTATGGGGCAGACTTGGGGACGATTTGGATGGCTTTTTTGTCAAGTAGTTGGTAGGATATTTTGTGGTAGATGGATAAGGTGCACATGGATGAATCTTGGCCCTACACTTGCCTTGCACTTGGCATGATCTTGGCCATTGGTTGGCCTTTTCTTGACCTATAAATACCCCTCCCCTTTGAAGACTTATTCATCCTAAAATGTTCTAAGTCTTAGAAATCCTCCCCCCCCTCTCTTGTGGTGTTCTCGTTCCCCCCCCCCCCCCTTTGTGAGGCTTTGGCCGAGAGCCCCTCCCCCCCTTGGCCGAGAGTACCCCCCCTAGTGGGGTTGGCCGAGGGGTATACACCCCCCCTTGTGGTGTTGTCTCGTATAAATACCCCCCCTCTTGGTAGAAATACTCTCAAAAGTATTGTTGTTATACCCAAAATTACCTTAGCCGTATACCTTGTAGTATTCCAAAGATACCTCTATACGTAGAGCCCGGAAATACTACCTAAATGTCCTTTTTGTCTCAAACCGAAACCCTAAGGAAAATCTCCATAGTTGGTTGGAGTATTAAGAAGAAGTTGCGTAGAACTTCTAAGGGTTGTTTGGAGCGGGTTGGAGCACCCGGAGTAGGAGCTAAGCGTTGCTAAGGATCGACATCTATACTTGGATAATTATGGGCTTATTGAGGTAATTATCTTGTCCCCCTATTGTAATTGGAAATACATGTTGTAGGAATATATAGTTGAAGTATACTATATATAGAACTGAACATAGTTTTGCGGCAATGTCTTTGGACTTAAGCCTGAATCTAAAGAGGAGAATCGAATCGTAATTACGTAGGATCAGACATGAGACTTGTGTAGTTGTGGATATGGAAGTCTGCCCGATTTTCCGTAGGATCTTGTATCTAGATTTATTCTACCGAGTAGTCTAGACTTTGATAGACTTGTATAACTCGTATAGGTTGAATGTTCGCAGTAGCGTGCTACTTGAGAAGGTGGACCAAAGCTAGGGTTATAGCCGTGGAGCGATTTGCTAATAGTCGATAATCGTCGCGAGGTATGTGATTCTTCCTATACGCTTGAGCATGATATTTTAAAGAAGTATATATAGTACGGTAGACGTACGCGTGTTAACTGAACGTAGTTGTACGGCAATGTCTTTTGACTTAAGCCTGAATGATAAGAACTTTGAAGTATTTCAAAAAGTATTAAGAACTGTTTTTGAAAGAAGAGTAACACTTGGTTTTGATAACATAAGAGTTATACTAGCTTTATGGGAAGTTAGGTATAACGTCGTAAGAAAGATAAAATGAATGATTTATTGATTATAAAAGTTAAGAGACTTGATCTTAAAAGAAAAGAGACTTGACTTAAATGAATTGATATGAATTTCATGTGAAACCCCATTCGTGAGTAATGAGTACTTGGTTTTAAAAGGAATAATGTTTTACTGATTTCGGAAGTCAGAATAAGTATCGAACAAACCACAGCAGCGCTAATAAAGGGAAATGTTTTGACTAATAAAGTATTATTCAAACCAGTAGAAACTTCCATCTGCATAGAAGCTAAGATGAGACAAAATGATATTACATTTCCTAGATCATGGCTGCTGTAATAAGATTGCTATGAACAAGAATAACCTACTCACACATAAGGTATATGTTTCTCAAATTGTTTTAAAGGATTAAAACTATGAACTACAAACCTTTCGAAAATGAGAAACTTGAGTAATTGAAATTAGGCAAACTTGGAACGTTTGGAAAAGAATGTTGTTACTTTATTTTACAAAGAGAAGTGTTTTGATTTACCTCAAAAGATAATCACTCTATTTTCATATACTACGGGTATTGTGTGACTTTTGTGAAAGTAACGTATCTTTTAAAGAGTTAATGTATGAAGTACTTTGGAGATAAAAACCCGATCTTGTTAATCATATAGTAGAAAGTACCTTGTGTGTATAACTTGATTGTGTTGGTTTGTGATAGCCTTGTAATACTTTCTTGTTGATTTGTTAAGTAAACATGCTAGGATGCTACGTGTGTTAGTATCTTGTGATGTTTGTGTAAAGGGGTTTCCCTTGATTGTGCTTATGTTGTTTAAACGATAAGTTGTTATGTTAGTATTGTATCACTCATGATTCCGGTTAAGCCGCCTCCGACGCGGGTAGACTTCGAGCGTCTGTGTGACCTATTATTCGAGAATACCTTATGCGGTGCACAGGTTTGCGCGAATCTGCGGAGTTCCGTGTTAGTGTGCGCCTTTGTGGTCATGCGGTCTATGTGGCTACGCGACGGCGAGTCCAGACGCCGCCGGAGTAGCTACCGATGCGCGGAATACCTACGCGGCCATCGGAGTGGCTTATGCGGAGTCGCGGAAGTTCTGTGGCTAGACGCGCACATTAGATATCGCGCGAGTGGCGGCTTTGATCATGTGACGGCCTCAGACAGATCATGATACGATTTATGACCTTGATGTCGTGGGTTTTGGTAGTCGGCTATACCTTCGTATTTACCCCAGACGGTTTTATGATGACACAGTGGGACACGTGTTCATGTGTATTCCTGGTGCTTTTATATCATAGGCGCACAGGAGGAAGGTATTCCACGCATGATTGATGTTGTGGGCGTGAGACCCATTGTTATATTTGAGTGATGACTTTGAGGCGAGTCACGACTTGACATATCGCTATTTATTGTGAATCGTAGTTTGGTTATCATACATGTCTCTGCTTTATATAGACTACTATGATTTCATTTATGATTTTCGCCACATACTTGGTACTGTTATCGACCTCCTAAGTGCCGCGTTCATGCCGCAGTAAAGGTACACCAGTCGTTGATCCTCGCTCTTAGGGTCACAGTTCAGCGTTTGGGAAAGCTCCGTTTCTCCGGAGGCTTATCTTGGTATAGTCCCCTGTTGTTGTAGGTGCTTACATTCAGGGGTATGACGGGGCCCTGTCCCGTCGTTGTTGTCATATCATTCGTAGATGTGCAGCATCTTGTAGGCAGTGTTGTAATGGGATGTAACTGTTCAAATTGTCATTTATATATACTGAAGGTAACCGTTTTGGTTAGCCTGTCTTCTTATTTCACTGTCTTATTGCATTGACTTCATGTTATTGTTTTATGTTCCGCTGATTTTCTCTGATGTATGACTACTTGGGTGCCCGGGTAAGGCACCAGTCACGGGCCCCGGAACGGGTCGTGACAAAAGTGGTATCAGAGCAGTTAATCCTCGGAAAGTGTCTACAGACCGTATCCAGTAGAGTCTTGATTATCGGTGTGTTGTGCACCACACCAATAATCAGGAGGCTATAGGATATTTAGGATTGGTTTCCATTCTTCTCACTCTGAGATCGTGCTTAAAGCCGTGTTATAAGTTGGACCCCTCTAACGTAATTCTTTCCCTTATCGTTATGTCTTCGCGTAAGGCAACCAGGGCCCAGGAGGGCAAGGCAGCCGAGGGAGCTGCGAGTAGAGTTCAGAGGGTTACGAGGGCACAGGCCCAATCATTACCTAGGGTAGTGCTTCATTCGGGGAGTTCTGCGACGTCACTAGCCCCAGCAGAGTTTTAGCACGGCGGCGGCAGTTCCTACTGCGGCCATGATATTTGAACCTTCAGTTCCACGACCGGGAACAGAGAATATAGATTGCAAAGACGCGGCCCTGTTACTAACTATGGATTTGGCTACCAGAGAGTATATCGATGTACCGCGAGTCTTGATGACTATCTAAGAGAGGGTTGTGAAGAAGTAGCTCTTGATCGAGCATGGCTGCGTTCAGCTTATGTGCAGCATTGAGAAACGTAGAGATTGACGGTTAACGGGCGACAAGAAGAGGCCGTAAGAAGGTCCTTTGGTAACTTTCGAGGCGAATCGCCTCACCAGCAGATTAGATGTACACATCCACCAGTGCAGAATGGTCCTCCATAAGGTTCAGGACATTGGGGGTAAGCCGGAGTTGGTCAGAGCTCCAGAGCTTCCGGTTCACAGCTACACGTAGGTTCCAGCCAGCCGGATTCAGTTTTTCCCCAGTATTCACAATGTGACAGGCGTCATCCCGGGGAATGTCGTCTTTTGGTGCTTGATTTACCTGCGGCCGTCAGGGCCATGTGTCGAAAGAATGTCCTAGTAGGAGGGATATAAGTAGGAGGACTCAACCTTCATGACCAGTGACCAGTTCATCATCTTCCATAGCGCCTACGCAGGCGAGTTTGATTAGAACAACTAAGGGAGCAAGAAAGAGATACAGGTGTATTCTTAACCCTCTAGAGATTAGTACGTGTAAGATGAGTATATCTTAAGTATTATGTTCAGATAACATAAGTGGAAATTGTGATTAGAAACCATGGTTAGTAAAAAAGGGGTAAGATTGGGGGATAAGAAAGTGTGAGCCTTAGAGCTTTATACGTAGAGACCTTAGAGGTAAGGCCATCTCGGGTAAAGATGTATTGTTATGTTTGATCCTTATCGGAGTGCATAGTGCACGTGAGCTATGTTTATATAATAAGTCCCTGGGTAGCGTGAAATGAAAGGGGGTAGTTGAACTAAGAAGACCGCTAGGTTTTTCGTAACGTATTTAGTGAGAGTTTTCCTTCGGGGAGCTAGTGTTTTGCGCGTTGCCGGGTCGGGTTGAGGCCACGTTGCGGGTCAACCCGCGGCCTGTATGGTGGTGGGGTCAGTTTGTGGTGGTCCCGCCTTGTGGTAGGGTCACGAGGGTGTTAGGCCCAAAGTTTAGTTAACCAGCGTACGAGTTCGTAGATGCATTCAACCCGATGGTCGCCGGCGAGGTCGGCCGTCTTTTCTAGTAAAGACCGTGGTACTCGGTAGTAAGTTGCGAATGTTATATCAGGAAGATGGTAAGGCTGCACGAGGTGCCTACCTTCACCTTATGGCAGACAGTGAAGCCTGTGTTCTACTGCTTTTTCAGGAGGTTTTACCAGGCAGGGTTAGGAACTCAGGTGAGCCTCAGAATCGCATTCGCCCTCGGGCCAGTGTTTGGATTTCAGGGGTAGTTGTGAGGATTGTAGTCTCCTGTTGGGGAAGTGTTTGATCGCTACCAGTTCAGAATGCGGTTTGTGCCTTCTGAAGCCGTAGGGGCGGAAGTGTAAGTTGCCGGTCGATTGGTTCGATGTTGGCAAGGATTCAGATAGTTGGTTTATACTTGTTCAACATAAATGTGGTAGGTTATGAGAAAGAGTTCGAGGGTACAAGAAGGGTACGACACGTAAGGGAAGAAGCGAGCATGTATGGCGAGCATAGATGTGATCATTCCTTTTGTAAGAAGAAGGTGTGAAGAAAGTATATTTTAGACTTCGGGTAAGGGATTTTGTGATGTTAGAGGTGTTTCCTCGTGGACTTGGATGGAGGTATTGTGCGGGTGTTTCTGTGGCCAGGTATGGCAGGGTTGTTTCGTAAGTATAGTAGTGAAGACTATACTGGCGCACGTTTGGTTGGAGACTTAGAAGGAACATTCGGGAAGAATGTTATACCCCGTAGTTCCAGGGTATGTATGCGAGGACGTACATACGAGAGCACGACAGAAAAATTGGAAAGGAAGAAAGAGGTGATTTTTCCACGGAAAGAGTTTCCGGTTTTTGTAAAGAAAAATGTTCGTTGATGAGAATTGGATTCCCAGATTTGGAATATGGGCTTCTTAAATTATATTAGAATTTTGAGATTTTATTTTCGGAAATGGTCACGCGGGGCCCACTGGAGAAATTTACGGTTTTGTGGGGCCCGCTTTGATTTTGAGATTTTGGCCGTTATGGATATTTTCGGAAGATGAATTATTTTGGACAAATAGGAGGGCGACACGTGTCACCCCCCCTAGGTGGCTTGGCCGAATTATCTTTGTGCACAACACCCGGTTAGAGTCGTTTTTCGACGAAACATTTTATACAAATCGCGTAGGGTAAATTACGGCTATGTCATTTCTAATTTTTGCGGATTTTTCCGAGAGACGAAACATTTTGGACCAACGAGAGGGCGACACTTGTCACCCTCCAATTGGTGGACGTATGGGGCGGACTTGGGGACGATTTGGATGGCTTTTTTGTCAAGTAGTTGGTAGGATATTTTGTGGTAGATGGATAAGGTGCACATGGATGAATCTTGGCCCTACACTTGCCTTGCACTTGGCATGATCTTGGCCATTGGTTGGCCTTTGCTTGACCTATAAATACCCCTCCCCTTTGAAGACTTATTCATCCTAAAATGTTCTAAGTCTTAGAAATCCTCCCCCCCTCTCTTGTGGTGTTCTCGTTCCCCCCCCCCCCCTCCCCCCCCCTTTCTGAGGCTTTGGCCGAGAGCCCCTCCCCCCCTTGGCCGAGAGTACCCCCCCTAGTGGGGTTGGCCGAGGGGTATACACCCCCCCTTGTGGTGTTGTCTCGTATAAATACCCCCCCTCTTGGTAGAAATACTCTCAAAAGTATTGTTGTTATACCCAAAATTACCTTAGCCGTATACCTTGTAGTATTCCAAAGATACCTCTATACGTAGAGCCCGGAAATACTACCTAAATGTCCTTTTTGTCTCGAACCGAAACCCTAAGGAAAATCTCCAGTTGGTTGAGTATTAAGAAGAAGTTGCGTAGAACTTCTAAGGGTTGTTTGGAGCGGGTTGGAGCACCCGGAGTAGGAGCTAAGCATTGCTAAGGATCGACATCTATACTTGGATAATTATGGGCTTATTGAGGTAATTATCTTGTCCCCCTATTGTAATTGGAAATACATGTTGTAGGAATATATAGTTGAAGTATACTATATAT
Organism: Przewalskia tangutica; assembly: GCA_029844215.1. NCBI lineage: Eukaryota > Viridiplantae > Streptophyta > Magnoliopsida > Solanales > Solanaceae > Przewalskia > Przewalskia tangutica. Next base: position 70,286,744 of record CM056727.1, read on the forward strand.
AATCGAACATAGTTTTGCGGCAATGTCTTTGGACTTAAGCACAATCTAAAGAGAGAAGCGAATCGTAATTACGTGGGGTGTATTCTGATGAGACTTGTGTAGTTTGTGGATAGGAAGTCGCCCGATTTTCCGTAGGATCTTGTATCTAGATTTATTCTACCGAGTAGTCTAGACTTTGATAGACTTGTATAACTGTATAGGTTGAATGTTCTGCGAGTGGCATGTGCTACTTGAGAAGGTGGACCCTAGCGGTTATAGTCGTGAGCGATTTGCTAATAGTCGATAATCGTCGCGAGGTATGTGATTCTTCCTATACGCTGAGCATGATATTTTAAAGAAGTATATATAGTACGTAGGCGACGCGTGTTAATCGAACGTGGTTGTACGCAATGTCTTTTGACTTAAGCCTGAATGATAAGAACTTTGAAGTATTTCAAAAAGTATTAAGAACTGTTTTTGAAAGAAGAGTAACACTTGGTTTTGATAACATAAGAGTTATACTAGCTTTATGGGATGTTAGGTATAACGTCGTAAGAAAGATAAAATGAATGATTTATTGATTATAAAAGTTAAGAGACTTGATCTTAAAAGAAAAGAGACTTGACTTAAATGAATTGATATGAATTTCATGTGAAACCCCATTCGTGAGTAATGAGTACTTGGTTTTAAAAGGAATAATGTTTCTTGATTTGGAAGTCGAATAAGTATCGAACAAACCACAAAGGCGCTTAATAAAGGGAAATGTTTTGACTAATAAAGTATTATTCAAACCAGTAGAAACTTCCATCTGCATAGAAGCTAAGATGAGACAAAATGATATTACATTTCCTAGATCATGGCTGCTGTAATAAGATTGCTATGAACAAGAATAACCTACTCACACATAAGGTATATGTTTCTCAAATTGTTTTAAAGGATTAAAACTATGAACTACAAACCTTTCGAAAATGAGAAACTTGAGTAATTGAAATTAGGCAAACTTGGAACGTTTGGAAAAGAATGTTGTTACTTGATTTTACAAAGAGAAGTGTTTTGATTTACCTCAAAAGATAATCACTCTATTTTCATATACTACGGGTATTGTGTGACTTTTGTGAAAGTAACGTATCTTTTAAAGAGTTAATGTATGAAGTACTTTGGAGATAAAACCCGATCTTGTTAATCATATAGTAGAAAGTACCTTGTGTGTATAACTTGATTGTGTTGGTTTGTGATAGCCTTGTAATACTTTCTTGTTGATTTGTTAAGTAAACATGCTAGGATCTACGTGTGTTAGTATCTTGTGATGTTTGTGTAAAGGGTTTCCTTGATTGTGCTTATGTTGTTTAAGCGATAAGTTGTTATGTTAGTATTGTATCACTCATGATTAGGGTTAAGCCGCCTCCGACGCGGGTAGACTCAGCGGTGCGTGTGACCTATGATTCGAGAATACCTTATGCGGTGCATCGGCTATGCGGAGCTGCGGGAGTTCCAGGTTAGTGTGCGCCTTTGTGGTCACGCGGTCATGTGGCTACGCGGACGGCGAGTCGGGGCGGCTGCCGGAGTAGCTACCTCGATGCGGGAATACCTCATGCGGGCCATCGGAGTGGCTTATGCGAGTGCTGGAAGTTCGAGGCTAGACGCGCACATTAGATCTCGCGCGAGTGGCGGCTTTGATCATGTGACGGTGCAGACAGATCATGATACGATTTATGACCTTGATGTCTCGTAGGTTTTGGTAGTCGGCTATACCTTCGCATTTACCCCGACGGTTTATGATGACACAGTGGGACTGGTGTTCATGTATTCCTTGGTGCTTTTATATCATAGGCTGGCAGTGAGGAAGGTATTCCACGGCATGATTGATGTTGTGGGCGAGACCCGTTGTTATATTTGAGTGATGACTTTGAGGGCGTGAGTCACGACTTGACATATTCGCTTATTTATCAGGAATCGTAGTTTGGTTATCATACATGTCTCTGCTTTATATAGACTACTATGATTTCATTTCTGATTTTTGATTTCACATACTGCAATTGTTAGATCGACCTCCTGGGCGCGTTAAATGCCGCAGGTAAAGGTACACGCGATCGTTGATCCTCGCTCTAGGGTCATTCAGCGTTTGGGAAAGCTCCGTTTCTCGAGGCTTATCTTGTATAGTCCTGTTGTTGTAGGTGCTTACATTCGGGGTATGGCGGCCCCTGTCCGTCGTTGTTGTCATATCATTCGTAGAAGTGCAGTAATCTTGTTGTGGCGGGGTTGTAATGGGATGTAACTGTTCAAATTGTCATTTATATATACTGAAGGTAACCGTTTTGGTTAGCCTGTCTTCTTATTTCACTGTCTTATTGCATTGACTTCATGTTATTGTTTTATGTTCGTGATTTTCTCGATGTATGACTACTTGGGTGCGGGTAAGGCACGATCCACGCCCGAACGGTCGTGACAAAAGTGGTATCGAGCGATTAATCCTCGGAAAGTGTCTACGACCGTATCGATGAAGTCTTGATTATCGGTGTGTTGTGCACCACACCAATAATCAGGAGGCTATAGGATATTTAGGATTGGTTTCCATTCTTCTCACTCTGAGATCGTGCTTAAAGCCGTGTTATAAGTTGGACCTCTCTAACGTAATTCTTTCCCTTATCGTTATGTCTTCGCGTAAGGCAACCAGGGCCCAGGAGGGCAAGGCAGCCGAGGGAGCTGCGAGTAGAGTTCAGAGGGTTACGAGGGCACAGGCCCAATCATTACCTAGGGTAGTGCTTCATTCGGGGAGTTCTGCGACGTCACTAGCCCCAGCAGAGTTTTAGCACGGCGGCGGCAGTTCCTACTGCGGCCATGATATTTGAACCTTCAGTTCCACGACCGGGAACAGAGAATATAGATTGCAAAGACGCGGCCCTGTTACTAACTATGGATTTGGCTACCAGAGAGTATACCGATGTACCGCGAGTCTTGATGACTATCTAAGAGAGGGTTGTGAAGAAGTAGCTCTTCAGTCAGGAATGAGCATGGCCTGCGTTCAGGCTTATGTGCAACAGATTGAGAAACGTAGAGATTGACGGGTTAACGAGGGCGAGAAGAGGCGAGCAGCAAGGTCCTTTGGTAACTTTCGAGGCGAATCGCCTCACCAGCAGATTAGATGTACACATCCACCAGTGCAGAATGGTCCTCCATAAGGTTCAGGACATTGGGGGTAAGCCGGAGTTGGTCAGAGCTCCAGAGCTTAGGTTCACGCTACACGTAGTTCCGGCCACGGATTGATTTTTCCCAAGATTCACACGCGACAGCGTCATCCCGGGGAATGTCGTCTTTTGGTGCTTGATTTACCTGCGGCCGTCAGGGCCATGTGTCGAAAGAATGTCCTAGTAGGAGGGATATAAGTAGGAGGACTCAACCTTCATGACCAGTGACCAGTTCATCATCTTCCATAGCTATGCGCCCTACGGGGCAGGTTTGATTAGAACAACTAAGGGGAGTGAAGCAGTAGATACAGGTGTATTCTTAACCCTCTAGAGATTAGTACGTGTAAGATGAGTATATCTTAAGTATTATGTTCAGATAACATAAGTGGAAATTGTGATTAGAAACCATGGTTAGTAAAAAAGGGGTAAGATTGGGGGATAAGAAAGTGTGAGCCTTAGAGCTTTATACGTAGAGACCTTAGAGGTAAGGCCATCTCGGGTAAAGATGTATTGTTATGTTTGATCCTTATCGGAGTGCATAGTGCACGTGAGCTATGTTTATATAATAAGTCCCTGGGTAGCGTGAAATGAAAGGGGGTAGTTGAACTAAGAAGACCGCTAGGTTTTTCGTAACGTATTTAGTGAGAGTTTTCCTTCGGGGAGCTAGTGTTTTGCGCGTTGCCGGGTCGGGTTGAGGCCACGTTGCGGGTCAACCCGCGGCCTGTATGGTGGTGGGGTCAGTTTGTGGTGGTCCCGCCTTGTGGTAGGGTCACGAGGGTGTTAGGCCCAAAGTTTAGTTAACCAGCGTACGAGTTCGTAGATGCATTCAACCAGTAGTCGGGCCGAGGAGGTCAGCCCGTCTTGTCTTCTAGTAAAGACCGTGTACTCGGTAGTAAGTTGCGGGAATGTTATATCAGGAAGATGGTAAGGCTGCACGAGGTGCCTACCTTCACCTTATGGCAGACAGTGAAGCCCGAGTTGGTATTTCTTTTTCAGGAGGTTTTACCAGGCAGGGTTAGGAACTCAGGTGAGCCTCAGAATCGCATTCGCCCTCGGGCCAGTGTTTGGATTTCAGGGGTAGTTGTGAGGATTGTAGTCTCCTGTTGGGGAAGTGTTTTATAGCTACCATTTCAGTATGCGGTTTTTGCCTTATGAAGCCTTAGGGGCGGAAGTGTAAGTTGCCGGTCGATTGGTTCGATGTTGGCAAGGATTCAGATAGTTGGTTTATACTTGTTCAACATAAATGTGGTAGGTTATGAGAAAGAGTTCGAGGGTACAAGAAGGGTACGACACGTAAGGGAAGAAGCGAGCATGTATGGCGAGCATAGATGTGATCATTCCTTTTGTAAGAAGAAGGTGTGAAGAAAGTATATTTTAGACTTCGGGTAAGGGATTTTGTGATGTTAGAGGTGTTTCCTCGTGGACTTGGATGGAGGTATTGTGCGGGTGTTTCTGTGGCCAGGTATGGCAGGGTTGTTTCGTAAGTATAGTAGTGAAGACTATACTGGCGCACGTTTGGTTGGAGACTTAGAAGGAACATTCGGGACGAATGTTTCTAAGGGGGGAAGAATGTTATACCCCGTAGTTCCAGGGTATGTATGCGAGGACGTACATACGAGAGCACGACAGAAAAATTGGAAAGGAAGAAAGAGGTGATTTTTCCACGGAAAGAGTTTCCGGTTTTTGTAAAGAAAAATGTTCGTTGATGAGAATTGGATTCCCAGATTTGGAATATGGGCTTCTTAAATTATATTAGAATTTTGAGATTTTATTTTCGGAAATGGTCACGCGGGGCCCACTGGAGAAATTTACGGTTTAATGGGGCCGCTTTGATTTTGAGATTTTGGCCGTTATGGATATTTTGGAAGATGAATTATTTTGGACAAATAGGAGGCGACACGTGTCACCCCCGTGGCTCGCCGAATTATCTTTGTGCACAACACCTTTGTTAGCGTCGTTGTTCGACGAAACATTTTATACAAATCGCGTAGGGTAAATTACGGCTATGTCATTTCTAATTTTTGCGGATTTTTCCGAGAGACGAAACATTTTGGACCAACGAGAGGGCGACACTTGTCACCCTCCAATTGGTGGACGTATGGGGCGGACTTGGGGACGATTTGGATGGCTTTTTGTCAAGTAGTTGGTAGGATATTTTGTGGTAGATGGATAAGGTGCACATGGATGAATCTTGGCCCTACACTTGCCTTGCACTTGGCATGATCTTGGCCATTGGTTGGCCTTTGCTTGACCTATAAATACCCCTCCCCTTTGAAGACTTATTCATCCTAAAATGTTCTAAGTCTTAGAAATCCTCCCCCCCTCTCTTGTGGTGTTCTCGTTCCCCTCCCCTTCTACGAGGCTTTGGCCGAGAGCCCTCCCCACCCCTTGGCGAGAGTACCCCAGTGGGGTCCGAGGGGTATACACCCACTTGTGGTGTTGTCTCGTATAAATACCCCCCTCTTGGTAGAAATACTCTCAAAAGTATTGTTGTTATACCCAAAATTACCTTAGCCGTATACCTTGTAGTATTCCAAAGATACCTCTATACGTAGAGCCGGAAATACTACCTAAATGTCTTTTTTGTCTCAAACCGAAACCCTAAGGAAAATCTCCATAGTTGGTTGGAGTATTAAGAAGAAGTTGCGTAGAACTTCTAAGGGTTGTTTGGAGCGGTGGAGCACCGGAGTAGAGCTAAGCGTTGCTAAGGATCGACATCTATACTTGGATAATTATGGGCTTATCGAGGTAATTATCTTGTCCCCCTATTGTAATTGGAAATACATGTTGTAGGAATATATAGTTGAAGTATACTATATATAGAATCGAACATAGTTTTGCGGCAATGTCTTTGGACTTAAGCTGAATCTAAAGAGAGAACGAATCTGTAATTACGTGGGACTGTATTACATGAGACTTGTGTAGTTGTGGATAGGAAGTCGCCCGATTTTCCGTAGGATCTTGTATCTAGATTTATTCTACCGAGTAGTCTAGACTTTGATAGACTTGTATAACTGTATAGGTTGAATGTTCTGCGAGTGGCGTGCTACTTGAGAAGGTGGACCAGGCTAGCCGGGTTATAGCCGTGGAGCAATTTGCTAATAGTCGATAATCGTCGCGAGGTATGTGATTCTTCCTATACGCTTGAGCATGATATTTTAAAGAAGTATATATAGTACGGTGAGCGACGCGTGTTAAGCGAGCGTGGTTGTGCGCAATGTCTTTTGACTTAAGCACGAATGATAAGAACTTTGAAGTATTTCAAAAAGTATTAAGAACTGTTTTTGAAAGAAGAGTAACACTTGGTTTTGATAACATAAGAGTTATACTAGCTTTATGGGAAGTTAGGTATAACGTCGTAAGAAAGATAAAATGAATGATTTATTGATTATAAAAGTTAAGAGACTTGATCTTAAAAGAAAAGAGACTTGACTTAAATGAATTGATATGAATTTCATGTGAAACCCCATTCGTGAGTAATGAGTACTTGGTTTTAAAAGGAATAATGTTTTACTGATTTCGGAAGTCAGAATAAGTATCGAACAAACCACAGCAGCGCTAATAAAGGGAAATGTTTTGACTAATAAAGTATTATTCAAACCAGTAGAAACTTCCATCTGCATAGAAGCTAAGATGAGATAAAATGATATTACATTTCCTAGATCATGGCTGCTGTAATAAGATTGCTATGAACAAGAATAACCTACTCACACATAAGGTATATGTTTCTCAAATTGTTTTAAAGGATTAAAACTATGAACTACAAACCTTTCGAAAATGAGAAACTTGAGTAATTGAAATTAGGCAAACTTGGAACGTTTGGAAAAGAATGTTGTTACTTGATTTTACAAAGAGAAGTGTTTTGATTTACCTCAAAAGATAATCACTCTATTTTCATATACTACGGGTATTGTGTGACTTTTGTGAAAGTAACGTATCTTTTAAAGAGTTAATGTATGAAGTACTTTGGAGATAAAAACCCGATCTTGTTAATCATATAGTAGAAAGTACCTTGTGTGTATAACTTGATTGTGTTGGTTTGTGATAGCCTTGTAATACTTTCTTGTTGATTTGTTAAGTAAACATGCTAGGATGCTACGTGTGTTAGTATCTTGTGATGTTTGTGTAAAGGGCTTTCCCTTGATTGTGCTTATGTTGTTTAAACGATAAGCTGTTATGTTAGTATTGTATCACTCATGATTAGGGTTAAGCCTCCGTCTGGGTAGACTCAAAGTGCATGTGACCTATGATTCGAGAATACCTTATGCGGGTGCAGTGGCCTATGCGGAATCGCGGAGTTCGTGTTAGTGTCGCCTTTGTGGTCATGCGGTCTATGTGGCTACGCGGACGGCGAGTCGAGGACGCCGGGGAGTAGCTACCCTCGATGCGGGAATACCTCATGCGGGCCATCGGAGTGGCTTATGCAGAGTCGCGGAAGTTCGAGGCTAGACGCGCACATTAGATATCGCGGCGAGTGGCGGCTTTGATCATGTGGCGATGCAGACAGATCATGATACGATTTATGACCTTGATGTCTTGTGGGTTTTGGTAGTCGGCTATACCTTCGTACTTACCCCGACGGTTTTATGATGACACAGTGGGACACGTGTTCATGTGTATTCCTTGGTGCTTTTATATCATAGATCGCCGGTGAGGAAGATATTCCACGCATGATTGATGTTGGGCGTGAGACCCATTGTTATATTTGAGTGATGACTTTGAGGCGTGAGTCACGACTTGACATGATCGCTATTTATCAGGAACTGTAGTTTGGTTATCATACATGTCTCTGCTTTATATAGACTACTATGATTTCATTTACGGTATTTTCGGGCCATACTTGGTACTGTTATCGACCTCCTGGGCCGCGTCATGCCGCAGTAAAGGTACACCGCCGTTGATCCTCGCTCTTAGGGTCACGCAGCGTTGGGAAAGCTCCGTTTCTCGAGGCTTATCTTGGTATAGTCCTGTTGTTGTAGTGGCTACATTCGAGGTATGACGGCCCCGCCCCGTCGTTGTTATCATATCATTCGTAGAGGTCTGTAGTAATCTTGTTGTGGCGGGGTTGTAATGGGATGTAACTGCTCAAATTGTCATTTATATATACCTGAAGGTAACCGTTGTTACTGCTTTTTCTTATTTCACCGTCTTATTGCATTGACTTCATGTTATTGTTTTATGTTCCGCTGATTTTCTCTGATGTATGACTACTTGGGTGCCCGGGTAAGGCACCAGTCACGGGCCCCGGAACGGGTCGTGACAAGAAGTTTCTAAACAACTTCTCTTAACACTTCACCCATCTATGAAGATTTTCCTAGGGTTTCGTTTGCGACTAAAGGAATAAAGTGGTATTTCCGGGCTCTTAGTATAGAGATAACTTTGGAATACTACAAGGGATTACAAGGCTAAGGTATTTGGGACTATACCAACACTTGAAGAATTTTCTACACAAAGGGGGGGTGTTTGGACGAGAATTAACTAAGGAGGGAGTATATATTTTTGCCTTGGAAACTCTTAAGTGGATGAATAAAGTCTTGAAATCAAGGGGGTATTTATAGAGAAATCAAGGGCCAAGATCTAGGCAAGTGTGTGGTGTAGATTGGGGACATGTGGGTGTGGATTCTACCAACCACATGTCCACCACAAAATTGGGACAAGTGGCTAGCCACTTGTCCACCCAAAACCGTCCATGGACACATGTCCATCATCAATTCGGCCAACATGGCCACATGGGGGTGACACGTGTCTCCCCCCTACTCGTTCAAAATATTTCATCTTCCGAAAATATCCGTAATGCCAAAAATCCGAAAATAAAGTGGGCCCCACAAAACCGTAAATTTTCCCCGTGGGCCCCACGTGACCAATTCCGGAAATAAAATTCCATAATTCTCAAATATTTCAAAAAGTCCAAATACCAAATCTGGGAATCCAATTCCCATTAACGAATCTTTTTCCTTCACAAAATCCGGAAACTTTTCCGTCGAAAAATCACATATTTCTTCCTTTTCAATTTTTGTGTCGTATTCTCGTACGAACGTCTTCGTATACATACCCTGGAACTACGGGGTGTAACACTAGCACTTTATTGGTGATAATACATATAAACTTTTTTGCATTCGTTTTCTATGCTAGACAACACTTCTTCTTTAGTTTGTTCAATAGGTGGTGGATCATTTAGATTTTTGGGACTTAGAGGTGGTAGTACTGATATACAATCATAAATAGTTTCAATAAGTGATTTACACACGTCTATTTTAATAGTTGGATCTAATATAACATCAATAATATAAATAGTGGGAATATGAATAATTTTTTTTTTATTTTGATAAACATTTTTAATAGATGTCTTATAAGCTGGTTTAGCCATATATTCATTAAGTAATAAAAATATGAGATCTATATAAAAAACACAGTTGAAATAGTAGGATAATATATACCAGAAAATTCTTTTGTTGCTTGAAATTTTTTCTCTAAAAATACAATAAGTTCGACAATTTTGTCCCAAATGCTATCTACAACCATATAAGTTGGATTTTGATTATGAGCGTTAAAAAATAAAGTTATAGGTCTTCTATAGTCATAAGCAACAAGTAGTTGTTGGTACAAAGAATTTCACCTAGTGAGTACTTCTTTGGAAATTTTTCTATAAGGTAGTTTGCAATCGCGACAAGTTTTTTATATTCTTTTATTTGTTGTATTCTATTATTTTTTAAAATATAGTTTATAACAAATTATATTTTATCAAGAATGTCTGCAAAAAATTATAGACCATCATTTACAACTAAGTTATATATATAACACACATATCTTATATGAAAATGATCTGAAAAAGATGGAGTTAAACTATTTTTAAAAATTGTAATAACATAATTATTAGAAGAAGTGTTATCTAATGTAATAGACATAATTTTATCAGTTATTCCGTAATAATGACAAATATAATAAATATTTTCTGCAATAAAATTACCAGTGTGCCTATCATCTATATATCTATATGCTAAAATACATTTTTGCATAGACCATTTATAATTTATCCAATGACAGGTTACCGTTAAATAATCATGACCGTTAGTACTATGTCATATTCATAAGTGATAGCCATTTTGCCATTAAAATGATATAATGAGTAACGTAAATACTGTTGATATTCATGTGCAAATTTAAATATATCTCTCTTAATAGTTGATCTAGAAAACCCTTTAAAAGTGAGGATTATACATTTCTCTAATGTAATGAATAAAACCAGAATAAATATTTTCTGCAATAAAATTACCAGTGTGCCTATCATCTATATATCTATACACTAAAATACATTTTTGCATAGACCATTTATAATTTATCCAATGACAGGTTACCGTTAAATAATCATGACCGTTAGTATTATGACCTATATCAAAAGTGATAGCCACTTTGCCATTAAAATGATATAATGAGTAACGTAAATACTGTTGATATTCATGTGCAAATTTAAATATATCTCTCTTAATAGTTGATCTAGGAAACCCTTTAAAATTAGGATTATACATTTCTCTAATGTAATGAATAAAACCAGGAGATTCAAGAGATGAAAAAGGCAAACCCTCCACAACAACTAATTTTGCCAGTGCTTCTCTATCTCTATGTTTATCGTATTTAGGGACTACAATCCCCCCGTCATAGGGTTAATTTTACCCTGTACTTGGTCTGGATAGTATGTGAACCTTGTCCCGATGGAGAGGGCGCTTGCACACCCAGTTTTTGACCCTCGTATTGGGCATACCTAGCTGGATGTTTCTATGTTATGTGTCTCATTAAACCCATCCCACCCCTACCTTTTCCAGTTTTAAATTTAAAACATTGTTTACAAATTTTACATATAGTTACTTGATTCTCTACGTACCTAATAAAAATGGCATGCATATGATTTTAATGGTTGTTTTGCTGCTCGTCACATACTAGGGGGAATATGAGGCATTCCAGTTGAAGGCGTACTAGTGGGTGTGTCATCTATATTAGTGGGTGCGTCATATACATTAGTGAGTGTATCATCTAGATCATTTTCTAAATTAAAGTCTTGTTGAGTTCCAGAAAATATCTCATTGTCTAAACCATATGGTATTTCAGGAAAATCTTCTGTATCAACAAAATTATCCTGTCTAGGAATAAGATCCTGTCTAGGAATAGGATGACTAGAAGAAGTACCCCGAACCTTGTTACCCTTAGTAGAAGAAGTTTTACCCTTACCCATACCCTTAAGCATACATCTTATTGATTCTATTTTAATTATGCTAATAATTAGTTAAAGATAATGAAATTCAGTGCGCTAAATAAAATAAAGAAATAATAATAATTTAGTGAAGGAATGAATGTACCAAACGTCGACGTAACGTCGACGTGTAATCGAGAGGTTGAAAATTGAAACGTTGCTTGATGGATGATCCTCAAGCTAGTTGTTGTCACTACCCGACCTCGGGCCCGTGACTGGTGTCTTACCCCGGGCACCCTAGTGATACAACATCAGAGAAAATCAGCGGAAATAAAAACTTAAACATGAAACAGATATACAATAAGAAACAGGCTAACCAAACGGTCACCTTTCCGTATATACATAAAACACTTGAACAGTTACATCCTTTACAAACCCTGCCCACAACAGTACTACAGACCTCTAAGAATTTTATAACAACAATGACGGGACAGGGCCCCGCCATACCCCTGAATGTACAAGAACCTACAATATCAGGGAATCATACCAAAAGATAAGCCTCCGGAGTGAGGAAGATATTCCACAGGCATGATTGATGTTGTGGGCGTGAGACCCATAGTTGTATTTGAGTGATGACTTTGAGGGCGTGAGTGCCTGACTTGACATGACTGCTTATTTATTGTGAACTGTAGTTTGGTTATCATACATGTCTCCTGCTTTATATAGACTACTATGATTTCATTTACGATTTTCGCCACATACTTGGTACTGTTATCTCGACCTCCTTCGGGCTGCGTTCATGCCGCAGTAGAGGTACACCGGTGTTGATCCTCGCTCTTAGGTCACATTCAGCGTTTGGGAAGCTCCGTTTCTCGGAGGCTTATCGAAGTATAGTCCCCGTCGTTGTAAGTGCTTACATTCAGGGTATGGCGGCCCCGTCCCCGCCATTGTTGTCATATCATTCTTAGAGGTGCGTAGTATCATTGTGGCGAGAATTGTAAAAAGGGGATGTAATCGTTTCTAGTTGTTATATATTTATGCCGAAAGGCAACTTTTCTCGAATAATCGTTTTACACTTCACTTTATTCATGTCTTGTTTTATATTCCGTGATTACTCGATGTATGGCTACTTGGGTGCCCGGTAGGCACGATCCACGGGCCCGAGTTCGGTCGTGACAAAAGTGGTATCGTGAGCGATTAATCCTCGGAAAGTGTCTACGCACCGTATCTAGTAAGTCTTGATTATCGGTGTTGTGCACCACACCTATAATCGTGAGGTCGCAGGATATTTAGGATTGGTTTCCATTCTTCTCACTCGAGATCGTGCCTTAGAGGCTGTGTTATAAGTTGGACTCCTCCGACGTATTCTTTTTCACGGGTTATGCCTCTACGCAAGGCAACCAGAGCCCGGCAAGGCGCAGGAGGAGCCGCGAGTAGAGCACGAAGGTTACGGGCACGCCCATTCATTATCCGAGGCCGCTCATTCGGGGAGTTCTGCGACGCCGCTAGCCCCAGGAGAGTTTATAGCAGTAGCAGTAGCTATTGAGACCACGATACCTGAGCCTCTAGTACCACGGCCAGGAACAAAGGATATGAGTTACAAGGAGATGACCCAGTTACTAGCTAGTCTGGTGGCTGGGAATGAGGACGGACGGGAGCCGGTGGTTCCGACAGTACCAGTAGTTCACCCTAGATCCGATAGTTTCGAGGCATCGGCTTTTGAGTTCCACCCGAGTTCTATGGATTGAGGATCGAGGAAGATCATCGTGAGTTTATTCGGCGATTGCGGATCATGAAAGTGATCGAGACCTCAGAGGCATTTCTTACACACTTTTTGCCCTCGCTGATGAGGAGAGCTCGGGCAGATAGATTTATGAGGTTGAGGCAGAACGGGCGAACGGTTCGGGAATACATTATAGAGTTTGACTTATTGGCTCGTTATGTCCCCGCTTTAGTGGCAGACATGGAGGATAGAGTGCACCGATATGTCACAGGACATGACGATTATCTAGCAGAGAGTTGTACAAGAGTAGCTCTTGATCGGACATGGACATTGCCGCGTACATGCTTACACGCAAAGCGAGAGCGTAGATCGGCGGACTAACCAAGATCAGCGAGAAGAGGCGAATAACAGGGTCCTTTGGTAACTTTCGAGGCGGACCTTCTCGTGCAGATCGGTTATGCGCCTCCGCCAAGATCTGAGTGGTCCTCCGCGACTTGGGGCGTTAGGTATTTAGGAGTTGGTCGAACTCGGGGTTTCGTTCCGATTTATATAGGTTCCGGCACCCATTCGATTTTCCCTCTATGTTCACTATGTGGTAGACGCCATCCCAGAAATGTCGTCTTTTTACTAATGCTTGTTTTACGGTGGCGTCGAGGGCCGTGATGAAGAATGTCCTAGTAGGAGGGATACGGTGGGATGACTTAGCCTACCAGTCGATTGCGATTGGTGGTTGAGAGGAAGGGGTGTTAGCGGAGAGGCCACCCCACCTCGATGTGGCCATTGTGGTAAGTGACATTGTGGAGAGTGTCGTACTTCTCGGCGGCTTGTTTTGCTCTCGGCGGCGGGGCCATCTTGCGAAAAATTGTCCGACCGGATGTGGCGCGGATGTAGAGACTCGACGCCGAGGATCGGTGGCTAATTCATCATCTTCCCTAGCTATCGCCCAGCGAGCGGGATTGATTAAACGACAAAGGAAGTGAAGCGGTAGATGCGGTATATCCTTAACCTACAGAGATTTGTATGTGTGATAAGATGAGTATACCTTAAGTGTTATGTTACGATAGCATTGTGTTAATTGTGATTAGAAAACATGGGTAGTTGTAAAGGGTAAGTGCGGGGACGAGAAAATGGGAGCCTTAGAATTTATAACGTTGGGACCTTGGATGCAAGGCCGTCTGAGTGGATGATTTTACGGTTGGTCTTTGTCGAAGTACTCGGTATCGTGGTGTATTTATGGGATAATTCCATGGGTAGTGTGAGATGAAAGTGGTAGCTTTCATGGCGTGAATTGGTAAGATTGTTAGGATCGGGAGCGAGTTTAGTCTGAAGTGGGTCGGGTTGAGGCCATATCGCGAGTCAACCGCGGCCGGAAAGTGGTAAGTCGGTTTGAGGTGGTCCCGCTAGATGATAGGTCACGAGGGTTTTAGGCCCAAGTTTAGTTAACCATCGTGCGAGTTCGTAGGCGTTCGACCGATGGTCGGGCGATGAGGTCGGCCCATCTTGTCTTTCGATCGGGGCCGTTTACTCGGCGAGAGGGTTATGCGAGATGTTATATCGGGAAGGTTGTAAGGTTGCACGAGGTGCCTACTTTCACCTTATGTGAGGCAGTGGAGCCCAGTTTACGGCTGTTTCTTTTCTGGAGGTTTTACCAGGCAGGGTTAGGAACTTAGGTGAGTCTTAGTATCGCATTCGCCTCGGGCGGTGTTTGGATTTCGGGGTATTGTGAGGATTGTTGCCTCTGTTGAGGAGTGTTTTATAGCTACCATTTCAGTATTCGGATATCGCCTTATGACGCCTTGTAGGGGTGGAAGTGTAAGTTGCCGGTCGATTGGTTCGATGTTGGCAAAGTTCAGATAGTTGGTTCATACTTGTTTCGACAGGATGTGGATAAGGTGAAGCTTATCCAGAAGAGATTTTTGGCAGCTCAGAGTCAACAGAAGTCGTGCGGATAGTCGGCGACGACACTTAGAGTTCAGGTTGACGGTGGGCCTTCTTGAAGTACCACCGGAAAGGGTATGGCGAGATTTGGAAAGCTGAGCGATGCGAAATGTGGTAAGTTGTGAGAAAGAGTTCGAGTGTACGAGAAGGGTACGACGAGTAAGGGAAGAAGCGAGCATGTGTTAAGAACATAGTTGTGATCATTTCGTTTGTAAAGTGAAGGTGCGAAGAGAGTATCTTTTAGCCCTTGGGTGGGAGTTTTTGTGATGTTAGAGGTGATTCCTCGTGGACTTTGATGTAAGTATTTGCGCGGGTGTTTTCTGTGGCCATGTGTGGCATTTGCAAACTGGTTAAGCTATGAGGAACTTGATCGTTATCTGTCTTGAGAAGGAACATTCGGGACAAATGTTTCTAAGGAGGGGAGAATGTTACACCCCGTAGTTCCAGTGTATGTATATGAGGACGTACGTACGTACATACGACATTAAAATTGTAAAGGAAGAAAGATGTGATTTTTCGACGGAAGAGTTTCCGAATTTTGAGAAGGAAAAATGTTCGTTAATGGGAATTGAATTCCCAGATTTGGTATTCGGACTTTTTGGAATATTTGAGAATTATGGAATTTTATTTCCGAAATTGGTCACGTGGGGCCACGGGAGAATTCTGATTTTGTGGGGCCCACTTTATTTTCGGATTTTTGGCATTGCGGATATTTTGGAAGATGAAATATTTTGGGCGAGTAGGGGCGACACGTGTCACCCCGTGTGGCCATGTTGGCCGGTGGAAGGCAGTGGGGCGTTTTTAGGTGGACAAGTGGCCCGTTTTGTGGTGGCCACTTGTCCCATTTTGTGGTAGCCAAATGGTTGGCCAACTACCCACACACATGTACCCCATCCTCACCACTTGCCTAGATCTTGGCCATTGATTTTCCTATAAATACCCCATTGTTTCAAGACTTATTTCATCCACACTTTGAGATTCTAAGTCACAAAATACTCCCCTTTGTTGAGGTTCTCGTCCTACTCTCCCCTTGGTGTAGGAAAAATTCTTCAAGTGTTGATATAGTCCCAAATACCTTAGCCTAGTATCCCTAGTTGTATTCCAAGTTATTTCAATACTAGGAGCAGGAAATTCTACTTTATTCCTTTAGTCAAAAGCGAAGCCACTAGAAAAATCTTCATAGCTTAGATGAAGTGTTAAGAGAAGTTATTTGGAAACTTCTAAGGGTTGCTTGGAGCGGGTTGGGCGTCGAGGTGGAGCTAAACGTTGCTCATGATCGACTTATAATCTTGGATAATTTTGGGCTTATCGAGGTAATGATCTATGTCCCTATTGTAATTGGAAATTACATGTTGTAGTAGTTAATCATTGAGTATAAGATATATTGGAAGTATAATTATAAGGAATTGAACCGTATTTACATTGGATTGTATTTGCGATAGACTTGTAGTATTATTGTGGAGTAGAATTGTACACGTCAGGTTAGGCGTGTAACCCCTGGAATTGTTGGTTTGGTAGCGAGGCCTCGTTTGAGGAGGAGTTTTATGTGGTTGCGGGGAGGTCTGCTGAATTTTCCGTAGAATAAGGAATCTTGTATCTAGAATTATTCTCTGAAGAGAGCTAGAGGTTGATAGGCGTTTGTGGCCTTTATAGGTTGAAGTACTACGAGTGGCGTATTTTACTTGAAGGGTGGAAAAGGCGAGCAAGGTTAGAGTACTTTGGAGCGTTTTGCTAATTGTCGATAATCGTCGCGAGGTATGTGAACCTCTTCCTATCCTTTCTAGCATGATATTTGTGAAATATATTTAGTGCGGTAGACGCACGTGTGTTTAAAGGAAGTTGATTTTCCTTTTGTGTCCTTGACTTGATTCCAAAGTTAAGTGACTTGTTATGAAACATTAAGGACTTGAATTATGTTAAAAAGTTGTAAAATCTCACTCATGATTAATGGGTGTGTGGTCTTTTAAAGAATAAAGTTATCTTGATTTAGAAAATAAGAATGGTTTTATCATTGGATTTAAAATGATAACTTGACTTATAAACAACTTGATTTTGGGAAAGGAGAAGTAATTTGATTTAAAGGTATAGGTTACTTGTTTTTAAAAGATTAAGACACTTGGTTTAAAAAGTATATTGCTACTTGACTTTTAAAGGAAAGTGCCTTTGTTTTAAAAGAAGGTATGGAAATTGTTTTGGTTTTACTTTGATGTCTTTTGACTTGAGTTTAAATAATAAGAATCTGGAAGTATTTCAAAAGAGTTATTAACCATTTTTGAAAGAAAAGAAATACTTGGTTTTAAAAGCTTAAGTGTTATACTAGCTTTATGGGAAGTTAGGTATAACGACTTAAGGAAGATAGAAGAGCAGTTTACTTATTTTTTTATGAAAGTCTTGTATTGATTCGGAAAGTGTAGTAAGATGGTTTGATAAGTAGACGTGTTAGGATGCTACGTGTGTTAGTGTCTTGTGATGTTTGTATAAAGGGTTTCCTTGTTGTGCTTATGTTGTTTAACGATAAGTATTATGTTAGTATTATATCACTCACCTCTTGACATGATTTGGGGTTAGCGCCTCCGTCTGGGGTAGACTCGGTAGTGTGTGACCTATGATTCGAGAATACCTCATGCGGGTTTGTGTGACCTATCGCGAGCTACGAGAGTTCGAGGTTAGTGTGCGGCCTTTATGGTCACGCGGTCTATGTGGCCACGCGACCGCGAGTCGGGGCGTTCTTGGGAGTAGCTACCCTCGATGTGAGGAATACCTCATGCGGGTCATCGGAGTGGCTTATGCGAGTGCGGGAAGTTCGAGGACTAGACGCGCATTAGATCTGCGGGCGAGTGGCGGCCGATCATGTGGTGGTGCAGACAAATCTCATGATATAGTTTATGACCTTGTTGAGTGCTGTGGGTTTTAGTAGTCGGCTATGCCTTCGTACTTACCGTCTGGTTTTATTATGACACAGATAGGACACGGTGTTCATGTGTATTCCTTGGTGCTTTTATATCATATTGCCATAGTGAGGAAGATATTCCACAGGCATGATTGATGTTGTGGGCGTGAGACCCATAGTTGTATTTGAGTGATGACTTTGAGGCGTGAGTCACGACTTGACATATTCGCTTATTTATTGTGAATCGTAGTTTGGTTATCATACATGTCTCTGCTTTATATAGACTACTATGATTTCATTTTACTGTATTTTGATTTCACATACTTGGTACTGTTATCGACCTCCTTGGGGCTGCGTTCATCCGCGGTAGAGTACACGATGTTGATCCGCTCTTAGGGTCACGATTCGGCGTTTGGGAAGCTCCGTTTCTCGGAGGCTTATCGGTGGTATAGTCCTGTCGTTGTAAGTGCTTACATTCAGGTATGGCGGCCACTGTCCGCCATTGTTATCATATCATTCTTAAGTGCATGTAATCTTTGTTGTGGGCAGAATTGTAAAAAGGGATGTAACTGTTCTAGTTGTTATATATTTATGCCGAAAGGCAATTTTTCTCAGATAACTGTTTTACACTTCACTTTATTCATGTCTTGTTTTATATTCCGCTGATTACTCTGATGTATGGCTACTTGGGTGCCCGGGGTAAGGCACCAGTCACGGGCCCGGGTTCGGGTCGTGACAATTTTCTGCAAAGGGGAGGGTTAGGCAGGATCGGGCTAGCGGGATTTGGGCTGGTCGGGTCCGAGCGGGACGAGACCATGTCCCGTCCCGGTTCGAGTCCCGATACCATAATATTTTTAAATAGCGGGGTCACGGCGGGACCGTGGCGGGATCGGGCTGGGACCGGGTCGTCCCTGCCCACTAGCCAGCCATAGTTGGGGCATATGTTTACTACATCCTATATAACCGAGCAGTTATGATGAGTTCACCCCACAGAGGGATTTATTTTTATATGATATAATGTATTCTTGCACAGTGAGGAATGATTTTATGTTCATGCATTTATAGTCATATTATGTTCTCCAGATGCCTGCAACGACCTTATTATGAGTTTTAGGTTGTCTCTGTACCTCTTTCTCATGTTATTAAATTCTTTATGCTTATGATTATCGCCTTACATAATCGGTACATATTTCATACTGATGCCCCTTTTTGTGCGCTGTGTTCATGTCCACAGGTGTAGATAAACAAGTCGGTGGGCCTCTCCAGTAGGATATCGAGATCAGCAGTTGAGTGTCGCATTGAACTTCGCCAGAGTCACTAGTTATGATTCTATATGTACATATGCATATGTATATATATGGTTTTGGGTATAGTGGAGCTGTCACGACCCGAAACTGGGCCCGTGACTGGTGCCTTACCCCGGGCACCCTAGTGACACAACATCAGAGTAATCAGCGGAACATAAAACAACAACATGAGATAACAGAAATATAAAACAATAATCTGTAAAAACTTGCCTGTCGGCATATATATAACCATCAACTCTTTTAAAAAGATACAGCTTAATCCTTTTTACCAACCACGCGCAACAAGATTACTACGGACCTCAAGAATGATACGACCCTGATGGCGGGGCCCCGCCAAACCCACGAATGTAAACACTTACTACGACAGGACTATACCACTGATAAGCCTCCGAGAAACGGAGCTTCCCAAACGCCTGCGTGACCACGAGCTAGGATCAACGGCGATGTACCTCGACTGCGGCATGAACGGCCCGGAGAGTCGATAACGTGTACCAAGTATGTGAAATCGTAAAGTAATATCAGAATCGAAATCATAGTAGTCTATATAAAGCGAGACGTGTATGATAACCAAACTACGATTCACAACAACTAAGCGATCATGTCAAGTCGTGGACTCACGCCTCAAAGTCATCCGCAATAAGACCGTGCGGGGTAAATGCGAAGGCATAGCCGACTACTAAGACCCCAGTACCACAAATGCCATAAAGCGTATCACGAGGTCTCTACCGCACCACATGATCGAAGGCGCCACCGCCCGCGGTATCAATGCGCGTCTATTCTGGAACTCTCGCTCGCGCATAGGTCACACACGCACCGCATAAGGTATTCCTCGAATCCTCGGTCCTAGACCACCCGAGGTATACCGCGTCGAAGCGACCTAACCTCGGTATCCGTCCCGGACTTCGCGGCCAGCATAGCCCTCGAGGACCGCGATAGTCCCTCGGAGACCGCATAGGAATTCCCGCATCGGGCTAAACACCGGAATGATCGGTCGATCACGGAGCATACCGCGACTCGCATAGTCTCAAGGACCGCATAGCCGTATAGACGCGTCAAGGGTGGCAAGCCTCGGTATACGATCGAGGGTAGGTGATATAACAACGATCTGATGGACTTACCTTTTAACAATGTAAGCACTGAGAATGACCCCTTACATAACAATCACAAGATACTAACACAAGTAGATCCTAACATGTTTACTTATCATATCAACAAGAAAGTATTACAAGGCTATCACAAACCAATACAATCAAGTTATTCACCCAAGGTACTTTCTACTAACAAGTTCGAGTATCTAACCCCAACGAACTTCAAACAGTAAATATTTAAAAGATGCGTTCCTATCACATAAGTCAAACAATAAACGTATTATAAAATATAGAGACTGTCTTTATAATATAACCAAAACACTTACCTTTGTAAAACCAAGTAACAACATTATTTTCCAAACGCCCAAGTTTGCCTAATTTCAAATGTTCACGTTTCTTATTTTAGAAAGGTTCGTAGTTCATAGTCTTATTCATTCAAGAATATAATTCTCTTTTAAACAATCTAAGAAACATAAGCCTTATGTGAGTAGGATATTCTTGTTTATAACAATCTTATTACGACCATGATCTAGAAATGTAATATCATTTTGTCTTATCTTAGCTTACATGCGGATGGAAGTTTCTACTGGTTTTACCAATACTTAATTATTCAAAACATTTCCTTTTATTAACGCTGCAGTGGTTTGTCGATACACATCCTGATTTCCAAAATCAGTAAAACATTCTTAAGCCGTTATACCTAACTTCCCATAAAGCTAGTATAACTCTTAAGTTTTCAAAAATACATTACTACACATATTCTTTCAAAGTGATTTATAAACCTTTTGAATTACTTCAAGTTCTTCATTAACACATAACAAGTCAGTTATAATCAAATCAGTTACCTTTCGAAAACCACAACCCATTTTTCTTACCTACATAAATCTGTTATAACCAACTTCCCATAAAGCCGTTATAACACTTTATGTTTTACAACAATCAAACACATGTACGTCTACCGTACTACATAGTTCACACATATCATGCTAGGAGAGATAGGAAGAGGTTCACATACCTCGCGACGAGTATCGACTAATAGCAAACGCTCCAAACGATCGGCTACTCCTTAAGCCAAGTGGATCATTCCACACGTAGACTTCAACCTATAAGGCCACAGCGACTTATTAACATCGTAGAACATTCTACGAAAATTGGCAAAGACCTCCCCGCCACAGCGTAAATCTCCTCTCTGCAGGCCGGCTACTAAGCCAACGGGGGTTATACATCTAACCCGACGGATACAATTCTACTAGACCGTAATACTACACAAGTCTCATGTCTGATACCTATGTAATTACTGATTGATTCGATTCCTTTTTCTTGAGCTTAAGTCCAAGGACATTGCCACAAGCTATGTTCGATTATATATATATAGTATACTTCACTATATAATCTAACGACATGTAATATCCAATTACAAAAGGGGACAAGATATTTACCTCGCTAAGCCCATAATTATCCAAGTATAAAGTCGATCCCGGGCAATCGTTTAGCTCGACTCCGAGCGCTCAACCCGCTCTAAACCACCCTTAGAAGTTCTAACCAACTTCTTCACAATACTCCAATGACTATGGAGATTTTCCTAGGGTTTCGGTTTTGTGGACTGGGAAGTATAATAGTATTTACGGGCTTTTCAGATAGGTATAACCTTAGAATACAACAAGGTATACGGCTAAGGTAATTTGGACATTATAACAATACTAGGAGAGTATTTCTATACCACAACAAGGGTATTATACGAAAACAACCTAGGCAGTGGGTACCCGGCTAGCAACTCTAGGAGGGGGTGTCTACCTCGGCCTACCCCACTAGGGGACTCTCGGCGAGGGGAGAGAGGGCTCTCGGCCAAGACACTACACTGGGGAAGAAGAAGCTTTCAAGACTTAGGCAATTTGTGAATGAATTAGTCTTCAAAGGGGTATTTATAGGTCAAGTGAAAGCCAACCAATGGCCAAGATTACACCAAGTGTTAGGCAAGTGTTGGGCCAAGATCCACCCATGTGTACCTAGCCAACTTGCACACAAAATATCTACCAAAAATATCTCCCACTTGCCTTCCCAAATCGTCCAAGCCCGCCCCGCTGATGAGAGGGTGCCAAGTGGCGCCTCTCGTTGGTCCAAAATGTTCCGTCTCTCGGAAAAATCCGCATAAAAATAAGAAAAGACATAGCCGAATTTTCCTCGCAAGTTATGAAAACGCGTTTAAAACGACTCTAACAGGTGTTGTGCACAAATGCCATTCCTTAAGCCACCTAGGCGGGGTGACACGTGTCACCCTCCTATTGGCCCAAAATAAAACATCTTAGAAAATATCCATAATGGCCAAAATCTCGAAAACAAAGTGGGCCCACAAAACCAGTAAATTTCTCCGTGGGCCCACGTGACCATTTCCGAAAATAAAATTCCATATTTTTCTAATATTCCAGGAAGTCCGAATACCAAATCCGGGAATCCAATTCCCATTAACGAACCTTTTTCCTTCACAAAAACCGGAAACTTTTCCGTGGAAAAATCGCCTCTTTCTTCCTTTCCAATCTTTCTGTCGTATTCTCGTACGTACGTCCTCGCATACATACCCTAGAACTACGGGGTATAACATTCTCCCCTCCTTAGAAACATTCGTCCCGAATGTTCCTTCTAAGTCTCAAAACAAACGTGCGCCAATATAGTCTTCACTACTATACTTACGAGAACAATCCTGCCATACCTGGCCATGGAAACACCTGCGCAAAACTTACATCTAAGTCCACGAGGAAACACCTCTACATCACCACAAATACCTCTTCCCGGGGTCAAAATATACTTCCTTAGTCACTGATACCACTTTTGTCACTTTGTCGCGAGCCTTGCTCCGACGACCCAACAAATGGTACCGGGTTGCTTGCGATCCCGGAGGATCTCGTACACTCGAACTCTTACAACATTCGTCGGCCGGTTTCAAAACTCGTCACACTCGTCGGTGGTACTTTCAAGAAGACCGACGGCAACTCGAACTCTAAGCGTCGTCGCCGATTATCCGCACGATTCTCCGAATGCGGAACTTCTTCTGACAAGCTTCACTATCCGATCTGCTGGAACAAGCTGAACCAACTATCGAACCACGCCAACATCGAACCAATCGGCCGGCAACTTGCATTTCTGCCCTAAGGCGTCACAAGACGACATCCAACACCGAAATGGTAGCTTAAACACTTCAACCGGAGACAACGATCTCACTACCCGCGAAATCAAAACATCGCCCGGGCGAACGCGTCTGAGACTCACCGAGTTCTAGCCCCGCTCGTACAAACTCCCAGAAGAAAACAGTAGTACCACTGGCTCCACTGTCCGTCATAAGGTGAAGGTAGGCACCCCGTGCAACCTCACAACCTTTTCAGATAACATCAACATTGCCGAGGGAACGACCCTGACCGAGGAACACGATAGGCTGCCCCCATCGGCCCGACCACTGGTCGAACGCATCCACGAACTTGCACGGCTAACTAAACATGGGCCTAACACCCTCATGACCCTAACACAAAGAGGGACCACAAACTGACCCACCACCAAACCTACCGCGGGTTGACCGCACGTAGCCTCAACCCGGCAGGCGCAAAATACCATCTCCCCGAAGGAACAATCTTACTAAACACGTTACGAAAACCTAGCGGTCTTCTTAGCTCAACTACCCTCTTTCATTTCATACTACATAGGGACTTATCCCAAACACGGCTCACGTGCACTATGCACTCCTATAAGGGTCAAACATAAACATACGTCTCTACGAGATGGCCTTACCTCTAAGGTCTTTGCGTATAAAGCTCTAAGGCTCACACTTTCTATCCTCCAAAATCTTACTCGGTTAACCCACCATGATTTCTAATCACAACTAACACCGCTATCGAACATAGCACTTAAGGTATACTCACCTTGAAAGTTACCGAAGGACCTAGCCGCTCGCCCTCTTCTCGCCCTTGGTTAACCCGTCGATCTCTACGTTTCTCGGCCTGCTGCGCATAAGCCCGTACACAGGCCATGCTCAAGCCTAACTGAAGGATTACTCTTGCACAACCTTCTCTTAGGTAGTCATCAAGACTTGCGATACATCGGTATACTCTCTGGTAGCCAAATCCATAGCTAGTAACAAGGTTGTCTCTTTGCAATCTATATTCACTGTTCGATCGTGGGCGAAGGTTCAAATATCGTGGACGCGAGGAAGCTGCCATCATGCTAAACTCTTGGGGCTAGTGACGTCGCAGAAATCCCGAATGAAGCACTACCCTAGGTAATGATTTGGCTGTGCCTCGCCGCCACCTCCGAACTCTACTCAGCCTCCTGCCCTGCCCTCCTGGGCCCGGGTTGCCCTATGCGGAGGCATAACGATAAGGGAATGAATTTCGTCAGAGGGTCCAACTTACAACACAGCTCTAAGGCACGATCTCAGAGTGAGAAGAATAGAAACCAATCCTAAATATCCTATAGCCTCCTGATTATTGGTGTGGTGCACAACACACCGATAATCAAGACTCTTGGATACGATGCGTAGACACTTTCCGAGGATTAATCGCTCGATACCACTTTTGTCACGACGGCTGGGCGTGGATCGTGCCTTACCGGGCACCCTAGTGACACAACATCAGTAATCAATGAACATAAAACAACAACATGAGATAACAGAAATATAAAACAATAATCTGTAAAAACTTGCCTGTCGGCATATATATAACCATCAACTCTTTTACAAATGAACAGCTTAATCCTTTTTACCAACCCTGCCACAACAAGATTACTGCACTTAAGATTGATACGACCACAATGTCGGGACAGGGCCCCGCCAAACCCCTGAATGTAAACACTTACTACGACAGGGGACTATACCACTGATAAGCCTCCGGAGAAACGGAGCTTCCCAAACGCTGAATCAGGACTCGAGAGCTAGGATCAACGATCGATGTACCTCAACTGCGGATGAACGCACTTCGGCGAGGTCGAGACAACATGTACCAAGTATGTGAAATCAGAAAGTAACATCAGAATCGAAATCATAGTAGTCTATATAAAGCAGAGACGTGTATGATAACCAAACTACGCTCACAACAACTAAGCGATATGTCAAGTCGTGACTCACGCCTCAAAGTCATCACAATAAGACCGTGACGGTAAGTACGGCATAGCCGACTACTAAGACCCCCGCACCACAAATGCCATAAATCGTATCACGAGGTCTCTCTAGACCGCACCACATGATCGGCCGCCATCGCCCGCAGATCAACGCGGCCTATTCTGGAACTCTCGCACCCGCATAGGTCACACACGCACCCGCATAAGGTATTCCTCGAATCCGGTCCTAGACCACCCGAGGTATACCCCGCATCGGCGGCTAACCTCAGATCCGTCCCGACTTCCGCACCCGCATAGCCCTCAAGGACCGCATAGTCCTCAGAGACCGTGATAGGAATTCCGCATCGGGCTAAACACCGGAATGATCACCAATCCCGAGCATACCGCAGCTCCGCATAGTCTCAAGGACCGCATAGCCGATAGACCGCATCGCGGTGGCAAGCCCTCAGATACACAAATGGGGGTAGGTGATATAACAACAAGATAACGGACTTACCTTTTAACAATGTAAGCACGCAAGAATGACCCCCTTACATAACAATCACAAGATACTAACACAAGTAGCATCCTAACATGTTTACTTATCATATCAACAAGAAAGTATTACAAGGCTATCACAAACCAATACAATCAAGTTATTCACCCAAGGTACTTTCTACTAACAAGTTCGAGTATCTAACCCCAACGTACTTCATACATTAAATCTTTAAAAGATCCGTTCCTATCACATAAGTCACACAATACCCGTAGTATAAAATAGAGTGACTGTCTTTTTAAGTAAACCAAAACACTTACCTTTGTAAAACCAAGTAACAACATTATTTTCCAAACGTCCAAGTTTGCCTAATTTCAAATGTTCACGTTTCTTATTTTAGAAAGGTTTCGTAGTTCATAGTCTTATTCATTCAAGAATATAATTCTCTTTAAACAATCTAAGAAACATAAGCCTTATGTGAGTAGGATATTCTTGTTTATAACAATCTTATTACAAAGACCATGATCTAGAAATGTAATATCATTTTGTCTTATCTTAGCTTCTATGCAGATGGAAGTTTCTAATGGTTTTACCAATACTTAATTATTCAAAACATTTCCTTTTATTAACGCCGCAGTTGGTTTGTCGATACACATCCCGATTTCCAAAATCAAGAAACATTCTTAAGCCGTTATACCTAACTTCCCATAAAGCTAGTATAACTCTTAAGTTTTCAAAAATACATTACTACACATATTCTTTCAAAGTGATTTATAAACCTTTTGAATTACTTCAAGTTCTTCATTAACACATAACAAGTCGCTTATAATCAACCGATTACCTTTCAAAACCACAACCCATTTTCTTACCTACATAAAGTCGTTATAACCAACTTCCCATAAAGCCGTTATAACACTTTATGTTTTACAACAATCAAACACACGACGTCTACCGCACTACATAGTTCACACATATCATGCTAGGAGAGATAGGAAGAGGTTCACATACCTCGCGACGAGTATCGACTAATAGCAAAACGCTCCAAACAAATGGCTACTCCTTAAGCTGCCAAGTGGATCATTCCACACGTAGCACTTCAACCTATAAGGCCACGCGCGCTTTATTAACATCGTAGAACATTCTACGTAAAATTCGCAAAGACTCTCCCGCCACAACAGAAATCTCCTCTCTACCGAGGCCGCTACTAAGCCAACTGGGGGTTATCCATCTAACCCGAACGGATACAATTCTACTAGACCGCAATACTACACAAGTCATCAGAATACGCCCTATGTAATTACGCTCAGCCGATTCCTTTTTCTTCAGGCTTAAGTCCAAGGACATTGCCACAAGCTATGTTCAGTTATATATATATAGTATACTTCAACTATATAATCTAACGACATGTAATATCCAATTACAAAAGGGGGGACAAGATATTTACCTCGCTAAGCCCATAATTATCCAAGTATAAAGTCGATCCTGGGCAATCGTTTAGCTCCAACTCCGAGCGCTCCAACCCGCTCTAAACCACCCTTAGAAGTTCTAACCAACTTCTTCACAATACTCCAACTGACTGGAGATTTTCCTAGTGGTTTGCCAGGATCGACGGAAGTATAATAGTATTTCCGGCTTTTCAGATAGGTATAACCTTAGAATACAACAAGGTATACTAAGGTAATTTGGACATTATAACAATACTAGGAGAGTATTTCTATACCACAACAAGGGTATTATACGAAAACAACCTAGCAGTGGGTACCCCACTACTAGCAACTCTGGAGGGGTGTCTACCCTCTACTACCCCACTAGGGGGACTCTCGCCAAGGGAGAGAGGGCTCTCGCCAAGACACTACACTGGGGGGAAAGAAGCTTTCAAGACTTAGGCAATTTGTGAATGAATTAGTCTTCAAAGGGGGTATTTATAGTCAAGTGAAAGCCAACCAATGGCCAAGATTACACCAAGTGTTAGGCAAGTGTAGGCCAAGATCCACCCATGTGTACCTAGCCAACTTGCACACAAAATATCTACCAAAAATATCTCCCACTTGCCTTCCCAAATCGCCCGCGGCCGCCACCTTGCCCACCAATGAGAGGTGCCGACGCCTCTCGTTGGTCCAAAATGTTCCGCCTCTCGGAAAAATCCGCAAAATAAGAAAAGACATAGCCGGAATTTTCCTCGCAAGTTATGAAAACGCTTTAAAAAACGACTCTAACCGTGTTGTGCACAAATGCCATTCTACTAAGCCACCTAGGCGGGGTGACACGTGTCACCCTCCTATTGGCCCAAAATAAAACATCTTCGAAAATATCCATAATGGCCAAAATCTCAAAACAAAGCTGGCCCCACAAAATCAGAATTTCTCCGTGGCCCCACGTGACCATTTTCGAAAATAAAATTCCATAATTCTCTAATATTCCAGGAAGTCCGAATACCAAATCTGGGAATCCAATTCCCATTAACGAACCTTTTTCCTTCACAAAAACCGGAAACTTTTCCGTGGAAAAATCGCCTCTTTCTTCCTTTCCAATCTTTCTGTCGTATTCTCGTACGTACGTCCTCGCATACATACCCTAGAACTACGGGGTATAACAGGAGCCCTTTCCCGACCAGTAGACATTGTACAATACTATTAGAGGTTTGCAAACTTGCAGTAAGTGTATATATGTGTTTTGTTTGGCCTTGTCAGCCTTCTGGATAGTCGATGTTACTTTTGTATGGCCTTGTCGGCCTTACATATGTATATATATGTTGTTGGACTTCTTATGCTTGTAGGTGGTCATGTATGATTATTATTATTGTAGTTTAGTGGCCTTGCTGGCACAATATTATGTCACAGGTTATAGATACCATGGTTGGTTTACTCGGGCCTTTAGGTGATGGGTGCCGACTACACCCCCAAGGTTGGGGTGTGACATTTTAGAACTGATGCAATCAACATTAGTAACAAATATAAGTTTTTCTTCCCTTTTTTAGTTAAACTTCTACTCATTTTCTTTTAAATGCTACTCCCTCCCCCAATTTATTTGTTACTTTTCATTTTTCGGGAGTTAATTTGACTAAACTTTGAAGTTAAATTAGATTAGATTAACTCAATATTTTAAGATAAAAATTATATATTTGAGAACTACATGAAAAATACTAATAAGTTACAACTTTTCTCATATCAATTTGATGAAAAATATATCTTAAAATATTGGTTAAATTCATACTCGTGAAACTAAAAGTATCACATACATTAGGATAAAGAGAGTAATTATTTTTTGACTAACAAAATTAATAAACATATTATTAGTGAAAATTTGGAGCCATTGCTTTGGCTGCTTTACCAATCAGTCGGCACTGGGTATAAGTTACAAGTATTCAATTGGTGTTATAACTTTTGTATAATATCCGTTCTCCTATCTTATTAAATATCTATTGAGAAAGGGGTTCATTAGACCCAATGTCTCCCCTTGGGGTGCTTCTGTATTATTTGTGAAGAAGAAGAGTAGTTCTATACGTATGTGTATTGACTATCGATAGTTAAATAAGGTGATAATAAAGAACAAGTATCCATTGTCGTACATTGATGACTTATTTGATCATCTTCGGGGTGCCTCCTTCTTTTCTAAGATTAATTTGAGGTCTGATATTACAAGTTGAAGTTTAGGGCAGAGGATATCCTTGAGACAACTTGTCACGACCCGACCTCGGGCCCGTGACTGATGCCTTACCCCGGGCACCCTAGTGATACAACATCAGAGAAAATCAGCGGAAGTAAAAAAACTTAAACATATGAACAATATGAAAAGAAACCGGCTAACCAAACGGTTACCTTTTTGTATATATAAATAATAAAATCGAACAGTTACATCCTTTACAAACCCTGCCCACAACAGTACTACAGACCTCTAAGAGTTTTTATAACAACTATGATGGGACAGGGCCCCGCCATACCCCTGAATGTACAAGTACCTACAATGACAGGGGACTATACCAAAAGATAAGCCTCCAGAGAAACGGAGCTTCCCAATACGCAGAACCGTGATCCTAAGAGCGAGGATCAACAATCGCGTACTTACCGCGGCATGAACGCAGCCAAGGAGGTCGATAACAGTACCAAGTATGTGAAATGAAAATATCAGAAATGAAATCATAATTTCATATAAAACAGAGACATATATGATAACCAAACTACAGTCCACAATATATAAGCAGTCATGTCAAGTCAGGGACTCACGCCCTCAAAGTCATCACTCAAATATAACCATGGGTCTCACGCCCACCATATCAATCATGCCCGTGGAATTCCTTCCTCACTGCCGGCAGTCTATGATATAACAACACCAAGGAGTACACATAAACACCAGGTCCCACCTGTGTCCTAAGAACCGTACGGGGCAAGTACGAAGGCATAGCTACCAGAACCAACCTGCATCATCCACTGACCGGGGCAAGTACGAAAGCCAACTACCAGATACCAAAGCCGTACCAACAATACTATATAACCATACCACGAAGCTGACACGGGGCAAGTACGAAGGCCGACTACCAGATACCACCTGCGCCACGTAGCTGACGGGGGCAAGTACGAAGACCAACTACCAGGTACCAAGGCCGTAATCACGAGACTTTTCCACAAAATTGAACGGGGCAAGTACGAAGGCTAACTACCAGATACCAAAGCCGAATCAGCCACGACCGGGGCAAGTACGAGAGCCAACTACCAGATACCAAGGCCGAATCAGTAAGACCCCATGGAGAGCTAGTCCATGGAACAACAATCCTAATGGAACCATACCCGTGGGCCACCCAACGTGTTAGTAGGTCCAAGGATATAACAAGATAACACTCCTAGTGGAAGCATACCCGTGGGCCACCCATCGTGTCAGTATGTCCAAAAGGAAATAACAAGATAACGCTCATAGTGGAAGCATACCCGTGGGCCACCCATCGTGTCAGTATGTCCACCAATCAACCAGATAGCCGACCCTCCATCGAGAGACTCGGTAGCACAGAATCAAAACACTTGCACAACAAAGGCTATCACCACAAGCAAACATAGGCAAGTTACTCACAACTCAAGGTACTTTCATTTTCTGCCAAAAATCCGGGTTTTAACCCCAAAGCACTACATACTTTAACTCTTTAAAAAGATCCATTTCTTTCACAAAAGTCACACGATACCCGTAGTATCAAAATAGAGTAACTATCTTTTTAAGTAAACCAAAACAATTTCCATACATTCTTTTCGAATAAACCAAGACAATACCATGCCTTCTTTTTAAACCAACTTAAGACAAAACCATGCCTTCTTTTTAAACCAACTTAAGACAAAACCATGCCTTCTTTTTAAACCAACTTAAGACAAAACCATGCCTTCCTATTAAACAAAAACACTTCAATTTCTCAAGTCTCTCTCTTTTATAAAACAAGTTCCTTACTTTGGAATTTAAGAAAATCGATACTTGTTTATAATGATCTTATTAAAGCAACCATGATCTAGGAAATGTAATACAATTTTGTCTTATCTTAGCTTCTATGCAGATGGAAGATTCTACTTGTTTTAAGTTAATTATTTGTCATTACATTTTCCTTTATTAACGCTGCAATGGCTTGTTCGATACTTATTCCCATTTCCGAAATCAATATAACATTATTCTTTAAAAACCAAGTACTCATTACTCACGAAT
This sequence comes from Przewalskia tangutica, assembly GCA_029844215.1. Taxonomy (NCBI): domain Eukaryota; kingdom Viridiplantae; phylum Streptophyta; class Magnoliopsida; order Solanales; family Solanaceae; genus Przewalskia; species Przewalskia tangutica. Next base: position 70,318,290 of record CM056727.1, read on the forward strand.
GGGGTTTCCCAACTTTTTAACACAATTCAAGTCTTTAACATTTCATATCAAGTCAATTATAAGTCAAGTCTCTTATCTTTCAAGATCAAGTCTCTTAACTTCTAAAATCAACAAACCATTCTTTTACCTACATAAAGTCGTTATAACTAACTTCCCATAAAACTATTATAACACTTTATGTTTTAAACCAACCAAATTTGTTTAGAACACGTACGTCTACCGTACTACATAGTTCACAACAATCATGCTAGAAAAGATATGAAGAGGTTCACATACCTCGCGACGATTATCGACAAATAGCAAAACGCTCCAAGTACTTCAACTTCGTCGGCTACTCCTTAAGCCAAGTAGATCACGCCACACGTAGTACTTCAATCCTAAAATGGCCATAGTACCTCTATCAAACCTTACTTACCATTGAAGACTTATACCAATTAATCGCCCTCTAATTCTATGGAAAATCGGGCAGCACTTCCCCTATTTTTACATACTTTCCCACCTTTTTCAAAGCCTGATAACAGTAACCAACATGCCACATTTAAGGCGCAACAATTCAACAACTAAAGAAGGGGATCACACGCCCAAACGGACGTGATAAACAATCTTCCCCTTAACAACAACAACTAAAGAAGGGGATCACACGCCCAAACGGACGTGATAAACAATCTTCCCCTTAACAACAACAACTAAAGAAGGGGATCACACGCCCAAACGGACGTGATAAACAATCTTCCCCTTAACAACAACTTAAAAACCGAAATGGAACAAGTCCATAGTCCAAAGTAAATACAGTCTAAGGTAAATACAGTCCAATGTAAATACAGTCCTTTAGTCCATTAGTTGGTGTTCTTGGCCAACTTACAATAATCATACTTTATCCAATTTCTCGGCTAGAATGCCAGAATTACTTCTTTAATTCTTCCAACTTATATTACAATCTTCATATAAGTTATAGTTACTTTGTTCTTAACTTTCAACAAGTAATAGATACGTTTTTACCATTTTGGTGGCTTACTTGCCAATTTTCCATTTTAGCAACTTAACAAGATCCAAATCTTTCCAAACTTCTTTCCACATATCTCATACTCATATATATACTTCCAATATACATAATATCCAACTTCACAAAGAGGATTAAGATCATTACCTCAAAAAGCCCAAAAATATCCAAGAACTTAAAGTCGCTCCTTAGCAAGTTTAACTCCAAATCCTTACGTTCCAATCCGCTACAAGCAACCCATAGAAGCTCCTAACCAACTTCTCTTCAAGAATCAACTCCAAAAAGTGAAGAACACTTGGGTTCCAATCTTAGCAAGTTTCGGCCAAGGCAACAATTAGAGGTTAGGGGTGTGAAATCTTGTCTAACTCTTGGTTCACCATCTTCCTAACACCTTAAGGAATGTTATACCCCGTATTTCCAGAGTATGTACGTAAGGGCATACGTACAAAAGTTTAGCCTTAAGTTAGGCATTATGGACGAAATTTGTGCACAACCCACGAAACGGATGGTTTTCCGACGAAACGTTTTACAAAACTTGCGTAGGGTAAATTACGGCTATGTCATTTATAATTTTTGCGGATTTTTTCGAGAGATGAAATAATTTGGACCAACGAGAGGGTGACACTTGTCACCTCTGCCGACGCAGCGGGCGGAACTCGACGATGGGCATGATTTTGTGGCCTAAAACTTGGGTCAATGTTTGTGAGGGATTTGTGGAGTAGGTTAGGATGCACTTGTGCAAATCTCCACCATACACTTGCCTACCACTTGGCTTCATCTTGGCCCTTGAAAGCCCTATAAATACCCCCCTTGAGTTGATGAATTCTTCATCCACAAATCAACTTTCCAAGTCTTGAAATCTCCTTCCCCTTGTGAGCTTCTCGCCCAAGCCTCACTTCTCCTCTAGAGAGCTTAGCCGAAACACCCTCTTCCCCTTCCCTAGTAGTCTCGCAAGTACCTCCCCTTGGTATAAAATACTCTCCAAGTGTTACATTATCCCCAAATACCTTAGCCAATCCCTTGTAGTATTTCCAAAGTCACCCCTATAATAAAAGCCCGTAAATACTACTATACTTCCATTAGTCACTAAACGAAACCCCAGGAGAAACTTCATTGTTGGTTGAAGTTGTAAGTAGAAGTTGTGTAGAAACTTCTAAGGTTTCGAGCGGATTGAGCGCTCAGACAGAGCTAAACCTTGCTCAGATCGACATTTAACTTGGATAATTTTGGGCTTATCGAGGTAAATACTCGCCCTTCTATTGTAATTGGATATTACATATAAGAATAGTTAAGACTTGAGTATAAGATTTAGAAGGATATTAAAGAATAGAATTGAATCGTAATCACATCAAGAATAATAAAGAAGATTGAACTGCATTTACATACGATCGTATTTACGAGATCGTATAGTTTACCTGCAGGAAGTCTCGCCAATTTTCCGTAGAATAAAGAACCTCTCGCTTAGAATAGTCTACGAGTAGTCTAGACATTGATAGACGATTCGACTATTATAGGTTGATTCTCTGCGCGACATATTCGACTTGGCAGTAGATTTCACGAGAAGGTATGTGATTCTTCCTATACTGAGCATGATATTTTAAGTATATATATAGTACGGTAGACGCATACGTGTTAACCGAACATGGTTTTACTTGACGCCTTTTGACTTGAGTCTAAATAATAAGAATCTTGAAGTCTTTCAAAAGAATTATAAATCATTTTTGAAAGAAGAAGAATATTTGTTTTTAAAACAAAAGCTTAAGAGTTATACTAGCTTTATGGGAAGTTAGGTGTAACAACTTAAGAAAGAGAAAAGGAACATTTTACTTATGTGTTTACAAAAGACTTGTATTGATTTCTGGAAAGTATAATAAGATGGTTTGTTGAGTAGACATATTGTGATGCTATGTGTGTTAGTGTCTTGTAACGTTTGTATAAGAGGTTGTTCTTATCAGCTTATGTTGTTTAACGGAAGTCGTTATGTTAGTACTACATCACTCACCTCTTGACATGATACCGGAGTTGTCGCCTCCACGCAGGTATACTCAGCGATCAGGTGACTATGATTCGAGAATACCTCACGCGGTCCAGGGACCTATGCGAGCTACGAGAGTTCCAGTTAGCGCGGTCCTTGTGGCCATGCGGTCTATGTGGCCATGCGGACTACGAGTCCAGGACGATGCCGAGGAGTAGCTACCCTCGATGCGGGGAATACCTCATGCGGGCCTACGTGAGTGTTATACCCCGTATTTCCAGAGTATGTACGTAAGGACGTACGTAGAAAAGTTTGAACTTTAAGTAGGCTTGGACGAAAATATTTTGTGCACAATACCCGATTAGAATCATTTTTCGACGAAACGTTTTACAAAACTTGCGAAGGGAAAATTCCGGCTATATCATTTTTTATTTTTGCGGATTTTTCCGAGAGACGAAATATTTTGGACCAACGAGAGGGCGACACTTGTCACCCTCAAGTTGGTGGAGTGTGGGACGGCAACTTGCACGATTTAGGGGTCATAGTTGGTAGGATATTTGTGAGGGATTTGTGGAGTAGGGACTAGGGGGCACTTGGGCAAATCTTGGCCCTCCACTTGCTCCCCACATGGCTTGATCTTGGCCATTGAACTCCCTATAAATACCCCCCTTTTTGTGAAGCTTTCTTCATCCACTCTCACTTCCTTAAGTCTTGAAAACCCTCCCCATTTCGTGAGGCCCTTGGCCGAGAGTTGTCACCCCCCCTCCTTATGGTGTGGCCGAGACACAGCCCCTCCCTTCTAGTGGTGCTATGGGTACCCCCTTGCCTAGTTGTTCTCATAAAATACACCCCCTCTTGGTAGAAAATACTCTCCAAAGTATTGTTACTATACCAAAATACCTTAGTCAGAACCTTGTAGTATTCCAAAGTTACCTCTATACGTAGAGCCCTAAATACTACCTTATGTCCTTTTTGTCTCAAACCGAAACCCTAAGGAAAATCTTCACGCTTGGTTGAAGTATTAAGAAGAAGTCGAGAACTTCTAAGGGTTGTTTGGAGCGTGGAGCACCGAGTAGAGCTAAACGTCGTCAGATCGACATTTAAACTTGGATAATTTTGGGCTTATCGAGGTAAATATCTTGTCTCCTATCAGAATTGAGTTTACATACTATCAAGTATAAGAATTAAGTATAAGTTATATACAAGGAAAGTATATAAGAAGAGAATTGAACTGTACTTACATAGGACTGTATTTACAGTAGACTTGTAAAGATTGACGGGTAGGGAAGTTGTCACGACCCGATCCTCGCCCGTGATCGTGCCTTACCCTGCACCCTGCTGATACAACATCGAGAAAACCAAATGGAAATAAAAACTTAAACATGAACATGAGACAAGATAATAAAACAGCCAACCAAACGGTTACCTTCCATTAAAATATATATAAACAACTCTTTCAAAACGAATGCTTAATCCTTTTTACAAAACCCCGCCCACACAAAGGCTGACGCCTAAGATTTACAACAACTATGACGGACAGTGGCCCCGCCATACCCCGAATGTACAAGAACCTACAACTCAGTGGAACACATACCAAAAGATAAGCCTCCAAGGAACGGAGCTTCCCAATACGCTGAAAGGTGATCCTAAGAGCGGGATCGACACCAACGATTTCTACCATGCAGATTTAACGCACTTTCGGCGAGGTCAAGACAACAGTACCAAGTATGTGAAATCAGAATATCAGAAATGAAATCATAATAGTCTATATAAAGCAGAGACATGTATGATGACCAAACTACAAGACATAACATATAACTAGTTACATCAAGTCGTGACTCACGCCTCCAAATTATCACTCGTGCTGGAATTTCTTCCTCACCGGCAGCTTTATGATATGACAATACCAAGGAGTATACATGAACACCAGGTCCCACCTGTGTCATAAAAACCGTATAGGACAAGTATAACTACCAGATCCGACCGCACCAATAATATAATGCAACCAAAACACGGCCGAGCAAGTGCGAGAGCCGACCATCGGATACCAAGGCCGGCCACGAGTCGATCGGGCAAGTACGAGGGTCGACCACCAGGGACCAAGGTCAGACACGAGACTTCGCCACTACACCGAACGGCAAGCGCGAGGGTCGACCATCGTACCAAGGCCGACCACCATGAGGCGAGACGGCAAGTACGAGCCGACCACCGTGACCAAGGCCGAACAAGAAGAAACCTCATGGAGAGCTAGTCCATAAAATAACCATTCTTGCACAACCAAGGCTATCACCACAAGCATAAGCAAGTTACGCAACAACAAGCATAGGCAAGTTACACAACACAAGCATAGGCAAGTTACACAACTCAAGTTACTTTCATTTTATGCCAAAGTCCGGGTTTTTAACCCTAAAGAACTACGTACGTTAAATTCCTTTTAAAGAGATCCATTCCTTTATAAAAGTCACCCGATGTCCGTAGTATAAAAATAGAGTGACGAGCATTGTTAAATAAACAAAATGCTTTCCTTTGTAAAATCAAGTAACAACCTTATTTTCCAAACGTTCAAGTTTGCCTAATTTCAAATGCTCAAGTTTCTCATTTTTAGAAAAGGTTTCGTAGTTCATAGTTTTAATCCTTTAAACCATAATTCTCCTTTAATGATTTGAGAAACATATGCCTTATATGTGAGTAGTTTATTCTTGTTTATAATCGATCTTATTAAGCAGCCATGATCTAGGATATGCAATATCATTTTGTCTCATCTTAGCTTCTATGCAGATGGAGGTTTCTACTGGTTTTAACACAATACTTCATTATTCAATACATTTTCCTTTATTAACGCTGCAGTGGTCTGTCGATACACATTCTGATTTCCAAATCAAGAAACATTATCCCTTTAAGTAAAACCAAGTACTCATTACTCACGAATGAGGTTTCACACAAACAATCCACATTAAAACAAATAAGTTAAGTCTCTTATCTTATAAGATCAAGTCTCTTAACTTCTAACATCAGTAAACCATTTTCTTTACCTCTCTTAAGACATTATACCTAACTTCCCATAAGCTAGTATAACTCTTTTTAAAACCTTTTAAAACCAAGTGTTACTCTCCCTTCAAAACGATTTATAAATCTTTTGAAATACATCAAGTTCTTTATTATAACAAGCCAGTTATAATTCACATCAGTTACCTTTTAAAACCACAAAGTATTTTCTTACCTACATAAAGCTGTTATAACCAACTTCCCATAAAGCCGTTATAACACTTTATGTTTTAAAGACAATCAAACACGCTTAACACATGACGCCTACCGTACTACATAGTTCACACATATCATGCTAGAAGAGATAGGAAGAGGTTCACATACCTCGCGACGAGTGCCGACTAATAGCAAAACGCTCCAAGTACTTCAAACCGTCGGCTACTCCTTAAGCCACGTAGATCGCACCACACGTAGTACTTCAACCTATAAGGCCACAAGACGCTTATTAACATATAGATCTCATCGCTCCATATTCTACGTAAAATTCGGCAAAGACTCTCCCGCAACAACAGAAATCTCCTCCTCTATCGAGGCCGCCACCAAGCCAACCAGTGGGGTTTGCACGCCTAACCTGACGTGTACAATTCTACTCACAAGAATACTACACAAGTTCATCAGAATACACCCTATGTAATTACAGTCGCTTCTTATTTAAATTCAGGCTTAAGTCGCAAGACATTGCCGTAAGTATTATTCAGGCTTAAGTCAAATGACATTGCCGCACTATTATGTTCAATTCTATATATAGTATACCTTAACTATATATTCCAAAAACATGTCATTTCCAATTACAAATGTAAGTCAAGAGTGTTTACCTAGATAAGCCCAAAATTATCCAAGTTTAATGTCGCTCCTGAGCAAGGTTTAGCTCCTACTCCGAGTGCTCCGACCCGCTCCAACCAACCCTTAGAAGTTCTAACCAACTTCTACTTATAACTTCAACTACGGTGAAGATTTACTTAGGGTTTCGCTTTAGTGATCGAGGGAAAGTATAACGGTATTTTCAGGCTAGTATAAGTGTAACTTGGGAATACTACAAGGTATTTGGGCCAAGGTATTTGGACATAATAACAATACTAGAGAGTATTTCTATACCACAACAAGTGGTATTTATACGAGACAACTAGCAGTGGGTACCCCACCAAGAAACACCACAAAGGGAGTGGAAAGCTCGCCAAAGGCCACCAGGAGGGGAGGGGGAGAGGCTTTGGACGAGAACCACAAGAGGAGGGAGTATTTTGAGACTTAGGTAGATTGCTCAATTTTTGATGAAGAAAGTTCATCAACTAAGGGGGTATTTATAGGTCAAGTGAAGGCCAACCAATGGCCAAGATGAAGACAAGTGCATAGCAAGTGTAAGGCCAAGATTTAGCCATGTGCTACCTTATCCATCTACACAAAAATATCCTACCTAACCCTTGACCAAAAATTCACACCAAAAACGCCAAGCCTAGCCAATTGCCGCCCAACATCTTTCCAATGTGAGGTGACACATGTCACCCTCCCGTTGGTCCAAAATGTTTCGTCTCTGGAAAAATCCGCAAAAATTATTAATGACATAGCCGAATTTTCCCTACGAAAGTCGTGGAAACGCTTCGTCGAAAAAAACGACTTAATCGTGTCAGGTACAATTTCGAAACTAGCCAATCCTTAAGGCTTAAATTATTATACGCACGCCTCACGCATACTCCGAAATACGGTATAACATTCTTCCTCTAGAAACATTCGTCCCGAATGTTCCTTCTCGCCTCAAACAAACACGCGCCAGATAGCCTTCACTACTATACTTACGAAACCAAACATGCCACACCTGGCCACAAAAATAACATGCGCGCGAAAACCCTAAATCCAAGCCAACGAGGAATCACCTCTGTTTACCTCAAAAGTCCCCACCAAGGTCTAAAAATATAATCTCTTCGCACCTTTATTTCTCAAAAGAAACGATCACACACGTTCACTTCTCCCCTATCTCGTTGTACTTCTTCTAACACTCGAACTCTTTCTAGTATAATGCACATACTTCGCTTTCAAAACTTTGGAGTCACTACCTCCAAACTTGATCATCTTACTAGCCTCGATCTCCTCTTAGGCCATTCCCGGCCTTCACGATCCGCCTCTGGTCGAACATATCCACGAACTCATACGAAGGTCACCTAAACTTGGGCCTAGCACCCTCGTGACCCTACCACCTGGCGGGACCACCCAGAGCTGACCCCACCTCGAAACAGGCCGCGGGTTGGCCCTCAACATGGCCCCAACCCGATCCACTTACGCATCACGCTCTTGTTTCCGATCCGAACAATCTTACCTCTACAGTCGCGAAAGCTACCACTTCCATTTCACACTACCTGTGACTTATCACACAATACATTCTAGGCATAAAATGCACTCGACAAGGATCACTTGCAAAAAAAAACTTGTACTCAAGACGGCCTTACATCTAAGGTCTCAACTGTAATATTCTAAGGTTCATCATTATCTCACCCCAGGCTTACCCTTTTCACTAAGCAAGCTTCTAAGTCACATTTTAGCACAAAGCTATCCGAACATAACACTTAACACATTATCATAACATACAAAACTCTAGATGGTTAAGTATATACCTGAAATAGGCGGTTCAAAGGACCCGCTAAAACTGGGAACTCCCACCGCGACTTTCACCGGGCTCACGGTGTATGAACATCCCGCTCAAGCTATGGAAGGTGAAGAACCCGAATCGCCTAAGAGTCCATGCTATCCTACCAAGCTACCCGCCTGGACAGCCTTGCCGATGGCCCCGCTGCCGCAAAATAACAATCTCCCGAAAGTTAGTACGACACTCTCCTTATGAAGTTTTCCACAACGCCACACCGAGACAAGGGCAACCTCATCCGGCGAGCACTCCTACCTCAAAATCTGAAACCCGGGAGCCCCGACCGCTTCCCGAATATCCCACGGTCCCGGCGTCGCGGAGGACCACTCTGAATGGGCGAGGTACATAACTAGTCACCGAGGCGGTCCGCCTCGAAAGTCACCAAAGGACTCGCTGCTCGCCCTCTTCACTGACCGGTCATTCCGCCGATTTATCCTCTCTCACATCCTGCAGATAAGCTCGCACGCGGCAATGTCCATGCCCGCAAGAGCTACACCAACAACTTCGGCTAGGTGATCATCGAGCCTCAGAACAAATCGGTGCACTCGATCCTCCATACTAGCTACCAACGCGGACGCATCGCCAATGAGTCGAACTCACATTGTACTCCAACCGCACGCCTGCTCGCCGCAACACCAAAAATCTGTCGCTCGAGCCCTCCTCATCCGCGAGGCAAGAAATGTGCAAGGAATGCCTCGAGAACTCGTCCCATATACCGGAAGTGCATTCTCTCCCGACAGCCTCCCACGAATCAAACTACCGATCATGTATCACGCACTGATGTGAACCTAGACTACCGACTCGGTCTCCGATGCCTGATTACTCACGATCCGTCAGAATCGCTTGATGAACTCGCGATCATCCTCGTGCCTCGACCCATAAAACTCGCGCCTACAACTCGTAAAATCCCGTAGCCTCGAACTATCCGATCTAGGTGAACCATCGGCATCGAACCGCCGCGGCCCAAATTATCCTCAAGTCCGCCACAACTCGCCATTAATCGGGCCCACTCCTTGTAACTCATCTCCTCTCGCCTGCATCGCGGATCGAGGCTCGTATCGTGGTCTCTCGCCACGCTTTACTCGCAGCTTCCTTCGCCGCTTTGCCCTTCCGCCCGGCCGCTTTACGCGAGGCATAATCGTAAAAACGGTATGTCGGAGGGTCCAATCTTATCACACAACTCTAAGGCACGATCTCGTAATGAGAAGAATGGAAACCAATCCTACATGTCCTATAGCCTCCGATTATAGATGTGGTGCACAACACACCGATAATCAAGACTCTACTAGACACGGTTCAGACACTTTCCGAGGATTAATCGCTCGATACCACTTTTGTCACGACCCGATCCGGCCCGTGATCGTGCCTTACCGGGCACCCTGGATACAACATCGAGAAAACCAGCGGAAATAAAAACTTAAACATGAACATGAGACAAGATAATAAAACAAAGCAACCAAACGGTTACCTTCCATTAAAATATATATAAACAACTCTTTCAAAACGCAGCTTTAATCCTTTTTACAAAACCCCGCCCACACAAAGGCTGCACGCCTAAGATTTACAACAACTATGACGGACAGGGCCCGCCATACCTCGAATGTACAAGAACCTACAACTCAGTGGAACACATACCAAAAGATAAGCCTCCAAGGAACTGAGCTTCCCAATACGCTGAAAGGTGATCCTAAGAGCGGGATCGATACCAATGTATTTCTACCGCAGATGAACGCACTTCAAGCGAGGTCAAGATAACAGTACCAAGTATGTGAAATCAGAATATCAGAAATGAAATAATAATAGTCTATATAAAGCAGAAGACATGTATGATGACCAAACTACAGTATATAACATATAACCAGTTACATCAAGTCAGGGACTCCCGCCCTCCAAATTATCACTCGTGCCCGTGGAATTTCTTCCTCACCGCATAGCTTATGATATGACAATACCAAGGAGTATACATGAACACCGTGTGTCCCACTGTGTCATAAAACCGTGATAGGACAAGTATAACTACCGATCCGACCGCATCAATAATATAATGCAACCAAAACACGGCCGATACGGGCAAGTGCGAGAGAGCCGATCATCGGATACCAAGGCCGGCCACGAGTCGACGGCAAGTACGAGGTCGACCACTGTGACCAAGGTCAGATCACGAGACTTCGCCACTACACCGAACGGCAAGCGCGAGGGTCGACCACGGTACCAAGGCCGAATCACCATGAGACGGCAAGTACGAGCCGACCACCGTGACCAAGGCCGAACAGTAAGAAACCTCATGGAGAGCTAGTCCATAAAATAACCATTCTTGCACAACCAAGGCTATCACCACAAGCATAAGCAAGTTACGCAACAACAAGCATAGGCAAGTTACACAACACAAGCATAGGCAAGTTACACAACTCAAGTTACTTTCATTTTATGCCAAAGTCCGGGTTTTTAACCCTAAAGAACTACGTACGTTAAATTCCTTTTAAAGAGATCCATTCCTTTTATAAAAGTCACCCGATGTCCGTAGTATAAAAATAGAGTGACGAGCATTGTTAAATAAACAAAATGCTTTCCTTTGTAAAATCAAGTAACAACCTTATTTTCCAAACGTTCAAGTTTGCCTAATTTCAAATGCTCAAGTTTCTCATTTTTAGAAAAGGTTTCGTAGTTCATAGTTTTAATCCTTTAAAACATAATTCTCCTTTAATGATTTGAGAAACATATGCCTTATATGTGAGTAGTTTATTCTTGTTTATAATCGATCTTATTAAGCAGCCATGATCTAGGATATGCAATATCATTTTGTCTCATCTTAGCTTCTATGCAGATGGAGGTTTCTACTGGTTTTAACACAATACTTCATTATTCAATACATTTTCCTTTATTAACGCTGCAGTGGTCTGTCGATACACATTCTGATTTCCAAATCAAGAAACATTATCCCTTTAAGTAAAACCAAGTACTCATTACTCACGAATGAGGTTTCACACAAACAATCCACATTAAAACAAATAAGTTAAGTCTCTTATCTTATAAGATCAAGTCTCTTAACTTCTAACATCAGTAAACCATTTTCTTTACCTCTCTTAAGACATTATACCTAACTTCCCATAAGCTAGTATAACTCTTTTTAAAACCTTTAAAACCAAGTGTTACTCTCCCTTCAAAACGATTTATAAATCTTTTGAAATACATCAAGTTCTTTATTATAACAAGCCAGTTATAATTCACATCAGTTACCTTTTAAAACCACAAAGTATTTTCTTACCTACATAAAGCTGTTATAACCAACTTCCCATAAAGCCGTTATAACACTTTATGTTTTAAAGACAATCAAACACAGTTAACACATGTACGCTCACCGCACTACATAGTTCACACATATCATGCTAGAAGAGATAGGAAGAGGTTCACATACCTCGCGACGAGTGCCGACTAATAGCAAAACGCCCAAGTACTTCAAACCGCTTCGCTACTCCTTAAGCCACGTAGATCGCACCACACGTAGTACTTCAACCTATAAGGCCACAAGGCGCTTATTAACATATAGATCTCATCGTTCCATATTCTACAGAAAATTCGGCAAAGACTCTCCCGCAACAGCAGAAATCTCCTCCTCTATCCAGGCCGGCTACCAAGCCAACCGGTGGGGTTTGCACGCCTAACCGACGTACAATTCTACTCACAAGAATACTACAAGTCTACTGTAATACAGTCCTATGTAATTACAGTTCAGTTCTCTTATTTAAATTCAGGCTTAAGTCGCAAGACATTGCCGTAAGTATTATTCAGGCTTAAGTCAAAAGACATTGCCGCACTATTATGTTCAATTCTATATATAGTATACCTTAACTATATATTCCAACAACATGTAATTTCCAATTACAACAGAAGGTCAAGAGTGTTTACCTCGATAAGCCCAAAATTATCCAAGTTTAATGTCGCTCCTGAGCAAGGTTTAGCTCCTACTCCGAGTGCTCCGACCCGCTCCAACCAACCCTTAGAAGTTCTAACCAACTTCTACTTATAACTTCAACTACGGGTGAAGATTTACTTAGGGTTTCGTTTTAGTGACTGAGGGAAAGTATAACGGTATTTTCTGGGCTAGTATAAGTGTAACCTTGGGAATACTACAAGGTATTTGGGCCAAGGTATTTGGACATAATAACAATACTAGGAGAGTATTTCTATACCACAACAAGGGGTATTTATACGAGACAACTAGGCTAGGGGGGGGTACCCGTGGCTACACCACAAAGGGGAGGAGCTCTCGGCCAAAGGCCACTAGGAGGAGGGGAGGCTTTGGACGAGAACCACAAGAGGGAGGGAGTATTTTGAGACTTAGGTAGATTGCTCAATTTTTGGATGAAGAAAGTTCATCAACTAAGGGGGTATTTATAGGTCAAGTGAAGGCCAACCAATGGCCAAGATGAAGACAAGTGCATAGCAAGTGTAAGGCCAAGATTTAGCCATGTGCTACCTTATCCATCTACACAAAAATATCCTACCTAACCCTTGACCAAAAATTCACACCAAAAACGTGCAAGCCTAGCCAATTGCCGTCCAACCTCTTCCAATGTGAGGGTGACACATGTCACCCTCCCGTTGGTCCAAAATGTTTCGTCTCTCGGAAAAATCCGCAAAAATTATTAATGACATAGCCGGAATTTTCCCTACGAAAGCTGTGGAAACGTTTCGTCGAAAAACGACTCTAATCGGGTGTTGTGTACAATTTCGAAACTAGCCAATCCTTAAGGCTTAAATTATTATACGTACGCCTTTACGTACATACTCTGGAAATACGGGGTATAACAGAAGTGCTGCCCAATTTTCCGTAGAATCTTGTATCTAGATTCATTCTACCGAGTAGTCTAGACTTTGATAGACTTGTATAACCGTTATAGGTTGAAGTACTGCGAGTAGCGTATTCTACTTGGAGGGTGGAAAAGGCTAGCCGGACTACAGTACTTTGGAGCGTTTTGCTAATAGTCGATAATCATCGCGAGGTATGTGATTCTTCCTATACTCTTGAGCATGATATTTTAAAATATATATAGTACGGTAGACGTACGTGTGTTAACTGAATAATAATTACGGCAATGTCTTTTGACTTAAGCCTGAATAATAATTACGGCAATGTCTTTTGACTTAAGCCTGAATAATCTTGTAGTATTTCAAAAGAATACTGAATCATTTTTAACAGAAGAGTAACACTTGGTTTTAAAAGCTTAAGAGTTATACTAGCTTTATGGGAAGTTAAGTATAACGACTTAAGAGAGGTAAAATGAATGGTTTACTGATTTTAAGAAGTTAAGAGACTTGATCTTAAAAGATAAGAGACTTGACTTAATTATATTAATGTGAATTTTGTTAAAAAGTGTGAAACCTCATTCGTGAGTAATGAGTATTTTGGTTTTCAAAAGGAATGATGTTTTACTAATTTCGGAAATCAGAATAAGTGTCGAACAAACCACAGCAGCGTTAATAAAGGGAAATGTATTGACTAATAAGTATTATTAAAACCAGTAGAAACCTCCATCTGCATAGAAGCTAAGATGAGACAAAATGATATTACATTTCCTAGATCATGGCTGCTTTAATAAGATTGTTATAAACAAGAATAACCTACTCACATATAAGGCATATGTTTCTCAAAATGTTTTAAAGGAGAATTATATCATTAAGTAATTAATACTATGAACTACGAAACCTTTCGAAAATGAGAAACTTGAGTAATGGAAATTAGGCAAACTTGAACGTTTGGAAAGGAATGTTGTTACTTGATTTTACAAATAGTAGTGTTTTGATTTACTTCAAAAAGATAGTCACTCTATTTTTATACTACGGGTATTGTGTGACTTTTGAGAAAGAAGCAGACCTTTTAAAGAGTTAATGTATGAAGTACTTTGGGGATAAAAACCCGATCTTGTTAATCATATAGTAGAAAGTACCTTGTGTGAATAACTTGATTGTGTTGGTTTGTGATAATCTTGTAATACTTTCTTGTTGATTAAGTACTCATGCTAGAATGCTACGTGTGTTAGTATCTTGTGATGATTGTGTAAAGGGGTTTCCTCGATTGCGCTTAAGTTGTTTAACGATCACCGTTATGTTGGTATTGTACCACTCACCTTGACTTGATCCGGAGGTTAAGGCGCCTCCGTCGGGGTATATCTCGGTGATGCAGGACCATGATTCGAGAATACCTCATGCGGGTCCCGGACTATCGCGGAGCTACGAGTTCCGGTTAGTGTGCGGCCTTTATGGTCATGCGGTGCATGTGGCCATGCGGATGCGAGTCGAGGCGGATCTTGGGAGTAGCTACCCTCGACGCGGGAATACCTCATGCGGGCCATTGGAGTGGCCTACGCGAGTGCGAGAAGTTCGAGGCTGACGCGCATTAGATCTCGGCGAGTGGCTGCTTTGATCATGTACGGATGCAGACAGATCTCATGATCTGATTTATGACCTTGTTATCTTGTAGGTTTTAGTAGTCGGCTATGCCTTCGTACTTACCGTGCGGTTTTATGATGACCAAGTGGGACACGGTGTTCATGTGTATTCCTTGGTGCTTTTATATCATAGGCTGGCGGTGAGAAGGTATTCCACAGGCATGATTGATGTTGTGGGCGTGAGACCCATTGTTATATTTGAGTGATGACTTTGAGGCGTGAGTCACGACTTGAAATATTCGCTTATTTATTGTGAACTGTAGTTTGTTTATCATACATGTCTCATGCTTTATATAGACTACTATGATTTCATTTACAATTTTTGATTTCACATACTTGGTACTGTTATCGACCTCCTTGAAGTGCGTTCATGCCGCAGTTGAGGTACACGATCGTTGATCCTAGCTCTCGAGTCACGATTCGGCGTTTGGGAAGCTCCGTTTCTCGGAGGCTTATCGGTGGTATAGTCCCCGTCGTAGTAGGTGCTTACATTCGGGGTATGGCGGGGCCTGTCCCGCCATTGTTGTCATGTCACTCTTAGAGTGCGTAGTGTTATACCCGTAGTTGCGGGGTATGTATGTGAGGACGTGCGTCTGAGTACTGAGAAAATTTTGAAAAGAAAGAAAGATGTGAGTTTTCGTGGAAAAGTTTCGGTTATTTGTGAAGAAAAGGTTCGTTAATGGGAATTGGATTCCCAGTTTGGTATTTGGACTTCATAGATTATATTAGAATTTTGAGATTTTATTTTGGAAATGGTCACGTGGGGCCACGGGAGAAATTCTGGTTTTGTAGCCCGCTTTGTTTTGAGATTTCGGTATTTTGGATATTTTGAAGGCGAAATATTCAGGCGAATCGGGGCGACACGTGTCACCCCGTGTGGCACCCTTGGCGAAATATTTATTGTGCAACACCCGATTAGAGTCGTTTTTCGACGAAACGTTTTACTAAACTACGAAGGAAAATTCGGCTATGTCATTTAGTATTTTTGCGAATTTTTCCGAGAGGCGAACGTTTTGGACCAACGAGAGGGCAACACTTGGCACCTCTCGCCGTTGGTGGACTGAAAAGCTGAAGCCGAATGGATGGGCAAGTTGTGGTAGATATTTGTGTAGATATTTGTGAGGATTTGTGGAGTAGGGTTAGGGTGCACTTGGCTTGATCTTGGCCTTACACTTGTGTAGCACTTGGCTTGATCTTGGCCATTGGTTGGCCTTTGGCTTTGCTATAAATACCCCTCCCTTGTGAAGACTTATTCATTCACTCCTCACTTTGTCTAAGTCTTGAAATCCCTCCCTCTCCCTTGTTGTTGCTCTCGTCCAACTCCCTTCTCCCCCTTAGAAAGAGGCCCTTGGCCGAGAACACCCCCTCCCCCTTGTGAGGTCTAGCCGTGGGGTACCCCCCCCCCTAGCCTAGTTGTTTTCGTATAATACCCCTTGTTGTGGTATAGAAATACTCCCCTAGTATTGTTATAATGCCCAAAATACCTTAGCCTTGTACCTTGTAGTATTCCAAAGATACCTCTTTACGTAGAGTCCGGAAATACTACCTTTTGTCCTTTTTAGTCTCAAACCGAAACCCTAAGGAAATCTTCATCGTTGGTTGAAGTATGTGAGTAGAAGTTGGTTAGAACTTCTAAGGGTTGTTTGGAGTGGTTTGGAGCGCACGGAGTGGAGCTAAACCTTGCTCAGGAGCGACATTAAACTCGGATAATTTTGGGCTTATCGAGGTAATTACCTTGTCCCTCTATTGTAATTGGAAATTACATGTTTGTTAGGATATATAGTTGAAGTATACTATATATGGAACTATACTTAGTATTCGGCAATGTCTTTTGACTTAAGCCTGAAGAATAAAGAACTGAACTGAACTGTATTTACATAGGACTGTATTGCAGTAGACTTGTGTTGTATTACTGAGTAGAATTGTACACGTCCGGTTAGACGTGTAAACCCCCCCCCCCTGGTTGGCTTGGTAGCCGGCCTCGATAGAGGAGGAGATTTCTGTTGTTGCGGGGAGAGTCTTCAATTTTCTATAGAAAGATAGAAACTTGTGTTTTGGGGTTAATAGACGTTTGTGACCTTTATAGGTGAAAGTACTAAGAGTAGCGTATTCTACTCGAGGAGTGGAAAGGGCTAGCAAGGTTGTAGTACTTGGAGCATTTTGCTTATTGTCGATAAATCGTCGCGAGGTATGTGAACCTCTTCCTATCTTTTCTAGCATGATTGTTGTGAACTATGTAGTACGGTGAGCGTACATGTGCTAAGTGATTTGGTTGGTTTAAAACATAGGGTGTTATAATAGCTTTATGGGAAGTTAGTTATAACGACCTTATGTAAGTGAAAATGGTTCTTGATGTTAGAAGTTAAGAGACTTGATCTTATAAGATAAGAGACTTAACTTATTTGTTTTAATGTGGATGTTTGTGTGAAACCTCATTCGTGAGTAATGAGTACTTGGTTTTTAAAGGGATAATGTTTCTTGATTTGGGAATCGAATGTGTATCGACAGGACCACTGCGGCGTTAATAAAAGGAAAATGTATTAAATAATGATGTGTTGTATTAAAACCGGTAGAAACCTCCATCTGCATAGAAGCTAAGATGAGACAAAATGATATTACATTTTCTAGATCATGGTTCTTTGTAATAAGATCGTTATAAACAAGAATAAACTACTCACGTATATGACATATGTTACTCAATTGTTCTAAAAGGAATCAGTGATTAAGTTTGGGAACTATGAAACCATTTGAAAATGAGAAGCTTGAGTAATTGAAACTAGGCAACCTGGAACTTAGGAAAAGAATGTTGTTACTTGATTTTGAAAAGGAAGGTGGGTTTGTCATTCTAATACTACGGTATCGGGTGACTTTTATAAAAGTAATGGATCTCTTTTAAAAGAACTTAACGTATGTAGTACTTTGGGGTTAAAAACCGGACTTTGGCATAAAATGAAAGTACTTTGAGTTGTGTGAAACTTACTATGCTTGTTGTTGTGAAACTTGCCTATCTTGTGATGATAGCCTTTATTGTACAAGCGTTGTGTTTCGTATTCCGTGTCTCTCGATAGAGGTCGGTTGGTAGTTGAGAACTTACTTGGGCGTCTTGGCGATGTGGAGAAATTCCGCAGTGCGTTCTGTTGATAGTATTATTGTTGTTAACCGCTTTGGACATACCGACACGATCGTAGCGCGCGGGTATGCTTCCATTTTGGTTAAGGTCTTGTGGTTAATCGCTTTGGATATATCGGCGACGATCGTAGCGCGCGGGTATGTTTCCATTTGATTATCGCGCTTGTGATTTCCTTTTGGACATACCGACACGATCGTAGCGCCGCGGGTATCGTCCATTTGGAAAGTTGTCTTATTGTTTCCTCTGGACATCACGACACGATCGTAGCGCTGCGGGTATCGTCCATTTGGAAAGTTGTCTTATTGTTTCCCTTTGGACATACCGACACGATCGTAAGCGCGCGGGTATGCTTCCATCCGGATTCTTTGTCTTGTTGTTGAGTCACATGGACATGTCTACACGATCACGGTCAGGGGCATGTGGCCACGTGACATTGGTATTATTGTTGCATCATGGACATGTCTACCGTCTGATGTTAGGGGCATGCGGCCATGATCACGAACTGATTGATGTTGTGGGCGTGAGACCCGTAGTTATATTGGAGTGATATTTGTTTTATGTTGCGAATCGTAGTTTGGTTATCATACATGTCTCTGCTTTATATAGACTAGTATGATTTCATTCTGATATTATGCGATTTCACATACTTGGTACTGTTATCGACCTCGCCGGAAGTGCGTTCATCTGCGCAGGTAGAGTACATCGGCCGTAGATCCTCGCTCATAGGATCACGATTCAGTAGCATTTGAAGCTCCGTTTCTCGGAGGCTTATCTTTTAGTAGGTGTTCCACGAGTTGTAGGTTCTTGTACATTCGTGGGTATGGCGGAGCCTGTCCGTCATAGTCATCAATATATCTTAGAGTGCATGAAATCTTGTTGTGGCGGGGTTGTAAAAGGATTAAACTGCTCGTGTTTTATGTATATCGAAGGCAAGCTATTTTTGGTTGGCTGTTTATTTATTATATCTTTTGTTAAATGACTCATGTTTTATGTTCGCTGATTTTCTCGATGTATGTATCACTAGGGTGCGGGGTAAGGCACGATGCTTGAACCGGGCAGTCGTTACAAAAAGTGGTATCGAGCGATTAATCCTCGGAAAGTGTCTCAGACCGTGTCTAGTAAGTCTTGATTATCGATGTGTTGTGCACCACATCTATAATCGAGGAGGCCGAGACATTTAGGATTGGTTTCCATTCTTCTCATTCCGAGATCGTGCCTTAGAGTTGTGTTGTAAGTTGTACCCTCCGACGTATCTCGTTTTTACGATTATGCCTCGCGCGAAGCAACCAGAGCCGGAAGGGCAAGGCGGCGAGTGCTTGCTAGTGAGATCTGAGAATGCGAGCGCGAGCCCGAGCAAGACGAGTTGTGCTTGACGGCGGGTTTCGCGCCCGCCACCAGCAGAGTTTAGAGCGCAGCGATGGGCGATGAGACTCTGATGCACGAGCCTCCATCCCACGGCTGAGCGGGAGATGGGTCACGAGAGATGGCGATTATTGGCGAGTTGTGGCGAGATATGAGGCAGTGGATCTGGCGATTCGGTTCGATGCAGATGGTTCACCCCGAGCAGATAGTTTGAGGCTACGGGACTTTACGAGTTGTAGCCGCGAGTTTTATGGGTCGAGGCACGAGGATGATCCGCAGGAGTTCATCCGGCGATTCTGACCGGATCATGCGGGTGATCAAGGCTTGAGACCGAGTGCGTGACCTTTGGTTCGCATCGGTGCGTGATACCGCGATCGATTGGTTTGATTCATAGGAGCTTTCGGGAGAGCATGCACTCAGCAGTATGGGATGAGTTTTGGGGCTTTTCTCACGCACTTCTTGCCTCCGCGGATGAGGAGGGCACGTAAACAGATTTTTGTTCTTGAGGCAGAGGCGACCGTCGGGAGTACAATGTCGAGTTCGATTCTTTAGCTCGATATGTCCTGCGCTAGTTGCAGATATGGAGGATAGGGTGCATCGCTACGCCACGGGCTTGATGATTATATGGCGAATCTTGTGCGGGTGTTTCTCTTCACCGCATGGACATTGCCCGCACGCAGCTCATGCGCTAGGATGTGAGGCACGGAGGGTCGACGGAATGACACGGATCGCGAGAAGAGGGCCGGGGCGGCAGGTCCTGGTGGCTTTCGAGGCGGACCGCCTCAGAAGAGCTAGTTATATACCCCCACCGCATGCAGTGGTCCTCCACCGCCTTGAGGCGGTCGGGGCTCGAGGTTCAGATTTTCGGCAGAGCAGGGGTGTTAACCAGCTGAAGCCACCCCTACCTCGTTGTGACCATTGTGGTAGACTCCATTTTGGAGAGTGTCGTGCTAGATTGGGAGTTTGTTTTGCATGCGGCCAGCAGGGCCATTTTGCGAGGAACTGTCCTACCAAGGGAAGCGCGGATGTTACGACTTCGACGCCCGAGATTTGTGGTGGTTCATCACCTTCGGTATACGCCTGCAGTGGGCCTATGATTAGAGTGGAGCGGTAGCTTCAGGTATATCCTTCACCCTCTAGAGTTTTGGTATGCTTGTTATGATGATCTCATTATTGTGTGCTATGTACGGATAGCATTGTGATATGTGTGAGTTAGAATACATGGTTAGTTGGAAGGATACGTATGGGGGCATGGTAAGTGTGAACCTTAGACTATGTCACGACTGAGACCTTAGGGGTAAGGTCGTCTTGAGATTAAAGATTCGTTTTATGTTTGACTTTTATCAGAGTAGTAGTATACGTGGGATTTATTTGTGTGATAAGTCCGTGGGTAGTGTGAGATGGAAGTGGTAGCTTTCATGATGTGAATTAGTAAGATTGTTCCGGATCGGGGAACAAGAGTTTGGCGCGGTTGGGGGTCGGGTTGAGGACCATTTGCGGGTCAACCCGTAACCCGGTTTGGGGTGGGGTCAGTTAGGTGGTCCCGCCAGTGGTAGGGTCACGAGGATGCTAGGCCCAAGTTTGTATGATCATCGTATGAGTTCGTGGGCGCGTTCGACGAGCGGTTCGTAAAGGCCGGGAATGGCCTTAAGGAAGTTTGAGGTTAGTAAGATGACCAAGTTTGGAGGTAGTGACTCCAGAGATTTTCGGGAACGGAAGTAATGACTGAAGTATGGTACGTACTGGGAGAGTTCAAGCGTTCGAGAAGGGCACGACGAGTAAGGAAAGAAGAGGACGTATGTTATTTCGTGGCGGTATCGTGGCAACTTGTTAGAGGAACTTTCTCGTTATTCGACTTGAGACGGACCATGCGGGACGACTGTTTCTAAGGAGGGAGAATGTTATACCGTAGTTGCGAGGTATGTATGTGAGGACGTGCGTGCGAGTGCAATGAGAAAATTTTGAAAAGAAAGAAAGATGTGAGTTTTCACGGAAAAGTTTCCGGTTATTTGTGAAGAAAAAGGTTCGTTAATGGGAATTGGATTCCCAGTTTGGTATTTGGACTTCATAGATTATATTAGAATTTTGAGATTTTATTTTGGAAATGGTCACGTGGGCCCACGGGAGAAATTCTGATTTTGTAGGGCCGCTTTGTTTTGAGATTTAGGTATTTTGGATATTTTGGAAGACGAAATATTCAGGCGAATCGGGCGACACGTGTCACCCCCATGTGGCACCCTTGGCCGAAATATTTATTGTGCACAACACCCGATTAGAGTCGTTTTTCGACGAAACGTTTTACTAAGCTTACGAAGGGAAAATTCCGGCTATGTCATTTAGTATTTTTGCGAATTTTTCCGAGAGACGGAACGGTTTGGACCAACGAGAGGGCAACACTTGGCACCTCGTTGGTGGATGAAGAAGTGGTAGCGAATGGATGGGCAAGTTGTGGTAGATATTTGTGTAGATATTTGTGAGGGATTTGTGGAGTAGGGTTAGGGTGCACTTGGCTTGATCTTGGCCTTACACTTGTGTAGCACTTGGCTTGATCTTGGCCATTGGTTGGCCTTTGGCTTTGCTATAAATACCCCTCCCTTGTGAAGACTTATTCATTCACTCCTCACTTTGTCTAAGTCTTGAAATCCCTCCCTCTCCCTTGTTGTTGCTCTCGTCCAACTCCCTTCTCCCCCTTAGAAAGAGGCCCTTGGCGAGAACACCTCCCCTGTGAGGTCTAGCCAGTGGGTACCCACTGCCTAGTTGTTTCGTATAATACCCCTTGTTGTGGTATAGAAATACTCCCTAGTATTGTTATAATGCCCATATACCTTAGCCTTGTACCTTGTAGTATTCCAAAGATACCTCTTTCGTAGAGTCGGAAATACTACCTTTTGTCCTTTTAGTCTCAAACCGAAACCCTAAGGAAATCTTCATCGTTGGTTGAAGTATGTGAGTAGAAGTTGGTTAGAACTTCTAAGGGTTGTTTGGAGTGGTTTGGAGCGCACGGAGTGGAGCTAAACCTTGCTCAGGAGCGACATTAAACTCGGATAATTTTGGGCTTATCGAGGTAATTATCTTGTCCCTCTATTGTAATTGGAAATTACATGTTTGTTAGGATATATAGTTGAAGTATACTATATATGGAACTATACTTAGTATTCGGCAATGTCTTTTGACTTAAGCCTGAAGAATAAAGCGAATCGAATGTATTTACATAGGATTGTATTGCGATGAACTTGTGTTGTACATCGAGTAGAATTGTACACGTCCAGGTTAGGCGTGTAAACCACACGGTTGGCTTGATAGCCGGCCTCGATAGAGGAGGAGATTTCTGTTATTGCGAGTCTTCGAATTTTCTATAGAAAGATAGAAACTTGTGTTTTGGGGTTAATAGACGTTTGTGACCTTTATAGGTGAAAGTACTAAGAGTAACGTATTCTACTCGAGAGTGGAAAGGGCTAGCAAGGTTGTAGTACTTGGAGCATTTTGCTTATTGTCGATAAATCGTCGCGAGGTATGTGAACCTCTTCCTATCTTTTCTAGCATGATTGTTGTGAACTATGTAGTACGGTGAGCGTACATGTGCTAAGTGATTTGGTTGGTTTAAAACATAGGGTGTTATAATAGCTTTATGGGAAGTTAGTTATAACGACTTATGTAAGTGAAAATGGTTCTTGATGTTAGAAGTTAAGAGACTTGATCTTATAAGATAAGAGACTTAACTTATTTGTTTTAATGTGGATGTTTGTGTGAAACCTCATTCGTGAGTAATGAGTACTTGGTTTTAAAGGGATAATGTTTCTCGATTTGGGAATCGAGAATGTGTATCGACAGGACCAACTGCGGCGTTAATAAAAGGAAAATGTATTAAATAATGATGTGTTGTATTAAAACCGATGAAACCTCCATCCGCATAGAAGCTAAGATGAGACAAAATGATATTACATTTTCTAGATCATGGCTGCTGTAATAAGATCGTTATAAACAAGAATAAACTACTCACGTATATGACATATGTTACTCAATTGTTCTAAAAGGAATCAAGTGATTAAGTTTGGGAACTATGAAACCATTTGAAAATGAGAAGCTTGAGTAATTGAAACTAGGCAAACTGGAACTTAGGAAAGAATGTTGTTACTTGATTTTGAAAAGGAAGGTGGGTTTGTCATTCTAATACTACGGGTATCGGGTGACTTTTATAAAAGTAATGGATCTCTTTTAAAAGAACTTAACGTATGTAGTACTTTGGGGTTAAAAACCCGGACTTTGGCATAAAATGAAAGTACTTTGAGTTGTGTGAAACTTTATGCTTGTTGTTGTGAAACTTGCCTATCTTGTGATGATAGCCTTTATTGTACAAGCGTTGTGTTTCGTATTACCGTGTCTCTCGATAGAAGTCGGTTGGTAGTTGAGAACTTACTTGGGCGTCTTGGCGGTGACGGAGAAATTCCGCAGTGCGTTCACGTTGATAGTATTATTGTTGTTAACCGCTTTGGACATACGACCGCGATCGTAGCGCGCGGGTATGCTTCCATTTTGGTTAAGGTCTTGTGGTTAATCGCTTTGGATATATCGACCGCGATCGTGGCCGCGGGTATGTTTCCATTTGATTATCGCTTGTGATTTCCTTTTGGACATATCGACACGATGCGTAGCGCTGCGGGTATCGTCCATTTGGAAAGTTGTCTTATTGTTTCCCTCTGGACATACGACACGATCGTAGCGCTGCGGGTATGCGTCCATTTGGAAAGTTGTCTTATTGTTTCCCTTTGGACATACCGACACGATCGTAGCGCGCGGGTATGCTTCCATCCGGATTCTTTGTCTTGTTGTTGAGTCACATGGACATGTCTACACCGGCGCGGTCAGGGGCATGTGGCCGTGTGACATTGGTATTATTGTTGCATCATGGACATGTCTACACCGTCGTGATTCCGGGGCATGCGGCCGTGATGCGAACTCGATTGATGTTGTGGGCGTGAGACCCATAGTTATATTGGAGTGATGATCGTTTTATGTTGCGATCGTAGTTTGGTTATCATACATGTCTCTGCTTTATATAGACTAGTATGATTTCATTCTGATATTATGATTTCACATACTTGGTACTGTTATCGACCTCCTTGGGGCTGCGTTCATGCCGCAGTAGAGGTACATCGGCCGTAGATCTCGCCATAGGATCACGATTCAGTAGCATTTGAAGCTCCGTTTCTCGGAGGCTTATCTTTTAGTAGGTGTTCCACTGAGTTGTAGGTTCTTGTACATTCGGGGTATGGCGGGGCCTGTCCGTCATAGTCAGTATATCTTAAGTGCAGTAATCTTGTTGTGTGGCGGGGTTGTAAAAGGATTAAACTGCTGAGTTTTATGTATATCAAGGCAACTGTTTTGGTTGGCTGTTTATTTATTATATCTTTTGTTAAATGACTCATGTTTTATGTTCGATTTTCTCGATGTATGTATCACTAGGGTGCGGGGTAAGGCACGATGCGAAGCCGGGCAGTCGTTACAAAAGTGGTATCGAGCGATTAATCCTCGGAAAGTGTCTGAGCATCGTGTCTAGTAGAGTCTTGATTATCGATGTGTTGTGCACCACATCTATAATCAGGAGGCTGCAGGACATTTAGGATTGGTTTCCATTCTTCTCATTCCGAGATCGTGCCTTAGAGTTGTGTTGTAAGTTGTAAGAGTGGTCCTCCACAGACTTCATGACGTTCGGGGTATGCAGGAGTTGGAGCGAGAACTCGTGGCTTCGGATCACGGCTACGTCGGTTGCCCGGCCGGATTAAGTTTTTCCCGGTGTTCACGGTGTGTGACGTCGCCTCGGGAATGTCGTTTTTGTTGGTACTTGTTTTACTGCGCCGTCGGGCCGTGTGTCGAAAAGGTGTCCTAGTAGGAGGATGCAAGTAGGAGGACTCACCTACCATATCGATTCTGGTCGATAGTTCGAAGAAGAAGGCGTTAGCGAGGAGGCACCCCACCGGTGTTCGGTTGTGGTAAGTATCATTATGGGAGTGTCGTATTTCTCGACAACTTGTTATGCTTGCGCCCAACAGGCGGGATTGATTGGAGCAGCGGAGGGTAGTGAAGCGATGAATCTGGTAGATCCTTAACCTACAGAGATTAGTACGTATGATAAGATAAGTATGTCTTAAATGTTATGTTGGATAAGCGTTGTGTTAATTGTGATTAGAAATCATGATTAGTTAAAAGGGTAAGATTGGGGATAAGGAAAGTATGAGCCTTAGAGTTTTATGCTTGGAGACCTTATAGGCAAGGCCATCTCGAGAGAGATCTATATTTTTAGGTTTGACCACTTATCGGAGTGCATAATAAATGGGATATAATTGTGTAATAAGTCCCTGAGTAGTGTGAAATGAATGAGGGTAGTTGAGCTAAGAAGACCACTAGGTTTTCGTGACTTGATTAGTGAGATTGTTCCGGATCGGGGAACAAGAGTCTTTCGTGCGATAGCGGGTCGGGTTGGGACCGATTGCGGGTCAACGTGGCGTTAATGTGGTGGGGTCAGTTCGGGGTGGTCGCCGGTGGTGAAGTCCTGAGGCGCTAGGCCCAAGTTTAGTTAACCATCGTACGAGTTCGTGGATGCGTTCGACCAGTAGTCGGGCCGATGAGGTCAGCCCATCTTGTCCTTCAGGTTATGCGAGATGTTATTTATCAGGAAGGTTGTAAGGCTGCACGAGGCGCTTACTTTCACCTTATGGCAGACAGTGAAGCCCAGGTGGTGGCTATTTCGTTTTCTGGAAGTTTTTACCAGGCAGGGTTAGGAACTCAGGTGAGTCTCAGTAGCACATTCACCCTCGGGCCTGTGTTTGGATTTCAGGGGTAGCTATGAGGATTGTTGCCTCCTGTTGAGGGAGTGCTTTTATAACTACCATTTCAGTATTCGGATATCGCCTTACGAAGCCTCGTAGGGGCGGAAGTGTAAGTTGCCGGTCGATTGGTTCGATGTTGGCAAAGTTCAGATAGTGGGTTCATACTTGTTTCGGCAGGATGGGGATAGGGTGAAGCCTATCCAGGAGAGGTTATCGACAACTCAGAATCAACAGAAGTCGTACGGATGATCGGCGACGACTCTTGGAGTTCAGGTTGACGGTGGGTCTTCTTGAAGGTACCACCCCGGAAGGGTGTGACGAGATTCGGAAACAGAGGAAACTTAGCTCGAGTTACTTTGGGCCTTTTCAGGTCATGTGAAGAGTAGGCCAGGTTGCCTATATGTTAGCTTTTGCCGTCTGACTTAGGAGGCAGTACGTCCAGTCTTTCGTTTTGTTATGTTCGGGAAAGTATCGGAGACCCATCCAGAGTGTTCCCAGTTAACGATGACCAAGTTGGAGTTAGTAAACCCGAGATTTTGTAAACTGAAGCAGTAGAGAAAATGTGGTAAGTCATGAGAAAGAGTTTGAGTGCGCGAGAAGGGTACGACGCGTAAGGAAAAAAAAAGCGAGCATGTATTGCGAGCATAGAAGTGATCATTTCTTTTGTAAGAAGAAGGTGCGAAGGAAGTATATTTTAGACCTCGGGTAAGAGCTTTTGTTATACTAGAGATGATTACTCGTGGACTTGGATTAAGTATTTGCGCATGTGTTATTTGATGGCCAGACGTGGCGTGATTGTTTTCGTAAATATAGCAGTGAAGACTATACTGGCGCATGTTTGTTTTGAGACTTAGAAGGAACATTCGGGACGAATGTTTCTAAGAAGGGAAGAATGTTATACCCCGTATTTTCAGAGTATGTACGTAAGGACGTACGTAGAAAAGTTTGAACTTTAAGTAGGCTTGGACAAAAATATTTTGTGCACAACACCCGATTAGAATCGTTTTTCGACGAAACGTTTTACAAAACCTGCGAAGGGAAAATTCCGGCTATATCATTTTTAATTTTTGCGGATTTTTCCGAGAGACGAAATATTTTGGACCAACGAGAGGGCGACACTTGTCACCCTCAAGTTGGTGGAGTGTGGGACGACAACTTGCACGATTTAGGGGTCATAGTTGGTAGGATATTTGTGAGGGATTTGTGGAGTAGGGACTAGGGGGCACTTGGGCAAATCTTGGCCCTCCACTTGCCCCCCACATGGCTTGATCTTGGCCATTGAACTCCCTATAAATACCCCCCCTTTTGTGAAGCTTTCTTCATCCACTCCTCACTTCCTTAAGTCTTGAAAACCCCTCCCCCATTTCGTGAGGCCCCCTTGGCCGAGAGTTGTCACCCCCCCTCCTTATGGTGTGGCCGAGACACACCCCCCTTTCTAGTGGTGCTAAGCCGTGGGGTACCCCCCCTTGCCTAGTTGTTCTCATAAAATACACCCCCCTCTTGGTAGAAAATACTCTCCAAAGTATTGTTACTATACCAAAATACCTTAGCCGTATACCTTGTAGTATTCCAAAGTTACCTCTATACGTAGAGCCCGGAAATACTACCTTATGTCCTTTTTGTCTCAAACCGAAACCCTAAGGAAAATCTTCACAGTTGGTTGAAGTATTAAGAAGAAGTTGCGTAGAAATTCTAAGGGTTGTTTGGAGCGGGTTGGAGCACCCGGAGTAGGAGCTAAACGTCGCTCAGGATCGACATTTAAACTTGGATAATTTTGGGCTTATCGAGGTAAATATCTTGTCTCCCTATTGTAATTGAGTTTACATACTATTGAAGTATAAGAATTAAGTATAAGTTATATACAAGGAAAGTATATAAGAAGAGAATTGAACTGTACTTACATAGGATTTGTATTTCTGATGAGACTTGTAAAGATTGACGGGTAGGGAAGTGCTGCCCAATTTTCCGTAGAATCTTGTATCTAGATTCATTCTACCGAGTAGTCTAGACTTTGATAGACTTGTATAACCGTTATAGGTTGAAGTACTGCGAGTAACGTATTCTACTCGGAGGGTGGAAAAGGCTAGCCGGACTACAGTACTTTGGAGCGTTTTGCTAATAGTCGATAATCGTCGCGAGGTATGTGATTCTTCCTATACTCTTGAGCATGATATTTTAAAATATATATAGTACGGTAGGCGTCGTGTGTTAATCGAATAATAATTACGGCAATGTCTTTTGACTTAAGCTGAATAATAATTACGGCAATGTCTTTTGACTTAAGCCTGAATAATCTTGTAGTATTTCAAAGAATACTGAATCATTTTTAACAGAAGAGTAACACTTGGTTTTAAAAGCTTAAGAGTTATACTAGCTTTATGGGAAGTTAGGTATAACGACTTAAGAGAGGTAAAAGGAATGGTTTACTGATTTTAAGAAGTTAAGAGACTTGCTCTTAAAAGATAAGAGACTTGACTTAATTATATTAATGTGAATTTTGTTAAAAAGTGTGAAACCTCATTCGTGAGTAATGAGTATTTTGGTTTTCAAAAGGAATGATGTTTCTTGATTTGGAAATCAGAATAAGTGTCGAACAAACCACAGCAGCGTTAATAAAGGGAAATGTATTGACTAATAAGTATTATTAAAACCAGTAGAAACCTCCATCTGCATAGAAGCTAAGATGAGACAAAATGATATTACATTTCCTAGATCATGGCTGCTTTAATAAGATTGTTATAAACAAGAATAACCTACTCACATATAAGGCATATGTTTCTCAAATTGTTTTAAAGGAGAATTATATCATTAAGTAATTAATACTATGAACTACGAAACCTTTCGAAAATGAGAAACTTGAGTAATGGAAATTAGGAAAACTTGAACGTTTGGAAAGGAATGTTGTTACTTGATTTTACAAAGAGTAGTGTTTTGATTTACTTCAAAAAGATAGTCACTCTATTTTTATACTACGGGTATTGTGTGACTTTTGAGAAAGAAGCAGACCTTTTAAAGAGTTAATGTATGAAGTACTTTGGGGATAAAAACCCGATCTTGATAATCATATAGTAGAAAGTACCTTGTGTGAATAACTTGATTGTGTTGGTTTGTGATAATCTTGTAATACTTTCTTGTTGATTAAGTACTCATGCTAGAATGCTACGTGTGTTAGTATCTTGTGATGATTGTGTAAAGGGGTTTCCCTCGATTGCGCTTAAGTTGTTTAACGATCAGCCGTTATGTTGGTATTGTACCACTCACCTTGACTTGATCCGGAGGTTGCGCCTCCGTCGCGGGTATATCTCAGTGATGCAGGACCATGATTCGAGAATACCTCATGCGGGTCCCGAGAAAGTATTACAAGACTATCACAAATCAACCCAATCAAATTATTCACACAAGGTACTTTCTACTTTATGTTAACAAGTTCGGGTTTTTAGCCCCAAAGTACTTCATGTATTACTCTTTTAAAAGATCCGTTTCTTTCACAAAAGTCACACAATACCCGTAGTATAAAAATAGAGTGACTATCTTTTGAAGTAAACCAAAACAATTCCCTTTGTAAAATCAAGTAACAACATTATTTTCCAAACGTTCAAGTTTGCCTAATTTCAAATGCTCAAGTTTCTCATTTTTCGAAAGGTTTCGTAGTTCATAGTTTTAATCCTTTAAAACAATTTGAGAAACATATACCTTATGTGTGAGTAGGTTATTCTTGTTCATAACAATCTTATTATAGCAGCCATGATCTAGGAAATGTAATATCATTTTGTCTCACCTTAGCTTCTATGCAGATGGAAGTTTCTACTGGTTTTAATAATACTTTATTAGTCAAAACATTTCCCTTTATTAGCGCTGCTGTGGTTTGTTCGATACTTATTCTGATTTCCGAAATCAGTAAAACATTATTCCTTTAAAAACCAAGTATTCATTACTCATGAATGAGGTTTCACACTTTTTAACAAAATTCAATTAAGTCAAGTCTCTTATCTTCTAAAAATCAGTAAACCATTCTTTCTACTTCTCTTAAGCCGTTATACCTAACTTCCCATAAAGCTAGTATAACTCTTAAGTTTTAAAACCAAGTATTTTACTCTTCTGTAAAACAAATGACTCGGTATTCTTTTGAAATACTTCAATATTCTTATTATTCGGGCTTAAGTCACAAGACATTGCCGTAATTATTATTCAGTTCACACGTACGTCTACCGTACTATATATATATTTAAAATATCATGCTCAAGAGTATAGGAAGAATCACATACCTTCTCGGCGAAATCCACCTGCCAAGTCGAATATGTCGCGCGCAGAGAATCGACTATAACGACCAACACGCCTATCAACGTCTAGATATCTTGTATAAAGCTCTAGCGAGAGGTTCTCTATTCTATGGAAAATTGGGCAGCACTTCCTACGGTAAACTATACGATCTACGTAAATACGATCTATGTAGTCAGATTCAATTATTCTTCTTTAATACCGCCTACGGTGATAACGATTCATTTCTATTACGCAATATCCTTCTAAGTATTTAATACTTATTCCTATACTTCTACGGTATGTATATTCTAATTACAAAAAGGAGGATAAGGTTTATTTACCTCGATAAGCCCAATATTATCCAAGTATAAACGTCGATCCTAAGCGAGGTTTAGCTCTACTCAAATGCGCTCAATGCGCTCAAGAACCCTTAGAAGTTGCTACACACTTCTACTTACTACTTGATCAACAATGAAGTTTCTCTTAGGGTTTCGTTTGTGACTAAGGAAGTATAGCTAGTATTTGGGCTTTTAGTATAGAGGACTTTGGAAATACTACAAAGTATAAGGGCTAAAGTATTTTGCCATAGCAACAATACTTGAAGAGTATTTTTCTACTAAGGGAGGGGTGGTGTTTGGCTGGGGCTTGCTTTAGAGGGGCTCTCGGCCAAGCCACTAAGGCTAGAGGGGTGGTGTTGGACGAAAATACTACTGAGAGGAGGAATTTCAAGACTTGGAGAATGATTTTGTGGATGAAGAACTCTTCATCTAAAGGGTATTTATAGGTCAAGCAATGGCCAACCAATGGCCAAGATGATGCCAAGTGCAAGGCAAGTGTAGGGTGAGGATTTAGGCAAGTGTCCATTCTATCTACTACACAAAAATATCCTACCAAGTCCTTGACACTAATGGCTCCCTATCGTCCATCCTTTATCGCGTCCCCGTGAGAGGGTGACAAGTGTCGCCCTCTCGTTGGTCCAAAATGTTTCGTCTCTCGGAAAAATCCACAAAAATTAGAAATGACATAGCCGTAATTTACCCTACGCGAGTTGTGTAAAACGTTTCGTCGGAAAACGATTCTTTTCGGTACTTGTGCACAAAAATAAAACGTCCAAGCCAACTTTAAAGTTCAAACTTTTCTACGTACGTCCCCACGTACATACTCTAGAAATACGGGGTATAACAAGCACGCGTCCCCAGCTACTTGGGACGAGTTCTCGGAGGCTTTTCTCACTCACTTCTTGCCTCCACAGATGAGGAGGCGCGGTAAAGATTTTTGTTCTTTGAGGCAGAGAGGGCGCAGATTAGAGAGTACAACGTTGAGTTCGGTCGTTGGCTCGATATATCCCTGCGTTGGTAGCGAGATATGGAGGGCGGTGCACCGCCACGTCACGGGCTAGATGATTATATGGCGAGTCTTGTGCGGGTGTGACTCTTCACCCGAGCATGGACATTACCGTATGCGAGCTCATGCACTTGATGCGAGGCGTAGAGGCGGGTTGTGACAGCGAGAAGAAGGCCGGGGCGGCAGGTCTTTTGGTAGCTATCGGGGTGGGCGGCCTCGGCGGCCGATTAGGTGCACCCGGCCGGCTCGAGCACTCCTACCGTCCTCGGGGCGGCCAGGGATATTCGAGGCGGACCGGGGCCGGGACTTGAGCGTCGAGAATAGCGAGAGGTCGGCGACGGACCGCCCGCCGGTGTGGCCGTCGGTAGATCCCATTACGGAATTGTGGTGCGCTCGAGTTTGTTACGATTGCGGCGGTCGGGTCACTGCGAAAGCCTATCCGACCAAGCGGCGCGAAGGTAGGGTCGACTACGTGGTCTTTCGCGGGTCTTCCATCCCTACGATTACTCGCCCGGGCGTGGTACTCATGGACCAGGCCAGTGGCCAGAGGTCGTGGCGCGGGTCCCGATTCTAGCGGTCCTCGAGCGCATTTATGCCTTGTCGGCCGGCGGGACGGTGAGGCTTCACGATGTAAATCCACAGTACCTTATCGATTCTGTTTGTGATGTGTATGCCTTGATAGATCGGGTTCTACTGTCTATATATCTCCACTTATTGCTAGTAGGATAGGGATAGAGCACGAGTCCATAGACCACTCGAGGTAGCTACGCCAGTGGGTGATTCGGTGGTAGCTCGGCGGGTATATAGGGCTTGTCCAGTGACCATATGCAGTCGTCAGACCTTAGCCGACTTGATAGAGTTGGATATGACTGATTTCGATGTGATCATGGGTATGGATTGGCTAGCGTCTTGCTACGCCAATGTAGACTGCACGGAGAGAGTGAGTGCAGTTCGATTTCACGAGGCCGGTTGTTGAGTGGGAGGGGAACACTGTGTCGCAGAGGGGTAGGTTTATTTTTTACCTCAAGGATAGGAAGATGGTGCAGAAGGGGTATATCTACCATCTCATTCGGGTGTTTGATCACGAGGTGCGGTGCAGATTTTGATCCGTTCGATAGTCGAGAGAGTTTCGGGCGTGTTTCAGACGACCTCCGGGTATCCTCGTGAGAGGAGATAGAGTTTTGTATCGATGTCTTTGCGGACACTCGGCTATTTCCATTCCGCCATCTGAGAATGACACCGCCGAGTTGAGAGTTGAAGGACCGGCCGAGAGATTTCTTTGGAAAAGGGCTTCATCAGGCCTAGTGTTTCTCCCCAGGAAGCGCGGTATTGTTCGTGAAGAAGAAGGGCGGGGCGCTGCGCGTGTGTCGATCTGACGGTGAACAAGGTAACCATTAAACAGATACCCCTTCCCGGGATCGATGATTTGTTCGACGATTGCGAGTGCGAGATGTTTCTCAAGATTGATCTGCGATCGGGCTATCATCAGTGCGTGTTAGAGGCGGATGTCCCTAGGATGCATTCGGACGTGCGGGCATTATGAGTTCGAGGTTATGTCTTTCGGGTTGACCATGCTCGCGGTATTTATGGATTTGATGAACCGAGTGTTCAAGCCATTTTGGACACGTTTGTGATAGTGTTCATTGATGACATCTTGGTTTATTCAGCTCGAGCGAGGCATGCGGAGCATTTCGGAGGTATCTTGAGAATTCTCCAGACCAGTGATTATACGCCAAGTTTTCCAAATGTGAGTTTTGGTTGGCCGGTGGCTTTTCTTGGGCATATTGTCGGGTAGATGGTATTCGGGTGGATACGGCCAATCGAAGCGATCGAGGACTTGGC
Source organism: Przewalskia tangutica (assembly GCA_029844215.1). NCBI lineage: Eukaryota > Viridiplantae > Streptophyta > Magnoliopsida > Solanales > Solanaceae > Przewalskia > Przewalskia tangutica. The sequence continues at coordinate 70,352,156 of CM056727.1, forward strand.
CTGAACTCTTACTCCGGCAGTGCGCGACTTTACGGGCCTTGCAGTTACTATCGGTTCGTAGAAGTTTGCTTCTATCTGCACCATTGACTAGGTGACTCGGAAAGCGGCTAAGTTTGATGGGTGATGCTTGTGGCGGGGTTTCGATTCTTGAAAGAAGGCGACGACCGCCCGTTCTTACTCTTTCGGAGAGGTCGAGCGGTTATGTAGTGTATTGTGATCGTCAGCGTCGGACTCGGATGTGTGTTGATCACGGTGGGTAAGGTTATAGCATACGCATCAAGCGGCTTAAGAAGCATAGGAGGAACTACCCGCGTGATTTGGAGTTAGCGGTGGTGATTCACGCCTTGAAGATCTGGAGGCACTATTTGTATGGGGTTCATGTGGATATTTATCTGAGACCAAAAGAGCCTCGGTATATCTTCACGGAGGAGTGAACTTACGGCGAGGCGGTGGTTAGAGTGCTCAAGGATTACGATGTCGACATCCCGTACCACCCGGGAAGGCGATGTTGTGGCGGATGCTCTTAGTCGTAGGTCGATGGGAGTCTATCGGATGTGCGAGCAGAGAGGAGGGCCATGGTCCGCGAGTTACACCCGATTAGCGAGCCTTGAGTCCGGCGATTGATTACGATAGCGGTGGGGTTCGAGTTCGAGAGGTTGCCGAGTCTTCCATCGTCGAGGAGGTGAAGAGGCAGCGATTTGAGGATCCGGTTTTGGCAGTGCCGTGATGTGGCTCTTCGTGAGGAAGGGTCCTTTTGAGGTAGCACGATGGGGTGCTAAGGTTTGAGGCGAGTTGTGTGTTCCGGATATTGCAGGACTTGGCAAGAGTTCTAGGGAAGCACACGGCGCGTTACTCTATCCATCCGGGTCGACCAAGATGTACCCGCGACCTTAGATCGTATATTGGTGGGATGGCTTGAAGAGGGACGTTGCAGAGTTTGTAGCTCAGTGCCCGTGTTGTCAGCAGGTGAAGGTAGAGCACCAGAGGCCTGGTGGATTATTGCAGACGATAGAGATCCCGACCTAGAAGTGGGAGGTGATCAACATGGACTTTATCACAGGATTACCTCGCACTCAGAGGAAACATGATTCTATTTGGGTTATCGTCGGCCAGTGTGAAATCAGCCACTTTCTTCCCGTCAGGACGACTTTTTCGGCTGAGGATTATGCCAGACTTTACATCCGAGAGATCGTCAGACTGCATGGAGTCCCTATTTCTATCATTTCAAACAGAGGAGCCCAGTTTACGGCTAACTTCTGGAGGTCCTTCTAGAAAGGATTAGGGACGCAGGTGAGCACAGTCGCATTCCATCCTCGAGCAGACAGACAGAGCGCACTATCCGACTCTTGAGGATATCTGCGAGCTGTGTTATTGAATCGAAGTTGGGAGGATCATTTGCCTCTAGTTGAGTTTGCGTATAATAATAGCTACCACTCCAGTATTCAGATGGCGCCTTATGAGGCCTTGTATGAGAGGAAGTGCAGATCGCCGTTAGGCTGGTTTGATGTGGCGAGTGCGATTAGTGGGACGGTTGGTGCAGGCAGCGATGGATAAGGTGAAGCTTATCCGGGAGGCGATTCTTGGCGACTCGAGTCGACATAAGTCATATGCAGATCATCGTCGTCGGCATCTGGAGTTCGAGGTTGATGATTGGGTTTTCCTGAAGGTGTCACCCATGAAGGGTGTGATGAGATTCGGGAAGAAAGGGAAACTCATCCCAAGGTACATTGGGCCTTATCAGGTTGTCCGCAGGGTAGGCAAGGTTGCCTATGAGTTGGATCTGCCGTCCGACCTGGAGGCAGTGCATCCGGTTTTTCATGTTTCTATGCTGAGGAGATGTATCGGGGATCCATCTAGAGTGCATCCGATTGATGATGTCCAGGTGACCGAGGGGTTATCGTATGAGGAGATTCCCATAGCGATAATCGATCGTCAGGTTAGGCATCTGCGGACGAGGCGTGGCTTAGTCAAAGTCTTGTGGCGGAACGAGCTCAGGGAGGAGATGACGTGGGAAGCTGAGGAGGACATGAGGCAGAAGTATCCTCACCTATTCCCCACACCTCCAGGTAACTCACTTTCCTACTTGTAAATTTTCATTGTCATATTTGCTTTAGTGCTGTATTGTGGCCATGTGTGGCATTTGCAAACTGTTTAAGTTATGAGGAACCTTATCGTTATTTTTCTTGGGAAAGAACATTCGGGACGAATGTTTCTAAGGAGGGGAGAATGTTATACCCCGTATTTCCAGAGTATGTACGTAAGGGCATACGTACAAAAGTTTAGCCTTAAGTTAGGCATTATGGACGAAAATTGTGCACAACCTACGAAACGGATGGTTTTCCGACGAAACGTTTTACAAAACTTGCGTAGGGTAAATTACGGCTTTGTCATTTATAATTTTTGCGGATTTTTCCGAGAGATGAAATAATTTGGACCAACGAGAGGGTGACACTTGTCACCCTCAAGTGGACTGCAAAGGGGGGCGGAACCTTGGACGATGGGCATGATTTTGTGGCTTGTTTTGTGGCCTAAAACTTGGGTCAATGTTTGTGAGGGATTTGTGGAGTAGGTTAGGGTGCACTTGTGCAAATCTCCACCATACACTTGCCTACCACTTGGCTTCATCTTGGCCCTTGAAAGCCCTATAAATACCCCCCTTGAGTTGATGAATTCTTCATCCACAAATCAACTTTCCAAGTCTTGAAATCTCCCTTCCCCCTTGTGAGCTTCTCGTCCAAGCCTCACTTCTCCCTACAGAGAGCTTAGCGAAACACCCTCTTCCCCTTTCCCTAGTAGTCTCGGCAAGTACCTCCCCTCCCTTGATAGAAAATACTCTCCAAGTGTTGTTACTATCCCCTAAATACCTTAGCCAATCCCTTGTAGTATTTCCAAAGTCACCCCTATACTAAAAGCCCAGAAATACTACTATACTTCCATTAGTCACTAAACGAAACCCTAGGAGAAACTTCATTGTTGGTTGAAGTTGTAAGTAGAAGTTGTGTAGAAACTTCTAAGGGTTTCTTGGAGCGGATTGGAGCGTTCAGATTAGGAGCTAAACCTTGCTCAGGATCGACATTTAACTTGGATAATTTTGGGCTTATCGAGGTAAATACTCTTGTCCTTCTATTGTAATTGGATATTACATATAAGAATAGTTAAGACTTGAGTATAAGATTTAGAAAGATATTAAAGAATAAAATTGAACTGTAATCACATCAGAAGAATAATAAAGAAGATTGAACTGTACTTACATAGAATTTGTATTCTGATGATTGTATAGTTCTGGGTAGGGAAGTCTTTGCAATTTTCCGTAGAATAAAGAACCCTCTGCTTAGAATAGTCTACAGAGTAGTCTAGACATTAATAGACGTATCTGACTATTATAGGTTGATTCTCTGTATGACATATTCGACTTGGCGGTAGATTTCTCCGAGAAGGTATGTGATTCTTCCTATACTCTTGAGCATGATATTTTAAGTATATATATAGTACGGTAGACGTACATGTGTTAACTGAACATGGTTTTACTTGACGTCTTTTGACTTGAGTCTAAATAATAAGAATCTTGAAGTCTTTCAAAAGAATTATAAATCATTTTTGAAAGAAGAAGAATATTTGTTTTTAAAACAAAAGCTTAAGAGTTATACTAGCTTTATGGGAAGTTAGGTATAACAACTTAAGAAAGAGAAAAGGAACAGTTTACTTATGTGTTTACAAAAGACTTGTATTGATTTCTGGAAAGTATAATAAGATGGTTTGTTGAGTAGACATATTGTGATGCTATGTGTGTTAGTGTCTTGTAACGTTTGTATAAGAGGTTGTTCTTATTGTGCTTATGTTGTTTAGCAGTGGCCGTTATGTTAGTACTACATCACTCACTCTTGACATGATCTAGGGGTTGGCCCTCCGTCGCGGGGTATACTCAGGCGATCTGTGTGACTATGATTCGAGAATACCTCAATGCGGGTCGAGGACCTATGCGAGCTACGAGAGTTCGGAGTTAGTGTGCGGTCCTTGTGGCACGCGGTCTATGTGGCCATGCGGACTACGAGTCGGGGCGATCGCAGGAGTAGCTACCGCCGATGCGGGAATACCTCATGCGGGCTACGTGAGTGGCCTATGCGGATGCGCGGAGTCGAGATTAGGCATGCTTAATGATACTATGGGCGATTCCTTGCCCGATCATTCGCGACCTAGAAAGAGACATTACGATTTACCTCTTATTGCTCTTGTTTGTGATGTGGCACTATGTGCGATTACCTTGGTTGTTTCGCATATTTGTAAAAATTGGTTTTAAGATGATATGATTTCATTTAAGCACTTTCTGATTTCACATACTTGGTACTGTTATCGACCTCCTTGAGGGCTGCGTTCATGCCGCGAGTAAGGGAAGCAGTGCTAGATCCGCATCCTTAGGATCTTTTGCTTTGGTGTCAGGAGCTCCATCTTCTCCGGAGGCCCAACTTTTGGGTATGATCTCCCTGTTGTTGTAGATAGTTTGTACATTCAGGGTATGGCGGGGCCCTGTCCCGCCATAGTTGTTTACTTCCTTAGAGGTCTGTAGTCCTATTGTACAGTTGGGGTGTAACTGCCAGATTTTGGTTTATATATATATATGCCGAAAGGCGACTTTTCTCAGATAAACGGTGTCTTAATTTACATTTGTTTCTTGTCTTGTTTTTATATTCCGCTGATTACTCTGATGTATGACTACTTGGGTGCCCGGGTAAGGCACCAGTCACGGGCCCTGGAACGGGTCGTGACAAGGAAGAACACTTAAAAGTTTAAGAATTGTTGGACAAATTTTGCTCAAGAAAAGAGGCTATGGCCGAGAGCAAGGTCAAGGGAGAAGGGAGGGAATTTCTTGTCTTGAAATGTCTAAGTGTGGAAGATTTCATCAACTAGTAGTGTATATATAGGACAACCAAGGGCTAGGATGAAGGCAAGTGTGTGGTTGAGATTGGGGACAAGTGTGTGTGGGTCCCACAAGCCACTTGTCCACACTAAAATATCTTGCAAGACAAGGCCACTTGTCTTGCCACTTGTCAAAGGATTTCGGCCAACAAGCCACCTAGGGGGGTGACACGTGTCGCCCTCCTACTCGTCCAAAATATTTCATCTTCCGAAAATATCAAAAATGGCCAAAATCTCGAAAACAAAGTGGGCCCCACAAAACCGTAAATTTCTCCCGTGGGCCCCACGTGACCATTTCCGGAAATAAAATTCCATAATTCTATAATATTCCAAGAAGTCCAAATACCAAATCTGGGAATCCAATTCCCATTAACGAACCTTTTTCCTTCACAAAATCCGGAAACTTTTCCGTCGAAAAATCACATCTTTCTTCCTTTCCAATATTACTGTCGTATTCTCGTACATACGTCCTCACATACATACCCTGGAACTACGGGGTGTAACATTCTTCCCCCCTTAGAAACATTCGTCCCGAATGTTCCTTCTAAGTCTCCAAACGTACATGCGCCGGTATAGTCTTCACTACTATACTTACGAAACCAATTATGCCACACATGGCCATAATATAACATACGCGCGAAACCCAAATCCAAGCCAACGAGGAATCACCTCTAAGATCACAAAAAGCTCTCACCCATGGTCTAAAGGATACTCCCTTCGCACCTTCACTTCACAAAAATGACCACTTCCATCTCTTAACACAATGCTATCCGTACATAGCACTCAACATGTATCCACCATAACAACATATACTAGTCTCTTAAGGGCTAAAGATATATCTGTAACTACTGTCTCACTTCCCTTTGTCGCTCTAATCATAATCCTGCCCTACGTCACAAATCTATCTGTCCGAGCCCTCCTCATCTGCGAGGGCAAGAAGTGTGTAGAAAATGCCTCTGAGAACTCGTCCCAACCAGCTGGAAGCGCATGCTCCCAATCTGAAGTACCACCTTAGGTAATGACTGGGTCGGTACCCTCGTAACCCTCTGTGTAGTACTCGTAGCTCCATCTGCTGCCTCGCCCTTCTGGGCCCTGGTTGCCTTGCGTAGAGGCATAACGGGTACATAAGAATACGCCCGAGGGAGTCCAACTTATAACACATCTCTAAGGCACGATCTCAGAGTGAGAAGAATGGAAACCAATCCTAAATATCCTGCAGCCTCCTGATTATAGGTGTGGTGCACAACACGTCGATAATCAAGACTCTACTAGATACGGTCTGTAGACACTTTCCGAGGATTAACTGCTCTGATACCACTTTTGTCACGACCCGACCTCGGCCCGTGATCGTGCCTACCAGGAACCCTAGTGATACAACATCGGAGAAAATCGTGAGTAAAAACTTAAACATATGAACAATATGAAAAGAAACCGGCTAACCAAACGGTTACCTTTCTGTATATATAAATAATAAAATCGAACAGTTACATCCTTTACAAACCCTGCCCACAACAGTACTACAGACCTCTAAGAGTTTTTATAACAACTATGACGGGACAGGGCCCCGCCATACCCCTGAATGTACAAGTACCTACAATGACAGGGGACTATACCAAAAGATAAGCCTCCGGAGAAACGGAGCTTCCCAATCTGTGAGCAGTGATCCTAAGAGCGAGGATCAACAATCGGTGTACCTCACTGCGGCATGAACGCGGCCCGAAGGAGGTCGATCTGCAAGTACCAAGTATGTGAAACTGAAAATACTGTAAATGAAATCATAACAGTCTATATAAAACAGGAGACATGTATGATAACCAAACTACAGTCCACAATATATAAGCAGTCATGTCAAGTCAGGGACTCACGCCCTCAAAGTCATCACTCAAATATAACCATGGGTCTCACGCCCACCATATCAATCATGCCCGTGGAATTCCTTCCTCACCGGCGATCATGATATAACAACACCAAGGAGTACACATGAACACCAGGTCCCACCTGTGTCCTAAGAACCGTACGGGGCAAGTACGAAGGCATAGCTACCAGAACCAACCTGCATCATCCACTGACCGGGGCAAGTACGAAAGCCAACTACCAGATACCAAAGCCGTACCAACAATACTATATAACCATACCACGAAGCTGACACGGGGCAAGTACGAAGGCCGACTACCAGATACCACCTGCGTCACGTGGTCGACGGGCAAGTACGAACCAACTACTGTGTACCAGCGTAATCACGAGACCGCCACAAATCGAGCAGGGCAAGTACGAAGGCTAACTACCAGATACCAAAGCCGAATTAGCCACGACCGGGGCAAGTACGAGAGCCAACTACCAGATACCAAGGCCGAATCAGTAAGACCCCATGGTGAGCTAGTCCATGGAACAACAATCCTAATGGAACCATACCTGTGGGCCACCCAACGTGTCAGTAGGTCCAAGGATATAACAAGATAACACTCCTAGTGGAAGCATACCCGTGGGCCACCCATCGTGTCAGTATGTCCAAAAGGAAATAACAAGATAACGCTCATAGTGGAAGCATACCCGTGGGCCACCCATCGTGTCAGTATGTCCACCAATCAACCAGATAGCCGACCCTCCATCGAGAGACTCGGTAGCACAGAATCAAAACACTTGCACAACAAAGGCTATCACCACAAGCAAACATAGGCAAGTTACTCACATCTCAAGGTACTTTCATTTTCTGCCAAAAATTCGGGTTTTAACCCCAAAGCACTACATACTTTAACTCTTTAAAAATATCCATTTCTTTCACAAAAGTCACACGATACCCGTAGTATCAAAATAGAGTAACTATCTTTTTAAGTAAACCAAAACAATTTCTACCTTCTTTTCGAATAAACCAAGACAATACCATGCCTTCTTTTTAAACCAACTTAAGACAAAACCATGCCTTCTTTTTAAACCAACTTAAGACAAAACCATGCATTCTTTTTAAACCAACTTAAGACAAAACCATGCCTTCCTATTAAACAAAAACACTTCAATTTCTCAAGTCTCTCTCTTTTATAAAACAAGTTCCTTACTTTGGAATTTAAGAAAATCGATACTTGTTTATAATGATCTTATTAAAGCAACCATGATCTAGGAAATGTAATACAATTTTGTCTTATCTTAGCTTCTATGCAGATGGAAGATTCTAATTGTTTTAAGTTAATTATTTGTCATTACATTTTCCTTTATTAACGCTGCAATGGCTTGTTCGATACTTATTCCCATTTCCGAAATCAATATAACATTATTCTTTAAAAACCAAGTACTCATTACTCACGAATGAGGTTTCCCAACTTTTTAAACACAATTCAAGTCTTTAACATTTCATATCAAGTCAATTATAAGTCAAGTCTCTTATCTTTCAAGATCAAGTCTCTTAACTTCTAAAATCAACAAACCATTCTTTTACCTACATAAAGTCGTTATAACTAACTTTCCATAAAGCTATTATAACACTTTATGTTTTAAACCAACCAAATTTGTTTAGCACACGTACGTCTACCGTACTACATAGTTCACAACAATCATGCTAGAAAAGATAGGAAAAGGTTCACATACCTCGCGACGATTATCGACAAATAGCAAAACGCTCCAAGTACTTCAACTTCGTCGGCTACTCCTTAAGCCAAGTAGATCACGCCACACGTAGTACTTCAATCCTAAAATGACCATAGTACCTCTATCAAACCTTACTTACCATTGAAGACTTATACCAATTAATAGCCCTCTAATTCTACGGAAAATCGGGCAGCACTTCCCCTGTTTTTACATACTTTCCCACCTTTTCAAGGCCTGATAACAGTAACCAACATGCCACATTTAAGGCGCAACAATTCAACAACTAAAGAAGGGGATCACACGCCCAAACGGACGTGATAAACAATCTTCCCCTTAACAACAACAACAACTAAAGAAGGGGATCACACGCCCAAACGGACGTGATAAACAATCTTCCCCTTAACAACAACTTAAAAACCGAAATGGAAAAGGTCCATAGTCCAAAGTAAAGACAGTCCAATGTAAATACAGTCCAATGTAAATACAGTCTTTTAGTCCATTAGTTGGTGTTCTTGGCCAACTTACAATAATCATACTTTATCCAATTTCTCGGCTAGAATGCCAGAATTACTTCTTTAATTCTTCCAACTTATATTCCAATCTTCATATAAGTTATAGTTACTTTGTTCTTAACTTTCAACAAGTAATAGATACGTTTTTACCATTTTGATGACTTACTTGCCAATTTTCCATTTTAGCAACTTAACAAGATCCAAATCTTTCCAAACTTCTTTCCACATATCTCATACTCATATATATACTTCCAATATACATAATATCCAACTTCACAAAGAGGATTAAGATCATTACCTCAAAAAGCCCAAAAATATCCAAGAACTTAAAGTCGCTCCTTAGCAAGTTTAGCTCCAAATCCTTACGTTCCAATCCGCTACAAGCAACCCATAGAAGCTCCTAACCAACTTCTCTTCAAGAATCAACTCCAAAAAGTGAAGAACACTTGGGTTCCAATCTTAGCAAGTTTCGGCCAAGGCAACAATTAGAGGTTAGGGGTGTGAAATCTTGTCTAACTCTTGGTTCACCATCTTCCTAACACCTTAAGGAAGAACACTTAAAAGTTTAAGAATTGTTGGACAAATTTTGCTCAAGAAAAGAGGCTATGGCCGAGAGCAAGGTCAAGGGAGAAGGGAGGGAATTTCTTGTCTTGAAATGTCTAAGTGTGGAAGATTTCATCAACTAGTAGTGTATATATAGGACAACCAAGGGCTAGGATGAAGGCAAGTGTGTGGTTGAGATTGGGGAAAAGTGTGTGTGGGTCCCACAAGCCACTTGTCCACACTAAAATATCTTGCAAGACAAGGCCACTTGCTTGCCACTATCAAAGATTTGGCCAACAAGCCACCTAGGGGGTGACACGTGTCTCTGCTCGTCAAAATATTTCATCTTAGAAAATATCAAAATGGCCAAAATCTGAAAACAAAGTGGGCCCCACAAAGCGTAAATTTCTCAGTGGGCCCAGCGTGACCATTTCGGAAATAAAATTCCATAATTCTATAATATTCCAAGAAGTCCAAATACCAAATCGGGAATCAATTCCTTAACGAACCTTTTTCCTTCACAAAATCCGGAAACTTTTCCGTCGAAAAATCACATCTTTCTTCCTTTCCAATATTACTGTCGTATTCTCGTACGTACGTCCTCACATACATACCCTGGAACTACGGGGTGTAACACAACTTTAGGACCTGATATGGATATTATGACTTTCTAATTATGTCAGTTGGGTTGACCAATGCTCTAGCAACTTTCATGAACTTCATGAACGAGGTATTCATACCGAATTCTTATCATTCTCTTCATCGATGTCATCTTTATATACTCTTGTAGTATTGTGAAGCATGGGCGATATTTGATAGTCGTGCTTCAAATTTTGAAGAAAAGGAAGTTATGTGCCAAGTTTCTAGAATATGAGTTTTGGCTATCATTTTTAGGACATATCGTGTCTGTTACACCACGTAGTTCCAGGGTATGTATGTGAGGACGTATGTACGAGAATACGACATAAAGATTGGAAAAGAAGAAAGATGTGATTTTTCGACGGAAAAGTTTCCGGATTTTGTGAAGGAAAAAGGTTCGTTAATGGGAATTGGATTCCCAAATTTGGTATTTGGACTTCTTGGATTATAATAGAATTATGGAATTTTATTTCCGGATTTGGTCACGTGGGGCCCACGGGGAAAATTTACGATTTTGTGGGGCCCACTTGTTTTCGAGATTTTTGGCATTGCGGATATTTTCGGAAGATGAAATATTTTGGACGAGTAGGGGGGCGACATGTGTCACCCCCATGTGGCCATTGTGGCCGAAATCTTGTTGCCATGTGGCCTCTTGGCCGAATTGGGTTGACATGTGGCTAGCCACTTGTCTTGCTTGGACAAGTGGCTTGTGGCACACACACTTGTCCCCAAGATCTACCACACACTTGCTTTCATCTTGGCCATTGATTGTTCTATAAATACCCCCTTAAGGTTTGCAAGACTCTTCATCACTTAAACAATTTCCAAGTGAAAAAATATACTCCCTCCTTTGTGAAGTTCTCGTCCAAACACCCCCCCCCCCCTCTTGTGAAGAATTTCTTCAAGTGTTGTTGTTATTCCAAATACCTTAGCCTAGTACCCCTAGTAGTATTCCAAAGTTATTTCAATACTAAGAGCCCGGAAATACTACTTTATTCCAATAGTCGCAAAATGAAACCCTAGGAAAATCTTCATAGCTTGGATGAAGTGTTAAGAGAAGTTGTTTAGAAACTTCTAAGGGTTGCTTGGAGAGGATTGGAGCGTAAGTAATAGGAGCTAAACGTCCCTCAGGATCGACTTATTAATCTTGGAGCATTTTGCTATTTGTCGATAATCGTCGCGAGGTATGTGAACCTCTTCATATCCTTTCTAGCATGATTGTTGTGAACTATGTAGTACGGTGAGCGACGTGTGCTAAACGAATTTGGTTGGTTTAAAACATAAAGTGTTATAATGGCTTTATGGAAAGTTAGTTATAACGACTTTATGTAGGTAAAAGAATAAGTTATATTGGTTTCGGAAATGGGAATAAGTATCGAACAAGCCATTGCACCGTTAATAAAGGAAAATGTAATGACAAATGATTATATTACAACAAGTAGAATCCTCCATCTGCATAGAAGCTAAGATAAGACAAAATTGTATTACATTTTCTAAATCATGGTTGCTTTAATAAGATCATTACAAACAAGTATCGTTTTCTTAAATTCCAAAGTAAGGCACTAGATTTCTAAAAGAATAGAGACTTGAGAATTTGAAGTATTTTTGTTTAAAAAGGAAGGCATGGTTTGTCTTGGTTTATTCAAAAAGAAGGTATGAAAATTGTTTTGGTTTACTTAAAATGTTAGTTACTCTATTTTGATACTACGGGTATCGTGTGATCTTTGTAAAAGAAATGGATCTTTTTGAAAGAATTTAAGTACGTAGTACCTTGGGATTAAAACCCGGATTTTTGTTGTCATAAAATGAAAGTCTAAAAGTATGTTGAACTTGTCTATGCTAGTTGTGATAGCCTTTTGTGGTATTACTATGTTACCGCGTCTCTCAGTTGGAGGGCCGGCTGACTTGTTGTGAAGTTACTTGGACATACCGGTCGTGACGGAGGATTCCACGGGTATGCTTCCATTGTGATTGATCTTGGCCATGCTTATACGATGAGGGATGCCGGGGCATGCGGCCAGGATGCGGGTTAGATGCCCGGACATTTTATTACCCCATGGCCATGCTTATACGAGGAGGGATTCCGGGGCATGCGACCATGTTATATTATTACTCCATGGGCTAGCTCCCCATGAAGACATGTACCTACGATGAGAGATTCCGGGGGCATGTTATATTATTACTCCATGGGCTAGCTCCCACGAAGACCGCACCTACGATGAGGATTAGGGGCACGTTATGTACGATCATTACTCCATGGCCATGCTTATACGATGAGGGATTCCGGGGCATGCGGCCACGTTATATTTTACTCCATCCATGAAGACATGTACCCACGAGGAGGGATTCCGGGGGCATGATATATATATATGTGTTGTATATGTGTACGCCGACAGTGAGGTAAGATGCCAGGCGCGTCACGAGTATGATTTATGTCATAGGCAGATGAGGAAGGAATTCCACAGGCATGAGTGATGACTTTGAGGGCGTGAGTCCCCGACTTGACCTGACTGTTTATATATGGTGTACTATAGTTTGGTTATCATACATGTCTCCTGTTTTATATAGACTGTTATGATTTCATTCTGATATTTTCGTTCCATACTTGGTACTGTTATCGACCTCCTTCGCCGCAGTGCAGGTAGGTACCGGTTGTTGATCCTCGCCATAGGATCACTGCCAGATTGGGAAGCTCCGCTTTCTCGAGGCTTATATTTTGTATAGTCCTGTCATTGTAGGTACTTGTACATTCAGGGTATGGCGGGCCCCTGTCCCGTCATAGTTGTTATAAAAACTCTTAGAGGTGCAGTAATCTTTGCAGGCGTGGTTTGTAAATGATGTAACTGTTCAGATTTTTGATATATATACAGAAAGGTGACCGTTTTGGTTAGCCTGTTTCTTATTTCATTATTTTATATCTTGTTTCATGTTTAAGTTTTTATTTCCGCTGGTTTTCTCTGATGTTTTATCACTAGTGTCACGACCCGAACCCGGGCCCGTGACTGGTGCCTTACCCCGGACACCCTAGTGATACAACATCAGAGTAATCAGCGGAACATAAAGCAATAACATGAAATAACATGAAGTATGAAGTACAAATCTGAGAAAACTTGCCTTTCGGCATATATAAATCAATTTAAATCCGAACAGTTACATCCCATATACAACTCGCCACAACAAGCATTTACATGCACCTCTAAGAGTGACATGACAACAATGGCGGGACAGGGCCCCGCCATACCCCTGAATGTAAGCACCTACTACGACAGGGGACTATACCACTGATAAGCCTCCGGAGAAACGGAGCTTCCCAAACGCCGAATTGTGACTCGAGAGCTAGGATCAATGATCGGTGTACTCAACTCGCTATGAACGCACTCGGCGAGGTCAAGACAACAGTACCAAGTATGTGAAATCAAAATATCAGAATGAAATCATAGCACTATATAAAACAGAGACATGTATGATAACCAAACTACGATTCACAATAAATAGCGAATATGTCAAGTCGTGGACTCACGCCTCAAAGTCATCACTCAAATATAACCACGGGTCTCACGCCACAACATCGTCATGCCTGCGTGGAATACCTTCCTCACCGGCAGCCTATGATAGAAAAGCACCAAGGATACACATAAACACGTGTCCCACTGTGTCATAATAAAACAAGCATGGGTAAATGCGAAGGCATAGCCGACTACTAACACCCACAAGACTAATAAGGTCACAAATCGTATCATGATAACACCTACAAGACTAACAAGGTCATAAATCGTATCATGATATCCGCTTGCATCACATGATCAAAGCTGGTCACTCGCCCGCAGTATCAAATGTGCGCGTCTAGCCCTGGAACTTCCCGCAGCTCCGCATAGGCCAACCTCATAGGCCCGCATGAGGTATAACCCCGCATCGAGGGCAGCTACTCCCCGGCATCGTCCTGGACTCGCAGTCCGCATGGCCACATAGACCGCATGACCATAAAGGCCGCACACTAACCTGGAACTCTCGTAGCTCCGCATAGGCCCCCAGGACCCGCATGAGGTATTCTCGAATCATGGTCCCAGACCGCCTGAGTCTACCCCGCATCGGAGGGCAGCTTAACCCCCGGAAACATGTCAAGAGGTGAGTGATGTAATACTAGCACAACGGCTTACCGTTAAACAACATAAGCACAACAAGGGAAACCCCTTTACACAAATATCACAGAATACTAACACACGTAGCATCCTAATATGTTTACTTATTAAATCAACAAGAAGGTATTACAAGGCTATCACAAACCAATACAATCAAGTTATTTACACAAGGTACTTTCTTCTACAAGATCGGGTTTTTATCCCCCAAAGTACTTCATACATTAACTCTTTAAAAGATACGTTACTTTCACAAAAGTCACACCATACCTGTAGTATAAAAATAGAGTGACTATCTTTTTAAGTAATACAAAACACTACTCTTTGTAAAGAAAATCAAGTAACAACATTATTTTCCAAACGTTCAAGTTTGCCTAATTTCAACTTACTCAAGTTTCTCATTTTCGAAAGGTTTTGCAGTTCATAGTATTAATCACTTACTAATATAATTCTCCTTTAAAACAATCTGAGAACCATATACCTTATATGTGAGTAGGTTATTCTTGTTTATAACAATCTTATAACAGCAGCCATGATCTAGGAAATGTAATATCATTTTGTCTCATCTTAGCTTCTATGCAGATGGAGGTTTCTATCGGTTTTAATAATACCTGATTAGTCAATACATTTCCCTTTATTAGCGCTGTTGTGGTTTGCTCGATACTTATTCTCATTTCCGAAATCAGTAAAACCTTATTCTTTTAAAATCAAGTACTCATTACTCGCGAATGAGGTTTTACAACATTTATAACAAAATGTTACATATCAAGTCAATTAGGTTAAGTCTCTTATCTTTTAAGATCAAGTCTCTTAACTTTTACAATAAATAAACCATTCTGTTACCTACATAGAGTCGTTATAACTAACTTCCCATAAAGCTATTATAACACCCAATGTTTTGAACCAACCAAACTCATTTAACACATGTACGTCTACCGTACTACATAGTTTACAAAACATCATGCTAGAAAGGATAGGAAGAGGTTCACATACCTCGCGACGATTATCGACTATTAGCAAATAGCTCCACAGTATTGTACCCCTGCTAGCCTTTTCCACTCATCAAGTAGAATACGCTACTTGCAGTACCTCCACCTATATAGGCCACAAACGCTTATTAACTTCTAAACACTCGGTTCTATATTCTACAGAAAATTCGGCAGCACCTCCCCCCCCCGCAACAGCGTAAAATCTCCTCCTCTATCGAGGCCGGCTACCAAGCCAACCAGGGGGGGTTTATACGTCTAACCGGACGTATACAATTCTATAACACAGTAATACCACGCAAGTCTCAGAATACGCCCCATGTAATTACGATTCTTCTTTATTCAGGCTTAAGTCAAAAGACATTGCCGCAAAGCTTATTCTCAGATCTATATATAGTATACTTCAACTATATAATCCTACAACATGTAATTTCCAATTACAGCAAGGGGACAAGAATATTTACCTCGATAAGCCCAAAATTATCCAAGTTATAATGTCGATCCTGAGCAAGGTTTAGCTCCTACTCCGTGCGCTCCAACCCGCTCCAAACAACCCTTAAAAGTTCTACGCAACTTCTACTTAACACTTCAACCGATTATGAAGGTTTTCCTTAGGGTTTCAGTTTGAGACAAAAAGGACATAAGGTAGTATTTCCGGGCTCTACGTATAGAGGTATCTTTGGAATACTACAAGGTACACGACTAAGGTAATTTGGGTATAGTAACAATACTTTTGAGAGTATTTCTACCAAGAGGGGGGGTGTATTCTACGAGAACAACAAGGCAAGGGGGTACCCCCACGACTTAACCCTAAAGGAAGGGGGGGTGGGTCTCGGCCACACCACAAGGAGGGGGGGTGCTACTCTCGGCCAAGGGGGGCCTCACGAGAAAGGGGGAGGGCTTTCAAGACTTGAGGGAGTGAGGAGTGGATGAAGAAAACTCATCAAAGGGAGGGGTATTTATAGGGAAACCAAGGGCCAAGATCTAGCCAAGTGGGGGGCAAGTGGAGGGCCAAGATATGCCCAAGTGCCCCCTAAACCCTACTCCTTAAAACCCTTACAAATATCTACACAAATATCTACCACAACTTGCCCATCCATTCGGCCCTATGCCGCCCTCAAGTCCACCAATGAGAGGGTGCCAAGTGTTGCCCTCTCGTTGGTCCAAAACATTCCGTCTCTCGGAAAAATTCGCAAAAATACTAAATGACATAGCCGGAATTTTCCCTTCGCAAAGTTTGTAAAACGTTTTGTCGAAAAACGACTCTAACCGGGTGTTGTGCACAATAATTATTTCGGCCAAGGGTGCCACATGGGGTGACACGTGTCGCCCCCCGATTCGCCCAGAATATTTCGTCTTCCGAAAATATCCAAAATACCGGAAATCTCAAAAACAAAGCGGGCCCCACAAGACCGTAAATTTCTCCCGTGGGCCCCACGTGACCACTTCCGGAAATAAAATTCCAATATTTCTCAAATATTCTAAGAAGTCCGAATACTAAATCTGGGAATCCAATTCCCATTAACGAACCTTTTTCTTTTACAAAAACCGGAAACTTTTCCGTCGAAAAATCACATCATCCTTTCTTTCCAATATTTCTGTCGTATTCTCGTACGTACGTCCTCACATACATACCCTGGAACTACGGGGTATAACATTCTCCCCTCCTTAGAAACATTCGTCCTGAATGTTCCTTCTAAGCCTCAAAACACACACAAGTGCCCGTATAGTCTTCACTACCATACTTACCAAAAACAATTATGCCGCACCTGGCCATAACATAACACACGCGCAAATACTTAATTCAAGTCCACGAGTAATCACCTCTAGCATCACAAAACTCCCACCCGAGGTCTAAAATATACTCCCTTCGCACCCTCACTTTACAAAAGAAATGGTCACACATGCTCGCTTCTTCCCTTACTCGTCGTACCCTTCTTGTACACTTGAATTCTTTCTCATAACTTACCAAATTTACATATCGATTCGGTTCCAAAACTCGTCACACCTATCCACAATCTGGAACAAGCTGAACCAACTATCTCGAACTTTGCCAACATCGAACCAATCGGCCGCAGAACTTACACTTCCGCCCTACGAGGCTCGTAAGGAGACATCCTAACACTGAAATGGTAGCTTAAACACTCCCTCCACAGGAGACAACAATCCTCACGGCTACCCCTGAAATCAAAACACTGGCCCGAGGACGAATATGATACGGAGACTCATCTGAGTTCCTAACCCTGCCTGGTAAAACTTCCAGAAAACGAAAATAGCTGTAACCTGGGCTCCATTTGCTTGACATAAGGTGAAAGCAGGCACCTCGTGCAACCTTCCTAAAATAATCATCCCGCAACTTACTACCGAGTATACGGTCTTTACTAGAAGACAAGACGGCTGACCTCCTCGGCCCGACTACTGGTCGAATGCATCCACAAACTCGTACGCTGGTTAACCAAACATGGGCCTAACACCCTCACGACTTATCACAAGGCGGGACCACCGCAAACTGACCCCACCACCATACAGGCCGCGGGTTGACCCGCAATGTGGCCTCAACCCGACCCGGCAACGCGCAAAACACTAGCTTCCCGATCCGGAAAACTCTCACAATCAAGTCACGAAAACCTAGTGGTCTTCTTAGATCAACTACCCTCTTTCATTTCACACTACCCAGGGACTTATTATACAACATAGCTCACGTGCACTATGCACTCCGGTAAGAATCAAACATAACAATACATCTTCACCCGAGATGGCTTTACCCCTAAGGTTTCCACGTATAAGGCTCTAAGGCTCACACTTTCCCTATCCCTCAATCTTTCCTGGTTACTAACCATGATTTCTAATCACAATTTACACACTGCTATCAGAACATAGTACTTAAGATATACTCATCTTATCACACATGCTAATCCCTAGAGGGTTAAAGATATGCCTGAATCTACTGTTTCACTCCCCTTAGTCGTTCTAATCAAACCTGCCCCGTAGGGCGCATAGCTAGGGAAGATGACGAACTACCCACCGATCCTGTAGGCTGAGTCCTCCTACCAGGACATCCTTTCGACACATGGCCCTGACGGCCGCCAGTAAAACACTTCCAACTACAAGACGACATTCCCCGGGATGACGTCTGTCACACTGTGAACACGGGGGAAAACTAAATCCGGCTGGCTGGAACCTACGTGTAGCTGTGAACCGGAAGCTCTGGAGCTCTGACCAACTCCTGCATACCGAACGTTCAACCCCGTGGAGGACCTCTGCACCGGTGGATGTGCATATTCTAATCACGCGAGGTGACTTGACTCGAAAGTTACCAAAGGACTCACGTTCTAGCCTCTTGTCGCCTCGTTAACCCGTCGATCTCTACGCTTTCTTGGCTTGTCGCGCATAAGCCCGCATACGTGCCATTCTCAAGCCTAACTGAAGAACTACTCTTGCACAACCCTCTCGTTGATATTCATCAAGACTCGCGGTACATCGGTATACTCTCTGGTAGCCAAATCCATAGGTAGTAACAGGGTCGCCTTCTTGCAATCTAAATTCATCGTTTGGCCGTGGGCCGAAGGTTCAAATATCATGGCCGCAGAGGCACCGCTGCCGCCGTGCTAAACTCGCTGGGCTAGTGACGCCGCAGAACTCCCAAATGAAACACCACCCGGTGATGATTGGAGTCTGCGCCACGCAACCCTCCGAACTCTACTCGCAGCCTCACTGCCTTGCCTCTCTGGGCTCGGGTTGCCTCACACGGAGGCATAACGGTAAGGGAAAGAAATACGTTAGAGGGGTCCAACTTATCACACAGCTCTAAGGCACGATCTCTGAATGAGAAGAATGGAAACCAATCCTAAATATCCTATAGCCTCATGATTATTGGTGCGGTGCACCACACACCGATAATCAAGACTCTACTGGATACGGTCTATAGACACTTTCCGAGGATTAACTGCTCTGATACCACTTTTGTCACGACCCGAACCCGGGCCCGGGACTGGTGCCTTACCCCGGACACCCTAGTGATACAACATCAGAGTAATCAGCGGAACATAAAGCAATAACATGAAATAACATGAAGTATGAAGTACAAATCTGAGAACTTGCCTTTCGCATATATAAATCAATTTAAATCAATAGCTACATCCTATATACAACTCGCCACAACAGATTACTGCACTCTAAGAGTGACACGACAACAATGGCGGACGGGGCCCCGCCATACCACGAATGTAAGCACCTACTACGACGGGGGACTATACCATCGATAAGCCTCCGAGAAACGGAGCTTCCCAAACGAATTGTGACCACGAGAGCTAGGATCAATGATCGGTGTACCTCAACTGCGTCATGAACGCGGCCAAGGAGGTCGATAACAGTACCAAGTATGTGAAATCGAAAATATCAGAAATGAAATCATAGCGCTATATAAAGCAGAGACATGTATGATAACCAAACTACGATTCCACAATAAATAGCGAATATGTCAAGTCGTGGACTCACGCCTCAAAGTCATCACTCAAATATAACCATGGGTCTCACGCCCACAACATCGGTCATGCGTGGAATACCTTCCTCACCGCCAGCCTATGATAGAAAAGCACCAAGGGATACATAAACACGTGTCCCACTGTGTCATAATAAAATGACAGGGTAAGACGAAGGCATAGCCGACTACTAACACCTAGCACTAACAAGGTCATAAAGCGTATCATGATAACACCCGCGGTACTAACAAGGTCATAAATCGTATCATGATATCTCGCTTGCATCACATGATCAAAGCCGGTCACCGCTCGCAGATCAAATGTGCGCGTCTAGCCTCGGAACTTCCCTGACTCGCATAGGCCAACCTCATAGGCCCGCATGAGGTATAACCCCGCATCGAGGGCAGCTACTCCCCGGCATCGTCCTGGACTCGCAGTCCGCATGGCCACATAGACCGCATGACCATAAAGGCCGCACACTAACCTGGAACTCTCGTAGCTCCGCATAGGCCCCAGGACCCGCATGAGGTATTCTCGAATCATGGTCCCAGACCGCCTGAGTCTACCCCGCATCGGAGGGCAGCTTAACCCCCGGAAACATGTCAAGAGGTGAGTGATGTAATACTAGCACAACGGCTTACCGTTAAACAACATAAGCACAACAAGGGAAACCCCTTTACACAAATATCACAGAATACTAACACACGTAGCATCCTAATATGTTTACTTATTAAATCAACAAGAAGATATTACAAGGCTATCACAAACCAATACAATCAAGTTATTTACACAAGGTACTTTCTTCTACAAGATCGGGTTTTTATCCCCCAAAGTACTTCATACATTAACTCTTTAAAAGATACGTTACTTTCACAAAAGTCACACCATACCTGTAGTATAAAAAAATAGAGTGACTATCTTTTTAAGTAATACAAAACACTACTCTTTGTAAAGAAAATCAAGTAACAACATTATTTTCCAAACGTTCAAGTTTGCCTAATTTCAACTTACTCAAGTTTCTCATTTTCGAAAGGTTTTGCAGTTCATAGTATTAATCACTTACTAATATAATTCTCCTTTAAAACAATCTGAGAACCATATACCTTAT
This sequence comes from Przewalskia tangutica, assembly GCA_029844215.1. Lineage (NCBI taxonomy): Eukaryota > Viridiplantae > Streptophyta > Magnoliopsida > Solanales > Solanaceae > Przewalskia > Przewalskia tangutica. The sequence goes on from CM056727.1 coordinate 70,373,054, forward strand.
ATGTGAGTAGGTTATTCTTGTTTATAACAATCTTATAACAGCAGCCATGATCTAGGAAATGTAATATCATTTTGTCTCATCTTAGCTTCTATGCAGATGGAGGTTTCTACCGGTTTTAATAATACCTGATTAGTCAATACATTTCCCTTTATTAGCGCTGCTGTGGTTTGCTCGATACTTATTCTCATTTCCGAAATCAGTAAAACCTTATTCTTTTAAAATCAAGTACTCATTACTCGCGAATGAGGTTTTACAACATTTATAACAAAATGTTACATATCAAGTCAATTAGGTTAAGTCTCTTATCTTTTAAGATCAAGTCTCTTAACTTTTACAATAAATAAACCATTCTGTTACCTACATAGAGTCGTTATAACTAACTTCCCATAAAGCTATTATAACACCCTATGTTTTGAACCAACCAAACTCATTTAACACATGTACGTCTACCGTACTACATAGTTTACAAAACATCATGCTAGAAAGGATAGGAAGAGGTTCACATACCTCGCGACGATTATCGACTATTAGCAAATAGCTCCACAGTATTGTACCCCTGCTAGCCTTTTCCACTCATCAAGTAGAATACGCTTGCGATCTCCACCTATATAGGCCACAAACGCTATTAACTTCTAAACACTCGGTTCATATTCTACTGAGAAAATTCAGCGGCACCTCACATGACAGCGTAAAATCTCCTCCTCTATCGAGGCCGGCTACCAAGCCAACCAGGGGGGGGGTTTATACGTCTAACCGGACGTATACAATTCTATAACACAGTAATACCACGCAAGTCTACTGTAACACAGTCCTATGTAATTACTGTTCAGTTCTCTTCTTTATTCAGGCTTAAGTCAAAAGACATTGCCGCAAAGCTTATTCTCAGATCTATATATAGTATACTTCAACTATATAATCCTACAACATGTAATTTCCAATTACTGAAGGACAAGAATATTTACCTCGATAAGCCCAAAATTATCCAAGTTATAATGTCGATCCTGAGCAAGGTTTAGCTCCTACTCCGTGCGCTCCAACCCGCTCCAAACAACCCTTAGAAGTTGTAACGCCCCGAACCCGGGCCCGTTACTGGTGCCTTACCCCGGGCACCCTAGTGATACAACATCAGAGAAAACCAGCGGAAAATAAAACACGAGTCATGAAACAAGAGATATAATAAATAAGCAGGCCAACCAAAGCGATTGCCTTGGTATATACATAAAAACGACGATTATCCTTTTTACAAACCACCGCCATTACTACTGACCTCTAAGATTTATAACAACTATGGCGGGACGGGGCCCGCCATACCCACGAATGTACAAGAACCTACAACTCGGAAACATACCAAAGATAAGCCTCAGAAGGAACGGAGCTTTCAACACGCTGAAATGAGATCCTAAGGCGGGGATCCACGGCCGATGTACCTCTACTGCGGCATGACGCGGCCCGAAGGAGTCGATCTGACAATTACCAAGTATGTGAAATCAAATCACGTAAATGAAATCATAATAGCCAAAAAAAGCGGGGAGACATGTATGATAACCAAAATACGACGCAACATAAAAGCGATCAAGTCGAGGACTCGCCTCAAAGTCACCACTAAATATAACTATGGGTCTCACGCCCACAACATCCATCATGTTCGCATCATGGCGCGTGCCGGAATCTGCATCGGTGTAGACGTGTCCATGATGCAACAATAATAACAAGGCCGCGTGGCCACGTACCGGAATCTGCGCCGGTGTAGACATGCCCATGTAACCTCAATAACAATATCTTTGGGTGGTCAACCCGCGCGTGGCCACGTGCCCCGGAATCTGCGTCGGTGTAGACACGTCCATGTTGCGATAATAACCATATATCGGTAATCAACCGGCGCGTGGCCGCGTGCCGAATCTGCGTCGGTGTAGACATGTCCATGTGACATCAACAACAAGACGATAATCAAAATGGAAACATACGTGGAATTCTCCATCACCGGCCGCGTCCAAGTAAGTTCTCGACAAGTCAACCGGCCTCTATCGAGACGCGGTAACGTAAATACCACACTTGCACAAAGGCTATCATCACAAGCATAGGCAAGTTTCACAACAACAAGCATAGGCAAATTTCACACAACTCAAAGTACTTTCATTTTATGCCAAAGTCCGGGTTTTAACCCTAAAGTACTACGTACGTTAAATTCTTTAAAAGAGATCCATTACTTTTATCAAAGTCACCCGATACCCGTAGTATTAGAATGACCAACCCACATTCCTTTTCAAAATCAAGTAACAACATTCTTTTCCTAAGTTCCAGTTTGCCTAGTTTCAATACTCAAGCTTCTCATTTTCAAATGGTTTCATAGTTCCCAAACTTAATCACTTGATTCCTTTTTAGAACAATTGAGTAATATATGTCTCACGTGAGAGTAGGTTATTCTTGTTTACAACATTCTTATTACAGCAGCCGTGATCTAGAAAATGTAATATCATTTTGTCTTATCTTAGTTTCTATGCAGATGGAGGTTTCTCTTGGTTTTAATAATACAATTCATTAGTCGAGACATTTTCCTTTATTAACGCTGCGGTGGTGCGTCGATACGTTCGATTTCCGAAATCAGTAAAATATTATCCCTTTAAAAAAACCAAGTACTCATTACTCACGAATGAGGTTTCACACAAACATTCACATTAAAACAAATAAGTTAAGTCTCTTATCTTATAAGATCAAGTCTCTTAACTTCTAACATCAGTAAACCATTTTCTTTACCTCTCTTAAGACATTATACCTAACTCCCCATAAAGCTAGTATAACTCTTTTTAAAACCTTTAAAACCAAGTGTTACTCTCCCTTCAAAACGATTTATAAATCTTTTGAAATACAGCAAGTTCTTTATTATAACAAGCCAGTTATAATTCACATCAGTTACCTTTTAAAACCACAAAGTATTTTCTTACCTACATAAAGCTGTTATAACCAACTTCCCATAAAGCCGTTATAACACTTTATGTTTTAAAAACAATCAAACACAGTTAACACATGTACGTCTACCGTACTACATAGTTCACACATATCATGCTAGAAGAGATAGGAAGAGGTTCACATACCTCGCGACGAGTATCGACTAATAGCAAAATGCTCCAAACAGTCGGCTACTCCTTAAGCCAAGTGGATCACTCCACACGTAGTACTCCAACCTGGCGCTTATTAACATCTAGATCTCAACGTTCCATATTCTACAGAAAATCGGCGGCCTCCACATGACAGCGTAAATCTCCTCCTCTATCGAGGCGGCTACCAAGCCAACCGTGGGGGTTTACACGTCGAACCGGACGTGTAAAATTCTACAACAAGAATGCTAAACAAGTCTCATGTCTGATCCTATGTAATTCTGATTCGATTCGATTCTTTATTCTTCAGCTTAAGTCAAAAGACATTGCCACAATACTATGTTTAGTTCTAGATATAGGAGACTTCCACTCTATATTCGTACACCCGGTAATTTCCAATGACAATAGACGGACAATAGTGGTTACCTCGATAAGCCCAAAATTATCCGAGTTTAATGTCGCTCCGGAGCAAGGTTTAGCTCTACTCAGTGCTCCAATCCGCTCCAAACAACCCTTAGAAGTTCTACGCTTCTTACTCCATACTTCAACGACGGGTGAAGATTTTCCTTAGGGTTTCGTTTAGTGGCTAAAGGAAAGTATAATGGTATTTTTCGGGCTTTAGTATAAGTATAACCTTGGAATACTACAAGGTATTTGGGCGAAGGTATTTGGACATTACAACAATACTTGGAGAGTATTTCTATACCACAAAGGGGGTATTATACGAAACCAACAAGGCTAGGGGGTACCCTCGGCCAAAGCTTCTCGAGGGGGTAGAGGCTCTAGGGCGAGAACTCTTCAAGAGGGGAGGAGGATTTCAAGACTTAGGCAATTTTGGATGAAGAAATTCATCAAGTTAGAGGGTATTTATAGGTCAAGAAATGGCCAACCAATGGCCAAGATTCATCCAAGTGTTAGGCAAGTGTAGGGCTAGGATTTAGGCAAGTGTCCATTCTAACAACTACACAAAATATCCTACCAACTCCTTGACAAAATTGACACCCAAATCGTCCACCATTGTCGTCCACTTCACCAATTAGAGGGTGACAAGTGTCGCCCTCTTGTTGGTCCAAAATGTTCGTCTCTCGGAAAAATCCGCAAAAATTAAATATGAGAATTTTCCCTACAAAAGCTGTGGAAACGTTTCGTCGGAAAACGACTCTTTCCGGCACTTGTGCCCAAATTTTCGATTCTTGCCAAACCTTAAGGCAAAAATTATACGTGCACGCCTCACATACTGCGGAAATACGAGGGTATAACGAAGTTCTCTGTGACTTCTTAACACTTCAACCGATTATGAAGGTTTTCCTTAGGGTTTCGGTTTGAGACAAAAAGGACATAAGGTAGTATTTAAGACTCTACGTATAGAGGTATCTTTGGAATACTACAAGGTACACGGCTAAGGTAATTTGGGTATAGTAACAATACTTTTGAGAGTATTTCTACCAAGAGGGGGGGTGTATTCTACGAGAACAACAAGGCAAGGGGGGTACCCCCACGGCTTAACCCTAAAGAAAGGAGGGTGGGTCTCGGCCACACCACAAGGAGGGGGGGGGGGTGCTACTCTCGGCCAAGGGGGGCCTCACGAGAAAGGGGGAGGGCTTTCAAGACTTGAGGGAGTGAGGAGTGGATGAAGAAAACTCATCAAAGGGAGGGGTATTTATAGGGAAACCAAGGGCCAAGATCTAGCCAAGTGGGGGGCAAGTGGAGGGCCAAGATATGCCCAAGTGCCCCCTAAACCCTACTCCTTAAAACCCTCACAAATATCTACACAAATATCTACCACAACTTGCCCATCCATTCGGCCCTATGCCGCCCTCAAGTCCACCAATGAGAGGGTGCCAAGTGTTGCCCTCTCGTTGGTCCAAAACATTCCGTCTCTCGGAAAAATCCGCAAAAATACTAAATGACATAGCCGGAATTTTCCCTTCGCAAAGTTTGTAAAACGTTTTGTCGAAAAACGACTCTAACCGGGTGTTGTGCACAATAATTATTTCGGCCAAGGGTGCCACATGGGGTGACACGTGTCGCCCCCCGATTCGCCCAGAATATTTCGTCTTCCGAAAATATCCAAAATACCGGACATCTCAAAAACAAAGCGGGCCCACAGGCCAGTAAATTTCTCGATGGGCCCCACGTGACCACTTCCGGAAATAAAATTCCAATATTTCTCAAATATTCTAAGAAGTCCGAATACTAAATCTGGGAATCCAATTCCCATTAACGAGCCTTTTTCTTTTACAAAAACCGGAAACTTTTCCGTCGAAAAATCACATCATCATTTCTTTCCAATATTTATGTCGTATTCTCGTACGTACGTCCTCACATACATACCCTGGAACTACGGGGTATAACAACTAAGTGCGGGGTAAGGCACGATCGCGGGCGAGTCGGGTGCATCACGACCGACCGGGTCCATGACCGGTGCCTTGACCCGGGCACCCTTGTGACCCAACATCAGAGAAAACCAGCGGAATATAACTCAAAATAAAACAACCATAATGGTAGAAATAGTCTAGCCCAAAATGGCTACCCAAAAAGTACATAAAACCGAACGGTATATCCTTTAACAACCCAGTTATGACAAGACTACGGCCTCTAAGAATGAGTAATACTATGACAGACAGGGCCGTCATGCCACAGATGTACAAAATATCAACAACACCGGGAGAACCATACCAAAGTTGAGCTTAGAAGAAATGGAGCTCACGACACACGAGTAAAAGATCCTAGGAATGAGGATCTACCACCGCTTTCACCTGCGGCATGAACGGCCAGGAAAGTCGATGCCTGACGTACCAAGTATGTAAAACTGGAAAATACTGTAGTAATATCACAAGTCAAAGATAAACTGGAGTCATAGATAAAAATCAATTTCTTTGCACTGTGCCTTACTAACAATGAGAGTAACGAGAATAAAACTTATAGCATAAAAATAGGAGGCTCACGATCAAAACAGTACCTGCGCGTAGTATCATTAAGCAATCCTACTCGCGGGACTATTTCACCCGCATAGGTCCTGTGGACCCGCATGAGGTCATCCGCCTCGTCATGGGACTATTTCACCCGCATGAGACTATTTCACCCGCATGGATCCTGTGGACCCGCATGAGTACCATCGCCGTACTCGCATGGGACTATTTCACCCGCATGGATCCCGTGGTCCGGATCCGCATGAGTGCAAGCGTCGCACTCGCATCATGGGTAGCAAATCCATGGCATAGATAATAACCCGGGGTTTACCCCGTAATAATACAAATATATAACATAGCTCATCCGGCTATCATATCATACATAAGCACTACCGGCCTATCATATCACAACATAAGCACTACCGGCCTATCATATCATACATAAGCACTACCGGCCTATCATATCATAAGCAAGTTAAGAAATCCCCTAACTTCTTATTAACATTATTAATATATTCTCTCATTTTAGTATCCTAAGGCACTAACATGTCTTTTAATAGAAAATCCGGGAATTCAACCCAAGTACCACGTACTTCTAACTTTTTAAGAAAAACTCTTTTTATACAAAGATTCCAAGATACTATTCACCATAGTATCAAGTTACGATTTCTTTTCAAGACAAGTCACATTTCCTTTTAGAAATATAATAGACTTCTAAATCAAGTGACTTCATTTCCTTTAAAACCTTAGGCAACCAATGCCTAAAAATCAATTCACCCTTCTAAGTTTCAAATCCTTTACCCGTACTTGTTTTAATTAGAGTAAACCTTTCCTTGTGAACCTTTCAAGAAAACTAATATAACCAACTTCCCATAAAGCCATTATATTAGCGTTATTCCTTTGTCAAATACATTTCCCTAAATCCAAAGGACTTATACTTTTGAAATGAAACAATCATCATATACTTTAAAACAAGTGTAGATTATCAAATCTTGTACGTATACCGTACTACATAGATACAACTATTCATGCTCAAGAGATAGGAAAGCTCTACATACCTCTTCGGTCAATCCACTTGCTAAGTCCAACTACCGCAAGTAATATGTCAACCTATAACAACCATAGTGCGTTTATTAACCTCTAATTTCAATGTAGAAATTCCAAATTCAAGTTACCAATTCCTAAGGAAAATTGGGCAGCATTTCCTTTGTTTCTACTCACTTTGCCACCTTTTTCAAAGGCCGATTTTCAACACTCAAACGCCTCATTAAGGCCCAACATCCAAACCAACACAAAGGGGATTACACATCTAATCTTGGGTGTGTAAAATTCTGCCCCATAAGTTATAATAATACACTTAACAATTCTAAAGTAGTTTGTAGGCTATAACATGCTCATAATATCTCTTTAGCCAAATCCTTCATACCAAACCTACATTTCTTGCATGCAATGACTCTAATAGCATTATTTACCACCATAAGTATTTTCTTCTTAACATGCAACTCTATAAACTAATAATAGAGGAAGAATCATTACCTTAGAGCTTTAGCCAAATTTTATCCAACAATTTGCTAGCCTTCCTACCAAGAATACCACCACCACCACCTTCACAAGCTAGTCACAAGCTTCCTTCTTGTCTTTTAATTTTTCAGATTTTTCTTAAAGCTAGAATCCTCTTGGATTTTTAGAGAGAAGGAGGAGCTTGAAATATTTAGAGAGAAGGAAGAGGTTTTTCAAAGAGAGAGATGACAAATGACCAAGTCTTTAAGACTTGGTCAATATATTGCATGTAAAAATCAGATGGGGGGACACTTGTCCCCCACTCAGGTCCTTTCAAAATAAAAATCTGACTTTTCCTAAGTTTTTCCGCCTGATTTCCCGGCCTCGCTTCCTGCGCCGCGGCGCCGCAACTCTCGCGAACCTCGATCTTCCGGCCGCGACTGCTTCCGGCATGGCTGAAACTTCGACCCTCAAGATTTCGCCGCGGCCCGACTTCCGCGCCGCGCCCTTCAATCACGCCGCGCCATGCCGCTTCCCGGCCGCGCTGAGACTCTCGATCGGTCCAGGCCCGAACCACGGGGTATAACATTCTCCCCCCCTTAGAAACATTCGTCCCGAATGTTCCCTCTAGGCTTACTCAAATTACAATATCGGCATAGACTCAAATAAAGACGTTTCACACGGCCACAACAAAACTCAAGCATAAATACTAAATTTAAAGACCAACAATTTTAGAACGTGGGTTACTTGGAGGTATAGGGAATAAGTGAGGACATTTCTTCATCATGTCATCCTCTGCTTCCCACGTCATCTCCTCTCTGTTCTCGTTCCGCCATAAGACCTTGACGGAAGCCACATCCTTTGTCCGTAATCGCCTAACCTGACGATCGAGTATCGCTATGGGACTCTCCTCATACGATAACTCCTCTGTTACCTGAACCTCATGAATCGGATGTACTCTAGATGGGTCTCCAATACATTTCCGCAACATAGACACATGAAACACTGGATGTACTGCCTCTAGATCGGACGGCAGATCCAACTCATAAGCAACCTTGCCTACCCTCCGGACACTCTGGTAAGGCCCAATGTACCTTGGGCTAAGCTTCCCCTTCTTTCCAAATCTCATCACGCCCTTCATGGGCGATACCTTTAGAAAAACCCAATCATCTACCTCAAATTCCAAGTGTCGACGCCGATGGTCTGCATACGACTTTTGCCGACTCCGAGCTGCCAACAACCTGTCACGACCTGAACCCGGGCCCGTGACTGGTGCCTTACCCCGGACACCCTAGTGATACAACATCAGAGAAAATCAGCGGAAATAAAAACATGAACATGAATTAAGAGACATGATAAATAAACAGGCCAACCAAAACAGTTGCCTTCGGTATATATACATAAATACCCGAACAGTTATCCTTTTTAGAAACCCTGCCCACAACAAAGGCATGCACTTAAGATTTTTACAACGGCTATGACGGAACAGGCCGCCATACCACGAATGTACAAGAACCTACACTGTGGTAACATACCAAAAGATAAGCATCCTAAGAAACTGTGCTTCCCAACAGGCTGAACTTTGATCCTATGAGCGAGGATCCACAACCGATGATTTCTACTGCAGATGAACGCGGCCTCAAGGAGGTCAAGATAACAGTACCAAGTATGTGAAATCAGAAACATCAGAAATGAAATCATAATAGTCTATATAAAGCAGGAGACATGTATGATAACCAAACTACAGTTCACAACATAAAAGCAGTCATGTCAAGTCAGGGACTCACGCCCTCAAGTCATCCCTCATGCCCGTGGAACTCCTTCCTCACTGCCGGTAGTCTAGGTATAAATCGTGTGGAATACGTGTCCCGGTCCATCCCGTGGGACTCGGTAAAGAATCATGTGGAATACGTGTCCCGGCCCATCCCATGGGACTCGGTAGAGAATCAGATGAAATACGTGTCCCGGCCCATCTCGTGGGACTCGGTGAATAATTAGATGGAATACGTGTCCCGGCCCATCTCGTGGGACTCGGTGAATAATCAGATGGAATACGTGTCCCGGCCCATCTCGTGGGACTCGGTGAATAATCAGATGGAATACGTGTCCCGACCCATCTCGTGGGACTCGGTAGAGAATCAGACGAAATACGTGTCCCGGCCCATCTCGTGGGACTCGGTGAATAATCGTTCATAACAAATCAGCCGGCCCTTCATCGAGAGACGCGGTGGTATAGAAATACAGTATTTGCACAACAAGGCTATCAAACACAAACATAGGCAAGTTACACACAACTCAAGTTTTTATTTTTAGGCCAAAGTCCAGGTTCTGACCCCAAAGTATTAAGTACGTTAAATTCTTTTAAAAAGATCCATTTCTTTTATAAAGGTCACCCGATACCCGTAGTATTAAAATAGAGTGACTCACATTTTTAGGTAAACCAAAACACTTTCCTTTTTAACATCAAGTAACAACATTCTTTTCCAAAAGTTCAAGTTTGCCTAATTTCAAATACTTAAGTCTCTTATTTTAGAAAGGTTTCATAGTCCATAGACTTAATCACTTAAGAATATAATCCTCTTTTAAACAATTTGAGAAACATATGTCTTATATGTGAGTAGGTTTTTCTTGTTCATAATCAATCTTATTAAAGCAGCCATGATCTAGGAAATGTAATATCATTTTGTCTCATCTTAGCTTCTATGCAGATGGAGGTTTCTACTGGTTTTAATAATACTTAATTAGTCAAAACATTTTCTTTTATTAACGCTGCAGTGGTTTGTCGATACTCATTCTGATTTCCAAAATCAGTAAAACATTCTCTTTATCTCTCTTAAGACGTTATACCTAACTTCCCATAAAGCTAGTATAACTCTTATGTTTTCAAAACCAAGTATTACTCTTCTTTCAAAAAGGTTTCTTAATTCTTTGAAATACTTCAAGATTCTTATCATCACACATCAAGTCAGTTATCTTTTAAAAACCACAAAGCATTTCTTACTTACATAAAACTGTTATAACCAACTTCCCATAAAGCCGTTATAACACTTTATGTTTTAAACCAATCAAATACATTTAACACATGTACGTCTACCACACTACATAGTTATGCACATATCATGCTAGAAAAGATAGGAAGAGGTTCACATACCTCGCGACGATTATCGACTAATAGCAAAACGCTCCAAGTACCTCGAACCGTCGGCTACACCTTAAGCCAAGCAGATCACGCCATACGTAGTACTTCAACCTATAGAGGCCATAAGGCGCCTATTAACATCTAGATCTCAACGTAGAATATTCTACAGAAATTTCGGCAAAGACTCTCCCGCAAATCACAGAAATCTCCTCCTCTATCGAGGCCTGCTAACAGGCCAACAACTCCCTAGAGGGGGGGGGTTGTATGTCTAATCCGGACGTGTACAATTCTACTTCACAGTAAAGCTACACAAGTCTACTGTAATACAGTCCTATGTAATTACAGTTCAGTTCTCTTCTTTAAATTCAGGCTTAAGTCAAAAGACATTGCCGCATAATTATGTTCAGTTCTATATATAGTATACTTCAACTATATATTCCTACACATGTAATTTCCAATTACAATAGAAGGTCAAGAGTGTTTACCTCGATAAGCCCAAAATTATCCAAGTTTATATGTCGATCCTGAGCAAGGTTTAGCTCCTACTCCGTGCGCTCCAACCCGCTCCAAACAACCCTTAGAAGTTCTAACCAACTTCTACTCAATTACTTCAACTATCAATGAAGATTTCCTTAGGGTTTCGTTTAGTGGCTAAAGGAAGTATAATAGTATTTCTGGGCTTTTAGTATAGGTATAACCTTGGAATACTACAAGGTATAAGGGCTAAAGTATTTGGGCATTATAACAATACTTGGAGAGTATTTCTATACCACAAAAAGGGGTATTATACGAAAATAACTAGGCTAGGGGGGGTACCCCACGACTAGCACCACAAGGAGGGGGGGATACTTTCGGCCAAGGGGCCTTCTCAAGGGGGGGGGGGTGGTGGCGGACGAAACACTAGAAGGGAGGGAGTATTTGAGACTTAGAAAGAGTGCTCAATTTAGGATGAAATAACTCTTCAACAAGGGGGGTATTTATAGGTCAAGAAATGACCAACCAATGGCCAAGATTCATCCAAGTGTAAGGCAAGTGTAGGGCTAGATTTAAGCCAAGTGCACCTTATCCATCTACCACAACAACTTGCACAAAATATCCTACCAACTAAAGCTCACCCTTTCGCCCATTACCGCTCAATCTCACGTCCAATGTGAGGTGACACATGTCACCCTCCCGTTGGTCCAAAATGTTCGTCTCTCGGAAAAATCCGCAAAAATAATAAATGACATAGCCGAATTTTCCTTCGCAAGTTCTCAGAAACGTTTCATTTAAAAACGACTTTTCGCACTTGTGCCTAAATTTCGAACCTTGCCTACTTTAAGGCTTAAATTTTTATACGCACGCCTCACGCATATACTGAAAACGGGTATAACATACCGCTCTCGGATAAGCTTCACCTTATCCATCGTCACTGTGAACTAAGTCCGCCCGACTAATCGAACTTCTCCCACATCGAACCAGCTATAGGTGACTGCACTTCCTCCCGTATAAGGCCTCATAAGGCGCCATCCGAATCGGAATGGTAGCCGTTGTTGTAAGCAAACTCCACAAGAGGCAAATGATCCTCCCACTACCACGAAATCAATAACATAAGCCCGCAGATATCCTCGAGTGTGCGGATAGTGCTCGCCCGTCCGTCGGCCCGAGGATGAAATGCCGTCTCGAGACTCACCCGTGTCCCTAATCCTTACGAAAGGACCTCCGAAGTTAGCCGAGAACCGGGCTCTCTATCTGATATAATCGACACCGACTCGCGCCTCACAATCTCTCTAATATATAATCGGCATAGTCACGAGAGAACGTCGTTCGACCGGAAGAAAATGGGCTGATTTCACACTGTCGACAATCACCCAAATGGAATCATGCTTCCTCTGAGTGGTAGGTAGTCCTGTAATAAAATCCATATGTACCACCTCCCACTTCCAAGACGGAATATCAATATCCCGCAATGACCCACCGGCTTCGTGCTCAATCTTAACTGGCGACACCGCACTATGCCACGAACTCCGCAACGTCCCTCTTTAGGCCATCCCACCAGTACACGCATCTGAGGTCACGATACATTTTAGTCGATCCCGATGAATAGAATAACGAGCACTGTGTGCCTCCCAAAATCACGACGAAGTCTGTCACATCGGAACACACAACCGCCTCGAATCTTAGCACCCCATCAGCGCTACCTCAAATAGACCTTCTCCTTCGAGAGTCGCATCTCGATCCGCACCAAAATCGGATCCTCATATCGCCGCCTCTTCACCTCCTCGACGATGGAAGACTCGCAACCTCTTGAACCCGAATTCGTCACTATCGAATCAACCAAACAAACCCCAAGGCTCGCTAGTCAGAACTCTCGGACCATATCCTCTTCTGCGTGAATATCGCATGGACTACCCATCGACCGCGACTAAGGGCATCTGCAACCACATTGGCCTTCCCCGGGTGGTATAGAATATCAACATCGTAATCCTTAAGTAGCTCCAACCACCGTCTCTGCCGCAAGTTCAGCTCCCTCTGGCTGAAGATGTACTGGAGACTCTTGTGGTCTGTGTAAATGTCCACATGAACTCTATATAAATAATGTCTCGGATCTTCAAGGCATGAATCATCACGCTAACTCCAAGTCATGTGTGGGATAGTTCTTCTCATGCTTCCTAAGCCGCCGAGATGCATAAGTTATAACCTTGCCGTGGCCGCATCAAAGACGCACCCAAGCCCGACACCTGACGCGTCACAGTAAACCACATATCCATCTAAACCCTCTGGAAGAGTAAGAACTGGGGCGGTTGTCAACTTCTCCTTTAGCAACTGGAAACTTTCCTCACAAGTATCCATCCACCGGAACATAGCCGCTTTACGAGTCGACTTAGTCAAAGGTGCCAAAAATAAGCAAACTTTTCCACAAACCTCCGATAATAGCTCGCAAGGCCCAAAGCCGCACCTCCGGTGTAGTGGAGTGCGCCAAGTCTTGATCGCCTCAATCTTAGTTGTATCAACTCGAATACCATCGGCCCGATAACATGCCCTAAGAAAGCCACTGGCTAACCAAAACTCGCGATTTCGAGAACTTGGCATACAATCGCCGGTCTCGGAGGACTCTAATACCGCCTCAAATGATCCAGATGCTCCGCTCAGGCGCGAATACACCAAGATATCATCAATAAACACTATAACGAACATATCCAAGAATGGCACGAACACCTATTCATCAAATCCATGAATCTCTGAGGCGTTGTCACCGAAAGACATCACCTCGAACTCATAGTGCCCATACGGTCCTGAATGCGATCTTTGGGATGTCTATCTCTAACTCGCACTGATGATAACCGTAACGCAGTCTATCTTGGAAAAACACTTTGCACCACGTGAATCGGTCAAACAAATCGTCAATCCCGGGAGGGGATATCTGCTTTGATAGTTACCTTGTTCACCGTCAGAATCAATACACATACGTAGGCCTCATCCTTCTTCTTTACAAATAACACCGCGCTCCCTGGAGAAACACTTGGCCCGATAAAGCCTTTCTCCAAAGAAATCTTTCACCGGTCCTTGCCTTCAACTCGGCAGGTGCCATCCTGTATGGCGGAATAGATATCGGTCGAGTGTCTGGCGCCAAATCGATGCAAAACTCAATCTCCCTCTCAGGAGGGATACCCGAAAGCTCGTCTGGGAATACGTCTGGAAACTCTCTAACAACCGGAACTGACTGAAGGTCCGGTATCTCAGCCTCAGTATCGAATACCCGAACCAAATGGTAAATATACCCCTTCCGTATCATCTTCCTAGCCTTGAGGTAAGAAATAAACCTACCCCTCGGCGATGCAGTATTCCCCTTCCACTCGATAACCGGCTCACCAGGAAACCGGAACCGAACTACCCTCTCTCGGTCCACATTGGCATAGCAAGACGCTAGCCAATCCATACCCATAATCACATCGAAGTCTGTCATATCCAACTCTATCAAGTCAGCTAGAGTCTGACGACCATCTATGGTCACTGGGCAAGCCTTATATACCCGCTCAGCTACCACCGAAGCACCTACCGGCGTAGCCACCTCAAAAGATTCTATGGACTCGGGCTCTATCCCTATCCTACCAGCAATATGAGGAGATATATAGGACAAGGTAGAACCTGGATCTATCAAAGCATATACATCACAACAAGAAGAAATCAATAATGTACTGCGACATCGGGTGACGCCCCGGTCCCGACGATGGACATAGCATAGATGCGGTTCGAGGACCATTGGAACTAGAACCCCGCCACGAACCTCGCCGCGCCGCCTGCGTGAACACCGCCGCCGGGCGCATAACAATGAAGATGAAGACCCAAAGAATCGAATCGGCTAAGCCATATCATTTCCGCCTGCGGTCGGACAATCTCTCTTCAAATGGCCTCACGCCACAAGAGTAACAAGCTCACGGAGGAACACGACACTTCTATAATGGCAATCACCACATCGACCACACCGAGGCATTGGTGGCCTCATCTCGACCGGAACTCGTCCTCCGAAACCCGAAGCCACGAACCCTATCTCGCTCCTGAATACTCAGACGTCCGAAGATGGTGGAGGAGCGCTCGACCTTGTGGTGCAAATCTGGCCGGGGTTGTCTACCCCAAAACTACCAGAGGACCTCGCTGTCCCGCCTCTTCTCGAGCACGATACTCCAACTGCCCCTACGTTCTCACACCAGTGCATATGCTCGCACGCGGCAATGTCCATGCCCACCAAGAGCCACTCCGTGCAACTCTCCGCCAAATAGTCATCGAGCTCGTGGCGTGGCGGTGCACTCGCCCTCCATATCTCGCTACTAAAGTGGGTACATATCGAGCCAATGAGTCAAACTCGGCGTTGTACTCCCGACCGCCCGCCCACTGCCTCGGTCGTAAACTGCCGGCCGTGCCTCCTCATCTTCGAGGCAAGAAATGACCAAGAAATGCCGCGAGAACTCGTCCCATACACCGGAAGCGCATGCTCCCCCCGGGACAGCTCCCACGAATCAAACTAGTCTACTGCGGTATCACGCAGCCGTTGCGAACTCAACACAACTGACTCGGTATCCGAAGCCTTGATCACCCTCATGATCCGTCAGAATCGCTTGATGAACTCGAGGGTCATCCTCGCCTCGACCCATAAAACTCGCGGCTGCGGCCAAGAAGTCCCGGTTTTACGCTATCGATTCGGGAGGAACTACGGGTATAGCGGAACCGCCGCCTGCTCGCCCTCATGCTTAGCTACTATCTCCGCCAATAATCGGGCCGTCTCGCGTAGCCCATATCCTCGCCTCGCCGCTGGATCTGGGGCTCGTGTACCGTAGTCTCGATGGCCGCCGCTTTGCCCGACTCTGCTGGGGTTGACGACCTTGTGGAACTCGCCGCCCCAAACACCTAGTCAGTAAGGTGGCACGTGCCTGGTAACCCTGTCTCACTAGTAGTTCCTCCGCCGCTTGCCTTGCTTCGGGCGCGGTTGCCTTGCGCGAGGCATAAGCGATACACACAAAGTTTACGTCGGAGGAAATTCAACCTATAACATGCCTCTACATTGCACGATCTTAGAGTGAAAGAAATGGAAACCAATCCTAAATATCTGTAGCCTCACGATTATAGATGTGGTGCACAACACACCGATAATCAAGACTCTACTAGATACACTCAGACTCTTTCCGAGGATTAACTGCTCTGATACCACTTTTGTCACGACCCGACCCCGGGTCCATGACCGGTGCCTTGACCCGGGCACCCTTGTGACACAACATCAGAGAAAACCAGCGGAATATAACTCAAAATAAAACAACCATAATGGTATAAATAGTCTAACCCAAAATGGCTACCCCAAAAGTACATAAAACCGAACAGCTATATCCTTTAACAACCCAAGTTATGACAAGACTACAGGCCTCTAAGAATGAGTAATATTATGACGAGACAGGGCCCCGTCATGCCCCTGAATGTACAAAATATCAACAACACCAGGGAGAACCATACCAAAAGTCGAGCTTCCGAAGAAATGGAGCTCCTGACACCTGAGTAAAATATCCTAGGAATAAGGATCTACCACCTGCTTTCCCTTACCTGCGGCATGAACGCAGCCCCCGAGGAAGGGGGTCAGTACACAACGTACCAAGTATGTAAAACTGGAAAATACTGTAGTAATATCACAAGTCAAAGATAAGCTGGAGTCATAGATAAAAATCAATTTCTCAGACCGTGCCTTACTAACAATGAGAGTAATCACACGACCGAACCGGCCCGTGATCGTGCCTTACCCCGGGCACCCTAGTGATACAACATAGTATAAAATCAGCTGAAACAAAACATAAACATGAAACAAGAGACATGATAAATAAACAAAGCAACCAAAACAGCTGTTTACGAATATATACATAAAACCCGAGCAGTTATCCTTTTTACAAACTCGCCACAACAGCATTACATGCACCTCTAAGAAGTGATAACAACTATGACGGACAGGGGCCCCGCCATACCACGAATGTACAAGAACCCTGGACTCAGGGTAACAGACCAACAGATAAGCCTCCGAACAAACGGGGATTCCCAACACGCTGAACTGTGATCCTATGAGCAAGGATCCACAACCGATGTACCTCTACCTGCGGCATGAACGCGGCCAAGGAGGTCGATAACAGTACCAAGTATGTGAAACTGAAATATCGTAAATGAAATCATGATCTATATAAAGCAGAGACATGTATGATAACCAAACTACGATTTACAACATAAAAGTAGTCATGTCAAGTCAGGGACTCACGCCCTCAAAGTCATCCCTCATGCCCGTGGAACTCCTTCCTCACTGCCGGCAGTCTAGGTATAAATCATGTGGAATACGTGTCTCGCCCATCCCACGGGACTCGATAAAGAACCAGGTGGAATACGTGTCTCGCCCATCTCATGGGACTCGATAAAGAATCGGTGGAATACGTGTCTCGCCCATCTCATGGGACTCGATAAAGAATCGTGGAATACGTGTCTCGCCCATCTCGTGGGACTCGATAAAGAATCGTGGAATACGTGTCTCGCCCATCTCATGGGACTCGATAAAGAATCATACATAACGGATCACCGGCCTCCATCGAGAGACGCGGTGGTATAGAAATACTGATACTTGCACAACAAGGCTATCACACGCAAACATGGCGATTACACATAACTTGAAGTACTTCCATTTTATGCCGAAGGCCAGGTTCTAACCCCCAAAGTATTACGTACGTTAAATTCCTTAAAAAGATCCAATTCTTTTATAAAGGTCACCCGATACCCGTAGTATAAAAAAACAGAGTGACTCACATTTTAAAGTAAACCAGAACACTTTCTTTTAAAAATCAAGTAACAACATTATTTTCCAAACGTTCAAGTTTGCCTAATTTCAAATGCTCTAGTCTCTTATTTTTAGAAAGGTTTCATAACTCATAGTCTTAATCTCTTTTAAAACAATTGAGTAACATAAGTCTTATGTGTGAGCCGTTTATTCTTGTTTATAACAATCTTGTTACAGCAGCCATGATCTAGGAAATGTAATACAATCTTGTCTTATCTTAGCTTCTATGCAGATGGAGGTTTCTACTGGTTTTAATAACAATTAGTCAATACATTTCCTTTGTTAACGCTGCAATGGTTTGATCGATACTTATTCTCATTTCCGAAATCAGTAAAACATTATTCTTTAAAAGCCAAGTACTCATTACTCACGAATGAGGTTTCACAACTTTTTAACGAAATTCATAGTTCTTAACATTTCATAAAACGTCATTTATAAGTTAAGTCTCTTATCTTTTAAGACAACAACAAGTATTCTTTTAGAACCCAAATAACTTACTCTTTTCAAAACAAGTAACCTATACTTAAAATCAAGTTACTTCTCTTTTTCCGAAAACAAGTCGTTATAAGTCAAGTCTCTTATCTTTCAAGATCAAGTCTCTTAACTTTCAAAATCAAGTCGTTTATAAGTCAAGTCTCTTATCTTTTAAGATCAAGTCTCTTAACTTTCTACAATCAATAAACCATTCTTTTACCTACATAACGTCGTTATAACTAACTTCCCATAAAGCTATTATAACACCCTATGTTTTAAACCAACCAAATCACTTAGCACATGTACGTCTACCGTACTACATAGTTCACAACAATCATGCTAGAAAAGATAGGAAGAGGTTCACATACCTCGCGACGATTATCGACAAAAAGCAAAACGCTCCAAGTACTTCAACCCGTCGGCTACTCCTTAAGCCAAGTAGATCACGCCACACGTAGTACTCCACTCCTAAAATGGTCACAGTACTTCTATCAAACCTTACTCACCATTGAAGACTTATACCAATAAAAAGCCCTCTAATTCTACGGAAAATTCGGCAGCACTTCCCCCGTTTTTACTCACTTTTCCATCTTTCTACAAGGCCCGAATAACCGTAATAAATATACCATATATATATATAAGGCGTAATAATTAAATAACATAAAGAAGGGGATTACACGCCCAAACGGTAACGCGGTTTACTATCACGCCTTCATAACAACAATAAGTAAAAGAAGGGGATTACGCGCCCAACCGGAACGCGATTGAAAAATCTTCCCCTTAACAGAAATGTAAATACAGTCCAATGTAAATACAGTCCAAAGTAAATACGGTCCAAAGTAAATACAGTCCAAAGTAAATACAGTCCTTAAGTTGGGGTCCTTGGCCAACTTTGTCCATTTTACTTATCCAATTACTTCATTAGTCATCCAACTTATATTCCATCTTAATATAAGTTATAGTTACTTTGTTAATTACTTCTTCACAAGTAAGATACGTTTTTACCATTTTAATGGCAAACGGCCAATCCTTTCTTTTAACAAGTTAACAAGATCCAACTCTTCTAAACTTTACTCCATATATTATATATTCATAATATACTTATAATATATGTATATTGACCAAATCACAAAGAGGTTTAAGTTTCACTACCTCAAATAGCCCAAGAATATCCAAGTTCTTAAAGTCGCTCCAAGCAAGTCTTAGCTCCAAATCTTTACGTTCCAATCCGCTACAAGCAACCCATAGAAGCTCCTAACCAACTTCTCTTCAAGATTCAACTCCAAAAAGTGAAGAACACTTAGGGTTCCAACAAGCCAACTTTCGGCCAAGGCATGAAGAAAAGGCTAGGGGTGTGAAATCTTTTCCAACTCTTGGTACACAATCTTCCTAACACCTTAGGGAAGAACACTTGAGAGTTTAAGAATTGTTGGACAAATTTAGGTCAAGAAATGGGGGCAAAGCCGAGAGCTCCTAGGTCAAGGGAGAAGGGAGGGTTTTCTCAAGTCTTGAAATGGTTAAGTGTGGGAGATTTCATCAACTAGTAGTGTATATATAGGACAACCAAGGGCTAGGATGAAGGCAAGTGTGTGGTTGAGATTGGGGACAAGTGTGTGTGGGTCCCACAAGCCACTTGTCCACACTAAAAATATCTTGCAAGACAAGGCCACTTGTCTTGCCACTATCGAGGATTTCTACCAACAAGCCACCTAGGGGGGTGACACGTGTCGCCCTCCTACTCGTCCAAAATATTTCATCTTCCGAAAATATCCATAATGGCCAAAATCTCGAAAACAAAGTGGGCCCCACAAAACCGTAAATTTCTCCCGTGGGCCCCACGTGACCAATTCCGGAAATAAAATTCCATAATTTTAATATAATTCAAGAAGCCCAAATACCAAATCTGGGAATCCAATTCCCATCAACGAACCTTTTTCCTTCACAAAACCCGGAAACTTTTCCGTCGAAAAATCACATCTTTCTTTCTTTCCAAAATTTCTGCCGTACTCTCGTACGTACGTCCTCGCATACATACCCTGGAACTACGGGGTGTAACATTCTTCCTCCCTTAGAAACATTCATCCCGAATGTTCCTTCTAAGTCTCCATAATCACACATGCGTCGGCATAGTCTTAACTACTATACTTACAAAACCAATTATGCCACACATGGCCATAATATCACATACGTGCGAAACCCAAATCCAAACTAACGAGGAATCACCTCTAAGACTTTAAACAACACTAACTCTCACTCCTGGTCCAAAGGATACTTCCTTCGCACCTTCACTTCACAAAAATGATCACTTCCATCTCTTAACACATGTTCGCTTCCTTTCTTACTCGTTGTACCTTTCTCGTACACCCGAACTCTTTCTAGTACACGTACCATATTTTCGTCATCGCTGCAGTTTCCAAAACCTTGGAGTCGCTACCTCCAAACTTGGTCATCTTACTAGCCTCAAATTCCTTTAAGGCCATTTCCGGCCTTCACGATCCGATTCTGGTTGAACGCATCCACGAACTCGTACAATGGTTACCTAAACTTGGGCCTAGCACCCTCGTGACCCTACCACCTGGCGGGACCACCTCGAACTGACCCCACCCTAATCCGGGCTACGGGTTGACCCGCAATACGTCCTCAACCCGACCCTCCGACGTGCCGAACTTTCTTGTTTCTCGATCCGGAACAATCTCACAAATCAAGTCAGGAAAACCTAGTGGTCTTCTTAGCTCAACTACCCCCTTTCGTATCACACCACTCAGGGACTTATCACACAATTATACCCCACGTATTCTTTGCACTGCGACAAAGGTCAATCGTAAACAAAATCTTTTACTCAAGACGGTCTCGCATCTAAGGTCTCCACGTATAAAACTCTAAGGCTCACACTTTCATGTACCCAACTTCCCGTTTATTAACCGGGCCTCTAAATCACAATTTATCATAATGCTATCCAACATAATACATAGCACATCATCATATCAACAACGCATACCGTCTGAGGGTAAGAATATACTGTATCAACCGCTTCACTCTAATCATAGGCACGCCTGCAGTGCACACGGTAGAAGGTGATGAACCTTCCACGACCGTAGGCCGAGTCCCGCTGTCAGATCCTTCCTATTAGGATTTCGGTTTCACATGGCCCTCGATGGCGCAGTAAAACAAGCACGATAAAAGACGACATTTCGGGATGGCGCCGCATCGTGACACCGAGGAAAACTGAACCCGTGGCTAGAACATGTATATCTCGTGAACGAAGCCACGAGCACGACCAGCCTCTGAATACCCGAACGTCGGAAGGCGCGGAGGACCACTGCATCTTGGCGGAGGTGCATAACTAACCGCTACCGAGGCGCCCGCCTCGAAAGTTACCAAAGGACCTGCTGCTACGCCTTCTTCGCCGATCCGGTCATTCCGTCGACCTTCCGCGTGCCTCACACCAAGTGCATGAGCTGCGTGCGGCAATGTCCATGCGGTGAAGAGCTACCAGAACAAGCCTCCGCCAAATAGTCATCAAGCGGTGGCGTAGCGGTGCACTCATCCTCCATATTCGCTACTAAAGCGGGACATACCGAGCCAACGAGTCAAACTCCACGTTGTACTCCCTAACCAGACGCCGGCCCGCTGAGCGTCAAAAATTGTTTACCCGAGCCCTCTCATCCGTGGAGGCAAGAAATGTGCAAGAAATGCCTTGAGAACTCGCCTAAATGGCTGGGAGCGCATGCTCCTCGACGATTCCTATGAATCAAACGATCATTGCAGTATCACGCGGCCGATGCGAACCGGCGTTACCGACTCGGTCTCCAAGCCTTGATCACTCGTGATCCATCAGAATCGCCGGATGAACTCCTGCGGATCATCCTCGTGCCTCGACCCATAGAACTCTGGCGTCGCGGCTCGAAAGTCCCGACCTCAAACTATCGATCGCGGGTGAACTACGGGTACTGCGATGCCGGAATTGCTGCGATCCACCTATCCTCGTGCCTTGCCACTATCACGCCAATAATCGGGCCATCTCTTGTAACTCATCTCCTCTCGCTTTGCCGTGGTGCGGCGTCTCGTATGCGTGGCCTCAGTAGAGACCGCCGCTACCCCACTCGCAGCTCCCTCTGCTGCCTTGCCCTCCTGGGCCCCGATTGCCTTGCGTGGAGGCATAACTGGCACATAAGAATACGTCAGAGGGAGTCCAACTGACAACACAGCTCTAAGGCACGATCTCAGAATGAGAAGAATAGAAACCAACCCTAAATGTCCTGCAGCCTCCTGATTATAGATGTGGTGCACAACACACCGATAATCAAGACTCTACTAGACACGGTCTGTAGACACTTTCCGAGGACTAACTGCTCTGATACCACTTTTGTCACGACCCGAACCCGGGCCCGTGACTGGTGCCTTACCCTGGGCACCCTAGTGATACAACATCAGAGAAAATCAGCGGAAACAAAACATAAACATGAAACAAGAGACATGATAAATAAACAGGCCAACCAAAACAGTTGCCTTCTGAATATATACATAAAAACCCAACAGCTTATCCTTTTTACAAACTCGCCACAACAAGCATACATGCACTTCTAATAATTGACAACAACTATGACGACGGGGCCCCGCCATACCACGAATGTACAAGAACCTCTGCACTGTGGTAACATACCAAAAGATAAGCCTCCAAGAAACGGCTTCCAACACGAATCGTGATCCTATGAGCAAGGATCCACAACCGATGTACCTCTACTGCGGCATGAACGCGGCCCAAGGAGGTCGATAACAGTACCAAGTATGTGAAATCGAATATCAGAATGAAATCATGACGATCTATATAAAGCAGAGACATGTATGATAACCAAACTACGATTTACAACATAAAAGTAGTCATGTCAAGTCGTGACTCACGCCTCAAAGTCATCCTCACGCCCGTGGAACTCCTTCCTCACCGCCAGCCTAGGTATAAATCATGTGGAATACGTGTCTCGCCCATCCCATGGGACTCGATAAAGAACTGTGGAATACGTGTCTCGCCCATCTCATGGGACTCGATAAAGAATCGGTGGAATACTTGTCTCGGCCCATCTCACGGGACTCGATAAAGAATCGTGGAATACGTGTCTCGCCCATCTCACGGGACTCGATAAAGAATCGTGGAATACGTGTCTCCATCTCGTGGGACTCGATAAAGAATCATACATAACGATCACCGCCTCCATCGAGAGACGCGGTGGTATAGAAATACGATACTTGCACAACAAGGCTATCACACGCAAACATAGCGATACACATAACTCAAGTACTTCCATTTTATGCGAAGGCCGGTTCTAACCCCAAAGTATTACGTACGTTAAATTCCTTAAAAAGATCCAATTCTTTTATAAAGGTCACCCGATACCCGTAGTATAAACAAACAGAGTGACTCACATTTTTAAGTAAACCAGAACACTTTCTTTTAAAAATCAAGTAACAACATTATTTTCCAAACGTTCAAGTTTGCCTAATTTCAAATGCTCTAGTCTCTTATTTTTAGAAAGGTTTCATAACTCATAGTCTTAATCTCTTTTAAAACAATTGAGTAACATAAGTCTTATGTGTGAGCAGTTTATTCTTGTTTATAACAATCTTGTTACAAAGACCATGATCTAGGAAATGTAATACAATCTTGTCTTATCTTAGCTTCTATGCAGATGGAGGTTTCTACTGGTTTTAATAACAATTAGTCAATACATTTTCTTTGTTAACGCTGCAATGGTTTGTTCGATACTTATTCTCATTTCCGAAATCAGTAAAACATTATTCTTTAAAAGCCAAGTACTCATTACTCACGAATGAGGTTTCACAACTTTTTAACGAAATTCATAGTTCTTAACATTTCATAAAACGTCATTTATAAGTTAAGTCTCTTATCTTTTAAGACAACAACAAGTATTCTTTTAGAACCCAAATAACTTACTCTTTTCAAAACAAGTAACCTATACTTAACATCAAGTTACTTCTCTTTTTCCGAAAACAAGTCGTTATAAGTCAAGTCTCTTATCTTTCAAGATCAAGTCTCTTAACTTTCAAAATCAAGTCGTTTATAAGTCAAGTCTCTTATCTTTTAAGATCAAGTCTCTTAACTTTCTACAATCAATAAACCATTCTTTTACCTACATAACGTCGTTATAACTAACTTCCCATAAAGCTATTATAACACCCTATGTTTTAAACCAACCAAATCACTTAGCACATGTACGTCTACCGTACTACATAGTTCACAACAATCATGCTAGAAAAGATAGGAAGAGGTTCACATACCTCGCGACGATTATCGACAAAAAGCAAAACGCTCCAAGTACTTCAACCCGTCGGCTACTCCTTAAGCCAAGTAGATCACGCCACACGTAGTACTCCACTCCTAAAATGGTCATAGTACTTCTATCAAACCTTACTCACCATTGAAGACTTATACCAATAAAAAGCCCTCTAATTCTACGGAAAATTCAAAGACTTCCGCTTTTACTCACTTTTCCATCTTTCTCCAAGGCCCGAATAACAGTAATAAATATACCATATATATATATAGGCGTAATAATTAAACAACATAAAGAAGGGATTACACGCCCAAACGGTAACGCGTTTACTATCACGCCTTCATAACAACAATAAGTAAAAGAAGGGATTACGCGGCCAACCGAACGCGATTGAAAAATCTTCCTTAACGAAATGTAAATACATCGATGTAAATACACCAAAGTAAATCTGATCCTTAAGTTGGTCCTTGGCCAACTTTATCCATTTACTTATCCAATTACTTCATTAGTCATCCAACATATTCCATCTTAATATAAGTTATAGTTACTTTGTTAATTACTTCTTCACAAGTAAGATACGTTTTTACCATTTTAATGGCAAACGGCCAATCCTTTCTTTTAACAAGTTAACAAGATCCAACTCTTCCAAACTTTACTCCATATATTATATATTCATAATATACTTATAATATATGTATATTGACCAAATCACAAAGAGGTTTAAGTTTCACTACCTCAAATAGCCCAAGAATATCCAAGTTCTTAAAGTCGCTCCAAGCAAGTCTTAGCTCCAAATCTTTACGTTCCAATCCGCTACAAGCAACCCATAGAAGCTCCTAACCAACTTCTCTTCAAGATTCAACTCCAAAAAGTGAAGAACACTTAGGGTTCCAACAAGCCAACTTTCGGCCAAGGCATGAAGAAAAGGCTAGGGGTGTGAAATCTTTTCCAACTCTTGGTACACAATCTTCCTAACACCTTAGGGAAGAACACTTGAGAGTTTAAGAATTGTTGGACAAATTTAGGTCAAGAAATGGGGGCAAAGCCGAGAGCTCCTAGGTCAAGGGAGAAGGGAGGGTTTTCTCAAGTCTTGAAATGGTTAAGTGTGGGAGATTTCATCAACTAGTAGTGTATATATAGGACAACCAAGGGCTAGGATGAAGGCAAGTGTGTGGTTGAGATTGGGGACAAGTGTGTGTGGGTCCCACAAGCCACTTGTCCACACTAAAATATCTTGCAAGACAAGGCCACTTGTCGCCACTTGTCGAGGATTTCGCCAACAAGCCACCTAGGGGGTGACACGTGTCGCCTCCTACTCGTCCAAAATATTTCATCTTAGAAAATATCCATAATGGCCAAAATCTCAAAACAAAGTGGGCCACAAAACCAGAATTTCTCAGTGGGCCCACGTGACCAATTCCGGAAATAAAATTCCATAATTTTAATATAATTCAAGAAGCCCAAATACCAAATCTGGGAATCCAATTCCCATCAACGAACCTTTTTACTTCACAAAACCCGGAAACTTTTCCGTCGAAAAATCACATCTTTCTTTCTTTCCAAAATTTACGTACTCAGACGCACGCCCTCGCATACATACCACGGAACTACAGTGTAACAAGAGGAGCTGAGTAGAGAGCCTGAGGGTTAGAAGGGCACATGCCCAGTCATCACCAGAGGTGGTGCTTCATTCAGGGAGTTCTGCGACGTCGCCAGCCCCAGTAGAGTTTAGCACAACGGCAGCAGTTCCTACTGCGGCCATGATATCTGAGCCTTCAGTTCCACGACCGGGAGCAGAGAATATGGATTACAAAGAGATGACCTTGTTACTAGCTAGGGTTTTAGCAAACAGAGAGTATAGAGTGTACCGATATATCACGGGTCTAGATGATTATCTAGTAAAGGGTTGTACAAGAGTAGCTCTTCAGTCGGGCATGGACATTTCCCGCGTACAGGTTTATGCGCAGTGGACTGAGGAACGTAGAGATCGACGGATTAATCAAGATCTGCAGAAGAGGCCGCAATGCAGGTCCTTTGGTAATTTCGAGGCGAACCGCCAGTGCAGTGGATATGCGCTCCGCCAAGACATAGTGGTCCTCCCGTGCCGGGGCGTTCGGTATGCAGGAGTTGGTCGAGCTCGTGGTTTGAGTTCCTGATTTACATAGGTTCTAGTCAGCCAGATTCAGTTTTCCCTCAGTGTTCACTATGTGGTAGGCGTCATCCCGGAAAATGTCGTCTTTTTACTAATGCTTGTTTTACCTGCGGCCGTCAGGGCCATGTGAGGAGAGAATGTCCTAGTAGAAGGGATACAGGTGGGATGACTCCGCCTACCAGGTCAGTTGCGGGTTCAGTGGTTCGGAGAGGAAGGGGTGTTAGCCAGAAGAGGCCACCCCCACCTCGGTGTGGCCGTTGTGGTAGGTGTCATTGTGGGGAGTGTCGTACTACTTCGACAGCTTGTTATGCTTGCGGCCAGCAGGGCCATTTTGCGAGAAATTGTTCGACCAGAGGTAGCGCGGATGTTACGACTCAACCTTCGGGATCAGTGGCTGGTTCATCACCTTCTATAGCTATGCGCCCAACAGAACAGGATTTTGATTAGAGCAGCAAAGGGAAAGTGAAGCAGTAGTTACAGGTATATCCTTAACCCTCTAGAGACTAGTATGTGTTATATGATGATTTAATGTTAAGTGTTATGTTCGGATAGCAATGTGTAAATTGTGATTTAGAGAACATGATTAGTTGAAAAGGTAAGTTTGGGGACAGGGAAATGGTGAGCCTTAGAATATTACACGTGGAGACCTTAGATACGAGACCGTCTTGAGTAAGAGATTTTTACGATTGACCTTTGTCGGAGTGCATAGTATACGTGGGGTATATTAGTGTGATAGGTCCATGAGTGATATGAAATGAAAGCGGGTGGTTGAGCTAAGGAGACCACTAGGTTCTCATGACTTGAATAGTGAGATTGTTCCGGACCAGGAACAAGAGTTTAGTACGAAGTGGGTCGGGTTGAGGCCATATCGCGGGTCAACCCGCAGCCCAGAATGAGGTGGGGTCAGTTTAAGGTGGTCCCTCCAGGTGGTAGGGTCACGTAGGTGCTAGGCCCAAGTTTAGGTAACCATTGTACGAGTTCGTGGATGCGTTCGACCAGAATCGGATCGTGGAGGCCAAGAATGGCCTTAAAGGAATTTGAGGCTAGTAAGATGACCAAGTTTGGAGGTAGTAACTCCAAGGTTTTGGGAAACTGAAGCGATGACGGAAATGTGGTACATGTACTATGAAGAGTTCGGGTGTACGAAGAGGATACGACGAGTAAGAAAAGAAGCGAACGTGTGTTAAGAGAATGGAAGTGATCATTTCTTTTGTGAAGTAGAGGTGCGAATAAAGAGTCTTTTAGACCATTGGTGAGAGCTTATTGTGGTGTTATACACGTTAGCGATGGTTTCTCGTTGGCTTGGATTTGAGTTTCGCGCGTGTGTTATATTATGGCCATGTGTGGCATAATTGGTTTCATAAGTATAGTAGTGAAGACTATACCGGCGCATGTATGTTTGGAGACTTAGAAGGAACATTCGGGACGAATGTATCTAAGGGGGGAAGAATGTTACACCCCGTAGTTCCAGGGTATGTATGTGAGGACGTATATACGAGAATACGACATAAAGATTGGAAAAGAAGAAAGATGTGATTTTTCGACGGAAAAGTTTCCGGATTTTGTGAAGGAAAAAGGTTCGTTAATGGGAATTGGATTCCCAGATTTGGTATTTGGACTTCTTGGATTATAATAGAATTATGGAATTTTATTTCCGGATTTGGTCACGTGGGGCCCACGGGGAAAATTTACGGTTTTGTGGGGCCCACTTTGTTTTCGAGATTTTTTGGCATTGCGGATAATTTTAGAAGATAAAATATTTTGGACGAGTAGGGGGCGACACGTGTCACCCCCATGTGGCCATTGTGGCCGAAATTTTGTTGCCACGCGCCTCGCCGAATGGGTTGACATGTGGCTAGCCACTTGTCTTGCTTGGACAAGTGGCTTGTGGCACACACACTTGTCCCCAAGATCTACCACACACTTGCTTTCATCTTGGCCATTGATTGTTCTATAAATACCCCCTTAAGACTTGCAAGACTCTTCATCACTTAAACAATTTCCAAGTGAAAAAATATACTCCCTCCTTTGTGAAGTTCTCGTCCAAACACCCCCCCCCCCTCTTGTGAAGAATTTCTTCAAGTGTTGTTGTTATTCCAAATACCTTAGCCTAGTACCCTTAGTAGTATTCCAAAGTTATTTCAATACTAAGAGCCCGGAAATACTACTTTATTCCAATAGTCGCAAAATGAAACCCTAGGAAAATCTTCATAGCTTGGATGAAGTGTTAAGAGAAGTTGTTTAGAAACTTCTAAGGGTTGCTTGGAGCGGATTGGAGCGTAAGTAATAGGAGCTAAACGTCGCTCTGGATCGACTTATTAATCTTGGAGCATTTTGCTATTTGTCGATAATCGTCGCGAGGTATGTGAACCTCTTCATATCCTTTCTAGCATGATTGTTGTGAACTATGTAGTACGGTAGACGTACGTGTGCTAAACGAATTTGGTTGGTTTAAAACATAAAGTGTTATAATGGCTTTATGGAAAGTTAGTTATAACGACTTTATGTAGGTAAAAGAATAAGTTATATTGGTTTCGGAAATGGGAATAAGTATCGAACAAGCCATTGCAACGTTAATAAAGGAAAATGTAATGACAAATGATTATATTAAAACAAGTAGAATCCTCCATCTGCATAGAAGCTAAGATAAGACAAAATTGTATTACATTTTCTAAATCATGGTTGCTTTAATAAGATCATTACAAACAAGTATCGTTTTCTTAAATTCCAAAGTAAGGCACTAGATTTCTAAAAGAATAGAGACTTGAGAATTTGAAGTGTTTTTGTTTAAAAAGGAAGGCATGGTTTGTCTTGGTTTATTCAAAAAGAAGGTATGAAATTTTTTTTGGTTTACTTAAAATGTTAGTTACTCTATTTTGATACTACGGGTATCGTGTGACCTTTGTAAAAGAAATGGATCTTTTTGAAAGAATTTAAGTACGTAGTACCTTGGGATTAAAACCCGGATTTTTGTTGTCATAAAATGAAAGTCTAAAAGTATGTTGAACTTGTCTATGCTAGTTGTGATAGCCTTTTGTGGTATTACTATGTTACCGCGTCTCTCAGTTGGAGGGCCGGCTGACTTGTTGTGAAGTTACTTGACATACCGGCCGCGTGACGAGGATTCCACGTATGCTTCCATTGTGATTGATCTTGGCCATACGATGAGGATGCCGGGAATGCGGCGATGCGGTTAGATGCGGACGTTTTATTACCCCATGGCCATGCTTATACGAGGAGGATTAGGGCATGCGACCATGTTATATTTTACTCCATGGGCTAGCTCCCCATGAAGACATGTACCTACGATGAGGGATTCCGGGGGCATATTATATTATTACTCCATGGGCTAGCTCCCCATGAAGACATGCGCCTACGATGAGGGATTCCGGGGGCACGTTATGTACGATCATTACTCCATGGCAATGCTTATATGATGAGGATTAGGGCATGCGGCCACGTTATATTTTACTCCATCCATGAAGACATGTACCCACGAGGAGGGATTCCGGGGGCATGATATATATATATGTGTTGTATATGTGTACGCCGACAGTGAGGTAAGATGCCACGGGCGCGTCACATGAGTATGATTTATGTCATAGACTATGGCGAAGGAATTCCACAGCATGAGTGATGACTTTGAGGCGCGTGAGTCCCGACTTGACTTGATTGTTTATATATGGTGTCTTCGTAGTTTGGTTATCATACATGTCTCTGCTTTATATAGATTATGATTTCATTCTGATTTTCGATTTCACATACTTGGTACTGTTATCGACCTCCTTGAAGTGCGTTCATGCCGCAGTAGGTACACCGTTGTTGATCTTCGCTCATAGGATCACGGTTACAGATTGGGAAGCTCCGTTTCTCGAGGCTTATATTTGTATAATCCTGTCATTGTAGGTACTTGTACATTCAGGGGTACGGGCCCCATTCCGTCATAGTTGTTATAAAAACTCTTAGAGGTGCAGAGTCTTGTTGTGGCGGGGTTTGTAAATGATGAATCGCTCAGATTTTTATATATATACGTAAAGGTGACCATTTTGGTTGCTTGCTTTCTTATTTCATTATTTTATATCTTGTTTGATGTTTAAGTTTTTATTTCCGCTGATTTTCTCTGATGTTTTATCACTAGGGTACCCGGGGTAAGGCACCAGTCGCGGGCCCGAGGTCGGGTCGTGACAAAAGTGGTATCAGAGCCTCGGAAAGTGTCTACAGACCGTATCTAGTAGAGTCTTGATTATCGGTGTGTTGTGCACCACACCTATAATCAGGAGGCTACATGATATTTAGGATTGGTTTCCATTCTTCTCACTCTGCGATCGTGCCTTAGAGCTGTGTTATAAGTTGGACTCCCTCTGATGTATTCTTTTATACCATTTATGCCTCTCGCAAGAAGACAACCGTGGCCCGAGGGCAAGGCAAACAGAGGAGCCGCGAGTAGAGCACGAGGGTTACAAGGAACATGCCCGATCATCACCGGAGGGTGCTTCATTCGAGGAGTTCTGCGGCGTCGCGGCAAAGAGAGTTTAGCACATCGGCAACAGTTCCTACTGCGACCATGATATCTGAGCCTTCAGTTCCACGACCGGGAGCAGAGAATATGGATTGCAAAGGAATGGCCCTGTTACTAGCTAGGGTTTTAGCAAGCAGAGAGTATAAAGTGCGTCAATATATCACGGTCTAGATGATTATCTAGTAAAGGGTTGTACAAGAGTAGCTCTTGATCGGGCATGGACATTTCCAGACTGAGCTTATGCGCAATGGTGAGGAACGTAGAGATCGACGGATTAATCAAGATCTGCAGAAGAGGGCCAGAACAGCAGGGTCCTTTGGTAATTTTCGAGGCGAACCGCCTCGAAGAGATCGATATGCGCCCGCCAAGACTGAGTGGTCCTCCCGTGCTTCGGGGCGTTCGGTATGCAGGAGTTGGTCAGAGCTCCAGGGTTTCAGGTTCACAGATTTACATAGGTTCTAGTCAGCCAGATTCAGTTTTCCCTCAGTGTTCATGTCACACCCCGAAAATCGGGCCCGTGACTGGTGCCTTACCCCGGGCACCCTAGCGATACAACATCAGAGAAAACCAGCGGAAATAAAAACTTTAAACATGAAATGAGAGACATGATAAATAAACAGGCCAACCAAAACAGTTGCCTTCGATATACATAATACGAGCAGTTTAATCCTTTTACAACCCCGCCACAACAAGATTACATGCACCTCTAAGATTTATACAACAACTATGGCGGACGGGGCCCGCCATACCCTGAACGCATAAGAACTTACGGACTGTGGTAACATACCAAAGATAAGCCTCCGACGGAACGGAGCTTCCCAAAACGTGAAATGAGATCCTAAACGCGGATCGGCAAATGATGTACCTCTACTGCAGATTTAACGCGGCTTCAAGGAGGTCGATAACAGTACCAAGTATGTGAAATCAGAATACTGTAATGAAATCATAATAGTCTATAAAGCAGAGACATGTATGATGACCAAACTACGATATAACATATAACGATTACATCAAGACAGGACTCACGCCTCCAAATTATCACTCGTGCGTGGAATTTCTTCCTCACCTGCTAGCTTTATGATATAACAATACCAAGGATTATACATGAACACCATGTCCCACTGTGTTATAAAACCGTGCAGACAAGTATAACTACGAGATCCGACCGTACCAATAATACAATGCAACCAAACCACGAAGGCGTCACGGCAAGTGCGAGCCGACCACCGGATACCAAGGCGGCCACGCACCGACCGGGCAAGTACGAGGGTGACCACCGGGACCAAGGTCAGATCACGAAACCGTCACTATCTCGAGCGGCAAGCGCGAGGGTGACTACCGATACCAAGGCCGAATCACCACGCAGACGGCAAGCACGAGCCGACCACGGATACCCAGCCGAGCGGAAGAAACCTCAACGACCAACCGCCTCTATCGAGACGCCAGAACACGTAAACACCACACTTGCACAACAAAGGCTATCATCACAAGCATAGGCAAGTTTCACAACAACAAGCATAGGAATGTTTCACCACAACAAGCATAGGCATGTTTCACATCACTCAAAGTACCTTCATTTTATGCCAAAGTCCGGGTTTCAACCCTAAAGTACTACGTACGTTAAGTTCTTTTTAAAAGAGATCCATTACTTATTAAAGTCACCCGATACGTAGTATTAGAATGACCAACCCACATTCCTTTTCAAAATCAAGTAACAACATTCTTTCCTAAGTTCCGTTTGCCTAGTTTCAATTACTCAAGCTTCTCATTTTCAAATGGTTTCATAGTTCATAAACTTAATCACTTGATTCGTTTTAGAACAATTGAGTAATATAAGTCTCACGAGAGTAGGTTATTCTTGTTTACAACATTCTTATTACAAAGACCATGATCTAGAAAATGTAATATCATTTTGTCTCATCTTAGTTTCTATGCGGATGGAGGTTTCTACTGGTTTTAATACAATTCATCATTATTCAATACATTTTCCTTTATTAACGCTGCAGTGGTGCTGTCGATACACATTCGATTTCCAAATCAAGAAACATTATCCTTTAAATAAAACCAAGTACTCATTACTCACGAATGAGGTTTCACATAAACATCCACATTAAAACAAATAAGTTAAGTCTCTTATCTTATAAGATCAAGTCTCTTAACTTCTAACATCAAGAAACCATTTTCTTTACCTCTCTTAAGACATTATACCTAACTCCCATCAAGCTAGTATAACTCTTTTAAAACCTTTAAAACCAAGTGTTACTCTCCTTCAAAACGATTTAGAAATCTTTTGAAATACATCAAGTTCTTTATTATAACTAGCTTATAATTCACATCGATTACCTTTTAAAACCACAAAGTATTTTCTTACCTACATAAAGCTGTTATAACCAACTTCCCATAAAGCCGTTATAACACTTTATGTTTTAAGAACAATCAAACACAGTTAACACATGTACGCCTACCGTACTACATAGTTCACACATATCATGCTAGAAGAGATAGGAAGAGGTTCACATACCTCGCGACGATTTATCGACAATAAGCAAAATGCTCCAAGTACTACAACCTTGCTAGCCCTTTCCACTCCTCGAGTAGAATACGCTACTCTTAGTACTTTTACCTATAAAGGTCACAAACGTCTATTAAAATCTTAAACACACGTTCCCATCTTTCTACGTAAAATTCGCAAAGACCTCCCCGCAAACAGTAAAACTCCTCTTACATCGAGGTCGGCTACCAAGCCAACCAGGGGGTTAACACGCCTAACAGGACGCTGCACAATTCTACTATACAAGAATGCTACATAAGTCTCAGTAATACAACCCTAGGTAATTACGATCAGCTTCTTCTCTTTATTAACCTTCATGTGATTCTTGCTCAATTCTTCATTCTTGAGCTTAAGTCAAAAGACATTGCCAACAACTACGTTTCTATATATAGTATACAACACTATATTTCAACACTTATGTAATTTCCAATTACAATAGGACAAGATAATTACCTCGATAAGCCCAAAATTATCCAAGTTATAATGTCGATCCCGAGCAAGGTTTAGCTCCACTCGAGCGCCCAAACCACTCCAAACAACCCTTAGAAGTTCTAACCAACTTCTACTCACATACTTCAACCAACTATGAAGATTTCCTTAGGGTTTCGGTTTGAGACTAAAAGGACAAAAGGTAGTATTTCCGGACTCTACGCAAAGAGGTATCTTTGGAATACTACAAGGTACAAGGCTAAGGTATTTTGGGCATTATAACAATACTAGGGGAGTATTTCTATACCACAACAAGGGGTATTATACGAAAACAACTAGGCTGGGGGTACCACGGCTAGACCTCGCGAGGGGAAGACCTCACGCCAAAGGCCACTTTCGCTGGGAGAGGAGCTCTTGGGCGAGAGTCAACAAGAGGGGAGGGATTCAAGACTTGGAAACATTTGTGGATGAATGAAGTCTTCACAAAGGGGGGGTATTTATAGCAAACCCAAATGCCAACCAATGGCCAAGATCAAGCCATGTGCAAGGCAAGTGTAAGGCCTTGATCAAGCCAAGTGCACCCTAACCCTACTCCACAAAACATTGCACCAAACAAGCCACAAAACAAGGCCAAAACAAGGCACAAAACAAGGAACCAATAGGCACAAAACGTGAGCCAAAAAGATCAAGCCAAAAACGTGAACCATTCGTTCACTTGGACGCCCACTGCTTCAATGTGAGGTGACACATGTCACCCTCCTGTTGGTCCAAAATTTTTGGTCTCTCGTAAAAATCCGCAAAAATACAAAACCACATAGCCGGATTTTTCCATACTAATGCTGTGTAAACGTTTCGTCGGAAAACGACTTAGTCAGACGGCCCAAATGTAACTTTGCCAAGCCACTGGCGGGTGACACGTGTCACCCTCCTAATGGCCCTCAAAACGTCTTTCAAAAAAATAACCACAATGGCCAAAATCTCGAAAACAAAGTGGGCTACAAAACCGTAAATTTCTCCGTGGGCCCCACGTGACCATTTCCAAAATAAAATCTCAAAATTCTAATATAATCTATGAAGTCCAAATACCAAACTGGGAATCCAATTCCCATTAACGAACCTTTTTCTTCACAAATAACAGGAAACTTTTCCGAAAACTCACATCTTTCTATCCTTTCAAAATTTCTCGCAGACACTGCACGCACGTCCTCACATACATACCACGCAACTACGGGTATAACATTCTCCTCCTTAGAAACATTCGTCCGAATGTTCCTTCTCAAGACGGATATCGATGAAGTTCCTCTAACAAGTTGTCAACGCCACGGCAGCCACGAAATAACACACGTTATCTTCCTTCCTTACTCGTCGTGCCTTCTCGAACACTTGAACTCTCCCAAGATGTACCATACTTCACCATTACTCCGCTTCGAAAATCTCGAGTCACTACCTCCAAACTTGGTCATCTTACTAACCTCAAACTTCCTTAAGGCCATTCGGCCTTTACGAACCGCTTCGGTCGAACGCGTCCACGAACTCATACGATGATCATACAAACTTGGGCCTAGCGTCCTCGTGACCTACCACTGGGCGGGACCACCTGAACTGGCCCCACCCCAAACCGGTTACGGTTTGACCCGCAAATGGTCCTAAACCCAACCCCAACCGCGCAACTCTTGTTCCCGATCCGAACAATCTTACTATTTCACATCATGAAAGCTACCACTTCCATCTCACACTACCTGAGGACTTACCCTTTTCACTAACTGTGTTTCTAAATCACATTTTAGCACAAAGCTAACCAAACATAACATTAAACACATCAACAACATAAACAAAACTCTAGAGGTTAAGGATATACCTGAAGCTAGGCGGTTCAAGGACCGCTAAAACTGGGAACTCCCACCGCGACCTCTACCGGCCTTCCGGTACGAACATCTGCCTCAGCTACGGAAGGTGAAGAACCCGCAATCGCTCTAGTAGTCCATGCTATCCTACCAATGCTACCCAGTCGGCGATCTCTTGCGGATGGCCTGTTGGCGCAAAAATAACAATCTCCCGAGTTAGTACGACACTCTCCTTATGGAGCTTTCCACAACAGCCACACCGAGACAAGGGCAACCTCATCCGGCGAGCACTCGCTCCCGAAAATCTGAAACACAGGAGCCCGACCGCTTCCCGAATATCTGAAGGTCCCGAAAGCCGTGGAGGACCACTGCATCGACGGAGGTACATAACTAGTCTGCCGAGGCGGTCCGCCTCGAAAATCACCAAAGGACCGCTGTTCGCCCTCTTCGCGACTTTGGTCATTCCGTCGATTTATCCGCTCCTCACATCCAAGTGTATACGCTGCATGCGGCAATGTCCATGCCCTACAAGAGCTACACGAACAACTCTGCAAGGCAATCATCGAGCCCTCAGAACATATCGGTGCACTCGATCCTCCATACTAGCTACTAACGCGGACGTCACGCCAATGAGTCAAACTCCACATTGTACTCCGAACCGCACGCCCGCTCTGCCAGAACACCAAAAATCTTACGGCCGAGCCCTCCTCATCCGGGAGGCAAGAAATGTGCAAGAAAGGCCTCTGAGAACTCGTTCCATACCACTGGAAGTGCATGCTCTCCCCTGGACAGCTCCCAAGAATCAAACCAGTCGACTGCGGTATCACGCAGTTGATGTGAACCTAGGGCCACCGACTCGATCTCCGATGCCTTGATCACTCTCGATCGGCAGAATCGCTTGATGAACTCGCGATCATCCTCGTGCCTCGACCCATAAAACTCGCGGCCTACAACTCGAAAAATCCCGTAGCCTCGAACTATCTCGATCTAGGGTGAACCAGTGCTCAGGCATCGAACCGTCCGGCCCACTTATCCTCAAGTTCGCCACAACCCCGCCATTAATCGCCCACCTTGTAACTCATCTCCTCTCGCTTCCGCATCGCGGATGGAGGCTCAGTCTTGTGGTCTCGCCACTGCTTACTCGCAGATCCTTCGCCGCCTTGCCCTTCTGGGCCCGGGTTGCCTTTCGCAGAGGCATAACTGGTAAAAACGAAACACGTCAGAGGGGTCCAATCTTATCACACAGCTCTAAGGCACGATCTCAGAATGAGAAGAATGGAAACCAATCCTAAATGTCCTATAGCCTCCTGATTATAGATGTGGTGCACAACACACCGATAATCAAGACTCTACTAGACACGGTCTGTAGACACTTTCCGAGGATTAATCGCTCGATACCACTTTGTCACACCCAAAATCGGGCGTGGATCGTGCCTTACCCCGGGCACCCTAGCGATACAACATCAGAGAAAACCAGCGGAAATAAAAACTTTAAACATGAAATGAGAGACATGATAAATAAACAGGCCAACCAAAACAGTTGCCTTCAGTATATACATAATACCTGAACAGTTTAATCCTTTTACAACCCTGCCCACAACAGTACTACAGACCTCTAAGATTTATACAACAACTATGACTGGACAGGTGCCCGCCATACCCCGAACGCACAAGAACTTACGGACTGTGGTAACATACCAAAGATAAGCCTCCGACGGAGCGGAGCTTCCCAAAACTGAAATGAGATCCTAAACGCGGATCGGCGGTAGATGACACTTACTGCGGCATGAACGCATTTCGAAGGAGGTCGATAACAGTACCAAGTATGTGAAATCAGAAATCGTAATGAAATCATAATAGTCTATAAAGCAGAGACATGTATGATGACCAAACTACGATATATAACATATAACGATACATCAAGACAGGACTCACGCCCAAATTATCACTCGTGCGTGGAATTTCTTCCTCACCGCCGCAGCTTTATGATATAACAATACCAAGGATTATACATGAACACCATGTCCCACGTGTTATAAAACCGTGACAGACAAGTATAACTACCAGATCCGACCGTACCAATAATACAATGCAACCAAAACCACGAAGCTGATACGGGGCAAGTGCGAGAGCCGACTACCGGATACCAAGGCCGGTCACGCAGCTGACCGGGGCAAGTACGAGGGCTGACCACCAGGGACCAAGGCCGTATCACGAAACCGTCACTATATCTCGAGCGGGCAAGTGCGGTGACTACCGATACCAAGGCCGAATCACCACGAGACGGGCAAGTACGGTGAGCCACCACGGATACCCAGCCGAGCAAGAAGAAACCTCAACTACCAACCGCCTCTATCGAGACGCGGTAACACGTAAAACACCACACTTGCACAACAAAGGCTATCATCACAAGCATAGGCAAGTTTCACAACAACAAGCATAGGAATGTTTCACCACAACAAGCATAGGCATGTTTCACATCACTCAAAGTACCTTCATTTTATGCCAAAGTCCGGGTTTCAACCCTAAAGTACTACGTACGTTAAGTTCTTTTTAAAAGAGATCCATTACTTATTAAAGTCACCCGATACCCTTAGTATTAGAATGACCAACCCACATTCCTTTTCAAAATCAAGTAACAACATTCTTTTCCTAAGTTCCAGTTTGCCTAGTTTCAATTACTCAAGCTTCTCATTTTCAAATGGTTTCATAGTTCATAAACTTAATCACTTGATTCCGTTTTAGAACAATTGAGTAATATAAGTCTCACGTGAGAGTAGGTTATTCTTGTTTACAACATTCTTATTACAGCAGCCATGATCTAGAAAATGTAATATCATTTTGTCTCATCTTAGTTTCTATGCAGATGGAGGTTTCTACTGTTTTTAATACAATTCATCATTATTCAATACATTTTACTTTATTAACGCCGCAGTTGGTCCTGTCGATACACATTCGATTTCCAAATCAAGAAACATTATCCTTTAAATAAATCCAAGTACTCATTTCTGACGAATGATGTTTCAGTTAAAGATCCAGTTTTAAAGAAATAAGTTAATTCTCTTATCTTTTTAGATCATGTCTCTTATCTTCTAACATCAAGAAACCATTTTCTTTACCTCTCTTAAGACATTATACCTAACTCCCCATCAAGCTAGTATAACTCTTTTTAAAACCTTTAAAACCAAGTGTTACTCTCCTTTCAAAACGATTTAGAAATCTTTTGAAATACATCAAGTTCTTTATTATAACTAGCCAGTTATAATTCACATCAGTTACCTTTTAAAACCACAAAGTATTTTCTTACCTACATAAAGCTGTTATAACCAACTTCCCATAAAGCCGTTATAACACTTTATGTTTTAAGAACAATCAAACACAGTTAACACATGTACGTCTACCGTACTACATAGTTCACACATATCATGCTAGAAGAGATAGGAAGAGGTTCACATACCTCGCGACGATTTATCGACAATAAGCAAAATGCTCCAAGTACTACAACCTTGCTAGCCCTTTCCACTCCTCGAGTAGAATACGCTACTCTTAGTACTTTTACCTATAAAGGTCACAAACGTCTATTAAAATCTTAAACACACGTTCCCATCTTTCTACAGAAAATTCGGCAAAGACCTCCCCGCAACAGAAAACTCCTCTTACTATCGAGGTGGCTACCAAGCCAACCGAGGGGTTAACACGCCTAACCTGACGCTGCACAATTCTACTATACAAGAATGCTACATAAGTCTCTCAGAATACAACCCTAGGTAATTACAGTTTAGTTCTTCTCTTTATTAACCTTCTATGTGATTACTGTTCAATTCTTCATTCTTCAGGCTTAAGTCAAAAGACATTGCCAACAACTACGTTCAGTTCTATATATAGTATACAACACTATATTTCAACACTTATGTAATTTCCAATTACAATAGAGGGACAAGATAATTACCTCGATAAGCCCAAAATTATCCAAGTTATAATGTCGATCCTGAGCAAGGTTTAGCTCCACTCCGAGCGCTCCAAACCACTCCAAACAACCCTTAGAAGTTCTAACCAACTTCTACTCACATACTTCAACCAACTATGAAGATTTCCTTAGGGTTTCGGTTTGAGACTAAAAGGACAAAAGGTAGTATTTCCGGACTCTACGCAAAGAGGTATCTTTGGAATACTACAAGGTACAAGGCTAAGGTATTTTGGGCATTATAACAATACTAGGGGAGTATTTCTATACCACAACAAGGGGTATTATACGAAAACAACTAGGCTAGGGGGGGGGGTACCCCACGGCTAGACCTCACAAGGGGGAGGGGAAGACCTCACGGCCAAAGGCCACTTTCAAGGGGGGAGAGGAGCTCTTGGACGAGAGTCAACAAGAGGGAGGGGAGGGATTCAAGACTTGGAAACATTTGTGGATGAATGAAGTCTTCACAAAGGGGGGGGTATTTATAGCAAACCCAAATGCCAACCAATGGCCAAGATCAAGCCATGTGCAAGGCAAGTGTAAGGCCTTGATCAAGCCAAGTGCACCCTAACCCCTACTCCACAAAACATTGCACCAAACAAGCCACAAAACAAGGCCAAAACAAGGCACAAAACAAGGAACCAATAGGCACAAAACGTGAGCCAAAAAGATCAAGCCAAAAACGTGAACCATTCGTTCACTGACGCCCACTGCTTCCAATGTGAGGTGACACATGTCACCCTCCCGTTGGTCCAACATGTTTCGCCTCTCGGAAAAATCCGAAAAACTAAAAAACGACATAGCCGAATTTTCCTACGAAAGTCGTGGAAACGCTTTCGGAAAACGACTCTAGTCGCACTTGTGCCCAAATGTAACTTTGGCCAAGCCACGCAAAGTGGGTGA
Source organism: Przewalskia tangutica (assembly GCA_029844215.1). Lineage (NCBI taxonomy): Eukaryota > Viridiplantae > Streptophyta > Magnoliopsida > Solanales > Solanaceae > Przewalskia > Przewalskia tangutica. The sequence continues at coordinate 70,414,159 of CM056727.1, forward strand.
CACGTGTCACCCTCCTAATGGCCCTCAAAACGTCTTTCAAAAAAATAACCACAATGGCCAAAATCTCAAAACAAAGTGGGCCCCACAAACCGTAAATTTCTCAGTGGCCCCACGTGACCATTTCCGAAAATAAAATCTCAAAATTCTAATATAATCTATGAAGTCCAAATACCAAATCTGGGAATCCAATTCCCATTAACGAACCTTTTTCTTCACAAATAACCGGAAACTTTTCCGTCGAAAACTCACATCTTTCTATCCTTTCAAAATTTCTGCCGTACACTCGTACGTACGTCCTCACATACATACCCTGCAACTACGGGGTATAACAGTTCACTATGTGGTAGGCGTCATCCCGGAAAATGTCGTCTTTTTACTAATGCTTGTTTTACCTGCGGCCGTCAGGGCCATGTGAGGAGAGAATGTCCTAGTAGAAGGGATACAGGTGGGATGACTCCGCCTACCAGGTCAGTTGCGGGTTCAGTGGTTCGGAGAGGAAGGGGTGTTAGCCAGAAGAGGCCACCCCCACCTCGGTGTGGCCGTTATGGTAGGTGTCATTGTGGGGAGTGTCGTACTACTTCGACAGCTTGTTATGCTTGAGGCCAGCAGGGCCATTTTGCGAGAAATTGTTCGACCAGAGGTAGCGCGGATGTTACGACTCAACCTTCGGGATCAGTGGCTGGTTCATCACCTTCTATAGCTATGCGCCCAACAGAACAGGATTTTGATTAGAGCAACAAAGGGAAAGTGAAGCAGTAGTTACAGGTATATCCTTAACCCTCTAGAGACTAGTATGTGTTATATGATGATTTAATGTTAAGTGTTATGTTCGGATAGCAATGTGTAAATTGTGATTTAGAGAACATGATTAGTTGAAAAGGTAAGTTTGGGGACAGGGAAATGGTGAGCCTTAGAATATTACACGTGGAGACCTTAGATACGAGACCGTCTTGAGTAAGAGATTTTTACGATTGACCTTTGTCGGAGTGCATAGTATACGTGGGGTATATTAGTGTGATAGGTCCATGAGTGATGTGAAATGAAAGCGGGTGGTTGAGCTAAGGAGACGACTAGGTTCTCATGACTTGAATAGTGAGATTGTTCCGGACCAGGAACAAGAGTTTAGTACGAAGTGGGTCGGGTTGAGGCCATATCGCGGGTCAACCCGCAGCCCGGAATGAGGTGGGGTCAGTTTAAGGTGGTCCCGCCAGGTGGTAGGGTCACGTAGGTGCTAGGCCCAAGTTTAGGTAACCATTGTACGAGTTCGTGGATGCGTTCGACCAGAATCGGATCGTGGAGGCCAAGAATGGCCTTAAAGGAATTTGAGGCTAGTAAGATGACCAAGTTTGGAGGTAGTAACTCCAAGGTTTTGGGAAACTGAAGCGATGACGGAAATGTGGTACATGTACTATGAAGAGTTCGGGTGTACGAAGAGGATACGACGAGTAAGAAAAGAAGCGAACGTGTGTTAAGAGAATGGAAGTGATCATTTCTTTTGTGAAGTAGAGGTGCGAATAAAGAGTCTTTTAGACCATTGGTGAGAGCTTATTGTGGTGTTATACACGTTAGCGATGGTTTCTCGTTGGCTTGGATTTAAGTTTCGCGCGTGTGTTATATTATGGCCATGTGTGGCATAATTGGTTTCATAAGTATAGTAGTGAAGACTATACCGGCGCATGTATGTTTGGAGACTTAGAAGGAACATTCGGGACGAATGTATCTAAGGGGGGAAGAATGTTACACCCCATAGTTCCAGGGTATGTATGTGAGGACGTATATACGAGAATACGACATAAAGATTGGAAAAGAAGAAAGATGTGATTTTTCGACGGAAAAGTTTCCGGATTTTGTGAAGGAAAAAGGTTCGTTAATGGGAATTGGATTCCCAGATTTGGTATTTGGACTTCTTGGATTATAATAAAATTATGGAATTTTATTTTCGGATTTGGTCACGTGGGGCCCACGGGGAAAATTTACGGTTTTGTGGGGCCCACTTTGTTTTCGAGATTTTTTGGCATTGCGGATAATTTTAGAAGATAAAATATTTTGGACGAGTAGGGGGGCAACACGTGTCACCCCCATGTGGCCATTGTGGCCGAAATCTTGTTGCCATGTGGCCTCTTGGCCGAATTGGGTTGACATGTGGCTAGCCACTTGTCTTGCTTGGACAAGTGGCTTGTGGCACACACACTTGTCCCCAAGATCTACCACACACTTGCTTTCATCTTGGCCATTGATTGTTCTATAAATACCCCCTTAAGACTTGCAAGACTCTTCATCACTTAAACAATTTCCAAGTGAAAAAATATACTCCCTCCTTTGTGAAGTTCTCGTCCAAACACCCCCCCCCCCCCCTCTTGTGAAGAATTTCTTCAAGTGTTGTTGTTATTCCAAATACCTTAGCCTAGTACCCTTAGTAGTATTCCAAAGTTATTTCAATACTAAGAGCCCGGAAATACTACTTTATTCCAATAGTCGCAAAATGAAACCCTAGGAAAATCTTCATAGCTTGGATGAAGTGTTAAGAGAAGTTGTTTAGAAACTTCTAAGGGTTGCTTGGAGCGGATTGGAGCGTAAGTAATAGGAGCTAAACGTCGCTCCGGATCGACTTATTAATCTTGGAGCATTTTGCTATTTGTCGATAATCGTCGCGAGGTATGTGAACCTCTTCATATTCTTTCTAGCATGATTGTTGTGAACTATGTAGTACGGTAGACGTACGTGTGCTAAACGAATTTGGTTGGTTTAAAACATAAAGTGTTATAATGGCTTTATGGAAAGTTAGTTATAACGACTTTATGTAGGTAAAAGAATAAGTTATATTGGTTTCGGAAATGGGAATAAGTATCGAACAAGCCATTGCAACGTTAATAAAGGAAAATGTAATGACAAATGATTATATTAAAACAAGTAGAATCCTCCATCTGCATAGAAGCTAAGATAAGACAAAATTGTATTACATTTTCTAAATCATGGTTGCTTTAATAAGATCATTACAAACAAGTATCGTTTTCTTAAATTCCAAAGTAAGGCACTAGATTTCTAAAAGAATAGAGACTTGAGAATTTGAAGTGTTTTTGTTTAAAAAGGAAGGCATGGTTTGTCTTGGTTTATTCAAAAAGAAGGTATGAATTTTTTTTTGGTTTACTTAAAATGTTAGTTACTCTATTTTGATACTACGGGTATCGTGTGACCTTTGTAAAAGAAATGGATCTTTTTGAAAGAATTTAAGTACGTAGTACCTTGGGATTAAAACCCGGATTTTTGTTGTCATAAAATGAAAGTCTAAAAGTATGTTGAACTTGTCTATGCTAGTTGTGATAGCCTTTTGTGGTATTACTATGTTACCGCGTCTCTCAGTTGGAGGGCCGGCTGACTTGTTGTGAAGTTACTTGGACATACCGGTCGTGACGGAGGATTCCACGGGTATGCTTCCATTGTGATTGATCTTGGCCATACGATGAGGGATGCCGGGGAATGCGGCCAGGATGCGGGTTAGATGCCCGGACGTTTTATTACCCCATGGCCATGCTTATACGAGGAGGGATTCCGGGGCATGCGACCATGTTATATTATTACTCCATGGACTAGCTCCCCATGAAGACATGTACCTACGATGAGGGATTCCGGGGGCATGTTATATTATTACTCCATGGGCTAGCTCCCCATGAAGACATGCACCTACGATGAGGGATTCCGGGGGCACGTTATGTACGATCATTACTCCATGGCCATGCTTATACGATGAGGGATTCCGGGGCATGCGGCCACGTTATATTTTACTCCATCCATGAAGACATGTACCCACGAGGAGGGATTCCGGGGGCATGTTATATATATATATATGTGTTGTATATGTGTACGCCGACAGTGAGGTAAGATTCCACGTGCGCGTCACATGAGTATGATTTATGTCATAGACTGCCGGCAGTGAGGAAGGAATTCCACAGGCATGAGTGATGACTTTGAGGGCGTGAGTCCCCGACTTGACCTGACTGTTTATATATGGTGTACTGTAGTTTGGTTATCATACATGTCTCCTGTTTTATATAGACTGTTATGATTTCATTCTGATTTTTGATTTCACATACTTGGTACTGTTATCGACCTCCTCGGGGCTGCGTTCATGCCGCAGGTAGAGGTACACCGGTTGTTGATCTTCGCTCATAGGATCACGGTTCTGCGTATTGGGAAGCTCCGTTTCTCCGGAGGCTTATATTTTGGTATAATCCCCTGTCATTGTAGGTACTTGTACATTCAGGGGTATGGCGGGGCCCTGTCCCGTCATAGTTGTTATAAAAACTCTTAGAGGTCTGTAGTACTGTTGTGGGCAGGGTTTGTAAATGATGTAACTGTTCAGATTTTTTATATATATACAGAAAGGTGACCATTTTGGTTAGCCTGTTTCTTATTTCATTATTTTATATCTTGTTTCATGTTTAAGTTTTTATTTCCGCTGATTTTCTCTGATGTTTTATCACTAGGGTGCCCGGGGTAAGGCACCAGTCGCGGGCCCGAGGTCGGGTCGTGACAAAAGTGGTATCAGAGCCTCGGAAAGTGTCTACAGACCGTATCTAGTAGAGTCTTGATTATCGGTGTGTTGTGCACCACACCTATAATCAGGAGGCTACATGATATTTAGGATTGGTTTCCATTCTTCTCACTCTGCGATCGTGCCTTAGAGCTGTGTTATAAGTTGGACTCCCTCTGATGTATTCTTTTATACCATTTATGCCTCTGCGCAAGACAACCAGGGCCCAGAAGGGCAAGGCAGCAGAGGGAGCTGCGAGTAGAGCACAGAGGGTTACAAGGGCACATGCCCAGTCATCACCTGAGGTGGTGCTTCATTCGGGGAGTTCTGCGACGTCGCCAGCCCCAGCAGAGTTTAGCACAGCGGCAGCAGTTCCTACTGCGGCCATGATATCTGAGCCTTCAGTTCCACGACCAGGAGCAGAAAATATGGATTACAAAGGGATGGCCCTGTTACTAGCTAGGGTTTTAGCAAACAGAGAGTATAGAGTGTACCGATATATCACGGGTCTAGATGATTATCTAGTAAAGGGTTGTACAAGAGTAGCTCTTCAGTCGGGCATGGACATTTCCCGCGTACAGGCTTATGCGCAGCGGACTGAGGAACGTAGAGATCGACGGATTAATCAAGATCTGCAGAAGAGGGCCAGAACAGCAGGGTCCTTTGGTAATTTTCGAGGCGAACCGCCTCAGCAGCAGACTGGATATGCGCCTCCGCCAGTACAGAGTGGTCCTCCCCAGGCTTCAGGACGTTCGGGGTATGCAGGAGTTGGTCAGAGCTCCAGGGTTTCAGGTTCACAGATTTACATAGGTTCTAGTCAGCCAGATTCAGTTTTCCCTCAGTGTTCACTATGTGGTAGGCGTCATCCCGGGAAATGTCGTCTTTTTACTAATGCTTGTTTTATCTGCGGCCGTCAGGGCCATGTGAGGAGAGAATGTCCTAGTAGAAGGGATACAGGTGGGATGACTCCGCCTACCAGGTCAGTTGCGGGTTCAGTGGTTCGGAGAGGAAGGGGTGTTAGCCAGAAGAGGCCACCCCCACCTCGGTGTGGCCGTTGTGGTAGGTGTCATTGTGGGGAGTGTCGTACTACTTCGACAGCTTGTTATGCTTGCGGCAGGCCATTTGCGAGAAATTGTTCGACCGAGGTAGCGCGGATGTTACGACTCAACCTTCGGGATCGATGGTAGTTCATCACCTTCTATAGCTATGCGCCCAACAGAACAGGATTTTGATTAGAGCAACAAAGGGAAAGTGAAGCAGTAGTTACAGGTATATCCTTAACCCTCTAGAGACTAGTATGTGTTATATGATGGTTTAATGTTAAGTGTTATGTTCGGATAGCAATGTGTAAATTGTGATTTAGAGAACATGATTAGTTGAAAAGGTAAGTTTGGGGACAGGGAAATGGTGAGCCTTAGAATATTACACGTGGAGACCTTAGATACGAGACTGTCTTGAGTAAGAGATTTTTACGATTGACCTTTGTCGGAGTGCATAGTATACGTGGGGTATATTAGTGTGATAGGTCCATGAGTGATGTGAAATGAAAGCGGGTGGTTGAGCTAAGGAGACCACTAGGTTCTCATGACTTGAATAGTGAGATTGTTCCGGACCAGGAACAAGAGTTTAGTACGAAGTGGGTCGGGTTGAGGCCATATCGCGGGTCAACCCGCAGCCCGGAATGAGGTGGGGTCAGTTTAAGGTGGTCCCGCCAGGTGGTAGGGTCACGTAGGTGCTAGGCCCAAGTTTAGGTAACCATTGTACGAGTTCGTGGATGCGTTCGACCAAAATCGGATCGTGGAGGCCAAGAATGGCCTTAAAGGAATTTGAGGCTAGTAAGATGACCAAGTTTGGAGGTAGTAACTCCAAGGTTTTGGGAAACTGAAGCGATGACGGAAATGTGGTACATGTACTATGAAGAGTTCGGGTGTACGAAGAGGATACGACGAGTAAGAAAAGAAGCGAACGTGTGTTAAGAGAATGGAAGTGATCATTTCTTTTGTGAAGTAGAAGTGCGAATAAAGAGTCTTTTAGACCATGGGTGAGAGCTTATTGTGGTGTTATACACGTTAGCGATGGTTTCTCGTTAGCTTGGATTTGATTTTCGCGCGTGTGTTATATTAAGGCCATGTGTGGCATAATTGGTTTCATAAGTATAGTAGTGAAGACTATACCGGCGCATGTATGTTTGGAGACTTAGAAGGAACATTCGGGACGAATGTTTCTAAGGGGGAAGAATGTTACACCCCATAGTTCCAGGGTATGTATGTGAGGACGTATGTACGAGAATACGACATAAAGATTGGAAAAAAAGAAAGATGTGATTTTTCGACGGAAAAGTTTCCGGATTTTGTGAAGGAAAAAGGTTCGTTAATGGGAATTGGATTTCCAGATTTGGTATTTGGACTTCTTGGATTATAATAGAATTATGGAATTTTGTTTCCGGATTTGGTCACGTGGGGCCCACGGGGAAAATTTACGGTTTTGTTGGGCGCACTTTGTTTTCGAGATTTTTTGGCATTGCGGATAATTTTAGAAGATAAAATATTTTGGACGAGTAGGGGGCGACACGTGTCACCCCCATGTGGCCATTGTGGCCGAAATTTTGTTGCCATGTGGCCTCTTGGCCGAATTGGGTTGACATGTGGCTAGCCACTTGTCTTGATTGTACAAGTGGCTTGTGGCACACACACTTGTCCCCAAGATCTACCACACATTTGCTTTCATCTTGGCCATTGATTGTTCTATAAATACTCCCTTAAGGCTTGCAAGACTCTTCATCACTTAAACAATTTCCAAGTGAAAAAATATACTCCCTCCTTTGTGAAGTTCTCGTCCAAACACCCCCCCCCCCCTCTTGTGAAGAATTTCTTCAAGTGTTGTTGTTATTCCAAATACCTTAGCCTAGTACCCCTAGTAGTATTCCAAAGTTATTTCAATACTAAGAGCCCGGAAATACTACTTTATTCCAATAGTTGCAAAATGAAACCCTAGGAAAATCTTCATAGCTTGGATGAAGTGTTAAGAGAAGTTGTTTAGAAACTTCTAAGGGTTGCTTGGAGCGGATTGGAGCGTAAGTAATAGGAGCTAAACGTCGCTCAGGATCGACTTATTAATCTTGGAGCATTTTGCTATTTGTCGATAATCGTCGCGAGGTATGTGAACCTCTTCATATTCTTTCTAGCATGATTGTTGTGAACTATGTAGTACGGTAGACGTACGTGTGCTAAACGAATTTGGTTGGTTTAAAACATAAAGTGTTACAATGGCTTTATGGAAAGTTAGTTATAACGACTTTATGTAGGTAAAAGAATAAGTTATATTGGTTTCGGAAATGGGAATAAGTATCGAACAAGCGATTGCAGCGTTAATAAAGGAAAACATAATGACAAATGATTATATTAAAACAAGTAGAATCCACCATCTGCATAGAAGCTAAGATAAGACAAAATTGTATTACATTTTCTAAATCATGGTTGCTTTAATAAGATCATTACAAACAAGTATCGTTTTCTTAAATTCCAAAGTAAGGCACTAGATTTCTAAAAGAATAGAGACTTGAGAATTTGAAGTGTTTTTGTTTAAAAAGGAAGGCATGGTTTGTCTTGGTTTATTAAAAAAGAATGTATGGAAATTGTTTTGGTTTACTTAAAATGTTAGTTACTCTATTTTGATACTACGGGTATCGTGTGACCTTTGTAAAAGAAATGGATCTTTTTGAAAGAATTTAAGTACGTAGTACCTTGGGATTAAAACCCGGATTTTTGTTGTCATAAAATGAAAGTCTAAAAGTATGTTGAACTTGTTTATGCTAGTTGTGATATCCTTTTGTGGTATTACTATGTTACCGCGTCTCTCAGTTGGAGGGCCGTCTGACTTGTTGTGAAGTTACTTGGACATACCGGTCGTGACGGAGGATTCCACGGGTATGCTTCCATTGTGATTGATCTTGGCCATGCTTATACGATGAGGGATGCCGGGGCATGCGGCCAGGATACGGGTTAGATGCCCGGACGTTTTATTACCCCCATGGCCATGCTTATACGAGGAGGGATTCCGGGGCATGCGACCATGTTATATTATTACTCCATGGGCTAGCTCCCCATGAAGACATGTACCTACGATGAGGGATTCCGGGGGCATGTTATATTATTACTCCATGGGCTAGCTCCCCATGAAGACCTGCACCTACGATGAGGGATTCCGGGGGCACGTTATGTACGATCATTACTCCATGACCATGCTTATACGATGAGGGATTCCGGGGCATGCGGCCACGTTATATTTTACTCCATCCATGAAGACATGTACCTACGAGGAGGGATTCCGGGGGCATGTTATATATATATATGTGTTGTATATGTGTACGCCGACAGTGAGGTAAGATGCCACGGGCGCGTCACATGAGTATGATTTATGTCATAGACTGCCGGCAGTGAGGAAGGAATTCCACAGGCATGAGTGATGACTTTGAGGGCGTGAGTCCCCGACTTGACCTGACTGTTTATATATGGTGTACTGTAGTTTGGTTATCATACATGTCTCCTGTTTTATATAGACTGTTATGATTTCATTCTGATTTTCGATTTCACATACTTGGTACTGTTATCGACCTCCTTCGGGCCGCGTTCATGCCGCAGTAGGTACACCGGTTGTTGATCCTCGCTCATAGGATCACGGTTCTGCGTATTGGGAAGCTCCGTTTCTCCGGAGGCTTATATTTTGGTATAGTCCCCTGTCATTGTAGGTACTTGTACATTCAGGGGTATGGCGGGGCCCTGTCCCGTCATAGTTGTTATAAAAACTCTTAGAGGTCTGTAGTACTGTTGTGGGCAGGGTTTGTAAATGATGTAACTGTTCAGATTTTTGATATATATACAGAAAGGTGACCGTTTTGGTTAGCCTGTTTCTTATTTCATTATTTTATATCTTGTTTCATGTTTAAGTTTTTATTTCCGCTGATTTTCTCTGATGTTTTATCACTAGGGTGCCCGGGGTAAGACACCAGTCGCGGGCCCGAGGTCGGGTCGTGACAAAAGTGGTATCAGAGCCTCGGAAAGTGTCTACAGACCGTATCTAGTAGAGTCTTGATTATCGGTGTGTTGTGCACCACACCTATAATCAGGAGGCTACAGGATATTTAGGATTGGTTTCCATTCTTCTCACTCTGCGATCGTGCCTTAGAGCTGTGTTATAAGTTGGACTCCCTCTGATGTATTCTTTTATACCATTTATGCCTCTGCGCAAGGCAACCAGGGCACAGAAGGGCAAGGCAGCAGAGGGAGCTGCGAGTAGAGCACAGAGGGTTACAAGGGCACAGGCCCAGTCATCACCGGATGTGGTGCTTCATTCAGGGAGTTCTGCGACGTCGCCAGCCCCAGTAGAGTTTAGCACAACGGCAGCAGTTCCTACTGCGGCCATGATATCTGAGCCTTCAGTTCCACGACCGGGAGCAGAGAATATGGATTACAAAGAGATGACCTTGTTACTAGCTAGGGTTTTAGCAAACAGAGAGTATAGAGTGTACCGATATATCACGGGTCTAGATGATTATCTAGTAAAGGGTTGTACAAGAGTAGCTCTTCAGTCGGGCATGGACATTTCCCGCGTACAGGCTTATGCGCAGCGGACTGAGGAACGTAGAGATCGACGGATTAATCAAGATCTGCAGAAGAGGGCCAGAACAGCAGGGTCCTTTGGTAATTTTCGAGGCGAGCCGCCTCAAAGAAGCAGATCGATACGCGCCCGCCAAGACTGAGTGGTCCTCCCGTGCCGGGACGTTCGGGTATGCAAGAGTTAGTCGAGCTCCAGTGGTTTGAGTTCACGATTTACATAGGTTCTAGTCAGCCAGATTCAGTTTTCCCTCAATGTTCACTATGTGGTAGGCGTCATCCCGGGAAATGTCGTCTTTTTACTAATGCTTGTTTTATCTGCGCCGCTGTGGCATGTGAGGAGAGAATGTCCGAGTAGAAGGGATACAGGTGGGATGACTCCGCCTACCAGTGTCGCCATGTCTGGTTCGGAGAGGAAGGGGTGTTAGCTGTAAGAGGCCACCCCATCGTCACGACCGAACCGGCCCGTGATCGTGCCTTACCCGGCACCCTAGTGATACAACATCGAGAAAACCAATGGAAATGAAAACTTAAACATATAAATAGATATAAATCAAGATGAAAGAAAATAAGCCAACCAAAACGGTTTCCTTTCAAAGATTTATATATATAACGACCTTTGAACGAGCATAATCCTTACAACCCCGCCCACAACAAAGGCATGCACTCTAAGATTTTTACAACAACTATGACGGACAGTATTCCCGCCATACCCCTGAATGTACAAGAACCTATAGACTCAGGGTAACATACCAAAGATAAGCCTCCGAAGGAACGGAGCTTCCCAACACGCTGAAAGGTGATCCTAAAAGCGGGGATCGACAGCCGATGTACCTCTACTGCAGATGAACGCAGCCGAAGGAGGTCAAGACAACAGTACCAAGTATGTGAAATCAGAATCTGTAAATGAAATCATAATAGTCTATATAAAGCAGGAGACATGTATGATAACCAAACTACAGTACACAACATAAAAACAGTCATATCAAGTGTTATACCCCGTATTTCCAGAGTATGTACGTAAGGACGTACGTAGGAATTTGAGCCTTAAAGTTAGGCAAGGTTCGAATTTTGTGCACAACACCCGGTTAGAGTCGTTTTTCGACGAAACGTTTCCACAGCTTTCGTAGGGAAAATTCCGGCTATGTCCTTTTTAATTTTTGCGGATTTTTCCGAGAGACGAAACATTTTGGACCAACGGGAGGGTGACATGTGTCACCCTCACATTGGAAGCTAGGGGCGGCAACCCTTGGACGATTTGGGCTACTTTATAGCCTTGATTTGTGCCTTGTTTTGTGGCTTGTTTTGTGGAGTGTTTTGTGGAGTAGGGTTAGGGTGCACTTGGCTTGATCATGGCCTTACACTTGCCTTGCACATGGCTTGATCTTGGCCATTGGCTTTTGTTTGGCCTTTAAATACCCATTGAATTGAAGAATTATTATTCCACTCCTCACTTTTTTTAATTATTGAAACCCTCTCCTCCTCTTGTTGACTCTCGCCCAAGAGCCCTCCCTAGTAAAGGCCCTTGGCCGAGAAACCCTACCCCTTGTGTAGCCTTAGCCGAGAACACCCCCTTCCTGGAGTTGTTCTCGTGAGATACCCCACTTGGTTGAGAAATACTCTCCAAATATTGTTATGATGCCCAAATACTTTAGCCCATATACCTTGTAGTACTTTCCAAAAGTTACCTCTATACGTAGAGCAGGAAATACTACCTTTTGTCCTTTAGTCTCAAACCGAAACCCTAAGGAAATCTTCATAGTTGGTTGAAGTATGTAAGTAGAAGTTGGTTAGAACTTCTAAGGGTTGTTTGGAGCGGATTGGAGAGCACGAGTAGAGCTAAACCTTGCTCAGATCGACTTTTATCTCGGATAATTTTGGGCTTATCGAGGTAAATAATCTTGTCCCCTTTGGTAATTGGAAATTACACGTCGTTGTAATATATAGTTGAAGTATACTATATATAGAATGAACTTATTATTGTGGCAATGTCTTTTGACTTAAGCCTGAATTTAAAAGAAAAGAAATGAACTGTACTTACATGGGTATCAGACATGAGACTTGTGTAGCTATCGTAGTAGAATTGTACACGCCCGGATTAGACGTATAACCCCTGGTTGGCTTGGTAGCGGCCTCGATAGAGGAGGAGATTTACGCGGTCATGGGGAGAGTCGCTTAATTTTCTGTAGAGTATGGGAACCGTGTGTTTAGAAGATTAATAAGCGCCTTGTGGCCTTATAGGTTGAAGTACTATGTGTGGCGTGATCTACGTGGCTTAAGGAGTAGCCGACGGTTTGAGGTACTTGGAGCGTTTTGCTATTAGTCGATAATCGTCGCGAGGTATGTGAACCTCTTCCGATCTTTTCTAGCATGATATGTGTATAACTATGTAGTACGGTAGACGTACATGTGTTAAAGGTATTTGATTGGTTTAAAACATAAAGGGTTATAACGACTTTATGGGAAGTTGGTTATAACAGCTTTATGTAAGTAAGAAATGCTTTGTGGCTTTTAAAAGATAACTGATTTGACTTATAACTGACTTGATGTGTGATAATAAGAATCTTGAAGTATTTCAAAAAATTTGAGAACCTTTTTGAAAAGAAGAGTAATACTTGGTTTTGAAACATAAGAGTTATACTAGCTTTATGGGAAGTTAGGTATAACGTCTTAAGAATGGTAAAAAGAAATGGTTTACTGATTTTTAGAAGTTAAGAGACTTGATCTTAAAAGATAAGAGACTTGGCTTAATTGTATTGATATGAAGTTTGTTAACAATATGAAACCTCATTCGTGAGTAATGGGTACTTGGTTTTAAAAGGAATAATGTTTTACTGATTTCGGAAATCAGAATGAGTATCGACAAACCACGGCAGCGTTAATATAGGAAAATGTAATGAATAATGAAGTATTATTAAAACCAGTAGAAACCCCCATCTGCATAGAAACTAAGATGAGACAAAATGATATTACATTTCCTAGATCATGGCTGCTTAATAAGATTGATTATGAATAAGAATAACCTACACTCATATAAGGCATATGTTACTCAAAATGTTTTAAAAGAGATTAAGACATTGAACTATGAAACTTTTCTAAAATAAAGAGCCTTGAATAATTGGAATTAGGCAAACCGGAACCTTAGGGAAAAGAATGTGGTTGAAAAGGGAAGTGTTTTGGTTTACCTAAAAATGTGAGTCACTCTATTTTTATACTACGGGTATCGGATGACTTTTATAAAAGGAATGGATCTCTTTTAAAAGGAATTTAGCGTACGTAGTACTTTAGGGTTAACGCCCGGATTTTGACGTAAAATGAAAGTACTTTGAGTTGTGTATAACTTGCCTATACTTGTTGTTGTATAACTTGCCTATGCTTGTTGTTGTGTAACTTGCCTATGCTTGTTGTGGATAACTTGCCTATGCTTATTGAGATAGCCTTTGTTGTGCAAGAATTGTGTTTCTATATTACCGCGTCTCTCGATGAAGGGCCGGTTGACTTGTTGAGGATTTACTTGGACGTACTGGCAGTGACGGAAGATTCCATGGGTATGCTTCCATTATTATTGTTACATGGGCATGACTACACCGATGATGTGGACATGTGACCATTCCGTTATTTACGCAAGCATCGTGACTTACGGTTGTGATCGTGCAGCTTTCGCTTACTGCTCCCGCTACCACGTGACGCAGTGGATCCGGTATAGGTTATTGCACCGCCACGGTCGCCTTCGCGAGTCGGTTTGGATGGAGCCGTGACTTACGGATGTGATCCGTGCGTGGCGATTCACTTGCCCCGCCGCCACGTGGCGCGGTGGAGCCGGGTGGAGGCTATTGCACCGCCACGTGTCGCCTTCATGATATGGTTGTACAAGATATTGTACGGTCGGACCGTAGTTATACTTGCCCCGACGGTTTTTGGCACAGTGGACTCGTTGTTCATGATACTCCTTGGTGTTGTTATATCATAGATCGCGGCATGAGGAAGGAATTCCACGCACGAGTGATGAATCGAGGGCGTGAGTCCCCGACTTGATATAACCGCTATATGTTGGTAATCGTAGTTTGGTTATCATGCATGTCTCCCGCTTTATATAGATCGTTATGATTTCATTTACTGATATTCTGATTTCACATACTTGGTACTGTTATCGACCTCCTTCGGGTGCGTTCACGCCGCAGTAGAGGTACATCGACCGTCGATCCCGGGTTTAGGATCACATTTCAGTGTTGGAAGCTCCGTTCCTTGAGGCTTATCTTTTGGTATGTTACCCAGTCCGTAGGTTCTTATACATTCGTGGTATGGCGGGCCCACCCCGTCATAGTTGTTGTAAAAATCTTAAGTGCAGAGTAATTGTTGGGCGTGGTTGTAAAAGGATTAAACTGTCGGGTTTTATGTATATATCAAGGCAATCGCTTTGGTTGACTGTTTATTTATCATACCTCTTGATCCATGTCTATTTGCATGTTTAAGTTTTTATTTCCGCTGGTTTTCTCTGATGTTGTATCACTAGGGTGCCCGGGGTAAGGCACCAGTCACGGGCCCGGGTTCGGGTCTTGACAAAGTGGTATCAGAGCAGTTAGTCCTCGGAAAGTGTCTACAGACCGTGTCTAGTAGAGTCTTGATTATCGGTGTGTTGTGCACCACATCTATAATCAGGAGGCTATAGGACATTTAGGATTGGTTTCCATTCTTCTCATTCTGAGATCGTGCCTTAGAGCTGTGTGATAAGTTGGACCCCTCTGACGTATTTCGTTTTTACCAGTTATGCCTCCGCGCAAGGCAACCCGGGCCCAGAAGGGCAAGGCAGCAGAGGGAGCTGCGAGTAGAGCAGCGGCAGAGACCACAGTACCTGAGCCTCCAGTCCCGCAGTCTGGAGCAGAGGAGATGAGTTACAAGGAGTGGGCCCAGTTAATGGCCAGGGTTGTGGCCAGACTTGAGGATAGGCTGGACGCAGCAGTTCCAGTAGCACCAGTGGTTCACCCTAGATCAGATAGTTCGAGGCTACGGGATTTTCTGAGTTGTAAACCGCCAGAGTTTTATGGGTCGAGGCCTGAGGATGATCCGCAGGAGTTCATCCGGCGATTCTGGATCATGAGAGTGATCAAGGCATCGGAGACCGAGTCGGTGGTCCTAGAGTTCGCATCATCGCGTGATACCGCAATGATCGTTTGATTCGTGAGCTGTCCCGGAGAGCATGCACTTCCACCGTGTGTGGAACGAAGTTCTCGAGGCCTTTCTTGCACATTTCTTGCCTCCCGGATGAGGAGGGCTCGCCGGCTGTGATTTTTGGTGTGCGCAGAATCCGCGTACGGTTCGGGAGTACAATGTGGAGTTCGACTCATTGGCCCGGTACGTCCCCGCGTTGGTAGCTAGTATGGAGGATCGAGTGCACCGATATGTTACAGGGCTCGATGATTACCTAGCAGAGAGTTGTTCGGGTGTAGCTCTTCACCGCACGATATTGCCCGCACGCAGCGCATGCACTGATGTGAGGAGCGGATAAATCGACGGAATGACCAAGGTCGCAGAAGAGGCCGAGCAGCAGGTCCTTGGTAACGCTCGAGGCGGACCGGCAGCAGACTAGTTATGTACCTCCGCCAGTACAGAGTGGTCCTCCACGCCCGGGACCTTCGATATTCGAGCGTGCCTGGGGCTCCCAGGTTTCAGATTTTCAGGGGAGTAGGAGTACTCACCGGATGAGGCCACCCGTATCTCAGTGTGACCATTGTGGTAAAGCCCATAGAGGGGAATGTCGTACTGGTTTGGGAGATTGCTATACTTGCGGCCGACAGGGCCATTTGACGAGACTGTCCACT
Organism: Przewalskia tangutica; assembly: GCA_029844215.1. Classification (NCBI taxonomy): domain Eukaryota; kingdom Viridiplantae; phylum Streptophyta; class Magnoliopsida; order Solanales; family Solanaceae; genus Przewalskia; species Przewalskia tangutica. Next base: position 70,430,121 of record CM056727.1, read on the forward strand.
GTGGTGTACCGGGTAGGATAGCACCTGACTACTAGATCGAGCGGGTTCTTCACCTTCCATAGCTAGGCAGATGTTCATACACGGCAGCCACGGTAGAGGTCGCGGTGGAAGTTTCGATTTTAGCGGTCCTTTGAACCGCCTATTTTTCGTATATCCTTAACCTCCGAGTTTGTATGTATTGATGTCGATGATGTGTTTAGTGTTATGATCGGATAGCTTTGTGCTAAAATGTGATTTAGAAACACGTTAGTGAAAAAGGGTAAGTCCTCGGTAGTGTGAAATGGAAGTGGTAGCTTATGACTTGTATAGTTAAGATTGTTCGGATCGGGAACAAGAGTTTGGCGCGTTTGGGGTCGGGTTGAGGACCATTTGCGGTCAACCCAGAGCCGGACAGGGTGGGGTCGATTCGAGGTGGTCCTCCAGAGGGTAGGGTCACGAGGGTGCTAGGCCCCAGTTTAGGTGACCATCGTATGAGTTCGTGGATATGTTCGACCAGAAGCGGTTCGTGAAGGCCGGGAATGGCCTTAGAGAAGATTGAGGTTAGTAAGATGACCAAGTTTGGAGGTAGTGACTCGGAGATTTTTGGGAACCAAGTAATGACCAAGTATGGTGCGTGATTCAGGAGAGTTCAAGTGACTACGACGAGTAAGGATAGAAGAGAACGTGTGTTATTTCGTGGCCATGTGTGGCGTTGGCAACTTGTTAGAGGAACTTTATCGTAATTGTCTTGAGAAGGAACATTCGGACGAATGTTTCTAAGAGGGAGAATGTTATACCGTATTTACGAGTATGTACGTGGGGCGACGTAGGAATTTGAGCCTTAAAGTTAGGCAAGGTTCGAATTTTGTGCACAACACCCGGTTAGAGTCGTTTTTCGACGAAACGTTTCCACAGCTTTCGTAGGGAAAATTACGGCTATGTCCTTTTTAATTTTTGCGGATTTTTCCGAGAGACGAAACATTTTGGACCAACGGGAGGGTGACATGTGTCACCCTCACATTGGAAGCTAGGGGCGGCAACCCTTGGACGATTTGGGCTACTTTATGGCCTTGATTTGTGCCTTGTTTTGTGGCTTGTTTTGTGGAGTGTTTTGTGGAGTAGGGTTAGGGTGCACTTGGCTTGATCATGGCCTTACACTTGCCTTGCACATGGCTTGATCTTGGCCATTGGTTGGCCTTTGCTTGGCCTATAAATACCCCTTGAAGTGAAGACTTCTTCATCCACTCCTCACTTTGTATAAGTCTTGAAACCCTCTCCTCCCTCTTGTTGACTCTCGTCCAAGAGCCCCCCCCCTAGTAAAGGCCCTTGGCCGAGAAACCCCTACCCGCTGTAGCCTTAGCCGAGAACACCCCTTCCCTTGGTGTTGTTCTCGTGAGATACCCCCCCCCCCCCCCTTGGTTGAGAAATACTCTCCAAATATTGTTATGATGCCCAAATACTTTTGCCCATATACCTTGTAGTACTTTCCAAAAGTTACCTCTATACGTAGAGCCCGGAAATACTACCTTTTGTCCTTTTAGTCTCAAACCGAAACCCTAAGGAAATCTTCATAGTTGGTTGAAGTATGTAAGTAGAAGTTGGTTAGAACTTCTAAGGGTTGTTTGGAGCGGATTGGAGCGCACGGAGTAGGAGCTAAACCTTGCTCAGGATCGACTTTTATCTCGGATAATTTTGGGCTTATCGAGGTAAATAATCTTGTCCCCCTTTGGTAATTGGAAATTACACGTCGTTGTAATATATAATTGAAGTATACTATATATAGAACTGAACTTATTATTGTGGCAATGTCTTTTGACTTAAGCCTGAATTTAAAAGAAAAGAATCGAATCAGATTACATAGGATCAGACATGAGACTTGTGTAGCTTACTGTGTAGTAGAATTGTACACGTCCGGATTAGACGTATAACCCCCCCCTGGTTGGCTTGGTAGCCGGCCTCGATAGACGGGGGGGGGGAGGTGCTGCCGAATTTTCTGTAGAGTATGGGAACCGTGTGTTTAGAAGATTAATAAGCGCCTTGTGGCCTTATAGGTTGAAGTACTATATGTGGCGTGATCTACGTGGCTTAAGGAGTAGCCGACGGTTTGAGGTACTTGGAGCGTTTTGCTATTAGTCGATAATCGTCGCGAGGTATGTGAACCTCTTCCTATCTTTTCTAGCATGATATGTGTATAACTATGTAGTACGGTAGACGTACATGTGTTAAAGGTATTTGATTGGTTTAAAACATAAAGGGTTATAACGGCTTTATGGGAAGTTGGTTATAACAGCTTTATGTAAGTAAGAAATGCTTTGTGGCTTTTAAAAGATAACTGATTTGACTTATAACTGACTTGATGTGTGATAATAAGAATCTTGAAGTATTTCAAAAAATTTGAGAACCTTTTTGAAAAGAAGAGTAATACTTGGTTTTGAAACATAAGAGTTATACTAGCTTTATGGGAAGTTAGGTATAACGTCTTAAGAATGGTAAAAAGAAATGGTTTACTGATTTTTAGAAGTTAAGAGACTTGGCTTAATTGTATTGATATGAACTTTGTTAACAATATGAAACCTCATTCGTGAGTAATGGGTACTTGGTTTTAAAAGGAATAATGTTTTACTGATTTCGGAAATCAGAATGAGTATCGACAAACCACGGCAGCGTTAATATAGGAAAATGTAATGAATAGTGAAGTATTATTAAAACCAGTAGAAACCCCCATCTGCATAGAAACTAAGATGAGACAAAATGATATTACATTTCCTAGATCATGGCTGCTTAATAAGATTGATTATGAATAAGAATAACCTACACTCATATAAGGCATATGTTACTCAAAATGTTTTAAAAGAGATTAAGACATTGAACTATGAAACTTTTCTAAAATAAAGAGCCTTGAGTAATTGGAATTAGGCAAACCGGAACCTTAGGGAAAAGAATGTGGTTGAAAAGGGAAGTGTTTTGGTTTACCTAAAAATGTGAGTCACTCTATTTTTATACTACGGGTATCGGATGACTTTTATAAAAGGAATGGATCTCTTTTAAAAGGAATTTAGCGTACGTAGTACTTTAGGGTTAACGCCCGGATTTTGACGTAAAATGAAAGTACTTTGAGTTGTGTATAACTTGCCTATACTTGTTGTTGTATAACTTGCCTATGCTTGTTGTTGTGTAACTTGCCTATGCTTGTTGTGGATAACTTGCCTATGCTTATTGAGATTTGTTGTGCAAGAATTGTGTTTCTATATTACCGCGTCTCTCGATGAAGGGCCGGTTGACTTGTTGAGGACTTACTTGGACGTACTGGCAGTGACGGAAGATTCCACGGGTATGCTTCCATTATTATTGTTACATGGGCATGACTACACCGATGATGTGGACATGTGACCATTCTGGTTATTTACGGCGAAGTATCGTGACTTACGGTTGTGATCGGGTGCGTAGCCTGTTTACTTGCCCCCGTCAGCTACGTGACGCAGGTGGATCTGGTATAGGTTATTGCACCTGCCACGTGTCAGCTTCGCGAGTTAGTGTTTGGATGGAGCTTCGTGACTTACGGATGTGATGCAGTGCGTGGCGATTCACTTGCCCCGTCATTACGTGGCGCGGTGGAGCCGGTGGAGGCTATTGCACGCCACGTGTCATCTTCGTGATATGGTTGTGCGATATTATTGGTACGGTCGGACACGGTAGTTATACTTGCCCGTCACGATTTTTATGCGCAGTGGGACCTGGTGTTCATGTATACTCCTTGGTGTTGTTATATCATAGACTGCCGGCAGTGAGGAAGGAATTCCACGGGCACGAGTGATGAATTGGAGGGCGTGAGTCCCTGACTTGATATAACTGCTTATATGTTGTGTACTGTAGTTTGGTTATCATGCATGTCTCCCGCTTTATATAGATTATGATTTCATTTCTGATATTCTGATTTCACATACTTGGTACTGTTATCGACCTCGCCGGGGCTGCGTTCACGCTGCAGTAGGTAAGTCATCCGTCGATCCGCGTTTAGGATCACATTTGGCGTGTTGGGAAGCTCCGTTCCTTGAGGCTTATCTTTTGGTATGTTACCACAGTGCAGTAGGTTCTTGTACATTCGGGGTATGGCGGGGCCACTGTCCGTCATAGTTGTTGTAAAAATCTTAGAGTGCAGCCTTTGTTGTGGGCGGGGTTGTAAAAGGATTAAAGCATTCGGGTTTTATGTATATCTTGAAAGGCAATTTGTTTTGGTTGGCTGTTTATTTATCATACCTCTTGATCCATGTCTATTTGCATGTTTAAGTTTTATTTCCACTGGTTTTCTCGATGTTGTATCACTAGGGTGCGGGTAAGGCACGATCCACGGGCAGGTTGGTCTTGACATCAAGTCGTGGACTCACGCCTCCAAATCATCACTCGTGCGTGGAATTCCTTCCTCACCTGCCGTGATCTATTATGTAACAACACCAAGGAGTATACATGAACACCTGGTCTCACCTGTGTCAATAAAACCGTGCGGGGCAAGTATAACTACCAGATCCGACCGTACCAATAATATTGTACAACCATATCATGAAGCTGACACGTGGCAAGTGCACTAGCCTCGCGAGATCCACTGCGCCACGCGTGGCGGCGGGGCAAGTGAATCGGCGGGCACCGATCCTGGCCGTAGTCACGAAGCTCCATCCCAACACCGACTTCGCGGTATTGTCACGACCCGTTCGGGGCGTGGTAGTGCCTTACCCGGCACCCCAGTAGTCATACATCAGAGTAATCAGCGGAATATAAAACAACCAATATATGAAACAATATAAATTGAGACACAGTTATCTGAAGAAAAGTTGCCTTTCGGCATATATATATAAATATCCAAAATGAACAGTTACATCCCAACTTTACAACAGGACTACAGACCTCTAAGAGTTTAAAACAACAATGGCGGGACAGGGCCCCGCCATGCCCCTGAATGCAAAATACCTACAACGACAGGGGACCATACCAAAATGCTAAGCCTCGGAGTCGGAGCTTTTCCAACGTCAAACGGTGATCCTAAGAACGAGGATCAATAGTAGGAGTACCTTTACTGCGGCATGACGCGGCCAGAAGGAGAGTCGATCTGGTACCAAGTATGTGGCGAAAATACTGTAAATGAAATCATAGTAGTCTATATAAAGCAGGAGACATGTATGATAACCAAAACTACAGTTCACCATAAATAAGCAGTCATGTCAAGTCAGGGACTCACGCCCTCAAAGTCATCACTCAAATGTAACAATGGGTCTCACGCCACAACATCAATCATGCCCGTGGAATACCTTCCTCACCGCGATCTATGATATAAAAGCACCAAGGAATACACATGAACACGAGTCCTACGTGTCATCATAAAACCGTCTGGGGTAAGTGCGAAGGCATAGCCTACTAATAAAACCACAGTACAAACAAGGTCGTAAACTGTATCATGAGATCTGTCTACACCGTTACATGATCAAAGCTGGCCACTCGCCCGCAGTATCTAATGTGCGCGTCTAGCCCTGGAACTTCCCGTAGCTCCGCATAGGCCACTCGATGGCCCGCGTGAGGTATTCCGCGTCGAGGGTAGCTACTCTCGTGGCGTCTGGACTCGTCGTCTGCGTAGCCACATAGACCGCATGACCAAAAAGGCGCGCACTAACTTGGAACTCCGCGATTCCGCATAGCCACCTGAGACCCGCATAAGGTATCCTCGAATCATAGGTCACACAGACCCGCCTGAGTCTACCCCGCATCGGAGGGCAGCTTAACCCCCGGAATCATGAGTGATATAATACTAACATAACAACTTATCGTTAAACAACCCAAGCACAACAAGGGAAAACCCCTTTACACAAACATCACAAGATACTAACTCTCGTAGCTGTCACGACCCGATCCCGGGCCCGTGACTGGTGCCTTACCCCGGGCACCCTAGTGATACAACATCAGAGAAAACCAGCGAAAAATAAAACATAAACATGAAACAAGATATATGATCATAAAACAGGCCAACCAAAAGCGTTGCCTTACGTATATATACATAAAACCGACAGTTTAATCCTTTTTACAACCACCGCGGTACTACAGACCTCTAAGATTTACAACCATGACGGACGGGGCCCCGCCATACCACAGTACAAGAACCTACAACTCAGGGAACACAGACCAAAGAATAAGCCTCCGGAGAAACGGAGCTTCCCAATACGCTGAACTGTGATCCTATGAGCGAGGATCCACTACCGATGTACTCCTACCTGCGGCATGAACGCAGCCAGGAGAAGTCGATGCAACAGTACCAAGTATGTGGCGTAAAATCGTAAATGAAATCATACTAGTCTAAATAAAGCGGAGACATGTATGATAACCAAACTCTGATTCACCACATAAAAGCGATCATGTCGATCGAGGACTCACGCCTCAAGTCATCACTCAAATATAACTATGGGTCTCACGCCCACAACATCAATCATGTTCGCATCACGGCGCGCATGCCCGGAATTGCGCCGGTGTAGACATGTCCATGATGCAACAATAATAACAATGCCCGTGGCCACATGCCCCGGAATTCTGCGCCGGTGTAGACACGTCCACGTGACATTAACAACAATATCTTGGGTGATCAACCCGCGCACGCACACGCCCCGAGTGCGACGGTGTAGACATGTCCATGTAACCACAATAACAATATATCGTAATCAACCACGCCGCGTGGCCACATGCCCCGCAGATCTGCGTCGGTGTAGACATGTCCATGTGACATCAACAACAATATACCGCGACCGTGCTATCACAAACAAGCTCAAGCAAATTACCATACTTCTAGACTTTTATAAAAGATCCACTCCTTCCCAAGAAGTCACGATATCAACACTTGCACAACAAAGGCTATCACAACAAGCATAGGCGAGTTACACAACAAGCATAGGCAAGTTACACACAACTCAAGGTACTTCCATTTCGTATCAAAGTCTGGTTTTAACCTAAAGTACTACGTCATTAACTCTTTTAAAGGATCCGTTTCTTTCACAAAAGTCACATAATACCCGTAGCATAAAATAGAGTGACTATCTTTTTAAGTAAAACAAAATACTTCCTTTGTAAAATCAAGTAACAACATTATTTTCCAAACGTTCAAGTTTGCCTAATTTCAAATGCTCAAGTTTCTCATTTTAGAAAGGTTTCATAACTCATAGTCTTAATCTCTTTTCAAACAATTGAGTAACATATGTCTTGTACGTGAGTTTATTCTTGTTTACAACAATCTTGTTACTGACCATGATCTAGGAAATGTAATACAATTTTGTCTTATCTTAGCTTACATGCGGATGGAGGTTTCTCTGGTTTTAATAACAATTTGTTATTTGTCAATACACTTTCCTTTATTAAGCTTTCGTGGTTTGTTCGACACTTATTCTCATTTTCAAATCAATAAAACATTATTCTTTTAAAACCAAGTACTCATTACTCGCGAATGAGGTTTCACAACACTTTTAACAAAATGTTAATTACAAGTAAAACAAGTTAAGTCTCTTATCTTTCAAGATCAAGTCTCTTAACTTCTACAATCAATAAACCAATCTTTTACCTACATAGAGTCGTTATAACTAACTTCCCATAAAGCTATTATAACACCCATGTTTTAAACCAACCAACTCATTTAGCACGTATGCGTCACCGTACTACATAGTTTACAAAGCATCATGCTAGAAGGATAGGAAGAGGTTCACATACCTCGCGACGATTATCGACAATAAGCAAAACGCTCACGATCAGTAACGGCTAGCCTTTTCCACTCTTGAGTAGAATCGCTACTCGTAGTACTTCCACCTATAAGGCCACAAACGTCTATTAACTTCTAACTGTACGGTTCCATATTCTCTGAAAATTCGGCGCACCTTCCCACACAGCGTAAATCTCTCCTCTATCGAGGCGGCTACCAAGCCAACCGGGGGTTATCATCTAACCGGGACGTATACAATTCTACTATCTGATAATACCACAAGTCTCATGTCTGATCTATGTAATTCTGATTCGATTCTCTTCTTTAAATTCAGCTTAAGTCAAAAGACATTGCATAAAGCTATGCTTAGTTCTATATATAGTATACTTCAACTATATAATCCTACAACATGTAATTTCCAATTACAATAAGGGGACAAGAATATTTACCTCGATAAGCCCAAAATTATCCAAGTTATAATGTCGATCCTGAGCAAGGTTTAGCTCCTACTCCGCGCGCTCCAATCCGCTCCAAACAACCCTTAGAAGTTCTAACCAACTTCTACTTAAATACTTCAACTCGCTATGAAGATTTCCTTAGGGTTTTGGTTTGAGACTAAAAGGACAAAAGGTAGTATTTCCGGGCTCTACGTATAGAGGTAACTTTTGGAATACTACAAGGTAAAGGCTAAGGTATTTTGGGCATTATAACAATACTTGAAGAAGTATTTCAATACCACAAGGGAGGGGGTATATTTCGAAACAACTAGGCTAGGGGGGGGTACCCCTCGGCTAGAACACTACCAAGGGGGGAGGGTACCCCTCTCGGCCACAAGGCCACTCAAAGGGGAAGGGGGAGAGGCTTGGACGAGAACAACACAAAGGGGGGGAGAGTTTTCAAGGCTTAGACAAAGTGAGGAATGGATGAATAAGTTCATCACAAAGGGGGGTATTTATAGGGACACCAACGGACAAGATCAAGCCATGTGGGGGGCAAGTGGATGGCCAAGATTGGCACAAGTGCACCCTAACCTACTCCTTAAATCCCTCACAAAACAAAGACCCATGAAAAGGGCCTCAAAACCCTCCTAGCCGTGGCCTCTCAAACCGTCCAATGAGGGTGACAAGTGTCACCCTCCCGTTGGTCCAAAAATGTTCCGTCGCTCGTAAAAATCCGAAAAAAAACAAAACCAAATCGCCGTATTTTTCATTTCGAAAAATTATTAAAAGTTTTCGTCTAAAAACGACTCTAACCGGATGTTGTGCACAAAATTTCGAACCTATGCCAAACTTTAAGTCTCAAATTGTAAATGCGTGCGTCCTTACGTATATACTGGAAATACGGTATAACATTCTCCTCGCTAGAAACATTCGTCCCGAATGTTCCTTCTCAATCGGATAACGATAAAGTTCCTCTAACAAGTTGTCAACGCCACGCTTTGGCAGCGAAATAACACACGTTCTCTTCCTACCTTACTCGTCGTGCGATACCACTTTTGTCACTTTGCCGCGAGGTTCTATTGTCACTCCGGCGACCCAACAAATGGTACCGGGCTGCATGCGATCCCTGAGGTTCTAGTGTCTCTCAGGACGTGCCATACTTGATCATCGCTTGATTCTCAAAGCGTGAGTCACTACCTCAAACTTGGTCATCTTACTAGCTTCACTTTTTCGCCAAGGCCATTCCGGCCTTCACGAACCGATTACGGTCGAACGCATCCACGAACTCATACGATGGTTAACTAAACTCGGGCCTAGCATCCTCGTGACCTACCACTGGCGGGACCACCTCGGCCCGACCCACCACAAACCGGGCTGCGGGTTGACCCGCGAATGGTCCTCAACCCGACCCCACCACCGCGCCACACTCTTGTTCCCCGATCCGGAACAATCTTACCTATTCAAGTCATGAAAGCTACCACTTCCATTTTACACAACCCAAGGAATTCCCCACAATAACTCCACGTAAACTACGCACTCTGATAAAGGTCAAATATAGAATAAATCTTTTACACAAGACGACCACCTCTAAGGTCTCAATCGTGAAATAGTCTAAGGTTCACACTTACCATGCCCCCAGGCTTACCCTTCTACACTAACCAGTTTTCTAAATCACATTTTAGCACAAAGCTATCCGAACATAACACTAAACACATCATCATAACAAGCATACAAAACTCTAGAGGGTTAAGGATATACCTGTCTCTACCGCTTTTCTAATCAGTCACGCCTGCAGCGCAAGCTAGTGAAGGTGATGAACCGACCACTGATCCTGAAGGCTGAGTCGTAACATCCGTGCTACCCCTGGTCGGACAGTTCCGCATAAAATGGCCTGCTGGCGCAAAATAACAAGCTCCTTGGCACCACGACACTCCCGAAATGCGGTCTACCACATCGACCACCGAGGTAGGGTATTTGATCCGCCAACACCCTACTCCCAGAAACAGAACCCTTGGAGCCCTGACCTGCTCCTGAATACTCTGGATGCCCTGAAGGTTGTGGAGGACCACTCTGCACTGGTGGAGGTATAAAACTAGTCTGCTGCTGAGGCGGTCCGCCTCGAAAGTCACCAAAGGACCCTGTTGTTCTGGCCCTCTTCTGCTGATCTTGGTCATTCCGTCGACCTCTCCGCTCTTCACCCCTGCGCATAAGCTGCGTGCGGGAAATGTCCATGCCGGTGAAGAGCTACACCCGAGCAAGCCTCTGCCAAGTAATCATCTAACCCGGTAACGTAACGGTGTACTCTGCCCTCCATATCAGCTACTACAGCGGGGGCATACCGAGCCAATGAGTCAAACTCCACATTGTACTCCCGAACTATGCGCGCTTACGCCTCAACATCAAAAATCTGTCGGTCGAGCCCTCCTCATACGTGGAGGCAAGAAATGTGCAAGAAATGCCCGAGAACTCGTCCCAAACGGTGGAAGTGCATTCTCTCCGGGCGGCTCGCGAATCAAACCGATCATTGCGGTATCACGTGGTCGATCACGAACCTAAGACCACCGACTCGGTCTCGAAGCCTTGATCACTCTCATGATCCGTCAGCGTCGGATGAACTCCTGCGGATCATCCTCGGGCCTCGACCGTAGAACTCTGGCGGGCTACATCTCGAAAAGTCTGTAGCCTCAAACTATCCAGGCCTAGGGTGAACCTGGTGCTCTGGGCCCAGGCTATGCGTCGGCCTATCCTCATATCGGCCACGACCACGGCGGCAACTAAACCATCTCCTTGTAACCCATCTCCTGCTCCGGTGTGGGTGGAGGCTCAGTCTGGTGGTCTCAGTGACCACTGCTGCGGCTCTAACTCTGCTGGGGCTGGCGGCGTCGCAAAACTCGCCGCCTGAAGCATAATCTCAGGCACTGACCGGGCCTGCGCCCTCGTACTCCTCTGTATCTCACTAGCGGCACCCTCGGTGTCTTGCCATACAGGCTCTGGTTGCACTTGCGGAGGCATAGCGGTAAAAACGAGATCGTCGAGAGGGTCCAACTTACAACACGACTCTAAGGCACGTTCTCGGAATGAGAAGAATGAAACCAATCCTAAATGTCCTGCGGCCTCACGATTATAGATGTGGTGCACAACACATCGATAATCAAGACTCTACTAGACACGATGCGTAGACACTTTCCGAGGATTAGCGCTCGATACCACTTTTGTCACGACCGATCCGGGCGTGATCGTGCCTACCGGGCACCCTAGTGATACAACATCGAGAAAACCGCGGAAAATAAAACATAAACATGAAACAAGATATATGATCATAAAGCAGGCCAACCAAAAGCGATTTGCCTTACGTATATATACATAAAACCGAAACGGTTTAATCCTTTTTACAACCACGCTTACAGCGATTACTACAGACCTCTAAGATTTACAACAACCATGACGGACGGGGCCCGCCATACCCGATCAGTACAAGAACCTACAACTCGGGGAACACATGCAAAGAATAAGCCTCGGAGAAGCGGAGCTTCCCAATCTGAATGGCGTGATCCTATGGCGAGGATCCACTACGATGTACTCCTACTGCGGCGTGAACGGCCCAAGGAGGTCGATGCAACAGTACAGTATGTGAAGCGTAAAATCAGTAAATGAAATCATACTAGTCTAAATAAAGCGGGAGACATGTATGATAACCAAACTCTGATTCACCACATAAAGCGATCATGTCGATCGAGGACTCACGCCTCAAGTCATCACTCAAATATAACTATGGGTCTCACGCCCACAACATCAATCATGTTCGCATCGCGCATGCGTGCCGGAATCGCATCGGTGTAGACATGTCCATGATGCAACAATAATAACAATGCCCCATGGCCACATGCCCCGAGTGCGCCGGTGTAGACACGTCCATGTGACATTAACAACAATATCTTGGGTGATCAACCCGCGCGTAGCACACGCCCGAGTGCGCCGGTGTAGACATGTCCATGTAACCACAATAACAATATATCGTAATCAACCACGTCGCATGGCCACATGCCCCGACTGCGTCGGTGTAGACATGTCCATGTGACATCAACAACAATATACCGCACAACGGGCTATCACAAACAAGCTCAAGCAAATTACCATACTTCTAGACTTTTATAAAAGATCCACTCCTTCCCAAGAAGTCACTGATATCAACACTTGCACAACAAAGGCTATCACGACAATCATAGGCTTGTTACAAAACTACAAGCATGTGCAAGTTAAAAACAACTCAAGGTATTTCCATTTAGTAACAAAGTCTGGGTTTTATCACTAAAGTACTACGTACATTAACTCTTTTAAAGGATCCGTTTCTTTCACAAAAGTCACATAATACAGTAACATAAAATAGAGTGACTATCTTTTAAGTAAAACAAAATACTTCCCTTTGTAAAATCAAGTAACAACATTATTTTCCAAGCGTTCAAGTTTGCCTAATTTCAAATGCTCAAGTTTCTCATTTTAGAAAGGTTTCATAACTCATAGTCTTAATCTCTTTTAAAACAATTGAGTAACATATGTATTGTCGTGAGCCGTTTATTCTTGTTTACAACAATCTTATTCTGTGACCATGATCTAGGAAATGTAATACAATTTTGTCTTATCTTAGCTTATGCGGATGGAGGTTTCTCTGGTTTTAATAACAATTTGTTATTTATCAATACACTTTCCTTTATTAAGCTTTTGTGGTTTGTTCGACACTTATTCTCATTTCCGAAATCAATAAAACATTATTCTTTTTAAAACCAAGTACTCATTACTCGCGAATGAGGTTTCACAACACTTTTAACAAAATGTTAATTACCAAGTAAAACAAGTTAAGTCTCTTATCTTTCAAGATCAAGTCTCTTAACTTCTACAATCAATAAACCAATCTTTTACCTACATAGAGTCGTTATAACTAACTTCTCATAAAGCTATTATAACACACTATGTTTTAAACCAACCAACTCATTTAGCACATGTACGTCTACCGTACTACATAGTTTACAAAGCATCATGCTAGAAGGATAGGAAGAGGTTCACATACCTCGCGATGATTATCGACAATAAGCAAAACGCTCCACAGTACTGTAACCCGGCTAGCCTTTTCCACTCTTCAAGTAGAATACGCTACTCGTAGTACTTCCACCTATAAGGCCACAAACGTCAATTAACTTCTAACCGCACGGTTCCATATTCTCTGAGAAAATTCGGCACCTCCTGTTATACCCGTATTTCCGGTATATGCGTAAGGAATACGTACAAAAGTTTAGCCTTAAATGTTTAGGCCTTGGACGTTTTTTTGGGCACAACTCACAAAACGAATAGTTTTCCGACGAAACGTTTCCACAGCTTTCGTAGGGTAAATTCCGGCTATGTCATTTCTAAATTTTGCGGATTTTTAGAGAGGCGAAACATTTTGGACCAACGGGAGGCGACACTTGTCACCTCTAATTGATGGACTTGAGGCGTCAATATGGCCGATTGGAGTGTCGATTTTGTCTTGGAGTTGGTAGGATATTTTGTGTGCAAGTTGGCCAAGGACACTTGCCTAATCTTGACCTTACACTTGCCTAGCACTTGGCTAAATCTTGGCCATTGGTTGGTCATCCCTTGACCTATAAATACCCCTCTTGTGATGAAGAGTTCTTCATCCACAAAATTACTTCCAAGTCTTGAAAAATCCTCCCCTCTCCTTTGTGAGCATTTCGTCCAACACCCCCTTTTGAGTAAAGTTTGGCCGAGGCTACCCCTAGCCTAGCCGAAATCTACCCTCCTTGGTAGAAAAGTTGCCTTCTAGTATTGTTATAATGCCCAAAATACCTAGCCCAAATCCCTTAGTACTTAGTAGAAGTTGTGAAGAACTTCTAAGGTTTCCTTGGAGCTATCGGGCGTCTGACTTAGGAGCTAAGCCTTGCTCAGGATCGACTTTTATCTAGGATATTATTGGGCTTACCGAGGTAAATAATCCTAACCCTCTTTTGTATTAGAGAATACATCTTGTAGTAGTATAAGAATAAGTATTAAATACTTAGAAGAATATTCTGAGAATAGAATTGAGTATTATCACGGTAGAAGGGTTTAAAGAAGAATAATCAAAATTACTTACTTAGAATTTGTTTTCTGATGAACTTGAGTAGCTCAGGGTAGGAAGTGCTGCCCAATTTTTCGTAGGATATAAAACCTCTGCTTAGGCGGTTCTGAGAATAGTCCGAGCGTTGATAGGCGTGTCGACTATTATAAATTGATTCTCTGCGCGCGACATATTCAACTTGGCGGTGGATTTCGAGAAGGTATGTGATTCTTCCTAAAGCATGATATTTTTAAAATATATAGTACGGTAGACGTACACGTGTTAACTGAATAATACTTACGGCAATGTCTTTCGACTTAAGCCTGAATAATACTTACGGCAATGTCTCGCGACTTAAGCCTGAATAATAAGGATCTGAAAGCATTTCAAAAGATTACTGAATCATTTTTAATGAAGAGAACTAATTGGTTTTAAAGCGAAGCTTAAGAGTTATACTAGCTTTATGGGAAGTTAGGTATAACCACTTAAGCATGATAAAAGCAGTTTGCCTATGTGTTTATAACAGACTTATATTGATTTGTGAAAAGAATAATAAGATGGTTTGATAAGTAGACATGATATGATGCTATGTGTGTTAGTGTCTTGTAACGTTTGTATAAGAGAGTATTCTTGTTGTGCTTATGTTGTTTAACGATAAGCTGTTATGTTAGTGTAATATCACTCGCTCTTGACATATTACAGGGGTTAAGGCGTCCTCCGACGGGGTAGACTCGGTGATGCAGGACCATGATTCGAGAATACCTCATGCGGGTCGAGGACCTATGCGGAGCTCTGGAGTTCGTGTTAGTATGCGGGGTTATACCTCATGCGGTCTATGTGGCCATGCGGACTACGAGTCGGGGCGATGCAGGAGTAGCTACCCTCGATGCGGGGTTATATACCTATGCGGGCCTATGTGAGTGGCCTATGCGGACTCTGAGTCGAGATTAGGCTTGCATGGTGATACTACGCAATTGGCCTGCTCGATCATTCGCGACCTAGAAAAGACACATTCTGATTTACCTATTATTGCTCTTGTTTATGATGTGGCACTATGTATGCGATTACCTTGGTTGTTTCATACATATATATGGCGATTTTAAAAATGATATGTTTTCATTTAAGTACTTCACGATTCGCATACTTAGTACTGTTATCGACCTCCTTGAAGTGGCGTATAAAGGCGAGCCTCTACCACGGAACAGACCGGCCGTGGCTCTCGTATGCGTCCATTGTGTATGGGATCGCAAGCAGCCGGTACCATTTGTTGGGTCTCCGGAGTGAGACTCGCGGCAAAGTGACAAAAGTGGTATCAGAGCAGTTAATCCTCGGAAGGTGTCTGAGCCAGTATCTAGTAGAGTCTTGATTATCGGTGTGTTGTGCACCACCAATAATCGTGAGGCTATAGGATATTTAGGATTAGTTTCCATTCTTCTCATTACGAGATCGTGCCTTAGAGGCGTGTTATAAGTCGGACCCTTCTAACGTATCCCTTTTACATGCTTGATTATGCCTCACGTAAGCAACCGGGCCCAGAAGGGCAAGGCGGCGAGGAGGCGCTAGTGGGACACCTAGAGTCACGAGGGCTCGGGCGATCTATACGAGACGGCGAGTTCTACGCCCGCCGACCGAGAGGTTTAGGGCGCGGCGGCTGATGAGACCACAAGACCTACACCTCGGTCCGCGGCTGGAAGCAGATGAGATGGGTTCTGAAGAGATGGCCCGATCGGCGGGATCGTGGCGAACATGAGGCGAGTTGGATGCGGCGATTCGGTCCAGCCCGATCGTACCGTGGTTCACCCGGCGAGAGAGTTTGAGGCTACGAGACTTCCCGAGTTGTAGCCGCGAGTTTTCTGGTCGGCGGGAGGATGATCCGCAGGAGTTCATCCGTCAGCTACAGAGGATTTTGAGAGTGATCAGGGCGTCGGAGACCGAGTCCGTGATCTTTGGTTCACATAGGCTGCGTGATACCGCAGTCGATTGGTTTGATTCGTGGGAGTTATCGGGAGACACGCATCCCGCCTACTTGGGATGAGTTCTCGGAGGCTTTCCTCACTCACTTCTTGCCTCCACGGATGAGGAGGCGCGGTGATAGATTTTCTGCTTTGGCGAGAGAGGGCGCCTTGTCGGGAGTACAATATCGAGTTTGATTCATTGGCTCGATATGTCCCAGCGTTGGTAGCAGATATGGAGGATAGGGTGCACCGCTACGTCACTGGGCTAGATGATTATATGGCCGAGTCATGTGCGGGTGTTTCTCTTCAGCCGGGTATGGACATTACCCGCATGCAGGCTCATGCTCTTGGATGCGAGGAGCGTAGAGACCGGCGGGTTGTGACGGCAGCGAGAAGAAGACCGGGCGGGGTCTTTTGGTGGCTATCGTGGTGGCGGCCTCGGCAGTCTAGATTTGCACCACGGCCGGCTCGAGCACTCCTGCACGTCCTCGGCCGGTCGGAGATATTCGAGGCGGACGAGGCCCAGGACTTGAGCGTCGAGCGGCGAGGTGCGGCGTCGGGACCACCCACCGGTGTGGCGTCGGTAGATCCCGCCGGGAGTTGTGGTGCTACGGGAGCTTGTTTCGATTGTGGCAGAGTCACTATGCGAGCTTGTCCGACCAAGGCGATCTTGATGGTAGAGTCGACTACTGAGTTCTTTCTCCGGTCTTCTTCATCCTCGGCCTACTCGCCGGAGAAAGGTACTCATGGACGGCCAGTCGCGGCAGGTCGTGGCGCGGGTCCCGATTCTAGCGGTCCTCGAGAACGCATTTATGCTTTGTCGGTAAGCGGGATCGGAGGCCTCACCGATGTCGTCACAGTACCTTATCGGTTCACGGGTTTGATGTGTATGCTTTGATAGATCGGGTTCTACTGTCTTATATATCTCCCTTGTTGCTAGTAGGATAGGGATAGAGCACGAGTCCATAGACCACTTTCGAGGTAGCTACGCGATGGGTGATTCGGTGGTAGCTCGGCGGGTACATAGAGCTTGTCCTGTAACCATTCTGATCGTCGGACCCTGGCCGACTTGATAGAGTTGGAGATGATTGACTTCGGCGTGATCATGGGGATGGATTGGCTAGCTTCTTGCTACGCCAATGTAGGCTGAGAGAGAGTAATGCAGTTCAGTTTCTGAGGCGGTTGTTGAGTGGGAGAGCACGGTATCGCCAGGGGTAGGTTTATTTCCTACCTCAAGGCTAGGAAGATGGTGCGAAGGGTACATCTACCATCTCGTTCGGGTGTTTGATCACGAGGCTGCGGTGCAGATTTTGATCGATTCCGAGTCGAGAGAGTTCCCAGGCGTGTTTCAGACGACTGCGGGTATCCTCCCGAGAGGAGATCGAGTTTTGTATAGATGTGTTGTCGGACACTCGGCTATTTCCATTCCGCCATCTGAGAATGGCACCTGCCGAGTTGAGAGAGTTGAAGGATCAGCTTAGAGACTTGCTAGAGAAGGGCTTCATCAGACCTAGTGTTTCTCCCTGGGGAGCGCCGGTATTGTTCGTAAAGAAGAAGGACGGGACGCTGCGCATGTGTGTTGATTCTGAGCGGTGAATAAAGTGACCATTAAACGAATACCCCCTTCCTGTGATTGATGATTTGTTCGACCGGTTGCGAGTGCGAGATGTTTCTCCAAAATTGATCTGGTCGGGCTATCATCAAAGTGCGAGTCGAGAGGTGGATGTCCCTAGGATGCATTCGGACGATGCGGGCATTATGAGTTCAGGGTCATGTCTTTTGGGTTGACCAATGCTCCGGCGGTATTCATGGATTTGATGAACCGAGTGTTCAAACCATTTTTGGACACGTTTGTGATAGTGTTCATTGATGATATCTTGGTTTATTCACGCTCAGAGCAGGAGCATGCAGAGCATTTGAGGCTATCTTGTGATTCTCCAGACCAGCGATTTACGCCAAGTTTTCCAAATGTGAGTTTTGGTTGACTTGGTGGCTTTTCTTGGGCATATTGTCGGTGATGGCATTCAGTGGATCTGGCCAAGATCGAGGCGATCAGGACTTGGCCTAGACCTACTACTCCGGCAGAGGTTCGCGATTTCGGGCCTTGCAGGATATTATCGGTTCGTGGAGAAGTTTGCTTCTATCTGCGCACCATTGACTAGGTGACTCGAGAAAGCGGCCAAGTTTGATGGTGATGCTTGTGGCGGGGTTTCGATTCTTGAAAAGAGGCGACGACCGCCCCCGTTCTTACTCTTCCAGAGGGTCCAGACGGTTATGTTGTGTATTGTGATGCGTCAGGCATCGGGTTGGGATGTGTGTTGATGCAGCAGGGCAAGGTTATAGCGTATGCATCCCGACAGCTGAAGAAACACGAAAGGAACTACCCGCATGATTTGGAGTTGGCGGTGATTCACGCCTTGAAGATCTGGAGGCACTACTTGTATGGGGTTCATGTGGATATTTATACTGTCCACTAGAGCCTCCAGTATATCTTCAGCCAGAGGGAGCTGAACTTACGACAGAGACGGTGGTTAGAGTTGCTTAAGGATTACGATGTTGATATCTGTACCACCCGGGGAAGGCCAATGTTGTGGCAGATGCTCTTAGTCGTAGGTCGATGGGGAGCCTATCAGATGTGCAGCTAGAGAGGAGGGACATGGTTCGTGATTTGCATCAGTTAGCGAGCCTTGGTGTCCGTTTGATTGATTCTGATAGCAGTGGGGTTCGAGTTCGTGAGGTTGCCGAGTCTTCCATCGTCGAGGTGAAGAGGCAATTCGAGATCGATTTTGACACGTTATCGTGATCTGACTCTTCGTGAGGCAAGGTCCTTTTGAGGTAGCACTGATGGGGTGCTAAGGTTTGAGGGCGAGTTGTGTGTTCCGGATGTTTGAGACTTGTGAGTTCTTGGGGAAGCACACGGTGCGGCGTTACTCTATCCATCGTGGTCGACCAAAATGTACCACGACCTTAGATCGTGTATTGGTGGGATGGCTTGAAGAGGGGCGTTGCGAGTTCGTAGCTCGGTGCCCATGTTGTCGGCGGTGAAGGTAGAGCACCGAGGCACGGTGGTTTGTTGCGACGATAGAGATCCCGAGCACGGAAGTGGGAGGTAATCAACATGGACTTCATCACGGGATTACCTCACACTCGGAGGAGACATGATTCTATATGGGTTATCGTCGGCGGTGTGAAATCAACCCACTTTCTTCCGTCGGGGCGACTTTTGGTGAGGATTATGCGGACTTTACATCAGAGATCGTCGATCGCATGGAATCCCTATTTCGATCATATCGCAGACGAGAGCCCGATTTACGGCTAACTTCGGAGGTCTTTCGAGAGAGGTTTAGGGGCGGTGAGCTGAGTGCGCATTCCATCCACGAGCAGACGGACAGGCGGCGCACTATCCGGACTCTTGAGGATATCTGCGAGCTGTGTTATCGACTTCAGGGTAGTGGGAGGATCATTTGCCTCTAGTTGAGTTTGCGTACAATAATAGCTACCACTCCAGATTCGGATGGCGCCTTATGAGGCCTTGTATGGGAGGAAGTGCGGTCGCCTATAGGTTGGTTCGATGTGGGCGAGTGCGATTAGTGGGACGGTTGGTGCGTGAGCGATGGATAAGGTGAAGCTTATCCAGGAGAGGTTCTTGCGACGGCTCGAGTCGGCGAGTCATATTGGATCATCGTCGTCGGCATCCGGAGTTCGAGGTTCATGATTGGGTTTTCCTAAAGGTGTCACCCATGAAGGGTGTGATGAGATTCGGAAGAAGGGAAACTTCGGCCCAGGTACATTGGGCGTTTGAGTTGTCCGCGAGGTAGGCAAGGTTGCCTATGAGTTGGATCTGCCGTCCGATCTGGAGGCAGTGCATCCGGTTTTTCACGTATCTATGCTGAGGAGATGTATCGGGGATCCATCTAGGGTACACCCGATTGACGATGTCCAGGTGACCGAGGGGTTGTCGTATGAGGAGATTCCCATAGCGATAATCGATCATCAGGTTAGGCGTCTGCGGACGAAGGACGTGGCATCCGTCAAAGTCTTGTGGCGGAACGAGCTCAGGGAGGAGATGACGTGGGAAGCTGAGGAGGACATGAGGCAGAAGTATCCTCACCTATTCCCCACACCTCCAGGTAATTCACTTTCCTACTTGTAAATTTTCATTATCGTTTATGCCTAAGTGTTATTTTGTGGCCGTGTGTGGCATTTGCAAACTGTTTAAGATATGAAGAACCTTATCGTTATCTGTCTTGGGAAGGAACATTCAGGACGAATGTTTCTAAGGAGGGGAGAATGTTATACCCCGTATTTCCAGAGTATGTACGTAAGGGAATACGTACAAAAGTTTAGCCTTAAAAGTTTAGGCCTTGGACGTTTTTTTGGGCACAACTCACAAAACGAATAGTTTTCCGACGAAACGTTTCCACAGCTTTCGTAGGGTAAATTCCGGCTATGTCATTTCTAAATTTTGCGGATTTTTTCGAGAGACGAAACATTTTGGACCAACGGGAGGGCGACACTTGTCACCCTCCAATTGATGGACTTGAGGCGTCAATATGGCCGATTGGAGTGTCCAATTTTGTCTTGGAGTTGGTAGGATATTTTGTGTGCAAGTTGGCCAAGGACACTTGCCTAATCTTGACCTTACACTTGCCTAGCACTTGGCTAAATCTTGGCCATTGGTTGGCCATCCCTTGACCTATAAATACCCCTCTTGTGATGAAGAGTTCTTCATCCACAAAATTACTTCCAAGTCTTGAAAAATCCTCCCCTCTCCCTTTGTGAGCATTTCGTCAACACCCCCTTTGAGTAAAGTTTGGTAGGCTACCCCTAGCCTAGCGAAATCTACCCCCTCCTTGGTAGAAAAGTTGCCTTCTAGTATTGTTATAATGCCCAAAATACCCTAGCCCAAATCCCTTAGTACTTAGTAGAAGTTGTGAAGAACTTCTAAGGTTTCCTTGGAGCTATCGGAGCGTATAACTTAGGAGCTAAGCCTTGCTCCGGATCGACTTTTATCTAGGATATTATTGGGCTTACCGAGGTAAATAATCCTAACCCTCTTTTGTATTAGAGAATACATACTGTAGTAGTCTAAGAATAAGTATTAAATACTTAGAAGAATATTCTGAGAATAGAATTGAACTATTATCACAGTAGAAGGGTTTAAAGAAGAATAATCAAACTGTACTTACTTAGAATTGTTTTCTGATGAGACTTGAGTAGCTCACGGGTAGGGAAGTCTGCCCAATTTTCCGTAGGATATAAAACCCTCGCTTAGGCTGGTTCTGAGAATAGTGCGAGCGTTGATAGGCGTGTCGACTATTATAAATTCGATTCTCTGCGCGCGACATATTCAACTTGGCAGGTGGATTTCGCCGAGAAGGTATGTGATTCTTCCTAAAGCATGATATTTTTAAAATATATAGTACGGTAGACGTACATGTGTTAACTGAATAATACTTACGGCAATGTCTTTCGACTTAAGCCTGAATAATACTTACGGCAATGTCTCGCGACTTAAGCCTGAATAATAAGGATCTGAAAGCATTTCAAAAGATTACTGAATCATTTTTAACAGAAGAGAACTAATTGGTTTTTAAAACAGAAGCTTAAGAGTTATACTAGCTTTATGGGAAGTTAGGTATAACCACTTAAGCATGATAAAAGAAACAGTTTGCCTATGTGTTTATAACAGACTTATATTGATTTGTGAAAAGAATAATAAGATGGTTTGATAAGTAGACATGATATGATGCTATGTGTGTTAGTGTCTTGTAACGTTTGTATAAGAGAGTATTCTTGTTGTGCTTATGTTGTTTAACGATAAGTTGTTATGTTAGTGTAATATCACTCACCTCTTGACATATTCAGGGGTTAAGGCGCCTCCGACGCGGGGTAGACTCGGTGATGCAGGACCATGATTTGAGAATACCTCATGCGGGTCCAGGGGACCTATGCGGAGCTACGGGAGTTCCAGGTTAGTATGCGGGGTTATACCTCATGCGGTCTATGTGGCCATGCGGACTACGAGTCGGGGCGATGCAGGAGTAGCTACCTCGATGCGGGGTTATATACCTATGCGGGCCTATGTGAGTGGCCTATGCGGACTACGGAGTCGAGATTAGGCTTGCATGGTGATACTACGGGCAATTGGCCTGCTTGATCATTCGCACCTAGAAAAGACACATTCTGATTTACCTATTGTTGCTCTTGTTTATGATGTGGCACTATGTGCGGTTACCTTGTTTGTTTCATACATATATGTAAACTGATTTTAAAAAATGATATGTTTTCATTTAAGTACTTCACAGTTTCGCATACTTAGTACTGTTATCGACCTCCTTGGGGGTGCGTTCATGCTGCGGTAAGGGCAGCAGTGCTAGATCCACATCCTTAGGATCTCTTTGCATTTGTGTCGGGAGCTCCATCTTCTAGGAGGCTCTCCGTTGGGTATGCTCTCCTGTTGTAATTAGTTTTATCTGATCAGGTATGGCGGGGCCACTGTCATCCATAGTTGTTTACATTCCTAAGTGCGTAGTCCTATTGTACATTTGGGATGTATCGCAAAACTTGGGTTATTTATATATATATGCGAAAGGCAAGCTTTTCATCGATAAATTGTGTCTCATTTACAAGCTGTTTCATGTCTTGTTTTATATTCCGATTACTCGATGTATGACTACTTGGGTGCCGGGTAAGGCACGATCCACGACCGGGCAGTCGTGACACTCACACGCAGCGTAAATCTCCTCCTCTATCGAGGCCGGCTACCAAGCCAACCCGGGGGGGGGGGTTATACGGCTAACCGGGCGTATACAATTCTACTATCTGATAATACCACAAGTCTCATGTCAGATCCTATGTAATTCTGATTCGATTCTCTTCTTTAAATTCAGGCTTAAGTCAAAAGACATTGCCGCAAAGCTATGCTTAGTTCTATATATAGTATACTTCAACTATATAATCCTACAACATGTAATTTCCAATTACAATAAGGGGACAAGAATATTTACCTCGATAAGCCCAAAATTATCCAAGTTATAATGTCGATCCTGAGCAAGGTTTAGCTCCTACTCCGCGCGCTCCAATCCGCTCCAAACAACCGTTAGAAGTTCTAACCAACTTCTACTTAAATACTTCAACTCGCTATGAAGATTTTCTTAGGGTTTTGGTTTGAGACTAAAAGGACAAAAGGTAGTATTTCCGGGCTCTACGTATAGAGGTAACTTTTGGAATACTACAAGGTAAAGGCTAAGGTATTTTGGGCATTATAACAATACTTGAAGAAGTATTTCAATACCACAAGGGAGGGGGTATATTTCGAAACAACTAGGCTAGGGGGGGTACCCCTCGGCTAGAACACTACCAAGGGGGGAGGGTACCCCTCTCGGCCACAAGGCCACTCAAAGGGGAAGGGGGAGAGGCTTGGACGAGAACAACACAAAGGGGGGGAGAGTTTTCAAGGCTTAGACAAAGTGAGGAATGGATGAATAAGTTCATCACAAGGGGGGGTATTTATAGGGACACCAACGGACAAGATCAAGCCATGTGGGGGGCAAGTGGATGGCCAAGATTGGCACAAGTGCACCCTAACCTACTCCTTAAATCCCTCACAAAACAAAGACCCATGAAAAGGGCCTCAAAACCCTCCTAGCCGTGGCCTCTCAAACCGTCCAATGAGGGTGACAAGTGTCACCCTCCCGTTGGTCCAAAAATATTCCGTCGCTCGGAAAAATCCGCAAAAATACTAAACGACATAGCCGGAATTTTCCCTTCGCAAACTTAGTAAAACGTTTCATCGAAAAACGACTCTAACCGGGTGTTGTGCACAAAATTTCGAACCTATGCCAAACTTTAAGTCTCAAATTGTCGTACGTACGTCCTTACGTATATACTCTGGAAATACGGGGTATAACAGTAGCATCCTAACATGTTTACTTATCAAGTCAACAAGAAAGTATTACAAGACTATCACAAATCAATACAATCAAGTTATTCACACAAGGTACTTTCTTCATTATGTTAACAAGTTCGGGTTCTTAGCCCCAAAGTACTTCATGTATTACTCTTTTAAAAGATCTGTTTCTTTCACAAAAGTCACACAATACCCGTAGTATAAAAATAGGGTGATTATCTTTTGAAGTAAATCAAAACACTTCTCTTTGTAAAATCAAGTAACAACATTCTTTTTCCAACGTTCAAGTTTGCCTAATTTCAATTACTCAAGTTTCTCATTTCGAAAGGTTTCATTGTTCATAGTTTTAATCCTTTAAAACGATTTGAGAAACATATACCTTATGTGTGAGTGGGTTATTCTTGTTCATAACAATCTTATTACAGCAGCCATGATCTAGGAAATGTAATATCATTTTGTCTCATCTTAGCTCCTATGCAGATGGAAGTTTCTACTGGTTTTAATAATACTTTATTAGTCAAAACATTTCCCTTTATTAGCGTTGCTGTGGTTTGTTCGACATTCATTCTGATTTCCGAAATCAGTAAAACATCATTCCTTTTGAAAACCAAAATACTCATTACTCACGAATGAGGTTTCACACTTTTTAACAAAATTCACATTAGTATAATTAAGTCAAGTCTCTTATTTTCTTAAATCAATAAATCATTATTTTTATCACTCTTAAGCCGTTATACCTAACTTTCCATAAAGCTAGTATAACTCTTAAGCTTTTAAAACCAAGTGTTACTCTTCTTTCAAAAAGGTTTCTTAATTCTTTTGAACTACTTCAGATTCTTTTTATTCAGGCTTAAGTCAAAAGACATTGCCGTAATTATTATTCAGGCTTAAGTCCGAAGACATTGCCGTAATTATTATTCAGTTAACACACGTACGTCTACCGTACTATATACATATTCTTTAAAATATCATGCTCAAGAGGATAGGAAGAATCACATACCTTCTCGGCGAAATCCACCTGCCAAGTTGAATATGTCGCGCGCAGAGAATCGACCTATAACAGTCAAATACGTCTATCAACGTCTAGACTGTACTGTACAAAGCTCTAAGCAGAGGGTTCTCTATTCTATGGAAAATTTGGGCAGCACTTCCCTACCCGGTGAGCTACTCAAGTTCATCGTGAAAACAATCTATGTAAATCTGCTTCTATTATTCTTCTTTTAAACCCTTCTACTGTGATATCAGTTCAATTCTATTCTTTAATATCCTTCTAAGTATTTATACTTATTCCTATACTTCTACAGTATGTATATTCTAATTACAAAAGGAGGATAAGGTTATTTACCTCGGTAAGCCCAATAATATCCTAGATAAAAGTCGCTCCTGAGCAAGGTTTAGCTCCTACTCCGCACGCTCCAATGCGCTCCAAGAACCCTTAGAAGTTGCTACACACTTCTACTTACTACTTCAATCAACAATGAAGTTTCTCTTAGGGTTTCGTTTGTGACTAAGGAAGTATAGCTAGTATTTGGGCTTTTAGTATAGAGGGGACTTTGGAAATACTACAAAGTATAAGGGCTAAAGTATTTTGCCATAGCAACAATACTTGAAGAGTATTTTTCTACTAAGGGAGGGGGGGTGGTGTTTCGGCTAGGGCTTGCTTTAGAGGGCTCTCGCCAAGCCACTAAGGCTAGAGGAGGGGGTGTTGGACGAAAACATAACAAGAGAGGGGAGGGATTTTTAACACTTAGGAAATATTTGGATGAAGAAGTTCATCAACATAGAGGGGTATTTATAGGTCAAGCATTGGCCAACTAATGGCCAAGATGATGCCAAGTGCAAGGCAAGTGTAGGGTGAGGATTTAGGCAAGTGTCCATTCTATCTACTACACAAAAATATCCTGCCAACTCCTTGACAAAATAGGCTCCAAATCGTCCCATTCATTACCGCCCAACGTCTCCAATGAGAGGGTGCCAAGTGTCGCCCTCTCGTTGGTCCAAAATGTTTCGTCTCTCGGAAAAATCCGCAAAAATTAGAAATGACATAGCCGTAATTTACCCTACGCGAGTTGTGTAAAACGTTTTGTCGAAAAACGACTCTAATCGGGTGTTGTGCACAAAAATAAATCGTCCAAGCCAACTTTAAAGTTCAAACTTTTCTACGTACATCCTCACGTACATACTCGGGAAATACGGGGTATAACATTCTCCCCTCCTTAGAAACATTCGTCCCGAATGTTCCTTCTAAGTCTCAAAACAAACATGCGTCAGTGTAGTCTTCACTACTATACTTACGAGAACAATCCTGCCACACCTGGCCACAGAAACACTTGCGCAAATACTTACATCCAAGTCTACGAGGAAACACCTCTAACATCACAAAAGCCTTTACCCGAGGCCTAAAATATACTCCCTTCGCACCTTCTCCCTTACAAAGAAATGATCACATCTCTGCTCGCAATACATGCTCGCTTTTTCCCTTACGCGTCGTACCCTTCTCGTACACTCGAACTCTTTCTCCTAACTTACCATGTTTCTGGTACTGCTTCCCGCTGACTCTGAGCTGCCAATAACCTCTTCTGGATAAGCTTCACCCTATCCACGCCCTGCTGGACAAGTATGAACCAACTATCTGTACCTTGTCAACATCGAACCAATCGACCGGCAACTTACACTTCCGCCCCTACAAGGCTTCATACGGCGACATCCGAATACTGAAACAATAGCTATAATAATACATACTCAACAAGAGGCGAATAGTCCTTACAGCTACCCCTGAAATCCAAACACTGGCCCGAGGGTGAATGCGACACTGAGACTCACCTGAGTTCCTAACCTTGCCTGGTAAAACTTCGGAAAAAACAGTAGTAACTTGGGGCTCCACATGCGCCATAAGGTGAAGGTAGGCACCTCGTGCAGCCTTACAACCTTCCTGAAATAATCATCTTGCAACTTACTACCGAAAACACGGTTTGATTAAAAGATAAGACGGTCTGACCTCATCGGCCCGACTACTGGTCGAACACATCCACGAACTCGTACAATGGTTAACTAAACCTGGGCCTAACACCCTCGTGATCCTAATACAAAGCGGGACCACCACAAACTGACCCCACCACCATACAGGCCGCGGGTCGACCCGAAACATGGCGTTAACCCGACCCGGCAACGTGCAAAACACTAGCTCCCCGATCCGGAACAATCTCACTAATCACGTTACGAAAACCTAGTGGTCTTCTTAGCTCAACTACCCTCTTTTATTTCCTACTACTCAGGGACTTATCCCATAAATATATCTCACGTAAACTATGCACTTTGATAAGGGTCAAACATGAAATAATTCTTTTACCAAAGATGGCCTCGCCTCTAAGGTCTCTACGTATATATTCTAAGGCTCCCACTTTCTCTATCCCCCAATCTTTCCCGATTAACTAATCATGATTTCTAATCACAGTTAACACAATGCTATCCGAAAATAATACTTAAGATATTCGCATCTTACTATACATACAAATCTCTAGAGGGTTAAGGATATACCTGTATCTACGCTGCACTTCCCCTAGGTCGTTCTAATCAATCCCGCCCTGTTGGGCGCATAGCTGGGGAAGGTGATGAACTATCCACTGATCCTGAAGGCTGAGTCTCTACATCCCCGCCACCTCTGGTTGGACAGTTTCTCGCAAAATGGCCTGCGTCATAAACAAAACAAGTCGCCGAAGGCACGACACTCTCTAAAATGACATCGACCACAATGGCCACACCGAGGTGGGGGTGGCCTCCTCTGGCTAACACCCCTTTCCCTCCGAACCACTGAATCCGCAACTGATCTGGTAGGCTGAGTCCTCCTTCTTGCACATTCTTTCGCCACATGGCCCTGACGGCCGCAAGTAAAACAAGCACCAGTAAAAAGACGACATTCCCCGGGATGACGCCTGCCACATCGTGAACACTGAGGAAAAACTGAACCCTGTGGAGGGACACTCTGCACTGGCGGAGGCGCATGTCTAATCTGTTGCTGAGGCGGTTCGCCTCGAGAGTTACCAAATGATCCTGCCAATCGGGCCCTCTTCTGCTGTTCTTGGTTAATCTGTCGATCTCTACCTCTCTCAGCCTGCTGCACATAAGCCTGAGCGCAAGCCCAACTCATTCCTGACTGAAGAGCTACTTCTTCACAACCCTTCTTTAGATAATCATCAACATCCTTGGTATATCGGTACATAAAATACTCTCTGGTTGCCAAATCCCTTGCTAGTAACAGGGCCGTCTCCTTCCAATCCATATTTTCTGCTCCTAGTCGTGGGCGAAGGTCCGGATGTCATGGCGCAGAGAATCGCTGCATTGTGCCAAACTCTGCCTGGCGACGTCTCGTAATCACCGCGTGAAGCATCACCTCAGTGATGATTGGGCTGTGCCGCTTCTAACTCTCAGATTTACTCGCAGCTCCTCGGCGCGCCTTGCCGCCACGGGCTCGAGTTGTCTGGCGTGGAGGCATAACTGGTAAAGGAAAGGAATACGTTAGAGGGGTCCAACTGGTAACACAGCTCTAAAGCACGATCTCAGAGTGAGAAGAATGGAAACCAATCCTAAATATCCTATAGCCTCCTGATTATTGGTGTGGTGCACAACACACCGATAATCAAGACTCTACTAGATACGGTCTGTAGACACTTTCCGAGGATTAATCGCTCGATACCACTTTTGTCACGACCCATTCGGGGCGTGGTGGTATATCCGCACCCAAAGTAGTCATACATCAGAGTAATCAGCGGAATATAAAACAACCAAGATATGAAACAGTATAAATTGAGACACAGTTATCTGAAGAAAAGTTGCCTTTCGGCATATATATATAAATACCCAAAATGAACAGTTACATCCCAACTTTACAACAGGACTACAGACCTCTAAGAGTTTAAAACAACAATGGCGGGACAGGGCCCCGCCATGCCCCTGAATGCAAAATACCTACAACGACAGGGGACCATACCAAAATGCTAAGCCTCGGAGTACGAGCTTTTCCAACGCTGAAACGGTGATCCTAAGAACGGGGATCAATAGTAGGAGTACCTTTACCTGCGGCATGAACGCAGCCCCCCGAAGGAGGTCGCATAACAGTACCAAGTATGTGGCGAAAATCGTAAATGAAATCATAGTAGTCTATATAAAGCAGGAGACATGTATGATAACCAAAACTACAGTTCACCATAAATAAGCAGTCATGTCAAGTCAGGGACTCACGCCCTCAAAGTCATCACTCAAATGTAACAATGGGTCTCACGCCCACAACATCAATCATGCCCGTGGAATACCTTCCTCACTGCCGGCAGTCTATGATATAAAAGCACCAAGGAATACACATGAACACCAGGTCCTACATGTGTCATCATAAAACCGTACGGGGTAAGTACGAAGGCATAGCCGACTACTAAAACCCACAGTACAAACAAGGTCGTTGTTACACCCCGTAGTTCCATGGTATGTATGCGAGGACGTACGTACGAGAGTACGACAGAAATTTTGGAAAGAAAGAAAGATGTGATTTTTCGACGGAAAAGTTTCCGGTTTTTGTAAAGGAAAATGTTCGTTGATGGGAATTGGATTCCCAGATTTGGTATTCGGACTTCTTAGAATATTAGAGAATTATGGAATTTTATTTCCGGAATTGGTCACGTGGGGCCCACGGGTGAAATTTACGGTTTTGTGGGGCCCGCTTTGTTTTTGAGATTTTGGCCATTAGGGATATTTTCGGAAGATGAAAAATTTTGGATGAGTAGGAGGGCGACACGTGTCACCCCCCTAGGTGGCCTTGTGGCCGAAATTGTGTGCCAAGTGGCCAAGACAAGTGGCCAAGTCTTGCAAGATATTTTGTGTGGACAAGTGGCTTGTGGGTCCCACCCACACTTGTCCCCAATCTCAACCACACACTTGCCTTCATCCTAGCCCTTGGTTGTCCTATATATGCACCCTTAGTTGATGAAATCTTGCACACTTAGATAATTCAAGGCTTGAAAAATATTTCCCTCACCCTCCTTCTCTCCCTAGCTCTCGTCAATCTCCTCCCTCCCTAACCAAACATTGTCCAATAATTCCTAAACTCTTAAGTGTTCTTCCCTAGTGTATTAGGAAGACTCTTAACCAAAAGATAGAAAAGATTTCACCCCCTAGCCTCAAAAAGGCCACCTTGGCCGAGAGCTCTTGTAAGGGAACCTAAGTGTTCTTCACTTGTTTGAGTTGGTTCTTGAAGAGATGATGGTTAGGAGCTTCTTAGGGTGATTTGTGGTGGTTTGTAACATAAATATTGGAGCTAAGACTTGCTTGGAACGACATTAAGTTCTTGGATAATTTTGGGCTATTTGAGGTAGTGAGTCTTAAACCTCTTTGTGAATTGGTAATTACACATATATTGTAAGTATATTATGTATTATGTAAAATATGGAGTAAAGTTTGGAAGAGTTGGATCTTGTTAACTTGTTAAAAGAAAGGATTGGCCGTTTGCCATTAAAATGGTAAAAACGTATCTTACTTGTGAAGAAGTAATTAAAAAAGTAACTATAACTTATATTAAGATGGAATATAAGTTGGATGACTAATGAAGTAATTGGATAAGTAAAATGGACAAAGTTGGCCAAGGACCCCAACTTAAGGACCGTATTTACTTTGGACCGTATTTACTTTGGACCGTATTTACTTTGGACTGTATTTACATTGGACTGTATTTACATTTCTGTTAAGGGGAAGATTTTTCAATCGCGTTCCGTTTGGGCGTGTGATCCCCTTTTTAATTATTGTATTGTTATGAAGGCGTGATAGTAAACCGCGTTCACGGTTGGTAGCGTAATCCCTTCTTTTTCTTATTTTTATTATGGAGGCGTGATAGTAAACCGCGTTACCGTTTGGGCGTGTAATCCCCTTCTTTATGTTGTTTAATTATTACGCCTTATATATATATATGGTATATATATTACGGTTATTCGGGCCTTGGATAAAGATGGAAAAGTGAGTAAAAACGGGGGAAGTGCTGCCCAATTTTCCGTAGAATTAGAGGGCTTTTTATTGGTATAAGTCTTCAATGGTGAGTAAGGTGTCACGACCCGATCCCGGGCCCGTGACTGGTGCCTTACCCCGGGCACCCTAGTGATACAACATCAGAGTAATCAGCGGAACATAAAACAATAACATGAAGTCAAAGTAATAAGACAGTGAAATAAGAAGACAGGCTAACCAAAACGGTTACCTTTAGTATAAATAAATATCAATTTGAACAGTTACATCCCATTACAACCCTGCCCACAACAGTACTACAGACCTCTATGAATGATATGATAACAACGACGGACGGGGCCCGCCATACCACGAATGTAAGCACCTACAACAACGAGGACTATACGAAGATAAGCCTCGGAGAAACGGAGCTTTCCCAACGCTGACGTGACCCTAAGAGCGAGGATCAACGATCGTGTACCTTTACTGCGGCATGAACGCGGCCCGAAGGAGGTCGATAACAGTACCAAGTATGTGAAACATGAAGATCGTGAATGAAATCATAGTAGTCTATAGAAAGCAGGAGACATGTATGATAATCAAACTACAGTTCACAATAAATAAGCAGTCATGTCTAGTCAGGGACTCACGCCCTCAAAGTCATCAATCATGCCCGTGGAATATCTTCCTCACCGCCGTGATCTATGATAGAAAAGCACCAAGGAATATACATGAACAGCGGTCCCACGTGTCCAAATAAAACGATGCAGGGTAAATGCGAAGGCATAGCCGACTACTAACACCCAGTACTAACAAGGTCATAAATCGTATCATGATATCTGCTGAGGCCGTCACATGATCAAAGCCGGTCGCCGCCCGCAATATCAAATGTGCGCGTCTAGCCACGAACTCCCGCGACTCGCATAGGCCAATCTCATAGGCCCGCATGAGGTATAACCCGCATCGAGGTAGCTACTCCCGGCATCGCCCGACTCGCGATCCGCGCCACATAGACCGCATGACCATAAAGGCCGACACTAACTCGGAACTCTCGTAGCTCGCATAGGCCCCAGGACCCGCATGAGGTATTCTCGAATCACGGTCCTGCATCGCTGAGTCTACCCCGCATCGGAGGGCAGCTTAACCCCCGGAAACATGGCAAGAGGTGAGTGATGTAATACTAGCACAACGGCTCACCGTTTAAACAACATAAGCACAACAAGGGGAAACCCCTTTACAGAAATATCACAGAATACTAACACACGTAGCATCCTAATATGTTTACTTATCAAATCAACAAGAAGGTATTACCAGGCTATCACAAACCAATACAATCAAGTTATTCACACATAAGGTACTTTCTACTATATGATTAACGAGATCGGGTTTTTATCCCCAAAGTACTTTATACAATAACTCTTTAAAGATCCGTTACTTTCACAAAAGTCACATAATACCCGTAGTATATAACAATAGAGTGATTATCTTTTGAAGTAAATCAAAACACTTCTCTTTGTAAAATCAAGTAACAACATTCTTTTCCAAACGTTCAAGTTTGCCTAATTCCATTTACTCAAGTTTCTCCTTTTTTGAAAGGTTTCGTAGTTCATAGTTTTAAATCCTTTAAAACAATTTGAAAAACATATACCTTATATGTGAGTAGGTTATTCTTGTTTATAACAATCTTTTAACAGCAACCATGATCTAGGAAATGTAATATCATTTTGTCTCATCTTAGCTTCTATGCAGATGGAGGTTTCTACTGGTTTTAATAATACTTGATTAGTCAATACATTTCCCTTTATTAGCGCTGCTGTGGTTCGTTCGATACTTATTCTCATTTCCGAATTCAGTAAAACATTATTCTTTTAAAATCAAGTACTCATTACTCGCTAATGAGGTTTTACAACATTTTTATCAAAATGTTACACATCAAGTCAATTAGGTTAAGCCTCTTATCTTTCAAGATCAAGTCTCTTAACTTCTACAATAATAAATCATTCTGTTACCTACATAGAGTCGTTATAACTAACTTCTCATAAAGCTATTATAACACCCTATGTTTTTGAACCAACCAAACTCGTTTAGCACATGTACGTCTACCGTACTACATAGTTTACAAAACATCATGCTAGAAATGATAGGAAGAGGTTCACATACCTCGCGACGATTATCGACAAGAAGCAATACGCCTCAAGATCGCACTTCGCTAGCCTTTTCCACTCTTCAAGTAGAATACGCTACTCGTAGTACTTCCACCTATATAGACCACAAACGTCTATTAACACTTGGTTCCATATTCTACAGAAAATTCGGCAGCATCTCCCGCAACAAACAGCGTAAATCTCCTCCTCGATCGAGGCCGGCTACCAAGCCAACCAGGGGGGGTTTATACGTCTAGCCGGACGTATACAATTCTTCAATACAATAATACCACAAGTCTACTGTAATACAATCCTATGTAATTACAGTTCAGTTCTCTTCTTTATTCAGATCTATACATAGTATACTTCAACTATACAATCCTACAACATGTAATTTCCAATTACATTAGGGGACAAGAATATTTACCTCGATAAGCCCAAAATTATCCAAGTTATAATGTCGATCCTGAGCAAGGTTTAGCTCCTACTCCGCGCGCTCCAACCCGCTCCAAACAACCCTTAGAAGTTCTACACAACTTCTTCTTAATACTCCAACCAACTATGGAGATTTTCCTTAGGGTTTCGGTTTGAGACTAAAAGGACATAAGGTAGTATTTCCGGGCTCTACGTATAGAGGTATCTTTGGAATACTACAAGGTATACTGGCTAAGGTAATTGGGAATAGTAAAAATACTTTGGAGAGTATTTCTACCAAGAGAGGGGGTACCTCTCAAGACACCACTAGAGTGGTGTACTCTACCAAGGCCTCTAGGAGGGGGGTGCACCCCTCGGCCAAGGCCTCTCAAAGGAAGAGGGGAGGGACGAAACCACAAGGAGGGAGGGAGGTTTTCAAGACTTGGAAATTATGGAATGGATGAAGAAGTCTTCAAAGGGGGAGGGTATTTATAGGCCAACCAAAGGCCAACCAATGGCCAAGATCTAGCCAAGTGGGGGGGCAAGTGGAGGCCAAGATATGCCCAAGTGCCCCTAGACCCTACTCCTTAAAACCTCACAAATATCTACACAAATATCTACCAACACTTGCCCATTCAATCGCCCTACCGCTTTCAAGTCCACCAACGAGAGGGTGCCAAGTGTTGCCCTCTCGTTGGTCCAAAACGTTTCGTCTCTCGGAAAAATCCGCAAAAAATACTAAATGACATAGCCATAAATTACCCTTCGTGTGTTAGGTAGAACGTTTCGTCGAAAAACGACTCTAACCGGGTGTTGTGCACAAACATAATTCGGTCAAGGGTGCCACATGGGGGTGACACGTGTCGCCCCCCGATTCGTCCAAAATATTTCGTCTTCCGAAAGCATCCATAACGGCCAAAATCTCAAAATCAAAGCGGGCCCCACAAAACCGTAAATTTCTCCCGTGGGCCCCACGTGACCATTTCCGAAAATAAAATCCCAAAATTCTAATATAATTTATGAAGACCAAATACCAAATCTGGGAATCCAATTCCCATTAACGAACCTTTTTCTTCACAAAACCGAAACTTTTCCGCGAAAAACTCACATCTTTCTTTCTTTTCAAAATTTCTGCCGTACTCTCGTACGTACGTCCTCACTTACATACCCTGCAACTACGGGGTATAACATTCTCCCCTCCTTAGAAACATTCGTCCCGAATGTTCCTTCTAAGTCTCAAAAACAAACATGCGTCAGTATAGTCTTTACTACTATACTTACGAGAACAAGCCTGCCACACCTGGCCACAGAAAACCTGTGCAAAATACTTACATCCTAGTCCACGAGGACACACCTCCGACATCACAAAAGCCTTTACCCGAAGTCCAAAATATACTTCCCTCACACCTTCTTCTTACAAAAGGAATGATCGCATCTATGCTCGCCATACATG
This sequence comes from Przewalskia tangutica, assembly GCA_029844215.1. Taxonomy (NCBI): domain Eukaryota; kingdom Viridiplantae; phylum Streptophyta; class Magnoliopsida; order Solanales; family Solanaceae; genus Przewalskia; species Przewalskia tangutica. The sequence continues at coordinate 70,465,210 of CM056727.1, forward strand.
CTCGCTTCTTCCCTTACGTGTCGTACCCTTCTTGTACACTCGAACTCTTTCTCATAACTTACCACATTTCTGTTACTGATTCCGTTCCCGAAATCTCTGGGTTACTATCTCCAACTATCTGAACCTTGCCAACATCGAACCAATCGACCGGCAACTTACACTTCCGCCCCTACAAGGCTTCGTAAGGCGATATCCGAATACTGAAATGGTAGTTATAAAAACACTCCCTCAACAGGGGGCAACAATCCTCACAGCTACCCCTGAAATCCAAACACTGGCCCGAGGGCGAATGCGATACGGAGACTCACCGGAGTCCCTACCCTGCCTGATAACACTCCCAGAAAACGAAAATAGCCACAACCTGGGCTTCACTGTCTGTCATAAGGTGAAGGTAGGCACCTCGTGCAACCTTACAACCTTCTTGAAACAACATCTCGCATAACCCTCTGCCGAGTAAACAAATTCTAATCGAAGGACAAGATGGGTGACTCATCACCGACCATCGTCACACGATCCACGAACTCAGACTGGCTAACCAAACATGGGCCTAACACCCTCATGACCCTACCACAAAGCGGGACCACCACGAATCGACTTCACCAACAACAAAGCCGCGGTTGACCCGCAACATGGCCTCAACCCGACCCGGCAACGCGTAAAACTCTAGCTCCCCGATTCGGAACAATCTCACTAATCACGTTACGAAAACCTAGCGGTCTTCTTAGCTCAACTACCATATTTCATACCACTTTTGTCACTTTGCCGCGAGCCACACACAGCACTCCGGCGACCCAACAAATGGTACCGGCCGCCATGATCCCATACACAATGGACGTGCCATACGGAGAGCCACGGTTCGCCCTGTTTCCGTGGTAGAGCTCGCCTCTTTATACGCCGCATTTCCGAATCTTACCCTGCTAACTAACCATGATTCTCTAATCACAATTTACTTATGTTATCGTAACATAATACTTAAGATAAACTCATCTTACACGCACTAGTCTCTAGAGGGTTAAGGATATACCGTATCTATCGCATCACTCCCTTAATTGTTCTAATCAAACTCGCCCGTAGGCGATAGCTAGGAAGATGACGAACTACCCACCGATCCTCGGCCGAGTCCTCCCACTAGGACATCCTTTCGACACATGGCCCGACGGCCGCCAAGAAACAAGTACCAACTACAAGACGACATTCCTCGATGACGTCATTACACCGTGAACACGGGGAAAACTAACCTACTGGCCGGAAACTACGTGTAGCCGTGGAACCGAAGCTCGAGCTCGACCAACTCCCGCATACCCCGCACGCCCCGAACCCCGCGAGGACCACTCCGCACCGTGGATGTGCATATCTAATCTGGCCGAGGTGGTTCGCCTCGAAAGTTACCAAAGGACTCGCTGCTCGCCCTCTTCTTCGCCCCTGTTAACCCGCCGATCTCTACATTTCTTGGCTCGCCGCGCATAAGCCCGCATACGTGCCATGCTCAAACCCAATCAAGAACTTCGCACACCCTCTCTTAGATAGTCATCAAGACTCGCGTACATCGCATACACTCTCTCGTAGCCAAATCCATAGCTAGTAACAGGTCGCTTTGCAATCTATATTCACCGCTCTGGCCGTGGAACCAAGGTTCAAATGTCATGGCCGCAGAGGAATCGCCGCCGCGGCTAAACTTTGCCGGGCTAGTGACGTCGCAGAACTCCCCAAATGAAGCACCACCCCAGGTGATGATTGGGCCTGTGCCCACGCAACCCTCTGTACTCAACTCGCAGCTCCCTCGGCTGCCTTGCCCTCCTGGGCCCTGGTTGCCTTACGCGAAGACATAACGATAAGGGAAAGAATTACGTTAGAGGGGTCCAACTTTATAACACGGCTCTAAGCACGATCTCAGAGTGAGAAGAATGGAAACCAATCCTAAATATCCTATAGCCTCCTGATTATTGGTGTGGTGCACAACACACCGATAATCAAGACTCTACTAGATACGGTCTGTAGACACTTTCCGAGGATTAACTGCTCTGATACCACTTTTGTCACGACCCGATCCCGGGCCCGTGACTGGTGCCTTACCCCGGGCACCCTAGTGATACAACATCAGAGTAATCAGCGGAACATAAAACAATAACATGAAGTCAAAGTAATAAGACAGTGAAATAAGAAGACAGGCTAACCAAAACGGTTACCTTTAGTATAAATAAATATCAATTTGAACAGTTACATCCCATTACAATCCTGCCCACAACAAGATTACATGCACTTATGAATGATATGACAACAACGACGGATGGGGCTCGCCATACCCCTGAATGTAAGCACCTACAACAACAGGGGACTATACCAAGATAAGCCTCCGGAGAAACGGAGCTTTCCCAAATGCTGAACTGTGACCCTAAGAGCGAGGATCAACGACTGGTGTACCTTTACCTGCGGCATGAACGCAGCCCCCCGAAGGAGGTCAGTACAACAGGTACCAAGTATGTGAAACATGAAGATACTGTGAATGAAATCATAGTAGTCTATAGAAAGCAGGAGACATGTATGATAACCAAACTACAGTTCACAATAAATAAGCAGTCATGTCTAGTCAGGGACTCACGCCCTCAAAGTCATCAATCATGCCCGTGGAATATCTTCCTCACTGCCGGCAGTCTATGATAGAAAAGCACCAAGGAATATACATGAACAGCAGGTCCCACCTGTGTCCAAATAAAATAGTACAGGGTAAGTACGAAGGCATAGCCGACTACTAACACCCACAGTACTAACAAGGTCATAAACTGTATCATGATATCTGTCTAGACCGTCACATGATCAAAGCTGGTCGCCGCTCGCAATATCAAATGCGCGTCTAGCCCTGGAACTCCCCGCAGCTCCGCATAGGCCAATCTCATAGGCCCGCATGAGGTATAACCCCGCATCGAGGGTAGCTACTCCCAAGATCGCCCCGACTCGCACCGCACGGCCACATGTAACCGCATGACCATAAAGGCCGCACACTAACTCGAACTCTCGTAGCTCCGCATAGGCCCCGGTGACCCGCATGAGGTATTCTCGAATCACGGTCCTGCATCGCTGAGTCTACCCCGTGACGGAGGGCCTTAACCCCTAAACATGGCAAGAGGCGAGTGATGTAATACTAGCACAACGGCCACCGCTTAAACAACATAAGCACAACAAGTGGAAACCCTTTACGTAAATATCACGAATACAAACACTGTAGCATCCTAATATGTTTACTTATCAAATCAACAAGAAGGTATTACTGTGCTATCACAAACCAATACAATCAAGTTATTCACACATAAGGTACTTTCTACTATATGATTAACGATCGGTTTTTATCCCCAAAGTACTTTATACAATAACTCTTTAAAGATCCGTTACTTTCACAAAAGTCACACAATACCCGTAGTATATAACAATAGAGTGATTATCTTTTGAAGTAAATCAAAACACTTCTCTTTGTAAAATCAAGTAACAACATTCTTTTCCAAACGTTCAAGTTTGCCTAATTCCATTTACTCAAGTTTCTCCATTTTTGAAAGGTTTCGTAGTTCATAGTTTTAAATCCTTTAAAACAATTTGAAAAACATATACCTTATATGTGAGTAGGTTATTCTTGTTTATAACAATCTTTTAACAGCAGCCATGATCTAGGAAATGTAATATCATTTTGTCTCATCTTAGCTTCTATGCAGATGGAGGTTTCTACTGGTTTTAATAATACTTGATTAGTCAATACATTTCTCTTTATTAGCGCCTACGTGGTTCGTTCGATACTTATTCTCATTTCCGAATTCAGTAAAACATTATTCTTTTAAAATCAAGTACTCATTACTCGCTAATGAGGTTTTACAACATTTTTATCAAAATGTTACACATCAAGTCAATTAGGTTAAGCCTCTTATCTTTCAAGATCAAGTCTCTTAACTTCTACAATAATAAATCATTCTGTTACCTACATAGAGTCGTTATAACTAACTTCCCATAAAACTATTATAACACCCTATGTTTTTGAACCAACCAAACTCGTTTAGCACATGTACGTCTACCGTACTACATAGTTTACAAAACATCATGCTAGAAAGGATAGGAAGAGGTTCACATACCTCGCGACGATTATCGACAAGAAGCAATACGCTCCTCAGTACTGTACCCCTGCTAGCCTTTTCCACTCTTCAAGTAGAATACGCTACTCGTAGTACTTCCACCTATATAGACCACAAACGTCTATTAACACTTGGTTCCATATTCTACAGAAAATTCGGCAGCATCTCCCCCCCCCCCCCGCAACAGCGTAAATCTCCTCCTCGATCGAGGCCGGCTACCAAGCCAACCAGGGGGGGTTTATACGTCTAGCCGGACGTATACAATTCTTCAATACAATAATACCACAAGTCATCAGAATACAATCCTATGTAATTACAGTTCAGTTCTCTTCTTTATTCAGATCTATACATAGTATACTTCAACTATACAATCCTACAACATGTAATTTCCAATTACATTAGGGGACAAGAATATTTACCTCGATAAGCCCAAAATTATCCAAGTTATAATGTCGATCCTGAGCAAGGTTGAGTTCCTACTCCGCGCGCACCAACCCCCTCCAAACAACCCTTAGAAGTTCTACACAACTTCTTCTTAATACTCCAACCAACTATGGAGATTTTCCTTAGGGTTTCGGTTTGAGACTAAAAGGACATAAGGTAGTATTTCCGGGCTCTACGTATAGAGGTATCTTTGGAATACTACAAGGTATACGGCTAAGGTAATTTGGGTATAGTAACAATACTTTGGAGAGTATTTCTACCAAGAGAGGTACCTCTCAAGACACCACTAGGAGTGGTGTACTTCGGCCAAGGCCTCAGGAGGGTGCACCTCGCCAAGGCCTCTCAAAGGAAGAGGAGGGACGAAACCACAAGGAGGGAGGGAGGTTTTCAAGACTTGGAAATTATGGAATGGATGAAGAAGTCTTCAAAGGGGGAGGGTATTTATAGGCCAACCAAAGGCCAACCAATGGCCAAGATCTAGCCAAGTGGGGGGCAAGTGGAGGGCCAAGATATGCCCAAGTGCCCCCTAGACCCTACTCCTTAAAACCCTCACAAATATCTACACAAATATCTACCAACACTTGCCCATTCAATCGGCCCTACCGCCTTTTCAGTCCACCAACGAGAGGTGCCAAGTGTTGCCCTCTCGCTGGTCCAAAACGTTCCGCATCTCGCAAAAATCCGCAAAAATACTAAATGACATCGCCTTAAATTACCCTTCGTAAGTTAGGTAGAACGCTTTTAAAAAAACGACTCTAACCGGGTGTTGTGCACAAACATAATTCGGTCAAGGGTGCCACATGGGGGTGACACGTGTCGCCCCCCGATTCGTCCAAAATATTTCGTCTTCCGAAAGCATCCATAACGGCCAAAATCTCAAAATCAAAGCGGGCCCCACAAAACCGTAAATTTCTCCCGTGGGCCCCACGTGACCATTTCCGAAAATAAAATCCCAAAATTCTAATATAATCTATGAAGACCAAATACCAAATCTGGGAATCCAATTCCCATTAACGAACATTTTTCTTCACAAAAAACGGAAACTTTTCCGTCGAAAACTCACATCTTTCTTTCTTTTCAAAATTTCTGTCGTACTCTCGTACGTACGTCCTCACTTACATACCCTGCAACTACGGGGTATAACATAAGGTTTGATAGAAGTACTATGACCATTTTAGGAGTGGAGTACTACGTGTGGCGTGATCTACTTGGCTTAAGGAGTAGCCGACGAGTTGAAGTACTTGGAGCGTTTTGCTATTTGTCGATAATCGTCGCGAGGTATGTGAACCTCTTCCTATCCTTTCTAGCATGATTGTTGTGAACTATGTAGTACGGTAGACGTACGTGTGCTAAACGAGTTTTGGTTGGTTTAAAACATATAGTGTTATAATAGCTTTATGGGAAGTTAGTTATAACGACTTTATGTGAGTAATAGAATGATTTATTGATTTTAGAAGTTAAGAGACTTGATCTTGAAAGATGAGAGACTTAACTTATAAATGACGTTTTATGAAATATTAAGAACAATGAATTTTGTTAAAAAGTTGTGAAACCTCATTCGTGAGTAATGAGTACTTGGCTTTTAAAGAATAATGTTTTACTGATTTCGGAAATGAGAATAAGTATCGAACAAACCATTGCAGCGTTAATAAAGGAAATGTATTGACTAATTGTTATTAAAACCAGTAGAAACCTCCATCTGCATAGAAGCTAAGATAAGACAAGATTGTATTACATTTCCTAGATCATGGTCAGAGAATAAGATTGTTATAAACAAGAATAAACGGCTCACACATAAGACTTATGTTACTCAATTGTTTTAAAAGAGATTAAGACTATGAGTTATGAAACCTTTCTAAAATAAGAGACTTGAGCATTTGAAATTAGGCAAACTTGAACGTTTGGAAAATAATGTTGTTACTTGATTTTTAAAAGAAAGTGTTCTGGTTTACTTAAAACGTGAGTCACTCGCTTTTAATACTACGGGTATCGGGTGACCTTTATAAAAGAATTGGATCTTTTTAAGGAATTTAACGTACGTAATACTTTGGGGGTTGGAACCTGCCCTTCGGCATAAAATGGAAGTACTTCAAGTTATGTGTAACTGCTTATGTTTGCGTGTGATAGCCTTGTTGTGCAAGCATCGTGATTTCTATACCACCACGCCTCTCTCGATGGCCTACCGATCGTTATGTATGATTCTTTATCGAGTCCCACGAGATGGGCCGAGATACGATTCCACCGATTCTTTATCGAGTCCCATGACGGGCCGAGACACGTATTCCACCGATTCTTTATCGAGTCCCACGAGATGGGCCAAACACGTATTCCACCGATTCTTTATCGAGTCCCACGAGACGGGCCGAGACACGATTCCACCGATTCTTTATCGAGTCCCACGAGATGGGTCGAGACACGATTCCACCGGTTCTTTATCGAGTCCCATGGGATGGGCCGAGACACGTATTCCACATGAATTATACCTAGATCGCCAGCTGGCGAAGGAGTTCCACGTACGGCAGGATGACTTTGAGGCGTGAGTCCCCGACTTGACATGACTACTTTTATGTTGTAAATCGTAGTTTGGTTATCATACATGTCTCCTGCTTTATATAGATCGCCATGATTTCATTTACTGATTTCGCCACATACTTGGTACTGTTATCGACTCTCCTTCGGGCCGAGCGTATAAAGAGGCCAGAGCATCTCACGCGGAATGCACCAACCGTGGCTCTCCGTATGGCACGCCCCGAGAAGGTCCAAACTCGTGGATCGCATGCAGTCCGGCATCATTTGTTGGTCGCCGAGTGACACTAGAACCTCGCGCAAAGTGACAAAAGTGGTATCGAGTAGTTAATCCTGGAAAGTGTCTACATGCACCGTATCTAGTAGTTTTGATTATCGCGTGTCGTGCACCACATCTATAATCGTGAGGCTACAGGATATTTAGGATTGGTTTCCATTCTTCTCATTCTGAGATCGTGCCTTAGAGCTGTGTTGTCAGTTGGAATCCCTCTGACGTATTCTTATGTGCCAGTTATGCCTCCGCGCAAGGCAATCGTGGCCTGGAGGGCAAGGCGCAGAGGAGTCGCGAGGAGTAGCGCGGTCTCATCGAGGCCACGCATTCGAGACGCCGCATCTACGGCAAGGAACAGAGGAGATGGGTTACGCGAGATGACCCGCTTATTGGCCGTGATAGTGGCAAGGCACGAGGATAGCCGGATGCAGAATTCGACTCTGTAATACCCGTAGTTCACCCGAGAACGGATAGTTTGAGACTGCGGGACTTTCTGAGCTGCAGCCCGCCAGAGTTCTATAGGTCGAGGCCTGAGGATGATCCGCAGGAGTTCATCCGACAGCGATTCTGGATCGCGAGAGTGATCAAGGCTTCGAGATCGAGCCGTGACCTTTCGGTTCGCATCGGCCGCGTGATACCGCAATGATCGTTTGATTCATGGGAGTCGCCCGAGGAGCATGCGCTCAGCCAGTTTGGGGCGAAGTTCTCAAGGGCATTTCTTGCACATTTCTTTCCTCCACAGATGAGAGGGCTCGCGAACAAATTTTTGAGCGGGCCGGCGCGCATCGGCATTAGGAGTACAACGTGGAGTTTGACTCGTTGGCTCGGTATGTCCCCGCCTTAGTGACCGATATGGAGGACGAGTGCACCGCCACGCCACCGCTCGATGATTACTTGCGAGGCTTGTTCGTGTAGCTCTTCACCGGGCATGGAAATTGCCCGCACGCAGCTCATGCACGCGCGAGGCACGAGAGGTCGACGGAATGACCGGATCGGCGAAGAGGGCGAACAGCAGGTCCTTTGTAACTTTCGAGGCGCCGCCACGGCAGTTAGTTATGCACTCGCCAAGCATGCAGTGGTCCTCCCGCCTTCGTGACGTTGGGTATTCGAGCCGGTCGAGCTCCGTGGCTTCGGTTCACAGTATACGGGTTCTAGCCATTGGGTTCATGTTTCCTGTGCACGATGCGGCAGCGCCATCCCGGAATGTCGCTTTTTATCGGGTGCTTGTTTTACTCGCGCCATCGTGGCCATGTGACGAAACTGTCCTAATAGGAAGGATACAGGCAGCAGGACTCAGCCTACCGGGTCAGTGGCAGGTTCATCACCTTCTACAGCTATGCGCCCTGCAGGGCAGGCCTATGATTAGAGTGAAGCGGTAGATACAGGTATATCCTTAACCCTCTAGAGATTTGTATATGTGATAAGATGAGTATATTTTAAGTGTTATGTTCAGATAGCATTATGATAAATTGTGATTTAGAGGCCTGGTTAGTAAAGGGGAAGTTGGGTACATAGAAAGTGTGAGCCTTAGAGTTTTATACGTGGAGACCTTAGAGGCGAGGCCGTCTTGAGTGGGTGATTTTACGGTTGGTCTTTGTCGATGTACTTGGTATGCGGGGAAATATTGTGGGATAATTACATGGGTAGTGTGAGATGGAAGTGGTAGCTTTCATGACGTGAATTAGTAAGATTGTTCCGGATCGGGGAACAAGAGTTTGGCGCGATTAGGGGTCGGGTTGAGGACCATTTGCGGGTCAACCCGTAGCCCGGATTAGGGTGGGGTCAGTTCCAGGTGGTCCCGCCAGGTGGTAGGGTCACAAGGGTGCTAGGCCCAAGTTTAGGTAACCATTGTACGAGTTCGTGGATGCGTTCGACCAGAATCGGATCGTGAAGGCCGGGGATGGCCTTAAAAGAATCTGAGGCCAGTAAGATGACCAAGTTTGGAGGTAGTGACTCCAAGGTTTTGGAAACTGCAGCGATGACGGAAATATGGTACGTGTACTATAAAGAGTTCGGGTGTACGAGAAAGGTACAACGAGTAAGAAAGGAAGCGAACATGTGTTAAGAGATGGAAGTGATCATTTTTGTGAAGTGAAGCGCGGGCGAAGTATCCTTTGGACCAGGAGTGAGAGTTAGTGTTGTTTTACATCTTAGAGGTGATTCCTCGTTAGTTTGGATTTGGGTTTCGCACGTATGTGATATTATGGCCATGTGTGGCATAATTGGTTTTGTAAGTATAGTAGTGAAGACTATGCCGGCGCATGTGTGATTATGGAGACTTAGAAGGAACATTCGTTTGGAAAATAATGTTGTTACTTGATTTTTAAAAGAAAGTGTTCTGGTTTACTTAAAAATGTGAGTCACTCTGTTTTTAATACTACGGGTATCGGGTGACCTTTATAAAAGAATTGGATCTTTTTAAGGAATTTAACGTACGTAATACTGGGGTTGGAACCCGCCTTCGCATAAAATGGAAGTACTTCCATGTGTAATCGCTTATGTTTGCGTGTGATAGCCTTGTTGTGCAAGCATCGATTTCTATACCACCGCGTCTCTCGATGGAGGGTCACTGATCTGTTATGTATGATTCTTTATCGAGTCCCACGAGACGGGCCGAGACACGTATTCCACCGATTCTTTATCGAGTCCCATGAGATGGGCCGAGACACGTATTCCACCTGATTCTTTATCGAGTCCCATGAGATGGGCCGAGACACGTATTCCACCTGATTCTTTATCGAGTCCCATGAGATGGGCCGAGACACGTATTCCACCTAATTCTTTATCGAGTCCCATGAGATGGGCTGAGACACGTATTCCACCTGGTTCTTTATCGAGTCCCATGGGATGGGCCGAGACACGTATTCCACATGAATTATACCTAGACTGCCGGCAGTGAGGAAGGGTGAGGATTTAGGCAAGTGTCCATTCTATCTACTACACAAATATATCCTACCAACTCCTTGACAAAATAGGCTCCAAATCGTCCCATTCATTACCGCCCAACGTCCCCAATGAGAGGGTGACAAGTGTCGCCCTCTCGTTGGTCCAAAATGTTTCGTCTCTCGGAAAAATCCGCAAAAATTAGAAATGACATAGCCGTAATTTACCCTACGCGAGTTGTGTAAAACGTTTTGTCGAAAAACGACTTAATCGTGTCAGGTACAAAAATAAATCGTCCAAGCCAACTTTAAAGTTCAAACTTTTCTACGTACGTCCTCACGTACATACTCGGGAAATACGGGGTATAACACTGACACGTGGCAAGTACACTAACCTCCACCAGATCCACCTGCGTCACGTAGCTGACGGGGGCACGTGAATCGGCCAGGCACCCGATCACAACCGTAAGTCACGATACTTCGCCGCGAAGCTGACACGTGGCAAGTGCAATAACCTATACCAGATCCACCTGCGTCACGTAGCTGACGGGGGCAAGTAAACAGGCTACGCACCCGATCACAACCGTAAGTCACGATACTTCGCCATAACCATAATGGTCACATGTCCACATCATCGGTGTAGACATGCCCATGTAATAATAATAATGTTGCACTGCGGAATCTTCCACACGCCAGACGCCCAAGTAAGTTCTCAACAAGTCAACCGGCCCTCCATTGAGAGACGCGGTAATATAGAAACACAATTCTTGCACAACAAAGACTATCTCAATAAGCATAGGCAAGTCACCCAACAACAAGCATAGGCAAGTCACCCAACAACAAGCATAGGCAAGTTACACAACTCAAAGTACTTTCATTTTAAGTCAAAATCCGGGTGTTAACCCTAAAGTACTACGTACGTTAAATTCCTTTTTAAAGAGATCCATTCCTTTTATAAAAGTCACCCGATACCCGTAGTATAAAATAGAGTGACTCACATTTTTAGGTAAACCAAAACACTTTCCTTTTCAACCACATTCTTTTCCCTAAGGTTCCAGTTTGCCTAATTTCAATTACTCAAGGCTCTTTGTTTTAGAGAAGTTTCATAGTTCAATGTCTTAATCTCTTTTAAAACATTTGAGTAACATATGCCTTATATGAGTGTAGGTTATTCTTATTCATAATCAATCTTATTAAGCAGCCATGATCTAGGAAATGTAATATCATTTTGTCTCATCTTAGTTTCTATGCAGATGGAGGTTTCTACTGGTTTTAATAATACTTCATTATTCATTACATTTTCCTTTATTAACGCTGCTGTGGTTTGTCGATACTCATTCTGATTTCCGAAATCAGTAAAACGTTATTCCTTTTAAAAACCAAGTACTCATTACTCACGAATGAGGTTTCACACAAAATTCATATTCATTTAATTAAGTTAAGTCTCTTATCTTTTAAGAATAAGTCTCTTAACTTCTAAAATCAGTAAACCATTCTGTTTATCTCTCTTAAGACGCTATACCTAACTTCCCATAAAGCTAGTATAACTCTTATGTTTTCAAAAACCAAATATTACTCTTCTTTTCAAAAAGGTTTCTTAATTCTTTTGAAATACTTCAAGATTCTTATTATCACACATCCAGTCAGTTATAAGTCAAATCAGTTATCTTTTAACACCCACAAAGCATATCTTACTTACATAAAGCTTGTTATACCCCGTATTTCCAGAGTATGTACGTAAGGGAATACGTACAAAAAGTTTGGCCTTAAAGTTTAGGCCTTGGACGATTTTTGGGCACAACTCACAAAGCAAATAGTTTTCCGACGAAACGTTTCCACAGCTTTCGTAGGGTAAATTCCGGCTATGCCATTTCTAATTTTTGCGAATTTTTCCGAGAGACGAAACATTTTGGACCAACGGGAGGGCGACACTTGTCACCCTCCAATTGATGGACTTGTATGAATTGGACCGAATTGGAGAGCCAATTTTGTCAAGTAGTTGGTAGGATATTTTGTGTGCAAGTTGGCTAGGTACACTTGCCCTAATCTTGGCCTTACACTTGCCTAGCACTTGGCTACATCTTGGCCCTTGGTTGGCCATCCCTTGACCTATAAATACCCCTCTTGAGATGAAGAGTTCTTCATCCACAAAAGCTTCCAAGTCTAAAAATCCTCTCCTCTCCCTTTGTAGCCTTTTCGTCCAAACACCTCCCCCTCCCCTTGTGAAGGCCCTTGGCCGAATACGCCCCCCTAGCCTAGCCAAAATCTACCCTCCCTCCCTCCCTTGGTAGAAAAGTTGTCTTCTAGTATTGTTATAATGCCCAAAATACCCTAGCCCAAATCCCTTAGTACTTAGTAGAAGTTGTGAAGAACTTCTAAGGTTTCCTCGAGCTACTGAGCGCACAACTTAGGAGCTAAACCTTGCTCAAAGCGACTTTATCTAGGATATTATTGGGCTTACCGAGGTAACTAATCCTAACCTCTTTGAATGAGAGAATACATACTGTAGTAGTATAAGAATAAGTATAAATACTTAGAAGAATATCACAGAATAGAATTGAACTGTTATCACAGTAGAAGGGTTTAAAAGAAGATTAATCAAATTGTACTTACATAGGACTGTTTTCACAGTAGACTTGAGTAGCTCACCGGGTAGGGAAGTACTGCCCAATTTTCCGTAGGATATAGAACCCTCTGTTTAGAACTGTTTACAAAGTAGTTCAACGCGTTGATAGACGTGTCAGACTATTATAGGCTGATTCTCTGCGCGCGACATATTCAACTTGGCAGGTGGTTTTCGCTGAGAAGGTATGTGATTCTTCCTAAAGCATGATATTTTACAATATATATGTAGTACGGTAGACGCATACGTGTTAATCGAATAATACTTACGGAATGCCTCACGCTTAAGCTGAATAATACTTATGGTAATGCCTCACGCTTAAGCTCGAATAATAAAGAATCAAAGCATTTCAAAAGAATATCAATCATTTTTAATGTAAGAGAACTAATTGGTTTTAAAAAAGCTTAAGAGTTATACTAGCTTTATGGGAAGTTAGGTATAACCACTTAAGAATGATAAAAGAAACAGTTTGCCTATGTGTTTATAACAGACTTATATTGAATTGTGAAAAGAATAATAAGATGGTTTGATAAGTAGACATGATATGATGCTATGTGTGTTAGTGTCTTGTAACGTTTTTGTTGTGCTTATGTTGTTTAAAGATGTGTTATGTTAGTGTACTATCACTCACCTCTTGACATATTACCGGGTTGTCGCCTCCGACGCGGGTAGACTCAGCGATGCGGGACCATGATTCGAGAATACCTCATGCGGGTTCGGGGACCTATGCGAGCTACGGAGTTCGGTGTTAGTGATGCGGGTTATACCTCATGCGGTCTATGTGGCCATGCGACTACGAGTCCGTGACGACGCCGAGGAGTAGCTACCGACGCGGGTTATGTACCCTATGCGGCCTATGTGAGTGGCCCATGCGACTACGAGAGTCCGTGATTAGGCTTGCATGGTGATACTACGCAATTGGCCCCGCTTCGATCATTCGCACCTAGAAAAGACACATGCTTTACCTATTGTTGCTCTTGTTTATGATGTGGCACTATGCGAGGTCCCCTCGTTGTCTCATACATACTTGCAAACCGATTTTAAAATGATATGTTTTCATTTAAGTATTTTACGCTTTCATATACTTAGTACTGTTATCGACTCCTTCTGGCCGTTCATGCCGCAGTAAGTGGCAAGAGTGCTAGATCCACATTCTTAGGATCTCTACGTTGGTATCGGAGCTCCATCTTTTCCGAGGCTCTACTTGGGTATGATCTCCCCGTTGTAGATAGTTTTGTATAGCCAGGGTATGGCGGGCCCCGTCCCGCCATAGTTGTATATTTCCTTAGAGGTCTCAGTAGTCATGTTGTACAAGATATCGGATGTATGCTAAACCATGTTTATATATATATGCCGAAAGGCGATGTTTTCACATAAAGCGTGTCTTATTTTATAAATCGTTTCATGTCTTGTTTTATATTTCCGTGACACTGATGTATGACTACTGGGTGCCGCAAGGCACTACCACGCCCCGGAATAGGTCGTGACAAAAGTGGTATCGAGCGATTAATCCTGGAAAGTGTCTACGCATCGTATCCAAGAGTTCGTTATCTGTGTTGTGCACCACACCAATAATCGTGAGGCTATAGGATATTTAGGATTGGTTTCATTCTTCTCACTCGAGATCGTGCTTTAGAGGCGTGTTAAAGTTAGACCCTCTAACGTATTCCTTTCTCAGAATGATTATGCCTCCACGTAAGGCAACCCGGCCTGTGGCAAGGCAGCCGAGGGAGCTGCCATTAGGACACCTAGAGTCACGAGGGCTCGAGCCCAGTCTATACCGCAGACGGCGAGTTCCATGACGCCGCCGGCCCCAGCAGAGACCAAAGTACCCACACCTCATGTCCCACAGCCTGTGGCGGAGGAGTTAGGGTACAAGGAGATGGCCCAGCTATTGGCTAGAGTTGTGGCCAGATACGAGGATAGGCTGGATACTGGCCGATTCAGCTCGGCTCGGCCGCACCGTGGTGCACCCGAGGGCAGATAGTTTGAGGCTACGAGATTTCTTGAGTTGTAGCCCGCCAGAGTTTTACGGGTCGAGGCCGGAGGATGATCCGCAGAGTTCATCCGTCGCCTCTGAGATCATGCGGGTGATCAAGGCCTCAGAGACAGAGTCTGTGACCTTCGGTTCGCATCGGCTGCGTGATACCGCAGTCGATTGGTTTGATTCATGGGAGTTATCCCGGGGAGAGCACGCGTCCCCAGCTATTTGGGATGAGTTCTCAGAGGCTTTCCTCACTCACTTCTTGCCTCCACAGATGAGGAGGGCGCGGGCTGATAGATTTTTACTGCTGAGGCAGAGAGGACGCACTGTCAGGGAGTACAATGTCGAGTTTGATTCTTTGGCTCGATATGTCCCAGCGTTGGTAGCAGATATGGAGGATAGGGTGCACCGCTACGTCACTGGGCTAGATGATTATATGGCCGAGTCATGTGCGGGTGTTTCTCTTCAGCCGGGTATGGACATTACCCGCATGCAGGCTCATGCTCTTGGATGTGAGGAGCGTAGAGATCGACGGGTTGACAGGCAGCAGCAGAAGAAGACCAGGACGGCAGGGTCTTTTGGTGGCTATCGTGGTGGGCGGCCTCAGTGAGCCTAGATTTGCACCACACCACTCGAGAGCACTCTGCACCGCCCTCAAGACACCAGACATTCGAGAGCGCACAGGCCCAGGACTTGATGTCGAGCGGCAGGTATCGCCGATCGGGACCACCCCCCCCTCAGTGTGGCCGATGCAGATCCCACTTCGGGAGTTGTGGTGCTACGGGAGCTTGTTTCGGGCCAGGCCAGCAGGGTCACTTTGCGAGGAACTGTCCGACCAAGGGCAGTGCTGATGGTAGGGGTCAGCCTACATGTTCTTTCGCCGGGTCTTCTTCATCCCCGACAGTTACTCGCCCCGGAGGGCAAGGTACTCATGGACCAGCGGGTCGCGGCAGAGGTCGTGGCGCGGGTCCCAGTTCTAGCGGTCCTCAGAACCGCATATATACTTTGTCCACCGACAGATCGTGAGGCCTCACCTGATGTCGCCACGGTACCTTATCGGTTCGGGTTTGATGTGTATGCTTTGATAGATCCGGTTCTACTGGCCCTATATATCTCCCTTGTTGCTAGTAGGATAGGGATAGAGCACGAGTCCATAGACCTTTCGAGGTAGCTACGCCAGTGGGTGATTCGGTGGTTGCTCGGCGTATATGAGCTTGTCCCGTGACTATTTACGATCGTCGGACCCAGCCGACTTGATAGAGTTGGAGATGATTGACTTCGACGTGATCATGGGGATGGATTGGCTAGCTTGCTACGCCAATGTAGATCGCAGAGAGAGTAGTACGGTTCCAGCTCGGCGAGCCGGGTGTTGAGTGGGAGGGGAGCACGGTATCGCCGAGGGGTAGGTTTATTTCCTACCTAAAGGCTAGGGAGATGGTGCCGAAGGGGTACATCTACCATCTCGTTCGGGTGTTTGATATCAAGGCTGCGGTACAGATTTTCCGCCGCCCAGTGGTCAGAGAGTTCCCAGACGTGTTTCCAGACGACCTCCCGGGTATCCCTCCTGAGAGGGAGATTGAGTTTTGTATTGACATTTTGCCAGACACTCGGCCTATTTCCATTCCGCCATACAGAATGGCACCTGCCGAGTTGAGAGAGTCAAGGATCACTTAGAGATTTCTTTGGAGAAGGGCTTCATCAGGCCTAGTGTTTCTCCCTGGGGAGCGCCGGTATTGTTCGTGAAGAAGAAGGACGGGACGCTGCGCATGTGTGTTGATTACAGGCAGCTGAACAAGGTGACCATTAAGAACAGATACCCTTCCTGTGATTGATGATTTGTTCGACTTGCAGGTGCGAGATGCTTCTCCAAGATTGATCTACGGTCGCTATCATCAAAGTGCGAGTCGAGAGGTGGATGTCCCTAGATCGCATTCAGACCGTCAGACGCATTATGAGTTCGGGTCATGTCTTTGGTTGACCAATGCTCCGCAGGTATTCATGGATTTGATGAACCGAGTGTTCAAACCATTTTGGACACGCTTGTGATAGTGTTCATTGATGATATCTTGGTTTATTCTCGCCAGAGCGAGCACGCGAGCATTTGAGCGATCAGGCCGGCGCTTCTCCAGACTCAGCAGACGCCAAGTTTTCCAAATGTGAGTTTTGGTTGACTTGATGGCGTTTCGGGCATATTGTCGGGCCGATGACATTCGAGTGGATACGCCAAGATCGAGGCATCAGACTTGCCTAGACCTACTACTCCGGCAGAGGTTCGCAGCTTTCTAGGCCTTGCAGATATTATCGGCGGTTCGTGGAGAAGTTTGCTTTATATTCGCACCATTGACTAGGCCGACTCGTGGCGCCAAGTTTGATGGTGATGCTTGTGAGCGGGGTTTCGATTCTTGAAAGAGAGACCGACGACCGCCCGTTCTTACTCTTCCGGATGGTCCAGATGGTTATGTTGTGTATTGTGATGCGTCAGGCATCGAGTTGGGATGTGTGTTGATGCAGCATGGCAGGGTTATAGCATATGCATCCCGACAGCTGAAGAAGCACGAGAGGAACTACCCCACCCATGATTTGGAGTTGGCGGCTCTGATTCACGCTTTGAAGATCTGGAGGCACTATTTGTATGGGGTTCACGTGGATATTTTTACAGACCACAAGAGCCTCCAGTATATCTTCAGCCAGAGGGAGTTGAACTTACGACAGAGACGGTGGTTAGAGTTGCTTAAGGATTACGATGTTGATATCCTGTACCACCCGGGGAAGGCCAATGTGGCGATGCTCTTAGTCGTAGGTCGGGGGAGCCTATCGATGTGCAGCTAGAGAGGAGGGACATGGTTCGTGATTTGCACCAGTTAGCGAGCCTTGGTGTCCGTTTGATTGATTCTGATAGCAGTGGGGTTAGAGTTCGTGAGGTTGCCGAATCTTCCATCGTCGAGGAGGTGAAGAGGCAACAGTTCGAGGATCCAGCGTTGATTCGATATCGTGATACAACTCTTCGTGAGGGCAAGGGTCCTTTTGAGGTAGCACCTGATGGGGTGCTAAGGTTTGAGGTGTCAGGTGTTCCGGATGTTTCAGACTTGGCAAGAGTTCTCGGGGAAGCACACGGTAGCGTTACTATCCATCCGTGGTCGACCAAGATGTACCACGACCTTAGATCCGTATTGGTGGGATGGCTTGAAGAGGACGTTGCGAGTTCGTAGCTCGCGCCCGTGTTGTCGCAGTGAAGGTAGAGCACCGGAGGCCCGTGGTTTGTTACGCATTTATCGAGATCCCGACCGGAAGTGGAGGTAATCAACATGGACTTCATCACGGGATTACCTCGCACTCGCAGGAGACATGATTCTATATGGGTTATCGCCGACAGTCGACGAAATCAGCCCACTTTCTTCCCGTCAGACGACTTTTTCTGAGGATTATGCCGACTTTACATCCGAGAGATCGTCGATCGCATGGAGTCCCTATTTCGATCATATCGCATGCAGGAGCCCGCCACGCTAACTTCCGAGGTCTTTCCAGAGAGGTTTAGGGACGCAGTGAGCCCGAAATCGCATTCCATCCACGCATGCAGACGACAGCCGAGCGCACTATCCGCACTTCGAGGATATGTCGCGAGCCCGTTATCGACTTCGTGGGTAGGGAGGATCATTTGCCTCTAGTTGAGTTCGCGTACAATAATAGCTACCACTCCAAAGATTCGACGGGCGCCTTACGAGGCCTTGTATGAGGAAGTGCAGATCGCCTATAGGTTGGTTCGATGTGGGCGAGGTGCGATTAATGGGACCAGATTTGGTGCAGCAGTGGATAAGGTGAAGCTTATCCGAGAGCGCTATCGATACCGTAGTCGATGGTCGACGCAGATCATCGTCGTCACGATCTTGAGTTCGAGGTTCATGATTGGGTTTTCCTAGCGTGTCACCCATGGCGGTGTGATGAGATTCGGAAGAAGAAACTCACCAAGGTACATTGGGCCGCTTCGATTGTCCGCAGGTAGGCAAGGTTGCTATGAGTTGGATCTGCCGTCCGATCCGGAGGCGCGCATCCAGCTTTTCACGATCTACGCCGGCGAGATGTATCGGGATCCATCTAGGGTGCACCCGATTGACGATGTCCAGTGACCAGGGGTTATCGTATGAGAGATTCCATAGCGATAGTCGATCGTCAAGTTAGGCGTCTGACCGGACGTGGCTTCCACAAAGTCTTGTGGCGAACGAGCTCGGGGAGGATGACGTGGAAGCCGGCGAGGACATGAGGCGTAAGTATCCTCACCTATTCCCCACACCTCCAGGTAATTCACTTTCCTACTTGTAAATTTTCGTTATCGTTTCTGCCTAAGTGTTGTTTTTTGGCCGTGTGTGGCTTTTGCAAACTGTTTAAGTTTTGAAGAACCTTATCGTTATCTGTCTTGGGAAGGAACATTCGGGACGAATGTTTCTAAGGAGGGGAGAATGTTATACCCCGTATTTCCAGAGTATGTACGTAAGGGAATACGTACAAAAAGTTTGGCCTTAAAGTTTAGGCCTTAGACGATTTTTGGGCACAACTCACAAAGAAAATAGTTTTCCGACGAAACGTTTCCACAGCTTTCGTAGGGTAAATTCCGGCTATGCCATTTCTAATTTTTGCGGATTTTTCCGAGAGACGAAACATTTTGGACCAACGGGAGAGCGACACTTGTCACCCTCCAATTGATGGACTTGTGGCGGAATTGGACCGAATTGGAGAGCCAATTTTGTCAAGTAGTTGGTAGGATATTTTGTGTGCAAGTTGGCTAGGTACACTTGCCCTAATCTTGGCCTTACACTTGCCTAGCACTTGGCTACATCTTGGCCCTTGGTTGGCCATCCCTTGACCTATAAATACCCCTCTTGAGATGAAGAGTTCTTCATCCACAAAAGCTTCCAAGTCTAAAAATCCTCTCCTCTCCCTTTGTAGCCTTTTCGTCCAAACACCTCCCCCTCCCCTTGTGAAGGCCCTTGGCCGAATACCCCCCCTAGCCTAGCCAAAATCTACCCCCCCTCCCTTGGTAGAAAAGTTGTCTTCTAGTATTGTTATAATGCCCAAAATACCCTAGCCCAAATCCCTTAGTACTTAGTAGAAGTTGTGAAGAACTTCTAAGGTTTCCTTGGAGCTATCGGAGCGTACAACTTAGGAGCTAAACCTTGCTCAGGCGCGACTTTATCTAGGATATTATTGGGCTTACCGAGGTAACTAATCCTAACCCTCTTTTGAATTAGAGAATACATACTGTAGTAGTATAAGAATAAGTATAAATACTTAGAAGAATATCACAGAATAGAATTGAACTGTTATCACAGTAGAAGGGTTTAAAAGAAGATTAATCAAATTGTACTTACATAGGACTGTTTTCACAGTAGACTTGAGTAGCTCACCGGGTAGGGAAGTGCTGCCCAATTTTCCGTAGGATATAGAACCCTCTGTTTAGAACTGTTTACAAAGTAGTCTGAACGTTGATAGACGTGTCCGACTATTATAGTCGATTCTGCGCGCGACATATTCAACTTGGCGTGGTTTTCATGAGAAGGTATGTGATTCTTCCTAAAGCATGATATTTTACAATATATATGTAGTGCGGTAGACGCATACGTGTTAATCGAATAATACTTACGAATGCCTCACGCTTAAGCTCGAATAATACTTACGGCAATGCCTCACGCTTAAGCCCGAATAATAAAGAAGCGAAAGCATTTCAAAAGAATATCAATCATTTTTTAATGTAAGAGAACTAATTGGTTTTAAAGCGAAGCTTAAGAGTTATACTAGCTTTATGGGAAGTTAAGTATAACCACTTAAGAATGATAAAAGAAACAGTTTGCCTATGTGTTTATAACAGACTTATATTGAATTGTGAAAAGAATAATAAGATGGTTTGATAAGTAGACATGATATGATGCTATGTGTGTTAGTGTCTTGTAACGTTCTTGTTGTGCTTATGTTGTTTAAAGATAAGTTGTTATGTTAGTGTACTATCACTCACCTCTTGACATATTACGGGGTTAAGTCGCCTCCACGCGGGTAGACTCAGCGATGCAGGACCATGATTCGAGAATACCTCATGCGGTTCAGGGACCTATGCGAGCTACGGAGTTCCGTGTTAGTGATGCGGGGTTATACCTCATGCGGTCTATGTGGCCATGCGGACTACGAGTCCAGGACGATGCCGAGGAGTAGCTACCCTCGATGCAGGGTTATGTACCCTATGCGGGCCTATGTGAGTGGCCTATGCGGACTACGAGAGTCGTGATTAGGCTTGCATGGTGATACTACGCAATTGGCCCCGCTCGATCATTCGCAGCCTAGAAAAGACACATTACGCTTTACCTATTGTTGCTCTTGTTTATGATGTGGCACTATGCGGTCCTCGTTGTCTCATACATACTTGCAAAACCGATTTTAAAATGATATGTTTTCATTTAAGTATTTTACGATTTCATATACTTAGTACTGTTGTCGACCTCCTTCGGGGCTACGCTCATGCCGCAGGTGGCAAGCAGTGCTAGATCCACATTCTTAGGATCTCTACGTTGGTGCTGAGCTCCATCTTTTCCGAGGCTCTACTTTTGGGTATGATCTCCTGTTGTAGATAATTTTGTATGCCAGTGGTATGTATGGCCCCGCCCCGCCATAGTTGTATATTTCTTTAGAGGTCTGTAGTCATGTTGTACAGTATCGGATGTAACTGCTAAACCATGTTTATATATATATGCCGAAAGGCGATGTTTTCTCACATAAACTGTGTCTTATTTTATAAACTGTTTCATGTCTTGTTTTATATTTCCGCTGATTACTCTGATGTATGACTACTTGGGTGCCCCGGTAAGGCACCAGTCACGGGCCCCGGAATGGGTCGTGACAAAGCTGTTATAACCAACTTCCCATAAAGCCGTTATAACACTTTATGTTTTAAACCAATCAAATGCATTTAACACATGTACGTCTACCTTACTACATAGTTATACACATATCATGCTAGAAAAGATAGGAAGAGGTTCACATACCTCGCGACGATTATCGACTAATAGCAAAACGCTCCAAGTACCTCAAACCGTCGGCTACACCTTAAGCCAAGCTTTCACGCCACACGTAGTACTTCAACCTATAGAGGCCACAAGGCACCTATTAACATCTAGATCTCAACGTAGAATATTCTACAGAAAATTCGGCAGCACCTCCCCCCCCGCAACAGCGTAAATCTCCTCCTCTATCGAGGCCGGCTACCAAGCCAACTGGGGTTTACACGCCTAACCGGACGTGTACAATTGGAATTCACATTAATGCTACACAAGTCATCAGAATACGTCTATGTAATTCTGATTCAGTTCTCTTCTTTAAAATTGGGCTTAAGTCAAAAGACATTGCCGCACAATTATGATTAGTTCTATATATAGTATACTTCAACTATATATTCCTACAACATGTAATTTCCAATTACAATAGAAGGTCAAGAGTGTTTACCTCGATAAGCCCAAAATTATCCAAGTTTATATGTCGATCCTGAGCAAGGTTTAGCTCCTACTCCGAGTGCTCCAATCCGCTCCAAACAACCCTTTGAAATTCTAACCAACTTCTACTCAAATACTTCAACTATCAATGAAGATTTCCTTAGGGTTTCGTTTAGTGGCTATAGGAAAGTATAATAGTATTTTCCGGGCTCTACGTATAGAGGTAACTGTCACGACCCGTTCCGGGGCCCGTGACTGGTGCCTTACCCGGGCACCCAAGTAGTCATACATCAGAGAAAATCAGCGGAACATAAAACAATAACATGAAGTCAATGCAATAAGACAGTGAAAGAAGACAAAGCAACCAAAACGGTTACCTTCAGTATATATAAATCAATTTAAAACCGAACAGTGACATCCCATATACAACTCTGCCCACAACAAGATTACTGCACTTAAGAGTGATGACGATAACAATGGGCGGACAGTGGCCCCGCCATACCTCGAATGTAAGCACCTACTACGCAGGACTATACCATCGATAAGCCTCCGAGAAACGGAGCTTCCCAAACGCCGAATCGTGACTCGAGAGCTAGGATCAATGATCGTGTACTCAACTCGCGCATGAACGCACTTCGGGCGAGGTCGATAACAGTACCAAGTATGTGGAAATCAAAATATCGTAAATGAAATCATAGCGCTAAATAAAACAGAGACATGTATGATTACCAAACTACGATCACAATAAATAAGGCCATGTCAAGTCATGGACTCATGCCTCAAAGTCATCACTCAAATATAACCACGGGTCTCACGCCCACAACATCGCTCATGCCCGTGGAATACCTTCCTCACCGCCAGCCTATGATAGAAAAGTACCAAGGAATACACATGAACACGTGTCCCACGTGTCCAAATAAAAGACATGCGGGTAAGGCATAGCCGACTACTAACACCTACGATTAGCAAGGTCATAAATCAGATCATGAAATCTGCTGCATCATTACATGATCAAAGCCGGTCACTCGCTCGCAGATCAAATGTGCGCGTCTAGCCTCGAACTTCCCAGCTCCGCATAGGCCATTCCGATGGCCCGCATGAGGTATTCCCCGCATCGAGGGTAGCTACTCCCCGGCATCGTCCTGGACTCGCAGTCCGCATGGCCACATAGACCGCATGACCATAAAGGCCGCACACTAACCTGGAACTCTCGTAGCTCGCGATAGGCCCTCAGACCCGCATGAGGTATTCTCGAATCATGGTCCTGCATCACCGAGTCTACCCCGCATCGGAGGCGCCTTAACCCCTAATCAAGGTGAGTGGTATAATACCAACATAACGCTTTATCGTTTAAACAACATAAGCACAATCAAGGGAAACCCCTTTACACAAACATCACAAGATACTAACACACGTAGCATCCTAATCATGTTTATTTATCAAATCAAACAAGAAGGTATTTACAAGGCTATCACAAACCAACACAATCAAATTATTCACACAAGGTACTTTCTACTATATGATTAACAAGATCGGGTTTTTATCCCCAAAGTACTTCATACATTAACTCTTTAAGAGATATGTTCTTTCACAAATAGTCACACAATACTCGTAGTATATGAAAATAGATTGATTATCTTTTGAAGTAAATCAAAACACTTCTCTTTGTAAAATCAAGTAACAACATTCTTTTCCAAACGTTCAAGTTTGCCTAATTTCAATTACTCAAGTTTCTCATTTTCGAAAGGTTTGTAGTTCATAGTATTAATCACTTAATAACAATTTGAGAAACATATACCTTATGTGTGAGTAGGTTATTCTTGTTTATAACAATCTTATAACAGCAGCCATGATCTAGGAAATGTAATATCATTTTGTCTCATCTTAGCTTCTATGCAGATGGAAGTTTCTACTGGTTTTAATAATACTTGATTAGTCAATACATTTCTCTTTATTAGCGCTGCTGTGGTTTGTTCGATACTTATTCTCATTTCCGAAATCAGTAAAACACTATTCTTTAAAATCAAATACTCATTACTCGCGAATGAGGTTTTACAACATTTTTAACAAAATGTTACACATCAAGTCAATTAGGTTAAGTCTCTTATCTTTCAAGATCAAGTCTCTTAACTTCTACAATAAATAAACCGTTCTGTTACCTACATAGAGTTGTTATAACTAACTTCCCATAAAGCTATTATAACACCCTATGTTTTGAACCAACCAAACTCATTTAGCACATGTACGTCTACCGTACTACATAGTTTACAAAACATCATGCTAGAAAGGATAGGAAGAGGTTCACATACCTCGCGACGATTATCGAAAATAAGCAATACGCCCACAAGATCGCACTCGCTAGCCTTTTCCAATCTTCGTAGAATACGCTACTCGTAGTACTTCCACCCATATAGGCCACAAACGCCATTAACTTCTAAACACTCGGTCCTATATTCTACGTAAAATTCGCAAAGACTTCTCTTTCCCGCAAATCACAGAAAATCTCCTCCTCTATCGAGGCCGCTACCAAGCTAACTGGGGGTTTATACGCCTAACCTGACGATACAATTCTATAACACAAGAATACCACGCAAGTCTCATCAGAATACGCCCCATGTAATTACGCTCGCTTCTCTTCTTTATTCAGCTTAAGTCAAAAGACATTGCCGCAAAGCTTATTCTCGATCTATATATAGTATACTTCAACTATATAATCCTACAACATGTAATTTCCAATTACAAGAAGGGACAAGAATATTTACCTCGATAAGCCCAAAATTATCCAAGTTATAATGTCGATCCCGAGCAAGGTTTAGCTCCTACTCCGCGCTCCAACCCGCCTCCAAACAACCCTTAGAAGTTCTACGCAACTTCTACTTAACACTTCAACCGATTATGAAGGTTTTCCTTAGGGTTTGGTTTGAGACAAAGGACATAAGTAGTATTTCCGGCTCTACGTATAGAGGTATCTTTGGAATACTACAAGGTACACTACTAAGGTAATTTGGGTATAGTAACAATACTTTTGAGAGTATTTCTACCAAGAGTGGGTATTTATACGAGACAACACCACAAGGGGGTGTATACCTCGCCAACCCCACTCAGAGTGGGGTACTCGCCGAGGGAGTATACCCTACCAACCCCACTCAGAGTGGGGTACTCGGCCATGGGGAGGGTTCTCGCCAAAGGGCCTCACGAGGGGAGGGACGAGAACACTACAAGAGAGTGGGAGGTTTTTAGACTTAGGAAATTATTTTGGATGAAGAAGTCTTCAGGGGAGGGTATTTATAGGCCAAGCAAGGCCAACCAATGGCCAAGATCTAGCCAAGTGCTATGCAAGTGTAGGCCAAGATGTGCCCAAGTGCCCCTAGTCCCTACTCCACAAAACCTCACAAATATCTACACAAATATCTACCACAACTTGCCCATCCATTCGCCCTACGCCGCCTCAAGTCCACCAATGAGAGGGTGCCAAGTTGCCCTCTCGTTGGTCCAAAACATTCGTCTCTGGAAAAATCCGCAAAAATACTAAATGACATAGCCGGAATTTTCCTTCGCAAAGTTTGTAAAACGTTTTGTCAAAAACGACTCTAACAGGGTGTTGTGACAATAATTATTTCGCCATGGTGCCACGTGGGTGACACGTGTCGCCCCGATTCGCACTGAATATTTCGTCTTCCGAAAATATCCAAAATACCGGAAATCTCAAAAACAAAGCGGCCCACAAAATCAGAATTTCTCCCGTGGGCCCCACGTGACCATTTCCGAAAATAAAATCTCAAAATTCTAATATAATTTAAGAAGCCCATATACCAAATCTGGGAATCCAATTCCCATTAACGAACTTTTTTCTTCACAAAAACCGGAAACTTTTCCGTCGAAAACTCACATCTTTCTTTCTTTTCAAAATTTCTGCCGTACTCTCGTACGTACGTCCTCACTTACATACCCTGCAACTACGGGGTATAACAGTAACTTTGGAAAGTACTACAAGGTATTAGGGCTAAAGTATTTGGGCATTACAACAATACTAGGAGAGTATTTCTATACCACAAAAGGGGGTATTATACGAAAACAACTAGGCAGGGGTACCCTCTGGCCAAGCCTCACCTGGGGGAGTGGCTCTCGGCCCAGGGCTCACAAAGGGGGAGCGTGGCGGACGAAACTCAAGAGGGAGGGAGTAGATTGAGACTGAGAAAGATTGCTCAAGTTTTGGATGAAGAAAGTCTTCAACTTAGAGGGTATTTATAGTCAAGTAAAGGCCAACCAATGGCCAAGATGAAGACAAGTGTGGTGCAAGTGTAGGGTTAGATTTTAACCATGTGGACCTTATCCATCTACCACAACAACTTGCACAAAATATCCTACCTAACCAAAGCACAAAAAACGTGCCATGCCTTGCCTCGTCCCACTTTTCACGCCAATGTGAGGTGACACATGTCACCATCCCGTTGGTCCAAAATGTTTCGTCTCTCGGAAAAATCCGCAAAAATTATAAATGACATAGTCGGAATTTACCCTACCCCAGTTTAGTAAAACGTTTCGTCGAAAAACGATTCTTTCGCACTGTGCCCAAATTTTCGAACTTTGTCAAATCTTAAGGCACAAATTTAAATACGCACGCCTCACGCATATACCGAAATACGGGGTATAACATTCTCCCCTCCTTAGAAACATTCGTCCCGAATGTTCCTTCTCAAGACGGACAACGATGAAGTTCTTCTTAACAAGTTGCCAATGCCACACCTGGCCACAAAATAACACACGTTCTCTTCTGTCAAGACCCGAACCCGGGCCCATGACTGGTGCCTTACCCCGGGCACCCTAGTGATACAACATCAGAGAAAACCAGCGGAAATAAAAACTTAAACATGCAAATAGACATGAATCAAGAGGTATGATAAATAAACAGGCCAACCAAAACAGTTGCCTTCAGTATATACATAAAACCCGAACAGTTTAATCCTTTTACAACCCTGCCCACAACAGTGCTACAGACCTCTAAGATTTTTACAACAACTATGACGGGACAGGGCCCCGCCATACCCCTGAATGTACAAGAACCTCTGCACTGTGGTAACATACCAAAAGATAAGCCTCCAAGGAACGAGCTTCCCAACACGAAATGTGATCCTAAACGCGGGGATCGACAAATGATGTACTTTACCGCGCAGATTTAACGCAGCCCCGGGCGAGGTCAAGATAACAGTACCAAGTATGTGAAATCAGAATATCAGAAATGAAATCATAATACTATATAAAGCGGAGACATGCATGATAACCAAACTACGACACAACATATAAGCGGTTATATCAAGTCGTGACTCACGCTCCAATTCACCACTCGTGCGTGGAATTCTTCCTCACCGGCATTCTATGATATAACAACATCAAGGAGTATACATGAACACCAAGTCCCACTGTACCATAAAAACCGTGACGGGCAAGTATAACTACTGATCCGACCGCATCAATAATATTGTACAACCATATCACGAAGTCGACACGTGGCGGTGCAATAGCCTCCACTCCCACGCGCCACGTAGTCGACGGGGCAAGTGAATCGCCACGCACCGATCACATCCGTAAGTCACGGCTCCATCCAAACACCGACTCGCTGGTCGACACGTGGCGGTGCAATAACCTATACCAGATCCACCGCCACGTGCCGACGGGGGCAAGTAAACAGCTACGACCATCACAACCGTAAGTCACGATACTTCGCCGTAAATAACCAGAATGGCCACATGTCCACATCATCGGTGTAGACATGCCCATGTAACAATAATAATGGAAGCATACCCGTGGAATCTTCCACACCGCCAAGACGCCCAAGTAAGTCCTCAACAAGTCAACCGGCCCTCCATCGAGACGCGGTAATATAGAAACACAATTCTTGCACAACAAAGGCTATCACAACAAGCATAGGCAAGTTACACAACAACAAGCATAGGCAAGTTACACAACAACAAGCATAGGCAAGTTATACACAACTCAAAGTACCTTCATTTTATATCAAAGTCCGGGTTTTAACCCTAAAGTACTACGTACGTTAAATTCCTTTTTTAAAGAGATACATTCCTTTTGTAAAAGTCACCCGATACCCGTAGTATAAAAATAGAGTGACTCACATTTATAGGTAAACCAAAACACTTTCCTTTTCAACCACATTCTTTTCCCCTAAGGTTCCAGTTTGCCTAATTTCAATTGCTCAAGGCTCTTTATTTTAGAAAAGTTTCATAGTTCAATGTCTTAATCTCTTTTAAAACATTTTGAGTAACATATGCCTTATATGAGTGTAGGTTATTCTTATTCATAATCAATCTTATTAAGCAGCCATGATCTAGGAAATGTAATATCATTTTGTCTCATCTTAGTTTCTATGCAGATGGGGGTTTCTACTGGTTTTAATAATACTTCATTATTCATTACATTTTCCTATATTAACGCTGCCGTGGTTTGTCGATACTCATTCTGATTTCCGAAATCAGTAAAACATTATTCCTTTTAAAACCAAGTACCCATTACTCATGAATGAGGTTTCATATTGTTAACAAACTTCATATCAATACAATTAAGCCAAGTCTCTTATCTTTTAAGATCAAGTCTCTTAACTTCTAAAAATCAAGAAACCATTTCTTTTTACTATTCTTAAGACGTTATACCTAACTTCCCATAAAGCTAGTATAACTCTTATGTTTTCAAAACCAAGTATTACTCTTCTTTTCAAAAGGTTCTCAAATCTTTTGAAATACTTCAAGATTCTTATTATCACACATCAAGTCGCTTATAAGTCAACCGCTTATCTTTAAAAGCCACAAAGCATTTTCTACTTACATAAAGTCGTTATAACCAACTTCTCATAAAGCCGTTATAACCCTTTATGTTTTAAACCAATCAAATACCTTTAACACACGTACGTCACCGTACTACATAGTTATACACATATCATGCTAGAAAAGATAGGAAGAGGTTCACATACCTCGCGACGATTATCGACTAATAGCAAAACGCTCCCAGTACCTCAAACCGTCGGCTACTCCTTAAGCCACATAGATCACGCCACACATAGTACTTCAACCTATAAGGCCACAAGGCGCTTATTAATCTTCTAAACACACGGTTCCCATACTCTACGTAAAATTGGAAGACCTCCCGCAACCGCAGAAATCTCCTCCTCTATCGAGGCCGGCTACCAAGCCAACCGCGGGGTTATACGCCTAATCCGACGTGTACAATTCTACTACACAAGAAACTACACAAGTCTCATCGTAATACTCCCATGTAATTACATCAGCTTCTTTTCTTTAAATTCAGCTTAAGTCAAAAGACATTGCCACAATACTAAGTTCTTCTATATATAGTCTACTCCAACTATATAGTACAACGACGTGTAAATTCCAATTACCAAAGGGTGACAAGATTATTTACTTCGATACGCCCAAAATTATCCGAGAGAAAAGTCGATCCGGAGCAAGGTTTAGCTCCTACTCCCATGCGCTCCAATCCGCTCCAACAACCCTTAAGTTCTAACCAACTTCTACTTACATACTTCAACCAACTATGAAGATTTCCTTAGGTTTTGGTTTGAGACTAAAAGGACAAAATGTAGTATTTCCTGCTCTACGTATAGAGGTAACTTTTGGAAAGTACTACAAGGTATATGGGCTAAAGTATTTGGGCATCATAACAATATTTGGAGAGTATTTCTCAACCAAGTGGGGTATCTCACGAGAACAACTCGAGGGAAGGGGTGTTCTCGCTAAGGCTACACAAAGGGTAGGGTTTCTCGCCAAGGCCTTTACTAGTGAGGGGGCTCTTGGACGAGAGTCAACAAGAGGAGGAGAGGGTTTCAAGACTTATACAAATTGAGGAGTGGATGAAGAAGTCTTCACTTCAGGGTATTTATAGGCCAAAGGCCAACCAACGGCCAAGATCAAGCCATGTGCAAGGCAAGTGTAAGGCCATGATCAAGCCAAGTGCACCCTAACCCTACTCCACAAAACACTCCACAAAACAAGCCACAAACAAGGCACAAATCAAGGCCATAAAGTAGCCCAAATCGCCCAAGGTTGCGCCCTAGCTTCCAATGTGAGGGTGACACATGTCACCCTCCCGCTGGTCCAAAATGTTTCGTCTCTCTAAAAATCCGCAAAAATTAAAAAGGACATAGCCGAATTTTCCTACGAAAGTCGTGGAAACGTTTCATCGAAAAACGACTTAACCAAGGTCAGGTACAAAATTCAACCTTGCCTAACTTTAAGGCTCAAATTCCTACGCACGCCTCTTACGCATATACTCCGAAATACGGTATAACATTCTCCTCCTTAGAAACATTCGTCCCGAATGTTCCTTCTCAAGACGGACACGATAAAGTTCCTCTAACAAGTTGCCAACGCCACACACGGCCACGAAATAACACACGCTCTCTTCTATCCTTACTCGTAGTCACTTGAACTCTCCTGCACGCACCATACTTCGCCATTACTTCGCCCAAAAATCTCGAGTACTACCTCCAAACTTGGTCATCTTACTAACCTCAACCTTCTTTAAGGCCATTCCGGCCTTCACGAACCGCTTCGTCGAACATATCCACGAACTCATACGATGGTCACCTAAACCGGGGCCTAGCACCCTCGTGACCCTACCCTCGGGGACCACCTCGAATCGACCCCACCCTAATCCGGCTACGGGTTGACCCGCAAATGGTCCTCAACCCGACCCCCAAACGCTGCCAAAACTCTTGTTCCCGATCCGAACAATCTTACCTATACAAGTCATGAAAGCTACCACTTCCATTTCACACTACCTGTGGACTTACCCTTTTCACTAACTGTGTTTCTAAATCACATTTTAGCACAAAGCTATCCGATCATAACACTAAACACATCATCAAGACATCAATACATACAAACTCAGAGGTTAAGGATATACTGAAAATAGGCGGTTCAAAGGACCGCTTAAAATCGAAACTTCCACCGCGACCTCTACCGTGGCTCACGGTGTATGAACATCCCGCCTAGCTATGGAAGGTGAAGAACCCGCAATCGATCTAGTAGTCAGGCTATCCTACCAAGCATACCTCGGTCGGACAGCCTCTCACAAATGGCCCCGCCGGCCGCAAGTATAGCAATCTCCCATACCAGCATTTACATTCCTCTATGGGCTTTACCACAATGGTCACACCGAGATACGGTGGCTCATCCGATGAGTACTCCTACTCCTCGAAAATCAAACACGGGAGCCCCGACCGCTTCCCGAATAACCCGGCGTCCCGGCGTCGCGGAGGACCACTCAGATCGGGCGAGGTACATAACTAGTTCGCCGCCGAGGCACCCGCCTCGAACGTTACCAAAGGACCTCGCTGCTCGCCTCTTCATCGACCTTGGTCATTCCGCCGATTTATCCGCCTCACATCCAAGTGCATACGCCGCGACGCGGCAATGTCCATGCCCGGCCAAGAACTACACCCAACAACTCTCGCTAGGTAATCATCGAGCCACAGAACATATCGGTGCACTCGATCCTCCATACTAGCTACCAACGCGGGACGCATCGCCAATGAGTCGAACTCACATTGTACTCCCAAACCGCACGCCGCTCGCCGCAACACCAAAAATCGTTTACCCGAGCCCTCTCATCCGGGAGGCAAGAAATGTGCAAGAAAGGCCTCGAGAACTCGCTCCACACACCGGAAGGCATGCTCTCCCGACAGCCTCCACGAATCAAACCGGGCCGATCGCGGTATCACGCACCGATGCGAACTCAGACCACCGACTCGGTCTCCGATGCCTCGATCACTCATGATCCGTCAGAATCGCTTGATGAACTCCTCGCGATCATCCTCGTGCCTCGACCCATAAAACTACGGCGGTTTACAACTCGTAAAATCCCGTAGCCTCGAACTATCTCGATCTAGGTGAACCATCGGTGCATCGAATCGCCGGCCCAAATTTATCCTCAAGTTCGCCACAACTCGCCATTAATCGCCCACTTTGTAACTCATCTCTCTCGCTTCCGCATCGCGGATCGAGGCTCGTGCATCGTGGTCTCGCCGCCGCTTCTACTCGCAGCTTCGCCGCTTTGCCCTTCGCCCGGCCGCTTACGGCGAGGCATAATCGTAAAAACGAAATACGCCGAGGGTCCAACTTATCACACAACTCTAAGGCACGATCTCGTAATGAGAAGAATGGAAACCAATCCTAAATGTCCTATAGCCTCCTCGACATAGATGGGTGCACAACACACCGATAATCAAGACTTACTAGACACGGTGCAGACACTTTCCGAGGACTAATCGCTCGATACCACTTTGTCAAGACCCAACCCAGCCCATGATCGTGCCTTACCCCGCACCCTAGTGATACAACATCGAGAAAACCAATGGAAATAAAAACTTAAACATGCAAATAGACATGAATCAAGAGGTATGATAAATAAACAAAGCCAACCAAAACAATGGTTTCAGATATACATAAAACCCGAACAGCTTTAATCCTTTTACAACCCCGCCACAACAAAGGCTGCACTTAAGATTTTTACAACAACTATGACGGACAGGCCCCGCCATACCCTCGAATGTACAAGAACCTCTGCACTTAGGGTAACATACCAAAAGATAAGCCTCCAAGGAACGAGCTTCCCAACACGCTGAAATGTGATCCTAAACGCGGATCGACACCGATGACTTACTCGCGCATTTAACGCAGCCTCAAGGAGGTCGATAACAGTACCAAGTATGTGAAATCAGAATATCAGAAATGAAATCATAATACTATATAAAGCGAGACATGCATGATAACCAAACTACAAGACACAACATATAAGCAAAGATATCAAGTCGTGACTCACGCCTCCAATTCACCACTGCGTCTGGAATTCCTTCCTCACCGCAGCCTATGATATAACAACACCAAGGAGTATACATGAACACCAAGTCCCACCTGCGCATAAAAACCGTATGGGCAAGTATAACTACCAGATCCGACCGCATCAATAATATTGTACAACCATATCATGAAGTCGACACGTGGCGGTGCAATAGCCTCCACCACCCACCGCGCCACGTGGCGACGGGGCAAGTGAATCGCCACGCACCCGATCACATCCGTAAGTCACAAGCTCCTTCCAAACACCGACTCGCGAAGGTCGACACGTGGCGTGCAATAACCTATACCAGATCCACCGCGCCACGTAGTCGACGGGGCAAGTAAACAGCTACGCACCCGATCACAACCGTAAGTCACGATACTTCGCCAGAATAACCAGAATGGCCACATGTCCACATCATCGGTGTAGACATGCCCATGTAACAATAATAATGGAAGCATACCGTGGAATCTTCCACACCGCCAAGACGCCCAAGTAAGTCCTCAACAAGTCAACCGGCCCTCCATCGAGAGACGCGGTAATATAGAAACACAATTCTTGCACAACAAAGGCTATCACAACAAGCATAGGCAAGTTACACAACAACAAGCATAGGCAAGTTACACAACAACAAGCATAGGCAAGTTATACACAACTCAAAGTACCTTCATTTTATATCAAAGTCCGGTTTTAACTAAAGTACTACGACGTTAAATTCCTTTTAAAGAGATACATTCCTTTTGTAAAAGTCACCCGACACTGTAGTATAAAAATAGAGTGACTCACATTTATAGGTAAACCAAAACACTTTCCTTTTCAACCACATTCTTTTCCCCTAAGGTTCCAGCTTGCCTAATTTCAATTGCTCAAGGCTCTTTATTTTAGAAAAGTTTCATAGTTCAATGTCTTAATCTCTTTTAAAACATTTTGAGTAACATATGCCTTATATGAGTGTAGGTTATTCTTATTCATAATCAATCTTATTAAGCAGCCATGATCTAGGAAATGTAATATCATTTTGTCTCATCTTAGTTTCTATGCAGATGGGGGTTTCTACTGGTTTTAATAATACTTCATTATTCATTACATTTTCCTATATTAACGCTGCCGTGGTTTGTCGATACTCATTCTGATTTCCGAAATCAGTAAAACATTATTCCTTTTAAAACCAAGTACCCATTACTCACGAATGAGGTTTCATATTGTTAACAAACTTCATATCAATACAATTAAGCCAAGTCTCTTATCTTTTAAGATCAAGTCTCTTAACTTCTAAAAATCAGTAAACCATTTCTTTTTACCATTCTTAAGACGTTATACCTAACTTCCCATAAAGCTAGTATAACTCTTATGTTTTCAAAACCAAGTATTACTCTTCTTTTCAAAAAGGTTCTCAAATCTTTTGAAATACTTCAAGATTCTTATTATCACACATCAAGTCAGTTATAAGTCAAATCAGTTATCTTTTAAAAGCCACAAAGCATTTCTTACTTACATAAAGCTGTTATAACCAACTTCCCATAAAGCCGTTATAACCCTTTATGTTTTAAACCAATCAAATACCTTTAACACATGTACGTCTACCGTACTACATAGTTATACACATATCATGCTAGAAAAGATAGGAAGAGGTTCACATACCTCGCGACGATTATCGACTAATAGCAAAACGCTCCAAGTACCTCAAACCGTCGGCTACTCCTTAAGCCACGTAGATCACGCCACACATAGTACTTCAACCTATAAGGCCACAAGGCGCTTATTAATCTTCTAAACACACGGTTCCCATACTCTACAGAAAATTCGGCAAAGACTCTCCCGCAACCGCAGAATCTCCTCCTCTATCGAGGCCGGCTACCAAGCCAACCAGGGGGGGGGGGTTATACGTCTAATCCGGACGTGTACACTTCGACGACACAGTAAGCTACACAAGTCTCATCAGAATACAGTCCTATGTAATTACAGTTCAATTCTTTTCTTTAAATTCAGGCTTAAGTCAAAAGACATTGCCACAATACTAAGTTCAGTTCTATATATAGTATACTCCAACTATATATTACAACGACGTGTAATTTCCAATTACCAAAGGGGGACAAGATTATTTACCTCGATAAGCCCAAAATTATCCGAGATAAAAGTCGATCCTGAGCAAGGTTTAGCTCCTACTCCGTGCGCTCCAATCCGCTCCAAACAACCCTTACCAATCCGCTCCAAACAACCCTTAGAAGTTCTAACCAACTTCTACTTACATACTTCAACCAACTATGAAGATTTCCTTAGGGTTTCGGTTTGAGACTAAAAGGACAAAAGGTAGTATTTTCGGGCTCTACGTATAGAGGTAACTTTTGGAAAGTACTACAAGGTATATGGGCTAAAGTATTTGGGCATCATAACAATATTTGGAGAGTATTTCTCAACCAAGGGGGGGGGGGGTATCTCACGAGAACAACTCCAAGGGAAGGGGGTGTTCTCGCTAAGGCTACACAGTGGGTAGGGTTTCGGCCAAGGGCCTTTACTAGTGGGCTCTTGGACGAGAGTCAACAAGAGGGAGGAGAGGGTTTCAAGACTTATACAAAGTGAGGAGTGGATGAAGAAGTCTTCACTTCAAGGGGTATTTATAGGCCAAGCAAAGGCCAACCAATGGCCAAGATCAAGCCATGTGCAAGGCAAGTGTAAGGCCATGATCAATCCAAGTGCACCCTAACCCTACTCCACAAAACACTCCACAAAACAAGCCACAAAACAAGGCACAAATCAAGGCCATAAAGTAGCCCAAATCGTCCAAGGGTTGCCGCCCCTAGCTTCCAATGTGAGGGTGACACATGTCACCCTCCCGTTGGTCCAAAATGTTTCGTCTCTCGGAAAAAATCCGCAAAAATTAAAAAGGACATAGCCGGAATTTGCCCTACGAAAGCTGTGGAAACGTTTCGTCGAAAAACGACTCTAACCGGGTGTTGTGCACAAAATTCGAACCTTGCCTAACTTTAAGGCTCAAATTCCTACGTACGCCCTTACGTACATACTCTGGAAATACGGGGTATAACATCTTCCTTCCTTACTCGTCGTACCCTTCTCGAACACTTGAACTCTTTTAGTATCCGTACCACACTTTTGTCATCGCTTTAGTTTCCAAAACTTTGGAGTCACCACCTCCAAACTTGGTCATCTTACTAGCATCAATATCCCTTAAGGCCATTCCCGGCCTTCACGATCCGCTTCTGGTCGAACATATCCACGAACTCATACGATGGTCATCTAATCTTGGGCCTAGCACCCTCGTGACCCTATCACCTGGCGGGACCACCCAGAGCTGACCCTACCTCGAAACAGGCCGCGGGTTGGCCCGCAACATGGCCCCAACCCGACCCACTTAACGCATCAAGCTCTTGTTTCCCGATCCGGAACAATCTTACCTATACAGGTCATGAAAGCTACCACCTCCATTACACTACCCAAGGAATTATCACATAATACATTCTAGGCATAAAATGCCCTCTGACAAGGATCACTTGCAAAATCTTGTACTCAAGACGGCCTTACATCTAAGGTCTCAACTGTAATATTCTAAGGTTCATCATTTTCTCACCCCCCAGGCTTACCCTTTCTCACTAACCAGGTTTCTAAATCACATTTTAGCACAAAGCTATCCGAACATAACACTAAACACAACATCAATACATACAAAACTCTAGAGGGTTAAGGATATACCTGAAAATAGGCGGTTCAGAGGACCGCTAAAACTGGGAACTTCCACCGCGACCTCTAACGTGGCCCGCCGGTGTATGAACATCCTGCCTAGGTATGGAAGGTGAAGAACCCGCAACTGCTCTAGTAGTCTGTGCTATCCCACCGCTACCACAGTCGGACGGCCTTCGCCAAATGGCCCTCGCCGCAAGTATAGCAATCTCCCAAACCAATACGACATTCCCCTCTATGGGCTTTACCACAATGGTCACACTGAGATACGGGTGGCCTCATCCGGCGAGCACTCCTACTCCCCTGAAAATATGAAACCTGGGAGCCCTGACCGCCTCCCGAATATCCCGGCGTCCCGGCGTCGGAGGACCACTGCATCGGGCGAGGTACATAGCTAGTTCACGAGGCGGTCCGCCTCGAAAGTCACCAAAGGACCCCGCTGTTCGCCCTCTTCGCCGATCTCGGCCATTCCGCCGATTCCTCCGCCTCACATCCAAGTGCATAAGCTCGCATGCTGGCAATGTCCATGCCCTACAAGAGCTACACCAACAACTCTCGCTAGGTAATCATCGAGCCTCAGAACATATCGGTGCACTCGATCCTCCATACAAGCTACTAACGCGGACGATCGAGCCAATGAGTCGAACTCCACATTGTACTCCCGAATCAGACGCCTGCTTCGCCGCAACACCAAAAATGTTTACCCGAGCCCTCTCATCCGTGAGGCAAGAAGTGTG
Organism: Przewalskia tangutica; assembly: GCA_029844215.1. Lineage (NCBI taxonomy): Eukaryota > Viridiplantae > Streptophyta > Magnoliopsida > Solanales > Solanaceae > Przewalskia > Przewalskia tangutica. The sequence continues at coordinate 70,502,823 of CM056727.1, forward strand.
CAAGAAATGCCTCGAGAACTCGTCCCATAAAGCCGGAAGAGCGTTCTCTCCCGACAACTCCCACGAATCAAACCACGATCATGCAGATCACGCGGTGATGCGAACCTAAGACCACCGACTCGGTCTCCGATGCTCGATCACTCTACGATCCGTCAGAATCGCCGGATGAACTCCTCGGATCATCCTCGTGCCTCGACCCATAAAACTCGGGCGTTACATCTCGTAAAAATCCCGTAGCCTCAAACTATCTCGATCTAGGGTGAACCATCGGTGCATCGAATCGCCAAGGCCCAAATTATCCTCATATTCGCCACAACCTCGCCAATAATCGCCCACTTTGTAACCCATCTCTCTACCTGCATCGCGGATCGGAGGCTCAGTGCATCGTGGTCTGTAGAGATCGCCGTTTACTCGCAGCCTCCTCGCCGCTTTGCCTTCTCGGGCCGTTTTGCGCGGAGGCATAATCGTAAAAACGAAATACGTCGGAGGGTCCAACTTATCACACAACTCTAAGGCACGATCTCGTAATGAGAAGAAATGGAAACCAATCCTAAATGTCCTCAGCCTCCCGATTATAGATGTGGTGCACAACACATCGATAATCAAGACTCTACTAGACATGGTTCAGACACTTTCCGAGGACTAATCGCTCGATACCACTTTTGTCACGACCAACCCGCCCGTGGATCGTGCCTACCCCGCACCTAGTGATACAACATCGAGAAAAACCAATGAAATGAAAACTTAAACATATAAATAGATATAAATCAAGATGAAAGAAAATAAGCCAACCAAAACGGTTGCCTTTTCAAAGATTTATATATATAACGACCTTTGAATACATAATCCTTACAACCCCGCCTACAACAAAGTTACTGCACTTAAGATTTTTACAACAACTATGACGGGACAGGCCGCCATACCCCGAATAATGCAAGAACCTATAGACTCAGGGGGTAACATACCAAAGATAAGCCTCCGAAGGAACGGAGCTTCCCAACACGCTGAAAGGTGATCCTAAAAGCGGGGATGGACAACCGATGTACCTCTACCTGCGGCATGAACGCAGCTTCAAGGAGGTCGATAACAGTACCAAGTATGTGAAACTGTAAATACTGTAAATGAAATCATAATAGTCTATATAAAGCAGGAGACATGTATGATAACCAAACTACAGTACACAACATAAAAACAAATATATCAAGTCGTGGACTCACGCCTCCAAATCATCACTCGTGCCCGTGGAATTCCTTCCTCACTGCCGGCAGTCTATGATGTAACAACACCAAGGAGTATACATGAACACCTGGTCTCACCTGTGTCAATAAAACCGTGCGGGGCAAGTATAACTACCAGATCCGACCGTACCAATAATCTCGCATAACCATATCATGAAGCTGACACGTGGCAAGTGCACTAGCCTCCACCAGATCCACCTGCGTCACGTAGCTGACGGGGGCAAGTGAATCGGCCAGGCACCCGATCACAACCGTAGTCACGAAGCTCCATCCCAACACTGACTCGCGAAGCTGACACGTGGCAAGTACACTAACCTCCACCAGATCCACCTGCGTCACGTAGCTGACGGGGGCAAGTGAACCGGCCAGGCACCCGATCACAACCGTAAGTCACGATACTTCGTCGCGAAGCTGACACGTGGCAAGTGGAATAACCTATACCAGATCCACCTGCGTCACATAGCTGACGGGGGCAAGTAAACAGGCTACGCACCCGATCACAACCGTAAGTCACGATACTTCGCCATAACCATAACGGTCACATGTCCACATCATCGGTGTAGACATGCCCATGTAATAATAATAATGGAAGCGTACCCGTGGAATCTTCCGTCACTGCCGGTACGTCCAAGTAAGTTCTCAACAAGTCAACCGGCCCTCCATTGAGAGACGCGGTAATATAGAAACACAATTCTTGCACAACAAAGACTATCTCAATAAGCATAGGCAAGTCACCCAACAACAAGCATAGGCAAGTTACACAACTCAAAGTACTTTCATTTTAAGTCAAAATCCGGGTGTTAACCCTAAAGTACTACGTACGTTAAATTCCTTTTTAAAGAGATCCATTCCTTTTATAAAAGTCACCCGATACCCGTAGTATAAAATAGAGTGACTCACATTTTTAGGTAAACCAAAACACTTTCCTTTTCAACCACATTCTTTTCCCTAAGGTTCCAGTTTGCCTAATTTCAATTACTCAAGGCTCTTTGTTTTAGAGAAGTTTCATAGTTCAATGTCTTAATCTCTTTTAAAACATTTGAGTAACATATGCCTTATATGAGTGTAGGTTATTCTTATTCATAATCAATCTTATTAAGCAGTCATGATCTAGGAAATGTAATATCATTTTGTCTCATCTTAGTTTCTATGCAGATGGAGGTTTCTACTGGTTTTAATAATACTTCATTATTCATTACATTTTCCTTTATTAACGCTGCTGTGGTTTGTCGATACTCATTACGATTTCCAAATCAAGAAACGTTATTCCTTTTAAAAACCAAGTACTCATTACTCACGAATGAGGTTTCACACAAAATTCATATTCATTTAATTAAGTTAAGTCTCTTATCTTTTAAGAATAAGTCTCTTAACTTCTAAAATCAGTAAACCATTCTGTTTATCTCTCTTAAGACGCTATACCTAACTTCCCATAAAGCTAGTATAACTCTTATGTTTTCAAAAACCAAATATTACTCTTCTTTTCAAAAAGGTTTCTTAATTCTTTTGAAATACTTCAAGATTCTTATTATCACACATCCAGTCAGTTATAAGTCAAATCAGTTATCTTTTAACACCCACAAAGCATATCTTACTTACATAAAGCTGTTATAACCAACTTCCCATAAAGCCGTTATAACACTTTATGTTTTAAACCAATCAAATGCATTTAACACATGTACGTCTACCGTACTACATAGTTATACACATATCATGCTAGAAATATAGGAAGAGGTTCACATACCTCGCGACGATTATCGACTAATAGCAAAACGCTCCAAGTACCTCAAACCGTCGGCTACACCTTAAGCCAAGCAGCTCACGCCACACGTAGTACTTCAACCTATAGAGGCCACAAGGCACCTATTAACATCTAGATCTCAACGTAGAATATTCTACAGAAAATTCGGCAGCACCTCCCCCCCGCAACAGCGTAAATCTCCTCCTCTATCGAGGCCGGCTACCAAGCCAACCAGGGGGGGGGGGGTTTACACGTCTAACCGGACGTGTACAATTCTACTTCACATTAATGCTACACAAGTCTACTGTAATACAGTCCTATGTAATTACAGTTCAGTTCTCTTCTTTAAAATTCAGGCTTAAGTCAAAAGACATTGCCGCACAATTATGATTAGTTCTATATATAGTATACTTCAACTATATATTCCTACAACATGTAATTTCCAATTACAATAGAAGGTCAAGAGTGTTTACCTCGATAAGCCCAAAATTATCCAAGTTTATATGTCGATCCTGAGCAAGGTTTAGCTCCTACTCCGAGTGCTCCAATCCGCTCCAAACAACCCTTAGAAGTTCTAACCAACTTCTACTCAAATACTTCAACTATCAATGAAGATTTCCTTAGGGTTTCGTTTAGTGGCTATAGGAAAGTATAATAGTATTTTCCGGGCTCTACGTATAGAGGTAACTTTGGAAAGTACTACAAGGTATTAGGGCTAAAGTATTTGGGCATTACAACAATACTAGGAGAGTATTTCTATACCACAAAAGGGGGTATTATACGAAAACAACTAGGCTAGGGGGGGTACCCTCTCGGCCAAGCCTCACTCAAGGGGGGGGGGTGTGGCTCTCGGCCAAGGGCTCTCAAAGGGGGAGGGTGGCGGACGAAACTCAAGAGGGAGGGAGTAGTTTGAGACTTAGAAAGATTGCTCAAGTTTTGGATGAAGAAAGTCTTCAACTTAGAGGGGTATTTATAGGTCAAGTAAAGGCCAACCAATGGCCACGATGAAGACAAGTGTGGTGCAAGTGTAGGGTTAGATTTTAACCATGTGGACCTTATCCATCTACCACAACAACTTGCACAAAATATCCTACCTAACCAAAGCACAAAAAACGTGCCATGCCTTGCCTTGCCGTCCACTTTTCACGCCCAATGTGAGGGTGACACATGTCACCCTCCCGTTGGTCCAAAATGTTTCGTCTCTCGGAAAAATCCGCAAAAATTATAAATGACATAGCCGGAATTTACCCTACGCGAGTTTAGTAAAACGTTTCGTCGAAAAACGATTATTTTCGGCACTTGTGCCCAAATTTTCGAACTTTGTCAAATCTTAAGGCTAAAATTTAAATACGTACGCCCTCACGTACATACTCTGGAAATACGGGGTATAACACCCACCTCGGTGTGGCCGTTGTGGTAGGTGTCATTGTGGGGAGTGTCGTACTACTTCGACAGCTTGTTATGCTTGCGGCCATATCGCGGGTCAACCCGCAGCCCGGAATGAGGTGGGATCAGTTTAAGGTGGTCCCGCCAGGTGGTAGGGTCACGTAAGTGCTAGGCCCAAGTTTAGGTAACCATTGTACGAGTTTGTGGATGCGTTCGACCAGAATTGGATCGTGGAGGCCAAGAATGGCCTTAAAGGAATTTGAGGCTAGTAAGATGACCAAGTTTGGAGGTAGTAACTCCAAGGTTTTGGGAAACTGAAGCGATGACGGAAATGTGGTACATGTACTATGAAGAGTTCGGGTGTACGAAGAGGATACGACGAGTAAGAAAAGAAGCGAACGTGTGTTAAGAGAATGGAAGTGATCATTTCTTTTGTGAAGTAGAGGTGCGAATAAAGAGTCTTTTAGACCATGGGTGAGAGCTTATTGTGGTGTTATACACGTTAGCGATGGTTTCTCGTTGGATTGGATTTGAGTTTCGCGCGTGTGTTATATTATGACCATGTGTGGCATAATTGGTTTCATAAGTATAGTAGTGAAGACTATACCGGCGCATGTATGTTTGGAGACTTAGAAGGAACATTCAGGACGAATGTTTCTAAGGGGGGAAGAATGTTACACCCCGTAGTTCCAGGGTATGTATGTGAGGACGTATGTACGAGAATACGACATAAAGATTGGAAAAGAAGAAAGATGTGATTTTTCGACGGAAAAGTTTCCGGATTTTGTGAAGGAAAAAGGTTCGTTAATGGGAATTGGATTCCCAGATTTGGTATTTGGACTTCTTGGATTATAATAGAATTATGGAATTTTATTTCCGGATTTGGTCACGTGGGGCCCACGGGGAAAATTTACGGTTTTGTGGGGCCCACTTTGTTTTCGAGATTTTTTGGCATTGCAGATATTTTTAGAAGATAAAATATTTTGGACGAGTAGGGGGGCGACACGTGTCACCCCCATGTGGCCATTGTGGCCGAAATCTTGTTGCCATGTGGCCTCTTGGCCGAATTGGGTTGACATGTGGCTAGCCACTTGTCTTGCTTGGACAAGTGGTTTGTGGCACACACACTTGTCCCCAAGATCTATCACACACTTGCTTTCATCTTGGCCATTGATTGTTCTATAAATACCCCCTTAAGGCTTGCAAGACTCTTCATCACTTAAACAATTTCCAAGTGAAAAAATATACTCCCTCCTTTGTGAAGTTCTCGTCCAAACACCCCCCCCCCCCTCTTGTGAAGAATTTCTTCAAGTGTTGTTGTTATTCCAAATACCTTAGCCTAGTACCCCTAGTAGTATTCCGAAGTTATTTCAATACTAAGAGCCCAGAAATACTACTTTATTCCAATAGTCGCAAAATGAAATCCTAGGAAAATCTTCATAGCTTGGATGAAGTGTTAAGAGAAGTTGTTTAGAAACTTCTAAGGGTTGCTTGAAAAGGATTGGAGCGTAAGTAATAGGAGCTAAACGTCGCTCCGGATCGACTTATTAATCTTGGAGCATTTTGCTATTTGTCAATAATCGTCGCGAGGTATATGAACCTCTTCATATCCTTTCTAGCATGATTGTTGTGAACTATGTAGTACGGTAGACGTACGTGTGCTAAACGAATTTGGTTGGTTTAAAACATAAAGTGTTATAATGGCTTTATGGAAAGTTAGTTATAACGACTTTATGTAGGTAAAAGAATAAGTTATATTGGTTTCGGAAATGGGAATAAGAATCGAACAAGTCATTGCAGCGTTAATAAAGGAAAATGTAATGACAAATGATTATATTAAAACAAGTAGAATCCTCCATCTGCATAGAAGCTAAGATAAGACAAAATTGTATTACATTTTCTAAATCATGGTTGCTTTAATAAGATCATTACAAACAAGTATCGTTTTCTTAAATTCCAAAGTAAGGCACTAGATTTCTAAAAGAATAGAGACTTGAGAATTTGAAGTGTTTTTGTTTAAAAAGGAAGGCATGGTTTGTCTTGGTTTATTCAAAAAGAAGGTATGAAAATTGTTTTGGTTTACTTAAAATGTTAGTTACTCTATTTTGATACTACGGGTATCGTGTGACCTTTGTAAAAGAAATGGATCTTTTTGAAAGAATTTAAGTACGTAGTACCTTGGGATTAAAACCCGGATTTTTGTTGTCATAAAATGAAAGTCTAAAAGTATGTTGAACTTGTCTATGCTAGTTGTGATAGCCTTTGGTGGTATTACTATGTTACCGCGTCTCTCAGTTGGAGGGCCGGCTGACTTGTTGTGAAGTTACTTGGACATACCGATCGTGACGGAGGATTCCACGGGTATGCTTCCATTGTGATTGATCTTGGCCATGCTTATACGATGAGGGATGCCGGGGCATGCGGCCAGGATGCGGGTTAGATGCCCGGACGTTTTATTACCCCATGGCCATGCTTATACGAGGAGGGATTCCGGGGCATGCGACCATGTTATATTATTACTCCATGGGCTAGCTCCCCATGAAGACATGTACCTACGATGAGGGATTCCGGGGGCATGTTATATTATTACTCCATGGGCTAGCTCCCCATGAAGACCTGCACCTACGATGAGGGATTCCGGGGGCACGTTATGTACGATCATTACTCCATGGCCATGCTTATACGATGAGGGATTCCGGGGCATGCGGCCACGTTATATTTTACTCCATCCATGAAGACATGTAACCACGAGGAGGGATTCCGGGGGCATGTTATATATATATATATGTGTTGTATATGTGTACGCCGACAGTGAGGTAAGATGCCACGGGCGCGTCACATGATTATGATTTATGTCATAGACTGCCGGCAGTGAGAAGGAATTCCACAGGCATGAGTGATGACTTTGAGGGCGTGAGTCCCCGACTTGACCTGACTGTTTATATATGGTGTACTGTAGTTTGGTTATCATACATGTCTCCTGTTTTATATAGACTGTTATGATTTCATTCTGATATTTTGATTTCCACATACTGTACTGTTATCGACCTCCTTCGAAGGGCTGCGTTCATGCCGCAGGTAGAGGTACACCGGTTGTTGATCCTCGCTCATAGGATCACGGTTCTGCGTATTGGGAAGCTCCGTTTCTCCGGAGGCTTATATTTTGGTATAGTCCCCTGTCATTGTAGGTACTTGTACATTCAGGGGTATGGCGGGGCCCTGTCCCGTCATAGTTGTTATAAAAACTCTTAGAGGTCTGTAGTACTGTTGTGGGCAGGGTTTGTAAATGATGTAACTGTTCAGATTTTTGATATATATACAGAAAGGTGACCGTTTTGGTTAGCCTGTTTCTTATTTCATTATTTTATATCTTGTTTCATGTTTAAGTTTTTATTTCCGCTGATTTTCTCTGATGTTTTACCACTAGGGTGCCCGGGGTAAGGCACCAGTCGCGGGCCCGAGGTCGGTTCGTGACAAAAGTGGTATCAGAGCCTCGGAAAGTGTCTACAGACCGTATCTAGTAGAGTCTTGATTATCGGTGTGTTGTGCACCACACCTATAATCAGGAGGCTACAAGATATTTAGGATTGGTTTCCATTCTTCTCACTCTGCGATCGTGCCTTAGAGCTGTGTTATAAGTTGGACTCCCTCTGATGTATTCTTTTATACCATTTATGCCTCTGCGCAAGGCAACCAGGGCACAGAAGGGCAAGGCAACAGAGGGAGCTGCGAGTAGAGCACAGAGGGTTACAAGGGCACAGGCCCAGTCATCACCGGATGTGGTGCTTTATTCAGGGAGTTATGCGACGTCGCCAGCCCCAGTAGAGTTTAGCACAACGGCAGCAGTTCCTACTGCGGCCATGATATCTGAGCCTTCGCCCCACGCAGGGAGCGAGAATATGGATTACAAAGAGATGACCTTGTTACTAGCTAGGGTTTTAGCAAACAGAGAGTATAGAGTGTACCGATATATCACGGGTCTAGATGATTATCTAGTAAAGGGTTGTACAAGAGTAGCTCTTCAGTCGGGCATGGACATTTCGCGTCTGAGCTTATGCGGTGGCCGAGAACGTAGATCGACGGATTAATCAAGATCTGCAGAAGAGGGCCAGAACAGCAGGGTCCTTTGGTAATTTTCGAGGTGAGCCGCCTCGTGAGATCGGATATGCGCCTCCGCCAAGATCTGAGTGGTCCTCCCGTGCCGGGGCGTTCGGGTATGCAGGAGTTGGTCGAGCTCGAGGTTTGAGTTCAGATTTACATAGGTTCTAGTCACCCATTCGATTTTCCTCGGTGTTCACTATGTAGTAGGCGTCATCCCGGAAATGTCGCTTTTTTACTAATGCTTGTTTTATCTGCGCACAAAGCCATGTGAGGAGAGAATGTCCTAGTAGAAGGGATACAGGTGGGATGACTCCGCCTACCAGGTCAGTTGCGGGTTCAGTGGTTCGGAGAGGAAGGGGTGTTAGCCAGAAGAGGCCACCCCCACCTCGGTGTGGCCGTTGTGGTAGGTGTCATTGTGGGGAGTGTCGTACTACTTCTACAGCTTGTTATGCTTGCGGCCAGCAGGGCCATTTTGCGAGAAATTGTTCGACCAGAGGTAGCGCGGATGTTACGACTCAGCCTTCAGGATCAGTGGCTGGTTCATCACCTTCTATAGCTATGCGCCCAGCAGGATTTTGATTAGAGCGACAAAGGGAAAGTGAAGCGATGAATTCTGGTATATCCTTAACCCTCTAGAGACTAGTATATGTTATATGATGATTTAATGTTAAGTGTTATGTTCGGATAGCAATGTGTAAATTGTGATTTAGAGAACATGATTAGTTGAAAAGGTAAGTTTGGGGACAGGGAAATGGTGAGCCTTAGAATATTACACGTGGAGACCTTAGATACGAGACCGTCTTGAGTAAAAGATTTTTACGATTGACCTTTGTCGGAGTGCATAGTATACGTGGGGTATATTAGTGTGATAGGTCCATGAGTGATGTGAAATGAAAGCGGGTGGTTGAGCTAAGGAGACCACTAGGTTCTCATGACTTGAATAGTGAGATTGTTCTGGACCAGGAACAAGAGTTTAGTACGAAGTGGGTCGGGTTGAGGCCATATCGCGGGTCAACCCGCAGCCCGGAATGAGGTGGGGTCAGTTTAAGGTGGTCCCGCCAGGTGGTAGGGTCACGTAGGTGCTAGGCCCAAGTTTAGGTAACCATTGTACGAGTTCGTGGATGCGTTCGACCAGAATCGGATCGTGGAGGCCAAGAATGGCCTTAAAGGAATTTGAGGCTAGTAAGATGACCAAGTTTGGAGGTAGTAACTCCAAGGTTTTGGGAAACTGAAGCGATGACGGAAATGTGGTACATGTACTATGAAGAGTTCGGGTGTACGAAGAGGATACGACGAGTAAGAAAAGAAGCGAACGTGTGTTAAGAGAATGGAAGTGATCATTTCTTTTGTGAAGTAGAGGTGCGAATAAAGAGTCTTTTAGACCATGGGTGAGAGCTTATTGTGGTGTTATACACGTTAGCGATGGTTTCTCGTTGGCTTGGATTTGAGTTTCGCGCGTGTGTTATATTATGGCCATGTGTGGCATAATTGGTTTCATAAGTATAGTAGTGAAGACTATACCGGCGCATGTATGTTTGGAGACTTAGAAGGAACATTCGGGACGAATGTTTCTAAGGGGGGAAGAATGTTACACCCCGTAGTTCCAGGGTATGTATGTGAGGACGTATGTACGAGAATACGACATAAAGATTGGAAAAGAAGAAATATGTGATTTTTCGACGGAAAAGTTTCCGGATTTTGTGAAGGAAAAAGGTTCGTTAATGGGAATTGGATTCCCAGATTTGGTATTTGGAGTTCTTGGATTATAATAGAATTATGGAATTTTATTTCCGGATTTGGTCACGTGGGGCCCACGGGGAAAATTTACGGTTTTGTGGGGCCCACTTTGTTTTCGAGATTTTTTGGCATTGCGGATATTTTTAGAAGATAAAATATTTTAGACGAGTAGGGGCCGACACGTGTCACCCCCATGTGGCCATTGTGGCCGAAATCTTGTTGCCATGTGGCCTCTTGGCCGAATTGGGTTGACATGTGGCTAGCCACTTGTCTTGTTTGGACAAGTGGCTTGTGGCACACACACTTGTCCCCAAGATCTACCACACACTTGCTTTCATCTTGGCCATTGATTGTTCTATAAATACCCCCTTAAGGCTTGCAAGACTCTTCATCACTTAAACAATTTCCAAGTGAAAAAATATACTCCCTCCTTTGTGAAGTTCTCGTCCAAACACCCCCCCCCCCCTCTTGTGAAGAATTTCTTCAAGTGTTATTGTTATCCCAAATACCTTAGCCTAGTACCCCTAGTAGTATTCCAAAGTTATTTCAATACTAAGAGCCCGAAAATACTACTTTATTCCAATAGTCGCAAAATGAAACCCTAGGAAAATCTTCATAGCTTGGATGAAGTGTTAAGAGAAGTTGTTTAGAAACTTCTAAGGGTTGCTTGGAGCGGATTGGTGCGTAAGGAATAGGAGTTAAACGTCGTTCAGGATCGACTTATTAATCTTGGAGCATTTTGCTATTTGTCGATAATCGTCGCGAGGTATGTGAACCTCTTCCTATCCTTTCTAGCATGATTGTTGTGAACTATGTAGTACGGTAGACATACGTGTGCTAAACGAATTTGGTTGGTTTAAAACATAAAGTGTTATAATGGCTTTATGGGAAGTTAGTTATAACGACTTTATGTAGGTAAAAGAATAAGTTATATTGGTTTCGGAAATGGGAATAAGTATCGAACAAGCCATTGCAGCGTTAATAAAGGAAAATATAATGACAAATGATTATATTAAAACAAGTAGAATCCTCCATCTGCATAGAAGCTAAGATAAGACAAAATTGTATTACATTTTCTAGATCATGGCTGCTTTAATAAGATCATTATAAACAAGTATCGTTTTCTTAAATTCCAAAGTAAGGCAATAGATTTCTAAAAGAATAGAGACTTGAGAATTTGAAGTGTTTTTGTTTAAAAAGGAAGGCATGGTTTGTCTTGGTTTATTCAAAAAGAAGGTATGGAAATTGTTTTGGTTTACTTAAAATGTTAGTTACTCTATTTTGATACTACGGATATCGTGTGACCTTTGTAAAAGAAATGGATCTTTTTGAAAGAATTTAAGTACGTAGTACCTTGGGGTTAAAACCCGGATTTTTGTTGTCATAAAATGAAAGTCTAAAAGTATGTTGAACTTGTCTATGCTAGTTGTGATAGCCTTTGGTGGTATTACTATATTACCGCGTCTCTCAGTTGGAGGGCCGACAGACTTGTTGTGAAGTTACTTGGACATACCGGCCGTGACGGAGGATTCCACGGGTATGCTTCCATTGTGATTGATCTTGGCCATGCTTATACGATGTGGGATGCCGGGGCATGCGGCCAGGATGCGGGTTAGATGCCCGGACGTTTTATTACCCCATGGCCATGCTTATACGAGGAGGGATTCTGGGGCATGCGACCATGTTATATTATTACTCCATGGGCTATCTCCCCATGAAGACATGTACCTACGATGAGGGATTCCGGGGGCATGTTATATTATTACTCCATGGGCTAGCTCCCCATGAAGACCTGCACCTACGATGAGGGATTCCGGGGGCACGTTATGTACGATCATTACTCCATGGCCATGCTTATACGATGAGGGATTTCGGGGCATGCGGCCATGTTATATTTTACTCCATCCATGAAGACATGTACCCACGAGAAGGGATTCCGGGGGCATGTTATATATATATATGTGTTGTATATGTGTACGCCGACAGTGAGGTAAGATGCCACGGGTGCGTCACATGAGTATGATTTATGTCATAGACTGCCGGCAGTGAGGAAGGAATTCCACGGGCATGAGTGATGACTTTGAGGGCGTGAGTCCCCGACTTGACCTGACTGTTTATATATGGTGTACTGTAGTTTGGTTATCATACATGTCTCCTGTTTTATATAGACTGTTATGATTTCATTCTGATTTTCGATTCACATACTTGGTACTGTTATCGACCTCCTCGGCTGCGTTCACGCCGCAGTAGAGGTACACCGGTTGTTGATCCTCGCCATAGGATCACGGTTACAGATTGGGAAGCTCCGTTTCTCCGGAGGCTTATCTTTTGGTATAGTCCCCTGTCATTGTAGGTACTTGTACATTCAGGGGTATGGCGGGGCCCTGTCCCATCATAGTTGTTATAAAAACTCTTAGAGGTCTGTAGTACTGTTGTGGGCAGGGTTTGTAAAGGATGTAACTGTTCAGATTTTTGATATATATACAGAAAGGTGACCGTTTTGGTTAGCCTGTTTCTTATTTCATTATTTTATATCTTGTTTCATGTTTAAGTTTTTATTTCCGCTGATTTTCTTTGATGTTTTATCACTAGGGTGCCCGGGGTAAGGCACCAGTCACGGGCCCGAGGTCGGGTCGTGACAGTGTCAAATGAGGCATCAAGGTGGATCCAAAGAAGTTTAAGGCAATTCAGAGTCGGGATATGTTATACCCCAACCTAGGTGAGACGTGGCTGACACCCAGTACCTTGCTAGGTCCAAGTGTACCAAGCTGAACTCACAATCTGAGCCTTAAAGGCAAACTATGCTATTGAAGCCATGCTGTAAATGTAGCACCAACTTAGGCTGACAAGGCTGTATGCTGACATATCTGTAAGTAGAGATCAACTCGACTGGAGCAGGGATGTCCCCACACATATATGTATGACTGGGCGGTCAACGAGGCCTACCCTAGTCCCTGCAAGCATCAAAATCCAACACAAACTATATATACAAGGGCCAATCAGGTCACCATATTGACACTTCTATATATACAAGCACATCTACAAGCCTTTAATGAGTTATAACTGTATCTTGTTCGGGTTAGGGCCCTAGCCTACACATGATCTGTAAATACATAAAATATAGACCTAGAAACTTCAAACGATCTGGATATTACCACAAAAGTTGATACTCGATGAGTCCTACTGATGTGATCCTTCCTATAACCTATCTAAATCTGCGGGCATGAACACAACATCCCAAGGCAAAGGGATGTCAGTACGAGATAGTGTACCGAGTAAGTAAGACGACAGAAACTAAACTATACTAAAGTGTAAAGTGATCTAAATATAACTAAAGGCTAATAAGGGAAAACTAGTTATGCTTACTTGCATTTGTCTTCTACCAACTACACAACATAATATCCACTATTTAGCCTCATATAAGGCACCTAAACATGAATGATTAGCCCCGAAGGTAGTGCATGTCCCTGAAGGCAAGTGTATTCGAATGGCCCCGAATGTAAGTGTAACTGAATGGCCCTGAAGGAAAGTATATCTGAATGTCCCCGAAGGCAAGTGTAACTGAATGGCCCCGATGACAAGTGTATCTGGTTATATTCAACTATCAACCTTTTTAATAACTTAACTGTAAAGTTTAATGTGACTAACTAAAACTTATCCCCGATAAGGGAGATCTACTAGAATATGGTCCTGGTAACCCAAAAGCGATTTCTATGACTAGCACATCTTCGAACGATTAATCGAAACTAACTCGATAAGGAAATCATGCCAAAATAAGAAAAAGGATAGCCTTAAAATACCTTGGTGTATCTGGTCGCAACAAGGAGATGTAAATGGCCCACAAAACATGTTATACCCCGTATTTCCAGAGTATGTACGTAAGGGCGTACGTACGAAAGTGTAGCCTTAAAAGTTTAGGCCTAGGACGTTTTTTTGGGCACAACTCACACAAAGAATCGTTTTTCGACGAAACGTTTAACAAGACTCGCGTAGGATAAATTCCGGCTATGTCATTTCTAATTTTTGCGGATTTTTCCGAGAGACGAAACACTTTGGACCAACGAGAGGGCGACACTTGTCACCCTCTCATTGATGGATGTGGGACGACATTAGGGCCGATTGAATGGCCTTGTTTGTCAAGTAGTTGGTAGGATATTTTGTGTGCAAGTTGGCTAAGGTACACTTGCCCTAATCTTGACCTTACACTTGCCTAGCACATGGCTTAATCTTGGCCATTGGTTGGCCACTTCTTGACCTATAAATACCCCCCTTAAGATGAAGAGTTCTTCATCCACAAATCTTTCTCCAAGTCGTGAAAATCCTCTCCTCTCCTTTGAGCCTTTTTCGTCCAACACACCCTCCCCTCCCCCTTTGAGTGAAGCTTGGCCGAGGCAACCCCCCCTAGCCTAGCCGAAACCTACCCCCCTCCCTTGGTAGAAAAGTTGCCTTCTAGTATTGTTATAATGCCCAAAATACCTAGCCCAAATCCCTTAGTACTTAGTAGAAGTTGTGAAGAACTTCTAAGGTTCCTGGAGCTATCGAGCGCATAAATTAGAGCTAAGCCTTGCTCAGGATCGACTTATATCTAGGATATTATTGGGCTTATCGAGGTAAATAAACTTGTCCTTCTTTTGTAATTAGAGAATACATCTGTAGAAGTATAGAAATAAGTATTAAATACTTAGAAGGATATTACGAATAGAATTGAACCGTTATCACAGTAGAAGGGTTTAAAGAAGAATAATTGAACTATACTTACTTAGGATTGTTTTCACGAAGAGACTTGAGTAGCTCATGGTAGGGAAGTCGCCAATTTTCCGTAGAATAGAGAACCCTCGCTTAGAATTGTTTGCGAGAATAGTCTAGACGTTGATAGGCGTATTTGACTATTATAGGTGATTCTCTCGCGACATATTCGACTTGGCGGTGGATTTCACGAGAAGGTATGTGATTCTTCCTAAAGCATGATATTTTAAAATATATATATAGTATGAGACGCATACGTGTGTTAACTAAATAATAACTACGGCAATGTCTTTTGACTTAAGCACGAATAATAATTACGCAATGTCTTTTGAATTAAGCTGAATAATGAGAGTCTTGATGCATTTCAAAAGAATACTGAATCATTTTAACAGAAGAGAACTAATTGGTTTTTAAACAAAAAGCTTAAGAGTTATACTAGCTTTATGGGAAGTTAGGTATAACAACTTAAGATTTATAAAAGGAACAGTTTACTTATGTGTTTATAACAGACTTATATTGATTTATGAAAGAATAATAAAATGGTTTGATAAGTAGACATGATATGATGCTATGTGTGGTAGTGACTTGTAACGTTTGTATAAGAGGGTATTCTTGTTGTGCTTATGTTGTTTAACGATAAGCTGTTATGTTGGTATTATATCACTCACCTCTTGACATGTTACCGGGGTTGTCGCCTCCGACGCGGTAGACTCAGTGATGCAGGACCATGATTCGAGAATACCTACGCGGGTCGAGGGACCTATGCGGAGCTACGAGTTCCGTGTTAGTGTGCGGGGTTATACCTCATGCGGTCTATGTGGCCATGCGGACTACGAGTCGGGGCGATGCCGAGGAGTAGCTACCCTCGATGCGGTTATACCCTACGCGCCTATGTGAGTGGCCTATGCGGACTACTGAGTCGAGATTAGGCTTGCGAGTGATACTACGCAATTGGCCCCGCTCGATCATTCGCACTAGAAAAGACTCACATCGTTTACCTATTGTTGCTCTTGTTTATGATGTGGCACTATGCGGTTACATTGGTTGTTTAAATGCGTATTTATAAAATTGGTTTTAAAATAATACGATTTCATTTAAGTACTTTACAGTTTCACATATTTAGTACCTGTTGTACTGACCTCCTTCGGGGGGCTGCGTTCATGTCGCAGGTAAGGGCAAGCAGGTGCTAGATCCACATCCTTAGGATCTTTGCGTTGGTGTCGTGAGCTCCATCTTCTCCGAGGCTCTACTTTGGGTATGATCTCCCGTATTGTAGATAGTTTTGTACATTCAGGTATGGCGGGCCCCGTCCCGCCATAGTTGTTTACTTCCTTAGGTCTGTAGTCCTATTATGCATTGGGATGTAATCGCAAAACTATGTTTATATATATGCCGAAAGGCAAGCTTTTCTTGAGATAAACTGTTTCTCCTTTTAATAATGTTTCTTGTCTTGTTTTATATTTCATTGATTTTCTCGATGTATGATCGCTTGGGTGCGGGTAAGGCACGATCACGCCCCGAACGGGTCGTGACAAAAGTGGTATCAGAGCAGTTAATCCTCGGAAAGTGTCTACAGACCGTATCCAGTAGAGTCTTGATTATCGGTGTGTTGTGCACCACACCAATAATCATGAGACTATAGGATATTTAGGATTGATTTCTATTCTTCTCACTCTGAGATCGTGCTTTAGAGCCGTGTTAAGTTGGACCCTCTAACGTATTCCTTTCTCATCAGCTTATGCCTCCACGTAAGGCAACCCGCCCGAGGCGGCAAGGCGAGGAGGCGCTGGGACACCTAGAGTCACGAGGGCTCAGGCCCAGTCGATACCCGAGATGGCGAGTTCTACGACGCCGCCGACCCCAGGAGGGTTTAGGGCGCAGCGATGGTCGATGAGACCACAAGATACATACACCTCCACCCCAAAGCACGGAGCAGATGAGATGGGTTCTGAGAGATGGCCCGCCATCGCCGTGATCGTGGCCACACGAGGACAGTCGGACGCGGCGAGTTCCAGCCTCCGGCAGAGCACCCGTGGTTCACCCGAGGCGCATACAGGCTACGGGATTTCTGAGTTGTAGCCCGCGAGTTCTGGTCGAGGCCGAGGATGATCCGCGGAGTTCATCCGACGCTGCAGAGATCACGCGTGATCAAGGCATCGAGACCGAGTCCGTGACCCCGGTTCGCATCGGCCACGGATACCGCAATCGATTGGTTTGATTCGTGGAGTTATCCCGGGAGAGCTCGCGTCTCAGCTACTGGGATGAGTTCTCGAGGCTTTCCTCACTCACTTCTTGCCTCCACAGATGGTGAGGGCGCGGCCGATAGATTTTTGTTACTGAGGCAGAGAGGACGCACAGTTAGGGAGTACAATGTCGAGTTTGATTCATTGGCTCGATATGTCCCAGCGAGTGTAGCAGATATGGAGGATAGGGTGCACCGCTACGTCCCCGGGCTAGATGATTATATGGCCGAATCTTGTGCGGGTGTTTCTTCACCGGTATGGACATTACCCGCACGCAGCTCATGCTCTTGGATGCGGCGAGCGTAGAGACCGACGGCCGACAGCAAAGAAGAAGGCACCAGGCAGGTCTTTTGTGGCTATCGTGGTGGCGGCCTCGCAGCAGCCTAGATTTGCACCACGGCACCGTGAGCACTCTGCACCGCCTCAAGACACCAGGATATTCGAGGCGCACTGGGCCCTGAGGCCGGACGTCAGAGCGGCAGAGGTCGCCGACGGACCACCCCTCGGTGTGGCCGATGCAGATCCCACCGGAGTTGTGGTGCTGCTACGGAGCTTGTTTGATTGTAGGCCGCAGGTCACTTTGCTAGAACCGTCCACCAAGCGGCGGCAGATAGTAGGGTCACCTCAGTTCTTTTTGCCGGTCTTCATCCCCGACAGCTTACTCGCCGGAGGGCGTGGTACTCATGGACCCAGGTCGCGCAGAGGTCGTGGCTCGTCCCATTCTAGCGGTCCTCGTAACCGCATTTATGCCTTGTCCACCGGAAGGATCGTGAGGCCTCACCGATGTCGCCGCAGTACCTTATCGGGCTCGATTTGATGTGTATGCCTTGATAGATCCGGTTCTACTCGCCCTATATATCTCCCTGTTGCTAGTAGGATAGGGATAGAGCGAGTCCATAGACCCTTTCGAGGTAGCTACGCGATGGTGATGCGGTGGTAGCTCGGCGGGTATTTAGAGCTTGTCCAGTGACCTTATGCAGTCGTCAGACCCTAGCAGACTTGATAGAGCTGGACATGACGGATTTCGACGTGATCATGGGCATGGATTGGCTAGCTTCTTGCTATGCCAATGTAGACTGCAGGGAGAGAGTGGTACGGTTCCAGTTTCCTGGGGAGCCGGTTATTGAGTGGGAGGGGAACACTGTATCGCCGAGGGGTAGGTTTATTTCTTACCTCAAGGCTAGGAAGATGGTGCGAAGCGGTATATCTACCATCTCGTTCGTGTTTGATATCGAGGTCTGCGGTACAGATTTTCATCGATTCGAGTCGAGAGTTCCCGACGCGTGTTTCAGACGACTTCCCGGTATCCCTCCTGAGAGGGAGATAGAGTTTTGTATCGATGTCTTTGCCGACACTCGGCTATTTCCATTCCGCCGCATGTAATGGCACCCGCCGAGTTGAGAGAGTCAAGGATCGGCTTAGAGATTTGTTGGAGAAGCGGCTTCATCGTGCCTAGTGTTTCTCCCGGGGCGCCGGTATTGTTCGTGAAGAAGAAGGACGGACGCGCACGTGTGTTGATTACTGCGGTGAACAAGTGTTATACCGTATTTCCAGAGTATGTACGTGGAGACGACGTTAAAGTTTGAGACTTAAAGTTTGGCTTAGGTTCGAAATTTGTGCACAACACCCTGCTAGAGTCGTTTCGACGAAACGCTTTACAAAGCTGCGAAGGGTAAATTCGGCTATGTCCTTTTTAATTTTGAGGATATTTCCGAGAGATGAACTGTTTTTGCCCAACCAGAGGGTGACACTTGTCCCCCTCAAGTGGACTGTAAAGTGAGGCTCAAGTGGGACGATTTCATGCCTTGTTTTGGCCTTGTTTTGTGCAATGTTTTGTGCAATGTTTTGTGGCTTGTTTTGTGGAGTAGGGACTAGGGGCACTTGGGCACATCTTGCCCTCCACTTGCCCCCACATGGCTTGATCTTGTCCATTAAACTCCTATAAATACCCCCATAA
Source organism: Przewalskia tangutica (assembly GCA_029844215.1). Classification (NCBI taxonomy): domain Eukaryota; kingdom Viridiplantae; phylum Streptophyta; class Magnoliopsida; order Solanales; family Solanaceae; genus Przewalskia; species Przewalskia tangutica. The sequence continues at coordinate 70,521,972 of CM056727.1, forward strand.
GCTTGAAGACTTCTTCATCCAAAATCTTCCAAGTCTTGAGTCCCTCTCCTCCCTTTGAGTGTAGTTCTCGCCCTAGCCTCTCCTCCCCTTGCGAGGCCTTGTGCCGAGAGCCTCCCCCTCCTAGTGGCCTTTGCCCGAGAGGTCCCCCCTCCTAGCCTAGTTGTTTCGTATTATATACCCCCCTTTTTGTGGTATTGAAATACTCTCCAAGTATTGTTATAATACCAAAAATACCTTAGCCTTTACCTTGTAGTATTCCAAAAGTTACCTCTATACGTAGAGCCCGGAAATACTACCTTTTGTCCTTTTAGTCTCAAACCGAAACCCTAAGGAAATCTTCATAGTTGGTTGAAGTATTTAAGTAGAAGTTGGTTAGAACTTCTAAGGGTTGTTTGGAGCGGATTGGAGCGCGCGGAGTTGGAGCTAAACCTTGCTCAGGATCGACTTTTATCTCGGATAATTTTGGGCTTATCGAGGTAAATAATCTTGTCCCCTTATTGTAATTGGAAATTACATGTTGTAGGATTATATAGTTGAAGTATACTATATATAGAATGAACATAGCTTTGCGCAATGTCTTTTGACTTAAGCTGAATATAAAAGAGAATCGAATCAGTAATTACATAGATCAGACATGAGACTTGTGGTATTATCAGATAGTAGAATTGTATACGTCCGTTAGGCGTATAACCCCTGGTTGGCTTGGTAGCCGACCTCGATAGAGGAGGAGATTTATGCGGTTGCGGGGGGGAGGTGCTGCCGAATTTTCTGTAGAATATGGAACCGTGCGGTTAGAAGTTAATAGACGTTGTGGCCTGATAGGTGGAAATCGCGAGTAGCGTATTCTACTTGAAGAGTGGAAACGGCCAGCCGTGTTACGATCGTGGAGCGTTTTGCTTATTGTCGATAATCGTCGCGAGGTATGTGAACCTCTTCCTATCCTTCTAGCATGATGCTTTGTAAACTATGTAGTACGGCAGACGATACGTGCTAAATGAGTTGGTTGGTTTAAAACATAGGTGTTATAATAGCTTTATGGGAAGTTAGTTATAACGACTACATGTAGGTAAAAGATTGGTTTATTGATTGTAGAAGTTAAGAGACTTGATCTTGAAAGATAAGAGACTTAACTTGTTTTACTTAGTAATTAACATTTTGTTAAAAGTATTGTGAAACCTCATTCGCGAGTAATGAGTACTTGGTTTTAAAAAAGAATAATGTTTTATTGATTTGAAATGAGAATAAGTGTCGAACAAACCACAGCCGCTTAATAAAGGAAAGTGTATTGACAAATAACAAATTGTTATTAAAACCAAGAGAAACCTCCATCCGCATGTAAGCTAAGATAAGACAAAATTGTATTACATTTCCTAGATCATGGTCATTGTAACAAGATTGTGGTAAACAAGAATAAACGGCTCACGACAAGACATATGTTACTCAATTGTTTTAAAAGAGATTAAGACTATGAGTTATGAAACCTTTCTAACATGAGAAACTTGAGCATTTGAAATTAGGCAAACTTGAACGCTTGGAAAATAATGTTGTTACTTGATTTTACAAAGGGAAGTATTTTGGTTTACTTAAAAGATAGTCACTCTATTTTATGCTACTGTATTATGTGACTTTTGTGAAAGAAACGGATCCTTTAAAAAGAGTTAATGTATGTAGTACTTTAGGGTTAAACCCCAGACTTTGATACGAAATGGAAGTACCTTGAGTTGTGTGTAACTTGCCTATGCTTGTTGTTGTGTAACTCGCCTATGCTTGTTGTGATAGCCTTTGTTGTGCAAGTGTTGATATCATGTGACTTCTTGGGAAGGAGTGGATCTTTTATAAAAGTCTAGAAGTATGGTAATTTGCTTGAGCTTGTTTGTGATAGCCTGGTTGTGCAGTATATTGTTGTTGATGTCACATGGACATGTCTACACCGACGCAGACCGGGCATGTGCCGTACGCAGGTTGATTACCCGATATATTGTTATTGTGGTTACATGGACACGTCTACACCGGCGCACTCGGGCGCAGGCTACGCGAGGTTGATCACCCGATTATTGTTGTTAATGTCATACGGACGGTCTACACCGGCGCAGACTCCGGGGCATGTGGCCACTGGGCATTGTTACTATTGTTGCATCATGGACATGTCTACACCGGCGCAATTCCGGCACGCGCCACGAGGCGAACATGATTGATGTTGGGCGTGAGACCCATAGTTATATTTGAGTGATGACTGAGGCGTGAGTCACGACTTGACATGATCGCTTTATGTTGTGAATCGTAGTTTTGTTATCATACATGTCTCTGCTTTTATATAGACTGTTATGATTTCATTTATGATTTTACGCCACATACTTGGTACTGTTAGATCGACTCTCGGGCCGCGTTCATGCCGCAGTAGAGTACATCGGTAGTGGATCCTCGCCATAGGATCACGCTCAACAGATTGGGAAGCTCCGCTTCTCGGAGGCTTATCTTTTGCATGTTACCCGAGTTGTAGGTTCTTGTACATTCAGGTATGACGGCCCCTGTCCCGCCATGTTGTATAAAAACTCTAGAGGTCTGTAGTAATGCTGCAAGTGTGGCTTGTAAAAGGATTAAACTGCTCGTTTTGAAAGAGTTGTTTATATATATTTTTTGGAAGCGTAACCGCTTGGTTGGCCTGTTTTATGATCATATATCTTGTTTCTTGTTTAAGTTTTATATTCCGCTGGTTTTCTCTGATGTTGTATCACTAGGGTGCCCGGTAAGGCACGACCACGCCCGGATCGGGTCGACAAAAGTGGTATCGTGAGCGATTAATCCTCGGAAAGTGTCTACAGACCGTGTCTAGTAGAGTCTTGATTATCGATGTGTTGTGCACCACATCTATAATCAGGAGGCTGCAGGACATTTAGGATTGGTTTCCATTCTTCTCATTCTGAGATCGTGCCTTAGAGCTGTGTTGGACCCCTCTGACGTATCTCGTTTTTACCAGTTATGCCTCCGCGCAAGGCAACCAGAGCCCAGAAGGGCAAGACAGCCGAGGGTGCTGCTAGTGAGATACAGAGGAGTACGAGGGCGCAGGCCCGGTCAGTGCCTGAGATTATGCTTCAGACGGCGGGTTTTGCGACGCCGCCACCAAAGAGAGTTTAGAGCGCAGCAGCTGGTCGCTGAGACCACCAGACTGAGCCTCCAGTCCCACAGCCTGGAGCAGATGAGATGGGGTACAAGGAGATGGCCCAGTTGCTGGCCAGGGTCGTGGCCAGATATGAGGATAGGCTGGATGCAGCAGTTCCAGTTCCAGTAGCACCAGTGGTTCACCCCCGAGCAGATAGTTTGAGGCTACGGGACTTTCTGAGTTGTAGCCCGCCAGAGTTTTATGGGTCGAGGCCTGAGGATGATCCGCAGGAGTTCATCCGACGCGATTCTGGTCATGAGAGTGATCAAGGCTTCGAGACCGAGTCGCTGGTCTTAGGTTCGCATCGGCCGCGTGATACCGCAGCCGATCGTTTGATTCACGGGAGTTGTCCCGGAGAGCACGCGCTTCAAAGATGGGACGAGTTCTCAGAGGCATTCCTCACCCACTTCTTGCCTCCGCAGATGAGAAGGGCACGGGCCGACAGATTTATGATGCTTAGACAGAGAGGGCGTACGGTTCGGGAGTACAACGTGGAGTTTGACTCGTTGGCTCGGTATGTCCCCGCTTTAGTGGCAACCATGGAGGATAGAGTGCACCGCTACGTCACCGGGCTAGATGATTACTTGACAGAGGCTTGTTCGGGTAGCTCTTCACCGGCATGGACATTGCCCGCATGCAGGCTCATGCACTGGGATGTGAGGCACGGAGAGGTCGACGGAATGACCAAGATTAGCAGAAGAGGGACAGAAAAACAGGGTCGTTTGGTGACTTTCGAGGCGTACCGAGTAAGCTCAATACTAGTTTTGTACCTCCGCCAGTGCAGAGTGGTCCTCCACAACCTTCAGAGCATCCAGAGTATTCGGGAGCAGGTCAGGGCTCCAAGGGTTCAGGTTTCCAGGGAAGTAAGGGTGTTGGCCAGATGCGGTCACCCCTACCTCGGTGTGGTCGATGTGGTAGACCGCATTTCGGGGAGTGTCGTGGTGCCAAGGGAGCTTGTTATTTTTGCGGCAGCAGGCCATTTTGCGAGGAACCGTCCGACCAAGGGAAGCACGGATGTTACGACTCACCTTCAGATCGCGGGTCGGTTCATCACCTTCTACAGTTATGCGCCATGCATGACAGGCCTATGATTAGAGTGACGCGGTGGATACAGGTATATCCTTAACCCTCTAGAGTTTTGTATGCTGATGTGTTTAGTGTTATGTTCGGATAGCTTTGTGCTAAAATGTGATTTAGACACCTGGTTATTGTAGGCGGTAAGTATGGGGGCATGGTAAGTGTGAACCTTAGACTATGTCACGATTGAGACCTTAGAGGTAAGGTCGTCTAGAGTAAAAGATTTATTTCATGTTTGACCCTTATCGAGTAAGTAGACGCGGGAATTATTTGTGTGATAAGTCCATGGGTAGTGTGAGATGGAAGTGGTAGCTTTCATGACTTGATTAGGTAAGATTGTTCCGCTTCGGCGAGGAGCAAGTATTGGCGCGATTGTGGTCGGGTTGATGGTCGCTCGCGACCAATTCGCACCCGATTGGGTGGGTCGGTTCGGGTAGTCCCGCCAGTGGTAGGGTCACGAGGGTGCTAGGCCCCGCTTTAGGTGACCATCGATGAGTTCGTGGATATGTTCGACCGAAGCGGTTCGTGAAGGCCGGAATGGCCTTAAAGAAGATTGAGGTTAGTAAGATGACCAAGTTTGGAGGTAGTGACTCACGCTTTGATAATCAAGCGATGATCAAGTATGGCACGTCCTGAGTGAAACTAGAACCTCAGGGATCGCATGCAGTTCGGTACCATTTGTTGGGTCGCCGGAGTGACACTAGAACCTCGCGGCAAAGTGACAAAAGTGGTATCGCACGACGAGCAAGGAAGGAAGAGAACGTGTGTTATTTCGCGGGCTGCCGTGGCGTTGGCAACTTGTTAGAGGAACTTTATCGATACCCGTCTTGAGAAGGAACATTCGGGACAAATGTTTCTAAGGAGGGGAGAATGTTATACCCCGCATTTCCAGAGTATGTACGTGGAGACGTACGTACGAAAGTTTGAGACTTAAAGTTTGGCTTAGAGTATGTACGTGGAGACGTACGTACGAAAGTTTGAGACTTAAAGTTTGGCTTAGGTTCGAAATTTGTGCACAACACCCGGTTAGAGTCGTTTTTCGACGAAACGTTTTACAAAGCTTGCGAAGGGTAAATTCCGGCTATGTCCTTTTTAATTTTTGCGGATTTTTCCGAGAGACGAAATGTTTTTGACCAACGAGAGGGTGACACTTGTCACCCTCAAGTGGACGGTAAAGTGAGGCTCAAGTGGGACGATTTCATGCCTTGTTTTGTGCAATGTTTTGTGCAATGTTTTGTGGCTTGTTTTGTGGAGTAGGGACTAGGGGGCACTTGGTCACATCTTGGCCCTCCACTTGCCCCCCACATGGCTTGATCTTGTCCATTAAACTCCCTATAAATACCCCCCCTAAGCTTGAAGACTTCTTCATCCAAAATCTTCCAAGTCTTGAGTCCCTCTCCCTCCCTCGAGTGTAGTTCTCGCCCCAGCCTCTCCTCCCCTTGAGGCCTTGTGGCCGAGAGCCTCCCCTCCTCCTAGTGGCCTTTGGCCGAGAGGTCCCCTAGCCTAGTTGTTTCAGACATATACCCCCTTTGTGGTATTGAAATACTCTCCAAGTATTGTTATAATGCCCAAAATACCTTAGCCTTTACCTTGTAGTATTCCAAAAGTTACCTCTATACGTAGAGCCCTAAATACTACCTTTTGTCCTTTTAGTCTCAAACCGAAACCCTAAGGAAATCTTCATAGTTGGTTGAAGTATTTAAGTAGAAGTTGGTTAGAACTTCTAAGGGTTGTTTGGAGCGGATTGAGCATGAGTCGAGCTAAACCTTGCTCAGATCGACTTTTATCTCGGATAATTTTGGGCTTATCGAGGTAAATAATCTTGTCCCCTTATTGTAATTGGAAATTACATGTTGTAGGATTATATAGTTGAAGTATACTATATATAGAATCTGAACATAGCTTTATGCAATGTCTTTTGACTTAAGCTGAATATAAAAGAGAATCGAATCAGTAATTACATAGGATCAGACATTAGAGACTTGTGGTATTATCAGATAGTAGAATTGTATACGTCCCGTTAGACGATAACCCCCTGGTTGGCTTGGTAGCCACCGATAGAGAGGAGATTTACGCGGCCATGGGGGAGTCGCCAATTTTCAGAGAATATGGAACCGCGGTTAGAAGTTAATAGACGTTGTGGCCTTATAGGTGGAAGATCGCGAGCAGCGTATTCTACTCAAGAGTGGAAACGGCCAGCCGTGTTACTGATCGCGAGCGCTTTTGCTTATTGTCGATAATCGTCGCGAGGTATGTGAACCTCTTCCTATCCTTCTAGCATGATGCTTTGTAAACTATGTAGTACAGTAGACGTACATGTGCTAAATGAGTTGGTTGGCTCAAAACATAGGGTGTTATAATAGCTTTATGGGAAGTTAGTTATAACGACTCTATGTAGGTAAAAGATTGGTTTATTGATTGTAGAAGTTAAGAGACTTGATCTTGAAAGATAAGAGACTTAACTTGTTTTACTTGGTAATTAACATTTTGTTAAAAGTATTGTGAAACCTCATTCGCGAGTAATGAGTACTTGGTTTTAAAAAAGAATAATGTTTTATTGATTTCGGAAATGAGAATAAGTGTCGAACAAACCACAGCAGCGCTAATAAAGGAAAGTGTATTGACAAATAACAAATTGTTATTAAAACCAGAGAAACCTCCATCCGCATGAAGCTAAGATAAGACAAAATTGTATTACATTTCCTAGATCATGGTCATGTAACAAGATTGTGGTAAACAAGAATAAACTACCACGACAAGACATATGTTACTCAATTGTTTTAAAAGAGATTAAGACTATGAGTTATGAAACCTTTCTAAAATGAGAAACTTGAGCATTTGAAATTAGGCAAACTTGAACGTTTGGAAAATAATGTTGTTACTTGATTTTACAAAGGGAAGTATTTTGGTTTACTTAAAAGATAGTCACTCTATTTTATGCTACGTATTATGTGACTTTTGTGAAAGAAACGGATCCTTTAAAAAGAGTTAATGACGTAGTACTTTAGTGGTTAAACCCGCACTTTGATACGAAATGGAAGTACCTCGAGTTGTGTGTAACTTGCCTATGCTTGTTGTTGTGTAACTCGCCTATGCTTGTTGTGATAGCCTTTGTTGTGCAAGTGTTGATATCGTGTGACTTCGGGAAGGAGTGGATCTTTTATAAAAGTCTAGAAGTATGGTAATTTGCTTGAGCTTGTTTGTGATAGCTTTGGTTGTGCGGTATATTGTTGTTGATGTCACATGGACATGTCTACACCGATGCAGACTCCGGGGCATGTGGCCATGCAGGTTGATTACCGATATATTGTTATTGTGGTTACATGGACATGTCTACACCGGCGCACTCGGGCGTGGGCACGCGCGGGGTTGATCACCCAAGATATTGTTGTTAATGTCACATGGACGTGTCTACACCGGCGCACTCCGGGGCATGTGGCCATGGGCATTGTTACTATTGTTGCATCATGGACATGTCTACACCGGCGCAGACTCCGGGTACGCGCCGTGGCGCGAACATGATTGATGTTGGGCGTGAGACCCATAGTTATATTTGAGTGATGACTTGAGGCGTGAGTCACGACTTGACATGATCGCTTATGTTGTGAATCGTAGTTTTGTTATCATACATGTCTCCTATTTTTATATAGATCGTATGATTTCATTTACTGATTTTACGATTCACATACTTGGTACTGTTATCGACCTCTTCGGCCGCGTCATGCCGCAGTAGGAGTACATCGGTAGTGGATCCTCGCCATAGGATCACAGTCAACAGATTGGGAAGCTCCGCTTCTCCGAGGCTTATCTTTTGCATGTTACCCGAGTTGTAGGTTCTTGTACATCTGTGGTATGACGGGCCCCGTCCCGTCATGTTGTATAAAAACTTTTAAAGGTCCGTAATCGCCAAGTGTGGCTTGTAAAAGGATTAAACTGCTCGCTTTGAAAGAGTTGTTTATATATATTTTTTTGGAAGGTAACCGTTTGGTTGGTCTGTATTATGATCATATATCTTGTTTCTTGTTTAAGTTTTATATTCCGGTGGTTTTCTCTGATGTTGTATCACTAGGGTGTCCAAGCAGACTACCACGCCCGGATCGGTCGTGACAAAAGTGGTATCGAGCGCTTAATCTCTGAAAGTGTCTACGCATCGCGTGTCTAGTAGAGTCTTGATTATCGATGTGTTGTGCACCACATCTATAATCGTGAGGCTATAGGACATTTAGGATTGGTTTCCATTCTTCTCATTCCGAGATCGTGCCTTAGAGCCGTGTTGTAAGTTGGACCCTCCGACGTATCTCGCTTTTACGATTATGCCTCCGCAAGGCAACCAGAGCCCGAAGGGCAAGACAATGAGGTGCCGCTAGTGAGATACAGAGGAGTACGGTGGCGCAGCCCTGGCCGGCCTCGAGATTATGCTTGACGGCGGGTTTTGCGACGCCGCCACTTCAAAGAGAGTTTAGAGCCGCAGCGGTGCACGAGATTATGCTTGATTCAGATCAGGCGATAGCTTCTCAGACTGAAGATTATACGCCAAGTTTTCCAAATGTGAGTTTTGGTTAACTTCGTGGCTTTTCGTGGGCATATTGTCGGGTTGATGGCATTCGAGTGATACGGCCAAGATCGGCGATCCAGACTTGCCTAGACCTACTACTCCGGCAGAGGTTCGCAGCTTTACGGGCCTTGCAGTTATTATCGGTTCGTAGAGAAGTTTGCTTCTATCTCTCGCACCATTGACTAGGCCGACTCGAAGGCGGCTAAGTTTGATGGATCGATGCTTGTGAGCGTGGTTTCCGCCATGAAGGAGAGATCGACGACCGCCCCGTTCTTACTTCCGCAGGTCCAGACGGTTATGTCGTGTATTGTGACGTCGTGCATCGGGTTGGGATGTGTGTTGATGCAAAGAGGCAAGGTTTATAGCGTATGCATCCCGACACCAAGAAACATGAGAGGAACTACCCCACCCATGATTTGGAGTTAGCGGCGATTCACGCCAAGATCCGGAGGCACTACTTGTATGGGTTCATGTGGATATTTATACGCACCACAAGAGCCTCCAGATATCTTCACCAGAGGAGTCGAACTTACGGCGAGACGGTGGTTAGAGTTGCTTAAGGATTACGATGTTGATATCTGTACCACCCGGAAGGCCAATCTGCGGGCGTATGCCTAGTCGTAGGTCGATGGGAGTCTATCGATGTGCAGCAGAGAGGAGGACATGGTTCGTGATTTGCATCGATTAGCGAGCCTTGTGTCCGCTTGATTGATTCCGATAGCGGTGGGTTCGAGTTCGTGAGGTTGCCGAGTCTTCCATCGTCGGCGAGGTGAAGAGGCAACAGCTCGAGGATCCGCTTTGACACGTTATCGTGATACGACTCTTCGCGTGAGGAAGGGTCCTTTTGAGGTAGCACTGATGGGTGCTAAGGTTTGAGGGCAGGTTGTGTTCCGGATGTTTCGTGACTTGGCAGCAGTTCTTGGGGAAGCACACAAGCGTTACTCTATCCATCCAGGGTCGACCAAGATGTACCACGGCCTTAGATTTGTGTATTGGTGGGATGACTTGAAGAGGGACGTTGCAGAGTTCGTAGCTCAGTGCCCATGTTGTCAGCAGGTGAAGGTAGAGCACCAGAGGCCTGGTGGTTTGTTACAGACGATAGAGATCCCGACCTGGAAGTGGGAGGTGATCAACATGGACTTCATCACGGGATTACCTCGCACTCAGAGGAGGCATGATTCTATATGGGTTATCGTCGACAGTCGATAAATCAGCCCACTTTATTCCGTCAGACGACTTTTTCTACCGAGGATTATGCGGACTTTACATCCGAGAGATCGCCGACCGCATGGAGTCCCTATTTCGATCATATCGCATGAGGAGCCCGCTTACGCTTAACTTCGAGATCTTTCCGAATGGTTTGGGACGCAGAGCTCGAGCATCGCATTCCATCCACGCATGCACTGACAAAGCCGAGCGCACTATCCGCACTTCGAGGATATCTGCGAGCCCGTGTTATTGACTTCGTGGTAGCCGGGAGGATCATTTGCCTCTAGTTGAGTTTGCGTATAATAATAGCTACCACTCCAAAGATTCGGGATGACGCCTTATGAGGCCTTGTATGAGGAAGTGTAGATCGCCGATAGGCTGGTTCGATGTGGGCGAGGTGCGATTAGTGGGACCAGATTTGGTGCGGCAGCGATGGATAAGGTGAAGCTTATCCAGAGAGGTTCTCGATACCGTGAGTCGCATGAAGTCATACGCAGATCATCGTCGTCGTGATCCGGAGTTCGAGGTTGATGATTGGGTTTTCTGAAGGCGCCACCCATGGCGGTGTGATGAGATTCGGAAGAAGGAAACTCACCAAGGTACATTGGGCCGATCGATTGTCCGCGGTAGGGCGCGTGCCTATGAGTTGGATCCGCCGTCCGATCCGGAGGCAGCAGATCCGGTGTTTCATGTTTACGCCGGAGAGATGTATCGGGGATCCATCTAGGGTACACCCGATTGACGATGTCCAGGTGACCGAGGGGTTATCGTATGAAGAGATTCCCATAGCGATAATCGATCGTCAGGTTAGGCGTCTGCGGACCAAGGACGTGGCTTCCGTCAAAGTCTTGTGGCGGAACGAGCTCAGGGAGGAGATGACGTGGGAAGCTGAGGAGGACATGAGGCAGAAGTATCCTCACCTATTCCCCACACCTCCAGGTAATTCACTTTCCTACTTGTAAATCTTCATTATCGTTTATGCCTAAGTGTTGTTTTGTGGCCGTGTGTGGCATATGCAAACTGTTTAAGTTATGAGGAACCTTATCGTTAGCTATCTTGGGAAGGAACATTCGGGACGAATGTTTCTAAGGAGGGGAGAATGTTATACCCCGTATTTCCAGAGTATGTACGTAAGGGCGTACGTACGAAAGTGTAGCCTTAAAAGTTTAGGCCTAGGACGTTTTTTTGGGCACAACTCACACAAAGAATCGTTTTCCGACGAAACGTTTAACAAGACTCGCGTAGGATAAATTCCGGCTATGTCATTTCTAATTTTTGCGGATTTTTCCGAGAGACGAAACACTTTGGACCAACGAGAGGGCGACACTTGTCACCCTCTCATTGATGGATGTGGGACGGCATTAGGGCCGATTGAATGGCCTTGTTTGTCAAGTAGTTGGTAGGATATTTTGTGTGCAAGTTGGCTAAGGTACACTTGCCCTAATCTTGACCTTACACTTGCCTAGCACATGGCTTAATCTTGGCCATTGGTTGGCCACTTCTTGACCTATAAATACCCCCCTTAAGATGAAGAGTTCTTCATCCACAAATCTTTCTCCAAGTCTTGAAAATCCTCTCCTCTCCCTTGAGCCTTTTTCGTCCAACACACCCTCCCCCCCTTTGAGTGAAGCTTGGCCGAGGCAACCCCCCCTAGCCTAGCCGAAACCTACCCCCCTCCCTTGGTAGAAAAGTTGCCTTCTAGTATTGTTATAATGCCCAAAATACCCTAGCCCAAATCCCTTAGTACTTAGTAGAAGTTGTGAAGAACTTCTAAGGGTTCCTTGGAGCTATCGGAGCGTACAAATTAGGAGCTAAGCCTTGCTCCGGATCGACTTATATCTAGGATATTATTGGGCTTATTGAGGTAAATAAACTTGTCCTTCTTTGTAATTAGAGAATACATCCGTAGAAGTATAGAAATAAGTATTAAATACTTAGAAGGATATTACGTAATAGAATTGAACTGTTATCACAAAGAGAAGGGTTTAAAAGAAGAATAATTGAACTATACTTACTTAGACTGCTTTTCACGAAGAGACTTGAGTAGCTCACCGGGTAGGGAAGTCGCCCAATTTTCCGTAGAATAGAGAACCTCTCGCTTAGAATCGCTTGCAGAATAGTCTAGACGTTGATAGACGTATTTGACTATTATAGTCGATTCTCTGCGCGACATATTCGACTTGGCGTGGATTTCACGAGAAGGTATGTGATTCTTCCTAAAGCATGATATTTTAAAATATATATATAGTACGGTAGACGCATACGTGTTAACTAAATAATAACTACGCAATGTCTTTTGACTTAAGCACAATAATAATTACGGCAATGTCTTTTGACTTAAGCACGAATAATGAGAGTCTTGATGCATTTCAAAAGAATACTGAATCATTTTTACAGAAAAGAACTAATTGGTTTTTAAACAAAATGCTTAAGAGTTATACTAGCTTTATGGGAAGTTAGGTATAACAACTTAAGATTTATAAAAGGAAAGATTTACTTATGTGTTTATAATGGACTTATATCGATTTATGAAAGAATAATAAAATGGTTTGATAAGTAGACATGATATGATGCTATGTGTGGTAGTGACTTGTAACGTTTGTATAAGAGGGTATTCTTGTTGTGCTTATGTTGTTTAACGATAAGCTGTTATGTTGGTATTATATCACTCACCTCTTGACATGTTACCGGGGGTTGTCGCCTCCGACGCGGTAGACTCAGTGATGCGGGACCATGATTCGAGAATACCTCACGCGGGTCCAGGGGACCTATGCGAGCTACGAGTTCCGTGTTAGCGGGGTTATACCTCATGCGGTCTATGTGGCCATGCGGACTACGAGTCCAGGACGATGCCGAGGAGTAGCTACCCTCGATGCGGGGTTATACCCTATGCGGGCCTATGTGAGTGGCCTATTGTTATACCCCGTATTTTCAGAGTATGTACGTAAGGATGTACGTAGAAAAGTTTGGGCTTTAAAGTTAGGCATAGGTTCGATTTTTGTGCACAACACCCGGTTAGAGTCGTTTTTCGACGAAACGTTTTACACAACTCCCGTAGGATAAATTACGGCTATGTCATTTCTTATTTTTGCGGATTTTTCTGAGAGACGAAACATTTTGGACCAACGGGAGGGTGACAAGTGTCACCCTCATATTGGGCGGTTTGGACGATTGGTCTTGGCTTTTTTGTCAAGTAGTTGGTAGGATATTTTGTGGGTAGATGGATAAGGTACACTTGGGTGAATCCTAGCCCTACACTTGCACCACACTTGGCTTGATCTTGGCCATTGGTTAGCCATGGCTTGACCTATAAATACCCCTCCCCTTTGATGAACTTCTTCATCCAAAATTGTGCTAAGTCTTGAAAGCTCTCTTCTCCCCCCCCTTTGTGTAGTGTCTCGTCCTAGCCTCCCCCCTCCCCCCTTGGTGAGGCCCCTTGGCCGAGAGCCCTCCCCTTGGCCGAGTACCCCTCCTAGTGGGTTGGCAGAGGGGTATACACCCCCCTGGTGTTGTCTCGTATAAATACCCCCCCTCTTGGTAGAAATACTCTCCAAAGTATTGTTACTATACCCAAATTACCTTAGCCGTATACCTTGTAGTATTCCAAGATTACACTTTTACGAAAAGCCCAGAAATACTATTATACTTCCTTGATACAAAAACGAAACCCTAAGGAAAATCTCCATAGTTGGTTGGAGTATTAAGAAGAAGTTGCGTAGAACTTCTAAGGGTTATTTGGAGCGGGTTGAGCACCGGAGTAGGAGCTAAACGTTGCTCAGGATCGACTTTATACTTGGATAATTTTGGGCTTATCGAGGTAAGCACTCTTGACCTTCTATTGTAATTGGAAATTACATGTTGTAGGAATATATAGTTGAAGTATACTATATATAGAACTGAACATAGTTGTGCGGCAATGTCTTTGGACTTAAGCCTGAATTTAAAGAAGAGAATCGAATCAGTAATTACATGGGATCAGACACAGACTTGTGAAGTTTGACGCAGTGGAAGAGGTCGCCAAATTTCCGTAGAATCTTGTATCTAGATTTATTCTACCGAGTAGTCTAGACTTTGATAGACTTGTATAACCTTTATAGGTTGAATGTCTGTGAGTAGCATGTGCTACTTGAAAGGTGGACAAGGCTAGCCGGGTTATAGCCGTGGAGCGTTTTGCTAATAGTCGATAATCGTCGCGAGGTATGTGATTCTTCCTATCCTTTTGAGCATGATATTTTAAAGAATATATATATAGTACGGTAGACGTACGTGTGTTAACTGAATAATAATTACGGCAATGTCTCCGGACTTAAGCCTGAATAATAATTACGGCAATGTCTTTTGACTTAAGCCTGAATAATCTTGAAGTATTTCAAAAGAATACTGAATCATTTTAACAGAAGAGTAATACTTGGTTTTAAAAGCTTAAGATTTATACTAGCTTTATGGGAAGTTAGGTATAACGGCTTAAGAGAGATAAAAAGAATGATTTATTGATTTAAGAAGTTAAGAGACTTGATCTTAAAAGATAAGAGACTTGACTTAATTGAATTTTGTTAAAAAGTGTGAAACCTCATTCGTGAGTAATGAGTACTTGGTTTTTCAAAAGGAATTATGTTTTACTGATTTCGGAAATCAGAATAAGTATCGAACAAACCACAGCAGCGCTAATAAAGGGAAATGTTTTGACTAATAAAGTATTATTAAAACCAGTAGAAACTACCATCTGCATAGAAGCTAAGATGAGACAAAATGATATTACATTTCCTAGATCATGGCTGCTGTAATAAGATTTTTATGAACAAGAATAAACTACTCACACATAAGGTATATGTTTCTCAAAATTGTTTTAAAGGATTAAAACTATGAACTACGAAACCTTTCGAAAAAAAGAGAAACCTGAACATTGAAATTAGGCAAACTTGGAACGTTTGGAAAAGAATGTTGTTACTTGATTTTACAAAGAGAAGTGTTTTGATTTACTTCAAAAGATAATCACTCTATTTTCATATACTACGGGTATTGTGTGACTTTTGTGAAAGTAACGTATCTTTTTAAGAGTTAATGTATGAAGTACTTTGGGGATAAAAACCCGATCTTGTTAATCATATAGTAGAAAGTACCTTGTGTGTATAACTTGATTGTGTTGGTTTGTGATAGCCTTGTAATACTTTTTTGTTGATTTGTTAAGTAAACATGCTAGGATGCTACGTGGGTTAGTATCTTGTGATGTTTGTGTAAAGGGGTTTCCCTTGATTGTGCTTATGTTGTTTAAACGATGTCGTTATGTTAGTATTGTATCACTCATGATTCCGGGTTGTCGCCTCCACGCGTGGTACACTCAAAGTGTCTGTGTGACCTATGATTCGAGAATACCTTATGCGGTTCAGTGTGGCCTATGCGGAATCGCGGGAGTTCCAGTTAGTGGCGACCTTTGTGGTCACGCGTCTATGTGGCTACGCGGACGGCGAGTCCAGACGCCGGGGAGTAGCTACCGATGCGGGAATACCTCACGCGGGCCATCGAGTGGCCCATGCGAGCTACGGAAGTTCGAGGCTAGACGAGCACATTAGATCATCGCGCGAGTGGCGGCTTTGATCATGTGACGGCCAGACAGATCATGATACGATTTATGACCTTGTTGTATGCGTGGGTTTTAGTAGTCGGCTATGCCTTCGTACTTACCCCAGACGGTTTTATGATGACACGCGGACCCGTGTTCATGTGTATTCCTTGGTGCTTTTATATCATAGATCGCGGCAGTGGCGGAAGGTATTCCACGCATGATTGATGTTGTGGGCGTGAGACCCATTGTTATATTTGAGTGATGACTTTGAGGCATGAGTCACGACTTGACATGATCGCTATTTATTGTGAATCGTAGTTTGGTTATCATACATGTCTCCCGCTTATATAGACTACTATGATTTCATTTACTGATTTTCGATTCACATACTTGGTACTGCCAGATCGACCTTCGGGCCGCGTTCATGCCGCAGTAAAGGTACACCGCCGTTGATCCTCGCTCTTAGTGGTCACGATCAGCGTTGGGAAGCTCCGTTTCCTCGGAGGCTTATTCGTATAGTCCTCGTTGTAGGTGCTTACATGTGGTATGACGGCCCTGTCCCGTCGTTGTTGTCATATCATTCGTAGAGGTCTGTAGTACTGTTGTGGGCAGGGTTGTCATGGGAAGTAACAGATCGAATATAAGTATTCATATATACATCCCGAAAGACAAAATTACTCAGATTATTATATAATACTTCAATATGTTTCATGTTATTGTTTTATATTACTCTTATTTCTCTGATGTTGTATCACTAGGGTGCCCGGTAGGCACGACCACGCCCGGTTCGGTCGTGACAAAAGTGGTATCGAGCGATTAATCCTCGGAAAGTGTCTACGCATCGTATCCATGAGTCTTGATTATCGTGTGTTGTGCACCACACCAATAATCGTGAGGCTATAGGATATTTAGGATTGGTTTCCATTCTTCTCACTCTGAGATCGTGCCTTAGAGCTGTGTTGTAAGTTGGACCCTCTAACGTATTTCTTTCCCTTACCGTTATGCCTCCGCGTAGGGCAAACCCGGGCCCAGGAGGGCAAGGCAGCCGAGGGAGCTGCGAGTAGAGTTCAGAGGGTTATGAGGGCACAGGCCCAATCATTACCTAGAGTAGTGCTTCATTCGGGGAGTTCTGCGACGTCACTAGCCCCAGCAGAGTTTTAGCACGGCGGCGGCAGTTCCTACTGCGGCCATGATATTTGAACCTTCAGTTCCACGACCGGGGACAGAGAATATGGATTGCAAAGAGGCGACCCTGTTACTAACTATGGATTTGGCTACCAGAGAGTATACCGATGTACCGCGAGTCTTGATGACTATCTAAGAGAGGGTTGTGCAAGAGTAGTTCTTCGGTTAAGCTTGAGCATGGCCTGTGTACGGGCTTATGCGCAGCAGGCCAAGAAACGTAGAGATCGAAGGGTTAACCAAGGACAGCAGAAGAGGGCCAGAACAGCAGGGTCCTTTAGTAACTTTCGAGGCGAATCGCCTCAGCAGCAGACTGGATATGCACATCCACCAGTGCCGAGTGGTCCTCCACGGGTTCAGAACGTTCGGGGTAAGCCGGAGTTGGTCAGAGCTCCAGAGTTTCCGGTTCACAGCTACACGTAGGTTCCAGCCAGCCGGATTCAGTTGTTCCCAGTGTTCATTAGCACGATGACGCCCTCCCGGGGAGTGTCGTCTTTTAGTTGGTACTTGTTTTACCTGCGGCCGTCAGGGCCATGTGCGGAAAGGATGTCCTAGTAGGAAGGATGCTAGTAGGAGGACTCAGCCTTCAGGATCGGTGGGTAGTTCGTCACCTTCCTTAGCTATGCGCCCTACGGGGCAGGTTTGGTTAGAGCGACTAAGGGGAGTGAAGCAGTAGATACAGGTATATCCTTAACCCTCTAGAGATCAGTATGTGTGATAAGATGGGTATATCATAAGTGCTATGTTCTGATAGCAGTGTGTTAGTTGTGATTAGGAATCATGGTTAGTAACCGGGAGAGATTGGGGGGATAGGAAAGTGTGAGCCTTAGAATGTTATACGTAGAGACCTTAGAGGTAAGGCCATCTCGAAAGAAAGATTTATTTTGTGTTTGACCCTTACCAGAGTACATAGTGCACGTGGGATATATTGTGTGATAAGTCCCTGAGTAGTGTGGAATGAAAGAGGGTAGTTGAGCTAAGAAGACCGCTAGGTTTTCATAACATGATTAGTGAGATTGTTCCGGATCGGGGAGCTAGTATTTTGCGCGTTGCCGGGTCGGGTTGAGGCCACGTTGCGGGTCAACCCGCGGCCTGTTTGGTGGTGGGGTCAGTTTGTGGTGGTCCCGCCTTGTGGTAGGGTCACGAGGGTGTTAGGCCCAAGTTTAGTTAACCAGCGTACGAGTTCGTGGATGCGTTCAACCAAGAAGATGGCCGACGGGTCACCATCGTGTCTTTCGATCAGACCGCATTACTGGCGGTGATGTTATATCGAAAGGTTGTAAGGTCGCACGGTGCCTACCTTCACCTTATGACGCAGTGGAGCCAGTGGTACGATCGCTTTTTCCGAAGTTTTACCAGCGGGTTAGGAACTCGGTGAGTCTCAGATCGGATTCGCCTCGGGCGGTGTTTGGATTTCAGGGGTAGTTGTGAGGATTGTTGTCTCCTGTTGGGGAAGTGTTTAAGCTACCATTTCAGTGTTCGGATGTTGCCTTATGAAGCCTTGTAGGGGCGGAAGTGTAAGTTGCCGGTCGAGTAGTTCGATGTTGGCAAGGTGCAGATTGTTGGTTCATACCGGTTTCAGCAGAATGTGGCTAGGGTGTGACGAGTTTTGAGGAAACTTAGCCCGAGTTACCTTGGGCCTTTCAGATCATGTGAGGAAATAGGCCAGGTTGCCTATATGTTAGCATTTGCCGTCCAACTTAGGAGGCGATGTCCGTCTTTTCGTGTTGCTATATTCGGTAAAGTATCGAGATCCATCCAGAGTGTTCCCGATAATGATGACCAAGTTGGAGATAGTAACCCGAGATTTGGAACCGAATCGATGATGAGATATGGTAAGAAAGAGTTCGAGAAGTGCAGCGGTACACGCGTAAGGGAAGAAGCGAGCATGTATTGCGAGCATAGAGGTGATCAGTTCTTTTGTAAGGAGAAGGTGCGGAAGAAGTATATTTTAGACCTCGGGTAAGGGATTTTGTGATGTCAGAGGTGATTCCTCGTGAACTTGGATGTAAGTATTTTGCGCAGGTGTTTCTGTGGCCAGTTGTGGCAGGATTGTTCTCGTAAGTATAGTAGTGAAGACTATACTGGCGCACAATTGTTTTGAGACTTAGAAGGAACATTCGGGACGAATGTTTCTAAGGAGGGGAGAATGTTATACCCCGTATTTTCAGTATATGCGTAAGGATATGCGAGAAAAGTTTGGGCTTTAAAGTTAGGCATAGGTTCGATTTTTGTGCACAACACCCGGTTAGAGTCGTTTTTCGACGAAACGTTTTACACAACTCGCGTAGGATAAAATACGGCTATGTCATTTCTTATTTTTGCGGATTTTTCAGACATACGAAAAATTTTTGTCCAACGGGAGGGTGACAAGTGTCACCTCATATCAAGCGCCAGGCGGTGTTTGGACGATTAGTCTTGGCTTTTTTGTCAAGTAGTTGGTAGGATATTTTGTGGGTAGATGGATAAGGTACACTTGGGTGAATCCTAGCCCTACACTTGCACCACACTTGGCTTGATCTTGGCCATTGGTTAGCCATGGCTTGACCTATAAATACCCCTCCCCTTTGATGAACTTCTTCATCCAAAATTGTGCTAAGTCTTGAAAGCTCTCTTCTCCCCCCTTTGTGTAGTGTCTCGTCCTAGCCTCCCCCTCCCCCCTTGGTGAGGCCCCTTGGCCGAGAGCCCCTCCCCCCTTGGCCGAGAGTACCCCCCTCCTAGTGGGGTTGGCCGAGGGGTATACACCCCCCCTTGTGGTGTTGTCTCGTATAAATACCCCCCCTCTTGGTAGAAATACTCTCCAAAGTATTGTTACTATACCCAAATTACCTTAGCCGTATACCTTGTAGTATTCCAAGATTACACTTATACGAAAAGCCCAGAAATACTATTATACTTCCCTTCAGTCACAAAAACGAAACCCTAAGGAAAATCTCCATAGTTGGTTGGAGTATTAAGAAGAAGTTGCGTAGAACTTCTAAGGGTTATTTGGAGCGGGTTGGAGCACCCGGAGTAGGAGCTAAACGTTGCTCAGGATCGACTTTATACTTGGATAATTTTGGGCTTATCGAGGTAAACACTCTTGACCTTCTATTGTAATTGGAAATTACATGTTGTAGGAATATATAGTTGAAGTATACTATATATAGAACTGAACATAGTTGTGCGGCAATGTCTTTTGACTTAAGCCTGAATTTAAAGAAGAGAACTGAACTGTAATTACATGGGATCAGACATTAAGAGACTTGTGAAGTTTGACGCAGTGGAAGGGCTGCCCAAATTTCCGTAGAATCTTGTATCTAGATTTATTCTACCGAGTAGTCTAGACTTTGATAGACTTGTATAACCTTTATAGGTTGAATGTCTGTGAGTAGCATGTGCTACTTGAAAGGTGGACAAGGCTAGCCGTTATACCGTGGAGCGTTTTGCTAATAGTCGATAATCGTCGCGAGGTATGTGATTCTTCCTATCCTTTTGAGCATGATATTTTAAAGAATATATATATAGTACGGTAGACGTACGTGTGTTAACTGAATAATAATTACGGCAATGTCTCCGGACTTAAGCCTGAATAATAATTACGGCAATGTCTTTTGACTTAAGCCTGAATAATCTTGAAGTATTTCAAAAGAATCTTGAATCATTTTAATGTAAGAGTAATACTTGGTTTTAAAAGCTTAAGATTTATACTAGCTTTATGGGAAGTTAGGTATAACGGCTTAAGAGAGATAAAAAGAATGATTTATTGATTTAAGAAGTTAAGAGACTTGATCTTAAAAGATAAGAGACTTGACTTAATTGAATTTTGTTAAAAAGTGTGAAACCTCATTCGTGAGTAATGAGTACTTGGTTTTTCAAAAGGAATTATGTTTTACTGATTTCGGAAATCAGAATAAGTATCGAACAAACCACAGCAGCGCTAATAAAGGGAAATGTTTTGACTAATAAAGTATTATTAAAACCAGTAGAAACTACCATCTGCATAGAAGCTAAGATGAGACAAAATGATATTACATTTCCTAGATCATGGCTGCTGTAATAAGATTTTTATGAACAAGAATAAACTACTCACACATAAGGTATATGTTTCTCAAAATTATTTTAAAGGATTAAAACTATGAACTACGAAACCTTTCGAAAAAAAGAGAAACATGAACATTGAAATTAGGCAAACTTGGAACGTTTGGAAAAGAATGTTGTTACTTGATTTTACAAAGAGAAGTGTTTTGATTTACTTCAAAAGATAATCACTCTATTTCCATATACTACGGGTATTGTGTGACTTTTGTGAAAGTAACGTATCTTTTTAAGAGTTAATGTATGAAGTACTTTGGGGATAAAAACCCGATCTTGTTAATCATATAGTAGAAAGTACCTTGTGTGTATAACTTGATTGTGTTGGTTTGTGATAGCCTTGTAATACTTTTTTGTTGATTTGTTAAGTAAACATGCTAGGATGCTACGTGGGTTAGTATCTTGTGATGTTTGTGTAAAGGGGTTTCCCTTGATTGTGCTTATGTTGTTTAAACGATAAGCTGTTATGTTAGTATTGTATCACTCATGATTCCGGTTAAGCCGCTCCACGCGGGGTAGACTCAGTAGTCTGTGTGACCTATGATTCGAGAATACCTTATGCGGTGCAGTGGCCTATGCGAATCGCGGAGTTCCGGTGTTAGTGCGGCCTTTGTGGTCATGCGCGCATGTGGCCATGTGGACGGCGAGTCCAGACGCCGGGAGTAGCTACCCTCGATGCGGGAATACCTCACGCGGGCCATTGGGTGGCCCGTGCGGGCTACGGGAAGTTCGGGGCTAGACGCGCACATTAGATATCGCGCGAGTGGCGGCTTTGATCATGCGACGGCCTGTGACAGATCATGATACGCTTTATGACCTTGTTGTACTGCGTGGGTTTTAGTAATCGGTTATGCCTTCGCATTTACCCCGCAGACGGTTTTATGATGACAGTGGACTCGTGTTCATATGTATTCCGGTGCTGTTATATCATAGACTGCCGGCAGTGAGGAAGGTATTCCACGGGCATGATTGATGTTGTGGGCGTGAGACCCATTGTTATATTTGAGTGATGACTTTGAGGGCATGAGTCCCTGACTTGACATGACTGCTTATTTATTGTGAACTGTAGTTTGGTTATCATACATGTCTCCTGCTTTATATAGACTACTATGATTTCATTTACAGTATTTTCAGTTTCACATACTTGGTACCTGTTGCATCGACCTTCGGGCCGCGTTCATGCCGCAGTAAGGTACACCCGCCGTTGATCCTCGCTCTTAGGGTCACAGCGTTTGGGAAGCTCCGTTCCCGGAGGCTTATCTCGTATAGTCCCCGTTGTTGTAGGTGCTTACATTCAGGGTACGACGGCCCGCCCCGTCGTTGTTGTCATATCATTCGTAGAGGTCTGTAGTACTGTTGTGGGCAGGGTTGTCATGGGATGTAACTGTTCGAATTTAAGTTTTCATATATACATGCCGAAAGGCAATTTTTCTCAGATTATTATTTCATACTTCATGTTGTTTCATGTTATTGTTTTATATTCCACTGATTTCTCTGATGTTGTATCACTAGGGTGCCCGGGGTAAGGCACCAACACGGCCAGGTTCGTGTCGTGACACCTACGCGACTACGGAGTCCAGGATTAGGCTTGCGAGTGATACTACGCAATTGGCCCCGCTCGATCATTCGCAGCCTAGAAAAGACTCGCATACGTTTACCTATTGTTGCTCTTGTTTATGATGTGGCACTATGCGCGTTACATTGTTGTTTCGTGATATTTAAAAATTGGTTTTAAAATGATATGATTTCATTTAAGTACTTTACGCTTCACATACTTAGTACTGTTGTAATCGACCTCCTGGGTGCGTTCATGCCGCAGGTAAGGGCAAGCAGGTGCTAGATCCACATCCTTAGGATCTTTGCGTTGGTGTCAGGAGCTTCATCTTCTCCGGAGGCTCTACTTTTGGGTATGATCTCCCTGTATTGTAGATAGTTTTGTACATTCAGGGTATGGCGGGGCCCTGTCCCGCCATAGTTGTTTACTTCCTTAGAGGTCTCAGAGTCCTATTATACTTGGGATGTAATCGCAAAACTATGTTTATATATATATGCCGAAAGGCAAGCTTTTCTTCAGATAAACTGTTTCTCCTTTTTAATAATGTTTCTTGTCTTGTTTTATATTTCCGCTGATTTTCTCTGATGTATGACTGCTTGGGTGCTCGGGTAAGGCACCAGTCACGGGCCCCGGAACGGGTCGTGACAAAACACTTCAATTTATATAAAAACAAATACACAAACATTACTATCACAACTAGTACCAACTACGATCGTCGACAAATTCGATTTAGAATTAAACTTAATTCTCTTCCTCATTTCCTCAACCATCATTTCAATCAATAATCCAACAAATGGAAAACCATGATAACAACCATATCAACATCATAATCAAGCTATTTCTAGTAATTCCAACCATAAGAAACTATAAATACACTTCCAACAACTCAACAAGACAACAACACTTTTCTAGACCACCTTCTTGTCTCTTTCTTATAGTTCTTCACTTTACCAACTCAATCAACACCAAGACTAACTTAAGCATAGAAATAAATAGGTTCAACTTACCTTGCAAAGAAGATTCAACTTGAACTCCAAGCTCCACCTAGTTCCCAACCACCCTTAGTTTCACATGAACACCATATAAGTTTCTTCTTGTAGTTTTCCAATACCTTTAAGCTAAACTTGAGTTGATTTACTTTGAAATGGCTCTTGGATATTTAATATAGGTTAGGAGACCTCTTGGGGAGTAAAAGGACTAGTCTTGGTCGAAACTAAATGAAAAATGAGGCTTTCACCGCTTTAAATAATTGTTGCACCGCCTCAGAAATGCGAAACCATATACAAACCAATATGTGGCCGCATCTCTCTTCAGAATTTCCTCAACTTTTTGTCTTCCCTTCTACGCCCCAATCTACATGGCGGACCTCATTCGCGATGCGATATACTTAGCGTATAACTTTAACTTCATCATGGAGTGTTGTCTTCAATCCCAATGACCTCTAAACCTCTGAACATCTCCTTAATTCTCTTATAAACAATAGATCAAGTATCTATAGTCTATATCAACCCTCTTTGCATCTAAGCGAGCATAAGGGAGTAGAGTCCTCGCGATTTCTTCCTTCATCTCAAAAAAATTACTCCTTCATTCTAACTTTACTTAATTATCTCATCAAGAATCCAATGTACAAAAGTACAGGTGTCAGGCTAGACCAACTAATACCACAGAGATGTAGAGTTTCTTAGGCCTAACAGGGTAGTACAAACAGTTTATAGAGGAATTTCATCTATCGCAACTCTATTGAACAAATTAACTCAAAAGAATGTGTTATTTTGGTGGTCGGATGAGTGTGAGGCGAGCTTCTATAAACGCAAGTTATATTAACCACAACACTAGTTTTGGCATTGTATATAGAGTCTAAGGAATTATTGTGTATTGTGATGCTTCATGGACTGGTCTTATATGTGTTCTAATGCAATAAGACAATAGTGATAGCTTATGCTTTGAGGTAGCTGAAAGTGCACTAGAAGAACTACCCACTTATTACTTAAAGTTTATGGTGATAGTATTTGCTTTGAAGATTTAGGAGCACTATCTCTATGGTGTGCATTGTGAGGTTTCCACGGATATTCGCAACCTTCCGTATATATTCAATTAGAGTGATCATAATTTGAGGCAAAATAGAGCTAGTTGGAGTTACTGGAAGACTATGACATGACCATTTTATATCATCTAGATAAGACAAATATGTAGTTGATGCCTTGAGTCAAAAGATGTTCAACATGGTCACATTGACATTGTTGGAAGTGGGGGAACGTCTCTTGGCAATTGAAGTTTAGTCTTTGGCCATCAACTTTGTGAGACTTGATATTTATAAGCCTAACAAGGTTTTAGCATGTATGAAGGCACAATCATCTTTGATGGAGCAACTTTGTAATGACCCATTTGGAAGTTTTGACCTTTTGTACTTATTTTCTCAAGAATACACTTCCCGCAACTTATTCTCAGTTTTTATGACTTGTGGAGATGAGTGGTATAGTTCCCGAGGTAATTGGGTAGGTTTCAGATTGTTTTCGGGAAGTTTGGAAATTCCTAAGTTAAGAGAATAGGGAGGTTTGACCATTGTTGACTTTTGGGTAAACGTGTTCTTTTTGTAGTTACATCAACCCTATTATGTCCGGAACAACATTTATGACTTAGTCGAACCTTTAGTTTGGTTCCCGAGGAAACCGAGTGTGTTTCAGGGGTTTGGTTGTGAAATTGTGAAATTAGAACTTAAGAGTTGACTTATGTCAAACCCGATCCTTAGAGACATTTTCCGGGAATTCTGAGTACACGAGCAGGTTTGGAGATAAGAATGCATGTTTAGTTTAATGGGGAGTTGATGAGTTTGAGACTGTTGCTGGTTTTTGGTGTTCACGACGATAAGGTTCTGTCTGCTCCTGCGGGTCTGCCTCTGCGGAGATCTAGCTCACAGAAGTGAGACTTGACCATGAGTTGAGAGTCCTCTATAACAAATAATTTCTTCGCCAGCGTGGGTGCGCCTCAACGGAGTTTCCTTCCTCCCTAGCATGGGTTTGGGATGTAAATGACCTCGCCCAGCGGATGGGGTTTTCACATAAGCGTGTCTGCTCCCGCGAAGTCGATTCTGCTGGAGCGGAATCACTGTTCTTTTTAAGGTTATTATTTTCCCTAAAACAATTTCATTCCCCAAATATTCCTTCCTTTGGACTAGAGCTCGACCATTTGAGGATTTTTTTGGAGATTGTGATTGAGTTCTTCAATAGAGGTAAATTCCACTCCATTGATCATTAAGTTCTTATCTAGAGTAATCTTTTAATGGAGGAAATGGTGACTTAGTTGTCACGACCCGACCTCAGGCCCGCGATTGGTGCCTTACCCCGGGCACCCTAGTGATACTACATCAGAGAAAAACCAACGGAAACAAAAACTTATACATGAAACAGATATACAATAAGAAACAGGCTAACCAAAACGGTCACCTTTCTGTATATATACATAAAGACTTGAACAGTTACATCCTTTACAAACCCTGCCCACAACAACACTACAGACTTCTAAGAGTATTATAACAACAACGACGGGACAGGGCCCTGCCAGGCTGCCATACCCCTGAATGTACAAGGACCTACAACTCAGGGAAACATACCAAAAGATAAGCCTCCGGAGAAACGGAGCTTCCCAAACGCTGAACTGTGATCCTATGAGCGAGGATCAACAACTGGTGTACCTCTACCTGCGGCATGAACGCAGCCTCAAGGAGGTCGCATAACAGTACCAAGTATGTGAAATCAAAATATCAGACATGAAATTATAATAGTCTATATAAAGCAGGAGACATGTATGATAACCAAACTACAGTACACAACATGTAAGCAGTCATGTCAAGTCAGGGACTCACGCCCTCAAAGTCATCACTCAAATATAACCGTGGGTCTCACGCCCACCATATCAATCATGCCCGTGGAATTCCTTCCTCACTGCCGGCAGTCTATGATATAAGAACACCAAGGAGTACACATGAACACCAGGTCCCACCTGTGTCATAAAAACCGTACGGGGCAAGTACGAAGGCATAGCTACCAGATCCAACCTGCATCATCAACTGACCGGGGCAAGTACGAAAGCCAACTACCACATACCAAAGCCGTACCAACAATACTAAATAACTATATCACGAAGCTGACATATGGCAAGTGCGATAGCCTCTACCAGATCCACCTGCGCCACGTAGCTGACGGGGGCAAGTAACTAGGCTAACCACCAGATCACAACCGTAATCACGAGACTTCGTCCAAACACTGACCGCTGGTCGACACGTGGCAAGTGAGATAGCCTCTACCAGATCCACCTGCGCCACGTAGCTGACGGGGGCAAGTAACTAGGCTAACCACCAGATCACAACCGTAATCACGAGACTTCGCCACAAAACTGAACGGGGCAAGTACGAAGGCTAACTACCAGATACCAAAGTCGAATCAACCACGACCGGGGCAAGTACGAGAGCCAACTACCAGATACCAAAGCCGAATCAGTAAAACCTCATGGAGAGCTAGTCCATGGAATAACAATAATGGTCACATGCCCCCGGAATCCCTCATCGGTGTAGACATGCCCATGTGACAATAACAATGGAAGCATACCCGTGGAATCCTCCGTCACTGCCGGTACGTCCAAGTAAGTTCACAACAAGTCAGCCGGCCCTCCATCGAGAGACGCGGTGGTATAGAAATACAATACTTGCACAACAAAAGCTATCACAACTAGCATAGGCAAGTTCAACATACTTTTAGACTTTCATTAACATGTAAAATGATTCACCATTTATATAAACTCAAGTACTCCTATTTTATGCCAACAATCCGGGTTTTATGCCTAAAGTACTACGTACATAACTTCTTTCAAAAAGATCCATTTCTTTTACAAAGGTCACACGATACCCGTAGTATCAAAATAGAGTAACTATCTTTTTAAGTAAACCAAAACAATTTCCATACTTTCTTTTAAAACCAAATCAAGACAATACCATGCCTTCTTTTTAAACCAAATCACTTCTCCATTTAAAGTCAAGTTACCATTTTAAATCCAATAATAAAACCATTCTTTTGTTTTCATAAAGTCGTTATAACTAACTTCCCATAAAGCTATTATAACACTTTATGTTTTAAACCAATTTAAGACAAAACCATGTCTTTCTTTTAAACCAAAACACTTCACATTCTCAAGTCTCTTTTCTTTTAGAAATCAAGTTCCTTACTTTGGAATTTAAGAAAATTAATACTTGTATATAATGATTCTTATTAAAGTAGCCATGATCTATAAAATATAATACAATTTTGTTTTATCTTAGCTTCTATGCAGATGGAGGATTCTACTTGTTTTAAGTTAATTATTTGTCATTACATTTTCCTTTATTAACGCTGCAATGGCTTGTTCTGTTACACCCCGTAGTTCCAGGGTATGTATGTGAGGACGTACGTACGAGAATACGACAGTAATATTGGAAGGGAAGAAAGATGTGATTTTTCGACGGAAAAGTTTCCGGTTTTTGTGAAGGAAAAATGTTCGTTAATGGGAATTTGATTCCCAGATTTGGTATTTGGACTTCCTGGATTATATTGGAATTATGGAATTTTATTTCCGAAATTGGTCACATGGGGCCCACGGGGGAAAATTTACGGTTTTGTGGGGCCCACTTTGTTTTCGAGATTTTCGATATTTTGGATATTTTCGGGAGATGAAATATTTTGGACGAGTAGGGGGGCGACACGTGTCACCCCCATGTGGCCATGTTGGCCGATTAGGTGTGGACAAGTGGCCTTGGCCGAAATGGCTTGCCAAGTGTCTAGCCACTTGTCTTGATTTTTGTGTGGACACTTGGAGGGTGGGACCCACACACACATGTCCCAATCTAGACCACACACTTGCCTTGATCGTGGCCATTGATTTCTCTATAAATACCCCTTGAGTGCAAGACTTATTCATCCATCACTTAGAGAGTTTCCAAGTCTTGAAAATTCCTCCTTCCCTTGTAGTGCTCTCGGTTTTGGCATTAGTTCTTGACGAAAGTGTTGTCCAAAAATCCTTAGACTTATAAGTGTTCTTCCTTAGGGTGTTAGGAAGATTGTGTACCAAGAGTTGGAAAAGATTTCACACCCCTAGCCTAGAAATATTGCCTTGGCCGAAACTTGTCACTTTTGGAACCTAAGTGTTCTTCACTTTTTGGAGTTGAATCTTGAAGAGGAGTTGGTTAGGAGCTTCTAAGGGTTGCTTGGAGCGGGTTGGAACGTAAGGAATTGGAGCTAAACGTTGCTCAGGATCGACTTATTAATCTTGGATAATTTTGGGCTTATCGAGGTAATGATCTATGTCCCCCTATTGTAATTGGATATTACATGTTATAGTAGTTATACTTGAGTATTTTATATGAGGAAAGAAGATTGATAGAATTGAACTGTATTTACATTGGTATTTTCAGATGAGACTTGCAGATATTATTGTGAAGCGATTTGTACACGTCTGTCACGACCGAACTCAGGCCCGTGGATCGGTGCCTTACCCGCACCCAAGTAGTCATACATCGTAGTAATCGGAATATAAATAAGACATGAAACAATTATAAAATGAAAAAGCTTTATCCATGAAAATATCTCCTTTCGCTGTATATATAATAAAACTTTGAACGATTACATCCCCATTTACAAACTCCGCCACAACAAGATTACATGCACCTCTAAGAAAGTGACAACAACTATGACGGGACAGGGCCCCGCCATACCCCTGAATGTACAAGAACTTACAGACTCAGGGTAACATACCAAAAGATAAGCCTCCGAAGAAACGAGGCTTCCCAATACGCTGAACTGTGATCCTATGAGCGAGGATCCACAACCAATGTACCTCTACTGCAGATGAACGCACTTCGGAGGTCGATAACAACAGTACCAAGTATGTGAAACTGTAAAATACTTTAAATGAAATCATAATAGTCTATATAAAGCAGGAGACATGTATGATAACCAAACTACAGTTCATAACATAAAAGCAGTCATGTCAAGTCGTGACTCACGCCTCAAGCCATCCTCACGCCCGTGGAACTCTTCCTCACCGCGCGATCTAGGTACAAATCGTGGAATACGTGTCCCGCCCATCCTACGGGACTCGGTAAAGAATCATGTAGAATCGTGTCCCGCCCATCTCATGGGACTCGGTGAAGAATCGTGGAATACGTGTTCCGCCCATCCCGTGGGACTCGGTGAAGAATCGGATGAAATCGTGTCCCGCCCATCTCATGGGACTCGGTGAAGAATCGATGAAATCGTGTCCCGCCCATCTCATGGGACTCGGTGAAGAATCGATGAAATACGTGTCCCGACCCATCTCATGGGACTGTGAGCATAGAAATACAACACTTGCACAACAAAGGCTATCACCACAAGCATAGGCAAGTTACACACAACTCAAGGTTATTTTATGCCAAAGTCCAGGTTCTGACCCCAAAGTATTACGCACGTTAAATTCTTTTTAAAAGATTCATTTCTTTTATAAAGGTCACCCGATACCCGTAGTATTAAAAATAGAGTGACTCACATTTATAGGTAAACCAAAACACTTTCATTTTCAACATCAAGTAACAACATTCTTTTCCATAAGTTCAAGTTTGCCTAATTTCAAGTACTTAAGCCTCTTATTTTAGAAAGGTTTCGTAGTTCATAGTCTTAATCACTTAAGAATATAATTCTCTTTTAAACAATTTGAGAAACATATGCCTTATATGTGAGTAGATTATTCTTGTTCAAAGTCAATCTTATTAAAGCAGCCATGATCTAGGAAATGTAATATCATTTTGTCTCATCTTAGCTTCTATGCAGATGGAGGTTTCTACTGGTTTTAATAATACTTAATTAGTCAAAACATTTCCTTTGTTAACGCCGCAGTGGTTTGTCGATACTCATTCGATTCAAATCAGTAAAACACTATTCCTTTTAAAAACCAAGTACTCATTACTCACGAATGAGGTTTCACACTTTTTAACAAAATTCATAGTAATTCAATTAAGTCAAGTCTCTTATCTTTTAAGATCAAGTCTCTTAACTTCTTAAAATCAATAAACCATTCTTTTTATCTCTCTTAAGTCGTTATACCTAACTTCCCATAAAGCTAGTATAACTCTTAAGCTTTCAAACCAAGTATTATTCTTCTTTCAAAAAGGATTCTTAATTCTTTTGAAATACTTCAAGATTCTTATTATTCAGGCTTAAGTCAAAAGACATTGCCGTACAACTACGTTCAGTTAACACACGTACGTCTACCGTACTATATATATATATATTCTTTAAAATACTTCCAGATTCTTATTATTCAGGCTTAAGTCAAAAGACATTGTCGTACAACTACGTTCAGTTAACACACGTACGTCTACCGTACTATATATATATATTCTTTAAAATATCATGCTCAAGAGGATAGGAAGAATCACATACCTCGCGACGATTATCAACTATAAGCAAAACGCTCCACGGCTATAACCCGGCTAGCATTGTCCACCTTCCAAGTAGTACATGCTCGATGAGCCCAAAATTATCCAAGTTATAAGTCGATCCTGAGCAACGTTTTAGCTCCTACTCCGGACGCTCCAACCCGCTCCAAACAACCCTTAGAAGTTCTACGCAACTTCTTCTTAATACTTCAACCGGCTATGAAGATTTTTCCTTAGGGTTTCGTTTAGTGGCTAAAGGAAGTATAATAGTATTTCTGGGCTTTTAGTATAGGTATAACCTTGGAATACTACAAGGTATTAGGGCCAAGGTATTTGGGAATAGTAACAATACTTGGAGAGTATTTTTCTACCAAGGGGGGGAGTATTATACGAAACAACTAGGCAAGGGGGGGGTTGGTTTCGGCCAAGGCTCTCAAGGGGGAGGGGGACTTGGACGAACACTTCAACAAAGGGGGAGGGATTTCAAGACTTGGAGAAATGATTTTTGGATGAAGAAATCCTTCAACTTAGGGGGGGTATTTATAGGCCAACCAATGGCCAAGATGAAGCCAAGTGTTAGGCAAGTGTAAGGTGTAGATTAAGCCATGTGTTGTGTGGGTCCCACTTGGTCATCAACCACACAAATATCCTACCAAACATTGACCAAACATTTTAGGCAACAAAAAGGAGAAAAACGTGCAAGCCTAGAAGCTTCCACCAAGCAAAAATCGTCCAACCTTGGACACCTAAGGGTGACACATGTCGCCCTCCAATTGGTCCAAAATATTTCATCTCTCGGAAAAATCCGCAAAAATAATAAATGACATAGCCGTATTTTTCCCTTCGCAAAGTTTGGAAAACGTTTCGTCGGAAAACGATTCTTTTCGTGTGTTGTGCACAAAATTTTCGGTCCTTGCCTAACTTAAGGCTTAAACTTTTATACGTACGCCCTCACGTACATACCCTGGAAATACGGGGTATAACACGTCCGGTTAGACGTGTGGTTCCCTTGGAGTTGTTGGCTTGGTAGCGGACCTTAATAGAGGAGGAGATTTATGTGGTTGCGGGGGGGGAGGTGCTGCCCAAATTTTCCGTAGAATAAGGAACCTTGTACTTAGAATTGTTCTACGAAGAGATCTAGAGGTTGATAGACGTTTTGTGGCCTTTATAGGTTGAAGTACTACGAGTAGTGTATTCTACTTGAAGGGTGGAAAAGGCTAGCAGGGTTATACAGTACTTTGGAGCTTTTTGCTTATTGTCGATAATCGTCGCGAGGTATGTGATTCTTCCTATACTCTTGAGCATGATTGTTGTGAACTATATAGTACGGTAGACGTACGTGTGTGAAATGAATTTTGTTTGTTTAAAACATAAAGTGTTATAATGGCTTTATGGGAAGTTAGTTATAACGACTTTATGAAGACAAAAGAAAGATTTGATTTTGAAAGCTAAACAACTTGATTTTGAAAGTTAAGAGACTTGATCTTGAAAGATAAGAGACTTGACTTATAAACGACTTGATTTCGGAAAAGGAGAAGTAACTTGATTTAAGTATGGGTTACTTGTTTTGAAAAGAGTAAGTTACTTGGGTTTTAAAAGTATACATTGATGTTGTTTTAAAAGAAAAGCACTTGGTTTAAAAAGTATAGAGTACTTGATTTTAAAAGTCTTATAAAGATTTTCGGAAGGTGTAGTAATTTGGTTTGAAAGGAAAACATGTTTTGATACCACGAGTATTAGTATCGTATGGCTTTTACGTAAAAAGAGGTCTTTTTTTGAAAGAATGAAAGTATGTAGTATTTTGGGGTTGAAACCCGGATTGTTGACATAAAATGAAAGTACGTTGAACTTGCCTATGCTTGTTGTGATAGCCTTTGTTGTGCAAGTGTTTTGATTTTGTGCTACCGTGTCTCTCGGTGGAGGGCCGGCTATTTGGTTGATTGTTGGACATACTGACACGATGGATGGTCCACGGGTATGCTTCCACTATGAGTGTTATCTTGTTATTTCTTTTGGACATACTGACACGTTGGGTGGCCCACGGGTATGCGTCCACTTTGAGTATTATCTTGTTATTTCCTTTGGACATACTGACACGATGGATGGTCCACGGGTATGCATCCAGTAGGATGGTTTCATGGCCATGCTTATACCGAGGTAAGATGCCGGGGCATGCGGTCATTGTGAGGGGTTAAATCCCCGGGTTATGTTATTAGTCCATGGACCGCTAATCCATGAAGCTTGCCGCGGTGACGAGCGATCACGGGCTTGATTTGTACATGTGGTTACAGGCACACTTTAGATACTTGTCCTGGTCATTTCTCGTGTATCGGCAGGCTCTGGTAGATAGCTTAAGATACTTGCCACGGTCATATCTCGTGAGACGGTAGGCTCTGGTACGTTAGCTTAAGATACTTGCCTCGGCCAGTTGTGTGGCTGGTTTTTGATCTGGTAGTTGGCTTCCGTACTTGGCCCGTGAAGTTTTATGACTAGCCTTCGGATCTGGTAGTTGGCTATTCTACTTAGCCCGATTGGTTTGATGACGCAGGCAGGATCTAGTGTTCAGGTTCACATATGGGTGTTGTTTTACATCATGTATTGCCGACAATGATGAAGGAGTTCCACGGGCATGATTGATATTGTGGGCGTGAGACCCATAGTTATGTGTGAGTGATGATTTTGAGGACATGTGTCCCTTAATTGACATAACTGTTTACTTATTGCGAAATGGTTTTATAAAATGATGAAATGTGATTTCATTACGATTTTCGGTTTTACTTGGCAATTGCCGTTTCTCGGAGGCTTATCTTTTGGTATAGTCCCCTGTCATTGTAGGTACTTGTACATTCAGGGGTATGGTGGGGCCCTGTCCCGTCATAGTTGTTGTTACATTCTTAGAGGTCTGTAGTACTGTTGTGGGCAGGGTTTGTAAAGGATTTTAACTGTTCGGTTTTATATATATATATATATATATATATACGGGAAGGTGACCGGTTTTAGTTGGCCTGTTTCTTACTTTATGTCTTGTTACATGTTTAAGTTTTTATTTCCGCTGATTTTCTCTGATGTTGTATCACTAGGGTGCCCGGGGTAAGACACCAGTCGCGGGCCCGAGATCGGGTCGTGACAAAAGTGGTATCAGAGCAGTTAGTCCTCGGAAAGTGTCTACATACCGTATCTAGTAGAGTCTTGATTATCGGCGTGTTGTGCACCACACCTATAATCAGGAGACTGCAGGATATTTAGGATTGGTTTCTATTCTTCTCACTCTGAGATCGTGTCTTAGAGCTGTGTTATAAGTTGGACTCCCTCTGGCGTATTCGTATGTACGATTATGCCTACGCAGGCAACGGGGCCCGAGAGGGCAAGACAG
Organism: Przewalskia tangutica; assembly: GCA_029844215.1. NCBI lineage: Eukaryota > Viridiplantae > Streptophyta > Magnoliopsida > Solanales > Solanaceae > Przewalskia > Przewalskia tangutica. The sequence goes on from CM056727.1 coordinate 70,556,160, forward strand.
AGAGGAGCTACGAGTAGAACACGAGAGGTTACGAGGCACAGCCCGGTCATTACGAGATAGTACTTGAGACGACTAGTTTTATGACGCCGCTAGCCCACAGAGTTTAGAGCGGCAGCGATTTCTCACGAGGCCACGATACCTGAGCCTCCAGTTCCACGGCCAGGAGCCGAGGATATGAGTTCAAGAGATGACCCAGTTACTAGCTAGGATCGTGGCAAGATATGAGGACGGGCCGGGAGCGGATTCGGCGATGCGATGGTTCACCGCGATCCGATGATGCGAGACTTCGGGATTTCTTGAGTTGAGTCCGCCAGAGTTTTATGGATAGAGAGCGGATGATGATCCTCAGGGTGTCATGCTAGTTTGGGAGATTGTTATGCTTGCAGCCAGTAGGGCCATTTGGTGAGAGTTTGTCCGACCAGAGGTAGCACAGATGTAGAGACTCAGCCTTCGGGATCGGTGGCTGGTTCATCGCCTTATATAGCTAGGCGCCTGCGGCGTGATTATGATTAGGCGACAAAGGGAAAGTGAGCGGTATTTATAGAGATATCTTCACCGCCAGAAGCGGTTTATGTTGTTATGATGGATACATATTAAGTGCTTATGCGGATAGCAGTGTGTTAAGTGTGAATTAGAAAACATGGGTAGTTGAAAAAGGGTAAGTCTGGAGACGAGACAATTGTGAGCCTTAGAATTTATAACAGTTAGGACCTTGGATGCAAGGCCATCTTGAGTGGATGATTTTTTTACGGTTGGTCTTTGTCGAAGTACTTGGTATGCGTGAAATATATTGTGGGATAATTCCATGGGTAGTGTGAGATGGAAGTGGTAGCTTTCATGACGTGAATTAGTAAGGTTGTTCCGGATCGGGGAACGAGAGAGTTTGGCTCGATAGCGGGTTGGGTTGAGTCCAGATCGCGGGTCAACCCGCAGTCCGGAATGAGGTGGGGTCAGTTCGAGGTGGTCCCGCCAGGTGGTAGGGTCACGAGGGTGCTAGGCCCAAGTTGAGGTAACCATCGTATGAGTTCGTGGATGTGTTCGACCAGAATCGGATCGTGAAGGCCGGGAATGGCCTTAAAGGAATTTGAGGCTAGTAAGATGACCAAGTTGGAGGTAGTAACTCCAAGGTTTTGGAAATTGAAGCGGTAACTGAAGTGTGGAACGTGTACTATAGAGAGTTCGGGTGTACGAGAAGGGTACGACGAGTAAGGAAAGAAGTGAACATGTGTTAAGGGGATGAAAGTGATCATTTTTGTTTTGAAGTGAAGATGCGAAGGGAGTATCCTTTAGACCTTGGGTGGGAATTTTTTTGTGATGTTAGAGGTGATTCCTCGTTGGCTTGGATTTGAGTTTTTCGCGTATGTTATATTATGGCCATTGGTGGCATAATTGGTTTCGTAAGTATAGTAGTGAAGGCTATCTGCAGTGGCGTATGCGTTTGGAGACTTAGAAGGAACATTCGGGACGAATGTTTCTAAGGGGGGAAGAATGTTACACCCCGTAGTTCCAGGGTATGTATGTGAGGACGTACGTACGAGAATACGACAGTAATATTGGAAGGGAAGAAAGATGTGATTTTTCAACGGAAAAGTTTCCGGTTTTTGTGAAGGAAAAAGGTTCGTTAATGGGAATTGGATTCCCAAATTTGGTATTTGGACTTCCTGGATTATATTGGTATTATGGAATTTTATTTCCGAAATTGGTCACGTGGGGCCCACGGGGGAAATTTACGGTTTTGTGGGGCCCACTTTGTTTTCGAGATTTTTGATATTTTGGATATTTTCGGGAGATGAAATATTTTAGACGAGTAGGGGGGAGACACGTGTCACCCCCACGTGGCCATGTTGGTCGATTAGGTGTGGACAAGTGGCCTTGGCCGAAATGGCTTGCCAAATGTCTAGCCACTTGTCTTGATTTTTGTGTGGACACTTGGAGGGTGGGACCCACACAAACATGTCCCAATATAGACCACACACTTGCCTTGATCTTGGCCATTGATTTCTCTATAAATACCCCTTGAGTGCAAGACTTATTCATCCATCACTTAGAGAGTTTCCAAGTCTTGAAAATTCCCTCCCTTCCCTTGTAGTGCTCTCGGTTTTGGCCTTAGTTCTTGACCAAATTGTTGTCCAAAAATCCTTAGACTTATAAGTGTTCTTCCTTAGGGTGTTAGGAAGATTGTGTACCAAGAGTTGGAAAAGATTTCACACCCCTAGCCTAGAAATGTTGCCTTGGCCGAAACTTGTCACTTTTGGAACCTAAGTGTTCTTCACTTTTTGGAGTTGAATCTTGAAGAGGAGTTGGTTAGGAGCTTCTAAGGGTTGCTTGGAGTGGGTTGGAACGTAAGGAATTGGAGCTAAACGTTGCTCAGGATCGACTTATTAATCTTGGATAATTTTGGGCTTATCGAGGTAATGATCTATGTCCACCTATTGTAATTGGATATTACATGTTATAGTAGTTATACTTGAGTATTTTATATGAGGAAAGAAGATTGATAGAATTGAATCAGATTTACATTGGTGTATTTACTGATGAGTGCAAGATATTGTGGGGCAGATTTGTACACGTCCGGTTAGACGTGTAACCCCCTTGGAGTTGTTGGCTTGGTAGCGGACCTTAGTAGAGGAGGAGATTTATGTGGTTGCGGGGGGGGAGGTGCTGCCCAAATTGTCCGTAGAATAAGGAACCTTGTACTTAGAATTGTTCTACGAAGAGATCTAGAGGTTGATAGACGTTTTGTGGCCTTTATAGGTTGAAGTACTACGAGTAGCGTATTCTACTTGAAGGGTGGAAAAGGCTAGCAGGGTTATACAGTACTTTGGAGGTTTTTGCTTATTGTCGATAATCGTCGCGAGGTATGTGATTCTTCCTATACTCTTGAGCATGATTGTTGTGAACTATATAGTACGGTAGACGTACGTGTGTGAAATGAATTTTGTTTGTTTAAAACATAAAGTGTTATAATGGCTTTATGAGAAGTTAGTTATAACGACTTTATGAAGACAAAAGAAAGATTTGATTTTGAAAGCTAAACAACTTGATTTTGAAAGTTAAGAGACTTGATCTTGAAAGATAAGAGACTTGACTTATAAACGACTTGATTTCGGAAAAGGAGAAGTAACTTGATTTAAGTATGGGTTACTTGTTTTGAAAAGAGTAAGTTACTTGGGTTTTAAAAGTATACATTGATGTTGTTTTAAAAGAAAAGCACTTGGTTTAAAAAGTATAGAGTACTTGATTTTAAAAGCCTTATAAAGATTTTCGGAAGGTGTAGTAATTTGGTTTGAAAGGAAAACATGTTTTGATCCCACGAGTATGTAGTATTTTAGGGTATCGTTGTAGTAATTTGGTATCGTGTGGCTTTTACGTAAAAAGAGGTCTTTTTTTGAAAGAATGAAAGTATGTAGTATTTTAGGGTTGAAACCCGGATTGTTGACATAAAATGAAAGTACGTTGAACTTGCCTATGCTTGTTGTGATAGCCTTTGTTGTGCAAGGGTTTTGATTTTGTGCTACCGTGTCTCTCGGTGGAGGGCCAGCTATTTGGTTGATTGTTGGACATACTGACACGATGGATGGTCCACGGGTATGCATCCAGTAGGATGATTTCATGGCCATGCTTATACCGAGGTAAGATGCCGGGGCATGCGGTCATTGTGAGGGGTTAAAACCCCGGGTTATGTTATTAGTCCATGGATCGCTAATCCATGAAGCTTGCCGCGGTGACGAGCGATCACGGGCTTGATTTGTACATGTGGTTACAGGCACACTTTAGATACTTGTCCTGGTCATTTCTCGTGTATCGGCAGGCTCTGGTAGATAGCTTAAGAAACTTGCCACGGTCATATCTCGTGAGACGGTAGGCTCTGGTACGTTAGCTTAAGATACTTGCCTCGGCCAGTTGCGTGGCTGGTTTTGGATCTGGTAGTTGGCTTCCGTACTTGGCCCGTGAAGTTTTATGACTAGCCTTCGGATCTGGTAGTTGGCTATTATACTTGGCCCGATCGGTTTGATGACGCAGGAAGGATCTAGTGTCCAGGTTCACATATGCGTGTTGTTTTACATCATGTACTGCCGGCAGTGAGGAAGGATTTCCACGGGCATGATTGATATTGTGGGCGTGAGACCCATAGTTATGTGTGAGTGATGATTTTGAGGACATGCGTCCCTTACTTTACAATCACATTTATTGCGAAATGGTTTTATAAAATGATGAAATGTGATTTCATTCTGATATTTTCGCCACATACTGTACTGTTATCGACCTCCTTGAAGTGCGTTTATGCCGCGGTAGAGGTACACCGCTTGTTGATCCTCGCTCATAGGATCGCAGTCAGCGTTTGGGAAGCTCGTTTCACGAGGCTTATCTTTTAGTATAGTCCCTGTCATTGTAGGTACTTGTACATTCGTGGGTATGGCGGCCTGTCCGTCATAGTTGTTGTTACATTCTTAGAAGTGCATGTAATCTTTGTTGTGGGGTTTGTAAAGGATTTTAACTGTTCGGTTTTATATATATATATATATATATATATATATACGGGAAGGTGACCGGTTTTGGTTGGCCTGTTTCTTACTTTATGTCTTGTTACATGTTTAAGTTTTTATTTCCGCTGATTTTCTCTGATGTTGTATCACTAGGGTGCCCGGGGTAAGGCACCAGTCGCGGGCCCGAGATCGGGTCGTGACATGTTCGATACTCATTCCCATTTCCGAAATCAATATAACATTATTCTTTAAAAACCAAGTACTCATTACTCACGAATGAGGTTTCACAACTTTTTTAACACAACTCAAGTTATTAACCTTTCATATCAAGTCAAATATAAGTCAAGTCTCTTATCTTTTAAAATCAATCAACTATTCTTTTACCTACATAAAGTCGTTATAATTAACTTCCCATAAAGCTATTATAACACTTTATGTTCTAAACCAACCAAATTCGTTTAGCACGCGTACGTCTACCGTACTACATAGTTCACAACAATCATGCTAGAAAAGATAGGAAGAGGTTCACATACCTCGCGACGATTATCGACAAATAGCAAAATGCTCCAAAGTACTATACCCTTGCTAGCCTTTTCCACCCTTCAAGTAGAATACGCTACTCGTAGTACTTCAACCTATGATGGTCATAAAACGTCTATTAACCTCTAGCTTCGAACGTAGAATATTCTAAGTATAAGGTCACTAAATTCTACGGAAAATCGGGCAGCACTTCCTTTGTTTCTACATACTTTGCCACATTTTTCAAGGCCGAATTCAATAACCAAACTGTTACACCCCGTAAATTCAAGGAGTTAAGATAAGAACATACCAAGGAATATAAGATTTGAAAGTTGAAAGATAAGTTGACTAACATGTGTTGGACGGATTTTGAGTCTACCTTGGAGTGTTGTACCCCAGTTGTTAAGAATTTCGAGGTGTTTAAAAAGCCTAGTGTGTATTCCGTTAAATCTAGTTCCCAACGCAATAAACCGTTCGTCGATAGGACATCAGAGTCAAAAGTTATGGAAGTTTCAAGTTTGGTGCGATCAGCAAAGCAACGATTTTGATTCAGTGCAGTACAAGGCCGAATGCTGGTCGCGCCAGACGCAGGGCCGCGGCGCGGTTATCTGGAGTCGCGGGGTTGCAGGCCGCGCCAGTATCGCGTCGCGCGCGAATCTGGAACGGACCGGAAGTGGGCGCCGAGTGGATTTTTTGCAGAAGCGAAAAACAGGATATTTTGTTTAAAACCTATGGGAGGGTGACAAGTGTCCTCCCATCCTTTACCGAAAGTGGTCCTATTTTAGGGCCAAGTCTTGGAAGACTTGGCCATTTCATTTCAAAACCCTCCCAAGAAAAACCCTCTCCTTCTCTCTAATTTTTGAAGAAAACCTAGCTTAAGAGGAAAGCTGTTGAGCGGCAAGAAGGAAAAGTGTGGGTAAACTTGTGGGAAGCGCTGGTAGACGAGTTTGACGGAAAAGAAGTGGAAGAAAGGGGCTTTTGTGGGTTTCTCCAATGGTAAAAGTTTCCCCTTCTCTTGGTTATGAGTTATACTTGTTTTAGTAGTTTAGAAATGAGTCTGAGGCTGTTATATTTTAGTAGTTTAGAAATGAGCACAGAAATTTGTTATATTTTAGTAGTTTAGAATTGAGCCTGAGGCTGTTATATTTGAATAGATTTGGATCTTGTTGTCTTGTTGAAACCGAAAATGGGCATGTTAGCCTTAAGATTTTAACTTTAATTTGGATACTGATTTGGTCGTCGCATGTTGTAAAGGGGGATTGTAGTTGTTGAAGATGTCTAGGGCTAGATATCATGTTAGACCTAAGAACTTGGGTTGGAAAAGAGTTGGAAAGGGGTTTAGGATTGGTTTATTGTTGGCCAAGAATGGCATGGAAATTATTGGTTTATTGTTGTATCATTGTGGGGCAGAATTTTACGCGTCCTGTAAAGGCGTGTAATCCCCTTTGTGGTTAGCTGAATGGTGTGCCTTAAATGTGGCGTTGGTTATTGAAATTCGGCCTTGAAAGAGGTGGCATAGTAAGTAGAAACAAAGGAAGTGCTGTCCGACTTTCCGTAGAATGTAGGGACCTTGCACTTAGTTATTCTACGTTCGAAGCTAGAGATTGATAGACGTTTTATGACCCTTATAGGCTTGAAGTACTACGGTAGCATATTCTACTTAAGGGGGGAAGCATGTGGAGCATTTTGCTAACCGTCGATAATCGTCGCGAGGTATGTGATTCTTCATATCCTCTTCAGAATGACTATTTGTGAAATATATAGTGCGGTAGACGCACGTGTGTTAAAGGAATTAAATTTCTTTTGTGCCTTGACTTGATATGAAGTGTAAAGGTCTTGATTGTGTGAAAAAGTAGTAAACTCCCATTCGTTAGTAATGGGTACTTGGTTGTTAAAGAATAAGCCCTCTTGGTCTCATAAGGGCTTATAGTTGTAATTGGTTGGTTTAAAACATAAAGTGTTATAACGGCTTTATGGGAAGTTTGTTATAACCACTTTATGTAGGTAAAAGAATGGTTTGTTGATTTCAAAAGATAAGAGACTTGACTTGTAATTGACTTAATTGGTGTTGAAAAGTGTGAAACCTCATTCGTGAGAAATGAGTACTTGGTTTTTAAAAGAATAATGTTACATGAATTTCGGAAATGGGAATAAGAATCGAACAAGCCAATGCAGCGTTAATAAAGGAAAAAGGTAATGACAACTAATCATATTAAAACCAGTAGAAACCTCCATCTGCATAGAAGCTAAGATAAGACAAAATTGTATTACATTTCCTAGATCATGGCTGCTCTAATAAGAATTATTGTAATCAAGTTTCGATCTTCTTAAGAATTCCAAAGTAAGGAACTCGATTTCTAAAAGAAAAGAGACTTAAGAATTTGAAGTGTTTTGTTTTAAAAGAAAGGCATGGTTTTGTCTGGTATTGTTTTAAAACATAAAGTGTTATAATAGCTTTATGGGAAGTTAGTTATAACGACTTTATGGAAAATAAAGAAATGGATTCATTATTGGATTTAGAATGGTAACTTGATTGTTTTGGAAAAAGAGAAGCAACTTGTTTTCAAATATTGAACTCTTTGTGAATGGAAAAACATAAGTGGCTTGGTTATGAAAGTATGTAGTATTTTGGGGTTGAAACCCGAAATTGTTGACATGAAATGAAAGTACGTTGAACTGGCCTATGCTTGTTGTGATAGCTTTTGTTGTACAAGTGTTGTATTTCTGTGCTACCGCGTCTCTCGTTGGAGGGCCGGCTATCTGGTTGATTGATGGACATACTGACACGTTGGGTAGCCCACGGGTATGCTTCCACTATATCGATTCTTGATGGACATACTGACACGTTGGGAGGCCCACGGGTATGCTTCCATTAGGGGTGTTATTATTGTTATTTGATTGGACATACTGACACGTTGGGTAGCCCACGGGTATGCTTCCACAGTGAGTAGTATCTTGTTATTTGATTGGACATACTGACACGTTGGGTAGCCCACGGGTATGCTTCCACAGTGAGTAGTATCTTGTTATTTGGTTGGACATACTGACACGTTGGGTAGCCCACGGGTATGCTTCCACAGTGAGTATTGTTTTGTTAGTTGTTTGGACATACCGACACGTTGGGTGGCCCACGGGTATGCTTCCACAGGGATTGTTATCTTGTTATCTCCTTTGGGCATACCGACACGTTGGATGGTCCACGGGTATGGGCCCACTAGGACGGTTCCAGGGCCATGCTTATACCGAGGTGAGATGCCGGCATGCGGCCATTGGCGAGTTAAATTCGGGTTGTATTTGAGTGATGATTTCACGGGCATGAGTCTCTGACTTGACATGACTGCTTATATGTTGTGTAATGTAGTTTGGTTATCATACATGTCTCCTGCTTTATATAGACTATTATGATTTTATTTACTGATATTTTCGGGCCACATACTTGGTACCTGTTGTACTGACCTCCTTCGGGGGGCTGCGTTCATGCCGCAGGTTGAGGTACATAGCTTGCTGATCCGCACTCTTAAGATCGTTGTTCGGTTCTCGGAAAGCTCCATATCTCCGGAAGCTTGTCATGTGGTACGGTTCCCTGAAGTAGTAGACTTTTGTATATTCAGGGCGGCGGCCCTGTCCGTCATTATGGTTTTAAAATTCTTAGAGTGCATCGCCTTGTGGGCGGGGTTTGTAAGGGTTGAATCGCTCAAGTTTTCATTATGTACAAAAAGGTAACCGTTGGGTTAGCTCGCTTCCTTATTTCATCGCTTTCTTGAGTTTTTATTTCACCGGTTTTTCTCTGATGTTGTATCACTAGGGTGCCCGGGGTAAGGCACCAGTCACGGGCCCGAGGTCGGGTCGTGACAAAAGTGGTATCAGAGCAGTTAATCCTCGGAAAGTGTCTACAGACCGTATCTAGTAGAGTCTTGATTATCGGTGTGTTGTGCACCACATCTATAATCAGGAGGCTACAGGATATTTAGGATTGGTTTCCATTCTTCTCATTCTGAGATCGTGCCTTAGAGCTGTGTTGTAAGATGGACTCTCAGCGTATTCTTATGTACGCTACGCCACGCAGTGCAACCAGAGCCTGCGAGGGCAAGGCGCAGAGGGAGCTACGAGTAGAACACGAGAGGTTACGAGGCACAGCCCTGGCCATTACGAGATAGTACTTGAGACGACGAGTTTTATGACGCCGCTAGCCCCAGTAGAGTTTAGAGCAGCAGCAGTTTCTACTGAGGCCACGATACCTGAGCCTCCGGTGCCACGACCAGGAGCCGAGGATATGAGTTACAAGGAAATGGCCCAGTTACTAGCTAGGCTTGTGGCTAGGAATGAGGACAGACGAGAGCCGGTGGTTCCGGCAGTACCAGTGATTCACCCTAGATCCGATAATCTGAGACTTCGGGATTTCTTGAGTTGCATTCGCGAGTTCTATGGATAGAGAGGCGAGGATGATCCTCGAGGTGTCGTGCTAGTTTGGGAGATTGTTATACCGTGCCGCCGGCCGGCTGGATGGGAGGATGTCCAAGTAGGAGGATACAAGAGGATGACTCACCTTTCGGATCGGTGGTCGTTCATCGCCTTATTTAGCTAGGCACTGCAGGCGTGATTATGATTAGAGCGACAAAGGGAAAATGAGGCAGAGTCATGAGATATCTTTAGCCCTTAAGAGACTTGTTTATGTGGTTATGGTAGATACATGCGGAGTGTTATGTTCGGATAACTTTGGGTTAAAAAATATATAATTTAGAAGCCTGATTAGTGAAAAGGGTAAGTCTGGGGATGAGAAACTTTGAACTTTAGAATTTATAACAATCGAGACCTTTGAGGTAAGGCCGGCTAGAGTAAAAGATTTTTTCGATTATCTTTGTGAGTACATAGTACGGAGTATACTCGGGTGATAAGTCCATGAGTGGTGGGAGTTTTGTGATATTAGAGATGATCCTCTTACCGGAATTTAGAGTTTTGCGTGATTTGTATATTATGGCCATGAGTGGCATAACTGATTCTTTTCTAAGTGCAGTGGTGAAGACTATACCGGCGTCTGCGTTTTGGAGACTTAGAAGGAACATTCTGGACGAATGTTTCTAAGGGGGGGAGAATGTTACACCCCGTAAATTCAAGGAGTTAAGATAAGAACATACCAAGGAATATAAGATTTGAAAGTAGAAAGATAAGTTGACTAACATGTGTTGGACAGATTTTGAGTCTACCTTGGAGTGTTGTACCCCGGTTGTTAAGAATTTCGAGGTGTTTAAAAAGCCTAGTGTGTAGTCCGTTAAATCTAGTTCCCAACGCAATAAACCGCTCACGATAGGACATCGAGTCAAAAGTTTTGGCAAAGCAAGTTTGCGCGCAGGGTTCAGTGCGGCAGTGTGCGAATGCGCGGACGCGTTGCCAGTACCGAGTCCGCTGGGTAGCGCCGCGCCAGACGCAGTCGCGCGCCGAACGCTGGAACTTTGAGTGGAGCGCCATGGCGGCGGGCCGCATGGCCGAGGCGGATTTTTGGTAGCGGCGAAAAATCGGGGATATTTTGTTTAAAACCTATGGGAGGGTGACAAGTGTCCTCCCATCCTTTTACCAGAAAGTGGTCCTATTTTAGGCCAAGTCTTGGAAGACTTGGCCATTTCATTTCAAAACCCTCCCAAGAAAAACCCTCTCCTTCTCTCTAGTTTTTGAAGAAAACCTAGCTTAAGAGAAACCGCTGAGCGGCAAGAAGGAAAGGTGTGGGTAAACTTGTGGGAAGCGCTGTAGACGAGTTTGTGGAAAAGAAGTGGAAGAAAGGGGCTTTTGTGGGTTTCTCCAAAGGTAAAAGTTTCTTCTTCTCGTTATGAGTTATACTTGTTTTAGTAGTTTAGAAATGAGCCCGAGGTCATTATATTTTAGTAGTTTAGAAATGAGCCCGAGGTCATTATATTTTAGTAGTTTAGAATTGAGCCCGAGGTCATTATATTTGAATAGATTTGGATCTTGTTGTCTTGTTGAAACCGAAAATGGGCATGTTAGCCTTAAGATTTTAACTTCAATTTGGTTACTGATTTGGTCGTCGCATGTTGTAAAGGGGGATTGTAGTTGTTGAAGATGTCTAGGGCTAGATATCATGTTAGACCTAAAAACTTGGGTTGGAAAAGAGTTGGAAAGGGGTTTAGGATTGGTTTATTTTTGGCCAAGAATGGCATGGAAATTATTGGTTTATTGTTGTATCATTGTGGGGCGGAATTTTACGCGTCCTGTAAAGGCGTGTAATCCCCTTTGTGGTTAGCTGAATGGTGTGCCTTAAATGTGGCGTTGGTTATTGAAATTCGGCCTTGAAAGAGGTGGCATAGTAAGTAGAAACAAATGAAGTGCTGTCCGACTTTCCGTAGAATGTAGGGACCTTGCACTTAGTTATTCTACGTTCGAAGCTAGAGATTGATAGACGTTTTATGACCCTTATAGGATTGAAGTACTACGGTAGCATATTCTACTTAAGGGGGGAAAGTACTGTGGAGCATTTTGCTAACAGTCGATAATCGTCGCGAGGTATGTGATTCTTCCTATCCTCTTCAGCATGACTATTTGTGAAATATATAGTGCGGTAGACGCACGTGTGTTAAAGGAATTAAATTTCCCTTTTGTGCCTTGACTTGATATGAAGTGTAAAGGTCCCATTCGTTAGTAATGGGTACTTGGTTGTTAAAGAATAAGCCCTCTTGGTCTCATAAGGGCTTATAGTTGTAATTGGTTGGTTTAAAACATAAAGTGTTATAACGGTTTTATGGGAAGTTTGTTATAACCACTTTATGTAGGTAAAAGAATGGTTTGTTGATTTCAAAAGATAAGAGACTTGACTTGTAATTGACTTAGTGTTATACCCCGTATTTCCAGAGTATGTACGTACGGAAGTTTTAGCCTTAAGATAGGCAAGGATCGAAAATATTTGTTCACAACTACCGAAAAGAATCGTTTTTCGACGAAACGTTTTACAAAGCTTGCGAGGGGAAAAATACGGCTATGTCATTTATGATTTTTGCGGATTTTTCCGAGAGACGGAATATTTTGGACCAACGAGAGGGCGACACTTGTCACCCTCAAGTTGGCGGTTTCTCTTGGCCGATTGGTGCCCATTTTCGTGTCATGTTTTGTGCCTTGTTTGGTGCCTTATTTTGTGCCTTGTTTTGTGGAGTAGGGATAGGGGGCACTTGGGCAAATCTTGGCCCTCCACTTGCCCCCCACATGGCTTGATCTTGGCCATTGATCTTCCTATAAATACCCCCCCCCCCCCTTTGAAGACTTCTTCATCCATTCCTAAAATCTCCAAGTCTTGAAATCCTCCCTCCCTTCTTGTTGGTTTCGTCCCCCGCCCCCCCCCTCCCCCTTCGAGAAGGCCTTGGCCGAGGGGTACACCCCCCTCCTAGAGGCCTTGGCCGAGGGGTACACCCCCCTCCTAGAGGCCTTGGCCGAGGGGTACACCCCCCCTCCTAGTGGTGTGCCGAGAGGTACCCCCCCCCCCTTGGTAGAAAGTATTCTCCAAGTATTGTTACTATTCCAAAATACCTTAGCCTTATACCTTGTAGTATTCCAAAAGTTACCTCTATACGTAGAGCCCGGAAATACTACCTTATGTCATTTTTGTCTCAAACCGAAACCCTAAGGAAAATCTTCATAGCCGGTTGAAGTATTAAGTAGAAGTTGCGTAGAACTTCTAAGGGTTGTTTGGAGCGGGTTGGAGCGCCTGCAGTAGGAGCTAAACGTTGCTCAGGATCGACATTTAAACTTGGATAATTTTGGGCTTATCGAGGTAAATATCTTGTCTCCCTTTTGTAATTGAGTATATACTATTGAAGTATAAGAATTAAGTATAAGTTATATACCAGGAAGGTATATAAGAAGGGAATTGAACTGTACTTACATAGGACTGTATTTACAGTAGACTTGTGAAGTTCGACGGGTAGGGAAGTGCTGCCCAATTTTCCGTAGAATCTTGTATCTAGATTTATTCTACCGAGTAGTCTAGACGTTGATACACTTGTATAACCGTTATAGGTTGAAGTACTGCGAGTAGCGTATTCTACTCGAAGGGTGGAAAAGGCTAACCGGACTACAGTACTTTGGAGCTATTTGCTAATAGTCGATAATCGTCGCGAGGTATGTGATTCTTCCTATACTCTTGAGCATGATATTTTAAAATATATATAGTACGGTAGACGTACGTGTGTTAACTGAATAATAATTACGGCAATGTCTTTTGACTTAAGCCTGAATAATAAAGATCTTAAAGTCTTTCAAAAGAATTATAAATCAGTTTTGAAAGAAGAAGAATATTTGGTTTTAAAAGCTTAAGAGTTATACTAGCTTTATGGGAAGTTAGGTATTACGACTTAAGAGAGATAAAAAGAATGGTTTATTGATTTTAGAAGTTAAGAGACTTGATCTTAAAAGATAAGAGACTTGACTTAATTGAATTAATCTGAATTTTGTTAAAAAAGTGTGAAACCTCATTCGTGAGTAATAAGTACTTGGTTTTTAAAAGGAATAATGTTTTTACTGATTTCGGAAATCAGAATAAGTATCGAACAGACCACAGCAGCGCTAATAAAGGGAAATGCATTGACTAATTAAGTATTATTAAAATCAGTAGAAACCTCCATCTGCATAGAAGCTAAGATAAGACAAAATTATATTACATTTCCTAGATCATGGCTGTTGTTATAAGATTGTTATAAACAAGAATAACCTACTCACATATAAGGCATATGTTTCTCAAATGGTTTTAAAAGAGAATTATATCATTAAGTGATTAAAACTATGAACTGCGAAACATTTCGAAAATGAGAAACTTAAGTATTTAAAATTAGGCAACTTGAACGTTTGGAAAAGAATGTTGTTACTTGATTTTACAAAGAGAAGTGTTTTGGTTTACTTAAAAAGATAGTCACTCTATTTTTATACTACGGGTATTGTGTGACTTTTGTGAAAGAAACGGATCTTTAAAGAGTTAATGTATGAAGTACTTTGGGGATGAAAACCCGAACTTGTTTAACATAAAGTAGAAAGTACCTTGTGTGAATAACTTGATTGTGTTGGTTTGTGATAGCCTTGTAATACTTTCTTGTTGGTTTGATAAGTAAACATGTTAGGATGCTACGTGTGTTAGTATCTTGTGATGTTTGTGTAAAGGGGTTCCTCGATCGCGCTTATGTTGTTTAACGATCAGCCGTTATGTTGGTATTGTACCACTCACCTTGACATGATCCCGGGGGTTAAGCTGCCCTCCGATGCGGGGTATATCTCAGGCGGTCTGGGACCATGATTCGAGAATACCTCATGCGGGTCCAGGGGACCTATGCGGAACTACGAGAGTTCCAGGTTAGTGTGCGGGGTTATACCTCATGCGGTCTATGTGCTACGCGGATCGCGAGTCGGACGACGCCGGGAGTAGCTACCCTCGATGCGGGAATACCTCGTGGGCCATTGGAGTGGCCTATGCGAGTCGCGGAAGTTCCAGGGCTAGACGCGCACATTAGATACTGCGGGCGAGTGGCCAGCTTTGATCATGTGACGGTCTAGACAGATCTCATGATACAGTTTATGACCTTGATGGTACTGTGGGTTTTAGTAGTCGGCTATGCCTTCGTACTTACCCCGTACGGTTTTATGATGACACAGGTGGGACCTGGTGTTCATGTGTATTCCTTGGTGCTTTTATATCATAGATCACGGCTGGCGGAAGGTATTCCACGCATGATTGATGTTGTGGGCGTGAGACCCATAGCGTTATATATCGAGTGATGACTTTGGCGGGCGTGAGTCCCCGACTTGACATGATCGCTTATTTATTGTGAATCGTAGTTTGGTTATCATACATGTCTCTGCTTTATATAGACTACTATGATTTCATTTCTGATTTATTTCGCCACATACTTGGTACTTGCAGATCGACCTCCTTCGGCCGCTCATGTCGCAGTAGAGGTACACCGGTGTTGATCCTCGCTCTTAGGATCGCAGTCAGCGTTTGGGAAGCTCCGCTTTCTCGGAGGCTTATCGGTGGTATAGTCCCCGCCGTTGTAGGTATTTACATTCAGGGTATGGCGGCCCCGTCCCGCCATTGTTGTCATGTCACTCTTAGAAGTCCGTAGTACCGTGGGGCGAGTTGTAAGTGGGATGTAATCGTCGGATTTAAATTGATTTATATATATACCGTTGTACCTCCTTCGGGCCGCTCATGCCACGGTGCAGAGGTACACCAGTGTTGATCCTCGCTCTTAGGATCGCAGTTCAGCGTTTTGGGAAGCTCCGTTTCTCCGGAGGCTTATCAGTGGTATAGTCCTCTGTCGTTGTAGGTATTTACATTCAGGGGTATGGCGGGGCCCTGTCCCGCCATTGTTGTCATATCATTCTTAGAGGTGCAGAGTAATCTTTGGCAGGCGAGTTGTAATGGGATGAATCGTTCGGTTTTAAGTTTATATATATATATGCCGAAAGGCAAGTTTTCTCAGATAACTGTTTCACATTTCGTATTATATCATGTCTTGTTTTATGTTCCGCTGATTACTCTGATGATTGTATCACTAGGGTGCCCGGGGTAAGGCACCAGTCACGGGCCCGGGTTCGGTTCGTGACAAAAGTGGTATCAGAGCAGTTAATCCTCGGAAAGTGTCTACAGACCGTATCCAGTAGAGTCTTGATTATCGGTTGTGCGCACCACACCAATAATCGTGAGGCTATAGGATATTTAGGATTGGTTTCATTCTTCTCACTCGAGATCGTGCTTAGAGTCGTGTTATAAGTTGGACCCTCTAGCGTAATTCTTTCCTTACCGCTATGCCTCCGTAAGGCAACCCGGCACAGGAGGGCAAGGCGAGGAGTCGCGAGCAGTAGAGCACGAGGTTACTAGGGCACAGCCCAATTATCACCTAGATAGTGCTTCATTCGGGAAGTTCGCGACATAACCACCCGCAGAGTTTAACACAATGCAGTTAGCCTCTACCGCGCCATGATATTCGACCTTCGCCCACGACCGAACGGAGAATATAGATTGCAAAGAGGCGACCACATTAGCTATGGATTTGGCTACCAGAGTATACCGATGTACCGCGAGTCTTGATGAATATCTAAGAGAGGTCGATGAGTAATTCTTGATTAGGCTTGAGCATGGCCTGTACGCTTATGCACGCAGCCGAGAAACGTAGAGATCGACGGGTTAACCAAGGACAGCAGGAGGCCGTAGCAAAGAAGGTCCTTTGTGACTTTTGAGACAAATCGCCTCAGCCAGAATGAATACGCGCCCGCCAAGGCAGAGTGGTCCTCCGCTGTGGTTCGGGACGTTGGGATAAGCGGAGTTGGTCGAGCTCGAGCTTCCGTTCACGCTACACGTAGTTCCAGCCACGGATTCGCTTTTTCCCCAGTGTTCACAATGTGACAGGCGTCATCCCGGGGAATGTCGTCTTTTAGTTGGTACTTGTTTTACCTGCGGCCTTCAGGCCATGTGTTGAAAGGATGTCCTAGTAGGAGGGATGTAAGTAGGAGGACTCAGCCTTTCATGATCAGTGACCAGTTCATCATCTTCCCTAGCTATGCGCCCTACGGGGCAGGTTTGATTAGAACGACTAAGGGGAAGTGAAGCAGTAGATACAGGTGTATCCTTAACCCTCTAGAGATTAGTGTGATAAGATGAGTATATCTTAAGTGTTATGTTCAGATAACATTGTGTAAATTGTGATTAGAAATCATGGGTAGTTAACCAGGTAAGATTTGGGGTTGAGGGAAAGTGTGAGCCTTAGAGTTTTATACGTGGAGACCTTAGAGGCAAGGCCATCTCTAGTAAAAGATTACATTTATGTTTGACCCTTATCGGAGTGCCTGGTACACGTGAGCTATGTTTGTGGGATGAGTCCCTGAGTAGTGTGAATGAAAGAGGGTAGTTGAGCTAAGAAGACCGCTAGGTTTTCGTAACGCGATTGTGAGATTGTTCCGGATCGGGGAGCTAGTGTTTTGCGCGAAAGTGGGTCGGGTTGAGGCCATGTTGCGGGTCAACCCTGTTATACCCCGTAGTTGCAGGGTATGTAAGTGAGGACGTACGTACGAGAGTACGACAAAAATTTTGAAAAAGAAAGAAAGATGTGAGTTTTCGACGGAAAAGTTTCCGGTTTTTGTGAAGAAAAAGGTTCGTTAATGGGAATTGGATTCCCAGATTTGGTATTTGGTCTTCATAGATTATATTTGAATTTTGGGATTTTATTTTCGAAAATGGTCACGTGGGGCCACGGGAGAAATTTACGGTTTTGTGGGGCCCGCTTTGATTTTGAGATTTTGGCCGTTATGGATATTTTCGGAAGACGAAATATTTTGATTTAATCGGGGCGACACGTGTCACCCCATGTGGCACCCTTGGCGAAATATGTTTGTGCACAACACCTTGCTAGAGTCGTTTTTGACGAAACGCTCTACCTAACTTACGGCGGTAATTTACTGGCTATGTCATTTAGTATTTTTGGCGGATTTTTCCGAGAGACGAAACGTTTTGGACCAACGAGAGGGCAACACTTGGCACCCTCTCGTTGGTGGACTTGAAGGCGGTTAGGAAATGATTTGATGAGCAAGTTGTAGTAGATATTTGTGTTGATATTTGTGAGGGTTTTAAGGAGTAGGGTTTAGGGGGCACTTGGGCAAATCTTGGCCCTACACTTGCTTAGCACTTGGCTAGATCTTGGCCATTGATTGACCTTTGCTTGCCCTATAAATACCCTTCCCCTTTGAAGACTTCTTCATCCAAATAAATTTCCTAAGTCTAAAAACCTCCCCCCCTCTCTTGTAGTGTTCTCGTCCCTCCCCTGGGTGAGGCCCTTGGCCGAGAACCCTCCCCTCCTAGTGGGTAGGCCGAGGGTATACCCCCTTGCCTTATTGTTCTCGTGAGAATACACCCTCTCTTGGTAGAAATACTCTCCAAAGTATTGTTACTATACCCAAATTACCTTAGCCAGTATACCTTGTAGTATTCCAAAGATACCTCTATACGTAGAGCCCTAAATACTACCTTATGTCCTTTTAGTCTCAAACCGAAACCCTAAGGAAAATCTTCATAGTTGGTTGAGTATTAAGAAGAAGTTGTGTAGAACTTCTAAGGGTTGTTTGAGCGGTCGAGCGCATGAGTGAGCTAAACCTTGCTCAGATCGACATTATAACTTGGATAATTTTGGGCTTATCGAGGTAAATATTCTTGTCCCCTTAATGTAATTGGAAATTACATGTTGTAGATTGTATAGTTGAAGTATACTATGTATAGATCGGAATAATACTTGCGCAATGTCTTTTGACTTAAGCCCAATAAAGAAGAGAATCGAATCAGAATTACTTAGGATTGTATTACAGAGACTTGTGTATTCTTGTTGAAGTATTGTATACGTCCGGTTAGACGTATAAACCCCCGTTGGCTTGGTAGCCTACCGATAGAGAGGAAATTTACGCTGTGTGGGGGGAGATCGCCGAATTTTCTCGTAATATGGAACCAAGTGTTAATAGACGTTTGTGGTCTATATAGGTGGAAGTACTACGAGTAGCATATTCTACTTGAAGAGTGGAAAAGGCTAGCAGGGGTACTGTACTGAGGAGCGTATTGCTTCTTGTCGATAATCGTCGCGAGGTATGTGAACCTATTCCTATCCTTTCTAGCATGATGTTTTGTAAACTATGTAGTACCAGACGCATACGTGCTAAACGAGTTTGGTTGGTTCAAAAACATAGGGTGTTATAATAGCTTTATGGGAAGTTAGTTATAACGACTCTATGTAGGTAACAAAATGATTTATTACTTTAGAAGTTAAGAGACTTGATCTTGAAAGATAAGAGACTTAACCTAATTGATTTGATGTGTAACATTTTGTTAAAAATGTTGTAAAACCTCATTAGCGAGTAATGAGTACTTGATTTTAAAAGAATAATGTTTTACTGAATTCGGAAATTAGAATAAGTATCGAACGAACCACAGCAGCGCTAATAAAGGGAAAGGTATTGACTAATCAAGTATTATTAAAACCAGTAGAAACCTCCATCTGCATAGAAGCTAAGATGAGACAAAATGATATTACATTTTCTAGATCATGGCTGCTGTTCAAAGATTGTTATAAACAAGAATAACCTACTCACATATAAGGTATATGTTTCTCAAATTGTTTTAAAGGATTTAAAACTATGAACTACGAAACCTTTCAAAAATGAGAAACTTGAGTAAATGGAATTAGGCAAACTTGAACGTTTGGAAAAGAATGTTGTTACTTAATTTTACAAAGAGAAGTGTTTTGATTTACTTCAAAAGATAATCACCCTATTGTTATATACTACGGGTATTGTGTGACTTTTGTGAAAGTAACGGATCTTTAAAGAGTTATTGTATAAAGTACTTTGGGGATAAAAACCCGATCTCGTTAATCATATAGTAGAAAGTACCTTATGTGTGAATAACTTGATTGTATTGGTTTGTGATATCCTTGTAATACCTTCTTGTTGATTTGATAAGTAAACATATTAGGATGCTACGTGTGTTAGTATTCTGTGATAATTGTGTAAAGGGGTTTCCCCTTGTTGTGCTTATGTTGTTTAAACGGTAAGCCGTTGTGCTAGTATTACATCACTCACCTCTTGCCATGTTTCCGGGGGTTAAGCTGCCCTCCGATGCGGGGTAGACTCAGGCGGTCTGGGACCATGATTCGAGAATACCTCATGCGGGTCCTGGGGGCCTATGCGGAGCTACGAGAGTTCCAGGTTAGTGTGCGGCCTTTATGGTCATGCGGTCTATGTGGCCATGCGGACTGCGAGTCCAGGACGATGCCGGGGAGTAGCTACCCTCGATGCGGGGTTATACCTCATGCGGGCCTATGAGATTGGCCTATGCGGAGCTGCGGGGAGTTCCAGGGCTAGACGCGCACATTTGATATTGCGGGCGAGCGACCAGCTTTGATCATGTGACGGTCTAGACAGATATCATGATACAGTTTATGACCTTGTTAGTACTGTGGGTGTTAGTAGTCGGCTATGCCTTCGTACTTACCCTGTACTGTTTTATTTGGACACAGGTGGGACCTGCTGTTCATGTGTATTCCTTGGTGCTTTTCTATCATAGACTGCCGGCAGTGAGGAAGATATTCCACGGGCATGATTGATGTTGTGGGCGTGAGACCCATTGTTATATTGGAGTGATGACTTTGAGGGCGTGAGTCCCTGACTAGACATATCGCTTATTTATTGTGAATCGTAGTTTGGTTATCATACATGTCTCCCGCTTTCTATAGACTACTATGATTTCATTTCTGATATCTTCATGTTTCACATACTTGGTACTGTTATCGACCTCCGGGTGCGTTCATGCGCGAGTAAAGGTACACGATCGTTGATCCTCGCTCTTAGGGTCACGATTCGCGTTTGGGAAAGCTCCGTTTCTCGGAGGCTTATCTTCGTATAGTCCCTGTTGTTGTAGGTGCTTACATTCGTGGGTATGGCGGCCCTGTCCGTCGTTGTTGTCATATCATTCATAAGTGCAGTAATCGTTGTGGGCGGGGTTGTAATGGGATGTAATTGTTCAAATTGATATTTATTTATCCGAAGGTAACCGTTTTGGTTGCTTTGTCTTCTTATTTCACCGTCTTATTACATTGACTTCATGTTATTGTTTTATGTTCGATTACTCGATGTTGTATCACCAGGGTGCGGGGTAAGGCACGATCCACGCCCGGATCGGGTCGTGACAAAAGTGGTATCGAAGCGATTAATCCTCGGAAAGTGTCTCTGCACCGTATCTAGTAAGTCTTGATTATCGGTGTGTTGTGCACCACCATAATCGGAGGCTATAGGATATTTAGGATTGGTTTCCATTCTTCTCACTCGAGATCGTGCTTAGGCGTGTTATAAGTTGGACCCCTCTAACGTAATTCTTTCCCTTATCGTAATGTCTTCGCGTAAGGCAACCAGGGCCCAGGAGGGCAAGGCGCGAGGCGGAGCCGCGAGTTGAGTACGAGGGTCAGAGGCACAGGCCCAATCATCACCTGGGGGTGGTGCTTTATTTGGGGAGTTCTGCGACATCACTAGCCCCAACAGAGTTTAGCACGGCGGCGACAGTTCCTACTGCGGCCATGACATTTTGAACCTTCAGTTCCACGACCGGGAACAAAGAATATAGATTGCAAAGAGGCGACTCACATTAGCTATGGATTTGGCTACGCAGAGTATACCGATGTACCGCGAGTCTTGATGACTATCTAAGAGAGGTGTGCAGAAGTTCTTGATTGGGTTTGAGCATGGCACGTATGCGGGCTTATGCGTAGAGCCAAGAAATGTAGAGATCGACGGGTTAACCGAGGACAGCAGAACAGGGCCAGGACAGCAGGTCCTTTGGTAACTTTCGAGGCGAACCACCTCAGCGGCAGATTAGATATGCACCTCCACCAGTGCGGAGTGGTCCTCCACAGGGTTCAGGACGTTCGGGGTATGCAGGAGTTGGTCAGAGCTTCAGAGCTTCCAGTTCACAGCTACACGTAGTTTCCAGCCAGCCGGATTTAGTTTTCCCCCATGTTCACAGTGATGCACGCCATCCCGGGAAGGTCGTCTCAGAGTTGGTACTTGTTTTATCGGGCGCCGTCGGGCCATGTGGTCGAAAGGATGTCCTAGTGGGAGGACTCCGCCTTCAGATCGGTGGGTAGTTCGTCATCTTCCTAGCTGCGCCTACAGGCAGTTTGATTAGAACGACTAAGGGGAGTGATGAAGTTAATACAGATATATCTTTAACCCTATAGTGATTAGTATGTGTAATAAGGTGAGTATAACTTAAGTGTTATATTCTGATAGCTTTGTGTATATTGTGATTAGAGAATCATGGTTAGTTAACCGGGTAAGATTCGGTCGAGCGTATAAAGAGGCGAGCCTACCACGAACAGACCGAACCGTGGCTCTCCGTATGGCACGCCCCGAGAAGGAACTAAGGTTCATGCCTCGAGGATCGCATCCGGCACCATTTGTTGGGTCGCCGAGTGACACTAGAACCTCGCGGCAAAGTGACAAAAGTGGTATGAAAGATGGTATAGTATGTTTAACCCTTATCTGTGTGCATAGTGCACGTGAGATATGTTGTGTGATAAGTCCCTGAGTAGTGAGGAATGAAAGATGGTAGTTGAGCTAAGAAGACCGCTAGGTTTTCGTAACGTGATTAGTGAGGTTGTTCCGGATCGGGGAGCTAGTTTTTGCGCATTGCCGGGTCGGGTTGAGGCCATGTCGCGGGTCAACCCGCGGCCCGTTTGGTGGTGGGGTCAGTTCGTGGTGGTCCCGCTTTGTGGTAGGGTCATGAGGGTGTTAGGCCCATGTTTGGTTAGCCAGCAGACGAAGTTCGTGGACGACGTGACCAGTGAGGCGGGCCGATGAGGTCACCCATCTTGTCCTTCGCTAGGATCGCTTACTCGCAGAGGTTATGCGAGATGTTGTTTCAAGGTTGTAAGGTTGCACGAGGTGCCTACCTTCACCTTATGACAGCATGTGAAGCCTGTGTCAGGGCTATTTTCATTTTCTCGAGTGTTATCAGCGGGTAGGACTCGTGAGTCTCCGTGTCGCATTCGCCTCTGACCGGTGTTTGGATTTCGTGGGTAGTGAGGATTGTTGCCCTGTTGAGGAGTGTTTTTATAACTACCATTTCGATTCGGATATCGCCTTACGAAGCCTTGTAGGGCGGAAGTGTAAGTCACGGCCGATTGGTTCGATGTTGGCGCGTTCAGATAGTTGGAGATAGTAACCCAGAGATTTCGGGAACGGAATCAGTAACAGAAATGTGGTAAGTTATGAGAAAGAGTTCGAGTGTACAAGAAGGGTACGACACGTAAGAGAAGAAGCGAGCATGTATGGCGAGCATAGATGCGATCATTCCTTTTGTAAGAAGAAGGTGTGAGGGAAGTATATTTTAGACTTCAGGTGAGGGTTTTTGTGATGTCAGAGGTGTGTTCTCGTGGACCGGGATGTAAGTATTTGCGCAGGTGTTTCGGGCCGGTATGGCAGATTGTTTCGTAAGTATAAGAAAGACTATACTAGCGCATGTTTGTTTGAGACTTAGAAGGAACATTCGGGACGAATGTTTCTAAGGAGGGGAGAATGTTATACCCCGTAGTTGCAGGGTATGTAAGTGAGGACGTACGTACGAGAGTACGACAGAAATTTTGAAAAAGAAAGAAAGATGTGAGTTTTCGACGGAAAAGTTTCCGGTTTTTGTGAAGAAAAAGGTTCGTTAATGGGAATTGGATTCCCAGATTTGGTATTTGGTCTTCATAGATTATATTAGAATTTTGGGATTTTATTTTCGAAAATGGTCACGTGGGGCCCACGGGAGAAATTTACGGTTTTGTGGGGCCCGCTTTGATTTTGAGATTTTGGCCGTTATGGATATTTTCGGAAGACGAAATATTTTGATTTAATCGGGGGGCGACACGTGTCACCCCCATGTGGCACCCTTGGCCGAAATATGTTTGTGCACAACACCCGGTTAGAGTCGTTTTTCGACGAAACGTTCTACCTAACTTACGAAGGGTAATTTACGGCTATGTCATTTAGTATTTTTGCGGATTTTTCCGAGAGACGAAACGTTTTGGACCAACGAGAGGGCAACACTTGGCACCCTCTCGTTGGTGGACTTGAAGGGGCGGTTAGGGCCGATTTGATGAGCAAGTTGTAGTAGATATTTGTGTTGATATTTGTGAGGGTTTTAAGGAGTAGGGTTTAGGGGGCACTTGGGCAAATCTTGGCCCTACACTTGCTTAGCACTTGGCTAGATCTTGGCCATTGATTGGCCTTTGCTTGCCCTATAAATACCCTCCCCCTTTGAAGACTTCTTCATCCAAATAAATTTCCTAAGTCTAAAAACCTCCCCCCTCTCTTGTAGTGTTCTCGTCCCTCCCCCCCTTGGGTGAGGCCCCTTGGCCGAGAACCCCTCCCCCCCCCTTGGCCGAGAGTACCCCTCCTGGGTAGGCCGAGGTATACCCCTTGCCTTATTGTTCTCAGAGAATACACCCTCTCTGGTAGAAATACTCCAAAGTATTGTTACTATACCCAAATTACCTTAGCCGTATACCTTGTAGTATTTCAAAGATACCTCTAGACGTCGACCCCGGAAATACTACCTGATGGCCCTCTAGTCTCAAACCAAAACCCTAACGAAACTCTCAATAGTTGGTTGGAGTATTAAGAAGAAGTTGTGTAGAACTTCTAAGGGTTGTTTGGAGCGGGTTGAGCGCGAGTGAGTGAGCTAAACCTTGCTCGGATCGACATTATAACTTGGATAATTTTGGGCTTATCGAGGTAAATATTCTTGTCTTAATGTAATTGGAAATTACATGTTGTAGGATTGTATAGTTGAAGTATACTATGTATAGATCGAATAATACTTGCATGATGTCTTTTGACTTAAGCTGAATAAAGAAGAGAACCGAATCGTAATTACTTAGGATTGTATTCTGAGAGACTTGTGGTATTCTTTGTTGAAGTATTGTATACGTCAGGTTAGGCGTATAAACCCCCTCGTTGGCTTGGTAGCCTCGATAGAGGAAATTTACGCTGTCATGTGGGAGATCTTCGAATTTTCGTAGAATATGGAACCAAGTGTTAATAGACGTTTGTGGTCTATATGGTGGAAGTACTCATCACGCCCAAACCCGGCCCGTGGATCGTGCCTTACCCTGCACCTTAGTGATACAACATCGAGTAATCGAACATAAAAACATAACATGAGACAAATGTAAGTATAAAACAATAATCAGGAAACTTGCTTTTGGCATATATATATAAACAATCTTTTAAAGAGAACAGTTTAATCCTTTTTACAAACCCCGCCACAACAAAGATTACATGCACTTCTAAGATTTGCAACAACTATGACGACAGGGCCCGCCATACCACGAATGTAAATACCTACAACGACAGGGACTATACCACCGACAAGCTTCCGAGAAACGGAGCTTTCCCAAACGCCAATCGTGACCCTAAGAGCGAGGATCATCGATCGTGTACCTTTTCCTCGCGATGAACGCGGCCCGGCGAGGTCAAGACAACATGTACCAAGTATGTGAAATCAAAAGTAACATCAGAATCGAAATCATAGTAGTCTATATAAAGCAGAGACATGTATGATAACCAAACTACGATTCACAACAACTAAGCAAATATGTCAAGTCGTGGACTCACGCCTCAAAGTCATCACAATAAGACCGCACGGTAAGTAAGGCATAGCCGACTACTAAGACCCCAGCACCACAAATGCCACAAATCGTATCACGAGGTCTCTAGACCGCACCACAGATCGGCCGCCACCGCCCGCAGATCAATGCGCGTCTATTCCTCGAACTCTCGCAGCCCGCATAGGTCACACATGCACCCGCATAAGGTATTCCTCGAATCGTCCTAGACCACCCGAGGTATACCCCGCATCGGCGCGACTAACCTCAGATCCGCCCCGACTTCCGCGGCCGCATAGCCCTCAAGGACCGCATAGTCCTCGAGACCGCATAGGAAATCCCCGCATCGTGCTAAACACCGAATGATCGGTCAATCTCGAGCATACCGCGGCTCGCGTAGTCTCAAGGACCGCATAGCCGTATAGACCGCATCAAGGGTGGCAAGCCCTGTGATACACAATCGGGGGTAGGTGATATAATAACGATCTGATGGACTTACCTTTTAATAATGTAAGCACAGCAAGAATGACCCCCTTACATAACAATCACAAGATACTAACACAAGTAGCATCCTAACATGTTTACTTATCAAATCAACAAGAAAGTATTACAAGGCTATCACAAACCAATACAATCAAGTTGTTCACACAAGGTACTTTCTACTAACAAGTTCGAGTATCTAACCCCAACGTACTTCACACATTAAAATCTTAAAAAAAAGATCTGTTTCTTTCACATAAGTCACACAATACCCGTAGTATAAAATAGAGTGACTGTCCTTTTAAGAAAACCAAAACTCTTACCTTTGTAAAATCAAGTACAACATTATTTTTCAAACGTCCAAGTTTGCCTAATTTCAAATGTTCACGTTTCTTATTTTAGAAAGGTTTCGTAGTTCATAGTCTTATTCATTTAAGAATATAATTCTCTTTTAAACAATCTGAGAAACATAAGCCTTATATGTGAGTAGGATATTCTTGTTTATAACAATCTTATTACAAAGACCATGATCTAGAAATATCATTTTGTCTCATCTTAGCTTCTATGCAGATGGAAGTTTCTACCGGTTTTAATAATACTTAATCTGTCAAAACATTTCCTTTATTAACGCCGCATGGTTTGTCGATACACATTCGATTTCCAAATCAAGAAACATTCTTAAGCCGTTATACCTAACTTCCCATAAAGCTAGTATAACTCTTAAGTTTTCAAAACCAAGTATTACTTCTTCTTTCAAAATGATTCAAAAATCTTTTGAAATACTTCAAGTTCTTTATTAACATATAACAAGCCAGTTATAGTTCGAATCAGTTACCTTTAAAAAAACCACAAGTATTTTCTTACCAACATAAAGCTGTTATAACCAACTTCCCATAAAGCCGTTATAACACTTTATGTTTTAAACCAATCAAATACATTTAGCACATGTACGTCTACCGTACTACATAGTTCACACATATCATGCTAGAAGAGATAGGAAGAGGTTCACATACCTCGCGACGAGTATCGACTAATAGCAAAACGCTCCAACCGTCGGCTACTCCTTAAGCCAAGCAGATCGCGCCACACGTAGTACTTCCACCTATAAGGCCACAAGGCGCTTATTAACATTTAGGTCTCATCGTAGAACTTTCTACAGAAATTTCGCAAAGACCTCCCCCGCAACAACAGAAATCTCCTCCTCTATCGAGGCCTGGCTACCAAGCCAACCAGGGGAGGTTATACATCTAACCCTAACGTACAATTCTACTCCACGGTACTACTACACAAGTTCATCTGAATACCCTATGTAATTACAGTTCAGTACTATATATAGTATACTTCAACTATATATTCCTACAATCATGTAATATCCAATTACAATAGGGGGACAAGATAATTACCTCGATAAGCCCATAATTATCCAAGTATAAATGTCGATCCTTAGCAACGCTTAGCTCCAACTCCGAGCGCTCCAACCCGCTCTAAACCACCCTTAGAAGTTCTAACCAACTTCTACACAATACTCCAACGGACTATGGAGATTTTCCTAGGGTTTCGGTTTTGTGACTGACGGAAGTATAATAGTATTTACGGCTTTTCAGATAGGTATAACCTTAGAATACTACAAGGTATACTGCTAAGGTATTTGGGCATTATAACAATACTGAGAGTATTTCTATACCACAAAGGGGTATTATACGAAAGCAACTAGGCTAGTGGGTGTCTACCTCTACTACCCCACTGTGGGGACTCTCGCCAAGGGGGAGAGAGGGCTCTCGGCCAAGACACTACACTAAGGGGGAAGGAAGAAGCTTTCAAGACTTAGGCAATTTGTGAATGAATTAGTCTTCAAAGGGAGGGGTATTTATAGGTCAAGTGAAAGCCAACCAATGGCCAAGATTACACCAAGTGTTAGGCAAGTGTAGGGCCAAGATTCACCCATGTGTACCTAGCCAACTTGCACACAAAATATCTACCAAAAATATCTCCCACTTGCCTTCCCAAATCGTCCATGTGCCGCCCACTTTGCCCACCAATGAGAGGGTGCCAAGTGCCGCCCTCTCGTTGGTCCAAAATTTTCCGTCTCTCGGAAAAATCCGCAAAAATAATAAAAGACATAGCCGGAATTTTCCTCTCGCAATTTATGTAAAACGTTTCGTCGAAAAACGACTCTAACCGGGTGTTGTGCACAAATGCCATTCGGCCAAGCCACCTAGGCGGGGGTGACACGTGTCACCCTCCTATTGGCCCAAAATAAAACATCTTAAAAATATCCACAATGGCCAAAATCTCAAAACAAAGTGGGCCTACAAAACCAGTAAATTTCACCGTGGGCCCACGTGACCATTTCCAAAATAAAATTCCATAATTCTCTAATATTCCAGAAGTCCGAATACCAAACTGGGAATCCATTCCCATTAACGAACCTTTTTCCTTTACAAAACCTAAACTTTTCCGTGGAAAAATCACCTCTTCCTCCTTTCCAATCTTTACAGTATTCTCGCACGCACGCCCTCGCATACATACCACGAACTACGGGTATAACATTCTCCTCCTTAGAAACATTCGTCAGAATGTTCCTTCTAAGTCTCAAAACAACATGCGCCGATGTAGTCTTCACTACTATACTTACGAGAACAATCACGCCATACCGCCATGGAAACACTGCGCAAAACTTACATCCAAGTCCACGAGGAAACACCTCTACATCACCACAAATAATACTACTTTGCCACTTTGCACGAGATACCACTTTGTCACTTTGCCGAGCCTTGCTCCAACGACCCAACAAATGGTACCGGCCGCACGCGATCACCGGTCGTCAGACACTCGACTTACCACATTTCGACATCGCCCGATTCAAAACTCGGTTACTATCTCTAACGTGGTCATTATTATCGGGAACACTGATGGATCTTCGATACTTCGAACATAACAATACGAAGAATCGGACGTCGCTTCCTAAGTCGGACGCAAGAATGCTAACCTATAGGCAACCCGCCTATTCTTCACATGAACTCAAAAGGCCCAATGTAACTCGGGCTAAGTTCCTCTGTTCTCAAAACTCGTCACACCCTAACCACCGTCACTGGAACAAACTCAACCAACTACACGAGCCTTGCCAACATCGAACCAATCGGCCAAGAACTTGCATTTCCGCCTTACAAGGCTTCAAAAGGCGACATCCGAACACCGAAATGGTAGCTTAAACACTACCTCCACAGAGACAACAATCCCCACAACTATCCACAAATCCAAACACCGCCCGAGGCGAATGCGATCGAGACTTACGAGTTCTTAACACATGCCCGCAAAACTTCCGAAACAAAAACACCGCACTGGCTCCATCATCATCATAAGGTGAAGGTAGGCACCGTGCAACCTTACAACCTTCGATAACCCAACACTGAGTAAAACGGTCCCGATCAAGAACACGATGGTTGCTTCATCGGCCCGACCACTGGTCGAACGCATCCACGAACTCATACGCTGGTTAACTAAACCTGGGCCTAACACCCTCGTGACCCTACCACAAGGCGGGACCACCACAAACTGACCCCACCACCATACAGGCCGCGGGTTGACCCGCAACATGGCCTCAACCCGACCCGGCATTGCGCAAAACACTAGCTCCCCGAAGGAATAATTTCACAAATCATATTACGAAAACCTAGCGGTCTTCCTAGCTCGACTACCTTCTTTCAAATCACGCTACTCAGGGACTTATCCCACGAACATAGCTCACGTGCACTATGCACTCCTATAAGGGTCAAACATAACACTACACCTTATCTCGAGATGGCCTTACCTCTAAGGTCTTTACGTATAACACTCTAAGGCTCACACCTTCTCTATCCCCCAAAATCTTACTCGGTTAACCCACCATGATTCTAATCACAACTAACACAATCGCTATCGAACATAGCACTTAAGGTATACTCACCTTGAAAGTTACCAAAGGACCTTGCCGCTCGGCCTCTTCTCGCCCTCGTTAACCCGTCGATCTCTACGCTTTCTGGTCACGCGCATAAGCCCGCATACGTGCCATGCTCACGCCTAGTGAAGAATTACTCTTGTACAACCTCTCTTTAGATAGTCATCAAGACTCGCAGACATCGGTATATTCTCCGGTAGCCACGTCCATAGCTAGTAATGTGGTCGTCTCTGCAATCTATATTCTCTGCTCCCAATCGTGGAACCGGGTTCAAATATCATGGCCGCAGGAATCGCTGCCGCAGTGCTAAACTCTTTGGGGCTAGTGACGTAGCATAACTCCGAACAAAACACCGCCTGTGTGGTAATTGGGCTGTGCCCACGCAACCCTCCGAACTCAACTCGCAGCCTCGCCGCTTTGCCTCCCAGGCCCGGTTGCCATCGCGAGGCATAACGATAAGTGGAAAGAATTTCGTCGAGGGTCCAACTTTCAACACCGCTCTAAGGCACGATCTCGAGTGAGAAGAATAGAAACCATCCTAAATATCCTATAGCCTCCTGATTATTGGCGTGGTGCACAACACACCGATAATCAAGACTCTATTGGATACGGCCTGTAGACACTTTCCGAGGATTAACTGCTCTGATACCACTCTGTCACGCCCGAAACGGCCGTGGATCGTGCCTTACCGGGCACCTTAGTGATACAACATCAGTAATCGTGAACATAAAAACATAACATGAGACAAAGTATAAAACAATAATCTGGAAAACTTGCCTTTTCTACATATATAAACAATCTTTTAAAGAGAAACGCTTTAATCCTTTTACAAACCCCGCCACAACAAGATTACTGCACTTAAGATTTGCAACAACTATGACGACAGGCCCCGCCATACCACGAATGTAAATACCTACAACGACAGGGACTATACCACCGACAAGCTTCCGAGAAACGAGCTTTCCCAACGAATCAGGACCCTAAGAGCGAGGATCATCGTGGTGTACCTTTTCTGCGCATGAACGCACCCGGCGAGGTCAAGACAACATGTACCAAGTATGTGAAATCAGAAAGTAATATCAGAATCGAAATCATAGTAGTCTATATAAAGCAGAGACATGTATGATAACCAAACTACGATCACAACAACAACTAAGCCATGTCAAGTCGTGGACTCACGCCTCAAAGTCATCACAATAAGACCGTGACGGTAAATGCGAAGGCATAGCCGACTACTAAGACCCCAAGTACCACAAATGCCACAAATCAGATCACGAGGTCTCTGACCGCACCACAGATCGAAGGCGCCACCGCCCGCAGATATCAATGCGCGTCTATTCTGGAACTCTCGCGACTCGCATAGGTCACACAGCACCCGCATAAGGTATTCCTCGAATCGGTCCTAGACCACCCGAGGTATACCCCGCA
Organism: Przewalskia tangutica; assembly: GCA_029844215.1. Taxonomy (NCBI): domain Eukaryota; kingdom Viridiplantae; phylum Streptophyta; class Magnoliopsida; order Solanales; family Solanaceae; genus Przewalskia; species Przewalskia tangutica. The sequence goes on from CM056727.1 coordinate 70,587,176, forward strand.
TCGGGCGCCTAACCTCAGATCCGTCCCGACTTCCGCGGCCGCATAGCCCCTCAAGGACCGCATAGTCCCTCGAGACCGCATAGGAAATCCCGCGTCGGGCTAAACACCCGAATGATCGATCAATCACGAGCATACCGCGGCCGCGTAGTCTCAAGGACCGCATAGCCGTATAGACGCATCAAGGGTGGCAAGCCCTGTATACACGATCGAGGGTAGGTGATATAATAACGATCTGATGGACTTACCTTTTAATAATGTAAGCACGGCAAGAATGACCCCCTTACATAACAATCACAAGATACTAACACAAGTAGCATCCTAACATGTTTACTTATCAAATCAACAAGAAAGTATTACAAGGCTATCACAAACCAATACAATCAAGTTGTTCACACAAGGTACTTTCTACTAACAAGTTCGAGTATCTAACCCCAACGCATTTCACACATTAAAATCTTAAAAAAGATCTGCTTTTTCACATAAGTCACACAATACAGTAGTATAAAATAGAGTGATCATCCCTTTAAGAAAACCAAAACTCTTACCTTTGTAAAATCAAGTACAACATTATTTTCAAACGTCCAAGTTTGCCTAATTTCAAATGTTCACGTTTCTTATTTTAGAAAGGTTTCGTAGTTCATAGTCTTATTCATTTAAGAATATAATTCTCTTTTATACAATCTGAGAAACATAAGCCTTATATGTGAGTAGGATATTCTTGTTTATAACAATCTTATTACAAAGACCATGATCTAGGAAATATCATTTTGTCTCATCTTAGCTTCATGCAGATGGAAGTTTCTACCGGTTTTAATAATACTTAATCACAAACATTTCCTTTTATTAACGCCGCAGTTGGTTTGTCGATACACATTCGATTTCCAAATCAAGAAACATTCTTAAGCCGTTATACCTAACTTCCCATAAAGCTAGTATAACTCTTAAGTTTTCAAAACCAAGTATTACTTCTTCTTTCAAAATGATTCAAAAATCTTTTGAAATACTTCAAGTTCTTTATTAACATATAACAAGCCAGTTATAGTTCGAATCAGTTACCTTTTAAAAACCACAAGTATTTTCTTACCAACATAAAGCTGTTATAACCAACTTCCCATAAAGCCGTTATAACACTTTATGTTTTAAACCAATCAAATACATTTAGCACATGTACGTCTACCGTACTACATAGTTCACACATATCATGCTAGAAGAGATAGGAAGAGGTTCACATACCTCGCGACGAGTATCGACTAATAGCAAAACGCTCCAACCGTCGGCTACTCCTTAAGCCAAGCAGATCGCGCCACACGTAGTACTTCCACCTATAAGGCCACAAGGCGCTTATTAACATTTAGGTCTCATCGTAGAACTTTCTACAGAAATTTCGCAAAGACTCTCCCCGCAACAGCAGCGTAAATCTCCTCCTCTATCGAGGCCGGCTACCAAGCCAACCAGGGGGGGGTTATACATCTAACCCTAACGGGTACAATTCTACTCCACGGTACTACTACACAAGTCTACTGTAATACAGTCCTATGTAATTACAGTTCAGTACTATATATAGTATACTTCAACTATATATTCCTACAATCATGTAATATCCAATTACAATAGGGGGACAAGATAATTACCTCGATAAGCCCATAATTATCCAAGTATAAATGTCGATCCTTAGCAACGCTTAGCTCCAACTCCGAGCGCTCCAACCCGCTCTAAACCACCCTTAGAAGTTCTAACCAACTTCTACACAATACTCCAACGGACTATGGAGATTTTCCTAGGGTTTCGGTTTTGTGACTGACGGGAAGTATAATAGTATTTCTGGGCTTTTCGTATAGGTATAATGTTATACCCCATATTTCCAGAGTATGTACGTAAGGGAATACGTACAAAAGGTTAGCCTTGAAAGTTAGGCTTGGACGAAAATTATTGGGCACAACTCACAAAACGAATAGTTTTCCGACGAAACGTTTCCACAGCTTTCATAGGATAAATTCCGGCTATGTCATTTCTTATTTTTGCGGATTTTTCCGAGAGACGTAACACTTTGGACCAATGAGAGGGCGACACTTTCCACCCTCTCATTGGTGGACTTGTCACGGCATTAGGGCCGATTGAATGCCAAGCCTTGTCATAAAGTTGGATAGATATTTTGTGTGCAAGTTGGCCAAGGACACTTGCCTAAATCCTCACCCTACACTTGCCTTGCACTTGGCATAATCTTGGCCATTGGTTGGCCATGTCTTGACCTATAAATACCCCCCTTGTTGAAGAGTTATTTCATCCTAAATTGAGCAATCTATCTAAGTCTCAAATCCGCCGCTCTCCTCTTGTTGTTTCGCCCAAACACACCTCCCCTCGAGAAGCTTGGCCGAGGCTACCCCACCCCTAGCTGGCCGAAACCTACCCCCTCCCTTGGTAGAAATTTTGCCTTCTAGTATGGGTCTAATGCCCAATTTAACCTATCCCAAATCCCTTAGTACTTAGTAGAAGTTGTGAGAAACTTCTAAGGATTCTTGAGCACCTCGAGCTTTGGATTAGGAGCTAAACCTCGCCAGATCGACTTTTTACTTGGATATTATTGGGCTTATCGAGGTAAATAATCCTAACCTCTTTTGTAATTAAAGAATGCATCTTGTAGAAGTATTGAAATAAGTATAAATACTTAGAAGGTTTGTTAAGAATAGAATTGAACCGTAACACCTTAGAAGGGTATAAAAGAAGAATATACGAATCAGATTTACATAGGACTGTTTTCACATGAGACTTATATAGCTCACCGTAGGGTTGTGCTGCGGACTTTCCGTAGAATTGAGGACCCTCTGCTTAGAATGACCTACGTAATAGTCTAGACTTTGATAGTTGTCTGTGACTATTATAGCCGATTCTCTGCATGACATACTCGACTTGGCGGTGGATTTCGCCGGAAAGGTATGTGATTCTTCCTATACCTCGAGCATGATATGTTATATATATAGTACGGTAGACGACATATGATGATCGGCAATGTCTTTTGACTTAAGCCCGAATAATAAGAACCTTGAAGTATGTCAAAGGAATAATGAATCATTTTTAACGGAAGAGTAATATTTGGTTTTAAAACAAAAGCTTAAGAATTATACTAGCTTTATGGGAGTAGGTATAACAACTTAAGAATGATAAAAGGAATCGTTTACTTGTTTGTTTATAAAAGCCTTGTATTGATTTCGTTAAGTGTAGTAAGATTGGTTGATAGGTAGACATACTATGATAATCGCATGTGTTAATTGTCTTGTAATGTTGTGAAAGGGGGTCATTCTTGCAGGCTTACGTGCTAACCGGTAAGTCCGCTGATCGTTATTGTATCACCTACCCTTGACTTAGTATACCGAGGGCTTGCACCCTTGACGCGGTCTATACGCCTACGCGTCTATGAGACTATGCGGAGTCGCGGTATGCTCGTGATTGATCATTCCGGTGCTTAGCCCGACGCGGATGCCCTATGCGTCCATGGACTACGCGGTCTTTTGAGGCTATGCGCGATCGCGAAGTCCGGAGGTACCGGAGCTACCCCCGATGCGGGAATACCTCACTGCGTGTGTGACCTATGCGACTACTGGAAGTCCAGACTAGGCACGCACGATACTATGGGCGGTTGGCCTTGCTTCGATCATTCGCGCCTAGACTAGACTGCATTACGCTTTTCCTATTATCGTATTGTTGTGATGTGCACTATGTGCAATTGAACCGAATGTATTTGTGAAAAGGTTTTGAATACTTTGATTTCATTTAAAGTACTTTATAGTTTCACATACTTGGTACTGTTATCGACTCTTCTGGGCCGCGTTCATGCCGCAGTTCTAGAGGGAAGCAGTACTAGATCCACATCCTTAGGATCTCTACGTTGGTGTCGTGAGCTCCACTCTCTCCGGAGGCTCTACTTTTGGGTATGATCTCCCTGTTGTAGATAGTTTGTACAGTCAGGGTATGGCGGGGCCCTGTCCCGCCATAGTTGTTATTTTTCCTTAGAGGTCTGTAGTCATGTTGTACAGTTGGGATGTAACTGCAAAACTTGGTTTATGTATATATGCTGAAAGGCAACCTTTTTTCTTCAGATAAAATGTTCTAGTTATATCATGTTGCATGTCTTGTTTTATATTCCGCTGATTGTTCTCTGATGTATGACTACTTGGGTGCCCGGGTAAGGCACGATCCACGCCCCGAACGTCGTGACAAAAGTGGTATCGTGAGCGATTAATCCTCGGAAAGTGTCTACAGATCGTATCTAGTAGTCTTGATTATCGGTGTGTTGTGCACCACACCAATAATCGGAGGCTATAGGATATTTAGGATTGGTTTCCATTCTTCTCACTCGAGATCGTGCTTTAGAGTTGTGTTATAGTTGACCCTCTAACGTATTCCTTTCCCGTGCAGATTATGCCTCCACGTAAGGCAACCCGCCCGAATGGCAAGGCAAAAGGGAGCTGCTAGTATGACACAGAGGTTCACCAGGGCTCAGGCCCAGTCTTTACCCGAGGCAATGCCTCAGACGGCGAGTTCTACGACGCCGCTGGCCCCAGCAGAGTTTAGGACCACGGCCGGCGATGAGACCACAAAGGTTTACGCTCCAGATCCCTCACCGGCCGGATGAGTTAGGGTACAAGGAGATGGCGATTAGCCAAGGTCGTGGCGATATGAGGAGAGGTTTGGCGGCCATTCCAGCACGGGCCCACCCAAGAGCACCGTTGTTCACGGAGGCGATAGTTTGAGGCTACGGACTTCCTTAGTTGTAGCCCGCCAGAGTTTTACGTCCAGCCGAGGATGATCCGCAGGAGTTCATCCGTCAGATGCAGAGGATTATGCGGTGGTCAAGGCTTCAGAGACTGAGTCTGTGACATTCGGTTCGCGACGGCCGCGTGATACCGCAATGATTGGTTCGATTCATGGAGCTTTCGGGAGAGCATGCACTCCAGCAGCGTAGGATGAGTTTTCAGAGGCTTTTCTCACACACTTCTTGCCTCCGCAGATGAGGAGGGCACGATCTGACAGATTTTTGTTACTGAGGCAGGGAGGACGCACAGTTAGAGAGTACAATGTCGAGTTTGATTCATTGGCTCGGTATGTTCCTGCACTGGTAGCAGATATGGAGGACCGGGTGCATCGCTACGCCACCGGCTAGACGACTATATGGCCGAAGTCTTGTGCGCGTGTGTCCCTTCACCTGAGCATGGACATTACCCGATGCGAGCTCATGCATTAGGATGCGAGGCGTAGAGACCGCGGGTAGACCGATATCGCCGAGAAGAAGGCCGGGGCGGCCGGTTCTTTGGTGGTTCTCGTGGTGGGCAAGATCGCCAGGAAGTCGGATTTGCACCACACCGCTCGAGCACTCCTACATCATTTTCGATACCAGAGCGATGGGGCGGTCGGGGCCCGTGACTTGGATTTCGAGGTAGCAGGGTGCTAACCGTTCGAGGTCTGGTCAGTGTGCCCGTTGCGGTAGATTCCATTCTGGGAGCTGTTATGCTACTACGGGAACTTGCCATACTTGTGGCCAGCAGGGTCATTTCGCGAGAGTTTGCCCGCCAGTGGCGACCGGGTAGGCCCACCTCTGTGGTTCGCTGCCGCTTCTTCATCCCCGACAGCTACTCGCCCGAGGCGTGGTACGCAGAGATCGCAGGTCGCGGCAGAGGTCGTGGCGCAGTCCCGATTCTAGCGGTCCTCGAACCGCATTTATGCTTTGTCCACCGACAGATCGTGAGGCCTCACCGATGTCGCCACAGTACCTTATCGGTTCGGGTTTGATGTATATGCTTTGATAGATCCGGTTCTACTGCCTATATATCTCCCTTGTTGCTAGTAGGATAGGGATAGAGCCCGAGTCCATAGACTTTCGAGGTAGCTACGCAGGTGGGGATCGGTGGTAGCTCGGCGGGTATATAGAGCTTGTCTGTAACCATTTACGTCCGCCGACTTGCCGACTTGATAGAGTTGGAGATGATTGATTTCGACGTGATCATGGGATGGATTGGCTAGCTTCTTGCTATGCCAATGTAGACCGCAGAGAGAGAGTGGTGCAGTTCCGTTTCTGAGGAGCCGGTTGTTGAGTGGGAAGGGAGCACCAGTATCGCCGGCGGTAGGTTTATTTCCTACCTCAAGGCTAGGAAGATGGTGCGAAGGGGTATATCTACCATCTCGTCGGTGTTTGATAACGAGGCCGCACCGCATTTTCGAGCCCAGAGTCCGAGAGTTCTCGACGTGTTTCCGCACGACCTCCGTATCCTCACGAGAGGAGATCGAGTTTTGTATAGATGTCTTGCCGGACACTTACTATTTCCATTCGCCATACGGATGGCACCGCCGAGTTGAGAGAGTTGAAGGAGCGGTGAGTGATTTGTTGGAGAAGGGTTTCATCGACTAGTGTTTCTCCCAGGGCGCGGTATTGTTCGTGAAGAAGAAGGGCGGACGCCGCATGCGTGTGTTGATTACGAGTGCGGTGAACAAGGTGACCATTAAGAACGATACCCTCTTCCCGTGATTGATGATTTGTTCGATCGATTGCGGCGGCGAGATGTTTTTCCAAGATTGATCTACGATCGGGCTATCATCGTTCGAGTTAGAGGTGGATGTCCCTAGGATTGCATTCGGACCCAGACGCATTATGAGTTCAGTGGTCATGTCTTTGGTTGACGAATGCTCCGGTATTCATGGATTTGATGAACCAGTGTTCAAACCATTTTTGGACACATTTGTGATAGTGTTCATTGATGATATCTTGGTTTATTCTCGCCAGAGCAGGAGCATGCGAGCATTTGGCGATCAGGCCGATGGCTTCTCGATCAAGAAATGTATGCGAAGTTTTCCAAATGTGAGTTTTGTTGACTTGGTAGCTTTTCTTGGGCATATTGTCGGTGATGGCATTCGAGTGGATACGCCAAGATCGGCGATTAGGACTTGGCCTAGACCTACTACTCCGACGAGGTTCGTAGTTTTCGGGCCTTGCAGGATATTATCGGTTCGTAGAGAAGTTTGCTTCTATCTACGCACCATTGACTAGGCCGACTCGAAGGCGGCTAAGTTTGATGGACTGATGCGTGTGGCGGTTTCCAGTTGCTAAAGGAGAGCGACGGCCGCCGTTCTTACTCTTCCCGAGGTCGGATGGTTACGTGGTGTATTGTGATGCGTCGGGCATCGGGTTGGGATGTGTGTTGATGCAGCAGGCGAGTTATAGCATACGCATCCCGACAGCCTTAAGATACACGAGGAACTACCCCACCCATGATTTGGAGCCGCGGTGATACACGCTTTGAAGATGCGAGGCACTATTTGTATGGGGTTCACGTGGATATTTATACGCACCACAAGAGCCTCCAAAGATATCTTCACCGCAGGAGCCGAACCTACGGCAGAGCGGTGGCTAGATTCTTTGGGACTATGGCGTCGATATCTGTACCACGGGAAGGCCAACGTTGTGGCGTATGCACTTAGCCGTGAGGTCTATGGGTAGCTTATCGATATTCACCTGAGAGGGGGCATGGTTCGTGATTTGCATCGATTAGCGAGCCTTGTGTCCGTTTGATTGATTCTGATAGCAGTGGGGTTAGAGTTCGTGAGGTTGCCGAGTCTTCCATCGTCGGGGAGGTGAAGAGGCAACAGTTTGAGGATCCGATTTTGACTCGTTATCGTGATCTGACTCTTCGTGAGGCAAGGGTCCTGAGGTAGCACCGATGGGGCGCTAAGGTTTGAGGCGAGTTGTGTGTTCCGGATGTTTGAGACTTGGCAGGAGTTCTTGGGGAAGCACACAAGCGTTACTATCCATCCGTGGTCGACCAAGATGTACCACGACCTTAGATCCGTATTGGTGGGATGGTTTGAAGAGGACGTTGCGAGTTCGTAGCTCGCCCGTGTTGTCGCAGTGAAGGTAGAGCACCGAGGCACGTGGTTTGTTACTGCGATAGAGATCCCGACCGGAAGTGGGAGGTAATCAACATGGACTTCATCACGATTGCCTCGCACTCGGAGGAGACATGATTCTATATGGGTTATCGTCGACGGTGTGAAATCAGCCCACTTTCTTCCCGTTAGGGCGACTTTCTCCGAGGATTATGCCGACTTTACATCCGAGAGATCGTCGATCGCACGGGTCCCTATTTCGATCATATCCGGCAGGAGCCGGATTTACGGCTAACTTCGGAGGTCCTTCCAGAGGGGTTTAGGACGCAGTGAGCACGAAATCGCATTTCATCCACGCATGACGGACAGCAGAGCGCACTATCCGACTGCGAGGATATCTCGCGAGCTGTGTTATTGACTTCAGTGGTAGTTGGGAGGATCATTTGCCTCTGGTTGAGTTCGCGTATAATAATAGCTACCACTCCAGTATTCAGATGGCGCCTTATGAGGCTTTGTATGGGAGGAAGTGCAGATCGCCGATAGCATGGTTCGATGTGGGCGAGGTACAGTTAGTGGGACCAGACTTGGTGCAGCAGGCAGTGGATAAGGTGAAGCTTATCCGAGAGCGCTATCGACACCGAGTCGCATGGTCGTATGCAGATCATCGGCGTCGACATCTGGAGTTCGCAGTTGATGATTGGGTTTTCTGAAGGTGTCACCCATGAAGGGTGTGATGAGATTCGGAAGAAGGAAACTTCGGCCAAGGTACATTGGGCGTTTCAGATTGTCGCAGGTAGGCAAGGTGCTATGAGTTGATCTGCCGTCCGATCGGAGGCGTGCATCCGGTGTTTCACGTTTATGCTTGAGAAATGTATCGGATCCATCGAGTGGTACATCCGATTGGCGATGTCCAGTGGCCAGGGTTATCGTATGAGAGGTTCCATAGCGATAATCGATCGTCGGGTTAGGCGTCTGACGAAGGGCGTGGCTTCCGTCAAAGTCTGTGGCGGAACGAGCTTAGGAGGAGATGGCGTGGGAAGCGAGAGGAGGACATGAGGCGAGGTACCTCACCTATTCCCACACCTCCGGTAACTCACTTTCCTACTTATAAATTTCGTTATCGTTTTGCCTAAATGTTGTTTTGTGGTAGTGTGGCATTTGCAATTGTTTAAGTTATGAAGAACCTTTTCGTTATCTGTCTTGGGAAGGAACATTCGGGACGAATGTTTCTAAGGAGGAGAATGTTATACCCGTATTTCCAGTATATACGTGGGGAATACGCATAAAAGGTTAGCCTTGAAAGTTAGGCTTGACGAAAATTATTGGGCACAACTCACAAAACGAATAGTTTTCCGAATGAACGCTTTCCACCTTTTCATAGGATAAATTCGCTATGTCATTTCTTATTTTTGCGGATTTTTCCGAGAGGCGTAACACTTTGGACCAATGAGAGGCGACACTTTCCACCCTCTCATTGGTGGACTTGTCACGCATTAGGGCGATTGAATGCCAAGCCTTGTCATAAAGTTGGATAGATATTTTGTGTGCAAGTTGGCCAGGACACTTGCCTAAATCCTCACCCTACACTTGCCTTGCACTTGGCATAATCTTGGCCATTGGTTGGCCATGTCTTGACCTATAAATACCCCTTGTTGAAGAGTTATTTCATCCTAAATTGAGCAATCTATCTAAGTCTCAAATCCCTCCCTCTCTCCTCTTGTTGTTTCGTCCAAACACACCCCTCCTTGAGAAGCTTGGCCGAGGCTACCCCACCCCTAGCCTAGCCGAAACCTACCCTCCCTTGGTAGAAAAGTTGCCTTCTAGTATTGTTATAATGCCCAATTTAACCTAGCCCAAATCCCTTAGTACTTAGTAGAAGTTGTGAGAAACTTCTAAGGATTCTCGAGCACCTTGAGCTTTGGATTAGGAGCTAAACCTCGCTCGGGATCGACTTTTTACTTGGATATTATTGGGCTTATCGAGGTAAATAATCCTAACCCTCTTTTGTAATTAAAGAATGCATCTGTAGAAGTATTGAAATAAGTATAAATACTTAGAAGGTTTGTTAAGAATAGAATTGAATGTAACACCTTAGAAGGGTATAAAGAAGAATATCTGTTTGTACTTACATAGAATCGTTTTCACATGAGACTTATATAGCTCACCGTAGGGTCAGGCTGCCCGACTTTCCGTAGAATTGAGGACCCTCTGTTTAGAATGACCTCTGAATAGTCTAGACTTTGATAGTTATGTGACTATTATAGTGATTCTCACGCGACATACTCGACTTGGCGGTGGATTTCACGAGAAGGTATGTGATTCTTCCTATACCTCGAGCATGATATGTTAAGTATATATAGTACGAGACGTACATATGATGATCGGCAATGTCTTTTGACTTAAGCCTGAATAATAAGAACCTTGAAGTATGTCAAAGGAATAATGAATCATTTTTAACAGAAGAGTAATATTTGGTTTTAAAACAAAAGCTTAAGAATTATACTAGCTTTATGGGAGTAGGTATAACAACTTAAGAATGATAAAAGGAATTTACTTGTTTGTTTATAAAAGCCTTGTATTGATTTCATAAGTGTAGTAAGATTGGTTGATAGGTAGACATACTATGATCTCGCATGTGTTAATTGTCTTGTAATGTTGTGAAAGGGGGTCATTCTTGCGGCTTACGTTGCTAACCGGTAAGTCCGTTGTCTTGTTATTGTATCACCTACCCTCGACTTAGTATACCGAGGGCTTGCCACCCTCGATGCGGGTCTATACGGCCTACGCGTCTATGAGACTATGCGAGTCGCGGTATGCTCCAGGATTGATCATTCCGGTGCTTAGCCCGACGCGGATGCCCTATGCGGTCCATGGACTACGCGGTCTTTTGAGGCTATGCGATCGCGGAAGTCCGGGAGGTACCGGGCTAGCTACCGTCGATGCGGGGAATACCTCACGCGGTCTGTGTGTGACCTATGCGGACTACGGAAGTCGAGACTAGGCACGCGAGAATGATACTATGGGCGGTTGGCCTTGCTTCGATCATTCGCGCCTAGACTAGACACATTACGCTTTTCCTATTATCGTTATTGTTGTGATGTGGCACTATGTGCAATTGAATCGAATGTATTTGTGAAAAGGTTTTGAATACTTTGATTTCATTTAAAGTACTTTATAGTTTCACATACTTGGTACTGTTGTCTCGACCTCCTCGGGGGCCGCGTTCATGCCGCAGTTCTAGAGGAAGAGTACTAGATCCACATCCTTAGGATCTCTACGTTGGTGTCAGGAGCTCCACTCTCTCCGGAGGCTCTACTTTTGGGTATGATCTCCCTGTTGTAGATAGTTTGTACAGTCAGGGTATGGCGGGGCCCTGTCCCGCCATAGTTGTTATTTTCCTTAGAGGTCTGTAGTCATGTTGTTCAGTTGGGATGTAACTGCAAAACTTGGTTTATGTATATATGCCGAAAGGCAACCTTTTTCTTCAGATAAAATGTTCTAGTTATATCATGTTGCATGTCTTGTTTTATATTCCGCTGATTGTTCTCTGATGTATGACTACTTGGGTGCCCGGGTAAGGCACCAGTCACGGGCCCCGGAACGGGTCGTGACATATAACCTTAGAATACTACAAGGTATACGGCTAAGGTATTTGGGCATTATAACAATACTTGGAGAGTATTTCTATACCACAAAGGGGGTATTATACGAAAGCAACTAGGCTAGGGGGGGGGTGTCTACCCCTCGGCCTACCCCACTAGGGGGGGGGACTCTCGGCCAAGGGGGGAGAGAGGGGCTCTCGGCCAAGACACTACACTAAGGGGGAAGGAAGAAGCTTTCAAGACTTAGGCAATTTGTGAATGAATTAGTCTTCAAAGGGAGGGGTATTTATAGGTCAAGTGAAAGCCAACCAATGGCCAAGATTACACCAAGTGTTAGGCAAGTGTAGGGCCAAGATTCACCCATGTGTACCTAGCCAACTTGCACACAAAATATCTACCAAAAATATCTCCCACTTGCCTTCCCAAATCGTCCATGTGCCGCCCACTTTGCCCACCAATGAGAGGGTGCCAAGTGCCGCCCTCTCGTTGGTCCAAAATGTTCCGTCTCTCGGAAAAATCCGCAAAAATAAGAAAAGACATAGCCGGAATTTTCCTCTCGCAAGTTATGTAAAACGTTTCGTCGAAAAACGACTCTAACCGGGTGTTGTGCACAAATGCCATTCGGCCAAGCCACCTAGGCGGGGGTGACACGTGTCACCCTCCTATTGGCCCAAAATAAAACATCTTCCGAAAATATCCACAATGGCCAAAATCTCGAAAACAAAGTGGGCCCCACAAAACCGTAAATTTCTCCCGTGGGCCCCACGTGACCATTTCCGAAAATAAAATTCCATAATTCTCTAATATTCCAGAAAGTCAGACTACCAACCGGGAATCCAATTCCCATTAACGAACCTTTTTCCTTTACAAAAACCGGAAACTTTTCCGTGGAAAAATCACCTCTTTCCTCCTTTCCAATCTTTCTGTCGTATTCTCGTACGTACGTCCTCGCATACATACCCTGGAACTACGGGGTATAACAACTACGAGTAGCATATTCTACTTGAAGAGTGGAAAAGGCTAGCAGGGGTACTGTACTGAGGAGCGTATTGCTTCTTGTCGATAATCGTCGCGAGGTATGTGAACCTCTTCCTATCCTTTCTAGCATGATGTTTTGTAAACTATGTAGTACGGTAGACGTACATGTGCTAAACGAGTTTGGTTGGTTCAAAAACATAGGGTGTTATAATAGCTTTATGGGAAGTTAGTTATAACAACTCTATGTAGGTAACAGAATGATTTATTACTTTAGAAGTTAAGAGACTTGATCTTGAAAGATAAGAGACTTAACCTAATTGACTTGATGTGTAACATTTTGTTAAAAATGTTGTAAAACCTCATTAGCGAGTAATGAGTACTTGATTTTAAAAGAATAATGTTTTACTGAATTCGGAAATTAGAATAAGTATCGAACGAACCACAGCAGCGCTAATAAAGGGAAAGGTATTGACTAATCAAGTATTATTAAAACCAGTAGAAACCTCCATCTGCATAGAAGCTAAGATGAGACAAAATGATATTACATTTTCTAGATCATGGCTGCTGTTCAAAGATTGTTATAAACAAGAATAACCTACTCACATATAAGGTATATGTTTCTCAAATTGTTTTAAAGGATTTAAAACTATGAACTACGAAACCTTTCAAAAATGAGAAACTTGAGTAAATGGAATTAGGCAAACTTGAACGTTTGGAAAAGAATGTTGTTACTTAATTTTACAAAGAGAAGTGTTTTGATTTACTTCAAAAGATAATCACCCTATTGTTATATACTACGGGTATTGTGTGACTTTTGTGAAAGTAACGGATCTTTAAAGAGTTATTGTATAAAGTACTTTGGGGATAAAAACCCGATCTCGTTAATCATATAGTAGAAAGTACCTTATGTGTGAATAACTTGATTGTATTGGTTTGTGATATCCTTGTAATACCTTCTTGTTGATTTGATAAGTAAACATATTAGGATGCTACGTGTGTTAGTATTCTGTGATAATTGTGTAAAGGGGTTTCCCCTTGTGCGCTTATGTTGTTTAAGCGGTGGCCGTTGTGCTAGTATTACATCACTCACCTCTTGCCATGTTTCCGGGTTAGGCGCCTCCGACGCGGTAGACTCAGGTGATGCAGGACCATGATTCGAGAATACCTCATGCGGGTCCCGAGGCCTATGCGGAGCTACGAGTTCCGGTGTGTGCGGCCTTTATGGTCACGCGGCCATGTGGCCATGCGATCGCGAGTCCAGGCGATGCCGGAGTAGCTACCGATGCGGGTTATACCTCATGCGGCCTATGAGATTGGCCTATGCGAGTGCGGAGTTCCAGGCTAGACGCGCACATTTGATATTGCGGCGGCGACCACCTTGATCATGTGACGCCTAGACAGATATCATGATACGATTTATGACCTTGTTAGTACCGCTGGTGTTAGTAGTCGGCTATGCCTTCAGACTTACCCCGCATCGCTTTATTTGGACACAGTGGGACTGCTGTTCATGTGTATTCCTTGGTGCTTTTCTATCATAGATCCGGCATGAGGAAGATATTCCACGCATGATTGATGTTGTGGCGTGAGACCCATTGTTATATCGAGTGATGACTTTGAGGCGTGAGTCACGACTAGACATGATCGCTTATTTATCGCGAATTGTAGTTTGGTTATCATACATGTCTCCCGCTTTCTATAGACTACTATGATTTCATTTACTGATATCTTCATGTTTCACATACTTGGTACTGTTATCGACCTCCTTCGGCCGCGTTCATGCCGCAGTAAAGGTACACCGCCGTTGATCCTCGCTCTTAGGGTCACTGATTGCGTTTTGGAAAGCTCCGTTTCTCGGAGGCTTATCTTAGTATAGTCCCTGTTGTTGTAGGTGCTTACATTCGGGGTATGACGGCCCCATCGTCGTTGTTGTCATATCATTCATGAGGTGCAGTAATCTTGTTGTGGCGGTGGTTGTAATGGGATGTAAATCGTTCAAATTGATATTTATTTATACCGAAGGTAACCGCTTTTGGTTAGCTTTTCTTATTTCACCGTCTTATTACATTGGCTTCATGTTATTGTTTTATGTTCCGTGATTACTCGATGTTGTATCACCAGGGTGCCCGGGTAAGGCACGATCACGCCCGGATCGGGTCGTGACAAACCCGCATCGCTTTTGTGAATTCGGGTCGGGTGGTCCCGCCAGTGGTAGGTCACGAGGTGTTAGGCCCAAGTTTAGTTAACCATCGCGAGTTCGTGGATCGTTCGACGATAGTTGGGCCGATGAGGACAGTCCCTCTTGTCTTTTAGTCGGGACCGTTTACTCGGCAGAGGGTTATGCGAGATGTTATATCTGGAAAGTTGTGAGGCTGCACGAGGTGCCTACCTTCACCTTATGATGCAGTGGAGCCTGTGTTACTACTGCTTTCTTTCCGGAGGTTTTACCAGCGGGGTTAGAAACTTCGGTGAGTCTCGAGCGCATTCATCCTCGCCGGTGTTTGGTTTTCGTGGTAGTTTGTGAGGATTGTTGCCTCCTGTTGAGGGAGTGTTTTTAGCTACCATTTCAGTGTTCGGATATTGCCTTATGAAGCCTTGTAGGGGCGGAAGTATAAGTTGTCGGTCGATTGGTTCGATGTTGGCAAGGTTCAGATAGCTGGTTCATTGTTGTTTTCGCAGGATGTGGATAGGGTGAAGCCTATCCAGGAGAGGTTATCGGTAGCTCAGAGTCAACAGAAGTCGTGCGGATAATCGGCGACGACGCTTGGAGTTCAGGTTGACGGTGGGTCTTCCTGAAGGTACCACCCCGGAAAGGGTGTAATGAGTTTTGGAAAAAAGAGGAAACTTAGCCGAGGTACTTTGAGCGCTTTCAGATCATTTGGAAAATAGGCCAAGTTGCCTATAGGTTAGCATTGCCGTCCGACGTAGGAGGCAGTATGTCCGGTCTTTCGTGTTGCTATGATCGCAAAATATCGGAGATCCATCCAGAGTGTTCTCAGTTAATGATGATCAAGTTGGGGGTAGTAACCCAGAGATTTTGGAAACTGAAGCAGTAACAGAAATGTGGTAAGTTATGAGATAGAGTTCGAGTGTACGAGGAGGGTACGACGAGTAAGAGAAGAAACGAGCATGTGTTAAGAACATAGGAGTGATCATTACTTTTGTGAAGTAAGGGTGCGATGGATATATATTTTAGACCTCGGGTGGGAGCTTTTGTAGTGTTGGAGGTGATTCCTCGTGGACTTGGATTAAGTATTTGCGCGTGTGTTATTTTGTGGCCAGGTGTGGCATATTTGTTTTCGTAAGTATAGTAGTGAAGACTATATTGGCGCATGTATGTCTTGAGACTTAGAAGGAACATTCGGGACGAATGTTTCTAAGGAGGGGAGAATGTTATACCCCGTATTTCCAGTATATGCGTGGGGCGCACGCACGAAGTTTTAGCTTTAAGATAGGCAAGGATCGAAAATATTTGTTCACAACTACCGAAAAGAATCGTTTTTCGACGAAACGTTTTACAAAGCTTGCGAGGGGAAAAATACGGCTATGTCATTTATGATTTTTGCGGATTTTTCCGAGAGACGGAATATTTTGGACCAACGAGAGGGCGACACTTGTCACCCTCAAGTTGGCGGTTTCTCTTGGCCGATTGGTGCCCATTTTCGTGGCATGTTTTGTGCCTTGTTTGGTGCCTTGTTTTGTGCCTTGTTTTGTGGAGTAGGGATAGGGGGCACTTGGGCAAATCTTGGCCCTCCACTTGCCCCCCACATGGCTTGATCTTGGCCATTGATCTTCCTATAAATACCCCCCCTTTGAAGACTTCTTCATCCATTCGTAAAATCTCCAAGTCTTGAAATCCTCCCTCCCTTCTTGTTGGTTTCGTCCCCCTCCCCCTTCGAGAAGGCCTTGGCCGAGGGGTACACCCCCCCTCCTAGAGGCCTTGGCCAAGGGGTACACCCCCCTCCTAGAGGCCTTGGCCGAGGGGTACACCCCCCTCCTAGTGGTGTGGCCGAGAGGTACCCCCCCTGGTAGAAAGTATTCTCCAAGTATTGTTACTATTCCAAAATACCTTAGCCTTATACCTTGTAGTATTCCAAAAGTTACCTCTATACGTAGAGCCCGGAAATACTACCTTATGTCCTTTTTGTCTCAAATCGAAACCCTAAGGAAAATCTTCATAGCCGGTTGAAGTATTAAGTAGAATGTTATACCCCGTATTTCCAGAGTATGTACGTAAGGGCGTACATATATAAATTTGAGCCTTAAGATTAGGCAAGGTTCGAAATTTGGGCACAAGTGCCAAAAGGAGTCATTTTTCGACGAAACGTTTTACTAAACTTGCGAAGGGAAAATTCCGGCTATGTCATTTATAAATTTTGCGGATTTTTCCGAGAGACGAAACATTTTGGACCAACGGGAGGGTGACATGTGTCACCCTCACATTGGATGAGAGTGGGACGGCAAAGGGACGAATTGGGCCACTTTAGTTGGTAGGATATTTTGTGCAAGTTGTTGTGGTAGATGGATAAGGTGCACTTGGCTTAAATCTAGCCCTACACTTGCCTTACACTTGGATAAATCTTGGCCATTGGTTGGCCTTTGCTTGACCTATAAATACCCCCCTAGTTGAAGACTTTCTTCATCCAAACTTGAGCAATCTTTCTAAGTCTCACACTTCTCCCTCCCTCTTGAGTTCGTCCGCCACTCCCTCCCCCTTTGTTGAGGCCTTTTGGCCGAGAGAAATACCCTCCCCCTTTGTGGTGTCTAGCCGTGGGGTACCCCCCCCCCCGAGCCTAGTTGTTTTCGGATAATACCCCGCGTTGTGGTATAGAAATACTCTCCAAGTATTGTTGGAATGCCCAAATACTTTAGCCCAAATACCTTGTAGTACTTTCCAAAGTTACCTCTATACGTAGAGTCCGGAAATACTATTATACTTCCTTTAGCCACTAAACGAAACCCTAAGGAAATCTTCATTGATAGTTGAAGTATTTGAGTAGAAGTTGGTTAGAACTTCTAAGGGTTGGTTGAGCGGGTTGGAGCGCCTGAGTAGAGCTAAACCTTGCTCAGGATCGACATTTATACTTGGATAATTTTGGGCTTATCGAGGTAAACACTCTTGACCTTCTATTGTAATTGGAAATTACATGTGTAGGAATATATAGTTGAAGTATACTATATATAGAACTGAACTTAATTGTGCGGCAATGTCTTTTGACTTAAGCCTGAATTTAAAGAAGAGAATCGAATCAGAATTACATAGGGTGTATTAAAGAGACTTGTGTAGCATTTACGTGAAGTAGAATTGTACACGTCAGTTAGACGTAAACCCCTCGGTTGGCTTGGTAGCCTCGATAGAGGAGGAGATTTACGCTGCCATGGGGAGGTGCTTCTTGAATTTTCTGTAGAATGTACTACATTGAGATCTAGATGTTAATAGGCGCCTTGTGGCCTCTATAGGTTGAAGTACTACGTGTGGCGTGGTCTACTTGGCTTAAGGTGTAGCCGACGGTTTGAGGTACTTGGAGCGTTTTGCTATTAGTCGATAATCGTCACGAGGTATGTGAACCTCTTCCTATCTTTTCTAGCATGATATGTGTATAACTATGTAAATGCGGTGACGCATACGTGTTAAAGGTATTTGATTGGTTTAAAACATAAAGTGTTATAACGGCTTTATGGGAAGTTGGTTATAACAGCTTTATGTAGGTAAGAAAATGCTTTGTGGTTTTAAAAGGTAACTGATTTGACTTATAACTGACTTGATGTGTGATAATAAAGAACTTGAAGTATTTCATTAAGAAACCCTTTTTGAAAGAAGAGTAATACTTGATTTTGAAAACATAAGAGTTATACAAGCTTTATAGGAAGTTAGGTATAACGTCTTAAAAGAGATAAAGAGAATGGTTTACTGATTTTTAGAAGTTAAGAGACTTGATCTTAAAAGATAAGAGACTTGACTTAAATGTATTAATATGAATTTTGTGTGAAACCTCATTCGTGAGTAATGAGTACTTGGTTTTTTTAAAAGGAATAATGTTTTACTGATTTCGGAAATCAGAATGAGTATCGACAAACCACGGCAGCGTTAATAAAGGAAAATGTAATGAATAATAAAGTATTATTAAAACCAGTAGAAACCTCCATCTGCATAGAAACTAAGATGAGACAAAATGATATTACATTTCCTAGACCATGGCTGCTTAATAAGATTGATTATGAATAAGAATAACCTACACTCATATAAGGCATATGTTACTCAAATGTTTTAAAAGAGATTAAGACATTGAACTATGAAACTTTTCTAAAATAAAGAGCCTTGAGTAATTGAAATTAGGCAACCGAACCTTAGGGAAAAGAATGTGGTTAAAAAGGAAGTGTTTTGGTTTACCTAAAAATGTGAGTCACTCTATTTTATACTACGTATCGGGTGACTTTTATAAAAGGAATGGATCTCTTTAAAAGGAATTTAACGTCGTAGTACTTTAGGTTAACACCGGATTTTGACTTAAAATGAAAGTACTTTGAGTTGTGTGTAACTTGCCTATGCTTGTTGTTGTGTAACTTGCCTATGCTTGTTGTTGTGTAACTTGCCTATGCTTGTTGTGTGTAACTTGCCTATGCTTGTTGTTGTGTAACTTGCATATGCTTGTTGTTGTGTAACTTGCCTATGCTTGTTGTTGGGTAACTTACCTATGCTTATTGAGATAGTCTTTGTTGTGCAAGAATTGTGTTTCTATTCTACCGCGTCTCGGAGGGTTGACTTGTTGAGAACTTACTTGGGCGTCTGCGACGTGGAAGATTCCACGTGCACGCTCCATTATTATTATTACATGGGCGTGTCTACACCGATGATGTGGACATGTGACCATTATGGTTATTTATGGCGATATCGTGACTTACGGTTGTGATCGGGTGCGTGCTTATTTGCCCCGTCGCCACGTGACGCAGGTGGATCTGGTAGCGGTTATTGCACTTGCCACGTGGTTGCTTCGCGGCGAAGTATCGTGACTTACGGTTGTGATCGGGTGCCTGGCCGATTCACTTGCCCCCGTCAGCTACGTGACGCAGGTGGAGGCTAGTGTACTTGCCACGTGTCAGCTTCGCGAGTCAGTATTTGGATGGAGCTTCGTGACTTACGGTTGTGATCGGGTTCGTGCGCTTTACTTGCCCCGCCGCCACGTGGACGCAGTGGATCTGGTATAGGTTATTGCACCGCCGTGTCGCCTTCGCGGCGAAGTATCGTGACTTACGGTTGTGATCGGTGCTGGCCGATTCACTTGCCCGTCGCTACGTGGCGGTGGATCTGTGGAGGCTAGTGTACTTGCCACGTGTCGACCGCGAGTCGGTATTTGGATGGAGCCGTGACTTACGGTTGTGATGCGGGCGTGGCGATTCACTTGCCCCGTCATTACGTGGCGCAGTGGAGCCGGTGGAGGCTATTGCACTTGCCACGTGTCGGCTTCGTGATATAGTTATGCGATATTATTGGTACGGTCGGATCTGGTAGTTATACTTGCCCCATACGGTTTTATTGACACAAGTAGGACCTGGTGTTCACATATACTCCTTGCCGTTGTTATATCATATACTGCCGGCAGTGAGGAAGGAATCCCACGCACAGTGATGATTTGGAGGCGTGAGTCACGACTTGATATATTTGTTATATGTGGTGTCTTGTAGTTTGGTTATCATACATGTCTCACGCTTTATATAGATGCTATGATTTCATTTACGATTTCTGATTTCACATACTTGGTACTGTTATCGACCTCCTTCGGGGCCGTTCATGCCGCAGTAGAGGTACATCTTGTCGATCCCCGCTTTTTAGGATCACCTTTCAACAGATTGGGAAGCTCGTTCCTTCGAGGCTTATCTTTGGTATGTTACCCCGAGCCCGCTTGGTCCTTGTTCATTCGTGGTATGGCGGGCCCTGTCCGTCATAGTTGTTGTATATAAATCTTAAGTGCGTAACCTTTGTTGTGGCGGTTGTAAGGATTGTAATCGTTCAAAGGTCGTTATATATATAAATCTTTGAAAGGCAACCGCTTTTGGTTGGCCTATTTTCTTTCATCTTGATTTATATCTATTTATGTGTTTAAGTTTTCATTTCATTGGTTTTTCTCTCGATGTTGTATCACTAGGGTGCCCGGTAGGCACGATCCACGCCCAGGTTCGGGTCGTGACAAAAGTGGTATCAGAGCAGTTAGTCCTCGGAAAGTGTCTACAGACCGTGTCTAGTAGAGTCTTGATTATCGATGTGTTGTGCACCACATCTATAATCAGGAGGCTGCAGGACGTTTAGGATTGGTTTCCATTTCTTCTCATTCTGAGATCGTGCCTTAGAGCTGTGTGATAAGTTGGATCCCTCTGACGTATTTCGTTTTTTACCAGTTATGCCTCCGCGCAAGGCAACCCGCCTGGGCAAGGCAAGCAGAGGAGCTGCGAGTAAACGTGCGATCCTCTACAGACCACAAGATCTCGAGCCTCGATCCGCACCGGAGCAGGAGATGGGTTACAAGGAGTGGGCCGTGGTCAGGCGATATGAGGATAGGCGGACGCAGCAGCCCAAAGAGCACGGTGGTTCACCCTAGATCGAGATAGTTTGAGGCTACGGGATTTTCTGAGATGTAACCCGACAGAGTTTTATGGTTCGAGGCCTGAGGATGATCCGCAGGAGTTCATCCGGCAGTTACAGCGGATCATGAGAGTGATCAAGGCATCGGAGACCGAGTCAGTGGTCTTAAGTTTGCATCAGGTGCGTGATACCGCAGTTGACTGGTTTGATTCATGGGAGCTGTCCCGGGGAGAGAATGCACTTCCACTTTATGGGACGAGTTCTCGAGGCATTTCTTGACACTTCTTGCCTCCACGGATGATGAGGGCTCGGGCCGATTTTTGGTGTTGCGGCAGAGCGCATTTATTCGAGTACAATGTGGAGTTCGACTCATTGCGTGACGTCCCCGCGTTAGTAGTATGGAGGATCGAGTGCACCGATATGTTACAGGGCTCGATGATTACCTAGCAGAGAGTTGTTCGGGTGTAGCCCTTCAGCCGGGCATGGACATTACCCGCATGCAGGCTTATGCACTTGGATGCGAGGAGCGGAGGAATCGACGGAATGACCGAGATCAGCAGAAGAGGCGAGCAGGTCCTTTGATGACTTTCGAGGCGGACCGCCTCAAGAACTAGTTATGTACCTCCGCCAAGTCTGAGTGGTCCTCCACTTTCGGGACGCCGGGATATTCGGAGCGGTCGGGCTCCTGTGTTTCAGATTTTCAGAGGAGCAGGAGTGCTCGCCGGATGAGGCCACCCGTATCTCAGTGTGACCATTGTGGTAAAGCCCATAGAGGAATGTCGATCGGTTTGGGAGATTGCTATACTTGCGGCCGACAGGCCATTTGACGAGACTGTCCCACTGTGGGTAGCATCGGTGGATAGCACAGACTACTAGAGCAGTTGCGGGTTCTTCACCTTCCATAGCTAGGCAGGATGTTCATACACCACAGCCACCAGAGGTCGCGGTGGAAGTTCCCAGTTTTAGCGGTCCTCTGAACCGCCTATTTTTCAGGTATATCCTTAACCCTCTAGAGTTTTGTATGTATTGATGTTGTGATGATGTGTTTAGTGTTATGTTCGGATAGCTTTGTGCTAAAATGTGATTTAGAAGCCTGGTTAGTAAAAGGGTAAGCCTAGGGGTGAGAAAATGATGAACCTTAGAATATTACAGTTGAGACCTTAGATGTAAGGTCGTCTTGAGTACAAGATTTTTGCGGGTGATCCTTGTCAGAATGTAAGTGTACGTGGAGTAATTGTGGGGAAATTCCTGGGGTGGTGTAAAATGGAGTGGTAGCTTTCATGACCTGTATAGGTAAGATTGTTCCGGATCGAGGAACAAGAGCTTGATGCGTTAAGTGGGTCGGGTTGGGGCCATGTTGCGGGCCAACCCGCGGCCTGTTTCGAGGTGGGTCACTACGGGTGGTCCCGCCGGTGGTAGGGTCACGAGGGTGCTAGGCCCAAGTTTAGATGACCATCGTATGAGTTCGTGGATATGTTCGACCAGAAGCGGATCGTGAAGGCCGGGAATGGCCTTAAGGAAGATTGAGGCTAGTAAGATGACCAAGTTGGAGGTTGTGACTCCAAAGTTTTGGACAACAGAAGCGTTGACGGAAGTGTGGTACGTGTACTAGAAGAGTTCAAGTGTTCGAGAAGGGCACGACGAGTAAGGAAGGAAGAGAACGTGTGTTATTTTGTGGCCAGGTGTGGCATTGGCAACTTGTTAAGAAGAACTTCATCGTTATCCGTCTTGAGAAGGAACATTCGGGACGAATGTTTCTAAGGAGGAGAGAATGTTATACCCCGTATTTCCAGAGTATGTACGTAAGGGCGTACATATATAAATTTGAGCCTTAAGATTAGGCAAGGTTCGAAATTTGGGCACAAGTGCCAAAAGGAGTCGTTTTTCGACGAAACGTTTTACTAAACTTGCGAAGGGAAAATTTCGGCTATGTCATTTATAAATTTTGCGGATTTTTCCGAGAGACGAAACATTTTGGACCAACGGGAGGGTGACATGTGTCACCCTCACATTGGATGAGAGTGGGACGGCAAAGGGACGAATTGGGCCACTTTAGTTGGTAGGATATTTTGTGCAAGTTGTTGTGGTAGATGGATAAGGTGCACTTGGCTTAAATCTAGCCCTACACTTGCCTTACACTTGGATAAATCTTGGCCATTGGTTGGCCTTTGCTTGACCTATAAATACCCCCCTAGTTGAAGACTTTCTTCATCCAAACTTGAGCAATCTTTCTAAGTCTCACACTTCTCCCTCCCTCTTGAGTTCGTCCACCACTCCCTCCCCCGTGGTTGAGGCCTTTTGGCCGAGAGAAATACCCTCCCCCGTGGGGGTGTCTGCCAGTGGGTACCCCTAGCCTAGTTGTTTTCGTATAATACCCCCCTTTGTGGTATAGAAATACTCTCCAAGTATTGTTGGAATGCCCAAATACTTTAGCCCAAATACCTTGTAGTACTTTCCAAAGTTACCTCTATACGTAGAGTCCGGAAATACTATTATACTTCCTTTAGCCACTAAACGAAATCCTAAGGAAATCTTCATTGATAGTTGAAGTATTTGAGTAGAAGTTGGTTAGAACTTCTAAGGGTTGGTTGGAGCGGGTTGGAGCGCCCGGAGTAGGAGCTAAACCTTGCTCAGGATCGACATTTATACTTGGATAATTTTGGGCTTATCGAGGTAAACACTCTTGACCTTCTATTGTAATTGGAAATTACATGTTGTAGGAATATATAGTTGAAGTATACTATATATAGAACTGAACTTAATTGTGCGGCAATGTCTTTTGACTTAAGCTTGAATTTAAAGAAGAGAACTGAGCTGTAATTACATAGGACTGTATTACAGTAGACTTGTGTAGCATTTCTGTGAAGTAGAATTGTACATGTTCGGTTAGACGTGTAACCCCCCCCCCCTGGTTGGCTTGGTAGCCGGCCTCGATAGAGGAGGAGATTTACGCTGCCATGTGGGGAGGTGCCTAGAATTTTACGTAGAATGTACTACATTGAGATCTAGATGTTAATAGGCGCCTTGTGGCCTCTATAGGTTGAAGTACTACGTGTGGCGTGGTCTACTTGGCTTAAGGTGTAGCCGACGGTTTGAGGTACTTGGAGCGTTTTGCTATTAGTCGATAATCGTCACGAGGTATGTGAACCTCTTCCTATCTTTTCTAGCATGATATGTGTATAACTATGTAGTACGGTAGACGTACATGTGTTAAAGGTATTTGATTGGTTTAAAACATAAAGTGTTATAACGGCTTTATGGGAAGTTGGTTATAATGACTTTATGTAGGTAAGAAAATGCTTTGTGGTTTTAAAAGGTAACTGATTTGACTTATAACTGACTTGATGTGTGATAATAAAGAACTTGAAGTATTTCATTAAGAAACCCTTTTTGAAAGAAGAGTAATACTTGATTTTGAAAACATAAGAGTTATACAAGCTTTATAGGAAATTAGGTATAACGTCTTAAAAGAGATAAAGAGAATGGTTTACTGATTTTTAGAAGTTAAGAGACTTGATCTTAAAAGATAAGAGACTTGACTTAAATGTATTAATATGAATTTTGTGTGAAACCTCATTCGTGAGTAATGAGTACTTGGTTTTTTTAAAAGGAATAATGTTTCTTGATTTGAAATCGAATGAGTATCGACAAACCACTAAGCGTTAATAAAGGAAAATGTAATGAATAATGAAGTATTATTAAAACCAGTAGAAACCTCCATCTGCATAGAAACTAAGATGAGACAAAATGATATTACATTTCCTAGATCATGGCTGCTTAATAAGATTGATTATGAATAAGAATAACCTACACTCATATAAGGCATATGTTACTCAAATGTTTTAAAAGAGATTAAGACATTGAACTATGAAACTTTTCTAAAATAAAGAGCCTTGAGTAATTGAAATTAGGCAAACTGGAACCTTAGGGAAAAGAATGTGGTTAAAAAGGGAAGTGTTTTGGTTTACCTAAAAATGTGAGTCACTCTATTTTATACTACGGGTATCGGGTGACTTTTATAAAAGGAATGGATCTCTTTAAAAAAGGAATTTAACGTACGTAGTACTTTAGGGTTAACACCCGGATTTTGACTTAAAATGAAAGTACTTTGAGTTGTGTGTAACTTGCCTATGCTTGTTGTTGTGTAACTTGCCTATGCTTGTTGTTGTGTAACTTGCCTATGCTTGTTGTGTGTAACTTGCCTATGCTTGTTGTTGTGTAACTTGCCTATGCTTGTTGTTGTGTAACTTGCCTATGCTTGTTGTTGGGTAACTTACCTATGCTTATTGAGATAGTCTTTGTTGTGCAAGAATTGTGTTTCTATTCTACCGCGTCTCTCGATGGAGGGCCGGTTGACTTGTTGAGAACTTACTTGACGCACGGCAGTGACGGAAGATTCCACGGGTACGCTTCCATTATTATTATTACATGGGCGTGTCTACACCGATGATGTGGACATGTGACCATTATGGTTATTTATGGCGAAGTATCGTGACTTACGGTTGTGATCGTGCGTAGCTGTTTACTTGCCCCGTCGCCTACGTGACGGCGTGGATCTGGTATAGGTTATCGCACCGCCACGTGTCGCCTTCGCGCGGTATCGTGACTTACGGTTGTGATCGGTGCCCGCCGACCACTTGCCCCGTCGCCTACGTGACGCAGTGGATCTGTGGAGGCTAGTGTACTTGCCACGTGTCGCCTTCGCGAGTCGATTTGGATGGAGCCGTGACTTACGGTTGTGATCGCGCGTGCTTTGTTTGCCCCCGCCGCCTACGTGACGCAGTGGATCCGTATAGGTTATTGCGCCGCCATGTGTCGCCTTCGCGGCGTATCGTGACTTACGATTGTGATCGTGCC
The DNA here is from genome assembly GCA_029844215.1 of Przewalskia tangutica. NCBI lineage: Eukaryota > Viridiplantae > Streptophyta > Magnoliopsida > Solanales > Solanaceae > Przewalskia > Przewalskia tangutica. Next base: position 70,613,063 of record CM056727.1, read on the forward strand.
CGCCGATTCACTTGCCCCGCCGCCTACGTGACGCAGTGGATCTGGTGGAGGCTAGTGTACTTGCCACGTGTCGCCTTCGCGAGTCGGTATTTGGATGGAGCCGTGACTTACGGTTGTGATCCGGGCGTGGCGATTCACTTGCCCCGCCACCATGTGGCACGTGGAGTGGTGAGGCTATTGCACTTGCCACGTGTTGGCTTCGTGATATGGTTGTACAAAGATATTGGTACGGTCGGATCCGGTAGTTATACTTGCCCCATACGGTTTTATTGACAGGTAGGACACGTGTTCACATATACTCGCCGCTTGTTATATCATGCATCGCCATGAGGAAGGAATCCACCGCACGAGTGATGATTTGGAGGCGTGAGTCCCCGACTTGATATGACTGTTTATATGTGGTGCATCAGTAGTTTGGTTATCATACATGTCTCCCGCTTTATATAGATCGCTATGATTTCATTTACGATTTTACGATTCACATACTTGGTACTGTTGATCGACCTCCTTTGGGCTGCGTTCATGCCGCAGGTAGAGGTACATCGGCTGTCGATCCCCACTTTTAGGATCACCTTTTCCTTCGGAGTCTTATCTTTGGTATGTTACCCTGAGCCTGTTGGTCCTTGTTCATTCAGGGGTATGGCGGGGCCCTGTCCCGTCATAGTTGTTGTATAAATCTTAGAGGTCCAGAGCATGCCAGTGTGCAGGGTTGTAAGGATTGTAACTGTTCAAAGGTCGTTATATATATAAATGCTGAAAGGCAACCATTTTGGTTGGCCTATTTTCTTTCATCTTGATTTATATCTATTTATGTGTTTAAGTTTTCATTTCCGCTGGTTTTTCTCTGATGTTGTATTACTAGGGTGCCCGGGGTAAGGCACCAGTCACGGGCCCGGGTTCGGGTCGTGACATAGAAGTTGCGTAGAACTTCTAAGGGTTGTTTGAAGCGGGTTGGAGCGCCCAGAGTAGGAGCTAAACGTTGCTCAGGATCGACATTTAAACTTGGATAATTTTGGGCTTATCGAGGTAAATATCTTGTCTCCCTTTTGTAATTGAGTATATACTATTGAAGTATAAGAATTAAGTATAAGTTATATACCAGGAAGGTATATAAGAAGGGAATTGAATCAGATTTACATAGGACTGTATTTACAGTAGACTTGTGAAGTTCGACGGGTAGGGAAGTGCTGCCCAATTTTCCGTAGAATCTTGTATCTAGATTTATTCTACCGAGTAGTCTAGACGTTGATACACTTGTATAACCGTTATAGGTTGAAGTACTGCGAGTAGCGTATTCTACTCGAAGGGTGGAAAAGGCTAACCGGACTACAAGATTGGAGCTATTTGCTAATAGTCGATAATCGTCGCGAGGTATGTGATTCTTCCTATACTCTTGAGCATGATATTTTAAAATATATATAGTACGGTAGACGTACGTGTGTTAACTGAATAATAATTACGGCAATGTCTTTTGACTTAAGCCTGAATAATAATTACGGCAATGTCTTTTGACTTAAGCCTGAATAATAAAGATCTTAAAGTCTTTCAAAAGAATTATAAATCAGTTTTGAAAGAAGAAGAATATTTGGTTTTAAAAGCTTAAGAGTTATACTAGCTTTATGGGAAGTTAGGTATAACGACTTAAGAGAGATAAAAAGAATGGTTTATTGATTTTAGAAGTTAAGAGACTTGATCTTAAAAGATAAGAGACTTGACTTAATTGAATTAATCTGAATTTTGTTAAAAAAGTGTGAAAACTCATTCGTGAGTAATAAGTACTTGGTTTTTAAAAGGAATAATGTTTTACTGATTTCGGAAATCAGAATAAGTATCGAACAGACCACAGCAGCGCTAATAAAGGGAAATGCATTGACTAATTAAGTATTATTAAAATCAGTAGAAACCTCCATCTGCATAGAAGCTAAGATGAGATTGTTATAAGATTGTTATAAACAAGAATAACCTACTCACATATAAGGCATATGTTTCTCAAATGGTTTTAAAAGAGAATTATATCATTAAGTGATTAAAACTGTCACGACCCGAACCCGGGCCCGTGACTGGTGTCTTACCCCGGGCACCCTAGTGATACAACATCAGAGAAAAACCAGCGGAAATAAAAACTTAGACATGCAAATAGACATGGATCAAGATGAAAGAAAATAGGCCAACCCAAACGGTTGCCTTTTAGCATATATATATACAAAGACATTTTGAACAGTTACAATCCTTACAACCCTGCCCACACCAGTGCTACAGACCTCTAAGATTTATACAACAACTATGACGGGGCCCTAACAAATGGTACCGGGCTGCATGCGATCCCAAACACAGCGGACGTGCCATATGGAGAGCCACGGTTCGGGTCTGTTCCCGTGGTAGAGGCTCTGGCCTCTTTATACGCTCAGCCCCCCGAAGGAGGTCAGTACAACAGGTACCAAGTATGTGAAACTGTAAAGTACTATAAATGAAATCATAGCAGTCTAATAAAGCAGGAGACATGTATGATAACCAAACTACAGTACACACATATAACAGTTATATCAAGTCAGGGACTCACGCCCTCCAAATCATCACTCGTGCCCGTGGAATTCCTTCCTCACCGCCGGCAGTCTATGATATGATAGCAACAAGACAACAATCCAAATGGGAGCATACCCGTGCGCTACGCATCGTGTCAGTATGTCCAAAGGGAAACACTAAGACAACATTCCAAATGGAAGCATACCCGTGCGCTACGCATCGTGTCAGTATGTCCAAAGGGAAACACTAAGACAACATTCCAAATGGAAGCATACCCGTGCGCTACGCATCGTGTCAGTATGTCCAAAAAGGGAACAACAAGGCGGCAATCAAAATGGAAGCATACCCGTGCGCTACGCATCGTGTCAGTTTGTCCAAAGGGAAACACTTAGACAACATTCCAAATGGAAGCATACCCGTGCGCTACGCATCGTGTCAGTATGTCCAAAAAGGGAACAACAAGGCGGCAATCAAAATGGAAGCATACCCGCAGCGCCACGATCGTGGTCGTGATGTCCAAAGCGTTTAGCAAAAGTAGCACTATCAACAGAACGCATCTGGAATTTCTCCGCCACCGCAGACGTCCAAGTAAGTTCTCAACAAGTCAACCGACCCTCCATCGAGAGACGTGGTAGTATAGAAACACAATTCTTGCACAACAAAGGCTATCACAACAAGCATAGGCAAGTTTCACAACAACAAGCATAGGCAAGTTTCACAACAACAAGCATAGGCAAGTTTCACAACAACAAGCATAGGCAAGTTATACACAACTCAAAGTACTTTCATTTCATGCCAAAGTCCGGGTTTTAACCCTAAATTACTACGTACGTTAAATTCCTTTTAAAGAGATCCATTCCTTTTATAAAAGTCACCCGATATCCGTAGTATAAAAATAGAGTGACTTACATCTTTTAAGTAAACCAAAACAACTTCTCTTTTTAAAGTCAAGTTACCACATTAAAACCAATGATAAAAACCCTTCTTTTGTTTTCATAAGGTCGTTATAACCAACTTCCCATAAAGTTGTTATAACACTTTATGTTTTAAACCATTTTAAGACAACACAATGCCCTTCTTTTCCCTAAAGTTCCAGTTTGCCTAATTTCAATTACGCAAGTCTCTTTTTAGAAAAGTTTCATAGTTCAATGTCTTAATCTCTTTTTAAAACAATTGAGTAACATATGTCATAGGCGAGTAGGTTATTCTTGTTCGTAATCAATCTTATTAAGCAGCCATGATCTAGAAAATGTAATATCATTTTGTCTCATCTTAGCTTCTATGCAGACGGAGGTTTCTACTGGTTTTAATAATACTTCATTATTCAATACATTTTCCTTTATTAACGCTGCAGTGGTTTATCGATACACATTCTGATTTTCAAAATCAGTAAAACATTATTCCTTTTAAAAACCACGTACTCATTACTCACGAATGAGGTTTCACACAAAACTCATATTAATTCACTTAAGTTAAGTCTCTTATCTTATAAGATCAAGTCTCTTAACTTCTAAAATCAGTAAACCATTTTCTTTACCTCTCTTAAGACGTTATACCTAACTCCCCATAAAGCTAGTATAACTCTTTTTAAAACCTTTAAAACCAAGTGTTACTCTTCTTTCAAAAATGGTTTCTTAACTCTTGTGACATACTTCAAGTTTCTTGTTATTCAGGCTTAAGTCAAAAGACATTGCCGCATAACCACGCTCAATTAGCACACGACGCTCACCGCACTATATATTATTCAAAGCTTAAGTCAAAAGACATTGTCGACAACCACGCTCAATTAGCACACGACGCCTACCGCACTATATATTATTCCTTTAAAATATCATGCTCAAGAGTATAGGAAGAATCACATACCTCGCGACGACGATTATCGACTATAAGCAAAATGCTCCACTGGCTATAACCCTAGCCTTGTCCACCTTCTAAGTAGCACATGCTACTTGCAAAACATTCAACCAATAAAGGTTATCACCATCAGAATACAATCTATGTAAGTACGCTTTAACTTCTACTTATATTCTTCCGATGTGATTCGGCCAAGTCTATTCTGAATATCCTTCTATTACGCTCAAATCTCTTCTATGAATCTTATATTCATTTCTATACTACTACGATGTAATTTCCAATTACAATAGAAGGACAAGAGTATTTACCTCGATGAGCCCAAAATTATCCGAGTTTAAAGTCGCTTCTAAGCAACGCTTAGCTCCTACTCCGAGTGCTCCAATCCGCTCCAAACAACCCTTAGAAGTTCTAACCAACTTCTTCTTAAATACTTCAACTATCAATGAAGATTTTCCTTAGGGTTTCGTTTAGTGGCTAAAGAAAGTATAATAGTATTTTCTGGGCTTTTGTATAAGTGTAACCTTGGGAATACTACAAGGTATTTGGGCCAAGGTATTTGGGCATTATAACAATACTAGAGAGTATTTCTATACCACAACAAGTGGTATTATACGAAAACAACTAGGCTGGGGTACCCACTACGCCAAGCCTCACTGGGGGAGGTTTGCCTCGGCTAGGCTCTCAAAGGGGGAGGGCTTGACGAAAGCAACAAGAGGGAGGAGTATTTGAGACTTAGAAAGATTGCTCAAGTTTTGGATGAAGAAAGTCTTCAAGTAAGGGAGTATTTATAGCCAACCAAGGGCCAACCAATGGCCAAGATGAAGACAAGTGTGGTGCAAGTGTAGGGCTAGATTTTAACCATGTGGACCTTATCCATCTACCACACAACTTGCACAAAATATCCTACCTACTCCCTTGACCCCAAATCGTCCAAACCGCCCACACTAGCTTCCAATGTGAGGGTGACACATGTCACCCTCCCGTTGGTCCAAAATGTTTCGTCTCTCGGAAAAATCCGCAAAAAATATTAATGACATAGCCGGAATTTTCCCTACGCAAGTTTAGTAAAACGCTTCGTCCGAAAACGATTCTTTTGGCACTTGTGCACAATTTTCGAACCTATGCCTACTTTAAGGCTCAAATTATATACGTACGCCCTCACGTACATACTCTGGAAATACGGGGTATAACATTCTCCCCTCCTTAGAAACATTCGTCCCGAATGTTCCTTCTCAAGACGGACAACGATGAAGTTCTTCTTAACAAGTTGCCAATGCCACACCTGGCCACAAAATAACACACGTTCTCTTCTTTCCTTACTCGTCGTGCCCTCCTCGAACACTTGAACTCTTTTAGTATACGTACCACACTAGTCATCGCTTTAGTTTCCAAAACTTTGGAGTCACCACCTCCAAACTTGGTCATCTTACTAGCTCCACTTTCCTCTAAGGCCATTCCCGGACTTCACGAACCGATTCTGGTCGAACATATCCAAAAACTCATATGATGGTCATCTAAACTTGAGCCTAACACCCTCGTGACCCTACCACCTGGCGGGACCACCCAGAGCTGACCCAACCTCGAAACAGGCCGCGGGTTGGCCCTTAACATGGCCCCAACCCGACCCACTTAACGCATCACGCTCTTGTTCCCCGATCCGGAACAATCTTACCTCTACAGGTCATGAAAGCTACCACTTCCATTTCACCCTACCCAAAGACTTATCACACAATACATTCTAGGCATAAAATGCACTCCGACAAGGATCACTCGCAAAATCTGGTACTCAAGACGGCCTTACATCTAAGGTCTCAACTGTAATATTCTAAGGTTCATCATTTTCTCACCCCCAGGCTTACCCTTTTACACTAACCAGGTTTCTAAATCACATTTTAGCACAAAGCTATCCGACATAACACTAAACACATCATCAATACATACAAGTCTCTAGAGGGTTAAGGATATACCTGAAAGTAGGCGGTTCAAAGGACCGCTAAAACTGGGAATTTCCACCGCGACCTCTACCGTGGCCCGCCGGTGTATGAACATCCTGCCTAGCTATGGAAGGTGAAGAACCCGCAACTGATCCCGTAGTGCAGGCTATCCTACTGGGGCTACCTGGCCTGGACGATTCTCCCAAAATGGCCTGCCGCCGCATGTAAAACGAACTCCCGGACTAGCACGACACTCCCACCGCGAGTCTACCACACGGCCACAACGAGGTAGGGTGGCTTCACCGGCTAACACCCCGCTCTCCAAAATTTGAACCTCGAGCCCCGACCGCCTCAATACTGGATGCCTCAAGATTGTGGAGGACCACTCAGATCGGGCGAGGCGCATAACTAGTTCACGCCGGCGGTCCGCCTCGAAGTCACCAAAGGACCTGCTGCTCGCCCTTCTCACGACCTTGTCATTCCGCCGATTTCTCCGCCTCACCTCTGCGCATAAGCTCGCATGCGGCAATGTCCATGCCTACCAAGAGCTACACCGAACAACTCTCGCTAGGTAATCATCGAGCCTCAGAACATATCGTGCACTCGATCCTCCATACTAGCTACCAACGCGGGACGTCATCGCCAATGAGTCGAACTCCACATTGTACTCCCGAACCGCACGCTCGTTTCGCCGCAACACCAAAAATTTGTCGCCGAGCCCTCTCATCCGTGAGGCGAAGTGTGCAAGAAATGCCTTTGAGAACTCGCCCCATATAATCGAAGTGCATTCTTCCCGACAGCTCCCACGAATCAAACTACCGATCATGCGGTATCACGCACCGATGCGAACCTAGGACCACCGACTCGGTCTCCGATGCCTTGATCACTCACGATCCGTCAGAATCGCTTGATGAACTCCTCGCGATCATCCTCGTGCCTCGACCCATAAAACTCGCGTTACATCTCGTAAAATCTCGTAGCCTCAAATCGCTCGGGGTGAACTACGGTGCATCGACTGAACCGGCCAGATTCACTTATCTCATATCTCGCCACGACTCGCCGAATCGCCATCTCCTTGTACTTATCTCATCCGCTTCCAGCCGGTGGACCGAGGCTCAGTATCAGAGTCTCAGCAGCCCACCGCCGCGCTCTAAACTCGCTGTGTCTGGCGGTGTCGCAAAACTTGCCGTCTGAAGTACTATCTCGTATCGACGCTCGCGCCTCGCACTTCTATGTATCCCACTAGCGCCTCCTCGGCCGCTTGCCTGCTGGGCTCAGGTTGCCTTACGCGGAGGCATAACTGGTAAAGGAAAGGAATACGTCAGAGGGGTTCGACTTATCACACAGCTCTAAGGCACGATCTCAGAATGAGAAGAATGGAAACCAATCCTAAATGTCCTATAGCCTCCTGATTATAGATGTGGTGCACAACACACCGATAATCAAGACTCTACTAGACACGGTCTGTAGACACTTTCCGAGGATTAACTGCTCTGATACCACTTTTGTCACGACCCGAACCCGGGCCCGTGACTGGTGCCTTACCCCGGGCACCCTAGTGATACAACATCAGAGAAAAACCAGCGGAAATAAAAACTTAGACATGCAAATAGACATGGATCAAGATGAAAGAAAATAGGCCAACCCAAACGGTTGCCTTTTAGCATATATATATACAAAGACATTTTGAACAGTTACAATCCTTACAACCCTGCCCACACCAGTGCTACAGACCTTTAAGATTTATACAACAACTATGACGGGGCCCTAACAAATGGTACCGGGCTGCATGCGATCCCAAACACATCGGACGTGCCATACGGAGAGCCACGGTTCGGGTCTGTTTCGCAGGCTCGCCTCTTTATACGCCACCAAGGAGGTCAAGACAACAGTACCAAGTATGTGAAACTGTAAAGTACTATAAATGAAATCATAGCAGTCTAATAAAGCAGGAGAGACATGTATGATAACCAAACTACAGTACACACATATAACAGTTATATCAAGTCAGGGACTCACGCCCTCCAAATCATCACTCGTGCGTGGAATTCCTTCCTCACCGCGGCCTATGATATGATAGCAACAAGACAAAGAATCCAAATGGAAGCATACCCGTGCGCTACGCATCGTGTCAGTATGTCCAAAGGGAAACACTAAGACAACATTCCAAATGGAAGCATACCCGTGCGCTACGCATCGTGTCAGTATGTCCAAAAAGGGAACAACAAGGCGGCAATCAAAATGGAAGCATACCCGTGCGCTACGCATCGTGTCAGTATGTCCAAAGCGTTTAGCAAAAGTAGCACTATCAACAGGAACGTACCCGTGGAATTTCTCCGTCACTGCCGGCACGTCCAAGTAAGTTCTCAACAAGTCAACCGACCCTCCATCGAGAGACGCGGTAGTATAGAAACACAATTCTTGCACAACAAAGGCTATCACAACAAGCATAGGCAAGTTTCACAACAACAAGCATAGGCAAGTTTCACAACAACAAGCATATGCAAGTTATACACAACTCAAAGTACTTTCATTTCATGCCAAAGTCCGGGTTTTAACCCTAAATTACTACGTACGTTAAATTCCTTTTAAAGAGATCCATTCCTTTTATAAAAGTCACCCGATACCCGTAGTATAAAAATAGAGTGACTTACATCTTTTAAGTAAACCAAAACAACTTCTCTTTTTAAAGTCAAGTTACCACATTAAAACCAATGATAAAAACCCTTCTTTTGTTTTCATAAGGTCGTTATAACCAACTTTCCATAAAGCTGTTATAACACTTTATGTTTTAAACCATTTTAAGACAACACAATGCCCTTCTTTTCCCTAAAGTTCCAGTTTGCCTAATTTCAATTACGCAAGTCTCTTTTTAGAAAAGTTTCATAGTTCAATGTCTTAATCTCTTTTTAAAACAATTGAGTAACATATGCCATAGGCGAGTAGGTTATTCTTGTTCGTAATCAATCTTATTAAGCAGCCATGATCTAGAAAATGTAATATCATTTTGTCTCATCTTAGCTTCTATGCAGATGGAGGTTTCTACTGGTTTTAATAATACTTCATTATTCAATACATTTTCCTTTATTAACGCTGCAGTGATTTGTCGATACACATTCTGATTTTCGAATCAAGAAACATTATTCCTTTTAAAAACCACGTACTCATTACTCACGAATGAGGTTTCACACAAAACTCATATTAATTCACTTAAGTTAAGTCTCTCATCTTATAAGATCAAGTCTCTTAACTTCTAAAATCAGTAAACCATTTTCTTTACCTCTCTTAAGACGTTATACCTAACTCCCCATAAAGCTAGTATAACTCTTTTTAAAACCTTTAAAACCAAGTGTTACTCTTCTTTCAAAAATGGTTTCTTAACTCTTGTGACATACTTCAAGTTTCTTGTTATTCAGGCTTAAGTCAAAAGACATTGCCGCATAACCACGCTCAATTAGCACACGACGCTCACCGTACTATATATTATTCAGGCTTAAGTCAAAAGACATTGCCGTACAACTACGTTCAATTGGCACACGTACGTCTACCGTACTATATATTATTCCTTTAAAATATCATGCTCAAGAGTATAGGAAGAATCACATACCTCGCGACGATTATCGACTATAAGCAAACCGCTTCACGGCTATAACCCGGCTAGCCTTGTCCACCTTCTAAGTAGCACATGCTACTTGCAAAACATTCAACCAATAAAGGTTATCACCATCAGAACACACCCCATGTAAGTACAGTTTAACTTCTACTTATATTCTTCTGATGTGATTCAGTTCAAGTCTATTCTGTAATATCCTTCTATTACAGTTCAAATCTCTTCTATGAATCTTATATTCATTTCTATACTACTACAGTATGTAATTTCCAATTACAATAGAAGGACAGTAGTATTTACCTCGATGAGCCCAAAATTATCCGAGTTTAAAGTCGCTTCTGAGCAACGCTTAGCTCCTACTCCGAGTGCTCCAATCCGCTCCAAACAACCCTTAGAAGTTCTAACCAACTTCTTCTTAAATACTTCAACTATCAATGAAGATTTTCCTTAGGGTTTCGTTTAGTGGCTAAAGAAAGTATAATAGTATTTTCTGGGCTTTTGTATAAGTGTAACCTTGGGAATACTACAAGGTATTTGGGCCAAGGTATTTGGGCATTATAACAATACTAGGAGAGTATTTCTATACCACAACAAGGGGTATTATACGAAAACAACTAGGCTAGGGGGGGGTACCCCACGGCCAAGCCTCACTCAAGGGGGGGAGGTTTGCCTCGGCTAGGCTCTCAAAGGGGGAGGGGGCTTTGGACGAAAGCAACAAGAGGGAGGGAGTATTTGAGACTTAGAAAGATTGCTCAAGTTTTTGGATGAAGAAAGTCTTCAAGTAAGGGGAGTATTTATAGGCTAACCAAAGGCCAACCAATGGCCAAGATGAAGACAAGTGTGGTGCAAGTGTAGGGCTAGATTTTAACCATGTGGACCTTATCCATCTACCACACAACTTGCACAAAATATCCTACCTACTCCCTTGACCCCAAATCGTCCAAACCGCCCACACTAGCTTCCAATGTGAGGGTGACACATGTCACCCTCCCGTTGGTCCAAAATGTTTCGTCTCTCGGAAAAATCCGCAAAAATTATTAATGACATAGCCGGAATTTTCCCTACGCAAGTTTAGTAAAACGTTTCGTCGAAAAACGATTCTTTTTGGCACTTGTGCACAATTTTCGAACCTATGCCTACTTTAAGGCTCAAATTATATACGTACGCCCTCACGTACATACTCTGGAAATACGGGGTATAACAAAAACTATGAACTGCGAAACATTTCGAAAATGAGAAACTTGAGTATTTAAAATTAGGCAACTTGAACGTTTGGAAAAGAATGTTGTTACTTGATTTTACAAAGAGAAGTGTTTTGGTTTACTTAAAAAGATAGTCACTCTATTTTTATACTACGGGTATTGTGTGACTTTTGTGAAAGAAACAGATCTTTAAAGAGTTAATGTATGAAGTACTTTGGGGATGAAAACCCGAACTTGTTTAACATAAAGTAGAAAGTACCTTGTGTGAATAACTTGATTGTGTTGGTTTGTGATAGCCTTGTAATACTTTCTTGTTGGTTTGATAAGTAAACATGTTAGGATGCTACGTGTGTTAGTATCTTGTGATGTTTGTGTAAAGGGGTTTCGATCGCGCTTTATGTTGTTTAACGATCACCGTTATGTTGGTATTGTACCACTCACCTCGACATGATCCCGGGTTAAGCCGCCTCCGACGCGGGTATATCTCAGCGGTGCGGGACCATGATTCGAGAATACCTACGCGGGTCCAGGGACCATGCGGAACTACGAGTTCCGTGTTAGTGCGTGGTTATACCTCACGCGGTCTATGTGGCCACGCGATCGCGAGTCGGGGCGACGCCGGGAGTAGCTACCTCGATGCGGGAATACCTCACGCGGCCATTGGAGTGGCCTATGCGAGTCGCGGAAGTTCCAGTGGCTAGACGCGCGACATTAGATACATCGCGCGAGTGGCGGCTTTGATCATGTGACGCCTGCAGACAGATCTCATGATACGCTTTATGACCTTGATGGTGCGTGGTTTTAGTAGTGGCTATGCCTTCGTATTTACCGTGACGGTTTTATGATGACACACAGTGGGACACGTGTTCATGTGTATTCCTTGGTGCTTTTATATCATAGACTGTCGGCAGTGAGGAAGGTATTCCACGGGCATGATTGATGTTGTGGCGTGAGACCCATAGTTATATATTGAGTGATGACTTTGAGGGCGTGAGTCCCTGACTTGACATGACTGCTTATTTATTGTGAACTGTAGTTTGGTTATCATACATGTCTCCTGTTTTATATAGACTACTATGATTTCATTTACAGTATTTTTCGGGCACATACTTGGTACTGTTATCGACTCTCCTTCGGGCCGCGTTCATGCCACGTGTAGAGGTACACCGTTGTTGATCCTCGCTCTTAGGATCGCAGTCAGCTTTGGGAAGCTCCGCTTCTCCGAGGCTTATCGATGGTATAGTCCCCGTCGTTGTAGGTATTTACATTCGTGGTATGGCGGGCCCCGTCCCGCCATTGTTGTCATATCATTCTTAGGTCCGTAGTAATCGCTTGTGGCAGAGTTGTAATGGGATGAATCGTCGGTTTAAGTTTATATATATATATATGCCGAAAGGCAAGTTTTCTCAGATAACTGTTTCACATTTCGTATTATATCATGTCTTGTTTATGTTCCGCCGACACTGATTGTATCACCAGGGTGCCCGGTAAGGCACGACCACGCCCGGTTCGGGTCGTGACACTTAATTGGTGTTGAAAAGTGTGAAACCTCATTCGTGAGAAATGAGTACTTGGTTTTTAAAAGAATAATGTTACATGAATTTCGGAAATGGGAATAAGAATCGAACAAGCCAATGCAGCGTTAATAAAGGAAAAAGGTAATGACAATTAATCATATTAAAACCAGTAGAAACCTCCATCTGCATAGAAGCTAAGATAAGACAAAATTGTATTACATTTCCTAGATCATGGCTGCTCTAATAAGAATTATTGTAATCAAGTTTCGATCTTCTTAAGAATTCCAAAGTAAGGAACTCGATTTCTAAAAGAAAAGAGACTTAAGAATTTGAAGTGTTTTGTTTTAAAAGAAAGGCATGGTTTTGTCTGGTATTGTTTTAAAACATAAAGTGTTATAATAGCTTTATGGGAAGTTAGTTATAACGACTTTATGGAAAATAAAGAAATGGATTCATTATTGGATTTAGAATGGTAACTTGATTTTTTTGGAAAAAGAGAAGCAACTTGTTTTCAAATATTGAACTCTTTGTGAATGGAAAAACATAAGTGGCTTGGTTATGAAAGTATGTAGTATTTTGGGGTTGAAACCCGGAATTGTTGACATGAAATGAAAGTACGTTGAACTGGCCTATGCTTGTTGTGATAGCTTTTGTTGTACAAGTGTTGTATTTCTGTGCTACCGCGTCTCTCGTTGGAGGGCCGGCTATCTGGTTGATTGATGGACATACTGACACGTTGGGTAGCCCACGGGTATGCTTCCACTATATCGATTTTTGATGGACATACTGACACGTTGGGAGGCCCACGGGTATGCTTCCATTAGGGGTGTTATTATTGTTATTTGATTGGACATACTGACACGTTGGGTAGCCCACGGGTATGCTTCCACAGTGAGTAGTATCTTGTTATTTGATTGGACATACTGACACGTTGGGTAGCCCACGGGTATGCTTCCACAGTGAGTAGTATCTTGTTATTTGATTGGACATACTGACACGTTGGGTAGCCCACGGGTATGCTTCCACAGTGAGTATTGCTATCTTGTTATCTCCTTTGGGCATACCGACACGTTGGATGGTCCACGGGTATGGGCCCACTAGGACGGTTCCAGGGCCATGCTTATACCGAGGTGAGATGCCGGGGCATGCGGCCATTGTGCGGGTTAAATTCCCGGGTTGTATTTGAGTGATGATTTCACGGGCATGAGTCCCTGACTTGACATGACTGCTTATATGTTGTGTACTGTAGTTTGGTTATCATACATGTCTCCTGTTTTTATATAGACTATTATGATTTCATTTACGATTTTCGATTTCCACATACTTGGTACCTATCAGATCGACTCCTTCGGGCCGCGTCATGCCGCAGTTGAGGTACATAGCTTGCAGATCCGCACTCTTAGGATCGCTGTCGGTTTCCTGAAAGCTCCATATCTCCGGAAGCTTGTCCTGTGGTACGGTTCCCTGAAGTAGTAGACTTTTGTATATTCAGGGGCATGGCGGGGCCCTGTCCCGTCATTATGGTTTTAAAATTCTTAGAGGTCTGTAGCACTGTTGTGGGCAGGGTTTGTAAGGGTTGTAACTGTTCAAGTTTTCATTATGTACAAAAAGGTAACCGTTTGGGTTAGCCTGCTTCCTTATTTCACTGTTTTCTTTCTTGAGTTTTTATTTCCGCTGGTTTTTCTCTGATGTTGTATCACTAGGGTGCCCGGGGTAAGGCACCAGTCACGGGCCCGAGGTCGGGTCGTGACACAAACGCCACATTTAAGGCTCAACAATTCAGCAAATACAAAGGGGATTACACGCCTTCAATACGTGTAAAATTCCGCCCCACAATTACTACCAACTAGTCCACAATACAATCCAATTATACAATGTCATTCTCGGCTAATAGGTGCAACAACATAAAGTCTTCCAATTCTTTTCCAATCCAAGTTCTTGGGTCAAACATATTATTTAGTCAAAAACAACTTAACAATTATAATTCCTTCTTTATATAACATGTGACGACTAAACTAGTAACCAACTTGAATTACAATCTTAAGGGCTAACATACTAGTTTTCGGGTTAGGGTTCCAATATCCATAACACTTATCAACTTCATAATATAAACACCTCATGCTTGCTAATATCCAAACCTACAACAATAAGTAATCTTAATTACTAAAACGACAAGAATTATACCTTTACAAGCCCTTAATATTTCCAAGTTTCAAAGCCGCTCCTAAGCAATTCTTAGCTCCTTTCCTTATGTTCCAATCCGCTCCAAGCACTCCTTAGAAGCCTATGAAGAACTCATCTTCAAGTTCCAACTTCAAAGTTGAAGAACTCCTTAAGTTTCCGCCTTGCGACTAATACGAAAACGCCACTTTTCCGGGATCTTTCTATTGAGATAACCTTACAATACTCTTAGGAACCTTGGGTTAAAGTCTTGTGAATATTGGACAACAAACTTGTTACACCCCGTAGTTCCAGGGTATGTATATGAGGACGTACGTACGAGAATACGACAGTAATATTGGAAAGGAAGAAAGATGTGATTTTTTCGACGGAAAAGTTTCCGGATTTGTGAAGGAAAAAGGTTCGTTAATGGGAATTGGATTCCCAGATTTGGTATTTGGACTTCCTGGATTATATTAGAATTATGGAATTTTATTTCCGGATTTGGTCACGTGGGGCCCACGGGGAAAATTTTCGGTTTTGTGGGGCCCACTTTGTTTTCGAGATTTTCAATATTTTGGATATTTTCGGAAGATGAAATATTTTGGACGAGTAGGAGGGCGACACATGGCATCCCCCATGTGGCCCTATGGCTGAAATTAGGGGGCACTTGGACGTTTTTTGTGGTGGACAAGTGGCTTGCCACTTGTCCCATTTTTGTGGTGGACATTTGGTTGGTAGATTACCCACACACATGTCCCCAATCCTCACCTTACACTTGCTTTAATCCTAGCCATTGATTTCTCTATAAATACCCCTTGAGTGCAAGACTTAATTTCATCCACACTTGAAATATTTTCCAAGGCAAATTCTCCCTCCCTCCCTTAGTGAAGCTCTCGTCCAAACCCCCCCCCCCCTCACCTTGTGTAGAAATTCTTAAATAGTTGTGGTATAATCCCAAATACCTTAGCCTAAATCCCTTGTAGTATTCCAAAGTTATCCCAACATAAGAGCCCGGAAATACTACTTTATTCCAATAGTCGCAAAATGAAACCCTAGGAAAATCTTCATAGTTGGTTGAAGTGTTAAGATAAGTTGTTTAGAAACTTCTAAGGGTTGCTTGGAGCGGGTTGGAGCGTAAGGAATTGGAGCTAAGCGTTGCTCAGGATCGACTTATTTATTTTGGATAATTTTGGGCTTATCGAGGTAATGATCTATGTCCTTCTATTGTAATTGGAAATTACATATTGTAGTAATGTATAGTTGAGTATACTATATGTAGAATGAATATTATAAAGAATTGAACTGTATTTACATTGGACTGTATTTACAGTAGACTTGTAGTATTATTGTGGGGCAGTGTTGTACACGTCCGGTTAGACGTGTAACCCCCTTGGAGTTGTTGGCTTGGTAGCGGGCCTTGATAGAGGAGGAGAGTTATGTGGTTGCGGGGGGGAGGTGCTGCCGAATTTTCCGGAGAATATGGAACCTTGTACTTAGAAATGTTCTACGAAGGGATCTAGAAATTAATAGACGTTTTGTGGCCTTTATAGGTTGAAGTACTACGAGTAGCGTATTCTACTTGAAGGGTGGAAAAGGCTAGCAAGGTTATAGTACTTGGGAGCATTTTGCTAATTCTCGATAATCGTCGAGAGGTATGTGAATCTCTTCCTATCTTTTCTAGCATGATTGTTGTGAACTATGTAGTACGGTAGACGTACGTGTGCTAAACGAATTTTGGTTGGTTTAAAACATAAAGTGTTATAATAACTTTATGGGAAGTTAGTTATAACGACTTTATGTAGGTAAAAGAATGGTTTGTTGTTTTTAAAAAGATAAGAGACTTGACTTATATTTGACTTGATGTGAAATGTGAAGAACTTTAATTGTGTTAAAAAGTGGTGAAACCTCATTCGTGAGAAATGAGTACTTTGTCTAAAGAAAAGGAAAAGGAAAAGGAGTAAGTTATATAGATTTCGGAAAATGGGAATAAGTATCGAACAAGCCATTGCAGCGTTAATAAAGGAAAAAGTAACGACAATTAATTATATTAAAACAAGTAGAAACCTCCATCTGCATAGAAGCTAAGATAAGACAAAATTGTATTACATTTCCTAGATCATGGCTGCTTTAATAAGATCATTATAAACAAGTTTTGATTTTCTTAAATTCCAAAGTAAGAAACTTGATTTCTAAAAGAAAAGAGACTTGAGGAATTGAAGAGTTTTTGGTTTAAAAGAAAGGCATGGTCTTGTCTTAAATTTGTTTAAAACATAAAGTGTTATAATAGCTTTATGGGAAGTTAGTTATAACGACTTTATGAAAACAAAAGAATGGTTTTATTATTGGATTTAAAATGGTAACTTGATTTTGGGAAAAGAGAAGTAACTTGAGTTTAATGGTATAAGTAACTTGTTTTCAAATATCGAACTTTTCTTGATGGAAAAGTATAAGTGGCTTGGTTTTAAAAGGTAGGAGTACCTTGATCTTAAAAGAGTTAGTTACTTGGGTTTTAAAAAGTATACTTGACGTTGTTTTAAAAGTGTAAGCCACTTGATTTAAAAAGTGTAAAGTACTTGATTTAAACATGAACGTGTTTGGTACTACGGATAATAGTATCGAGTTGTTTTTACGTAAAAAGAGATCTTTTTGAAAGGGTTAATGTATGTAGTACTTTGGGGTTAAAATCCGGATTTGTTGTCATAAAATGGAAGTCTAAGAGTATGTTAAATTTGCCTATGCTAGTTGTGATAGTGTCACGACCCGAACCCGGGCCCGTGACTGGTGCCTTACCCCGGGCACCCTAGTGATACAACATCAGAGAAAATCAGCGGAAACAAAACATAAACATGAAACAAGAGACATGATAAATAAATGTTATACTCCGTATTCCCAGAGTATGTACGTGAGGACGTACGTATAAAAGTTAAAGCCTTAAGTAGGCAAAGTGGCGAAATTTGTGCACGACTAGCGAAAAGAATCGTTTTCCGACGAAACATTTTTCTAAACTTGCGAAGGGAAAATTCCGGCTATGTCATTTATAAACGGGAGGGTGACACTTTTCACCCAAGTGGACGAAAATATTGGGGCGTTTTTCTTGGCCTTTTCTTTGGTCAAGGTTAGGTAGGATATTTGTGAGATATTTTGTGTAGTTGATGACCAAGTGGGACCCACACAACACATGGATTAATCTTGACCTTACACTTGCCTACCACTTGGCTTGATCTTGGCCATTGGTTGGCCTATAAATACCCCCTTAGTTGATGAGTTATTTCATCCACACTTGAGCAAATTCCAAGTCTAAAAATACTCCCTCCCTCTTGAGGTTTCGTCCGCCACACCCCCTCCCCCTTTGCGAGGCCCTTGGCCGAGCCTACCCCCCCCTCTCCTAGTTGTGCTAGTCGAAATACTACCCCCCCCGGTAGAGAAATACTCTCCAAGTATAGTTACTTTACCCAAATACTTTAGCCCAAATACCTTGTAGTATTTTCCAAAGTTACCTCAATACGTAGAGCCCGAAAATACTATTATACTTCCTTTGGCCACCAAACGAAACCCTAAGGAAATCTTCATAGCGAGTTGAAGTATTAAGAAGAAGTTGTGTAGAACTTCTAAGGGTTGTTTGGAGCGGGTTGGAGCGCACGGAGTAGGAGCTAAACCTTGCTCAGGATCGACATTTAAACTTGGATAATTTTGGGCTTATCGAGGTAAATAATCTTGTCCCCCTATTGTTATTGGAATTATATGTTGTAGGAATATATAGTTGAAGTATACTATATATAGAACTGAACATAGTTTTGCGGCAATGTCTTTTGACTTAAGCCTGAATTTAAAGAAGAGAACTGAACTGTAATTACATAGATCAGACATGATGAGACTTGTGTAGCATTCGTGAAGTAGATTTGTACACGCCGATTAGACTTACAACCCCTCTCGGGAGTTGTTGCTGTTAGCGTGCCTCGATAGATGAGGAGATTTACGATTGCGGGGGAGAGTGCCGAATTTTCTGTAGAATATTCTACGTTGAGATCTAGATGTTAATAGGCGCCTGGTGGCCTTTATAGGTTTAAGTACTACGTGTGGCGTGATCTACTTGGCTTAAGGTGTAGCCGGCGGTTTGAGTTACTTGGAGCGTTTTGCTATTAGTCGATAATCGTCGCGAGGTATGTGAACCTCTTCCTATCTTTTCTAGCATGATATGTGTATAACTATGTAGTGCGGTGAGACGATATGTGTTAAATGTATTTGATTGGTTTAAAACATAAAGTGTTATAACGGCTTTATGGGAAGTTGGTTATATGACTTTATGTAGGTAAGAAAATGCTTTGTGGTTTTAAAAGATAATCACACGACCGAACCGGCCGTGATCGTGCCTACCGGGCACCCTAGTGATACAACATCGCAGTAATCGAACATAAAACAAGACATGAAAATATTATGAAGTAAGAAACGATGTCGGAGAAAACTTGCCTTACGGCATATATATAAATCAATTTTAAAACCGAACGATTACATCCCATTACAACTCGCGCCACAGCGATTACTGGACCTCAAGAATGATACGACAAGTGGCGGGACGGGGCCCGCCATACCACGAATGTAAATACCTACAACGCGGACTATACCATCGATAAGCCTCGAGAAACGGAGCTTCCCATACGCTTGTGACCGAGAACTAGGATCAACGATCGGTGTACCTCAACTGCGGCATGAACGCGGCCAAGGAGGTCGACAACAGTACCAAGTATGTGAAATCGAAAATCGTAAATGAAATCATAATAGTCTATAAAGCGGAGACATGTATGATAACCAAATGAAATCGTGTCCCGCCATCCGTGGGACTCGGTGAATAATCAGATGGAATACGTGTCCCTGCCCATCTCGTGGGACTCGGTGTATAATCAGATGAAATACGTGTCCCTGCCCATCTCGTGGGACTCGGTGTATAATCAGATGGAAAAAGTGTCCCTGCCCATCTCGGGACTGGTGTAAAATCGGATGGAATACGTGTCCCCGCCATCTTGGGACTTGTAAAATCAGATGGAATATGTGTCCCTGCCCATCTCGTGGGACTCGGTGTATAATCAGATGAAATACGTGTCCCTGCCCATCTCGTGGGACTCGGTGTAGAATCGTTCATAACAAATCAACCGGCCCTCCATCGAGAGACGCGGGGGTACAAAAATACAACAAAGGCTATCACAACAAGCATAGGCAAGTTTCACAACAACAAGCATAGGCAAGCTTCACAACAACAAGCATAGGCAAGTTATACACAACTCAAAGTACTTTCATTTTATGCCAAAGTCCGGGTTTTAACCCTAAAGTACTACGTACGTTAAATTCCTTTTAAAGATCCATTTCTTTTACAAAGGTCACCCGATACCCGTAGTATAAAAATAGAGTGACTAACATTGTTAAGTAAACCAAAATGCTTTCCTTTGTAAAATCAAGTAACAACCTTATTTTCCAAACGTTCAAGTTTGCCTAATTTCAAATGCTCAAGTTTCTCATTTTAGAAAAGGTTTCGTAGTTCATAGTTTTAATCCTTTAAAACATAATTCTCCTTTAAACGTTTTGAGAAACATATGTCTTATATGTGAGTAGGTTATTCTTGTTTATAATCAATCTTATTAAGCAGCCATGATCTAGGAAATGTAATATCATTTTGTCTCATCTTAGCTTCTATGCAGATGGAGGTTTCTACTGGTTTTAATACCATACTTCATTATTCAATACATTTTCCTTTATTAACGCTGCAGTGGTTTGTCGATACTCATTCTGATTCAAATCAAGAAACATTATTCCTTTTAAAACCAAGTACTCATTACTCACGAATGAGGTTTCACACTTTTAACAAAATTCATATCAATACCATTAAGTCAAGTCTCTTATCTTCAAAAATCAGTAAACCATTCTTTTTATCACTCTTAAGACGTTATACCTAACTTCCCATAAAGCTAGTACAACTCTTATGTTTTCAAAGCCAAGTATTACTCTTCTTTCAAAAAGGTCTTTTTGAAACACTTCAAGTTCTTTATTACTACACATCAAATCCGTTATAAGTCAAATCAGTTACCCTTTGAAACCACAAAGCATTTTCTTACCTACATAAAGCTGTTATAACCAACTTCCCATAAAGCCGTTATAACACTTTATGTTTCAAACCAATCAAATATATTAAACACATGTACGCTCACCGTACTACATAGTTATACACATATCATGCTAGAACAGATAGGAAGAGGTTCACATACCTCGCGACGATTATCGACTAATAGCAAAACGCTCCAAGTACCTCAAACCGCCGGCTACTCCTTAAGCCAAGTAGATCGCGCCACGCATAGTACTTCAACCTATAAGGCCACAAGGCGCTTATTAACATCTAGGTCTAATCATATAACATTCTACGTAAAATTCGAAGACTTTCCCCCGCAACAAACAGCGTAAATCTCCTCCTCTATCGAGGCCGGCTACCAAGCCAACCAGGGGGGGTTTGCACGTCTAACCGGACGTGTACGATTCTACTACACAGTAATGCTACACAAGTCTACTGTAATACAGTCCTATGTAATTACAATTCAGTTCTATTCTTTAAATTCAGGCTTAAGTCAAAAGACATTGCCGCACAATTATGTTCAGTTCTATATATAGTATACTTCAACTATACATTCCTACAACATGTAATTTCCAATTACAATAGAAGGTCAAGAGTGTTTACCTCGATAAGCCCAAAATTATCCGAGTTTAAATGTCGATCCTGAGCAAGGTTTAGCTCCTACTCCGTGCGCTCCGACCCGCTCCAAACAACCCTTAGAAGTTCTAACCAACTTCTACTTAAACTCCAACCAACTATGGAGATTTTCCTTAGGGTTTCGGTTTGAGACAAAAGGGACATTTAGGTAGTATTTCCTGCTCACGTAGAGGTATCTTTGGAATACTACAAGGTATACGGCTAAGGTAATTTGGGTATAACAACAATACTTTTGAGAGTATTTCTACCAAGAGGGGGGGTATATATACGAGACAACACCACAAAGGGGGGGGTGTATACCCCTCGGCCTACCCCACTAGGGGGGGTACTCTCGGCCGTGGGGAGAGGAACTCTCGCCACAAGGCCTCGCAGGGGAGGACGAGAACACTACTCGAGGAGGGAGGATTTTAACACTTAGGAAATTTAGGAATGGATGAAGAAGTCTTCCAAAGGGGGGGTATTTATAGGTCTAGCAAAGGCCAACCAATGGCCAAGATCATGCCAAGTGCAAGGCAAGTGTAGGGCCATGATCATGCCAAGTGCACCTTATCCATCTACCACAAAATATCCTACCTACTACTTGACAAAAATGTCAAGGAAATCGTCCCAAATCCGCCCCACTTTTCCGCCAATGAGAGGGTGCCAAGTGGCGCCCTCTCGTTGGTCCAACACGTTTCGTCTCTCGGAAAAATCCGCAAAAATTAGAAATGACATAGCCGGAATTTTCCCTTCGCAAGTTGTGTAAAACGTTTCGTCGAAAAACGACTCTAACCGGGTGTTGTGCACAAATAAAATCGGTCAAGCCACTTTAAAGTTCAAATTTCTCTACGTACGTCCTCACGTACATACTCTGGAAATACGGGGTATAACAACAACTGATTTGACTTATAACTGACTTGATGTGTGATAATAAAGAACTTGAAGTATTTCAAAAGAATCATTTTGAAAGAAGAGTAATATTTGGTTTTTGAAAGCTTAAGAGTTATACTAGCTTTATGGGAAGTTAGGTATAACGTCTTAAGGAAGATAAAAGGGATAATGTTTCTTGATTTGGGAATGAGAACAAGTATCGAACAAACCATCGCGTTAATAAAGGAAAATGTATTGATTAATTAATTATTATAAAAACCAGTAGAAACCTCCATCTGCATAGAAGCTAAGATAAGACAAAATGATATTACATTTTCTAGATCATGGCTGCTTTAATAGATCTGGTTATAAACAAGAATAAACTGCTCACACATATGACATATGTTACTCAATTGTTTTAAAAGAGATTAAGACATTGAACTATGAAACTTTTCTAAAATAAAGAGACTTGAGTAATTGAAATTAGGCAAACCGGAACTTTAAAAGAATGTTGTTACTTGATTTTAGAAAAAGGAAGTGTTCAGTTTACTTAAAAATGTGAGTCACTCTAATTTTATACTACGTATCGGGTGACTTTTATAAAAGGAATGGATCTCTTTAAAAGGAATTTAACGACGTAGTACTTTAGGTTAAAACCCGAACTTTAGCATAAAATGAAAGTACCTTGAGTTGTGTGTAACTTGCCTCTGCTTGTTGTTGTGTAACTTGCCTATGCTTGCTTTGATAGCCTTTGTTGTGCACTAATTGTGTTTCTATGCTATCGCGTCTCGATGGAGGGCGGTTGACTTGTTGAGAACTTACTTGACGCACGGCAGCGACGAAGATTCCACGTATGCTTCCATTATCATTGTTACATGGGCATGTCTACACCGATGATGGATTACGTGGACATGTGACCATTATGGTTATTTATGGCGAAGTATCGTGACTTACGGTTGTGATCGCGCGTAGCTTCATTTGCCCCCGTCGCCACGTGGACGCAGTGGATCTGCAGAGGTTATTGCACTTGCCACGTGTCAGCTTCGCGGCGAAGTATCGTGACTTACGGTTGTGATCTGGTGCTTAGCCGATTCACTTGCCCCCGTCAGCTACGTGGCGCAGGGAGGAGCTGGTGGAGGCTAGTTGTCACGACCCGAACCCGGGCCCGTGACTGGTGCCTTACCCCGGGCACCCTAGTGATACAACATCAGAGTAATCATCGGAACATAAAACAATAACACGAAATGACATGAAGTATGAAATAATAATCTGAGAATGTTGCCTTGCGGCATATATAAATATCAACTAGAACAGTTACATCCCTTTTTCACGCTTACGCCCACAACGATTACTGCACCTAAGAGTGACATGACAACAATGGCGGACAGGCCCCGCCATACCACGAATGTAAGCACCTACTACGACAGGGACTATACCACCGATAAGCCTCCGAGAAACGGAGCTTCCCAACGCCGAACCGTGACCGAGAGCTAGATCAACGATCGTGTACCTCAACTCGCAGATGAACGCAGCTTCGGGCGAGGTCAAGACAACAGTACCAAGTATGTGAAATCGAAATATCAGAATGAAATCATAGTAGTCTATAAAGCAGAGACATGTATGATAACCAAACTACGCCACAATAAATAGCGATATGTCAAGTCGGGACTCACGCCTCAAAGTCATCACTCAAATATAACTATGGGTCTCACGCCCACAACATCAATCATGCCGTGGAATACCTTTCCTCACCGGCAGCCTATGATATAAAAGCACCAAGGAATACATATGAACACGATTGTCACGACTAACCGGCCCGTGATCGTGCCTTACCTGCACCCTAGTGATACAACATCGTAGAAATCAGCGGAATATAAAACAATAACATGAAACAACATGAAGTATGAAATAATAACTGAGAAAAATTGCCTTTCGCATGATATATGAAAACTTAAATTGACAAGCATATCCCATGACAACCCCGCCCACAACAAGATTACTGCACTTACGAATGATATGACAACAACGACGGGACAGGGCCCCGTCATACCCCTGAATGTAAGCACCTACTATAACAGGAGACTATACCAAGATAAGTCTCCGGAGGAACGGAGCTTCCCAATCGCTGAACTGTGACCCTAAGAGCGAGGATCAACGACTGGTGTACCTTTACTCGCGCAGATGAACGCAGCCAAGGAGGTCAAGACAACAGTACCAAGTATGTGAAATCAAAATACTATAAATGAAATCATAGTAGTCTATATAAAGCAGATACATGTATGATAACCAAACTACAGTTCACAATAAATAAGCAGTCATGTCAAGTCAGGGACTCACGCCCTCAAAGTCATCACTCAAATATAACAATGGGTCTCACGCCCACAACATCAATCATGCCCGTGGAATACCTTCCTCACCGCCAGCCTATGATATAAAAGCACCAAGGAATACACATGAACACCGTGTCCCACTGTGTCATCATAAAACCGCACGGTGAGTAATGGCGCATAGCCGACTACTAAAACCCACGATAACAAGGTCATAATCAGATCATGATCGTCTGCACCGTCACATGATCAAAGCCGCCACTCGCGCGCAAAGATCTAATGCGCGCTAGCCCCGAACTTCCTCAGAGCTCGCACGGGCCACTCCAATGGCCCGCATGAGGTATTCCCCGCATCGAGGGTAGCTACTCCCAGCGGCCCTCGACTCGCCGTCCGCACGGCCACATAGACCGCATGACCACAAAGGCCGCACACTAACTCCGAACTCCCGCAGCCCGCAAGATAGCCACTGCACCGCATAAGGTATTCTCGAATCATAGGTCACTGCACTACCGAGTCTACCCCGACGGAGGCGCTTAACCCCTAATCAAGGTGAGTGATATAATACCAACATAACAGTTTATCGTTTAAACATCATAAGCACAATCAAGGGAAACCCCTTTACACAAACATCACAAGATACTAACACACGTAGCATCCTAGCATGTTTACTTAACAAATCAACAAGAAAGTATTACAAGGCTATCACAAACCAACACAATCAAGTTATACACACAAGGTACTTTCTACTATATGATTAACAAGATCGGGTTTTTATCCCCAAAGTACTTCATACATTAACTCTTTAAAAGATACGTTACTTTCACAAAAATCACACAATACCCGTAGTATATGAAAATAGAGTGATTATCTTTTGAAGTAAATCAAAACACTTCTCTTTGTAAAATCAAGTAACAACATTATTTTCCAAACGTTCAAGTTTGCCTAATTTCAAATGTTCACGTTTCTTATTTTAGAAAGGTTTCGTAGTTCATAGTCTTATTCATTTAAGAATATAATTCTCTTTTAAACAATCTGAGAAACATATGCCTTATATGTGAGTAGGTTATTCTTGTTCATAATCAATCTTATTAAGCAGCCATGATCTAGGAAATATCATTTTGTCTCATCTTAGCTTCTATGCAGATGGAGTTTCTACTGGTTTTAATAATACTTAATTATTCAATACATTTTCCTTTATTAACGCTGCAATGGTTTGTCGATACACATTCTGATTTCCGAAATCAGTAAAACATTATCCCTTTTAAAAACCAAGTACTCATTACTCACGAATGAGGTTTCACACAAAAATTCATATAATTCATTTACGTTAAGTCTCTTATCTTACAAGATCAAGTCTCTTAACTTCTAAAATCAATAAATCATTCGTTTTATCTCTCTTAAGCCGTTATACCTAACTTCCCATAAAGCTAGTATAACTCTTAAGCTTTTAAAACCAAGTATTACTCTTCTTTTAAAAAGCTTTAATTATCTTGAAATACTTCAAGATCTTTATTATTCGGCTTAAGTCAAAAGACATTGCTGCACAACTACGTTCAATTAGCACGCGACGTCTACCGTACTATATATATATTCTTTTAAAATATCATGCTCAAGAGGATAGGAAGAATCACATACCTCGCGACGATTATCGACTATTAGCAAAACGCCCACGCTTATAACCCGCTAGCCTGGTCCACCTTCTCAAGAGCACATGCTACTCAGAACATTCAACCTATACAGTTATACAAGTCTATCAAAGTCTAGACTACTCGGTAGATTAAATCTAGATACAAGATTCTATTGAACGGCAGCAAATTCTTCCCTACCCACAACTACACAAGTCTACCGTAATACACCCTACGTAATTACTGATCGCTTCTCTTTAAATTCAGCTTAAAAGCAAAGACATTGCCACAAAACCATGTTGATTCTATATATAGTATACTTCATCTATATATTCCTACAACATGTAAATTCCAATTACAATAGGGGGACAAGATAATTACCTCGATAAGCCCATAATTATCCAAGTAAAATGTCGATCCTTAGCAACGCTTAGCTCCTACTCCGGGTGCTCCAACCCGCTCCAAACAACCCTTAGAAGCTCTACGCGACCTCTACTTAATACTCCAACCAACTATGGAGATTTTCCTTAGGGTTTCGGTTTGAGACAAAAAGGACATACGGTAGTATTTCCGGGCTCTACGTATAGAGGTATCTTTGGAATACTACAAGGTATACGGCTAAGGTAATTTGGGTATAACAACAATACTTTTGAGAGTATTTCTACCAAGAGGGGGGGTATTTATACGAGACAACACCACAAGGGGGGGTGTGTACCCCTCGGCCAACCCCACTAGGAGGGGGGGTATTCTCGGCCAAGGGGGGGAGGGGGTGCTCTCGGCCAAAGGCCTCACAAAGGGGGAGAGGGACTCTCGGCCAAGACACTACACTAAGGGGGAGGAAGAAAGCTTTCAAGACTTAGAAGTTTTGGGATGAAGAAGTCTTCACAAGGGAGGGGTATTTATAGGGAGTTTAATGGACAAGATCAAGCCATGTGGGGGGCAAGTGTAGGGCCAAGATTCATCCATGTGCACCTTATCCATCTACCACAAAATATCCTACCTACTACTTGACAAAAATGTCAAGGAAATCGTCCATGTTGCCGCCCCAAAGCCCACCAATGAGAGGGTGCCAAGTGTCGCCCTCTTGTTGGTCCAAAATGTTTCGTCTCTCGGAAAAATCCGTAAAAATTAAAAATGACATAGCCGGAATTTTCCCTTCGCAATTTATTTAAAACTTTTCGTCGAAAAACGACTCTAACCGGGTGTTGTGCACAAAAATTATTCGGCCAAGCCTACTTAAAGCCCAACTTTTCTACGTACGTCCTCGCATACATACCCTGGAACTACGGGGTATAACATTCTTCCCCCGTTAGAAACATTCGTCCCGAATGTTCCTTCTAAGTCTCCAACCAAACGTGCGCCAGTATAGTCTTCACTACTATACTTACGAGAACAAACCTGCCATACACGCCACGTAATCACTGCAAGAAAATACTTACATCCAAGTCCACGAGGAAACACCTCTGACATCACAAAACCCCCTTACCCGAGGTCTAAAATATACTTCTTTCGCACCTTCACTTTACAAAAGAAATGATCACATCTATGCTCGCAATACATGCTCGCTTCTTCCTTTACGCGTCGTACCCTTCTCGTACACTCGAACTCTTTCTTACCATATCTCTGTTACTGATTCAGTTCCAAATCTCTGGGTTACTATCTCTAACTTGGTCATCATTAACTGGGAACACTCTGGATGGATCTCCGATACTCTTCCGAACATAGCAACATGAAAGATCGGACGTACTGCCTCCTACGTCGGACGACAAGCTATCTTATAGGCAACCTGGCCTATTATTCACATGATCTAAAAAGGCCCAAAGTAACTCGGGCTAAGTTTCTTCTGTTTTCCAAAACTCGTCACACCCTATCCGGGGTGGTACCTTCAAGAAGATCCTCCGTCAACCTGTACTCCAAACGTCGTCGCCGATTATCCGCACAACTTCTGTTGACTCTGGGCTGCCAATAACCTCTTCTGGATAAGCTTCACCCTATCCACATCCTAATGAACAAGTATGAACCAACTATCTGAACTTTGCCAACATCGAACCAATCGAGCCAAGAACTTACATTTCCGCCCTACAAGGCGTCATAAAGCGACATTCGAATATGAAATGGTGGTTATAAAACACTCTTAACAGAGGCAACAATCTTACCTACCCCGAAATCCAAACACTGGCCCGAGGGCGAATGCGACACTGAGACTCACCTGAGTTCCTCAACCCTGCCTGGTAAAACTTCCAGAAAACGAAATAGCCACCACCTGGGCTTCACTGTCTGCCATAAAGTGAAGGTAGGCACCCCGTGCAGCCTTACAACCTTTCTGAAATAACATCACTGCCAAGTAACGGTCCTGACCGAAGAACACGATGGGCTGCCCCCATCGCCCGATCATCGTCAACGATCTACGAACTCAGACTGGTTAACTAAACATGGGCCTAACACCCTTATGACCCTTATCACAAGGCGACCACCACAAACGACCCCACCACCATACAGCCGCGGGTTGACCCGCAACGTGGCCTCAACCCGACCCGCAACGCGCAAAACACTAGCTCCTCAAGGAAAACTCTCACTAAATACGTTATTTAAAAACCTAGCGGCCTTCTTAGTTCAACTACCCTTTCATTTCACACTACCTGTGACTTATCACACAATATATCTCACGTGCACTATGCACTCCGATAAGGATCAAACATAACACTACACCTTTACTCGAGATGGCCTTACCTCTAAGGTCTCCACGTATAAAACTCTAAGGCTCATACCTTCTCTATCCCCCAAATCTTACTTGGTTAACTAACCAAGATTTCTAATCACAATTTACACAATGCTATCAGAATATAACACTTAAGGTATACTCACCTTATTACACATACTAATCCCAGAGGTTAAAGATCTATCTCAGATTTCTCGCTTCACTCCCCTTAGTCGTTCTAATCAAACCTGCCCCGTAAGGCGCATAGCTAAGGGAGGTGACGAACTACCTATCGATCCTGAAGGCTAAGTACTCCTACTAGGTCACCCATTCGACACATGGCCCTGTCGGCCGCAGGTAAAGCAAGTACCAACTAAAAGACGACATTCCCCGGAATGACGCCTGTCACACTGTGAACCGGAAGTCCTGGAGCTCTGACCAACTCCTGCATACCCCGAACGTCCTGAACCCTGTGGAGGACCACTCTGCACTGGTGGATGTGCATAATCTAATCCGCTGGTGAGGTGACTCGCCTCGAAAGTTACCAAAGGACCTTGCATTGCTCGCCTCTTCGCCCTCGTTAACGTCGATCTCTACATTTCTCACTTGCTGCATAAGCCCGCATACGTGCCATGCCAAGCTTCAACGGAAGAATTACTCTTGTACAACCCTCTCTTAGATAGTTATCAAGACTTGCGGTACATCGGTATACTCTCTGGTAGCCAAATCCATAGCTAGTAACAGGGTCGCCTCTTTGCAATCTATATTCTCTCGCCCTGGCCGTGGGCAAGGTTCAAATATCATGGCGCAGAGGAATCGCCGCCGTGCTAAACTCTGCTGGGGCTAGTGACGTCGCAGAACTCCCCAAATGAAGCACCTAACTCAGGTGATGATTGGGCCTGTGCCCTCGTAACCCTCTGAACTCTACTCGCAGCTCCCTCGGCTGCCTTGCCCTCCTGGGCCCGGGTTTGCCCTACGCGGAGGCATAACGGTATGGGAAAGAAATACGTTAGAGGGTCCAACTTACAACACAACTCTAAGGCACGATCTCAGAGTGAGAAGAATAGAAACCAATCCTAAATATCCTATAGCCTCCTGATTATTGGCGTGGTGCACAACACACCGATAATCAAGACTTCATCGATACTTGTCAGACACTTTCCGAGGATTAATCGCTCGATACCACTTTTGTCACGACCAACCGGCCCGGATCGTGCCTTACCGGGCACCCTAGTGATACAACATCGAGAAATCGTAATATAAAACAATAACATGAAACAACATGAAGTATGAAATAATAACTGAGAAAAATTGTCTTTCGCATGTATATATGAAAACTTAAATTGAGCGATATCCCATGACAACCCCGCCCACAACAAGATTACTGCACCTCTACGAATGATATGACAACAACGACGGACAGGTTCCGCCATACCACGAATGTAAGCACTTACAACAACAGGGACTATACCAAGATAAGCCTCCGAGGAACGGAAGCTTCCCAAACGCTGAATCGTGACCCTAAGAGCGAGGATCAACGATCGGTGTACCTTTACTGCGGCATGAACACGGCTTCACGAAGGAGGTCGATAACAGTACCAAGTATGTGAAATCGAAAATACTATAAATGAAATCATAGTAGTCTATATAAAGCAGAGACATGTATGATAACCAAACTACGCTCACAATAAATAAGCAAATATGTCAAGTCAGGGACTCACGCCCTCAAAGTCCTCACTCAAATACAACGATGGGGCTCACGCCCACAACATCAATCATACCCGTGGAATACCTTCCTCACCGCTGCCTATGATATAAAAGCACCAAGGAATACATACGAACACCGTGTCTCACCTGTGTCATCATAAAACCGCACGGGTGAGTACGAAGGCATAGCCGACTACTAAAACCCACAAGATAACAAGGTCATAATCAGACGATCCGTCTGGGCCGTCATGATCAAAGCCGCCACTCGCCCGCAGATCTAATGTGCGCGTCAGCCCTCGAACTTCGTAGCTCCGCATGGGCCACTCCAATGGCCCGCATGAGGTATTCCCCGCATCGAGGGTAGCTACTCCCCGGCAGCGTCCTGGACTCGCCGTCCGCATGGCCACATAGACCGCATGACCACAAAGGCCGCACACTAACACGAACTCCCGCAGCCCGCATAAAGGCCACTGCACCGCATAAGGTATTCTCGAATCATAGGTCACACAGACACGCTGAAGTCTACCGCGACGGAGGACAAATTAACCCCTAATCAAGGTGAGTGATATAATACCAACATAACAGTTTATCGTTTAAACATCATAAGCACAATCAAGGGAAACCCCTTTACACAAACATCACAAGATACTAACACACGTAGCATCCTAGCATGTTTACTTAACAAATCAACAAGAAAGTATTACAAGGCTATCACAAACCAACACAATCAAGTTATACACACAAGGTACTTTCTACTATATGATTAACAAGATCGGGTTTTTATTCCCAAAGTACTTCATACATTAACTCTTTAAAAGATACGTTACTTTCACAAAAATCACACAATACCCGTAGTATATGAAAATAGAGTGATTATCTTTTGAAGTAAATCAAAACACTTCTCTTTGTAAAATCAAGCAACAACATTATTTTCCAAACGTTCAAGTTTGCCTAATTTCAAATGTTCACGTTTCTTATTTTAGAAAGGTTTCGTGGTTCATAGTCTTATTCATTTAAGAATATAATTCTCTTTTAAACAATCTGAGAAACATATGCCTTATATGTGAGTAGGTTATTCTTGTTCATAATCAATCTTATTAAGCAGCCATGATCTAGGAAATATCATTTTGTCTCATCTTAGCTTCTATGCAGATGGAGTTTCTACTGGTTTTAATAATACTTAATTATTCAATACATTTTCCTTTATTAACGCTACAATGGTTTGTCGATACACATTCTGATTTCCGAAATCAGTAAAACATTATCCCTTTTAAAAACCAAGTACTCATTACTCACGAATGAGGTTTCACACAAAAATTCATATAATTCATTTACGTTAAGTCTCTTATCTTACAAGATCAAGTCTCTTAACTTCTAAAATCAATAAATCATTCGTTTTATCTCTCTTAAGCCGTTATACCTAACTTCCCATAAAGCTAGTATAACTCTTAAGCTTTTAAAACCAAGTATTACTCTTCTTTTAAAAACAGTTCTTAATTATCTTGAAATACTTCAAGATCTTTATTATTCGGGCTTAAGTCAAAAGACATTGCCGTACAACTACGTTCAATTAGCACGCGTACGTCTACCGTACTATATATATATTCTTTTAAAATATCATGCTCAAGAGGATAGGAAGAATCACATACCGCGACGATTATCGACTATTAGCAAAACGCTCCACGCTATAACCCTGGCTTTGGTCCACCTTCTCAAGTAGCACATGCTACTCGCAGAACATTCAACCTATACAGGTTATACAAGTCTATCAAAGTCTAGACTACTCGGTATATTAAATCTAGATACAAGATTCTACGGAAATTCGGGCAGCCCTTCCCTACCCGTCAAACTACACAAGTCTACTGTAATACAGTCCTACGTAATTACAGTTCAGTTCTCTTCTTTAAATTCAGGCTTAAGTCCAAAGACATTGCCGCAAAACCATGTTCAGTTCTATATATAGTATACTTCATCTATATATTCCTACAACATGTAAATTCCAATTACAATAGGGGGACAAGATAATTACCTCGATAAGCCCATAATTATCCAAGTAAAATGTCGATCCTTAGCAACGCTTAGCTCCTACTCCGGGTGCTCCAACCCGCTCCAAACAACCCTTAGAAGCTCTACGCGACCTCTACTTAATACTCCAACCAACTATGGAGATTTTCCTTAGGGTTTCGGTTTGAGACAAAAAGGACATACCAGAGTATTTCCTGCTCTACGATAGAGGTATCTTTGGAATACTACAAGGTATACGGCTAAGGTAATTTGGGTATAACACCAATACTATGGAGAGTATTTCTACCAAGCGGGGGGGTATTTATACGAGACAACACCACAAGGGGTGTGTACCTACCAACCCCACTAGGAGGGGTATTCTCGCCAAGGGGAGGGTGCTCTCGGCCAAAGGCCTCACAAAGGGGAGAGGACTCTCGCCAAGACACTACACTGGGAGGAAGAAAGCTTTCAAGACTTAGAAGTTTTGGGATGAAGAAGTCTTCACAAGGAGGGTATTTATAGGAGTTTAATGGACAAGATCAAGCCATGTGGGGCAAGTGTAGGCCAAGATTCATCCATGTGCACCTTATCCATCTACCACAAAATATCCTACCTACTACTTGACAAAATGTCAAGGAAATCGTCCATGTTGCGCCTAAAGCCCACCAATGAGAGGGTGCCAAGTGTCGCCCTCTTGTTGGTCCAAAATGTTTCGTCTCTCGGAAAAATCCGCAAAAATTAAAAATGACATAGCCGGAATTTTCCCTTCGCAATTTATGTAAAACGTTTCGTCGAAAAACGACTCTAACCGGGTGTTGTGCACAAAAATTATTCGGCCAAGCCTACTTAAAGCCCAACTTTTCTACGTACGTCCTCGCATACATACCCTGGAACTACGGGGTATAACAACCAGGTCCCACCTATGTCATCATAAAACCGTACGGGGTAAGTACGAAGGCATAGCCGACTACTAAAACCCACATTACAAACAAGGTCATAAACTGTATCATGAGATCTGTCTAGACCGTCACATGATCAAAGCTGGCCACTCGCTCGCAAAGATCTAATGCGCGTCTAGCCCGAACTTCCCGCACTCGCGATAGGCCACTCCAATGGCCCGCATGAGGCATTCCCCGCATCGAGGGTAGCTACTCCCCGGCATCCGCCTGGACTCGCAGTCCGCATGGCCACATAGACCGCATGACCATATAGGTCGCACACTAACCTGAAACTCTCGTAGTTCCGCATAGGTCCCCGGGACCCGCATGAGGTATCCTCTAATCATAGTCACACAGACTGCCTGAGTATTACCCCGCATCGGAGGGCAGCTTAACCTCCGGGATCATGTCATGGTGAGTGGTACAATACCAACATAACGGCTGATAGTTAAACAACATAAGCGCGATCGAGGGAAAACCCCTTTACACAAACATCACAAGATACTAACACACGTAGCATCCTAACATGTTTACTTATCAAACCAACAAGAAAGTATTACAAGGCTATCACAAACCAACACAATCAAGTTATTCACACAAGATACTTTCTACTTTATGTTAAACAAGTTCGGGTTTTTATTCCCAAAGTACTTCATACATTAACTCTTTAAAAGATACGTTACTTTCACAAAAGTCACACAATACCCGTAGTATAAAAATAGAGTGACTATCTTTTAAGTAAACCAAAACACTTCCCTTTGTAAAATCAAGTAACAACATTACTTTCCAAACGTTCAAGTTTGCCTAATTTCAAATGTTCATGTTTCTCATTTTTTGAAAGGTTTCGTAGTTCGTAGTTTTAATCCTTTAAAACAATTTGAGAAACATATACCTTATGTGTGAGTAGGTTATTTTTGTTCATAACAATCTTATTACAGCAGCCATGATCTAGGAAATGTAATATCATTTTGTCTCATCTTAGCTTCTATGCAGATGGAAGTTTCTACTGGTTTTAATAATACATTAATTAGTCAGTACATTTCCCTTTATTAACGCTGCAGTGGTTTGTTCGATACTTATTCTGATTTCCGAAATCAGTAAAACATTATTTCTTTTAACAACCCAGTACTCATTACTCATGAATGAGGTTTCACACTTTTTAACAAAATTCATATTAATTTAACTAAGTCAAGTCTCTTATCTTTTTAAGAATAAGTCTCTTAACTTCTAAAATCGATAAATCATTCTTTTTATCTCTCTTAAGTCGTTATACCTAACTTCCCATAAAGCTAGTATAACTCTTAAGCTTTTAAAACCAAGTGTTACTCTTCTTTCAAGAAGGTTTCTTAATACTTTTGAGATACTTCAAGATTCTTATTATTCAGGCTTAAGTCAAAAGACATTGCCGTAAAACTACATTCAGTTAACACACGTACGTCTACCGTACTATATATATATTCTTTTAAAATACTTCCAGATTCTTATTATTCAGGCTTAAGTCAAAAGACATTGCCGTAAAACTACATTCAGTTAACACACGTACGTCTACCGTACTATATATATATTCTTTTAAAATACTTCCAGATTCTTATTATTCAGCTTAAGTCAAAAGACATTGCCAGAAAACTACATTCGATTAACACACGTACGTCTACCGTACTATATATATATTCTTTTAAAATATCATGCTCAAGAGGATAGGAAGAATCATATACCTCGCGACGATTATCGACTATTAGCAAAACGCTCCACGGCTATAACTCGGCTAGCCTTGTCCACCTTTCAAGTAGTACATGCTACTCGCAGAACATTCAACCTATAAAGGTTATACAGTCTATCAATGTCTAGACTACTCGGTAGAATAAATCTAGATACAAGTTTCTAAGGAAAATCAAATTTCTTCCCTACCCACAACTTCACAAGTTCATCAGAATACCGTCCTATGTAAGTACAATTCAATTCCCTTCTTATATACCTTCCTTGTATATAACTTATACTTAATTCTTATACTTCAATAGTATGCAAACTCAATTACAATAGGGAGACAAGATATTTACCTCGGTAAGCCCATAATTATCCAAGTATAAATGTCGATCGATCCCGAGCAACGTTTAGCTCCTACTGGCGCCCAACCCGCCTCCAAACAACCCTTTAGAAGTTCTACGCAACTTCTTCTTAATCCTTCAACCGGTATGAAGATTTTCCTAAGGGTTTCTTTTTGAGACAAAGGACATAAGGTAGTATTTCAGGCTCTACGTATAGAGGTATCTTTGGAATACTACAAGGTATACGGCTAAGGTATTTTGGTATAGTAACAATACTTTGGAGAGTATTTTCTACCAAGAGGGGGGTGTATTTTATGAGAACAACTAGGCAAGGGGGGTGTGTCTCGGCCACACCATAAGGAGGGGGGTGACAACTCTCGGCCAAGGGGGCCTCACGAAATGGGGGAGGGGTTTTCAAGACTTAAGGAAGTGAGGAGTGGATGAAGAAAGCTTCACAAAGGGGGGGGGGTATTTATAGGGAGTTCAATGGCCAAGATCTAGCCAAGTGGGGGGCAAGTGGAGGGCCAAGATTTGCCCAAGTGCCCCCTAGTCCCTACTCCACAAATCCCTCACAAATATCCTACCAACTATGACCCCTAAATCGTGCAAGTTGCCGTCCCACACTCCACCAACTTGAGGGTGACAAGTGTCGCCCTCTCGTTGGTCCAAAATATATCGTCTCTCGGAAAAATCCGCAAAAATTAGAAATGACATAGCCGGAATTTTCCCTTCGCAAGTTTTGTAAAACGTTTCGTCGAAAAATGATTCTAATCGGGTGTTGTGCACAAAATATTTTCGTCCAAGCCTACTTAAAGTTCAAAATTTTTCTACGTACGTCCTTACGTACATACTCTGGAAATACGGGGTATAACATTCTCCCCTCCTTAGAAACATTCGTCCCGAATGTTCCTTCTAAGTCTCAAAACAAACATGCGCCAGTATAGTCTTCACTGCTATACTTACGAAAACAATCATGCCACACCTGGCCACAATACAACACGCGCAAATACTTACGTCCAAGTCCACGAGGAATCACCTCCATCACTACAAAAACTCCCACCCAAGGGCTAAAAGATACTCCCTTCGCACCTTCTCTTTACAAACGAAATGATCACAACCATGCTCGTAATACATGCTCGCTTCTTCTCTAATTCGTCGTACCCTTCTCGTACACTCGAACTCTTTCTCATAACTTACCACATTTCTGTTACTGCTTCAGTTTCCAAATCTCTGGGTTACTACCTCCAACTTGGTCATCATTAACTGGGAACACTCTGGATGGATCTCCGATATTTTCTGATCATAACAACATGAAAGACCGGACGTACTGCCTCCTACGTCGGACGGCAATGCTAACCATAGGCAACTTGGCCTATTCTTCACATGACCTGGAAAGGCCCCAAGTAACTCGGGCTAAGTTTCCTCTGTTTTCCGAAACTCGTCACACCCTTCCGGGGTGGTACCTTCAAGAAGACCCTCCACAACACGAACTCCAAGCGCCGCCGATCATCCGCACGACTTCTGTTGACTCTGAGCTGCCAATAACCTCTTCTGGATAAGCTTCACCCTATCCATATCCTGCCGAGACAAGTATGAACCAACTATCTGAACTTTGCCAACATCGAACCAATCGACGCAAGAACTTGCACTTCCGCCCCTACAAGGCTTCGTAAGGCGATATCCGCATACTGAAATGGTAGTTATAAAAACACTCCCTCAACAGGAGGTAACAATACTCACTACCCACGAAATCCAAACATCGCCAGAGGGCGAGCGCCATCGAGACTCACCTGAATTCCTAACCCTGCCTGGTAAAACTTCCAGAAAACGAAATAGCCACCACCTGGGCTTCACTGTCTGTCATAAGGTGAAAGTAGGCACCGTGCGACTTTACAACCTTCTCGATAAAAACATCTCGCATAACTTCGAGTAAATGCCCGATCAAGGACAAGATGGGCTGACCTCATCGGCCCGACTACTGGTCGAACGCATCTACGAACTCATACTGTTATACCCCGTAGTTCCAGGGTATGTATGCGAGGACGTACGTACGAGAATACGACAGAAAGATTGGAAAGGAAGAAAGAGGTGAATTTTCCACGGAAAAGTTTCCGGTTTTTGTGAAGGAAAAAGGTTCGTTAATGGGAATTGGATTCCCATATTTGGTTTTTGGACTTCTTGGATTATATTAGAATATTGGAATTTTATTTTCGGAAATGGTCACGTGGGGCCCACGGGAGAAATTTACGGTTTTGTGGGGCCCGCTTTGATTTTGAGATTTTGGCCGTTATAGATATTTTCGGAAGACGAAATATTTTGGACGAATCGGGGGGCGACACGTGTCACCCCCATGTGGCACCTTTGGGCCGATATATGTTTGTGCACAACACCCGGTTAGAGTCGTTTCGGCCGAAACGTTTTCACGACTTCGTAGGGAATTTCCGCTATGTCATTTAGTATTTTTGCGGATTTTTCCGAGAGGCGAACATTTTGGACCAACGAGAGGCGGACGGCACCTCTCGTTGGTGGAGGTGGCGGTCTTGACGAAAGGGGTGGCAAGTGGGAGATATTTTGAAGATATTTTGTGTGCAAGTTGGCTAGGACACGGGTGAATCTTGGCCCTACACTTGCTAGGCACTTGGCTAGATCTTGCCGTTGGTTGGCCTTGGCTTGTCTTATAAATACCCTCTCCTTTGATGAACTTCTTCATCCAAAATGCCTAAGTCTTGAGAGCCTTCCTCCTTTCGTGAGACCCCCTTGGCCGAGAGTTCCCCCCCTAGTGGGGCAGGCAGGTAGCCACCCTCCTTTGTGGTGTGCTGGGGTACCCCCTAGCCTAGTTTGTTTTCATATAATACCCCCCCCCTCTTGATAGAAATACTCTCAAAAGTATTGTTATAATGCCCAAATTACCTTAGCCGTATACCTTGTTGTATTCTAAGGTTATACCTATACGAAAAGCCCAGAAAATACTATTATACTTCCCGTCAGTCACAAAACCGAAACCCTAGGAAAATCTCCATAGTCCGTTGGAGTATTGTGAAGAAGTTGGTTAGAACTTCTAAGGGTGGTTTAGAGCGGGTTGGAGCGCTCGGAGTTGGAGCTAAACGATTGCCCAGGATCGACTTTATATTTGGATAATTATGGGCTTAGCGAGGTAAATATCTTGTCCCCCTATTGTAATTGGATATTACATGTTGTAGGAAAATATAGTTAAAGTATACTATATATGTATAACTGAACATAGCTTGTGGCAATGTCCTTGGACTTAAGCTCAAGAATCGAATGCTTTTTACATAGATCAGACATGAGACTTGTGTAGTAATCGTGGAGTAGAATTGTACCCGTTCGGATTAGATGTATAACCCCCCCCTGGTTGGCTTGATAGCCGGCCCCGTTAGAGGAGGAGATTTACGCTGTTGCGGGGGGGGGAGGTGCTGTCGAATTTTCTGTAGAATGTTCTACGATGTTAATAAGCGCCTTGTGGCCTTATAGGTTGAAATGCTACGTGTGGAATGATCCACTTGACTTAAGGAGTAGCCGACTGTTTGGAGCGTTTTGCTATTAGTCGATACTCGTCGCGAGGTATGTGAACCTCTTCCTATCTCTCTAGCATGATATGTGTAAACTATGTAGTACGGTAGACGTACATGTGCTAAATGTATTCGATGGGTTTAAAACATAAAGTGTTATAACGGCTTTATGGGAAGTTGGTTATAACAGCTTTATGTAGATAAGAAAACACTTTGTGGTTTTTAAAAGGTAAATGATTTGTTTATAACTGGCTTGATGTGTGATTATAAAGAACTTGAAGTATTTCAAAAGATTTCTGAAATCGTTTTGAAAGAGAAGTAATACTTGGTTTTTGAGAACTTAAGAGTTATACTAGCTTTATGGGAAGTTAGGTATAACGGCTTAAGAACGTTTTACTGATGTTGGAAATCAGGATGTGTATCGACAAACCACTGCAGCGTTAATAAAAGGAAATGTTTTGAATAATTAAGTATTATTAAAACCAGTAGAAACTTCCATCTGCATAGAAGCTAAGATGAGACAAAATGATATTTCCTAGATCATGGCTGCTGTAATAAGATTGTTATAAACAAGAATATCCTACTCACATATAAGGCTTATGTTTCTCAGATTGTTTAAAAGAGAATTATATTCTTAAATGAATAAGACTATGAACTACGAAACCTTTCTAAAATAAGAAACGTGAGCATTTGAAATTAGGCAAACTTGGACGTTTGGAAAATAATGTTGTTACTTGGTTTTACAAAGGTAAGTGTTTTGGTTTACTTAAAAAGACAGTCACTCTATTTTATACTACGGGTATTGTGTGACTTATGTGATAGGAACAGATCTTTTAAAGATTTGATGTATGAAGTACGTTGGGGTTAGATACTCGAACTTGTTAGTAGAAAGTACCTTGGGTGAATAACTTGATTGTATTGGTTTGTGATAGCCTTGTAATACTTTCTTGTTGATGTGATAAGTAAACATGTTAGGATGCTACTTGTGTTAGTATCTTGTGATTGTTATGTAAGGGGGTCATTCTTGCTGTGCTTACATTGTTAAAAGGTAAGTCCATTGTACTGTTATTATATCACCTACCCTCGATTTGTATACCGAGGGCTTGCCACCCTTGATGCGTCTATACGGCTATGCGGTCCTTGAGACTATGCGGAGCTGCGGTATGCTCCAGGATTGACTGATCATTCCGGGTGTTTAGCCTGATGCGGGGGAATTCCCTATGCGGTCTCTGAGGGACTATGCGGTCCTTGAAGGGCTATGCGGGCTGCGGAAGTCCAGGACGGATACCGAGGGTTAGGTCGCTTCACGCGGGTATACCTCGGGTGGTCTAGACCGTGATTCGAGGAATACCTTATGCGTACGTGCGTGTGACCTATGCGGAGCCGCGAGTTCGAGAATAGACGCGCGACATTGATCTGCGCGGTGGCGGCCGATCTCGTGCGGTCTGCAGAGACCTCGTGATACGATTTGTGGCATTTGTAGTGCGGGGTCTTAGTAGTCGGCTATGCCTTCGTACTTACCCCGTACGGTCTTATTGTGATGACATTGAGGGCGTGAGTCCCTGACTTGACATGACTGCTTAGTTGTTATGAACTGTAGTTTGGTTATCATACATGTCTCCTGCTTTATATAGACTACTATGATTTCGATTCTGATATTACTTTACGATTTCATACTTGGTACATGTTATCGACCTCCGCTGGGTGCGTTCATGCCGCAGTTGAGGTACATCGATCGTTGATCCTAGCTCTCGTGGTCAGCGTTGGGAAGCTCCGTTTCTCGGAGGCTTATCATTGGTATAGTCCTCGTAGTAAGTGTTTACATTCGAGGGTTTGGGCCCCGCCCCGCCATTGTGGTCGATCATTCTTAAGTGCGTAGTAATCGTTGTGGCGGGGTTGGTAAAAAGGATTGCCGCTCATTTGTAAAAGAGTTGATGGTTATATATATATGCCGAAAGGCAAGTTTCACTGATTATTGTTTTATATTTACATTATCTCATGTTGTTGTTTTATGTTCCATTGATTACTCGATGTTGTGTCACTAGGGTGCCCGGTAGGCACGATCACGCCCGCCGGTCGTGACAAAAGTGGTATCGAGCGATTAATCCTCGGAAAGTGTCTGCATCGTATCGAGAGAGTC
The DNA here is from genome assembly GCA_029844215.1 of Przewalskia tangutica. Taxonomy (NCBI): domain Eukaryota; kingdom Viridiplantae; phylum Streptophyta; class Magnoliopsida; order Solanales; family Solanaceae; genus Przewalskia; species Przewalskia tangutica. The sequence continues at coordinate 70,654,480 of CM056727.1, forward strand.
TTGATTATCGGGGTGTTGTGCACCACACCAATAATCAGGAGGCTATAGGATATTTAGGATTGGTTTCTATTCTTCTCACTCTGAGATCGTGCCTTAGAGCTGTGTTGTAAGTTGGACCCTCTGACGAAATTATTTCCCTTATCGTTATGCCTCCGTAGGCAACCCGCCCGGAGGGCAAGGCCAGGAGCTGCGAGTAGAGTTCAGAGGGTGGCGAGGGCACAGGCCAAATCATTACCTAGGGTAGTGCTTCATTCGGGGGTTTCTGCGACGTCACTAGCCCCAGCAGAGTTTAAGCATGGCGACGGCAGTTTCTACTGCGGCCATGATATGTGAACCTTCAGTTCCACGACCGGGAACAGAGAATATAGATTGCCAAGGGACAACCCTGTTACTAGCTATAGATTTGGCTACCAGAGAATATACCGATGTACCGCGAGTCTTGAGGACTATCTAAAAGAGGGTTGTGCAAGAGTAATTCTTCAGTTAGGCTTGAGCATGGCACGTATGCGGGCTTATGCGCGCAGCAGTCGAAGCGTAGAGATCGACGGGTTAACCAAGGATGAGAAGAGGCGGGCGAAGCAAGGTCCTTGGTAACTTTCAAGGTGAGTATACCTTAAGTGCTATGTTACGATAGCGATTGTGTTAGTTGTGATTAGAAATCATGGTGGGTTAACCGTAAGATTTTGGAGGATAGAGAAAGTGTGAGCCTTAGAGCTTTATACGCAGACCTTAGAGGTAAGGCCATCTCGGGTAGACGTATGTTTATGTTTGACCATAGGAGTGCATAGTGCACGTGAGTGTGTTTTGGGATAAGTCCTAAGTAGTATGAAATGAAAGAGGGTAGTTGAGCTAAGAAGACCGCTAGGTTTTCGTAACATGTTTAGTAAGACTGTTCCTTGGGAGATGGTATTTTGCACCTTGGGTCGGGTTGAGGCTACGTCTTGGGTCAACCCGCGTAGGTTTGGTGGTGGGGTCGGTTGTGGTGGTCCCTCTTTGTGTTAGGGTCATGAGGGTGTTAGGCCCATGTTTAGTTAGCTGCTGAAGTTCGTGGATCGTTCGACCGTGGTGGTCGGGCGATGAAGCGACCTATCGTGTTCTTGGTCGGTCGTTCCTCGGCAGTGTTGATGTTATCCGAAAAGGTTGTGAGGTTGCAGGGGTGCCTACCTTCACCTTATGATGACAGTGGAGCCAGTGCACTGTTTCTCTCGGAGTTTGTACGGGGAAGGGCTAGAACTCGTGAGTCTCCAGATCGCATTCGCCCGGGCGGTGTTTTGATTTCGGGGTAGGCGAGGATCGTTGTCTCGGTTGAAGTGTTTAAGCTACCATTTCGTTGTTCGGATGTCGACTTGTGGCGCCTTGTAGGCAGAAATGCAAGTTGCCGGTCGATTGGTTCGATGTTGGCAGGGTTCAGATAGTTGGTTCAGGCTTGTTCCAGCAGACTGTGGATAGTGCGAAGCTTGTCTAGAAGAAGTTCTGGCAGCTCAGAGAAATCGTGCGGGTAATCGGCGACGACGCTTTGAGTTCAGGTTGACGGTCGGTCTTCTTGAAAGTACCACCCCGGTTAGGGTGTGACGAGTTTTGGAAACAAAGGGAACTTAGCCCGAGTTACTTGGGGCCCTTTTGAGTTCATGTGAAGAATAGGCCAGGTTGCCTATATGTTAGCTTTTGCCGTCCGACTTAGGAGGCATGACGTCCGGTCTTTCGTATTGTTATGTTCGGGAAAGTATCGAAGATCCATCCAGGATGTTCCCAGTTAATGATGACCACGTTAGAGATAGTAACCCCGAGTTTTGGATACTAAAGCGATATCGAAATGTGATAAGAATCAAGTGTACAACCTTGATGATCGTGACGCCGTACCATTTGTTGGGTCGTCGGAGCAAGGCTCGCGACAAAGTGACAAAAGTAGTATTATTTGTGGTGATGTAGAGGTGTTTCCTCGTGGACTTAGATGTAAGTTTTGCGCAGGTGTTTCCATGGCCAGCTGTGGCAGGATTGTTTCGTAAGTATAGTAGTGAAGACTATACTGGCACGCGTTCGTTTTGAGACTTAGAAGGACCATTCGACGAATGTTTCTGAGGGAAGAATGTTATACCCGTAGTTCCGGGTATGTATGCGAGGACGACGCACGAGAATCTGTAAAGATTGGAAAGGAAGAAAGAGGTGAATTTTCCACGGAAAAGTTTCCGGTTTTGTGAAGGAAAAGGTTCGTTAATGGGAATTGGATTCCCATATTTGGTTTTTGGACTTCTTGGATTATATTAGAATATTGGAATTTTATTTTCGGAAATGGTCACGTGGGGCCCACGGGAGAAATTTACGGTTTTGTGGGGCCCGCTTTGATTTTGAGATTTTGGCCGTTATAGATATTTTCGGAAGACGAAATATTTTGGACGAATCGGGGGGCGACACGTGTCACCCCCATGTGGCACCTTTGGGCCGATATATGTTTGTGCACAACACCCGGTTAGAGTCGTTTTTCGACGAAACGTGTTCCACGCTTTCGTAGGGAATTTCCGCTATGTCATTTAGTATTTTTGCGGATTTTTCCGAGAGGCGAACATTTTGGACCAACGAGAGGCGACAGCACCTCTCGTTGGTGGGTAAGGTGCGTGCTTGACGAAAAGGGGGTGGCAAGAGGGAGATATTTTGGACGATATTTTGTGTGCAAGTTGGCTAGGACACATGGGTGAATCTTGGCCCTACACTTGCTAGGCACTTGGCTAGATCTTGGCCATTGGTTGGCCTTGGCTTGTGCTATAAATACCCCTCTCCTTTGATGAACTTCTTCATCCAAAATGCCTAAGTCTTGAGAGCCTTCCTCCCTTTTCGTGAGACCCCTTGGCGAGAGTTCCCCACAGTGGCAGGCCGAGGTAGCCACCACTCCTGTGGTGTGGCGTGGGGTACCCACTAGCCTAGTTTGTTTTCATATAATACCCCCCCCCTCTTGATAGAAATACTCTCAAAAGTATTGTTATAATGCCCAATTACCTTAGTAGTATACCTTGTTGTATTCTAAGGTTATACCTATCTGAAAAGCCAGAAAATACTATTATACTTCCGTCGGTCCACAAACCGAAACCCTAGGAAAATCTCCATAGTCAGTTGGAGTATTGTGAAGAAGTTGGTTAGAACTTCTAAGGGTGGTTTAGAGCGGGTTGGGCGCTCGGAGTTGGAGCTAAACGATTGCCGGGATCGACTTTATATTTGGATAATTATGGGCTTAGCGAGGTAAATATCTTGTCCTATTGTAATTGGATATTACATGTTGTAGGAAAATATAGTTAAAGTATACTATATATGTATAATGAACATAGCTTGTGTGATGTCCTTGGACTTAAGCACAAGAATGAAGCTGTTTTTACATAGGGTGTATTCTGATGAGACTTGTGTAGTAATCTTGTGGAGTAGAATTGTACCCGTTCGGATTAGATGTATAACCCCTGGTTGGCTTGATAGCGGCCCGTTAGAGGAGGAGATTTCTGTTGTTGCGGGAAGTCTTTGTCGAATTTTACGTAGAATGTTCTACGATGTTAATAAGCGCGCTTGTGGCCTTATAGGTTGAAATGCTACGTGTGGAATGATCCACTTGACTTAAGGAGTAGCCGATTTGTTTGGAGCGTTTTGCTATTAGTCGATACTCGTCGCGAGGTATGTGAACCTCTTCCTATCTCTCTAGCATGATATGTGTAAACTATGTAGTGCGGTAGGCGTCATGTGCTAAATGTATTCGATGGGTTTAAAACATAAAGTGTTATAACGGCTTTATGGGAAGTTGGTTATAACGACTTTATGTAGATAAGAAAACACTTTGTGGTTTTTAAAAGGTAAATGATTTGTTTATAAGCGGCTTGATGTGTGATTATAAAGAACTTGAAGTATTTCAAAAGATTTACGAAATCGTTTTGAAGAGAAGTAATACTTGGTTTTGAGAACTTAAGAGTTATACTAGCTTTATGGGAAGTTAGGTATAGCGGCTTAAGAACGTTTCACGATGTTGGAAATCGGGATGTGTATCGACAAACCACTGCGGCGTTAATAAAGGAAATGTTTTGAATAATTAAGTATTATTAAAACCGGTAGAAACTTCCATCTGCATAGAAGCTAAGATGAGACAAAATGATATTTCCTAGATCATGGTCTTTGTAATAAGATTGTTATAAACAAGAATATCCTACTCACATATAAGGCTTATGTTTCTCAGTTGTTTAAAAGAGAATTATATTCTTAAATGAATAAGACTATGAACTCTGAAACCTTTCTAAAATAAGAAAGCGTGAGCATTTGAAATTAGGCAAACTTGGGCGTTTGGAAAATAATGTTGTTACTTGGTTTTACAAAGGTAAGTGTTTTGGTTTACTTAAAAAGAGTCACTCTATTTTATACTACGGGTATTGTGTGACTTATGTGATAGGAGCAGATCTTTTAAAGATTTGATGTATGAAATGCGTTGGGGTTAGATACTCGAACTTGTTAGTAGAAAGTACCTTGGGTGAATAACTTGATTGTATTGGTTTGTGATAGCCTTGTAATACTTTCTTGTTGATGTGATAAGTAAACATGTTAGGATGCTACTTGTGTTAGTATCTTGTGATTGTTATGTAAGGGGTCATTCTTCTTTGTGCTTACATTGTTAAAAGGTAAGTCCATTGTCTTGTTATTATATCACCTACCCTCGATTTGTATACCAGGGCTTGCCACCCTTGATGCGGTCTATACGGCTTTATGCGGTCGCGAGACTATGCGGAGCTGCGGTATGCTCGGGATTGGTCGATCATTCGGGTGTTTAGCCCGATGCGGGGAATTCCTATCGCGGTCTCACGAGGACTATCGCGGTCCTTGAAGGGCTATGCGAGTGCGGAAGTCGGCGACGGATCCGAGGGTTAGGGCGCCGATCACGGGGTATACCTCAGGTGGTCTAGGACCAGGATACGAGGAATAACTTATGCGGTGCGTGTGTGACCTATGCGGGCGCGAGAGTTCGAGGAATAAACGCGCACATTGATCTGCGGGCGGTGGCGGCCGATCCTGTGGTGCGGTCTAGAGAGACCTCGTGATACAGTTTGTGGCATTTGTGGTACTGGGGGTCTTAGTAGTCGGCTATGCCTTCGTACTTACCCCGTACGGTCTTATTGTGATGACTTTGAGGGCGTGAGTCCCTGACTTGACATGACTGCTTAGTTGTTATGAACTGTAGTTTGGTTATCATACATGTCTCCTGCTTTATATAGACTACTATGATTTGATTCTGATATTACTTCTGATTTCACATACTTGGTACATGTTGTCTTGACCTCGCCGAAGTGCGTTCATCTGCGAGTTGAGGTACATCGATCGTTGATCCTAGCTCTCGGTCCGCGATTCGGCGTTTGGGAAGCTCCGTTTCTCGGAGGCTTATCGGTGGTATAGTCCCTGTCGTAGTAAGTGTTTACATTCGGGGGTTTGGCGGGGCCTGTCCGCCATTGTGGTCGTATCATTCTTAAGTGCATGTAATCTGTTGTGGGCGGGGTTGGTAAAAAGGATTAATTTGTTCATTTGTAAAAGAGTTGATGGTTATATATATATGCGAAAGGCAAGTTTCCTGATTATTGTTTTATATTTCTGTTATCTCATGTTGTTGTTTTATGTTCCGCTGATTACTCTGATGTTGTGTCACTAGGGTGCCCGGGGTAAGGCACCAGTCACGGGCCCAGTTTCGGGTCGTGACACATACGATGGTTAACTAAACTTGGGCCTAACACCCTCATGACCCTACCACCTGGCGGAACCACCGGCCCGACCCGCACAAAAGCAGTCGCGGGTTGACCCGCGATTGGTCCTCAACCCGACCCGTTATCGCGCAAAAACTCTTGTTCCCCGATCCGGAACAATCTCACTAATCACGTTACGAAAACCTAGCGGTCTTCTTAGCTCAACTACCCTCTTTCATTCCACACTACTCAGGGACTTATCCCACAAACATAGCTCACGTGCACCATGCACTCCGACAAGGGTTAAACGTAAAAATATAAATCTTTTACTCGAGATGGCCTTGCTTCTAAGGTCTCTACGTATAAAGCTCTAAGGCTCACACTTTTTCTTATCCCCCAATCTTTCCCGGTTAACTAACCATGATTTCTAATCACAATACACTTATGTTATCTGAACATAACACTTAAGATATACTCATCTCATCATACGTACTAATCTCTAGAGGGTTAAGGATATACTTGTATCTACTGCTTCACTTTAGTCGTTCTAATCAAACCTACCCCGTAGGGCGCATAGCTAGGGAAGATGACGAACTACCCACCGATCCTGAAGGCTGAGTCCTCCTACTAGGACATCCTTTCGACACATGGCCGGCGACGTGGCCAGAAACAAGTACCAACTAAAGGCGACATTCCCGGGATGGCGTGCATCGCCTGTGAATCTTGAGAAAAGCGAATCTGGTGGCTAGGACCTATATAAATCGTGAACGAGAAACCACGAGTTCGACCAACTCCTAAATACCCGAGCATACGAAGTGCGCGGAGGTCCACTCTGTACTGGCGGAGGCGCATAACCAGTCTGCTGCTGAGAAGGTCCGCCTCGAAAGTTACCAAAGGACCCTGCTGTTCTGGCCCTCTTCTGCTGATCTTGGTTAATCCGTCTATCTCTACGTTTCTCGGCTTGTTGCGCATAAGCCCGTACACAGGCCATGCTCAAGCCTAACTGAAGAACTACTCTTGCACAACCCTCTCTTAGATATTTATAAAGGCCCGCGATAAATCGGTACATCATATACCCCCTGGTAGCTTAAATCCCTAGCTAGTAACAGGGTCGCCTCTTTGCAATCTATATTCTCTGTTCCCAGTCGTGGAACTGATCATATATCAAGGTCGCGATGACGCTCTCGCCCGTGCTAAACTTCTGAAATTTTGGTGACGTCGCAGAACTCCCCAAATGAAGCACCACCCCAGGTGATGATTGGGCTCGGGCCCACGTAACCCTCTGTACTCTACTCGCAGCTCCCTCGGCTGCCTTGCCCTTCTGGGCCCGGGTTGCCTTACGCGGAGGCATAACGGTAAGGGAAAGAAATACGTTAGAGGGGTCCAACTTATAACACAGCTCTAAGGCACGATCTCAGAGTGAGAAGAATGGAAACCAATCCTAAATATCCTATAGCCTCATGATTATTGGTGTGGTGCACAACAGCGATAATCAAGACTCTACTAGATACGGATGCATAGACACTTTCAGAGGATTAATCGCTCGATACCACTTTTGTCACGACCGAACGGGCGTGGTCGTGCCTTACCGGGCACCCTAGTGATACAACATCAGTAATCGGTGAACATAAAATAATAACGAAATGACATGAAGTATGAAACAATAATCGAGAAAGTTGCCTTGCGGCATATATAAATATCAACTAGACGATTACATCCCTTTTCACGATTACGCCTGCGGTACTACGGACCTCTAAGAGTGACATGACAACAATGGCGGGGCGGGGCCCGCCATACCACGAATGTAGCACCTACTACGGCGGGGACTATACCTGATAAGCCTCGAGAAACGGAGCTTCCCAACGCGAACTGACCACGAGCTAGGATCAACGGCGGTGTACCTCAACTGCGGCGTGAACGCGGCCCGAAGGAGGTCGATGCAACGGTACCAAGTATGTGGCGAAAATGCGTAAATGAAATCATAGTAGTCTACATAAAGCAGGAGACATGTATGATAACCAAACTACAGTTCACAATAAATAAGCAGTCATGTCAAGTCAGGGACTCACGCCCTCAAAGTCATCACTCAAATATAACTATGGGTCTCACGCCCACAACATCAATCATGCCCGTGTAATACCTTCCTCACTGCCGGCAGTCTATGATATAAAAGCACCAAGGAATACATATGAACACCAGGTCCCACCTGTGTCATCATAAAACCGTACGGGGTAAGTACGAAGGCATAGCCGACTACTAAAACCCACAGTACAAACAAGGTCATAAACTGTATCATGAGATCTGTCTAGACCGTCACATGATCAAAGCTGGCCACTCAGTTAATTCGAACTTGAGCCCGAATGTTGAATCCACTTTTTTGATTCTTTCCTCACCCGCAGTATCTAATGTGCGCGTCTAGCCCTGGAACTTCCCGCAGCTCCGCATAGGCCACTCCAATGGCCCGCATGAGGTATTCCCCGCATCGAGGGTAGCTACTCCCCGGCATCCGCCTGGACTCGCAGTCCGTATGGCCACATAGACCGCATGACCATATAGGCCGCACACTAACCTGGAACTCTCGTAGCTCCGCATAGGTCCCCGGGACCCGCATGAGGTATCCTCGAATCATAGTCACCGCATCGCTCGAGTATTACCCGCGTCGGAGGCGGCAACCTCGGGATCATGTCAAGGTGAGTGGTACAATACCAACATAACGGTGATAGTTAAACAACATAAAGCGCGATCGAGGAAAACCCCTTTACACAAACATCACAAGATACTAACACGTAGCATCCTAACATGTTTACTTATCAAACCAACAAGAAAGTATTACAAGGCTATCACAAACCAACACAATCAAGTTATTCACACAAGATACTTTCTACTTTATGTTAAACAAGTTCGGGTTTTTATTCCCAAAGTACTTCATACATTAACTCTTTAAAAGATACGTTACTTTCACAAAAGTCACACAATACCCGTAGTATAAAAATAGAGTGACTATCTTTTAAGTAAACCAAAACACTTCCCTTTGTAAAATCAAGTAACAACATTACTTTCCAAACGTTCAAGTTTGCCTAATTTCAAATGTTCAAGTTTCTCATTTTTTGAAAGGTTTCGTAGTTCGTAGTTTTAATCCTTTAAAACAATTTGAGAAACATATACCTTATGTGTGAGTAGGTTATTTTTGTTCATAACAATCTTATTACAGCAACCATGATCTAGGAAATGTAATATCATTTTGTCTCATCTTAGCTTCTATGCAGATGGAAGTTTCTACTGGTTTTAATAATACATGAATTAGTCAGTACATTTCTCTTTAACGCATTTGCGATGGTTTGTTCGATACTTATTCTGATTTCCGAAATCAGTAAAACATTATTTCTTTTAACAACCCAATACTCATTACTCATGAATGAGGTTTCACACTTTTTAACAAAATTCATATTAATTTAACTAAGTCAAGTCTCTTAACTTCTAAAATCGATAAATCATTCTTTTTATCTCTCTTAAGTCATTATACCTAACTTCCCATAAAGCTAGTATAATTCTTAAGCTTTTAAAACCAAGTGTTACTCTTCTTTCAAGAAGGTTTCTTAATACTTTTGAGATACTTCAAGATTCTTATTATTCAGGCTTAAGTCAAAAGACATTGCCGTAAAACTACATTCAGTTAACACACGTACGTCTACCGTACTATATATATATTCTTTTAAAATACTTCCAGATTCTTATTATTCAGGCTTAAGTCAAAAGACATTGCCGTAAAACTACATTCAGTTAACACACGTACGTCTACCGTACTATATATATATTCTTTTAAAATACTTCCATATTCTTATTATTCAGGCTTAAGTCAAAAGACATTGCCGTAAAACTACATTCAGTTAACACACGTACGTCTACCGTACTATATATATATTCTTTTAAAATATCATGCTCAAGAGGATAGGAAGAATCACATACCTCGCGACGATTATCGACTATTAGCAAAATGCTCCACGGCTATAACCCGGCTAGCCTTGTCCACCTTTCAAGTAGTACATGCTACTCGCAGAACATTCAACCTATAAAGGTTATACAGTCTATCAATGTCTAGACTACTCGGTAGAATAAATCTAGATACAAGTTTCTAAGGAAAATTGGGTAGCCCTTCCCTACCCGTCAAACTTCACAAGTCTACTGTAATACCGTCCTATGTAAGTACAGTTCAATTCCCTTCTTATATACCTTCCTTGTATATAACTTATACTTAATTCTTATACTTCAATAGTATGCAAACTCAATTACAATAGGGAGACAAGATATTTACCTCGGTAAGCCCATAATTATCCAAGTATAAATGTCGATCCTGAGCAACGTTTAGCTCCTACTCTGGGCGCTCCAACCCGCTCCAAACAACCCTTTAGAAGTTCTACGCAACTTCTTCTTAATCCTTTTGTCACGACCCAGCCCCGGGGCCATGACTGGTACCCTACCGGGGTACCCTGTCAGGTATATGTCAGAGAATAGCAGCGGAACATACATAACACATTACTTAGAGAAAAGGGTAAACATGCGGCGGTAGATAAAGCGCCTTCTATAAAACATACTTGAACAAAAGTATAGTAATACAACTGGTTCTTATAGCCCAAAACACATAGGTGACCACAGACCTCTAAAGATAACAACTGTGGCGGGACAGGGCCCCGCCATACCCCTGAATGTACAAAACACCTATAGCATCAGGGAGTATCCGTACCAATAAACAAGCTTCCGGAGGGATGGAGCTTCTGACACTAGAGTAGTGATCCTAAGAACGAGGATCCTCAATCCGCTTACCGCACTGTGGCATGAACGCAGCCCCAGGAAGGGTCGATTACCAATATGTACCAAGTATGTAAAGTGGAAAAATCGTAATAATGATACCATAAGTCTGAAAGTAAGCTGGAGTCATGGAAGTCGATAAAATACCTTTTATTGTGCCTTACTAACAATGAGAGTGACAAGTATATATATATATGATACTGCATAAAATAGGAGGCTCATGATCAAGACGGGGTATCTCGCCCGTGGTATCAATAAAACCATCCTACTCCTGGGACTATTTCACCCGCATGGGTCCTGTGGACCCGCATGAGGTACTCCTCGCATCGGTTGTACCCGCCGTCATGGGACTATTTCACCCGCATAAGCCCATAAGGACTCGCATGAGGTATTCCTCGCATCATGGGTAGCAAATCCACGGAACAGGTGGTATAACGATCTTGGGGACTTTCCCCTCAGATATACTCTTACCAGGCGGATGGTATAACGATCTTGGAGTGTACTCGCCGATATACTCTTACACCGGAGCAGATGGTATAACGATCTTGGGGCTTGCCCGCGGATATACTCTTACACAGTGCGGATGGTATAACGATCTTGGATCGCCCGCCGGATATACTCTTTACCGGAGAAGGTGGTATGGCGATCTTGGGGCTTGCCTCGGACATACTCTTACTCGGAGAAGGTGGTATAACGATCTTGGGGCTTGCCTCGGATATACTCTTACCCTAGCTCAAGCGTCATCATATCATAATCATAAATAAGTTAAGAAAACTTATAACTTCTTATTAGTCTTGTTCATATACCCTCTCATTTTAGTTTACTTAAGGCACTTAATCATATCTTTAATAAAAGAAAATCGGGAATTTAACCCAAGTACTACATACTTCAACTCTTTTAAAAATGACTCTTTATACATAAAACTCTTGGGCAATTGATACCTTAAAATCAATTTGCCTCTCCATATACTTATCTTACTTTTAGAGTAAATCTCTTCTCATTAACCTTTTATGAAGCTAATAAACCAACTTTCCATAAAGTTGTTATATTAACTCTATACTTTAGTAAAATCATACTTTTCCCCAACCAAGGGATTTATACATTCTTAAAACGAAACAAGTCATTATATACTTAAAACAAGTAAGAATACCAAATCTTGTACGTCTACCGTACTACATAGCTTCATCTATTCATGCTCAAGAGATAGGAAAACTTCACATACCTCTTTGGTCAATCCACTTGCTAAGCTCAACTACTGCAAGTAATATTTCAACCTATAATAATCACGATACGTTTGTTAACCTCTAATCTCAAAGTAGAACAATCTAATTTCAAGGCCACTAAATTCTATGAAAAATTGGGCAGCATTTCCTTTGTTTCTACTCACTTTGCCACCTTTCTCAAGGCCGAATTTATCATCCAAACACCACATTTAAGGTTCAATCAATCCAACAATTCAAAGGGGATTACACACCCAAAATTCTGCCCCATAAGTTTACAACAATTCACTTAACAATTCTAAGGTAGTTTTTTAGGCTACAATATGCTCATAACCTCTTCTTAACCCATTCTTCATATCCAAACCACATTTTCTAGCATGCAATGACTCTAAGAGCATTATTTTACTACCACAAGTTCATTCTTCTAAGCATGCAACACTAGAACTAATTCTAAAGGAAGAAATGTTACCTTAAAGTTTTAGCCAAACTTATTCCAAAGACTTTGCTAGCTTTCTTGCCAAGAACACCACCACAAGCTAGCCACAAGCTTCCTTCTTGTGTTCTTCATTTTTCAGATTTCCTTAGGCTAGAATCTTCTTGGAGTTTTAGAGAGAAGGAGGAGCTTTGGAATATTTTAAGAGAGAAGGAAGAGGTTTTTCAAAGAGAGAGATGACAAATGACCAAGTCTTTAAGACTTGGTCAATATATTGCATGTAAAAATCAGATGAGGGGGGACACTTGTCCCCACCTGTTCCTTCCAAAAGAAAAATCGACTTTTCTAAGTTTTTCCTTTGATTTCCGCCTGCGCGGCCTGCCGGCGCGCGGCCCGACTCTGCGGACCCTCGGATCTTCGTGCGCGGCCTGCTTCGGGCGCGGCGCTGAAACTTCAGCGACCCTACAGTACTTTAGGCGCCGCGGCCCTGCCTCCGGAGCTGCGGCCCTGTCGCCCTTGTCCGAAACACATTTCTGTCCGACTGCGCGCTGAACTTATAATTCTCATAACTTTCTATTCCAACGTCCTATCGACGAACGGTTGGTTGCGTTGGAATCTAGACTCAATGAACTACGCCTTAGGCCTTTGAACCACTTAGGAACTCTCAATGTACCGGGTCATAACCCGCCTTAAAGTTGACTAAAAATCCGCCCGGAATAATCCGTCAACCTATCCTTTGAAAATTTTAAGTCTTACATTCTTTCGTACGCTCTCATACGTAGGGTCAGAACTACGGGGTATAACACCTTCAACCGGCTATGAAGATTTTCCTAAGGGTTTCGTTTTGAGACAAAAAGGACATAAGATAGTATTTCCGGGCTCTACGTATAGAGGTATCTTTGGAATACTACAAGGTATACGGCTAAGGTATTTTGGTATAGTAACAATACTTTGGAGAGTATTTTCTACCAAGAGGGGGGTGTATTTTATGAGAACAACTAGGCAAGGGGGGTGTGTCTCGGCCACACCATAAGGAGGGGGGTGACAACTCTCGGCCAAGGGTCCTCGCGAAATGGGGAGGGTTTTCAAGACTTAAGGAAGTGAGGAGTGGATGAAGAAAGCTTCACAAAGGGGGGGGGGGGGGATATTTATAGGGAGTTCAAGGGCCAAGATCTAGCCAAGTTGGGGGCAAGTGGAGGGCCAAGTTTTGCCCACGTGCCCACTAGTCCCTACTCCACAAATCCTCACAAATATCCTACCAACTATGACCCTAAATCGTGCAAGTTGCGTCACACTCCACCAACTTGAGGGTGACAAGTGTCGCCCTCTCGTTGGTCCAAAATATTTCGTCTCTCGGAAAAATCCGCAAAAATTAGAAATGACATAGCCGGAATTTTCCCTTCGCAAGTTTTGTAAAACGTTTTGTCGAAAAACGATTCTAATCGGGTGTTGTGCACAAAATATTTTCGTCCAAGCCTACTTAAAGTTCAAAATTTTTCTACGTACGTCCTTACGTACATACTCTGGAAATACGGGGTATAACACTAGTGCACTTGAAACGTGTCAGCTTCGCGAGTCAGTGTTTGGATGGAGCTTCGTGACTTACGGTTGTGATCTGGTGCGTAGCCGATTTACTTGCCCCCGTCAGCTACGTGGCGCAGGGAGGAGCTGGTGGAGGCTATTGCACTTGCCACGTGTTAGCTTCATGATATGGTTGTACAGTATTATTGGTACGGTCGGATCTGGTAGTTATACTTGCCCCGTACGGTTTTTATGACACAGGTGAGACCTGGTGTTCATGTATACTCCTTGGTGTTGTTATATCATAGACTGCCGGCAGTGAGGAAGGAATTCCACGGGCACGAGTGATGATTTGGAGGGCGTGAGTCCCTGACTTGATATATTTGTTTATATGTTGTGTATCTTGTAGTTTGGTTATCATACATGTCTCTGCTTTATATAGACTATTATGATTTCATTTTCGTATTTTGATTTCACATACTTGGTACTGTTGTCTTGACCTCCTTGATTTGCGTTCATGCCGCGGTAAGGTACATCGGTATCGATCCCCGCTTATAGGATCACATTTCAGCGTATTGGGAAGCTCCGTTCCTTCGGAGGCTTATCTTTTGGTATGTTACCCTGAGTCTGTAGGTTCTTGTACATTCAGGGGTATGGCGGGTGTCACGACGTTCGGGGCCGTGTTGGTGCCTTACGGGCACCCGATCATACATCGAGAGAAAATCGTGAAATATAAAACAAGATATGAATCAATGAAAATTGAGACACAGTTTATATGAGAAAAGTCGCCTTTCGGCATATATACATATAACCCAAGTTTTGCAGTTACATCCCAACTGTACAATAGAGCTACAGACCTCTAAGGAAGTAAACAACTATGGCGGGACAGGGCCCCGCCATACCCTGAATGTACAACAACTATCTACAATACAGGGAGATCATACCCAAAAAGTAGAGCCTCCGGAGAAGATGGAGCTCCCGACACCAAAGCAAAGATCCTAAGGATGTGGATCTAGCACCTGCTTGCCCTTACCTGCGGCATGAACGCAGCCCCCCGAAGGAGGTCAGTACAACAGGTACTAAGTATGTGAAACTGTAAAGTACTTAAATGAAATCATATCATTTTAAAACCAATTTTACAAATATGCACGAAACAACCAATGCAACCGCACATAGTGCCACATCATAAACAAGAGCACAATAGGTAAACTGTAACAGGTCTTTTCTAGGCTGCGAATGATCGAAGCAGGACCAATCGCCCATGGTATCATTATGCAAGCCTAATCCTGGACTCCCGTAGTCCGCATAGGCCACTCACATAGGCCCGCATAGGGTATAACCCCGCATCGAGGGTAGCTACTCCTCGGCATCGTCCTGGACTCGTAGTCCGCATGGCCACATAGACCGCATGAGGTATAACCCCGCACACTAACACGGAACTCGTAGCTCGCGCATAGGTCCCTGGACCCGCATGAGGTATTCTTGAATCATGGTCCTGCATCGCTGAGTCTACCGCGTCGGAGGCGCTTAACCCCCGGTAACATGTCAAGAGGTGAGTGATGTAATACTAACATAACAGCTTATCGTTAAACAACATAAGCACAACAAGAATACCCTCTTATACAAACGTTTACAAGTCACTACCACACATAGCATCATATCATGTCTACTTATCAAACCATTTTATTATTCTTTCATAAATCAATATAAGTCTGTTATAAACACATAAGTAAATTGTTCCTTTTATCATTCTTAAGTTGTTATACCTAACTTCCCATAAAGCTAGTATAACTCTTAAGCTTTTTGTTTAAAAACCAATTAGTTCTCTTCTGTTAAAAATGATTCAGTATTCTTTTGAAATGCATCAAGACTTCTCATTATTCAGGCTTAAGTCAAAAGACATTGCCGTAATTATTATTCAGGCTTAAGTCAAAAGACATTGCCGTAGTTATTATTCAGTTAACACATGTACGTCTACCGTGTACTATATATATATTTTAAAATATCATGCTTTAGGAAGAATCACATACCTTCTCGGCGAAATCCACCTGCCAAGTCGAATATGTCGCGCGCAGAGAATCAGCCTATAATAGTCAAATACGTCTATCAACGTCTAGACTATTCGTATGCGATTCTAAGCAGAGGGTTCTCTATTCTACGGAAAATTGGGCAGCACTTCCCTACCCGCCAAGCTACTCAAGTCTACTGTGAAAAACAGTCCTATGTAAGTATAGTTCAATTATTCTTCTTTTAAACCCTTCTACTGTGATAACAGTTCAATTCTATTCTTTAATAACCTTCTAAGTATTTTATACTTATTTCTATACTTCTACAGTATGTATTCTCTAATTACAAAAAGAAGGATAAGATTATTTACCTCGGTAAGCCCAATAATATCCTAGATATAAGTCGATTCGGAGCAAGGCTTAGCTCTAATTTATGCGCTCAATAGCTCGAGGAACCCTTAGAAGTTCTTCACAACTTCTACTAAGTACTAAGAGATTTGGGCTAGGGTATTTTGGGCATTATAACAATACTAGAAGGCAACTTTTCTACCAAGGGAGGGGGGGTAGGTTTCGGCTAGGCTAGGGGGGGTTGCCTCGGCCAAGCTTCACTCAAAGGGGGGGGGGAGGGGTGTTGGACGAAAATGCTCAAGGGAGAGGAGAGGATTTTCAAGACTTGGAGAAAGATTTGTGGATGAAGAACTCTTCATCTTAAGGGGGGTATTTATAGGTCAAGAAGTGGACAACCAATGGCCAAGATTAAGCCATGTGCTAGGCAAGTATAAGGTCAAGATTAGGGCAAGTGTACCTTAGCCAACTTGCACACAAAATATCCTACCAACTACTTGACAAAGAAGGCCACTCCAATCGGCCCTATTGCCGTCCCACATCCATCAATGAGAGGGTGACAAGTGTCGCCCTCTCGTTGGTCCAAAGTGTTACGTCTCTCGGAAAAATCCGCAAAAATTAGAAATGACATAGCCGGAATTTACCCTATGCGAGTCTTGTAAAACGTTTCGTCGGAAAACGATTCTTTTAGTGAGTTGTGCCCAAGTATTTTCGTCCAAGGCCTAACCTTTAAGGCTAAACTTTTGTACGTATGCCCTCACGTACATACTCTGGAAATACGGTATAACATTCTCCCTCCTTAGAAACATTCGTCCGAATGTTCCTTCCCAAGACAGATAACGATAAGGTTCTTCATAACTTAAGCGGTTTGCAAATGCCACACACGGCCACAAAACAACACTTAGGCATAAACGATAATGAAGATTTACAAGTAGGAAAGTGAATTACGGAGGTGTGGGGAATAGGTGAGATATACGCCTCATGTCCTCTCGACTTCCCACGTCGTCATCTCCCCGAGCTCGTTCGCCACAAGACTTTGTGGAAGCCACGTCCTTGGTCCGCAGACGCCTAACGGCGATCGATTATCGCTATGGGAATCTCCTCATCGATAACCCCTCGGTCACCGGACATCGTCAATCGGGTGTACCTAGATGGATCCGATACATTTCTCGGCATAGAAACATGAAACACGGATGCATCGCCTCGGATCGGACGGCAGATCCAACTCATAGGCAAGCTATCACGACCGTTCGGGGCGGTAGTGCCTACCCGCACCCAAGTAGTCATACATCGAGTGTCAGCGAACATAAAAATAAAACATGAAACAATCGTAAAATGAGACACATTTTATCTCGAGAGAAAATCGCTTTTCTATATATATAAAACTAAAACTTGAGCAGTTTAATCCTTTTTACAACCCCGCCACATGATTACATGCACTTCTAAGATTTACAACAACTATGACGGACAGGGCCCCGCCATACCCCGAATGTACAAGAACCTACAACTCGGGAACACATACCAAAAGATAAGCCTCAAGGAACGGAGCTTCCCGTCTGGCGGTGATCCTAAAAGCGGATCGACGACCAATGTACTTCTACTGCGGCATGAACGCGGCCAAGGAGGTCGATAACAGTACCAAGTATGTGAAACTGAAAATACTGCAGTTAAATCATAACAGTCTATATAAAGCAGGAGACTTGTATGATAACCAAAATACAGTTCACGATAAACAAGCGATATGTAAGTCGAGACTCACGCCTCAAAGTCGTCACTCAAATATAACTATGGGTCTTACGCCCACAACATCAATCATGTTCGCATCATGGCCACATGCCCCCGGAATTCTGCATCGGTGTAGACATGTCCATGATGCAACAATAATAATAACAATGCCGCATGGCCACATGCCCCCGGAATTCTGCATCGGTGTAGACATGTCCATGTAACATCAACAACAATATATCGGGTGATCAACCCTGCCGCATGGCCACATGCCCCCGGAATTCTGCATCGGTGTAGACATGTCCATGTAACCACAGTAATAATATATCGGGTAATCAACCCTGCCGCATGGCCACATGCCCCCGGAATTCTGCATCGGTGTAGACATGTCCATGTAAGTTCTCAACAAGTCAACCGGCCCTCCAACGAGAGGCGCGGTAGTATAGAAACACAATTCTACAACAAAGGCTATCACAACAAGCATAGGCAAGTTACACAACAACAAGCATAGGCAAGTTATACACAACTCGAGGTACTTCCATTTTATATCAAAGTCCGGGTTTTAACCCTAAAGTACTACGTACGTTAAATTCCTTTTAAAGAGATCCATTCCTTTTATAGAAGTCACCCAATACCCGTAGTATAAAATAGAGTGACTCACATTTTTAGCAAACCAAAACACTTCTCTTATTAAAGCCAAGTTATCACATTAAAACTAATGATAAAACCCTTCTTTTGTTTTCATAAAGTCGTTATAACTAACTTCCCATAAAGCTGTTATAACACTTTATGTTTTAAACCAATTTAAGACATAACAATGCCTTTCTTTTTCCTAAAGTTCCAGTTTGCCTAATTCCAATTACTCAAGTCTCTTTTTAGAAAAGTTTCATAGTTCAATGTCTTAATCTCTTTTAAAACAATTGAATAACATATGCCATATGTGTGAGTAGTTTATTTTATAACCATCTTTATTAAAGCAGCCATGATCTAGGAAATGTAATATCATTTTGTCTCATCTTAGCTTCTATGCAGATGGAGGTTTCCACTGGTTTTAATAATACTTCATTATTCATTACATTTTCCTTTATTAACGCTGCAGTGGTTTGTCGATACTCATTCTGATTTCAAATCAAGAAACATTATTCCCTTTTAAAAAACCAAGTACTCATTACTCACGAATGAGGTTTCACACAAAACTCATATTAATTCATTTAAGTTAAGTCTCTTATCTTATAAGATCAAGTCTCTTAACTTCTAACAATCAGTAAACCATTCTCTTTATCTCTCTTAAGACGTTATACCTAACTTCCCATAAAGCTAGTATAACTCTTATGTTTTCAAAACCAAGCATTACTCTTCTTTCAAAAAGGTTTCTTAATTCTGTTGAAATACTTCAAGATTCTTTATTATTCAGGCTTAAGTCAAAAGACATTGCCATAATACTAATTCAGTTAACATACGTACGTCTACCGTACTATATATATGTTCCTTTAAAATATTTCAAGGTTCTTATTATTCAGGCTTAAGTCAAAAGACATTGCCGTACAATTATATTCAGTTAGCACACGTACGTCTACCGTACTACATATATATATTATTCAGGCTTAAGTCAAAAGACATTGCCACACGTACGTCTACCGCACTATATATATATACTTTTAAAATACTTCATGCTCAAGAGTATAAGAAGAATCACATACCTCGCGACGATTATCGACTATAAGCAAAACGCTCCACGGCTATAACCCGGCTAGCCTGGTCCACCTTCTAAGTAGCCCATGCTACTTGCAGAACATTCAACCAATAAAGGTTATCAGTCTACTGTATATACAGTCCTATGTAAGTACAGTTTAACTTCTACTTATTTTCTTCTGAAGTGATTTCAGCTCAAGTCTTTTCTGTAATATCCTTCTATTACAGTTCAATTCTCTTCTTATGAATCTTATATTCATTTCTATACTACTATAGTATGTAATTTCCAATTACACTAGAAGGACAGTAGTATTTACCTCGATAAGCCCCAAAATTATCCGAGTTTAATGTCGCTCCTTAGCAACGTTTAGCTCCTACTCCGAGTGCTCCAATCCGCTCCAAACAACCCTTAGAAGTTCTACGCAACTTCTACTTAACACTTCCACCAACAATGAAGATTTCCTTAGGGTTTCGTTTAGTGGCTAAAGGAAAGTATAATAGTATTTTCCGGGCTTTTCGTATAAAAGGGTACTTTGGAAAGTACTACAAGGTATTTGGCTAAAGTATTTTGGGCATTATAACAATACTTGTAGAATACATTTCTACCAAGGGGGGGTAGTATTTCGACTAGCACAACTAGGCTAGGGGGGGTTACTCTCGGCCACAAAGGCCTTCCAAGGGGGGGGGAGGGGGAAAGTAGGACGAGAGCTACACAAAGGAGAGGGGGAAGGTTTTCAAGACTTAGAAAATATTTGGATGAAGAAGTTCATCAAGTTAGAGGGGTATTTATAGGTCAAGAAATGGCCAACCAATGGCCAAGATTCATCCAAGTGTTAGGCAAGTGTAGGGCTAGGATTTATCCATGTGCACCTTATCCATCTACCACACCAACTTGCACAAATATCCTACCTACTCCCACTAAGCCAAATCGTCCAAGCCAAGGCCATGGTTGCCGTCCAATGAGGGTGACAAGTGTCACCCTCCCGTTGGTCCAAAATATTTCATCTCTCGGAAAAATCCGCAAAAAAAATAAATGACATAGCCGGAATTTTCCCTACGAAAGCTGTGGAAAAGTTTCGTCGAAAAACGACTCCTCTCGGTAGTTGTGTACAATTTCGAACCTTGCCTAACTTTTAAGGCTCAAATTTCTACGTACGTCCTCACGTACATACCCTGGAAATACGGGGTATAACATTCTCCCCTCCTTAGAAACATTCGTCCCGAATGTTCCTTCTAAGCCTCAAAACAAACATGCGCCAGTATAGTCTTCACTACTATACTTACGAGAACAATCCTGCCACACTGCCACGAAACACCGCGCAAATACTTACATCCAAGCCCACGAGGAAACACCTCTAACATTACAAAAACCACCCGAGGTCTAAAATATACATCCTTCGCCTTCTCCCACAAGAAATGATCATATCTATGCTCGCAATACATGCTCGCCTCTACCCTTACTCGTCGTACTCTTCTCGAACACTTGAACTCTTCTAGTATCGTACCATACTTGATTTCCAAAACTTTGGAGTCACTACCTCAAACTTGGTCATCTTACTAGCCTCGATCTTCCTTAAGGCCATTCCGGCCTTCACGAACCGATTGGTCGAACGCATCCACGAACTTATACGATGGTTATCTAAACTTGGGCCTAGCACCCTCGTGACCCTACCACCTGGCGGGACCACCCAGAGCTGACCCTACCTCTAAATAGGCCGCGGGTTGGCCCTCAACATGGCCCCCAACCCGACCTACTTAATGCATCACGCTCTTGTTCCCCGCTCCGGAACAATCTTACCTCTACATGTCATGAAAGCTACCACTTCCATTTCACACTACCCAGGGACTTATCACACAATACATTCTAGGCATAAATGCTCTCCGACAAGGATTACTTGCAAAATCCTGCACTCAAGACGGCCTTACATCTAAGGTCTCAATTGTAATATTCTAAGGTTCATCATTTCCTCACCCCCAGGCTTACCCGTTTACACTAACCAGGTTTCTAAATCACATTTTAGCACAAGCTATCCGAACATAACACTTAACACATTATCATAGCATCAATACATACAAGTCTCTAGAGGGTTAAGGATATACCTGTCTCTACCGCTTTTCTAATCACCGTCCTGCCCTGCAGGGCGCATAGCTAGTGAAGGCGATGAACCAGCCACTTGTCACGACCCGTTCCGGGGCCCGTGACTGGTGCCTTACCCGGGCACCCAAGTAGTCATACTTCAGAGAAAAATCAGCGGAATATAAAACAAGACATGAAATAATTGTAAATGATACACAGTTTCTGAGAAAAGGGTTGCCTTTCGGCATATATACATAAACCAAGGTTTGCAGTTACATCCCAACTGTACAACATGACTACAGACCTCTAAGGAAATAAACAACTATGGCGGGACAGGGCCCCGCCATACCGATCGTACAAAACTATCTCTGACGGGGAGATCATACCCAAAAGTAGAGCCTCGGAGAAGATGGAGCTCGACACCAACGCAAGAGATCACAGGATGTGGATCTAGCAGACCTTGCCGCCTGCGGCATGAACGCGGCCCGAAGGAGGTCGGACAACAGTACTAAGTATATGAAAGCGTAAAGTACTTAAATGAAAACATATCATTTTAAAATCGGTTTTGCAAGTATGTATGAAACAACCAGGTAACCGCATAGTGCCACATCATAAACAAGAGCAACAATAGGTAAACTGTAACAGGTCTTGTCTACGCTGCGAATGATCGAAGCAGGGCCCATTGCCTAGAGTATCACCATGCAAGCCTAATCCTGGACTCCCGTAGTCCGCATAGGCCACTCATATAGGCCCGCATAGGGTATGTAACCCCGCATCGAGGGTAGCTACTCCTCGGCATCGTCCTGGACTCGTAGTCCGCATGGCCACATAGACCGCATGAGGTATAACCCCGCATCACTAACACCGGAACTCCGTAGCTCGCATAGGTCCGCGGACCCGCATGAGGTATTCTCGAATCATGGTCCTGCATCTTTGAGTCTACCCCGCATCGGAGGGCTTAACCCCTGTAATATGTCAAGAGGTGAGTGATATTATACTAACATAACGACTTATCGTTAAACAACATAAGCACAACAAGAATACTCTCTTATACAAGCGTTACAAGACACTAACACACATAGCATCATATCATGTCTACTTATCAAACCATCTTATTATTCTTTTCACAAATCAATATAAGTGCATTATAAACACATAGGCAAACTTGTTTTTTATCATGCTTAAGTGGTTATACCTAACTTCCCATAAAGCTAGTATAACTCTTAAGCTTTTTAAAAACCAATTTGTTCTCTTACTGTTTAAAAATGATTGATATTCTTTTGAAATGCTTTCGGATCCTTATTATTAGGGCTTAAGTCGCAAGACATTGCTGTAAGTATTATTCGGGCTTAAGTCAAAAGACATTGCCGTAGTTATTATTCGATTAACACGTATGCGTCTACCGTACTACATATATATTTTAAAATATCATGCTTTAGGAAGAATCACATACCTTCTCGTGAAAACCACCGCCAAGTTGAATATGTCGCGAGAGAAATCAACCTATAATAGTCGACACGTCTATCAGCGTCTAGACTACTCGTATGCTTGATTCTAAGCGAGAGGGTTCTATATCCTACGGAAAATTAGGCGACTTCCCTACGGTGAGCTACTCAAGTCTCTTGTGAAAGCAGTCCCATGTAAGTACAATTTGATTATTCTTCTTTTAAACCCTTCTCTGTGATACTTGATTCAATTCTATTACGTGATATTCTTCTAAGTATTTAATACTTATTCTTATACTACTACGTATGTATTCTCTAATTCAAAAGAGGTTAGGATTATTTACCTCGATAAGCCCAATAATATCCTAGATAAAAGTCGGCGCTGAGCAAGGTTTAGCTCTAGGTTGTGCGCTCGGTAGCTCGAGAAACCTTAGAAGTTCTTCACAACTTCTACTAAGGACTAAGGGATTTGGGCTAGGGTATTTTGGGAATTATAACAATACTAGAAGGCAACTTTTCTACCAAGGGAGGGTAGATTTCGGCTAGGCTAGGGGGTAGCCTCGGCAAGCTTCTCAAAGGGGGTGTTGGATGAAACAAGCTCAAGGGAGAGGAGGATTTTCAAGACTTGGAAAGGAATTTGTGGATGAAGAACTCTTCATCTTAAGGGGGTATTTATAGGTCAAGCCATGGCCAACCAAGGGTCAAGATGATGCCAAGTGCAAGGCAAGTGTAGGGTGAAGATTTGGGCAAGTGTCCATTCTATCTACTACACACAAATATCCTACCAACTCCTTGACTTGTGCAGGCACAAAAGCGTGTCATCCATAGTCCAATTCGTCGATGGGCGATTGATCCATCAATTGGAGGGTGACAAGTGTGCCCTCCGTTGGTCCAAAATGTTTCGTCTCTCGGAAAAATCCGCAAAAATTAGAAATGGCATAGCGGAATTTTCCTACGGAGCGTGGAAGCGTTTAGTCGGAAAGCGATTCTTTTAGCGAGTTGTGCACAAGTTCGAACTTGGCCGAACTTTAAGGCTAAACTTTCGTACGTACGCCCTTACGTACATACTCCGGAAATACGGGGTATAACAGTCTCCCCCTCTTAGAAACATTCGTCCCGAATGTTCCTTCCCAAACGATTATCGATAAAGCTTAAGCGGTTTGCAAGTGCCACACATAGCCACAATATAACACTTAACAATTTACGAAAATTAAACCAGCAAATAGGAAAGTAAGTTACCTGGAGGTGTGGGGAATAAGTGAGGATACCTCCGCCTCATGTCCTCCTCAGCTTCCCACGTCATCTCCTCTCTAAGCTCGTTCGCCACAAGACTTTGTGGAAGCCACATCCTTGGTCATGAGACGCCTAACGACGATCGACTATCGCTATGGAAATCTCCTCATCACGATAACCCCTCGGTCACTGGACATCGTCAATCGGGTGTACCTAGATGGATCCGATACATCTCGCCGGCGTAGATACGTGAAAAACCGGATGCCGCCTCCGGATCGGACGGCAGATCCAACTCATCAACCTTGCCCACCTGCGGACAATGCGAAGCGGCCCAATGTACCTTGGTGAGTTTCCTTCTTCCGAATCTCATCACACCCTTCATGGGTGACACCGAGAAAACCCAATCATCAGCTGCGAAATCCGGATCTGACGGCGATGATCTGCATACGACTGCCGACTACGAGTTGTCAATAGCCGCCTCGGATAAGCTTCACCTTATCCATCTTTCTGCTGCACCAAATCTGGTCCCACTAGCGCACCTCGCCCACATCGAACCAACCTATAGGCGATCGCACTTCCTCATACAAGGCCTCATAGGCGCCATCGAATCTTGGAGTGGTAGCTATTATTGTACGCGAACTCAACTAGAGGCAAATGATCCTCCGGCTACCCAAGTCGATAACACGGGCTCGCGACATATCCTCAAGAGTGCGGATAGTGCGCTCGGCTGTCCGTGCTGCGTGGATGGAATGCGATACTCGAGCTCACTGCGTCCCTAAACCTCTCTGGAAAGACCTCCGAAGTTAGCGTAACCGGGCTCCTCATGCGATATGATCGAAGTAGGGACTCCATGCGATCGGCGATCTCTCGGATGTAAAGTCGGCATAATCCTCGGTAGAAAAAGTCGCCCCGACGGGAAGAAAGTGGTGATTTCGTCGACCGTCGACGATAACCCATATAGAATCATGTCTCCTCCGAGTGCGAGGTAATCGTGATGAAGTCCATGTTGATTACCTCCCACTTCGGTCGGGATCTCTATCGCTGCAAACCACGGGCCTCTGGTGCTCTACCTTCGCTGCGACAACATGGGCGAGCTACGAACTCGCAACGTCCTCTTCAAGCCATCCACCAATACACGGATCTAAGGTCGTGGTACATTTTGGTCGACCACGGATGGATAGAGTGCTTGTAGTGTGCTTCCCAGAACCTGCTGCGAAGTCACGAAACATCCGGAACACACAACACGCCCTCAAACCTTAGCACCCCATGGTGCTACCTCAGGACCCTTGCCCTCACGAAGAGTCGTATCACGATAACGTGTCAAGCGGATCCTCGAATGTTGCCTCTTCACCTCTCGGCGATGGAAGACTCGGCAACCTCACGAACTCGAACCCCACTGCTATCAGAATCAATCAAACGGACACCAAGGCTCGCTAACTGATGCAAGTCACGAACCATGTCCCTCCTCTCTAGCTGCACATCTGATAGGCTCCCCATCGACCTACGACTAAGAGCATCTGCCACAACATTGACTTTCCCCGGGTGGTACAGGATATCAACATCGTAATCCTTAAGCAACTCTAACCACCGTCTCTGTCGTAAGTTCAGCTCCCTCTGGTGAAGATATCTTTGGAGGCTCTTGTGGTGCGTATAAATATCCACGTGAACCCCATACAAATAGTGCCTCGGATCTTCAAAGCGTGAATCACGGTGCCGACTCAAATCATGGGTGGGGTAGTTCCTCTCGTGTTTCTTCAGCTGTCGGGATGCATATGCTATAACCTTGCCATGCTGCATCAACACACATCTCAACCCGATGCCTGACGCATCACAATACACGACATAACCGTCTGGACCCTCTGGAAGAGTAAGAATGGGGGCGGTCGTCAGTCTCTCTTTCAAAGATGGAAACCACGCCACAAGCATCGGTCCATTGAAACTTGGTGCCTTCGAGTCGGCCTAGTCAATGGTGCGAGATAGAAGCAAACTTCTCCACGAACGCCGATAATATCTGCAAGGCCCGAGCTGCGAACCTCTGCCGGAGTAGTAGGTTCAGGCCAAGTCTGTTGCCTCGATCTTGGCGTATCCACTCGAATGCCATCGGCCCGGCAATATGCCCAAGAAAAGCCACGAAGTCAACCAAAACTCACATTTGGAAAACTTGGCGTACAAGCTGGCAGTCTGGAAGCTGTCGACGGATCGCCGAAATGCTCGCATGCTTACGCTCTGGCGAGAATAAACCAAGATATCATCAATGAACACTATCACAAGCGTGTCCAAAAATGGTTTGAACACTCGGTTCATCAAATCCATGAATCTGACGGAGCATTGGTCAACCCAAAAGACATGACCACGAACTCATAATGCGTCTGGGTCCGAATGCGATCCTAGGGACATCCACCTCTCGACTACTTTGATGATAGCGGCCGTAGATCAATCTTGGAGAAACATCTCGCACTCTGAATCGTCGAACAAATCATCAATCACGGGAAGGGTATCATTCTTAATGGTCACCTTGTTCACCGCTGTAATCAACACACATGCGCGGCGTCGTCCTTCTTCACGAACAATCTGGCGCTCCCGGGGAGAAACACTAGGCCTGATGAAGCCCTTCTCCAAGAAATCCCTAGCGATCCTTCAACTCTCTCAACTCGGCGGTGCCATTACGTATGGCGGAATGGAAATAGGCGAGTGTCCGCAATATGTCTATACAAAACTCAATCTCCTCTCGGGAGGATACGGGAGTCGTCTGAAACACGTGCGGAACTCTCGACCACTGGGCCCGGCGGAAAATCTGGTCCGCGACTTGATTATCAAACACGAACGAGATGGTAGATATACCCTTCGCACCATCTTCCTAGCCTTGAGGTAGGAAATAAACCTACCACCGGCGATCTGGTGCTCCTCCCACTCAACAACCGGCTCGCCGAGCTGGAACCGTACTACTCTCTCTGCGGTCTACATTGGCGTAGCAAGAAGCTAGCCAATCCATCCCCATGATCACGTCGAAGTCAATCATCTCCAACTCTATCAAGTCGGCTAGTCGACGATGTAAATGGTCACAGGACAAGCTCATATACCGCCGAGATACCACCGAATCACCCACTGGCGTAGCTACCTCGAAAGTCTATGGACTCGTGCTCTATCTCTATCCTACTAGCAACAAGGGGAGATATATGGGGCCAGTAGAACCGGATCTATCAAAGCATACACATCAAACCCGCCCGATAAGGTACACGTGGCGACATCGGTGAGGCCTCACGATCTGTCGGTGGACAAAGCATAAATGCGGTTACGAGGACCGCTAGAATCGGGACCGCGCCACGACCTCTGTCGCGACCTGGTCCATGAGTACCTTGCCCTCCGGCGAGTAGGTGTCGAGGATGAAGAAGGCCGTGAAAGAACTGTGGTGACCACCACCATCGGCCGCGCCGCGGTGGACGGTTCCTCGCGATAGTGACCTGCAGCCTGGCCACAATCAAACAAGCTCGTAGCACCACAACTCGAAGTGGGATCTCGCATCGGCCACTGCGAGGTGGTCCGTCGGCGATACCTCTGCCGCTCTGGGCGTCCCGAAGTCACGGGGCCCCAGTGCGCCTCGAATATCTGGTGGCGAGGGCGGTGCGGGAGTGCTCTGGTGGGCGTGGTGAAAATCTAGGCTAACTGCGAGGCCGCCACCACGATAGCCACCAAAAGACCTGCGTCCCGGTCTTCTTACATTCTTGCTGTCAACCCGTCGGTCTCTACGCTCGCCGCATCCAAGAGCATGAGCTCGCATGCGGGTAATGTCCATACCGGTGAAGAGAAACACCCGCACATGACTCGGCCATATAATCATCTAGCGGTGGCGTGGCGGTGCACCTATCCTCCATATCTGCTACAACGCCGGGACATATCGAGCCAATGAATCAAACTCGACATTGTACTCACGGCGGTCGTCCTCTGCGCCTCGGCGGTAAAAATCTATCGACCGCGCCCTCGCCATCTGCGAGGCAAGAAGTGAGTGAGGAAAGCCTCGAGAACTCATCCCAGTAGGCGGGACGCGTGCTCTCCCGGGATAACTCCAGAATCAAACAAATCATTGCGGTATCACGCGGCCTATGTGAACCAAAGATCACGGACTCGGTCTCGGCGTACGATCACTCTCAAAATCCTCTGTGGCGGCGGATGAACTCCTGCGGATCATCCTCGGCCTCGACAAGTAAAACTCGGCGGGCTACAACTCGGGAAGTCTCGTAGCCTCAAACTCTCGCCTCGGGTGAACCACGAATGCAGGCCCGGGTGGGGCTGACTGCGCATCGGCTGTCCTCGTATGCGGCCCACGATCTGGCGATGGCGGGCCATCTCTGTAACCCGTCTCAATCTGCTCCAGTGTGGGGTGGAGGTGTAGTCTTGTAGTCTCTGCTGGGGTGGCGGCGTCGTAGAACTCGCCGTCTGCGGTATAGCGGGCGAGCCTCGTGACTCTAGGTGTCCCACTAGCGGCTCCTACGCCTTGCCGCCACAGGCTCGGGTTGCCTTACGTGGAGCATAATCTATTCTGAGAAAGGAATACGTTAGAGGGGTCCAACTTTAACACAGCTCTAAAGCACGATCTCAGAGTGAGAAGAATGGAAACCAATCTTAAATATCCTATAGCCTCCTGATTATTGGTGTGGTGCACAACACACCGATAATCAAGACTCAACTAGATACGGTCTGTAGACACTTTCCAAGGATTAACTGCTCTGATACCACTTTTGTCACGACCCGTTCTGGGGCCCGTGACTGGTGCCTTACCCGGGCACCCAAGTAGTCATACTTCAGAGAAAAATCAGCGGAATATAAAACAAGACATGAAATAATTGTAAATGATACACAGTTTCTGAGAAAAGGGTTACCTTTCGGCATATATACATAAACCAAGGTTTGCAGTTACATCCCAGTATGCAACATGACTCTGAGACCTTAAGGAAATAAACAACTATGGCGGGACGGGGCCGCCATACCACCTGTACAAAACTATCTACAACAGGAGATCATACCCAAAAGTAGAGCCTCGGAGAAGATGGAGCTCCCGACACCAACGCAAGAGATCCAGGATGTGGATCTAGCACACCTTGCCGCCACTCGCGGCGTGAGCGCGAAGGAGGTCGATCTGAGTACTAAGTATATGAAAGCGTAAAGTACTTAAATGAAAACATATCATTTTAAAATCAGTTTGCAAGTATGTATGAAACAACCAAGGTAACGCGCATAGTGCCACATCATAAACAAGAGCAACAATAGGTAAGCGTAATGAGTCTTTTCTAGGTGCGAATGATCGAAGCAGGCCAATTGCGTAGTATCACCATGCAAGCCTAATCACGGACTCCGTAGTCGCATAGGCCACTCATATAGGCCCGCATGGGTATGTAACCGCATCGAGGGTAGCTACTCCTCGGCATCGCCCCGGACTCGTAGTCCGCATGGCCACATAGACCGCGTGAGGTATAACCCCGCATCACTAACTGGAACTCCGTAGCTCGCGTAGGTCCCTTGGACCGCATGAGGTATTCTCGAATCATGGTCCTGCACGTGCGAGTCTACCCGCGTCGGAGGCGACTTAACCCCGGTAATATGTCAAGAGGTGAGTGATATTATACTAACATAACGGCTTATCGTTAAACAACATAAGCACAACAAGAATACTCTCTTATACAAACGTTACAAGACACTAACACACATAGCATCATATCATGTCTACTTATCAAACCATCTTATTATTCTTTTCACAAATCAATATAAGTCATTATAAACACATAGGCAAACTGTTTCTTTTATCATGCTTAAGTGGTTATACCTAACTTCCCATCAAGCGAGTATAACTCTTAAGCTTCTGTTTTAAAAACCAATTTGTTCTCTTCTGTTTAAAAATGATTCAGTATTCTTTTGAAATGCTTTCAGATCCTTATTATTCAGGCTTAAGTCGCAAGACATTGCCGTAAGTATTATTCAGGCTTAAGTGAAAAGACATTGCGTAGTTATTATTCGATTAACACGTATGCGTCACGTACTACATATATACTTTAAAATATCATGCTTTAGGAAGAATCACATACCTTCTCAGCGAAAACCACCTGCCAAGTTGAATATGTCGCGCGCAGAGAAATCAACCTATAATAGTCAGACACGTCTATCAACGTCTAGACTACTCATGCTTGATTCTAAGCGAGAGGGTTCTATATCCTACGGAAAATTAGGCGAGACTTCCCTACGGTGAGCTACTCAAGTCTCATTGTGAAAACAGTCTATGTAAGTACAATTTGATTATTCTTCTTTTAAACCCTTCTACGTGATAGCAGTTGATTCTATTCTGTGATATTCTTCTAAGTATTTAATACTTATTCTTATACTACTACAGTATGTATTCTCTAATTCAAAAGAGGGTTAGGATTATTTACCTCGATAAGCCCAATAATATCCTAGATAAAAGTCGCGCCTGAGCAAGGTTTAGCTCCTAGGTTGTACGCTCCGGTAGCTCCAAGAAACCTTAGAAGTTCTTCACAACTTCTACTAAGGACTAAGGGATTTGGGCTAGGGTATTTTGGGCATTATAACAATACTAGAAGGCAACTTTTCTACCAAGGGAGGGTAGATTTCGGCTAGGCTAGGGGGTAGCCTCTGCAAGCTTCTCAAAAGGGGTGTTGGACGAAACAAGCTCGAGGAGAGGGAGGATTTTCAAGACTTGGAAAGGAATTTGTGGATGAAGAACTCTTCATCTTAAGGGGGTATTTATAGGTCAAGCCATGGCCAACCAAGGGTCAAGATGATGCCAAGTGCAAGGCAAGTGTAGGGTGAAGATTTAGGCAAGTGTCCATTCTATCTACTACACACAAATATCCTACCAACTCCTTGACTTGTGCAAAGGCACAAAAAACGTGCCATCCATAGTCCAATTCGTCCAATGGACGATTCAAGTCCATCAATTGGAGGGTGACAAGTGTCGCCCTCCCGTTGGTCCAAAATGTTTCGTCTCTCGGAAAAATCCGCAAAAATTAGAAATGGCATAGCTGTAATTTTCCCTACGGAAGCTGTGGAAACGTTTCGTCGGAAAACGATTCTTTTAGCGAGTTGTGCACAATTTTCGAACTTGGCCTAACTTTAAGGCTAAACTTTCGTACGTACGCCCTCACGTACATATTCCGGAAATACGGGGTATAACACCACTGATCCTGAAGGCTGAGTCGTAACATCCGTGCTACCCTTGGTCGAACAGTTCCTCGCAAAATGGCCCTGCTGGCCGCAAAAATAACAAGCTCCCTTGGCACCACGACATTCCCCAAAATGCGGTCTACCACATCGACCACACCGAGGTAGGGGTGACTGCACCTGGCCAACACCCCTACTCCCCTGGAAACTTGAACCCATGGAGCTCTGACCTGCTCCTGAATACTCTGGATGCCCTGAAGGTTGTGGAGGACCACTCTGCACTGGCGGAGGTACAAAACTAAATTTCTTTGGCGGTCCGCCTCGAAAGTCACCAAAGGACCTCGCTGCTCGCCTCTTCTGGCGATCTCGGTCATTAGTCGATTTCTCGCTCCTCACATCCAAGTGCATAAGCTGCATGCGGGCAATGTCCATGCGGTGAAGGGCTACACCCGAACAACTCTCTGCTAGGTAATCATCAAGCCCTGTAATATATCGGTGCACTCGATCCTCCATATTAGCTACTAATGCGGGAACATACCGGGCCAATGAGTCGAACTCCACATTGTACTCGAATCGCTGCGCGTTACGCCTCAACATCAAAAATGCCGGCCGAGCCCTCTCATACGTGGAGGCAAGAAATGTGCCGGAAGGCCCCGAAAACTCGTCCCAAACGGTGGAAGTGCATTCTCTCCCGGGACAGCTCGCGAATCAAACGATCGGCTGCGGTATCACGCGGCCGATGCGAACCTAAGACCACCGACTCGGTCTCGAAGCCTTGATCACTCTCATGATCCCAGAATCGCTTCGGATGAACTCCTGCGGATCATCCTCGTGCCTCGACCGTAGAACTCTGGCGGGCTACATCTCAGAAAGTCCTGTAGCATCAAACCATCCGATCTAGGGTGAACCACGGTATCAAAGCTGCTGCGTCGGCTATCCTCATATCCGCCACGACCACGGCGAATCGCAGTCATCTCGCGTAACCCATCTCTTACGCCTGCCGTGGGGTGGAGGCTCAGTCTGCGTAGTCTCGGCAGACCATGCTGCGGCTCTAAACTTCTGGTCTTGGCGTCGCGAAACTTCGCCGTCGGAAGCCTTGTCTCAGTCTTGGCCGGGCTGCGCCCTCGTACTCCTCTGTATCCTACTAATAGCTCCTCATCGCCTTGCCCATCCGGGCTGGGTTGCACTACGCGGAGGCATAATCGGTAAAGGAAAGGAATACGTCGGAGGGTCCAACTTATCACCTGACTCTAAGGCACGATCTCGAGAATGAGAAGAAATGGAAACCAATCCTAAATGTCCTGCGACCTCACGATTATAGATGTGGTGCACAACAGCGATAATCAAGACTACTGCTGACACGATGCGTAGACACTTTCCAGAGGATTAATCGCTCGATACCACTTCGCGACCGTTCGGGGCGTGGTCGTGCCTACCCGGGCACCCAGTAGTCATACATCAGTAATCGGAACATAAAAATAAAACATGAAACAACTGTAAAATGAGACACATTTTATCTGAGAGAAAATCGCCTTTCGGCATATATATAAAACTAAAACTTGAACAGTTTAATCCTTTTTACAACCCTGCCCACAACAATACTACAGACCTCAAAGATTTACAACAACTATGACGGGACAGGGCCCCGCCATACCCCTGAATGTTCAAGAACCTACAACTCAGGGAACACATACCAAAAGATAAGCCTCCGAAGGAACAGAGCTTCCGTCTGTTGAAGGGTGATCCTAAGCGGGGATCGGCGACGATGTACTTACTGCGGCATGAACGCAGCCCACTGTCGCGACCGATCCGGGGCCATGATCGTGCCTTACCGGGCACCCTAGTGATACAACATCGAGAGAAAACGGCGGAATATAAAACTTAAACAAGAAACAAGATATATGA
The DNA here is from genome assembly GCA_029844215.1 of Przewalskia tangutica. Classification (NCBI taxonomy): domain Eukaryota; kingdom Viridiplantae; phylum Streptophyta; class Magnoliopsida; order Solanales; family Solanaceae; genus Przewalskia; species Przewalskia tangutica. The sequence continues at coordinate 70,687,745 of CM056727.1, forward strand.
TCATAAAGCAGGCCAAGCGGTTACCTTCAATAAAATATATATAAACAACTCTTTCAAAACGAGCAGTTTAATCCTTTTACAAACCACGCCCACAGCGATTACTACGGACCTAAGAGTTTTTATACAACATGACGGACGGGGCCCGTCATACCCCGAATGTACAAGAACCTACAACTCGGGTAACATACAAAAGATAAGCCTCGGAGAACGGAGCTTCCCAATCTGTTGGCTGTGATCCTATGAGCGGGGATCCACTACCGATGTACTCTACTGCGGCATGAGCGGCCGAAGGAGTCGATAACAGTACCAAGTATGTGGCCCGAAAAATACGTAAATGAAATCATAACGATCTTATATAAAAGCAGGAGACATGTATGATAACAAAACTACGATTCACAACATAAAAGCGATCATGTCAAGTCGTGGACTCACTCCTCAAGTCATCACTCAAATATAACTATGGGTCTCACGCCCAACATCAATCATGTTCGCATCACGGCGCATGCCGGAATGCGCCGGTGTAGACATGTCCATGATGCAACACTAATAACAATGCCCCAGCGCGTGCCCCGAAATTCTGCATCGGTGTAGACACGTCCATGTGACATTAACAACACTAATAACAATGCCCCATGGCCACATGCCCCCGGAATTCTGCATCGGTGTAGACATGTCCATGTGACGTGCGACAATATCTTGGGTGATCAACCGCCCGCGTAGCCACACGCCCGAGTGCATCGGTGTAGACATGTCCATGTAACCACAATAACAATATATCGGGTAATCAACCCTGCCGCATGGCCACATGCCCCCGGAATTCTGCATCGGTGTAGACATGTCCATGTAACCACAATAACAATATATCGGACAACCAGGCTATCACCAACAAGCTCAAGCAAATTACCATACTTCTAGACTTTTATAAAAGATCTACTCTTTCTCAAGAAGTCACCTGATATCAACATTTGCACAACAAAGGCTATCACAACAAGCATAGGCGAGTTACACAACAACAAGCATAGGCAAGTTATACACAACTCAAGGTACTTCCATTTTATATCAAAGTTCGGATTTTAACCCTAAAGTACTACGTACATTAACTCTTTTTAAATGATCCGTTTCTTTCACAAAAGTCACATAATACCCGTAGTATAAAATAGAGTGACTATCTTTTTAAGTAAACCAAAATACTCCCCTTTGTAAAATCAAGTAACAACATTATTTTCCAAACGTTCAAGTTTGCCTAATTTCAAATGCTCAAGTTTCTCATTTTAGAAGGGTTTCATAACTCATAGTCTTAATCTCTTTTAAAACAATTGAGTAACATATGTCTTGTACGTGAGCCGTTTATTCTTGTTTACAACAATCTTGTTACTGACCATGATCTAGGAAATGTAATACAATTTTGTCTTATCTTAGCTTCATGCGGATGGAGGTTTCTCTTGGTTTTAATAACAATTTGTTATTTGTCAATACACTTTCCTTTATTAGCTATTCTGTGGTTTGTTCGACACTTATTCTCATTTCCAAATCAATAAAACATTATTCTTTTAAAACCAAGTACTCATTACTCATGAATGAGGTTTCACAACACTTTTAACAAAATGTTAATTACGAGTAAAACAAGTTAAGTCCCTTATCTTTCAAGATCAAGTCTCTTAACTTCTACAATCAATAACCCAATCTTTTACTTACATAGAGTCGTTATAACTAACTTCCCATAACGCTATTATAACACCCTATGTTTTAAACCCACCAACTCATTTAGCACGTATGCGTCTACCGTACTACATAGTTTACAAAACATCATGCTAGAAGGATAGGAAGAGGTTCACATACCTCGCGACGATTATCGACAATAAGCAGCGCTCCACGATCAGTAACGGCTAGCCTTTTCCACTCTTCAGTAGAATACGCTACTCGCGATCTTCCACTATAAGGCCACAAACGTCTATTAACTTCTAACCGCACGGTTCCATATTCTCTGAGAAAATTCGGCACCTCCCCATGGCCGCGTAAATCTCCTCTCTCTATCGGTAGGCTACCAAGCCAACACAGGGGGTTATACGTCTAACCGGACGTATACAATTCTACTACAGTAATACCACAAGTCTCTTGTAATGTCTGATCTATGTAATTACTGATTCGATTCTCTTCTTTAAATTGAGCTTAAGTCAAAAGACATTGCATGAAGCTATGTTGATTCTATATATAGTATACCTCAACTATATAATCCTACCATATGTAATTTCCAATTACAACAAGGGACAAGAATATTTACCTCGATAAGCCCAAAATTATCCAAGTTATAAAAGTCGATCCTGAGCAAGGTTTAGCTCCTACTCAGTGAGCTCAATCCGCTCCAAACCGCTCCAAACAACCCTTAGAAGTTCTAACCAACTTCTACTTAAATACTTCAAACAACTATGAAGATTTCCTTAGGGTTTCGGTTTCAGACTAAAAGGACAAAAGGTCGTATTTCCGGGCTCTACGTATAGAGGTAACTTTTGGAATACTACAAGGTAAAGGCTAAGGTATTTTGGGCATTATAACAATACTTGGAGAGTATTTCTACCAAGAGGGGGGGTGTATTATACGAAACAACTAGGCTAGGGGGGGGGTACCCCTCGGCCAACACTACTAAGGGGGGAGGGGGAGGCCTCTCGGCCAAAGCTTCTCAAAAGGGGGGGGGGACCTCTTGGACGAGAACACAACACAAGAGGGGAGGGAGGATTTCAAGACTTAGTGAAATTTAGGATGAAGAAGTCTTCAACAAGAGAGGGGTATTTATAGGGAAGCCAAAGGCCAACCAATGGCCAAGATCAAGCCATGTGCAAGGCAAGTGTAAGGCCTTGATCAAGCCAAGTGCACCCTAACCCTACACCCCAAAACAAGGCACAAAACATGGCACCAAACATGGCACAAAGTAAGGCACAAAACAAGGCACCAATCGGCCAAGGCCAAACCGCCCCTAAGGCGTCCACTTGAGGGTGACAAGTGTCACCCTCTCGTTGGCCCAAAAATGTTCCGTCGCTCGGAAAAATCCGCAAAAATACAAAACGACATAGCCGGAATTTTCCCTACGCAAGCTCTGTAAAACGTTTCGTCGAAAAACGACTCTAATCGGGTGTTGTGCACAAATTTCGAACCTATGCCAAACTTTAAGTCTCAAATTTTCGTACGTACGTCTCCACGTACATACTCTGGAAATACGGGGTATAACACCCCCGAAGGAGGTCAGTACAATAGGTACCAAGTATGTGAAACTGAAAATACTGCAGTTAAATCATAACAGTCTATATAAAGCAGGAGACTTGTATGATAACCAAAATACAGTTCACGATAAACAAGCAGTCATGTAAGTCAGGGACTCACGCCCTCAAAGTCGTCACTCAAATATAACTATGGGTCTTACGCCCACAACATCAATCATGTTCGCATCATGGCCACATGCCGGATTGCATCGGTGTAGACATGTCCATGATGCACAATAATAATAACAATGCCGCATGGCCACGTACCGAGTCTGCGTCGGTGTAGACATGTCCATGTAACATCAACAACAATATATCGGGTGATCAACCCCGCGCGTGGCACATGCCCCGGAATTGCGTCGGTGTAGACATGTCCATGTAACCACGATAATAATATATCGGGTAATCAACCCCGCGTGGCCACATGCCGGAGTCTGCATCGGTGTAGACATGTCCATGTAAGTTCTCAACAAGTCAACCGCCTCAACGAGGCGCGGTAGTATAGAAACACAATTCTACAACAAGGGCTATCACAACAAGCATAGGCAAGTTACACAACAACAAGCGTAGGCAAGTTATACACAACTCGAGGTACTTCCATTTTATATCAAAGTCGGTTTTAACCTAAAGTACTACGTCACGTTAAATTCCTTTTAAAGAGATCCATTCCTTTTATAGAAGTCACCCAATACGTAGTATAAAATAGAGTGACTCACATTTTTAGCAAACCAAAACACTTCTCTTATTAAAGCCAAGTTATCACATTAAAACTAATGATAAAACCCTTCTTTTGTTTTCATAAAGTCGTTATAACTAACTTCCCATAAAACTGTTATAACACTTTATGTTTTAAACCAATTTAAGACATAACAATGCCTTTCTTTTTCCTAAAGTTCGGTTTGCCTAATTCCAATTACTCAAGTCTCTTTTTAGAAAAGTTTCATAGTTCAATGTCTTAATCTCTTTTTAAAACAATTGAATAACATATGCCATATGTGTGCGTAGTTTATTTTATAACCATCTTTATTAAAGCAGCCATGATCTAGGAAATGTAATATCATTTTGTCTCATCTTAGCTTCTATGCAGATGGAGGTTTCCACTGGTTTTAATAATACTTCATTATTCATTACATTTTCCTTTATTAACGCTGCAGTGGTTTGTCGATACTCATTCTGATTTCCGAAATCAGTAAAACATTATTCCCTTTTAAAAACCAAGTACTCATTACTCACGAATGAGGTTTCACACAAAACTCATATTAATTCATTTAAGTTAAGTCTCTTATCTTATAAGATCAAGTCTCTTAACTTCTAACCATCAGTAAACCATTCTCTTTATCTCTCTTAAGACGTTATACCTAACTTCCCATAAAGCTAGTATAACTCTTATGTTTTCAAAACCAAGCATTACTCTTCTTTCAAAAAGGTTTCTTAATTCTGTTGAAATACTTCAAGATTCTTTATTATTCAGGCTTAAGTCAAAAGACATTGCCATAATACTACATTCAGTTAACACACGTACGTCTACCGTACTATATATATGTTCCTTTAAAATATTTCAAGGTTCTTATTATTCAGGCTTAAGTCAAAAGACATTGCCGTACAATTATATTCAGTTAGCACACGTACGTCTACCGTACTACATATATATATTATTCAGGCTTAAGTCAAAAGACATTGCCACACGTACGTCTACCGCACTATATATATATACTTTTAAAATACTTCATGTTCAAGAGTATAAGAAGAATCACATACCTCGCGACGATTATCGACTATAAGCAAAACGCTCCACGGCTATAACCCGGCTAGCCTGGTCCACCTTCTAAGTAGCCCATGCTACTTGCAGAACATTCAACCAATAAAGGTTATCAGTCTACTGTATATACAGTCCTATGTAAGTACAGTTTAACTTCTACTTATTTTCTTCTGAAGTGATTTCAGCTCAAGTCTTTTCTGTAATATCCTTCTATTACAGTTCAATTCTCTTCTTATGAATCTTATATTCATTTCTATACTACTATAGTATGTAATTTCCAATTACACTAGAAGGACAGTAGTATTTACCTCGATAAGCCCCAAAATTATCCGAGTTTAATGTCGCTCCTTAGCAACGTTTAGCTCCTACTCAAGTGCTCCAATCCGCTCCAAACAACCCTTAGAAATTCTACGCAACTTCTACTTAACACTTCCACCAACAATGAAGATTTCCTTAGGGTTTCGTTTAGTGGCTAAAGGAAAGTATAATAGTATTTTCCGGGCTTTTCGTATAAAAGGGTACTTTGGAAAGTACTACAAGGTATTTGGCTAAAGTATTTTGGGCATTATAACAATACTTGTAGAATACATTTCTACCAAGGGGGGGTAGTATTTCGACTAGCACAACTAGGCTAGGGGGGGTTACTCTCGGCCACAAAGGCCTTCCAAGGGGAGGGGAAAGTAGGGGAGACCTACACAAAGGAGAGGGGGAAGGTTTTCAAGACTTAGAAAATATTTGGATGAAGAAGTTCATCAAGTTAGAGGGGTATTTATAGGTCAAGAAATGGCCAACCAATGGCCAAGATTCATCCAAGTGTTAGGCAAGTGTAGGGCTAGGATTTATCCATGTGCACCTTATCCATCTACCACACCAACTTGCACAAATATCCTACCTACTCCCACTAAGCCAAATCGTCCAAGCCAAGGCCATGGTTGCCGTCCAATGAGGGTGACAAGTGTCACCTCCCGTTGATCAAAATATTTCATCTCTCGGAAAAATCCGCAAAAAAAATAAATGACATAGCCGGAATTTTCCCTACGAAAGCTGTGGAAAAGTTTCGTCGAAAAACGACTCCTCTCGGTAGTTGTGTACAATTTCGAACCTTGCCTAACTTTTAAGGCTCAAATTTCTACGTACGTCCTCACGTACATACTGCAAATACGGTATAACATTCTCCTGTCACGACCGGCGGGCGTGGTGGTGCCTTACCCCGGGCACCCTAGTGACACAACATCAGAGTAATCAGCGGAACATAAAACAACAACATGAGATAACAGAAATATAAAACAATAATCTGTGAAAACTTGCCTTTCGGCATATATATAACCATCAACTCTTTTACAAATGAACAGCTTAATCCTTTTTACCAACCCTGCCCACAACAGTACTACAGACCTCTAAGAATGATACGACCACAATGGCGGGACCGGGCCCCGCCAAACCCCTGAATGTAAACACTTACTCTGACGGGGACTATACCACCGATAAGCCTCGGAGAAACGGAGCTTCCCAAGCTGACTGTGACCACGAGCTAGGATCAACGGCGATGTACCTCGACTGCGGCATGAACGCGGCCCCGAGAGGTCGATAACAGTGCAGAGTATGTGAAACTAAAGATAAATCACGTAAATGAAATCATAGTAGTCTATACAAAGCGGGAGACATGTATGATAACCAAACTACGATTCACCACAAATAAGCGATCATGTCAAGTCGTGGATTCACACCTCAAGTCATCACTCGATTTAACAATGGGTCTCACGCCCACAACATCAATCGTGCGTGGAATACCTTCCGCTGCGGTTTATGATATACAAGCACGAGGAATACATATGAACACCGGGTCCCACGTGTCCTAATAAAGCATGCGGGGTAAATGCGAAGGCCTGGCGACTACTAACACCCACGGTACCAACAAGGTCATAAAGCGTATCATAAGATCTGTCTGACCGCCACATGATCAAAGGCGGCCACTTGCGCGATATCTAATGCGCGCGTCTAGTCTCGAACTTCCGCTGACTCGCGTAGGCCAATCTCATCGGCCGCGTGAGGTATTCCCGCATCGAGGTAGCTACTCCGGCGTCGCCACGGACTTCGCGATCCGCGTAGCGCAGGACCGCGTGCCCATAAAGGCGACACTAACACGGAACTCGTAGCTCGCATAGGCCCCAGGACCGCATGAGGTATTCTCGAATCATGGTCCTGCATCGCTGAGTCTACCCGCGTCGGAGGCGACTTAACCGGAATCATCTCGAGATGAATGCCACAATACTATCATAACGATAGTTAATAAGCACAATCAAGGGAAACCCCTTCACACAAACATCACAAGATACTAACACACGTAGCATCCCAACACGTTTACTTATCAACGCAATCAAGAAAGTATTACAAGGCTATCACAAACCAATACAATCAAGTTGTTCACACAAGGTACCTTCTACTATATGATTAACAAAATCGGGTGTTTATCCCCAAAGTACTTCATACATCAACTCTTTAAAAGATACGTTACTTTCACAATGTCACACAAAACCCGTAGTATAAAATAGAGTGACTATCTTTTAAAGTAAATCAATTACTTCTCTTTGTAAAATCAAGTAGCAACATTCTTTTCCAATGATCAAGTTTGCCTAATTTCCAATGTTCAAGTTTCTCATTTTAGAAAGGTTTCGTAGTTCATAGTCTTATTCAATTAAGAATATAATTCTCTTTTAAACAATCGGAGAAACATAAGCCTTATATGTGAGTAGGATATTCTTGTTTATAACAATCTTATTACAGCAGCCATGATCTAGGAAATATCATTTTGTCTCATCTTAGCTTCTATGCAGATGGAAGTTTCTACTGGTTTTAATAATACTTAATTATTCAAAACATTTCCTTTTATTAACGCTGCAGTGGTTTGTCGATACACATCCTGATTTCCAAAATCAGTAAAACGTTCTTAAGCCGTTATACCTAAATTCCCATAAAGCTAGTATAACTCTTAAGTTCTCAAAAACCAAGTATTACTTCTCTTTCAAAACGATTTCAGAAATCTTTTGAAATACTTCAAGTTCTTTATGATCACACATCAAGCCAGTTATAACAAATCATTTACCTTTTAAAAACCACAAAGTGTTTTCTTATCTACATAAAGCTGTTATAACCAACTTCCCATAAAGCCGTTATAACACTTTATGTTTTAAACAAATCGAATACGTTTAGCACATGTACGTCTACCGTACTACATAGTTCACACATATCATGCTAGAAGAGATAGGAAGAGGTTCACATACCTCGCGACGATTATCGACTAATAGCAAAATGCTCCGAGTACCTCAAGCCGTCGGCTACTCCTTAAGCCAAGTAGAGCGCCATCGTAGTACTTGACCTATAAGGCCACAATGCGCTTATTAACATTTAGGTCTCAACGTAGAACTTCTACAGAAATTTCGGCACCTCCCCCGCAGCGTAAACCTCCTCTCTAACGAGGCTGCTACCAAGCCAACCGGGGTTATACATCTAACCCTAACGGGTACAATTCTACTCCACGGTACTACTACTACACAAGTCTCATGTCTGAGTCTATGTAATTACAGATTGATACTATATATATAGTATACTTCAACTATATACTCCTACAACATGTAACATCCAATTCTGATAGGGACAAGATAATTACCTCGATAAGCCCATAATTATCCAAGTATAAAGTCGATCTGGGCAATCGTTTAGCTCGACTCAGGCGCTCCAACCGCTCTAAACCACCCTTAGAAGTTCTAACCAACTTCTACACAATACTCAAACGGACTATGGAGATTTTCTAGGGTTTCGGTTTGTGGTAGTGGGAAGTATAATAGTATTTACGGGCTTTCGTATAGGTATAACCTTAGAATACTACAAGGTATCTGCTAAGGTATTTGGGCATTATAACAATACTTGGAGAGTATTTCTATACCCTGAGGGGGTATTATACTAAAGCAACTAGGTTGGGGGTACCCGGCGCGCCACAAAGGAGGTGGCTACCTACCTACCCACTAGGGGAACTCTCGGCCAAGGGCCTGCGAAAAGGGGAGGAAGGCTCTCAAGACTTAGGCATTTTGGATGAAGAAGTTCATCAAAGGAGAGGGTATTTATAGCACAAGCGAGGCCAACCAATGGCGAAGATCTAGCAGTGTTAGGCAAGTGTAGGGCGAGATTCACCCATGTGTACCTAGCCAACTTGCACACAAAATATCTACCAAAATATCTACCACTTGACATCCCACTTCGTCGAAGCAGCCCGCTTGCCCACCATGAGAGGGTGCAGTCGCCTCTCGTTGGTCCAAAATGTTCGTCTCTCGGAAAAATCCGCAAAAATACTAAATGACATAGCGGAAATTCCCTACGAAAGGCGTGAAAGCGTTTGGCAAAAGCGACTCTAGCAAGTGTTATGCACAAACATAATTCGCCCAAAGGTGCCACGTGGGGTGACACGTGTCGCCCCGATTAAATCAAAATATTTCGTCTTAGAAAATATCCAAAACGGCCAAAATCTCAAAATCAAAGCGGGCCCCACAAAGCGTAAATTTCTCAGTGGGCCCACGTGACCATTTAGAAAATAAAATTCCATAATCCTCTAATATTCGGGAAGTCCGAATACCAAATCTGGGAATCCAATTCCCATTAACGAACCTTTTTCCTTCACAAAAAGGAAACTTTTCCGTGGAAAAATCGCCTCTTTCTTCCTTTCCAATCTTTACATGGTATTCTCGTGCGTGCGTCCTCGCATACATACCACGGAACTACGGGTATAACATTCTTCCCCTTAGAAACATTCGTCGAATGTTCCTTCTAAGTCTCAAGCGAACACGTGGCGATTATAGTCTTCACTACTATACTTACGAAACAATCCTGCCACAGATTGCCATGGAAACACCTGCGCAAAACTTACATCTAATTACAATAGGAAACACCACTACATCACCACAAATAATACTACTTTTGTCACTTTGTGAGCCTTGCTCCAACGACCCAACAAATGGTGCCGGCTGCGTCACGATCAGAAGGTAAATGCGCTCGAATTCTTACCATATTTACGATCTTGCTTTAGTATCCAAAACTCGGGTTACTATCTCTAACGTGGTCATCATTAACTGTGAACATTATGGATGGATCTTCGATACTTTCCCTAACTTAACAATACGAAAGACCGGTCGTCCTTCTTCCTAAGTCGGACGGCAAATGCTAACATATAGGCAACGGCCTATTCTTCACATGAACTCACAAAGGCCCAAAGTAACTCGGGCTAAGTTCCTACGTTTCCAAAACTCGTCACACCTGTCGGTGGTACTTTCAAGAAGACCGGCCGTCAACGAACTCTGGCGTCGTCGCCGATTATCGCCGCGATTCCTCCGAGCTGCCGAACTTCTTCTAGACAAGCTTCTCACTATCCACGGTCTGGGAACAAGTGAACCAACTATCTGAACCACGCCATCGAACCAATCGGCCGGACTTATACTTCGCCCCGCAAGTCTTGTAAGGCGACATCAGAACACGAAATGGTAGCTCAAGCGCTCCTCCACGGGAGACAACAATCCTCACAACTACCCACGAAATCCGCGCTGGCAGGCGAATGCGTCGAGACTTCGCGAGTTCTTAACACATGCTTGGTAAAACTTCCGAAACAAAAACAGTAGTACCACAGGCTCCATTGTCGTCATAAGGTGAAGGTAGGCACCGTGCAACCTCACAACCTTTTGGATAACATCAACAACTGCAGAGCGACCGCGGCCAGAAGAACACGATAGGCTGCCCCCATCGGCCCGACCCCTGGTCGAACGCATCCACGAACTTGCACACTGGCTAACTAAACATGGGCCTAACACCCTCATGACCCTAACACAAAGAGGGACCACCACAAACTGACCCCACCACCATACCTGCCGCGGGTTGACCCGCAACATGGCCTCAACCCGACCCGGCAAGGCGCAAAATACCATCTCCCCGAAGGAACAATCTTACTAAACACGTTACGAAAACCTGGCGGTCTTCTTAGCTCGACTACCTTCCTTCAAATCACGCTACTCTGGGACTTATCCCACGAACATAGCTCACGTGCACTATGCACTCCTATAAGGGTCAAACATAACACTACACCTTTCTCGAGATGGCCTTACCTCTAAGGTCTTTACGTATAACACTCTAAGGCTCACACCTTCTCTATCCCCCAAAAACTTACTCGGTTAACCCACCATGATTTCTAATCACCACTAACACACTGCTATCAGAACATAGCACTTAAGGTATACTCACCTTGAAAGTTACCGAAGGACCTTGCTGCTCTGGCCCTCTTCTGCTGTCCTTGGTTAACCCGTCAATCTCTACGTTTTTCGGCCTGCTGTACATAAGCCCGTACACAGGCCATGCTCAAGCCCAACTGAAGAATTACTCTTGCACAACCCTCTCTTAGGTAGTCATCAAGACTCGTGGTACATCGGTATAATCTCTGGTAGCCAAATCTATAGCTAGTAACAGGGTCGCCTCTTTGCAATCTATATTCACTGTTCTGTCGTGGGCGAAGGTTCAAATATCATGGCCGCAGTAGGAACTGCCGTCGCCGTGCTAAACTCTGCTGGGGCTAGTGACGTCGCAAAACTCCCCGAATGAAGCACTACCCTAGGTAATGATTGGGCCTGTGCCCTCGCCACCCTCTGAACTCTACTCGCAGCTCCCTCGGCTGCCTTGCCCTCCTGGGCTCGGGTTGCCCTACGCGGAGGCATAATGATAAGGAAAGGATTTCGTCGGAGGGTTGACTTACAACACAGCTCTAAGGCACGATCTCAGAGTGAGAAGAATAGAAACCAATCCTAAATATCCTATAGCCTCCTGATTATTGATGTGGTGCACAACACACCGATAATCAAGACTCTCTTGGATCTGATGCGTAGACACTTTCAGAGGATTAAGCGCTCGATACCACTTTTGTCACGACCGGCGGGCGTGTTGGTGCCTACCGGGCACCCTAGTGACACAACATCAGTGTCGTGAACATAAAACAACAACGTGAGATAACGAAATATAAAACAATAATCTGTGAAAACTTGCCTTTCGGCATATATATAACCATCAACTCTTTTACAAATGAGCGGCTTAATCCTTTTTACCAACCACGCTTGCAAGATTACTACGGACCTCTAAGAATGATCGACCCACGATGGCGGGACGGGGCCGCCAAACCCACGAATGTAAACACTTACTGACGGGGACTATACCATGATAAGCCTCGGAGAAGCGGAGCTTCCCAAGCTGACGTGACCACGAGAGCTAGGATCAACGGCGATGTACCTCAACTGCGGCATGAGCGGCCCCGAAGGTCGATCTGGCAGTGCGAGTATGTGAAACTAAAGATAAATCACGTAAATGAAATCATAGTAGTCTATACAAAGCGGGAGACATGTATGATAACCAAACTACGATTCACCACAAATAGCGATCATGTCAAGTCGTGGATTCACACCTCAAGTCATCACTCAATTTAACAATGGGTCTCACGCCCAACATCAATCGTGCGTGGAATACCTTCCACCGCTGGCGGTTATGATATACAAGCACCAAGGAATACATATGAACACGGGTCCCACTGTGTCCTAATAAAGCATGCGGAGGTAAGTGCGAAGGCCTAGCCGACTACTAACACCGCAGTACCAACAAGGTCATAAAGCGTATCATAAGATCTGTCAGGCGCCACATGATCAAAGGCGCCACTTGCGCGGATATCTAATGTGCGCGTCTAGTCCTGAACTTCCGCGACTCGCATAGGCCAATCTCATCGGCCGCATGAGGTATTCCCGCATCGGTAGCTACTCCGGCATCGTCACGGACTGCGATCGCGTAGCGCACAGGCCGCGTGCCCGTAAGGGCGTCACTAACACGGAACTCTCGTAGCTCGCGCATAGGCCCCGGGACCGCGTGAGGTATTCTCGAATCATGGTCCTGCATCGCTGAGTCTACCCGCGTCGGAGGCGGCTTAACCGGAATCATCTCGAGATGAATGCCACAATACTATCATAACGATGATAGTTAATAAGCACAATCAAAGGGAAACCCTTCACACAAACATCACAAGATACTAACACACGTAGCGTCCCAACACGTTTACTTATCAACGCAATCAAGAAAGTATTACAAGGCTATCACAAACCAATACAATCAAGTTGTTCACACAAGGTACCTTCTACTATATGATTAACAAAATCGGGTTTTATCCCCAAAGTACTTCATACATCAACTCTTTAAAAGATCGTTACTTTCACAATGTCACACAAAACCCGTAGTATAAAATAGAGTGACTATCTTTTAAAGTAAATCAATTACTTCTCTTTGTAAAATCAAGTAGCAACATTCTTTTCCAATGATCAAGTTTGCCTAATTTCCAATGTTCAAGTTTCTCATTTTAGAAAGGTTTCGTAGTTCATAGTCTTATTCAATTAAGAATATAATTCTCTTTTAAACAATCGGAGAAACATAAGCCTTATATGTGAGTAGGATATTCTTGTTTATAACAATCTTATTACAGCAGCCATGATCTAGGAAATATCATTTTGTCTCATCTTAGCTTATGCGGATGGAAGTTTCTCTGGTTTTAATAATACTTAATTATTCAAAACATTTCCTTTTATTAACATTTGCGATGGTTTGTCGATACACATCACGATTTCCAAAATCGATAAAAGCGTTCTTAAGCCGTTATACCTAAATTCCCATAAAGCTAGTATAACTCTTAAGTTCTCAAAAACCAAGTATTACTTCTCTTTCAAAACGATTTCAGAAATCTTTTGAAATACTTCAAGTTCTTTATGATCACACATCAAGCCAGTTATAAACAAATCATTTACCTTTTAAAAACCACAAAGTGTTTTCTTATCTACATAAAGCTGTTATAACCAACTTCCCATAAAGCCGTTATAACACTTTATGTTTTAAACAAATCGAATACGTTTATACGTATGCGTCTACCGTACTACATAGTTCACACATATCATGCTAGAAGAGATAGGAAGAGGTTCACATACCTCGCGACGATTATCGACTAATAGCAAAATGCTCCGAGTACCTCACTGTCGGCTACTTAAGCCAGTAGAGCGCGCCCATACGTAGTACTTGACCTATAAGGCCACAGCGTGACATTAACATTTAGGTCTCAACGTAGAACCTACAGAAATTTGTGACACCTCCCACAACAGCGTAAACCTCCTCTCTAACGGTAGGCTACCAAGCCAACCGGGGGGTTATACATCTAACCTGCAGGTACAATTCTACTCCACGGTACTACTACACAAGTCTCTTGTAATACGGTCTATGTAATTCTGATTCGACTATATATATAGTATACTTCACTATATACTCCTGACATGTAACATCCAATTACAATAGGGGACAAGATAATTACCTCGATAAGCCCATAATTATCCAAGTATAAAGTCGATCTGGGCAATCGTTTAGCTCGACTCAGGCGCTCAACCCGCTCTAAACCACCCTTAGAAGTTCTAACCAACTTCACACAATACTCAACGGACTATGGAGATTTTCTAGGGTTTCGGTTTTGTGGTGGGAAGTATAATAGTATTTACGGGCTTTTCGTATAGGTATAACCTTAGAATACTACAAGGTATCTGGCTAAGGTATTTGGGCATTATAACAATACTTGGAGAGTATTTCTATACCACTGAGGGGTATTATCAAAGCAACTAGGCTAGGGGGTACCCACGGCCACACCTGAGGAGGGGTGGCTGCCTCGACCTACCCCAGTGGGGAACTCTCGACGAGGGCCTCGCGAAAAGGGAGGAAGGCTCTCGAGACTTAGGCATTTTGGATGAAGAAGTTCATCAAAGGAGAGGGTATTTATAGCCTGCCGAGGCCAACCAATGGCGAAGATCTAGCCAAGTGTTAGGCAAGTGTAGGGCCAAGATTCACCCGTGTGTACCTAGCCAACTTGCACAAAATATCTACCAAAATATCTACCACTTGACATCCCACTTCGTCGAGCGCACCTTGCCCACTGATGAGAGGGTGCAGTGCGCCCTCGTTGGTCCAAAATGTTCGTCTCTCGGAAAAATCATAAAATACTAAATGACATAGCGGAAATTCCCTACGAAGGCGTGAAAGCGTTTGGAAAAAGCGACTCTAGCAGGGTGTTATGCACAAACATAATTCGGCCCAAAGGTGCCACATGGGGGTGACACGTGTCGCCCGATTAAATCCAAAATATTTTGTCTTAGAAAATATCCAGCGGCCAAAATCTCAAAATCAAAGCGGGCCCCACAAAGCGTAAATTTCTCAGTGGGCCCAGCGTGACCATTCAGAAAATAAAATTCCATAATCCTCTAATATTCGGAAGTCCGAATACCAAATGGGAATCGATTCCCATTAACGAACCTTTTCCTTCACAAAAGCGGAAACTTTTAGTGGAAAAATCGCCTCTTTCTTCCTTTCCAATCTTTGCAGTATTCTCGTGCGTCCTCGCATACATACCACGGAACTACGGGTATAACACTCCTCCTAGAAACATTCGTCCGAATGTTCCTTCTAACCTCAAAAACAAACATGCGCCGAAGATAGTCTTCACTACTATACTTACGAGAACAATCTGCCACGCTTTGTACGAAACACCCGCGCAAATACTTACATCCAAGCCCACGAGGAAACACCTCTAACATTACAAAAACCCTTACCCGAGGTCTAAAATATACATCCTTCGCACCTTCTCCCTTCACAAGAAATGATCATATCTATGCTCGCAATACATGCTCGCCTCTACCCTTACTCGTCGTACTCTTCTCGAACACTTGAACTCTTCTAGTATACGTACCATACTTCAGTTTCCAAAACTTTGGAGTCACTACCTCCAAACTTGGTCATCTTACTAGCCTCGATCTTCCTTAAGGCCATTCCCGGCCTTCACGAACCGATTCTGGTCGAGCAACGTCCACGAACTTATACGATGGTTATCTAAACTTGGGCCTAGCACCCTCGTGACCCTACCACCTGGCGGGACCACCCAGAGCTGACCCTACCTCTAAACAGGCCGCGGGTTGGCCCTCAACATGGCCCCCAACCCGACCTACTTAATGCATCACGCTCTTGTTCCCCGCTCCGGAACAATCTTACCTCTACAGGTCATGAAAGCTACCACTTCCATTTCACACTACCCAGGGACTTATCACACAATACATTCTAGGCATAAATGCTCTCCGACAAGGATTACTTGCAAAATCACGCACTCAAGGCGACCTTACATCTAAGGTCTCAATTGTAATATTCTAAGGTTCATCATTTCCTCACTTTGAGCTTACCGTTTACACTAACGAGTTTCTAAATCACATTTTAGCACAAGCTATCCGAACATAACACTTAACACATTATCATAGCATCAATACATACAAGTCTCTAGAGGGTTAAGGATATACCTGTCTCTACCGCTTTTCTAATCACCGTCACGCCTGCTGCGTAGCTAGTGAAGGCGATGAACCAGCCACTTGTCACGACCCGTTCCGGGGCCCGTGACTGGTGCCTTACCCGGGCACCCAAGTAGTCATACTTCAGAGAAAAATCAGCGGAATATAAAACAAGACATGAAATAATTGTAAATGATACAGTTTACGAGAAAAGGGTTGCCTTCGGCATATATACATAAACCAAGGTTTGCGATTACATCAGTATGTGACATGACTACAGACCTCTAAGGAAATAAACAACTATGGCGGGACGGGGCCCGCCATACCTGGATCATACAAAACTATCTACAACGGGGAGATCATACCCAAAGTAGAGCCTCGGAGAAGATGGAGCTCACGACACCAACAAAGAGATCCTAAGGATGTGGATCTAGCACTGCTTGCCTTACTGCGGCATGACGCGGCCCGAAGGAGGTCGATGCAACGGTACTAAGTATATGAAGCGTAAAGTACTTAAATGAAAACATATCATTTTAAAATCGGTTTGCAAGTATGTATGAAACAACCAAGGTAACCGCACATAGTGCCACATCATAAACAAGAGCAACAATAGGTAAGCTATGAGTCTTTTCTAGGCTGCGAATGATCGAGCGGGCCAATTGCGTAGTATCACCATGCAAGCCTAATCACGGACTCCGTAGTCGCATAGGCCACTCATATAGGCGCGTAGGGTATGTAACCCGCGTCGAGGGTAGCTACTCCTCGGCATCGTCTGGACTCGTAGTCGCATGGCCACATAGACCGCGTGAGGTATAACCCGCATCACTAACCTGGAACTCCGTAGCTCGCGTAGGTCCCTTGGACCCGCATGAGGTATTCTCGAATCATGGTCCTGCATCACTGAGTCTACCCGCGTCGGAGGCGACAACCCCTGTAATATGTCAAGAGGTGAGTGATATTATACTAACATAACGACTTATCGTTAAACAACATAAGCACAACAAGAATACTCTCTTATACAAGCGTTACAAGACACTAACACACATAGCATCATATCATGTCTACTTATCAAACCATCTTATTATTCTTTTCACAAATCAATATAAGTCTGTTATAAATACATAGGCAACTGTTTCTTTTATCATGCTTAAGTGGTTATACCTAACTTCCCATAAAGCTAGTATAACTCTTAAGCTTACATTTTAAAAACCAATTTGTTCTCTTACGTTTAAAAATGATTGATATTCTTTTGAAATGCTTTGGATCCTTATTATTCGGGCTTAAGTCGCAAGACATTGCGTAAGTATTATTCGGGCTTAAGTCAAAAGACATTGCCGTAGTTATTATTCAGTTAACACGTATGCGTCTACCGTACTACATATATATTTTAAAATATCATGTTTTAGGAAGAATCACATACCTTCTCGTGAAAACCACCGCGAAGTTGAATATGTCGCGAGAGAAATCAACCTATAATAGTCGACACGTCTATCAACGTCTAGACTACTGCATGTGATTATAAGCGAGAGGGTTCTATATCCTACGGAAAATTAGGCGACTTCCCTGCGGTGAGCTACTCGAGTCTCTTTGTGAAAGCGGTCTATGTAAGTACAATTTGATTATTCTTCTTTTAAACCCTTCTTTGTGATAACAGTTCAATTCTATTACGTGATATTCTTCTAAGTATTTAATACTTATTCTTATACTACTACAATTATGTATTCTCTAATTCAAAAGAGGTTAGGATTATTTACCTCGATAAGCCCAATAATATCCTAGATAAAAGTCGCGCTGAGCAAGGTTTAGCTCTAGGTTATGCGCTCAGGTAGCTCGAGAAACCTTAGATGTTCTTCACAACTTCTACAAAGGACTAAGGGATTTGGTCTAGGGTATTTTGGGAATTATAACAATACTAGAAGGCAACTTTTCTACCATGGGAGGGGGGGTAGATTTCGGCTAGGCTAGGGGGGGTAGCCTCGGCAAGCTTCTCAAAAGGGGGTGTTGGGCGAAACAAGCTCGAGGAGAGGAGGATTTTCAAGACTTGGAAAGGAATTTGTGGATGAAGAACTCTTCATCTTAAGGGGTATTTATAGGTCAAGCCATGGCCAACCAAGGGTCAAGATGATGCCAAGTGCAAGGCAAGTGTAGGGTGAAGATTTGGGCAAGTGTCCATTCTATCTACTACACACAAATATCCTACCAACTCCTTGACTTGTGCACAGGCACAAAAAACGTGTCATCCATAGTCGATCGTCGATGGGCGATTCAAGTCCATCAATTGGAGGGTGACAAGTGTCGCCCTCCCGTTGGTCCAAAATGTTTCGTCTCTCGGAAAAATCCGCAAAAATTAGAAATGGCATAGCCGGAATTTTCCCTACGGAAGCTGTGGAAACGTTTCGTCGGAAAACGATTCTTTTAGCGAGTTGTGCACAATTTTGAACTTGGTCTAACTTTAAGGCTAAACTTTCAGACGTGCGCCTCACGTACATACTCGAAATACGGGTATAACATTCTCCCCTCGGAAACATTCGTCGAATGTTCCTTCCCAAGACGATTATCGATAAAGCTTAACGGTTTGCAAGTGCCACATGGCCACAATATAACACTTAACAATTTACGAAAATTAAACCAAATAGGAAAGTAAGTTACGGAGGTGTGGGGAATAAGTGAGGATACCTCCGCCTCATGTCCTCCTCGACTTCCCACGTCATCTCCTCCTAAGCTCGTTCGCCACAAGACTTTGTGGAAGCCATCCTTGGTCGCAGACGCCTAACCCGACGATCGACTATCGCTATGGAAATCTCCTCATACGATAACCCCCGGTCACTGGACATCGTCAATCGGGTGTACCCTAGATGGATCCGATACATCTCGCCGGCGTAGATCGTGAAAAAGCGGATGCCGCCTCGGATCGGACGGCAGATCCAACTCATAGCAACCTTGCCCACTGCGGACAATCGAAGCGGCCCGATGTACCTTGGTGAGTTTCCTTCTTCCGAATCTCATCACACCGCCATGGGTGACACCTTGAGAAAACCCAATCATCAGCTGCGAAATCCGGATGCCGACGGCGATGATCTGCATCGACCATGCGACTACGAGTTGTCAATAGCGCCTCGGATAAGCTTCACCTTATCCACTCTTTGCGCCCAAATCTGGTCCCACTACCGCACCTCGCCCACATCGAACCAACCTATAGGCGTCTGCACTTCCTCCCATACAAGGCCTCATAAGGCGCCATCGAATCTTGGAGTGGTAGCTATTATTGTACGCGAACTCAACTAGAGGCAAATGATCCTCGGCTACCACGAAGTCGATAACACGGGCTCGCGACATATCCTCGAAGTGCGGATAGTGCGCTCGGCTTTGTCGATGCATGCGTGGATGGAATGCGATTACTCGTGCTCACTGCGTCCCTAAACCTCTCTGGAAAGACCTCCGGAAGTTAGCCGTAAAGCGGGCTCCTGCATGCGATATGATCGAAGTAGGGACTCCATGCGATCGGCGATCTCTCGGATGTAAAGTGCGGCATAATCCTCGGTAGAAAAAGTCGTCTGACGGGAAGAAAGTGGGCTGATTTAAATCGACTGTCGGCGATAACCCATATAGAATCATGTCTCCTCCGAGTGCGAGGTAATCTGTGATGAAGTCCATGTTGATTACCTCCACTTCGGTCGGGATCTCTATCGCTGCAACAAACCACGGGCCTCTGGTGCTCTACCTTCACTGCCGACAACATGGGCACCGAGCTACGAACTCGCAACGTCCTCTTCAAGCCATCCCACCAATACACGGATCTAAGGTCGTGGTACATTTTGGTCGACCACGGATGGATAGAGTAACGCTTGTGTGCTTCCCGAGAACTGCTGCCAAGTCCTCAAACATCCGGAACACACAACGCCCTCAAACCTTAGCACCCGTGGTGCTACCTCAAGGACCCTTGCCTCACGAAGAGTCGTATCACGATAACGTGTCAAAGCGGATCCTCGAGCTGTTGCCTCTTCACCTCGCCGGCGATGGAAGACTCGGCAACCTCACGAACTCGAACCCCAGCTATCGAGAATCAATCAAGCGGACACGAGGCTCGCTAAGCGATGCAAGTCACGAACCATGTCCTCCTCTCTGGCTGCACATCGATAGGCTCCCGTCGACCTACGACTAAGAGCATACGCCACAACATTGACTTTCCCGGGTGGTACGGGATATCAACATCGTAATCCTTAAGCAACTCTAACCAGTCTGCTCGTAAGTTCGGCTCCTGCGTTTGAAGATATCTTGGAGGCTCTTGTGGTGCGTATAAATATCCACGTGAACCCGTACAAATAGTGCCTCGGATCTTCAAAGCGTGAATCACGGTACGCGACTCCAAATCATGGGTGGGGTAGTTCCTCGTGTTTCTTCATGTCGGGATGCATATGCTATAACCTTGCCATGCTGCATCAACACACATCTCAACCCGATGCGGCGACGTCACAATACACGACATAACCGGACCCTGCGGAAGAGTAAGAATGGGCGGTCGTCGGTCTCTCTTCAAAGCTGGAAACCACGCTCCAAGCATCGATCGGCTGAAACTTGGCGCCTTACGAGTCACCCTAGTCAATGGTGCGAGATAAAGCAAACTTCTCCACGAACGCGATAATATCTGCAAGGCCCGAGCTGCGAACCTCTGCCGGAGTAGTAGGTGCAGGCCAAGTCACATCGCTCGATCTTGGCCGTATCCACTCGAATGCCATCAGCCCCGACAATATGCCCAAGAAACGCCACTGAAGTCAACCAAAACTCACATTTGGAAAACTTGGCGTACAGCTGCTGGTCCCGGAGAACTGTCAGCACAGTCCTCAAATGCTCTGCATGCTCCTGCTCTGAGCGAGAATAAACCAAGATATCATCAATGAACACTATCACAAACGTGTCCAAAAATGGTTTGAACACTCGGTTCATCAAATCCATGAATACCGAAGCGGGCATTGGTCAACCCAAAAGACATGACCACGAACTCATAATGCGTCTGGTCGGAATGCGATCCTAGGGACATCCACCTCTCGACTCGCACTTTGATGATAGCGACCGTAGATCAATCTTGGAGAAACATCTCGCACCTGCAACTGGTCGAACAAATCATCAATCACGGGAAGGGGTATTCGTTCTTAATGGTCACCTTGTTCACCGCCTGTAATCAACACACATGCGCGGCGTCCGCCCTTCTTCTTCACGAACAATCTGGCGCTCCCGGGGAGAAACACTAGGCTGATGAAGCCGCTTCTCGGAAATCCCTAAGCCGATCCTTCACTCTCTCAACTCGGCGGGTGCCATTACGTATGGCGGAATGGAAATAGGCGAGTGTCGCAATATGTCTATACAAAACTCAATCTCCTCTCGGGAGGATACGGGAGGTCGTGCGGAAACACGTGCGGGAACTCTCGACCACTGGGCGGCGGAAAATCTGGTCCGCAGCCTTGATATCAAACACCCGACGAGATGGTAGATATACCCTTCGCACCATCTTCCTAGCCTTGAGGTAGGAAATAAACCTACCACCGGCGATACCGTGCTCCTCCCACTCAACAACCGGCTCAGAAGCTGGAACCGTACTACTCTCTCTCTGCGGTCTACATTGGCGTAGCAGAAGCTAGCCAATCCATCCCCATGATCACGTCGAAGTCAATCATCTCCAACTCTATCAAGTCGGCCAGGTCGGCGACTGTAAATGGTCACGGACAAGCTCTATATACCGCCGAGATACCACCGAATCACCCACTGGCGTAGCTACCTCGAAAGGGTCATGGACTCGGGCTCTATCTCTATCCTACTAGCAACAAGGGAGATATATGGGGCCAGTAGAACCGGATCTATCAAAGCATACACATCAAACCCAGGCCCGATAAGGTACTGGCGACATCGGTGAGGCCTCCGATCTGTCGGTGGACAAAGCATAAATGCGGTTCGAGGACCGCTAGAAGCTGGACCGCGCCACGACCTGCCGCGACCGGCGGTCCATGAGTACCTTGCCCTCCAGGCGAGTAGGCTGTCGGGGATGAAGAAGACCGTGAAAGAACTGTGGTGACCGACACCATCAAGCGCCCTTGGTGGACAGTTCCTCGCATAGTGACCTGCGGCCTGGGAAACAAGCTCCGTAGCACCACAACTCCGAAGTGGGATCTACCGCATCGGCCACCGAGGTGGTCCCGATCGGCGATACCTCTGCCGCTCGGGCGTCTCGAAGTCTCGGGGCCTGGTGCGCCTCGAATATCTGGTGGTGAGGGCGGTGCGAGGAGTGCTCGAGCCGGTGTGGTGAAAATCTAGGCCGCTGCGAGGCGCCCACCACGATAGCCACCAAAAGACCTGCCGTCTGGTCTTCCTGCTTCTTGCTGTCGGCGTCGGTCTCTACGCTCGCCGCATCCAAGAGCATGAGCTGCGTGCGGGTAATGTCCATACCCGGTGAAGAGAAACACCGCGCATGACTCGGCCATATAATCATCTAGCCGGTGGCGTGGCGGTGCACCTATCCTCCATACGCTGCTAACTGGGACATATCGAGCCAATGAATCAAACTCGACATTGTACTCACGACGGTCGTCGTCCTCTGCCTCGGCAGGTAAAAATCTATCGGCCGCGCCCTCCTCATCTGTGGAGGCAAGAAGTGAGTGAGAAAGCCTCGAGAACTCATCCCAAGTAGGCGGGACGCGTGCTCTCCGGGATAACTCCACGAATCAAACCAATCGATTGCGGTATCACGCGACCTATGTGAACCAAAGATCACGGACTCGGTCTCCGACGCCACGATCACTCTCAAAATCCTCTGTGGTGGCGGATGAACTCGCGGATCATCCTCGGCCTCGACCAGTAAAACTACGGCGGGCTACAACTCGGGAAGTCTCGTAGCCTCAAACTCTCGCCTCGGGTGAACCACGATGCACGGTGGGGCTGACTGCCGCATCGGCTGTCCTCGTATGCAGCCCACGATCGGCGATGGCGGGCCATCTCTCAGTAACCCATCTCATCCGCTCCAGTGTGGGATGGAGGTGTAAATCGTAGTCTCGCTGGGGTGGCGGCGTCGTAGAACTCGCCGTCTCGGTATAGGCGGGCGAGCCCTCGTGACTCTAGGTGTCCCACTAGCGCCTCCCTCGCCTTGCCCTTCGGGCTCGGGTTGCCTTACGTGGAGGCATAATCATTCTGAAAGGAATACGTTAGAGGGTCCAACTTTAACACGGCTCTAAAGCACGATCTCGAGTGAGAAGAATGGAAACCAATCTTAAATATCCTATAGCCTCACGATTATTGGTGTGGTGCACAACACACCGATAATCAAGACTCAACTAGATACGATGCTGTAGACACTTTCCAAGGATTAATCGCTCGATACCACTTTTGTCACGACCCGTTAGGGCCGTGGATCGTGCCTACCCGCACCCAAGTAGTCATACTTGGAGAAAAATCAGCGGAATATAAAACAAGACATGAAATAATTGTAAATGATACGCTTCGAGAAAAGGGTTACCTTTCGGCATATATACATAAACCAAGGTTTGCGATT
The DNA here is from genome assembly GCA_029844215.1 of Przewalskia tangutica. Lineage (NCBI taxonomy): Eukaryota > Viridiplantae > Streptophyta > Magnoliopsida > Solanales > Solanaceae > Przewalskia > Przewalskia tangutica. Next base: position 70,711,715 of record CM056727.1, read on the forward strand.
ACATCCCAGTACAACATGACTACTGAGACCTCTAAGGAAATAAACAACTATGGCGGGACGGGGCCCGCCATACCTCGATACAAAACTATCTACTGAGGAGATCATACCCAAAAGTAGAGCCTCGGAGAAGATGGAGCTCCTGACACCAACGCAAGAGATCCTAAGGATGTGGATCTAGCACCTTTGCCCACTGCGGCATGAACGAGCCCGAAGGAGGTCGATAACAGTACTAAGTATATGAAGCGTAAAGTACTTAAATGAAAACATATCATTTTAAAATCAGTTTTGCAAGTATGTATGAAACAACTAAGGTAACGCACATAGTGCCACATCATAAACAAGAGCAACAATAGGTAAATAGCGAGGTCTTTTCTAGCTGCGAATGATCAAGCGGGCCAATTGCGTAGTATCACCATGCAAGCCTAATCTCGGACTCCGTAGTCCGCATAGGCCACTCATATAGGCCCGCATAGGGTATGTAACCCCGCATCGGTAGCTACTCCTCGGCATCGCCCCGACTCGTAGTCCGCATGGCCACATAGGCCGCATGAGGTATAACCCGCATCACTAACACCGGAACTCCGTAGCTCGCGCAGGTCCTTGGACCCGCGTAGGTATTCTCGAATCATGGTCCTGCATCACTGAGTCTACCCGCGTCGGAGGCGCCTTAACCCCGTAATATGTCAAGAGGTGAGTGATATTATACTAACATATGACTTATCGTTAAACAACATAAGCACAACAAGAATACTCTCTTATACAAGCGTTACAAGACACTAACACACATAGCATCATATCATGTCTACTTATCAAACCATCTTATTATTCTTTTCACAAATCAATATAAGTCGGTTATAAACACATAGGCAAACTGTTTCTTTTATCATGCTTAAGTGGTTATACCTAACTTCCCATAAAGCTAGTATAACTCTTAAGCACATTTTAAAAACCAATTTGTTCTCTTACGTTTAAAAATGATTCATATTCTTTTGAAATGCTTTGGATCCTTATTATTCAGGGCTTAAGTCGCAAGACATTGCCGTAAGTATTATTCAGGCTTAAGTCAAAGACATTGCCGTAGTTATTATTCGATTAACACGTATGCGTCTACCGTACTACATATATATTTTAAAATATCATGCTTTAGGAAGAATCACATACCTTCTCGTGAAAACCACCGCCAAGTTGAATATGTCGCGAGAGAAATCAACCTATAATAGTCGACACGCCTATCAACGTCTAGACTACTCATGTGATTCTAAGCGAGAGGGTTCTATATCCTACGGAAAATTAGGCAGACTTCCTACGGTGAGCTACTCAAGTCTCTGTGAAAACAGTCCTATGTAAGTACAATTTGATTATTCTTCTTTTAAACCGCCTACTGTGATAACAGATTCAATTCTATTACGTGATATTCTTCTAAGTATTTAATACTTATTCTTATACTACTACGGTATGTATTCTCTAATTCAAAGAGGGTTAGGATTATTTACCTCGATAAGCCCAATAATATCCTAGATAAAAGTCGCTGAGCAAGGTTTAGCTCCTAGGTTGTACGCTCCGGTAGCTCCAAGAAACCTTAGAATTTCTTCAAAACTTCTACTAAGGACTAAGGGATTTGGGATAGGTTATTTTGGGAATTATAACAATACTAGAAGGCAACTTTTCTACCAAGGGAGGGGGTTAGATTTCGGCTAGGCTAGGGGTAGCCTCGGCAAGCTTCTCAAAGGGGTGTTGGGCGAAACAAGCTCAAGGAGAGGAGGATTTTCAAGACTTGGAAAGGAATTTGTGGATGAAGAACTCTTCATCTTAAGGGGTATTTATAGGTCAAGCCATGGCCAACCAAGGGTCAAGATGATGCCAAGTGCAAGGCAAGTGTAGGGTGAAGATTTAGGCAAGTGTCCATTCTATCTACTACACACAAATATCCTACCAACTCCTTGACTTGTGCAAAGGCACAAAAAACGTGCCATCCATAGTCCAATTCGTCCAATGGACGATTCAAGTCCATCAATTGGAGGGTGACAAGTGTCGCCCTCCCGTTGGTCAAAATGTTTCGTCTCTCGGAAAAATCCTAAAAATTAGAAATGGCATATTGTAATTTTCCTACGGAGTGTGGAAACGTTTCGTCGGAAAACGATTCTTTTAGCGAGTTGTGCACAATTTTCGAACTTGGCCTAACTTTAAGGCTAAACTTTCGTACGTACGCCCTCACGTACATATTCCGGAAATACGGGGTATAACACCACTGATCCTGAAGGCTGAGTCGTAACATCCGTGCTACCCTTGGTCGAACAGTTCCTCGCAAAATGGCCCTGCTGGCCGCAAAAATAACAAGCTCCCTTGGCACCACGACATTCCCCAAAATGCGGTCTACCACATCGACCACACCGAGGTAGGGGTGACTGCACCTGGCCAACACCCCTACTCCCCTGGAAACTTGAACCCATGGAGCTCTGACCTGCTCCTGAATACTCTGGATGCCCTGAAGGTTGTGGAGGACCACTCTGCACTGGCGGAGGTACAAAACTAGTTCTTCTTTGGCGGTGTTATACCCGTAGTTGCGGGGTATGTATGCGAGGACGTGCGTCACGAGTGCGTGAGAAAATTTTGAAAAGAAAGAAAGATGTGAGTTTTCACGGAAAAGTTTCCTGTTATTTGTGAAGAAAAAGGTTCGTTAATGGGAATTGGATTCCCAGTTTGGTATTTGGACTTCATAGATTATATTAGAATTTTGAGATTTTATTTTGGAAATGGTCACGTGGGGCCACGGGAGAAATTCTGATTTTGTAGGCCCACTTTGTTTTGAGATTTTGGCCATTGTGGATATTTGTTTTTTCGAAGACGTTTTTGAGGGCCAATAGGAGGGTGACACGTGTCACCCCGCCAGGTGGCTTGGCGGTTACATTTGGGCACGCAGTGCTGTAAGTCGTTTCCGAAACGTTTCCACGACTTTCGTAGGAAAATTCCGGCTATGTCCTTTTTAATTTTTGCGGATTTTTCGAGAGACGAAACATTTTGGACCAACGGGAGGGTGACGTGTCACCTCACATTGAAACAAGTGGGCGTCCAAGTGGAAGATGTGGTTCACGAATTGGCTTGATCTTTTGGCTCACGTTTTTGGCCCTATTGGTTCCTTGTTTTGTGCCTTGTTTTGGCCTTGTTTTGTGGCTTGTCTTGTGCCATGTTTTGTGGAGTAGGGGTTAGGGTGCACTTGGCTTGATCAAGGCCTTACACTTGCCTTGCACATGGCTTGATCTTGGCCATTGGTTGGCATTTGGGTTTGCTATAAATACCCCCCCCTTTGTGAAGACTTCATTCATCCACAAATGTTTCCAAGTCTTGAATCCCTCCCCTCCCTCTTGTTGACTCTCGTCCAAGAGCTCCTCTCCCATGAAAGTGGCCTTTGGCGGGTGAGGTCTCCCTCCTCTTGTGAGGTCTAGCGGTAGGGTACCCACTGCCTAGTTGTTTTCGTATAAGACCCCTGGTTTTTGTATAGATATACTACCATATTATTGTTATAATGCCCACAATACCTTAGCCTTGTACCTTGTAGTATTCCAACGATACCTCTTTACGTCGAGTCAGAAATACTACCTTTGTCCTTTAGTCTCAAACCAGAAACCCTAAGGAAATCTTCAGTTGGTTGAAGTATTTGAGTAGAAGTTAGTTAGAACTTCTAAGGGTTGTTTGGAGTGGTTTGGGCGCACGGTGGAGCTAAACCTTGCTCGGGAAGCGACATTAAACTCGGATAATTTTGGGCTTATCGAGGTAATTATCTTGTCCCTCTATTGTAATTGGAAATTACATGTTTGTTAGCATATATAGTTGAAGTATACTATATATAGAACTACTCGGTATTCGGCAATGTCTTTTGACTTAAGCACAAGAATAAAGCCCGAACTGTATTTACATAGGGTGTATTGCGGTAGACTTGTGTAGAATTGTACACGTCGGTTAGGCGTGTAAACCCCACGTTGGCTTGGTAGCGGCCTCGATAGAGGAGGAGATTCTGTTGTTGCGGGAGAGTCGAATTTTCTTTAGAAAACTTGTGTTTTGGGGTTAATAGGCGTTTGTGACCTTTATAGGTGAAAGTACTAAGAGTAGCGTATTCTACTCGAGAGTGGAAAGGGCTAGCAAGGTTGTAGTACTTGGAGCATTTTGCTTATTGTCGATAAATCGTCGCGAGGTATGTGAACCTCTTCTATCTTTTCTAGCATGATTGTTGTGAACTATATAGTACGGTAGCGCATGTGCTAAGTGATTTGGTTGGTTTAAAACATAGGGTGTTATAATAGCTTTATGGGAAGTTAGTTATAACGACCTTATGTAAGTGAAAATGGTTTCTTGATGTTAGAAGTTAAGAGACTTGATCTTATAAGATAAGAGACTTAACTTATTTGTTTTAATGTGGATGTTTGTGTGAAACCTCATTCGTGAGTAATGAGTACTTGGTTTTAAAGGGATAATGTTTCTTGATTTCGGAATCGAATGTGTATCGACAGCACCATTGCGGCGTTAATAAAGGAAAATGTATTGAATAATGATGTGTTGTATTAAAACCAGTAGAAACCTCCATCCGCATAGAAGCTAAGATGAGACAAAATGATATTACATTTTCTAGATCATGATTTTGTAATAAGATCGTTATAAACAAAGAATAAACTACTCACATATATGACATATGTTACTCAATTGTTTTAAAAGAGATTAAGACTATGAGTTATGAAACCTTTCTAAAATAAGTGACTTGAGCATTTGAAAATGAGAAGTTTGAGTAATTGAAACTAGGCAAACTGGAACTTAGGAAAAGAATGTTGTTACTTGATTTTGAAAAGGAATGTGGGTTGGTCATTCTAATACTATGGGTATAGGGTGACTTTTATAAAAGTAATGGATCTCTTTTAAAAGAACTTAACGTATGTAGTACTTTGGGGTTAAAAACCCGGACTTTGGCATAAAATGAAAGTACTTTGAGTTGGGTGAAACTTGCCTATGCTTGTTGTTGTGAAACTTGCCTATGCTTGTTGTTGTGAAACTTGCATATGCTTGTGATGATAGCCTTTATTGTACAAGCGTTGTGTTTCTGTGTTACTGGCGTCTCGATAGAGGTCGGTTGGTAGTTGAGAACTTACTTGGATGTGCGGCGTGTGACGGAGAAATTCCGCAGTGCGTTCGCTGATAGTATTATTGTTGTTAATCGCTTTGGACATACCGACACGATGCGTAGCGCGCAGGTATGCTTCCATTTGGTTAAGGTCTTGTGGTTAATCGCTTTGGATATATCGACCGCGATCGTAGCGCGCGGGTATGTTTCCATTTCGATTATCGCCTTGTGATTTCCTTTTGGACATATCGACACGATGCGTAGCGCTGCGGGTATCGTCCATTTGGAAAGTTGTCTTATTGTTTCCCTTTGGACATCTCGACACGATCGTGGCGCGCGGGTATCGTCCATTTGGAAAAGTTGTCTTATTGTTTCCCTTTGGACATACCGACACGATGCGTGAGCGCGGGTATGCTTCCATTTGGATTCTTTGTCTTGTTGTTGAGTCACATGGACATGTCTACCGATCGCAGAACCGGGGCATGTGGCCATGGGACATTGGTATTATTGTTGCATCATGGACATGTCTACACCGTCTGAGATTCAGGGGCACGCGCCATAATGCGAACTCGATTGATGTGGTGGGCGTGAGACCCATAGTTATATTGGAGTGATGATCGCTTTATGTTGTGAGCTGTAGTTTGGTTATCATACATGTCTCTGCTTTATATAGACTAGTATGATTTCATTCTGATATTATGCAGTTTCACATACTTGGTACTGTTATCTTGACCTCGCCCGAGTGCGTTCATGCCGCAGTAGAGGTACATCGATCGTGGATCCTCGCCATAGGATCACGATTCAGTATTTGAAGCTCCGTTTCTCGGAGGCTTATCTTTGGTAGGTGTTCCACTGAGTTGTAGGTTCTTGTACATTCGGGGGTATGGCGGGCCTGTCCGTCATAGTCATGTATATCTTAAGTGCAGTAATCTTTGTTGTGGCGGGGTTGTAAAAGGATTAAACTGTTGAGTTTTATGTATATCTTGAAGGCAACCGTTTTGGTTGCTTTGTTTATTTATTATATCTCTTGTATAATGACTCATGTTTTATGTTCGCTGATTTTCTCTCGATGTATGTATCGCTAGGGTGCGGGGTAAGGCACGATGCGGGCCGGGCAGTCGTTACAAAAGTGGTATCGAGCGCTTAGTCCTCGGAAAGTGTCTGAGACCGTGTCTAGTAGAGTCTTGATTATCGATGTGTTGTGCACCACATCTATAATCGGGAGGTCAGAGACATTTAGGATTGGTTTCCATTCTTCTCATCCCGAGATCGTGCCTTAGAGTCGTGTTGTAAGTTGGACCCCTCGACGTATCTCGTTTTTACGATTATGCCTCCGCAGTGCAACCCGGGCCCAGAGGCAAGGCGGCCGAGTCTGCTAGTGAGATCTGAGAGAGTACGAGCGCGAGCGAGCGATACGAGTTGTGCTTGACCAGCGGGTTTCGCGACGCCCAAGGCCAGCGAGTTTAGAGCGCAGCGATGGGCGATGAGACTACTGATGCACGAGCCTCCAGTCCACGATGCAGGCGGGAGATGGGTCACGAGATGGCCCGGCTATTGGCGAGTTGTGGCGAGATATGAGGCAGTGGATCTGGCGATTCGGTTCGAGCACCGATGGTTCACCCCGAGCAGATAGTTTGAGGCTACGGGACTTTCGAGTTGTAGCCCGCGAGTTTTACTGGTCGAGGCTCGAGGATGATCCGCAGGAGTTCATCCGGCGATTCTGACGGATCACGCGGGTGATCAAGGCTTGAACAGTGCGTGACCTTTGGTTCGCATCGGTGCGTGATACCGCTGATCGATTGGTTTGATTCATGGGAGCTTTCGGGAGAGCATGCACCTCAGCAGAATGGGATGAGTTTTGGGGCTTTCTCACGCACTTCTTGCCTCCGCAGATGAGGAGGGCGCGGTAACGATTTTTGTTACCGAGACAGAGCGCGCATCGAGGAGTACAATGTCGAGTTCGATTCTTTGGCTCGATATGTCCCTGCGCTAGTTGCGAATATGGAGGATAGGGTGCATCGCCACGCCACCGCTCGATGATTATATGGCGAATCTTGTGCGGGTGTTTCTCTTCACCGCATGGACATTGCCCGCACGCAGCTCATGCACCAGGATGTGAGGCACGCGGAAGGCGGCGGAATGACTGGATCGCCAGAAGAGGGCCGTGGCGGCAGGGTCCTTTGGTGGCTTTCGAGGCGGACCGCCTCGGCAAGCTAGTTATATACCCCACCGTGCAGTGGTCCTCCACGTCTTGAGAGCAGTCGGGCTCGAGGTTGATTTTGGCAGAGCGGGGTGTTAACGGTGAAGCCACCCCTACCTCGTTGTGACCATTGTGGTAGACTCCATTTTGGAGAGTGTCGTGCTAGATTGGGAGTTTGTTTTACATGCGGCCAGCAGGGCCATTTTGCGAGGAACTGTCCTACCAAGGGAAGCGCGGATGTTACGACTCACGCCGGGATCTGTGGTGGTTCATCACCCTACGGTATGCGCCTGCGGTGTGCCTATGATTAGAGTGGGCGGTAGCCGGTATATCCTTAACCCTCTAGAGTTTTGGTATGCTTGTTATGATGATCTCATTATTGTGTGCTATGTACGGATAGCATTGTGATATGTGTGAGTTAGAATGCATGGTTAGTTGGAAGGATACGTATGGAGGCATGGTAAGTGTGAACCTTAGACTATGTCACGACTGAGACCTTAGGGGTAAGGTCGTCTTGAGTTAAAGATTTATTTTTGACCCTTATCAGAGTAGTAGTATACGTGGGATTTATTTGTGTGATAAGTCCGTGGGTAGTGTGAGATGGAAGTGGTAGCTTTCATGATGTGAATTAGTAAGATTGTTCCGGATCGGGGAACAAGAGTTTGGCGCGGTTGGGGGTCGGGTTGAGGACCATTTGCGGGTCAACCGTAACCGGTTTGGGGTGGGTCGGTTCTGGGTGGTCCCGCCAGTGGTAGGTCACGAGGATGCTAGGCCCAAGTTTGTATGATCATCGTATGAGTTCGTGGACGCGTTCGACGAGCGGTTCGTAAAGGCGGGAATGGCCTTAAGGAAGTTTGAGGTTAGTAAGATGACCAAGTTTGGAGGTAGTGACTCGCAGATTTTCGAACTAAGTAATGATGAAGTATGGTGCGTCTTGGGAGAGTTCAAGTGTTCGAGAAGGGCACGACGAGTAAGGAAGGAAGATAACGTGTGTTATTTCGTGGCGGTGTGGCGTTGACAACTTGTTAGAGGAACTTCATCGATATCCGTCTTGAGAAGGAACATTCGACGAATGTTTCTAAGGAGAGGAGAATGTTATACCCGTAGTTGCGGGGTATGTATGCGAGGACGACGCGTGAGTACTGAGAAAATTTTGAAAAGAAAGAAAGATGTGAGTTTTCGTGGAAAAGTTTCCTGTTATTTGTGAAGAAAAGGTTCGTTAATGGAATGGATTCCCAGTTTGGTATTTGGACTTCATAGATTATATTAGAATTTTGAGATTTTATTTTCGGAAATGGTCACGTGGGGCCCACGGGAGAAATTCTGATTTTGTAGGCCCACTTTGTTTTGAGATTTTGGCCATTGTGGATATTTTTTTTTCGAAGACGTTTTGAGGGCCAATAGGAGGGTGACACGTGTCACCCCGCCTAGTGGCTTGGCGGTTACATTTGGGCACAAGTGCGACTAGAGTCGTTTTCCGACGAAACGGTTCCACAGCTTTAGTAGGGAAAAATACGGCTAAGTCCGTTTTAAGTTTTGCGGCGTTTTCCGAGAGACGAAACATTTTGGACCAACGGGAGGGTGTCATGTGTAAACCTCACATTGGTAGCAAGTGGGCGTCCAAGTGGAAGATGTGGTTCACGAATTGGCTTGATCTTTTGGCTCACGTTTTTGGCCCTATTGGTTCCTTGTTTTGTGCCTTGTTTTGGCCTTGTTTTGTGGCTTGTCTTGTGCCATGTTTTGTGGAGTAGGGGTTAGGGTGCACTTGGCTTGATCAAGGCCTTACACTTGCCTTGCACATGGCTTGATCTTGGCCATTGGTTGGCATTTGGGTTTGCTATAAATACCCCCCCCCTTTGTGAAGACTTCATTCATCCACAAATGTTTCCAAGTCTTGAATCCCTCCTCCTCTTGTCGACTCTCGTCCAAGAGCTCTCTCTCCCTTGAAAGTGGCCTTTGGCGGTGAGGTCTCCCTCCCTTGTGAGGTCAGCCGTGGGTACCCCACTAGCCTAGTTGTTTTCGTATAATACCCTTGTTGTGGTATAGAAATACTCCTAGTATTGTTATAATGCCCAAAATACCTTAGCCTTGTACTTGTAGTATTCCAAAGATACCTCTTTCGTAGAGTCCGGAAATACTACCTTTTGTCCTTTTAGTCTCAAACCGAAACCCTAAGGAAATCTTCATAGTTGGTTGAAGTATTTGAGTAGAAGTTGGTTAGAACTTCTAAGGGTTGTTTGGAGTGGTTTGGAGCGCACGGAGTGGAGCTAAACCTTGCTCAGGAGCGACATTAAACTCGGATAATTTTGGGCTTATCGAGGTAATTATCTTGTCCCTCTATTGTAATTGGAAATTACATGTTTGTTAGCATATATAGTTGAAGTATACTATATATAGAACTACTTAGTATTCGGCAATGTCTTTTGACTTAAGCCTGAAGAATAAAGAACTGAACTGAACTGTATTTACATAGGACTGTATTGCAGTAGACTTGTGTAGAATTGTACACGTCCGGTTAGACGTGTAAACCCCCCCCTGGTTGGCTTGGTAGCCGGCCTCGATAGAGGAGGAGATTTACGCTGTTGCGGGGGGGGGGAGGTGCTGCCGAATTTTCTTTAGAAAACTTGTGTTTTGGGGTTAATAGACGTTTGTGACCTTTATAGGTGAAAGTACTAAGAGTAGCGTATTCTACTCGAGGAGTGGAAAGGGCTAGCAAGGTTGTAGTACTTGGAGCATTTTGCTTATTGTCGATAAATCGTCGCGAGGTATGTGAACCTCTTCCTATCTTTTCTAGCATGATTGTTGTGAACTATATAGTACGGTAGACGTACATGTGCTAAGTGATTTGGTTGGTTTAAAACATAGGGTGTTATAATAGCTTTATGGGAAGTTAGTTATAACGACCTTATGTAAGTGAAAATGGTTTACTGATGTTAGAAGTTAAGAGACTTGATCTTATAAGATAAGAGACTTAACTTATTTGTTTTAATGTGGATGTTTGTGTGAAACCTCATTCGTGAGTAATGAGTACTTGGTTTTTAAAGGGATAATGTTTCTTGATTTCGGAATCGAGAATGTGTATCGGCAGCACCATTGCAGCGTTAATAAAGGAAAATGTATTGAATAATGATGTGTTGTATTAAAACCAAGAAACCTCCATCCGCATAGAAGCTAAGATGAGACAAAATGATATTACATTTTCTAGATCATGCATTTCTTTGTAATAAGATCGTTATAAACAAAGAATAAACTACTCACATATATGACATATGTTACTCAATTGTTTTAAAGAGATTAAGACTATGAGTTATGAAACCTTTCTAAAATAAGTGACTTGAGCATTTGAAAATGAGAAGTTTGAGTAATTGAAACTAGGCAACCGGAACTTAGGAAAGAATGTTGTTACTTGATTTTGAAAAGGAATGTGGGTTGGTCATTCTAATACTATGGGTATAGGGTGACTTTTATAAAAGTAATGGATCTCTTTTAAAGAACTTAACGTATGTAGTACTTTGGGGTTAAAAACCGGACTTTGGCATAAAATGAAAGTACTTTGAGTTGGGTGAAACTTGCCTATGCTTGTTGTTGTGAAACTTGCCTATGCTTGTTGTTGTGAAACTTGCCTATGCTTGTGATGATAGCCTTTATTGTACAAGCGTTGTGTTTCTGTGTTCTGGCGTCTCTCGATAGAGTCGGTTGGTAGTTGAGAACTTACTTGGATGTCTTGGCGGTGGCGGAGAAATTCCGCAGATGCGTTCGCTGATAGTATTATTGTTGTTAATCGCTTTGGACATACCGACACGATCGTAGCGCTGCGGGTATGCTTCCATTTTGGTTAAGGTCTTGTGGTTAATCGCTTTGGATATCTCGACCGCGATCGTAGCGCTGCGGGTATGTTTCCATTTCGATTATCGCCTTGTGATTTCCTTTTGGACATACCGACACGATCGTAGCGCTGCGGGTATCGTCCATTTGGAAAGTTGTCTTATTGTTTCCCTTTGGACATACCGACACGATCGTAGCGCTGCGGGTATCGTCCATTTGGAAAAGTTGTCTTATTGTTTCCTTTGGACATACCGACACGATGCGTAGCGCACGGGTATGCTTCCATTTGGATTCTTTGTCTTGTTGTTGAGTCACATGGACATGTCTACACGATCACGAGTCGGGGCATGTGGCCATGGGACATTGGTATTATTGTTGCATCATGGACATGTCTACCGTCACGATGATTCGGGGGCATGCGGCCATAATGCGAACGATTGATGTGGTGGGCGTGAGACCCATAGTTATATTGGAGTGATGATTTGTTTTATGTTGTGAATCGTAGTTTGGTTATCATACATGTCTCTCGCTTTATATAGACTAGTATGATTTCATTTACTGATATTATGCAGTTTCACATACTTGGTACTGTTGCTTGACCTCCTTGAAGTGCGTTCATGCCGCAGTAGAGGTACATCGGCCGTGGATCCTCGCCATAGGATCACGATTCGGTAGATTTGAAGCTCCGTTTCTCGAGGCTTATCTTTGGTAGGTGTTCTGAGTTGTAGGTTCTTGTACATTCGGGGTATGGCGAGGCCCTGTCCGTCATAGTCATGTATATCTTAAGTGCAGAAATCTTGTTGTGGCGGGGTTGTAAAAGATTAAACTGCTCGTGTTTTATGTATATCTTGAAGGCAACCGTTTTGGTTGCTTTGTTTATTTATTATATCTCTTGTATAATGACTCATGTTTTATGTTCGCTGATTTTCTCACGATGTATGTATCGCTAGGGTGCCCGGTAAGGCACGATGAACCCCGGGCGGGTCGTTCTGAGCGGTCCGCCTCGAAAGTCACCAAAGGACCTCATTGCTCGGCCTCTTCACGATCTCGGCCATTCCGTCGATTTCTCCGCTCTCACATCCAGTGCATAAGCTGCATGCGGGCAATGTCCATGCCCGGTGAAGGGCTACACGAACAACTCTCGCTAGGTAATCATCAAGCCTGTAATATATCGGTGCACTCGATCCTCCATATTAGCTACTAATGCGGAACATACCGCCAATGAGTCGAACTCACATTGTACTCGAATCGCGCGGGTTCGCCTCAACATCAAAAATGCCGGCCGAGCCCTCCTCATCGTGGAGGCAAGAAATGTGCCGGGAAGGCCCCAAAACTCGTCCCAAACGGTGGAAGTGCATTCTCTCCCGGGGCGGCTCACGAATCAAACGATCGGCGGTATCACGCGGCCGACGCGAACCTAAGACCACCGACTCGGTCTCGAAGCCTTGATCACTCTCGTGATCCAGAATCGTCGGATGAACTCCTGCGGATCATCCTCGTGCCTCGACGTAGAACTCGGCGGCTACATCTCGTAAAGTCCGTAGCATCAAACCATCCGATCTAGGGTGAACCACGCGCGCCATCAAATCGCCGGCCCACTTATCTCATATCTCGCCACGACCGCCAAGAATCGGGTCATCTCCTTGTAACCCATCTCTTCTCGCCTGCATCGTGGGACCGAGGCTCAGTATCAGAGTCTCGCAGCCCATCGCCGCGCTCTAAACTCGCTGGTATCGCGCGCCGAAACTCGCCGTCGGAAGCACTGCTCAGTCTTCGACGCTCGCGCCTGCATTCTCTCAGATCCTACTAATAGCTCCTCGATCGCTTGCCCATCCGGGCTCAAGGTTTTACGCGAGGCATAATCGTAAAGGAAAGGAATACGTCGAGGGGTCCAACTTATCACACGGCTCTAAGGCACGATCTCGTAATGAGAAGAAATGGAAACTAATCCTAAATGTCTCGCAGCCTCGATTATAGATGTGGTGCACAACACACCGATAATCAAGACTTACTAGACACGGCTCAGACACTTTCCGAGGATTAATCGCTCGATACTACTGCCACGACTGCTCGGCTCGTGGATCGTGCCTTACCCGCACCCAAGTAGTCATACATCGAGTAATCACGAACATAAAAATAAAACATGAAACAACCGTAAATGAGACACATTTTATTCGAGAGAAAATCGCTTTTCTAAGATATATATAAAACTAAAACTTGAGCAGCTTTAACTTTTTACAACCCCGCCTACAACAATACTACATGCACTTAAGATTTACAACAACTATGACGGACAGTGGCCGCCATACCCCGAATGTACAAGAACCTACAACTCAGTGGAACACATACCAAAAGATAAGCCTCAAGGAACAGAGCTTCCGACACGCTGAAGGGTGATCCTAAAATGGATCGACACCAATGATTTCTACTGCGATGAACGCACTTCGTCACGACCGATCCGGGCCATGATCGTGCCTTACCGGGCACCCTAGTGATACAACATCGAGAAAACCAATGGAATATAAAACTTAAACAAGAAACAAGATATATGATCATAAACAAAGCCAACCAAGCGGTTACCTTCCAATAAAATATATATAAACAACTCTTTCAAAACGAATGCTTTAATCCTTTTTACAAACCCCGCCACAACAAGCATTACTGCACCTCTAAGAGTTTTTATACAACATGACGACAGTGGCCGCCATACCCCGAATGTACAAGAACCTACAACTCGTGGTAACATACCAAAAGATAAGCCTCCGAGAACGGAGCTTCCCAATACGCTGAATCGTGATCCTATGAATGGGATCCACTACCGATGTACTCCTACCATGCAGATGAACGCAGCCTCAAGGAGGTCAAGACAACAGTACCAAGTATGTGAAATCAAAATATCAGAAATGAAATCATAATGTTTATATAAAAACAGAGACATGTATGATAACAAAACTACGATTCACAACATAAAAGCAGCCATGTCAAGTCGTGACTCACGCCTCAAGTCATCACTCAAATATAACTATGGGTCTCACGCCCACAACATCAATCATGTTCGCATCACGGCCGCATGCCGGAATGCGTGACGGTAGACATGTCCATGATGCAACACTAATAACAATGCCCCATGGCCACATGCCCGAAATTGCAGACGGTGTAGACACGCCCATGTGACATTAACAACAATAATAACAATGCCCCATGGCCACATGCCCCGGACTGCAGACGGTGTAGACACGCCCATGTGACATTAACGATAATATCGGGTGATCAACCCGCCGCACGCCACACGCCCCGACCAGACGGCAGACATGTCCATGTAACCACAATAACAATATATCGTAATCAACCCGCCGCATGGCCACATGCCCCGACTCGTGACGGTAGACATGTCCATGTAACCACAATAACAATATATCTCACAACCAGGCTATCACCAAAAAGCTCAAGCAAATTACCATACTTCTAGACTTTTATAAAAGATCTACTCTTTCTCAAGAAGTCACCTGATATCAACATTTGCACAACAAAGACTATCACAACAAGCATAGGCGAGTTACACAACAACAAGCATAGGCAAGTTATACACAACTCAAGGTACTTCCATTTTATATCAAAGTTCGGATTTTAACCTAAAGTACTACGACATTAACTCTTTTAAATGATCCGCTTTTCACAAAAGTCACATAATACCCGTAGTATAAAATAGAGTGACTATCTTTTAAGTAAACCAAAATACTCCTTTGTAAAATCAAGTAACAACATTATTTTCCAAACGTTCAAGTTTGCCTAATTTCAAATGCTCAAGTTTCTCATTTTAGAAGGTTTCATAACTCATAGTCTTAATCTCTTTTAAAACAATTGAGTAACATATGTCTTGTACGTGAGCCGTTTATTCTTGTTTACAACAATCTTGTTACAAAGACCATGATCTAGGAAATGTAATACAATTTTGTCTTATCTTAGCTTCTATGCAGATGGAGGTTTCTGGGTTTTAATAACAATTTGTTATTTGTCAATACACTTTCCTTTATTAGCGCCAGCGTGGTTTGTTCGACACTTATTCTCATTTCCAAATCAATAAAACATTATTCTTTTTAAAACCAAGTACTCATTACTCATGAATGAGGTTTCACAACACTTTTACCAAAATGTTAATTACCAAGTAAAACAAGTTAAGTCTCTTATCTTTCAAGATCAAGTCTCTTAACTTCTACAATCAATAAACCAATCTTTTACTTACATAGAGTCGTTATAACTAACTTCCCATAAAGCTATTATAACACCCTATGTTTTAAACCAACCAACTCATTTAGCACATGTACGTCTCACCGCACTACATAGTTTACAAAACATCATGCTAGAAGGATAGGAAGAGGTTCACATACCTCGCGACGATTATCGATAATAAGCAAAACGCCCACAAGATCAGAATCTGGCTAGCTTTTTCCACTCTTCAAGTAGAATACGCTACTCGCAGTACTTCCACCTATAAGGCCACAAACGTCTATTAACTTCTAACCGCACGGTTCCATATTCTACAGAAAATTCGGCAGCACCTCCCCCCCCGCAACCGCGTAAATCTCCTCCTCTATCGAGGCCGGCTACCAAGCCAACCTGGGGGGGGTTATACGTCTAACCGGACGTATACAATTCTACTACACAGTAATACCACAAGTCTATCAGAATACACCCTATGTAATTACAGTTCAGTTCTCTTCTTTAAATTCAGGCTTAAGTCAAAAGACATTGCCGCAAGCTATGTTCAGTTCTATATATAGTATACCTCAACTATATAATCCTACCATATGTAATTTCCAATTACAACAAGGGGACAAGAATATTTACCTCGATAAGCCCAAAATTATCCAAGTTATAAAAGTCGATCCTGAGCAAGGTTTAGCTCCTACTCCGTGAGCTCCAATCCGCTCCAAACCGCTCCAAACAACCCTTAGAAGTTCTAACCAACTTCTACTTAAATACTTCAACCAACTATGAAGATTTCCTTAGGGTTTCGGTTTGAGACTAAGAGGACAAAAGGTAGTATTTCCGGGCTCTACGTATAGAGGTAACTTTTGGTATACTACAAGGTAAAGGCTAAGGTATTTTGGGCATTATAACAATACTTGGAGAGTATTTCTACCAAGAGGGGGGTGTATTATACGAAACAACTAGGCTAGTGGGGTACCCTCTACCAACACTACTAAGGGGAGTGAGGCCTCTACCAAAGCTTCTCAAAGGGGGCTCTTGGACGAGAACACAACACAAGAGGGGAGGGAGGATTTCAAGACTTAGTGAAATTTAGGATGAAGAAGTCTTCAACAAGAGAGGGGTATTTATAGGGAAGCCAAAGGCCAACCAATGGCCAAGATCAAGCCATGTGCAAGGCAAGTGTAAGGCCTTGATCAAGCCAAGTGCACCCTAACCCTACACCCCAAAACAAGGCACAAAACATGGCACCAAACATGGCACAAAGGCACAAAACAAGGCACCAATCGGCCAAGGCCAAACCGCTTCTATGCCCACTGAGGGTGACAAGTGTCACCTCTCGTTGGCCCAAAATGTTCCACGCTCGAAAAATCCGCAAAAATACAAAACGACATAGCCGAATTTTCCTACGCAAGCTCAGAAACGCTTCGCGAAAAACGACTCTAATCGGGTGTTGTGCACAAATTTCAACCTATGCCAAACTTTAAGTCTCAATTTTCAGACGACGCCTCCACGCACATACTGAAATACGGTATAACACCCAAGGAGGTCGATAATAGGTACCAAGTATGTGAAATCAAAATACCGCAGCTTAAATCATAATACTATATAAAGCAGAGACTTGTATGATAACCAAAATACGCTCACGATAAACAAGCAAATATGTAAGTCGTGACTCACGCCTCAAAGTCGCCACTCAAATATAACTATGGGTCTTACGCCCACAACATCAATCATGTTCGCATCATGGCCACATGCCCCGACTGCAGACGGTGTAGACATGTCCATGATGCAACAATAATAATAATGCCGCATGGCCACCTGCCCCCGGAATTCTGACTCGGTATAGACATGTCCATGTAACATCAACAACAATATAATGGGTGATCAACCCCGCCGCATGGCCACATGCCCGAATGCAGACGGTGTAGACATGTCCATGTAACCACAAGAATAATATATCGTAATCAACCCCGCCGCACGGCCACATGCCCCGGACTCAGACGGTGTAGACATGTCCATGTAAGTTCTCAACAAGTCAACCGGCCCTCCAACGAGAGGCGCGGTAGTATAGAAACACAATTCTACAACAAGGGCTATCACAACAAGCATAGGCAAGTTACACAACAACAAGCATAGGCAAGTTATACACAACTCGAGGTACTTCCATTTTATATCAAAGTCCGGGTTTTAACCCTAAAGTACTACGTACGTTAAATTCCTTTTAAAGAGATCCATTCCTTTTATAGAAGTCACCCAATACCCGTAGTATAAAATAGAGTGACTCACATTTTTAGCAAACCAAAACACTTCTCTTATTAAAGCCAAGTTATCACATTAAAACTAATGATAAAACCCTTCTTTTGTTTTCATAAAGTCGTTATAACTAACTTCCCATAAAACTGTTATAACACTTTATGTTTTAAACCAATTTAAGACATAACAATGCCTTTCTTTTTCCTAAAGTTCCAGTTTGCCTAATTCCAATTACTCAAGTCTCTTTTTAGAAAAGTTTCATAGTTCAATGTCTTAATCTCTTTTTAAAACAATTGAATAACATATGTCATATGTGTGCGTAGTTTATTTTATAACCATCTTTATTAAAGCAGCCATGATCTAGGAAATGTAATATCATTTTGTCTCATCTTAGCTTCTATGCAGATGGAGGTTTCCACTGGTTTTAATAATACTTCATTATTCATTACATTTTCCTTTATTAACGCTGCAGTGGTTTGTCGATACTCATTCTGATTTCAAATCAAGAAACATTATTCCCTTTAAAACCAAGTACTCATTACTCACGAATGAGGTTTCACACAAACTCATATTAATTCATTTAAGTTAAGTCTCTTATCTTATAAGATCAAGTCTCTTAACTTCTAACCATCAAGAAACCATTCTCTTTATCTTCTTAAGACGTTATACCTAACTTCCCATAAAGCTAGTATAACTCTTATGTTTTCAAAACCAAGCATTACTCTTCTTTCAAAAGGTTTCTTAATTCATTTGAAATACTTCAAGATTCTTTATTATTCAGCTTAAGTCAAAAGACATTGCCATAATACTACATTCGCTAACACACGCACGCCTACCGTATCATATATATGTTCCTTTAAAATATTTCAAGGTTCTTATTATTCGTGCTTAAGTCAAAAGACATTGCCGTACAATTATATTCAGTTAGCACACGTACGTCTACCGTACTACATATATATATTATTCAGGCTTAAGTCAAAAGACATTGCCACACGTACGTCTACCGCACTATATATATATACTTTTAAAATACTTCATGTTCAAGAGTATAAGAAGAATCACATACCGCGACGATTATCGACTATAAGCAAAACGCCCACGGCTATAACCCGCTTAGCTGGTCCACCTTCTAAGTAGCCCATGCTACTTGCGTAACATTCAACCAATAAAGGTTATCACCATCAGATATACAAATTCTATGTAAGTACAGCTTTAACTTCTACTTATTTTCTTCTCAAGTGATTTCACCAAGTCTTTTCTGTAATATCCTTCTATTACAGTTCAATTCTCTTCTTATGAATCTTATATTCATTTCTATACTACTATAGTATGTAATTTCCAATTACACTAGAAGGACAGTAGTATTTACCTCGATAAGCCCCAAAATTATCCGAGTTTAATGTCGCTTCCTTAGCAACGTTTAGCTCCTACTCCGAGTGCTCCAATCCGCTCCAAACAACCCTTAGAAATTCTACGCAACTTCTACTTAACACTTCCACCAACAATGAAGATTTCCTTAGGGTTTCGTTTAGTGGCTAAAGGAAAGTATAATAGTATTTTAAGGCTTTAGATAAAAGGGTACTTTGGAAAGTACTACAAGGTATTTGGCTAAAGTATTTTGGGCATTATAACAATACTTGTAGAATACATTTCTACCAAGGGGTAGTATTTCGACTAGCACAACTAGGCTGGGGTTACTCTACCACAAAGGCCTTCCAAGGGGGGGAGGGAAAGTAGACGAGAGCTACACAAAGGAGAGGAAGGTTTTCAAGACTTAGAAAATATTTGGATGAAGAAGTTCATCAAGTTAGAGGGTATTTATAGGTCAAGAAATGGCCAACCAATGGCCAAGATTCATCCAAGTGTTAGGCAAGTGTAGGCTAGGATTTAGCCATGTGCACCTTATCCATCTATCACACCAACTTGCACAAATATCCTACCTACTCCCACTAAGCCAAATCGCCCAAGCCAAGGCCATAGTTGTTGCCCAATGAGGGTGACAAGTGTCACCCTCCCGTTGGTCCAAAATATTTCATCTCTAAAAATCCGCAAAAAAATAAATGACATAGCCTAATTTTCCCTACGAAAGTCGTGGGAAAGGTTTCGGTAAAAACGACTCTCCTGTAGTTGTGTACAATTTCGAACCTTGCCTAAACTTTAAGGCTAACTTTTTGTACGTACGTCCTCACGTACATACTCTGGAAATACGGGGTATAACACCTTGCCTACCCTGCGGACAATCTGATACGGCCCAATGTACCTTGGGCTGAGTTTCCCTTTCTTCCCGAATCTCATCACACCCTTCATGGGTGACACCTTCAGGAAAACCCAATCATCAACCTCGAACTCAAGATGCCGACGACGATGATCCGTGATATGACTGCCGACTCAGCCGTGAGCAACCGCTACCGATAAGCTTCACCTTATCCATCGTCACGCACCAAATCGTCCTACTAATCGCACTCGCCACATCGAACCAGCCTATAGGCGACCGCACTTCCTCTCATACAAGGCCTCATAAGGCGCCATTCGAATACCGGAGTGGTGCTATTATTATACGCAAACTCAACTAGAGGCAAATGATCCTCCGGCTACACTCGGTCAATAACACAAAGCTCGCAACATATCCTCAAGAGTCCGATAGTGCGCTACCGTCTGCCTGCTCGTGGATGGAATGCGACTCGTGCTCACCGCGTCCCCAAACCCTTCTCGAAAGACCTCCGTAAGTTAGCCAGAACCGGGCTCTCGTCTGATATGATCGAAATAGGGACTCCATGCATCGACGATCTCTGATGTAAAGTCCGCATAATTCTCACTAAAAGTCGCCCCGACGGAATAAAGTGGGCTGATTTCACACTGGCCGACGATAACCCATATAGAATCATGTCTCCTCCGAGTGCGAGGTAATCCCGTGATGAAGTCCATGTTGATCACCTCCCACTTCCGTGCGGGATCTCTATCGTCAGAATAAACCACCGTGCCTGCGTGCTCTACCTTCACTGGCCGACAACACGCACCGAGCTACGAACTCGCAACATCCTCTTCAAGCCATCCCACCAATACACGATCTAAGGTCGTGGTACATCTTGGTCGACCGACGGATAGAGTAACGCGCGCCGCAGTGCTTCCCAAGAACTCGCCGCCAAGTCCTCAAACATCCGGAACACACAACTCGCTTCAAACCTTAGCACCCCATCGTGCTACCTCAAAAGGACCTTCCTCACGAAGAGCCGTATCACGATAACGTGTCAAAACCGATCTCGAATCGTTGCTCTTCACCTCGACGATGGAAGACTCGGCAACCTCACGAACTCGAACCCCACTGCTATCAGAATCAATCAAACGGACACCAAGGCTCGCTAACTGATGCAAATCACGAACCATGTCCCTGCTCTCTGGCTGCACATCTGATAGACTCCCCATCGACCTACGACTAAGAGCATCTACCACGACATTGGCCTTCCCGTGGTACAGATATCAACATCGTAATCCTTAAGCAACTCTAACCACCGCTCGCCGTAAGTTCACCTCCTCTGGTCAAGATATACCGAGGCTCTTGTGGTCTGTATAAATATCCACGTGAACCCCATACAAATAGTGCCTCCAGATCTTCAAGGCGTGAATCACCGCTGCCAACTCCAAATCATGGGTGGGGTAGTTCCTCTCGTGTTTCTTCAGCTGTCGGGATGCATACGCTATAACCTTGCCCTGCTGCATCAACACACATCCCAACCCGATGCACGACGATCACAATACACGACATAACCGCTCGACCTCCGAAGAGTAAGGACGGGCGGTCGTCGATCTCCTTCAAGAATCGGAAACTCGCCACAAGCATCAAGACATCAAATTTGGCCGCTTTCCGAGTCACCTAGTCAATGGTGCAGATAGAAGCAAACTTCTACGAACCGCGATAATAACTCGCAAGGCCTGAAAATGCGAACCTCTCGCTTGAGTAGTAGGTCGAGGCCAACTCGATCGCTTCAATCTTGGCCGTATTCACCCGAATACCATCACCACAATATGCCCAAGAAAAGCCACCGGTTAACCAAAACTCACATTTGGAAAACTTGGCGCATAATCCGCTAGTCTCGAGAACTCTCAAAGATTCTCAAATGCTCCGCATGCTCCTCGCTCCGGCGAGAATAAACCAAGATATCATCGATGAACACTATCACAAACGTGTTCAAAAATGGTTTGAACACTCGCTCATCAAATCCATGAATACCACGAGCATCGTCAACCCAAAAGACATGACTCAACTCATAATGCCCGCATCGTCGGAATGCGATCCTAGGGACATCCGCCTCTCGACTGCACTGATGATAGCCCGATCGCAGATCAATCTTGAGAAACATCTCGCACTTCGCAACCGGGTCGAACAAATCATCAATCACGGAAGGGGTATTCGTTCTTAATGGTCACCTTGTTCAATCGTCAGATCAACACATTACGCAGCTGGCCCCGCCCTTCTTCTTCACGAACAATACCGGCTTCCTCGTGGAGAAACACTAGGCCGATGAAGCCCTTCTCCAAAGAAATCTCTAAGCCGATCCTTCACTTCTCAATCGGCGGTGCCATTCGTATGGCGGAATAGAAATAGGCCAGTGTCCGGCAAAGACATCGATACAAAACTCTTATCTCCTCTCGGGAGGATACCCGAGGTCGTCTGAAACACGCCTGGGAACTCGACTATCGGAATCGATCAAAATCGCACCGCAGCCTCGATCAAACACCCGAACGATGGTAGATGTATTCTTCGCACCATCTTCCTAGCCTCGAGGTAGGAAATAAACCTACCCTCGATACTGATGTTCCTCCCACTCAATAACCGGCCTCAGAAATCGGAACCGTACCACTCTCTCCCTGCAGTCTACATTGGCATAGCAAGAAGCTAGCCAATCCATGACCATGATCACGTCGAAATCTGTCATGTCCAGCTCTATCAAGTCTGCTAGGGTCTGACGACTACATAAGGTCACTGGACAAGCTCTAAATACCCGCCGAGCTACCACCGAATCACCCACTGGCGTAGCTACCTCGAAAGGGTCTATGGACTCAGGCTCTATCCCTATCATACTAGCAACAAGGGGAGATATATGGGATGAGTAGAACCGGATCTATCAAGGCGCATACATCATAATCGGAGGCCGATAAGGTACCGTGACGACATCGTGAGGCCTCCCGATCCCGCCGGCCGACAAGGCATAAATGCGTTCGAGGACCGCAGAGCTGGGACCCGAGCCACGACCTCCGCGACACCGCTGGTCCATGAGTACCACGCCTCGGGCGAGTAATCGTCGGGGATGAAGACCGCCTCGGTCGCATAGCCGCAAAGTGACCTCGCTGGCTACAATCAAACAAACAAGCTCCCGTAGAAGCACCACAACTCCCGGGATCTACCGTGACGGCCACACCGGCGGGGTGGTCTCGATCGGCAAGCCTTCGCCGCTCGACGCTCGAAGCCACGGGCCCAGTGCGCCTCGAATACTCGTCAGGCCGGTGACGGCAGGTGATTGCTCAGCTAGCTGTGGTGCAAATCTAGATCGCTGCCGAGGCCGCCACCACGATAGCCACCAAAAGATCTCGCCGCCTGCCTTCTTCGCTGCCGCTGTCACAACCCGTCGCTTACGCCTCGCAGCCAAGTGCGTGAGCCTGCATGCGGGTAATATCCATGTCTGGCTGAAGAGCCATACCCGCACAAGACTCGGCCATATAATCATCTAGCCCGGTGACGTAGCGGTGCACCCTATCCTCCATTCGCTACTAACGCTGGACATATCGAGCCAATGAATCAAACTCGACATTGTACTCCTAACCGTAGCTTCCTCTCTGCCTCAAGAACAAAAATCTGTTTACCCGCGCCCTCCTCATCCGCGAGGCAAGAAGTGAGTGAGGAAAGCCTCCGAGAACTCGTCCCAAGTAGCCGGGACGCTGCTCTCCCGGATAACTCCCACGAATCAAACCAATCGATCATGGTATCACGTAGCCGATGCGAACCGGCGTCACGGACTCGGTCTCAAGCCTCGATCACCCGTGACGATCCTTCAGAATCGACGGATGAACTCCCGCGATCATCCTTCCGCCTCAACCCGTAGAACTCGGCGGCTACAACTCAGAAATCCAGTAGCCTCAAATCGCTCGCCTTCGTGAACCACGGTGCTATCGGGCCGGAATCGAATCGCCAGATCCACTGCCTCATGTTCGCCACGATCACGGCGAATCGGGCCATCTCTCAGAACCCATCTCATCTCGCGGGTTGTGGGGACCGAGGTGTAGGTGCGTGGTCTCACGCCCATCGCTGCGCCCTAAACCTCTCGGGCCTGGCGTCAGAACTCGCCGTCTCTGCATAGATCGTATGCGAGCCCTCGTGACTCTAGGTGTCCCACTAGCAGCCTCCTCACGCTTTGCCCTTCTCGCCCGCTGCCTTACGTGGAGGCATAACTATTACAGAAAATGAATACGTTAGAGGGGTCCAACTTTAACACAGCTCTAAAGCACGATCTCAGAGTGAGAAGAATGGAAACCAATCCTAAATATCCTATAGCCTCATGATTATTGGTGGTGCACAACACACCGATAATCAAGACTCTACTAGATACGGTGCAGAACACTTTCCGAGGATTAAGCGCTTCGATACCACTTTTGTCACGACCGCTCGGGCGTGGATCGTGCCTTACCCGGGCACCCAAGCAGTCATATATCAGAGAAAATCAGCGGAAATATAAAACAAGATATGAATCTGTTATACCCCGTAGTTCCAGGGTATGTATGTGGGGATGTACGTATGAGAATACGATAGAAATTTTGGAAAGAAAGAAAGATGTGAATTTTTCGACGGAAAAGTTCCGGTTTTTGTGAAGAAAAAGGTTCGTTAGTGGGAATTGGATTCCCAGATTTGGTATTCGGACTTCTTGGATTATATTAGAATTTTGAGATTTTATTTTCGAAAATGATCACGTGGGGCCCACGGGAGGAATTTACGGTTTTGTGGGGCCCGCTTTGTTTTTGAGGTTTCCGGCATTTTGGATATTTTCGGAAGACGAAATATTTTGATTTAATCGGGGCGACACGTGTCACCCCTTGTGTGGCCATGTGGGCCGAAATGGTGTGACAAGTGGCTAGCCACTTGTCACCTACTCACTTGGCCGATTTTGGCCTTGACACTTGGTAGCCTATTTCGTTGGCCACGTGTTGTGGTGGGACCCACACACACATGGCCCAATCTTGACCACCCACCTTGCATTGATCTTGGCCCTTGACTCTTCTATATATACCCCTTAGCTTGAAGAGTATTTCATCAACACTTGAAAGCCTTTCAAGGCAAAATACTCCTCCCTTTTGTGGTTTCGTCCCACCCTCCTCTTGTGTAGAATACCTTGTGTATTGTGGTATAATTCCAAATACACTAGCCTAGTATCCCTAGTAGTATTCCAAGGTTGTTTTAAATACTGGAGCCCTGAATACTACTTTATCCGCTTAGTCGCAAATGAAACCCTAGAAAATCTTCATAAGCTTGGTTGAAGTATTTAGAAAAGTTGTTTAGAAACTTCTAAGGGTTGCTTGGAGCGGGTTGAGCGTAAGGAATTGGAGCTAAGCGTTGCTCAGGATCGACATATAATCTTGGATAATTTTGGGCTTATCGAGGTAATGATCTATGTCCCCCTATTGTAATTGGATATTACATATTATAGTAATATATAGTTGAGCATACTATATATAGAATGAGTATTGAATCAGATTTACATGTATTGTATTTGATGTAGATCGTTGTATTATTGTGGAGTAATTGAACACGCCCGGTTAGACGATAATCCTCAGGAGTTGTTGGCACAGTAGCGGGCTGGATAGGAGGAGATTTATGTGATAGCGTGGGGAGGTGTGCGAATTTTCTGTAGAATCGAGAACTTACTTAAGTATTCTACGAAGAGAACTAGAGATTGATAGATATATTGTGGCCTTTATAGTGGATTTTCACGCGCGACATACTTGACTTGGCTTGTGGCTTAAGCTAAAAGGTATGTGATTCTTCCTATACTCTTGAGCATGATTGTTGTAAACTATATAGTACGGTAGACGTACGTGTGTGAAATGGATTTTGTTTGTTTAAAACATAAAGTGTTATAATGGCTTTATGGGAAGTTAGTTATAACGACTTTATGAAAATAAAAGAAAGATTTGGTTTTGACTGTAAAACGACTTGATTTTGAAAGTTAAGAGACTTGATCTTGAAAGACAAGAGACTTGACTTATAACGACTTGTTTTTTTTGGAAAAAGAGAAGTAACTTGATTTAAGTATAGGTTACTTGTTTTGAAAAGAGTAAAGTTATTTGGGTTTTAAAAGAACACTTGTTGTTGTTTTAAAAGAAAAGCACTTGGTTTTAAAAAGTATATAGTACTTGATTTTAAAAATCTTATAAAGATTTTCTGAAGGTGTAGTAATTTGGTTTAAAAAGGGAAACGTGTTTTAATACTACGAGTATTAGTATCATGTGGCTTTTACGTAAAAAGAGGTCTTTTTTTTGAAAGAATGAAAGTATGTAGTATTTTGGGTTTGAAACCCGGATTGTTGATAAAAATGTATGTATGTTGAACTTGCCTATGTTTGTCGTGATAGTCTTTGATGTGCAAGTGTTTTGTTGATGTCTTCGCGTGACTCGGGAGGGCGGTTATCTGATTGATTGTTGGACATACTGACGCGTTGGATTTTCCACGAGTATGCGTCCACTTTGAGTATCATCTTGTTATTCCTTTGGACATGCTGACGTGATGGATGTTCCACGGGCATGCGTCCAGTAGGATGGTTTCATGGCCATGACTTCCGAGGTGAGATGCCGGGGCATGCGGTCATTGTGAGGTTCAGATTGTTAGTCCATGGACCGCTAATCCATGAAGCTTGCCCAGTGACGAGCGATCACGGGCTTGATTTGTACGTGTGATTCAGGCACACTTTAGATACTTGTTCTGGTCATTTCTCGTGTATCGGTAGCCTCTGGTAGATAGCTTGAGATACTTTCCTCGGTCATATCTCGTGAGACGGTTGGCTAGGGTACGTTAGCTTTGGTACTTGCCTCGGCCAGTTGCGTGGCTAGCTTTTGGATCTGGTAATTAGCTTCCGTACTGTCACGACCCGAACCCGGGCCCGTGACTGGTGCCTTACCCCGCGCACCCTAGTGATACAACATCGGAGAAAATCTGTCACGACCCGTTCCGGGGCCCGTGACTGGTGCCTTACCCGGGCACCCAAGTAGTCATACATCAGAGAAAATCAGCGGAATATAAAACAAGACATGAGATAATTGTAAATAATACACAGTTTCTGAGAAAAGAGTTGCCTTTCGGCATATATATAAATAACCCAAGTTTTGCAGTTACATCCCAAATGTACACAGACTACTGCACCTCTAAGGAAGTAACAACTATGGCGACAGTGGCCCCGCCATACCTGAATGTACAAACTATCTACAATACAGGAGATCATACCAAAAGTAGAGCCTCCTAGAAGATGGAGCTCCCGACACCAATGCAAAGAGATCCTAAGGATGTGGATCTAGCACTGCTGCCCTTACCGCATGCATGAACGCACTCAAGGAGGTCGCACGGTGTACTAAGTATATGTGTTATACCGCTTTTTCCGCAGTATGTACGTATGGACGTCGACAAATTGAGCCTAGGATAGGCATTGGATTCGAAATTTGGGGCACAAGTGCCGATTAGAGTCGTTTACGACTAAACGCTTTCCATTTACGTTGGGAAAATTCCGCTATGTCATTTAGTATTTTTGCGGATTTTTCCGAGCGACGGAACATTTTTGGACCAACGGGAGGGTGACACTTGTCACCTCATTGACGGCAAAGAGGAGGCTTGGCCTCGCCGATTGGCTCTCTTTGTGCCTTGCTTTGTGGCTTGTTTTGTGGAGTGTTTTGTGGAGTGTTTTGTGGGTGCACTTGGCTTGATCTTGGCCTTACACTTGCCTTGCACATGGCTTGATCTTGGCCATTGGTTGGCTTTTGGTTTTGCTATAAATACCCCTCTCTCAAGACTTCTTCATCCACTCTTCACTTGCCTAAGTCTTGAGAACCCCTCCTCCCTCTTGTTGACTCTCGCCCAAGAGCTCCTCTCCTTGAAAGTGGCCTTTGGCCGTGAGGTCTCCTCCTTGTGAGGTCTAGCTGGGGTACCCCTAGCCTAGTTGTTTTCGTATAATACCCCTTTGTGGTATAGAAATACTCCCTAGTATTGTTATAATGCCCAAAATACCTTAGCCTTGTACCTTGTAGTATTCCAAAGATACCTCTTTACGTAGAGTCCTAAATACTACCTTTTGTCCTTTTAGTCTCAAACCAAACCCTAAGGAAATCTTCATAGTTGGTTGAAGTATGTGAGTAGAAGTTGGTTAGAACTTCTAAGGGTTGTTTGGAGTGGTTTGAGCGCACTGAGTGGAGCTAAACCTTGCTCGGAGCGACATTAAACTCGGATAATTTTGGGCTTATCGAGGTAATTATCTTGTCCTCTATTGTAATTGGAAATTACATGTTTGGTTGACTATATAGTTGTTGTATACTATATATGGAACTACTTAGTATTCGCGATGTCTTTTGACTTAAGCTGAAGAATAAAGAATCGAATCGAATCAGATTTACATAGGATGTATTGCGGTAGACTTGTGTAAGATATCGAGTAGAATTGTACACGCCCGGTAGGCGTGTAAACCCTCTGGTTGGCTTGGTAGCGGCCTCGATAGAGAGGAGATTTACGCTCATTGCGGGAGAGCCTTTGAATTTTACGTAGAAAGATAGAACTTGTGTTTTGGGGTTAATAGACGTTTGTGACCTTTATAGGTGAAAGTACTAAGAGTAGCGTATTCTACTCGAGGAGGAAAGGGCTAGCAAGGTTGTAGTACTTGGAGCTTTTGCTTATTATCGATAATCGTCGCGAGGTATGTGAACCTCTTCCTATCTTTTCTAGCATGATTGTTGTGGAACTATGTAGTACGGTAGACGCATACGTGCTAAGTGATTTGGTTGGTTTAAAACATAGGGTGTTATAATAGCTTTATGGGAAGTTAGTTATAACGACCTTATGTAAGTGAAAATGGTTTCTTGATGTTAGAAGTTAAGAGACTTGATCTTATAAGATAAGAGACTTAACTTATTTGTTTTAATGTGGATGTTTGTGTGAAACCTCATTCGTGAGTAATGAGTACTTGGTTTTAAAGGGATAATGTTTTACCGATTTCGGGAATCGAATGTATCGGCACCACCGCGGCGTTAATAAAGGAAAATGTATTGAATAATGATGTTGTATTAAAACCGGAGAAACCTCCATCTGCATAGAAGCTAAGATAAGACAAAATGATATTACATTTTCTAGATCATGGTCAGTAATAAGATCGTTATAAACAAGAATAAACTACTCACATATATGACATATGTTACTCAATTGTTCTAAAAGGAATCAAGTGATTAAGTTTGGGAACTATGAAACCATTTGAAAATGAGAAGCTTGAGTAATTGAAACTAGGCAAACCGAACTTAGGAAAAGAATGTTGTTACTTGATTTTGAAAAAAGAAGGTGGGTTGGTCATTCTAATACTACGTATCGTGACTTTTATAACAAGAATGGATCTCTTTTAAAAGAACTTAACGTATGTAGTACTTTGGGGTTAAAACCCGACTTTGGCATAAAATGAAAGTACTTTGAGTTGTGTGAAACTTGCCTATGCTTGTTGTTGTGAAACTTGCCTATGCTTGTTGTTGTGAAACTTGCCTATGTTTGTGATGATAGCCTTTATTGTACAAGCGTTGTGTTTCTGTGTTACCGCGTCTCTTGATTTAGGGTCGGTTGACTGGTTGAGAACTTACTTGGATGTGCCGGCAGTGACGGAGAAATTCCACGGGTACGTTCCTGTTGATAGTATTATTGTCGTTAATCGCTTTGGACATACTGACACGATGCGTAGCGCACGGGTATGCTTCCATTTTGGTTAAGGTCTTGTGGTTAATCGCTCTGGATATACTGACACGATGCGTAGCGCACGGGTATGTTTCCATTTCGATTATCGCCTTGTGATTTCCTTTTGGACATACTGACACGATGCGTAGCGCACGGGTATGCGTCCATTTGGAAAGTTGTCTTATTGTTTTCCTTTGGACATACTGACACGATGCGTAGCGCACGGGTATGCTTCCATTTGGATTGCTGTCTTGTTGTTGAGGTCACATGGACATGTCTACACCGGCGCATTCCGGGCATGGCCATGGGACATTGGTATTATGGTTGCATCATGGACATGTCTACACCGATGCAGATTCGGGGCATGCGCCATAATGCGAACTCGATTGATGTTGTGGGCGTGAGACCCATAGTTATATCGAGTGATGATCGCTTTTATGTGGTGAATCGTAGTTTGGTTATCATACATGTCTCCCGCTTTATATAGACTAGTATGATTTCATTCTGATATTATGATTCATACTTGGTACTGTTATCGACCTCCTTCGGGGCCGTTCATGCCGCAGGTAGGTACATCGGCCGTGGATCCTCGCCATAGGATCACGCCAACAGATTTGAAGCTCCGTTTCTCCGAGGCTTATCTTTGCAGTGTTCCCGAGCAGGTTCTTGTACATTCGTGGTATGGCGGGGCCCCGTCCGTCATAGTCGTGTATATCTTAGAGTGCATGTAGTAATGTTGTGGGCGGGGTTGTAAAAGGATTAAACTGTTCGTGTTTTATGTATATCTTGAAGGCAACCGTTTGGTTGGCTTGTTTATTTATTATATCTCTTGTATAATGACTCATGTTGTATGTTCCGCTGATTTTCTCGATGTATGTATCGCTAGGTGCCCGGTAAGGCACGATGAACCGCCCCGAACGTCGTTACAAAAGTGGTATCGAGCGATTAATCCTCGGAAAGTGTCTACGAACCGTGTCTAGTAGTCTTGATTATCGATGTGTTGTGCACCACATCTATAATCGAGGTCGCAGAGACATTTAGGATTGGTTTCCATTCTTCTCATTACGAGATCGTGCCTTAGAGTGTGTTGTAAGTTGGACCCTCCGACGTATCTCGCTTTTACGATTATGCCTCCGCGAGAGCAACCAGAGCCCGAAGGCAAGGCACCGAGGGTGCCGCTAGTGAGATACTGAGGAGTACGAGGCGCAGCCCAGACAAGACGAGGTTGTGCTCAGACGGCGGGTTCTCGGACGCCGCCATTTCAGAGAGGTTAGAGCCGCAAAGAATGGCCGCCGAGACCGCAGCACTGAGCCTCCACCCCACACCGATGCAGGCGAGAGGAGATGGGTTACAAGGAGATGGCCGATTCTTGGCCGCCGTGGTCGTGGCCGATATGAGGATAGGCCGATGCAGCAGCCTCGGTTCGAGCACGATGGTTCACCCCGAGCGATAGTTTGAGGCTACGGACTTTCGAGTCAGAGCCCGCGAGTTTTACGTCGAGGCACGAGGATGATCCGCAGGAGTTCATCCGGCAGCTTCTACGGATCACGCGGTGATCAAGGCTTCAGAGACCGAGTCTGTGACCTTTGGTTCGTGACGGCCGCGTGATACCGCAAATGATCGGGTTTGATTCATGGGAGCTTTCCCGGGGAGAGCATGCACCTCCAGCAGTATGGGATGAGTTTTCGGGGGCTTTCCTCACGCACTTCTTGCCTCCACAGATGAGGAGGGTGTTATACCCCGTAGTTCCAGGGTATGTATGCGAGGACGTACGTACGAGAATACGACAGAAAGATTGGAAAGGAAGAAAGAGGCGATTTTTCCACGGAAAAGTTTCCGGTTTTTGTGAAGGACAAAGGTTCGTTAATGGGAATTGATTCCCGATTTGGTATTCGGACTTCCTGGAATATTAGAGAATTATGGAATTAAATTTACTCAAATCGTCACGAGGGGCCCAAAGGAGAAATATAAGGTTTTGTGTGGCCCGCATTGATTTTGAGATTTTGTCCGTTTTTGATATTTTCTAAGACGAAATATTTTGATTTAATCGGGGCGACACGTGTCACCCCCATGTGGCACCTTTGGGCCGAAATTATGTTTGTGCACAACACCCGGTTAGAGTCGATTTTCGACGAAACGTTTTCACAGCTTTCGTAGGGGAATTTCCGGCTATGTCATTTAGTATTTTTGCGGATTTTTCCGAGAGACGGAACATTTTGGACCAACGAGAGGGCGGCACTTGGCACCCTCTCATTGGTGGGCATAGTGGGCGGTTTGGACGAATTGGGGGAGGCAAGTGGGAGATATTTTTGGTAGATATTTTGTGTGCAAGTTGGCTAGGACACATGGGTGAATCTTGGCCCTACACTTGCTAGGCACTTGGCTAGATCTTGGCCATTGGTTGGCCTTGGCTTGTGCTATAAATACCCCTCTAAGGTTGATGAACTTCTTCATCCATTCCTAAATGTTTCTAAGTGTAAAATCCTCTCCTCCTTGTGTTGAGTTCGGCCAAGGGCCTTCCCCTGTGGCCGAGAGCACCTCTGGGGTGCTAGCCGAGAGTAGCGCCCCCCCCTCCTAGTGTTGCTAGCCGTGGGGTACCCCCCCCCTAGCCTAGGTTGTTTTCGTATAATACCCCTTGTTGTGGTGTAGAAATACTCTAAAAAGTATTGTTATAATGCCCAAATTACCTTAGCCTTATACCTTGTTGTATTCTAAGGTTATACCTTTACGAAAAGCCCAGAAATACTATTATACTTACCGTCAGTCACCAAACCGAAACCCTAGGAAAATCTCCATAGTCCGTGGGAGTATTGTGTAGAAGTTGGTTAGAACTTCTAAGGGTGGTTTAGAGCGGGTTGGAGCGCTCGGAGTTGGAGCTAAACGATTGCCCAGGATCGACTTTATACTTGGATAATTATGGGCTTATCGAGGTAATTATCTTGTCCCCCTATTGTAATTGGATATTACATGTTGTTAGAATATATAGTTGAAGTATACTATATATAGAACTGAACGTAGTTGTTGGCAATGTCTTTTGACTTAAGCTGAAGAATAAGGAATCGAATCGAATCAGTAATTACTTAGACCAGACATAAAGAGACTTGTGTAGTAGTACCGTGAGTAGAATTGTACCCGTTAGGTTAGATGTATAACCCCTGGTTGGCTTGGTAGCCTCGATAGAGGAGGAGATTTACGCTGCCATGGGAGGTCTAATTTTCGTAGAGAATGTTCTACGACGTTAATAGCGCCTGTGGCCTTATAGGTTGGGATGCTACGTGTGGAATGATCCACTTGGCTTAAGGAGTAGCCGATCGTTGAGCGCTTTTGCTATTAGTCGATACTGCCGCGAGGTATGTGAACCTCTTCCTATCTCTCCTAGCATGATATGTGTGAACTATGTAGTACGGTAGACGCATACGTGTTTGATTGTTGTAAACATAAAGTGTTATAACGCTTTATGGGAAGTTGGTTATAACTTTATGTAGGTAAGAAAATGGGTTGTGGTTTTGAAAGGTAATCGATTTGATTATAAGCGACTTGTTATGTGTTAATGAAGAACTTGAAGAATTTCAAAAGGTTTATAAATCATTTTGAAAGAATATGTGTAGTAATGTATTTTGAAAACTTAAGAGTTATACTAGCTTTATGGGAAGTTAGGTATAACGGCTTAAGAATGTTTTTACTGATTTTGGAAATCAGGATGTGTATCGACAAACCACTGCAGCGTTAACAAAAGGAAGTGTTTTGAATAATTAAGTATGATTAAAACCAGTAGAAACTTCCATCTGCATGAAGCTAAGATAAGACAAAATGATATTTCCTAGATCATGGCTGCTGTAATAAGATTGTTATAAATAAGAATAACCTACTTACATGTAAGGCTTATGTTTCTCAATTGGTTAATAAAAAGGATTATATTCTTGAATGAATAAGACTATGAACTACGAAACCTTTTTAAAATAAGAAACTGGAACATTTGAAATTAGGCAAACTCGAACGTTTGGAAAATAATGTTGTTACTTGATTTTACAAAGGTAAGTGTTTTGGTTTACTTAAAAATACTTTCAGTGTATTTTTTTTCTACGGTTATTGTGTGACTTATGTGATAGGAACGGATCTTTTGAAGATTTAATGTATGAAGTACGTTGGGGTTAGATACTCGAACTTGTTAGTAGAAAGTACCTTGTGTGAACAACTTGATTGTATTGGTTTGTGATAGCCTTGTAATACTTTCTTGTTGATTTGATAAGTAAACATGTTAGGATGCTACTTGTGTTAGTATCTTGTGATTGTTATGTAAGGGGGTCATTCTTTGCGGCTTACATTGTTAAAAGGTAAGTCCATCAGATCGTTATTATATCACCTACCCTCGATCACAGTATACCGGTGGCTTGCCACCCTTGACGCGGTCTATACGGCTACGCGGTCCTTGAGACTACGCGAGTCCGCGGTATGCTCCGTGATTGACGATCATTCCGGTGTTTAGCACGACGCGGATTCCTATGCGGTCTCTCGGGGACTATGCGGTCCTCGAGGGCTATGCGGCCGCGAAGTCCGTGACGGATACCGAGGGTTAGGCCGCTTCGACGCGGTATACCGCGGTGGTCTAGGACCGTGGATTCGAGGAATACCTTATGCGGGTCTGTGTGACCTATGCGCGAGTCGCGAGAGTTCCAGAATAGACGCGACATTGATACCGCGCCGCCGCCTTCGATCTCGTGGTGCGGTCTGCAGAGACCTCGTGATGGGATTTGTGGCATTTGTGGTACCGGGGTCTTAGTAGTCGGCTATGCCTTCGCATTTACCCGCACGGTCTTATTGTGATGACTTTGAGGGCGTGAGTCCACGACTTGACATGATCGCTAGTTGTTGTGAATCGTAGTTTGGTTATCATACATGTCTCCCGCTTTATAGACTACTATGATTTCAAGCATCTGATACTTTACGATTTCACATACTTGGTACATGTTGCATCGACCTCGGGCCGCGTTCATGCCGCAGTTGAGGTACATCGCCGTTGATCCTAGCTCTCGTGGTCACGATTCAGCGTTGGGAAGCTCCGCTTTCTCGAGGCTTATCAGTGGTATAGTCCCCGTCGTAGTAAGTGTTTACATTCGTGGGTTTGGCGGGCCCCGTCCCGCCATTTTGGTCGTATCATTCTTAGAGGTCTCGTAGTACCGCTGGCGGTGGTTGGTAAAAAGGATTAAGTCGTTCATTTGTAAAAGAGTTGATGGTTATATATATGCCGAAAGGCAAGTTTTCACGCATTATTGTTTTATATTTCATTATCTCATGTTGTTGTTTTATGTTCCATTGACACTCGATGTTGTGTCACTAGGTGCCCGGTAAGGCACCACCACGCCCGATTGGTCGTGACAAAAGTGGTATCGTGAGCGCTTAATCCTCTGAAAGTGTCTACGCATCAGATCCAAGAGTCTTGATTATCGTGTTGTGCACCACATCAATAATCGTGAGGCTATAGGATATTTAGGATTGGTTTCTATTCTTCTCACTCGAGATCGTGCCTTAGAGTCGTGTTGTAAGTTGAACCTCCGACGAAATCCTTTCCTTATCGTTATGCCTCCGTAGGGCAACCCGAGCCTGGAGGGCAAGGCGGCCAGGAGTCGCGAGTAGAGTTCGGAGGGTGGCGAGGGCACAGCCCAATCATTACCTAGGTAGTGCTTCATTCAGGAGTTTTGCGACGCCACTAGCCCCAAAGAGAGTTTAGCACGGCGACGGCAGCTCATCGCGCCATGATATTTGAACCTTCGGGCCCACGGCCGGAACAGAGAATATAGATTGCGAAGGGACAACCTCACATTAGCTATAAATTTGGCTACCAGAGAGTATACCGATGTACCGCGAGTCTGGAGGACTATCTAAAAGAGGGTTGTGCAAGAGTAATTCTTCAGTTAGGCTTGAGCATGGCCTGTGTACGGGCCATGCGCGCAGTCGAGAAACGTAGAGATCGACGTTAACGGCGACAATGAAGAGGCCGAGCAGAAGGTCCTTTGGTAACTTTCAAGGTGAGTATACCTTAAGTGCTATGTTCGATAGCGGTGTTAGTTGTGATTAGAATCATGGTGGGTTATCCGAGTAAGATTTTGGGGGATAGAGAAAGTGTGAGCCTTAGAGCTTTATACGCAAAGACCTTAGAGGTAAGGCCATCTCGAGAAAGGTGTAGTGTTATGTTTGACCCTTATAGGAGTGCATAGTGCACGTGAGCTATGTTCGTGGGATAAGTCCTCGAGTAGCGTGATTTGAAAGAAGGTAGTCGAGCTAGGAAGACCGCCAGGTTTTCGTAATATGATTTGTGAAATTATTCTTCGGGAGCTAGTGTTTTGCGCAATGCCGGTCGGGTCAGCTACGATGCGTCAACCCGCGCCTTTTGGTGGTGGGGTCAGTTTGTGGTGGTCCCGCCTTGTGGTAGGGTCAGGGTGTTAGGCCCAAGTTTAGTTAACCAGACGAGTTCGTGGACGATGCTCGACTGCTGGTTGGGCGATGGGGCAGCCCATCGTGTTCTTCTCGGGACCGCTCACTCGGCAGTTGTTGTTGTTATCTAAAAGGTTGTGAGGTTGCACGGGTGCCTACCTCCACCTTATGACGCAGTGAAGTCCCGTTACTACTGTTTTCGTTCGAAGTTATACCAGCGAGTTAGAACTCAGTGAGTCTCAGATCGCATTCGCCTCGGGCCGTGTTTTGATTTCGTGGGTAGCCGAGGATCGTTGTTCCGGTTGGGGAGTGTTTAAGCTACCATTTTAGTGTTCGGATGTCGCCTTGTGACGCCTGGCAGCAGAAATGCAAGTTGCCGGTCGATTGGTTCGATGTTGGTGGTTCGATAGTTGGTTCAGCTTGTTCCAGCAGATCGGATAGTGAAGCTTGTCTAGAAGAAGTTCGACATTTCGGAGGAATCGTATGGATAATCGCGACGACGCTTAGAGTTCGTGCCGACGGTCGGTCTTCTTGAAAGTACCACCTGACGGTGTGACGAGTTTTGGAAATGTATGAACTTAGCCCGAGTTACTTTGGGCCTTTGTGAGTTCATGTGAAGAATAGGCCGATTGCCTATATGTTAGCATTTGCCGTCCGACTTAGGAGGAAGGACGTCCGTCTTTCGTATTGTTATGTTCGGAAAGTATCAAGATCCATCCGAATGTTCCCAATTAATGATGACCACGTTAGAGATAGTAACCGAGTTTTGGATACTAAAGCGATCGTAAATGTGATAAGAATCCGAGCGCATTTACGCCTTCGTGGATCGTGACGCACCCGCACCATTTGTTGGGTCGTCGGAGCAAGGCTCGCGACAAAGTGACAAAAGTAGTATTATTTGTGGTGATGTAGAGGTGTTTCTCGTGGACTTAGATGTAAGTTTTGCGCAGTGTTTCCATGGCCACCGTGGCAGATTGTTTCGTAAGTATAGTAGTGAAGACTATACCGCACGTGTTCGCTTTTGAGACTTAGAAGGAACATTCGACGAATGTTTCTAAGGGAAGAATGTTATACCCCGTAGTTCCGTGGTATGTATGCGAGGACGCACGCACGAGAATACCACGTAAAGATTGGAAAGGAAGAAAGAGGCGATTTTTCCACTAAAAGTTTCCGGTTTTGTGAAGGAAAAAGGTTCGTTAATGGAATTGATTCCCGATTTGGTATTCTGACTTCCCGAATATTAGAGAATTATGGAATTTTATTTTCTGAATGGTCACTGGGCCCACGGAGAAATTTACGCTTTGTGGGGCCCGCTTTGATTTTGAGATTTTGGCCGCTTTTGGATATTTTCTAAGACGAAATATTTTGATTTAATCGGGGCGACACGTGTCACCCCATGTGGCACCTTTGGGTCGAAATTATGTTTGTGCACAACACCCGTTAGAGTCGTTTTCGACTAAACGCTTTCACACTTTCGTAGGGGAATTTCCGCTATGTCATTTAGTATTTTTGCGGATTTTTCCGAGAGACGGAACATTTTGGACCAACGAGAGGGCGGCACTTGGCACCCTCTCATTGGTGGGCATAGTGGGCGGTTTGGACGAATTGGGGGAGGCAAGTGGGAGATATTTTTGGTAGATATTTTGTGTGCAAGTTGGCACAGACACATGGGTGAATCTCGCCCTACACTTGCTAGGCACTTGGCTAGATCTTCGCCATTGGTTGGCCTTGGCTTGTGCTATAAATACCCTCTAAGGTTGATGAATTTTTTCATCCTTTCCTAATTGTTACTAAGTTTAAAATCCTCTCCGTCCCTTTTGTTGAGTTCGGCAATGGGCCTTCCCCCCTTGTGGCCGAGAGCACCCTCTGTGGGGTGCTAGCCGAGAGTAGCGCCTCCTAGTGTTGCTACGTGGGGTACCACTAGCCTAGGTTGTTTTCGTATAATACCCTTGTTGTGGTGTAGAAATACTCTAAAAGTATTGTTATAATGCCCAAATTACCTTAGCCTTATACCTTGTTGTATTCTAAGGTTATACCTTTACGAAAAGCCCGTAAATACTATTATACTTACCGTCACCACCAAACCGAAACCCTAGAAAATCTCCATAGTCCGTTGAGTATTGTGTAAGTTGGTTAGAACTTCTAAGGGTGGTTTAGAGCGGGTTGGAGCGCCGAGTCGAGCTAAACGATTGCCCAGATCGACTTTATACTTGGATAATTATGGGCTTATCGAGGTAATTATCTTGTCCCCTATTGTAATTGGATATTACATGTTGTTAGAATATATAGTTGAAGTATACTATATATGAATCAACGTAGTTGTTGGCAATGTCTTTTGACTTAAGCCCAAGAATAAGGAATCGAATCAATCGTAATTACTTAGACCGTATTACATGAGACTTGTGTAGTAGTACCGTGAGTAGAATTGTACAGTTAGGTTAGATGTATAACCCCCGGTTGGCTTGGTAGCCTACCGATAGAGAGGAGATTTACGTTGCGGGGAGGTGCTGCCGAATTTTCTGTAAAATGTTCTACGACGTTAATAAGCGCCTTGTGGCCTTATAGGTTGGGATGCTACGTGTGGAATGATCCACTTGGCTTAAGGAGTAGCCGACTGTTGGAGCGTTTTGCTATTAGTCGATACTCGTCGCGAGGTATGTGAACCTCTTCCTATCTCTCCTAGCATGATATGTGTGAACTATGTAGTACGGCAGACGCATATGTGTTTGATTGTTGTAAAACATAAAGTGTTATAACGCTTTATGGGAAGTTGGTTATAACAGCTTTATGTAGGTAAGAAAATGGGTTGTGGTTTTCGAAAGGTAACTGATTTGATTATAACTGACTTGTTATGTGTTAATGAAGAACTTGAAGTATTTCAAAAGGTTTATAAATCATTTTGAAAGAATATGTGTAGTAATGTATTTTTGAAAACTTAAGAGTTATACTAGCTTTATGGGAAGTTAGGTATAACGGCTTAAGAATGTTTTTACTGATTTTGGAAATCGTGATGTATCGACAAACCACTGCAGCGTTAACAAAAGGAAGTGTTTTGAATAATTAAGTATGATTAAAACCAGTAGAAACTTCCATCTGCATAGAAGCTAAGATAAGACAAAATGATATTTCCTAGATCATGGCTGCTGTAATAAGATTGTTATAAATAAGAATAACCTACTTACATGTAAGGCTTATGTTTCTCAATTGGTTAATAAAAAGGATTATATTCTTGAATGAATAAGACTATGAACTACGAAACCTTTTTAAAATAAGAAACTGGAACATTTGAAATTAGGCAAACTCGAACGTTTGGAAAATAATGTTGTTACTTGATTTTACAAAGGTAAGTGTTTTGGTTTACTTAAAAGACAAATACTCTATTTTATACTACGGGTATTGTGTGACTTATGTGATAGGAACGGATCTTTTGAAGATTTAATGTATGAAGTACGTTGGGGTTAGATACTCGAACTTGTTAGTAGAAAGTACCTTGTGTGAACAACTTGATTGTATTGGTTTGTGATAGCCTTGTAATACTTTCTTGTTGATTTGATAAGTAAACATGTTAGGATGCTACTTGTGTTAGTATCTTGTGATTGTTATGTAAGGGGGTCATTCTTGCTGTGCTTACATTGTTAAAAGGTAAGTCCATTGTACTGTTATTATATCACCTACCCCCTTGACTGTGTATACCGAGGGCTTGCCACCCTTGATGCGGGTCTATACGGCCTATGCGGTCCTTGAGACTATGCGGAGCCGCGGTATGCTCCAGGATTGATTGATCATTCCGGGTGTTTAGCCTGATGCGGGGGATTCCCTATGCGGTCTCTGGGGGACTATGCGGTCCTTGAGGGGCTATGCGGGCTGCGGAAGTCCAGGACGGATACCGAGGGTTATTTGCCGCCGACGCGGTATACTGGTGGTCTAGGACCAGGATTCGAGGAATACCTTATGCGGGTCTATGTGTGACCTATGCGGAGCTGCGAGAGTTCCAGGAATAGACGCGCACATTGATACTGCGGGCCGCCGCCGATCTGTGGTGCGGTCCAGAGAGACCTCGTGATACGAGTGGCATTTGTGGTGCTGGGTCTTAGTAGTCGGCTATGCCTTCGCATTTACCCCTGCACGGTCTTATTGTGATGACTTTGAGGCGTGAGTCCACGACTTGACATGATCGCTTAGTTGTTGTGAATCGTAGTTTGTTATCATACATGTCTCCCGCTTTATATAGACTACTATGATTTGATTCATGATACTTTACGCTTTCACATACTTGGTACATGTTATCGACCTCGGGGGCCGCGTCATGCCGCAGTTGAGGTACATCGATCGTTGATCCTAGCTCGTGGTCACGATTCGGCGTTGGGAAGCTCCGTTTCTCCGAGGCTTATCGGTATAGTCCCCGTCGTAGTAAGTGTTTACATTCGTGGGTTTGGGGCCCCGTCCCGCCATTTTGGTCGTATCATTCTTAGAGGTCTGTAGTAATCGTTGTGGCGGGGTTGGTAAAAGGATTGTCCGTTCATTTGTAAAAGAGTTGATGGTTATATATATGCCGAAAGGCAAGTTTTCCTGATTATTGTTTTATATTTCGTTATCTCATGTTGTTGTTTTATGTTCATTGATTACTCGATGTTGTGTCACTAGGGTGCCCGGTAAGGCACGACCACGGCCCGCCGGTCGTGACAGAGGCACGCCGATGATTTTTGTTCTCGAGGCAGAGGCGCCTGTCAGGAGTACAATGTCGAGTTCGATTCTTTGGCTCGATATGTCCTCGCGCTAGTTGCAGATATGGAGGATAGGTGCATCGCCACGCCACCGGGCTAGATGATTATATGGTCGAGTCTTGTGCGGGTGTTTCTCTTCCGGGCATGGACATTGCCCGCATGCAGAGCTCATGCACTAGGATGCGAGGCACGGAGGGTCGACGGAATGACCCGGATCGCCAGAGGCCAGACGGCAGGTCCTTTGGTGGCTTCGAGGCGGACCGCCAAGAAGCTAGTTATATACCCCACCGGTGCAGAGTGGTCCTCCACCGCCTTGAGAGCGGTCGTGGCTCGAAGGGTTGATTTTCGGCAGCGAGGTGTTAACCACCAAGCCACCCCTACCTCGTTGTGACCATTGTGGTAGACTCCATTTTGGAGAGTGTCGCTAGATTGGGAGTTTGTTTTGCATGCGCCAAAGTGGCCATTTGCGAGGCTGCCCTATCAAGGGAAGCGCGGATGTTACGACTCACCTTCAGATCCGTGGGTCGGTTCATCACCTTCATACTGGCATACTGCAGGCTGTGCCTATGATTAGAGTGGAGCGGTAGCTTCGTATATCCTTAACCTCTAGAGTTTTGGTATGCTTGTTATGATGATCTCATTATTGTGTGCTATGTACGGATAGCATTGTGATATGTGTGAGTTAGAATGCATGGTTAGTTGGAAGGATACGTATGGAGGCATGGTAAGTGTGAACCTTAGACTATGTCACGACTGAGACCTTAGGGGTAAGGTCGTCTTGAGTTAAAGATTTATTTTTGACCCTTATCAGAGTAGTAGTATACGTGGGATTTATTTGTGTGATAAGTCCGTGGGTAGTGTGAGATGGAAGTGGTAGCTTTCATGATGTGAATTAGTAAGATTGTTCCGGATCGGAGAACAAGAGTTTGGCGCGGTTGGGGGTCGGGTTGAGGACCATTTGCGGTCAACCAGAACCCGGTTTGGGGTGGGGTCCGCTGGGTGGTCCCGCCAGTGGTAGGGTCACGAGGATGCTAGGCCCAAGTTTGTATGATCATCGTATGAGTTCGTGGACGCGTTCGACGAAGCGGTTCGTAAAGGCCGGAATGGCCTTAAGGAAGTTTGAGGTTAGTAAGATGACCAAGTTTGGAGGTAGTGACTCCGAGATTTTCGAACGGCAGTAATGGCGGAAGTATGGTACATCTTGGGAGAGTTCAAGCGTTCGAGAAGGCACGACGAGTAAGGAAAGAAGAGGGCGTATGTTATTTCGTAGCCGCGTGGCATTGGCAACTTGTTAGAGGAACTTTATCGTTATTCGACTTGAGAAGGAACATTCGGGACGAATGTTTCTAAGGAGGGGAGAATGTTATACCCCGTTTTTCCAGAGTATGTACGTATGGACGTACGTACGAAATTTGAGCCTTAGGATAGGCATTGGATTCGAAATTTGGGCACAAGTGCCGATTAGAGTCGTTTTCTGACGAAACGTTTCCACAGCTTACGTTGGGAAAATTCCGGCTATGTCATTTAGTATTTTTGCGGATTTTTCCGAGCGACGGAACAGTTTTTGACCAAACGGAGGTGACACTTGTCACCTCGTTGACGCAAAGAGGAGGCTTGGCCTTGGCCGATTGGCTCCTCTTTGTGCCTTGCTTTGTGGCTTGTTTTGTGGAGTGTTTTGTGGAGTGTTTTGTGGGTGCACTTGGCTTGATCTTGGCCTTACACTTGCCTTGCACATGGCTTGATCTTGGCCATTGGTTGGCTTTTGGTTTTGCTATAAATACCCCCTCTCTTTGAAGACTTCTTCATCCACTCTTCACTTGCCTAAGTCTTGAGAACCCCTCCCCTCCCTCTTGTTGACTCTCGTCCAAGAGCTCCTCTCCCCCTTGAAAGTGGCCTTTGGCCGTGGGGTACCCCCCCCCCTAGCCTAGTTGTTTTCGTATAATACCCCTTGTTGTGGTATAGAAATACTCCCCTAGTATTGTTATAATGCCCAAAATACCTTAGCCTTGTACCTTGTAGTATTCCAAAGATACCTCTTTACGTAGAGTCCGGAAATACTACCTTTTGTCCTTTTAGTCTCAAACCGAAACCCTAAGGAAATCTTCATAGTTGGTTGAAGTATGTGAGTAGAAGTTGGTTAGAACTTCTAAGGGTTGTTTGGAGTGGTTTGGAGCGCACGGAGTGGAGCTAAACCTTGCTCAGGAGCGACATTAAACTCGGATAATTTTGGGCTTATCGAGTAATTATCTTGTCCCTCTATTGTAATTGGAAATTACATGTTTGGTTGACTATATAGTTGTTGTATACTATATATGGAACTACTTAGTATTCGGCGATGTCTTTTGACTTAAGCCTGAAGAATAAAGAACTGAACTGAACTGTATTTACATAGGACTGTATTGCGGTAGACTTGTGTAGTATTACTGAGTAGAATTGTACACGTCCGGTAGGCGTAAACCCCCCTGGTTGGCTTGGTAGCCGGCCTCGATAGAGGAGGAGATTTACTGTCCATGGGAGGTCACGAATTTTCTGTAGAAAGATAGAACTTGTGTTTTGGGGTTAATAGACGTTTGTGACCTTTATAGGTGAAAGTACTAAGAGTAGCGTATTCTACTCGAGGAGTGGAAAGGGCTAGCAAGGTTGTAGTACTTGGAGCTTTTTGCTTATTGTCGATAATCGTCGCGAGGTATGTGAACCTCTTCCTATCTTTTCTAGCATGATTGTTGGAAACTATGTAGTGCGTAGACGCATACATGTGCTAAGTGATTTGGTTGGTTTAAAACATAGGGTGTTATAATAGCTTTATGGGAAGTTAGTTATAACGACCTTATGTAAGTGAAAATGGTTTACTGATGTTAGAAGTTAAGAGACTTGATCTTATAAGATAAGAGACTTAACTTATTTGTTTTAATGTGGATGTTTGTGTGAAACCTCATTCGTGAGTAATGAGTACTTGGTTTTAAAGGGATAATGTTTTACTGATTTCGGGAATCGTAATGTGTATCGGCTGCACCACCGCAGCGTTAATAAAGGAAAATGTATTGAATAATGATGTGTTGTATTAAAACCAAGAGAAACCTCCATCCGCATAGAAGCTAAGATAAGACAAAATGATATTACATTTTCTAGATCATGGTCATTGTAATAAGATCGTTATAAACAAGAATAAACTACTCACATATATGACATATGTTACTCAATTGTTCTAAAAAGGAATCAAGTGATTAAGTTTGGGAACTATGAAACCATTTGAAAATGAGAAGCTTGAGTAATTGAAACTAGGCAAACTGGAACTTAGGAAAAGAATGTTGTTACTTGATTTTGAAAAAGATGGGTTGGTCATTCTAATACTACGGGTATCGGGTGACTTTTATAACAGTAATGGATCTCTTTTAAAAGAACTTAACGTATGTAGTACTTTGGGGTTAAAAACCCGGACTTTGGCATAAAATGAAAGTACTTTGAGTTGTGTGAAACTTGCCTATGCTTGTTGTTGTGAAACTTGCCTATGCTTGTTGTTGTGAAACTTGCCTATGTTTGTGATGATAGCCTTTATTGTACAAGCGTTGTGTTTCTGTGTTACCGCGTCTCTTGATTTAGGGTCGGTTGACTGGTTGAGAACTTACTTGGATGTGCCGGCAGTGACGGAGAAATTCCACGGGTACGTTCCTGTTGATAGTATTATTGTCGTTAATCGCTTTGGACATACTGACACGATGCGTAGCGCACGCATGCTTCCATTTTGGTTAAGGTTTGTGGTTAATCGCTCGATATATCGACACGACGCGTAGCGCACGCATGTTTCATTTCGATTATCGCCAGGATTTCCTTTTGGACATATCGACACGCGTAGCGCACGGGTATCGTCCCATTTGGAAAGTTGTCTTATTGTTTTCCTTTGGACATACTGACACGATGCGTAGCGCACGGGTATGCTTCCATTTGGATTGCTGTCTTGTTGTTGAGGTCACATGGACATGTCTACACCGATGCAGAATTCCGGGGGCATGTGGCCATGGGACATTGGTATTATGGTTGCATCATGGACATGTCTACACCGATGCAAGATTCCGGGCATGCGCCATAATGCGAACTCGATTGATGTTGTGGGCGTGAGACCCATAGTTATATTGGAGTGATGATCGTTTTATGTGCGAATCGTAGTTTGGTTATCATA
Organism: Przewalskia tangutica; assembly: GCA_029844215.1. NCBI lineage: Eukaryota > Viridiplantae > Streptophyta > Magnoliopsida > Solanales > Solanaceae > Przewalskia > Przewalskia tangutica. The sequence continues at coordinate 70,756,598 of CM056727.1, forward strand.
CATGTCTCACGCTTTATATAGACTAGTATGATTTCATTTATGACAAAGATTTCACATACTTGGTACTGTTATCTTGACCTCGGGGCCGCTGCGTCACGCCGCAGTAGAGAGGTACATCGGCCGTGGATCCTCGCCATAGGATCACGTCAACAGATTTGAAGCTCCGCTTTCTCGAGGCTTATCTTTGGTAGGTGTTCCTCGAGTTGTAGGTTCTTGTACATTCGTGGTATGGCGGGCCCCGTCCCGTCATAGTCATTGTATATCTTAGAGGTCCGTAGTAATCTTGTTGTGGGTGGTTGTAAAAGGATTAAACTGCTCGTGTTTATGTATATCAAGGCAACCGCTTTGGTGGCCTGCTTATTTATTATATCTCTTGTATAATGACTCATGTTGTATGTTCCGCTGATTTTCTACGATGTATGTATCGCTAGGGTGCCCGGTAAGGCACGATGCCCCGAACGGTCGTTACAAAAGTGGTATCGAGCGATTAATCCTCGGAAAGTGTCTACGACCGTGTCAGTAGAGTCTTGATTATCGATGTGTTGTGCACCACATCTATAATCGTGAGGTCGCAGGACATTTAGGATTGGTTTCATTCTTCTCATTATGAGATCGTGCCTTAGAGTCGTGTTGTAAGTTGGACCCTCCGACGATCTCGCTTTTACCGCTTATGCCTCCGCGCAAGGCAACCAGAGCCCGAAGGCAAGGCGCCGAGGGTGCCGCTAGTGAGATACAGAGGAGTACGAGGCGCAGCCCGCACAAGCACCGAGGTTGTGCTTCAGACGGCGGTTCTGGACGCCGCCAAATTTCAGAGAGGTTAGAGTCGCAAAGAATGGTCCGCCGAGACCGCATACTCGAGCCTCCATCCCACACCGGGCAGAGATGGGTTACAAGCGAGATGGCCCGATTCTTGGCCGTGGTCGGGCCGATATGAGGATAGGCCGGATGCGCAGCCCAGCCCAGAGCACCATGGTTCACCCCGAGCGATAGTTTGAGGCTACGGACTTTCCGAGTTGTAGCCCGCGAGTTTTACGTCGAGGCTCGAGGATGATCCGCAGGAGTTCATCCGACAGTTACAGCGGATCATGAGAGTGATCAAGGCTTCGGAGACCGAGTCCGTGACCTTTGGTTCGCATCGGCTGCGTGATACCGCAGTCGATTGGTTTGATTCATGGGAGCTTTCTCGGGGAGAGCATGCACTCCAGCAGTATGGGATGAGTTTTCGGGCTTTCTCACGCACTTCGCCTCCACAGATGGCGAGGGCACGCCGGCCGATGATTTTTGTTATCGAGGCAGAGGCGCCCGTCGGGAGTACAATGTCGAAGTTCGATTCTTTGCTCGATATGTCCTCGCGCTTAGTTGCGTATATGAGGATAGGGTGCATCGCCACGCCACCGGCTAGATGATTATATGGTCGAGTCTTGCGCGTGTTTTCTTCACCGGCATGGACATTGCCCGCACGCAGCTCATGCACTAGGATGCGAGGCACGGAGGGTCGACGGAATGACTGATCGCCAGAAGAGGCCGTGACGGCAGGTCCTTTGGTGGCTTTCGAGGCGGACCGCCTCAAAGAAAGCTAGTTATATACCCCACCGGCATGCAGTGGTCCTCCACCGCCTTCGTGAGCAGTCGTGGCTCCAAGGCGGTTCAGATTTTCGGCAAGCGTGGTGTTAACCACCAAGCCACCCCTACCTCGTTGTGACCATTGTGGTAGACTCCATTTTGGAGAGTGTCGTGCTAGATTGGGAGTTTGTTTTGCATGCGACAGCAGGCCATTTTGAGGAATGTCCTATCAAGGGAAGCGATGTTACGACTCACCTTCAGGATCTGTGGGCTGGTTCATCACCTTCATACTATGCACTGCAGTATGTGCCTATGATTAGAGTGGAGCGGAGCTTCGTGTATATCCTTAACCTCTAGAGTTTTGGTATGCTTGTTATGATGATCTCATTATTGTGTGCTATGTACAGATAGCATTGTGATATGTGTGAGTTAGAATGCATGGTTAGTTGGAAGGATACGTATGGAGGCATGGTAAGTGTGAACCTTAGACTATGTCACGATCGAGACCTTAGGGTAAGGTCGTCTTGAGTTAAAGATTTATTTTTGACCCTTATCGAGTAGTAGTATACGTGGATTTATTTGTGTGATAAGTCCGTGGGTAGTGTGAGATGGAAGTGGTAGCTTTCATGATGTGAATTAGTAAGATTGTTCGGATCGGAGAACAAGAGTTTGGCGCGTTGGGGTCGGGTTGAGGACCATTTGGGTCAACCAGAACCCGCTTGGGGTGGGGGGTTCGGTGGTCCCGCCAGTGGTAGGGTCACGAGGATGCTAGGCCCAAGTTTGTATGATCATCGTATGAGTTCGTGGACGCGTCACCGAGCGGTTCGTAAAGGCCGGGAATGGCCTTAAGGAAGTTTGAGGTTAGTAAGATGACCAAGTTTGGAGGTAGTGACTCCAGAGATTTTCGGGAACGGAAGTAATGACGGAAGTATGGTACGTACTGGGAGAGTTCAAGCGTTCGAGAAGGGCACGACGAGTAAGGAAAGAAGAGGACGTATGTTATTTCGTGGGCTGCCGTGGCATTGGCAACTTGTTAGAGGAACTTTATCGTTATTCGACTTGAGAAGGAACATTCGGGACGAATGTTTCTAAGGAGGGGAGAATGTTATACCCCGTTTTTCCAGAGTATGTACGTATGGACGTACGTACGAAATTTGAGCCTTAGGATAGGCATTGGATTCGAAATTTGGGCACAAGTGCCGATTAGAGTCGTTTTCTGACGAAACGTTTCCACAGCTTACGTTGGGAAAATTCCGGCTATGTCATTTAGTATTTTTGCGGATTTTTCCGAGCGACGGAACATTTTTGGACCAACGGGAGGGTGACACTTGTCACCCTCATTGGACGGCAAAGAGGAGGCTTGGCCTTGGCCGATTGGCTCCCTCTTTTGTGCCTTGCTTTGTGGCTTGTTTTGTGGAGTGTTTTGTGGAGTGTTTTGTGGGTGCACTTGGCTTGATCTTGGCCTTACACTTGCCTTGCACATGGCTTGATCTTGGCCATTGGTTGGCCTTTGGTTTTGCTATAAATACCCCCTCTCTTTGAAGACTTCTTCATCCACTCTTCACTTGCCTAAGTCTTGAGAACCCCTCCCCTCCCTCTTGTTGACTCTCGTCCAAGAGCTCCTCTCCCCCTTGAAAGTGGCCTTTGGCCGTGAGGTCTCCCCCTCCCCCTTGTGAGGTCTAGCCGTGGGGTACCCCCCCCCTAGCCTAGTTGTTTTCGTATAATACCCCTTGTTGTGGTATAGAAATACTCCCCTAGTATTGTTATAATGCCCAAAATACCTTAGCCTTGTACCTTGTAGTATTCCAAAGATACCTCTTTACGTAGAGTCCGGAAATACTACCTTTTGTCCTTTTAGTCTCAAACCGAAACCCTAAGGAAATCTTCATAGTTGGTTGAAGTATGTGAGTAGAAGTTGGTTAGAACTTCTAAGGGTTGTTTGGAGTGGTTTGGAGCGCACTGAAATGAGCTAAACCTTGCTCGTGAGCGACATTAAACTCGGATAATTTTGGGCTTATCGAGGTAATTATCTTGTCCCTCTATTGTAATTGGAAATTACATGTTTGGTTGACTATATAGTTGTTGTATACTATATATGGAACTACTTAGTATTCGGCGATGTCTTTTGACTTAAGCCTGAAGAATAAAGAATCGAATCAATCAGTATTTACATAGATCAGATCGGTAGACTTGTGTAGTATTATCGAGTAGAATTGTACACGTCCGGTAGACGTGTAAACCCCCTGGTTGGCTTGGTAGCCGCCTCGATAGAGGAGGAGATTTACGCTGTCATGTGGGAGGTCTTCAATTTTCTGTAGAAAGATAGAACTTGTGTTTTGGGGGTAATAGACGTTTGTGACCTTTATAGGTGAAAGTACAAGAGTAGCGATTCTACTCGAGGAGTGGAAAGGGCTAGCAAGGTTGTAGTACTTGGAGCTTTTGCTTATCGTCGATAATCGTCGCGAGGTATGTGAACCTCTTCCTATCTTTTCTAGCATGATTGTTGTGAACTATGTAGTACGGTAGACGCATACGTGCTAAGTGATTTGGTTGGTTTAAAACATAGGTGTTATAATAGCTTTATGGGAAGTTAGTTATAACGACCTTATGTAAGTGAAAATGGTTTATCGATGTTAGAAGTTAAGAGACTTGATCTTATAAGATAAGAGACTTAACTTATTTGTTTTAATGTGGATGTTTGTGTGAAACCTCATTCGTGAGTAATGAGTACTTGGTTTTAAAGGGATAATGTTTTACCGATTTCGAATCGTAATGTATCGACTGCACCACCGCAGCGTTAATAAAGGAAAATGTATTGAATAATGATGTGTTGTATTAAAACCAAGAGAAACCTCCATCCGCATAGAAGCTAAGATAAGACAAAATGATATTACATTTTCTAGATCATGGTCATTGTAATAAGATCGTTATAAACAAGAATAAACTACTCACATATATGACATATGTTACTCAATTGTTCTAAAAGGAATCAAGTGATTAAGTTTGGGAACTATGAAACCATTTGAAAATGAGAAGCTTGAGTAATTGAAACTAGGCAACCGAACTTAGGAAAAGAATGTTGTTACTTGATTTTGAAAAAGAAGGTGGGTTGGTCATTCTAATACTACGTATCGGGTGACTTTTATAACAATAATGGATCTCTTTAAAAGAACTTAACGATGTAGTACTTTGGGGTTAAAACCCGACTTTGGCATAAAATGAAAGTACTTTGAGTTGTGTGAAACTTGCCTATGCTTGTTGTTGTGAAACTTGCCTATGCTTGTTGTTGTGAAACTTGCCTATGTTTGTGATGATAGCCTTTATTGTACAAGCGTTGTGTTTTACGTGTTACCGCGTCTCTTGATTTAGGGTCGGTTGACTGGTTGAGAACTTACTTGGATGTGCCGGCAGTGACGGAGAAATTCCACGGGTACGTTCCTGTTGATAGTATTATTGTCGTTAATCGCTTTGGACATACTGACACGATGCGTAGCGCACGTATGCTTCCATTTTGGTTAAGTTCGTGGTTAATCGCTCGATATATCGACACGACGCGTAGCGCATCGTATGTTTCCATTTCGATTATCGCCAGTGATTTCTTTGGACATACCGACACGATGCGTAGCGCACGTATGCGCCCATTTGGAAAGTTGTCTTATTGTTTTCTTCGACATACCGACACGACGCGTAGCGCACGTATGCTTCCATTTGATTGTCTTGTTGTTGAGGTCACATGGACATGTCTACACCGGCGCACTCCGGGCATGTGGCCATGGGACATTGGTATTATGGTTGCATCATGGACATGTCTACACCGATGCAGATTCCGGGGCACGCGCCATAATGCGAACTCGATTGATGTTGTGGGCGAGACCCATAGTTATATCGAGTGATGATCGCTTTTATGCGCGAATCAGAGTTTGGTTATCATACATGTCTCCCGCTTTATATAGACTAGTATGATTTCATTTACGCTGATTGCAGCCACATACTTGGTACTGTCAGATCGACCTCCTGGGGCCGTTCATGCCGCAGTAGAGGTACATCGGCCGTGGATCCTCGCCATGGATCACAAGCCAACAGATTGAAGCTCCGCTTCTCCGAGGCTTATCTTTGCAGTGTTCCTCGAGTTGTAGGTTCTTGTACATTCTGTGGGTATGGCGGGCCCTGTCCGCCATAGTCATCAGATATCTTAGAGTCAGTAGTACTGTTGCAAGGTGGTTGTAAAAGGATTAAACTGCTCGTGTTTTATGATATATCGAAGGCAACCGCTTTGGTTGCTGCTTATTTATTATATCTCTTGTATAATGACTCATGTCAGATGTTCCACTGATTTTCTCGATGTATGTATCGCTAGGTGCCCGGTAAGGCACCAAGAACTGCCCCGAACGGTCGTTACAATATGAAACTGTAAAGTACTAAAATGAAAACATATCATTTTAAAATCAGTTTTGCAAGTATGTATGAAACAACCAAGGTAACCGCACATAGTGCCACATCATAAACTGTTATACCCCGTAGTTCCAGGGTATGTATGCGAGGACGTACGTACGAGAATACGACAGAAAGATTGGAAAGGAAGAAAGAGGCGATTTTTCCACGGAAAAGTTTCCGGTTTGTGAAGGAAAAGGTTCGTTAATGGGAATTGATTCCCACGGTATTCTGACTTCTGGAATATTAGAGAATTATGGAATTTTATTTTCGAAATGGTCACTGGGCCCACTTGAGAAATTTACTGGTTTTGGGCCCGCTGATTTTGAGATTTTGGCCGCTTTGGATATTTTCTAAGACGAAATATTTTGATTTAATCGGGGGGCGACACGTGTCACCCCCATGTGGCACCTTTGGGCCGAAATTATGTTTGTGCACAACACCCGGTTAGAGTCGTTTTTCGACGAAACGTTTTCACAGCTTTCGTAGGGGAATTTCCGGCTATGTCATTTAGTATTTTTGCGGATTTTTCCGAGAGACTGAACATTTTGGACCAACGAGAGGGCGGCACTTGGCACCCTCTCATCAGCGGGCATAGTGGGCGGTTTGGACGAATCAGGGAGGCAAGTGAGATATTTTTGGTAGATATTTTGTGTGCAAGTTGGCTAGACACACGGGTGAATCTGGCCCTACACTTGCTAGGCACTTGGCTAGATCTCGCCATTGGTTGGCCTTGGCTTGTGCTATAAATACCCTCTAAGGTTGATGAACTTCTTCATCCATTCCTAAATGTTTCTAAGTGTAAAATCCTCTCCTCCCTTGTGTTGAGTTCGGCCAAGGGCCTTCCCTTGTGGCCGAGAGCACCCTCTCTGTGGGTGCTAGCCGAGTAGCGCCCCTCCTAGTGTTGCTAATGGGTACCCCTAGCCTAGGTTGTTTTCGTATAATACCCTTTGTGGTGTAGAAATACTCTCAAAAGTATTGTTATAATGCCCAAATTACCTTAGCCTTATACCTTGTTGTATTCTAAGGTTATACCTTACGAAAGCCCGTAAATACTATTATACTTACCATTACCACCAAACCGAAACCCTAGGAAAATCTCCATAGTCCGTTGAGTATTGCAGGTGTTGGTTAGAACTTCTAAGGGTGGTTTAGAGCGGTTGAGCGCCTGAGTCGAGCTAAACGATTGCCCGTGATCGACTTTATACTTGGATAATTATGGGCTTATCGAGGTAATTATCTTGTCCCCTATTGTAATTGGATATTACATGTTGTTAGAATATATAGTTGAAGTATACTATATATAGAATCGAACGTAGTTGTTGGCAATGTCTTTTGACTTAAGCTCAAGAATAAGGAATCGAATCGAATCAGAATTACTTAGGATCAGACAAGAGACTTGTGTAGTAGTACCGTGGAGTAGAATTGTACCTGTTAGGTTAGATGTATAACCCCCGGTTGGCTTGGTAGCCACCGATAGAGAGGAGATTTACGCTGCCATGTGGGAGGTCTTGCCAATTTTCTCGTAGAATGTTCTACGACGTTAATAAGCGCCTGTGGCCTTATAGGTTGGGATGCTACGTGTGGAATGATCCACTTGGCTTAAGGAGTAGCCGATCGTTGAGCGTTGCTATTAGTCGATACTCGCCGCGAGGTATGTGAACCTCTTCCTATCTCTCCTAGCATGATATGTGTGAACTATGTAGTACGGTAGACGCATACGTGTTTGATTGTTGTAAAACATAAAGTGTTATAACGGCTTTATGGGAAGTTGGTTATAACGACTTTATGTAGGTAAGAAAATGGGTTGTGGTTTTGAAAGGTAATCGATTTGATTATAACCGACTTGTTATGTGTTAATGAAGAACTTGAAGTATTTCAAAAGGTTTATAAATCATTTTGAAAGAATATGTAGTAATGTATTTTTGAAAACTTAAGAGTTATACTAGCATTAAGGGAATTTATCAATAACGCCTTAAGAATCTTTTAACTGATATTGGAAATCAGGATGTGTATCGACAAAACACAGCAGCGTTAACAAAAGGAAGTCTTTTGAATAATTAAGAAAGATTAAAACCAGAGAAACTTCCATCCGCATGCTAAGATAAGACAAAATGATATTTCCTAGATCACGGTCATTGTAATAAGATTGTTATAAATAAGAATAACCTACTTACATGTAAGGCTTATGTTTCTGAATTGGTTTATAATATGGATTATTTTCTTGAATGAATAAGACTATGAACTACTTAAACCTTTTAAAATAAGAAATCGAACATTTGAAATTAGGCAAACTCAACGCTTGGAAAATAATGTTGTTACTTGATTTTACAAAGGTAAGTGTTTTGGTTTACTTAAAAGACATACCACTCTATTTTATACTACGTATTGTGTGACTTATGTGATAGTAACTGATCTTTTGTAGATTTAATGTATGAAGTACGTTGTGGTTAGATACTCGAACTTGTTAGTAGAAAGTACCTTGTGTGAACAACTTGATTGTATTGGTTTGTGATAGCCTTGTAATACTTTCTTGTTGATTTGATAAGTAAACATGTTAGGATGCTACTTGTGTTAGTATCTTGTGATTGTTATGTAAGGGGTCATTCTTTGTGGCTTACATTGTTAAAAGGTAAGTCCATCAGATCGTTATTATATCACCTACCCTCGATCGTATACCGAGGGCTTGCCACCCTTGACGCGTCTATACGGCCATGCGCGTCCTTGAGACTACGCGAGCCGCGGTATGCTCCAGTGATTGACCGATCATTCCGGTATTTAGCCCGACGCGGGATTCCTATGCGGTCTCTCGGGGACTATGCGGTCCTCGAGGGCTACGCGGCCGCGAAGTCCGTGACGGATACCGAGGGTTAGGTCGCTTCGACGCGGGTATACCTCGTGTGGTCAGACCGTGATTCGAGAATACCTTATGCGGTCCGCAGGTGACCTATGCGAGTCGCGAGAGTTCCAGAATAGACGCGCACATTGATATCGCGCCGGGCCAGCTTCGATCCTGTGGTGCGGTCTAGAGAGACCTCGTGATACAGTTTGTGGCATTTGTGGTACTGGGGGTCTTAGTAGTCGGCTATGCCTTCGTACTTACCCCGTACGGTCTTATTGTGATGACTTTGAGGGCGTGAGTCCCTGACTTGACATGACTGCTTAGTTGTTGTGAACTGTAGTTGGTTATCATACATGTCTCCTGCTTTATATAGACTACTATGATTTCGATTCTGATACTTTACGCTTCACATACTTGGTACATGTTGTATCGACTCTTCGGGGCCGCGCTCATGCCGCAGTTGAGGTACATCGATCGTTGATCCTAGCTCGTGGTCACAGTCAATTTGGGAAGCTCCGCTTCTCGAGGCTTATCACGTATAGTCCCCGTCAGAGTAAGTGTTTACATTCGTGGTTTGGCGGGCCCCGCCCGCCATTGTGGTCGATCATTCTTAGAGGTCCGTAGTAATGCCAAGTGTGGTTGGTAAAAAGGATTAAGTCGCTCATTTGTAAAAGAGTTGATGGTTATATATATGCCGAAAGGCAAGTTTTCATGCATTATTGTTTTATATTTCGTTATCTCATGTTGTTGTTTTATGTTCCGCCGATTACTGATGTTGTGTCACTAGGGTGCCCGGTAGGCACCGCCACGGGCCCGCCGGGTCGTGACAAAAGTGGTATCGAGCGATTAATCTCGGAAAGTGTCTACTGCATCAGATCCGCAGAGTCTTGATTATCGTGTTGTGCACCACATCAATAGTCGTGAGGCTATAGGATATTTAGGATTGGTTTCTATTCTTCTCACTCGAGATCGTGCCTTAGAGCCGTGTTGTAAGTTGAACCTCCGACGAAATCCTTTCCTTATCGTTATGCCTCCGTAGGGCAACCCGAGCCTGTGAGGGCAAGGCTGGCGGAGCCGCGAGTAGAGTTCAGAGGTGGCGAGGGCACAGTGCCCAATCATTACCTAGGGTAGTGCTTCATTCGGGAGTTTTGCGACGTCACTAGCCCCACAGAGTTTAGCACGGCGACGCAGCCTCACTGCGGCCATGATATTTGAACCTTCGCCCACGACCGAACAGAGAATATAGATTGCCAAGGGACAACCTCACATTAGCTATAAATTTGGCTACCAGAGTATACCGATGTACCGCGAGTCCGGAGGACTATCTAAAAGAGGGTTGTGCAAGAGTAATTCTTCGCTTAGGCTTCGAGCATGGCCTCGTACGGGCTTATGCGCAGCAGCCGAGAAACGAGAGATCGACGGTTAACGGGCGACAAATGTAAGAGGGCCAGCAGCAAGCGTCCTTTGGTAACTTTCAAGGTGAGTATACCTTAAGTGCTATGTTCGATAGCAGGTGTTAGTTGTGATTAGAATCATGGTGGGTTATCCGAGTAAGATTTTGGGGATAGAGAAAGTGAGCCTTAGAGCTTTATACGCAAAGACCTTAGAGGTAAGGCCATCTCGAGAAAGGTGTAGTGTTATGTTTGACCCTTATAGGAGTGCATAGTGCACGTGAGCTATGTTCGTGGGATAAGTCCCTGAGTAGCGTGATTTGAAAGAAGGTAGTCGAGCTAGGAAGACCGCTAGGTTTTCGTAATATGATTTGTGAAATTATTCCTTCGGGGAGCTAGTGTTTTGCGCAATGCCTGGTCGGGTTGAGGCCATGCTGCGGGTCAACCAGCGTCAGTTATGGTGGTGGGGTCAGTTTGTGTTGGTCCCGCCTTGTGGTAGGGTCATGAGGGTGTTAGGCCCAAGATTAGTTAACCAACAGACGAGTTCGTGGATGCTCGACCACTGGTTGGGCCGATGGGGCAGCCCATCGTGTTCTTCTGGCCGACCGTTCACTCGGCAGTGTTGTTGTTATCTAAAAAGGTTGTGAGGTTGCACGGGGTGCCTACCTCCACCTTATGACAGACAGTGAAGTCCTGGTTACGGCTGTTTTCGTTTTCTGGAAGTTATACCAGGCAGAGTTAGGAACTCAGGTGAGTCTCAGAATCGCATTCGCCGCCGGCCGTTGTTTTGATTTCGTGGGTAGCCGTGAGGATCGTTGTTCCTCGGGGGAGTGTTTAAGCTACCATTTTAGTGTTCGGATGTCGCCTTGCGACGCCTTGAAGCGTAAATGCAAGTCACGGTCGATTGGTTCGATGTTGGCAGGGTTCAGATAGTTGGTTCAGGCTTGTTCCAGCAGACTGTGGATAGTGTGAAGCTTGTCTAGAAGAAGTTCTGACAGCTCAGAGGAATCGTGCGGATAATCGGCGACGACGCTTAGAGTTCAGGTTGACGGTCGGTCTTCTTGAAAGTACCACCCCGGACGGGGTGTGACGAGTTTTGGAAACAGAAGGAACTTAGCCCGAGTTACTTTGGGCCTTTGTGAGTTCATGTGAAGAATAGGCCAGATTGCCTATATGTTAGCATTTGCCGTCCGACTTAGGAGGAAGGACGTCCGGTCTTTCGTATTGTTATGTTCGGGAAAGTATCGAAGATCCATCCAGAATGTTCCCAGTTAATGATGACCACGTTAGAGATAGTAACCCCGAGTTTTGGATACTAAAGCAGTATCAGAAATGTGATAAGAATCCGAGTGTACGACAGCTTCAGGGATCGCATGCAGCCCGGTACCATTTGTTGGGTCGTCGGAGCAAGGCTCGCGACAAAGTGACAAAAGTAGTATTATTTGTGGTGATGTAGAGGTGTTTCCTCGTGGACTTAGATGTAAGTTTTGCGCAGGTGTTTCCATGGCCAGCTGTGGCAGGATTGTTTCGTAAGTATAGTAGTGAAGACTATACTGGCACGTGTTCGTTTTGAGACTTAGAAGGAACATTCGGGACGAATGTTTCTAAGGGGGGAAGAATGTTATACCCCGTAGTTCCAGGGTATGTATGCGAGGACGCACGCAGAACAATACGGCGTAAAGATTGGAAAGGAAGAAAGAGGCGATTTTTCCACGGAAAAGTTTCCGGTTTTGTGAAGGAAAAAGGTTCGTTAATGGGAATTGATTCCCAGATTTGGTATTCTGACTTCCGGAATATTAGAGAATTATGGAATTTTATTTTGGAATGGTCACGTGGGCCCACGGAGAAATTTACGTTTTGTGGGGCCCGCTTGATTTTGAGATTTTGGCCGCTGGATATTTTCTAAGACGAAATATTTTGATTTAATCGGGGCGACACGTGTCACCCCATGTGGCACCTTTGGGTCGAAATTATGTTTGTGCACAACACCCTGCTAGAGTCGTTTTCGACTAAACGCTTTCACAACTTCGTAGGGGAATTTCCGCTATGTCATTTAGTATTTTTATGGATTTTTCCGAGAGACGAACATTTTGGACCAACGAGAGGCGCACTGCACCCTCTCATCAGCGGGCATAGTGGGCGGTTTGGACGACGAATTGGGAGGCAAGTGGGAGATATTTTTGGTAGATATTTTGTGTGCAAGTTGGCTAGGACACACGGGTGAATCTTGGCCCTACACTTGCTAGGCACTTGGCTAGATCTCGCCATTGTCGCCTCGCTTGTGCTATAAATACCCTCTAAGGTTGATGAACTTCTTCATCCATTCCTAAATGTTTCTAAGTGTAAAATCCTCTCCTCCCTTGTGTTGAGTTCGCCGCGGCCTTCCCTGTGGCCGAGAGCACCCTCTGTGGTGCTAGCCGAGAGTAGCGCCCCTCCTAGTGTTGCTAGCCATGGGTACCCCTAGCCTAGGTTGTTTTCAGATAATACCCCTTGTTGTGGTGTAGAAATACTCTCAAAAGTATTGTTATAATGCCCAAATTACCTTAGCCTTATACCTTGTTGTATTCTAAGGTTATACCTTTACGAAAAGCCCAGAAATACTATTATACTTACCGTCAGTCACCAAACCGAAACCCTAGAAAATCTCCATAGTCCATTGAGTATTGTGTAGGTTGGTTAGAACTTCTAAGGGTGGTTTAGAGCGGTTGGAGCGCCGAGTCGAGCTAAACGATTGCCCAGGATCGACTTTATACTTGGATAATTATGGGCTTATCGAGGTAATTATCTTGTCCCCCTATTGTAATTGGATATTACATGTTGTTAGAATATATAGTTGAAGTATACTATATATAGAACTGAACGTAGTTGTTGGCAATGTCTTTTGACTTAAGCTCAAGAATAAGGAATCGAATCGAATCGTAATTACTTAGGATCAGACATGAGACTTGTAGTAGTACCGTGAGTAGAATTGTACTGTTAGGGTTAGATGTATAACCCCCTGGTTGGCTTGGTAGCCTACCGATAGAGAGGAGATTTACGCCGCCATGGGGAGGCCGAATTTTCTGTAGAATGTTCTACGACGTTAATAAGCGGCTTGTGGCCTTATAGGTTGGGATGCTACGTGTGGAATGATCCACTTGGCTTAAGGAGTAGCCGATCGTTGAGCGCTTTTGCTATTAGTCGATACTCGCCGCGAGGTATGTGAACCTCTTCCTATCTCTCCTAGCATGATATGTGTGAACTATGTAGTACGGTAGACGCATACGTGTTTGATTGTTGTAAACATAAAGTGTTATAACGCTTTATGGGAAGTTGGTTATAACGACTTTATGTAGGTAAGAAAATGGGTTGTGGTTTTAAAGGTAACCGATTTGATTATAACCGACTTGTTATGTGTTAATGAAGAACTTGAAGTATTTCAAAAGGTTTATAAATCATTTTGAAAGAATATGTAGTAATGTATTTTTGAAAACTTAAGAGTTATACTAGCTTTATGGGAAGTTAGGTATAACGCTTAAGAATGTTTTTACCGATTTTGGAAATCGGGATGTGTATCGACAAACCACCGCAAATGCGTTAACAAAAGGAAGTGTTTTGAATAATTAAGTATGATTAAAACCAAGAGAAACTTCCATCCGCATAGAAGCTAAGATAAGACAAAATGATATTTCCTAGATCATGGTCATTGTAATAAGATTGTTATAAATAAGAATAACCTACTTACATGTAAGGCTTATGTTTCTCAATTGGTTAATAAAAGGATTATATTCTTGAATGAATAAGACTATGAACTACGAAACCTTTTAAAATAAGAACCGAACATTTGAAATTAGGCAAACTCAACGCTTGGAAAATAATGTTGTTACTTGATTTTACAAAGGTAAGTGTTTTGGTTTACTTAAAAGATACCACTCTATTTTATACTACGGTATTGTGTGACTTATGTGATAGGAACGGATCTTTTGAAGATTTAATGTATGAAGCACGTTGGGGTTAGATACTCGAACTTGTTAGTAGAAAGTACCTTGTGTGAACAACTTGATTGTATTGGTTTGTGATAGCCTTGTAATACTTTCTTGTTGATTTGATAAGTAAACATGTTAGGATGCTACTTGTGTTAGTATCTTGTGATTGTTATGTAAGGGGTCATTCTTGCGGCTTACATTGTTAAAAGGTAAGTCCATCAGATCATATTATATCACCTACCCTCGATCGTATACCGGTGGCTTGCCACCCTTGACGCGTCTATACTTACGCGGTCCTTGAGACTACGCGAGCCGCGGTATGCTCCAGTGATCGACCGATCATTCCGGTATTTAGCCCGACGCGGGATTCCCATGCGGTCTCTCGGGGACTATGCGGTCCTCGAGGGGCTACGCGGGCCGCGAAGTCCGTGACGGATACCGGTGGTTAGGCCGCCGACGCGGGTATACCTCGTGTGGTCTAGGACCGTGGATTCGAGGAATACCTTACGCGGTGCATGTGTGACCTATGCGAGTCGCGAGAGTTCCAGGAATAGACGCGACATCGATATCGCGCCGCGCCGCCTTCGATCTGTGGTGCGGTGCAGAGACCTCGTGATACGATTTGTGGCATTTGTGGTGCTGGGGTCTTAGTAGTCGGCATGCCTTCGCATTTACCCCGCACGGTCTTATTGTGATGACTTTGAGGCGTGAGTCCCGACTTGACATGATCGCTAGTTGTTGTGAATCGTAGTTTGGTTATCATACATGTCTCCCGCTTTATATAGACTACTATGATTTCGCCATGATACTTTACGATTTCACATACTTGGTACATGCCAGATCGACTTCTCGGGCCGCGCTCATGCCGCAGTTGAGGTACATCGCCGTTGATCCTAGCTCGTGGTCACAGTCGTTTGGGAAGCTCCGTTTCCGAGGCTTATCAGGTATAGTCCCCGTCGTAGTAAGTGTTTACATTCGGGGTTTGGCGGGGCCCCGCCCGCCATTGGGTCGATCATTCTTAGAGGTCTGTAGTACTGCAAGTTGTGGGGGGTTGGTAAAAGGATTGCCGTTCATTTGTAAAAGAGTTGATGGTTATATATATGCCAAAGGCAAGTTTTCACAGATTATTGTTTTATATTTCTGTTATCTCATGTTGTTGTTTTATGTTCCGCTGATTACTCTGATGTTGTGTCACTAGGGTGCCCGGGTAGGCACTACCACGCCCGCCGGTCGTGACATAAACAAGAGCAACAATAGGTAAACTGTAACAGGTCTTTTCTAGGCTGCGAATGATCGAAGCAGGGCCATTTGCCCGTAGTATCACCAAGCAAGCCTAATCCTGGACTCCCGTAGTCCGCATAGGCCACTCTCAGAGGCCCGCATAGGGTATATAACCCCGCATCGAGGGTAGCTATTCCTCGGCATCGTCCTGGACTCGTAGTCCGCATGGCCACATAGACCGCATGAGGTATAACCCCGCATCACTAACCTGGAACTCCCGTAGCTTCGCATAGGTCCCATGGACCCGCATGAGGTATTCTCGAATCATGGTCCCAGACCGCCTGAGTCTACCCCGCATCGGAGGGCAGCTTAACCCCCGGTAATATGTTAAGAGGTGAGTGATATTACACTAACATAACAGCTTATCGTTAAACAACATAAGCACAACAAGAATACTCTTTTATACAAACGTTACAAGACACCAACACACATAGCATCATATCATGTCTACTTATCAAACCATCTTATTATTCTTTTCACAAATCAATATAAGTCTGTTATAAACACATAGGCAAACTGTTTCTTTTATCAAGCTTAAGTGGTTATACCTAACTTCCCATAAAGCTAGTATAACTCTTAAGCTTCTGTTTAAAAACCAATTAGTTCTCTTCTGTTTAAAAATGATTCAGTAATCTTTTGAAATGCTTTCAGATCCTTATTATTCAGGCTTAAGTCGCAAGACATTGCCGTAAGTATTATTCAGGCTTAAGTCAAAAGACATTGCCGTAAGTATTATTCAGTTAACACGTGTACGTCTACCGTACTATATATATTTTAAAATATCATGCTTTAGGAAGAATCACATACCTTCTCAGCGAAAACCACCTGCCAAGTTGAATATGTCGCGCGCAGAGATTCAACCTATAATAGTCAGACACGTCTATCAACGTTCAGACTACTCTGTAAACAGTTCTAAGCAGAGGGTTCTCTATTCTACGGAAAATTGGGCAGCACTTCCCTACCCAATGAGCTACTCAAGTCTACTGTGAAAACAGTCCTAAGTAAGTACAGTTTGATTATTCTTCTTTTAAACCCTTCTACTGTGATAACAGTTCAATTCTATTCTGTGATATTCTTCTAAGTATTCATACTTATTCTTATACTACTACAGTAAGTATTCTCTAATTCAAAAGAGGGTTAGGATTATTTACCTCGGTAAGCCCAATAATATCCTAGATAAAAGTCGATCCGGAGCAAGGCTTAGCTCCTAAGTTGTACGCTCCGATAGCTTCAAGGAAACCTTAGAAGTTCTTTACAACTTCTACAAGTACTAAAGGATTTGAGCTAGGGTATTTTGGGCATTATAACAATACTAGAAGACAACTTTTCTACCAAGGAGGGGGGTAGTGTTTCGGCTAGGCTTCTTTTAGAGAGGGGGGGGGTATTCGGCCAAGACTTCACAAGGGGGGGAGAAGTGAGGCTTAGGACGATGGCTCACAAGGGGGGGAGGATGATTTAGGCTTGGAAATTTGTGATGAATAAGTCTTCAAAGAGAGGGGTATTTATAGGGAAACCAAGGGCCAAGATCAAGCCAAGTGGGGGGCAAGTGGAGGGCCAAGATTTGCCCAAGTGCCCCCTAACCTACTCCTCAAATCACTCCACAAACAAAGGTCCATGTTCTAAGCCCTAAAAACCTCCCAATCGTCCAAGGCAAAAGGCCACTTGGCCGTCCACTTGAGGGTGACAAGTGTCACCCTCTCGTTGGTCCAAAAAGGTTCCGTCGCTCGGAAAAATCCGCAAAAATAAGAAATGGCATAGCCGGAATTTATCCTACGCGAGTTGTGTAAAACGTTTCGTCGGAAAACGATTCTTTGTGAGGGTTGTGCCCAAAAAACGTGCCATGCCTAAACTTTAAGGCCAAACTTTCAGACGCACTCTTTACGTACATACTCCAGAAATACGGGGTATAACATTCTCCCCTCCTTAGAAACATTCGTCCCGAATGTTCCTTCCCAAGACAGTTAACGATAAGATTCTTCATAACTTAAACAGTTGCAAATGCCACACACGGCCACAGAACAACACTTAGGCATAAACGATAATGAAGATTTACAAGTAGGAAAGTGAATTACCTGGAGGTGTGGGGAATAGGTGAGGATACTTCTGCCTCATGTCCTCCTCAGCTTCCCACGTCATCTCCTCCCTGAGCTCGTTCCGCCACAAGACTTTGACGGAAGCCACGTCCTTCGTCCGCAGACGCCTAACCCGACGATCGATTATCGCTATGGGAATCTCCTCATACGATAACCCCTCGGTCACCTGGACATCGCCAATCGGTGTACCACTAGATGGATCCTCGATACATCTCTCAAAGATAGATACGTGAAACACCGGATGACCGCCTCCAGACGGACGACAGATCCAACTCATAGGCAACCTTGCCTTACCTCGCGACAATCCAAACGCCCAATGTACCTTGGGCCGAAGTTTCTTCTTCCCGAATCTCATCACAACCTTCATGGGTGACACCTTCAGAAAACCCAATCATCAATCGCGAACTCGGATGCCGACGACGATGATCCGCATACGACTTACGCCGACTCGAGCCGTCAATAGCCGCCTCGATAAGCTTCACCTTATCCATCGCCGCACCAAACCGTCCCACTAGTTGCACCTCGCCCACATCGAACCAACCTATAGGCGATCTGCACTTCCTCCCATACAAAGCCTCATAAGGCGTCATCTGAATACTGGAGTGGTAGCTATTATTGTACGCGAACTCAACTAGAGGCAAATGATCCTCCCAGCTACCCCTGAAGTCGATAACACAGGCTCGCAGCATATCCTCAAGAGTGCGGATAGTGCGCTCGTCCGTCTGCCTGCGTGGATGGAATGCGACTGTGCTCACTGCGTCCCTAAACCCTCTCGAAAGACCTCCGAAGTTAGCCAGAACCGGGCTCTCTATCTCGATATGATCGAAATAGGGACTCCATGCGATCGACGATCTCTGATATAAAGTCCGCATAATCCTCACCAAAAGTCGCCCGGCGGAAGAAAGTGGGATGACTTTGTCAGCCTGTCGACGATAACCCATATAGAATCATGTCACCTCTGAGTGCGAGGTAATCCTGTGATGAAGTCCATGTTGATCACCTCCCACTTCCAGGTCGGGATCTCTATCGTCAGAATAAAACCACCGTGCCTCGTGCTCTACCTTCACTGCCGACAACACGCACCGAGCTACGAACTCGCAACGCCCCTCTTCAAGCCATCCCACCAATACACGATCTAAGGTCGTGGTACATCTTGGTCGACCACGGATGGATAGAGTAACGCCGCTACGTGTGCTTCCCCAAGAACTCGCCAAGTCTCAAATATCCGAACACACAACTCGCCAAACCTCAAGACTTATCAGTGCTATCTCAAAAGGACCTTGCCCTCACGAAGAGTCAGACACGATAACGTGTCAAAATCGATCCTCGAATCGTTGCCTCTTCACCTCCTCGACGATGGAAGACTCGCAACCTCACGAACCCGAACCCCATCGCTATCGTAATCAATCAAACGGACACCAAGGCTCGCTAATCGATGCAAATCACGAACCACGCCCCTCCTTTCTAGTCGCACATCCGATAGGCTCCCATCGACCTACGACTAAGAGCATCCGCCACAACATTGACTTTCCCGTGGTACAGATATCAACATCGTAATCCTTAAGCAACTCTAACCACCGCCTCGCCGTAAGTTCACTCCTCCGCCGAAGATATACTTGGAGGCTCGTGGTCCGTATAAATATCCACGAACCTCATACAAATAGTGCCTCCGCATCTTCAAGGCGTGAATCACCGCCGCTAACTCCAAATCGCGCGGGTAGTTCCTCTCGTGTTTCTTCACCGCCGGATGCATACGCTTATAACCTTGCCATGCCGCATCAACACACATCCCAACCCGATGCCCGACGATCGCAATACACAACATAACCGTCGACCTCCGGAAGAGTAAGAACGGGCGGCCGCGATCTTCTTTCAAGAATCGAAACCCCGCCACAAGCATCACCATCAAACTGGCCGCTCTCGAGTCACCTAGTCAATGGTGCGAGATAGAAGCAAACTTCTCCACGAACCGATAATATCCTCGCAAGGCCCAGAAATCGCGAACCTCCGCTGAGTAGTAGGTTCAGGCCAAGTCTCGATCGCTTCGATCTTGGCCGTATCCACTGAATGCCATCACCGGCTAACGTGCCCAAGAAAAGCCACCGGTCAACCAAAACTCACATTTGGAAAACTTGGCGATAATCGCTGGTCTTGGAGAATCACAAGATCCTCAAATGTTCTCGCATGCTCCTCGCCTGAGCGAGAATAAACCAAGATATCATCAATGAACACTATCACAAACGTGTCCAAAATGGTTTGAACACTCGGTTCATCAAATCCATGAATACCGCCGAGCATCGTCAACCCAAAAGACATGACGAACTCATAATGCTCGCATCGTCCGAATGCGATCCTAGGGACATCCACCTCTCGACTAACTCGATGATAGCCCGATCGCAGATCAATCTTGGAGAAACATCTCGCGCTCGCAATCGGGTCGAACAAATCATCAATCTCGGAAGGGTATTCGTTCTTAATGGTCACCTTGTTCACCGTCAGTAATCAACACACATGCGCAGCGGCCCCGCCCTTCTTCTTTACGAACAATACGGCTTCTCGTGGAGAGAAACACTAGGCCCGATGAAGCCCTTTCTCCAAAGAAATCCCTGCCGATCCTTCAACTCTCTCAACTCGGGCAGTGCCATTCTCGTATGGCGGAATAGAAATAGGCCGAGTGTCCGCAATATGTCTATACAAAACTCGATCTCCTCTCGGGAGGGATACCCGAGGTCATCCGAAACACGCCCGGGAACTCTCGACTCGGAATCGATCAAAATCGCACCGCAGCCTCAAGATCAAACACCCGAACGAGATGGTAGATATACCCTTCTCGCACCATCTTCCTAGCCTTGAGGTAGGAAATAAACCTACCCTGGCGATACCGTGCTCTCCCACTCAACAACCGCCTCAGAAACTGGAACCGCACTACTCTCTCTCTGCGGTGTACATTGGCAAAGAAGCTAGCCAATCCATCCCCATGATCACGTCGAAGTCAATCATCTCTAACTCTATCAAGTCGGCCAGGGTCTGACGACTGTAAATGGTCACAGGACAAGCCCTATATACCCGCCGAGCTACCACCGAATCACCCACCGGCGTAGCTACCTCGAAAGGGTCTATGGACTCAGGCTCTATCCCTATCCTACTAGCAACAAGGGGAGATATATAGATGCAGTAGAACCGGATCTATCAAAGCATACACATCAAACCCAGAACCGATAAGGTACCGCGACGACATCGTGAGGCCTCCGATCTCGCTTACCGGACAAAGCATAAATGCGCTCGAGGACCGCTAGAATCTGGACCCGTGCACGACCTGCGCCACACTGGCCTGGTCCATGAGTACCTTGCTCCGGGCGAGTAATCGTCGGGATGAAGACCGGCGAAGAACCGAGGCCGACTCCTACCACCCGCGCCACTACGAGTCGGGCGCTCTCGCAGTGACCGCCGCCACAATCAAACAAGCTCCCGTAGCACCACAACTCCCGGTGGGATCTACCGTGACGCCACACCGGCGGGTGGTCCCGATCGCCAAGACTTCGCTGCTCGACGCTCAAGTCCCGGGCCTCGGTTCGCCTCGAATATCTCGCCGTGAGGACTCGGCAGGAGTGCTCAGCCGGGCCGTGGTGCAAATCTAGATCGCCGCCGAGGCCGCCACCACGATAGCCACCAAAAGACCTCGCCGCCCCTGCCTTCTTCGCCGTCACAACCCGCTTCGGCCTCTACGCCTCACAACCAAGAGCATGAGCTCGCATGCGGGTAATGTCCATACCCGGTGAAGAGAAACACCCGCATGACTCGCCATATAATCATCTAGCCCGTGACGTAGCGGTGCACCCTATCCTCCATAATCGCTACCAATGCCGGGACATATCGAGCCAATGAATCAAACTCGACATTGTACTTCGACAAGCAGGCCCTCTCTCGCCGAAGAAAAATCTATCACCGCGCCTCCTCATCCGTGAGGCAAGAAGTGAGTGAGAAAGCCTCGAGAACTCATCCCAAGTACTGGGACGCGTGCTTTCCCGGATAACTCCCACGAATCAAACCAATCGATCGCGGTATCACGCACCTATGTGAACCAAAGATCACGGACTCGGTCTCCGACGCCCGATCACCCTCAAAATCCTCAGAGCCGACGGATGAACTCCTGCGATCATCCTCCCGCCGACCCATAAAACTCTGGCGGGCTACAACTCAGGAAGTCTCGTAGCCTCAAACTCTGTGCCCTCGGGTGAACCACGGTACGATCGGGCTGGATCGAATCGCCGATCCACTGTCCTCATGTTCGCCACGATCCCGCCAATACCGGGCCATCTCCTTGTACCCTAACTCCTCCGCCTGTGCCGTGGGACGAGGTGGGTACTGTGGTCTCATCACCGCCGCCGCGCCTAAACCTCTCGGGGTCGGCGGCGTCAGAGAACTCGCCGCCTCGTATAGATCGCCCGAGCCCTCAGAATCTAGGTGTCCCACTAGCGCCTCCTGGCCGCTTGCCCTTCGGGCCCTGCCTTTACGTGAGGCATAATCGCATGTAAAAGGAATACGTTAGAGGGGTCCAACTTAACACAGCTCTAAAGCACGATCTCAGAGTGAGAAGAATGGAAACCAATCCTAAATATCCTATAGCCTCCTGATTATTGGTGTGGTGCACACACCGATAATCAAGACTTACTAGATACGGCTCAGACACTTTCCGAGGATTAATCGCTCGATACCACTTTTGTCACGACTGCCCGGTTCGTGGATCGTGCATTACCCGGGCACCCAAGTAGTCATACATCAGAGAAAATCAGCGGAATATAAAACAAGACATGAGATAATTGTAAATAATACACAGTTTCTGAGAAAAGGGTTGCCTTTCGGCATATATATAAATAACCCAAGTTTTGCAGTTACATCCCAAATGTACAATAGACTACTGCACTTAAGGAAGTAACAACTATGGCGGGACAGGGCCCGCCATACCCCGAATGTACAAACTATCTACAATACAGGAGATCATACCAAAAGTAGAGCCTCGGAGAAGATGGAGCTCCCGACACCAATGCAAAGAGATCCTAAGGATGTGGATCTAGCACTGCCGCCTTACCATGCAGATGAACGCACTTCAAGGAGGTCAAGACGACAGTACTAAGTATATGAAATCAGAAAGTACTAAAATGAAAACATATCATTTTAAAATCAGTTTTGCAAGTATGTATGAAACAACCAAGGTAACGCACATAGTGCCACATCATAAACAAGAGCAACAATAGGTAAATCGTAATGTGTCTTTTCTAGGTCGCGAATGATCAAGCAGGCCATTTTCCCGTAGTATCACCAAGCAAGCCTAATCTCGACTCGTAGTCCGCATAGGCCACTCTCGAGGCCCGCATAGGTATATAACCCCGCATCGAGGGTAGCTATTCCTCGCATCGCCCCGACTCGTAGTCCGCATGGCCACATAGACCGCATGAGGTATAACCCCGCATCACTAACTCGAACTCCGTAGCTCCGCATAGGTCCCATGGACCCGCATGAGGTATTCTCGAATCATGGTCCTGCATCACCGAGTCTACCCGCGACGGAGGCGACAACCCCTGTAATATGTTAAGAGGTGAGTGATATTACACTAACATAACACTTATCGTTAAACAACATAAGCACAACAAGAATACTCTTTATACAAACGTTACAAGACACCAACACACATAGCATCATATCATGTCTACTTATCAAACCATCTTATTATTCTTTTCACAAATCAATATAAGTCCGTTATAAACACATAGGCAAACTGCTTTTTTTATCAAGCTTAAGTGGTTATACCTAACTTCCCATAAAGCTAGTATAACTCTTAAGCTTCGCTTAAAACCAATTAGTTCTCTTCTGCTTAAAAATGATTCAAGAATCTTTTGAAATGCTTTCGATCCTTATTATTCAGCTTAAGTCGCAAGACATTGCCGTAAGTATTATTCAGCTTAAGTCAAAAGACATTGCCGTAAGTATTATTCAGCTTAACACGGTACGCCTTCACCGTACTATATATATTTTAAAATATCATGCTTTAGGAAGAATCACATACCTTCTCAAAAACCACCGCCAAGTTGAATATGTCGCGCGCAGATTCAACCTATAATAGTCGACACGCCTATCAACGCTCGACTACTCAGAAACGATTCTAAGCAGAGGTTCTCTATTCTACGGAAAATTGGGCAAGACTTCCCTACCCGTGAGCTACTCAAGTTCATCGTGAAAACAAATTCTAAGTAAGTACGCTTTGATTATTCTTCTTTAAACCCTTCTACCGTGATAATACCAATTCTATTCGTGATATTCTTCTAAGTATTCATACTTATTCTTATACTACTACAAAGAAGTATTCTCTAATTCAAAAGAGGGTTAGGATTATTTACCCTAAGCCCAATAATATCCTAGATAAAGTCGATCCGGAGCAAGGCTTAGCTCCTAAGTTGTACGCTCCGATAGCTTCAAGGAAACCTTAGAAGTTCTTTACAACTTCTACAAGTACTAAAGGATTTGAGCTAGGGTATTTTGGGCATTATAACAATACTAGAAGACAACTTTTCTACCAAGGAGGGGGGTAGTGTTTGGCTAGGCTTCTTAGAGATGGGGGTATTCGCCAAGACTTCACAAGTGGGGAGAAGTGAGGCTTAGGACGATGGCTCACAAGGGGGAGGATGATTTAGGCTTGGAAATTTGTGATGAATAAGTCTTCAAAGAGAGGGTATTTATAGGGAAACCAAGGCCAAGATCAAGCTGGCTGGGCAAGTGGAGGGCCAAGATTTGCCCAAGTGCCCCTAACCTACTCCTCAAATCACTCCACAAACAAAGGTCCATGTTCTAAGCCCTAAAACCTCCCAATCGCCCAAGGCAAAAGGCCACTTCAGCCCACTGAGGGTGACAAGTGTCACCCTCTCGTTGGTCCAAAAGGTTCCGCCGCTGGAAAAATCCGCAAAAATAAGAAATGGCATAGCCGAATTTATCCTACGCGAGTTGTGTAAAACGCTTTTAAAAACGATTCTTTGTGAGGTTCAGGCCCAAAAACGTGCCATGCATAAACTTTAAGGCCAAACTTTTGTACGTACTCCCTTACGTACATACTCCAGAAATACGGGGTATAACAAAATCAGCGGAAATAAAAACATGAACATGAATTAAGAGACAAGATAAATAAACAGGCCAACCAAAACAGTTGCCTTCATCATATATACATAAATACCCGAACAGTTATCTTTTTACAAACCCCGCCACAACAAAGCATGCACTTAAGATTTTACAACAGCTATGACGGACAGGGCCCGCCATACCCCCGAATGTATAAGAATCTACTGCACTGTGGTAACATACCAAAAGATAAGCCTCCAAGAAATGGGCTTCCCGACACGAATCGTGATCCTATGAGCGAGGATCCACAACCGATGTACTTCCACTGCGCAGATGAACGCACTTCGGGCGAGGTCGCACAACAGTACCAAGTATGTGAAATCAGAAAAGATCAGAATGAAATCATAATAGTCTATATAAAGCAGAGACATGTAGGATAACCAGATGAAATACGTGTCCCGCCATCCCGGGACTCGGTGAATAATCGATGGAATACGTGTCCTCGCCATCTCGGGACTCGGTGTATAATCGATGAAATACGTGTCCTCGCCATCTCGTGGGACTCGGTATAATCGATGGAATACGTGTCTCGCCATCTCGTGAGACTTGTATAATCAAATGAAATACGTGTCCTCGCCATCTCGTGACTCGGTGTATAATAAAATGAAATACGTGTCCTCGCCATCTCGTGGGACTCGGTGTAGAATCGCTCATAACAAATCAACCGGCCCTCCATCGAGAGACGCGGGGTACATAAATACAACAAAGGCTATCACCAACAAGCATAGGCAAGTTTCACAACAACAAGCATAGGCAAGCTTCACAACAACAAGCATAGGCAAGTTATACACAACTCAAAGTACTTTCATTTTATGCCAAAGTCCGGGTTTTAACCCTAAAGTACTACGTACGTTAAATTCCTTTTAAAGATCCATTTCTTTTACAAAGGTCACCCGATACCCGTAGTATAAAAATAGAGTGACTAACATTGTTAAGTAAACCAAAATGCTTTCCTTTGTAAAATCAAGTAACAACCTTATTTTCCAAACGTTCAAGTTTGCCTAATTTCAAATGCTCAAGTTTCTCATTTTAGAAAAGGTTTCGTAGTTCATAGTTTTAATCCTTTAAAACATAATTCTCCTTTAAACGTTTTGAGAAACATATGTCTTATATGTGAGTAGGTTATTCTTGTTTATAATCAATCTTATTAAGCAGTCATGATCTAGGAAATGTAATATCATTTTGTCTCATCTTAGCTTCTATGCAGATGGAGGTTTCTACTGGTTTTAATACCATACTTCATTATTCAATACATTTTCCTTTATTAACGCTGCAGTGGTTTGCCGATACTCATTCTGATTTCAAATCAAGAAACATTATTCCTTTTAAAACCAAGTACTCATTACTCACGAATGAGGTTTCACACTTTTAACAAAATTTATATCAATACCATTAAGTCAAGTCTCTTATCTTCAAAAAAATCAGTAAACCATTCTTTTTATCACTCTTAAGACGTTATACCTAACTTCCCATAAAGCTAGTACAACTCTTATGTTTTCAAAGCCAAGTATTACTCTTCTTTCAAAAAGGTCTTTTTGAAACACTTCAAGTTCTTTATTACTACACATCAAATCCGTTATAAGTCAAATCAGTTACCCTTTGAAACCACAAAGCATTTTCTTACCTACATAAAGTTGTTATAACCAACTTCCCATAAAGCCGTTATAACACTTTATGTTTCAAACCAATCAAATACATTAAACACATGTACGTCTACCGACTACATAGTTATACACATATCATGCTAGAACAGATAGGAAGAGGTTCACATACCTCGCGACGATTATCGACTAATAGCAAAATGCTCCAAGTACCTCAAACCGCCTGGCTACTCCTTAAGCCAAGTAGATCACGCCATACGTAGTACTTCAACCTATAGAGGCCACAAGGCGCCTATTAACATCCTAGATCTCAATGTAGAATATTCTACGTAAAAATTCGACAAAGACTTCCCCGCAACAACAGAAATCTCCTCCTCTATCGAGGCCTGGCTACCAAGCCAACCAGTGGGGTTTACACGCCTAACCTGACGTGTACAACTCTACTACACAAGAATGCTACACAAGTCCCACTGTAATACACCCCATGTAATTACGCTTTAGTTCTCTTATTTAAATTCAGCTTAAGTCGCAAGACATTGCTGTAAGTATTATTCAGCTTAAGTCAAAAGACATTGCCGCACAACTATGTTCAATTCTATATATAGTATACTTCAACTATATATTCCAACAACATGTAATTTCCAATTACAATAGAAGGTCAAGAGTTTTTACCTCGATAAGCCCAAAATTATCCGAGTTTAAATGTCGATCCTGAGCAAGGTTTAGCTCCTACTCGCGCCTCCGACCCGCCTCCAACCAACCCTTAGAAGTTCTAACCAACTTCTACTTATAACTTCAACTACGTGAAGATTTACTTAGGTTTCGTTTTTGTGACTGAGGGGAAGTATAATAGTATTTTCTGGGCTTTTGTATAAGTGTAACCTTGGGAATACTACAAGGTATTTGGGCCAAGGTATTTGGGCATTATAACAATACTTGGAGAGTATTTCAATACCACAACAGGGGTATTTATACGAGACAACTAGGCTAGGGGTACCTACGCTAAACACCACAAAGTGGGAGGGGGCTCGCCAAGGGCTCTCAAAGGGGGGTGGTGGACGAAACTCACAAGGAGGGGAGGATTTGAGACTTAGAAAGATTGCTCAAGTTTTTGAATGAAGAAAGTCTTCAACTAGAGGGGTATTTATAGGTCAAGAAATGGCCAACCAATGGCCAAGATTCTTCCAAGTGTATAGCAAGTGTAAGGTCAAGATTTAGCCATGTGCTACCTTATCCATCTACACAAAAATATCCTACCTAACCCTTGACCAAAATTCAACACAAAAAACGTGCAAGCTAGCCCATTTTGCCGTCCAACCTCTTCCAATGTGAGGGTGACACATGTCACCCTCCCATTGGTCCAAAATGTTACGTCTCTCGGAAAAATCCGCAAAAAATATTATTGACATAGCCGGAATTTTCCCTACGAAAGCTGTGGAAACGTTTCGTCGAAAAACGACTCCTTTTGGTAGTTATGTACAATTTCGAACCTTGCCTAACTTTAAGGCTCAAATTTCTACGTACGTCCTCACGTACATACCCTGGAAATACGGGGTATAACATTCTCCCCTCCTTAGAAACATTCGTCCCGAATGTTCCTTCTAAGCCTCAAAACAAACATTCGCCAGTATAGTCTTCACTACTATATTTACGAGAACAAATCCGCCACACCGCCACGTAAAACACCCGCAAATACTTACATCCAAGTCCACGAGGAAACACCTCTAACATCACAAACTTTTGTCACTTTGTCCGCGAGGTTCTAGTGTCACCAAAGCGACCCAACAAATGGTACCGGATCGCATGCGATCCCCGAGGTCTAAAATATACATCCTTCGTGACCTTCTCCCTTTACAAGAAATGATCATATCTATGCTCGCAATACATGCTCGCCTCTACCCTTACTCGTCAGACTCTTCTCGAACACTTGAACTCTTCTAGTATACGCATCACACTTCGCCATCGCTTGATTTCAAAACCTTGGAGTCACCACCTCCAACTTGGTTATCTTACTAGCCTCAATCTTCCTTAAGGCCATTCCCGCCTTCACGACCGCTCGGTCGAACACACCCACGAACTCATACGATGGTCAACTAAACTTGGGCCTAGCACCCTCGTGACTACCACCGGGGGACCACCCAGCCGACCCCACCTCAAAACAGCCGCGGTTGGCCCGCAACATGGCCCCAACCCGACCCACTTAACGATCACGCTCTTGTTTCCGATCCTAACAATCTTACCTATACAAGTCATGAAAGCTACCACTTCCATTTTACACTACCCAAGGAATTATCCCATAACACATTTATACGCAAACCAAGTATTTCAACAAAGACTAACCGTAAAATCTTTTATTCAAGATGACCTTACCTCTAAGGTCTCAACACGAAATATTCTAAGGTTCACACTTTCCATGCCCCCATACATATCCTTTCAACTAACCATGCTTTCTAACTCATAACCAACATAACGCTATCCGAACGTAGCACAATAAGAAGGTCATTATATCATGCATACAAATCTCTAGAGGTTAAGGATATACCGAATCTACCGCTCCACTCTAATCATAAGCTCGCCGCAGGCGATAGTAGGCAGAAGGCGATGAACTCGCCATCGACCCGTAGGCCGAGTCATTCTGCTTGCATCCTTCCTACTAGGACGATTTCGTCATATGGCCCTCGACGGCCAGGAAAAACAAGCACCGAAAAAGACGACATTCTCGATGACGCTCGCCACATCGTACACCGAGGAAAACTCAACCCGATCTAGAACCCATGTATATCTGTGGAACGAAGCCCCGAGCTCGACCGCCTCGAATACTCAACGCCCCGACGATCGCGGGGACCACTGTATGGTGGAGGTACATAACTAGATCGCCAGCTGAGGCGTCCGCCTCGAAAGTTACCAAAGGACCTCGCTGCTCGCCTCTTCTCGCGATCTCGGCCATTCCGCCGACCTCCGTGCCTCACATCCTAGTGCATGAGCTTGCACGCGGCAATGTCCATACGGTGAAGAGCTACACCCGTACAAGCCTCGCTAAGTAATCATCCACCGGTGACGTAGCGGTGTACTCTGTCCTCCATATCGGCTACCACGCTGGAACATACCGAGCTAATGAGTCGAACTCACATTGTACTCTCTAACCGTCCGCCCGCCCCGCTCAACGTCAAAAATTGGCCCGAGCCCTCCTCATTTGTGGGGCAAGAAATGTGCAAGAAAAGCCCTTGAGAACTCGTCCCATACGGCCGAAGTGCATGCTCTTCCCGACAACTCCCACGATCAAACTACCAATCGCAGATCACGCACTGATGCGAACCCAATACCACCGACTCGCTCAAACTCGATCACTCACGATCCGTCAGAGCCGCTTGATAAACTCGAGGTCATCCTCGATCTCGATCCATAGAACATCGCGGGCTACAACTCGAAAGTCGTAGCCTCAAAGCGTCGCTCGGGGTGAACTACGGTGCTACTGGCCGGAATCCGTGATCCAAATTTATCCTCATATCGCCACGACCGCGGCGAATCGCCATCTCCTTGTACCCCATCTCATCCGCTGTGCCGTGGGACCGAGGCTCGTGTATCAGAGTCTCAGCAGCCCACCGCTGCGCTTAAACTCGCTGGTGCCGGGCGCCGCGAAACTCGCCGTGGCACTGCTCGTAATCGACCGATCGCTCGCGCTGCATTTCTCAGATCTCACTTCAGCCTCGATCGCTTGCCCATCTGGGCTCAGGTTTTACGCGAGGCATAATCGTAAAGGAAAGGAATACGTCAGAGGGGTCCAACTTATCACACAGCTCTAGGGCACGATCTCAGAATGAGAAGAATGGAAACCAATCCTAAATGTCCTATAGCCTCCTGATTATAGATGTGGTGCACAACACACCGATAATCAAGACTCTACTAGACACGGTCTGTAGACACTTTCCGAGGATAACCTGGCTCTGATACCACTTTTGTCACGACCCGAACCCGGGCCCGTGACTGGTGCCTTACCCCGGGCACCCTAGTGATACAACATCAGAGAAAATCAGCGGAAATAAAAACATGAACATGAATTAAGAGAAAAGATAAATAAGCAAAGCAACCAAAACAGCTTTTCATCATATATACATAAATACCAACAGCTTATCTTTTTACAAACCACGCCACAACAAAGCATGCACTTAAGATTTTTACAATGGCTATGACGGACAGGGGCCCGCCATACCACGAATGTATAAGAATCTGCTGACTGTGGTAACATACCAAAAGATAAGCCTCAAGAAATGGGGCTTCCCGACACGAATCGTGATCCTATGAGCGAGGATCCACAACCGATGTACTTCCACTGCGCAGATTGAACGCACAAGGAGGTCGATAACAGTACCAAGTATGTGAAATCAGAAAAGATCAAATGAAATCATAATAGTCTATATAAAGCGGAGACATGTAGGATAACGGATGAAATACGTGTCCCCCATCCCGCGACTCGGTGAATAATCGGATGGAATACGTGTCCTCGCCATCTCGTGGGACTCGGTGTATAATCGATGAAATACGTGTCCTCGCCATCTCGTGGGACTCGGTGTATAATCGGATGGAATACGTGTCCTCGCCTTCTCGTGGGACTCGGTGTATAATCAAATGGAATACGTGTCCTCGCCATCTCGTGGGACTCGGTGTATAATCAAATGAAATACGTGTCCTCGCCATCTCGTGGGACTCGGTGTAGAATCGTTCATAACAAATCAACCGGCCCTCCATCGAGAGACGCGGGGGTACAGAAATACAACAAAGGCTATCACAACAAGCATAGGCAAGTTTCACAACAACAAGCATAGGGAAGCTTCACAACAACAAGCATAGGCAAGTTATACACAACTCAAAGTACTTTCATTTTATGCCAAAGTCCGGGTTTTAACCCTAAAGTACTACGTACGTTAAATTCCTTTTAAAGATCCATTTCTTTTACAAAGGTCACCCGATACCCGTAGTATAAAAATAGAGTGACTAACATTGTTAAGTAAACCAAAATGCTTTCCTTTGTAAAATCAAGTAACAACCTTATTTTCCAAACGTTCAAGTTTTTACTAATTTCAAATGCTCAAGTTTCTCATTTTAGAAAATGTTTCGTAGTTCATAGTTTTAATCCTTTAAAACATAATTCTCCTTTAAACGTTTTGAGAAACATATGTCTTATATGTGAGTAAGTTATTCTTGTTTATAATCAATCTTATTAAGCAGCCATGATCTAGGAAATGTAATATCATTTTGTCTCATCTTAGCTTCTATGCAGATTGAGGTTTCTACTGGTTTTAATACCATACTTCATTATTCAATACATTTTCCTTTATTAACGCTGCAGTGGTTTGCCGATACTCATTCTGATTTCCGAAATCAGTAAAACATTATTCCTTTTAAAACCAAGTACTCATTACTCACGAATGAGGTTTCACACTTTTAACAAAATTTATATCAATACCATTAAGTCAAGTCTCTTATCTTCAAAAATCAAGAAACCATTCTTTTATCACTCTTAAGACGTTATACCTAACTTCCCATAAAGCTAGTACAACTCTTATGTTTTCAAAGCCAAGTATTACTCTTCTTTCAAAAAGGTCTTTTTGAAACACTTCAAGTTCTTTATTACTACACATCAAATCCGTTATAAGTCAAATCGATTACCCTTTGAAACCACAAAGCATTTTCTTACCTACATAAAGTCGTTATAACCAACTTCCCATAAAGCCGTTATAACACTTTATGTTTCAAACCAATCAAATACATTAAACACATGTACGTCACCGTACTACATAGTTATACACATATCATGCTAGAACAGATAGGAAGAGGTTCACATACCTCGCGACGATTATCGACTAATAGCAAAATGCTCCAAGTACCTCAAACCGCTTGGCTACTCCTAAGCTAAGTAGATCACGCCATACGTAGTACTTCAACCTATAGAGGCCACAAGGCGCCTATTAACATCCTAGATCTCAATGTAGAATATTCTACGAAAATTCGAAGCCTCCCGCAACAAACAGAAATCTCCTCCTCTATCGAGGCCGGCTACCAAGCCAACCAGTGGGGTTTACACGCCTAACCGGACGTGTACAACTCTACTACACGAATGCTACACAAGTCTCATGTAATACTCTATGTAATTACAGTTCAGTTCTCTTATTTAAATTCAGGCTTAAGTCGCAAGACATTGCCGTAAGTATTATTCAGGCTTAAGTCAAAAGACATTGCCGCACAACTATGTTCAATTCTATATATAGTATAATTCAACTATATATTCCAACAACATGTAATTTCCAATTACAATAGAAGGTCAAGAGTGTTTACCTCGATAAGCCCAAAATTATCCGAGTTTAAATGTCGATCCTGAGCAAGGTTTAGCTCCTACTCCGCGGCGCTCAGGCCCGCTCCAACCAACCCTTAGAAGTTCTAACCAACTTCTACTTATAACTTCAACTACGGCTGTAGATTTACTTAGGTGTCGTTTTTGTGACGGAGGGAATTATAATAGTATTTTCTGGGCTTTTGTATAAGTGTAACCTTGGGAATACTACAAGGTATTTGGGCCAAGGTATTTGGGCATTATAACAATACTTGGAGAGTATTTCAATACCACAAAAGGGGGGTATTTATACGAGACAACTAGGCTAGGGGGGGTACCCCACGGCTAAACACCACAAAGGGGAGGGGGGAGGCTCTCGGCCAAGGGCTCTCAAAGGGGGAGGGGGTGGTGGACGAAAACTCACAAGGGAGAGGGGAGGATTTGAGACTTAGAAAGATTGCTCAAGTTTTTGGATGAAGAAAGTCTTCAACTAGAGGGGTATTTATAGGTCAAGAAATGGCCAACCAATGGCCAAGATTCTTCCAAGTGTATAGCAAGTGTAAGGTCAAGATTTAGCCATGTGCTACCTTATCCATCTACACAAAAATATCCTACCTAACCCTTGACCAAAATTCAACACAAAAAACGTGCAAGCTAGCCCATTTTGTCAGTCTAACCTTCTTCCAATGTGAGGGTGACACATGTCACCCTCCCGTTGGTCCAAAATGTTACGCCTCTCGGAAAAATCCGCAAAAATATTATTGACATAGCCGAATTTTCCTACGAAAAGTCGTGGAAACGTTTCGTCGGAAAACGACTCCTTTTGGTAGTTATGTACAATTTCGAACCTTGCCTAACTTTAAGGCTCAAATTTCTACGTACATCCTCACGTACATACCCTGGAAATACGGGGTATAACACGTACCTTGCCCGTGAAAGTTTTATGACTAGCTTTTGGGTCTGGTATAGAGCGATTCTACTTGGCCCGATCGGTTTGATGACGCAGGCAGGATCTCGTGTTCAGGTTCACATATGGATGTTGTTTTACATCATGTACTGCCGGCAGTGAGGAATGAGTTCCACGGGCATGAGTGATATTATGGGCGTGAGACCCATAGTTATGTGTGAGTGATTATTCGGGATGTCGCCCCTTACTTGGCATAATCACTTATCGCAAAGGTTTTATAAAATGATGAAATGTGATTTCATTACAGTATTTTCAGTTTCACATACTTGGTACCTGTTGTACTGACCTCCTTCGGGGGGCTGCGTTCATGCCGCAAGTAGAGGTATATCGGTTGTGGATCCTCGCCATAGGATCTCGCCAACAGATTGGGAAGCTCCGCTTTCTCCGAGGCTTATCTTTTGTATGTTTCCACGAGTTGTAGGTTCTTGTACATTCAGGGGTATGGCGGGGCCCTGTCCCTTCATAGTTGTTGTTACATTCTTAGAGGTCTGTAGAACTGTTGTGGGCAGTGTTGTAAAGGATTGTAACTGTTCGGTTTTATATATACACATGAAGGCGGCCGCTTTGGTTGCCTATTTTCTTATGATGTATCTTGTTTCTGCTTAAGTTTTTATTTCACGATTTTCTCTCGATGTTATATCACTAGGTGCCCGGTAGGCACTACCACGCCCGAGGTCGGTCGTGATGTAATCAATGAAAATTGAGACACGCTTTATATGAGAAAAGTCGCTTTCGATATATACATATAACCCAAGTTTTGCTACATCCCAACTGCATAATAGAGCTACTGCACCTCTAAGGAAGTAACAAGTATGACAGGCCCCGCCATACCCTGAATGTACAACAACTATCTACAATACAGGAGATCATACCCAAAAAGTAGAGCCTCCCGAGAAGATGGAGCTCCGACACCAAAGCAAAGATCCTAAGGATGTGGATCTAGCACTGCTGCCCTCTTACTGCGGCATGATGAACGCAACTCCAGAAGGAGGTCAAGATAACAGTAATAAGTATGTGAAACTGTAAAGTACTTAAATGAAATCATATCATTTTAAAACCAATTTTACAAATATGCATGAAACAACCAATGTAACCGCACATAGTGCCACATCATAAACAAGAGCACAATAGGTAAACTGTAACAGGTCTTTTCTAGGCTGCGAATGATCGAAGCAGGACCAATCGCCCATGGTATCATAATGCAAGCCTAATCCTGGACTCCCGTAGTCTGCATAGGCCACTCACATAGGCCCGCATAGGGTATAACCCCGCATCGAGGTGTTATACCCCGTATTTCCGGAGTATGTACGTGAGGGCGTACGTACGAAAGTTTGGCCTTAAAAGTTTAGGCATGGCACGTTTTTTGGGCACAACTCACTCAAGGAATCGTTTTCCGACGAAACGTTTTACAAGACTCGCGTAGGATAAATTCCGGCTATGCCATTTCTAAGTTTTATGATTTTTCCGAGAGACGAAACATTTGGACCAACGAGAGGCGACACTTGTCACCCTCTCATTGATGGATGTGAGGCGGAATTGAGGCCGATTGGAGTGTCCAATTTTGTCTTGGAGTTGGTAGGATATTTTGTGTGCAAGTTGGCCAAGGACACTTGCCCTAATCTTGACCTTACACTTGCCTTGCACTTGGCATAATCTTGGCCATTGGTTGGCCATCCCTTGACCTATAAATACCCCTCTTGTGATGAAGAGTTCTTCATCCACAAAAGCCTTCCAAGTCTAAAATCCTTCCCTCTCCTCGAGCCTCTTTTCGTCCAAAACCTCCCCTTTTGGAGAAGCTTAGCCGAGGCTACCCCTAGCCTAGCCGAAATCTACCCCTCCCTTGGTAGAAAAGTTGCCTTCTAGTATTGTTATAATGCCCAAAATACCCTAGCCCAAATCCCTTAGTACTTAGTAGAAGTTGAAGAACTTCTAAGGTTTCTGGAGCTATCTGAGCGCATAACTTAGAGCTAAGCCTTGCTCCTGATCGACTTTTATCTAGGATATTATTGGGCTTACTGAGGTAAATAATCCTAACCTCTTTTGTATTAGAGAATACATACCGTAGTAGTATAAGAATAAGTATTAAATACTTAGAAGAATAATCAAATCAGATTTACTTAGACTGTTTTCACAATGAGACTTGAGTAGCTCACCTGCAGGGAAGTTACGCCCAATTTTCCGTAGGATATAAAACCCTCTCGCTTAGAATCGTTACGTAATAGTGCAACGTTGATAGACGCGTGTCGACTATTATAGGTCGATTCTCTCGCGACATATATTCAACTTGGCGGTGGATTTCACCGGAAGGTATGTGATTCTTCCTAAAGCATGATATTTTTAAAATATATAGTACGCAGACGCATACGTGTTAATCGAATAATAACTACGCAATGTCTTTCGACTTAAGCCCGAATAATACTTACGGCAATGTCTCACGACTTAAGCCCGAATAATAAG
The DNA here is from genome assembly GCA_029844215.1 of Przewalskia tangutica. NCBI lineage: Eukaryota > Viridiplantae > Streptophyta > Magnoliopsida > Solanales > Solanaceae > Przewalskia > Przewalskia tangutica. The sequence continues at coordinate 70,792,684 of CM056727.1, forward strand.
GATCTCAAAGCATTTCAAAAGATTATCAATCATTTTTAATGTAAGAGAACTAATTGGTTTTTAAAATGAAGCTTAAGAGTTATACTAGCTTTATGGGAAGTTAGGTATAACCACTTAAGAATGATAAAAGAAACAGTTTGCCTATGTGTTTATAACGGACTTATATTGATTTGTGAAAAGAATAAATAAGATGGTTTGATAAGTAGACATGATATGATGCTATGTGTGTTAGTGTCTTGTAACGCTTGTGTAAGAGAGAGTATTCTTGTTGTGCTTATGTTGTTTAACGATGTTCGTTAGGTTAGTGTAATATCACTCATCTCTTGACATATTCACGGGGTTAAGCCGCCTCCGACGCGGGTAGACTCAGTGATGCAGGACCATGATTCGAGAATACCTCATGCGGGTCGAGGACCTATGCGAGCTACGGAGTTCCGTGTTAGTGTGCGGGTTATATCTCACGCGTCTATGTGGCCATGCGGACTACGAGTCCAGGACGATGTCGAGGAGTAGATACCCTCGATGCGGGTTTATATACCCTATGCGCCTATGTGAGTGGCCCATGCGACTACGGAGTCCGTGATTAGGCTTGCATGGTGATACTACGCAATCGCCCCGCCGATCATTCGCAGCCTAGAAAAGACTGCTATGTTTACCTATTGTTGCTCTTGTTTATGATGTGGCACTATGTGCTACCTTGGTTGTTTCATACATATATGTAAACCGATTTTAAAAATGATATGTTTTCATTTAAGTACTTTACGCTTCGCATACTTAATACCTGTTATCGACCTCTTCGGGGCCGCGTTCATGCCGCAGGTGGCAAGCAGTGCTAGATCCACATCCTTAGATCTTTTGCTGTGTCGTGAGCTCCATCTTCTCCGAGGCTCTACTGCTGGGTATGCTCTCCTGTTGTAATTAGTTTTGTACCAGTGGTATGGCGGGGCCCCGTCCCCGCCATAGTTGTTTACATTCCTAGAGGTGCAGTAGTCTATTGTACATTGGGATGTAACTGCAAAACTTGGGTTATATGTATTTATGCCGAAAGGCAAGCTTTTCTTCAGATAAACTGTGTTTCCTTTTACAACTGTTTCATGTCTTGTTTTTATATTCCGCTGATTACTCTGATGTATAACTACTGGGTGCGGTAAGGCACTACCACGCCCTGAACGTCGTGGCGAGTATATCTACCATCTCGTTCGGGTGTTTGATACCGAGGCCGCAGCGCTGCATTTTCACCGGCCCAAAGAGTCGAGAGTTCCCGACGTGTTTCTGCACGACTCCCGTATCCTCCCGAGAGGGAGATTGAGTTTTGTATAGACATATTGCGGCACACTCGGCTATTTCCATTCCGCCATACGTAATGGCACCGCCGAGTTGAGAGAGTGAAGGATCGGCTTAGGGATTTCTTTGGAGAAGCGGCTTCATCAGCCTAGTGTTTCTCCCGGGAGCGCCAGATTGTTCGTGAAGAAGAACGGACGCCGCGCATGTGTGTTGATTATGCGGTGAACAAGGTGACCATTAAGAATGATACCCTTCCCGTGATTGATGATTTGTTCGACTGCGTGAGTGCGAGATGTTTCTCCAAGATTGATCTGCGATCGCTATCATCAAAAGTAGTCGAGAGGTGGATGTCCCTAGATCGCATTCCGACCCCTGACGCATTATGAGTTCAGGGTCATGTCTTTGGTTGACCAATGCTCGCCAGATTCATGGATTTGATGAACCGAGTGTTCAAACCATTTTGGACACGTTTGTGATAGTGTTCATTGATGATATCTTGGTTTATTCTCGCCAGAGCGAGCATGCGAGCATTTGAGATGGCCGACAGCTTCTCCAGACCAGCTTGTACGCCAAGTTTTCCAAATGTGAGTTTTGGTGACTTGGTGTCTTTTCTTGGGCATATTGTCGGGCCGATGGCATTCGAAGTGGATACGCCAAGATCGAAGCGATGGGACTTGGCCTGCACCTACTACTCCGGCAGAGGTTCGCAGCTCGGCCTTGCAGATATTATCGGTTCGTGGAGAAGTTTGCTTCTATCTCGCACCATTGACTAGGCCGACTCGTAAGGCAACCAAGTTTCAGTGGATGATGCTTGAGGTGGTTTCGATTCTTGAAAGAGATCGACGACCGCCTCGTTCTTACTCTTCCGCAGGTCGAGACGGTTATGTTAGGTATTGCGACGCGCTGCATCGGGTTGGGATGTGTTGATGCAGATGGCAAGGTTATAGCGTATGCATCCCGACACCAAGAAACACGAGAGGAACTACCCCACCCACGATTTGGAGTCGTGGTGATTCACGCCGAAGATCCGGAGGCACTATTTGTATGGGTTCATGTGGATATTTATACGTAACACAAGAGCCTCCAGATATCTTCACCGAGGAGTCGAACTTACGGCAGACGGTGGTTAGAGTTGCTTAAGGATTACGATGTTGATATCTGTACCACCCGGGAAAGCCAATGTTGTGGCGGATGCTCTTAGTCGTAGGTCGATGGGAGCCTATCGGATGTGCGGTAGAGAGGAGGACATGGTTCGTGATTTGCATCAGTTAGCGAGCCTTGGTATCCGTTTGATTGATTCTGATAGCAGTGGGTTCGAGTTCGTGAGGTTGCCGAGTCTTCCATCGTCGAGGAGGTGAAGAGGCAACAATTCGAGGATCCAGTTTTGGCACGTTACCGTGATCTGACTCTTCATGAGGGCAAGGGTCCTTTTGAGGTAGCACGATGGGGTACTAAGGTTTGAGGGCGTGTGTGTTCCAGATGTTTGTGACTTGGCAGGAGTTCTTGGGGAAGCACACTGCGCGTTACTATCCATCCGTGGTCGACCAAGATGTACCACGACCTTAGATCCGTGTATTGGTGGGATGGCTTGAAGAGGGACGTTGCGAGTTCGTAGCTCGCCCGCGTGTTGTCGCAGTAAGGTAGAGCACCGAGGCCCGTGGTTTGTTACGCGATAGAGATCCCGACCGGAAGTGGGAGGTAATCAACATGGACTTCATCGGGATTACCTCGCACTCGGAGACATGATTCTATATGGGTTATCGTCGACAGTCGATTTAAATCAGCCCACTTTCTTCCTGGGTCAGACGACTTTTTCTGAGGATTATGCCGACTTTACATCCGAGAGATCGTCGACCGCATGGAGTCCCTATTTCGATCATATCGCATGCAGGAGCCCGATTACGCTAACTCGGAGGTCTTTCCAGAGGGTTTAGGGACGCAGTGAGCTCGAGCATCGCATTCCATCCACAGACGGACGGACAGCAGAGCGCACTATCTAGACTCGAGGATATCTTTGCGAGCCCGTGTTATCGACTTCGGTAGCCGAGGATCATTTGCCTCTAGTTGAGTTTGCGTACAATAATAGCTACCACTCCAGATTCGGGATGGCGCCTTATGAGGCCTTGTATGGGAGGAAGTGCAGATCGCCTATAGGTTGGTTCGATGTGGGCGAGGTGCGGCTAGTGGGACCAGATTTGGTGCAAGCGATGGATAAGGTGAAGCTTATCCAGAGAGGTTGCCGATCTCGAGTCGATGGTCATATGCAGATCATCGTCGTCGGCATCCGAGTTCGAGGTTCATGATTGGGTTTTCTAAAGGTGTCACCCATGGGGTGTGATGAGATTCGGAAGAAGGAAACTCACCAAGGTATATTGGGCCGTTTCAGATTGTCCGCGGTAGGCAAGGTTGCTCACGACCGATCTGCCGTCCGATCCGAGGCGGTGCATCCTGTTTCATGTTTCTATCCGAGGAGATGTATCGGGATCCATCTAGTGGTACACCGATTGACGATGTCCAGTGACCGAGGGTTATCGTATGAGGAGATTCCCATAGCGATAGTCGATCGTCGAGTTAGGCGTCTCATGACCAAGGACGTGGCTTCCACAAAGTCTTGTGGCGAACGAGCTCAGGAGAGATGACGTGGGAAGCTGAGGAGGACATGAGGCAGAAGTATCCTCACCTATTCCCCACACCTCCAGGTAATTCACTTTCCTACTTGTAAATTTTCGTTATCGTGTTTGCCTAAGTGTTGTTCTATGGCCGTGTGTGGCATTTACAACTGTTTAAGTTATGAAGAACCTTATCGTTAACTGTCTTGGGAAGGAACATTCGGGACGAATGTTTCTAAGGAGGGGAGAATGTTATACCCCGTATTTCCGGAGTATGTACGTGAGGGCGTACGTACAAAAGTTTGGCCTTAAAAGTTTAGGCATGGCACGTTTTTTGGGCACAACTCACTCAAGGAATCGTTTTCCGACGAAACGTTTTACAAGACTCGCGTAGGATAAATTCCGGTTATGCCATTTCTAATTTTTGTGGATTTTTCCGAGAGACGAAACACTTTGGACCAACGAGAGGGCGACACTTGTCACCCTCTCATTGATGGATGTGAGGCGGAATTGAGGCCGATTGGAGTGTCCAATTTTGTCTTGGAGTTGGTAGGATATTTTGTGTGCAAGTTGGCCAAGGACACTTGCCCTAATCTTGACCTTACACTTGCCTTGCACTTGGCATAATCTTGGCCATTGGTTGGCCATCCCTTGACCTATAAATACCCCTCTTGTGATGAAGAGTTCTTCATCCACAAAAGCCTTCCAAGTCTAAAATCCTTCCTCTCCTTGAGCCTCTTCGTCCAAACACCTCCCTTTTGGAGAAGCTTAGTGAGGCTACCCTCCCTAGCCTAGCCGAAATCTACCCCCTCCCTTGGTAGAAAAGTTGCCTTCTAGTATTGTTATAATGCCCAAAATACTAGCCCAAATCCCTTAGTACTTAGTAGAAGTTGTGAAGAACTTCTAAGGTTTCTGGAGCTATCGGAGCGCATAACTTAGGAGCTAAGCCTTGCTCCGATCGACTTTTATCTAGGATATTATTGGGCTTACCGAGGTAAATAATCCTAACCCTCTTTGAATTAGAGAATACATACCGTAGTAGTATAAGAATAAGTATTAAATACTTAGAAGAATAATCAAATCAGATTTACTTAGATTTGTTTTCACATGAGACTTGAGTAGCTCACCGCAGGGAAGTCGCCCAATTTTCCGTAGGATATAAAACCCTCGCTTAGAATCTTACGAATAGTGCAACGTTGATAGACGTGTCGACTATTATAGGTCGATTCTCTGCATGACATATTCAACTTGGCGGTGGATTTCGCCAGAAGGTATGTGATTCTTCCTAAAGCATGATATTTTAAAATATATAGTACGGTAGACGCATACGTGTTAATCGAATAATAACTACGGCAATGTCTTTCGACTTAAGCACGAATAATACTTACGCAATGTCTCACGACTTAAGCTTTGAATAATAAGAATCAAAGCATTTCAAAAGATTACTGAATCATTTTTAACAGAAGAGAACTAATTGGTTTTTAAAACAGAAGCTTAAGAGTTATACTAGCTTTATGGGAAGTTAGGTATAACCACTTAAGAATGATAAAAGAAACAGTTTGCCTATGTGTTTATAACAGACTTATATTGATTTGTGAAAAGAATAAATAAGATGGTTTGATAAGTAGACATGATATGATGCTATGTGTGTTAGTGTCTTGTAACGTTTGTGTAAGAGAGTATTCTTGTTGTGCTTATGTTGTTTAACGATAAGCTGTTAGGTTAGTGTAATATCACTCACCTCTTGACATATTACCGGGGTTAGGCGCCTCCGACGCGGGTAGACTCAAAGTCCGGCAGGACCATGATTCGAGAATACCTCATGCGGTCCAGGGACCTATGCGAGCTACTGGAGTTCCGTGTTAGTGTGCGGGTTATACCTCATGCGGTCTATGTGGCTATGCGGACTACGAGTCCAGGACGATGCCGAGGAGTAGCTACCCTCGATGCGGGGTTATATACCCTATGCGGGCCTATGTGAGTGGCCTATGCGGACTACGGGTGTCACGACCCGATCCCGGGCCCGTGACTGGTGCCTTACCCCGGGCACCCTAGTGATACAACATCAGAGAAAACCAGCGGAAATAAAACATAAACATGAAACAAGATATATGATCATAAACAAAGCAACTAAAACAGCTGTCAGATATATACATAAAACCCAACAGCTTTAATCCTTTTTACAAACCACGCCACAATAGTACTACTGCACTCTAAGATTTACAACAACCATGACGGACAGTGGCTCGCCATACCACGAATGTACAAGAACCTACAACTCGGGAGCACATACCAAAGAATAAGCCTCGGAGAAACAGAGCTTCCTAATACGAATCGTGATCCTATGGCGAGGATCCACTACTGATGTACTCCTACTGCAGATGAACGCACCAAGGAGGTCAGTACAACAGGTACCAAGTATGTGAAACTGAAAATACTGCAGTTAAATCATAACAGTCTACATAAAGCAGGAGACATATATGATAACAAAAATACAGTACGTAACATAAAAGCAGTCAAGTCAGGGACTCACGCCCTCAACGTCATCACGCAATATAACTATGGGTCTCACGCCCGCAACATCAATCATGTTCGCATCATGGCCGCATGCCCCCGGAATTCTGCATCGGTGTAGACATGTCCATGATGCAACAATAATAACAATGCCCCATGGCCACATGCCCCGACCGTGACGGTAGACACGTCCATGTGACATTAACAACAATAATACTGGGTGATCAACCCCGCCGCATGGCCACACGCCCCCAGAATTCTGCATCGGTGTAGACATGTCCATGTAACCACAATAACAATATATCAGGTAATCAACCCTGCCGCCACATGCCCCTGACTCAGACGGTGTAGACATGTCCATGTGACATCAACAACAATATACCGCACAACCAGGCTATCACAAACAAGCTCAAGCAAATTACCATACTTCTAGACTTTTATAAAAAAGATCCACTCCTTCCCAAGAAGTCACCTGATATCAACACTTGCACAACAAAGGCTATCACAACAAGCATATGCGAGTTACACAACAACAAGCATAGGCAAGTTACACACAACTCAAGGTACTTCCATTTCGTATCAAAGTCTGGGTTTTAACCCTAAAGTACTACGTACATTAACTCTTTTTAAAGGATCCGTTTCTTTCACAAAAGTCACATAATACCCGTAGCATAAAATAGAGTGACTATCTTTTTAAGTAAACCAAAATACTTCCCTTTGTAAAATCAAGTAACAACATTATTTTCCAAACGTTCAAGTTTGCCTAATTTCAAATGCTCAAGTTTCTCATTTTAGAAAGGTTTCATAACTCATAGTCTTAATCTCTTTTAAAACAATTGAGTAACATATGTCTTGTACGTGAGCCGTTTATTCTTGTTTACAACAATCTTGTTACAACAGCCATGATCTAGGAAATGTAATACAATTTTGTCTTATCTTAGCTTCTATGCAGATGGAGGTTTCTACTGGTTTTAATAACAATTTGTTATTTGTCAATACACTTTCCTTTATTAGCGCTGCTGTGGTTTGTTCGACACTTATTCTCATTTCCGAAATCAATAAAACATTATTCTTTTTAAAACCAAGTACTCATTACTCGCGAATGAGGTTTCACAACACTTTTTAACAAAATGTTAATTACCACCCTGACCGAAGAACACGATAGGCTGCCCCCATCGGCCCGACCACTGGTCGAACGCATCCACGAACTTGCACGCTGGCTAACTAAACATGGGCCTAACACCCTCATGACCCTAACACAAAGAGGGACCACCACAAACTGACCCCACCACCAAACCTACCGCGGGTTGACCCGTACGTAGCCTCAACCCGACCCGGCAAGGCGCAAAATACCATCTCCCCGAAGGAACAATCTTACTAAACACGTTACGAAAACCTAGCGGTCTTCTTAGCTCAACTACCCTCTTTCATTTCATACTACATAGGGACTTATCCCACGAACATAGCTCACGTGCACTATGCACTCCTATAAGGGTCAAACATAAACATACGTCTACCCAGATGGCCTTACCTCTAAGGTCTTTGCGTATATAAAGCTCTAAGGCTCACACTTTCTCTATCCTCCAAAATCTTACTCGCTAACCCACCATGATTTCTAATCACAACTAACACACCGCTATCGTAACATAGCACTTAAGGTATACTCACCTTGAAAGTTACCAAGGACGCTGCTCTGCCCTCTTCTCCGCCCTGGTTAACCCGTCGATCTCTACGTTTCTCGCCTTTGCGCATAAGCCCGCATACGTGCCATGCTCAAGCCTAATCGAAGGACTACTTGCACAACCTTCTCTAGGTAGTCATCAAGACTTGCGATACATCGTATACTCTGGTAGCCAAATCCATAGCTAGTAACAAGGTTGTCTCTTGCAATCTATATTCTCGGTTCCCGGTCGTGGAACTGAAGGTTCACATATCATGGCCGCAGTAGGAACTGCCGTCGCCATGCTTAAACTCTGCGGGGCTAGTGACGTCGCAAAACTTCCCGAATGAAGCACTACCCTAGGTAAAGATTGGGCCTGTGCCCTCGCCACCCTCTGAACTCTACTCGCAGCTCCTGGCCGCTTTGCCTCCCGGGCTCGGGTTGCCTCACGCGAGGCATAACGAGCAAGGAAAGAATTTCGTCGGAGGTCCAACTTACAACAAAGCGCCTCTAAGGCACGATCTCGAGTGAGAAGAATAGAACCCAATCCTAAATATCCTATAGCCTCGACATTGGTGTGGTGCACAACACACCGATAATCAAGACTCTACTGGATACGGTCTGTAGACACTTTCCGAGGATTAACTGCTCTGATACCACTTTTGTCACGACCCGAACCCGGGCCCGTGACTGGTGCCTTACCCCGGGCACCCTAGTGACACAACATCAGAGTAATCAGCGGAACATAAAACAACAACATGAGATAACAGAAATATATAAAACAATAATCTGTGAAAACTTGCCTTTCGGCATATATATAACCATCAACTCTTTTACAAATGCGACCCAACAAATGGTACCGGGCTGCTTGCGATCCCTGAGGCATGCCCTACGGCCCTTCTCAGGATGTGCCATACGGAGAGCCACTTGGTTCGTTTCGTGATAGAGGCTCGCCTCTTATACGCCACCAAGGGCGAGGTCAAGACAACATGTACCAAGTATGTGAAATCGAAGTAACATCAGAATCAAATCATAGTAGTCTATATAAGGCAGGAGACATGTATGATAACCAAACTACAGTTCACAACAAATAAGCAGTCATGTCAAGTCAGGGACTCACGCCCTCAAAGTCATCACAATAAGACCGTACGGTAAGTGAAGGCATAGCCGACTACTAAGACCCCGTACCACAAATGCCATAAAGCGTATCACGAGGTCTCTCTGACCGCACTACATGATCGAAGGCGCCATCGCCCGCAGATCAATTGGCGTCTATTCTCGAACTCTCGCAGCTCCGCATAGGTCACACATGCACCGCATAAGGTATTCTCGAATCCGGTCCTAGACCACCCGAGGTATACCGCATCGGCGCCTAACCTCAGATCCGCCCCGACTTCCGCAGCCGCATAGCCCTTCAAGGACCGCGATAGTCCTCGGAGACCGTGATAGGAATTCCCGCATCGGGCTAAACACCGAATGATCGGTCAATCTCGAGCATACCGCAGCCCGATAGTCTCGCGACCGCATAGCCGTATAGACCGCATCAAGGGTGGCAAGCCCTCAGATACACAAATCGAGGGTAGGTGATATAATAACAGTACAATGGACTTACCTTTTAACAATGTAAGCACAGCAAGAATGACCCCCTTACATAACAATCACAAGATACTAACACAAGTAGCATCCTAACATGTTTACTTATCACATCAACGAGAAAGTATTACAAGGCTATCACAAACCAATACAATCAAGTTATTCACCCAAGGTACTTTCTACTAACAAGTTCGAGTATCTAACCCCAACGCATTTCATACATCAAATCTTTAAAAGATCCGTTCCTATCACATAAGTCACACAATACCCGTAGTATAAAATAGAGTGACTGTCTTTTTAAGTAAACCAAAACACTTACCTTTGTAAAACCAAGTAACAACATTATTTTCCAAACGTCCTAGTTTGCCTAATTTCAAATGCTCACGCTTCTTATTTTAGAAAGGTTTCGTAGTTCATAGTCTTATTCATTTAAGAATATAATTCTCTTTAACTATCCGAGAAACATAAGCCTTATATGTGAGTAGGATATTCTTGTTTATAACAATCTTATTACATGACCATGATCTAGGAAATATCATTTTGTCTCATCTTAGCTTCATGCAGATGGAAGTTTCTACCGGTTTTAATAATACTTAATTATTCAAAACATTTCCTTTATTAACGCCGCAGATGGTTTGTCGATACACATCCCGATTTCCAAAATCAAGAAAACGTTCTTAAGCCGCTATACCTAACTTCCCATAAAGCTAGTATAACTCTTAAGTTCTCAAAACCAAGTATTACTTCTTTCAAAACGATTTGAAATCTTTTGAAATACTTCAAGTTCTTTATAATCACACATCAAGCCGATTATAAACAAATCATTTACCTTTTAAAACCACAAAGTGTTTTCTTATCTACATAAAGTCATTATAACCAACTTCCCATAAAGCCGTTATAACACTTTATGTTTTAAACCCATCGAATACATTTAGCACATGACGTCTACCGTATACATAGTTTACACATATCATGCTAGAGAGATAGGAAGAGGTTCACATACCGCGACGCAGTATCGACTACAGCAAAACGCCCAAGTACTTCCAAATGTCGCTACCCCTTAAGCCACGTAGATCGCGCCACACGTAGTACATCCACCTATAAGGCCACAAGGCGCTTATTAACATTTAGGTCTCATCGTAGAACTTCTACGTAAAATTCGCAGACTCTCCCGCAACAAACAGAAATCTCCTCCTCTATCGAGGCCGGCTACCAAGCCAACCGTGGGGTATACATCTAACCCTAACGTACAATTCTACTCCACGGTACTACTACACAAGTTCTTTATCTGAATACACCTATGTAATTACTGCTCAGTTCTTCGAGCTTAAGTCCAAGGACATTGCCACAAGCTATGTTGATTATATATATATAGTATACTTCAACTATATACTCCTACAACATGTAATATCCAATTACAATAGGGACAAGATAATTACCTCGATAAGCCCATAATTATCCAAGTATAAAGTCGATCCCGGCAATCGTTTAGCTCCAACTCCGAGCGCCCAACCCGCTCTAAACCACCCTTAGAAGTTCTAACCAACTTCTACACAATACTCCAAACGGACTATGGAGATTTTCCTGGGTTACGGTTTTGACGACGGAAGTATAATAGTATTTTACTGGCTTTTCAGATAGTATAACCTTAGAATACAACAAGGTATAGGGCTAAGGTAATTTGGGCATTATAACAATACTTGGAGAGTATTTCTATACCACAAAGGGGGTATTATACGAAAGCAACTAGGCTGTGGGGTACCCACGGCTAGCACCTCAAAGGAGGGGTGTCTACCCTCGCCTACCCCACTGTGGGGAGACTCTCGCCGAGGGGGAGGGAGGGCTCTCGCCAAGACACCACACTAAGGGGAAGGAAGAAGCTTTCAAGACTTAGGCAATTTGTGAATGAATTAGTCTTCCGGGAGGGTATTTATAGTCAAGTGAAAGCCAACCAATGGCCAAGATTACACGAAGTGTTAGGCAAGTGTAGGCCAAGATTCACCCATGTGTACCTAGCCAACTTGCACACAAAATATCTACCAAAAATATCTCCCACAAAGCCTTCCCAATCGCCCATGCGCCCACTATGCCCACCAATGAGAGGGTGCTGCGCCGCCTCTCGTTGGTCCAAAATGTTCCGCCTCTCGGAAAAATCCGCAAAAATACTAAATGACATAGCCGAAATTCCCTACGAAAGTCGTGGAAAACGTTTAAAAAAACGACTCTAACCGTGTTGTGCACAAACATATTTCGCCCAAAGGTGCCACATGGGGTGACACGTGTCGCCCCGATTCGGCCCAAAATATTTCGTCTTCGAAAATATCCAAACGGCCAAAATCTCAAAATCAAAGCGGCCCCACAAAATCAGAATTTCTCCCGTGGGCCCCACGTGACCATTTTCAAAATAAAATTCCATAATTCTCTAATATTCGGGAAGTCCGAATACCAAATGGGAATCCAATTCCATAAACGAACCTTTTTCCTTCACAAAACCGAAACTTTTCCGTGGAAAAATCGCTCTTTCTTCCTTTCCAATCTTTACGTCAGTATTCTCGCACGCACGCCCTCGCATACATACTCGAACTACGGGTATAACATTCTTCCTCTTAGAAACATTCGTCCCGAATGTTCCTTCTAAGTCTCAAAACGAACACGCGATGATAGTCTTCACTACTATACTTACGAAACAATCCCGCCACACCGCCACGTAAATACCCACGTAAAATACTTACATCCAAGTCCACGAGGAAACACCTCTAACATCACCACAAATAATACTACTTTTGTCACTTTGTCGCGAGCCTTGCTCCGACGACTCCAACAAATGGTACCGGCCGCGTGCGATCACCGTCGTGACACCGGATTCTTATCACATTTCGACATCGCTTTAGTATCCAAAACTCGGTTACTATCTCTAACGTGGTCATCATTAATCGGGAACATTCGATGGATCTTCGATACTTTCCAACATAACAATACGAAAAGACGGACGCCCTTCCTCCTAAGTCGGACGGCAAATGCTAACATATAGGCAACCCGCCTATTCTTCACATGAACTCACCAAGGCCCAAAGTGACTCGCTAAGTTCCTTCGCTTTCCACAACTCGTCACACCGTCCGGTGGTACTTTCAAGAAGACCGACCACAACTCGAACTCTAAGCGCCGTCGCCGATTATCCGCACGATTCCTCCGAGCCGCGTAACTTCTTCTAGACAAGCTTCACTATCCACATCTGCTGGAACAAGCTCAACCAACTATCCGAACCCCGCCAACATCGAACCAATCGACCGCAACTTGCATTTCGCTTCTACAAGGCGCCACAAGACGACATCCGAACACCGAAATGGTAGCTTAAACACTTCAACCGAGACAACGATCCTCACAGCCTACCTCGAAATCAAAACACCGCCCGAGGCGAATGCGATTCGAGACTTACGAGTTCCTAGCCCCGCTCGTACAAACTCCCAGAAGAGAAACAGCCGCACTGGCTCCACTGTCCGTCATAAGGTGAAGGTAGGCACCCTGCAACCTCACAACCTTTTAGATAACAACAACATCGCCGAGGAACGACCACGACCAAGAACACGATAGGTCGCTTCCATCGCCCGACCATCGGTCGAACGCATCCACGAACTTGCAGGCTAACTAAACATGGGCCTAACACCCTCATGACCCTAACACAAAGAGGGACCACCACAAACTGACCCCACCACCAAAACCTACCGCTGGTTGACCCGCACGTAGCCTCAACCCGACCCAAGCGCGCAAAATACCATCTCCCAAGGAACAATCTTACTAAACACGTTACTTAAAACCTAGCGGTCTTCTTAGCTCAACTACCCTCTTTCATTTCATACTACATAGGACTTATCCCACGAACATAGCTCACGTGCACTATGCACTCCTATAAGGGTCAAACATAAACATACGCCTCTACCCGAGATGGCCTTACCTCTAAGGTCTTTGCGTATAAAGCTCTAAGGCTCACACTTTCTATCCTCCAAAAATCTTACTCGGTTAACCCACCATGATTTCTAATCACAACTAACACACCGCTATCGTAACATAGCACTTAAGGTATACTCACCTTGAAAGTTACCAAGGACCTTGCCGCTCGCCCTCTTCTCATCGCCCTTGGTTAACCCGTCGATCTCTACGCTTTCGCCGCGCATAAGCCCGCATACGTGCCATGCTCAAGCCTAACTGAAGGACTACTCTTGCACAACCTTCTCTTAGGTAGTCATCAAGACTTGCGATACATCGGTATACTCTCTGGTAGCCAAATCCATAGCTAGTAACAAGGTTGTCTCTTGCAATCTATATTCTCGGTTCCCGGTCGTGGAACTGAAGGTTCACATATCATGGCCGCAGTAGGAACTGCCGTCGCCATGCTTAAACTCTGCGGGGCTAGTGACGTCGCAAAACTTCCCGAATGAAGCACTACCCTAGGTAAAGATTGGGCCTGTGCCCTCGCCACCCTCTGAACTCTACTCGCAGCCTCACGCTTTGCCCTCCTGGGCTCGGGTTGCCCTACGCGGAGGCATAACGATAAGGGAAAGAATTTCGTCAGAGGGTCCAACTTACAACACAGCTCTAAGGCACGATCTCAGAGTGAGAAGAATAGAACCCAATCCTAAATATCCTATAGCCTCCTGATTATTGGTGTGGTGCACAACACACCGATAATCAAGACTCTACTGGATACGGTCTGTAGACACTTTCCGAGGATTAACTGCTCTGATACCACTTTTGTCACGACCCGAACCCGGGCCCGTGACTGGTGCCTTACCCCGGGCACCCTAGTGACACAACATCAGAGTAATCAGCGGAACATAAAACAACAACATGAGATAACAGAAATATATAAAACAATAATCTGTGAAAACTTGCCTTTCGGCATATATATAACCATCAACTCTTTTACAAATGCGACCCAACAAATGGTACCGGGCTGCTTGCGATCCCTGAGGCATGCCCTACGGCCCTTCTCAGGATGTGCCATACGGAGAGCCACGGTTCCTGTACATTCGTGATAGAGGCTCGCCTCTTTATACGCCACTTCAAGGAGGTCAAGACAACATGTACCAAGTATGTGAAATCAGAAAGTAATATCAGAATCAAATCATAGTAGTCTATATAAGGCAGAGACATGTATGATAACCAAACTACGATTCACAACAAATAAGCAAATATGTCAAGTCAGGGACTCACGCCCTCAAAGTCATCACAATAAGACCGTACGGGGTAAGTACGAAGGCATAGCCGACTACTAAGACCCCCAGTACCACAAATGCCATAAACTGTATCACGAGGTCTCTCTAGACCGCACCACATGATCGAAGGCGCCATCGCCCGCGAAGATCAATGTGCGCCTATTCCCGAACTCTCGCAGACTCCGCATAGGTCACACATGCACTCCGCATAAGGTATTCTCGAATCTCGGTCCTAGACCACCCGAGGTATACCCCGATCGGCGACCCTAACCTCGGATCCGTCCCGACTTCCGCAGCCGCATAGCCCTTCAAGGACCGTGATAGTCCTCGAGAGACCGCATAGGAATTCCCGTGATCGGGCTAAACACCCGAATGATCACCAATCCTGAGCATACCGCAGACTCCGCATAGTCTCAAGGACCGCATAGCCGTATAGACCCGCATCGGGTGGCAAGCCCGGTATACACATCAAGGGGGTAGGTGATATAATAACGAGACAATGGACTTACCTTTTAACAATGTAAGCACAAAGCAAGAATGACCCCTTACATAACAATCACAAGATACTAACACAAGTAGATCCTAACATGTTTACTTATCACATCAACGAAAGTATTACAAGGCTATCACAAACCAATACAATCAAGTTATTCACCCAAGGTACTTTCTACTAACAAGTTCGAGTATCTAACCCCAACGCATTTCATACATCAAATCTTTAAAAGATCCGTTCCTATCACATAAGTCACACAATACCCGTAGTATAAAATAGAGTGATCATTTTTTAAGTAAACCAAAACACTTACCTTTGTAAAACCAAGTAACAACATTATTTTCCAAACGCCCAAGTTTGCCTAATTTCAAATGCTCACGTTTCTTATTTTAGAAAGGTTTCAGAGTTCATAGTCTTATTCATTTAAGAATATAATTCTCTTTTAACTATCCGAGAAACATAAGCCTTATATGTGAGTAGGATATTCTTGTTTATAACAATCTTATTACAAAGCATGATCTAGGAAATATCATTTTGTCTCATCTTAGCTTCTATGCGGATGGAAGTTTCTCTTGGTTTTAATAATACTTAATTATTCAAAACATTTCCTTTATTAACGCCGCGGTTGGTTTGTCGATACACATCCCGATTTCCAAAATCAAGAAAACGTTCTTAAGCCGTTATACCTAACTTCCCATAAAGCTAGTATAACTCTTAAGTTCTCAAAACCAAGTATTACTTCTCTTCAAAACGATTTGTAAATCTTTTGAAATACTTCAAGTTCTTTATAATCACACATCAAGCCAGTTATAAACAAATCATTTACCTTTTAAAAAACCACAAAGTGTTTTCTTATCTACATAAAGCTGTTATAACCAACTTCCCATAAAGCCGTTATAACACTTTATGTTTTAATCCCATCGAATACATTTAGCACGTGACGCTCACCGTACTACATAGTTTACACATATCATGCCAGAGAGATAGGAAGAGGTTCACATACCGCGACGAGTATCGACTCACAGCAAAACGCCCAAGTACTTCCAAATGTCGCTACCCTTAAGCCATGTAGATCGCGCCACACGTAGTACATCCACCTATAAGGCCAGAAGGCGCTTATTAACATTTAGGTCTCATCGTAGAACTTCTACAGAAATTCGCAAAGACCTCCCGCAACAGTAAATCTCCTCTCTATCGAGGCCGGCTACCAAGCCAACCGTGGGGGTATACATCTAACCCTAACTGGTACAATTCTACTCCACTGCTACTACACAAGTCCACTGTAATACACCCTATGTAATTACAGTCAGCTTCTTCAGCTTAAGTCCAAGGACATTGCCACAAGCTATGTTCGCTATATATATATAGTATACTTCAACTATATACTCCTACAACATGTAATATCCAATTACAATAGGACAAGATAATTACCTCGATAAGCCCATAATTATCCAAGTATAAAGTCGATCCCGGCAATCGCTTAGCTCCAACTCCGAGCGCCCAACCCGCTCTAAACCACCCTTAGAAGTTCTAACCAACTTCTACACAATACTCCAACTGACTATGGAGATTTTCCTAGGGTTACGGTTTGCCATGATCGACGGAAGTATAATAGTATTTTCTGGCTTTTCAGATAGGTATAACCTTAGAATACAACAAGGTATAGGGCTAAGGTAATTTGGGCATTATAACAATACTTGGAGAGTATTTCTATACCACAAAGGGGGGTATTATACTTAAAGCAACTAGGCTAGTGGGTACCCCACTGCTAGCACCTCAAAGGAGTGGGGTGTCTACCTCGCCTACCCCCACTAGGGGGAGACTCGCCAAGGGGAGGAGGGGCTCTCGCCAAGACACCACACTAAGGGAAGAAGCTTTCAAGACTTAGGCAATTTGTGAATGAATTAGTCTTCCAAGGGATGGGTATTTATAGTCAAGTGAAAGCCAACCAATGGCCAAGATTACACCAAGTGTTAGGGCCAAGATTCACCCATGTGTACCTAGCCAACTTGCACACAAAATATCTACCAAAAATATCTCCCACAAAGCCTTCCCAATCGCCCACGTACGCCCACTATGCCCACCAATGAGAGGTGCCAAGCCGCCTCTCGTTGGTCCAAAATGTTCCGCCTCTCGGAAAAATCCGCAAAAATACTAAATGACATAGCGGAAATTCCCTACGAAAGTCGTGGAAAACGCTTAGTCCGAAAAACGACTTAACCGGGTGTCAAGACAAACATATTTCTACCAAAGGTGCCACGGGGTGACACGTGTCGCCCCGATTCGCCCAAAATATTTCGTCTTCCAAAATATCCAAAACGCCAAAATCTCAAAATCAAAGCGGCCCCACAAAATCAGAATTTCTCCGTGGGCCCCACGTGACCATTTTCAAAATAAAATTCCATAATTCTCTAATATTCCAGAAGTCCGAATACCAAATGGGAATCCACCCCATAAACGAACCTTTTTCCTTCACAAAAACCGGAAACTTTTCCGTGGAAAAATCGCCTCTTTCTTCCTTTCCAATCTTTCTGTCGTATTCTCGTACGTACGTCCTCGCATACATACCCTGGAACTACGGGGTATAACAAGGTGCTTACATTCAGGGGTATGGCGGGGCCCTGTCCCGCCATTGTTGTCATGTCACTCTTAGGTCCGTAGTAATCGCTAGGCGAGTTGTATACTGGATGTAATCGTTTCGCTTTAAATTGATTTATATATATGCCGAAAGGCAAGCTTTCTCAGACATCGTTCTTACTTCATAATATTTTTCATGTCTTGTTTTATATTCCGTGATTACTGATGTTGTATCACTAGGTGCCCGGTAGTATCGCCACGGACCGGTTCGGTCGTGACACTTGACTTGAATGAACTAATATGAATTTTGTGAAACCTCATTCGTGAGTAATGAGTACTTGGTTTTACAAGGAGAAATGTTTTACCGATTTCGAAATCGAATGAAAATTTACACAAACCACTGCAGCGTTATTAAAGGAAGATGTAATGAATAATAAAGTATTATTAAAACCAGTAGAAACCTCCATCCGCATAGAAGCTAAGATGAGACAAAATGATATTACATTTTCTAGATCATGGCTGCTTTAATAAATGGTTATAAACAAGAATAAACTGCTCACGCCTATGGCATATGTTACTCAATTGTTTTAAAGGAGATTAAGACATCGAACTATGAAACTTTTCTAAAATAAAGAGACTTGAGTAATTAAAATTAGGCAAACTGGAACTCTAGGGAAAAGAAAGGCATTGTTTTGTCTTAAATTGGTTTAAAACATAAAGTGTTATAACAGCTTTATGGGAAGTTAGTTATAACGACTTTATGAGAACAAAAGAAGGGTTTTATCATTGGTTTTAATGTAGTAACTTGACTTTAAAAAGAGAAGTGTTTTGGTCCAAAAAGAAGGCATGGTATTGCCTTAATTTGGTTTTAAAAAGGAAAGTATGGAAGTTGTTTTGGTTTACTTAAAAGATGTAAGTCACTCTATTTTTATACTACGGGTATCGAGTGACTTTTTATAAAAGGAATGGCTCTCTTAAAAGGAATTTAACGTACGTAGTACTTTAGGGTTAAAACCCGGACTTTGGCATAAAATGAAAGTACCTTGAGTTATGTATAACTTGCCTATGCTTGTTGCTGTGAAACTTGCCTATGCTTGTTGTGATAGCCTTTGTTGTGCAAGAATTGTGTTTCTATACTCTCGATGGAGGGCCGGTTGACTTGTTGAGAACTTACTCGGACGTGCCGGCAGTGACGGAGAATTCCACGGGTACGCTCCTGTTGATAGTATTATTTTTGCTAATCGCTTTGGACATACTGACACGATGCGTGGCGCACGGGTATGGTTCCATTTTGATTGCTGTCTAGTTGTTTCCTTTTGGACATACTGACACGATGCGTGGCGCACGGGTATGGCTCCATTGGGATTGTTGTCTTATTGTTTCCTTCTGGACATACTGACACGATGCGTGGCGCACGGGTATGGTTCCATTGGGATTGTTATTCCATGGACTAGCTCTCCATGAGGTTTTACTGTTCGGCCTTGGTATCCGTAGTCGCTGGCCAGACTTGCCCCGTGTCAGCTTCGTGGTTTGGTTGTATTGTATTGTTAGTACGGCTTTGGCATCAGGTAGGACTTGGTGTTCAGGTGTACTTCTTGGTGTTATCATATCATAGACTGCCGGCAGTGAGGAAGGTATTCCACGGGCATGATTGATGTTATGGGCGTGAGACCCATCGTTATATTTGAGTAATGACTTGGAGGGCGTGAGTCCCTGACTTGATATAACTGTTATATGTGTGTACTGTAGTTTGGTTATCATACATGTCTCCTGCTTTATATAGACTATTATGATTTCATTTACAGTATTTACAGTTTCACATACTTGGTACCTGTTGTACTGACCTCCTTCGGGGGGCTGCGTTCATGCCGCAGGTAGAGGTACATCGGTTGTCGATCCCCGCGTTTAGGATCACATTTCAGCGTATTGGGAAGCTCCGTTCCTTCGGAGGCTTATCTTTTGGTATGTTACCCTGAGTCTGTAGGTTCTTGTACATTCAGGGGTATGGCGGGGCCCTGTCCCGTCATAGTTGTTGTATAAATCTTAGAGGTCTGTAGCACTGTTGTGGGCAGGGTTGTAAGGATTAAACTGTTCAACTTTGTAATTACTTATATATATGCCGAAAGGCGATTTTCTCTCAGGTAAAATGTGTCTCATTTCACATTTTGTTTCATGTATTGTTTTTATGTTCCGCTGATTACTCTGATGTATGACTACTTGGGTTCCCGGGTAAGGCACCAGTCACGGGCCCGGGTTCGGGTCGTGACAGTATAGTAGTAAAGACTATACCGGCGCGTGTGTGTTTTGAGACTTAGAAGGAACATTCGGGACGAATGTTTCTAAGGGGGGAAGAATGTTATACCCCATATTCCCAGAGTATGTACGTGAGGACGTACGTATAAAAGTTAAAGCCTTAAGTAGGCAAAGTGGCGAAATTTGTGCACGACTAGCGAAAAGAATCGTTTTCCGACGAAACGTTTTTCTAAACTTGCGAAGGGAAAATTCCGGCTATGTCATTTATAATTTTTGCGGATTTTTCCGAGAGATGAAATATTTTGGACCAACGGGAGGGTGACACTTGTCACCCAAGTGACTAAAAATATTGGGGCGTTTTTCTTGGCCTTTTCTTTGGTCAAGGTTAGGTAGGATATTTGTGAGATATTTTGTGTAGTTGATGACCAAGTGGGACCCACACAACACATGGCTTAATCTTGACCTTTCACTTGCCTACCACTTGGCTTGATCTTGGCCATTGGTTGGCCTATAAATAACCCCTTAGTTGATGAGTTATTTCATCCACACTTGAGCAAATTCCAAGTCTAAAAATACTCCCTCCCTCTTGAGGTTTCGTCCGCCACACCCCCTCCCCCTTTGTGAGGCCCTTGGCCGAGCCTACCCCCTCTCTCCTAGTTGTGCTAGTCGAAATACTACCCCCCCTTGGTAGAGAAATACTCTCCAAGTATAGTTACTTTACCCAAATACTTTAGCCCAAATACCTTGTAGTATTTTCCAAAGTTACCTCTATACGTAGAGCCCGAAAATACTATTATACTTCCTTTGGCCACCAAACGAAACCCTAAGGAAATCTTCATAGCGAGTTGAAGTATTAAGAAGAAGTTGTGTAGAACTTCTAAGGGTTGTTTGGAGCGGGTTGGAGCGCACGGAGTAGGAGTTAAACCTTGCTCAGGATCGACATTTAAACTTGGATAATTTTGGGCTTATCGAGGTAAATAATCTTGTCCCCCTATTGTTATTGGAATTATATGTTGTAGGAATATATAGTTGAAGTATACTATATATAGAATCAACATAGTTTTGCGGCAATGTCTTTTGACTTAAGCTCAATTTAAAGAAGAGAATCGAATCGTAATTACATAGGTATCAGACATGAGACTTGTGTAGCATTACTGTGAAGTAGATTTGTACACGTCCGGATTAGACGTACAACCCCCCCCCTCTCGGGAGTTGTTGGCACATTGCAGGCCTCGATAGAGGAGATTTACGCGATGTGGGGAGGTGTCGCAATTTTCTGTAGAATATTCTACGTTGAGATCTAGATGTTAATAGGCGCCTTGTGGCCTTTATAGGTTGAAGTACTACGTGTGGCGTGATCTACTTGGCTTAAGGTGTAGCCGACGGTTTGAGGTACTTGGAGCATTTTGCTATTAGTCGATAATCGTCGCGAGGTATGTGAACATCTTCCTATCTTTTCTAGCATGATATGTGTATAACTATGTAGTACGGTAGACGCATAATGTGTTAAATGTATTTGATTGGTTTAAAACATAAAGTGTTATAACGGCTTTATGGGAAGTTGGTTATATGACTTTATGTAGGTAAGAAAATGCTTTGTGGTTTTTAAAAGATAACTGATTTGACTTATAAGTGACTTGATGTGTGATAATAAAGAACTTGAAGTATTTCAAAAGAATCATTTTGAAAGAAGAGTAATATTTGGTTTTTGAAAGCTTGAGAGTTATACTAGCTTTATGGGAAGTTAGGTATAACGTCTTAAGGAAGATAAAAGGGATAATGTTTTATCGATTTGGAATGAGAACAAGTATCGAACAAACCATCGCGGCGTTAATAAAGGAAAATGTATTGATTAATTAATTATTATAAAAACAGAGAAACCTCCATCCGCATAGAAGCTAAGATGAGACAAAATGATATTACATTTTCTAGATCATGGTCGCTTTAATAAGTTGGTTATAAACAAGAATAAACTGTTCACACATATGACATATGTTACTCAATTGTTTTAAAAGAGATTAAGACATTGAACTATGAAACTTTTCTAAAATAAAGAGACTTGAGAAATTGAAATTAGGCAAACCGAACTTTCGAAAAGAATGTCATACTTGATTTTAGAAAAAGGAAGTGTTCTGCTTTACTTAAAAATGTGAGTCACTCTAATTTTATACTACGGTATCGGGTGACTTTTATAAAAGGAATGGATCTCTTTAAAAGGAATTTAACGCACGTAGTACTTTAGGTTAAAACCCAACTTTAGCATAAAATGAAAGTACCTTGAGTTGTGTGTAACTTGCCTATGCTTGTTGTTGTGTAACTTGCCTATGCTTGCTTTGATAGCCTTTGTTGTGCAAGAATTGTGTTTCTATGCTATCGCGTCTCGATAGAGGCGGTTGACTTGTTGAGAACTTACTTGGGCGTCTGCAGCGACGGAAGATTCCACGTATGCTTCCATTATCATTGTTACATGGGCATGTCTACACCGATGATGGATTACGTGGACATGTGACCATTATGGTTATTTATGGCGGCATCGTGACTTACGGTTGTGATCGCGCGAGCTCGCTTACTTGCCCCGCCGCCACGTGGACGCAGTGGATCTGCAGAGGTTATTGCACTTGCCACGTGTCGCCTTCGCGCAAGTATCGTGACTTACGGTTGTGATCCGTGCTTAGCCGATTCACTTGCCCCCGCCGCCACGTGGGCGCAGGAGCGAGCCGGTGAGGCTAGTGCACTTGCCACGTGTCGCCTTCGCGAGTCGGTGTTTGGATGGAGCCGTGACTTACGGTTGTGATCTAGTGCGAGTCGATTTACTTGCCCCCGCACCACGTGGCGCAGGAGGAGCCGTGGAGGCTATCACTTGCCACGTGTCGCCTTCATGATATGGTTGTGCGATTATTGGTACGTACGGTCGGATCCGGTAGTTATACTTGCCCCAGACGGTTTTTATGACACAGTGGGACACGTGTTCATGCATACTCCTTGGTGTTGTTATATCATAGATCGCCGGTGAAGAAGGAATTCCACGCACGAGTGATGATTTGAGGGCGTGAGTCCCCGACTTGATATGATTGTTATATGTTGTGTCTTTGTAGTTTGGTTATCATACATGTCTCCCGCTTTATATAGACTATTATGATTTCATTTTCGTATTTTCGCCACATACTGTACTGTTAGATCGACTCCTTCGGGGCCGCTCACGCCGCAGGTAGGTACATCGACCGCTGATTCCCGCCATAGGATCACATTTCAACAGATTGGAAGCTGCCTTCTGAGGCTTATCTTTTGGTATGTTACCACAGTCCAGAGGTTCTTGTACATTCGTGGTATGGCGGGCCCCGTCCCGTCATAGTTGTTGTAAAAATCTTAGAGGTCTGTAGCACTCGCCAAGTGTGGTTGTAAGGATTGTAATCGCTCAAAGGTCGATATATATATATATTTGAAAGGCAACCGCTTTGGTTGGCCTATTTTCTTTATCTTGATCCATATCTATTTGTATGTTTAAGTTTTTATTTCCGCTGGTTTTTCTCTGATGTTGTATCACTAGGGTGCCCGGGGTAAGGCACCAGTCACGGGCCCGGGTTCGGGTCGTGACAATAAACAGGCCAACCAAAACAGTTGTCTTCTGTATATATACATAAAAACCCGAATAATTATCCTTTTTACAAACTCTGCCCACAACAGTACTACATACCTCTAAGAAAGTGACAACAACTATGACGGGACAGGGCCCCGCCATACCCCTGAATGTACAAGGACCTCTGCACTGTGGTAACATACCAAAAGATAAGCCTCAAGAAACGGGCTTCCTAACACGAACTGTGATCCTAAGAGCGAGGATCCACAACCGATGTATTTCTACCGCAGATGAACGCACTTCCGGCGAGGTCAAGATAAATGTACCAAGTATGTGAAATCAAAATATCAGAAATGAAATCATAACAATCTATATAAAACAGAGACGTATATGATAACAAACTACAGTTCACAACATAAAAGCAACACGCCAAGTCGTGACTCACGCCTCAAAGTCATCCTCACGCCCGTGGAACTCCTTCCCACCGCCAGCCTAGGTATAAATCATGTGGAATACGTGTCCCGCCATCCCACGGGACTCAAGAAAGAATCATGTGGAATACGTGTCTACCATCCCACGAGAGACTCGATAAAGAATCATGGAATACGTGTCTCGGCCCATCCCACGGGACTCGATAAAGAATCGTGAAATACGTGTCTCGCCCATCCCATGGGACTCGATAAAGAATCGTGAATACGTGTCTCGCCCATCCCATGGGACTCGATAAAGAATCAAGTGGAATACGTGTCTCGGCCCATCCCACGGGACTCGATAAAGAATCATACATAACAGATCAACCGGCCCTCCATCGAGAGACGCGGTGGTATAGAAATACAGTACTTGCACAACAAGGCTATCACACGCAAACATAGGCAAGTTACACACAACTCGGTACTTCCATTTTACGTCAAGGCGGGTTCTAACCCCAAAGTATTACGTGACGTTAAGTTCTTTTAAAAGATCCATTTCTTTCACAAAAGTCACACAATACCCGTAGTATAAAAATAGAGTGACTATCTTTTAAGTAAACTAAAACACTTCCCTTTGTAAAATCAAGTAACAACATTATTTTCCAAACGTTCAAGTTTGCCTAATTTCAAATGCTCAAGTTTCTTATTTTAGAAAGGTTTCATAACTCATAGTCTTAATCTCTTTTAAAACAATTGAGTAACATATGTCTTATGCGTGAGCCGTTTATTCTTGTTTATAACAATCTTGCTACAGCAGCCATGATCTAGGAAATGTAATACCATTTTGTCTTATCTTAGCTTCTATGCAGATAGAGGTTTCTACTGGTTTTAATAACAATTAGTTATTTGTCAATACATTTTCCTTTATTAACGCTGCAGTGGTTTATTCGACACTTATTCTCATTTCCGAAATCAGTAAAACATTATTCTTTTAAAACCAACTACTCATTACTCGCGAATGAGGTTTTTACAACATTTTAACAAAATTCATAACAAGTCAAACTAAGTCAAGTCTCTTATCTTTCAAGATCAAGTCTCTTAACTTCTACAATCAATAAACCATTCTTTTACCTACATAGAGTCGTTATAACTAACTTCCCATAAAGCTATTATAACACCCTATGTTTTGAACCAACCAAACTCATTTAGCACATGACGCTCACCGTACTACATAGTTTACAAAACATCATGCTAGAAAGGATAGGAAGAGGTTCACATACCTCGCGACGATTATCGACAAATAGCAAAACGCCCAAGTACTTCAACCCGCTTGGCCACTCCTAAGCCAAGTAGATCACGCCACACGTAGTACTCCACTCCTAAAATGGTCATAGTACTTCTATCAAACCTTTCTTACCATTGAAGACTTATACCAATAAAAAGCCCTCTAATTCTACGGAAATTTGGGCAGCACTTCCCCCGTTTTTACTCACTTTTCCATCTTTCTCCAAGGCCCGAATAACCGTAATATATATACCATATATAAGGCGTAATAATTAAACAACATAAAGAAGGGGATTACACGCCCAAACGGTAACGCGGTTTACTATCACGCCTCCATAATAACAATAAGTAAAAGAAGGGGATTACGCGCCCAACCGGTAACGCGGTTTACTATCACGCCTTCATAACAATACAATAATTAAAAAGGGGATCACACGCCCAAACGGAACGCGATTGAACAATCTTCCCCTTAACAGAAATGTAAATACAGTCCAAAGTAAATACTGTCCAAAGTAAATACAGTCCAAAGTAAATACTGTCCAAAGTAAATACAGTCCAAAGTAAATACAGTCCTTAAGTTGGGGTCCTTGGCCAACTTTGTCCATTTTACTTATCCAAATTTACTCATTAGTCATCCAACTTATATTTCCATTCTTAATATAAGTTATAGTTACTTTGTTATTAGCTTCTTAGCAAGTAAGATACGTTTTTACCATTTTAATGGCTAACGGTCAATCCTTTCTTTTAACAAGTTAACAAGATCCAACTCTTCCAAACTTTACTCCATATATTATATACTCCATAATATACTTATAATATATGTATAATGACCAATTCACAAAGAGGTTAAGATTTACTACCTCAAATAGCCCAAAATCTATCCAAGAACTTAATGTCGCTCCAAGCAAGTCTTAGCTCCAAATCTTTACATTCCAATCCGCTACAAGCAACCCATAGAAGCTCCTAACCAACTTCTCTTCAAGATTCAACTCCAAAAAGTGAAGAACACTTAGGGTTTTTGTTCATGGAGCTCTCGGCCAAGGTGAAGTTTAGAGGTTAGGGGTGTGAAATCTTTTCCAACTCTTGGTACACAATCTTCCTAACACCTTAGGGAAGAACACTTGAGAGTTTAAGAATTGTTGGACAAATTTAGATCAAGGAATGGCACCATGGCCGAAACCACAAGGCAAGGAAGAGAGTATTTGTTTAAGTCTTGAAATGGTTAAGTGTGGAAGTTTTCATCAACTAAGGGTGCATATATATGACAACCAAGGGCTAGGATGGAGGCAAGTGTGTGGTTGAGATTGGGGACAAGTGTGTGTGGGTCCCACAAGCCACTTGTCCACACAAAATATCTAGCAAGACTTGGCCACTTGTCTTGCCACTTGTCTAGCATAATTCGCCAAGAGCCACCTAGGGGGTGACACGTGTCGCCTCCTACTGGCCCAAAATATTTCATCTTCCGAAAATATCCATAAAGGCCAAAATCTCAAAACAAAGCTGGCCCCACAAAATCAGAATTTCTCCCGTGGCCCCACGTGACCAATTCCTAAATAAAATTCCATAATTCTAATATAATTCAAGAAGCCCAAATACCAAATCTGGGAATCCAATTCCCATCAACGAACCTTTTTCCTTCACGAAATCCGGAAACTTTTCCGTCGAAAAATCACATCTTTCTTTCCTTCCAAAATTTCTATCGTATTCTCGTACGCACGTCCTCACATACATACCCTGGAACTACGTGGTATAACATTCTTCCCCCCTTAGAAACATTCGTCCCGAATATTCCTTCTAAGTCTCCAAACGTACTTGCGTCGGTATAGTCTCCACTACTATACTTACAAAACCGATCATGCCACCAATGGCCAGAATATAACATGTGCGCAAAACTCAAATCCAAGCCAACGAGGAATCACCTCGACGATGTAAAAACAACACCAACTCTCGCTCCTGGTCCAAAGGATACTTCCTCCGCACCTTTACTTCACAAAAATGATCACTTCCATCTCTTAGCACACGTTCACTTCTTTCCTTACTTGTCTTACACTTCTCGAACACCCGAACTCTTTCCAAAGATAATGCACCACGCCTACCATCGCTCAATTTCCAAAACCTCGAGTTACTACCTCCAAACTTGGTCATCTCACTAGTTTCAATCCACAAAGGCCATCCTACTCACGATCCGATTCTGGTCGAACGCATCCACGAACCCGTACGATGGTTACCTAAACCTGAGCCTAGCACCCTCGTGACCCTACCACCTGGAGGGACCACCTCGAACTGACCCCACCACATTCCGGCCACGGTTGACCCGCGAACGGTCCTCAACCCGACCCATAACCGCGCCAAACCTCGTGTTTCCCCCGATCCGGAGCAATCTCACTAATCAAGTCACGAAAACCTAGTGGTCTTCTTAGCTCAACTACCCTCTTATAATTCACACCACTCAGGGACTTATCACAAATTTTTACCCTCGTATACTATGCACTCCGACAAAGGTCAATCAGAACAAATCTTTTACTCAAGACGGTCTCGCATCTAAGGTCTCCACGTATAATATTCTAAGGTTCACACCTTCCATGACCCCGAACTTACCTCTTCAACTAGTCATGTTCTCTAAGTTACACTTAACACCATGCTATCCGTATAGCACTTCACACGCACTCCACCATAACAACATAACCAAGTCTCTAAGGGCTAAAGGTATCTCTCAGAATTCATCGCTTACTTATTCTTTGTCGCCTAACCATAATCCTCACTGCAGGCGCTAGCTATATAAGGCGAACCACCACCGATCCCGGCGTCGAGTCTCTACATCCGTATACCGCTAATCGGACAAACTCTACCAAATGGCCCGCCGCAAGCATAACAATCTCCCAACTAGTGCGACACCGAGGACCATCCTCGCCTCTATCCATAGAACTCGCGAATCGCAACTCAAGAAACCCGAAGTCTCGGACTATCGGATCTAGGTGAATCATCGTATCCGCTGAACCACCGCCCGTCCGCCTCATTTCTTTCCACGACCCTAGCTAGTAATCGCCATCTTTGTAACTCATATCCTCGCCTCGCCGTGGAATCGAGGCTCGTGTATCGTGGCCTCCGTAGAAACCGATGTCGCTCTAAACTCACTGGGCTAGCGCGCCATAAAACTCGCTGCGTCAAGTACTATCTCACGTAATGACCGGCTCGTGCTCTCGTAACCTCTCGTGTTCTACTCGCAGCCTCCTTCGATGCCTTGCCCATCCGCCTGGTTGCCTTGCGCGAGGCATAATCGTACATAAGAATACGCCAGGGAGACCAACTTATAACACGCCTCTAAGGCACGATCTCGAGTGAGAAGAATGAAAACCAATCCTAGATATCTCAGCCTCCTCGATTATAGATGTGGTGCACAACACATCGATAATCAAGACTCTACTAGATACTGCGTAGACACTTTCCGAGGACTAATCGCTCGATACCACTTTTGTCACGACTAACCGGCCCGTGGATCGTGCCTTACCGGGCACCCTAGTGATACAACATCGTAGAAAATCAGCGGAAACAAAACATAAACATGAAACAAGAGACATGATAAATAAACAAAGCAACCAAAACAGCTTGCCTTCGTTTATATACATAAAACCCGAACAGCTTATCCTTTTACAAACTCGCCACAACAAGATTACATGCACTCTAAGAAAGTGACAACAACTATGACGGACAGGCCCCGCTTATACCCTCGAATGTACAAGGACCTGCTGCACTCGTGGTAACATACCAAAAGATAAGCCTCCAAGAAACGGCTTCCCAACACGTGAATCGTGATCATAAGAGCGAGGATCCACAACCGATGATTTCTACCGCAGATGAACGCACTTCAAGCGAGGTCAAGATAACAGTACCAAGTATGTGAAATCAAAATATCAGAAATGAAATCATAACGATCTATATAAAACAGAGACGATATGATAACAAACTACGCTCACAACATAAAAGCGCCACGCTAAGTCGTGGACTCACGCCTCAAAGTCATCCTCACGCCGTGGAACTCCTTCCCACCGCCAGTCTAGGTATAAATCATGTGGAATACGTGTCCCGGCCCATCCCATGGGACTCGGTAAAGAATCATGTGGAATACGTGTCTCGGCCCATCCCATGGGACTCGATAAAGAATCATGTGGAATACGTGTCTCGGCCCATCCCATGGGACTCGATAAAGAATCAGGTGAAATACGTGTCTCAGCCCATCCCATGGGACTCGATAAAGAATAAGGTGAAATACGTGTCTCGGCCCATCCCATGGGACTCGATAAAGAATCAGGTGGAATACGTGTCTCGGCCCATCCCATGGGACTCGATAAAGAATCATACATAACAAATCAGCCGGCCCTCCATCGAGAGACGCGGTGGTATAGAAATACAATACTTGCACAACAAGACTATCACACGCAAACATAGGCAAGTTACACACAACTCGAAGTACTTCCATTTTATGCCGAAGGCCAGGTTCTAACCCCCAAAGTATTACATACGTTAAGTTCTTTTAAAAGATTCATTTCTTTCACAAAAGTCACACAATACCCGTAGTATAAAAATAGAGTGACTATCTTTTTAAGTAAACCAAAACACTTCCCTTTGTAAAATCAAGTAACAACATTATTTTCCAAACGTTCAAGTTTGCCTAATTTCAAATGCTCAAGTTTCTTATTTTAGAAAGGTTTCATAACTCATAGTCTTAATCTCTTTTAAAACAATTGAGTAACATATGTCTTATGCGTGAGCCGTTTATTCTTGTTTATAACAATCTTGCTACAGCAGCCATGATCTAGGAAATGTAATACCATTTTGTCTTATCTTAGCTTCTATGCAGATGGAGGTTTCTACTGGTTTTAATAACAATTAGTTATTTGTCAATACATTTTCCTTTATTAACGCTGCAGTGGTTTATTCGACACTTATTCTCATTTCCGAAATCAGTAAAACATTATTCTTTTAAAACCAACTACTCATTACTCGCGAATGAGGTTTTTACAACATTTTAACAAAATTCATAACAAGTCAAACTAAGTCAAGTCTCTTATCTTTCAAGATCAAGTCTCTTAACTTCTACAATCAATAAACCATTATTTTACCTACATAGAGTCGTTATAACTAACTTCCCATAAAGCTATTATAACACCCTATGTTTTGAACCAACCAAACTCATTTAGCACATGTACGCTCACCGCACTACATAGTTTACAAAACATCATGCTAGAAAGGATAGGAAGAGGTTCACATACCTCGCGACGATTATCGACAAATAGCAAAACGCACCAAGTACTTCAACCCGTCGGCTACTCCTTAAGCCAAGTAGATCACGCCACACGTAGTACTCCACTCCTAAAATGGTCATAGTACTTCTATCAAACCTTTCTTACCATTGAAGACTTATACCAATAAAAAGCCCTCTAATTCTACGAAAATTTGGGCAGCACTTTGTCACGAATTCGATCCTGCCCGTGGATCGTGCCTACCCCGGCACCCTAGTGATACAACATCGTAGAAAACCAATGAAAATAAAACTTACACAAGAAACAAGATATATGATCATAAACAAAGCAACCAAACTAAGTTACCTTCCAATAAAGTATATATATATAACTCTTTCAAAACGAATGCTTTAATCCTTTTACAAACCCCGCCACAACAAGATTACATGCACTTAAGAGTTTTTATACAACATGACGACAGGGGCCCGCCATACCCCGAATGTACAAAAACCTACAACTCGTGGTAACATACCAAAAGATAAGCCTCCGAGGACTGAGCTTCCTAACGAACCGTGATCCTAAGAGCGAGGATCAACTACCGATGTACTCCTACCGCGGCATGAACGCAGCCCCGAACGAGGTCGACAACAGTACCAAGTATGTGAAATCAAAATATCGCAGCTTAAATCATAATACATACATAAAGCGAGACATGTATGATAACAAAAATACAAGACGCAATCATAAAAGCAGCCAAGTCGTGACTCACGCCTCAATGTC
The DNA here is from genome assembly GCA_029844215.1 of Przewalskia tangutica. NCBI lineage: Eukaryota > Viridiplantae > Streptophyta > Magnoliopsida > Solanales > Solanaceae > Przewalskia > Przewalskia tangutica. The sequence goes on from CM056727.1 coordinate 70,824,171, forward strand.
ATTACTCAATATAACTACGGGTCTCACGCCCACAACATCAATCATGTTTGCATCACGGCCACATGCCCCTGACTGCGGTAGACATGTCCATGATGCAATAATAATAACAATGCCGCACGGCCACATGTCCCCTGACCGGTGTAGACATGTCCATGTAACATCAACAACAATATCTCGGGTGATCAACCCCGCCGCACGCCACATGCCCCGAATTCTCAGACGGCAGACATGTCCATGTAACCACAATAACAATATATCGTAATCAACCCCGCTGCACGGCCACATGCCCTGACTTCGCAGACGGTGTAGACATGTCCATGATGCAACAATAATAACAATATATATACAACCAAAGCTATCACAAACAAGCTCAAGCAAATTACCATACTTCTAGACTTTTATAAAAGATCCACTTTTCTCAAGTCACCGATATCAACATTTGCACAACAAAGGCTATCACAACAAGCATAGGCGAAGTTACAAAACAACAAGCATAAAGTAGTTACACGACAACAAGCATAGGCAAGTTATACACAACTCAAGGTACTTCCATTTTGTATCCAAGTCCGGTTTTAACCCTAAAGTACTACGACATTAACTCTTTTAAAGGATCCGTTCCTTTCACTAAAGTCACATAATACCGTAGTATAAAATAGAGTGACTATCTTTTAAGTAAACCAAAATACTTCCCTTTGTAAAATCAAGTAACTACATTATTTTCCAAACGCTCAAGTTTGCCTAATTTCAAATGCTCAAGTTTCTCATTTTAGAAAGGTTTCATAACTCATAGTCTTAATCTCTTTTAAAACAATTGAGTAACATATGTCTCAGACGTGAGCCGCTTATTCTTGTTTACAACAATCTTGTTACAAGACCATGATCTAGAAATGTAATACAATTTTGTCTTATCTTAGCTTCTATGAGATGGAGGTTTCACCGGTTTTAATAATAATTTGTTATTTGTCAATACACTTTCCTTTATTAGCGCCGCCGTGGTTTGTTCGACACTTATTCTCATTTCCAAATCAATAAAACATTATTCTTTTAAAACCAAGTACTCATTACTCGCGAATGAGGTTTCACAACACTTTTAACAAAATGTTAATTACCAAGTAAAACAAGTTAAGTCTCTTATCTTTCAAGATCAAGTCTCTTAACTTCTACAATCAATAAACCAATCTTTTACCTACATGTAGTCGTTATAACTAACTTTCCATAAAGCTATTATAACACCCTATGTTTTAAACCAACCAACTCATTTAGCACATGTACGTCTACCGCATAAACATAGTTTACAAAGCATCATGCTAGAAGGATAGGAAGAGGTTCACATACCTCGCGACGATTATCGATAATAAGCAAAACGCTCCACAAGATCAGAATCGCTAGCCGCTTTCCACTCTTCAAGTAGAATACGCTACTCGTAGTACTTCCACCTATAAGGCCACAAACTTCTATTAACTTCTAACCGCATGCCCATATTCTACGTAAAATTCAAAGACCTCCCCGCAACCGCTGCAGAAATCTCCTCCTCTATCGAGGCCGGCTACCAAGCCAACCAGGGGGGGGTTATACGTCTAACCGGACGTATACAATTCTACTATACAGTAATACCACAAGTCTACTGTAATACAGTCCTATGTAATTACAGTTCAGTTCTCTTCTTTAAATTCAGGCTTAAGTCAAAAGACATTGCCGCAAAGCTACGCTTAGTTCTATATATAGTATACCTCAACTATATAATCCTACAATATGTAATTTCCAATTACAATAAGGGGACAAGAATATTTACCTCGATAAGCCCAAAATTATCCAAGTTATAATGTCGATCCTGAGCAAGGTTTAGCTCCTACTCCGTGCGCTCCAATCCGCTCCAAACAACCCTTAGAAGTTCTAACCAACTTCTACTTAAATACTTCAACCAACTATGAAGATTTCCTTAGGGTTTCGGTTTGAGACTAAAAGGACAAAAGGTAGTATTTCCTGCTCTACGATAGAGGTAACTTTGAATACTACAAGGTAAAGGCTAAGGTATTTTGGGCATTATAACAATACTGAGAGTATTTCTACCAAGAGGGGTGTATTATAATGAAACAACTAGGCAGTGGGACCTCTCTACCAAAGGCCACTAGGAGGAGGGGGAGGCTCTCGCCACAAGGCCTCACAAGGGAGGAGAGGCTAGACGAGAACTACACTCAAAGGGAGGGAGAGGGACTCAAGACTTGGAAGATTTTGGATGAAGAAGTCTTCAAGCTTAGGGGGGTATTTATAGGAAAACCAAAGGCCAACCAATGGCCAAGATCAAGCCATGTGCAAGGCAAGTGTAAGGCCAAGATCAAGCCAAGTGCACCCTAACCCTACTCCACAAAACACTCCACAAAACAAGGCACAAAACAAGCCACAATTCAAGGCCATTCGTCCAAGGCCAAACCTGTTATACCCCGTAGTTCCAGGGTATGTATGCGAGGACGTACGTACGAGAATACGACATTGAAATTGGAAAGGAAGAAAGAGGTGATTTTTCCACGGAAAAGTTTCCGGTTTTTGTGAAGGAAAAAGGTTCGTTAATGGGAATTGGATTCCCAGATTTGGTATTCGGACTTCTTGGAATATTAGAGAATTATGGAATTTTATTTTCGGAAATGGTCACGTGGGGCCCACGGGAGAAATTTACGGTTTTGTGGGGCCCACTTTGTTTTCGAGATTTTGGCCATTGTGGATATTTTCGGAAGATGAAATATTTTGGACGAGTAGGAGGGCGACACGTGTCACCCCCCCCCCCCCTAGGTGGCTTGGCCGAATATTATTTGTGCACAACACCCGATTAGAGTCGTTTTTCGACGAAACGTTTTACACAACTCGCGTAGGATAAATTCCGGCTATGTCATTTCTAATTTTTGCGGATTTTTACGAGAGACGAAACAATTTTGACCAACGGGAGGGCGACACTTGTCACCCTCCAATTGATGGACTTGAGGCGTCATTAGGGCCGAATGGGTTGGCTATTTTGTCATGGAGTTGGTAGGATATTTTTGTGTAGTAGATAGAATGGACACTTGCCTAAATCCTCACCCTACACTTGCCTTGCACTTGGCATCATCTTGGCCCTTGGTTGGCCATGTCTTGACCTATAAATACTCTTAAGATGAAGAGTTCTTCATCCACAAAATCTTTCCAAGTCTTGAAAATCCTTCCTCCCTCGAGCTTGTTTTCGCCCAAAGCCTACTCACCCCTTTGAGTAAAGTTGGCCGAGCCCCCTCTCTAAAGCAAGCCCCACCAAACACTACCCTCCCTTGGTAGAAATATTGCCTTTCTAGTATTGTTATAATGCCCAAATTACCCTAGCCCAAACCCCTTAGTACTTAGTTGAAGTTGTGAAGAACTTCTAAGGGTTCTCGGAGCTAGCGAGCGTTCAAATTAGGAGCTAAACCTGCTCAGATCGACGCTTATACTCGGATTATATTGGGCTTATCGAGGTAAATAATCTTACCCGCCTTTTTATATATTAGAATATGCATCTCGTAGAAGTTTAGGAATAAGTATTAAATACTTAGAAGGATATTAGAATAGAAATGAATGTTATCACAAAGAGAAGGGTTTAAAAGAAGAATAATTGAATCAGATTTACATAGGATCGCTTTCACTGAGACTTGGTAGCTCACCGGGTAGGGAAGTCGCCTAACTTTCCGTAGATATAGAACCTCTCGCTAGAGCTTTGTACAAGATCCTAGACGTTGATAAACGATTTGATCATATAGTCGATTCTCTGCGCGACATATTCAACTTGGCGGTGGATTTCGCGAGAAGGTATGTGATTCTTCCTATCCTCTTGAGCATGATATTTTAAAGAATATGTATATAGTACGGTGACGACGACGTGTGTTAAATGAATAATAATTACGGCAATGTCTTGGACTTAAGCCCGAATAATAATTACGCAATGTCTTTTGACTTAAGCCCGAATAAAAAGAATCAAGTAGTTCAAAAGAATTAAGAAACCTTTTTAAGAAGAGTAACACTTGGTTTTAAAAGCTTAAGAGTTATACTAGCTTTATGGGAAGTTAGGTATAACGGCAAGAGTGATAAAAAGAATGATTTATTGATTTAAGAAAATAAGAGACTTGACTTAATTATACTAATGTGAATTTTGTTAAAAGTGTGAAACCTCATTCGTGAGTAATGAGTATTTTTGGTTTTCAAAAGGAATGATGTTTTACCAATCGTAATGAATGTCGAACAAACCACAAAGGCGCTTAATAAAGGGAAATGTTTTGACAAATAAAGTATTATTAAAACCAAGAGAAACTTCCATCCGCATAGAGCTAAGATGAGACAAAATTATATTACATTTCCTAGATCATGGTCATTGTAATAAGATTGTTATGAACAATAATAACCTACTCACACATAAGGTATATGTTTCTCAAATTGTTTTAAAGGATTAAAACTATGAACTACTAAACCTTTCAAAACGAGAAACTTGAGTAATTGAAATTAGGTAAACTTGAGCGTTGGGAAAAGAATGTTGTTACTTGATTTTACAAAGAGAAGTGTTTTGATTTACTTCAAGATAATCACTCTATTTTTATACTACGTATTGTGTGACCTTTGTGAAAGAAACGGATCTTTTAAAAGAGTAATACATGAAGTACTTTGGGGCTAAAACCCGAACTTGTTAACATAATGTAGAAAGTACCTTGTGTGAAAAACTTAATTGTATTGAGTTGTCATAGTCTTGTAATACTTTCTTTTTGACTTGATAATTAAACATTTAAGGATGATAAGTGAGTTATTATCTAGTGATGTTTGTGTAAAGGGGTTTTCCTTGTCAGGCTTAGGTTGTTTAACTATTAGCTGTTATGTTAGTATTATATCACTCATGATTCCGGGGGTTAAGCTGCCCTCTGATGCGGGGTAGACTCAGGAGTGTCTGTGTGACCTATGATTCGAGAATACCTTATGCGGTTCAGATGGCCTATGCGGAATCGCGGAGTTCTGTGTTAGTATGCGCCTTGTGGTCACGCGGTTGTGGCTACGCGGACGGCGAGTCCAGACGCCGCCGGAGTAGCTACCCTCGACGCGGAATACCATGCGGGCCATCGAGTGGCCCACGCGAGCTACGGAAGTTCTGGGCTGACGCGCACATTAGATATCATGCGAGTGGCCGCTTTGATCATGTGACGGTGCAGACAGATCTCATGATACAATTTACGACCTTGTTTGTATCGTAGGTTTTAGTAGTCGGCTATGCCTTCGCACTTACTCCCAGACGGTTTTATGATGACACGGTAGGACACGTGTTCATGTGTATTCCTTGGTGCTTTTATATCATAGACTGCCGGCAGTGAGGAAGGTATTCCACGGGCACGATTGATGTTGTGGGCATGAGACCCATTGTTACATTTGAGTGATGACTTTGAGGGCGTGAGTCCCTGACTTGACATGACTGCTTATTTATTGTGAACTGTAGTTTTGGTTATCATACATGTCTCCTGCTTTATATAGACTACTATGATTTCATTTGCGTGATTTTCGCCACATACTTGGTACTGTTATCGACCTCTTCGGGGTTGCGTTCATGCCGCAGGTAAAGGTACTCCTACTGTTGATCCCCGTTCTTAGGATCACCGTTTCGTTGGAAAAGCTCCGCTTTCTCGAGGCTTAGCATTTTGGTATGGTCCTGTCGTTGTAGATATTTGCATTCAGGGGGTATGGCGGCCCCGTCCCGCCATTGTTGTTTTAAACTCTGCAGGTCCAGAATCGTGGTAAGGTTGGGATGAATCGCTCATTTTGGGGTATTTATATACATATATGCCGAAAGGCAACTTTTTCCTAAACCGTGTCTTATTTATACCGCTTTCATATCTTGGTTGTTTTATATTCCACGATTTCTCGATGTATGACTACTTGGGTGCGGGTAAGGCACGACCACGCCCCAAACGGTCGTGACAAAACCGCCACTTTAGGCGTCCACTGAGGTGACAAGTGTCACCCTCTCGTTGGTCAAAAACATTTCGTCTCTCGGAAAAATCCGCAAAAATTAAAAAGGACATAGCCGGAATTTTCCCTTCGCAAGCTTTGTAAAACGTTTCATCGAAAAACGACTCTAACCGGGTGTTGTGCACAAAATTTCGAACCTATGCCAAACTTTAAGTCTCAAATTGTCGTGACGACGCCCCACGTATATACTCCGAAATACGGGGTATAACATTCTCCCCTCCTTAGAAACATTCGTCCCGAATGTTCCTTCTCAAGACGGATAACGATAAAGTTCCTCTAACAAGTTGCCAATGCCACAGCTTGGCCACGAAATAACACATGTTCTCTTCCTTCCTTATTCGTCGTGCCCCCCTCGAACACTTGAACTCTCCCCGTACGTACCATACTTCAGTCATCACTTCAGTTTCCAAAACTGTGGAGTCACTACCTCCAAACTTGGTCATCTTACTAGCTTCACTTTTCCGCCAAGGCCATTCCCGGCCTTCACGAACCGATTCTGGTCGAACGCATCCACGAACTCATACGATGGTTAACTAAACTCGGGCCTAGCATCCTCGTGACCTACCACCGGCGACCACCTCGAATCGACCCCACCACAAACCGGCCGCGGTTGACCCGCGAATGGTCCTCAACCCGACCCCACCATCACACACTCTTGTTCCCGATCCGAACAATCTTACCTTATTCAAGTCATGAAAGCTACCACTTCCATTTTACACAACCCAAGGAATTCCCACAATAACTCCACGATACTACGCCCTCTGATAACGGACACACCTAGAATAAATCTTTTACACAAGACGACCTTACCTCTAAGGTCTCAATCGTGAAATAGTCTAAGGTTCACACTTACCATGCCCCCAGGCTTACCCTTCTACACTAACCAGTTTTCTAAATCACATTTTAGCACAAAGCTATCCGAACATAACACTAAACACATCATCATAACAAGCATACCAAAACTCTAGAGGTTAAGGATATACCGCCTCTACCGCTTAATCACAACTTACCGCAGGCGCATAGCAGCGGGTGATGAACCACCATCGATCCCGGCGTCGAGTCGTAACATCCGTGCTACCCTTGGTCGGACAGCCTTCGCAAATGGCCTGCCGCCGCAAAAATAACAAGCTCCTCGCACCACGACACTTCGAAATGCGGTTCGCCACATCGACCACACCGAGGTAGGGTGATCGACCGCCAACACCCTACTCCTCGAAACTCGAACCTCGAGCCACGACCGCCCCGAATACTCGATGCCCCAAGGTTGTGGAGGGCCACTGCGACCGTGGAGGTATAAAACTAGTTCTGCCGAGGCGTCCGCCTCGAAAGTCACCAGGACCTCGTTGCTCGCCTCTTCGCCGATCTTCGTCATTCCGCCGACCTCTCCGCTCTTCACCCCAAGCGCATAAGCTCGCATGCGGGCAATGTCCATGCCCGGCCAAGAGCTACACCCGAGCAAGCTCGCCAAGTAATCATCTAACCCAGAACGCAACGCGTACTGGCCCTCCATATCGCCTACTACGGGGCATAACGAGCCAAGGAGTCGAACTCCACATTGTACTCCCGAATCGCACGCCTGCTCGTCTCAACATCAAAATCTGCTTGGCCCGAGCCCTCTCATCCGTGAGGCAAGAAATGTGCAAGAAATGCCCGAGAACTCGCCCCAAACGGGAAGTGCATTCTCTCCCGACGCCTCCCACGAATCAAACCCGATCGCGGTATCACGCGGCCGATGCGAACCTAAGACCACCGACCGGTCTCCAAGCCTTGATCACTCTCGATCCAGTAATTGTTTGGATGAACTCCTCGCGATCATCCTCGTGCCTCGACCGTAGAACTCGGCGCTACATCTCGTAAAGTCCTGTAGCCTCAAACTATCCGATCTAGGGTGAACCATCGGGCGCATCGAATCTGGCCGCGGCCCACTTATCCTCATGTTCGCCACGACTCGCCAATAATCAAGCCAACTCCTTGTAACCCATCTCTCCGCCTGCATCGCTGGACCGAGGCTCGTATCAGGGTCTCAGCAGCCATCCGCCGCGCTCTAAACTCGCTGGCAAGGGCGCAAACCTCGCCGTCAAGCATAATCTCATCGACCGGCTCGCGCTCGTACTCCTCAGATCTCACTAGCAGCACTCGCCGCCTTGCCCTTCGGGCTCTGGTTGCTTGGCGGAGGCATAATCGTAAAAACGAGATACGTCGAGAGGGTCCAACTTACAACTGACTCTAAGGCACGATCTCATAATGAGAAGAATGGAAACCAATCCTAAATGTCCTGCAGCCTCCTGATTATAGATGTGGTGCACAACACATCGATAATCAAGACTCTACTAGACACGGTTTGTAGACACCTTCCGAGGATTAACTGCTCTGATACCACTTTTGTCACGACCCGATCCCGGGCCCGTGACTGGTGCCTTACCCCGGGCACCCTAGTGATACAACATCAGAGAAAACCAGCGGAAAATAAAACTTACACAAGAAACAAGATATATGATCATAAAACAGGCCAACCAAACGGTTACCTTCCAATAAAGTATATATATATAACTCTTTCAAAACGTAAGCTTTAATCCTTTTTACAAACCCCGCCACAACAAAGATTTCATGCACTTCTAAGAGTTTTATACAACATGACGGGACAGGGCCCCGCCATACCCCTGAATGTACAAAAAACCTACAACTCAGGGTAACATACCAAAAGATAAGCCTCCGGAGGACGGAGCTTCCCAACGCTGAACCGTGATCCTAAGAGCGAGGATCAACTACCGATGTACTCTACTGCGGATTTAACGCAGCCTCAAGGAGGTCAAGACAACAGTACCAAGTATGTGAAATCAAAATATCGCAGTTAAATCATAATACATAAAGCGGAGACATGTATGATAACAAAAATACAAGACGCAATCATAAAAGAGCCAAGTCGTGACTCACGCCTCAATGTCATTACTCAATATAACTATGGGTCTCACGCCACAACATCAATCATGTTTGCATCATGGCCACATGCCCCTGACTGCAGACGGTAGACATGTCCATGATGCAATAATAATAATGCCGCACGCCACATGCCGCCTCGGTGTAGACATGTCCATGTAACATCAACAACAATATACTGGGTGATCAACCCCGCCGCATGGCCACATGCCCCCGGAATTCTGCATCGGTGTAGACATGTCCATGTAACCACAATAACAATATATCGGGTAATCAACCCTGCTGCATGGCCACATGCCCCCGGAATTCTGCATCGGTGTAGACATGTCCATGATGCAACAATAATAACAATATACCGCAACCAGCTATCACAAACAAGCTCAAGCAAATTACCATACTTCTAGACTTTTATAAAAGATCCACTCTTTCTCAAGAAGTCACCTGATATCAACATTTGCACAACAAAGGCTATCACAACAAGCATAGGCGAGTTACACAACAACAAGCATAGTCGAGTTACACGACAACAAGCATAGGCAAGTTATACACAACTCAAGGTACTTCCATTTTGTATCCAAGTCTGGGTTTTAACCCTAAAGTACTACATTAACTCTTTTTAAAGGATCTGTTCCTTTCACAAAAGTCACATAATACCCGTAGTATAAAATAGAGTGACTATCTTTTTAAGTAAACCAAAATACTTCCCTTTGTAAAATCAAGTAACAACATTATTTTCCAAACGTTCAAGTTTGCCTAATTTCAAATGCTCAAGTTTCTCATTTTAGAAAGGTTTCATAACTCATAGTCTTAATCTCTTTTAAAACAATTGAGTAACATATGTCTTGTACGTGAGCCGTTTATTCTTGTTTACAACAATCTTGTTACAGCAGCCATGATCTAGGAAATGTAATACAATTTTGTATTATCTTAGCTTCTATGCAGATGGAGGTTTCTACTGGTTTTAATAATAATTTGTTATTTGTCAATACACTTTCCTTTATTAGCGCTGCTGTGGTTTGTTCGACACTTATTCTCATTTCCAAATCAATAAAACATTATTCTTTTAAAACCAAGTACTCATTACTCACGAATGAGGTTTCACAACACTTTTAACAAAATGTTAATTACCAAGTAAAACAAGTTAAGTCTCTTATCTTTCAAGATCAAGTCTCTTAACTTCTACAATCAATAAACCAATCTTTTACCTACATAGAGTCGTTATAACTAACTTCCCATAAAGCTATTATAACACCCTATGTTTTAAACCAACCAACTCATTTAGCACATGTACGTCTACCGTACTACATAGTTTACAAAGCATCATGCTAGAAGGATAGGAAGAGGTTCACATACCTCGCGACGATTATCGACAATAAGCAAAACGCTCCACAGTACTGTAAGTAGAATACGCTACTCGCAGTACTTCCACCTATAAGGCCACAAACGTCTATTAACTTCTAACCGCACGGTTTCATATTCTACAGAAAATTCGGCGCATGGCCGCGTAAATCTCCTCTCTATCGAGGCTACCAAGCCAACCGGGGTTATACGCCTAACCTGACGTATACAATTCTACTATACAAGAATACCACAAGTCTCATCAGAATACACCCTATGTAATTACGATTCGATTCTCTTCTTTAAATTCAGGCTTAAGTCAACAGACATTGCCAAAGCTATGCTTAGTTCTATATAGTATACCTCAACTATATAATCCTACAATATGTAATTTCCAATTACAATAAGGGGACAAGAATATTTACCTCGATAAGCCCAAAATTATCCAAGTTATAATGTCGATCCTGAGCAAGGTTTAGCATCTACTCCGTGCGCTCCAATCCGCTCCAAACAACCCTTAGAAGTTCTAACCAACTTCTACTTAAATACTTCAACCAACTATGAAGATTTCCTTAGGGTTTCGGTTTGAGACTAAAAGGACAAAAGGTAGTATTTCCGGGCTCTACGTATAGAGGTAACTTTTGGAATACTACAAGGTAAAGGCTAAGGTATTTTGGGCATTATAACAATACTTGGAGAGTATTTCTACCAAGAGGGGGTTGTATTATACGAAACAACTAGGCTAGGGGGGGGACCTCTCGGCCAAAGGCCACTAGGAGGGGGGAGAGGGAGGCTCTCGGCCACAAGGCCTCACAAGGGGGGGAGGAGAGGCTAGGACGAGAACTACACTCAAAGGGAGGGAGAGGGACTCAAGACTTGGAAGATTTTGGATGAAGAAGTCTTCAAGCTTAGGGGTATTTATAGGAAAACCAAAGGCCAACCAATGGCCAAGATCAAGCCATGTGCAAGGCAAGTGTAAGGCCAAGATCAAGCCAAGTGCACCCTAACCCTACTCCACAAAACACTCCACAAAACAAGGCACAAAACAAGCCACAATTCAAGGCCATTCGTCCAAGGCCAAACCGCCCACTTTAGGCGTCCACTTGAGGGTGACAAGTGTCACCCTCTCGGTCAAAAACATTTTCTCTCGGAAAAATCCGCAAAAATTAAAAAGGACATAGCCGAATTTTCCCTTCGCAAGCTTTGTAAAATGTTTCATCGAAAACGACTCTAGCAAGTGTTGTGCACAAAATTTGAACCTATGCCAAACTTTAAGTCTCAAATTGTAAATGCGACGCCCCACGTATATACTCTGAAAATACGGGGTATAACACACTTTTCCCGTTTTTACTCACTTTTTCATCTTTCTCCAAGGCCCGAATAACCGTAATATATATACCATATATAAGGCGTAATAATTAAACAACATAAAGAAGGGGATTACACGCCCAAACGGTAACGCGGTTTACTATCACGCCTTCATAACAACAATAAGTAAAAGAAGGGGATTACGCGCCCAAACGGTAACGCGGTTTACTATCACGCCTTCATAACAATACAATAATTAAAAAGGGGATCACACGCCCAAACGGAACGCGATTGAACAATCTTCCCCTTAACAGAAATGTAAATACAGTCCAAAGTAAATACAGTCAAAAGTAAATACAGTCCAAAGTAAATACTGTCCAAAGTAAATACAGTCCAAAGTAAATACTGTCCAAAGTAAATACTGTCCAAAAAATACAGTCCTTAAGTTGGGGTCCTTGGCCAACTTTGTCCATTTTACTTATCCAAATTTACTCATTAGTCATCCAACTTATATTTCCATTCTTAATATAAGTTATAGTTACTTTGTTATTAGCTTCTTAGCAAGTAAGATACGTTTTTACCATTTTAATGGCTAACGGCCAATCCTTTCTTTTAACAAGTTAACAAGATCCAACTCTTCCAAACTTTACTCCATATATTATATACTCCATAATATACTTATAATATATGTATAATGACCAATTCACAAAGAGGTTAAGATTTACTACCTCAAATAGCCCAAAATCTATCCAAGAACTTAATGTCGCTCCAAGCAAGTCTTAGCTCCAAATCTTTACGTTCCAATCCGCTACAAGCAACCCATAGAAGCTCCTAACCAACTTCTCTTCAAGATTCAACTCCAAAAAGTGAAGAACACTTAGGGTTTTTGTTCATGGAGCTCTCGGCCAAGGTGAAGTTTAGAGGTTAGGGGTGTGAAATCTTTTCCAACTCTTGGTACACAATCTTCCTAACACCTTAGGGAAGAACACTTGAGAGTTTAAGAATTGTTGGACAAATTTAGGTCAAGGAATGGCACCATGGCCGAAACCACAAGGCAAGGGAGAGAGTATTTGTTCAAGTCTTGAAATGGTTAAGTGTGGAAGTTTTCATCAACTAAGGGTGCATATATAGGACAACCAAGGGCTAGGATGGAGGCAAGTGTGTGGTTGAGATTGGGGACAAGTGTGTGTGGGTCCCACAAGCCACTTGTCCACACAAAATATCTAGCAAGACTTGGCCACTTGTCTTGCCACTTGTCTAGCATAATTCGGCCAAGAGCCACCTAGGGGGGTGACACGTGTCGCCCTCCTACTCGTCCAAAATATTTCATCTTCCGAAAATATCCATAAAGGCCAAAATCTCGAAAACAAAGTGGGCCCCACAAAACCGTAAATTTCTCCCGTGGGCCCCATGTGACCAATTCCGGAAATAAAATTCCATAATTCTAATATAATTCAAGAAGCCCAAATACCAAATCTGGGAATCCAATTCCCATCAACGAACCTTTTTCCTTCACGAAATCCGGAAACTTTTCCGTCGAAAAATCACATCTTTCTTTCCTTCCAAAATTTCTGTCGTATTCTCGTACGCACGTCCTCACATACATACCCTGGAACTATAGGGTATAACAGATAGCCTTGGTGGTATTACTATGTTACCGCGTCTCTCGGTTGGAGGGCCGGCTGACTTGTTGTGAATTTGTTGGACGTACCGGCAGTGACGGAGGATTCCACGGGTATGCTTCCATTTTGTTTGATCTTGGCCATGCTTATACGATGAGGGATGTCGGGGCATGCGACCAGGATGCGGGTTAGATGCCCGTACGTTTCATTGGACGTACCGGCAGTGACGGAGGATTCCACGGGTATGCTTCCATTGTTATTATCACATGGACATGTCTACACCGATGAGGGATTCCGGGGGCATGCGGCCATGCAGCGGGTTAAACTCCCGGTATATTATTATTGTCACATGGGCATGTCTACCGATGAGGATTCGGGGCATGTTGTGTCACGACCGAACCCGACCGTGGATCGTGCCTTACCCCGCACCTAGTGATACAACATCGAGAAATCGTGAATATAAAATAATAACATGAAGTATGAAATAATAATCTGAGAAAAATTGCCTTTCGGCATGTATATATGAAAACTTAAATTCGAACAGTTACATCCCATCCAACTCTGCCCACAACTACTGGACCTCTAGAATGACATAATAACAACGACGGACAGGGGCGTCATACCCTGAATGTAAGCACCTACAATCAACAGGGGACTATACTAAGATAAGCCTCCGGAGACACGGAGCTTTCCCAAATGCTGTACTGTGACCCTAAGAGCGAGGATCAACGGGGTGTACCTTTACTGCGGCATGACGCGGCCCCGAAGGAGGTCGATAACAGGTACCAAGTATGTGAAACTGAAAATACTGTAAATGAAATCATAGCAGTCTATATAAAGCAGGAGACATGTATGATAACCAAACTACAGTTCACAATAAATAAGCAGTCATGTCAAGTCGGGGACTCACGCCCTCGAAGTCATCACTCAAATATAACAATGGGTCTCACGCCCACAACATCAATCATGCCCGTGGAATACCTTCCTCACTGCCGGCAGTCTATGATATAAAAGCACCAAGGAATACACATGAACACCAGGTCCCACCTGTGTCATCATAAAACTGTACGGGGTAAGTACGAAGGCATAGCCGACTACTAAAACCCACAGTACCAACAAGGTCATAAACTGTATCATGAGATCTGTCTAGACCGTCACATGATCAAAGCTGGCCACTCGCCCGCAGTATCTAATGTGCGCGTCTAGCCCTGGAACTTCCCGCAGCTCCGCATGGGCCAACCTCATAGGCCCGCATGAGGTATTCCTCGCATCGAGGGTAGCTACTCCCCGGCATCGTCCTGGACTCGCAGTCCGCATGGCCACATAGACCGCATGACCACAAAGGCCGCACACTAACCTGGAACTCTCGTAGCTCCGCATGGGTGTCACACAGACCCGCATGAGGTATTCTCGAATCATAGGTCACACAGACCCGCCTGAGTCTACCCCGCATCGGAGGGCAGCTTAACCCCCGGAATCATGAGTGATATACTACTAACGTAATAGTTTATCGTTAAACAACATAAGCACAACAAGGGAAAACCCCTTTACACAAACATCACAAGATACTAACACACGTAGCATCCTAACATGTTTACCTATCAAATCAACAAGAAAGTATTACAAGACTATCACAAATCAATCACAATCAAGTTATTCACACAAGGTACTTTCTACTTTATGTTAACAAGTTCGGGTTTTTCGCCCCAAAGGACTTCATGTATTACTCTTTTAAAAGATCCGTTTCTTTCACAAAAGTCACACAATACTCGTAGTATAAAAATAGAGTTACTCTCTTCTGAAGTAAATCAAAATACTTCTTTTAGTAAAATCAAGTAACACATTCCTTTCCAAACGTCCAAGTTTGCCTAATTTCAAATACTCAAGTTTCTCATGTTCGAAAAGGTTTCGTAGTTCATAGTTTTAATCCTTTAAAAGATAATTCTCTTTTAAACAGTTTGAGAAACATATGCCTTATATGTGAGCAGGTCATTCTTGTTTATAACAATCTTATTACAGCAGCCATGATCTAGGAAATGTAATATCATTTTGTCTCATCTTAGTGTTATACCCCGTAGTTGCAGGGTATGTAGGTGAGGACGTACGTACGAGTGTACGGCAAAATTTTTGAAAAGAAAGAAAGATGTGAGTTTTCGACGGAAAAGTTTCCGGTTGTTTTTGAAGAAAAGGTTCGTTAATGGGAATTGGATTCCCAGATTTGGTATTTGGACTTCATAGATTATATTAGAATTTTGGGATTTTATTTTCGGAAATGGTCACGTGGGGCCCACAGGAGAAATTTACAGTTTTGTGGAGCCCGCTTTGTTTTTGAGATTTCCGGTATTTTGGATATTTTCGGAAGACGAAATATTTTGACGAATCGGGGCGACACGTGTCACCCCGTATGGCACCCTGGCGAATTATATTTGTGCACAACACGGTTAGAGTCGTTTTCTAAACGTTTCCACGACTTGCGTAGGAAAATTCGGCTATGTCATTTGTTATTTTTACGGATTTTTCCGAGTAACGAGACATTTTGGATCAACGGGAGGTGACATGTGTCACCTCACATCGGAAAGCGCGGCAACCTCGACGATTTGGGCATGACTTTATGCCTTGTTTTGTGCCTTGTTTTGTGGAGTGTTTTGTGGAGTAGGGTTAGGGTGCACTTGGCTTGATCTTGGCCTTACACTTGCCTTGCACATGGCTTAATCTTGGCCATTGGTTGGCTTTTGGTTTTCCTATAAATACCCCCCCTTAGTGATGAACTTATTCATCCACTCCTCACTTTGTCTTAGCCTTGAAAACTCTCCCTCCCCTCGAGTGTTCTCGCCCTAAGCCTTCCCCTCCCTTTGAGTGGCCTTGTGGCCGAGAGCCTCCCCCCTCCCCCCTTTGAGGTGCTAGCCGTGGGGTACCCCCCCCCCCCTAGCCTAGTTGTTTTCGTATAATACCCCCCTTTTGTGGTATAGAAATACTCTCCAAGTATTGTTATAATGCCCAAATACCTTGGCCCAAATACCTTGTAGTATTCCCAAGGTTACACTTATACAAAAGCCCAGAAAATACTATTATACTTCCCTCAGTCACAAAAACGAAACCCTAAGGAAAACCTTCATAGTCGGTTGAAGTGTTAAGTAGAAGTTGGTTAGAACTTCTAAGGGTTGTTTGGAGCGGGTTGGAGCGCACGGAGTAGGAGCTAAACCTTGCTCAGGATCGACATATAAACTCGGATAATTTTGGGCTTATCAAGGTAAACACTCTTGACCTTCTGTTGTAATTGGAAATTACATGTTGTTGGAATATATAGTTAAGGTATACTATATAGAATTGAACATAGTTGTGCGGCAATGTCTTTTGACTTAAGCCTGAATTTAAAGAAGAGAACTGAACTGTAATTACATAGGACTGTATTACAGTAGACTTGTGTAGTATTACTGTGAGTAGAATTGTACACGTCCGGTTAGACGTGCAAACCCCCCCCCCCCTGGTTGGCTTGGTAGCCGGCCTCGATAGAGGAGGAGATTACGCTGTTGCGGGAAAGTGCCGAATTTTACGTAGGATATTCTACATTGAGATCTAGATGTTAATAGGCGCCTTGTGGCCTCTATATGTTGAAGTACTACGTATGTAGTGATCTACTTGGCTTAGGAGTAGCCGAGCGGTTCGAAAGTTACTTGAGCGTTTTGCTATTAGTCGATAATCGTCGCGAGGTATGTGAACCTCTTCCTATCTTTTCTAGCATGATATGTGTGAGCTATATAGTACGGTGACGCATACGTGTTAATCGTATTTGGTTGTTTTAAAACATAAGTGTTATACTAGCTTTATGGGAAGTTAGGTATAACGCCTTAAGTGGTAAAATGAATGGTTTATTAATTTCAAAAGTTAAGAGACTGGATCTTATAAGATAAGAGACTTAACTTAAATGAATTAATATGGATTTTGTGTGAAACCTCATTCGTGAGTAATGAGTACTTGGTTTTAAAAGGAATAATGTTTCACGATTTCGAAATCGAATGTGTATCAATAAACCACCGCGGCGTTAATAAAGGAAAATGTATTGAATAATTAAGTATTATTAAAACCAGTAGAAACCTCCATCCGCATAGAAGCTAAGATGAGACAAAATGATATTACATTTTCTAGATCATGGCGCTTAATAAGATTGATTATGAACAAGATTAACCTACTCACCTATGGCATATGTTACTCTATTGTTTTAAAAAGAGGTTAAGACATTGAACTATGAAACTTTTCTAAAAAGAGACTTGCGTAATTGAAATTAGGCAACCTGGAACTTTAGGAAAAGAAAGGCATTGTGTTGTCTTAAAATGGTTTAAAACATAAAGTGTTATAACAACTTTATGGGAAGTTGGTTATAACGACTTTATGAAAACAAAGAAGGGTTTTATCATTTGTTTTAATGTGGTAACTTGACTTTTAAAAGAGAAGTATTTTGGTCAAAAGGAAGGCATGGTATTGCCTTAATTTGGTCTTAAAAGGAAAGTATGAAAGTTGTTTTGGTTTACTTAAAATATATAAGTCACACATTTTTATATACTACGGGTATCGGGTGACTTTTAGAAAAGGAATGAATCTCTTAAAAGGAATTTAACGACGTAGTACTTTAGGGTTAAAATCCGACTTGACATAAAATGAAAGTACCTTGAGTTGTGTATAACTTGCCTATGCTTGTTGTTATGAAACTTGACCATGTTACGTGTGATAGCCTTGTTGTGCAAGCATCGCGGTTCCACTCGACTACCGGCTCATCCGGAATGTATTTCACTCGACTCTGGCTCATCCGGGAATGTATTTCACTCGACCACGGCTCATCCGAATGTATTCCACTCGACTCCGGCTCATCCGAATGTATTTCACTCGACCACGGCTCATCCAGAATGTATTCCACTCGACTACGGTTCATGGGACGAACCGGAATGTATTCCACACGCTTTCTATCTTGGGTCCATAAGACGGGCGAGACACGTTATACGTATCACATGATTTGTACCTAGCGCCATGGCGGTGAGGAAGGAGTTCCACGGGCATGAGGATGACTTTGAGGCGTGAGTCCCCGACTTGACATGATCGCTTTATGTTGCGAATCGTAGTTTGGTTATCATACATGTCTCCCGCTTTATATAGACTATTATGATTTCATTTACTGATTTTACGCTTTCACATACTGTACTGTTATCGACCTCTCCCGGGCCGCGTTCATGCCGCAGTAGAGGTACATCGACCGCCGATCCCCTTATAGGATCACATTTCGTGTTGGAAGCTCGTTCCTTGGAGGCTTATCTTTGGTATGTTACCCCGAGTCCGTAGGTTCTTGTACATTCGGGGTATGGCGGCCCCGTCCGTCATAGTTGTTGTCACTTCTTAGAGGTCCGTAATCTTGTTGTGGCGATGCGTAAAAGGATAACCGTCGGGTATTTATGTATATATCGAAGGCAATTTTGGTTGGCCTGCTTATTTATCATGTCTCTTAATTCATGTTCATGTTTTTATTTTCACGATTTTCTCTCGATGTTGTATCACTAGGGTTCCTGGTAGGCACGATCCACGGGCCGGTTGGTCGT
The DNA here is from genome assembly GCA_029844215.1 of Przewalskia tangutica. NCBI lineage: Eukaryota > Viridiplantae > Streptophyta > Magnoliopsida > Solanales > Solanaceae > Przewalskia > Przewalskia tangutica. The sequence goes on from CM056727.1 coordinate 70,842,961, forward strand.
GACAAAAGTGGTATCAGCGCTTAGTCCTCGGAAAGTGTCTACGATCGTGTCTAGTAGAGTCTTGATTATCGGTGTGTTGTGCACCACATCTATAATCGTGAGGCTATAGGACATTTAGGATTGGTTTTCATTCTTCTCATTCTGAGATCGTGCCCTAGAGTTGGGTGATAAGTTGGGCCCCTCTGACGTATTCCTTTCCTTTACCAGTTATGCCTCCGCGTAAGGCAACCTGAGCCCAGATGGGCAAGGCGGTGAGGCTGGCGATGAGATCTGAGGAGTACGAGGCGCAGCCCGTCGGTGCTCGAGACGATGCCGACGGCGAGTTTAGCGCCGCAACACCAAGCGAGCTTAGAGCGCAGCAGTGGGCTGCCGAGACTACTGATACGAGCCTCCTGGCCTCACGGCTGGAAGCAGATGAGATGGGTACAAGGAGATGGCCCGATCGGCGAGTCGTTGCCGAGATATGAGGATAAATGACGCACGGATTCCAGCCCAGTAGCACCGTAGTTCACCCCGAGCAGATTTGAGGCTACGTGACTTTATGAGTCAGAGCCCGCCGATGTTCTATGGATCGAGCCGAGGATGACCCTCGTGAGTTTATCAAGCGACTCAATGCGATCATGAGAGTGATCGAGTCTCGCAGGCGTCGGTGGTATTGTTCGCATCACCGCGTGATACCGCGATTGATCGTTTGATTCGTGGGAGTTGTCGGGAAGAGCATGCACTTCCACCGTATGGGACGAAGTTCTCAAGGGCTTTTCTTGCACATTTCTTGCCCCACGGATGAGGAGGGCTCGGTAGCAATTTTTGACGTTGAAGCGGGGCAGGCGCGACGGTTAGAGAGTATAATGTGGAGTTCGACTCATTGGCTCGATATGTCCCCGCTTTAGTGGCGACCATGGAGGGCGAGTACACCGCCACGCCAGGGCTAGATGATTACTTGGCGAGGCTTGTATGCAGGTGTAGCTCTTCACCGGGCATGGACATTGCCGCGTCTGGCTTCATGCACCAGGATGTGAGGCACGGAGAGGTCGGCGGAATGACCGAGATCGCCAGAAGAGGGCGAGCAATGAGGTCCTTTGGTAACTTTCGAGGCGGACCGCCTCGGTGATCTAGTTATGTACCTCCACCATGCTGAGTGGTCCCCGCGATCGTCGGGACGCTCAGGTATTCGAGCCGGTCGAGCTCGGGGCTTCGTTCCGCGGTATGCGTGAGTGCTAGCGGCAGGATTCATGTCCCCCTCGGTGCACGATGTGGCAAACATCATCCGGGAATGTCGTCTTTCGGTGCTTGTTTCACTGCGGCCGTCGGGGCCATGTGACGAGGCGTGCTTATAGGAGGGTACCGGCGGCATGACGCAGCGACTAGGATCGATGGCGTGTTCATCGCCTTCTGATTATGCGCCTGCAGTGATGCCTATGATTAGAGTGGAGCGGTAGCTTCAGTATATCCTTAACCTCTAGAGATTGGTACGCGTGATATGATGACCTTATATTTGTGTGCTATGCGAATAGCGTTGTGTTATTTGTGAGTTAGAAAACATGGTTAGTTGGAAGGATAAGTATGGGGGAATGGTAGTGTGAACCTTATACTATTTCAAGATTGAGACCTTAGAGGTAAGGTCGTCTTGTGAGAAAGATTTATTTTATGTTTGACCTTTATCAGAGTACGTAGTATACATGGAGATGTTGTGTGATATTTCCTTGGGTTGTGTAAAATGGAAGTGGTAGCTTTCATGACTTAAATAGGTAAGATTGTTTTGGATCGGATCAAGAATGTGGCGCGATTGTGGGTCGGGTTAAGGACCATCCGGGTCAACCCGGCCGGTTTGTGGTGGGGTCAGTTCGAGGTGGTCCCGCCAGGTGGTAGGGTCACAAGAATGCTAGGCCCGAGTTTAGTTGACCATCGTATGAGTTCGTGGATGCGTTCGACCAGAAGCGGTTCGTGAAGGCCGGAAATGGCCTTAAAGAAGATTGAGGTTAGTAAGATGACCAAGTTTGGAGATAGTGACTCCACAGTTTTGAAGCGAGCGATGGGAAGTATGGCACGTCCTGAGTGACACTAGAACCTCAGGGATCGCATGCAGTTCGGTACCATTTGTTGGGTCGCCGGAGTGACACTAGAACCTCGCGGCAAAGTGACAAAAGTGGTATCGCACGACGAGTAAGGAAGGAAGAGAACGTGTGTTATTTCGCGGCCAAGCTGCGGCGTTGGCAACTTGTTAGAGGAACTTTATCGTTATCCGACTTGAGAAGGAACATTCGGGACGAATGTTTCTAAGGAGGGGAGAATGTTATACCCCGTAGTTGCAGGGTATGTAGGTGAGGACGTACGTACGAGTGTACGGCAAAATTTTTGAAAAGAAAGAAAGATGTGAGTTTTCGACGGAAAAGTTTCCGGTTGTTTTTGAAGAAAAGGTTCGTTAATGGGAATTGGATTCCCAGATTTGGTATTTGGACTTCATAGATTATATTAGAATTTTGGGATTTTATTTTCGGAAATGGTCACGTGGGGCCCACAGGAGAAATTTACGGTTTTGTGGAGCCCGCTTTGTTTTTGAGATTTCCGGTATTTTGGATATTTTCGGAAGACAAAATATTTTGGACGAATCGGGGGGCGACACGTGTCACCCCCATGTGGCACCCTTGGCCGAATTATATTTGTGCACAACACCCGGTTAGAGTCGTTTTTCGACGAAACGTTTCCACAGCTTGCGTAGGGAAAATTCCGGCTATGTCATTTGTTATTTTTACGGATTTTTCCGAGTAACGAGACATTTTGGACCAACGGGAGGGTGACATGTGTCACCCTCACATTGGAAGCAAGGGGCGGCAACCTCGACGATTGGGCATGACTTTATGCCTTGTTTTGTGCCTTGTTTTGTGGAGTGTTTTGTGGAGTAGGGTTAGGGTGCACTTGGCTTGATCTTGGCCTTACACTTGCCTTGCACATGGCTTAATCTTGGCCATTGGTTGGCTTTTGGTTTTCCTATAAATACCCCCCCTTAGTGATGAACTTATTCATCCACTCCTCACTTTGTCTTAGCCTTGAAAACTCTCCCTCCCCCCTTGAGTGTTCTCGTCCTAAGCCTTCCCTCCCCTTTGAGTGGCCTTGTGGCGAGAGCCTCCTCCCCCTTTGAGGTGCTAGCAGTGGGTACCCCACTAGCCTAGTTGTTTTCGTATAATACCCCCCTTTTGTGGTATAGAAATACTCTCCAAGTATTGTTATAATGCCCAAATACCTTGGCCCAAATACCTTGGCCCAAATACCTTGTAGTATTCCCAAGGTTACACTTATACAAAAGCCCAGAAAATACTATTATACTTCCCTCAGTCACAAAAACGAAACCCTAAGGAAAACCTTCATAGTCGGTTGAAGTGTTAAGTAGAAGTTGGTTAGAACTTCTAAGGGTTGTTTGGAGCGGGTTGGAGCGCACGGAGTAGGAGCTAAACCTTGCTCAGGATCGACATATAAACTCGGATAATTTTGGGCTTATCAAGGTAAACACTCTTGACCTTCTGTTGTAATTGGAAATTACATGTTGTTGGAATATATAGTTAAGGTATACTATATATAGAATTGAACATAGTTGTGCGGCAATGTCTTTTGACTTAAGCCTGAATTTAAAGAAGAGAACTGAACTGTAATTACATAGGACTGTATTACAGTAGACTTGTGTAGTATTACTGTGAGTAGAATTGTACACGTCCGGTTAGACGTGCAAACCCCCCCCCCCTGGTTGGCTTGGTAGCCGGCCTCGATAGAGGAGGAGATTTACGCTGTTGCGGGGGGGGGAGGTGCTGCCGAATTTTCTGTAGGATATTCTACATTGAGATCTAGATGTTAATAGGCGCCTTGTGGCCTCTATAGGTTGAAGTACTACGTATGGCGTGATCTACTTGGCTTAAGGAGTAGCCAAGCGATTCGAGTTACTTGGAGCGTTTTGCTATTAGTCGATAATCGTCGCGAGGTATGTGAACCTCTTCCTATCTTTTCTAGCATGATATGTGTGAGCTATGTAGTACGGTAGACGTACATGTGTTAACTGTATTTGGTTGTTTTAAAACATAAGTGTTATACTAGCTTTATGGGAAGTTAGGTATAACGTCTTCAGGGTGGTAAAATGAATGATTTATTAACTTCAAAAGTTAAGAGACTGGATCTTATAAGATAAGAGACTTAACTTAAATGAATTAATATGGATTTTGTGTGAAACCTCATTCGTGAGTAATGAGTACTTGGTTTTAAAAGGAATAATGTTTTTACTGATTTCGGAAATCAGAATGTGTATCAATAAACCACTGCAGCGTTAATAAAGGAAAATGTATTGAATAATTAAGTATTATTAAAACCATTATAAACCTCCATCTGAATATAAGCTAAGATGAGACAAAATGATATTACATTTTCTAGATCATGGCTGCTTAATAAGATTGATTATGAACAAGATTAACCTACTCACCTATGGCATATGTTACTCTATTGTTTTAAAAAGAGGTTAAGACATTGAACTATGAAACTTTTCTAAAAAGAGACTTGCGTAATTGAAATTAGGCAAACTGGAACTTTTAGGGAAAAGAAAGGCATTGTGTTGTCTTAAAATGGTTTAAAACATAAAGTGTTATAACAGCTTTATGGGAAGTTGGTTATAACGACTTTATGAAAACAAAAGAAGGGTTTTATCATTTGTTTTAATGTGGTAACTTGACTTTTAAAAGAGAAGTATTTTGGTCCAAAAGGAAGGCATGGTATTGCCTTAATTTGGTCTTAAAAGGAAAGTATGATAGTTGTTTTGGTTTACTTAAAAGATATAAATCACGCATTTTTATATACTACTGGTTTCGGGTGACTTTTAGAAAAGGAATGAATCTCTTAAAAGGAATTTAACGTACGTAGTACTTTAGGGTTAAAATCCGGACTTCGACATAAAATGAAAGTACCTTGAGTTGTGTATAACTTGCCTATGCTTGTTGTTATGAAACTTGACCATGTTACGTGTGATAGCCTTGTTGTGCAAATCGTGTTCCACTCGACCACCGGGTTCATCCGAATGTATTTCACTCGACTCACGGTTCATCCGGAATGTATTTCACTCGACCACGGTTCATCCGAATGTATTCCACTCGACTACCGGTTCATCCGGAATGTATTTCACTCGACCACGGCTCATCCGGGAATGTATTCCACTCGACTACCGGTTCATGGGATGAACCGGGAATGTATTCCACACGTTTCTATACTGGGTCCATAAGATGGGCCGAGACCTGTTATACGTATCACATGATTTGTACCTAGACTGCCGGCAGTGAGGAAGGAGTTCCACGGGCATGAGGGATGACTTTGAGGGCGTGAGTCCCTGACTTGACATGACTGCTTTTATGTTGTGAACTGTAGTTTGGTTATCATACATGTCTCCTGCTTTATATAGACTATTATGATTTCATTTACAGTATTTTACAGTTTCACATACTTGGTACCTGTTATACTGACCTCCTTCGGGGGGCTGCGTTCATGCCGCAGGTAAAGGTACATCGACTGTCGATCCCCGCTTATAGGATCACATTTCAGCGTGTTGGGAAGCTCCGTTCCTTCGGAGGCTTATCTTTGGTATGTTACCCTGAGTCTGTAGGTTCTTGTACATTCAGGGGTATGGCGGGGCCCTGTCCCGTCATAGTTGTTGTCACTTCTTAGAGGTCTGTAGTACTGTTGTGGGCAGAGTCTGTAAAAAGGATAACTGTTCGGGTATTTATGTATATATACCAAGGCAACCGCTTTGGTTGGCTTTGTTTATTTATCATGTCTCTTAATTCATGTTCATGTTTTTATTTCCGCTGATTTTCTCTGATGTTGTATCACTAGGGTGCCCGGGGTAAGGCACCAGTCACGGGCCCGGGTTCGGGTCGTGACACTTAGTTTCTATGCAGATGGAGGTTTCTACTGGTTTTAACAGTACATTAATTAGTCAGTACATTTCCCTTTATTAACGCTGCAGTGGTTTGTTCGATACTTATTCGATTTCAAATCAAGAAACATTATTCTTTTAAAAACCAAGTACTCATTACTCGCGAATGAGGTTTTACAACATTTTTAACAAAATGTTAATTACCAAGTAAAACAAGTTAAGTCTCTTATCTTTTTAGAATCAGTAAGCCATTCTCTTTACCTCTCTTAAGACGTTATACCTAACTTCCCATAAAGTTAGTATAACTCTTATGTTTCCAAACCAAGTATTACTCTTCTTTCAGAATGATTCTTTTGAAATACCTCAAGTTCTTTATTATCACACATCAAGTCAGTTATAAGTCAAATCAGTTACCTTTTAAAACCACAAAGCATTTTCTTACCTACATAAAGCTGTTTAACTTCCCATAAAGCCGTTATAACACTTTATGTTTTAAACCAATCAAATACATTTAACACATGTACGTCTACCGTACTACATAGTTATACACATATCATGCTAGAAAAGATAGGAAGAGGTTCACATACCTCGCGACGATTATCGACTAATAGCAAAACGCTCCAAGTACCTCAAACCGTCGGCTACTCCTTAAGCCAAGTAGATCGCGCCACGCATAGTACTTCAACCTATAAGGCCACAAGGCGCTTATTAACATCTAGATCTTATCGTAGAACATTCTACAGAAAATTCGGCAGCACCTCCCCCCCGCAACCGCGTAAATCTCCTCTTCTATCGAGGCCGGCTATCAAGCCAACCAGGGGGGGTTTATACATCTAACCGGACGTGTACAATTCTACTTCACAGTAATGCTACACAAGTCTCTCATGTCTGATCCTATGTAATTACAGTTCAGTTCTCTTTCTTTATATTCAGGCTTAAGTCAAAAGACATTGCCGCAAAGCTAGGTTCAGTTCTATATATAGTATACTTCAACTATATAATCTAACAATCATGCAATTTCCAATTACAATAGGGGGACAAGATATTTACCTCGATAAGCCCAAAATTATCCTAGTTTAATGTCGCTCCTGAGCAACGTTTAGCTCCAACTCCGTGCGCTCCAACCCGCTCCAAACCACCCTTAGAAGTTCTAACCAACTTCTACTTAATACTCCAACTAACTATGGAGATTTTCCTTAGGGTTTCGTTTTGATCGTGGGAAGTATAATAGTATTTCTGGGCTTTTCGTATAGAGGTAATTTTGGAAAGTACTACAAGGTATATGGGCTAAAGTATTTGGGCATTATAACAATACTTGGAGAGTATTTCTATACCACAAAAAAAGGGTATTTATACGAGACAACACCACAAGGGGGGGTGTATACCCCTCGGCCAACCCCACTAGGAGGGGGGGTACTCTCGGCCAAGGGGGGGAAGGGTTCTCGGCCAAGGGGCCTCACCAAGGGGGGGAGGGACGAGAACACAACAAGAGAGGGGGGAGGATTTTAGACTTAGGAAATAATTTTGGATGAAGAAGTCTTCAAAGGGGAGGGGTATTTATAGGTCAAGCAAAGGCCAACCAATGGCCAAGATCATGCCAAGTGCAAGGCAAGTGTAGGGTCAAGATTCCTCCATGTGTACCTTATCCATCTACCACACAAATATCACAAAATATCCTACCTACTCCCACTCTCCATTCGTCCACTTTACCGCCCCAAGGTCCACCAATGAGAGGGTGCCAAGTGTCGCCCTCTCGTTGGTCCAAAATGTTTCGTCTCTCGGAAAAATCCGCAAAAAATAAAAATGACATAGCCGGAATTTTCCCTTCGCAAGTTGTGTAAAACGTTTCGTCGAAAAATGACTCAAACCGGGTGTTGTGCACAAAAATAAAATCGGCCAAGCCACTTTTAAAGCCCAAACTTTTCTACGTACGTCCTTACGTACATACTCTGGAAATACGGGGTATAACATTCTCCCCTCCTTAGAAACATTCGTCCCGAATGTTCCTTCTAAGTCTCAAAACAAACATGCGCCAGTATAGTCTTCACTGCTATACTTACGAAAACAATCCTGCCACACCTGGCCACAGAAACACCTTGTCACGACCCGAACACGGGCCCGTGACTGGTGCCTTACCCCGGGCACCCTAGTGATACAACATCAGAGAAAACCAGCGGAAATAAAAACATTAACATTTAAATAGACATGGATCAAGATAAAAGTAAATAGGCCAACCAAAACGGTTGCCTTTCAACATATATACATACATAGACATTTGAACAGTTACAATCCTTACAACCCTGCCCACAACAGTGCTACAGACCTCTAAGATTTTTTTCAACAACTATGACGGGACAGGGCCCCGCCATACCCCTGAATGTACAAGAACCTACAGACTCAGGGTAACATACCAAAGATAAGCCTCCGAAGGAACGGAGCTTCCCAACACGCTGAAATGTGATCCTAAGCGGGGATCGACAGCCGATGTACCTCTACCTGCGGCATGAACGCAGCCCCCCGAAGGAGGTCGATAACAGTACCAAGTATGTGAAATCAGAAAATCAGTAAATGAAATCATAGCAGTCTATATAAAGCAGGAGACATGTATGATAACCAAACTACAGTATACCACAATAAACAGTCATATCAAGTCAGGGGCTCACGCCCTCCAAATCATCACTCGTGCCCGTGGAATTCCTTCCTCACTGCCGGCAGTCTATGATATAACAACACCAAAGAGTATCCATGAACACCAGGTCCCACCTGTGTCAATAAAACCGTACGGGGCAAGTATAACTACCAGATCCGACCGTACCAATAATCTCGCATAACCATATCACGAAGTCGACACGTGGCAAGTGCAATAGCCTCGCGACTCGCTGCGCCACGTAGGCGACGGGGGCAAGTGAATCGACTACGCACTGGATCACAACCGTAAGTCACGGCTCCATCCAAACACCGACTCGCGAAGGCGACACGCGGCAAGTGCACTAACCTCCACCACTCCACCGCGCCACGTGGCCGGGCGAGTGAATCGCCGTGCACCGATCACAACCGTAAGTCACGATACTTCGCGAAGGCGACACGTGGCGGTGCGATAACCTATACCAGATCCACTGCGCCACGTGGTAGCGGGGCAAGTAAACAGGCTACGCACCCGATCACAACCGTAAGTCACGATACTTCGCCATAAATAACCATAATGGTCACATATCCACATCATCGGTGTAGACATGCCCATGTAATAATAATAATGAAAGTATACTCGTGGAATCTCTCGTCACTGTCGGTATGTCCAAGTAAGTTCTCAACAAGTCAACCGGCCCTCCATCGAGAGACGCGGTAGTATAGAAACACAATTCTTGCACAACAAAGACTATCACCATAAGCCTAGGCAAGTTATACAACACCACACATAGGCAAGTTACACAACAATCAAGCATAGGCAAGTTACACAACAACGAGCATAGGCAAGTTATACAACACCACACATAGGCAAGTTATACATAACTCAATGTACTTTCATTTTATGACAAAGCCCGGATTTTAACCCTAAAGTACTACGTACGTTAAATTCCTTTTAAAGAGATTCATTCCTTTTATAAAAGTCACCCGATACCCGTAGTATAAAATAGGGCGACTTACATCTTTTAAGTAAACCAAAACAACTTCCATTCTTTCCTTTTTAAAACCAATTAAGGCAATACCATGCCTTCTTTTTAGACCAAAACACTTCTTTTGTTTTCATAAAGTCGTTATAACCAACTTCTCATAAAGCTGTTATAACACTTTATGTTTTAACCCATTTTAAGACAACACAATGCCTTTCTTTTCCCTAAAGTTCCAGTTTGCCTAATTTCAATTACGCAAGTCTCTTTTTAGAAAAGTTTCATAGTTCAATGTCTTAATCTCTTTTTAAAACAATTGAGTAACATATGCCATAGGCGAGTAGGTTATTCTTGTTCATAATAAATCTTATTAAGCAGCCATGATCTAGAAAATGTAATATCATTTTGTCTCATCTTAGTTACTATGCAGATGGAGGTTTCTACTGGTTTTAATAATACTTTATTAGTCATTACATTTTCCTTTATTAGCGCTGCAGTGGTTTGTTCGATACTTATTCTGATTTCCGAATCAGTAAAACATTATTCCTTTTAAAACCAAGTACTCATTACTCACGAATGAGGTTTCACACTAACATCCATATCAAGTCAAGTCTCTTATCTTTTAAGATTAAGTCTCTTAACTTCTAAAAATCAGTAAACCATTCTCTTTATCTCTCTTAATGACGTTATACCTAACTTCCCATAAAGCTAGTATAACTCTTATGTTTTCAAAACCAAGTATTACTCTTCTTTCAGAAAGGGTTTCTTAATGAAATACTTCAAGTTCTTTATTATCACACATCAAGTCAGTTATCTTTTTAAAACCACAAAGCATTTTCTTACCTACATAAAGTTGTTATAACCAACTTCCCATAAAGCCGTTATAACACTTTATGTTTAAACCAATCAAATACATTTAACACATGTACGTCTACCGTACTACATAGTTATACACATATCATGCTAGAAAGATAGAAAGAGGTTCACATACCTCGCGACGATTATCGACTAATAGCAAAACGCTCCAAGTACCTCAAACCGTCGGCTACTCCTTAAGCCAAGTAGATCACGCCACACGTAGTACTTCAACCTATAGAGGCCACAAGGCGCCTATTAACATCTAGAGCTCAGCGTAGAATATTCTACAGAAAATTCGGCAGCACCTCCCCCCCCTCCCCCCCGCAACAGCGTAAATCTTCTCCTCTATCGAGGCCGGCTACCAAGCCAACCAGGGGGGGGGTTTGCACGTCTAACCGGACGTGCACAATTCTACTACACAGTAATGCTACACAAGTCTACTGTAATACAGTCCTATGTAATTACAGTTCAGTTCTCTTCTTTAAATTCAGGCTTAAGTCGCAAGACATTGCCGTAAGTATTATTCAATTCTATATATAGTATACTTCAACTATATAATCCTACAACATGTAATTTCCAATTACAATAGAAGGTCAAGAGTGTTTACCTCGATAAGCCCAAAATTATCCAAGTTTAAAGTCGATCCTGAGCAAGGTTTAGCTCCTACTCGGCGCTCGGCCGCTCCAAACAACCCTTAGAAGTTCTAACCAACTTCTACTCAATTACTTCAACTATCAATGAAGATTTCCTTAGGGTTTCGTTTTTGTGACTGAGGGAAAGTATAATAGTATTTTCTGGTCTTTTGTATAAGTGTAACCTTGGGAATACTAAAAGGTATTTGGGCATTATAACAATACTTGGAGAGTATTTCTATACCACAAAAAGGGGGGTATTTCTACGAGACAACTAGGCTATGGGTGGTACCCCACGGCTATACACAACAAAGGCGGAGGCTCTCGGCCAAGGGGCCTTCTCAAAGGGGGGAGGGGGTGTGGTGGACGAAAGCTCTCACTAAGAGGGGAGGGAGGAATTTAACACTTAGAACAATTTTGGATGAAGAAGTTCATCAACAATGAGGGGTATTTATAGGTCAAGCAATGGCCAACCAATGGCCAAGATTAATCCATGTGTTAGGCAAGTGTAAGGCCAAGATCAAGCCAAGTACACCTTATCCATCTACCACCAAAAATATCCTACCAACTACTTGACAAAACAAGCCACAATTTCGTCCACTTTGCCGCCCACTTCCTTCCAATGTGAGGGTGACACATGTCACCCTCCCGTTGGTCCAAAATGTTTCGTCTCTCGGAAAAATCCGCAAAAATTAGAAATGACATAGCCGGAATTTTCCCTTCGCAAGTTTAGTAAAACGTTTCGTCGAAAAACGACTCATTTTGGCACTTGTGCCCAATTTCGAACCTTTGCCTACTTTAAGGCTTAAATTATAATACGTACGCCCTTACGTACATACTCTGGAAATACGGGGTATAACATTCTCCCCTCCTTAGAAACATTCGTCCCGAATGTTCCTTCTCAAGATGGATAACGATAAAGTTCCTCCAGCAAGTTGTCAACGCCACGCCTGGCCACGAAATAACACACGTTCTCTTCCTTCCTTACTCGTCGTACCCTTCTCGAACACTTGAACTCTTCCAGTACGTACCACACTTGATCCATCGCTTCGCTTCCAAAACTTTGGAGTCACCACCTCCAAACTTGGTCATCTTACTAGCCTCAATCTCCCTTAATGCCATTCCCGGCCTTCACGATCCGCTTCTGGTAGAACATATCCACGAACTCATACGATGGTCATCTAAACTTGGGCCTAGCACCCTCGTGACCCTACCACCTGGAGGGACCACCCAGAGCTGACCCCACCTCGAAACAGGCTGCGGGTTGGCCCTCAACATGGCCCCAACCCGACCCACTTAACGCATTACGCTCTTGTTCCCCGATCCGGAACAATCTTAACAATACAGGTCATGAAAGCTACCACTTCCATTTCACACTACCCAGGGACTTACCCTTTTTCACTAACCAGGTTTCTAAATCACATTTTAGCGCAAAGCTATCCGAACATAACACTAAACACATCATCAATACATACAAAACTCTAGAGGGTTAAGGATATACCTGAAAATAGGCGGTTCAAAGGACCGCTAAAACTGGGAACTTCCACCGCGACCTCTACCGTGGCCTGCCGGTGTATGAACATCCTGCCTAGCTATGGAAGGTGAAGAACCCGAATCGCTCTAGTAGTCTGTGCTATCCCACCGATACTACCCCTGGACAGATCTCGTCAAATGGCCACATCGGCGCAAGTATAGCAATCTCCCAAACCAAGACGACATTCCTCATGGGCTTTACCACAATGGTCACACCGAGATACGGGTGGCCTCATCCGTGAGCACTTACTCCCCGAAAATCAAACACGGGAGCCCGACCGCTTCCCGAATATCCCGGCGTCCCGAAGGCGTGGAGGACCACTCATCTTGGCGGAGGTACATAACTAGTCTGCTTCGGCGGTCCGCCTCGAAAGTCATCAAAGGACCTGCTGTTCGCCTCTTCGCGATCTCGGCCATTCCGTCGATTCTCCGCCTCACATCCAAGTGCATAAGCTGCATGCGGGCAATGTCCATGCGGTGAAGAGCTACACCAACAACTCTCGCTAGGTAATCATCGAGCCTCAGTAACATATCGGTGCACTCGATCCTCCATACAAGCTACTAACGCGGACGTCGCCAATGAGTCGAACTCTACATTGTACTCCCGACCGCACGCGCTTACTGCGCAACACCAAAAATCGTCGGCGAGCCCTCTGTCACGACCGAACCGGGCGTGATCGTGCCTACCCGGGCACCCTAGTGATACAACATCAGAGAAAATCAGCGGAAATAAAACATAAACATGAAACAAGAGACATGATAAATAAACAAAGCAACCAGCGGTTGCCTTACGTATATATACATAAAAACCCGAACAGTTATCCTTTTTACAAACTCTGCCCACAACAGTACTACAGACCTCTAAGAAGTGATAACAACTATGACGGGACAGGGCCCCGCCATACCCCTGAATGTACAAGAACCTACAGACTCAGGGTAACATACCAAAAGATAAGCCTCCGAAGAAACGGGGCTTTAATACGTTGAATTGTGATCCTATGGCGAGGATCCTGGCCGATGTACCTCTACTGCGGCATGAACGCGGCCCGAAGGAGGTCGATACAACAGTACCAAGTATGTGAATCGAAAATCGTAAATGAAATCATAACAGTCTATCTAAAAACAGGAGACATGTATGATAACAAAACTACAGTTCACAAATATAAAACAGTCATGTCAAGTCAGGGACTCACGCCCTCAAAGTCATCCCTCATGCCCGTGGAACTCCTTCCTCACTGCCGGCAGTCTAGGTATAAATCGTGTGGAATACGTGTCTCGGCCCATCCTATGAGACTCGATAAAGAATCAGGTGGAATACGTGTCTCGGCCCATCCCATGGGACTCGATAAAGAATCAGGTGGAATACGTGTCTCGGCCAATCCCATGGGACTCGATAAAGAATCAGGTGGAATACGTGTCTCGGCCCATCCCATGGGACTCGATAAAGAATCAGGTGGAATACGTGTCTCGGCCCATCCCATGGGACTCGATAAAGAATCAGGTGGAATACGTGTCTCGGCCCATCCCATGGGACTCGATAAAGAATCATACATAACAGATCAGCCGGCCCTCCATCGAGAGACGCGGTGGTATAGAAATACAGTACTTGCACAACAAGGCTATCACACGCAAACATAGGCAAGTTACACACAACTTGAAGTACTTCCATTTTATGCCGAAGACCAGGTTCTAACCCCCAAAGTATTACGTACGTTAAATTCTTTAAAAAGATTCAATTCTTTTATAAAGGTCACCCGATACCCGTAGTATTAAAAACAGAGTGACTCACATTTTTAAGTAAACCAGAACACTTTCTTTTTAAAAATCAAGTAACAACATTATTTTCCAAACGTTCAAGTTTGCCTAATTTCAAATGCTCCAGTCTCTTATTTTAGAAAGGTTTCATAACTCATAGTCTTAATCTCTTTTAAAACAGTTGAGTAACATAAGTCTTATGTGTGAGCCGTTTATTCTTGTTTATAACAATCTCGTTACAACAGCCATGATCTAGGAAATGTAATACAATCTTGTCTTATCTTAGCTTCTATGCAGATGGAGGTTTCTACTGGTTTTAATAACAATTAGTCAATACATTTCCTTTATTAACGCTGCAATGGTTTGTTCGATACTTATTCTCATTTCCAAATCAAGAAACATTATTCTTTAAAGCCAAGTACTCATTACTCACGAATGAGGTTTCACAACTTTTTAACAAAATTCATAGTCCTTAACATTTCATAAGCGTCATTTATAAGTTAAGTCTCTTATCTTTTAAGATCAAGTCTCTTAACTTCTAAAATCAATAAACCATTCTTTTACCTACATAAAGTCGTTATAACTAACTTCCCATAAAGCTATTATAACACCTTATGTTTTAGACCAACCAAAACTCGTTTAGCACACGTACGTCTACCGTACTACATAGTTCACAACAATCATGCTATAAAAGATAGGAAGAGGTTCACATACCTCGCGACGATTATCGACAAATAGCAAAACGCTCCAAGTACTTCAATCCGTCGGCTACTCCTTAAGCCAAGTAGATCACGCCACACGTAGTACTCCACTCCTAAAATGGTCATAGTACTTCTATCAAACCTTTCTTACCATTGAAGACTTATACCAATAAAAAGCCCTCTAATTCTACGGAAAATTGGGCAGCACTTCCCCCGTTTTTACTCACTTTTCCATCTTTCTCCAAGGCCCGAATAACCGTAATTATATGTCATATATAATGCGTAATAATTAAACAACATAAAGAAGGGGATTACACGCCCAAACGGTAACGCGGTTTACTATCACGCCTTCATAACAACAATAAGTAAAAGAAGGGGATTACGCGCCCAACCGTAACGGTTTACTATCACGCCTTCATCAACAATACAATAATTAAAGGGAATCACACGCCCAAAGCGAACGCGATTGAACAATCTTCCCTTAACGAAATGTAAATATCCAAAGTAAATACAAATCCTTAAGTTGGGGTCCTTGGCCAACTTTGTCCATTTTACTTATCCAAATTACTCATTAGTCATCCAACTTATATTTCCATTCTTAATATAAGTTATAGTTACTTGTTAAATACTTCTTCACAAGTAAGGTACGTTTGATATGTTGGATACGTTTTTTTACCATTTTAATGGCAAACAGCCAATCCTTTCTTTTAACAAGTTAACAAGATCCAACTCTTCCAAACTTACTCCATATATTATATAATCCATAATATACTTATAATATATGTATAATAACCAATTCACAAAGAGGTTTAAGTTTCACTACCTCAAATAGCCCAAAAATATCCAAGTTCTTAAAGTCGCTCCAAGCAAGTCTTAGCTCCAAATCTTTACGTTCCAATCCGCTACAAGCAACCCATAGAAGCTCCTAACCAACTTCTCTTCAAGAACCAACTCCAAAAAGTGAAGAACACTTAGGGTTTCCAACTAGTAACTTTCGGCCAAGGCATGAAAAAGAGGCTAGGGGTGTGAAATCTTTTCCAACTCTTGGTACACAATATTCCTAACACCTTAGGGAAGAACACTTGAGAGTTTAAGAATTGTTGGACAAATTTAGGTCAAGGAATGGCACCATGGCCGAAACCACAAGGCAAGGGAGAGAGTATTTGTTCAAGTCTTGAAATTGTTAAGTGTGGAAGTTTTCATCAACTAAGGGTGCATATATAGGACAACCAAGGGCTAGCATGAAGGCAAGTGTGTGGTTGAGATTGAGGACAAGTGTGTGTGGGCCCCACAAGCCACTTGTCCAACTAAAATATCTTGCAAGACAAGGCCACTTGTCTTGCCACTTGTTAGCAAATTTCGGCCAAGAGCCACCTAGGGGGTGACACGTGTCGCCCTCCTATTCGTCCAAAATATTTCATCTTCCGAAAATATCCATAATGGCCAAAATCTCAAAACAAAGCGGGCCCCACAAAACCGTAAATTTCTACCGTGGGCCCCACGTGACCAATTCCGGAAATAAAATCTCATAATTCTAATATAATTCAAGAAGCCCAAATACCAAATCTGGGAATCCAATTCCCATCAACGAACCTTTTTCCTTCACAAAACCCGGAAACTTTTCCGTCGAAAAATCACATCTTTCATTCTTTCCAAAATTTCTGTCGTATTCTCGTACGTACGTCCTCACATACATACCGTGGAACTACGGGGTATAACATTCTTCCCCCCTTAGAAACATTCGTCCCGAATGTTCCTTCTAAGTCTCCAAACATACTTGCGTCGGTATAGTTCTCCACTACTATACTTACAAAACCGATCATGCCACCAATGGCCAAAATATAATATGTGCGCAAATCTCAAATCCAAGCCAACGAGGAATCACCTCGACGATGTAAAAACAACACCAACTCTCGCTCTTGGTCCAAAGGATACTTCCTTCGCACCTTCACTTTACAAAAATGATCACTTCCATCTCTTAGCACACGTTCACTTCTTTCCTTACTTGTTGTACACTTCTCGAACACCCGAACTCTTTCCAGTATACGTACCATATTTCCGTCCTTGCTGCAGTTTCCAAAA
This sequence comes from Przewalskia tangutica, assembly GCA_029844215.1. Lineage (NCBI taxonomy): Eukaryota > Viridiplantae > Streptophyta > Magnoliopsida > Solanales > Solanaceae > Przewalskia > Przewalskia tangutica. Next base: position 70,860,032 of record CM056727.1, read on the forward strand.
CCTTGGAGTCACTACCTCCAAACTTGGTCATCTCACTAGTTTTAATTCCCACAAAGGCCATCCCTGGCCCTCACGATCCGATTCTGGTCGAACGCATCCACGAACCCGTACGATGGTTACCTAGACCTGGGCCTAGCGCCCTCGTGACCCTACCACCTGGCGGGACCACCTCGAACTGACCCCACCACATTCCGGGCTACGGGTTGACCCGCGAATGGTCCTCAACCCGACCCATAACCGCGCCAAACTCTTGTTCCCCGATCCGGAACAATCTTACTAATTCACGTCATGAAAGCTACCACTTCCATCTCACACTACCCATGTAATTATCCCACAATATTTTTCACGCATACCAAGTACTTCGACAAAGACCCACCGTAAAATCACCCACTCAAGACGGCCTTGCATCTAAGGTCTCCACGTATAATATTCTAAGGCTCGCACCTTCCATGTCCCCATACTTATCTTTTCAACTACCCATGTTCTCTAAATCACACTTAACACAATGCTATCCGTATAGCACTTCACACTTACCCACCATAACAACATAACCAAGTCTCTTAAGGGCTAAAGGCATCTCTGTAACTACTGCCTTACTTCCTCTTTGTCGCTCTAACCATAATCACACGCCTGCGGCCTAGCTATATAAGGCGATGAACCACCACCGATCCGAAAGGTGAGTCGCTACATCTGTGCTACCGCTAATCGGACAAACTCTCACCAAATGGCCCTGCTGGCCGCAAGCATAACAATCTCCCTAAACTAGTACGACATCCTGAGGACCATCCTCAGCTCTCTATCCATAGAACTCGCGTGACAACCTCAAGAAATCCGAAGTCTCAGACTATCGGATCTAGGGTGAACCACGGTTCCGTCGTCCTCATTCCCGACCACGGCCTCACTAATGGCTGGGCCATCTCACGAACTCATATCCTCGGCTCCTAGTCGTGGGCTGGAGGCTCAGGTATCGTGGCCTCAGTAGAAACTGCTGCCGCTCTAAACTCTGCTGGGGCTAGCGGCGTCATAAAACTCGTCGTCTGAAGTACTATCTCAGGTAATGACCAGGCATGTGCCCTCGTAACCCTCTGTGTTCTACTCGTAGCTCCCTCTGCTGCCTTGCCCATGCAGGCTCAGGTTGCCTTTCGCAGAGGCATAACTGGTACATACGAATACGTCCGAGGGAGTCCAACTTATAACACAGCTCTAAGGCACGATCTCAGAGTGAGAAGAATAGAAACCAATCCTAAATATCCTGCAGCCTCCTGATTATAGATGTGGTACACAACACACCGATAATCAAGACTTACAAGATACGATGCGTAGACACTTTCAGGATTTAATCGCTCTGATACCACTTTTGTCACTTTGCGCGAGGTTCAGTGTCACTCGTGACCCAACAAATGGTGCCGGATCGCATGCGATCCACGAGTTTGGACCTTCTCGGGGCGTGCCATACGGAGAGCCACGGTTCGGTGCGTTCCGCGTGAGATGCTCTGGCCTCTTTATACGCTCGGCCCGAAGGAGGTCGATAACAGTACCAAGTATGTGGAATCGAAAATCAGTAAATGAAATCATAACAGTCTATCTAAAAACAGGAGACATGTATGATAACAAAACTACAGTTCACAAATATAAAACAGTCATGTCAAGTCAGGGACTCACGCTGTCACGACCCATTCCGGGGCCCGTGACTGGTGCCTTACCCGGGCACCCAAGTAGTCATACATCAGAGAACAATCAGCGGAATATAAAACAAGACATGCAACATGATATAATTTGAACATTTTATCTGAAGAAAAAGGTTGCCTTTCGGCTTATATACATAAACCAAGTTTTGCAGTTACATCCCAACTGTACAACATGACTACAGACCTCTAAGGAAAATAACAACTATGGCGGGACAGGGCCCCGCCATACCCTGACTGTACAAACTATCTACAACAGGGAGATCATACCAAAAGTAGAGCCTCCGGAGAGTGGAGCTCACGACACCAACGTAGAGATCCTAAGGATGTGGATCTAGTACTGCTTTCCTCTAGAACTGCGGCATGAGCGGCCCAGGGAGGTCGATTACAACGGTACCAAGTATGTGAAACTATAAAGTACTTTAAATGAAATCAAAGTATTCAAAACCTTTTCACAAATACATTCGTTCAATTGCACATAGTGCACATCACAACAATAACGATAATAGGAAAGCTGCGAGTGTCTAGTCTAGGCGCGAATGATCGAAGCAAGGCCAACCGCCCATAGTATCATTCTGCGTGCCTAGTCACGGACTTAGTAGTCCGCATAGGTCACACCTGGACCGCGTGAGGTATTCCCCGCGTCGGGGTAGCTAGCCGGTACTCCTCACGGACTTCGCGATCCGCATAGCCTCAAAAGACCGCATAGTCCCATGGACGCATAGGGCATCCGCGTCGGGCTAAACACCGGAATGATCAATCTCGGAGCATACGCGACTCCGCATAGTCTCATAGACGCGTAGGCCGTATAGACCCGCATCAGGGTGGCAAGCCCTCGGTATAATAAGTCAAGGGTAGGTGATACAAATAACGATACAACGGACTTAGGTTAGCAACGTAAGCCGCAAGAGAATGACCCCCTTTCACAACATTACAAGACAATTAACACATGCGGTATCATAGTATGTCTACCTATCAACCAATCTTACTACTCTTATGAAATCAATACAAGGCTTTTATAAACAAACAAGTAAGCAGTTCCTTTTATCATTCTTAAGTTGTTATACCTACTTCCCATAAAGCTAGTATAACTCTTAAGCTTTGTTTAAAACCAAATATTACTCTTACATTAAATATGATTCATTATTCCTTTGACATACTTGAAGGTTCTTATTATTGGGCTTAAGTCAAAAGACATTGCCGATTATCATATGTCGTCTACCGTACTATATATACTTAACATATCATGCTCGAGGGTATAGGAAGAATCACATACCTTCAGTGAAATCCACCGCCAAGTCGAGTATGTCGTATGAGAGAATCGACCTATAATAGTCAGACAACTATCAAAGTCTAGACTATTACGTAGGTCATTCTAAGCAGAGGGTCCTCAATTCTACGGAAAGTCGGGCAGCACAACCCTACCCGGTGAGTTATATAAGTCTACTGTGAAAACAGTCCTATGTAAGTACAGTTTGATTATTCTTCTTTTAAACCCTTCTAAGTGATTAACACTTCAATTCTATTCTGTAATATACTTCTAAGTATTTATACTATTCTTATTCTACAACAGTAAGTATTCTTTAATTCAAAAGAGGGTTAGGATTAGTTACCTCGGTAAGCCCAATAATATCCTAGAAAAAGTCGCGCCTGAGCAAGGTTTTGCTCCTAAGTTGTATGCTCCAAGGAAACCTTAGAAGTTCTTCACAACTTCTACTAAGTGCTAAGGTATTTGGGCTAGGGTATTTTGGGCATTATAACAATACAAGAAGGCAACTTTTCTACCAAGGGAGGGGGGGTAGGTTTCGGCTAGGCTAGGGGGTGGGGTAGCCTCGGCCAAGCTTCTCAAGGGGAGGGGTGTGTTTGGACGAAACAACAAGAGGGAGAGGGAGGGATTTGAGACTTAGATAGATTGCTCAATTTAGGATGAAATAACTCTTCAACAAGGGGGGTATTTATAGGTCAAGACATGGCCAACCAATGGCCAAGATTATGCCAAGTGCAAGGCAAGTGTAGGGTGAGGATTTAGGCAAGTGTCCTTGGCCAACTTGCACACAAAATATCTAGCCAACTTTATGACAAGGCTTGGCATTCCAATCGGCCTTAATGCCGTGACAAGTCCACCAATGAGAGGGTGGAAAGTGTCGCCCTCTCATTGGTCCAAAGTGTTACGTCTCTCGGAAAAATCCGCAAAAATAAGAAATGACATAGCCGGAATTTATCCTATGAAAGCTGTGGAAACGTTTCGTCGGAAAAACCGTTAAACTTTGTGAGGTGTGCCTCAAACTCGTCCAAGGCCTAACTTTAAGACCAAAACTTTTTGTACGTATTCCTTTACGTACATACCCTGGAAATACGGGGTATAACATTCTCCCCTCCTTAGAAACATTCGTCCCGAATGTTCCTTCCCAAGACAGATAACGAAAAGGGTTCTTCATAACTTAAACAGTTGCAAATGCCACACACGGCCACAAAACAACATTTAGGCAAAGCGATAACGAAAATTATAAGTAGGAAAGTGAGTTACGGAGGGTGGGGAATAGGTGAGGTACCTGCCTCATGTCCTCCTCTGCTTCCACGTCATCTCCTCCTAAGCTCGTTCGCCACGGGACTTTGACGGAAGCCACGTCCTTCGTCATGAGCGCCTAACTCGACGATCGATTATCGCTATGGGAACCTCCTCATACGATAACCCCTCGGTCACTGGACATCGTCGATCGGATGTACTGGATGGATCCCGATACATCTCTCGGATAAAGCGTGAAACACCGGATGCACGCCTCGGATCGGACGGCAGATTCAACTCATAGGCAACCTTGCCTACCTGCGGACAATGCGAAGCGGCCCAATGTACCTTGGTGAGTTTTCCCTTCTTCCGAATCTCATCACACCGCCATGGGTGACACCTTCAGAAAACCCAATCATCAATGCGAACTCGGATGTCGGCGTCGATGATCTGCATCGACGACATCGACTCGAGTATCAATAGCCGCTCTCGGATAAGCTTCACCTTATCCACTGCCTGCTGCACCAAGTCTGGTCCCACTAACTGTACCTCGCCCACATCGAACCATGCTATCGGCGATCTGCACTTCCTCCCATACAAAGCCTCATACGGCGCCATCTGAATGCTAGAGTGGTAGCTGTTATTATACGCGAACTCTACCAGCGGCAAGTGATCCTCCCAGCTACCTCTGAAGTCAATAACACAGGCTCGCAGCATATCCTCAAGAGTCTGGATAGTGCGCTCTGCCTGTCCGTCTGTCTGTGGATGAAATGCAGTACTCAGGCTCACCTGCGTCCCTAAACCCCTCTGGAAGGACCTCCAGAAGTTAGCCGTAAACTGGGCTCCTCTGTCTGATATGATCGAAATAGGGACTCCATGCAGTCTGACGATCTCTCGGATGTAAAGTCTGGCATAATCCTCAGCCGAAAAAGTCGTCCTGACGGGAAGAAAGTGGGCTGATTTCGTCAGCCTGTCGACGATAACCCATATAGAATCATGTCTCCTCTGAGTGCGAGGCAATCCTGTGATGAAGTCCATGTTGATCACCTCCCACTTCCAGGTCGGGATCTCTATCGTCTGTAACAAACCACCAGGCCTCTGGTGCTCTACCTTCACCTGCTGACAACACGGGCACTGAGCTACGAACTCTGCAACGTCCCTCTTCAAACCATCCCACCAATACACAGATCTAAGGTCGTGGTACATCTTGGTCGACCCTGGATGGATAGAGTACTTGTGTTTGTGTGCTTCCCCAGAACCTGCTGCCAAGTCCTCAAACATCCGGAACACACAACGCCCTCAAACCTTAGCACCCCATCGGTGCTACCTCAAGGACCCTTGCCCTCACGAAGAGTCGTATCACGATATCGAATCAAAGTGGATCCTCGAATGTTGCCTCTTCACTCCTCAACGATGGAAGACTCGGCAACCTCACGAACTCTAACCCCACCGCTATCGAATCAATCAAGCGGACACCAAGGCTCGCTAATCGATGCAAATCACGAACCATGCCCCTCCTCCGGTGAATATCGATAAGCTACCCATAGACCTACGGCTAAGTGCATACGCCTAACGTTGGCCTTCCCGGGTGGTACAGGATATCGACGTCATAGTCCTTGCCAACTCTAACCACCGTCTGCGTCGTGAGTTCGGCTCCTCTGGTGAAGATATCTGGAGGCTCTTGTGGTGCGTATAAATATCCACGTGAACCCCATACAAATAGTGCCTCGGATCTTGGCGTGTATCACCATTGCGGCTCAAATCATGGGTGGGGTAGTTCCTCTCGTGAATCTTAAGCTGTCGGGATGCGTATGCTATAACTTTGCCTGCTGCATCAACACACATCCCAACCCGATGCCTGACGCATAAAAATACACTACGTAACCATCCGGACCTCGGGAAGAGTAAGAGCAGGGCGGTCGTCGATTTCTCCTTTAGCTGGAAACCACGCTCCTGCGCATCGAGTCCATGAAACTTAGCGCCTTAGTCGGCCTAGTCAATGGGGCGAGATAGAAGCAAACTTCTACGAACCGCCGATAATATCTGCAAGGCCCGAAAACTACGAACCTCTGCCGGAGTAGTAGGTCAGGCCAAGTCCTAATCGCCTCGATCTTGGCGTATCCACTCGAATGCCATCGGCCACAATATGCCCAAGAAAAGCTACGAAGTCAACCAAAACTCACATTTGGAAAACTTCGCATACATTTCTTGATCGGGAAGCTATCGGCCAGATCCTCAAATGCTCGCATGCTCTGCTCTGGCGAGAATAGACCAAGATATCATCAATGAACACTATCACAAATGTGTCCAAAAATGGTTTGAACACTCGGTTCATCAAATCCATGAATACCGCGGAGCATTGGTCAACCAAAAGACATGACCAGAACTCATAATGCGTCACGGTCGGAATGCGATCTAGGGACATCCACCTCTAACTCGAACGATGATAGCCCGATCGTAGATCAATCTTGGAAAAACATCTCGCGCCACCTGCGGTGATCGAACAAATCATCAATCACGGGAAGAGGGTATACGTTCTTAATGGTCACCTTGTTCACCGCTGTAATCAACACACATACGCTGGCGTCCGTCCTTCTTCTTCACGAACAATCGGCGCCCCGGGAGAAACACTAGGTGCGATGAAACCTTCTCCAACAAATCACTCACCGCTCCTTCAACTCTCTCAACTCGGCGGTGCCATCTGTATGGCGGAATGGAAATAGTAGAGTGTCGCGGCGACATCTATACAAAACTCGATCTCCTCTCGGGAGGATACGGGAGGTCGTCTGAAACACGTCGGGAACTCGTGACTCACTGGGCCGACGGAAAATCTGGTACATGACCTCGATGATCAAACACGAACTAGATGGTAGATATACCCTTCGCACCATCTTCCTAGCCTTGAGGTAGGAAATAAACCTACCCTCGGCGATCTGGTGCTCCTTCCCACTCAACAATGGCTCCTCGAGCTGGAACCGTACTACTCTCTCTCTGCAGTCTACATTGGCATAGCAAGAGGCTAGCCAATCCATCCCCATAATCACGTCAAAGTCAATCATCTCCAACTCTATCAAGTCGGCTAGGGTCTGACGACTGTAAATGGTTACAGGACAAGCTCTATATACCCGCCGAGCTACCACCGAATCCCCCACCGGCGTAGCTACCTCGAAAGGGGCTATGGACTCGTGCTCTATCCCTATCCTACTAGCAACAAGGGAGATATATAGGGCCAGTAGAACCCGGATCTATCAAAGCATATACATCAAACCCAGAAACTGATAAGGTACCTGTGACGACATCAGGTGAGGCCTCCTGATCCTGTCGGCTGGACAAAGCATAAATGCGGTTCTGAGGACCGCTAGAACTGGGACCTGCGCCACGACCTCTGCCGCGACCTGCTGATCTCTGCGTACCCTGCCCTCCGGGGCGAGTAACTGTCGGGGATGAAGAAGCGGCAACAGACCCTGTGGGCTGGGCCCTACCCAGTGCCCCCGGTCGCAAACTCTGTGAAATGACCTGCTGGCCACAAGTATGGCAATTTCCCGTAGTAGCATAACAGCTCACAGAATGGAATCTACCGCAACGCACCCGAGCAGACCTCGAGCAGTTAGCACCCGCTACTGCAAATCAAGTCCTGGGCCCGACCGCCCCATCGCTCTGGCAGTCTTGTAAATGATGTAGGAGTGCTCTGAGCCGGTTGTGGTGCAAATCGGACCTCTGGCGATCTTGCCCACCACGAGAACCACCAAAAGAACCGGCCGTCTTGGCCTTCCTGCTGGCGATATCGGTCTGCCGGCGGTCTCTACGCCTCGCATCCTAATGCATGAGCTGCATCACGGGTAATGTCCATGCCCGGCTGAAGGGACACACCCGCACAAGACTCGGCCATATAGTCGTCTAGCCCGGTGACGTAGCGATGCACCCGGTCCTCCATATCTGCTACCAGTGCAGGAACATACCGAGCCAATGAATCAAACTCGACATTGTACTCTCTAACTGTGCGTCCTCCTTGCCTCAGTAACAAAAATCTGTCAGATCGTGCCCTCCTCATCTGCGGAGGCAAGAAGTGTGTGAGAAAAGCCTCTGAAAACTCATCCCATGCTGCTGGAGGTGCATGCTCTCCCCGGGAAAGCTCCCATGAATCGAACCAATCGACTGCGGTATCACGCAGCCGATGCGAACCGAATGTCACAGACTCAGTCTCTGAAGCCTTGACCACCCGCATAATCCTCTGCAACTGACGGATGAACTCCTGCGGATCGTCCTCCGGCCTCGACCCGTAAAACTCTGGCGGGCTACAACTAAGGAAGTCCCGTAGCCTCAAACTATCTGCCCTCTGGTGAACAACGGGTGCTACTGGAGCTGGAACTGGTACTGGAATGGCTGCCTCAAACCTCTCCTCATATCTGGCCACGACCTTGGCTAGTAACTGGGCCATCTCCTTGTACCCTAACTCCTCTGCCCGGTGAGGGTGGAGCGTAAACCTGTGGTCTCATCGGCATTCTTTGTGGCCTAAACTCTGCTGGGGCCAGCGGCGTCGTAGAACTCGCCGTCTGAGGCATCGCCTCGGGTAAAGACTGGGCCTGAGCCCTGGTGAACCTCTTTGTCATACTAGCAGCTCCTCATTTTGCCTTGCCATACAGGCCGGGTTGCCTTACGTGGAGGCATAAGCATTCTGAGGAAAGGAATACGTTAGAGGGGTCCAACCTATAACACAGCTCTAAAGCACGATCTCAGAGTGAGAAGAATAGAAACCAATCCTAAATATCCTATAGCCTCCTGATTATTGGTGTGGTGCACAACACACCGATAATCGAACTACTAGATACGGTCTGTAGACACTTTCCGAGGATTAATCGCTCCGATACCACTTTTGTCACGACCCATTCGGGGCGTGATCGTGCCTTACGGGCACCCAAGTAGTCATACATCAGAGAACAATCAGCGGAATATAAAACAAGACATGCAACATGATATAATTTGAACATTTTATCTGAAGAAAAAGGTTGCCTTTGGCATATACATAAACCAAGTTTTGCGATTACATCCCAACCGCATAACATGACTCTGAGACCTCTAAGGAAAATAACAACTATGGCGGGACGGGGCCCGCCATACCACTATGTACAAACTATCTACAACAGGAGATCATACCCAAAAGTAGAGCCTCGGAGAGAGTGGAGCTCACGACACCAACGTAGAGATCCTAAGGATGTGGATCTAGTACCTTTCCTCTAGAACTGCGGCATGAACGCACCCCAGGAGGTCGATTACAGCGGTACCAAGTATGTGAAACTATAAAGTACTTTAAATGAAATCAAAGTATTCAAAACCTTTTCACAAATACATTCGGTTCAATTGCACATAGTGCCACATCACAACAATAATAATAGGAAAAGCGTAGCGAGTCTAGTCTAGGCGCGAATGATCGAAGCAAGGCCAACCGCCCATAGTATCATGCGTGCCTAGTCTGGACTTCCGTAGTCGCATAGGTCACACCACCGCGTGAGGTATTCCCCGCATCGGGGTAGCTAGCCGGTACCCTCACGGACTTCCGCACCGCATAGCCTCAAAAGACCGCGTAGTCCATGGACCGCATAGGGCATCCGCGTCGGGCTAAACACCGGAATGATCAATCACGGAGCATACGCGACTCGCATAGTCTCATAGACCGCAGGCCGTATAGACCGCATCAAGGGTGGCAAGCCACCGGTATAATAAGTCAAGGGTAGGTGATACAAATAACGATCTGAGCGGACTTAGGTTAGCAACGTAAGTACGGCAAGAATGACCCCCTTTCACAACATTACAAGACAATTAACACATGCGATATCATAGTATGTCTACCTATCAACCAATCTTACTACTCTTAAAGAAATCAATACAAGGCTTTTATAAACAAACAAGTAAACAGTTCCTTTTATCATTCTTAAGTTGTTATACCTACTTCCCATAAAGCTAGTATAACTCTTAAGCTTTGTTTTAAAACCAAATATTACTCTTATTTTAAATATGATTCATTATTCCTTCGACATACTTCAAGGTTCTTATTATTCAGCTTAAGTCAAAAGACATTGCGATTATCATATGTACGTCTACCGTACTATATATACTTAACATATCATGCTCAAGGTATAGGAAGAATCACATACCTTACCGTGAAATCCACCGCCAAGTCGAGTATGTCGTATGCAGAGAATCGACTATAATAGTCACAGACAACTATCAAAGTCTAGACTATTCGTAGGTCATTCTAAGCAGAGGGTCCTCAATTCTACGGAAAGTCGGGCGTGACCCTACGGTGAGTTATATAAGTCTCATTGTGAAAACAGATCTATGTAAATCTGATTTGATTATTCTTCTTTTAAACCCTTCTAAGTGATTAACACTTCAATTCTATTCTGTAATATACTTCTAAGTATTTATACTATTCTTATTCTACAACAGGAAGTATTCTTTAATTCAAAAGAGGGTTAGGATTAGTTACCTCGGTAAGCCCAATAATATCCTAGAAAAAGTCGCGCCTGAGCAAGGTTTTGCTCCTAAGTTGTATGCTCCAAGGAAACCTTAGAAGTTCTTCACAACTTCTACTAAGTGCTAAGGTATTTGGGCTAGGGTATTTTGGGCATTATAACAATACAAGAAGGCAACTTTTCTACCAAGGGAGGGGGGGTAGGTTTCGGCTAGGCTAGGGGGTGGGGTAGCCTCGGCCAAGCTTCTCAAGGGGAGGGGTGTGTTTGGACGAAACAACAAGAGGGAGAGGGAGGGATTTGAGACTTAGATAGATTGCTCAATTTAGGATGAAATAACTCTTCAACAAGGGGGGTATTTATAGGTCAAGACATGGCCAACCAATGGCCAAGATTATGCCAAGTGCAAGGCAAGTGTAGGGTGAGGATTTAGGCAAGTGTCCTTGGCCAACTTGCACACAAAATATCTAGCCAACTTTATGACAAGGCTTGGCATTCCAATCGGCCTTAATGCCGTGACAAGTCCACCAATGAGAGGGTGGAAAGTGTCGCCCTCTCATTGGTCCAAAGTGTTACGTCTCTCGGAAAAATCCGCAAAAATAAGAAATGACATAGCCGGAATTTATCCTATGAAAGCTGTGGAAACGTTTCGTCGGAAAACCGTTCGCTTTGTGAGTTGTGCCTAAAAATCGTCCAAGGCCTAACTTTAAGACCAAAACTTTTTGTACGTATTCCTTTACGTACATACCCTGGAAATACGGGGTATAACACACGCCCTCAAAGTCATCCCTCATGCCCGTGGAACTCCTTCCTCACTGCCGGCAATCTAGGTATAAATTGTGTGGAATACGTGTCTCGGCCCATCCCATGGGACTCGATAAAGAACCAGGTGGAATACGTGTCTCGGCCCATCCCATGGGACTCGATAAAGAATCAGGTGGAATACGTGTCTCGGCCAATCCCATGGGACTCGATAAAGAATCAGGTGAAATACGTGTCTCGGCCCATCCCATGGGACTCGATAAAGAATCAGGTGGAATACGTGTCTCGGCCCATCCCATGGGACTCGATAAAGAATCAGGTGGAATACGTGTCTCGGCCCATCCCATGGGACTCGATAAAGAATCATACATACAAATCAGTCGGCCCTCCATCGAGAGACGCGGTGGTATAGAAATACAGTACTTGCACAACAAGGCTATCACACGCAAACATAGGCAAGTTACACACAACTTGAAGTACTTCCATTTTATGCCGAAGGCCAGGTTCTAACCCCCAAAGTATTACGTACGTTAAATTCTTTAAAAAGATCCAATTCTTTTATAAAGGTCACCCGATACCCGTAGTATTAAAAACAGAGTGACTCACATTTTTAAGTAAACCAGAACACTTTCTTTTTAAAAATCAAGTAACAACATTATTTTCCAAACGTTCAAGTTTGCCTAATTTCAAATGCTCCAGTCTCTTATTTTAGAAAGGTTTCATAACTCATAGTCTTAATCTCTTTTAAAACAGTTGAGTAACATAAGTCTTATGTGTGAGCCGTTTATTCTTGTTTATAACAATCTTGTTACAACAGCCATGATCTAGGAAATGTAATACAATCTTGTCTTATCTTAGCTTCTATGCAGATGGAGGTTTCTACTGGTTTTAATAACAATTAGTCAATACATTTCCTTTATTAACGCTGCAATGGTTTGTTCGATACTTATTCTCATTTCCGAAATCAGTAAAACATTATTCTTTAAAAGCCAAGTACTCATTACTCACGAATGAGGTTTCACAACTTTTTAACAAAATTCATAGTCCTTAACATTTCATAAAACGTCATTTATAAGTTAAGTCTCTTATCTTTTAAGATCAAGTCTCTTAACTTCTAAAATCAATAAACCATTCTTTTACCTACATAAAGTCGTTATAACTAACTTCCCATAAAGCTATTATAACACCTTATGTTTTAGACCAACCAAAACTCGTTTAGCACACGTACGTCTACCGTACTACATAGTTCACAACAATCATGCTATAAAAGATAGGAAGAGGTTCACATACCTCGCGACGATTATCGACAAATAGCAAAACGCTCCAAGTACTTCAACCCGTCGGCTACTCCTTAAGCCAAGTAGATCACGCCACACGTAGTACTCCACTCCTAAAATGGTCATAGTACTTCTATCAAACCTTTCTTACCATTGAAGACTTATACCAATAAAAAGCCCTCTAATTCTACGGAAAATTGGGCAGCACTTCCCCCGTTTTTACTCACTTTTCCATCTTTCTCCAAGGCCCGAATAACCGTAATTATATGCCATATATAAGGCGTAATAATTAAACAACATAAAGAAGGGTATTACACGCCCAAACGGTAAGCGGTTTACTATCACGCCTTCATAACAACAATAAGTAAAAGAAGGGGATTACGCGCATTTGTAACGCGGTTTACTATCACGCCTTCATCAACAATACAATAATTAAAGGGATCACACGCCCAAGCGAACGCGATTGAACAATCTTCCCTTAATGAAATGTAAATCTGATCCAAAGTAAATCTGATCCTTAAGTTGGGGTCCTTGGCCAACTTTGTCCATTTACTTATCCAAATTACTCATTAGTCATCCAACTTATATTTCCATTCTTAATATAAGTTATAGTTACTTGTTAAATACTTCTTCACAAGTAAGGTACGTTTGATATGTTGGATACGTTTTTTTACCATTTTAATGGCAAACGGCCAATCCTTTCTTTTAACAAGTTAACAAGATCCAACTCTTCCAAACTTACTCCATATATTATATAATCCATAATATACTTATAATATATGTATAATAACCAATTCACAAAGAGGTTTAAGTTTCACTACCTCAAATAGCCCAAAAATATCCAAGTTCTTAAAGTCGCTCCAAGCAAGTCTTAGCTCCAAATCTTTACGTTCCAATCCGCTACAAGCAACCCATAGAAGCTCCTAACCAACTTCTCTTCAAGAACCAACTCCAAAAAGTGAAGAACACTTAGGGTTTCCAACTAGTAACTTTCGGGCAAGGCATGAAAAAGAGGCTAGGGGTGTGAAATCTTTTCCAACTCTTGGTACACAATCTTCCTAACACCTTAGGGAAGAACACTTGAGAGTTTAAGAATTGTTGGACAAATTTAGGTCAAGGAATGGCACCATGGCCGAAACCACAAGGCAAGGAAGAGAGTATTTGTTCAAGTCTTGAAATTGTTAAGTATGGAAGTTTTCATCAACTAAGGGTGCATATATAGGACAACCAAGGGCTAGGATGAAGGCAAGTGTGTGGTTGAGATTGGGGACAAGTGTGTGTGGGCCCCACAAGCCACTTGTCCAACTAAAATATCTTGCAAGACAAGGCCACTTGTCTTGCCACTTGTTAGCAAATTTCGGCCAAGAGCCACCTAGGGGGTGACACGTGTCGCCCTCCTATTCGTCCAAAATATTTCATCTTCCGAAAATATCCATAATGGCCAAAATCTCAAAAACAAAGCGGGCCCCACAAAACCGTAAATTTCTACCGTGGGCCCCACGTGACCAATTCCGGAAATAAAATCTCATAATTCTAATATAATTCAAGAAGCCCAAATACCAAATCTGGGAATCCAATTCCCATCAACGAACCTTTTTCCTTCACAAAACCCGGAAACTTTTCCGTCGAAAAATCACATCTTTCATTCTTTCCAAAATTTCTGTCGTATTCTCGTACGTACGTCCTCACATACATACCCTGGAACTACGGGGTATAACACCCTCCTCATCTGTGGAGGCAAGAAATGTGCAAGAAACGCCTCTGAGAACTCGTCCCATATAGCTGGAAGTGCATGCTCTCCCCGGGACAGCTCCCACGAATCAAACCAGTCGACTGCAGTATCACGCAGCCGATGCGAACCTAGGACCACCGACTCGGTCTCCGATGCCTTGATCACTCTCATGATCCGCTGTAACTGTCGGATGAACTCCTGCGGATCATCCTCAGGCCTTGACCCATAGAACTCTGGCGGCCTACAACTCAGAAAATCCCGTAGTCTCAAACTATCTGATCTAGGGTGAACCACTGGTGCTACTGGAACTGCTGCGTCCAGCCTATCCTCATGTCTGGCCACGATCACGGCGATGGAATCGGGCCATCTCTTTGTAACCCATCTCCTCTGCTGCATCGTGGATGGAGGCTCGTCTTGTGGTCTCTGTAGAGGCGCCACGCTCTACTCGCAGCTCTCTCGCTTTGCCGCCTTCGGGCCCGGGTTGCCTTACGCGAGGCATAATCGTAAAAACGGTATGTCGGAGGGTCCAATCTTATCACACCTCTAAGGCACGATCTCGAATGAGAAGAATGGAAACCAATCCTAAATGTCTCGCTGCCTCACGATTATAGATGTGGTGCACAACACACCGATAATCAAGACTCTACTGACACGCTCGTAGACACTTTCAGAGGACTAATCGCTCGATACCACTTTTGTCACGACCGAACCGGGCGTGGATCGTGCCTACCGGCACCCTAGTGATACAACATCGAGAGAAAACCGGAAATAAAAACTTTAACATTTAAATAGACATGGATCAAGATAAAGTAAATAGGCCAACCAAAGCGGTTGCCTTTCAACATATATACATACATAGACATTTGAGCGATTTACAATCCTTACAACCACAGTGATTACTCTGAGACCTCTAAGATTTTTTCAACAACTATGACGGACGGGGCCGCCATACCCTGAATGTACAAGAACCTCTGGACTCGGGTAACATACCAAAGATAAGCCTCGAAGGCGGAGCTTCAACACGCTGAAATGTGATCCTAAGCGGGGATCGATACCGATGTACCTCTACTGCGGCATGAACGCAGCCCCGAAGGAGGTCGATAACAGTACCAAGTATGTGAAAGCGTAAAAATCAGTAAATGAAATCGTGATGCCTATATAAAGCGGAGACATGTATGATAACCAAACTACGATACCACAATAAACAGTCATATCAAGTCAGGGGCTCACGCCCTCCAAATCATCACTCGTGCCCGTGGAATTCCTTCCTCACTGCCGGCAGTCTATGATATAACAACACCAAAGAGTATCCATGAACACCAGGTCCCACCTGTGTCAATAAAACCGTACGGGGCAAGTATAACTACCAGATCCGACCGTACCAATAATACTGTACAACCATATCATGAAGCTGACACGTGGCAAGTGCAATAGCCTCCACCAGCTCCACCTGCGCCACGTAGGCGGGGGCAAAGTGAATCGCCACGCACTGATCACAACCGTAAGTCACGAAGCTCCATCCAAACACTGACTCGCGAAGCTGACACGTGGCAAGTGCACTAACCTCCACCAGCTCCACCTGCGCCACGTAGCTGACGGGGGCAAGTGAATCGGCCAGGCACCCGATCACAACCGTAAGTCACGATACGCCCGCTGAAGGCGACACGTGGCAGGTGCAATAACCTATACCAGATCCACCTGCGTCACGTAGCTGACGGGGGCAAGTAAACAGGCTACGCACCCGATCACAACCGTAAGTCACGATACTTCGCCATAAATAACCATAATGGTCACATATCCACATCATCGGTGTAGACATGCCCATGTAATAATAATAATGAAAGTATACTCGTGGAATCTCCCGTCACTGCCGGTATGTCCAAGTAAGTTCTCAACAAGTCAACCGGCCCTCCATCGAGAGACGCGGTAGTATAGAAACACAATTCTTGCACAACAAAGACTATCACCATAAGCCTAGGCAAGTTATACAACACCACACATAGGCAAGTTACACAACAATCAAGCATAGGCAAGTTACACAACAACGAGCATAGGCAAGTTATACAACACCACACATAGGCAAGTTATACATAACTCAAGGTACTTTCATTTTATGACAAAGTCCGGGTTTTAACCCTAAAGTACTACGTACGTTAAATTCCTTTTAAAGAGATTCATTCCTTTTATAAAAGTCACCCGATACCCGTAGTATAAAATAGGGCGACTTACATCTTTTAAGTAAACCAAAACAACTTCCATTCTTTCCTTTTTAAAACCAATTAAGGCAATACCATGCCTTCTTTTTAGACCAAAACACTTCTTTTGTTTTCATAAAATCGTTATAACCAACTTCTCATAAAGCTGTTATAACACTTTATGTTTTAACCCATTTTAAGACAACACAATGACTTTCTTTTCCCTAAAGTTCCAGTTTGCCTAATTTCAATTACGCAAGTCTCTTTTTAGAAAAGTTTCATAGTTCAATGTCTTAATCTCTTTTTAAAACAATTGAGTAACATATGCCATAGGCGAGTAGGTTATTCTTGTTCATAATAAATCTTATTAAGCAGCCATGATCTAGAAAATGTAATATCATTTTGTCTCATCTTAGTTTCTATGCAGATGGAGGTTTCTACTGGTTTTAATAATACTTTATTAGTCATTACATTTTCCTTTATTAGCGCTGCAGTGGTTTGTTCGATACTTATTCTGATTTCCGAATCAGTAAAACATTATTCCTTTTAAAACCAAGTACTCATTACTCACGAATGAGGTTTCACACTAACATCCATATCAAGTCAAGTCTCTTATCTTTTAAGATTAAGTCTCTTAACTTCTAAAAATCAGTAAACCATTCTCTTTATCTCTCTTAATGACGTTATACCTAACTTCCCATAAAGCTAGTATAACTCTTATATTTTCAAAACCAAGTATTACTCTTCTTTCAGAAAGGGTTTCTTAATGAAATACTTCAAGTTCTTTATTATCACACATCAAGTCAGTTATCTTTTTAAAACCACAAAGCATTTTCTTACCTACATAAAGCTGTTATAACCAACTTCCCATAAAGCCGTTATAACACTTTATGTTTAAACCAATCAAATACATTTAACACATGTACGTCTACCGTACTACATAGTTATACACATATCATGCTAGAAAGATAGGAAGAGGTTCACATACCTCGCGACGATTATCGACTAATAGCAAAACGCTTCAAGTACCTCAAACCGTCGGCTACTCCTTAAGCCAAGTAGATCACGCCACACGTAGTACTTCAACCTATAGAGGCCACAAGGCGCCTATTAACATCTAGAGCTCAACGTAGAATATTCTACAGAAAATTCAAGGCACCTCCCCCACAATGGCAGCGTAAATCTTCTCTATCGAGGCTACCAAGCCAACTGGGGTTTGCACGTCTAACCGGACGTGCACAATTCTACTACACGAATGCTACACAAGTCTCATGTATCTGATCCTATGTAATTCTGATTCGATTCTCTTCTTTAAATTCAGGCTTAAGTCGCAAGACATTGCCGTAAGTATTATTCAATTCTATATATAGTATACTTCAACTATATAATCCTACAACATGTAATTTCCAATTACAATAGAAGGTCAAGAGTGTTTACCTCGATAAGCCCAAAATTATCCAAGTTTAAAGTCGATCCTGAGCAAGGTTTAGCTCTACTCATGCGCTCCAACCCGCTCCAAACAACCCTTAGAAGTTCTAACCAACTTCTACTCAATTACTTCAACTATCAATGAAGATTTCCTTAGGGTTTCGTTTTTGTGACTGAGGGAAAGTATAATAGTATTTTCTGGGCTTTTGTATAAGTGTAACCTTGGGAATACTACAAGGTATTTGGGCATTATAACAATACTTGGAGAGTATTTCTATACCACAAAAAGGGGGGTATTTATACGAGACAACTAGGCTAGGGGGGGGGGGTACCCCACGGCTAGACACCACAAAGGGGGAGGGGGAGGCTCTCGGCCAAGGGGCATTCTCAAAGGGGGGAGGGGGTGTGGTGGACGAAAGCTCTTACTAAGAGGGGAGGGAGGAATTTAACACTTAGAACAATTTTGGATGAAAAAGTTCATCAACAATGAGGGGTATTTATAGGTCAAGCAATGGCCAACCAATGGCCAAGATTAATCTATGTGTTAGGCAAGTGTAAGGCCAAGATCAAGCCAAGTACACCTTATCCATCTACCACAAAAAATATCCTACCAACTACTTGACAAAACAAGCCACAATTTCGTCCACTTTGCCGCCCACTTCCTTCCAATGTGAGGGTGACACATGTCACCCTCCCGTTGGTCCAAAATGTTTCGTCTCTCGGAAAAATCCGCAAAAATTAGAAATGACATAGCCGGAATTTTCCCTTCGCAAGTTTAGTAAAACGTTTCGTCGAAAAACGACTCCTTTTGGCACTTGTGCCCAATTTCGAACCTTTGCCTACTTTAAGGCTTAAATTATAATATGTACGCCCTTACGTACATACTCTGGAAATACGGGGTATAACACACCTGCGCAAATTCTTACATCCAAGCCCACGAGGAAACACCTCTAATATTACCAAAGTAATGATCACATCTATGCTCGTAATACATGCTCGCTTCTTCCTTTACTCGTCGTACCCTTCTCGTACATTTGAACTCTTTCTCGTAACTTACCACATTTATTCCGCTTAGTTCGAAATCTACGTTACTATCTCCAATTTGGTCATCATTAACTGGGAACACTCTGAATGGATCTCCGATTTCCTTCTCGAACATAACACGAAAGACTGGGCGCACTGCCTCCTAAGTCGGACGGCAATTGCTAATATATAGGCAACCTGGCCTATCCCTCACATGAACTCAAAAGGCCCAAAGTAACTCGGGCTAAGTTTCCTCTGTTTTCCAAAACTCGTCACACCCTATCCCGGGGTGGTACCTTCAAGACCGACCGTCAACCTGAACTCCAAGTGTCGACGCCGATTATCCGCACGACTTCCGTTGACTCTGAGCTGCCAATAACCTCATCTGGATAAGCTTCACTCTATCCACATTCTGCTGAACAAGGATGAACCAACTATCTGAACCTTGCTACATCGAATCAATCAACCGGCAACTTACACTTCCGCCCCTACAAGGCTTCATAAGGCGACATCCGAACACTGAAATGGTAGCTAAAAACACTCCTTCAACAGGAGACAACAATCCTCGCAACTACCCCTGAAATCCAAACACTGGCCCGAGGGCGAATGTGATTCTGAGACTCACCTGAGTTCCTAACCCTGCCTGGTAAAAACTTTCAGAAGAAAAAGAAACAGCCGTACCCTGGGCTCCATTGTCTGTCATAAGGTGAAGGTAGGCACCCCGTGCAGCCTTACAACCTTTCTGATATAACGTCTCGCAACATACTACCGAGTACATGGTTTGGACTAAAAGATAAGACGGGCTGACCTCATCGGCCCGACTACTGGTCGAATGCATCCACAAACTCGTACGCTGGTTAACTAAACATGGGCCTAACACCCTCATGACCCTATCACAAGGCGGGACCACCACAAACTGACCCCACCACCAAACAGGCCGCGGGATGACCCGCAACGTGGCCCCAACCCGACCCGGCAACGCGCAAGGCACTAGCTCCCCGAACCGGAAAACTCTCACTAATCACGTTACGAAAACCTAGCGGTCTTCTTAGCTCAACTACCCTCTTTCATTTCACACTACTCAGGGACTTACCCCACAAACATAGCTTACGTGCACTATTCACTCCGACAAGGGTCAAACATAAAATACTTCTTTCTTTCGAGATGGCCTTACCTCTAAGGTCTCTATGTATAACATTCTAAGGCTCACACCTTTTCTATCCCCCAAATCTTACTCAGCTAACTAACCATGATTCCTAATCACAACTAACACACTGCTATCAGAACATAGCACTTATGATATACCCATCTTATCACACATACTGATCTCTAGAGGGTTAAGGATATACCTGTATCTACTGCTTCACTCCCCTTAGTCGTTCTAACCAAACCTACCCCATAGGGCGTATAGCTAGGGAAGATGACGAACTACCCACCGATCCTGAAGGCTGAGTCCTCCTACTAGGACATCCTTTCGACACATGGCCCTGACGGCCGCAGGTACAACAAGTACCAACTAAAAGACGACATTCCCCGGGGTGACGTCACGTCTGCTGTGAACAGAGGAAAATCGAATCCGGCTGGCTGGAACCTACGTGTAGCTGTGAACCGGAAGCTCTGGAGCTCTGACCAACTCCTGCATACCCCGAACGTCCTGAACCCTGTGGAGGACCTCTCTGCACTGGTGGATGTGCATAATCTAATCTGCTGCTGAGGTGATTCGCCTCGAAAGTTACCAAAGGACGCTTCATTCGCCCTCTTCTACTGTCCTTAGTTAACCCGTCGATCTCTACGTTTCTTGGCCTGCTGCGCATAAGCCCGTACACAGGCCATGCTCAAGCCTAACTGAAGAATTTCCTCTGCACGACCCTCTCTTAGATATTCATCAAGACTCGCGGTATATCGGTATACTCTCTGGTAGCCAAATCCATAGCTAGTAACAGGGTCGCCTCTTTGCAATCTCTATTCTCTGTTCCCGGTCGTGGAACTGAAGGTTCAACTTATCATGGCCGCAGTAGGAACTGCTGCCGCCGTGCTAAACTCTCTTTGAAATGGTGATGTCGCAGAACTCCCCGAATGAAGCACCATGTCAGGTGATGATTGGGCCTGTGCCCACGTAACCCTCTGTACTCTACTCGCAGCTCCCTCGGCTGCCTTGCCCTCCTGGGCTCGGGTTTGCCCTACGCGGAGGCATAACGGTAAGGGAAAGAAATACGTTAGAGGGGTCCAACTTATCACACAGCTCTAAGGCACGATCTCAGAATGAGAAGAATAGAAACCAATCCTAAATATCCTATAGCCTCCTGATTATTGGTGTGGTGCACAACACACCGATAATCAAGACTCTACTGGATACGGTCTGTAGACACTTTCCGAGGATTAACTGCTCTGATACCACTTTTGTCACGACCCGAACCCGGGCCCGTGACTGGTGCCTTACCCCGGGCACCCTAGTGATACAACATCAGAGAAATCAGCGGAATATAAAACAATAACATGAAACAACATGAAGTATGAAATAATAATCTGAGAAAAATTGCCTTTCGGCATGTATATATGAAAACTTAAATTCGAACAGTTACATCCCATCCAACTCTGCCCACAACAGTACTACAGACCTCTAAGAATGACATGATAACAACGACGGGACAGGGCCCCGTCATACCCCTGAATGTAAGCACCTACAACAACAGGGGACTATACCAAGATAAGCCTCCGGAGACACGGAGCTTTCCCAACGCTGTGACCCTAAGGCGAGGATCAACGATCGGTGTACCTTTACTGCGGCATGAACGGCCCGGCGAGGTCGATGCAACAGTACCAAGTATGAAATCAAAATATTGTAAATGAAATCATAGCGATCTATATAAAGCGGGAGACATGTATGATAACCAAACTACGATTCACAATAAATAGCGATCATGTCAAGTCGGGGACTCACGCCTCAAGTCATCACTCAAATATAACAATGTGTCTCACGCCACAACATCAATCATGCGTGGAATACCTTCCTCACCGCCGATCTATGATATGAAAGCACCAAGGAATACACATGAACACGGGTCCCACTGTGTCATCATAAAACCGTCGGTAAGTACGAAGGCATAGCCGACTACTAAAACCTACAGTACCAACAAGGTCATAAATCAGATCATGAGATCTGCATGCATCGCCACATGATCAAAGCCGCCACTCGCCCGCGATATCTAATGTGCGCGTCTAGCCACGAACTTCCCGCCTCCGCACGGGCCACCCTCATAGGCCCGCATGAGGTATTCCTCGCATCGAGGGTAGCTACTCCCCGGCATCGTCCTGGACTCGCAGTCCGCAGGGCCACATAGACCGCATGACCACCAAGGCCGCACACTAACACGAACTCGTAGCTCCGCATGGGTGTCACACAGACCCGCATGAGGTATTCTCGAATCATAGGTCACACAGACCCGCCTGAGTCTACCCCGCATCGGAGTGCAGCTTAACCCCCGGAATCATGAGTGATATACTACTAACGTAATAGTTTATCGTTAAACAACATAAGCACAACAAGGGAAAATCCCTTTACACAAACATCACAAGATACTAACACACGTAGCATCCTAACATGTTTACCTATCAAAT
This sequence comes from Przewalskia tangutica, assembly GCA_029844215.1. NCBI lineage: Eukaryota > Viridiplantae > Streptophyta > Magnoliopsida > Solanales > Solanaceae > Przewalskia > Przewalskia tangutica. The sequence goes on from CM056727.1 coordinate 70,882,728, forward strand.
CAACAAGAAAGTATTACAAGACTATCACAAATCAATCACAATCAAGTTATTCACACAAGGTACTTTCTAGTTTAATGTCGCTCCTGAGAAGTTGCGTAGAACTTCTAAGGGTTGTTTGGAGCGGGTTGGAGCACCCGGAGTAGGAGCTAAACGTTGCTAGGGACCGACATTTATACTTGGATAATTTTGGGCTTATCGAGGTAATTACTACTGTCCTTCTATTGTAACTGGAAATTACATGTTGTAGGAGTATATAGTTGAAGTATACTATATATAGAACTGAACATAGTTTTGCGGCAATGTCTTTGGACTTAAGCCTGAATTTAAAGAAGAGAACTGAACTGTAATTACATAGGACTGTATTACAGTAGACTTGTGTAGTTTGACGGGTAGGGGAGGGTACTGCCCAATTTTCCGTAGAATCTTGTATCTAGATTATTCTACCGAGTAGTCTAGACTTTGATAGACTGTATAACCTTTATAGGTTGAATGTTCTGCGAGTAGCTTGTGCTACTTGAAAGGTGGACGAGGCTAGCCGGGTTATAGCCGTGGAGCGATTTGCTAATAGTCGATAATCGTCGCGAGGTATGTGATTCTTCCTATCCTCTTGAGCATGATATTTTAAATGAGTATATATATAGTACGGTGAGCGTCGTGTGTTAACTGAATAATAATTACGGCAATGTCTTCGGACTTAAGCCTGAATAATAACTACGGCAATGTCTTTTGACTTAAGCCTGAATAATAAGAATCGTGAAGTATTTCAAAAGAATTAAGTAACCTTTTTGAAAGAAGAGTAACACTTGGTTTTAAAAGTTTTAAAAGCTTAAGAGTTATACTAGCTTTATGGGAAGTTAGGTATAACGGCTTAAGAGAGATAAAAAGAATGGTTTATTAATTTTAAAAGTTAAGAGACTTGATCTTAAAAGATAAGAGACTTGACTCAATTGAATTAAAATGAATTTTGTGTGAAACCTCATTCGTGAGTAATGAGTACTTGGTTTTTAAAAGAAATAATGTGTTACTGATTTCGGAAATCAGAATGAGTATCGACAAACCACTGCAGCGTTAATAAAGGGAAATGTTTTGATTAATGAAGTATTATTAAAACCAGTAGAAACCTCCATCTGCATAGAAGCTAAGATGAGACAAAATGATATTACATTTCCTAGATCATGGCTGCTTAATAAGATTGATTATGAACAAGAATAACCTAATCACATATAAGGCATATGTTTCTCAGATTGTTTAAAAGAGAATTATATTCTTAAATGAATAAGACTATGAACTACGAAACCTTTCTAAAATAAGAAACGTGAACATTTGAAATTAGGCAAACTTGGACGTTTGGAAAATAATGTTGTTACTTGATTTTACAAAGGGAAGTGTTTTGGTTTACTTAAAAAGACAGTCACTCTATTTTTATACTACGGGTATTGTGTGACTTCTGTGAAAGAAATAGATCTTTTAAAGAGTTAATGTATGAAGTACTTTGGGGATACATACCCGAACTTGTTAGCATAAAGTACCTTGTGTGAATAACTTGATTGTGTTGGTTCGTGATAACCTTGTAATACTTTCTTATTGATTTGATAAAGTAAACATGTTAGGATGCTACGTGTGTTAGTATCTTGTGATTGTTACGTAAGGGGGTCATTCTTGTTGTGCTTACGTTGTTAAACGTTAAGCCCGTTATACTGTTATTGTATCACATACCCCCTTGACTTATTATACCGAGGGCTTGCCACCCTTGATGCGGGTCTATACGGCCTATGCGGTCTTTGAGGGACTATGCGAGTGCGAAGTCGGCGGATCTGGGGTTAAGGCGCCTCCGTCACGGGGTATACCTCGGTGATGCAGGACCATGATTCGAGGAATACCTCATGCGGGTGCGTGTGACCTATGCGAGTGCGGTAAGTTCGAGGATAGACGCGCAAGGTGATCTGCGGCGAGTGGCGGCCGATCATGTGGTGCGGTCTAGAAAGACCTTGATACAGTTTATGACATTTTTGGTACTGTGGGTCTTAGTAGTCGGCTATGCCTTCGTACTTACCCCGTACGGTTCTATTGTGATGACTTTGAGGGCGTGAGTCACTGACTTGACATGACTGCTTATTTATTGTGAACTGTAGTTTGGTTATCATACATGTCTCCTGCTTTATATAGACTACTATGATTTCATCTGAGATTTATTTTGATTTCACATACTTGGTACTGTTATCGACCTCCTTGGGCTGCGTTCATGCCGCGGTAAAGGTACACCGATCGTTGATCCTCGCTCTTAGGGTCACGATTCGGCGTTTGGGAAGCTCCGTTCCTCGAGGCTTATCTTCGTATAGTCCCTGTTATTGTAGGTGCTTACATTCGAGGTATGGCGGCTCTGTCGTCGTTGTTGTCATATCATTCGTAGAGGTGCAGTAATCTTTGTTGTGGGCAGGGTTGTCATGGGATGTAACTGTTCGGATTGAAGTTTTATATATTATGCCGAAAGGCGAAATTTCTCTGATAATTGTTTTACACTTCTTGATATTTCATGTCTTGTTTTATGTTCCGCTGATTACTCTGATGTATGTCTACTTGGGTGCCCGGGGTAAGGCACGATCCACGCCCGGTTGGTCGTGACAAAAGTGGTATCGAGCGATTAATCCTCGGAAAGTGTCTACGACCGTATCGATGAGTCTTGATTATCGGTGTGTTGTGCACCACACCAATAATCAGGAGGCTATAGGATATTTAGGATTGGTTTCCATTCTTCTCACTCTGAGATCGTGCCTTAGAGCTGTGTTGTAAGTTGGACCCTCTAACGTATTTCTTTCCCTTACCGTTATGCCTCCGCGTAGGGCAAACCCGGCCCAGGAGGCGCGGCAGGAGGCTGCGAATAGAGTTCGAGAGGGTTCTGAGGCACAGCCCGATCATCACCGGGTGGTGTTTTCATTCGGGGAGTTATGCGACGTCACTAGCCCCAGCAGAGTTTAGCACGGCGGCGGCAGTTCCTACTGCGGCCATGATATTTGAACCTTCGTTCACGGCCAGAGCAGAATATAGATTGCAAAGAGGCGACCCTGTTGCTAGCTATGGATTTGGCTGCCAGAGAGTATACCGATGTACCACGAGTCTTGATGACTATCTAAGAGGGGGTTGTGCAAGAGTAATTCTTCAGTTAGGCTTGAGCATGGCCTGTGTACGGGCTTATGCGCAGCAGGCCAAGTAACGTAGAGATCAACGGGTTAAGCAAGGATAGCAGAAGAGGGCGTAGCAAGGTCCTTTGGTAACTTTCGGCGAACGCCTCGTGATGGATTAGATATGCACATCCACGGTGCGAGAGTTGGTCGAGCTCGAGTTTCGGTCACGGCTACCGTAGGCTCGGCCGGCCGGATTGATTTTCCCTCAGTATTCACAGTGTGGCAGATTGTCATCCCGGGGAATGTCGTCTTTTGTTGGTGCTCGTTTACTGGCGGCGTCGGCCATGTGTCGTAAGGATGTCCTAGTAGGAGGGATGCAAGTAGGAGGACTCAACCTTCATGATCAGTGACTAGTTCGTCACCTTCCTTAGCTATGCGCCCTACGGGGCAGGTTTGATTAGAACGACATAGGGGAGTGAAGCGATGAATCTGAGTTTATCCTTAACCCTCAGAGATCGATATGTGTGTTAAGATGGGTATATCATAAGTGCTATGTTACGATAGCGATGTGTTAGTTGTGATTAGAAATCATGGTTAGTGTCGGGAAAGATTGGGGATACGAAGGTGTGAACCTTAGAATGTTATACGTGGAGACCTTAGAGGTAAGGCCATCTTGGGTACAGATGTATTGTTATGCTTGATCCTTATCGGAGTGCATAGTGCACATAAGCTATGTTTGTATAATAAGTCCTGGTAGTGTGAAATGAAAGAGGGTAGTTGAGCTAAGAAGACCGCTAGGTTTTCGTATGAGGATTAGTGAGATTGTTCGGATCGGGAGCAAGTGTTGTCGCGAGTGGGTCGGGTTGAGGCCATGCGCGGGTCAACCCGCGACTGTTTTATGGTGGGTCGGTTGTGGTGGTCGCCCGGTGGTAAGTCACGAGGGTGTTAGGCCCAAGGTTAGTTAACCGTGTCGAGTTCGTGGATGCGTTCGACGATGGTCGGGCGATGGGGTCGGCCCATCTTGTCTTTTAGTCGGACCGGTTACTCGGCGAGAGGTTATGCGAGATGTTACATCGAGAAAATTTGTAAAGGCTGCGAGGTGCCTACCGCGCCTTATGACGCCTTGTAGGGGCGGAAGTGAGAGATTGTCGGTCGATTGGTTCGACGTTGGCAAGGTTCAGATAGTTGGTTCATACGTTTTCAGCAGGATGTGGATAGGGTGAAGCTTATCCAGAAGAGGTTATTGGCAGCTCAGAGTCAACAGAAGTCGTGCGGATAATCTGCGACAACGCTTGGAGTTGAGTTGACGGTGGAGTCTTCTTGAAGGTACCACCGGAAAGGTGTGGCGAGTTTTGGAAAAAGCAGAGAAACTTAGCGAGTTACTTTGGGCCTTTTAGGTCATGCGAAGAGTAGGCCAGGTTGCCTATATATTAGCTTTTGCCGTCCGACTTGGCAGGCAGTATGTCCGGTCCTTCATGTTGTTAGGTTCGGAAAAGTATCGGATATCCATCCAGAGTATTCCCAGTTATGATGATCAAGTTGGAGGCGAGAACTCGAGATTTTTTTGAAATTGATGCGATACGAAACATGGTAAGTTATGAGAAAGAGTTCGAGTGTGCGAGAAAGTGCGACACGTAAAGGAAGAAGCGAGCATGTATGGCGAGTATAGATGTGATCATTTCTTTTGTAAGGAGAAGGTGCGAAGGAAGTTTATATTTTAGACCTCGGATAAGGGCTTTGGTGATGTTAGAGGTGTTTCCTCCTGGACGTGGATGTAAGTATTTGCGCAGTGTTTACGTGGCGGTGTGGCGATTGTTCTCGTAAGTATAGTAGTGAAGACTATCTTGGCGCCGCGTTTGTTTGAGACTTAGAAGGAACATTCGGGACGAATGTTTCTAAGGAGGAGAATGTTATACCGTATTTCAGTATATGCGTGGGGCGTGACGTAGAAAAGTTTGGGCTTTAAAGTAGGCTTGGCCGATTATTTTTGTGCACAACACCCGATTAGAGTCGTTTTTCGACGAAACGTTTTACATAACTTGCGAAGGGAAAATTCCGGCTATGTCATTTTAAATTTTTGCGGATTTTTCCGAGAGACGAAACATGTTGGACCAACGAGAGGGCAACACTTGGCACCCTCTCATTGGCGGAAATTGTGGGCGTCCCTTTGGACGATTTGGGCAATATAGTTGGTAGGATATTTTGTGTTGGTTGGTAGGGTAGATGGATAAGGTACACATGGGCACATCCTAGCCCTACACTTGCCTACTACTTGGCATGATCTTGGCCATTGGTTGGCCTTTGCTTGACCTATAAATACCCCTCCCCTTTGAAGACTTATTCATCCTAAAAATGTTCTAAGTCTTAGAAATCCTCCCCCTCCCTTCTTGTTGCTCTCGTCCTAGCCTCCCCCTCCCCCTTTGAGAAGGCCCTTTGGCCGAGAGTCCCTCCCCCCTTGGCCGAGAGTACCCCCCCTCCTAGTGGGGTAGGCCGAGGGGTATACACCCCCCCTTGTGGTGTTGTCTCGTATAAATATACCCCCCTCTTGGTAGAAATACTCTCCATAGTATTGTTACTATACCCAAATTACCTTAGCCGTATACCTTGTAGTATTCCAAAGATACCTCTATACGTAGAGCCCGGAAATACTACTGCTTGTCCTTTTGTCTCAAACCAAACCACGGAGAAATCTTCAGTTGGTTGAAGTATTTAAGAAGAAGTTGCGTAGAACTTCTAAGGGTTGTTTGGAGCGGGTTGGAGCACCCGGAGTAGGAGCTAAACGTTGCTAAGGACCGACATTTATACTTGGATAATTTTGGGCTTATCGAGGTAATTACTACTGTCCTTCTATTGTAACTGGAAATTACATGTTGTAGGAGTATATAGTTGAAGTATACTATATATAGAACTGAACATAGTTTTGCGGCAATGTCTTTGGACTTAAGCTGAATTTAAAGAAGAGAAGCAACTGTAATTACATAGGTGTATTCTGATGAGACTTGTGTAGTTGTGGGTAGGGAGAGTCTTGCCCAATTTTCCATAGAATCTTGTATCTAGATTATTCTACCGAGTAGTCTAGACTTTGATAGACTGTATAACCTTTATAGGTTGAATGTTCTGCGAGTAGCTTGTGCTACTTGAAAGGTGGACGAGGCTAGCCGGGTTATAGCCGTGGAGCGATTTGCTAATAGTCGATAATCGTCGCGAGGTATGTGATTCTTCCTATCCTCTTGAGCATGATATTTTAAATGAGTATATATATAGTACGGTAGACGTACGTGTGTTAACTGAATAATAATTACGGCAATGTCTTCGGACTTAAGCCTGAATAATAACTACGGCAATGTCTTTTGACTTAAGCCTGAATAATAAGAATCGTGAAGTATTTCAAAAGAATTAAGTAACCTTTTGAAATAAGAGTAACACTTGGTTTTAAAAGTTTTAAAAGCTTAAGAGTTATACTAGCTTTATGGGAAGTTAGGTATAACGACTTAAGAGAGATAAAAAGAATGGTTTATTAATTTTAAAAGTTAAGAGACTTGATCTTAAAAGATAAGAGACTTGACTCAATTGAATTAAAATGAATTTTGTGTGAAACCTCATTCGTGAGTAATGAGTACTTAGTTTTAAAAGAAATAATGTATTCTTGATTTGGAAATCGAATGAGTATCGACAAACCACTGCAGCGTTAATAAAGGGAAATGTTTTGATTAATGAAGTATTATTAAAACCAGTAGAAACCTCCATCTGCATAGAAGCTAAGATGAGACAAAATGATATTACATTTCCTAGATCATGGCTGCTTAATAAGATTGATTATGAACAAGAATAACCTAATCACATATAAGGCATATGTTTCTCAGATTGTTTAAAAGAGAATTATATTCTTAAATGAATAAGACTATGAACTACGAAACCTTTCTAAAATAAGAAACGTGAACATTTGAAATTAGGCAAACTTGGACGTTTGGAAAATAATGTTGTTACTTGATTTTACAAAGGGAAGTGTTTTGGTTTACTTAAAAAGACAGTCACTCTATTTTTATACTACGGGTATTGTGTGACTTCTGTGAAAGAAACGGATCTTTTAAAGAGTTAATGTATGAAGTACTTTGGGGATAGATACCCGAACTTGTTAGCATAAAGTACCTTGTGTGAATAACTTGATTGTGTTGGTTCGTGATAACCTTGTAATACTTTCTTATTGATTTGATAAAGTAAACATGTTAGGATGCTACGTGTGTTAGTATCTTGTGATTGTTACGTAAGGGGGTCATTCTTGTTGTGCTTACGTTGTTAAACGTTAAGCCCGTTATACTGTTATTGTATCACATACCCCCTTGACTTATTATACCGAGGGCTTGCCACCCTTGATGCCGGTCTATACGGCCTATCGCGGTCTATGAGACTATGCGGAGGCGGCGGTATGCTCCAGGATTGATCATTCCGGGTGTTTAGCCCGATGCGGGGGATGCCCTATGCGGTCTTTGAGGGACTATGCGGTCTTTGAGGGACTATGCGGGCTGCGGAAGTCCAGGCGGATACCGGGGGTTAAGCTGCCTCCGTCACGGGGTATACCTCGGTGATGCAGGACCATGATTCGAGGAATACCTCATGCGGTGCGTGTGTGACCTATGCGGGTGCGGTAAGTTCGAGGATAGACGCGCATAGTGATCTGCGGGCGAGTGGCGGCCGATCATGTGGTGCGGTCTAGAAAGACCTTGTGATACGATTTATGGCATTTTTGGTGCGTGGGTCTTAGTAGTCGGATATGCCTTCGCACTTACCGTGCGGTTCTATTGTGATGACTTTGAGGCGTGAGTCACGACTTGACATATCGCTTATTTATTGTGAACGTAGTTTGGTTATCATACATGTCTCTGCTTTATATAGACTACTATGATTTCATCTACGATATTTATTTTCGATTTCACATACTTGGTACTGTTAGACCGACCTCGCCCGAAGTGCGTTCATGCCGCGAGTAAAGGTACACGATCGTTGATCCTCGCTCTTAGGGTCACATTCAGCGTTTGGGAAGCTCCGTTCCTCGGAGCTTATCTTCGTATAGTCCCTGTTGTTGTAGGTGCTTACATTCGAGGTATGACGGGCCTGTCCGTCGTTGTTATCATATCATTCGTAGAGTGCATGTAATCTTGTTGTAGGCGGGGTTGTCATGGGATGTAGCTATTCGGATTGAAGTTTTATATATTATGCGAAAGCGAAATTTCTCGATAATTGTTTTACACTTCGATATTTCATGTCTTGTTTTATGTTCGTGATTACTCGATGTATGTCTACTTGGGTGCCCGGTAGGCACGATCCACGGGCAGGTTCGTCGTGACAAAAGTGGTATCGAGCGATTAATCCTCGGAAAGTGTCTGAGACCGTATCGATGAAGTCTTGATTATCGGTGTGTTGTGCACCACACCAATAATCAGGAGGCTATAGGATATTTAGGATTGGTTTCCATTCTTCTCACTTTGAGATCGTGCCTTAGAGCTGTGTAGTAAGTTGGACTCTCTAACGTATTTCTTTCCTTTACCGTTATGCCTCCGCGTAGGGCAAACCCGGGCCCAGGAGGGCAAGGCGGCAGGAGGCTGCGAATAGAGTTGAGAAGGTTACGAGGCACAGCCCGTCATCACCAGGGTGGTGTTTTCATTCGGGAGTTATCGCGACGTCACTAGCCCAGTGAGTTTAGCACGGCGGCGGTTCCTCTGCGGCCATGATATTTGAACCTTGATTCCACGGCCAGAGCAGAGAATATAGATTGCAAAGGCGACCATTTGCTAGCTATGGATTTGTTTGCAGAGTATACCGATGTACCACGAGTCTTGATGACTATCTAAGAGGTTGTGCAAGAGTAATTCTTGATTGAAGCGAGCATGGCACGTATGCGGGCTTATGCGCGGCGAGCCAAATAACGTGAGATCAGCGGGTTAAGCAAGGATAGCGAAGAGGGCGAGCGGTGAGTCCTTTGGTAACTTTCGAGGCGAACCGCCTCGTGATGGATTAGATATGCACATCCACGGTCACGGGAGTTGGTCAGAGCTCCAGAGTTTCCGGTTCACAGCTACACGTAGGCTCCAGCCAGCCGGATTCAGTTTTTCCCTCAGTATTCACAGTGTGGCAGATTGTCATCCCGGGGAATGTCGTCTTTTGTTGGTGCTCGTTTTACCGACGGCCGTCAGGGCCATGTGTCGTAAGGATGTCCTAGTAGGAGGGATGCAAGTAGGAGGACTCAACCTTCATGATCAGTGACGATTCGTCACCTTCCTTAGCTATCGCCTACAGGCGGGTTTGATTAGAACGACATAGGGAGTGAAGCGATGAATCTGAGTTTATCCTTAACCCTCTAGAGATCAGTATGTGTGTTAAGATGGGTATATCATAAGTGCTATGTTCTGATAGCAGTGTGTTAGTTGTGATTAGAAATCATGGTTAGTAATCGGGAAAGATTGGGGGATAGGAAAGGTGTGAACCTTAGAATGTTATACGTGGAGACCTTAGAGGTAAGGCCATCTTGGGTAAAGATGTATTGTTATGCTTGATCCTTATCGGAGTGCATAGTGCACATAAGCTATGTTTGTATAATAAGTCCCTGGGTAGTGTGAAATGAAAGAGGGTAGTTGAGCTAAGAAGACCGCTAGGTTTTCGTAACAGGGATTAGTGAGATTGTTCCGGATCGGGGAGCAAGTGTTGTACGCGAGAGTGGGTCGGGTTGAGGCCATGCCGCGGGTCAACCCGCGACCTGTTTTATGGTGGGGTCAGTTTGTGGTGGTCCCGCCAGGTGGTAGGGTCACGAGGGTGTTAGGCCCAAGGTTAGTTAACCAGCGTACGAGTTCGTGGATGCGTTCGACCAGTAGTCGGGCCGATGGGGTCAGCCCATCTTGTCTTTTAGTCAGGACCGGTTACTCGGCAGAGGGTTATGCGAGATGTTACATCAGAAAGGCTGTAAGGCTGCACGAGGTGCCTACCTTCGCCTTATGACGCCTTGTAGGGGCGGAAGTGAGAGATTGTCGGTCGATTGGTTCGACGTTGGCAAGGTTCAGATAGTTGGTTCATACGTTTTCAGCAGGATGTGGATAGGGTGAAGCTTATCCAGAAGAGGTTATTGGCAGCTCAGAGTCAACAGAAGTCGTGCGGATAATCTGCGACAACGCTTGGAGTTCAGGTTGACGGTGGGTCTTCTTGAAGGTACCACCCCGGAAAGGGTGTGACGAGTTTTGGAAAAACAGAGGAAACTTAGCCCGAGTTACTTTGGGCCTTTTTAAGTCATGCGAAGAGTAGGCCAGGTTGCCTATATATTAGCTTTTGTCGTCCGACTTGGGAGGCAGTATGTCCTTCGCCGTATTTGTTAGGTTCGGAAAAGTATCGGATATCCATCCAGAGTATTCCCAGTTATGATGATCAAGTTGGAGGCAGTAACCCAGAGAGTTTTTTTTGAAATTGATGCAGTAACAGAAACATGGTAAGTTATGAGAAAGAGTTCGAGTGTACGAGAAGGGTACGACACGTAAAGGAAGAAGCGAGCATGTATGGCGAGTATAGATGTGATCATTTCTTTTGTAAGGAGAAGGTGCGAAGGAAGTTTATATTTTAGACCTCGGATAAGGGCTTTGGTGATGTTAGAGGTGTTTCCTCCTGGACGTGGATGTAAGTATTTGCGCAGTGTTTACGTGGCGGTGTGGCGAGATTGTTCTCGTAAGTATAGTAGTGAAGACTATCTTTGGCGCACGTTTGTTTGAGACTTAGAAGGAACATTCGGGGCGAATGTTTCTAAGGAAGGAGAATGTTATACCCGTATTTCGGAGTATATGCGTGGGGCGTGCGTAGAAAAGTTTGGGCTTTAAAGTAGGCTTGGCGATTATTTTTGTGCACAACACCCGATTAGAGTCGTTTTTAAATGACGTTTTACATAACTGGCGAAGGGAAAATTCCGGCTATGTCATTTTAAATTTTTGCGGATTTTTCCGAGAGACGAAACATGTTGGACCAACGAGAGGGCAACACTTGGCAGCCTCTCATTGGCGGAAATTGTGGCGTCCTTTGGACGATTTGGGCAATATATTTGGTAGGATATATTGTGTTGGTTGGTAGGGTAGATGGATAAGGTACACATGGGCACATCCTAGCCCTACACTTGCCTACTACTTGGCATGATCTTGGCCATTGGTTGGCCTTTTCTTGACCTATAAATACCCCCTTTTGAAGACTTATTCATCCTAAAATGTTCTAAGTCTTAGAAATCCTCCTCCCTTCTTGTTGCTCGTCCTAGCCTCCTCCCCTTTGAAGGCCCTTTGCGAGAGTCCTCCCTCGGCGAGAGTACCCCCCCTCATAGTGGGGTAGGCCGAGGGGTATACACCCCCCCCTTGTGGTGTTGTCTCGTATAAATATACCCCCCTCTTGGTAGAAATACTCTCCATAGTATTGTTACTATACCCAAATTACCTTAGCCGTATACCTTGTAGTATTCCAAAGATACCTCTATACGTAGAGCCCGGAAATACTACCGTTTGTCCTTTTTGTCTCAAACCGAAACCCTGGAGAAATCTTCACAGTTGGTTGAAGTATTTAAGAAGAAGTTGCGTAGAACTTCTAAGGGTTGTTTGGAGCGGGTTGGAGCACCCGGAGTAGGAGCTAAACGTTGCTAAGGACCGACATTTATACTTGGATAATTTTGGGCTTATCGAGGTAATTACTCATCCTTATTGTATCGGAAATTACATGTTGTAGGAGTATATAGTTGAAGTATACTATATATAGAAATGAACATAGTTTTGCGGCAATGTCTTTGGACTTAAGCTTTGAATTTAAAGAAGAAGCGAATCAGTAATTACATGGGTGTATTCTGATAGACTTGTGTAGTTTGTGGGTAGGGAGAGTCTTGCCCAATTTTCCATAGAATCTTGTATCTAGATTATTCTACCGAGTAGTCTAGACTTTGATAGACTGTATAACCTTTATAGGTTGAATGTTACGCGAGTAGCTTGTGCTACTTGAAGGTGGACGAGGCTAGCCGAGTTATAGCCGTGGAAGCGATTTGCTAATAGTCGATAATCGTCGCGAGGTATGTGATTCTTCCTATCCTCTTGAGCATGATATTTTAAATGAGTATATATATAGTGCGGTGAGCGTCGTGTGTTAATCGAATAATAATTACGGCAATGTCTTGGACTTAAGCTGAATAATAACTACGGCAATGTCTTTTGACTTAAGCTGAATAATAATAATCGTGAAGTATTTCAAAAGAATTAAGTAACCTTTTTGAAAGAAGAGTAACACTTGGTTTTAAAAGTTTTAAAGCTTAAGAGTTATACTAGCTTTATGGGAAGTTAGGTATAACTTAAGAGAGATAAAAAGAATGGTTTATTAATTTTAAAAGTTAAGAGACTTGATCTTAAAAGATAAGAGACTTGACTCAATTGAATTAAAATGAATTTTGTGTGAAACCTCATTCGTGAGTAATGAGTACTTGGTTTTAAAAGAAATAATGTATTCTTGATTTGGAAATCGAATGAGTATCGACAAACCACCGCGGCGTTAATAAAGGAAATGTTTTGATTAATGAAGTATTATTAAAACCAGTAGAAACCTCCATCTGCATAAAAGCTAAGATGAGACAAAATGATATTACATTTCCTAGATCATGGCTGCTTAATAAGATTGATTATGAACACGAATAACCTAATCACATATAAGGCATATGTTTCTCAGATTGTTTAAAAGAGAATTATATTCTTAAATGAATAAGACTATGAACTCTGAAACCTTTCTAAAATAAGAAACGTGAACATTTGAAATTAGGCAAACTTGGGCGTTTGGAAAATAATGTTGTTACTTGATTTTACAAAGGGAAGTGTTTTAGTTTACTTAAAAAAAATCACTCTATTTTTATACTACGGGTATTGTGTGACACGTGAAAGAAATGGATCTTTTAAAGAGTTAATGTATGAAGTACTTTGGGGATACATACCCGAACTTGTTAGCATAAAGTACCTTGTGTGAATAACTTGATTGTGTTGGTTCGTGATAACCTTGTAATACTTTCTTATTGATTTGATAAAGTAAACATGTTAGGATGCTACGTGTGTTAGTATCTTGTGATTGTTACGTAAGGGGTCATTCTTGTGCTTACGTTGTTAAACGTTAAGCCCGTTATACTGTTATTGTATCACATACCCCCTTGACTTATTATACCGAGGGCTTGCCACCCTTGATGCGGGTCTATACGGCCTATGCGGTCTATGAGACTATGCGGAGCAGCGGTATGCTCCAGGATTGATCATTCCGGGTGTTTAGCCCGATGCGGGGGATGCCCTATGCGGTCTTTGAGGGACTATGCGGGCTGCGGAAGTCCAGGCGGATACCGGGGGTTAAGTGTTATACCCCGTAGTTGCAGGGTATGTATGTGAGGACGTACGTGCGAGCGTACGGCAGAAATTTTGAAAGAAAGAAAGATGTGAGTTTTCGACGGAAAAGTTTCCGGTTATTTGTGAAGAAAAAGGTTCGTTAATGGGAATTGGATTCCCAGATTTGGTATTTGGACTTCATAGATTATATTAGAATTTTGAGATTTTATTTTGGAAATGGTCACGTGGGGCCACGGGAGAAATTCTGGTTTGTAGGAGCCCACTTTGTTTTGAGATTTTTGGCCATTGTGGATATTTTTTCGAAGAGCGTTTTTGAGGGCCATTAGGAGGTGACACGTGTCACCCCGCTAAGTGGCTTGGAGGTTACATTTAGCACAAGTGCATCACGACCAGCGGGCGTGTGGTGCCTTACCGGGCACCCTAGTGACACAACATCAGTGTCAGTGGAACATAAAACAACAACATGAGATAACGAAATATAAAACAATAATCTGTGAAAACTTGCCTTTCGGCGTATATATATAACCATCAACTCTTTTACAAATGAGCGGCTTAATCCTTTTTACCAACCGCCTTGCAAAGATACATGGACCTCTAAGAATGATCGACCACAATGGCGGGGCGGGGCCCGCCAAACCCCGAATGTAAACACTTACTACGAGGACTATACGTGATAAGCCTCGGAGAAGCGGAGCTTCCCAATTTGACTGACCACGAGCTAGGATCAACGGCGATGTACCTCAACTGCGGCATGAGCGGCCCCGAAGAGTCGATACAACATGTACCAAGTATGTGGCGTAAAGTATCATGGAATCGAAATCATAGTAGTCTATATAAAGCGGGAGACATGTATGATAACCAAACTACGATTCATAACAACTAGCGATCATGTCAAGTCGAGGACTCGCGCGCCGATGTCATCACAATAAGACCGTGCGGGGTAAATGCGAAGGCATAGCCGACTACTAAGACCCGGCACCACAAATGCCACTCGTATCACGAGGTCTCTAGACCGCACTACAGATCGGCGGCCACGGCCCGGTATCAATGTGCGCGTCTATTCACGGAACTCTCGCGGCTCGCATAGGTCACACATTGGACCGCATAAGGTATTCCTCGAATCGGTCCTAGACCACCCGAGGTATACCCGCGTCGGCGACCTAACCCTCGGTATCCGTCCCGACTTCGCGGCCCGCATAGCCCTTCAAGGACCGCATAGTCCCTCGAGAGACCGCGTAGGAATTCCCGCATCGGGCTAAACACGGAATGATCGATCAATCACGGAGCATACCGCAGACTCGCGTAGTCTCAAGGACCGCATGGTAGTATAGACGCATCAAGGGTGGCAAGCCCTCGGTATACGATCGAGGGTAGGTGATATAATAACGATACAATGGACTTACCTTTTAACAATGTAAGCACGCAAGAATGACCCCTTACATAACAATCACAAGATACTAACACAAGTAGCATCCTAACATGTTTACTTATCACATCAACAAGAAAGTATTACAAGGCTATCACAAACCAATACAATCAAGTTATTCACCCAAGGTACTTTCTACTAACAAGTTCGAGTATCTAACCCCACGTGCTTCATACATCAAATCTTTAAAAGATCTGTTCTATCACATAAGTCACACAATACGTAGTATAAAATAGAGTATTTGTCTTTTTAAGTAAACCAAAACACTTACCTTTGTAAAACCAAGTAACAACATTATTTTCCAAACGCCCAAGTTTGCCTAATTTCAAATGCTCACGTTTCTTATTTTAGAAAGGTTTCGTAGTTCATAGTCTTATTCATTTAAGAATATAATTCTCTTTTAAACAACTGAGAAACATAAGCCTTATATGTGAGTAGGATATTCTTGTTTATAACAATCTTATTACAATGACCATGATCTAGGAAATATCATTTTGTCTCATCTTAGCTTCATGCGGATGGAAGTTTCTCGGTTTTAATAATACTTAATTATTCAAAACATTTCCTTTTATTAACGCTGCAGTGGTTTGTCGATACACATCCCGATTTCCAACATCAAGAAAGCGTTCTTAAGCCGTTATACCTAACTTCATAAAGCTAGTATAACTCTTAAGTTCTCAAAACCAAGTATTACTTCTCTTTCAAAACGATTTGAAATCTTTTGAAATACTTCAAGTTCTTTATAATCACACATCAAGCGATTATAAACAAATCATTTACCTTTTAAAAACCACAAAGTGTTTTCTTATCTACATAAAGTGTTATAACCAACTTCCCATAAAGCGTTATAACACTTTATGTTTTAAACCATCGAATACATTTAGCACGTATGCGTCACCGTACTACATAGTTTACACATATCATGCTAGAGAGATAGGAAGAGGTTCACATACCTCGCGGCGAGTATCGACTAATAGCAAAACGCTCCAAGCGATCGGCTACTCCTTAAGTCAAGTGGATCATTCCACACGTAGCATTTCAACCTATAAGGCCACAGGCGCTTATTAACATCGTAGAACATTCTCAGAAAATTCGGACACCTCCCCATGGCAGCGTAAATCTCCTCTCCTCTAGGGCGGCTATCAAGCCAACCGGGGTTATACATCTAATCCGAGCAGTGCAATTCTACTCCACGATTACTACACAAGTCTCATGTCTGATACCCTATGTAAAAACAGTTGATTCTTGAGCTTAAGTCCAAGGACATTGCCACAAGCTATGTTCAGTTATACATATATAGTATACTTTAACTATATTTTCCTACAACATGTAATATCCAATTACAATAGGGGGACAAGATATTTACCTCGCTAAGCCCATAATTATCCAAATATAAAGTCGATCCTGGGCAACGTTTAGCTCGACTCCAGCGCTCCAGCTCTAAACCACCCTTAGAAGTTCTAACCAACTTCTTCACAATACTCAACTGACTATGGAGATTTTCCTAGGGTTTCGGTTTGTGGTGGGGAAGTATAATAGTATTTTCTGGGCTTTTCGTATAGGTATAACCTTAGAATACAACAAGGTATACGGCTAAGGTAATTTGGGCATTATAACAATACTTTTGAGAGTATTTCTACCAAGAGGGGGGGGGTATTATATGAAAACAAACTAGGCTAAGGGGTACCCAGCGCCACACCAAGGAGGGTGGCTACCCGGCCTGCCCCACTAGGGGGGGAACTCTCGGCCAAGGGGTCTCAAAGGGGAGGAAGGCTCTCAAGACTTAGGCATTTTGGATGAAGAAGTTCATCAAAGGAGAGGGGTATTTATAGCACAAGCCAAGGCCAACGATGGCCAGATCTAGCCAAGTGCCTAGCAAGTGTAGGGCCAAGATTCACCCGTGTCCTAGCCAACTTGCACAAAATATCTTCAAAATATCTCCCACTTGCCACCCTTTGGCCGTCAAGCACCGCCCACTTACCCACGATGAGAGGGTGCAGTCGCCTCTCGTTGGTCCAAAATGTTAGTCTCTCGGAAAAATCCATAAAAATACTAAATGACATAGCGGAAATTCCCTACGAAAGTGTGAAAGCGTTTAGTCGAACGACTCTAGCCGGTGTTGTGCACAAACATATATCGGCCCAAAGGTGCCACATGGGGTGACACGTGTCGCCCGATTAAATCAAAATATTTCGTCTTAGAAAATATCTATAACGGCCAAAATCTCAAAATCAAAGCGGGCCCACAAAAGTAAATTTCTCCGTGGGCCCACGTGACCATTCAGAAAATAAAATTCCAATATTCTAATATAATCCAAGAAGTCCAAAACCAAATATGGGAATCAATTCCCATTAACGAACCTTTTCCTTCACAAAACGGAAACTTTTCCGTGGAAAATTCACCTCTTTCTTCCTTTCCAATCTTTACAGCGTATTCTCGCACGTGCGTCCTCGCATACATACCACGGAACTACGGGTATAACATTCTTCCCTCTTAGAAACATTCGTCCCGAATGTTCCTTCTAAGTCTCAAACGAGCGCGTGCGATATAGTCTTCACTACTATACTTGAAACAATCTCGCCACGGTGGCCATGGAAACACCTGCGCAAAACTTACATCTAAGTCCACGAGGAAACACCTCTACATCACCACAAATAATACTACTTTTGTCACTTTGTCGCGAGCCTTGCTCCGACGACCCAACAAATGGTACCGGGCTGCGTCACGATCATGGAAAATTTGTACACTCGGATTCTTATCACATTTACGATCGCTTTAGTATTCAAAACTGGGGTTACTATCTCTAACGTGGTCATCATTAGCGGGAACATCTGGATGGATCTTGATACTTTCGAACATAACAATACGAAAAGGCCGGACGTCATGCCTCCTAAGTCGGACGGCAAAAGCTAACATATAGGCAACCTGGCCTATTCTTCACATGAACTCAAAAGGGCCCCAAGTAACTCGGGCTAAGTTCCCTTTGTTTCCAAAACTCGTCACACCCTAACCGGGGTGGTACTTTCAAGAAGACCGACCGTCAACCTGAACTCAAAGCGTCGTCGCCGATTACCCGCACGATTTCTCTGAGCTGCCAGAACTTCTTCTAGACAAGCTTCGCACTATCCACAGTCTGCTGGAACAAGCCTGAACCAACTATCTGAACCCTGCCAACATCGAACCAATCGACCGGCAACTTGCATTTCTGCCCCTACAAGGCGTCACAAGTCGACATCCGAACACTGAAATGGTAGCTTAAACACTCCCCCAACCGGAGACAACGATCCTCACATTACCACGAAATCAAAACAACGGCGAGGCGAATGCGTCTGGAGACTCACGAGTTCTAGCCCTTCGGTACAAACTCGGAAGAAAGCGGTAGTACCACTGGCTCCATGTCGTCATAAGGTGAAGGAAGGCACACCGTGCAAGCTCACAACATTTTAAGATAACATCAACATCGCCAGGAACGACCACGGCCAGAAGAACACGATAGGCTGCCCCCATCGGCCCGACCACTGGTCGAACGCATCCACGAACTTGCACGCTGGCTAACTAAACATGGGCCTAACACCCTCATGACCCTAACACAAAGAGGACCACCACAAGCCCCACCACCAAACCTACCGCGGGTTGACATGCGTAGCCTCAACCCGACCCGGCAAGGTGCAAAATACCATCTCCCCGAAGGAACAGTCTTACTAAACATGTTACGAAAACCTAGCGGTCTTCTTAGCTCAACTACCCTCTTTCATTTCATACTACTTAGGGACTTATCCCAAAACACAGCTCACGTGCACTATGCACTCCTATAAGGGTCAAACATAAACATACGTCTCTACCCGAGATGGCCTTACCTCTAAGGTCTTTGCGTATAAAGCTCTAAGGCTCACACTTTCTCTATCCTCCAAAATCTTACCTGGTTAACCCACCATGATTTCTAATCACAACTAACACACTGCTATCAGAACATAGCACTTAAGGTATACTCACCTTGAAAGTTACCGAAGGACCTTGCTGCTCTGGCCCTCTTCTGCTGTCCTTGGTTAACCCGTCGATCTCTACGCTTCCCGGCCTGCTGCGCATAAGCCCGTACACAGGCCATGCTCAAGCCTAACTGAAGAATTACTCTTGCACAACCCTCTTTTAGATAGTCCTCAAGACTCGCGGTACATCGGTATATTCTCTGGTAGCCAAATCTATAGCTAGTAACAGGGTTGTCCCTTGGCAATCTATATTCTCTGTTCCCGGTCGTGGAACTGAAGGTTCACATATCATGGCAGATGAAAGCTGCGTCGCCATGCTTAAACTCTTTGGGGCTAGTGGCGTCGCGAAACCCCGAATGAAGCACTACCTAGGTAATGATTTGGCACGTGCCTCGCCACCCTCTGTACTCTACTCGCGGCTCCTCGGCTGCCTTGCCTCACAGGCGGGTTGCCTGCGGAGGCATAACGATAAGGAAATAATTTCGTCGGAGGGTCCAACTTACAACACGACTCTAAGGCACGATCTCGAGTGAGAAGAATAGAAACCAATCCTAAATATCCTATAGCCTCACGATTATTGGTGTGGTGCACAACACCGATAATCAAGACTCTCTGGATCTGATGCAGCGTAGACACTTTCCGAGGATTAATCGCTCTGATACCACTTTTGTCACGACGGCGGGCGTGATCGTGCCTTACCGGGCACCCTAGTGACACAACATCAGTGTCAGTGGAACATAAAACAACAACATGAGATAACGAAATATAAAACAATAATCTGTGAAAACTTGCCTTTCGGCATATATATAACCATCAACTCTTTTACAAATGAGCGGCAATCCTTTTTACCAACCACCGCAACGATTACTACGGACCTTAAGAATGATCGACCACAATGGCGGGGCGGGGCCCGCCAAACCCCGAATGTAAACACTTACTACTGACGAGGACTATACGTGATAAGCCTCGGAGAAGCGGAGCTTCCCAAGCAATCGTGACCACGAGAGCTAGGATCAACGGCGATGTACCTCAACTGCGGCATGAACGCGGCCGAAGAGAGTCGATCAACATGTACCAAGTATGTGAAAGCGTAAAGTATCACATGCTTGAAATCATAGTAGTCTATATAAGCGGGAGACATGTATGATAACCAACTACTGATTCATAACAACTAGCGATATGTCAAGTCGGGGACTCACGCCTCAATGTCATCACAATAAGACCGTGCGGAGTAAATGCGAAGGCATAGCCGACTACTAAGACCCAGTACCACAAATGCCTGGCGTATCACGAGGTCTCTCTGGCCGCACCACGAGATCGAAGGCGGCCGGCGCGGTATCAATGTGCGCGTCTATTCCTGGAACTCGCGGCTCGCATAGGTCACACGGACCGCGTAAGGTATTCCTCGAATCCTGGTCCTAGACCACCTGAGGTATACCCCGCATCGAAGGCAGCCTAACCCTCGGTATCCGTCCTGGACTTCCGCAGCCCGCATAGCCCCTCAAGGACCGCATAGTCCCTCAGAGACCGCATAGGGAATTCCCCCGCATCAGGCTAAACACCCGGAATGATCAGTCAATCCTGGAGCATACCGCAGCTCCGCATAGTCTCAAGGACCGCATAGGCCGTAGAGACCCGCATCAAGGGTGGCAAGCCCTCGGTATACGGTCGAGGGTAGGTGATATAATAACGATCTGATGGACTTACCTTTTAACAATGTAAGCACGTGAGAATGACCCACATAACAATCACAAGATACTAACACAAGTAGCATCCTAACATGTTTACTTATCATATCAACAAGAAAGTATTACAAGGCTATCACAAACCAATACAATCAAGTTATTCACCCAAGGTACTTTCTACTAACAAGTTCGAGTATCTAACCCCAACGTACTTCATACATTAAATCTTTAAAAGATCTTTCCTATCACATAAGTCACACAATACGTAGTATAAAATAGAGTGGTATCTTTTTAAATAAACCAAAACACTTACCTTTGTAAAACCAAGTAACAACATTATTTTCCAAGCGTCCAAGTTTGCCTAATTTCAAATGGTCACGTTTCTTATTTTAGAACGGTTTCGCAGTTCATAGTCTTATTCATTTAAGAATAGAATTCTCGTTTGAACCCTCTGAGAAACATAAGCCTTATAGGTGCGTAGGATATTCTTGTTTATAACAATCTTATTACTGACCATGATCTAGGAAATATCATTTTGTCTCATCTTAGCTTACATGCGGATGGAAGTTTCTCTGGTTTTAATAATACTTAATTATTCAAAACATTTCCTTTTTAACGTATTTGCGATGGTTTGTCGATACACATCACGATTTCCAACATCGAGAAAGCGTTCTTAAGCCGTTATACCTAACTTCCCATAAAGCTAGTATAACTCTTAAGTTCTCAAAACCAAGTATTACTTCTCTTTCAAAACGATTTCAGAAATCTTTTGAAATACTTCAAGTTCTTTATAATCACACATCAAGCCAGTTATAAACAAATCATTTACCTTTTTAAAGACCACAAAGTGTTTTCTTATCTACATAAATTTATAACCAACTTCCCATAAAGCCGTTATAACACTTTATGTTTTAAACCCATCGAATACATTTAGCACGTATGCGTCACCGTACTACATAGTTTACACATATCATGCTAGAGATAGGAAGAGGTTCACATACCTCGCGGCAGTATCGACTAATAGCAAAACGCTCCAAACGATCGGCTACTCCTTAAGTCAAGTGGATCATTCCACACGTAGCATTTCAACCTATAAGGCCACAGCGCTTATTAACATCGTAGAACATTCTCTGAGAAAATTCGACAACACCTCCCCACATGACAGCGTAAATCTCCTCTCTGGGCCGCTATCAAGCCAACCAGGGGTTATACATCTAATCCGAACGGTACAATTCTACTCCACAAGATTACTACTACACAAGTCTCATGTCTGATCTATGTAAGCGATTGATTCTTGAGCTTAAGTCCAGGACATTGCCACAAGCTATGTTGATTATACATATATAGTATACTTTAACTATATTTTCCTACAACATGTAATATCCAATTACAATAGGGGACAAGATATTTACCTCGCTAAGCCCATAATTATCCAAATATAAAGTCGATCCAGGCAATCGTTTAGCTCGACTCGGCGCTCCAACCCGCTCTAAACCACCTTAGAAGTTCTAACCAACTTCTTCACAATACTCCAACGGACTATGGAGATTTTCCTAGGGTTTCGGTTTTGTATTGTGGAAGTATAATAGTATTTTCGGGCTTTTCAGATAGGTATAACCTTAGAATACAACAAGGTATCTGGCTAAGGTAATTTGGGCATTATAACAATACTTTTGAGAGTATTTCTATCAAGAGGGGGTATTATATGAAAACAAACTAGGCTAGGGGGTACCCGTGTGCACACAAAGGAGGGTGGCTACCTCGGCTGCCCCACTGTGGGGAACTCTCGGCCAAGGGGTCTCACGAAAGGGGAGGAAGGCTCTCAAGACTTAGGCATTTTGGATGAAGAAGTTCATCAAAGGAGAGGGTATTTATAGCACAAGCCAAGGCCAACCAATGGCCAAGATCTAGCCAAGTGCCTAGCAAGTGTAGGGCAAGATTCACCCGTGTGTCCTAGCCAACTTGCACACAAAATATCTTCAAAATATCTCCCTTGCCACCCCGCACCGTCCAAGCACGCCACCTTACCCACGATGAGAGGGTGCCAAGTCGCCCTCGTTGGTCCAAAATGTTAGTCTCTCGGAAAAATCCGCAAAAATACTAAATGACATAGCGGAAATTCCCTACGAAAGTCGGAAAGCGTTTCGCCGAAAACGACTCTAACCGGGTGTTGTGCACAAACATATATCGGCCCAAAGGTGCCACATGGGGGTGACACGTGTCGCCCCCCGATTCGTCCAAAATATTTCGTCTTCCGAAAATATCTATAACGGCCAAAATCTCAAAATCAAAGCGGGCCCCACAAAACCGTAAATTTCTCCCGTGGGCCCCACGTGACCATTTCCGAAAATAAAATTCCAATATTCTAATATAATCCAAGAAGTCCAAAAACCAAATATGGGAATCCAATTCCCATTAACGAACCTTTTTCCTTCACAAAAACCGGAAACTTTTCCGTGGAAAATTCACCTCTTTCTTCCTTTCCAATCTTTCTGTCGTATTCTCGTACGTACGTCCTCGCATACATACCCTGGAACTACGGGGTATAACAGTGCCGACTAGAGTCGTTTTCCGACGAAACGTTTCCACAGCTTTCGTAGGGAAAATTCCGGCTATGTCCTTTTTAATTTTTGCGGATTTTTCCGAGAGACGGAACGTTTTGGACCAACGAGAGGGCAACACTTGGCACCCTCTCGTTGGTGGACTTGAAGGGGCGGCTAGGGCCGAATGGATGGGCAAGTTGTGGTAGATATTTGTGTAGATATTTGTGAGGGATTTGTGGAGTAGGGTTAGGGTGCACTTGGCTTGATCTTGGCCTTACACTTGTGTAGCACTTGGCTTGATCTTGGCCATTGGTTGGCCTTTGGCTTTGCTATAAATACCCCTCCCTTGTGAAGACTTATTCATTCACTCCTCACTTTGTCTAAGTCTTGAAATCCCTCCCTCTCCCTTGTTGTTGCTCTCGTCCAACTCCCTTCTCCCCCTTAGAAAGAGGCCCTTGGCCGAGAACACCCTCCCCTTGTGAGGTCTAGCTGGGTACCCCTAGCCTAATTGTTTCGTATAATACCCCTTGTTGTGGTTTAGAAATACTCCCCTAGTATTGTTATAATGCCCAAAATACCTTAGCCTTGTACCTTGTAGTATTCCAAAGATACCTCTTTACGTAGAGTCCGGAAATACTACCTTTTGTCCTTTTAGTCTCAAACCGAAACCCTAAGGAAATCTTCATCGTTGGTTGAAGTATGTGAGTAGAAGTTGGTTAGAACTTCTAAGGGTTGTTTGGAGTGGTTTGGAGCGCACGGAGTGGAGCTAAACCTTGCTCAGGAGCGACATTAAACTCGGATAATTTTGGGCTTATCGAGGTAATTATCTTGTCCCTCTATTGTAATTGGAAATTACATGTTTGTTAGGATATATAGTTGAAGTATACTATATATGGAACTATACTTAGTATTCGGCAATGTCTTTTGACTTAAGCCTGAAGAATAAAGAACTGAACTGAACTGTATTTACATAGGACTGTATTGCAGTAGACTTGTGTTGTATTACTGAGTAGAATTGTACACGTCCGGTTAGACGTGTAAACCCCCCCCCCTGGTTGGCTTGGTAGCCGGCCTCGATAGAGGAGGAGATTTACGCTGTTGTTGCGGGAGAGTCGCGAATTTTCTATAGAAAGATAGAAACTTGTGTTTTGGGGTTAATAGACGTTTGTGACCTTTATAGGTGAAAGTACTAAGAGTAGCGTATTCTACTCGAGGAGTGGAAAGGGCTAGCAAGGTTGTAGTACTTGGAGCATTTTGCTTATTGTCGATAAATCGTCGCGAGGTATGTGAACCTCTTCCTATCTTTTCTAGCATGATTGTTGTGAACTATGTAGTACGGTGAGCGTACATGTGCTAAGTGATTTGGTTGGTTTAAAACATAGGGTGTTATAATAGCTTTATGGGAAGTTAGTTATAACGACCTTATGTAAGTGAAAATGGTTTACTGATGTTAGAAGTTAAGAGACTTGATCTTATAAGATAAGAGACTTAACTAATTTGTTTTAATGTGGATGTTTGTGTGAAACCTCATTCGTGAGTAATGAGTACTTGGTTTTAAAGGGATAATGTTTCTTGATTTGGAAATCGAATGTGTATCGACAGACCACTGCAGCGTTAATAAAAGGAAAATGTATTGAATAATGATGTGTTGTATTAAAACCAGTAGAAACCTCCATCTGCATAGAAGCTAAGATAAGACAAAATGATATTACATTTTCTAGATCATAGCTGCTGTAATAAGATCGTTATAAACAAGAATAAACTACTCACATATATGACATATGTTACTTAATTGTTCTAAAAAGGAATCAAGTGATTAAGTTTGGGAACTATGAAACCATTTGAAAATGAGAAGCTTGAGTAATTGAAACTAGGCAAACTGGAACTTAGGAAAAGAATGTTGTTACTTGGTTTTGAAAAGGAAGGTGGGTTGGTCATTCTAATACTACGGTATCGGGTGACTTTTATAAAATAAATGTATCTCTTTTATAATAACTTACTTATGTAGTAATTTGGGGTTAAAAACCAGTACTTTGTTATAAAATGTAAGTACTTTGTGTTGTTTTGAAACTTGCCTATGCTTGTTGTTGTGAAGATTGTCTATTCTTATTGTGATAACCTTTGTTGTGCAAAGCGTTGTATTTACGTGTTCTGGCGTCTCTCGATGGAGGTCGGTTGACTTGTTGAGAACTTACTTGGGCGTCTGGCGGTGGCGGAGAAATTCCGCAGTGCGTTCGCGTTGATAGTATTATTGTTGTTAATCACTTTGGACATCTCGACCGCGATCGTAGCGCCGCGGGTATGCTTCCATTTGGTTAAGGTCTTGTGGTTAATCGCTTTGGATATCTCGACACGATCGTAGCGCGCGGGTATGTTTCCATTTCGATTATCGCCTTGTGATTTCCTTTTGGACATATCGACACGATGCGTAGCGCGCGGGTATCGTCCATTTGGAAAGTTGTCTTATTGTTTCCTTTGGACATACCGACACGATCGTAGCGCCGCGGGTATGCTTCCATTTGGATTCTTGTCTTGTTGTTGAGGTCACATGGACATGTCTACCGTCTGCATTCGGGGCATGTGGCCATGGGACATTGGTATTATTGTTGCATCATGGACATGTCTACACCGTCTGATTCCGGCATGCGGCATAATGCGAACTCGATTGATGTTGTGGGCGTGAGACCCATAGTTATATTGGAGTGATAGTATTTTATGTTGTGAGCTGTAGTTTGGTTATCATACATGTCTCTGCTTTATATAGACTAGTATGATTTCATTTCTGATATTATGCAGTTTCACATACTTGGTACTGTTATGCGACCTCCTTGGGTGCGTTCACGCTGCGCAGTAGAGGTACATCGGTCGTGGATCCTCGCCATAGGATCTGATTCAACAGCATTTGAAGCTCCGTTTCTCGGAGGCTTATCTTTGGTAGGTGTTCCCGAGTTGTAGGTTCTTGTACATTCGGGGTGTGGCGGGCCCTGTCCGTCATAGTCATGTATATCTTAGAGGTGCGTAGTCTGTTGTGGGCGGGGTTGTAAAGATTAAACTATTCGGAGTTTTATGTATATCGAAGGCAAGCTGTTTTGGTTGCTGTTTATTTATTATATCTTTTGTTAAATGACTCATGTTTTATGTTCGCTGATTTTCTCGATGTATGTATCACTAGGGTGCGGGGTAAGGCACGATGCGGGCCGAACGGTCGTTACAAAAGTGGTATCGAGCGATTAATCCTCGGAAAGTGTCTGAGCCGTGTCTAGTAAGTCTTGATTATCGATGTGTTGTGCACCACATCTATAATCGGGAGGCCGCAGACATTTAGGATTGGTTTCCATTCTTCTCATTACGAGATCGTGCCTTAGAGTGTGTTGTAAGTTGGACCCTCCGGCGTATCTCGTTTTTACGATTATGCCTCCGCGCAAGCAACGAGCCCGAGAAGGGCAAGGCGGCGAGTCGCTAGTGAGATCTGAGAGTACGCAGCGCGAGCCAGGCGATGCACGAGTTGTGCTTGACGGCGGGTTTTGTAGCGCCCGCCCAGCGAGAGTTAGAGCGCAGCAATGGCTGCCGAGACCATGATACACGAGCCTCCAGTCCCGATGCAGGGCGAGAGGAGATGGGTTACAAGGAGATGGCCCGATTCTTGGCGAGTCGTGGCGAGATATGAGGATAAATTTGGATCAGCGATTCCATTCCAGAGCACGATGGTTCACCCGAGCGAGATAGTTTGAGGCTACGGGACTTTACGAGTTGTAGCCCGCTTGAGTTTTTGGTCGAGGCACGAGGATGATCCGCGAGTTCATCCGGCGATTCTACGGATCGTCACGGGTGATCAAGGCTTCAGAAACCGAGTCTGTGACCTTTGGTTCGCATCGGCTGCGTGATACCGCAGTCGATTGGTTTGATTCATGGGAGCTTTCCCGGGGAGAGCATGCACCTCCAACAGTATGGGATGAGTTTTCGGGCTTTTCTCACGCACTTCTTGCCTCCGCAGATGAGGAGAACGCGGTAAGCAGTTTTTGTTACTAAGGCAGAGAGCGCGCATCGGGAGTACAATGTCGAGTTCGATTCTTTAGCTCGATATGTCCTCGCGCTGGTGCGAGATATGGAGGATAGGGTGCATCGCTACGTCAGGGCTAGATGATTATATGGCCGAGTCTTGTGCGGGTGTTTCTCTTCGGGCATGGACATTGCCGCGTGCGCAGCTCATGCACCAGGATGTGAGGCACGGAGGGTCGACGGAATGACACTGGTCGAGAAGAGGGCAGACGGCAGGGTCCTTTGGTGGCTTTCGAGGCGGACCGCCTCGTGAAGCTAGTTATATACCCCCACGTGCAGTGGTCCTCCACCGTCTTCGTGAGCAGTCGGGGCTCGAGGTTGGATTTTGGCAGAGCGGGGTGTTAACGGTGAAGCCACCCTACCTCGTTGTGACCATTGTGGTAGACTCCATTTTGGAGAGTGTCGTGCTAGATTGGGAGTTTTTTTTGGATGCGGCCAGTGAGCCATTTGCGGAATGTCTACCAAGGAAGCGCGGATGTTACGACTCACGCCCGGGATTTGTGGCTGGTTCATCACCTTCTACAGCTATGCGCCCTGCAGGGCAGGCCTATGTTTAGAGTGGAGCGGTAGCTTCAGGTATATCCTTAATCCTCTAGAGTTTTGGTATGCTTGTTATGATGATCTCATTATTGTGTGCTATGTACGGATAGCATTGTGATATGTGTGAGTTAGAATGCATGGTTAGTTGGAAGGATACGTATGGGGGCATGGTAAGTGTGAACCTTAGACTATGTCACGACTGAGACCTTAGGGGTAAGGTCGTCTTGAGATTAAAGATTCGTTTTATGTTTGACTTTTATCAGAGTAGTAGTATACGTGGGATTTATTTGTGTGATAAGTCCGTGGGTAGTGTGAGATGGAAGTGGTAGCTTTCATGATGTGAATTAGTAAGATTGTTCCGGATCGGGGAACAAGAGTTTGGCACGTTGGGTCGGGTTTAGGACCATTTGCGTCAAACCGTAACCGATTTTAGGTGGGGCGATTGGGTGGTCCCGCCCCGTGGTAGTCACGAGGATGCTAGGCCCAAGTTTGTATGATCATCGTATGAGTTCGTGGACGCGTTCGACGAGCGGTTCGTAGAGGCCGGAATGGCCTTAAGGAAGTTTGAGGTTAGTAAGATGACCAAGTTTGGAGGTAGTGACTCAGATTTTCGAACGAAGTAATGTTGAAGTATGGTACGTCTTGGGAGAGTTCAAGCGCTCGAGAAGGGCACGACGAGTAAGGGAAGAAGAGGGCGTATGTTATTTCGTGGCGGTCGTGGCATCGGCAACTTGTTAGAGGAACTTTATCGTTATTCGACTTGAGAAGGAACATTCGGACGAATGTTTCTAAGGAGGAGAATGTTATACCCGTAGTTGCGGGGTATGTATGTGAGGACGCACGTGCGGCGTGGCAGTAAATTTTGAAAGAAAGAAAGATGTGAGTTTTCACGGAAAAGTTTCCGTTATTTGTGAAGAAAAAGGTTCGTTAATGGGAATTGGATTCCCATTTGGTATTTGGACTTCATAGATTATATTAGAATTTTGAGATTTTATTTTGGAAATGGTCACGTGGGGCCACGGGAGAAATTCTGGTTTTGTGGAGCCACTTTGTTTTGAGATTTTGGCCATTGTGGATATTTTTTCGAAGACGTTTTGAGGGCCATTAGGAGGGTGACACGTGTCACCCCGCCAGTGGCTCGCCGGTTACATTTGGGCGCAGTCTTACTAGAGTCGCTTTTCGACGAAACGTTTCCACGCTTTCGTAGGGAAAATTCCGCTATGTCCTTTTTAATTTTGCGGATTTTTCCGAGAGACGGAGCGTTTTGGACCAACGAGAGGGCAACACTTGGCACCCTCGTTGAGTGGACTTGAAAAGGCCGAATGGACGGGCAAGTTGTGGTAGATATTTGTGTAGATATTTGTGAGGGATTTGTGGAGTAGGGTTAGGGTGCACTTGGCTTGATCTTGGCCTTACACTTGTAGCACTTGGCTTGATCTTGGCCATTGGTTGGCCTTTGGCTTTGCTATAAATACCCTCCTTGTGAAGACTTATTCATTCACTCCTCACTTTGTCTAAGTCTTGAAATCCTCCTCTCCCTTGTTGTTGCTCTCGTCCAACTCCTCCCCCTTAGAAAGAGGCCCTTGGCCGAGAACCCCCCCGCCCCCTTGTGAGGTCTAGCCGTGGGTACCCCACTGCCTAGTTGTTTCGTATAATACCCTTGTTGTGGTATAGAAATACTCCCCTAGTATTGTTATAATGCCCAAAATACCTTAGCCTTGTACCTTGTAGTATTCCAAAGATACCTCTTTACGTAGAGTCCGGAAATACTACCTTTTGTCCTTTTAGTCTCAAACCGAAACCCTAAGGAAATCTTCATCGTTGGTTGAAGTATGTGAGTAGAAGTTGGTTAGAACTTCTAAGGGTTGTTTGGAGTGGTTTGGAGCGCGCGGTGGAGCTAAACCTTGCTCAGGAGCGACATTAAACTCGGATAATTTTGGGCTTATCGAGGTAATTATCTTGTCCCTCTATTGTAATTGGAAATTACATGTTTGTTAGGATATATAGTTGAAGTATACTATATATGGAACTATACTTAGTATTCGGCAATGTCTTTTGACTTAAGCCTGAAGAATAAAGAATCCCAATCTGTATTTACATAGGACTGTATTGCAGTAGACTTGTGTTGTATTACTGAGTAGAATTGTACACGTCCGGTTAGACGTGTAAACCCCCCCCCCCCTGGTTGGCTTGGTAGCCGGCCTCGATAGAGGAGGAGATTCTGTTGTTGCGGGGAGAGTCTGAATTTTCTATAGAAAGATAGAAACTTGTGTTTTGGGGTTAATAGACGTTTGTGACCTTTATAGGTGAAAGTACTAAGAGTAGCGTATTCTACTCGAGGAGTGGAAAGGGCTAGCAAGGTTGTAGTACTTGGAGCATTTTGCTTATTGTCGATAAATCGTCGCGAGGTATGTGAACCTCTTCCTATCTTTTCTAGCATGATTGTTGTGAACTATGTAGTACGGTGACGCATACGTGTGCTAAGTGATTTGGTTGGTTTAAAACATAGGGTGTTATAATAGCTTTATGGGAAGTTAGTTATAACGACCTTATGTAAGTGAAAATGGTTTACTGATGTTAGAAGTTAAGAGACTTGATCTTATAAGATAAGAGACTTAACTTATTTGTTTTAATGTGGATGTTTGTGTGAAACCTCATTCGTGAGTAATGAGTACTTGGTTTTAAAGGGATAATGTTTCTTGATTTGGGAAATCGTAATGTGTATCGACAGCACCAACGCAGCGTTAATAAAAGGAAAATGTATTGAATAATGATGTGTTGTATTAAAACCAGTAGAAACCTCCATCCGCATAGAAGCTAAGATAAGACAAAATGATATTACATTTTCTAGATCATTCTTTGTAATAAGATCGTTATAAACAAGAATAAACTACTCACATATATGACATATGTTACTTAATTGTTCTAAAAGGAATCAAGTGATTAAGTTTGGGAACTATGAAACCATTTGAAAATGAGAAGCTTGAGTAATTGAAACTAGGCAAACCTGGAACTTAGGAAAAGAATGTTGTTACTTGGTTTTGAAAAGGAAGGTGGGTTGGTCATTCTAATACTACGGTATCGGGTGACTTTTATAAAAGAAATGGATCTCTTTTAAAAGAACTTACGTATGTAGTACTTTGGGGTTAAAACCCGACTTTGGTATAAAATGAAAGTACTTTGTGTTGTTGTGAAACTTGCCTATGCTTGTTGTTGTGAAGCTTGGCTATGCTTATGTGATAACCTTTGTTGTGCAAAGCGTTGTATTTCTGTATACCGCGTCTCTCGATGGAGGTCGGTTGACTTGTTGAGAACTTACTTGGGCGCGCGGTGTGGAGAAATTCCGCAGTGCGCTCCTTGATAGTATTATTGTTGTTAATCACTTTGGACATCGACACGATCGTGGCGCTGCGGGTATGCTTCCATTTTGGTTAAGGTCTTGTGGTTAATCGCTTTGGATATATCGACACGATCGTAGCGCTGCGGGTATGTTTCCATTCGATTATCGCCTTGTGATTTCCTTTTGGACATCTCGACCGCGATGCGTAGCGCACGGGTATGCGCCCATTTGGAAAGTTGTCTTATTGTTTCCCTTTGGACATACTGACACGATGCGTAGCGCACGGGTATGCTTCCATTTGGATTCTTTGTCTTGTTGTTGAGGTCACATGGACATGTCTACACCGGCTGCACTCGGGGCATGTGGCCTGGGACATTGGTATTGTTGCATCATGGACATGTCTACACCGGCTGATTCCGGGGCACGCGCCATAATGCGAACTCGATTGATGTTGTGGGCGTGAGACCATAGTTATATTGGAGTGATGATTTTATGTTGCGAATCGTAGTTTGGTTATCATACATGTCTCCCGCTTTATATAGACTAGTATGATTTCATTCTGATATTATGATTTCACATACTTGGTACTGTTATCGACCTCGGCCGTGCGTTCATGCCGCAGTAGAGGTACATCGGTCGTGGATCCTCGCCATAGGATCACGATTCAGCGCATTTGAAGCTCCGTTTCTCGGAGGCTTATCTTTGGTAGGTGTTCCTCGAGTTGTAGGTTCTTGTACATTCAGGGTGTGGCGGGCCTGTCGTCATAGTCATGTATATCTTAGAGTGCTGTAGTCTGCTGTGGCGGGGTTGTAAAGGATTAAACTGCTCGTGTTTTATGTATATCTTGAAGGCAACTGCTTTTTTGGTTGCTTTGTTTATTTATTATATCTTTTGTTAAATGACTCATGTTTTATGTTCCGCTGATTTTCTCTCGATGTATGTATCACTAGGGTGCGGGTAAGGCACGATGCGGGCCGGGCGTCGTTACATTAAGTCGCCTCCGACGCGGTATACCTCGGTGATGCAGGACCATGATTCGAGAATACCTCATGCGGGTGCATGTGTGACCTATGCGAGCTGCGGTAAGTTCGTGGATAGACGCGCGGTGATCTGCGGGCGAGTGGCGGCCGATCGTGGTGCGGTCTAGAAAGACCTTGTGATACGCTTTATGGCATTTTTGTGCGTGGGTCTTAGTAGTCGGCTATGCCTTCGCATTTACCGTGCAGTTCTATTGTGATGACTTTGAGGCGTGAGTCACGACTTGACATATCGCTTATTTATTGTGAATCGTAGTTTGGTTATCATACATGTCTCCCGCTTTATATAGACTACTATGATTTCATCTACGATTTATTTTGATTTCACATATTGGTACTGTTATCGACCTCGCCTTGCTGCGTTACGCCGCAGTAAAGGTACACGATCGTTGATCCTCGCTCTTAGGGTCACGATTCAGCGTTTGGGAAGCTCCGTTCCTCCGAGCTTATCTTGTTATAGTCCCCTTGTTGTAGGTGCTTACATTCGAGGGTATGACGGCCTGTCCGTCGTTGTTGTCATATCATTCGTAAGTGCAGTAATCGTTGTGGCGGGGTTGTCATGGGATGTAGCTGTTCGGATTGAAGTTTTATATATTATGCCGAAAGCGAAATTTCTCGATAATTGTTTTACACTTCTTGATATTTCATGTCTTGTTTTATGTTCATTGATTACTCGATGTATGTCTACTTGGGTGCCCGGTAAGGCACGATCCGGTTCGGTCGTGACACGTGTGACCATTACTATTATTCCACGGGCTAGCTCCCGAAGACACTGTCACACCGGATGAGGATTAGGGGCATGGTATATACGATCATTATTCCATGGGCTAGCTCTACGAAGACTGCACTGCGATGAGGATCCGAGGGAACGTTATGGCCATGCTACACCGATGAGGGATTCCAGGGCATGCGGCCGCGTATTATATATATATATATATATTGTATATGTGTACGCCGACAGTGAGGTAGGATGCCACTGGCGGGTCACATGGTTATATGTTACACCTACGGTGCGGCGATGTGAGTGTCACGACCGATCTCGGCCAAGCATCGTGCCTTACCCCGGGCACCCTAGTGATAACAACATCAGAGAAAATCAGCGAAAATAAAGTTTAAACAGGAAACAAGAGACAACATAAGAAAAATAGGCCAACCAAACGGTTACCTTCATGTATATACATAAAAACCGAACAGTTACAATCCTTTACACACCCTGCCCACAACAGTACTACAGACCTCTAAGAATGAAACAACAACTATGACGGGACAGGGCCCCGCCATACCCCTGAATGTACAAGTATCTACAATGACAGGGGACTATACCAAAAAGATAAGCCTCGGAGAAACGGAGCTTCCTAACGAATCGAATCGATCCTATGAGCGAGGATCAACAATCGGTGTACCTACTGCGGCATGAACGCAGCCTCAAGGAGGTCGATAACAGTACCAAGTATGTGGCGGAAATCCGTAATGAAATCACATTTCATCATTTTATAAAACCATTTTGCGATAAGTAGCTGATTATGCCAAGTAATGGGACGATATCCCGAATAATCACTCACATAACTATGGGTCTCACGCCATAATATCACTCATGCCGTGGAACGTTCCTCATCGGGCCGTGATACGATGTAAAACAACACCCATATGTGAACTCAACACTAGATCCTGCGTCGCTATCAAACCGACGGGCAAGTAGAATAGCCCATACCGGTTCAAAAGCTAGTCATATCCCTTCACGGCAAGGTACGAAGCCAACTACGGATCAAAAGCTAGCCACGCAATCGCCGAGGCAAGTACCATAGGCGAACGCACTAGCCTACCGTCTCACGAGATATGGCCGGAGCAAGTATCTAAGCTATCTACGAGCTCCGCCGATACACGAAATGACCGTGACAAGTATCTAAAGTGTGCGAACCATGTACAAATCAAGCCCGTGATCGCCGTCACGCGGCAAGCTTCATGGATTAGCGGTCCATGGACAAATAACATAATCCTCACAATGACCGCATGCCGGCATCTTACCTCGAAAGCATGGCCATGAAACCATCCCATCGGGCGTGCGTGGATCATCCATCGCGTCAGCATGTCCAAAGGAAATAACAAGATAATACTCAAAGTGGACGCATACTCGTGGACCATCCAACGTGTCATTATGTCCAAGCAATCAATCAGATAACCGCCCTCCTGAGTCACGGAGTACGTAAACAAAACACTTGCACAACAAAAGCTATCACAACAAGCATAGACAAGTTCAACGTACTTTCCTTCTTTCAAAAAGACCTCTTGTTACGTAAAAGCCACACGATACTAATACTCGTAGTATATAAAGAAAACACGTTTTACTTTTAAAACCAAATTACTTCACCTTCGTAAAAATCTTTACAAGGTTTTAAAAATGAAGTACTCTATACTTTTTTAAACCAAGTGCTTTTCTTTTAAAACAACATCAAGTATACTCTTTTAAAACCCAATTAACTTACTCTTTTCAAAACAAGTAACCTATACTTAAAGCAAGTTACTTCTCCTTTTCCGAAAACAAGTTGTTATAAGTCAAGTCTCTTATCTTTCAAGATCAAGTCTCTTAACTTTCAAAATCAAGTCGTTTTACTGTCAAAACCAAATCTTTCTTTTATCTTCATAAAGTCGTTATAACTAACTTCCCATAAAGCCATTATAACACTTTATGTTTTAAGCAAACAAAATTCATTTCACACGTCGTCTCACCGTACTATATAGTTCACAACAATCATGCTCAAGAGTATAGGAAGAATCACATACCTTTTTAGCTTAAACCACAAGCCAAGTCAAGTATGCCGCGCGTAGAAGATCCACCTATAATAACCACAATACATCTATCAACTTCTAGTCATCTTCTAATACAAGATTCCTTATTCTACAGAAAATTCGGCAGCAACTTCTCTTAAAACTTCAACCAAGCTAGGAAGATTTTTCTAGGGTTTCGTTTTTCGACTATTGGAATAAAGTAGTATTTTCGGGCTCCTAGTATTGAAATAACTTTGGAATACTACTAGGGATACTAGGCCAATGTATTTGGGATAATACAATAATACTCCAAGTATTTTCTACACAAGTGGGGGAGGGTTGGACGAAATAACTAAAGGGAGGGAGTATTTTTGCTATGGAAAATCTTCAAGTGTGGGATGAATTAGTCTTCAACCTTAAGGGGGTATTTATAGAAGAAACAAGGGCCAAGATCAATGTAAGTGTATGGTCAAGATTGGGCCATGTGTGTGTGGGTCCCACCACACCACATGGCCAACGAAAATACAAGACAAGTGGCTTGCCACTTGTTATGTCACGACCCGTTCCGGGGCCCGTGACTGGTGCCTTACCCGGGCACCCAAGCAGTCATACATCAGAGAAAATCAGCGGAATTAAAAACATAAGACATGAAACAATTGTAAAAGAGACACATTTTATCTGAGAAAAGGGCGCCTTTCGGCATATATATATCAAAATCTGGCAGTTTACATCCCAACTGTACAGTAGGACTACAGACCTCTAAGGAAGTAAACAACTATGGCGGGACAGGGCCCCGCCATACCTGGCATACAAAACTATCTACAACAGGGAGATCATACCCAAAAGTCGAGCCTCCGGAGAAGATGGAGCTCCTGACACCAACGCAAAAGATCCTAAGAATGCGGATCTAGCACCTGCTTGCCCTTACCTGCGGCATGAACGCAGCCCCCCGAAGGAGGTCAGTACAACAGGTACCAAATATGTGAAACTGTAAAGTACTTAAATGAAATTATATCATTTTAAAACCAAATTTTACAAATATGCACGAAACAACCAATGTAACCACACATAGTGCCACATCATAAACAAGAGCAACAATAGGTAAACTGTAACAGGTCTTTTCTAGGCTGCGAATGATCGAAGCAGGGCCAATCGCCCATAGTATCATTATGCATGCCTAATCTCGACTCCGTAGTCCGCACAGGCCACCTAGGCCTGCATGAGGTATTCCTCGCATCGAGGGTAGCTACTCCCCGGCATCGTCCTGGACTCGTAGTCCGCATGGCCACATAGACCGCATGACCATAAAGGCCGCACACTAACCTGGAACTCTCGTAGCTCCGCATAGGTCCCCTGGACCCGCATGAGGTATTCTCGAATCATGGTCCTGCATCGCTCGAGTCTACCCCGATCGGAGGCGAACCACCGGTATCATGTCAAGAGGTGAGTGATATAATACTAACATAACAACTTATCGTTAAACAACATAAGCACAACAAGAACATCCTCTTACACAAACGTTACAAGACACTAACACACATAGCATCATATTATGTCTACTTATCCAATCATCTTATTATACTTTCCATAAATCAATATAAGTCTTTTATAAACACATAAGTAAACTGTTTCTTTTATCTTTCTTAAGTCGTTATACTTAACTTCCCATAAAGCTAGTATAACTCTTAAGCTTCTTGTTTTAAAAACAATTATTCTTCTTCTTTCAAAACTGATTTATAATTCTTTTGAAAGACTTTTAAGATCTTTATTATTCAGGCTTAAGTCAAAAGACATTGCCGTAAAGCTACGTTCAGTTAACACACGTACGTCTACCGTACTATATATACATACTTTAAAATATCATGCTCAAGAGTATAGGAAGAATCACATAGCTTCTCGGCGAAATCCACCTGCCAAGTCGAATATGTCGCGCGCAGAGTAACAGCCTATAATAGTCAAAGACGTCTATCAAAGTCTAGACTACTCTGTAGGACATTCTAAACAGAGAGTTCTCTATTCTACGGAAAATCGGGCAAAGACTTCCTACTGCAGTAAACTATACAAGTTCATCAGTAAATCTGATCTATGTAAGTACAGTTTAATTCTTCTTCTGTTATACCCTTCTATTGTGATTACAGTTCACTTCTATTCTTTAATATCCTTCTTTATCTTATACTCAAGTCTTAACTATTCTTATATGTAATATCCAATTACAATAGAAGGACAAGATATTTACCTCGATAAGCCCAAAATTATCCAAGTTAAATGTCGATCCTGAGCATTTAGCTCCTAGTTTGCACGCTCCGATAGCTCCAAGAACCCTTAGAAGTTTCCCACAACTTCTACTTAAATACTAAAAGGGATTTGGGGCTAGGGTATTTTGGAATAGTGACTATACTTGGAAGACAACTTTCTACCGGGGGGGGGCTCTCGGCCAAAGCCACTAGGCTAGAGGGGGGAGAGGGGTGTTTCGTCTAGGCTTTCTAGAGAGGGGTGAGAGGCTGGGGAGAAGCTCACAAAGGGGAGAAGGGATTTCAAGACTGAGATTTTGTGGAGTGGATGAATAAGTCTTCAAGGGGGTATTTATAGGAAACCAAAGGCCATGAACAAGCCAAGTGGGGGGCAAGTGGAGGCCAAGATTTGCCCAGTGCCCCTAACCTACTCCTCAAATCACTCCACAAACAATGGCCCATGTTTTGTGCCCCAAAACCTTGCCAACCGTGGCCTCCCTTGCCGTCCAATGAGGGTGACAAGTGTCACCCTCCCGTTGGTCCAAAAATGTTACATCTCTCAGAAAAATCCGCAAAAATTAGAAATGGCATAGACGTAATTTACCCTACGCAAGTTTGTAAAATGTTTCGTCGGAAAACCATCCGTTTTGTGAGTTGTGCCCAAAATCGTCCATAATGCCTAACTTAAGGCTAAACTTTTTGTACGTACGCCCCTACGTACATACTCTGGAAATACGGGGTATAACATTCTCCCCTCCTTAGAAACATTCGTCCCGAATGTTCCTTCCCAAGACAGATAACGATAAGGTTCTTCATAACTTAAACAGTTTGAAAATGCCACACACGGCCACAAAACAACACTTAGGCAATAAGTAAATTAAATCAACAAGTAGGAAAGTGAGTTACCTGGAGGTGTGGGGAATAAGTGAGGATACTTCTGCCTCATGTCCTCCTCGGCTTCCCACGTCATCTCCTCCCTGAGCTCGTTCCGCCACAAGACTTTGACGGAAGCCATGTCCTTGGTCCGCAGACGCCTAACCTGACGATCGATTATCGCTATGGGAATCTCCTCATACGATAACCCCTCGGTCACCTGGACATCGTCAATCGGGTGCACTCTAGATGGATCCCCGATACATCTCTCAAAGATAGAAACATGAAACACCGGATGCACTGCCTCCAGATCGGACGGCAGATCCAACTCATAGGCAACCTTGCCTACCCTGCGGACAATCTGAAACGGCCTAATGTACCTCGGGCTGAGTTTCCCTTTCTTTCCAAATCTCATCACACCCTTCATGGGTGACACCTTCAGGAAAACCCAATCATCAACCTCGAACTCCAGATGCCGACGACGATGATCTGCATATGACTTGCCGACTCGAACATCAAGAACCGCTCTGGATAAGCTTCACTTATCCATGCTCACTGCAAATCGTCCTACTAATCGCACTCGCCCACATCAAACCAGCTATCGGCGACCGCACTTCCTCCCATACAAGGCCTCATAAGGCGCCATCGAATCTTGGAGTGGTAGCTATTATTATACGCAAACTCAACTAGAGGCAAATGATCCTCGGCTACCACGAAGTCAATAACACGGGCTCGCAACATATCCTCAAGAGTCCGGATAGTGCGCCACTGTCCGTGCCTGCGTGGATGGAATGCGAGACTCGTGCTCACTGCGTCCCCAAACCTTCGGAAAGACCTCCAAGTTAGCGTAAATCGGGCTCCTGCATGCGATATGATCGAAATAGGGACTCCATGCGATCGACGATCTCTCGGATGTAAAGTCCGCATAATCCTCGGTAGAAAAAGTCGCCCGACGGAAGAAAGTGGGCTGATTTCGCCACCGCCGACGATAACCCATATAGAATCATGTCTCCTCCGAGTGCGAGGTAATCCTGTGATAAAGTCCATGTTGATTACCTCCCACTTCCGGTCGGGATCTCAATCGTCGCAACAAACCACCGTGCCTCCGTGCTCTACCTTCACCGCCGACAACACGGGCCCGAGCTACAAACTCGCAACGCCCTCTTCAAGCCATCCCACCAATACACGGATCTAAGGTCGTGGTACATCTTGGTCGACCACGGATGGATGAGTAACGCTGTGTGCTTCCCTAGAACCTGCCAAGTCCCGTAATATCCGGAACACACAACGCCCTCGAACCTTAGCACCCATCAGTGCTACCTCAAAAGCGACCCTTTCCTCACGAAGGTCGTATCACGGCATCGCCAAAACTTGATCCTCAATGTTGCCTCTTCACCTCGACGATGGAAGACTCGGCAACCTCTCGAACTCGGACCCATCGCTATCGTAATCAATCAAACGGACACCAAGGCTCGCTAATCGATGCAAATCGCGAACCATGCCCTCTCTCCTGGCACATCCGATAGGCTACCCATCGACCTACGACTAAGGGCATACGCATAACATTGGCCTTCCCCGGGTGGTACAGGATATCGACATCATAGTCCTTAAGCAACTCTAACCACCGTCTCTGTCGTAAGTTCAACTCCCTCTGGCTGAAGATATACTGGAGGCTCTTGTGGTCTGTATAAATATCCACATGAACCCCATACAAATAGTGCCTCCAGATCTTCAAAGCGTGAATCACCGCTGCCAACTCCAAATCATGGGTGGGGTAGTTCCTCTCATGCTTCTTAAGCTGTCGGGATGCGTACGCTATAACCTTACCCAGCTGCATAAACACACATCCGAGCCCGACGTCTGACGCATCACAATACACAACATAATCGTCTGGACCCTCTGGAAGAGTAAGAACGGGGCGATCGCCGCCTCTCCTTCATGATCGTGTCACGACCAACGGGCGTGGATCGTGCCTTACCCCGTGCACCCTAGTGATACAACATCAGAGAAAACCAGCGGAAATAAAAACTTAAACATGCAAATAGACATGGATCAAGATGAAAGAAAACAGGCCAACCAAAATGGTTTCCTTTCAACATAAATATATATATAAACATTTGAACAGTTACAATTCTTACAACCCCGCCATACGCATGCTACAGACCTCTAAGATTTTTACAACTATGGCGGTGGCCCCGCCATACCCCGAATGTACAAGAACCTCTGCACTCAGTGGTAACATACCAAAGATAAGCCTCCGAAGGAAGAGCTTCCAATACGCTGAAAGGTGATCCTATAAGCGGGGATCGATACCGATGTACTTACTACCGGCGTGAACGGCCGAAGGAGGTCAGTACAACAGGTACCAAGTATGTGAAACTGTAAAGTACTATAAATGAAATCATAGCAGTCTATATAAAGCAGGAGACATGTATGATAACCAAACTACAATACCCAACATATAAACAAATATGTCAAGTCGTGGACTCACGCCTCAAATCATCACTCGTGTCCGTGGAATTCCTTCCTCACTGCCGGCAGTCTATGATATAACAACACCAAGGAGTACACCTGAACACCAAGTCCTACCCGATGCCAAAGCCGTACCACGAGACCTCGTCACTATACTGAATCGCGAAGCTGACACGTGGCAAGTGCAATAACCTATACGGCCCACCGCGCCACGTGAGGCGGGGCAAGTGCGGCCACGCACGATCACAACCGTAAGTCACGATACTTCGCCGCTAAGGCGACACGTGGTAAGTGCAACAACTCATGCAGATCCACCGCGCCACGTGGACGGGGCAAGTAAACAGGCTACGCACCCAATCACAACCGTAAGTCACGATACTTCGCCATAACCAAAAATGGTCACATGTCCACAGAATCCATCAACGGTGTAGACATGCCCATGTACCAATGCTAATGGAAGCATACGTGGAATCTCCCATCGCTGCAGACGCCCAAGTAAGTTCTCAACAAGTCAACCGGCCCTCCATCGAGAAGCGCGGTAGAATAGAAACACAATTCTTAAACAACAAAGACTATCTCAATAAGCATAGGCAAGTTACACAACAACAAGCATAGGCTAGTTACACAACAACAAGCATAGGCAAGTTACACAACAACAAGCATAGGCAAGTTACACAACAACAAGCATAGGCAAGTTACACAACAACAAGCATAGGAGTTATACCTAACTCAAGGTACTTTCATTTTATATCAAAGTCCGGGTTTTAACCCTAAAGTACTACGTACGTTAAATTCCTTTTAAAGAGATCCATTCCCTTTATAAAAGTCACCCGATACCCGTAGTATAAAAATAGAGTGACTTACATCTTTTAAGTAA
The DNA here is from genome assembly GCA_029844215.1 of Przewalskia tangutica. NCBI lineage: Eukaryota > Viridiplantae > Streptophyta > Magnoliopsida > Solanales > Solanaceae > Przewalskia > Przewalskia tangutica. Next base: position 70,924,058 of record CM056727.1, read on the forward strand.
ACCAAAACAACTTCTCTTTTTAAAGTCAAGTTTCCATATTAAAACCAATGATAAAAACCCTTCTTTTGTTTTCATAAAGTCGTTATAACCAACTTCCCATAAAGCTGTTATAACACTTTAAGTTTTAAACCATTTTAAGACAACACAATACCTTTCTTTTCCCTAAAGTTCGGTTTGCCTAATTTCAATTACTCAAGTCTCTTTTTAGAAAAGTTTCACGCTTCAATGTCTTAATCTCTGCTTTAAAACAATTGAGTAACATATGCCATAAGTAGTAGGTTATTCTTATTCATAATCAATCTTATTAAGCAGCCATGATCTAGGAAATGTAATATCATTTTGTCTCATCTTATCTTATGCAGATGGAGGTTTTTACTGGATTTAATAATACTTCATTATTCAATACATTTTCCTTTATTAACGCTGCAGTGGTTTGTCGATACACATTCGATTTCGAAATCAAGAAAACATTATTCCTTTTAAAAACCACGCACTCATTACTCACGAATGAGGTTTCACACAAAACTCATATTAATTCAATTAAGTTAAGTCTCTTATCTTATAAGATCAAGTCTCTTAACTTCTAAAAATCAAGAAACCATTCTTTTATCTTTCTTAAGACGTTATGCCTAACTTCCCATAAAGCTAGTATAACTCTTATGTTTTCAAAACCAAGTATTACTCTTCTTTCAAAAAGGTTTCTTATTTCTTTGAAATACTTCAAGATTCTTCTTATTCAGGCTTAAGTCAAAAGACATTGCCGTAACACTACATTCAGTTAACACACGTACGTCTACCGTACTATATCTATATTCCTTTTAAAATATTTCAAGGTTCTTATTATTCAGGCTTAAGTCAAAAGACATTGCCGTACAACTATATTCAGTTAGCACACGTACATCTACCATACCATATATTATTCAGGCTTAAGTCAAAAGACATTGCCGTACTATATATATATCTTCCTTTAAAATATCATGCTCAAGAGTATAGGAAGAATCACATACCTCGCGACGATTATCGACTATAAGCAAAACGCTCCACGGCTATAACCCGGCTAGCCTTGTCCACCTTCCAAGTAGTTCATGCTACTCGCAGAACATTCAACCAATAAGGTTATCAGTCTATTGTAAATACAGTTTAATCTTCTTCTATATTATTCTTCTGATGTGATTTCAGTTCAAGTCTATTCTGTAATATCATTACAGTTCAATTCTCTTCTATGAATCTTATATTCATTTCTATACTACTACATTATGTAATTTCCAATTACACTAGAAGGACAGTAGTATTTACCTCGATGAGCCCAAAATTATCCAAGTATAAAGTCGCTCCTGAGCAACGTTAAGCTCCTACTCCGAGTGCTCCAACCCGCTCCAATCATGTTATACCCCGTATTTCCAGAGTATGTATGCGAGGACGTACGTACGAGAATACGGCAGAAAGATTGGAAAGGAAGAAAGAGGTGATTTTTCCACGGAAAAGTTTCCGGTTTTTGTGAAGGAAAAAGGTTCGTTAATGGGAATTGGATTCCAGTTTGGTATTCGGACTTCGGAATATTAGAGAATTATGGAATTTTATTTTCGGAAATGGTCACGTGGGGCCACGGGAGAAATTTACTGATTTTGTGGCCGCTTTGTTTTGAGATTTGTAAATTGGATATTTTAAGACGAAATATTCAGGCGAATCGGGGCGACACGTGTCACCCCATGTGGCACCCTGGCCGATTTTACATTTGGGCACACACTTTGGTTAAGTCGTTTTTAAACGAAGCGTTTTCGCGTAACTGCGAAGGAAAATTCGGCTATGTCGTTTTGTTTTTTTGCGGATTTTTCGAGAGACGAAACATTCGGACCAACGGGAGGGTGGCGTGTCACCCTCACAACGGAGACAAGTGGGCGTGACTTGGCCAAACAAGGGGCAAGTTGGGCTTGATATTTGTGTAGATATTTGTGAGGTTTTAAGGAGTAGGGTCTAGGGTGCACTTGGCTTGATCTTGGCCTTACACTTGCCTTGCACTTGGCTAGATCTTGGCCATTGGTTGGCCTTTGGGTTTGCTATAAATACCCCTCCCTTGTGAAGACTTATTCATTCACTCCTCACTTTGTCTAAGTCTTGAAATCCCTCCCCTCCCTCTAGTAGCTCTCGTCCTAAGCCTCTCCCCCTCCTCCTTGTGGCCTTTGGCGAGAAGGTTCCTCTTTGTGGTGCTAGCAGTGGGGTACCCCTAGCCTAGTTGTTTCGTGATTATACCCTTGTTGTGGTATAGAAATACTCCCCTAGTATTGTTATAATGCCCAAAATACCTTAGCCTTGTACCTTGTAGTATTCCAAAGATACCTCTTTACGTAGAGTCCGGAAATACTACCTTTTGTCCTTTTTAGTCTCAAACCGAAACCCTAAGGAAATCTTCATAGTTGGTTGAAGTAATTGAGTAGAAGTTGGTTAGAACTTCTAAGGGTTGTTTGGAGTGGTTTGGAGCGCACGGAGTGGAGCTAAACCTTGCTCAGGAGCGACATTAAACTCGGATAATTTTGGGCTTATCGAGGTAATTATCTTGTCCCTCTATTGTAATTGGAAATTACATGTTTGTTAGGATATATAGTTGAAGTATACTATATATGGAACTATACTTAGTATTCGGCAATGTCTTTTGACTTAAGCCTGAAGAATTAAGAACTGAACTAAACTGTATTTACATAGGACTGTCTTGCAGTAGGCTGGTGTAGAATTGTACACGTCCGGTTAGACGTGTAAACCCCCGGTTGGCTTGGTAGCCGACCTCGATAGAGGAGGAGATTTACTGTTTGTTGGGGAGGTCTTTGCCAATTTTCTATAGAAAGATAGAAACTTATGTTTTGGGGTTAATAGACGTTTGTGACCTTTATAGGTGAAAGTACTAAGAGTAGCGTATTCTACTCGAGGAGTGGAAAGGGCTAGCAAGGTTGTAGTACTTGGAGCATTTTGCTTATTGTCGATAAATCGTCGCGAGGTATGTGAACCTCTTCCTATCTTTTCTAGCATGATTGTTGTGAACTATGTAGTACGGTAGACGTACATGTGCTAAGTGATTTGGTTGGTTTAAAACATAGGGTGTTATAATAGCTTTATGGGAAGTTAGTTATAACGACCTTATGTAAGTGAAAATGGTTTACTGACGTTAGAAGTTAAGAGACTTGATCTTATAAGATAAGACTTAACTTATTTGTTTTAATGTGGATGTTTGTGTGAAACCTCATTCGTGAGTAATGAGTACTTGGTTTTAAAGGGATAATGTTTTACCGATTTCGAGTCGAGAATGTGTATCGGCGCACCACCGCAGCGTTAATAAAAGGAAAATGTATTGAATAATGATGTGTTGTATTAAAACCAAGAGAAACCTCCATCCGCATGAAGCTAAGATGAGACAAAATGATATTACATTTTCTAGATCATGGTCTTTGTAATAAGATCGTTATAAACAAGAATAAACTACTCACGATATGACATATGTTACTTAATTGTTCTAAAAGGAATCAAGTGATTAAGTTTGGGAACTATGAAACCATTTGAAAATGAGAAGCTTGAGTAATTGAAACTAGGCAACCGGAACTTAGGAAAAGAATGTTGTTACTTGGTTTTGGAAAAGGAAGGTGGGTTGGTCATTCTAATACTACGGTATCGGGTGACTTTATAAAAGAAATGGATCTCTTTTAAAAGAACTTACGATGTAGTACTTTGGGGTTAAAACCCTGACTTTGGTATAAAATGAAAGTACTTTGTGTTGTTGTGAAACTTGCCTATGCTTGTTGTTGTGAAGCTTGGCTATGCTTATTGCGATAACCTTTGTTGTGCAAAGCGTTGTATTTCGTATTCTGGCGTCTCGATGGAGGGTCGGTTGACTTGTTGAGAACTTACTTGGGCGCTTGCGTGATGACGGAGAAATTCCACAGATGCGTTCGTTGATAGTATTATTGTTGTTAATCACTTTGGACATACCGACACGATCGCGAGCGCGCGGGTATGCTTCCATTTTGGTTAAGGTCTTGTGGTTAATCGCTGATATATCGACACGATCGTAGCGCGGGTATGTTTCCATTTTGATTATCGCCTTGTGATTTCCTTTTGGACATACCGACACGATCGTGGCGCGCGGGTATCGTCCATTTGGAATGCCGTCTATTGTTTCCCTCGACATACCGACACGATCGTAGCGCTGCGGGTATCGCCCATTTGGAAAGTTGTCTTATTGTTTCCCTTTGGACATACCGACACGATCGTAGCGCGGGTATGCTTCCATCCGGATTCTTTGTCTTGTTGTTGAGGTCACATGGACATGTCTACACCGATGCGATTCGGGGCACGCGCCGTGATCGACCACGATTGATGTTGTGGGCGTGAGACCCATAGTTATATTGGGTGATGATCGCTTTATGTCGCGAATCGTAGTTTGGTTATCATACATGTCTCCCGCTTTATATAGACTAGTATGATTTCATTTACGATATTATGCGATTTCACATACTTGGTACTGTTATCGACCTCCTCGGGGCCGCGTTCATGCCGCAGTAGAGGTCGGTCGGGGATCCTCGCCTAGGATCAAGATTCAACGCATTCAAGCTCCGCTTCTCCGAGGCTTATCTTTTGTAGGTGTTCTCGAGTTGTAAGTTCTTGTACATTCGTGGTATGGCGGCCTGTCCGCCATAGTCATGTATATCTTAAGTGCTGTAGTAATCTTGTTGTGGCGGGGTTGTAAAAGGATTAAACTGTTGAGTTTTATGTATATACTAAGGCAACCTGCTTTGGTTGCTTTGTTTATTTATTATATCTCTTGTATAATGACTCATGTTTTATGTTCCGCTGATTTTTCTACGATGTATGTATCGCTAGGTGCCCGGTAAGGCACGATCCACGCCCGATTTTGGGGTGTGACATAGTGGTATCGAGCGCTTAATCCTCGGAAAGTGTCTACTGACCGTGTCTAGTAGAGTCTTGATTATCGGTGTGTTGTGCACCACATCTATAATCGTGAGGCTATAGGACATTTAGGATTGGTTTCATTCTTCTCATTCCGAGATCGTGCCTTAGAGTTGTGTTGTAAGTTGTACCCTCCGACGTATCTCGCTTTTACGATTATGCCTCGCGCAAGGCAACCAGAGCCGAAGGGCAAGGCGGCGAGTGTGCTAGTGAGATACTGAGAGGAGCAGGCGAGCCCGAGGCAGACACGAGTTGTGCTTGACGGCGGGTTTCGCGACGCCAAGACCAAAGAAGTTTAGAGCGCAGCCGTGGGCGTGAGACTCTGATACACGAGCCTCCATCCCACATGCAGGCGAGAGGAGATGGGTTACAAGAGATGGCGATTGTTGGCGAGTTGTGGCGAATATGAGAGCAGTGGATCGCAGCGATTCGGTTCAAGAGCACGATGGTTCACCCCGAGCAGATAGTTTGAGGCTACGGGACTTTCGAGTTGTAGCGCGAGTTTTACGGTCGAGGCTCGAGGATGATCCGCAGGAGTTCATCCGGCGATTCACGGATCACGGGTGATCAAGGCTTGAGACCGAGTCCGTGACCTTTGGTTCGCATCGGTGCGTGATACCGCATGATCGATTGGTTTGATTCATGGGAGCTTTCGGGAGAGCATGCACTCCAGCAGATGGGATGAGTTTTCGGGCTTTCTCACGCACTTCTTGCCTCCGCAGATGAGGGCACGCCGCACAGATTTTTGTTCTTGAGACGAGAGAGGCGACCGTCGGGAGTACAATGTCGAGTTCGATTCTTTGGCTCGATATGTCCTGCGCTAGTTGCAGATATGGAGGATAGGAGTGCATCGCCACGCCACCGGCTTGATGATTATATGGCGAGTCTTGTGCGGGTGTTTCTCTGCGGGCATGGACATTGCCGCGTGCGCAGCTCACGCTAGGATGCGAGGCACGGAGGGTCGACGGAATGACACGGATCGCCAGAAGAGGCGGGGCGGCGGTCCTGGTGGCTTTCGAGGCGGACCGCCTCGGAAAAAGAGTTAGTTATATACCCCACCGTGCAGTGGTCCTCCACCGCCTTCGTGAGCGGTCGTGGCTCGAGGTTGATTTTGGCAGAGCGGGGTGTTAACGGTGAAGCCACCCCTCGTTGTGACCATTGTGGTAGACTCCATTTTGGAGAGTGTCGTGCTAGATTGGGAGTTTGTTTTGCATGCGGCCAGCAGGCCATTTTTGGCTGTCAGGCCAAAGGAAAGCGCGGATGTTACGACTCACCTTCAGGATCTGTGGGTGGTTTATCACCTTCTACTGTTATGCGCCTGCAGTGTGCCTATGATTAGAGTGAGCGGTAGCTTGTGTATATCCTTAACCCTCTAGAGTTTTGGTATGCTTGTTATGATGATCTCATTATTGTGTGCTATGTACGGATAGCATTGTGATATTGTGAGTTTGAAAACATGTTTAGTTGGGAGGTTACGATGGGGGCATGGTAAGTATGAACCTTAGACTATGTCACGACTGAGACCTTAGGGGTAAGGTCGTCTTGAGATTAAAGATTCGTTTATGTTTGACTTTTATCAGAGTAGTAGTATACGTGGGATTTATTTGTGTGATAAGTCCGTGGGTAGTGTGAGATGGAAGTGGTAGCTTTCATGATGTGAATTAGTAAGATTGTTCGGATCGGGAACAAGAGTTTGGCAGTTGTGGGTCGGGTTGAGGACGTGATACGGGTCAACCCGTAGCCGGATTAAGGTGGGGTCAGTTGGGTGGTCCCGCCAGTGGTAGGTCACGAGGATGCTAGGCCCAAGTTTGTATGATCATCGTATGAGTTCGTGGACGCGTTCGACGAGCGGTTCGTAAAGGCCGGAATGGCCTTAAGGAAGTTTGAGGTTAGTAAGATGACCAAGTTTGGAGGTGGTGACTCCAGGTTTTGGGAACAGGCGATGGCAAGTGTGGTACGATGCTAGAAGAGTTCAAGTGTTCGAAGGGCACGACGAGTAAGGAAGGAAGATAACGTGTGTTATTTGTGACCAGTGGCGTTGGCAATTTGTTAGAAGAGCTTCTTCGATATCCGTCTTGTGAAGGAACATTCGGACGAATGTTTCTAAGGAGGAGAATGTTATACCCGTATTTCCAGTATGTATGCGAGGACGTGCGTGCGAGAATCTGTGAGAAAGATTGGAAAGGAAGAAAGAGGTGATTTTTCCACGGAAAAGTTTAGGTTTTGTGAAGGAAAAAGGTTCGTTAATGGGAATTGATTCCCGATTTGGTATTCGGACTTCTGGAATATTAGAGAATTATGGAATTTTATTTTGGAAATGGTCACGTGGGCCCACGGGAGAAATTCTGATTTTGTAGGCCCGCTTTGTTTTGAGATTTCAGTAAATTGGATATTTTGGAAGACGAAATATTCGGCGAATCGGGGCGACACGTGTCACCCCGTGGCACCCGCCGATTTTACATTCGGGCACAACACCTTGTTAGAGTCGTTTTTAACGAAGCGTTTTCGTAACTTGCGAAGGAAAATTCGGCTATGTCGTTTTGTTTTTGCGGATTTTTCCGAGAGACGAAACATTCGGACCAACGGAGGGTGACATGTGTCACCTCACAATGAGAACAAGTGGGCGACTTGGCCGAAACAAGGGGGCAAGTTGGGCTTGATATTTGTGTAGATATTTGTGAGGGTTTTAAGGAGTAGGGTCTAGGGTGCACTTGGCTTGATCTTGGCCTTACACTTGCCTTGCACTTGGCTAGATCTTGGCCATTGGTTGGCCTTTGGGTTTGCTATAAATACCCCTCCCTTGTGAAGACTTATTCATTCACTCCTCACTTTGTCTAAGTCTTGAAATCCCTCCCCTCCCTCTAGTAGCTCTCGTCCTAAGCCTCTCCCCCTCCCTCCTCCTTGTGGCCTTTGGCCGAGAAGGGTTCCCCCCCCCTTTGTGGTGCTAGCCGTGGGGTACCCCCCCTAGCCTAGTTGTTTTCGTATAATACCCCTTGTTGTGGTATAGAAATACTCCCCTAGTATTGTTATAATGCCCAAAATACCTTAGCCTTGTACCTTGTAGTATTCCAAAGATACCTCTTTACGTAGAGTCCGGAAATACTACCTTTTGTCCTTTTTAGTCTCAAACCGAAACCCTAAGGAAATCTTCATAGTTGGTTGAAGTAATTGAGTAGAAGTTGGTTAGAACTTCTAAGGGTTGTTTGGAGTGGTTTGGAGCGCACGGAGTGGAGCTAAACCTTGCTCAGGAGCGACATTAAACTCGGATAATTTTGGGCTTATCGAGGTAATTATCTTGTCCCTCTATTGTAATTGGAAATTACATGTTTGTTAGGATATATAGTTGAAGTATACTATATATGGAACTATACTTAGTATTCGGCAATGTCTTTTGACTTAAGCCTGAAGAATTAAGAACTGAACTAAACTGTATTTACATAGGACTGTATTGCAGTAGGCTTGTGTAGAATTGTACACGTCCGGTTAGACGTGTAAACCCCCCCCCTGGTTGGCTTGGTAGCCGGCCTCGATAGAGGAGGAGATTTACGCTGTTGCGGGGGGGGGAGGTGCTGCCGAATTTTCTATAGAAAGATAGAAACTTATGTTTTGGGGTTAATAGACGTTTGTGACCTTTATAGGTGAAAGTACTAAGAGTAGCGTATTCTACTCGAGAGTGGAAAGGGCTAGCAAGGTTGTAGTACTTGGAGCATTTTGCTTATTGTCGATAAATCGTCGAGGTATGTGAACCTCTTCCTATCTTTTATATCATGATTGTTGTTATATATGTAGTACGGTAGACGTACATGTGCTAAGTGATTTGGTTGGTTTAAAACATAGGGTGTTATAATAGCTTTATGGGAAGTTAGTTATAACGACCTTATGTAAGTGAAAATGGTTTACTGACGTTAGAAGTTAAGAGACTTGATCTTATAAGATAAGAGACTTAACTTATTTGTTTTAATGTGGATGTTTGTGTGAAACCTCATTCGTGAGTAATGAGTACTTGGTTTTTAAAGGGATAATGTTTTACTGATTTCGAGTCGAATGTGTATCGGCTGGATCACCGCAGCGTTAATAAAAGGAAAATCTATTGAATAATGATGTGTTGTATTAAAACCATAAGAAACCTCCATCTGCATAGAATCTAAGATGAGACAAAATGATATTACATTTTCTAGATCATGGTCATTGTAATAAGATCGTTATAAACAAGAATAAACTACTCACGTATATGACATATGTTACTTAATTGTTCTAAAAAGGAATCAAGTGATTAAGTTTGGGAACTATGAAACCATTTGAAAATGAGAAGCTTGAGTAATTGAAACTAGGCAAACTGGAACTTAGGAAAAGAATGTTGTTACTTGGTTTTGGAAAAGGAAGGTGGGTTGGTCATTCTAATACTACGGGTATCGGGTGACTTTTATAAAAGAAATGGATCTCTTTTAAAAGAACTTACGTATGTAGTACTTTGGGGTTAAAAAACCTGACTTAGTTATAAAATGAAAGTACTTTGTGTTGTTGTGAAACTTGCCTATGCTTGTTGTTGTGAAGCTTGGCTATGCTTATTGCGATAACCTTTGTTGTGCAAAGCGTTGTATTTCTGTGTTACCGCGTCTCTCGATGGAGGGTCGGTTGACTTGTTGAGAACTTACTTGGACGTGCCGGCAGTGACGGAGAAATTCCACGGGTACGTTCCTGTTGATAGTATTATTGTTGTTAATCACTTTGGACATACTGACACGATGCGTAGCGCACGGGTATGCTTCCATTTTGGTTAAGGTCTTGTGGTTAATCGCTTTGGATATACTGACACGATGCGTAGCGCACGGGTATGTTTCCATTTTGATTATCGCCTTGTGATTTCCTTTTGGACATACTGACACGATGCGTAGCGCACGGGTATGCGTCCATTTGGAATGCCGTCTATTGTTTCCCTCGGACATATCGACACGATCGTGCGCGCGGGTATCGCCCATTTGGAAAGTTGTCTTATTGTTTCCTTTGGACATACCGACACGCGCGTAGCGCGCGGGTATGCTTCCATCCGGATTCCGTCTTGTTGTTGAGGTCACATGGACATGTCTACACCGATGCGATATTCGGGGCACGCGCCACGATCGACCACGATTGATGTTGTGGGCGTGAGACCCATAGTTATATCGGAGTGATGATGTTTTATGTTGTGAATCGTAGTTTGGTTATCATACATGTCTCGCTTTATATAGACTGAAGTATGATTTCATTTCTGATGTTATGCAGTTCACATACTTGGTACTGTTATCGACCTCCTTGGGCTGCGTTCATGCCGCAGTAGAGGTACATCGGTCGGGGATCCTCGCCTTAGGATCACGATTCAACATTTGAAGCTCCGCTTCTCCGAGGCTTATCTTTTGCAGGTGTTCTCGAGTTGTAAGTTCTTGTACATCTGGGTATGGCGGCCCCGTCCCGCCATAGTCATCAGATATCTTAGAGTCTCAGTAATCTGTTGTGGCGGGGTTGTAAAAGGATTAAACTGCTCGTGTTTTATGTATATACTAAGGCAACCGTTTTGGTTGCTGCTTATTTATTATATCTCTTGTATAATGACTCATGTTTTATGTTCCGCTGATTTTTCTCTGATGTATGTATCGCTAGGGTGCCCGGGGTAAGGCACCAGTCACGGGCCCGATTTTCGGGGTGTGACAAATCAACCCTTAGAAGTTCTACGCAACTTCTACTTAACACTTCAACCGACTATGAAGGTTTTCCTTAGGGTTTCGTTTAGTGGCTAAAGAAAGTATAATAGTATTTTCTGGGCTTTTGTATAAGTGTAACCTTGGGAATACTACAAGGTATTTGGGCATTATAACAATACTAGGAGAGTATTTCTATACCACACAAGGGGGTATTATATGAAAACAATTTAGGCTAGGGGTACCTACGGCCAGACACCACCAAAGGGGAGGGGTGGCTCTCGCCAAGGCTCACTCAAAGGGGGCTTTGGACGAGCTACTACACAAAGGGGAGAGGAAGAGAGCTTTGAGACTTAGGAAGATTTTAGGATGAAGAAGTCTTCCAAAGGGGGGGGTATTTATAGGTCAAGGAATGGCCAACCAATGGCCAAGATCCATCCAAGTGTTAGGCAAGTGTAGGGCTAGGATTCCACCATGTGTACCTTATCCATCTACCACAACAACTTGCACACAAAATATCCTACCAACTCCCTCCTTCCAATCGTCCATTACCGCCCAACCTTGCGTCCAATGTGAGGGTGACACTTGTCACCCTCCCGTTGGTCCAAAATGTTTCGTCTCTCGGAAAAATCCGCAAAAATTATAAATGACATAGCCGGAATTTTCCCTTCGCAAGTTTAGTAAAACGTTTCGTCGAAAAACGACTCTTTTCGGCACTTGTGCACAAAATTTTCGAACTTGCCAAATCTTAAGGCTCAAATTTAAATACGTACGCCCTCACGTACATACTCTGGAAATACGGGGTATAACAACTGGAAACCCTGCTCACAAGCATCAGTCCACTTAAACTTAGCTGCCTTCTGAGTCAGCCTAGTCAATGGTGCAGAGATAGAAGCAAACTTCTCCACGAACCGCCGATAGTAACCTGCAAGGCCCAGAAAGCTGCGCACCTCTGTCGGAGTAGGTCTAGGCCAACTCATCGCTTCGATCTTGGCGTATCCACCCGAATGCCATCACCGAGCAATATGCCCAAGAAACGCCAAGTCAACCAAAACTCACATTTGGAAAACTTGGCGATAATCACGATCTCGAGAATCACAAGACAATTTCAAATGCTCGCATGCTCTCGCCTGAGCGAGAATAAACCAAGATATCATCAATGAACACTATCACAAACGTGTCCAAAATGGTTTGAAAACTCGGTTCATCAAATCCATGAATACCGCGAGCATTGGTCAACAAAAGACATGACCACGAACTCATAATGCCCGCATCGGTCCGAATGCGATCTAGGGACATCCGCCTCTCGACTCGTGACTGATGATAGCCCGAACGCAGATCAATCTTGGAGAAACATCTCGCGCTCGCAATCTGGTCGAACAAATCATCAATCCCGGGAAGGGTATATTCGTTTAATGGTCACCTTGTTCGTCAGAATCAACACATGCGCAGCGTCCCGCCCTTCTTCACGAACAATCTGGCGCTCCCGTGGAGAAACACTGGGCTGATGAAGCCGCTTCTCCAAAGAAATCCTCACTGGTCCTTCAACTCTCTCAACTCGGCAGTGCCATTCTATATGGCGGAATGGAAATAGGCCGAGTGTCCGCGGCAAAGACATCGATACAAAACTCTATCTCCTCTCGTGAGGATACCGGAGGTCGTCTGAAACACGTCGGGAACTCTCGACCATCTGGAGCATGAAAATCTGTCTACCGCAATTTCGTGATCAAACACCCGAATGAGATGGTAAATATACCCCTTCGCACCATCTTCCTAGCCTCGAGGTAGGAAATAAACCTACCTCCGGCGATAAAGGTTCCTCCCACTCAACAACAGGCTCTCAGAAACTGGAACTGCACTACTCTCTCCCTGCAGTCTACATTGGCGTAGCAAGCTAGCCAATCCATACCCATGATCACGCCGAAATCGGTCATATCCAACTCTATCAAGTCGGCCAGTCCGACATCGTATATGGTCACCGGACAAGCCCCATATACCCGCCGAGCTACCACCGAATCACCCACAGCGTAGCTACCTCGAAAGGTCTATGGACTCGTGCTCTCTCCCTATCCTACTAGCAATAAGGGAGATATATAGGATGAGTAGAACCCGGATCTATCAAGGCATACACATCAAATCCAGAAACTGATAAGGTACCTGTGACGACATCAGGTGAGGCCTCCTGATCCTGCCGGCTGGACAAGGCATAAATGCGGTTCTGAGGACCGCTAGAACTGGGACCCGCGCCACGACCTTTGCCGCGACCTGCTGGTCCATGAGTACTCTGCCCTCCGGGGTGAGTAACTGTAGGAGAGGAAGAAGACCCGGCGAAAGACCCTGTAGGCTGACTCCTACCACCCGCGCTGCTCCTAGTCGGACAGTCTCTCGCAAAGTGGCCCTGCTGGCCACAAGTGTAGCAACTTCCTGAAGTAGGACCACAACTCCCCAGATGGGATCTACCGACGGCCACACCGAGGGGTGGTCTCGATCGGTTAACCTCTGCTACTCGAAGTCCAAGTCCTGGGCCCGACCGCCGAATACTCTGGTCTTGAAGGCGAGCAGAGTGCTCTGGTGCCGTGGTGCAAATCTATACTGCCGAGGCCGCCACCACGATAGCCACCAAAAGACCTGCCGTCTGGTGCCTTCTTTGTCTGTCAACCGTCGGCCTCTACTCGCCTCATCCAAGTGCGTGAGCTCGCATGCGGGTAATATCCATACCGGGCCAAGAGCCACACCCGCACAAGACTTCGGCCATATAATCATCTAGCGGTGACGTAACGATGCACCGTCCTCCATATCTGCTACTAACGCAGGACATATCGAGCCAACGAATCAAACTCAACGTTGTACTTCTAGCGTGCGCCTCTCTGCCTCAAAGACAAAAACTTGTCGGCCCGGGCCCTCCTCATCTGCGGAGGCAAGAAGTGAGTGAGAAAAGCCTCTGAGAACTCATCCCAAGTAGCTAGGGGCGCGTGCTCTCCCCGGGATAACTCCCATGAATCAAACCAATCGACTGCAGTATCACGCAGCCTATGTGAACCGAAGATCACAGACTCAGTCTCTGAAGCCTTGATCACTCGCATGATCCTCAGAATCGGCGGATGAACTCCGCGGATCATCCTCGTGCCTCGACGTAGAACTCAAGCGCTACAACTCGTAAAATCCGTGAGCCGCAAACCCTCGATCGGGTGAACCACACGTGGCCCACTAACTGCAGATCCAACCTATCCTCGTTCGCCACGATCTCGGCGATGGCGCCATCTCCTTGTAACCCATCTAAATGCTTCCGGTGTGGGGTGGAGGTGTAAATCGTGGTCTCATCAGCCACTGCTGCGGCCCTAAACCCTTCAGGTGTCGGCGGCGTCGTGGAACTCGCCGTCTCGGGTATAGACTGGGCCTGTGCCCCCGTGACTCTAGGTGTCCCACTAGCAGCTCGCCGCTTTGCCTTGCCGGGCGGGTTGCCTTACGTGGAGCATAATTCTGAGAAAGGAATACGTTAGAGGTCCAACTTATAACACGGCTCTAAAGCACGATCTTAGAGTGAGAAGAATGAAACCAATCCTAAATATCCTATAGCCTCACGATTATTGGTGTGGTGCACAACACAATCGATATTCAAGACTCTACTAGATACGGTCTCAGACACCTTCCGAGGATTAATCGCTCGATACCACTTTTGTCACGACGTTCGGGGCGGTGGATCGTGCCTTACCCGCACCCAGCGATCATACATCGAGAGAAAATCGGAATTAAAAACATAAGACATGAAACAATTGTAAAAGAGACACATTTTATCGAGAAAAGGGCCCTTTCGTATATATATCAAAATCGCGCTTTACATCCCAACCGCATGCAGTAGGACTACGCACTTCTGAAGTAAACAACTATGGCGGGACAGTTCCCGCCATACCCGATCAGCAAAACTATCTACAACAGGAGATCATACCTAAAGTCGAGCCTCGGAGAAGATGGAGCTCACGACCAACGCAAAAGATCCTAAGATCCGGATCTAGCACGCTGCCACTTACTGCGGCATGAACGGCCTCAAGGAGGTCGATAACAGTACCAAGTATGTGAAATCGTAAAGTACTTAAATGAAATTATATCATTTTAAAACCAAATTTTACAAATATGCACGAAACAACCAATGTAACCGCACAGTGCCATCATAAACAAGAGCAACAATAGGTAAATCAGAATAAGTCTTTTCTAGGTCGCGAATGATCGGCAGGCCAATCGCCCATAGTATCATTATGCATGCCTAATCTCGACTCGTAGTCGCATGAAGCCACCCAGCGCGTGAGGTATTCCTCGCATCGAGTAGCTACTCCCAAGATCGCCCCGACTCGTAGTCCGCATGGCCACATGTAGACGCATGACCATAAAGGCCGCACACTAACTTGGAACTCTCGTAGCTCGCATAGGTCCTGGACCCGCATGAGGTATTCTCGAATCACGGTCCTGCATCACCGAGTCTACCCCGTGGAGGCGCTTAACCCCGATATCATGTCAAGAGTGAGTGATATAATACTAACATAACAAATTATCGTTAAACAACATAAGCACAACAAGAACACCTTACAAGACACTAACACACATAGCATCATATTATGTCTACTTATCCAATCATCTTATTATACTTTCCATAAATCAATATAAGTCTTTTATAAACACATAAGTAAACTGTTTCTTTTATCTTTCTTAAGTCGTTATACTTAACTTCTCATAAAGCTAGTATAACTCTTAAGCTTCTTGTTTTAAAAACAATTATTCTTCTTCTTTCAAAACTGATTTATAATTCTTTTGAAAGACTTTTAAGATCTTTATTATTCAGGCTTAAGTCAAAAGACATTGTCGTAAAGCTACGTTCAGTTAACACACGTACGTCTACCGTACTATATATATATACTTTAAAATATCATGCTCAAGAGTATAGGAAGAATCACATACCTTCTCGGCGAAATCCACCTGCCAAGTCGAATATGTCGCGCAGAGTAATGACTATAATAGTCAAAGACGACTATCAAAGTCTAGACTACTCAGAGGACATTCTAAGCAGAGGTTCTCTATTCTACGGAAAATCGGGCAAGACTTCCTACCCTAAACTATACAAGTCATCAGTAAATACAATCATGTAAGTCTGCTTTAATTCTTCTTCTTGTTATACCCCGTAGTTCCAGGGTATGTATGCGAGGACGTACGTACGAGAATACGACATTGAAATTGGAAAGGAAGAAGGAGGTGATTTTTCCACGGAAAAGTTTCCGGTTTTTGTGAAGGAAAAAGGTTCGTTAATGGGAATTGGATTCCCAGATTTGGTATTCGGACTTCTTGGAATATTAGAGAATTATGGAATTTTATTTTCGGAAATGGTCACGTGGGGCCCACGGGAGAAATTTATTTTGTGGGCCCACTTTGTTTTCGAGATTTTGGCCATTGTGGATATTTTTGGGAAGATGAAATATTTTGGACGAGTAGGAGGGCGACACGTGTCACCCCCCCCCCCCTAGGTGGCTTGGCCGAATTTCACTTTGTGCACAACACCCGATTAGAGTCGTTTTTCGACGAAACGTTTTACTAAACTCGCGTAGGGTAAATTCCGGCTATGACATTTCTAATTTTTGCGGATTTTTCCGAGAGACGAAACATTTTGGACCAACGGGAGGGCGACACTTGTCACCCTCCAATTGATGGATGTGGGCGTTAGGCGGGTGGATGTCCAATTTTGTCTTGGAGTTGGTAGGATATTTTGTGTGCAAGTTGGCCAAGGACACTTGCCCTAATCTTGACCTTACACTTGCCTTGCACTTGGCATAATCTTGGCCATTGGTT
Organism: Przewalskia tangutica; assembly: GCA_029844215.1. Taxonomy (NCBI): domain Eukaryota; kingdom Viridiplantae; phylum Streptophyta; class Magnoliopsida; order Solanales; family Solanaceae; genus Przewalskia; species Przewalskia tangutica. The sequence continues at coordinate 70,940,518 of CM056727.1, forward strand.
GGCCATCCCTTGACCTATAAATACCCCTCTTGTGATGAAGAGTTCTTCATCCACAAATTACTTCCAAGTCTTGAAAAATCCTCCCCTCTCCCTTTGTGAGCATTTCGTCCAACCTCCCCTTTGAGTAAAGTTTGGCCGAGGCCCCCCCCTAGCCTAGCCGAAACCTACCCCCCCTTCCCTTGGTAGAAATGTTGCCTTCTAGTATTGTTATAATGCCCAAATTACCCTAGCCCAAACCCCTTAGTACTTAGTTGAAGTTGTGAAGAACTTCTAAGGGTTCTTGGAGCGTGCGGAGTAGGAGCTAAACCTTGCTCAGGAGCGACTTTTATCTAGGATATTATTGGGCTTACCGAGGTAAATAACCTTATCCTCCTTTTGTAATTAGAATATACATACTGTAGAAGTATAGGAATAAGTATAAATACTTAGAAGGATATTAAAGAATAGAATTGAACTGATATCACAGTAGAAGGGTTTAAAAGATGAATAATAGAACTGTACTTACATAGGACTGTTTTCACAGTAGACTTGAGTAGCTCACCGGGTAGGGAAGTGCTGCCCAAATGTCCATAGAATAACGAACCCTCTGCTTAGAGCTTTATGCGATCTGATCAGACGTTGATAGACGTGTTGGTATTATAGGTCGATTCTCTGCGCGACATATTCAACTTGGCGGTGGATTTCAGAAGGTATGTGATTCTTCCTATCCTCTTGAGCATGATATTTTAAAGAATATGTATATAGTACGGTGAGCGACGTGTGTTAACTGAATAATAATTACGGCAATGTCTTCGGACTTAAGCCTGAATAATAAGTACGGCAATGTCTTTTGACTTAAGCCTGAATAAAAAGAATCTGAAGTAGTTCAAAAGAATTAAGAAACCTTTTTAAGAGTAACACTTGGTTTTAAAAGCTTAAGAGTTATACTAGCTTTATGGGAAGTTAGGTATAACGGCTTAAGAGTGATAAAAAGAATGATTTATTGATTTAAGACAATAAGAGACTTGACTTAATTATACTAATGTGAAAAAGTGTGAAACCTCATTCGTGAGTAAATAGTATTTTTTTGGTTTTTAAAAGGAATGATGTTTTACCGATCAGAATGAATGTCGAACAAACCACAGCAGCGCTAATAAAGGGAAATGTTTTGACTAATAAAGTATTATTAAAACCAGTAGAAACTTCCATCTGCATAGGAGCTAAGATGAGACAAAATGATATTACATTTCCTAGATCATGGCTGCTGTAATAAGATTGTTATGAACAATAATAACCTACTCACACATAAGGTATATGTTTCTCAAATTGTTTTAAAGGATTAAAACTATGAACTACGAAACCTTTCGAAAATGAGAAACTTGAGTAATTGAAATTAGGCAAACTTGAGCGTTGGGAAAAGAATGTTGTTACTTGATTTTACATAGAGAAGTGTTCTGGTTTACTTCAAAAGATAATCACTCTATTTTTATACTACGGATATTGTGTGACTTTTGTGAAAGAAACGGATCTTTTAAAAGATTAATACATGAAGTACTTTGGGGCTAAAAACTCAAACTTGTTAACATAATGTAGAAAGTACCTTGTGTGAATAACTTGATTGTATTGATTTGTGATAGTCTTGTAATACTTTCTTGTTGACTTGATAAGTAAACATGTTAGGATGCTACGTGAGTTAGTATCTTGTGATGTTTGTGTAAAGGGTTTTCCACTTGTGCTTAGGTTGTTTAACGATAAGTTGTCATGTTGATATTATATCAATCATGATTCCGGGTTAAGCGCCTCCGTCTGGGTAGACTCAGCGGGTCTAGTGACCTATGATTCGAGAATACCTTATGCAGTGCAGATGGCCTATGCGGAACTACGGAGTTCGTGTTAGTATGCGGCCCTTGTGGTCATGCGGTCTTTGTGGCCATGCGGACGGCGAGTCCAGGACGCTGCCGGGGAGTAGCTACCGATGCGGGAATACCTCATGCGGGCTATCGGGTGGCCCATGCGAGCTACGGGAAGTTCGAGGCTAGACGCGCACATTAGATCTGCGGCGAGTGGCGGCTTTGATCATGTGACGATGCAGACAGATCTCATAATCTGATTCGACCTTGTTTGTCTTGTGGGTTTTAGTAGTCGGCTATGCCTTCGCACTTACCGTGCGGTTTTATGATGACTTTGAGGCGTGAGTCACGACTTGACATATCGCTATTTATTGTGAATCGTAGTTTTGGTTATCATACATGTCTCCCGCTTTATATAGACTACTATGATTTCATTTACGATATTTCGATTTCACATACTTGGTACTGTTATCGACCTCCTTCGGGTGCGTTCATGCGCAGTAAAGGTACTCCTACCGTTGATCCGTTCTTAGGATCACCGTTTTATTGGAAAAGCTCCGTTTCTCGGAGGCTTAGCATTTTGTATGATCCTGCCGTTGTAGATATTTGCATTCAGGGTATGGCGGGCCCCGTCCGCCATTGTTGTTTTAAACTCTTAAGTGCTGTAGACTGTTGTAAGGTTGAGTGTAGCTGTTCATTTTGGGGTATTTATATACATATATGCGAAAGGCAACTTTTCCTAAACCGTGTCTTAATTATCTTGTTTCATATCTTGGTTGTTTTATATTCCGTGATTTCTACGATGTATGACTACTTGGGTGCGGGTAAGGCACGATCCGCGAACGGGTCGTGACATGATGGTATCGTGAGCGCTTAATCCTCGGAAAGTGTCTGAGCCGTATCTAGTAAGTCTTGATTATCGGTGTGTTGTGCACCACACCAATAATCGTGAGGCTATAGGATATTTAGGATTGGTTTCCATTCTTCTCACTCCGAGATCGTGCTTTAGAGTCGTGTTATAAGTTGGACCTCTAACGTATTCCTTTCCTTTACGGTGATGCCTCGCGCGTGCAACTCGGGTCCAAGGCAAGGCGGTAGGAGCCGCGAGTGGAGTTGAGAAAGTTAGAAGGGCAGGCCCAATCATCACCGGGTGATGCTTCACGCGAGAGATTCGAGACGTCGCCAGGCAGCAGAGTTTGTACGGCGGCGATTCTCTGCGGCCATGACATCCGGACCTTCGCCCACGGCTTGAGCGAGAAAATATGGATTGGAAGGAGACGGCCTGTTACTAGCAAGGACTTGGCGGCAGAGTATTTTATGTACGGTATACCAAGGATATTGATGTTTATCTAAAGAAGGGTTGTGAGGAAGTAGCTCTTCAGTCAGGAACGAGCCAGGCTTGCGTTCAGGATTATGTGCAGCGGGCTGGGAGAGGTAGAGATCGACAGAATAAACAAGATCAGCAGAAGAGGGCCCGATTGGTAGGATCATTTGGTAACTCTCGAGGCGAACCGCCTCGGCAGCAGATTAGACATGCGCCTCGCCCGATGCAGTGTCCTCCACGAGTTCGATTTTCCTCGGTGTTCACAGTGTGGCGGCGCCATCCCGAAATGCCGTCTTTCTTGGTGCTTGTTTTACTTGGCCGTCGGGGCCATATGGCGAGAATGTTCTGAGGAAGGATGCAAGTAGGAGGACTCACCTACTAGACCATTGTGGAATGCAGTGGTTCGGAGAGGAGGGGTGTTAGCTAGGGAGGCCACCCCACCTCGGTGTGGCGTTGTGGTCGATGCCATCGTGGGAGTGTCGTGCTTACTGCGTCGACTTGTTATGTTTGCGGCAGGGCCATTTTATGAGAAATTGTCCAACGAGTTGGCGGGGATGTAGGGACTCAGCCGGGATCGATGGATAGTTCATCACCTTCCCGGTATGCCCAAAGCGGGTTTGATTAAACGGCCTAAGGAAGTCTGGCGTAGATACGGTATATCCTTAACCCTTTAGAGAATTATATGTGTATTAAGATGCGAATATCTTAAGTATTGTTTTCGGTTAGCATGGTGTTAGTGTGATTATAATTATTTTTAGTTAACCGGGTAAGATTGGGGGATAGAGAGAGTGGGAGCCTTAGAATATTATACGTAGAGACCTTAGAGGCGAGGCCATCTTTGGTAAAAGAATTATTTCGTGTTTGACCCTTATCGAGGTGCATAGTATACGTGAGATATTTTTGTGGGATGAATCCCTGAGTGTTGTGAAATGAAAGAGGGTAGTTGAGCTTAGAAGACCGCTAGGTTTTCGTAACGTGATTAGTAAGATTGTTCCGGATCGGGGAGCTAGTGTTTTGCGCGCTGGTCGGGTTGAGGCCATGGCGGGTCGACCCGCGCCCGTTTGGTGATGGGTCGGTTTGTGGTGGTCCCGCTTTGTGTTAGGGTCACGAGGTGTTAGGCCCAGTTTAGTTAACCATTGCACGAGTTCTTGGATGTGTTCGACCGAGTCGGGCGATGGGTCAACCCGCCTTATCTTTTAGTCAAACCGTACTCGGTAGTAAGTTGCGAGATGATTATTTCAAGAAGGTTGTAAGGTCGCACGGTGCCTACCTTCACCTTATGGTCGATGGGAGTCCAAATTACTACTGCTTTTTTCCGGAAGAGTTACCGTGCAAGTTTAGAACTCAAAGTGAATCTCGGTCGATTCACCCTGCAAGCGGTTGGATTTCGAGTAGGCGTAAGGACTCTTCGCCTTGTTGAGTATGTATTTTATAGCTACCGCTTTCAGATTCGTGTCGCCGTTTGGAGCCTTTTATAAGCGCTAGTGTAAGATTGCCGATCGATTGATTCGATGTAAGCGTGCGATAATTGGTTCTGCACTTGTTCGCAGGCGTGAATAGGGTGAAGCTTATCCGTAAGAGGTCATTGGCATCTCGTGAGTCGGGAAGCGCACGTAAACATGGTAAGTTATGAGAAAGAGTTCGAGTACGAGAAGGGTACGACGAGTAAGGGAAAGTACGACATGTATTGGCATAGGTGTGATCATTTCGTTTGAAAATAGTAGGTGCGCGGAGTATCTTTTAGACCTCGAGTAGGAGTTTTTTTTTGTGATAGAGGTGATTCCTCATGGACTTGGAGATAAGTATGTGCGCTTGTTGTGTTGTGGCCAGGTGTGGCATGGTTGTTTCCGTAAGTATAGCAGTAAGGACTATACTGGCGCCGCTTGTTTTGAGACTTAGGAAGAACATTCGGACGAATGTTTCTAGGAGGGAGAATGTTATACCCGTAGTTCCGTGGTATGTATGCGAGGACGACGCATTTGAATACGACATTGAAATTGGAAAGGAAGAAGAGGTGATTTTTCCACGGAAAAGTTTCCGCTTTTTGTGAAGGAAAAAGGTTCGTTAATGGGAATTGATTCCCGATTTGGTATTCTGACTTCTTGAATATTAGAGAATTATGGAATTTTATTTTGGAAATGGTCACGTGGGCCCACGAGAAATTTACGGTTTTGGGGCCCACTTTGTTTTGAGATTTTGGCAATTGTGGATATTTTGGAAGATGAAATATTTTGGGCGAGTAGGAGGCGACACGTGTCACCCCCTAGGTGGCTGGCCGAATTTCACTTTGTGCACAACACCCGACAGAGTCGTTTTCGACGAAACGTTTTACTAAACTCGCGTAGGGTAAATTCCGGCTATGACATTTCTAATTTTTGCGGATTTTTCCGAGAGACGAAACATTTTGGACCAACGGGAGGGCGACACTTGTCACCCTCCAATTGATGGATGTGGGCGATTAGGCCGAATTGGATGTCCAATTTTGTCTTGGAGTTGGTAGGATATTTTGTGTGCAAGTTGGCCAAGGACACTTGCCCTAATCTTGACCTTACACTTGCCTTGCACTTGGCATAATCTTGGCCATTGGTTGGCCATCCCTTGACCTATAAATACCCCTCTTGTGATGAAGAGTTCTTCATCCACAAATTACTTCCAAGTCTTGAAAATCCTCCTCTCCTTTGTGAGCATTTCGTCCAACACCTCCCCTTTATGTAAAGTTTGGCCGAGGGCCCCCCCCCTAGCCTAGCCGAAACCTACCCCCCCTTCCCTTGGTAGAAATGTTGCCTTCTAGTATTGTTATAATGCCCAAATTACCCTAGCCCAAACCCCTTAGTACTTAGTTGAAGTTGTGAAGAACTTCTAGGGTTCTTGAGCGCACGAGCGTCTTGGAGTAGAGCTAAACCTTGCTCGTGAGCGACTTTTATCTAGGATATTATTGGGCTTACCGAGGTAAATAACCTTATCCTCCTTTTGTAATTAGAATATACATACCGTAGAAGTATAGGAATAAGTATAAATACTTAGAAGGATATTAAAGAATAGAATTGAATCGATATCACGGTAGAAGGGTTTAAAAGATGAATAATAGAATCAGTATTTACATGGAATTTTTCGATGAAGACTCGAGTAGCTCACCGGGTAGTGTCACGCTGCCAAATGTCCATAGAATAACGAACCCTCGCTTAGAGCTTTGATGCAGTCACAGAGCGTTGATAGACGTTGGTATTATAGGTCGATTCTCTGTACACATATTCAACTTGGCGGTGGATTTCGCGAGAAGGTATGTGATTCTTCCTATCCTCTTAAGCATGATATTTTAAAGAATATGTATATAGTACGGTGACGACGTGTGTTAATCGAATAATAATTACGCAATGTCTTCTGACTTAAGCTGAATAATAAGTACGCAATGTCTTTTGACTTAAGCCCAATAAAAAGAATCAAGTAGTTCAAAAGAATTAAGAAACCTTTTTAAGAGTAACACTTGGTTTTAAAAGCTTAAGAGTTATACTAGCTTTATGGGAAGTTAGGTATAACGGCTTAAGAGTGATAAAAAGAATGATTTATTGATTTAAGACAATAAGAGACTTGACTTAATTATACTAATGTGAAAAAGTGTGAAACCTCATTCGTGAGTAAATAGTATTTTTTTGGTTTTTAAAAGGAATGATGTTTTACCGATCAGAATGAATGTCGAACAAACCACAGCAGCGCTAATAAAGGGAAATGTTTTGACTAATAAAGTATTATTAAAACCAGTAGAAACTTCCATCTGCATAGGAGCTAAGATGAGACAAAATGATATTACATTTCCTAGATCATGGCTGCTGTAATAAGATTGTTATGAACAATAATAACCTACTCACACATAAGGTATATGTTTCTCAAATTGTTTTAAAGGATTAAAACTATGAACTACGAAACCTTTCGAAAATGAGAAACTTGAGTAATTGAAATTAGGCAAACTTGAGCGTTGGGAAAAGAATGTTGTTACTTGATTTTACATAGAGAAGTGTTCTGATTTACTTCAAAAGATAATCACTCTATTTTTATACTACGGGTATTGTGTGACTTTTGTGAAAGAAACGGATCTTTTAAAAGATTAATACATGAAGTACTTTGGGGCTAAAAACCCGAACTTATTAACATAATGTAGAAAGTACCTTGTGTGAATAACTTGATTGTATTGATTTGTGATAGTCTTGTAATACTTTCTTGTTGACTTGATAAGTAAACATGTTAGGATGCTACGTGAGTTAGTATCTTGTGATGTTTGTGTAAAGGGGTTTCCTTTGTGCTTAGGTTGTTTAACGATGTTCGTCATGTTGATATTATATCAATCATTATTCCGGTTAAGCCCTCCGACGCGGGTAGACTTAGGCGGTCTAGTGACCTATGATTCGAGAATACCTTATGCAGTGCAGATGGCCTATGCGGAACTACGGAGTTCCAGTGTTAGTATGCGCCTTGTGGTCACGCGGTCTTTGTGGCTATGCGACGGCGAGTCCAGACGCCGCCGGAGTAGCTACCCTCGATGCGGGAATACCTCACGCGGCCATCGGGTGGCCCGTGCGAGCTACGGAAGTTCGTGGCTAGACGCGCACATTAGATACTGCGGGCGAGTGGCCAGCTTTGATCATGTGACGGTCTAGACAGATCTCATGATACAGTTTACGACCTTGTTTGTACTGTGGGTTTTAGTAGTCGGCTATGCCTTCGTACTTACCCCGTACGGTTTTATGATGACTTTGAGGGCGTGAGTCCCTGACTTGACATGACTGCTTATTTATTGTGAACTGTAGTTTTGGTTATCATACATGTCTCCTGCTTTATATAGACTACTATGATTTCATTTACAGTATTTTCTGGCCACATACTTGGTACACCATCGACCTCCTTCGAGGCCGCGTCACGCCGCAGTAAAGGTACTCCTACTGTTGATCCCCGTTCTTAGGATCACCGTTTCAGCGTTGGACCAGCTCCGTTTCTCCGGAGGCTTAGCATTTTGGTATGATCCCCTGTCGTTGTAGATATTTGCATTGAGGTACGGGCCCCGTCCCGCCATTGTTGTTTTAAACTCTTAGAGGTCCAGACTTTGTAAGGTTGGGTGTAAATCGCTCATTTTGGGGTATTTATATACATATATGCCGAAAGACAACTTTTTCCTAAAGCGTGTCTTAATTATACCGTTTCATATCTTGGTTGTTTTATATTCCGTTGATTTCTCCGATGTATGACTACTGGGTGCCGTAAGGCACTACCACGCCCCGAACGGGTCGTGACAACAATGGTATCGAGCGCTTAATCCTCGGAAAGTGTCTATGCATCCGTATCTAGTAGTTCGATTATCGGTGTGTTGTGCACCACACCAATAATCGTGAGGCTATAGGATATTTAGGATTGGTTTCCATTCTTCTCACTCGAGATCGTGCTTTAGAGTCGTGTTATAAGTTGGACCCTCTAACGTATTCCTTTCCTTTACGATGATGCCTCCGCGCCAGCAACTCGGGCCCAAAGGGCAAGGCGGCCAGGAGTCGCGAGTGGAGTTCGTAAAGTTAGAAGGGCGGCACAGCCCAATCATCACTGGGTGATGCTTCATGCGGGAGATTCGAGACCTCGCCAAGAGCAGAGTTTGGCACAAATAGCGATTCCTACGTGGCCATGACATCCGGACCTTCGCCCACGGCTTGGAGCGTAAAAATATGGATTGGAAGGAGACACTGTTACTAGCAAGGACTTGGCAGCCAGAGAGTATTTTATGTACCGGTATACCAAGGATATTGATGTTTATCTAAAGAAGGGTTGTGAGGAAGTAGCTCTTGAGTGAACGAGCCAAAGCCATGCTCAGGATTATGTGCGTGGCCGAGAGGTAGAGATCGATGATTAAACAAGATCGGCAGAAGAGGCCCGATTGGTAGGATCATTTGGTAACTCGAGGCGAACCGCCTCGGCAGATTAGACATGCGCTCCGCGGCAGCAGTGTCCCTCCACAGTGGTTGATTTTTCCTCGGTGTTCACAGATGGCAGCGTCATCCCGGGAAATGCCGTCTTTTTACTGGTGCTTGTTTTACTTGCGGCCGTCAGGGCCCTATGGCGAGGGAATGTTCTATGAGGAAGGATGCAAGTAGGAGGACTCAGCCTATTAGACCAGTTGTGGATGCGATGGTTCGGAGAGGAGGTGTTAGCTGGAGGCCACCCCACCCTGTGGCTGCGGGTCGATGTCATCGTGGGGAGGTCGTGGCTTCGTCGCCTTGTTATGTTTGCGGCAGGCCATTTTATGAGAAATTGTCCAACGAGTTGGCGGGGATGTAGGGACTCAAATTCGGGATCGATGGATAGTTCATCACCTTCCCCAATGCATACAAACAGGCGGTTTGATTAAAACGGCCTAAGGGAAGTGCCGCGTAGATACAGGTATATCCTTAACACTTTAGAGATTTATATGTGTAGTAAGATGCGAATATCTTAAGTATTGTTTTCGGTTAGCATGGTGTTAGTGTGATTAGAATTATTTTTAGTTAACCGGGTAAGATTGGGGGATAGAGAGAGTGGGAGCCTTAGAATATTATACGTAGAGACCTTAGAGGCGAGGCCATCTTTGGTAAAAGAATTATTTCGTGTTTGACCCTTATCGAGGTGCATAGTATACGTGAGATATTTTTGTGGGATGAATCCCTGAGTGTTGTGAAATGAAAGAGGGTAGTTGAGCTTAGAAGACCGCTAGGTTTTTGTAACGTGATTAGTAAGATTGTTCCGGATCGGGGAGCTAGTGTTTGGCGTTGTCACGGTCGGGTTGAGGCCATGCATGGTCGACGCCGCCTGTTTGGTGATGGGGTCAGTTTGTGGTGGTCCCGCTTTGTGTTAGGGTCACGAGGGTGTTAGGCCCAGGTTTAGTTAACCATTGTACGAGTTCTTGGATGTGTTCGACCAGTAGTCGGGCCGATGGGGTCAACCCGTCTTATCTTTTAGTCAAACCGTGTACTCGGTAGTAAGTTGCGAGATGATTATTTCAAGAAGGTTGTAAGGTCGCACGGGTGCCTACCTTCACCTTATGGTCGGCGAGGAGTCCAAATTACTACTGCTTTTTCTCGAAGAGTTACCGGCAAGGTTAGGAACTCAGTGAATCTCGTCGATTCACCCCGCAAGCGGTTGGATTTCGAGTAGCTGTAAGGACTCTTCGCCTCTTGTTGAGTATGTATTTTATAGCTACCGTTTCAGATTCGTGTCGCCGTTTGGAGCCTTTTATAAGCTTAGTGTAAGATTGCCGATTGATTCGATGTAAGCGTGCAGATAATTGGTTCGTACTTGTTCAAGAGGCGTGAATAGGGTGAAGCTTATCCGTAAGAGGTCATTGGCGCTCGAGTCGGGAAGCGCACGAAACATGGTAAGTTATGAGAAAGAGTTCGAGTGTGCGAGAATGCGACGACGCAGTAAGGAAGAAGCGAGCATGTATTACAGGCATAGGTGTGATCATTTCGCTTTGAAAATAGTAGGTGAAAGGAGTATCTTTTAGACCTCGAGTAGGAGTTTTTGTGATAGAGGTGATTCCTCGTGGACTTGGAGATAAGTATGTGCGCTTGTTGTGTGGCCAGTGTGGCATGGTTGTTTCGTAAGTATAGCAGCAAGGACTATACCGCTACCGCTTGTTTTGAGACTTAGGAAGAACATTCGGGACGAATGTTTCTAAGGAGGGGAGAATGTTATACCCCGTAGTTCCAGGGTATGTATGCGAGGACGTACGTACGAGAATACGACATTGAAATTGGAAAGGAAGAAGGAGGTGATTTTTCCACTAAAAGTTTCCGGTTTTGTGAAGGAAAAGGTTCGTTAATGGGAATTGATTCCCAGATTTGGTATTCGGACTTCTTGGAATATTAGAGAATTATGGAATTTTATTTTTTGAATGGTCACGTGGGGACCACGGGAGAAATTTACGGTTTTGTGGGGCCCACTTTGTTTTCGAGATTTTGGCAATTGTGGATATTTTCGTAAGATGAAATATTTTGACCAGTAGGAGGCGACACGTGTCACCCCTGGGTGGCTTGCCGAATTTCACTTTGTGCACAACACCCGACAGAGTCGTTTTCGACGAAACGCTTTACTAAACTCGCGTAGGGTAAATTCCGCTATGACATTTCTAATTTTGCGGATTTTTCCGAGAGACGAAACATTTTGACCAACGGGAGGCGACACTTGTCACCCTCCAATTGATGGATGGGGCAAGATTAGGCGGAATGGATGTCCAATTTTGTCTTGGAGTTGGTAGGATATTTTGTGTGCAAGTTGGCCAAGGACACTTGCCCTAATCTTGACCTTACACTTGCCTTGCACTTGGCATAATCTTGGCCATTGTTGGCCATCCTCGACCTATAAATACTCTTGTGATGAAGAGTTCTTCATCCACAAATTACTTCCAAGTCTTGAAAAATCCTCCTCTCCTTTCATGAGCATTTCGTCCAACACCTCCCCTTTGAGTAAAGTTTGGCCGAGGCCCCCTAGCCTAGCCGAAACCTACCCCCCCTCACTTGGTAGAAATGTTGTCTTCTAGTATTGTTATAATGCCCAAATTACCCTAGCCCAAACCCCTTAGTACTTAGTTGAAGTTGTGAAGAACTTCTAAAGGTTCTTGGAGCGCATTGGAGCGTGCGGAGTAGGAGCTAAACCTTGCTCAGGAGCGACTTTTATCTAGGATATTATTGGGCTTACCGAGGTAAATAACCTTATCCTCCTTTTGTAATTAGAATATACATACTGTAGAAGTATAGGAATAAGTATAAATACTTAGAAGGATATTAAAGAATAGAATTGAGCGATATCACAGTAGAAGGGTTTAAAAGATGAATAATAGAATCAGATTTCTTACATAGAATGTTTTCACGAGACTCGAGTAGCTCACCGTAGGGAAGTGCTGCCCAAATGTCCATAGAATAACGAACCCTCTCGCTAGAGCTTTATACAAGATCTAGACGTTGATAGACGATTTGATCGTTATAGGTCGATTCTCTCACGCGACCTATTCAACTTGGCGGTGGATTTCGCGAGAAGGTATGTGATTCTTCCTATCCTCGAGCATGATATTTTAAAGAATATGTATATAGTACGGTAGACGACGTGTTAAGCGAATAATAATTACGGCAATGTCTTGGACTTAAGCCCGAATAATAAGTACGGCAATGTCTTTGACTTAAGCCCAATAAAAGAATCAAGTAGTTCAAAAGAATTAAGAAACCTTTTAAGAGTAACACTTGGTTTTAAAAGCTTAAGAGTTATACTAGCTTTATGGGAAGTTAGGTATAACGGCTTAAGAGTGATAAAAAGAATGATTTATTGATTTAAGACAATAAGAGACTTGACTTAATTATACTAATGTGAAAAAGTGTGAAACCTCATTCGTGAGTAAATAGTATTTTTTTGGTTTTCAAAAGGAATGATGTTTTACCGATCGAATGAATGTCGAACAAACCACAAAGAAGCTAATAAAGGGAAATGTTTTGACTAATAAAGTATTATTAAAACCAGAGAAACTTCCATCCGTGACAGAGCTAAGATGAGACAAAATGATATTACATTTCCTAGATCATGGCTGCTGTAATAAGATTGTTATGAACAATAATAACCTACTCACACATAAGGTATATGTTTCTCAAATTGTTTTAAAGGATTAAAACTATGAACTACGAAACCTTTCGAAAATGAGAAACTTGAGTAATTGAAATTAGGCAAACTTGAGCGTTGGGAAAAGAATGTTGTTACTTGATTTTACATAGAGAAGTGTTCTGATTTACTTCAAAAGATAATCACTCTATTTTTATACTACGGGTATTGTGTGACTTTTGTGAAAGAAACGGATCTTTTAAAAGATTAATACATGAAGTACTTTGGGGCTAAAAACCCGAACTTGTTAACATAATGTAGAAAGTACCTTGTGTGAATAACTTGATTGTATTGATTTGTGATAGTCTTGTAATACTTTCTTGTTGACTTGATAAGTAAACATGTTAGGATGCTACGTGAGTTAGTATCTTGTGATGTTTGTGTAAAGGGGTTTTCCCTTGTTGTGCTTAGGTTGTTTAACGATAAGCTGTCATGTTGATATTATATCACCATGATTCCGGTTAAGCCGCCTCCGACGCGGGTAGACTCAAAGCGGTCTAGTGACCTATGATTCGAGAATACCTTATGCAGTCCAGATGGCTTATGCGAACTACGGAGTTCCGAGTTAGTATGCGCCCTTGTGGTCATGCGGTCTTCAGGCTACGCGGACGGCGAGTCCAGACGCCGGGAGTAGCTACCTCGATGCGGAATACCTCACGCGGGCCATCGAGTGGCCCACGCGAGCTACGGAAGTTCGAGGCTGACGCGCACATTAGATACATCGCGGCGAGTGGCGGCTTTGATCATGTGACGATGCAGGCAGATCTCATGATACAGTTTACGACCTTGTTTGTACTGTGGGTTTTAGTAGTCGGCTATGCCTTCGTACTTACCCCGTACGGCTTTATGATGACTTTGAGGGCGTGAGTCCCTGACTTGACATGACTGCTTATTTATTGTGAATCGTAGTTTTGGTTATCATACATGTCTCTGCTTTATATAGACTACTATGATTTCATTTACTGATTTTCAGTTTCACATACTTGGTACTGTTGTCGACTCCTCGGGGCCGCGTTCATGCCGCAGTAAAGGTACTCTACCGTTGATCCCCGTTCTTAGGATCACCGCTGGCGTTGGAAAAGCCCGCTTTCTCCGAGGCTTAGCATTTTGGTATGATCCTCCGTTGTAGATATTTGCATTCAGGTATGGCGGCCCCGTCCCGCCATTGTTGTTTTAAACTCTTAGAGGTCATGTAGACTGTTGTAAGGTTGGGGTGTAAATCGTTCATTTTGGGGTATTTATATACATATATGCCGAAGGCAACTTTTTCCTAAACCGTGTCTTAATTATACCGTTTCATATCTTGGTTGTTTTATATTCCACGATTTCTCACGATGTATGACTACTTGGGTGCGGGTAAGGCACCATCCACGCCCCTAACGGGTCGTGACAACGATGGTATCGAGCGATTAATCCTCGGAAAGTGTCTACGCACCGTATCTAGTAGAGTCTTGATTATCGGTGTGTTGTGCACCACACCAATAATCGTGAGGCTATAGGATATTTAGGATTGGTTTCCATTCTTCTCACTCGAGATCGTGCTTTAGAGTTGTGTTATAAGTTGGACCTCTAACGTATTCCTTTCCTTTACCATGATGCCTCCGCGCCAGTAACTCGCCCAAAGGGCAAGGCGGTAGGAGCTGCGAGTGGAGTTCGTAAAGTTAGAAGGGCACAGCCCAATCATCACCGGGTGATGCTTCGTGCGGGAGATCCGAGACGCCGCGAAGAGCAGAGTTTGGCACACGGCAGTAGCTCCTATCGCGCCATGACATCTGGACCTTCGCCCACGGCTGGAGCGTAAAATATGGATTGGAAGGAGACGGCCACATTAGCAAGCGGACTTGGCAGTCAGAGAGTATTTTATGTACGGTATACCAAGGATATTGATGTTTATCTAAAGAAGGGTTGTGAGGAAGTAGCTCTTGATCGAGCCAACGAGCCATGCGTTCAGATTATGCGTGCGGGAGAGGTAGAGATCGGCAGAATAAACAAGATCGCCAGAAGAGGCCCGATTGGTAGGATCATTTGGTAACTCTCGAGGCGAACCGCCTCGCAGCAGACAGACATGCGCCTCCGCCGGCAGAGTGTCCCTCCACAGGTTGATTTTTCCTCGGTGTTCACAGCTGTGGCGGCGCCATCCCGAAATGCCGCTTTTTTATCGGGTGCTTATTTTACTTGCGGTCGTCAGGGCCATATGGCGAGGGAATGTTCTAGGAGGAAGGATGCAAGTAGGAGGACTCAGCCTACTAGACCAGTTGTGGATGCAGTGGTTCGGAGAGGAGGGGTGTTAGCTGTGAGGCCACCCCACCCCTGTGGCGTTGTGGTCGATGTCATCGTGGGAGTGTCGTGGCCGTCCACTTGTTATGTTTCGGCGGCAGGCCATTTTGCGAGAAATTGTCCAACGAGTTGGGGGATGTAGGGACTCACTTTCGGGATCGGTGGATAGTTCATCACCTTCCCACTATGCGCCCAACAGTATGCTGATTAAACGGCCTAAGGGAAGTGCGTGAGATACGGTATATCCTTAACCCTTTAGAGATTTATATGTGTAGTAAGATGCGAATATCTTAAGTATTGTTTTCGGTTAGCATGGTGTTAGTGTGATTAGAATTATTTTTAGTTAACCGGGTAAGATTGGGGGATAGAGAGAGTGGGAGCCTTAGAATATTATACGTAGAGACCTTAGAGGCGAGGCCATCTTTGGTAAAAGAATTATTTCGTGTTTGACCCTTATCGAGGTGCATAGTATACGTGAGATATTTTTGTGGGATGAATCCCTGAGTGTTGTGAAATGAAAGAGGGTAGTTGATCTTAGAAGACCGCTAGGTTTTCGTAACGTGATTAGTAAGATTGTTCCGGATCGGGGAGCTAGTGTTTTGCGCGTTGCCTGCCGAGGCTACGTGTGGTAGTCGACCCGCCGCCTGTTTGGTGATGGGTCGGTTTGTGGTGGTCCCGCTTTGTGTTAGGGTCACGAGGTGTTAGGCCCAGTTTAGTTAACCATTATCAGACGAGTTCTTGGATGTGTTCGACCGAGTCGGGCCATGGGGTCAACCCGTCTTATCTTTTAGTCAAACCGTACTCGGTAGTAAGTTGCGAGATGATTATTTCAAGAAGGTTGTAAGGCTGCACGGGTGCCTACCTTCACCTTATGGCCGATGCGGAGTCCAAATTACTACTGCTTTTTCTCGAAGAGTTACCAGGCAAGGTTAGGAACTCGGTGAATCTCGGTCGATTCACCCTCGGGCAAGCGGTTGGATTTCGGGAGTAGCTGTAAGGACTCTTCGCCTCTTGTTGAGTATGTATTTTATAGCTACCGTTTCAGTATTCGGGTGTCGCCGTTTGGAGCCTTTTTATAAGCGCTAGTGTAAGATTGCCGATCGATTGATTCGATGTAAGCAAGGTGCAGATAATTGGTCTGCATTGTTCGCAGGCGTGAATAGGGTGAAGCTTATCCGTAAGAGGTCATTGGCAGCTCGTAGTCGGTGGAAGCGCATGCGAAACATGGTAAGTTATGAGAAAGAGTTCGAGTGTACGAGAAGGGTACGACGAGTAAGGGAAGAAGCGAGCATGTATTACAGGCATAGGTGTGATCATTTCGTTTGAAAATAGTAGGTGCGAAGGGAGTATCTTTTTAGACCTCGAGTAGGAGTTTTTTTTTGTGATAGAGGTGATTCCTCATGGACTTGGAGATAAGTATGTGCGCTTGTTGTGTTGTGGCCAGGTGTGGCATGGTTGTTTCCGTAAGTATAGCAGTAAGGACTATACTGGCGCCTGTTTGTTTTGAGACTTAGGAAGAACATTCGGGACGAATGTTTCTAAGGAGGGGAGAATGTTATACCCCGTAGTTCCAGGGTATGTATGCGAGGACGTACGTACGAGAATACGACATTGAAATTGGAAAGGAAGAAGGAGGTGATTTTTCCACGGAAAAGTTTCCAGTTTTTGTGAAGGAAAAAGGTTCGTTAATGGGAATTGGATTCCCAGATTTGGTATTCGGACTTCTTGGAATATTAGAGAATTATGGAATTTTATTTTCGGAAATGGCCACGTGGGCCCACGGAGAAATTTACTGTTTTGTGGGCCCACTTTGTTTTGAGATTTTGGCAATTGTGGATATTTTGGAAGATGAAATATTTTGTACGAGCAGAGGGCGACACGTGTCACCCCTGGTGGCTTGGCCGAATTTCACTTTGGCACAACACCCGACAGAGTCGTTTTTAGATGAAAAGTTTTAATAAACATGCGCAGGGTAAATTAAGGCAATGACATTTCTAAATTTTTCGGATTTTTACGAGAGACGAAACATTTTGGACCAACGGAGGCGACACTTGTCACCCTCCAATTGATGGACGTGGGGCGGATTAGGCCGAATGGATGTCCAATTTTGTCTTGAGTTGGTAGGATATTTTGTGTGCAAGTTGGCCAAGGACACTTGCCCTAATCTTGACCTTACACTTGCCTTGAACTTGGCATAATCTTGGCCATTGTTGGCCATCCTTGACCTATAAATACCCTCTTGTGATGAAGAGTTCTTCATCCACAAATTACTTCCAAGTCTTGAAAAATCCTCCCTCTCCTTTGTGAGCATTTCGTCCAACACCTCCCCCTTTTGAGTAAAGTTTGGCCGAGGCCCCAGCCTAGCCGAAACCTACCCCCTTCCTTGGTAGAAATGTTGCCTTCTAGTATTGTTATAATGCCCAAATTACCCTAGCCCAAACCTCTTAGTACTTAGTTGAAGTTGTGAAGAACTTCAAGGGTTCTGAGCGCATTGGAGCGCAAGGAGTAGAGCTAAACCTTGCTCGGAGCGACTTTTATCTAGGATATTATTGGGCTTACCGAGGTAAATAACCTTATCCTCCTTTGTAATTAGAATATACATACTGTAGAAGTATAGGAATAAGTATAAATACTTAGAAGGATATTAAAGAATAGAATTGAACCGATATCACAAAGAAGGGTTTAAAAGATGAATAATAGAATCAGATTTACATAGGACTGCTTTCACAGAGACTTGAGTAGCTCACCTGCAGGGAAGTGCGCCCAAATGTCCATAGAATAACGAACCCTCCGCTTAGAGCTTTATGCAGACTGATCAGACGTTGATAGACGATTTGATCGTTATAGTCGATTCTCTCGCGACCTATTCAACTTAAGGTGGATTTCACGAGAAGGTATGTGATTCTTCCTATCCTCTTGAGCATGATATTTTAAAGAATATGTATATAGTACCAGAGACGACGTGTGTTAATCGAATAATAATTACGAATGTCTTCGACTTAAGCTCGAATAATAAGTACGACAATGTCTTTTGACTTAAGCCCTGAATAAAAAGAATCAAGTAGTTCAAAAGAATTAAGAAACCTTTTAAGAGTAACACTTGGTTTTAAAAGCTTAAGAGTTATACTAGCTTTATGGGAAGTTAGGTATAACGGCAAGAGTGATAAAAGAATGATTTATTGATTTAAGACAATAAGAGACTTGACTTAATTATACTAATGTGAAAAAGTGTGAAACCTCATTCGTGAGTAAATAGTATGTTTTTGGTTTTCAAAAGGAATGATGTTTTACCGATCAGAATGAATGTCGAACAAACCACAAAGACGCTTAATAAAGGGAAATGTTTTGACTAATAAAGTATTATTAAAACCAAGAGAAACTTCCATCCGCATAGGAGCTAAGATGAGACAAAATGATATTACATTTCCTAGATCATGGTCTGTAATAAGATTGTTATGAACAATAATAACCTACTCACACATAAGGTATATGTTTCTCAAATTGTTTTAAAGGATTAAAACTATGAACTACGAAACCTTTCGAAAATGAGAAACTTGAGTAATTGAAATTAGGCAAACTTGAGCGTTGGGAAAAGAATGTTGTTACTTGATTTTACATAGAGAAGTGTTCTGATTTACTTCAAAAGATAATCACTCTATTTTTATACTACTGTATTGTGTGACTTTTGTGAAAGAAACGGATCTTTTAAAAGATTAATACATGAAGTACTTTGGGGCTAAAAACCCGAACTTGTTAACATAATGTAGAAAATACCTTGTGTGAATAACTTGATTGTATTGATTTGTGATAGTCTTGTAATACTTTCTTGTTGACTTGATAAGTAAACATGTTAGGATGCTACGTGATTTAGTATCTTGTGATGTTTGTGTAAAGGGGTTTTCCTTGTTGTGCTTAGGTTGTTTAACGATGTCGTCATGTTGATATTATATCACTCATGATTCCGGTTAAGTCGTCCACGCGGGTAGACTCAAAGCGTCTAGTGACCTATGATTCGAGAATACCTTATGCAGTCTCAGATGGCCTATGCGCGAACTACGGAGTTCCGTGTTAGTACGCGCCCTTGTGGTCATGCGGTCTTTGGCTACGCGGACGGCGAGTCCAGACGCCGCCGGGAGTAGCTACCTCGATGCGGGAATACCTCATGCGGGCCATTGGAGTGGCCCATGCGAGCTACTGAAGTTCTGGGCTAGACGCGACATTAGATCGCGGCGAGTGGCCAGCTTTGATCATGTGACGGTCTAGACAGATCTCATGATACAGTTTACGACCTTGTTTGTACTGTGGGTTTTAGTAGTCGGCTATGCCTTCGTACTTACCCCGTACGATTTTATGATGACTTTGAGGGCGTGAGTCCCTGACTTGACATGACTGCTTATTTATTGTGAACTGTAGTTTTGGTTATCATACATGTCTCCTGCTTTATATAGACTACTATGATTTCATTTACGATTTTCGCCACATACTTGGTACTGTTATCGACTCCTTCGGGCTGCGTTCATGCCGCAGGTAAAGGTACTCCTACTGTTGATCCCCGTTCTTAGGATCACCGTTTTCAGCGTTGGAAAAACTCCGTTTCTCCGGAGGCTTAGCATTTTGGTATGATCCCCTGTCGTTGTAGATATTTGCATTCAGGGGTATGGCGGGGCCCTGTCCCGCCATTGTTGTTTTAAACTCTAGAGGTGCAGAGACTGCAAAGGTTGGGATGAATCGTTCATTTTGGGGTATTTATATGCATATATGCCGAAAGGCAACTTTTTCCCAGAAACTGTGTCTTAATTATATTGTTTCATATCTTGGTTGTTTTATATTCCGCTGATTTCTCTGATGTATGACTACTTGGGTGCCCGGGTAAGGCACCAGTCACGGGCCCCGGAACGGGTCGTGACACTTCTGTTATACCCTTCTACTGTGATTACAGTTCACTTCTATTCTTTAATATCCTTCTTTATCTTATACTCAAGTCTTAACTATTCTTATATGTAATATCCAATTACAATAGAAGGACAAGATATTTACCTCGATAAGCCCAAAATTATCCAAGTTAAATGTCGATCCTGAGCAAGGTTTAGCTCCTAGTTTGCACGCTCCGATAGCTCCAAGAACCCTTAGAAGTTTCCCACAACTTCTACTTAAATACTAAAAGGGATTTGGGGCTAGGGTAGTTTGGAATAGTGGCTATACTTGGAAGACAACTTTCTGGGGGCTCTCGCCAAAGCCACTAGGCTAGAGTGGAGAGGGTGTTTGCCCAGGCTTTCTAGAGAGTGGAGAGGCTAGACGAAGCTCACAAGGGGAGAAGGGATTTCAAGACTTGGAGATTTTATAGGGAAACCAAAGGCCATGATCAAGCCAAGTGGGGGGCAAGTGGAGGGCCAAGATTTGCCCAAGTGCCCCCTAACCTACTCCTCAAATCACTCCACAAACAATGGCCCATGTTTTGTGCCCCAAAACCTTGCCAACCGTGGCCTCCCTTGCCGTCCAATGAGGGTGACAAGTGTCACCCTCCCGTTGGTCCAAAAATGTTACATCTCTCGGAAAAATCCGCAAAAATTAGAAATGGCATAGCCGTAATTTACCCTACGCAAGTTTGTAAAACGTTTCGTCGGAAAACCATCCGTTTTGTGAGTTGTGCCCAAAATCGTCCATAATGCCTAACTTAAGGCTAAAATTTTTGTACGTACGCCCCTACGTACATACTCTGGAAATACGGGGTATAACATGTTAGGTCATTTCGGCCAAGGGACAAGTGTCTAGCCACTTGTCCCACCATTTCGGCCAAGGTGCCACATGGGGGTGACACGTGTCACCCCCCGACTCGTCCAAAATATTACGTCTTCCGAAAATATCCAAAATTTCGAAAATCTCAAAAACAAAGCGGGCCCCACAAAACCGTAAATTTCTCCAGTGGGTCCCACGTGACCATTTCCGAAAATAAAATCTCATAATTCTAATATAATCCAAGAAGTCCAAATACCAAATCTGGGACTCCAATTCCCATTAACGAACCTTTTCCTTCACAAAAACCGGAAACTTTTCCGTCGAAAAAATCACATCTTTCTTTCTTTCCAAAACTTCTGTCGTATTCTCGTACGTACGTCCTCACATACATACCCTGGAACTACGGGGTATAACATTCTTCCCCCCTTAGAAACATTCGTCCCGAATGTTCCTTCTAAGTCTCTAATCAAACGTGTGCCGGTATAGTCTCCACTACTATACTTACAAAACCGATCATGCCACCAATGGCCAGAATATAACATGTGCGCAAAACTCAAATCCAAGCCAACGAGGAAATCATTTCTAATCTCACAACAGCTCCCACTAGCTCCAATTTACCCTAAGGCCATTCCCGGCCTTCACGATCCGATTCTGGTCGAACGCATCCACGAACCCGTACGATGGTTACCTAAACTTGGGCCTAGCACCCTCGTGACCCTACCACCTGGCGGGACCACCTCGAACTGACCCCACCCCAAACCGGGCTGCGGGTTGACCCGCGACCTTGCCTCAACCCGACCCATTTACCGCGCCAAGCTCTTGTTCCCCGATCCGGAACAATCTCACTAATCAAGTCACGAAAACCTAGTGGTCTTCCTAGCTCAACTACCCTCTTTCATTTCACACCACTTAGGGACTTATCACACAAATATACCCCACGTATACTATGCACTCCGACAAAGGTCAATCGTAAACAAAATCTTTTACTCAAGACGGCCTCGCATCTAAGATCTCCACGTATTATTTTTCTAAGGCTCACAGATTCTATGTACCCAACTTCCCCCTTTCTAACCAGGCCTCTAAATCACAATTTAACATAATGCTATCTGAACATAATACTTAGCACATCATCACATCATCACATCATCAATGCATACTAGTCTCTAGAGTGTTAAGGATATACCTGAAATCAAAATAGGCGGTTCCAAGGACCGCTAGAACTGGGAACTTTCACCACGACCCCTGCCCTGGCCTGCCGGTGTATGAACACACTGCCTAGCTATCGAAGGCGAAGAACCCGCAATGCATCCCGGCGCCGAGTCTCAACATCCGTGCTACTGGTCTGACAATTCTTCGCTAAACGGCTCGCCGCCGCATGTAAAACAAACTCTCTGAATACCGCGACACTCCCCCGCATGGGTTTTACCACACTGGCCACACCGCGGTTGGGGTGGCTTCATCCGGCCAACACTCCCGCTTCCCTGAAAGCCTGAACCCTGGGAGCCCTGACCTGCTCCTGAAGACTGTAGAGGACCACTCTGTACTGGCGGAGGCGCATAACTAGTTCTTCGCGGCCCGCCTGAAAGTTACCAAAGGACCCCGCCATCCCGCCTTCTTCGCTGGTATTGGTCAATCCGTCGGCCTCTCGCTCTCACACGAGTGCATAAGTCGCGTGCGGCAATGTCCATGCCCGGCTGAAGAGCTACACCCGAGCAAGCCTCTGCCAAGTAGTCATCGAGCCCCGTGACGTAGCGGTGCACTCTGTCCTCCATATCTGCCACTAACGTGGGGACATATCGAGCGAGTTGTCGGCTTGGTAGCGGGCCTTGATAGTGGAGGTTATTTATGTGGTTACGGGGGGGGGGGGGGGAGGTGCTGCCGAATTTTCCGTAGAATATGGAACCTTGTTCTTAGAAATGTTCTACAAAGAGATCTAGGAGTTAATAGACGTTTTATGACCATTATAGGTTGAAGTACTACGAGTAGCGTATTCTACTTGAAGGGTGGATAAGGCTAGCAAGGTTATAGTACTTTGGAGCATTTTGCTAATTGTCGATAATCGTCGCGAGGTATGTGAACCTCTTCCTATCCTTTCTAGAATGATTGTTGTGAAATATATATATAGTGCGGTAGACGCATGTGTGTTTAAAGGAATTTTATTTTCCTTTTGTGTCATTGACTTGATTCCAAAGTTAAGTGACTTGTTATGAAATATTAAGGACTTGAATTATGTTAAAAAGTTGTAAAACCTCATTCATGAGTAATGGGTGTGTGGTCTTTTAAAGAATAAAGTTATCTTGATTTCGAAAATGAGAATAGTTGTCCTTGGTTGGTTTAAAACATAAAGTGTTATAATAGCTTTATGAGAAGTTATTTATAACGACTTTATGAAAACAAAAGAATGGTTTTATCATTGGATTTAAAATGATAACTTGACATTTTAAAAGTTGGAGGTTGGTTTCCTTAAAAGATATGATTTAAAGATTAGGAGACTGATTTTTGAAAGTAAAGAGACTTGACTTATAAACAACTTGATTTTGAGAAAGGAGAAGTAACTTGATTTAAAGGTATAGGTTACTTGTTTTTAAAAGAGTAAGACACTTGGTTTAAAAAGTATATTGCTACTTGACTTTAAAAAGGAAAAGTGTCTTTGTTTTAAAGGAAGGCATGGTTTTGTCTTAAAATGGTTTAAAAAGCAAGGCATGGTTTTGTCTTAAGATTGGTTTAAAAAGAAGGTATGGAAATTGTTTTGGTTTACTTAAAAAGATAGTTACTCTATTTTGATACTACGAGTATCGTGTGACTTTTGTGAAAGAAATGGATCTTTTTTTGAGAGTAGAAGTATGTAGTACTTTAGGGTTAAAACCCGGATTTGTTGACATGAAATAAAAGTACCTTGTGTGTGTAACTTGACTATGTTGGCTTGTGATAGCCTTGTAATACTTTCTTGTTGGTTTGATAAGTAAACATGTTATGATGCTACGTGTGTTAATGTCTTGTGACGTTTGTGTAAGGGGTTTTTCTTGTTGTGCTTATGTTGTTTAACGATAAGCAGTTGTGCTGGTACTATATCACTTACCCCCCCTGACCTGTTATGCCGAGGGTTAGCCACCCCCGATGCGAGGAATACCTCATGCGGGTCCATGTGACCTATGCGAGTCGCGGAGTTCGGGATGATCACCGGTGTGTTACGCCGATGCGAGAATACCTCACGCGGTCCATGACTATGCGATCGCGGGAGTCCAGTTGATCCGAGGGTTAGCTACCCTCGATGCGAGAATACCTCATGCGAACTAGGTGGTCTATGCGACCGCGAAGTTCCAGGATTAGGCTCGCATAATGATACTATGGGCGATTGGCCTTGCTTCGATCATTAGCGGCCTAGAAAAGACCAGTTACGTTATATCTATTTTGCTCTTGTTTATGTTGTGGCACTATGTGCGGTTAAATTGGTTGTTCGTACGTATTTGTAATTGGTTTTAAAATGTTATGATTTCATTTCAGTACTTTACAGTTTCACATACTTGGTACCTGTTGTACTGACCTCCTTCGGGGGGCTGCGTTCATGCCGCAGGTAGAGGTACACCAGTTGTCGATCCTCGCTCATAGGATCACATTTCAGCGTTTTGGGAAGCTCCGTTTCTCCGGAGGCTTATCTTTTGGTATAGTCCCCTGTCGTTGTAGGTACTTACATTCAGGGGTATGGCGGGGCCCTGTCCCGTCGTAGTTGTGGTTATATTCTTAGAGGTCTGTAGTACTGTTGTGGGCAGGGTTTGTAAAAGGGATGTAACTATTCAGGTTTAATCATTTTTTTATATATATGCAGAAAGGTGACCGTTTTGGTTAGCCTATTTTTTCTTATTGTATATCTTGTTTCATGTGTAAGTTTTTATTTCCGCTGATGTTGTATCACTAGGGTGCCCGGGGTAAGGCACGAACTGCCCGGCCCGGGTCGTGACAAAAGTGGTATCATAGCAGTTAATCCTCGGAAAGTGTCTACAGACCGTATCTAGTAGAGTCTTGATTATCGGCGTGTTGTGCACCACACCTATAATCAGGAGGCTGCAGGATATTTAGGATTGGTTTCCATTCTTCTGAGATAGTGTTTCATTCGGGGAGTTCTGCGACGCCGCTAGCCTAGGAGAGTTTAGAGCAGCAGCAGTAGCTACAGAGACCACGATACCTGAGTCTTCAGTTCCACGACCAGGAGCCGAGGATATGAGTTACAAGGAGATGGCCCAGTTACTAGCCAGACTTGTGGCTAGGAATGAGGACAGACGAGAGTCGGAGGTTCCGGTAGTACCAGTAGTTCACCCTAGATCCGATAGTTGAGATTTCGGGACTTCTTGAGTTGCAGTCCACCCGAGTTTTATTGTTACACCCCGTAAATTCAAGGAGTTAAGATAAGAACATACCAAGGGAAATAAGTTTTGAGAGTCGATAGATAAGTTGACAAACATGTGTTGGACGGATTTTGAGTTTACCTTGGAGTGTTGTACCCCAGTTGTTAAGAGTTTCGAGGTGTTTAAAAGCCTAATATGTAGTTCGTTAAATCTAGATCCCAACGCAACAAACCGCTAAATCGATAGGACATCGAGTCAAAAGTTATGGAAGTTTCAAGTTTGCGCGCAGCAAGCAGCATTGCTCAGGTACAGTGCAGCCACGCAGAATGCAGGCGCGCGAATGCTGGAACATTTTCTGAAGTGGCCGCGCGCCAAGGCGGGATTTTTCGCGATAAAAGGTGAAATCGGAGATATTTTGTTAAAAACCTATGGGAGGTGACAAGTGTCCTCCCATCCCTTCGACCAGACTAGGGCCTATATTAGGGCCAAGTCTTGGAAGACTTGGCCATTTCATTTCAAAACCCTTCTATGGAAAACCCTCTCCCTTCTCTCTAGTTTTTGGAAGAAACCTAGCTTTAGAGGAGATTGTTGGAGCGGCGGCAAGAAGGAAAAGTGTGGGTAAACTTGTGGGGAGCGCTGGTATATGATTTTGGCGGAAAGAAGTGGAAGAAAGGGGCTTTTGTGAGTTTCTCCAAAGGTAAAAGTTTTCCCCTTTCTCTTGGTTATGAGCCTAAGGCTGTTATATTTTAGTAGTATAGATGTGAGCCTGAGGCTGTTTTATTTTAGTGGTTTAGAATTGAGCCTAAGGCTGTTATATTGTAGTAGTATAGAGTTGAGCCTGAGGCTGTTTTATTTTGAATAGATTTGGGTCTTGTTGTCTTGTTGAAGATGTCTAGGGCTAGATATCATGTTAGGCCTAAGAACTTGGATTGAAAGGAGTTTAGGGTTGGTTTATTGTTGGCCAAGAATGGCATGGATTATTGGTTTATTTTGCATTATTGGGGGAGTTTGGTTATTGAATTCGACCTTGAAAGAGGTGGCATAGTAAGTAAGAACAAAGGAAGTGTCGTCCAATTACCGTAGAATTTAGGGACTTTGCACTTAGTTATTCTACGTTCGAAGCTAGAGTTTGATAGACGTTTCATGACCCTTATAGGATTGAAGTACTACGGTAGCATATTCTACTTAAGGGCGATAATACGGTGGAGCATTTTGCTTATTGTCGACAATCGTCGCGAGGTATGTGATTCTTCCTATCCTCTTCAGCATGACTATTTGTAAAATATATAGTGCGGTAGACGCACGTGTGTTAAAGGAATTTGATTTCCCTTTTGTGTCTTGACTTGATATGAAGTGTTAAGGGCTTCATTGTGTGGAAATAGTAGTAAAGTCTTATCCGTTGGTAGCGGGTACTCGGTGGTTAAAGAATGAGCCCTATTGGTCTCATAAATGTTTATAGTGGTAATTGGTTGGTTTAAAACATAAAGTGTTATAACGGCTTTATGGGAAGTTTGTTATAACCACTTTATGTAGTTAAAAGAATGGTTTGTCGATTTCAAAAGATAAGAGACGGACTTGTAATTGACCTAAATGGTGTTGAAAAGTATAAAACCTAATTCGTGAGAAATGAATACTTGGTTTTTAAAAGAATAACGTTACAAATTTCGGAAATGGGAATAAGGATCGAACAAGCCAATGCAGCGTCGATAAAGGAAAGAAGTAATGACATTAATCATATTAAAACCAGTAGAAACCTCCATCTGCATAAGCTAAGATAAGACAAAATGGCATTACATTTCCTAGATCATGGTCATTTAATGAGAATTATTGAAATCAAGTTCGATTTTCCTAAAGGTTTCAAAGTAAGGAACTCGTTTTCTAATAGAAAAGAGACTTAAGAATTTGAAGTATTTTGGTTTAAAAGAAAGGCATGATTTTGTCTTGACTTGTTTTATTAATCATGAAGTGTTGTAATAGCTTATTGGGAAGTTAGTTATAACGACTTTATGGTAAATAAAGAAATGGACTCATTAATGGATTTTAGAATGGTAACTTGATTTTGGAAAAAGGGAAGTAACTCGTTTTCAAATATTGAACTCCTTGTGATGGAAAAACATAAGTGACTTGTTTATAAAGGTAGGAGTACCTTGATCCTAAAGGGGTTAAGTACTTGGGTTTTAAATGGTATACTTGATGTTGTGTTAAGAAGTATTTATAGTACCTTGAGTTGTGTGTACTAGCCTATGCTTGTTGTGGTAGCCTTTGTTGTGCAAGTGTTTGGTTGTGTGCTACCGAGTCTCTCGATGGAGGGCCGGCTATCTGGTTGATTGATGGACATACTGACGCGTTGGGTAGCCCACGGGTATGCTTCCACTGTATCGATCCTCTTGGACATGCTGACACGTTGGGTAGCCCACGGGTATGCTTCCATTAGGAGTGTTATCTGGTTAGTTGTTTGGACATACTGACACGTTGGGTAGCCCACGGGTATGCTTCCACAGTGAGTATCATCTTGTTATTTCCTTTGGGCATACTGACACGTTGGATGGTCCACGGGTATGGGCCCACTAGGATGGTTCCATGGCCATGCTTATACCGAGGTGAGATGCCGGGGCATGCGGCCATTGTGCGGGTTAAACTCCCGGGTTGTATTTGAGTGATGATTTCACGGGCATGAGTCCCTGACTTGACATGACTGCTTATATGTTGTGTACTGTAGTTTGGTTATCATACATGTCTCCTGCTTTATATAGACTATTATGATTTCATTTACAGTATTTTACAGTTTCACATACTTGGTACCTGTTGTACTGACCTCCTTCGGGGGGCTGCGTTCATGCCGCAGGTTGAGGTACATAGCTTGCTGATCCACTCTCTTAGGATCGCTGTTCGGTTCTCGGAAAGCTCCATATCTCCGGAAGCTTGTCATGTGGTGCAGTTCCTCAAGTAGTAGACTTTGTATATTCAGGCATGGCGGCCCCGTCTCCGTCATTATGGTTTCAAATTCTTAGAGGTGCAGTAATCACAAGTGTGTTTGTAAGGGATGAATCGCTCAAGTTTTAATTTATGTACAAAAAGGTAACCGTTGGGTTAGCATTCTATCTTATTTCACTATTTTATATGTTTAAGTTTTTATTTCATTGGTTTTCTCCGATGTTGTATCACTAGGGTGCCGGGTAGGCACGACCACGCCCGGTTCGGTCGTGACATTTATGGATTGAAACCGAGGAAGATCCTCGTGAGTTTATTCGACGATTCTGGCGGATCATGAAAGTGATCAAGACCTCAGAGGCATTTCTTACACATTTCTTGCCCTCGCAGATGAGGAGAGCTCGGGCAGATAGATTTATGATGTTGAGGCAGAACGGGCGGACGGTTCGGGAATACATTATCGAGTTTGACTCATTGGCTCGTTATGTCCCCGCTTTAGTGGCAGACATGGATGATAGAGTGCACCGATATATCACAGGTCTAGATGATTATCTAGTGAAGGGATGTACCAGAGTAGCTCTTCAGTCAGGCATGGACATTTCCCGCGTACAGGCTTATGCGCAGCAGAAGAGGGCCACAACAACAGGGTCCTTTGGTAACTTTCGAGGCGGACCTTCTCTGCAGTAGACTGGTTATGCGCCTCCGCCAGTACAGAGCGGTCCTCCACAGGCTTCAGGACGTTCGGGGTATGCAGGAGTTAGTCAGAGCTCCAGGGTTTCTGGTTCACAGATTTACCTAGGTTCTAGCCAGCCAGATTCAGTTTTTCCTCAAATGTTCACTATGTGATAGGCGTCATTCCGGGAAATGTCGTCTTTTTACTAATGCTTGTTTTACCTGCGGTCGTCAGGGCCATGTGAGGAGAGAATGTCCTAGTAGGAGGGATACAGGTGGGATGACTTAGCCTACCAGGTCAGTTGCGGATTCAGTGGTTCGGAGAGGAAGGGGTGTTAGCCAGAGGAGGCCACCCCCACCTCGGTATGGCCGTTGTGGTAAGTGTTCTTATGGGGAGTGTCGTACTACTTCGATAGCTTGTTTGCTTGCGGCCAGCAGGGCCATTTTGCGAGAAATTGTCCGACCAGAGGTGGCGCGGATGTTACGACTCAGCCTTCGGGATCAGTGGCTGGTTCATCACCTTCTGTAGTTATGCGCCCAGCAGAGCAGGATTTGAATAGAGCGACAAAGGGAGTGAGGCAGTAGTTACAGAGATATCTTCAGCCCTTAAGAGACTTGTTTAGGTCGTTATGGTAGATACATGTGGAGTTCTATGTACGGATAGCATTGTGTTAGGTGTGGATTAGAAAACATGGGTAGTTGAAAAGGGTAAGTCTGGGGACGAGAAAATGGTGAGCCTTAGAATTTATAACAGTTGGGACCTTGGATGCAAGGCCGTCTTGAGTGGATGATTTTACGGTTAGTCTTTGTCGAAGTACTTGGTATGCGTGAAATATATTGTGGGATAGTTCCATGGGTAGTGTGAGATGGAAGTGGTAGCTTTCATGACGTGAATTGGTAAGATTGTTCCGGATCGGGAAACGAGAGAGGTTGGCGCGAAGTGGGTCGGGTTGAAGCCATATTGCGGATCAACAAGCAGCCCGGAATGTGGTGGGGTCAGTTTGAGGTGGCCCCTCCAGGTGGTAGGGTCACGAGGGTGTTAGGCCCAAGTTTAGGTAACCATCGTACGAGTTCGTGGATGCGTTCGACCAGTAGTCGGGCCGATGAGGTCAGCCCATCTTGTCTTTCACCATGACCGCCACTCGGAGGTTATGCGAGATGTTATCAGGAAGGTTGTAAGGCTGCACGGGATTCCTACTTTTTATGACAGGCAGTGGAGCCCAGTTTTCAGCTATTTCTTTTGTTTCTGGAGGTTTTACCAGGCGGGGTTAGGAACTCAGGTGAGTCTCAGTATTACATTCACCCTCGGGCCGACGGACAAACAACGCGTTTTATCCAGACATTTGAGGATAGGTTACGGGCCGGTGTTTTGATTTCAGGGGTAGTTGTAAGGATTATTTGCCTCTTGTTGAGTGAGTATTATAATAGCTACCATTTCAGTATTCGGATGTCGCCTTATGAAGCCTTGTATGGGCGGAAGTGTAGTCTTGGTCGATTGGTTCGATGTTGGCAAGGTTCAGATAGTTGGTCCATACTTGATTCAGCGGGATGTGGATAAGGTGAAGCTTATCCAGAAGAGGTTATTAGCAGCTCAGAATCAACAGAAGTCGTGCGGATAATCGGCGTCGACACTTGGATTTCAGGTTGACGGTGGGTCTTCTTGAAGGTACCACCCCGGAAGGGTGTAACGAGATTTGGAAAGCAGGGGAAACTTAGTCGAGGTACTTTGGGCCTTTTCAGATCGTTTGTAGAATAGGCCAGGTTGCCTATAAGTTAGCACTGCCGTCAGACTTAGGAGGCAGTACGTCCGGTCTTCCATGTTGCTATGTTTCGGAAGAGTATCGGAGATCCATCCAGAGTGTTCCCAGTTAATGATGACTGTTATACCCCGTATTTTCCAGAGTATGTACGTAAGGGAATACGTACAAAAGGTTAGCCTTAAAAGTTAGGCTTGGACGAAAATTATTGGGCACAACTCACAAAACGATTGGTTTTCCGACGAAACGTTTCCACAGCTTTCATAGGATAAATTCCGGCTATGTCATTTCTTATTTTTGCGGATTTTTCCGAGAGACGTAACACTTTGGACCAATGAGAGGGCGACACTTTCCACCCTCTCATTGGTGGACTTGTCACGACAATAGGGCCGATTGGATGACAATCCTTGTCATAAAGTTGGATAGATATTTTGTGTGCAAGTTGGCTAGGTACACTTGCCCTAATCTTGACCTTACACTTGCCTAGCACTTGGCTAAATCTTGGCCATTGGTTGGCCATGTCTTGACCTATAAATACCTCTTGAGATGAAGAGTTCTTCATCCACTAAAGCTTTCAAGTCTTGAAAATCCTCCCTCTCCCTTGTGAGCAATTCGTCAAACACCCTCCCCTTTGAGTGAAGTCTTGGCCGAGGCTACCCCACCCCCTAGCCTATCCGAGACCTACCCCCCCTCCCGTGGTATAAAACTTGCCTTCGTGTATTGTTATAATGCCCAAAATACACTAGCCCAAAATACCTTAGTACTTAGTAGAAGTTGTGAAGAACTTCTAAGGTTTCTCGAGCATACAACTTAGAGCAAAACCTTGCTCAGCGCGACTTTTCTATGATATTATTGGGCTTACCGAGGTAACTAATCCTAACCCTCTTTTGAATTAGAGAATCCTTAATGTTGTAGAATAAGAATAAGTATAAATACTTAGAAGGTTGTTAAGGAATAGAATTGAACTGTAACACCTTAGAAGGGTATAAAAGAAGAATATACGAATCAGACTTACATAGACTGTTTCACAATGAGACTTATATAGCTCACCGGGTAGGGTTGTGCCCGACTTTCCGTAGAATTGAGGACCCTCTGTTTAGAATGACCTACTGAATAGTCTAGACTTTGATAGATATCCGTGACTATTATAGGTCGATTCTCTGCGACATACTCGACTTGGCGGTGGATTTCGCGAGAAGGTATGTGATTCTTCCTAAAACATGATATTTTACAATATGTATATAGTGCGGTGACGCATACGTGTTAACTGAATAATACTTACGGCAATGCCTCACGGCTTAAGCCTGAATAAAACGTACGGCAATGCCTCACGGCTTAAGCCTGAATAATAAAGAACTGAAAACATTTCAAAAGGACTACTGAACCATTTATTAAACAGAAGAGAACTAATTGGTTTTTGAAACAGAAGCTTAAGAGTTATACTAGCTTTATGGGAAGTAAGTATAACCACTTAAGATTGATAAAAGAAACAAGTTTGTTTATGTGTTTATAACACACTTATATTGTGAAAAGAATAATAAGATGGTTTGATAAGTAGACATGATATGATGCTATGTGTGTTAGTATCTTGTAACGTTTGTATAAGTGAGTATCCTTGTTGTGCTTATGTTACTTAAAGATAAGTTGTTATGTTAGTATACTATCACTCACCTCTTGAGATGATACCGGGGGTTAAGCTGCCCTCCGATGCGGGGTAGACTCGGTGATGCAGGACCATGATTCGAGAATACCTACGCGGTCCAGGGGCCTATGCGCGAGCTACGAGAGTTCCGTGTTAGTATGCGGGTTATGCCTCATGCGCGGTCTATGTGGCCATGCGACAATGAGTCCAGATACGCCGAGGAATAGCTACCCTCGATGCGGGTTATACCTCACGCGCCCACGCGAGTGGCCATGCGCGACTCGAGTCGAGATTAGGCTTGCAGAATGAGGATGTGGGCGAGTGGCCCTGTTTCGATCATTCGCAGCCTAGACAAGACGTATTACAGTTACCTATTGTTGCTCTTGTTTGTGATGTGGCACTATGTGCGGTTTCTTTGGTTGTTTCACACATATTTGTAAACTGGTTTTATAAATGATATGTTTTCATTTAAGTACTTTACAGTTTCGCATACTTAGTACTGTTGTCGACCTCCTTCGGCCGCGTTCATGCCGCAGGCGGGCAAAGGTGTGCTAGATCCGCATCCTTAGGATCTCTACGTTGGTGTCGTGAGCTCCATCTCTTCCGAGGCTCTACTTTTGGTATGATCTCCTGTTGTAGATAGTTTTTATGTAGTGGTATGGCGGCCCTGTCCCGCCATAGTTGTATATTTCCTTAGAGGTGCAGTAGTCATGTTGCAGTTGTCGGATGTAATCGCTAAAACATGATTATATATATACTTAGAAAGGCGATGTTTTCTCACATAATCGTGTCTTGTTTTATAAACTGTTTCATGTCTTGCTTTATGTTTCCGCCGATTACTCGATGTATGACTACTGGGTGCCGTAAGGCACTACCACGCCCCGAACGGTCGTGACAAAAGTGGTATCGAGCGCTTAATCCTCGGAAAGTGTCTATGACCGTATCTAGTAGAGTCTTGATTATCGGTGTGTTGTGCACCACACCAATAATCGTGAGGCTATAGGATATTTAGGATTGGTTTCGCTTCTTCTCATTCCGAGATCGTGCTTTAGAGTCGTGTTATAGGTTGGACCCTCTAACGTATTCCTTTCTCGTAATGCTTATGCCTCCACGTAAGGCAACCCGCCCGTATGGGCAAGGCAAACAGGAGTCGCTAGCAGACACCCAGAGTCACGAGGGCTCGTGCCCGTCTATACCGAGACGGCGAAGTTCTATGACGCCGCCCCAAGAGACCACGCACCCACACCTTCCGCCCCACACCGGGGCGGAAGTTAGGTACAAGGAGATGGCCCGCCTTTGGCTAAAGTTGTGGCCCGACACGAGGAGAGGCCGGACGCCAGCTGGCCCAGCCTCGATCTTGGCCGCACCTGTTCACCCGAGGCGAGAGTTTGAGGCTACGAGACTTCTTGAGCCAGTCACGGAGTTTTATGGATCGAGGCCGAGGATGATCCGCAGGAGTTCATCCGTCGCCTTCAGAGGATTTTGAGAGTGATCGGGCGTCGGAGACCGAGTCCGTGATCTTTGGTTCACATAGCCGCGTGATACCGCAATGATTGGTTTGATTCATGGGAGTTATCCCGGGAGAGCACGCGTCCCCGCCTACTTGGGATGAGTTCTCGAGGCTTTCCTCACTCACTTCTTGCCTCCACAGATGAGGGCGCGGCCGATAGATTTTTACCATCGAGGCAGAGGACGACGGCCGTCGAGTACAATGTCGAGTTTGATTCATTGGCTCGATATGTCCCAAAGATTGTAGCAGATATGGAGGATAGGTGCACCGCTATGTCACCGGCCAGACGACTATATGGCCGAGTCATGTGCGGGGGTTTCTCTCCACCGGTATGGACATTACCGCACGCAGCTCACGCCTGATGCGGCGAGCGCAGAGGTCGACGAGTGGGCGTATGACAGCAGAAGAAGGCCAGGACGGGAGGGTCTTCTGGTGGTTATCATGGTGGGCGGCCTCAGCAGCAGTCTAGATTCGCACCACGCCAAAGACAGAGCACTCCCGCACCGCCCTCAAGACACCACGCTGAGGGCGTACTGGCCCTGTGGCTTCGAGACGTCGAGTGGTAGCAGAGGTATCGCCGACGACCACCCCGCGGTGGCCGATGTAGATCCCATTACGGAAGTGTGGTACTACTTTTGATCTTATTACGATTGTAGCCAGCAGGTCACTGCGGATCGTCCGACCGGCAAGATCGTGGTAGGCTCACCTTCGAGTTCTCGCTGCCGCTTCATCATCTCCTACTGATTACTCGCCCGAGGCGTGGTGCTCATGGGTCACAGGTCGCGCAGAGGCCGTGGCTCGTCTCGATTCTAGCGGTCCTCGAACCGCATTTATGCTTTGTCCACCGACAGATCGGAGGCCTCACCGATGTCGCCACGTACCTTATCGGGCCGGGTTTGATATGTATGCTTTGATAGATCCGGTTCTACTGGCCCCATATATCTCCCCTTGTTGCTAGTAGGATAGGGATAGAGCCTGAGTCCATAGACCCTTTCGAGGTAGCTACGCCAGTGGGTGATTCGGTGGTAGCTCGGCGGGTATATAGAGCTTGTCCGGTGATCATTTACAGTCGTCAGACCCTGGCCGACTTGATAGAGTTAGAGATGATTGACTTCGATGTGATCATGGGGATGGATTGGCTAGCTTCCTGCTACGCCAATGTAGACTGCAGAGAGAGAATAGTACGGTTCAGCTTTCTGAGGCGAGCGGTTGTTGAGTGGAGGAGCACAGACGCCGAGGGTAGGTTTATTTCCTACCTCAAGGCTAGGAAGATGGTGCGGAAGGGTATATCTACCATCTCGTTCGGGTGTTTGATCTCGAAGGCTGCGGTGCGATTTTCCGTCGCCCAGAGTCACGAGTTCCCGCACGTGTTTGGATGACCTCCGTATCCTCCCGAGAGGAGATCGAGTTTTGTATAGATGTGTTGCGATACTCTACTATTTCCATTCCGCCATACGTAATGGCACCCGCCGAAGTTGAGAGAGTTGAAGGATCGGCTTAGGGATTTGCTAGAGAAGGGCTTCATTAGGCCTAGTGTTTCTCCCCGGGAGCGCCAGTATTGTTCGTGAAGAAGAAGGACGACGCCGCGCATGCGTGTCGACATGGCACGAACAAGGTGACCATTAAGAACAGATACCCCTTCCTAGGATTGATGATTTGTTCGACCCGGTTGTGAGTGCGAGATGTTTCTCCAAGATTGATCTGCGATCGGGCTATCATCAAAGTAGTCGAGAGAGGTGGATGTCCCTAGGATCGCATTCGGACCCAGACGCATTATGAGTTCGTGGTCATGTCTTTTGGTTGACCAATGCCCGCGGTATTCATGGATTTGATGAACCGAGTGTTCAAACCATTTTTGGACACGCTTGTGATAGTGTTCATTGATGATATCTTGGTTTATTCTCGCCAGAGGCGAGCATGCGGAGCATTTGAGGATCTTGGCCGATTCTCGAGACCAGCGATTGTACGCCAAGTTTTCCAAATGTGAGTTTTGGTTAACTTGGCGTTTCTTGGGCATATTGCCGGGCCGATGGCATTCGAGTTGATACGGCCAAGATCGGCGCAGGACTTGGCCTAGACCTACTACTCCGGCAGAGGTTCGCAGTTCGGCCTTGCAGGTATTATCGGGCGTTCGTGGAGAAGTTTGCTTTATCTTCGCACCATTGACTAGGCCGACTCGTGGCGGCGCCAAGTTTGATGGTGATGCTTGTGAGCGTGGTTTCCAGTTCTTGAAAGAGATCGACGACCGCCTCGTTCTTACTCTTCCGCAGGTCCAGATGGTTATGTCGTGTATTGTGACGCGCCGCATCGGGTTGGGATGTGTGTTGATGCAGCATGGCGAGTTATAGCATATGCATCCCGACGGTGAAGAAACACGAGAGGAACTACCCCACCCATGATTTGGAGTTGGCACCGTGATTCACGCTTTGAAGATCCGAGGCACTATTTGTATGGGGTTCACGTGGATATTTTTACGCACCACAAGAGCCTCCAGATATCTTCACCAGAGGAGCCGAACTTACGGCAGAGGCGGTGGTTAGAGTTGCTTAAGGATTACGATGTGACATCCTGCACTACCCGCAAGGCCAATGTTGTGGCGTATGCCCTTAGTCGTAGTCGATGGGAGCCCATCGAGGTGCACTAGAGAGAAGGGACATGGTTCGTAATTTGCACGATTAGCGAGCCT
Source organism: Przewalskia tangutica (assembly GCA_029844215.1). NCBI lineage: Eukaryota > Viridiplantae > Streptophyta > Magnoliopsida > Solanales > Solanaceae > Przewalskia > Przewalskia tangutica. Next base: position 70,976,879 of record CM056727.1, read on the forward strand.
TGTGTCCGCTTGATTGATTACGATAGCAATGGGGTTAGAGTTCGTGAGGTTGCCGAGTCTTCCATCGTTGAGAGGTGAAGAGGCAACATTCGAGGATCCGGCCTTTGATTCGATATCGTGATCTGACTCTTCGTGAGGGCAAGGGTCCTTTTGAGGTAGCACCATGGGGTGCTAAGGTTTGAGGGCAGTTGTGTGTTCGGATGTTTCGTGACTTGGCAGAGTTCTTGGGAAGCACACAGCGGCGTTACTCATCCATCCGGGTCGACCAAGATGTACCACGACCTTAGATCCGTGTATTGGTGGGATGGCTTGAAGAGGACGTTGCAGAGTTCGTAGCTCGGTGCGTGTTGTCGCAGTAAAGGTAGAGCACCGAGACCGTGGTTTATTACAGCGATAGAGATCCCGACCGGAAGTGGGAGGTAATCAACATGGACTTCATCACGGATTACCTCGCACTCGAGAGACATGATTCTATATGGGTTATCGCCGACAGTCGACGAAAATCAGCCCACTTTCTTCCCGTCGGACGACTTTTTCTGAGGATTATGCCGACTTTACATCCGAGATCGTCGACCGCATGGAGTCCCTACTTGATCATATCGCATGCAGGAGCCCGATTTACGCCAACTTCGAGGTCCTTCCAGAGGGGTTTAGGACGCAGTGAGCACGAGCATCGCATTTCATCCACGCATGACGGACAGCAGAGCGCACTATCCGCACTCTTGAGGATATGCGAGCCCGTGTTATTGACTTCTGGTAGTTGGGAGGATCATTTGCCTCTAGTTGAGTTCGCGATAATAATAGCTACCACTCAAAGATTCGGATGGCGCCTTATGAGGCCTTGTATGGGAGGAAGTGCAGATCGCCTATAGGTTGGTTCGAGGTGGGCGAGTGCGGCTAGTGGGACCAGATTTGCGCAGCAAAGTGAATAAGGTGAAGCTTATCCGAGAGCGGCTATCGACTTCGTAGTCGATGTGTCGATGCAGATCATCATCGTCGACATCCGAGTTTGCGATTGATGATTGGGTTTTCTGAAGGTGTCACGGCGGCGGTGTGATGAGATTCGGAAGAAGAAACTCACCAAGGTACATTGGGCCGCTTTGATTGTCCGCAGGTAGGCAAGGTTGCTATGAGTTGGATCTGCCGTCCGATCCGGAGGCGGTGCATCCGTGTTTCACGTTTCTACGCTTGAGAGATGTATCGGGATCCATCTAGGTACATCCGATTGACGATGTCCGTGTGATCGAGGGGTTATCGTATGAGGAGAGTCCCATAGCGATAGTCGATCGTCAGGTTAGGCGTCTGCGGACGAAGGACGTGGCTTCCATCAAAGTCTTGTGGCGGAACGAGCTCAGAGAGGAGATGACGTGGGAAGCCGAGGAGGACATGAGGCGAGATACCTCACCTATTCCCCACACCTCCGTGTAACCTACTTTCCTACTTATTGATTCAATTGACTTATGTGCTAAGTGTTTTTTTGCGAATCGCTAGGTTGTTAAGAACCTTATCTTTAATCGTCTTGGGAAGGAACATTCGGACGAATGTTTCTGGCGAGGGAGAATGTTATACCTCGTATTTTCAGTATGTACGTAAGGGAATACGCATAAAAGGTTAGCCTTAAAAGTTAGGCTGACGAAAATTATTGGGCACAACTCACAAAACGATTGGTTTTCCGACGAAACGTTTCCACGCCTTTCATAGGATAAATTCCGCTATGTCATTTCTTATTTTTGCGGATTTTTCCGAGAGACGTAACACTTTGGACCAATGAGAGGCGACACTTTCCACCCTCTCATTGGTGGACTTGTCACGCAATAGGGCGATTGGATGACAATCCTTGTCATAAAGTTGGATAGATATTTTGTGCAAGTTGGCTAGGTACACTTGCCCTAATCTTGACCTTACACTTGCCTAGCACTTGGCTAAATCTTGGCCATTGGTTGGCCATGTCTTGACCTATAAATACCCTCTTGAGATGAAGAGTTCTTCATCCACTAAAGCTTTCAAGTCTTGAAAATCCTCCCTCTCCCTTGTGAGCAATTCGTCCAAACACCCTCCCCTTGAGTGAAGTCTTGCCGAGGCTGCCCCACCCCCTAGCCTAGCCGAGACCTACCCCCCCTCCCTTGGTAGAAAAGTTGCCTTATTGTATTGTTATAATGCCCAAAATACCCAAGCCCAAAATACCTTAGTACTTAGTAGAAGTTGTGAAGAACTTCTAAGGTTTCCTTGCAGCATACAACTTAGAGCAAAACCTTGCTCAGCGCGACTTTTCTAGGATATTATTGGGCTTACCGAGGTAACTAATCCTAACCTCTTTTGAATTAGAGAATACTTACTGTAGAATAAGAATAAGTATAAATACTTAGAAGGTTGTTAAGGAATAGAATTGAACTGTAACACCTTAGAAGGGTATAAAGAAGAATATACGAATCTGATTTACATAGGATTGTTTTCACATGAGACTTATATAGCTCACCGGTAGGGTTACGCCCGACTTTCCGTAGAATTGAGGACCCTCTGCTTAGAATGACCTACGAATAGTCTAGACTTTGATAGATATCTGTGACTATTATAGTCGATTCTTCGCATGACATACTCGACTTGGCGGTGGATTTCGAGAAGGTATGTGATTCTTCCTAAAGCATGATATTTTACAATATGTATATAGTACGGTAGACGCATACGTGTTAATCGAATAATACTTACTAAGAATGCCTCACGCTTAAGCTCGAATAATACGTGACGCAGAATGCCTCACGCTTAAGCCTAAATAATAAAGAATCAAAACATTTCAAAAGGACTCTCAACCATTTATTAAGCGTAAGAGAACTAATTGGTTTTGAAACGAAGCTTAAGAGTTATACTAGCTTTATGGGAAGTAAGTATAACCACTTAAGATTGATAAAAGAAACAAGTTTGTTTATGTGTTTATAATGACTTATATTGTGAAAAGAATAATAAGATGGTTTGATAAGTAGACATGATATGATGCTATGTGTGTTAGTATCTTGTAACGTTTGTATAGGTGAGTATCCTTGTTGTGCTTATGTTACTTAAAGATAAGTTGTTATGTTAGTATACTATCACTCACCTCTTGAGATGATACCGGGGTTGTCGCCTCCGACGCGGTAGACTCAGCGATGCAGGACCATGATTCGAGAATACCTCACGCGGGTCCAGGGGGCCTAGCGAGCTACGAGTTCGAGTTAGTATGCGGGTTATGCCTCACGCGGTCTATGTGGCCATGCGACAATGAGTCCAGACGATGCCGAGGAATAGCTACCCTCGATGCGGGTTATACCTCACGCGCCCACGCGAGTGGCCTATGCGACCGGAGTCGAGGATTAGGCTTGCAGAATGAGGATGTGGGCGAGTGGCCTGCTTTCGATCATTCGCGGCCTAGACAAGACGTATTACGATTACCTATTGTTGCTCTTGTTTGTGATGTGGCACTATGCGCGTTTCTTTGGTTGTTTCACACATATTTGTAAACCGGTTTTATAAATGATATGTTTTCATTTAAGTACTTTACGCTTCGCATACTTAGTACTGTTGTCGACCTCTTCGGGCCGCGTTCATGCCGCAGTAAGGGCAAGCAGTGCTAGATCCGCATCCTTAGGATCTCTACGTTGGTGTCGTGAGCTCCATCTCTTCCGAGGCTCTACTTTTGGTATGATCTCCTGTTGTAGATAGTTTTGTATCCAGGTATGGCGGGCCCCGTCCCGCCATAGTTGTATATTTCCTTAGAGGTTCAGTCATGTTGCATGTCCTGGATGAATCGCTAAAACATGATTATATATATATGCCGAAAGGCGATGTTTTCTCACATAATCTGTGTCTTGTTTTATAAACTGTTTCATGTCTTGCTTTATGTTTCCGCTGATTACTCTGATGTATGACTACTTGGGTGCCCCGGTAAGGCACCAGTCACGGGCCCCGGAACGGGTCGTGACAATGACCAAGTTAGAGATAGTAACCCCGAGATTTTGGAAACTGAAGCAATGACAGAAATGTGGTAAGTATATTAGGAAGAGTTCGAGTGTACGAGGAGGGTACGACAAGTAAGAAAAGAGGCGAAGATGTGTTAAGAAGATGGAAGTGTCCTTTTTATAAAGTAAAGATGTGAAGAAAGTATCCTTTGGACCATGGGTGGAAGCTTTAGTGTTGTTATACACGTTAGAGATGATTCTTCGTTGGCTCGGATGTGAGTTTTGCGCGTATGTTGTATTATGGCCATGTGTGGCATAATTGGTTTCGTAAGCATAGTAGGGAAGACTATACCTGTTATACCCCGTATTTCCAGAGTATGTACGTGTGGGCGTACGTAGAGAAGTTGGAGCCTTAAAGTTAGGCATGTTTCGAAATTTTGTGCACAACACCCGATTAGAGTCGTTTTTCGACGAAACGTTTTGCTAAGCTTGCGAAGGGAAAATTCCGGCTATGTCGTTTAGTATTTTTGCGGATTTTTCCGAGCGACGGAACATTTTTGGACCAACGGGAGGGTGATACTTGTCACCCTCATTGGACGGTTTGAGAGGCCACGGCTAGGAGGGTTTTGAGGCCCTTTTCATGGGTCTTTGTTTTGTGAGGGATTTAAGGAGTAGGTTAGGGTGCACTTGTGCCAATCTTGGCCATCCACTTGCCCCCCACATGGCTTGATCTTGTCCGTTGGTGTCCCTATACATACCGCCCGTTGTGAGGAACTTATTCATCCATTCCTCACTTTGTCTAAGCCTTGAAAACTCTCCCCTTTGTGTTGTTCTCGCCCAAGCCTCTCCCCTTCCTTTGAGTGGCCTTGTGGAGAGGGTACCCTCCCCTTGGTAGTGCTTCAGCCAGGGTACCCCCTCTTGCCTTGTTGTTCTCGTATAATACCCCCTCCCTTGTGGTATTGAAATACTTCTCCAAGTATTGTTATAATGCCCAAAATACCTTAGCCTTTACCTTGTAGTAATCCAAAAGTTACCTCTATACGTAGAGCCCGGAAATACTACCTTTTGTCCTTTTAGTCTCAAACCAAAATCCTAAGGAAATCTTCATAGCGAGTTGAAGTATTTAAGTAGAAGTTGGTTAGAACTTCTAAGGGTTGTTTGGAGCGGATTGGAGCGCACGGAGTAGGAGCTAAACCTTGCTCAGGATCGATTTTTATCTCGGATAATTTTGGGCTTATCGAGGTAAATATTCTTGTCCCCTTATTGTAATTGGAAATTACATATTGTAGGATTATATAGTTGAGGTATACTATATATAGAACTAAGCATAGCTTTGCGGCAATGTCTTTTGACTTAAGCCCTAATTTAAAGAAGAGAATCGAATCAGTAATTACATAGGATCAGACATGAGACTTGTGGTATTATCAGATAGTAGAATTGTATACGTCCGTTAGACGTATAACCCCTGGTTGGCTTGGTAGCCTCGATAGAGGAGGAGATTTACGCGGTTGCGGGAGGTGTCGCGAATTTTCTCAGAGAATATGGAACCGCAAGTGTTAGAAGTTAATAGACGTTTGTGGCCTTATAGGTGGAAGTACTACGAGTAGTGTATTCTACTTGAAGAGTGGGAACGGCTAGCCAGGTTACAGTACTGTGGAGCATTTTGCTTATTGTCGATAATCGTCGCGAGGTATGTGAACCTCTTCCTATCCTTCTAGCATGATGCTTTGTAAACTATGTAGTACGGTAGACGTACATGTGATAAATGAGTTGGTTGTTTTAAAAAATTGGGTTTTATAATAGTTTTATGGGAAGTTTGTTATAACGACTCTATGTAGGTAAAAGATTGGTTTATTGATTGTAGAAGTTAAGAGACTTGATCTTGAAAGATAAGAGACTTAACTTGTTTTACTTGGTAATTAACATTTTGTTAAAAGTGTTGTGAAACCTCATTCATGAGTAATGAGTACTTGGTTTTAAAAGAATAATGTTTTATTGATTTGGAAATGAGAATAAGTGTCGAACAAACCACAGCAGCTTAATAAAGGAAAGTGTATTGACAAATAACAAATTATTATTAAAACCAAGAGAAACCTCCATCCGCATGAAGCTAAGATAAGACAAATTGTATTACATTTCCTAGATCATGGTCATTGTAACAAGATTGTTGTAAACAAGAATAAACGGCCACGACAAGACATATGTTACTCAATTGTTTTAAAAGAGATTAAGACTATGAGTTATGAAACCTTTCTAAAATGAGAAACTTGAGCATTTGAAATTAGGCAAACTTGAATGTTTGGAAAATAATGTTGTTACTTGATTTTACAAAGGGAAGTATTTTGGTTTACTTAAAAAAGATAGTCACTCTATTTTATACTACGGGTATTATGTGACTTTTTGTGAAAGGAACGGATCCTTTAAAAGAGTTAATGACGTAGTACTTTAGGTTAAAACCCAGACTTGGATACAAAATGGAAGTACCTTGAGTTGTGTATAACTTGCCTATGCTTGTTGTTGTGTAACTCGCCTATGCTTGTTGTTGTGTAACTCGCCTATGCTTGTTGTGATAGCCTTTGTTGTGCAAATGTTGATATCAGGTGACTTCTTGAGAAATAGTGGATCTTTTATAAAAGTCTAGAAGTATGGTAATTTGCTTGAGCTTGTTTGTGATAGCCTCACAGCGGTATATTGTTATTATTGTTGCATCATGGACATGTCTACACCGATGCAGACTCCGGGGCATGTGGCTACGCAGGTTGATTACCCGATATATTGTTATTGTGGTTACATGGACATGTCTACACCGATGCAGAATTCCGGGGGCATGTGGCCATGTAGCAGGGTTGATTACCCACTATCTTGGTATTGTGGTTACATGGACATGTCTACACCGGCGCAATTCCGGGGCGTGGCTACGCGCGGGTTGATCGCCCAAAGGTATTGTTGTTGATGTTACATGGACATGTCTACACCGAGACGCAATTCGGCGCGGCTACGCGCATTGTTATTATTATTGCATCATGGACATGTCTACACCGGCGCAGTCCGGCATGTGGCCGATGCAAACATGATTGATGTTGTGGCGCGAGACCCATAGTTATATTGAGTAATGACATTGAGGCGTGAGTCCCGACTTGACCGCTTATGATTGCAGATCGTATTTTTGTTATCATACATGTCTCCCGCTTTATGTAGACTGTTATGATTTAACCGCAGATTTTCGGGCCACATACTTGGTACTGTCAGATCGACTCCTTCGGGCCGCCATGCCGCAGTAAGTACATCGGTAGTTGATCCTCGCTCTTAGGATCACGGTTCAGCGTTGAAGCTCGCCCTCCGAGGCTTATCTTTTGGTATGTTACCCTGAGTCAGAGGTTTCGTACATCTGTGGTATGGCGGGCCCCGTCCCACATGTTGTATAAAAACTCTTAGAGGTGCAGAGTAATCTATTGTGGCAAGGTGGTTTGTAAAAAGGATTAAACTGTTCGTTTTGAAAGAGTTATATATATACTTTATTGGAAGGTAACCATTTGGTTGGCCTGTTTTATGATCATATATCATGTTTCTTGTGTAAGTTTTATTTTCCGCTGGTTTTCTCTGATGTTGTATCACTAGGTGCCCGGTAGGCACGACCACGGCCCGGATCGGGTCGTGACAAAAGTGGTATCGAGCGATTAATCCTGAAAGTGTCTACGCACCGTGTTCAGTAGTCTTGATTATCGGTGTGTTGGCACCACATCTATAATCGTGAGGCTATAGGACATTTAGGATTGGTTTCTTCTTCTAATTCGAGATCGTGCCTTAGAGTCGTGTTGTAAGTTGGACCCTCCGACGTATCTCGCTTTTACCGATTATGCCTCCGCAGTGCAACCAGAGCCCAGAAGGGCAAGACAGCCGAGGGTGCTGCTAGTGAGATACAGAGGAGTACGAGGGCGCAGGCCCGGTCAGTGCCTGAGATTATGCTTCAGACGGCGAGTTTTGACGCCGCCAAATTTCAAAGAAGTTTAGAGTCGCAGCAGCCGTGGCCGAGACCACAAGACTGAGCCTCCACCCCACACCGGGAGCAGAGATGGGTTACAAGCGAGTTGGCCCGATTATTGCCGTGGCCGTGGCGACATGAGGATAGCCGGACGCAGCAGCCCAAAGAGCACCAGTGGTTCACCCTAGATCGGATAGTTTGAGGCTGTGACTTTACGAGATGTAGCCCGCGAGTTCTACGTCGAGGCACGAGGATGATCCGCAGGAGTTCATCCGACGGCCATTCCGGATCATGAGTGATCGAGGCTTCTGAGACCGAGTCGGTGGTCTTAGGTTCGCATCGGCCGCGTGATACCGCAATGATCGGTTTGATTCGCGAGCCGTCCCGGGAGAGAATGCACTTCCAGCCGTTTGGGACGAGTTCTCGGGGGCATTTCTTGCACATTTCTTGCCTCCACAGATGAGGAGGGCTCGGACCGACAGATTTTTGATGTTGAGGCAGAACGGGCGTACAGTTCGGGAGTACAATGTGGAGTTCGACTCCTTGGCTCGTTATGCCCCGCCAGAGTAGCCGATATGGAGGATGAGTACACCGTTACGTTAACGGGTTAGATGATTACTGGCGAGGCTTGCTGGTGTAGCTCTTCACCGCATGGACATTGCCCGCATGCAGCTTATGCGCAGGGGGTGAAGCGGAGAGGTCGACGGAATGACCAAGATCGCAGAAGAGGCGAGCAACAGTGGTCCTTTGGTGACTTTCGAGGCGGACCGCCAAAGAAGAACTAGTTTTGTACCTCCGCCAGTGCAGTGGTCCTCCACAACCTTCGTGGCATCCAGGATTCGGAGCAGTCGTGGCTCCAAGGGGTTCGTGTTTCGAGGAAGTAGGTGTTGGCTGATGCACACCCTACCTCGGTGTGGTCGATGGTAGACCGCATTTCGGGAGTGTCGTGGTGCCAAGGAGCTTGTTATTTTTGCGGCCAGCAGGCCATTTTGCGAGGAACTGTCCAGGCAAAGGTAGCACGCGGATGTTACGACTCACCTTCAGATCGATGGTCGTTCATCACCTTCTACGCTTATGTGCCTGCATGACGACCTATGATTAGAGTGACGGTGGAGACAGTATATCCTTAACCTCTAGAGTTTTGTATGTGATGTGTTTAGTGTTATGTTCGGATAGCTTTGTGCTAAAATGTGATTTAGAAAACTGGTTAGTATAGAAGGGTAAGCCTGGGGGCATGGTAAGTGTGAACCTTAGACTATTTCACGATTGAGACCTTAGAGGTAAGGTCGTCTTGTGTAAAAGATTTATTTTATGTTTGACCTTTATTAGAGTGCGTAGTATACGTGGAGTTATTGTGGGGAATTCCTTGGGTTGTGTAAAATGGAAGTGGTAGCTTTCATGACTTGAATAGGTAAGATTGTTCCGGATCGGGGAACAAGAGTGTGGCGCGGGGTCGGGTTGAGGACCATTCGCGTCAACCCGCAGCCGGTTTGTGGGGTCAGTTCGAGGTGGTCCTGCCAGGTGGTAGGGTCACGAGGATGCTAGGCCCGAGTTTTGTTAACCATCGTATGAGTTCGTGGATGCGTTCGACCAGAATCGGTTCGTGAAGGCCGGGAATGGCCTTGGCGGAAAAGTGAAGCTAGTAAGATGACCAAGTTTGGAGGTAGTGACCACGCTTTGAAACTGAAGTGATGACTGAAGTATGGTACGTACTGGGAGAGTTCAAGTGTTCGAAGGGGGCACGACGAGTAAAGAAGGAAGAGAACGTGTGTTATTTCATGGCCAAGCTGTGGCGTTGGCAACTTGTTAGAGGAACTTCATCGATATCCGTCTTGAGAAGGAACATTCGGGACGAATGTTTCTAAGGAGGGAAGAATGTTATACCCCGTATTTCCAGAGTATGTACGTGTGGGCGTACGTAGAGAAGTTGGAGCCTTAAAGTTAGGCATGTTTCGAAATTTTGTGCACAACACCCGATTAGAGTCGTTTTTCGACGAAACGTTTTGCTAAGCTTGCGAAGGGAAAATTCCGGCTATGTCGTTTAGTATTTTTGCGGATTTTTCCGAGCGACGGAACATTTTTGGACCAATGGGAGGGTGACACTTGTCACCCTCATTGGACGGTTTGAGAGGCCACGGCTAGGAGGGTTTTGAGGCCCTTTTCATGGGTCTTTGTTTTGTGAGGGATTTAAGGAGTAGGTTAGGGTGCACTTGTGCCAATCTTGGCCATCCACTTGCCCCCCACATGGCTTGATCTTGTCCGTTGGTGTCCCTATAAATACCCCCCTTTGTGATGAACTTATTCATCCATTCCTCACTTTGTCTAAGCCTTGAAAACTCTCCCCCCCTTTGTGTTGTTCTCGTCCAAGCCTCTCCCCCTTCCCATTTGAGTGGCCTTGTGGCCGAGAGGGGTACCCTCCCCCCCTTGGTAGTGCTCTAGCCGAGGGGTACCCCTCCCCTTGCCTTGTTGTTCTCGTATAATACCCCCTCCCTTGTGGTATTGAAATACTTCTCCAAGTATTGTTATAATGCCCAAAATACCTTAGCCTTTACCTTGTAGTATTCCAAAAGTTACCTCTATACGTAGAGCCCGGAAATACTACCTTTTGTCCTTTTAGTCTCAAACCAAAATCCTAAGGAAATCTTCATAGCGAGTTGAAGTATTTAAGTAGAAGTTGGTTAGAACTTCTAAGGGTTGTTTGGAACGGATTGGAGCGCACGGAGTAGGAGCTAAACCTTGCTCAGGATAGACTTTTATCTCGGATAATTTTGGGCTTATCGAGGTAAATATTCTTGTCCCTTTATTGTAATTGGAAATTACATATTGTAGGATTATATAGTTGAGGTATACTATATATAGAACTAAGCATAGCTTTGCGGCAATGTCTTTTGACTTAAGCCTGAATTTAAAGAAGAGAATCGAATCAGAATTACATAGGATCAGACATTAAGAGACTTGTGGTATTATCAGATAGTAGAATTGTATACGTCCGTTAGACGTATAACCCCCTGGTTGGCTTGGTAGCCTACCGATAGAGGAGATTTACGCAGTCATGTGGAGGTGCCGAATTTTCTGTAGAATATGGAACCGTGCGGTTAGAAGTTAATAGACGTTTGTGGCCTTATAGGTGGAAGTACTACGAGTAGTGTATTCTACTTGAAGAGTGGGAACGGCTAGCCAGGTTACAGTACTGTGGAGCGTTTTGCTTATTGTCGATAATCGTCGCGAGGTATGTGAACCTCTTCCTATCCTTCTAGCATGATGCTTTGTAAACTATGTAGTACGGTAGACGTACATGTGCTAAATGAGTTGGTTGGTTTAAAACATAGGGTGTTATAATAGCTTTATGGGAAGTTAGTTATAACGACTCTATGTAGGTAAAAGATTGGTTTATTGATTGTAGAAGTTAAGAGACTTGATCTTGAAAGATAAGAGACTTAACTTGTTTTACTTGGTAATTAACATTTTGTTAAAAGTGTTGTGAAACCTCATTCGCGAGTAATGAGTACTTGGTTTTAAAAATAATAATGTTTTATTGATTTCGGAAATGAGAATAAGTGTCGAACAAACCACAGCAGCGCTAATAAAGGAAAGTGTATTGACAAATAACAAATTATTATTAAAACCAGAGAAACCTCCATCCGCATAAGCTAAGATAAGACAAATTGTATTACATTTCCTAGATCATGGTCATTGTAACAAGATTGTTGTAAACAAGAATAAACGGCTCACGACAAGACATATGTTACTCAATTGTTTTAAAAGAGATTAAGACTATGAGTTATGAAACCTTTCTAAAATGAGAAACTTGAGCATTTGAAATTAGGCAAACTTGAACGTTTGGAAAATAATGTTGTTACTTGATTTTACAAAGGGAAGTATTTTGGTTTACTTAAAAAAGATAGTCACTCTATTTTATACTACGGGTATTATGTGACTTTTTGTGAAAGGAACGGATCCTTTAAAAAGAGTTAATGTACGTAGTACTTTAGGGTTAAAACCCAGACTTGGATACAAAATGGAAGTACCTTGAGTTGTGTATAACTTGCCTATGCTTGTTGTTGTGTAACTCGCCTATGCTTGTTGTTGTGTAACTCGCCTATGCTTGTTGTGATAGCCTTTGTTGTGCAAATGTTGATATCAGGTGACTTCTTGAGAAAGAGTGGATCTTTTATAAAAGTCTAGAAGTATGGTAATTTGCTTGAGCTTGTTTGTGATAGCCTGGTTGTGCGGTATATTGTTATTATTGTTGCATCATGGACATGTCTACACCGATGCAGAATTCCGGGGGCATGTGGCCATGCGGCAGGGTTGATTACCCGATATATTGTTATTGTGGTTACATGGACATGTCTACACCGATGCAGAATTCCGGGGGCATGTGGCCATGTAGCAGGGTTGATTACCCGATATATTGTTATTGTGGTTACATGGACATGTCTACACCGATGCAGAATTCCGGGGGCGTGTGGCCATGCGGCGGGGTTGATCGCCCAGTGTATTGTTGTTGATGTTACATGGACACGTCTACACCGGCGCGCACTGGGCGTGTGGCCATGCGGCATTGTTATTATTATTGCATCATGGACATGTCTACACCGATGCAGAATTCCGGGGGCATGTGGCCATGATGCAAACATGATTGATGTTATGGGCGTGAGACCCATAGTTATATTGAGTAATGACATTGAGGGCGTGAGTCCCTGACTTGACTGCTTTTATGATTGCGTACTGTATTTTTGTTATCATACATGTCTCCCGCTTTATGTAGATCGTTATGATTTAACCGCAGATTTTCGCCACATACTTGGTACTGTTGCATCGACCTCCTTCGGGCCGCGTTCATGCCGCAGTAGGAGTACATCGGTAGTTGATCCTCGCTCTAGGATCACGGTTGCGTTGGAAGCTCCGTCCTCCGGAGGCTTATCTTTTGGTATGTTACCCTGAGTTGTAGGTTTCTGTACATTCAGGGGTATGGCGGGGCCCTGTCCCGTCATGTTGTATAAAAACTCTTAGAGGTCTGTAGTATCGCAAGTGTGGTTTGTAAAAAGGATTAAACTGCTCGCTTTGAAAGAGTTATATATATATATACTTTATTGGAAGGTAAATCGCTGGTTGACTGCTTTATGATCATATATCTTGTTTCTTGTGTAAGTTTTATTTTCCGCTGGTTTTCTCTGATGTTGTATCACTAGGGTGCCCGGGGTAAGGCACCAGTCACGGGCCCGGGATCGGGTCGTGACAATACCGACAGGTATGTTTGGAGACTTAGAAGGAACATTCGGGACGAATGTTTCTAAGGGGGGAAGAATGTTACACCCCGTAGTTCCAGAGTATGTATATGTGGACGTACGTACGAGAATACGACATAAAAATTGGAAAGGAAGAAAGATGTGATTTTTCGACGAAAAAATTTCCGGATTTTACGAAGGAAAAAGGTTTTTTATTGAGAATTGGATTCTCAACTTTGGTATTTAAGACTTTAAGAATTTTTAAGAATTATGGAATTTTATTTTCCGGAATTGGTCATGTGGGGCCCACGGGAGGAATTTACGGGTTGTGGGGCCCACTTTATTTTCGAGATTTCGGCATTACGGATATTTTTTTTCGGAAGATGAAATATTTTGGACGAGTAAGGGGGCGACACATGGCACCCCCCCCCCCCAATGTTGTCACGACCCGTTCCGGGGCCCGTGACTGGTGCCTTACCCGGGCACCCAAGTAGTCATACATCAGAGAAAATCAGCGGAACATAAAACAATAACATGAAGTCAATGCAATAAGACAGTGAAATAAGACAAAGCTAACCAAAAGCGGTTACCTTGGTATATATAAATAACAATTTGAGCGATTCATCCCATTACAACCCCGCCCACAGCGATTACTGACCTCTACGAATGATATGACAACAACGACGGGACGGGGCCGTCATACCCCGAATGTAGCACCTACAACAACAGGACTATACGAATAAGCCTCCGAGAAACGGAGCTTTCCCAACGCGAATCGTGACCTAAGAGCGAGGATCAACGATCGTGTACCTTTACTGCGGCATGAACGCGGCCCGAAGGAGGTCGATAACAGTACCAAGTATGTGGCGAAAATCAGTAAATGAAATCATAGTAGTCTATATAAAGCAGGAGACATGTATGATAACCAAACTACAGTTCACAATAAATAGCAGTTATGTCAAGTCAGGGACTCACGCCCTCCAAGTCATCACTCAAATATAACAAAGGGTCTCACGCACACAACATCAATCATGCCGTGGAATACCTTCCTCACTGCCGGCAGTCTATGATATGAAAGCACCAAGGAATACACATGAACACCAGGTCCCACCTGTGTCATCATAAAACCGTACGGGGTAAGTACGAAGGCATAGCCGACTACTAAAACCCCCAGTACAAACAAGGACATAAACTGTCACGACCCGATCCCGGGCCCGTGACTGGTGCCTTACCCCGGGCACCCTAGTGATACAACATCAGAGAAAACCAGCGGAAAATAAAACATAAACATGAAACAAGATATATGATCATAAAACAGGCCAACCAAAAACAGTTGCCTTCTGTATACATAAAACCCGAACAGTTTAATCCTTTTTACAACCCTGCCCACAACAGTACTACAGACCTCTAAGATTTACAACAACCATGACGGGACAGGGCCCCGCCATACCCCTGAATGTACAAGAACCTACAACTCAGGGAACACATACCAAAGAATAAGCCTCCGGAGAAACGGAGCTTCCCCATCTGTTCAGCTGATCCTATGGCGAGGATCCACTACCGATGTACTCCTACCTGCGGCATGAACGCAGCCCCCCGAAGGAGGTAAGTACAACAGGTACCAAGTATGTGAAATCGTAAATATCAGTAAATGAAATCATAACAGTCTATATAAAGCAGGAGACATGTATGATAACAAAACTACAGTTCACAACATAAAAGCAGTCATGTCAAGTCAGGGACTCACGCCCTCAAGTCATCACTCAAATATAACTATGGGTCTCACGCCCACAACATCAATCATGTTCGCATCATGGCCGCATGCCCCCGGAATTCTGCATCGGTGTAGACATGTCCATGATGCAACAATAATAACAATGCCCCATGGCCACATGCCCCCGGAATTCTGCATCGGTGTAGACATGTCCATGATGCAACAATAATAACAATGCCCGTGGCCACATGCCCCGGAGTGCGCCGGTGTAGACACGTCCATGTGACATTAACAACAATAATACTGGGTGATCAACCCCGCCGCATGGCCACACGCCCCCGGAATTCTGCATCGGTGTAGACATGTCCATGTGACATCAACAACAATATACCGCACAACCAGGCTATCACAAACAAGCTCAAGCAAATTACCATACTTCTAGACTTTTATAAAAAGATCCACTCCTTCCCAAGAAGTCACCTGATATCAACACTTGCACAACAAAGGCTATCACAACAAGCATAGGCGAGTTACACAACAACAAGCATAGGCAAGTTACACACAACTCAAGGTACTTCCATTTCGTATCAAAGTCTGGGTTTTAACCCTAAAGTACTACGTACATTAACTCTTTTTAAAGGATCCGTTTCTTTCACAAAAGTCACATAATACCCGTAGCATAAAATAGAGTGACTATCTTTTTAAGTAAACCAAAATACTTCCCTTTGTAAAATCAAGTAACAACATTATTCTTTTCCAAACGTTCAAGTTTTCCTAATTTCAAATGCTCAAGTTTCTCATTTTAGAAAGGTTTCATAACTCATAGTCTTAATCTCTTTTAAAACAATTGAGTAACATATGTCTTATACGTGAGCCGTTTATTCTTGTTTACAACAATCTTGTTCTGTGACCATGATCTAGGAAATGTAATACAATTTTGTCTTATCTTAGCTTCTATGCAGATGGAGGTTTCTCTTGGTTTTAATAACAATTTGTTATTTGTCAATACACTTTCCTTTATTAGCGCTGTGGTTTGTTCGACACTTATTCTCATTTCCGAAATCAATAAAACATTATTCTTTTTAAAACCAAGTACTCATTACTCGTGAATGAGGTTTCACAACACTTTTAACAAAATGTTAATTACCAAGTAAAACAAGTTAAGTCTCTTATCTTTCAAGATCAAGTCTCTTAACTTCTACAATCAATAAACCAATCTTTTACCTACATAGAGTCGTTATAACTAACATCCCATAAAGCTATTATAACACCCTATGTTTTAAACCAACCAACTCATTTAGCACATGTACGTCTACCGTACTACATAGTTTACAAAGCATCATGCTAGAAGGATAGGAAGAGGTTCACATACCTCGCGACGATTATCGACAATAAGCAAAACGCTCCACAGTACTGTAACCTGGCTAGCCTTTTCCACTCTTCAAGTAGAATACGCTACTCGCGATTTCCACCTATAAGGCCACAAACGTCTATTAACTTCTAACCGCATGGTTCCATATTCTACAGAAAATTCGGCAGCACCTCCCCCCCCCGCAACAGCGTAAATCTCCTCCTCTATCGAGGCCGGCTACCAAGCCAACCAGGGGGGGGGGTTTATACGTCTAACCGGACGTATACAATTTCTACTATACAGTAATACCACAAGTCTACTGTCATACAGCCCTATGTAATTACTGATTCGATTCTCTTCTTTATATTCAGCTTAAGTCAAAAGACATTGCCGCAAAGCTATGTTCAGTTCCATATATAGTATACTTCAACTATATAATCCTACAACATGTAATTTCCAATTACAATAAGGGGACAAGAATATTTACCTCGATAAGCCCAAAATTATCCAAGTTATAATGTCGGTCCTGAGCAAGGTTTAGCTCCTACTCCGTGCGCTCCAAACAACCCTTAGAAGTTCTAACCAACTTCTACTTAAATACTTCAACCAACTATGAAGATTTCCTTAGGGTTTCGGTTTGAGACTAAAAGGACAAAAGGTAGTATTTCCGGGCTCTACGTATAGAGGTAACTTTTGGAATACTACAAGGTAAAGGCTAAGGTATTTTGGGCATTATAACAATACTTGGAGGAGTATTTCAATACCACAAAAAGGGGGGTATATAATACGAAACAACTAGGCTAGGGGGGGGTACCCCTCGGCTAGAGCACTACCAAGGGGGGAGGGTACCCCTCTCGGCCACAAGGCCACTCAAAGGGGAAGGGGGGGAGAGGCTTTGGACGGCACAACAAGAAGAGGGGAGGGAGATTTCAAGACTTAGAATGAAATGAGGGATGAAGAAAAACCTTCAAGCAAGGGGGTATTTATAGGGACACCAACGGACAAGATCAAGCCATGTGTGGGGCAAGTGGATGGCCAAGATTGGCACAAGTGCACCCTAACCTACTCCTTAAATCCCTCACAAAACAAAGACCCATGAAAAGGGCCTCAAAACCCTCCTAGCCGTGGCCCTCTTTACCGTCCAATGAGGGTGACAAGTGTCACCCTCCCGTTGGTCCAAAAATGTTCCGTCGCTCGGAAAAATCCGCAAAAATACAAAACGACATAGCCGGAATTTTCCCTTCGTAAGCTTAGTAAAACGTTTCGTCGAAAAACGACTTTAATCGGGTGTTGTGCACAAAATTTCGAAACATGCCTAACTTTAAGTCTCAAATTGTCGCACGTACGTCCTTACGTATATACTCTGGAAATACGGGGTATAACATTCTCCCCTCCTTAGAAACATTCGTCCCGAATGTTCCTTCTCAAGACGGATATCGATGAAATTCCTCTAACAAGTTGCCAACGCCACAGCTTGGCCACGAAATAACACACGTTCTCTTCCTTCCTTACTCGTCGTGCGATACCACTTTTGTCACTTTGCCGCGAGGTTCTAGTGTCACTCCGGCGACCCAACAAATGGTACCGAACTGCATGCGATCCCTGAGGTTCTAGTGTCTCGGGGCGTGCCATACTTGATCATCCCTTCGCTTCAAAGCGTGAGTCACTACCTCAAACTTGGTCATCTTACTAACCTCAATCTTCTTTAAGGCCATTCCCGGCCTTCACGAACCGCTTCTGGTCGAACATATCCACGAACTCATACGATGGTCACCTAAACTGGGGCCTAGCACCCTCGTGACCCTACCACCTGGCGGGACTACCCAGAACTGACCCCACCCAAAACCGGGCTGCGGGTCGACCCGCGAGCGGCCATCAACCCGACCCACAATCGCGCCAATACTTGCTCCTCGAAACGGAACAATCTTACCTAATCAAGTCATGAAAGCTACCACTTCCATCTCACACTACCCATGGACTTATCACACAAATAATTCCCACGTACTACTTACTCTGATAAGGGTCAAACATGAAATAAATCTTTTACTCAAGATGACCTTACCTCTAAGGTCTCAATCGTGACATAGTCTAAGGTTCACACTTACCATGCCCCCATACTTATCCTTCCAACTAACCACGTTTTCTAACTCACAATTAACACCCCGCTATCCGTACATAGCACACAATAATGAGATCATCATAACAAGCATACCAAAACTCTAGAGGGTTAAGGATATACCTGTATCCACCGCGTCACTCTAATCATAGGCCTGTCATGCAGGGCGCATAACTGTAGAAGGTGATGAACCAATCGATCACGAAGGTGAGTCGTAACATCCGTGCTACCTCGGTGGACAGTTCCGCAAAATGGCCTGCTGCCGCAAAATAACAAGCTCCCGGCACCACGACACTCCCGAAATGCGGTCTACCACATCGACCACAGGAGTAGGGGTATCGATCCGCCAACACTTACTTCCCGAAACACAACCTCGGAGCCACGACCGCTCCGAATACTCTGGATGCTCTGAAGGTTGTGGAGGACCACTCTGCACTGGCGGAGGTACAAAACTAGTATGCTGCTGAGGCGGTCCGCCTCGAAAGTCACCAAAGGACCCTGTTGTTCTGGCCCTCTTCTGTCGATCTTGGTCATTCCGTTGACCTCTCCGTGCCTCACATCCCGGCGCATGAGCTGCGTGCGGGCAATGTCCATGCCGGTGAAGAGCTACACGAACAAGCCTCTGTCAAGTAATCATCTAGCCGGTGACGTGGCGGTGCACTCTATCCTCCATGGTTGCCACTAAAACGGACATAACGAACCAACGAGTAAAACTCCACGTTGTACTCCCTAACGTCGCCTCTCTGTCTAAGCATCATAAATCGGCCCGTGCCCTCCTCATCTGCGGAGGCAAGAAGTGAGTGAGAATGCCTCGAGAACTCGTCCCATCTTGCTGAGCGCATGCTCTCCGGGACAACTCCATGAATCAAACCGATCATGCGGTATCACGCGCGGCCGCGAACCTAAGACCACCGACTCGGTCTCCGAAGCCTTGATCACTCTCATGACCCGCTGTAACTGCCGAATGAACTCCTGCGGATCATCCTCAGGCCTCGACCCATAAAACTCTGGCGGGCTACAACTCAGAAAGTCCCGTAGCCTCAAACTATTCGCTCGGGGTGAACCACTAGTGCTCATCGAATCAGGCTGCTGCGTTCACCTATCCTCATATCGGCCACGACACGCCAGCGAATCGGGCCATTTACTTGTACCACATCTCATCTGCTCCAGGCTGTGTGACTGTAGGCTCAGGTACTGTGCACTCATCAGCCACTGCTGCGGCTCTAAACTTCTGAAATTTGGCGGCGTTGCAAAACTTCGCCGTCTGAGCATAATCTCGAGCAGCCAGGGCTGCGCCTCGTACTCCTCAGATCTCACTAGCGGCACCCTCGGTGTCTTGCCCTTCAGGCTCTGGTTGCCTTGCGGAGGCATAATCGTAAAACGAGATACGTCAGAGGGGTCCAACTTACAACACAGCTCTAAGGCACGATCTCAGAATGAGAAGAATGGAAACCAATCCTAAATGTCCTATAGCCTCCTGATTATAGATGTGGTGCGATAATCAAGACTCTACTAGACACGGTCTGTAGACACTTTCTGAGGATTAACTGCTCTGATACTACTTTTGTCACGACCCGATCCCGGGCCCGTGACTGGTGCCTTACCTCGGGCACCCTAGTGATACAACATCAGAGAAAACCAGCGGAAAATAAAACATAAACATGAAACAAGATATATGATCATAAACCAGGCCAACCAAAAACAGTTGCCTTCTGTATATATACATAAAACCCGAACAGTTTAATCCTTTTTTTACAACCCCGCCGGTACAACAAGACCTCTAAGATTTACAACAACCATGACGGACGGGGCCGCCATACTCACGAATGTACAAGAACCTACAACTCGGGGAACACATATCAAAGAATAAGCCTCGAGAAACGGAGCTTCCCAATCTGTTGGCTGTGATCCTATGGCGAGGATCCACTACCGTGTACTCCTACTGCGGCATGAACGCAGCCCGAAGGAGGTCAAGACAAGTACCAAGTATGTGAAAGCGTAAAATCAGTAAATGAAATCATAACAGTCTATATAAAAACAGGAGACATGTATGATAACAAAACTACAGTTCACAACATAAAAGCAGTCATGTCAAGTCAGGGACTCACGCCCTCAAGTCATCACTCAAATATAACTATGGGTCTCACGCCCACAACATCAATCATGTTCGCATCATGGCCGCATGCCCCCGGAATTCTGCATCGGTGTAGACATGTCCATGATGCAACAATAATAACAATGCCCCATGGCCACATGCCCCCGGAATTCTGCATCGGTGTAGACATGTCCATGATGCAACAATAATAACAATGCCCCATGGCCACATGCCCCCGGAATTCTGCATCGGTGTAGACACGTCCATGTGACATTAACAACAATAATACTGGGTGATCAACCCCGCCGGATGCCACGCGCCCGAGTCTGCATCGGTGTAGACATGTCCATGTGACATCAACAACAATATACCGCACAACCAGGCTGTCACAAACAAGCGCAAGCAAATTACCATACTTCTAGACTTTTATAAAAAAAGATCCACTCCTTCCCAAGAAGTCACCTGATATCAACACTTGCACAACAAAGGCTATCACAACAAGCATAGGCGAGTTACACAACAACAAGCATAGGAAAGTTACACACAACTCAAGGTACTTCCATTTCGTATCAAAGTCTGGGTTTTAACCCTAAAGTACTACGTACATTAACTCTTTTTAAAGGATCCGTTTCTTTCACAAAAGTCACATAATACCCGTAGCATAAAATAGAGTGACTATCTTTTTAAGTAAACCAAAATACTTCCCTTTGTAAAATCAAGTAACAACATTATTCTTTTCCAAACGTTCAAGTTTGCCTAATTTCAAATGCTCAAGTTTCTCATTTTAGAAAGGTTTCATAACTCATAGTCTTAATCTCTTTTAAAACAATTGAGTAACATATGTCTTGTACGTGAGCCGTTTATTCTTGTTTACAACAATCTTATTCTGACCATGATCTAGGAAATGTAATACAATTTTGTCTTATCTTAGCTTACATGCAGATGGAGGTTTCTATTGGTTTTAATAACAATTTGTTATTTGTCAATACACTTTCCTTTATTAGCGCTTTGTGGTTTGTTCGACACTTATTCTCATTTCGAAATCAATAAAACATTATTCTTTTAAAACCAAGTACTCATTACTCATGAATGAGGTTTCACAACACTTTTAACAAAATGTTAATTACCAAGTAAAACAAGTTAAGTCTCTTATCTTTCAAGATCAAGTCTCTTAACTTCTACAATCAATAAACCAATCTTTTACTTACATAGAGTCGTTATAACTAACTTCCCATAAAGCTATTATAACACCCTATGTTTTAAACCAACCAACTCATTTAGCACATGTACGTCTACCGTACTACATAGTTTACAAAGCATCATGCTAGAAGGATAGGAAGAGGTTCACATACCTCGCGACGATTATCGACAATAAGCAAAACGCTCCACAGTACTGTAACCCGGCTAGCCTTTTCCACTCTTCAAGTAGAATACGCTACTCGCAGTACTTCCACCTATAAGGCCACAAACGTCTATTAACTTCTAACCGCACGGTTCCATATTCTACAGAAAATTCGGCAGCACCTCCCCCCCCCCGCAACAGCGTAAATCTCCTCCTCTATCGAGGCCGGCTACCAAGCCAACCAGGGGGGGGTTTATACGTCTAACCGGACGTATACAATTTCTACTATACAGTAATACCACAAGTCTCTTCACATACACCTATGTAATTCTGATTCGGTTCTCTTCTTTATATTCAGCTTAAGTCAAAAGACATTGCCGCAAAGCTATGTTGATTCCATATATAGTATACTTCAACTATATAATCCTACAACATGTAATTTCCAATTACAATAAGGGGACAAGAATATTTACCTCGATAAGCCCAAAATTATCCAAGTTATAATGTCGGTCCTGAGCAAGGTTTAGCTCCTACTCCGTGCGCTCCAAACAACCCTTAGAAGTTCTAACCAACTTTTACTTAAATACTTCAACCAACTATGAAGATTTCCTTAGGGTTTCAGTTTGAGACTAAAAGGACAAAAGGTAGTATTTCCGGGCTCTACGTATAGAGGTAACTTTTGGAATACTACAAGGTAAAGGCTAAGGTATTTTGGGCATTATAACAATACTTGGAGGAGTATTTCAATACCACAAAAAGGGGGGTATATAATACGAAACAACTAGGCTAGGGTACCCTGGCTGAAGCACTACCAGTGTAACGCCCGAAGGGCGCACTGGTGCCTTACCCCGGGCACCCTAGTGATACAACATCAGAGAAAACCAGCGGAAAATAAAACATGAATCATGAAACAAGAGATATAATAAATAAACAGGCCAACCAGCAGTTGCCTTGGTATATATACATAATACGAGCAGTTTAATCCTTTTACAACCCCGCCACAAAGATTACTACAGACCTCTAAGATTTATACAACAACTATGACGGACAGGCGCCCATACCCTGAACGTACAGAACTTACGGACTCGGGGTAACATACCAAAGATAAGCCTCCGACCAGCGGAGCTTCCCAAAGCTGAAATGAGATCCTAACGCGGGGATCGGCGGTAGATGTACCTCTACTGCGGCATGAACGGCCCGAAGTCGATAACTGGTACCAAGTATGTGAAACTGTAAATACTGTAATGAAATCATAATAGTCTATAAAGCAGGAGACATGTATGATGACCAAACTACGATATATAACATATAACGATTACATCAAGACAGGACTCACGCTCCAAATTATCACTCGTGCGTGGAATTTCTTCCTCATGCGGCGGTTATGATATAACAATACCAAGGATTATACATGAACACCATGTCCCACCTGTTATAAAAACCGTGCAGACAAGTATAACTACGGATCCGACCGTACCAATAATACAATGCAACCAAAACACGAAGCCGACACGGGGCAAGTGCGAGCC
Organism: Przewalskia tangutica; assembly: GCA_029844215.1. Lineage (NCBI taxonomy): Eukaryota > Viridiplantae > Streptophyta > Magnoliopsida > Solanales > Solanaceae > Przewalskia > Przewalskia tangutica. Next base: position 71,000,168 of record CM056727.1, read on the forward strand.
GACTCATCGGATACCAAGGCCGGTCACGCGGTGGCCGGGGCAAGTCTGGTGACCACGGGGACCAAGGCGTATCACGAAACCGTCACTATCTTGAGCGGGGCAAGTGCGGTCGACTACCGATACCAAGGCCGAATCGATCACGAGGCGGGCAGAAATCGAGCCGACCACCGATACCGGGCGAGCAAGAAGAAACCTCAACGATCAACCGGCCTCTATCGAGAGCGCGGTAATACGAAACACCACACTTGCACAACAAAGGCTATCATCACAAGCATAGGCAAGTTTCACAACAACAAGCATAGGCAAGTTTCACAACAACAAGCATAGGCAAGTTTCACACAACTCAAAGTACCTTCATTTTATGCCAAAGTCGGGTTTCAACCTAAAGTACTACGTCGTTAAGTTCTTTTAAAAGAGATCCATTACTTATTAAAGTCACCCGATACGTAGTATTAGAATGACCAACCCACATTCCTTTTCAAAATCAAGTAACAACATTCTTTTCCTAAGTTCGGTTTGCCTAGTTTCAATTACTCAAGCTTCTCATTTTCAAATGGTTTCATAGTTCATAAACTTAATCACTTGATTAGTTTTAGAACAATTGAGTAATATAAGTCTCACGTGAGAGTAGGTTATTCTTGTTTACAACATTCTTATTACGACCATGATCTAGAAAATGTAATATCATTTTGTCTCATCTTAGTTTCTATGCGGATGGAGGTTTCTTGGTTTTAATACAATTCATCATTATTCAATACATTTTCCTTTATTAACGCTGCGGTGATGCTGCCGATACACATTCGATTTCAAATCGGTAAAACATTATCCTTTAAATAAAACCAAGTACTCATTACTCACGAATGAGGTTTCACATAAACATCCACATTAAAACAAATAAGTTAAGTCTCTTATCTTATAAGATCAAGTCTCTTAACTTCTAACATCGATAAACCATTTTCTTTACCTCTCTTAAGACATTATACCTAACTCCCATCAAGCTAGTATAACTCTTTTTAAAACCTTTAAAACCAAGTGTTACTCTCCCTTCAAAACGATTTAGAAATCTTTTGAAATACATCAAGTTCTTTATTATAACTAGCGATTATAATTCACATCGATTACCTTTTAAAACCACAAAGTATTTTCTTACCTACATAAAGTCATTATAACCAACTTCCCATAAAGCCGTTATAACACTTTATGTTTTAAGAACAATCAAACACGATTAACACGTATACGTCTACCGTACTACATAGTTCACACATATCATGCTAGAAGAGATAGGAAGAGGTTCACATACCTCGCGACGATTTATCGACAATAAGCAAAATGCTCCAAGTACTACAACCACTAGCCCTTTCCACTCTCGAGTAGAATACGCTACTCTTAGTACTTTTACCTATAAAGGTCACAAACGTCTATTAAAATCTTAAACACGTTCCCATCTTTCTACGTAAAATTCGAAGACCTCCCGCAACAGCGTAAATCTCCTCCTCTATCGAGTTCGGCTACCAAGCATACCAGGGGGGTTAACACGTATAACCGGACGCGTACAATTCTACAACAGTAATGCTACATAAGTCTCAGTAATACAACCTAGGTAATTACTGATTCGATTCTTCTCTTTATTAACCTTACATGTGATTCTTGTTCAATTCTTCATTCTTGTGCTTAAGTCAAAAGACATTGCCATAATACTAAGTATAGTTCCATATATAGTATACTTCAACTATATATCCTAACAAACATGTAATTTCCAATTACAATAGAGGGACAAGATAATTACCTCGATAAGCCCAAAATTATCCAAGTTATAATGTCGATCTGAGCAAGGTTTAGCTCCTCAGCGCTCCAAACCACTCCAAACAACCCTTAGAAGTTCTAACCAACTTCTACTCACATACTTCAACCAACTATGAAGATTTCCTTAGGGTTTGGTTTGAGACTAAAAGGACAAAGGTAGTATTTCGGACTCTACGAGAGGTATCTTTGGAATACTACAAGGTACAAGGCTAAGGTATTTTGGGCATTATAACAATACTAGGGAGTATTTCTATACCACAAAGGGGTATTATCTGAAAACAACTAGGCTAGGGGGTACCCAGCTGAACCTCATGAGGAGGAAGACCTGCGGCCAAAGGCCACTTTCGAGGGGAGAGGAGCTCTTGGACGAGAGTCAACAAGAGGAGGAGGATTCAAGACTTGGAAACATTTGTGGATGAATGAAGTCTTCACAAAGGGGTATTTATAGCAAACCCAAATGCCAACCATGGCCAAGATCAAGCCATGTGCAAGGCAAGTGTAAGGCCTTGATCAAGCCAAGTGCACCCTAACCCTACTCCACAAAACATTGCACCAAACAAGCCACAAAACAAGGCCAAAACAAGGCACAAAACAAGGAACCAATAGGCACAAAGCGTGAGCCAAAAGATCAAGCCAAGCGTGAACCATTCGTTCACGGGCGCCCACTGCTTCCAAGGTGAGGGTGACACATGTCACCCTCCCGTTGGTCCAGAATGTTCGTCTCTCGGAAAAATCCGCAAAAAAACAAAACGACATAGCCGGAATTTTCCCTACGAAGTCGTGGAAACGTTTCGTCGAAACGACTCTGATCGGCACTGTGCCCAAATGTAACTTTGGCCAAGCCACTGGCGGGGTGACACGTGTCACCTCCTATCGGCCCTCAAAACGTCTTTCGAAAAAATAACCACAATGGCCAAAATCTCGAAAACAAAGTGGGCCCACAAGCGTAAATTTCTCCGTGGGCCCACGTGACCATTTCGAAAATAAAATCTCAAAATTCTAATATAATCTATGAAGTCCAAATACCAAATCTGGGAATCCAATTCCCATTAACGAACCTTTTTCTTCACAAATAACGGAAACTTTTCCGCGAAAACTCACATCTTTCTTTCCTTTCAAAATTTCTCTGTACACTCAAATGCGTACGTCCTCACATACATACCCCTGCAACAACGGGGTATAACATTCTCCCTCGCCAGAAACATTCGTCCGAATGTTCCTTCTCAAGCGGATATCGATGAAGTTCCTCTAACAAGTTGTCAACGCCACGGCAGCGCGAAATAACACACGTTATCTTCGCCCTTACTCGTCGTGCCCTTCTCGAACACTTGAACTCTCGGTATGTACCATACTTCAGTCATTACTTCCGTTCGAAAATCTGCGAGTCACTACCTCCAAACTTGGTCATCTTACTAACCTCAAACTTCCTTAAGGCCATTCGGCCTTACGAACCGCTCGGTCGAACGCGTCCACGAACTCATACGATGATCATACAAACTTGGGCCTAGCGTCCTCGTGACCCTACCACTGGCGGGACCACCTAACTGGCCCCACCCCAAACCGGGTTACGGTTTGACCGCAAATGGTCCTAAACCCGACCCCCACGCGCAACTCTTGTTCCCGATCCGGAACAATCTTACTATTTCACATCATGAAAGCTACCACTTCCATCTCACACTACCTGAGGACTTACCCTTTTCACTAACTGGTTTCTAAATCACATTTTAGCACAAAGCTAACCAAACATAACATTAAACACATCAACAACATAAACAAAACTCTAGAGGTTAAGGATATACGAAGCTAGGCGGTTCAAGGCCATTAAGCGGAACTCCACCGCGACCTCTACCGGGGCCTTCCGAATGCGAACATCTGCTCGCTACGGAAGGTGAAGAACCGCAATCGCTGCTCTAGTAGTCCATGCTATCCTACCGGTGCTACCCACAGTCGGACGATCTCTTGCCGGATGGCCTGTTGGCGCAAAATAACAATCTCCCGAGTTAGTACGACACCTCCCTTATGAAGCTTTCCACAACGGCCCACCTGAGACAAGGGCAACCTCATCCGCGAGCACTCGCTCTCCCGAAAATCTGAAACACAGGAGCCCCGGCACCTCCCGAATATCACGAAGGTCCGAAAGGCTGGAGGACCACTCAGTCTTGTGAGGTACATAACTAGTCTGCTTCTTGGCGGTCGCCTCGAAAATCACCAAAGGACCTGCTCGGCCTCTTCTGCGACTTTGGTCATTCCGTCGATTTATCCGCTCCTCACATCCAAGTGTATACGCTGCGTGCGGGCAATGTCCATGCCGGTGAAGAGCTACGAACAACTCTCGCAAGGCAATCATCGAGCCACGTAACATATCGGTGCACTCGATCCTCCATACTAGCTACTAACGCGGGGCGTCGCCAATGAGTCGAACTCCACATTGTACTCGAGCAACTGCGCGGATTCTGCGTAACACCAAAAATCGGCCCGAGCCCTCATCCGTGGGAGGCAAGAAATGTGCAAGAAAGGCCTCGAGAACTTCGTTCCATACTGCTGAAATGCATGCTCTCCTGACAGCTCGAGAATCAAACCCGATCGCGGTATCACGCGATTGATGTGAACCTAGGCCACCGACTTCGATCTCCGATGCCTTGATCACTCTACGATCCAGAATCGGATGAACTCCTGCGGATCATCCTCGTGCCTCGACCCATAAAACTCGGCGGCTCTGACTCGAGAAAATCCGTAGCCTCGAACTATCGATCTAGGGTGAACCACGGTGCTCTTTGGGCTGCTGCGTCCGGCTATCCTCAGTTCGCCTGACCACGGCCATTAATCGGGCCACTCGCGTAACTCATCTCCTGCTCCGGTGCGGGTGGAGGCTCAGTCTTGTGGTCTCTGCCGTTGCTCTGCTCGCAGATCCTCTGCCGCCTTGCCCTTCGGGCGGGTTGCCTTCGCGAGGCATAATCGGTAAAACGAAGTATGTCGGAGGGTCCAATCTTATCACACGGCTCTAAGGCACGATCTCGGAATGAGAAGAATGAAACCAATCCTAAATGTCCTATAGCCTCACGATTATAGATGTGGTGCACAACACATCGATAATCAAGACTCTACTAGACACGATGCGTAGACACTTTCAGAGGATTAATCGCTCGATACCACTTTGTAACGCCCGAACGGGCGTTCGTGCCTTACCGGGCACCCTAGTGATACAACATCGAGAAAACGGCGGAAAATAAAACATGAATCATGAAACAAGAGATATAATAAATAAGCAGGCCAACCAAGCGATTTGCCTTCAAGATATACATAATACGAGCAGTTTAATCCTTTTACAACCCCGCGCACAAGATACTACGGACCTCTAAGATTTATACAACAACTATGACGGCGGGCCGCCATACCACGAACGTAAGAACTTACGGACTCGGGTAACATACAAAGATAAGCCTCCGGAACGGAGCTTCCAAAGAAATGAGATCCTAGCGCGGATCGGCGGTAGATGTACCTCACTGCGGCATGAACGGCCCAAGGAGAGTCGATGCAACAGTACCAGTATGTGGCGTAAATACTGTAATGAAATCATAATAGTCTATAAAGCAGGAGACATGTATGATGACCAAACTACAGTATATAACATATAACCAGTTACATCAAGACAGGGACTCACGCCTCCAAATTATCACTCGTGCGTGGAATTTCTTCCTCACTGGCGATTTATGATATAACAATACATAGTATTATACATGATCACCATGTCCCACCTGTGTTATAAAAAGCGTACAGGACAAGTTTAACTACCAGATCCGTCCGTACCAATAATACAATTCAACCAAAACACGGCGTCTGAGGCAAGTCACGAGCCGACTCACGGATACCAAGGCGGTCACGCGGTGGCGGGCAATCTGGTGACCACGGGGACCAGCGTATCACGAAACCGTCACTATCTCGAGCAGGGCAAGTCACGGTGACTACCGATACCAAGCGAATCGATCACGAGACGGGGCAAGTACGAGAGCCGACCACGGATACCGGGCGAACGGAAGAAACCTCAACTACCAAGGCCTCTATCGAGAGCGGTAACACAGAAACACCACACTTGCACAACAAAGGCTATCATCACAAGCATAGGCAAGTTTCACAACAACAAGCATAGGCAAGTTTCACAACAACAAGCATAGGCAAGTTTCACACAACTCAAAGTACCTTCATTTTATGCCAAAGTCCGGGTTTCAACCCTAAAGTACTACGTACGTTAAGTTCTTTTTAAAAGAGATCCATTACTTATTAAAGTCACCCGATACCCGTAGTATTAGAATGACCAACCCACATTCCTTTTCAAAATCAAGTAACAACATTCTTTTTCCTAAGTTCCAGTTTGCCTAGTTTCAATTACTCAAGCTTCTCATTTTCAAATGGTTTCATAGTTCATAAACTTAATCACTTGATTCCGTTTTAGAACAATTGAGTAATATAAGTCTCACGTGAGAGTAGGTTATTCTTGTTTACAACATTCTTATTACGGCAGCCATGATCTAGAAAATGTAATATCATTTTGTCTCATCTTAGTTTCTATGCAGATGGAGGTTTCTACTGGTTTTAATACAATTCATCATTATTCAATACATTTTCCTTTATTAACGCTGCAGTGTCCTGTCGATACACATTCGATTTCCAAATCAAGAAACATTATCCTTTAAATAAAACCAAGTACTCATTACTCACGAATGAGGTTTCACATAAACATCCACATTAAAACAAATAAGTTAAGTCTCTTATCTTATAAGATCAAGTCTCTTAACTTCTAACATCAGGAAACCATTTTCTTTACCTCTCTTAAGACATTATACCTAACTCCCATCAAGCTAGTATAACTCTTTTTAAAACCTTTAAAACCAAGTGTTACTCTCCCTTCAAAACGATTTAGAAATCTTTTGAAATACATCAAGTTCTTTATTATAACTAGCCAGTTATAATTCACATCAGTTACCTTTTAAAACCACAAAGTATTTTCTTACCTACATAAAGCTGTTATAACCAACTTCCCATAAAGCCGTTATAACACTTTATGTTTTAAGAACAATCAAACACAGTTAACACGTATGCGTCACCGTACTACATAGTTCACACATATCATGCTAGAAGAGATAGGAAGAGGTTCACATACCTCGCGACGATTTATCGACAATAAGCAAAATGCTCCAAGTACTACAACCTTGCTAGCCCTTTCCACTCCTCGAGTAGAATACGCTACTCTTAGTACTTTTACCTATAAAGGTCACAAACGTCTATTAAAATCTTAAACACACGTTCCCATCTTTCTACAGAAAATTCGGCAGCACCTCCCCCCCCCGCAACCGCGTAAATCTCCTCCTCTATCGAGGTCGGCTACCAAGCCAACCAGGGGGGGGGGGTTAACACGTCTAACCGGACGCGTACAATTCTACAACACAGTAATGCTACATAAGTCTACTGTAATACAACCCTAGGTAATTACTGATTCGATTCTTCTCTTTATTAACCTTACATGTGATTCTTGTTCAATTCTTCATTCTTGAGCTTAAGTCAAAAGACATTGCCATAATACTAAGTATAGTTCCATATATAGTATACTTCAACTATATATCCTAACAAACATGTAATTTCCAATTACAATAGAGGGACAAGATAATTACCTCGATAAGCCCAAAATTATCCAAGTTATAATGTCGATCCTGAGCAAGGTTTAGCTCCACTCCGAGCGCTCCAAACCACTCCAAACAACCCTTAGAAGTTCTAACCAACTTCTACTCACATACTTCAACCAACTATGAAGATTTCCTTAGGGTTTGGTTTGAGACTAACAGGACAAAAGGTAGTATTTCCGGACTCTACGCAAAGAGGTATCTTTGGAATACTACAAGGTACAAGGCTAAGGTATTTTGGGCATTATAACAATACTAGGGGAGTATTTCTATACCACAACAAGGGGTATTATACGAAAACAACTAGGCTAGGGGGGGGGTACCCCACGGCTAGACCTCACAAGGGGGGAGGGGAAGACCTCACGGCCAAAGGCCACTTTCAATGGGGGAGAGGAGCTCTTGGACGAGAGTCAACAAGAGGGAGGGGAGGGATTCAAGACTTGGAAACATTTGTGGATGAATGAAGTCTTCACAAAGGGGGGGGTATTTATAGCAAACCCAAATGCCAACCAATGGCCAAGATCAAGCCATGTGCAAGGCAAGTGTAAGGCCTTGATCAAGCCAAGTGCACCTAACCCTACTCCACAAAACATTGCACCAAACAAGCCACAAAACAAGGCCAAAACAAGGCACAAAACAAGGAACCAATAGGCACAAAACGTGAGCCAAAAAGATCAAGCCCAAACGTGAACCATTCGTTCACTTGGACGCCCACTTGCTTCCAATGAGAGGGTGACACATGTCACCATCGAGTTGGTCCAAATTGTTTCGTCTCTCTGAAAACTCCGCATTAAATACAAAACGACAGAGACGGAATTTTCCCAACGAAATCAGTGGAAACGCTTGTCGGAAAACGACTCTAGTCGCACTGTGCCCAAATGTAACTTTGGCGAGCCACGCAGGCGGGGGTGACACGTGTCACCCTCCTATTGGCCCTCAAAAACGTCTTTCGAAAAAATAACCACAATGGCCAAAATCTCGAAAACAAAGTGGGCCCCACAAAACCGTAAATTTCTCCCGTGGGCCCCACGTGACCATTTCCGAAAATAAAATCTCAAAATTCTAATATAATCTATGAAGTCCAAATACCAAATCTGGGAATCCAATTCCCATTAACGAACCTTTTTCTTCACAAATAACCGGAAACTTTTCCGTCGAAAACTCACATCTTTCTTTCCTTTCAAAATTTCTGCCGTACACTCGTACGTACGTCCTCACATACATACCCTGCAACAACGGGGTATAACACAAGGGGGGAGGGTACCCCTCTCGGCCACAAGGCCACTCAAAGGGGAAGGGGGGGGAGAGGCTTTGGACGGCACAACAAGAAGAGGGGAGGGAGATTTCAAGACTTAGAATGAAATGAGGGATGAAGAAAAACCTTCAAGCAAGGGGGTATTTATAGGGACACCAACGGACAAGATCAAGCCATGTGTGGGGCAAGTGGATGGCCAAGATTGGCACAAGTGCACCCTAACCTACTCCTTAAATCCCTCACAAAACAAAGACCCATGAAAAGGGCCTCAAAACCCTCCTGGCGTGGCCTCTTTACGAATCGATGAGGGTGACAAGTGTCACCCTCCCGTTGGTCCAAAAATGTTCCGTCGCTTGGAAAAATCCGCAAAAATACAAAACGACATAGCCGGAATTTTCCCTTCGTAAGCTTAGTAAAACGTTTCGTCGAAAAACGACTTTAATCGGGTGTTGTGCACAAAATTTCGAAACATGCCTAACTTTAAGTCTCAAATTGTCGCACGTACGTCCTTACGTATATACTCTGGAAATACGGGGTATAACATAAACTGTATCATGAGATCTGTCTAGACCGTCACATGATCAAAGCTGGCCACTCGCCCGCAGTATCTAATGTGCGCGTCTAGCCCTGGAACTTCCCGCAGCTCCGCATAGGCCACTCCAATGGCCCGCATGAGGTATTCCCCGCATCGAGGGTAGCTACTCTCCCGGCGTCACGGACTCGCGATCCGCGTAGCCACATAGACCGCATGACCATAAAGGCCGCACACTAACACCGAACTCTCGTAGCTCCGCATAGGCCCCAGGACGCGTAGGTATTCTCGAATCATAGGTCACACAGACCCGCCTGAGTTTACCCCGCATCGGAGGGCAGCTTAACCCCCGGGATCAAGGTGAGTGATATAATACCAACATAACAGTTTATCGTTTATGTCACACCCCGAAAATCGGGCCCGTGACTGGTGCCTTACCCCGGGCACCCTAGCGATACATACATCAGAGAAAAATCAGCGGAACATAAAACATGAGTCATTATACAAGAGATATAATAAATAAACAGGCCAACCAAAGCGGTTGCCTTAGTATATACATAAAACACGAGCAGTTTAATCCTTTTACAACCCCGCCACAAAGATTACTCTGGACTTAAGATATACTATGACTATGACGGGGCAGGCCGCCATACCCCGAATGTACAAGAACTTACAACTCGGGAACACCTGCAAAAGATAAGCCTCGAGAAAGCGGAGCTTCAAATCTGTTGGCGTGATCCTATGGCGAGATCCACGATGTACCTCTACTGCGGCATGACGCGGCCGAGAGGTCGATAACAGTACCAAGTATGTGAAATCGTACAAAGTCGTAAATGAAATCATACTAGTCTATATAAAGCGGAGACATGTATGATAACCAAACTACGATTCACAACATAAAGCGATCATCACTCCAATATAACTATGGGTCTCACGCCCACAACATCAATCGGTCGATCATGGCGCGTGCCGGAATCTTGCATCGGTGTAGACATGTCCATGTGACCTCAACAACAAGACAAAGAATCGGATGGAAGCATACGTGCGCTACGCGTCGTGTCGGTATGTCCAAAGGAAACAATAAGACAACTTTCCAAATGGACGATACGTGCGCCACGATCGTGTCGATATGTCGAGGGAAACAATAGGACGGCATTCCAAATGGACGCATACCCGTGCGCTACGCATCGTGTCAGTATGTCCAAAAAGGAAATCACAAGGCGATAATCAAAATGGAAACATACCCGTGCGCTACGCATCGTGTCAGTATATCCAAAGCGATTAACCACAAGACCTTAACCAAAATGGAAGCATACCCGTGCGCTACGCATCGTGTCAGTATGTCCAAAGTGATTAACAACAATAATACTATCAACAGGAACGTACCCGTGGAATTTCTCCGTCACTGCCGGCACGTCCAAGTAAGTTCTCAACAAGTCAACCGACCCTCCATCGAGAGACGCGGTAACACAGAAATACAACGCTTTGCACAACAAAGGTTATCACAATAAGCATAGCCAAGCTTCACAACAACAAGCATAGTACTTTCATTTTATACCAAAGTCCGGGGTTTTAACCCCAAAGTACTACATACGTAAGTTCTTTTAAAAGAGATCCATTTCTTTTATAAAAGTCACCCGATACATGATATTAGAATGACCAACCCACCTTCCTTTTCAAAACCAAGTAACAACATTCTTTTCCTAAGTTCCAGTTTGCCTAGTTTCAATTACTCAAGCTTCTCATTTTCAAATGGTTTCATAGTTCCCAAACTTAATCACTTGATTCCTTTTTTAGAACAATTAAGTAACATATGTCATATACGTGAGTAGTTTATTCTTGTTTATAACGATCTTATTACATGACCATGATCTAGAAAATGTAATATCATTTTGTCTCATCTTAGCTTCATGCGGATGGAGGTTTCTCTTGGTTTTAATACAACACATCATTATTCAATATATTTTCCTTTTATTAACGCCGCGTTGGTGCAGCCGATACACATTCGACTCGAAATCGGTAAACATTATCCCTTTAAAAACCAAGTACTCATTACTCACGAATGAGGTTTCACAAACATCCACATTAAAACAAATAAGTTAAGTCTCTTATCTTATAAGATCAAGTCTCTTAACTTCTAACGTCGAGAAACCATTTTCACTTACATAAGGTCGTTATAACTAACTTCCCATAAAGCTATTATAACACCATATGTTTTAACCCAACCAAATCACTTAGCACGTATCGTCTACCGTACTACATAGTTCACAACAATCATGCTAGAAAAGATAGGAAGAGGTTCACATACCTCGACGATTTATCGACAATAAGCAAAATGCTCCAAGTACTACAACCTTGCTAGCCCTTTCCACTCCTCGAGTAGAATACGCTACTCTTAGTACTTTCACCTATAAAGGTCACAAACGTCTATTAACCCCAAAACATAAGTTTCTATCTTTCTATAGAAAATTCGGCAAGACCTCCCACATGACAGTAAATCTCCTCTCTATCGAGGCCGCTACCAAGCCAACCAGGGGTTTTACACGCCTAACCTGACGTGTACAATTCTACACAAGCTCTTTGTACTGATCCTATGTAAATACAGTTTAGTTCATTTCTTAATTCTTGAGGCTTAATTCAAAAGACATTGCCGAGTACTAAGTATAGTTCCATATATAGTATACTTCAACTATATATCCTAACAAACATGTAATTTCCAATTACAATAGAGGGACAAGATAATTACCTCGATAAGCCCAAAATTATCCGAGTTTAATGTCGCTCCTGAGCAAGGTTTAGCTCACTCCGTGCGCTCAAACCACTCCAAACAACCCAGAAGTTCTAACTAACTTCTACTCAATTACTTCACCAACTATGAAGATTTTCCTTAGGGTTTGGTTTGAGACTAAAAGGACAAAAGGTAGTATTTAGGACTCTACGTAAAGAGGTATCTTTGGAATACTACAAGGTACAAGGCTAAGGTATTTTGGGCATTATAACAATACTAGGGAGTATTTCTATACCACAACAAGGGTATTATACTAAAACAACTAGGCTAGGGGTACCCATGCTAGCACCACAAAAAGGGGATCTTCTCGGCCAAAGGCCACAAGGAGGAGGGAGGAGAGGCTTAGGACGAGAGCTACTAGAGGAGGGAGGGATTTCAAGACTTAGACAAAGTGAGAGTGAATGAATAAGTCTTCACAAGGGGAGGGTATTTATAGCAAACCCAAAGGCCAACCACTGGCCAAGATCTAGCCAAGTGCAAGGCAAGTGTAAGGCCAAGATCAAGCCAAGTGCACCCTAGACCCTACTCCTTAAACCCCTCACAAATATCTACACAAATATCAAGCTCAACTTGCCCTTGTTTCGGCCAAGTCGCCCCACTTGTCTCCATTGTGAGGTGACACATGTCACCCTCCCGTTGGTCCGAGAATGTTTCTCTCGGAAAAATCCGCAAAAAAAAAACAAAGCGACATAGCCGGAATTTTCCTTCGCAAGTTAAGCAAAGCGTTTCGTCGAAAACGACTCTAGCAGGGTGTTGTGCCCAAATGTAAAATCGGCCAGGGTGCCACATGGGGTGACACGTGTCGCCCCGATTCGAGAATATTTCGTCTTCGAAAATATCCAATTCTGGAAATCTCAAAAACAAAGCGGGCCCCAAAATAGTAAATTTCTCCGTGGGCCCACGTGACCATTTCCAAAATAAAATTCCATAATTCTCTAATATTCCAGGAAGTCCGAATACCAAATCGGGAATCCAATTCCCATTAACGAACCTTTTTCCTTCAAAAAAACCGGAAACTTTTCAGTGGAAAAAATCACCTCTTTCTTCCTTTCCAATCTTTCTGCCGTATTCTCGTACGTACGTCCTCGCATACATACTCTGGAATACGGGTATAACATTCTCCTCTTAGAAACATTCGTCCCGAATGTTCCTTCACAAGCGGATATCGAAGAAGCTCTTCTAACAAATTGCCAACGCCTTGCGGCAGTCACGAAATAACACACGTTATCTTCCTTCCTTACTCGTCGTGCCCTTCTCGAACACTTGAACTCTTCTAGCATACGTACCACACTTGATCATCGCCGCGGTTCCCAAAACCTTGGAGTCACCACCTCCAACTTGGTCATCTTACTAACCTCAACTTCCTTAAGGCCATTCCGGCCTTTACGAACCGCTTCTGGTCGAGCGTCCACGAACTCATACGATGATCATACAAACTTGGGCCTAGCATCCTCGTGACCCTACCACCTCGCGGGACCACCCAACTGCCCACCTTAATCAAGGCTACGGGTTGACCCGTATCACGTCCTCAACCCGACCACAACCGTGCCAAACTCTTGTTCCCGATCGGAACAATCTTACTAATTCACATCATGAAAGCTACCACTTCCATCTCACACTACCCGGACTTATCACACAAATAAATCCCACGTATACTACTACTCGATAAAAGTCAAACATAAAACGAATCTTTAATCTCAAGACGACCTTACCCTAAGGTCTCGATCGTGACATAGTCTAAGGTTCATACTTACCATGCCCCATCGTAACCTCCCAACTAAACATGTTTTCAAACTCACAATATCACAATGCTATCCGTACATAGCACACAATAATGAGATCATCATAACAAGCATACCAAAACTCTAGAGGTTAAGGATATACCGAAGCTCGCTCACTCTAATCATAGGCACGCCTGCATAGTATGAAGGTGATAAACCACCCACAGATCACGAAGGTGAGTCGTAACATCCGCTTCCCTTGGTGGACAGTTCCTCGAAAAATGGCCTGCCGCATGCAAAACAAACTCCCAATCTAGCGACACTCTCCAAAATGGAGTCTACCACAATGGTCACAACGAGGTAGGGGTGGCTTCGGTGGTTAACACCCGCTCTGCGAAAATCTGAACCCTTGGAGCCACGACTGCTCCACGAAGGCGGTGGAGGACCACTGCATGCGGTGGGGGTATATAACTAACTTTCTGAGGCGGTCCGCCTCGAAAGCCACCAAAGGACCTGCGTCACGGCCTCTTCTGGCGATCCGGTCATTCCGTCGACCCCTCCGTGCCTCACATCCTGGTGCATGAGCTGCATGCGGGCAATGTCCATGCGGTGAAGAGAAACACCGCACAAGACTTCGGCCATATAATCATCAAGCGGTGGCGTGGCGATGCACCACATCCTCCATATCTGCAACTAAGCGCAGGACATATCGAGCCAAAGAATCGAACTCGACATTGTACTCACTGACGGTCGCCTCTGTCTCAAGAACAAAAATCGCCGGCGTGCCCTCCTCATCTGCGGAGGCAAGAAGTGCGTGAGAAAGCCCGAAAACTCATCCCATCTGCTGGAGGTGCATGCTCTCCCGAAAGCTCCCATGAATCAAACCAATCATTGCGGTATCACGCGGCCGATCACGAACCAAAGGTCCTGACTCGGTCTCAAGCCTTGATCACCCGCGTGATCCGTATCGCCGGATGAACTCCTGCGGATCATCCTCGTGCCTCGACCGTAAAACTCGCGGGCTACACTCGAGAAAGTCCGCTGACCTCAAACTATCTGCTCGGGGTGAACATCGGTGCTCTTTGGGCGGAGGCTGCATCGGCTGTCCTCATATCGGCCACAACCACGGCCAACAATCGCCATCTCTTGTAACCCATCTCCTCTGCCCCTGTGTGGGGTGGAGGCTCGTCTTGTAGTCTCATCGACCACGGCTGCGGCTCTAAACTTCTTTGGTCTTTGGCGACGCGAAACCCGCCGTCTGGCACAACCTCAGTCTTGTGCGGGCTGCGCCTCGTACTCCTCAGTATCTCACTAGCGGCACCCTCGCTTTGCCTTGCCCCGGGCTCTGGTTGCCTTGCGCGGAGGCATAATCGGTAAAAACGAGATACGTCGGAGGTACAACTTAACACTGACTCTAAGGCACGATCTCGGAATGAGAAGAATGGAAACCAATCCTAAATGTCCTATAGCCTCACGATTATAGATGTGGTGCACAACACCGATAATCAAGACTCTACTAGACACGGTGCGTAGACACTTTCAGGATTAATCGCTCGATACCACTATGTCACACCCGAAAATCGGGCGTGGTCGTGCCTTACCGGGCACCCTAGCGATACATACATCGAGAGAAAAATCGTGGAACATAAAACATGAGTCATTATACAAGAGATATAATAAATAAGCAGGCCAACCAAAGCGGTTGCCTTAGTATATACATAAAACACGAGCAGTTTAATCCTTTTACAACCCCGCCCACAGTACTACAGACCTAAGATATCTGATGACTATGACGGACGGGCCCGCCATACCACGAATGTACAAGAACTTACAACTCGGGAACACCTACCAAAAGATAAGCCTCGAGAAAGCGGAGCTTCAATCTGTTGGCTCGTGATCCTATGGCGAGGATCCACGGCCGATGTACCTCTCTGCGGCATGAACGCGGCCCCGAAGGAGGTCGATCTGCAGTACCAAGTATGTGGCATGCAAAGCGTAAATGAAATCATACTAGTCTATATAAAGCAGGAGACATGTATGATAACCAAACTACAGTTCACAACATAAAACAGTCATCACTCCGATATAACTATGGGTCTCACGCCCACAACATCAATCAGGTTCGCATCATGGCCGCATGCCCCCGGAATACTGCATCGGTGTAGACATGTCCATGTGACCTCAACAACAAGACAAAGAATCGGATGGAAGCATACGTGCGCTACGCATCGTGTCGGTATGTCCAAAGGGAAACAATAAGACAACTTTCCAAATGGACGATACGTGCGCTACGCATCGTGTCGATATGTCGAGAGGAAACAATAGGGCGGCATTCCAAATGGGCGATACCCGTGCGCTACGCATCGTGTCAGTATGTCCAAAAAGGAAATCACAAGGCGATAATCAAAATGGAAACATACCCGTGCGCTACGCATCGTGTCAGTATATCCAAAGCGATTAATCACAAGACCTTAACCAAAATGGAAGCATACCCGTGCGCTACGATCGTGTCGGTATGTCCAAAGTGATTAATAACAATAATACTATCAGCGAACGTGCGGTGGAATTTCTCCGTCACCGCGTCGCCCAAGTAAGTTCTCAACAAGTCAACCGACTCCATCGAGACGCGGTAATACGAAATACAACGCTTTGCAAAACTAAGGTTATCACAATTAGCATAGGCAAGCTTCAAATCTACATGCATAGTCAAGTTTCAGAAAAAGACAAAGTACTTTCATTTTATACCATAGTCCGGGGTTTTAACCCCAAAGTACTACATCGTAAGTTCTTTTAAAAGAGATCCATTTCTTTTATAAAGTCACCCGATACATGATATTAGAATGACCAACCCACCTTCCTTTTCAAAACCAAGTAACAACATTCTTTTCCTAAGTTCGGTTTGCCTAGTTTCATTACTCAAGCTTCTCATTTTCAAATGGTTTCATAGTTCCCAAACTTAATCACTTGATTCCTTTTAGAACAATTAAGTAACATATGTCATATCGTGAGTAGTTTATTCTTGTTTATAACGATCTTATTACATGACCATGATCTAGAAAATGTAATATCATTTTGTCTCATCTTAGCTTCTATGCGGATGGAGGTTTCTCTGGTTTTAATACAACACATCATTATTCAATATATTTTCCTTTTATTAACGCCGCATTGGTCCGCCGATACATTCGACTCAAATCAAGAAACATTATCCCTTTAAAAACCAAGTACTCATTACTCACGAATGAGGTTTCACACAAACATCCACATTAAAACAAATAAGTTAAGTCTCTTATCTTATAAGATCAAGTCTCTTAACTTCTAACATCAGTAAACCATTTTCACTTACATAAGGTCGTTATAACTAACTTCCCATAAAGCTATTATAACACCATATGTTTTAACCCAACCAAATCACTTAGCACATGTACGTCTACCGTACTACATAGTTCACAACAATCATGCTAGAAAAGATAGGAAGAGGTTCACATACCTCGCGACGATTTATCGACAATAAGCAAAATGCTCCAAGTACTACAACCTTGCTAGCCCTTTCCTCCTCGAGTAGAATACGCTACTCTTAGTACTTTCACCTATAAAGGTCACAAACGTCTATTAACCCCAAAACATAAGTTTCTATCTTTCTATAGAAAATTGGTGAGACCTCCCCACAACAGCGTAAATCTCCTCTCTATCGAGGCGGCTACCAAGCCAACCGGGGTTTTACACGCCTAACCTGACGTGTACAATTCTACACAAGCCTGCAATCTGATCCACATGTAAATACAGTTTAGTTCGATTCTTAATTCTTCAGCTTAAGTCAAAAGACATTGCGAATACTAAGTATAGTTCCATATATAGTATACTTCAACTATATATCCTAACAAACATGTAATTTCCAATTACAATAGAGGACAAGATAATTACCTCGATAAGCCCAAAATTATCCGAGTTTAATGTCGCTCCTGAGCAAGGTTTAGCTCCACTCCGTGCGCTCCAAACCACTCCAAACAACCCTTAGAAGTTCTAACCAACTTCTACTCAATTACTTCAACCAACTATGAAGATTTTCCTTAGGGTTTCGGTTTGAGACTAACATGGACAAAAGGTAGTATTTCCGGACTACGTAAAGTTGTATCTTTGGAATACTACAAGGTACAAGGCTAAGGTATTTTGGGCATTATAACAATACTAGGGGAGTATTTCTATACCACAACACCGGGTATTATACGAAAACAACTAGGCTAGGGGTACCCAGCTGCACCACAAAAGGGGACCCTTCTCGGCCAAAGGCCACAGGAGGAGGCGGAGAGGCTTAGGACGAGAGCTACTAGAGGGAGGGGAGGGATTTCAAGACTTAGACAAAGTGAGGAGTGAATGAATAAGTCTTCACAAGGGAGGGGTATTTATAGCAAACCCAAAGGCCAACCAATGGCCAAGATCTAGCCAAGTGCAAGGCAAGTGTAAGGCGAGATCAAGCCAAGTGCACCTAGACCCTACTCCTTAAAACCCTCACAAATATCTACACAAATATCAAGCCCAACTAGCCACCTTGTTTGGCCAAGTGCCGCCCCACTTGTCTCCATTGTGAGGGTGACACATGTCACCCTCCCGTTGGTCCAGAATGTTTCGTCTCTCGGAAAAATCCGCAAAAAAACAAAACGACATAGCCGGAATTTTCCCTTCGCAAGTTAAGCAAAACGTTTCGTCGAAAAACGACTCTAACCGGGTGTTGTGCCCAAATGTAAAATCGGCCAAGGGTGCCACATGGGGGTGACACGTGTCGCCCCCCGATTCGCCCAGAATATTTCGTCTTCCGAAAATATCCAATTTACCGGAAATCTCAAAAACAAAGCGGGCCCCACAAAACCGTAAATTTCTCCCGTGGGCCCCACGTGACCATTTCCGAAAATAAAATTCCATAATTCTCTAATATTCCAGGAAGTCCGAATACCAAATCTGGGAATCCAATTCCCATTAACGAACCTTTTTCCTTCACAAAAACCGGAAACTTTTCCGTGGAAAAAATCACCTCTTTCTTCCTTTCCAATCTTTCTGCCGTATTCTCGTACGTACGTCCTCGCATACATACTCTGGAAATACGGGGTATAACAGTTTAAACAACATAAGCACAATCAAGGGAAACCCCTTTACACAAACATCACAAGATACTAACACACGTAGCATCCTAACATGTTTATTTATCAACTCAACAAGAAAGTATTACAAGGCTATCACAAACCAACACAATCAAGTTATTCACACGAGGTACTTTCTACTATATGATTACCAAGATCGGGTTTTTATCCCCAAAGTACTTCATACATTAACTCTTTAAAAGATACGTTACTTTCACAAAAGTCACACAATACCCGTAGTATAAAATAGAGCGATTATCTTTTGAAGTAAATCAAAAACACTTCTCTTTGTAAAATCAAGTAACATTCTTTTTCAAACGTTCAAGTTTGCCTAATTTCAATTACTCAAGTTTCTCATTTTCGAAAGGTTTCGTAGTTCATAGTTTTAATCCTTTAAAACAATTTGAGAAACATATACCTTATGTGTGAGTAGGTTATTCTTGTTCATAACAATCTTATTACAGCAGCCATGATTTTTTAGGTAAATGCAAATATTATTACTAATAACGAAAAGGAAGTGGCTACAATCAGTCGTTGAGGTATCTCAAGCCTCAACGTAATGCAAACAAGAAGAGATATTAGGGAGGGGTGGTCACTCAAAGGTGCCACTACAAGAGGGGATAAAATCATAGAGAACTCTATAAGATGTTGTTTTGATTCTTGCAATGACCTCTTCTTCCGGCAAGCTTGTGCCTTCAAAGAGCATTGTGTTTCTTGCCCTCCAAATCTCATAAACCATTATGCAAAAAGTAAGCAAAATAGCTTTGGCTCGGATGCTTGTCCCGCGGTGTTCTTTCTTAATCCATTTAAGGAGCTTTCAACGATTGTCATCTCTCTTCTAATACCCAACCAATCTTTTATGCTCTTCCAAATCATGTGTGTATAGGGGCAATCAAAGAAGAGGTGTTCCCTTGTTTCATTAGCTTGCTTGCAGAATCCGCAAGATTTATCCTCCAAGTTGAGAAATGATAGAGTATCCTTTGTAGCTAACCGCTTTCTGCAATTTAGCCACATAGTAAAAGAGAATTTGGGAGGAATGAATCCTTTCCAAATTTGTGACATCCAAGGCTTTTTAGCTTGCGGAGTGCGCAAGATATCATATATGAGGCTTGAATCAAATATACCGTTGGCACAACATTTTGTAAAGCCGTCAATAGCATCACCATGGCTACCAAAGATAGAAACAAATTTGTCGCGAATCCCACAAATCTTTTTGAATAAAGGGGAGTCCCTAGGACGTACCTCATAGTCCCAAATTGTAATATCTCTCAAATAGTGGCTATTGATCCATTGGACCCATAGAGAATCAGCTTCCGTGTGAGTTTGCCAAATCGTCCTGGATAGCAGGGCATGATTCCATTCCTTGATGTTCATAAGACCCAAGCCACCTTCAGTTTGAGGCAGGCAAATGATATCCCAAGCAACTCTTGGTGGTTTCCCCCCCCATAAGAATTGAATACAAGCAGACCTTACCTTGTTGATAATAGTGGCCGGGATAGGAAGTGCCCGGAACCAAAAGCTCTCAACCCCTTGGACGACCGACCTGATTAGTTCCAGCTTACCAGCATAAGAAAGGGTGTGGTGCCCCCATTTCTGAATGTAATTCGAAATAGCACTAGTGAATGGGGCAAATTGATCCACCGAGGCGAAATTGGGGACAAAGGGATCCCCAAGTATCGTACCGGAAAGCTTCCAATGGCGAAACCCACTCTGGTCAATATCAAGTCCCGAACTGTAGAATGCATTCCCGCTAAGTAGACAGAGGATTTAGCGGGGTTAAGAGTTAATCCTGAGGCAGCCTCCAACTCTTCCAGACAATCCATAAGAATCCCAACTGAAGATATATCTCCTTTGGCAAAAAGCATGAGGTCATCCGCGAATGCCAGATGAGTAATGCCCAATTTCTTACACTTTGGAAAATATGAGAAAGCTCTTGCCTCAGCCTTCATTTTAAGCAGCCTTGAGAGGTATTCCATGCACAAGATAAAGAGAGTAGGGGACATAGGATCACCTTGTCTTAGGCCGCACTTTCCTTTGAAGTATCCATGTAGCTCACCATTGATAGAAAGGGAGAAGGAGGTTGAGCTAACACATTCCATGATCCATCTTGTAAATCTGTCTGGAAATTTTAGACTTCTTAGTACCAATTCGAGGAAGCTCCAAGAGATCAGATCGAATGCTTTCTGAAGGTCCACCATAAGCATACATCTTGGTGAGATTCGGCTCTATTAAATCCTCTCACAAGCTCTTGTGCCACATATACGTTGTCCATCATGTTTCTTCCTTTCACAAAAGCCCTTGGGATTTGTCAATGAGAGAAGGAAGGATCAATGCCATTCGTTAGCTAGAATCTTTGTGATGATCTTATAGATCACATTAGTCAATCCGATGGGCACGAAATCATTTACCTTGGGATCATGGTCGCTTTTGGTAGCGGGGTAATGATGGTATGATTAACTCGCTTCAAAGAACTCCAGTGAGAAGAACTCTTGGACACATCTTACAACATCGTGGCCCACATCTTTCCATCTATTCTTGAAGAAAGCGGTAGTATAACCATCCGGTCAGTGCCTTGTCATTGCCTATATCGAGTGCTTCCCAAATCTCCTTTGGGGTGATGAAATGCAAAAGCTGTAATCTCTCTTCTTCACTCAGCTTTGGGCCATAGTTGAACACATCAGGATCAAAGTTGGTAGTGGGTCGGGAAGTACCTAATAGATCCTTGTAAAATTCAACAAGCAACTTCCTGACTTCTTCTGGTGATGTAGTGATAGTACCATTAGCTTTAACAAGAAAGTTAAAGGAGTTCGACATTACTCCTTTTGATCAAACTATGAAAGTATTTGGAACATCTATCACTTCCAATCAAGTGTACATCTTGACTTACGCCTTATGAAGTGTCTTTCACTTCCAGAAGGTGTTTGCTCTAGCTCTTGAGGACTTAACCTTGGCTTTAAGCTCCTCATCAAAGGATTTTCCATGTGTGCATTGCTAGCCTCCTTGACCTCTAGGTTTGCCCCTTTTGCTCATTCTTCGATCCCTCCACAGTCACGTATGGTCAAAGCCCTGAAAGGTTGCTTCCAGGCTTTCAATTTGGAGGCAAGGACGAATTGAGCAAGACCCATATGTCTTGTCTCCAACATGAAGTCATAATGTTCTCAAAGTTTGGGTGAAAGCCACATATTCATGAACTTGAAAGGCGTTTCCCAACATTATAGGATGCAATAATCGTGGCTATCACGGGACGGTGGTCCGAGACAGGCTCCATAGGCATGAAATTGGCCTTGCATTCTAAGGTCAAATCACTCCAATTTTGATTCATCAACACTCTATCAAGCTTAGACCAAATCGAACCATTCGTCCAAGTGTAGAAGGAACCAGATGAAGGAGCGTTTTCTAGTCCATGAGAATTCTGAAATCTCCAAGATCCCTAAGTGCATAAGGCGTGAGAGGAGGACCCCCACCTTATCATTAGGGTTGCGATAAGTGTTGAAATCTCCCATAATCATCCAAGGCTTATTGATGCCAACGCCCAGTGAAAGGTGATGCCAAAGCATCCTTCTATCCGAGATGCTATAAACGGGTACACAAATGTGGCAAGGAAGGACACTTGTGTTATATTGCAACTTGCTGGACATGGATATCTGAGAGTCCATACCAAGCACGCAAACAAACCTGGATGGATCCCAAAGTAATAGCATTCTACCGCTCCATGAATTCCAAATTTGAGCAAAACTTCCATGCTTTGAATCTTTGAGTAGAAAGACTCATCCTTGGTTGAGATAGCTTAGTTTCCAATAGACAAATCATAGCCGCATCATGCTGTTTTGTGATACTACACACTAGAGCTTGCGTGGCAGCCCTATCCCTTTGTCCGCAAAGACCACGGACATTCCAACAAAGTATTTTCATAAGGAAACAAAGGAGGTTTTATTAGCACCTCCGCGCTTAGCTGCCTTCGCTTTCCCACTGCTTTTCGGCCCATTCTTTTTGGACAAAACCTCTTGCCATCCATCATCTTTGTTGCTGGAAGCCATAACTTGTGTACCAGCCAAGCTATGTTCCCCACGTTCAAAGTTAACGTTACTTGACACAAGCTGAGCCTTTTCCGTAACACCGTTGAATGTAACTTCATCCAATGAAGGTGGCGGGTTCATAGGCATCTCAGAATCAGAATGTTTTGACTCACCCCTCATCCTAACATGTTGTGTACTGCCATTGTGAGAATTAGGCAGTGAGGGCTTTGCTAGAGAATCCATGAACATGGTGGGCGAATGACCCAATCCAGGAGGACGCGGCATGTGATACTTCTCCCAAGCTTCCGGTACCAGGAGGTGTTGTGTGCACAGTTTCTTCAATGTCCATCAAGTTATCAGCATCTACGGGATGTTGAGAAGTTGGTGGATGAGGGGGGGAGGGTTGGTTCCACCCGTACCTTTGTTGGCCTTCAAATGAATAGAATCATCCTTGTTGTTAGGGGACCTCGATTGCATGTTTTGGAGCTTCTTCAATGTTGACCTCATCCTCGCCTTCCTACACTTCAAGTGGTTGTGTCCAAAAGCCGCACAATGATAGCAAAAGTCGGGTAATTCTCATAGTTTACCCTTTGAGTATACTTTACATTATCGGGAGATTGACGACAAAGTCCATTATCGGCTCCTTGCTAACATCCACTTCCACTAGAACTCTTGCATAGTTCATTTTAGATCTTTCCTTAGTATATTGGTCGGTGTAAAGAGGTTTTCCTACACGTGAAGCAATCTTACTAAGGCAGTTACCTCCAAATAGAAAGGGAATGTCCGGAAAGTGACCCAAATAGGAATGTCCATAAACAAAGCATCCGTTATAAGAACTCCTTTATTGATAGCCTTGAGCATCATGGTTTTCCGTAGACCATATAAGGGCCTCCGTGAAGTACATTAGTGCGCTCTTCCTCCGTCATGAATTTGAACAACATCGCCCACCTTTGCCATATGGTACAATACGGCATTTAACTCCCATCCTTTCACAATCGTATTCAATGCTTCTCTTCCCGGAAAGGACAGTGAAGCAACCTATTAGGCAATAGCCCCAAGTTTCTATGAAAGGAACTTCATCCTCAGCATCTATATTTACTTCCTCCTTGTTGTTCAATAAATTGTAACTTCATACCTTTTGCCTCAATCCTAGTTCCATGAAGACTCAAAGATAAGTCTTTTTAGGAGGAAGGGACCTTTGCCATGGTTTGGGGAAGATTGTTGTGAGTTGTGGCCGTGGTAGGGAAATGATGTGGTTTAGAAGGTGCATTAGTGTGTAAATCATTGGGAGGTATATCCGGAGGTATAGGCAGAGGGAAGGGTAGAAGGGAGTGAGCTTGGGCATGATAGAAGAGATGATTTGCGTGCCATTTGGGAGGGTAGGGAACTTGTGTTGGTTTTGGAAGGAATAGAAGGAAGAGGAGATAGAAGGGGTGTGGTGTTGTGAAATTCGGAAGTAGTGAAGTGGTATTAGATGAGAGAGGGGAAGTTTAGGACTCTACTCGAATCAGGAAGTGTTAAAGGCGAAAGAGTGTTGTGATTCTTGAGATTGGCTCCACTTAGCAAACTAGCTAAAGTAGGGAAGGCTTCATTGGTGACACTTAAAGAAATCTGGGGTTGTTGACTTGAATCACGAGAAGGCACTTTGAATGCCGTCTCATTCAATGTTGACCCCTCGGCTCTTGCATCATTGATGGTTATGGAGTTCCTAGGCTCCTTGGACATAGAAATAACTTTGTTTCTCATAATTGACTTGGCTCTTCGTGTAACGTGAGTAGTCAATGCCCCTAGATTGTCCCCCTGATCCGTCTTGGAACCAAGACCATCATAAAGTCCCGGAGTTATTAGAGAGTCATTGATACCCGCCACATTCAATGCCGACCCCTCGGCTCTCGTAATATTGATGGTTGTGGAGTTCCTAGGCTCCTTGGACAAAGAAATAGCTTTGTTTCTCACAATTGACTTGGCTCTTCGTGTAACGTGAGTAGTCAATGCCCCTAGATTATCCCCCTGATCCGTCTTGGAACTAATACCATCATAAAGAACCGGAGTAATGAGAGAGTCGTTGGTACCCGCCTCATAAATGTGCGACGCCTCGGCACCCTCAATCAAAACGTTGGAACCCACCATTGACTTAGCTCCTTGTAAAACGGGGGTAGTTAATGTCCCTAGGATATCCCCCTGCCCCGCCTTGGAAATCAGACCATCATTAAGGCCCGAAGTTGGGAGTGTAAACTTGATACCCGCGGCATTAAAGTTTGACGCCTCGGCTCCTTCAATTGTGACGTTCGAAACCTTGGGGCTAGAAACCCCTTCGTATTCCACATCTGATCTTGATCCTTGCATAGAGTGCATATTCCTAGTATCATTGTTATCCTCGTGACCCGCCTTAGCCTTCTGACCCAAGACCAGGCGTAATAGGAGTAGTCCCATCGTTTCCCGGGGCATTGAAGTTTGCTCTCTTGACATCCGCGTTGAACTTCTTGGGGATAGAAGTACCATCAATGCTTTCAACTGACTTTGAATCAAACAAGACATGATTACTCTTGGACCCATGAACCCCTGCACGACCCGCCAAGAACCCTTGACCCACGCCATGACCCGGTTTAGGGCAGAATTCCATCGTGTCTTGCTTCACCAATTGCAATGTCCGCCCGATTTCAACCCTTTTCCGGCAAACCCGAGAATTTCCGGGTAGTGTCGGGTACTATCTTTGAGTATTTGTCTAGTTCTTCCGAAATGAACCCTTTACCAACAAATTGGCCCGTGGAATGATCGACCACCATAGTAGCATTAGGGGCGTCAATGGTCCTGCCGGAAGTTCTGCCTTCAAACTCACTAATATCCAAGCTTTCAATTTCGATATTTTTGCCCCATTCATGTATCCTTTGTAGCATAGAATCATCTACTACATTTTCTAAAGGAAAGCGCGATGCAGGTAACATGAACCAACACGGAAAGTCCGAGATTGCCGGAATAAGATTTTCCTCGGCAATTGTTGGACTATTGCCATTCTTTTTTTTCTTCTTTGTTCTAGCTTTAGCCGAACTGCCTGAACCTCCTGAATCATTGCTAGAACGTGTGTAACGTTTAGACTTTTTCATATTGTGGACAATAACAATCAAACCATAATGAGTCAAACGAAAAAAACTAAGGGGGGGGGGGGGGAAGAAGAGGAAGAAACCTAAGGAGCAACTAAGGGAAAACGTTGAGAGCGTTTTCTTAGTGAGAGAAACTTCTCTCTAACTCCTTTTTGGTATAATATCATTTTGTCTCATCTTAGCTTCTATGCAGATGGAAGTTTCTACTGGTTTTAATAATACTTTATTAGTCAAAACATTTCCCTTTATTAGCGCTGCTGTGGTTTGTTCGATACTTATTCTGACTTCCGAAATCAGTAAAACATTATTCCTTTTAAAACCAAGTACTCATTACTCACGAATGAGGTTTCACACGAAATTCATATCAATTCATTTAAGTCAAGTCTCTTATCTTTTAAGATCAAGTCTCTTAACTTTTATAATCAATAAATCATTCATTTTATCTTTCTTAAGACGTTATACCTAACTTCCCATAAAGCTAGTATAACTCTTATGTTTTCAAAACCAAGTGTTACTCTTCTTTCAAAAACAGTTCTTAATACTCTTTGAAATACTTCAAAGTTCTTATCATTCAGGCTTAAGTCAAAAGACATTGTCGTACAACTACGTTCAGTTAACACGCGTACGTCTACCGTACTATATATATAGTTCTTTAAAATATCATGCTCAAGCGTATAGGAAGAATCACATACCTCGCGACGATTATCGACTATTAGCAAATCGCTCCACGGCTATAACCCGGCTAGCCTGGTCCACCTTCTCAAGTAGCACATGCTACTCGCAGAACATTCAACCTATACAGGTTATACAAGTCTATCAAAGTCTAGACTACTCGGTAGAATAAATCTAGATACAAGATCCTACGGAAAATCGGGCGACTTCCCTATCCAGTCAAACTACACAAGTCTCATGTCTGATCCTACGTAATTCTGATTCGATTCTCTTCTTTAGATTCAGCTTAAGTCCAAAGACATTGCCGCAAAACTATGTTGATTCTATATATAGTATACTTCAACTATATATTCCTACAACATGTATTTTCCAATTCTGATAGGGGACAAGATAATTACCTCGATAAGCCCATAATTATCCAAGTATAGATGTCGATCCTTAGCAACGCTTAGCTCTACTCGGGTGCTCCAACCGCTCCAAACAACCCTTAGAAGTTCTACGAACTTCTTCTTAATACTCCACCAACTATGGAGATTTTCCTTAGGGTTTCGGTTTGAGACAAAAGGACATTTAGGTAGTATTTAGGGCTCTACGTATAGAGGTATCTTTGGAATACTACAAGGTATCTGACTAAGGTAATTTTGGGTATAACCACCATACTTTTGAGAGTATTTCTACCAAGAGGGGTATTTATACGAGACAACACCACGAGGGGGTGTATACCCACCGCCAACCCCACTAGGGGGTACTCTCGGCGAGGGGAGGGCTCTCGACCAAGGGGCCTCACCAAGGGGGGGAGGGGGAGGCTAGGACGAGACAAACACACAAAGGGGGGAAGCTCTCAAGACTTAGAGATTTAGGATGAATAAGTCTTCAAAGGGGGAGGGTATTTATAGGCCAAGCAAAGGCCAACCAATGGCCAAGATCTAGCCAAGTGCTAAGCAAGTGTAGGGCCAAGATATGCCCAAGTGCCCCCTAGTCCCTACTCCACAAATCCTCACAAATATCTTGCCAACTTGACCCCGATTAGTGCGAGTCCTTTGCCGTCCACACTCCATCAACGTGAGGTGACAAGTGTCGCCTCTCGTTGGTCCAAACTGTTTCGTCTCTCGGAAAAATCCGCAAAAATAACAAAACACATAGCGGAATTTTCCTCGCAAGTTATGTAAAGCGTTTAGTGAAAAACGACTCTAACCGGGTGTTGTGCACAAAGATAATTCGGCCAAGCCACCTTGGGGGGGGGGTGACACGTGTCGCCCTCCTATTTGTCCAAAATAATTCATCTTCCGAAAAAAATCCATAATGGCCAAAATCTCAAAATCAAAGCGGGCCCCACAAAGCGTAAATTTCTCCGTGGGCCCACGTGACCATTTCCGAAAATAAAATCTCAAAATTCTAATATAATTTAAGAAGCCCATATTCCAAATCTGGGAATCCAATTCCCATCAACGAACATTTTTCTTTACAAAAACCGGAAACTCTTTCCGTGGAAAAATCACCTCTTTCTTCCTTTCCAATTTTTCTGTCGTGCTCTCGTACGTACGTCCTCGCATACATACCCTGGAACTACGGGGTATAACAAATGTGGCCCTATTGGCCGAAAATAAGGGTGGCTTGGACGTTTTTTTGATACATGTGGCTAGCCACATGTCTCATTGTTGTGGTGGCCACATGTCTCATTGTTGTGGTGGACATTTGGTTGGAAGACTCCACCCACACTTGGACCCAATCCTCACCATACACTTGCTTTAATCCTAGCCCTTGATTTCTCTATAAATACCCCTTATGTTGCAAGACTTCTTCATCACTTACTAAATATTTCTAAGTCACAAAAATACTCCCCCTTGTTGAGGTTCTCGTCCCACACACCCCCCCTCTTGTGAAAGAATTTCTTCAAGTATTATTGTTATTCCAAATACCTTAGCCTAAATCCCTTGTTGTATTTCAAAGTTATCTTTATACTAAGAGCCCGAAAATACTACTTTATTCCAATAGTCACAAAGTGAAACCCTAGGAAAATCTTCATAGTTGGCTGAAGTGTTTAAAAGAAGTTGTTAGAAACTTCTAAGGGTTGCTTGGAGCGGTTTGGAGCGTACAGAATAGGAGCTAAACGTTGCTCAGGATCGACTTATAAAACTTGGATAATTTTGGGCTTATCGAGGTAATGATCTTTATCCCCCTATTGTAATTGGAGATTACATGTTGTATTAATGTATAATTGAGTATATGATTTATGAAAGGATGATTAAAAAGAATTGAATTGTATTTACATTGGACTGTATTTACAGTAGACTTGTAGTATTATTGTGGGGCAGAATTGTACACATCCGGTTAGACGTGTAATCCCCTCTGAGTGACAGGCTTGGTAGCGGGCCTTGATAGTGGAGGTTATTTATGTGGTTACGGGGGGGAGGTGCTGCCGAATTTTCCGTAGAATATGGAACCTTGTTCTTAGAAATGTTCTACGAAGAGATCTAGAAGTTAATAGACGTTTTATGACCATTATAGGTTGAAGTACTACGAGTAGCGTATTCTACTTGAAGGGTGGAAAAGGCTAGCAAGGTTATAGTACTTTGGAGCATTTTGCTAATTGTCGATAATCATCGCGAGGTATGTGAACCTCTTCCTATCCTTTCTAGCATGATTGTTGTGAAATATATATATAGTGCGGTAGACGCACGTGTGTTTAAAGGAATTTGATTTTCCTTTTGTGTCCTTGACTTGATTCCAAAGTTAAGTGACTTGTTATGAAATATTAAGGACTTGAATTATGTTAAAAAGTTGTAAAACCTCATTCATGAGTAATGGGTGTGTGGTCTTTTAAAGAATAAAGTTATCTTGATTTCGAAAATGAGAATAGTTGTCCTTGGTTGGTTTAAAACATAAAGTGTTATAATAGCTTTATGGGAAGTTATTTATAACGACTTTATGAAAACAAAAGAATGGTTTTATCATTGGATTTAAAATGATAACTTGACATTTTAAAAGTTGGAGATTGGTTTCCTTAAAAGATATGATTTAAAGATTAGGAGACTGATTTTTGAAAGTAAAGAGACTTGACTTATAAACAACTTGATTTTGGGAAAGGAGAAGTAACTTGATTTAAAGGTATAGGTTACTTGTTTTTAAAAGAGTAAGACACTTGGTTTAAAAAGTATATTGCTACTTGACTTTAAAAAGGAAAAGTGTCTTTGTTTTAAAGGAAGGCATGGTTTTGTCTTAAAATGGTTTAAAAAGGAAGACATGGTTTTGTCTTAAGATTGGTTTAAAAAGAAGGTATGGAAATTGTTTTGGTTTACTTAAAAAGATAGTTACTCTATTTTGATACTACGGGTATCGTGTGACTTTTGTGAAAGAAATGGATCTTTTTTTTAGAGTAGAAGTATGTAGTACTTTAGGGTTAAAACCCGGATTTGTTGACATGAAATAAAAGTACCTTGTGTGAGTAACTTGACTATGTTGGCTTGTGAAAGCCTTGTAATATTTTCTTGTTGGTTTGATAAGTAAACATGTTATGATGCTACGTGTGTTAGTGTCTTGTGACGTTTGTGTAAGGGGGTTTTCTTGTTGTGTTTATGTTGTTTAACGATAAGCAGTTGTGCTGGTACTATATCACTTACCCCCCTGACTTGTTATGTCGAGGGTTAGCCACCCCCGATGTGAGGAATACCTCATGCGGGTCTATGTGACCTATGCGGAGCTGCGGGAGTTCCAGGATGATCACTCCGGGTGTGTTACGCCGATGCGAGGAATACCTCATGCGGTCCATGTGACTATGCGGACTGCGGGAGTCGAGTTGATCCGAGGTTAGCTACCGTCGAGGAATATCTCATGCGGACCTAGGTGGTCTATGCGATGCGGAAGTTCGAGATTAGGCTCGCATAATGATACTATGGGCGATTGGCCTTGCTTCGATCATTAGCGGCCTAGAAAAGACCAGTTACGTTATATCTATTTTGTTCTTGTTTATTCTGTGGCACTATGTGCGGTTAAATTGGTTGTTCGTACATATTTGTAATTGGTTTTAAAATGTTATCATTTCATTTCGATGCTACTGATTTCACATACTTGTACTGTTATCGACCTCCTTGAAGTGCGTTCATCTGCAGGTAGAGGTACACCAGTTGTCGATCCTCGCTCATAGGATCACATTTCAGCGTTTTGGGAAGCTCCGTTTCTCCGGAGGCTTATCTTTTGGTATAGTCCCCTGTCGTTGTAGGTACTTACATTCAGGGGTATGGCGGGGCCCTGTCCCTTCGTAGTTGTGGTTATATTCTTAGAGGTTTGTAGTACTGTTGTGGGCAGGGTTTGTAAAAGGGATGTAACTGTTCAGGTTTAATCATTTTTTTATATATATGCAGAAAGGTGACCGTTTTGGTTAGCCTATTTTTTCTTATTGTATATCTTGTTTCATGTGTAAGTTTTTATTTTCGCTGAATTACTCTGATGTTGCATCACTAGGGTGCCCGGGGTAAGGCACCAGTCACGGGCCCGGGGTCGGGTCGTGACAGCAGGTGTCCCTGATTTTGACATAACTTGCATATGATTGCTCATATAGTCATTCGTGCAAGTGTTATATTTCCACATTACCGCGTCCCTCACTAGAGGGCCGACAACATTGTATATATATTTCATGGAGTAGCTCCCGTGACGTGAGATGGTACACACTCACTGCGGGTCTGAAGGACTCATGCGGGTTCAACTCCCAGGATACATTCTGTGGATTAGCTCTCCATGATGCGGGTATCGCATATAGATAGTCATTGCGGGTCCACATGACCCATACGGGTGAAATAGTCCCATGCGGGTGAAATAGTCTCATGATAGGATTGCATAATAATTCTGAGGGTGGATGACCCTGATTTTGACATGGCTTTCATATCTTGAAAGGGTACAGTTGATTTCATATTTTGAAATGGTATTGATTTCATAATTCGAAAGAACACGGTTGGTATCACTTTTAAAAAGCATAACTTAACAGGTAGAGTTGACTCTCATTACTCAATTTTGAAAAGGCACAGTGTACTGGTATTTGATTATTATACTTGTCTCTTGTTATCTGTTTGGCCTGTTATAATCTCATTTACAGTACATATTGTTTCACATACTTGGTACATTTTCCGTACTGACCCCCTTTCTCCAGGGGGCTGCGTTCATGCCGCCGATTTAGGTACGCAGTTCGGTGATCTGCAAGTGTAGGATCCTTGCTCAGAGTTTTGGAATAGCTCCATTGTTCCGGAGTTGTCATTTTGGTACTGTCTTGATGTTAGACTTGTGTATATTCAGGATACGGCGGGGCCTTGTCCCGTCATAGTATATTGTCTAAACTTTTAGAGGTATGTATTCATATGTAGGATTGGACTCGTGTACAATGTAGTTTCGTTTGACTTATATATATATATAGCGGCGGCCTTGTCGGCTTTGCCTTTATTTGTTTTAAAAAAATGATGAGTATCTTTATCTTCCGCGGGTTACTTGGAATGAATGGGTAGAAGGGTGCCCCGGTAGGGCACCAGTCGCAGGCCCGGGATTCGGGTCGTGACACCAATTATTGAATAAATTTTAATCAAGTGAAGAAGAAATCAACTAATGCACTATATCATGAATAAAGTTTCAAGCGATTCACAAGGAAAACCCTAATAAATTGTTTAACTCCTAGCCATAGTCACGCTAAGAACTAACACAAAATCCATACATAAACTGAATTAAAAACGAAATAAAGAAAAGAAAATAACTTGAAAAGCCTCCAAAGTTGTCTTGCCTCCTTTTCTAGCCTCCAAAGTAGAATTATGGAATATGTACAAGATGTCTCAAAGTAGCATGAATAATATGACCTAAGGTATAGGCTCTTCTTCTTTTAAAAGTAATTGGATATTACTTATTGTTGATATATATGAATGAACTTGTACTAAAAATAATGAAGATTAAAAAAGTTTGGACAATATTTGGAAGTGAGGGCACCATTTTTCCTTCCCGAGGGTCGGAAGAATTTCCTTAAGAATAACGAATTCTTCTTTCGTTCAAAAATTTTAAAGTCCTGCTTCCTTACGTACATTCTCTTAAACATGTTCTGGAATTACGGGGTGTAACACTTGTACGCTCGATTTGAAAAGTATGAATTACTCGATTTAAGGAGAATAAATGACTTGAGGTTGAAAGAAGAGGTTCTTGGTTTTAAAAGTATAAGTTACTTAAGTTTAAAAGTGTAAGTAACTTGATTTTGATAGCAAAAGTATTTTGGGATTCATTTTCCCTAACATTTCACGAAAAGATTCTTTTTATAAAGAATAGATGTACATAGTACTTTTGGGTTTATTTCCCTAACATTACATGATTTGAGTCTTCTTGTAAAGAAGTGAATGTACATAGTACTTTTGGTTCATTTTCCCTAATATTACATGACATGATAATGTCTTGATTTGTCTAAGAGGAAATAGGTGGTAGTGCTTTGGTTTTCTAAAAATGAGGTTGTTATAACGGCTTTATGCGAAGTTTGTTATAACAGTGTTGTCGGAAGTCAAGAGATGGTTTAAAAAGGGTTATATGGAAATCATGTGAGAATGTCCATGATTGAATCTTTAATATAGTACATGAAATGAAAGTGCCTTGAGTTTATAAAGTGAATGTACGGCGGACGTACAATTGTTGTAATGGATCTTAATCCTTAAAGAACTATGTGATAGTGCCTTGGTGTATAAAATGAATGACTTGTTAGTGTCTTGGATTTTCAAAGAAAATGTTAGGTCATTCTATTTGGGCTAATGAGAGTCAAAAGGTAATTTAAAGTGTACATAGTTGCTTGTGATAGTTTTATATGTACAATCTTTTATGTTTACCCCGAGTCCCAGAATGGGCCGGGACATGTTGTACCTCGCATGGTTATTGTCTTGTTTGTTTTAAAAGGAATGCATGGTATTGCCTTGGTTGTTTAAAAAAGATGGTGCATTCAGTTTGTCTAATGAGAGTTAAAGATTACTTAACTTGCATATGTTGTTCATGATAGCCATTAGTGTTACACCCCGTAGTTCCAGAATGCGTATGTAAGGACGTACGTACGAATGTATAGCCCTAATTAGGTTAAGGATGAAAATTTGGGATTTCCAAAGGAAAATATTCCGAGCTTCGTGAAGGAAAAATGTTTATTATTGAGAATTGGATTCTCAACATCGGTATTTAAGACTTTATGAATTTATAAGAATTATGAATTTTATTTTTCCGGAATTGGTCACGTGTGGCCCACGGGAGGAATTTACGGTTTTACGGGGCCCACAATATTTTCGGGATTTTTTAACATTATGGATATTTTCGGGAGATGAAATATTTTGGACGAGTAGGAGGGCGACACATGGCACCCCCATGTGGCCATGTGGCCGATTTAGGCATGCCATGTGTCCCTTGGACGTTCACATGTCTCAAGTTTGTGGAGGACATATGGTTGGTAGAATTCACACACACATGTCCCCAATCTACACCATACACATGCTTGAATCTTGGCCATTGAATGTCCTATAAATACCCCCCTTAAGTTGCAAGACTTCTTCATCACTTACTTAAATATTTCTAAGTCAAAAATATACTCCCCCTTTGTAGAAGTTCTCGTCCAAACCCCACCCCCCCCCCCTCTTGTGAAAGATTTCTTCAAGTGTTGTTATTATCCCAAATACCTTAGCCTAGTATCCCTAGTAGTATTCCAAAGTTATCTCAATACTAAGAGCCCGGAAATACTACTTTATTCCTTTAGCCGCAAAACGAAACCCTAGGAAAAATCTTCATAGTTGGATGAAGTGTTAGGAGAAGTTGTTTAGAAACTTCTAAGGGTTTCTTGGAGCGGAATGGAGCGTACGGAATAGGAGCTAAACGTTGCTCAGGATCGACTTATAAATCTTGGATAATTTTGGGCTTATCGAGGTAATAATCTTTGTCCTTATATTGTAATTGGGGATTACATATTGTAGTAGTTTATAATTGAGTATAAGATATAGGGAAGGATGATTAAAAAGAATTGAACTGTATTTACATTGGACTGTATTTACAGTAGACTTGTGTAGTATTACGGGGAGGGAGGTGCTGCCCAATTTTCCGTAGAATAAGGAACTTTATGCTTAGAATATTCTACGAAGTAGTCTAGACATTGATAGACGTATTTGACTATTATAGGTTGATACTCTGCACGCGACATATTCGACTTGGCAAGTGGATTTAGCCGAGGAGGTATGTGATTCTTCCTATCCTCTTGAGCATGATATTTGTGAAATATATATATATAGTACGGTAGACGTACGTGTGTTAACTGAATTTGGTTTCACTTTGATGTCTCTTGACTTGAGTTCTAAGTATTAAGAATCTTGAAATATTTCAAAAAGAGTTATGAACCATTATTCGAAAGGAAATTAATACTTGGTTTTAAAAGAATAAGTTCTCTTGGTTTTTCAAACAAATGTGATTGTTTTGATTTATTAAAAGGTTTAAGTGTTGTACTAGCTTTATGGGAAGTTAGTTATAACGACTAAAGGAAGATAAAAAGAACGGTTTACTTACTTGTTTATTAAAGCCTTGTAATGATTTCTGAAGGTGTGGTAAGTTGGTTTGATAATTAAACATGTTATGATGCTACGGGTGTTAGTGTCTTGTGACTTTTGTGTTAAGGGGGTTTTCTTGTTGTGCTTATGTTGTTTAACGATAAGCCTGTTGTGCTGATATTATATCACTTACTCCACGACTTATTCTGGCAGCGGGTTAGCTACCCCCGATGCGAGGAATACCTCATGCGGGTCCATGAGACCTATGCGGGCTACGGTAGTCCAGGAATAACTCCGGGTGTGTTACGTCGATGCGAGGAATACCTCATGCGGTCCAAGTGGCCATGCGGATTGCGGGAGTCCAGGAAATGTCGCGGGTTAGCTACCGTCACGAGAGTACCTCATGCGGGCGGGTGACTATGCGGACTGCGGGAGTTCCAGGATTAGGCTCGCACAATGATACTGAGGGCGAACGGCCCTGCTTCGATCATTAGCAGCCTAGAAAAGACCGGTTGCGTTACATCTATTTGCTCTTGTTTATGTTGTGGCACTATGTGCGGCTAATTGGTTTTTCATGCCTATCTGTGGATTTGTTTTGAAAATGTTATGATTTTATTACTGATGCTTTCTGATTTCACATACTTGGTACTGTTGTCTTGACCTCCTTCGAAGCTGCGTTCATCTGCGCGGTAGAGGTACTCCTGTTGTTGATCCTCGCTCATAGGATCACCGTTCTGCTTTTGGGAAGCTCCGTTTCTCCGGAGGCTTATCTTTTGGTATGATTCCCTGTCATTGTAGGTTTTATGTACATTCAGGGGTATGGTGGGGCCCTGTCCCGTCATAGTTGTTATAAACTCTTAGAGGTCTGTAGTCCTATTCTAAATGGGGTTTGTAAAGGATGTAAATGTCAGGCTTTGATATATATATACATGCTGAAAGGCAATTTCTTTTTGGGTTAGACTATTTCTTATTTTACATTGTTCTATGTTGTAAGTTTATTTCCGTTGGTTACTCTGATGTATATCTACTAGGGTGCCCGGGTAAGGCACGATTCTGGGGCAGGATCGGTCGTGACAAAAGTGGTATCGAAGCGATTAATCCTCGAAAGTGTCTCGACCGTATCTAGTAGAGTCTTGATTATCGGCGTGTTGTGCACGCTATAATCGAGGAGGCTACATGATATTTAGATTAGTTTCCATTCTTCTCACTCGAGATCGTGCAATAGAGAGTTGTGTTATAGGTTGAACTCCCATGACATATTCTTATGTACCGATTATGCCTCACGCAAGGCAATCCAAGACACAGAAGGGCAAAGCGGTGAGGCGCTAGTAGGGCCTTGAGAGGAATTCTGAGAGCCTGAGCCCGATCTTTACCGAGTGATATTCTGACGGCGAGTTCCACGGCGCCGCCGGCCCAGCGAAGGTTAGCGCGGCGGTGGCTCACGAGACCACGATACATGAGCCTCCCGCCCGTAGTCGGGAAGCGAGAGGATATGGATTACAAGGAGATGGCCCGATTATTAGCGAGATCGTGGCAAGCATGAGATAGGCGAGAGCAGCGGTTCGGTTGTACGTAGTTCACCCGGTCGATAACGAGACTTGGGACTTTTGAGTTCAGCCACCGAGTTCTATGGGTCGGGGCGAGATGATCCTCAGAAGTTCATCCGATAGTTGCAGCGGATCATGAGAGTGATCAAGACCTCGAAGACAGAGTCGGTAGTATTGGGTTCACATCGGCTACGTGATACTGCAGTCGACTGGTTTGATTCATGGGAACTATCCCGAGGGGAGCATGCGCTTCCAGTTGTATGGGACGAGTTCTCAGAGGCGTTTCTTACCCATTTCTTGCCTCCGCAGATGAGGAGAGCTCGGGCCGATAGATTTTGATGTTGAGACAGAACGGGCGGACGGTTCGGGAGTACAACGTAGAGTTTGACTCGTTGGCTCGGTATGTCCCTGCATTAGTGGCAGACATGGAGGACAGAGTGCACCGCTACGTCACAGGGCTCGATGATTACTTAGCAGAGGCTTGCTCGGGTGTAGCTCTTGGTAGGGCATGAACATTGCCAGCATGCGAGCCTATACACTTGGGTGTGAGAGCGTAGAGGCAGCGGATTGTGAGATATCGCCGAGAAGAAGGCCAGGACGGCAGGGTCTTTTGGTAGCTCTCGGGGCGGACGGCCTCAGCAGCAGACTAGATTTGCACCTCAGTCAGCTTAGAGCACTCCTTCACCGTCTGCAACACATCCAGAGAATTCGGGGGCAGGTCAGGGCCCTAGGGCTTCGGGCTTCCAGGGAAGCAGGGATACTAACCGATCGAGACCACCATCCTCTCGGTGTGGCCGGTGTGGTAGATCCCATTACGGGAGTTATGGTAATACTTCGGGAGCTTGTTACACTTATGGCCAGCAGGGTCATATTTCGAGGAACTGTCAGGCGAGCGTGAGATAGTAGGGTTCGACTACGAGGTCTTTTGTCGGGTCTTCATCTCCTACGGTTACTCGCCGGGCGAGGTGCTCGTGGGCGGCCAGTCGCGGCAGAGTCGCGGCAAGGGTCCTAGTTCAGCGGTCCTCGAGCGCATTTATGCCATGTCCGGCCGCCAGACCGGGGCGTCACCGGATGTAAATCCACAGTACATTATTGGTTTCATGTTGTGACATATATGCCTTGATAGATCCGGGTTCTACCTTGTCCTATATATCTTCTCATGTTGCTGGTAGGATAGGGATAGAGCCTGAGTCCATAGACCCTTTTGAGGTAGCTACGCGATGGAAGTGATTCGGTGGTAGGCGGCGGGTATATAAGGTTTGCCCAGTGACTATATACAGTCGTCAGACCCTAGCCGACTTGATAGAGTTGGATATGACAGACTTTGACGTGATTATGGGTATGAATTGGTTAGCTTCTTGCTACGCCAATGTGGACTGTAGGGAGAGATTGAGTGCAGTTCTAGTTTCTGAGCCAGGTTATCGAGTGGGAGGAACAACGTGTCGCGTAGGTAGGTTTATTTCTTACCTCAAGGCTAGGAAGATGGTGCAGAAGGGGTATATCTACCATCTTATTCGGGTATTTGATACTGAGGCTGTGTTTCCATCTATTCAGTCAGTTCCGGTGGTTAGGGAGTTTCCAGACCTATTCCCAGACGATCTCCCGGGTATCCCTCCTGAGAGGGAGATTGAGTTTTGCATTAGATGTGTTGCCATACACTCGGCCTATATCTATTCCGCCATATAAGATGGCACCTGCCGAGTTGAGAGAGTTGAAGGACCAGCTGAAAGATTTGCTGGAGAAGGGCTTTATTAGGCCTAGTACTTCACCTTGGGGAGCGTCAGTATTATTCGTAAGGAAGAAGGATGGGACGCTGCGCATGTGTGTTGATCACAGGCAGCTGAATAAGGTTACCATCAAGAACAGATACCCCCTCCCCAGGATTGATGATTTGTTTGACCAGTTGCAGGGTGCGAAGTGTTTTTCCAAGATAGACCTGCGATCTGGTTATCATCAGGTACGAGTTAGGGAGACGGATGTCCCTAGGACTGCATTCCGGACCCGGTATGGGCACTATGAGTTCAGGGTTATGTCTTTCGGTTTGACGAATGCTCCGGCAGTATTTATGGATTTGATGAACCGGGTGTTAAAGCCATTTTTGGATACGTTTGTTATAGTATTCATTGATGACATCTTGGTTTATTCTCGCTCAGAGCAGGAGCATGCGGATCATTTGAGGACGGTGCTGAGAGTCCTCCAGGACCGGCGGTTGTATGCCAAGTTCTCGAAGTGTGAGTTTTGGTTGGCTTCGGTGGAATTCTTAGGGCACATTGTCGGGGCCGATGGTATTCGGGTGGATACGGCAAAGATCGAGGCGATCAGACTTGGCCTAGACCTCTACACCAAGCAGTGCGCGACTTTGGGCCTTGCGGGTTATTATCGGAGGTTTGTGTCACGACCGATCCGGGCGTGGTTGGTGCCTTACCGGGCACCTAGTGATACAACATCGAGAGAAAATCGTGAAATAAAAACTAAAACATGAGACAAGACATAAAGTATGAAAGCAGGCTAACCAAAGCGGCCACCTTCACGAATATATACATATATATATCAAATCGAACAATTAAATCCTTTTACAAACCACCTTGTGATTACTCTGGACCTCTAGAATGTAACCATAAATATGACGGGACGGGGCCGCCATACCCACGAATGTACAAGTATCTACTGGCGGGGACTATACCAAAGATAAGCCTCGGAAGCGGAGCTTCCCAAAATCTTGACGTGATCCTATGGCGAGGATCCACAACCGATGTACCTCTACTGCGGCATGAACGCGGCCCCGAGAAGTCGATAACAGTACCAAGTATGTGAACCGAAAATCACGTAAATGAAATCATAGTAGTCTATATAAAACATGAGACATATATGATAACCAAACTACGATTACATAATATGCGATACGCGTCAGTCGGGGACTCACGCCTCAAGTCATCACTCAAATATAACTATGGGTCTCACGCCCACAACATCAATCATGCGTGGAATACCTTTCTCGCTGCCGGTCTATGATATAATAACACAGTACACATGAACACGTGTCCCACTGTTATAAAACCGACGGGGCAAGTCACGAAGGCTAACTACGGATACCAAAGTTGCATCATCAATGGCCGGGCAAGTCAAAGCCAACTACGGATACCAAAGCGTACCAACAAATCTACATAACCATACCACGAAGGCGACCTGGGAAATGCGAAAACCAACTACGGATACCACTGCGCCACGTGGCGGCGGGAGCAAGTCTGAACTAACTACGGATACCAATCCGGAATCACGAGACCGTCACAAAGCTGAGCGGGGCAAATCTGAAGGCTAATGTCATGACCAGGCCCGGTCGGCGGTGCCCTACCTGGGCACCCTGTTCAGGTATACATCAGAGAAAACAGCGGAACATACACAACATAAACACATGTGTAACTATAAAACATCCCAGGCTAGCCGATAAGGCGCCTTCCAATATAGATTACAAAATCAAAAGTGCAATCTGCAACATCGATTCTTACTGACAACCACATATGTGAATACAGACCTCAGGAATAACAATCGTGGCGGACAGGGCCGCCATACCACGAATGTACATAAATCTACAACACGGGGAAAAGGCGTACCTAAAAGAGACAAGCCTCGGATAAATGGAGCTTACGCCGTCGAATAAGTGATCTAAGAATGTGGATCCGCCACGCCTTACCACTTTCTGCGGCATGAGCGGCCAGGAAAGGGGTCGACACAATATGTACCAAGTATGTAAAGCGGAAAGAATCTCGTAATTACATCACAAGTCTAAATCAAAGCCGGAGACATGTATGACAATCAAATTACAGTACACTGTGTCTTACTAACAATGAGAGTAAAAATAGGTGTATACTTACAACGAAAAATAGGATTGAAATCCTACTCCTGGGACTATTTCACATGAGTCGGTGGACCGCGTGAGGTATTCTCGCGTGGGACTATTTCACGCGTAAGCCCTTATCGACTCGCATGAGGTATTCCTCGCATAGGTGGACGCCGCGTGGGACTATTTCACCCGCATAAGCCCTTACGGACTCGCGTGAGGTATTCCTCGCATCGTGGGTAGCAAATCCACGG
Source organism: Przewalskia tangutica (assembly GCA_029844215.1). Taxonomy (NCBI): domain Eukaryota; kingdom Viridiplantae; phylum Streptophyta; class Magnoliopsida; order Solanales; family Solanaceae; genus Przewalskia; species Przewalskia tangutica. Next base: position 71,041,021 of record CM056727.1, read on the forward strand.
AAATATGCAATGCCACAATCCGGGAATGACCATGACGAATAATATATCACTAGCCCAAATCAGGCTATCATACGTAACATAAGCCTACAAACTTATCATACAATATGTAAGCAAGTTAAGAAATCCCCTAACTTCTTACTATTCTTGTTTATAAACACTCTCATTTTAGTTTACCTAAGACACTAACATGTCTTTTATAAAAATCCGGGAATTTAACCCAAGTACTACGTACTTCTACTCTTTAAAAACAAATGACTCTTTTTAGTAGAAAACTTCCAAGATACTATTAATCCTAGCATCGAGTCCAAAATACATCTCAAGGTAAGTCACAACACTCTAATAAATAAAGTTAGGTTTCTAAATCAGGTGACTCATTTTCTTATAAAACCTTAGGCAATTGATACCTTAAAATCGAATTGCCTTCCATTTAATCAAGCCATTTACCTTTCCATAAAGCCAATATAACCAACTCCCCATAAAGTCGTTATATTTACTTTATACCTTAGTCAAGTACCATTTCCTATCCAAGGGACTTATATGTTTAAAACGAAACAAGTATCACATACTTTAAAACTCTTCAAGTCCCTTAACCTTAATAAAACTTTAAGACATCCTTAGTATTTTCAAAGAAGTGAGTTAATCTCCTAACTCACCCGACTTGGCATTTCATAAAGATAGTAAAGAATGTCAAAGTCTTGTATGTCTACCGTACTATATACGTTAAACTAGTCATGCTCAAAGATAGGAAAAGTTCTACATACCTCGTCGGGTCAAACCACTTGCCAAGTACAAAGTCCCGCCCGTAGTATGTCAACCTATAATATTCACAATACGTCTATTAAAGCCTTACTTCAAACGTAGAATATTATAAGTGTTAAGTCTCCAATTTCTACGGAAAATCGGACAGCACCTCCTTTGTTTTTACTAACTTTGTGTTATACCCCGTAGTTCCAGGGTATGTATGCGAGGACGTACGTACGAGAATACGACAGAAAGATTGGAAAGGAAGAAAGAGGCGATTTTTTCCACGGAAAAGTTTCCGGTTTTTGTGAAGGAAAAAGGTTCGTTTATGGGAATTGGATTCCCAGATTTGGTATTCGGACTTCCTGGAATATTAGAGAATTATGGAATTTTATTTTCGAAAATGGTCACGTGGGGCCCACGGGAGAAATTCTGGTTTTGTGGGGCCGCTTTGATTTTGAGATTTTGGCGTTTTGGATATTTTGGAAGGCGAAATATTTTGGGCGAATCGGGGCGACACGTGTCACCCCCATGTGGCACCTAGGGCGAAATATGTTTGTCAACACCTTTGGTTAAGTCGTTTTTGACGAAACGTTTTCCACGACTTTCGTAGGGAATTTCCGGCTATGTCATTTAGTATTTTTGCGGATTTTTCCGAGAGACGGAACATTTTGGACCAACGAGAGGGCGGCACTTGGCACCCTCTCATTGGTGGGCATAGTGGGCGGCACATGGACGATTGGGAAGGCATTGTGGGAGATATTTTTGGTAGATATTTTGTGTGCCAGTTGGCTAGGTACACATGGGTGAATCTTGGCCTACACTTGCCTAACACTTGGTGTAATCTTGGCCATTGGTTGGCTTTCACTTGACCTATAAATACCCCTCCCTTGGAAGACTAATTCATTCACAAATTGCCTAAGTCTTGAAAGCTTCTTCCTTCCCCCTTAGTGTGGTGTCTTGGCGAGCCCCTCCCTCCCCAGCGAGAGTCTCCCACAGTGGGGTGGTAGAGGGTAGACACCACTCCTTTGAGGTGCTAGTAGTGGGTACCCCACTGCTAGTTGCTTTAAGTATAATACCCCCTGTGGTATAGAAATACTCTCAGTATTGTTATAATGCCCAAATTACCTTAGCCCTATACCTTGTTGTATTCTAAGGTTATACCTATCTGAAAAGCCAGAAAATACTATTATACTTCCGTCGATCCACAAAACCGTAACCACAGGAAAATCTCCAAAGTCAGTTGGAGTATTGTGTAGAAGTTGGTTAGAACTTCTAAGGGTGGTTTAGAGCGGAGTTGGGCGCTCGGAGTTGGAGCTAACGATTGCCCGGATCGACTTTATACTTGGATAATTATGGGCTTATCGAGGTGGATGTACTACGTGTGTGGCGCGATCACGTGGCAAGGGTAGCCGAGCATTTGGAAGTACTTGGGCGTTTTGCTGTAGTCGATACTCGTCGCGAGGTATGTGAACCTCTTCCTATCTCTCTAGCATGATATGTGTAAACTATGGTATGCGGTAGCGTCGTGTGCTAAATGTATTCGATGGGTTTAAAACATAAAGTGTTATAACGGCTTTATGGGAAGTTGGTTATAACGACTTTATGTAGATAAGAAAACACTTTGTGGTTTTAAAAGGTAAATGATTTGTTTATAAGCGGCTTGATGTGTGATTATAAAGAACTTGAAGTATTTCAAAAGATTTACAAATCGTTTTGAAAGAAGTAATACTTGGTTTTGAGAACTTAAGAGTTATACTAGCTTTATGGGAAGTTAGGTATAGCGGCTTAAACGTTTCTTGATTTTGGAAATCGGGATGTGTATCGACAAACCAACTGCTGCGTTAATAAAAGGAAATGTTTTGAATAAATAAGTATTATTAAAACCGGAGAAACTTCCATCTGCATAGAAGCTAAGATGAGACAAAATGATATTTCTAGATCATGGTTCTTTGTAATAAGATTGTTATAAACAAGCATATCCTACTCACATATAAGGCTTATGTTTCTCAGATTGTTTAAAGAGAATTATATTCTTAAATGAATAAGACTATGAACTACGAAACCTTTCTAAAATAAGAAACGTGAGCATTTGAAATTAGGCAAACTTGGGCGTTTGGAAAATAATGTTGTTACTTGGTTTTACAAAGGTAAGTGTTTTGGTTTACTTAAAAGACGATCACTCTATTTTATACTACGGGTATTGTGTGACTTATGTGATAGGAACGGATCTTTTAAAGATTTGATGTATGAAATGCGTTGGGGTTAGATACTCGAACTTGTTAGTAGAAAGTACCTTGGGTGAATAACTTGATTGTATTGGTTTGTGATAGCCTTGTAATACTTTCTTGTTGATGTGATAAGTAAACATGTTAGGATGCTACTTGTGTTAGTATCTTGTGATTGTTATGTAAGGGTCATTCTTGTTGTGCTTACATTGTTAAAGGTAAGTCCATTTATCGTTATTATATCACCTACCCTTGTGTATCACAGGGCTTGCCACCCTTGATGCGGGTCTATCGGCTATGCGGTCCTTGAGACTACGCGGAGCTGCGGTATGCTCGAGATTGGTGATCATTCGGGTGTTTAGCTCGATGCGGGGAAATTCCTATCGCGGTCTCCGAGGACTATGCGGTCCTTGAAGGGCTATGCGAGTGCGGAAGTCGGGGCGGATCTGAGGTTAAGTGCGCCCGACGCGGGGTATACCTCAGGTGGTCTAGGACCGAGATTCGAGAATACCTTATGCGGTGCGTGTGTGACCTATGCGGGCTGCGAGAGTTCCAGGAATAGACGCGCACATTGATCTGCGGGCGATGGCCGATCATGTAGTGCGGTGCAGAGACCTCGTGATACGATTTATGGCATTTGTGGTGCTGGGGTCTTAGTAGTCGGCTATGCCTTCGTACTTACCGTCACGGTCTTATTGTGATGACTTTGAGGCGTGAGTCACGACTTGACATGATCGCTTATTTGTTGTGAGCGTAGTTTGGTTATCATACATGTCTCCCGCCTTATATAGACTACTATGATTTGATTCTGATGATACTTCTGATTTCACATACTTGGTACATGTTATCGACCTCCTTGGGTGCGTTCATCCGCGAGTTGAGGTACATCGATCGTTGATCCTAGCTCTCGTGTCACGATTCAGCGTTTGGGAAGCTCCGTTTCTCGGAGGCTTATCGGTGGTATAGTCCTGTCGTAGTAAGTGTTTACATTCGGGAGTTTGGCGGGGCCTGTCGCCGTTGTGGTCGTATCATTCTTAGAAGTGCAGTAAATCTTTGTTGTGGCGGGGTTGGTAAAAGGATTAAGCTGTTCATTTGTAAAAGAGTTGATGGTTATATATATGCGAAAGGCAAGTTTTCCTGATTATTGTTTTATATATTACATTATCTCATGTTGTTGTTTATGTTCGTGATTACTACGATGTTGTGTCACTAGGGTGCGGGGTAAGGCACGATCCAGGCGGGTTCGGTCGTGACAAAAAGTATCGAAGCGATTAATCCTCGGAAAGTGTCTACAGACCGTATCGGTGAAGTCTTGATTATCGGTGTGTTGTGCACCACACCAATGTCGAGGCTATAGGATATTTAGGATTGGGTTCTATTCTTCTCACTCGAGATCGTGCCTTAGAGCCGTGTTGTAAGTTGGACCCTCGGCGAAATTCTTTCCCTTATCGTTATGCCTCGCGTGCAGGCAACCGAGCCCGGGGAGGGCAAAGCGCGGAGGCGCGAGTAGAGTTCAGAGGGTGGCGAGGGCACAGGCCCAATCTTTACCTAGGGTAGTGCTTCATTCGGGAAGTTTTGCGACGTCACTAGCCCCGCAGAGTTTAAGCATGGCGACGGCAGTTCCTACTGCGGCCATGATATGTGAACCTTCGATTCCACGGCCAGAGCGAGAATATAGATTGCAAGAGACAACCTTGTTACTAGCTATGGATTTGGTTACCAGAGAGTATACCGATGTATCGCAAGTCTTGATGACTACCTAAGAGAAGGTTGTGCAAGAGTAGTCCTTCAGTTAGGCTTGAGCATGGCCTGTGTACGGGCTTATGCGCGTGAGAGCGTAGAGATCGACGGGTTAACCAGGGCGAGAAGAGGGCGGAGCGGCCAGGTCCTTTCAAGGTGAGTATACCTTAAGTGCTATGTTACGATAGCGGTGTGTTAGTTGTGATTAGAAATCATGGTGGGTTAACCGAGTAAGATTTTGGAGGATAGAGAAAGTGTGAGCCTTAGAGCTTTATACGCAAAGACCTTAGAGGTAAGGCCATCTCGGGTAGAGACGTATGTTTATGTTTGACCCTTATAGGAGTGCATAGTGCACGTGAGCTATGTTCGTGGGATAAGTCCCTATGTAGTATGAAATGAAAGAGGGTAGTTGAGCTAAGAAGACCGCTAGGTTTTCGTAACGTGTTTAGTAAGATTGTTCCTTCGGGGAGATGGTATTTGCGCCTTAGGGTCGGGTTGAGGCTACGTCGGGTCAACCCGCGGTAGGTTTTAGTGGTGGTCAGTTTGTGGTGGTCCCTCTTTGTGTTAGGTCGTAGGGTGTTAGGCCCATGTTTAGTTAGCGTGCAAGTTCGTGGATGCGTTCGACCGGTGGTCGGGCGATGAAGCGACTATCGTGTTCTTGGTCGAGTCGTTCCCTCGGCGGTGTTGTTGTTATCTAAAAGGTTGTGAGGTTGCACGGGTGCCTACCTTCACCTTAATGACGACAGTGGAGCCCAGTGCTACTGTTTCTCTTCTGGGAGTTTGTACCAGGCAGGGCTAGGAACTCAGGTAAGTCTCAGAATCGCATTCGCCTCGGGCGGTGTTTTGATTTCGGGGTAGCTGTGAGATCGTTGTCTCGGTTGGGAGTGTTTAGCTACCATTTCGGTGTTCGGATGTCGTCTTGTGGCGCGCGCGAAGGCAAATGCAAGTTCTTGGTCGATTGGTTCGATGTTGGCGGTGGTTGAGATAGTTGGTTCGAGCTTGTTCCGCAGATGTGGATAGTGAAGCTTGTCTAGAAGAAGTTACGCGGCTCGGAGGAATCGTGCGGATAATCGGCGGCGCTTAGAGTTGAGTTGACGGTCGGTCTTGAAAGTACCACCACAGGCGTGGTGTGACGAGTTAATGAAGCGAAGGAACTTAGCCCGAGTCACTTTGGGCCTTGGTGAGTTCATGTGAAGAATAGGCCAGTTGCCTATATGTTAGCATTTGCCGTCCGACTTAGGAGGAAGGGCGTCCGTCTTCGTATTGTTATGTTCGGAAAGTATCGAAGATCCATCGAGAATGTTCCCGATTAATGATGACCACGTTAGAGATAGTAACCCGAGTTTTGGATACTAAAGCGATGCTCGAAATGTGATAAGAATCGAGTGTCACGGCGGCCGGTGATCGCGTGCGGCCGGTACCATTTGTTGGGTCGTCGAGCAAGGCTCGCGACAAAGTGACAAAAGTAGTATTATTTGTGGTGATGTTAGAGGTGTTTCCTCGTGGACTTGGATGTAAGTATTTTACGTGGGTATTTACGTGGCGGTGTGGCGGGATTGTTTCGTAAGTATAGTAGTGAAGACTATCTTGTCACGTGTTCGTTTTGAGACTTAGAAGGAACATTCGGACGAATGTTTCTAAGGGAAGAATGTTATACCAGTAGTTCCGTGGTATGTATGCGAGGGCGTGCGTGCGAGAATACGGCGAAAGATTGGAAAGGAAGAAAGAGGCGATTTTTTCCACGGAAAAGTTTCGGTTTTGTGAAGGAAAAAGGTTCGTTTATGGAATTGGATTCCCAGTTTGGTATTCGGACTTCTGGAATATTAGAGAATTATGGAATTTTATTTTGAAAATGGTCACGTGGGGCCACGGGAGAAATTCTGATTTTGTGGGGCCGCTTTGATTTTGAGATTTTGGCCGTTTTGGATATTTTCGGAAGACGAAATATTTTGGGCGAATCGGGGCGACACGTGTCACCCCACGTGGCACCCAGTACGAAATATGTTTGTGCACAACACCGGTTAAGTCGTTTTCGACGAAACGTTTTCTGACTTTCGTAGGGAATTTCCGCTATGTCATTTAGTATTTTTGCGGATTTTTAGAGAGGCGAACATTTTGGACCAACGAGAGGCGGCACTTGGCACCTCTCGTTGGTGGGCATAGTGGGCGCATGGACGATTGGGAAGGCTTTGTGGGAGATATTTTTGGTAGATATTTTGTGTGCAAGTTGGCTAGGTACACATGGGTGAATCTTGGCCTACACTTGCCTAACACTTGGTGTAATCTTGGCCATTGGTTGGCTTTCACTTGACCTATAAATACCTCTCCTTGGAAGACTAATTCATTCACAAATGCCTAAGTCTTGTAAGCTTCTTCCTTCCGCGTTAGTGTGGTGTCTTGGCGAGAGCCCTCCTCCCTCCCCGGCGAGAGTCTCCCAGTGGGGTAGGCCGAGGGGTAGACACCCTCCTTTGAGGTGCTAGTGTGGGGTACCCCACTGCTAGTTGCTTTCGTATAATACCCCCCCTTTGTGGTATAGAAATACTCTCCAAGTATTGTTATAATGCCCAAATTACCTTAGCCCTATACCTTGTTGTATTCTAAGGTTATACCTATACGAAAAGCCCAGAAAATACTATTATACTTCCCGTCAGTCACAAAACCGTAACCCTAGGAAAATCTCCAAAGTCCGTTGGAGTATTGTGTAGAAGTTGGTTAGAACTTCTAAGGGTGGTTTAGAGCGGGTTGGAGCGCTCGGAGTTGGAGCTAACGATTGCCCAGGATCGACTTTATACTTGGATAATTATGGGCTTATCGAGGTGGATGTACTACGTGTGGCGCGATCTACGTGGCTTAAGGGGTAGCCGACATTTGGAAGTACTTGGAGCGTTTTGCTATGAGTCGATACTCGTCGCGAGGTATGTGAACCTCTTCCTATCTCTCTAGCATGATATGTGTAAACTATGTAGTGCGGTGAGCGTCGTGTGCTAAATGTATTCGATGGGTTTAAAACATAAAGTGTTATAACGGCTTTATGGGAAGTTGGTTATAACAGCTTTATGTAGATAAGAAAACACTTTGTGGTTTTTAAAAGGTAAATGATTTGTTTATAACTGGCTTGATGTGTGATTATAAAGAACTTGAAGTATTTCAAAAGATTTCTGAAATCGTTTTGAAAGAGAAGTAATACTTGGTTTTTGAGAACTTAAGAGTTATACTAGCTTTATGGGAAGTTAGGTATAACGGCTTAAGAACGTTTTACTGATTTTGGAAATCAGGATGTGTATCGACAAACCACTGCCGCGTTAATAAAAGGAAATGTTTTGAATAAATAAGTATTATTAAAACCAGTAGAAACTTCCATCTGCATAGAAGCTAATATGAGAGAAAATGATATTTCCTAGATCATAATTTCTTTGTAATAAGATTGTTATAAACAAGCATATCCTACTCACATATAAGGCTTATGTTTCTCAGTTGTTTAAAAGAGAATTATATTCTTAAATGAATAAGACTATGAACTACTTAAACCTTTCTAAAATAAGAAACGTGAGCATTTGAAATTAGGCAAACTTGGGCGTTTGGAAAATAATGTTGTTACTTGGTTTTACAAAGGTAAGTGTTTTAGTTTACTTAAAAACGATCACTCTATTTTATACTACGGGTATTGTGTGACTTATGTGATAGAACGGATCTTTTAAAGATTTGATGTATGAAATGCGTTGGGGTTAGATACTCGAACTTGTTAGTAGAACGTACCTTGGGGGAATCACTTGATTGTATTGGTTTGTGATAGCCTTGTAATACTTTCTTCTTGATGTGATAAGTAAACATGTTAGGATGCTACTTGTGTTAGTATCTTGTGATTGTTATGTAAGGGGTCATTCTTGTTGTGCTTACATTGTTAAAGGTAAGTCCATTGTATCGTTATTATATCACCTACCCCGATTGTATACCGAGGGCTTGCCACCCTTGACGCGGTCTATACGGCTATCGCGGTCCTTGAGACTATGCGAGTCTGCGGTATGCTCCGTGTTGACCGATCATTCCGGTGTTTAGCCCGATGCGCGGGAATTCCTATGCGGTCTCTCGAGGGACTACGCGGTCCTTGAAGGGCTATGCGGGTGCGGAAGTCGGGGCGGATCGGAGGTTGGTCGCCGATGCGGGGTATACCTCGGGTGGTCTAGGACCGAGATTCGAGGAATACCTTATGCGGTGCAGTGTGACCTATGCGAGTCGCGAGTTCCAGAATAGGCGCGACATTGATCTGCGGGCGATGGCGCCGATCATGTAGTGCGGTGCAGAGACCTCGTGATCTGATTTATGGCATTTGTGGTGCTGGGGTCTTAGTAGTCGGCTATGCCTTCGCACTTACCGTCACGGTCTTATTGTGATGACTTTGAGGCGTGAGTCCCGACTTGACATGATCGCTTATTTGTTGTGAATCGTAGTTTGGTTATCATACATGTCTCCCGCCTTATATAGACTACTATGATTTCGATTCTGATATTACTTTACGATTTCACATACTTGGTACATGTTATGCGACCTCCTTGAAGTGCGTTCATGCCGCAGTTGAGGTACATCGATCGTTGATCCTAGCTCTCGGTCACGATTCAGCGTTTGGGAAGCTCGTTTCTCGGAGGCTTATCGATGGTATAGTCCGCATGTCGTAGTAAGTGTTTACATTCGTGAGTTTGGCGGGGCCCCTGTCCGCCATTGTGGGTAAATATCATTCTTAGAAGTGCATGTAATCTTGTTGTGGCGGGGTTGGTAAAAAGGATTAAGCTGTTCATTTGTAAAAGAGTTGATGGTTATATATATGCCGAAAGGCAAGTTTTCACAGATTATTGTTTTATATATTCTGTTATCTCATGTTGTTGTTTTATGTTCCGCTGATTACTCTGATGTTGTGTCACTAGGGTGCCCGGGGTAAGGCACCAGTCACGGGCCCGGGTTCGGGTCGTGACACTTTGCCACCTTTTTCAAGGCCGAATACAATAACCAAACACGCCACATTTAAGACACAATCAAAGCAATTAATCAATAGGGGATTACACGCCTACTAGACGTGTAAAATTCCGCCCCACAAACGATAACAAACTAATACAACTATAAGTCCAAATTCGGCCACTTGAGTTCAACAATACCAATTCTTAACCAATTTCCATTTCAATCCAAATTGGTAGCATAACATGATATCAAGTCGCATTTGATTATAATAACCATAATCTTCAAGTAAGTAACATGCGACGATTTCTAATAAACGACCAATTAGTAATCCAATTTTCAAGTGGCTTGTATAACATTTCGGATTTAGCTACAAGCAATCCATAATACTTATAACTTCAACCTATCAACTTCATGCTAGCAACAAGTAAAGCTAACAACAACAATATAAATATGTAATCTTGTAACACCTTTAAAAGACAAGATTATACCTTAACGATTCTTAATCCAACTCCAATCCGAAGTCGCTCCTTAGTAGTATAGAGCCTCTCCAAGACACTTCAATCCGCTTGTTGAGACCCTTAGAACAACACCAACAATTATCCTTCAACTCTCCAAACAAAACCTAGAAAGACCATTAGGTTTTCGTTTTGCGACAAACCCGTAAACTATCTTTTTCCAAGATTTTTCTATTGAGATGTGTTTACAATACACCTAAGAACATTGGTTTAAAGTGTGGAGCTAAATGGATCACAAACAAAGATTTTTCTTTTTTCTCCAAGGTGAACCCGAGAGCTTGTGCCTATGCTCATCCAATTTTTGGTGAAATTTTTTCTAAGTGTTGGCTCTCTCTTGCTACTAGTAGTAATATAAAGGGTCATGGAGGGACAAGATGCAACCATATGGGTGGCTAGGATGAAGTCTTACAAAAATATCAAGACTAATTGACCTTTGACTTAGTCAACATTCTCATGCTCCACAAGTTGCAAGACTTGTCTTGCAACAAAGGTCCAATGACCCTCTTGCCCTTGCACATTTCGACCAAGGCATCACATAAGGGGGGTGACACGTGTCGCCCTCCCATTGGTCATAGTAATACGTTTTCCGACAATTTCATAATTCCGATAAATTTTTTTACAAGTCTCAAATCTTAGCACTTGTGAGTTCTTACGTACGTTCTAAAAAAAAATATGTCCTGTAAATACGGGGTGTAACAGCTAACTACCAGATACCAAGCCAAATCAGCCACGACTTCGGGGCAAGTACGAGAGCCAACTACCAGATACCAAGCCGAATCAGTAAAACCTCATGGAGAGCTAGTCCATGGAATAATAATCGCACGTGCGGTGGAATGCTCGTCCTTTGCGATGCGTCAAGTAAGATCATAACAAATCAGCCGGCCCTCCATCGAGAGACGCGGTGGTATAGAAATACAATACTAGCACGACAAGGCTATCACACGCAAACATAGGCAAGTTACACACAACTCAAGGTACTTTCATTTTATGCCAAAGTCCAGGTTTTAACCCCAAAGTACTACGTACGTTAAATTCTTTTTTTAAAAGATCCATTTCTTTTACAAAGGTCACCCGATGCCCGTATTATCAAAATAGAGTGACTAACATTTTAAGTAAACCAAAACAACTTCCATACTTTCCTTTTTAAACCAAATTAAGACAATACCATTGTTATACCCCGTATTTCCTGAGTATGTACGTGAGGACGTACGTAGAAAAGTTTGGGCTTTAAAGTAGGCTTGGCCGAATTATTTTGTGCACAACACCCGGTTAGAGTCGTTTTCTAAACGTTTTACACAACTCGCGTAGGGTAAATTACGGCTATGTCATTTCTAATTTTTGCGGATTTTTCCAGAGACGAAACATTTTGGACCAACAAGAGGCGACACTTGGCACCTCTCGTTGGTGGGCTTTGGGGCGATTGGGACGATTTCTTGGCTTTGTTTAGTCAAGGTTAGGTAGGATATTTTGTGGTAGATGGATAAGGTGCACTTGGGTGAATCCTAGCCCTACACTTGCCTTGCACTTGGCATGATCTTGGCCATTGGTTGGCCATGGCTTGACCTATAAATACCCCTCCCCTTTGATGAACTTCTTCATCAAAAATAATTTCTAAGTCTTGAAAAATCCCTCCTCTCCTCTTGCTAGTTCTCGTCCCCTCCCCTTGTGAGGCTTTAGCCAGAGTCCTCCCCCTTGGCGAGAGTACCCCTCCTAGTGGGGTTGGTAGGTATACACCCCTTGTGGTGATTTCTCTTATAAATACCCCCCCTCTTTGTAGAAATACTCTCCAAAGTATTTTTACTATACCCAAATTACCTTAGCTGTATACCTTGTAGTATTCCAAAGATACCTCTATCACGTAGAGCAGGAAATACTACCTTATGTCCTTTTTGTCTCAAACCAAAACCCTAGGGAAAATCTTCACAGTTGGTTGAAGTATTTAAGAAGAAGTTGCGTAGAACTTCTAAAGGGTTGTTTGGAGCGGGTTGGAGCGCCCGGAGTAGGAGCTAAGCATTGCTCAGGATCGACTTTATAACTTGGATAATTTTTGGGCTTACCGAGGTAAATAATCTTGTCCCTCTATTGTAATTGGTAATTACATACTGTAGTTGTATAAATGAATATAAGATTCATAGAAGAGATTTGAACTGTAATAGAAGGATATTACAGAAAAGACTTGAACTGAAATCTCATCAGAAGAATAATCTACCGAGTAGTCTAGACTTTGATAGACTTGTATAACCTTTATAGGTTGAATGTTCTGTAAGTAGCATGTGCTACTTGGAAGGTGGACAAGGCTAGCCGGGTTATAGTCGTGGAGCGTTTTGCTAATAGTCGATAAATCGTCACGAGGTATGTGATTCTTCCTATCCCCTTGAGCATGATATTTTAAAGAATATATATATAGTACGGTAGACGTACGTGTGTTAACTGAATAATAATTACGGCAATGTCTTCGGACTTAATCCTGAATAATAATTACGGAAATGTCTTCGGACTTAAGCCTGAATAATAATTACGGCAATGTCTTTTGACTTAAGCCTGAATAATCTTGAAATATTTCAAAAGAATACTGAATCATTTTAACAGAAGAGTAATATTTGGTTTTAAAAGCTTAAGAGTTATACTAGCTTTGTGGGAAGTTAGGTATAACGACTTAAGAGAGATAAAAAGAATGATTTATTTAAGAAGTTAAGAGACTTGATCTTAAAAGATAAGAGACTTGACTTAATTGAATTTTGTTAAAAAGTGTGAAACCTCATTCGTGAGTAATGAGTACTTGGTTTTCAAAAGGAATAATGTTTCTTGATTTGGAAATCGAATAAGTATCGAACAAACCACAATGGCGCTAATAAAGGGAAATGTTTTGACTAATAAAGTATTATTAAAACCAGTAGAAACTACCATCTGCATAGAAGCTAAGATGAGACAAAATGATATTACATTTCCTAGATCATGGCTGTTGTATCAAGATTGTTATGAACAAGAATAACCTACTCACACATAAGGTATATGTTTCTCAAATTGTTTTAAAGGATTAAAACTATGAACTACAAACCTTTCGAAAATGAGAAACTTGAGTAATTGAAATTAGGCAAACTTGGAACGTTTGGAAAAGAATATTGTTACTTGATGTTACAAAGAGAAGTGTTTTGATTTACTTCAAAAGATAATCACTCTATTTTCATATACTACGGGTATTGTGTGACTTTTGTGAAAGTAACGTATCTTTTAAAGAGTTAATGTATGAAGTACTTTGGGGATAAAAACCCGATCTTTTTAATCATATAGTAGAAAGTACCTTGTGTGTATAACTTGATTGTGTTGGTTTGTGATTGTTATACCCCGTAGTTGCAGGGTATGTATGTGAGGACGTACGTACGAGAGTACGGCAGAAAATTTTGAAAAGAAAGAAAGATGTGAGTTTTCGACGGAAAAGTTTCCGGTTATTTGTGAAGAAAAAGGTTCGTTAATGGGAATTGGATTCCCAGATTTGGTATTTGGACTTCATAGATTATATAGAATTTTGAGATTTTATTTTCGGAAATGGTCACGTGGGGCCCACGGGAGAAATTTACGGTTTTGTGGGGCCCGCTTTGTTTTTGAGATTTCCGGTATTTTGGATATTTTCGGAAGACGAAATATTCTGGGCGAATCTGGGGCGACACGTGTCACCCCATGTGGCACCTTGGCGAAATATTTATTGTGCCTGACACCCGATTAGAGTCGTTTTGACGAAGCGTTTTACTAAGCTACGAAGGAAAATTCGGCTATGTCATTTAGTATTTTTGCGAATTTTTCCGAGAGGCGGAACGTTTTGGACCAACGAGAGGGCAACACGGCACCTCTCGTTGGTGGACTGAAAAGGCGGTAGGGCCGAATGGATGGGCAAGTTGTGGTAGATATTTGTGTAGATATTTGTGAGGGATTTGTGGAGTAGGGTTAGGGTGCACTTGGCTTGATCTTGGCCTTACACTTGTGTAGCACTTGGCTTGATCTTGGCCATTGGTTGGCCTTTGGCTTTGCTATAAATACCCCTCCCTTGTGAAGACTTATTCATTCACTCCTCACTTTGTCTAAGTCTTGAAATCCCTCCCTCTCCCTTGTTGTTGCTCTCGTCCAACTCCCTTCTCCCCCTTAGAAAGAGGCCCTTGGCCGAGAACACCCCCTCCCCCTTGTGAGGTCTAGCCGTGGGGTACCCCCCCCCCTAGCCTAGTTGTTTTCGTATAATACCCCTTGTTGTGGTATAGAAATACTCCCCTAGTATTGTTATAATGCCCAATATACCTTAGCCTTGTACCTTGTAGTATTCCAAAGATACCTCTTTACGTAGAGTCCGGAAATACTACCTTTTGTCCTTTTAGTCTCAAACCGAAACCCTAAGGAAATCTTCATCGTTGGTTGAAGTATGTGAGTAGAAGTTGGTTAGAACTTCTAAGGGTTGTTTGGAGTGGTTTGAGCGCGAGTGGAGCTAAACCTTGCTCGGAAGCGACATTAAACTCGGATAATTTTGGGCTTATCGAGGTAATTACCTTGTCCTCTATTGTAATTGGAAATTACATGTTTGTTAGGATATATAGTTGAAGTATACTATATATGGAACTATACTTAGTATTCGGCAATGTCTTTTGACTTAAGCTTTGAAGAATAAAGAACCGAATCGTATTTACATAGGGTATTGCGGTAGACTTGTGTTGTATTCGAGTAGAATTGTACACGTCGGTTAGACGTGTAAACCCCCGGTTGGCTTGATGGCGGCCTCGATAGAGGAGGAGATTTCTGTTGCGGGGAGGTCTTCGAATTTTCTATAGAAAGATAGAAACTTGTGTTTTGGGGTTAATAGACGTTTGTGACCTTTATAGGTGAAAGTACTAAGAGTAGCGTATTCTCGAGAGTGGAAAAGTAGCAAGGTTGTAGTACTTGGAGCATTTTGCTTATTGTCGATAAATCGTCGCGAGGTATGTGAACCTCTTCCTATCTTTTCTAGCATGATTGTTGTGAACTATGTAGTACGGTAGACGTACATGTGCTAAGTGATTTGGTTGGTTTAAAACATAGGGTGTTATAATAGCTTTATGGGAAGTTAGTTATAACGACCTTATGTAAGTGAAAATGGTTACTGATGTTAGAAGTTAAGAGACTTGATCTTATAAGATAAGAGACTTAACTTATTTGTTTTAATGTGGATGTTTGTGTGAAACCTCATTCGTGAGTAATGAGTACTTGGTTTTTAAAGGGATAATGTTTTACTGATTTCGGGAATCAGAATGTGTATCGACAGACCACTGCAGCGTTAATAAAAGGAAAATGTATTAAATAATGATGTGTTGTATTAAAACCAGTAGAAACCTCCATCTGCATAGAAGCTAAGATGAGACAAAAATGATATTACATTTTCTAGATCATGGCTGCTGTAATAAGATCGTTATAAACAAGAATAAACTACTCACGTATATGACATATGTTACTCAATTGTTCTAAAAAGGAATCAAGTGATTAAGTTTGGGGAACTATGAAACCATTTGAAAATGAGAAGCTTGAGTAATTGAAACTAGGCAAACTGGAACTTAGGAAAAGAATGTTGTTACTTGATTTTGAAAAGGAAGGTGGGTTTGTCATTCTAATACTACGGGTATCGGGTGACTTTTATAAAAGTAATGGATCTCTTTTAAAAGAACTTAACGTATGTAGTACTTTGGGGTTAAAAACCCGGACTTTGGCATAAAATGAAAGTACTTTGAGTTGTGTGAAACTTGCCTATGCTTGTTGTTGTGAAACTTGCCTATGCTTGTGATGATAGCCTTTATTGTACAAGCGTTGTGTTTCTGTGTTACCGTGTCTCTCGATAAGTCGGTTGGTAGTTGAGAACTTACTTGGGCGTCTGGCGGTGACGGAGAAATTCCGCAGTGCGTTCGCTGATAGTATTATTGTTGTTAACCGCTTTGGACATCGACACGATCGTAGCGCGCGGGTATGTTATACCGTATTTCAGTATATGCGTAAGGGAATACGTACAAAAGGTTAGCCTTGAAAGTTAGGCTTGGACGAAAATTATTGGGCACAACTCACAAAACGAATAGTTTTCCGACGAAACGTTTCCACAGCTTTCATTGGATAAATTCCGACTATGTCCTTTCTTATTTTTGCGGATTTTTCCGAGAGACGTAACACTTTGGACCAATGAGAGGGCAACACTTTCCACCCTCTCATTGGTGGATGTATCACGGCATTAGGGCCGATTGGAATGCCAAGCCTTGTCATAAAGTTGGCTAGATATTTTGTGTGCAAGTTGGCCAAGGACACTTGCCTAAATCCTCACCCTACACTTGCCTTGCACTTGGCATAATCTTGGCCATTGGTTGGCCATGTCTTGACCTATAAATACCCCCCTTGTTGAAGAGTTATTTCATCCTAAATTGAGCAATCTATCTAAGTCTCAAAACCCTCCCTCTTCCTCTTGTTGTTTCGTCCAAACACACCCTCCCGTGGAGAAGCTTAGCCGAAACCTACCCCCCCTCCCTTGGTAGAAAAGTTGCCTTCTAGTATTGTTATAATGCCCAATTTAACCTAGCCCAAATCCCTTAGTACTTAGTAGAAGTTGTGAGAAACTTCTAAGGATTCTTGGAGCACCTTGGAGCTTTGGATTAGGAGCTAAACCTCGCTCAGGATCGACTGTTTACTTGGATATTATTGGGCTTATCGAGGTAAATAATCCTAACCCTCTTTTGTAATTAGAGAATGCATACTGTAGAAGTATTGAAATAAGTATAAATACTTAGAAGGTTTGTTAAGAATAGAATTGAGCTGTAACACCTTAGAAGGGTATAAAAGAAGAATATACGAACTGTACTTACATAGGACTGTTTTCACAGTAGAGACTTATATAGCTCACCGGGTAGGGTTGTGCTGCCCGACTTTCCGTAGAATTGGGGACCCTCTGTTTAGAATGACCTGCAGAATAGTCTAGACTTTGATAGTTGTCTGTGACTATTATAGGCTGATTCTCTGCGCGCGACATACTCGACTTGGCAGGTGGATTTCAGAGAAGGTATGTGATTCTTCCTTTACCCTTGAGCATGATATGTTAAGTATATATAGTACGGTAGACGTACACATGATGATCGGCAATGTCTTTTGACTTAAGCCTGAATAATAAGAACCTTGAAGTATGTCAAAGGAATAATGAATCATTTCTAACAGAAGAGTAATATTTGGTTTTAAAACAAAAGCTTAAGAGTTATACTAGCTTTATGGGAAGTAGGTATAACAACTTAAGAATGATAAAAGGAACTGTTTGCTTGTTTGTTTATAAAAGCCTTGTATTGATTTACATTAAGTGTAGTAAGATTGGTTGATAGGTAGACATCTTATGATCTGCGTGTGTTAATTGTCTTGTAATGTTGTGAAAGGGGTCATTCTTGCTTTGGCTTACGTTGCTAACAGGTAAGTCCGTTGTCTATTATTGTATCACCTACCCTTGACTTAGTATACAGGGCTTGCCACCCTTGATGCGGTCTATACGGCTATGCGGTCTATAAGACTATGCGAGCTGCGGTATGCTCGGGATTGATCATTCGGGTGCTTAGCCCGACGCGGATGCCCATGCGGTCCATGGGACTACGCGGTCTTTTGAGGCTATGCGGTGCGGAAGTCGAGGAGAATGCAGGGCTAGCTACCCCGTCGGGGAATACCTCACGCGGTGCTGTGTGACCTATGCGGACTACGGAAGTCGGGACTAGGCACGCAGAATGATACTATGGGCGGTTGGCCTTGCTTCGATCATTCGCGGCCTAGACT
This sequence comes from Przewalskia tangutica, assembly GCA_029844215.1. Lineage (NCBI taxonomy): Eukaryota > Viridiplantae > Streptophyta > Magnoliopsida > Solanales > Solanaceae > Przewalskia > Przewalskia tangutica. The sequence goes on from CM056727.1 coordinate 71,058,992, forward strand.
AGACTATTCTGCTTTTCCTATTATCGTTATTGTTGTGATGTGGCACTATGTGCAATTGAACCGAATGTATTTGTGAAAAGGTTTTGAATACTTTGATTTCATTTAAAGTACTTTATAGTTTCACATACTTGGTACTGTTGTCGACCTCCTTGAAGTGCGTTCATGCGCGAGTTCTAGAGGAAGCGGTACTAGATCCACATCCTTAGGATCTCTACGTTGGTGTCGGGAGCTCCACTCTCTCGGAGGCTCTACTTTTGGGTATGATCTCCCTGTTGTAGATAGGTTGTCTGATCGAGGTATGGCGGGGCCTGTCGCCATAGTTGTTATTTTCCTTAAGTGCAGTAGTCGCATTTATGCAGTTGGGATGTAGCGCAAAACTTGGTTCATGTATATATGCGAAAGGCAACCTTTTCTTGAGATAAAATGTTCTAGTTATATCGTATTTGCATGTCTTGTTTTATATTCCGATTGTTCTCGATGTATGACTACTTGGGTGCGGGTAAGGCACGATCCACGAACCGGGCAGTCGTGACAAAAGTGGTATCGAGCGATTAATCCTCGGAAAGTGTCTGAGGCCGTATCTAGTAGAGTCTTGATTATCGGTGTGTTGTGCACCACACCAATAATCGAGGCTATAGGATATTTAGGATTGGTTTCCATTCTTCTCACTCGAGATCGTGCTTTAGAAGCGTGTTATAGGTTGGACCCTCTAACGTATTCCTTTCATATGCGATTATGCCTCCACGTAGGCAACCCGCGGAGAAGGGCAAAGCGTAGGAGCCGCTAGTATGACACGAGGTTCACGAGGGCTCGAGCCAGTCTTTACGAGGCAATGCCTCGACGGCGAGTTCTACGACGCTACCGCCCCAAAGCGAGTTTAGGGCCTGCGGTGATGAGACCACGTGCCTACGCCTCAGTCCACCGGCCGGGGCAGGAGTTAGGGTACAAGGAGATGGCGATTACTAGCCAAAGTCGTGGCGAGATATGAGAGAAGGTTTGGCGGCCATTCGGTGCGATTCCGGCTCGGTAGCACCGTTGTTCACGGAGGCGAGATAGTTTGAGGCTACTGGACTTCCTGAGTATTAGCCCGCCAGAGTTTTACGGGTCGAGGCCGGAGGATGATCCGCAGGAGTTCATCCGTCAGTTGCAGAGGATTATGCGGGTGGTCAAGGCTTCAGAGACTGAGTCTGTGACATTCGGTTCTCATCGGCTGCGTGATACCGCAGTCGATTGGTTCGATTCATGGGAGCTTTCCCGGGGAGAGCATGCACCTCAAAGAAGATGGGGATGAGTTTTGAGGCTTTTCTCACACACTGCCTCCGCAGATGAGGAGGGCGCGATCTGACAGATTTTTGTTACTGAGGCAGGGAGGACGCACAGTGAGAGAGTATAATGTCGAGTTTGATTCTTTGGCTCGATATGTCCCAGCCTTGGTAGCAGATATGGAGGATAGGGTACACCGCTACGTCACCGGGCTCGATGATTATATGGCCGAGTCATGTGCGGGTGTTTCTTCACCGTATGGACATTACCCGCATGCAGCTCATGCTCTAGATGCACGAGCGAAGAGACCGCCGGCAGACCGATATCGCCAGCAGGAAGAAGGCGGGGCGGCCGTTCTTTTGGTGGTTCTCGTGGTGGGCAGATCGCGAAGTCGGATTTGCACCACACCGCTCGAGCACTCTACATCATTTACAAGACCAGAGCGGTCGGGCGGTCGGGGCCCGGGACTTCGGATTTCGAGGTAGCAGGGTGCTAACCGTTCGAGGTCTGTTCGTGTGCGGTAGATTCCATTCGGGAGTTGTTATGCTACTACGGAACTTGCCATACTTGTGGCCGCAGGTCATTTCGCGAGAGTTGCACCGGCCCGGCGTGGGGTAGGCCCGGCTACAGTGGTCATTGCCGCTTCTTCATCCCCGACAGTTACTCGCCCGAGGGCGTGGTACGCAGAGATCGCAGGTCGCGCAGGTCGTGGCGCAGTCGATTCTAGCGGTCCTCGTAACCGCATTTATGCTTTGTCCGTAACCGACAGATCGTGAGGCCTCACCGATGTCGCCACGTACCTTATCGGTTCGGGTTTGATGTATATGCTTTGATAGATCCGGTTCTACTGCCCCATATATCTCCCTTGTTGCTAGTAGGATAGGATGAGCCCGAGTCCATAGACCTTTCGAGGTAGCTACGCCGGTGGGGATTCGGTGGTAGCTCGGGTATATAGAGCTTGTCTGTAACCATTTATCGCCGACTTGCCGACTTGATAGAGTTGGAGATGATTGACTTCGACGTGATCATGGGGATGGATTGGCTAGCCTCTTGCTACGCCAATGTGGACCGCAGAGAGAGTAGTGCAGTTCGGTTTCACGAGGAGCCGGTTGTTGAGTGGGAGGAGCACGGTATCGCAGAGGGTAGGTTTATTTCCTACCTCAAGGCTAGGAAGATGGTGCGAAGGGGTATATATACCATCTCGTTCGGTGTTTGATCTCGAGGTGCGTACCAGATTTTCGACAGTTCAGAGTCCGAGAGTTCTCGACGTGTTTCCGCACGACCTTCCGGTATCCTCACGAGAGGAGATCGAGTTTTGTATAGATGTGCCTTTGACACTCGGCTATTTCCATTCGCCATACAGATGGCACTGCCGAAGTTGAGAGAGTTGAAGGAGCGGTGAGTGATTTGTTGGAGAAGCGGTTTCATCGGACCTAGTGTTTCTCCCGGGGCGCGTATTGTTCGTGAAGAAGAAGGGCTAACGCCGTATGTGTGTTGATTACAGCCGGTGAACAAGGTGACCATTAAGAACGATACCTCTTCCCGTGATTGATGATTTGTTCGATCGGTTGGCGCGAGATGTTTTTCCAAGATTGATCTGATCGGGCTATCACGAGTTCGAGTTAGAGAGGTGGATGTCCCTAGGATCGCATTCGACCCAGACGCATTATGAGTTCGTGGTCATGTCTTTTGGTGACCAATGCTCGGCGGTATTCATGGATTTGATGAACCGAGTGTTCAAACCATTTTTGGACACGTTTGTGATAGTGTTCATTGATGATATCTTGGTTTATTCTCGCCAGAGCGGAGCACGCGAGCATTTGGCGATCTTGGCCGACAGCTTCTCCGACAACACCGACGCCAAGTTTTCCAAATGTGAGTTTTGGTTGACTTGATGGCGTTTCTTGGGCATATTGTCGGGTGATGGCATTCAGTGGATACGCCAAGATCGGCGATTAGGACTTGGCCTGACCTACTACTCCGACAGAGGTTCGTAGTTTTACGGGCCTGCAGGATATTATCGGTTCGTAGAAGTTTGCTTCTATCTACGCACCATTGACTAGGCCGACTCGTAAGGCGCTAAGTTTGATGCGATGCGTGTGGTGGTTTCCAGCTAAAGGAGAGATCGGCGACCGCCCGCTTCTTACTCTTCCGAGGTCGGATAGTTACGTGGTGTATTGTGATCGTCGAGCATCGGGTTGGGATGTGTGTTGATGCGAGGCGAGTTATAGCATACGCATCCCGACGGCTTAAGATACACGAGAGGAACTACCCCACCCATGATTTGGAGCCGGCGGTGATACACGCCAAGATCTGAGGCACTATTTGTATGGGGTTCATGTGGATATTTATACACCACAAGAGCCTCGAGATATCTTGACCAGAGGAGCCGAACTACGGCAGAGCGGTGGTTAGAGTTTGAAGGACTATGGCGTCGATATCTGTACCACCGGGAAGGCCAACGTTGTGGCGTATGCACTTAGCCGTAGGTCTATGGGTAGCTTATCGATATTCACCGAGAGGAGGGCATGGTTCGTGATTTGCATCGATTAGCGAGCCTTGTGTCCGTTTGATTGATTACGATAGCGGTGGGTAAGAGTTCGTGAGGTTGCCGAGTCTTCCATCGTTGAGGAGGTGAAGAGGCAGCAGTTCGAGGATCCGGCTTTGATTCGATATCGTGATCTGACTCTTACGTGAGGGCAAGGGTCCTTGAGGTAGCACTGATGGGGCGCTAAGGTTTGAGGGCGTGTGTGTTCGGATGTTTGAGACTTGGCGAGTTCTGGGAAGCACATACAAGCGTTACTCTATCCATCCGGAGTCGACCAAGATGTACCACGACCTTAGATCTGTGTATTGGTGGGATGGCTTGAAGAGGACGTTGCGAGTTCGTAGCTCGCCCATGTTGTCGCGGTGAAGGTAGAGCACCAGAGGCACGTGGTTTATTACAGCGATAGAGATCCCGACACGGAAGTGGAGGTAATCAACATGGACTTCATCACGGATTGCCTCGCACTCGGAGGAGACATGATTCTATATGGGTTATCGTCGACGGTGGCGAAATCAGCCCACTTTCTTCCGTCAGGCGACTTTTGGTGAGGATTATGCGGACTTTACATCCGAGAGATCGTCGGACTACACGGAGTCCCTATTTCGATCATATCCGGAGAGGAGCCCGGTTACGCTAACTTCGGAGGTCCTTCGAGGGGTTTAGGGACGCGGTGAGCACGAAATCGCATTTCATCCACGCATGACGGACAGCAGAGCGCACTATCCGCACTCTCGAGGATATCTTTGCGAGCACGTGTTATTGACCGATGGTAGTTGGGAGGATCATTTGCCTCTGGTAGAGTTCGCGTATAATAATAGCTACCACTCCGATTCGAGATGGCGCCTTATGAGGCTTTGTATGGGAGGAAGTGCGGTCGCCGATGGCATGGTTCGATGTGGGCGAGGTACGGTAGTGGGACCAGACTTGATGCGGCGATGGATAAGGTGAAGCTTATCCGAGGCGGCTATTGATGGCTCAGTCGAGAAGTCGTATCAGATCATCGTCGTCGACATCCGAGTTTGCGATTGATGATTGGGTTTTCTGAAGGTGTCACCCATGGCGGTGTGATGAGATTCGGGAAGAAAGGGAAACTTCGGCCAAGGTACATTGGGCCGTTTCGATTGTCCGCAGGTAGGCAAGGTTGCCTATGAGTTGATCTGCGTCCGATGCGGAGGCGCATCCGGTGTTTCACGTTTCTATGCTGAGGAGATGTATCGGGGATCCATCCAGGGTGCATCCGATTGACGATGTCCAGGTGACCGAGGGGTTATCGTATGAGGAGGTCCCCATAGCGATAATCGATCGTCAGGTTAGGCGTCTGCGGACGAAGGACGTGGCTTCCGTCAAAGTCCTGTGGCGGAACGAGCTTAGGGAGGAGATGACGTGGGAAGCAGAGGAGGACATGAGGCAGAGGTACCCTCACCTATTCCCCACACCTCCAGGTAACTCACTTTCCTACTTATAATTTTCGTTATCGTTTTGCCTAAATGTTGTTTTGTGGCCGTGTGTGGCATTTGCAACTGTTTAAGTTATGAAGAACCTTTTCGTTATCTGTCTTGGGAAGGAACATTCGGGACGAATGTTTCTAAGGAGGGGAGAATGTTATACCCCGTATTTCCAGAGTATGTACGTAAGGGAATACGTACAAAAGGTTAGCCTTGAAAGTTAGGCTTGGACGAAAATTATTGGGCACAACTCACAAAACGAATAGTTTTCCGACGAAACGTTTCCACAGCTTTCATTGGATAAATTCCGACTATGTCATTTCTTATTTTGCGGATTTTTCCGAGAGGCGTAACACTTTGGACCAATGAGAGGGCAACACTTTCCACCCTCTCATTGGTGGATGTATCACGGCATTAGGGCGATTGGAATGCCAAGCCTTGTCATAAAGTTGGCTAGATATTTTGTGTGCAAGTTGGCCAAGGACACTTGCCTAAATCCTCACCCTACACTTGCCTTGCACTTGGCATAATCTTGGCCATTGGTTGGCCATGTCTTGACCTATAAATACCCCCCTTGTTGAAGAGTTATTTCATCCTAAATTGAGCAATCTATCTAAGTCTCAAACCCTCCTCTTCCTCTTGTTGTTTCGTCCAAACACACCCCTCCTTGAGAAGCTTAGCGAAACCTACCCCCTCCCTTGGTAGAAAAGTTGCCTTCTAGTATTGTTATAATGCCCAATTTAACCTAGCCCAAATCCCTTAGTACTTAGTAGAAGTTGTGAGAAACTTCTAAGGATTCTGGAGCACCTTGGAGCTTTGGATTAGGAGCTAAACCTCGCCAGATCGACTTTTTACTTGGATATTATTGGGCTTATCGAGGTAAATAATCCTAACCCTCTTTTGTAATTAGAGAATGCATCTTGTAGAAGTATTGAAATAAGTATAAATACTTAGAAGGTTTGTTAAGAATAGAATTGGTGTAACACCTTAGAAGGGTATAAAGAAGAATATACGAATCAGACTTACATGGACTGTTTTCAATGAACTTATATAGCTCATGGGTAGGGTTGTCTTTGCCCGACTTTCCGTAGAATTGGGGACCCTCTGTTTAGAATGACTGCGTAATAGTCTAGACTTTGATAGTTATGCGTGACTATTATAGGTCGATTCTGCCTAGCGACATACTCGACTTGGCGGTGGATTTCACGAGAAGGTATGAGATTCTTCCTTTACCCTTGAGCATGATATGTTAAGTATATATACTACTGTAGACGTACACCTGATGATCGGCAATGTCTTTTGACTTAAGCCTGAATAATAAGAACCTTGAAGTATGTCAAAGGAATAATGAATCATTTCTAATGAAGAGTAATATTTGGTTTTAAACAAAAGCTTAAGAGTTATACTAGCTTTATGGGAAGTAGGTATAACAACTTAAGAATGATAAAAGGCTGCTTGCTTGTTTGTTTATAAAAGCCTTGTATTGATTTCTGTTAAGTGTAGTAAGATTGGTTGATAGGTAGACATACTATGATACTGCATGTGTTAATTGTCTTGTAATGTTGTGAAAGGGGGTCATTCTTGCTGTGCTTACGTTGCTAACCGGTAAGTCCGTTGTACTGTTATTGTATCACCTACCCTCGACTTAGTATACAGGGCTTGCCACCCTTGACGCGGTCTATACGGCTACGCGGTCTATAAGACTATCGCGGAGTGCGGTATGCTCGAGATTGATCATTCGGTGCTTAGCCCGACGCGGGATGCCTATGCGGTCCGTGGGACTACGCGGTCTTTGAGGCTATGCGATCGCGGAAGTCCGGAGAATGCCGGGCTAGCTACCCCGACGCGGGGAATACCTCACGCGGTGCATGTGTGACCTATGCGACTACGGAAGTCGAGACTAGGCACGCAGAATGATACTATGGGCGGTTGGCCTTGCTTCGATCATTCGCGGCCTAGACTAGACATTCTGATTTTCCTATTATCGTTATTGTTGTGATGTGGCACTATGTGCAATTGAACCGAATGTATTTGTGAAAAGGTTTTGAATACTTTGATTTCATTTAAAGTACTTTATAGTTTCACATACTTGGTACTGTTATCTTGACCTCCTTCGGGCTGCGTTAAATCTGCCGCAGTTCTAGAGAAGCGGTACTAGATCCACATCCTTAGGATCTCTACGTTGGTGTCGGGAGCTCCACTCTCTCCGGAGGCTCTACTTGGGTATGATCTCACTGTTGTAGATAGGTTGTGCAGCCAGGTATGGCGGGCCCTGTCCCGCCATAGTTGTTATTTTCTTAGAAGTGCAGTAGTCTGTTATGCAGTTGGGATGTAATCGCAAAACTTGGTTCGTATATATGCAGAAAGGCAACCTTTTCTTGGATAAAATGTTCTAGTTATATCATGTTGCATGTCTTGTTTTATATTCCGGATTGTTCTCGATGTATGACTACTTGGGTGCGGGTAAGGCACGATCCACGCCCCGAACGGATCGTGGCGATATGCTTCCATTTTGGTTAAGGTCTTGTGGTTAATCGCTTTGGATATCTCGACACGACGCGTAGCGCACGTATGTTTCCATTTGATTATCGCCAGTGATTTCCTTTTGGACATACCGACACGATGCGTAGCGCTGCGGGTATCGTCCATTTGGAAAGTTGTCTTATTGTTTCCCTCTGGACATACCGACACGACGCGTGGCGCACGTATGCGTCCATTTGGAAAGTTGTCTTATTGTTTCCTTGGACATACCGACACGATGCGTAGCGCGGGTATGCTTCCATCTGGATTGTCTTGTTGTTGAGGTCACATGGACATGTCTACACCGATGCAGTCCGGGGCATGTGGCCGTGTGACATTGGTATTATTGTTGCATCATGGACATGTCTACACCGTCGCGATTCCGGTACGCGCCATGATGCGAACTCGATTGATGTTGTGGGCGTGAGACCCGTAGTTATATTGGAGTGATGATTGTTTTATGTTGCGAATCAGAGTTTGGTTATCATACATGTCTCTGCTTTATATAGACTAGTATGATTTCATTTACTGATTGCAGTTTCACATACTTGGTACTGTCAGACCGACTTTCGGAGCCGTTCATGCCGCAGTAGAGGTACACGGCCGTAGATCCTCGCCATAGGATCACGCCAGTAGCATTTGAAGCTCCGTTTCTCGGAGGCTTATCTTTTGGTAGGTGTTCCCGAGTTGTAGGTTCTTGTACATTCGAGGTATGGCGGGGCCCTGTCGTCATAGTCATTAGATATCTTAAGTGCAGTAAATCTTTGTTGGCGGGGTTGTAAAAGGATTAAAGCTGTTCGAGTTTTATGATATACCAAGGCAACTGCTTTGGTTGGCCTGTTTATTTATTATATCTTTTGTTAAATGACTCATGTTTTATGTTCGCTGATTTTCTCGATGTATGTATCACTAGGGTGCCCGGTAAGGCACGAAGAACGCCCGAGCAGTCGTTACAAAAGTGGTATCGAGCGATTAATCCTCGGAAAGTGTCTAGGCATCGTGTCTAGTAGAGTCTTGATTATCGATGTGTTGTGCACCACATCTATAATCGGGAGGTCGCAGGACATTTAGGATTAGTTTCCATTCTTCTCATTCCGAGATCGTGCCTTAGAGTTGTGTTGTAAGTTGTACCCTCCGACGTATCTCGCTTTTACCGATTATGCCTCCGCAAGGCAACGAGCCCGAAGGGCAAGGCAGCCGAGGGTGCCGCTAGTGAGATACTGAGGAGTACGGCGCGAGCCCGCACAAGACTGAGGTTGTGCTTGACGGCGGGTTTCGCGACGCCAGACCAGCAGAGTTTAGAGCCGCAGCGATGGTGATGAGACTCTGATGCACGAGCCTCCAGTCCCACACCTGGAGCAGGGAGATGGGTCACGAGAGATGGCGATTATTGGCGAGGTTGTGGCCGATATGAGGACAGCCGGACGCAGTTAGCCGGCCCGAGCACCATGGTTCACCCCGAGCAGATAGTTTGAGGCTACGGGACTTTACGAGTTGTAGCGCGAGTTTTATGGGTCGAGGCACGAGGATGATCCGCGGGAGTTCATCCGGCGATTCTGACGATCATGCGGTGATCAAGGCTTCAGAGACCGAGTCCGTGACCTTTGGTTCGCGTCGGCCGCGTGATACCGCATCGATTGGTTTGATTCACGGAGCTTTCCGGGAGAGCATGCACCTCCAGCAGTATGGGATGAGTTTTCGGGGGCTTTCCTCACGCACTTCTTGCCTCCACAGATGAGGAGGGCACGTGCCGACAAATTTTTGTTACTGAGACAGAGAGGGCGCACTGTCAGGGAGTACAATGTCGAGTTCGATTCTTTAGCTCGATATGTTCCTGCGCTAGTTGCAGATATGGAGGATAGGTGCATCGCTACGTCACCGGCTTGATGATTATATGGCCGAATCTTGTGCGGTGTTTCTCTTCACCGCATGGACATTGCCCGCACGCAGCTCACGCACCAGGATGTGAGGCACGGAGGGTCGACGAATGACCGGATCGCCAGAAGAGGCCGGGACGGCAGGTCTTTGGCTTTCGAGGCGGACCGCCTCAGCAGCAGGCTAGTTATATACCCCCACCGATGCAGTGGTCCTCCACCGCCTTCGTGAGCGGTCGTGGCTCCAAGGGTTCAGATTTTAGCGAAGCGGGTGTTAACCACCAAGCCACCCCTACCTCGTTGTGACTATTGTGGTAGACTCCATTTTGGAAAGTGTCGTAGATTGGGAGTTTGTTTTGCATGCGACAGCAGGCCATTTTGCGAGGAACTGTCTACCAAGGGAAGCGCGGATGTTACGACTCACCTTCAGGATTTGTGGTCGGTTCATCACCTTCTATGCTATCACTGCAGTGTGCCTATGATTAGAGTGGAGCGGTAGCTTCGTATATCCTTCACCTCTAGAGTTTTGGTATGCTTGTTATGATGATCTCATTATTGTGTGCTATGTACGGATAGCATTGTGATATGTGTGAGTTAGAATACATGGTTAGTTGGAAGGATACGTGTGGGGCATGGTAAGTGTGAACCTTAGACTATGTCACGACTGAGACCTTAGGGGTAAGGTCGTCTTGAGATTAAAGATTCGTTTTATGTTTGACTTTTATCAGAGTAGTAGTATACGTGGGATTTATTTGTGTGATAAGTCCGTGGGTAGTGTGAGATGGAAGTGGTAGCTTTCATGATGTGAATTGGTAAGATTGTTCGGATCGGGAACAAGAGTTTGGCGCGTTGGGGTCGGGTTGAGGACCATTTGGGTCAACCCGTAACCCGGTTTGGGGTGGGGTTCTGGGTGGTCCCGCCAGCTGATAGGGTCACGAGGATGCGAGGACCAAGTGTGGATGAGCATCGTATGAGTTCGTGGACGCGTTCGACCCGAAGCGGTTCGTAAAGGCCGGGAATGGCCTTAAGGAAGTTTGAGGTTAGTAAGATGACCAAGTTTGGAGGTAGTGACTCCAGAGATTTTCGGGAACGGAAGTAATGACTGAAGTATGGTACGTACTGGGAGAGTTCAAGCGTTCGAGAAGGGCACGACGAGTAAGGAAAGAAGAGGACGTATGTTATTTCGCGCATTGTGGCATTGGCAACTTGTTAGAGGAACTTTATCGTTATTCGACTTGAGAAGGAACATTCGGGACGAATGTTTCTAAGGAGGGGAGAATGTTATACCCCGTAGTTGCAGGGTATGTATGTGAGGACGTACGTACGAGAGTACGGCAGAAAATTTTGAAAAGAAAGAAAGATGTGAGTTTTCGACGGAAAAGTTTCCGGTTATTTGTGAAGAAAAAGGTTCGTTAATGGGAATTGGATTCCCAGATTTGGTATTTGGACTTCATAGATTATATTAGAATTTTGAGATTTTATTTTCGGAAATGGTCACGTGGGGCCCACGGGAGAAATTTACGGTTTTGTGGGGCCCGCTTTGTTTTGAGATTTCAGATTTTGGATATTTTGGAAGACGAAATATTCTGGCGACCGGGGCGACACGTGTCACCCCCATGTGGCACCCTTGGCCGAAATATTTATTGTGCACAACACCCGATTAGAGTCGTGTTTAGACGAAACGTTTTACTAAGCGTACGAAGGGAAAATTCCGGCTATGTCATTTAGTATTTTTGCGAATTTTTCCGAGAGACGGAACGTTTTGGACCAACGAGAGGGCAACACTTGGCACCCTCTCGTTGGTGGACTTGAAGGGGCGGCTAGGGCCGAATGGATGGGCAAGTTGTGGTAGATATTTGTGTAGATATTTGTGAGGGATTTGTGGAGTAGGGTTAGGGTGCACTTGGCTTGATCTTGGCCTTACACTTGTGTAGCACTTGGCTTGATCTTGGCCATTGGTTGGCCTTTGGCTTTGCTATAAATACCCCTCCCTTGTGAAGACTTATTCATTCACTCCTCACTTTGTCTAAGTCTTGAAATCCCTCCCTCTCCCTTGTTGTTGCTCTCGTCCAACTCCCTTCTCCCCCTTAGAAAGAGGCCCTTGGCCGAGAACACCCCCTCCCCCTTGTGAGGTCTAGCCGTGGGGTACCCCCCCCCCTAGCCTAGTTGTTTTCGTATAATACCCCTTGTTGTGGTATAGAAATACTCCCCTAGTATTGTTATAATGCCCAAAATACCTTAGCCTTGTACCTTGTAGTATTCCAAAGATACCTCTTTACGTAGAGTCCGGAAATACTACCTTTTGTCCTTTTAGTCTCAAACCGAAACCCTAAGGAAATCTTCATCGTTGGTTGAAGTATGTGAGTATAAGTTGGTTAGAACTTCTAAGGGTTGTTTGGAGTGGTTTGGAGCGCACGGAGTGGAGCTAAACCTTGCTCAGGAGCGACATTAAACTCGGATAATTTTGGGCTTATCGAGGTAATTACCTTGTCCCTCTATTGTAATTGGAAATTACATGTTTGTTAGGATATATAGTTGAAGTATACTATATATGGAACTATACTTAGTATTCGGCAATGTCTTTTGACTTAAGCCTGAAGAATTAAGAATCGAATCGAATCAGATTTACATAGGATGTATTGCAGTAGACTTGTGTTGTACATCGAGTAGAATTGTACACGTCAGGTTAGGCGTAAACCCCCACGGTTGGCTTGATGGCGGCCTCGATAGAGAGGAGATTTACGCTGTCATGGGGAGGTGTCGCCGAATTTTCTATAGAAAGATAGAAACTTGTGTTTTGGGGTTAATAGGCGTTTGTGACCTTTATAGGTGAAAGTACTAAGAGTAGCGTATTCTACTCGAGGAGTGGAAAGGGCTAGCAAGGTTGTAGTACTTGGAGCATTTTGCTTATTGTCGATAAATCGTCGCGAGGTATGTGAACCTCTTCCTATCTTTTCTAGCATGATTGTTGTGAACTATGTAGTACGAGACGCATACGTGCTAAGTGATTTGGTTGGTTTAAAACATAGGGTGTTATAATGGCTTTATGGGAAGTTAGTTATAACGACCTTATGTAAGTGAAAATGGTTACTGATGTTAGAAGTTAAGAGACTTGATCTTATAAGATAAGAGACTTAACTTATTTGTTTTAATGAGGATGTTTGTGTGAAACCTCATTCGTGAGTAATGAGTACTTGGTTTTTAAAGTGATAATGTTTTACTGATTTGGGAATCGAATGTGTATCGATGCACTGCGCAGCGTTAATAAAAGGAAAATGTATTAAATAATGATGTGTTGTATTAAAACCAGTAGAAACCTCCATCTGCATAGAAGCTAAGATGAGACAAAAATGATATTACATTTTCTAGATCACGGTCTTTGTAATAAGATCGTTATAAACAAGAATAAACTACTCACGTATATGACATATGTTACTCAATTGTTCTAAAAAGGAATCAAGTGATTAAGTTTGGGGAACTATGAAACCATTTGAAAATGAGAAGCTTGAGTAATTGAAACTAGGCAAACTGGAACTTAGGAAAAGAATGTTGTTACTTGATTTTGAAAAGGAAGGTGGGTTTGTCATTCTAATACTACGGGTATCGGGTGACTTTTATAAAAGTAATGGATCTCTTTTAAAAGAACTTAACGTATGTAGTACTTTGGGGTTAAAAACCCGGACTTTGGCATAAAATGAAAGTACTTTGAGTTGTGTGAAACTTGCCTATGCTTGTTGTTGTGAAACTTGCCTATGCTTGTGATGATAGCCTTTATTGTACAAGCGTTGTGTTTCTGTGTTACCGTGTCTCTCGATAGAGGGTCGGTTGACTGGTTGAGAACTTACTTGGACGTCTAAGGACGGAGAAATTCCACGCACGCTCTCGTTGATAGTATTATTGTTGTTAACCGCTTTGGACATACTGACACGATGCGTAGCGCACGGGTATGCTTCCATTTTGGTTAAGGTCTTGTGGTTAATCGCTTTGGATATACTGACACGATGCGTAGCGCACGGGTATGTTTCCATTTTGATTATCGCCTTGTGATTTCCTTTTGGACATACTGACACGATGCGTAGCGCACGGGTATGCGTCCATTTGGAAAGTTGTCTTATTGTTTCCCTCTGGACATACTGACACGATGCGTAGCGCACGGGTATGCGTCCATTTGGAAAGTTGTCTTATTGTTTCCCTTTGGACATACTGACACGATGCGTAGCGCACGGGTATGCTTCCATCTGGATTGCTGTCTTGTTGTTGAGGTCACATGGACATGTCTACACCGATGCAGAATTCCGGGGGCATGTGGCCATGTGACATTGGTATTATTGTTGCATCATGGACATGTCTACACCGATGCAGTATTCCGGGGGCATGCGCGCGATGCGAACGATTGATGTTGTGGCGTGAGACCCATAGTTATATTGGAGTGATGATCGCTTTATGTTGCGAATCGTAGTTTGGTTATCATACATGTCTCTGCTTTATATAGACTAGTATGATTTCATTTACTGATTGCAGGATTCACATACTTGGTACTGTTATCGACCTCCCCGGGGCCGTTCACGCCGCAGTAGAGGTACATCGGCCGTAGATCCTCGCTCATAGGATCACGCCAACAGCATTTGAAGCTCCGTTTCTCCGAGGCTTATCTTTTGGTAGGTGTTCCTCGAGTTGTAGGTTCTTGTACATTCGTGGTATGGCGGGCCCCGTCTCCGTCATAGTCATTGTATATCTTAGAGGTCCAGAGTAATTGTAAGTGTGGTTGTAAAAGGATTAAACTGCTCGAGTTTTATGTATATACCGAAGGCAACTGCTTTGGTTGGCCTGCTTATTTATTATATCTTTTGTTAAATGACTCATGTTTTATGTTCCGTGATTTTCTCGATGTATGTATCACCAGGGTGCCCGGTAAGGCACGATGAACGGGCCCCGAACGGTCGTTACAAAAAGTGGTATCGAGCGATTAATCCTCGGAAAGTGTCTACGCACCGTGTCTAGTAGAGTCTCGATTATCGATGTGTTGTGCACCACATCTATAATCGTGAGGTCGCAGGACATTTAGGATTGGTTTCCATTCTTCTCATTCCTTAGATCGTGTTGTAAGTTGTACCCTCCGACGTATCTCGCTTTTACCGATTATGCCTCCGCGCAAGGCAACCAGAGCCCGAAGGGCAAGGCACCGAGGTGCGCTAGTGAGATACAGAGAGTACGAGGGCGCAGCCCGCACAAGACTGAGGTTGTGCTTGACGGCGGTTTCGCGACGCCGCCAAAGACCAAAGAGAGTTTAGAGCCGCGGCAGTGGGCCGATGAGACTACTGATGCACGAGCCTCCAGTCCCACAGTCTGGAGCAGGGGAGATGGGTCACACGGAGATGGCCCAGTTATTGGCCAGGGTTGTGGCCAGATATGAGGACAGCCGACGCAGCAGCCTTGCCCAAAGAGCACCAGCCGTTCACCCCGAGCAGATAGTTTGAGGCTACGGACTTTACGAGTTGTAGCCCGCGAGTTTTATGGGTCGAGTCCTGAGGATGATCCGCAGGAGTTCATCCGGCGCCATACGATCACGCGGGTGATCAAGGCTTCAGAGACCGAGTCTGTGACCTTTGTTTCGATCGGCCGCGTGATACCGCAATGATTGGTTTGATTCACGGAGCTTTCGGGAGAGCATGCACTCCAGCAGTATGGGATGAGTTTTCGGGCTTTCTCACGCACTTCTTGCCTCCGCAGATGAGGAGGGCACGCCGACAGATTTTTGTTCTTGAGACAGAGAGGCGACCGTCGTGGAGTACAATGTCGAAGTTCGATTCTTTAGCTCGATATGTCCTCGCGCTAGTTGCAGATATGGAGGATAGGGTGCATCGCCACGCCGCGGGCTTGATGATTATATGGCCGAATCTTGTGCGTGTTTCTCTTCACCGGCATGGACATTGCCCGCACGCAGCTCACGCACCAGGATGCGAGGCACGGAGGGTCGGCGAATGACCGGATCGCCAGAAGAGGCCGTGACGCAGGGTCCTGGTGGCTTTCGAGGCGACCGCCTCAAGAAGAGCTAGTTATATACCCCCACCGCATGCAGTGGTCCTCCACCGCCTTCGGAGCGGTCGTGGCTCGAGCGGTTCAGATTTTCGGCAGAGCAGGGGTGTTAACCAGCTGAAGCCACCCCTACCTCGTTGTGACCATTGTGGTAGACTCCATCTTTGGAAAGTGTCGTGCTAGATTGGGAGTTTGTTTTGCATGCGGCGGCAGGCCATTTTGCGGAATCGCCCTACCAAGGGAAGCGCGGATGTTACGACTCAGCCTTCAGGATTTGTGGCTGGTTCATCACCTTCTACAGCTATGCGCCCTGCAGGGCAGGCCTATGATTAGAGTGGAGCGGTAGCTTCAGGTATATCCTTCACCCTCTAGAGTTTTGGTATGCTTGTTATGATGATCTCATTATTGTGTGCTATGTACGGATAGCATTGTGATATGTGTGAGTTAGAATACATGGTTAGTTGGAAGGATACGTATGGGGGCATGGTAAGTGTGAACCTTAGACTATGTCACGACTGAGACCTTAGGGGTAAGGTCGTCTTGAGATTAAAGATTCGTTTTATGTTTGACTTTTATCAGAGTAGTAGTATACGTGGGATTTATTTGTGTGATAAGTCCGTGGGTAGTGTGAGATGGAAGTGGTAGCTTTCATGATGTGAATTAGTAAGATTGTTCCGGATCGGGGAACAAGAGTTTGGCGCGGTTGGGGGTCGGGTTGAGGACCATTTGCGGGTCAACCCGTGACCCGGTTTGGGGTGGGGTCAGTTCTGGGTGGTCCCGCCAGGTGGTAGGGTCACGAGGATGCTAGGCCCAAGTTTGTATGATCATCGTATGAGTTCGTGGACGCGTTCGACCAGAAGCGGTTCGTAAAGGCCGGGAATGGCCTTAAGGAAGTTTGAGGTTAGTAAGATGACCAAGTTTGGAGGTAGTGACTCCAGAGATTTTCGAGCGGAAGTAATGACCAAGTATGGTACGTCTTTGGGAGAGTTCAAGCGTCCGAGAAGGGCACGACGAGTAAGGAAAGAAGAGGACGTATGTTATTTCGCGGCTGCGTGGCATCGCAACTTGTTAGAGGAACTTTATCGTTATTCGACTTGAGAAGGAACATTCGGACGAATGTTTCTAAGGAGGAGAATGTTATACCCGTAGTTGCGGTGGTATGTATGTGAGGACGCACGCATTTGAGAGTACGACAGAAAATTTTGAAAAGAAAGAAAGATGTGAGTTTTGACGGAAAAGTTTCGGTTATTTGTGAAGAAAAAGGTTCGTTAATGGGAATTGGATTCCCAGATTTTGTATTTGTACTTCATAGATTATATTAGAATTTTGAGATTTTATTTTCTGAAATGGTCATGTGGGCCCACGGGAGAAATATACGGTTTTGTGGGGCCCGCTTTGTTTTTGAGATTTCGGATTTTGGATATTTTCTAAGACGAAATATTCGGCGACCGGGGCGACACGTGTCACCCCACGTGGCACCCTTTGGCCGAAATATTTATTGTGCACAACACCCGACAGAGTCGTTTTCGACGAAACGCTTTACTAAGCTTACGAAGGGAAAATTCGGCTATGTCATTTAGTATTTTTGCGAATTTTTCCGAGAGGCTAACGTTTGGACCAACGAGAGGGCAACACTTGGCACCTCTCGTTGGTGGACTGAAAGGCTCGCCAGGCCGAATGGACGGGCAAGTTGTGGTAGATATTTGTGTAGATATTTGTGAGGATTTGTGGAGTAGGGTTAGGGTGCACTTGGCTTGATCTTGCCTTACACTTGTGTAGCACTTGGCTTGATCTTGCCATTGGTTGGCCTTTGGCTTTGCTATAAATACCCTCCTGTGAAGACTTATTCATTCACTCCTCACTTTGTCTAAGTCTTGAAATCCCTCCCTCTCCCTTGTTGTTGCTCTCGTCCAACTCCCTTCTCCCCCTTAGAAAGAGGCCCTTGGCCGAGAACACCCCCTCCCCCTTGTGAGGTCTAGCCGTGGGGTACCCCCCCCCTAGCCTAGTTGTTTTCGTATAATACCCCTTGTTGTGGTATAGAAATAATCCCTAGTATTGTTATAATGCCCAATATACCTTAGCCTTGTACCTTGTAGTATTCCAAAGATACCTCTTTAAGTAGAGTCGGTAAATACTAGCTTTTGTCCTTGTTAGTCTCAAACCGAAACCCTAAGGAAATCTTCATCGTTGGTTGAAGTATGTGAGTAGAAGTTGGTTAGAACTTCTAAGGGTTGTTTGGAGTGGTTTGGAGCGCACGGAGTGGAGCTAAACCTTGCTCAGGAGCGACATTAAACTCGGATAATTTTGGGCTTATCGAGGTAATTATCTTGTCCTCTATTGTAATTGGAAATTACATGTTTGTTAGATATATAGTTGAAGTATACTATATATGGAACTATACTTAGTATTCGCAATGTCTTTTGACTTAAGCTGAAGAATAAAGAATCGAATCAATCAGTATTTACATAGGATGTATTAAAAGAGACTTGTGTTGTACATCGAGTAGAATTGTACACGCCAGGTTAGATGTAAACCCCTCGTTGGCTTGATGGCCTACTCGATAGAGAGAGATTTACGCTGTCATGTGGGAGGCTTCCGAATTTTCTATAGAAAGATAGAAACTTGTGTTTTGGGGTTAATAGACGTTTGTGACCTTTATAGGTGAAAGTACTAAGAGTAGCGTATTCTACTCGAGGAGTGGAAAGGGCTAGCAAGGTTGTAGTACTTGGAGCATTTTGCTTATTGTCGATAAATCCTCGAGGTATGTGAACCTCTTCCTATCTTTTCTAGCATGATTGTTGTGAACTATGTAGTACGGTAGACGCATACGTGCTAAGTGATTTGGTTGGTTTAAAACATGTGTTATAATAGCTTTATGGGAAGTTAGTTATAACGACCTTATGTAAGTGAAAATGGTTGATGTTAGAAGTTAAGAGACTTGATCTTATAAGATAAGAGACTTAACTTATTTGTTTTAATGTGGATGTTTGTGTGAAACCTCATTCGTGAGTAATGAGTACTTGGTTTTTAAAGGGATAATGTTTTACTGATTTCGGGAATCAGAATGTGTATCGGCAGACCACTGCAGCGTTAATAAAAGGAAAATGTATTGAATAATGATGTGTTGTATTAAAACCAGGAGAAACCTCCATCCGCATAAGCTAAGATGAGACAAAATGATATTACATTTTCTAGATCACGGTCTTTGTAATAAGATCGTTATAAACAAGAATAAACTACTCACGTATATGACATATGTTACTCAATTGTTCTAAAAGGAATCAAGTGATTAAGTTTGGGGAACTATGAAACCATTTGAAAATGAGAAGCTTGAGTAATTGAAACTAGGCAAACTGGAACTTAGGAAAAGAATGTTGTTACTTGATTTTGAAAAGGAAGGTGGGTTTGTCATTCTAATACTACGTATCGGTGACTTTTATAAAAGTAATGGATCTCTTTAAAAGAACTTAACGTATGTAGTACTTTGGGGTTAAAACCCGACTTTGGCATAAAATGAAAGTACTTTGAGTTGTGTGAAACTTGCCTATGCTTGTTGTTGAAACTTGCCTATGCTTGTGATGATAGCCTTTATTGTACAAGCGTTGTGTTTCGTGTTACCGTGTCTCTCGATAGAGGTTGGTAGTTGAGAACTTACTTGGACGCGCTTGGTGACGGAGAAATTCCACGCACGTTCTCGTTGATAGTATTATTGTTGTTAACCGCTTTGGACATACCGACACGACGCGTAGCGCGGGTATGCTTCCATTTTGGTTAAGGTCTTGTGGTTAATCGCTTTGGATATATCGACACGATGCGTAGCGCGCGGGTATGTTTCCATTTTGATTATCGCTTGTGATTTCCTTTTGGACATATCGACACGATCGTAGCGCACGGGTATCGCCCATTTGGAAAGTTGTCTTATTGTTTCCTCTCGACATATCGACACGATGCGTAGCGCATCGTATCGCCCATTTGGAAAGTTGTCTTATTGTTTCCTTTGACATACCGACACGATGCGTAGCGCACGTATGCTTCCATCCGATTCTTGTCTTGTTGTTGAGGTCACATGGACATGTCTACACCGGCGCACTCCGGCATGTGGCGTGTGACATTGGTATTATTGTTGCATCATGGACATGTCTACACCGGCGAGATTCCGGGCATGCGCGTGATGCGAACTCGATTGATGTTGTGGGCGTGAGACCCATAGTTATATTGGAGTGATGAGCTTTTATGTTGCGAATCAGAGTTTGGTTATACATGTCTCCCGCTTTATATAGACTAGTATGATTTCATTTACGATATTGCTGATTTCACATACTTGGTACTGTTATCGACCTTCGGGGCCGCGTTCACGCCGCAGGTAGAGGTACATCGGCCGTAGATCCTCGCTCATAGGATCACAAGCCAACAGATTGAAGCTCCGTTTCTCGGAGGCTTATCTTTTAGTAGTGTTCCACGAGTTGTAGGTTCTTGTACATTCGGGGTATGGCGGGGCCCCGTCATAGTCATCAGTATATCTTAGAGGTCTGTAATCTTGTGGGCGTGGTTGTAAAAGGATTAAACTGTTCGTTTTATGTATATACCAAGGCAATTGTTTTGGTTGCTGTTTATTTATTATATCTTTTGTTAAATGACTCATGTTTTATGTTCCACTGATTTTCTACGATGTATGTATCACTAGGGTGCGGGTAAGGCACGATGCGCCCGAACGGTCGTTCTGATGATAGCCTTGTAATACTTTCTTGTTGATTTGTTAAGTAAACATGCTAGGATGCTACGTGTGTTAGTATCTTGTGATGTTTGTGTAAAGGGGTTTCTCTTGATTGTGCTTATGTTGTTTAAACGATGTTTATGTTAGTATTGTATCACTCATGATTAGGGTTAAGCGCCTCCGTCGCGGGGTAGACTCGGTAGTCTGTGTGACCTATGATTCGAGAATACCTTATGCGGTCTGTGGCCTATCGGGCTGCGAGTTCGAGTTAGTGTGCGGCCTTTGTGGTCATGCGGTCTATGTGGCTACGCGACGGCGAGTCCAGACGTGGCAGGGAGTAGCTACCCTCGATGCGGAATACCTCACGCGGGCCATTGGGTGGCCCACGCGAGCTACGGAAGTTCGGGGCTAGACGCGACCGTTATACCGTATTTCGGTGGTATGCGTGAGACGACGTGAGAAATTTGAGCCTTAAAAGTTAGGCAAGGTTCAAATTGTACACAACTACCGAGGAGTCGTTTTTAAACGTTTCCACGCTTTCGTAGGAAAATTCCGCTATGTCATTTATATTTTTATGGATTTTTCCAGAGATGAAATATTTTGGACCAACGGGAGGGTGACACTTGTCACCCTCATCGGGCGCAACCATGGCCTTGGCTTGGACGATTTGGCTTAGTGGGAGTAGGTAGGATATTTGTGCAAGTTGGTGTGGTAGATGGATAAGGTGCACATGGCTAAATCCTAGCCCTACACTTGCCTAACACTTGGATGAATCTCGCCATTGGTTGGCCATTTCTTGACCTATAAATACCCTCTAACTTGATGAACTTCTTCATCCAAATATTTTCTAAGTCTTGAAAACCTTCCCCTCTCCTTTGTGTAGCTCGTCCTACCTTCCCTCCCCTTGGAAGGCCGTTGTGGTAGAGTAACCCCTAGCCTAGTTGTGCTAGTCGAAATACTACCCCCTTGGTAGAAATGTATTCTACAAGTATTGTTATAATGCCCAAAATACTTTAGCCAAATACCTTGTAGTACTTTCCAAAGTACTTTTATCTAAAAGCTTGGAAAATACTATTATACTTTCCTTTAGCCACTAAACGAAACCTAAGGAAATCTTCATTGTTGGTGGAAGTGTTAAGTAGAAGTTGCGTAGAACTTCAAGGGTTGTTTGGAGCGGATTGGAGCACTCGAGTAGAGCTAAACGTTGCTAAGGAGCGACATTAAACTCGGATAATTTTGGGGCTTATCGAGGTAAATACTATCGTCCTTCTAGTGTAATTGGAAATTACATACTATAGTAGTATAGAAATGAATATAAGATTCATAAGAAGAGAATTGAATCGTAATAGAAGGATATTACGTAAAAGACTTGAAATAAATCACTTGAGAAGAAAATAAGTAGAAGTTAAACCGTACTTACATAGATTGTATATACTGATGGTCGATAACCTTTATTGGTTGAATGTTCGCAAGTACGGGCTACTTAGAAGGTGGACCAGGCTAGGCGGGTTATAGCCGTGGGCGTTTTGCTTATAGTCGATAATCGTCGCGGTATGTGATTCTTCTTATACTCTTGAGCATGAAGTATTTTAAAAGTATATATATATAAGCGGTAGACGACGTGTGGCAATGTCTTTTGACTTAAGCTGAATAATATATATATGTAGTACGGTGACGACGTGTGCTAATCGAATATAATTGTACGGCAATGTCTTTTGACTTAAGCACGAATAATAAGAACCTTGAAATATTTTAAAGGAATATATATATAGTACTAGACGTGCGTGTTAACTGAATGTAGTATTATGGCAATGTCTTTTGACTTAAGCCTGAATAATAAAGAATCTTGAAGTATTTCAACAGAATTAAGAAACCTTTTTGAAAGAAGAGTAATGCTTGGTTTTGAAAACATAAGAGTTATACTAGCTTTATGGGAAGTTAGGTATAACGTCTTAAGAGAGATAAAGAGAATGGTTTACTGATTGTTAGAAGTTAAGAGACTTGATCTTATAAGATAAGAGACTTAACTTAAATGAATTAATATGAGTTTTGTGTGAAACCTCATTCGTGAGTAATGAGTACTTGGTTTTTAAAAGGGAATAATGTTTTACTGATTTCGGAAATCAGAATGAGTATCGACAAACCACTGCAGCGTTAATAAAGGAAAATGTAATGAATAATGAAGTATTATTAAAACCGTGGAAACCTCCATCCGCATAGAAGCTAAGATGAGACAAAATGATATTACATTTCCTAGATCATGGCTGCTTTAATAAAGATGGTTATAAAATAAACTACGCACACATATGGCATATGTTATTCAATTGTTTTAAAAAGAGATTAAGACATTGAACTATGAAACTTTTCTAAAAGAGACTTGAGTAATTGGAATTAGGCAACCTGGAACTTTAGGAAAAGAAAGGCATTGTTATGTCTTAAATTGGTTTTAAAACATAAAGTGTTATAACAGTTTTATGGGAAGTTAGTTATAACGACTTTATGAAAACAAAAGAAGGGTTTTATCATTAGTTTTAATGTGATAACTTGGCTTTAATAAGAGAAGTGTTTTGGTTTGCTAAAAATGTGAGTCACTCTATTTTATACTACGGGTATTGGGTGACTTCTATAAAAGGAATGGATCTCTTTAAAAGGAATTTAACGTACGTAGTACTTTAGGGTTAAAACCCGGACTTTGATATAAAATGGAAGTACCTCGAGTTGTGTATAACTTGCCTATGCTTGTTGTTGTGTAACTTGCCTATGCTTGTTGTGATAGCCCTTGTTATAGAATTGTGTTTATACTACCGCGCCTCTCGTTGGAGGCGGTTGACTTATTGAGAACTTACATGGACATGTCTACACCGATGCAGTCCGGGGCATGTGGCTACGCGCAGGTTGATTACCCGATATATTGTTATCGTGGTTACATGGACATGTCTACACCGATGCAGACCGGGGCATGTACGTGCGGCAGGTTGATCACCCGATATATTGTTGTTGATGTTACATGAACATGTCTACACCGGCGCAGAATCGGGGCATGGCTACGGCATTGTTATTATTATTGTTGCATCATGGACATGTCTACACCGGCGCACTCCGGCATGTGGCCATGATGCGAACATGATTGATGTTGTGGCGTGAGACCCATAGTTATATTTGAGTGACGATTTTGGCGTGAGTCCTCGACTTACATGATCGCTTGTTTATCGTGAATCGTATTTTGGTTATCATACAAGTCTCCCGCTTTATATAGCGTTATGATTTAATCGCAGATTTTCGCCACATACTTGGTACTGTTATCGACCTCCTTCGGGCCGCGTCATGCCGCAGTAGAAGTACATCGTCGATCCCCGCTTTAGGATCACCCTTCAACAGACGGAAGCTCCGTTCCTTGAGGCTTATCTTTTGTATGTGTTCCCGAGTTGTAGGTTCTTGTACATTCAGGGTATGGCGGCGTCCCGTCATAGTTGTTGTAAATCTTAAAGGTGCAGAGTAATCGTTGTGGCGGTGGTTGTAAAAGGATTAAACTGTTCAAGTTTTAGTTTTATATATATGCCGAAAGGCGATTTTCTCTCAGATAAAATGTGTCTCATTTTACAGTTGTTTCATGTTCCGCTGATTACTCTGATGTATGACTACTTGGGTGCCCGGGTAAGGCACGACCACGCCCCGAGCAGTCGTGACACGCATCACATTAGATATCGCGGCGAGTGGCACTTTGATCATGCGACGGTCAGGCAGATCATGATACGCTTTATGACCTTGTTGTGCGTGGTTTTAGTACGGCTATGCCTTCGCCTTACCCGCAGACGGTTTTATGATGACACGGTGGGACCTAGTGTTCATGTGTATTCCTTGGTGCTTTTATATCATAGGCTGCAGCGGTGAGAAGGTATTCCACGGCATGATTGATGTTGTGGGCGTGAGACCCATTGTTATATTTGAGTGATGACTTTGAGGCGTGAGTCACGACTTGACATGATTGCTTATTTATTGTGAATCGTAGTTTGGTTATCATACATGTCTCCCGCTTTATATAGACTACTATGATTTCATTTACTGATATTTTCGCCACATACTGGTACTGTTATCGACCTCCTTTGGCCGTTTGCGTTCACGCCGCAGGTTGAGGTACACCACCGCCGTTGATCCTAGCTCTCGTGGTCACAAGCGTTTGGGAAGCTCCGTTTCTCGGAGGCTTATCGATGGTATAGTCCGTCGTAGTAGGTGCTTACATTCAGGGTATGGCGGCCGCCCGCCATGGTTGTCATTTTACTCTTAGAGTGCGTAATCATGTCGCAGGTAGCCGTAAAAGTGTAACTGCTTCAAATTGTTATTCATATATATACCGAAGGTAACCGTTTTGGTTAGCTGTCTTCTTATTTCACCGTCTTATTACATTGGTTTCATGTATTGTCTTTATATTCCCGATTTCTCGATGTTGTATCACTAGGGTGCCCGGTAAGGCACCACCACGCCCGTTCGGTCGTGACAAAAGTGGTATCGAGCGGTTAATCCTCGGAAAGTGTCTACAGGCCGTATCCGCAGAGTCTTGATTATCTGTGTTGCGCACCACACCAATAATCGTGAGGCTATAGGATAGTTAGGATTGGTTCCTATTTCTTCTCACTCGCAGATCGTGCCTTAGAGCCGTTGTAAGTTGGACCCTCTAACGTATTTCTTTCCCTTACCGTTATGCCTCCGCGTAGGGCAAACCCGAGCCCAGGAGGGCTGGCAGCCGAGGGAGCTGCGAGTAGAGTTCTGAGGGTTACGCGGGCACAGGCCCAATCATCACCTGGGGTGGTGCTTCATTCGGGGGGTTTTGCGACGTCACTAGCCCCAGCAGAGTTTAGCACGGCGGCGCAGCTCCTCGCGCCATGACTTTGAACCTTCGGGCCCACGGCCGGGAACAGAGAATATAGATTGCAAAGAGGCGACCACATTAGCTATGGATTTGACTACGAGAGTATACCGATCATCGCGAGTTTTGATGACTATCTAAGAGAGGTTGTGAAAAAGTAGCTCTTGATCGAGAATGAGCATGGCTGCGTTGTGCTTATGTGCAACAGATTGAGAAACGTAGAGATCGACGGTTAACCAAGGACAATGAAGAGGCCGTAACAAAGAAGGTCCTTTGGTAACTTTCGAGGCGAATCGCCTCACCGCAGATTTGTTATACACATCCACCAACTGCGAATGGTCCTCCATAAGGTTCAGGACATTGGGGTGTTCGAGTTGGTCGAGCTTCCGCTCACACTACACGTAGGTTTCGACCACGCTTTTCCCCGTGTTCATTAGCGATGACGCCATCCCGGGAATGTCGCCTTTAGTTGGTACTTGTTTTACCTACTACCGCCGTGGCCATATGTCGAAAGGATGTCCTAGTAAGAGGGATGCAAGTAGGAGGACTCAACCTTCATGATCAGTGACCAGTTCATCATCTTCCCTAGCTATGCGCCCTACGGGGCAGGTTTGATTAGAACGACTAAGGGGAGTGAAGCAAAGAGATACATGTATATCCTTAACCCTCTAGAGATTAGTACGTGTAAGATGGGTATATCTTAAGTATTATGTTCAGATAACATAAGTGAAAAATTGTGATTAGAAATCATGGTTGGTTAGCCAGGAAAGATTTGGGGATAAGGGAAAGTGTGAGCCTTAGAATGTTATATGTGGAGACCTTAGAGGTAAGGCCATCTCGAGTAAAGAGGTATTTTATGTTTGACCCTTATCGGAGTGCATAGTGCACATGAGGTATAGTTGTATAATAAGTCCCTGAGTAGTGTAGAATGAAAGAGGGTAGTTGAGCTAAGAAGACCGCTAGGTTTTCGTAACGTGATTAGTAAGATTGTTCCGGATCGGGGAGCTAGTGTTTTGCGTATTGCCGGGTCGGGTTGAGGCCATGTTGCGGGTCAACCCGCGGCCTGTATGGTGGTGGGGTCAGTTTGTGGTGGTCCCACTTTGTGTTAGGGTCACGAGGGTGTTAGGCCCAAGTTTAGTTAACCATCATACGAGTTCGTGGATGCGTTCAACCAGTAGTCGGGCCAATGAGGTCAGCCCGTATTGTCTTTCAGTCAAGATCATTTAATCGTCAAAGGGTTATGCGAGATGTTATATCGGGAAGGTTGTATGGTCAAGACGAGGTGCCCGCTTCACCTTATGTCGCGATGGAGCCTGTGTTACGGTATTTTCGTTTTCCGGAAGTTTTACCAGGCAGGGTTGAGGAACTCAGGTGAGTCTCAGTATCGCATTCGCCCTCGGGCCAATGTGTGGATTTCAGGGGTAGCTGTAAGGATTGTTGTCTCCTGTTGAGGGAGTGTTTTTATAACCACCATTTCAGTATTCGAATGTCGCTTTATGACGCCTTGTAGGGGCGGAAATGTAAGTTGCCGTTCGATTGGTTCGATGTTGGCAAAGTTCAGATAGTTGGTTCATACTTATTCATTAGGATGTGGATAGGGTGAAGCTTATCCAGAAGAGGTTATCGATACCGAATCAACGAAGTCGTATGCGGATGATCGACGACGCTGAGTTCGAGTTGACGGTGGGTCTTCTCGAAGGTACCACCCCGGAGGGGTGTAACGAGTTTTGGAAAATCAGAGGAAACTTAGCCCGAGTTACTTTGGGCCTTTTTCAGGTCATGTGAAGAGTAGGCCAGATTGCCTATATGATTAGCTTTTGCCGTCCGACTTAGGAGACAGTATGTCCAGTCTTTCGTGTTGTTATGTTCGGGAAAGTATCGGAGATCCATGCAGAGTGTTCCCAGTTAATGATGACCAAGTTAGAGATAGTCACCCAGGGATTTGGAAACTGAATCAGTAACAGAGATATGGTAAGAAAGAGTTCGAGTGTACGAGAAGGGTACGACGCGTAAGGGAAAAAGCGAGCATGTATTGCGAGCATAGATGTGATCATTTCTTTTGTAAGGAGAAGGTGCGATGGAAGTATATTTTAGACATCGGGTAAGGGCTTTTGTGTTGCTAGAGGTGTTTCTGTGGCCAGGTATGGCAGGATTATTCTCGTAAGTATAGTAGTGAAGACTATACTGGCGCACGTTTGTTTTGGGACTTAGAAGTAACATTCGGGACGAATGTTTCTAAGTGTTATACCCCGTATTTCCAGAGTATATACGTAAGGACGTACGTACGACAATTTGAGACTTAAAATTTGGCATAGGTTCGAAATTTTGTGCACAACACCCGGTTAGAGTCGTTTTTCGACGAAACGTTTTACTAAGTTTGCGAAGGGAAAATTCCGGCTATGTCGTTTAGTATTTTTGCGGATTTTTCCGAGCGACGGAACATTTTTGGACCAACGGGAGGGTGACACTTGTCACCCTCATTGGACGGTTTGAGAGGCCACGGCTAGGAGGGTTTTGAGGCCCTTTTCATGGGTCTTTGTTTTGTGAGGGATTTAAGGAGTAGGTTAGGGTGCACTTGTGCCAATCTTGGCCATCCACTTGCCCCCCACATGGCTTGATCTTGTCCGTTGGTGTCCCTATAAATACCCCCCCTTGTGATGAACTTATTCATCCATTCCTCACTTTGTCTAAGCCTTGAAAACTCTCCCCCCCTTTGTGTTGTTCTCGTCCAAGCCTCTCCCCCTTCCCCTTTGAGTGGCCTTGTGGCCGAGAGGGGTACCCTCCCCCCTTGGTAGTGTTCTAGCCGAGGGGTACCCCCCCCTAGCCTAGTTGTTTCGAAATATACCCCCTCCCTTGTGGTATTGAAATACTTCTTCAAGTATTGTTATAATGCCCAAAATACCTTAGCCTTTACCTTGTAGTATTCCAAAAGTTACCTCTATACGTAGAGCCCGGAAATACTACCTTTTGTCCTTTTAGTCTCAAACCAAAACCCTAAGGAAATCTTCATAGCGAGTTGAAGTATTTAAGTAGAAGTTGGTTAGAACTTCTAAGAGTTGTTTGGAGCGGATTGAGCGCATGAGTAGAGCTAAACCTTGCTCAGATCGACATTATAACTTGGATAATTTTGGGCTTATCGAGGTAAATATTCTTGTCCCCTTATTGTAATTGGAAATTACATGTTTGAGGATTATATAGTTTAAGTATAATATATATAGAACTAAGCATAGCTTTGCGGCAATGTCTTTTGACTTAAGCCTGAATTTAAAGAAGAGAATCGAATCAGTAATTACATAGATCAGACATACAGAGACTTGTGGTATTATCAGATAGTAGAATTGTATACGTCCGGTTAGATGATAACCCCCTGGTCGCTTGGTAGCCACTCGATAGAGAGAGATTTACGTTGCGGGGAGGTGTCACGAATTTTCTCAGAGAATATGGAACCGCGGTTAGAAGTTAATAGACGTTTGGCCCTATAGGTGGAAGTACTACGAGTAGCGTATTCTACTTGAAGAGTGGAAAAGGCTAGCCGTTACTGATCTTGTGAGCGTTTTGCTTAGTGTCGGTAATCGTCGCGCGGTCTGTGAACCTCTTCCTATGCTGTCTAGCATGATGCTTTGTAAACTATGTAGTACGCAGACGTATATGTGCTAAATGAGTTGGTTGGTTTAAAACATAGGGTGTTATAATAGCTTTATGGGAAGTTAGTTATAACGACTCTATGTAGGTAAAAGATTGGTTTATTGATTGTAGAAGTTAAGAGACTTGATCTTGAAAGATAAGAGACTTAACTTGTTTTACTTGGTAATTAACATTTTGTTAAAAGTGTTGTGAAACCTCATTCGCGAGTAATGAGTACTTGGTTTTAAAAAGAATAATGTTTTATTGATTTCGGAAATGAGAATAAGTGTCGAACAAACCACGAATAGCTTAATAAAGGAAAGTGTATTGACAAATAACAAATTGTTATTAAAACCAAGAGAAACCTCCATCCAGATAAGCTAAGATAAGACAAAATTGTATTACATTTCCTAGATCACGGTCATTGTAACAAGATTGTTGTAACTAAGAATAAACGGCTCACGTACAAGACATATGTTACTCAATTGTTTTAAAAGAGATTAAGACTATGAGTTATGAAACCTTTCTAAAATGAGAAACTTGAGCATTTGAAATTAGGCAAACTTGAACGTTTGGAAAATAATGTTGTTACTTGATTTTACAAAGGGAAGCGGATCCTTTAAAAAGAGTTAATGTACGTAGTACCTTAGGGTTAAAACCCAGACTTTGATACGAAATGGAAGTACCTTGAGTTGTGTGTAACTTGCCTATGCTTGTTGTTGTGTAACTCGCCTATGCTTGTTGTGATAGCCTTTGTTGTGCAAGTGTTGATATCAGGTGACTTCTTGGGAAGGAGTGGATCTTTTTATAAAAGTCTAGAAGTATGGTAATTTGCTTGAGCTTGTTTGTGATAGCCTGGTTGTGCGGTATATTGTTGTTGATGTCACATGGACATGTCTACACCGATGCAGACTCAGGGGCATGTGGCTACGCGCAGGTTGATTACTGATATATTGTTATTGTGGTTACATGGACACGCCTACACCGACGCACTCGGGCGTGCTACGCATGCGCGGTTGATCACCCAAGATATTGTTGTAAATGTCACATGGACGGTTCACACCGGCGCACTCCGGTACGTGGCCATGGGCATTGTTATTATTGTTGCATCATGGACATGTCTACACCGATGCAAAATTCCGGCACGCGCCGTGATGCGAACATGATTGATGTTGTGGGCGTGAGACCCATAGTTATATTTGAGTGATGACTTGAGGCGAGTCCTCGATCGACATGATCGCTTATGTAGTGAATCAGTAGTTTGGTTATCATACATGTCTCCCGCTTTATTTAGACTAGTATGATTTCATTTACTGATTTTACGCCACATACTTGGTACTGTCAGATCGACCTCCTTCGGGCCGTTCATGCCGCAAGTAGAGTACATCGGTAGTGGATCCTCGCCATAGGATCACGTTCAACAGATTGGGAAGCTCCGCTTCTCCGAGGCTTATTCTTGTATGTGTTCCCGAGTTGTAGGTTCTTGTACATTCAGGGGTATTGCGGCTCCCTGTCCCGTCATGCTTGTTGTAAATCTTAGAGGTCTGTAGTACTGTTGTGTGCAGCGTTGTAAAAAAGGATTCAACTGTTCGGGTTTTATGTATATATACGTAAGGCAACCGCTTTTGGTTGCTTTATGATCATATATCTTGTTTCATGTTTATGTTTTATTTTCCACGGTTTTCTCGATGTTGTATCACTAGGGTGCCCGGTAAGACACTACCACGCCCGGATCGGTCGTGACACTAAGGAGGAGAATGTTATACCGTATTTCCGAGTATGTACGTGAGGACGACGTAGAAAAGTTTGGGCTTTAAAGTAGGCTTGGCCGAATTATTTTGTGCACAACACCTTGCTAGAGTCGTTTCGACGAAACGCTTTACACAACTCGCGTAGGGTAAATTACGGCTATGTCATTTCTAATTTTTATGGATTTTTCCGAGAGACGAATATTTTGGACCAACAAGAGGGCGACACTTGGCACCTCTCATCAGCGGGCTTTGGGGCGCAATGGGGACGATTTCTTGGCTTTGTTTAGTCAAGGTTAGGTAGGATATTTTGTGGTAGATGGATAAGGTGCACTGGGTGAATCCTAGCCCTACACTTGCCTTGCACTTGGCATGATCTTGGCCATTGGTTGGCCATGGCTTGACCTATAAATACCCCTCCCCTTTGATGAACTTCTTCATCCAAAAATAATTTCTAAGTCTTGAAAAATCCCTCCCTCTCCCTCTTGCTAATTCTCGTCCCCTCCCCTTGTGAGGCTTTAGCCGAGTCCCTCCCCTTAGCGAGAGTACCCTCCTAGTGGGGTTGCCGGAGGGTATACACCCCCTTGTGGTGTTGTCTCGTATAAAACCCCCTCTTGGTAGAAATACTCTCCAAAGTATTGTTACTATACCCAAATTACCTTAGTCAGATACCTTGTAGTATTCCAAAGATACTCTATACGTAGAGCCCTAAATACTACCTTATGTCCTTTTTGTCTCAAACCAAAACCCTAGGGAAAATCTTCACAGTTGGTTGAAGTATTTAAGAAGAAGTTGCGTAGAACTTCTAAAGGGTTGTTTGGAGCGGGTTGGAGCGCCCGGAGTAGGAGCTAAGCGTTGCTCAGGATCGACTTTATAACTTGGATAATTTTTGGGCTTATCGAGGTAAATAATCTTGTCACTCTATTGTAATTGGTAATTACATACTGTAGTTGTATAAATGAATATAAGATTCATAGAAGAGATTTGAACTGTAATAGAAGGATATTACAGAAAAGACTTGAACTGAAATCACATCAGAAGAATAATCTACCGAGTAGTCTAGACTTTGATAGACTTGTATAACCTTTATAGGTTGAATGTTCTGTAAGTAGCATGTGCTACTTGGAAGGTGGAAAAGGCTAGCCGGGTTATAGCCGTGGAGCGTTTTGCTAATAGTCGATAAATCGTCACGAGGTATGTGATTCTTCCTATCCCCTTGAGCATGATATTTTAAAGAATATATATATAGTACGGTAGACGTACGTGTGTTAACTGAATAATAATTACGGCAATGTCTTCGGACTTAAGCTTGAATAATAATTACGGCAATGTCTTCGGACTTAAGCCTGAATAATAATTACGGCAATGTCTTCGGACTTAAGCCTGAATAATAATTACTAAATGTCTTTTGACTTAAGCCCTAATAATCTTGAAATATTTCAAAAGAATACCGAATCATTTTAATGTAAGAGTAATACTTGGTTTTAAAGCTTAAGAGTTATACTAGCTTTATGGGAAGTTAGGTATAACGGCTTAAGAGAGATAAAAGAATGATTTATTTAAGAAGTTAAGAGACTTGATCTTAAAAGATAAGAGACTTGACTTAATTGAATTTTGTTAAAAGTGTGAAACCTCATTCGTGAGTAATGAGTACTTGGTTTTCAAAAGGAATAATGTTTCCGATTTGGAAATCGTAATAAGTATCGAACAAACCACAAAGAACGCTAATAAAGGGAAATGTTTTGACTAATAAAGTATTATTAAAACCAAGAGAAACTACCATCCGCATGAAGCTAAGATGAGACAAAATGATATTACATTTCCTAGATCATGGCTGTTGTATCAAGATTGTTATGAACAAGAATAACCTACTCACACATAAGGTATATGTTTCTCAAATTGTTTTAAAGGATTAAAACTATGAACTACAAACCTTTCGAAAATGAGAAACTTGAGTAATTGAAATTAGGCAAACTTGGAACGTTTGGAAAAGAATATTGTTACTTGATGTTACAAAGAGAAGTGTTTTGATTTACTTCAAAAGATAATCACTCTATGTTCATATACTACGGGTATTGTGTGACTTTTGTGAAAGTAACGTATCTTTTAAAGAGTTAATGTATGAAGTACTTTGGGGATAAAAACCCGATCTTTTTAATCATATAGTAGAAAGTACCTTGTGTGTATAACTTGATTGTGTTGGTTTGTGATAGCCTTGTAATACTTTCTTGTTGATTTGTTAAGTAAACATGCTAGGATGCTACGTGTGTTAGTATCTTGTGATGTTTGTGTAAGGGGTTTCTTGATTGTGCTTACGCCGCTTAAACGATGTCGTTATGTTAGTATTGTATCACCATGATTCCGGTTAAGCCGCCTCCACGCGGGTAGACTCAAAGTGTCTGTGTGACCTATGATTCGAGAATACCTTATGCGGTTCACAGGTTTGCGCGAATCGCGGAGTTCCGTGTTAGTGTGCGGCCTTTGTGGTCACGCGGTCTATGTGGCTACGCGGACGGCGAGTCCAGACGCCGGGGAGTAGCTACCGATGCGGGAATACCTCACGCGGGCCATCGAGTGGCCCACGCGAGCTACGGAAGTTCTGTGGCTAGACGCGCACATTAGATATCGCGCGAGTGGCCGCCTTTGATCATGTGACGGCCAGACAGATCATGATACGATTTATGACCTTGTTGTAATCGTGGTTTTAGTAGTCGCTATGCCTTCGTATTTACCGTGACGGTTTTATGATGACACGTGGGACCTCGTGTTCATGTATTCCTCGTGCTTTTATATCATAGATCGCCAGCGGTGGAAGGTATTCCACCGCATGATTGATGTTGTGGGCGTGAGACCCATTGTTATATTTGAGTGATGACTTTGAGGCGTGAGTCCCGACTTGACATGATCGCTATTTATTGTGAATCGTAGTTTGGTTATCATACATGTCTCCCGCTTTATATAGACTACTATGATTTCATTTACGTGATTTTCGATTCACATACTTGGTACTGTTATCGACCTCCTTGGGCCGCGTTCATGCCGCAGTTGAGGTACACCGCCGTTGATCCTAGCTCTCGTGGTCACAGTCAACGTTGGGAAGCTCCGTTTCTCCGGAGGCTTATCAGTGGTATAGTCCCCTGTCGTAGTAGGTGCTTACATTCAGGGGTATGACGGGACCCTGTCTCGCCATGGTTGTCATTTTACTCTTAGAGGTCTGTAGTACTGTTGTGGGCAGAGCTGTAAAAGGGGTGTAACTGTTCAAATTGTTATTCATATATATACTGAAGGTAACCGTTTTTGGTTAGCCTGTCTTCTTATTTCACTGTCTTATTACATTGGTTTCATGTATTGTCTTTATATTCCGCTGATTTCTCTGATGTTGTATCACTAGGGTGCCCGGGGTAAGGCACCAGTCACGGGCCCGGGTTCGGGTCGTGACAACCATGCCTTTCTTTTAAACCAAAAACTCTTCAATTCCTCAAGTCTCTTTTCTTTTAGAAATCAAGTTCCTTACTTTGGAAATTTAAGAAAATTGATGCTTGTTTATAATGATTCTTATTAAAGCAGTCATGATCTAGGAAATGTAATAAAATTTTGTCTTATATTAGCTTCTATGCAGGTGGAGGTTTCTACTGGTTTTAATATAATTAATTAATTGTCAATACATTTTCCTTTAATAACGCTGCAGTGGTTTGTTCGATACTTTTTCTCATTTCCGAAATCAATAAAACATTATCCTTTTAAAGACCAAGTACCCATTACTCGTGAATGCGGTTTCACAAACTTAACACAATTCAAGTTCTTAACATTATCACAAGTCAGATATAAGCCAAGTCTCTTGCCTTTTAAAATCAACAAACCATTCTTTTACCTACATAAAGTCGTTATAACTAACTTCCCATAAAGCTATTATAACACTTTATGTTTTAAACCAACCAAATTGCTTAGCACACGACGTCTACCGTACTACATAGTTCACAACAATCATGCTAGAAAAGATAGGAAGAGGTTCACATACCGCGACGATTATCGACAAATAGCAAACGCTCCAAGCACTTCAACCCGCTTCTACTCCTTAAGCCAAGTAGATCACGCCACACGTAGTACTTCACTCCTAAAATGGTCATAGTACTTCTATCAAACCTTACTTACCATTGAAGACTTATACCAATAAAAAGCCCTCTAATTCTACGTAAAATGGGCAAGACTTCCCGCTTTTACATACTTTTCCACCTTTTCAAGGCCCGATAACAGAACCAACATACCACATTTAAGGCGCAACATTTCGAAATTTTAAAGAAGGGATCACACGCCCAAACGGACGCGATTAACAATCTTCCCTTAACGATACAATACAATAATTAAAAAGGATCACACGCCCAAACTAACGCGATTGAACAATCTTCCCTTAATGTAAATGTAAATACAAATGTAAATACAAATCCAAAGTAAATACACCAAAGTAAATACTGATCCTTAAGTTGGGGTCCTTGGCCAACTTTTTCATTTTACTTATCCACTTACTTCATTAGTCATCCAACTTATATTCCATCTTAATATAAGTTATAGTTACTTTGTTATTACTTAACAAGTAAGATCGCTTGATACGTTTGATACGTTTTAATGGCCAAATGCCAATCCTTTCTTTTAACAAGTTAACAAGATCCAACTCCTCCAAACTTTACTCCATATATTATATATTCCATAATATACTTATAATATATGTATAATAACCAATTCACAAAGAGGTTTAAGTTTTACTACCTCAAATAGCCCAAGAATATCCAAGTTCTTAAAGTCGCTCCAAGCAAGTCTTAGCTCCAAATCTGTTATACCCCGTATTTCCAGAGTATGTACGTGAGGGCGTACGTACAAAAGTTTTTAGCCTTAAAGTAGGCATAAGGGTCGAAATTGTGCACAACTAGCGAAAAGAGTCGTTTTCCGACGAAACGTTTTCCGGACTTTGCGAAGGGAAAAATACGGCTATGTCATTTATTATTTTTGCGGATTTTTCCGAGAGACGAAATATTTTGGACCAACGGGAGGGTGACATGTGTCACCCTCAAAGTGGACGAAACATTGGGCGTTTTTGGCCTTGTTTTTGGTCAAGGGTTAGGTAGGATATTTTGGTGGTAGATGGATAAGGTACACTTGCCCAAATCATCACCCTACACTTGCCCACCACTTGTCTTGATCTTGGCCCTTGGTTGTCCTATAAATACCCCCTTAGTTGAAGACTTATTCTTCATCCACACTTGTGAAATTCCAAGGAAAATACTCCCTCCCCTTTGTGTAGTTTTCGTCCTACCTTCCCTCTCCCACTTGTGAAGCCCTAGCCGAGGCAAACCCCCTTCCTAAAGTGGTTCTCGTACAAATACCCCCTTGGTAGAAAAGTATTCTCCAAGTGTTGTTACTATTCCCAAATACTTTAGCCCAAATACCTTGTAGTACTTTCCAAAGTTACTCTATACTAAAAGCCCGAAATACTATTATACTTCCTTCACCACAAAAACGAAACCCTAAGGAAAATCTTCATAGGGTTGAAGTATTAAGAAGAAGTTGCGTAGAACTTCTAAGGGTTGTTTGGAGCGGGTTGAGCGCCAGAGTAGGAGCTAAACGTTGCTCAGATCGACATTTAACTTGGATAATTTTGGGCTTATCGAGGTAAATAATCCTATCCTTCTAGTGTAATTGAGATTACATACCGTAGTAGTATAGAAGTGAATATAAGAGAAATAGTAGGATATTACAGAAGAGAATTGAACTGTAATAAGGATATTACGTAAAAGGAATTGAATGAAATCACATCGGAAGAATATTAAAGAAGAAGATTTAAATCAGATTTACATGTGATTGTATTTACTGAGACTTGTGTAGTTTGGCGGGTAGGGAAGTCTCGCCCAATTTTCCGTAGAATAAAGGAATCAGATTCTAGAATTATTCTGCAGAGTAGTCTAGACGTTGATAGACTTATATGACCAATATAGGTTGAAATCGCGAGTAGCGTATTCTACTCGGCGGTGGAAAAGGCTAGCAGGATTACAGTACGTTGGATCTATTTGCTAATAGTCGATAAATCGTCACGAGGTATGTGATTCTTCCTATACTCTTGAGCATGATATTTTTAAAAGTATATATATATATATAGTACGGTAGACGTACGTGCGTTAACTGAACGTAGTTTTACGGCAATGTCTTTTGACTTAAGCCTGAATAATAAGAATCTTGAAGTATTTCAAAAGAATTAAGAAACCGTTTTGAAAGAAGAGTAACACTTGGTTTTGAAAGTTAAGAGTTATACTAACTTTATGGGAAGTTGGGTATAACAACTTAAGAGTAATAAAATGAATGGTTTATTGATTTTAAAAGTTAAGAGACTTGACTTAATTGATTTAATATGAATTTTGTTAAAAAACGTGAAACCTCATTCGTGAGTAATGAGTACTTGGTTTGTAAAAGGAATAATGTTTCTTGGTTTCTAAATGAGAATAAGTATCGAACAAACCACAAGAAATAATAAAGGGAAATGTAATGACTAATAAAGTATTATTAAAACCAGTAGAAACCTCCATCTGCATAGAAGCTAAGATGAGACAAAATGATATAACATTTCCTAGATCATGGCTGCTTTAATAAGATTGTTATGAACAAGAATAACCTACTCACACATAAGGCATATATTACTCAACTGTTTTTAAAAGAGAATTATGCTATTAAATGATTAAGACTATGAACTATGAAATCTTTCGAAAATAAGAAACGTGAATATTTGAAATTAGGCAAACTTGAACTTTTGGAAAAGAATGTTGTTACTTGACTTTAAGAGGGAAAGTGCTTTGGTTTAAAAAAGAAGGGCATAATATTGTCTTAATTGTTTTAAAAGGAAAACGTGGTAATATCTTAATCTGTCTTAAATGAGCGTTTAAATGTTATGGCCACACGACACCGCGTTCATGGGATGAACCGGGAATGTATTTCACTCGACTACCGCGTTCATGGGATGAACCGGGAATGTATTTCACTCGACTACCGCGTTCATGAGATGAACCGGGAATGTATTTCACTCGACTACCGCGTTCATGGGATGAACCGGGAATGTATTTCACTCGACTACCGCATTCATGGGATGAACCGGGAATGTATTTCACTCGACTACCGCGTTCATGAGATGAACCGGGAATGTATTTCACTCGA
Organism: Przewalskia tangutica; assembly: GCA_029844215.1. Taxonomy (NCBI): domain Eukaryota; kingdom Viridiplantae; phylum Streptophyta; class Magnoliopsida; order Solanales; family Solanaceae; genus Przewalskia; species Przewalskia tangutica. Next base: position 71,096,822 of record CM056727.1, read on the forward strand.
CTACCGCGTTCATGGGATGAACCGGGAATGTATTTCACTCGACTACCGCGTTCATGGATGAACCGAATGTATTTCACTGACTACCGCGTTCATGAGATGAACGGGAATGTATTTCACTCGACTACCGCGTTCATGAGATGAACCGAATGTATTTCACTCGACTACCGCTCACGGATGAACCGGGAATGTATTTCACTCGACTACCGCGTTCATGGGATGAACCGGGAATGTATTTCACTCGACTACCGCGTTCATGAGATGAACCAGGAATGTATTTCACTCGACTACCGCGTTCATGGTTTGAACCGGGAATGTATATCACTCAACTACCGCGTTCATGAGATGAACCAGGAATGTATTTCACTCGACTACCGCGTTCATGGGATGAACCGGGAATGTATTTCACCACGATACCGAGTCCATGAGATGGACCGGGAATGTATTTCATGCGATACCGCGTTCATGGGATGAACCGGGAATGTATACCACCTGATTTGATACCGAGTCCATGAGATGGACCGGGAATGTATTCCATACGATTTCACCTCGAGTCCATGAGATGGACCGAGACATGTTACACGTATCACATAACTAATACCTAGACTGCCGGCAGTGAGGAAGGAGTTCCACGGGCATGAGGGATGACTTTGAGGGCGTGAGTCCCTGACTTGACATGACTGCTTTTATATTATGAACTGTAGTTTTGTTATCATACATGTCTCCTGCTTTATATAGACTACTATGATTTCATTTACGATTTTTCGCCACATACTTGGTACTGTCAGATCGACTCTCCGGGCCGTTCATGCCGCAGGTGGGTACACCGGTTGTTGATCCTCGCCATAGGATCACGCCAACAGATTAGGAAGCTCCGCTTTCCGAGGCTTATCTTTTGCATGTTTCCACGAGTCAGAGGTTCTCAGACATTCGTGGTATGGCGGGGCCCGCCCGCCATAGGTGTTACTTTCTTAGAGGTGCGTAGTAATCGCTGTGGCGGGGTTTGTAAAAAAGGATGTAATCGCTCAAAATTTCAGATATATGCAAGGAGGCAACCGTTTTGGTTGGCCTGCTTTATTATCTTATCTCTTGTTTCATATCTGTATGTTTTATATTCACGATTTCTCGATGTATGACTACTGGGTGCCGTAAGGCACCACTCACGCACCGAACAGGTCTTGACAAAAGTGGTATCGAGCGATTAATCCTGAAAGTGTCTACGCACCGCGTCTAGTAGAGTCTTGATTATCGTGTGTCAGGCACCACATCTATAATCGTGAGGTCGCAGGACATTTAGGATTGGTTTCATTCTTCTCATTACGAGATCGTGCCTTAGAGTGTTATAAGTCGACCCTCCGACGCATTTCGCTTTTACCGCTATGCCTCACGCAAGGCAACCCGACCAGACGGGCAAGACAAATGAGGAGTCGCTAGTATGATACAGAGGAGTACGGGGGCACAGGCCCAGTCATTACCTGAGATAGTGCTTCAGACGGCGAGTTTTGCGACGCCGCCACCAAAGAGTTTAGGTCGCAGCGGTGGTCAGCCGAGACCACAAGACTGAGCCTCCACCCCACACCGGAGCAGAGGATATGGGTTACAAAGAGATGGCCCGCCATCGCCGTGATCGTGGCTGCATACGAGGATAGCCGGACGCAGCAGCCCGAAGAGTACCCATGGTTCACCCAAGATCGGATAGTTTGAGGCTACGGGACTTTCTGAGTTGTAGCCCGCCAGAGTTCTACGGGTCGAGGCCTGAGGATGATCCGCAGGAGTTCATTCGACAGTTACAGCGGATCATGAGAGTGATCAAGGCTTCAGAGACCGAGTCGGTGGTCTTAGGTTCGCATCGGCTGCGTGATACTGCAATGATCGTTTGATTCGTGGCGGTCCCCGGGAGAGTATGCACTTCCACCGTATGGAACGAGTTCTCGTGGGCATTTCGCACATTTCTTGCCTCCACAGATGAGAAGGGCTCGGCCGGCGATTTTTGACGTTGAGACGCATCGCGATTTGCCGGAGTACAATGTGGAGTTTGACTCATTAGCTCAGACGCCCCCGCTTTGGTAGCCGACATGGAGGACAGAGTGCATCACACGCCATCGCCACGACTGCCCGGCCCGTGGATCGTGCCTTACCCGCACCCAAGTAGTCATACATCGAGAAATCACGAATATAAAACAACCAAGATATGAAATAAGATAAATAAGACACGCTTTAGGAAAAAGTTGTCTTCGGCATATATGTATATAAATACCCCAAAATGAACGCTACATCCCAACCTTACAACAAGTCTACTGCACTTCAAGAGTTTAAAACAACAATGGCGGACAGGCCCCGCCATACCCCGAATGCAAATATCTACAACGGCAGGGACCATACCAAAATGCTAAGCCTCCGAGAAACGAGCTTTTCCAACGCTGAAACGGTGATCCTAAGAACGGATCAACAAGAGAGTACCTCTACTGCAGATGAACGCACTCCAAGGAGGTCGATAACAGTACCAAGTATGTGAAATCAAAATATCAGAAATGAAATCATAGTAGTCTATATAAAGGGGAGACATGTATGATAACCAAAACTACTGCTCACAATGATTAAGCCACGCTGTCGTGGGCTCACGCCCTCAAAGTCATCACTCAAATGTGACAATGGGTCTCACGCCCACAACATCAATCATGCCCGTGGAATACCTTCCTCACTGCCGGCAGTCTATGATATAAAAGCACCAAGGAATATACATGAACACCAGGTCCTACCTATGTCATCATAAAACCGCACGGTAAGTACGAAGGCATAGCCGACTACTAAAACCTACAAGATAAACAAGGTCAGAATCAGATCATGAGATCCGCTTGCATCGGCCACATGATCAAAGCCGCCACTCGCTCAAAGATCTAATGCGCGCGTCTAGCCCCGAACTTCCCAGAGCTCGCATGGGCCACTCCAATGGCCCGCATGAGGTATTCCCGCATCGAGGGTAGCTACTCCCTGCAGCCGCCCCGACTCGCCGTCCGCATGGCCACAAAGACCGCATGACCACAAGCGGCCGATACTAACACGAACTCCCGCAGCTCGCATAGGCCATCTGCACTGCATAAGGTATTCTCGAATCATAGGTCACTAGACACTTTGAGTCTACCCCGCATCGGAGGGCTTAACCCCTAATCATGAGTGATATAATATTAACATAACAGCTTATCGTTAAACAACCTAAGCACAACAAGGGAAAACCCTTTTACACAAACATCACAAGATACTAACTCACGTAGCATCCTAACATGTTTACTTATCAATTCAACTGTTATACCCCGTAGTTCCAGGGTATATAGGTGAGGATGTACGTGCGAGAATACGACAGAAATTTTGGAAAGAAAGAAAGATGTGATTTTTCGACTGAAAAGTTTCCGGGTTTTGTGAAGGAAAAAGGTTCGTTTATGGGAATTGGATTCCCAGATTTGGTATTTGGGCTTCTTGAGTTATATTAGAATTATGGAATTTTATTTAGGAATTGGTCACGTGGGCCCACGGAGAAATTTACGCTTTGTGGGGCCCACTTTGTTTTCTAGATTTTTGCCTTTATGGATATTTCTAAGATGAAATATTTTGATTTAGTAGGAGGCGACACGTGTCACCCCCAGGTGGCCTCATGGCCGAAATTTGCTAACAAATGGCAAGACAAGTGGCCTTGTCTTGCTAGATATTTTGTGGACAAGTGGCCAAGTCTTGCTAGATATTTTGTGTGGACAAGTGGCTTGTGGACCCACACACACTTGTCCCCAATCTCAACCACACACTTGCCTTCATCCTAGCCCTCGTTGTCCTATATATGCACCCTTAGTTGATGAAAACTTCCACACTTAACCATTTCAAGACAAGAAATTCCCTCCCTTCTCCCTTGACCTTGCTCTCGTTTTTTAGCCCATTTCTTGACCTAAATTTGTCCAACAATTCTTAAACTCTCAAGTGTTCTTCCCTAAGGTGTTAGGAAGATTGTGTACCAAGAGTTGGAAAAGATTTCACACCCCTAACCTATTGTTCATGCCTAGGCCGAAACTTACTAGTTGGAAACCCTAAGTGTTCTTCACTTTTTGGAGTTGGTTCTTGAAGAGAAGTTGGTTAGGAGCTTCTATGGGTTGCTTGTAGCGGATTGGAACGGAAAGATTTGGAGCTAAGACTTGCTTGGAGCGACATTAAGTTCTTGGATAATTTTGGGCTATTTGAGGTAGTAAACCTTAACCTCTTTGTGAATTGGTCATTATACATATATTATAAGTATATATGGAGTAAAGTTTGGAAAAGTTGGATCTTGTTAAAAGAAAGGATTGGCCGTTTGCCATTAAAATGGTAAAAACGTATCTTACTTGTGAAGAAGTAATTAACAAAGTAACTATAACTTATATTAAGATGGAATATAAGTTGGATGACTAATGAAGTAATTGGATAAGTAAAATGGACAAAGTTGGCCAAGGACCCCAACTTAAGGACTGTATTTACTTTGGATGATTTACTTTGACATGATTTACTTTGGACAAGATTTACTTTGGATCAGATTTACTTTGGATCAGATTTACATTTCGTTAAGGGAAGATTGTTCAATCGCGTCCGTTTGGGCGTGTGATCCCCTTTTTAATTATTGTATTGTTATGGCGTGATAGTAAACCGTTACCGTTTGGTAGCGTAATCCCCTCTTCTTTTACTTGTTGTTATTATGGAGGCGTGATAGTAAACCGTTACCGTTTGGGCGTGTAATCCCTTCTTTATGTTGTTTAATTATTACGCCTTATATATATATATGGTATATATATTACGGTTATTCTGCCTTGGAGAAAGATGGAAAAGAGTAAAAACGGGAAGTCTACTTGAATTTTCCGTAGAATTAGAGGTTTTTTATTGGTATAAGTCTTCAATGGTAAGAAAGGTTTGATAGAAGTACTATGACCATTTTAGGAGCGAGTACTACGTGGCGTGATCTACTTGGCTTAAGGAGTAGCCGACGGGTTGAAGTACTTAGAGCGTTTTGCTATTTGTCGATAATCGTCGCGAGGTATGTGAACCTCTTCCTATCTTTTCTAGCATGATTGTTGTGAACTATGTACTACGGTAGACGCATGTGCTAAGTGATTTGGTTGGTTTAAAACATGAAGTGTTATAATAGCTTTATGGGAAGTTAGTTATAATGACTTTATGTAGGTAAAAGAATGGTTTATTGATTGTAGAAAGATAAGAGACTTGACTTATACACGACTTGATTTTGAAAGTTAAGAGACTTGATCTTGAAAGATAAGAGACTTGACTTATACACGACTTGATTTTGAAAGTTAAGAGACTTTATCTTGAAAGATAAGAGACTTGACTTAGTTTTACTTGTTATGAATTTTGTTAAAATGTTGTAAAAACCTCATTCGCGAGTAATGAGTAGTTGGTTTTAAAAGAATAATGTTTTACTGATTTCGGAAATGAGATTAAGTATCGAACAAACCATTGCAGCGTTAATAAAGGAAATGTATTGACTAATTGTTATTAAACCAGTAGAAACCTCCATCCGCATGTAAGCTAAGATGAGACAAAATGATATTACATTTCCTAGATCATGGTTGCTTTTATAAGATTGTAATAGACAAGAACAACCTACTCACACATAAGGCATATGTTTCTCAAATTTGTTTTAAAGGAGAATTATATTCTTAAGTGATTAAAACTATGAACTACGAAACCTTTCGAAAATGAGAAACTTGAGCATTTGAAATTAGGCAAAATACAACGTATTCAAAATAATGTGTTACTTGATTTTACAAGGGAAGTGTTTTGGTTTACTTAAAAGATAGTCACTCTATTTTATACTACGAACATTGTGTGACTTTTGTGAAAGAAACGTATCTTTTTAAAAGAGTTAATGTATGTAATACTTTAGGGTCAGAACCGGGATTTTGGCATAAAATGATAGTACCTTAAGTTGTGTGTAACTTGCCTATGTTTGCGTGTGATAGCCTTGTTGTGCAAGTACTGTATTTTACTCGACTACCGGTTCATGGGATGGACCGGGAATGTATTTCACTCGACTACCGCGTTCATGGGATGAACCGGGAATGTATTTCACTCGACTACCGCGTTCATGGGATGAACCGGGAATGTATTTCACTCGACTACCGCGTTCATGGGATGAACCGGGAATGTATTTCACTCGACTACCGCGTCCATGGGATGGACCGGGAATGTATTCCACACGTTTCTATACTGGGTCCATGAGATGGGCCGAGACATATTATACGTATCACATGGTTTGTACCTAGACCGCCAAGCTGGCGAAGGAGTTCCACGCACGGCGGGATGACTTTGAGGCGTGAGTCCCCGACTTGACATGATCGCTTTATGTTATGAAATGTAGTTTGGTTATCATACATGTCTCTGCTTTATATAGATCGTTATGATTTCATTTACTGATTTTTCGCCACATACTTGGTACTTGTTATCGACCTCCTTCGGGCCGCGCTCATGCCGCAGTAGAGGTACATCTGGCCAGGATCCTCGCCATGTGATCACAGCTCAACAGATTAGGAAGCCCCGCTTTCTCCGAGGCTTATCTTTTGGTATGTTACCTCGAGTCAGTAGGTTCTTGTACATTCGTGGTATGGCGGCCCCGTCCCGTCATAGTTATTGTCACTTCTTAGAGTGCATGTAGATTGTAGGCGAGTTTGTAAAAAGGATAACTGTCGGGTTTTATGAATATATACGTATGGCAACCGCTTTGGTTGGCCTGCTTATTTATCATGTCTCTTGTTTCATGTTTATGTTTTTATTTCACGATTCTCTCGATGTTGTATCACGAGGTGCCCGGTAGGCACGACCACGCCCCGCTCGGTCGTGACAAAAGTGGTATCGAGCGCTTAGTCCTGAAAGTGTCTACGCACCGCGTTCAGTAGTCTTGATTATCGGTGTGTTGTGCACCACATCTATAATCAGGAGGCCGCAGGACATTTAGGATTGGTTTCTATTCTTCTCACTCTGAGATCGTGCCTTAGAGCTGTGTTATAAGTTGGACTCCCTCTGACGTATTCTTATGTGCCAGTTATGCCTCCACGCAAGGCAATCGGGGCCCAGAAGGGCAAGGCAGCCGAGGGAGCTGTGAGTAGAGCACGGAGGGTTACCGGGCAGGCCCGGGCCGTTACCGAGATAGTGCTTCCGACGGCGAAGCGGCGAGCGCGCCGCCGCCACGGCAGAGTTTAGAGCCGCAGCAGTGGTCACGAGACTACAATACTGAGCCTCCACCCCACACCGGAGCAGATGAGATGGGGTACAAGGAGATGACCCGCCATCGCCGTGGTCGTGGGCCGAAATGAGGAGAGGTCGACGCAGCAGTTCACCCCAAGAGCACCCGTAGTTCACCCCGAGCGCATTTGAGACTACGGACTTTCGAGTTGTAGCCCGCCAACGTCTATGGATCGAGCGAGGATGACCTCGGAGTTTATCCGACAGCACTGCGATCATGAGAGTGATCGAGTCTCGCAGGCGAGTCGGTGGTATTGGGTTCGCATCACCGCGTGATACCGCGATGATCGTTTGATTCACGGAATCGCCCCGGGGGAACATGCGCTCCAGCATTGGGGCGAAGTTCTCGCGGCATTTCTTGCACATTTCTTGCCTCCACAGATGAGGAGGGCTCGCCGACAGATTTTTGACGTTAAGGCGCATCGGCGCATTTGCCAGGAGTACAACGTGGAGTTTGACTCGTTGGCTCGGATGTCCCCGCCTTAGTGACCGATATGGTGACGAGTGCACCGCCACGCCACCGGCTCGATGATTACTTGGCGAGGCTTGTTCGGTGTAGCTCTTCACCGCATGGACATTGCCCGCACGCAGCTCATGCACTGATGTGAGGCACGGAGAGGTCGACGGAATGACCGGATCAGAAGGCGCCGTAACAGCAGGTCCTTTGGTAACTTGCGAGGCGGATCGCCGCCGGCAAAGTTAGTTATGCACCTTCAGCATGCAGTGGTCCTCCGCGCCTTCGTGACGCTCGGTATTCGAGCCGGTCGTGGCTCCAGGCTTCGTTCACGATATACGTGAGTTCTAGCCACCGCGATTCACGCCCCTCCGGTGCACGATGTGCGGTGCGCCATCCCGGAATGTCGTCTTTTTATCGGTGCTTGTTTCACCGCGCCGCCGTGGCCATGTGACGAGAATGTGCTTATAGAGGGGTACCGCAAGATGACGCAGCCTCACCGGATCGATGTGTTCATCGCCTTCTACTATGCCTCGCAGGCGTGCCTATGATTAGAGTGAAGCAGATACAGTATATCCTTAACCTCTAGAGTTTTGTTTGCTGATATGATGATCTTATTATTGTGTGCTATGTACAGATAGCATTGTGTTAAGTATAACTTAGAGAACATGACTAGTTGAAGAGGTAAGTTTGGGGTCGGAAGGTGTGAACCTTAGAATATTATAAGTGGAGACCTTAGACGCGAGGCCGTCTTGAGTAAAAGATTTGTTTACGATTGACCTTTGTCTGAGTGCATAGTATACGAGGGTAAAAAAAAATTGTGTGATAAGTCCCCGAGTGGTGTGAATTATATAAGGATAGTTATGATAAGAAGACTACCAGGTTTGCGTAACTTGATTAGTGAGATTGTTCGGATCGGGAACAAGAGTTTGGCGCGACAAACGGGTCGGCCGAGGCAAGGTTGCGTGTCAACCCGCAGCCCGTTTGGAGTGGGGTCGAGGTGGTCCCGCGGTGGTAGGGTCACGAGGGTGCTAGGCCTGTGTTTAGGTAACCATCGTGACGGTTCGTGGACGCGTTCGACCAGATCGGATCGTGAAGGCCGGAATGGCCTTAGAGTAAATTGAAGCTAGTGGGAGCCGTTGTGAGATTAAAAATGATTCCTCGTTGGCTTGGATTTGAGTTTTGCGACATGTTATATTCTCGCCATTGGTGGCATGATCGGCTTTTGTAAGTATAGTAGTGAAGACTATACCGACGCAAGTACGTTTGAGTCTTAGAAGGAACATTCGGACGAATGTTTCTAAGGGGGAAGAATGTTATACCCGTAGTTCCGTGGTATATAGGTGAGGATGTACGTGCGAGAATACGCATGTAAATTTTGGAAAGAAAGAAAGATGTGATTTTTATTAAAAGTTTCCGGTTTTGTGAAGGAAAAGGTTCGTTGATGGGAATTGGATTCCCGATTTGGTATTTGGGCTTCTTGAATTATATTAGAATTATGGAATTTTATTTCCGAATTGGTCACGTGGGCCCACGGGAGAAATTTACTGGCTTTGTGGGGCCCACTTTGTTTTCTAGATTTTTGCCTTTATGGATATTTTGAAAGATGAAATATTTTGATTTAGTAGGAGGCGACACGTGTCACCCCCTAGGTGGCCTCGTGGCCGAAATTTGCTAACAAATGGCAAGACAAGTGGCCTTGTCTTGCTAGATATTTTGTGACAAGTGGCCAAGTCTTGCTAGATATTTTGTGTGGACAAGTGGCTTGTGGGACCCACACACACTTGTCCCCAATCTCAACCACACACTTGCCTTCATCCTAGCCCTTTGTTGTCCTATATATGCACCCTTAGTTGATGAAAACTTCCACACTTAACCATTTCAAGACAAGAAATTCCCTCCCTTCTCCCTTGACCTTGCTCTCGTTTTTTAGCCCATTTCTTGACCTAAATTTGTCCAACAATTCTTAAACTCTCAAGTGTTCTTCCCTAAGGTGTTAGGAAGATTGTGTACCAAGAGTTGGAAAAGATTTCACACCCCTAACCTATTGTTCATGCCTTGGCCGAAACTTACTAGTTGGAAACCCTAAGTGTTCTTCACTTTTTGGAGTTGGTTCTTGAAGAGAAGTTGGTTAGGAGCTTCTATGGGTTGCTTGTAGCGGATTGGAACGGAAAGATTTGGAGCTAAGACTTGCTTGGAGCGACATTAAGTTCTTGGATAATTTTGGGCTATTTGAGGTAGTAAACCTTAACCTCTTTGTGAATTGGTCATTATACATATATTATAAGTATATATGGAGTAAAGTTTGGAAAAGTTGGATCTTGTTAACTTGTTAAAAGAAAGGATTGGCCGTTTGCCATTAAAATGGAAAAAACGTATCTTACTTGTGAAGAAGTAATTAACAAAGTAACTATAACTTATATTAAGATGGAATATAAGTTGGATGACTAATGAAGTAATTGGATAAGTAAATGGACAAAGTTGGCCAAGGACCCCAACTTAAGGACTGTATTTACTTTGGACAGTATTTACTTTGGACTGTATTTACATTTCTGTTAAGGGGAAGATTGTTCAATCACGTTCCGTTTGGGCGTGTGATCCCCTTTTTAATTATTGTATTGTTATGAAGGCGTGATAGTAAACCGCGTTACCGTTTGGGCGCGCAATCCCCTTCTTTCACTTGTTGTTATTATGGAGGCGTGATAGTAAACCGCGTTACCGTTTGGGCGTGTAATCCCCTTCTTTATGTTGTTTAATTATTACGCCTTATATATATATATGGTATATATATTACGGTTATTCGGGCCTTGGAGAAAGATGGAAAAGTGAGTAAACACGGGGGAAGTGCTGCCGAATTTTCCGTAGAATTAGAGGGCTTTTTATTGGTATAAGTCTTCAATGGTAAGAAAGGTTTGATAGAAGTACTATGACCATTTTAGGAGTGGAGTACTACGTGTGGCGTGATCTACTTGGCTTAAGGAGTAGCCGACGGGTTGAAGTACTTGGAGCGTTTTGCTATTTGTCGATAATCGTCGCGAGGTATGTGAACCTCTTCCTATCTTTTCTAGCATGATTGTTGTGAACTATGTAGTACGGTAGACGTACATGTGCTAAGTGATTTGGTTGGTTTAAAACATAGGGTGTTATAATAGCTTTATGAGAAGTTAGTTATAACGACTTTATGTAGGTAAAAGAATGGTTTATTGATTGTAGAAAGATAAGAGACTTGACTTATACACGACTTGATTTTGAAAGTTAAGAGACTTGATCTTGAAAGATAAGAGACTTGACTTATACACGACTTGATTTTGAAAGTTAAGAGACTTTATCTTGAAAGATAAGAGACTTGACTTAGTTTTACTTGTTATGAATTTTGTTAAAATGTTGTAAAAACCTCATTCGCGAGTAATGAGTAGTTGGTTTTAAAAGAATAATGTTTTACTGATTTCGGAAATGAGATTAAGTATCGAACAAACCATTGCAGCGTTAATAAAGGAAATGTATTGACTAATTGTTATTAAAACCAAGAGAAACCTCCATCCGCATAAGCTAAGATGAGACAAAATGATATTACATTTCCTAGATCATGGTCGCTTTATAAGATTGTAATAGACAAGAACAACCTACTCACACATAAGGCATATGTTTCTCAAATTTGTTTTAAAGGAGAATTATATTCTTAAGTGATTAAAACTATGAACTACGAAACCTTTCGAAAATGAGAAACTTGAGCATTTGAAATTAGGCAAACTTGAACGTTTGGAAAATAATGTGTTACTTGATTTTACAAGGGAAGTGTTTTGGTTTACTTAAAAGATAGTCACTCTATTTTATACTACGAACATTGTGTGACTTTTGTGAAAGAAACGTATCTTTTAAAAGAGTTAATGTATGTAATACTTTAGGGTCGAACCGGATTTTGGCATAAAATGATAGTACCTTAAGTTGTGTGTAACTTGCCTATGTTTGCGTGTGATAGCCTTGTTGTGCAAGACTGTATTTTACTCGACTACGGTTCATGGGATGAACCGAATGTATTTCACTCGACTACCGCATTCACGGGATGAACCGAATGTATTTCACTCGACTACCGCGTTCATGGATGAACCGAATGTATTTCACTCGACTACCGCGTTCGTGGATGAACCGAATGTATTTCACTCGACCATCGGCCCGTGGATGGACCGAATGTATTCCATCCGACTACCGAGTTCATGAGATGAACCGAATGTATTTCACACGCTTTCTACATCGGGTCCATGACGGGTCGAGACATGTTATACGTATCACATGGTTTGTACCTAGATCGCCAGTGAGGAAGGAGTTCCACGCATGAGGATGACTTTGAGGCGTGAGTCCCCGACTTGACATGATCGCTTTTATGTTATGAGTGTAGTTTGGTTATCATACATGTCTCTGCTTTATATAGATCGTTATGATTTCATTTACGATTTTTCGATTTCACATACTTGGTACTGCAGATCGACCTCTTTCGGGCCGCTCATGCCGCAGTAGAGGTACATCGCCAGGATCCTCGCCATAGGATCACAGCCAACAGATTAGGAAGCCCCGTGTCTCCTGAGGCTTATCTTTTGCATGTTACCCTCAGTCCGTAGGGTTCTTGTACATTCAGTGGTATGGCGGGCCCCCCCGTCATAGTTATTGTCACTTCTTAGAGGTCTGTAGTATCTGCCAGGCGAGTTTGTAAAAAGGATAACTGTCGGGTTTTATGAATATATACGTAAGGCAACTGCTTTGGTCTTTGCTTATTTATCATGTCTCTTGTTTCATGTTTATGTTTTTATTTCCGCTGATTCTCTCTGATGTTGTATCACGAGGGTGTCCGGGGTAAGGCACCAGTCACGGGCCCCGGTTCGGGTCGTGACATCAACAAGAAAGTATTACAAGACTATCACAAATCAATACAATCAAGTTATTCACACAAGGTACTTTCTACATTATGTTAACAAGTTCGGGTTTTTAGCCCCAAAGTACTTCATGTATTACTCTTTTAAAAGATCCGTTTTTTCACAAAAGTCACACAATACCCGTAGTATAAAAATAGAGTGATTATCTTTTGAAGTAAATCAAAACACTTCTCTTTGTAAAATCAAGTAACAACATTCTTTTCCCAACGCTCAAGTTTGCCTAATTTCAATTACTCAAGTTTCTCATTTTCGAAAGGTTTCGTAGTTCATAGTTTTAATCCTTTAAAACAATTTGAGAAACATATACCTTATGTGTGAGTAGGTTATTATTGTTCATAACAATCTTATTACAGCAGCCATGATCTAGGAAATGTAATATCATTTTGTCTCATCTTAGCTCCTATGCAGATGGAAGTTTCTACTGGTTTTAATAATACTTTATTAGTCAAAACATTTCCCTTTATTAGCGCTGCTGTGGTTTGTTCGACATTCATTCTGATCGCAGAAACATCATTCCTTTTGAAAACCAAAAATACTATTTACTCACGAATGAGGTTTCACACTTTTTAACAAAATTCATATTAGTATAATTAAGTCAAGTCTCTTATTTTCTTAAATCAATAAATCATTATTTTTATCACTCTTAAGCCGTTATACCTAACTTCTCATAAAGCTAGTATAACTCTTAAGCTTTTAAAACCAAGTGTTACTCTTAAAAAGGTTTCTTAATTCTTTTGAACTACTTCAGATTCTCTTTATTCAGGCTTAAGTCAAAAGACATTGCCGTAATTATTATTCAGGCTTAAGTCCGAAGACATTGCCGTAATTATTATTCAGGCTTAAGTCCGAAGACATTGCCGTAATTATTATTCAGTTAACACACGCACGCTCACCGTACTATATACATATTCTTTAAAATATCATGCTCAAGAGGATAGGAAGAATCACATACCTTCTCGTGAAATCCACCGCCAAGTTGAATATGTCGGCGTAGAGAATCGACCTATAATACCAACACGCCTATCAACGTCTCAGATCAGATCGCATAAAGCTCTAAGCGGAGGGTTCGCTATTCTATGGACATTTGGGCAGCACTTCCCTACCCTGAGCAACTCAAGTCTCAGTGAAAATGTCTTATGTATGTACGCTTCTATTATTCTTCTTTAAACCCTTCATCGTGATATCGTTCAATTCTATTCTTTAATATCCTTCTAAGTATTTATACTTATTCCTATACTTCTACAAAGATGTATTTTCTAATTATAAAAGGAGGATAAGGTTATTTACCTCGGTAAGCCCAATAATATCCTAGATAAAAGTCGCTCCTGAGCAAGGTTTAGCTCCTACTCCGCACGCTCCAATGCGCTCCAAGAACCCTTAGAAGTTCTTCACAACTTCTACTAAGGACTAAGGGATTTGGGCTAGGGTATTTTGGGCATTATAACAATACTAGAAGGCAACTTTTCTACCAAGGGAGTGGGTAGATTTCGCCAGGATAGAGGATTAGCCTAGGCTAAGCTTCTCAGGGGTGTGTTGACGAAAAGGCTTAAGGGAGAGGAGAGGATTTTAGACTTGGAAAGTTTGTTTGTGGATGAAGAACTCTTCATCACAAGAGGGGTATTTATAGGTCAAGGGATGGCCAACCAATGGCCAAGATTATGCCAAGTGCAAGGCAAGTGTAAGGCCAAGATTTGGGCAAGTGTACCTAGCCAACTTGCACACAAAATATCCTACCAACTCCAAGACAAAAATGGCTATCCATTCGTCCCAATGGACGCCTCAAGTCCATCAATCGGAGGTGACAAGTGTCGCCTCCCGCTGGCCCAAAGTGTTTCGTCTCGGAAAAATCCGCAAAAATTAGAAATGACATAGTCGGAATTTATCCTACGCGAGTTGTGTAAAACGCTTTAAAAAACGACTCTAATCTGTTGTGCACAAATAATATTCGCCAAGCCACCTGGGGGTGACACGTGTCGCCTCCTACTGGCCCAAAATATTTCATCTTCCAAAATATCCACAATGGCCAAAATCTCGAAAACAAAGTGGGCTACAAAATCAGAATTTCTCCCGTGGCCCCACGTGACCATTTCCAAAAATAAAATTCCATAATTCTCTAATATTCCAAGAAGTCCGAATACCAAACTGGGAATTCAATTCCCATTAACGAACCTTTTTCCTTCACAAAACCGAAACTTTTCCGTGGAAAATCACCTCTTTCTTCCTTTCCAATTTCAATGTCGATTCTCGCACGCACGCCCTCGCATACATACTCGAACTACGGGTATAATACCACCGGCTTGATGACTACTTAGCGAGGCTTGTTGGGTGTAGCTCTCACCGCATGGACATTGCCCGCATCTGAGCTTATGACCGGGATGCGAGGAGCGAGAGGTCGACGGAATGACCGAGATCGGAAAAAGGGCCGTGACAGCAGGTCCTTTGGTAACTTTCGAGGCGGACCGCCAAAGAAGAAGTTATGTACCTCCGCCAAGACAGAGTGGTCCTCCGCGCCTTCGGGACGTTCGGTATTCGAGCCGGTCGAGCTCCGTGGCTTCGTTTCATCGATATACGGGTTCTAGCCGCCAGGATTCATGTCCCCTCGGGCACGATGTGGCGGCGCCATCCCGGGAATGTCGCTTCTTACTAGTGCTTGTTTCACGCGCCGCCGTGGCCATGTGGACGAGAGATTGTGCTTATAGGAAGGGTGCCGCAGAATGACGCAGCACCGGTCGATGGCGTGTTCATCGCTTTCTACATATGCCTACTGCAGGCAGGTGCCTATGATTAGAGTGGAGCAGATGGTGCGGTATATTCTTACCCCCAGAGACTAGTATGCGTATATGATATGATAAAGTGCTAAGTATTATGTTTAGATAGCATTATGTTAAAATTATGTTTAGAAAACATGTTTAAGGGTAAGTTTGGGGACAGGGAAAGTGTGAGCCTTAGAGTTTTATACGTAGAAACCTTAGATGCGAGGCCATCTTGAGTAAAAGATTTATGTTTGTGTTGACCTTTGTCAGAGTGCATAGTATACGTAGGGATATATTTGTGTGATAAGTCCCTGAGTGGTATGAAATGAAAGAGGGTAGTTGAGCTAACAAGACCACTAGGTTTTCCTGACTTGATTTGTGAGATTGTTCCGGATAGAGAACCAAGAGAGTTCGGCACGACGGAGGGTCGGGTTGAGGACGTATTGCGGGTCAACCGTGCCGGATTAAGGTGGGGTCGATTCGAGGTGGTCCCGGTGGTAGGGTCACGAGGGTGCTAGGCCAGTTTAGGTAACCATCGTATGAGTTCGTGGATATGTTCGACCAGAATCGGATCGTGAAGGCCGGGTATGGCCTTGAAGGAGATTGAGGCTAGTAAGATGACCAAGTTTGGAGGTAGTGACTCCAGAGATTTTGAAGGCAAGGCGATGATCAAGTATGAATGCGTATACTAGAAAGAGTTCAAGTGTTCGAGAAGAGTACGACGAGTGAGGAAAGAAGAGGACGTGTGTTAGCAGAATAAAAGAGATCATTTTGTTGTGAAGTGAAGATGCGAAGGAAGTATCCTTTAGACCGGGGTGGGAGCTTTTGTGATGTAGGAATGATTTCTCGTGATACTTGGGTTAAGTACTGTTATACCCCGTATTTCCAGAGTATGTACGTATGGGCGTACGTAGAAAGTTTGAGCCTTAAAGTTAGGCAAGTTTCGAAATTTTTGTGCACAACACCCGATTAGAGTCGTTTTTCGACGAAACGTTTTACTGAACTTGCGAAGGGAAAATTCCGGCTATGTCGTTTAGTATTTTTGCGGATTTTTCCGAGCGACGGAACATTTTTGGGCCAACGGGAGGGTGACACTTGTCACCCTCATTGGACGGTTTGAGAGGCCACGGCTAGGAGGGTTTTGAGGCCCTTTTCATGGGTCTTTGTTTTGTGAGGGATTTAAGGAGTAGGTTAGGGTGCACTTGTGCCAATCTTGGCCATCCACTTGCCCCCCACATGGCTTGATCTTGTCCGTTGGTGTCCCTATAAATACCCCCCTTTGTGATGAACTTATTCATCCATTCCTCACTTTGTCTAAGCCTTGAAAACTCTCCCCCCTTTGTATTGTTCTCGTCCAAGCCTCTCCCCCTTCCCCTTTGAGTGGCCTTGTGGCCGAGAGGGGTACCCTCCCCCCTTGGTAGTGCTCTAGCCGAGGGGTACCCCCCCCCTAGCCTAGTTGTTTCGAGAAATATACCCCCTCCCTTGTGATATTGAAATACTCTCCAAGTATTGTTATAATGCCCAAAATACCTTAGCCTTTACCTTGTAGTATTCCAAAAGTTACCTCTATACGTAGAGCCCGGAAATACTACCTTTTGTCCTTTTAGTCTCAAACCGAAACCCTAAGGAAATCTTCATAGTTGGTTGAAGTATTTAAGTAGAAGTTGGTTAGAACTTCTAAGGGTTGTTTGGAGCGGATTGGAGCGCACGGAGTAGGAGCTAAACCTTGCTCAGGATCGACATTATAACTTGGATAATTTTGGGCTTATCGAGGTAAATATTCTTGTCCCCTTATTGTAATTGGAAATTACATATTGTAGGATTATATAGTTGAGGTATACTATATATAGAACTAAGCATAGCTTTGCGGCAATGTCTTTTGACTTAAGCCTGAATTTAAAGAAGAGAATCGAGCAGTAATTACATAGGGTGTATTCAAGAGACTTGTGGTATTAGTGAATAGTAGAATTGTATACGTCCGGTTAGGCGTATAACCCCCCCCCCCTGGTTGGCTTGGTAGCAGGCATCGATAGAGGAGGAGATTTAAGCGGTTGCGGGAGAGTCTTAGAATTTTTACGTAGAATATGGAACCGTGCGGTTAGAAGTTAATAGACGTTTGTGGCCTTATAGGTGGAAGTACTACGAGTAGCGTATTCTACTTGAAGAGTGGAAACGGCTAGCCAGGTTACAGTACTGTGGAGCGTTTTGCTTTATGGGAAGTTAGTTATAACGACTCTATGTAGGTAAAAGATTGGTTCATTGATTGTAGAAGTTAAGAGACTTGATCTTGAAAGATAAGAGACTTAACTTGTTTTACTTGGTAATTAACATTTTGTTAAAAGTGTCGTGAAACCTCATTCGCGAGTAATGAGTACTTGGTTTTAAAAAGAATAATGTTTTATTGATTTCGAAAATGAGAATAAGTGTCGAACAAACCACAGCAGCGCTAATAAAGGAAAGTGTATTGACAAATAACAAATTATTATTAAAACCAGTAGAAACCTCCATCTGCATAGAAGCTAAGATAAGACAAAATTGTATTACATTTCCTAGATCATGGCTGCTGTAACAAGATTGTTGTAAACAAGAATAAACGGCTCACGTACAAGACATATGTTACTCAATTGTTTTAAAAGAGATTAAGACTATGAGTTATGAAACCTTTCTAAAATGAGAAACTTGAGCATTTGAAATTAGGCAAACTTGAACGTTTGGAAAATAATGTTGTTACTTGATTTTACAAAGGGAAGTATTTTGGTTTACTTAAAAAGATAGTCACTCTATTTTATACTACGGGTATTATGTGACTTTTGTGAAAAGAACGGATCCTTTAAAAAGAGTTAATGTACGTAGTACTTTAGGGTTAAAACCCAGACTTGGATACAAAATGGAAGTACCTTGAGTTGTGTATAACTTGCCTATGCTTGTTGTTGTGTAACTCGCCTATGCTTGTTGTTGTGTAACTACTTCCTATGCTTGTTGTGATAGCCTTTGTTGTGCAAATGTTGATATCGTGTGACTTCGAGAAAGAGTGGATCTTTTATAAAAGTCTAGAAGTATGGTAATTTGCTTGAGCTTGTTTGTGATAGCCTGGTTGTGCGGTATATTGTTATTATTGTTGCATCATGGACATGTCTACACCGTCACGAGTCAGGGGCATGTGGCCACGCAGCGGGGTTGATTACGATATATTGTTATTGTGGTTACATGGACATGTCTACACCGTCGCAGTCGGGGCGTGTGACTGCGGCGGGGTTGATCACCCGATATATTGTTGTTGATGTTACATGGGCATGTCTACAGAGGCGAGTCCGGGGCATGTGGCGTGCGGCATTGTTATTATTATTGCATCATGGACATGTCTACACCGATGCAGAATTCCGGGGGCATGTGGCCATGATGCAAACATGATTGATGTTGTGGGCGTGAGACCCATAGTTATATTGAGTAATGACATTGAGGGCGTGAGTCTCTGACTTGACTGCTTTTATGATTGCGTACTGTATTTGTGTTATCATACATGTCTCCCTTTATGTGGCCGTTATGATTTAAGCGCGATATTTTGATTTCACATACTTGGTACTGTTGTCTTGACCTCGCCCGGAGTGCGTTCATGCGCGGTAGGATTACATCGGTATTTGATCCTCGATCTTAGGATCACGGTTGGCGTTGGAAGCTCCGTCCTCCGAGGCTTATCTTTTGGTATGTTACCACGAGTTGTAGGTTTTTGTACATTCGGGGTATGGCGGGGCCTGTCCGTCATGTTGTATAAAAACTCTTAGAGTGCAGTAATCTTGTTGTGGCGGGGTTTGTAAAAGGATTAAACTGCTCGTTTTGAAAGAGTTATATATATATATACTTTATTGGAAGGTAACCGTTTGGTTGGCTTTGTTTTATGATCATATATCTTGTTTCTTGTGTAAGTTTTATTTTCATTTGGTTTTCTCGATGTTGTATCACTAGGGTGCGGGGTAAGGCACGATCACGGGCAGGATCGGTCGTGACAAAAGTGGTATCGAGCGATTAATCCTCGGAAGGTGTCTGAGCCGTGTCTAGTAAGTCTTGATTATCGATGTGTTGTGCACCACATCTATAATCGAGGAGGCCGCAGACATTTAGATTAGTTTCCATTATTCTCATTACGAGATCGTGCCTTAGAAGCGTGTTGTAAGTTGGACCCTCCGACGTATCTCGTTTTTACGATTATGCCTCCGCGCAGGCAACGAGCCCGAAGGGCAAAGCGGCGAGAGTCTTGCTAGTGAGATATCTGAGGAGTACGAGCGCGAGCGGCCAAGACTGAGATTATGCTTGACGGCGAGTTTGCGGCCGCCGCCAGCAGAGTTTAAGCGCAGCGATGGCTGCTGAGACCACAAGACTGAGCCTCGGTCCGCGATGCAGGCGGAGGAGATGGGTTACAAGGAGTTGGCTTGATTATTGGCGGTCGTGGCGAACATGAGGATAAGTGGGCCTTGGCGGTTCGATAGCGCCGATGGTTCACCCTAGATCGGATAGTTTGAGGCTACAGGACTTTACGAGATGTAGCGCGAGTTCTACGGTCGAGGCCCGAGGATGATCGCAGGAGTTCATCCGAAGCGATTCTGGGATCATGAGGGTGATCAAGGCCGGAGACCGAGTCGGTGGTCTTAGGTTCGCATCGGTGCGTGATACCGCATGATCGGGTTTGATCGTGGGAGAGCTATTCGGGAGAGAATGCACTTCCAGCCGTTTGGGACGAGTTCTCGGGCATTTCTTGCACATTTCTTGCCTCGCGGATGAGGAGGGCTCGACCGGCCAGATTTTTGATGTTGGCGAGCAGCGGCGTCTGATTCGGAGTCTGATGTGAGTTCGACTCATTGGCTCGGTATGCCCCGTGTAGTAGGCGATATGGAGGGCGAGTACACCGATTACGTTCTGGGTTAGATGATTACTTGGCGAGGCTTGCTCGGGTGTAGCTCTTCACCGGCATGGACATTGCCCGCATGCGAGCTTATGCGCTTGGGGTGAAGCGGAGAAGGTCGGCGGAATGACCCGAATCAGCGTGAAGAGGCGAGAACAAGTGGTCCTTTGGTGACTTTCGAGGCGGACGCCTCGGCGAACTAGTTTTATACCTCCACGGTCGCAGAGTGGTCCTCCACAACCTTCGAGGCATCCAGAGTATTCGGGGCGGTCGGGGCTCGAGGTTCGAGTTTCCAGGAGTATGGGTGTTGGCGGATCTGATCACTACCTCGGTGTGGTCGATGTGGTAGACCGCATTTGGGAGTGTCGTGGTGCGAGGAGCTTGTTATTTTTGCGGCAGCAGGGCCATTTTGTGAGCTGTCAGGCCAAGGGTAGCACGGATGTTACGACTCGGCCGAGATCGATGGTTGGTTCATCACCTTCACTAGCTATGCCTGCGGTAGGGCGTGATTAGAAAAGCGGTAGAGACAGGTATATCCTTAACCCTCTAGAGTTTTGTATGCTTGTTATGATGATGTGTTTAGTGTTATGTTTGGATAGCTTTGTGCTAAAATGTGATTTAGAAAACTGGTTAGTGTAGAAGGGTAAGCCTGGGGGCATGGTAATGTGAACCTTAGACTATTTCACGATTGAGACCTTAGAGGTAAGGTCGTCTTGTGTAAAAGATTTATTCTATGTTTGACCTTTATCAGAGTGCGTAGTATACGTGGAGTTATTGTGGGGAATTCCTTGGGTTGTGTAAAATGGAAGTGGTAGCTTTCATGACTTGAATAGGTAAGATTGTTCCGGATCGGGGAACAAGAGTGTGGCGATGGTGGGTCGGGTTGAGGACCATTCGCGGGTCAACCCGCCGGTTTGTGGTGGGGTCGGTTCGAGGTGGTCTGCCGGTGGTAGGGTCACGAGGATGCTAGGCCCGAGTTTAGTTAACCATTGTATGAGTTCGTGGATGCGTTCAACCAGAATCGGTTCGTGAAGGCCGGGAATGGCCTTGGCGGAAAAGTGAAGCTAGTAAGATGACCAAGTTTGGAGGTAGTGACTCCACAGTTTTGGGAAACTGAAGTGATAACTGAAGTATGGTACGTACTGGGAGAGTTCAAGTGTTCGAGGGGGGCACGACGAGTAAGGAAGGAAGAGAACGTGTGTTATTTCGTGGCCAAGCTGTGGCGTTGGCAACTTGTTAGAGGAACTTTATCGTTATCCGTCTTGAGAAGGAACATTCGGGACGAATGTTTCTAAGGAGGGGAGAATGTTATACCCCGTATTTCCAGAGTATGTACGTATGGGCGTACGTAGAAAGTTTGAGCCTTAAAGTTAGGCAAGTTTCGAAATTTTTGTGCACAACACCCGATTAGAGTCGTTTTTACCGAAGCGTTTTCTTGAACTTGCGAAGGGAAAATTCGGCTATGTCGTTTAGTATTTTTGCGGATTTTTAGAAGCGGCGGAACATTTTTGGGCCAACGGGAGGGTGACACTTGTCACCCTCATTGGACGGTTTGAGAGGCCACGGCTAGGAGGGTTTTGAGGCCCTTTTCATGGGTCTTTGTTTTGTGAGGGATTTAAGGAGTAGGTTAGGGTGCACTTGTGCCAATCTTAGCCATCCACTTGCCCCCCACATGGCTTGATCTTGTCCGTTGGTGTCCCTATAAATACCCCCCTTTGTGATGAACTTATTCATCCATTCCTCACTTTGTCTAAGACTTGAAAACTCTCCCCCCTTTGTATTGTTCTCGTCCAAGCCTCTCCCCCTTCCCCTTTGAGTGGACTTGTGGCCGAGAGGGGTACCCTCCCCCCTTGGTAGTGCTCTAGCCGAGGGGTACCCCCCCTAGCCTAGTTGTTTCGAGAAATGTACCCCCTCCCTTGTGATATTGAAATACTCTCCAAGTATTGTTATAATGCCCAAAATACCTTAGCCTTTACCTTGTAGTATTCCAAAAGTTACCTCTATACGTAGAGCCCGGAAATACTACCTTTTGTCCTTTTAGTCTCAAACCGAAACCCTAAGGAAATCTTCATAGTTGGTTGAAGTATTTAAGTAGAAGTTGGTTAGAACTTCTAAGGGTTGTTTAGAGCGGATTGGAGCGCACGGAGTAGGAGCTAAACCTTGCTCAGGATCGACATTATAACTTGGATAATTTTGGGCTTATCGAGGTAAATATTCTTGTCCCCTTATTGTAATTGGAAATTACATATTGTAGGATTATATAGTTGAGGTATACTATATATAGAACTAAGCATAGCTTTGCGGCAATGTCTTTTGACTTAAGCTGAATTTAAAGAAGAGAATCGAGCGTAATTACATGGGTGTATCAGATAGACTTGTGGTATTATTGTATAGTAGAATTGTATCGTCGGTTAGGCGTATAACCCCTGGTTGGCTTGGTAGCGGCCTCGATAGAGGAGGAGATTTACGCGGTTGCGGGGCGGTCTTTGCCGAATTTTACGTATAATATGGAACCGCATGCGGTTAGAAGTTAATAGGCGTTTGTGGCCTTATAGGTGGAAGTACTACGAGTAGCGTATTCTACTTGAAGAGTGGAAGCGACTAGCGTGATTCTGATCGTGGGCGTTTTGCTTATTGTCGATAATCGTCGCGAGGTATGTGAACCTCTTCCTATCCTTCTAGCATGATGCTTTGTAAACTATGTAGTACGGTAGACGTACATGTGCTAAATGAGTTGGTTGGTTTAAAACATAGGGTGTTATAATAGCTTTATGAGAAGTTAGTTATAACGACTCTATGTAGGTAAAAGATTGGTTCATTGATTGTAGAAGTTAAGAGACTTGATCTTGAAAGATAAGAGACTTAACTTGTTTTACTTGGTAATTAACATTTTGTTAAAAGTGTCGTGAAACCTCATTCGCGAGTAATGAGTACTTGGTTTTAAAAAGAATAATGGTTTATTGATTTCGGAAATGAGAATAAGTGTCGAACAAACCACAGCAGCGCTAATAAAGGAAAGTGTATTGACAAATAACAAATTATTATTAAAACCAGTAGAAACCTCCATCTGCATAGAAGCTAAGATAAGACAAAATTGTATTACATTTCCTAGATCATGGCGGCTGTAACAAGATTGTTGTAAACAAGTGTCACGACCCGAACCCGGGCCCGTGACTGGTGTCTTACCCCGGGCACCCTAGTGATACAACATCAGAGAAAATCAGCGGAAATAAAAACATGAACATGAATTAAGAGACAAGATAAATAAACAAAGCAACCAAAGCGGTTGCCTTCATCATATATACATAAATACCGAACAATCATCTTTTTACAAACCACACTTGTGATTACTCTGAGACCTCTAAGATTTTTACAACTATGACGGACGGGCCCGCCATACCCACGAATGTATAAGAATCTACAGACTCGGGTAACATACCAAAAGATAAGCCTCAGAAGAAATGGGGCTTCCCGACACGTTGTGATCCTATGGCGAGGATCCACACCGATGTACTTCCACTGCGGCATGAACACGGCCCGAAGGAGGTCGATACAACAGTACCAAGTATGTGGCGTAAAGGCGTAAATGAAATCATAATAGTCTATATAAAGCGGGAGACATGTATGATAACCGGATGAAATCGTGTCGGCCCGTCGTGGGACTCGGTGAATAATCGGATGGAATCGTGTCCTCGCCCATCTCGTGGGACTCGGTGTATAATCGGATGAAATCGTGTCCTGCCCATCTCGTGGGACTCGGTGTATAATCGGATGGAATACGTGTCCTGCCCATCGTGGGACTCGGTGTATAATCAAATGAAATCGTGTCCTGCCCGTCTCGTGGGACTCGGTGTAGAATCAAATGAAATCGTGTCCTGCCCATCTCGTGGGACTCGGTGTAGAATCGTTCACAACAAATCAACCGGCCCTCCATCGAGAGACGCGGGGGTACAGAAATACAACAAAGGCTATCACAACAAGCATAAGCAAGCTTCACAACAACAAGCATAGGCAAGTTATACACAACTCAAAGTACTTTCATTTTATGCCAAAGTCCGGGTTTTAACCCTAAGGTACTACGTACGTTAAATTCCTTTTAAAGATCCATTTCTTTTACAAAGGTCACCCGATACCCGTAGTATAAAAATAGAGTGACTAACATTGTTAAGTAAACCAAAATGCTTTCCTTTGTAAAATCAAGTAATAACCTTATTTTCCAAACGTTCAAGTTTGCCTAATTTCAAATGCTCAAGTTTCTCATTTTAGAAAAGGTTTCGTAGTTCATAGTTTTAATCCTTTAAAACATAATTCTCCTTTAAACGTTTTGAGAAACATATGTCTTATATGTGAGTAGGTTATTCTTGTTTATAATCAATCTTATTAAGCGACCATGATCTAGGAAATGTAATATCATTTTGTCTCATCTTAGCTTCATGCAGATGGAGGTTTCTCTTGGTTTTAATACCATACTTCATTATTCAATACATTTTCCTTTATTAACGCCGCGGTGGTTTGCCGATACTCATTACGATTTAGAAATCGGTAAAACATTATTCCTTTTAAAACCAAGTACTCATTACTCACGAATGAGGTTTCACACTTTAACAAAATTCATATCAATACCATTAAGTCAAGTCTCTTATCTTCAAAAAATCGAGAAACCATTCTTTTTATCACTCTTAAGGCGTTATACCTAACTTCCCATAAAGCTAGTACAACTCTTATGTTTTCAAAGCCAAGTATTACTCTTCTTTCAAAAGGTCTTTTGAAACACTTCAAGTTCTTTATTACTACACATCAAATCCGTTATAAGTCAAATCGGTTACCCTTTGAAACCACAAGCATTTTCTTACCTACATAAAGTTTATAACCAACTTCCCATAAATCCGTTATAACACTTTATGTTTCAAACAATCAAATACATTAAACACGTATGCGTCACCGTACTACATAGTTATACACATATCATGCTAGAAACAGATAGGAAGAGGTTCACATACCTCGCGACGATTACCGACTAATAGCAAAGCGCTCAAGTACCTCAAAGTCGGCTACACCTTAAGCCAAGTAGACCACGCCACACGTAGTATTTCAACCTATAGAGGCCACGGCGCTATTAACGTCTTAGATCTCAATGTAGAATATCTTCTGAGAAAATTAGCAAGACCTCCCCACATGGCAGCGTAAATCTCTCCTCTATCGAGGCTATGTTATACCGTATTTCGGTATATGCGTGGGGCGTGCGTAGAAAAGTTTGTGCCTTAAAGTGCTTGGCGAAATTATTTTTGTGCCTGACACTTGGTTAGAGTCGTTTTTAAGCGTTTTACACAACTTCGCGTAGGGTAAATTAGGCTATGTCTTTTTTTATTTTTGCGGATTTTCCGAGAGGCGAAGCGTGTTGGACCAACAAGAGGCGCCACTTGGCACCTCTCATTGGTGGAGTGTGGGGCGGTAAAGGGGCCGAATTCCTTGACATTTTTGTCAAGTAGTAGGTAGGATATTTTGTGGTAGATGGATAAGGTGCACTTGGCATGATCTTGGCCTACACTTGCACCACTTGGCTTGATCTTGGCCATTGGTTAGCCATGGCTTGACCTATAAATACCCCTCCCTTTGATGAACTTCTTCATCAAAAATTGTGCTAAGTCTAAATCCCTTCCCTCTCTTGTGGTGTTCGTCAACACCCCTCCCCTCTGGTGAGGCCCCTTGGCGAGAGTACCCCACTCTAGTGGGGTTGGTAGAGGTATACACCACTTGTGGTGTTGTCTCGTATAAATACACCCCACCTTGGTAGAAATACTCTCAAAGTATTGTTCTGTACCCAAAATACCTTGGCCCTTATACCTTGTAGTATTCCAAGGTTATACTTATCTGAAAAGCCAGAAATACTATTATACTTCCCTTGATCCACAAAACCGAAACCACTAAGGAAAATCTCCATAGTTAGTTGGAGTATTAGGTAGAAGTTGGTTAGAACTTCTAAGGGTGGTTTGGAGCGGGTTAGGCACGGAGTTGGAGCTAAACATTGCCCAGGATCGACTTTATACTTGGATAATTATGGGCTTATCGAGGTAATTATCTTGTCCCCCTATTGTAATTGGAAATTACATGTTGTTAGAATATATAGTTGAAGTATACTATATATAGAACTGAACGTAGTTATCGGCAATGTCTTTTGACTTAAGCTGAATAATAAGAAACCTTTTGAAGAAGAGTCTTGAATCGTAATTACATGGATGTATTCTGGTAGACTTGTGTAGTCTTTCTGTGAGGTAAAATTGTGCACGTCCGAATTAGACGTATAACCCCCCCCACCTGGTTGGCTTGGTAGCCGGCCCCGATAGAGGAGGAGATTTACGATGTTGCGGGGAGGTCTTTTGAATTTTACGTAGAATGTTCTCTGAAGAGACCTAAATATTAATAAAGCGCCTTGTGGCCTTATAGGTGGAAGTACTATGCGTGGCGCGATCTACTTGGCTTAAGGAGTAGCCGGCGGTTTGAGGTACTTGGAGCGTTTTGCTATTAGTCGATAATCGTCGCGAGGTATGTGAACCTCTTCCTATCTCTTCTAGCATGATATGTGTGTAACTATGTAGTACGATAGACGTACATGTGTTAAATGTATTTGATTGGTCTAAAACATAAAGTGTTATAACGGCTTTATGGGAAGTTAGTTATAACGACTTTATGTATGTAAGAAAATACTTATGGTTTTAAAAGGTAGCGATTTGAACTATAAGCTGGTTATGTAATAATAAAGAACTTGAAGTATTTCAAAGATTTTGAATCATTTTGAAAGAAGAGTAATACTTAGTTTTTGAAAACTTAAGAGTTATACTAGCTTTATGGGAAGTTAGGTATAACGGCTTAAGAATGTTTCTTGAGTTGAATCGAGAATGTGTATCGACAAACCACCGGCGTTAATAAAAGGAAATGTTTTGTGATTAAGTATTATTAAAACCGGAGAAACTTCCATCTGCATAGAAGCTAAGATGAGACAAAATGATATTTCTAGATCATGGTTTGTAATAAGATTGTTATAAACAAGAATATCCTACTCACATATAAGGCTTATGTTTCTCGGATGGTTTAAAAGAGAATTATATTCTTAAATGAATAAGACTATGAACTACGAAACCTTTCTAAAATAAGAAACGTGAACATTTGAAATTAGGCAAACTTGGACGTTTGGAAAATAATGTTGTTACTTGATTTTACAAGTGTAAGTGTTTTGATTTACTTCAAAAGATAATCACTCTATTTTCATATTCTACGGGTATTGTGTGGTTTTTTTGAATGTAACTTATCTTTTAAAGTGTTAATGTATGAAATACTTTGGGGATAAAAACAGAACTTGTTGACATATAGTAGAAAGTACCTTGTGTGTATAACTTGATTGTGTTGGTTTGTGATAGCCTTGTAATACTTTCTTGTTGATTGATAAGTAAACATGCTAGGATGCTACGTGTGTTAGTATCTTGTGATGTTAGTGTAAAGGGTTTTCCCCATTGCGCTTAAAGTTGTTTGACTATCGGTAGTTATGTTGGTATTGTACCACTCACCTTGACATATTCCGGAGGTTAAGGCGCCCTCCGTCGCGGGGTAGACTCGGTGATGCAGGACCATGATTCGAGAATACCTCATGCGGGTCGGGGATCCATGCAGAACTACGAGAGTTCGTGTTAGTTTGCGGCCGCGTGGTCATGCGGTCTTTGTGGCCATGCGGTGCGAGTCGGGGCGATGCGGGAGTAGCTACCCTCGATGCGAGCAATACCTCATACGGGCCTATTAGGTTGGCCTATGCGGAGCTACGGAGAGTTCCAGGGCTAGACGCGCACATTTGATCTGCGGCGAGTGACCGGCTTTGATCATGTGATGGTACAGACAGATATCATGATCTGATTTTGACCACTGTTAATCTTGTAGGTGTTAGTAGTCGGTTATGCCTTCGTACTTACCCTGTACTGTTTTATTAGGACACAGGTGGGATCTGGTGTTCATGTGTATTGCTTGGTGCTTTTATATCAGAAACTGCCGGCAGTGAGGAAGGTATTCCACGGGCATGATTGATGTTATGGGCGTGAGACCCATAGTTACCTTTGAGTGATGACTTTGAGGGCGTGAGTCACGACTTGACTTTATCGCCTATTTATTGTGAGCGTAGTTTGGTTAACATACATGTCTCTGCTTTATAGACTATTATGATTTCATTTCTGATATTTTGATTTCACATACTTGGTACTGTTATCGACCTCGCCCGGAAGTGCGTTCATCTGCGCGAGTTGAGGTACACGATCGTTGATCCTAGTTCTCGGGTCACGATTCAGCGTATGGGAAGCTCGTTTCTCGGAGGCTTATCGATGGTATAGTCCACTGTCGTTGTAGGTATTTACATTGAGGGGTGTGGCGGGGCCTGTCCGCCATTGTTGTCGTATCATTCTTAAGTGCAGTAATCTTGTTGTGGCGAGTTGTAATGGGATGTAGCGTTCGGTTTTAAAATTGATTTATATATATGCCGTAAAGCAAGTTTTCTCCGATTCGTTTCTTACTTCATAATATTTTCATGTCTTGTTTTATGTTCGTGATTACTCGATGTTGTATCACTAGGTGCGAGGTAAGGCACGATCCACGGGCCGGTTCGGTCGTGACAAAAGTGGTATCGAGCGATTAATCCTCGGAAAATGTCTCTGACCGTATCGATGAAGTCTTGATTATCGGTGTGTTGTGCACACATGATAATCGGAGGCTATAGGATATTTAGGATTAGTTTCTATTCTTCTCACTCTGAGATCGTGCCTTAGAGTTTGTGTTGTAAGTTGGACCTCTCACGTATTTCTTTCCACTGCAGTTATGCCTCGCGTAGGGCAAACCGGGCCGGGAGGCAAGGCGGCCAAGGAGGCTGCGGTAGAGCTCGAGGAGATTCTGAGGGACGTGCCCAATCATCACCAGGGTGGTACTTGATCGGGGAGTTATGCTCGCCACGGCCCAGTGAGTTGCTGGCGGCGGCGATTCCTCTGCGGCCATGATATATGAACCTTGATCCGCGGCCGGGAGCAGAGAATATAGATTGCAAAGAGACAACCTGTTACTAGCTATGGATTTGGCTACGGAGAGTATCTGGATGTCTGCGAGTCTTGATGAAAATCTTAGAAAGGGTTGTGCGAGAGTAATTCTTGATTGAAGCGAGCATGGCACGTATGCGGGCTTATGCGCGATGGCGAAAGCGTAGAGATCGGCGGGTTAACCAAGGACGGCGGAGAGGGCGAGCAATGAGTCCTTAGTAACTTTCGGCGAATCACCTCACGTGATTGATTATGCACATCCACCGGTCTGAGAGGTCCTCCGGGGTTCGGGATGTTCGGGTTATGCGAGGAGTTGGTGAGCTCTAGATCTTAGGTTCCACGATGTGGCGAGCGTCATCGGGAATGTCGTCTTTTAGTTGGTACTTGTTTACCTACGGTAAGC
This sequence comes from Przewalskia tangutica, assembly GCA_029844215.1. NCBI lineage: Eukaryota > Viridiplantae > Streptophyta > Magnoliopsida > Solanales > Solanaceae > Przewalskia > Przewalskia tangutica. Next base: position 71,126,585 of record CM056727.1, read on the forward strand.
GGGGCCATGTGTGGAAAGGGTGTCCAAGTAGGAGGATGCAGTAGGAGGACTTAGCCCGGGATCGGCGGGTAGTTCGTCACCTTCGCCAGCTATGCCTGCGTGAGTTTGATTAGAGCGATTAAGGGAGTGAAGCGGTAGATCTGGTATATCCTTAACCTACAGAGATCGGTATGTGTGATAAGAGAGTATATCATAAGTACTATGTTACGATAGCGGTGTGTTAATTGTGATTAGAAATCATGGTTAATGTAGGGAAGATTGGGGATAGAAAGCGTGAGCCATAGAATGTTATACGTGGAGACCTTAGTGGTAAGGCCATCTTAGGTAAAAGATTTATAAAATAATGTTTAACCCTTGACGGAGTGCATATTGCACGGGAGATATGTTTTAGGATAAGTCCACGAGTAGCGTGATATGAAGAGGGTAGTTGAGCTAGGAAGACCGCTAGGTTTTCGTAACGTGATTTGTGAAATTGTTCCGGATCGGGGAGCTAGTGTTTTACGCGATGCCGGGTAGGGTGAGGCCATGTTGCGGGTCAACCCGCGGCCTGTATGGTGGTGGGGTCAGTTTGTGGTGGTCCCGCCTTGTGATAGGGTCACGAGGGTGTTAGGCCCATGTTTAGTTAACCAGCGTACGAGTTTGTGGATGCGTTCAACGATGGTCGGGCGATGGGGGCGGCCGTCGTGTTTTCGGTCGGGGCCGTGTACTCGGCGATGTTGATATATCGAGAAAGGTTGTAAGGCTGCAGGTGCCTACCTTCACCTTATGACAGTGGGGCCCAGGTTACGGCTGTTTCTTTTTCTTTCTGAAAGTTCTACCAGGCAGGGTTAGGAACTCAGGTGAGTCTCAGAATCACATTCGCCCTCGGACCAGTGTTTGGATTTCAGGGGTAGCTGTAAGGATTGTTGTCTCCTGTTGAAAGGGTGTTTAAGCTACCATTTTAGTGTTCGGATGTCGCCTTATGAAGCCTTGTAGGGGCGGAAGTGTAAGTTGCCGGTCGATTGGTTCGATGTTGGCAAGGTTCAGATAGTTGGTTCAGGCTTGTTCCAACAGACTGTGGATAGGGTGAAGCTTATCTAGAGGAAGTTTTTGGCAGCTCAGAGGAATCGTGCGGGTTATCGGCGACGACGCTTAGAGTTCAGGTTGACGGTCGGTCTTCTTAAAGGTACCACCCCGGATAGGGTGTAAGAGGAAACTTAGCCCGAGTTACTTTGGGCCTTTTGAGTTCATGTGAGGGATAGGCCAGGTTGCCTATATGTTAGCATTTGCCGTCCGACTTAGGAAGCGGTCGTCGATCTTTCGTGTTATGTTCGAGAAGAAATCGGAGATCCATCGAGTGTTCCAGATTAATGATGACCAAGTTGAAGATAATAACCGAGATTTGAAACGAAGCGATGTGGAAGTGTGGTAAGAGTTCGAGTGTACAAGAAGTGTCACGACATCCTCGAGGATCGCATGCGGCGGTACCATTTGTTAGGTCGCGGAGTGACACTAGAACCTCGCGGCAAAGTGACAAAAGTGGTATCACGACGAGTAAAGGGAGAAGCGAGCATGTATTACGGCGAGAGATGTGACCATTTCTTTTGTATGGAGAAAGTGCGAAGGAATTATATTTTAGACCCTTGGATGGGAGCGTTTGTGATGTTAGAGTGTTTCCTCGTGGACTTGGATGTAAGTATTTTGCGCGGTGTTGTTGTGGCGGTTGTGGCGGGATTGTTCGTAAGTATAGTAGTGAAGACTATCTTGGCGCCGCGTTTGGTTTGAGACTTAGAAGGAACATTCGGGGCGAATGTTTCTAAGGAAGGAGAATGTTATACCGTATTTCGAGTATGTAAATGGGGCGTGCGTAGAAAAGTTTGTGCCTTAAAGTGCTTGGCGAAATTATTTTTGTGCACAACACGGTTAGAGTCGTTTTTAAATGAAGCGTTTTACACAACTCGCGTAGGGTAAATTGGCTATGTCTTTTTTTATTTTTGCGGATTTTTCCGAGAGGCGAAGCGTGTTGGACCAACAAGAGGCGCCACTGGCACCTCTCATTGGTGGAGTGTGGGGCGGTAAAGGGGACGAATTCCTTGACATTTTTGTCAAGTAGTAGGTAGGATATTTTGTGGTAGATGGATAAGGTGCACTTGGCATGATCTTGGCCTACACTTGCACCACACTTGGCTTGATCTTGGCCATTGGTTAGCCATGGCTTGACCTATAAATACCCTCCTTTGATGAACTTCTTCATCCAAAAATTGTGCTAAGTCTAAAATCCTTCCCTCTCTTGTGGTGTTCGTCCAACACCTCCCCCTTGGTGAGGCCCTGGCGAGAGCCCTCCCATGGCGAGAGTACCCCCTCACAGTGGGGTTGGTAGAGGGTATACACCACTTGTGGTGTTGTCTCGTATAAATACACCCCATCTTGGTAGAAATACTCTCAAAAGTATTGTTCTGTACCCAAAATACCTTGGCCCTTATACTTGTAGTATTCCAAGGTTATACTTATCTGAAAAGCCAGAAATACTATTATACTTCCCTTCATCCACAAAACCGAAACCACAGGAAAATCTCCATAGTTAGTTGGAGTATTAGGTAGAAGTTGGTTAGAACTTCTAAGGGTGGTTTGGAGGCGGGTTGGAGCGCACGGAGTTGGAGCTAAACATTGCCCAGGATCGACTTTATACTTGGATAATTATGGGCTTATCGAGGTAATTATCTTGTCCCCCTATTGTAATTGGAAATTACATGTTGTTAGATATATAGTTGAAGTATACTATATATAGAATCGAACGTAGTTATCGCAATGTCTTTTGACTTAAGCTGAATAATAAGAAACCTTTTCGAAGAAATCTTGAGCTGTAATTACATAGGGCGTATTCTGATGAGACTTGTGTAGCCTTACGTGAGGTAAAATTGTACGTCCGGATTAGGCGTATACCACTGGTTGGCTTGGTAGCCGGCCCAGATAGAGGAGGAGATTTCTGTTGTTGCGGGAGGTCTTTCGAATTTTACGTAGAATGTTCTCTGAAGAGACCTAAATGTTAATAAGCGCCTTGTGGCCTTATAGGTGGAAGTACTATGCGTGGCGCGATCTACTTGGCTTAAGGAGTAGCCGGGTTTGAGGTACTTGGGCGTTTTGCTATTAGTCGATAATCGTCGCGAGGTATGTGAACCTCTTCCTATCTCTTCTAGCATGATATGTGTGTAACTATGTAGTGCGGTAGGCGATACGTGTGTTAAATGTATTTGATTGGTCTAAAACATAAAGTGTTATAACGGCTTTATGGGAAGTTGGTTATAACGACTTTATGTATGTAAGAAAATACTTATGGTTTTAAAAGGTAAGCGATTTGAACTATAAGCTGGTGGTTATGTAATAATAAAGAACTTGAAGTATTTCAAAAGATTTTTGGAATCATTTTGAAAGAAGAGTAATACTTAGTTTTTGAAAACTTAAGAGTTATACTAGCTTTATGGGAAGTTAGGTATAACGACTTAAGAATGTTTCTTGAGTTGAAATCGAGAATGTGTATCGAAAAACCAACTGCAGCGTTAATAAAAGGAAATGTTTTGTGATTAAGTATTATTAAAACCGAGAGAAACTTCCATCTGCATAGAAGCTAAGATGAGACAAAATGATATTTCTAGATCATGCATTTCTTTGTAATAAGATTGTTATAAACAAGAATATCCTACTCACATATAAGGCTTATGTTTCTCATATGGTTTAAAAGAGAATTATATTCTTAAATGAATAAGACTATGAACTACGAAACCTTTCTAAAATAAGAAACGTGAACATTTGAAATTAGGCAAACTTGGACGTTTGGAAAATAATGTTGTTACTTGATTTTACAAGGGTAAGTGTTTTGATTTACTTCAAAAGATAATCACTCTATTTTCATATACTACGGGTATTGTGTGGTTTTTGTGAAAGTAACGTATCTTTTAAAGAGTTAATGTATGAAATACTTTGGGGATAAAAACGAACTTGTTGACATATAGTAGAAAGTACCTTGTGTGTATAACTTGATTGTGTTGGTTTGTGATAGCCTTGTAATACTTTCTTGTTGATTGATAAGTAAACATGCTAGGATGCTACGTGTGTTAGTATCTTGTGATGTTAGTGTAAAGGGATTTTCCTCATTGCGCTTAAAGTTGTTTGACTATCGGTAGTTATGTTGGTATTGTACCACTCACCTTGACTTATTTCCGGAGGTTAAGGCGCCTCCGTCGCGGGGTAGACTTCGGTGATGCAGGACCGTGATTCGAGAATACCTCATGCGGGTCGAGGATCCATGCGGAACTACGGGAGTTCGGGTTAGTTTGCGGCTCTTGTGGTCATGCGGTCTTTGTGGCGTGCGGACTGCGAGTCGGGGCGATGCCGGAGTAGCTACCCTCGATCGAGAATACCTCATGCGGACTATGAGGTTGGCCTATGCGAGCTACGGAGAGTTCGAGGCTAGACGCGCATTTGATCTGCGGCGAGTGACGGCTTTGATCATGTGATGCAGAGCGAGATATCATGATCTGATTTTGACCACATTAATGCGTGGGTGTTAGTAGTCGGTTATGCCTTCGTACTTACCCTGTACTGTTTTATTAGGACACGGGTGGGACCTGGTGTTCATGTGTATTGCTTGGAGCTTTTATATCATAAACTGCCGGCAGTGAGGAAGGTATTCCACGGGCATGATTGATGTTATGGGCGTGAGACCCATAGTTACATTTGAGTGATGACTTTGAGGGCGTGAGTCCCTGACTTGACCTGACTGCCTATTTATTGTGAACTGTAGTTTGGTTAACATACATGTCTCCTGCTTTATAGACTATTATGATTTCATTTACTGATATTTTGATTTCACATACTTGGTACTGTTATCTTGACCTCGCCCGAGGCTGCGTTCATCTGCGCAGTTGAGGTACACGATCGTTGATCCTAGTTCTCGGGTCACGATTCGGCGTATGGGAAGCTCCGTTTCTCGGAGGCTTATCGATGGTATAGTCCCTGTCGTTGTAGGTATTTACATTCGGGGTGTGGCGGGGCTGTCGCCATTGTTGTCGTATCATTCTTAGAAGTGCATGAAATCTTGTTGTGGCGAGTTGTAATGGGATGTAGCATTCGGTTTTAAAATTGATTTATATATATGCCGTAAGGCAAGTTTTCTCCGATTACTGTTTCTTACTTCATAATATTTTCATGTCTTGTTTTATGTTCCGCTGATTACTCTGATGTTGTATCACTAGGGTGTCCGGGGTAAGGCACCAGTCACGGGCTCGGGTTCGGGTCGTGACAGGCTACCAAGCCAACCGGGGGGGGGGGGGGGGTTTGCACGTCTAACCGGACGTGTACAATTCTACTCACAGTAATACTTCACAAGTCTCATGTCTGATCTATGTAATTCTGATTCGATTCACTTCTTAAAATTAGGGCTTAAGTCGCAAGACATTGCAGTAAGTATTATTCGAGCTTAAGTCAAAAGACATTGCCGCACAACTATGTTGATTCTATATATAGTATACTTAACTATATACTCACAACATGTAATTTCCAATTACAACAAAAGGTCAAGAATGTTTACCTCGATAAGCCCAAAATTATCCGAGTTTATATGTCGATCTGAACAAGGTTTAGCTCTACTCCGTGCGCTCGACCCGCTCCAAACAACCCTTAGAAGTTCTAACCAACTTCTACTTAACACTTCAACCGACTATGAAGGTTTTCCTTAGGGTTTCGTTTTTGTGGTGAGGAAGTATAATAGTATTTTAGGCTTTTGTATAAGTGTAACCTTGGGAATACTACAAGGTATTTGGGCCAAGGTATTTGGGCATTATAACAATACTTGGAGAGTATTTCTATACCACAAAGGGGTATTTATACGAGGCAACTAGGCTAGGGGTACCCGGCTAAACACCACAAAGGGGAGGAGGCTCTCGGCGAGGGCTCTCAAAGGGGAGGGGTGGTGGACGAAAACTCACAAGGAGAGGGAGGATTTGAGACTTAGAAAGATTGCTCAAGTTTTTGGATGAAGAAAGTCTTCAACTAGAGGGGTATTTATAGGTCAAGAAATGGCCAACCAATGGCCAAGATTCTTCCAAGTGTATAGCAAGTGTAAGGTCAAGATTTAGCCATGTGCTACCTTATCCATCTACACAAAAATATCCTACCTAACCCTTGACCAAAATTCAACACAAAAAACGTGCAAGCTAGCCCATTTTGCCGTCCAACCTCTTCGATGTGAGGTGACATGTATCACCTCCGTTGGTCCAAAATGTTCGTCTCTCGGAAAAATCCGCAAAAATTATAAAGGACATAGCGGAATTTTCCCTCGAAAGCGTGAAACGTTTCGTCGAAAAACGACTCCTTTTGGTAGTTATGTACAATTTCGAACCTTGCCTAACTTTAAGGCTCAAATTTCTACGTACGTCCTCACGTACATACCCTGGAAATACGGGGTATAACATTCTCCCCTCCTTAGAAACATTCGTCCCGAATGTTCCTTCTAAGCCTCAAAACAAACATGCGCCAGTATAGTCTTCACTACTATATTTACGAGAACAAATCCTGCCACACCTGGCCACAGAAACACCCGCGCAAATACTTACATCCAAGTCCACGAGGAAACACCTCTAACATCACAAACTTTTGTCACTTTGTCGCGAGGTTCTAGTGTCACTCCGGCGACCCAACAAATGGTACCGGACTGCATGCGATCCCTGAGGTCTAAAATATACATCCTTCGCACCTTCTCCCTTTACAAGAAATGATCATATCTATGCCCGCAATACATGCTCGCCTCTACCCTTACTCGTCGTACTCTTCTCGAACACTCGAACTCTTCTAGTATACGTACCACACTTCAGTCATCGCTTCAGTTTTCAAAACCTTGGAGTCACCACCTCCAACTTTGTTATCTTACTAGCCTCAATCTTCCTTAAGGCCATTCCCGGCCTTCACGATCTGCTTCTGGTCGAACACACCCACGAACTCATACGATGGTCAACTAAACTTGGGCCTAGCACCCTCGTGACCCTACCACCTGGCGGGACCACCCAGAGCTGACCCCACCTCGAAACAGGCCGCGGGTTGGCCCGCAACATGGCCCCAACCCGACCCACTTAACGCATCACGCTCTTGTTTCCCGATCCGGAACAATCTTACCTATACAAGTCATGAAAGCTACCACTTCCATTTTACACTACCCAAGGAATTATCCCAGAACACATTTATACGCAAACCAAGTATTTCAACAAAGACTAACCGTAAAATCTTTTATTCAAGATGGCCTTACCTCTAAGGTCTCAACACGAAATATTCTCAGGTTCACACTTTCCATGCCCATACATATCCTTTCAACTAACCATGCTTTCTAACTCATAACCAACATAACGCTATCCGAACGTACCACACAATAAGAAGGTCATTATATCATGCATACAAATCTCTAGAGGTTAAGGATATACTGAATCTACCGCTCACTCTAATCATAAGCACGCCTGCAGGCCATTGTAGAAAGCGATGAACACGCCACTAACGGTGGGTGAGTCATTCTGTTTGCATCCTTTCTACTAGGACAGTCTCTCGTCATATGGCCACGGACGGCGCGGGAAAAACAAGCACCCGATAAAAAGCGACATTCCGGGATGGCGTGCCACATCGTACACCTGCAGAGAAAACTCGAACGTGGCTAGAACCCATGTATATCGTGAACGGAAGCCACGGAGCTCGACCAGCTCGAATACCACGAGCGTCGGCGGCGTGGGGACCACTGCATCTTGGTGGAGGTACATAACTAGGCTGGCTGTGAGGCGGTCGCCTCGAAAGTTACCAAAGGACCTGCATTACGGCCTCTTCCTGGCGATCTCGGTCATTCAGTCGACCTCTCGTGCCTCACATCCTAGTGCATGAGCTTGCATGCGGGCAATGTCCATGCCGTGAAGAGCTACACCGTACAAGCCTCTGCGAGTAATCATCGGCCGGTGGCGTGGCGGTGTACTCTGTCCTCCATATCAGCTACCACAGCGGGAACATACCGAGCTAATGAGTCGAACTCCACATTGTACTCTCTAACCGTCCGCCCGTCCTGTCTCAACGTCAAAAATCGGTCGGCCCGAGCCCACCTCATTTGTGGGGGCAAGAAATGTGCAAGAAAAGCCCTTGAGAACTCGTCCCATACGGCTGGAAGTGCATGCTCTTCGGGACAACTCGCGAATCAAACGGTCAGCTGCGGTATCACGCGGTGATGCGAACCAATACCACCGACTACGCCTGCGAGACTACGATCACTCATGATCCTGTGGTATCGGATAAACTCAGGGTCATCCTCGGCTCGATCCATAGAACATGGCGGGCTACAACTCGAGAAAGTCGTAGCCTCAAATGCGCTCGGGGTGAACTACGGGTGCTCTTGGTGAGGCTGCGATCCGGCCTATCCTCATATCGGCCACGACCGGCGATGGCGCCATCTCCTTGTACCCCATCTCATCTGCTCCAGTGTGGGGCCAGGAGGCTCAGTGCGTAGTCTCGGCGACCACCGCTGCGGCTCTAAACTCTGCTGGTCTTTGGCGGCGTCGCGAAACTCGCCGTCGGAGCTTATCTCGAGCACCGGCCGGGCTGCGCCTCGTACTCCTACGTATCTCACTTGACTCCTCATTGCCTTGCCCACGGGCACAGGGTTGCACGCGGAGGCATAGCGGTAAAGGAAAGGAATACGTCGGAGGGTCCAACTTATCCTGCACTTCAGGGCACGATCTCGAATGAGAAGAATGGAAACCAATCCTAAATGTCCTATAGCCTCTTGATTATAGATGTGGTGCACAACACCGATAATCAATACTACTAGACACGATGTGTAGACACTTTCAGAGACTAAGCGCTCGATATCACTTTTGTCACGACCGAACCGGGCGTGGTCGTGCCTACCGGGCACCTAGTGATACAACATCGAGAGAAAATCGTGAAATAAAAACATGAACATGAATTAAGAGACAAGATAAATAAGCAGGCCAACCAAAGCAGTTGCCTTCATCATATATACATAAATACGACGATCATCTTTTTTACAAACCACGCCCACAATCTACTGAGACCTCTAAGATTTTTACATGGTATGACGGGACGGGGCCCGCCATACCCCACGAATGTATAAGAATCTACTGACTCGAGGGTAACATACCAAAAGATAAGCCTCAGAAGAAATGGGGCTTCGACACTGAATTGTGATCCTATGGCGAGGATCCACAACCGATGTACTTCCACTGCGGTATGAACGCGGCCGAAGGAGGTCGATCAACAGTACCAAGTATGAAGCAGTAAAGGCGTAAATAAAATCATAATAGTCTATATAAAGCGGGAGACATGTATGATAACCGGATGAAATCGTGTCGGCCCATCCGTGGGACTCGGTGAATAATCGGATGGAATACGTGTCTCGCCCGTCTCGTGGGACTCGGTGTATAATCGGATGAAATACGTGTCCTGCCCATCTCGTGAGACTCGGTGTATAATCGGATGGAATACGTGTCCTCGCCCGTCGTGGGACTCGGTGTATAATCAAATGAAATACGTGTCCCTGCCCATCTCGTGGGACTCGGTGTAGAATCAAATGAAATACGTGTCCCTGCCCATCTCGTGGGACTCGGTGTAGAATCGTTCACAACAAATCAACCGCCTCCATCGAGAGGCGAGTACAGAAATACAACAAAGGCTATCACAACAAGCGAGCTTCACAACAACAAGCATAGGCAAGTTATACACAACTCAAAGTACTTTCATTTTATGCCAAAGTCGGGTTTTAACCCTAAGGTACTACGTCGTTAAATTCCTTTTAAAGATCCATTTCTTTTACAAAGGTCACGATACCGTAGTATAAAAATAGAGTGACTAACATTGTTAAGTAAACCAAAATGCTTTCCTTTGTAAAATCAAGTAACAACCTTATTTTCCAAGCGTTCAAGTTTGCCTAATTTCAAATGCTCAAGTTTCTCATTTTAGAAAAGGTTTAAGTAGTTCATAGTTTTAATCCTTTAAAACATAATTCTCCTTTAAACGTTTTGAGAAACATATGTCTTATATGTGAGTAGGTTATTCTTGTTTATAATCAATCTTATTAAGCGACCATGATCTAGGAAATGTAATATCATTTTGTCTCATCTTAGCTTCTATGCGGATGGAGGTTTCTCTGGTTTTAATACCATACTTCATTATTCAATACATTTTCCTTTATTAACGCTGCGATGGTTTGTCGATACTCATTCGATTTCAAATCGGTAAAACATTATTCCTTTTAAAACCAAGTACTCATTACTCACGAATGAGGTTTCACACTTTTAACAAAATTCATATCAATACCATTAAGTCAAGTCTCTTATCTTCAAAAATCAAGAAACCATTCTTTTTATCACTCTTAAGACGTTATACCTAACTTCCCATAAAGCTAGTACAACTCTTATGTTTTCAAAGCCAAGTATTACTCTTCTTTCAAAAGGTCTTTTGAAACACTTCAAGTTCTTTATTACTACACATCAAATCCGTAATAAGTCAAATCGATTTACCACTTTGAAACCACAAAGCATTTTCTTACCTACATAAAGTCATTATAACCAACTTCCCATAAAGCCGTTATAACACTTTATGTTTCAAACCAATCAAATACATTAAACACGTATGCGTCTACTACATAGTTATACACATATCATGCTAGAACAGATAGGAAGAGGTTCACATACCTCGCGACGATTCGACTAATAGCAAAGCGCTCAGTACCTCAAACCGTCGGCTACACTTAAGCCAGTAGACCACGCCACACGTAGTATTTCAACCTATAGAGGCCACAAGGCGCCTATTAACGTCTTAGATCTCAATGTAGAATATCTTACAGAAAATTAAGACCTCCCGCACGGCGTAAATCTCCTCTCTATCGAGGCCGGCTACCAAGCCAACCAGGGGGGGGTTTTGCACGTCTAACCGGACGTGTACAATTCTACTCAGTAATACTACACAAGTCTCTTTGTCTGATACCCTATGTAATTACTGATTCGATTCACTTCTTAAAATTCAGTGCTTAAGTCGCAAGACATTCAGTAAGTATTATTCAGCTTAAGTCAAAAGACATTGCCGCACAACTATGTTCAGTTCTATATATAGTATACTTAACTATATACTCCTACAACATGTAATTTCCAATTACAACAGAAGGTCAAGAATGTTTACCTCGATAAGCCCAAAATTATCCGAGTTTATATGTCGATCCTGAGCAAGGTTTAGCTCCTACTCCGTGCGCTCCAACCCGCTCCAAACAACCCTTAGAAGTTCTAACCAACTTCTACTTAACACTTCAACCGACTATGAAGGTTTTTCCTTAGGGTTTCGTTTTTGTGACTGAGGGAAGTATAATAGTATTTTCTGGGCTTTTGTATAAGTGTAACCTTGGGAATACTACAAGGTATTTGGACATTATAACAATACTTGGAGAGTATTTCTATACCACAAAAGGGGGTATTTATACGAGGCAACTAGGCTAGGGGGGGTACCCCACGGCTAAACACCACAAAGGGGAGGGGGGAGGCTCTCGGCCAAGGGCTCTCACAGGGGGAGGGGGTGGTGGACGAAAACTCACAAGGGAGAGGGGAGGATTTGAGACTTAGAAAGATTGCTCAAGTTTTTGGATGAAGAAATTCTTCAACTAGAGGGGTATTTATAGGTCAAGAAATGGCCAACCAATGGCCAAGATTCTTCCAAGTGTATAGCAAGTGTAAGGTCAAGATTTAGCCATGTGCTACCTTATCCATCTACACAAAAATATCCTACCTAACCCTTGACCAAAATTCAACACAAAAACGTGCAAGCTAGCCCATTTTGCCGTCCAACCTCTTCCAATGTGAGGGTGACACATGTCACCCTCCCGTTGGTCCAAAATGTTTCGTCTCTCGGAAAAATCCGCAAAAATTATAAAGGACATAGCCGGAATTTTCCCTACGAAAGCTGTGGAAACGTTTCGTCGAAAAACGACTCCTTTGGTAGTTATGTACAATTTCGAACCTTGCCTAACTTTAAGGCTCAAATTTCTACGTACGTCCTCACGTACATACCCTGGAAATACGGGGTATAACAACAAGAATAAACGGCTCACGTACAAGACATATGTTACTCAATTGTTTTAAAAGAGATTAAGACTATGAGTTATGAAACCTTTCTAAAATGAGAAACTTGAGCATTTGAAATTAGGCAAACTTGAACGTTTGGAAAATAATGTTGTTACTTGATTTTACAAAGGGAAGTATTTTGGTTTACTTAAAAAGATAGTCACTCTATTTTATACTACGGGTATTATGTGACTTTTGTGAAAAGAACGGATCATTTAAAAAGAGTTAATGTACGTAGTACTTTAGGGTTAAAACCCAGACTTGGATACAAAATGGAAGTACCTTGAGTTGTGTATAACTTGCCTATGCTTGTTGTTGTGTAACTCGCCTATGCTTGTTGTTGTGTAACTCGCCTATGCTTGTTGTTGTGTAACTCGCCTATGCTTGTTGTGATAGCCTTTGTTGTGCAAATGTTGATATCAGGTGACTTCTTGAGAAAGAGTGGATCTTTTATAAAAGTCTAGAAGTATGGTAATTTGCTTGAGCTTGTTTGTGATAGCCTGGTTGTGCGGTATATTGTTATTATTGTTGCATCATGGACATGTCTACCGTCACGAGTTAGGGGCATGTGGCGTGCAGCAGGGTTGATTACCCGATATATTGTTATTGTGGTTACATGGACATGTCTACACCGTCTGCACTCGGGCGTGTGGCTATGCGGCGGGGTTGATCACCCAAAGATATTGTTGTTGATGTTACATGGACATGTCTACACCGGTCAGGATCCGGCATGTGGCCATGCGTCATTGTTATTATTGCATCATGGACATGTCTACACCGATGCAGAATTCCGGGGGCATGTGGCCATGATGCAAACATGATTGATGTTGTGGGCGTGAGACCCATAGTTATATTGAGTAATGACATTGAGGGCGTGAGTCCCTGACTTGACTGCTTTTATGATTGCGTACTGTATTTTTGTTATCATACATGTCTCCCGCTTTATGTAGACTGTTATGATTTAACTGCAGTATTTTCAGTTTCACATACTTGGTACCTGTTGTACTGACCTCCTTCGGGGGGCTGCGTTCATGCCGCAGGTAGGAGTACATCGGTAGTTGATCCTCGCTCTTAGGATCACGGTTCAGCGTTGGGAAGCTCCGTCCTCCGGAGGCTTATCTTTTGGTATGTTACCCTGAGTTGTAGGTTTTTTGTACATTCAGGGGTATGGCGGGGCCCTGTCCCGTCATGTTGTATAAAAACTCTTAGAGGTCTGTAGTACTGTTGTGGGCAGGGTTTGTAAAAAGGATTAAACTGTTCGTTTTGAAAGAGTTATATATATATATACTTTATTGGAAGCGTGCTTGTTTGGTTGGCCTGTTTTATGATCATATATCTTGTTTCTTGTGTAAGTTTTATTTTCCGCTGGTTTTCTCTGATGTTGTTGTCACGACCCGAACCCGGGCCCGTGACTGGTGCCTTACCCCGGGCACCCTAGTGATACAACATCAGAGAAAACCAGCGGAAATAAAAACTTAAACATATAAAATAGTGAAATAAGAAAGCTAACCAACGGTTACCTTTTTGTACATAAATTAAAACTTGAGCGATCCTTACATCCGCCTGCCCACAACAAGGCTGCACTCTCTAAGAATTTGAAACCATAATGATGGGACAGGGCCGCCATGCCCGAATATACAAAAGTCTACTACTTCAGAACCGTACCACGTGACAAGCTTAGGAGATATGGAGCTTTCAGAACCGAACAGCGATCCTAAGAGAGTGGATCGCCAGTTATGTACCTCAACTGCGGCATGAACGGCTTCCAAGGAGATCAAGATAACAGTACCAAGTATGTGAAGCGTAAAATCGTAAATGAAATCATAATAGTCTATATAAAGCGGAGACATGTATGATAACCAAACTACGATACACAACATATAAGCCGTCATGTCAAGTCGGGGACTCGTGCGGTGAAATCATCACTCAAATACAACCCGGGAGTTTAACTCGCGATGGCCGCATGCCCAAGATCTCACCTCGGTATAAGCATGGCCATGGAACCATCCTAGTGGGCCCATACCGTGGACCATCCAACGTGTCGGTATGCCCAAAGGAAATAACAAGATGATACTCACGGTGGAAGCATACGGTGGGCTACCCAACGTGTCGGTATGTCCAAACAACTAACGGATAACACTCACAATGGAAGCATACGTGGGCTACCCAACGTGTCGGCATGTCCAAGAGGATCGATCTGATGGAAGCATACCGTGGGCTACCCAACGCGTCAAGATGTCCATCAATCAACGGATAGCGGCCCTCCATCGAGAGACTCGAGCACACAACCAAACACTTGCACAACAAAGGCTACCACAACAAGCATAGGTACACAACTCAAGGTACTATAAATACTTCTTAACACAACATCAAGTATACCATTTAAAACCCAAGTACTTAACCCCTTTAGGATCAAGGTACTCCTACCTTTTATAAACAAGTCACTTATGTTTTTCCATCACAAGGAGTTCAATATTTGAAAACGAGTTACTTCCCTTTTTCCAAAATCAAGTTACCATTCTAAAATCCATTAATGAGTCCATTTCTTTATTTACCATAAAGTCGTTATAACTAACTTCCCAATAAGCTATTACAACACTTCATGATTAATAAAACAAGTCAAGACAAAATCATGCCTTTCTTTTAAACCAAATGTTATACCCCGTATTTCCGGAGTATGTACGTGAGGGAATACGTACAAAAGTTTGGCCTTAAAGTTTAGGCATGGCACGTTTTTTGGGCACAACCCTCACAAAGAATCCTTTTCCGACGAAACGTTTTACACAACTCGCGTAGGATAAATTCCGGCTATGCCATTTCTAATTTTTGCGGATTTTTCCGAGAGACGAAACACTTTGGACCAACGGGAGGGCGACACTTGTCACCCTCCAATTGATGGATGTGTGGCGTCCATAGGGCCGAATGGATGTCCAATTTTGTCAAGTAGTTGGTAGGATATTTTGTGTGCAAGTTGGCTAGGTACACTTGCCCTAATCTTGGCCTTACACTTGCCTAGCACTTGGCTAAATCTTGGCCATTGGTTGGCCATCCCTTGACCTATAAATACCCCCCTTAAGATGAAGAGTTCTTCATCCACAATTGCGTTCCACGTCTAAAACTCCTCTCCTCTCCCTTAAAGCCTGTTCGTCCAAACACACCCCCCCCCTTTGGAGAAGCTTAGCCAGAGGCTACCCCACTGGCCGAAACCTACCCTCCTTGGTAGAAAAGTTGCCTTCTAGTATTGTTATAATGCCCAAAATACCTAGCCCAAATCCCTTAGTCCTTAGTAGAAGTTGTGAAGAACTTCTAAGGTTTTCGAGCTATCTGAGCGCATAACTTAGGAGCTAAGCCTTGCTCGGATCGACTTTTATCTAGGATATTATTGGGCTTACCGAGGTAAATAATCCTAACCCTCTTTTGAATTAGAGAATACATCTTGTAGAAGTATAAGAATAAGTATGAATACTTAGAAGGATATTAAAGAATAGAATTGAGCTATTATCACGGTAGAAGGGTTTAAAGAAGAATAATCAAACTGTACTTACTTAGAATTTGTTTTCTGATGAGACTTGAGTAGCTCATGGGTAGGAAGTCTGCCCAATTTTCCGTAGGATAGAGAACCCTCTGCTTAGAATCGTTTTGAGTAGTTCGAGCGTTGATAGGCGTGTCGACTATTATAGGTTGATTTCTCTGCGCGACATATTCAACTTGGCGGTGGTTTTATTTGAGAAGGTATGTGATTCTTCCTAAAGCATGATATTTTAAAATATATATGTAGTACGGTAGGCGTACATGTGTTAAGCGAATAATAACTACGGCAATGTCTTTTGACTTAAGCTGAATAATACTTACTGCAATGTCTTGCGACTTAAGCCCGAATAATAAGGATCGAAAGCATTTCAAAAGAATCTTGAATCATTTTTAAAGAAGAGAACAAATTGGTTTTAAAGCGAAGCTTAAGAGTTATACTAGCTTTATGGGAAGTTAGGTATAACCGCTTAAGCATGATAAAAGAAGATTTGCCTATGTGTTTATAATGACTTATATTGATTTGTGAAAAGAATAATAAGATGGTTTGATAAGTAGACATGATATGATGCTATGTGTGTTAGTGTCTTGTAACGTTTGTATAAGAGAGTATTCTTGTTGTGCTTATGTTGTTTAACGATAATTTGTTATGTTAGTGTAATATCACTCACCTCTTGACATATTCAGGGGTTAAGGCGCCTCCGACGCGGGGTAGACTCAGCGATGCAGGACCATGATTCGAGAATACCTCATGCGGGTCCAGGGACTATGCGAGCTACGGGAGTTCGAGGTTAGTGATGCGGGGTTATACCTTATACGGCCTATGTGGCCATGCGGACTACGAGTCGGGGCGATGCCGAGGAGTAGCTACCCTCGACGCGGGTTATATACCCTACGCGGGCCTATGTGAGTGGCCTACGCGGACTACGGAGTCCGTGATTAGGCTTGCTTGGTGATACTACGAGCAATTGGCCTGCCCGATCATTCGCACCTAGAAAAGACACATTACTGATTTACCTATTGTTGCTCTTGTTTATGATGTGGCACTATGTGCGATTACCTTGGTTGTTTCATACATATATGTAAACCGATTTTAAAATGATATGTTTTCATTTAAGTACTTACGATTTCGCATACTTAGTACTGTTGTCGACCTCGCCGGAGGCTGCGTTCATGCCGCAGGTAAGCAAGCGGCAGTGCTAGATCCACATCCTTAGGATCTCTTTGCATTGGTGTCGGGAGCTCCATCTTCTCCTGAGGCTCTACTTTTGGTATGATCTCCTGTATTGTAGATAGTTTGTACATTCGTGGTATGGCGTGGCATGTCCGCCATAGTTGTTACTTCCCAGAGGTGCAGAGTCCCATTGTACATTTGGGATGTATCGCAAAACTTGGGTTATTTATATATATCGTAGAAAGGCAAGCTTTTCTTCGCTTAAGCGTGTCTCACTTTACAAGTTTCATGTCTTGTGTTTATATTCCGCCGATTACTCGATGTATGACTACTTGGGTGCGGGTAAGGCACGATCACGACCCGAATGGGTCGTGACAAAAGTGGTATCGAAGCGATTAATCTCGGAAAGTGTCTGAGACCGTATCTAGTAGAGTCTTGATTATCGGTGTGTTGTGCACCAATAATCGTGAGGCTATAGGATATTTAGGATTGGTTTCATTCTTCTCATTACGAGATCGTGCCTTAGAGTTGTGTTATAAGTCGGACCCTTCTAACGTATCCCTTTTTCAGAATGATTATGCCTCACGTAAGGCAACCCGGCCCGAAGGGCAAGCGGCAGGAGGCTAGTGGGACACCTAGAGTCACGAGGCTCGGGCCGGTCTATACGAGGCGGCGAGTTCTACGACGCCGACCCGAGAGGTTTAGCGCGGCGGCCGGTGATGAGACCACGATACCTACACCTCCATCCACGGCTGGAAGCAGATGAGATGGGTTCTGAGAGAGATGGCGATTCATCGCCAGGATCGTGGCGAACATGAGGACAGTGGATCTGGCGATTCAGTCCAGCCCGTCGTACCGTGGTTCACCCAGGCGAGAGTTTGAGGCTACGAGACTTCCCGAGTTGTAGCGCTTGAGTTTCTGGTCGAGGCGGGAGGATGATCCGCGAGTTCATCCGTCGCCTCTGAGGATTTTGAGAGTGATCGTGCGTCGGAGACCGAGTCCGTGATTTTTAGTTCACATAAATGCGTGATACCGCGATCGATTGGTTTGATTCGTGGGAGTTATCGGGGAGAGCACGCGTCCCGCCTACTTGGGATGAGTTCTCGAGGCTTTCCTCACTCACTTCTTGCCTCGACGGATGAGAGCGCGGCCGATAGATTTTTGCTGGCGAGGCGAGAGGGCCTTGTCGGGATTACAATGTCGAGTTTGATTCATTGGCTCGATATGTCCCGGCGTTGGTAGCGAATATGGAGGATAGGGTGCACCGCTACGTCAGGGCTAGATGATTATATGGCGAGTCATGCGGGTGTTTCTCTTCACCGGGTATGGACATTACCCGTGCGCAGCTCATGCTCTTGGATGCGAGGCGTAGAGGCAAGCGAGTTGTGACAGCAGCAGAAGAAGACGGGGCGAGGTCTTTTGGTGGCTATCGTGGTGGCGGCCTCAGCGGCGATCTAGATTTGCACCACGGCTCGAGCACTCTGCACCGTCCTCAGCACGGCCGAGATATTCGAGGCGCACGGGGCCCAGGACTTGACGTCGAGCGGCGAGAATGCGGCGTCCGGGACCACCCGCCGGTGTGGCGTCGGTAGATCCCGGCCGGGAGTTGTGGTGCCGCTACGGGAGCTTGTTTGATTGTGGCGATAGGGTCACTATCGCGGAACCGTCCGACCAAGGCGATCTTGATAGTAGGTCGACCCTGAGTTCTTTCACGGTCTTCCGTCCCGACTACTCGCCGGAGGCAAGGTACTCATGGGCGGCCAGGTCGCGCAGAGGTCGTGGCGGGTCCCGATTCTAGCGGTCCTCGACCGCATTTATGCCTCGGCCGGCGGGATCGTGAGGCCTCACCGATGTCGCCACAGTACCTTATCGGTCGGGTTTGATGTTTATGCCTTGATAGATCGGGTTACTACTGTCCCATATATCTCCCTTGTTGCTAGTAGGATAGGGATAGAGCACGAGTCCATGACCACTTTCGAGGTAGCTACGCCTGGGTGATTCGGTGGTAGCTCGGCGGGTATATAGGGCTTGTCTGTGACCATTTGATCGTCGGACCACTGGCGACTTGATAGAGTTGGAGATGATTGACCGACATGATCATGGGGATGGATTGGCTAGCTTGCTACTACGCCAATGTAGACCGCAGAGAAAGTAATACGGTTCAGTTTCTGAGGCCGGTTGTTGAGTGGGAGCACCAGTATCGCCGGGGTAGGTTTATTTCCTACCTCAAGGCTAGGAAGATGGTGCGAGAAAGGGTATATCTACCATCGTTCGGTGTTTGATCTGAAGGCTGCGGTACGATTTTCCGTCGATTCGGTGGTCGAGAGAGTTCCCGACGTGTTTCAGACGACCTCCGGGTATCCTCCCGAGAGGAGATTGAGTTTGTATAGACATATTGCGGACACTCGGCTATTTCCATTCGCCCATACGTAATGGCACCGCAGTTGAGAGAGTTGAAGGATCGGCTTAGGGATTTCTTTGGAGAAGGGCTTCATCAGCCTAGTGTTTCTCCACGGGAAGCGCGGTATTGTTCGTGAAGAAGAAGGGCGGGGCCGCTGCGCGTGTGTTGATCTGTGCGGTGAACAAGGTGACCATTAAACGAATACCCCTTCCGTGATTGATGATTTGTTCGACCGGTTGTGTTATACCCGTAGTTCTAGGGTATGTATGCGAGGGCGTGCGTGCGAGAATAATGCGAAAGATTGGAAAGGAAAGAAAGAGGCGATTTTTCCACGGAAAAGTTTAGGTTTTGTGAAGGAAAAAGGTTCGTTAATGGGAATGGATTCCCAGTTTGGTATTCGGACTTCTGGAATATTAGAGAATTATGGAATTTTATTTTCGAAAATGGTCACGTGGGGCCCACGGGAGAAATTTACGGTTTTGTGGGGCCCACTTTGTTTTTGAGATTTTGGCCATTATGGATATTTTCGGAAGATGTTTTATTTTGGGCCAATAGGAGGGTGACACGTGTCACCCCCGCCTAGGTGGCTTGGCCGAATGGCATTTGTGCACAACACCCGGTTAGAGTCGTTTTCGGTAAACGTTTTCATAACTGCGAGGAAAATTCCGGCTATGTCTTTTCTTATTTTGCGGATTTTTCCGAGAGACGGAACATTTGGACCAACGAGAGGCGACACTTGGCACCCTCGTTGGTCATGAGCGGTGGCGCTCGACGATTTGGGAAGGCAAGTGGGAGATATTTTTGGTAGATATTTTGTGTGCAAGTTGGCTAGGTACACATGGGTGAATCTTGGCCCTACACTTGCCTAACACTTGGTGTAATCTTGGCCATTGGTTGGCTTTCACTTGACCTATAAATACCCCCCCTTTGAAGACTAATTCATTCACAAAATTGCCTAAGTCTTGAAAGCTTCTTCCTTCCCTTAGTGTAGTGTCTTGGCGAGAGCCTCTCTCTCCCCTCGCCGAGAGTCCCCACGTGGGGTAGTAGAGGGTAGCCACCCCTCCTGTGGTGTGGTATGGGGTACCCACTGCTAGTTTGTTTTCATATAATACCACTCTTGGTAGAAATACTCTCAAAGTATTGTTATAATGCCCAAATTACCTTAGCAGTATACCTTGTTGTATTCTAAGGTTATACCTATCTGAAAAGCCCGAAATACTATTATACTTCCCGTCATCCACAAACCGAAACCCCTAGGAAAATCTCCATAGTCCGTTGGAGTATTGTGAAGAAGTTGGTTAGAACTTCTAAGGGTGGTTTAGAGCGGGTTGAGCGCTCGGAGTTGAGCTAAACGATTGCCTGGATCGACTTTATATTTGGATAATTATGGGCTTAGCGAGGTAAATATCTTGTCCTATTGTAATTGGATATTACATGTTGTAGGAAAATATAGTTAAAGTATACTATATATATATAGCGAACATAGCTTGTGGCAATGTCCTTGGACTTAAGCTCAAGAATGAACTGTTTTTACATAGGGTGTATTCATGGAGACTTGGGTAGTAATCGTGGAGTAGAATTGTACCGTTCGGGTTAGATGTATAACCCCTGGTTGGCTTGATAGCGGCCAGATAGAGGAGGAGATTCTGTTGTTGCGGGGAAGTGCTGCCGAATTTTCGGTAGAATGTTCTACGATAAGATCTAGATGTTAATAAGCGCCTTGTGGCCTTATAGGTTGAAGTACTACGTGTGGCGTTCTACTTGGCTTAGGAGTAGCCGGCGGCGAGGTACTCGGAGCATTTTGCTATTAGTCGATAATCGTCGCGAGGTATGTGAACCTCTTCCTATCTCTTCTAGCATGATATGTGTGAACTATGTAGTACGGTAGACGTACATGTGCTAAATGTATTCGATGGGTTTAAAACATAAAGTGTTATAACGGCTTTATGGGAAGTTGGTTATAACAGCTTTATGTAGATAAGAAAACACTTTGTGGTTTTTAAAAGGTAAATGATTTGTTTATAACTGGCTTGATGTGTGATTATAAAGAACTTGAAGTATTTCAAAAGATTTCTGAAATCGTTTTGAAAGAGAAGTAATACTTGGTTTTTGAGAACTTAAGAGTTATACTAGCTTTATGGGAAGTTAGGTATAACGGCTTAAGAACGTTTTACTGATTTTGGAAATCAGGATGTGTATCGACAAACCACTGCAGCGTTAACAAAAGGAAATGTTTTGAATAATTAAGTATGATTAAAACCAGTAGAAATTTCCATCTGCATAGAAGCTAAGATAAGACAAAATGATATTTCCTAGATCATGGCTGCTGTAATAAGATTGTTATAAATAAGAATAACCTACTTACATGTAAGGCTTATGTTTCTCAATTGGTTAATAAAAAGGATTATATTCTTGAATGAATAAGACTATGAACTACGAAACCCTTTTAAAATAAGAAACTGGAACATTTGAAATTAGGCAAACTCGAACGTTTGGAAAATAATGTTGTTACTTGATTTTACAAAGGTAAGTGTTTTGGTTTACTTAAAAAGACAGTCACTCTATTTTTATACTACGGGTATTGTGTGACTTATGTGATAGGAACGGATCTTTTAAAGATTTAATGTATGAAATCGTTGGGGTTAGATACTGAACTTGTTAGTAGAGAGTACCTTGGGTGAATAACTGGATTGTAGTGGTGTGTGATAGCCTTGTCATGCTTTCTTGTTGATTTGATAAGTAAACAGGTTAGGATGCTACTGGAGTTAGTATCTTGTGATTGTTATGTAAGGGGTCATTCTGCTGTGCTTACATTATTAAAAGGTAAGTCCATCATCTTTATTATATCACCTACCCCTTGTGTATCACAGGGCTTGCCACCCTTGACGCGGTCTATACGGCTACGCGGTCCGAGACTATGCGAGCCGCGGTATGCTCGAGTTGACCGATCATTCGGGTGTTTAGCCGACGCGGGGATTCTATGCGGTCTCGAGGACTACGCGGTCCTCGAGGCTATGCGGGCTGCGAAGTCCGTGCGGATACCGAGGTTAGGTTTGCCCGACGCGGGTATACCTCGGGTGGTCTAGGACCGTGGATTCGAGGAATACCTTATGCGGTGCTGTGTGACCTATGCGGGCTGCGAGAGTTCCAGAATAGACGCGACATTGATCTGCGGGCGATGGCCGCCGATCTGTGGTGCGGTGCAGAGACCTCGTGATACGATTTGTGGCATTTGTGGTACGGGGGTCTTAGTAGTCGGCTATGCCTCGTGCTACCCCGCACGGTCTTATTGTGATGACTTTGAGGCGTGAGTCCCCGACTTGACATGATCGCTTAGTTGTTGTGAATCGTAGTTTGGTTATCATACATGTCTCTGCTTTATATAGACTACTATGATTTGATTCTGATATTTACGATTTCACATACTTGGTACATGTTATCGACCTCGCCGGGGTGCGTTCATGCCGCAGGAAAAGGTACACGATCGATGATCCTCGCTCTTGGTCACAATTGCCAAGATTGGGAAAGCTCCGTTTCTCGGAAGCTTACGGTGGTATAGTCCGTCGTTGTAGGTATTTACATTCGTGGTATGGCGGGCCCTGTCCGTCATAGTTGCTGCAAATCTTAGAGGTCCTGTAATCTTGTTGTGGCGGGGTTTGTAAAAGGATTAAACCGTTCTCTTTAAAAGATTGTTTTATACTTCGTTGTCTCATGTTATGTTTTTATGTTCGATTACTGATGTTGTATCACCAAGGTGCAGGTAGGCACGAACACGGTAAGCCGGGTTCGGGCGTGATGAGTGGTATCGAGCGCTTAATCTCGGAAAGTGTCTCAGCCGTATCGATAGAAGTCTTGATTATCGGGTGTTGTGCACACAATAATCGTGAGGCTATAGGATATTTATGATTGGTTTCTATTCTTCTCACTCCGAGATCGTGCCTTAGAAGGTGTTGTAAGTTGGACCCTCCGCGAAATTATTTCCTTATCGTTATGCCTCGCGTAGGCAACCGGGCCCAGGAGGGCAAGGCGGCGGAGCCGCGAGTAGAGTTCGAGAGGGTGGCGAGGCACAGCCAAATCATTACCTAGGGTAGTGCTCATTCGGGGTTTCTGCGACGCCACTAGCCCCAAAGAGTTTAAGCATGGCGGCGGCGGTTCCTCTGCGCGCCATGATATGTGAACCTTCGCCCACGGCCGAACCGAGAATATAGATTGCAAGAGACAACCTTGTTACTAGCTATGGATTTGGCTACCAGAGAGTATACCGATGTATCGCGAGTCTTGATGACTACCTAAGAGAAGGTTGTGCAAGAGTAATCCTTCAGTTAGGCTTGAGCATGGCCTGTGTACGGGCTTATGCGCAGCAGGCCGAGAAACGTAGAGATCGACGGGTTAACCAAGCGGCGAGAAGAGGGCGAGCGTGAGGTCCCCCGGTAACTTTCAAGGTGAGTATACCTTAAGTGCTATGTTCTGATAGCAGTGTGTTAGTTGTGATTAGAAATCATGGTGGGTTAACCGAGTAAGATTTTGGAGGATAGAGAAAGTGTGAGCCTTAGAGCTTTATACGCAAAGACCTTAGAGGTAAGGCCATCTCGGGTAGAGACGTATGTTTATTTTTGAACCTTATAGTAGTGCATAGTGAACGTTAGCTGTGTTTGGGATAACTCCCTATGTTGTATGAAATGATAGAGGGTAGTTGAGCTAAGAAGACGCTAGGTTTTCGTAACGTGTTTAGTAAGATTGTTCCTGGGGAGATGGTATTTTGCGCCTTGGGTCGGGTTGAGGCTACGCGCGGTCAACCCGCGGTAGGTTTGGTGGTGGGGTCAGTTGTGGTGGTCCTCTTTGTGTTAGGGTCGTGAGGGTGTTAGGCCCATGTTTAGTTAGCCGCGTGCAAGTTCGTGGATGCGTTCGACCGCTGGTCGGCCGATGGGGCGACCTATCGTGTTCTTGGTCGAAGTCGTTCCCTCGGCGGTGTTGATGTTATCTGAAAAGGTTGTGAGGTTGCGGGTGCCTACCTTCACCTTATGACGAAGTGGAGCCTGTGCAGTGTTTCTCTTCTCGAGTTTGTACGAGCGGGGCTAGGAACTGGTGAGTCTCGTATCGCATTCGCCTCTGGCGTTGTTTTGATTTGTGGGTAGCCGCGAGATCGTTGTCTCGGTTGAAGTGTTTAAGCTACCATTTCATGTTCGGATGTCGTCTTGTGACGCGCCTTGTAGGCGAGAAATGCAAGTTCGGCCGATTGGTTCGATGTTGGCAAGGTTGAATAGTTAGTTCAGCTTGTTCCAGCAGATGTGGATAGTGAAGCTTGTCTAGAAGAAGTTCGGCGGCTCGGAGAATCGTGCGGATAATCGGCATTGACGCCAGAGTTCGTGTCGACGGTCGGTCTTCTTGAAAGTACCACCGGACGAGTGTGACGAGTTTTGGAAAGCGAAGAACTTAGCCCGAGTTACTTTGGGCCTTTGTGAGTTCATGTGAAGAATAGGCCAGTTGCCTATATGTTAGCATTTGCGTCCGACTTAGGAGGAAGGGCGTCCGTCTTTTCGTATTGTTATGATCGGAAAGTATCAAGATCCATCGAATGTCCCGATTAATGATGACCACGTTAGAGATAGTAACCCGAGTTTTGGAACGGCCGTATCGAGAATGTGGTAAGAGTTCGAGTGTACGAGATCCTCGGGATCGCATGGCGGCCGTACCATTTGTTGGTCGTCGGAGCAAGGCTCGCGACAAAGTGACAAAAGTGGTATCAGTGACTAAGGAAGTATATTTTGACCTCGGGAAGAGGTATTTGTGGTGATGTAGAGGTGTTTCCTCGTGGACTTAGATGTAAGTTTTGCGCAGGTGTTTCCATGGCCAGGTATGGCAGGATTGTTCTCGTAAGTATAGTAGTGACGACGATATTGGCGCACGTTTGTTTTGAGACTTAGAAGGAACATTCGGGACGAATGTTTCTAAGGAGGGGAGACTGTTATACACCGTAGTTCTAGGGTATGTATGCGAGGACGAACGTACGAGAATCTGACGTAAAGATTGGAAAGGAAGAAAGAGGCGATTTTTCCACGGAAAAGTTTCCGGTTTTGTGAAGGAAAAGGTTCGTTAATGGGAATTGATTCCCATTTGGTATTCGGACTTCTGGAATATTAGAGAATTATGGAATTTTATTTTCGAAAATGGTCACTGGGGCCCAGGGAGAAATTTACGATTTTGTGGGGCCCACTTTGTTTTCGAGATTTTGGCCATTATGGATATTTTGGAAGATGTTTTATTTTGGGCCAATAGGAGGGTGACACGTGTCACCCCGCCAGTGGCTTAGCCGAACGGCATTTGTGCACAACACGGTTAGAGTCGTTTTTAAAGCGTTTTCATAACTTGCGAGGAAAATTCGGCTATGTCTTTTCTTATTTTTGCGGATTTTTCCGAGAGACGGAACATTTTGGACCAACGAGAGGCGACACTTGGCACCTCTCGTTGGTGCAAGGTGGGCGGCCGCGGGCGATTTGGGAAGGCAAGTGGGAGATATTTTTGGTAGATATTTTGTGTGCAAGTTGGCTAGGTACACATGGGTGAATCTTGGCCTACACTTGCCTAACACTTGGTGTAATCTTGGCCATTGGTTGGCTTTCACTTGACCTATAAATACCCTTTGAAGACTAATTCATTCACAAAATTGCCTAAGTCTTGAAAGCTTCTTCCTTCCCCTTAGTGTAGTGTCTTGCCGAGAGCCTCTCTCTCCCCTTGGCGAGAGTCCCCACTGGTGGGGTAGGCGAGAGGTAGCCACCCCCTCCTTTGTGGTGTGGCCGTGGGTACCCCAGCCTAGTTTGTTTTCATATAATACCCCCTCTTGGTAGAAATACTCTCAAAGTATTGTTATAATGCCCAAATTACCTTAGCCGTATACCTTGTTGTATTCTAAGGTTATACCTATCTGAAAAGCCAGAAATACTATTATACTTCCGTCACCACAAAACCGAAACCCTAGGAAAATCTCCATAGTCCGTTGGAGTATTGTGAAGAAGTTGGTTAGAACTTCTAAGGGTGGTTTAGAAGCGGGTTGGGCGCCGGAGTCGAGCTAAACGATTGCCCGGATCGACTTTATATTTGGATAATTATGGGCTTAGCGAGGTAAATATCTTGTCCCCTATTGTAATTGGATATTACATGTTGTAGGAAAATATAGTTAAAGTATACTATATATATATAATCAACATAGCTTGTGCAATGTCCTTGGACTTAAGCTCAAGAATCGAACTGTTTTACATAGGGTATCTGATAGACTTGGGTAGTAATCTTGTGGAGTAGAATTGTGCGTTCGGGTTAGATGTATAACCCCCCGGTTGGCTTGATAGCGGCCGATAGAGAGGAGATTTACGCTTGTTGCGGGGAGGTGCTGTCGAATTTTCGGTACAATGTTCTACGATAAGCTCTAGATGTTAATACGCGCCTTGTGGCCTTATAGGTTGAAGTACTACGTGTGGCTGCGTTCTACTTGGCTTAGGAGTAGCCGACGCTGAGGTACTCGGAGCATTTTGCTATTAGTCGATAATCGTCGCGGTATGTGAACCTCTTCCTATCTCTTCTAGCATGATATGTGAACTATGTAGTACGGTAGACGTACATGTGCTAAATGTATTCGATGGGTTTAAAACATAAAGTGTTATAACGGCTTTATGGGAAGTTGGTTATAACAGCTTTATGTAGATAAGAAAACACTTTGTGGTTTTTAAAAGGTAAATGATTTGTTTATAACTGGCTTGATGTGTGATTATAAAGAACTTGAAGTATTTCAAAAGATTTCTGAAATCGTTTTGAAAGAGAAGTAATACTTGGTTTTTGAGAACTTAAGAGTTATACTAGCTTTATGGGAAGTTAGGTATAACGGCTTAAGAACGTTTTACTGATTTTGGAAATCAGGATGTGTATCGACAAACCAACTGCGGCGTTAACAAAGGAAATGTTTTGAATAATTAAGTATGATTAAAACGGTAGAAATTTCCATCTGCGTAGAAGCTAAGATAAGACAAAATGATATTTCCTAGATCACGCATTCTTTGTAATAAGATTGTTATAAATAAGAATAACCTACTTACATGTAAGGCTTATGTTTCTCAATTGGTTAATAAAGGATTATATTCTGAATGAATAAGACTATGAACTACGAAACCCTTTTAAAATAAGAACCGAACATTTGAAATTAGGCAAACTCGAACGCTTGGAAAATAATGTTGTTACTTGATTTTACAAAGGTAAGTGTTTTAGTTTACTTAAAAAGACAGCACTCTATTTTTATACTACGGTATTGTGTGACTTATGTGATAGGAACGGATCTTTTAAAGATTTAATGTATGAAATGCGTTGAGGTTAGATACTCGAACTTGTTAGTAGAAAGTACCTTGTGTGAACAACTTGATTGTATTGGTTTGTGATAGCCTTGTAATACTTTCTTGTTGATTTGATAAGTAAACATGTTAGGATGCTACTTGTGTTAGTATCTTGTGATTGTTATGTAAGGGGTCATTCTGCGTGCTTACATTATTAAAAGGTAAGTCCATCAGATCTTGTTATTATATCACCTACCCTCGATTGTATACCGAGGGCTTGCCACCCTTGATCGCGGTCTATCGGCCTATCGCGGTCCTTGAGACTATCGCGGAGCCGCGGTATGCTCGTGATCGTGATCATTCGGGTGTTTAGCTTTGACGGGGATTCCTACGCGGTCTCGAGGACTACGCGGTCCTTGAGCGGCTACGCGGTGCGGAAGTCGGGGCGGATACGAGGTTAGGTCGCCGACGCGGGTATACCTCAGGTGGTCTAGGACCAGGTCGAGAATACCTTATGCGGTTACGTAATGTGACCTATGCGGGGCTGCGAAGTTCCAGGAATAGACGCGCATTGATCTGCGGGCGATGGCGGCCCGATCTGTGGTGCGGTCTAGAGAGACCTCGTGTACGATTTGTGGCATTTGTGGTACTGGGGTCTTAGTAGTCGGCTATGCCTTCCGTACTTACCGTGCGGTCTTATTGTGATGACTTTGAGGCGTGAGTCACGACTTGACATGGCTGCTAGTTGTTGTGAGCGTAGTTTTGGTTATCATACATGTCTCCTGGCCTATGAAGCTACTATGATTTGATTCTGATATTCTTATCTGATTCACATACTTGCGTGTTGTCTTGACCTCTTGAGGCTGCGTTAAATGCAGCGAGAAAAAGGTACACGATCGATGATCCTCGCTCTTAGGGTCCGCGATTCGGCGTTTAGGAAGCTTCGTTTCTCGGAAAACATCGGTGGTATAGTCCCATGCGTTGTAGGTATTTACATTCGAGGGGTATGGCGGGAACCCTGTCAAATCATGAATTATTACAAATCTTAGAAGTGCAGTAATCTTGTTGTGAAGCGAGGGTTTGTAAAAGAGATTAAAGCTATTCTCTTTTAAAAGATTGTTTTATATATGCCGTGACGAAGTTTCTGATTATTGTTTTATATTCTGTTATCTCATGTTGTTGACATGTTGATTACTGCGATGTTGTGTCCAACTGGTGCAGGGTAGGCACAGTCGAACCCGGTTCGGTCGTGACACTTGTGAAGTGTATAAATATCCACATGAACCCATTATAAATAATGTCTCAAATATTCAAGGCATGAATAACTAGAGGGCTGACCGGCGCTGCGGCGTTTCGCCAGGGCGATCTTTGCGATGGTGCCCGTCATGCGTTTGCTGGGGCGGGTTGTCCGCCATTCTTCTGCGTTCTTTTAAGCTATGGATTGAAAGGAACAAATGTAGTTGAATGGAACCACTCTAGAGTCGTAGTAGGGTAATTCCTCTCATTACTTGGTAGCTGCCCAGGAAGCGCAGGCTATTACTGTACGTCTTTGCGTCAATCACGCCTGGCAGATGCAGGCGTCGCGATAAATCACGTAGCCTGCAACCCGCCAAGGAAGAGTAGAAGCTGAGTCGTCGTCAACTTTTCGCCCGATGGCTGGAAGCCCTTCTCGCGAACCATCCCACATGAACTTGAATTAACTACGAGTCGGTCTAGTCGCCAGTCTTGTCTCGAAGCAAATTTGCTCCTGAGCCTACTATAATAACACCTTGACCACAAGCAATGCTCCCGTCAGATAGTGGTGCTGGCAAGACTTGTGTCTCCAGTCCCTGCCGTATCAACTGAACACCGTGGCCCAAATAGTAACCTTGAAAATGCCGGAGCCAGCAAAACTCACGCTTGGAGAACTTGGCAAACAATGCCATGCGACTCGGAGGACCCACGGTCACCGTCACTCAGTGAAATCTGCGTACTGTGCTGCATCTGTGACCACGGGGATGTAAGTATTGAATACTATAACAAGCGTATCGAAAATGTCTTGAACACGGTTCATCAAATCCCATAAAAACATTTGGGCGTTGGTCAAACGAAAGACATCTGCGAACTCATAGTGACCATCTAGGGTCACGAATGCGATCTTTAGGATATACGCCTCTGTAACTTTCGCGCTTTGATGATAACGATTAGCGAATTATCTTGGAAGAGAAACACCTACTTTCTGTTTGGTCAAACAAATCATCAATCCGGGAGAATTATGCATTCTTGATGGTTACCTTATTATTCTATAGTCCTTAAATGCATAGCGGCGTCCATTAACTTGCTTCTTCCCTGAAGCGACACGAGGCGCTCCCGGGGGAGAAACAGGCGATAAAGCCTTTTCGGCCAAATCTTTGATTGGTCCTTGACTCCATCAAATCGGCGAATTATGCGTCACATGCGGCGGAATAGATATAGGTAGAATTAATGCGGAAACATGTCGATACAAACTCAATCCCTCTCGGAGGATGCGAAGATCGTGCAGAATACATGGAAACTACGCTTACCAGGCCCGGCGAAAAATTGGCCGCCGGTCTACGTAGCCAGATCCAGAACAGGATGATAGATGTACTTCTGCGCCATCTTCCCTGGTAAGAAATAAACCTACCCCTCGTAATGTTGTGTGCCCCTTCCACTCGATCAGCGGCTCACGGAAAATGGAATCGTGTACCAACACCATTTCTCTGATCAACATTGTAAAGCAACAAACTGACGAGTCCATTACCCGTAATAACGTCTAAATATGTCATCGACTCTTATCAAATCACGCCAAGTCGTGTTGTAAATATACAGGTGACCTTTGTATACCCTTTCGGCTAACGAATAACCCAGCTGGCGTAGCTACCTCAAAGGCTACTGTCGACCGCTCACCATCCGGAATTACACACGTAGAGGGCCAGCGTAGAACGAGTGGAACTGGATCTATCAAGCATAGCGTCACGGCATGAAATCAACCAGCGCACGTAGCGGCGACATCAGAGGAAACCTCACGATCCTGTGGTGGCTAAGGGCATATCACGGTTCTACGGGCTGCTGAAACTAGGACCTCGCGCGAACTGCATTGCGTCCTGGTCAGTGAGCATACACTTACTCCGGAGGCGTAAACCGAAGAAGAAGACCCGAGCAAGCGACCGCATCGGGTGAACCCGCCACCACCCGCGCCGCCTGCGGTCGGACAATCCCTATTCATATGGCGCCGCGTCACGAAATAAGCTCGGCTTAATCACAGCGACTACTCACAGGTGAGATCTACCCAGCATCTTGCAGAATACGGGCCCGGTCTCGATTGGTTCGGTCTGACCTCACAGAAACCCAAAGTCCTGGAGACTGACCCGCTCACAGATAACCCAGTAGTCAAACCTCCACTAGAAAACCGAGAGGGGCCCAGCTGCAGGCCTAAAATGGACCTAGTCTGCTGTTGAAGTGTCATCGAAAATTCCACAGGTCTGTTGTGCAGCCTCTTGCAGGATGGCACAGGGGTGGATGATCCTCTCTCTCCTGTCATCTATCCCTTGTGCATAGAAAGTGCATCGGCAATATCCATACACAGGTGAAGAGGCCACTCCCGGTGTCGTTAATCGTATGTGATGCAGCCCCGTCGTAGCGATGAACTGCATGCGTAAATGCGTGGCCCGATGGTGGCGCATGCACGGCCCAATGAGTCAAACTCCGAGGTTAGTACTCATGGTAGGTCACTCCCCCGGCTTTGTCTCAATGTTAGGTATCTGCGGGCTCTCCTCGTCTTAGGAGGCAAAGTGATCCGGAAGGCCCTCTGTGAACTCGTCCCAAAGCAGTGGGCGCCCCTCACTTCTCACGACTAAGTGACTGGCCAGGTTCAACGATATCATGTAACCGGTAGAGGCTGGCCACGGCCCGACTGTCTCGGCGCTAAGCACTGCATAGTCGGCATGCTAGGAATAAACTCTAATGATCACCTCACCATTTCTCGAACCGTAGAACTTCGGGTGGATGGCGACCAGCAAAATCCCGAATCATGGCCCAGTCGGCTCTGGGTTTATCTACTGCTCATGTCGTGACATACCACTTACTATGCTGATCAATAACACGATATGCTCTCCGTAATCTCTATACTGCGCCTGAGTGCGAGCTGGGGCTCAGTGCTCCAGACCTCTGGGTGTGGCTGGCTCGCATCACTATAGGCGTATTTGAACTTCGCCCGATCCCAGCCTGACCTCGGGCATAGTCATTTTGAGTGCTAATCGTCACTGCGTGCCACTAGTAGCTCTTATTGTTGCCTTGCTTCACAGGCCACAGTGGGCGTGCTTGGTGGGCATAAGCGTCTGTAAGAATGAGTAAGGGGATTGACCCCTAATAAGGCAATTTCTTGCCCACGGTGATCTCGAGGGAGAAGAATGAAACCAATCTAAATGTCTGCAGCCTCCACGATTATAGATGTGGTGCCTGACACCTGCGGAATGTCAGACTAACTGAACACGGTGCGTGGAGCACTTCAGGAGACCGCGCTCACGATACCACTTTTGTCAGTAGGCCAGGGCCGCGGTCTGCTGCACGGGCCAATGCAACCGGTATACATCGAGAATAAGCGTGGAACATACACCGTACATGTAAATACTTAGACAATAAACATCGACATGCTAGCGGAAGTAAGGCCGGGCGTTAAATATACATAAGCGAAAAATAAATTAGTGCGTCTGTTTCTTAAAACTCGATCCATGAAATGTGACTCACAGGACCTCTAAGGTAACCATTTGGCGGGACGGAGGCCCATAAATGCACTCACTGAATGTACATAAATCTACAACATCGAAAAGCGGTACCAAAATGATACTCCGGGAGAAATGGAGGCTTACGACACAGAATACATATTGTAGTAGTATAAGAATAAGTATTAAATACTTAGAAGAATATTCTGAGAATAGAATTGAATTTGTTATCACGTAGAAGGGTTTAAAGAAGAATAATCAAGCTGTACTTACATAGAATTTGTTTTCTGATGAACTTGAGTAGCTCGCGGGTAGGAAGTCTTTGGATTTTAGTAGGATATAGAACCCTACTGCTTAGAAGCGTTTTACGAGAATAGTGCGAGCGTTGATAGGCGTGTGACTATTATGAAATTTGATTCTCTGCGACATATTCAACTTGGCAGGTGGATTTCGCCGAGAAGGTATGTGATTCTTCCTAAAGCATGATATTTTTAAAATATATATATAGTATGGTAGACGTACATGTGTTAACTGAATAATAACTACGGCAATGTCTTTCGACTTAAGCCTGAATAATACTTACAGCGATGTCTCGACTTAAGCTTTGAATAATAAGGATGCGAAAGCATTTCAAAAGAATCTTGAATCATTTTTATGAAGAGAACTAATTAGTTTTTAAAGCGAAGCTTAAGAGTTATACTAGCTTTATGGGAAGTTAGGTATAACCACTTAAGAATAATAAAAGGAACAATTTACCTATGTGTTTATAACAGACTTATATTGATTTGTGAAAAGAATAATAAGATGGTTTGATAATGTTATACCCCGTATTCTCAGGGTATGTATGCGAGGACGTACGTACGAGAGCCACGTGAAAAATTGGAAAGGAAGAAAGAGGTGATTCTTCCGCGGAAAAAGTTTCCGGTTTTGTAAGGAAAAATGTTCGTTGAAGGGTGGGTTCCCAGTTTGGAATTTGGGCTTCTTAGATTATATTAGAATTTTGAGATTTTATTTTGGAAATGGTCACGTGGGGCCCAGGAGAAATTCTGACGGTTTTGTAGAACCCACTTTGTTTTGAGATTTTGGCCATTGTGGATATTTTTGGAAGGCGTTTTATGAGGGCCGATAGGAGGGTGACACGTGTCACCCACTTTAGTAATGGCGAATTGACATTTGTGCGCGACACGGTTAGAGTCGTTTTTGTGAAGCGTTTTACATAACTTGCGAGGAAAATTCCGGCTATGTCGTTTTGTATTTTTGCGGATTTTTAGAAGCGGCGGAACATTTTGGACCAGCGGGAGGTGACAACTTGTCACCTCGTTGGGCGATAAAGAGGGGCGGTAGGAGGTTTTGAGGCCACTTTTCATGGGTCTTTGTTTTGTGAGGATTTGAGAGTAGGTTAGGGTGCACTTGTGCCAATCTTGGCCATCCACTTGCCACGTGGCGATCTTGTCAGTTGGTGCCCTATAAATACCCACTTGCTTGAAGGTTTTCTTAAATCCCTCCTTCGTTCTAAGTCTTGAAAACTCTTCCCCCCTTTGTGTTGTTCTCGTCCTAGCCTCTCCCCTCCCCCAGGTGGCCTTGTGGCGAGAGCCTCCTCCTCCCCTTTGTGGTGCTAGTCGTAGGGTACCCACACTGCTAGTTGTTTTAGTATAATACCCCTTTTGTGGTATAGAAATACTCTCTAGTATTGTTATAATGCCCGCCCAAAATACCTTAGCCTTTACCTTGTTGTATTCCAAAGTTACCTCATAGGTAGAGCAGGAAATACTACCTTTTGTCCTTTTAGTCTCAAGCCCAAAACCAAGGAAATCTTCATAGTTGGTTGAAGTATTTGAATAGAAGTTAGTTAGAACTTCTAAGGGTTGTTTGGAGCGCCTAAACCTTGCTCGGGATCGACATTATAACTTGGATAATTTTGGGCTGTCGAGGTAAATATTCTTGTCCACTTATTGTAATTGGAGATTACAAGTTGTAGGAATATATAGTTGAGGTATGCTATATATAGAACTGAACGTAGTATTGTGGCAATGTCTTTTGACTTAAGCCTGAAGAATAAAGCCCAGGCGTATCTGTAATTACATAGGGGTGTATTGCGGTAGACTTGTAGTATTCTTGAGTAGAATTGTACCGCGTCCAGGTTAGGCGTGCAAACCACTGGTTGGCTTGGTGGCGGCCTCGTTAGAGGAGGAGATTTCTGTTTGTTGCGGGAGAGAAGTCTTCTTGAATTTTACGTAGAAAGATGGGAACTTGTGTTTAAGATTTAATAGGCGTTTTTGGCCTTTATGGGTGAAAGTACTAAGAGTAGCGTATTCTACTCGAGGAGTGGAAAGGGCTAGAGTTGTAGTACTTGGAGCATTTTGCTTATTGTCGATAAATCGTCGCGGTATGTGAACCTCTTCCTATCTCTTCTAGCATGATATGTGTGAACTATGTAGTGCGGTAGGCGTACATGTGTTAAGCTGTGTTTGATTGTTCTTAAAACATAAAGTGTTATAACGGCTTTATGGGAAGTTGGTTATAACGACTTTATGTAGGTAAGAAAATACTTTGTGGTTTTAAAAGGTAACTGATGTGAATTATAACTGGCTAGTTATAATAAAGAACTTGATGTATTTCAAAGATTTATAAATCGTTTTGAAGGGAGAGTAACACTTGGTTTTAAAGGTTTTAAAAAAGAGTTATACTAGCTTTATGGGAGTTAGGTATAATGTCTTAAGAGAGGTAAAGAAAATGGTTTACTGATGTTAGAAGTTAAGAGACTTGATCTTATAAGATAAGAGACTTAACTTATTTGTTTTAATGTGAATGTTTGTGTGAAACCTCATTCGTGAGTAATGAGTACTTGATTTTATTTAAAAGGATAATGTTTCTTGATTTGAAATCGAGAATGTGTATCGACAGGACCAACTGCGGCGTTAATAAAGGAAAATGTATTGAATAATGATGTATCGTATTAAAACCGGTAGAAACCTCCATCTGCATAGAAACTAAGATGAGACAAAATGATATTACATTTTCTAGATCATTTCTTTGTAATAAGAATGTTGTAAACAAGAATAACCTACTCTCCGTGAGGCATATATTACTCAGGTATTCTAAAGGAATCAAAATTGATTTAGTTTATGAACTATGAACCATTTGAAAATGAGAAGCAGTAGTGAAACTAGGCAAGCGGAACTTAGGAAAAGAAGTGTTTGTTTACTTGATTTTGAAAAGGAATGTGGGTTGGTCATTCTAATACTACGAATTATCGATGTGACTTTTATAAAAAGTAATGGATCTCTTTTAAAAAGAACTGCGTATGTAGTACTTTGGGGTTCAAAACCGGACTTTGGCATAAAAATGAAGTACTTTGAGTTGTGTGAGCTTGCCTATGCTTGTTGTTTGTGAAACTTGCTATGCTTGTTGTTGTAAAACTTACCTATCTTGTGATGATACTTTGTTATTGCAAGTGTGGTATTTACGTATTTACGCGTCTCGATAGAGAGGGGCGGTTGACTTATTGGGGAACTTGCGGAGCGTCTTGGCGGTGATGGAGAATTCCAATTTATGTTTCCATTTGATTCTGTCTTGTTGTTGATGTCATGGGCGATATGTTCTGCCGTCTGATGTCCGAGAGCATCACGACCATGCGGCCGGAGTTAGATTACCGGTATAGTTGTCAACATGGGCGTGTCTACACCGGCCGATATTCAGGGAGCATGTGGCGTGCGGCGGTGACGCGATATATATTGTTGAGGTTACATGGGCATGTCTGCAAAGGCAGTAGGGCATGTGGCCATCGCGACGCTGGTATTATTGTTGCATCATGGACATGTCTACACGATCTTTGATGGGGCATCGGCCATGATCTGGTATGATGGATGTTGTAGGCGTGAGACCGTAGTTATATTTGAGTGCGACTTTGAAGTGAGTCCACTGACTTGACTTCTTTTATGTTTGCGTCACTGTATTTTTGGTTATCATACATAATACTCTGCTATATAGAAGCTGGTATGATTTAAGCTGCGGTATTCTGATTTCAGTACTTGGTACTGTGTCTGACCTCCTTGAGTAGCGTTCTGCTCGCGGTAGAGGTACATCGGTCGTGGATCGCTCTTAGGATCTCGGTTATTTTGGGAAGCTCAGTTTCTCGGAGGCCTTATCTTTTGGTATGTGTTCCCTGAGTTGTAGGTTCTTGTACATTCCAGGGGTATGGCGGAGGCCTGTCCGTCATAGTTGTTAATAAATCTTAGAGGTACGTAGTGCTATTTGTGGGCGAGGTTTGTAAAAGGATTAAAGCGTTAGTTTTGAAAGAGTTGTATTTATATGTTATTGGAGGTAGCAGATGGGTTGGCCTGTTTATAATCATGTCTCTCATTTCATGTTTAAAGTTTTTATTTCCATTTGGTTTCTCGATGTTGTATCGCTGGGGTGCCCGAGGTAGGCACCCGGTCATGAGACCGGTTTAGAGATTCGTGACAGAAATGATGTCGAGAAGCAGTTAATCCTCGGAAAGTGTCTGGAACCGTGTCTAGTAGAGTCTTGATTATCGATGTGTTATGCACCACATCTATAATCCCGAGGCTGAGACATTTAGGATTAGTTTCCATTCTTCATTACGAGATGGAGTACCTTAGAAGGCACATGTTGTAGAAGATTGGACCCCTGGCGTATCTACGTTTTTACAGTTATGCCTCGCGAGGCAACGAGCAGAGGGCAAGGCAGCGAGCCGCTAGTAATCTGAGAATGCGAGAAGCGCGAGCGACAGTACACGAGGATTTGTCGCCCGAGCTGGCGCGTGTTTTGTGCCTTGACCCAGCAGTTAGCGCGGCAATAGCTGCTAGGCATGATACTGAGCCTCCAGATCCCGCGATGCAGAGGCGGAGAGATGAGTTTACAAGGAGATAGCGATTCTTTGGCGGTCGTGGCAGAATATGAGATAGAAATTGGATCACGGCCGGTTCGATTCGATAGCACGGTGGTTCACCCAGGCGAATAGTTTGGCTGCCCAGGACTTTACGGATGTAGCGCGATTTATGGAATCGAGGCACGAGGATGATCATGAGGGATTCATCGGCCCGATTCTGTGGATCATGCGGGTGATAAGCAGAGACCGAGTGCGTGACCTTTGGTTCGCATCGGTGCGTGATACCGCGATCGATTGGTTTGATTCATGGGAGCTTTCGGGAGAGCGATACCGCACTCCAGCCGGTATGGGATGAGTTTTGGGGCTTTCCTCACGCACTTCTCTTGCCTCCCTTGAATGAGGAGAACGCGGGCGGCCAATTTTGATCTTAAAGCGGAAGCGGAGGCGTGCGGTTGGTACAATGTGGAGTTGACTCATTGGCGTCGTCAGCGTTATTAGCTAGTATGAGATCGAGTGCCGTGCGTCGCCAGGGCTAGATGATTGCTCATGGCCAGGAGTCTTGTCGCAGTGTTTCTCTTCAGTGGAGCATGGACATTTGCGCGTTGAGCTCATGCGCGGAGTGCGGGAGGCGCGAAGATCAACGGTGGACCGGCTTCCGGCGAGAAGAAGGCGAAGGCAGTAGATATTTTAAGCGACTTTCGAGGCGGACGCTTTCAGCCAGCCGGATGAATTATAATACCATGGTACCAGTGGTCTCCATGACCTTCCGGGACCGCAGGATATTAGGAAGCGGTCGGAAGGCTCGGGTTGCGATGTTGAGGAGTAAGGTGTTGGCAGATGCGATCACCCTACCGGTGTGTCGATGTGGTAGAAGCCATTCGAGAATGTCGTAGTACGAGGAAAGCGGTATTCTTACAAATAGCGAGAGACCATATATTGGCTTGTCGGAGCCGAGTAGCGGCTTGGTAGAGATAACCTGATTTACGGCGATTGCGAATACGGTAGAAATTACGCGGTGGAAGATTCCGGTTTAAGCGGTCGGCGAGCGCTAGTTTAGTATATCATAACCACGTAGATACTTATGTGTTGATGTTAATGATGTGTTAAGTGTTATGTTCGGATAGCTTTGTGCTATAGTGTTGATTTAAAAATCGGTTAGTGTGAGATGATGGTAGCTTTCGCTGATGTGATTCGCGAGGATTGTTAAAATTATTAGGGAACAAGTAGCGATTGTGGAGTGGGTTGAGGGCGTGATGCAGGTCAACGTGCCGGATAAGGTGAAGTCGATTAGGTGAATATCACTTGGTGGTAAGATGCGAGGATGCTAGGCCCAAGTTTGTATGATCATCGTATGAGTTCGTGAATGCGTTACCGACGAAGCGGTTAAATGGCCAGGGAATGGCCTTAAGGAAGTTTGAGGTTAGTAGATGACCAGGATTTGGAAGTGAAGCTCAGAGATTTTTGGGAGGCGAGTAATGACTGAAGTATGAGTACGTCTTGGGAGAGTTCAAGTGTTGAGGAACACATGACGGTAAGGAAAGAGGAAGAAGAAACGTGTGTTATTTGCTGTTGAGGCACGTGGTTGACAACCTGATGGGGAAGCTGCCGATATCAGTCTTGAGAAGGAACGTGCGGGACGAATGTTTCTAAGGAGGAAGAATGTTATACCCGTATTCTCGGGGTATGTATGCGGACGTGCGTGCGAGCCTGACAGAAAAAATTGGAAAGGAAGAAAGAGGTGATTGCTTCCGAGGACTGAAAAAGTTTCCTGGCTTTTTGTAAGGAAAAATGTTCGTTGAAGGAATTGGGTTCCCGAATTTGGAATTTGGCTTCTTAGATTATATTAGAATTTTGAGATTTTATTTTGCGGAAATGGTCACGTG
Organism: Przewalskia tangutica; assembly: GCA_029844215.1. Taxonomy (NCBI): domain Eukaryota; kingdom Viridiplantae; phylum Streptophyta; class Magnoliopsida; order Solanales; family Solanaceae; genus Przewalskia; species Przewalskia tangutica. Next base: position 71,165,587 of record CM056727.1, read on the forward strand.
GGGTATTTACGGGAGAAATTTACTGATTTTTGTAGAACCTTTGTTTCTTTCGAGATCTGGCCATTGGTGGATATTTTTCGAAGACGTTTTATGTAGGGCGATAGGAGGTGACCACGTGTCACCATGCAGAGTGGCTCGCCGATTGACATTTGTCTGTACAACAGGTTGCCAGGAAGTCGTTTTTGACTAAGCATTTTACATAACTTGCGAGAGGAAAATTCCGGCTATGTGCGTTTTACGTATTTTGGCAGATTTTTCCGGCGGCTGAACATTTTTGGACACGAACGGGAGGGTGACACTTGTCACCCCTCGTTAGACGGCTAAAGAGGGCCCCACCGTTGCAGGAGGTTTGAGGCCCTTTTCATGGGTCTTTGTTTTGTGAGGATTTGAGGTAGTAGGTTAGTGGTGCACTTGTGCCAATCTTGGCCATCACTTGCCCAGCCACATGGCTTGATCTTGTCAGTTGGTGCCTATAAATACCTCCAGCTGTGAAGGTTTTCTTAAATCTCGATTCATTCTAAGTCTTGAAAACTCTTCCCGTAGCGGCACTTGTGTTGTTCTCGTCCTAGCCTCTCCCCTCCCACCGCCAGGTGGCCTTGTGGCCGAGAGCCTCCCCCTCCCCCTTGTGGTGCTAGCGAGTGAAATTATCACCACTAGCCTAGTTGTTTCGTATAATACCACTTTTGTGGTATAGAAATACTCTTCTAGTATTGTTATAATGCCCAAAATACCTTAGCCTTTACCTTGTTGTATTCCAAAAGTTACCTCTATCGTGAAACGGAAATACTATCTTTTGTCCTTTTTAGTCTCAAACCGAAACCACAAGGAAATCTTCATAGTTGGTTGAAGTATTTGAATAGAAGTTGGTTAGAACTTAGGGTTGTTGGAGAGCTGCGAGTAGGAGCTAAACCTTGCTCAGGATCGACATTATAACTTGGATCATTTTGGGCTTGTCGAGGTAAATATTCTTGTCCCCTTATTGTAATTGGAGATTACATGTTGTAGGAATATATAGTTGAGGTATGCTATATATAGAACTGAACGTAGTATTGTGGCAATGTCTTTTGACTTAAGCCTGAAGAATAAAGCGGCGAAGCTGTAATTACATAGGGTGTATTGCGAGTGAACGTGTAGTATTCTTGAGTAGAATTGTACGTCAGGTTAGGCGTAAACCCACACGGTTGGCTTGGTGGCACGCCGTTAGAGGAGGAGATTCTGTTGTTGCGGGAAATCTGCGAATTTTCTGTAGAAAGATGGGAACTTGTGTTTAAGATTTAATAGACGTTTTTGGCCTTTATAGGTGAAATTACTAAGAGTAGCGTATTCTACTGAGAGTGGAAAGGGCTAGCAAGGTTGTAGTACTTGGAGCATTTTGCTTATTGTCGATAAATCGTCGCGAGGTGTGTGAACCTCTTCCTATCTCTTCTAGCATGATATGTGTGAACTATGTAGTACGGTGAGCGTACATGTGTTAACTGTGTTTGATTGTTCTTAAAACATAAAGTGTTATAACGGCTTTATGGGAAGTCGGTTATAACAGCTTTATATAGGTAATAAAAATACTTTGTGGTTTTAAAAGGTAGCGATGTGAATTATAGCGGCTAGTTATAATAAAGAACTTGATGTATTTCAAAAGATTTATAAATCGTTTTGAAGGGAGAGTAACACTTGGTTTTAAAGGTTTTAAAAAAAGAGTTATACTAGCTTTATGGGGAGTTAGGTATAATGTCTTAAGAGAGGTAAAGAAAATGGTTTACTGATGTTAGAAGTTAAGAGACTTGATCTTATAAGATAAGAGACTTAACTTATTTGTTTTAATGTGAATGTTTGTGTGAAACCTCATTCGTGAGTAATGAGTACTTGGTTTTATTTAAAGGGATAATGTTTCTTGATTTTGAATCGAATGTGTATCGACAGGACCACTGCAGCGTTAATAAAGGAAAATGTATTGAATAATGATGTATCGTATTAAAACCAGTAGAAACCTCCATCTGCATAGAAACTAAGATGAGACAAAATGATATTACATTTTCTAGATCATGGCTGCTGTAATAAGAATGTTGTAAACAAGAATAACCTACTATCACGTGAGACATATATTACTCAATTATTCTAAAAAGGAATCAAGTGATTTAGTTTATGAACTATGAAACCATTTGAAAATGAGAAGCTTGAGTAATTGAAACTAGGCAAACTGGAACTTAGGAAAAGAATGTTGTTACTTGATTTTGAAAAGGAATGTGGGTTGGTCATTCTAATACTACGGGTATCGTGTGACTTTTATAAAAGTAATGGATCTCTTTTAAAAGAACTTAACGTATGTAGTACTTTGGGGTTAAAAACCCGGACTTTGGCATAAAAATGAAAGTACTTTGAGTTGTGTGAAACTTGCCTATGCTTGTTGTTGTGAAACTTGCCTATGCTTGTTGTTGTGAAACTACTATGCTTGTGATGATAGCCTTTGTTGTGCAAGTGTGGTATTTACGTATTCAGCGTCTCCGATGAAGTGGGTTGACTTGTTGAGAACTTACTTGGGCGTCTTTGGCGGTGATGGAGAATTCCGCAGGTATGTTTCCATTTTGATTCTTGTCTTGTTGTTGATGTCACGTGGACGTGTCTCTACACCGTCACGGTATTAGGTACATGCGGCCATGCGGCGAGTTGATTACGGTATATGGTTATTCTTGCAACATGGGCGTGTCTACACCGAAGCGATGTCAGGGGCATGTGGCCTATGCGGCGGGAATTGACCACCCAGTATATTGTTATTGAGGTTATATGGGCATGTCTACAGCGGTATTCGGGGCGTGTGGCCATGCGGCCTTGTTATTGTTGCATCATGGACATGTCTACACCGTCTGATATTAGAGCATGCGGCCATGATGCGAACATGATGGATGTTGTGGGCGTGAGACCCATAGTTATATTTGAGTGGCGACTTTGAGGCGTGAGTCCTCGACTTGTTGCTTTATGTTGCGTCTTGTATTTTGGTTATCATACATGTCTCTGCTTTATATATGGTATGATTTAGCTGCGATATTCTGATTTCACATACTTGAAATTTGTTATCTTGACCTCCTTGAGGCTGCGTTCATCCGCGAGGTAAGTGCATCGATCGTGGATCCGCTCTAGGATCTCGATTCAGCGTTTTGGGAAGCTCCGTTTCTCGGAGGCTTATCTTTGGTATGTGTTCCTGAGTTGTAGGTTCTTGTACATTCGAGGTATGGCGGGAGCCTGTCCGTCATAGTTGTTGTAAATCTTAAGTGCAATAATCTTATTGGGCGGGGTTTGTAAGAGGATTAAAGCTATTTGTTTTGAAAGAGTTGTATTTATATATGTTATTGGAAGGTAGCTTAGATGGGTTGTGTTTATAATCATGTCTCTCATTTCATGTTTAAAGTTTTTATTTCACGTGGTTTTCTCGATGTTGTATCATTAGGGTGCAGGGTAGGCACGATCCACGGGCTTTGGTCGTAATGAGATAAGTAGACATGATATGATGCTATGTGTGTTAGTGTCTTGTAACGTTTGTATAGAAGTATTCTTGTTGTGCTTATGTTGTTTAACGATAAGTATTATGTTAGTGTAATATCACTCACTCTTGACATATTCTGAGGGGTTAAAGGCGCCTCCGTGCGGGGTAGACTTCGGTGATGCGGGACCGTGATTCGAGAATACCTGCATGCGGGTCGAGGGACCTATGCGAACTACGGGAGTTCGGGTTAGTGTGCGGGGTTATACCTCATGCGGTCTATGTGGCCATGCGGACTCACGAGTCGGGGCGATGCCGAGGAGTAGCTACCCTCGATGCGGGGTTATATACCTATGCGGGCCTACGTGAGTGGCCTATGCGGACTACGAGTCGAGATTAGGCTTGCATGGTGATACTACGGGCAATTGGCCTGCGATCATTCGCGGCCTAGAAAAGACACATTCTGATTTACTATTGTTGCTCTTGTTTATGATGTGGCACTATGTGCGGTTACATGGTTGTTTCATACATATATGTAAACTGATTTTAAAATGATATGTTTTCATTTAAGTACTTCTGATTTCACATACTTGGTACTGTTATCGACCTCCTTCGAAGGCTGCGTTCATGCCGCGTGTAAAGGCAAGCGGTGCTAGATCCGTCCTTAGGATCTTTGCGTTGGTGTCGGGAGCTCCATCTTATAGGAGGCTCTACTTTTGGGTATGATCTCACTGTATTGTAGATAGTTTTGTACGTTCGGTATGGCGAGGCCACTGTCGCCATAGTTGTTCTTCCTTAGAAGTGCAGTAGTCTGTTATGCAGTTGGGATATAGCGCAAAAAAACTTGGGTTATATATATGCGAAAGGCAAGCTTTTCTTGAGATAAATTTGTTTTTCGTTTCATAAATGTTTCATGTCTTGTTAGATTATTTTATTGATTTTCTACGATGAATAGCGCAGGTGCGGGTAAGGCACCGATCCACGGGCCGTGTCACGGCGAACGGGCCGTGTTGGTGCCACCGGCACCTAGTGATCTGACATCGAGAAAACCGTGAAATAAAAACAAACATGCAAATAGACATGGATCAGATGAAAGAAAACGGGCCAACCAAAATGGTTGCCTTTCAACATAAATATATATATAAACATTTGAACAGTTACAATTCTTACAACCCTGCCCATAACAGTGCTACAGACCTCTAAGATTTTTACAACAACTATGGCGGGACAGGGCCCCGCCATACCCCTGAATGTACAAGAAATCTGAACGTTCGGTAACATGCAAAGATAAGCCTCAGAAGAGCGGAGCTTCCCAATCTTGAAAGGTGATCCTATGGCGGGGATCGACAGACGATGTACTTCTGCGGCATGAGCGCGGAACCGAGGCTGGCAAGCCAGTATGTGGCTATAAGTACTATAAATGAAATCATAGCGATCTATATAGCGGGAGACATGTATGATAACCAAACTACGGTACCCGACATATAAGCAGATGCATGTCAAGTCGAGGACTCACGCCTCCAAATCATCACTCGTGCGTGGAATTCGCCCGCCGCTCAGGCGATCATGATATAACAACACGAGAGTACACGAACACGGAGTCCTACACGATGCCAAAGCGGTACCACGAGACCTCGTCACTATCTTGACTCGCGAAGGCGACGCGTGGCAAGTGCAATAACCTATGCGGTCCTGCGCCACGTGGGCGGGGGCAAGTATGACTACGCACGATCCTAACCGTGAAGTCACGATGCGCCCGCGAAGGCGACCGTGGTAAGTGCAACAACACATGCCCAGATCCACTGCGCCACGTGGTGGCGGGGCGCAAGTAAGCGAAGCGCGCGCCCAATCCTGGCCGTAAGTCACGATGCTCGCCATAACCAAAAATGGTCCGTGTCGCGAGAATCCATCAGCGGTGTAGACATGCCCGTATACGATGCTAATGGAAGCATACGAGTGGAATCTCCGTCCTTGGGGTACATCCAAGTAAGTTCTCAACAAGTCAGCGGCCTCCATCGAAAGCGGTAGAATAGAAACACAATTCTTGCACAACAAAGACTATCTCAATAAGCATAGGCAAGTTACACAACAACAAGCATAGGCTAGTTACACAACAACAAGCATAGGCAAGTTACACAACAACAAGCATAGGCAAGTTACACAACGACAAGCATAGGAAAGTTACCTGACAACAAGCATAGGCAAGTTATACCTAACTCAAGGTACTTTCATTTTATATCAAAGTCGGGTTTTAACCACAAAGTACTAAATGCGTTAAATTCCTTTTAAAGAGATCCATTCCACTTTATAAAAGTCACCCGATACCCGTAGTATAAAAATAGAGTGACTTACATCTTTTAAGTAAACCAAAACAACTTCTCTTTTTAAAGTCAAGTTTCGTATTAAAACCAATGATAAAAACCCTTCTTTTGTTTTCATAAAGTCGTTATAACCAACTTCCCATAAAGTGTTATAACACTTTAAGTTTTAAACCATTTTAAGACAACACAATACCTTTCTTTTCCCTAAAGTTCGGTTGCCTAATTTCAATTACTCAAGTCTCTTTTTAGAAAAGTTTCACGTTGATGTCTTAATCTCTGTTTTAAAACAATTGAGTAACATATGCCATAGCTGTAGGTTATTCTTATTCATAATCAATCTTATTAGCGACCATGATCTAGGAAATGTAATATCATTTTGTCTCATCTTATCTTCATGCAGATGGAGGTTTCTTGGTTTAATAATGCTTCATTATTCAATACATTTTCCTTTATTAACGCTGCGGTGGTTTGTCGATACACGTTACGATTTCGAAATCAGTAAAACATTATTCCTTTTAAAAACCACGTACTCATTACTCACGAATGAGGTTTCACACAAAACTCATATTAATTCAATTAAGTTAAGTCTCTTATCTTATAAGATCAAGTCTCTTAACCTTCTAAAAATCGATAAACCATTCTTTTATCTTTCTTAAGACGTTATGCCTAACTTCCCATAAAGCTAGTATAACTCTTATGTTTTCAAAACCAAGTATTACTCTTCTTTCAAAAGGTTTCTTATTTCTTTGAAATACTTCAGATTCTTCTTATTCAGGCTTAAGTCAAAAGACATTGCCGTAACACTACATTCGATTAACACGTCGTCGTCTAGTACTATATCTATATTCCTTTTTAAAATATTTCAAGGTTCTTATTATTCGGCTTAAGTCAAAAGACATTGTCATTACAACTATATTGATTAACGTACATCTGCCATACCATATATTATTCGGGCTTAAGTCAAAAGACATTGGCGTACTATATATATATCTTCCTTTAAAATATCATGCTCGAGTATAGGAAGAATCACATACCTCGCGACGATTATCGACTATAAGCAAAAGCGCTCACGGCTATTGTAACGACCGTTCGGGGCGTTCTTTGGTGCCTTATCGAGCACCCTAGTGATACAATCATCGAGAGAAAACGACGGAAAATAAAACTTAAACAAGAAAGCAGATATATGAACATAAAGCAGGCCAACCAGCAGTTACCTTCCAATAACATAATAAATACAACTCTTTCAAAGCGAGCAGTTTAATCCCTTTTTACAAACCACGCTTGTGCGATCTTATAGACCTCTAAGATTTACAACAACTATGGCGGGGCGGGGCCGCCATACCCACAGATGTACAGAACCTCTGACTCGAGAACACATGCAAAAGATAAGCCTCGGAGAAGCGGAGCTTACAACTGGCGAGATCTAGGCGAGGATCCACGGCCGATGTACCTCTACGCGGCATGAGCGCGGCCCACAGAAGAGTCGATCTGTGGGTACCAAGTATGTGGCGTAAAAATGCGTAATGAAATCATACTAGTCTATATAAAGCGGGAGACATGTATGATAATCAAACTGATTCCAACATAAAAGCGATCATGTCGATCGAGGACTCGCCTCAGTCATCACTCGAATATAACTATGGGTCTTACGCCCACGTCAATCATGTTCGCATCGGCGCGTGCCGGAATCTGCATCGGTGTAGACGTGTCCATGATGCAACAATAATACCAATGCCCGTGGCGTGCCGGAATTCTACCTCGGTGTGACACGTCCGTATGGCGTCAACAATAATATCTTTGGGTGATCAACCTGCCGCGCCACGTGCCCCGAATTCTACCTCGGTGTAGACATGTCCATGTAACCACAATAACGATATATCGGGTAATCAACGACGCGTGGCGCATGCCGGAATCTTGCGTCGGTGTAGACATGTCCGTGTGACATCAACAACAAGACAATAATCAAAATGGAAACATACCGTGGAATTCTCCATCACGGCCGTACGTCAGTAAGTTCTCGACAAGTCGTAGGCCCTCTATCGAGAGGCGGTAACACGAAATACCACACTTGCACGACAAAGGCTATAAATCCAAGCATGGCGAGTTTCACGACAACAAGCATAGGCGAGTTTCACAACAACAAGCATAGGCAAGTTTCACCTGACTCAAAGTACTTTCATTTTATGCCAAAGTCGGGTTTTTAACCCCAGTACTACATCGTTAAGTTCTTTTAAAGAGATCCATTACTTTTATAAAGTCACCTATACCCGTAGTATTAGAATGACCAACCAGCATTCCTTTTCAAAATCAAGTAACAACATTCTTTTCCTAAGTTCGGTTGCCTAGTTTCATTACTCAAGCCTCATTTTCAAATGCTCAAGTCACTTATTTTAGAAAGGTTTCATAACTCATAGTCTTAATCTCTTTTAAAACAATTGAGTAACATATGTCATATATGTGAGTAGTTTATTCTTTGTTTATAACGATCTTATTACAATGACCATGATCTAGAAAATGTAATATCATTTTGTCTCGTCTTAGCTTCATGCGGATGGAGGTTTCTCTTGATTTTAATACAACACATCATTATTCAATACATTTTCCTTTATTACTTATTTGCAATAGTGCAGCCGATACACATTACGATTCCGAAATCGGTAAAACATTATCCACTTTAAAACCAAGTACTCATTACTCACGAATGAGGTTTCACACAAACATCCACGTTAAAACAAATAAGTTAAGTCTCTTATCTTATAAGATCAAGTCTCTTAACTTCTAACATCGATAAACCATTTTCACTACGTAAGGTCGTTATAACTAACTTCCGTAAAGCTATTATAACACCTATGTTTTAAACCAACCAAATCACTTATACGTATGCGTCTGCGTGCTACATAGTTCTAACAATCATGCTAGAAAAGATAGGAAGAGGTTCACATACCTCGCGACGATTTATCGACAATAAGCAAAGCGCTCAAGTACTTGACGTCGGCTACTCGCCAAGCCAAGTAGATCACGCCACTGCGTAGTACTCACTCCTAAAATGGTCATGGTACTCTATCAAACCTTTCTTATCATTGAAGACTTATACCAATAAAAAGCCCTCAAAATCTCTGGAAATTTAGACACTTCCGTTTATACTCACTTTTCCATCTTTTACCAAGGCGAATAGCAGTAATATATATACCATATATATATATAAGGCGTAATAATTAAACAACATAAAGAAGGGGATTACCGCCCAAATGGTAGCGGTTTACTATCACGCCTCATGTGACAATAAGTAAAGAAGGGGATTCTGCGACGGCCGTGCGCGGTTTACTATCACGCCTTCATAACAATACAATAATTAAAAAGGGATCCTGCGCCCAAGCGAACGCGATTGAAAAATCTTCCTTAACGAAATGTAAATACGGTCGATGTAAATACGGTCCAAAGTAAATACGGTCCTTAAGTTGGGGTCCTTGGCGACTTTGTCCATTTACTTATCGATTTACTCATTAGTCATCCAACTTATATTTCCATTCTTAATATAAGTTATAGTTACTTTGTTATTAGCTTCTTAGCAAGTAAGATACGTTTTACCATTTTAATGGCAAGCGGCCAATCCTTTCTTTTAACAAGTTAACAAGATCCAACTCTTCCAAACTTACTCCATATATTATATAATCCATAATATACTTATAATATATGTATAACAACCAATTCACAAAGAGGTTTAAGTTCACTACCTCAAATAGCCCAAAAATATCCAAGTTCTTAAAGTCGCTCCAAGCAAGTCTTAGCTCCAAATCTTTACGTTCCAATCCGCTACAAGCAACCCAGAAAGCTCTAACCAACTTCTCTTCAGATTGACTCCAAAAGTGAAGAACACTTAGGGTTTCAAGATGACAACTTCGGCCAGCGTCCATTGAGGCTAGGGGTGTGAAATCTTTTCCAACTCTTGGTACACAATCTTCCCTAACACCTTAGGAAGAACACTTGAGAGTTTAAGAATTGTTGGACAAATTTTGCTCAAGAAATGGGGGCAAAGCCAGAGCTCAGGTCGAGGAGAAGGGAGAGGGTTTTCAAGTCTTCAAATGTCTAAGTGTGGAAGATTTCATCAACTAAGGGTGCATATATGGGACAACGAGGGATAGGATGAAGGCAAGTGTGTGGTTGAGATTGGGGACAAGTGTGGGTGGGACATGAGCCAACTTGTCCACAAAATATCTAGCAAGACTTGGCGACATGTCTTGCCAGCATCTAGCTAATTTCGGCGAGGGCCACTGGGGGTGACACGTGTCGCCCTCTGCTAAATCAAAATATTTCATCTCAGAAAATATCCATAATGGCCAAAATCTCAAAAACTAAGCGGGCCCCACAAAGCCAGTAAATTTCACGTGGGCCCCACGTGACCATTCAGGAAATAAAATTCCATAATTCTCAAATATTCTAAAAGTCAGAATACCAAATGGAATCAATTCCCGTTAACGAACCTTTTTCTTCACAAAACCGGAAACTTTTAGTCGAAAAATCACGTCTTTCTTTCTTTCCAAAATTTACAGCGTAATCTCATGCGTACATCCTCACCTATATACCACTGGAACTACGGGTATAACATTCTTCCCCAGAAACATTCGTCGAATGTTCATTCTAAATCTCGAAGCGTACTTGTGTCGGTATAGTCTTCACTCTTATACTTACAAAGCCGATCATGCCACGATGGCGAGAATATAACATGTCGCAAAACTCAAATCCAAGCCAGCGAGGAATCATTTCTAATCTTACAGCGGCTCCCACTAGCTTGATTTACTCTAAGGCCATTCCGGCCTTCCGATCGGTCTGGTTGAGCGCGTCCACGAACTTCGTCGATGGTTACCTAAACTTGGGCCTAGCACCCTCGTGACCTACCACTGGCGGGACCACCTCGAGCTGACCCCACCTCAATATGGGCTGCGGGTTGACCCGCAAATGGCCTCGACCCGACCTAGCGCGCCGACTCTTGTTCCGTCCGGAACAATCTTACTAATTCACGTCATGAAAGCTACCACTTCCGTCTCACACTACCCGTATAATTATCCTGATATTTCCCGCATACCAAGTACATGGCAAAGACCAGCCGTAAAATCACCCACTCGAGGCGGCCTGCGCCTCTAAGGTCTCCACGTATAAAACTCTAAGGTTCACACTTTCCATGCCCCACTTATCCTTCCAACTAACCGTGTTTTCTAACTTACAAGCAACCTAACGCTATCAGTACATAGCATGATAATAAGATCATCATATCGCGCAAACCAAACTCTAGAGGTTAAGGATATGCACAAACTACGCTCCTCTAATCATAGGCACGCCTGCGATGCATGCGTAGAAAGCGATGAACGGCCAACGTCCGGTAGGTGAGTCGTAACATCCGTGCTACCCGGTGACGGTTCCTCGCAAAATGGCCTGTTGTCGCAAAAATAACAAGCTCCTGGCACGCGACACTCCCGAAATGCGGTCTACCGCCGACCACGCGAGGTAGGGGTGACGCGTCTGACAACGCTTTACTTCCTGAAACACGAACCGCGGAGCCACGACACGCTCCGAATACTCGAAGGTTGTGGAGTACCACTCTGCTGTGGCGGAGGTACAATACTAGTATCTTCTTTGAGGCGGTCCGCCTCGAAAGTCGCAAAGGACCTGTTGTTACGGCCCTCTTGCGATCTTGGTCATTAGTCGACCTCTCGTGCCTCGCATCGGTCATGAGCTGCGTGCGGGCAATGTCCATGCCGGTGAAGAGCTACTCACGAACATGCCTCGACATGTAATCATCGAGCCTGTAACATATCGGTGCACTCGATCCTCATTACTAGCTACTTTGGCCGGCGTCACAGGGCGATGAGTGAACTCCACATTGTACTCGAACCGTGCGCGCTCTGTCTAAGCATCAAAAATCGCCGGCGTGCCCTCGCCTGCGGAGGCAAGAAGTGCGTGAGGCGCCCGAAAACTCATCCCATCTGCTTTGGAGTGCATGCTCTCCGGGAAAGCTCCGTGAATCAAACCAATCATTTGCGGTATCACGCGGCCGTGCGAACAAGGTCCAGACTCGGTCTCGAAGCCTTGATCACGCGTGATCGTGTAGCTGGGATGAACTCCTGCGGATCATCCTCGAGCCTCGACCCGTAAAACTCTGGCGGGCTCTGACTCGGAAAGTCGTAGCCTCGAACTATCTGCTCGGGGTGAACCGTGGTGCTCTGGGCCCAGGCTGCTGCATCCGGCCTATCCTGCATATCGGCCGCGACCACGGCGGGCTGGGCCATCTCGCATAACCCGTCTCCTGCCCGGTGTGGGGTGGAGGCTCAGTGCTGCGGTCTCGGCGGCCATTCTTTGCGGCTCCCAACCTCTCTTTGAAGTGGCGGCGTCCGCAAACCCGCCGTCTGAAGCCTGACCTCGGTCTTATGCGGGCTGCGCCACGTACTCCTCTGTATCTCACTCGCGGTTCCCTCGGTGTCTTGCCCTTGAGGGCTACGGTTGCCTTGCGCGGAGGCATAGCGGTAAAAGCGAGATACGTCGGAGGGTCGACTTACAACCACGGCTCTAAGGCGCGATCTCGGAATGAGAAGAATGAAAACCAATCCTAAATGTCCTGCGACCTCACGATTATAGATGTGGTGCACAACACGTCGATAATCGAGACTCTCTGAACGCGGTGCGTAGACCTTTCAGAGATTAAGCGCTCACGATACCACTTTTGTAACGACCGTTCGGGGCGTTCTTGGTGCCTTATCGGGCACCTGGTGATCTGATCATCGAGAGAAAACGGCGGAAAATAAAACTTAAACAAAGCAGATATATGAACATAAAGCAGGCCCAGCGGTTACCTTCGATAACATAATAAATACAACTCTTTCAAAGCGAGCAGTTTAATCCCTTTTTACAAACCACCTTGCAGCGATACTATAGACCTCTAAGATTTACAACAACTATGGCGGGACGGGGCCGCCATACCACAGATGTACAGAACCTACAACTCGAGGAACACATGCAAAAGATAAGCCTCGGAGAAGCGGAGCTTCCAGCTGAGGCCCGAGATCTAGGCGAGGATCACGGCCGATGTACCTCTACTGCGGCATGAGCGCGGCCCAGGAAGTCGATCTGGCAGTACAGTATGTGGCTGTAAAAATCGTAATGAAATCATACTAGTCTATATAAAGCGAGAGACATGTATGATAACCAAACTCTGATTCGCGACATAAGCGGTCATGTCGATCGAGGACTCGCGCCCTCAGTCATCACTCAAATATAACTATGGGTCTTACGCCCATGACATCAATCATGTTCGCATCGTGGCGCGTGCCGGAATTACGCATCGGTGTAGACATGTCCATGATGCGACAATAATACCAATGCCCGTGGCGCGTGCCGGAATTCTACCTCGGTGTGAACGCGTCCGTGTGGCGTCAACAATAATATCTTGGGTGATCAACCTGCGCGTAGCGCGTGCCCGAATTCTACCTCGGTGTAGACATGTCCGTGTAACCACAATAACGATATATCGGGTAATCAACGGCCGCGTGGCGCGTGCCGGAATCTTTGCGTCGGTGTAGACATGTCCGTGTGACATCAGCAACAAGACAATAATCAAAATGGAAACATGCGTGGAATTCTCCGTTTGCCCGGCCGCGTCGAGTAAGTTCTCGACAAGTCGGCCAGGCCTGTCGAGAGCAGCGGTAACGAAATACCACACTTGCACGACAAAGGCTATAATCACAAGCATGGCAAGTTTCACAACAACAAGCATAGGCAAGTTTCACAACAACAAGCATAAGCAAGTTTCACCTGACTCAAAGTACTTTCATTTTATGCCAAAGTCGGGTTTTTAACCCCAGTACTACATCGTTAAGTTCTTTTAAAGAGATCCATTACTTTTATAAAAGTCACCTATACCCGTAGTATTAGAATGACCAACCCATTCCTTTTCAAAATCAAGTAACAACATTCTTTTCCTAAGTTCGGTTGCCTAGTTTGATTACTCGAAGCTTACCGTTTTCAAATGCTCAAGTCACTTATTTTAGAAAGGTTTCATAACTCATAGTCTTAATCTCTTTTAAAACAATTGAGTAACATATGTCATATATGTGAGTAGTTTATTCTTTGTTTATAACGATCTTATTCTGACCGTGATCTAGAAAATGTAATATCATTTTGTCTCGTCTTAGCTTACATGCGGATGGAGGTTTCTCTTGATTTTAATACAACCGTCATTATTCAATACATTTTCCTTTATTAGCAATGATAGTGCAGCCGATACACGTTACGATTCGAAATCGGTAAAACATTATCCTTTAAAAACCAAGTACTCATTACTCACGAATGAGGTTTCACAAACATCCACATTAAAACAAATAAGTTAAGTCTCTTATCTTATAAGATCAAGTCTCTTAACCAACGTGATAAACCATTTTCACTACGTAAGTCGTTATAACTAACTTCCGTAAAGCTATTATAACACCACATGTTTTAAACCAACAAATCACTTAGCACGTATGCGTCTACCGTACTACATAGTTCACAACAATCATGCTAGAAAAGATAGGAAGAGGTTCGCATACCTCGCGACGATTTATCGACAATAAGCAAAAGCGCTCGAAGTACTTGACGTCGGCTACTCGTAAGCCAAGTAGATCACGCCACCGCGTAGTACTCGCTCCTAAAATGGTCATGGTACTCTATCAAACCTTTCTTATCATTGAAGACTTATACGATAAAAGCCCTCAAAATCTCACGGAAATTTGTGACACTTCCCGTTTATACTCACTTTTCCATCTTTTACCAAGGCTAGAATAGCAGTAATATATATACCATATATATATATAGGCGTAATAATTAAACAACATAAAGAAGGGATTACACGCCCAAATGGTAGCGGTTTACTATCGCCTCATATGACAATAAGTAAAAGAAGGGGATTACGCGACGGCCGTGCGCGGTTTACTATCACGCCTTCATAACAATACAATAATTAAAAAGGGATCCTGCGCCCAAGCGGCAGCGATTGAAAAATCTTCCGCTTGAGAAATGTAAATACGATCGATGTAAATACGGTCCAAAGTAAATACGGTCAATCCTTAAGTTGGGGTCCTTGGCGACTTTGTCCATTTACTTATCGATTTACTCATTAGTCATCGAGCTTATATTTCCATTCTTAATATAAGTTATAGTTACTTTGTTATTAGCTTCTTGCAAGTAAGATCGTTTTACCATTTTAATGGCAAGCGGCCAATCCTTTCTTTTAACAAGTTAACAAGATCAACTCTTCCAAACTTACTCCATATATTATATAATCCATAATATACTTATAATATATGTATAACAACGATTCACAAAGAGGTTTAAGTTCCACTACCTCAAATAGCCCAAAAATATCCAAGTTCTTAAAGTCGCTCCAAGCAAGTCTTAGCTCCAAATCTTTACGTTCCAATCGCTACAAGCAACCATAGAAGCTCTAACCAACTTCTCTTCAGATTGACTCCAAAAAGTGAAGAGCACAGGGTTTCAAGATGACAACTTTCGGCGGCGTCCGTGAGGCTAGGGGTGTGAAATCTTTTCCAACTCTTGGTACACAATCTTCCTAACACCTTAGGGAAGAACACTTGAGAGTTTAAGAATTGTTGGACAAATTTTGCTCAGAAATGGGGGCAAGCGAGAGCTCAGGTCGAGGAGAAGGGAGGGTTTTCAAGTCTTGAATGTCTAAGTGTGGAAGATTTCATCAACTAAGGGTGCATATATAGGACAACGAAGGGATAGGATGAAGGCAAGTGTGTGGTTGAGATTGGGGACAAGTGTGGGTGGGACCCACAAGCCACTTGTCCACACAAAATATCTAGCAAGACTTGGCGGCTTGTCTTGCCAGCATCTAGCTAATTTCGGCGAGGGCCACCTAGAGGGTGACACGTGTCGCCCTCTGCTCGTCCAAAATATTTCATCTCGAAAATATCCATAATGGCCAAAATCTCAAAAACTAGCGGGCCCCACAAAGCGTAAATTTCACGTGGGCCCAGCGTGACCATTCAGGAAATAAAATTCCATAATTCTCAAATATTCTAAGAAGTCAGAATACCAAATCTGGGAATCAATTCCCGTTAACGAACCTTTTTCTTCACAAAAGCGGAAACTTTTAGTCGAAAAATCACGTCTTTCTTTCTTTCCAAAATTTACATCGTAATCTACTTGCGTACATCCTCACCTATATGCCACGGAACTACGGGTATAACATTCTTCCCAGCAGAAACATTCGTCGAATGTTCGTTCTAAATCTCCAAGCGTGCTTGTGTCGGTATAGTCTTCCTCTTATCTTACAAAGCCGATCATGCCACGATGGCGAGAATATAACATGTCGCAAAACTCAAATCCAAGCCAGCGAGGAATCATTTCTAATCTTACGCGGCTCGCTGGCGATTTACTCTAAGGCCATTCCGGCCTGCGATCGGTCGGTTGAGCGCGTCCACGAACTCGTGCGATGGTTACCTAAACTTGGGCCTAGCACCCTCGTGACCCTACCACGGCGGGACCACCTCGCCCGACCCCACCTCGATATGGGCTGCGGGTTGACCGAAATGGCCTCGACCCGACCCTAAGCGCGCGACTCTTGTTCCGTCCGGAACAATCTTACTAATTCACGTCGTAAAGCTACCACTTCCGTCTCGCGCTACCCGTATAATTATCCGCGATATTTCCGCGTACCAAGTACATCGGCAAAGACCAGCGTAAAATCACCGCTCAAGGCGGCCTGCGCCTCTAAGGTCTCGCGTATAAAACTCTAAGGTTCGCACTTTCCATGCCGCGACTTATCCTTCCACTAACCATGTTTTCTAAACACAAGCAATGGCGCTATCCGTACATAGCGCGATAATAAGATCATCATATCGCGCAAACCAAACTCTAGAGGTTAAGGATATGCAAACTCTGCTCGCTCTAATCATAGGCACGCCTGCGGTGCATGCTATGAAAGCGATGAACGACCTGATCCGTAGGTGAGTCGTAACATCCGTGCTACCGCCAGTGGGAGTTCCTCGCAAAATGGCCTGTGCGCCAAAAATAACAAGCTCCACACTGCGCGACACTGAAATGCGGTCTACCACATCGACCACCAGAGGTAGGGGTGACCGCGTCAGACACCGCTTACTTCGCGAAACACGAACCGCTTGGAGCCACGACTGCTCCGAATACTCTGAAGGTTGTGGAGGACCACTCTGCTGGCGGAGGTACAAAACTAGTATCTTCTTGGCGGTCGCCTCGAAAGTCGCAAAGGACCTGTTGTTACGGCCTCTTCTGGCGATCTTGGTCGTTCAGTCGACCTCTCGTGCCTCGCGTCGGTCGTGAGCTGCGTGCGGGCAATGTCCGTGCGGTGAAGAGCTACTCACGAACATGCCTCGACATGTAATCATCGAGCCACTGTAACATATCGGTGCACTCGATCCTCCGTACTAGCTACCATTTGGGGCGTCACAAGACGATGAGTCGAACTCGCATTGTACTCGAACCGTCGCGCGCTCTGTCTAAGCATCAAAAATCTGTCGGCCCGTGCCCTCGCCATCTGCGGAGGCAAGAAGTGCGTGAGCGCCCGAAAGCTCATCCATCTGCTTTGGAGTGCATGCTCTCCCGGGAAAGCTCGTGAATCAAACCAATCGGCTGCGGTATCACGCGGCCGATCACGAACAAAGGTCCTGACTCGGTCTCGAAGCCTTGATCACCGCGTGATCGGTAGCTGCCGGATGAACTCCTGCGGATCATCGCCGAGCCTCGACCCGTAAAACTACGGCGGGCTCTGACTCGAGAAAGTCCGTAGCCTCAAACTATCTGCTCGGGGTGAACGGCGGTGCTCTTTGGGCCCCAGGCTGCTGCGTCGGCCTATCGCCATATCGGCCCACGACCACGGCGGCAAGCGGGCCATCTCGCATAACCCGTCTCCTGCGCGGTGTGGGGTGGAGGCTCAGTGCTGCGGTCTCGGCGGCCATTCTGCGGCTCCAACCTCTTTGGTGGCGGCGTCCTGAAACCCGCCGTCTGAAGCCTGACCTCAGTCTTGCGGGCTGCGCCTCGTACTCCTCTGTATCTCACTAGCGGTTCCCTCGGTTGTCTTGCCGCCCGGGGCTCTGGTTGCCTTGCGGAGGCATAAGCGGTAAAAGCGAGATCGTCGGAGGGTCGACTTACAACCTGACTCTAAGGCACGATCTCGGAATGAGAAGAATGAAACCAATCCTAAATGTCCTGCGACCTCACGATTATAGATGTGGTGCCTGACACGTCGATAATCGAACTCTACTGAACACGATGCGTAGACACTTTCAGAGATTAAGCGCTCTGATACCACTTTTGTAACGACGTTAGGGGCGGTTCTTGGTGCCTTATCGGGCACCTAGTGATCTGATCATCGAGAGAAAACCAGCGGAAAATAAAACTTAAACAAAAGCAGATATATGAACATAAAGCAGGCCAACCAGCGGTTACCTTCCAATAACATAATAAATACAACTCTTTCAAAGCGAGCAGTTTAATCCTTTTTTACAAACCACACTTGCCTTGATACTATAGACCTCTAAGATTTACAACAACTATGGCGGGACGGGGCCGCCATACCACGAATGTACAGAACCTACAACTCGGGAACACATGCAAAAGATAAGCCTCGGAGAAGCGGAGCTTCCAGCAGGCGAGATCTAGGCGAGGATCCACGGCCGATGTACCTCACTGCGGCATGAGCGGCCGAAGGAAGTCGATCTGGCCAATTGCAGTATGTGAAAGCGTAAAAATGCGTAATGAAATCATACTAGTCTATATAAAGCGGGAGACATGTATGATAATCAAACTCTGATTCGCGACATAAGCGATCATGTCGATCGGGGACTCGCGCCTCAGTCATCACTCAAATATAACTATGGGTCTTACGCCTGGCATCAATCATGTTCGCATCGTGGCGCGTGCCGGAGTCTGCGCCGGTGTAGACATGTCGTGATGCAACAATAATACCAATGCCCGTGGCGCGTGCCGGAATTCTACCTCGGTGTGAACCGTCCGTGTGGCGTCAGCGATAATATCTTGGGTGATCGACCACGCGCGTAGCCACGTGCCGGAATTCTACCTCGGTGTAGACATGTCCGTGTAACCACGATAACGATATATCGGGTAATCAACGCGCGTGGCGCGTGCCGGAATCTGCGTCGGTGTAGACATGTCCATGTGACATCAGCAACAAGACGATAATCAAAATGGAAACATACCGTGGAATTCTCCGTATGCGCGGCGCGTCGAGTAAGTTCTCGACAAGTCGGCCAGGCCTATCGAGAGGCGGTAACACGAAATACCACACTTGCACAACAAAGGCTATAATCACAAGCATAGGCAAGTTTCACGACAACAAGCATAGGCGAGTTTCCGACAACAAGCATAGGCAAGTTTCACCTGACTCAAAGTACTTTCATTTTATGCCAAAGTCGGGTTTTAACCCCAGTACTACATCGTTAAGTTCTTTTAAAGAGATCCATTACTTTTATAAAAGTCACCTATACCCGTAGTATTAGAATGACCAACCCACGTTCCTTTTCAAAATCAAGTATGACATTCTTTTCCTAAGTTCGGTTTGCTAGTTTTGATTACTCAAACTTCGTTTTCAAATGCTCAGTCACTTATTTTAGAAAGGTTTCATAACTCATAGTCTTAATCTCTTTTAAAACAATTGAGTAACATATGTCATATATGTGAGTAGTTTATTCTTTGTTTATAACGATCTTATTACAATGACCGTGATCTAGAAAATGTAATATCATTTTGTCTCATCTTAGCTTCATGCGGATGGAGGTTTCTCGGATTTTAATACAACACATCATTATTCAATACATTTTCCTTTATTACTTATTTATGATAGTGCGTCGATACGTTACGATTCGAAATCGGTAAAACATTATCCCTTTAAAAACCAAGTACTCATTACTCACGAATGAGGTTTCACACAAACATCGCATTAAAACAAATAAGTTAAGTCTCTTATCTTATAAGATCAAGTCTCTTAACTTCTAACATGATAAACCATTTTCACTACGTAAGGTCGTTATAACTAACTTCCCGTAAAGCTATTATAACGCACATGTTTTAAACCAACAAATCACTTAGCACGTATGCGTCTACCGTACTACATAGTTCTGACAATCATGCTAGAAAAGATAGGAAGAGGTTCACATACCTCGCGACGATTTATCGACAATAAGCAAGCGCTCAGTACTTGACGTCGGCTACTCCTTAAGCCAAGTAGATCACGCCACACGTAGTACTCGCTCTAAAATGGTCATGGTACTCTATCAAACCTTTCTTATCATTGAAGACTTATACCAATAAAAGCCCTCAAAATCTCACGGAAATTTGTGACACTTCCGTTTATACTCACTTTTCCATCTTTTACCAAGGCGAATAACAGTAATATATATACCGTATATATATATAAGGCGTAATAATTAAACAACATAAAGAAGGGGATTACACGCCCAAATGGTAGCGGTTTACTATCACGCCTCCATAACAACAATAAGTAAAAGAAGGGGATTCTGGCGGCCGTGCGCGGTTTACTATCACGCCTTCATAACAATACAATAATTAAAAAGGGGATCACTGCGCCCGAAGCGAACGCGATTGAAAAATCTTCCTTAACGAAATGTAAATACTGATCGATGTAAATACGGTCCAAAGTAAATACGGTCCTTAAGTTGGGGTCCTTGGCGACTTTGTCCATTTACTTATCGATTTACTCATTAGTCATCGACTTATATTTCCATTCTTAATATAAGTTATAGTTACTTGTTATTAGCTTCTTAGCAAGTAAGATGCGTTTTACCATTTTAATGGCAAGCGGCCAATCCTTTCTTTTAACAAGTTAACAAGATCCAACTCTTCCAAACTTACTCCATATATTATATAATCCATAATATACTTATAATATATGTATAACAACGATTCACAAAGAGGTTTAAGTTCCACTACCTCAAATAGCCCAAAAATATCCAAGTTCTTAAAGTCGCTCCAAGCAAGTCTTAGCTCCAAATCTTTACGTTCCAATCCGCTACAAGCAACCGTAGAAGCTCTAACCAACTTCTCTTGAGATTGACTCAAAGTGAAGAACACTTAGGGTTTCAAGATGTGACTTTCGGCCAAGCATCCTGAGGCTAGGGGTGTGAAATCTTTTCCAACTCTTGGTACACAATCTTCCTAACACCTTGGGAAGAACACTTGAGAGTTTAAGAATTGTTGGACAAATTTTGCTCAAGAAATGGGGCAAAGCAGAGCTCTAGGTCGAGGAGAAGGGAGGGTTTTCAAGTCTTCAAATGTCTAAGTGTGGAAGATTTCATCAACTAAGGGTGCATATATAGGACAACGAAGGGATAGGATGAAGGCAAGTGTGTGGTTGAGATTGGGGACAAGTGTGGGTGGGACCCTGACCAACTGTCCACACAAAATATCTAGCAGACTTGGCGACTTGTCTTGCCAGCATCAGCTAATTTCGGCCAAGGGCCACTAGAGGGTGACACGTGTCGCCCTCACTGCTAAATCAAAATATTTCATCTCGAAAATATCCATAATGGCCAAAATCTCAAAAACTAAGCGGGCCCCACAGCAGTAAATTTCACGTGGGCCCAGCGTGACCATTCGGAAATAAAATTCCATAATTCTCAAATATTCTAAAAGTCAGAATACCAAATCGGGAATCCAATTCCCGTTAACGAACCTTTTTCTTCACAAAAGCGGAAACTTTTAAGTCGAAAAATCACGTCTTTCTTTCTTTCCAAAATTTACATCGTAATCTACTTGCGTACATCCTCACCTATATACCACGGAACTACGGGTATACTTTATAACTCGCTAGCCTTGTCCACTTCCAAGTAGTTCATGCTACTTTCGAGAATATTGACGATAAGGTTATCGATCTATTGTAAATCTGATTTAATCTTACATATTATTACGATGTGATTTCAGTTCAAGTCTATTCTGTAATATCCTTCTATTACAGTTCAATTCTCTTATATGAATCTTATATTCATTTCTATACTACTACAGTATGTAATTTCCAATTACACTAGAAGGACAGTAGTATTTACCTCGATGAGCCCAAAATTATCCAAGTATAAAGTCGCTCCTGAGCAACGTTAAGCTCCTACTCCGAGTGCTCCACCGCTCGATCAACCCTTAGAAGTTCTACGACTTCTACTTAACACTTCAGACTATGAAGGTTTTCCTTAGGGTTTCGTTTAGTGGCTAAAGAAAGTATAATAGTATTTTCTGGGCTTTTGTATAAGTGTAACCTTGGGAATACTACAAGGTATTTGGGCATTATAACAATACTAGGAGAGTATTTCTATACCACACAAGGGGGTATTATCCGAAAACAATTTAGGCTAGGGGTACCCCATGGTGGAACACCACCAAAGGGGAGGGGTGGCTCTCGGCGAGGCTCGCTCAAAGGGGGCTTTGGACGAGCTTACTGAGGGGAGAGGAAGAGAGCTTTGAGACTTAGGAAGATTTTAGGATGAAGAAGTCTTCCAAAGGGGGTATTTATAGGTCAAGGAATGGCCAACCAATGGCCAAGATCCATCAAGTGTTAGGCAAGTGTAGGGCTAGGATTCCACCGTGTGTACCTTATCCATCTACCACAACAACACACAAAATATCCTACCAACTCCTCCTTCCAATCGTCCATTCTGTGACCTTGCGTCCATGTGAGGTGACACTTGTCACCCTCCCGTTGGTCCAAAATGTTCGTCTCTCGGAAAAATCCGCAAAAATTATAAATGACATAGCGGAATTTTCCGCCATGAAGTTTAGTAAAGCGTTTAGTCGAAGCGACTCTTTCGACACTTGTGCACAAAATTTTCGAACTTGTCAAATCTTAAGGCTCAAATTTAAATCGTGCGCCCTCACGTACATACTCACGGAAATACGAGGTATAACATTCTCCTCCTTAGAAACATTCGTCGAATGTTCCTTCTCAAGGCGGATAACGATGAAGTTCTTCTAACAAGTTGCCAACGCCACACGGCCATGAAATAACACACGTTTTCTTCGCCTTACTCGTCGTGCCGCTTCTCGAACACGAACTCTTCTAGAATCGTACCACACTTGATCATTGCTTGGTTCCCAAACTTGGTCATCTTACTAGCCTCGATCTTCCCAAGGCCATTCGGCCTTCACGATCCGCTGCAGTCGAACATATCCACGAACTCATCGATGGTCATCTAAACTTGGGCCTAGCACCCTCGTGACCCTACCACTGGCGGGACCACCCGGTGACCCGCGCCGAAAGCAGGCGCGGGTTGGCCCGGCAACATGGCCCCGACGACTACTTAACGCGTCACGCTCTTGTTCCCGTCCAGGAACAATCTTACCTATCTGGTCATGAAGCTACCACTTCCATTTCACACTACCAGGACTTATCACACATGATACATTCTAGGCATAAATGCCCTCTAACAAGGATCACTTGCAAAAATGCGGTACTCAAGGCGGCGCACATCTAAGGTCTCATTGTAATATTCTAAGGTTCATCATTTCTCACTTTGAGCTTACCACTTTTCACTAACGATCTTCTAAATCACATTTTAGCACAACGTTATCCAAACATAACACTAAACACATCATCATAACATCAATACATACAAAACTCTAGAGGTTAAGGTATACACGAAAATAGGCGGTTCAAAGGACCGCTAAAGCTGAGAACTTCCACGCGACCTCTCGTGGCTGCCAGGTGTGTGTACATCTGCCTAGCTATGGAAGGTGAAGAACCCATGGCGATCTAGTAGTGCGTGCTATCCTACGATGTACTACCCACAGTGGACGATCTCGTCAAATGGCCTGTCGGCGCAAGTATAACAATCTCCCAAACGATGCGACATTCCCTCTATGGGCTTTACCACAATGGTCACTGAGATACGGGTGGCCTCGCGAGCACTCCTATTCCACGAAAATCTGAAACACAGGAGCCACGACGCTCTGAATATTCCAAGCGTCACGACGGCGGTGGGGACCGCAATGGCGGGCGCATAAGCGGCTTTCTTCTTGGCGGTCCGCCTCGAAAGTCATCAAAGGACCTGCTTTGTGGCCTCCTGGCGATCTCGGTCATTCCGTCGATTCCTCCGCTCCTCACATCCAAGTGCATAAGCTTGCATGCGGGCAATGTCCATGCCCGGCTGAAGAGCTACACCCGAACAACTCTATGCTAGGTAATCATCGAGCCCTGTAACATATCGGTGCACTCGATCCTCCATACTAGCTACTAACGCGAGGGCGTCGGGCCAATGAGTCGAACTCCACATTGTACTCCCGCAAATGCGCGGATTACGCGCGCACCAAAAATCGGCCCGAGCCCTCCTCATGCAGGAGGCAAGAAATGTGCAAGAAATGCCTCGAGAACTCGTCCCATATAGTGGAAGTGCATTCTCTCCCGGGGACTCGCGAATCAAAACCGATCGGCTGCGGTATCACGCGGCCGTCTGAACCTAGGACCACCGACTCGGTCTCCGATGCCTTGATCACTCTCGTGATCATTGTATGGCGTCGGATGAACTCCTGCGGATCATCCTCGGCCTCGACCCATAAAACTCGGCGCTTACAGCTCGGAAAATCCGTAGCCTCGAACTATCGATCTAGGGTGAACGGCGGTGCTCTTTGGGCTGCTGCGTCGGCTATCCTCAAGTCGGCCTGACCACGGCCGTCGCGGGCCAGCTCCTTGTAACTCATCTCCTGCTCCCGGTGCGGGGTGGAGGCTCAAATCTTGTGGTCTCTGTAGAGGCGCATTGCTCTACTCGCGACTCCTCTGCTGCCTTGCCCTACGGGCGGGTTGCCTTATGCGGAGGCATAGCGGTAAAAGCACGTCGAGAGGGTCCAACTTGTCTGACTCTAAGGCGCGATCTCGGAATGAGAAGAATGAAACCAATCCTAAATGTCCTATAGCCTCACGATTATAGATGTGGTGCACAACACATCGATAATCGAACTCTACTGAACACGATCTGTAGACACTTTCGAGGACTAAGCGCTCTGATACCACTTTTGTCACGACCGAACCGGGCGTGGTAGTGTCTACCGGGCACCTAGTGATACAACATCGGAGAAAACCAGTGAAATAAAAACTTAAACATGCAAATAGACATGGATCAAGATGAAGAAAGCAGGCTGACCAAAATGGTTGCCTTTCAACATAAATATATATATAAACATTTGAGCAGTTACAATTCTTACACCCATGCGATTACTCTGGACCTCTAAGATTTTTACAACAACTATGGCGGGACGGGGCCCGCCATACCACGAATGTACAAGAACCTACGGACTCGGGGTAACATACCAAAGATAAGCCTCGAAGGAGCAGGCTTCCCAATCTGTTGAAAGGTGATCCATAAGCGGGGATCGGCGGCCGATGTACTTACTGCGGCGTGAGCGCAGCCCGAAGGAGGTCGATCTGGCGGTACCAAGTATGTGGCGTAAGTACTATAAATGAAATCATAGCGATCTATATAAAGCGGGAGACGTGTATGATAACCAAACTACGATGCCCAACATATAAGCGATCGTATCGAGTCGGGGACTCGCCTCCAAATCATCACTCGTGCGTGGAATTCCTTCCTCGCTGCCGATGCATGATATAACAACACCAAGGAGTACACACGAACACCAAGTCTGCACGATGCCAAAGCGTACCACGAGACCTCGTCACTATCTTGACTCGCGAAGGCGACCGTGGCAAGTGCAATAACTATGCGGTCGCTGCGCGCGTGGCGGCGGGGCAAATAGCGACTCGCACCGATCCTGGCCGTAAGTCACGATGCCGCCGCGAAGGCGACCGTGGTAAGTGCAACAGCATGCAGATCCACTGCGCGCGTAGGCGGCGGAAGTAAGCGAGCTACGCGCAATCACGATCGTAAGTCACGATGCCGCCATAACCAAAAATGGTCACGTGTCCACGAGAATCCATCAGCGGTGTAGACATGCCCGTGTACGATGCTAATGGAAGCATGCGTGGAATCTCCGTCGCTGCCGAGTGCGTCCAGTAAGTTCTCAACAAGTCAACGGCCTCCAGAGAAAGCGGTAGAATAGAAACACAATTCTTGCACAAAGACTATCTCAATAAGCATAGGCATGTTACACAACAACAAGCATAGGCGAGTTACACAAACAAGCATAGGCAAGTTACACACAACAAGCATAGGCAAGTTACACAACAACAAGCATAGGCAAGTTACACAACAACAAGCATAGGCGAGTTATACCTAACTCAAGGTACTTTCATTTTATATCAAAGTCGGGTTTTAACCTAAAGTACTACGTCGTTAAATTCCTTTTAAAGAGATCCATTCCTTTATAAAAGTCACGATACGTAGTATAAAAATAGAGTGACTTACATCTTTTAAGTAAACAAAAACAACTTCTCTTTTTAAAGTCAAGTTTCCATATTAAAACCAATGATAAAAACCCTTCTTTTGTTTTCATAAAGTCGTTATAACCAACTTCCCATAAAAATTTATAACACTTTAAGTTTTAAACCATTTTAAGACAACACAATACCTTTCTTTTCCCTAAAGTTCGGTTGCCTAATTTCAATTACTCAAGTCTCTTTTTAGAAAAGTTTCACGATTCAATGTCTTAATCTCTGTTTTAAAACAATTGAGTAACATATGCCATGGTAGTAGGTTATTCTTATTCATAATCAATCTTATTAAGCGGCCATGATCTAGGAAATGTAATATCATTTTGTCTCATCTTATCTTCTATGCGGATGGAGGTTTTCTTGGTTTTAATAATACTTCATTATTCAATACATTTTCCTTTATTAGCATTTGCGGTGGTTTGTCGATACACATTCGATTTCGAAATCGGTAAAACATTATTCCTTTTAAAACCACGTACTCATTACTCACGAATGAGGTTTCACACAAAACTCATATTAATTCAATTAAGTTAAGTCTCTTATCTTATAAGATCAAGTCTCTTAACTTCTAAAAATCGATAAACCATTCTTTTATCGTTCTTACGACGTGATGCCTACCTTCCCATAAACCTAGTATAACTCTGATGTTGTCAAAACCAAGTATTAGTCTTCTTTCACAATGGTTTCTTATTTCTTTGAAATACTTCAAGATTCTTCTTATTAGGGCTTAAGTCAAAAGACATTGCCGTAACACTACATTCGATTAACACATGCGTCGTCTAGTACTATATCTATATTCCTTTTAAAATATTTCAAGGTTCTTATTATTCGGGCTTAAGTCAAAAGACATTGCCGTACAACTATATTCAGTTAGCACGTGCATCTACCATACCATATATTATTCGGGCTTAAGTCAAAAGA
Organism: Przewalskia tangutica; assembly: GCA_029844215.1. Lineage (NCBI taxonomy): Eukaryota > Viridiplantae > Streptophyta > Magnoliopsida > Solanales > Solanaceae > Przewalskia > Przewalskia tangutica. Next base: position 71,192,729 of record CM056727.1, read on the forward strand.
CATTGTAGTACTATATATATATCTTCCTTTAAAATATCATGCTCGAGTATAGGAAGAATCACATACCTCGCGACGATTATCGACTATAAGCAAAAGCGCTCACGGCTATAACGGCTAGCCTTGTCCACCTTCCAAGTAGTTCATGTTACTCATGAGAACATTCAACCAATAAGGTTATCGATCTATTGTAAATCTGATTTAATCTTCTTCTATACTATTCTTACGATGTGATTTGATTCAAGTCTATTACGTAATATCCTTACACGATTCAATTCTCTTCTATGAATCTTATATTCATTTCTATACTACTACAATATGTAATTTCCAATTACACTAGAAGAACGATAGTATTTACCTCGATGAGCCCAAAATTATCCAAGTATAAAGTCGCTCACGAGCAGCGTTAAGCTCTACTCAAGTGCTCCACCGCTCCAATCAACCCTTAGAAGTTCTACGCAACTTCTACTTAACACTTCAAGACTATGAAGGTTTTCCTTAGGGTTTAGTTTAGTGGCTAAAGAAAGTATAATAGTATTTTCTGGGCTTTTGTATAAGTGTAACCTTGGGAATACTACAAGGTATTTGGGCATTATAACAATACTAGGAGAGTATTTCTATACCACACAAGGGGGTATTATACGAAAACAATTTAGGCTGGGGGTACCCAGCTGGAACACCACCAAAGGGGAGGGTGGCTCTCGGCCAAGGCTCACTCGAGGGGGATTTGGACGAGCTACTACACAAGGGGAGAGGAAGAGAGCTTTCAAGACTTAGGAAGATTTTAGGATGAAGAAGTCTTCCAAAGGGGTATTTATAGGTCAAGGAATGGCCAACCAATGGCCAAGATCCATCAAGTGTTAGGCAAGTGTAGGGCTAGGATTCCACCATGTACCTTATCCATCTACCACAACAACTTGCACGAAATATCCTACCAACTCCTCCTTCCAATCGTCCATTACCGTGACCACTGCGTCGATGTGAGGTGACATTGTCACCTCCCGTTGGTCCAAAATGTTCGTCTCTCGGAAAAATCCGCAAAAATTATAAATGACATAGCGGAATTTTCCCATGAAGTTTAGTAAAGCGTTTAGTCGGCGACTCTTTTGGCGCACTTGTGCACAAAATTTTCGAACTTGTCAAATCTTAAGGCTCAAATTTAAATCGTGCGCCCTCGCGTACATACTGCGGAAATACGGGTATAACACGGAGCAGTCGTGGCGATGACTTGCGCTTGGTATCGGTAGTCGGCTTTCGTACTTGCCAGTGTCGGCCGTGGTTTGGTTGTATAGTATTGTTAATGCGGTTGTTATGACAGGTGGGACCTAGTGTTCATGTGTACTTCTTGGTGTGATTATATCATGAATTGCCGTGATGAGGAAGGTATTCCACGGGCGTGATTGATGTTGCGGGCGTGAGACTCATAGTTATATTTGAGTGATGACTACGAGGCGTGAGTCACGACTTACATATTTGCTTATTTATTGAAGCGTAGTTTGGTTATCATACATGTCTCTGCTTTATATAGCTGCTATGATTCCATTCTGATATTTTCGATTTCATATACTTGGTACTGTTATGCTTGACCTCGCCCGAAATTTGCGTTCATCTGCGGTAGAGGTACATCGGTTGTTGATCCTCGCTCTTAGGATCATGATTCGTTAGGAAGCTCCGTTTCTCAGGAGACTTATCTTTGGTATGTTACCACGAGTTGTAGGTTCTTGTACATTCGGGGGTATGGCGAAGCCCTGTCCGTCATGTTGTATAAAAACTCTTAGAAGTGCATAAATCTTGTTGTGGGCGGGGTTTGTAAAAGGATTAAACTGTTCGGTTTGAAAGATTTGTATACATATAATTTATTGGAAGGTAACCGTTTGGTTGGCCTGTTTTATGATCTTATCTCTTGTTTCATGTTTAAGTTTTATTTTCCGCTGATTTTGTTATACCCCGTATTTCCGGAGTATGTACGTGAGGGAGTACGTACAAAAGTTTGGCCTTAAAGTTTAGGCATGGCACGTTTTTTTGGCACAACTCACACAAAGAATCGTTTTCCGACGAAACGTTTTACACGACTCGCGTAGGGTAAATTCCGGCTATGTCATTTCTACTTTTTGCGAATTTTTAGGCGGCGGAACCTTTTGGACCAACGAGAGGGTGACACTTGTCACCCTCAGTGGGCGGCAGTGGCCTTTTGCCTTGGGCGATTGGGAGGCTTTGGGGCATAGAACATGGACCTTTGTTTGTGGAGTGATTTGAGGAGTAGGTTAGGGGCACTTGGGCACATCTTGGCCCTCATTTGCCCCACTTGGCTTGATCTTGGCCCTTGGTTTCCTATAAATACCCTCTCTTTGAAGACTTATTCATCACAAATTTCCAAGCCTAAATCATCCTTCCCTTGTGAGCCATCGTCCTAAGCCTCACTTCTCCCCTTGTGAAGTCTTGGCGAATACCCCCTAAAGAAGCCTGGCGAAACACTACCCCCTCCCTTGGTAAAAAGTTGCCTTCTAGTATTGTTATAATGCCCAAAATACCTAGCCCAAATCCATTAGTATTTAGTAGAAGTTGTGAAGAACTTCTAAGGTTTCATGAGCTATCAGACATACAACTTAGGAGCTAAGCCTTGCTCCGGATCGAATTTTATCTAGCATATTATTGGGCTTACCGAGGTAAATAATCCTAACCCTCTTTTGAATTAGAGAATACATACTGTAGTAGTATAAGAATAAGTATTAAATACTTAGAAGAATATCACAGAATAGAATTGAATTTGTTATCACGATGAAGGGTTTAAAGAAGAATAATCAAGCGTACTTACTTAGAATTTGTTTTCACGATGAACTTGAGTAGCTCAGGGTAGGAAGTCTTTGATTTTCCGTAGAATAGAGAACCCTCTGCTTAGAACTGTTTTCAGAGTAGTCTGAATGTTGATAGGCGTGTCTGACTATTATAGGTTGAATCTCTGCGCGCGACATATTCAACTTGGCAGGTGGTTTTCGCTGAGAAGGTATGTGATTCTTCCTAAAGCATGATATTTTCCAATATATATGTATGCGGTGAGCGTACATGTGTTAAGCTGAATAATACTTTAGCAATGTCTCGCGACTTAAGCCTGAATAATAAGGATCTGAAAGCATTTCAAAAGATTACTGAATCATTTTTTTTACAGAAGAGAACTAATTGGTTTTTTAAACAGAAGCTTAAGAGTTATACTAGCTTTATGGGAAGTTAGGTATAACCACTTAAGCATGATAAAAGAAACAGTTTGCCTATGTGTTTATAACAGACTTATATTGATTTGTGAAAAGAATAATAAAATGGTTTGATAAGTAGACATGATATGATGCTATGTGTGTTAGTGTCTTGTAACGTTAGAATAAAAGAGTATTCTTGTTGTGCTTATGTTGTTTAACGATGAGATGTTATGTTAGTGTAATATCACTCACCTCTTGACATATTACCGGGGGTTAAGCTGCCCTCCGATGCGGGGTAGACTCAGGCGGTCTGGGACCATGATTCGAGAATACCTCATGCGGGTCCATGGGACCTATGCGGAGCTACGGGAGTTCCAGGTTAGTGATGCGGGGTTATACCTCATGCGGTCTATGTGGCCATGCGGACTACGAGTCCAGGACGATGCCGAGGAGTAGCTACCCTCGATGCGGGGTTACATACCCTATGCGGGCCTATATGAGTGGCCTATGCGGACTACGGGAGTCCAGGATTAGGCTTTCATGGTGATACTACGGGCAATTGGCCTGCCCGATCATTCGCGGCCTAGAAAAGACACATTACTGTTTACCTATTGTTGCTCTTGTTTATGATGTGGCACTATGTGCGGTTACCTTGGTTGTTTCATACATATATGTAAACCGATTTTAAAATGATATGTTTTCATTCAAGTACTTCTGATTTCGCATACTTAGTACTGTTATGCGACATCCTTGGAGTTGCGTTCATGCGCGGTAAGGGGAAGCAGGTGCTAGATCCAGATCCTTATGATCTCTTTTCATTTGTGTTAGGAGCTGCATCTTGTCAGGAGGCTCTACTTTTGGTATGATCTCCTGTATTGTAGATAGTTTGTACATTCGAGGGTATGGCGGAGCCTGTCCGCCATAGTTGTTACTTCCTTAGAAGTGCAGTAGTCTATTGTACATTTGAGATGTAGCGCAAAACTTGGGTTATTTATATATATCTTAGAAAGACAACCCTTTTCTCGAAGCGTGTATCATTTATAATTATTTCATGTCTTGTTTTATATTCGTGATTTTCTCGATGTATGACTACTTGGGTGCGGGTAAGGCACGATCCACGAGCCGAGCAGTCGTGACAAAAGTGGTATCGAGCGATTAATCCTCGGAAAGTGTCTGAACCGTATCTAGTAAGTCTTGATTATCGGTGTGTGTTGTGCACCACACCAATAATCAGGAGGCTATAGGATATTTAGGATTGGTTTTCATTCTTCTCACTCTGAGATCGTGCTTTAGAGCTGTGTTAAAGTTGGACCCTCTAACGTATTCCTTTTATGCAGATTATGCCTCGCGTAAAGCGGCAGGGCCCGAGAAGGGCAAAGCGGCAGGAGGCGCTAGTGGGACACCTAGAGTCACGAGGGCTCGGGCCCGATCTATACGAGGCGGCGAGTTCTACGACGCCGACCCGAGAGGTTTAGGGCGCGGCGGCGGTGAGACCACAGTACCCACGCCCCGTCCCGCGGCTGAGGCGGAGGAGTTAGGAGTACAAGGAGATGCCCGGTATTGGCGGGATCGTGGCGAACATGAGGACAGTGGATCACGGGCATTCGATCCAGCCCGATCGTGCAGTGGTTCACCCGAGGCGAGTTTGAGGCTACGAGACTTCACGAGTTGTAGCGCCCGAGTTTCTGGTGGCGGAGGATGATCCGCGAGTTCATCCGTCGACTCTGAGGATTTTGAGGGTGATCAGGGCGTCGGAGACCGAGTCCGTGATCTTTGGTTCACATAGGCTGTGTGATACCGCAGTCGATTGGTTTGATTCGTGGGAGTTATCCTGGGGAGAGCACGCGTCCCCAGCTACTTGGGATGAGTTCTCGGAGGCTTTTCTCACTCACTTCTTGCCTCCGCAGATGAGGAGGCGCGGTGATAGATTTTTCTTCTTGGCGAGAAGGGGCCTTGTCGGGAGTACAATGTCGAGTTTGATTCATTGGCTCGATATGTCCTAGCGTTGGTAGCAGATATGGAGGATAGGGTACACCGCTACGTCACCGTGCTAGATGATTATATGGCGAGTCATGTGCGGGTGTTTCTCTTGGTAGGGTATGGACATTACCGCATGCGAGCTCATGCTCTTGGTTGTGAGGCGTAGAGGCCGAGCGGGTTGGCGGCAGCGAAGACCAGGGCGGCGAAGTCTTTTGGTGGCTATCGTGGTGGCGGCCTCGGCAGCGATCTGGGTGCACCACGGCGGCTCGAGCACTCTGCACCGTCCTCAGCCACGGCCCGAGATATTCGGCGAACGGGGCCCGGGACTTGGCGTCGAGCGGCGAAGTGCGGCGTCGGGACCACCCGCCGGTGTGGCCGTCGGTAGATCGGCCGGGAGTTGTGGTGCTACGGGAGCTTGTTTGATTGTGGCAGCGGCAGGTCACTGCGAGCTTGCCCGACTAGGGGTGGCGCGGGTGGTAGGAGTCGACTGCGGTTCTTTCGGGTCTTCTTCATCCCAAGCGATTTACTCGCCCGGGAGAAGGTACTCGTGGACCAGCAGTCGCGCAGGTCGTGGCGGGTCGATTCTAGCGGTCCTCGAGCGCATTTATGCTTTGTCGGTAAGCGGGATCGGGAGGCCTCACGATGTCGTCACGGGTACCTTGCTCGGTTCACAGGTTTGATGTGTATGCTTTGATAGATCGGGTTCTACTGTCTATATATCTCCCTTGTTGCTAGTAGGATTGGGATAGAGCACGAGTCCATAGACCGCTTCGAGGTAGCTACGCGATGGGTGATTCGGTGGTAGCTCGGCGGGTATATAGAGCTTGTCTGTGACCATTCTGATCGTCGGACCTGGCCGACTTGATAGAGTTGGAGATGATTGACTTCGGCGTGATCATGGGGATGGATTGGCTAGCTTCTTGCTACGCCAATGTAGGCTGAGAGAGAAGTAATGCGGTTCGGTTTCTGAGGAAGCCGGTTGTTGAGTGGGAGGACCACGGTATCGCCGAGGGTAGGTTTATTTCCTACCTCAAGGCTAGGAAGATGGTGCGAAGGGTATATCTACCATCTCGTTGGGTGTTTGATCGAGGCTGCGGTGCGATTTTGATCGGTTCGGTAGTCGAGAGAGTTCCCGAGCGTGTTTCGAGCGACCTCCCGGGTATCCCTCCTGAGAGGGAGATTGAGTTTTGTATAGACATATTGCCAGACACTCGGCCTATTTTCATTCCGCCATACAGGATGGCACCTGCCGAGTTGAGAGAGTTGAAGGATCAGCTTAGGGATTTGCTGGAGAAGGGCTTCATCAGACCTAGTGTTTCCCAGGGAAGCGCGGTATTGTTCGTAAAGAAGAAGGGCGGGGCCTGCGCATGTGTGTTGATTCTACGGTGAACAAGGTGACCATTAAACGAATACCCCTTCCGGGATTGATGATTTGTTCGACGGTTGCGAGCGCGAGATGTTTCTCAAGATTGATCGCGATCGGGCTATCATCGAGTTCGAGTCGAGAGGTGGATGTCCCTAGAATGCATTCGGACGTACGGGCATTATGAGTTCAGGTCATGTCTTTTGGGTTGACGATGCTCGTGGTATTCATGGATTTGATGAACCGAGTGTTCAAACCATTTTGGACACGTTTGTGATAGTGTTCATTGATGATATCTTGGTTTATTCGCTCGAAGCGAGGAGCATCGCGGAACATTTGAGGCTGTCTTGTGATTCTCCGGGACCAGCGATTATGCGCCAAGTTTTCCAAATGTGAGTTTTGGTTGACCGGTGGCTTTTCTTGGGCATATTGCCGGTGATGGCATTCAGTGAATCGGCCAAGATCGGCGATCGAGGACTTGGCCTGAACTCTTACTCGAGAGGTTCGCGATTTTACGGGCCTTGCGAGGATATTATCGGTTCGTGGAGAAGTTTGCTTCTATCTACGCACCATTGACTAGGTGACTCGAGAAGCGCCAAGTTTGATGGTGATGCTTGTGGCGGGGTTTCGATTCTTTGAAAGAGGTGGCGACCGCCCCGTTCTTACTCTTCGGAGGTCAGACGGTTATGTTGTGTATTGTGATGCGTCGAGCATCGGGTTGGGATGTGAGTTGATCACGGCGGGGCAAGGTTATAGCGTATGCATCCCGGTGAAGAAACACGAGAGGAACTACCCCACCCATGATTTGGAGTTAGCGGCGGTGATACGCCTTGAAGATCTGGAGGCACTACTTATGCGGGGTTCGTGGATATTTATACGGACCACAGAGCCTCGGTATATCTTCGGCCGGAGGAGTGAACTTACGGCGAGAGCGGTGGTTAGAGTTGCTTAAGGATTACGATGTTGATATCTGTACCACGGGAAGGCCAATGTTGTGGCGGATGCTCTTAGTCGTAGGTCGATGGGAGCCTATCGGATGTGCGGCGAGAGAGGAGGACATGGTTCGTGAATTGCATCGATTAGCGAGCCTTGGTGTCCGTTTGATTGATTACGATAGCGATGGGGTTCGAGTTCGTGAGGTTGCGAGTCTTCCATCGTCGAGGAGGTGAAGAGGCGATTCGAGATCCGATTTTGACACGTTATCGTGATCTGACTCTTCGTGAGGCAAGGGTCCTTTTGAGTAGCACTTTGATGGGGTGCTAAGGTTTGAGGCGAGTTGTGTGTTCGGATGTTTGAGGACTTGGCGGAGTTCTTGGGGAAGCACCTGCGCGCGTTACTCTATCCATCGAGTGCGACCAAGATGTACCACGACCTTAGATCGTGTATTGGTGGGATGGCTTGAAGAGGGCGTTGCGAGTTCGTAGCTCGGTGCGTGTTGTCGGCGGTGAAGGTAGAGCACGGAGGCACGGTGGTTTATTCTGACGATAGAGATCCCGACACGGAAGTGGGAGGTGATCAACATGGACTTCATCACGGGATTACCTCGCACTCGGAGAGACATGATTCTATATGGGTTATAAATCGGCGGTGTGAAATCAGCCCACTTTCTTCCGTCGGGGCGACTTTTAGTGAGGATTATGCGGACTATATATCAGAGATCGTCGATGCATGGAGTCCCTATTTCGATCATATCGACGAGAGCCCGGTTCTGGCTAACTTACGGAGGTCTTTCGAGAGGTTTAGGGGCGCGGTGAGCACGAATCGCATTCCATCCACGAGCGAGCGGGCGGTAGCGCACTATCCGACTGCGAGGATATGTTGCGAGCTTTGTGTTATCGACCAGGTATTTGGGAGGATCATTTGCCTCTAGTTGAGTTTGCGTACAATAATAGCTACCACTCCGGTATTCGGATGGCGCCTTATGAGGCCTTGTATGGGAGGAAGTGCGGATCGCCTATAGGTTGGTTCGATGTGGGCGAGTGCGGCTAGTGGGACCAAATTTGGTGCAGCGAGCGATGGATAAGGTGAAGCTTATCCGGGAGAGGTTCTTGCGGCTCGAGTCGGCGAAGTCATATGCGAGATCATCGTCGTCGGCATCAGAGTTCGAGTTCATGATTGGGTTTTCCTAAAGGTGTCACCATGAAGGGTGTGATGAGATTCGGAAAGAAGGGAAGCTTCGGCCCAGTACATTGGGCGTTTGATTGTCGCGAGGTAGGCAAGGTTGCCTATGAGTTAGATCTGCCGTCCGATCTGGAGGCGGTGCATCCGGTTTTCACGTATCTATCTTTGAGGAGATGTATCGGGGATCCATCTAGGTACACCGATTGGCGATGTCGGTGTGAGGGGTTATCGTATGAGAGATTCCCATAGCGATAATCGATCGTCGGAGTTAGCGTCTGCGGACGAAGGGCGTAGCTTCCGTCAAAGTCTTGTGGCGGAGCGAGCTCGGGAGGAGATGGCGTGGGAATCGAGGAGGACATGAGCGAAGTATCTCACCTATTCCCCACACCTCCAGGTAATTCACTTTCCTACTTGTAAATCTTCATTATCGTTTATGCCTAAGTGTTGTTCTGTGGCCGTGTGTGGCATTTGCAACTGTTTAAGTTATGAAGAATCTTATCGTTAACTGTCTTGGGAAGGAACATTCGGGACGAATGTTTCTAAGGAGGGGAGAATGTTATACCCCGTATTTCTGGAGTATGTACGTGAGGGAGTACGTACAAAAGTTTGGCCTTAAAGTTTAGGCATGGCACGTTTTTTTGGCACAACTCACACAAAGAATCGTTTTTCAGGCGAAGCGTTTTACAAGACTCGAGTAGGGTAAATTCCGGCTATGTCATTTCTAATTTTTCAGAATTTTTCCGAGCGACGGAAACCTTTTGGACCAAAGACAGGGTGACACTTGTCACCCTCAGTGAACGACAGTGGCCTTTTGCCTTGGACGATTGGGAGGCTTTTGGGGCATAGAACATGGACCTTTGTTTGTGGAGTGATTTGAGGAGTAGGTTAGGGGGCACTTGGGCAAATCTTGGCCCTCCACTTGCCCCCCACTTGGCTTGATCTTGGCCCTTGGTTTCCCTATAAATACCCCTCTCTTTGAAGACTTATTCATCACAAATTTCCAAGCCTAAATCATCCTTCCCCCTTGTGAGCCATCGTCCTAAGCCTCACTTCTCCCCCCCCTTGTGAAGTCTTGGCCGAATACCCCCCCCCCTCCCTTGGTAGAAAAGTTGCCTTCTAGTATTGTTATAATGCCCAAAATACCCTAGCCCAAATCCCTTAGTATTTAGTAGAAGTTGTGAAGAACTTCTAAGGTTTCCTTGGAGCTATCGGAGCATACAACTTAGGAGCTAAGCCTTGCTCCGGATCGACTTTTATCTAGGATATTATTGGGCTTACCGAGGTAAATAATCCTAACCCTCTTTTGAATTAGAGAATACATACTGTAGTAGTATAAGAATAAGTATTACATACTTAGAAGAATATCACAAAATAGAATTGAACTGTTATCACAGTAGAAGGGTTTAAAAGAAGAATAATCAAACTGTACTTACTTAGAATTTGTTTTCACTGATGAACTTGAGTAGCTCAGGGTAGGGAAGTCTTGCCCAATTTTCCGTAGAATAGAGAACCTCTGCTTAGAATCGTTTTTTGAGTAGTGCGAGCGTTGATAGGCGTGTCTGACTATTATAGGTTGAATCTCTGCGCGGGACATATTCAACTTGGCAGGTGGTTTTCGCTGAGAAGGTATGTGATTCTTCCTAAAGCATGATATTTTCCAATATATATGTAGTACGGTAGACGTACATGTGTTAACTGAATAATACTTACGGCAATGTCTCGCGACTTAAGCCTGAATAATAAGGATCTGAAAGCATTTCAAAAGATTACTGAATCATTTTTTTTACAGAAGAGAACTAATTGGTTTTTTAAACAGAAGCTTAAGAGTTATACTAGCTTTATGGGAAGTTAGGTATAACCACTTAAGCATGATAAAAGAAACAGTTTGCCTATGTGTTTATAACAGACTTATATTGATTTGTGAAAATAATAATAAAATGGTTTGATAAGTAGACATGATATGATGCTATGTGTGTTAGTTGTCTTGTAACGTTAGAATAAAAGAGTATTCTTGTTGTGCTTATGTTGTTTAACGATGAGATGTTATGTTAGTGTAATATCACTCACCTCTTGACATATTACCGGGGGTTAAGCTGCCCTCCGTCACGGGGTAGACTCGGTGATGCAGGACCATGATTCGAGAATACCTCATGCGGGTCCATGGGACCTATGCGGAGCTACGGGAGTTCCAGGTTAGTGATGCGGGGTTATACCTCATGCGGTCTATGTGGCCATGCGGACTACGAGTCCAGGACGATGCCGAGGAGTAGCTACCCTCGATGCGGGGTTACATACCCTATGCGGGCCTATATGAGTGGCCTATGCGGACTACGGGAGTCCAGGATTAGGCTTGCATGGTGATACTACGGGCAATTGGCCCTGCTTCGATCATTCGCAGCCTAGAAAAGACCTGTTACAATTTACCTATTGTTGCTCTTGTTTATGATGTGGCACTATGTGCGGTTACCTTGGTTGTTTCATACATATATGTAAACTGATTTTAAAATGATATGTTTTCATTTAAGTACTTTACAGTTTCGCATACTTAGTACCTGTTATCGACCTCCCCGGAAATGCGTTCATCCGCGGTAAGGGCAAGCAGGTGCTAGATCCACATCCTTAGGATCTCTTTGCATTGGTGTCAGGAGCTCCATCTTCTCCGGAGGCTCTACTTTTGGTATGATCTCCCTGTATTGTAGATAGTTTGTACATTCAGGGTATGGCGGGGCCTTGTCCCGCCATAGTTGTTTACTTCCTTAGAGGTCTGTAGTCCTATTGTACATTTGGGATGTAACTGCAAAACTTGGGTTATTTATATATATGCCGAAAGGCAACCCTTTTCTCAGAAACTGTGTATCATTTACAATTATTTCATGTCTTGTTTTATATTCCGCTGATTTTCTCTGATGTATGACTACTTGGGTGCCCGGGTAAGGCACCAGTCACGGGCCCCGGAACGGGTCATGACAGATTTTCTCTGATGTTGTATCACTAGGGTGCCCGGGGTAAGGCACCAGTCACGGGCCCGGGATCGGGTCGTGACATGGACTTAGCAAGTGGATTAAACCGAAGAGGTATGTGGAACTTTCTTATCTCTTGAGCATGAATAAGTTGTAAATGTATAGTACGGCAGACGTACAAGATTTTGACAATCTAGGTCCATTTGATATCCTTGGCTTATTTTAAGAATGTCCAAGTTGATTGAGTTAGGGAATTAACTCACTTGTTTAAATATTAAGGATATCTTGGTTTTCAAAAGTTAAGAGACTTTAAGTATGTTGAAAGTATTATTGATACTTGTTTTGTTGGAAAGTTTAAGTCTCTTGGTTATAAAGAAGTATGTAAGTTGCTAATGTATAAAGCTAGTATAACGGCTTTATGAGAAGTTGGTTATAATAGCTTTATGGAAAGTTAAAAAGAAAGGTTTACTCTAAGTAATTTAAGTATGTTAAATGACTTGAAATAACGAAAGGCAAATTGATTTAAAGGCATCAATTGCTTAAGGTTTTAAAAGAAAGAAGTCACTTGATTTAGAAGCCCGAAAATGTATTTTCTAAAAAGGTATTGTGACTTGTCTTAAAATGTAGTTATGACTTGATACTACGGCTATTAGTATCTTGGAAGTTTTATATGAAAATGAGTCATTTTAAAAGAATAGAAGTACGTAGTACTTTGGGTTAAACTCCCGGATTTATAATGACATGTTAGTGCCTTAAGTAAACTAAAATGAGAGTGTATAATAAGGCTAATAAGAAGTTAGGGGGATTTCTTAACTGCTTATTTATTGTATGATAAGCCGGTAGTGCTTATGTTATGTATGATAAGTCGGTAGGGCTTATGTTATGTATGATGGCCGGTTGAGATAGGGTAAGAGTATAAATGAGGGGTAAACCCCCAAGACGTTATACCACCTTCTTCAGGGTAAGAGTATAAATGAGGGGTAAATCCCCAAGATCGTTATACCACCTGCTTCAGGGTAAGAGTATAAATGAGGGGTAAATCCCCAAGATCGTTATACCACCTGTTTCCGTGGATTTGCTACCCATGATGCGAGGAATACCTCATGCGAGTCCTTATGGGCTTATGCGGTGAAATAGTCCCGTGCGGTAGTCTGACTATCACGAGGAATACCTCATGCGGGTCCACACGACTATCACGGGTGAAATAGTCCCGAGTAGGATTGCTTAATGATCTTTGCGGTGGTGGTCTGCTTTGATCGCGAGCTTCCTATTTTTATGTTGTAAGTATACTTTTGATTACTCTCATTGTTAGTAAGGCCTTTGTGTCGTTAATTGAGTTATCATACACATCTCTCGATTTTATTATAGACTTATGATTTCATTACAGTGCTTTCAGTTTCACATATTTGGTACATGTTGTACTGACCTCCTTCGGGGGGCTGCGTTCATGCCACATGTAGAGTAAAGGTTGCTGATCCTCGCTCTTAGGATCAATGTTCAGCTGTTGAGAAGCTCCTTTATTCCGGAGGCTTATCCCTGGTATTGTCGGTTGTTGTACATTCAGGGGTATGGCTGTCACGACCCGACCCCGGGCCCGTGACTGGTGCCTTACCCCGGGCACCCTAGTGATACAACATCAGAGAAAAATCAACGGAAGTAAAAACTTAAGCATGAATCAAGACATAAAATAAGCAATAGGCTAAACAAAACGGTTACCTTCCTGAATATATATAAAAATTGAACAGTTAAATCCCTTACAAACCCTGCCCACAACAGTACTACAGACCTCTAAGAATGTAACAACAACTATGACGGGGGCGGGGCGCCATACCACGAATGTACAAGTATCTACAATGACAGGGACTATACAAAAGATAAGCCTCGGGAGAAGCGAGTGTTATACCCGTAGTTGCGAGGGTATGTAAGTGAGGCGTGCGTCTGAGAGTCTGGCAGAAATTTTGAAAAGAAAGAAAGATGTGAGTTTTCGGAAAAGTTTGCGGTTTTGTGAAGAAAAAGGTTCGTTAATGGGAATTGGATTCCCAGTTTGGTATTGGACTTCATAGATTATATTAGAATTTTGGGATTTTATTTTGGAAATGGTCACGTGGGGCCACAGGAGAAATTCTACGGTTTTGTGGAGCCCGCTTTGTTTTGAGATTTCCGGGATTTTGGATATTTTGGAAGGCGAAATATTTTGGACGAATCGGGAGCGACACGTGTCACCCCGTGTGGCACTTGGCGAAATATGTTTGTGCCTGACACCCGATTAGCCGTTTTTCGGCGAAGCGTTTTACAAACTTTGCGAAGGAAAATTAGGCTATGTCATTTAGTATTTTTGCGGATTTTTAGAGAGGCGAAATGTTTTGGACCAACGAGAGAGCGACACTTGTCACCTCGAGTTGAGTGAAGGTGAGGCGACTTTTGGACGATTTTGGAGGCAAGTTGGTAGGATATTTTGTGTAGATATTTGTGAGGGTTTTAAGGAGTAGGGACTAGGGGCACTTGGGCACATCTTGGCCTACACTTGCCTTGCACTTGGCATGATCTTGGCCATTGGTTGGCCTTTGCTTGGCCTATAAATACCCTCCTTTGAAGACTTATTCATCCTAAATCTCTAAGTCTTGAGAGCTTCCCCCTTTGTGTGGTTGTCTCGTCCTAGCCTCCTCTCCCCCATGGTGAGGCCCTGGCGAGAGCCCTCCCCATGGCAGAGTACCCCCAGTGGGGTTGGCGAGGGTATACACCACTCTAGCCTAGTTGTTTCGTATTATATACCCACTTTTTACGGTATTGAAATACTCCTCCAAGTATTGTTATAATGCCCAAAATACCTTAGCCTTTACCTTGTAGTATTCCAAAGTTACCTCTATCGTAGAGCAGAAATACTACCTTTTGTCCTTTAGTCTCAAACCGAAACCACAAGGAAATCTTCATAGTTGGTTGAAGTATTTAAGTAGAAGTTGGTTAGAACTTCTAAGGGTTGTTTGGAGCGCCTGAGTAGGAGCTAAACCTTGCTCAGACCGACATTATAACTTGGATAATTTTGGGCTTATCGAGGTAAATATTCTTGTCCCTTATTGTAATTGGAAATTACATGTTGTAGGATTATATAGTTGAAGTATACTATATATAGAATCGAACATAGCTTTGCGGCAATGTCTTTTGACTTAAGCTGAATATAAAGAAGAGAAGCTGACGTAATTACATAGGGTGTATGAGACTTGTGGTATTCTTGTATAGTAGAAATTGTATACGTCCGGTTAGGCGTATACCCCTGGTTGGCTTGGTAGCGGCCTCGATAGAGGAGGAGATTTACGCTATTGCGGGGAGGTCTTTGCGAATTTTACGTAGAATATGGAACCGTGCGGTTAGAAGTTAATAGGCGTTTGTGGCCTTATAGGTGGAAGTACTACAAGTAGCGTATTCTACTTGAAGAGTGGAAAAGGCTAGCCAGGATTCTGATCTTGTGGGCGTTTTGCTTATTGTCGATAATCGTCGCGAGGTATGTGAACCTCTTCCTAGCCTTCTAGCATGATGCTTTTTAAACTATGTAGTACGTTAGACGTACATGTGCTAATTGAGTTGGTTGTTTTAAAAAATAGGGTGTTATAATAGCTTTATGGGAAGTTATTTATAACGACTACATGTAGGTAAAAGATTGGTTTATTGATTGTAGAAGTTAAGAGACTTGATCTTGAAAGATAAGAGACTTAACTTGTTTTACTTAGTAATTAACATTTTGTTAAAAGTGTTGTGAAACCTCATTCATGAGTAATGAATACTTGGTTTTAAAAGAATAATGTTTTATTGATTTGGAAATGAGAATAAGTGTCGAACAAACCACGTGGCGCTAATAAAGGAAAGTGTATTGACAAATAACAAATTGTTATTAAAACCAGTAGAAACCTCCATCTGCATAGAAGCTAAGATAAGACAAAATTGTATTACATTTCCTAGATCATGGCTGCTGTAACAAGATTGTTGTAAACAAGAATAAATGGCTCACGTACAAGACATATGTTACTCAATTGTTTTAAAAAAGATTAAGACTATGAGTTATGAAACCTTTCTAAAATGAGAAACTTGAGCATTTGAAATTAGGCAAACTTGAACGTTTGAAAAATAATGTTGTTACTTGATTTTACAAAGGGAAGTATTTTGGTTTACCTAAAAAAGATAGTCACTCTATTTTATGCTACGGGCATTATGTGACTTTTGTGAAGAAAGCGGACCCTTTAAAAGAGTTAATGTCGTAGTACTTTAGGAGTTAAAACCCGGACTTTGATACGAAATGGAAGTACCTTGAGTTGTGTGTAACTTGCCTATGCTTGTTGTTGTGTAACTATCCTAAGCTTGTTGTGATAGCATATGTTGTGAAAGTTTTGATATCAGGTGACTTATTGGGAAGTAGTGTATCATTTTATAAAATTCTAAAAGTCTGGTAAATTGATTGAGCTTGTTTGTGATACTTTGGTTGTGCGGTATATTGTTGTTGATGTCACATGGACATGTCTACACCGATCACGAATTCGGGGCATGTGGCGTGCGGCGGGGTTGATTACGATATATTGTTCTTGTGGTTAGATGGACATGTCTACACCGTCTGAGTCGGGGCGTGTGGCCGTGCGGCGGGGTTAATCACCCGTATTATTGTTGTTAATGTCACGTGGGCGTGTCTACCGTCACGAAATTCGGGGCATGTGGCCATGGGGCATTATTATTATTGTTGCATCATGGACATGTCTACACCGTCTGAGTCGGGGGCATGCGGCCGTGATCGAACATGATTGATGTTGTGGGCGTGAGACCCGTAGTTATATTTGAGTGACAACTTGAGGCGTGAGTCACATTTGGACATATTGCTTTTATGTGGTGAGCGTAGTTTGGTTATCATACATGTCTCTGCTTTATTTAGACTAGTATGATTTCATTTCTGATATTTACTGATTTCACATACTTGGTACCTGTTGTACTGACCTCCTTCGGGGGGCTGCGTTCATGCCGCAGGTAAGGAGTACATCGGTAGTGGATCCTCGCTCATAGGATCACAATTCAGCGTATTGGGAAGCTCCGTTTCTTTGGAGGCTTATTCTCTGGTATGTGTTCCCTGAGTTGTAGGTTCTTGTACATTCAGGGGTATGGCGGGGCCCTGTCCCGTCATGGTTGTTGTAAATCTTAGAGTGCATGTAATCTTGTTGTGGCGGGGTTGTAAAAGGATTAAACTGTTGGGTTTTATGTATATATCTGACAAGCGTTTTTGGTTGCTTTGTTTATGATCATATATCTTGTTTCATATTTATGTTTTATTTTCCATTGGTTTTCTCGATGTTGTATCACTAGGGTGCCGGGTAGGCACGATCCACGGGCAGGATCGGTCGTGACAAAAGTGGTATCGAAGCGATTAATCCTCGGAAAGTGTCTCTGACCGTATCCAGTAGAGTCTTGATTATCGGTGTGTTGTGCACCACACCAATAATCAGGAGGCTATAGGATATGTAGGATTGGTTTCTATTCTTCTCACTCTGAGATCGTGCCTTAGAGCTGTGTTGTAAGTTGGACCCTCTAACGTATTTCTTCCCTTACCGTTATGCCTCCGCGTAGGGCAAACCCGGGCCCAGGAGGGCAAGGCAGCCGAGGGAGCTGCAAGTTGAGTACAGAGGGTTACGAGGGCACAGGCCCAATCATCGCCTGGGGTGGTGCTTCATTCGGGGAGTTCTGCGACGTCACTAGCCCAACGAGTTTGTACGGCGTGGCGGTTCCTACTGCGGCCATGATATTCGAACCTTCAGTTCCACGACCGGGAACAGAGAATATAGATTGCAAAGAGGCGACCCTGTTACTAGCTATGGATTTGGCTACCAGAGAGTATACCTTAAGTGTTACATTCTGATAGCATTGTGTATACGGTGATTAGAAATCTTGGTTAGTTAACCAAGTAAGATTTGGGGGATAGAGAAGGTGTGAGCCTTAGAGTTTTATACGTAGAGACCTTAGAGGTAAGGCCATCTCGAGTAAAGGTGTAGTGTTATGTTTAATCCTTATCGGAGTACATAGTGCACGTGAGATATATTTTGTGATAAGTCCCTGAGTAGTGTGGAATGAAAGAGGGTAGTTGAGCTAAGAAGACCACTAGGTTTTAAATGCGTGATTAGTGAGATTGTTCGGATCGGGAGCTAGTATTTAGCGGCGTTCTGGGTCGGGTTGAGGCGCGTTGCGGGTCAACCCGCGGCCTGTATGGTGGTGGGGTCTGTTTGTGGTGGTCCCGCCTTGAGGTAGGGTCACGAGGGTGTTAGGCCCAAGTTTAGTTAACCAGCGTACGAGTTCGTGGATGCGTTGACGATGGTTGGGCGATGGGGGCAGCCCATCGTGTTTTTGATCGGGCCGTTTATTCGGCGATGTTGTTTTATCGAGAAAGGTTGTAAGGTGCGCGGTGCCTACCTTCACCTTATGTGACGATGAAGCCCGAGTTGTGGCTATTTTCATTTTCTAAAGGTTTTACGAGCGGGGTTAAGAACTGGTGAGTCTCGAGAATCGCATTCGCCTCGGGCGGTGTGTGATTTCGGGGTAGTTGTGGGGATTGTTGTCTCTGTGGAGGAGCGTTTAAGCTACCATTTCGGTGTTCGGATGTCGCCTTATGAAGCCTTGTAGGGCGGAAGTGTAAGTTCTTGGTCGTTTGGTTTGATGGTGGCAAGGTTGAGATAGTTGGTTGAGCTTGTTCCAATGGTGTGGATAGGGTGAAGCTTATCTAGAAGAGGTTTTTGGCGGCTCGGAGAAATCGTGCGGATTATCGGCGACGCTTAGAGTTGAGGTGGCGGTCGGTCTTCTTAAAGGTACCACCGGATAGAGGTGTGGCGAGTTTTGGAAAAACAAAGGAAGCTTAGCAGTTACTTTGGTTTTTTTTCATGTGAGGATAGGCGGGTTGCCTATATGTTAGCATTTGCCGTCCGACTTAGGAGGCAGTGCATCCAGTCTTTCGTGTTATGTTCGAGAAGGAAATCGGAGATCCATCCAGAATGTTCCCAGTTAATGATGACCAAGTTGGAGATAATAACCCCGAGATTTGGAAACTGAAGCAGTAACAAAAATGTGGTAGGTTATGAGAAAGAGTTCGAGTGTACAAGAAGGGTACGACATCCTCAGGGATCGCATGCAGTCCGGTACCATTTGTTGGGTCGCCGGAGTGACACTAGAACCTCGCGGCAAAGTGACAAAAGTGGTATCGGGAAGAAGCGAGCATGTATGGCAAGCATAGATGTGATCATTTCTTTTGTAAAGAGAAGGTGCGAAGGAAGTATATTCTAGACCCCGGAGAGAGGTGTTTTGTGGTGATGTTAGAGGTGGTTCCTCGTGGACGTGGATGTAAGTATTTTGCGCGGGTGTTTCTGTGGCCAGGTGTGGCAGGTTTGTTCTCGTAATTATAGTAGTGAAGGCTATACTGGCGCGTGTTTGTTTGAGACTTAGAAGGAACATTCGGGACGAATGTTTCTAAGGAGGGGAGAATGTTATACCCCGTAGTTGCAGGGTATGTAAGTGAGGACGTGCGTGCGAAGTGCAGCGAAATTTTGAAAAGAAAGAAAGATGTGAGTTTCGACGGAAAAGTTTCGGTTTTGTGAAGAAAAAGTTCGTTAATGGAATTGGATTCCCAGTTTGGTATTTGGACTTCATAGATTATATTAGAATTTTGGGATTTTATTTTGGAAATGGTCACGTGGGGCCCAGGAGAAATTTACGGTTTTGTGGAGCCCGCTTTGTTTTGAGATTTTGGGATTTTGGATATTTCGGAGAAGGCGAAATATTTTGAGCGAATCGGGGCGACACGTGTCACCCCACGTGGCACCCTTGGCGAAATATGTTTGTGCATGACACCCGATTAGGCCGTTTTTCGGCTAAGCGTTTTACAAACTTTGCGAAGGAAAATTCCGGCTATGTCATTTAGTATTTTGCGGATTTTTCCGAGAGGCGAAATGTTTTGGACCAACGAGAGGCGACACTTGTCACCTGAGTTGAGTGAAGGTGGGCGGCTTTTGGGCGATTTTGGAGGCAAGTTGGTAGGATATTTTGTGTAGATATTTGTGAGGGTTTTAAGGAGTAGGAACTAGGGGCACTTGGGCACATCTTGGCCTACACTTGCCTTGCACTTGGCATGATCTTGGCCGTTGGTTGGCCTTTGCAGCTTATAAATACCCCTCCCTTTGAAGACTTATTCATCCTAAATCTCTAAGTCTTGAGAGCTTCCCCTTTGTGTGGTTGTCTCGTCCTAGCCTCCTCTCCCCTTGGTGAGGCCCCTTGGCGAGAGCCCTCCCAGCAGCGAGAGTACCCCACAGTGGGGTTGGTGAGGGTATACACCACTAGCCTAGTTGTTTCAGTATTATATACCCCTTTTTGTGGTATTGAAATACTCTCCAAGTATTGTTATAATGCCCAAAATACCTTAGCCTTTACCTTGTAGTATTCCAAAAGTTACCTCTATCGTAGAGCAGGAAATACTACCTTTTGTCCTTTTAGTCTCAAACCGAAACCTAAGGAAATCTTCAGTTGGTTGAAGTATTTAAGTAGAAGTTGGTTAGAACTTCTAAGGGTTGTTTGGAGCGCGGAGTAGGAGCTAAACCTTGCTCGGACCGACATTATAACTTGGATAATTTTGGGCTTATCGAGGTAAATATTCTTGTCCCTTATTGTAATTGGAAATTACATGTTGTAGGATTATATAGTTGAAGTATACTATATATAGAATCGAACATAGCTTTGCGGCAATGTCTTTTGACTTAAGCTGAATATAAAGAAGAAGCGAGCTGTAATTACATAGGTTGTATGTGATGAGACTTGTGGTATTCTTGTATAGTAGAAATTGTATACGTCAGGTTAGGCGTATAAACCCCCCGGTTGGCTTGGTGGCCGGCCTCGATAGAGGAGGAGATTTCTGTTGTTGAGGGGAGTCTTTACCAATTTTACGTAGAATATGGAACCGTGCGGTTAGAAGTTAATAAGCGTTTGTGGCCTTATAGGTGGAAGTACTACAAGTAGCGTATTCTACTTGAAGAGTGGAAAAGGCTAGCCAGATTCTGATCTTGTGGAGCGTTTTGCTTATTGTCGATAATCGTCGCGAGGTATGTGAACCTCTTCCTATCCTTCTAGCATGATGCTTTGTAAACTATGTAGTACGGTGAGCGTACATGTGCTAAATGAGTTGGTTGGTTTAAAACATAGGGTGTTATAATAGCTTTATGGGAAGTTAATTATAACGACTACATGTAGGTAAAAGATTGGTTTATTGATTGTAGAAGTTAAGAGACTTGATCTTGAAAGATAAGAGACTTAACTTGTTTTACTTAGTAATTAACATTTTGTTAAAAGTGTTGTGAAACCTCATTCATGCGAGTAATGAGTACTTGGTTTTAAAAGAATAATGTTTTATTGATTTCAAAAATGAGAATAAGT
Organism: Przewalskia tangutica; assembly: GCA_029844215.1. Taxonomy (NCBI): domain Eukaryota; kingdom Viridiplantae; phylum Streptophyta; class Magnoliopsida; order Solanales; family Solanaceae; genus Przewalskia; species Przewalskia tangutica. The sequence continues at coordinate 71,213,776 of CM056727.1, forward strand.
GTCGAACAAACCACAACAGCGCTAATAAAGGAAAGTGTTTTGACAAATAACAAATTGTTATTAAAACAAGTAGAAACCTACATCTGCATAGAAGCTAAGATAAGACAAAATTGTATTACATTTCCTAGATCATGGCTGCTGTAACAAGATTGTTGTAAACAAGAATAAACGGCTCACGTACAAGACATATGTTACTCAATTGTTTTAAAAGAGATTAAGACTATGAGTTATGAAACCTTTCTAAAATGAGAAACTTGAGCATTTGAAATTAGGCAAACTTGAACGTTTGAAAAATAATGTTGTTACTTGATTTTACAAAGGGAAGTATTTTGGTTTACCTAAAAAAGATAGTCACTCTATTTTATGCTACGGGCATTATGTGACTTTTGTGAAAGAAACGGACCCTTTAAAAAGAGTTAATGTACGTAGTACTTTAGGGTTAAAACCCGGACTTTGATACGAAATGGAAGTACCTTGAGTTGTGTGTAACTTGCCTATGCTTGTTGTTGTGTAACTCACTTTATGCTTGTTGTGATAGCCTTTGTTGTGCAAGTGTTGATATCGGTGACTTCTTGGGAAGGAGTGGATCTTTTATAAAAGTCTAGAAGTATGGTAATTTGCTTGAGCTTGTTTGTGATAGCTTTGGTTGTGCGGTATATTGTTGTTGATGTCACATGGACATGTCTACACCGTCTGCATTCCGGGGCATGTGGCCATGCGGCAGGGATGATTACCTGATATATAGTTATTTTCGTTACAAGGACATGTCTACACCGTCTGACTCCGGGCGTGTGGCGTGCGGCGGGGTTAATCACCCGATATTATTGTTGTTAATGTCACATGGGCGTGTCTGCCGTCACGAGAATTCCGGGGGCATGTGGCCATGGGGCATTATTATTATTGTTGCATCATGGACATGTCTACACCGATGCAGAATTCCGGGGGCATGCGGCCATGATGCGAACATGATTGATGTTGTGGGCGTGAGACCCATAGTTATATTTGAGTGACGACTTGAGGGCGTGAGTCCCTGACTGGACATGACTGCTTTTATGTGGTGAACTGTAGTTTGGTTATCATACATGTCTCTTGCTTTATTTAGACTAGTATGATTTCATTTCTGATATTTCTGATTTCACATACTTGGTACTGTTATCGACCTCCTTGAAGTGCGTTCATGCCGCAGGTAGGAGTACATCGGTAATGGATCCTCGCTCATAGGATCACAGTTCAGCGTATTGGGAAGCTCCGTTTCTCCGGAGGCTTATTCTTTGGTATGTGTTCCCTGAGTTGTAGGTTCTTGTACATTCAGGGGTATGGCGGGGCCCTGTCCCGTCATGGTTGTTGTAAATCTTAAGTGCATGTAATCTTGTTGTGGCGGGGTTGTAAAAAGATTAAACTGTTCGAGTTTTATGTATATATCTGAAGGCAAATTATTTTTGGTTGCTTTGTTTATGATCATATATCTTGTTTCATGTTTATGTTTTATTTTCCGCTGGTTTTCTCTGATGTTGTATCACTAGGGTGCCCGGGGTAAGGCACCAGTCACGGGCCCGGGATCGGGTCGTGACACGGAGCTTCCCAACGTTGAACTGCGATCCTATGAGCGAGGATCAACAACCGATGTACCTCTACCTGCTGCATGAACGCAGCCGAGAAAGTCGATACAGTACCAAGTATGTGGCGAAAATCACGTAAATGAAATCACAACATAAAAGCAGTCATGCCATGTCAGGGACTCATGCCCTCAAAGTCATCCCTCATGCCCGTGGAACTCCTTCCTCATTGCCGGCAGTCTAGGTATAAATCGTGTGATACGTAACATGTCTCGACCCATCCCATGGGACTCGAGGTGGAATCGCATGGTCACATTCCCGGTCCATCTCATGGACTCGGTGTCGGATCGTGTGGAATACATTCCCGGTCCATCCCATGGACTCGGTGTCAAATCGTGTGGAATACATTCCCGGTCCATCCCATGGACTCGGTGTCAAATCGTGTGGAATACATTCCCGGTCCATCCCATGGACTCGATGTCAAATCGTGTGGAATACATTCTGGTCCATCCATGGACTCGGTGTCAAATCGTGTGGAATACATTCCCGGTCCATCCCATGGACTCGATGTAGAATCGGGTGGTATACATGTCTCGGCCCATCTCATGGGACTCGAGGTAGAATCGGCCATAACATTTAAACCCTCTTTTAAGATAGATTAAGATAATACCATGTTTTCCTTTTAAATCACTAAGGCAATATCATGCCCTCCTTTTTAAACCGAAACACTTTCCTTTTTTTAAAATCAAGTAACAACATTCTTTTCCAAAAGTTCAAGTTGCATAACTTCAAATACTCAAGTCTCTTATTTTCGAAAGATTTCATAGTCCATAGTCTTAATCACTTAATAACGTAATCTCTTTTAAAACAATTTGAGTAACATATGCCTTATGTGTGAGTAGGTTATTCTTGTTTATAACAATCTCATTAAAGCAACCATGATCTAGGAAATGTAATACAATTTTGTCTTATCTTAGCTTCTATGCAGATGGAGGTTTCTACTGTTTTTAATATAATTAATTAATTGTCAATACATTTTCCTTTATTAACGCTGCAGTGGTTTGTTCGATACTTATTCTCATTTCCGAAATCAGTAAAACATTATTCTTTAAAAACCAAGTACTCATTACTCACGAATGAGGTTTCACAACTTTTTAACAAAATTCATATCAAGCCAATTAAGTCAAGTCTCTTATCTTTCAAGATCAAGTCTCTTAACTTCTAAAATCAATAAACCATTCATTTACCTACATAAAGTCGTTATAACTAACTTCCCATAAAGCTATTATAACACTTTATGTTTTAAACCAACCAAAACTCGCTTAGCACACGTACGTCTACCGTACTACATAGTTCACAACAATCATGCTAGAAAAGATAGGAAGAGGTTCACATACCTCGCGACGATTATCGACAATTAGCAAATAGCTCCAAAATCAGTAACTCGCTAGCCTTTTCCACCCTTCCAGTAGAATACGCTACTCGTAGTATTTCAACCTATAAAGGCCACAAAACGTCTATCAACCTCTCGATCTCTTCGTAGAATATTTCCAAATACAAGGTTCCTTATTCTACGGAAAATTCGGCAACACCTCCCCCCCGCAACCACATAAATCTCCTTCTCTATCAAGGCCCGCTACCGAGCCAACAACTCCAAGGGGGTTACACGTCTAACCGGACGTGTACGACACTGCCCCACAATAATACTACAAGTCTACTGTAAATACAGTCCAATGTAAATACAGTTTAATTCTATCAATCTTCTATCCTCATATAATATACTCAAGTATAACTACTACAACATGTAATATCCAATTACAATAGGGGGACATAGATCATTACCTCGATAAGCCCAAAATTATCCAAGATTATAAGTCGATCCTGAGCAACGTTTAGCTCCAAATCCTTACGCTCCAAGCAACCCTTAGAAGTTTCTAAACAACTTCTCTTAACACTTCAACCAAGCTATGAAGATTTTTCTAGGGTTTCGTTTTGCGACTATTGGAATAAAGTTGTATTTCCGGGCTCCTAGTATTGAAATAACTTTAGAATACTACTAGGGATATAAGGCTAAGGTATTTGGGATTATACAACAATACTAAGTATTTCTACACAAAGTGGGGTTGGACGAGAACTTCACAAGAGGGAATTTTTGTGACTAAGAAACGTTTAAGTGGATGAAGAAGTCTTGAAATCAATGGGGTATTTATAGGAAAATCAATGGCCAAGATCTAGGCAAGTGTGTGGTGAGGATGGGGTACATGTGTGTCACGACCGACCGGGCAGATCGGTGCCCTACCCGCACCCTTTCGGTATACATCAGAGAATAGCAGCGGAACATACACAATAGATAAAATGCTTAAACATAAAAATAACCACAGGCTAGCCGATAAGGCCACCTTCCGTAAAATATACGTAATAGAACAGTACACCTTTTTTTTTCTTTACAACCCAATCCACAAATGTGACTACAGACCTCTAAGAATATCAACTCTGGCGGGACAGGGCCCCGCCATACCCCTGAATGTACAACGACCGACAATACCAGGGATAAGCCTCCGGAATAAAGGAGCTTCTCAACAATTGAACAGTGATCCTAAGAGCGAGGATCAAAGAACTGCACTCTACTGCGGCATGAACGCGGCCCGAAGGTCGCATAACATGTACCAAATATGTGAAACTGAAAGTACTGTAATGAAATCATAAGTCTAAAATAAAACTGGAGACAGGTATGATAACTCAATTAACAGTACACAGTGCCTTACTAACAATGAGAGTAAATAGTAGTATACTTACAATATAAAATAGGAAGCTCACGATCAAAGCAGGACCACCCGCCCGCAGTATCATTAAGCAATCCTACACCTGGGACTATTTCACCCGCATAGGTCGCGTGGACCCGCATGAGGTATTCCTCGCATGGGACTATTTCACCCGCATAAGCCCTTACGGACTCGCATGAGGTATTCCTCGCATAGGATGTATCCGCCCGCATGGGACTATTTCACCCGCATAAGCCCTTGCGGACTCGCATGAGGTATTCCTCGCATCGTGGGTAGCAAATCCACGGAATATGCAAATGCCACAAACCCGGGGAATGACCCCGAAATGAATAATATACCACTAGCACAAAACCAGCTATCATACATAACATAAGCACTACCGGCTTATCACACAATATATAAGCAAGTTAAGAATCCCCTAACTTCTTATTATTCTTGTTCACATACACTCTCATTTTAGTTTACTTAAGGCACTAACATGTCTTTTATAAAGATCCGGGAATTTAACCCAAGTACTACATACTTCTACTCTTTAAAACAAATGACTCTTTTTAGTATAACACTTCCAAGATACTATTAACCATAGTATCAAGTCGCAATTACGTTTCAAGACAAGTCACAATACCTTTAGAAATAAAGTTAGGTTTCTAAATCAAGTGACTCTTTTTCTTATAAAACCCTAGACATTTGATGCCTTAAAATCAAATTGCCTTTCATTAAAACAAGTCATTTATCATACTTAAATTACTTAGAGTAAACCACTCTTTTTAACTTTCCATAAAGCTATTATAACCAACTTCCCATAAAGCCGTTATACTAGCTTTATACATTAGCAACTAACATACTTCTTTATAACCAAGAGACTTAAACTTTCCAACAAAACAAGTATCAATAATACTTTTAACATACTTAAAGTCTCTTAACTTTTGAAAGCCAAGATATCCTTAATATTTAACAAGTGAGTTAATTCCCTAACTCAATCAACTTGGACATTCTTAAAATAAGCCAAGGATATCCTGTCACGTCCCGAACCCGGGCCCGTGACTGGTGCCTTACCCGGGCACCCAAGTAGACCTACATCAGAGTAACCAGCGGAATATAAAACAAGACATGAAACAATATGAAGTGAGAACAGTTTATCTGAGAAAAGCTGCATGTCGGCATATATATATATAAGCTTGAACAGTTACATCCCTTTTACAAACCCTGCCCACAACAGTACTACAGACCTCTAAGAATGTTATAACAACAATGGCGGGACAGGGCCCCGCCATACCCCTGAATGTAAGTACCTACAACAACAGGGGACTATACCAAAGATAAGCCTCCGAAGACACGGAGCTTCCCAAAACGCTGAACTGTGACCCTATGAGCGAGGATCAACAACTGGTGTACCTCTACCTGCGGCATGAACGCAGCCTCCCGAAGGAGGTCAGTACAACAGGTACCAAGTATGTGAAACTGAAAATACTGTAAATGAAATCATAATAGTCTATATAAAACAGAAGACATATATGATAACCAATTTACGATACACAATATGTAAGCAGTCATGTCAAGTCAGGGACTCACGCCCTTAAAGTCATCACTCAAATATAACCATGGGTCTCATGCCCACAATATCAATCATGCCCGTGGAATTCCTTCCTCACTGCCGACAGTCCATGATATAAAAGCACCAAGGAATACACATGAACACCAGGTCCCACCCGTGTCATAATAAAACTGTACGGGCTAAGTACGAAGGCATAGCCGACTACTAAAACCCACAGTACCAATAATGCTATACAACTGTATCATGAGGTCTTTCTAGACCGCGCCGCATGATCGAAGCTGGCCACTCGCCCTCAGTATCAATGTGCGCGTCAAATCCTGGAACATACCGCAGCTCCGCATAGGCCACCTAGGCCCGCATGAGGTATTCCCCGCATCGAGGGTAGCTACCCCTCGGCATCGTCCTGGACTCTCGTAGTCCGCATGGCCACATAGACCGCATGAGGTATTCCTCGCACACTAACCTGGAACTCTCGTAGCTCCGCATAGGTCCCCTGGACCCGCATGAGGCATCCATCGCATCGGGGGGCAGCTTAACCCCCGGTATAACATGTCAAGAGGTGAGTGGTACAATACTAACATAACGGCTTATCGTTAAACAACATAAGCACACACAAGGGAAACCCCTTTACACAAACATCACAAGACACTAACACACGTAGCATCCTAACATGTTTACTTATCAAACCAACAAGAAAGTATTACAAGGCTATCACAAACCAACATAGTCAAGTTATTCACACAAGGTACTTTCTATTTTATGTCAACAAGTTCGGGTTTTTATCCCCAAAGTACTTCATACATTAACTCTTTAAAAAGATCTGTTTCTTTCACAAGAGTCACACGATACCCGTAGTATCAAAATAGAGTGACTATCTTTTTAAGTAAACCAAAACAATTTCCCTACCTTCTTTTTTAACCAACTTAAGACAAAAGCATGCCTTCCTTTTTAAACGAAAACACTTCAAATTTTCAAGTCTTTGTCTTTTATAAATCAAGTCCTTACTTTGAAATTTTAAGAAAATCAAAACTTGTTTATTAATGATCTTATTAAAGCAGCCATGATCTAGGAAATGTAATACAATTTTGTCTTATCTTAGCTTCTATGCAGATGGAGGTTTCTACTGGTTTTAATAATACTTAATTAGTCAATACATTTTCCTTTATTAGCGCTTGCGATGGTTTGTTCGATACTTATTCTCATTTCCGAAATCAATACAAGGCTTTCATAAACAATTAAGTAAACCGTTCCTTTTATTTCTCTTAAGTCGTTATACCTAACTTCCCATAAAGCTAGTATAACTCTTAAGCTTTTAAAACCAAGTATTACTCTTCTTTCAAAACGATTCTTAATTCTTTTGAAATACTTCAAGATTCTTATTATTTAAAACTCAAGTCAAAAGACATCGAAGTAAAACCACGTTCAGTTAACACACGTACGTCTACCGTACTATATATATTCTTTTAAAATATCATGCTCAAGAGGATAGGAAGAATCACATACATCCTCGGCGAAATCCACCTGCCAAGTCGAATATGTCGCGCGCAGAGTATCAACCTATAATAGTCAAAATACGTCTATCAACGTCTAGACTACTCTGTAGAATATTCTAAGCAGAAGGTTCTTACTTCTACGGAAAATTGGGCAACACTTCCCTACCCGTCAAACTACTCAAGTCTACTGTAAATACAGTCCTATGTAATTACAGTTCAATTCTCTTCTCTTATACCATCCTTCTATACATCTTATACCCAATTCTACTTCTACAATATGTAATCTCCAATTACAATAGAAGGATAAGATTATTTACCTCGATAAGCCCAAAATTATCCAAGATTAAAGTCGATCCTGAGCAAGGTTTAACTCCTATTCTGCACGCTCCAATTCGCTCCAAGAAACCCTTAGAAGTTCTAAACAACTTCTACTTAATACTTCAACCAACTAAGAAGATTTTCCTAGGGCTTCGTTTTGTGACTAAAGGATATAAAGTAGAATTTCCGGGCTTTTTAGTATAGAGGTAACTTTGGAATACTACAAGGTATTTGGGCCAAGGTATTTTGGAATAGTAACAATACTTTTCTACCAAAGGGGAGGGGGTATTTCGGACGAAAGCTTCAAGGAAGGGGAGTGTTTCTAGAGCTTCAAGAGGAGAGGATTGTGAGACTTGGAAAATGTTTAAGTGATGAAGAATAAGTCTTGCACACAAGGGTTATTTATAGGGAAATCAATGGTCAAGATTCAAGCATGTGGATGGTGGAGATTTAGACAAGTGCTACCTTATCTATCTACTTTGCAAGACTTTTGACCAAAGGTGTTTGGCCTTTTTCACACAAAAAACGTGCCACACAAAATGTCCACCAAACCGTCCACTTGAGGGTGACACATGTCGCCCTCTCGTTGGTCCAAAATATTTCATCTCTCGGAAAAATCCAAAATAAATAAATTCTTGAAAACGTAAAATTCCTTTACAAGGTTCGGAAAATTTTCCGTCGGAAAAACAAATCTTTTTCGCGGATGTGCACAATTTCGTCCTTAACAATAATTCGGGCTTACAAAATCAGATGCGTCGTCTCACATACATACTGGAAAATACGGGTATAACATTTTCCCTCTAGAAACATTCGTCCGAATGTTCCTTCCCACAGATAACGATAAAGTTCCTCATAACTTAAACGGTTTGCAAATGCCACACATGGCCACCATACAACACGCCAAATACTTAAATCCAAGTCCGAGGAATCACCTCTAGCATCACAAAAGCTCTCACCCAAGGTCTAAAAGATATTCCTTCGCACCTTTACTTCACAAAAGTAATGATCACTTCTATTCTCTTACTCGTCGTACCCTCGCACACTTCGAACACTTCCTAAATAAACTTACCACCTTCATTATTGCTTGGTTCCAAAATCTGGGGTTACTATTTCCAACTTGGTCTTCATTAACGGGAACACTGGATGGATCTCGATACTTTTCCGAACATAACAACATGAAAGACCGGACGTACTGCCTCCTACGTCGGACGACAAAGCTAACTTATAGGCAACCTGACCTATTCTCCAAATGATATGGAAACGCTCAAAGTACCTCGGACTAAGTTTCCCGCTTTCCAAATCTCGTCACGCCGCCGGTGGTACCTTTAAGAAAACCCACCGTCAACTGAACTCCAAGTGTCGGCCGATTATCCGCACGACTTCGGTGACTCGAGCCGCCAATAACCTCGAAATCAAAAACAGGCCCGAGGTGAATGCACACGAGACTCACTGAGTTCCTAACCTCTTTGGTAAAACCTCCATAAAAAGAAATAGCCGTAAACTGGGCTCCACTGCCTGTCATAAAGTAAAAGTAGGAACCCCGTGCAGTCTTACAACCTTCCTGATATATAACATCTCGCATAACCCTCGAGTAAACGATCTGGCGAAAGACGAGATGGACTGACCTCATCGGCCCGACTACTGGTCGAACGCATCCACGAACTCGTACGATGGTTAACTAAACTTGGGCCTAACACCCTCGTGACCCTATCACAAAGCGGGACCACCACAATTTTTCCTCACTTCAAACCGGGCTGCGGGTTGACCCGCAATCTGGCCTCAACCCGACCCATTTATCGCGCCAAGCTCTTGTTTCCCGATCCGGAACAATCTCACCATCGAGTCACGAAAACCTAGTGGTCTTCTTAGCTCAACTACCCTCTTTCATTTCACACTACTCAGGGACTTATCACACAAATATATCTCACGTATACTATGCACTCCGATAAGGGTCAAACATAAAAATAAATCTTTTACTCAAGATGGCCTCGCCTCTAAGGTCTCCACGTATAATATCCTAAAGCTCACAATTTCCCTATCCCCAATCTTACCCTTTTAACTAACCATGATTTCTAATCACAATTTAACACAATGCTATCTGAACATAACACTTAAGATATACTCATCTTATCACACATACTAATCTCTAGAGGGTTAAGGATATACCTGTATCTACTGCTTCACTCCTCTTTGTCGTTCTAATCAATCCTGCCCTGTTGGGCGCATAGCTAGGGAAGGTGATGAACTAGCCACTGATCCTGAAGGCTGAGTCTCTACATCCGCGCCACCTCTGGTCGGACAATTTCTCGCAAAATGGCCCTGCTGGCCGCAAGCATAACAAGCTGTCGAAGAAGTACTGTTATACCCCGAATTTCCAGAGTATGTACGAAAGGACGTACATAGAAAAGTTTGGGCTTTAAAGTTAGGCATAGGTTCGATTTTTGTACACAACACCCGGTTAGAGTCGTTTTTCGACGAAACGTTTTACACAACTTGCGAAGGGAAAATTTCGGCTATGTCATTTAGTATTTTTGCGGATTTTTCCGAGAGACGAAATATTTTGGACCAACAAGAGGGCGACACTTGGCACCCTCTAATTGGTGGACTATGGGGCGGCATTTGGACGAAATGGTGAGTGGGAGTAGGTAGGATATTTTGTGATATTTGTGTGGTAGATGGATAAGGTGTACTTGGGTGAATCTTGACCCTACACTTGCCTTGCACTTGGCATGATCTTGGCCATTGGTTGGCCATGGCTTGACCTATAAATACCCCTCCCCTTTGAAAACTTCTTCATCCTAAAAATCTCTAAGTCTTGAAAATCCCTCCCCCCCTCTCTTGTAGTGTTTCGTCCAACACTCCCCCTCCCCCTTTGAGAAGGCCTTTTTGGTAGAGGTGCCACCCTCCTAGTGGTGCTAGCCAGGGTACCCACTACCTTGAGTTGTTTTCATAAAATACACCCCCCCTCTTGGTAGAAATACTCTCCAAGTATTGTTACTATACCGAAATACCTTGGCCCAAATACCTTGTAGTATTCCAAGGTTACACTTATACTAAAAGCCCAGAAATACTATTATACTTTCCTTCAGTCACAAAACGAAACCCTAAAGAAAATCTCCATAGTTGGTTGGAGTATTAAGAAGAATTTGCGTAAAACTTCTAAGGGTTGTTTAGAGCGGGTTGTAGCGTGAGTAGGAGCTAAACCTTGCTCAGGATCGACATTTAAACTTGGATAATTTTGGGCTTATCGAGGTAAATACTACTGTCCTTCTTTTGTAATTGGAAATTACATGTTGTAGGAATATATAGTTGAAGTATACTATATATAGAATTGAACATAGTTTTTCGGCAATGTCTTTTGACTTAAGCCTGAATTTAAAGAAAGAGAATCTGTAATTACATGGGTGTATTCTGATAGACTTGTGTAGATTTACTGTGAAGTAGAATTGTACACGTCCGGATTAGACGTACAACCCCCCCTCTAGGGAGTTGTTGGCCGGTGAGCGGGCCTCGATAGAAGAGGAGATTTCTGCGATTTGCGGGGAGGTCTTCGAATTTTATGTAGAATATTCTACGTTGAGATCTAGATGTTAATAGGCGCCTTGTGGCCTCTATAGGTTGAAGTACTACGTGTGGCGTGAGCTGGCAGCTTAAGGTGTGGCCGAGCGGTTTGAGGTACTTGGAGCGTTTTGCTATTAGTCGATAATCGTCGCGAGGTATGTGAACCTCTTCCTATCTTTTCTAGCATGATATGTGTATAACTATGTAGTACGGTAGACGTACATGTGTTAAAAGTATTTGATTGGTTTAAAACATAAAGTGTTATAACGGCTTTATGGGAAGTTGGTTATAACAGCTTTATGTAAGTAAGAAATGCTTTGTGGTTTTTAAAAGATAACTGATTTGATTTATAACTGACTGGATGTGTGATATTAAGAAACCTTTTTAGCTTAAGAGTTATACTAGCTTTATGGGAAGTTAGGTATAACGGCTTAAGAGAGATAAAAAGAATGATTTATTGATTTAAGAAGTTAAGAGACTTGACTTAATTTTATTAATGTGAATTTTGTTAAAACGTGTGAAACCTCATTCGTGAGTAATGAGTATTTTGGTTTTCAAAAAGGAATGATGTTTCTTGATTTGAATCGGAATGAATGTCGAACAAACCACAGCAACGCTAATAAAGGGAAATGTATTAACTAATAAAGAATTATTAATAACCAGTAGAAGCCTCCATCTGCATAGAAGCTAAGATGAGACAAAATGATATTACATTTCCTAGATCATGGCTGCTTAAATAAGATTGTTATGAACAAGAATAAACTACTCACACATAAGGTATATGTTTCTCAAATTGTTTTAAAGGATTAAAACTATGAACTACGAAACCTTTCGAAAAATGAGAAACCTGAACATTTGAAATTAGGCAAACTTGAACGTTTGGAAAATAATGTTGTTACTCGATTTTACAAAGAGAAGTGTTTTGGTTTACTTCAAAAGATAGTCACTCTATTTTTACATACTACGAGTATTGTGTGACTATTCGTGAAAGAACAGATCTCTTAAAGAGTTAATGTATGAAGTACTTTGGGGATAAAAACCCGATCTTGTAAATCATATAGTAGAAAGTACCTTGTGTGAATAACTTGATTGTGTTGGTTTGTGATAGCCTTGTAATACTTTCTTGTTGATTTGATAAGTAAACATGCTAGGAAGCTACGTGTGTTATTATCTTGTGATGTTTGTGTAAAGGGGTTTTCCCTCGATTGCGCTTAAGTTGTTTAACTATCAGCCGTTATGTTGGTATTATACCACCACCTTGACATCATCCGGAGGTTGGCGCCTCCGTCGCGGGGTAGACTTCGGTAGTGCTGTGTGACCTATGATTCGAGAATACCTCACGCGGGTCGGGGCTATGCGGGCTGCGAGCCGTGTTAGTGTCGGCCTTTATGGTCATGCGGTCTATGTGGCCATGCGGACTGCGAGTCCAGGCGGATGCCGGGGAGTAGCTACCCTCGATGCGGGAATACCTCATGCGGGCCATCGGGTGGCCTTACGCGAGTGCGGGAAGTTCGAGGGCTGACGCAGCGCATTAGATCTGCGAGCGAGTGGCGGCTTTGATCATGTAATGATGCAGACAGATCTCATGATACAGTTTATGACCTTGTTGGTACTGTGGGTTTTAGTAGTCGGCTATGCCTTCGTACTTACCCCGTACGGTTTTATGATGACACAGGTGGGACCTGGTGTTCAGATGTATTCCTTGGTGCTTTTATATCATAGACTGCCGGCAGTGAGGAAGGTATTCCACGGGCATGATTGATGTTGTGGGCGTGAGACCCATTGTTATTGAGTGATGACTTTGAGGGCGTGAGTCCCTAACTTGACACGACTGCTTATTTATTGTGAACTGTAGTTTGGTTATCATACACGTCTCCTGCTTTATATAGACTACTATGATTTCATTTACAGTATTTTCAGTTTCACATACTTGGTACTGTTATGCGACCTCCTTGAAGTGCGTTCATGCCGCAGTTGAGGTACACGATCGTTGATCCTAGCTCTCGGTCACGATTGGCGTTTGGGAAGCTCCGTTTCTCGGAGGCTTATCGATGGTATAGTCCTGTCATAGTAGGTGCTTACATTCGGGGTATGGCGGGGCCGTCCGCCATCGTTGTCATGTCACTCTTAGAGGTCTGTAGTACTGTTGTGGGCAGAATTGTAAAAAGGGATGTAACTGTTCTAGTTGATATTTATATATGCCGCAAGGCAACTTTCTCAGATAACTGTTTTCACTTCACTATATTCATGTCTTGTTTATATTCACGATTTCTACGATGCGTAGCTACTTGGGTGCCCGGTAAGGCACGATCCACGGCCCGGTTGGTCGTGACAAAAGTGGTATCGAGCGATTAATCCTCGGAAAGTGTCTGAGCCGTATCGATGAGAGTCTTGATTATCGGTGTGTTGTGCACCACACCAATAATCAGGAGGCTATAGGATATTTAGGATTGGTTTCTATTCTTCTCACTCAGAGATCGTGCCTTAGAGCTGTGTTATAAGTTGGACCCCTCTAACGTATTTCTCTCCCTTCGCTATGCCTCGCGTAAGGCAACCCGGCCGGGAGGGCAAGCGTGAGCTGCGAGTAGAGCACATAGGGTTACTAGGGCACAGGCCCAATCATCACCTGGGGTGGTGCTTCATTTGGGGAGTTCTGCGACGTCACCATCCCCAGCAGAGTTTAGCACGGCGGCAGCAGTGCCTACTGCGATCTTGATATATGAACTTTCAGTTCCACGACCGGGAACAGAGAATATAGATTGCAAAGAGGCGACCCTGTTACTAGCTATGGATTTGGCTACCAGAGAGTATACCGAGGTACCGCGAGTCTTGATGAATATCTAAGAGAGGGTTGTGCAAGAGTAATTCTTCAGTTAGGCTTGAGCATGGCCTGTGTACGGGCTTATGCACAGCAGGCCGAGAAACGTAGAGATCGACGGGTTAACGAGGGCGATAGAAGAGGGCGTAACAACAAGGTCCTTTGGTAACTTTCAAGGCGAACCACCTCGCGGCCATTAGATATGCACATCCACGGTCAGAGTGGTCCTCGCTGGGTTGGGGCGATCGGGGTATGCAGGAGTTGGTCGAACTCGAGCTTAGGTTCCGCGGCTACACGTAGGTTCGGCCGGCGGATTGATTTTTTCCCGGTGTTCACATTATGGCGACGTCATCCCGGGAATGTCGTCTTTTAGTTGGTACTTGTTTTACTGCGGCCGTCGGGAGCCGTGTCGAAAGGATGTCCTAGTAGGAGGACTCGACCTTCAGATCGGTGGGTAGTTCGTCATCTTCCCTAGCTATGCGCCTACAGGCGAGTTTGATTAGACGACTAAGGAGTGAAGCGGTAGATCTGGGTATATCCTTAACCTACAGAGATTAGTACGTTTAATATGAGTATATCTTAAGTGTTATGTTCAGATAACATAATTGAAATATTGTGGTTAGAAACCATGGTTAGATAGAAAGGTTAAGATTGGGGTTAAGGGAAAGTGTGAGCCTTAGAATGTTATACGTAGGGACCTCGAGGCAAGGCCATCTCGAGAGAAAGATTTATTTCATGTTTGACCACTTATCTGAGTGCATAGTGCACGTGAGCTATGTTTTGGGGATAAGTCCCCGAGTAGTGTGGAATGAAAGAGGGTAGTTGAGCTAAGAAGACCGCTAGGTTTTAAACGTGATTAGTGAGATTGTTAGGATCGGGAGCAAGTGTTTTACGCGAGTGGGTCGAGTTGAGGCCATGCAGCGAGTCAACCGCGACTGTTTTATGGTGGTCGGTTGTGGTGGTCCCTCCGGTGGTAGGTCACGAGGGTGTTAGGCCCAAGTTTAGTTAACCGTCGTCTGCGAGTTCATGGATGCGTTCAACGATGGTCGGGCGATGAGGTCGGCCGTATTATCTTTCGATCAAGATCGTTTACTCGGCGAGAGGTTATGCGAGATGTTATATCGGGAAGGTGGTAAGCTGCACGAGGTGCCTACCTTCACCTTATGGCGCAGTGAAGCCCGAGTTGTTTTCCTTTTTCGGGAGGTTTTACCAGCGGGGTTAGGAACTCGGGTGAGTCTCGATGGCGCGTTCGCCTCGGGCTGTGTTTGGATTTCGGGTAGCTATGAGGATTGTTGCCTCTGTTGAGGAGTGCTTTTATAACTACCATTTCAAGATTCGGATATCGCCTTACGAAGCCTTGTAGGGCGGAGCGTAAATTGTCGGTCGGCCCGGTTCGATGTGGGCAAGGTTGAGATAGTTGGTTCATACTAGTTCGGAGGATGTGGATAGGGTGAAGCTTATCCGTAAGAGGTTATTGGCGGCTCGAGTAAGCGAAGTTGTGCGGTTATCGGCGGCGGCAGAGTTCGAGGATGACGGTGGGTTGTCTTGAAGGTACCACCGGAAGGGTGTGACGAGATTGAAAGCGAGGAAACTTAGCCCGAGTTACTTTGGGCCTTTTAGTCATGAGAAGAGTAGGCCAGATTGCCTATATGTTAGCTTTTGCCGTCCGACTTAGGAGGCAGTATGTCCGATCTTTCATATTGCTATGTTCGGAAGAGTATCGGAGATCCATCCAGAGTATTCTCAGTTAATGATGACCAAGTGGAGGTAGTAACCCAGAGTTTTGGCGAAGCGATGCGAGGAATGTGGTAAGTCATGAGAAAGAGTTCGAGTGTGCGAGAAGTGCGGCAGCGTAAGGGAAGAAGCGAGCATGTATTGCGAGCATAGATGTGATCATTTCTTTTGTAAGGAGAAGGTGCGAAGGAAGTATATTTTAGACCTCGGATAAGGGTTTTTGTGATGTTAGAGGTGTTTCCTTGTGGACTTGGATGTAAGTATTTGCGCAGGTGTTTCTGTGGCCAGGTATGGCAGGATTGTTCTCGTAAGTATAGTAGTAAAGACTATACTGGCGCATGTTTGTTTTGAGACTTAGAAGGAACATTCGGGACGAATGTTTCTAAGGAGGGGAGAATGTTATACCCCGTATTTCCAGAGTATGTACGAAAGGACGTACGTAGAAAAGTTTGGGCTTTAAAGTTAGGCATAGGTTCGATTTTTGTGCACAACACCCGGTTAGAGTCGTTTTTCGACGAAACGTTTTACACAACTTGCGAAGGGAAAATTCCGGCTATGTCATTTAGTATTTTTGCGGATTTTTCCGAGAGACGAAATATTTTGGACCAACAAGAGGGCGACACTTGGCACCCTCTAATTGGTGGACTATGGGGCGGCATTTGGACGAAATGGTGAGTGGGAGTAGGTAGGATATTTTGTGATATTTGTGTGGTAGATGGATAAGGTGTACTTGGGTGAATCTTGACCCTACACTTGCCTTGCACTTGGCATGATCTTGGCCATTGGTTGGCCATGGCTTGACCTATAAATACCCCTCCCCTTTGAAAACTTCTTCATCCTAAAAATCTCTAAGTCTTGAAAATCCCTCCCCCCCTCTCTTGTAGTGTTTCGTCCAACACTCCCCCTCCCCCTTTGAGAAGGCCTTTTGGCCGAGAGGTGCCCCACCCCCTCCTAGTGGTGCTAGCCAGGGTACCCCTACCTTGAGTTGTTTTCATAAAATACACCCCCCCTCTTGGTAGAAATACTCTCCAAGTATTGTTACTATACCGAAATACCTTGGCCCAAATACCTTGTAGTATTCCAAGGTTACACTTATACTAAAAGCCCAGAAATACAATTATACTTTCCTTCAGTCACAAAACGAAACCCTAAAGAAAATCTCCATAGTTGGTTGGAGTATTAAGAAGAAGTTGCGTAAAACTTCTAAGGGTTGTTTGGAGCGGGTTGGAGCGCACGGAGTAGGAGCTAAACCTTGCTCAGGATCTGTCACGACCCGTTCCGGGGCCCGTGACTGGTGCCTTACCCGGGCACCCAAGTAGTCATACATCAGAGAAATCAGCGGAATATAAAACAACCAAGATATGAAACAGTATAATTAAGACACAGTTTCTGGGAAAAAGTTGCCTTTCGGCATATATGTATATAAATACCCCAAAATGAACAGTTACATCCCAACCTTACAACAGGTCTACAGACCTCTAAGAGTTTAAAACAACAATGGCGGGACAGGGCCCCGCCATACCCCTGAATGCAAATATCTACAACGACAGGGGACCATACCAAAATGCTAAGCCTCCGGAGAAACGGAGCTTTCCCAACGCTGAAACGGTGATCCTAAGAACGGGGATCAACGACTGGTGTACCTTTACCTGCGGCATGAACGCGGCCCGAGGTCAAGTCGACAGCGGTACCAAGTATGTGGAACGAAAATCAGTAAATGAAATCATAGTAGTCTATATAAAGCGGGAGACATGTATGATAACCAAAACTACGATTCCACAATAATTAAGCGATCCACGTCAGTCGTGGACTCACGCCTCAAGTCATCACTCAAATGTAACAATGGGTCTCACGCCCACAACATCAATCATGCGTGGAATACCTTCCTCATCGCCGCGATCTATGATATAAAAGCACCAAGGAATATACATGAACACCAGGTCCTACCTGTGTCATCATAAAACCGTACGGGGTAAGTACGAAGGCATAGCCGACTACTAAAACCCACAGTACAAACAAGGTCGTAAACTGTATCATGAGATCTGTCTAGACCGTCACATGATCAAAGCTGGCCACTCGCCCGCAGTATCTAATGTGCGCGTCTAGCCCTGGAACTTCCCGTAGCTCCGCATGGGCCACTCCAATGGCCCGCATGAGGTATTCCCGTGTCGGTAGCTACTCCCGGCGGCGTCTGGACTCGCCGTCCGCATGGCCAAAGACCGCATGACCACAAGGGCGCGTACTAACACGGAACTCCGCAGATTCGCGCATAGGTATCTGCACTGCATAAGGTATTCTCGAATCATAGGTCACTAGACCCTTTGAGTCTACCCGCGTCGGAGGCGCTTAACCCGGAATCATGAGTGATATAATATTAACATAACAGCTTATCGTTAAACAACCTAAGCACAACAAGGGAAAACCCTTTTACACAAACATCACAAGATACTAACTCACGTAGCATCCTAACATGTTTACTTATCAAGTCAACAAGAAAGTATTACAAGACTATCACAAATCAATACAATCAAGTTATTCACACAAGGTACTTTTACATTATGTTAACAAGTTCGGGTTTTTAGCCCCAAAGTACTTCATGTATTACTCTTTTAAAAGATTCGTTTCTTTCACAAAAGTCACACAATACCCGTAGTATAAAAATAGAGTGATTATCTTTTGAAGTAAATCAAAACACTTCTCTTTGTAAAATCAAGTAACAACATTCTTTTCCCACCGCTCAAGTTTGCCTAATTTCAATTACTCAAGTTTCTTATTTTCGAAAGGTTTCGTAGTTCATAGTTTTAATCCTTTAAAACAATTTGAGAAACATATACCTTATGTGTGAGTAGGTTATTATTGTTCATAACAATCTTATTACAGTAGCCATGATCTAGGAAATGTAATATCATTTTGTCTCATCTTAGCTCCTATGCAGATGGAAGTTTCTCTGGTTTTAATAATACTTTATTAGTCAAAACATTTCCCTTTATTAAGCTACTTTGTGGTTTGTTCGACATTCATTCTGATCGGTAAAACATCATTCCTTTTGAAAACCAAAAATACTATTTACTCACGAATGAGGTTTCACACTTTTTAACAAAATTCATATTAGTATAATTAAGTCAAGTCTCTTATTTTCTTAAATCAATAAATCATTCTTTTTATCACTCTTAAGCCGTTATACCTAACTTCCCATAAAGCTAGTATAACTCTTAAGCTTTTAAAACCAAGTGTTACTCTTAAAAAGGTTTCTTAATTCTTTTGAACTACTTCAGATTCTTTTTATTCAGGCTTAAGTCAAAAGACATTGCCGTAATTATTATTCAGGCTTAAGTCCGAAGACATTGCCGTAATTATTATTCAGTTAACACACGTACGTCTACCGTACTATATTCTTTAAAATATCATGCTCAAGAGGATAGGAAGAATCACATACCTTCTCGGCGAAATCCACCTGCCAAGTTGAATATGTCGCGCGCAGAGAATCGACCTATAACAGTCAAATACGTCTATCAACGTCTAGACATCATGTAAAGCTCTAGCGGAGGGTTCGCTATTATGGACATTTGGGCGACTTCCCTACCCGGTGAGCTACTCAAGTCTCGTGAAAACAGTCTATGTAAATCTGATTCTATTATTCTTCTTTTAAACCCTTCTACTGTGATATCAGTTCAATTCTATTCTTTAATATCCTTCTAAGTATTTATACTTATTCCTATACTTCTACAGTATGTATTTTCTAATTACAAAATGAGGATAAGGTTATTTACCTCGGTAAGCCCAATAATATCCTAGATAAAAGTCGCTCATGAGCAAGGGGTAGCTCCTAATCAGAACGCGCAAATGCGCAGCAACAACCCTGAGAAGTTCTTCAACACTTCAACTCAGTACTCAGTGGTTTGGGCTAGGGAAAGTTGGGCATTATAACAATACTAGAAGGCAACATTTCTACCAAGGGAGGGGGGGTAGGGCTTGCTTTAGAGAGGGGGGGCTCTCGGCCAAGCCACTAAGGCTAGAGGGGGGGGGGGAGATGTTGGACGAAAACTCAACAAGAAAGGGGAGGGATTTTCAAGACTTGGAAAGTGAAATGTGGATGAAGAACTCTTCATCTAAAAGGGGGTATTTATAGGTCAAGCATTGGCCAACCAATGGCCAAGATGATGCCAAGTGCAAGGCAAGTGTAGGGTGAGGATTTAGGCAAGTGTCCATTCTAACTACTACACAAAATATCCTACCAACTCCATGACAAAATAGGCCACCCATTCGTCCACTGATGCATGGCGTCCCGATGAGAGGGTGACAAGTGTCGCCATCTCGTTGGTCCAAAATGTTTCGTCTCTCGGAAAAATCCGCAAAAATTAGAAATGACATAGCGAATTTATCCTACGCGAGTTGTGTAAAGCGTTTAGTCGGCGACTGTCGGGTGTTGTGCACAAATAATATTCGCCAAACCACCCAGGGGGTGACACGTGTCGCCCTCTACTCGTCCAAAATATTTCATCTTAGAAAATATCCACAATGGCCAAAATCTCGAAAACAAAGTGGGCCCCACAAAGCCAGTAAATTTCTCCAGTGGGCCCACGTGACCATTTCAGAAAATAAAATTCCATAAATCTCTAATATTCCAAGAAGTCCGAATACCAAACTGGGAATCCAATTCCCATTAACGAACCTTTTCCTTCACAAAACCGGAAACTTTTCCGTGGAAAAATCACCTCTTTCTTCCTTTCCAATTTCAATGTCGTATTCTCGCACGTGCGCCCTCGCATACATACCACGGAACTACGGGTATAACATTCTCCCTCGCAGAAACATTCGTCCCGAATGTTCCTTCTAGGTCTCAAACAAACAGCGCCAAGATAGTCCTTATCGCTATACTTACGGAAACAACCATGCCACACCGGCCACAACACAACAAGCGCATACTTATCTCCAAGTCCACGAGGAATCACCTCAATAAAAAGACTCTACCGAGGTCTAAAAAGATACTCCTTCGCACCTACTCTTTACAAACGAAATGATCACACCTATGCCGTAATACATGCCGCTTCTTCCTTACTCGTCGTGCACTTCTCGTGACACTCGAACTCTTTCTCATAACTTACCATGTTTCGTGCGCTTCCCGACTCGAGCTGCCAATGACCTCTTTTGGATAAGCTTCACCCTATTCACGCCCTACTGAACAAGTACGAACCAATTATCTGCACCTTGCTTACATCGAATCAGTCGATCGGCAATCTTACACTAGCGCTTATAAAAAGGCTCCAAACGGCGACACCCGAATACTGAAACGGTAGCTATATAATACATACTCAACAAAGGCGAATAGTCCTTACAGCTACCCCTGAAATCCAAACACTGGCCCGAGGGTGAATGCGACACTGAGACTCACCTGAGTTCCTAACCTTGCCTGGTAAAACTTCCAGAAAAGAAACAGCCGTAACTTGGGGCTCCACTGTCTGCCATAAGGTGAAGGTAGGCACCTCGTGCCGCCTTACAACCTTCCTGAAATAATCATCTCGCAACTTACTACCGAGTACACGGTTTGACTAAAAGATAAGACGGGTTGACCCCATCGGCCCGACTACTGGTCGAACACATCCACGAACTCGTACAATGGTTAACTAAACCTGGGCCTAACACCCTCGTGATCCTAACACAAAGCGGGACCACCACAAACTGACCCCACCACCATACAGGCCGCGGGTCGACCCGCCACATGGCCTCAACCCGACCCGGCAACGCGCAAAACACTAGCTCCCTGATTCGGAACAATCTCACTAATCACGTTACGAAAACCTAGCGGTCTTCTAAGCTCAACTACCCTCTTTCATTTCACATCACTCAGGGATTCATCCCACCAAAAATCTCACGTATACTATGCACCTCGATAAGGGTCAAACACGAAATAATTCTTTTACCAAAGATGGCCTCGCCTCTAAGGTCTCTACGTATAATATTCTAAGGCTCCCACTCTCTCTATCCCCCAATCTTACCCGGTTAACTAAAAAATTCTAATCACACTAACACCATGCTAACCGAAAACAATACTTAAGATATTCGCATCTTACTACACATATAAATCTCTAAAGGGTTAAGGATATACCTGTATCTACGCGGCACTTCCCCTAGGTCGTTTTAATCAATCCCGCCCTGTAGGGCGCATAGCTGGGGAAGGTGATGAACTATCCACTGATCCCGAAGGCTGAGTCTCTACATCCCCGCCAACTCTGGTTGGACAATTTCTCGCAAAATGGCCCTGCTGGCCGCAAGCAAAACAAGTTGTCGCAGAAGCACGACACTCCCCACGATGACATCGACCACAACGGCCACACCGAGGTGGGGGTGGCCTCCTCTGGCTAACACCCCTTCCTCTCCGCACCACTGAATCCGCAACTGACCCGGTAGGCTGAGTCCTCCTACTTGCATCCTTCCTCATAGAACATTCCCTCGTCATATGGCCCTGACGGCCGCAGGTAAAACAAGCACCCGATAAAAAGCGGCATTTCGGGATGACGCTGCCGCTGTGAACACCGAGGAAAAATCGAACCACGTGGAGGACACTGCTGCTTGGCGGAGGCGCATGTCTAATCTGCTGCTGAGGCGGTTCGCCTCGAGAGTTACCAAATGATCCTACCAATCGGGCCTCTTCGCGATCTTGTTTAATCTGCCGATCTCTACATCTCTCGGCATTGCACATAATCTGACGCAAGAGCTGGCTCATTCTCGATCAAGAGCTACTTCTTCACAACCCTTCTTTAGATAATCATCAATATCCTTGGTATACCGGTACATAAAATACTCTCTGGCTGCCAAATCCCTTGCTAATGTGATGCGTCTCCTTCCAATCCATATTTTCGCTCCAAGCCGTGGGCGAAGGTCCGGATGTCATGGCGCGATGAGGCTATTGCTGTGCCAAACTCTACTGCTGCTGGCGACGTCTCAGAACTCCCCGCATGAAGTATCACCCCAGGTGATGATTGGGCCTGTGCCCTTCTAAATCTCTGTACACTACTCGCAGATCCTTCGGCTGCCTTGCCCTTCTGGGCCCGAGTTGCCTGGCGTGGAGGCATAACTGGTAAAGGAAAGGAATACGTTAGAGGAGTCCAACTTATAACACAGCTCTAAAGCACGATCTCAGAGTGAGAAGAATGGAAACCAATCCTAAATATCCTATAGCCTCCTGATTATTGGTGTGGTGCACAACACACCGATAATCAAGACTCTACTAGATACGGTCTGTAGACACTTTCCGAGAATTAACTGCTATGATACCACTGTTGTCACGACCCGTTCCGGGGCCCGTGACTGGTGCCTTACCCGGGCACCCAAGTAGTCATACATCAGAGAAATCAGCGGAATATAAAACAACCAAGATATGAAACAGTATAATTAAGACACGCTTAGGAAAAAGTTGCCTTTCGGCATATATGTATATAAATACCCCAAAATGAACGATTACATCCCAACCTTACAACAGTCTACAGACCTAAGAGTTTAAAACAACAATGGCGGGGCGGGCTCCGCCACACCCTGAATGCAAATATCTACAACGACGGGACCATACCAAAATGCTAAGCCTCGAGAAACGGAGCTTTCTAACGCCAAACGGTGATCCTAAGAACGGATCAGCGGTAGAGTACCTTTACTGCGGCATGAACGGCCTTCGAAGGAGGTCGATCTGACAGTACCAAGTATGTGGCGAAAATCAGTAAATGAAATCATAGTAGTCTATACAAAGCAGGAGACATGTATGATAACCAAAACTACAGTTCACAATAATTAAGCAGTCACGTCAAGTCAGGGACTCACGCCCTCAAAGTCATCACACAAATGTAATAATGGGTCTCACGCCCACAACATCAATCATGCCCGTGGAATACCTTCCTCACTACCGGCAGTCTATGATATAAAAGCACCAAGGAATATACATGAACACCAGGTCCTACCTATGTCATCATAAAACCGCACGGGTAAATGCGAAGGCATAGCGACTACTAAAACCCACGGTACAAACAAGGTTAAATCAGTATCATGAGATATGTCTGACCGTCACATGATCAAAGCCGCCACTCGCGCAGATATCTAATGTGTGCGTCTAGCCCCGAACTTCAGTAGCTCCGCATGGGCCACTCCAATGGCCCGCATGAGGTATTCCGCATCGAGGGTAGCTACTCCCCGGCGTCTGGACTCGCCCGTCGCGTGGCCACAAAGACCGCATGACCACAAGGGCCGCATACTAACTGGAACTCCCGCGATTCGCATAGGCCATACAAACTCGCATAAGGTATTCTCGAATCATAGGTCACTAGACACTTTGAGTCTACCCCGCGTGAGGCGACTTAACCCCCGGAATCATGAGTGATATAATATTAACATAACAGCTTATCGTTAAACAACCTAAGTACAACAAGGGAAAACCCTTTTACACAAACATCACAAGATACTAACTCACGTAGCATCCTAACATGTTTACTTATCAAGTCAACAAGAAAGTATTACAAGACTATCACAAATCAATACAATCAAGTTATTCACACAAGGTACTTTCTACATTATGTTAACAAGTTCGGGTTTTTTAGCCCCAAAGTACTTCATGTATTACTCTTTTAAAAGATCCGTTTCTTTCACAAAAGTCACACAATACCCGTAGTATAAAAATAGAGTGATTATCTTTTGAAGTAAATCAAAACACTTCTCTTTGTAAAATCAAGTAACAACATTCTTTTCCCACCGCTCAAGTTTGCCTAATTTCAATTACTCAAGTTTCTTATTTTCGAAAGGTTTCGTAGTTCATAGTTTTAATCCTTTAAAACAATTTGAGAAACATATACCTTATGTGTGAGTAGGTTATTATTGTTCATAACAATCTTATTACAGCAGCCATGATCTAGGAAATGTAATATCATTTTGTCTCATCTTAGCTCCTATGCAGATGGAAGTTTCTACTGGTTTTAATAATACTTTATTAGTCAAAACATTTCCCTTTATTAGCGCTGCTGTGGTTTGTTCGACATTCATTCTGATCGGTAAAACATCATTCCTTTTGAAAACCAAAAATACTATTTACTCACGAATGAGGTTTCACACTTTTTAACAAAATTCATATTAGTATAATTAAGTCAAGTCTCTTATTTTCTTAAATCAATAAATCATTCTTTTTATCACTCTTAAGCCGTTATACCTAACTTCCCATAAAGCTAGTATAACTCTTAAGCTTTTAAAACCAAGTGTTACTCTTAAAAAGGTTTCTTAATTCTTTTGAACTACTTCAGATTCTTTTTATTCAGGCTTAAGTCAAAAGACATTGCCGTAATTATTATTCAGGCTTAAGTCCGAAGACATTGCCGTAATTATTATTCAGGCTTAAGTCCGAAGACATTGCCGTAATTATTATTCAGTTAACACACGTACGTCTACCGTACTATATTCTTTAAAATATCATGCTCAAGAGGATAGGAAGAATCACATACCTTCTCGGCGAAATCCACCTGCCAAGTTGAATATGTCGCGCGCAGAGAATCGACCTATAACAGTCAACACGCCTATCAACGTCTAGATCAGACTCAGCAAAGCTCTAAGCGGAGGGTTCGCTATTCTATGGACATTTGGGCAGACTTCCCTACCGGTGAGCTACTCAAGTCTCATGTGAAACAGTCACATGTAAGTCTGATTCTATTATTCTTCTTTAAACCCTTCTACTTGTGATATCGGTTCAATTCTATTCTTTAATAGCCTTCTAAGTATTTATACTTATTCCTATACTTCTACAAAGATGTATTTTCTAATTACAAAGGAGGATAAGGTTATTTACCTCAGTAAGCCCAATAATATCCTAGATAAAAGTCGCTCCCGAGCAAGGTTTAGCTCTACTCCAAGACGCTCCAATGCGCTCCAAGAACCCTTAGAAGTTCTTCACAACTTCAACTAAGTACTAAGGGGTTTGGGCTAGGGTAATTTGGGCATTATAACAATACTAGAAGGCAACATTTCTACCAAGGGAGGGGGGGTAGTGTTTCGGCTAGGGCTTGCTTTAGAGAGGGGGGGGGGGCTCTCGGCCAAGCCACTAAGGCTAGAGGGGGGGAGATGTTGGACGAAAACTCAACAAGAAAGGGGAGGGATTTTCAAGACTTGGAAAGTGAAATGTGGATGAAGAACTCTTCATCTAAAAGGGGGTATTTATAGGTCAAGCATTGGCCAACCAATGGCCAAGATGATGCCAAGTGCAAGGCAAGTGTAGGGTGAGGATTTAGGCAAGTGTCCATTCTAACTACTACACAAAAATATCCTACCAACTCCATGACAAAATAGGCCACCCATTCGTCCACTTGATACCGCCCAACGTCCCCAATGAGAGGGTGACAAGTGTCGCCCTCTCGTTGGTCCAAAATGTTTCGTCTCTCGGAAAAATCCGCAAAAATTAGAAATGACATAGCCGGAATTGTCACGACCCGTTCCGGGGCCCGTGACTGGTGCCTTACCCGGGCACCCAAGTAGTCATACATCAGAGAACAATCAGCGGAATATAAAACAAGACATGCAACATGATATAACTAGAACATTTTATCTGAAGAAAAAGGTTGCCTTTCGGCATATATACATAAACCAAGTTTTGCAGTTACATCCCAACTGTACAACATGACTACAGACCTCTAAGGAAAATAACAACTATGGCGGGACAGGGCCCCGCCATACCACGATCGCACAAACTATCTACAACAGGAGATCATACCCAAAGTAGAGCCTCGGAGAGAGTGGAGCTCACGACACCAACGTAGAGATCCTAAGGATGTGGATCTAGTACCGCTTCCTCTAGAACTGCGGCATGAACGCGGCCCAGGAGGTCGATAACAACGGTACCAAGTATGTGAAACTATAAAGTACTTTAAATGAAATCAAAGTATTCAAAACCTTTTCACAAATACATTCGGTTCAATTGCACATAGTGCCACATCACAACAATAATAATAGGAAAAGCGTAAGTCTAGTCTAGGCGCGAATGATCAAGCAAGGCCAACCGCCCATAGTATCATTCTCGTGCCTAGTCACGACTTCCGTAGTCCGCATAGGTCACACTGCACCGCATGAGGTATTCCTCGCATCGGGGTAAGCACCGAATGATCAATCTCGAGCATACCGCAGACTCCGCGATAGTCTCATAGACCGCATGGTAGTATAGACGCATCAAGGGTGGCAAGCCCTCGGTATACTAAGTCAAGGGGGTAGGTGATACAATAACAGTACAACGGACTTACCGGTTAGCAACGTAAGCACAGCAAGAATGACCCCCTTTCACAACATTACAAGACAATTAACACATGCAGATCATAAAGCATGTCTACCTATCAACCAATCTTACTACACTTAGCGTAAATCAATACAAGGCTTTTATAAACAAACAAGTAACCAGTTCCTTTTATCATTCTTAAGTTGTTATACCTACTTCCCATAAAGCTAGTATAACTCTTAAGCTTTTGTTTTAAAACCAAATATTACTCTTCTGTTAAAAATGATTCATTATTCCTTTGACATACTTCAAGGTTCTTATTATTCAGGCTTAAGTCAAAAGACATTGCCGATCATCATATGTACGTCTACCGTACTATATATATACTTAACATATCATGCTCAAGGGTATAGGAAGAATCACATACCTTCTCGGCGAAATCCACCTGCCAAGTCGAGTATGTCGCGCGCAGAGAATCAGCCTATAATAGTCAGACAACTATCAAAGTCTAGACTATTCTGTAGGTCATTCTAAACAGAGGGTCCTCAATTCTACGGAAAGTCGGGCAGCACAACCCTACCCGGTGAGCTATATAAGTCTACTGTGAAAACAGTCCTATGTAAGTACAGTTCGTATATTCTTCTTTTATACCCTTCTAAGGTGTTACAGTTCAATTCTATTCTTAACAAACCTTCTAAGTATTTATACTTATTTCAATACTTCTACAGTATGCATTCTTTAATTACAAAAGAGGGTTAGGATTATTTACCTCGATAAGCCCAATAATATCCAAGTAAAAAGTCGATCCTGAGCGAGGTTTAGCTTCTAATCCAAAGCTCCAGGTGCTCCAGAATCATTAGAAGTTGCTCACAACTTCTACTAAGTACTAAGGGATTTGGGCTAGGTTAAATTGGGCATTATAACAATACTAGAAGGCAACTTTTTTACCAAGGGAGGGGGGGTAGGTTTCTGATAGGCTAGTGGGTGGGGTAGCCTCGGCCACGCTTCTCAAGGGAGGGGTGTGTTTGGACGAAACAACAAGAGGGAGAGGAGGATTTGAGACTTAGATAGATTGCTCAATTTAGGATGAAATAACTCTTCAACAAGGGGGTATTTATAGGTCAAGACATGGCCAACCAATGGCCAAGATTATGCCAAGTGCAAGGCAAGTGTAGGGTGAGGATTTAGGCAAGTGTCCTTGGCCAACTTGCACACAAAATATCTATCCAACTTTATGACAAGGCTTGGCATTCAATCGGCCTAATGCGTGACAAGTCCACCAATGAGAGGGTGGAAAGTGTCGCCCTCTCATTGGTCCAAAGTGTTACGTCTCTCGGAAAAATCCGCAAAAATAAGAAATGACATAGCCGGAATTTATCCTATGAAAGCTGTGGAAACGTTTCGTCGGAAAACTATTCGTTTTGTGAGTTGTGCCCAATAATTTTCGTCCAAGCCTAACTTTCAAGGCTAACCTTTCATGCGTATTCCCCACGTACATACTCCGAAATACGGTATAACATTCTCCTCCTCCTTAGAAACATTCGTCGAATGTTCCTTCCCAAGCAGATAACGAAAAGGTTCTTCATAACTTAAGCGATTGCAAATGCCACACGGCCACAAAACAACATTTAGGCAAAACGATAACGAAAATTTATAAGTAGGAAAGTGAGTTACCTGGAGGTGTGGGGAATAGGTGAGGGTACCTCTGCCTCATGTCCTCCTCTGCTTCCCACGTCATCTCCTCCCTAAGCTCGTTCCGCCACAGGACTTTGTGGAAGCCACGCCCTTCGTCCGCAGACGCCTAACTCGACGATCGAGTATCGCTATGGGAACCTCTCATCGATAACCCTCGGTCACACGGACATCGTCAATCGGATGTACCACGTTGGATCCCCGATACATTTCTCGGATAGAAACGTGAAACACGGATGCGCCTCGGATCGGACGAGATTCAACTCATAGTAACCTTGCCTACCTGCGGACAATCGAAAGCGGCCCAATGTACCTTGGTGAGTTTCCTTCTTCCGAATCTCATCACACCCTTCATGGGTGATACCTTCAGGAAAACCCAATCATCAACTGCGAACGCCAGATGTCGACGTCGATGATCTGCATACGACCATGCGACTACGGTTTGTCAATAGCGCCTCGGATAAGCTTCACCTTATCCATCGCTGCGCCAAGTCTGGTCCTACTAATCGTACCTCGCCCACATCGAACCATGCTATCGCGATCTGCACTTCCTCCATACAAAGCCTCATAAGGCGCCATCCGAATCTTGGAGTGGTAGCTATTATTATACGCGAACTCAACCAGAGGCAAATGATCCTCCCAACTACTGAAGTCAATAACACAGGCTCGCAGATATCCTCGAAGTGCGGATAGTGCGCTCTGCTGTCCGTGCATGCGTGGATGAAATGCGATTACTCAAGGCTCACTGCGTCCCTAAACCCCTCTGGAAGGACCTCCGAAGTTAGCGTGAACCGGGCTCCTCCATCGGATATGATCGAAATAGGGACCCATGCGATCGACGATCTCTCGGATGTAAAGTCCGGCATAATCCTCAGAGAAAGTCGCCCTAACGGGAAGAAAGTGGGCTGATTTAAATCGACCGTCGACGATAACCCATATAGAATCATGTCTCCTCCGAGTGCGAGGCAATCCCGTGATGAAGTCCATGTTGATTACCTCCCACTTCGGTCGGGATCTCTATCGCAGTAACAAACCACCGGGCCTCGGTGCTCTACCTTCACTGCGACAACACGGGCCGAGCTACGAACTCGCAACGTCCTCTTCAAACCATCCCACCAATACACGGATCTAAGGTCGTGGTACATCTTGTCGACCACGGATGGATAGAGTAACGCGTATTTGTGTGCTTCCCAAGAACTCGCTGCGAAGTCACGAAACATCCGGAACACACACGCCCTCAAACCTTAGCGCCCATCGGTGCTACCTCAAAAGGACCGCGCCCTCACGAAGAGGCGGTATCACGATAACGAGTCAAAATCGGATCCTCAATGTTGCCTCTTCACCTCGCCGGCGATGGAAGACTCGGCAACCTCACGAACTCTAACCCTGCTATCAGAATCAATCAAGCGGACACGAGGCTCGCTGGCGATGCAAATCACGAACCATGCCCTCCTCTGCCGGTGAATATCGATAAGCTACCCATAGACCTACGGCTAAGTGCATACGCCACACGTTGGCCTTCCCGGGTGGTACGGGATATCGGCGTCATAGTCCTTCAAAGACTCTAGCCACCGTCTCGTCGTGGGTTCACTCCTACGGTGAAGATATACGGAGGCTCTTGTGGTGCGTATAAATATCCACGTGAACCCCATACAAATAGTGCCTCCAGATCTTGGCGTGTACCACCGCCGGCTCAATCATGGGTGGGGTAGTTCCTCTCGTGTATCTTAAGGTGTCGGGATGCGTATGCTATAACTCGCCTCTGCATCAACACACATCCCAACCCGATGCCCGCGCATCACAATACACCACGTAACCATCCGGACCTCGGGAAGAGTAAGAACGAGGCGGTCGTCGATCTCTCCTTTAGCCGAAACCACCGCTCACGCATCATCCATCAAACTTAGCCGCCACGAGTCGGCCTAGTCAATGGTGCGTAGATAGAAGCAAACTTCTACGAACGCCGATAATATCTCGCAAGGCCCGTAAAACTACGAACCTGCAGCCGGAGTAGTAGTTCTAGGCCAAGTCCTAATCGCCGATCTTGGCGTATCCACTCGAATGCCATCGGCCCGACAATATGCCCAAGAAAAGCTACCAAGTCAACAAAACTCACATTTGGAAAACTTCGCATACAGTTCTTGATCGGAGAATCTGGCCAAGATCCTCAAATACTCGCGTGCTCGCTCTGGCGAGAATAAACCAAGATATCATCAATGAACACTATCACAAATGTGTCCAAAAATGGTTTGAACACTCGGTTCATCAAATCCATGAATCTCACGGAGCATTGGTCAACCCAAAAGACATGACCACGAACTCATAATGCGTCTGGGTCCGGAATGCGATCTAGGGACATCCACCTCTAACTCGAACGATGATAGCCCGATCGCAGATCAATCTTGGAGAAACATCTCGCGCCCTGCAACTGATCGAACAAATCATCAATCCTGGGAAGAGGGTATCTGTTCTTAATGGTCACCTTGTTCAGCTGCCTGTAATCAACACACATACGCAGCGTCCGCCCTTCTTCTTCACGAACAATACGGCGCCCCGGGGAGAAACACTAGGTCCGATGAAACCGCTTCTCCAACAAATCACTCACCGCTCCTTCAACTCTCTCAACTCGGCGGGTGCCATCACGTATGGCGGAATGGAAATAAGTAGAGTGTCGGCGACATCTATACAAAACTCGATCTCCTCTCGGGAGGATGCGGGAGGTCGTGCGAAACACGTCCGAGAACTCTCGGACTCTCAGAACTCGAAAATGCGTACCGCACCTCGATTATCAAACACCCGAACGAGATGGTAGATATACCCTTCGCACCATCTTCCTAGCCTTGAGGTAGGAAATAAACCTACCCTTCGGCGATCTGGTGCTCCTTCCCACTCAACTCCTCGCCGAAGCGAACTGCACCACTCTCTCTGCGGTCTACATTGGCATAGCAAAGCTAGCCAATCCATCCCCATGATCACGTCGAAATCAATCATCTCCAACTCTATCAAGTCGGCAAGGGTCTGACGACTGTAAATGGTTACAGGACAAGCTCTATATACCCGCCGAGCTACCACCGATCCCCACGGCGTAGCTACCTCGAAAGGGTCTATGGACTCGTGCTCTATCCACATCCTACTAGCAACAAGGGGAGATATATGGGCAGTAGAACCGGATCTATCAAAGCATATACATCAAACCGAGCGATAAGGTACGTGGCGACATCGGTGAGGCCTCACGATCTGTCGGTGGACAAAGCATAAATGCGGTTCGAGGACCGCTAGAAGCTGGGACTGCGCCACGACCTGCCGCGACTGCGATCTCTGCGTACCACGCCTCGGGCGAGTAGCTGTCGGGGATGAAGAAGCGGCAACAGACCGTGGTGGGCCCTACCCCGGTTGCCCCGGCCGGCAAACTCGCGAAATGACCTGCGGCCACAAGTATGGCAAGTTCCGTAGTAGCATAACAGCTCCCGAATGGAATCTACCGCAACTGCACTGAGCGGACCTCGAGCGGTTAGCACCCTGCGCCACAAATCCGAAGTCTGGGGCCACACCGCCCCGGCGCTCTGGTATCTTGAAAATGATGTAGGAGTGCTCTGGCGGTGTGGTGCAAATCGGACTTCTGGCGATCTTGCCCACCACGAGAACCACCAAAAGAACCGCCCCGGCCTTCTGCTGGCGATATCGGTCTGCCGGCGGTCTCTACGCTCGCCGCATCCTAATGCATGAGCACGCATACGGGTAATGTCCATGCTGGTGAAGGACACCCGCGCAAGACTTCGGCCATATAGTCGTCTAGCGGTGGCGTAGCGATGCACCGGTCCTCCATATCTGCTACCGGCAGGAACATACCGAGCCATGAATCAAACTCGACATTGTACTCTCTCTGGCGTGCGTCCTCCGCCTCGATTAACAAAAATCATCGGATCGTGCCCTCATCTGCGGAGGCAAGAAGTGTGTGAAAAAGCCTCAAAAACTCATCCCGTGCTGCTGGAGTGCGTGCTCTCCCGAAAGCTCGTGAATCGAACCAATCGGCTGCGGTATCACGCGGCCGATGCGACCGAATGTCACGGACTCGATCTCGAAGCCTTGACCACCCGTAATCCTGCGAATCGACGGATGAACTCCTGCGGATCATCCTCGCCTCGACCGTAAAACTCGGCGGGCTACAACTAAGGAAGTCCGTAGCCTCAAACTATCGCCTGCGGTGAACAACGGGTGCTCTGGAGTGGGCCCAGTGCTGGAATGGCCGCCTCAAACCTCTCTCATATCGGCCACGACCTTGGCTAGTGGCGCCATCTCCTTGTACCCTAACTCCTGCCCGGTGAGGGTGAGGCGCAGGCACTGTGGTCTCATCATTCTTTGTGGCTCCTAAACTCTCTTTGGGGCGGCGTCGTAGAACTCGCCGTCGAGGCATTGCCTCGGGTAAAGGCGGGCTCGAGCCACGGTGAACCTCGTGTCATACTAGCGACTCCGCGTGCCTTGCTTCGGGCGGGTTGCCTTACGTGGAGGCATAATCATTCTGAGGAAGGAATACGTTAGAGGGTCCAACCTATAACACGGCTCTAAAGCACGATCTCGAGTGAGAAGAATGGAAACCAATCCTAAATATCCTATAGCCTCACGATTATTGGTGTGGTGCACAACACCGATAATCAAGACTCTACTAGATACGGTGCGTAGACACTTTCCGAGGATTAATCGCTCGATACCACTTTTGTCACGACCCGTTCGGGGCGTGGATCGTGCCTTACAGGGCACCCAGTAGTCATACATCGAGAACAATCGGAATATAAAACAAGACATGCAACATGATATAACTAGAACATTTTATCTCGAAGAAAAGGTTGCCTTTGGCATATATACATAAACCAAGTTTTGCGATTACATCCCAGTGCATAACATGACTACAGACCTCTAAGGAAAATAACAACTATGGCGGGACGGGGCCCGCATACCTGACTATTACAAACTATCTACAACGGGAGATCATACCCAAAGTAGAGCCTCGGAGAGAGTGGAGCTCACGACACCAACGTAGAGATCCTAAGGATGTGGATCTAGTACTGCTTCCTCTAGAACTGCGGCATGAACGGCCCGAAGGAGGTCGATAACAGTACCAAGTATGTGAAACTATAAAGTACTTTAAATGAAATCAAAGTATTCAAAACCTTTTCACAAATACATTCGATTCAATTGCACATAGTGCCACATCACAACAATAACGATAATAGGAAAAGCGTGCGAGTCTAGTCTAGGCGCGAATGATCGAAGCAAGGCCAACCGCCCATAGTATCATTCTGCGTGCCTAGTCACGGACTTCCGTAGTCCGCATAGGTCACTGCGGACCGCGTGAGGTATTCCCGCGTCGGGTAAGCACCGAATGATCAATCTCGAGCATACCGCGACTCGCGTAGTCTCATAGACCGCATAGGCCGTATAGACCGCATCAAGGGTGGCAAGCCCTCGGTATACTAAGTCAAGGGTAGGTGATACAATAACGATAACAGCGGACTTACGGTTAGCAACGTAAGCCAGCAAGAATGACCCCTTTCACAACATTACAAGACAATTAACACATGCAGTATCATGGCGTGTCTACCTATCAACCAATCTTACTACACTTAATGAAATCAATACAAGGCTTTTATAAACAAACAAGTAAATGATTCCTTTTATCATTCTTAAGTTGTTATACCTACTCCCCATAAAGCTAGTATAACTCTTAAGCTTTTGTTTTAAAACCAAATATTACTCTTCTGTTAAAAATGATTCATTATTCCTTTGACATACTTCAAGGTTCTTATTATTCAGGCTTAAGTCAAAAGACATTGCCGATCATCATATGTACGTCTACCGTACTATATATATACTTAACATATCATGCTCAAGGGTATAGGAAGAATCACATACCTACCGTGAAATCCACCGCCAAGTCGGTATGTATGGCAGAGAATCGACTATAATAGTCACAGACAACTATCAAAGTCTAGACTATTCTGTAGGTCATTCTAAACAGAGGGTCCTCAATTCTACGGAAAGTCGGGCAGCACAACCCTACCCGGTGAGCTATATAAGTCTACTGTGAAAAATTCTATGTAAATCTGATTCGTATATTCTTCTTTTATACCCTTCTAAGGTGTTACTGATTCAATTCTATTCTTAACAAACCTTCTAAGTATTTATACTTATTTCAATACTTCTACGGTATGCATTCTTTAATTACAAAAGAGGTTAGGATTATTTACCTCGATAAGCCCAATAATATCCAAGTAAAAGTCGATCCTGGCGAGGTTTAGCTCACAATCCAAAGCTCCCAGGTGCTCCAAGAATCCTTAGAAGTTTCTCACAACTTCTACTAAGTACTAAGGGATTTGGGCTAGGTTAAATTGGGCATTATAACAATACTAGAAGGCAACTTTTCTACCAAGGGAGGGGGGGTAGGTTTCGGCTAGGCTAGGGGGTAGGGTAGCCTCGGCCAAGCTTCTCAAGGGGAGGGGTGTGTTTGGACGAAACAACAAGAGGGAGAGGGAGGGATTTGAGACTTAGATAGATTGCTCAATTTAGGATGAAATAACTCTTCAACAAGGGGGGTATTTATAGGTCAAGACATGGCCAACCAATGGCCAAGATTATGCCAAGTGCAAGGCAAGTGTAGGGTGAGGATTTAGGCAAGTGTCCTTGGCCAACTTGCACACAAAATATCTATCCAACTTTATGACAAGGCTTGGCATTCAATCGGCCCTAATGCCGTGACAAGTCCACCAATGAGAGGGTGGAAAGTGTCGCCCTCTCATTGGTCCAAAGTGTTACGTCTCTCGGAAAAATCCGCAAAAATAAGAAATGACATAATGGAATTTATCCTATGAAAGCTGTGGAAACGTTTCGTCGGAAAACTATTCGTTTTGTGAGTTGTGCCCAATAATTTTCGTCCAAGCCTAACTTTCAAGGCTAACCTTTTGTACGTATTCCCTTACGTACATACTCTGGAAATACGGGGTATAACAGGAATTTATCCTACGCGAGTTGTGTAAAACGTTTCGTCGAAAAACGACTCTAATCGGGTGTTGTGCACAAATAATATTCGGCCAAACCACCTAGGGGGGTGACACGTGTCGCCCTCCTACTCGTCCAAAATATTTCATCTTCCGAAAATATCCACAATGGCCAAAATCTCGAAAACAAAGTGGGCCCCACAAAACCGTAAATTTCTCCCGTGGGCCCCACGTGACCATTTCCGAAAATAAAATTCCATAAATCTCTAATATTCCAAGAAGTCCGAATACCAAATCTGGGAATCCAATTCCCATTAACGAACCTTTTTCCTTCACAAAAACCGGAAACTTTTCCGTGGAAAAATCACCTCTTTCTTCCTTTCCAATTTCAATGTCGTATTCTCGTACGTACGTCCTCGCATACATACCCTGGAACTACGGGGTATAACAGGATCGACATTTAAACTTGGATAATTTTGGGCTTATCGAGGTAAATACTACTGTCATTCTTTTGTAATTGGAAATTACATGTTGTAGGAATATATAGTTGAAGTATACTATATATAGAATTGAACATAGTTTTTCGGCAATGTCTTTTGACTTAAGCCTGAATTTAAAGAAGAGAATCTGTAATTACATAGGTGTATTCAGATGAGACTTGTGTAGCATTCTTTGTGAAGTAGAATTGTACGTCCGGATTAGGCGTCTGACCCTCTCAGGGAGTTGTTGGCTGTTAGCGAGGCCTCGATAGAAGGAGAGATTTCTGCGATTTGCGGGGGGAAGGTGTCGAATTTTACGTAGAATATTCTACGTTGAGATCTAGATGTTAATAGGCGCCTTGTGGCCTCTATAGGTTGAAGTACTACGTGTGGCGTGGTAGCCGCTTAAGGTGTAGCCGACGGTTTGAGGTACTTGGAGCGTTTTGCTATTAGTCGATAATCGTCGCGAGGTATGTGAACCTCTTCCTATCTTTTCTAGCATGATATGTGTATAACTATGTAGTACGGTAGACGTACATGTGTTAAAAATATTTGATTGGTTTAAAACATAAAGTGTTATAACGGCTTTATGGGAAGTTGGTTATAACGACTTTATGTAAGTAAGAAATGCTTTGTGGTTTTAAAGATAAGCGATTTGATTTATAAGCCGATCGGATGTGTGATATTAAGAAACCTTTTTAGCTTAAGAGTTATACTAGCTTTATGGGAAGTTAGGTATAACGGCAAGAGAGATAAAAAGAATGATTTATTGATTTAAGAAGTTAAGAGACTTGACTTAATTTTATTAATGTGAATTTTGTTAAAACGTGTGAAACCTCATTCGTGAGTAATGAGTATTTTGGTTTTCAAAAAGGAATGATGTTTTACTGATTTCGGAAATCAGAATGAATGTCGAACAAACCACAGCAACGCTAATAAAGGGAAATGTATTAACTAATAAAGAATTATTAATAACTTGAGAAGCCTCCATCTGCATAGAAGCTAAGATGAGACAAAATGATATTACATTTCCTAGATCATGGCTGCTTAAATAAGATTGTTATGAACAAGAATAAACTACTCACACATAAGGTATATGTTTCTCAAATTGTTTTAAAGGATTAAAACTATGAACTACGAAACCTTTCGAAAAATGAGAAACCTGAACATTTGAAATTAGGCAAACTTGAACGTTTGGAAAATAATGTTGTTACTCGATTTTACAAAGAGAAGTGTTTTGGTTTACTTCAAAAGATAGTCACTCTATTTTTACATACTACGAGTATTGTGTGACTATTCGTGAAAGAACAGATCTCTTAAAGAGTTAATGTATGAAGTACTTTGGGGATAAAAACCGATCTTGTAAATCATATAGTAGAAAGTACCTTGTGTGAATAACTTGATTGTGTTGGTTTGTGATAGCCTTGTAATACTTTCTTGTTGATTTGATAAGTAAACATGCTAGGAAGCTACGTGTGTTATTATCTTGTGATGTTTGTGTAAAGGGGTTTTCCCTCGATTGCGCTTAAGTTGTTTAACTATCAGCCGTTATGTTGGTATTATACCACTCACCGTGACATCATCCGGAGGTTAAGCGCCTCCGTCTGGGTAGACTTCGGGCGGGTGCAGTGTGACCTATGATTCGAGAATACCTCATGCGGGTCCCGGGGCCTATGCGAGTGCGAGAGCCAGGTTAGTGTCACGGCCTTTATGGTCATGCGGTCTATGTGGCCATGCGGATCGCGAGTCCAGCGGATCTCGGGAGTAGCTACCCTCGATGCGGGGAATACCTCATGCGGGTGGAGTGGCCTATGCGGAGCTGCGGGAAGTTCCAGGGCTAGACGCGCACATTAGGTACTGCGGGCGAGTGGCCAGCTTTGATCATGTGACGGTCTAGACAGATCTCATGATACCGTTTATGACCTTGTTCGTCGTGGGTTTTAGTAGTCGGCTATGCCTTCGTACTTACCGTGCGGTTTTATGATGACACGGTGGGACACGGTGTTCATGTGTATTCCTTGGTGCTTTTATATCATAGGCTGCGGTGAGGAAGGTATTCCACGGGCATGATTGATGTTGTGGCGTGAGACCCATTGTTATATTTGAGTGATGACTTTGAGGCGTGAGTCCCTAACGACACCATCGCTTATTTATTGTGAGCGTAGTTTGGTTATCATACACGTCTCTGCTTTATATAGACTACTATGATTTCATTTACATATTTTGATTTCACATACTTGGTACTGTTATGCGACCTCGCCCGGCTGCGTTCATGCGCGAGTTGAGGTACACGATCGTTGATCCTAGCTCTCAGTCCGATTCGGCGTTTGGGAAGCTCCGTTTCTCGGAGGCTTATCGATGGTATAGTCCTGTCATAGTAGGTGCTTACATTCGGGGTATGGCGGGGCCTGTCCCGCCATCGTTGTCATGTCACTCTTAAGTGCAGTATCTTTGTTGTGGCGAATTGTAAAGGGATGTAATCGTTCTAGTTGATATTTATATATGCCGCAAGGCAACTTTCTCGAATAAGCTTTTCACTTCACTATATTCATGTCTTGTTTATATTCCGCTGATTTCTCTGATGCATGGCTACTTGGGTGCCCGGGGTAAGGCACCAGTCACGGGCCCGGGTTCGGGTCATGACAAGTACGACACTCCCCACAATGACACCTACCACAACGGCCACACCGAGGTGGGGGTGGCCTCCTCTGGCTAACACTCCTTCCTCTCCGAACCACTGAATCCACAACTGATCTGGTAGGCTGAGTCCTCCTGCTTGCATCCCTCTTACTTGAACATTCTCTCATCACATGGCCCTGACGGCCGCAGGTAAAACAAGCACCAACAAAAAGACGACATTCCCCGGGATGACGTCGCCTGTGAACACCGAGGAAAATCGGGCTGGCTAGAACCTACGTATAGCTGTGATCCAGAAGCCACGAGCTCGACCAACTCCGCATACCCGAGCGTCCCGAACCCCGCGGAGGACCACTGCGCGGGCGGAGGTGCGTATCGATCTGCATCGAGGCGGTCGCCTCGAAAGTTACCAAGGACCTGCCGTCGGCGCCTGGCGATCTTGGTTAACCGTCGATCTACGTTTCTCGACTGCTGCGCATAAGCCCGTCGCAGCCATGCTCATGCGGATCAAGAGCTACTCTTGCACAACCTCTCTTAGATAATCATCAAGACCCGTGATAAATCGGTACATAATATACTCTGGTTTGCTAAATCCCTAGCTAGTAATGTGGTCGTCTCTTTGCAATCCATACTTTCGCTCTTGGTCGTGGGCGAAGGTTCAAATATCATGGCCGCAGATGGGAACTCATCGCCGTGCTAGACTTCTGAAATTTGGCGACGTCGCGAACTCTCCGAATGAAGCACCACCTCGGGTGATGGTTGGGCTGTGCCTCGTAACCCTCGTGCTCTGCTCGCGGCTCCTCATTGCCTTGCCATACGGGCTCGGGTTGCCTTGCGTGGAGGCATAACTGGTAAGGGAAAGAAATACGTTAGAGGGGTCCAACTTATAACACAGCTCTAAGGCACGATCTCAGAGTGAGAAGAATGGAAACCAATCCTAAATATCCTATAGCCTCCTGATTATTGGTGTGGTACACAACACACCGATAATAAAGACTCTACTAGATACGGTCTGTAGACACTTTCCGAGGATTAAATGCTCTGATACCACTTTTGTAACGACCGAACCGGGCGTGGTAGTGCCTTACGGGCACCCAAGTAGACCTACATCGAATAACCGGCGGAATATAAAACAAGACATGAAACAATATGAAGTGAGCAGTTTATCGAGAAAAGTGCTGTCGGCATATATATATAAAAGCTTGAGCGATTACATCCCTTTTACAAACCCCGCCACAGATTTACAGACCTCTAGGAATGTTATAACAACAATGGCGGGACAGGGCCCCGCCATACCCATGAAGGTAAGTACCTACAACGACAGGGGACTATACGCAAGATAAGCCTCCGGAGACACGGAGCTTCCCAAAACGAATTGTGACTCCATGAGCGAGGGTCAACAATCGGTGTACCTACACTGCGGCATGAACGCAGCCCGAAGGAGGTCGATAACAGTACCAAGTATATGAAATCAAAATATCGTAAATGAAATCATAATAGTCTATATAAAAGAAGACATATATGATAACCAATTTACGATACACAATATGTAGCGATATGTCAAGTCGTGGACTCACGCCTAAAGTCATCACTCAAATATAACCATGGATCTCATGTACCCACAATATCAATCATGCCCGTGGAATTCCTTCCTCACTGCCGGCAGTCCATGATATAAAAGTGTCACGACCGAACCGGGCGTGATCGTGCCTACCGGGCACCCTAGTGATACAACATCGAGAAAAACCACGGAAATAAAAACTCAAGAATGAAAAGTGAAATAAGAAAGTAGGCTAACCCAAACGGTTACCTTTTTATACATAATTTAAAACTTGAGCGATTACATCCCATACAAACTCGCCACAATTACTGAGACCTCTAAGAATTTTGAAACCATAATGACGGACAGGGGCCCCGCCATGCCCCTGAATATACAAAAGTCTACTACTTGAGAACTGTACCACAAGACAAGCTTAGGAGATATGGAGCTTTCCGAGAACCGAACAGCGATCCTAAGAGAGTGGATCGACAAGCTATGTACCTCAACTGCGGCATGAACGCAGCCAAGGGCGAGGTCAACAGTACCAAGTATGTGAAGCGTAAAATATCGTAAATGAAATCATAATAGTCTATATAAAGCGGGAGACATGTATGATAACCAAATTACAACACCACAACTTAAAAGCGATCATATCAAGATAGGGACTCATGCGTGAAATCATCACTCAAATACAACGGGAATTTAACGCACAAAGGCCGCGTGCCGGCATCTCACCTCGGTATAAGCATGGCCTGAGCCGCGTCTAGTGGGCCCATACCCGTGGACCATCCAACGTGTCGGTATGCCCAAAGGAGATAACAAGATAACAATCCTTGTGGAAGCATACGTGGGCTACCCAACGTGTCGGTATGTCCAAACAACTAACAAGAGAATACTCACGCGTGGAAGCATACGTGGGCTACCCAACGTGTCGGTATGTCCGATCAAATAACAATAACAACACCACAATGGAAGCACACGTGGGCTACCCAACGTGTCGGTATGTCCATCAATCAACGGATAATGGCCCTCCAACGAGGCGCGGTAGCACATAAATACAACACTTGCACCCAGAAGCTATCACTACAAGCATAGGCCCGTTACACACAACTCAAGGTACTATAAATATTTCTTAACACAATGTCAAGTATACCATTTAAAACCCAAGTACTTAACCCCTTTAGGATCAAGATACTCCTACCTTTTATAAACAAGTCACTTATGTTTTTCCATCACAAGAAGTTCAATATTTGAAAACGAGTTACTTCCCTTTTCCCAAAATCAAGTTACCATTTTAAATCTAATAATGAAACCATTTCTTTATTTTCATAAAGTCGTTATAACTAACCTCCCATAAAACTATTACAACACTTTATGATTAATAAAACAAGTCAAGACAAAATCATGCCTTTCTTTTAAACCAAAATACTTCAAATTCTTAAGTCTCTTTTCCTTTAGAAAATCGAATTCCTTACTTTGGAATTTTTAAGAAGATCAAAACTTGATTTCAATAATTCTCATTAAATGACCATGATCTAGGAAATGTAATGCCATTTTGTCTTATCTTAGCTTCTATGCGGATGGAGGTTTCTCTTGGTTTTAGTATGATTAATGTCATTACTTCTTTCCTTTATCGATTGCGTTGGCTTGTTCGATCCTTATTCCCATTTCCGAAATTGTAACGTTATTCTTTTAAAAACCAAGTATTCATATCTCACGAATTAGGTTTTATACTTTTCAACACCATTTAGGTCAATT
The DNA here is from genome assembly GCA_029844215.1 of Przewalskia tangutica. Classification (NCBI taxonomy): domain Eukaryota; kingdom Viridiplantae; phylum Streptophyta; class Magnoliopsida; order Solanales; family Solanaceae; genus Przewalskia; species Przewalskia tangutica. Next base: position 71,255,919 of record CM056727.1, read on the forward strand.
ACAAGTCACATCTCTTATCTTTTGAAAACAACAAACCATTCTTTTAGCTACATAAAACGGTTATAACAAACTTCCCATAAAGCCGTTATAACACTTTATGTTTTAAACCAACCAATTACCACTATAAACATTTATGAGACCAATAGGGCTCATTCTTTAACTTTCAAGTACGTTACCAACGGATAAGACTTTACTACTATTTTCACACAACGAAGCCCTTAACACTTCATATCAAGTCAAGGCACAAAAGGAAATCAAATTCCTTTAACACTCGTGCGCCTACCGCACTATATATTTTACAAATAGTCATCTTTGAAGAGGATAGGAAGAATCACATACCTCGCGACGATTGTCGACAATAAGCAAAATGCTCCACCGTACTATCGCCCTTAAGTAGAATATGCTACCGTAGTACTTCAATCCTATAAGGGTCATGAAACGTCTATCAAACTCTAGCTTCGAACGTAGAATAACTAAGTGCAAAGTCCCTAGATTCTACGGTAATTTGGACGGCACTTACTATGCCACCTCTTTCAAGGTCGAATTCAATAACCAAACGGCCCACAATAATACAAAATAACCCAATACTTTCTATGCCATTCTTGGCCAACCATAACCCAATTCTTAAATCCCTTTCAATACTTTCCAATCCAAGTTCTTAGGTATAACATGATATCTAGCCCTAGACATCTTCAACAATTACAATCTTAAGGCTAACATGCCCATTTCAGTTTTTAACAAGACAACAAGATCTAAATCTATACAATATAAAACAGCCTCAGGCTCAATTCTATACTACTACAATATAACAGCCTTAGGCTCAACTCTAAACTACTAAAATAAAACAGCCTCAGGCTCACATCTATACTACTAAAATAAAACAGCCTTAGGCTCATAACCAAGAGAAAGGGGAAACTCTTACCTTAAGGAATAGCCCACGTCATACTCACAAGTTTACCCACACTTTTTCTTCTTGCCGCTCCAACAATCTCCTCTAAAGCTAGGTTTTCTTCCAAAAACTAGAGAGAAGGGAGAGGGTTTTCCATGGAAGGGTTTTGAAATGAAATGGCCAAGTCTTCCAAGACTTGGCCCTAAAATAGGCCCTAATATGGTCAAAAGGGATGGGAGGGACACTTGTCACCCTCCCTAGGTTTTTAACAAAATATCTCCGATTTGACCTTTTATCGCGAAAAACCCGCTTAGCGCAAGGCGCCACTCCAGAAAATGTTCCAGCAATCCGCGTGCCTGCGTTCAGCGCGGCGCTGCAACCCCATGGACCCAGAACAAACGCGGCGCTGCGGCGCGCGGCTGTACCTGAATCAGCTGCTGCTGCTGCTGCGCCAAACTTGAAACTTCCATAACTTTTGACTCCGATGTCCAAACGACGAACGGTTTGTTGCGTTGGGATCTAGATTTAACGGACTACACATTAGGCCTTTTAAACACCTCGAAATTCTTAACAACTGGGGTACAACACTCCAAGGCAAACTCAAAATCCGTCCAACACATGTTGTCAACTTATCTATCAACTTTTTACATCTTAAATTCCTTGGTATGTTCTTATCTAACTCCTTGAATTTACGGGGTGTAACATTCTCCCCCCCTTAGAAACATTCGTCCCGAATGTTCCTTCTAAGACTCCAAAACGCAGACGCCGGTATAGTCTTCACTACTCCACTCATGAAAGAATCAGTTATGCCACTCATGGACTTATCACTAGAAAAAAAATACTCCCCACATACTATGTACTTCCGACAAGGATCACTGTAAAATCTTTTACTCTGTGGCCTTACCTCTAAGGTCTCGATTGTTATAAATTCTAAGGTTCAAAACTTCTCATCCTCGGACTTACCCTTTTCACTAACCGGGCTTCTAAATCACATTTTTACACGAAGCTATTCGAACATAGCAATTAACACATCACCATAACAACAATGCATACTAGTCTCTAGAGGGTTAAGAATATACCTGTAACTACTGCTTCGCTTTCTCTTTCTGCCGTTCTACTCATGTTCCTTCCCTGCACGGCGCACAAAAGGAAGAGATGAATCACCATCGATCCCGAAGGTGAGTCTCTACATCCGCGCTATCTCGGTTGGACAATTCCTCGCAAATGGCCTGTTGCCGCATACAAAACAAACCCCATCCCAAAGACGACACTCCCACCATGGAGCCTACCACAACGCCACAACGAGGTAGGGTGGTCCCATCGACTAACGTCCCGCTCCCCAAAAACACGAAACTCGGGAGCCCGACTTGCTCCTCGAATTCCTAAACGCCCCAAGGCGTGATGGAGCACTCTGTACTGGCTGAGGTAAATAACTAGCTTCTTTGAGGCCTGCCTCGAAGGTCACGAGAGGACTCTCATCCCGGCCCTCTTCGCGATCTTGGTTATTCCGCGACCTCACGTTCCTCACTGCCGCGCATAGGCTGGACGCGGGCAATGTCCATGCCTGAAAGAGCTACGTTGTGCATCCTCCGCTAAATAATCATCGAGCCCGGTGACATAACGGTGCACTCTATCCTCCATATTGGCCACCAAAACGGGGACATACCGGGCCAATGAGTCAAACTCTACATTGTACTCCGAATCAGGCGCCTCTTTGTCTTAGCATCAAAATTTGTCGGCGTGCCCTCCAAATCCGTGGAGGCAAGAAATGGCCAGAAAGCCTCGAGAACTCACCCCTGACCGGTGGAGGGCATGTTCCCCGGGACAGCTCCCACGAATCAAACCAGTCGACTGCAGTATCACGCAGCCGATGTGAACCCAAAACCACTGACTCGGTCTCCGAAGCCTTGATCACTCTCATGATCCGCTGTAACTGTCGGATGAACTCCTGCGGATCATCCTCAGGCCTCGACCCGTAGAACTCAGGTGGGCTACAACTCAGAAAATCCCGTAGCCTCAAACTATCTGACCTCGGGTGAACTATGGGTGCTACTGGAACTGCTGCATCCAGTCTATCCTCGTGCCTGGCCACGATCCTGGCCAATAACTGGGCCATCTCCTTGTAACCCATCTCCTCTGCCCGGTGCGGATCGAGGCTCGGTGCCGTAGTCTCGGGAGAGACGGCCGCTTCTACTCGCAGCTCCCTCTGCTGCTCTACTCGCAGCTCCCTCTGCTGCCTTGCCCTTCTGGGCTCTGGTTGCCTTGCGTGGAGGCATCACTGGTATACAAAGAACACGTCAGAGAGAGTCCAACTTATAACACCGATCTAAGGCACGATCTCAGAGTGAGAAGAATGGAAACCAATCCTAAATATCCCATAGCCTCCTGATTATTGATGTGGTGCACAACACACCGATAATCAAGACTCTACTGGATACGGTCTGTAGACACTCTCCGAGGACTAACTGCTCTGATACCACTTTGTCACGACCCGAACCCGGGCCCGTGACTGGTGCCTTACCCCGGGCACCCTAGTGATACAACATCAGAGAAAAACCAGCGGAAATAAAAACTCAAGAATGAAAACAGTGAAATAAGAAAGTAGGCTAACCCAAACGGTTACCTTTTTTATACATAATTTAAAACTTGAACAGTTACATCCCATACAAACCTGCCCACAACAGTGCTACAGACCTCTAAGAATTTTGAAACCATAATGACGGGACAGGGCCCCGCCATGCCCCTGAATATACAAAAGTCTACTACTTCAGGGAACCGTACCACAGGACAAGCTTCCGGAGATATGGAGCTTTCCGAGAACCGAACAGCGATCCTAAGAGAGTGGATCAGCAAGCTATGTACCTCAACCTGCGGCATGAACGGCCCGAAGGAGGTCGAGCAACAGGTACCAAGTATGTGAAACTATAAAATACTGTAAATGAAATCATAATAGTCTATATAAAGCAGGAGACATGTATGATAACCAAATTACAACACCACAACTTAAAAGCAGTCATATCAAGATAGGGACTCATGCCCGTGAAATCATCACTCAAATACAACCCGGGAATTTAACCCGCACAAAGGCCGCATGCCCCGGCATCTCACCTCGGTATAAGCATGGCCCTGGAGCCGTCCTAGTGGGCCCATACCCGTGGACCATCCAACGTGTCGGTATGCCCAAAGGAGATAACAAGATAACAATCCTTGTGGAAGCATACCCGTGGGCTACCCAACGTGTCGGTATGTCCAAACAACTAACAAGAGAATACTCACCGTGGAAGCATACCCGTGGGCTACCCAACGTGTCAGTATGTCCGATCAAATAACAATAACAACACCCCAATGGAAGCACACCCGTGGGCTACCCAACGTGTCGGTATGTCCATCAATCAACCAGATAGCCGGCCCTCCAACGAGAGGCGCGGTAGCACATAAATACAACACTTGCACACAGAAGCTATCACTACAAGCATAGGCCCGTTACACACAACTCAAGGTACTATAAATATTTCTTAACACAATGTCAAGTATACCATTTAAAACCCAAGTACTTAACCCCTTTAGGATCAAGATACTCCTACCTTTTATAAACAAGTCACTTATGTTTTTCCATCACAAGAAGTTCAATATTTGAAAACGAGTTACTTCCCTTTTCCCAAAATCAAGTTACCATTTTAAATCTAATAATGAAACCATTTCTTTATTTTCATAAAGTCGTTATAACTAACCTCCCATAAAACTATTACAACACTTTATGATTAATAAAACAAGTCAAGACAAAATCATGCCTTTCTTTTAAACCAAAATACTTCAAATTCTTAAGTCTCTTTTCCTTTAGAAAATCGAATTCCTTACTTTGGAATTTTTAAGAAGATCAAAACTTGATTTCAATAATTCTCATTAAATGACCATGATCTAGGAAATGTAATGCCATTTTGTCTTATCTTAGCTTCTATGCAGATGGAGGTTTCTCTTGGTTTTAGTATGATTAATGTCATTACTTCTTTCCTTTATCGTATTTGCGTTGGCTTGTTCGATCCTTATTCCCATTTCCGAAATTGTAACGTTATTCTTTTAAAAACCAAGTATTCATATCTCACGAATTAGGTTTTATACTTTTCAACACCATTTAGGTCAATTACAAGTCACGTCTCTTATCTTTTGAAAACAACAAACCATTCTTTTAGCTACATAAAGCGGTTATAACAAACTTCCCATAAAGCCGTTATAACACTTTATGTTTTAAACCAACCAATTACCACTATAAACATTTATGAGACCAATAGGGCTCATTCTTTAACCACCGAGTACCCGTTACCAACGGATAAGACTTTACTACTATTTTCACACAACGAAGCCCTTAACACTTCATATCAAGTCAAGGCACAAAAGGGAAATCAAATTCCTTTAACACTCGTGCGTCTACCGCACTATATATTTTACAAATAGTCATGCTGAAGAGGATAGGAAGAATCACATACCTCGCGACGATTGTCGACAATAAGCAAAATGCTCCACAGTACTATCGCCCTTAAGTAGAATATGCTACCGTAGTACTTCAATCCTATAAGGGTCATGAAACGTCTATCAAACTCTAGCTTCGAACGTAGAATAACTAAGTGCAAAGTCCCTAGATTCTACGGTAATTTGGACGGCACTTCCTTTGTTCTTACTTACTATGCCACCTCTTTCAAGGTCGAATTCAATAACCAAACGGCCCACAATAATACAAAATAACCCAATACTTTCTATGCCATTCTTGGCCAACCATAACCCAATTCTTAAATCCCTTTCAATACTTTCCAATCCAAGTTCTTAGGTATAACATGATATCTAGCCCTAGACATCTTCAACAATTACAATCTTAAGGCTAACATGCCCATTTCAGTTTTTAACAAGACAACAAGATCTAAATCTATACAATATAAAACAGCCTCAGGCTCAATTCTATACTACTACAATATAACAGCCTTAGGCTCAACTCTAAACTACTAAAATAAAACAGCCTCAGGCTCACATCTATACTACTAAAATAAAACAGCCTTAGGCTCATAACCAAGAGAAAGGGGAAACTCTTACCTTAAGGAATAGCCCACCAGCGTTACCCACAAGTTTACCCACACTTTTTCTTCTTGCCGCCGCTCCAACAATCTCCTCTAAAGCTAGGTTTTCTTCCAAAAACTAGAGAGAAGGGAGAGGGTTTTCCATGGAAGGGTTTTGAAATGAAATGGCCAAGTCTTCCAAGACTTGGCCCTAAAATAGGCCCTAATATGGTCAAAAGGGATGGGAGGGACACTTGTCACCCTCCCTTAGGTTTTTAACAAAATATCTCCTGATTTCAGCCTTTTATCGCGAAAAAAACCCGCGCCGCGCCATGCCCGCCCGCCATGGCGCTCCACTCCGAGAAAATGTTCCAGCAATTGGCGCCGCCCGCATTCCGGCCGCGCGCTGCAACCCCGCGGACCCCGAACAAGCGGCGCGCTGCCTCGTCCGTGGCGCGCGCTGCACCTGAACCGCTGCTGCTGCTGCGCACCAAACTTGAAACTTCCATAACTTTTGACTGATGTCCAAACGATTTAGCGGTTTGTTGCGTTGGGATCTAGATTTAACGGACTACACATTAGGCCTTTTAAACACCTCGAAATTCTTAACAACTGGGGTACAACACTCCAAGGCAAACCCAAAATCCGTCCAACACATGTTGTCAACTTATCTATCAACTTTTTACATCTTAAATTCCTTGGTATGTTCTTATCTAACTCCTTGAATTTACGGGGTGTAACAAAAAGCACCAAGGAATACACATGAACACCAGGTCCCACCTGTGTCATAATAAAATTGTACGGGGTAAGTACGAAGGCATAGCCGACTACTAAAACCCACAGTACCAACAATGCTATACAACTGTATCACGAGGTCTTTCTAGACCGCGCCACATGATCGAAGCTGGCCACTCGCCCTCAATATCAATGTGCGCGTCAAATCCTGGAACTTACCGCAGCTCTGCATAGGCCACCTAGGCCCGCATGAGGTATTCCCCACATCGAGGGTAGCTACCCCTCGGCATCGTCCTGGACTCTCGTAGTCCGCATGGCCACATAGACCGCATGAGGTATTCCTCGCACACTAACCTGGAACTCTCGTAGCTCCGCATAGGTCCCCTGGACCCGCATGAGGCATCCCTCGCATCGGGGGGCAGCTTAACCCCCGGTATAACATGTCAAGAGGTGAGTGGTACAATACTAACATAACGGCTTATCGTTAAACAACATAAGCACAATCAAGGGAAACCCCTTTACACAAACATCACAAGACACTAACACACGTAGCATCCTAACATGTTTACTTATCAAACCAACAAGAAAGTATTACAAGGCTATCACAAACCAACATAGTCAAGTTATTCACACAAGGTACTTTCTATTTTATGTCAACAAGTTCGGGTTTTTATCCCCAAAGTACTTCATACATTAACTCTTTAAAAAGATCCGTTTCTTTCACAAGAGTCACACGATACCCGTAGTATCAAAATAGAGTGACTATCTTTTTAAGTAAACCAAAACAATTTCCCTACCTTCTTTTTGAACCAACTTAAGACAAAAGCATGCCTTCCTTTTTAAACGAAAACACTTCAAATTTTCAAGTCTTTGTCTTTTATAAATCAAGTCCTTACTTTGAAATTTTAAGAAAATCAAAACTTGTTTATTAATGATCTTATTAAAGCAGCCATGATCTAGGAAATGTAATACAATTTTGTCTTATCTTAGCTTCTATGCAGATGGAGGTTTCTACTGGTTTTAATAATACTTAATTAGTCAATACATTTTCCTTTATTAGCGCTGCAGTGGTTTGTTCGATACTTATTCTCATTTCCGAAATCAATACAAGGCTTTCATAAACAATTAAGTAAACCGTTCCTTTTATTTCTCTTAAGTCGTTATACCTAACTTCCCATAAAGCTAGTATAACTCTTAAGCTTTTAAAACCAAGTATTACTCTTCTTTCAAAAATGGTTCTTAATTCTTTTGAAATACTTCAAGATTTTTTATTATTAGACTCAAGTCAGAAGACATCGCAGTAAAACCACGTTCAGTTAACACACGTACGTCTACCGTACTATATATATTCTTTTAAAAATATCATGCTCAAGAGGATAGGAAGAATCACATACCTCCTCGGCGAAATCCACCTGCCAAGTCGAATATGTCGCGCGCAGAGTATCAACCTATAATAGTCAAAATACGTCTATCAACGTCTAGACTACTCTGTAGAATATTCTAAGCAGAAGGTTCTTACTTCTACGGAAAATTGGGCAGCACTTCCCTACCCGTCAAACTACTCAAGTCTACTGTAAATACAGTCCTATGTAATTACAGTTCAATTCTCTTCTTTTATACCATCCTTCTATATCTTATACTCAATTATAACCTACTATATGTAATTTCCAATTACAATAGAAGTAAAAAGATATTTACCTCGATAAGCCCAAAATTATCCAAGATTAAAGTCGATCCTGAGCAAGGTTTAGCTCCTATTCTGCACGCTCCAATTCGCTCCAAGAAACCCTTAGAAGTTCTAAACAACTTCTACTTAATACTTCAACCAACTAAGAAGATTTTCCTAGGGCTTCATTTTGTGACTAAAGGATATAAAGTAGCATTTCCGGGCTTTTTAGTATAGAGGTAACTTTGGAATACTACAATGTATTTGGGCCAAGGTATTTTGGAATAGTAACAATACTTTTCTACCAAAGGGGTATTTGGACAGCTTGAGGAAGGGAGTGTTTAGTACGAGCTTCCAAGAGGGGGAGAGGGATTTTGAGACTTGGAAAATGTTTAAGTGATGAAGAATAAGTCTTGCACACAAGGGGTATTTATAGGGAAATCAATGGTCAAGATTCAAGCATGTGGATGGTGGAGATTTAGACAAGTGCTACCTTATCTATCTACTTTGCAAGACTTTTGACCAAAGGTGTTTGGCCTTTTTCACACAAAAAACGTGCCACACAAAATGTCCACCAAACCGTCCACTTGAGGGTGACACATGTCGCCCTCTCGTTGGTCCAAAATATTTCATCTCTCGGGAAAATCCAAAATAAATAAATTCTTGAAAACGTAAAATTCTTTTACAAGGTTCGGAAAATTTTCCGTCGGAAAAACAAATCTTTTTCGTGGATGTGCACAATTTCGTCCTTAACAATAATTCGGGCTTACAAAATTGTATGTACGTCCTCACATACATACTCTGGAAAATATGGGGTATAACATATCCAATGGACCTAGATTGTCAAAATCTTGTACGTCTACCGTACTATACATTTACAACCTATTCATGCTCAAGAGATAAGAAAGTTCCACATACCTCTTCGGTTTAATCCACTTGCTAAGTCCAATTCGCCGTACGTAGTATGTCAACCTATAATGACCATAGTACGTCTATTAATGCCTTACTTCAAACGTAGAACATTATAAGTGTAAAGTCTCTAAATTCTACGGAAAATCGGACAGCACCTCCTTTGTTTCTACTTACTTTGCCACCTTTTTCAAGGCCGAATACAATAACCAAACACGCCACATTTAAGGCCCAATCAATGAAATCAACAATAGGGGATTACACGCCTACTAGACGTGTAAAATTCCGCCCCACAAACGATATAAAACTAATACAACTACTAGGCCAATTCGGCAAATTTGAAGTACTATAACATCAATTCTAATCCAATTTCCATTTCAATCCAAGTTGTTAGCATAACATGATATCAAGTCGCAATCGATTATACTACTATAATCTTCAAGTAAGTAACATGCGACGATTCTAATTAACGACCAAAATTGTATTTCAATTTCAAAAGGCTAAACATGTCATTTCGGTTTTGAGCTCCTAAAATTCCATAACACTTATCAAACTTCATAACACATATCACATGATCATTTCTAACTTATAATAACATGGAATCTTCAATTACAAAAGTAAGACGAAGATTATACCTCATTTAGCCCAAATATGATCCAAGACTACAAGTCGATCCTTAGCAACTTTAGCTCCTCTTTTTGACGTTCCAATCCACTCCAAGCAACCCTTAGAAGCTTATGAAGAACTTCTCTTCAAGTAAAAACTCCAAAGTTGAAGAACTCCCTAGGTTTTCGCCTTGCGGCTAAACGAAAACACCATTTTTCCGGGATTTTTCTATTGAGATACACTTACAATACCCTTAGGTACATTGGTTTAAAGTGGGGAGATTATTGGACAACAATTGAAAAAATTTGTCTTGCAAAGGAGGGCAAACCCGAGAGCTCCTCTCAAGAACACAAAATTTTCTCTAAATTTTTCTAAGTGTAGAAGTCATCTTGCACTAGTAGGATGAATATATAACCAAATGGAGGGTTAAGATTAGAACACTTGTGTGGTTTGGATGCATTTCACAAGGATCAAGCCAAGTGGCATTTGACTTAGTCAACAATGTCAAGCTATTTGTCTTGCAAGACTTGGTCATTTAAATTATGGTCAAATGACCATCCTAACCATGTATTTTCATCCAAGACCAAGTAAGGGGGGTGACACGTGTCGCCCTCACGTTCGTCGCAATATTTCGTTTTCCGACATTTCCATAATTCCGATAAATTCTTACTCGTCTCGAATCTTAACATTTGAGTTCTTACGTACGTTCTTAGAAACATATCCTGAAATTCCGGGGTGTAACATTCTTCCCCCCTTAGAAACATTCGTCCCCGAATGTTCTTCCGGAGTCAATCTTATAAGTAGCGACATAGTCTGCTTTTACAACCCCCACATACCAAAAATGCCACACGTGGCCACATAACAATACTAATACCAGAACGTCAACCTGAACTCCAAGTGTCGACGTCGGTTATCTGCAAAAGCCTGCGACTCGAGCTTACTCACGATCTTTCTGGATAAGCTTCGCTTATCCACGGCCGTGAATCGATGCGGGTCAACTAACTGTACCTCGTCCACGTCGAACTAACCAATCGACGACCTACACTTTCTTGCATACAAGGCCTCATACAGGGCCATCCGAATACCGGAAGGGTATCTGTTATCGTACGTAACTCAACAAGAGGCAAATAATCCTTTCAGCTGACTCTGAAATCAATAACATCGGCCTGCAACCTATCCTCAAGTGCCTGGATAGTATGCTCTGTGTTATACCCCGTAGTTCCAGGGTATGTATGTGAGGACGTACGTACGAGAATACGACAGAAATGTTGGAAAGAAAGAAAGGTGTGATTTTTCGACGGAAAAGTTTTCGGGTTTTGTGAAGGAAAAAGGTTCGTTAATGGGAATTGGATTCCCAGATTTGGTATTTGGACTTCTTGGATTATATTAGAATTTTGAGATTTTATTTTCGGAAATGGTCACGTGGGGCCCACGGGAGAATTTACGGTTTTGTGGGGCCCACTTTGTTTTTGAGATTTTCGGTATTTTGGATATTTTCGGAAGACAAAATATTTTGGACGAGTAAGGGGGCGACACGTGTCACCCCCCTTGAGTGGCCATGTGGGCCGAATTGGAGGGACAAGTGGCTAGCCACTTGTCCCCTTGGCCGAAATGGCCATGACACTTGGAAGCCCAAATCGTTGGCCATGTGGTGTGGTGGGACCCCCACACACATGGCCCAATCTTGACCACACACTTGCATATATCTTGACCCTTGATTCTTCTATATATACCCCCTTAGTTGAATACTTCATATCATCCACACTTAAGTCTTCCAAGGCAAAATACTCCCTCCCTTTAGGCTTGTGTTTTCGTCCCTCCCCCCTCATGTGTAGAAAATACTTTGTGTATTGTTGTATAATCCCAAATACCTTAGCCTAGTATCCCTAGTTGTATTTCAAAGTTATTTCAATACTAGGAGCCCGAAAATACTACTTTTTTTCCAAAAGTCGCAAAATGAAACCCTAGAAAATCTTCATAAGCTTGGTTGAAGTGTTAAGAGAAGTTGTTTAGAAACTTCTAAGGGTTGCTTGGAGCGGGTTGGAGCGTAAGGATTTGGAGCTAAACGTTGCTCAGGATCGACATATAATCTTGGATAATTTTGGGCTTATCGAGGTAATAATCTATGTCCCCCTATTGTAATTGGATATTACATGTTGTAGTAATTATACTTGAGTATTTTATATGAGGATAGAAGGTTGATAGAATTAAACTGTATTTACATTGGACTGTATTTACAGTAGACTTGTAGTATATTTGTGGGGCAGTGTTGTACACGTCCGGTTAAACGTGTAACCCCCTTGGAGTTGTTGGCTTGGTAGCGGGCCTTGATAGATGAGGAGATTTGTGTGGTTGCGGGGAGGTCGCCGAATTTTACGTAGAATAAGGAATCTTGTAATTAGAATATTCTACGAAGAGATCTAGAAGTTGATAGACGTTTTATGGCCAGTATTGTCACGACCCGATCCCGGGCCCGTGACTGGTGCCTTACCCCGGGCACCCTAGTGATACAACATCAGAGAAAACCAGCGGAAAATAAAACTTACACAAGAAACAAGATATATGATCATAAAACAGGCCAACCAAACGGTTACCTTCCAATAAAGTATATATATATAACTCTTTCAAAACGAACAGTTTAATCCTTTTTACAAACCCTGCCCACAACAGTACTACAGACCTCTAAGAGTTTTTATACAACATGACGGGACAGGGCCGCCATACCCCGAATGTACAAAAACCTACAACTCGTGTAACATACCAAAAGATAAGCCTCGGAGGACGGAGCTTCCAACGCCGAACCGTGATCCTAAGAGCGAGGATCAACTCGATGTACTCCTACCGCGGCATGAACGCGGCCCGAAGGAGGTCGATAACAGTACCAAGTATGTGGCGAAAATCTGCAGTTAAATCATAACAGTCTACATAAAGCGGGAGACATGTATGATAACAAAAATACAGTACGCAATCATAAAAGCAGTCAAGTCAGGGACTCACGCCCTCAATGTCATTACTCAATATAACTATGGGTCTCACGCCCACAACATCAATCATGTTTGCATCGTGGACACATGCCCCCGGAATTCTGCATCGGTGTAGACATGTCCATGATGCAACAATAATAACAATGCCGCAAGGCACGCCGGAGTGCGCCGGTGTAGATATGTCCATGTAACATCAACAACAATATACTGGGTGATCAACCCCGCCGCATGGCCACACGCCCCCGGAATTCTGCATCGGTGTAGACATGTCCATGTAACCACAATAACAATATATCGGGTAATCAACCTGCCATACGGCCACATGCCGGACTCTGCATCGGTGTAGACATGTCCATGATGCAACAATAATAACAATATACCGCACAACTAGGCTATCACAAACAAGCTTAGGCGAGTTACACAACAACAAGCATAGGCGAGTTACACAACAAATTACCATACTTCTAGACTTTTATAAAAGATCCACTCTTTCTCAAGAAGTCACCTGATATCAACATTTGCACAACAAAGGCTATCACAACAAGCATAGGCGAGTTACACAACAACAAGCATAGGCAAGTTATACACAACTCAAGGTACTTCCATTTTGTATCCAAGTCTGGGTTTTAACCCTAAAGTACTACGTACATTAACTCTTTTTAAAGGATCCGTTCCTTTCACAAAAAGTCACATAATACCCGTAGTATAAAATAGAGTGACTATCTTTTTTAAGTAAACCAAAATACTTCCCTTTGTAAAATCAAGTAACAACATTATTTTCCAAACGTTCAAGTTTGCCTAATTTCAAATGCTCAAGTTTCTCATTTTAGAAAGGTTTCATAACTCATAGTTTTAATCTCTTTTAAAACAATTGAGTACATATGTCTTGTACGTGAGCCGTTTATTCTTGTTTACAACAATCTTGTTACAGCAGCCATGATCTAGGAAATGTAATACAATTTTTGTCTTATCTTAGCTTCTATGCAGATGGAGGTTTCTACTGGTTTTAATAATAATTTGTTATTTGTCAATACACTTTCCTTTATTAGCGCTGCTGTGGTTTGTTCGACACTTATTCTCATTTCCGAAATCAATAAAACATTATTCTTTTTAAAACCAAGTACTCATTACTCGCGAATGAGGTTTCACAACACTTTTAACAAAATGTTAATTACCAAGTAAAACAAGTTAAGTCTCTTATCTTTCAAGATCAAGTCTCTTAACTTCTACAATCAATAAACCAATCTTTTACCTACATAGAGTCGTTATAACTAACTTCCCATAAAGCTATTATAACACCCTATGTTTTAAACCAACCAACTCATTTAGCACATGTACGTCTACTGTACTACATAGTTTACAAAGCATCATGCTAGAAGGATAGGAAGAGGTTCACATACCTCGCGACGATTATCGACAATAAGCAAAACGCTCCACAGTACTGTAACCCGGCTAGCCGTTTCCACTCTTCAAGTAGAATACGCTACTCGTAGTACTTCCACCTATAAGGCCACAGACGCTATTAACTTCTAATCGCGGTTCCATATTCTACAGAAAATTCGGCATTCTCCCGCAATCTGCCAGCGTAAATCTCCTCCTCTATCGCGGCCGGCTACCAAGCCAACCAGGGGGGGGGGGGGTTATACGTCCAACCGGACGTATACAATTCTACTATACAGTAATACCACAAGTCTCATGTCTGATACCCTATGTAATTACGATTCGATTCTCTTCTTTAAATTCAGGCTTAAGTCAAAAGACATTGCCGCAAAGCTATGCTTAGTTCTATATATAGTATGCCTCAACTATATAATCCTACAATATGTAATTTCCAATTACAATAAGGGAACAAGAATATTTACCTCGATAAGCCCAAAATTATCCGAGATAAAAGTCTATCCTGAGCAAGGTTTAGCTCCTACTCCGTGCGCTCCAATCCGCTCCAAACAACCCTTAGAAGTTCTAACCAACTTCTACTTAAATACTTCAACTCGCTATGAAGATTTTCTTAGGGTTTTGGTTTGAGACTAAAAGGACAAAAGGTAGTATTTCCGGGCTCTACGTATAGAGGTAACTTTTGGAATACTACAAGGTAAAGGCTAAGGTATTTTGGGCATTATAACAATACTTGGAGAAGTATTTCAATACCACAAGGGAGGGGGTATTATACGAGAACAACAATGCAAGGGGGGGTACCCCTCGGCTAGAGCACTACCAAGGGGGGAGGGTACCCCTCTCGGCCACAAGGCCACCCAAAGGGGAAGGGGAGAGGCTTGGACGAGAACAACACAAAGGGGGGGGAGAGTTTTCAAGGCTTAGACAAAGTGAGGAATGGATGAATAAGTTCATCACAAAGGGGGGTATTTATAGGGACACCAACGGACAAGATCAAGCCATGTGGGGGGCAAGTGGATGGCCAAGATTGGCACAAGTGCACCCTAACCTACTCCTTAAATCCCTCACAAAACAAAGACCCATGAAAAGGGCCTCAAAACCCTCCTAGCCGTGGCCTCTCAAACCGTCCAATGAGGGTGACAAGTGTCACCCTCCCGTTGGTCCAAAAATGTTCCGTCGCTCGGAAAAATCCGCAAAAATACTAAACGACATAGCCGGAATTTTCCCTTCGCAAGCTTAGTAAAACGTTTCGTCGAAAAACGACTCTAATCGGGTGTTGTGCACAAAATTTCGAAACATGCCTAACTTTAAGGCTCCAACTTCTCTACGTACGCCCACACGTACATACTCTGGAAATACGGGGTATAACATTCTCCCCTCCTTAGAAACATTCGTCCCGAATGTTCCTTCTCAAAACGGATATCGATGAAGTTCCTCTAACAAGTTGCCAACGCCACAGCTTGGCCATAAAATAACACACGTTCTCTTCCTTCCTTACTCGTCGTGCCCCGCCGAACACTTGAACTCTCCCAAGACGTACCATACTTGATCATCACTTCGCTTTCCAAAGCGTGGAGTCACTACCTCCAAACTTGGTCATCTTACTAGCTTCACTTTTCCGCCAAGGCCATTCCCGGCCTTCACGAACCGATTCTGGTCGAACGCATCCACGAACTCATACGATGGTTAACAAAACTCGGGCCTAGCATCCTCGTGACCCTACCACCTGGCAGGACCACCTCGAACTGACCCCACCACAAACCGGGCTGCGGGTTGACCCGCGAATGGTCCTCAACCCGACCCCACAACCGCGCCACACTCTTGTTCCCCGATCCGGAACAATCTTACCTATTCAAGTCATGAAAACTACCACTTCCATTTTACACAACCCAAGGAATTCCCCACAATAACTCCACGTATACTACGCACTCTAAATAAAGGTCAAACATAAAATAAATCGTTTACACAAGACGACCTTACCTCTAAGGTCTCAATCGTGAAATAGTCTAAGGTTCACACTTACCATGCCCCCAGGCTTACCCTTCTACACTAACCAGGTTTCTAAATCACATTTTAGCACAAAGCTATCCGAACATAACACTAAACACATCAGCATACAAAACTCTAGAGGGTTAAGGATATACCTGTCTCCACCGCGTCACTCTAATCATAGGTCCGTCATGTAGGGCGCATAACTGTAGAAGGTGATGAACCACCATCGATCTCGAAGGTGAGTCGTAACATCCGTATACCTTGGTCGGACGGTTCCTCGCAAAAAATGGCCATGCTGGCCGCAAAATAACAAGCTCCTTGGCACCACGACACTCTAAATGCGGTCTACCACATCGACCACACCGAGGTAGGGGTGATGCATCCGCCAACACCCTACTTCGAAACACGAACCTGGAGCCACGACCGCTCCGAATACTCTGGATGCCACGAAGGTTGTGGAGGACCACTGCGACCGGGCGGAGGTACAAAACTAGTTTCTTCTTTGGCGGTCCGCCTCGAAAGTCACCAAAGGACCTCGTTGCTCGCCCTCTTCTGCGATCTTGGTCATTCCGTCGACCTCTCCGCTCTTCACCCCAAGCGCATAAGCTGCATGCGGGAAATGTCCATGCGGTGAAGAGCTACACCCGAGCAAGCCTACGCCAAGTAATCATCTAACGTGCGTAACGGTGTACTCATCCTCCATATCGGCTACTCTGGCGGGGCATAACGAGCCAAGGAGTCGAACTCACATTGTACTCGGAATGCGCGCTCGCCTCAACATCAAAAATCTGTCGGTCCGAGCCCTCGCCATCCGTGGAGGCAAGAAATGTGCAAGAAATGCCCCGAGAACTCGTCCCCAAACGGTGGAAGTGCATTCTCTCCGGGGCAGCTCGCGAATCAAATCGATCATGCGGTATCACGCGGCCGATGCGAACCTAAGACCACCGACTCGGTCTCGAAGCCTTGATCACTCTCATGATCCGTCAGAATCGCTTCGGATGAACTCCTGCGGATCATCCTCGTGGCCTCGACCGTAGAACTCGCGGGCTACATCTCGTAAAGTCCTGTAGCCTCAAACTATCCGATCTAGGGTGAACCTGGTGCTAATGGGCTGCTGCGTCCGGCCTTATCCTCATGTCCGCCACGACCACGGCAATAATCGCCAACTCCTTGTAACCCATCTTCTGCTCTCGGTGTGGGGTGGAGGCTCAGTATTGTGGTCTCAGCAGCCACCGCTGCGACTCTAAACTCTATCGGTGGCGTCGCAAAACTCGCGCCGTCAAGCATAATCTCAGTCTTGGCCAGGGCTGCGCCTCGTACTCCTCAGTATCTCACTAGCGGCACCCTCGTGCCTTGCCTTCGGGCTCTGGTTGCACTGCGCGGAGGCATAATCGGTAAAACGAGATACGTCGGAGGGTCCAACTTACAACACGGCTCTAAGGCACGATCTCGAATGAGAAGAATGGAAACCAATCCTAAATGTCCTATAGCCTCCGATTATAGATGTGGTGCACAACACACCGATAATCAAGACTTACTAGACACGCGATGCGTAGACACTTTCCGAGGATTAACTGCTCTGATACCACTTTTGTCACTTTGCCGCGAGGTTTTAGTGTCACTCCGGCAACCCAACAAATGGTACCGGGCTGCATGCGATCCCATACACAGCGAATGTGTCATACGGAGAGCCACGGTTGAATGCATTCCGTGGTAGAGCTCGCCTCTTTATACGCCCACGAAAGAGGTCGATCTGACAGTACCAAGTATGTGAAACTGAAAATACTGCAGTTAAATCATAACAGTCTACATAAAGCGGGAGACATGTATGATAACAAAAATACAGTACGCAATCATAAAAGCAGTCAAGTCAGGGACTCACGCCCTCAATGTCATTACTCAATATAACTATGGGTCTCACGCCCACAACATCAATCATGTTTGCATCATGGCCACATGCCCCCGGAATTCTGCATCGGTGTAGACATGTCCATGATGCAATAATAATAACAATGCGCGTGGCCACGCCCCGAATTACGCGCCGGTGTAGACGTGTCCATGTAACATCAACAACAATATACTGGGTGATCAACCCCGCCGCATGGCCACACGCCCCCGGAATTCTGCATCGGTGTAGACATGTCCATGTAACCACAATAACAATATATCGGGTAATCAACCCTGCTACATGGCCACATGCCCCCGGAATTCTGCATCGGTGTAGACATGTCCATGATGCAACAATAATAACAATATACCGCACAACCAGGCTATCACAAACAAGCTTAGGCGAGTTACACAACAACAAGCATAGGCGAGTTACACAACAAATTACCATACTTCTAGACTTTTATAAAAGATCCACTCTTTCTCAAGAAGTCACCTGATATCAACATTTGCACAACAAAGGCTATCACAACAAGCATAGGCGAGTTACACAACAACAAACATAGGCAAGTTATACACAACTCAAGGTACTTCCATTTTGTATCCAAGTCTGGGTTTTAACCCTAAAGTACTACGTACATTAAATCTTTTTAAAGGATTCGTTCCTTTCACAAAAAGTCACATAATACCCGTAGTATAAAATAGAGTGACTATCTTTTTTAAGTAAACCAAAATACTTCCCTTTGTAAAATCAAGTAACAACATTATTTTCCAAACGTTCAAGTTTGCCTAATTTCAAATGCTCAAGTTTCTCATTTTAGAAAGGTTTCATAACTCATAGTCTTAATCTCTTTTAAAACAATTGAGTACATATGTCTTGTACGTGAGCCGTTTATTCTTGTTTACAACAATCTTGTTACAGCAGCCATGATCTAGGAAATGTAATACAATTTTTGTCTTATCTTAGCTTCTATGCAGATGGAGGTTTCTACTGGTTTTAATAATAATTTGTTATTTGTCAATACACTTTCCTTTATTAGCGCTTCTGTGGTTTGTTCGACACTTATTCTCATTTCCGAAATCAATAAAACATTATTCTTTTTAAAACCAAGTACTCATTACTCGCGAATGAGGTTTCACAACACTTTTAACAAAATGTTAATTACCAAGTAAAACAAGTTAAGTCTCTTATCTTTCAAGATCAAGTCTCTTAACTTCTACAATCAATAAACCAATCTTTTACCTACATAGAGTCGTTATAACTAACTTCCCATAAAGCTATTATAACACCCTATGTTTTAAACCAACCAACTCATTTAGCACATGTACGTCTACCGTACTACATAGTTTACAAAGCATCATGCTAGAAGGATAGGAAGAGGTTCACATACCTCGCGACGATTATCGACAATAAGCAAAACGCTCCACAGTACTGTAACCTTGCTAGCCGTTTCCACTCTTCAAGTAGAATACGCTACTCGTAGTACTTCCACCTATAAGGCCACAAACGTCTATTAACTTCTAACCGCACGGTTCCATATTCTCTGAGAAAATTGGCGGCACCTCCACCACATGGCCGCGTAAATCTCCTCCTCTATCGCGGCCGCTACCAAGCCAACCCGGGGGGGGGGGGGGTTATACGTCTAACCGAACGTATACAATTCTACTATATAGTAATACCACAAGTCTACTGTAATACAGTCCTATGTAATTACAGTTCAGTTCTCTTCTTTAAATTCAGGCTTAAGTCAAAAGACATTGCCGCAAAGCTATGCTTAGTTCTATATATAGTATGCCTCAACTATATAATCCTACAATATGTAATTTCCAATTACAATAAGGGGACAAGAATATTTACCTCGATAAGCCCAAAATTATCCGAGATAAAAGTCGATCCTGAGCAAGGTTTAGCTCCTACTCCGTGCGCTCCAATCCGCTCCAAACAACCCTTAGAAGTTCTAACCAACTTCTACTTAAATACTTCAACTCGCTATGAAGATTTCCTTAGGGTTTTGGTTTGAGACTAAAAGGACAAAAGGTAGTATTTCCGGGCTCTACGTATAGAGGTAACTTTTGGAATACTACAAGGTAAAGGCTAAGGTATTTTGAGCATTATAACAATACTTGGAGAAGTATTTCAATACCACAAGGGAGGGGGTATTATACGAGAACAACAAGGCAAGGGGGGGTACCCCTCGGCTAGAGCACTACCAAGGGGGGGAGGGTACCCCTCTCGGCCACAAGGCCACTCAAAGGGGAAGGGGGAGAGGCTTGGACGAGAACAACACAAAGGGGGGGAGAGTTTTCAAGGCTTAGACAAAGTGAGGAATGAATGAATAAGTTCATCACAAATGGGGGGTATTTATAGGGACACCCACGGACAAGATCAAGCCACGTGGGGGGCAAGTGGATGGCCAATATTGGCACAAGTGCACCCTAACCTACTCCTTAAATCCCTCACAAAACAAAGACCCATGAAAAGGGCCTCAAAACCCTCCTAGCCGTGGCCTCTCAAACCGTCCAATGAGGGTGACAAGTGTCACCCTCCCGTTGGTCCAAAAATGTTCCGTCGCTCGGAAAAATCCGCAAAAATACTAAACGACATAGCCGGAATTTTCCCTTCGCAAGCTTAGTAAAACGTTTCGTCGAAAAACGACTCTAATCGGGTGTTGTGCACAAAATTTCGAAACATGCCTAACTTTAAGGCTCCAACTTCTCTACGTACGCCCACACGTACATACTCTGGAAATACGGGGTATAACAAGTATAGGTGGAAGTACTACGAGTAGCGTATTCTACTTGAAGGGTGGAAAATGCTAGCAAGGTTGTAGTACTTGGAGCATTTTGCTAATTGTCGATAATCGTCGCGAGGTATGTGAACCTCTTCCTATCTTTTCTAGCATGATTGTTGTGAACTATGTAGTACGGTAGACGTACATGTGCTAAGTGAATTTGGTTGGTTTATTGATTTTAAAAGATAAAGGACTTGACTTATATTTGACTTGATATAATATGTGAAGAACTTGAATTGTGTAGAAAGTTGTGAAACCTCATTCGCGAGTAATGAGTACTTGGTTTTAAAATAATAACGTTATATTGATTTCGGGAATGAGGATAAGTATCGAACAAACCACTGCAGCGTTAATAAAGGAAAATGTATTGACTAATTAATTACTATTAAAACCAGTAGAAACCTCCATCTGCATAGAAGCTAAGATAAGACAAAATTGTATTACATTTCCTAGATCATGGCTGCTTTAATAAGAATCACTATAAACAAGCATTAATTTTCTTGAATTTCCAAAGTAAGGAACGTGATTTCTAAAAGAAAAGAGACTTGAGGAATTGAAGAGTTTTTGGTTTAAAAGAAAGACATGGTTTTGTCTTAAATTGGTTTAAAACATAAAGTGTTATAACAGCTTTATGGGAAGTTAGTTATAACGACTTTATGGAAGCAAAAGAATGGTTTTATCATTGGTTTTTAAATGGTAACTTGACTTTAAAAGGAGAAGTGTTTTGGTCTAAAAAGGAGGCATGGTATTGTCTTAATTTGGTTTAAAAAGGAAAGTATGGAAGTTGTTTTGGCTTACTTAAAATGTTAGTCACTCTATTTTGATAATACGGACATCGGGTGACCTTTATAAAAGAAGTGGATCTTTTAAAAAGAATTTAACGTACGTAGCACTTTGGGGTTAAAACCTGGACGTTGGCATAAAATGAAAGTACCTTGAGTTGTGTGTAACTTGCCTACGTTTGCGTGTGATATCCTTGTCGTGCTAGTATTGTAATTCTATACCACCGCGTCTCTCGATGAAGGGCCGGCTGATTTGTTATGATCTTACTTGGACGTCTGCAGCGGTGTGGAGCATTCCACAGTGCACGTGATTATTATTCCATGGTCTAGCTCTACATGAGGTTTCTTGATTCGGTATCCGGTAGTTGGCTCTCGACTTGCCCCAAGTCGTGGTGATTCGCAGTATCGGTAGTTAGCCTTCGTACTTGCCCGTTCGGTTTGTGACGAAGTCTCGTGATTCCGCCAGTATCGGTAGTTAGTCTTCGTACTTGCCCGACCCATTACGTGGCGCAGCTTGGTATCGGTAGTTGGCTTCGTACTTGCCCCGGGTCGCCGTGGTATGGTTATGTAGATTTGTTGGTACGGCTTTGGTATCCGGTAGTTGGCTTCGTACTTGCCGGTCGATTGATGACGCGGCTTTGGTATCCGGTAGTTAGCCCGTACTTGCCGTCACGGTTTTATGACGCAGTGGGACACGGTGTTCATGTGTACTTCTTGGTGTTATTATATCATAGATCGCCGGTGAGGAAGGTATTCCACGCATGATTGATGTTGTGGGCGTGAGACCCATACTTATATTTGAGTGATGGCGAGGCGTGAGTCACGACTTGACGTATCGCTACATATTACGTCAGTAGTTTGGTTATCATATATGTCTCCCCTTTATGTAGACTACTATGATTTCGATTCTGATATTTTGATTTCACATACTTGGTACTGTTATCTTGACCTCGGCCGAGTGCGTTCATGCCGCAGTAGAGTACATCGGTTGTGGATCCTCGCTCATAGGATCACTGATTCAGCGTTTTGGGAAGCTCCGTTTCTCGAGGCTTATCTTTGGTATAGTCCTGTCGGTGTAGTTACTTGTACATTCGGGGGTATGGCGGGCCCCGTCCGTCATAGTTATGGTTACATTCTTAGAGGTGCAGAATCTTGTTTTGGGCGGGGTTTGTATCAGGATTTAACTGTTCTGTTGATATATTTATGTATATATTCGGAAGGTGACCGTTTTGGTTAGCTTTGTTTCATACTTTATGTCTTGTCTCATATTTTAGTTTTTATTTCATGATTCTCTCTCGATGTTGTATCACTAGGGTGCGGGTAAGGCACGATCGCGGCCGAGTCGTCGTGACAAAAGTGGTATCAAAGCGATTAGTCCTCGTAAAGTGTCTGAGGACCGTGTCTAGTAGAGTCTTGATTATCGGTGTGTTGTGCACCACATCTATAATCGAGGCTGCGAGACATTTAGGATTGGTTTCCATTCTTCTCACTCGAGATCGTGCCTTAGAGCCGTGTTGTAAGTTGGACTCCTCGGCGTATTCTTTTATATCGCTTATGCCTCACGCAAGGCAACCAGAGCCCGAGAAGGGCAAAGCGTGAGAGGAGGCGCGAGTAGAGCACGGAGGGTTACCAGGGTAGAGGCCCAGTTTTTACCCGGGGTGGTGCTACAGACGGCGGATTCTACTGTTATACCCCGTATTTCCAGAGTATGTACGTAAGGGAATACGTACAAAAGGTTAGCCTTGAAAGTTAGGCTTGGACGAAAATTATTGGGCACAACTCACAAAACGAATAGTTTTCCGACGAAACGTTTCCAAAGCTTTCATTGGATAAATTCCGACTATGTCATTTCTTATTTTTGCGGATTTTTCCGAGAGACGTAACACTTTGGACCAATGAGAGGGCAACACTTTCCACCCTCTCATTGGTGGATGTATCACGGCATTAGGGCCGATTGGAATGCCAAGCCTTGTCATAAAGTTGGCTAGATATTTTGTGTGCAAGTTGGCCAAGGACACTTGCCTAAATCCTCACCCTACACTTGCCTTGC
Source organism: Przewalskia tangutica (assembly GCA_029844215.1). Classification (NCBI taxonomy): domain Eukaryota; kingdom Viridiplantae; phylum Streptophyta; class Magnoliopsida; order Solanales; family Solanaceae; genus Przewalskia; species Przewalskia tangutica. The sequence goes on from CM056727.1 coordinate 71,279,651, forward strand.
ACTTGGCATAATCTTGGCCATTGGTTGGCCATGTCTTGACCTATAAATACCCCCCTTGTTGAAGAGTTATTTCATCCTAAATTGAGCAATCTATCTAAGTCTCAAAACCCTCCCTCTTCCTCTTGTTGTTTCGTCCAAACACACACCTCGCCTTGAGAAGCTTAGCCGAAACCTACCCCCCCCTCCCTTGGTAGAAAAGTTGCCTTCTAGTATTGTTATAATGCCCAATTTAACCTAGCCCAAATCCCTTAGTACTTAGTAGAAGTTGTGAGAAACTTCTAAGGATTCTTGGAGCACCTTGGAGCTTTGGATTAGGAGCTAAACCTCGCTCAGGATCGACTTTTTACTTGGATATTATTGGGCTTATCGAGGTAAATAATCCTAACCCTCTTTTGTAATTAGAGAATGCATACTGTAGAAGTATTGAAATAAGTATAAATACTTAGAAGGTTTGTTAAGAATAGAATTGAGTAACACCTTAGAAGGGTATAAAGAAGAATATCTGTTGTACTTACATAGGACTGTTTTCACAGTAGACTTATATAGCTCACCGGGTAGGGTTGTGCTGCCCGACTTTCCGTAGAATTGGGGACCCTCTGTTTAGAATGACCTGCAGAATAGTCTAGACTTTGATAGTTGTCTGTGACTATTATAGGCTGATTCTCTGCGCGCGACATACTCGACTTGGCAGGTGGATTTCGCCGAGAAGGTATGTGATTCTTCCTTTACCCTTGAGCATGATATGTTAAGTATATATAGTACGGTAGACGTACACATGATGATCGGCAATGTCTTTTGACTTAAGCTTGAATAATAAGAACCTTGAAGTATGTCAAAGGAATAATGAATCATTTCTAACAGAAGAGTAATATTTGGTTTTAAAACAAAAGCTTAAGAGTTATACTAGCTTTATGGGAAGTAGGTATAACAACTTAAGAATGATAAAAGGCTTTTGCTTGTTTGTTTATAAAAGCCTTGTATTGATTTCATTAAGTGTAGTAAGATTGGTTGATAGGTAGACATACTATGATCTGCATGTGTTAATTGTCTTGTAATGTTGTGAAAGGGGTCATTCTTGCTTTGGCTTACGTTGCTAACCGTAAGTCCGTTGTATCGTTATTGTATCACCTACCCCTTGACTTAGTATACAGGGCTTGCCACCGCGATGCGGGTCTATACGGCTATCACGGTCTATAAGACTATGCGAGCTGCGGTATGCTCGAGATTGATCATTCGGGTGCTTAGCCCGACGGGATGCCTATGCGGTCCATGGGACTATGCGGTCTTTTGAGGCTATGCGATGCGGAAGTCGAGGAGAATGCAGGGCTAGCTACCGTCGCGGGAATACCTCATGCGGGTCTGTGTGTGACCTATGCGGACTACGGAAGTCCAGGACTAGGCACGCAGAATGATACTATGGGCGGTTGGCCTTGCTTCGATCATTCGCGGCCTAGACTAGACCTGTTACAGTTTTCCTATTACTGTTATTGTTGTGATGTGGCACTATGTGCAATTGAACTGAATGTATTTGTGAAAAGGTTTTGAAATACTTTGATTTCATTTAAAGTACTTTATAGTTTCACATACTTGGTACCTGTTGTACTGACCTCCTTCGGGGGGCTGCGTTCATGCCGCAGGTTCTAGAGGGAAGCAGGTACTAGATCCACATCCTTAGGATCTCTACGTTGGTGTCAGGAGCTCCACTCTCTGGAGGCTCTACTTTTGGGTATGATCTCCTGTTGTAGATAGGTTGTACTGATCGAGGGTATGGCGGCCACTGTCCGCCATAGTTGTTATTTTCCTTAAGTACGTAGTCTGTTATGCGGTTGGGATGTATCGCAAAACTTGGTTTATGTATATACGAAAGGCAACCTTTTCTTCGAGATAAAATGTTCTAGTTATATCATGTTGCATGTCTTGTTTTATATTCCGCGATTGTTCTCGATGTATGACTACTTGGGTGCGGGTAAGGCACGATCCACGAACCGGGCAGTCGTGACAAAAGTGGTATCGAGCGATTAATCCTCGGAAAGTGTCTACAGGCCGTATCTAGTAAGTCTTGATTATCGGTGTGTTGTGCACCACACCAATAATCGAGAGGCTATAGGATATTTAGGATTGGTTTCCATTCTTCTCACTCTGAGATCGTGCTTTAGAGCCGTGTTATAGGTTGGACCTCTAACGTATTCCTTTCTATGTGATTATGCCTCCACGTAAGGCAACCCGGGCGAGAAGGGCAAAGCGTGGAGTCGCTAGTATGACACAGAGGTTCACGTGGCTCGAGCCCGTCTTTACCCGAGGCAATGCCTCGACGGCGAGTTCTACGACGCCGCCCCAGCGAGTTTAGGGCCACTGGCGGCGATGAGACCACAGTGCCTACGCCTCGATCCACCGGCCGGGCGAGAGTTAGGAGTACAAGAGATGGCGATTACTAGCCAAAGTCGTGGCGAGATATGAGAGAGGTTTGGCGGCCATTCGGTGCAGTTCGGCTCGGTAGCACCGTTGTTCACGGAGGCGAGATAGTTTGAGGCTACGGGACTTCCTTAGTCAGAGCCCGCCAGAGTTTTACTGGTCGGCGGAGGATGATCCGCGAGGAGTTCATCCGTCGATTGCGAAGGATTATGCGGGTGGTCAAGGCTTGAGACGAGTGCGTGATATTCGGTTCTCATCGGTGCGTGATACCGTGATCGATTGGTTGTCATGGGAGCTTTCGGGAGAGCATGCACCTCAGCGGCGTGGGATGAGTTTTGAGGCTTTTCTCACACTTCTGCCTCCGCAGATGAGGAGGCGCGATCGGCAATTTTATTCTTGAGGCGAGGGAGGACGCCGCGGTGAGAGAGTATAATGTCGAGTTTGATTCTTTGGCTCGATATGTCCCGGCCTTGTAGCGAATATGGAGGATAGGGTACACCGCCACGCCACCGCTCGATGATTATATGGCGAGTCGTATGCGGGTGTTTCTCTTCCGGGTATGGACATTACCGCATGCGAGCTCATGCTCTAGGATGCGAGGCGGAGAGACGCCGGGTAGACCGATATCGGCAGAAGAAGGCGGGGCGGCCGGTTCTTTGGTGGTTCTCGTGGTGGCGGCGTCGTGAAGTCGGTTGCACCACACCGGCTCAGAGCACTCCTACATCATTTGATCTGACCCAGAGCGGTCGGGGCGGTCGGGGCCCGGGACCAGATTTCGAGTAGCGAGTGCTAACTGCTCGAGGTCTGTTCGGTGTGCGTTGCGGTAGATTCCATTCGGGAGTTGTTATGCTACTACGGAACTTGCCATACTTGTAGCAGCAGGTCATTCGCGAGTTTGCGGCGAAGCGTGGCGGGGTAGGGCCCGGCTACGGTGCATTGCGCTTCTTCATCCCCGATTACTCGCCGGGAGTGGTACGCAGAGATCGGCCAGTCGCGGCGGTCGTGGCGCGAGTCGATTCTAGCGGTCCTCGAACGCATTTATGCTTTGTCGGTAAGCGGGATCGTGAGGCCTCACCGATGTCGTCCACAGGTACCTTATCGGTTCTGGGTTTGATGTATATGCTTTGATAGATCGGGTTCTACTGCATCTATATATCTCCCTTGTTGCTAGTAGGATAGGGATAGAGCACGAGTCCATAGACCGCTTTCGAGGTAGCTACGCGGTGGGGGATTCGGTGGTAGCTCGGCGGGTATATAGAGCTTGTCCTGTAACCATTTACAGTCGTCAGACCCTTGCCGACTTGATAGAGTTGGAGATGATTGACTTCGACGTGATCATGGGGATGGATTGGCTAGCCTCTTGCTACGCCAATGTGGACTGAGAGAGAGATGCAGTTCGGTTTCTGAGGCCGGTTGTTGAGTGGGAGGAGCACGGTATCGTAGGGTAGGTTTATTTCCTACCTCAAGGCTAGGAAGATGGTGCGAGAAGGGTATATATACCATCTCGTTCGGGTGTTTGATCACGAGGCTGCGGTACAGATTTTGAGCAGTTCCGATGGTCAGAGTTCTCGGGCGTGTTTCCAGACGACCTCCGGGTATCCTCCCGAGAGGAGATCGAGTTTTGTATAGATGTCTTTGCGGACACTCGGCTATTTCCATTCCGCCATACAGAGGATGCCGCCGAGTTGAGAGAGTTGAAGGAGCGGTGAGTGATTTGTTGGAGAAAGGGTTTCATCGGACCTAGTGTTTCTCCCCGGGGCGCGGTATTGTTCGTGAAGAAGAAGGGCGGGCAGCTGCGTATGTGTGTTGATTACGAGCGGTGAACAAGGTGACCATTAAGAACAGATACTCTCTTCCCAGGATTGATGATTTGTTCGATCAGTTGCAGGGCGCGAGATGTTTTTCCAAGATTGATCTACGATCGGGCTATCACCAGGTTCGAGTTAGAGAGGTGGATGTCCCTAGGGTGCATTCGGACGTGCGGGCATTATGAGTTCGGTCATGTCTTTTGGTGACGATGCTCGTGGTATTCATGGATTTGATGAACCGAGTGTTCAAACCATTTTGGACACGTTTGTGATAGTGTTCATTGATGATATCTTGGTTTATTCTCGCCGAGCGAGGAGCATGCGGGCATTTGAGGCTGTTGTGAGTTCTCGGGACCAACGGTACGCCAAGTTTTCCAAATGTGAGTTTTGGTTGACTTGATGGCGTTTCTTGGGCATATTGCCGGGTGATGGCATTCAGTGGATACGGCAAGATCGAGGCGATTAGGACTTGGCCTAGACCTACTACTCGGCGAGAGGTTCGTAGTTTTACGGGCCTTGCAGGATATTATCGGCGGTTCGTAGAAGTTTGCTTCTATCTACGCACCATTGACTAGGCCGACTCGAGCGGCTAAGTTTGATGGACTGATGCGTGTGGCGGGGTTTCCGATTGCTAAAGGAGGCGGCGACGCCCCGTTCTTACTCTTCCCGAGGTCGGATGGTTACGTGGTGTTTTGTGATGCGTCGGGCATCGGGTTGGGATGTGTGTTGATGCGGCGAGGCGAGTTATAGCATACGCATCCCGACTTAAGATACACGAGGAACTACCCCCATGATTTGAGTGGCGGCGGTGATACACGCTTTGAAGATCCGGAGGCACTATTTGTATGGGGTTCATGTGGATATTTATACTGACCACAAGAGCCTCGGTATATCTTCACCAGAGAGTCGAACCACGGCGAGGCGGTGGTTAGAGTTCTTTGAAGGACTATGGCGTCGATATCTGTACCACGGGAAGGCCAACGTTGTGGCGGATGCACTTAGCGTAGGTCTATGGGTAGCTTATCGGATATTCACCGAGAGGAGGGCATGGTTCGTGATTTGCATCGGTTAGCGAGCCTTGGTGTCCGTTTGATTGATTCCGATAGCGATGGGGTAAGAGTTCGTGAGGTTGCCGAGTCTTCCATCGTTGAGGAGGTGAAGAGGCTTGATTCGAGGATCGGCTTTGATTCGATATCGTGATCTGACTCTTCGTGAGGCAAGGGTCCTTGAGGTAGCACCGATGGGGCGCTAAGGTTTGAGGGCGAGTTGTGTGTTCGGATGTTTGAGGACTTCTGAGTTCTTGGGAAGCACACGCGGCGTTACTCTATCCATCCGGTCGACCAAGATGTACCACGACCTTAGATCGGTGTATTGGTGGGATGGCTTGAAGAGGGACGTTGCAGAGTTCGTAGCTCAGTGCCCATGTTGTCAGCAGGTGAAGGTAGAGCACCAGAGGCCTGGTGGTTTGTTACAGGCGATAGAGATCCCGACCTGGAAGTGGGAGGTAATCAACATGGACTTCATCGGGATTGCCTCGCACTCGGAGGAGACATGATTCTATATGGGTTATCGTCGGCGGTGGCGAAATCAGCCACTTTCTTCCGTCGGGGCGACTTTTGGTGAGGATTATGCCAGACTTTACATCCGAGAGATCGTCAGACTACATGGAGTCCCTATTTCGATCATATCTGACAGAGGAGCCCAGTTTACGGCTAACTTCTGGAGGTCCTTCGAAGGGTTTAGGGGCCAGTGAGCTCGAGTCGCATTTCATCCTGAGCAGACGGACAGGCGAGCGCACTATCGGACTCTTGAGGATATGCTGCGAGCCTGTGTTATTGACTTCAGTGGTAGTTGGGAGGATCATTTGCCTCTGGTAGAGTTCGCGTATAATAATAGCTACCACTCCAGTATTCAGATGGCGCCTTATGAGGCTTTGTATGGGAGGAAGTGCAGATCGCCGATAGCATGGTTCGATGTGGGCGAGGTACAGGTAGTGGGACGGACTTGGTGCAGCAGCGATGGATAAGGTGAAGCTTATCCGAGAGCGGCTATTGGCGGCTCGAGTCGGCAAGTCGTATCACGGATCATCGTCGCCGACATCCGAGTTTGCGATTGATGATTGGGTTTTCTGAAGGTGTCACCCATGAAGGGTGTGATGAGATTCGGGAAGAAAGGAAACTTCGGCCCAGTACATTGGGCGTTTCGATTGTCGCGAGGTAGGCAAGGTTGCTATGAGTTGGATCTGCCGTCCGATCGGAGGCGATGCATCCGTGTTTCACGTTTCTATCTTTGAGAGATGTATCGAGGATCCATCTAGAGTACATCCGATTGACGATGTCGGTGTGCCAGGGTTATCGTATGAGGAGGTTCCATAGCGATAATCGATCGTCGAGTTAGGCGTCTGCGGACGAAGGGCGTGGCTTCCGTCAAAGTCTGTGGCGGAACGAGCTTAGGAGGAGATGGCGTGGAAGCGAGAGGAGGACATGAGGCGGAGGTACCCTCACCTATTCCCACACCTCCGGTAACTCACTTTCCTACTTATAATTTTCGTTATCGTTTTGCCTAAATGTTGTTTTGTGGTAGTGTGTGGCATTTGCAGCTGTTTAAGTTATGAAGAACCTTTTCGTTATCTGTCTTGGGAAGGAACATTCGGAATGAATGTTTCTAAGGAGGAGAATGTTATACCGTATTTCAGTATGCGTAAGGGGAATACGTCTAAAAGGTTAGCCTTGAAAGTTAGGCTTGGGCGAAAATTATTGGGCACAACTCACAAAACGAATAGTTTTCCGAAAGCGTTTCCACGACTTTCATTGGATAAATTCCGACTATGTCATTTCTTATTTTTGCGGATTTTTCCGAGGCGTAACACTTTGGACCAATGAGAGGGCAACACTTTCCACCTCTCATTGGTGGATGTATCACGGCATTAGGGCGATTGGAATGCCAAGCCTTGTCATAAAGTTGGCTAGATATTTTGTGTGCAAGTTGGCCAAGGACACTTGCCTAAATCCTCACCCTACACTTGCCTTGCACTTGGCATAATCTTGGCCATTGGTTGGCCATGTCTTGACCTATAAATACCCCCCCTTGTTGAAGAGTTATTTCATCCTAAATTGAGCAATCTATCTAAGTCTCAAATCCCTCCCTCTCCCTCTTGTTGTTTCGTCCAAACACACCCCTCCCCGTGAGAAGCTTAGCGAAACCTACCCCTCCTTGGTAGAAAAGTTGCCTTCTAGTATTGTTATAATGCCCAATTTAACCTAGCCCAAATCCCTTAGTACTTAGTAGAAGTTGTGAGAAACTTCTAAGGATTCTTGGAGCACCTTGGAGCTTTGGATTAGGAGCTAAACCTCGCTCAGGATCGACTTTTTACTTGGATATTATTGGGCTTATCGAGGTAAATAATCCTAACCCTCTTTTGTAATTAGAGAATGCATACTGTAGAAGTATTGAAATAAGTATAAATACTTAGAAGGTTTGTTAAGAATAGAATTGAGCTGTAACACCTTAGAAGGGTATAAAAGAAGAATATCTGACTGTACTTACATAGAATTTGTTTTCTGATGAACTTATATAGCTCAGGGTAGGGTTGTCTTTGTAGACTTTCCGTAGAATTGGGGACCCTCTGTTTAGAATGACTGCAGAATAGTCTAGACTTTGATAGTTGTCTGTGACTATTATAGGTGATTCTCTGTGGCGACATACTCGACTTGGCGGTGGATTTGCGAGAAGGTATGTGATTCTTCCTTTACCCTTGAGCATGATATGTTAAGTATATATAGTGCGGTGAGCGACACATGATGATCGGCAATGTCTTTTGACTTAAGCTGAATAATAAGAACCTTGAAGTATGTCAAAGGAATAATGAATCATTTCTAACGGAAGAGTAATATTTGGTTTTAAAACAAAAGCTTAAGAGTTATACTAGCTTTATGGGAAGTAGGTATAACAACTTAAGAATGATAAAAGGAACTTGTTTGCTTGTTTGTTTATAAAAGCCTTGTATTGATTTACATTAAGTGTAGTAAGATTGGTTGATAGGTAGACATACTATGATCTGCATGTGTTAATTGTCTTGTAATGTTGTGAAAGGGGTCATTCTTGCTTACTTACGTTGCTAACGGTAAGTCCGTTGTCATTGTTATTGTATCACCTACCCTCGACTTAGTATACCGAGGGCTTGCCACCCTTGATGCGGGTCTATACGGCCTATGCGGTCTATAAGACTATGCGAGCTGCGGTATGCTCGTGATTGATCATTCGGGTGCTTAGCCCGACGCGGGGATGCCTATGCGGTCCGTGGGACTACGCGGTCTTTTGAGGCTATGCGGTGCGGAAGTCGGGGAGGGCAGGGCTAGCTACCCCGTCGCGGGGAATACCTCATGCGGGTCTGTGTGTGACCTATGCGGACTACGGAAGTCCAGGACTAGGCACGCAGAATGATACTATGGGCGGTTGGCCTTGCTTCGATCATTCGCGGCCTAGACTAGACTATTCTGATTTTCCTATTCTTATTATTGTTGTGATGTGGCACTATGTGCAATTGAACCGAATGTATTTGTGAAAAGGTTTTGAAATACTTTGATTTCATTTAAAGTACTTTATAGTTTCACATACTTGGTACTTGTTATCGACCTCCTTCGGGGGGCTGCGTTCATGCCGCAGGTTCTAGAGGGAAGCAGGTACTAGATCCACATCCTTAGGATCTCTACGTTGGTGTCAGGAGCTCCACTCTCTCCGGAGGCTCTACTTTTGGGTATGATCTCCCTGTTGTAGATAGGTTGTCTGATCGGGTATGGCGGGCCACTGTCGCCATAGTTGTTATTTTCCTTAAGTGCGTAGTCTGTTATGCAGTTGGGATGTAGCGCAAAACTTGGTTTATGTATATATGCGAAAGGCAACCTTTTCTTGAGATAAAATGTTCTAGTTATATCATGTTGCATGTCTTGTTTTATATTCCGCTGATTGTTCTCACGATGTATGACTACTTGGGTGCGGGTAAGGCACGATCCACGGGCCGGGCGGGTCGTGACATCTACGATACCGCCGCCCAGCGAGTTTAGAAGCGGCGGCGGTAGCTACGAGGCCACGATATCGAGCCTCCGGTCCCAAGGCGAGCAGAGGATATGGGTTGCAAGAAATGGCGATTACTAGTTAGGTTTATGGCGAGAGTTGAGGCGAGGCGAGTCGGTGGTACGATGAGTGCACCCTGTGGCGATAGTTGGAGACCGGGACTTCTTAAGTTCTGATCCACGGTGTTCTATGGATCGAGAGGCGAGGATGACCTCGGGAGTTTATCAAGCGATTCTGACGGATCATGAGTGATCAAGGCCTCGGAGGCGAGTCGGTGATATTGTGTTCGCATCGGTGCGTGATCTGCTGATCGGCGGTTTGATTTAGGAAGGCGTCGGGGAGCATGCGCTTCGGTGTATGGGACGAGTTCGAGGGCATTTCTTGCACATTTCTTGCCCCCGGATGAGAGGGCTCGGGTAAAGATTTTTGATGTTGAGCGGGGCGGGCGTGCGGTTTGGGAGTACAACGTGGAGTTCGACTCGTTGGCCCGATATGTCCCGGCGTTAGTGGCAAATATGGAGGGCGAGTGCACCGCCACGTCCACGGGGCTCGATGACTACTTGGCGAGGCTTGCTCGGGTGTAGCTCTTCAGGGCATGGACATTACCGCATGCGAGCTTATGCGCAGGTGTGAGGAGCGGAGAGGTCGGCGGAATGGCCGGATCGTGAAGAGGGCGAGCAGCGAGGTCTTTTGGAGACTTTCGAGGCGGACCGCCTCGGCCAGAACTAGTTATGCGCCTCCACCGATCTGAGCGGTCCTCGCGATCTTGAGGCATCCAGAGTATTGGGAAGCGGTCGGGGCTCGAGGTTGAGTTTCGGGGAGTAGTGGTGTTGACGGATGAGGCCACCCTTACCTCGGTGTGGCGTTGCGGTAGAATCCATAAGGGAGTGTCGTCTTTGGTTCGGGAGGTTGTTTTACATGCGGCGGCAGGGCCATTTGCGAGAAATTGTCCGACCAGTAGCGCGGATGTAGAGACTCGGCGCCGGGATCTATGGTGGTTCATCACGCCTACGGTATGCCTGCAGTGAGCTATGATTAGAGTGAAGCGGTAGATCTGGTATATCCTTAACCTACAGAGATTAGTATGCTTGATATGATGATCTCATTATTGTGTGTGCTATGCGGATAGCGTTGTGTTATTGATGTGTTAGAAAAGTGGGTAGTTGAAAAGGTAAGTATGGGGGTATGGAAGGTGTGAACCTTAGGATATTACACGTTGAGACCTTAGATGTAAGTTCGTCTCGAGTAAAAGACTTTGCGGGTGATCCTTGTCGGAGAGCATTATATACATGGGGTGTATTAGAGGGATAATTCCTTGGGTTGTGTAAGATGGAAGTGGTAGCTTTCAGGACTTGTATAGGTAAGGTTGTTCCGGATCGGGAACAAAGTGCAGTGCGATTATGGGTCGGGTTGAGGACCATTCGCGGGTCAACCCATGCTTGGTTTGGGTGGGGTCGATTCGAGTGGTCGCCGGTGGTAGGGTCACGAGGGTGCTAAGCCCAGGTTTAGGTAACCATCGTACGAGTTCGTGGATATGTTCGACCAGAATCGGATCGTGAAGGCCGGGAATGGCCTTAAAGGAATTTGAGGCTAGTATGATGACCAAGTTAGAGATAGTGACCCCGAGATTTTGGAAATCAAGCAATAGCGAAATGTGGTACGTATAGTAGGAAGATTTCGAGTGTACGAGGAAGATACGACGAGTAAGAAAAGAGGCTAAGATGTGTTAAGATGATGGAAGTGTCCTTTTTATAAGTGAAGAGGGGAAGAAAGTATCCTTTGGACCATGGGTGGAAGTTTGGTGGTGTTATGCGTTAGAGGTGATTCCTCGTTGGCTTGGATTGAGTTTTGCGCGTATGTTATACTATGGCCATTGGTGGCGTTTGGTTTAGTAAGTATAGTAGTGAAGACTATACATCACGACCCGACCTCGGGCATGGCCCAGTGCCTTACCCGGGCACCTAGTGATACAACATCGAGAAAATCAGCGGAAATAAAAACTTAAGCAGAAACAAGATACATCATAAGAAAATAGGCCAACCAAAGCGGTCGCCTCATGTATATATATCAAACCGACGATTACAATCCTTTACAACCCCGCTTACAGTACTACAGACTTAAGAATGTAATAACAACTATGACGGACGGGGCCCGCCATACCACGAATGTACAAGAACCTACAACTCGTGGAAACATGCAAAGATAAGCCTCGGAAAGCGGGCTTCCTAATACTGTTGGCGTGATCCATGAGCGAGGATCCACAACCGATGTACCTCTACTGCGGCATGAACGCTCGGCCTCGAGAGTCGATGCAGTACCAAGTATGTGGCGAAAATGCGTAATGAAATCACATTTCATCATTTTATAAAACCACTTTTTGCGATAAGTAATTATGCCAAGTAAGGGGACGCATCCCAAAATGATCACTCGCATATAACTATGGGTCTCACGCCCGTAATATCAATCATGCGTGGAACTCATTCTCACTGCGGCGTACATGATGTAAAACAACACCCGTATGTGAACACGAACACTAGATCTGCTGCGTCATCAAAACCGTCGGGCAAGTAGAATAGCCAACTACCGGTCAAAAGCTAGTCATATCCCATCACGGGCAAGGTGCGGAAGCCAACTACCGGTCTAAAAGCTAGCCGCATGGCGGCGAGGCAAGTATCTTAAGCTAACGTCTGATAGCCTCACGTCTCACAAGATATGGCCGAGGCAAGTATCTTAAGCTATCTACCGAGGCTCTGGTGCGAGAAAATGACGAACAAGTATCTAAAGTGTGCACGAACCACACGCATAAATCAAGCGTGATCGCCGTCGCGCGGCAAGCTTCATGGATTAGCGGTCCATGGACTAACAATCTGAACCTCACAATGACCGCGTGCCGGCGTCTCACCTCGGAAGTCATGGCCATGAAACCATCCTGCGGATGCGTGCGTGGAACATCCATCGCGTCGGCGTGTCGAAGAAATCAATCGGATAGCGGCCTCCGAGTCACGGCGATCTGAACAACGATCGATACTCAAAGTGGACGCATACTCGCGGACCACCCAACGTCAGTATGTCCAATCAATCAATCAGATAGTCGGCCCTCCCAGAGAGTCACGACAGCATATCAACAAAACACTTGCACATCAAAGACTATCACAACAAGCATAGGCAAGTTCAACATACATTCATTTTAATCAACAATCCGGGTTTCAAACCCAAAATACTACATACTTTCATTCTTTCAAAAAAAGACCTCTTTTTACGTAAAAGCCACATGATACCAATACTCGTAGTATTAAAAACACGTTTTCCTTTCAAACCAAATTACTACACCTTCCGAAAAACTTTATAAGATTTAAAATCAAGAACTCTATACTTTTAAAACCAAGTGCTTTTCTTTTAAACAACATCAAGTATACTCTTTAAAACCCAATAACTTACTCTTTCCAAAACAAGTAACCTATACTTAAATCAAGTTACTTCTCCTTTTCCGAAAACAAGTCGTTTATAAGTCAAGTCTCTTATCTTTCAAGATCAAGTCTCTTAACTTTCAAAATCAAATCTTTCTTTTATTTTCATAAAGTCGTTATAACTAACTTCCCATAAAGCCATTATAACACATTATGTTTTAAATAACCAAAATTCATTTCACACACGTACGTCTACCGTACTATATAGTTCACAACAATCATGCCCAAGAGTATAGGAAGAATCACATACCTTTTTAGCTTAAACCACAAGCCAAGTCAAGTATGCCGCGCGTAGAAGATCCACCTATAAAGGCCACAATACATCTATCAACTTCTAGTTCTCTTCGTAGAATATTCTAAATATAAGATTCCTTATTCTACAGAAAATTCGGCAGCACCTCCCCCCCCCCCCCGGCTAATACATAAATCTCCTCCCCTATCAAGGCCCGCTACCAGGCCAACAACTCCCAGGGGATTACACGTCTAACCGGACGTGTTCAATTCTGCTTCACAATAATACTACACAAGTCTACTGTAAGTACAGTCCAATGTAAATCTGATTCAAACCTTTATAATCATCCTTCCAATATAATATACTCAAGTATAACTACTCTGACATGTAATATCCAATTACAATAGGGGGACATAGATCATTACCTCGATAAGCCCAAAATTATCCAAGTTATAAGTCGATCCTGAGCAATGTTTAGCTCCAACTCCTTACGCTCCAACCCTCTCCAAGCGACCCTAGAAGTTTCCAACAACTTTCTCTAAATACTTCAACCAAGCTAGGAAGATTTTTCTAGGGTTTCACTTTACGGCTATTGGAATAAAGTAGTATTTAGGCTCTAGTATTGAAATAACTTTGGAATACTACTAGGGATACTAGGCCAAGGTATTTGGGATTATACAATAATACTCCAAGTATTTTCTTCACAAGAGAGGAGGGCGAAATCAACTTACGAGGAGGGAAAATATTTTGCTTTGGAAAGCTCTTAAGTGTGGATGAAATACTCTTGACCTTAGGGGTATTTATAGAGAATTCAAGGGTTAGGATCAAGGTAAGTGTAGGGTCAAGATTGGGTCATGTGTGTGTGGGTCCCACCACACCACATGGCCAACGAACAAGGGCAGTGGCTTGCCACTTGTAAGGCCATTCGGCGAGGGACAGTGGCTGAACACGTCCTCCAATCGGCCAGGTGCCACATGGGGTGACACGTGTCGCCCCGACTAAATCAAAATATTTCGTCTTAGAAAATATCCAAAATACGGAAATCTCAAAAACAAAGCGGGCCCCACAAAATCGTAAATTTCTCCGTGGGCCCACGTGACCATTCAGAAAATAAAATCTCATAATTCTAAAATAATCCAAGAAGTCCAAATACCAAATCTGGAATCCAATTCCCATTAACGAACCTTTTTCTTCACAAAAACAGGAAACTTTTTCGTCGAAAAATCACATCTTTCTTTCTTTCCAAAATTTCTTTCGTAATCTCGCACTTACATCCTCACATATATACCCTGGAACTACGGGGTATAATATTCTTCCCTTAGAAACATTCGTCGAATGTTCCTTCAAGTCTCCAAACACATGGCTGGGTATAGTCTTCACTACTATACTTACGAAACCAATCACGCCATCAATGGCCATAGTATATCATACAAATCCAAGCCAACGAGGAATCACCTCTAACATCACAAAAAGCTCACACCCATGGTCTAAAGGATACTCCGCCCGATCTTTACTTCACAAAGAAATGATCACTAGTTCTCATAACACGTGTTAACCTCTTCTTACTCGTCGTACCCTTCTCGTACACCCGAACTCTCTATTGTACACGTATCATACTTCAGTCCTTGCTTCAGTTTCCAAAACTTTGGAGTCACTACCTCCAAACTTGGTCATCTCACTAGCTTTAATTTCCTCTAAGGCCATTCCTGGCCTTTACGATCCGATTCTAGTCAAACACATCCACGAACTCATACGATGGCTACCTAAACCTGTTCTTAGCACCCTCGTGACCCTACCACCTGGCGGGACCACCTCGAACTGACCCCACCCCAAACCGGGCTGCGGGTTGACCCGCGAATGGTCCTCAACCCGACCCATAATCGCACCAGACTCTTATTCCCCGATCCGGAACAATCTTACCTATCCAAGTTATGAAAGCTACCACTTTCATCTCGTACAACCCAAGGAAAAATCCCTCAATACATTTCACGCATCCAAGTGTTTCGACAAAGACTAACCGTAAATTCTTTTTCTCAAGACGGCCCTACATCTAAGGTCTCAACGTGTACTATTCTAAGGTTCAAACCTTCCATGTCCCCATACTTATCCTTTCAACTAACCATGTTTTCTAACACATCAATAACACAACGCTATCCGATCATAACACTTAACACATCATCAATACATACTAGTCTCTAGAGGGTTAAGGATATACCTGTAAATAGGCGGTTCAAAGGACCGCTAGAACTGGGAACTTCCACCACGACCCTGCACGCTGCAGATATGAACACCTGCCTAGCTATCGAAGGCGAAGAACCCGCAAGATCCCGGCGCCGAGTCTCAACATCCGCTACCACAGTCGGACAATTTCTCGCAAAATGGCCCCGCTGGCCACATGTAAAACAAGTCCTCTGACACTCCCCCGAATGAGGTTTACCACACTGGCTATACTTAGGTCGGGGTGGCTTCATCCGCCAGCGACACCCAACTCGCGAAAACCGAACCCGGAGCCACGACTGCTCCTCGAATACTCTGGAGGCCACGAAGGCGTAGAGGACCACAGCATCTTGGCGACGGCGTATAACTAGTCTGCTGCTGCGGCGGTCCACCTTGAAAGTCATCAAAGGACCCTGCCGTCCTGGCCTTCTTCTGCTGGTATTGGACAATCCATCGGTCTCTCCGTGCCTCACACCCTAGTGCATGAGCCTGCATGCGGGCAATGTCCATGCCCGGCTGAAGTGATACACCCGAACAAGACTCTTCAAAATAGTCATCAAGCCCTGTGACGTAGCGGTGCACTCTGTCCTCCATATTAGCTACTAACGTAGGGACATATCGAGCCAACGAGTCGAACTCTACGTTGTACTCGGCGTCGTCCTCGCTCTCGTCGAAACACAGCCGGCGTGCCTCTCTCATCTGCGGAGGCAAGAAATGGTGAAATGCCTCAGAACTCGTCCCCAAGCAGTTGAGGCGCATGCTCCCCGGACGGCTCGCGAATCAAACGATCATTGCGGTATCACGCGGCCGTCTGAACCGAAAATCACGGACTCGGTCTCGAAGCCTTGATCACTCGCATGATCCTCAGAATGGCCAGCGGATGAACTCGCGTGGATCATCCTCGAGCCTCGACCGTAAAACTCTGGCGGGACACAACTCAGAAAATCCCGTAGCCTCAAACTATCCGATCTAGGGTGAACTGCGGGGCTCTGGCGAAAGCTGCTGCGTCGGTCTATCTCGTGTCAGCCACGATCACGGCGATGGCGGGCCATCTCCTTGTAACCCATCTCCTATGCTCCAGGCTGTGGGACTGGAGGCTCAGGTACCGTGGTCTCTGTAGCCACTACTGCGGCTCTAAACTCTGCTGGGGCTGGCGGCGTCACAAAACTAGCCGTCTGAAGCACTATCTCAGTCTTGGCCGGCTGCGCCCTCGTACTCCTCGTGTTCGCTCGCAGCTCCTCTGCCTTGCCTTACGGGCCACGGTTGTTCGCGAGGCATAACTGGTACAAAAGAACTACATCAGAGGGGTCCAACTTACACACAGCTCTAAGGCACGATCTCAGAGTGAGAAGAATAGAAACCAATCCTAAATATCCCATAGTCTCCTGATTATAGGTGTGGTGCACAACACGCCGATAATCAAGACTCTACTAGATACGGTGTGTAGACACTTTCCGAGGATTAACTGCTCTGATACCACTTTTGTCACGACCCGACCTCGGGCCCGCGACTGGTGCCTTACCCCGGGCACCCTAGTGATACAACATCAGAGAAAATCGTGAAATAAAAACTTAAGCAGGAAACAAGATACATCATAAGAAAATAGGCCAGCAAAAGCGGTCGCCTCATGTATATATATCAAACCAGAGCGATTACAATCCTTTACAACCCCGCCACAACAAGACTATAGACCTCTAAGAATGTAACAACAACTATGACGGGACGGGGCCCGCCATACCCCGAATGTACAAGAACCTACAACTCGGAAACATACCAAAAGATAAGCCTCGGGAGAAAGCGGAGCTTCCAATACGTTGACGTGATCCTATGGCGAGGATCCACAACCGATGTACCTCTACTGCGGCATGAGCGGCCCAGAAGGAGAGTCGACAACAGGTACCAAGTATGTGGCGAAAAATCGTAATGAAATCACATTTCATCATTTTATAAAACCACTTTGCGATAAGTAGCAGTTATGCCAAGTAAGGGCGCGCATCCCAAAATGATCACTCGCATATAACTATGGGTCTCGCCCATAATATCAATCATGCGTGGAACTCATTCCTCACTGCGGTACATGATGTAAACAACACCCGTATGTGAACACGAACACTAGATCACGCTGCGTCATCAAAACCGTCGGGCAAGTAGAATAGCCAACTACGGTCCAAAAGCTAGTCATATCCCATCACGGGCAAATGCGGAAGCCAACTACGGTCCAAAAGCTAGCCACGCATGGCCGAGGCAAGTATCTTAAGCTAACGTCTGATAGCCTACCGTCTCACAAGATATGGCCGAGGCAAGTATCTTAAGCTATCTACCGGAGGCTCTGGTACGAGAAAATGACGAACAAGTATCTAAAGTGTGCACGAACCACACGTACAAATCAAGCGTGATCGCTGCGTCAGCGGCAAGCTTCATGGATTAGCGGTCCATGGACTAACAATCTGAACCTCGCAATGACCGCATGCCGGCAGATCTCACCTCGGAAGTCATGGCCATGAAACCATCCTGCGGATGCGTGCGTGGAACATCCATCGCGTCGGCGTGTCCAAGAAATCAATCGGATAGCGGCCCTCCCAGTCACGGCGATGCGAACAACGATCGATACTCAAAGTGGGCGCGTACTCGTGGACCGCTGGCGTCGGTATGTCGATCAATCAATCAGATAGCCGGCCCTCCCAGAGAGTCACGGCAGCATATCAACAAAACACTTGCACATCAAAGACTATCACAACAAGCATAGGTAAGTTCAACATACATTCATTTTAATCAACAATCCGGGTTTCAAACCCAAAATACTACATACTTTCATTCTTTCAAAAAAGACCTCTTTTACGTAAAGCCACGTGATACCAATACTCGTAGTATTAAAAACACGTTTTCCTTTCAAACCAAATTACTACACCTTAGAAAAACTTTATAAGATTTAAAATCAAGAACTCTATACTTTTAAAACCAAGTGCTTTTCTTTTAAACAACATCAAGTATACTCTTTAAAACCCAATAACTTACTCTTTCCAAAACAAGTAACCTATACTTAAATCAAGTTACTTCTCCTTTTAGAAAACAAGTCGTTTATAAGTCAAGTCTCTTATCTTTCAAGATCAAGTCTCTTAACTTTCAAAATCAAATCTTTCTTTTATTTTCATAAAGTCGTTATAACTAACTTCCCATAAAGCCATTATAACACTTTATGTTTTAAATAACAAAATTCATTTCACACGTCGTCTGGTACTATATAGTTCACAACAATCATGCCCAAGAGTATAGGAAGAATCACATACCTTTTAGCTTAAACCACAAGCCAAGTCAAGTATGCCACGCGCGTAGAAGATCCATTATAAAGGCGCGATACATCTATCAACTTCTAGTTCTCTTCGTAGAATATTCTAAATACAAGATTCCTTATTCTGCTGAGAAAATTCGGCACCTCCCCGCTAATACATAAATCTCCTCCTATCAAGGCGTACCGGGCCAACAACTCAGGGGATTACACGTCTAACGGGCGTGTTCAATTCTAACTTCACAATAATACTACACAAGTCTCTGTAAATGCAGTCAATGTAAATCTGATTCAAACCTTTATAATCATCCTTCCAATATAATATACTCAAGTATAACTACTCTGATATGTAATATCCAATTACAATAGGGGACATAGATCATTACCTCGATAAGCCCAAAATTATCCAAGTTATAAGTCGATCTGAGCAATGTTTAGCTCAACTCCTTACGCTCCAACCCTCTCCAGCGACCCTTAGAAGTTTCCAACAACTTCTCTAAATACTTCAACCAAGCTAGGAAGATTTTCTAGGGTTTCACTTTCTGACTATTGGAATAAAGTAGTATTTAGGCTCTAGTATTGAAATAACTTTGGAATACTACTAGGGATACTAGGCCAAGGTATTTGGGATTATTCAATAATACTCAAGTATTTTCTTCACAAGAGGAGGGCGAAATCAACTTACGAGGAGGAAAATATTTTGCTTTGGAAAGCTCTTAAGTGTGGATGAAATACTCTTCAACCTTAAGGGGTATTTATAGAGAATTCACGGGTTAGGATCAAGGTAAGTGTAGGGTCAAGATTGGGTCATGTGTGTGTGGGTCCCACCACCCCCCATGGCCAACGACAACAAGGGCAGTGGCTTGCCACTTGTAAGGCCATTCGGCGAGGGAGTGGCTAGACAACGTCCTCCAAATCGACGAAGGTGCCACATGGGGTGACACGTGTCGCCCCGACTAAATCAAATATTTCGTCTTAGAAAATATCCAAAATCTGAAATCTCAAAAAACAAGCGGGCCCAACCGTAAATTTCTCAGTGGGCCAGCGTGACCATTCAGAAAATAAAATCTCATAATTCTAAAATAATCCAAGAAGTCCAAATACCAAATCTGGGAATCCAATTTCCATTAACGAACCTTTTTCTTCACAAAAACCGGAAACTTTTCCGTCGAAAAATCACATCTTTCTTTCTTTCCAAAATTTTTGTCGTAATCTCGTACGTACATCCTCACATATATACCCTGGAACTACGGGGTATAATAATACCGGCGTAGGTATGTTTTGGAGACTTAGAAGGAACATTCGTCCCGAATGTTTCTAAGGGGGAAGAATGTTATACCCCGTAGTTCCAGGGTATGTATGTGAGGACGTACGTACGAGAATACGACAGAAATTTTGGAAAGAAAGAAAGGTGTGATTTTTCGACGGAAAAGTTTCCGGGTTTTGTGAAGGAAAAAGGTTCGTTAATGGTGGAATTCCCGATTTGGTATTTGGACTTCTGAATTATATTAGAATTTTGAGATTTTATTTTCGGAAATGGTCACGTGAACTACGAGAATTTACTGTTTTGTGCCCACTTTGTTTTGAGATTTTGTATTTTGGATATTTTCGAAGACAAAATATTTTGGGCGGTAAAGCGACACGTGTCACCCTGTGTGTGTGGCGGTGGAGGACAGTGGCTAGCAGCTGTCACTGGCGAAAATGGTGACACTGGAAGCCCAAATCGTTGGCCATGTGGTGTGGTGGACCCACACATGGCCCAATCTTGACCACACTGCTGCATAGATCTTGACCTTGATTATTCTATATATACCCTTAGTTGAAGACTTCATATCATCCACACTTAAGTCTTCCAAGGCAAAATACTCCTCCCTTTAGGCTTGTGTTTCGTCCTCCCCATTGTGTAGAAAATACTTTGTGTATTGTTGTATAATCCCAAATACCTTAGCCTAGTATCCCTAGTTGTATTTCAAAGTTATTTCAATACTAGAGCCTAAAATACTATTTTTTTTCAAAAGTCGCAAAATGAAACCACAGAAAATCTTCGTAAGCTTGGTTGAAGTGTTAAGAAGTTGTTTAGAAACTTCTGGGGTTGCTGAGCGATTTGGGCGTAAGGATTTGAGCTAAGCGTTGCTCAGATCGGCATATAATCTTGGATAATTTTGGGCTTATCAGGTAATAATCTATGTCCCCCTATTGTAATTGGATATTACATGTTGTAGTAATTATACTTGAGTATTTTATATGAGGATAGAAGGTTGATAGAATTAAACTGTATTTACATTGGACTGTATTTACAGTAGACTTGTAGTATATTTGTGGGGCAGTGTTGTACACGTCCGGTTAAACGTGTAACCCCCTTGGAGTTGTTGGCTTGGTAGCGGGCCTTGATAGAGGAGGAGATTTGTGTGGTTGCGAGAAGTGTCTAATTTTGTAGAATAAGGAATCTTGTATTTAGAATATTCTGAAGAGATCTAGAAGTTGATAGATGTTTTATGGCGATATGGTGGAAGTACTACGATGGCGTATTCTACTTGAAGGGTGGAAAAGGCTAGCAAGGTTGTAGTACTTGGAGCATTTTGCTAATTGTCGATAATCGTCGCGAGGTATGTGAACCTCTTCCTATCTTTTCTAGCATGATTGTTGTGAACTATGTAGTATGCGGTAGGCGTCATGTGCTAAGTGAATTTGGTTGGTTTATTGATTTTAAAAGATAAAGGACTTGACTTATATTTGACTTGATATAATATGTGAAGAACTTGAATTGTGTAGAAAGTTGTGAAACCTCATTCGCGAGTAATGAGTACTTGGTTTTAAAATAATAACGTTATATTGATTTCGGGAATGAGGATAAGTATCGAACAAACCACTGCAGCGTTAATAAAGGAAAATGTATTGACTAATTAATTACTATTAAAACCAGTAGAAACCTCCATCTGCATAGAAGCTAAGATAAGACACAATTGTATTACATTTCCAAGATCATGACTGCTTTAATAAGAATCACTATAAACAAGCATTAATTTTCTTGAATTTCCAAAGTAAGGAACGTGATTTCTAAAAGAAAATAGACTTGAGGAATTGTTACACCCCATAAATTCAAGAAGATAAGATAAGAACATACCAAGAATTATAAGATTTGAAAGTTGAAAGATAAGTTGACAAACATGTGTTGGACGGATTTTGAGTCTACCTTGGAGTTTTGTACCCCAATTGTTAAGAATTTAGAGGTGTTTAAAAATCCTAGTGTGTAGTCCGTTAAATCTAGTTCCCAACGCAACAAACCGTTCGTCGATAGGACCTCGGAGTCAAAAGTTATGGAAGTTACAAGTTAGGTCTTGTGATCGAGCGGCGGCGATTTTGATTCAGTGCAGTGCAGTGGCGCGAATGCGAGGACGGCGCCGGTTATCTGGAGTCCGCGAGGTTGCAGCGCCGCCGGAATGCTGAGGTGCGGAATGCTGAACGTTCGGAAGTGGATCTTGCGCATGGCTGTGGCGCGCCGAGGCGGGATTTTTCTGCGGGAAAAGACGAAAATCAGGGGATATTTTGTTAAAAGCCTATGGGAGGGTGACAAGTGTCCCTCCCATCCTTTTGACCAGATTAAGGGCCTATTTTAGGGCCAAGTCTTGGAAGACTTGGCCATTTCTTCTCAAACCCTCCCAGAAAACCCTCTCCTTTTCTCTAGATTGTGAAGAAAACCTGGCCTTAGGAGAAAGTGTTGGAGCGGCGGCAAGAAGGAAAAGTGTGGGTAAACTTGTGGGAAGCGCTGGTGGACGTTTTTGACGGTAAAGAAGTGGAGGAAAGGGGCTTTTGTGGGCTATTCCTTAAGCTAAAAGTTTTCCCCTTCTCTTGGAAATAAGTTTTAATCTTTGTTATATTTTAGTAGTTTAGAAATGAGCACGAACATTATATTTTAGTAGTTTAGAATTGAGCCTGAGGCTGTTATATTTGAATAGATTTGGATCTTGTTGTCTTGTTGAAAACTGAAATGGGCATGTTAGACCTAAGAACTTGGATTGGAAAAGAGTTGAAAGGGGTTAGTATTGGTTATATTGTTGGCCAAGAATGGCATGGAAATTATTGGTTTATTTTGTATCATTGTGGGCGGAATTTCTGGCGTCTGTAAGCGTGTAATCCCCTTTGTGGTTAGCTGGTGTGTGCCTTAAATGTGGCGTTGGTTATTGAAATTCGACCTTGAAAAGGTGGCAAAGTTAGTAGAAACAAAGGAAGTTCTGTCCAATTGCGTAGAATTTAGGGACTTTGCACTTAGTTTATTCTACGTTCGAAGCTAGAGTTTGATAGACGTTTTATGACCTTATTAGGATTGAAGTACTACGAGTAGCGTATCCTACTTGGAGGGTATAGTACGGTGGAACCTTTTGCTAATTGTCGGCAATCGTCGCGAGGTATGTGATTCTTCCTATCCTCTTCAGCATGATTATTTGTGAAATATACGGTCTGATAGATGCGTGTGTTAAAGAAATTTGATTTCCCTTGTTGTGCCTTGACTTGATATGAAGTGTAAAGGTCTTGATTGTTTGAAAAAGTAGGAAAATCTTATTCGTTAGTAATGGGTGCTCGGTGGTTAAAGAATAAGCCCTCTTGGTCTCATAAGGGCTTATAGTTGTAACTGGTTGGTTTAAAAACATAAAGTGTTATAACGGCTTTATGGGAAGTTTGTTATAACCACTTTATGTAGGTAAAAGGATGGTTTGTTGATTTCAAAAGATAAGAGGCTCGACGTATTATTGACCTAAATGGTGTTGAAAAGTGTGAAACCTCATTCGTGAGAAATGAGTACTTGGTTGTTAAAAGAATAATGTTGCATAAATTTCGGAAATGGGAATAAGAATCGAACAAGCCAATGCAGCGTTAATAAAGGAAAGAAGTAATGACAATTTATCATGTTAAAACCAGTAGAAACCTCCATCTGCATAGAAGCTAAGATAAGACAAAATGGTATTACATTTCCTAGATCATGGCTGCTCTAATAAGAATTATTGAAATCAAGTTTTGATCTTCTTAAAAATTCCAAAGTAAGGAATTCGATCTCTAAAAGAAAAGAGACTTAAGAATTGGAAGTGTTTTGTTTTAAAAGAAAGGCATGGTTTTGTCTTGTATTGTTTTAAAACATAAAGTGTTATAATAGCTTTATGGGAAGTTAATTATAAAGACTTTATGGAAAATAAAGAAATGGATTCATTATTGGATTTAGAATGGTAACTTGATTTTTTGAAAATAGAGAAGTAACTTGTTTTCAAATAATGAACTCTTTGTGATGGAAAAACATAAGTGGCTTGGTTATAAAAGGTAGGAGTACCTTGATCTTAAAGGGGTTAGATACTTGGGTTTTACTGGTATACTTGACGTTGTGTTAAGAAGTGTTTAAAGTACCTTGAGTTGTGTGTAACTTGCCTATGCTTGTTGGGATAGCCTTGTTGTGCAGGTGTTTGATTGTGTGCTATCGAGCCTCTCGATGGAGGGTCGGCTATCTGGTTGATTGATGGACATACTGACACGTTGGGTAGCCCACGGGTATGCTTCCACTATATCGATCCTCTTGGACATACTGACACGTTGGGTAGCCCACGAGTATGCTTCCATTAGGAGTGTTATCTTGTAGTTGTTTGGACATCTCGACCGCGTTGGGTGGCCACGGTATGCGTCCTGATGAGTATTACCTTGTATTTTTTTGGACATACTGACACGTTGGGTAGCCCACGAGTATGCTTCCACAGTGAGTAGTATCTTGTTATTTGATTGGACATCGACACGTTGGGTAGCCCGGGTATGCTTCCTGATGAGTATTGTTTTGTTAGTTGTTTGGACATACCGACACGTTGGGTAGCCGGGTATGCTTCCGAGGATTGTTATCTTGTTATCTCCTTTGGGCATACCGACACGTTGGATGGTCCACGGGTATGAGCCACTAGGGCGGTTCGAGGGCCATGCTTATACCGAGTGAGATCGGGGCATCACGGCCATTGTGCGGGTTAAATTCGGGTTGTATTTGAGTGATGATTTCACGGGCATGAGTCCCTATCTTGATATGACCGCTTATATGTTGTGGTCTTGTAGTTTGGTTATCATACATGTCTCCCGCTTTATATAGACTATTATGATTTCATTTCTGATATTTTCGATTCACATACTTGGTACTGTTGTCTCGACCTCCTTGAGGCTGCGTTCATCCGCGAGTTGAGGTACATAGCTGGCGATCCACACTCTTAGGATCATTTGTTCGGTTCTCGGAAAGCTCCATATCTCGGAAGCTTGTCACGTGGTACGGTTTCTGAAGTAGTAGACTTTTGTATATTGGGGGCATGGCGGGGCCTGTCCGTCATTATGGTTTCAAAATTCTTAAGTGCATGCTTTGTTGTTGTGGCGGAGTTTGTAAGGATGTAGCTATTCAGTTTTCATTTATGTACAAAAAGGTAACCGTTTGGGTTAGCTTTGTTTTCTTATTTCATTTTCTTTCATGAGTTTTTATTTCCGTGGTTTTCTCGATGTTGTATCACTAGGGTGCGGGGTAAGGCACGATCCACGGGCGGTTGGTCGTGACAAAAGTGGTATCGAGCGATTAATCCTCGGAAAGTGTCTCTGAATCGTATCGGTAGAGTCTTGATTATCGGTGTGTTGTGCACCACATCTATAATCGAGGCTATAGGATATTTAGGATTAGTTTCTTCTTCTCACTCTAAGATCGTGCCTTAGAGTTGTGTTATAAGTTGGACTCCTCAGCGTATTCTTTGTATACCGTGATGCCTCGCGCATGAGCAACGAGCCCGAAGGGCAAGGCAGCGAAGGAGGCTGCGAGTAGAGCGGCGGTCTCTGAGACCACGGCACACGAGCCTCAGTTCCTCGGCGTGGAGCGAGAGGAGATGGGTTACTGAGAGATGGCCCGATTATTGGCGAGGATCGTGGCTAGGCACGAGGATAAGTGAATCTGGCGATTCGGTAGTACGGGGTTCACGAGGTCGAGATAGTTTGAGACTACGGGATTTTCCGAGTTGCGGCCCACCCGAGTTCTACGGTCGAGGCACGAGGATGATCGCGAGGAGTTCATCAAGCGATTCTGACGGATCGTGAGTGATCAAGGCTTCGAGACCGAGTCGGTGATTTTGGGTTCACATTTTGCGTGATCTGCGATCGTGGTTTGATTAGTGGGAGCTGTCCCGGGGGGAGCATGCACCTCCAGCTGGTTGGGGTGAGTTCTCAGAGGCTTTCCTTGGCCATTTCTTGCCTCCACAGATGAGGAGGACACGGTAAACGATTTTTGATCTTTGAGACAAAGAGGCGCATTCGGGAGTACAATGTAGAGTTTGACTCATTGGCTCGGTATGTCCCCGCTCTGGTGGCCGATATGGAGGATAGAGTGCACCGTTATGTCACCGGGCTCGATGATTATTTAGCGGAGGGATGCACAGCAGTAGCTCTTCAGCCGGGCATGGACATTGCCCGCATCCAGGCCTATGCGCTCCAGACTGAGGAGCGTAGAGGTCGACAGATTAACCAAGATCAGCAGAAGAGGGCCAGGGCAGCAGGGTCCTTTGGTGACCTTAGAGGCAGACTGTTATACCCCGTATTTCCAGGGTATGTATGTGAGGACGTACGTACGAAAGTCTAGCCTTAAAGTTTAGGCACAAGACGTTTTTTTGGGCACAACTCATTAAAAGAATCGTTTTCCGACGAAACGTTTTACACAACTCGCGTAGGATAAATTCCGGCTATGTCATTTCTAATTTTTTCGGATTTTTCGAGGCGAAACACTTTGGACCAACGAGAGGGCGACACTTGTCACCCTCTCATTGATGGATGTGAGGCGGAAATGGACCGAATTGGATGGCTTATTTTGTCAAGTAGTTGGTAGGATATTTTGTGTGCAAGTTGGCTAGGTACACTTGCCCAAATCTTGACCTTACACTTGCCTTGCACTTGGCATCATCTTGGCCCTTGGTTGGCCATGGCTTGACCTATAAATACCCCCTTAAGATGAAGAGTTCTTCATCCACAAATTCCTTTCCAAGTCTTGAAAATCCTTCCCTCTCCCTTGTAGCTTTCGTCCAAACACCTCCCTCCCTTGTGAAGCTTGGCCGAGGCAACCCCTAGCCTGGCGAAACCTACCCCCCCTCCCTTGGTAGAAAAGTTGCCCTCTAGTATTGTTATAATGCCCAAAATACCCTAGCCCAAATCCCTTAGTACTTAGTTGAAGTTGTGAAGAACTTCTAAGGGTTCTCGAGCTATCTGAGCGCATAACTTAGGAGCTAAACCTTGCTCAGATCGACGTATTATCTAGGATATTATTGGGCTTACCGAGGTAAATAAACTTGTCCTTCTTTTGTAATTAGAGAATACATACCGTAGAAGTATAGAAATAAGTATTAAATACTTAGAAGGATATCACGAATAGAATTGAATTATCACAGTAGAAGGGTTTAAAGAAGAATAATTGAACTATACTTACTTAGGATTTGCTTTTTTCTGCAACAGACTTGAGTAGCTCACCGCAGGGAAGTCGCCCGATTTTCCGTAGAATAAAGGACCCTCTCGCTAGAATCACATTCTGAGTAGTCTAGACGTTGATAGGCGTGTCGACTATTATAGGTTGATTCTCTGCGACATATTCAACTTGGCGGTGGTTTTCGCGAGAAGGTATGTGATTCTTCCTAAGCATGATATTTTAAAATATATATATAGTGCGGTGACGCATACGTGTTAATCGAATAATAATTACGGCAATGTCTTTTGACTTAAGCCTGAATAATACTTACGGCAATGTCTTTTGACTTAAGCCTGAATAATAAGAATTTTGATGCATTTCAAAAGAATACTGAATCATTTTTAACAGAAGAGAACTAATTGGTTTTTAAAAACAGAAAGCTTAAGAGTTATACTAGCTTTATGGGAAGTTAGGTATAACAACTTAAGAATGATAAAAGGAACAGTTTACTTATGTGTTTATAACAGACTTACATTGATCTATGGAAAGAATAATAAAATGGTTTGATAAGTAGACATGATATGATGTTATGCGTGTTAGTGTCTTGTAACGTTTGTATAAAAGGGTATCCTTGTTGTGCTTATGTGTTTAACGATAAGCTGTTATGTTAGTATTATATCACTCACCTCTTGACATAAATACCGGGGTTGGCGCCTCCGACGGGGTATACCTCAGGCAGTCTGTGTGACTATGATGCGAGGACACCTCATGCGGGTCTGTGTGACCTATGAGGAGCTACGAGAGTTCCAGGTTAGTGTGCGGGGTTATACCTCATGCGGTCTATGTGGCCATGCGGACTACGAGTCGGGGCGATGCCGAGGAGTAGCTACCTCGATGCGGGTTATGCCCTATGCAGCCTATGTGAGTGGCCTATCGTTATACCAGATTTCCAGTATGCGTAAGGGCGTACGTATAAAAGTTTAGCCTTAAAGTTAGGCACTTTGGACGAATTGTGCACAACTAGCGAAAAGAGTCGTTTTCCGACGAAACGTTTCCACAGCTTACGTAGGGAAAATTCCGGCTATGTCATTTATTATTTTTGCGGATTTTTCCGGGAGATGAAATATTTTGGACCAACGGGAGGGTGACAAGTGTCACCCTCATTGGACGGCAAAATGGGCTTGATTTGGACGATTTTGTGCCTTTTCCTTGGTCAAGGGTTAGGTAGGATATTTTGGTGGTAGATGGATAAGGTGTACTTGGGTGAATCTTGGCCTTACACTTGCTATGCACTTGGCTTCATCTTGGCCCTTGGTTGGCCTTTGGTTAGCCTATAAATACTCCCTTAAGTTGAAGACTTTCTTCATCCTCACTTGAAAATTCCTAAGGCAAAATCCCTCCCTCTCCCTCTTGTTGCTCTCGTCCACCACACCCCCCTCCCCCTTTGTGGTAGCCTAGCCGAAACACCCCTCCCCCTCTTGGAGGCCCTCGGCCGAGAAACCCCCCCTAGCCTTGTTGTGCTAAGTTGAAATACTACCCTCCTTGGTTGAGAAATACTCTCCAAGTGTTGTTGTAATGGCCAAAATACCTTAGCCCATATACCTTGTAGTACTTTCCAAAGTACCCTCTATACGAAAAAAAACCCGGAAAATACGATTATACTTTCCTTTAGCCTTTAGATGAAACCCTAAGGAAAATCTTCACCCGTAGTTGAAGTTATAAGTAGAAGTTGCGTAGGACTTCTAAGGGTTTCTTGGAGCGAATTGGAGCGCACGGAGTAGGAGCTAAACCTTGCTCAGGAGCGACATATAACTTGGATAATTTTGGGCTTATCGAGGTAAATATCTTGTCCCCCTATTGTAATTGGAAATTACATGATTGTTAGAATATATAGTTGAAGTATACTATATATAGAATGAATATTGAAAAGGAACTGAACGTAGTTTTGCGGCAATGTCTTTTGACTTAAGCCTGAAGAATAAAGAGGAAAACTGAACTGTAATTACATAGGACTGTATTACAGTAGACTTATCTAGCATTACTGTGAAGTAGAATTGTACACGTCCGGTTAGACGTGTAAACCCCCCCTGGTTGGCACGTGGCCACCGGTAGAGGAGGAGATTTACGCTGTTGCGGGGGGGGGGAGGTGCTGCCGAATTTTCTGTAGAATATTCTACGTTGAGATCTAGATGTTAATAGGCGCCTTGTGGCCTTTATAGGTTGAAGTACTACGGGTGGCGCGATCTACTTGGGCAAGGAGGAGTGGCCAAGCGGTTTGGAGTACTTGGAGCGTTTTGCTATTAGTCGATACTCGTCGCGAGGTATGTGAACCTCTTCCTATCTTTTCTAGCATGATATGTGTATAACTATGTAGTACGGTAGACGCATACGTGTTAAATGTACTTGATTGGTTTAAAACATAAAGTGTTATAACGGCTTTATGGGAAGTTGGTTATATGACTTTATGTAAGTAAGAAATGCTTTGTGGTTTTTAGAAGGTGACTGATTTGACTTATAACTGACTTGATGTGTGATAATAAAGAATCTTGAAGTATTTCAAAAGGATTGAGAAACCTTTTTGAAAAGAAGAGTAATACTTGGTTTTGAAAACATAAGAGTTATACTAGCTTTATGGGAAGTTAGGTATAACGTCTTAAGAGAGATAAAGAGAATGGTTTACTGATTTTTAGAAGTTAAGAGACTTAATCTTAAAAGATAAGAGACTTGACTTGATATGGATGTTAGTGTGAAACCTCATTCGTGAGTAATGAGTACTTGGTTTTAAAAGGAATAATGTTTTACTGATTCGGAAATCAGAATAAGTATCGAACAAACCACTGCAGCGCTAATAAAGGAAAATGTAATGACTAATGTAGTATTATTAAAACCAGTAGAAACCTCCATCTGCATAGAAACTAAGATGAGACAAAATGATATTACTTTTTCTAGATCATGGCTGCTTAATAAGATTTATTATGAACAGGAATAACATACACTCATATAAGGCATATGTTTCTCAGATTGTTTAAAAGAGAATTATATTCTTAGAATGATTAAGACTATGAACTATGGAACTTTTCTAAAATAAAATAAAGAGACTGGAGTAATTGAAATTAGGCAAACTGGAACTCTAGGGAAAAGGAAGGCATTGTTTTGTCTTAAAATGGTTTAAAACATAAAGTGTTATAACAGCTTTATGGGAAGTTGGTTATAACCACTTTATGAAAACAAAAGAAGGGTTTTATCATTGGTTTTAATGTGGTAACTTGACTTTAAAAAGAGAAGTGTTTTGGTCTAAAAAGAAGGCATGGTATTGCCTTAATTGGTTTTTAAAAAGGAAAGTATGGAAATTGTTTTGGTTTACTTAAAAGATGTAAGTCACTCTATTTTTTATACTACGGGTATTGGGTGACTTTTATAAAAGGAATGGATCTCTTAAAAGGAATTTAACGTACGTAGTACTTTAGGGTTAAAACCCGGACTTTGACATAAAAGAAAGTACCTTGAGTTGTGTATAACTTGCCTATGATTGTTGTTGTGAAACCTGCCTATGCTTATTGTCATAGCCTTGTTGTGCAAGTACTGTATTTTACTCGACTACCGGTTCATGGGATGAACCGGGAATGTATTTCACTCGACTACCGCGTTCATGGGATGAACCGGGAATGTATTTCACTCGACTACCGCGTTCATGGGATGAACCGGGAATGTATTTCACTCGACTACCGCGTCCATGGGATGGACCGGGAATGTATTCTACCCGACTACCGAGTTCATGAGATGAACCGGGAATGTATTCCACACGTTTCTATACTGGGTCCATGAGATGGGCCGAGACATGTTAAACGTATCACATGGTTTGTACCTAGACTGCCGGCAGTGAGGAAGGAGTTCCACGGGCATGAGGGATGACTTTGAGGGCGTGAGTCCCTGACTTGACATGACTGCTTTTTATTATGAACTGTAGTTTGGTTATCATACATGTCTCCTGCTTTATATAGACTATATGATTTCATTTCTGATTTTTCTGATTCACATACTTGGTACTGTTAGATCGACCTCGCCCGAAGTGCGTTCACGCCGCAGTAGAGGTACATCGGTGTCGATCCAGCTTTTAGGATCACCTTTCAGCGTATTGGGAAGCTCCGTTCCTTGGAGGCTTATCTTTGGTATGTTACCACAGTCCGTAGGGTTCTTGTACATTCTGTGGTATGGCGGCCCCATGTCCGTCATAGTTGTTGTAAAAATCTTAGAGGTCCAGTAGCAGGCGGGGTTGTAAGGATTGTAAATGTTAAAATGTTAAATATATATATATGTTGAAAGGCAACCGTTTTGGTTGGCCTGTTTTCATTCATCTTGATCCATATTTATTTATATGTTTAAAGTTTTTATTTCCGCTGGTTTTCTCTGATGTTATATCACTAGGGTGCCCGGGGTAAGGCACCAGTCACGGGCTCGGGTTCGGGTCGTGACATATGCGGACTACGGGAGTCCAGGATTAGGCTTGCTTAATGATACTATGGGCAATTGGCCCTGCTTCGATCATTCGCAGCCTAGAAAAGACTTGTTACAGTTTACCTATTGTTGCTCTTGTTTATGATGTGGCACTATGTGCGGTTACCTTGGTTGTTTCATACATATATGTAAACTGATTTTAAAATGATATGTTTTCATTTAAGTACTTTCTGATTCGCATACTTAGTACATTGTATCGACCTCCTTCGGCGGTCGCTGCTCATGCCGCAGGTAAAGGCAGTGCTAGATCCACATCCTTAGGATCTTTGCGTTGGTGTCGGGAGCTCCATCTTCTCGGAGGCTCTACTTTTGGGTATGATCTCCTGTATTGTAGATAGTTTTGTACATTCAGGTATGGCGGGCCCTGTCCCGCCATAGTTGTTTACTTCCTTAGAGGTCTGTAGTCTATTATACAGTTGGGATGTAATCGCAAAACTATGTTTATGTATATACGCAGAAAGGCGACATTTTCTCACATAAAGCGTGTCTCTTTTACAATTGTTTCTGTCTTGTTTTATATTCCGCGATTTCTCGATGTATGACTACTTGGGTGCGGGTAAGGCACGATCCACGCCCCGAACAGTCGTGACAAAAGTGGTATCGAGCGATTAATCCTCGGAAAGTGTCTACAGCACCGTATCTAATAGAGTCTTGATTATCGGTGTGTTGTGCACCACACCAATAATCGTGAGGCTATAGGATATTTAGGATTGGTTTCCATTCTTCTCACTCGAGATCGTGCTTTAGAGCCGTGTTAAAGTTGGACCCTCTAACGTATTCCTTTCTCAGAATGATTATGCCTCCACGTAAAGCAACCCGCCTGAGGGCAAGGCGCCGAGGAGCTGCTAGTGGGACACCTAGAGTCACGAGGCTCGACCGGTCTATACCCGAGGCGACGAGTTCTACGACGCCGCCGATCCTGAGAGGTTTAGGGCGCAGCAGTGGGCGATGAGACCACAAGATACACCTCCACCCCACGGCTGGAGCAGATGAGATGGGTTCTGAGAGATGGCCCGATCGCCGGGATCGTGGCGAACATGAGGACAGTGGATGCGGCAGCCTGATTCGGCCCAAGAGCACCGTGGTTCACCCAGGCGATTTGAGGCTACGGATTTCTGAGTTGTAGCCCGCGAGTTCTACGGTCGAGGCCGGAGGATGATCCGCGGTGTTCATCCGTCGATTCTGAGAGGATTATAAGGGTGATCGGGCGTCGAGACCGAGTCCGTGACCTCGGTTCGCATCGGCCGCGTGATACCGCGATCGATTGGTTTGATCATGGAGTTATCCGGGAGAGCACGCGTCCCGCCTACTTAGGATGAGTTCTCGAGGCTTTCTCACTCACTTCTTGCCTCCACAGATGAGGGCGCGGGTGACATATTTTTATCACGAGGCGGCGAGGCGCCTGATTAGGGAGTACAATGTCGAGTTTGATTCATTGGCTCGATATGTCCCAGCGTTGGTAGCAGATATGGAGGATAGGTGCACCGCTACGTCACCGGGCTAGATGATTATATGGCCGAATCTTGTGCGGGTGTTTCTTCACCGGGTATGGACATTACCGCACGCAGCTCATGCACTTGGATGCGAGGCGTAGGACCGACGGGTTGACCGACAGAGAAGAGGACCAGACGGCAGGTCCTTTGGTAGTTATCGAGGTGGGCGGCCTCGGCGGTCTAGATTCGCACCACGCCCATTTCGAGCACTCGACCGCCCTCGCCAGCCAGAGTATTGGCGGGGCAGGGCCCCGTGACTTGAGACTTCGGGTGGCAGAGGTGCTGGCCGGACCACCCTCGGTGTGGCGATGCGGTAGATCCCATTTCGGGAATTGTGGTACTCTCCGAGAGTTTATTCTGATTGTGGCGATCGGGTCATTTGCGAGAACCTGTCCGACCGGAGGCGATGCGGTGGTAGGGCTCACCATGTGGTCTGCATCGGTTCATCATCTCATTCGACTCGCCCCGAGGCGTGGTACTCATGGACCAGCAGGTCGCGCAGGTCGTGGCTCGGTCGATTCTAGCGGTCCTCAGAACCGCATTTATGCCTTGTCCAGCCGGCAGGATCAGGAGGCCTCACCTGATGTCGTCACAGGTACCTTATCAGTTTCTGGATTTGATGTGTATGCCTTGATAGATTCGGGTTCTACTGGCCCCATATATCTCCCTTATTGCTAGTAGGATAGGGATAGAACACGAGTCCATAGACCCTTTCGAGGTAGCTACGCGATGGGTGATTCGGTGGTAGCTCGGCGGGTATATAGGGCTTGTCGGTGACCATTTACGATCGTCGACCTAGCCGACTTGATAGAGTTGGATATGATTGATTTCGACGTGATCATGGGTATGGATTGGCTAGCTTCTTGCTACGCCAATGTAGACTGCAGAGAGAGAGTAGTACGGTTCCAATTTCCTGAGGAGCCGGTTGTTGAGTGGGAGGAACATTTGATCGCAGAGGTAGGTTTATTTCCTACCTCAAGGCTAGGAAGATGGTGCGAAGGGTACATCTACCATCTCGTTCGGGTGTTTGATCACGAGGCTGCAGTGCGATTTCCGGCCCGAAGAGTCAGAGAGTTCCCAGACGTGTTTCCAGACGACCTCCCGGGTATTCCTCCAGAGAGGGAGATAAAGTTTTGTATTGATGTGCTGCCAGACACTCGGCCTATTTCCATTTCGCCATACAGAATGGCACCTGCCGAGTTGAGAGAGTTGAAGGACCGGTGAGAGATTTCTTTGGAGAAGGGCTTCATCAGCCTAGTGTTTCCCGGGAGCGCCAGATTGTTCGTGAAGAAGAAGGGCGGGGCCAGCTGCGCGTGTGTTGATTACGGCGGTGAACAAGGTGACCATTAAGAATGATACCCCTTCCCGGGATTGATGATTTGTTCGACGATTGCGAGGCGCGAGATGTTTCTCCAAGATTGATCTGCGATCGGGCTATCATCAGTCACGAGTCGAGAGGCGGATGTCCCAGGATCGCATTAGGACGTGACGGCATTATGAGTTCGGGTCATGTCTTTTGGATTGACGATGCTCGCGGTATTCATGGATTTGATGAACCGAGTGTTCAAACCATTTTGGACACGTTTGTGATAGTGTTCATTGATGATATCTTGGTTTATTCTCGCCAGAGCGAGCATGCGGAGCATTTGAGATCTGTCTTGTGATTCTCGAGACCAGCGATTATATGTCAAGTTTTCCAAATGTGAGTTTTGGTTAACCGGTGGCTTTTCTTGGGCATATTGTCGGGTGATGGCATTCGAGTGGATACGGCCAAGATCGGCGATCGGGACTTGGCCTGAACCTACTACTCCGACAGAGGTTCGCGATTTTAGGGCCTTGCAGTTATTATCGGTTCGTAGAGAAGTTTGCTTCTATCTACGCACCATTGACTAGGTGACTCGGAAAGCGGCTAAGTTTGATGGTGATGCTTGTGGCGGGGTTTCCAGTTGATGAAGGAGGCGACGGCGCTTCGTTTACTTCTAGAGGTCGAGACGGTTATGTCGTAATCTTGTGATGCGTCGGGCATCGGGTTGGGATGTGTGTTGATGCAGGGCAAGGTTATAGCATATGCATCCCGACAGCTGAAGAAACACGAGAGGAACTACCCCACCCATGATTTGGAGTTGGCAGCGGTGATTCACGCCTTGAAGATCTGGAGGCACTATTTGTATGGGGTTCATGTGGATATTTATACATACCACAAGAGCCAACAGTATATCTTCAGCAACAGGGAGCTGAACTTACGACAGATACGGTGGTTAGAGATGATTAAGGATTATGATGTTGATATCCTATACCACGGGAAGGCGATGTTGTGGCGGATGCTCTTAGTCGTAGGTCGATGGGAGCCTATCGGATGTGACTAGAGAGGAGGGACATGGTTCGTGATTTGCATCAGTTAGCGAGCCTTGGTGTCCGTTTGATTTATTCTGATAGCAGTGGGGTTCGAGTTCGTGAGGTTGCCGAGTCTTCCATCGTCGAGGAGGTGAAGAGGCAACAGTTCGAGGATCCAGTTTTGACACGTTATCGTGATACGGCTCTTCGTGAGGGGAAGGGTCCTTTTGAGGTAGCACCTGATGGGGTGCTAAGGTTTGAGGGCAGGTTGTGTGTTCCAGATGTTTCAGGACTTCGGCAGCAGGTTCTTGGGGAAGCACACAACGCGCATTACTCTATCCATCCAGGGTCGACCAAGATGTACCACGACCTTAGATCTGTGTATTGGTGGGATGGCTTGAAGAGGGACGTTGCAGAGTTCGTAGCTCAGTGCCCGTGTTGTCAGCAGGTGAAGGTAGAGCACCAGAGGCCTGATGGTTTGTTACAGACGATAGAGATCCCGATCTGGAAGTGGGAGGTGATCAACATGGACTTCATTACAGGATTACCTCGCACTCAGAGGACACATGATTCTATATGTGTTATCGACTTCAGGGGTAGCTGGGAGGATCATTTGCCTCTAGTTGAGTTTGCATATAATAATAGCTACCACTCCAGTATTCAGATGGCGCCTTATGAGGCCTTGTATGGGAGGAAGTGCAGATCGCCGATAGGCTGGTTCGATGTGGGCGAGGTGCAGTTAGTGGGACCAGATTTGGTGCAGCAGGCAGTGGATAAGGTGAAGCTTATCCAGGAGCGGTTGCTGA
This sequence comes from Przewalskia tangutica, assembly GCA_029844215.1. Classification (NCBI taxonomy): domain Eukaryota; kingdom Viridiplantae; phylum Streptophyta; class Magnoliopsida; order Solanales; family Solanaceae; genus Przewalskia; species Przewalskia tangutica. Next base: position 71,315,734 of record CM056727.1, read on the forward strand.
CAGCTCAGAGTCGACAGAAGTCATATGCAGATCATCGTCGTCGGCATCTGGAGTTCGAGGTTGATGATTGGGTTTTCCTGAAGGTGTCACCCATGAAGGGTGTGATGAGATTCGGGAAGAAAGGGAAACTCAGCCCAAGGTACATTGGGCCGTATCAGATTGTCCGCAGGGTAGGCAAGGTTGCCTATGAGTTGGATCTGCCGTCCGATCTGGAGGCAGTGCATCCGGTTTTTCACGTATCTATGCTGAGGAGATGTATCGGGGATCCATCTAGGGTACACCCGATTGACGATGTCCAGGTGACCGAGGGGTTATCGTATGAGGAGACTCCCATAGCGATAATCGATCGTCAGGTTAGGCGTCTGCGGACCAAGGACGTGGCTTCCGTCAAAGTCTTGTGGCGGAACGAGCTCAGGAGATGACGTGGGAAGCTGAGGAGGACATGAGGCAGAAGTATCCTCACCTATTCCCCACACCTCCAGGTAATTCACTTTCCTACTTGTAAATCTTCATTATCGTTTATGCCTAAGTGTTGTTTTGTGGCCGTGTGTGGCATTTGCATAAAAATTAAGTTATGAAGAACCTTATTGTTATCTGTCTTGGGAAGGAACATTCGGGACGAATGTTTCTAAGGAGGGGAGAATGTTATACCCCGTATTTCCAGGGTATGTACGTGAGGACGTACGTACGAAAGTCTAGCCTTAAAGTTTAGGCACAAGACGTTTTTTTGGGCACAACTCATTAAAAGAATCGTTTTCCGACGAAACGTTTTACACAACTCGCGTAGGATAAATTCCGGCTATGTCATTTCTAATTTTTGCGGATTTTTCCGAGAGACGAAACACTTTGGACCAACGAGAGGGCGACACTTGTCACCCTCTCATTGATGGATGTGAGGCGGAAATGGACCGAATTGGATGGCTTATTTTGTCAAGTAGTTGGTAGGATATTTTGTGTGCAAGTTGGCTAGGTACACTTGCCCAAATCTTGACCTTACACTTGCCTTGCACTTGGCATCATCTTGGCCCTTGGTTGGCCATGGCTTGACCTATAAATACCCTTAAGATGAAGAGTTCTTCATCCACAAATTCCTTTCCAAGTCTTGAAAATCCTTCCTCTCCTGTAGCTTTCGTCCAAACACCTCCCCTCCTTGTGATGCTTGGCCGAGGCAACCCCCTAGCCTGGCGAAACCTACCCCCCTCCCTTGGTAGAAAAGTTGCCCTCTAGTATTGTTATAATGCCCAAAATACCCTAGCCCAAATCCCTTAGTACTTAGTTGAAGTTGTGAAGAACTTCTAAGGGTTCTTGGAGTTATCGGAGCGTACAACTTAGGAGCTAAACCTTGCTCAGGATCGACGTATTATCTAGGATATTATTGGGCTTACCGAGGTAAATAAACTTGTCCTTCTTTTGTAATTAGAGAATACATACTGTAGAAGTATAGAAATAAGTATTAAATACTTAGAAGGATATCACAGAATAGAATTGAACTGTTATCACAGTAGAAGGGTTTAAAAGAAGAATAATTGAACTATACTTACTTAGGACTGTTTTCACAGTAGACTTGAGTAGCTCACCGGGTAGGGAAGTGCTGCCCGATTTTCCGTAGAATAAAGGACCCTCTCGCTAGAATCAAGCATGAGTAGTCTAGACGTTGATAGACGTGTCTGACTATTATAGGTTGATTCTCTGCGCGCGACATTGTTATACCCCGTATTTCCAGGGTATGTACGTGAGGGAATACGTACAAAAGTTTAGCCTTAAAAGTTAGGCTTTGGACGTTTTTTTTTTTGGCACAACTCACACAAAGAATCGTTTTCCGACGAAACGTTTAACAAGACTCGCGTAGGATAAATTCCGGCTATGTCATTTCTAATTTTTGCGGATTTTTCCGAGAGACGAAACATTTTGGACCAACGAGAGGGCAACACTTGTCACCCTCTAGTTGGTGGACTTGAGGCGTCCATTTGGACGAATTGGATAGCCAATTTTGTCTTGGAGTTGGTAGGATATTTTGTGTGCAAGTTGGCTAAGGTACACTTGCCCAAATCTTGACCTTACACTTGCCTTGCACTTGGCATAATCTTGGCCATTGGTTGGCCATCCCTTGACCTATAAATACCCCTCTTGTGATGAAGAGTTCTTCATCCACAAAAGCTTTCCAAGTCTAAAATCCTCTCCTCTCCTTTGATAGCCCTTTTCGTCCAAACACCCCCCCCTTGGAGAAGCTTAGCCGAGGCAATCCCCCCCCTAGCCTAGTCGAAATCTACCCCCCCTCCCTTGGTAGAAAAGTTGTCTTCTAGTATTGTTATAATGCCCAAAATACCCTAGCCCAAATCCCTTAGTACTTAGTAGAAGTTGGAAAGAACTTCTAAGGGTTCTTGGAGCTACCGGAGCGTACAACTTAGGAGCTAAACCTTGCTCAGGCGCGACTTTTATCTAGGATATTATTGGGCTTACCGAGGTAAATAATCCTAACCCTCTTTTATTAGAAAATGCATACTGTAGAAGTATAGATATAAGTATTGAATACTTAGAAGATTATTACAGAATAGAATTGAACTGTTATCACGATGAAGGGTTTAAAGAAGAATAATCAAATCAGACTTACTTAGAATTTGTTTTCACGAGACTTGAGTAGCTCACGGGTAGGGAAGTGCTGCCCAATTTTCCGTAGGATAGAGAACCCTCTGCTTAGAACTGTTTTCAGAGTAGTATGAACGTTGATATACGTGTCTGACTATTATAGGTTGATTCTCTGCACGCGACATATTCAACTTGGCAGGTGGTTTTCGCTGAGAAGGTATGTGATTCTTCCTAAAGCATGATATTTTCAAATATATATATATATAGTACGGTAGACGTACGTGTGTTAACTGATTAATAACTACGGCAATGTCTTTTGACTTAAGCACGAATAATACTTACGCAATGTCTTTTGACTTAAGCACGAATAATAAGGATCTTGACGCATTTCAAAAGAATCTTGAATCATTTTTAATGTAAGAGAACTAATTGGTTTTAAAAGCGTAAAGCTTAAGAGTTATACTAGCTTTATGGGAAGTTAGGTATAACCACTTAAGATGATAAAAGGAATGCTTTAACTATGTGTTTATAACAGACTTATATTGATTTATGGAAAGAATAATAAGATGGTTTGATAAGTAGACATGATATGATGCTAAGTGTGTTAGTGTCTTGTAAACGTTTGTATGAGAGGGTATTCTTGTTGTGCTTATGTTGTTTAACGATAGTCGTTGTGTTAGTATTATATCACTCGCCTCTTGACATGTTACAGGGGTTAAGCCTCCGACGCGGGTAGACTCGGTGATGCAGGACCATGATTCGAGAATACCTCATGCGGGTCCAGGGACCTATGCGAGCTACGAGTTCGAGGTTAGTGTGCGGGGTTATACCTCATGCGGTCTATGTGGTCATGCGGACTACGAGTCGGGGCGATGCCGAGGAGTAGCTACCGATGCGGGTTATACCCTACGCGCCTGCCGAGTGGCCTATGCGGACTATGAGTCGAGATTAGGCTTGCATAATGATACTATGGGCAATTGGCCTGCCGATCATTCGCATCCTAGAAAAGACACATTCTGATTTACCTATTGTTGCTCTTGTTTATGATGTGACACTATGCGGTTACCTTGGTTGTTTCATACATATATGTAAACTGATTTTAAAAATGATATGTTTTCATTTAAGTACTTTACAGTTTCGCATACTTAGTACCTGTTGTACTGACCTCCTTCGGGGGGCTGCGTTCATGCCGCAGGTAAGGGCAAGCAGGTGCTAGATCCACATCCTTAGGATCTTTGCGTTGGTGTCAGGAGCTCCATCTTCTCCGGAGGCTCTACTTTTGGGTATGATCTCCCTGTATTGTAGATAGTTTTGTACATTCAGGGTATGGCGGGGCCCTGTCCCGCCATAGTTGTTTACTTCCTTAGAGGTCTGTAGTCCTATTGTACAGTTGGGATGTAACTGCAAAACTATGTTTATGTATATATGCCGAAAGGCGACATTTTCTCACATAAAACTGTGTCTCTTTTTACAACTGTTTCCTGTCTTGTTTTATATTCCGCTGATTTCTCTGATGTATGACTACTTGGGTGCCCGGGTAAGACACCAGTCACGGGCCCCGGAACGGGTCGTGACAAAAGTGGTATCAGAGCAGTTAATCCTCGGAAAGTGTCTACAGACCGTATCTAGTAGAGTCTTGATTATCGGTGTGTTGTGCACCACACCAATAATCAGGAGGCTATAGGATATTTAGGATTGGTTTCCATTCTTCTCATTCTGAGATCGTGCCTTAGAGCTGTGTTATAAGTCGGACCCTTCTAACGTATCCCTTTTTCTGTAACAGTTATGCCTCCACGTAAGGCAACCCGGGCCCAGAAGGGCAAGGCAGCCGAGGGAGCTGCTAGTGGGACACCTAGAGTCACGAGGGCTCAGGCCCAGTCGATACCCGAGACGGCGAGTTCTACGACGCCGCCGACCCCAGGAGGGTTTAGGGCCGCAGCAGCGGCTGATGAGACCACAGTACCTACACCTCCAGTCCCACAGCCTGGAGCAGATGAGATGGGTTACAGAGAGATGGCCCGATTCGGGTCGGGATCGTGGCGCATACGAGGAATCGCAGCGATTCGATTCGGCCCGATGCACTGTGGTTCACCCGAGGGCAGATAGTTTGAGGCTACGAGATTTCCTGAGTTGTAGCCCGCCAGAGTTTTACGGGTCGAGGCCGGAGGATGATCCGCAGAAGTTCATCCGTCAGCTACAGAGGATTATGAGAGTGATCAGGGCGTCGGAGACCGAGTCCGTGATCTTCGGTTCACATAGGCTGCGTGATACCGCAGTCGATTGGTTTGATTCATGGGAGTTATCCCGGGGAGAGCACGCGTCCCCAGCTACTTGGGATGAGTTCTCAGAGGCTTTCCTCACTCACTTCTTGCCTCCACAGATGAGGAGGGCACGGGCTGACAGATTTTTGTTACTGAGGCAGAGAGGACGCACTGTTAGGGAGTACAATGTCGAGTTTGATTCATTGGCTCGATATGTCCCAGCGTTGGTAGCAGATATGGAGGATAGGGTGCACCGCTACGTCACCGGGCTAGATGATTATATGGTCGAATCTTGTGCGGGTGTTTCTCTCACCGTATGGACATTACGAACGCAGCTCATGCTCTTGGATGCGAGGCGTAGAGACCGACGGGTTGTGACAGAAGCAAGTTAAGACCAGACGGCAGGTCTTTTGGTGGCTATCGTGGTGGCGGCCTCAGCTAGCCTAGATTTGCACCACGCCACTCGAGCACTCGCACCGCCTCAAGACGGCCAGATATTCGAGGCGCACTGAGGCCCTGTGGCTTCGACGTCAGCGGCAGAGTGCGGCCGACGGGACCACCCCTCGGTGTGGCCGTCACGGTAGATCCCACCGGGAGTTGTGGTGCCGCTACGGAGCTTGTTTGATTGTGGCCAGGCGCAGGTCACTATGCGGAACTGTCAGGCCAAGGCGATCTTGATGGTAGGTCACCTCGAGTTCTTTCGCGGGTCTTCATCCTCGACACTACTCGCCCGAGGCAAGGTACTCATGGACCCGAGGTCGCGGCAGGTCGTGGCGCTGGTCCCGATTCTAGCGGTCCTCGAACCGCATTTATGCTTTGTCCACCGACAGATCGGAGGCCTCACCGATGTCGTCACGAGTACCTTATCGGTTCTCGGGTTTGATGTGTATGCCTTGATAGATCCGGGTTCTACTGGCCCTATATATCTCCCCTTATTGTTAGTAGGATAGGGATAGAGCACGAGTCCATAGACCCTTTCGAGGTAGCTACGCGATGGGTGATTCGGTGGTAGCTCGCGGGTATATAGGGCTTGTCGGTGACCATTCTGATCGTCGGACCTAGCCGACTTGATAGAGTTGGATATGATTGATTTCGACATGATCATGGGTATGGATTGGCTAGCTTCTGCTACGCCAATATAGACCGCAGGAGAGAGTAGTGCGGTTCAGTTTCGAGAGCCGGTTGTTGAGTGGGAGGAGCACGATATCGCCGGTGGTAGGTTTATTTCCTACCTCAAGGCTAGGAAGATGGTATGAAGGGTACATCTACCATCTCGTTCGGTGTTTGATCACGAGGCTGCAGTGCGATTTTCGGATCGATTCAGAGTCGAGAGTTCCCGAGGTGTTTCAGACGACCTCCGGGTATCCTCCGAGAGGAGATCGAGTTTTGTATAGATGTGTTGCGGACACTCGGCTTATTTCCATTCCGCCATACGTAACGGCACTGCCGAGTTGAGAGAGTTGAAGGATCGCTTAGAGACTTGCTTTGGAGAAGGGCTTCATCGGACCTAGTGTTTCTCCACGGGAGCGCCAGATTGTTCGTGAAGAAGAAGGGCGACGCCTTTGCGCGTGTGTTGATTACAGCGGTGAACAAGGTGACCATTAAGAACAGATACCCCTTCCTGGGATTGATGATTTGTTCGACGATTGCAGGTGCGAGATGTTTCTCCAAGATTGATCTGCGATCGGGCTATCATCAGTGCGAGTCGAGAGGTGGATGTCCCTAGATCGCATTCGGACCCTGACGGCATTAAGAGTTCAGGGTCATGTCTTTCAGGTTGACCAATGCTCCGGCGGTATTCATGGATTTGATGAACCGAGTGTTCAAACCATTTTTGGACACGTTTGTGATAGTGTTCATTGATGATATCTTGATTTATTCTCGCTCAGAGCAGGAGCATGCGGAGCATTTGGCGATCTTGGCGATTCTCCAGACCAATAGTTACGCCAAGTTTTCCAAATGTGAGTTTTGGTTAACTTCGTGGCTTTTCTGGGCATATTGTCGGGCCGATGGTATTCGGTGGATACGCCAAGATCGGCGATTAGGACTTGGCCTAGACCTACTACTCCGGCTGCAGGTTCGCAATTTCTGGGCCTTGCAGGATATTATCGCGTTCGTAGAAGTTTGCTTCTATCTCGCACCATTGACTAGGTGACTCGTAAGGCGCTAAGTTTGATGGTGATGCTTGTGGCGGGGTTTCGATTCTTGAAGGAAAGATCGACCGCCCCGTTCTTACTCTTCCGCAGGTCCAGACGGTTATGTCGTGAATTGTGATCGTCGGGCATCGGGTTGGGATGTGTGTTGACGCAAAGATGGCAAGGTTATAAGCGTATGCATCCCGACACCAAGAAACACGAGAGGAACTACCCCACCCATGATTTGGAGTTAGCGCATGATTCACGCCTTGAAGATCTGACGCACTATTTGTATGGGGTTCATGTGGATATTTATACGCACCACAAGAGCCTCCAAGATATCTTCACCAGAGGAGCCGAACTTACGCAGACGGTGGTTAGAGTTGCTTAAGGATTACGATGTTGATATCTGTACCACCCGGGAAGGCCAATGTGGCGTATGCTCTTAGTCGTAGGTCGATGGGAGTCTATCGATGTGCGGCAGAGAGGAGGACATGGTTCGTGATTTGCATCGATTAGCGAGCCTTGGTGTCCGGTTGAATGATTCTGATAGCAGTGGGGTTCGAGTTCGTGAGGTTGCCGAGTCTTCCATCGTCGATGAGGTGAAGAGGCAACAGTTCGAGGATCCAGTTTTGACACGTTATCGTGATACAGCTCTTTGTGAGGGCAAGGGTCCTTTTGAGGTAGCACCTGATGGGGTGCTAAGGTTTGAGGGCGTGTGTGTTCGGATGTTTGGGACTTGGCGAGTTCTTGGGGAAGCACACAGCGCGCGTTACTCTATCCATCCAGGGTCGACCAAGATGTACCACGACCTTAGATATGTGTATTTGTGGGATGGCTTGAAGAGGGACGTTGCAGAGTTCGTAGCTCAGTGTCCGTGTTGTCAGCAGGTGAAGGTAGAGCACCAGAGGCCTGGTGGTTTGTTACAGACGATAGAGATCCCGACCTGGAAGTGGGAGGTGATCAACATGGACTTCATTACAGGATTACCTCGCACTCAGAGGAGACATGATTCTATATGGGTTATCGTCGACGGTCGAAAATCACCCACTTTCTTCCCGTCAGACGACTTTTTCTGAGGATTATGCGGACTATATATCCGAGAGATCGTCGATCGCATGGAGTCCCTATTTCGATCATATCGCAGCAGAGCGGTTTACGGCTAACTTCTGGAGGTCTTTCCAGAAGGGTTTAGGGACGCAGGTGAGCCTGAGTACTGCATTCCATTCACAGACAGACGGACAGGCTGAGCGCACTATCCAGACTCTTGAGGATATGCTGCGAGCATGTGTTATCGACTTCAGGGGTAGCTGGGAGGATCATTTGCCTCTAGTTGAGTTTGCATACAATAATAGCTACCACTCCAGTATTCAGATGACGCCTTATGAGGCCTTGTATGGGAGGAAGTGCAGATCACCTATAGGCTGGTTCGATGTGGGCGAGGTGCAGTTAGTGGGACCAGATTTGGTGCAGCAGGCAGTGGATAAGGTGAAGCTTATCCAGGAGAGGTTCTTGGCGATACCGAGTCGATGAAGTCATAAGCAGATCATCGTCGTCGGCATCTGGAGTTCGCAGTTGATGATTGGGTTTTCCTGAAGGTGTCACCCATGAAGGGTGTGATGAGATTCGGGAAGAAGGGGAAACTCAGCCCAAGGTACATTGGGCGTTTGATTGTCCGCAGGTAGGCAAGGTTGCCTATGAGTTGGATCTGCCGTCCGATCCGGAGGCGCTGCATCCGGTTTTTCACGTATCTATCTTTGAAGAGATGTATCGGATCCATCTAGGTACACCCGATTGACGATGTCCAGTGACCAGGGTTATCGATGAGGAGATTCCCATAGCGATAATCGATCGTCAGGTTAGGCGTCTGCGGACGAAGGACGTGGCTTCCGTCAAAGTCTTGTGGCGGAACGAGCTCAGGGAGGAGATGACGTGGGAAGCTGAGGAGGACATGAGGAAGAAGAATCCTCACCTATTCCCCACACCTCCAGGTAATTCACTTTCCTACTTGTAAATCTTCATTATCGTTTATGCCTAAGTGTTGTTTTTTTGTGGCCGTGTGTGGCAATTACAAACTGTTTAAGTTATGAAGAACCTTATCGTTATCTGTCTTGGGAAGGAACATTCGGGACGAATGTTTCTAAGGAGGGGAGAATGTTATACCCCGTATTTCCAGGGTATGTACGTGAGGAAATACGTACAAAAGTTTAGCCTTAAAAGTTAGGCTTTGGACGTTTTTTTTTTGGCACAACTCACACAAAGAATCGTTTTCCGACGAAACGTTTAACAAGACTCGCGTAGGATAAATTCCGGCTATGTCATTTCTAATTTTTGCGGATTTTTCCGAGAGACGAAACATTTTGGACCAACGAGAGGGCAACACTTGTCACCCTCTAGTTGGTGGACTTTAGGCGTCCATTTGGACGAATTGGATAGCCAATTTTTTCTTGGAGTTGGTAGGATATTTTGTGTGCAAGTTGGCTAAGGTACACTTGCCCAAATCTTGACCTTACACTTGCCTTGCACTTGGCATAATCTTGGCCATTGGTTGGCAATCCCATGACCTATAAATACCCCTCTTGTGATGAAGAGTTCTTCATCCACAAAAACTTTCCAAGTCTAAAATCCGCTCCTCTCCTTTGATAGCCCTTTTCATCCAAACACCCCCTTGAGAAGCTTAGCCGAGGCAATCCCCCCCCTAGCCTAGCCGAAATCTACCCCCTCCCTTGGTAGAAAAGTTGCCTTCTAGTATTGTTATAATGCCCAAAATACCCGTTATACCCCGTATTTCCAGAGTATGTACGTGAGGGCGTACGTATTTAAATTTGAGCCTTAAGATTTGACAAGTTCGAAAATTTTGTGCACAAGTGCCGAAAAGAGTCGTTTTTCGACGAAACGTTTTGCTAAACTTGTGAAGGGAAAATTCCGGCTATGTCATTTATAATTTTTGCGGATTTTTCCGAGAGACGAAACATTTTGGACCAACGGGAGGGTGACAAGTGTCACCCTCACATCGACGCAAGGTCACAGGTAATGGACGATTGGAAGGAGGGAGTTGGTAGGATATTTTGTGTGCAAGTTGTTGTGGTAGATGGATAAGGTACACATGGTGGAATCCTAGCCCTACACTTGCCTAACACTTGGATGGATCTTGGCCATTGGTTGGCCATTCCTTGACCTATAAATACCCCCCCCCCCCTTTGGAAGACTTCTTCATCCTAAAATCTTCCTAAGTCTTGAAAGCTCTCTTCCTCTCCCCCTTTGTGTAGTAGCTCGTCCAAAGCCCCCCCTTTGAGTGAGCCTTGGCCGAGAGCCACCCCCTCCCCCCTTTGGTGGTGTCTAGCCGTGGGGTACCCCCCCTAGCCTAAATTGTTTTCGTATAATACCCCCTTGTGTGGTATAGAAATACTCTCCTAGTATTGTTATAATGCCCAAATACCTTGTAGTATTCCCAAGGTTACACTTATACAAAAGCCCAGAAAATACTATTATACTTTCTTTAGCCACTAAACGAAACCCTAAGGAAAACCTTCATAGTCGGTTGAAGTGTTAAGTAGAAGTTGCGTAGAACTTCTAAGGGTTGATTGGAGCGGGTTGGAGCACTCGGAGTAGGAGCTTAACGTTGCTCAGGAGCGACTTTATACTTGGATAATTTTGGGCTCATCGAGGTAAATACTACTGTCCTTCTAGTGTAATTGGAAATTACATACTGTAGTAGTATAGAAATGAATATAAGATTCATAGAAGAGAATTGAACTGTAATAGAAGGATATTACAGAATAGACTTGAACTGAAATCACATCAGAAGAATAATATAGAAGAAGATTAAACTGTATTTACAATAGACTGATAACCTTATTGGTTGAATGTTCTGCGAGTAGCATGAACTACTTGGAAGGTGGACAAGGCTAGCCGGGTTATAGCCGTGGAGCGTTTTGCTTATAGTCGATAATCGTCGCGAGGTATGTGATTCTTCCTATACTCTTGAGCATGATATTTTAAAGGAAGATATATATATAGTACGGCAATGTCTTTTGACTTAAGCCTGAATAATATATGGTATGGTAGATGTACGTGTGCTAACTGAATATAGTTGTACGGCAGTGTCTTTTGACTTAAGCCTGAATAATAAGAACCTTGAAATATTTTAAAAAGGAATATAGATATAGTACGGTAGACGTACGTGTGTTAACTGAATGTAGTGTTACGGCAATGTCTTTTGACTTAAGCCTGAATAAGAAGAATCTTGAAGTATTTCAAAGAAATAAGAAACCTTTTTGAAAGAAGAGTAATACTTGGTTTTGAAAACATAAGAGTTATACTAGCTTTATGGGAAGATTAGGCATAACGTCTTAAGAAAGATAAAAAGAATGGTTTACTGATTTTTAGAAGTTAAGAGACTTGATCTTATAAGATAAGAGACTTAACTTAATTGAATTAATATGAGTTTTGTGTGAAACCTCATTCGTGAGTAATGAGTACGTGGTTTTTAAAAGGAATAATGTTTTGCTGATTTCGGAAATCAGAATGTGTATCGACAAACCACTGCAGCGCTAATAAAGGAAAATGTATTGAATAATGAAGTATTATTAAAACCAGTAAAAACCTCCATCTGCATAGAAGATAAGATGAGACAAAATGATATTACATTTCCTAGATCATGGCTGCTTAATAAGATTGATTATGAATAAGAATAACCTACTCGCCTATGGCATATGTTACTCAATTGTTTTAAAACAGAGATTAAGACATTGAACTGTGAAACTTTTCTAAAAAGAGACTTGAGTAATTGAAATTAGGCAAACTGGAACTTTAGGGAAAAGAAAGGTATTGTGTTGTCTTAAAATGGTTTAAAACTTAAAGTGTTATAACAGCTTTATGGGAAGTTGGTTATAACGACTTTATGAAAACAAAAGAAGGGTTTTTATCATTGGTTTTAATATGGAAACTTGACTTTAAAAAGAGAAGTTGTTTTGGTTTACTTAAAAGATGTAAGTCACTCTATTTTTATACTACGGGTATCGGGTGACTTTTATAAAGGGAATGGATCTCTTTAAAAGGAATTTAACGTACGTAGTACTTTAGGGTTAAAACCCGGACTTTGATATAAAATGAAAGTACCTTGAGTTAGGTATAACTTGCCTATGCTTGTTGTTGTGTAACTTGCCTATGCTTGTTGTTGTGTAACTTGCCTATGCTTGTTGTTGTGTAACTAGCCTATGCTTGTTGTTGTGTAACTTGCCTATGCTTATTGAGATAGTCTTTGTTGTGCAAGAATTGTGTTTCTATTCTACCGCGTTTCTCGATGGAGGGCCGGTTGACTTGTTGAGAACTTACTTGGACGTACCGGCAGTGACGGGAGATTCCACGGGTATGCTTCCATTAGCATTGGTACATGGGCTTGTCTACACCGTTGATGGATTACGTGGACGTGACCATTTTTGGTTATGGCGAAATATCGTGACTTACGGTTGTGATTGGGTGCGTAGCCTGTTTACTTGCCCCCGTCAGCTACGTGGCGCAGGTGGATCTGGCACAGGTTGTTGCACTTACCACGTGTCAGCTTCGCGGCGAAGTATCGTGACTTACGGTTGTGATGGTGCGTGGCGTTACTTGCCCCGCTACTCGTGGCGCGTGGACCGCATAGGTTATTGCACTTGCCACGTGTCGCCAGCGAGTCAATATAGTGACGAGGTCTCGTGGTACGGCTTTGGCATCGTGTAGGACTTCTGTTCGGTGTACTCCTTGGTGTTGTTATATCATAGATCGCCGTGATGAGGAAGGAATTCCACGCACGCAGTGATGATTTGGAGGGCGTGAGTCCCTGATTTGACATGACTGTTTATATGTTGGGTATTGTAGTTTGGTTATCATACATGTCTCCTGCTTTATATAGACTGCTATGATTTCATTTATAGTACTTTACAGTTTCACATACTTGGTACTGTTATCGACCTCCTTCGAGTGCGTTCATGCCGCAGTAAGTACATCGGCTGTCGATCCCCGCTTATAGGATCACCTTTCAGCGTATTGGGAAGCTCCGTTCCTTCGGAGGCTTATCTTTGGTATGTTACCCTGAGTCTGTAGGTTCTTGTACATTCAGGGGTATGGCGGGGCCCTGTCCCGCCATAGTTGTTGTAAAAATCTTAAGTGCAGTAATTTATTATGGGGGTTGTAAGAATTGTAACTGTTCAAATGTTTATATATATATTTATGTTGAAAGGCAACCATTTTGGTTGGCCCATTTTCTTTCATCTTGATCCATGTCTATTTGCATGTTTAAGTTTTTATTTCATTGGTTTTCTCGATGTTGTATCACTAGGGTGCAGGGTAAGGCACGACCACGGGCCCGGTTGGTCGTGACAATACCAGCCCAAATCTCTTAGTACTTAGTAGAAGTTGGAAAGAACTTCTAAGGGTTCTCGAGCTCTGAGCGTACAACTTAGGAGCTAAACCTTGCTCAGGCGCGACTTTTATCTAGGATATTATTGGGCTTACCGAGGTAAATAATCCTAACCCTCTTTTATTAGAAAATGCATACTGTAGAAGTATAGATATAAGTATTGAATACTTAGAAGATTATTAGAATAGAATTGAGCGTTATCACAGAAGGGTTTAAAAGAAGAATAATCAAGCGTACTTACTTGGAATTTTTCGATGAGACTTGAGTAGCTCAGGGTAGGAAAGTCGCCCAATTTTCCGTGGATAGAGAACCCTCGCTAGAAGCTGCAGTAGTCGAGCGTTGATAGGCGTGTCGACTATTATAGGTTGATTCTGCGCGCGACATATTCAACTTGGCGGTGGTTTTATTTGAGAAGGTATGTGATTCTTCCTAAAGCATGATATATTTTCAAATATATATATATAGTACGGTAGGCGTCGTGTGTTAAGCGATTAATAACTACGGCAATGTCTTTTGACTTAAGCTGAATAATACTACGGCAATGTCTTTTGACTTAAGCACGAATAATAAGGATCTTGATGCATTTCAAAAGAATCTTGAATCATTTTTATGAAGAGAACTAATTGGTTTTAAAAGCGAAAGCTTAAGAGTTATACTAGCTTTATGGGAAGTTAGGTATAACCACTTAAGATGATAAAAGAACAGTTTAACTATGTGTTTATAACAGACTTATATTGATTTATGGAAAGAATAATAAGATGGTTTGATAAGTAGACATGATATGATGCTAAGTGTGTTAGTGTCTTGTAAACGTTTGTATGAGAGGTATTCTTGTTGTGCTTATGTTGTTTAACGATAATTGTTGTGTTAGTATTATATCACTCACCTCTTGACGTACTGGGGGTTAGGCGCCTCCGATGCGGTAGACTCGAGTGATGCGGGACCATGATTCGAGAATACCTCATGCGGGTCGGGGACCTATGCGGAGCTACGAGTTCAGGTGTTAGTGTGCGGGGTTATACCTCATGCGGTCTATGTGGCCATGCGGACTACGAGTCGGGGCGATGCCGAGAGTAGCTACTCGATGCGGGGTTATACCTATGCGGGCCCAAGTGAGTGGCCTATGCGGACTACGAGTCGATTAGGCTTGCATAATGATACTATGGGCAATCGCCCGATCATTCGCGACCTAGAAAATACATTACGTTTACCTATTGTTGCTCTTGTTTATGATGTGGCACTATGCGGTTACCTTAGTTGTTTCATACACATATGTAAATCGATTTTAAAAATGATATGTTTTCATTTAAGTACTTCTGATTCGCATACTTAGTACTGTTGTGCGACCTCGCCGAAGTGCGTTCATGCCGCAGGTAAGGCAGCAGTGCTAGATCCACATCCTTAGGATCTTTGCGTTGGTGTCAGAGCTCCATCTTCTCGGAGGCTCTACTTTTGGGTATGATCTCCTGTATTGTAGATAGTTTTGTACATTCGGTATGGCGGGCCTGTCCGCCATAGTTGTTTACTTAAGTGCAGTAGTCTATTATGCAGTTGGGATGTAGCGCAAAACAATGTTTTTATATATATGCCGAAAGCGAACTTTTCTTGAGATAAGCTGTTTCTCCTTTTAATAATGTTTCTTGTCTTGTTTTATATTTTACGATTTTCTCGATGTATGATCGCTGGGTGCGGGTAAGGCACGATGCCCCGAACAGGTCGTGTGCACATATTCAACTTGGCAGGTGGTTTTCGCCGAGAAGGTATGTGATTCTTCCTAAGCTTGATATTTTAAAATATATATATTGTCACGACCGTTCGGGCTCGTGGATCGTGCCTTACCCGCACCCAAGCCATACATCGAGAAAATCAATGAAATATAAAACAAGACAAGAAACATTATTAAAAAGGAGAAACAGTTTATCTCAAGAAAAGCTTGCCTTCGCATATATATAAACATAGTTTTGCGATTACATCCCAACTGCATAATAGACTGCACTCTGGAAGTAACAACTATGGCGACAGGCCCCGCCATACGAATGTACAAAACTATCTACAATACAGGAGATCATACCCAAAAGTAGAGCCTCGAGAAGATGGAGCTCTGACACCAACGCAAAGATCCTAAGGATGTGGATCTAGCACTGTTTGCCCTTACCGCAGATTAACGCACCAAGGAGGTCGCATAACAGTACTAAGTATGCAAATCAGAAAGTACTTAAATGAAAACATATCATTTTAAAACCAATTTTATAAATATGCGAAACAACCAATGTAACCGCACATAGTGCCACATCATAAACAAGAGCAACAATAGGTAAATCAGAATGTGTCTTTTCTAGTTGTGAATGATCGAACCAGGGCCAATTGCGTGGTATCACCATGCAAGCCTAATCACGACTCCGTAGTCCGCATAGGCCACTCACATAGGCCCGCATAGGGTATAACCCCGCATCGAGGGTAGCTACTCATCGGCATCGTCCTGGACTCGTAGTCCGCATGGCCACATAGACCGCATGAGGTATAACCCCGCACACTAACACGAACTCGTAGCTCCGCATAGGTCCCTGGACCCGCATGAGGTATTCTCGAATCATGGTCCTGCATCACCGAGTCTACCCCCGCACGGAGGTAGCTTAACCCCCGGTAACATGTCAAGAGGTGAGTGATATAATACCAACATAACAGCTTATCGTTAAACAACATAAGCACAACAAGAATACCCTCTTATACAAACGTTACAAGTCACTACCACACATAGCATCATAACATGTTTACTTATCAAACCATTTTATTATTCTTTCATAAATCAATACAAGTCTGTTATAAACACTTAAGTAAACTGTTCCTTTTATAATTCTTAAGTTGGTATACCTAACTTCCCATAAAGCTAGTATAACTCTTAAGCTTTTTGTTTAAAAACCAATTAGTTCTCTTCATAAAAATGATTCAAGATTCTTTGAAATGCATCAAGATTCTTATTATTCAGGCTTAAGTCAAAAGACATTGCCGTAAGTATTATTCAGGCTTAAGTCAAAAGACATTGCCGTAGTTATTATTCAGTTAACACATGTACGTCTACCGTACTACATATATATTTTAAAATATCATGCTTTAGGAAGAATCACATACCTTCTCGGCGAAAACCACCTGCCAAGTTGAATATGTCGCGCGCAGAGAATCAACCTATAATAGTCAGACACGTCTATCAACGTCTAGACTACTCTGTAAACAGTTCTAAACAGAGGGTCCTTTATTCTATGGAAAATCGGGCGACTTCCTACGGTGAGCTACTCAAGTCTCTGTGAAACAGTCTAAGTAAGTATAGTTCAATTATTCTTCTTTTAAACCATTCTCTTGTGATAATGATTCAATTCTATTCTGTGATATCCTTCTAAGTATTTAATACTTATTTCTATACTTCTACAATATGTATTCTCTAATTACAAAAGAAGGACAAGTTTATTTACCTCGGTAAGCCCAATAATATCCTAGATAATACATCGATCCTGAGCAAGGTTTAGCTCCTAAGTTGTACGCTCCGATAGCTCCAAGAACCCTTAGAAGTTCTTCACAACTTCAACTAAGTACTAAGGGATTTGGGCTAGGGTATTTTGGGCATTATAACAATACTAGAAGGCAACTTTTCTACCAAGGGAGGGGGGGTAGATTTCGGCTAGGCTAGGGGGGGTAGCCTCGGCTAAGCTTCACAAAGGGGGGGGTGTGTTGGACGAAAAGGCTCAAGGGAGAGGAGAGGATTTTAGACTTGGAAAGTTTGTTTGTGGATGAAGAACTCTTCATCACAAGAGGGGTATTTATAGGTCAAGGGATGGCCAACCAATGGCCAAGATTATGCCAAGTGCAAGGCAAGTGTAAGGCCAAGATTTGGGCAAGTGTACCTAGCCAACTTGCACACAAAATATCCTACCAACTCCAAGACAAAATAAGCCATTCATTCGGCCCTAATGCCGTCCACACATCCACCAAGGAGAGGGTGACAAGTGTTGCCCTCTCGTTGGTCCAAAGTGTTTCGTCTCTCGGAAAAATCCGCAAAAATTAGAAATGACATAGCCGGAATTTATCCTACGCGAGTCTTGTTAAACGTTTCGTCGGAAAACCATTCTTTTAGTGAGTTGTGCCCAAAAAAACGTCTTGTGCCTAAACTTTAAGGCTAGACTTTCGTACGTACGTCCTCACGTACATACCCTGGAAATACGGGGTATAACATTCTCCCCTCCTTAGAAACATTCGTCCCGAATGTTCCTTCCCAAGACAGTTAACGATAAGATTCTTCATAACTTAAACAGTTGCAAATGCCACACACGGCCACAGAACAACACTTAGGCAGAAACGATAACGAAAATTTACAAGTAGGAAAGTGAATTACCTGGAGGTGTGTGGAATAGGTGAGGATACTTCTGCCTCATGTCCTCCTCAGCTTCCCACGTCATCTCCTCCCTGAGCTCGTTCCGCCACAAGACTTTGACGGAAGCCACGTCCTTGGTCCGCAGACGCCTAACCTGACGATCGACTATCGCTATGGGAATCTCCTCATACGATAACCCCTCGGTCACCTGGACATCGTCAATCGGGTGTACCCTAGATGGATCCCCGATACATCTCCTCAGCATAGAAACATGAAACACCAGATGCACTGCCTCCAGATCGGACGGCAGATCCAACTCATAGGCAACCTTGCCTACCCTGCGGACAATCTGAAACGGCCCAATGTACCTTGGGCCGAGTTTCCCCTTCTTCCCGAATCTCATCACACCCTTCATGGGTGACACCTTTAGGAAAACCCAATCACGAACCTCGAACTCCAGATGCCGACGACGATGATCTGCATATGACTTCGCCGACTCGAAGCCGCCAAGAACCTCTCTGGATAAGCTTCACCTTATCCACTGTCACGCAAATCTGGTCCCACTAATCGCACCTCGCCCACATCGAACCAGCCTATCGGCGATCCGCACTTCCTTCCATACAAGGCCTCATAAGGCGCCATCGAATCGGGAGTGGTAGCTATTATTATACGCAAACTCAACTAGAGGCAAATGATCCTCCCACTACCGAAGTCAATAACACAGCTCGCAAAGATATCCTCAAGAGTCTGGATAGTGCGCTCGGCCTGTCCGTCTGTCTGTGGATGGAATGCAGTACTCAGGCTCACCTGCGTCCCCAAACCCTTCTGGAAGGACCTCCAGAAGTTAGCCGTAAACTGGGCTCCTCTGTCTGATATGATCGAAATAGGGACTCCATGCGATCGGCGATCTCTCGGATGTAAAGTCTGGCATAATCCTCAGCCGAAAAAGTCGTCCTGACGGGAAGAAAGTGGGCTGATTTCGTCAGCCTGTCGACGATAACCCATATAGAATCATGTCTCCTCTGAGTGCGAGGCAATCCTGTGATGAAGTCCATGTTGATCACCTCCCACTTCCAGGTCGGGATCTCTATCGTCTGTAACAAACCACCAGGCCTCTGGTGCTCTACCTTTACCTGCTGACAACACGGGCACTGAGCTACGAACTCTGCAACGTCCCTCTTCAAGCCATCCCACCAATACACAGATCTAAGGTCATGGTACATCTTGGTCGACCCTGGATGGATAGAGTAACGCGCGCTGTGTGCTTCCCCAAGAACTCCGCCAAGTCCTGAAACATCTGGAACACACAACCTGCCCTCAAACCTTAGCACCCCATCAGGTGCTACCTCAAAAGGACCCTTCCCCTCACGAAGGGACGTATCACGATAACGTGCCAAAACTGGATCCTCGAACTGTTGCCTCTTCACCTCCTCGACGATGGAAGACTCGGCCACCTCACGAACTCGAACCCCACTGCTATCAGACTCAATCAAACGGACACCAAGGCTCGCTAACTGATGCAAATCACGAACCATGTCCCTCCTCTCTAGCTGCACATCTGATAGGCTCCCCATCGACCTACGACTAAGGCATACGCCTGACATTGGCTTTCCCGGGTGGTACAGGATATCAACATCGTAATCCTTAAGCAACTCTAACCACCGCCTCTGCCGTAAGTTCGGCTCCTCCGGTGAAGATATACTGGAGGCTCTTGTGGTCTGTATAAATATCCACATGAACCCCATACAAATAGTGCCTCCAGATCTTCAAGGCGTGAATCACCGCTGCCAACTCCAATTCATGGGTGGGGTAGTTCCTCTCGTGTTTCTTCAGCTGTCGGGACGCATATGCTATAACCTTGCCCTGCTGCATCAATACACATCCCAACCCGATGCCTGACGCATCACAATACACGACATAACCATCTGGACCCTCCGGAAGAGTAAGAACGGGGGCGGTCGTCGCCTCCTTCAAGAATCGGAAACCACGCCACAAGCATCACCATCTGAAACTTGGCCGCCGAGTCACCTAGTCAATGGTGCGAGATAGAAGCAAACTTCTACGAACCGCCGATAATATCTGCGGGCCCGAGCTGCGAACCTCTGTCGGAGTAGTAGGTCTAGGCCAAGTCCTGACTGCCTCGATCTTGGCCGTATCCACTCGAATGCCATCAGCCCCGACAATATGCCCAAGAAAAGCCACCGAAGTTAACCAAAACTCACATTTGGAAAACTTGGCGTATAATCGGTAGTCTGGAGAAGCGTCGGCCTGATCCTCAAATGATCCGCATGCTCGCTCTGGCGAGAATAAACCAAGATATCATCAATGAACACTATCACAAGCGTGTCCAAGAATGGTTTGAACACTCGGTTCATCAAATCCATGAATACCGCCGAGCATTGGTCAACCCAAAAGACATGACCACGAACTCATAATGCGTCGGGTCCGGAATGCAGTCCTAGGGACATCCACCTCTCTGACTCGCACCTGATGATAGCCCGATCGCAGATCAATCTTGGAGAAACATCTCGCGCCCTGCAACTGGTCGAACAAATCATCAATCCTGGGAAGGGGGTATCTGTTCTTAATGGTCACCTTGTTCAGCTGCCTGTAATCAACACACATGCGCAGCGTCCCGTCCTTCTTCTTCACGAACAATACCGGCGCTCCCCAGGGAGAAACACTAGGCCTGATGAAGCCCTTCTCCAGCAAATCTCTAAGCTGGTCCTTCAGCTCTCTCAACTCGGCAGGTGCCATTCTGTATGGCGGAATGGAAATAGGCCGAGTGTCTGGCAACACATCTATACAAAACTCGATCTCCCTCTCAGGAGGGATACCCGGGAGGTCGTCTGGAAACACGTCTGGGAACTCTCTGACTACTGGAACTGACTGAAAATCTGGTACCGCAGCCTCAGTATCAAACACCCGAACGAGATGGTAGATGTACCCCTTCTGCACCATCTTCCTAGCCTTGAGGTAGGAAATAAACCTACCCCTCGGCGATACAGTGTTCCCCTCCCACTCAACAACCGGCTCCTCAGGAAACTGGAACCGTACTACTCTCTCCCTGCAGTCTACATTGGCGTAGCAAGAAGCTAGCCAATCCATACCCATGATCACGTCGAAATCAGTCATATCCAACTCTATCAAGTCGGCTAGGGTCTGACGACTGTAAATGGTCACTGGACAAGCCCTATATACCCGCCGAGCTACCACCGAATCACCCACTGGCGTAGCTACCTCGAAAGGGTCTATGGACTCAGGCTCTATCCCTATCCTACTAGCAACAAGGGGAGATATATAGGACAGAGTAGAACCCGGATCTATCAAGGCATACACATCAAATCCAGAAACTGATAAGGTACCGGCGACATCGGTGAGGCCTCACGATCTGCCGTGGACAAGGCATAAATGCGGTTCGGGACTAGGCTGGGACGAGCCACGACCTGCCGCGACCTGCTGGTCCATGAGTACCCTGCCCTCCGGGGCGAGTAACTGTAGGGGATGAAGACCCGACAAAAGAACTCGTAGGTGACCCTACTATCGCGCGCCGCTTGATCGGACGGTTCCTAGCAAAGTGACCTGGCCACAATCAAACAAGCTCCCGTAGCGACCACAACTCCCGGTGGGATCTACCGACGGCCACACCGGCGGGGGTCCCGACGCCAATACTCGCTGCTCCGGACGCTCAAGTCTCGGGCCACGGTGCGCCTCGAATATCCTTGTCACGAGGGCGGTGCGAGTGCTCGAGCCGGCCGTGGTAAAAATCTCGGCTTCTTGAGGCCGCCACCACGATAGCCACCAAAAGACCTGCTGTCTGGTCTTCGCCTGCCGCTGTCAACCCGCGGTCTCTACGCCTCGCATCCAAGAGCATGAGCTGCGTGCGGTAATGTCCATACGGTGAAGAGAAACACCCGCACAAGATTCGCCATATAATCATCTAGCGGTGACGTAGCGGTGCACCCTATCCTCCATATCTGCTACCAACGCTGGGACATATCGAGCCAATGAATCAAACTCGACATTGTACTCCCTAACTGTGCGTCCTCGCTGCCTCAGTAACAAAAATCTATCGGCCCGTGCCCTCCTCATCTGTGGAGGTAAGAAGTGAGTGAGGAAAGCCTCCGAGAACTCATCCCAAGTAGCTGGGGACGCGTGCTCTCCCCGGGATAACTCCCACGAATCAAACCAATCGACTGCGGTATCACGCAGCCGATGCGAACCGAAGGTCACGGACTCGGTCTCCGACGCCCTGATTGTTATACCCCGTATTTCCAGGATATGTACGTGAGGACTGTTATACCCCGTATTTCTAGAGTATGTACGTGAGGGCGTACGTATTTAAATTTGAGCCTTAAGATTTGACAAGTTCGAAAATTTTGTGCACAAGTGCCGAAAAGAGTCGTTTTTCGACGAAACATTTTATTAAACTTGCGAAGGGAAAAATACGGCTATGTCATTTTTAATTTTTGCGGATTTTTCCGAGAGACGAAACATTTTGGACCAACGGGAGGGTGACAAGTGTCACCCTCACATTGGAAGGACTTGGGGCGGCAAGTTGGACGAAAGGTGGCAAAGGAGTAGGTAGGATATTTGTTATATTTTTGGTGGTAGATGGATAAGGTCCACATGGTTAAATCTTGACCCTACACTTGCATGGCACTTGACTTGATCTTGGCCATTGGTTGGCCATTGCTTGACCTATAAATACCCCTCTAAGTTGATGAACTTCTTCATCCAAAACATGAGCAATCTTTCTAAGTCTCAAACTACTCCCTCCCTCTTGAGTTTCGTCCACCACACCCCCTCCCCCCTTTGAGAGGCCCCTTGGCCGAAACCTACCCCCCCTAGCCTAGTTGTTTTCGTATAAATACCCCTTTTGTGGTATAGAAATACTCTCCAAGTATTGTTATAATGCCCAAATACTTTAGCCCTATACCTTGTAGTACTTTCCAAAGTTACCTATATACGTAGAGTCCGGAAATACTATTATACTTTCCCTCAGTCACAAAAACGAAACCCTAAGGAAAACCTTCATAGTCGGTTGAAGTGTTAAGTAGAAGTTGCGTAGAACTTCTAAGGGTTGTTTGGAGCGGATTGGAGCACTCGGAGTAGGAGCTTAACGTTGCTCAGGAGCGACTTTATACTTGGATAATTTTGGGCTCATCAAGGTAAATACTACTGTCCTTCTAGTGTAATTGGAAATTACATACTGTAGTAGTATAGAAATGAATATAAGATTCATAGAAGAGAATTGAACTGTAATAGAAGGATATTACAGAATAGACTTGAACTGAAATCACATCAGAAGAATAATATAGAAGAAGATTAAACTGTACTTACATAGGACTATATTACAGTAGACTGATAAACCTTTATTGGTTGAATGTTCTGCAAGTAGCATGTGCTACTTAGAAGGTGGACAAGGCTAGCCGGGTTATAGTCGTGGAGCGTTTTGCTTATTGTCGATAATCGTCGCGAGGTATGTGATTCTTCCTATACTCTTGAGCATGATATTTTAAAGTAAGATATATATATAGTACGGCAATGTCTTTTGACTTAAGCCTGAATAATATATGGTATGGTAGATGTACGTGTGCTAACTGAATATAGTTGTACGGCAATGTCTTTTGACTTAAGCCTGAATAATAAGAACCTTGAAATATTTTAAAAGGAATATAGATATAGTACGGTAGACGTACGTGTGTTAACTGAATATAGTGTTACGACAATGTCTTTTGACTTAAGCCTGAATAAGAAGAATCTTGAAGTATTTCAAAGAAATAAGAAACCTTTTTGAAAGAAGAGTAATACTTGGTTTTGAAAACATAAGAGTTATACTAGCTTTATGGGAAGTTAGGTATAACGTCTTAAGAAAGATAAAAAGAATGGTTTACTGATTTTTAGAAGTTAAGAGACTTAATCTTATAAGATAAGAGACTTAACTTAATTGAATTAATATGAGTTTTGTGTGAAACCTCATTCGTGAGTAATGAGTACGTGGTTTTTAAAAGGAATAATGTTTCTTGATTTGAAATCGAATGTGTATCGACAAACCACTGCAGCGTTAATAAAGGAAAATGTATTGAATAATGAAGTATTATTAAAACCAGTAAAAACCTCCATCTGCATAGAAGATAAGATGAGACAAAATGATATTACATTTCCTAGATCATGGCTGCTTAATAAGATTGATTATGAATAAGAATAACCTACTCGCCTATGGCATATGTTACTCAATTGTTTTAAAACAGAGATTAAGACATTGAACTGTGAAACTTTTCTA
Source organism: Przewalskia tangutica (assembly GCA_029844215.1). Classification (NCBI taxonomy): domain Eukaryota; kingdom Viridiplantae; phylum Streptophyta; class Magnoliopsida; order Solanales; family Solanaceae; genus Przewalskia; species Przewalskia tangutica. Next base: position 71,339,768 of record CM056727.1, read on the forward strand.
AAAAGAGACTTGAGTAATTGAAATTAGGCAAACGGGAACTTTAGGGAAAAGAAAGGTATTGTGTTGTCTTAAAATGGTTTAAAACTTAAAGTGTTATAACAGCTTTATGGGAAGTTGGTTATAACGACTTTATGAAAACAAAAGAAGGGCTTTTATCATTGGTTTTAATATGGAAACTTGACTTTAAAAAGAGAAGTTGTTTTGGTTTACTTAAAAGATGTAAGTCACTCTATTTTTTTATACTACGGGTATCGGGTGACTTTTATAAATGGAATGGATCTCTTTAAAAGGAATTTAACGTACGTAGTACTTTAGGGTTAAAACCCGGACTTTGATATAAAATGAAAGTACCTTGAGTTAGGTATAACTTGCCTATGCTTGTTGTTGTGTAACTTGCCTATGCTTGTTGTTGTGTAACTTGCCTATGCTTGTTGTTGTGTAACTAGCCTATGTTTGTTGTTGTGTAACTTGCCTATGCTTATTGAGATAGTCTTTGTTGTGCAAGAATTGTGTTTCTATTCTACCGCGTTTCTCGATGGAGGGCCGGTTGACTTGTTGAGAACTTACTTGGACGTACCGGCAGTGACGGGAGATTCCACGGATATGCTTCCATTAGCATTGGTACATGGGCATGTCTACACCGTTGATGGAATCTGTGGACATGTGACCATTTTTGGTTATGGCGAAGTATCGTGACTTACGGTTGTGATTGGGTGCGTAGCCTGTTTACTTGCCCCCGTCAGCTACGTGGCGCAGGTGGATCTGGTACAGGTTGTTGCACCTACCACGTGTCAGCTTCGCGGCGAAGTATCGTGACTTACGGTTGTGATCGGGTGCGTAGCCGTTACTTGCCCCCGTCAGCTACGTGGCGCAGGTGGATCGGGTATAGGTTATTGCACTTGCCACGTGTCAGCTTCGCGAGTCAGTATAGTGACGAGGTCTCGTGGTACGGCTTTGGCATCAGGTAGGACTTGGTGTTCAGGTGTACTCCTTGGTGTTGTTATATCATAGACTGCCGGCAGTGAGGAAGGAATTCCACGGGCACGAGTGATGATTTGGAGGGCGTGAGTCCCTGACTTGACATGACTGTTTATATGTTGGGTACTGTAGTTTGGTTATCATACATGTCTCCTGCTTTATATAGACTGCTATGATTTCATTTATAGTACTTTACAGTTTCACATACTTGGTACCTGTTGTACTGACCTCCTTCGGGGGGCTGCGTTCATGCCGCAGGTAGAAGTACATCGGCTGTCGATCCCCGCTTATAGGATCACCTTTCAGCGTATTGGGAAGCTCCGTTCCTTCGGAGGCTTATCTTTGGTATGTTACCACGAGTCCGTAGGTTCTTGTACATTCAGGGTATGGCGGCCTGTCCCCGCCATAGTTGTTGTAAAAATCTTAAGTGCAGAGCCTTTGTTGTGGCAGGGTTGTAAGAATTGTAACTGTTCAAATGTTTATATATATATTTATGTTGAAAGGCAACCATTTTGGTTGGCCTGTTTTCTTTCATCTTGATCCATGTCTATTTGCATGTTTAAGTTTTTATTTCCGCTGGTTTTCTCTGATGTTGTATCACTAGGGTGCCCGGGTAGGCACGATCCACGGGCCCGGTTCGGTCGTGACAAAAGTGGTATCAGAGCAGTTAGTCCTCGGAAAGTGTCTACAGACCGTGTCTAGTAGAGTCTTGATTATCGATGTGTTGTGCACCACATCTATAATCAGGAGGCTATAGGACATTTAGGATTGGTTTTCCCTTCTTCTCATTCTGAGATCGTGCCTTAGAGCTGTGTTGTAAGTTGGACCCCTCTGACGTACTTCGTTTTTACCAGTTATGCCTCCGCGTAAGGCAACCCGGGCCCAGAAGGGCAAGGCAGCAGAGGGAGCTGCGAGTAGAGCAGCGGCAGTCTCTACAGAGACCACAGTTGTCACGACCCGATCCCGGGCCCGTGACTGGTGCCTTACCCCGGGCACCCTAGTGATACAACATCAGAGTAATCAGCGGAACATAAAACAATAACATGAAGTCAATGTAATAAGACAGTGAAATAAGAAGACAGACTAACCAAAACGGTTACCTTCAGTATAAATAAATAAATATCAATTTGAGCGACATCCCATTACAACCCCGCCACAGCAAGATTGGCTGCACTCTATGAATGATATGACAACAACGGCGGACAGGCTCGCCATACCCCGAATGTAGCACCTACAACAACAGGGACTATACGAAGATAAGCCTCCGAGAAACGGAGCTTTCCAAACGCCGAATGACCCTAAGGCGAGGATCAACGATCGTGTACCTTTTACTGCGGATGAACGCACGGGCGAGGTCAAGACAACAGTACCAAGCACGTGAAACATTAAGATATCAGAAATGAAATCATAGTAGTCTATATAAAGCGGAGACATGTATGATAACCAAGCTGCGATTCACAATAAATAAGCGATATGTCTAGTCGTGACTCACGCCTCAAAGTCATCACTCCAATATAACAATGGGTATCACGCCCACAACATCAATCATGCGTGGAATACCTTCCTCACCGCCGATCTATGATAGAAAAGCACCAAGGAATACATGAATAGTCCCACTGTGTCCAAATAAAACAAGCAGGTAAATGCGAAGGCATAGCCGACTACTAACACCTACAAGACTATCAAGGTCATAAAGCGTATCATGATATATGTCTAGACCGTCACATGATCAAAGCCGTCGCCGCCGCAATATCAAATGTGCGCATCTAGCCTGGAACTCCCGCGACTCGCATAGGCCAACCTCATAGGCCCGCGTGAGGTATAACCCCGCATCGAGGGTAGCTACTCCCGCATCGCCCCGAACTCGCATCCGCATGGCCACATAGACCGCATGACCATAAAGGCCGCACACTAACACGAACTCGTAGCTCCGCATAGGCCCTCAGACCCGCATGAGGTATTCTCGAATCATGGTCCTGCACCGCTGAGTCTACCCCAGACGGAGGGCAGCTTAACCCCCGGAAACATGTCAAGAGGTGAGTGATGTAATACCAGCACAGCGACTCACCGTTTAAACAACATAAGCACAACAAGGGGAAACCCATTTACACAAATATCACAGAATACTAACACACGTAGCATCCTAATATGTTTACTTATCAAATCAACAAGAAGGTATTACCAGGCTATCACAAACCAATACAATCAAGTTATTCACACATAAGGTACTTTCTACTATATGATTAACGAGATCGGGTTTTTATCCCCAAAGTACTTTATACAATAACTCTTTAAAGATCCGTTACTTTCACAAAAGTCACACAATACCCGTAGTATATAACAATAGAGTGATTATCTTTTGAAGTAAATCAAAACACTTCTCTTTGTAAAATCAAGTAACAACATTCTTTTCCAAACGTTCAAGTTTGCCTAATTCCATTTACTCAAGTTTCTCATTTTTTTGAAAGGTTTCGTAGTTCATAGTTTTAAATCCTTTAAAACAATTTGAGAAACATATACCTTATATGTGAGTAGGTTATTCTTGTTTATAACAATCTTTTAACAGCAGCCATGATCTAGGAAATGTAATATCATTTTGTCTCATCTTAGCTTCATGCGGATGGAGGTTTCTACTGGTTTTAATAATACTTGATTAGTCAATACATTTCCCTTTATTAGCGCTGCTGTGGTTCGTTCGATACTTATTCTCATTTCCGAATTCAGTAAAACATTATTCTTTTAAAATCAAGTACTCATTACTCGCTAATGAGGTTTTACAACATTTTTAACAAAATGTTACACATCAAGTCAATTAGGTTAAGTCTCTTATCTTTCAAGATCAAGTCTCTTAACTTCTAAAGTAATAAATCATTCTGTTACCAACATAGAGTCGTTATAACTAACTTCCCATAAAGCTATTATAACACCCTATGTTTTTGAACCAACCAAACTCGTTTAGCACGTACGCTCACCGGTACTACATAGTTTACAAAACATCATGCTAGAAAGGATAGGAAGAGGTTCACATACCTCGCGACGATTATCGACAAGAAGCAATACGCTCCTCAGTACTGTACCCCTGCTAGCCTTTTCCACTCTTCAAGTAGAATACGCTACTCGTAGTACTTCCACCTATATAGACCACAAACGTCTATTAACACTTGGTTCCATATTCTACAGAAAATTCGGCAGCATCTCCCCCCCCCCGCAACAGCGTAAATCTCCTCCTCGATCGAGGCCGGCTACCAAGCCAACCAGGGGGGGGGGGGTTTATACGTCTAGCCGGACGTATACAATTCTTCAATACAATAATACCACAAGTCTACTGTAATACAATCCTATGTAATTACAGTTCAGTTCTCTTCTTTATTCAGGCTTAAGTCAAAAGACATTGCCGCAAGTATTATTCAGATCTATACATAGTATACTTCAACTATACAATCCTACAACATGTAATTTCCAATTACATTAGGGGACAAGAATATTTACCTCGATAAGCCCAAAATTATCCAAGTTATAATGTCGATCCTGAGCAAGGTTTAGCTCCTACTCCGCGCGCTCCAACCCGCTCCAAACAACCCTTAGAAGTTCTACACAACTTCTTCTTAATACTCCAACCAACTATGGAGATTTTCCTTAGGGTTTCGGTTTGAGACTAAAAGGACATAAGGTAGTATTTCCGGGCTCTACGTATAGAGGTATCTTTGGAATACTACAAGGTATACGGCTAAGGTAATTTGGGTATAGTAACAATACTTTGGAGAGTATTTCTACCAAGAGAGGGGGGGTACCTCTCGGCACACCACTAGGAGGGGGGGTGTACCCCTCGGCCAAGGCCTCTAGGAGGGGGGTGCACCCCTCGGCCAAGGCCTCTCAAAGGAAGAGGGGAGGGACGAAACCACAAGGAGGGAGGGAGGTTTTCAAGACTTGGAAATTATGGAATGGATGAAGAAGTCTTCAAAGGGGGAGGGTATTTATAGGCCAAGCAAAGGCCAACCAATGGCCAAGATCTAGCCAAGTGGGGGGCAAGTGGAGGGCCAAGATATGCCCAAGTGCCCCCTAGACCCTACTCCTTAAAACCCTCACAAATATCTACACAAATATCTACCAACACTTGCCCATTCAATCGGCCCTAACCGCCCCTTCAAGTCCACCAACGAGAGGGTGCCAAGTGTTGCCCTCTCGTTGGTCCAAAACGTTTCGTCTCTCGGAAAAATCCGCAAAAATACTAAATGACATAGCCGTAAATTACCCTTCGTAAGTTAGGTAGAACGTTTCGTCGAAAAACGACTCTAACCGGGTGTTGTGCACAAACATATTTCGGTCAAGGGTGCCACATGGGGGTGACACGTGTCGCCCCCCGATTAAATCAAAATATTTCGTCTTAGAAAATATTCATAACGGCCAAAATCTCAAAATCAAAGCGGGCCCCACAAAATCGTAAATTTCTCCCGTGGGCCCCACGTGACCATTTCCGAAAATAAAATCCCAAAATTCTAATATAATCTATGAAGACCAAATACCAAATCTGGGAATCCAATTCCCATTAACGAACCTTTTTCTTCACAAAAACCGGAAACTTTTCCGTCGAAAACTCACATCTTTCTTTCTTTTCAAAATTTACATCGTACTCGTCAAATGCGTCCCTCACTTACATACCCTGCAACTACGGGGTATAACAACAGTACCTGAGCCTCCAGTCCGCGATGCGGAGCGAGAAGAGATGGGTTCTGAGTGGGCGATTAATGGCGAGGTTGTGGCGGACTTGAGGATATTTGGATCTGGCCAGTTCGATAGCACCGATGGTTCACCTACATCAGATAGTTGGAGGCTACGGGATTTTCTGAGATGTAACCCGCCAGAGTTTTATGGGTCGAGGCCTGAGGATGATCCGCAGGAGTTCATCCGGCAGTTACAGCGGATCATGAGAGTGATCAAGGCATCGGAGACCGAGTCAGTGGTCCTAGGTTCGCATCGGCTGCGTGATACCGCAGTCGACTGGTTTGATTCGTGGGAGCTGTCCCGGGGAGAGAATGCACTTCCAGCTATATGGGACGAGTTCTCAAAGGCATTTCTTGCACACTTCGCCTCGCGGATGAGGAGGGCTCGGTAAACAGATTTTTGGTATTACGGCAGAACGGGCGTACGGTTCGGGAGTACAATTTGGAGTTCGACTCATTGGCCCGGTACGTCCCCGCGTTGGTAGCTAGTATGGAGGATCGGGTGCACCGATATGTTACAGGGCTCGATGATTACCTAGCAGAGAGTTGTTCGGGTGTAGCTCTTCAGTCGGGCATGGACATTGCCCGCATGCAGGCTTATGCACTTGGATGTGAGCGGAGAATCGGCGGAATGGCCGAGATCGGCGAAGAGGCGAGCAGGTCCTTTGATGACTTACGAGGCGGACCGCCTCAAAGGCGAGCGATTATGCGCCTCGCCCGATGCAAGTGGTCCCCACCGTCGTCGGGGCGTTTGGAATATTCGGAGCAGTCGGGGCTCCGGGTTGAATTTCGAGGAGCAGGAGTGCTCGCCGGATGAGGCCACCCGTATCTCAGTGTGACTATTGTGGTAAAGCCCATAGGGGGGAATGTCGTACTGGTTTGGGAGATTGCTATACTTGCGGCCGACAGGGCCATTTGACGAGAGACTGTCCGACCAGGGGTAGCACTGGTGGGATAGCACAGACTACTAGATCGGTTGCGGGTTCTTCACCTTCCATAGCTAGGCAGGATGTTCATACACCGGCAGGCCACGGTAGAGGTCGCGGTGGAAGTTCCCAGTTTTAGCGGTCCTTTGAACCGCCTACTTTCAGGTATATCCTTAAACCCTCTAAGAGACTTGTATGTATTGATGTTATGATAATGTGTTAAGTGTTATGTTCGGATAGCTTTGTGCTAAAATGTGATTAAGAAACCTGGTTAGTGAAAAAGGGTAAGCCTGGGGGGTGAGAAATGATGAACCTTAGAATATTACAGTTGAGACCTTAGATGTAAGGCCATCTTGAGTACCAGATTTTGCAAGTGATCCTTGTCGGAGTGCATTGTATGCCTAGAATGTATTGTGTGATAAGTCCCTGGGTAGTGTGAAATGGAAGTGGTAGCTTCCATGACCTGTATAGGTAAGATTGTTCCGGATCGGGGAACAAGAGCGTGATGCGTTAAGTAGGTCGGGTTGGGGCCATGTTGCGGGCCAACCCGCGGCCTGTTTCGAGGTGGGGTCAGCTCTGGGTGGTCCTGCCAGGTGGTAGGGTCACGAGGGTGCTAGGCCCAAGTTTAGATGACCATCGTATGAGTTCGTGGATATGTTCGACCAGAAGCGGATCGTGAAGGCCGGGAATGGCCTTAAGGAAGATTGAGGCTAGTAAGATGACCAAGTTTGGGAACTGAAGCAATGACTGAAGTGTGGTACGTATTCTAGAAGAGTTCAAGTGTTCGAGAAGGGCACGACGAGTAAGGAAGGAAGAAAACGTGTGTTATTTCATGGCCAGGTGTGGCGTTGGCAACTTGTTAGAAGAACTTCATCGTTATCCGTCTTGAGAAGGAACATTCGGGACGAATGTTTCTAAGGAGGGGAGAATGTTATACCCCGTATTTCCAGAGTATGTACGTGAGGGCGTACGTATTTAAATTTGAGCCTTAAGATTTGACAAGTTCGAAAATTTTGTGCACAAGTGCCGAAAAGAGTCGTTTTTCGACGAAACATTTTACTAAACTTGCGAAGGGAAAAATACGGCTATGTCATTTTTAATTTTTGCGGATTTTTCCGAGAGACGAAACATTTTGGACCAACGGGAGGGTGACAAGTGTCACCCTCACATTGGAAGGACTTGGGGAGGCAAGTTGGACGAAAGGTGGCAAGGGAGTAGGTAGGATATTTGTGATATTTTTGGTGGTAGATGGATAAGGTCCACATGGTTAAATCTTGACCCTACACTTGCATGGCACTTGGCTTGATCTTGGCCATTGGTTGGCCATTGCTTGACCTATAAATACCCCGCTAAGTTGATGAACTTCTTCATCCAAAACTTGAGCAATCTTTCTAAGTCTCAAACTACTCCCTCCCTCTTGAGTTTCGTCCACCACACCCCCTCCCCCCTTTGAGAGGCCCCTTGGCCGAAACCTACCCCCCCCCGAGCCGAGTTGGTTTAGTATAAATACCCCTTTTGTGGTATAGAAATACTCTCCAAGTATTGTTATAATGCCCAAATACTTTAGCCCTATACCTTGTAGTACTTTCCAAAGTTACCTCTATACGTAGAGTCCGGAAATACTATTATACTTTCCCTCAGTCACAAAAACGAAACCCTAAGGAAAACCTTCATAGTCGGTTGAAGTGTTAAGTAGAAGTTGCGTAGAACTTCTAAGGGTTGTTTGGAGCGGATTGGAGCACTCGGAGTAGGAGCTTAACGTTGCTCAGGAGCGACTTTATACTTGGATAATTTTGGGCTCATCGAGGTAAATACTACTGTCCTTCTAGTGTAATTGGAAATTACATACTGTAGTAGTATAGAAATGAATATAAGATTCATAGAAGAGAATTGAACTGTAATAGAAGGATATTACAGAATAGACTTGAACTGAAATCACATCAGAAGAATAATATAGAAGAAGATTAAACTGTACTTACATAGGACTATATTACAGTAGACTGATAAACCTTTATTGGTTGAATGTTCTGCAAGTAGCATGTGCTACTTAGAAGGTGGACAAGGCTAGCCGGGTTATAGCCGTGGAGCGTTTTGCTTATTGTCGATAATCGTCGCGAGGTATGTGATTCTTCCTATACTCTTGAGCATGATATTTTAAAGGAAGATATATATATAGTACGGCAATGTCTTTTGACTTAAGCCTGAATAATATATGGTATGGTAGATGTACGTGTGCTAGCGAATATAGTTATGCAGAATGTCTTTTGGCTTAAGCTTTGAATAATAAGAACCTTGAAATATTTTAAAAGGAATATAGATATAGTATGCAGAACGTCGTGTGTTAGCGAATATAGTGTTACGGCAATGTCTTTTGACTTAAGCCTGAATAAGAAGAATCTTGAAGTATTTCAAAGAAATAAGAAACCTTTTTGAAAGAAGAGTAATACTTGGTTTTGAAAACATAAGAGTTATACTAGCTTTATGGGAAGTTAGGTATAACGTCTTAAGAAAGATAAAAAAATGGTTTACTGATTTTTAGAAGTTAAGAGACTTAATCTTATAAGATAAGAGACTTAACTTAATTGAATTAATATGAGTTTTGTGTGAAACCTCATTCGTGAGTAATGTACGTGGTTTTTAAAAGGAATAATGTTTCTTGATTTGAAATCGAATGGGTATCGACAAACCAACGCAGCGTTAATAAAGGAAAATGTATTGAATAATGAAGTATTATTAAAACCAAGAAAACCTCCATCTGCATAGAAGATAAGATGAGACAAAATGATATTACATTTCCTAGATCATGGTCGCTTAATAAGATTGATTATGAATAAGAATAACCTACTACTTTATGGCATATGTTACTCAATTGTTTTAAAACAGAGATTAAGACATTGAACTGTGAAACTTTTCTAAAAAGAGACTTGAGTAATTGAAATTAGGCAAACGGGAACTTTAGGGAAAAGAAAGGTATTGTGTTGTCTTAAAATGGTTTAAAACTTAAAGTGTTATAACAGCTTTATGGGAAGTTGGTTATAACGACTTTATGAAAACAAAAGAAGGGCTTTTATCATTGGTTTTAATATGGAAACTTGACTTTAAAAAAAGAAGTTGTTTTGGTTTACTTAAAAGATGTAAGTCACTCTATTTTTTTATACTACGGGTATCGGGTGACTTTTATAAAGGGAATGGATCTCTTTAAAAGGAATTTAACGTACGTAGTACTTTAGGGTTAAAACCCGGACTTTGATATAAAATGAAAGTACCTTGAGTTAGGTATAACTTGCCTATGCTTGTTGTTGTGTAACTTGCCTATGCTTGTTGTTGTGTAACTTGCCTATGCTTGTTGTTGTGTAACTTGCCTATGCTTGTTGTTGTGTAACTAGCCTATGTTTGTTGTTGTGTAACTTGCCTATGCTTATTGAGATAGTCTTTGTTGTGCAAGAATTGTGTTCTATTCTACCGCGTTTTCGATGGAGTAGGTTGACTTGTTGAGAACTTACTTGACGCGTCTGGCAGCGACGGAGATTCCGTGATATGCTTCCATTAGCATTGGTACATGGGCATGTCTACACCGTTGATGGAATCGTGGACATGTGACCATTTTTGGTTATGGCGAAGTATCGTGACTTACGGTTGTGATTGCGCGCTGTTTACTTGCCCCGTCACTCGTGGCGCAGTGGATCTGCATGGTTGTTGCACCTACCACGTGTCGCCTTCGCGCGGTATCGTGACTTACGGTTGTGATCGGTGCGTAGGCCGTTACTTGCCCCGTCGCCTACGTGGCGCGGTGGATCGGGTATAGGTTATTGCACTTGCCACGTGTCGCCTTCGCGAGTCAAGATAGTGACGAGGTCTCGTGGTACGCTTTGGCATCGGTAGGACTTGGTGTTGGTGTACTCGGTGTTGTTATATCATGATCCGGCGGTGAGGAAGGAATTCCACGCACGAGTGATAATTTGGAGGCGTGAGTCCACGACTTGACATATTTGTTTATATGTTGGCATGCGTAGTTTGGTTATCATACATGTCTCTGCTTTATATAGATCGCTATGATTTCATTTATAGTACTTACGATTTCACATACTTGGTACTGTTATCTCGACCTCCTTCGGAAGTGCGTTCACGCCGCAGTAAGTACATCATTGTCGATCCCCGCTTATAGGATCACCTTTCAGATTGGGAAGCTCCGTTCCTTGGAGGCTTATCTTTGGTATGTTACCACAGTGCGTAGGTTCTTGTACATTCAGGGTATGGCGGGCCCCGTCCCGCCATAGTTGTTGTAAAAATCTTAAGGTGCAGAGCCTTTATTTGTGGCGGGGTTGTAAGAATTGTAACTGTTCAAATGTTTATATATATATTTATGTTGAAAGGCAACCATTTTGGTTGGCCCGTTTTCTTTCATCTTGATCCATGTCTATTTGCATGTTTAAGTTTTTATTTCCGCTGGTTTTCTCTGATGTTGTATCACTAGGGTGCCCGGGGTAAGGCACCAGTCACGGGCCCGGGTTCGGGTCGTGACAAGGACGTACGTAGAAATTTGAGCCTTAAAAATTAGGCAAGGTTCGAAATTGTACACAACTACCGAGAGGAGTCGTTTTTCGACGAAACGTTTCCACAGCTTTCGTAGGGAAAATTCCGGCTATGTCATTTATATTTTTTGCGGATTTTTCCGAGAGATGAAATATTTTGGACCAACGGGAGGGTGACACTTGTCACCCTCATTGGACGGCAACCATGGCCTTGGCTTGGACGATTTGGCTTAGTGGGAGTAGGTAGGATATTTGTGCAAGTTGGTGTGGTAGATGGATAAGGTGCACATGGCTAAATCCTAGCCCTACACTTGCCTAACACTTGGATGAATCTTGGCCATTGGTTGGCCATTTCTTGACCTATAAATACCCCTCTAACTTGATGAACTTCTTCATCCAAATATTTTCTAAGTCTTGAAAACCTTCCCCCTCTCCTTTGTGAAGCTCTCGTGCTACCTTCCCTCCCCATGGAAGGCCTTTGTGGCCGAGAGTAACCCCCCCTATCCTAGTTGTGCTAGTCGAAATACTACCCCCCCTTGGTAGAAATGTATTCTACAAGTATTGTTATAATGCCCAAAATACTTTAGCCAAATACCTTGTAGTACTTTCCAAAGTACCCTTTTATACGAAAAGCCCGGAAAATACTATTATACTTTCCTTTAGCCACTAAACGAAACCCTAAGGAAATCTTCATTATTGGTGGAAGTGTTAGGTAGAAGTTGCGTAGAACTTCTAAGGGTTGTTTGGAGCGGATTTGAGCACTCGGAGTAGGAGCTAAACGTTGCTAAGGAGCGACATTAAACTCGGATAATTTTGGGGCTTATCGAGGTAAATACTACTGTCCTTCTAGTGTAATTGGAAATTACATACTATAGTAGTATAGAAATGAATATAAGATTCATAAGAAGAGAATTGAACTGTAATAGAAGGATATTACAGAAAAGACTTGAGCTGAAATCACTTCAGAAGAAAATAAGTAGAAGTTAAACCAGATTTACATAGGACCGTATATACTGAGAGACCGATAACCTTTATTGGTTGAATGTTCGCAAGTAGCATGGGCTACTTAGAAGGTAGACCTAAGCCGGGTTATAGCCGTGAGCGTTTTGCTTATAGTCGATAATCGTCGCGAGGTATGTGATTCTTCTTATACTCTTGAGCATGAAGTATTTTAAAAGTATATATATATAGTGCGGTAGAGCGACGTGTGGCAATGTCTTTTGACTTAAGCCCGAATAATATATATATGTAGTACGGTAGACGACGTCGTGTGCTAATCGAATATAATTGACGTCAATGTCTTTTGACTTAAGCACGAATAATAAGAACCTTGAAATATTTTAAAGGAACATATATATAGTACTAGCGTGACGCGTGTGTTAATCGAATGTAGTATTATGGCAATGTCTTTTGACTTAAGCTGAATAATAAAGAATCTTGAAGTATTTCAACAATTAAGAAACCTTTTTGAAAGAAGAGTAATGCTTGGTTTTGAAAACATAAGAGTTATACTAGCTTTATGGGAAGTTAGGTATAACGTCTTAAGAGAGATAAAGAGAATGGTTTACTGATTGTTAGAAGTTAAGAGACTTGATCTTATAAGATAAGAGACTTAACTTAAATGAATTAATATGAGTTTTGTGTGAAACCTCATTCGTGAGTAATGAGTACTTGGTTTTTAAAAGTGAATAATGTTTTACTGATTTCGGAAATCAGAATGAGTATCGACAAACCACTGCAGCGTTAATAAAGGAAAATGTAATCAATAATGAAGTATTATTAAAACCAGTGGAAACCTCCATCTGCATAGAAGCTAAGATGAGACAAAATGATATTACATTTCCTAGATCATGGCTGCTTTAATAAAGATGGTTATAAAATAAACTACGCACACATATGGCATATGTTATTCAATTGTTTTAAAAAGAGATTAAGACATTGAACTATGAAACTTTTCTAAAAAAAGACTTGAGTAATTGGAATTAGGCAAACTGGAACTTTAGGAAAAAGAAAGGCATTGTTATGTCTTAAATTGGTTTAAAACATAAAGTGTTATAACAGCTTTATGGGAAGTTAGTTATAACGACTTTATGAAAACAAAAGAAGGGTTTTATCATTAGTTTTAATGTGATAACTTGGCTTTAATAAGAGAAGTGTTTTGGTTTGCTAAAAATGTGAGTCACTCTATTTTATACTACGGGTATTGGGTGACTTCTATAAAAGGAATGGATCTCTTTAAAAGGAATTTAACGTACGTAGTACTTTAGGGTTAAAACCCGGACTTTGATATAAAATGGAAGTACCTCGAGTTGTGTATAACTTGCCTATGCTTGTTGTTGTGTAACTTGCCTATGCTTGTTGTGATAGCCCTTGTTGTAGAATTGTGTTTCTATACTACCGCGCCTCTCGTTGGAGGGCCGGTTGACTTGTTGAGAACTTACATGGACATGTCTACACCGATGCAGAATTCCGGGGGCATGTGGCCATGCGGCAGGGTTGATTACCCGATATATTGTTACTGTGGTTACATGGACATGTCTACACCGATGCAGAATTCCGGGGGCATGTGGCCATGCGGCAGGGTTGATCACCCGATATATTGTTGTTGATGTTACATGGACATGTCTACACCGATGCAGAATTCCGGGGGCATGTGGCCATGCGACATTGTTATTATTATTGTTGCATCATGGACATGTCTACACCGATGCAGAATTCCGGGGGCATGTGGCCATGATGCGAACATGATTGATGTTGTGGGCGTAAGACCCATAGTTATATTTGAGTGACGACTTTGAGGGCGTGAGTCCCTGACTTACATGACTGCTTGTTTATCGTGAACTGTATTTTGGTTATCATACAAGTCTCCTGCTTTATATAGACTGTTATGATTTAACTGCAGTATTTTCAGTTTCACATACTTGGTACTGTTATCGACCTCCTTCGGGCCGCGTTCATGCCGCAGTAAGTACATCGCTGTCCATCCCCGCTTTTAGGATCACCCTTGACGTATCGGAAGCTCCGTTCCTTCGAGGCTTATCTTTTGGTATGTGTTCCACGAGTTGTAGGTTCTTGTACATTCGTGGTATGGCGGCCCCTGTCCGTCATAGTTGTTGTAAATCTTAAGTGCAGTAAATCTTGTTGGGCGGGTTGTAAAAGGATTAAACTGCTCAAGTTTTAGTTTTATATATATGCCGAAAGGCGATTTTCTCTCGATAAAATGTGTCTCATTTACGGTTGTTTCATGTTTTATTTTTATGTTCCGTGATTACTCGATGTATGACTACTGGGTGCGGGTAAGGCACGATCACGCCCCGAACGGGTCGTGACATCGATCACCTCATAATCCTCTATAATCGGCGGATGAACTCCTGCGGATCATCCTCCGCCTCGACCGTAGAACTCGGCGCTACAACTCGTGAAATCCCGTAGCCTCAAATGCTCGCCTCGGGTGAACCACGGTGCTCTTGGGCCGAACTGAATCGCCAGATCCACTGCCTCATGTTCGCCACGATCCCGCCGAATCGGGTCATCTCTGTAACCCATCTCATCTCGCTCCAGCCGTGGATCGGAGGTGTAGGTACTGTGGTCTCATCAGCCACTGCTGCGACCCTAAACCCTCCTGGGGTCGGCGGCGTCGTAGAACTCGCCGTCTCGGGTATCGACTGGGTCCGAGCCCTCGTGACTCTAGGTGTCCCACTAGCGCCTCCTCGCTTGCCCTTCTCCGGGCGGGTTGCCTTACGCGTGGAGGCATAATCAAGTAGAGAAAGGAATACGTTAGAGGGGTCCAACTTTAACACAGCTCTAAAGCACGATCTCAGAGTGAGAAGAATGGAAACCAGTCCTAAATATCCTATAGCCTCCTGATTATTGGTGTGGTGCACAACACACCGATAATCAAGACTCTACTAGATACGGTCAGAGACACTTTCCGAGGATTAATCGCTCGATACCACTTTTGTCACGACTGTTCGGCCCGTGGATCGTGTCTTACCGTTCACCCAAGCTCATACATCAGAGAAAATCAGCGGAAATATAAAACAAGACAAGAAACATTATTAAAAAGGAGAAACCGTTTATCTGAAGAAAAGCTTGCCTTTCGGCATATATATAAACATAGTTTTGCAGTTACATCCCAACTGTACAGTAGGACTACAGACCTCTAAGGAAGTAACAACTATGGCGGACACGGGGCCATACCTGAATGTACAAAACTATCTACAATACAGGAGATCATACCCAAAAGTAGAGCCTCAGGAGAAGATGGAGCTCACGACACCAACGCAAAGATCCTAAGGATGTGGATCTAGCACTGCTGCCCTTACCGCGGCATGAACGCAGCCAAGGAGGTCGATAACAGTACTAAGTATGCGAAATCAGAAAGTACTTAAATGAAAACATATCATTTTAAAACCAATTTTATAAATATGCACGAAACAACCAATGTAACCGCACATAGTGCCACATCATAAACAAGAGCAACAATAGGTAAACTGTAACAGGTCTTTTCTAGGCTGTGAATGATCGAAGCAGGGCCAATTTCCCGTAGTATCACCATGCAAGCCTAATCCTGGACTCCCGTAGTCCGCATAGGCCACTCACATAGGCCCGCATAGGGTATAACCCCGCATTGAGGATAGCTACTCCTCGGCATCGTCCTGGACTCGTAGTCCGCATGGCCACATAGACCGCATGAGGTATAACCCCGCACACTAACCTGGAACTCTCGTAGCTCCGCATAGGTCCCCTGGACCCGCATGAGGTATTCTCGAATCATGGTCCCAGACCGCCTGAGTCTACCCCGCATCGGAGGGCAGCTTAACCCCCGGTAACATGTCAAGAGGTGAGTGATATAATACCAACATAACAGCTTATCGTTAAACAACATAAGCACAACAAGAATACCCTCTTATACAAACGTTACAAGTCACTACCACACATAGCATCATATCATGTTTACTTATCAAACCATTTTATTATTCTTTCATAAATCAATACAAGTCTGTTATAAACACTTAAGTAAACTGTTCCTTTTATCATTCTTAAGTTGTTATACCTAACTTCCCATAAAGCTAGTATAACTCTTAAGCTTTTTGTTTAAAAACCAATTAGTTCTCTTCTGTTAAAAATGATTCAGTATTCTTTTGAAATGCATCAAGATTCTTATTATTCAGGCTTAAGTCAAAAGACATTGCCGTAAGTATTATTCAGGCTTAAGTCAAAAGACATTGCCGTAGTTATTATTCAGTTAACACATGTACGTCTACCGTACTACATATATATTTTAAAATATCATGCTTTATGAAGAATCACATACCTTCTCGGCGAAAACCACCTGCCAAGTTGAATATGTCGCGCGCAGAGAATCAACCTATAATAGTCAGACACCTCTATCAACGTCTAGACTACTCTGTAAACAGTTCTAAACAGAGGGTCCTTTATTCTATGGAAAATCGGGCAGCACTTCCCTACCCGGTGAGCTACTCAAGTCTACTGTGAAAACAGTCCTAAGTAAGTATAGTTCAATTATTCTTCTTTTAAACCCTTCTACTGTGATAACAGTTCAATTCTATTCTGTGATATCCTTCTAAGTATTTAATACTTATTTCTATACTTCTACAGTATGTATTCTCTAATTACAAAAGAAGGACAAGTTTATTTACCTCGGTAAGCCCAATAATATCCTAGATAATATGTCGATCCTGAGCAAGGTTTAGCTCATAAGTTGTACGCTCCGATAGCTCCAAGAACCCTTAGAAGTTCTTCACAACTTCAACTAAGTACTAAGGGATTTGGGCTAGGGTATTTTGGGCATTATAACAATACTAGAAGGCAACTTTTCTACCAAGGGAGGGGGGGTAGATTTCGGCTAGGCTAGGGGGGGGTAGCCTCGGCTAAGCTTCACAAGGGGGGGGGGGGGTGTTGGACGAAAAGGCTCAAGGGAGAGGAGAGGATTTTAGACTTGGAAAGTTTGTTTGTGGATGAAGAACTCTTCATCACAAGAGCGGTATTTATAGGTCAAGGGATGGCCAACCAATGGCCAAGATTATGCCAAGTGCAAGGCAAGTGTAAGGCCAAGATTTGGGCAAGTGTACCTAGCCAACTCCAAGACAAAATAAGCCATTCATTCGGCCCTAATGCCGTCCACACATCCACCAAGGAGAGGGTGACAAGTGTTGCCCTCTCGTTGGTCCAAAGTGTTTCGTCTCTCGGGAAAATCCGCAAAAATTAGCAGAATTTATCCTACGCGAGTCTTGTTAAACGTTTCGTCGGAAAACCATTCTTTTAGTGAGTTGTGCCCAAAAAAACGTCTTGTGCCTAAACTTTAAGGCTAGACTTTCATACTTACGTCCTCACGTACATACCCTGGAAATACGGGGTATAACATATATAGTACGGTAGACGTACATGTGTTAACTGAATAATAATTACGGCAATGTCTTTTGACTTAAGCCTGAATAATACTTACGGCAATGTCTTTTGACTTAAGCCTGAATAATAAGAATCTTGATGCATTTCAAAAGAATACTGAATCATTTTTAACAGAAGATAACTAATTGGTTTTTAAACAGAAAGCTTAAGAGTTATACTAGCTTTATGGGAAGTTAGGTATAACAACTTAAGAATGATAAAAGGAACAGTTTACTTATGTGTTTATAACAGACTTACATTGATCTATGGAAAGAATAATAAAATGGTTTGATAAATAGACATGATATGATGTTATGCGTGTTAGTGTCTTGTAACGTTTGTATAAAAGGGTATTCTTGTTGTGCTTATGTGTTTAACGATAAGCTGTTATGTTAGTATTATATCACTCACCTCTTGACATAAATACCGGGGGTTAAGCGCCTCCGACGCGGGTATACCTCGTGCGATGCAGGTGACTATGATGCGAGGACACCTACGCGGTGCAGTGTGACCTATGCGGAGCTACGAGAGTTCCGTGTTAGTGTGCGGGGTTATACCTCACGCGGTCTATGTGGCCATGCGACTACGAGTCCAGACGATGCCGAGGAGTAGCTACCGATGCGGGTTATGCCCTACGCAGCCTATGTGAGTGGCCTATGCGACTACGGAGTCGTGATTAGGCTTGCTTAATGATACTATGGGCAATTGGCCTCGCTTCGATCATTCGCACCTAGAAAAGACTGTTACGCTTTACCTATTGTTGCTCTTGTTTATGATGGCACTATGTGCGGTTACCTCGTTGTTTCATACATACATATATGTAAACCGATTTTAAAATGATATGTTTTCATTTAAGTACTTTACGCTTTTTCATACTTAGTACTGTTAGATCGACTCCTTCTGGGCTGCTCATGCCGCAGTAAGGGCAAGCAGTGCTAGATCCACATCCTTAGGATCTTTGCGTTGGTGTCGTGAGCTCCATCTTCTCGGAGGCTCTACTTTGGGTATGATCTCCGTATTGTAGATAGTTTTGTACATTCAGTGGTATGGCGGCCCTATCCCGCCATAGTTGTTTACTTCCAGAGGTCTGTAGTCCTATGCAGTTGGGATGTAACTGCAAAACTATGTTTATGTATATATGCCGAAAGGCGACATTTTCTCACATAAAACTGTGTCTCTTTTTACAACTGTTTCCTGTCTTGTTTTATATTCCGCTGATTTCTCTGATGTATGACTACTTGGGTGCCCGGGTAAGGCACCAGTCACGGGCCCCGGAACGGGTCGTGACACAGACAACCTCAACAACAGACTAGTTATGCGCCTCCGCCAGTACGGAGTGCTCCACCACGCCTTCGTGACGTTCGAGATTCCGAGCGTCGTGGCTCCAAGGTTTCAGGTTTTTGGGGGAGCAGGGACGTTAGTCAGATGGGACCACCCCTACCTCGTTGTGGCCGTTGTGGCAGGCTCCATGATGGGGAGTGTCGTGCTGGAATGGGAGTTTGTTTTGCATGCGGCCAGCAGGGCCATTTTGCGAGAAATTGTCCAACCAGAGGTAGCGCGGATGTAGAGACTCAGCCTTCAGGATCAGTGACTGATTCATCTCCTCCTTTTGTGCGCCGTGCAGGGAAGGAACATGAGTAGAACGACAAAAAGGGGAAGTGAAGTAATAGTTACAGGTATATTCTTAACCCTCTAGAGACTAGTATGCATTGATGTTATGGTGATGTGTTAAGTGTTATGTTCGGATAACTTTGTGTTAAAAATGTGATTTAGAAGCCTGATTAGTGAAAAGGGTAAGTCTGGGGATGAGAAAATTTTGAACCTTAGAATTTATAACAATCGAGACCTTAGAGGTAAGGCCGGCTAGAGTAAAAGATTTTACAGTGATCCTTGTCGGAGTACATAGTATGCGGGGAGTATTTTCGGGTGATAAGTCCATGAGTGGCATAACTGATTCTTTTGTTAGTGCAGTGGTGAAAACTATACCGGCGTCTGCGTTTTGGAGACTTAGAAGGAACATTCGGGACGAATTTTTCTAAGGGGGGGAGAATGTTACACCCCGTAAATTCAAAAAGATAAGATAAGAACATACCAAGAATTATAAGATTTGAAAGTTGAAAGATAAGTTGACAAACATGTGTTGGACGGATTTTGAGTCTACCTTGGAGTGTTGTACCCCAATTGTTAAGAATTTTGAGGTGTTTAAAAAGCCTAGTGTGTAGTCCGTTAAATCTAGTTCCCAACGCAACAAACCGTTCGTCGATAGGACCTCGGAGTCAAAAGTTATGGAAGTTACAAGTTAGGTGCGCAGTGAAAGCGGCAGCGATTCGAAGTGCAGGTACGCGGCCGAATGCGCAGGGGTCGCGCGCCGGTTGTACCGGGAGTCCGCAGGGTTGCAGCCGCGCCGAATCTGGTCGCGCGCTGAATCGCCGAACTTTTTCGGAAGTGGAAGCGTCGCAGCGCCGGCGGCGGGGCCGCGGCGCCGAGACGGGATTTTTCTGCGGGAAAAGACGAAAATCATGGGATATTTTGTTAAAAGCCTATGGGAGGGTGACAAGTGTCCCTCCCATCCTTTTGACCAGATTAAGGGCCTATTTTAGGGCCAAGTCTTGGAAGACTTGGCCATTTCTTCTCAAACCCTCCCAAGAAAACCCTCTCCCTTTTCTCTCTAGATTTTGAAGAAAACCTTGCCTTAGGAGAAATTGTTGGAGCGGCGGCAAGAAGGAAAAGTGTGGGTAAACTTGTGGGAAGCGCTGGTGGACGTTTTTTACGGTAAAGAAGTGGAGGAAAGGGGCTTTTGTGGGCTATTCCTTAAGGTAAAAGTTTTCCCCTTCTCTTGGAAATAAGTTTTAATGCTGTTATATTTTAGTAGTTTAGAAATGAGCCTGAGGCTGTTATATTTTAGTAGTTTAGAATTGAGCCTGAGGCTGTTATATTTGAATAGATTTGGATCTTGTTGTCTTGTTGAAAACTGAAATGGGCATGTTAGACCTAAGAACTTGGATTGGAAAAGAGTTGAAAGGGGTTAGTATTGGTTATATTGTTGGCCAAGAATGGCATGGAAATTATTGGTTTATTTTGTATCATTGTGGGGCGGAATTTTACGCGTCCTGTAAAGGCGTGTAATCCCCTTTGTGGTTAGCTGAATTGTGTGCCTTAAATGTGGCGTTGGTTATTGAAATTCAACCTTGAAAAATGTGGCAACGTTAGTAGAAACAAAGGAAGTTCTGTCCAAATTGCCGTAGAATTTAGGGACTTTGCACTTAGTTTATTCTACGTTCGAAGCTAGAGTTTGATAGACGTTTTATGACCTTATTAGGATTGAAGTACTACGAGTAGCGTATCCTACTTGGAGGGTATAGTACGGTGGAACCTTTTGCTAATTGTCGGCAATCGTCGTGAGGTATGTGATTATTTCTATCCTCTTCAACATGATTATTTGTGAAATATATAGTGCAGTAGATGCACGTGTGTTAAAGAAATTTGATTTCCCTTGTTGTGCCTTGACTTGATATGAAGTGTAAAGGTCTTGATTGTTTGAAAAAGTAGGAAAATCTTATTCGTTAGTAATGGGTGCTCGGTGGTTAAAGAATAAGCTCTCTTGGTCTCATAAGGGCTTATAGTTGTAACTGGTTGGTTTAAAAACATAAAGTGTTATAACGGCTTTATGGGAAGTTTGTTATAACCACTTTATGTAGGTAAAAGGATGGTTTGTTAATTTCAAAAGATAAGAGGCTCGACGTATTATTGACCTAAATGGTGTTGAAAAGTGTGAAACCTCATTCGTGAGAAATGAGTACTTGGTTGTTAAAAGAATAATGTTGCATAAATTTCGGAAATGGGAATAAGAATCGAACAAGCCAATGCAGCGTTAATAAAGGAAAGAAGTAATGACAATTTATCATGTTAAAACCAGTAGAAACCTCCATCTGCATAGAAGCTAAGATAAGACAAAATGGTATTACATTTCCTAGATCATGGCTGCTCTAATAAGAATTATTGAAATCAAGTTTTGATCTTCTTAAAAATTCCAAAGTAAGGAATTCGATTTCTAAAAGAAAAGAGACTTAAGAATTGGAAGTGTTTTGTTTTAAAAGAAAGGCATGGTTTTGTCTTGTATTGTTTTAAAACATAAAGTGTTATAATAGCTTTATGGGAAGTTAATTATAACGACTTTATGGAAAATAAAGAAATGGATTCATTATTGGATTTAGAATGGTAACTTGATTTTTTGAAAATAGAGAAGTAACTTGTTTTCAAATATTGAACTCTTTGTGATGGAAAAACATAAGTGGCTTGGTTATAAAAGGTAGGAGTACCTTGATCTTAAAGGGGTTAGATACTTGGGTTTTACTGGTATACTTGACGTTGTGTTA
This sequence comes from Przewalskia tangutica, assembly GCA_029844215.1. NCBI lineage: Eukaryota > Viridiplantae > Streptophyta > Magnoliopsida > Solanales > Solanaceae > Przewalskia > Przewalskia tangutica. Next base: position 71,361,712 of record CM056727.1, read on the forward strand.
AGAAGTGTTTAAAGTACCTTGAGTTGTGTGTAACTTGCCTATGCTTGTTGTGATAGCCTTGTTGTGCAAGTGTTTGATTGTGTGCTACCGAGCCTCTCGATGGAGGGCCGGCTATCTGGTTGATTGATGGACATACTGACACGTTGGGTAGCCCACGGGTATGCTTCCACTATATCGATCCTCTTGGACATACTGACACGTTGGGTAGCCCACGGGTATGCTTCCATTAGGAGTGTTATCTTGTAGTTGTTTGGACATACTGACACGTTGGGTGGCCCACGAGTATGCGTCCACAGTGAGTATTACCTTGTATTTGTTTGGACATACTGACACGTTGGGTAGCCCACGGGTATGCTTCCACAGTGAGTAGTATCTTGTTATTTGATTGGACATACTGACACGTTGGGTAGCCCACGGGTATGCTTCCACAGTGAGTATTGTTTTGTTAGTTGTTTGGACATACTGACACGTTGGGTAGCCCACGGGTATGCTTCCACAGGGATTGTTATCTTGTTATCTCCTTTGGGCATACCGACACGTTGGATGGTCCACGGGTATGAGCCCACTAGGACGGTTCCAGGGCCATGCTTATACCGAGGTGAGACGCCGGCACGCGCCATCAGCGGGTTAAATTCCCGGTTGTATTTGAGTGGTGATTTCACCGCACGAGTCCCTATCGTGATAGGACTGCTTATATGTTGTGGTGCTGGAGTTTGGTTATCATACATGTCTCCTGCTTTATATAGACTATTATGATTTCATTTACGATTTTTCGCCACATACTTGGTACTGTTATCGACCTCCTTCGGGGCTACGTTCATGCCGCAGTTGAGGTACATAGCTTGGCGATCCACACTCTTAGGATCGCTGTTCGGTTCTCTGAAAGCTCCATATCTCCTAAGCTTGTCCGTGGTACGGTTCCTCAAGTAGTAGACTTTTGTATATTCAGGGCATGGCGGGCCCCGTCCCGTCATTATGGTTTCAAAATTCTTAGAGGTCTATAGCATCACAAGTGCGTGTTTGTAGGGATGTAACTGTTCAAGTTTTCATTTATGTACAAAAAGGTAACCGTTTGGGTTAGCCTGTTTTCTTATTTCACTGTTTTCTTTCATGAGTTTTTTTATTTCCGCTGGTTTTTCTCTGATGTTGTATCACTAGGGTGCCCGGGGTAAGGCACCAGTCACGGGCCCGGGTTCGGGTCGTGACAGGAATTGAAGAGTTTTTGGTTTAAAAGAAAGACATGGTTTTGTCTTAAATTGGTTTAAAACATAAAGTGTTATAACAACTTTATGAGAAGTTAGTTATAACGACTTTATGGAAGCAAAAGAATAGTTTTATCATTGGTTTTTAAATGGTAACTTGACTTTAAAAGGAGAAGTGTTTTTGTCTAAAAAGGAGGCATGGTATTGTCTTAATTTGGTTTAAAAAGGAAAGTATGGAAGTTGTTTTGGCTTACTTAAAATGTTAGTCACTCTATTTTGATAATGCAGACATCGGGTGACCTTTATAAAAGAAGTGGATCTTTTAAAAAGAATTTAACGTACGTAGCACTTTGGGGTTAAAACCTGGACTTTGGCATAAAATGAAAGTACCTTGAGTTGTGTGTAACTTGTCTACGTTTGCGTGTGATATCCTTGTCGTGCTAGTATTGTAATTCTATACCACCGCTCTCTCGATGAAGGGCCGGCTAATTTGTTATGATCTTACTTGGACGTACCGGCAGTGACGGAGCATTCCACGGGTACGCTTCTGTGATTATTATTCCATGGACTAGCTCTCCATGAGGTTTTACTGATTCGGCTTGGTATCTGGTAGTTGGCTCTCGTACTTGCCCCGAAGTCGTGGCTGATTCGGTATCCGTAGTTAGCCTTCGTACTTGCCCCGTTCAGTTTTGTGACGAAGTCTCGTGATTCCGGCTTGGTATCTGGTAGTTAGTCTTCGTACTTGCCCCGGCCAGCTACGTGGCTCAGGCTTGGTATCTGGTAGTTGGCTTTCGTACTTGCCCTGGGTCAGCTTCGTGGTATGGTTATGTATATTTATTGGTACGGCTTTGGTATTTGGTAGTTGGCTTTCGTACTTGCCCCGGTCAGTTGATGATGCGGCTTTGGTATCTGGTAGTTAGCCTTCGTACTTGCCCCGTACGGTTTTTATGACGCAGGTGGGACCTGGTGTTCATGTGTACTTCTTGGTGTTATTATATCATAGACTGCCGGCAGTGAGGAAGGTATTCCACGGGCATGATTGATGTTGTGGGCGTGAGACCCATACTTATATTTGAGTGATGACTTTGAGGGCGTGAGTCCCTGACTTGACGTGACTGCTTACATATTACGTACTGTAGTTTGGTTATCATATATGTCTCCTATTTTATATAGACTACTATGATTTCATTTACAGTAATTTCAGTTTCACATACTTGGTACCTGTTATGCGACTCCTTCGGGCCGCGTTCATGCCGCAGTAGAGGTACATCGGTTGTGGATCCTCGCTCATAGGATCACGTCAAAGATTTTGGGAAGCTCCGTTTCTCCGGAGGCTTATCTTTGGTATAGCCCCCTGTCAGTGTAGTTACTTGTACATTCAGGGGTATGGCGGGGCCCTGTCCCGTCATAGTTATGGTTACATTTTTAGAGGTCTGTAGTACTGTTGTGGGTAGGGTTTGTAAAAGGATTTAACTGTTCAGTTGATATATTTATGTATATATTCAGGAAGGTGACCGTTTTGGTTAGCCTGTTTCATACTTTATGTCTTGTCTCATGTTTTAGTTTTTATTTCCGCTGATTCTCTCTGATGTTGTATCACTAGGGTGCCCGGGGTAAGGCACCAGTCGCGAGCCCGAGGTCGGGTCGTGACACTCTGCCTGTCCGTCGGTCTGAGGGTGTAATGCAACACTGAGACTCACCCGTGTCCCTAATCCCTTCTGGAAAAAAAACCTCCAGAAGTTATCCGTAACCGAGCTCATCTGTCTGTCATTATAAACGTAGGAACCCCGTGCAGTCTCATAATCTCTCTGCTATACAAGCTAGCATAATCCTCAGCCGAGTAAGTGGTCCTAACCGGAAGAACACGGCTGGTTTCGCCAGCCTATTTACCATGACCCCCAGGGAGTCGCACTTCCTCCGAGTACGATGCCACCCTGTAACAAAATCCATATTAATTACCTTCCATAACTAAGTCGGGATCTAAATCGCTTGCAATAGCCTACTGGGCTTCTGGTGCTCAACCATGACCTGCTACTAACTCGGACACTAAGCAGTAAACCCCGCTATGTCCCTTTCCCAGTCATCTTACCCATACATACATCTGAGGTCACGACACAACTTAGTCGGCCCCGAACAATTAGAGCAATAAGCACTGCGTGCCTCCCCTAAAACCTGCTAACTAGTCCTGCAGTACCGGGTACACGCAATCTATCCTTATCTCACAGCACCCCATCCGGTGCTACTCAAACAGGATCTTCTCTTTTCAGAGAGCCGTATCTCGATGCCGTATCATAACTAGATCCTCATATTATCGCCTCTTTACCTCCTCAACGACGGAAGACTCAGTAACCTCTCGGAACTAACCTTCATTAACCTTGGAAACAAAATAATCGAACCCCCTCGGCTCGGGAGCTGATGAATCTTACGGACCACGTCCTGTCTATCTGGCTGCCCATCTGGCAGACTACCCTTAGATCCACGACAAGGAGTATCTGTAACTGTCTTGGCTTTCCCCGGATGGTATAGGATATCAAATCACAATCCTTGAGTAACTCTAACCACCATTTCTGTCGCAAATTCTACTGCCTCAGTCTGCAGATATACCAGAGGCTTTTGTGGTCTGCACCAAATATCCACATGAAGTCTATATATACGTCATGCCCCCCAAATCTTCAAGGCAAGTTTAACTGCCGCCAGCTCTAAATCGTGAGTGGCGTAATTTCCTTTCCTGATTCCCTAACTACCGGGAAAACATAGGCTCTATCCTGATCGGGTTGCGTTAGCACACAACCTAGCCCAACACCCAACGTGCTATCATAATAACCTAACCCTCTAGTTTTCAGGAGGAGTTAGAACTGTAGTCGAGTCAACTTATCTTCCAATAACTGGAAGCCTTTCTCATTCCTGTGAAATATTCGGGTATCCTTAATCTCACCTATGGTTCCTGTTTCCCTTTCTCTGTTGCAACCTGACTTGGTCACTAAACATAGATTTGATTCCTTTGCTTGCCTCCTGGCTAAGACTTCCTGTCAATCACAATTTAGTAGGGGGAGGTTTTCCTTGATCTTGTCAAGTAGTAACCCGATGCTACCACCTTTCCTCAAGGTGTTCTTACTGCCCATTATTTACTAATGGTCTTACACTAGTCTGGGGTCATCATATCTCGTGCAACATACATAACAATAGTCGTATTCTCTTTTATCAATCTGGTCAGAACCTTACCTTAGGCTTACTATAGCAAAAGTATTTCTATCTCGATTCAGCATCAGACAGCTTTCATAAATGCGTACAACCTGCATTTATATCTTTATGATATTCCCCTGACCAATTCGTACGTCGTTCTTAATTTCCCCGACACAACACTTTCCCACGGTTATCCACAATTGTAACCTATGGCATGACGATACTGAAGACTTTACCAGTCTCATATCCTTCGTCTAACAACATGGGTACACGCAACCCCATAATACGTAAATCTGTCCTTTTACGTAGGGGAGAGAACTTATCTCCCTTACTTAAACTTTCCTTGGAGTCACAACCCTAATCACCGGTCCTCTCATGTCCAGTAAATATCTAATCATCACGCACCTCCTTAAAGTCATGTAGATTTTCAAAACCTACCAAAGATGCCCTCAGCTTTCCGCCGGCAGCAGTCGTACTTATTTATTCTTGCCTTGTACATTTTTCTGAAATTATCCGGAAGGTCATGGCCTTGACCGCCACTCCAAACCAACTCCAAGTACCTCCAAGGGCACTTAACATGAATTCCTTCAAATTCAATTATTACATACTTCCTGTGTCAATTTACCTCAAATGAACAAGTCACACAGACCTATATAAAAAAATAATGGTGCCAAAGAAAGAAGGATAATTCACTGGTTACTACCACTTCTCTTCCTTTCGACTCGATAACCGGCTTACCGGGAAACTGGTACCGAATTAATCTCTCTCTGTAGTCCACGTTGGCATAACAAGAGGCCAACTAGCCCGTACTCATTGTCACGACCCGTTCCGGGGCCCGTGACTGGTGCCTTACCGGGGCACCCAAGTAGTCATACATCAGAGTAACCAGCGGAATATAAAACAAGACAGGAAACAGTTTATAAAATAAGACACAGTTTATTCAGGAGCAGGTCGGGGCTCCCAGGTTTCAGATTTTCAGGAGAGCAGGAGTGCTCGCCGGATGAGGTTGCCCTTGTCTCAGTGTGGCCGTTGTGGAAAGCTTCATAAGGGAGGGTGTCGTACTAACTCGGGAGATTGTTATTTTTGCGGCCAACAGGCTATCCGGCAAGAGAGATCGTCCGACTGTGGTAGCACCGTAGGATAGCATGGACTACTAAGCGATTATGGTTCTTCACCTTCCGTAGCAGGCAGATGTTCGTACCGGAAGGCCCCAGAGGTCGCGTGGAGTTCCCGATTTAGCGGTCCTTGAACCGCCTAGCTGTGTATATCCTTAACCTCTAGAGTTTTGTTTATGTTGTTGATGTGTTTAATGTTATGTTTGGTTAGCTTTGTGCTAAAATGTGATTTAGAAACACGGTTAGTGAAAAGGGTAAGTCCTGGTAGTGTGAGATGGAAGTGGTAGCTTTCATGATGTGAAATAGTAAGATTGTTCGGATCGGGAACAAGAGTTGGCGCGATTGGGGTCGGGTTTAGGACCATTTATGGGTCAAACCAGAACCCGGTTTGGGGTGGGGCTTCCTGGGTGGTCCCGCCAGTGGTAGGGTCACGAGGACGCTAGGCCCAAGTTTGTATGATCATCGTATGAGTTCGTGGACGCGTTCGACCGAGCGGTTCGTAAAGGCCGGAATGGCCTTAGGAAGTTTGAGGTTAGTAAGATGACCAAGTTTGAGGTAGTGACTCGCAGATTTTCGAACGAAGTAATGACCAAGTATGGTACATACCGAGAGTTCAAGTGTTCGAGAAGGGCACGACGAGTAAGGAAGGAAGATAACGTGTGTTATTTCGTGGGCTGCCGCGTGGCGTTGACAACTTGTTAGAGGAACTTCATCGATATCCGTCTTGAGAAGGAACATTCGGACGAATGTTTCTAAGAGGGAGAATGTTATACCGTAGTTGCGTGGTATGTATGTGAGGACGCACGCATTTGAGTGTACGGCAGAAATTTTGAAAGGAAAGAAAGATGTGAGTTTTCGACGGAAAAGTTTCCGGTTATTTGTGAAGAAAAAGGTTCGTTAATGGGAATTGGATTCCCAGATTTGGTATTTGGACTTCATAGATTATATTAGAATTTTGAGATTTTATTTTCGGAAATGGTCACGTGGGGCCCACGGGAGAAATTTACGGTTTTGTGGGGCCCACTTTGTTTTCGAGATTTTGGCCATTGTGGTTATTTTTTTTCGAAAGACGTTTTTGAGGGCCAATAGGAGGGTGACACGTGTCACCCCCGCCTGGGTGGCTTGGCCAAAGTTACATTTGGGCACGTCTGCCGACTGAGTCGCTCGACGAACGTTTCCACGACTTTCGTAGGGAAAATTCCGCTATGTCGCTTTTGTATTTTTGGCGGATTTTTCCGAGAGGCGAACATGTTGGACCAACGGAGGGTGACATGTGTCACCCTCACATTGGAAGCAGTTACGCCCAAGTGAACGAATGGTTCACGTTTTTGGCTTGATCTTTTTGGCTCACGTTTTGTGCCTATTGGTTCCTTGTTTTGTGCCTTGTTTTGGCCTTGTTTTGTGGCTTGTTTGGTGCAATGTTTTGTGGAGTAGGGGTTAGGGTGCACTTGGCTTGATCAAGGCCTTACACTTGCCTTGCACATGGCTTGATCTTGGCCATTGGTTGGCATTTGGGTTTGCTATAAATACCCCCCCCTTTGTGAAGACTTCATTCATCCACAAATGTTTCCAAGTCTTGAATCCCTCCCCTCTTGTTGACTCTCGTCCAAGAGCTCCTCTCCCCTTGAAAGTGGCCTTTGGCCGAGGTCTTCCTCCCCTCATGAGGTCTAGCTGGGTACCCCCTAGCCTAGTTGTTTTAGATAATACCCCTTGTTGTGGTATAGAAATACTCCCTAGTATTGTTATAATGCCCAAAATACCTTAGCCTTGTATCTTGTAGTATTCCAAAGATACCTTTGCGTAGAGTCCTAAATACTACCTTTTGTCCTTTTAGTCTCAAACCGAAACCCTAAGGAAATCTTCATAGTTGGTCAAGTATGTGAGTAGAAGTTGGTTAGAACTTCTAAGGGTTGTTTGGAGTGGTTTGGAGCGCTGAGTGAGCAAAACCTTGCTCGGATCGACATTATAACTTGGATAATTTTGGGCTTATCGAGGTAATTATCTTGTCCCTCTATTGTAATTGGAAATTTCATGTTTGTTAGGATATATAGTTGAAGTATGCTATATATGGAACTATACTTAGTATTATGGCAATGTCTTTTGACTTAAGCCCAAGAATGAAGAATTGAACAAGAATCACATGTAAGGTTAATAAAGAGAAGAATCGAATCGTAATTACCTAGGGTTGTATTACAGTAGACTTATGTAGCATTACTGTGTTGTAGAATTGTACGCTTACGGTTAGACGTGTTAACCCCCCCCCTGGTTGGCTTGGTAGCCGAACTCGAGAGAGGAGGAGTTTTACGCCATGTGGGGAGGTGCCAATTTTCTCAGAAAGATGGGAACGTGTGTTTAAGATTTTAATAGACGTTTGTGACCTTTATAGGTAAAAGTACTAAGAGTAGCGTATTCTACTCGAGGAGTGGAAAGGGCTAGCAAGGTTGTAGTACTTGGAGCATTTTGCTTATTGTCGATAAATCGTCGCGAGGTATGTGAACCTCTTCCTATCTCTTCTAGCATGATATGTGTGAACTATATAGTACGCAGACGCATACGTGTTAATCGTGTTTGATTGTTCTTAAAACATAAAGTGTTATAACGGCTTTATGGGAAGTTGGTTATAATGACTTTATGTAGGTAAGAAAATACTTTGTGGTTTTAAAAGGTAATCGATGTGAATTATAACCGCTAGTTATAATAAAGAACTTGATGTATTTCAAAAGATTTCTAAATCGTTTTGAAGGAGAGTAACACTTGGTTTTAAAGGTTTTAAAAAGAGTTATACTAGCTTGATGGGAGTTAGGTATAATGTCTTAAGAGAGGTAAAGAAAATGGTTTACTGATGTTAGAAGTTAAGAGACTTGATCTTATAAGATAAGAGACTTAACTTATTTGTTTTAATGTGGATGTTTATGTGAAACCTCATTCGTGAGTAATGAGTACTTGGTTTTATTTAAAGGATAATGTTTTACTGATTTCGGAAATCAGAATTTGTATCGACAGACCAATCGCAAGCGTTAATAAAGGAAAATGTATTGAATAATGATGAATTGTATTAAAACCATTAGAAACCTCCATCTGCATAGAAACTTATATGAGAAAAAATGATAGTACATTTTCTAGATCATGGCTTCTGTAATAAGAATGTTGTAAACAAGAATAACCTACTCTCACGTGAGAATTATATTACTCAATTTTTCTAAAACGGAATCAAGTGATTAAGTTTATGAACTATGAAACCATTTTAAAATGAGACGCTTGAGTAATCAAACTAGGCAACCTGGAACTTAGGAAAAGAATGTTGTTACTTGATTTTGAAAAGGAATGTGGGTTGGTCATTCTAATACTACGTATCGGTGACTTTAATAAGTAATGGATCTCTTTAAAAGAACTTAACGACGTAGTACTTTAGGTTGAAACCCGACTTGGCATAAAATGAAGGTACTTTGAGTTGTGTGAAACTTGCCTATGCTTGTTGTTGTGAAACTTGCCTATGCTTGTTGTTGTGAAACTTGCCTATGCTTGTGATGATAGCCTTTGTTGTGCAAGTGTGGTGTTTACGGTTACCGCGTCTCGATAGGCGGGTTGACCGTTGAGGTTTCTTACCGCTCGCCCGGTATCCGTGGTCGGCTCGCATTTGCCCCGCCTCGTGGTCGATTCGCCTTGGTATTCGTAGTCACCCTCGCACTTGCCCCGCTCAAGATAGTGACGGTTTCGTGATACGCCTCGTCCCCGGTGGTCACCAGTACTTGCCCCGGCCACCGCGTGACCGCCTTGTATCCTAGAGTCGGCCGCGACTTGCCCCAGACGGCCGTGTTTTGGTTGCATTGTATTATTGGTACGGTCGGATTCGTAGTTATACTTGTCTGCACGGTTTTTATAACACGTGGGACATGGTGTTCATGTATAATCCTTGGTATTGTTATATCATAAACCGCCAGCAATGAGGAAGAAATTCCACGCACGAGTGATAATTTGGAGGCGTGAGTCCTGTCTTGATGTAATCGTTATATGTTATATATCGTAGTTTGGTCATCATACATGTCTCTCGCTTTATAGACTATTATGATTCCATTACGTGATTTACTGATTCACATACTTGGTACTGTTATCGACCTCCTTCGGGCCGCGTTCACGCCGCAGTAGAGGTACATCTACCGCCGATCCCCGTTAGGATCTCATTTCAGCTGGGAAGCTCCGCCGTCGGAGGCTTATCTTTGCATGTTACCCGAGTCCGTAAGTTCTTAGACGCTCAGTGGTATGGCGGGCCCCGTCCCGTCATAGTTGTTGTATAAATCTTAGAGGTGCTGTAGTACTGTGGGCGTGGTTGTAAAAGGATTAAACTGCTCGTATTATGTATATACCAAGGCAACCGCTTTGGTTGGCCTGTTTATTTATTATATCTCTTGTTTCATGATTCATGTTTTATTTTCCACGGTTTTCTCGATGTTGTATCACTAGGGTGCCCGGTAAGGCACCAAGAACGCCCGGTTCGGGCGTTACAAAGTGGTATCGAGCGATTAATCCTCGGAAAGTGTCTACGCACCGTGTCTAGTAGAGTCTTGATTATCGATGTGTTGCACCACATCTATAATCGTGAGGCTATAGGACATTTAGGATTGGTTTCCATTCTTCTCATTCCGAGATCGTGCCTTAGCCGTGTGATAAGATTGACCCTCCGACATACCGCTTTTACCGCTTATGCCTGCGAAGGCAACCCGCCCGAAGGGCAAGGCACAGAGGATTCGCGAGTAGAGCTGGCAGAGACCACAAGACTGAGCCTCGATCCGCACCGGAGCAGAGAGAGATGAGTTACGCGAGTGGCCCGATTAACGGCCGTGGTCAGGCCGACTTGAGGATAAGTGGGCCGACGCAGCAGCCCGAGCACCAGTGGTTCACCCTAGATCGATAGTTCGAGGCTACGGATTTTCCGAGTCAGAGCCGCCAGAGTTTTATGGGTCGAGGCACGAGGATGATCCGCAGAGTTCATCCGACGATTCTGCCGATCATGAGAGTGATCAAGGCATCGGAGATCGAGTCGGTGGCCTTAGGTTCACATCAATCGCGTGATACCGCAATGATCGGTTTGATTCTTGGGAGCTGTCCGTGGAGAGCATGCACTTCAGCGGTATGGAACGAGTTCTCGAGGCCTTTTTGCACATTTCTTGCCTCCCGGATGGGAGGGCTCGCCGGCGATTTTTGGTGTTCTGGCAGAATCCGCGCACGGTCGGGAGTACAATGTGGAGTTCGACTCATTGGCCCAGACGTCCTCGCGTTAGTAGCTAGTATGGAGGATCGAGTGCACCGATATGTTACAGGCTCGATGATTGCCTTGCAGAGTTGTTCGTAGCTTCACCGGTACGGACATCGCTCGCACGCAGCGTATACACTGGATGTGAGGAGCGGATAAATCGGCGGAATGACCAAAGTCGGTAAGAGGGCCGAGCAGCAGGTCCTTTGGTGATTTTCGAGGCGACCGCCTCAGCAGACTAGTTATGTACCTCACAAGACAGAGTGGTCCTCCACCTTTCGACCTTCAGGATATTCGGGAGCAGTGCCTGGGCTCCTGTGTTTCAGATTTTCAGAGAGCGTGAGTGCTCGCGGATGAGGTTGCCCTTGTCTCAGTGCTGCCAGGGAAAGCTTCATAAGGGAGGGTGTCGTACTAACTCTGAGATTGTTATTTTTGCGCCAACAGGCTATCCGCAAGAGATCGTCCGACTGCGGGGTAGCATGGTAGGATAGCATGGACTACTAGAGCGATTATGGTTCTTCACCTTCCGTAGCTGTGCAGATGTTCGTACTCGAAGGCCCCAGAGAGGTCGCGGTGGAGTTCCCGCTTAGCGGCCTCAACCGCCTACTTGCAGTATATCCTTAACCTCTAGAGTTTTGTTTATGTTGTTGATGTGTTTAATGTTATGTTTGGTTAGCTTTGTGCTAAAATGTGATTTAGAAACACGTTAGTGAAAAGGGTAAGTCCCGGGTAGTGTGAGATGGAAGTGGTAGCTTACGATGTGAAATAGTAAGATTGTTAGGATCGGGAACAAGAGTTGGCGCGTTGGGGTCGGGTTTAGGACCATTTATGGTCAAACCAGAACCCGGTTTGGGGTGGGGCCAGCTCTGGTGGTCCCGCCAGTGGTAGGGTCACGAGGACGCTAGGCCCAAGTTTGTATGATCATCGTATGAGTTCGTGGACGCGTTCGACTGAAGCCGTTCGTAAAGGCCGGAATGGCCTTAAGGAAGTTTGAGGTTAGTAAGATGACCAAGTTTGAGGTAGTGACTCCAGATTTTCGAACGAAGTAATGACGAAGTATGGTACATACCGAGAGTTCAAGTGTTCGAGAAGGGCACGACGAGTAAGGAAGGAAGATAACGTGTGTTATTTCGCGCTGCCGTGGCGCTGACAACTTGTTAGAGGAACTTCATCGATATCCGTCTTGAGAAGGAACATTCGGGACGAATGTTTCTAAGGAGGAGAATGTTATACCCGTAGTTGCGGGGTATGTATGTGAGGACGACGCATTTGTGTACGCAGTAAATTTTGAAAGGAAAGAAAGATGTGAGTTTTCACTAAAAGTTTCCTGTTATTTGTGAAGAAAAAGGTTCGTTAATGGGAATTGGATTCTGATTTGGTATTTGGACTTCATAGATTATATTAGAATTTTGAGATTTTATTTTGGAAATGGTCACGTGGGCCCACGAGAAATTTACTTTGTGGGCCCACTTTGTTTTCTAGATTTTGGCCATTGTGGTTATTTTTTCGAAAGACGCTTTTGAGGGCCAATAGGAGGGTGACACGTGTCACCCCGCCAGTGGCTTGGCCAAAGTTACATTTGGGCACGTGCGACTGAGTCGCTTCCGACGAACGCTTCCACAGCCTTCGTAGGAAAATTCCGCTATGTCGCTTTGTATTTTTGGCGGATTTTTCCGAGAGACGAACATGTTGGACCAACGGAGGGTGACATGTGTCACCCTCACATCGGAAGCAAGTGGCGCCCAGTGAACGAACGGTTCACGCTTTTGGCTTGATCTTTTGGCTCACGCCAGGCCTATTGGTTCCTTGTTTTGTGCCTTGTTTTGGCCTTGTTTTGTGGCTTGTTTGGTGCAATGTTTTGTGGAGTAGGGTTAGGTGCACTTGGATTTATCAAGGCCTTACACTTGCCTTGCACATGGATTGTTCTTGGCCATTGGTTGTCATTTGGGTTTGCTATAAATACCCCCTTTGTGAAGACTTCATTCATCCACAAATGTTTCCAAGTCTTGAATCCTCCCTCCTCTTGTTGACTCCGCCCAAGAGCTCCTCTCCCCTTGAAAGTGGCCTTTGCCGTGAGGTCTTCCTCCTCATGAGGTTCAGCCTGGGTACCCCTAGCCTAGTTGTTTTCAGATAATACCCTTTGTTGTGGTATAGAAATACTCCTAGTATTGTTATAATGCCCAAAATACCTTAGCCTTGTATCTTGTAGTATTCCAAAGATACCTCTTTGCGTAGAGTCCTAAATACTACCTTTTGTCCTTTTAGTCTCAAACCGAAACCCTAAGGAAATCTTCATAGTTGGTCAAGATGTGAGTAGAAGTTGGTTAGAACTTCTAAGGGTTGTTTGGAGTGGTTTGGAGCGCTGAGTGGAGCAAAACCTTGCTCAGATCGACATTATAACTTGGATAATTTTGGGCTTATCGAGGTAATTATCTTGTCCTCTATTGTAATTGGAAATTACATGTTTGTTAGATATATAGTTGAAGTATACTATATATGGAACTATACTTAGTATTATGGCAATGTCTTTTGACTTAAGCTCAAGAATGAAGAATTGAACAGTAATCACATAGAAGGTTAATAAAGAGAAGAACTGAACTGTAATTACCTAGGGTTGTATTACAGTAGACTTATGTAGCATTACTGTGTTGTAGAATTGTACGCGTCCGGTTAGACGTGTTAACCCCCCCCCCCTGGTTGGCTTGGTAGCCGACCTCGATAGAGGAGGAGATTTACGCCGCTGTGGGAGGTCGCCGAATTTTCTGTAGAAAGATGGGAACGTGTGTTTAAGATTTTAATAGACGTTTGTGACCTTTATAGGTAAAAGTACTAAGAGTAGCGTATTCTACTCGAGGAGTGGAAAGGGCTAGTGCGTTGTAGTACTTGGAGCATTTTGCTTATTGTCGATAAATCGTCGCGAGGTATGTGAACCTCTTCCTATCTCTTCTAGCATGATATGTGTGAACTATGTAGTACGGTAGACGCATACGTGTTAATCGTGTTTGATTGTTCTTAAAACATAAAGTGTTATAACGGCTTTATGGGAAGTTGGTTATAACAGCTTTATGTAGGTAAGAAAATACTTTGTGGTTTTAAAAGGTAACTGATGTGAATTATAACTGGCTAGTTATAATAAAGAACTTGATGTATTTCAAAAGATTTCTAAATCGCTTTTGAAGGAGAGTAACACTTGGTTTTAAAGGTTTTAAAAGAGTTATACTAGCTTGATGGGGAGTTAGGTATAATGTCTTAAGAGAGGTAAAGAAAATGGTTTACCGATGTTAGAAGTTAAGAGACTTGATCTTATAAGATAAGAGACTTAACTTATTTGTTTTAATGTGGATGTTTATGTGAAACCTCATTCGTGAGTAATGAGTACTTGGTTTTATTTAAAGGATAATGTTTTACCGATTTGGAAATCGTAATGTGTATCGACTGCACCACCGCAGCGTTAATAAAGGAAAATGTATTGAATAATGATGAATTGTATTAAAACCAGGTAGAAACCTCCATCCGCATAGAAACTAAGATGAGACAAAATGATATTACATTTTCTAGATCATGGTCACTGTAATAAGAATGTTGTAAACAAGAATAACCTACTCACGTGAGACTTATATTACTCAATTGTTCTAAAACGGAATCAAGTGATTAAGTTTATGAACTATGAAACCATTTGAAAATGAGAAGCTTGAGTAATCAAACTAGGCAAACCGAACTTAGGAAAAGAATGTTGTTACTTGATTTTGAAAAGGAATGTGGGTTGGTCATTCTAATACTACGTATCGGGTGACTTTAATAAGTAATGGATCTCTTTTAAAAAGAACTTAACGACGTAGTACTTTAGGTCAAACCGGACTTGGCATAAAATGATGGTACTTTGAGTTGTGTGAAACTTGCCTATGCTTGTTGTTGTGAAACTTGCCTATGCTTGTGGTTGTGAAACTTGCCTATGCTTGTGATGATAGCCTTTGTTGTGCAAGTGTGGTGTTTCTGTGTTACCGCGTCTCGATAGAGGCGGGTTGACCGGTTGAGGTTTCTACCGCTCGCCCGGGTATCCGTGGTCGGCTCGATTTGCCCCGCCTCGTGATCGATTCGGCCTTGGTATCCGGTAGTCACCGCACTTGCCCTGCTCAAGATAGTGACGGTTTCGTGATACGACTCGTCCCCGGTGGTCACCAGATTTGCCCCGGCCACCGCGTGACCGCCTGTATCCTGTAGTCGGCTCGCACTTGCCCCAGACGGCTTCGTGTTTTGGTTGCATTGTATTATTGGTACGGTCGGATTCGGTAGTTATACTTGTCTGCACGGTTTTTATAACACGTGGGACATGGTGTTCATGTATAATCCTTGGTATTGTTATATCATAAATCGCAGCTGAGGAAGAAATTCCACGCACGCAGTGATAATTTGGAGGCGTGAGTCCTCGTCTTGATGTAATCGGTTATATGTTATATATCGTAGTTTGGTCATCATACATGTCTCCCGCTTTATAGACTATTATGATTCCATTACTGATTTACGCCACATACTTGGTACTGTATCGACCTCCTTCGGGGCCGTTCACGCCGCAGTGAGGTACATCTACCGCCGATCCTCGCGTTTAGGATCTCATTTCAGCGTTTTGGGAAGCTCCGCCCGTCGGAGGCTTATCTTTGCATGTTACCCGAGTCCGTAAGTTCTCACGCTCAGGGGTATGGCGGCCCCGTCCCCATAGTTGTTGTATAAATCTTAGAGGTCTGTAGCATCTTGCAGGCGTGGTTGTAAAAGGATTAAACTGTTCAGGTATTATGTATATACTGAAGGCAACGGGTTTGGTTGGCCTGTGTATTTCTTATATCTCTTGTTTCATGCTTCATGTGTTATTTTCCGGTGGTTTTCTCTGATGTTGTATCACTAGGTGCCCGGTAAGGCACGCAACTGCCCGGTTCGGCGCATGTATACATCTCTCAAAGATAGATACGTGAAAATCGGATGCACCGCTTCCAGACGGACGGCAGATTCAACTCATAGGCAACCTTGCCTACCTCGGACAATCAAACGGCCCAATGTACCTAGGGCTGAGCTTCCCCTTCTTCCCGAATCTCATCACACCCTTCATGGGTGACACCTTTAGGAAAACCCAATCATGAACCTCGAACTCAAGATGTCGACGACGATGATCTGCATACGACTGGCCGACTCGAGTCACAATAGCCGCCTCGATAAGCTTCACCTTATCCATCGCCGTGTACCAACCGGTCCCACTAGCCGCCCGCCCACATCGAACCAACCTATAGGCGATCTGCACTTCCTCCCATACAAGGCCTCATAAGGCGCCATCTGAATACTGGAGTGGTAGCTATTATTATATGCGAACTCAACTAGAGGCAAATGATCCTCCCAACTACCACTAAAGTCAATAACACACGCTCGCAAAGATATCCTCAAGAGTCCGATAGTGCGCTCGTCCGTCGCTCTGCTCAGTGGATGAAATGCGATTGTCAGCTCACTGCCCCTAAACCCTCTCGAAGGACTCCGGAAGTTAGTCGTAAATCGGGCTCTCGTGCGATATGATCGGGTAGGGACTCCATGCACCGACGATCTCTGATGTAAAGTCCGCATAATCCTCACCAAAAAGTCGCCCCGACGGAAGAAAGTGGGCTGATTTCACACCGCCGACGATAACCCATATAGAATCATGTCTCCTCCGAGTGCGAGGTAATCCTGATGAAGTCCATGTTGATTACCTCCCACTTCCGTGTCGATCTCAATCGTCAGAATAAAACCACCGTGCCTCGTGCTCTACCTTACTGCCGACAACACGCACCGAGCTACGAACTCGCAACGCCCTCTTCAAGCCATCCCACCAATACAGATCTAAGGTCGTGGTACATCTTGGTCGACCCGGATGGATAGAGTAACGCGCTACCGTGTGCTTCCCAAGAACTCTGCCAAGTCCTCAAACATCCGAACACACGCCGCTCAAACCTTAGCACCCCATCGTGCTACTCAAAAGGACCTTTGCCCTCACGAAGAGTCAGATCACGATATCGAATCAAAGCCGATCTCGAATCGTTGCCTCTTCACCTCCTCGACGATGGAAGACTCGGCAACCTCACGAACTCTAACCCCACCGCTATCGTAATCAATCAAACGGACACCAAGGCTCGCTAATCGATGCAAATCACGAACCATGTCCCTCCTCTCTAGCCGCACATCCGATAGGCTCCCATCGACCTACGACTAAGAGCATCCGCCACAACATCGGCCTTCCCGTGGTATAGATATCAACATCGTAATCCTTAAGCAACTCTAACCACCGCTCTGCCGTGAAGTTCACTCCTCGGTCGAAGATATACCGGAGGCTCTTGTGGTGCGTATAAATATCCACGTGAACCCCATACAAATAGTGCCTCCAGATCTTCAAAGCGTGAATCACTACGCTAACTCCAAATCATGGCGGGTAGTTCCTCCGTGTTTCTTCACCGCGGGATGCATATGCTATAACCCCGCCATGCCGCATCAATACACATCCCAACCCGATGCCCGACGATCACAATACACGACATAACCATCCGACCTCCGGAAGAGTAAGAACGGGCGGTCGCTACTTCTTTCAAAGAATCGAAACCCCGCCACAAGCATCACCATCAAACTTGGCCGCTTCGAGTCACCTAGTCAATGGTGCAGATAGAAGCAAACTTCTCCACGAACCGATAATAACTCGCAAGGCCCGTAAAATCGCGAACCTCTCGCCGAGTAAGAGGTCTCGCCAAGTCCTCGATCGCTTCGATCTTGGCCAGACAACTCGAATGCCATCACCCACAATATGCCCAAGAAACGCCATCAAGTCAACCAAAACTCGCATTTGGAAAACTTGGCGCATAACCGCTGGTCCCGAGAATCACAAGACAGCCTCAAATGCTCCGCATGCTCCCGCCCGAGCGAGAATAAACCAAGATATCATCAATGAACACTATCACAAACGTGTCCAAAATGGTTTGAACACTCGTTCATCAAATCCATGAATACATCACGAGCATCGTCAACCCAAAAGACATGACCCTGAACTCATAATGCCCGCATCGTCCGAATGCGATCTAGGACATCCACCTCTCGACTCGCACTGATGATAGCCCGATCGCAGATCAATCTTGAGAAACATCTCGCACTCGCAACCGGTCGAACAAATCATCAATCCCGGGAGGGTATCGTTTAATGGTCACCTTGTTCACCGTCAGAATCAACACACATGCGCAGCTGGCCCCGCCCTTCTTCTTCACGAACAATACACGCTTCTGTGGAGAAACACTGGGCCTAATGAAACCCTTCTAGCAAATCCCTGCCGATCCTTCACTTTCTCTCAACTCGGGCAGTGCCATTCTCAGATGGCGGAATGGAAATAGCCGAGTATCCGCAATATGTCAATACAAAACTCAATCTCCTCTCGTGAGGATACCCGGAGGTCATCCGGGAACACGTCTGGGAACTTCACGACTACGGAATCGATCGAAAATCTGGTACCGCATTTCGTGATCAAACACCGAACTAGATGGTAGATATACCCTTCGCACCATCTTCCTAGCCTTGAGGTAGGAAATAAACCTACCCTACGGCGATACCGCGTTCTCCCACTCAACAACCGCTCCTCAGAAACTGAACCGCATTACTCTCTCTCAGCCTACATTGGCATAGCAAGAAGCTAGCCAATCCATCCCCATAATCACGTCAAGTCAATCATCTCCAACTCTATCAAGTCGGCCAGGGTCCGACGATCAGAATGGTCACAGACAAGCTCTATATACCCGCCGAGCTACCACCGAATCACCATCGGCGTAGCTACCTCGAAAGGGTTCATGGACTCGTGCTCTATCCCTATCCTACTAGCAACAAGGGAGATATATAGATGCAGAACCCGATCTATCAAAGCATACACATCAAACCTAAACCGATAAGGTACGTGGACGACATCGTGAGGCCTCCCGATCCCGCTTACCGGACAAAGCATATACGCGGCTTCGAGGACCGCTAGAATCGGGACCCGAGCCACGACCGCCGCGACCTGCCGACCCATGAGCACCCCGCTCCGGCGAGTAATCAGTAGGAGATGATGGCCGCCACGTAACCTCGGCGCCGGGCCCTACCACCGCCGCTTCGGCCGATAGCCGCAGTGACCGCCGCCACAATCAGAATAAGATCCATAAGTAGTACCACACTTCCGTAATGGGATCTACCGACGGCCACACCGGGTGGTCCCGATCGCCGCACTCGCTACTCGACGCTCAAGCCACGGGCCCCAGTCCGCCTCAAAACTCGTGGCCGAGCGACGGTGCAGAGTGCTCGAGCCGGCCGTGGTGCGACCCAGATCGCCGCCGAGGCCGCCACCACGATAACCACCGTAAAACCCTCCCGCCCCGGCCTTCTTGGCCGATGTCCGCCCACTCGCCGACCGCGCCTCTCGCATCCAAGGGCGTGAGCTCGCACGCGGTAATGTCCATACCCGAGAGAAACCCCGCACATGACTTCGCCATATAGTCGTCAGCCCGGTGACATAGCGGTGCACCCTATCCTCCATATCGCTACCAATGCCGGGACATATCGAGCCAAAGAATCAAACTCGACATTGTACTCCCGACAAGGCCCTCTCTCGCCTCAGCAAAAATCTATCACCCGCGCCTCCTCATCCGCGAGGCAAGAAGTGAGTGAGGAAAGCCTCCGAGAACTCGTCCCATGTAGCCGGGACGCGGTTTCCCGGATAACTCCCATGAATCAACCAATCGATCGCGTATCACGCAGCTTTATGTGAACCAAAGATCACGGACTCGGTCTCCGACGCCCGATCACTCTCAAAATCCTTGAAGCCGACGGATGAACTCGCGGATCATCCTCCCGCCGACCCATAAAACTCCGGTGGCTACAACTCAAGAAATCTCGTAGCCTCAAACTATCTCGCCTCGTGTACCACGGTGCGATCGAGCCGAGCTGAACCGCCGCATCCAATCTCTCCTCAGACGGCCACAACTTTAGCCAAAAGTCTATCTCTCAGTACCCTAACCTCCGCCTGTGCCGTGGGGCGAGGTGTGGGTACTGTGGTCTCGCTGGGCCGGGCGGCGTCATAGAACTCGCCGCCTCGTATAGATCGGGCACGAGCCCTCGTGACTGGGTGTCTCGCTAGCGCCTCCTCCGCTTTGCCTCTCCGGGCCCGGTTGCCTTACGTGAGGCATAATCACATAGAAAGGAATACGTTAGAGGGGTCCAACCTATAACATGACTCTAAAGCACGATCTCGGAATGAGAAGAATGGAAACCAATCCTAAATATCCTATAGCCTCACGATTATTGGTGTGGTGCACAACACACCGATAATCAAGACTTACTAGATACGGTCAGACACTTTCCGAGGATTAATCGCTCGATACCACTTTTGTCACGACTTGCCCGGCCCGTGGATCGTGCCTTACCGGGCACCCAAGTAGTCATACATCGAGTAACCGGAATATAAAACAAGACAGAAACAGCTTTATAAAATAAGACACGCTTTATCTCAAGAAAAGCTTGCCTTTCGCATAATATAAATAACTCAAGTTTTGCAGCTATATCCCAACCGTATAATAGTACTACTGCACTCTAAGGAAGTAAACAACTATGGCGGACAGGGCCCCGCCATACCTCGATCGCATAAAACTATCTACAATACAGGAGATCATACCCAAAAGTAGAGCCTCCGAGAAGATGGAGCTCCCGACACCAACGCAAAGATCCTAAGGATGTGGATCTAGCACTGCTGCCCTTACCGCGCATGTAACGCAGCCTCAAGGAGGTCAGATAACAGTACTAAGTATGCGAAATCAGTAAAATACTTAAATGAAAACATATCATTTAAAACCGGTTTACAAATATGTGTGAAACAACTAAGGAAACCGCACGTAGTGCCACATCACAAACAAGAGCAACAATAGGTAATCGTAATAGGTCTTGTCTAGCCGCGAATGATCAAACAGGCCACTCGCCTCATCATCATTCTCGCAAGCCTAACTCGACTCGAGTCCGCATAGGCCACTCACGGGCCCGCATGAGGTATAACCCCGCATCGAGGGTAGCTACTCCTCGGCATCGCCCCGACTCGCTGTCCGCATGGCCACTGCATCGCATGAGGCATAACCCCGCATACTAACACGAACTCCGTAGCTCCGCATAGGCCCTCGACCCGCATGAGGTATTCTCGAATCATGGTCCTGCATCACTGAGTCTACCCCAGACGGAGGGCACTTTAACCCCAGATCATCTCAAGAGGTGAGTGATAGTATACTAACATAACAACTTATCTTTAAACAACATAAGCACAACAAGGATACTCACCTATACAAACGTTACAAGATACTAACACACATAGCATCATATCATGTCTATTTATCAAACCATCTTTATTATTCTTTTCACAATACAAGTCCGTTATAAACACATAGGTAAACTTGTTTCTTTTATAAATCTTAAGTGGTTATACTTACTTCCCATAAAGCTAGTATAACTCTTAAGCTTCGCTTTAAAACCAATTAGTTCTCTTACGATAATATGATTCAGAGTCTTTTGAAATGTTTTCGCTTCTTATTATTCAAAGCTTAAGTGAGGCATTGCCGTAAGTATTATTCAGCTTAAGTCAAAGACATTGCCGTAGTTATTATTCATTAACACATGTACGTCTACCGCACTATATATATATTGTAAAATATCATGCTTTAGGAAGAATCACATACCTTCAATGAAAACCACCGCCAAGTTGAATATGTCGCGCAGAGAGTCACCTATAATAGTCACAGATATCTATCAAAGACTACTCAAGGTCATTCTAAACAGGGGTTCATAATTCTACTGTAAGTCGGGCAAAGACTTCCTACCCGGTGAGCTATATAAGTTCATCAGAAAACTTCCATGTAAGTACAGCTTTGATTATTCTTCTTTAAACCCTTCTAAGTGATTAATACTTCAATTCTATTCTGTGATATACCTCTAAGTATTTATACTTATTCTTATACTACAACAGTATATATATTCTAGTTCAAAAGAGGGTTAGGATTAGTTACCTCGGTAAGCCCAATAATATCCTAGAAAAAGTCGCGCCTGAGCAAGGTTTTGCTCCTAAGTTGTAAGCTCCAAGAACCCTAGAAGTTTTTCACAACTTCTACTAAGTACTAAGGTATTTGGGCTAGGGTATTTTGGGCATTATAACGATACAAGAAGGTAACTTTTCTACCAAGGGAGGGGGGGTAGATTTCGGCTAGGCTAGGGGGGTAGGCTCTCGGCCATACAACACAAGGGGAGGGAAGAGGTGTTTGGACGAAAAGCTTAAGGGAGAGGAGAGGATTTTTAGACTTGGAAGATAACTTTGTGGATGAATAACTCTTCATCTCTAAGGGGGTATTTATAGCTCAAGCCTTGGCCAACCAATGGCCAAGATGAAGACAAGTGCAAGGCAAGTGTAAGGCCAAGATCAAGCCAAGTGCACCCTAACTCCTACTCCACAAAACACTCCACAAAACACTCCACAAAACAAGGCCTAAACAAGGACCCAATCGGCCAAGGCCAACACCCCTCTTTGGACGCCCAATCGTCCAAAGCCACCCCACTTGCTTCCAATGTGAGGGTGACACATGTCACCCTCCCGTTGGTCCAAAATGTTTCGCCTCTAAAAATCCGCAAAATAAGAAATGGCATAGCCGGAATTTACTCTACTTAAAGTCGTGGAAACGCTTTCGTGAAAACGATTCTTTTAGTGAGTTGTGTACAAAATAAAACGCCCAAGGCTTATCTTTAAGGCAAGATTTTCAGACGTATTCCCTACGCATATACCGGAAATACGGTATAACACTCATAATGACCTCGATGTCCGTCATAATGTACCGTTAGGTCCGCTAGGTCCAACGATCGTATCGTTATCGACAATTATTATCTAACCGCCACTACCACCCAACAATCATGGGTGTAGTCACAATGAAAGGTCCTCATGGATTCAGCTTCATTTCTTTACACTGGTTGTTCTCTTTTTCACCGGTCGCATTCTTCCGTATTTCCAAACTTATACTAGCATACGACATAGCCTTCATACCGATTCGGGCCTCTAATGTTTGGAGTTACTATTCTAAACAACATAAGGCCGATCCGGCCTACAACCGTTCCGGTGGAATGCGTCCACGAACTCGTAATATGATTACCTAGACTTAGGCCTTGCACACTGGTGACCCTGTCACGTAGCGGGACTACTACCAACTGATCCCATTCTATTTCAAGCTACGGGCGACCCTTAATAGGTCCTCAACCCGACTCGGCAGATTTAACTCTTACCCTTGGTCCGACTTAACCTTTACTACCCGAGAAGGCCTTATATATCTAAGGTCTGGTGGTTATCAACATTCCTAGGCTCACAATTTCCATGCTCCAAGACTAACTTATCGCCCCGTAAACGTGGTACAAAAACTTCTCAATAAACTATAATCGTGTTGTCTTGTCCACAACAACCATACTTACTCCATACGGATCTCACCCGTACCATAGTTGTATGTCACAATACCAGCTATACTACAAACATTACCAACCTGGATACGTAATCCACATAATCTTTTCTGGGTTATCACGCTTTCTCGTAGGCAAGCAACATAACTTGTTAGGAGAGACGACCCTAACCACACAATTTCTATCGCACGATCTTAGAGTGAGAAGAATGGAAACCAATCCTAAATGTCCCGCGGCCTCCCGATTATAGATGGTGCACAACACACCGATAATCAAGACTCTACTAGACACGATCGTAGACACTTTCCGAGGACTAATCGCGCTCGATACCACTTTTGTCACGACCACCAAGCTCGCTGATCGTGCCCTACCCGCACCCTTTCTGATACATCGAGAATAGCAGGGGAACATACACAATATATAAAATTCTTAAACATAAAAATAACCACAGGCTAGCCGATAAGGCGACTTTCCGTAAAATTTACGTAATAGAAAAGTACACCTTTTTTTTTTTTTACAACCCAATCCACAAATGTGACTACGCACTTAAGAATATCAACTCAAGTGACAGGGGCCCGCCATACCCCGAATGTACAACGACCGACAATACTGTGGATAAGCCTCGGAATAAAGGAGTTTCTCAACAAACAACAGTGATCCTAAGAGCGAGGATCAAGAATCTGCACTTACTGCGGTATGAACGCACTCAAGGAGGTCATTACAACATGTACCAAATATGTGAAATCGAAAGTATCAGAATGAAATCATAAGTCTAAAATAAAACTGAGACAAGTATGATAACTCGATTAACAAGATACAAGGCCTTACTAACAATGAGAGTAAATAGTAGTATACTTACAATATAAAATAGGAAGCTCACGATCAAAGCAGGACCACCCGCCCGCCCGCAGTATCATTAAGCAATCCTACACCTGGGACTATTTCACCCGCATAGGTCGCGTGGACCCGCATGAGGTATTCCTCGCATGGGACTATTTCACCCGCATAAGCCCTTACGGACTCGCATGAGGTATTCCTCGCATAGGCTATATCCGCCCGCATGGAACTATTTCTGTTATACCCCGTATTTCCAGAGTATGTACGTGAGGGCGTACATATAAAAATTGAAGCCTTAAAGTTGGCAAGGTTCGAAAATTTGGGCACAAGTGCCGAAAGGAGTCATTTTTCGACGAAACGTTTTACTAAACTTACGAAGGGAAAAATACGGCTATGTCATTTTTAATTTTTGCGGATTTTTCCGAGAGACGAAACATTTTGGACCAACGGGAGGGTGACATGTGTCACCCTCACATTGGAAGCTTTTGGGGCGGCATTTGGACGATTGGGTGGCATGGGAGTTGGTAGGATATTTTGTGCAAGTTGGTGTGGTAGATGGATAAGGTGCACATGGCTTAATCTTAGCCTTACACTTGCCTAACACTTGGATGAATCTTGGCCATTGGTTGGCCATTGCTTGACCTATAAATACCCCTCTAAGTTGAAGACTTTCTTCATCCAAACTTGAGCAATCTTTCTAAGTCTCACACTACTCCCTCCCTCTTGAGTTCGTCCGCCACACCCTCCCCCCTTGTTGAGGCCCTTTGGCCGAGAGAAATACCCCCCCCCCCCCCCTTTGTGAGCCCTAGCCGAAGCAAACCCCCCCCTAGCCTAAATTGTTTTCGTATAATACCCCCTTTGTGGTATAGAAATACTTCTCCAAGTATTGTTATAATGCCCAAATACTTTAGCGCTTATACCTTGTAGTACTTTCCAAAGTTACTCTATACGAAAAGTCTGGAAAATACTATTATACTTTCCTCACCACAAAAACGAAACCCTAAGGAAAATCTCCATAATTGGTTGGAGTACTAAGTAGAAGTTGTGTAGAACTTCTAAGGGTTGTTTGGAGCGCATTGGAGCACTCGAGTAGGAGCTTAACGTTGCTCAGATCGACTTTTAACTTGGATAATTTTGGGCTCATCGAGGTAAATACCATCGCCCTTCTATTGTAATTGGGAATTACATCGTAGTTGAATTGAAATGAATATAAGATTCATAGAAAAGAATTGAAGTAATAGAAGGATATTACGTAATAGACTTGTATTGAAATCACATCGTAAGAATATTAGTAGAAGATTGAACTATATTTACATAGATGTATTCTGATCGATAACCTTTATTGGTTGAATGTTACGCAAGTAGCATGTGCTACTTAGAAGGTGGACAAGGCTAGCCGGGTTATAGCCGTGGAGCGTTTTTGCTTATAGTCGATAATCGTTGCGAGGTATGTGATTCTTCCTATACTCTTGAGCATGAAGTATTTTAAAAGAATACATATAGTACGGTAGACGTACGTGTGGCAATGTCTTTTGACTTAAGCCTGAATAATATGTATATATTATATGGTAGATGTACGTGTGCTAACTGAATATAGTTGTACGACAATGTCTTTTGACTTAAGCCTGAATAATAAGAACCTTGAAATATTTTAAAAGGAATATAGATATAGTACGGTAGACGTACGTGTGTTAACTGAATGTAGCGTTACGGCAATGTCTTTTGACTTAAGCCTGAATAATAAAGAGTCTTAAAGTATTTCAAAAGAATTAAGGAACCTTTTTGAAAGAAGAGTAATATTTGGTTTTGAAAACATAAAGAGTTATACTAGCTTTATGGGAAGTTAGGTATAACGTCTTAAGAGAGATAAAAAGAATGGTTTACTGATTTTTAGAAGTTAAGAGACTTAATCTTAAAAGATAAGAGACTTGACTTAATTGTATTGATATGAAGTTTGTTAACAATGTGAAACCTCATTCGTGAGTAATGGGTACTTGGTTTTAAAAGGAATAATGTTTTACTGATTTCGGAAATCAGAATGAGTATCGACAAACCACGGCAACGTTAATAAAGGAAAATGTAATGAATAATGAAGTATTATTAAAACCAAGAGAAACCTCCATCCGCATAGAAACTAAGATGAGACAAAATGATATTACATTTCCTAGATCATGGCTGCTTAATAAGATTGATTATGAATAAGAATAACCTACACTCATATAAGGCATATGTCACTCAAATGTTTTAAAAGAGATTAAGACATTGAACTATGAAACTTTTCTAAAATAAAGAGCCTTGAGTAATTGAAATTAGGCAAACTGGAACCTTAGGGAAAAGAATGTGGTTGAAAAGGAAAGTGTTTTGGTTTACCTAAAAATGTGAGTCACTCTATTTTATACTACGAGTATCGGGTGACTTTTATAAAAGGAATGGATCTCTTTAAAAGGAATTTAACGTGACGTAGTACTTTAGGTTAACACCCGGATTTTGACTTAAAAGGAAAGTACTTGAGTTGTGTATAACTTGCCTATGCTTGTTGTTGTGTAACTTGCCTATGCTTGTTGTTGTGTAACTTGCCTATGCTTGTTGTTGGGTAACTTGCCTATGCTTATTGAGATAGTCTTTGTTATGCAAGAATTGTGTTTCTATTCTACCGCGTCTCTCGATGGAGGGCCGGTTGACTTGTTGAGAACTTACTTGGACTTACCGGCAGTGACGGAAGATTCCACGGGTACGCTTCCATTATTATTATTACATGGGCATGTCTACACCGATGATGTGGACATGTGACCATTATGCTTATTTATGGCGGCGATCGTGACTTACGGTTGTGATCGCGCGAGTTGCTTTACTTGCCCCGCCGCACGCGTGACGGTGGATCTGGTATAGGTTATTGCACTTGCCACGGTCGCCTTCGCGCGAAGTATCGTGACTTACGGTTGTGATCGGCGCAGCTCGCTTACTTGCCCGCCGCCACGTGACGCAGTGGATCCGGTATAGGTTATTGCACCGCCACGTGTCGCCTTCGCGAGTCGGTATTTGGATGGAGCCGTGACTTACGGTTGTGATCCGTGCGAGTCGATTCACTTGCCCCGCTACTACGTGGCGCAGTGGAGCCGGTGGAGGCTATTGCACTTGCCACGTGTCGCCTTCATGATATGGTTGTACAAGATACCGTACGGTCGGATCCGTAGTTATACTTGCCCCGCACGGTTTATTGACACAGTAGGACACGTGTTCACATATACTCCTTGGTGTTGTTATATCATAGACTGCCGGCAGTGAGGAAGGAATTCCACGGGCACGAGTGATGATTTGGAGGGCGTGAGTCCCTGACTTAATATGATTGTTTATATGTGGTGTACTGTAGTTGGTTATATCATACATGTCTCCTGCTTTATATAGATTGCTATGATTTCATTTACAGTATTTTACAGTTTCACATACTTGGTACTGTTATCGACCTCCTTCGGGGCCGTTCATGCCGCAGTAGAGTTACATCTACCGCCGATCCCGCTATAGGATCACCTTTCAAAGATATTGGGAAGCCCGCTCTTCTGAGGCTTATCTTTGGTATGTCACCCCAGTGCAGAGGTTCTTGTACATTCAGGGTATGGCGGCCCCGTCCCGCCGTAGTTGTTGTAAAAATCTTAGAGGTCCGTAAGCCGCAAGTGTGGTTGTAAGGATTATCGCTCAAATGTCTATATATATATGTTGGAAGGCAACCGTTTTGGTTGGCCTATTTTCTTTATCTTGATCCATGTCCATTTAAATGTTTAAGTTTTTATTTCCGCTGGTTTTTCTCTGATGTTGTATCACTAGGGTGCCCGGGGTAAGGCACCAGTCACGGGCCCGAGTTCGGGTCGTGACAAAAGTGGTATCAGAGCAGTTAGTCCTCGGAAAGTGTCTACAGACCGTGTCTAGTAGAGTCTTGATTATTGTTATACCCCGTATTTCCAGAGTATATACGTAAGGACGTACGTGCGACAATTTGAGACTTAAAGTTTGGCATAGGTTCGAAATTTGTGCACAACACCCGATTAGAGTCGTTTTTCGACGAAACGTTTTACAGAGCTTGCGTAGGGAAAATTCCGGCTATGTCGTTTTGTATTTTTGTGGATTTTTCCGAGCGACGGAACATTTTTGGGCCAACGAGAGGGTGACACTTGTCACCCTGCCGACGTTGGGTTGGCGATGGGTCACGGATCCGCCGATTGGCCCTTGTTTTGGCCTTGTTTTGTGCCTTGTTTTATGGCTTGTTTGGTGCCTTGTTTTGTGGAGTAGGTTAGGGTGCACTTGGCTTGATCAAGGCCTTACACTTGCCTTGCACATGGCTTGATCTCGCCATTGGTTGGCCCTTGGCTTCCCTATAAATACCCCTTAGAGATGAACTTCTTCATCCACTCCTCACTTTGTCTAAGTCTTGAATTCCTCCTCCCTCTCTTGTGGCTCTCGCCCAAAGCCTCTCCTCCCCTTCTAGTGGCCTTTGCCGAGAGGTTCCCTCCCCTTGTGGTGTCTTGCCGAGGGGTACCCCCCCCTAGCCTAGTTGTTTCGTATTATATGCCCCCTTTTTTGTGGTATTGAAATACTCCTCCAAGTATTGTTACAATGCCCAAAATACCTTAGCCTTTACCTTGTAGTATTCCAAAAGTTACCTCTATACGTAGAGCCCGGAAATACTACCTTTTGTCCTTTTAGTCTCAAACCGAAACCCTAAGGAAATCTTCATAGTTAGTTGAAGTATTTAAGTTGAAGTTGGTTAGAACTTCTAAGGGTTGTTTGGAGCGCACGGAGTAGGAGCTAAACCTTGCTCAGGACCGACATTATAACTTGGATAATTTTGGGCTTATCGAGGTAAATATTCTTGTCCCCTTATTGTAATTGGAAATTACATGTTGTAGGATTATACGGTTGAAGTATACTATATATAGAACTGAACATAGCTTTGCGGCAATGTCTTTTGACTTAAGCCTGAATATAAAGAAGAGAACTGAACTGTAATTAGATAGGGCTGTATGATGAGATCGTGGTATTATCAGATAAGAGAGTTGTATACGCCCGGTTAGGCGTATAACCCCTGGTTGGCTTGGTAGCCGGCCTCGATAGAGAGGAGATTTACGCCGCATGGGGGAGGCCGAATTTTACGTAGAATATGGAACCGCATGTTAGAAGTTAATAGATGTTTGTGGCCTTATAGGTGGAAGTACTACGAGTAGCGTATTCTACTTGAAGAGTGGAAACGGCTAGCCGTTCTGATCGTGAGCGTTTTGCTTATTGTCGATAATCGTCGCGAGGTATGTGAACCTCTTCCTATCCTTCTAGCATGATGCTTTGTAAACTATGTAGTACGGTAGACGTCATACGTGCTAAATGAGTTGGTTGGTTTAAAACATAGGGTGTTATAATAGCTTTATGGGAAGTTAGTTATAACGACTACATGAGGTAAAAGATTGGTTTATTGATTGTAGAAGTTAAGAGACTTGATCTTGAAAGATAAGAGACTTAACTTGTTTTACTTGAAATTAACATTTTGTTAAAAGTGTTGTGAAACCTCATTCATGAGTAATGAGTACTTGGTTTTAAAAAGAATAATGTTTTATTGATTTGAAATGAGAATAAGTGTCGACAAACCACAAAGCTTAATAAAGGAAAGTGTATTGACAAATAACAAATTATTATTAAAACCAAGAGAAACCTCCATCTGCATAGAAGCTAAGATAAGACAAAATTGTATTACATTTCCTAGATCATGGTCAGTAATAAGATTGTTGTAAACAAGAATAAACGGCTCACGTACAAGACATATGTTACTCAATTGTTTTAAAAGAGATTAAGACTATGAGTTATGAAACCTTTCTAAAATGAGAAACTTGAGCATTTGAAATTAGGCAAACTTGAACGTTTGGAAAATAATGTTGTTACTTGATTTTACAAAGGGAAGTATTTTGGTTTACTTAAAAAGATAGTCACTCTATTTTATACTACGGGTATTATGTGACTTTTGTGAAAGGAACGGATCCTTTAAAAAGAGTTAATGTACGTAGTACTTTAGGGTTAAAACCCAGACTTGGATACAAAATGGAAGTACCTTGAGTTGTGTATAACTTGCCTATGCTTGTTGTTGTGTAACTCGCCTATGCTTGTTGTTGTGTAACTCGCCTATGCTTGTTGTGATAGCCTTTGTTGTGCAAATGTTGATATCAGGTGACTTCTTGAGAAAGAGTGGATCTTTTATAAAAGTCTAGAAGTATGGTAATTTGCTTGAGCTTGTTTGTGATAGCCTGGTTGTGCGGTATATTGTTATTATTGTTGCATCATGGACATGTCTACACCGATGCAGAATTCTGGGGGCATGTGGCCATGCAGCAGGGTTGATTACCCGATATATTGTTATTGTGGTTACATGGACATGTCTACACCGGCGCACTCGGGCGTGTGGCTATGCGGCGGGTTGATCACCCAAGATATTGTTGTTGATGTTACATGGACATGTCTACACCGGCGCAGTCCGGGGCATGTGGCGTGGGGCATTGTTATTATTGTTGCATCATGGACATGTCTACACCGATGCATTCCGGCATGCGACCATGATGCGAACATGATTGATGTTGTGGGCGAGACACATAGTTATATTTGAGTGATGACTTGAGGCGTGAGTCCTCGATCGACATGATCGCTTTTATGTAGTGAATCAGAGTTTGGTTATCATACATGTCTCTCGCTTTATTTAGACTAGTATGATTTCATTTATGATTTCTGATTTCACATACTTGGTACTGTTGTCCGACCTCCTTCGGCCGCGTTCATGCCGCAGTAGAGTACATCGGTAGTGGATCTCGCCATAGGATCACATTCAGATTGGAAGCTCCGTTTCTCGAGGCTTATTCTTTGGTATGTGTTCCCGAGTTGTAGGTTCTTGTACATTCGTGGTATGGCGGCCCCGTCCCGTCATGGTTGTTGTAAATCTTAGAGGTGCAGTAATCTTTGTGGGCAGGGTTGTAAAAAGGATTAAACTGTTCGGGTTTTATGTATATATACAGAAGGCAACTGTTTTTGGTTGGCCTGTTTTATGATCATATATCTTGTTTCATGTTTATGTTTTATTTTCCGCTGGTTTTCTCTGATGTTGTATCACTAGGGTGCCCGGGGTAAGGCACCAGTCACGGGCCCGGGATCGGGTCGTGACAAAAGTGGTATCAGAGCAGTTAATCCTCGGAAAGTGTC
This sequence comes from Przewalskia tangutica, assembly GCA_029844215.1. NCBI lineage: Eukaryota > Viridiplantae > Streptophyta > Magnoliopsida > Solanales > Solanaceae > Przewalskia > Przewalskia tangutica. The sequence continues at coordinate 71,393,013 of CM056727.1, forward strand.
TACAGACCGTGTCTAGTAGAGTCTTGATTATCGATGTGTTGTGCACCACATCTATAATCAGGAGGCTGCAGGACATTTAGGATTGGTTTCCATTCTTCTCATTCTGAGATCGTGCCTTAGAGCTGTGTTGTAAGTTGGACCCCTCTGACGTATCTCGTTTTTACCAGTTATGCCTCCGCGCAAGGCAACCAGAGCCCAGAAGGGCAAGACAGCCGAGGGTGCTGCTAGTGAGATACAGAGGAGTACGAGGGCGCAGGCCTGGCCGGTCGAGATTATGCTTGAGACGGCGAAGTTTTGACGCCGCCAAATTTCAAAGAGAGTTTAGAGCCGCAGCATGGTCGCTGAGACCACCGTACCTGAGCCTCCAGTCCCACAGCCTGGAGCAGATGAGATGGTGTACAAGGAGATGGCGATTCTTGGCGCCGTGGTCGTGGCCGAATATGAGGATAGCCGACGCAGCAGCCTGGCCCAGAGCACGATGGTTCACCCCCGAGCAGATAGTTTGAGGCTACGGGACTTTCTGAGTTGTAGCCCGCCAGAGTTTTATGGGTCGAGGCCTGAGGATGATCCGCAGGAGTTCATCCGGCAGTTACAGCGGGTCATGAGAGTGATCAAGGCTTCGGAGACCGAGTCGGTGGTCTTAGGTTCGCATCGGCTGCGTGATACCGCAGTCGACTGGTTTGATTCGTGGGAGCTGTCCCGGGGAGAGAATGCACTTCCAGCCGTTTGGGACGAGTTCTCGGGGGCATTTCTTGCACATTTCTTGCCTCCACAGATGAGGAGGGCACGGGCCGACAGATTTATGATGCTGAGACAGAGAGGGCGTACGGTTCGGGAGTACAACGTGGAGTTTGACTCGTTGGCTCGGTATGTCCCCGCTTTAGTGGCAACCATGGAGGATAGAGTGCACCGCTACGTCACCGGGCTAGATGATTACTTGACAGAGGCTTGTTCGGGTGTAGCTCTTCAGCCGGGCATGGACATTGCCCGCATGCAGGCTCATGCACTAGGATGTGAGGCACGGAGAGGTCGACGGAATGACCTGGATCAGCAGAAGAGGGCCAGGACATCAGGGTCTTTTGGCGACTTTCGAGGCGGACCGCCTCCGCAGCAGGCTAGTTTTGTACCTCCGCCAGTGCAGAGTGGTCCTCCACAACCTTCAGAGCATCCAGAGTATTCGGAGCGGTCGTGGCTCGGGTTGAGTTTCGAGGAAGTAAGTGTTGGCGGTCGATCACCCCTACCTCGGTGTGGTCGATGTGGTAGACCGCATTTTGGGGAGTGTCGTGGTGCCAGGAGCTTGTTATTTTGGCGGCAGGCCATTTTGCGAGGAATCGTCCACCAAGGGTAGCACGGATGTTACGACTCACCCTTCAGGATCGATGGTGGTTCATCACCTTCATAGCATGCGCCCGCATTTACGGGCCTATGATTAGAGTGAAGCGGTGGATACAGGTATATCCTTAACCCTCTAGAGTTTTGGTATGCTTGATATTATGATCTTATTATTGTGTGCTATGTACGGATAGCGTGGTGTTTTTTTTGTGAGTTAGAAACATGGTTAGTTGGAAGGGTAAGTATGGGGGCATGGTAAGTGTGAACCTTGGAATATTTCACGATTGAGACCTTAGAGATAAGGTCGTCTTGAGTAAAAAATTTATTTTATGTTTGACCTTATCGAGTCGTAGTATACATGGGAGATATTTGTGTGATAAGTCCATGGGTTGTGTAAATGAAAGTGGTGGCTTTCATGACGTGAAATTGTAAGATTTTTCCGTATCGGGGAACAAGAGTGTGGCGCGGTTGTGGGGTCGGGTTGAGGCGACGCGGGTCAACCCAGAGCCCGATTTAGGTGGGTCTGGGTGGTCCCGCAGAGGTAAGGTCACGAGGGTGCTAGGCCCGGTTTAGGTGACCATCGTATGAGTTCGTGGATATGTTCAACCAGAAGCGGTTCGTGAAGGCCGGAAATGGCCTTAAAGAAGATTGAGGTTAGTAAGATGACCAAGTTTGGAGGTAGTGACTCCACAGTTTTGGGAACTGAAGCGATGACTGAAGTATGGCACGTCCTGAGAGACACTAGAACCTCAGGGATCGCATGCGATTCGGTACCATTTGTTGGGTCGCGGAGTGACACTAGAACCTCGCGCAAAGTGACAAAAGTGGTATCGCACGACGAGTAAGGAAGAGAACGTGTGTTATTTCGTGGCTGCCGTGGCGTTGGCAACTTGTTAGAGGAACTTTATCGTTATCCGACTTGAGAAGGAACATTCGGGACGAATGTTTCTAAGGAGGGGAGAATGTTATACCCCGTATTTCCAGAGTATATACGTAAGGACGTACGTGCGACAATTTGAGACTTAAAGTTTGGCATAGGTTCGAAATTTGTGCACAACACCCGATTAGAGTCGTGTTTCGCTAAACGCTTTTCTGAGAGCTTGCAGGGAAAATTCGGCTATGTCGCTTTGTATTTTTGCGGATTTTTCCGAGCGACGAACATTTTGTTAACGAGAGGTGACACTTGTCACCCTGCCGGACGTTGGGTTGGCCGATGGGTCACGGATCCTTGGCCGATTGGCTCCTTGTTTTGGCCTTGTTTTATGGCTTGTTTGGTGCCTTGTTTTGTGGAGTAGGGTTAGGGTGCACTTGGCTTGATCAAGGCCTTACACTTGCCTTGCACATGGCTTGATCTTGGCCATTGGTTGGCCCTTGGCTTCCCTATAAATACCCCCCTTAGAGATGAACTTCTTCATCCACTCCTCACTGTGTCTCAGTCTTGAATTCCCTCCTCCTCCTCTTGTGGCTCTCGTCCAAAGCCTCTCCTCCCCTTCTAGTGGCCTTTGGCCGAGAGGTTCCTCCCCTTGTGGTGTCTTGCCGAGGGTACCCCTAGCCTAGTTGTTTCAGATTATATTCCCCTTTTTGTGGTATTGAAATACTCCTCCAAGTATTGTTATAATGCCCAAAATACCTTAGCATTTACCTTGTAGTATTCCAAAAGTTACCTCTATACGTAGAGCCCGAAAATACTACCTTTTGTCCTTTTAGTCTCAAACCGAAACCCTAAGGAAATCTTCATAGTTGGTTGAAGTATGTAAGTAGAAGTTGGTTAGAACTTCTAAGGGTTGTTTGGAGCGCATGAGGTGAGCTAAACCTTGCTCAGACCGACATTATAACTTGGATAATTTTGGGCTTATCGAGGTAAATATTCTTGTCCCTTATTGTAATTGGAAATTACATGTTGTAGGATTATACAGTTGAAGTATACTATATATAGAATCAACATAGCTGCGGCAATGTCTTTTGACTTAAGCTGAATATAAAGAAGAGAATCGAATCAGAATTACATAGGTTGTATGACAAGAGATCGTGGTATTATCAGATAGTAGAGTTGTATACGTCCGGTTAGACGTATAAACCCCCCCCCCCCTGGTTGGCTTGGTAGCCTACCGATAGAGGAGATTTACGCTATTGGGGAGAGTGCTGCAATTTTCTGTAGAATATGGAACCGTGCGGTTAGAAGTTAATAGACGTTTGTGGCCTTATAGGTGGAAGTACTACGAGTAGCTTATTCTACTTGAAGAGTGGAAACGGCTATCCAGGTTACAGTACTGTGGAGCGTTTTGCTTATTGTCGATAATCGTCGCGAGGTATGTGAACCTCTTCCTATCCTTCTAGCATGATGCTTTGTAAACTATGTAGTACAAGAGACGCATACGTGCTAAATGATTTGGTTGGTTTAAAACATAGGGTGTTATAATCGCTTTATGGGAAGTTAGTTATAACGACTCTATGTAGGTAAAAGATTGGTTTATTGATTGTAGAAGTTAAGAGACTTGATCTTGAAAGATAAGAGACTTAACTTGTTTTACTTGGAAATTAACATTTTGTTAAAAGTGTTGTGATACCTCATTCGCGAGTAATGAGTACTTGGTTTTAAAAAGAATAATGTTTTATTGATTTCGGAAATGAGAATAAGTGTCGCACAAACCACAATGGCGCTTAATAAAGGAAAGTGTATTGACAAATAACAAATTATTATTAAAACCAGTAGAAACCTCCATCTGCATAGAAGCTAAGATAAGACAAAATTGTATTACATTTCCTAGATCATGGCTGATGTACCAAGATTGTTGTAAACAAGAATAAACGGCTCACGTACAAGACATATGTTACTCAATTGTTTTAAAAGAGATTAAGACTATGAGTTATGAAACCTTTCTAAAATGAGAAACTTGAGCATTTGAAATTAGGCAAACTTGAACGTTTGGAAAATAATGTTGTTACTTGATTTTACAAAGGGAAGTATTTTGGTTTACTTAAAAAGATAGTCACTCTATTTTATACTACGGGTATTATGTGACTTTTGTGACAGGAACGGATCCTTTAAAAAGAGTTAATGTACGTAGTACTTTAGGGTTAAAACCCAGACTTGGATACAAAATGGAAGTACCTTGAGTTGTGTATAACTTGCCTATGCTTGTTGTTGTGTAACTCGCCTATGCTTGTTGTTGTGTAACTCGCCTATGCTTGTTGTGATAGCCTTTGTTGTGCAAATGTTGATATCGTGTGACTTCGAGAAAGAGTGGATCTTTTATAAAAGTCTAGAAGTATGGTAATTTGCTTGAGCTTGTTTGTGATAGCCTGGTTGTGCGGTATATTGTTATTATTGTTGCATCATGGACATGTCTACACCGTCGCAGACCTGGGCATGTGGCCATGCAGCAGGGTTGATTACCCGATCTATTGTTATTGTGGTTACATGGACATGTCTACACCGATGCAGAATTCCGGGGGCGTGTGGCCATGCGGCGGGGTTGATCACCCAGTATATTGTTGTTGATGTTACATGGACATGTCTACACCGAGGCAGAATTTCGGGGGCATGTGGCCATGCGGCATTGTTATTATTGTTGCATCATGGACATGTCTACACCGATGCAGAATTCCGGGGGCATACGACCATGATGCGAACATGATTGATGTTGTGGGCGTGAGACCCATAGTTATATTTGAGTGATGACTTGAGGGCGTGAGTCCCCGATCGACATGATCGCTTTATGTGTGAATTGTAGTTTGGTTATCATACATGTCTCTGCTTTATTTAGACTAGTATGATTTCATTTACGATTTTACACATACTTGGTACTGATCGACCTCCTTGGGTGCGTTCATGCCGCAGTAGGAGTACATCGGTAGTGGATCCTCGCTCATAGGATCACGATTCAACAGATTGGGAAGCTCCGTTTCTCCGGAGGCTTATTCTTTGGTATGTGTTCCCTGAGTTGTAGGTTCTTGTACATTCAGGGGTATGGCGGGCCCTGTCCCGTCATGGTTGTTGTAAATCTTAGAGGTCTGTAGTACTGTTGTGGGCAGGGTTGTAAAAAGGATTAAACTGTTCGGGTTTTATGTATATATACAGAAGGCAACTGTTTTTGGTTGGCCTGTTTTATGATCATATATCTTGTTTCATGTTTATGTTTTATTTTCCGCTGGTTTTCTCTGATGTTGTATCACTAGGGTGCCCGGGGTAAGGCACCAGTCACGGGCCCGGGATCGGGTCGTGACAATTATCGATGTGTTGTGCACCACATCTATAATCAGGAGGCTGCAGGACGTTTAGGATTGGTTTCTATTCTTCTCATTCTGAGATCGTGCCTTAGAGCTGTGTGATAAGTTGGACCCCTCTGACGTACTTCGTTTTTACCAGTTATGCCTCCGCGTAAGGCAACCCGGGCCCAGAAGGGCAAGGCAGCAGAGGGAGCTGCGAGTAGAGCAGCGGCAGAGACCACGCACTGAGCCTCGATTCGCAATCTGGAGCAGAGGAGATGAGTTACAAGGAGTGGGCACAGTTAATGGCCAGGGTTGTGGCCAGACTTGAGGATAGGCTAGACGCAGCAGTTCCAGTAGCACCAGTGGTTCACCCTAGATCAGATAGTTCGAGGCTACGGGATTTTCTGAGTTGTAAGCCGCCAGAGTTTTACGGGTCGAGGCCTGAGGATGATCCGCAGGAGTTCATCCGACAGTTACAGCGGATCATGAGAGTGATCAAGGCATCGGAGACCGAGTCGGTGGTCCTAGGTTCGCATCGGCTGCGTGATACCGCATGATCGTTTGATTCGTGGGAGCTGTCGGGAGAGAATGCACTTCACTATATGGACGAGTTCTCGAGGCATTTCTTGCACATTTCTTGCCTCCATAGATGAGAGGCTCGCGCATGATTTTTGGTGTTGCGGCGAGCGGCGCATTCGGGAGTACAATGTGAGTTCGACTCATTGGCGGTACATCCTCGCGTTAGTAGCTAGTATGGAGGATCGAGTGCACCGATATGTTACAGGGCTCGATGATTACCTAGCAGAGAGTTGTTCGGGTGTAGCTCTTCAGCCGGGCATGGACATTGCCCGCATGCAGGCTTATGCACTTGGATGTGAGGAGCGGAGAAATCGACGGAATGGCCAAGATCAGCAGAAGAGGCCAAACAGCGAGGTCCTGGTGACTTTCGAGGCGGACCGCCAGCAGACAGTTATGTACCTCCGCCCGCAGAGTGGTCCTCCACGCCCGGGACCTTCGGGATATTCGGGAGCGGTCGGGCTCCTGTGTTTGATTTTCGAGGAGTAGGAGTGCTCGCGGATGAGGCCACCGTATCTCAGTGTGACCATTGTGGTAAAGCCCATAGGGAATGTCGTACTGGTTTGGGAGATTGCTATACTTGCGGCCGACAGGGCCATTTGACGAGAGACTGTCCGACCAGGGGTAGCACTGGTGGGATAGCACAGACTACTAGAGCAGTTGCGGGTTCTTCACCTTCCATAGCTAGGCAGGATGTTCATACACCGGCGGGCCACGGTAGAGGTCGCGATGGGAGTTCAGCTTAGCGGTCCTTTGAACCGCCTATTTTCAGGTATATCCTTAACCCTCTAGAGTTTTGTATGTATTGATGTTGTGATGATGTGTTTAGTGTTATGTTCGGATAGCCTTGTGCTAAAGTGTGATTTAGAAACCTGGTTAGTGAAAAAGGGTAAGCCTGGGGGTGAGAAAATGATGAACCTTAGAGTATTACAGTTGAGACCTTAGATGTAAGGCCGTCTTGAGTACAAGATTTTGCGAATGATCTTTGTCAGAATGTATAAGTATACGTGGAGTAATTGTGGGAAAAATTCCTTGGGTGGTGTAAAATGGAAGTGGTAGCTTTCATGACTTGAATAGGTAAGATTGTTCCGGATCGGGGAACAAGAGCGTGATGCGTTAAGTAGGTCGGGTTGGGGCCATGTTGCGGGCCAACCCGCGGCCTGTTTCGAGGTGGGGTCAGCTCTGGGTGGTCCCGCCAGGTGGTAGGTCACGAGGGTGTTAGGCCCAAGATTAGATGACCATCGTATGTGTCACGACCCGTTCCGGGGCCCGTGACTGGTGCCTTACCCGGGCACCCAAGTAGTCATACATCAGAGAAAATCAGCGGAATATAAAACAAGACATGAAATAATTGTAAATGATACACGCTTCGAGAAAAGGGTTGCCTTTTCGATATATACATAAACCAAGGTTTGCGCTACATCCCAACCGCATAAACATGACTACTGCACTTAAGGAAATATACAACTATGGCGGGACAGGGCCCCGCCATACCCTGACTGTACAAAACTATCTACAACAGGGAGATCATACCCAAAAGTAGAGCCTCCAGAGAAGATGGAGCTCCTGACACCAACGTAAGAGATCCTAAGGATGTGGATCTAGCACCTGCTTGCCTTTACCTGCGGCATGAACGCAGCCCCCCGAAAGAGGTCAGTACAACATGTACTAAGTATGCGAAACTGTAAAGTACTTAAATGAAAACATATCATTTTAAAATCAGTTTTGCAAGTATGTATGAGACAACCAAGGTAACCGCACATAGTGCCACATCATAAACAAGAGCAACAATAGGTAAACTGTAACAGGTCTTTTCTAGGCTGTGAATGATCGAAGCAGGGCCAATTGCCCGTAGTATCACCAAGCAAGCCTAATCCTGGACTCCCGTAGTCCGCATAGGCCACTCACATAGGCCCGCATAGGGTATATAACCCCGCATCGAGGGTAGCTACTCGCATCGCCCCGACTCGTAGTCCGCATGGCCACATAGACGCATGAGGTATAACCCCGCATCACTAACCCGAACTCCGTAGCTCCGCATAGGTCCCTTGGACCCGCATGAGGTATTCTCGAATCATGGTCCTGCATCGCCGAGTCTACCCCGTGACGGAGGCGCAACCCCAGTAATATGTCAAGAGGTGAGTGATATTACACTAACATAACATCTTATCGTTAAACAACATAATCACAACAAGAATACTCTTTTATTCAAACGTTACAAGACACTAACACACATAGCATCATATCATGTCTACTTATTAAACCATTTTATTATTCTTTTCACAAATCAATATAAGTCTGTTATAAACACATAGGCAAACTGTTTCTTTTATCATGCTTAAGTGGTTATACCTAACTTCCCATAAAGCTAGTATAACTCTTAAGCTGCTTTAAAAACCAATTAGTTCTCTCATGTTAAAAATGATTCATAATCTTTTGAAATGCTTTGATCCTTATTATTCAAAGCTTAATTCGAGACATTGCCGTAAGTATTATTCGAGCTTAAGTCAAAAGACATTGCCGTAGTTATTATTCGATTAACACGTACGCTCACCGTACTACATATATATTGGAAAATATCATGCTTTAGGAAGAATCACATACCTTCTCAATAAAACCACCGCCAAGTTGAATATGTCGCAGAGATTCAACCTATAATAGTCGACACGCCTATCAACGCTCGACTACTCAAAACAGATTCTAAGCAGGGTTCTCTATTCTACGGAAAATTGGGCAAAGACTTCCCTACGGTGAGCTACTCAAGTTCATGTGAAAACAGTCTAAGTAAGTCTGATTTGATTATTCTTCTTTAAACCCTTCTACCGTGATAACAGTTCAATTCTATTCGATATTCTTCTAAGTATTTAATACTTATTCTTATACTACTACAGATGTATTCTCTAATTCAAAAGAGGGTTAGGATTATTTACCTCGTAAGCCAAATAATATCCTAGATAAAAGTCGATCCGAGCAAGGCTTAGCTCCTAAGTTGTATGTCTGATAGCTCCAGAAACCTTAGAAGTTCTTCACAACTTCTACTAAATACTAAGGGATTTGGGCTAGGTATTTTGGGCATTATAACAATACTAGAAGGCAACTTTTCTACCAAGGAGGGGGGGTGGTAGTGTTTCAGCTAGGCTTCTTTTAGAGAGAGGGGGGGGGGGTATTCGGCCAAGACTTCACAAGGGGGGGGAGAAGTGAGGCTTAGGACGATGGCTCACAAGGGGGAAGGATGATTTAGGCTTGGAAATTTGTGATGAATAAGTCTTCAAAGAGAGGGGTATTTATAGGGAAACCAAGGGCCAAGATCAAGCCAAGTGGGGGGCAAGTGGAGGGCCAAGATTTTCCCAAGTGCCCCCTAACCTACTCCTCAAATCACTCCACAAACAAAGGTCCATGTTCTAAGCCCCAAAAGCCTCCCAATCGTCCAAGGCAAAAGGCCACTTGTCGCCCACTGAGGTGACAAGTGTCACCTCTCGTTGGTCCAAAGGGTTCCGTCGCCTAAAAATTCGCAAAAATTAGAAATGACATAGCCGGAATTTACCCTACGCGAGTCGTGTAAAACGTTTCGTCGGAAAACGATTCTTTGTGTGAGTTGTGCCCAAAAACGTCCTAGGCCTAAACTTTTAAGGCTACACTTTTGTACGTACGTCCTCACGTACATACTCCGGAAATACGGGGTATAACATTCTCCCCTCCTTAGAAACATTCGTCCCGAATGTTCCTTCCCAAGACAGTTATCGATAAGGTTCTTCATAACTTAAACAGTTGCAAATGCCACACACGGCCACAGAACAACACTTAGGCATAAACGATAACGAAAATTTATAAGTAGGAAAGTGAATTACCTGGAGGTGTGGGGAATAGGTGAGGATACTTCTGCCTCATGTCTTCCTCGGCTTCCCACGTCATCTCCTCCCTGAGCTCGTTCCGCCACAAGACTTTGACGGAAGCCACGTCCTTCGTCCGCAGACGCCTAACCTGACGATCGATTATCGCTATGGGAATCTCCTCATACGATAACCCCTCGGTCACCTGGACATCGTCAATCGGGTGTACCCTAGATGGATCCCCGATACATCTCCTCAAAGATAGATACGTGAAAACCGGATGCACCGCTCCAGATCGGACGGCAGATCCAACTCATAGGCAACCTTGCCTACCTCGCGACAATCTGAAACGCCCAATGTACTCCGAAGTTTCCTTCTTTCCGAATCTCATCACACCCTTCATGGGTGACACCTTTAGGAAAACCCAATCATGAACCTCGAACTCCGATGCCGACGACGATGATCGCATATGACTTCGTCGACTACGAGCCGCCAAGAATCCCCCGGATAAGCTTCACCTTATCCATCGCCGCTGCACCAACCGTCCCACTAGCCGCACTCGCCCACATCGAACCAACCTATAGGCGATCTGCACTTCCTCCCATACAAGGCCTCATAAGGCGCCATCCAATACCGGAGTGGTAGCTATTATTGTACGCAAACTCAACTAGAGGCAAATGATCCTCCCGCTACCACGAGTCGATAACACAGCTCGCAGATATCCTCAAGAGTGCGGATAGTGCGCCGCCCGTCCGCTCTGTCTCTGTGGATGGAATGCGATTTCGGGCTCACTGCGCCCCTAAACCTCTTCGAAAGACCTCCGAAGTTAGCCAGAACCGGGCTCCTCATGCGATATGATCGAAATAGGGACTCCATGCATCGACGATCTCTGATGTAAAGTCGACATAATCCTCACCAAAAAGTCGCCCCGACGGAAGAAAGTGGGCTGATTTCACACCGTCGACGATATAACCCATATAGAATCATGTCTACTCGAGTGCGAGGTAATCCCGTGATGAAGTCCATGTTGATCACCTCCCACTTCCGTGTCGGGATCTCTATCGTCAGAATAAACCACCGTGCCTCCGTGCTCTACCTTCACTGCGATAACACGCACCGAGCTACTTAACTCGCAACGCCCCTCTTCAAGCCATCCCACCAATACACGGATCTGGGCGTCGGTACATCTTGGTCGACTCGATGGATAGAGTAACGCCGTGTGGTGCTTCCCCAAGAACTCCGCCGCCAAGTCCTCAAACATCCGAACACACAACTCGCTCAAACCTTAGCACCCCATCAGGTGCTACCTCAAAAGGACCCTTGCCCTCACGAAGAGATGTATCACGATAACGTGTCAAAACTGGATCCTCGAACTGTTGCCTCTTCACCTCCTCGACGATGGAAGACTCGGCAACCTCACGAACTCGAACCCCACTGCTATCAGAATCAATCAAACGGACACCAAGGCTCGCTAACTGATGCAATTCATGAACCATGTCCCTCCTCTCTGGCTGCACATCTGATAGGCTCTCCATCGACCTACGACTAAGAGCATCTGCCACAACATTGGCCTTCCCCGGGTGGTACAGGATATCAACATCGTAATCCTTAAGCAACTCTAACCACCGTCTCTGTCGTAAGTTCAGCTCCCTCTGGCTGAAGATATACTGGAGGCTCTTGTGGTCTGTATAAATATCCACATGAACCCCGTACAAGTAGTGCCTCCAGATCTTCAAGGCGTGGATCACCGCTGCCAACTCCAAATCATGGGTGGGGTAGTTCCTCTCGTGTTTCTTCAGCTGTCGGGATGCATACGCTATAACCTTGCCTCACAGATCAACACACATCCCAACCCGATGCTCGACGATCACAATACACAACATAACCGTCGACCCTCCGAAAGAGTAAGAACGGGGCGCCGCCACTTCTTTCAAAGAATCGAAACCCCGCCACAAACATCACCCATCAAATTTGGCCGCTTTCCGAGTCACCTAGTCAATGGTGCGCAGATAGAAGCAAACTTCTCCACGAACCGCCGATAATATCTCGCAAGGCCAAGAAAATCGCGAACCTCTTGAGTAAGAGTTCAGGCCAAGTCTCGATCGCCGATCTTGGCGATCCACTCGAATGCCATCACCGACAATATGCCCAAGAAAAGCCACCAAGTCAACCAAAACTCACATTTGGAAAACTTGGCGCATAATCGCTGGTCTCGAGAATCACAAGACACCTCAAATGTTCCGCATGCTCCCGCTCCGAGCGAGAATAAACCAAGATATCATCAATGAACACTATCACAAACGTGTCCAAAATGGTTTGAACACTCGGTTCATCAAATCCATGAATACCACGAGCATCGTCAACCCAAAAGATATGACTGAACTCATAATGCCCGCACGTCCGAATGCGATCTAGGGACATCCACCTCTCGACTCGAACTCGATGATAGCCCGATCGCAGATCAATCTTGAGAAACATCTCGCTACCGCAATCGGGTCGAACAAATCATCAATCCCGGGAAGGGGTATTCGTTTAATGGTCACCTTGTTCACCGCTCAATCAACACATGCGCAACGCCCCGCCCTTTTCTTTACGAACAATACCGGCGCTTCCTGTGGAGAAACACTAGGCCCGATGAAGCCCTTCTCCAAAGAAATCCCTAAGTCGATCCTTCAACTCTCTCAACTCGGCAGTGCCATTCGTATGGCGGAATGGAAATAGCCGAGTGTCCGCAACACATCTATACAAAACTCGATCTCCTCTCGGGAGGGATACCCGGAGGTCGTCCGAAACACGCCGGGAACTCTCTCGACCATCGAATCGATCAAAATCGACATCGCAGCCTCGGTATCAAACACCCGAACGAGATGGTAGATATACCCTTCGCACCATCTTCCTAGCCTTGAGGTAGGAAATAAACCTACCCTCTGGCGATACCGTGCTCCTCCCACTCAACAACCGGCTCCTCAGAAATCCGGAACCGCATTACTTCTCTCTGCGGTCTACATTGGCGTAGCAAGAAGCTAGCCAATCCATCCCCATAATCACGTCGAAGTCAAACATCTCCAACTCTATCAAGTCGCCAGTGGTCCGACGATCGTAAATGGTCACAGGACAAGCTCTATATACCCGCCGAGCTACCACCGAATCACCCATCGGCGTAGCTACCTCGAAGTGGTCTATGGACTCGTGCTCTATCCCTATCCTACTAGCAACAAGGGAGATATATAGGACAGTAGAACCCGGATCTATCAAAGCATACACATCAAACCAAACCGGAAGGTACTGTGACGACATCAGCGAGGCCTCCCGATCCCGCTTACCGGACAAAGCATAAATGCGATTCTCGAGGACCGCTAGAATCGGGACCCGCGCCACGACTCGCCGCGACTGGGTCCATGAGTACCGCCCTCCGGGCGAGTAATCGCTTGGGATGAAGAAGACCCGCGAAAGAACCGCAGGTCGACTCTACCACCCGCGCCACTCCTAGTCGGGCGCTCGCAAAGTGACCTTCCGCCACAATCAAACAAGCTCCCGTAGCACCACAACTCCCGGCGGATCTACCGTGACGGCCACACCGGTGGGGTGGTCCCGACGCCGCACTTCGCCGCTCGACGCTGAAGTCCCGGGCCCCGTTCGCCTCGAATATCTCGGGTCGGCCGGCGGACGGCAGAGTGCTCAGCCGGGCCGTGGTGCAAATCTAGATCGCCGAGGCCGCCACCACGATAGCTACCAAAAGACCCGCCGCCCCGGTCTTCTCGCCGCCGTCACAACCCGTCGGCCTCTACGCCTCACAACCAAGAGCATGAGCTCAGACGCGGTAATGTCCATACCGGCCGAAGAGAAACACCCGCATACGACTCGGCCATATAATCATCTAGCCCGTGACGTAGCGGCACCCTATCCTCTATATTCGCTACCAACGCTGGGACATATCGAGCCAATGAATCAAACTCGACATTGTACTCCCGACAAGGCCCTCTCTCGCCTCAAAGCAGAAAAATCTATCACCCGCGCCTCCTCATCCGCGAGGCAAGAAGTGAGTGAGGAAAGCCTCCGAGAACTCATCCCAAGTAGGCGGGACGCGCGGTTTCTCCCGGGATAACTCCCACGAATCAAACCAATCGATCGCGGTATCACGCAAATTATGTGAACCAAAGATCACGACTCGGTCTCCGACGCCCGATCACTCTCAAAATCCTCTCAGAGTCGACGGATGAACTCGCGATCATCCTCGGCCTCGACCAGAAAACTCAAGTGCTACAACTCGGAAGTCTCGTAGCCTCAAACTCTCGCCTCGGGTGAACCACGGCACGATCGGGCTGGACTGAATCACCAGATCCACTGCCTCATGTCCGCCACGATCCCGCCAATACCGGGCCATCTCCTTGTACCTAACTCTCCGCCCCTGTGCCGGGCGGGAGGTGTGGGCATCTGGGTCTCATCGGCCGCCGCGCCCTAAACCTCTCCGGGTCGGCGGCGTCAGAACTCGCCGCCTGCGGTATAGACCGGGCCCGAGCCCTCGTGACTCTAGGTGTCCCACTAGCAGCCTCCTCGCCGCTTTGCCCTTCGGGCCCGGTTGCCTTACGTGGAGGCATAATCTGCATAAAAGGAATACGTTAGAGGGTCCAACTTTAACACACTCTAAAGCACGATCTCAGTGAGAAGAATGGAAACCAATCCTAAATATCCTATAGCCTCCTCGATTATTGGTGTGGTGCACAACACACCGATAATCAAGACTCTACTAGATACATGCCTCAGACACTTTCCGAGGATTAATCGCTCGATACCACTTTTGTCACGACTGTTCGGCCCGTGGATCGATGCCTTACCCGCACCCAAGTAGTCATACATCGAGAAAATCGTAATATAAAACAAGACATGAAATAATTGTAAATGATACACGCTTACGAGAAAAGGGTTGCTTTCTAAGATATATACATAAACCAAGGTTTGCAGCTACATCCCAACTGCATAACATGACATGCACTTAAGGAAATATACAACTATGGCGACAGGGCCCGCCATACCTCGATCATACAAAACTATCTACAACAGGAGATCATACCTAAAAGTAGAGCCTCCTAGAAGATGGAGCTCCGATACCAACGCAAGAGATCCTAAGGATGTGGATCTAGCACTGCCGCTTTACTCGCGGCATGAACGCACTTCAAGGAGGTCACATAACAGTACTAAGTATGTGAAATCAGAAGTACTTAAATGAAAACATATCATTTTAAAATCGGTTTGCAAGTATGTATGAAACAACCAAGGTATCCGCACATGCCACATCATAAACAAGAGCAACAATAGGTAAATCAGAATGTGTCTTTTCTAGGTCGCGAATGATCAAGCAGGCCACTGCCCGTAGTATCACCAAGCAAGCCTAATCCTGGACTCCCGTAGTCCGCATAGGCCACTCACATAGGCCCGCATAGGGTATATAACCCCGCATCGAGGGTAGCTACTCCTCGGCATCGTCCTGGATTCGTAGTCCGCACGGCCACATAGACCGCATGAGGTATAACCCCGCATCACTAACCTCGAACTCCGTAGCTCGCATAGGTCCCTTTGGACCCGCATGAGGTATTCTCGAATCATGGTCTCGCATCGCCGAGTCTACCCCGCAGACGGAGGCGCACAACCCCTGAATATGTCAAGAGGTGAGTGATATTACACTAACATAACATCTTATTGTTAAACAACATAAGCACAACAAGAATACTCTTTTATTCAAACGTTACAAGACACTAACACACATAGCATCATATCATGTCTACTTATTAAACCATTTTATTATTCTTTTCACAAATCAATATAAGTCTGTTATAAACACATAGGCAAACTGTTTCTTTTATCATGCTTAAGTGGTTATACCTAACTTCCCATAAAGCTAGTATAACTCTTAAGCTTCTGTTTAAAAACCAATTAGTTCTCTTCTGTTAAAAAATAATTCAGTAATCTTTTGAAATGCTTTCAGATCCTTATTATTCAGGCTTAAGTCGCGAGACATTGCCGTAAGTATTATTCAGGCTTAAGTCAAAAGACATTGCCGTAGTTATTATTCAGTTAACACATGTACGTCTACCGTACTACATATATATTGGAAAATATCATGCTTTAGGAAGAATCACATACCTTCTCAGCGAAAACCACCTGCCAAGTTGAATATGTCGCGCGCAGAGATTCAACCTATAATAGTCAGACACGTCTATCAACGTTCAGACTACTCTGAAAACAGTTCTAAGCAGAGGGTTCTCTATTCTACGGAAAATTGGGCAGCACTTCCCTACCCGGTGAGCTACTCAAGTTCATCGTGAAAACAAATTCTAAGTAAGTACAGTTTGATTATTCTTCTTTTAAACCCTTCTACTGTGATAACAGTTCAATTCTATTCTGATATTCTTCTAAGTATTTAATACTTATTCTTATACTACTACAGTATGTATTCTCTAATTCAAAAGAGGGTTAGGATTATTTACCTCGGTAAGCCTAATAATATCCTAGATAAAAGTCGATCCGGAGCAAGGCTTAGCTCCTAAGTTGTATGCTCCGATAGCTCCAAGGAAACCTTAGAAGTTCTTCACAACTTCTACTAAATACTAAGGGATTTGGGCTAGGGTATTTTGGGCATTATAACAATACTAGAAGACAACTTTTCTACCAAGGGAGGGGGGGTAGTGTTTCGGCTAGGCTTCTTTTAGAGAGGGGGGGTATTCGGCCAAGACTTCACAAGGGGGGGGGGGGAGAAGTGAGGCTTAGGACGATGGCTCACAAGGGGGAAGAATGATTTAGGCTTGGAAATTTGTGATGAATAAGTCTTCAAAGAGAGGGGTATTTATAGGGAAACCAAGGGCCAAGATCAAGCCAAGTGGGGGGCAAGTGGAGGGCCAAGATTTGCCCAAGTGCCCCCTAACCTACTCCTCAAATCACTCCACAAACAAAGGTCCATGTTCTAAGCCCCAAAAGCCTCCAATCGTCCAAGGCAAAAGGCCACTTGGCCGTCCACTTGAGGGTGACAAGTGTCACCCTCTCGTTGGTCCAAAAGGGTTCCGTCGCTCGGAAAAAATTCGCAAAAATTAGAAATGACATAGCCGGAATTTACCCTACGCGAGTCGTGTAAAACGTTTCGTCGGAAAACGATTCTTTGTGTGAGTTGTGCCCAAAAACGTCCTAGGCCTAAACTTTTAAGGCTACACTTTTGTACGTACGTCCTCACGTACATACTCCGGAAATACGGGGTATAACAGTATGAGTTCGTGGATATGTTCGACCAGAAGCGGATCGTAAAGGCCGGGAATGGCCTTAAGGAAGATTGAGACTAGTAAGATGACCAAGTTTGGAAGTGGTGACTCCAAAGCTTTGGGAACTAAAGCGATGGCTAAAGTGTGGTGCGTATACTAAAAGAGTTCAAGTGTTGAGGCGGCACGACGAGTAAGGAAGGAAGAGAACGTGTGTTATTTTGTGGCCAGGTGTGGCATTGGCAACTTGTTAAGAAGAACTTCATCGTTGTCCGTCTTGAGAAGGAACATTCGGGACGAATGTTTCTAAGGAGGGGAGAATGTTATGCCCCGTATTTCCAGAGTATGTACGGGAGGGCGCGACGATAAAAATTGAAGCCTTAAAGTTGGCAAGGTTCGAAAATTTGGGCACAAGTGCCGAAAGGAGTCGTTTTCGACTAAACGTTTTACTAAACTTACGAAGGGAAAAATACGGCTATGTCATTTTTAATTTTTGCGGATTTTTCCGAGAGACGAAACATTTTGGACCAACGGGAGGGTGACATGTGTCACCCTCACATTGGAAGCTTTTGGGGTGGCATTTGGACGATTGGGTGGCATGGGAGTTGGTAGGATATTTTGTGCAAGTTGGTGTGGTAGATGGATAAGGTGCACATGGCTTAATCTTAGCCCTACACTTGCCTAACACTTGGATGAATCTTGGCCATTGGTTGGCCATTGCTTGACCTATAAATACCCCTCTAAGTTGAAGACTTTCTTCATCCGAACTTGAGCAATCTTTCTAAGTCTCACACTACTCCCTCCCTCTTGAGTTCGTCCGCCACACCCTCCCCCCTTGTTGAGGCCCTTTGGCCGAGAGAAATACCCCCTTGGAGCCCTAGCCGAGGCAAACCCCTAGCCTAAATTGTTTTCGTATAATACCCCCTTTGTGGTATAAAAATACTTCTCCAAGTATTGTTATAATGCCCAAATACTTTAGCCCTTATACCTTGTAGTACTTTCCAAAGTTACCTCTATACGAAAAGCCCGGAAAATACTATTATACTTTCCCTCAGTCACAAAAACGAAACCCTAAGGAAAATCTCCATAATTGGTTGGAGTACTAAGTAGAAGTTGTGTAGAACTTCTAAGGGTTGTTTGGAGCGCATTGGAGCACTCGGAGTAGGAGCTTAACGTTGCTCAGGATCGACTTTTAACTTGGATAATTTTGGGCTCATCGAGGTAAATACTACTGTCCTTCTATTGTAATTGGGAATTACATACTGTAGTTGAATTGAAATGAATATAAGATTCATAGAAAAGAATTGAACTGTAATAGAAGGATATTACAGAATAGACTTGTATTGAAATCACATCAGAAGAATATTAGTAGAAGATTGAACTATACTTACATAGGACTGTATTTACAGTAGACTGATAACCTTTATTGGTTGAATGTTCTGCAAGTAGCATGTGCTACTTAGAAGGTGGACAAGGCTAGCCGGGTTATAGCCGTGGAGCATTTTGCTTATAGTCGATAATCGTCGCGAGGTATGTGATTCTTCCTATACTCTTGAGCATGAAGTATTTTAAAAGAATACATATAGTACGGTAGACGTACGTGTGGCAATGTCTTTTGACTTAAGCCTAAATAATATGTATATATTATATGGTAGATGTACGTGTGCTAACTGAATATAGTTGTACGGAAATGTCTTTTGACTTAAGCCTGAATAATAAGAACCTTGAAATATTTTAAAAGGAATATAGATATAGTACGGTAGACGTACGTGTTAATCGAACGAATGTAGCGTTAAGCAATGTCTTTTGACTTAAGCCTGAATAATAAAGAGTCTTAAAGTATTTCAAAAGAATTAAGGAACCTTTTTGAAAGAAGAGTAATACTTGGTTTTGAAAACATAAAGAGTTATACTAGCTTTATGGGAAGTTAGGTATAACGTCTTAAGAGAGATAAAAAGAATGGTTTACTGATTTTTAGAAGTTAAGAGACTTAATCTTAAAAGATAAGAGACTTGACTTAATTGTATTGATATGAAGTTTGTTAACAATGTGAAACCTCATTCGTGAGTAATGGGTACTTGGTTTTAAAAGGAATAATGTTTTACTGATTTCGGAAATCAGAATGAGTATCGACAAACCACGGCAGCGTTAATAAAGGAAAATGTAATGAATAATGAAGTATTATTAAAACCAGTAGAAACCTCCATCTGCATAGAAACTAAGATGAGACAAAATGATATTACATTTCCTAGATCATGGCTGCTTAATAAGATTGATTATGAATAAGAATAACCTACACTCATATAAGGCATATGTCACTCAAATGTTTTAAAAGAGATTAAGACATTGAACTATGAAACTTTTTTAAAATAAAGAGCCTTGAGTAATTGAAATTAGGCAAACTGGAACCTTAGGGAAAAGAACGTGGTTGAAAAGGAAAGTGTTTTGGTTTACCTAAAAATGTGAGTCACTCTATTTTATACTACGGGTATCGGGTGACTTTTATAAAAGGAATGGATCTCTTTAAAAGGAATTTAACGCACGTAGTACTTTAGGTTAACACCCTGATTTTGACTTAAAAGGAAAGTACTTGAGTCAGGTATAACTTGCCTATGCTTGTTGTGTAACTTGCCTATGCTTGTTGTTGTGTAACTTGCCTATGCTTGTTGTTGGGTAACTTGCCTATGCTTATTGAGATAGTCTTTGTTATGCAAGAATTGTGTTTCTATTCTACCGCGTCTCTCGATGGAGGGCCGGTTGACTTGTTGAGAACTTACTTGGACGTACCGGCAGTGACGGAAGATTCCACGGGTACGCTTCCATTATTATTATTACACGGGCATGTCTACACCGATGATGTGGACATGTGACCATTACGGTTATTTATGGCGAAGTGTCGTGACTTACGCCAGTGATCGCGCGTAGCTGCTTTACTTGCCCCGCCGCCTACGTGACGCAGTGGATCCGGTATAGGTTATCGCACTTGCCACGGTCGCCTTCGCGGAGAAGTATCGTGACTTATTGTGGATCGGGCGCGTATCGCTTACTTGCCCCGCCGCCACGTGACGCAGCGGTGGATCGGTATAGGTTATTGCACCGCCACGTGTCGCCTTCGCGAGTCGGTATTTGATGGAGCCGCGTGACTTACGGTTGTGATCCGCGCGTAGTCGATTCACTTGCCCCGCCGCCACGTGGCGCAGTGGAGCCGCGAGGCTATTGCACTTGCCACGGTCGCCTTCATGATACGGTTGTACAAGACACCGTACGGCCGGATCCGTAGTTATACTTGCCCCAGACGGTTTTATTGACACGTAGGACTCGTGTTCACATATACCTCGTGTTGTTATATCATAGATCCGCGGTGAGGAAGGAATTCCACGCACGAGTGATGATTTGGGCGTGAGTCACGACTTAATATGACTGCTTATATGTGGTGCATCAGTAGTTGGTTATCATACATGTCTCCCGCTTTATATGATCGCTATGATTTCATTTACTGATTTTACGCTTTCACATACTTGGTACTTGCATCGACCTCCTTCTGGCTGCGTCATGCCGCAGTAGAGTTACATCTACCGGCCGATCCCCGCTTATAGGATCACCTTTCAAAGATATTGGGAAGCTGTTCCTTCTGAGGCTTATCTTTGTATGTCACCGAGTCCAGAGGTTCTTGTACATTCAGGGTGGCGGACCCCGTCCGTCATAGTTGTTGTAAAAATCTTAGAGGTATGTAGCATTGTTGTAAGGTGGTTGTAAGGATTGTAACTGTTCAAATGTCTATATATATATATGTTGGAAGGCAACCGTTTTGGTTGGCCTATTTTCTTTATCTTGATCCATGTCCATTTAAATGTTTAAGTTTTTATTTCCGCTGGTTTTTCTCTGATGTTGTATCACTAGGGTGCCCGGGGTAAGGCACCAGTCACGGGCCCGAGTTCGGGTCGTGACAATTTCACCCGCATAAGCCCTGCGGACTCGCATGAGGTATTCCTCGCATCGTGGGTAGCAAATCCACGGAATATGCAAATGCCACAAACCCGGGGAATGACTCAAATGAATAATATACCACTAGCACAAAACCAAATTTATCATACATAACATAAGCACTACCGGCTTATCACACAATATATAAGCAAGTTAAGAATCCCCTAACTTCTTATTATTCTTGTTCACATACACTCTCATTTTAGTTTACTTAAGGCACTAACATGTCTTTTTTAAAGATCCGGGAATTTAACCCAAGTACTACATACTTCTACTCTTTAAAACAAATGACTCTTTTTAGTATAACACTTCCAAGATACTATTAACCATAGTATCAAGTCGCAATTACGTTTCAAGACAAGTCACAATACCTTTAGAAATAAAGTTAGGTTTCTAAATCAAATGACTCCTTTTCTTATAAAACCCTAGGCATTTGATGCCTTAAAATCAAATTGCCTTTCATTAAAACAAGTCATTTATCATACTTAAATTACTTAGAGTAAACCACTCTTTTTAACTTTCCATAAAGCTATTATAACCAACTTCCCATAAAGCCGTTATACTAGATTTATACATTAGCAACTTACATACTTCTTTATAACCAAGAGACTTAAACTTTCCAACAAAACAAGTATCAATAATACTTTTAACATACTTAAAGTCTCTTAACTTTTGAAAGCCAAGATATCCTTAATATTTAACAAGTGAGTTAATTCCCTAACTCAATCAACTTGGACATTCTTAAAATAAGCCAAGGATATCCAATGGACCTAGATAGTCAAAATCTTGTACGTCTACCGTACTATACATTTACAACCTATTCATGCTCAAGAGATAATAAAGTTCCACATACCTCTTCGGTTTAATCCACTTGCTAAGTCCAATTCGCCGTACGTAGTATGTCAACCTATAATGACCATAGTACGTCTATTAATGCCTTACTTCAAACGTAGAACATTATAAGTGTAAAGTCTCTAAATTCTACGGAAAATCGGACATCACCTCCTTTGTTTCTACTTACTTTGCCACCTTTTTCAAGGCCGAATACAATAACCAAACACGCCACATTTAAGTCTCAATCAATGAATCAACAATAGGGGATTACAAGCCTACTAGACGTGTAAAATTCCGCCCCACAAACGATATCAAACTAATACAACTACTAGGCCAATTCGGCAAATTTGAAGTACTATAACATCAATTCTAATCCAATTTCCATTTCAATCCAAGTTGTTAGCACAACATGATATCAAGTCGCAATCGATTATACTACTATAATCTTCAAGTAAGTAACATGCGACGATTCTAATTAACGACCAAAATTGTATTTCAATTTCAAAAGGCTAAACATGTCATTTCGGTTTTGAGCTCCTAAAATTCCATAACACTTATCAAACTTCATAACACATATCACATGATCATTTCTAACTTATAATAACATGGAATCTTCAATTACAAAAGTAAGATGAAGATTATACCTCATTTAGCCCAAATATGATCCAAGACTACAAGTCGATCCTTAGCAACTTTAGCTCCTCTTTTTGACGTTCCAATCCACTCCAAGCAACCCTTAGAAGCTTATGAAGAACTTCTCTTCAAGTTCCAACTCCAAAGTTGAAGAACTCCCTAGGTTTTCGCCTTGCGACTAATACGAAAAACACCATTTTTCCGTGATTTTTCTATTGAGATACACTTACAATACCCTTAGGTACCTTGGTTTAAAGTGGGGAGATTATTGGACAACAATTGAAAAATTTTGTCTTGCAAAGGAGGGCAAACCCGAGAGCTCCTCTCAAGAACACAAAATTTTCTCTAAATTTTTCTAAGTGTAGAAGTCATCTTGCACTAGTAGGATGAATATATAACCAAATGGAGGGTTAAGATTAGAACACTTGTGTGGTTTGGATGCATTTCACAAGGATCAAGCCAAGTGGCATTTGACTTAGTCAACAATGTCAAGCTATTTGTCTTGCAAGACTTGGTCATTTAAATTATGGTCAAATGACCATCCTAACCATGCATTTTCGTCCAAGACCAAGTAAGGGGGTGACACGTGTCGCCCTCCCGTTCGTCGCAATATTTCTGTCACGACCCGACCCCGGGCCCGCGACTGGTGCCCTACCTGGGCACCGTTACAGGTATACATCAGAGAAAAATCAGCGGAACATACATGAAACTTATAAATAAATCATCAAGATAAAATCAACAGGTTAGCCGATAGAGCTACCTTTCTGGATATATATATATACAAATCAAGCTTGCCTTCATTTCTTTACAACCGACCCACAATATGTGACTCCACACCTCTAAGAGTTTTAACATAACAACTGTGGCGGGACAGGGCCCCGCCATACCCCTGAATACACATGAATCTACAACCTCAGGGGAAACCGTACCAAGAGATAAGCCTCCGGAGCAAATGGAGCTTTTTCCCAAAACTGAACCGAGATCCTAAGAGCAAGGATCACCAACCTGGGTACCTAAAACCTGCGGGCATGAACGCACTTCAAGGGGGTCGATAACAAAAATTTAATATGGAACAGAAATAACGACAAGAAATAGATCATAATCAGATAAAAGAATGACAGGGACAAGTATAAAAAGTACATACCAGATCCTGCCGTGTCATTACCACTTATGAACTTAATTTCACATCATTATCTTTTCCCATTTTCAATAAAGGTTATAGCCACATTCTTACGCACATGATTAGGAAAAATCATTAAGTTCATTACTATATAACTTACTTATCTTTCATAAGTATAATCCGACCCTTTGGCGAGGGGCGATATACTACCCGCCCAAATCGACGCGATCAAGTCACACAAATATCAAAGTGTGCCCGTGGAATCCCACATCATCGCCATACGCCTATAAGTGTAAAAATAACTACGTGACGCGCCCGTGGCATCCCACCTCACCGTTTGCAGACATACACAACACATATATATATCTCCGCTCGTGGAATCCCACATCACCGCCGACCTATAAGTGTAAAATATAACCATGTGACGCGCCTGTGGCATCCCACTCACCGTCTACAGACACATACACAACATATATATATATATATATATATAACGCGCCGCATGCCCTAATCCCACATCGTATAAGTACGGCCATAACGCGCCTCGCATCCTCATCGTAGGCGCAGTCTTCACGGGAGCTAACCCATGGAGTAATAATATAACATGCCCTAATCCTCATCGCGGTACATGTCTTCACGGGAGCTAGCCCATGGAGTAAAATATAACATGGTCGCATGCCCTAATCCCACATCGTATAAGCATGGCCATGGAGTACTAAAACACGCGCATCTAACCCGCATCTCGCCGCATGCCCCAAGATCCTCATCGATAAGCATGGCCAAGATCAATCACAATGGAAGCATACCGTGGAATCCCGCCACCGCCGCAGACGTCCAATAAAATGTCCGCATCTAACCCGCATCCCGGTCACATGCCTTAATCCCACATCGTATAAGCATGTCCAAGGATCAATCATGATGGAAACATACCCGTGGAATCCCACATCACCGCTTCAGACGCCCAAGTAAACTTATAACAAGACAAATTCTCCAACTGAGAGTCGCGACAACGTAACATATAATACTTGCACTCAAAGCTATCACAAGCAAACCTAGGCAAGTTCATTAAACCTTTAGACTTCCATTTTTATAAACTCATGGCCCTTTCGTTTTACACATTAAAATCCGGGAATTTAACCCCAAGATACTAACACCCGTAGTATCCAGGCTTGTGTACATTTCACATAAGTCACGATACTTTTAGAAATACATGTCTCGGCTTCTAAATCAAGTGACCCTTACATTAAAGCTTTTAAGCAAGTGATACCTTTAAATCACATTGCCCTTCCTTAATACAAGTTATTCTTTGATTTCTTTATTAGAGAAAACCATTCTCTTAACCTTCCATAAAGCCGTTATAACCAACTTTCCATAAAGTCGTTATAACCCTTTATGGTTTCAGACAAAACTCATTCCTTTTATAACCAAGAGACTTATACCTTTATTAAAACCAAGTATTATATATTTCAAAATCGATTCTCTTAACTTCAAAAAAAATACAATTAGTCTCTTAACCTTTAGAAATCAAGTGACTCCTTTTATTATAAAACCTTAGGCAATTGATGCCTTAAAATCAAGTCATTATCCTTCCATAAAGCAAATATAACCAACTCCCCATAAAGTCGTTATATTCACTTTATACCTTAGCCAAAATACAATTTCCTATCCAAGGGACTTATACGTTTAAAACGGAACAAGTATCACATACTTCAAAACTCTTCAAGTCCCTTAACTTTAATAAAACATTAGACATCCTTAATACTTTCAAAGAAGTGAGTTAATCTCCTAACTCACCCGACTTGGCTATTCATAAAACTAGTAAAGGATATCAAGGTGTCAGACGCTCATCGTACTATATACGCAACTAGTCATGTTCAAAAGATAGGAAAAGTTCTACATAGAGTAAATCACACAACTACCTCTTAACTTCTAAGAGTAGAAGGAAACATGAAATGATACCACGTATATTCCATACATAGAATCATGCCAAGGAAGAGGTTCACATACCTCGCGACGATTATCGACAAGTAGCAAAATGCTCCAAAGTACTTCAATCTTGATAGCTAATCCATCCTCCAAGTAGGATACGCTATACTTAGTACTTCAACCTATAATGGTCACAATACGCCCATTAACCTCTTACTTCATACGTAGAATATTCTAAGTGCTAAGTCGCTAAATTCTACGGAAAATCTGACAAAGACCTCCTTTGTTTCTACTCACTTTGCCACCTTTTTCAAGGCCGAATACAATAACCAAACACGCCACATTTAAGGCCCAATCAATAAAATCAACAATAGGGGATTACACGCCTACTAGGCGTGTAAAATTCCGCCCCACAAACGATATCAAATTAATACAACTTACTAGGCCAATTCGGCTAACTTGAAGTACTACAACATCAATTCTTATCCAATTTCCATTTCAATCCAAGTTATTAGCCTAACATGATGTCAAGTCGCAAACGATTATAACTACTATAATCTCCAAGTAATTAACATGCGACGATTCAAATAAACGACCAATTTGTAATCCAACTTCACATGGCTTACATTACATTTCGGATTTAAGGCTACAAGCAATCCATAATACTTATAAAATTCAACATATCAACTTCATGCTAGCAACATGTAAAGCTAACAACAATAATATAACTATAATCTCGTAACACTATTAAGAGACAAGATTATACCTCAACGAATCTCAATCTAACTTCCAACCAAGTCCCTTAGCAACTTAGAGACTCTTCAAGACACTTCAATCCAATACTTGAGACCCTTAGAACAACACCAACCAATTTCCTTCAATCTTCCATACAAAACCTAGAAAGCAACTAGGTTTTCGCTTTGCGACTAACCCGAAAACTATATTTTCCGAGATTTTTCTATTGAGATATGCTTACAATACACTCATGAACCTTGGTTTAAAGTGTGGAGCTTAAAGAACAAGAAACAAAATTTTTTTGTTGTTGTAGAGGGCAAACCCGAGAGCTAGTCTCTTGAGGTTCTGGAGATTCTTGAAAAAAATTCTAAGTGTTGGCATTTGTCTTGCTACTAGTAGTATAATAAAGGGACATGGAGGGTCAAGATGCAACCAAATGGGTGGTTTGGATGAGCTCTTATTAAATATCAAGTCTTGTGGGTCCTTGACCAAGTCAACTTTCTCAAGCTTTCAAGTTGCAAGACTTAATCATCCTACCAAAGGTCAAATGACCCTTTTGTCCATGGCATTTTCGTCCAACCTTACTAAAGGGGGGGTGACACGTGTCGCCCTCCCATTCGTCATAATAATACGTTTCGACAATTTCATAATTCCGATAAATTTTTACAAGTCTCAAATCTTAACTCTTGTGAGTTCTTTCGTACGTTCTTAAAACATGTCCTGTAAATACGGGGTGTAACAATTTCGTTTTCCGACATTTCCATAATTCCGATAAATTCTTACTCGTCTCGAATCTTAACATTTGAGTTCTTACGTACGTTCTTAGAAACATATCCTGAAATTCCGGGGTGTAACATTCTTCCCCCCTTAGAAACATTCGTCCCCGAATGTTCTTTCGGAGTCAATCTTATAAGTAGCGACATAGTCCGCTTTACACTTCTACATACCAAAAATGCCACACGTGGCCACATAACAATATCGATACCGTAACGCCAACTCAACTCCAAGTGTCGACGCTTGCTATCCGCAAAAGCTTCACGACTCGAAGCATTATCGATCTTTCTCGGATAAGCTTCGCTTTATCCATGCCTCGAATCCAGCCTGGTCAACTAATCAGTACTCGCCCACGTCGAACAAACCAATCGACGACCTACACTTTCTTGCATACAAGGCCTCATACAGGGCCATCCGAATACCGGAAGGGTATCTGTTATCGTACGTAACTCAACAAGAGGCAAATAATCCTTTCACCGACTCAAATCAATAACATCTACCGCAACCTATCCTCAAGTCGATGGTATGCTCGCCGTCCGTCGGCCGAGGGTGTAATGCAACACCGAGACTCACCCGTGTCCCTAATCCCTTCGAAAAAACCTCCGAAGTTATCCGTAATCGAGCTCATCCGTCTCATTATAAACGTAGAACCCCGCAAGCCTCATAATCTCTCTTCTATACAAGCTAGCATAATCCTCAGCCGAGTAAGTGGTCCTAACCGGAAGAACACGGCTGGTTTCACCAGCCTATTTACCATGACCCCCATGGAGTCGCACTTCCTCCGAGTACGATGCCACCCTGTA
Source organism: Przewalskia tangutica (assembly GCA_029844215.1). Taxonomy (NCBI): domain Eukaryota; kingdom Viridiplantae; phylum Streptophyta; class Magnoliopsida; order Solanales; family Solanaceae; genus Przewalskia; species Przewalskia tangutica. The sequence goes on from CM056727.1 coordinate 71,421,016, forward strand.
ACAAAATCCATATTAATTACCTTTCATAACTAAGTCGGGATCTAAATCGCTTGCAATAGCCTCATCGGGCTTCGGTGCTTAACCATGACTGCTACTAACTCGACACTAAGCAAGAAACCCCGCTATGTCCCTTTCCTACCATCTTACCCATACATACATCCGAGGTCACGACACAACTTAGTCGGCCCCGAACAATTAGAGCAATAAGCACTGCGTGCCTCCCCTAAAACCTGCTAACTAGTCCTGCAGTACCGGGTACACGCAATCTATCCTCATCTCACAGCACCCCATCCGGTGCTACTCAAACAGGCTCTTCTCTTCTCGGAGATCCGTATCTCGATACCGTATCATAACTAGATCCTCATATTGTCGCTCTTACCTCCTCAACGACGGAAGACTCAAGAACCTCTCTAACTAACCTTCATTAACCTTGGAAACAAAATAATCGAACCCCGCCGAGTCGATGAATCTTACTGACCACGCCCCGCCTATCCGCCGCCCATCCGAAGACTACCCTTAGATCCACGACAAGGAGTATTCAGAATCGCTCGCTTTCCCGGATGGTATAGGATATCAAATCACAATCCTTGAGTAACTCTAACCACCATTTCTGTCGCAAATTCTACTGCCTCAGTCTGCAGATATACCAGAGGCTTTTGTGGTCTCACCAAATATCCACATGAACTCTATATATACGTCATGCCCCCCAAATCTTCAAGGCATGTTTAACTGCCGCCAGCTCTAAATCGTGAGTGGCGTAATTTCCTTTCCTGCTTCCCTAACTACCGGGAAAACATAGGCTCTATCCTGATCGGGTTGTGTCAGCACACAACCTAGCCCAACACCCAACGTGCTATCATAATAACCTAACCTTCTAGTTTTCAGGAGGAGTTAGAACTGTAGTCGAGTCAACTTATCTTCCAATAACTGGAAGCCTTTCTCATTCCTGTGAAATATTCGGGTATCCTTAATCTCACCTATGGTTCCTGTTTCCCTTTCTCTGTTGCAACCTGACTTGGTCACTAAACTTAGATTTGATTCCTTTGCTTGCCTCCTGGCTAAGACTTCCTGTCAATCACAATTTAGTTGTTATACCCCGTATTTCCAGAGTATGTACGTGAGGGCGTACGTATTAAATTTTCTTTGCCTTAAGAATTGGCTTTGGTTCGAAATTTGGGCACGAGTGCCGAATAGAGTCGTGTTCGACTAAACGCTTCACAGCTACGTTGGGAAAATTCCGCTATGTCATTTAGTATTTTTGGCGGATTTTTCCGAGCGACGGAACATTTTTGGACCAACGGAGGGTGACACTTGTCACCCTCATTGACGCAAAGAGGGGCTTGCCTCGCCGATTGGTCCCTCCTTTTGTGCCTTGTTTTGTGGCTTGTTTTGTGGAGTGTTTTGTGGAGTGTTTTGTGGGTGCACTTGGCTTGATCTTGGCCTTACACTTGCCTAACACATGGATGGATCTTGGCCATTGGTTGGCCTTCACTTGACCTATAAATACCCCTCTAATGCAAGAGTTATTCTTCATCCACACTTGTGAAATTCCAAGAAAAATACTCCCTCCCTCTTGTGAGCAATTCGTCCGCCACACTACCCCCTCGAGCGAGCCTCGCCGAGAGCCACCCCTCCCCTTTGTGGTGTCTGGGGTACCCCTAGCCTAGTTGTCTTGTATAAATACCCCCTTTGTGGTATAGAAATACTCCCCTAAGTATTGTTATAATGTCCAAAATACTTTAGCCCATATACCTTGTAGTACTTTCCAAAGTACCCTTTGTACGAAAAAAACCCGGAAAATACGATTATACTTTCCTTAGCCTCTACACGAAACCCTAAGGAAAATCTTCACCCGTTGTTGAAGTATGGAGTAGAAGTTGCGTAGAACTTCTAAGGGTTGTTTGGTGCAGATTGGAGCACTCGGAGGAGGAGCTAAACCTTGCTCAGGAGCGACTTTAAACTCGGATAATTTTTGGGCTTATCGAGGTAAATATCTTGTCCCTCTATTGTAATTGGAAATTACATAAGTATTGAATATATAGTTGTTGTATACTATATATAGTACTGAACGTAGTTATCGGCAATGTCTTGCGACTTAAGCCTGAAGAACTGAACTGAACTGTAATTACATAGGGTTGTATTACAGTAGACTTGTGTAGTAGTACCGTGGAGTAGAATTGTACGCGTCCGGTTAGACGTGTTAACCCCCCCCCTGGTTGGCTTGGTAGCCGACCTCGATAGAGGAGGAGATTTACGCTTATCATGCGGGAGGTGCCGAATTTTCAGAGAAAGATGGGAACGTGTTTAAGATTTAATAGACGCCAGGCCTTTATAGGTGAAAGTACTAAGAGTAGCGTATTCTACTCGAGGAGTGGAAAGGGCTAGCAAGGTTGTAGTACTTGGAGCATTTTGCTTATTGTCGTTAAATCGTCGCGAGGTATGTGAACCTCTTCCTATCTCTTCTAGCATGATATGTGTGTAACTATGTAGTACCAGACGCATACGTGTTTAATGTATTTGATTGGTTTGAAACATAAAGTGTTATAACGCTTTATGGGAAGTTGGTTATAACGACTTTATGTAGGTAAGAAAATGGGTTGTGGTTTTTAAAAGATAATTGATTTGATTTATAACCTGGGGCGTTATAATAAAACTTGAAGTATTTCAAAAGATTTATGAATCGCTTTTGAAAGAAGTGTAGTATTGTGCTTTGAAAACTTAAGAGTTATACTAGCTTTATGGGAAGTTAGGTATAACGGCTTAAGAATGGTTTACTGATGTTAGAAGTTAAGAGACTTGATCTTATAAGATAAGAGACTTAACTTATTTGTTTTAATGTGAATGTTTGTGTGAAACCTCATTCGTGAGTAATGAGTACTTGATTTTATTTAAAGTGATAATGTTTTACTGATTTCTAAATCGTAATGTATCGACTGCACCAACGCAACGTTAATAAAGGAAAATGTATTGAATAATGATGAATTGTATTAAAACCAAGAGAAACCTCCATCTGCATAGAAACTAAGATGAGACAAAATGATATTACATTTTCTAGATCATGGCTGCTGTAATAAGAATGTTGTAAACAAGAATAACCTACTCTCACGTGAGACTTATATTACTCAATTGTTCTAAAGAGGAATCAAGTGATTAAGTTTATGAACTATGAAACCATTTGAAAATGAGAAGCTTGAGTAATTGAAACTAGGCAACCTGGAACTTAGGAAAAGAATGTTGTTACTTGATTTTGAAAAGGGATGTGGGTTGGTCATTCTTATACTACGGTATCGGGTGACTTTTATAAAAGTAATGGATCTCTTTTAAAAAGAACTTAACGTATGTAGTACTTTGGGGTTAAAAACCCGGACTTTGGCATAATATGAAAGTACTTTTAGTTGTGTGAAACTTGCCTATGCTTGTGATGATAGCCTTTGTTGTGCGGTGGTATTTCGTGTTACCGTGTTCTCGATAGGTCGGCTGACTTGTCGAGAACTTACTGACGCGTCCGCGGTGATGGAGAATTCCACGTATGTTTCCATTTTGATTATCGTCTTGTTGTTGATGTCACATGGACATGTCTACACCGACGCAGATTCCGGCACGCGCCACGCGCAGGTTGACCAAGATATTCTTATTGAGGTTACACGGGCATGTCTACACCGGCGCAGATTCCGGTACGTGCTACGCGCCTTGTTATTATTGTTGCATCATGGACATGTCTACACCGAGGCGATTCCGGCACGCGCCACGATGCGAACAGATGGATGTTATGGGCGTGAGACCCATAGTTATATTTGAGTGGTGACTTTGGCGGCGAGTCCTCGACTTGATCGCTTTTATGTTGCTGCATCAGATTTTGGTTATCATACATGTCTCTCGCTTGTTAAGCTATTATGATTTCATTTACGTGATTTGACGCCACATACTGTACTGTTATCGACCTCCTTCGGGCCGCTCATGCCGCAGTGGAGGTACATCGGCCGTGGATCCTCGCCTCGTGATCTCGCCAGCTTTTGGGAAGCTCCGCTTTCCGAGGCTTATCTTTTGCATGTGTTCCCGAGTCAGGTTCTTGTACATCTGTGGTATGGCGGCCCGTCCCGCCATAGTCGTTGTAAATCTTAGAGGTCTGTAGAACTGCAAGTGTGGTTGTAAAAGGATTAAACTGTCGGTTTTATGATATACCAAGGCAATCGCTTTGGTTGGCTCGTCTATTTATTATATCTCTTGTTTCATGATTCATGTTTTATTTTCCACGGTGTTCTCGATGTTGTATCACTAGGGTGCCCGGTAAGGCACCAGAATCTGCCCGGTTCGGGCGCAAAGTGGTATCAAGCGCTTAGTCTCTGAAAGTGTCTACGCATCGCGTGTCAGTAGTAGTCTTGATTATCGGTGTCAGGCACCACATCTATAATCGTGAGGCTATAGGACATTTAGGATTGGTTTCTATTCTTCTCATTCGAGATCGTGCCTTAGAGCCGTGTTGTAAGTTGGACCCTCCGACGTGTTTCGTTTCTTTTACCGCTTATGCCTCGCGAAGGCAACCAGGCCCAGTGGCAAGGGCCGGCGAGGCGAGTCGCTAGTGATTCAGAGAGTACGAGGCGCAGCCTGGCCAAGACTGAGTCTCCACCCCACACCGAGCAGGGAGACGGGTCACGCGAGATGGCCCGCTTATCGCCGTGGTCAGGCTGATATGAGATAGCCGGACGCAGCAGCCTAGCTCCAAAGAAGACTGTAGTGCACCCGAGGCGCATGGTTTGAGGCTACGGATTTCCTTAGTCAGAGCCCGCTGAGTTTTACGGTCGAGACCGAGGATGATCCGCAGGAGTTCATCCGCCGCTGCAGAGGATCACGCGGTGATCAAGGCTTCAGATCGAGTCGGTGACATTTGTTCGCATCGGCCGCGTGATACCGCAATGATCGGTTTGACTCGCGAGCTTTCCCGGAGAGCATGCACTTCCACCGCTTGGGACGAAGTTTTCGGGGCCTTCGCACATTTCTTGCCTCCACAAACGGCGAGGGCTCGCCGGCGATTTTTGATGTTGAGGCGTACCGCGCATAGCCGAGTACAATGTGGAGTTCGACTCATTGGCGGTATGTTCCCGCATTAGTAGCTAGTATGGAGGATCGAGTGCACCGATATGTTACAGGCTCGGCCGATTACCTAGCAGAGTTGTTCGGTGTTTCTCTTCACCGCATGGACATTGCCCGCATTCGTGCTCATGCACTTGGGTGCGAGCGCAGATCGACGCAGTGGACCGCCACAGAAGGCGCCGTGACGGCCGGATATTTTGGCGACTTTCGAGGCGGACCGCCTCAAGCAGACTAGTTATGTACCTCCGCCATTGCAGAGTAGTCCTCCGCAGCCTTTCGACCTTGGGATATTCGTGAGCGGTCGTGGCTCCTGTGTTTGGGATGATCGTGGAGTAGTGGCGGATGCAATACCCCTACCTCGCGATGTGGTAGACCGCATTTCGGAGTGTCGTAGTACCAAGGGAGCTTGTTATTCTTGCGCCAACAGGCCATATGACGAGATCGCCCGACTGTGGTAGCACCGTAGGATAGCCTGCACTACTAGAGCGACATGGGCCACTGAGAGGTCGCGTGGAAGTTCCGCTTTAGCTGTCCTTGAACCGCCTAGTTTCGTATATCCTTAACCTCTAGAGTTTTGTTTGTATTGATGTTGTTGATGTGTTTAATGTTATGTTTGGATAGCTTTGTGCTAAAATGTGATTTAGAAACCCGTTAGTGAAAAGGGTAAGTCCTCGGTAGTGAGATGGAAGTGGTAGCTTTCATGATGTGAAATAGTAAGATTGTTCGGATCGGGAACAAGAGTGCGCGTGGGGTCGGGTTGAGGACCATTCATGGTCAACCCAGAACCCGCTTGGGGTGGGGCTCTGGGTGGTCCCGCCAGTGGTAGGGTCACGAGGGTGCTAGGCCCAAGTTTAGATGACCATCATATGAGTTCGTGGACGCGCTCGATCGTAATCAGTTCAAAGGCCGGAATGGCCTTAGGGAAATCGAGGTTAGTGAGATGACCAAGTTTGAGGTAGTGACTCGAGGGTTGGAAACGAGCGCGATGTGTGCGGTACGGATACTAGAACGAGTTCGAGTGTTCGTGACGAGTACTACGAGAAGGGAAAAGTGAACGATGTTTTTGTGGCAGCGTGGCATGATTGTTTTCGCACGATAGCGGTGAAGACTATATCGACGCTGTTGTTTTGAGACTGAAGGAACATTCGACGAATGTTTCTAAGGGGGATGAATGTTATACCGTATTTCCGCAGTATGCGTGACGCGTGCACGTATTAAATTTTCTTTGCCTTAAGAATTGGCTTTGGTTCAAATTTGGGCACGAGTGCCGAATAGAGTCGTTCGACTAAACGCTTTCCACCTTACGTTGGGAAAATTCCGGCTATGTCATTTAGTATTTTTATGGATTTTTCCGAGCGACGAACATTTTTGGATCAACGGAGGGTGACACTTGTCACCTCATCGACGGCAAGAGGGGCTTGGCCTCGCCGATTGGTCCCTCCTTTTGTGCCTTGTTTTGTGGCTTGTTTTGTGGAGTGTTTTGTGGAGTGTTTTGGGTGCACTTGGCTTGATCTTGCCTTACACTTGCCTAACACATGGATGGATCTTGCCATTGGTTGGCCTTCACTTGACCTATAAATACCCTCTAATGCAAGAGTTATTCTTCATCCACACTTGTGAAATTCCAAGAAAATACTCCTCCCTCTTGTGAGCACTGTCCGCCACACTACCCCCTCGAGTGAGCCTTGCCGAGAGCCACCCTCCCCTCAGTGTCCAGCCGTGGGTACCCCTAGCCTAGTTGTCTTGTATAAATACCCCCTTTGTGGTATAGAAATACTCCCCTAAGTATTGTTATAATGTCCAAAATACTTTAGCCCATATACCTTGTAGTACTTTCCAAAGTACCTTTGTCTAAAAAAACCCTAAAATACGATTATACTTTCCTTAGCCTCACACTAAACCCTAAGGAAAATCTTCACCGTTGTTGAAGTATGGAGTAGAAGTTGCGTAGAACTTCTAAGGGTTGTTTGGTGCAGACGAGCACTCGAGGAGGAGCTAAACCTTGCTCGTGAGCGACTTTAAACTCTGATAATTTTTGGGCTTATCGAGGTAAATATCTTGTCCTCTATTGTAATTGGAAATTACATAAGTATTGAATATATAGTTGTCAGATACTATATATAGTATCGAACGTAGTTATCGGCAATGTCTTGCGACTTAAGCTCAAGAATCGAATCGAATCAGAATTACATGGTTGTATTAAGAGACTTGTAGTAGCATCGTGGAGTAGAATTGTACGCGTCCGTTAGACGTGTTAACCCCGTTGGCTTGGTAGCCAGGCCTCGATAGTGAGGAGATTTACGCTATCATGGGAGGTGCGAATTTTCTCAGAGAAAGATGGGAACGTGTGTTTAAGATTTAATAGACGCCAGTGGCCTTTATAGGTGAAAGTACAAGAGTAGCGATTCTACTCGGAGAGTGGAAAGGGCTAGTGCGTTGTAGTACTGGAGCATTTTGCTTATTGTCGTTAAATCGTCGCGAGGTATGTGAACCTCTTCCTATCTCTTCTAGCATGATATGTGTAACTATGTAGTACGGTAGACGCATACGTGTTTAATGTATTTGATTGGTTTGAAACATAAAGTGTTATAACGGCTTTATGGGAAGTTGGTTATACAACTTTATGTAGGTAAGAAATGGGTTGTGGTTTTTAAAAGATAATTGATTTGATTTATAACTGTCAGGCGTTATAATAAAACTTGAAGTATTTCAAAAGATTTATGAATCGCTTTTGAAAGAAGTGTAGTATTGTGCTTTGAAAACTTAAGAGTTATACTAGCTTTATGGGAAGTTAGGTATAACGCTTAAGAATGGTTTATCGATGTTAGAAGTTAAGAGACTTGATCTTATAAGATAAGAGACTTAACTTATTTGTTTTAATGTGAATGTTTGTGTGAAACCTCATTCGTGAGTAATGAGTACTTGATTTTATTTAAAGGGATAATGTTTTACCGATTTGAAATCGTAATGTGTATCGACTGCACCACCGCAACGTTAATAAAGGAAAATGTATTGAATAATGATGAATTGTATTAAAACCAAGAGAAACCTCCATCCGCATAGAAACTAAGATGAGACAAAATGATATTACATTTTCTAGATCATGGTCATTGTAATAAGAATGTTGTAAACAAGAATAACCTACTCTCACGAGACTTATATTACTCAATTGTTCTAAAGAGGAATCAAGTGATTAAGTTTATGAACTATGAAACCATTTGAAAATGAGAAGCTTGAGTAATTGAAACTAGGCAAACTGGAACTTAGGAAAAGAATGTTGTTACTTGATTTTGAAAAGGGATGTGGGTTGGTCATTCTTATACTACGTGTATCGGGTGACTTTATAAAAGTAATGGATCTCTTTTAAAAGAACTTAACGTATGTAGTACTTGGGGTTAAAAACCCGACTTTGGCATAATATGAAAGTACTTTGAGTTGTGTGAAGCTTGCCTATGCTTGTGATGATAGCCTTTGTTGTGCCAGTGTGGTATTTCTGTGTTACCGTGTCTCTCGATAGAGGGCCGGTTGACTTGTTGAGAACTTACTTGACGGCCGCGTGATGGAGAATTCCACGTATGTTTCCATTTTGATTATCGCCTTGTTGTTGATGTCACATGGACATGTCTACACCGACGCAGATTCTCGGTACGCGCCACGCGCAGGTTGACCAAGATATTCTTATTGAGGTTATACGGGCATGTCTACACCGGCGCAAAGATTCGGGGTACGGCCACGCGCCTTGTTATTATTGTTGCATCATGGACATGTCTACACCGAGGCAAGATTCCGGCACGCGCCATGATGCGAACAGATGGATGTTATGGGCGTGAGACCCATAGTTATATTCGAGTGGTGACTTTGGTGGCGTGAGTCCTCGACTTGATCGCTTTTATGTCACAGATCGTATTTTGGTTATCATACATGTCTCCTGCTTGTTAAGCTATTATGATTTCATTTACAGGATTTGACAGTGTCACATACTTGGTACTGTCAGATCGACTTCTTCGGCCGCGCTCATGCCGCAGCGGAGGTACATCGGCCGTGGATCCTCGCCTCGTGATCTCGCCATTGCTGGGAAGCTCCGCTTTCTCCGAGGCTTATCTTTTAGTATGTGTTCCCCGAGTCAGGTTCTTGTACATCTGGGGTATGGCGGCCCCCTGCCATAGTCGTTGTAAATCTTAGAGGTCTCAGAGAACTGCAAGTGTGGTTGTAAAAGGATTAAACTGCTCGTTTTATGATATACCAAGGCAAATCGCTTTTGGTGCCTGTCTATTTATTATATCTCTTGTTTCATGATTCATGTTTTATTTTCACGGTGTTCTCGATGTTGTATCACTAGGTGCCCGGTAAGGCACGAAGAATCTGCCCGGTTCGGGCGTTACATTAGTGGGAGGTTTTCTGATCTCGTCAAGTAGTAACCCGATGCTACCACCTTTCCTCGCGTGTTCTTACGCCATTATTTACTAATGGTCTTACACTAGATCTGGGTCATCATATCTCGCAACATACATAACAATAGTCGATTCTCTTTTATCAACTGGTCGAACCTTACCTTAGGCTTACTATAGCAAAAGTATTTCTATCTCGATTCAGATCAGATAGCTTTCATAAATGCGCATAACCCGCATTTATATCTTTATGATATTCTCTCGAACAATTAAATGACGTCGTCTTAATTTCCCGACACAACACTTTCTCACGGTTATCCACAATCAGAACCTATGGCATGCCGACATCAAGACTTTACCGCCTCATATCCTTCGTCTAACAACACGGGTACACGCAACCCCATAATACGTAAATCGCCCTTTTACGTAGGAGAGAACTTATCTCCTTACTTAAACTTTCCTCGAGTCACAACCCTAATCACTGTGTCCTCTCGCGTCCAAGAAATATCTAATCATCACGCATCTCCTTAAAGTCATGTAGATTTTCAAAACCTACCAAAGATGCCCTCACTTTCCACAAAGACTGCATTTATTTATTCTTGCCTTGTACATTTTTCTGAAATTATCCGGAAGGTCGTGGCCTTGACCGCCACTCCAAACCAACTCCAAGTACCTCTAAGGGCACTTAACATGAATTCCTTCAAATTCAATTATTACATACTTCCTGTGTCAATTTACCTCAAATGAACAAGTCACACAGACCTATATAAAAAAACAATGGTGCCAAAGAAGGAAGGATAATTCACTGGTTACTACCACTTCTCTTCCTTTCCACTCGATAACCGGCTTACCGGGAAACTGGTACCGAATTAATCTCTCTCTGTAGTCCACGTTGGCATAACAAGAGACCAACTAGCCCGTACTCATAATGACCTCGATGTCTGTCATAACAGCTCTGTTAGGTCTGCTAGGGTCCAACGACTGTATCGTTACCGGCAATTATTATCTAACCGCTCAGCTACCACCCAACACTCACGGTTGTAGTCACCATGAAAGGTCCTCATGGATTCAGGCTTCATTTCTTTACACTTGGTTGTTCTATTTTTTCATTGGTCGTACTCCTTCCGTACTTCCAAACTTATACTAGCATACGTACATAGCCTTCATACTGATTCGGGCCTCTAATCTTTGGAGTTACTATTCTAAACAACATAAGGCTAGTTCCGGCTCTTACAACCTAGTTCCGGTGGAATGCGTCCACGAACCCGTAAAATGATTAACTAGACTTAGTCCTTGCACTGCGGACTCGCCACGAGCGAGACTACTACCAACCGATCCCATTCCATTTCAAGCTACTGGCGACCCTTAATAGTCCTCAACCCGACTCTGGCCAGACTTAACTCTTACCCTTGGTCTGACTTAACCTTTTACTACCCGAGAAGGCCTTATATATCTAAGGTCTCGGTGGTTATCAACATTCCTAGGCTCACAATTTTCATGCTCCAAGCCTAACTTATCAGTCCCCCCCCGTAAACGGGTACAAAAACTTCTCAATAAACTATAATCGTGTTGTCTTGTCCACAACAACCATACTTACTCCATACGGATCTCACCCGTACCATTCTCTTACTCATACCACGTAGCTTAACCTATTAACACGCCTTTCCCTTAAGTCCCTTAATTATAACCTCTTGGTCCATTACATTCTCACACAACTCATCATCACCTAATTATCTCAAATTAGCACGTAAAACTTTGATGAGAGTTCCTTAACTGCTCATACCTTCCGGTATTTTTAGTCCTTACCAAGTCCCGTAATCTAAAATCATTCTAGGCAACACGCTGCCCGACTTCATACATAAATCAGATAGTTGTATGTCACAATACCATCTATACTACAAACATTACCAACCCGATACGCAATCCACATAATCTTTTCTAGTCATCACGCTTTCTCAGAATGCAAACAACATAACTTGTTAGGAGAGACGACCCTAACCACACAAATCTATCACACGATCTTAGAGTGAGAAGAATGGAAACTAATCCTAAATGTCCTCGGCCTCTCGATTATAGATGTGGTGCACAACACACCAATAATCAAGACTCTACTAGACACTGCTCAGACACTTTCCGAGGACTAACCGCTCGATACCACTTTTGTCACGACCCGACCAAGCTCGCGATCGGTGCCCTACCCGGGCACTCCTTTCTGTGATACATCGAGAATAGCAATGAACATACACAATAGATAAAATGCTTAAACATAAAATAACCACAAAGCTAGCCGATAAGGCCACCTTCCGTAAAATATACGTAATAGAACAAAGACACCTTCTTTTTCTTTTTTTACAACCTACCCACAAATGTGACTACTGCACTTAAGAATATCAACTCGCAGACAGGCCCCGCCATACCCCGAATGTACAACGACCGACAATACCAGTGGATAAGCCTCCTAATAAAGGAGCTTCTCAACAAATTGAACAATGATCATAAGAGCGAGGATCAAAGAACTCAGACTTCACCGTGGCATGAACGCACTCAAGGAGGTCAAGACAACATGTACCAAATATGTGGCGAAATGCGTCAGAATGAAATCATAAGTCTAAAATAAAATCGAGATGTATGATAACTCAATTAACGAAGACAAGTTGCCTTACTAACAATGAGAGTAAATAGTAGTATACTTACAATATAAAATAGGAAGCTCACGATCAAAGCAGGACCACCCGCCCGCCCGCAGTATCATTAAGCAATCCTACACCTGGGACTATTTCACCCGCATAGGTCGCGTGGACCCGCATGAGGTATTCCTCGCATGGGACTATTTCACCCACATAAGCCCTTACGGACTCGCATGAGGTATTCCTCGCATAGGCTGTATCCGCCCGCATGGGACTATTTCACCCGCATAAGCCCTTGCGGACTCGCATGAGGTATTCCTCGCATCATGGGTAGCAAATCCACGGAATATGCAAATGCCACAAACCCGGGGAATGACCCCGAAATGAATAATATACCACTAGCACAAAACCAGCTATCATAATTAACATAAGCACTGCCGGCTTATCACACAATATATAAGCAAGTTAAGAATCCCCTAACTTCTTATTATTCTTGTTCACATACACTCTCATTTTAGTTTACTTAAGGCACTAACATGTCTTTTATAAAGATCCGGGAATTTAACCCAAGTACTACATACTTCTACTCTTTAAAACAAATGACTCTTTTTAGTATAACACTTCCAAGATACTATTAACCATAGTATCAAGTCGCAATTACGTTTCAAGACAAGTCACAATACCTTTAGAAATAAAGTTAGGTTTCTAAATCAAGTGACTCATTTTCTTATAAAACCCTAGGCATTTGATGCCTTAAAATCAAATTTCCTTTCATTAAAACAAGTCATTTATCATACTTAAATTACTTAGAGTAAACCACTCTTTTTAACTTTCCATAAAGCTATTATAACCAACTTCCCATAAAGCCGTTATACTAGCTTTATACATTAGCAACTTACATATTTCTTTATAACCAAGAGACTTAAACTTTCCAACAAAACAAGTATCAATAATACTTTTAACATACTTAAAGTCTCTTAACTTTTGAAAGCCAAGATATCCTTAATATTTAACAAGTGATTTAATTCCCTAACTCAATCAACTTGGACATTCTTAAAATAAGCCAAGGATATCCAATGGACCTAGATTGTCAAAATCTTGTACGTCTACCGTACTATACATTTACAACCTATTCATGCTCAAGAGATAAGAAAGTTCCACATACCTCTTCGGTTTAATCCACTTGCTAAGTCCAATTCGCCGTACGTAGTATGTCAACCTATAATGACCATAGTACGTCTATTAATGCCTTACTTCAAACGTAGAACATTATAAGTGTAAAGTCTCTAAATTCTACGGAAAATCGGACAACACCTCCTTTGTTTCTACTTACTTTGCCACCTTTTTCAAGGCCGAATACAATAATCAAACACTCCACATTTAAGGCCCAATCAATGAAATCAACAATAGGGGATTACACGCCTACTAGACGTGTAAAATTCCGCCCCACAAACGATATCAAACTAATACAACTACTAGGCCAATTCGGCAAATTTGAAGTACTATAACATCAATTCTAATCCAATTTCCATTTCAATCCAAGTTGTTAGCACAACATGATATCAAGTCGCAATCGATTATACTACTATAATCTTCAAGTAAGTAACATGCGACGATTCTAATTAACGACCAAAATTGTATTTCAATTTCAAAAGGCTAAACATGTCATTTCGGTTTTGAGCTCCTAAAATTCCATAACACTTATCAAACTTCATAACACATATCACATGATCATTTCTAACTTATAATAACATGGAATCTTCAATTACAAAAGTAAGACGAAGATTATACCTCATTTAGCCCAAATATGATCCAAGACTACAAGTCGATCCTTAGCAACTTTAGCTCCTCTTTTTGACGTTCCAATCCACTCCAAGCAACCCTTAGAAGCTTATGAAGAACTTCTCTTCAAGTTCCAACTCCAAAGTTGAAGAACTCCCTAGGTTTTCGCCTTGCGACTAATACGAAAACACCATTTTTCCGGGATTTTTCTATTGAGATACACTTACAATACCCTTAGGTACCTTGGTTTAAAGTGGGGAGATTATTGGACAACAATTGAAATTTTTTGTCTTGCAAAGGAGGGAAAACCCGAGAGCTCCTCTCAAGAACACAAAATTTTCTCTAAATTTTTCTAAGTGTAGAAGTCATCTTGCACTACTAGTAGGATGAATATATAACCAAATGGAGGGTTAAGATTAGAACACTTGTGTGGTTTGGATGCATTTCACAAGGATCAAGCCAAGTGGCATTTGACTTAGTCAACAATGTCAAGCTATTTGTCTTGCAAGACTTGGTCATTTAAATTATGGTCAAATGAACATCCTAACCATGTATTTTCGTCCAAGACCAAGTAAGGGGGGGTGACACGTGTCGCCCTCCCGTTCGTCGCAATATTTCGTTTTCCGACATTTCCATAATTCCGATAAATTCTTACTCGTCTCGAATCTTAACATTTGAGTTCTTACGTACGTTCTTAGAAACATATCCTGAAATTCCGGGGTGTAACAATGTGTGTGGGTAGTTGGCCAACCATTTGGCTACCACAAAAATGGGACAAGTGGCCACCACAAAAATGGGCCACTTGTCCACCAAAAAAAAAACGTCCCATTTGTCCTTCTCCAATTCGGCCAACATGGCCACACGGGGGTGACACGTGTCGCCCCCATACTCGTCCAAAATATTTCATCTTCCGGAAATATCCGTAATGCCAAAAATCCGAAAACAAAGTGGGCCCCACAAAACCGTAAATTCTCCCGTGGGCCCCACGTGACCAATTTCGGAAATAAAATTCTATAATTCTCAAATATTCCAAAAAGTCCGAATACCAAATCTGGGAATCCAATTCCCATTAATGAACCTTTTTCCTTCACAAAATCCGGAAACTTTTCCGTCGAAAAATCACATCTTTCTTCCTTTCCAATTTTAATGTCGTATTCTCGTACGTACGTCCTCGTATATATACTCTGGAACTACGGGGTGTAACATTCTTCCCCCCTTAGAAACATTCTTCCCGAATGTTCCTTCTAAGTCTCCCAGCACACCTGTGTCGGTATAGTTTTCCCTACTATGCTTACGAAACCATTTATGCCACACATGGCCATAATACAACATACGCGCAAAACTCACATCCGAGTCAACGAAGAACCACCTCCAACGTGTATAACAACACTAAAGCTTCCACCCATGGTCCAAAGGATACTTTCTTCCCATCTTCACTTATAAAAAGGACACTTCCATCTTCTTAACACATCTTAGCCTCTTTTCTTACTCGTCGTACCTTCCCTGTACACTCGAACTCTTCCTACTATACGCACTCACATTTCGTCATTGCTTGATTTCCAAAATCTCGGTTTCTATCTCTAACTTGGTCATCATTAATCGGGAACACTGATGGATCTCCGATACTCTTTCAAACATAGCAACCTCGAGACCGGACGCATCGTCTCCTAAGTCGACAGCTTCTAACTTATAGCAACCCGCCTATTTTACAAACGATCGAAAATGCCCAAAGTACCTCGCTAAGTTTCCCCGCTATCCAAATCTCGCCACACCCTTCCGGTGGTACTTCAAGAAGACCACCGTCAACACGAACTCAAGTGTCGTGGCGATTATCCACACGACTTCGCTGACTCGAGCCGCTAATAAATTCTTCGATCGCCTTCACCTTGTCCACATCCCGAAACAAGTGGGGACCAACTATTCGAACCTTGCCAACATCGAACCAACCGACGCAAGAACCTACACTTCCGCCATATAAGGCTTCATAAGGCACCATCCGAATCTTGAAATGGTAGCTATATAATACTCACTCAATAAGAGGCAAATAATCCTCACAATACCTCGAATCAAAACACCGCCCGTAACTCGCCCTCAAATGTTCTGGATAAAATCGCTGCTCGTCCGTCGCCCGGCGGTGAATGCACATCGAGACTCACTGAGTTCCTAACCCGCTGGTAAAACCTCCCAAAAAGAAATAGCCATAAACTAGGCCCCATCGCCGTATAAAATAAAAGTAGGAACCCTGCGACTAACAACCTTCCTGATATACAACATCTCGCATAACCCTCCGCCGAGTAAACAGTCCTGACTAAAAGACAAGATGGGCTGACCCCATCGGCCCTACTACTGGTCGAACGCATCCACAAACTCGTACGATGGTTACCTAAACTTGGGCTTAACACCCTCGTGAGCCTATCATCTAGCGGAACCACCTCAAACTGACCCCACCACATTCCGGGCTACGGGTTGACTCGCGATATGGCCTCAACCCGACCCACTTCGTACTAAACTTGTCACGACCCGATCCCGGGCCCGTGACTGGTGCCTTACCCCGGGCACCCTAGTGATACAACATCAGAGAAAACCAGCGGAAATAAAACATAAACATGAAACAAGATATATGATCATAAAACAGGCCAACCAAAAACAGTTGCCTTATGTATATATACATAAAACCCGAACAGTTTAATCCTTTTTACAAACCCCGCTACAACAAGATTACATGCACTTAAGATTTACAACAACCATGACGGGACAGGGCCCCGCCATACCCCTGAATGTACAAGAACCTACAACTCAGGGAGCACATACCAAAGAATAAGCCTCCGGAGAAACGGAGCTTCCCAATACGCTGAACTGTGATCCTATGAGCGAGGATCCACTACCGATGTACTCCTACCTGCGGCATGAACGCAGCCTCGGCGAGGTCGACAACAGGTACCAAGTATGTGAAACTGAAAATACTGCAGTTAAATCATAACAGTCTACATAAAGCAGGAGACATATATGATAACAAAAAAATACAGTACTTAACATAAAAGCAGTCAAGTCAGGGACTCACGCCCTCAACGTCATCACGCAATATAACTATGGGTCTCACGCCCGCAACATCAATCATGTTCGCATCATGGCCGCATGCCCTAATGCAGACGGCAGACATGTCCATGATGCAACAATAATAACAATGCCCCATGGCCACATGCCCCGACCGTGACGGTAGACACGCCCATGTGACATTAACAACAATAATATCGGGTGATCAACCCCGCCGCACGGCCACACGCCCGAATTCAGACGGTGTAGACATGTCCATGTAACCACAATAACAATATATCGTAATCAACCCCGCCGCACGGCCACATGCCCTGCACTCGTGATTGTAGACATGTCCATGTGACATCAACAACAATATACCGCACAACCAAAGTATCACAAACAAGCTCAAGCAAAATACCATACTTCTAGACTTTTATAAAAGATCCACTCATTCCCAAGAAGTCACCGATATCAACACTTGCACAACAAAGGCTATCACAACAAGCATAGGCGAGTTACACAACAACAAGCATAGGCAAGTTACACACAACTCAAGGTACTTCCATTTCAGATCAAAGTCCGGTTTTAACCCTAAAGTACTACGACATTAACTCTTTTAAAGGATCCGCTTTCTTCACAAAAGTCACATAATACCCGTAGCATAAAATAGAGTGACTATCTTTTTAAGTAAACTAAAATACTTCCTTTGTAAAATCAAGTAACAACATTATTTTCCAAACGCTCAAGTTTGCCTAATTTCAAATGCTCAAGTTTCTCATTTTAGAAAGGTTCCATAACTCATAGTCTTAATCTCTTTTAAAACAATTGAGATATGTCTCAGACGTGAGCCGTTTATTCTTGTTTACAACAATCTTGTTACAAAGACCATGATCTAGGAAATGTAATACAATTTTGTCTTATCTTAGCTTCTATGCAGATGGAGGTTTCTACCGTTTTAATAACAATTTGTTATTTGTCAATACACTTTCCTTTATTAGCGCCGCTGTGGTTTGTTCGACACTTATTCTCATTCGAAATCAATAAAACATTATTCTTTTAAAACCAAGTACTCATTACTCGCGAATGAGGTTTCACAACACTTTTAACAAAATGTTAATTACTAAGTAAAACAAGTTAAGTCTCTTATCTTTCAAGATCAAGTCTCTAACTTCTACAATCAATAAACCAATCTTTTACCTACATAGAGTCGTTATAACTAACTTCCCATAAAGCTATTATAACACCCTATGTTTTAAACCAACCAACTCATTTAGCACATGACGCTCACCGCACTACATAGTTTACAAAGCATCATGCTAGAAGGATAGGAAGAGGTTCACATACCTCGCGACGATTATCGATAATAAGCAAAACGCCCACAAGATCAGAATCCGCTAGCCTTTTCCACTCTTCAAGTAGAATACGCTACTCGTAGTACTTCCACCTATAAGGCCACAAACGCCTATTAACTTCTAACCGCACGGCCCATATTCTACGTAAAATTCAAGAAGACTTCCTCTCTCCCGCAAATCGCGTAAATCTCCTCTCTATCGAGGCCGCTACCAAGCCAACTCGGGGGTTATACGCCTAACCTGACGTATACAATTCTACTACACAAGAATACTACACAAGTCTCAGAATACACCCTATGTAATTACCCATTTCTCTTCTTTATATTCAGCTTAAGTCCAAAGACATCACGCAGCTATGTTCAGATCTATATATAGTATACTTCTACTATATAATCCTACAACATGTAATTTCCAATTACAATAAGGGACAAGAATATTTACCTCGATAAGCCCAAAATTATCCAAGTTATAAAAGTCGATCCCGAGCAAGGTTTAGCTCCTACTCCGCGGCGCTCCAATCCGCTCCAAACAACCCTTAGAAGTTCTAACCAACTTCTACTTAAATACTTCAACCAACTATGAAGATTTCCTTAGGGTTTGGTTTGAGACTAAAAGGACAAATGGTAGTATTTCCTGCTCTACGATAGAGGTAACTTTGGAATACTACAAGGTATACGGCTAGGTATTTTGGGCATTATAACAATACTAGAGAATACTCTCTACCATGGGTACTTTATGAGAACAACAAGGCAAGTGGGTTTCTACCAACACTACTAAGGGGAGGGTACCCTTCGGCCAAAGCCTTACGGTGGGGAGGGAAGGCTAGGACGAGAGCAACAAGAGGAGAGGGGAAGGATTGCAAGACTTAGAACACATTTTGATGATGAAGTCTTCAACAAAGGGAGGGTATTTATAGGAAGCCAGGGCCAACCAATGGACAAGATCAAGCCATGTGCAAGGCAAGTGTAAGACCTTGATCAAGCCAAGTGCACCCTAACCCCTACTCCACAAAACATGGCACAAAACAAGGCACAAAACAAGGCCAAAATAAGGCACAAAACAAGGGGAGAGACGTCCCCCCTTTGCCTACCCAAACCGTCACTTGAGGGTGACAAGTGTCACCCTCTCGTTGGCCCAAAAATGTTCCGTCGCCGAAAAATCCGCAAAAATACAAAACGACATAGCCGAATTTTCCTTCGTAATCTTAGTTAAACGCTTTTAAAAATGACTTTAATCGTGTGTTGTACAAAATTTCAAACATGCCTAACTTTAAGTTCAACTTTCGTACGTACGTCTCCACGTACATACTCTGAAAATACGGGGTATAACATTCTCCCCTCCTTAGAAACATTCGTCCTGAATGTTCCTTCTCAAGACGGATATCGATGAAATTCCTCTAACAAGTTGCCAACGCCACAGCTTGGCCACGAAACAACACACGTTCTCTTCCTTCCTTACTCGTCGTGCGATACCACTTTTGTCACTTTGCGCGAGGTTCTAGTGTCACTCCGGCACCCAACAAATGGTACCGAATCGCATGCGATCCTTGAGGTTCTATTGTCTCTCAGACGTGCATACTTGACCATCGCCCGCTTCAAACCGTGAGTCACTACCTCCAAACTTGGTCATCTTACTAACCTCAATCTTCTTTAAGGCCATTCCCGGCCTTCACGAACCGCTTCTGGTCGAACATATCCACGAACTCATACGATGGTTAACTAAACTCGCCTAGCATCCTCGTGACTACCACCAAGTGACCACCTCGAACTGACCCCACCACAAACCGGGCTGCGGGTTGACCCGCGAATGGTCCTCAACCCGACCCCACAATCGCGCCAAACCCCTGTTCCCCGATACAGAACAATCTTACTAATTCACATCATGAAAGCTACCACTTCCATTTTACACAACCCAAGGAATTCCCCACAACAACTCCACGTATACTACGCACTCTGATAAAGGTCAAACATAAAATAAATCTTTTACACAAGACGACCTTACCTCTAAGGTCTCAATCGTGAAAATAGTCTAAAGTCCACACTTACCACGCCCCCATACTTATCCTTCCAACTAACCAGGTTTTCTAACTCACAATTAACACCACGCTATCCGTACATAGCACACAATAATGAGATCATCATAACAAGCATACCAAAACTCTGAGGGTTAAAGATATACCGTATCCACCGTCACTCTAATCATAGGCCCGCTACGCAGGCGATAATCGTAGAAGGTGATGAACCAGCCATCGATCTGAAGGTCGAGTCGTAACATCCGTGCTACCTTGGTCGCATAGCTTCGCGAAATGGCTCGCTGCCGCAAAAATAACAAGCTCCTTGGCACCACGACACTTCCGAACGCGTCTACCACATCGACCACACCGAGTAGGGTGATCGCATCCGCCAACACCCTTACTTCACCGAAACTCAACCTTGAGCACCGACCGCCCCGAATACTCGATGCTCAAGGTTGTGGAGGACCACTGCATCAAGCGAGGTACAAAACTAGCTCGCCGCGGAGGCGTCGCCTCGAAAGTCACTAAAGGACCTCGTTGTTCGCCTCTTCCGCCGATCTTGGTCATTCCGCCGACCTTCCGCTCTTCACCCCAAGCGCATAAGTCGCATGCGGCAATGTCCATGCCCACAAGAGCTACACCGAACAAGCCTCGCCAAGTAATCATCTAACCCAGAACGTAGCGGTGTACTGGCCCTCCATATCGCCATTACAATGGGCATACCGAGCCAATGAGTCGAACTCCACATTGTACTCCCGAACTATATGCCTCGCCTCAACATCAAGAATCGTTTACCGAGCCCTCTCATCCGCGAGGCAAGAAATGTGCAAGAAATGCCCCGAGAACTCGCCCCAAACTACTGGAAGTGCATTCTCTCCGGGATATCTCCCACGAATCAAACGCCGATCATGCGGTATCACGCACCGACGCGAACCTAAGACCACCGACGGTCTCCAAGCCTTGATCACTCATGATCCAGAATCGCTTGATGAACTCGTGGATCATCCTCGCCTCGACCGCCACGACCAACCCGCCGTGGATCGTGCCTTACCCCGCACCCTAGTGATACAACATCGAGAAAATCAACGGAAATAAAAACATGAACATGAATTAAGAGACATGATAAGTAAACAAAGCCAACCAAAACAATTGCCTTCGGATATATACATAAATACCCGAACAGCTTATCCTTTTTACGCATCGCCACAACAAGCATTACTGCACTTCTAAGAAGTGACAACAACTATGACGGACAGTGGCCCCGCCATACCCCGAATGTACAAGAACCTGCTGCACTCAGTGGTAACATACCAAAGATAAGCCTCCAAGGAACGGAGCTTCCCAACACTGAAATGTGATCCTATAAGCGGATCGACCGATGTACCTTTACTGCAGATGAACGCACTTCGGGCGAGGTCGATAACAGTACCAAGTATGTGAAATCAGAAAAATCAGAATGAAATCATAATAGTCTATATAAAGCGGAGACATCTATGATAACCAACCTACAGTTCACAACATAAAAGCAGATATGGCAAGTCAGGGACTCACGCCTCAAAGTCATCCTCATGCCCGTGGAACTCCTTCCTCACCGGCCAGCCTAGGTACAAATCATGTGATACGATAATGTGTCTCGCCCATCTCATGGACCCAATATAGAAACGTGTGGAATACATTCTGGATGAACCGTAGTCAAGTGAAATACATTCTCGGATGAACCGTGAGTCAAGTGAAATACATTTCGGATGAACCCAGAGTCAAGTGAAATACATTCCTGATGAACCTAGAGTCAAGTGAAATACATTCGGATGAACCCAGAGTCAAGTGAAATACATTCGGATGAACCCAGAGTCAAGTGAAATACATTCGGATGAACCTAGTCAAGTGAAATACATTCCGGATGAACCTAGAGTCAAGTGAAATACATTTCCGGATGAACCGTAGTCAAGTGAAATACATTCCTGATGAACCAGAGTCAAGTGGAACACAATACTTGCACAACAAGGCTATCACACGTAACATGGTCAAGTTTCATAACAAAAGCATAGGCAAGTTATACACAACTCAAGGTACTTTCATTTTATGTCAAAGTCCAGAGTTTAACCCTAAAGTACTACGTACGTTAAATTCCTTTTATGATCCATTTCTTTTACAAAGGTCACCCGATACCCGTAGTATAAAATTAGAGTGACTAACATTGTTAAGTAAACCAAAAAGCTTTCCTTTGTAAAATCAAGTAACAACCTTATTTTCCAAACGTTCAAGTTTGCCTAATTTCAAATGCTCAAGTTTCTCATTTTAGAAAAGGTTTCGTAGTTCATAGTTTCAACATAATTCTCCTTTAAACGTTTTGAGAAACATATGTCTTATATGAGTAGGTTATTCTTGTTTATAATCAATCTTATTAAGAATCCATGATCTAGGAAATGTAATATCATTTTGTCTCATCTTATCTTCTATGAAGATGGAGGTTTCTACTGTTGTTAATACCATACTTCATTATTCAATACATTTTCCTTTATTAACGCCGCAGTTGGTTTGTCGATGCTCATTCGATTCCAAATCAAGAAACATTATTCCTTTTAAAACCAAGTACTCATTACTCACGAATGAGGTTTCACACTTTTAACAAAATTCATATCAATACCATTAAGTCAAGTCTCTTATCTTCTAAAAATCAAGAAACCATTCTTCTTTATCATTCTTAAGACGTTATACCTAACTTCCCATAAAGCTAGTACAACTCTTATGTTTTCAAAGCCAAGTATTACTCTTCTTTCAACAGTGTCTTTTGAAACACTTCAAGTTCTTTATTACTACCCATCAAATCCGTTATAAGTCAAATCGCTACCCTTTGAAACCACAAAGCATTTTCTTACCTACATAAAGTCGTTATAACCGACTTCCCATAAAGCCGTTATAACACTTTATGTTTCAAACCAATCAAATACATTAAACACATGTACGCTACCGCACTACATAGTTATACACATATCATGCTAGAACAGATAGGAAGAGGTTCACATACCTCGCGACGACATCGACTAATAGCAAAGCGCCCAAGTACCTCAAACCGTCGGCCACACCTTAAGCCAAGTAGATCGCGCCACACGTAGAATTTCAACCTATAGAGGCCACAAGGCGCCTATTAACATCTTAGATCTCAATGTAGAATATCTTACGTAAAATTCAAAGACTTCTCCCCGCAATCGCAGAAATCTCCTCCTCTATCGAGGCCGCTACCAAGCCAACCAGGGAGGGGGTTAACACGCCTAACCGGACGTGTACAATTCTACTACACAAGAATGTTACACAAGTCTCATCAGAATACACCCTATGTAATTACTGATCACTTCACTTTTAAAATTCAGCTTAAGTCGCAAGACATTGCCGTAAGTATTATTCAGGCTTAAGTCAAAAGACATTGCCGCACAACTATGTTCAGTTCTATATATAGTATACTTAACTATATACTCCTACAACATGTAATTTCCAATTACAACAGAAGGTCAAGAATGTTTACCTCGATAAGCCCAAAATTATCCGAGTTTATATGTCGATCCGAGCAAGGTTTAGCTCCTACTCCGCGGCGCCCGACTCGCCTCCAACCAACCCTTAGAAGTTCTAACCAACTTCTACTTATAACTTCAATTACGGGTGAAGATTTACTTAGGGTTTCGTTTTAGTGACTGAGGGAAAGTATAATGGTATTTTCTGGGCTTGTATAAGTGTAACCTTGGGAATACTACAAGGTATTTGGGCCAAGGTCTTTGGACATTATAACAATACTAGGAGAGTATTTCTATACCACAACAAGGGGTATTTATACTAGACAACTAGGCTAGTGGGGTGTACTTCTGCTAGGCACCACAAAGGAGGGGAGGCTCTCGGCCAAGGGCCTTGCTCAAGGGGGGAGGGGGGCTTTTGGACGAGATCAAACAAGAGGGAGGGAGTATTTGAGACTTAGAAAGATTGCTCAAGTTTTGGATGAAGAAAGTCTTCAACAAGGGGAGTATTTATAGGCTAACCAAAGGCCAACCAATGGCCAAGATTTAGCCAAGTGCAAGGCAAGTGTAAGGCCAAGATTAAGTCATGTGCAACCTTATCCATCTACCCAAAATATCCTACCAACTCCTTGACCAAAAACAATGCACAAAAAACGTGCCAACTTGCCCCTTTTCGTCCGTCCATTGAGGGTGACAAGTGTCATCCTCCCGTTGGTCCAAAATGTTTCGTCTCTCGGAAAAATCCGCAAAAATTAGAAATGACATAGCCGGAATTTACCCTACGCGAGTTGTGTAAAACGTTTCGTCGAAAAACGACTCTAATCGGGTGTTGTGTACAAATTTCGAAACTAGCCAACTTTAAGGCTCAAATTATAATACGACGCTACCACGCACATACTCGGAAATACGGGTATAACATTCTCCTTAGAAACATTCGTCCCGAATGTTCCTTCTCAAGACGGATAACGATAAAGTTCTTCTAATAAGTTGCCAACGCCACAACTGGCCACGAAACAACACATGCACGCAAATACTTATATCCAAGTCCGCGAGGAAACACCTCAAACATCACAAACTTTTGTCACTTTGCCGCGAGGTTCTAGTGTCACCCACGACCCAACAAATGGTGCCTGATCGCATGCGATTCTGAGGTCTAAAATATACATCCTTCGACCTTCTCCTTCACAAGAAATGATCACACACGCTCACTTCTCCCTATCTCGTTGTACTTTCTCGAACACTCGAACTTTTCTAGTATCCGTACCACACTTCCGCCAACGCTTCGCTTTTCCACTGGAGTCACCACCTCCAACTTGGTTATCTTACTAGCCTCAATCTTCCTTAAGGCCATTCCCGCCTTCACGATCCGCTCGTCGAACATATCCTCGAACTCATACGATGGTCATCTAAACTGGGCCTAACACCTCGCGTGACCCTACCATCCGTGGGACCACCTAACCGACCCCACCGAACAGCCGCGGGTTGGCTCGCAACATGGCCCCAACCCGACCCATTGTCGCGCCAACTCTTGCTCCTCGACACGGAACAATCTTGCTAAATCACATCAGGAAAGATACCACTTTCATTTACCCAACCCAGGGACTTATCACACAATACATTTATACGCCAACCAAGTATTTCAACAAAGACTAACCGTAAAATCCTTTATTCAAGATGACCTTACATCTAAGGTCTCAACTTTAATATTCTAAGGTTCATCATTTTCTCACCCCCAGGCTTACCCTTTTTTCCCCAACCAGGTTCCTAAATCACATTTTAGCACAAAGCTATCCGAACATAACACTTAACACATTAACATAACATCAAAACATACAAGCCTCTAGAGGGTTAAGATATACCAAGCCGCCCCACTCTAATCATAAGTCCACTGCAGGCATAATGTAGGCGCGATGAACTCGCCATCGATCCGCAGGTCGCGCTGCCGCCGGCATTCTCTCCTATAAGCACGCCTTCGTCACATGGCCCTCGACGGCCGCAGTGAAACAAGCACCGCAAAAGACGACATTCCGGATGATGTTTGCCACATCGTGCACACCGAGGGGACATGAATCTTGGCGGCTAGCACTCACGTATACCGCGGAACTAAGCCACGAGCTCGACCAGCCCCGAATACCCCAACGCCCCAAGATCGAGGAGGACCACTCAGATCGGCGGAGGTACATAACTAGATCGGCCGAGGCGGTCCGCCAAAGTTACCAAAGGACCTCGCTGCTCGCCTCTTCTCGCTGATCTCGGTCATTCCGTCGACCTCTCCGTGCCTCACATCCTAGTGCATGAAGCTTGACGCGGGCAATGTCCATGCTGGTCAAGAGCTACACCTGCATGCCTCGCCAAGTAATCATCCAGCCGTGGCGTAGCGGTGTACTCGCCCTCCATATCGGCTACCACACGGAACATACCGAGCTAATGAGTCGAACTCACATTGTAATCTCTAACCGTCCGCCCGCCCCGCTCAACGTCAAAAACTGTTTACCCGAGCCCTCTCATCTCGCGAGGCAAGAAATGTGCAAGAAATGCCTCGAGAACTCGCCCCAAATCTGGAAGTGCATGCTCTTCCCGACAGCCCCACGAATCAAACTACCAATCGCAAGATCACGCGGTGATGCGAACCCAATACCACCGACTCGCCTCGAGACTCGGATCACCTCACGATCCGTCAGAGCCGGATAAACTCCCCGAGGGTCGCCTCGCCTCGATCCATAGAACATCTGGCGCTACAACTCGTAAAGTCACGTAGCCTCAAACCGCTCGCCGGGGTGAACTACGGTGCTCTCGGGCCGGAATCGCATCTAGCCTATCTCATATCTCGCCACGACCGCCAAGAATCGACATCTCCTTGTACCCCATCTCATCTCGCTTCCAGCCGTGGACCGAGGCTCGTGTATCAGAGTCTCGGCAGCCCACCGCCGCGCTCTAAACTCACCGGTCTTTGGCGGTGTCGCGAAACTCGCCGTCGGAAGCACTGCTCAGTAATCGACGCTCGCGCTGCATACTCTCTCAGATCTCACTAATACCTCGATCGCCTTGCCCATTCGGGCTCAGGTTTTACGCGAGGCATAATCGTAAAGGAAAGGAATACGTCGGAGGGTCCAATTTATCACACGGCTAAGGCACGATCTCGTAATGAGAAGAATGGAAACCAATCCTAAATGTCCCGCTGCCTCCGATTATAGATGTGGTGCACAACACACCGATAATCAAGACTCTACTAGACACGGTATGTAGACACTTTCCGAGGATTAATCGCTCGATACCACTTTTGTCACGACCAACCCGGCCCGTGGATCGTGTCTTACCGGGCACCCTAGTGATGCAACATCGAGAAAATCACGGAAATAAAAACATGAACATGAATTAAGAGACATGATAAGTAAACAAAGCCAACCAAAACAGCTTGCCTTGATATATACATAAATACCCGAACAGTTATCCTTTTACTGCATCGCCACAACAAGATTACATGCACTTAAGAAGTGACAACAACTATGACGGACAGTGGCCCCGCCATACCCCGAATGTACAAGAACCCTGCACTCAGTGGCAACATACCAAAGATAAGCCTCCAAGGAACGGAGCTTCCCAACACGCTGAAATGTGATCCTATAAGCGGGATCGATGATCGATGTACCTTTACTCGCGGCATGAACGCACTTCGGCGAGGTCAAGACAACAGTACCAAGTATGTGAAATCAGAAAATCAGAAATGAAATCATAATAGTCTATATAAAGCGAGAGACATGTATGATAACCAAACTACGATTCACAACATAAAAGCGATATGTCAAGTCGTGGACTCACGCCTCAAAGTCATCCTCACGCCCGTGGAACTCCTTCCTCACCGTCAGCCTAGGTACAAATCATGTGATACGTATAATGGTCTCGCCCATCTCATGGACCCAATATAGAAACGTGTGGAATACATTCCGGATGAACGGTAGTCAAGTGAAATACATTCCGGATGAACCGGTAGTCAAGTGAAATACATTCTGGATGAACCGGTAGTCAAGTGAAATACATTCCGGATGAACCGGTAGTCAAGTGAAATACATTCGGATGAACCTAGAGTCAAGTGAAATACATTCCGGATGAACCAGAGTCAAGTGAAATACATTCCGGATGAACCTAGTCAAGTGAAATACATTCCGGATGAACCGTGAGTCAAGTGAAATACATTCGGATGAACCGGTAGTCAAGTGAAATACATTCGGATGAACCTAGAGTCAAGTGAAATACATTCCTGATGAACCTAGAGTCAAGTGAAATACATTCCCGGATGAACCGGTAGTCAAGTGGAACACAATACTTGCACAACAAGGCTATCACACGTAACATGGTCAAGTTTCATAACAAAAGCATAGGCAAGTTATACACAACTCAAGGTACTTTCATTTTATGTCAAAGTCCGGAGTTTAACCCTAAAGTACTACGTACGTTAAATTCCTTTTATGATCCATTTCTTTTACAAAGGTCACCCGATACCCGTAGTATAAAATTAGAGTGACTAACATTGTTAAGTAAACCAAAAAGCTTTCCTTTGTAAAATCAAGTAACAACCTTATTTTCCAAACGTTCAAGTTTGCCTAATTTCAAATGCTCAAGTTTCTCATTTTAGAAAAGGTTTCGTAGTTCATAGTTTCAACATAATTCTCCTTTAAACGTTTTGAGAAACATATGTCTTATATGTGAGTAGGTTATTCTTGTTTATAATCAATCTTATTAAGCAGCCATGATCTATGCAGATGGAGGTTTCTACTGGTGTTAATACCATACTTCATTATTCAATACATTTCCTTTATTAACGCTGCAGTGGTTTGTCGATGCTCATTCTGATTTCCGAAATCAGTAAAACATTATTCCTTTTAAAACCAAGTACTCATTACTCACGAATGAGGTTTCACACTTTTAACAAAATTCATATCAATACCATTAAGTCAAGTCTCTTATCTTCTAAAAATCAGTAAACCATTCTTCTTTATCATTCTTAAGACGTTATACCTAACTTCCCATAAAGCTAGTACAACTCTTATGTTTTCAAAGCCAAGTATTACTCTTCTTTCAACAGGTCCTTTTGAAACACTTCAAGTTCTTTATTACTACCCATCAAATCCGTTATAAGTCAAATCAGTTACCCTTTGAAACCACAAAGCATTTTCTTACCTACATAAAGCTGTTATAACCGACTTCCCATAAAGCCGTTATAACACTTTATGTTTCAAACCAATCAAATACATTAAACACATGTACGTCTACCGCACTACATAGTTATACACATATCATGCTAGAACAGATAGGAAGAGGTTCACATACCTCGCGACGACATCGACTAATAGCAAAGCGCTCCAAGTACCTCAAACCGTCGGCTACACCTTAAGCCAAGTAGACCGCGCCACACGTAGTATTTCAACCTATAGAGGCCACAAGGCGCCTATTAACATCTTAGATCTCAATGTAGAATATCTTACAGAAAATTCGCAAAGACTCCTCCTCAACAACAGCGTAAATCTCCTCCTCTATCGAGGCCGGCTACCAAGCCAACCGGGGGGGGGGGGTTAACACGTCTAACCGGACGTGTACAATTCTACTACACAGTAATGCTACACAAGTCTACTGTAATACAGTCCTATGTAATTACAGTTCAGTTCACTTCTTAAAATTCAGGCTTAAGTCGCAAGACATTGTCGTAAGTATTATTCAGGCTTAAGTCAAAAGACATTGCCGCACAACTATGTTCAGTTCTATATATAGTATACTTAACTATATACTCCTACAACATGTAATTTCCAATTACAACAGAAGGTCAAGAATGTTTACCTCGATAAGCCCAAAATTATCCGAGTTTATATGTCGATCCTGAGCAAGGTTTAGCTCCTACTCCGTGCGCTCCGACCGCCTCCAACCAACCCTTAGAAGTTCTAACCAACTTCTACTTATAACTTCAATTACGGTGAAGATTTACTTAGGTTTCGCTTTTAGTGATCGAGGGAAAGTATAATGGTATTTTCTGGCTTGTATAAGTGTAACCTGGGAATACTACAAGGTATTTTGGCCAAGGTATTTGGACATTATAACAATAAGAGGAGAGTATTTCTATACCACAACAAGGGGTATTTATACGAGACAACTAGGCTAGGGGTGGTGTACTTCTGGCCAGTGGCACCACAGCTGAGGGGGAGGCTCTCGGCCAAGGGCCTTGGTCAAGGGGGGAGGGGGGCTTTTGGACGAGATCAAACAAGAGGGAGGGAGTATTTGAGACTTAGAAAGATTGCTCAAGTTTTGGATGAAGAAAGTCTTCAACAAGGGGAGTATTTATAGGCTAACCAAAGGCCAACCAATGGCCAAGATTTAGCCAAGTGCAAGGCAAGTGTAAGGCCAAGATTAAGCCATGTGCAACCTTATCCATCTACCCAAAATATCCTACCAACTCCTTGAACAAAAACAATGCACAAAAAACGTGCCAACTTGCCCCTTTTCGTCCGTCCATTGAGGATGACAAGTGTCACCCTCCCGTTGGTCCAAAATGTTTCGTCTCTCGGAAAAATCCGCAAAAATTAGAAATGACATAGCCGGAATTTACCCTACGCGAGTTGTGTAAACGCTTCGCAAAAAAACGACTCTAATCGTGTTGTGTACAAATTTGAAACTAGCCAACTTTAAGGCTCAAATTATAATACGACGCCACGCATACTACGGAAATACGGTATAACGCACGTAGAACTCGCGCTACATCTCGTAAAGTCCCGTAGCCTCAAACTATCCGATCTAGGGGTGAACCATCGGCGCATCGAATCGCTGCGTCGGCTCATCTCCGCCACGACTTCGCCAATAATCGCGGCGACTTGTAACCCATCTCCTCTCGCTTCCGCATCGCCTGAGGCTCGTGTCTTGTGGTCTCGGCGGCATCGCTGCCGCGGCTCAACTCTCGCCGCTCGCTCTGCGCGTATCTCAGAGCGGCACCGCACTCTACATGCCCTTGCTCTTCTCGCTCGCCTTTTGCGGCGGAGGCATAGCGGTAAAAGAGATACGTCGGAGGTCCAACTTACAACACGACTCTAAGGCACGATCTCGGAATGAGAAGAATGGAAACCAATCCTAAATGTCTGCGGCCTCACGACATAGATGTGGTGCACAACACATCGATAATCAAGACTCTACTAGACACTTTCAGGATTAATCGCTCGATACCACTTTTGTCACTTTGCGCGAGGTTCTAGTGTCACTCGGCGACCCAACAAATGGTACCGGCCGCATGCGATCCCATACACAATGGACGTGCCATACACGGAGAGCCACGGTTGTCTGTTCTCGTGGTAGAGCTCGGCCTCTTTATACGCTGACCGGGCGAGGTCGAGACAACAGGTACCAAGTATGTGAAACTGAAAATACTGCAGTTAAATCATAACAGTCTACATAAAGTAGGAGACATATATGATAACAAAAATACAGTACGTAACATAAAAGCAGTCAAGTCAGGGACTCACGCCCTCAACGTCATCACACAATATAACTATGGGTCTCACGCCCGCAACATCAATCATGTTCGCATCATGGCCGCATGCCCCCGGAATTCTGCATCGGTGTAGACATGTCCATGATGCAACAATAATAACAATGCCCCATGGCCACATGCCCCCGAAATTCTGCATCGGTGTAGACACGTCCATGTGACATTAACAACAATAATACTGGGTGATCAACCCCGCCGCATGGCCACACGCCCCCGGAATTCTGCATCGATGTAGACATGTCCATGTAACCACAATAACAATATATCAGGTAATCAACCCTGCCGCATGGCCACATTCCCGAATCAGATCGGTGTAGACATGTCCATGTGACATCAACAACAATATACCGCACAACCAGGCTATCACAAACAAGCTCAAGCAAAATACCATACTTCTAGACTTTTATAAAAAGATCCACTCCTTCCCAAGAAGTCACCTGATATCAACACTTGCACAACAAAGGCTATCACAACAAGCATAGGCGAGTTACACAACAACAAGCATAGGCAAGTTACACACAACTCAAGGTACTTCCATTTCGTATCAAAGTCTGGGTTTTAACCCTAAAGTACTACGTACATTAACTCTTTTTAAAGGATCTGTTTCTTTCACAAAAGTCACATAATACCCGTAGCATAAAATAGAGTGACTATCTTTTTAAGTAAACCAAAATACTTCCCTTTGTAAAATCAAGTAACAACATTATTTTCCAAACGTTCAAGTTTGCCTAATTTCAAATGCTCAAGTTTCTCATTTTAGAAAGGTTCCATAACTCATAGTCTTAATCTCTTTTAAAACAATTGAGTAACATATGTCTTGTCGTGGCCGTTTATTCTTGTTTACAACAATCTTGTTACAAAGACATGATCTAGGAAATGTAATACAATTTTGTCTTATCTTAGCTTCATGCAGATGGAGGTTTCTACCGGTTTTAATAACAATTTGTTATTTGTCAATACACTTTCCTTTATTAGCTACTTTGTGGTTCGTTCGACACTTATTCTCATTTCCGAATCAGTAAAACATTATTCTTTTTAAAACCAAGTACTCATTACTCACGAATGAGGTTTCACAACACTTTTAACAAAATGTTAATTACCAAGTAAAACAAGTTAAGTCTCTTATCTTTCAAGATCAAGTCTCTTAACTTCTACAATCAATAAACCAATCTTTTACCTACATAGAGTCGTTATAACTAACTTTCCATAAAGCTATTATAACACTCTATGTTTTAAACCAACCAACTCATTTAGCACATGCGTCTCACCGCACTACATAGTTTACAAAGCATCATGCTAGAAGGATAGGAAGAGGTTCACATACCTCGCGACGATTATCGACAATAAGCAAAACGCTCCACGATCAGAACCCGCTAGCCTTTTCCACTCTTCAAGTAGAATACGCCACTCGTAGTACTTCCACCTATAAGGCCACAAACGCTATTAACTTCTAACCGCATCGGTTCCATATTCTACGAAAATTGAAGACCTCCCCGCGCATAAATCTCCTCTCTATCGAGGCCGGCTACCAAGCCAACCACGGGGTTATACGTCTAACCGGACGTATACAATTCTACTACACAGTAATACTACACAAGTCTACTGTAATACAGCCCTATGTAATTATAATTCATTTCTCTTCTTTATATTCAGGCTTAAGTCCAAAGACATTGCCGCAAAGCTATGTTCAGATCTATATATAGTATACTTCTACTATATAATCCTACAACATGTAATTTCCAATTACAATAAGGGGACAAGAATATTTACCTCGATAAGCCCAAAATTATCCAAGTTATAAAAGTCGATCCTGAGCAAGGTTTAGCTCCTACTCCGTGCGCTCCAATCCGCTCCAAACAACCCTTAGAAGTTCTAACCAACTTCTACTTAAATACTTCAACCAACTATGAAGATTTCCTTAGGGTTTCGGTTTGAGACTAAAAGGACAAAAGGTAGTATTTCCGGGCTCTACGTATAGAGGTAACTTTTGGAATACTACAAGGTATACGGCTAGGGTATTTTGGGCATTATAACAATACTAGGAGAATACTCTCTACCAAGGGGGGGGGGGTACTTTATGAGAACAACAAGGCAAGGGGGGGGGGGGGTGTACC
Organism: Przewalskia tangutica; assembly: GCA_029844215.1. Classification (NCBI taxonomy): domain Eukaryota; kingdom Viridiplantae; phylum Streptophyta; class Magnoliopsida; order Solanales; family Solanaceae; genus Przewalskia; species Przewalskia tangutica. The sequence continues at coordinate 71,454,451 of CM056727.1, forward strand.
CCTCGGCCAACACTACTAAGGGGGGAGGGTACCCCCTTCGGCCAAAGCCTTACGAAAAGGGGGAGGGGGAAGGCTAGGACGAGAGAAACAAGAGGAGAGGGGAAGGATTGCAAGACTTAGAACACATTTTGGATGATGAAGTCTTCAACAAAGGGAGGGTTATTTATAGGGAAGCCAAGGGCCAACCATGGACAAGATCAAGCCATGTGCAAGGCAAGTGTAAGGCCTTGATCAAGCCAAGTGCACCCTAACCCCTACTCCACAAAACATGGCACAAAACAAGGCACAAAACAAGGAGAGACGCCCTTTGTTTACCTAATCGCCACAAACTCAACCCAGGGCCTACCGTGGCACACCTTCTACCTTAACAATACAAGTAAGTCTGAATCAAATAACACCTCATTTTTTCTTTTAAAACAAACGTGACGCGTGCAAGGGCAAAGCCGACAAGGCTGCCATATATACATAAACAAAAGACACTACACCGCATACGAGTCCAATCCACATATGAATACGGACCTCTGCGAGTTAAATCCGAACTATGACGGACAAGGCCCCGCCGCATCCAAAACTATACAAAGCCTGTCTTGAAGGACATATACCAAAGATAAACTCGGAATAGAAGGAGCTTATCCAAAACTCGAGCAGATCCTACACTGCCGATCACCGAATCAAGGTACCTAAACTGCGCAGATTTAACGCAGCTCGGGCGAGGTCAAGACGAAGAATGTACAAGTATGTGAACAAAGAGTATCAGAATGAAATCATAACATCTAAACAAAACAGAGACATGTATGATAGCCAACCTATGCATATAGCACATAAGCAGTCATATCAAGTCAGGGACGCAGGCCCTCAAAGTCACTACTCAAATATAACTATGGGTCTCACGCCCATAATATCAATCGTGCCCGTGGAATCCTTCCTCACCGCTGATCCAGATATAACATAACACCAATAGGCATACATGAACACCAAGTCCCACCTGGTATAAGATCTTGGGGTTTACCACTCACTTATACTCTTACCCCGAGAAGGTGGTAAAGCGGTGGTATAGCGTCTGGGGTTTACCCTCACATATACTCTACCTGGAGAAGGTGGTACACAGTGGTATAAGATCTTGGGGTGTACTTCACATATACTCTACCCTGGAGAAGGTGGTAAAGCAGGTGGTATAGCATCTTGGGGGTTTACCCCTCACTTATACTCTACTGAGAAGGTGGTAAAGTAGGTGGTATAGCGTCTTGGGGTGTACCCTCACATATACTCTACCACGGAGTATGGTAAGCGGTGGTATAGCATCTGGGGTTTACCTCACTTATACTCTTACCCTATCTCGACCGACCATCAAACAAGACATAAGCACTACCATGTCTTCTATAAAAATCGGAAGAATTTAACCCAGTAACTAAGTGGAATCCCACATCAGCATCCCACGCCATCAGCGTCTCTAACTACAACAAGGCAGTGACTTCAACCGAGAGTCGCGACAACTTAATAAAACATAATACTTGCACTCAAAGGCTATTACCGACATATAGGCAAGTTCTCAATTAACCAAGCCAAAGTACTTATCGGCACAAATAGAATAAATTCTCATTTAACAAGCCAAAGTACTTCAAGCATCCGCACAAATAGAATAAATTCTTTTAACAAGCCAAAGTACTTATCCGGGCATACATAGAATAATTCTCTTTTAACAAGCCAAAGTACTTATCCGGGCACAAATAGAATAATTCTCTTTTAACAAGCCAAAGTACTTATCCGGGCACAAATAGAATAAATTCTCATTTATCAAGCCAAAGTACTTATCCGGGCACAAGTAGAATAAATTCTCATTTATCAAGCCAAAGTACTTATCCGGGCACAAATAGAATAAATTCTCATTTAACAAGCCAAAGTACTTATCAAGGCATACATAGAATAAATTCTCATTTATCAAGCCAAAGTACTTATCCGGGCACAAGTAGAATAAATTCCCATTTAACAAGCCAAAGTACTTATCCGGGCACAAGTAGAATAAATTCTCATTTAACAAGCCAAAGTACTTATCCGGGCACAAATAGAATAAATTCTCATTTATCAAGCCAAAGTACTTATCCGGGCACAAGTAGAATAATTCTCTTTTAACAAGCCAAAGTACTTATCCGGGCACAAATAGAATAAATTCTCATTTATCAAGCCAAAGTACTTATCCGGGCACAAGTAGAATAAATTCTCATTTATCAAGCCAAAGTACTTATCCGGGCACAAATAGAATAAATTCTCATTTATCAAGCCAAAGTACTTATCCGGGCACAAGTAGAATAAATTCTCATTTAACAAGCCAAAGTACTTATCAAGGCATACATAGAATAATTCTCTTTTAACAAGCCAAAGTACTTATCCGGGCATACATAGAATAATTCTCTTTTAACAAGCCAAAGTACTTATCCGGGCACAAATAGAATAATTCTCTTTTAACAAGCCAAAGTACTTATCCGGGCACAAATAGAATAAATTCTCATTTATCAAGCCAAAGTACTTATCCGGGCACAAGTAGAATAAATTCTCATTTATCAAGCCAAAGTACTTATCCGGGCACAAGTAGAATAATTCTCTTTTAACAAGCCAAAGTACTTATCCGGGCACAAATAGAATAAATTCTCATTTATCAAGCCAAAGTACTTATCCGGGCACAAGTAGAATAAATTCTCATTTATCAAGCCAAAGTACTTATCCGGGCACAAATAGAATAAATTCTCATTTATCAAGCCAAAGTACTTATCCGGGCACAAGTAGAATAAATTCTCATTTAACAAGCCAAAGTACTTATCCGGGCACAAATAGAATAAATTCTCATTTAACAAGCCAAAGTACTTATCAAGGCATACATACATTCTTTTATAAAAGACTCTTTTCTATGTAAAGCCCCAAGATACTAACACCGTAGTATCAAGGCGTGTCTATTTTTCAAGGTAAGTTACTACACTTCAGAAAACTCATTTCAAAGCTTGAAATCAAGTAACTCCAATTTTTTACAATCTAGGCAACTTATGCCGATTTAATCAAAATAGACAACTTTCTAAACCTTCCATAAAGCCGTTATAACCAACTTCCCATAAAGCCGTTATAACCCTTTATGGTTTTAGACGTATCCATTCCTTCAATAACCAAGAGACTTATACTATTAAAACCAAGTATCACATACTTACAAATCAAGTTCTTAACTTTCAAAAATACTTCAAGTCTCTTAATAGTTAGAAAACAAGTTTTCTTCTACTTTTTAAACCTCAAGTAACTTCACCCTTAACGCAAGTTACTTCTCTTAAATCATGTCATTTCTCCTCTTTAAATCAAATAAGTAAATCACCTTTGACTCCCCTAAAGTCATTATAATGACCTTTAGGTTTTAGAACTAAGGCACTAGCCAAAAGATTTGGAAATCACTTCCTTTTCAAGTTTCTATGTACTTTAAGAAAAATACCTTCACTTTTAAGAATCCAAACTTTCCTAAGGAAATGGATTATACTACTTACAATTTAAACATCAAAGTACACTCAAGGAAGTACATAGAACAAATTCTATTTTAGGCAATCCAAATACAAGCAAGGAATGGATCATTCAAGGAGTAGAACTTACTTTCTTTATTCTAAGGAATCATGCTAGAAGAGAGATAGTTCACATACCTTTCTACTAATATCCACAAGCTGTCGAATATGCCGCACGAGAAGTGTCAACCTATAATGGTCACAACAAGACTATCAACTTCTAGTCTCTACGTAGAATAATACTAAGTATTTAGTCTCTAATTCTACGGAAAATCGGCAAAGACTTCCTTTGTTTCGACTCACTTGCCACCTTTTCAAGGCGAATACAATAACCAACAAGCCACATTTAAGGCTCCAAACAACAACCAAACAAAAGGGGATTACACGCCTTACAATACGTAAAATTCCGCCCCACAATTCATCTGAAATAGCTTAAAACTCCAAGCCATTCTCACTAACTACATACTAACAATTCAAAGTCTTTTCCAATCCTTTTCCAATTCAAGTTCTTAGGTCAACATGTTACTTAGTCATAAACAACTTCAACAACTAAAATTCTTCTTTATACAACATGTGACGACTTAACTAATAATCGACTTGAATTGAAATCTTAAAGCTAAACATGCTAGATTTCGGATTAGGGTTCCAATAGTCCAAATACTTATCAAACTTCATACTATAAAACTCATGCTTGCTAATAACCATAGCTACAATGATAAGTAAACCTTAATTGCTAAAACGACAATATAATACCTTTCCAAGCCCTTAAAATTTCCAAGATCCAAAGTCGCGCCTTAGCAATTCTTAGCTCCTTTCCTTAAGTTCCAATCCGCCCAAGCACTCCCAGAGGCCTATGAAGAACCCATCTTCAAGTTCCAACTTCAAAGTTGAAGAACTCCAATAGTTTCCGCCATGACTAACGTGAAAACTCCGTTTTTCCGAAATCTTTCTATTGAGATATCCTTACAATACCCTAAGGGACATTGGGTTAAAGTCTTGTGGCTAATGGATCAAAACTACAAATTTCTCATGTGGGAAATTGCACTTAGCCGAGAGCATGTTGAAGAATAACAATTGTTGGGATATTTTCTAAGTGTAAAATGAGCTTGTCTTGCACTAGCTATGTATATAAAACACATTGGAGGGCTTGGATTAATACACTTGTGGTCTAGGATGAAAGACAATTAATGAAAAGCCAAGTGGACAAGTTGACTAGTCAACAAAATCAAGCTAGCAAGACTAATCTTCCAAAGTGGTCAAAGACCATTTTACCCTTGTACAAATTTCGACCAAGCCATGTGGGGTGCCACGTGTCGCCTCTCATTCGTCCATAAAATTCAGAACCCTCGTGGGCCCCACAAACGTAAAATTCCTGTGGGCCCCACGTGACCAACTCCGCAAAAATAAGTTTCCATAATATTACTAAGTCCCATACTCTTCAAATAATGTATTTTGAGAATCCAATTCTCAACAACGAACATTTTCCCTTTCCGACGTTCGGAACATTTTCCGTTGAAAACAATTCTTCCTTTCGTACTAATTTCCAAGTCTTGGTTCCTTACGCACTCTCTTATACATGTCCTGGACTTACTGGTGTAACATTCTTCCCCCCTTAGAAACATTCGTCCCCGAATGTTCTTAGTCGGTTGCTAAAATATACTAACTCCGGCATAATCTCTATACTATGCCTATCAATCAACACTGCACAAGACCAACGATGCCACACACGCCACCACAACATACGTGAACATAATAATGGACCTTTCGTTCGCGGTCCCTTCTCACAAAACTCGAAGCGTTACAGCCTCTCAAACACGGATCCTTAGAGGTTCCTTTCTTTCCTTACTTGCCATACTTTTTCGTACTTTCAAACTCATCTAGTACACGACAAAATCTCAAATTTTGTTTCTATTCTCCACTGGAGTTACTAATCAAACCCGCCATTAAGCTACTCACATTCGTTAAGGCTTTTCGGTCCTTACGACCTAGTTCCGGTGGAACGCATCCACAAACTTGTACAACGATTAACTAAACTTGGGCCTGACATCCTCAGGACCCTATCACATAACGGGACCATTTCTAACTGACATTACCCCATTCCATACTATCGGCTGACCCGAAATGAGTCCATAACCCGACTCATCGTCACACTTAACTCCTCATTCTTAGTCTGAAATAAACCTCACTCTTATCTCAAGGTACTTCTTACCCTATCCCCTAATCACTAGAGGTTCACACATAGGTCAAGTATTTCTACTGCATAATCTTCCCTATTGGTCTTACACTGTCAGTGGCCAATTACTACGTTTGATCTCTACACAACTATCGTCTCAGTTCACTTACAATTCTTGTCAACATTCTTACTTCTCACTTTACTAATCAAAGTATCCACCTGGGTACTATCACTTACAACCGCTAGCACCGCTTATCTTGGTCAATAACATAATCGCTTCCTCATGACTCTATAGTCTTCTCCTAACCGAGAAACGGAGGCTCGTGCTTTGGGCCTCAAACACAGCGCGAAGAAGGACTCGCGATGCGAACAACATCCGGTATAACACGGGCATAAGCCCTATCAACTCTCTCGAGTCCGACTAGTAGCTCTCGCTACTCCTTTGCCCTCTTTGGTGGTGCCCTCTCGAGGCATAATCAGAACACAACCATACGTCGAGAGGAATTTTCTTACTAACACATTTCATGGCACGATCTTAGAGTGAAAAGAATAGAAACCAACTCTAAATGTCCCCGTAGCCTCTGTTTATGGGTGTGGCGCGCAACACACCGATAATCAAGACTACACTAGACACGCCTCAGACATTCAGAGGGCATCGCTTTGATACCACTCTGTCACACCAACCGGGCAGGATCGTGCCCTACCTGGGCACCCTTCTACCTTAACAATACAAGTAAGTCATGCGAATCAAATAACACCTTTTTTTTTTCTTTTAAAACAAACGTGACGCGGTGCGGCAAAGCCGATAAGGCAAGCCGCCATATATACATAAACAAAAGACACTACACCGCATACGAGTCCAATCCCACATATGAATCTGCACTTCTGCAGGAGTTAAATCGAACTATGACGGACAAGGCCCCGCTGCACTCCAAAACTATACAAAGCCTGCATCGAAGGACATATACCAAAGATAAACTCCTAATAAGGAGCTTATCCAAAACCCCGAAAGGTGATCCTACACTGCCGATCACCGAATCACAGACCTAAACTGCGGCGTTAACGCAGCTTCGGCGCGAGGTCGATTTAAGAATGTACCAAGTATGTGAACAAAGAGTATCAGAATGAAATCATAATCTAAACAAAACAGAGACATGTATGATAGCCAACCTACGCATATAGCATAAGGTCATATTAAGTCGTGACGCAGCCCTCAAAGTCACTACTCAAATATAACTATGGGTCTCACGCCATAATATCAATCGTGCGTGGAATCCTTCCTCACCGCCGATCTGTGATATAACATAACACCAATAGGCATACATGAACACCAAGTCCCACCGGTGGTATAAAGATTCGGGGGTTTACCTCACTTATACTCTTACCCGGAGAAGGTGGTAAAAGGTGGTATAGCATCTGGGGGTTTACCCTCACATATACTCACCTCGAGAAGGTGAGTACAGCGGGTGGTATAGCATCTTGGGGTGCACTTCACATATACTCTACCACTAAGTGAAAATGTGGTATAAAGATCTTGGGGGTTTACCTCACATATACTCTACCGGAGTATGGAAAGCGGTGGTATAGCATCTTGGGTGTACTTCACATATACTCTACCACGGAGAAGGTGGTAAAGCGGTGGTATAGCGTCTTGGGGTTTACCCTCACTTATACTCTACCCTATCTCGACCGACCATCAAACAAGACATAAGCACTACCATGTCTTCTATAAAAATCCGAATTTAACCTAAGTACTACAAGTAACTAAGCATACCCGTGGAATCCCACATCACCGCTTGTGACGTCCCAAGAACTTACAACAAGACCCTTCAACCGAGTCGCTAACTTAATAAAACATAATACTTGCACTCAAAGGCTATTACCAAAGACATATAGGCAAGTTCTCAATTAACCAAGCCAAAGTACTTATCAGGGCACAAATAGAATAAATTCTCATTTAACAAGCCAAAGTACTTATCCGGGCACAAATAGAATAAATTCTCATTTAACAAGCCAAAGTACTTATCAAGGCATACATAGAATAATTCTCTTTTAACAAGCCAAAGTACTTATCCGGGCACACATAGAATAAATTCTCATTTATCAAGCCAAAGTACTTATCCGCACAAATAGAATAATTCTCTTTAACAAGCCAAAGTACTTATCCGCACAAATAGAATAAATTCTCATTTATCAAGCCAAAGTACTTATCCGGGCACAAGTAGAATAAATTCTCATTTATCAAGCCAAAGTACTTATCCGGGCACAAATAGAATAAATTCTCATTTAACAAGCCAAAGTACTTATCAAGGCATACATAGAATAAATTCTCATTTATCAAGCCAAAGTACTTATCCGGGCACAAGTAGAATAAATTCCCATTTAACAAGCCAAAGTACTTATCCGGGCACAAGTAGAATAAATTCCCATTTAACAAGCCAAAGTACTTATCCGGGCACAAATAGAATAAATTCTCATTTATCAAGCCAAAGTACTTATCCGGGCACAAGTAGAATAATTCTCTTTTAACAAGCCAAAGTACTTATCCGGGCACAAATAGAATAAATTCTCATTTATCAAGCCAAAGTACTTATCCGGGCACAAGTAGAATAAATTCTCATTTATCAAGCCAAAGTACTTATCCGGGCACAAATAGAATAAATTCTCATTTATCAAGCCAAAGTACTTATCCGCACAAGTAGAATAAATTCTCATTTAACAAGCCAAAGTACTTCTCAAGGCAGACATAGAATAATTCTCTTTTAACAAGCCAAAGTACTTATCCGCATACATAGAATAATTCTCTTTAACAAGCCAAAGTACTTATCCGGGCACAAATAGAATAATTCTCTTTTAACAAGCCAAAGTACTTATCCGGGCACAAATAGAATAAATTCTCATTTATCAAGCCAAAGTACTTATCCGGGCACAAGTAGAATAAATTCTCATTTATCAAGCCAAAGTACTTATCCGGGCACAAGTAGAATAATTCTCTTTTAACAAGCCAAAGTACTTATCCGGGCACAAATAGAATAAATTCTCATTTATCAAGCCAAAGTACTTATCCGGGCACAAGTAGAATAAATTCTCATTTATCAAGCCAAAGTACTTATCCGGGCAAAAATAGAATAAATTCTCATTTATGAATCCAAATTACTTATCCTGGCACAAGTAGAATAAATTCTCATTTAACAAGCCAAAGTACTTATCCGGGCACAAATAGAATAAATTCTCATTTAACAAGCCAAAGTACTTATCAAGGCATACATACATTCTTTTATAAAAGACTCCTTTCTATGTAAAGCCCCAAGATACTAACACCGTAGTATCAAGGCGTGTCTATTTTTCAAGGTAAGTTACTACACTTCAGAAAACTCATTTCAAAGCTTGAAATCAAGTAACTCCAATTTTTACAATCTAGGCAACTTATGCCGATTTAATCAAAATAGACAACTTTCTAAACCTTCCATAAAGCCGTTATAACCAACTTCCCATAAAGCCGTTATAACCCTTTACGGTTTTAGACGATCCATTCCTTCAATAACCAAGAGACTTATACTATTAAAACCAAGTATCACATACTTACAAATCAAGTTCTTAACTTTCAAAAATACTTCAAGTCTCTTAATAGTTAGAAAACAAGTTTTCTTCTACTTTTAAACCTCAAGTAACTTCACCCTTAACGCAAGTTACTTCTCTTAAATCATGTCATTTCTCCTCTTTAAATCAAATAAGTAAATCACTCCTTTGACTCCTAAAGTCATTATAATGACCTTTAGGTTTTAGAACTAAGGCACTAGCCAAAAGATTTGGAAATCACTTCCTTTTCAAGTTTCTATGTACTTTAAGAAAAATACCTTCACTTTTAAGAATCCAAACTTCCTAAGGAAATGGATTATACTACTTACAATTTAAACATCAAAGTACACTCAAGAAGTACATAGAACAAATTCTATTTTAGGCAATCCAAATACAAGCAAGGAATGGATCATTCAGGAGTAGAACTTACTTTCTTTATTCTAAGGAATCATGCTAGAAGAGAGATAGTTCACATACCTTTCGCTAATATCCACAAGCTGCCGAATATGCCGCACGTAGAAGTGTCAACCTATAATGGTCACAACAAGACTATCAACTTCTAGTCTCTACGAGAATAATACTAAGTATTTAGTCTCTAATTCTACGGAAAATCGGGCAAAGACTTCCTTTGTTTCGACTCACTTGCCACCTTTTCAAGGCCGAATACAATAACCAACAAGCCACATTTAAGGCTCCAAACAACAACCAAACAAAAGGGATTACACGCCTTACAATACGTGTAAAATTCAGCCCACAATTCATAATGAAATAGCTTAAAACTCCAAGCCATTCTCTACTAACTACATACTAACAATTCAAAGTCTTTTCCAATCCTTTTCCAATTCAAGTTCTTAGGTCAACATGTTACTTAGTCATAAACAACTTCAACAACTAAAATTCCTTCTTTATACAACATGTGACGACTTAACTAATAATCGACTTGAATTGAAATCTTAAAGCTAAACATGCTAGATTTGGATTAGGGTTCCAATAGTCCAAATACTTATCAAACTTCATACTATAAAACTCATGTGCTAATAACCATAGCTACAATGATAAGTAAACCTTAATTGCTAAAACGACAAAAATAATATCTTTATAAGCCCTTAAAATTTCCAAGATCCAAAGTCGCGCCTTAGCAATTCTTAGCTCCTTTCCTTAAGTTCCAATCCGCCCAAGCACTCCTAGAGGCCTATGAAGAACCCATCTTCAAGTTCCAACTTCAAAGTTGAAGAACTCCAATAGTTTCCGCCACGACTAACGTGAAAACTCCGCTTTTTCCAAATCTTTCTATTGAGATATCCTTACAATACCCTAAGGGACATTGGGTTAAAGTCTTGTGGCTAATGGATCAAAACTACAAATTTCTCATGTGGGAAATTGCACTTACCGAGAGCATGTTGAAGAACAACAATTGTCGGGATATTTTCTAAGTGTAAAATGAGCTTGTCTTGCACTAGCTATGTATATAAAACACATTGAGGGCTTGGATTAATACACTTGTGGTCTAGGATGAAAGACAATTAATGAAAAGCCATGGACAAGTTGACTAGTCAACAAAATCAAGCTAGCAAGACTAATCTTCCAAAGTGGTCAATGACCATTTTACCCTTGTACAAATTTCGACCAAGCCACGTGGGGGTGCCACGTGTCGCCTCTCATTCGCCCATAAAATTCAGAACCCTCGTGGGCCCCACAAAACGTAAAATTCCTGTGGGCCCCACGTGACCAAATCCGCAAAAATAAGTTTCCATAATATTACTAAGTCCCATACTCTTCAAATAATGTATTTTGAGAATCCAATTCTCAACAACGAACATTTTCCTTTCCGACGTTTCGAACATTTTCCGTTGAAAACAATTCTTCCTTTCGTACTAATTTCCAAGTCTTGTTCCTTACGCACACTCTCTTATACATGTCCTCGACTTACGGGTGTAACATTCTTCCTTAGAAACATTCGCCCCCGAATGTTCTTAGTCGATTGCTAAAATATACTAACTCCAGATAATCTCTATACTATGCCTATCAATCAAAATCGCACAAGACCAACGATGCCACATACGGCCACCACAACATACGTGAACATAATAATGGACCTTTCGTCGTGGTCCCTTCTCACAAAACTCGAAGGTTACGCCTCTCAAACACTGGATCCTCAGAGGTTCCTTTCTTTCCTTACTTGCCATACTTTTTCGTGACTTTCAAACTCATCTAGTACACGCATAAAATCTCAAATTTTGTTTCTATTCTCCACTCCTGGAGTTACTAATCAAACCTGGCCATTAAGCTACTCACATTCCCGTTAAGGCTTTTCTCGGTCCTTACGACCTAGTTCCGGTGGAACGCATCCACAAACTTGTACAACGATTAACTAAACTTGGGCCTGACATCCTCAGGACCCTATCACATAACGGGACCATTTCTAACTGACATTACCCCATTCCATACTATCGGCTGACCCGAAATGAGTCCATAACCCGACTCATCGTCACACTTAACTCCTCATTCTTAGTCTGAAATAAACCTCACTCTTATCTCAAGGTACTTCTTACCCTATCCCCTAATCACTAGAGGTTCGTCACATAGGTCGAAGTATTTCTACCGTACAATCTTCCCTATTGGTCTTACACTGTCAGGGGCCAATTACTACGTGTGAACTCTACACAACTATAGTCTCAGGTCACTTACCATTCTTGTCAACATTCTTACTTCTCACTTTACTAATCAAAGTATCCCTACCTCTGGGGTACTATCACTTACAACTGCTAGCACCGCTATCTTGGTCAATAACATAACTGCTTCCCTCATGACTCTATAGTCTTCTCCTAACCGAGAACCGGAGGCTCGTGCTGGGCTCAAACTCGCGCAGAAGACTCGCCATCGCGAACAACATCCAGTATAACTGGGCATAAGCCCTATCAACTCTCGAGTCCGACTAGTAGCTCGCTACTCCTTTGCCCTATCGGCGGCCGCTCTCTCTCGAGGCATAATCAGAACACAACCATACGCCGAGAGGAATTTTCTTACTAACACCTTCTATGGCACGATCCAGAGTGAAAAGAATAGAAACTAACTCCTAAATGTCCTGTAGCTCTCGCTTATGGGCGTGGCGCGCAACACACCGATAATCAAGACTTACTAGACACGGCCTCAGACATTCCGAGGACCGATCGCTTTGATACCACTGCCACACCAACCGGGCGTGGATCGTGCCCTACCTGGGCACCCTTCTACCTTAACAATACAAGTAAGTCATGAATCAAATAACACCTCATTTTTTTCTTTTAAAACAAACGACGCTAGCGGCAAAGCCGATAAGGCCGCCATATATACATAAACAAAAGACACTACACCGCATACGAGTCCAATCCTACATATGAATACTGCACTTCTGTGAGTTAAATCAACTATGACGGACAAGGCCCCGCTGCATCCAAAACTATACAAAGCCTGCATCAAGGATATATACCAAAGATAAACTCCTAATGTATGAGCTTATCCAAAACCCCGAGATCCTACACTGCCGATCACCGAATCACATCTAAACTCGCGCAGATAAAGGCAAGGAGGTCAAGACGAAGAACGTACCAAGTATGTGAACAAAGAGCGTCAGAATGAAATCATAATGTTAAAAACAAAACAGAGAGACATGTATGATAGCCAACCTACAAGACATAGCACATAAGCAACATATATTAAGTCGTGGACGCAGCCCTCAAAGTCACTACTCAAATATAACTACGGGTCTCACGCCCATAATATCAATCGTGCCCGTGGAATCCTTCCTCACCGCCAGATCGTGATATAACATAACACCAATAGGCATACATGAACACTAAGTCCCACCTGGTATAAAGATCTTGGGGGTTTACCCTCACTTATACTCTTACCCCGAGAAGGTGGTAAAGGTGGTATAGCATCTCGGGTTTACCTCACATATACTCTACCTCGAAGGAGGTACAGGGTGGTATAGATCTCAAAGTGTACTCACATATACTCTACCCGGAGAGGGTAAAAGTGGTATAAAGATCGGGGGTTTACCTCACATATACTCTACCTCGAGTATGTGGAAAGGTGGTATAGCATCTTCGGTGTACTTCACATATACTCTACTCGGAGAGGTGGTAAAGGTGGTATAGCATCTGGGGTTTACCCTCACTTATACTCTTACCCTATCTCGACCGACCATCAAACAAGACATAAGCACTACCATGTCTTCTATAAAATCCGAATTTAACCCAAGTACTACAAGTAACTAAGCATACCCGTGGAATCCCACATCACCGCTTCGACGCCCCAAGAACTTACAACAAGACAAAACCCTTCAACCGAGTCGCGTAACTTAATAAAACATAATACTTGCACTCAAAGGCTATTACCAAAGACATATAGGCAAGTTCTCAATTAACTAAGCCAAAGTACTTATCAGTGGCACAAATAGAATAAATTCTCATTTAACAAGCCAAAGTACTTATCCGCACAAATAGAATAAATTCTCATTTAACAAGCCAAAGTACTTATCAAGGCATACATAGAATAATTCTCTTTTAACAAGCCAAAGTACTTATCCGCATACATAGAATAATTCTTTTAACAAGCCAAAGTACTTATCCGCACAAATAGAATAATTCTCTTTAACAAGCCAAAGTACTTATCCGCACAAATAGAATACATTCTCATTTATCAAGCCAACGTACTTATCCGGGCACAAGTAGAATAAATTCTCATTTATCAAGCCAAAGTACTTATCCGGGCACAAATAGAATAAATTCTCATTTAACAAGCCAAAGTACTTATCAAGGCATACATAGAATAAATTCTCATTTATCAAGCCAAAGTACTTATCCGGGCACAAGTAGAATAAATTCCCATTTAACAAGCCAAAGTACTTATCCGGGCACAAGTAGAATAAATTCCCATTTAACAAGCCAAAGTACTTATCCGGGCACAAATAGAATAAATTCTCATTTATCAAGCCAAAGTACTTATCCGGGCACAAGTAGAATAATTCTCTTTTAACAAGCCAAAGTACTTATCCGGGCACAAATAGAATAAATTCTCATTTATCAAGCCAAAGTACTTATCCGCACAAGTAGAATAAATTCTCATTTATCAAGCCAAAGTACTTATCCGCACAAATAGAATAAATTCTCATTTATCAAGCCAAAGTACTTATCCGCACAAGTAGAATAAATTCTCATTTAACAAGCCAAAGTACTTATCAAGGCATACATAGAATAATTCTCTTTAACAAGCCAAAGTACTTATCCGCATACATAGAATAATTCTCTTTAACAAGCCAAAGTACTTATCCGCACAAATAGAATAATTCTCTTTAACAAGCCAAAGTACTTATCCGCACAAATAGAATAAATTCTCATTTATCAAGCCAAAGTACTTATCCGGGCACAAGTAGAATAAATTCTCATTTATCAAGCCAAAGTACTTATCCGGGCACAAGTAGAATAATTCTCTTGTAAAAAGCCAAAGTACTTATCCGGGCACAAATAGAATAAATTCTCATTTATCAAGCCAAAGTACTTATCCGGGCACAAGTAGAATAAATTCTCATTTATCAAGCCAAAGTACTTATCCGGGCACAAATAGAATAAATTCTCATTTATCAAGCCAAAGTACTTATCCGGGCACAAGTAGAATAAATTCTCATTTAACAAGCCAAAGTACTTATCCGGGCACAAATAGAATAAATTCTCATTTAACAAGCCAAAGTACTTATCAAGGCATACATACATTCTTTTATAAAAGACTCCTTTCTATGTAAAGCCCCAAGATACTAACACCGTAGTATCAAGGCGTGTCTATTTTTCAAGGTAAGTTACTACACTTCAGAAAACTCATTTCAAAGCTTGAAATCAAGTAACTCCAATTTTTTACAATCTAGGCAACTTATGCCGATTTAATCAAAATAGACAACTTTCTAAACCTTCCATAAAGCCGTTATAACCAACTTCCCATAAAGCCGTTATAACCCTTTATGGTTTTAGTCGTATCCATTCCTTCAATAACCAAGAGACTTATACTATTAAAACCAAGTATCACATACTTACAAATCAAGTTCTTAACTTTCAAAAATACTTCAAGTCTCTTAATAGTTAGAAAACAAGTTTTCTTCTACTTTTACACCTCCAGTAACTTCACCCTTAACGCACGTTACTTCTCGTAAATCAGGTCATTTCTCCTCTTTGAAATCCAATAACTAAATCACTCCTTTGACTCCCCTAAAGTCATTATAATGACCTTTAGGTTTTAGAACTAAGGCACTAGCCAAAAGATTTGGAAATCACTTCCTTTTCAAGTTTCTATGTACTTTAAGAAAAATACCTTCACTTTTAAGAATCCAAACTTCCTAAGGAAATGGATTATACTACTTACAATTTAAACATCAAAGTACACTCAAGGAAGTACATAGAACAAATTCTATTTTAGGCAATCCAACTACAAGCAAGGAATGGATCATTCAAGGAGTAGAACTTACTTTCTTTATTCTAAGGAATCATGCTAGAAGAGAGATAGTTCACATACCTTTCGGCTAATATCCACAAGCTGCGAATATGCCGCACGTAGAAGTGTCAACCTATAATGGTCACAACAAGACTATCAACTTCTAGTCTCTACGAGAATAATACTAAGTATTTAGTCTCTAATTCTACGGAAAATCGGCAAAGACTTCCTTTGTTTCGACTCACTTGCCACCTTTTCAAGGCCGAATACAATAACCAACAAGCCACATTTAAGGCTCCAAACAACAACCAAACAAAGGGGATTACACGCCTTACAATACGTGTAAAATTCCGCCCCACAATTCATACGAAATAGCTTAAAACTCCAAGCCATTCTCTACAACTACATACTAACAATTCAAAGTCTTTTCCAATCCTTTTCCAATTCAAGTTCTTAGGTCAACATGTTACTTAGTCATAAACAACTTCAACAACTAAAATTCCTTCTTTATACAACATGTGACGACTTAACTAATAATCGACTTGAATTGAAATCTTAAAGCTAAACATGCTAGATTTCGGATTAGGTTCCAATAGTCCAAATACTTATCAAACTTCATACTATAAAACTCATGCTTGCTAATAACCATAGCTACAATGATAAGTAAACCTTAATTGCTAAAACGACAAAAATAATATCTTTATAAGCCCTTAAAATTTCCAAGATCCAAAGTCGCGCTTAGCAATTCTTAGCTCCTTTCCTTAAGTTCCAATCCTCCAAGCACTCCTTAGAGGCCTATGAAGAACCCATCTTCAAGTTCCAACTTAAAAGTTGAAGAACTCCAATAGTTTCCGCCATGACTAACGTGAAAACTCCGCTTTCCAAATCTTTCTATTGAGATATCCTTACAATACCCTAAGGGACATTGGGTTAAAGTCTTGTGGCTAATGGATCAAAACTACAAATTTCTCATGTGGGAAATTGCACTTACCGAGAGCATGTCAAGAACAACAATTGTTGGGATATTTTCTAAGTGTAAAATGAGCTTGTCTTGCACTAGCTATGTATATAAAACACATCGAGGGCTTGGATTAATACACTTGTGGTCAGGATGAAAGACAATTAATGAAAAGCTTGGACAAGTTGACTAGTCAACAAAATCAAGCTAGCAAGACTAATCTTCCAAAGTGGTCAATGACCATTTTACCCTTTGTACAAATTTCGACCAAGCCATGTGGGGTGCCACGTGTCGCCTCTCATTCGTCCATAAAATTCCAGAACCCTCGTGGGCCCCACAAACGTAAAATTCCTGTGGGCCCCACGTGACCAAATCCGCAAAAATAAGTTTCCATAATATTACTAAGTCCCATACTCTTCAAATAATGTATTTTGAGAATCCAATTCTCAACAACGAACATTTTCCTTTCCGACGTTTCGAACATTTTCCATTGAAAACAATTCTTCCTTTCGCACTAATTTCCAAGTCTTGGTTCCTACGCACACTCTCTTATACATGTCCTCGACTTACGGGGTGTAACATTCTTCCTTAGAAACATTCGTCCCCGAATGTTCTTAGTCGCTGCTAAAATATACTAACTCAGATAATCTCTATACTATGCCTATCAATCAAAACCGCACAAGACCAACGATGCCACACATGGCCACCACAACATACGTGAACATAATAATGGACCTTTCGTTCGTGGTCCCTTCTCACAAAACTCAAGGTTACGCTTCTCAAACACGGATCCTTAGAGGTTCCTTTCTTTCCTTACTTGCCATACTTTTTCGTACTTTCAAACTCATCTAGTACACGCACAAAATCTCAAATTTTGTTTCTATTCTCCACTCCTTGGAGTTACTAATCAAACTCGCCATTAAGCTACTCACATTCCGTTAAGGCTTTTCTGGTCCTTACGACCTACCGGTGGAACGATCCACAAACTTGTACAACGATTAACTAAACTTGGGCTCGACATCCTCGTGGACCCTATCACATAATCGGACCATTTCTAATCGACATTACCCCATTCCATACTATCGGTGACCCGAAATGAGTCCATAACCCACTCATCGCCACACTTAACTCCTCATTCTTAGTCCAAATAAACCTCACTCTTATCTCAAGGTACTTCTTACCCTATCCCCTAATCACTAGAGGTTCGTCACATAGGTCAAGTATTTCTACTGCATAATCTTCCCTATTGGTCTTACATTATCGGGGCCAATTACTACGTGTGAACTCTACACAACTATAGTCTCGCCACTTACCATTCTTGTCAACATTCTTACTTCTCACTTTACTAATCAAAGTATCCCTACCTCGGGTACTATCACTTACAAATCGCTAGCACCGCTTATCTTGGTCAATAACATAATCGCTTCCTCATGACCCTATAGTCTTCTCCTAACCGAAACCGAGGCTCGTGCTGGCCTCAAACTCGGGCGCAGGTTAACTCGCCGATCATGAACAACATCCAGATAACCCGGGCATAAGCCCTATCAACTCTCGAGTCCGACTAGTAGCTCTCGCTACTCCTTTGCCCCATCAAGGGCGGCTGCTCTCCTCGAGGCATAATCAGAACACAACCATACGCCGAGAGGAATTTTCTTACTAACACGCCTCTATGGCACGATCTTAGAGTGAAAAGAATAGAAACCAACTCCTAAATGTCCGTAGCCTCGCTTATGGGCGCGCAACACACCGATAATCAAGACTCTACTAGACACGGCCAGTCAGACATTCCGAGGATCGATCGCTTTGATACCACTGTCACACCAACCTCGCTGTGGATCGTGCCCTACCGGGCACCCTTCTACCTTAACAATACAAGTAAGTCATGAATCAAATAACACCTCATTTTTTTCTTTTAAAACAAACGTGACGCAAGTGGAAAAGCCGACAAGGCCGCCATATATACATAAACAAAAGACACTACACCGCATACGAGTCCAATCCACATATGAATACTGCCTCTAGGAGTTAAATCGAACTACGACGGACAAGGCCCCGCTGCATCTAAAACTATACAAAGCACATCAAGGACATATACCAAAGATAAACTCCTAATGTAAGGAGCTTATCCAAAACCCCGAGCAGATCCTACACTGCCGATCATCGAATCACCTAAACTCGCGGATGAACGCAGCCTCGGGCAGGAGGTCAAGACGAAGAATGTACAGTATGTGAACAAAGAGCATCAGAATGAAATCATAAGATCTAAACAAAACAGAGACATGATGATAGCCAACCTACATGCATAAGCACATATATCAAGTCGTGACGCAGCCCTCAAAGTCACTACTCAAATATAACTACGGGTCTCACGCCCATAATATCAATCGTGCGTGGAATCCTTCTCACCGCATCTGCACGAGGATATAACATAACACCAATAGGCATACATGAACACCAAGTCCCACGGTGGTAAAGATTCGGGGTTTACCCTCACTTATACTCTACCGGAGAAGGTGGTAAAGGTGGTATAGCATCTGGGGTTTACCCTCACATATACTCTACCCGGAGAAGTGGTATGCAGTGGTATAGATTCTGGGGTGCACTTCACATATACTCTACCGAGAAGGTGGTAAACAGTGGTATAAAGATTCGGGGTTTACCCTCACATATACTCTACCGGAGTATGGTAAAGTGTGGTATAGCATCTTGGGGTGTACTTCACATATACTCTACCTCGAGAAGGTGGTAAAGGTGGTATAGCATCTTGGGGTTTACCCTCACTTATACTCTTACCCTATCTCGACCGACCATCAAACAAGACATAAGCACTACCATGTCTTCTATAAAAATCCGAATTTAACCCAAGTACAAGTAACTAAGCATACCCGTGGAATCCCACATCACCGTGCAGACGTCCCAAGAATTACAACAAGACACCACCTTCAACCAGAGTCGCAACTTAATAAAACATAATACTTGCACTCAAAGGCTATTACCAGCACATATAGGCAAGTTCTCAATTAACCAAGCCAAAGTACTTATCAGGGCACAAATAGAATAAATTCTCATTTAACAAGCCAAAGTACTTATCCGGGCACAAATAGAATAAATTCTCATTTATCAAGCCAAAGTACTTATCCGGGCACAAATAGAATAAATTCTCATTTAACAAGCCAAAGTACTTATCAAGGCATACATAGAATAAATTCTCATTTATCAAGCCAAAGTACTTATCCGGGCACAAGTAGAATAAATTCCCATTTAACAAGCCAAAGTACTTATCCGGGCACAAGTAGAATAAATTCCCATTTAACAAGCCAAAGTACTTATCCGGGCACAAGTAGAATAAATTCTCATTTAACAAGCCAAAGTACTTATCCGGGCACAAATAGAATAAATTCTCATTTATCAAGCCAAAGTACTTATCCGGGCACAAGTAGAATAATTCTCTTTAACAAGCCAAAGTACTTATCCGCACAAATAGAATAAATTCTCATTTATCAAGCCAAAGTACTTATCCGCACAAGTAGAATAAATTCTCATTTATCAAGCCAAAGTACTTATCCGCACAAATAGAATAAATTCTCATTTATCAAGCCAAAGTACTTATCCGCACAAGTAGAATAAATTCTCATTTAACAAGCCAAAGTACTTATCAAGGCATACATAGAATAATTCTCTTTAACAAGCCAAAGTACTTATCCGCATACATAGAATAATTCTCTTTAACAAGCCAAAGTACTTATCCGCACAAATAGAATAATTCTCTTTAACAAGCCAAAGTACTTATCCGCACAAATAGAATAAATTCTCATTTATCAAGCCAAAGTACTTATCCGCACAAGTAGAATAAATTCTCATTTATCAAGCCAAAGTACTTATCCGCACAAGTAGAATAATTCTCATTTAACAAGCCAAAGTACTTATCCGGGCACAAATAGAATAAATTCTCATTTATCAAGCCAAAGTACTTATCCGGGCACAAGTAGAATAAATTCTCATTTATCAAGCCAAAGTACTTATCCGGGCACAAATAGAATAAATTCTCATTTATCAAGCCAAAGTACTTATCCGGGCACAAGTAGAATAAATTCTCATTTAACAAGCCAAAGTACTTATCCGGGCACAAATAGAATAAATTCTCATTTAACAAGCCAAAGTACTTATCAAGGCATACATACATTCTTTTATAAAAGACTCCTTTCTATGTAAAGCCCCAAGATACTAACACCGTAGTATCAAGGCGTGTCTATTTTTCAAGGTAAGTTACTACACTTCAGAAAACTCATTTCAAAGCTTGAAATCAAGTAACTCCAATTTTTTACAATCTAGGCAACTTATGCCGATTTAATCAAAATAGACAACTTTCTAAACCTTCCATAAAGCCGTTATAACCAACTTCCCATAAAGCCGTTATAACCCTTTATGGTTTTAGTCGTATCCATTCCTTCAATAACCAAGAGACTTATACTATTAAAACCAAGTATCACATACTTACAAATCAAGTTCTTAACTTTCAAAATACTTCAAGTCTCTTAATAGTTAGAAAACAAGTTTTCTTCTACTTTTTAAACCTCAAGTAACTTCACCCTTAACGCAAGTTACTTCTCTTAAATCATGTCATTTCTCCTCTTTTAAATCAAATAAGTAAATCACTCCTTTGACTCCCCTAAAGTCATTATAATGACCTTTAGGTTTTAGAACTAAGGCACTAGCCAAAAGATTTGGAAATCACTTCCTTTTCAAGTTTCTATGTACTTTAAGAAAATACCTTCACTTTTAAGAATCCAAACTTCCCTAAGGAAATGGATTATACTACTTACAATTTAAACATCAAAGTACACTCAAGGAAGTACATAGAACAAATTCTATTTTAGGCAATCCAAATACAAGCAAGGAATGGATCATTCACGAGTAGAACTTACTTTCTTTATTCTAAGGAATCATGCTAGAAGAGAGATAGTTCACATACCTTTCGCTAATATCCACAAGCTAAGCCTAATATGTCAGACGAGAAGTGTCAACCTATAATGGTCACAACAAGACTATCAACTTCTAGTCTCTACGAGAATAATACTAAGTATTTAGTCTCTAATTCTACGGAAAATCGGGCAAAGACTTCCTTTGTTTCGACTCACTTGCCACCTTTTTCAAGGCCGAATACAATAACCAACAAGACACATTTAAGGCTCCAAACAACAACCAAACAAAAGGATTACACGCCTTACAATACGTAAAATTCCGCCCACAATTCATACGAAATAGCTTAAAACTCCAAGCCATTCTCTACAACTACATACTAACAATTCAAAGTCTTTTCCAATCCTTTTCCAATTCAAGTTCTTAGTCAACATGTTACTTAGTCATAAACAACTTCAACAACTAAAATTCTTCTTTATACAACATGTGACGACTTAACTAATAATCGACTTGAATTGAAATCTTAAAGCTAAACATGCTAGATTTCGGATTAGGGTTCCAATAGTCCAAATACTTATCAAACTTCATACTATAAAACTCATGCTTGCTAATAACCATAGCTACAATGATAAGTAAACCTTAATTGCTAAAACGACAAAAATAATACCTTTATAAGCCCTTAAAATTTCCAAGATCCAAAGTCGCGCTTTAGCAATTCTTAGCTCCTTTCCTTAAGTTCCAATCCGCCCAAGCACTCCCAGAGGCCTATGAAGAACCCATCTTCAAGTTCCAACTTCAAAGTCAAGAACTCCAATAGTTTCCGCCATGACTAACGTGAAAACTCCGCTTTTCAAATCTTTCTATCGAGATATCCTTACAATACCCTAAGGGACATTGGGTTAAAGTCTTGTGGCTAATGGATCAAAACTACAAATTTCTCATGTGGAAATTGCACTTACCGAGAGCATGTCAAGAACAACAATTGTCGGGATATTTTCTAAGTGTAAAATGAGCTTGTCTTGCACTAGCTATGTATATAAAACACATTGAGGGCTTGGATTAATACACTTGTGGTCTGGATGAAAGACAATTAATGAAAAGCCAGGATGCTCGACTAGTCAACAAAATCAAGCTAGCAAGACTAATCTTCCAAAGTGGTCAATGACCATTTTACCCTTGTACAAATTTCGACCAAGCCATGTGGGGTGCCACGTGTCGCCTCTCATTCGTCCCATAAAATTCAGAACCCTCGCGTGGCCCCACAAAACGTAAAATTTCTGTGGGCCCCACGTGACCAAATCCGCAAAAATAAGTTTCCATAATATTACTAAGTCCCATACTCTTCAAATAATGTATTTTGAGAATCCAATTCTCAACAACGAACATTTTCCTTTCCGACGTTTCGAACATTTTTCCGTTGGAAAAACAATTCTTCCTTTCGCACTAATTTCCAAGTCTTGTTCCTACGCACACTCTCTTATACATGTCCCGACTTACGGGTGTAACATAAACCGTCACTGAGGGTGACAAGTGTCACTCTCGTTGGCCCAAAAATGTTCCGCCGCTTCTAAAAATCCGCAAAAATACAAAACGACATAGCCGGAATTTTCCCTTCGTAAGCTTAGTAAAACGTTTCGTCGAAAAACGACTTTAATCGGGTGTTGTGCACAAAATTTCGAAACATGCCTAACTTTAAGTCTCAAACTTTCGTACGTACGTCTCCACGTACATACTCTGAAATACGGGGTATAACAAAACTCTCGTTCCCTGGCTTACCCTTTTCAACTACCCATGTTTTCTAATCACATTTAACACAATGATATCCGTACATAGCACTTAACATGTACCCACCATAACAACATAAACAAGTCTCTTAAGGGCTAAAGATATCTCTGCAACTACTGCCTCACTTTTCCTTTGCCGCTCTTGTCACGAATTCGCCCGGCTCGTGGATCGTGCCTTACCCGCACCCAAGTAGTCATACATCGTAGTAATCTGAATATAAAACAAGACATGAAACAGCTTGTAAAAGAGACACGCTTTATGTGAGAAAATGTCGCTTTCAAGCATATATACATAACATAGGTTTGCAGCTACATCCCAACTGCATACACTAGGACTGCACTTAAGGAAGTAACAACTATGGCGGACAGGGCCCGCCATACCGAATGTACAAAACTATCTACAATACAGGAGATCATACCAAACAGAGAGCTCCGGAGAAGATGGAGCTCCCGACACCAACGTAGATCCTAAGGATGTGGATCTAGCACTGCCGCCTCTTACCGCGCATGAACGCACTTCAAGGAGGTCAAGATAACAGTACCAAGTATGTGAAATCAGAAAGTACTTAAATGAAAACATATCATTTTAAAATCGGGCCATATATATGTATGAAACAACCAAGGTAACCGCACATAGTGCCACATCATAAACAAGAGCAATAATAGGTAAATCAGTAATGTGTCTTTTCTAGGTCGCGAATGATCAAGCAGGCCAATTGCCCATAGTATCACCATGCAAGCCTAATCTCGACTCAGAGTCCGTGATAGGCCACTCACGTAGGCCCGCATAGGGTATATAACCCCGCATCGAGGGTAGCTACTCCTCGGCATCGTCCTGGACTCGTAGTCCGCATGGCCACATAGACCGCATGAGGTATAACCCCGCACACTAACTTGGAACACCCGTAGCTCCGCATAGGTCCCCTGGACCCGCATGAGGTATTCTCGAATCATGGTCCCAGACCGCCTGAGTCTACCCCGCATCGGAGGGCAGCTTAACCCCCGGTAATATGTCAAGAGGTGAGTGATATTACACTAACATAACAGCTTATTGTTAAACAACATAAGCACAACAAGAATACTCTCTTATACAAACGTTACAAGACACTAACACACATAGCATCATATCATGTCTACTTATCAAACCATCTTGTTATTCTTTTCACAAATCAATATAAGTCTGTTATAAACACATAGGTAAACTGCCTTTTTATTATTCTTGCCGTTATACCTAACTTCCCATAAAGCTAGTATAACTCTTAAGCTTCGCTTTAAAACTAATTAGTTCTCTTCTCAGAAGAAAATGATTCAATATTCTTTTGAAATGCTTTAAGATCCTTATTATTCGTGCTTAAGTCGCAAGACATTGCCGTAAGTATTATTCAGCTTAAGTCAAAAGACATTGCCGTAGTTATTATTCGCTTAACACATGACGCCTACCGCATTACATATATATTTTAAAATATCATGCTTTAGGAAAATCACATACCTTCTCAAATAAAACCACCGCCAAGTTGAATATGTCGCACGCAGATTCAACCTATAATAGTCGACACGCCTATCAACGCTCGCACTACTCAAGATTCTAAGCGAGTGTTCTCTATCCTACGGAAAATTGGGCAGACTTCCCTACCCGTGAGCTACTCAAGTTCATCAGGAAAACAAATTCTAAGTAAGTACGCTTTGATTATTCTTCTTTAAACCCTTCTACCGTGATAATAGTTCAATTCTATTCTTTAATATCCTTCTAAGTATTTATACTTATTTCTATACTTCTACAAAGATGTATTCTCTAATTACAAAAGAAGGACAAGTTTATTTACCTCGTAAGCCCAATAATATCCTAGATAAAAGTCTACCGAGCAAGGTTTAGCTCCTAAGTTGTACGCCTCCCAGAGTCTAAGAAAACCTTAGAAGTTCTTCACAACTTCTACTAAGGACTAAGGATTTGGGCTAGGTATTTTGGGCATTATAACAATACTAGAAGGCAACTTTTCTACCAAGGGAGGGGGTAGATTTCGGCTAGGCAGGGGGATAGCCTGCCTAAGCTTCTCAAGGGGGTGTTGGACGAAAAGGCTTAAGGGATAGGAGAGGATTTTAGACTTGGAAAGTTTTTGTGGATGAAGAACTCTTCATCTCAAGAGGGGTATTTATAGTTCAAGGGATGGCCAACCAATGGCCAAGATGGTGCCAAGTGCAAGGCAAGTGTAAGGTGAGGATTAGGCAAGTGTCCTTAGCCAACTTGCACACAAAATATCCTACCAACTACTTGACAAAAATGGCTATCCAATTCGGTCCATTTCCGCCATTAAGTCCACCAATGAGAGGTGACAAGTTGTCGCCTCTCGTTGGTCCAAAGTGTTCGCCTCTCGGAAAAATCCGCAAAAATTAGAAATGACATAGCCGAATTTATCCTACGCGAGTTGTGTAAAACGCTTCGCCTGAAAACGATTCTTTAGTGAGTCAGGCCCAAGTATTTTCGCCCAAGCCAAACTTTTAAGGCTAAACTCAGACGTATTCCTCACGCACATACTCGGAAATACGGTATAACATTCTCCTCCTTAGAAATATTCGTTCCGAATGTTCCTTCCCAAGACAGATAACGATAAGGTTCTTCATAACTTAAACAGCTTTGCAAATGCCACACACGCCACAAAACAACACTTAGGCATAAACGATAATGAAAATTTACAAGTAGAAAGTGAATTACCCGGAGGTGTGGGAATAGTGAGGATACTTCGCCTCATGTCCTCCTCGCCTTCCCACATCATCTCCTCCCCGAGCTCGCTCCGCCACAAGACTTTGACGGAAGCCACGCCCTTCGTCCGCAGACGCTTAACTCCGACGATCGATTATCGCGCATGGAATCTCCTCATACGATAACCCCTGGCCACCGACATCGCCAATCGTGTACCTAGATGGATCCCCGATACATCTCCTCAAAGATAGATACGTGAAAATCGGATGCACCGCTCCAGATCGGACGGCAGATTCAACTCATAGGCAACCTTGCCTACCTCGCGACAATCAAACGCCCAATGTACTGGGCCGAAGCTTCTTCTTCCCGAATCTCATCACACCCTTCATGGGTGACACCTTTAGAAAACCCAATCATGAACTCGAACCTGATGCCGACGACGATGATCCGTGATATGACTTCGCCGACTCGAGCCGCCAAGAACCTCTCCCGATAAGCTTCACCTTATCCATCGTCACGCACCAACCGTCCCACTAATCGCACTCGCCCACATCGAACCAGCCTATAGGCGACCGCACTTCCTCCCATACAAGGCCTCATAAGGCGCCATCCGAATACCGGAGTGGTAGCTATTATTGTATGCAAACTCAACTAGAGGCAAATGATCCTCCCAGCTACCCTCGGTCAATAACACAAAGCTCGCAAAGATATCCTCGCAGTCCGATAGTGCGCTCGCCGTCCGTCTGCTCTGCGGATGGAATGCAGATTGTCAAAGCTCACCAAGGCCCCTAAACCTCTCGAAAGACTCCGTAAGCTTAGCCAGAACCGGGCTCTCTGCTCGATATGATCGAAGTAGGACTCCATGCACCGACGATCTCTGATGTAAAGTCCGCATAATCTCACCTAAAAAGTCGCCCCGACGGAAGAAAGTGGGCTGATTTCACACCGCCGACGATAACCCATATAGAATCATGTCTCCTCCGAGTGCGAGGCAATCCCGTGATGAAGTCCATGTTGATCACCTCCCACTTCCGTGTCGGATCTCTATCGCTCAGAATAAAACCACCGTGCCTCGTGCTCTACCTTCACCGCCGACAACACGCACCGAGCTACGAACTCGCAACGCCCTCTTCAAGCCATCCCACCAATACACGTATCTAAGGTCGTCGGGTACATCTTGGTCGACTCGACGGATAGAGTAACGCGCTACCGCAGGCTTCCCCAAGAACTCCGCCGCCAAGTCCTCAAACATCCGAACACACAACTCGCCAAACCTTAGCACCACATCAAGTGCTACCTCAAAAGGACCCTTGCCCTCACGTAAGAGTCAGATCACGATAACGTGTCAAAATCGATCCTCGAATCTGCCTTCTTCACCTCCTCGACGATGGAAGACTCGCAACCTCACGAACTCGAACCCCACCGCTATCGTAATCAATCAAACGGACACCAAGGCTCGCTAATCGATGCAAATCACGAACCATGTCCCTCCTCTCTAGCCGCACATCCGATAGGCTCCCATCGACCTACGACTAAAAGCATCCGCCACGACATCGCCTTCCCGTGGTATAGATATCAACATCGTAATCCTTAAGCAACTCTAACCACCGCCTCGCCGTAAGTTCAACTCCTCCGGTCAAGATATACCGAGGCTCTGTGGTCAGATAAATATCCACGTGAACCCCATACAAATAGTGCCTCCAGATCTTCAAGGCGTGAATCACCGCCGCTAACTCCAAATCAGCGGGTAGTTCCTCTCGTGTTTCTTCACCGCCGGATGAATACGCTTATAACCTTGCCATGCCGCATCAACACACATCCCAACCCGATGCCCGACATCACAATACACAACATAACCGCTCGACCTCCGGAAGAGTAAGAACGGGCGGTCGCCGCCTCTCCTTCAAGAATCGAAGCCCCGCCACAAGCATCACCATCAAACTTAGCCGCTTCCGAGTCACCTAGTCAATGGTGCGTAGATAAGCAAACTTCTACGAACCGATAATAACTCGCAAGGCCTAAAATCGCGAACCTCGTCTGAGTAAGAGGTCCAGGCCAAGTCCTCGATCGCTTCGATCTTGGCCAGATTCACTGAATGTCATCACCACAATATGCCCAAGAAAAGCCACCGGTTAACCAAAACTCACATTTGGAAAACTTGGCGATAATCGCTGGTCCCGAGAATCACAAGACAGCCTCAAATGCTCCGCATGCTCTCGCCTCGAGCGTGAATAAACCAAGCTTTCATCAATGAACACTATCACAAACGTGTTCAAAATGGTTTGAACACTCGGTTCATCAAATCCATGAATACACGAGCATCGTCAACCCAAAAGACATGACTCAACTCATAATGCCCGCACGTCCGAATGCAATTCTAGGGACATCCACCTCTCGACTCGCACTGATGATAGCCCGACCAGATCAATCTTGAGAAACATCTCGCACTTCGCAATCGTCGAACAAATCATCAATCTCGGGAAGGGGTATTCGTTTAATGGTCACCTTGTTCACCGTCATTATCAACACACATACGCAGCTGGCCCCGCCCTTCTTCTTTACGAACAATACCGCTTCCTGCGAGAAACACTAGGCCCGATGAAGCCCTTCTCCAAAGAAATCCCTAAGCCGATCCTTCAACTCTCTCAACTCGGCAGTGCCATTCAGATGGCGAATGGAAATAAAGCCGAGTGTCCGCAATATGTCTATACAAAACTCAATCTCCTCTCGTGAGGATACCCGGAGGTCGTCTGAAACACGCTCGGGAACTCTCTCGACCACCGGAATCGACGGAAAATCTGGTACCGCAACTTCAAGATCAAACATCCGAACGAGATGGTAGATATACCCTTCGCACCATCTTCCTAGCCTTGAGGTAGGAAATAAACCTACCCTCGGCGATACCGTGCTCCTCCCACTCAACAACCGGCCCTCAGAAATCGAACTGCATTACTCTCTCTTCGCAGCCTACATTGGCGTAGCAAGAAGCTAGCCAATCCATCCCCATGATCACGCCGGTCAATCATCTCCAACTCTATCAAGTCGGCCAGGTCCGACGATCAGAATGGTCACAGACAAGCCCTATATACCCGCCGAGCTACCACCGAATCACCCATCGCGTAGCTACCTCGAAGTGGTCTATGGACTCGTGCTCTATCCCTATCCTACTAGCAACAAGGGAGATATATAGGACAGAGTAGAACCCGGATCTATCAAGGCATACACATCAAACCTGAACCGATAAGGTACCGTGACGACATCAGTGAGGCCTCCGATCCCGCTGGCCGACAAAGCATAAATGCGGTTCTCGAGGACCGCTAGAATCGGGACCGCGCCACGACCTGCCGCGACTGGTCCATGAGTACCTTGCCCTCCGGGCGAGTAGCCGCTTGGGATGGAAGACCGCAAAGAACTCGTAGGTCGACTTACCATCAAGATCGCTTGGTCTGACAAGCCGCATAGTGACCTCGCTGCTACAATCAAACAAGCTCCCGTAGCGCACCACAACTCCCGGTGGGATCTACCGTGACGCCACACCGGCGGGTGGTCCCGACGCCGCACTTCGCCGCCTCGACGCTCAAGCCCCGCCTCGGTCCGCCTCGAATATCTCGGCCGGCCGAGGACGGCAGAGTGCTCAGCCGCTATGGTGCACCTAGATCGCCGAGGCCGCCACCACGATAGCTACCAAAAGACTCGCGCCCCGGCCTTCTCGCCGCCGTCACAACCCGCTTGCCTCACGCCTCGCATCCAAGAGCATGAGCTCGCATGCGGTAATGTCCATACCCTACAAGAGAAACACCCGCACACGATTCGCCATATAGTCATCTAGCCCGGTGACGTAGCGGTGCACCCTATCCTCCATATTCGCTACTAACATCGGGACATATCGAGCCAATGAATCAAACTCGACATTGTACTCCCTAACAAGGCCCTCTCGCCAAAGAAGAAAAATCTATTAGCCCGCGCCTCCTCATCCGTGGAGGCAAGAAGTGAGTGAGGAAAGCCTCCGAGAACTCATCCCAAGTAGCCGGGACGCGGTTTCTCCCGATAACTCCCACGAATCAAACCAATCGATCGCGTATCACGCAACCTATGTGAACCAAAGATCACTGACTCGGTCTCCGACGCCTAATCACTCTCAAAATCCTCAGAGCCGACGGATGAACTCCCGCGATCATCCTCCCGCCACCCGCAAAACTCCTGAGGCTACAACTCGTGAAGTCTCGTAGCCTCAAACTCTCTCGCCTCGGGTGAACCACGGTACGACCGGGCCGGCATCGAACCGCCAGATCCACCGCCCTCATGTTCGCCACGATCTCGCCAAGAATCGCCATCTTCTATAACCCATCTCATCCGCCCAGCCGCGGACGAGGTGAGGTATCGTGGTCTCATCACCGCCGCCGCGCCCTAAACCTCTCGGTCGGCGGCGCGTCAGAGAACTCGCCGCCTCGTATAGATCGGGCCCGAGCCCTCGTGACTTAGGTGTCCCACTAGCGCCTCCTCACGCTTGCCCTTCTCGCCCGGTTGCCTTACGCGAGGCATAATCATGTAAAAAGGGATACGTTAGAAGGGTCCACTTATAACACGACTTCTAAGGCACGATCTCGTAATGAGAAGAATGGAAACCAATCCTAAATATCCTATAGCCTCTTGATTATTGGTGGTGCACAACACACCGATAATCAAGACTTACTAGATACTTCGTAGACACTTTCCGAGATTAATCGCTCGATACCACTTTTGTCACGACTGCTCGGCTCGTGGATCGTGCCTTACCCGCACCCAAGTAGTCATACATCGAGTAATCACGAATATAAAACAAGACATGAAACAGCTTGTAAAAAGAGACACGCTTTATGTGAGAAAATGTCGCTTTTCGCATATATACATAACATAGGTTTGCGCTACATCCCAACTGCACACTAGACTACGCACTTCAAGGAAGTAACAACTATGGCGGACAGGCCCCGCCATACCCCGAATGTACAAAACTATCTACAATACAGGAGATCATACCAAACAAGAGAGCCTCGGAGAAGACGGAGCTCCCGACACCAACGTAGATCCTAAGGATGTGGATCTAGCACTGCCGCTCTTACTCGCAGATGAACGCACTTCAAGGAGGTCGACAACAGTACCAAGTATGTGAAATCAGAAAGTACTTAAATGAAAACATATCATTTTAAAATCAGTTTACATATATGTATGAAACAACCAAGGTAACCGCACATAGTGCCACATCATAAACAAGAGCAACAATAGGTAAATCAGAATGTCTTTTCTAGATCGCGAATGATCGCAGGCCAATTGCCCGTAGTATCACCACGCAAGCCTAACTCGACTCCAGTAGTCCGCATAGGCCACTCACGTAGGCCCGCATAGGTATATAACCCCGCATCGAGGGTAGCTACTCCTGCATCGCCCCGACTCGTAGTCCGCATGGCCACATAGACCGCATGAGGTATAACCCCGCACACTAACTTGGAACACCCGTAGCTCCGCATAGGTCCCCTGGACCCGCATGAGGTATTCTCGAATCATGGTCCTGCATCACCGAAGTCTACCCCGCACGGAGGCGCCTAACCCCTGAATATGTCAAGAGGTGAGTGATATTACACTAACATAACAGCTTATTGTTAAACAACATAAGCACAACAAGAATACTCTTATACAAACGTTACAAGACACTAACACACATAGCATCATATCATGTCTACTTATCAAACCATCTTGTTATTCTTTTCACAAATCAATATAAGTCTGTTATAAACACATAGGTAAACTGTTCCTTTTTGTTATACCTCATATTTCCAGAGTATATACGTAAGGACGTACGTACGACAATTTGAGACTTTAAGTTTGGCATAGGTTCGAAATTTGTGCACAACACCCGGTTAGAGTCGTTTTTAGACTAAACGCTTTACGAGCTTTCAAGGCGGAAAATTCCGCTATGTCATTTAGTATTTTTGTAATTTTTCCGAGAGACGAAATGTTTTGGACCAACGGGAGGGTGACACTTGTCACCCTGCCGACGCTGGGTTGGCCGAATTGGTCACGTCTTCTTGGCCTAGTGGCTCCTTGTTTTGGCCTTGTTTTGTGGCTTGTTTGGTGCCATGTTTTGTGCCTTGTTTTATGGAGTAGGGGTTAGAGTGCACTTGGCTTGATCAAGGCCTTACACTTGCCTTGCACATGGCTTGATCTCGCCATTGGTCGCCCTTGGCTTCCTATAAATACCCCCTTCGAGATGAACTTCTTCATCCTAAATTTCACTAAGTGTTGAAATCCTCCTCCTCTTGTATGTTGTTCTCGCCCAAGAGGTCTTTCCCCTTTGAGGAGCTTTGGTCGAGAGGCCTCCCTCACCTCATGTGTCTAGCCTGGGTACCCCTAGCCTAGTTGTTTTCGTGATAATACCCTCAGTGGTATAGAAATACTCTCCAAGTATTGTTATAATGCCCAAAATACCTTGGCCTTGTACCTTGTAGTATTCCAAAGTTACCTCTATACGTAGAGCCCAGAAATACTACCTTTTGTCCTTTTACTCTCAAACCGAAACCCTAAGGAAATCTTCATAGTTGGTTGAAGTATGTAAGTAGAAGTTGGTTAGAACTTAAGGGTTGTTTGGAGCGGATTGAGCGCGGAGTAGAGCTAAACCTTGCTCAGATCGACTTTTATCTCGGATAATATTGGGCTTATCGAGGTAAATAATCTTGTCCCCCTTTGGTAATTGGAAATTACACGTCGTTGTAATATATAGTTGAAGTATACTATATATAAAACTGAACTTATTATTGTGGCAATGTCTTTTGACTTAAGCTCAATTTGAAAGAAAAGAATCGAATCTGTATTTACATAGGATCAGACATAAGAGACTTGTGTAGCTTATCGTAGTAGATTGTACACGCCCGAATAGACGTATAACCCCCCGTTGGCTTGGTAGCCACCCGATAGAGGAGGAGATTTACGCGGCTATGGGGAGGTCGCGAATTTTCAGAGAGTATGGGAACCGTGTGTTTAGAAGTTAATAAGCGCCTTGTGGCCTTATAGGTCAAGTACTACGTATGGCGTGATCTACGTGGCTTAAGGAGTAGCCGACGGCCGAGGTACTTGGAGCATTTTGCTATTAGTCGATAATCTTCGCGAGGTATGTGAACCTCTTCCTAGCTCTTCTAGCATGATATGTGTATAACTATGTAGTACCAGACGCATACGTGTTAAATGTATTTGATTGGTTTAAAACATAAAGTGTTATAACGGTCTTATGGGAAGTTGGTTATAACAAATTTTATGTAGTAAGAAGTGCTTGTGATTTTTAAAAGGTAATCGGCTTGATGTGTGATAATAAAGAATCGAAGTATTTCAAAAGATTTATGAATCATTTCAAGGAAGAGTAATACTTGGTTTTGAAAACATAAGAGTTATACTAGCTTTACGGGAAGTTAGGTATAACGCCTTAAGAGAAATAAAAGAATGGTTTACTGATTTTTAGAAGTTAAGAGACTTAATCTTAAAAGATAAGAGACTTGACTTAATTGAATTAATATGAGTTTTGTGTGAAACCTCATTCGTGAGTAATGAGTACGTGGTTTTTAAAAGGAATAATGTTTTACTGATTTCGGAAATCAGAATGTGTATCGACAAACCACTGCAGCGTTAATAAAGGAAAATGTATTGAATAATGAAGTATTACTAAAACCAAAGAGAAACCTCCATCTACATGAAGATAAGATGAGACAAAATGATATTACATTTTCTAGATCATGGCTGCTTAATAAGATTGATTATGAATAAGAATAACCTACACTCATATAAGGCATATGTTACTCAATTGTTTTAAAAGAGATTAAGACATTGAACTATGAAACTTTTCTAAAATAAAGAGCCTTG
The DNA here is from genome assembly GCA_029844215.1 of Przewalskia tangutica. Taxonomy (NCBI): domain Eukaryota; kingdom Viridiplantae; phylum Streptophyta; class Magnoliopsida; order Solanales; family Solanaceae; genus Przewalskia; species Przewalskia tangutica. Next base: position 71,488,439 of record CM056727.1, read on the forward strand.
AGTAATTGAAATTAGGCAAACCTAACCTTAGTGGAAAAGAACGTGGTTGAAAAGGGAAGTGTTTTGGTTTACCTAAAACGTGAGTCACTCTATTTTTATACTACGTATCGGTGACTTTTATAAAAGGAATGGATCTCTTTAAAAGGAATTTAGCGTATGTAGTACTTTGAGGTTAACGCCCTGATTTTGACGAAATGAAAGTACTTTGAGTCAGGTATAACTTGCCTATACTTGTTGTTGTATAACGTGCCTATGCTTGTTGTGTCTAACTTGCCTATGCTTATCGAGATAGCCTTTGTTGTGCAAGAATTGTGTTTCTATATTACCGCGTCTCACGGCGGCCGCTGACTTGCTGAGGACTTACTGACGCATCGCAGCGACAAGATTCCACGCATGCTTCCATTATTATTGTTATACGGGCATGACTACACCGATGATGTGGACATGTGACCATTCTGGTTATTTACGCGGCATCGCGGACTTACTTGCCAGGATCGCGCGAGTCTGCTTATTTGCCCCGCCGCCACGTGACGGCGTGGATCTCGTATAGGTTATCGCACCGCCACGGTCGCCTTCGCGAGTCGGTTTGATGGAGCCGTGACTTACGGACGTGATCCGCGCGTAGTCGATTCACTTGCCCCGCCGCCACGTGGCGCAGCGGAGTCGCGAGGCTATCGCACCGCCACGGTCGCCTTCATGATACGGTTGTACAAGATATCGTACGGCCGACCGTAGTTATACTTGCCCCGCACGGTTTTTATGGCACGTGGGACTCGTGTTCATGATACTCTTGGTGTTGTTATATCATAGATCGCCATGGCGAAGGAAATTCCACGCACGAGTGATGAATCGAGGCGCGAGTCCCCGACTTGATATAACCGCTTATATGTTGGTAATCGTAGTTTGGTTGTCATGCATGTCTCCCGCTTTATATAGATTGTTATGATTTCATTTACAGTATTTACAGCTTCACATACTTAGTACCTGTTGTACTGACCTCCTTCGGCCGCTCACGCCGCAGTAGAGGTACATCTATTGCCGATCCCCGCTTAGGATCACATTCCAGGCGTGTTGGAAGCTGCTCCTTCTGAGGCTTATCTTTTGGTATGTTATCCCGAGTCCGCAGGTTCTTGTACATTCGTGGTATGGCGGGCCCCGCCGCCATAGTTGTTGTAAAAATCTTAGAGGTCCAGAGTAATCGCCAAGTGTGGTTGTAAAAGGATTAAACTGTCGGGTTTTATGTATATACCAAGGCAATCGCTTTGGTTGGCCTGCTTATTTATCATACCTCTTGATCCATGTCTATTTGCATGTTTAAGTTTTATTTCCGCCGGTTTTCTCCGATGTTGTATCACCAGGTGCCCGGTAAGGCACTACCACGCCCGGTTCGGTCTTGACAAAGTGGTATCGAGCGCTTAGTCCTCTGAAAGTGTCTACTGCATCGTGTTCAGTAGAGTCTTGATTATCGTTGTGTTGTGCACCACATCTATAATCGTGAGGCTATAGGACATTTAGGATTGGTTTCCATTCTTCTCATTCCGAGATCGTGCCTTAGAGTCGTGTGATAAGATCGACCCTCCGACGCATCTCGCTTTTACCGCTTATGCCTCCGCGCAAGGCAACCCGCCCGTGGCAAGGCAACAGAGGAGTCGCGAGTAGAGCAATGGGCAGAGACCACAAGACTGAGCCTCCACCCCGCACCGGAGCAGAGATGAGTTACGCGAGTGGGCCCGCGACGGCCGTGGTCAGGCCGATTGAGGATAGCCGGACGCAATAGCCCAAAGAGCACCAGCCGGTTCACCCTAGATCGAGATAGTTCGAGGCTACGGATTTTCCGAGTTGTAAACCGCCAGAGTTTTATGGGTCGAGGCACGAGGATGATCCGCAGGAGTTCATCCGAAGCCATACGATCGCGAGTGATCAAGGCATCGAGACCGAGTCGGTGGTCCTAGGTTCGCATCGGCCGCGTGATACCGCAAATGATCGTTTGATTCGCGAGTCGCTCGGGAGAGCATGCACTTCCACCGTGGTGGAACGAGTTCTCGCAGGCCTTTCTTGCACATTTCTTGCCTCCCGTATGGCGAGGGCTCGCCGGCTGATTTTTGGTGTTTCGGCGTAATCCGCGACGGTTCGGGAGTACAATGCGAGTTCGACTCATCGCCCTGCAGACGCCCCCGCGTTGGTAGCTAGTATGGAGGATCGAGTGCACCGATATGTTACAGGCTCGATGATTACCAGCGCAGAGTTGTTCGGTGTAGCTCTTCACCGCACGGACATTGCCCGCACGACGCAGCGCATGCACTGATGTGAGGAGCGGATAAATCGACGGAATGACCAAGGTCAGCAGAAGAGGGCCAGAACAGCAGGGTCCTTTGGTAACTTTCGAGGCGGACCGCCTCAGCAGCAGACTAGTTATGTACCTCCGCCAGTACAGAGTGGTCCTCCACACTTTCTGGACCTTCGGATATTCAGGAGCGTGCCTGGGCTCCTGTGCTCAGATTTTCGGAGTAAGAGTGCTCGCCGGATGAGGCCACCCGTATCTCAGTGTGACCATTGTGGTAAAACCCATAGAGGGGAATGTCGTACTGGTTTGGGAGATTGCTATACTTGCGACCGACAGGCCGCTTTGACTGAGATCGTCCACTGTGGGTAGCATCGTGGGATAGCACAGACTACTAGATCACCATGGTTCTTCACCTTCCATAGCTAGGCAGATGTTCATACACCGCAGCCACGAGAGGTCGCGGTGGAAGTTTCAGCTTTTAGCGGTCCTGAACCGCCTATTTTTCGTATATCCTTAACCCTCTAGAGTTTGTATGTATTGATGTACTGATGATGTGTTTAGTGTTATGATCGGATAGCTTTGTGCTAAAATGTGATTTAGAAACCTGGTTAGTGAAAAAGGATAAGTTTGGGGGGCATGGTAAGTGTGAACCTTAGACTATGTCACGACTGAGACCTTAGAGGTAAGGTCGTCTTGAGTAAAAGATTCATTTTATGTTTGACATTTATCAGAGTGCGTAAGTATACGTGGGATTTATTTGTGTGATAAGTCCAGGGGTAGTGTGAGATGGAAGTGGTAGCTTCATGATGTGAATTAGTAAGATTGTTCCGATCGGGAACAAGAGTTTGGCGCGTCGGCCTGCCGAGGACCATTTCGCGTCAACCAGAACCCGTTGGCGTAGGTCAGCCTGGGTGGTCCCGCCAGTGGTAGGGTCACGAGGGTGCTAGGCCCGAGTTTAGACGACCATCGATGAGTTGGTGGATGTGTTCGACAAGAATCGCTCGTGAAGGCCGAATGACCTTGTGGGATATTACGGCTAGTAAGATGACCAAGTTTGAGTGGTGACTCAAGGTGTGGGAATCAAGCGGCGATCAAGGCGTGGTACGCATCGAGAGAGAGTTCAAGTGTTCTGGGGGCACGACGAGTAAGGAAGGAAGAGAACGCAGTGTTTCGTGGGCTGCCGTGGCGCTGCAACTTGTTAGAGGAACTTCATCGATATCCGTTTGAGAAGGAACATTCGACGAATGTTTCTGGAGGGAGAATGTTATACCGTATTTCCAGTATATACGTAAGGACGACGCACGACAATTTGAGACTTTAAGTTTGGCATAGGTTCAAATTTGTGCACAACACCTTGCTAGAGTCGTTTTCGACTAAACATTTTACGAGCTTGCGGGAAAATTCCGCTATGTCATTTAGTATTTTGCGAATTTTTCCGAGAGACGAAATGTTTTGGACCAACGGAGGGTGACACTTGTCACCCTGTGGACGCTGGGCCGAATTGGTCACGCCTTCGCCTATTGGCTCTTTGTTTTGGCCTTGTTTGTGGCTTGTTTGGTGCCATGTTTTGTGCCTTGTTTTGTGGAGTAGGGGTTAGAGTGCACTTGGCTTGATCAAGGCCTTACACTTGCCTTGCACATGGCTTGATCTTGGCCATTGGTCGCCCTTGGCTTCCCTATAAATACCCCCTCGAGATGAACTTCTTCATCCTAAATTTCACTAAGTGTTGAAATCCTCCCTCCTCTTGTATGTTGTTCTCGCCCAAGAGGTCTTGCCCCTTTGAGGAGCTTTGGCCGGCAGGCCTCCCCTCCCTTTGTGGTGTCTAGCCGTGGGGTACCCCCCCCCCTAGCCTAGTTGTTTTCGTATAATACCCCCCTTTTTGTGGTATAGAAATACTCTCCAAGTATTGTTATAATGCCCAAAATACCTTGGCCTTGTACCTTGTAGTATTCCAAAGTTACCTCTATACGTAGAGCCCGTAAATACTACCTTTTGTCCTTTTACTCTCAAACCGAAACCCTAAGGAAATCTTCATAGTTGGTCAAGTATGTAAGTAGAAGTTGGTTAGAACTTCTAAGGGTTGTTTGGAGCGGATTGAGCGCGAGTAGAGCTAAACCTTGCTCAGATCGACTTTTATCTCGGATAATATTGGGCTTATCGAGGTAAATAATCTTGTCCCCTTGGTAATTGGAAATTACACGCCGTTGTAATATATAGTTGAAGTATACTATATATAAAATCGAACTTATTATCGTGGCAATGTCTTTTGACTTAAGCTCGAATTTAAAAGAAAAGAATCGAATCAGATTTACATAGATCAGACATGAGACTTGTAGCTTATCGTAGTAGGATTGTACACGTCCGGATTAGACGTATAACCCCGTCGCTTGGCCGTAGCCTCGATAGAGGAGAGATTTACGCGGCCATGTGGCGCCGAATTTTCAGAGTATGGGAACCGTGTGTTTAGAAGTTAATAAGCGCCTTGTGGCCTTATAGGTCAAGTACTACGTATGGCGTGATCTACGTGGCTTAGGAGTAGCCGACGGTTGAGGTACTGGAGCGCTTTGCTATTAGTCGATAATCTTCGCGAGGTATGTGAACCTCTTCCTAGCTCTTCTAGCATGATATGTGTATAACTATGTAGTACGCAGACGATACGTGTTAAATGTATTTGATTGGTTTAAAACATAAAGTGTTATAACTACTTATGAGAAGTTGATTATAACAAATTGTATGTAGTAAGTGCTTGTGGTTTTTAAAAGGTAAATCGCTTGATGTGTGATAATAAAAATCGGAAGTATTTCAAAAGATTTATGAATCATTTTGAAGGAAGAGTAATACTTGGTTTTGAAAACATAAGAGTTATACTAGCTTTATGGGAAGTTAGGTATAACGTCTTAAGAGAAATAAAAAGAATGGTTTATCGATTTTTAGAAGTTAAGAGACTTAATCTTAAAAGATAAGAGACTTGACTTAATTGAATTAATATGAGTTTTGTGTGAAACCTCATTCGTGAGTAATGAGTACGTGGTTTTTAAAAGGAATAATGTTTTACTGATTTCGGAAATCAGAATGTGTATCGACAAACCACCGCAAATGCTAATAAAGGAAAATGTATTGAATAATGAAGTATTACTAAAACCAGTAGAAACCTCCATCTACATAGAAGCTAAGATGAGACAAAATGATATTACATTTTCTAGATCATGGCTGCTTAATAAGATTGATTATGAATAAGAATAACCTACACTCATATAAGGCATATGTTACTCAATTGTTTTAAAAGAGATTAAGACATTGAACTATGAAACTTTTCTAAAATAAAGAGCCTTGAGTAATTGGAATTAGGCAAACCGGAACCTTAGGGAAAAGAATGTGGTTGAAAAGGGAAGTGTTTTGGTTTACCTAAAAATGTGAGTCACTCTATTTTTATACTACGGGTATCGGGTGACTTTTATAAAAGGAATGGATCTCTTTTAAAAGGAATTTAGCGTACGTAGTACTTTAGGGTTAACGCCCGGATTTTGACGTAAAATGAAAGTACTTTGAGTTGTGTATAACTTGCCTATACTTGTTGTTGTATAACGTGCCTATGCTTGTTGTGTCTAACTTGCCTATGCTTATTGAGATAGCCTTTGTTGTGCAAGAATTGTGTTTCTATATTACCGCGTCTCTCGATGGCGGCCTGACTTGTTGAGGACTTACTGGACGCATCGGCGACGGAAGATTCCACGTATGCTTCCATTATTATTGTTACATGGGCATGACTACACCGATGATGTGGACATGTGACCATTCTGTTATTTACGGCGCATCGTGACTTACGATTGTGATCGCGCGAGCTGCTTACTTGCCCCTTCTTCGCCACGGACGGCGTGGATCCGTATAGGTTATCGACCGCCACGGTCGCCTTCGCGAGTCGGTGTTTGGATGGAGCTTCGTGACTTACGGATGTGATCCGTGCGTAGCCGATTCACTTGCCCCGCCGCCACGTGGCGCAGTGGAGCCGCGAGGCTATTGACCGCCACGTGTCGCCTTCATGATATGGTTGTACAAAGATATCGTACGGTCGGACCTGGTAGTTATACTTGCCCCGTACGGTTTTTATGGCACAGGTGGGACCTGGTGTTCATGTATACTCCTTGGTGTTGTTATATCATAGACTGCCGGCAGTGAGGAAGGAAATTCCACGGGCACGAGTGATGAATTGGAGGGCGTGAGTCCCTGACTTGATATAACTGCTTATATGTTGTGTACTGTAGTTTGGTTGTCATGCATGTCTCCCGCTTTATATAGATTGTTATGATTTCATTTACGATTTTCTGCCTTCACATACTTGGTACTGTTATCGACCTCCTTCTGGGGCCGCGTTCACGCCGCAGTAGGTACATCTACCGTCGATCCCCGCTTAGGATCACATTCCGTGTTGGGAAGCTCCGTTCCTTCGAGGCTTATCTTTTGGTATGTTATCCTCGAGTGCAGAGGTTCTTGTACATTCGTGGTATGGCGGGCCCCGTCCCGTCATAGTTGTTGTAAAAATCTTAGAGGTCTCAGAGTAATCGCAAGTGTGGTTGTAAAAGGATTAAACTGTTCGGGTTTTATGTATATACTGAAGGCAACTGTTTTGGTTGGCCTGTTTATTTATCATACCTCTTGATCCATGTCTATTTGCATGTTTAAGTTTTATTTCCGCTGGTTTTCTCTGATGTTGTATCACTAGGTGCCGGGGACGTGGCCCGCCATACCCTCGATCAGACAAAACTATCTACAACAGGAGATCATACCAAAAGTAGAGCCTCGGAAGAGATGGAGCTCCCGACACCAACGTAGATCCTAAGGATGCGGATCTAGCACTCGCCGCTTACCGCGGCATGAACGCAGCCCCGGGAGAGGTCGATAACAGTACTAAGTATGTGAAATCAGAAAGTACTTAAATGAAATCATAACACTTTTTAAAACCAGTTTACAAATATGTATGAAGAAATCAAGGAAACCGCACATAGTGCCACATCACAAACAAGAGCAACAATAGGTAAACTGTAATAGGTCTTTTCTAGGTTGCGAATGATTCGAAGCAGGGCCACTCGCCGTATTATCATTCTCGCAAGCCTAACTCGACTCCCGAGTCCGCATAGGCCACTCACGGGCCCGCATGAGGTATAACCCGCATCGAGGGTAGCTACTCCGGCATCGCCCCGACTCACTGTCCGCATGGCCACATAGACCGCATGAGGCATAACCCCGCATACTAACACCGAACTCGTAGCTCCGCATAGGCCCCCGACCCGCATGAGGTATTCTCGAATCATGGTCCTGCATCGCTGAGTCTACCCCGACGGAGGCGCTTAACCCCAGATCATCTCAAGAGGTGAGTGATAGTATACTAACATAACAACTTATCTTTAAACAACATAAGCACAACAAGGATACTCACCTATACAAACGTTACAAGATACTAACACACATAGCATCATATCATGTCTACTTATCAAACCATCTTATTATTCTTTTCACAATATAAGTCCGTTATAAACACATAGGCAAACTTGTTTCTTTTATCAATCTTAAGTGGTTATACTTACTTCCCATAAAGCTAGTATAACTCTTAAGCTTCGCTTTAAAACCAATTAGTTCTCTTCATAATATGATTCAGTAGTCTTTTGAAATGTTTTCGCTTCTTTATTATTCAGCTTAAGCCGTGAGGCATTACGTAAGTATTATTCAGCTTAAGCCGTGAGGCATTGCCGTAAGTATTATTCAGCTTAAGTCAAAGACATTGCCATAGTTATTATTCGATTAACATGTACGTCACCGATTATATATATTGTAAAATATCATGCTTTAGGAAGAATCACATACCTTCTCAAATAAAACCACCGCCAAGTCAATATGTCGATGCAGCAGAGTCACTATAATAGTCACAGATATCTATCAAAGACTACTCAAGGTCATTCTAAGCAGAGGGTTCACAATTCTATGGAAAGTCACAAAGACTTCCCTACCCTGAGCTATATAAGTTCATCGTGAAACACCCATGTAAGTCTGCTTTGATTAATTATCTTTCAAACCCTTCTACTGTGGTAACAGCTCAATTCTATTCGTGATATTCTTCTAAGTGATTAATACTTATTCTTATACTTCTACAAAGATGCATTCTCTAATACAAAAGAGGGTTAGGATTATTACCTCGGTAAGCCCAATAATATCCTAGAAAAGTCGCACTGAGCAAGGTTTTGCTCCTAAGTTGTATGCTCCAAGAACCTTAGAAGTTCTTCACAACTTCTACTAAGTACTAAGGTATTTGGGCTAGGTATTTTGGGCATTATAACGATACAAGAAGGTAACTTTTCTACCAAGGGAGGGGTAGATTTTTGGCTAGGCTAGGGGCCTCGCCAAACTACTAGGCTAGAGTGGGGGTATTCGCCAAGGGCCTTCACAAGGGAGGGAGGTGTTTGGACGAAAAGACTACAAAGGAGATGAGAGGATTTTTCAAGACTTGGAAGATTTGTGGATGAAGAACTCTTCATCTCTGGGGTATTTATAGGTCAAGAAGTGGCCAACCAATGGCCAAGATTAAGACAAGTGCAAGGCAAGTGTAGGGTGAGGATTAACTAAACACAAATATCCTACCAACCCTTGACTTGTGCACAAGGCACAAAAACGTGCTGGGTTCTTCAATTCGGCCCAAATGGACGATTCAAGTCCACCAATGGGAGGTGCCAAGTGTTGCCCTCCCGTTGGTCCAAAATGTTTCGCCTCTCGAAAAATCCGCAAAAATAAGAAATGGCATAGCCGGAATTTACTCTTTAAAGTCGTGGGAAACGCTTAGTTAAAAACGATTCTTTTAGTGAGTTGTGTACAAATAAAAACGCCCAAGGCTTATCTTTAAGGCTAGATTTTCGTGACGTATTCCCTTACGCATATACTCCGAAATACGGTATAACATTCTCTCCTTAGAAACATTCGTCCGAATGTTCCTTCCCAAGACGCTTATCGAAGAAGCTTAAACAGCTTGTAAATGCCACACACGCCACGAGCAACACTTAGGCGTAAACGATAACGAAAATTTACAAGTAGGAAAGTGAATTTACCGAGGTGTGGGAATAGGTGAGGATACTTCCGCCTCATGTCCTCCTGGCTTCCCACGCCATCTCCTCCCGAGCTCGCTCCGCCACAAGACTTTGACGGCCACGCCCTTGGTCCGCAGACGCCTAACTCGACGATCGACTATCGCCATGGGAATCTCCTCATACGATAACCCCTGGCCACCGACATCGTCAATCGGTGTACCCTAGATGGATCCCCGATACATCTCCTCAAAGATAGATACGTGAAAACCGGATGCACCGCCTCCAGACGGACGGCAGATCCAACTCATAGGCAACCTTGCCTACCTCGCGACAATCAAACGGCCCAATGTACTGGGCAATGAGTTTCTTCTTCCCGAATCTCATCACACCCTTCATGGGTGACACCTTTAGAAAACCCAATCATGAACCTCGAACTCAAGATGCCGACGACGATGATCCGTGATACGACTTCGCCGACTCGAGTCATTAATAGCCGCCTCGGATAAGCTTCACCTTATCCATCGCCGCTGTACCAAATCGTCCTACTAGCCGCACTCGCCCACATCGAACCAACCTATAGGCGACCGCACTTCCTCCCATACAAGGCCTCATAAGGCGCCATCTCGAATCGGAGTGGTAGCTATTATTATACGCGAACTCAACTAGAGGCAAATGATCCTCCCAACTACCATCGAAGTCAATAACACAGCTCGCAGATATCCTCGAGTCCGGATAGTGCGCTCGCCTGTCCCGTCTGCTCGTGGATGAAATGCAAGACTCGTGCTCACTGCCCCTAAACTCTCGAAGGATCTCCGGAAGTTAGCCGTAAACCGGGCTCTCGCTCGATATGATCAAGTAGGACTCCATGCATCGACGATCTCTGATGTAAAGTCCGCATAATCCTCACCAAAAGTCGCCCCGACGGAAGAAAGTGGCTGATTTCACCGGCCGACGATAACCCATATAGAATCATGTCTCTCCGAGTGCGAGGTAATCCCGTGATAAAATCCATGTTGATTACCTCCCACTTCCGTGTCGGGATCTCAATCGTCAGAACAAACCACCGTGCCTGCGTGCTCTACCTTCACCGCCGACAACACGCACCGAGCTACGAACTCGCAACGCCCTCTTCAAGCCATCCCACCAATACACAGATCTAAGGTCGTGGTACATCTTGGTCGACCGATGGATAGAGTAACGCTACCAGTGTGCTTCCCAAGAACTCCGCCAAGTCCTCAAACATCCGAACACATACCGCCTCAAACCTTAGCACCCCATCGTGCTACCTCAAAAGGACCCTTGCCTCACGTAAGAGTCAGACACGCGATATCGAATCAAAGCCGGATCCTCGAATCGCTGCCTCTTCACCTCGACGATGGAAGACTCGCAACCTCACGAACTCTAACCCCACCGCTATCGGAATCAATCAAACGGACACCAAGGCTCGCTAATCGATGCAAATCACGAACCATGTCCTCCTCTCTAGTCGCACATCCGATAGGCTCCCATCGACCTACGACTAAGAGCATCCGCCACAACATTGGCCTTCCGGGTGGTACAGATATCAACATCGTAATCCTTAAGCAACTCTAACCACCGCCTCTCGCCGTAAGTTCACTCCTCCGTGAAGATATACCGAGGCTCTTGTGGTCTGTATAAATATCCACGTGAACCCCATACAAATAGTGCCTCCGATCTTCAAAGCGTGAATCACTACGCTAACTCCAAATCATGGGTGGGGTAGTTCTCTCGTGTTTCTTCACCGTCGGACGATATGCTATAACCCCGCCATGCCGCATCAACACACATCCCAACCCGATGCCCGACGATCACAATACACGACATAACCATCCGACCTCCGGAAGAGTAAGAACGGGCGGCCGTCTCTCTTTCAAGAATCGAAACCCCGCCACAAGCATCACCATCAAACTTGGCCGCTTTCCGAGTCACCCTAGTCAATGGTGCGTAGATAAGCAAACTTCTACGAACCGATAATATCTCGCAAGGCCCGTAAAATCGCGAACCTCTGGCTGAGTAGTAGGTCTAGGCCAAGTCTCGATCGCTTTGATTCGCCGTATCAACTCGAATGCCATCACCCGGCTAATATGCCCAAGAAACGCCATCAAGTCAACCAAAACTCACATTTGGAAAACTTGGCGCATAACCGCTGCCTCGAGAATCACAAGACAGCCTCAAATGCTCCGCATGCTCCCGCTCGAGCGAGAATAAACCAAGATATCATCAATGAACACTATCACAAACGTGTCCAAAATGGTTTGAACACTCGGTCATCAAATCCATGAATACCACCGAGCATTGGTCAACCCAAAAGACATGACCGAACTCATAATGCGTCGCACGTCCGAATGCGATCTAAGGACATCCACCTCTCGACACGAACTCGATGATAGCCCAACGCAGATCAATCTTGAGAAACATCTCGCGCTCGCAATCGGGTCGAACAAATCATCAATCCGGGAAGGGGTATCGTTTAATGGTCACCTTGTTCACCGCTCGTAATCAACACACACGCGCAGCTGGCCCCGCCCTTCTTCTTCACGAACAATACGGCGCCCGTGGGGAAACACTGGGCCTAATGAAGCCCTTCTCCAAAGAAATCCTCACCGTCCTTCACTTCTCTCAACTCGGCAGTGACATTCAGATGGCGGAATGGAAATAGGCCGAGTATCCGCAATATGTCAATACAAAACTCAATCTCCTCTCGTGAGGATACGGGAGGTCATCCGGGAACACGCCTGGGAACTCACGACTACGGAATCGATCAAAACTGTACCGCACTCAGATCAAACACTCGAACTAGATGGTAGATATACCCTTCTCGCACCATCTTCCTAGCCTTGAGGTAGGAAATAAACCTACCCCCGGCGATACCGTGCTCCTCCCACTCAACAACCGGCCCTCGTGAAACCGGAACCGCACTACTCTCTCTGCGCTACATTGGCATAGCAAGAAGCTAGCCAATCCATCCACATAATCACGCCAAGTCAATCATCTCCAACTCTATCAAGTCGCTGTCCGACGATCAGTAAATGGTCACAGACAAGCCCTATATTGTCACGACCGCCTCGGCGTGGATCGTGCTCCGGCACCCAAGTAGTCATACATCGAGTAATCTGAAATATAAAGCAAGACATGAAACAGTTTATAAAATACATACGCTTTATGTGAGAAAACACGCTTCCGCCAGATATATATAAAATCATGGTTTAGCGATACATCCGACATCGCATAAAACATGACTACTGCACTTAAGGAAATATACAACTATGGCGACAGTGGCCCGCCATACCCTCGATCAGCATAAAACTATCTACAACAGGAGATCATACCAAAAGTAGAGCCTCCTAAGAGATGGAGCTCCCGACACCAACGTAGATCCTAAGAATGCGGATCTAGCACTGCTTGCCCTTACCGCGGCATGAACGCAGCTCGGGGAGGTCAAGACAACAGTACTAAGTATGCGAAATCAGAAATACTTAAATGAAAACATATCATCTTAAAACCACATACAAATATGTGTGAAACAACTAAGAAACCGCACGTAGCGCCACATCACAAACAAGAGCAACAATAGGTAATCGTAATAGGTCTTGTCTAGGCCGCGAATGATCGAACAGGCCACTCGCCTCATCATCATTCTCGCAAGCCTAACTCGACTCCCGAGTCCGCATAGGCCACTCACGGGCCCGCATGGTATAACCCCGCATCGAGGGTAGCTACTCCTCGGCATCGCCCCGACTCATGTCCGCATGGCCACACGCATCGCATGAGGCATAACCCCGCATACTAACTCGAACTCTCAGTAGCTCCGCATAGGCCCCCGACCCGCATGAGGTATTCTCGAATCATGGTCCCACTACCGAGTCTACCTCAGACGGAGGGCATTAACCCCAGATCATCTCAAGAGGTGAGTGATAGTATACTAACATAACAACTTATCTTTAAACAACATAAGCACAACAAGGATACTCACCTATACAAACGTTACAAGATACTAACACACATAGCATCATATCATGTCTATTTATCAAACCATCCTTATTATTCTTTTCACAATACAAGTCTGTTATAAACACATAGGCAAACTTGTTTCTTTTATAAATCTTAAGTGGTTATACTTACTTCCCATAAAGCTAGTATAACTCTTAAGCTTCGCTTTAAAACCAATTAGTTCTCTTCATAATATGATTCAGAGTCTTTTGAAATGTTTTCGCTTCTTATTATTCAAAGCTTAAGCCACAGGCATTCAAGTAAGTATTATTCAAAGCTTAAGCCGTGAGGCATTGCCGTAAGTATTATTCAGCTTAAGTCAAAGACATTGCCGTAGTTATATTGTAAAATATCATGCTTTAGGAAGAATCACATACCTTCTCAAATAAAACCACCGCTAAGTTGAATATGTCGCGCAGAGCAGAGTCACCATAATAGTCACAGATATCTATTAAAGACTACTCAAGGTCATTCTAAACAGGGGTTCATAATTTACTAAAGTCGGCAAAGACTTCCTACCCGTGAGCTATATAAGTTCATCGTGAAAACAAATCCTATGTAAGTACTGCTTGATTATTCTTCTTTAAACCCTTCTAAGTGATTAACACTTCAATTCTATTCGTGATATACTTCTAAGTATTTATACTTATTCTTATACTATAACAAAGAAGTATTCTCTAATTCAAAAGAGGGTTAGGATTATTACCTCGGTAAGCCCAATAATATCCTAGAAAAAGTCGCGCCTGAGCAAGGTTTTGCTCCTAAGTTGTATGCTCCAAGAACCTTAGAAGTTCTTCACAACTTCTACCAAGTACTAAGGTATTTGGGCTAGGGTATTTTGGGCATTATAACGATACAAGAAGGTAACTTTTCTACCAAGGAGGGGGTAGATTTTGGCTAGGCTGTGGGGGTATTCGCCAAGGCCACTTAGGCTAGAGGGGGAAGAGGGCTTGGACGAATTGGCTAACAAGGGAGAGGAGGATTTTCAAGACTTGAAAGTAATTTGTGGATGAAGAACTCTACATCTTGGGGGTATTTATAGGTCAAGAAGTGGCCAACCAATGGCCAAGATTTAGACAAGTGCAAGGCAAGTGTAGGGTGAGGATTAACTATACACAAATATCCTACCAACTCCTTGACTTGTGCACAAGGCACAAAAAACGTGCTCCTCCAAGTCCAAATCGTCCAAATGGACGATTTCAAGTCCATCAATTGGAGGGTGACAAGTGTCGCCCTCCCGTTGGTCCAAAATGTTTCGTCTCTCGGAAAAATCCGCAAAATTAGAAATGGCATAGCCGGAATTTACCCTACGAAAGTCGTGGAAACGCTTTCGCCGAAAAACTATTCGTTTTGTGAGTTGTGCCTAAAAAAACGTTTTGCCTAAACTTTAAGGCTAGACTTCGTGACGTATTCCCTTACGCATACTGAAATACGGTATAACATTCTCCTCCTTAGAAACATTCGTCCCGAATGTTCCTTCCCAAGACGCTTATCGAAGCTTAAACAGCTTGTAAATGCCACACACGCCACAGAGCAACACATAGGCGTAAACGATAACGAAATTTACAAGTAGAAAGTGAATTTACCCGAGGTGTGGGAATAGGTGAGGATACTTCCGCCTCATGTCCTCCTGGCTTCCCATGTCATCTCCTCCCGAGCTCGTTCGCCACAAGACTTTGACGGCCACGCCCTTCGTCCGCAGACGCCTAACTGACGATCGACTATCGCTATGGGAATCTCCTCATACGATAACCCCTGGTCACTGACATCGTCAATCGGTGCACCCTAGATGGATCCCCGATACATCTCTCTCAAAGATAGATACGTGAAACACCGGATGCACCGCCCAGACGGACGACAGATCCAACTCAGGCAACCTTGCCTACCACGCGACAACTAAACGCCCAATGTACTGGGCCGAGCTTCCTTCTTTCCGAATCTCATCACACCCTTCATGGGTGACACCTTTAGAAAACCCAATCATGAACCTCGAACTCAAGATGTCGACGACGATGATCCGTGATACGATTGGCCGACTCGAGTCATTAATAGCCGCCTTGATAAGTTTCACCTTATCCATCGCCTTGTACCAACCGTCCCACTAGCCGCCCCGCCCACATCGAACCAACCTATAGGCGATCCGCACTTCCTCCCATACAAGGCCTCATAAGGCGCCATCCGAATACCTGAGTGGTAGCTATTATTATACGCGAACTCAACTAGAGGCAAATGATCCTCCCAACTACCACTAAAGTCAATAACACAGCTCGCAGATATCCTCAAGAGTGCGGATAGTGCGCTCTGCTGTCCGTCTGCTACGTGGATGAAATGCGATTGTGCTCACTCGCCCCTAAACCCTTCGAAGGACCTCCAAGTTAGCCGTAAATCGGGCTCTCATGCGATATGATCAAGTAGGGACTCCATGCGATCGACGATCTCTCGGATGTAAAGTCCGCATAATCCTCACCAAAAAGTCGCCCCGACGGAAGAAAGTGGGCTGATTTTCACACCGTCGACGATAACCCATATAGAATCATGTCTCTCCGAGTGCGAGGTAATCCCGTGATGAAGTCCATGTTGATTACCTCCCACTTCCGTGTCGGGATCTCAATCTTCCAGAACAAACCACCGGGCCTCCGGTGCTCTACCTTCACTGCCGACAACACGCACCGAGCTACGAACTCGCAACGCCCTCTTCAAGCCATCCCACCAATACACAGATCTAAGGTCGTGGTACATCTTGGTCGACCGATGGATAGAGTAACGCGCTACCGTGCTTCCCAAGAACTCACCGCCAAGTCCTGCAACATCCGAACACACACCGCCTCAAACCTTAGCACCCCATCGTGCTACCTCAAGCGACCCTTGCCTCACGAAGAGTCAGATCACGATATCGAATCAAAGCCGGATCTCGAATTTGCCTCTTCACCTCTCGACGATGGAAGACTCGCAGAACCTCACGAACTCTAACCCCATCGCTATCGTAATCAATCAAGCGGACACCAAGGCTCGCTAATCGATGCAAATCACGAACCATGTCCTCCTCTCTAGCCGCACATCCGATAGGCTCCCATCGACCTACGACTAAGAGCATCCGCCACAATATTGGCCTTCCCGTGGTATAGGATATCAACATCGTAATCCTTAAGCAACTCTAACCACCGTCTCGTCGTAAGTTCAGCTCCTCTGTGAAGATATACCGAGGCTCTTGTGGTCTGTATAAATATCCACGTGAACCCCATACAAATAGTGCCTCCAGATCTTCAAAGCGTGAATCACTACGCCAACTCCAAATCATGGGTGGGGTAGTTCCTCGTGTTTCTTCACCGTCGGATGCATATGCTATAACCCCGCCATGCCGCATCAATACATCCCAACCCGATGCCCGACGATCACAATACACGACATAACCATCCGACCTCCGGAAGAGTAAGAACGGGGCGGTCGTCGCCTCTTTTCAAAGAATCGAAACCACGCCACAAGCATCACCATCGAAACTTGGCGCCTTCAGAGTCACCCTAGTCAATGGTGCAGATAGAAACAAACTTCTCCACGAACCGCCGATAATAACTCGCAAGGCCCGTAAAATCGCGAACCTCTGGCCGAGTAGGTCTCGCCAAGTCTCGATCGCCTCGATCTTGGCGATTAACTCGAATGCCATCAGCCATAATATGCCCAAGAAACGCCATCAAGTCAACCAAAACTCACATTTGGAAAACTTGGCGCATAATCGCTGGTCTCGAGAATCACAAGACAGCCTCAAATGCCCGCATGCTCCTCGCTTCCGAGCGAATAAACCAAGATATCATCAATGAACACTATCACGAATGTGTCCAAAAATGGTTTGAACACTCGCTCATCAAATCCATGAATACCACGAGCATTGGTCAACCCAAAAGACATGACTGAACTCATAATGCCCGCACGTCGGAATGCACTCCTAGGGACATCCACCTCTCGACTGCACTGATGATAGCCCGATCGCAGTCAATCTTGAGAAACATCTCGCACTCGCAATCGGTCGAACAAATCATCAATCACGGGAGGGGTATCTGTTTAATGGTCACCTTGTTCACCGCTCAGAATCAACACACGCGCAGCGGCCCCGCCCTTCTTCTTCACGAACAATACCGCGCTTCTGAGGAGAAACACTGGCCTAATGAAGCCCTTCTAGCAAATCCCTAAGCCGATCCTTCACTCTCTCAACTCGCGGTGCCATTCAGATGGCGGAATGGAAATAGCCGAGTATTTGGCAATATGTCAATACAAAACTCAATCTCCTCTCGTGAGGATACCCGAGGTCATCCGGGAACACGTCTGGGAACTCACGACTACGGAATCGATCAAAAACTGCACCGCACCTCGATCAAACACCCGAACTAGATGGTAGATATACCCTTCGCACCATCTTCCTAGCCTTGAGGTAGGAAATAAACCTACCCCTACGATACCGTGCTCCTCCCACTCAACAACCGGCCCTCAGAAACCGAACCGCATTACTCTCTCTCTGCGGTCTACATTGGCATAGCAAGAAGCTAGCCAATCCATCCCCATAATCACGTCGGTCAATCATCTCCAACTCTATCAAGTCGGCCAGGTCCGACGATCGTAAATGGTCACAGACAAGCCCTATATACCCGCCGAGCTACCACCGAATCACCCACCGGCGTAGCTACCTCGAAGCGGTCTATGGACTCGTGCTCTATCCCTATCCTACTAGCAACAAGGGAGATATATAGGACGAGTAGAACCCGGATCTATCAAGGCATAAACATCAAACCCCGAAACTGATAAGGTACCTGTGACGACATCAGGTGAGGCCTCCTGATCCTGTTGGCTGGACAAAGCATAAATGCGGTTCTGAGGACCGCTAGAATCGACTCGAGCCACGACCTCACTGGCCGACCTACGAGCACCCGCCCCGGCGAGTAATCGGAGATGATGGCCGCCACGAACAAGGCCGGGCCCTACCACCGCCGCGTTATACCCCGTATTTCCAGTATGTACGTGGGGCGCACGTAGAAAATTTGAAACTTGTACTAAGGCTTGGCGAATTAATTTTGTTCACAACACCCGCTTAGAGTCGTTCGACGAAACGTTTTCACGGCTTTCGTAGGGAATTTCCGCTATGTCATTTCTAATTTTTGGATTTTTCCGAGAGACGAAACATTTTGGACCAACGGAGGGCGACACTTGGCACCTCCAATGGTGGACTCAACGCCCATTTGGACGATTTGGACAAAGTGGAGCACGTTGGTGCCTTGAAAAGTCAAGGAGTTGGTAGGATATTTGTGTTGGTAAATCCTAGCCCTACACTTGCCTAACACATGGATTGATCTTGCCTTTGGTTGGCCATCCCTTGACCTATAAATACCCTTAAGGTTGAAGACTTCTTCATCCAAAAATGCCTAAGTCTTGTGAGCTCTTCCTCCTCCCTTCACCTTGTTCTCGTCCTTTCCCCTCGCCGAGAGCCCTCCCTTGAGTTGGCCTTGTGGGCGAGACTTCACCCTCCTTGTGGTGTTGTTCTCGTATTATGTACCCCTTTTGTGGTGTAGAAATACTCTCAAAAGTATTGTTATAATGCCCAAATTACCTTAGCCATATACCTTGTTGTATTCTAAGGTTATACCTATCTGAAAAGCCAGTAAAATACTATTATACTTCCCACTACAAAACCGAAACCCTAGGAAAATCTCCATAGTCCGTTGAGTATTGTGTAGAAGTTGGTTAGAACTTCTAAGGGTGGTTTAGCGGGTTGAGCGCTTCGGAGTCGAGCTAAACGATTGCCCAGATCGACTTTAAGCTAGGATAATTATGGGCTTATCGAGGTAATTATCTTGTCTCTATTGTAATTGGAAATTACATGATTGCTTGAATATATAGTTGAAGTATACTATATAATAGAATGAACGTAGTTATCGGCAATGTCTTTTGACTTAAGCTCGAATAATACTTACAGAATGTCGCGACTTAAGCTGAATTTAAAGAAGAGTACGAATCAGAATTACATGTGGTCAGACATAAAGAGACTTGTGTAGTAGTACCATGGAGTAGAGTTGTACCCGTTAGGGTTAGATGTATAACCCCGGTTGGCTTGTAGTCGGCCTCGATAGAGGAGATTTACGTTGTTGGGGGAGGTGCCGAATTTTCGGTAGAATGTTCTACGAAGAGACCTAATGTTAATAAGCGCTGTGGCCTTATAGGTGGGAGTACTACGTGTGGCGCGACCGCTTGGCTTAAGGAGTAGCCGACGGTTGAGCGTTTTTGCTATTAGTCGATACTGTCGCGAGGTATGTGAACCTCTTCCTATCTCTTCTAGCATGATATGTGTGAACTATGTAGTACGGTGACGCATACGTGCTAAATGTATTTGATTGGTGTAAAACATAAAGTGTTATAACGGCTTTATGGGAAGTTAGTTATAACGACTTTATGTTGGTTAGAAAATACATGTGGTTTTAAAAGGTAATCGATTTGAACTATAATCGCTTGTTATGTGTTAATAAAGAACTTGAAGTATTTCAAAAGATTTTTGAATCATTTTGAAAGAAGAAGTAATGCTTGGTTTTGAAAACTTAAGAGTTATACTAGCTTTATGGGAGGTTAGGTATAACGGCTTAAGAATGTTTCTTGATTTGAAATCGAATGTGTATCGACAAACCATCTGAAGCGTTAATAAAAGGAAATGTTCGACTAATTAAGTATTAATAAAACCAGAGAAACTTCCATCTGCATAGAAACTAAGATGAGACAAAATGATATTTCCTAGATCATGGTCATTGTAATAAGATTGTTATAAACAAGAATATCCTACTCACATGTAAGGCTTAGGTTTCTCAGATTGTTTAAAGGAGAATTATATTCTTAAATGAATAAGATTATGAACTACTTAAACCGTTCTAAAATGAGAAACTCGAACATTGAAATTAGGCAAACTTAAACATTGGAAAAGAATGTTGCTACTTGATTTTACAAAGAGAAGTAATTGATTTACTTTAAAAGATAATCACTCTATGTTCATATACTACCGTATTGTGTGGTTTTGAAGTAACGTATCTTGTAAAGATTTAATGTATGAAGTGCTTTGGGGATAGGTACCAACTTGTTAGTAGAAAGTACCTTGTGTGAATAACTTGATTGTATTGGTTTGTGATAGCCTTGTAATACTTTCTTGTTGACTTGATAAGTAAGCATGTTAGGATGCTACGTGTTAGTATCTTGTGATTATTATGTGAGTGGTCACTCTGTTGTGCTTACGTTGTTAAACGTTAAGCCCGTTATCTTATTGTATCACATACCCTGACTTATTATACCGAGGGCTTGCCACCTCGATGCGGTCTTTACGGCTACGCGGTCCTCGTGACTACGCGGAGCGGTAGCTCCAGGATTTGATCATTCCGGTGTTTAGCTTTGATGCGGGATTCACATGCGTCTGTTGAGACTATGCGGTCTTTTGAGACTATGCGGGTTGCGGAGCCTAGGCATACCGAGGTTGTTTGCGCCCGATGCGGGGTATACCTCGTGTGATGCAGGACCATGATTCGAGGAATACCACGGGTCCGTGTGTGACCTATGCGAGTCTGCGAGTTCCAGAATAGACGCGACATTGATATTGCGCGAGTGCGGCCGACATGTAGTGCGGTCTAGAAAGACCTCGGATACGCTTGTGGTATTTTTGGTGCGCTGGTCTTAGTAGTCGGCTATGCCTTCGCATTTGCCCCGCATTTTATTGTGATAACTTTGAGGCGTGAGTCCCGACTTGACATGATTGCTTATTTGTTGTGGATCGTAGTTTGCTTATCATACATGTCTCCCGCTTTATAGACTATTATGATTTCATTTACGATTTTTAGTTTCACATACTGCACTGTTAGATCGACCTCCTTCGGGGCCGCTCATGCCGCAGTTGAGGTACACCGCCGTTGATCCTAGCTCGTGGTCACGCTGCATTGGGAAGCTCCGTTTCTCCGAGGCTTATCACGTATAGTCCCCGTCAGAGTAAGTGTTTACATTCGTGGTTTGGCGGGCCCCGTCCCCGCCATAGTTGTCGTATCATTTCTTAGAGGTCCGTAGTAATGCTGTTGTGTGGTTTGTAAAAGGATTGCCGTTCATTTGTAAAAGAGTTGATGGTTATATATATGCCGAAAGGCAAGTTTTCATGATTATTGTTTTATATTTACGTTATCTCATGTTGTTGTTTTATGTTCCGCGACACTCGATGTTGTGTCACTAGGGTGCCCGGTAGGCACCACCACGCCCGCCTGGTCGTGACAAAAGTGGTATCGAGCGCTTAATCCTCGGAAAGTGTCTACGACCGTGATCCAGAGAGTCTTGATTATCGTGTTGTGCACCACACCAATAATCGTGAGGCTATAGGATATTTAGGATTGGTTTCTATTCTTCTCACTCGAGATCGTGCCTTAGAGGCGTGTTGTAAGTTGGACCTCCGACGAAATTCTTTCCCTATCGTTATGCCTCCGCAGGCAACCCGCCCAGAGGGCAAGGCAATGGCGAGCCGCGAGTAGAATTCAGAGGGTTACGTGGGCACAGCCCAATCATTACCTAGGTAATGCTTCATTCGGGATTTCGCGACGCCACTAGCCCCATGAAAGTTTAGCACGGCGCAGTTCTCGCGCCATGACATTTGAACCTTTAGTTCCACGGCCGAACAGTGAAATTAGATTGCAAGGCGCGACCGTTACATTAGCTATGGATTTGGCTACAGAGAGTATACCGATGTATCGCGAGTCTTGATGACTACCTAAGAGAAGTGCAAGAGTAATCCTTCGCTAGGCTTCGAGCATGGCACGTATGCGGGCTTATGCGCAGCAGCCGAGAAACATAGAGATCGACGTTAACCAAGGACCAGAAGTTAGGCCGAGCAAAGAAGGTCCTTTGGTAACTTTCGAGGCGAGTCGCCTCACCAACAGATTAGATTATGCACCTCCACCGCAGCAGTGGTCTTCCACGGATTCGTGACGTTCGAGTATGCAGGAGTTGGTCGTAACTCTGTGGCTTCCGGTTCACAGATGACGCACG
Source organism: Przewalskia tangutica (assembly GCA_029844215.1). Classification (NCBI taxonomy): domain Eukaryota; kingdom Viridiplantae; phylum Streptophyta; class Magnoliopsida; order Solanales; family Solanaceae; genus Przewalskia; species Przewalskia tangutica. Next base: position 71,510,843 of record CM056727.1, read on the forward strand.
CCATCCCGGAATGTCGTCTTTAGTTGGTACTTGTTGTACTGCGCCGCCGGGGCCATGTGGTCGAGAGTGACCTAGTAGGAGGACTTTGCCTTGATCGCGGTAGTTCGTCACCTTCCTGTTTGCGCGCCTACGGGCAGTTTGATTAGAACGACTAAGGGAATGAAACAAGAGTTACAGATAGATCTTTAACCTCTGAGTTGGTATGATGTGATAAGATGGGTATATCATAAGTGCTATGTTTTGATAGCAGAGTGTTAATGTTGTGATTAGAAATCTTGGTTAGCTAACCAAGTAAGATTTGGGGGATAGAAAAGTGTGAACCTTAGAGTTTTATACGTAGAGATCTTAGAGGTAAGGCCATCTCGATGTAAAGGTGTAGTGTTGTGTTTGATCCTTATTGGAGTGCATAGTGCACGTGAGCTACGTTTGGGATAGGTCCCTGGTAGTGTGAAATGAAAGGGGTAGTTGAGCTAAGAAGACCGCTAGGTTTTCGTAACGTGTTTAGTGAGATTGTTCCGGATCGGGAGCTAGTATTTTGCGTGGTCGGGTCGGGTCACCCGTTGCGGGTCAACCCGCGTAGGTTTGGGCGGGTCAGTTTGTGGTGGTCCCGCCTTGTGTTAGGGTTACGAGGGTGTTAGGCCCAAGTTTAGTTAACCAAAGACGAGTTCGTGGATGCGCTCGACCGGTGGTCGGGCCGATGGGGCGACCATCGTGTTCTTCGATCGGACCGTTCACTCGGCAGATGTTGATTTATCGTAAGAGGTTGTAAGGTTGCACGGTGCCTACCTTTACCTTATGGCGCATGTGGAGCCCGTGTTACGGCTGTTTTTGTTTCGAAGTTTTACCGAGCATGTGCTAAGAACTCGTGAGTCTCGATCGCATTCGCCCCGCCGCGTGTGGACTTGTGGTAGTTGGGACTGTTGTCTCTCAGAGGGAGCGTTTAAGCTACCATTTCGTTGTTCGATGTCGCCTTTATGAAGCCTTGTGGGCGGAAGTGTGTTACCTGGCCGATTGGTTCGATGTTGGCAAGGTTCGCATAGTGCAGCTTGTTCCGGCAGATCGTGGATAGTGAGAAGCTTGGCTAGAGAGGTTCTCGCAGCTCGTAGATATCGCGGCGGATAAGCGCGACGACGCCAGAGTTCGTGTCGACGGTCGGTCTTCAAGGTACCACCGATTGGGTGTGACGAGTTTTGGGAAACAGAGGAACTTAGCCCGAGTTACTTTGGGCCTTTGTGAGTTCATGTGAAGAATAGGCCGGTTGCCTATATGTTAGCATTTGTCGTCCGACTTAGGAGGCGGTGACGTCCGCCTTTCGTTTTGTTATATTCGGGAAAGTATCGAAGATCCATCCAGAGTGTTCCCAGTTAATGATGACCACGTTAGAGATAGTAACCCCGAGTTTTGATATCGGGCAAGATCGTAAATATGGTAAGAGTTCGAGTGTACGACAGCCTCAGGGATCGCAGGCAGCCCGGTACCATTGTTGGGTCGTCGGAGCAAGGCTCGCGACAAAGTGACAAGTGGTGTCATTTGGTGATGTTAGAGGTGTTTCCTCGTGGACTTGGATGTAAGTTTTTATGCGCGGTGTTTCGTGGCCGATGTGGCGAGGATTGTGCTCGTAAGTATAGTAGTGATCGGCGCGCTTGTTTTGAGACTTAGAAGGAACATTCGACGAATGTTTCTAAGAGGAGAATGTTATACCGTATTTCAGTATGTGCGTGGGACGTACGTAGAAAATTTGAAACTTGTACTAAGGCTTGGCCGAATTAATTTTGTTCACAACACCCGTTTAGAGTCGTTTTTGGACGAAACGTTTTAACAGCTTTCGTAGGGGAATTTCCGGCTATGTCATTTCTAATTTTTGCGGATTTTTACGAGAGACGAAACAATTTTGACCAAAGGGAGGGCGACACTTGGCACCCTCCAATTGGTGGACTTGAACGTCCATTTGGACGATTTGGACAAAGTGGAGCACGTTTTTGGTGCCTTGGAAAAGTCAAGGAGTTGGTAGGATATTTGTGTTGGTAAATCCTAGCCCTACACTTGCCTAACACATGGATTGATCTTGGCCTTTGGTTGGCCATCCCTTGACCTATAAATACCCCTTAAGGTTGAAGACTTGATATAACTGCTTATATGTTGTGTACTGTAGTTTGGTTGTCATGCATGTCTCCCGCTTTATATAGATTGTTATGATTTCATTTACAGTATTTACAGCTTCACATACTTGGTACCTGTTGTACTGACCTCCTTCGGGGGGCTGCGTTCATGCCGCAGGTAGAGGTACATCGGCTGTCGATCCCCGCTTTTAGGATCACATTCCAGCGTGTTGGGAAGCTCCGTTCCTTCGGAGGCTTATCTTTTGGTATGTTATCCTGAGTCTGTAGGTTCTTGTACATTCAGGGGTATGGCGGGGCCCTGTCCCGTCATAGTTGTTGTAAAAATCTTAGAGGTCCAGAGTAATGTTGCAAGGTGGTTGTAAAAGGATTAAACTGTTCGGGTTTTATGTATATCAAGGCAACTGCTTGCTTGGTCTGCTTATTTATCATACCTCTTGATCCATGTCTATTTGCATGTTTAAGTTTTATTTCATTTGGTTTTCTCGATGTTGTATCACTAGGTGCCCGTGACGTGGCCCGCCATACCTCGATCAGACAAAACTATCTACAACAGGAGATCATACCAAAAGTAGAGCCTCGGAAGAGATGGAGCTCCCGACACCAACGTAGAGATCCTAAGGATGCGGATCTAGCACTGCCGCCCTTACTTGGCATGAAACGCAGCCGGCGAGGTCAGTACAACAGGTACTAAGTATGTGAAACTGTAAAGTACTTAAATGAAATCATAACACTTTTTAAAACCAGTTTACAAATATGTATGAAGAAATCAAGGAAACCGCACATAGTGCCACATCACAAACAAGAGCAACAATAGGTAAACTGTAATAGGTCTTTTCTAGGTTGCGAATGATTCGAAGCAGGGCCACTCGCCCGTATTATCATTCTGCAAGCCTAATCATGGACTCCCGGAGTCCGCATAGGCCACTCACATGGGCCCGCATGAGGTATAACCCCGCATATAGGTTAGCTACTCATCGGCATCGCCCCGACTCGCTGTCCGCATGGCCACAAAGACAGCATGAGTCCTAACCCCGCACCCTAACCTGCAACTCTCGTAGCTCCGCATAGGCCCCCTGGACCCGCATGAGGTATTCTCGAATCATGGTCCTGCATCACCGAGTCTACCCCGTCGGAGGGCTTAACCCCTAGATCATCTCAAGAGGTGATTGATAGTATACTAACATAACAACTTATCTTTAAACAACATAAGCACAACAAGGATACTCACCTATACAAACGTTACAAGATACTAACACACATAGCATCATATCATGTCTACTTATAAATCCATCTTATTATTCTTTTCACAATATAAGTCCATTATAAACACATAGGCAAACTTGTTTCTTTTATCAATCTTAAGTGGTTATACTTACTTCCCATAAAGCTAGTATAACTCTTAAGCTTCGCTTTAAAACCAATTAGTTCTCTTCATTAATATGATTCAAAGAGTCTTTGAAATGTTTTCGCTTCTTATTATTCAAAGCTTAGCGGTGAGGCATCGCTGTAAGTATTATTCAGCTTAAGCAGGCATTGCCGTAAGTATTATTCAGGCTTAAGTCAAAGACATTGCCATAGTTATTATTCAGTAACACATGTACGTCTACCGTACTATATATATTGTAAAATATCATGCTTTAGGAAGAATCACATACCTTCTCAAATAAAACCACCGCCAAGTCAATATGTCGTGCGCAGAGAGTCACCTATAATAGTCACAGATATCTATCAAAGACTACTCAAGGTCATTCTAAACAGAGGGTTCACAATTCTATGGAAAGTTGGCAAGACTTCCTACCGGTGAGCTATATAAGTTCATCGTGAAATAAATTCTATGTAAGTACAGCTTTGATTAATTATCTTTCAAACCCTTCTCCGTGGTAGCAGCTTCAATTCTATTCGTGATATTCTTCTAAGTGATTAATACTTATTCTTATACTTCTACAAGATGCATTCTCTAATACAAAAGAGGGTTAGGATTATTACCGTAAGCCCAATAATATCCTAGAAAAGTCGCTACTGAGCAAGGTTTTGCTCCTAAGTTGTATGCTCCACGAACCTTAGAAGTTCTTCACAACTTCTACTAAGTACTAAGGTATTTGGGCTAGGGTATTTTGGGCATTATAACGATACAAGAAGGTAACTTTTCTACCAAGGGAGGGGGGGTAGATTTTTGCTAGGCTAGGGGCCTCGCCAAACTACTAGGCTAGAGGGGTATTCGCCAGGGCCTTCTGCGGGAGGGGAGGTGTTTTGACGAAAAGACTACAAAAGGAGATGAGAGGATTTTTCAAGACTTGGAAGATTTGTGGATGAAGAACTCTTCATCTCTTAGGGGGGTATTTATAGGTCAAGAAGTGGCCAACCAATGGCCAAGATTAAGACAAGTGCAAGGCAAGTGTAGGGTGAGGATTAACTAAACACAAATATCCTACCAACCCTTGGCTTGTGCACAAGGCACAAAAACGTGCTGGTTCTTCTTCAATTCGTCCAAATGGGCGATTCAAGTCCACCAATGGGAGGGTGCCAAGTGTTGCCCTCCCGTTGGTCCAAAATGTTTCGTCTCTCGGAAAAATCCGCAAAATAAGAAATGGCATACCGAATTTACTCTACGAAAGTCGTGGAAACGTTTTTGGAAAAACGATTCTTTTAGTGAGTTGTGTACAAATAAAAACGCCCAAGGCTTATCTTTAAGGCTAGATTTTCGTGACGTATTCCCTACGCATATACTGAAATACGGTATAACATTCTCCCCTTAGAAACATTCGTCGAATGTTCCTTCCCAAGACGATTATCGAAGCTTAAACGATTGTAAATGCCACACACGCCACGAGCAACACTTAGGCGTAAACGATAACGAAAATTTACAAGTAGGAAAGTGAATTTACGGAGGTGTGGGAATAGGTGAGGATACTTCCGTCTCATGTCCTCCCGGCTTCCCACGTCATCTCCTCCTCGAGCTCGTTCCGCCACAAGACTTTGACGGAAGCCACGCCCTTGGTCCGCAGACGCCTAACTCGACGATCGACTATCGCTATGGGAATCTCTCATACGATAACCCTCACACACTGGACATCGCCAATCGGGTGTACTTAGATGGATCCGATACATCTCCTCAAAGATAGATACGTGAAAACCGGATGCACCGCCTCCAGATCGGACGGCAGATCAACTCATGTGCAACCTTGCCTACCTCGCGACAATCAAACGGCCCAATGTACTGGGCCGAGTTTCCTTCTTCCCGAATCTCATCACACCCTTCATGGGTGACACCTTTAGAAAACCCAATCATGAACCTCGAACTCAAGATGCCGACGACGATGATGCGATACGACTTCGCCGACTCAGTCATTAATAGCCGCCGGATAAGCTTCACCTTATCCATCGTCGTATCAAATCGTCCTACTAGCCGCACTCGCCCACATCGAACCAACCTATAGGCGATCCGCACTTCTCCCATACAAGGCCTCATAAGGCGCCATCCGAATACCGGAGTGGTAGCTATTATTATACGCGAACTCAACTAGAGGCAAATGATCCTCCCAACTACCATCGAAGTCAATAACACAGCTCGCAGATATCCTCAAGAGTTCGATAGTGCGTCGCTGCCCGTCTGCTCGTGGATGAAATGCGACTCGAGCTCACCGCCCCTAAACCCTCTGAAGGATCTCTGTTAGCCGTAACCGGGCTCTGCTCGATATGATCAGTAGGACTCATGCATCGACGATCTCTCTGATGTAAAGTCCGCATAATCCTCACCAAAAAGTCGCTCTGACGGAAGAAAGTGGGCTGATTTCACCGCCGGCGATAACCCATATAGAATCATGTCTCTCCGAGTGCGAGGTAATCACGTGATAAAATCCATGTTGATTACCTCCTACTTCCGTGTCGATCTCAATCGCTCGCAACAAACCACCGGGCCTCCGGTGCTCTACCTTCACCGCCGACAACACGCACCGAGCTACGAACTCGCAACGCCCTCTTCGCCATCCCACCAATACAGATCTAAGGTCGTGGTACATCTTGGTCGACCCCGGATGGATAGAGTAACGCGCGCAGTGTGCTTCCCCAAGAACTCCGCCAAGTCCTCAAACATCCGAACACATGCGCCCTCAAACCTTAGCACCCCATCGTGCTACCTCAAGGACCCTTGCCTCACGAAGAGTGATCACGACATCGAATCAAAGCCGGATCCTCGAATCGCTGCTCTTCACCTCCTCGACGATGGAAGACTCGCAACCTCACGAACTCTAACCCCATCGCTATCGAATCAATCAAACGGACACCAAGGCTCGCTAATCGATGCAAATCACGAACCATGTCCTCCTCTCTAGTTGCACATCCGATAGGCTCCCATCGACCTACGACTAAGAGCATCGCCCACAACATCGCCTTCCCGTGGTACAGATATCAACATCGTAATCCTTAAGCAACTCTAACCACCGCCTCTCGCCGTAAGTTCGGCTCCTCTGGTGAAGATATACTTGGAGGCTCTTGTGGTCTGTATAAATATCCACGTGAACCCCATACAAATAGTGCCTCCAGATCTTCAAAGCGTGAATCACTACCGCTAACTCCAAATCATGCGGGGGTAGTTCCTCGTTTCTTCACCGTCGGACGATATGCTATAACCCCGCCATGCTGCATCAACACACATCCCAACCCGATGCCCGACGCATCACAATACACGCATATAACCATCTGGACCTCCGAAGAGTAAGAACGGGGCGCCGTCGGTCTCTTTCAAAGAATCGAAACCCCGCCACAAGCATCATCCATCAAACTGGGCCGCTTCCGAGTCACCCTAGTCAACGGTGCAGAGATAAAGCAAACTTCTACGAACCGATAATATCTCCGCAAGGCCCGTAAAATGCGAACCTCCGCCGAGTAAGAGTCAGGCCAAGTCTCGATCGCTGATCTTGGCCAGATCAACTCGAATGCCATCACCCGGATAATATGCCCAAGAAACGCCATCAAGTCAACCAAAACTCACATTTGGAAAACTTGGCGCATAACCGTTGCCTCGAGAATCGCAAGACAGCCTCAAATGCTCCGCATGCTCTCGCCTCGAGCGAGAATAAACCAAGATATCATCAATGAACACTATCACAAACGTGTTCAAAATGGTTTGAACACTCGGTTCATCAAATCCATGAATACCACGAGCATCGGTCAACCCAAAAGACATGACTCAACTCATAATGCCCGCATCGTCCGAATGCGATCCTGGGACATCCACCTCGACACGAACTCGATGATAGCCCAACGCAGATCAATCTTGAGAAACATCTCGCGCTCGCAATCGGGTCGAACAAATCATCAATCACAGGAAGGGTATTCGTTTAATGGTCACCTTGTTCACCGTCAGAATCAACACACATGCGCAGCGCCCCGCCCTTCTTCTTCACGAACAATATCGGCGTCCCTGGGGAAACATGGCCTAATGAAGCCCTTCTCCAAGAAATCCTCACCGGTCCTTCACTCTCTCAACTCGGCAGTGACATTCTCGTATGGCGGAATGGAAATAGCCGAGTATCCGCAATATGTCAATACAAAACTCAATCTCCTCTCGGGAGGATACCCGAGGTCATCCGGGAACACGTCCGGGAACTCACGACTACGGAACCGATGAAAACTGTACCGCACCTCGTGATCAAACACTCGAACTAGATGGTAGATATACCCTTCGCACCATCTTCCTAGCCTTGAGGTAGGAAATAAACCTACCCTCGCGATACCGTGCTCCTCCCACTCAACAACCGGCCTCGTGAAATCGAACTGCATTACTTTCTCTCTCAGCTTCTACATTGGCATAGCAAGCTAGCCAATCCATCCACATAATCACGCCGTCAATCATCTCCAACTCTATCAAGTCGGCGGTCCGACGATCAGAATGGTCACAGACAAGCCCTATATTGTCACGACCCGTTCGGCCCGTGATCGTGCCTCACGGCACCCAAGTAGTCATACATCGAGTAATCGGAAATATAAAGCAAGACATGAAATGCTTTATAAAATAAGACATACGCTTTATGTGAGAAAACACGCTTCCGCCAGATATATATAAAATCATGGTTTAGCGATTCATCCGGCATCGCATAAATATGACTGCACCTCTAAGGAAATATACAACTATGGCGGGACAGGCCCGCCATACCTCGATCGCATAAAACTATCTACAACAGGAGATCATACCAAAAGTAGAGCCTCGGAAGAGATGGAGCTCGACACCAACGTAGAGATCCTAAGAATGCGGATCTAGCACTGCCGCTCTTACCGCAGATGAACGCAGCCTCGGGCGAGGTCGATAACAGTACTAAGTATGCGAAATCAGAAATACTTAAATGAAAACATATCATCTTAAAACCGTTTACAAATATGTGTGAAACAACCAGGAAACCGCACGTAGTGCCACATCACAAACAAGAGCAACAATAGGTAATCGTAATAGGTCTTGTCTAGGCCATTGCGAATGATCAAACAGGCCACTCGCCTCATCATCATTCTCGCAAGCCTAATCCCGACTCCCGAGTCCGCATAGGCCACTCACGGGCCCGCATGAGGTATAACCCGCATCGGTAGCTACTCGCGTAAATCGCCCCGACTCATTGTCCGCACGCCACGCATCGCATGAGGCATAACCCCGCATACTAACCTCGAACTCGTAGCTCCGCATAGGCCCTCGACCCGCATGAGGTATTCTCGAATCATGGTCCTGCATCGCCGAGTCTACCGCATCGGAGGGACAACCCCTGTATCATCTCAAGAGGTGAGTGATAGTATACTAACATAACAACTTATCTTTAAACAACATAAGCACAACAAGGATACTCACCTATACAAACGTTACAAGATACTAACACACATAGCATCATATCATGTCTATTTATCAAACCATCCTTATTATTCTTTTCACAATACAAGTCTGTTATAAACACATAGGCAAACTTGTTTCTTTTATAAATCTTAAGTGGTTATACTTACTTCCCATAAAGCTAGTATAACTCTTAAGCTTCGCTTTAAAACCAATTAGTTCTCTCTTAATATGATTCAAGAGTCTTTGAAATGTTTTCGATTCTTTATTATTCAAAGTGACAGGCATTCCGTAAGTATTATTCAGCTTAAGCCAGGCATTGCCGTAAGTATTATTCAAAGCTTAAGTCAAAGACATTGCCGTAGTTATATTGTAAAATATCATGCTTTAGGAAGAATCACATACCTTCTCAAATAAAACCACCGCTAAGTCAATATGTCACGCAGAGAGTCACTATAATAGTCACAGATATCTATTAAAGACTACTCAAGGTCATTCTAAACAGGGGTTCATAATTCTACGGTAAGTCGGGCAAAGACTTCCTACCCTGAGCTATATAAGTTCATCGTGAAAATAAATCCTATGTAAGTACTGATTTGATTATTCTTCTTTTAAACACTTCTAAGTGATTAATACGTCAATTCTATTCTGTGATATACTTCTAAGTATTTATACTTATTCTTATACTATAACAGGAAGAATTCTCTAATTCAAAAGAGGGTTAGGATTATTACCTCGGTAAGCCCAATAATATCCTAGAAAAGTCACGCTGAGCAAGGTTTTGCTCTAAGTTGTATGCTCCAAGAACCTTAGAAGTTCTTCACAACTTCTACCAAGTACTAAGGTATTTGGGCTAGGGTATTTTGGGCATTATAACGATACAAGAAGGTAACTTTTCTACCGCTTAGGGGGTAGATTTTGGCCAGTTAGGGGGTATTCGCCAAGGCCACTTAGGCTAGAGGGAAGAGGGCTTGGACGAATTGGCGAACCAGGGAGAAGGGAGGAGTGTCAAGCCTTGGAAAGTAAGTTGTGGATGACGAACTCTTCATCTTAAGGGGGGTATTTATAGGTCAAGAAGTGGCCAACCAATGGCCAAGATTTAGACAAGTGCAAGGCAAGTGTAGGGTGAGGATTAACTATACACAAATATCCTACCAACTCCTTGACTTGTGCACAAGACACAAAAACGTGTTCTCCAAGTCCAAATCGTCCAAATGGACGATTTCAAGTCCATCAATTGAGGGTGACAAGTGTCGCCTCCCGCTGGTCCAAAATATTTCGCCTCTCTAAAAATCCGCAAAAATTAGAAATGGCATAGCCGAATTTACCCTACGAAAGTCGTGGGAAACGCTTCGTCGGAAAACTATTCGCTTTGTGAGTTGTGCCTAAAAAAACGCTTTGCCTAAACTTTAAGGCTAGACTTTCGCACGTATTCCTTACGCATATACTGAAATACGGTATAACATTCTCCTCCTTAGAAACATTCGTCCCGAATGTTCCTTCCAAGACGCTTATCGAAGAAGCTTAAACAGCTTGTAAATGCCACACACGCCACGAGCAACACATAGCGTAAACGATAACGAAAATTTACAAGTAGGAAAGTGAATTTACGGAGGTGTGGGAAATAGTGAGGATACTTCCGCTCATGTCCTCCCTGGCTTCCCATGTCATCTCCTCTCGAGCCTGCTCGCCACAAGACTTTGACGGCCACGCCCTTCGTCCGCAGACGCCTAACTCCGACGATCGACTATCGCCATGGAATCTCTCATACGATAACCCCTGGCCACCGACATCGCCAATCGGGTGCACCCTAGATGGATCTCGATACATCTCTCAAAGATAGATACGTGAAACACCGGATGACCGCCTCCAGATCGGACGACAGATCCAACTCGTAGGCAACCTTGCCTACCTCGCGACAATCAAACGCCCAATGTACCTGGGCCAGCTTCCCTTCTTTCCGAATCTCATCACACCCTTCATGGGTGACACCTTTAGGAAAACCCAATCATGAACCTCGAACTCAAGATGTCGACGACGATGATCGCAATACGATTCGCCGACTTCGAGTCATTAATAGCCGCCTTCGGATAAGTTTCACCTTATCCATCGCTCATCAACCGTCCCACTAGCCGCCGCCCACATCGAACCAACCTATAGGCGTCTGCACTTCTCCCATACAAGGCCTCATAAGGCGCCATCCGAATCGGAGTGGTAGCTATTATTATACGCGAACTCAACTAGAGGCAAATGATCCTCCCAACTACCACTAAAGTCAATAACACAAAGCTCGCAGCATATCCTCGAGTGCGGATAGTGCGCTCGCCTGTCCGTCTGCATGCGGATGAAATGCGACTGTGCTCACTCGCCCCTAAACCCTCTGGAAGGACCTCGAGAAGTTAGCCGAAATCGCTCTCTGTGCGATATGATCGGGTAGGACTCTACGCACCGACGATCTCTGATGTAAAGTCCGCATAATCCTCACCGAAAAAGTCGCCCCGACGGAAGAAAGTGGGCTGATTTCGTCACCGCCGACGATAACCCATATAGAATCATGTCTCTCCGAGCGTAGGTAATCTGTGATGAAGTCCATGTTGATTACCTCCCACTTCCGTGTCGATCTCAATCGTTCAGAATAAAACCACCGTGCCTCCGTGCTCTACCTTCACCGCCGACAACACGCACCGAGCTACGAACTCGCAACGCCCTCTTCGCCATCCCACCAATACACGATCGGGTCGTGGTACATCTTGGTCGACCCGATGGATAGAGTAACGCTACCGTGTGCTTCCCCAAGAACTCGCAAGTCCTCGCAACATCCGAACACACATACCGCCAAACCTTAGCACCCCATCGTGCTACCTCAAGCGACCCTTGCCTCACGAAGAGTCAGATCACGATATCGAATCAAAGCCGGATCTCGAATCGCTTCTTCACCTCGACGACGGAAGACTCGCAACCTCACGAACTCTAACCCCACCGCTATCGTAATCAATCAAACGGACACCAAGGCTCGCTAATCGATGCAAATCACGAACCATGTCCTCCTCTCTAGCCGCACATCCGATAGGCTCCCATCGACCTACGACTCAAGAGCATCCGCCACAATATCGCCTTCCCGTGGTATAGATATCAACATCGTAATCCTTAAGCAACTCTAACCACCGCCTTCGCCGTAAGTTCACTCCTCCGTCAAGATATACCGAGGCTCTTGTGGTCAGTATAAATATCCACGTGAACCCCATACAAATAGTGCCTCCAGATCTTCAAAGCGTGAATCACTACCGCCAACTCCAAATCATGCGGGTAGTTCCTCGTGCTTTCTTCACCGCCGATCGATATGCTATAACCCCGCCATGCCGCATCAATACACATCCCAACCCGACGCTCGACGCATCACAATACACGACATAACCATCCGACCTGCGAAGAGTAAGAACGGGCGGTCGCTTCTCTTTCAAAGAATCGAAACCCCGCCACAAGCATCACCATCAAACTTGGCCGCTTTCAGTCACCTAGTCAACGGTGCGTAGATAGAAGCAAACTTCTCCACGAACCGAGCCGATAATAACTCGCAAGGCCCGTAAAATCGCGAACCTCGCGGAGTAGTAGGTCTCGCCAAGTCTCGATCGCCGATCTTGGCCAGACAACTCGAATGCCATCAGCCGGCAATATGCCCAAGAAACGCCATCAAGTCAACCAAAACTCACATTTGGAAAACTTGGCGCATAACCGCTGGTCTCGAGAATCACAAGATAGCCTCAAATGCGCCCGCATGCTCCCCGCTCGAGCGAGAATAAACCAAGATATCATCAATGAACACTATCACGAATGTGTTCAAAATGGTTTGAACACTCGGTTCATCAAATCCATGAATACCGCGAGCATCGTCAACCCAAAAGACATGACCCGAACTCATAATGCCCGCATCGTCCGAATGCGCCTAGGGACATCCACCTCTCGACTGCACTGATGATAGCCCGATCGCAGTCAATCTTGAGAAACATCTCGCACCGCAATCGGGTCGAACAAATCATCAATCTCGGGAGGGTATTCGTTTAATGGTCACCTTGTTCACCGTCAGAATCAACACACATGCGCGGCCCCGCCCTTCTTCTTCACGAACAATACCGCGCTTCGGGAGAAACACTGGCCTAATGGCCCTTCTAAGCAAATCCCTAAGCCGATCCTTCACTCTCTCAACTCTGGGTGCCATTCTCAGATGGCGAATGGAAATAGGCCGAGTATGTGGCAATATGTCAATACAAAACTCAATCTCCCTCTCAGGAGGGATACCCGGGAGGTCATCTGGGAACACGTCTGGGAACTCGCTGACTACGGGAACTGACTGAAAATCTGGTACCGCAGCCTCGATCAAACACCCAACTAGATGGTAGATATACCCTTCGCACCATCTTCCTAGCCTTGAGGTAGGAAATAAACCTACCCTCGGCGATACTGCCCTCCCACTCAACAACCGGCCTCAGAAACTGAACCGCATTACTCTCTCTGCGGTCTACATTGGCATAGCGAGAAGCTCAGCCAATCCATCCCCATAATCACGTCGAAGTCAATCATCTCCAACTCTATCAAGTCGGCCAGTGGTCCGACGATCAGAATGGTCACAGACAAGCCCTATATACCCGCCGAGCTACCACCGAATCACCCACCGCGTAGCTACCTCGAAAGCGGTCCATGGACTCGTGCTCTATCCCTATCCTACTAGCAACAAGGAGATATATAGGACAGAGTAGAACCGGATCTATCAAGGCATAAACATCAAACCCCGAACCGATAAGGTACCGCGATTTACATCGCGAGGCCTCCCGATCCCCGCTTACCGACAGCATAAATGCGATTCGAGGACCGCTAGAATCGACTCGAGCCACGACCGCCGCGACTCGCCGACCCATGAGCACCGCGCCCGGCGAGTAATCAGAGGAGATGATGAAGCGCCACGAACCCGGGTGGGCCCTACCACTACGCCGCCTGTTATACCTCGTATTTCGGCAGTATGCACGTAAGGACGCACGTAGAAAATTTGAAACTTGTACTAAGGCTTGGCCGAATTAATTTTGTTCACAACACCCGCTTAGAGTCGCTTTTCAACTAAACGCTTTCACGCCTTCGTAGGGAATTTCCGCCATGTCATTTCTAATTTTTATGGATTTTTCCGAGAGACGAAACATTTTGGACCAACGGAGGGCGACACGGCACCTCCAATTGGTGGACTTGAACGCCCATTTGGACGATTTGGACAAAGTGGAGCACGTTTTGGTGCCTTGGAAAAGTCAAGGAGTTGGTAGGATATTTGTGTTGGTAAATCCAGCCCTACACTTGCCTAACACACGGATTGATCTTGGCCTTTGGTTGGCCATCCTCGACCTATAAATACCCCTTAAGGTTGAAGACTTCTTCATCCAAAAATGCCTAAGTCTTGTGAGCTCTTCCTCCCTCCCTTCACCTTGTTCTCGCCCTTTCTCGCCGAGAGCCCTCCCTCGAGTTGGCTCAGGCCGAGACTTCACCCTCCTTGTGGTGTTGTTCTCAGATTATGTACCCCCTTTGTGGTGTAGAAATACTCTCAAAAGTATTGTTATAATGCCCAAATTACCTTAGCCATATACCTTGTTGTATTCTAAGGTTATACCTATACTAAAAGCCCGTAAAATACTATTATACTTCCGTCACCACAAACCGAAACCCTAGGAAAATCTCCATAGTCCGTTGAGTATTGTGTAAGTTGGTTAGAACTTCTAAGGGTGGTTTAGAGCGGTTGGAGCGCTGAGTCGAGCTAAACGATTGCCCAGATCGACTTTAAGCCAGGATAATTATGGGCTTATCGAGGTAATTATCTTGTCCTCTATTGTAATTGGAAATTACATGATTGCTTGAATATATAGTTGAAGTATACTATATAATAGAACTGAACGTAGTTATCGCAATGTCTTTTGACTTAAGCCCGAATAATACTTACAAATGTCTTGCGACTTAAGCCCAATTTAAAGAAGAGTACCGAATCAGAATTACATAGGTCAGACATGAGACTTGTGTAGTAGTACCATGGAGTAGAGTTGTACAGCTAGGGTTAGATGTATAACCCCGGTTGGCTTGGTAGCCTCGATAGAGGAGGAGATTTACGCTGTCATGTGGGAGGTCGCCGAATTTTCTAGAATGTTCTACGAAGAGACCTAATGTTAATAAGCGCCAGTGGCCTTATAGCGGAGTACTACGCATGGCGCGATCCGCTTGGCTTAAGGAGTAGCCGACGGTTGGAGCGTTTTGCTATTAGTCGATACTGCCGCGAGGTATGTGAACCTCTTCCTATCTCTTCTAGCATGATATGTGTGAACTATGTAGTACGGTAGACGCATACGTGCTAAATGTATTTGATTATGTAAAACATAAAGTGTTATAACGCTTTATGGGAAGTTGGTTATAACACTTTTTGTTGGTTAGAAAATACATGTGGTTTTTAAAAGGTAAATCGATTTGAACTATAATCGCTTGTTATGTGTTAATAAAGAACTTGAAGTATTTCAAAAGATTTTTGAATCATTTTGAAAGAAGTAATGCTTGGTTTTTGAAAACTTAAGAGTTATACTAGCTTTATGAGGTTAGGTATAACGCTTAAGAATGTTTTATCGATTTCGAAATCGAATGTGTATCGACAAACCACCGCAGCTGCTAATAAAAGGAAATGTTCGACTAATTAAGTATTAATAAACCAAGAGAAACTTCCATCCGCATAGAAACTAAGATGAGACAAAATGATATTTCCTAGATCATGGTCATTGTAATAAGATTGTTATAAACAAGAATATCCTACTCACATGTAAGGCTTAGGTTTCTCGATTGTTTAAAGGAGAATTATATTCTTAAATGAATAAGATTATGAACTACTTAAACCGCTCTAAAATGAGAAACTCAACATTGAAATTAGGCAAACTTAAACATTGGAAAAGAATGTTGCTACTTGATTTTACAAAGAGAAGTAATTGATTTACTTTAAAAGATAATCACTCTATGTTCATATACTACCGGTATTGTGTGGTTTTGTGAAGTAACGATCTTGTAAAGATTTAATGTATGAAGTGCTTGGGGATAAAAATTCAACTTGTTAGTAGAAAGTACCTTGTGTGAATAACTTGATTGTATTGGTTTGTGATAGCCTTGTAATACTTTCTTGTTGACTTGATAAGTAAGCATGTTAGGATGCTACGTGTGTTAGTATCTTGTGATTATTATGCGAGGGTCACTCGCAGTGCTTACGCTGTTAAACGTTAAGCCCGCAGATCGTTATTGTATCACATACCCTGACTTATTATACCGAGGGCTTGCCACCTCGATGCGGTCTTACGGCCTACGCGGTCCTCGTGACTACGCGAGCGCGTAGCTCCGTGGATTTGATCATTCCGGTGTTTAGCCCGACGCGGGGATTCCTATGCGCGTCCGCTGAGACTACGCGGTCTTTTGAGACTACGCGGTTGGGAGCCTAGGCAGATACCGAGGGTTGGTCCGCCTTCGACGCGGTATACCTCAGCGGTCCGGGACCATGATTCGAGGAATACCTCACGCGGTCCGCGTGTGACCTATGCGAGTCGCGAGAGTTCCAGAATAGACGCGACATCGATATTGCGGGCGAGTGGCCGCTTCGACATGTGGTGCGGCTCAGAAAGACCTCGGATACGCTTTGTGGTATTTTTGGTACGTGGTCTTAGTAGTCGGCTATGCCTTCGCATTTGCCCCGCACGGTTTTTATTGTGATAACTTTGAGGCGCGAGTCCCCGACTTGACATGATCGCTATTTGTTGTGGATCGTAGTTTGCTTATCATACATGTCTCCCGCTTTATAGACTATTATGATTTCATTTACGTGATTTTTAGTTTCACATACTGCACTGCTGCATCGACTCTTCGGGGCCGCTCATGCCGCAGGTCGAGGTACACCGCCGTTGATCCTAGCTCTCGTGGTCACGCTGTTGGGAAGCTCCGCTTCTCCGAGGCTTATCAGCCGTATAGTCCCCGTCGTAGTAAGTGTTTACATTCGTGGTTTGGCCCCGTCCCGCCATAGTTGTCGATCATTTCTGAGGTCCGTAGTAATCGCTGCAAGCGTGGTTTGTAAAAGGATTGCCGCTCATTTGTAAAAGAGTTGATGGTTATATATATGCCGAAAGGCAAGTTTTCACAGATTATTGTTTTATATTTCGTTATCTCATGTTGTTGTTTTATGTTCACGACACTGATGTTGTGTCACTAGGGTGCCCGGTAAGGCACCACCACGCCCGCCGAGTCGTGACAAAAGTGGTATCGTGAGCGCTTAATCTCTGAAAGTGTCTACGCATCAGATCCAAGAGTCTTGATTATCGGTGTCGCGCACCACACCAATAATCGTGAGGCTATAGGATATTTAGGATTGGTTTCTATTCTTCTCACTCGAGATCGTGCCTTAGAGTCGTGTTGTAAGTTGGACCCTCCGACGAAATTCTTTCCCATCGCTATGCCTCCGCGTAGGCAACCCGCCCGTGAGGGCAAGGCACCCGAGGAGCCGCGAGTAGAATTCAGAGGGTTACGTGGCACAGCCCAATCATTACCTAGGTAATGCTTCATTCGGGATTTCGCGACGTCACTAGCCCCAAGAAAGTTTAGCACGGCGCGCGCAGCCTCATCGCGCCATGACATTTGAACCTTTAGTTCCACGATCGAACAAGTGAAATTAGATTGCAAGGCGCGACCACATTAGCTATGGATTTGGCTACCAGAGAGTATACCGATGTATCGCGAGTCTTGATGACTACCTAAGAGAAGCGGTGCAAGAGTAATCCTTCGCTAGGCTTCGAGCATGGCTCGTGGTACGCTTATGCGCAGCAGCCGAGAAACATAGAGATCGACGTTAACCAAGGACAGCAGAAGAGGCCGTGAGCAAAGAAGGTCCTTGGTAACTTTCGAGGCGAGTCGCCACCAAGCAGATTAGATTATGCACCTCCACCAGGCAGAGTGGTCTTCCACGGATTTCGTGACGCTCGAGTACGCAGGAGTCGGTCGAACCTGTGGCTTCCGCTCACAGATGGCTGCACGCCATCCCGGGAATGTCGCCTTTAGTTGGTACTTGTTGTACCGCGCCGCCGTGGCCATGTGTCGAGAGAGTGACCTAGTAGGAGGACTTTGCCTTCGCATCGCGGGTAGTTCGTCACCTTCCTGTTACGCGCCTACGGGCGTGTTTGATTAGAACGACTAAGGGAATGAAACAAGAGTTACAGATAGATCTTTAACCCTCTGAGTTCAAGATGTGTGATAAGACGGGTATATCATAAGTGCTATGTTTTGATAGCAGAGTGTTAATGTTGTGATTAGAAATCTTGTTAGCTAACCAAGTAAGATTTGGGGATAGAAAAGTGTGAACCTTAGAGTTTTATACGCAGAGATCTTAGAGGTAAGGCCATCTCGATGTAAAGGTGTAGTGTTGTGTTTGATCCTTATTGAGTGCATAGTGCACGTGAGCTACGTTTGGGATAGGTCCCAAGTAGTGAAATGAAAGGGTAGTTGAGCTAAGAAGACCGCTAGGTTTTCGTAACGTGTTTAGTGAGATTGTTCCGGATCGGGAGCTAGTATTTCATGCGTGTCGTCGGGTTGGCCCCGCCGCGTCAACCCGCGGTAGGTTTGGTGGTGGGGTCAGTTTGGCGTGGTCCCGCCTTGTGTTAGGTTACGAGGGTGTTAGGCCCAAGTTTAGTTAACCAACAGACGAGTTCGTGGATGCGTCGACTGCTGGCTCGCCGATGGGCAAACATCGTGTTCTTCGGTCGGACCGCTCACTCGGCAGTTGTTGATTTATCGTAAGAGGTTGTAAGGTTGCACGGTGCCTACCTTTACCTTATGGCGCATGTGGAGCCTGTGTTACTACTGCTTTTGTTTCGAAGTTTTACCAAGCATGTGCTAAGAACTCGCGTGAGTCTCGACCGCATTCGCCGCCGCCGCGCTGGACTTCGTGGTAGTTGTGGGATCGTTGTCTCCTAGAGGAGCGCTTAAGCTACCATTTCGTTGTTCGATGTCGCCTTATGAAGCCTCAGGCGGAAGTGTAAGTCACGGCCGATTGGTTCGATGTTGGCAAGGTTCGCATAAATGGTGCAGCTTGTTCCAGCAGATCGTGGATAGTGAGAAGCTTGGCTAGAGAGGTTCCGCAGCTCGTAGATATCGCGGCGATAAGCGCGACGACGCCAGAGTTCAGCCGACGGTCGGTCTTCAAGGTACCACCCCGGATTGGGTGTGACGAGTTTTGGGAAACAGAGAACTTAGCCCGAGTTACTTTGGGCCTTTGTGAGTTCATGTGAAGAATAGGCCAAAGGTTGCCTATATGTTAGCATTTGTCGTCCGACTTAGAGGCAGGACGTCCGTCTTTCGCTTTGTTATATTCGGAAAGTATCGAAGATCCATCCAGAGTGTTCCCGCTAATGATGACCACGTTAGAGATAGTAACCCGAAGTTTTGATATCAAGCAAGACGTAAATATGGTAAGAGTTCGAGTGACGATACACTCGTGGATCGCAGCAGCCCGCACTATCATTGTTGGGTCGTCGAGCAAGGCTCGCGACAAAGTGACAAAGTGGTGTCATTTGGTGATGTTAGAGGTGTTTCTCGTGACTCGATGTAAGTTTTTATGCGCGCGGTGTTTCGTGCCGATGTGGCGTGATTGTGCTCGTAAGTATAGTAGTGATCGGCGCTTGTTTTGAGATTTAGAAGGAACATTCGGACGAATGTTTCTGGCGAGGAGAATGTTATACCCGTATTTCCGCAGTATGTACGTAAGGACGACGAGAAAATTTGAAACTTGTACTAAGGCTTGGCCGAATTAATTTTGTTCACAACACCCGCTTAGAGTCGCCGACTAAACGCTTTCACGCCTTTCGTAGGGAATTTCCGCTATGTCATTTCTAATTTTTATGATTTTTCCGAGAGACGAAACATTTTGGACCAACGGGAGGGCGACACTTGGCACCCTCCAATTGGTGGACTTGAACGTCCATTTGGACGATTTGGGACAAAGTGGAGCACGTTTTTGGTGCCTTGAAAAGTCAAGGAGTTGGTAGGATATTTGTGTTGGTAAATCCTAGCCCTACACTTGCCTAACACATGGATTGATCTTGGCCTTTTGGCCATCCCTTGACCTATAAATACCCCTTAAGGTTGAAGACTTCTTCATCCAAAATGCCTAAGTCTTGTGAGCTCTTCCTCCTCCCTTCACCTTGTTCTCGCCCTTTCCCTCGCCGAGAGCCCTCCCTTGAGTTGGCCTTGTGGCCGAGACTTCACCCCTCCTTGTGGTGTTGTTCTCGTATTATGTACCCCTTTGTGGTGTAGAAATACTCAAAAGTATTGTTATAATGCCCAAATTACCTTAGCCATATACCTTGTTGTATTCTAAGGTTATACCTATACTAAAAGCCCGTAAAATACTATTATACTTCCCACAATACAAAACCGAAACCCTAGGAAAATCTCCATAGTCCGTTGAGTATTGTGTAGAAGTTGGTTAGAACTTCTAAGGGTGGTTTAGAGCGGTTGGAGCGCCTGAGTCGAGCTAAACGATTGCCCAGATCGACTTTAAGCCAGGATAATTATGGGCTTATCGAGGTAATTATCTTGTCCCTCTATTGTAATTGGAAATTACATGATTGCTTGAATATATAGTTGAAGTATACTATATAATAGAACTGAACGTAGTTATCGGCAATGTCTTTGACTTAAGCCCGATAATACTTACGCAATGTCTCGCGACTTAAGCCTGAATTTAAAGAAGAGTAATCGAATCGTAATTACATAGGTCAGACATAAAGAGACTTGTGTAGTAGTACCATGGAGTAGAGTTGTACCGTTAGGGTTAGATGTATAACCCCCGGTTGGCTTGCAGCCTACCGATAGAGGAGGAGATTTACGCTGTCATGGGGAGGTCGCCGAATTTTCGGTAGAATGTTCTACGAAGAGACCTAATGTTAATAAGCGCCTTGGGGCCTTATAGGTGGGAGTACTACGGTGGCGCGACCGCTGGCTTAAGGAGTAGCCGACGGTTGGAGCGCTTTTTGCTATTAGTCGATACTGCCGCGAGGTACGCGAACCTCTTCCTATCTCTTCTAGCATGATATGTGTGAACTATGTAGTACGGAGACGCATACGTGCTAAATGTATTTGATTATGTAAAACATAAAGTGTTATAACGGCTTTATGGGAAGTTGGTTATAACACTTTTATGTTGGTTAGAAAATACATGTGGTTTTTAAAAGGTAATCGATTTGAACTATAATCGCTTGTTATGTGTTAATAAAGAACTTGAAGTATTTCAAAAGATTTTGAATCATTTTGAAAGAAGAAGTAATACTTGGTTTTTGAAAACTTAAGAGTTATACTAGCTTTATGGGAGGTTAGGTATAACGGCTTAAGAATGGTTTACTGATTTCGGAAATCAGAATGTGTATCGACAAACCACTGCAGCTAATAAAAGGAAATGTTCGACTAATTAAGTATTAATAAAACCAGAGAAACTTCCATCCGCATAGAAACTAAGATGAGACAAAATGATATTTCCTAGATCATGGTCATTGTAATAAGATTGTTATAAACAAGAATATCCTACTCACATGTAAGGCTTAGGTTTCTCGATTGTTTAAAGGAGAATTATATTCTTAAATGAATAAGATTATGAACTACTAAACCGTTCTAAAATGAGAAACTCGAACATTGGAAATTAGGCAAACTTAAACATTGGAAAAGAATGTTGCTACTTGATTTTACAAAGAGAAGTAATTGATTTACTTTAAAAAGATAATCACTCTATGTTCATATACTACTGGTATTGTGTGGTTTTTGTGAAGTAACGATCTTGTAAAGATTTAATGTATGAAGTGCTTTGGGGATAGGTACCCGAACTTGTTAGTAGAAAGTACCTTGTGTGAATAACTTGATTGTATTGGTTTGTGATAGCCTTGTAATACTTTCTTGTTGACTTGATAAGTAAGCATGTTAGGATGCTACGTGTGTTAGTATCTTGTGATTATTATGTGAGGGGGTCACTCCTGTTGTGCTTACGTTGTTAAACGTTAAGCCCGCTGTAATCGTTATTGTATCACATACCCTCGACTTATTATACCGAGGGCTTGCCACCCTCGATGCGGTCTTTACGCCTACGCGGTCCTCGTGACTACGCGGAGCGCGTAGCTCCGGATTTGATCATTCCGGGTGTTTAGCCCGACGCGGGGATTCTATGCGGTCCGTTGAGACTATGCGGTCTTTTGAGACTACGCGGGTCGGGAGCCTAGGCAGATACCGAGGTTGGTGCGCCTTCACGCGGTATACCTCAAAGCGTGCAGGACCATGATTCGAGGAATACCTCACGCGGTCCGTGTGTGACCTATGCGCGAGTGCGAGAGTTCCAGAATAGACGCGCACATTGATATTGCGGGCGAGTGGCCGCCTTCGACATGTGGTGCGGTCTAGAAAGACCTCGGATACGATTTGTGGTATTTTTGGTATCGTGGGTCTTAGTAGTCGGCTATGCCTTCGCACTTGCCCCGCACGGTTTTATTGTGATAACTTTGAGGCGTGAGTCCCGACTTGACATGATCGCTTATTTGTTGTGGATCGTAGTTTGCTTATCATACATGTCTCCCGCTTTATAGACTATTATGATTTCATTTACGATTTTTAGTTTCACATACTCGCACTGTAATCGACCTCCTGGGCCGCGCTCATGCCGCAGTCGAGGTACACCGCCGTTGATCCTAGCTCTCGTGGTCACGATTAGCTTGGGAAGCTCCGCTTTCTCGGAGGCTTATCGTGGTATAGTCCCCGTCGTAGTAAGTGTTTACATTCGTGGTTTGGCCCCGTCCCGCCATAGTTGTCGATCATTTCTTAGAGGTCCGTAGTAATCGTTGGCGTGGTTTGTAAAAAGGATTAAGCCGTTCATTTGTAAAAGAGTTGATGGTTATATATATGCCAAAGGCAAGTTTTCCTGATTATTGTTTTATATTTCGTTATCTCACGTTGTTGTTTTATGTTCACGACATTACTGATGTTGTGTCACTAGGGTGCCCGGTAAGGCACCACCACGCCCGCCAGTCGTGACAAAAGTGGTATCGAGCGCTTAATCCTCGGAAAGTGTCTACGCATCAGATCCAAGAAGTCTTGATTATCGTGTTGCGCACTACACCAATAATCGTGAGGCTATAGGATATTTAGGATTGGTTTCTATTCTTCACTCAGATCGTGCCTTAGAGTTGTGTTGTAAGTTGGACCCTCCGACGAAATTCTTTCCCCATCGCTATGCCTCCGCAGGCAACCCGCCCGTGAGGCAAGGCAGCCGGCGGAGCCGCGAGTAGAATTCAGAGGGTTACGTGGCACAGCCCAATCATTACCTAGGTAATGCTTCATTCGGGATTTCGCGACGCCACTAGCCCCAAGAAAGTTTAGCACGGCGCGCGCTTACCGCGCCATGACATTTGAACCTTTAGTTCCACGACGAACAAGGAAATTAGATTGCAAGAAGGCGACCACATTAGCTATGGATTTGGCTACCAGAGAGTATACCGATGTATCGCGAGTCTTGATGACTACCAGAAGGGTGTGCAAGAGTAATCCTTCGCTTAGGCTTGAGCATGGCTCGCACGCTTATGCGCGCAGCAGCCGAGAAACATAGAGATCGACGCGTTAACCAAGCGACAGCGAAGAGGCCGAGCAAAGAAGGTCCTTTGGTAACTTTCGAGGCGAGTCGCCACCAAAGATTAGATTATGCACCTCCACCGCAGAGTGGTCTTCCACGGATTTCGTGACGCTCGAGTACGCAGGAGTTGGTCAACCTGTGGCTTCCGCTCACAGATGCAGACGCCATCCCGGGAATGTCGCCTTTTAGTTGGTACTTGTTGTACCGCGCCGCCGTGGCCATGTGTCGAGAGAGTGACCTAGTAGAGGACTTTGCCTTCGATCGGTGGGTAGTTCGTCACCTTCCTTGTTATGCGCCTACGGGGTGTTTGATTAGAACGACTAAGGGAATGAAACAAAGAGTTACAGATAGATCTTTAACCCTCAGAGTTGATGTGTGATAAGACGGGTATATCATAAGTGCTATGTTTTGATAGCAGAGTGTTAATGTTGTGATTAGAAATCTCGTTAGCTAACCAAGTAAGATTTGGGGATAGAAAAGTGTGAACCTTAGAGTTTTATACGCAGAGATCTTAGAGGTAAGGCCATCTCGATGTAAAGGTGTAGTGTTGTGTTTGATCCTTATTGAGTGCATAGTGCACGTGAGCTACGCTTGGGATAGGTCCCTAAGTAGTGAAATGAAAGGGGTAGTTGAGCTAAGAAGACCGCTAGGTTTTCGTAACGTGTTTAGCGAGATTGTTCCGGACGGAGCTAGTATTTCGTGTGCCGCGTCGGTCATTCCCGCTGCGGGTCAACCCGCGTAGGTTTGCGTGGGTCGGTTTGTGGTGGTCCCGCCTTGTGTTAGGGTTACGAGGGTGTTAGGCCCAAGTTTAGTTAACCAAGACGAGTTCGTGGACGCGTCGACTGCTGGTCGGGCCGATGGGCAACATCGTGTTCTTCGGTCGGACCGCTCACTCGGCAGTTGTTGATTTATCGTAAGAGGTTGTAAGGTTGCACGGTGCCTACCTTTACCTTATGGCGCATGATGGAGCCTGTGTTACTACTGCTTTTGTTTCGGAAGTTTTACCGAGCATGTGCTAAGAACTCGTGAGTCTCGGGATCGCATTCGCCCGCCGCGCGTGGACTTCGTGGGTAGTTGTGGGATCGTTGTCTCCTGTAGAGGGAGCGTTTAAGCTACCATTTCAGTGTTCAGATGTCGCCTTATGAAGCCTTGTAAGGGCGGAAGTGTAAGTTGCCGGTCGATTGGTTCGATGTTGGCAAGGTTCAGACAGTTGGTGCAGGCTTGTTCCAGCAGACTG
The DNA here is from genome assembly GCA_029844215.1 of Przewalskia tangutica. Taxonomy (NCBI): domain Eukaryota; kingdom Viridiplantae; phylum Streptophyta; class Magnoliopsida; order Solanales; family Solanaceae; genus Przewalskia; species Przewalskia tangutica. The sequence continues at coordinate 71,535,712 of CM056727.1, forward strand.
TGGATAGTGAGAAGCTTGGCTAGGAGAGGTTCCGCACCGAGATATCGCGGATAAGCGGCGACGACGCCAGAGTTCAGCCGACGGTCGGTCTTCAAGGTACCACCGGATTGGGTGTGACGAGTTTTGGGAAACAGAGGAACTTAGCCCGAGTTACTTGGGCCTTTGTGAGTTCATGTGAAGAATAGGCCAGTTGCCTATATGTTAGCATTTGTAGTCCGACGTAGGAGGCAGGACTTCCTGTATTTAGTTTTGTTATATTCGGGAAAGTATCGAAGATCCATCCAGAGTGTTCCCAGTTAATGATGACAAAGTTAGAGATAGTAAGCCCGAGTTTTGGATACTGAAGCAGTATCAGAAATATGGTAAGAGTTCGAGTCAGTACGACCTCGTGGATCGCAGCAGCCCTACCATCATTGTTGGGTCGTCGAGCAAGGCTCGCGACAAAGTGACAAAGTGGTGTCATTTGGTGATGTTAGAGGTGTTTCCTCGTGGACTCGATGTAAGTTTTTATGTGCGCGGTGTTTCGTGGCCGATGTGGCGTGATTGTGCTCGTAAGTATAGTGATCGGCGCGCGCTTGTTTTGAGACTTAGAAGGAACATTCGACGAATGTTTCTGGGCGAGGAGAATGTTATACCCGTATTTCCAGAGTATGCACGCAAGGACGCACGAGAAAATTTGAAACTTGTACTAAGGCTTGGCCGAATTAATTTTGTTCACAACACCCGCTTAGAGTCGTTGACTAAACGCTTTCACACTTTCGTAGGGAATTTCCGCTATGTCATTTCTAATTTTTATGGATTTTTCCGAGAGACGAAACATTTTGGACCAACGGAGGGCGACACTTGGCACCTCCAATTGGTGGACTTGAACGCCCATTTGGACGATTTGGACAAAGTGGAGCACGCTTTTGGTGCCTTGGAAAAGTCAAGGAGTTGGTAGGATATTTGTGTTGGTAAATCCTAGCCCTACACTCGCCTAACACATGGATTGATCTTGGCCTTTGGTTGGCCATCCCTTGACCTATAAATACCCCTTAAGGTTGAAGACTTCTTCATCCAAAAATGCCTAAGTCTTGTGAGCTCTTCCTCCCTCCCTTCACCTTGTTCTCGTCCTTTCCCCTCGCCGAGAGCCCTCCCCTCGAGTTGGCCTCAGGCCGAGACTTCACCCTCCTTGTGGTGTTGTTCTCAGATATGTACCCCCTTTGTGGTGTAGAAATACTCTCAAAAGTATTTTTTTATTGCAAAAATTTAATTAGAGATATAACTTGTTTTATTCTAAGTTTATACCTATTCGATAAGCACAGAAAATACTATTATACTTCCCACTACCACAAACCGAAACCCTAGGAAAATCTCCATAGTCCGTTGGAGTATTGTGTGAAGTTGGTTAGAACTTCTAAGGGTGGTTTAGAGCGGTTGAGCGCCGAGTCGAGCTAAACGATTGCCCAGATCGACTTTAAGCTAGATAATTATGGGCTTATCGAGGTAATTATCTTGTCCTCTATTGTAATTGGAAATTACATGATTGCTTGAATATATAGTTGAAGTATACTATATAATAGAATCGAACGTAGTTATCGGCAATGTCTTTTGACTTAAGCCCGAATAATACTTACTGCAATGTCTTGCGACTTAAGCCCGAATTTAAAGAAGAGTACCGAATCTGTAATTACATAGGGTCGTATTACAAAGAGACTTGTGTAGTAGTACCATGGAGTAGAGTTGTACCTGCTAGGGTTAGATGTATAACCCCGGTTGGCTTGCAGCCACGATAGAGAGGAGATTTACGCCGTTGCGGGGAGGTGTCGCCGAATTTTCTTAGAATGTTCTACGAAGAGACCTAATGTTAATAAGCGCTTGTGGCCTTATAGCGGGAGTACTACGTGTGGCGCGACCGCTTGGCTTAAGGAGTAGCCGACGGTTGAGCGTTGCTATTAGTCGATACTCGCCGCGAGGTATGTGAACCTCTTCCTATCTCTTCTAGCATGATATGTGTGAACTATGTAGTACGGTAGACGCATACGTGCTAAATGTATTTGATTGGTGTAAAACATAAAGTGTTATAACGCTTTATGGGAAGTTGGTTATAACCTTTTATGTTGGTTAGAAAATACATGTGGTTTTTAAAAGGTAAATCGATTTGAACTATAACCGCTTGTTATGTGTTAATAAAGAACTTGAAGTATTTCAAAAGATTTTTGAATCATTTTGAAAGAAGAAGTAATGCTTGGTTTTGAAAACTTAAGAGTTATACTAGCTTTACGAGGTTAGGTATAACGGCTTAAGAATGTTTTATCGATTTGAAATCGAATGTGTATCGACAAACCACCGCAATGCATTAATAAAGGAAATGTTCGACTAATTAAGTATTAATAAAACCAAGAGAAACTTCCATCCGCATAGAAACTAAGATGAGACAAAATGATATTTCCTAGATCATGGTCATTGTAATAAGATTGTTATAAACAAGAATATCCTACTCACATGTAAGGCTTAGGTTTCTCGATTGTTTAAAGGAGAATTATATTCTTAAATGAATAAGATTATGAACTACGAAACCGCTCTAAAATGAGAAACTCGAACATTGAAATTAGGCAAACTTAAACATTGGAAAAGAATGTTGCTACTTGATTTTACAAAGAGAAGTAATTGATTTACTTTAAAAAGATAATCACTCTATGTTCATATACTACCGGTATTGTGTGGTTTTGTGAAGTAACGATCTTGTAAAGATTTAATGTATGAAGTGCTTGGGGATAGGTACAACTTGTTAGTAGAAAGTACCTTGTGTGAATAACTTGATTGTATTGGTTTGTGATAGCCTTGTAATACTTTCTTGTTGACTTGATAAGTAAGCATGTTAGATGCTACGTGTTAGTATCTTGTGATTATTATGTGAGTGGGTCACTCTCCAGGCTTACGTTGTTAAACGTTAAGCCCAGATCGTTATTGTATCACATACCCTCGACTTATTATACCGAGGGCTTGCCACCTCGACGCGGTCTTTACGGCCTACGCGTCCTCGTGACTACGCGAGCGCGGTAGCTCGTGGATTTGATCATTCCGGTGTTTAGCCCGACGCGGGATTCCCTACGCGTCCGCTGAGACTATGCGGTCTTTGAGACTACGCGGTCGCGGAGCCAGGCAGATACCGGTGGTTGGCCGCCTTCGACGCGGTATACCTCAGCGCCGGGGACCATGATTCGAGGAATACCTCACGCTGGTCCGTGTGTGACCTATGCGCGAGTCGCGAGAGTTCCAGAATAGACGCGACATTGATATCGCGAAAGGCCAGCTTCGATTACGTGGTGCGGCTCAGAAAGACCTCGGATACGCCAGTGGTATTTTTGGCATCGTGGGTCTTAGTAGTCCGCTATGCCTTCGCATTTGCCCCGCACGGTTTTATTGTGATAACTTTGAGGGCGCGAGTCCCCGACTTGACATGATCGCTTATTTGTTGGATCGTAGTTTGCTTATCATACATGTCTCCCGCTTTATAGACTATTATGATTTCATTTACGATTTTTAGTTTCACATACTCTGCACTGCCAGACCGACTCTCGGGCCGCTCATGCCGCAGTCGAGGTACACCGCCGTTGATCCTAGCTCGTGGTCACGCTTCAGCTTGGGAAGCTCCGCTTCTCCGAGGCTTATCGGTGGTATAGTCCGTCGTAGTAAGTGTTTACATTCGTGGCTCATGGGCCCCGTCCCGCCATAGTTGTCGTATCATTTCTGCAGGTCCGTAGTACAAAGGGCGTGGTTTGTAAAAAGGATTAAGCTGCTCATTTGTAAAAGAGTTGATGGTTATATATATGCCGAAAGGCAAGTTTTACAGATTATTGTTTTATATTTCGTTATCTCATGTTGTTGTTTTATGTTCCGCTGACACTGATGTTGTAATACCAGTGGTGCCGGTAAGGCACCGCCACGGCCCGCTGGTCGTGACACCCCGGCCGGACACCGCAGTGACCGCTGCCACAATCAGAACAAGATCCATAAGTAGTACCACACTTCCCGTAATGGGATCCCCGCGACGGCCACACCGGGTGGTCCCGATCGCCGCACTTCTCGCTACTCGACGCTCAAGCTCGCCCCGGTCCGCCAAAACTCGGGCCGCGGCTGAGGACGGCAGGAGTGCTCAGCCGGGCCGGTGCGACCCAGATCGCCGCCGAGGCCGCCACCACGATAACCACCGTAAGACTCTCCGCCCCGCCTTCTTCTCGCCGCCGTCGCCCACTCGCCGACCTCGCGCCTCGCATCCAAGGGCGTGAGCTCAGACGCGGTAATGTCCATACCTACTGAGAGAAACCCCGCATGACTCGCCATATAGTCGCTTCAGCCCGTGACATAGCGTGCACCCTATCCTCCATATCTCGCTACCAACGCCGGGACATATCGAGCCAAAGAATCAAACTCGACATTGTACTCCCGACAAGGCGCCCTTCTCGCCTCGAAGAAAATCTATCACCCGCGCCTCCTCATCCGCGAGGCAAGAAGTGAGCGAGGAAAGCCTCGGAGAACTCATCCCAAGTGGGACGCTGCGGTTTCCACGATAACTCCCATGAATCAAACCAATCGATCGCGTATCACGCAATTACGTGAACCAAAGATCACTGACCGGTCTCCGACGCCGATCACTCTCAAAATCCTCGACCGACGGATGAACTCTCGCGATCATCCTCCCGCCGACCCATAAAACTCGGCTACAACTCAAGAAGTCTCGTAGCCTCAAACTCTCGCCTCGTGAACAACGGCACGATCGAGCCGAGCCGAATCGCCGCGATCCAAATTCTCTCAGACGCCACAACTTTAGCCAAAAGTCGGGCCATCTCCTTGTACTTAACCTCCGCCCAGTGCCGCGGGACGTGGCGCTGGTACCGTGGTCGCCGCTGGGTCGGCGGCGCCATAGAACTCGCCGCTCGTATAGATCGGGCTCGAGCCCTCGTGACTGGGTGTCTCGCTAGCAGCCTCACGCTTGCCCTTCGGGCCCGGGTTGCTTTCGCGAGGCATAATCAGCAGAAAGGAATACGTTAGAGGGTCCAACCTATAACACGCCTTCTAAAGCACGATCTCGTAATGAGAAGAATGGAAACCAATCCTAAATATCCTATAGCCTCTCGATTATCGGTGGTGCACAACACACCGATAATCAAGACTTACTAGATACGGCTCAGACACTTTCCGAGGATTAATCGCTCGATACCACTTTTGTCACGACTGCTCGGCCCGTGGATCGTGCCTTACCGGCACCCAAGTAGTCATACATCGTAGTAATCGAAATATAAAGCAAGACATGAAACAGCTTTATAAAATAAGACACGCTTTATGTGAGAAAACACGCTTCCTACAGATATATATAAAAATCATGGTTTAGCGCTACATCCGACATCGCATAACATGACTACATGCACTCTAAGGAAATATACAACTATGGCGACAGCTTCCGCCATACCTCGATCGCATAAAACTATCTACAACAGGAGATCATACCAAAAGTAGAGCCTCCTAAGAGATGGAGCTCCCGACACCAACGTAGAGATCCTAAGAACGCGGATCTAGCACTGCCGCTCTTACCGCAGATGAACGCACTTCGGCGAGGTCAAGATAACAGTACTAAGTATGCGAAATCAGAAAATACTTAAATGAAAACATATCATCTTAAAACCGCTTACAAATATGTGTGAAACAACCATGAAACCGCACGTAGCGCCACATCACAAACAAGAGCAACAATAGGTAATCGTAATAGGTCTTGTCTAGGCCGCGAATGATCGAAACAGGCCACTCGCCTCATCATCATTCTCGCAAGCCTAACTCGACTCGAGTCCGCATAGGCCACTCACGGGCCCGCATGAGGTATAACCCCGCATCGAGGGTAGCTACCTCTAAGATCGCCCCGACTCGCCGTCCGCACGGCCACATGCACCGCATGAGGCATAACCCCGCATACTAACTCGAACTCAGAGCTCCGCATAGGCCCTCGACCCGCATGAGGTATTCTCGAATCACGGTCCTGCATCACCGAGTCTACCCCGCAGACGGAGGGCGCTTAACCCCAGATCATCTCAAGAGGCGAGTGATAGTATACTAACATAATCACCACGACCAAACCGGCTCGCGATCGTGCCTTACCCGCACCCAAGTAGTCAAACAACATCGTGAGAAAATCAGCGGAAATTAAAACTCATACATGATAACCAATGAAAAGAGAAAACAAAGCAACCAAGCGTTACCTTTTCTCAAAATAACTAACACCGAACAGCCATAATCCTCGCCCACATCGATTTCTGCACTTCTAAGAATTTTTATAACATCTCTCGACGACAGTGGCCCCGCCATACCCCGAATGTACAAAAAGTTCTACAACTTCGTGGAACTGCATCAAGTGACAAAGTCTCCGGCGAATGGAGCTTTCGAGAATCAACAACGATCCAAAGGGCGCGATCAACAAGCGATGATCTCAACTCGCGGATGAACGCACTTCAAGGGCCGCGATAACAAAAATTTAGTGCGAAACGTAAAAATATCAGAAATGAAATCATAATAGTCTATAAGGAAAACAGAGACATGTATGATAACCAAACTACAAGACACCACGTATATACGCCTACCAAATCAAACCACATCAAGTCGTGGACTCACGCCAAAGATCATTACTCAAAGTGACGATACTGGCTACCCAACGTGTCGGTATGTCCAACCCAATAACAAGATAGTACTCACTGACGATACCGCTGGCTACCCAACGTGTCAAGATGTCCAAACAAATACCCAGATAATACTGGCGGACGATACTGGCTACCCAACGTGTCAAGATGTCCAAACAAATACCCGATAATACTCACCGTGGACGCGATACTCGGCTACCCAACGTGTCAAGATGTCCAAACCAATACCCAGATAATACTCATCGTGGACGCATACTGCGGCTACCCAACGCGGTCAAGATGTCCAAACAAATACCCGATAATACTCATCGCGGACGATACTGTGGGCTACCCAACGTGTCAAGATGTCCAAACCGCTTACAAGATAACACTCCTAATAGAAGCATACCCGGCTACCCAACGGTCGATATGTCCCAAAGGATCAATATAGTGGAAGCATACCCGCGGCTACCCAACGTGTCGATATGTCCATCATACCACCCGATATCCGCCTCCGTCGAGAGACTCAGAGCACAAAGTCAAACACTTGCACAACAACAAAACTATCACCACAAGCACAGTAAGTTACACACAACTCAAAGTACCTTCGCTTAAGTCGACAAACCGGTTCCAACCCCAAAATACTACATTCTTTCCTACCTTCAAAGACCTCTCTTTACGTAGAAACCATACGATACTATCACACGAGTATCACACACATTCATGTTTAAAACACGACTTCAAACACAATTAACATAACGTCAAGTATACCTTTTAAAAGTCCAAGTAATTAACTCCTTTAAGGTCAAGTATTCCTACCTTTTAAAACCAAGTCATTTACTTTTCCCTTAAGAAAAGTTCGACATCTGAAAACAAGTGATTTATACTTTCAAACTCAAGTTACTTCTCTTTTCCAAAATCCAAAGACATTATCCTTTGCAATCCATTAAGTTCATTCTTTGGAATTTTAAGAAAAGTCGAACTTGTTATCAATGATTCTCATTTAAGCAAATGCATGATCTAGGAAATGTAATATCATTTTGTCTTATCTTAGTTTCTATGCAGATGGAGGTTTCTACTGGTTTTAATATAATCAATTAGTAAAACCATTTCCTTTATTAGCATTGAAGGTGTGTTCGATACTTGTTCCCACTTTCAAATCCATTTCACATTCTTATGCCGTTATACCTAACTTTACATAAAGCCGATAACTCTTAAGTTTTCAAAACTAAGTATTACTCATTACTCACGAATGAGGTTTTACAACTTTTGAATACATTACCAAACTCTCACCATTCTAAGTTAAGTCTCTTATCTTACAAGATCAAGTCTCTTAACTTCTACCAATCAACAACCGTTCTTTTATTCACATAAAGTTGTTATAACTAACTTCCCATAAAGCCGTTATAACCCCTTTATGTTTTAAACCAACCAATTACCACATAAACATTTATGAGACCAAGAGGACTCATTCTTTAAGCACCGAGTGCCCATTACTAATCTGGGATAAGACTTACTACTCTTACACATAATGAAGCCCTTTACACTTCATAACAAGTCAAGACACAATTTGGAAAATCAATTTTTAACACACGTAAGGCCAACCGCACTATATATTTCACAAATAGTCATGTCAAGAGGATAGGAAGAATCACATACCTCGCGACGATTGCCGACAAAAAGCAAAACGCCTCACGATTGAACCCTTCATAGGATACGCCACTCGTAGCTACCAATCCTATAAGGTCATAAGACATCTATTAACTTCTAGTTCAACGTAGAATAAGCTAAAAGCAAAGCCCCGGTTCTACTTAACTTACTACCTTTATCCAAGGTCGAAAACAAGAACTCCATTCTAAACCCTTTTCAATACTCTTTCAATTCAAGTTTTAGGTTAACATGATGCCTAACCCTAAACATCTTCAACTACCACAATTTCTTCTATACAACATGCAACGACTAACTTTGTCACCAAAAGGTAGTTACAATCTTAAGGCTAACATGCCCACTTCGGTTTTCCACAGACAACAAGATCCAAATCCATGCAATATAAAACAAATTTCAGCTCAACTCTAAACTACTAAAATAAAACAAATTTCTGTGCTCACATCTATACAAACTTAACTATAATGCCTCAGCTCACAAATCTATTCAAACTCTAAATATAATGTAATTTCTGTGCTCACAGATCTATACTAATATAACAAGTACTTACTCAAAACCCAGAGAAGGGAAACTCTTACCTTTTAGAAAAGCCCACAAAAGCCCTTTCCTACCACTTCTTCCACAACTCAACCACCGCCGCTCCCACAAGTTCACCAACACTTTTTCCTTCTTGCCGCCCAATGGGCCTCTCTAAAGCTAGGTTTTCTTCCAAAACTAGAGAGAAGGGAGAGGGTTTCCATGGAAGGGTTTTGAAATGAAATGAATGGAATGGCTGTCTTCAAGACTCGCCCTAAAATAGACCACTTATCGATAAAAGGATGGGAGGGACACTTGTCACCCTCCCATAGGTTATAAACGAAATATCCTGCTTGGCCACTTATCACAAGAAATCCCGCGCGGCCGCCGCCACACGGCCAAGGCTTCCACTTCCAAAATAAATCTTCCGCACGGCGCCGCGCCTCAGATTCCGGCCATGGCGCTGCAACCTCGTGACTTCAAGACAATCGCGCCATGCGTCCAGCCGCGCGCACTGCACTCAGACGAGAATCGCGCACTGATCGCGCACCAAACTTGAAACTTCCATAACTTTTGACTGATGTCCAATCGATTTAACGGTTGGTCAAGGCTGGGACCTAGATTCAACGGACTACACACTAGGCCTTTTAAACACCTTACAATCCTTAACAACTGGGGTCCAATACTCAAAGGTAAACTCAAAATCCTTCCAACACATGTTTGCCAACTTATCTATCCTCTAGAATTTACTGGTGTAACATTCTTCCTCTTAGAAACATTCGTCCCGAATGTTCCTTCTAAGTCTTCGTAACACACGCGCAGATAGTCTTCACTACTATACCTACCAAAACTCATTTATGCCTCTCATGGCCATAATATAGAAATCACGATCTCCAAATTCCACTAACGGGAAATCACCTCTAACGTGCAAACATCACTATTTTCTCCTCCTCGGTCTAAAGGATACTCTCCTTACTCCTGGCTGCATCTTCCTTGTACACTCACACCCTCTCTAGTACACGCCCACAATTCACCATCGTCAAGCTTTCTACCACCTTGAGTCACTACCTCCAACTCGCCCATCTTACTAATCCACGCCATGGAAGCTACCACTCCCATCACAAACTACTCATGGAATCATCACACAAAACTCCATGTATACCATACACTCCGACAAGGATTAACAAAGAAGGCTTCTACCCAAGACTACTTACATCTAAGGTCTCAACTGTTATAAATTCTAAGGTTCAAAATTTTTCTCATCCCCAAACTTACCCTCTTTATTAACCATGCTTCCAAAACACATTATATACACACAAAGCTACCCAACATAGCACTCAACACATCACCACAACATCAAAGCATACAATACTCTGAGGTTAAGAACGCACCAGAACTATTGCTTCACTTCCCTTCTTGTCGCTTCTACTCATGTTCTTTCCTAAGACGACGCACAAAGGAGGAGGTGAATCGTCCACCGATCCCGGCTGAATCTCAACCTCCGCGCTATCTCTGGTGGACAATTCTGCAAATGGCGGCTGGCCGCATGTAAAACAGATTCCCTATTAGCACGACACTCCCATCGCGAGCCTACCACAATGGTCACAACGAGGTAAGGGTGGTCCCATCCGACTAACATCCTCGATCCCCAAAACTCAAACCTCGAGCCCCGACTGCCTCGAATTTTTCGAACGCCCCGACGATCGAGGTGGAGCACTGCATCGGGCGAGGCGCATAACTAACTCCGCCGAGGTTGCTCGCCCGGCGTCACCAGCGACCGCCGCTTGGCCCTACTCACGATCTCGGTCATTCCGCCGACTCCTACGCGCCTCACATCCAAGTGCATGAGTCGCACGCGCAATGTCCATGCCCTACCAAGAGCTACTCCCGAGCAACTCGCCAAATAGTCATCAAGCCTCGTGACATAGCGGCACTCGTCCTCCATGTCGGCTACTAACGCGGGACGCATCGAGCTAGTGAGTTAAACTCCACGTTGTACTTCAACCAGACGCTCGCTCGCCTCAACATCAAAAACTGTTACCGAGTCCTCCTCATCCGCGAGGCAAGAAATGTGCAAGAAATGCCTCCGAGAACTCGCCCCATTCGCCGAAGTGCATGCCTCCCCGACGCCTCCCACGATCAAACCAATGATCGCGGATCACGCAGCCGATGCGAACCTAGACCACCGACTCGTCTCCGATGCCTCGATCACTTACGATCCGTCAGAATCGCTTGATGAACTCCGCGATCATCTCGTGCCTCGACCAGAAACTCGGCCACAACTCGTAAAGTCCCGCACTCAAACTATCCGATCTCGTGAACCATCGTGCATCGAATCGCCGCCCACTTATCCTCGTGTTCGCCACAACCCCGCCAATAATCGCCAACTCCTTGTAACCCATCTTCCTCTCGCCTGCATCGCGACTGGAGGCTCGTGTATCGTGGTCTCGTAGAGACTGCCGCCGCTTCTACTCGCAGCCTCCTTCGCCGCTTGCCCTTCGGGCCTGCTGCCTTTTCGCAGAGGCATAATCGTAAAACGAAACACGCCGAGGGGTCCAACTTACAACACGCCTTCTAAGGCACGATCTCGTAATGAGAAGAATAGAAACTAATCCTAAATGTCTCAGCCTCCTCGATTATAGATGTGGTGCACAACACATCGATAATCAAGACTCTACTTAGACACGGTCAGACACTTTCCGAGGACTAATCGCTCGATACCACTTCGCCACGACCCAAACCGCCCGCGATCGTGCCTTACCCGCACCCAAGTAGTCAAACAACATCGAGAAAATCGGAAATTAAAACTCATACATGATCACCAATGAAAAGAGAAAACAGTCTAACCAAGCTGTTACCTTTTCTGAATAATAAATAACACCGAACAGCCATAATCCTCGCCTACATCGCATTTCATGCACTTCTAAGAATTTTTATAACATCTCCGACGGACAGGTTCGCCATACCCCGAATGTACAAAAGTTCTACAACTTCGTGGAACCGCATCAAGTGACAAAGTCTCCGGCGAATGGAGCTTCGAGAACCGAACAACGATCCAAAGCGGCGCGATCAACAAGCGATGATCTCAACTCGCGCAGATGAACGCAGCCCGGGCGGGTCGCATAACAAAAATGAGTATGCGAAATGTAAAAATATCAGAATGAAATCATAATAGTCTATAAGGAAAACAGAGACATGTATGATAACCAAACTACAAGACACCACGATATACGCCTACCAAATCAAACCACATCAAGTCGTGGACTCACGCCCAAAGATCATTACTCAAAGTGGACGATACTGTGGGCTACCCAACGTGTCCAGATGTCCAACCCAATAACAAGATAGTACTCACAGTGGACGATACTCGTGGGCTACCCAACGTGTCAAGATGTCCAAACAAATACCCAGATAATACTCGTGGACGATACTTGGCTACCCAACGTGTCAAGATGTCCAAACAAATACCCAAATAATACTCATCGTGGACGCATACCGGCTACCCAACGTGTCAAGATGTCCAAACCAATACCCAGATAATACTCATCATGGACGATACCGGCTACCCAACGTGTCGATGTCCAAACAAATACCCGTGATAATACTCATCGTGGACGATACTGGGCTACCCAACGTGTCGCATGTCCAAACCGCTTTACAAGATAACACTTAATAAGCATACCCGTGGCTACCCAACGCGGTCGATATGTCCCAAAGGATCAATATAGTGAAGCATACCCGCGGCTACCCAACGCGGTCGATATGTCCATCATACCACCCGACATCCGCCTCCGTCGAGAGACTCCTGTGAGCACAAAGTCAAACACTTGCACAACAACAAAACTATCACCACAAGCATGCAAGTTACACACAACTCAAAGTACCTTCGCTTAAGTCGACAAACCGGGTTCCAACCCCAAAATACTACATTCTTTCCTACCTTCAAAGACCTCTTTACGTAGAAACCATACGATACTATCACACGTAGTATCACACACATTCATGTTTAAAACACGTACTTCAAACACAATTAACATAACGTCAAGTATACCTTTTAAAAGTCCAAGTAATTAACTCCTTTAAGGTCAAGTATTCCTACCTTTTAAAACCAAGTCATTTACTTTTCCCTTAAGAAAAGTTCGATATCCAAAACAAGTGATTTATACTTTCAAACTCAAGTTACTTCTCTTTCCAAAATCCAAAGACATTATCCTTTGCAATCCATTAAGTTCATTCTTTGGAATTTTAAGAAAAGTCGAACTTGTTATCAATGATTCTCATTTAAAACCATGATCTAGAAATGTAATATCATTTTGTCTTATCTTAGTTTCTATGCAGATGGAGGTTTCTACTGGTTTTAATATAATCAATTAGTCGAAACCATTTCCTTTATTAGCGCTGCAGTGGTGTGTTCGATACTTGTTCCCACTTTCGAAATCCATTTCACATTCTTATGCCGTTATACCTAACTTTACATAAAGCCAAGATAACTCTTAAGTTTTCAAAACTAAGTATTACTCATTACTCACGAATGAGGTTTTACAACTTTTGAATACATTACAAAACTTTCACAATTCTAAGTTAAGTCTCTTATCTTACAAGATCAAGTCTCTTAACTTCTACCAATCAACAACCGTTCTTTATTCACATAAAGTTGTTATAACTAACTTCCCATAAAGCCGTTATAACCCCTTTATGTTTTAAACCAACCAATTACCACATAAACATTTATGAGACCAAGAGGACTCATTCTTTAAGCACCGAGTGCCCATTACTAACTGGATAAGACTTACTACTCTTACACATAATGAAGCCCTTTACACTTCATAACAAGTCAAGACACAATTTGGAAAATCAATTTTTAACACACGCGGCCAACCGCACTATATATTTCACAAATAGTCATGTCAAGAGGATAGGAAGAATCACATACCTCGCGACGATTGCCGACAAAAAGCAAAACGCCCCACGATTGAACCCTTCATAGGATACGCTACTCAGAATACCAATCCTATAAGGGTCATAAGACATCTATTAACTTCTAGTTCAACGAGAATAAGCTAAAAGCAAAGCCCCTGGGTTCTACGGAACTTACTACCTTTATCCAAGGTCGAAAACAGTAACCCATTCTAAACCCTTTTCAATACTCTTTCAATTCAAGTTTTAGGTTAACATGATGTCTAACCCTAAACATCTTCAACTACCACAATTTCCCTTCTATACAACATGCAACGACTAACTTTGTCACCAAAAGGTAGTTACAATCTTAAGGCTAACATGCCCACTTCTTTTCCACAGACAACAAGATCCAAATCCATGCAATATAAAACAAATTTCAGCTCAACTCTAAACTACTAAAATAAACAAATTTCAGCTCACATCTATACAAACTTAACTATAACAGCCTCAGGCTCACAAATCTATTCAAACTCTAAATATAACAGCCTCAGGCTCACAGATCTATACTACTATCACAAGTACTAACTCAAAACCCAGAGAAGGGAAACTCTTACCTTTTAGAAAAGCCCACAAAAGCCCTTTCCTACCACTTCTTCCGTCAACTCAACCACCAGCGCTTCCCACAAGTTCACCAACACTTTTTCCTTCTTGCCGCCGCTCCAACAGTCTCCTCTAAAGCTAGGTTTTCTTCCAAAAACTAGAGAGAAGGGAGAGGGTTTCCATGGAAGGGTTTTGAAATGAAATGAAATGGAATGGCCAAGTCTTCCAAGACTTGCCCTAAAATAGACCACTTATCGATAAAGGATGGAGGGACACTTGTCACCCTCCCATAGGTTATAAACGAAATATCCCCTTTTCGCCACTTATCACAAAAATCCCGCGGCGCTTCGCCACGGCCAAGGCTCCACTTCCAAAATAAATCTTCCGCATGTCGCGCCGCCCCAGATTCCGGCCACGGCGCTGAACCTGTGACTTCTCAAGATAATCGGGCGCCGCGCCTCGCAGTCCGGCCGCGCGCTGCACTTCAGACGAGAATCGCTGCACTGATCACGCACCAAACTTGAAACTTCCATAACTTTTGACTCGATGTCCAATCGATTTAACGGTTGGTTGCGTTGGGACCTAGATTCAACGGACTACACACTAGGCCTTTTAAACACCTTACAATCCTTAACAACTGGGGTCCAATACTCAAAGGTAAACTCAAAATCCTTCCAACACATGTTTGCCAACTTATCTATCCTCTAGAATTTACGGGGTGTAACAATAACAACTTATCTTTAAACAACATAAGCACAACAAGGATACTCACCTATACAAACGTTACAAGATACTAACACACATAGCATCATATCATGTCTATTTATCAAACCATCCTTATTATTCTTTTCACAATACAAGTCTGTTATAAACACATAGGCAAACTTGTTTCTTTTATAAATCTTAAGTGGTTATACTTACTTCCCATAAAGCTAGTATAACTCTTAAGCTTCGCTTTAAAACCAATTAGTTCTCTTCATTAATATGATTCAAAGAGTCTTTTGAAATGTTTTCGCTTCTTATTATTCAAAGCTTAAGCCAGGCATCCGTAAGTATTATTCAAAGCTTAAGCAGGCATTGCCGTAAGTATTATTCAGCTTAAGTCAAAGACATTGCCGTAGTTATATTGTAAAATATCATGCTTTAGGAAGAATCACATACCTTCTCAAATAAAACCACCGCTAAGTCAATATGTCGCACAGCAGAGTCACTTATAATAGTCACAGATATCTATTAAAGACTACTCAAGGTCATTCTAAACAGTGGGTTCATAATTCTACGGTAAGTCGGGCAAGACTTCCCTACCCTGAGCTATATAAGTTCATCGTGAAAACACCCCATGTAAGTACGCTTTGATTATTCTTCTTTAAACCCTTCTAAGTGATTAACACTTCAATTCTATTCTGTGATATACTTCTAAGTATTTATACTTATTCTTATACTATAACAAAGAAGTATTCTCTAATTCAAAAGAGGGTTAGGATTATTACCTCGAAGCCCAATAATATCCTAGAAAAGTCGCACTGAGCAAGGTTTTGCTCCTAAGTTGTATGCTCCAAGAACCTTAGAAGTTCTTCACAACTTCTACCAAGTACTAAGGTATTTGGGCTGTGGTATTTTGGGCATTATAACGATACAAGAAGGTAACTTTTCTACCGGAGGGGGTAGATTTTTGGCTAGTGGGGTATTCGGCCAAGGCCACTTAGGCTGTAGGGGAAGAGGGCTTGGACGAATTGGCTAACAAGGAGAAGGAGGATTTTCAAGACTTGAAAGTAATTTGTGGATGAAGAACTCTTCATCTTGGGGTATTTATAGGTCAAGAAGTGGCCAACCAATGGCCAAGATTTAGACAAGTGCAAGGCAAGTGTAGGGTGAGGATTAACTATACACAAATATCCTACCAACTCCTCGACTTGTGCACAAGGCACAAAAACGTGCTCTCCAAGTCCAAATCGTCCAAATGGACGATTTCAAGTCCATCAATTGGAGGGTGACAAGTGTCGCCTCCCGCTGGTCCAAAATGTTTCGCCTCTAAAAATCCGCAAAATTAGAAATGGCATAGCCGAATTTACCCTACGAAAGCCGTGGAAACGCTTTCGCGGAAAAACTATTCGTTTTGTGAGTTGTGCCTAAAAAAAAACGTTTTGCCTAAAATTTAAGGCTAGACTTTCGTACGTATTCCCTTACGTACATACTCTGGAAATACGGGGTATAACATATATACCCGCCGAGCTACCACCGAATCACCCACTGGCGTAGCTACCTCGAAAGGGTCTATGGACTCAGGCTCTATCCCTATCCTACTAGCAACAAGGGGAGATATATGTGACGAGTAGAACCCGATCTATCAAGGCATAAACATCAAACCCAGAACCGATAAGGTACCGTGACGACATCGTGAGGCCTCCGATCCGCTTACCGACAAAGCATAGATGCGCTCGAGGGCCGCTAGAATCGGGACCCGAGCCACGACCGCCGCGACTGGCCGACCCACGAGCACCCCGCGCCCGGCGAGTAATCGTAGGAGATGATGGCGGCAGCAATAACCCGGCGTCGAGCCCTACCACGCCACGCTTCGGCCGGACAGCCTCGCAGTGACCGCTGGCCACAATCGTAATAAGCTCCAAAAAGTAGTACCACACTTCCCGTAATGGGATCCACCGTGACGCCACCGGGTGGTCCCGATCGCCGCACTTCGCTACTCGCACGCCCAAGCCCTGGCCCCGGCCCGCCTCGAAAACTCGCCGGCTGAGACGGCAGAGTGCTCGAGCTGCCGTGGTGCGACCCAGATCGCCACGAGCCGCCACCACGATAACCACCGTAAGACCCTCCCGCCCCGGCCTTCTTCTCGCCGTCGCCCACTCGCCGACCTCGCGCTCGCGTGATCCAGGCGTGAGCTCGCATGCGGTAATGTCCATACCCTACCGGAGAAACCCCGCACAAGACTTCGGCCATATAGTCGCTTCAGCCCGTGACATAGCGGTGCACCCTATCCTCCATATTCGCTACCACGCCGGGACATATCGAGCCAATGAATCAAACTCGACATTGTACTCCCCGACAAGGCCCCTCTCGCCAAGAAGAAAATCTATCACCGCGCCTCTCATCCGCGAGGCAAGGAGTGAGGAAAGCCTCGAGAACTCATCCCAATGGGACGCGTGCTTTCCCGATAACTCATGAATCAAACCAATCGATCGTGGTATCACGCAGCTTATGTGAACCAAAGATCACGGACTCTCCGACGCTCGATCACTCTCAAAATCCTCGCCGACGGATGAACTCCTCGCGATCATCCTCCCGCCTCGACCCATAAAACTCGCGCTACAACTCAAGAAGTCTCGTAGCCTCAAACTCTCTCGCCGGGTGAACAACGGCACGGCCGAGCCGAGCTGAATCGAACCGCCAGATCCAGCCTTCTCAGACGGCCACAACTTTAGCCAAAAGTCGGGCTATCTCCTTGTACCCTAACTCTCCGCCTCAGCCGCGGGACGAGGCTGGTACTGTGGTCTCGCTGGCCGGGCGGCGTCATAGAACTCGCCGCCTTCGTATAGACTGGCCTCGAGCCTCGTGACTGGGTGTCTCGCTAGCGCCTCACGCCGCTCTTCGCCCGGTTGCCTTACGCGAGGCATAATCGCATAGTGAAAGGAATACGTTAGAGGGTCCAACATATAACAGCCTTTCTAAAGCACGATCTCGTAATGAGAAGAATGGAAACCAATCCTAAATATCCTATAGCCTCTCGACTATTGGTGGTGCACAACACACCGATAATCAAGACTTACTAGATACGGTCGTAGACACTTTCCGAGGATTAATCGCTCGATACCACTTTTGTCACGACTGCTCGGTCCGTGGATCGTGCCTTACCGGCACCCAAGTAGTCATACATCGAGTAATCGAAATATAAAGCAAGACATGAAACGCTTTATAAAATAAGACACGCTTTATGTGAGAAAACATCGCTTTCTAAGATATATATATATAATCATGGTTTAGCAAGCTACATCCGATAATCGCATAACATGACTACAGCACTCTAAGGAAATATACAACTATGGCGACAGTGGCCCGCCATACCCCGATCGTATAAAACTATCTACAACAGGGAGATCATACCAAAAGTAGAGCCTCCAAGAGATGGAGCTCCCGACACCAACGTAGATCCTAAGGACGCGGATCTAAGACTGCCGCCTCTTACCGCGGCATGAACGCAGCTTCAAGGAGGTCAAGACAACAGTACTAAGTATGTGAAATCAGAAGTACTTAAATGAAATCATAACACTTTTTAAAACCAGTTTACAAATATGTATGAAGAAATCAAGAAACCGCACATAGTGCCACATCACAAACAAGAGCAACAATAGGTAAATCAGTAATAGGTCTTTTCTAGGTTGCGAATGATTCAAGCAGGCCACTCAGTATTATCATTCCGCAAGCCTAATCTCGACTCTGAGTCCGTGATAGCCACTCACACGGGCCCGCATGAGGTATAACCCCGCATCGAGGGTAGCTACTCCTCGCATCGCCCCGACTCGCGTCCGCACGGCCACATAGACCGCATGAGGCATAACCCCGCATACTAACCTCGAACTCGTAGCTCGCATAGGCCCTCGACCCGCATGAGGTATTCTCGAATCATGGTCCTGCATCACCGAGTCTACCCCGACGGAGGCGCTTAACCCCTGATCATCTCAAGAGGTGAGTGATAGTATACTAACATAACAACTTATCTTTAAACAACATAAGCACAACAAGGATACTCACCTATACAAACGTTACAAGATACTAACACACATAGCATCATATCATGTCTACTTATCAAACCATCTTATTATTCTTTTCACAATATAAGTCAGTTATAAACACATAGGCAAACTTGTTTCTTTTATCAATCTTAAGTGGTTATACTTACTTCCCATAAAGCTAGTATAACTCTTAAGCTTCTGTTTTAAAAACCAATTAGTTCTCTTCTGTTAATATGATTCAGTAGTCTTTTGAAATGTTTTCGCTTCTTTATTATTCGTGCTTAAGCGTGAGGCATTGCCGTAAGTATTATTCAGCTTAAGCGTGAGGCATTCTAGTAAGTATTATTCAGCTTAAGTCAAAGACATTGTCATAGTTATTATTCATTAACACATGACGTCTACCGTACTATATATATTGTAAAATATCATGCTTTAGGAAGAATCACATACCTTCTCAAATAAAACCACCGCCAAGTCAATATGTCGCGCAGAGAGTCACCTATAATAGTCACAGATATCTATCAAAGACTACTCAAGGTCATTCTAAACAGAGGGTTCACAATTCTATGGAAAGTTGGCAAAGACTTCCCTACCCGTGAGCTATATAAGTTCATCGTGAAACGATGCCCATGTAAGTACAGTTTGATTAATCATCTTTCAAACCCTTCTATTGTGGTAACAGTTCAATTCTATTCTGTGATATTCTTCTAAGTGATTAATACTTATTCTTATACTTCTTGTCACACCCCAAAAATCGGGCCCGTGACTGGTGCCTTACCCCGGGCACCCTAGCGATCCAACATCAGAGAAAACCAGCGGAAATAAAAACTTTAAACATGCAATAAGAGACATGATAAATAAACAGGCCAACCAAAACAGTTGCCTTCAGTATATATACATAAAACCCGAACAGTTATCCTTTTTACAAACCCCGCCACAACAAAGGCATGCACTTAAGATTTACACAACTATGACGGACAGGCTTCGCCATACCCCTGAATGTACAAGAACCTACAACTCAGGGAAACATACCAAAGATAAGCCTCCGAAGGAACGGAGCTTTCCAACACGCTGAAATGAGATCCTAAGAGCGAGGATCCACGAACGATGTACTTACCGCGGCATGAACGCACTTCGGGCGAGGTCGCATAACAGTAATCGAGTATGTGGAAATCAGCATCAGAAATGAAATCATAGTAGTCTATAAAGCAGAGACATGTATGATAACCAAACTACGCTCACCATAAATAAGCAAATATATCAAGTCGTGGACTCACGCCTCAAAGTCACCACTCAAATATAACTATGGGTCTCACGCCCACAACATCCATCATGTTCGCATCACGGCCGCATGCCCGGAATCACGTGACGGTAGACATGTCCATGATGCAACAATAATAACAAGGCCGCATGGCCACATGCCCACTCATCAGACGGCAGACATGCCCATGTAACCTCAATAACAATATATCGTGGTCAACCTCGCTACGGCCACATGCCGGACTCGTGACGGTGTATACGTCCATGTAACATTAATCAATCAAGAAATCCAAAGGAGCATACCCGTGCGCTACGATCGTGTCGAGATGTCCAAAGGGAAACAATAAGCCAAAGATTCCAAATGGAAACATACCCGCGCCACGATCGCGGTCGATGCCCAAAGGGAAACAGAAAGCAAGATCAAATGGAAGCATACCCGCGCGCCACGCATCGTGTCGATGTCCAAAGCGATTAGCAAAAGTAACACAATCAACAGAACGCATCTGCGGAATTTCTCCACCACCGCCAAGACGCCAAGTAAGTTCTCAACAAGTCAACCGACTTCTCCATCGAGACGCCAGAATACGTAAATACAACAATTGCACAACAAAGGCTATCATCACAAGCATAGGCAAGTTTCACAACAACAAGCATAGGCAAGTTTCACAACAACAAGCATAGGCAAGTTATACACAACTCAAAGTACTTTCATTTTATGCCAACGTCCGGGTTTTAACCCTAAGGTACTACGTAAGTTAAGTTCCTTAAAAGAGATCCATTACTTTTATCAAAGTCACCCGATACCCGTAGTATTAGAATGACCGACCCACATTCCTTTTCAAAATCAAGTAACAACATTCTTTTCCTAAGTTCCAGTTTGCCTAGTTTCAATTACTCAAGCTTCTCATTTTCAAATGGTTTCATAGTTCATAAACTTAATCACTTGATTCCTTTTAGAACAATTGAGTAATATATGTCTCACGAGAGTAGGTTATTCTTGTTTACAACATTCTTATTACAAAGACCATGATCTAGAAAATGTAATATCATTTTGTCTCATCTTAGTTTCTATGCAGATGGAGGTTTCTACTGGTTTTAATACGATACAACATTATTCAATACATTTTCCTTTATTAACGCTGCAGTGGTCTGTCGATACACATTCTGATTTCCGAAATCAGTAAAACCTTATCCCTTTAAATAACACCAAGTACTCATTACTCACGAATGAGGTTTCACACAAACATCCACATTAAAACAAATAAGTTAAGTCTCTTATCTCATAAGATCAAGTCTCTTAACTTCTAACATCAGTAAACCATTTTCTTTACCTCTCTTAAGACATTATACCTAACTCCCCATAAAGCTAGTATAACTCTTTTTAAAACCTTTAAAACCAAGTGTTACTTTCCTTTCAAAACTATTTATAAATCTTTTGAAATACATCAAGTTCTTTATTATAACAAGCCAGTTATAATTCACATCAGTTACCTTTTAAAACCACAAAGTATTTTCTTACCTACATAAAGCTGTTATAACCAACTTCCCATAAAGCCGTTATAACACTTTATGTTTCAAACCAATCAAATACTTTAAACACATGACGTCTACCGCACTACATAGTTACACACATATCATGCTAGAAGAGATAGGAAGAGGTTCACATACCTCGCGACGATTTATCGACAATAAGCAAAATGCTCCAAGTACTACAACCTTGCTAGCCCTTTCCACTCCTCGAGTAATACGCTACTCTTAGTACTTTCACCTATAAAGGTCACAAACGCCTATTAACCCCAAAACACAAGTTTCTATCTTTCTATAGAAAATTCAAAGACCTCCCCGCAACAAACAGAAATCTCCTCCTCTTCATCGAGGCTCGGCTACCAAGCCAACCAGTGGGGGTTAACACGCCTAACCTGACGCTGCATAATTCTACACAAGTTCATCGCAATACGCCCCTATGTAAATACAGCCTGGGCTTCTTTATTCTTCAGGCTTAAGTCAAAAGACATTGCCGAATACTAAGTATAGTCCCATATATAGTATACTTCAACTATATATCCTAACAAACATGTAATTTCCAATTACAATAGAGGGATAAGATAATTACCTCGATAAGCCCAAAATTATCCGAGTTTAATGTCGCTCCCGAGCAAGGTTTAGCTCCACTGAGCGCCCAAACCACCCCAAACAACCCTTAGAAGTTCTAACCAACTTCTACTCACATACTTCAACCAACGATGAAGATTTCCTTGTGGTTTCTGGCTGAGACTAAAAGGACGAAAGGTAGTATTTCCTGACTCTACGAAAGAGGTATCTTTGGAATACTACAAGGCACAAGTGCTAAGGTATTTTGGGCATTATAACAATACTAGGGAGTATTTCTATACCACAACAAGTGGGTATTATACGAAACAACTAGCAGTGGTACCCCACTGCCAAGCCTCACTCTATGGAGACCTCTCGCCAAGCTCCACAAAGGGGGGAGGGCTTGGACGAATTTCAACTCACAAAGGGGAGAGATTTCAAGACTTGAAATGATTTTTGGATGAAGAAAGTTCATCAACTAAGTGGGTATTTATAAGAAACCCAAATGCCAACCAACGGCCAAGATCAAGCCACGTGCAAGGCAAGTGTAAGGCCTTGATCAAGCCAAGTGCACCCTAACTCCTACTCCACAAAACATGGCACAAGACAAGCCACAAAACAAGGCCAAAACAAGGCACAAAACAAGGAACCAATGTGGCCAAAACGTGAGCCACAAAGATCAAGCCAATTCGTGAACCACCTCTTCCACTGACGCCACTGTTTCCAATGCGAGGGTGACACATGTCACCCTCCCGCTGGTCCAAAATGTTTCGCCTCTCGGAAAAATCCGCAAAAATTAAAAAGGACATAGCCGAATTTTCCTACGAAAGCCGTGGGAAACGCTTTCGTGAAAAACGACTTAGTCGCACTGCGCCCAAAGCGTAAATTCTCGCTGTTACGCAGCGGGGTGACACGTGTCACCCTCCTAATGGCCCTAAAAACGCTCTTCAAAAATATCCACAATGGCCAAAATCTCGAAACAAAGTGGGCTCTACAAAACAGAATTTCTCCCAGGCCCCACGTGACCATTTCCAAAATAAAATTCCATAATTCTAATATAATCTATGAAGTCCAAATACCAAACTGGGAATCCACCCCATTAACGAACCTTTTCTTCACAAATAACCGAAACTTTTCCGCGAAAAACTCACATCTTTCTTCTTTTCAAAATTTCTCGCACTTCGCACGCACGCCCTCACAAACATACCCCGCAACTACGGGTATAACATTCTCCCTCTTAGAAACATTCGTCCCCGAATGTTCCTTCTCAAGCCTGATAACGATAAAGTTCCTCTAACAAGTTGCCATACGCTGGCCAATGAAATAACGACGCCCTCTTCTTTCCTTACTCGTCGTGCCCTTCTCGAACACTTGAACTCTCCCAAGACGCACCATACTTCCAGCACTTCGCTCCCGAAAATCTCCGAGTCACTACCTCCAAACTTGGTCATCTTACTAACCTCAAACTTCCTTAAGGCCATTCCCGCCTTTACGAACCGCTCGGTCGAACGCGCCCACGAACTCATACGATGATCATACAAACTTGGGCCTAGCATCCTCGTGACTACCACCTGGCGACCACCCGTAACTGACCCCACCTCAATTCGGGCTACGGTTGACCCGTATCACACCTCAACCCGACCCACAATCGCTAAGCCCTTGTTCCCGACACGGAACAATCTCGCTAAATCACATCATGAAAGCTACCACTTCCATCTCACATTACCCGTGGATCGATCACTCAAATAAACCCCACGTATACCACGCACTCGATAAAGGTCAAACATAAACGAATCTTTTACTCAAGACGACCTTACCTCTAAGGTCTCAATCGTGACAGTCTAAGGTTCACACTTACCATGTCCCCATACTTATCCTCCCAACTAAGCATGTTTTCTAACTCTTAATTAACACAACGCTATCTGATCAACACTTAAGGTATACCCACCTTATCACATATACAAAACTCATTGGGCTAGTGACGCCGCAGAACTCCCGAATGAAGCACTACCCTAGGTAATGATTGGGCCCGTGCCCTCGTGACCCTCTCAGACTAACTCGCAGCCTCCTCACGCCTTGCCCTCCCGGGTCCGGTTGCTCCACGCGAGGCATAACGATAAGGAAAAGAATTTCGTCGAGGGTCCAACTTACAACACGGCTCTAAGGCACGATCTCGTAATGAGAAGAATGGAAACCAATCCTAAATGTCCTATAGCCTCACGATTATAGATGTGGCACAACACACCGATAATCAAGACTCTACTAGACACGATGTAGACACTTTCCGAGGATTAATCGCTCGATACCACTATGTCACACCCCAAAAATCGGCCCGTGGATCGTGCCTTACCGGGCACCTAGCGATCCAACATCGAGAAAACCGTGAAATAAAAACTTTAAACATGAAATAAGAGACATGATAAATAAACAGCCAACCAAAACAGTACTTCAAAGATATATACATAAAACCCGAACAGCTTATCCTTTTTACAAACTCGCCCACAACAAAGGTTACTGCACTTAAGATTTACAACAACTATGACGGACAGGCCGCCATACCCCTGAATGTACAAGAACCTACAACTCAGGGAAACATACCAAAGATAAGCCTCAGAAGGAAGGAGCTTTCCAACACGCTGAAATGAGATCCTAAGAGCGAGGATCCACGAACGATGTACCTCTACCTGCGGCATGAACGCAGCTTCGAAGGAGGTCAAGACAACAGTACCAGTATGTGAAACTGAGCATCAGAAATGAAATCATAGTAGTCTATAAAGCAGAGACATGTATGATAACCAAACTACGATTCACCATAAATAAGCAAATATATCAAGTCGTGACTCACGCCTCAAAGTCACCACTCAAATATAACTATGGGTCTCACGCCCACAACATCCATCATGTTCGCATCATGGCCGCATGCCTCGGAATATCGTGACGGTGTAGACATGTCCATGATGCAACAATAATAAGGCCGCACGGCCACATGCCCACGGACATCAGACGGCAGTGTAGACGCCCATGTAACCTCAATAACAATATCGGGTGGTCAACCTCGCTACATGGCCACATGCCCCGGACTCGTGACGGCAGTGTAGACATGTCCCATGTAACATTAATCAATCAAGAAATCCAGGAGCATACCCGTGCGCTACGATCGTGTCGGTATGTCCAAAGGGAAACAATAAGCCAAGATTCCAAATGGAAACATACCCGCGCGCCACGATCGTGGTCGCGATGCCCAAAGGGAAACAAGAAAGCAAGATCAAATGGAAGCATACCCGCGCGCTACGATCGCGGTCGGATGTCCAAAGCGATTAGCAAAGTAACACAATCAACGAACGCACTGCGGAATTTCTCCACCGCCGCAAGACGCCCAAGTAAGTTCTCAACAAGTCAACCGACCTCCATCGAGACGCCAGAATACGTAAATACAACAATTGCACAACAAAGGCTATCATCACAAGCATAGGCAAGTTTCACAACAACAAGCATAGGCAAGTTTCACAACAACAAGCATAGGCAAGTTATACACAACTCAAAGTACTTTCATTTTATGCCAACGTCCGGGTTTAACTCCTAAGGTACTACGTAAGTTAAGTTCCTTAAAAGAGATCCATTACTTTTATCAAAGTCACCCGATACGTAGTAGTATTAGAACGACCACCCACATTCCTTTTCAAAATCAAGTAACAACATTTTTTCCTAAGTTCCGTTTGCCTAGTTTCAATTACTCAAGCTTCTCATTTTCAAATGGTTTCATAGTTCATAAACTTAATCACTGATTCCTTTTAGAACAATTGAGTAATATATGTCTCACGTGAGAGTAGGTTATTCTTGTTTACAACATTCTTATTACAATGACCATGATCTAGAAAATGTAATATCATTTTGTCTCATCTTAGTTTCTATGCAGATGGAGGTTTCTACTGGTTTTAATACGATACAACATTATTCAATACATTTTCCTTTATTAACGCTGCAGTGGTCTGTCGATACACATTCTGATTTCCGAAATCAGTAAAACCTTATCCCTTTAAATAACACCAAGTACTCATTACTCACGAATGAGGTTTCACACAAACATCCACATTAAAACAAATAAGTTAAGTCTCTTATCTCATAAGATCAAGTCTCTTAACTTCTAACATCAGTAAACCATTTTCTTTACCTCTTAAGACATTATACCTAACTCCCCATAAAGCTAGTATAACTCTTTTTAAAACCTTTAAAACCAAGTGTTACTTTCCTTCAAAACGATTTATAAATCTTTTGAAATACATCAAGTTCTTTATTATAACAAGCCCCTTATAATTCACATCAGTTACCTTTTAAAACCACAAAGTATTTTCTTACCTACAGAAAGCTGTTATAACCAACTTCCCATAAAGCCGTTATAACACTTTATGTTTCAAACCAATCAAATACTTTAAACACACGTACGCTCACCGTACTACATAGTTACACACATATCATGCTAGAAGAGATAGGAAGAGGTTCACATACCGCGACGATTTATCGACAATAAGCAAAATGCTCCAAGTACTACAACCTTGCTAGCCCTTTCCACTCCTCGAGTAATACGCTACTCTTAGTACTTTCACCTATAAAGGTCACAAACGTCTATTAACCCCAAAACACAAGTTTCTATCTTTCTATAGAAAATTCTAAAGACTCTCCCGCAACAACAGAAATCTCCTCCTCTATCGAGGTCGCTACCAAGCCAACCAGTGGGTTAACACGCCTAACCTGACGCGCACAATTCTACACAAGTCATCGCAATACACCCCTATGTAAATCTGATTCGATTCTTTATTCTTCAGCTTAAGTCAAAAGACATTGCGAATACTAAGTATAGTCCCATATATAGTATACTTCAACTATATATCCTAACAAACATGTAATTTCCAATTACAATAGAGGATAAGATAATTACCTCGATAAGCCCAAAATTATCCGAGTTTAATGCCGCTCCCGAGCAAGGTTTAGCTCCACTGAGCGCCCAAACCACCCCAAACAACCCTTAGAAGTTCTAACCAACTTCTACTCACATACTTCAACCAACGATGAAGATTTCCTTAGTGGTTTCGGTTGAGACTAAAGGATGAAAGGTAGTATTTCGGACTCTACGTAAAGAGGTATCTTTGGAATACTACAAGGCACAAGGCTAAGGTATTTTGGGCATTATAACAATACTAGGGAGTATTTCTATACCACAACAAAGGGTATTATCTGAAAACAACTAGGCAGTGGGTACCCCACGGCCAAGCCTCACTCTAAGGGGGGGGGGGAGACCTCTCGGCCAAGCTCCACAAAGGGGGGGAGGGCTTGGACGAATTTCAACTCACAAAGGGGGAGAGATTTCAAGACTTGGAAATGATTTTTGGATGAAGAAAGTTCATCAACTAAGGGGGTATTTATAGCAAACCCAAATGCCAACCAATGGCCAAGATCAAGCCATGTGCAAGGCAAGTGTAAGGCCTTGATCAAGCCAAGTGCACCCTAACTCCTACTCCACAAAACATGGCACAAGACAAGCCACAAAACAAGGCCAAAACAAGGCACAAAACAAGGAACCAATAGGGCCAAAACGTGAGCCACAAAGATCAAGCCAAATCGTGAACCACCTCTTCCACTTGGACGCCCACTTGCTTCCAATGTGAGGGTGACACATGTCACCCTCCCGTTGGTCCAAAATGTTTCGTCTCTCGGAAAAATCCGCAAAAATTAAAAAGGACATAGCCGGAATTTTCCCTACGAAAGCTGTGGAAACGTTTCGTCGGAAAACGACTCTAGTCGACTGCGCCCAAAGGTAATGGCTGAAGCCACCTAGGCGGGGTGACACGTGTCACCCTCCTAATGGCCCTAAAAACGCTCTTCAAAAATATCCACAATGGCCAAAATCTCAAAACAAAGCTGGCCCACAAAACCGTAAATTTCTCCCGTGGGCCCCACGTGACCATTTCCGAAAATAAAATTCCATAATTCTAATATAATCTACGAAGTCCAAATACCAAATCTGGGAATCCAATTCCCATTAACGAACCTTTTTCTTCACAAATAACCTAAACTTTTCCGCAAAAACTCACATCTTTCTTTCTTTCAAAATTTCAAAAAACTCTCAGACGCACGTCGTCCTCACAAACATACCCCGCAACTACGGGTATAACACTTCTACTGATGCATTCTCTAATACAAAAGAGGGTTAGGATTATTACCTCGGTAAGCCCAATAATATCCTAGAAAAGTCGCGTCGAGCAAGGTTTTGCTCCTAAGTCAGATGCTCCAGTTAACCTTAGAAGTTCTTCACAACTTCTACTAAGTACTAAGGTATTTGGGCTAGGTATTTTGGGCATTATAACGATACAAGAAGGTAACTTTTCTACCAAGGAGGGTAGATTTTTGGCTAGGCTAGGGGCCTCGGCCAAACTACTAGGCTAGAGGGGGTATTCGCCGAGGCCTTCACAAGGGAGGAGGTGTTTTGGACGAAAAGACTACAAAGGAGAGGAGAGGATTTTTCAAGACTTGGAAGATTTGTGGATGAAGAACTCTTCATCTCTGGGGGTATTTATAGGTCAAGTGGCCAACCAACGGCCAAGATTAAGACAAGTGCAAGGCAAGTGTAGGGTGAAGATTAACTAAACACAAATATCCTACCAACCCTTGACTTGTGCACAAGGCACAAAAAACGTGCCAAGGGTTCTTCAATTCGTCCAAATGGACGATTCAAGTCCACCAATGGGAGGGTGCCAAGTGTTGCCCTCCCGTTGGTCCAAAATGTTTCGTCTCTCGGAAAAATCCGCAAAAATAAGAAATGGCATAGCCGGAATTTACTCTACGAAAGCTGTGGAAACGTTTCGTCGGAAAACGATTCTTTTAGTGAGTTGTGTACAAATAAAAACGTCAAAGGCTTATCTTTAAGGCTAGACTTTCGTACGTATTCCCTTACGTACATACTCTGGAAATACGGGGTATAACACCTGAGGATGATCCGCATGAGTTCATCCGACAGTTACAGCGGATCATGAGAGTGATCAAGGCATCGGAGACCGAGTCGGTGGTCCTAGGTTCGCATCGGCTGCGTGATACCGCAGTCGACTGGTTTGATTCGTGGGAGCTGTCCCGGGGAGAGCATGCACTTCCAGCTGTGTGGAACGAGTTCTCAGAGGCCTTTCTTGCACATTTCTTGCCTCCCCAGATGAGGAGGGCTCGGGCCGACAGATTTTTGGTGTTTCAACAGAACGGGCGTACGGTTCGGGAGTACAATGTGGAGTTCGACTCATTGGCCCGGTACGTCCCCGCGTTGGTAGCTAGTATGGAGGATCGAGTGCACCGATATGTTACAGGGCTCGATGATTACCTAGCAGAGAGTTGTTCGGGTGTAGCTCTTCACCGGCATGGACATTGCCGCACGCAGCGCATGCACTTGGATGTGAGGCGGATAAATCGACGAATGACCAAGGTCGCAGAAGAGGCCGAAACAGGTCCTTTAGTAACGTTCGAGGCGGACCGCCAAGAAGAGACTAGTTATGTACCTCCGCCAAGACAGAGTGGTCCTCCACGGCCGGGACCTTCGATATTCAGAGCGTGTCGGGCTCCTGTGTTTCGATTTTCGGGAGTAAGAGTGCTCGCGGATGAGGCCACCGTATCTCGTGTGACCATTGTGGTAAAACCCATGAGGGGAATGTCGTCTTGGTTTGGGAGATTGCTATACTTGCGCCGGCGGCCGCTTTGACGAGATTGTCCACCGGTAAGATGGTGGGATAGCCTGCACTACTAGATCGGGCGGGTTCTTCACCTTCCATAGCTAGGCAGATGTTCATACACCGGCAGCCACCAGAGAGGTCGCGGTGGAAGTTTCGATTTAGCGGTCCCGTGAACCGCCTATTTTTCGTATATCCTTAACCTCTAGAGTTTGTATGTATTGATGTCGATGATGTGTTTAGTGTTATGATCGGATAGCTTTGTGCTAAAATGTGATTTAGAAACACGGTTAGTGAAAAGGATAAGTCGGGGCATGGTAAGTGTGTCACGACCAAATCGGGCCCGTGGATCGTGCCTTACCCCGCACCCTAGTGACACAACATCGCAGTAATCAGTGAACATAAAACAACAACATGAGATAACGAAATATAAAACAATAATCTGGAAAACTTGCCTTTCGCATATATATATAACCATCAACTCTTTTACAAATGAACGACAATCCTTTTACCAACCCCGCCCACAACAAGATTACATGCACTTCTAAGAATGATACGACCACAATGGGCGACAGGGCCCCGCCAAACCCCGAATGTAAACACTTACTACGACAGGACTATACCACCGATAAGCCTCCGAGAAACGGAGCTTCCCAAACGCCGAATCGTGACTCGAGAGCTAGGATCAACGATCGACGACTCAACTCGCGGCATGAACGCACTTCGGCGAGGTCGATAACATGTACCAAGTATGTGAAATCAGAAGTAATATCAGAATCAAATCATAGTAGTCTATATAAAGCAGAGACATGTATGATAACCAAACTACGCTTCATAACAACTAAGCCAATATGTCAAGTCGGGACTCACGCCTCAATGTCATCACAATAAGACCGCACGGTAAGTACGGCGCATAGCCGACTACTAAGACCCCGCACCACAAATGCCACAAATCGTATCACGAGGTCTCTAGACCGCACCACAGATCGAAGCCGCCACCGCCCGCAGTATCAATGTGCGCGTCTATTCCTGGAACTCTCGCAGCTCCGCATAGGACACACAAGACCGCATAAGGTATTCCTCGAATCCTGGTCCTAGACCACCTGAGGTATACCCCGCATCGAAGCGCCCTAACCTCGGATCCGCCCCGACTTCCGCACTCGCATAGCCCTTCAAGGACCGCATAGTCCTCAGAGACCGCATAGGAATTCCCGATCGCTAAACACCCGAATGATCACCAATCTCGAGCATACCGCAGCTCCGCATAGTCTCAAGGACCGCATAGGCCGTATAGACCCGCATCAAGGGTGGCAAGCCCTCGGTATACACAGTCAAGGGGGTAGGTGATATAATAACAGTACAATGGACTTACCTTTTAACAATGTAAGCACAGCAAGAAGAATGACTTCTTACATAACAATCACAAGATACTAACACAAGTAGCATCCTAACATGTTTACTTATCACATCAACAAGAAAGTATTACAAGGCTATCACAAACCAATACAATCAAGTTATTCACCCAAGGTACTTTCTACTAACAAGTTCGAGTATCTAACCCCAACGTACTTCATACATCAAATCTTTAAAAGATCTGTTCCTATCACATAAGTCACACAATACGTAGTATAAAATAGAGGATCGTCTTTTTAAGTAAACCAAAACACTTACCTTTGTAAAACCAAGTAACAACATTATTTTCCAAACGCCCAAGTTTGCCTAATTTCAAATGCTCACGCTTTCTTATTTTAGAAAGGTTTCGTAGTTCATAGTCTTATTCATTTAAGAATATAATTCTTTTAAACAACTGAGAAACATAAGCCTTATATGTGAGTAGGATATTCTTGTTTATAACAATCTTATTACAATGACCATGATCTAGAAATATCATTTTGTCTCATCTTAGCTTCTATGCAGATGGAAGTTTCTACCGTTTTTAATAATACTTAATTATTCAAAACATTTCCTTTATTAACGCCGCAGTTGGTTTGTCGATACACATCCCGATTTCCAACATCAAGAAAACGTTTAAGCCGTTATACCTAACTTCCCATAAAGCTAGTATAACTCTTAAGTTCTCAAAACCAAGTATTACTTCTCTTTCAAAACGATTTGAAATCTTTTGAAATACTTCAAGTTCTTTATAATCACACATCAAGCCGCTTATAAACAAATCATTTACCTTTTAAAACCACAAAGTGTTTTCTTATCTACATAAAGTCGTTATAACCAACTTCCCATAAAGCCGTTATAACACTTTATGTTTTAAACCCATCGAATACATTTAGCACACGACGTCACCGCACTACATAGTTTACACATATCATGCTAGAGAGATAGGAAGAGGTTCACATACCTCGCGACGAGTATCGACTAATAGCAAAACGCCCAAACAAATGGCTACTCCTTAAGTCAAGTGGATCATTCCACACGTAGCATTTCAACCTATAAGGCCACGCGCGCATTAACATCGTAGAACATTCTACGTAAAATTCGACAAAGACTCTCCCCAACAAACAGAAATCTCCTCCTCTAATCTGGCCGCTATCAAGCCAACCAGTGGGGTTATACATCTAATCCGAACGTACAATTCTACTCCACAAGATTACTACACAAGTCATCAGAATACAGTCTATGTAAAAAGTCAGATTCTTGAGCTTAAGTCCAAGGACATTGCCACAAGCTATGTTGATTATACATATATAGTATACTTTAACTATATTTTCCTACAACATGTAATATCCAATTACAATAGGGACAAGATATTTACCTCGCTAAGCCCATAATTATCCAAATATAAAGTCGATCCCGGGCAATCGCTTAGCTCGAACTCCGAGCGCCCAACCCGCTCTAAACCACCCTTAGAAGTTCTAACCAACTTCTTCACAATACTCCAACGGACTATGGAGATTTTCCTAGGGTTTGCCAGGATCGACGGAAGTATAATAGTATTTTCTGGCTTTTCAGATAGTATAACCTTAGAATACAACAAGGTATACTGCTAAGGTAATTTGGGCATTATAACAATACTTTGAGAGTATTTCTATCAAGAGTGGGGTATTATATGAAAACAAACTAGGCTAGTGGGTACCCCACGGCCACACCACAGGAGTGGGTGGCTACCTCTACCGCCCCACTGTGGGAACTCTCGCCGAGGGGGTCTCACGGTGCGGAGGGGAAGGCTCTCAAGACTTAGGCATTTTGGATGAAGAAGTTCATCAAAGGAGAGGGGTATTTATAGCACAAGCCAAGGCCAACCAATGGCCAAGATCTAGCCAAGTGCCTAGCAAGTGTAGGGCCAAGATTCACCCATGTGTCCTAGCCAACTTGCACACAAAATATCTTCCAAAATATCTCCCACTTGCCACCCCCTTTTCGTCCAAGCACCGCCCACCTTACCCACCAATGAGAGGGTGCCAAGTGCCGCCCTCTCGTTGGTCCAAAATGTTCCGTCTCTCGTAAAAATCCGAAAAAATACTAAATCACATCGCCGTAATTTCCCCTACTAAAGCTGTTAAAAGTTTTCGTCGAAAAACGACTCTAACCGGGTGTTGTGCACAAACATATATCGGCCCAAAGGTGCCACATGGGGGTGACACGTGTCGCCCCCCGATTCGTCCAAAATATTTCGTCTTCCGAAAATATCTATAACGGCCAAAATCTCAAAATCAAAGCGGCCCTACAAAATCAGTAAATTTCTCCCGTGGGCCCCACGTGACCATTTCCGAAAATAAAATTCCAATATTCTAATATAATCCAAGAAGTCCAAAAACCAAATATGGGAATCCAATTCCCATTAACGAACCTTTTTCCTTCACAAAAACCGGAAACTTTTCCGTGGAAAATTCACCTCTTTCTTCCTTTCCAATCTTTACGTCAGATTCTCGCACGCACGCCCTCGCATACATACTCGAACTACGGGGTATAACATTCTTCCCTCCTTAGAAACATTCGTCCCGAATGTTCCTTCTAAGTCTCAAAACGAACGCGTGCCAGTATAGTCTTCACTACTATACTTACGAAACAATCCTGCCACAGCTGGCCATGGAAACACCTGCGCAAAACTTACATCTAAGTCCACGAGGAAACACCTCTACATCACCACAAATAATACTACTTTTGTCACTTTGTCGCGAGCCTTGCTCCGACGACCCAACAAATGGTACCGGGCTGCATGCGATCACTGAAGCTGTTGTACACTCGGATTCTTATCACATTTCCGAATCGCTTTAGTATCCAAAACTCGGGGTTACTATCTCTAACGTGGTCATCATTAACTGGGAACATCCTGGATGGATCTTCGATACTTTCCCGAACATAACAATACGAAAGACCGGACGTCATGCCTCCTAAGTCGGACGGCAAAAGCTAACATATAGGCAACCTGGCCTATTCTTCACATGAACTCGTGCGGCCCCAGTAACTCGGGCTAAGTTCCTTTGTTTCCAAAACTCGTCACACCCTAACCGGGTGGTACTTTCAAGAAGACCGACCACCAACTCGAACTCAAAGCGCCGCCGACACCCGCACGATTTCTCGAGCCGCGAACTTCTTCTAGACAAGCCAGACTATCCACATACCGGAACAAGCCTGAACCAACTATCTGAACCCTGCCAACATCGAACCAATCGACCGGTAACTTGCATTTCTGCCCCTACAAGGCGTCACAAGTCGACATCCGAACACTGAAATGGTAGCTTAAACACTCCCAACCGAGACAACGATCCTCACGGTACCGCAAATCAAAACAACGCCCGGAGGCGAATGCGTCTGAGACTCACTGAGTTCCTAGCCCTTCCCGTACAAACTCCCGAAAGAGAAACACCGTACCACTGGCTCCACTGTCGTCATAAGGTGAAGGTAGGCACCTGCAACCTCACAACCTTTTCGATAACATCAACACCGCCGAGGAACGACTTCGACCGAAGAACACGATAGGTCGCTTCATCGCCCGACCACCGGTCGAACGCATCCACGAACTTGCACGCTAACTAAACATGGGCCTAACACCCTCATGACCCTAACACAAAGAGGACCACCACAACCGACCCACCACCAAACCTACCGCGGGTTGACCCGCACGTAGCCTCAACCCGACCCTAAGGTGCAAAATACCATCTCCAAGGCGAATGTCTTACTAAACATGTTACGAAAACCTAGCGGTCTTCTTAGCTCAACTACCCTCTTCATTTCATACTACTTAGGACTTATCCCAAAACACACCACGTGCACTATGCACTCCTATAAGGGTCAAACATAAACATACGCCTCTACCCGAGATGGCCTTACCTCTAAGGTCTTTGCGTATAAAGCTCTAAGGCTCACACTTTCTCTATCCTCCAAAATCTTACAGTTAACCCACCATGATTTCTAATCACAACTAACACACCGCTATCGTAACATAGCACTTAAGGTATACTCACCTTGAAAGTTACCAAGGACCTTGCCGCTCGCCCTCTTCTCGCGTCCTTGGTTAACCCGCCGATCTCTACGCTTCGGCCACGCGCATAAGCCCGCATACGTGCCATGCTCAAGCTTCAATCAAGAATTACTCTTGCACAACCTCTTTAGATAGTCCTCAAGACTCGCAGACATCGGTATATTCTTCCGTAGCCAAATCTATAGCTAGTAATGTGGTTGTCCTTGGCAATCTATATTCTCTGCTCCTGGCCGTGGAACTGGGTTCACATATCATGGCCGCAGAGAAACCGCCGCCGCCATGCTTAAACTCTCTTGGGGCTAGTGACGCCGCAGAAACCCCGAATGAAGCACTACCCTAGGTAATGATTTGGCTGTGCCCTCGCCACCCTCTCAGATTTACTCGCAGCCTCGGCCGCCTTGCCCTCCCGGGCCCGGTTGCCACGCGGAGGCATAACGATAAGTGGAAATAATTTCGTCGAGGGTCCAACTTACAACACGCCTCTAAGGCACGATCTCGAGTGAGAAGAATAGAAACCAATCCTAAATATCCTATAGCCTCCTCGATTATTGGTGTGGTGCACAACACCCCGATAATCAAGACTTCATCGATACGGCTCAGACACTTTCCGAGGATTAATCGCTCGATACCACTTTTGTCACGACCAAATCGGGCGTGGATCGTGCCTTACCCCGCACCCTAGTGACACAACATCGAGTAATCGAACATAAAACAACAACATGAGATAACAGAAATATAAAACAATAATCAGGAAAACTTGCCTTTCGATATATATATAACCATCAACTCTTTTACAAATGAACACTTTAATCCTTTTACCAACCCCGCCACAACAAGATTACTGCACTTAAGAATGATACGACCACAATGGCGGGACAGGGCCCCGCCAAACCACTGAATGTAAACACTTACTACGACAGGGGACAATACCACTGATAAGCCACCGGAGAAACGGAGCTTCACAAACGCCAATCGTGACCGAGAGCTAGGATCAACGATCGATGTACCTCAACTGCGGCATGAACGCGGCCCGGCGAGGTCGATAACATGTACCAAGTATGTGAAATCAGAAGTAATATCAGAATCAAATCATAGTAGTCTATATAAAGCAGGAGACATGTATGATAAACAAACTACAGTTCATAACAAATAAGCAGTGATGTCAAGTCTGGGAGTCTCGGCCTCAATGTCTTCACAATAAGACCGTAGGGGGTAAGTACGAATTCATAGCCGACTACTAAGAGCCCCAGTAACACAAATTCAACAAACTGTATCACGAGGTCTCTCTGCATCGCACCACAGATCGGCCGCCACCGCCCGCAGATCAATGCGCGTCTATTCTCGAACTCTCGCGCTCGCATAGGTCACACACGGACCGCATAAGGTATTCCTCGAATCTCGTCCTAGACCACCCGAGGTATACCCCGCATCGGCGCACCTAACCTCAGATCCGCCCCGACTTCCGCACTCGCATAGCCCTTCAAGGACCGCATAGTCCTCGGAGACCGTGATAGGAATTTCCCGCATCGGGCTAAACACCGGAATGATCACCAATCCCGAGCATACCGCGACTCCGCATAGTCTCAAGGACCGTGATAGCCGATAGACGCAAGATCGGGTGGCAAGCCCTGTGATACACAAATCGGGTAGGTGATATAATAACAGTACAATGGACTTACCTTTTAACAATGTAAGCACAGCAAGAATGACCCCCTTACATAACAATCACAAGATACTAACACAAGTAGCATCCTAACATGTTTACTTATCACATCAACAAGAAAGTATTACAAGGCTATCACAAACCAATACAATCAAGTTATTCACCCAAGGTACTTTCTACTAACAAGTTCGAGTATCTAACCCCAACGTATTTCATACATCAAATCTTTAAAAGATCTGTTCCTATCACATAAGTCACACAATACCCGTAGTATAAAATAGAGTGACTGTCTTTTTAAGTAAACCAAAACACTTACCTTTGTAAAACCAAGTAACAACATTATTTTCCAAACGTCCAAGTTTGCCTAATTTCAAATGCTCACGTTTCTTATTTTAGAAAGGTTTCGTAGTTCATAGTCTTATTCATTTAAGAATATAATTCTCTTTTAAACAACTGAGAAACATAAGCCTTATATGTGAGTAGGATATTCT
Organism: Przewalskia tangutica; assembly: GCA_029844215.1. Classification (NCBI taxonomy): domain Eukaryota; kingdom Viridiplantae; phylum Streptophyta; class Magnoliopsida; order Solanales; family Solanaceae; genus Przewalskia; species Przewalskia tangutica. The sequence goes on from CM056727.1 coordinate 71,573,432, forward strand.
TGTTTATAACAATCTTATTACAATGACCATGATCTAGGAAATATCATTTTGTCTCATCTTAGCTTCTATGCAGATGGAAGTTTCTCTTGGTTTTAATAATACTTAATTATTCAAAACATTTCCTTATTAACGCTTTGCAGTGGTTTGTCGATACACATCCCGATTTCCAACATCAAGAAACGTTTAAGCCGTTATACCTAACTTCCCATAAAGCTAGTATAACTCTTAAGTTCTCAAAACCAAGTATTACTTCTTTCAAAACGATTTGAAATCTTTTGAAATACTTCAAGTTCTTTATAATCACACATCAAGCCGCTTATAAACAAATCATTTACCTTTTAAAACCACAAAGTGTTTTCTTATCTACATAAAGTCGTTATAACCAACTTCCCATAAAGCCGTTATAACACTTTATGTTTTAAACCCATCGAATACATTTAGCACACGTGACGTCACCGTACTACATAGTTTACACATATCATGCTAGAGAGATAGGAAGAGGTTCACATACCTCGCGACAGTATCGACTAATAGCAAAACGCTCCAAACAATCGGCTACTCCTTAAGTCAAGTGGATCATTCCACACGTAGCATTTCAACCTATAAGGCCACAAGCGCGCTTTATTAACATCGTAGAACATTCTACGTAAAATTCGACAAAGACCTCCCCCGCAACAGCGTAAATCTCCTCCTCTAACTGGGGCCTGCCATCAAGCCAACCAGTGGGTTATACATCTAATCCGAACGGTACAATTCTACTCCACAAGATTACTACACAAGTCTCATCAGAATACGCCCCATGTAAAACAGTCGATTCTTGAGCTTAAGTCCAAGGACATTGCCACAAGCTATGTTCGCTATACATATATAGTATACTTTAACTATATTTTCCTACAACATGTAATATCCAATTACAATAGGGGACAAGATATTTACCTCGCTAAGCCCATAATTATCCAAATATAAAGTCGATCTGGCAATCGTTTAGCTCCAACTCCGAGCGCCCAACCCGCTCTAAACCACCCTTAGAAGTTCTAACCAACTTCTTCACAATACTCCAACGGACTATGGAGATTTTCCAGGGTTTCGGTTTTGTAGGATCGGGAAGTATAATAGTATTTTCTGGCTTTTCAGATAGTATAACCTTAGAATACAACAAGGTATACGGCTAAGGTAATTTGGGCATTATAACAATACTTTTGAGAGTATTTCTATCAAGAGGGGTATTATATGAAAACAAACTAGGCAGTGGGGGTACCCCACGCCACACCACAGGAGGGGTGGCTACCTCGCCTGCCCCACTGGGGGGAACTCTCGCCGAGGGTCTCACGGTGAGGGGAAGGCTCTCAAGACTTAGGCATTTTGGATGAAGTTCATCAAAGGAGAGTGGTATTTATAGCACAAGCCAAGGCCAACCAATGGCCAAGATCTAGCCAAGTGCCTAGCAAGTGTAGGGCAAGATTCACCCACGTGTCCTAGCCAACTTGCACACAAAATATCTTCCAAAATATCTCCCACTCCACCCTTTTCGGCCCAAGCACCGCCCACCTTACCCACCAATGAGAGGTGCCAAGTGCCGCCTCTCGTTGGTCCAAAATGTTCCGTCTCTAAAAATCCGCAAAAATACTAAATGACATAGCCGAAATTCCCTACGAAAGTTGTGAAAGCGTTTCGTCGAAAAACGACTCTAACCGTGTTGTGCACAAACATATATCGGCCAAAGGTGCCACATGGGGTGACACGTGTCGCCCGATTCGCCCAAAATATTTCGTCTTAAAAATATCTATAACTACCAAAATCTCAAAATCAAAGCGGCCCCACAAAATCAGAATTTCTCCCGTGGGCCCCACGTGACCATTTCCGAAAATAAAATTCCAATATTCTAATATAATCCAAGAAGTCCAAAAACCAAATATGGGAATCCAATTCCCATTAACGAACCTTTTTCCTTCACAAAAACCGGAAACTTTTCCGTGGAAAATTCACCTCTTTCTTCCTTTCCAATCTTTCTGTCGTATTCTCGTACGTACGTCCTCGCATACATACCCTGGAACTACGGGGTATAACAGTGTGAACCTTAGACTATGTCACGACTGAGACCTTAGAGGTAAGGTCGTCTTGAGTAAAAGATTCATTTTATGTTTAACCTTTATCAGAGTGCGTAAGTATACGTGGGATTTATTTGTGTGATAAGTCCAGGGGTAGTGTGAGATGGAAGTGGTAGCTTTCATGATGTGAATTAGTAAGATTGTTCCGGATCGGGGAACAAGAGTTTGGCGCGGTTGGGGGTCGGGTTGAGGACCATTTCGCGTCAACCAGAACCGGTTGGTGAGGTCGCTCGGGTGGTCCCGGTGGTAGGGTCACGAGGTGCTAGGCCCGAGTTTAGACGACCATCGTATGAGTTGGTGGATGTGTTCGACAAGAATCGTTCGTGAAGGCCGGGAATGACCTTAGGGGATATTACGCCAGTAAGATGACCAAGTTTGGAGGTGACTCGGTGTTGGGAATCGGCGATGACTGAAGTGTGGTACGTACTGGGAGAGAGTTCAAGTGTTCTAGGGGGGCACGACGAGTAAGGAAGGAAGAGAACGTGTGTGTTTTCGTGGCCAAGCTGTGGCGTTGGCAACTTGTTAGAGGAACTTCATCGATATCCGTCTTGAGAAGGAACATTCGGGACGAATGTTTCTAAGGAGGGGAGAATGTTATACCCCATATTTCCAGAGTATATACGTAAGGACGTACGTACGACAATTTGAGACTTTAAGTTTGGCATAGGTTCGAAATTTGTGCACAACACCCGGTTAGAGTCGTTTTTCGACGAAACGCTTTCTGAGCTTGAAGGGAAAATTCGGCTATGTCATTTAGTATTTTGCGAATTTTTCCGAGAGGCGAAATGTTTTGGGACCAACGGGAGGGTGACACTTGTCACCCTGCCGACGTTGGGTTGGCCGAATTGGTCACGTCTTCGCCTATTGGCTCCTTGTTTTGGCCTTGTTTGTGGCTTGTTTGGTGCCATGTTTTGTGCCTTGTTTTGTGGAGTAGGGTTAGAGTGCACTTGGCTTGATCAAGGCCTTACACTTGCCTTGCACATGGCTTGATCTTGGCCATTGGTTGGTCCTTGGCTTCCTATAAATACCCCTTTGAGATGAACTTCTTCATCCTAAATTTCACTAAGTGTTGAAATCCTCCTCCTCTTGTATGTTGTTCTCGTCCAAGAGGTCTTGCCCCCTTTGAGGAGCTTTGGCCGAGGCCTCCTCCCCTCAGGTGTTCAGCCGGGTACCCCTAGCCTAGTTGTTTTCGTATAATACCCCCCTTTTTGTGGTATAGAAATACTCTCCAAGTATTGTTATAATGCCCAAAATACCTTGGCCTTGTACCTTGTAGTATTCCAAAGTTACCTCTATACGTAGAGCCCAGAAATACTACCTTTTGTCCTTTTAGTCTCAAACCGAAACCCTAAGGAAATCTTCATAGTTGGTTGAAGTATGTAAGTAGAAGTTGGTTAGAACTTAGGGTTGTTTGGAGCGGATTGAGCGCCGCGGAGTAGGAGCTAAACCTTGCTCAGGATCGACTTTTATCTCGGATAATATTGGGCTTATCGAGGTAAATAATCTTGTCCCCCTTTGGTAATTGGAAATTACACGTCGTTGTAATATATAGTTGAAGTATACTATATATAGAACTGAACTTATTATTGTGGCAATGTCTTTTGACTTAAGCCCAATTTAAGAGAAAAGAATCGAATCAGATTTTACATAGATCAGACATGAGACTTGTGTAGCTTACTGTGTAGTATGATTGTACACGGCCGGATTAGACGTATAACCCCCATGGTTGGCTTGGCCAGCCTCGATAGAGGAGAGATTTACGCGTTGCGGGGAGAGTCTTTGAATTTTCTGTAGAGTATGGGAACCGTGTGTTTAGAAGTTAATAAGCGCCTTGTGGCCTTATAGGTTGAAGTACTACGTATGGCGTGATCTACGTGGCTTAAGGAGTAGCCGACGGGTTGAGGTACTTGGAGCGTTTTGCTATTAGTCGATAATCTTCGCGAGGTATGTGAACCTCTTCCTAGCTCTTCTAGCATGATATGTGTATAACTATGTAGTACGGTAGACGTACATGTGTTAAATGTATTTGATTGGTTTAAAACATAAAGTGTTATAACGGCCTTATGAGAAGTTGATTATAACAGCTGTATGTAGGTAGAAGTGCTTGTGGTTTTTAAAAGGTAACTGGCTTGATGTGTGATAATAAAGAACTGGAAGTATTTCAAAAGATTTATGAATCATTTTGAAGGAAGAGTAATACTTGGTTTTGAAAACATAAGAGTTATACTAGCTTTATGGGAAGTTAGGTATAACGTCTTAAGAGAAATAAAAAGAATGGTTTACTGATTTTTAGAAGTTAAGAGACTTAATCTTAAAAGATAAGAGACTTGACTTAATTGAATTAATATGAGTTTTGTGTGAAACCTCATTCGTGAGTAATGAGTACGTGGTTTTTAAAAGGAATAATGTTTTACTGATTTCGGAAATCAGAATGTGTATCGACAAACCACTGCAGCGTTAATAAAGGAAAATGTATTGAATAATGAAGTATTACTAAAACCAGTAGAAACCTCCATCTACATAGAAGCTAAGATGAGACAAAATGATATTACATTTTCTAGATCATGGCTGCTTAATAAGATTGATTATGAATAAGAATAACCTACACTCATATAAGGCATATGTTACTCAATTGTTTTAAAAGAGATTAAGACATTGAACTATGAAACTTTTCTAAAATAAAGAGCTCGAGTAATTGGAATTAGGCAAACTGGAACCTTAGGGAAAAGAATGTGGTTGAAAAGGGAAGTGTTTTGGTTTACCTAAAAATGTGAGTCACTCTATTTTTATACTACGGGTATCGGGTGACTTTTATAAAAGGAATGGATCTCTTTTAAAAGGAATTTAGCGTACGTAGTACTTTAGGGTTAACGCCCGAATTTTGACGTAAAATGAAAGTACTTTGAGTTGTGTATAACTTGCCTATACTTGTTGTTGTATAACGTGCCTATGCTTGTTGTGTCTAACTTGCCTATGCTTATTGAGATAGCCTTTGTTGTGCAAGAATTGTGTTTCTATATTACCGCTCTCACGGCGGGCGGTTGACTTATTGAGGACTTACTTGGACGCATCGCGGTGTGGAAGATTCCATGGGTATGCTTCCATTATTATTGTTACACGGGCATGACTACACCGATGATGTGGACATGTGACCATTCCAGTTATTTACGGCGGCATCGTGACTTACGGTTGTGATCGGTGCGTGCTGTTTACTTGCGTCGCCGCCACGTGACAGTGGATCTGGTATAGGTTATCGCACCGCCACGTGTCGCCTTCGCGAGTCGGTGTTTGGATGGAGCTGCGTGACTTACGGATGTGATGCGTGCGTGGCGATTCACTTGCCCCGTCGCCACGTGGCGCGGTGGAGCCGCGAGGCTATTGCACCGCCACGTGTCGACCGTGATATGGTTATACAAGATTATCGTACGGTTGGACTGGTAGTTATACTTGCCCCGCACGGTTTTTATGGCACATGTGGACACGGTGTTCATGTATACTCCTTGGTGTTATATCATAGATCGCCAATGAGGAAGGAAATTCCACGCACGAGTGATGAATTGAGGCGTGAGTCACGACTTGATATAATCGCTTATATGTCAGGTATCGTAGTTTGGTTGTCATGCATGTCTCCCGCTTTATATAGATATTATGATTTCATTTACTGATTTACACTTTCACATACTTGGTACTGTTAATCGACCTCCTTCGGGCTGCGTTCATGCCGCAGTAGAGGTACATCGGTGTCAATCCCCGCTTAGGATCACATTCCGGTGTGTTGGGAAGCTCGCCTTCTGAGGCTTATCTTTTGGTATGTTACCACAGTGCAGTAGGTTCTTGTACATTCGTGGTATGGCGGCCACTGTCCGTCATAGTTGTTGTAAAAATCTTAGAGGTCTCAGATGTTGTGGCAAGGTGGTTGTAAAAGGATTAAACTGTCGGGTTTTATGTATATACGAAGGCAACCGCTTTGGTTGGCTTTGCTTATTTATCATACCTCTTGATCCATGTCTATTTGCATGTTTAAGTTTTATTTCCGCTGGTTTTCTCTGATGTTGTATCACTAGGGTGCCCGGGGTAAGGCACCAGTCACGGGCCCGGGTTCGGGTCTTGACACTTTTATTATTCTTAAGTGGTTATACCTAACTTCCCATAAAGCTAGTATAACTCTTAAGCTTCTGTTTTAAAAACTAATTAGTTCTCTTCTGTAAGAAAATGATTCAATATTCTTTTGAAATGCTTTAAGATCCTTATTATTCAGGCTTAAGTCGCAAGACATTGCCGTAAGTATTATTCAGGCTTAAGTCAAAAGACATTGCCGTAGTTATTATTCAGTTAACACATGTACGTCTACCGTACTACATATATATTTTAAAATATCATGCTTTAGGAAGAATCACATACCTTCTCAGCGAAAACCACCTGCCAAGTTGAATATGTCGCGCGCAGAGATTCAACCTATAATAGTCAGACACGTCTATCAACGTTCAGACTACTCTGAAGACAGTTCTAAGCAGAGGGTTCTCTATCCTACGGAAAATTGGGCAGCACTTCCCTACCCGGTGAGCTACTCAAGTTCATCGTGAAAACAAATTCTAAGTAAATCTGATTTGATTATTCTTCTTTTAAACCCTTCTACTGTGATAATAGTTCAATTCTATTCTTTAATATCCTTCTAAGTATTTATACTTATTTCTATACTTCTACAGTATGTATTCTCTAATTACAAAAGAAGGACAAGTTTATTTACCTCGGTAAGCCCAATAATATCCTAGATAAAAGTTGCGCCTGAGCAAGGTTTAGCTCCTAAGTTGTACGCTCCGGTAGCTCCAAGAAAACCTTAGAAGTTCTTCACAACTTCTACTAAGGACTAAGGGATTTGGGCTAGGGTATTTTGGGCATTATAACAATACTAGAAGGCAACTTTTCTACCAAGGGAGGGGGGGTAGATTTCGGCTAGGCTAGGGGGGGATAGCCTCGGCTAAGCTTCTCAAGGGGGGGGGGTGTGTGTTGGACGAAAAGGCTTAAGGGAGAGGAGAGGATTTTAGACTTGGAAAGTTTTTGTGGATGAAGAACTCTTCATCTCAAGAGGGGTATTTATAGGTCAAGGGATGGCCAACCAAGGGCCAAGATGGTGCCAAGTGCAAGGCAAGTGTAGGGTGAGGATTAGGGCAAGTGTCCTTAGCCAACTTGCACACAAAATATCCTACCAACTACTTGACAAAAATGGCTATCCAATTCGGTCCATTTCCGCCACAAGTCCACCAATGAGAGGGTGACAAGTGTCGCCCTCTCGTTGGTCCAAAGTGTTCCGTCTCTCGGAAAAATCCGCAAAAATTAGAAATGACATAGCCGGAATTTATCCTACGCGAGTTGTGTAAAACGTTTCGTCGGAAAACGATTCTTTTAGTGAGTTGTGCCCAAGTATTTTCGTCCAAGCCAAACTTTTAAGGCTAAACCTTTGTACGTATTCCCTTACGCATATACTGGAAATACGGGTATAACGGCTTTAATCAAATCTTGCTCTTGGCGATAACTACAGACGGTGATGAACCAGCCACTGATCCCGAAGGCTGAGTCGTAACATCCGCGCCACCTCTGGTCGGACAATTTCTCGCAAAATGGCCCTGCTGGCCGCAAGCATAACAATCTCCCAACTAGCACGACACCCTGAGGACCATCCTCAGCTCTCTATCCATAGAACTCTGGCGAACTGCAACTCAAGAAATCCCGAAGTCTAAGACTATCGGATCTAGGGTGAATCACTGGCACTGCCGGAACCACCGGCTCCCGTCCGTCCTCATTCCCAGCCACCAGCCTAGCTAGTAACTGGGCCATCTGTTACACCCCGTAATTCCAAGATGATGAGATGAGAACGTACGAAAGGAAATAAGATTCGAAGTTGGAAAAAGAAAAAAAGTTGGCAGAATATTTTTGGACAGTTTTTAGTCAACTTGGAAGCAGTATATCTCCTAGTATAATTGGGGTTGTTAGGTGTTTCAAAAGCCTAACATGAAGTTCATTGAGTCTAGTTTCCAACGCAACAAACCTCTCGTCAATAGGACATCGGAGTAGAAAGTTATGGACGTTACAAGATCGGCTGACAGAACAGACAGGCAGTCGCGGCCGGTGCAGCCGGCGCCGGAAGCTGAAATTGTGCGAATTGCAGAGCCGCGCGCCGCTGCAGGGCAGCGCCGCGGATTTTTGCGGAAATAGGGTAAAATAGAAGATATTTGTTGTAAAGGACCCGGGTGGGTGACAAGTGTCCCCAACTTGTGGAACAAGATAAAGGCTATATAAGACATGTCTTGCTAGATTTGCATCATTTGCAAGACTTCACCCAAATTTTTCTTCTCTTCTCTTCTCTCAAATGGTTAAAAACCCTAGGCCTAAATGAGATTTTTGGAAAGGCAACAAGAAGGAAATATGTTGGCAAGCTTGTAGGGGATTAGTAGAGATGATTTTAGCGGGAAGAAGAATTTCAAAAAGAGGAGCTAAAGTTGCTAAGGATCGACTTGTAATCTTGGAGCATTTTTTGGGCTAAATGAGGTATAATCTTCGTCTTACTTTTGTAATTGAAGATTCCATGTTGTTATAAGTTAGAAATGATCATGTGAGATGTGTTATGAATATTGATAAGTGTTATGGAAATTTGGAAGCTCAAAATGCGAAAATGACATGTTTAGTCATTTGGAATTGAATTACAATTTGGTCGTTAACTAGAATTGTCGCATGTTAGCTACTTGAAGATTATAGTTGTTATAATCAGTTGAGGCCTTATAACATGTTATGCTAACAACTTGGATTGAAATGGAATTGGATAAGAATTGGTGTTATTGTACTCAATGTGGCCGAATTGGACTAGTAGGTTGTATTAATTTGATATCTTTGTGGGGCGATATTTTACACGTCTAGTAGGCGTGTAATCCCCTATTGATTAATTGCATTGTTGGGCCTTAAATGTGGCGTGTTTGGTTATTGAATTCGGCCTTGAAAAAGGTGGCTAAGTATGTAGAAACAAAGGAAGTGTTGTCCGATTTTCCGTAGAACTTAGTGACTTGCACTTGGAATATTCTACGTTTGAAACTAGAATTTAATAGGCGCACTATGGTCATTATAGGTTGACATATTACGATTTACGAAAATGGACTTAGCAAGTGGATTAACCGAAGAGGTATGTGGAACTTTCTTATCTCTTGAGCATGATTAAGTTATAAATGTATAGTACGGTAGACGTACAAGATTTTGACAATCTAGTCTATTTGATATCCTTGGCTTATTTTAAAGAATGTCCAAGTTGTTTGAGTGAGTGAATTAACTCACTTGTTTAAATATTAAGGATATCTTGGTTTCAAAAGTTAAGAGACTTTAAGTATGTTGAAAGTATTTTAATACTTGTTTTGTGGGAAAATTTAAGTCTCTTGGTTATAAGGAAAGAATGTAAATTGCTAATGTATAAGGCTAGTATAACGGCTTTATGGAAAGTTGGTTATAATAGCTTTATGGAAAGTCTAAAGAGTGGTTTACTCTAAGTAACTTAAGTATGTTAAGGGACTTGAAGAGTTTTAAAGAACGTGATACTTGTTTCGTTTTAAACGTATAAGTCCCTTGGAAAGGAAATCGTGATTGACTAAGGTATAAAGTGAATATAACGACTTTATGGGAGTTGGTTATATTGGCTTTATGGAAAGATAAATGGCTTGATTTAATGGAAGGCAATTCGATTTTAAGGCATCAATTGCCTAAAAGTTTTATAAGAAAAGGAGTCACTTGATTTAGAAACTTAACTTTATTTCTAAGGTGTTGTGACTTGCCTTGAAATGTAATTTGAACTTGATACTAGGATTTATAGTATCTTGGAAGTTTTCTACCAAAAAGAGTCATTGGTTTTAAAGAATAGAAAATCGTAGTACTTTGGGTTAAATTCGGATTTCTATAAAGAACATGTTAGTGCCTTAGGTAAACTAAAATGAGAGTGTATATAAACAAGAATAATAAGAAGTTAGGGATTTCTTAACTTGCTTATGTATTGTAGGATAAGCGGTAGTGCTTATGTTATGTAGCCGGATTGTGCTAGTGATATATTATTCGTTGCGGGTCATTCCCGGTTGTGGCATTGCATATTTCCGTGGATTTGCTACCCACGATGCGAGGAATACCTCACGCGAGTCCGTAGGGCTCGCGGTGAAATAGTCCCACGCGGGCGTCCAGCCTATGCGAGGAATACCTCACGCGAGTCCGTAAGGGCTTATGCGGTGAAATAGTCCCATGCGAGGAATACCTCACGCGGTCCACGTGATCTATGCGGAGAAATAGTCCCGTGAATAGGATTGCTTATTGATCTGCGGGCGGTGGTCCCGCTGATCGTGAGCTTTCCTACTTTATATTGTAAGTATACTCCTATTTACTCTCATTGTTAGTAAAGAACAGCATCGTTAATTGAGTTATCATACATGTCTCCGTTTATTTTAGACTTATGATTTCATTACAAGATTTCCCACATATTTGGTACATGTTATCGACCTCCTTCGGGCCGCTCACGCCGCAGTAGAGTACATGTTCGATCCTCGCTCTTAGGATCACTGTTCACCGCTGAGAAGCTCCTTTATTCGGAGGCTTATCCTGGTATGGTCGGTTATTGTACATTCAGGGTATGGCGGGCCCCGCCCCGCCGCAGTTTTTATTCTGTGAGGTGCAGAGTCACATTGTGGATTGGGCTGGAAAAAAAATGTATTGTTTTATTGATATGGTTTTCAGAAGGTGACCTTATCGGCTAGTCTGTTGTTATTTTATGTTTAAGTACTTTATCAGATGTGTATGTTCCGCTGCTATTCTCTGAGGTATACCGAAAGGGGTGCCCAGGTAGGGCACCAGTCGCGGGCCCGGGGTCGGGTCGTGACACCATCTCCTTGAACTCATATCCTCGGCTCCTGGTCGTGGCACCGGAGGCTCAGGTATTGTGGCCTCAGTAGAAACTGCTGCCGCTCTAACGGGAGGGCTCCTGGTCGTGGGTAGTTGGCCAACCATTTGGCTACCACAAAAATGGGACAAGTGGCCACCACAAAAATGGGCCACTTGTCCACCAAAAAAAAACGTCCCACTTGTCCTTTTCCAATTCGGCCAACATGGCCACACGGGGTGACACGTGTCGCACCCCTACTCGTCCAAAATATTTCATCTACCGGAAATATCCGTAATGCCAAAAATCCGAAAACAAAGTGGGCCCCACAAAACCGTAAATTCTCCCGTGGGCCCCACGTGACCAATTTCGGAAATAAAATTCCATAATTCTCAAATATTCCAAAAAGTCCGAATACCAAATCTGGGAATCCAATTCCCATTAATGAACCTTTTTCCTTCACAAAATCCGGAAACTTTTCCGTCGAAAAATCACATCTTTCTTCCTTTCCAATTTTAATGTCGTATTATCGTACGTACGTCCTCGTATACATACTCTGGAACTACGGGGTATAACAATGGCGGGGCCCTGTCCCGCCAGAGTTGTTATTCTTAGAGGTCTGTAGTCACATTGTGGTTTGGGTTGTAAAGAAAAAAAAATGTACTGTTTTATTTGTATAGTTTACGGAAGGTGGCCTTATCGCCAAATTGTTGTTATTTTATGTTTAAGCATTTTATCGATTGTGTATGTTCATTGCTATTCTCTTATGTATATCGAAAGCGGGTGCCTGTGTAGGCACGATCGCGCCCGGGGTCGGGTCGTGACAAAAGTGGTATCAGAGCAGTTAGTCCTCGGAAAGTGTCTACAGACCGTGTCTAGTAGAGTCTTGGTTATCGGTGTGTTGTGCACCACATCTATAACCAGGAGGCTGCAGGACATTTAGGATTGGTTTCCATTCTTCTCATTCTAAGATCGTGCGATAGAGTTGTGTGGTTAGGGTCGTCTCTCCCTAACAAGTTATGTTGTTTGCAGCTACGAGAAAGGCAGCAGTGACCCAGGAAAGATTATGTGGATTGCGTATCCAGGTTGGTAATATTAGTAGTATAGTTGGTATCGTGACATACAGCTATACGGATTATGTATGAGGGTCAGACGCGTGTTGCCTAGAATGATTTTAGATTACCAGGATTTGGTAAGGACTAAATAAATACCGAAAAGGTATGAAACAGTTTAATGAATTCTCATCAAGGTTTTACGTATAATTTGAGATAATTAGAAAATGATGAGCTGTCTGAGAAGGGAATGGACCCTTAAGAAGTTATTATTAAGGGAATTAATGGAAGACTATGTTAATAGATTGAGCTACGTAGTAGGATTTCGAGAATGGTACGGGTGAGATCCGTATGGGGTAAGTATGGTTGTTGTGGTCAAGACAACACGATTATGGTATTACGATAAGTTCTGTACCCTTTTACGGGGGTACTGATAAGGTAGGCATGGAGCATGGAAATTGCGAGCCTAAGAATGTGATAACCACCGAGACCTTAGGTATATAAGGCATTCTCGGGTAGTAAAAAGTTAAGTCAGGCCAAGGATAAGAGTTAAATATGACGCCGAGTCGGGTTGAGGACCTATTAAGGGTCGCCCCATAGCCTGTAATGGAATGGGATCAGTTGTTAATAGTCCCGCTACGTGACAGGGTCACGAGGGTGCAAGGCCCAAGTCTAGTTAATCATTTTACGGGTTCTTGGACGCATTCCACCGGAACCAGGTTGTGAGAGCCGGAAATGGCCTTATGTTGTTTAGAATAGTAACTCCAAAGATAGGAGGCCCGAATCAGTATGAAGGCTATGTACGTACGCTAGGATAAGTTTGGAAGTACGGGAAGAGTACGATCAGTAAGAAAGAGAGCAACCAAGTGTAAAGAAATGGAGCCTGAATCCATGGGGGCCTTTCGAGGTGACTACACCCGTGAGTGTTGGGTGGTAGCTGAGCGGGTAGATAATAGTTGCCGGTAAAGATACAGTCGTTGGACCCTAGCAGACCTAGCGCAGCCATATGACGCATATTGAGGTCATTATGAGCACGCTAGTTGGCCTCTTGTTATGCCAACGTTGACCGCAGAGAGATTGGCTCGATTCCGTTTTACGTGTCGATTATCGGTGTAAAGGAAGAGAAGTGGTAGTAACGATGAATTATCCTTCCTTCTTTGGCATCATTGTTTTTCTTTTAAGTCTGTGTGACTTGTTCACTTGAGGTAAATTGACGCAGAAAGTAAGTAATAATTGAATTTGAAGGAATTTATGTTAAGTGCCCTTGGAGGTACTTGGAGTTGGTTTGGTGTGGCGGTCAGGGCCACGACCTTCCGGATAATTTCAGGAAAATGTGCAAGGCAAGAATAAAATAAGTACGAATGCTGCCGGCGGAAAGCTGAGGGCATCTTGGGTAGGTTGGAAAATCTACACGAACTTAAAAGTGGTGCGTGATGATTAGATAATTACTGAACCGCAAGAGGACCATGTGATTAGGGTTGTGACTCCAAGGAAAGTTTAAGAAAGGGAGATAAGTTCTCTCCCCCACGTAAAAGGACAGTTTTACGTATTATGGGGTTGCGTGTACCCATGTTGTTAGACGCAGGATACGAGACTGGTAAGGTCTTCGGTATCGCCATGCCATAGGTTACAGTTGTAGATAATCGTGGGAAAAGTGTTGTGTTGGGGTAATTAAGAACGACGTACAAATTGGTCGAGGAAGTATCGTAAAGATATAAATGCAGGTTATACACATGTATGAAACTGTACGATTATGAATCAAGATAGAAATACTTTTGCTAATAATAAGCCTAAGGTAAGGATATGGCCAGAATGATAAATGAGCTTACGACTATGGTTATGTAAGTTGCACGAGATATGATTACCCCAGACTAGTGTAAAGACCATTAGTAAATAATGGGAAGTAAGAACATTTCGAGAAAATGTGGTAACACCTGGCTATTATCTCTACGAGCTGGGAGAGAATAATAGGATTGTTACTTGACGAGATCAAGGAAACCTCTCCCCTAAATTGTGATTGACAGTAAGTCTTAGCCATGAGGCAAGCAAAGGAATTAAGTCTAAGTTTAGTGACCAAGTTTGGTTGCAACAGAGAAAGGGAAAAAGGAACCATAAGTGAGATTAAGGATACCCGAATATTTCGCAGGAATGAGAAAGGCTTTCAGTTATTGGAAGATAAGTTGACCACGACTACAGTTCTAACCCCTCCTGTGAGACTAGAGGGTTAGGTTTTTATTGTAACACGATGGGTGTTGGGCTAGGTTGTGTGCTGATACAACACGATAAGGTTAGAGCCTATGTTTCCCGGCAGTTAGGGAAGCATGAAAGGAATTTACGCCACTCATGATTTAGAGTTGGCAGCAGTTAAATCATGCCTTGAAGATTTGGGGGCATGAAGTATATATATACTTCATGTGGATATTTGTGCAGACCACAAAAGCCTCCGGTATACCTTCAGACAGAGGTAGTAGAATTTGCGACAGCGACGGTGGTTAGAGTTATTCAAGGATTGTGATATCGATATCCTATACCATCCGGGGAAAGCCAAGACAGTTACAGATACTCTTAGTCGTGGATCTATAGGTAGTCTGTCAGATGGGAAGCCAGATAGACAGGACGTGGTCCGTGAGATTCATTAGCTAATGAGCCGAGGGGTTCGATTTTTTGTTTCCAAGGTTGATGAAGTTTGGATCCGAGAGGTTTCCGAGTCTTCCGTCGTTGAGGAGGTAAAGAGGCGACAATATGAGGATGCAGTTATGATACAGTATTGAGATACGGCTCTCCGAGAAGAGAAGAGCCTGTTTGAGTAGCACCAGATGCGGTGCTGTGAGATGAGGATAGATTGCATGTACGATCTGATCGCAGACTAGTCAGCAGGTCTTAGGGGAGGCACGCAGTGCTTATTGCCCCAACTGTTCGGGGTCGGCTAAGTTGTGTCGTGACCTCAGATGTTGGTATTGGTAAGATGACCGGAAAAGGGACGTAGCAGAGTTGTTGCTTAATATCCGAATTAGTAGCAGGTCATGGTTGAACACCAGAAGCCCAGTGGGCAATTACAGGCGATTTAGACCCCGACTTAGACATGAGAGGTAATTAAAATGGATTTTGTTACAGGGTGGCATCGTACTCGGAGGAAGTGCGACCCCCTGGGGTCATGGTAAATAAGATGGCGAAACCAGTCGTGTTTTTCCGTATTGGGACTACTTACTCGGCTGAGGATTATGCCAGCTTGTATAGCGGAGAGATTGTGAGACATGCGGGGTTCCTACTCTTATGATGTCAGACAGATGAGTTCTGTTACAACTGACTTCTGGAGGTTTTTCCAGAAGGTATTAGAGACACAGGTGAGTCTCAGTGTGACATTTCGCCCTCAGACCAACAGACAGGCAGAACATACTATCCAGGTACTTGAGGATAGGTGGCGGGCCTGTGTTCTTGAGTTCAAAGATAGCTGGGAGGGTTAGCTGCCTCTTGATTGAGTTACGTACGATAAAAGATACCCTTCCAGTTTTTAGATGGCCTTGTATGAAAGAAAGTGTAGATCGCCAGTTGGATGGTTCGACATAGGCGAGGTTCAGTTATTTGGTCCAGACTTGATTCAGCGGGCTGTGGATAAGGCGAAGCTTATCCGGGAAAGATTATTAGTAGGCTTAGAGTCAGCAGAAGCTTTATGCAGATAACCGACGTTGACACATGGGGTTCAGCTTGATATTTTTGTATGAGTATTATTATGTGGCCACGTGTGGCATTATTGGTAAGTAGGGGTTGTAAGGGGACTATGTCGCTATCTTTAAGTTTGACTCCCGAAAGAACATTCGGGGACGAATGTTTCTAAGGAGGGAAGAATGTTATACCCCGGAATTTCAGGATATGTTTATAAGAACGAAGGTAAGAACCCAAAAATGTTAAGATTTGAGACGAATAAAAATTTATCGGAATTATGGAATTGTCGGAAAACGAAATATTATGATTTAATGAGAGGAGACACATGTCACCCCCCCTTAGTGGTCTTGGTCGAATTTGTGCATGGGTAGAATGGTCATTTGACCATATTTTTGAAGAAAGTCTTGCTAGACTAAGAGCTTGACAACATTGACCAAGTCAATGAGCCCACATAGCATGATATTTTAATAAAATGCATCCAAGTCATCCATTTGTTTTAATCCTAACCCTTCCTTGTGTAATATAAGCTTACTAGTAGTGCAAGACTTTGTCATTCTCAACACTTAGAAAAATTTTGAAATTGTTCTTGCTCACAATGTGAAGCTCACGGCTAAGGGATTTTTCCAAGAGGAAAATTTCCAATTGTTGTCCAATAATCTCCCCACTTTAAACCAAGGTACCTAAGGGTATTGTAAGTATATCTCAATAGAAAGATCCCGGAAATATGGTGTTTTCGTATTAGTCGCAAGGCGAAAACCTAAGGAGTTATTCAACTTTGAAGATGGAACTTGAAGATGAGTTCTTCATAAGCTTCTAAAGGCTGCTTGGAGTGGATTGGAATGTCGAAAAGAGGAGCTAAGGTTGCTAAGGATCGACTTGTAATCTTGGATCATATTTGGGCTAAATGAGGTATAATCTTCGTCTTACTTTTGTAATTGAAGATTCCATGTTTTTATAAGTTAGAAATGATCATGTGATATGTGTTATGAAGATTGATAAGTGTTATGAAAATTTGTAAGCTCAAATCCGAAAATGACATGTTGAGTCATTTGAAGTTGAATTACAATTTGGTCGTTAACTAGAATCGTCGCATGTTATCTACTTGAAGATTATAGTTGTTATAATCAATTGCGGCTTTATAACATGTTATACTAAACAACTTGGATTGAATAGAAATTGGAAAAAGAATTAGTATTGTTGTCCCTAATTGCCGAATGGACATTGTATTTTTGGACTAGTTTAATGTCAATTGTGGGGCGGAATTTTACACGTCTTGATTAACCGTGTAATCCCCTATTGTTAACTACTTTGTTGAGCCTTAAATGTGGCGTGTTTGGTTATTGAATTCGGCCTTGAAAAAGGTGGCAAAGTATGTAGAAACAAAGGAAGTGCTGTCCGATTTTCCGTAGAATTTAGTGACTTTGCACTTGGAATATTCTACGTTTGAAGTAAGAAGTTAATAGACGTATTATGGTCATTATAGGTTGACATACTACGTACGGCGAATTGGACTTAGCAAGTGGATTAAACCGAAGAGGTGTGTGAAACTTTTGAAACGCCCCGAACCCGGGCCCGTTACTGGTGCCTTACCCCGGGCACCCTAGTGATACAACATCAGAGAAAACCAGCGGAAAATAAAACATGAATCATGAAACAAGAGATATAATAAATAAACAGGCCAACCAAAACAGCTTGCCTTCGATATACATAAAACCCGAACAGCTTTAATCATTTTACAACCCCGCCACAACAGCTTCTCTGCACTTAAGATTTACTGATCGTGGATGACAGGCCCGCCATACCTCGAATGTACAAGAACCTACAACTCGTGGAACACATACCAAAAGATAAGCCTCCGAGAAACGGAGCTTCCCAAAACGCCGAACCGAGATCCTAAGAGCGAGGATCCACGGCCGATGTACCTCTACCGCAGATGAACGCACTTCGGAGGTCAAGATAACAGTACCAAGTATGCGAAATCACAACATCGAATGAAATCATAATAGCTTAAAAAGGGGAGACATGTATGATAACCAAAATACAAGACGCAACATAAAATAGCCAAGTCGTGGACTCACGCCTCAAAGTCGCCACTCAAATATAACTATGGGTCTCACGCCCACAACATCCATCATGTTCGCATCATGGCCGCATGCCCCCGGAATACTGCCTCGGTGTAGACACGTCCATGTTGCAGTAATAACAAGGCCGCATGGCCACATGCCCCGGAATCAGATCGGTGTAGACATGCCCATGTGACCTCAATAACAATATATCTGGTGGTCAACCTCGCCGCACGGCCACATGCCCATCAATCGTGACGGTGTAGACCGCCCATGTTGCGGTAATAACCATCTATCGGTAATCAACGGCCAGATGGCCGCGTGCCCCTAATCTCAGACGGTGTAGACATGTCCATGTGACATCAACAACAAGACAGTAATCAAAATGGAAACATACCCGTGGAATTCTCCATCACTGCCAGCACGTCCAAGTAAGTTCTCAACAAGTCAACCGGCCCTCTATCGAGAGACACGGTAACACAGAAATACCACACTGGCACAACAAAGGCTATCATCACAAGCATAGGCAAGTTTCACAACAACAAGCATAGGCAAGTTTCACACAACTCCAAGTACTCTCATATTATGCCAAAGTCCGGGTTTTTAACCCCAAAGTACTACATACGTTAAGTTCTTTTAAAAGAGATCCATTACTTTTATAAAAGTCACCCGATACCGTAGTATTAGAATGACCAACCCACATTCCCTTTTAAAAATCAAGTAACAACATTCTTTTCCTAAGTTCGGCTTGCCTAGTTTCAATTACTCAAGCTTCTCATTTTCAAATGGTTTCATAGTTCCCAAACTTAATCACTTGATTCCTTTTAGAACAATTGAGTAATATATGTCTCACGTGAGAGTAGGTTATTCTTCTTTACAACATTCTTATTACAATGACCATGATCTAGAAAATGTATATCATTTTGTCTCATCTTAGTTTCTATGCGGATGGAGGTTTCTACCGGTTTTAATACAATTCATCATTTTTCAATACATTTTCCTTTATTAACGCCGCAGGGTCCTGTCGATACACATTCGATTTCCAAATCAAGAAACATTATCCCTTTAAATAAAACCAAGTACTCATTACTCACGAATGAGGTTTCACACAAACATTCACATTAAAACAAATAAGTTAAGTCTCTTATCTCATAAGATCAAGTCTCTTAACTTCTAACATCAGTAAACCATTTTCTTTACCTCTCTTAAGACATTATACCTAACTCCCCATAAAGCTAGTATAACTCTTTTTTAAAACCTTTAAAACCAAGTGTTACTCTCCCTTTCAAAACGATTTATAAATCTTTTGAAATACATCAAGTTCTTTATTATAACAAGCCAGTTATAATTCTCATCAGTTACCTTTTTTTTTAAAACCACAAAGTATTTTCTTACCTACATAAAGCTGTTATAATCAACTTCCCATAAAGCCGTTATAACACTTTATGTTTTAAGAACAATCAAACACAGTTAACACATGTACGTCTACCGTACTTACATAGTTCACACATATCATGCTAGAAGAGATAGGAAGAGGTTCACATACCTCGCGACGATTGTCGACTAATAGCAAAACGCTCCAAGTACCTCAAACCGCGGCTACTCCTAAGCCAAGTGGATCACTCCACACGTAGTACTTCAACCTATAAGGCCACAAGGCGCTTATTAACATCTAGATCTCAACGTTCCATAATCTACAGAAAATTCGGCGACCTCCCTCGCCACGCAAAATCTCCTTCTCTATCGAGGCCGCTACCAAGCCAACCAGTGTGGGGTTTACACGCCTAACCTGACGTGTACAATTCTACTACACAAGTAATACTACACAAGTCTCATCAGAATACACCCTATGTAATTACAGTTCAGTTCTTCTTTATTAACCTTCTATGGTTACTGTTCAATTCTTCATTCTTCAGGCTTAAGTCAACAGACATTGCCACAATACTAAGTTCAGTTCTATATATAGTATACAACAACTATATATTCAACACATATGTAATTTCCAATTACAATAGGGGGACAAGATATTTACCTCGATAAGCCCAAAAATTATCCGAGTTTAATGTCGCTCCTGAGCAAGGTTTAGCTCCTACTCCGAGTGCTCCAATCCGCTCCAAACAACCCTTAGAAGTTCTAACCAACTTCTCTTAAGTACTTCAAACAACAATGAAGATTTCCTTAGGGTTTCGGTTTGAGACTAAAAGGACAAAAGGTAGTATTTAGGGTTCTACGATAGAGGTATCTTTGGAATACTACAAGGTACAAGGCTAAGGTATTTTGGGCATTATAACAATACTAGAGAGTATTTCTATACCACAACAAGGGTATTATACGAAACAACTAGGCTAGTGGGTACCCCACGCTAGCACCACTAGAGGGGAGGCTCTCGCTAGCTCACAAGAGAGGAGAGGAGCTCTTGGACGAGAGTCAACAAGAGGGAGGGGAAGGGATTTATCACTTAGAACAATTTGTGGATGAATAAAGTCTTCACAAAGGGGAGCTATTTATAGGCCAAGCAAAGGCCAACCAATGGCCAAGATCCATCCATGTGTTAGGCAAGTGTAAGGCCAAGATCAAGCCAAGTGCACCCACAAAACACTCCACAAAACACTCCACAAAACAAGCCACAAAACAAGGCACAAAAGGAGGGACCAATCGGCGAGCCAAGCCTCCTCTTTGTTGCCCAAACGAGGGTGACAAGTGTCACCCTCCGTTGGTCCAAAAATGTTCCGCCGCCGAAAAATCCGCAAAAATACTAAATGACATAGCCGAATTTTCCCAACGTAAGTCGCGGAAACGTTTCGTCGTAAAACGACTTATTCGGCACTTGTGCCCAAATTCGATCCTTTGCCTAACTTAAGGCTCAAATTTCTACGCACGCCCCACGCATACCCGAAATACGGGGTATAACATTCTCCCCTCCTTAGAAACATTCGTCCCGAATGTTCCTTCTAAGTCTCAAAACAAACGTGCGCCAGTATAGTCTTCACTGCTATACGTACGAAAACAATCATGCCACACCTGGCCATGAATTAACAAATGCACAAAATATGAAATCCCAAGCCCACGAGGAATCACCTCTGTTATCACAAAAGAAACGATCACACTCGTTCACTTCTCCCCCTTTCTCGCAGTACACGTCACGAACACTCGAACTCGTTCTAGTGTCCGTACCACACTTCCGTCAACGCTTCTGTTCCCAACCCTTGGAGTCACTACCTCCAAACTTGGTCATCTCACTAACCTCGATTTCCTCTAAGGCCACTCTCGGCCTTCACGAACTGATTCTGGTCGAACGTATCCCCGAACTCATAAGATGGTCATCTAAACTTGGGCCTAGCACCCTTGTGACCCTGCCACCTGGCGGGACCACCCAGAGCTGACCCTTCCTCAAAACGGGACGCGGGTTGGCCCGCAACATGGCCCCAACCCGACCCACTGTAGCGCCAACTCTCTAGTTTCTAGATCCGAACAATCTTACCTCTACAGGTCATGAAAGCTACCACTTCCATTTCACACTACCCAGGGACTTACCCTTTTTCACTAACCAGGTTTCTAAATCACATTTTAGCACAAAGCTATCCAACATATCATTAAACACATCAACAACATCAATACACACAAAACTCTGAGGTTAAGGATATACTCAAACTAGGCGTTCAAGGACCGCTAAAATCGAACTTCCACCGCGACTCTACCGTGGCCCGCAATCGCTCTAGTAGTCTGTGCTATCCTACCAGTGCTACCACGGTGGACGGTCTCGTCATATGGCCTGTTGGCCGCAAGAATAACAAGCTCCTCGTACTACGACACTTCCCGAAACGCGGTCTACCACATCGACCACACCGGTAGGGTGATTGCATCCGCCAACACCCTACTTCCCGAACATTCAAACACAGGAGCCACGACCGCTTCCCGAATATCCCAAGGGTCCCGGCTGCGGAGGACCACTCGCAATGGCGGAGGTACATAACTAGTCCGCCGAGGCGTCCGCCTCGAAAGTCGCCAAAATATCCGCCGTCTTGGCCTTCTTCTGAAAGCGGTCCACCTGCGTCGATCGCGCCTCGCACCCAGTGCGTACGGGCTCGAATGCGGCAATGTCCATGCCCGGTGAAGAGAAACACCGAACAACTCTCTCGCTAGGTAATCATCGAGCCCTCAGAACATATCGCACTCGATCCTCCATACTAGCTACTAATGCGGAACATACCGCCAATGAGTCGAACTCCACATTGTACTCCCGAATCAGATTGCTCGCTCAACATCAAAAATCTGTTTACCCGAGCCCTCCTCATTTGTGAGGCAAGAAATGTGCGAAGGCCCCAAAACTCGTCCCCAAACGGCCGGAAGTGCATGCTCTCCCGAAAGCTCCCACGAAGTCAAACCAATCGATTGCGGTATCACGCGGCCGATGCGAACAAATGTCATAGACTTCGGTCTCAAGCCTTGATCACCCGCATGATCCTTCAGAATCGACGGATGAACTCCTGCGGATCATCCTCCGCCTCGACCAGTAAAACTCAAAGTGCTACAACTAAGGAAATCCCGTAGCCTCAAACCGCCTCGGGTGTACTCACAGTGCCGGCTGAATCGAATCGCCGCTGGCCCAAATTATCTCATATCGCCACAACTCGCCAATAATCGGGCCATCTCTCATGACCCATCTCCCGCCTCCATGTGGGACCGAGGCTCAGTATCAGAGTCTCAGCGGCACCGCTGCGCTCTAAACTCGCTGGCCGTTGGCGGGCGTCGCAAAACTCGCCGTCTCAAGCACTACTCAGTCTTCGACGCTCGCGCTCGTACTCCTCAATCCCACTAGCGCCTCCTCGCCGCTTTGCCCTTCGGGCCACGGTTGCCTTCGCAGAGGCATAATCGTAAAAATGAAACACGTCGGAGGGTCCAACTTACAACACTTTCTAAGGCACGATCTCGAATGAGAAGAATGGAAACCAATCCTAAATGTCCTATAGCCTCACGATTATAGATGTGGTGCACAACACACCGATAATCAAGACTACTAGACACGGTCGTAGACACTTTCCGAGGACTAAGCGCTCGATACCACTTTGAAACGCCCAACCCGGCCCTATCGTGCCTTACCCCGGCACCCTAGTGATACAACATCGAGAAAACCAATGGAAAATAAAACATGAATCATGAAACAAGAGATATAATAAATAAACAAAGCAACCAAAGCAGTTGCCTTCAGATATACATAAAACCCGACAGTTTAATCATTTTACAACCACGCTTACAAATGGCTGCACTCTAAGATTTACAATGATCGTGGATGACAGGGCTTCGCCATACCCCGAATGTACAAGAACCTACAACTCGGGAACACATACCAAAAGATAAGCCTCGGAGAAACGGAGCTTCCCAAAACGCAATCCGAGATCCTAAGAGCGAGGATCCACGGCCGATGTACCTCTACTGCGGCATGAACGCACTTCAAGGAGGTCGATAACAGTACCAAGTATGCGAATCACAACATCAGAATGAAATCATAATAGCTTAAAAGCGAGACATGTATGATAACCAAAATACAAGACGCAACATAAAAATAGTCAAGTCGTGGACTCACGCCTCAAAGTCACCACTAAATATAACTATGGGTCTCACGCCCATAACATCCATCATGTTCGCATCATGGCCGCCTCGGTGTAGACATGTCCATGATGCAACACAATAATAAGGCCGCACGCCACATGCCGGAATCAGATCGGTGTAGACATGCCCACGTGACCTCAATAACAATATATCGGGTGGTCAACCCGCCGCGTGGCCACGTGCCCCGGAATCGTGACGGTGTAGACACGCCCATGTTGCGGTAATAACCATCTATCGGGTAATCAACCCGCCGTATGGCCGCATGCCGAATATCCGTGACGGCAGACATGTCCATGTGATATCAACAACAAGACAAGAATCAAAATGGAAACATACCCGTGGAATTCTCCATCACCGCCAAAGACGTCCAAGTAAGTTCTCGACAAGTCAACCGCCTCTATCGAGACACGGAATACGTAAATACCACACTTGCACAACAAAGGCTATCATCACAAGCATAGGCAAGTTTCACAACAACAAGCATAGGCAAGTTTCACACAACTCAAAGTACTTTCATTTTATGCCAAAGTCGGGTTTTAACCCCAAAGTACTACATACGTTAAGTTCTTTTAAAAGAGATCCATTACTTATAAAAGTCACCCGATACGTAGTATTAGAATGACCAACCCACATTCCCTTTTAAAAATCAAGTAACAACATTCTTTTCCTAAGTTCCGCTTGCCTAGTTTCAATTACTCAAGCTTCTCATTTTAAAATGGTTTCATAGTTCCCAAACTTAATCACTTGATTCCTTTTTAGAAAAATTGAGTAATATCTGTCTCACGTGTGAGTAGGTTATTAGTCTTTTCAACATTCGTCTTACAGCAGCTATGATCTAGAAAATGTATATCATTTTGTCTCATCTTAGTTTCTATGCAGATGGAGGTTTCTACTGGTTTTAATACAATTCATCATTTTTCAATACATTTTCCTTTATTAACGCTGCAGTGGTCTGTCGATACACATTCTGATTTCCGAAATCAGTAAAACATTATCCCTTTAAATAAAACCAAGTACTCATTACTCACGAATGAGGTTTCACACAAACATTCACATTAAAACAAATAAGTTAAGTCTCTTATCTCATAAGATCAAGTCTCTTAACTTCTAACATCAGTAAACCATTTTCTTTACCTCTCTTAAGACATTATACCTAACTCCCCATAAAGCTAGTATAACTCTTTTTTAAAACCTTTAAAACCAAGTGTTACTCTCCCTTTCAAAACGATTTATAAATCTTTTGAAATACATCAAGTTCTTTATTATAACAAGCCAGTTATAATTCTCATCAGTTACCTTTTTTTTAAAACCACAAAGTATTTTCTTACCTACATAAAGCTGTTATAATCAACTTCCCATAAAGCCGTTATAACACTTTATGTTTTAAGAACAATCAAACACAGTTAACACATGACGTCACCGCATTTACATAGTTCACACATATCATGCTAGAAGAGATAGGAAGAGGTTCACATACCTCGCGACGATTGTCGACTAATAGCAAAACGCTCCAAGTACCTCAAACCGCCGGCTACTCCTTAAGCCAAGTGGATCACTCCACACGTAGTACTTCAACCTATAAGGCCACAAGGCGCTTATTAACATCTAGATCTCAACGTTCCATAATCTACAGAAAATTCAAGACTTCCCCACAGCGCAAATCTCCTTCTCTATCGAGGCCGGCTACCAAGCCAACCAGGGGGGGGGGGTTTTACACGCCTAACCGGACGTGTACAATTCTACTACACAGTAATACTACACAAGTCTACTGTAATACAGTCCTATGTAATTACAGTTCAGTTCTTCTCTTTATTAACCTTCTATGGTTACTGTTCAATTCTTCATTCTTCAGGCTTAAGTCAACAGACATTGCCACAATACTAAGTTCAGTTCTATATATAGTATACAACAACTATATATTCAACACATATGTAATTTCCAATTACAATAGGGGGACAAGATATTTACCTCGATAAGCCCAAAAATTATCCGAGTTTAATGTCGCTCCTGAGCAAGGTTTAGCTCCTACTCCGAGTGCTCCAATCCGCTCCAAACAACCCTTAGAAGTTCTAACCAACTTCTCTTAAGTACTTCAAACAACAATGAAGATTTCCTTAGGGTTTCGGTTTGAGACTAAAAAGGACAAAAGGTAGTATTTCCGGGTTCTACGTATAGAGGTATCTTTGGAATACTACAAGGTACAAGGCTAAGGTATTTTGGGCATTATAACAATACTAGGAGAGTATTTCTATACCACAACAAGGGGTATTATACGAAAACAACTAGGCTAGGGGGGGGGGTACCCCACGGCTAGCACCACTAGAGGGGGGAGGGGGAGGCTCTCGGCTAGCTCACAAGAGAGGGGGAGAGGAGCTCTTGGACGAGAGTCAACAAGAGGGAGGGGAAGGGATTTATCACTTAGAACAATTTGTGGATGAATAAAGTCTTCACAAAGGGGAGCTATTTATAGGCCAAGCAAAGGCCAACCAATGGCCAAGATCCATCCATGTGTTAGGCAAGTGTAAGGCCAAGATCAAGCCAAGTGCACCCACAAAACACTCCACAAAACACTCCACAAAACAAGCCACAAAACAAGGCACAAAAGGAGGGACCAATCGGCCAAGGCCAAGCCTCCTCTTTGCCGTCCAATGAGGGTGACAAGTGTCACCCTCCCGTTGGTCCAAAATGTTCCGCCGCTGCTAAAATTCCGCAAAAATACTAAATGACATAGCCGGAATTTTCCCAACGTAAGCTGCGGAAACGTTTCGTCAGAAAACGACTCTATTCGGCACTTGTGCCCAAATTCGGTCCTTTGCCTAACTTAAGGCTCAAATTTCTACGTACGTCCTTACGTACATACTCTGGAAATACGGGGTATAACAACTTTCTTATCTCTTGAGCATGAATAAGTTGTAAATGTATAGTACGGTAGACGTACAAGATTTTGACAATCTAGGTCCATTTGATATCCTTGGCTTATTATAAGAATGTCCAAGTTGATTGAGTTAGGGAATTAACTCACTTGTTTAAATATTAAGGATATCTTGGTTTTCAAAAGTTAAGAGACTTTAAGTATGTTGAAAGTATTATTGATACTTGTTTTGTTGGAAAGTTTAAGTCTCTTGGTTATAAAGAAGTATGTAAGTTGCTAATGTATAAAGCTAGTATAACGGCTTTATGGGAAGTTGGTTATAATAGCTTTATGGAAAGTTAAAAAGAGTGGTTTACTCTAAGTAATTTAAGTATGTTAAATGACTTGAAATAACGAAAGGCAAATTGATTTAAAGGCATCAATTGCTTAAGGTTTTAAAAGAAAGAAGTCACTTGATTTAGAAGCCCGAAAATGTATTTTCTAAAAAGGTATTGTGACTTGTCTTAAAATGTAGTTATGACTTGATACTACGGTTATTAGTATCTTGGAAGTTTTATATGAAAATGAGTCATTTTAAAAGAATAGAAGTACGTAGTACTTTGGGTTAAACTCCCGGATTTATAATGACATGTTAGTGCCTTAAGTAAACTAAAATGAGAGTGTATATGAATAAGGCTAATAAGAAGTTAGGGGGATTTCTTAACTGCTTATTTATTGTATGATGTTTGCAGTGCTTATGTTATGTATGATGTTTGGTAGGGCTTATGTTATGTATGATGGCCGGTTGAGATAGGGTAAGAGTATAAATGAGGGGTAAACCCCCAAGACGTTATACCATCTTCTTCAGGGTAAGAGTATAAATGAGGAGTAAATCCCCAAGATCGTTATACCACCTGCTTCAGGGTAAGAGTATAAATGAGGGGTAAATCCCCAAGATCGTTATACCATCTGTTTCCGTGGATTTGCTACCCATGATGCGAGGAATACCTCATGCGAGTCCTTATGGGCTTATGCGGGTGAAATAGTCCCACGCGGCGGTCACCTATGCGAGGAATACCTTACGCGGTCCACACGACCTACGCGGGTGAAATAGTCCCGAGAGTAGGATTGCTTAATGACATCGCGGGCGGATGGTCCCGCTTTGATCGCGAGCTTCCTATTTTTATGTTGTAAGTATACTTTGATTACTCTCATTGTTAGTAAGGCAATCGCGGTAATCGTTAATTGAGTTATCATACCGTCTCCGCTTTATTATAGACTTATGATTTCATTACGTTGCTTTCGGCCACATATTTGGTACATGTTATCGACCTCCTTCGGGCCGCGTTCACGCCGCAGTAGTACAGTTGTTGATCCTCGCTCTTAGGATCAATGTTCACCGCTGAGAAGCTCCTTTATTCCGCAGGCTTATCCTCGGTATTGTCGGTTGTTGTACATTCAGTGGTATGGCGGCCCCGTCCCGCGAGTTGTTATTCTTAGAGGTCTGTAGTCACATTGTGGTTTGGGTTGTAAAGAAAAAATATACTGCTTTTATTTGTATAGTTTACGGAAGGTGGCCTTATCGCCAGCTGTTATTATTTTATGTTTAAGCATTTTATCGATTGTGTATGTTCATTCGCTATTCTCGATGTATCTGAAAGGTGCCTGTAGGGCACCGCCATGCCCGGTCGGTCGTGACACCCCGATGCGAGTGAGTACCTCATGCGGGCCTGTGTGGCCTATGCGATCGCGGAGTTCCAGGATTAGGCTCGCACAATGATACTGAGGGAGAATGGCCCTGCTTCGATCATTAGTAGTCTATAAAAGACCGGTTGCGTTACATCTATTTGCTCTTGTTTATGCTGTGGCACTATGTGCGGCTAATTGGTTTTTCATGCCTATCTGTGGATTTGTTTTGAAAATGTTATGATTTCATCACAGTACTTTACAGTTTCACATACTTGGTACCTGTTGTACTGACCTCCTTCGGGGGGCTGCGTTCATCCACAGGTAGAGGTACTCCTGTTGTTGATCCTCGCTCATAGGATCACCGTTATGCTTTTGGGAAGCTCCGTTTCTCCGGAGGCTTATCTTTTGGTATGATTCCCTGTCATTGTAGGTTTATGTACATTCAGGGGTATGGCGGGGCCCTGTCCCGTCATAGTTGTTATAAACTCTTAGAGGTCTGTAGTCCTATTGTAAATGGGGTTTGTAAAGGATGTAACTGTCAGACTTTGATATATATATACATGCTGAAAGACAATTTCTTTTTGGGTTAGACTATTTCTTATTTTACATTGTTCTATGTTGTAAGTTTATTTCCGCTGGTTACTCTGATGTATATCTACTAGGGTGCCCGGGTAAGGCACCAGTCACGGGCCCGGGATCGGGTCGTGACAATTAGTGCTAGTGTTATAAGTATAATTGCGGGGTAAACCCCCAAGACATTATACATATTCCGTGGATTTGCTCTCCACGATGCGAGTATTGCATATATACTCATTGCGGGTCTGTAGGGCCTATGCGGGTGAAATAGTCCTATGCGAGACAAATTGCCTCATGCGGGTCCACACGACCTATGCGGGTGAAATAGTCCCATGAGTAGGATTGCATATTGATACTACGGGCGGGTGGCCCTAGATTGATCATAAGCTTCCTATTTTAAAGCATGTAATAAGGCACAGTGTACTGTTAATTTGGTTATCATACTTGCCTCCTGCTTTACATTTGGACTGTACGATCTCCTTTACAGTACTTAAAGTTTTACATGACTTTATTGCGTCCTTCACTAAAAGTCGGGCAGTATATTGTACAATGTTACAGTGATACAGTAGTACAGTGAGACAAGGTACAATTGGCTGATTTTATATGACACGGTAGGATCTGGTATTTGATTTTCATACTTGCCCCTGTCATTCTTGTGTACAGCTATGATTGTAATACTGTACTTTATTTCCGTTCCATACTTGGTAATTGTTATCGACTTTCGGGGTTGCGTTCATGCTCGCAGTCTAGGTACTCGGTTGTGGATCCGCGAGCTTAGGATCCTTGTTCAGCATTTTGGGATAGCTCTAATGTTCCGGAGCATATCATTATGGCTAGGTATATTCAGGGGTACAGCGGGGCCTTGTCCCGTCATAGTATTTGTCCAAAAATCTTAGAGGTCTGTATTTATATGTGGGCTGGACTGACTAGAGTTGTATTTATGTTGTCGTACAGTGTAGACACATTCGGGTGTGATATATAATATGTTGGCAGCCTTATCGGCTTTGCCTTTGTTTAAGAAAAAAATGAGTGTTACTTATCTTCCGCGTTTTACTTAAGTTGTATAAATAGAAGGGTGCCCAAATAGGGCACCAGTCACGAGCCCGAGGTTCGGTGTGTGACAGTAAGGACCAAAGAGGGCGATTGGAGTCGCCCTTTTTGAGATTTATCAATAAGGGCGACTATAGTCGCCCCCTTTGAGATTTATCAAAATGTAGTCGCCCTCTTTGAGATTTATCAAAAAGGGCGATTCTAATCGCCCTTTTTTTGTTGGTTAAAAAAAAAAGAAAAATTAAATGCACTAACTGGGATTCGAACCCTGGTCTGAACTGTGACACTGTACTATTCTACCACTAGACTACTAGTTATGCAACATTAATCACCACAAATACAACCATCTGCCAAGAATCGAACCCGAGCATCCTCTGTGGAATTGTGTCATACTACCACTAAACCAAGCATCAATACTTGTTATATTTATACTCTTCATAATCATAAATCCCTTGGATTCAACGACTGCAGCAAGAAAACGGATGTGCGTTACTAACACTAGCGCGCAACGGCTTTCGCACTAGTGCGCTCATCCGCTGCTTGTTGCATGTCAAAATGTCGTCTTTTAAGGTTCTTCGGTCTCCGCTTTTGGGGGCGGGAGTGCTTGGTTTAAAGATCGGCGTAGTCGCTCATAGGGACATATCTATCCGGATAGAGGATAGTCTAGGCCGATTCATAGATAGATCTCTCTCTTTTGATTCATCTATCATTATAGACAGACAACACTAACAAAGATAAAGTGACAGACATATAAAAGAAATTGATTCATCAATATTTCAGATATTCAAAAAATTGGATATTCGTAATTTTCAGAACCGAATATTTTGGTTATCCAAAAAATCGGATATCCGCAATTTTCGAATAATTTCGAGTCGGATTCGTATTTGAATATTTCGGATATCCAAAAAATCAGATATTCATAATTTTCGGATAATTTCGGATCCGAATATTTTGGATGTCCAAAAAATCGGATATCCGCAATTTTCGGATAATTTCGGATCGGATTCGGATCCGAATATTTCAGATATACAAAAAAATCAGATATCCATAATTTTCGAATAATTTCGGATTGGATTCGGATCCTAATATTTCGGATAAAATTCGGATTGGATTCGGATTTGAATATTTCAGATATACAAAAAATCAGATATCCATAATTTTTGGATAATTTCGGATCAGATTCGGATCCGAATATTTTGGATAAAATTCGGGTTGGATTCGGATCCGAATATTTCGGATATACAAAAAATCGGATATCCGTAATTTTTGGATAATTTCGGATCCGAATATTTTGAATAAATTTCGGGTCGAATTCGAATTCGAATTGTTACACCCCGTAAATTCAAGAAGTTAAGATAAGAACATACCAAGGAATATAAGATTTGGAAGTGGAAAGATAAGTGGGCAACATGTGTTGGACGGATTTCGAGTCTACCTTGGAGTGTTGTACCCCAGTTGTTAAGAATTTCGAGGTGTTTAAAGAGCCTAGTGTGTAGTCCGTTAAATCTAGTTCCCAACGCAACAAACCGTTCGTCGATAGGACATCGGAGTCAAAAGTTATGGAAGTTTCAAGTTTGCGCGCAATGTGCAAAGCGATGGTTTCGGTTCAGGTGCAGTACGCGCGCCGGACGGTCGCGCGCCGTTGTACTGGGGTTCGCAGGGTTGCAGTGCGCGCCGGACGCAGGGCGCGCGAACGCGGGAAATTATTTTCTCGAAGTGGGCGTCGCGGCCCGTGGGCCGAGGCGGATTTTTCTGCAGAAAGACGAAAATCGTGGATATTTTGTTAAAAGCCTATGGAGGGTGACAAGTGTCCTCCCATCCTTTGACCAGTTAAGGGCTATTTTAGGGCCAAGTCTTGAAGACTTGGCCATTTCTTCAAACCCTCCCAAGAAAACCCTCTCCTTTTCTCTAGATTTTGAAGAAAACCTTGCCTTAGGAGAAATTGTTGAGCGCGGCAAGAAGGAAAAGTGTGGGTAAACTTGTGGAAGCTGGTGGACGATTTTGACTAAGAAAGTGGAGGAAAGTGGGCTTTTGTGGGCTATTCCTTAAGGTAAAAGTTTTCCCTTCTCTTGGAAATAAGTTTTAATCTCGTTATATTTTAGTAGTTTAGAAATGAGCCCGAGGTCATTATATTTTAGTAGTTTAGAATTGAGCCTGAGGCTGTTATATTTGAATAGATTTGGATCTTGTTGTCTTGTTGAAAACTGAAATGGGCATGTTAGCCTTAAGATGATAACTTCAATTTGGTTACTAATTTGGTCGTCGCATGTTGTAAAGGGGGATTGTAGTTGTTGAAGATGTCTAGGGCTAGATATCATGTTAGACCTAAGAACTTGGTTTGGAAACGAGTTGAAAGGGGTTAGTATTGGTTATATTGTTGGCCAAGAATGGCATGGAAATTATTGGTTTATTTTGTATCATTGTGGGGCGGAATTTTACGCGTCCTGTAAAGGCGTGTAATCCCCTTTGTGGTTAGCTGAATTATGTGCCTTAAATGTGGCGTTGGTTATTGAAATTCGACCTTGAAAAAGGTGGCGAAGTTAGTAGAAACAAAGGAAGTTCTGTCCAAATTGCCGTAGAATTTAGGGACTTTGTGCTTAGTTTATTTTACGTTCGAAGCTAGAGTTTGGTAGACGTTTTATGACCTTATTAGGATTGAAGTACTACGAGTACCGTATCCTACTTGGAGGGTATAGTACTGTGGAGCCTTTTGCTAATTGTCGGCAATCGTCGCGAGGTATGTGATTCTTCCTATTCTCTTCAACATGATTATTTGTGAAATATATAGTGCAGTAGATGCACGCGTGTTAAAGGAATTTGGTTTCCCTTGTTTTTCCTTGACTTGATATGAAGTGTAAAGGTCTTGATTGTTTGAAAAAGTAGGAAAATCTTATTCGTTAGTAAGGGGTGCTCGGTGGTTAAAGCATAAGCCCTCTTGGTCTCACAAAGGGCTTGTAGTTGTAATTGGTTGGTTTAAAACATAAAGTGTTATAACGGCTTTATGGGAAGTTTGTTATAACCACTTTATGTAGCTAAAAGAATGGTTTGTTGATTTCAAAAGATAAGAGACGTGACTTGTAATTGACCTAAATGGTGTTGAAAGGTGTGAAACCTCATTCGTGAGAAATGAGTACTTGGTTTTTAAAAGAATAATGTTACATAAATTTTGGAAATGGGAATAAGGATCGAACAAGCCAATGCAGCGTTGATAAGGGAAAGAAGTAATGACAATTAATCATATTAAAACCAATAGAAACCTCCATCTGCATAGAAGCTAAGATAAGACAAAATTGTATTACATTTCCTAGATTATGGCTGCTCTAATAAGAATTATTGTAATCAAGTTTTGATCTTCTTAAAAATCCCAAGGTAAGGAACTCGATTTCTAAAAGAAAAGAGACTTAAGAATTTGAAGTGTTTTGTTTTAAAAGAAAGGCATGGTTTTGTCTTGTATTGTTTTAAAACATAAAATGTTATAATAGCTTTATGGGAAGTTAGTTATAACGACTTTATGGAAAATAAAGAAATGGATTCATTATTGGACTTAGATTGGTATACTTGACGTTGTGCTAAAAAGTGTTTAAAGTGCTTGATTTAAACTCGACGTGTTCGATACTACGTGTTAGTATCGTGTGGCTTTTACGTAGAAAGAGGTCTTTGTTTTGAAGGAATGAAAGTATGTAGTATTTTGGGGTTGAAACCCGGAATTGTTGACATGAAATGAAAGTACGTTGAACTGGCCTATGCTTGTTGTGATAGCTTTTGTGGTGCAAGTGTTGTATTTACGTACCGCTCTCGCCGGAGGTCGCTTATCCGTTGATTGATGGACATACCGACACGTTGGATGGTCCACGTATGCTTCCACTATATCGATTCTTGATGGACATACCGACACGTTGGGAGGCCCACGTATGCTTCCACCAGGGTGTTATTATTGTTACTTGATTGACATGCGACACGTTGCAGCCCACGTATGCTTCCACGGTGAGTATTCTCTTGTTATTTGTTTGGACATACCGACACGTTGGGTAGCCCACGTATGCTTCCACAATGAGTATTATCTTGTTAGTTGTTTGACATACCGACACGTTGGGTAGCCCACGTATGCTTCCACGAGGATTGTTATCTTGTTATCTCCTTTGGGCATACCGACACGCTGGATGGTCCATGGGTATGGGCCCACTAGACGCCCAGGGCCATGCTTATACCGAGGTGAGATGCCGGCATGCGGTCATTGGCGTTAAATTCGGGTTGTATTTGAGTGATGATTTCACGCATGAGTCCCTATCTTGATACGATCGCTAATATATATTGTGAATCGTAGTTTGGTTATCATACATGTCTCTGCTTTTATATAGACTATTATGATTTCATTTACGATTTTAAATTTTACATACTTGGTACTGTTGTCGACCTCCTGGGCCGCTCATGCCGCAGTTGAGGTACATAGCTTGCTGATCCACACTCTTAGGATCGCTGTTCGGTTCTCGGAAAGCTCCATATCTCCTAAGCTTGTCCCGTGGTACGGTTCCTCAAGTAGTAGACTTTTGTATATTCGGGGCATGGCGGGGCCCCGTCCCATCATTATAGTTTCAAAATTCTTAGGTCCAGAGTAATCGCATGCAAGTGTGCTCAGGTGATGTAATCGCTCAAGTTTTCATTTATGTTCGAAGGTAACCGCCAAGTTAGCCTGTTTCATACTTTATGTCTTGTCTCATGTAGTAGTTTTTATTTCCGCTGATTTTCTCTGATGTTGTATCGCTAGGGTGCCCGGGGTAAGGCACCAGTCACGGGCCCGGGTTCAGGTCGTGACAAAAGTGGTATCAGAGCAGTTAATCCTCGGAAAGTGTCTACGCATCAGATCCATAGAGTCTTGATTATCGGTGTTGTGCACCACATCTATAATCGTGAGGCTATAGGATATTTAGGATTGGTTTCCATTCTTCTCACTCGAGATCGCTCTCAGAGCCGTGTTATAAGTTGGACTCCTCCGACGTATTCTTTGTATACCAGTGATGCCTCCACGCAAGGCAACCAGAGCCCAGAGGGGCAAGGCAGCAGAGGGAGCTGCGAGTAGAGCAGCATCGGTCTCTACTGAGACCACGGCACCTGAGCCTCCATCCCCACACCGGGCGCAGGAGATGGGTTACGAGGAGATGGCCCGATTACTAGCCGTGATCGTGGCTGCATACGAGGATAGTCGATGCAGCAGCCGAAGAGCACCCATTGTTCACCCGAGATCGATAGTTTGAGGCTACGGACTTTCTCGAGTCAGCCACCGAAGTTCTACGGTCGAGGCACGAGGATGATCCACAGGAGTTCATCCGAAGCGATTCGCCGATCGCGAGAGTTGATCAAGGCTTCGAGACCGAGTCGGTGGTCTTAGGTTCGCATCGGCCGCGTGATACGCAGCCGATCGTTTGATTCGCGAGCTGTCCCGGGGAGCATGCACTCCACCGGTTGGGGCGAGTTCTCGAGGCTTTCCTTGGCCATTTCTTGCCTCCACAGATGGCGAGGGCACGGCCGGCTGATTTTTGACGCCGAGACAAAGAGGCGCATACTGGGAGTACAATGTAGAGTTTGACTCATTGGCTCGGTATGTCCTCGCCCGTGGCCGATATGGAGGATGAGTGCACCGTTATGTCACAGACTCGATGACTACTTAGCAGAGTTGCACGAGTAGCTCTTCACCAGCATGGATATTGCCCGCACGCAGCTTATGCACTGGGTGTGAGCGTAGAGGTCGACGGAGTAACCAAGATCGCCAGGCAGGCCAGACAGCAGGTCCTCTCGTGACCTTCGAGGCAGTGCCTCGCAGCCAGACTAGTTATGCCCCTCCGCCAAGACGGAGTGCTCCGCCACGCCTTCGTGGACGCCCGAGATTCCGAGCAGTCGTGGCTCCAAGGTTTCGTGTTTTGGAGTAGGACGTTAGTCGATGGGACCACCCTACCTCGTTGTGCCGTTGTGGTAGGCTCCATGATGGGAGTGTCGTCGGAATGGGAGTTTGTTTTGCATGCGCCGCAGTCCATTTTGCAGAAATTGTCCAACTGCAGGTAGCGGATGTAGAGACTCAGCCTTCGGGATCGGTGGCTGATTCATCTCCTCCTTTTGTACGCCGTGCAGGGAAGGAACATGAGTAGAACGACAAAGGGGAAGTGAAGCAATAGTTACAGGTATATTCTTAACCCTCTAGAGACTAGTAGGCATCGATGTTATGGTAATGTGTTAAGTTTTATGTTCGGATAGTTTGATGTTAAAAAATGTGATTTAGAAGCCTGGTTAGTGAAAAAGGGAAGGTCTGGGGATGAGAAACTATGAACTTTAGAATTTATAAGAATCGAGACCTTAGAGGTAAGGTCGGCTAGAGTAAAAGATTTTTTTTTCAGTTATCTTTGTCAGAGTACATAGTACGGGGAGTATATTCGGGTAATAAGCCCATGAGTGGTGGGAGTTTTTGTGATATTAGAGATGATCCCTCTTCGGCTGGAATTTAGAGTTTTGCGTGATTTGTATATTATGGCCATGAGTGGCATAACTGATTCTTTTGTAAGTGCGGTGGTGAAGACTATACCGGCGTCTGCGTTTTGGAGACTTAGAAGGAACATTCGGGACGAATGTTTCTAAGGGGGGGAGAATGTTACACCCCGTAAATTCAAGAAGTTAAGATAAGAACATACCAAGGAATATAAGATTTGGAAGTGGAAAGATAAGTGGGCAACATGTGTTGGACGGATTTCGAGTCTACCTTGGAGTGTTGTACCCCAGTTGTTAAGAATTTCGAGGTGTTTAAAGAGCCTAGTGTGTAGTCCGTTAAATCTAGTTCCCAACGCAACAAACCGCTCGGCCGATAGGACATGAGTCAAAAGTTATGGAAGTTTCAAGTTTGGTGCGCAATGTGCAAAGCAGTGGTTTCGCTCAGGTACAGCGGCCGCCGGACGGGCATGCGCGCCGGTTGTACTGGGGTTCGCAGGGTTGCAGTGGCCGCCGAACGCAGGTCGCGGCGAACGCGGGAAATTATTTTACGAGTGGAGCGTCGCGGCGTGTGGCCAAGGTGGGATTTTTCTGCGGGAAAAGACGAAAATCAGGGGATATTTTGTTAAAAGCCTATGGGAGGGTGACAAGTGTCCCTCCCATCCTTTTGACCAGATTAAGGGCCTATTTTAGGGACAAGTCTTGGAAGACTTGGCCATTTCTTCTCAAACCCTCCCAAGAAAACCCCCTCTCCCTTTTCTCTCTAGATTTTGAAGAAAACCTTGCCTTAGGAGAAATTGTTGGAGCGGCGGCAAGAAGGAAAAGTGTGGGTAAACTTGTGGGAAGCGCTGGTGGACGATTTTGACGGTAAAGAAGTGGAGGAAAGGGGCTTTTGTGGGCTATTCCTTAAGGTAAAAGTGTTCCCCTTCTCTTGGAAATAAGTTTTAATGTTGTTATATTTTAGTAGTTTAGAAATGAGCCTGAGGCTGTTATATTTTAGTAGTTTAGAATTGAGCCTGAGGCTGTTATATTTGAATAGATTTGGATCTTGTTGTCTTGTTGAAAACTGAAATGGGCATGTTAGCCTTAAGATGATAACTTCAATTTGGTTACTAATTTGGTCGTCGCATGTTGTAAAGGGGGATTGTAGTTGTTGAAGATGTCTAGGGCTAGATATCATGTTAGACCTAAGAACTTGGTTTGTAAAAGAGTTGAAAGGGGTTAGTATTGGTTATATTGTTGGCCAAGAATGGCATGGAAATTATTGGTTTATTTTGTATCATTGTGGGGCGGAATTTTACGCGTCCTGTAAAGACGTGTAATCCCCTTTGTGGTTAGCTGAATTGTGTGCCTTAAATGTGGCGTTGGTTATTGAAATTCGACCTTGAAAAAGGTGGCGAAGTTAGTAGAAACAAAGGAAGTTCTGTCCAAATTGCCGTAGAATTTAGGGACTTTGCGCTTAGTTTATTCTACGTTCGAAGCTAGAGTTTGATAGACGTTTTATGACCTTATTAGGATTGAAGTACTACGAGTAGCGTATCCTACTTAGAGGGTATATGTTACACCCCGTAATTACAGGACATGCCTTAAGAACGTAAGTAAGAACTCACAAATGTTAAGGATTTGAGGCTTGTAAAAATTTATCGGAAATTATGAAATTGTCGGAAAACATTGTGTTGTGTCGAATGGGAGGGCGACACGTGTCACCCCCCCTTAACTATGCCTTGGACGAAATGGCATGGCCAATATGGTCATTTGCCATAAGTCTTCTAAGGCTAAGTCTTGCAACTTGTAGCATGAGTTTATTGACTAAAGTCAAAGGTCCCACCTTGGTCTTGATATTTAGCAAGACTACATCTAAACCACCCATGTGTTATTATCATAACCCTCCAAGGTGCTATATATTACTACTAGTAGTGCTAGAGAGAGCCAACACTTAGAAAAAATTGCACAAATTGAAGAACATAGAGCTTGAGCTCTCGGCTTCTCTTCAAAAAAAAAAGGAAAATCTTTGTTCCTTGTTCTTTTAATTCCCCACTTTAAAACAAGGTTCTTAGGTGTATTGTAAACACATCTCAATAGAAAAATCTTGGAAAAAGATTGTTTACGGGTTAGTCGCAAACGAAAACCTAAGGGTCTTTCTAGGTTTTATTTGAAGATTTGAAGGATAATTGTTGGTATTGTTCTAAGGGCCTCAACAAGCGGTTTGAAGTGTCTTGGAGGGGCTATAAACTACTAAGGAGCGACTTCGGATTGGAGTTGGATTACGAATCATTGAGGTATAATCTTGTTCTTTGAAAGTATTACAAGATTATTTATATTGTTGTTGTTAGCTTTGTATGTTGCGAGCATGAAGTTGTTATATTGAAGTTATAAGGATTATGGATTGATTATAGCCTTGGAAATCCAAAATGTAATGTAAGCCATGACTAAGTTGAATTACAATTTAATCGTTGTTAGAATCGTCGCATGTTATTGACTCGAAGATTATGGTAGTTATAACCAAATGCGACTTGATATCATATTATGCTACCAATATGGATTGAAATGGAAATTGGATAAGAATTGGTATTGTTGAACTCAAGGTGGCCGAATTTGGACTTGTAGTTTGTATTAGTTTGTTATTCATTTGTATTGGACTACCTTCTATACAATTGTGAGCCAATTGGGGCTGTTTAGTTATTCATTTGTATTGGACTACCTTCTATATAATTGTGAGCCAATTGGGGCTGTTTGGTTATTGTATTTCGGCCTTGAAAAAGGTGGCAAAGTGATTAAAAACAAAGGAGGTGCTGTCCGATTTTCCGTAGAAAATGGAGACTTTACACTTATAGTATTCTACCTTTGAAGTAAGGCGTTAATAGACGTATTGTGAATATTATAGGTTGATATACTACGGGCGGGACTTTGTACTTGGCAAGTGGTTTGACCCGACAAGGTATGTAGAACTTTTCCTATCTTTGAGCATGACTAGTTTCGTGATATAGTATTTGAGACGACAAGACTTTGACATTCTTTACTTGTTTTATGAAATGCCAAGGCGGGTGAGTTAGGAGATTTAACTCACTTCTTTGAGAATATTAAAGATGTCTTAAGTCTTGTTAAAGATAAGGGACTTGAAGAATTTTAAAGTATGTAATACTTGTGTCGTTTAAAAACGTATAAGTCCCTTGGATAGGAAATTGTACATGACTAAGGTATAAAGTGAATATAACGACTTTATGGGGAGTTGGTTATATTGACTTTATGGAAAGATAAATGACTTGATTTAATGGAAGGCAATTCGATTTTAAGGCATCAATTGCCTAAGGTTTTATAAGACACGAGTCACTTG
This sequence comes from Przewalskia tangutica, assembly GCA_029844215.1. NCBI lineage: Eukaryota > Viridiplantae > Streptophyta > Magnoliopsida > Solanales > Solanaceae > Przewalskia > Przewalskia tangutica. The sequence continues at coordinate 71,612,795 of CM056727.1, forward strand.
ATATTAGAAGCCATATTTTATTTCTAAAAGTATTGTGACTTGTCTTGAAAAGAAATTGTCACTTGATACTACGGCTATTAGTATCTTGGAAGTTTTATAATGAAATGAGTCATTTTAAAAGATTAGAAGTACGTAGTACTTTGGGTTAAATTCCCGGATTTTCATAAGAGACATGTTAGTGCCTTAAGTAAACTAAAACGAGAGTGTACATGAACAAGAATAGTAAGAAGTTAGGAGATTTCTTAACTTGCTTATATATTGTATGATAAGCCGATAGAGCTTATGTTATGTGTGATAGCCGGATTTGTGCTAGTGATATATTATTCGTCATGGTCATTCCCGATTGTGGCATTGTATATTTCCGTGGATTTGCTAACCACGATGCGAGGAATACCTCACGCGAGTCCGTAAGGGCTTATGCGGGTGAAATAGTCCCACGCGCGTCCAAATTTACGCGAGGAATACCTCACGCGAGTCCGTAAGGGCTTATGCGGTGAAATAGTCCCATGCGAGGAATACCTCACGCAGTCCACCGACCTACGCGGTGAAATAGTCCCGCGAGTAGGAGCCCAATCCTATTTTTCGTTGTAAGTATACACCTATTATTACTCATCATTAGTAAGGCACCGTGTCAATCGTAATTTTGTTATCATACATGTCTCCGGTTAAACTTATGTTGTAATTACAAGATTTCCGCTTTGCATACTTAGTACATATCAGGTAATCGACCCATTCTCTGGGCCGCTCATGCCGCAGAGTGGTAAGGTGTCTTGGATCCACACTCAGGATCGCTTATCGACGCCTAAGCTCCATTCTCGGAGGCTTGACTTTCTTTGTACGCCTTACTCGATGTTGTAGATTATGTACATTCGTGGTATGGCGGGCCCCGTCCCGCCACGCTTGTTATTCCTGTGAGGTCCGTATTCACATATGTGGTTGTAAGAACCGAGTTGTAAAGTTGTACTTTTGACTTTGTTTATATTATGGAAGGCGCCTTATCGGCCAGCTCGTGTTGTTATATTGGTTACACTGTTATGTTGTATGTTCCGCCGCTATTCTCCGATGTATATCAACAGGTGCCCGTGTAGGCACCGCGCGCCCGCCTGGGTCGTGACGAAAGTGGTATCGTGAGCGATTAGTCCTCGGAAAGTGTCTACGCACCGTGTTCAGTAGAGTCTTGATTATCGGCGTGTTGCGCACCACATCTATAATCGTGAGGTCGCAGGACATTTAGGATTGGTTTCCATTCTTCTCTCTGAGATCGTGCATTAGAGCTGTCTTATTAGGTTGAATCCTCTCTGACCTCTTCTTATGAAACAGCTATGCCTCCACGAAAGGCGACCACAACCCAGAAGGGCAAGGCAGCAGCAGGAGCTGCTAGCGGTACTCAGAGGGTTACACGGGCTCGTACGCACTATGCACGAGGTAGTAGGCGGTCGGCGAAGTTCACCACGCCCCGATTTTAGAGGAGAGCCGAGAGCGGTAGCTCCATAGGTTCCGATGGCGGACCCTCCAGCCTCACCACCGGTGCGAGTATAGAGACTACGGAGCGGATTCGGTTGTTGACCAAGATAGTAGCCGGCAATGACAGAGTGAGCAGCAAATCACCCAGAGCCGATGGGCTTATGGATTAGGGATTTTCTCGGGATGTCATCCACCGAGTTTTATGGTTCGAGGTCGATGAGGATCCGTAGGAGTTCGCTCGACACTACAATGACCATGCAGTCCTTAGGGCTTCAGAGACAGAGTTCATTACACTAGCCTCTTACCGGTTGCGATATTGCGTTGAACCGGTTTGAGTCGTGGTTGCTTTCGAGAGGTGACGCCGCTTCTTCCAGGTTTGGGAGGAGTTTTGAGGCTTTCATGGATCACTTTTTGCCTCCCGAGATGAGGAGAGCCCGGCAGATGTGTTCTTGACCTTGAGTAACGAGGACCGCTGCGAGTATAGCTGAGTTTGACTCCTGGCCGACATGCACATACTATTGTAAATGACATGGCGGATAGAGTTCATCGATATGTGATGGGCTAGACTGGCCATATATAATTACAAAGATGCTTGAGGTGGCTCTTCAACCCAGATGGACATCGCCGGACGCAGCCTATGCACGAGGATAGAGGATAGAGAGAGGAGGACCAGATTGACGCAGCCACCCCAAGAGGCCGTGACATCGTGGTCTCAGTGGCGCTTTAGAGGCGACAACCTCGCAGCAGACTAGGTCCACTTTCCACCAAAGACAGAGTGCTCACACGGCTCGCGAGGTCCGATCGCCAGGTGGCCAGAGCAGGTCGTGGCTCCGTGTCTTGGTTTCAGGAGGCAGAGATTCTCGCCGATCGAGACCACCCACACCTCGGTGTGCTCGACGCAGATCTCACCTGTGCGAGTGTCGTGTTCTCGCGGGAGGTTGTTACTCTTGGCCACCGGGCCACTCAAGAGAGATTGTCCGTCAGAGGCAAGATGGGTAGTACAAAGACACCGACGGATCGGCCGGTCTTCTTCTCCTTCAGGGTTATGCGCCGAGGCGTGGTACTCACTGACAGCAGCCGCGCAGAGGTCGAAGTGGTGGTTCTAGTTCTAGCGATCCCCAGAACCGCATTTATTCTCTAGCCAGCCGCCAGGATCAGGAGGCTTCCCCTGACATCGTCACAGGTACATTACTGATTTCAGGCTGTGATGTTTATGCATTGATAGATCCAGGTTCTACCTTGTCCTACGTGTCCCCTCTTATTGCGGGTAGAATCGGATAGAGCCGTGTCGATAGAGCCGTTTGAGGTAGCTACGCCAAATGGGTGATTCGGTGTTAGGCGAGCGTGTATAGAGGTTGTCGGTATTTATTTATAGTCGTCGACCGCAGACTTGATAGAGCCGAGATGACGATTTTGATGTCATTATGGGTATGGACGTTGGCTTCGTTATGCCAACGCTGATCGTAGGGACAGTTGGTTCGGTTCCAGTTTCTGGTGAGCCGCTTATCGAGTGGAGGGCAACACAAAGATCGCCGGGGGTAGGTTTATTTCTTACCTCAAGGCTAGGAAGATGGTGCATGGGTACATCTATCATCCGGTTCGGTATTCGTCTGCAGGCCGAGTGCGCTTCTTCGAGCACAGTGGTTAGGGAGTTTGCAAATGTGTTCCCAGATGATCTTCCGGGTATCCCTCCTGAGAGGGAGATCGAGTTTTGTATTGACACGTTGCCATACACTCGACCTATTTCCATTCCGCCATACAGAATGGCACCTGCTGAGTTGAGGGAGCTGAAGGATCAGCTGAAGGATTTGCTGGAAAAAGGCTTTATCAGGCCTAGTGTATCTCCCTGGGGAGCGCCGGTGTTGTTTGTGAAGAAGAAGGATGGGACGCCGCGTGTGTTGACTACAAACGGTAATAAGGTAACCATTAAGCATAGGTGCCCCCTCCCCAGGATTGATGATTTGTTTGACCAGTTGCAGGGTGCGAGGTGTTTCTCAAAGATCGACTGCGTCCGTTATCATCGAGTTCGAGTTCGAGAGGCGATATCCCAAAGATCGCATTCAGACCCTGTATGGGCACTATGAGTTCGTGGTTATGTCTTTCGGTTTGACCAACGCTCCAGCAGTATTTATGGATTTGATGAACCGTGTTCAAGTCATTCTGGATACATTTGTGATTGTATTCATTGATGACATCCTGGTTTATTCGCTGACAGAGCAGAGAGTACGCAGATCACTCGGCGACGCAGATTGGGGTTCTCCGAGCCAGCTTGTTCGCCAAGTTCTCCAAGTGTGAGTTTCGTTGGCCTCTGGCATTCCCGGGCATATTATTGGGGCTGATGGTGTTCGGGTAGATACAGCAAAGATCGAGGCAGTCAAGTCTTGGCCGAGACCTACTACTCCGATCGAGGTGCGCAGTTTCTTAGATCGCAGTTATTATCGCGAGTTTGTGGAGCGCTTGCTTCGATTTCAAAGACCGCTGACTCAGCCGACTCGGCGCGCCAAGTTCCAGCCGATGAGGCTTGCGAGAAGGGTTTCAGCTTTGAAGGAAAAGTTGACTACGCCCAGCCTTACTCTTCCGGAGGGTTAGATGGGTACGTGATCTATTGTGATGCCTGCATCGGCCAGGTGTGTTTTGATGCAAAGACGGCAAAGTTATAGCCTATGCTTCCGGCGATTCTGGAAGCATGAGAGGAATTACCCTACCCATGACTTAGAGTTGGCGCGATTATTCATGCCTCAAGATTTGGAGACACTATTTGTACGGGGTTCATATGGATATTTATACGCACCACAAGAGCCTCCAGATATCTTGAGTGCAGGAGTTGAATTTGAGACAGAGACGGTGGTTAGAGTTGCTGAAAGATTATGATGTTGATATTCTATACCATCCGGGGAAGGCCAACGTAGTTGCTGATGCCTTGAGTCGTAGATCGATGGGGAGCCTATCAGAGGTACACGAGAGACAGATACGGTCCGCCGATCCACCAGTTAGTGAGCCTTGGGGTTCGATTGATCGATGCCGACGATAGTGGAGTACGGGTTCGTGAGGTTGCCGAGTCTTCCATCGTTGATGAGGTGAAGAGACGACAGTTTGAGGACCCAGTGTTGGTACGGTATCGAGATGCAGCTCTTCGGGAGGAGAAGAGTCTATACGAGGTAAATACCACGGGTGCCGAGATTTGAGGGCCGGTTGTGTGTTCCCGATGGCGGGACTCGGCCAAACAGATTCTCGGGAGGCACACGGCTCGTTATTCTATTCATCCGGTCGACCAAGATGTACCATGACCTCGATGTTTGTATTGCGGATGGCTCAAGAGGACGTGGCAAGTTTTGTCGCGATGTCCTAATTGCCGCCAGTTAAGGTCGAGCACCGAGGCCCAGTGGATTATTGCGCTATCGAGATTCCGACTTGAAGTGGGAGATGATCAACATGGACTTTGTTACAGGGTTACCTCGTACTCAGAGGAAGTACGACTCCATTTGGTTTATTGTTGACAGGCTGAATAAATCAACCCATTTCCTTCCGCCAGACGACGCCACCGAGGACTATGCCGATTGTACATCCGAGAGATAGTGAGGTCGCACGGTGTTCCGTGTCGATTATATCCGATAGGAGCCGGTTTACGCTAACTTCGAGGTCTTTCCGTATGGTTTAGGACACAGTGAGTCTCAAAGACAAGATTTCACCTCGATCGACGCGGCAGCAGAGCGCACTATCCGCATACACTGAGGATATGCCGCGAGCTGCGTGATTGATTTCGTGGTAGCTGGAGGATCATTTGCCTCTTGTGGAGTTTGCTTATAATAACACTACCATTCCAAAGATACGACGGCGCCATACGAGGCTTTATATGGGCGGAAATATAGATCGATCGATTGGTTGGTTCGACGTGGCGCAGGTACGATTAGTTGGCCTGCACTTGGTAAAGCAGCCGTGGATAAGGTGAAGCTTATCCAGAGAGACCGATAGCGGCTCGTAGTCGCGTAAGTCATACGCGGATAATCGGGCGTCGGATTTGGAGTTTCGTGCACGATTGGGTCTTCTTGAAGCGCCCACCCACGGCGGTGTGATGAGATTCGTAAGAAGGGAAACTCACCAAGGTACATCGGGCCCTACCAGATCGTTCGTCGGGGGCAAGGTTGCCTACGAGTTGGATCCGCCATCGAGTTAGAGGCGTACATCCGCCTTCCATGTCTCTATGCTGCGGAAGTGTATCGGTGATCCAACGAGAGTTTTCCCTACTAGTGAGGTCCAGGTGACAGAGGGGTTATCGTATGAGGAGAGTCCCATAGCGATACTCGATCGCCAGGTCAGGCGACTGCGGACCAAGGATGTAGCTTCCACAAAGTCCCGCGAGGAATGATAACCGATAGGAGATGACTTGGGAGGCGGAGGAGGACATGTTGAGGAAGTATCCTCACTTATTTCCTATACATTCAGGTAATTCAGCTTCCCTTACTTGTCAAGTTTTAAATTGAAGTATCCCTTTTGCTTAAATGCTTTTATGTGGCCATGTGTGGCATTTTTGGTATGTCGGGGTTGTGAAAGGAAACTATGTCGCTAATTAAGTTTGACTCCGAAAGAACATTCGGGGACGAATGTTTCTAAGAGGGGAAGAATGTTACACCCCGTAATTACAGGACATGCCTTAAGAACGTAAGTAAGAACTCACAAATGTTAAGGATTTGAGGCTTGTAAAAATTTATCGGAAATTATGAAATTGTCGGAAAACATTGTGTTGTGTCGAATGGGAGGGCGACACGTGTCACCCCCCCTTAGCTATGCCTTGGACGAAATGGCATGGCCAATATGGTCATTTGCCATAAGTCTTCTAAGGCTAAGTCTTGCAACTTGTAGCATGAGTTTATTGACTAAAGTCAAAGGTCCCACCTTGGTCTTGATATTTAGCAAGACTACATCTAAACCACCCATGTGTTATTATCATAACCCTCCAAGGTGCTATATATTACTACTAGTAGTGCTAGAGAGAGCCAACACTTAGAAAAAAATTGCACAAATTGAAGAACATAGAGCTTGAGCTCTCGGCTTCTCTTCAAAAACAAAAAAGGAAAATCTTTGTTCCTTGTTCTTTTAATTCCCCACTTTAAACCAAGGTTCTTAGGTGTATTGTAAACACATCTCAATAGAAAAATCTTGGAAAAAGATTGTTTACGGGTTAGTCGCAAACGAAAACCTAAGGGTCTTTCTAGGTTTTATTTGAAGATTTGAAGGATAATTGTTGGTATTGTTCTAAGGGCCTCAACAAGCGGTTTGAAGTGTCTTGGAGGGGCTATAAACTACTAAGGAGCGACTTCGGATTGGAGTTGGATTAAGAATCATTGAGGTATAATCTTGTTCTTTGAAAGTATTACAAGATTATTTATATTGTTGTTGTTAGCTTTGTATGTCATGAGCATGAAGTTGTTATATTGAAGTTATAAGGATTATGGATTGATTATAGCCTTGGAAATCCAAAATGTAATGTAAGCCATGACTAAGTTGAATTACAATTTAATCGTTGTTAGAATCGTCGCATGTTATTGACTCGAAGATTATGGTAGTTATAACCAAATGCGACTTGATATCATATTATGCTACCAATATGGATTGAAATGGAAATTGGATAAGAATTGGTATTGTTGAACTCAAGGTGGCCGAATTTGGACTTGTAGTTTGTATTAGTTTGTTATTCATTTGTATTGGACTACCTTCTATACAATTGTGAGCCAATCAATGTTTAGTTATTCATTTGTATTGGACTACCTTCTATATAATTGTGAGCCAATTGGGGCTGTTTGGTTATTGTATTTCGGCCTTGAAAAAGGTGGCAAAGTGATTAAAAACAAAGGAGGTGCTGTCCGATTTTCCGTAGAAAATGGAGACTTTACACTTATAGTATTCTACCTTTGAAGTAAGGCGTTAATAGACGTATTGTGAATATTATAGGTTGATATACTACGGGCGGGACTTTGTACTTGGCAAGTGGTTTGACCCGACAAGGTATGTAGAACTTTTCCTATCTTTGAGCATGACTAGTTTCGCGTATATAGTACGGTAGACGTACAAGACTTTGACATTCTTTACTTGTTTTATGAAATGCCAAGTCGGGTGAGTTAGGAGATTTAACTCACTTCTTTGAGAATATTAAAGATGTCTTAAGTCTTGTTAAAGATAAGGGACTTGAAGAATTTTAAAGTATGTAATACTTGTGTCGTTTAAAAACGTATAAGTCCCTTGGATAGGAAATTGTACATGACTAAGGTATAAAGTGAATATAACGACTTTATGGGGAGTTGGTTATATTGACTTTATGGAAAGATAAATGACTTGATTTAATGGAAGGCAATTCGATTTTAAGGCATCAATTGCCTAAGGTTTTATAAGACACGAGTCACTTGATATTAGAAGCCATATTTTATTTCTAAAAGTATTGTGACTTGTCTTGAAAAGAAATTGTCACTGATACTACTACTATTAGTATCTTAGAAGTTTTATAATGAAATGAGTCATTTTAAAAGATTAGAAGACGTAGTACTTTGGGTTAAATTCTGATTTTCATAAGAGACATGTTAGTGCCTTAAGTAAACTAAAACGAGAGTGTACATGAACAAGAATAGTAAGAAGTTAGGAGATTTCTTAACTTGCTTATATATTGTATGATAAGCCGATAGAGCTTATGTTATGTGTGATAGCCGGATTTGGGCTAGTGATATATTATTCGTCATGGGTCATTCCCGGATTGTGGAATTGTATATTTCCGTGGATTTGCTAACCACGATGCGAGGAATACCTCACGCGAGTCCGTAAGGGCTTATGCGGGTGAAATAGTCCCACGCGGCGAGTCCAAATTTATGCGAGGAATACCTCACGCGAGTCCGTAAGGGCTTACGCGGGTGAAATAGTCCCATGCGAGGAATACCTCACGCAGTCCACCGACCTATGCGGGTGAAATAGTCCCAGGAGTAGGAGTCCAATCCTATTTTTCGTTGTAAGTATACACCTATTATTACTCTCATTGTTAGTAAGGCACTGTGTACTGTAATTTTGTTATCATACATGTCTCCCGCTTCGTTAAACTTATGTTGTAATTACGATTTTCCGCTTTGCATACTTAGTACATATTGTGTAATCGACTTCTTCTGGGCATTGCGTTCACGCCGCAGAGTGGTAAAGGTGTCATGGATCCACACTCTAGGATCGCTTATCGACGCCTAAGCTCCATTCTCGGAGGCTTGACTTTCTTTGGTACGCCTTACCGATGTTGTAGATTATGTACATTCGTGGTATGGCGGGCCTGTCCCCGCCACGATTGTTATTCCTGAGGTCCGTATTCACATATGTGGTCAGTAAGAACCGAGTTGTAAAGTTGTACTTTGACTTTGTTTATATTATGGAAGGCGGCCTTATCGGCTAGCCTGTGTTGTTATATTGGTTACACCTGTTTTATGTTGTGTATGTTCCGCTGCTATTCTCTGATGTATACCAACAGGTGCCTGTAGGGCACCGCCGCGCTGCCTGGGTCGTGACAAAGATAGCATGGAGCCTTTTGCTAATTGTCGGCAATCGTCGCGAGGTATGTGATTCTTCCTATTCTCTTCAGCATGATTATTTGTGAAATATATAGTGCAGTAGATGCACGCGTGTTAAAGGAATTTGGTTTCCCTTGTTTTGCCTTGACTTGATATGAAGTGTAAAGGTCTTGATTGTTTGAAAAAGTAGGAAAATCTTATTCGTTAGTAAGGGGTGATCGGTGGTTAAAGAATAAGCCCTCTTGGTCTCACAAAGGGCTTGTAGTTGTAATTGGTTGGTTTAAAACATAAAGTGTTATAACGGCTTTATGAGAAGTTTGTTATAACCACTTTATGTAGCTAAAAGAATGGTTTGTTGATTTCAAAAGATAAGAGACGTGACTTGTAATTGACCTAAATGGTGTTGAAAGGTGTGAAACCTCATTCGTGAGCAATGAGTACTTAGTTTTTAAAAGAATAATGTTACATAAATTTCGGAAATGGGAATAAGGATCGAACAAGCCAATGCAGCGTTGATAAGGGAAAGAAGTAATGACAATTAATCATATTAAAACCAATAGAAACCTCCATCTGCATAGAAGCTAAGATAAGACAAAATTGTATTACATTTCCTAGATCATGGCTGCTCTAATAAGAATTATTGTAATCAAGTTTTGATCTTCTTAAAAATCCCAAGGTAAGGAACTCGATTTCTAAAAGAAAAGAGACTTAAGAATTTGAAGTGTTTTGTTTTAAAAGAAAGGCATGGTTTTGTCTTGTATTGTTTTAAAACATAAAATGTTATAATAGCTTTATGGGAAGTTAGTTATAACGACTTTATGGAAAATAAAGAAATGGATTCATTATTGGACTTAGATTGGTATACTTGACGTTGTGCTAAAAAGTGTTTAAAGTGCTTGATTTAAACCTGAATGTGTTCGATACTACGGGTGTTAGTATCGTGTGGCTTTTACGTAAAAAGAGGTCTTTGTTTTGAAGGAATGAAAGTATGTAGTATTTTGGGGTTGAAACCCGGAATTGTTGACATGAAATGAAAGTACGTTGAACTGGCCTATTGTCACGAATTCGCCCGGTTCGTGATCGTGCCTTACCCGCACCTGCGCCATACATCAGAGTAAATCAGCGGAAATATAGAACAAGACATGAAACATTATGAAAAGAGAAAACAGTTTATCTAAAGAAAAGCTTGCCTTTCGGCATATATATATAACCCAAGTTTTTGCAGTTACATCCCAACTGTACAATAGGACTACAGACCTCTAAGGAAGTAAACAACTATGGCGGGACAGGGCCCCGCCATACCCTGAATGTACAAAACTATCTACAATACAGGGAGATCATACCCAAAAGTAGAGCCTCCGGAGAAGATGGAGCTCCTGACACCAACGCAAAGATCCTAAGGATGTGGATCTAGCACCTGCTTGCCTTTACCTGCGGCATGAACGCAGCCCAAGGAGGTCGACAACAGTACTAAGTATGTGAAATCAGAAGTACTTAAATGAACTCATATCATTTTAAAAATCATTTTTGCAAGTATGTATGAAACAACCAAGGTAACCGCACATAGTGCCACACCATAAACAAGAGCAACAATAGGTAAATCAGAATGTGTCTTTTCTAGGATGCGAATGATCAAGCAGGCCAATTGCGTAGTATCACCATGCAAGCCTAATCTCGACTCCGTAGTCCGCATAGGCCACTCACATAGGCCCGCATAGTGTATATAACCCCGCATCGAGGGTAGCTACTCCTCGGCATCGTCCTGGACTCGTAGTCCGCATGGCCACATAGACCGCATGAGGTATAACCCCGCACACTAACCTGGAACTCCCGTAGCTCCGCATAGGTCCCCTGGACCCGCATGAGGTATTCTCGAATCATGGTCCTGCATCACCGAGTCTACCCCAGACGGAGGCGCTTAACCCCAGAACATGTCAAGAGGTGAGTGATATTACACTAACATAACAGCTTATAGTTAAACAACATAAGCACAACAACAATACTTTCTTACACAAACGTTACAAGACACTAACACACATAGCATCATATCATGTCTACTTATCAACCCATCTTATTATTCTTTTCACAAATCAATATAAGTCTGTTATAAACACATAGGTAAACTGTTCCTTTTATCATTCTTAAGTGGTTATACCTAACTTCCCATAAAGCTAGTATAACTCTTAAGCTTCTGTTTTAAAAACCAATTAGTTCTCTTCTGTTAAAAATGATTCAGTATTCTTTTGAAATGCTTTCAGATCCTTATTATTCAGGCTTAAGTCGCGAGACATTGCCGTAAGTATTATTCAGGCTTAAGTCAAAAGACATTGCCGTAAGTATTATTCAGGCTTAAGTCAAAAGACATTGCCGTAGTTATTATTCAGTTAACACATGTACGTCTACCGTACTATATATATATTTTAAAATATCATGCTTTAGGAAGAATCACATACCTTCTCGGCGAAAACCTCCTGCCAAGTTGAATATGTCGCGCGCAGAGAATCAGCCTATAATAGTCACAGACATCTATCAAAGTCTAGACTACTCTGAAGGTCATTCCAAACAGAGGGTTCACAATTCTATGGAAAGTCCAAGCACTTCCCTACCCATGAGCTATATAAGTCTCATTGTGAAAACAAATTCTATGTAAGTATAGTTCAATTATTCTTCTTTTATACCCTTCATCGTGATAATAGATTCAATTCTATCTTGTAATATTCTTCTAAGTATTCATACTTATTCTTATACTTCTACAAAGATGTATTCTCTAATTACAAAGGAATGACAAGATTATTTACCTCGTAAGCCCAATAATATCCTAGATATTAGTCGATCCCGAGCGAGGCTTAGCTCCTAAGTTATACGCTCGATAGCTCCAAGGAAACCTTAGAAGTTCTTCACAACTTCTACTAAGTACTAAGGATTTGGGGCTAGGTATTTTGGGCATTATAACAATACTAGAAGGCAACTTTTCTACCAAGGGAGGGGGGTAGATTTCGGCTAGGCTAGGGGGGGCCCTCGGCCAAACTTTACTCAAGGGGGGGGGGGGGGGATGGCTTGGACGAAAATGCTCAAGGGAGAGGGAAGGATTTTTCAAGACTTAGAAAGCTTGTTTGTGGATGAAGAACTCTTCATCACAAGAGGGGTATTTATAGGTCAAGGGATGGCCAACCAAGGGCCAAGATGGTGCCAAGTGCAAGGCAAGTGTAAGGTCAAGATTTGGGCAAGTGTCCTTAGCCAACTTGCACACAAAATATCCTACCAACTCCAAGACAAAAATGGCCATCCAATTCGGCCTAATGCCGCCCCACATCCATCAATTGGAGGGTGACAAGTGTCGCCCTCCCGTTGGTCCAAAGTGTTTCGTCTCTCGGAAAAATCCGCAAAAATTAGAAATGGCATAGCCGGAATTTATCCTACGCGAGTCTAGTAAAACGTTTCGTCGAAAAACAATTCTTTGTGAGAGTTGTGACCAAAAAACGTCCCATGCCTAAGCTTTAAGGCTAAACTTTCGTACGTACGCCCTCACGTACATACTCCAGAAAATATGGGGTATAACATTCTCCCCTCCTTAGAAACATTCGTCCCGAATGTTCCTTCCCAAGACAGTTAACGATAAGATTCTTCATAACTTAAACAGTTTGCAAATGCCACACACGGCCACAAAACAACACTTAGGCATAAACGATAATGAAAATTTATAAGTAGGAAAGTGAATTACCTGGAGGTGTGGGGAATAGGTGAGGATACTTCTGCCTCATGTCCTCCTCAGCTTCCCACGTCATCTCCTCCCTGAGCTCGTTCCGCCACGTAACTTTGAAGCCACGCCCCGTCCGCAGACGCCTAACCTGACGATCGATTATCGCTATGGGAATCTCCTCATACGATAACCCCTCGGTCACCTAGACATCGTCAATCGGATGCACCCTAGATGGATCCCCGATACATCTCCTCAGCATAGAAACATGAAACACCGGATGCACTGCCTCCAGATCGGACGGCAGATCCAACTCGTAGGCAACCCTGCCTACCTCGCGACATCCGATAGGCCTGATGTACCTTGGGCTGAGTTTCCCTTTCTTCCCGAATCTCATCACACCCTTCATGGGTGACACCTTCAGGAAAACCCAATCATCAACCTCGAACTCCAGATGCCGACGACGATGATCTGCATATGACTTATGTCGACTCTGAGCTGTCAGCAACCTCTCCTGGATAAGCTTTACCTTATCCATTGCCTGCTGCACCAACCGTCCCACTAATCGCACTCGCCCACATCGAACCAGCCTTATCGGCGACCGCACTTCCTTCCATACAAGGCCTCATAAGGCGCCATCTCGAATACCGGAGTGGTAGCTATTATTATACGCGAACTCAACTAGAGGCAAATGATCCTCCCACTACCACGAAGTCAATAACACAGCTCGCAAAGATATCCTCAAGAGTGCGGATAGTGCGCCACCGCCCGCTCTGCTCTGCGGATGGAATGCAAGATCGTGCTCACTCGCCCCCAAACCCTTCGAAGGACCTCCAGTTAGCCGTAAACCAGGCTCTCTGTGCGATATGATCGAAATAGGGACTCCATGCACCGACGATCTCTGATGTAAAGTCCGCATAATCTCGCCGAAAAGTCGTCCCGACGGAAGAAAGTGGGCTGATTTCACACCGCCGACGATAACCCATATAGAATCATGTCTCCTCCGAGTGCGAGGCAATCCATGATGAAGTCCATGTTGATCACCTCCCACTTCCGTGTCGGGATCTCTATCGTCAGAATAAACCACCGTGCCTCGTGCTCTACCTTCACCGCCGACAACACGGCATCGAGCTACGAACTCGCAACGCCCTCTTCGCCATCCCACCAATACACGATCTAAGGTTGTGGTACATTTTGGTCGACTCGACGGATAGAGTAACGTCGCGTTGTGTGCTTCCCAAGAACTCGCCAAGTCCTCAAACATCCGGAACACACAACTCGCCTCAAATCTTAGCACCCCATCAGTGCTACCTCAAAAGGACCCTTCCTCACGAAGAGCCGTATCACGATAACGTGTCGTAATCGGATCTCAAATGTTGCCTCTTCACCTCGACGATGGAAGACTCGGCAACCTCACGAACTCTAACCCCACCGCTATCGTAATCAATCAAACGGACACCAAGGCTCGCTAATCGATGCAAATCACGAACCATGCCCTCCTCTCTAGCCGCACATCCGATAGGCTCCCATGGACCTACGACAAGAGCATCCGCCACAACATTGGCTTTCCCGGGTGGTACAGATATCAACATCGTAATCCTTAAGCAACTCTAACCACCGCTCTCGCCGTAAGTTCACTCCTCCGCCGAAGATATACCGAGGCTCTTGTGGTCTGTATAAATATCCACGTGAACCCCATACAAATAGTGCCTCCAGATCTTCAAAGCGTGAATCACAGCTGCCAACTCCAAATCATGGGTGGGTAGTTCTCTCGTGTTTCTTAAGCCGGGATGCGACGCTATAACTCTACCCTGCATCAACACACATCCCGGCCCGATGCCCGACGATCACAATACACGACATAACCATCCGACCTCCGGAAGAGTAAGAACGGGCGTCGCCGCCTTCTTTTCAAAGAATCGAAACCCCGCCACAAGCATCACCATCGAAACTTGGCTGCTTTTCGAGTCACCTAGTCAATGGTGCGAGAGATAGAAGCAAACTTCTACGAACCGATAATAACTCGCAAGGCCCGTAAATCGTGAACCTCTCGCCGAGTAAGAGGTCAGGCCAACTCGATCGCTTGATCTTGCCGTATCTACCGAATACCATCGGCCCGACAATATGCCCAAGAAAAGCCACCGTTAACCAAAACTCACATTTGGAAAACTTGGCGCATAACCGCTGGTCCCGAGAATCACAAGACAGCCTCAAATGCTCCGCATGCTCGCTCGAGCGAGAATAAACCAAGATATCATCGATGAACACTATCACAAACGTGTCAAGAATGGTTTGAACACTCGCTCATCAAATCCATGAATACCGCGAGCATCGTCAACCCAAAAGACATGACTCGAACTCATAATGCCCGCATCGTCCGAATGCATTCTAGGGACATCCACCTCTCGACTAACTCGATGATAGCCCGATCGCAGATCAATCTTGAGAAACATCTCGCGCTCGCAATCGGTCGAACAAATCATCAATCCCGGGAAGGGGGTATTCGTTTAATGGTCACCTTGTTCACCGTCAGTAATCAACACACATGCAGCTGGCCCCGCCCTTCTTCTTCACGAACAATACCGCGCTTCCCGGGAGAAACACTAGGCTCGATGAAGCCCTTTCTCCAAAGAAATCCCTAAGCTGATCCTTCAACTCTTTCAACTCGGCAGGTGCCATTCTGTATGGCGTAATGGAAATAGGCCGAGTGTCTGGCAACACATCTATACAAAACTCAATCTCCCTCTCAGGAGGGATACCCGAGGTCGCCCGAAACACGCCCGGGAATTCTCGACCACCGGAATCGATCAAAATCTGGTACCGCAGCCTTGATCAAACACCCGAACGAGATGGTAGATATACCCTTCTCGCACCATCTTCCTAGCCTCGAGGTAGGAAATAAACCTACCCTCGGCGATACAAAGGCTCTCCCACTCAACAACCGGCCTCAGAAACTGGAACCGCATTACTTCTCTCTCAGCCTACATTGGCGTAGCAAGAAGCTAGCCAATCCATCCCCATGATCACGTCGAAGTCAATCATCTCCAACTCTATCAAATCGGCTAGGGTCCGACGACTGTATATGGTCACTGGACAAGCCCTATATACCCGCCGAGCTACCACCGAATCACCATCGGCGTAGCTACTCGAAAGTGGTCTATGGACTCGTGCTCTATCCCTATCCTACTAGCAACAAGGGAGATATATAGACAGAGTAGAACCCGGATCTATCAAGGCATAAACATCAAACCTAAACCGATAAGGTACTGTGACGACATCGGTGAGGCCTCACGATCTGCCTTTGGACAAGGCATAAATGCGATTCGAGGACCGCTAGAATCGACCCGCGCCACGACCTGCCGCGACTGGCTGCCCATGAGTACCTGCCCTCCGGCGAGTAATCGTCGGGATGAAGAAGACCGCGAAAGAACTCGTAGGTCGACTCCTACCACCCGCGCCACTCCTAGTCCGCGCTCGCAAAGTGACCTGCCGCCACAATCAGAATAAGCTCCGAATGCACCACAATTCCCGGTGGATCTACCGTGACGCCACACCGGCGGGGTGGTCCCGATCGCCGCACTTCGCCGCTCGATGTCCAAGTCCCGGGCCCCGGTTCGCTCTCGAATGTCCCGGCCAGGCTGAGACGGTGCAGGAGTGCTCTGAGCTGGCTGTGGTGCAAATCTAGACTGCTGCTGAGGCCGCCCACCACGATAGCCACCAAAAGACCTCGCTGCCCCGGTCTTTTCTCGCCGTCACAACCCGTCGGTCTCTACGCCTCGCATCCAAGAGCATGAGCTCGCATGCGGTAATGTCCATACGGCCAAGAGAAACACCCGCACAAGACTCGCCATATAGTCATCTAGCCCGTGACGAGCGTGCACCCTATCCTCCATATCGCTACCAATGCCGGGACATATCGAGCCAAAGAATCGAACTCGACATTGTACTCCCGATCGCAAGGCCCCTCTGTCTCGCCAGAAGAAAATCTATCGGCCCGCGCCCTCCTCATCTGTGGAGGCAAGAAGTGAGTGAGGAAAGCCTCCGAGAACTCATCCCAAGTAGCTGGGGACGCGTGCTCTCCCCGGGATAACTCCCACGAATCAAACCAATCGACTGCGGTATCACGCAGCCGATGCGAACCGAAGATCACGGACTCGGTCTCCGACGCCCTGATCACTCTCAAAATCCTCTGTAGCTGACGGATGAACTCCTGCGATCATCCTCCGCCTCGACCAGAAAACTCGCGGGCTACAACTCAGGAAGTCCCGTAGCCTCAAACTGTCTGCCATCGGGTGAACCACGGTACGATCGGGCCGGGATTGAATCGCCGTGATCCACTGCCCTCATGTTCGCCACGATCCCGCCAAGAATCGGGCCATCTCTCTCAGAACCCATCTCATCTCGCTCCAGCCGTGGGGTGGAGGTGTAGGTACTGTGGTCTCCTCAGCCGCTGCTGCGGCCCTAAACCCTCCTGGGTCGGCGGCGTCGTAGAACTCGCCGTCGCTGGTATAGACTGGGCCCGAGCCCTCGTGACTCTAGGTGTCCTACTAGCGCCTCCTCACGCTTGCTCTTCTCGGGCCCGGTTGCCTTATGTGGAGGCATAATCGCATGTAAAAGGAATACGTTAGAGGGTCCAACTTAACACACTCTAAAGCACGATCTCAGAGTGAGAAGAATGGAAACCAATCCTAAATATCCTATAGCCTCACGATTATTGGTGGTGCACAACACACCGATAATCAAGACTTACTAGATACGGTCTCAGACACTTCCGAGGATTAACCGCTTCGATACCACTTTTGTCACGACTGCCCGGCCCGTGATCGTGCCTTATGTTATACCCCGTATTTCCGGAGTATGTACGTGAGGACGTACGTACAAAAGTTTAGCCTTAAAGTTTAGGCCTTGGACGTTTTTTTGGGCACAACTCGCAAAACGAATAGTTTTCCGACGAAACGTTTCCACAGCTTTCGTAGGGTAAATTCCGGCTATGTCATTTCTAATTTTTGCGGATTTTTCCGAGAGACGAAACATTTTGGACCAACGGGAGGGCGACACTTGTCACCTCCAATTGATGGATGTGGGTGCATTAGGCCGAATTGATGACCATTTTTGTCTTTGAGTTGGTAGTATATTTTGTGTGCAAGTTGGCTAAGGACACTTGCCCAAATATTGACCTTACACTTGCCTTGCACTTGGCATAATCTTGGCCATTGGTTGGCCATCCCTTGACCTATAAATACCCCTCTTGTGATGAAGAATTCTTCATCCACAAAATTACTTCCAAGTCTTGAAAATCCTCCTCTCCTTTGTGAGCATTTCGTCCAACACCTCTCCCCTTTGAGTAAAGTTTGGCCGAGGTCCCCTCCTAGCCTAGCCGAAATCTACCCCCCCTCCCTTGGTAGAAAAGTTGCCTTCTAGTATTGTTATAATGCCCAAAATACCCTAGCCCAAATCCCTTAGTACTTAGTAGAAGTTGTGAAGAACTTCTAAGGTTTCCTTGGAGCTATCGGAGCATACAACTTAGGAGCTAAGCCTCTCTCAGGATCGACTTGTATCTAGGATATTATTGGGCTTACCGAGGTAAATAATCTTGTCCTTCTTTTGTAATTAGAGAATACATACTGTTGTAGTATAAGAATAAGTATTAAATACTTAGAAGAATATTAGAATAGAATTGAATCTGTTATCACGAGAAGGGTTTAAAAGAAGAATAATCAAACTGTATTTACTTAGACTGTTTTCACATGAGACTCAGTAGCTCACCAGGGTAAGTCTCGCCCAATTTTCTCGTAGGATATAAAACCTCTCGCTAGAATCACATGTAATAGTTCAACGTTGATAGACGTGTCGACTATTTGTCACGACTCGCCCGGGCCGTGGATCGTGCCTTACCCCGCACCCTAGTGATACAACATCGAGTAATCAATGAACATAAAGAGAATACATGAAACCAATGTATTATGAAAGTGAAATAAGAAGACAGTCTATCAAAAAACGGTTACCGTAAGTATATATAAATAACAATTTGAACAGTTACATCCCTTTATACCACTCGCCCATACAACAGATTACTGCACTTCTAAGAATGATATGACAACAACGACGACAGGGCCCGCCATACCCCGAATGTAATTACCTACAATCAGCGGGACTATACCAAGATAAGCCTCCGAGGAACGGAGCTTCCCAAACGCTGAATCGCGGACCCTAAGAGCGAGGATCAACGATCGGTGTACCTTTACTGCGGCATGAACGCACCCGGGCGAGGTCAAGATAACAGTACCAAGTATGTGAAACTGAAAAATACATACTGTAAATGAAATCATAGTAGTCTAAATAAAGCAGGTGACATGTATGATAACCAAACTACGCTCACAATAAATCGAATATGTCAAGTCGTGACTCACGCCCTCAATCCATCACAATAGAACCATACGGGGTAAGTACGAAGGCATAGCCGACTACTAAGACCCATAGTACCAAAAATGCCATAAATTATATCATGAGGTCTTTCTAGACCGCACCACATGATCGAAGCTGGCCACTCACCCGCAATATCATTGCGCGTCTATCCTCGAACTCCCGCAGCTCGCATAGGTCACACACGACCCGCATGAGGTATTCTCGAATCATGGTCCTGCATCACCGAGGTATACCTCGCATCGGCGCAAATAACCTTCGTATCCGCCAGGCTCCCGCACCGCATAGTCTCAAAAGACCGCATAGTCTCAGCAGACCGCATAGGAATCCCCGCATCGGGCTAAACACCCGAATGATCAATCCCGAGCTCCGCGACTCCGCATAGTCACGAGGACCGTGATAGCCGATAGACCGCATCAAGGGTGGCAAGCCCTCGGTATAATAAGTCAAGGGGGTATGTGATACAATAACAGTACAACGGGCTTAACGTTTGACAACGTAAGCACAACAAGAGTGACCCCCTTACATAATAATCACAAGATACTAACACACGTAGCATCCTAACATGCTTACTTATCAAATCAACAAGAAAGTATTACAATCAAGTTATTCACACAAGGTACTTTCTACTAACAAGTTTGGGTACCTATCCCCAAAGTACTTCATACATTAAATCTTTAAAAGATACGTTTCACAAAACCACACAATACGTAGTATATGAAAATAGAGTGATTATCTTTTAAAGTAAATCAATTACTTCTCTTTGTAAAATCAAGTAGCAACATTCTTTTCCAATGTTCAAGTTTGCCTAATTTCCAATGTTCAAGTTTCTCGTTTTAGAAAGGTTTCAGAGTTCATAGTCTTATTCATTTAAGAATATAATTCTCCTTTAAAACAACTGAGAAACATAAGCCTTATATGTGAGTAGGATATTCTTGTTTATAACAATCTTATTACAAAGACCATGATCTAGAAAATATCATTTTGTCTCATCTTAGCTTCTATGCAGATGGAAGTTTCTCTCGGTTTTAATAATACTTAATTATTAAAAACATTTCCTTTACTAACGCCGCAGTTGGTTTGTCGATACACATTCGATTTCCAAAATCAAGAAACATTCTTAAGCCGTTATACCTAACTTTCCATAAAGCTAGTATAACTCTTAAGTTTTCTAAAAATCAAGTATTACCTCTTCTTTCAAAATGATTCAAAAATCTTTTGAAATACTTCAAGTTCTTTATTAACACATAACAAGCCGCTTATAGTTCAAATCGATTACCTTTAAAAGCCATAATTATTTTCTTACCAACATAAAGCCGTTATAACCAACTTCCCATAAAGCCGTTATAACACTTTATGTTTTAAACCAATCAAATACATTTAGCACATGCACGCTCACCGCACTACATAGTTCACACATATCATGCTAGAAGAGATAGGAAGAGGTTCACATACCTCGCGACGAGTATCGACTAATAGCAAAACGCCCAAGTACATCCAATCGCCGCCTACCTTTAAGCCAAGTAGATCGCGCCACACGTAGTACTTCAACCTATAAGGCCACAAGGCGCTTATTAACATTTAGATCCTTCAGAGAACATTCTACGTAAAATTGCAAAGACTCCCCGCAACAACAGAAATCTCCTCCTCTATCGGGCCGCTACCAAGCCAACGGGGTTATACGCTTAATCCGACGTGCACAATTCTACCTCACGTAAAAGCTACACAAGTTCATCTGAATACACCCCATGTAAATACGTCAAGACTCTTCTTTCAAAAGGTTTCTTATAATTCAGCTTAAGTCAAAAGACATTGCCGATAACAACGTTCAGTTCTATATATAGTATACTTCAACTATATAGTCTAACAATCATGTAATTTCCAATTACAATAGAGGGACAAGATATTTACCTCGATAAGCCCATAATTATCCGAGTTTAAATGTCGATCCTGAGCAAGGTTTAGCTCCTACTCCGTGCGCTCCGACCCGCTCCAAACAACCCTTAGAAGTTCTAACCAACTTCTACTTATTACTCCAACTAACCATGGAGATTTTCCTTAGGGTTTCGGTTTGTGGTGACGGGAAGTATAATAGTATTTCGGCTTTTCGTATAAGTATAACCTTAGAATACTACAAGGTATACGGCTAAGGTAATTTGGGCATTATAACAATACTTTTGAGAGTATTTCTACCAAGAGGGGGGAGTATTATACGAGAACAACTAGGCTAGGGGGGGTACACTCTCGGCTAGCACCCCTAGAATGGGGGGTGGTCTCGGCCACAAGGGGGAGGCCCTCGGCCGAACTCAACACAAGGGGAGGGAGAAGGAGAGCTTTCAAGACTTAGGCAAATTTATGGATGAATTAGTCTTCAAAGGGGTGGGTATTTATAGGTCAAGTGAAGGCCAACCAATGGCCAAGATCTTGCCAAGTGCAAGGCAAGTGTAGGGCCAAGATTCACCCATGTGTCCTTGACCAACTAACACACAAAAAATATCCTACCAACTCCTCGACCAACAAGGCCAATCGTCCAACCTCCCTTTACCGCCTATTCACGCCCGCTAATGAGAGGGTGCCAAGTGGCGCCTCTTGTTGGCCCAACACGTTCGTCTCTCGAAAAATCCGAAAAATAAAAATGACATAGCCGGAAATTCCCTACGAAAGTGGAAACGCTTCGTTTAAAAACGACTTAATCGTGTTGTAATAAAAATAATTCGCCAAGCCTATTCTCAAGTTCGAATTTCACGCACGCCCCACGCATATACTCTGGAAATACGGTATAACATTCTCCTCCTTAGAAACATTCGCCCGAATGTTCCTTCTAAGTCTCAAAACAAACGCCGCAGATAGTTTTCACTACTATACTTACGAGAACAATCTCGCCACACCGCCACGTAACACCCGCGCAAATACCTCCATCCAAGTCCACGAGGAAACACCTCTAACATCACCACAAATACCTCTCCCGGGTCAAAAATAATACCACTTTTGTCACTGTCGCGAGCCTTGCTCCGACGACCCACAAATGGTACCGGCCGCACGCGATCCTCGAGGTCATGACACTTCTTGTACACTCGAACTCTTTCTCATAACCTACCACATTTCGAGCATCGTCAGCTTCCAAAACTCGGTTACTATCTCTAACGTGGTCATTAATAACTGGGAACACTCTGGATGAATCTCCGATACTTTCCCGAACATAACAATACGAAAGACCGGACACACTGCCTCCTAAGTCGGACGACAATGCTAACATATAGGCAACCTGGCCTATTCTTCACATGAACTCGTGCGGCCCAAAGTAACTCGCTAAGTTCCTCTGCTTTCCAAAACTCGTCATACCCAACCCGTGGTACTTTCAAGAAGACCGACCACAACTCGAACTCTAAGCGCCGCCGCCGATCATCCGCACGATTTCTCTGAGCTGCCAGAACCTCTTCTAGACAAGCTTTACCCTATCCACAGTCTGCTGGAACAAGCCTGAACCGACTATCTGAATCTTGCCAACATCGAACCAATCGACCGGCGACTTACACTTCCGCCTCTACAAGGCTTCATAAGGCGACATCCGAACACTGAAATGGTAGCTTAAGCACTCCCTCCACAGGAGACGACAATCCCCACAACTACCCCTGGAATCCACACACTGGCCCGAGGGCGAATGCGATTCTGAGACTCACCTGAGTTCCTAACCCTGCCTGGTAAAACTTTTAGAAAACGAAAATAGCCACAACCTGGGCTTCACTGTCTGACATAAGGTGAAGGTAGGCACCCCGTGCAGCCTTACAACCTTTCTGATAAAACAACACTGCCGAGTGAACGGTCCTGACCGAAGAACACGATGGGCTGCCCCATCGCCCGACCATCGGGTCGAACGCATCCACGAACTCAGACTGCCGTTAATCGAACTGCCAAACACCGCGTGATCCTACCACAAGGCGGAACCATCATAAACTGACCCCACCACCAAACATGCCGCGGGTTGACCCGCAACGTGGCCTCAACCCGACCCGGCAACGCGCACAATACTAGCTCCCCGATCCGGAACAATCTCACTAATCACGTTACGAAAACCTAGCGGTCTTCTTAGCTCACGTGCACTATGCATTCCTATAAGGGTCAAACATAATATACGTCTTTTACTCGAGATGGTCTTACCTCTAAGGTCTCTACGTATAAAGCTCTAAGGCTCACACTTTCTCTATCCCCCAAATCTTACTCGGTTAACTAACCAAGATCTCTAATCACAACTGACACACTGCTATCAGAACATAGCACTTAAGGTATACTCACCTTATCACATAAACAAAACTTAGAGGGTTAAAGATATATCTATATCTACTGCTTCACTCCCCTTAGTCGTTCTAATCAAACCTGCCCCGTAGGGCGCATAGCTAAGGAAGGTGACGAACTACCCACCGATCTCGGCGACAAGTCCTCCTACAAGGACACTCTTCGACACTGCACTCGACGGCCATAGGTACAACAAGTACCAACCAAAAGACGACATTCTCGATGACGCTCATCATCGTGAACCGAAGCCACGAGTTCGACCGACTCTGATACCCCGAACGCCCCGAACCTGCGGAGGACCTTCTCGACCGTGGACGTGCATAATCTAATCTGGCCGAGGTGACTCGCCGAAAGTTACCAAAGGACTCACGCTCGCCCTCTTCTCGCCGCCTCGTTAACCCGTCGATCTCTACGCTTTCGCTGCATAAGCCCGCATACGTGCCATGCTCAAGCCTCAATCGAAGAACTTACTCTTGCACAACCTTCTCGTTGATATTCATCAAGACTCACGCATACATCGGTATACTCTCGTAGTCAAATCCATAGTTAGTAACAGGTCGCCTTGAAATCTATATTCTCTGCTCCTGGCCGTGGAACCGAAGGTTCAAATATCATGGCCGCAGAGGAATCGCCGCCGTGCTAAACTCTTGGGCTAGTGACGCCGCAAAACTCCCCGAATGAAGCACCACCTGGTGATGATTGGGCTGTGCCCACGTAACCCTCTCAGATTTACTCGCAGCCTCCTCGCCGCTTTGCCCTCCCGCCCGGCCGCTCACGCGAGGCATAGCGGTAAGGAAAGAAATACGTTAGAGGTCCAACTTACAACACACTCTAAGGCACGATCTCAGAGTGAGAAGAAATAGAAACCAATCCTAAATATCCTATAGCCTCACGACATTATGTGGTGCACAACACACCGATAATCAAGACTCATCGATACGGTCAGAGACACTTTCCGAGGATTAATCGCTCGATACCACTTTTGTCACGACCCATTCGGGCCCGTGGATCGTGCCTTACCGGCACCCTAGTGATACAACATCGAGTAATCGAACATAAAGACAATACATGAAACCAATGTAATAAGACGGTGAAATAAGAAGACAAAGCTAACAAAAACTTCACACAAGATATATAAATAACAATTTGAACGATTACATCCCTTTCTACCACTGCCCATAACGCATTACTGCACTTCTAAGAATGATATGACAACAACGACGGACAGGGCCGTCATACCCCGAATGTAAGCACCTACAATCAACAGGGACTATACGAAGATAAGCCTCCGAGGAACGGAGCTTCCCAAACGCCGAATCGAGACCCTAAGAGCGAGGATCAACGATCGGTGTACCTTTACTGCGGATTTAACGCAGCCCGGCGAGGTCGATAACAGTACCAAGTATGTGAAATCGCAAAATACATAATCAGAAATGAAATCATAGTAGTCTAAATAAAGCAGAGACATGTATGATAACCAAACTACGCTCACAATAAATCAAGAATATGTCAAGTCGTGACTCACGCCTCAATCCATCACAATAGAACCATACGGGTAAGTACGAAGGCATAGCCGACTACTAAGACCCATAGTACCAAAAATGCCATAAATTATATCACGAGGTCTTTCTAGACCGCACTACATGATCGGCCGCCACTCACCCGCAATATCATTGCGCGTCTATCCTCGAACTCCCGCACTCGCATAGGTCACACACGACCCGCATGAGGTATTCCTCGAATCATGGTCCTGCATCGCCGAGGTATACCTCGCATCGGCGCCTAACCTTCGGTATCCGCCTAGGCTCCCGCAGCCCGCATAGTCTCAAAAGACCGCATAGTCTCAACAGACCGCATAGGGAATCCCCCGCATCAGGCTAAACACCCGGAATGATCAATCCCGAGCTCCCGGACTCGCATAGTCACGAGGACCGCATAGGCCGTATAGACCCGCATCGAGGTGGCAAGCCCTGGTATAATAAGTCGGGGTATGTGATACAATAACAGTACAACGGGCTTAACGTTTGACAACGTAAGCACAACAAGAGTGACCCCCTTACATAATAATCACAAGATACTAACACACGTAGCATCCTAACATGCTTACTTATCAAATCAACAAGAAAGTATTACAATCAAGTTATTCACACAAGGTACTTTCTACTAACAAGTTTGGGTACCTATCCCCAAAGTACTTCATACATTAAATCTTTAAAAGATACGTTACTTCACAAAAACCACACAATACCCGTAGTATATGAAAATAGAGTGATTATCTTTTTAAAGTAAATCAATTACTTCTCTTTGTAAAATCAAGTAGCAACATTCTTTTCCAATGTTCAAGTTTGCCTAATTTCCAATGTTCAAGTTTCTCGTTTTAGAAAGGTTTCGTAGTTCATAGTCTTATTCATTTAAGAATATAATTCTCCTTTAAAACAATCTGAGAAACATAAGCCTTATATGTGAGTAGGATATTCTTGTTTATAACAATCTTATTACAGCAGCCATGATCTAGGAAATATCATTTTGTCTCATCTTAGCTTCTATGCAGATGGAAGTTTCTACTGGTTTTAATAATACTTAATTATTAAAAACATTTCCTTTTACTAACGCTGCAGTGGTTTGTCGATACACATTCTGATTTCCAAAATCAGTAAAACATTCTTAAGCCGTTATACCTAACTTTCCATAAAGCTAGTATAACTCTTAAGTTTTCTAAAAAAAATCAAGTATTACCTCTTCTTTCAAAATGATTCAAAAATCTTTTGAAATACTTCAAGTTCTTTATTAACACATAACAAGCCAGTTATAGTTCAAATCAGTTACCTTTTAAAAGCCACAATTATTTTCTTACCAACATAAAGCCGTTATAACCAACTTCCCATAAAGCCGTTATAACACTTTATGTTTTAAACCAATCAAATACATTTAGCACATGTACGTCTACCGTACTACATAGTTCACACATATCATGCTAGAAGAGATAGGAAGAGGTTCACATACCTCGCGACGAGTATCGACTAATAGCAAAACGCTCAAGTACATCCAACCGCTTCGCTACCTTTAAGCCAAGTAGATCGCGCCACACGTAGTACTTCAACCTATAAGGCCACAAGGCGCTTATTAACATTTAGATCCTTCAGAGAACATTCTACGTAAAAAAATTGCAAAGACTCTCCCCGCAACAAACAGAAATCTCTCCTCTATCGGGCCGCTACCAAGCCAACCGTGGGTTATACGCTTAATCCGACGTGCACAATTCTACCTCACGTAAAAGCTACACAAGTCTCATCAATAATACTATGTAAATACAATTCAAGACTCTTCTTTGAAAAGGTTTCTTATAATTCGGGCTTAAGTCAAAAGACATTGCCGATAACAACGTTCGATTCTATATATAGTATACTTCAACTATATAGTCTAACAATCATGTAATTTCCAATTACAATAGAGGACAAGATATTTACCTCGATAAGCCCATAATTATCCGAGTTTAAATGTCGATCTGAGCAAGGTTTAGCTCCTACTCAAGGCGCTCCGACCCGCTCCAACAACCCTTAGAAGTTCTAACCAACTTCTACTTATTACTCCAACTAACCATGGAGATTTTCCTTGGGTTTTGGTTTTGTGGTGACGGGAAGTATAATAGTATTTCGGCTTTTCAGATAAGTATAACCTTAGAATACTACAAGGTATACGGCTAAGGTAATTTGGGCATTATAACAATACTTTGAGAGTATTTCTACCAAGAGGGGGTATTATACGAGAACAACTATGCTGGGGGGTACACTCTGGCTAGCACCCTAGAATGGGGTGGTCTCGCCACAGAGGGAGGCCTCACCGAACTCAACACAAGGGGAGGGAGAAGGAGAGCTTTCAAGACTTAGGCAAATTTATGGATGAATTAGTCTTCAAAGGTGGGTATTTATAGGTCAAGTGAAGGCCAACCAATGGCCAAGATCTTGCCAAGTGCAAGGCAAGTGTAGGCCAAGATTCACCCATGTGTCCTTGACCAACTAACACACAAAAATATCCTACCAACTCCTCGACCAACAAGGCCAATCGTCCAACCTCCCTTTACCGCCCATTCACGCCCGCCAATGAGAGGTGCCAAGTGGCGCCTCTTGTTGGCCCAACACGCTTGCCTCGGAAAAATCCGTAAAAAATAAAAATGACATAGCGGAAATTCCCTACGAAAGCGTGGAAACGCTTTCGTCGAAAAACGACTTAATCGGGTGTTGTGCACAAAATAATTCGCCAAGCCTATTCTCGTTCGAATTTCCTACGCACGCCCCACGTACATACTCGGAAATACGGTATAACACTATTATAGGTGATTCTGCATGCGACATATTCAACTCGGTGGATTTCACGAGAAGGTATGTGATTCTTCCTAAAGCATGATATTTTTAAAATATATAGTGCGGTGACGCATACGTGTTAATCGAATAATAACTACGCAATGTCTTTCGACTTAAGCTGAATAATACTTACGCAATGTCTCGCGACTTAAGCCTGAATAATAAGGATCTGAAAGCATTTCAAAAGATTACTGAATCATTTTTAACAGAAGAGAACTAATTGGTTTTTAAAACAGAAGCTTAAGAGTTATACTAGCTTTATGGGAAGTTAGGTATAACCATTTAAGAATGATAAAAGAAACAGTTTGCCTATGTGTTTATAACAGACTTATATTGATTTGTGAAAAGAATAAATAAGATGGTTTGATAAGTAGACATGATATGATGCTATGTGTGTTAGTGTCTTGTAACGTTTGTATAAGAGAGTATTCTTGTTGTGCTTATGTTGTTTAACGATAAGCTGTTATGTTAGTGTAATATCACTCACCTCTTGACATGTTACCGGGCTGCCCTCCGATGCGGGGTAGACTCAGGCGGTCTGGGACCATGATTCGAGAATACCTCATGCGGGTCCAGGGGACCTATGCGGAGCTACGGAGTTCCGTGTTAGTGTGTGGGGTTATACCTCATGTGGCCATGCGGACTACGAGTCGGGGCGATGCCGAGGAGTAGCTACCTCGATGCGGGTTATATACCTATGCGGGCCTACGTGAGTGGCCTATGCGACTACGGAGTCCGTGATTAGGCTTGCATGGTGATACTACGGGCAATGGCCCCGCCCGATCATTCGCACCTAGAAAAGACACATTACTGATTTACCTATTGTTGCTCTTGTTTATGATGTGGCACTATGTGCGGTTACCTTGGTTGTTTCATACATATATGTAAACTTTTTTTAGGTAAATGCAAATATTATTACTAATAACGAAAAGGAAGTGGCTACAATCAGTCGTTGAGGTATCTCAAGCCTCAACGTAATGCAAACAAGAAGAGATAGAGGGGAGGGGTGGTCACTCAAAAGGTGCCGCTACAAGAGGGGATAAAATCATAGAGAACTCTATAAGATGTTGTTTTGATTCTTGCAATGACCTCTTCTGTCGGCAAGCTTGTGCCTTCAAAGAGCATTGTGTTTCTTGCCCTCCAAATCTCATAAACCATTATGCAAAAAGTAAGCAAAATAGCTTTGGCTCGGATGCTTGTCCCGCGGTGTTCTTTCTTAATCCATTTAAGGGAGCTTTCAACAGTTGTCATCTCTCTTCTAATACCCAACCAATCTTTTATGCTCTTCCAAATCATGTGTGTATAGGGGCAGTCAAAGAAGAGGTGTTCCCTTGTTTCATTAGCTTGCTTGCAGAATCCGCAAGATTTATCCTCCAAGTTGAGAAATGATAGAGTATCCTTTGTAGCTAACCGCTTCCTGCAATTTAGCCACATAGTAAAAGAGAATTTGGGAGGAATGAATCCTTTCCAAATTTGTGACATCCAAGGCTTTTTAGCCATGGAGTGCGCAAGATATCATATCTGAGGCTTGAATCAAATATACCGCTGGCACAACATTTTGTAAAGCCACAATAGCATCACCATGGTTACCAAAGATAGAAACAAATTTGTCGCGAATCCCACAAATCTTTTTGAATAAAGGGAGTCCCTAGACGCACCTCGTAGTCCCAAATTGTAATATCTCTCAAATAGTGGCTATTGATCCATTGGACCCATAGAGAATCGGCTTGTGTGAGTTTGCCAAATCGTCCCGGATAGCAGGCATGATTCCATTCCTTGATGTTCATAAGACCCAAGCCACCTTCGATTGAGGCAGCAAATGATATCCCAAGCAACTCTTGGTGGTTTCCATAAGAATTGAATACAAGCAGACCTTACCTTGTTGATAATAGTGGCGATAGGAAGTGCCCGAACCAAAAGCTCTCAACCCTCGACGACCGACTGATTAGTTCCACTACCAAAGATAAGAAAGGGTGGTGCCCCCATTTCGAATGTAATTCGAAATAGCACTAGTGAATGGGCAAATTGATCCACCGAGACTGAAATTGGGGACAAAGGGATCCCCAAGTATCGCATCGAAAGCTACCAATGGCGAAACCCACTCTGGTCAATATCAAGTCCCGAATCAGAATGCATTCCCGCTAAGTAGACAGAGGATTTAGCGGGGTTAAGAGTTAATCCCGAGGCGACCTCCAACTCTTCCAGACAATCCATAAGAATCCCAATCAAGATATATCTCCTTTGGCAAAAGCATGAGGTCATCCGCGAATGCAAGATGAGTAATGCCCAATTTCTTACACTTTGGAAAATATGAGAAAGCTCTTGCCTCACCTTCATTTTAAGCGACCTTAAGAGGTATTCCATGCACAAGATAAAGAGAGTAGGGGACATAGGATCACCTTGTCTTAGGCCGCGCTTTCCTTTGAAGTATCCATGTAGCTCACCATTGATAGAAAGGGAGAAGGAGGTTGAGCTAACACATTCCATGATCCATCTTGTAACTGTCTGAAATTTTAGACTTCTTAGTACCAATTCGAGAAGCTCCAAGAGATCAGTCGAATGCTTTACGAAGGTCCACCATAAGCATACATCTTGGTGAGACTCTGGCTCTATTAAATCCTCTCACAAGCTCTTGTGCCACATATACGTTGTCCATCATATTTCTTCCTTTCACAAAAGCCCCTTGGGATTTGTCAATGAGAGAAGGAAGCAGGTTATGGTGGAAGGATTTAATAGAGCCAGAGTAGTGTGGCCGTGGGGTACACCCCCCCCTAGCCTAGTTGCTTTCGTATAATACCCCCCTTTGTGGTGTAGAAATACTCTCAAAAGTATTGTTATAATGCCCAAATTACCTTAGCCGTATACCTTGTTGTATTCTAAGGTTATACCTATACGAAAATCCCAGAAATACTATTATACTTCCGCTACAAAACCGAAACCCTAGGAAAATCTCCATAGTCCGTTGAGTATTGTGTAGAAGTTGGTTAGAACTTCTAAGGGTGGTTTAGAGCGGGTTGAGCGCCTGAGTTGAGCTAAACGATTGCCCAGATCGACTTTAACTAGGATAATTATGGGCTTATCGAGGTAATTATCTTGTCCTCTATTGTAATTGGAAATTACATATTGTTAGAATATATAGTTGAAGTATACTATATATAGAATCGAACGTAGTTATCGCAATGTCTTTTGACTTAAGCTCGAATAATACTTACTGCAATGTCTTGCGACTTAAGCCCGAATTTAAAGAAGAATACCGAATCAGAATTACTTAGGGTGTATTGCAAGAGACTTGTGTAGTAGTACCGTGGAGTAGAATTGTACCGTTAGGTTAGGCGATAACCCCGGTTGGCTCGATGGCAGCCTCGATAGAGAGAGATTTACGTTGTTGCGGGAGGTGTCACGAATTTTACGTAGAATGTTCTACGAAGGGATCTAAATGTTAATAAAGCCTTGTGGCCTTATAGGTTGAAGTACTACGTATGGCGCGATCCATGGCAAGGAGTAGCCGATTGAAGTACTTGAGCGTTTTGCTATTAGTCGATACTGTCCGCGAGGTATGTGAACCTCTTCCTATCTCTTCTAGCATGATATGTGTGAACTATGTAGTACGGTGACGCATGTGCTAAATGTATTTGATTGGTTTAAAACATAAAGTGTTATAACGCTTTATGGGAAGTTGGTTATATGACTTTATGTTGGTAAGAAGATACTTGTGGTTTTTAAAAGGCAACTGGTTTGAACTATAACTGGCTTGTTATGTGTTAATAAAGAACTTGAAGTATTTTAAAAGATTTTTGAATCATTTTGAAAGAAGAAGTAATACTTGGTTTTTGAAAACTTAAGAGTTATACTAGCTTTATGGGAAGTTAGGTATAACGGCTTAAGAATGTTTTACTGATTTCGGAAATCAGAATGTGTATCGACAAACCATCGCGTTAATAAAAGGAAATGTTTTGTGATTAAGTATTATTAAAACCAAGAGAAACTTCCATCCGCATGTAAGCTAAGATGAGACAAAATGATATTTCCTAGATCATGGCTGCTGTAATAAGATTGTTATAAACAAGAATATCCTACTCACATATAAGACTTATGTTTCTCAGATAGTTTAAAAGAGAATTATATTCTTAAATGAATAAGACTATGAACTACTTAAAACCTTTCTAAAATAAGAAACGTGAACATTTGAAATTAGGCAAACTTGGGCGTTTGGAAAATAATGTCGTACTTGATTTTACAAAGGTAAGTGTTTTGGTTTACTTAAAAGGATAATCACTCTATTTTCACATAACTACGTATTGTGTGACTTTTGTGAAAGTAACGTATCTTTTAAAGATTTAATGTATGAAGTACTTTGGGGATAAAAACCGAACTTGTTGACATATAGTGGAAAGTACCTTGTGTGTATAACTTGATTGTGTTGGTTTGTGATAGCCTTGTAATACTTTCTTGTTGATTGATAAGTAAACATGCTAGGATGCTATGTGTGTTAGTATCTTGTGATGTTAGTGTAAAGGGCTTTCCCGATCGTGCTTAAAGTTGTTTGACTATCACCGTTATGTTGGTATTGTACCACTCACCTTGACTTATTTCCGAGGTTGTCGCCTCCGACGCGGGTAGACTCAGCGATGCGGGACCATGATTCGAGAATACCTCACGCGGTCCGTGGATCCATGCGAACTACGGAGTTCCGTGTTAGTGTGCGGCCTTTATGGTCATGCGGTCTATGTGGCCATGCGGATGCGAGTCCGGGCGACGCCGGAGTAGCTACCCTCGATGCGGGGTTATACCTCATGCGGGCCTATGAGGTTGGCCTATGCGAGTGCGGGAAGTTCGTGGCTAGACGCGCACATTTGATATCGCAGGCGAGTGACCGCTTTGATCATGTGACGGTCTAGACATATATCATGATACGATTTATGACCTTGTTAGTACCGTGGTGTTAGTAGTCGGCTATGCCTTCGCATTTACCGCATCGTTTTATTTGGACACAGTGGGACACGTGTTCATATGTATTCCTTGGTGCTTTTCTATCATGATCGCGGCGTGAGGAAGGTATTCCACGCATGATTGATGTTATGGGCTTGAGACCCATAGTTATATTCGAGTGATGACTTTGAGGCGTGAGTCACGACTTGACATGATCGCTATTTATTGTGAATCGTAGTTTGGTTATCATACATGTCTCCCGCTTTATAGACTATTATGATTTCATTTACGATTTTTAGTTTCATATACTCTGCACTGTCAGATCGACCTCCTTCGGGCCGCGTTCACGCCGCAGTTGAGGTACACCGCCGCCGTTGATCCTAGCTCTCGTGGTCACGCTTTCAGGTTTGGGAAGCTCCGTTTCTCGGAGGCTTATCGGTGGTATAGTCCCCGTCGTAAGTGTTTACATTCGGGGGTTTGGCGGCCCCGTCCCGCCATTGTTGTCGTATCATTCTTGAGGTGCAGTAATCTTGTGGCGGGGTTTGTAAAAAGGATTAAACTGCTCATGTTGAAAAAGTTGCTATTTATATATATACTTGAAGGTAACCGCTTTTGGTTAGCCGTCTTCTTATTTCACCGTCTTATTACACCGGTTTCATGTATTGTCTTTATGTTCGATTACACTGATGTATGTCTACTGGGTGCCCGGTAAGGCACGACCACGCCCTAATCGGTCGTGACAAAAGTGGTATCGAGCGATTAATCCTCGGAAAGTGTCTCTGCATCAGTATCCAAGAGAAGTCTTGATTATCGGTGTTGTGCACCACACCAATAATCGTGAGGCTATAGGGTATTTAGGATTGGTTTCTATTCTTCTCACTCGAGATCGTGCCTAGAGCTGTGTTGTAAGTTGGACCCTCTGACGAAATTATTTCCCTTATCGTTATGCCTCCGCGTAGGGCAACCCGGGCCCAGGAGGGCAAGGCAGCCGAGTGAGCTGCGAGTAGAGTACAGAGGGTTACGTGGGCACAGGCCCAATTATCACCTTGGGTGGTGCTTCATTCGGGGAGTTTTGCGACGTCACTAGCCCCAGCGAAGTTTAGCACGGCGGCGGCAGTTCCTACTGCGGCCATGATATTTGAACCTTCAGTTCCACGACCGAGAATAGTGAATATAGATTGCAAGGAGGCGACCCTGTTACTAACTATGGATTTGACTACCAGAGAGTATACCGATGTACCGCGAATCTTGATGACTATCAACGAGAAGGTTGTGCAAGAGTAATTCTTCAGTTGGGCTTGAGCATGGCCTGTGGTCGGGCTTATGCGCAGCAGGCCGAGAAACGTAGCAATCGACGGGTTAACCAAGGACGCAGGAAGAGGCCGAGCAAAGAAGGTCCTTTGGTAACTTTCGAGGCGAAGTCGCCTCACCAAGATTAGATTATGCGCATCCACCGCGTAAAAGGTCCTCCACAGTGGTTCGGGACGTCGGTATGCAGAGTTGGTCGAGCTCCAGAGCTTCCGCTCACAAATACACGGGCGTTCCAGCCATCCGATTCGATTTTTCTCGGTGTTCACAGCGGCGGCGCCATCTCGGGAATGTCGTCTTTAGTTGGTACTTGTTGTACCGACCGCCGTGGTCCGAGTCGAAAGAGTGTCTCGCGGGAGGACTTAGCCTTGAGGATCGGTGGGTAGTTCGTCATCTTCCTTAGCGCCTACAGGCGAGTTTGATTAGAACGACGACTAAGGAGTAAAGCAAGAGATACAGATAGATCCTTAACCTCAGAGATCCAGATGTGCTAAGGTGAGTATACCTCAAGTGCTATGTTCTTATAGCAGTGTGAGTGTTGTGATTAGAAATCATGGTGGGTTAACCGAGTAAGATTTTGGGGGATAGAGAAGGTGTGAGCCTTAGAGTTTTATACGTAGAGACCTTAGAGGTAAGGCCATCTCGAGTATAGACGTATTGTTTATGTTTGACCCTTATAGGAGTGCATAGTGCACGTGAGTTATGTTTGTGGGATTAGTCCCTGAGTAGTGTGGAATGAAAGAGGGTAGTTGAGCTAAGAAGACCGCTAGGTTTTCATAACGTGATTAGTGAGATTGTTCCGGTTCGGGGAGCTAGTATGGTGCGCGTTGCCGGGTCGGGTTGAGGCCACGTTGCGGGTCAACCCGCGGCATGTTTTGGTGGGTCGGTTGTGGTGGTCCCGCTTGTGGTAGGGTCACGAGGTGTTAGGCCCGAGTTTAGTTAACCAACGCGGCGTGGACGTTCGACCGATGGTCGGGCCGAAGGAGGTCGATCGTCTTGTCTTCAGCGCGACCATTTACTCAAGATGTTGATGTTATCAGAAAGGTTGTAAGGCTGCACGGGGTGCCTACCTTCACCTTATGGCAGACAGTGGAGTCAGGGTACGGCTGTTTTTTTTGGTTTCTGGAAGTTTTACCAAGCAGGGTTAAGAACTCGTGAGTCTCTGACCGCATTCGCCTCTGCCGGTGTGTATTTCGGTGGTAGTTGGAGATTGTTGTCTCGGTGGAGGAAGTGTTTAAGCTACCATTTCGGTGTTCGGATGTCGCCTTATTAAGCCTCAGGGCGGATGTGTAAGTTGCTTACGAGTGGTTCGATGTTGGCGTTCGAACATTAGTTGAGCTTGTTCCAGCAGATCGTGGATAGTGAGAATCTTGTCTAGAAGAAGTTACGCAGCTCGGAGGAAATCGTGCGGATAATCGCGACGACGCTTAGAGTTCGTGCCGACGGTCGGTCTTCTTGAAAGTACCACCGGTTAGGGTGTGACGAGATTTGGAAAAAAAGATGAAACTTAGCCCGAGTTGTTTTGGGCCTTTTAAGTTCATGTGAAGAATAGGCGGGTTGCCTATATTATAGCTTTGCCGTCCGACTTAGGAGGCGACGTCCGGCCTTTCGTATTGTTATGATCGGAAAGTATCGAGAATCCATCGAGTGTTCCCGATTAATGATGACCACGTTAGAGATAGTAACCCGAGTCTTGAAACCGCCGTGTCGTAACGTGGTAAGAGTTCGAGTGTACGATAGCCTCGTGGTCGCAGCAGCCCGCACCATTTGTCGGGTCGTCGAGCAAGGCTCGCGACAAAGTGACAAAAGTGGTACCATTTGTCGGGTCGCTGAGAAGGTTAATACCTCGTGCAAAGTGACAAGTGGTATCTACGACGAGTAAAGAGAGAAGCGAGCATGTATGGCGGGCATAGATGTGATCATTTCTTTTGTAAAGAGAAGCGCGAAGAAGTATATTTTAGACCCGGTGAGAGTGTTTTGTGGTGATGATTAGAGGTGTTTCCTCGTGGACTTTGATGTAAGTATTTACGCAGTGCTTCGTGGCCACCGTGGCGTGGATTGTTCTCGTAAGTATAGTGGTGAAGACTATCTTGCGCGCGTTGTGTTGAGATTAGAAGGAACATTCGACGAATGTTTCTAAGAGGAGAATGTTATACCGTATTTTGAGTATGCACGTAAGGACGCACGTAGAAAATTTGAAACTTGTACTAAGGCTTGGCGAATTAATTTTGTTCACAACACCCGCTTAGAGTCGTTTTCGACTAAACGTTTTCACGGCTTCGTAGGGAATTTCCGCTATGTCATTTTTAATTTTGCGGATTTTTACGAGAAACGAACGTGTTGGCCAACAAGAGGGCGCCACTTGGCACCTCCCATCAAGCGGACGTAAGGGCTCTGATTGGACGAAATGGAGAGGTGTAGTTGGTAGGATATTTTGTGTGTTAGTTGGTCAAGGACACATGGGTGAATCTTGCCCTACACATGCCTTGCACTGCAAGATCTTGCCATTGGTTGGCCTTCACTTGACCTATAAATACCCCTTCCCTTTGAAGACTTCTTCATCCAAAAATCTCTAAGTCTTGAGAGCTCCTCCCCATTTCGTGAGGCCCTTGGCCGAGAGTAGCGCCTCCCAAGTAGTGTGGCCGGGTACCCCTATCCTAGTTGCTTTCAGATAATACCCCCTGTGGTGTAGAAATACTCTCAAAAGTATTGTTATAATGCCCAAATTACCTTAGCCGTATACCTTGTTGTATTCTAAGGTTATACCTATCTGAAAATGCCTGTAAATACTATTATACTTCACTACAAAACCGAAACCCTAGGAAAATCTCCATAGTCCGTTGAGTATTGTGTAGAAGTTGGTTAGAACTTCTAAGGGTGGTTTAGAGCGGGTTGGGCGCTCGGAGTCGAGCTAAACGATTGCCCAGATCGACTTTAACTAGGATAATTATGGGCTTATCGAGGTAATTATCTTGTCCTCTATTGTAATTGGAAATTACATATTGTTAGAATATATAGTTGAAGTATACTATATATAGAATCTGAACGTAGTTATCGCAATGTCTTTTGACTTAAGCCCGAATAATACTTACTGAATGTCTTTGCGACTTAAGCCCGAATTTAAAGAAGAATACCGAATCGTAATTACTTAGGGTATTGCGGTAGACTTGTGTAGTAGTACCGTGGAGTAGAATTGTACCGTTAGGGTTAGACGATAACCCCCGGTTCGCTGATGGCCGGCCTCGATAGAGGAGATTTACGCCTGTATGTTGCCGAATTTTCTCGTAGAATGTTCTACGAAGGGATCTAAATGTTAATAAGCGCCTTGTGGCCTTATAGGTTGAAGTACTACGTATGGCGCGATCCATCGCTAAGGAGTAGCGACGGTTTGAAGTACTGAGCGTTTTGCTATTAGTCGATACTCGTCGCGAGGTATGTGAACCTCTTCCTATCTCTTCTAGCATGATATGTGTGAACTATGTAGTACGGTAGACGTACATGTGCTAAATGTATTTGATTGGTTTAAAACATAAAGTGTTATAACGGCTTTATGGGAAGTTGGTTATAACAGCTTAAGAATGTTTTACTGATTTCGGAAATCAGAATGTGTATCGACAAACCACTGCAGCGTTAATAAAAGGAAATGTTTTGACAGATTAAGTATTATTAAAACCAGTAGAAACTTCCATCTGCATAGAAGCTAAGATGAGACAAAATGATATTTCCTAGATCATGGCTGCTGTAATAAGATTGTTATAAACAAGAATATCCTACTCACATATAAGACTTATGTTTCTCAGATAGTTTAAAAGAGAATTATATTCTTAAATGAATAAGACTATGAACTACGAAACCTTTCTAAAATAAGAAACGTGAACATTTGAAATTAGGCAAACTTGGACGTTTGGAAAATAATGTCGTTACTTGATTTTACAAAGGTAAGTGTTTTGGTTTACTTAAAAGGATAATCACTCTATTTTCACATAACTACGGGTATTGTGTGACTTTTGTGAAAGTAACGTATCTTTTAAAGATTTAATGTATGAAGTACTTTGGGGATAAAAACCCGAACTTGTTGACATATAGTGGAAAGTACCTTGTGTGTATAACTTGATTGTGTTGGTTTGTGATAGCCTTGTAATACTTTCTTGTTGATTGATAAGTAAACATGCTAGGATGCTATGTGTTAGTATCTTGTGATGTTAGTGTAGCGGGCTTTCCTCGATCGTGCTTAAAGTTGTTTGACTATCACCGTTATGTTGGTATTGTACCACTCACCTTGACTTATTTAGGAGGTTAAGCCGCCCACGCGGGTAGACTCAGTGATGCAGGACCATGATTCGAGAATACCTACGCGGTCCAGGGGATCCATGCGGAACTCACGGAGTTCCGTGTTAGTGCGGCCTTTATGGTCACGCGGTCTACATGTGGCCATGCGATCGCGAGTCGGGGCGATGCCGGGAGTAGCTACCACCGATGCGGGTTATACCTCACGCGGGCCTATGAGGTTGGCCTACGCGAGTCGCGGAAGTTCGAGTGGCTAGACGCGCACATTTGATCTCGCGCGAGTGACCGCCTTTGATCATGTGACGTGCAGACAGATATCATGATACGCTTTATGACCTTGTTAGTATTGTGGGTGTTAGTAGTCGGCTATGCCTTCGACTTACCCTGCATCGCTTTATTTGGACACGTGGACCCGTGTTCATATGTATTCCTCGTGCTTTTCATCATGATCGCCGGTGAGGAAGGTATTCCACGCATGATTGATGTTATGGGCTTGAGACCCATAGTTATATTCGAGTGATGACTTTGAGGCGTGAGTCACGACTTGACATGATCGCTTATTTATTGTGAATCGTAGTTTGGTTATCATACATGTCTCGCTTTATAGACTATTATGATTTCATTTACTGATTTTTAGTTTCATATACTCTGCACTGTCAGATCGACCTCCCGGGCCGCTCATGCCGCAGTTGAGGTACACCGCCGTTGATCCTAGCTCTCGTGGTCACGCAGCTTTGGGGAAGCTCCGCTTCTCGGAGGCTTATCGGTGGTATAGTCCCCGCCGTCGTAAGTGTTTACATTCGTGGTTTGGCCCCGCCCCGCCATTGTTGTCGTATCATTCTTAGGTCCGTAGTAATCACAAGGTGGCGGGGTTTGTAAAAAGGATTAAACTGCTCATGTTGAAAAAGTTGCTATTTATATATATACCGAAGGTAACCGCTTTTGGTTAGCCTGTTTCTTATTTCACCGTCTTATTACATCGTTTCATGTATTGTCTTTATGTTCCGTGATTACTCGATGTATGTCTACTGGGTGCCCGGTAAGGCACGATCCACGGCCCGAATCGGGTCGCGATACTTCATGGACCAGCAGTCGCGCAGAGGTCGTGGCGCGGTCCAGCTTCTAGCGTCCTCGAACCGCATTTATGCTTTGTCCACCGACAGATCGTGAGGCCTCACCGATGTCGCCACGTACCTTATCGGTTCGGGTTTGATGTGTATGCTTTGATAGATCCGGTTCTACTGGCCCTATATATCTCCCTTGTTGCTAGTAGGATAGGGATAGAGCACGAGTCCATAGACCCTTTTCGAGGTAGCTACGCCAATGGTGATTCGGTGGTAGCTCGGCGTATATAGAGCTTGTCTGTGACCATTTACGCCGCCGACCTAGCCGACTTGATAGAGTTGGAGATGATTGACTTCGACGTGATCATGGGATGGATTGGCTAGCTTGCTACGCCAATGTAGATCGCAGAGAGAGAGTACGGTTCCCAGCTTCTGGCGAGCCGTTGTTGTTTATGGAGCACAGACGCCGGCGGGTAGGTTTATTTCCTACCAAGGCTAGGAAGATTGTCACGACCAACCCGGCCCGTGATCGTGCCTTACCGGGCACCCTAGTGATACAACATCGAGTAATCAGTGAACATAAAACAAGAATACATGAAACCAATGCAATAAGACGGTGAAATAAGACAAAGTTAACCCAAAACGTTACCTTCATAATATATAACAATTTGAAGCTACATCCCTTTCTACAACTCGCCACAACAAGCATTTCTGCACTCTAAGAATGATACGACAACAATGGCGGACAGGCCCGCCAAACCCCGAATGTAAACACCTACTACGACAGGACTATACCATCGATAAGCCTCCGAGAAACGAGCTTCCCAACGAATCGTGACCGAGAGCTAGGATCAACGACGGTGTACCTCAACTCGCGGATTTAACGCAGCTTCAAGGAGGTCGCATAACAGTACCAAGTATATGAAACTGTCAAGTACTTAAATGAAAACATATCATTTTAAAATTAGTTTTGCAAGTATGTATGAAACAACCAAGGTAACCGCACATAGTGCACATCATAAACAAGAGCAACAATAGGTAAATCAGAATGTGTCTTTTCTAGGTTGTGAATGATCAAGCAGGCCAATTGCCCGTAGTATCACCATGCAGCCTAATCTCGACTCGAGTCCGCATAGGCCACTCATATAGGCCCGCATAGGGTATGTAACCCCGCATCGAGGGTAGCTACTCCTCGGCATCGTCCTGGACTCGTAGTCCGCATGGCCACATAGACCGCATGAGGTATAACCCCGCATCACTAACCTGGAACTCCCGTAGCTCCGCATAGGTCCCTTGGACCCGCATGAGGTATTCTCGAATCATGGTCCTGCATCGCCGAAGTCTACCCCAGACGGAGGCGACAACCCCTTAATATGTCAAGAGGTGAGTGATATTATACTAACATAACAGCTTATCGTTAAACAACATAAGCACAACAAGAATACTCTCTTACACAAACGTTATAAGACACTAACACACATAGCATCATATCACGTCTACTTATCAAATCAACAAGAAAGTATTACAAGGCTATCACAAACCAACACAATCAAGTTATACACACAAGGTACATTCTAATATATGATTAACAAGATCGGGTATCTATTCCCAAAGTACTTCATACATTATCTTTTAAAAGATACGTTACGTTTACAAAAGTCACACAATACCCGTAGTATATGAAAATAGAGTGATTATCCTTTGAAGTAAATCAGAACACTTCTCTTCAGAAATCAAGTAACAACATTCTTTTCCAAATGTTTCAAGTTTGCCTAATTTCAATTACTCAAGTTTCTCATTTTCGAAAGGTTTCGTAGTTCATAATTTTAATCACTTAATGATATAATTCTCCTTTAAAAGCAATTTGAAAAACATATGTCTGATACGTGAGTAGGTTATTCTTGTTTATAACAATATTATTTAAGCAGCCATGATCTAGGAAATGTAACATCATTTTGTCTCATCTTAGTTTCTATGCAGATGGAAGTTTCTACTGGTTTTACTAATACATTATTAGTCAAAACATTTCCCTTTATTAGCGCCTTTGTGGTTTGTTCGATACTTATTCGATTCAAATCAAGAAACATTATTGCCTTTAAAATCAAGTACTCATTACTCGCGAATGAGGTTTTACAACATTTTTTTTTTTACAAAATGTTAATTACCAAGTAAAACAAGTTAAGTCTCTTATCTTTTAAGATCAAGTCTCTTAACTTTTAAAATCAATAAACCATTCATTTCAATTATTCTTAAGACGTTATACCTAACTTCCCATAAAGCTAGTATAACTCTTATGTTTTCAAAACCAAGTATGATTCTTCGTTAAAAATGATTCAAAGATTCTTTGAAATACTTCAAGATTCTTTATTATTACACATTAAGTCAGTTATAAGTCAAATCAGTTACCTTTTAAAACCATAAAGCATTTTCTTACTTACATAAAGCTGTTATAACCAACTTCTCATAAAGCCGTTATAACACTTTATGTTTCAAACCAATCAAATACGTTTAACACATGTACGTCTACCGTACTACATAGTTATACACATATCATGCTAGAAAAGGTAGGAAGAGGTTCACATACCTCGCGACAGTATCGACTAATAGCAAAACGCTCCAAGTACTTCCAACCGCTGGCCGCTTAAGCCAATGTAGATCGCGCCATACGTAGTACTTCAACCTATAAGGCCACAAGGCGCTTATTAACATTTAGATCTCTTCAGAGAACATTCTACGAAAATTCGGCCGCAACAACAGCGTAAATCTCCTCCTCTATCTGGCCGGCTACCAAGCCAACGGTGGGGTTATACGCCTAATCCGACGTGCACAATTCTACCTCACAGAAAAGCTACACAAGCTCATCTGAATACGCCCTATGTAATTCTGATTCAAAGACTCTTCTTCAAAAGGTTTCTAATTATTCAGGCTTAAGTCAAAAGACATTGCCGCTAACTACGTTCAGTTCTATATATAGTATACTTCAACTATATATTCTAACATGTAATTTCCAATTACAATAGGAGGTCAAGAGTGTTTACTTCGATAAGCCCAAAATTATCCGAGTTTAAATGTCGATCCTGAGCAAGGTTTAGCTCCTACTCCGTGCGCTCCGACCCGCTCCAAACAACCCTTAGAAGTTCTAACCAACTTCTACTTAATACTCCAACCAACTATGGAGATTTTCCTTAGGGTTTCGGTTTTGTGACTGACGGGAAGTATAATAGTATAACTGGGCTTTTAGTATAGGTATAACCTTAGAATACTATAAGGTATACGGCTAAGGTAATTTGGGCATTACAACAATACTTTTGAGAGTATTTCTACCAAGAGGGGTAGTATTTCACTAGCACAACTAGGCTAGGGAGGGGTTCTCGGCTAGAACCACTAGGCAAGGGGGTTTCGGCCAAGGGATTTTCTCAAAGGGGGAGGGGAATGGTGTTGGACGAGAACACTACTATGAGAGGGGGAGGATTTCAACACTTAG
This sequence comes from Przewalskia tangutica, assembly GCA_029844215.1. Lineage (NCBI taxonomy): Eukaryota > Viridiplantae > Streptophyta > Magnoliopsida > Solanales > Solanaceae > Przewalskia > Przewalskia tangutica. Next base: position 71,655,637 of record CM056727.1, read on the forward strand.
AGAATTTTAGGAATGGATGAAGAAGTCTTCCAAAGGGGGGGTATTTATAGTACAAGCCAAGGCCAACCAATGGCCAAGATCATGCCAAGTGTGGTGCAAGTGTAGGGCCAAGATCATGCCAAGTGCACCTTATCCATCTACCACAAAAATATCCTACCAACTACTTGACAAAAAAGCCAAGACCAATTCGTCCAATCCGCCCCATACGTCCACCAATTGGAGGGTGACAAGTGTCGCCCTCCCGTTGGTCCAAAATGTTTCGTCTCTCGGAAAAATCCGCAAAAATTAGAAATGACATAGCCGTAATTTTCCCTACGAAAGTGGAAACGCTTTCACAAAAACGACTTAATCGTGTGTTGTGCACAAAAATAAATCGGCCAAGCCACTTTAAAGTCCAAATTTTTCACGCACGCCCCACGCATATACCAAAATACGGTATAACATTCTCTCCTTAGAAACATTCGTCGAATGTTCCTTCTAAGTCTCAAAACAAACGCGCAAGATAATCTTCACTACTATACTTACGAACAATCCCGCCACAACCGCCACAACAACACTGCAAGAAAATACTTACATCCAAGTCCACGGCGAAACACCTCTAACCTCACAAACGCCTCCCATCCAAGCGGTCTAAAATATAATTCCTTCGCACTTTCTCCATACAAAAGAAATGGTCACATCTCTCGCCGCAATACATGCTCGCTTCTCCCTTTACTCGTCGTGATACCACTTTTGTCACTTTGCCGCGAGGTTCTAGTGTCACCCGCGACCTAACAAATGGTACCGGCCGCATGCGATCCCCGAGGTCGTGACACTCGAACTCTTACCACATTTCGAGCATCGCTCGCTTTCCAAAACTCGGTTACTATCTCTAACGTGGTCATCATTAATCGGGAACACTGATGGATCTACTTTCCGATCATAACCATACGAAAGACGGACGATCGCCTCCTAAGTCGGACGACAAATGCTAACATATAGGCAACCCGCCTATTCTTCACATGAACTCGTGCGGCCCAAAGTAACTCGCTAAGTTCCTCTGCTTTCCAAAACTCGTCACACCCAACCCGGGTGGTACTCAAGAAGACCGACCGTCAACTCGAACTCTAAGCGCCGCCGATTATCCGCACGATTTCTCCGAGCCGCCGTAACCTCTTCTAGACAAGCTTTACCCTATCCATACCGGAACAAGCTGAACCAACTATCTGAATCTTGCCAACATCGAACCAATCGACCGGCGACTTACACATCCGCCCCCTACAAGGCTTCATAAGGCGACATCCGAATACTGAAATGGTAGCTTAAACACTCCCTCCACCGGAGACAACAATCCCCATAACTACCCCTGAAATCCACACACTGGCCCGAGGGCGAATGCGATTCTGGGACTCACCTGAGTTCTTAACCCTGCTTGGTAAAACTACCAGAAACAAAAACAGCGTACTCGGCTCCATCGTATGTCATAAGGTGAAGGTAGGCACCCGTGCAGCCTTACAACCTTTACGATAAATCAACACCGCCGAGTAAACGGTCTTTGCTGAAGACAAGACGATCGACCTTCCTCGGCCCGACCATCGGTCGAACGCATCCACGAACTCAGACTTGGTTAACTAAACTTGGGCCTAACACCCTCATAACCCTAACCCAAAGCGGGACCACCACAAACTGACCCCACCACCATACAGGCCGCGGGTTGACCCGTAACGTGGCCTCAACCCGACCCGGCAACGCGCAAAACGCTAGCTCCCCGAAGGAACACTCTCACTAATCACGTTACGAAAACCTAGCGGTCTTCTTAGCTTAACTACCCTCTTTCATTCCACACTACTCAAGGACTTATCCCACAAACATAACTCACGTGCACAATGCACTCCTATAAGGGTCAAACATAAACAATACATCTTTTACTCGAGATGGCCTTACCTCTAAGGTCTCCACGTATAACACTCTAAGGCTCACACTTTCTCTATCCCCCAATCTTCCCTTCATCGAACCATGATTTCTAATCACAAATTACACATCGCTATCGTAACATAGCACTTAAGATATACTCATCTCATCATACACTAATCTCTGCAGGGTTAAGGATAAACTCAGATTCATCGCCCACTTCCTTAAGTCGTTCTAATCAAACTCGCCTGTAGGGCGATAGCTAAGAAGGTGACGACTACCCATCGATCCTGAAGGCTAAGTCCTCCTACAAGGACACTCTTTCGACATCAGACCCTGACGGTCGTAGGTAAAACAAGTACTAACTAAAAGATGACATTCCCCGGGATGACGTCTTGCCATACTGTGAACACTGGGGAAAAACTGAATCCGGCTGGCTGGAACCTGCGTGTAGCTGTGAACCGGAAGCTCTGGAGCTCTGACCAACTCCTGCATACCCCGAACGTCCTGAACCCTGTGGAGGACCTTTCTGCACTGGTGGATGTGCATAATCTAATCTGGCCGAGGTGACTCGACTCGAAAGTTACCAAAGGACCTTGCTGCTCTGGCCCTCTTCTGCTGTCCTTCGTTTACCCGTTGATCTCTACGCTTGGCTCGCTGCGCATAAGCCCGCATACGTGCCATGCTCAAGCCTAACTGAAGAATTACTCTCGCACAACCCTTTCTAAGATATTCATCAAGACTCGCGGTACATCGGTATGCTCTCTGGTAGCCAAATCCATAGCTAGTAACAGGGTCGCCTCTTTGCAATCTATATTCTCTGTCTCCGGTCGTGGAACTGAAGGTTCAAATATCATGGCCGCAGAGGAACCGCCGCCGTGCTAAACTCGGGCTAGTGACGCCGCAAAACTCCCCGAATGAAGCACCACCCTGTGTGATGATTGGGCTCGTGCCCACGTAACCCTACGAACTCAACTCGCAGCCTCCTGGCCGCTTTGCCTCCCGGGCCCGGTTTGCCTACGCGAGGCATAATGGTAAGGGAAAGAAATACGTTAGAGGTCCAACTTATCACACGACTCAAGGCACGATCTCGTAATGAGAAGAATGGAAACCAACCCTAAATATCCTATAGCCTCACGATTATTGGTGTGGTGCACAACACACCGATAATCAAGACTTCATCGATACGGCTCGTAGACACTTTCCGAGGATTAATCGCTCGATACCACTTTTGTCACGACCAACGGGCCGTGGATCGTGCCTTACCCGCACCCTAGTGATACAACATCGAGTAATCACTGAACATAAAACAATAACATGAAACCAATGCAATAAGACGGTGAAATAAGACAAAGTTAACCCAAAAACGGTTACCTTCATAATATATAACAATTTGAACAGTTACATCCCTTTCTACAACTCTGCCCACAACAAGATTACATGCACTTAAGAATGATACGACAACAATGGCGGACAGGCCCCGCCAAACCCGAATGTAAACACCTACTACGACAGGGACTATACCATCGATAAGCCTCCGAGAAACGGAGCTTCCCAAACGCCGAATCGTGACTCGAGAGCTAGGATCAACGATCGTGTACCTCAACTCGCGCAGATGAACGCAGCCTCCAAGGAGGTCGATAACAGTACCAAGTATATGAAATCAGAAAGTACTTAAATGAAAACATATCATTTTAAAATTAGTTTTGCAAGTATGTATGAAACAACCAAGGTAAATCGCACATAGTGCCACATCATAAACAAGAGCAACAATAGGTAAATCGTAATGTGTCTTTTCTAGGCCGCGAATGATCGGGCAGGCCAATGCCCGTAGTATCACCATGCAGCCTAACTCGACTCGTAGTCCGCATAGGCCACTCATATAGGCCCGCATAGTGTATGTAACCCCGCATCGAGGGTAGCTACTCCTCGGCATCGTCCTGGACTCGTAGTCCGCATGGCCCCATAGACCGCATGAGGTATAACCCCGCATCACTAACCTGGAACTCCCGTAGCTCCGCATAGGTCCCTTGGACCCGCATGAGGTATTCTCGAATCATGGTCCCAGACCGCCTGAGTCTACCCCGCATCGGAGGGCAGCTTAACCCCCGGTAATATGTCAAGAGGTGAGTGATATTATACTAACATAACAGCTTATCGTTAAACAACATAAGCACAACAAGAATACTCTCTTACACAAACGTTATAAGACACTAACACACATAGCATCATATCACGTCTACTTATCAAATCAACAAGAAAGTATTACAAGGCTATCACAAACCAACACAATCAAGTTATACACACAAGGTACATTCTAATATATGATTAACAAGATCGGGTATCTATTCCCAAAGTACTTCATACATTATCTTTTAAAAGATACGTTACGTTTACAAAAGTCACACAATACCCGTAGTATATGAAAATAGAGTGATTATCCTTCAAGTAAATCAACACTTCTCTTCAGAAAATCAAGTAACAACATTCTTTTCCAAATGTTTCAAGTTTGCCTAATTTCAATTACTCAAGTTTCTCGTTTTTCGAAAGGTTTCGTAGTTCATAATTTTAATCACTTAATGATATAATTCTCCTTTAAAAGCAATTTGAGAAACATATGTCTGATACGTGAGTAGGTTATTCTTGTTTATAACAATCTTATTTAAGCAGCCATGATCTAGGAAATGTAACATCATTTTGTCTCATCTTAGTTTCTATGCAGATGGAAGTTTCTACTGGTTTTACTAATACATTATTAGTCAAAACATTTCCCTTTATTAGCTTTGTGGTTTGTTCGATACTTATTCTGATTTCCGAAATCAGTAAAACATTATTGCCTTTAAAATCAAGTACTCATTACTCGCGAATGAGGTTTTACAACATTTTTTTTTTTACAAAATGTTAATTACCAAGTAAAACAAGTTAAGTCTCTTATCTTTTAAGATCAAGTCTCTTAACTTTTAAAATCAATAAACCATTCATTTCACCATTCTTAAGACGTTATACCTAACTTCCCATAAAGCTAGTATAACTCTTATGTTTTCAAAACCAAGTATGATTCTTCTGTTAAAAATGATTCAGCATTCTTTTGAAATACTTCAAGATTCTTTATTATTACACATTAAGTCAGTTATAAGTCAAATCAGTTACCTTTTAAAACCATAAAGCATTTTCTTACTTACATAAAGTTGTTATAACCAACTTCTCATAAAGCCGTTATAACACTTTATGTTTCAAACCAATCAAATACGTTTAACACATGTACGTCTACCGTACTACATAGTTATACACATATCATGCTAGAAAAGGTAGGAAGAGGTTCACATACCTCGCGACGAGTATCGACTAATAGCAAAACGCTCCAAGTACTTCCAACCGTCGGCTACTCCTTAAGCCAATGTAGATCGCGCCATACGTAGTACTTCAACCTATAAGGCCACAAGGCGCTTATTAACATTTAGATCTCTTCGTAGAACATTCTACGTAAAATTCGAAGACTCCCCGCAACAGCAGAAATCTCCTCTCTATCGGCCGGCTACCAAGCCAACCGTGGGGGGTTATACGTCTAATCCGACGCACAATTCTACCTCACAAAAAGCTACACAAGTCTCATCTGAATACACCCTATGTAATTACAGTTCAAAGACTCTTCTTTCAAAAGGTTTCTAATTATTCAGGCTTAAGTCAAAAGACATTGCCGCTAACTACGTTCAGTTCTATATATAGTATACTTCAACTATATATTCTAACATGTAATTTCCAATTACAATAGGAGGTCAAGAGTGTTTACCTCGATAAGCCCAAAATTATCCGAGTTTAAATGTCGATCATGAGCAAGGTTTAGCTCCTACTCAGGCGCCCGACTCCGCTCCAAACAACCCTTAGAAGTTCTAACCAACTTCTACTTAATACTCCAACCAACTATGGAGATTTTCCTTAGGGTTTCGGTTTTGTGACTGACGGTAAGTATAATAGTATAACTGGGCTTTTAGTATAGGTATAACCTTAGAATACTATAAGGTATACGGCTAAGGTAATTTGGGCATTACAACAATACTTTTGAGAGTATTTCTACCAAGAGGGGGTAGTATTTCGACTAGCACAACTAGGCTAGGGAGGGGTTCTCGCCAGAACCACTAGGCAAGGGGGGGTTTCGGCCAAGGGATTTTCTCAAAGGGGGAGGGGAATGGTGTTGGACGAGAACACTACTAGGAGAGGGGGAGGATTTCAACACTTAGAGAATTTTAGGAATGGATGAAGAAGTCTTCCAAATGGGGGGGTATTTATAGTACAAGCCAAGGCCAACCAATGGCCAAGATCATGCCAAGTGTGGTGCAAGTGTAGGGCCAAGATCATGCCAAGTGCACCTTATCCATCTACCACGAAAATATCCTACCAACTACTTGACAAAAAAGCCAAGACCAATTCGTCCAATCCGCCCCATACGTCCACCAATTGGAGGGTGACAAGTGTCTCCCTCCCGTTGGTCCAAAATGTTTCGTCTCTCGGAAAAATCCGCAAAAATTAGAAATGACATAGCCGTAATTTTCCCTACTAATGTTGTGTAAACGTTTCGTCAAAAAACGACTCTAATCGGGTGTTGTGCACAAAAATAAATCGGCCAAGCCACTTTAAAGTCCAAATTTTTCTACGCACGCCCCACGCATATACCAAAAATACGGGTATAACAAAGATGGTGCGAGAAGGGTATATCTACCATCTCGCTCGTGTTTGATACCGAGGTCGCAGTGCGATTTTGATCGATTCCAGAGTCGAGAGTTCCCGCACGTGTTTCCGCACGACCTCGTATCCTCCGCAGAGGAGATTGAGTTTTGTATAGACATATTGCGGACACTCGCCTATTTCCATTCCGCCATACGTAATGTCACCGCCGAGTTGAGAGAGTTGAAGGATCACCTTAGGGATTTCTTTGGAGAAGGGCTTCATCGTGCCTAGTGTTTCTCCCGGGAGCGTGATTGTTCGTGAAGAAGAAGGGCGACGCCGCGCACGCATGTGTGTTGATTACAGGCAGCTGAACAAGGTGACCATTAAGAACATATACCCCCTTCCCAGGATTGATGATTTGTTCGACCAGTTGCAGGGTGCGAGATGTTTCTCCAAGATTGATCTGCGATCGGGCTATCATCAGGTGCGAGTCAGAGAGGTGGATGTCCCTAGGACTGCATTCCGACCCAGTACGGGCATTATGAGTTCAGGGTCATGTCTTTTGGGTTGACCAATGCTCCGGCGATATTCATGGATTTGATGAACCGAGTGTTCAAACCATTTTTGGACACGTTTGTGATAGTGTTCATTGATGATATCTTGGTTTATTCTCGCCAGAGCAGAGCACGCGAGCATTTGGCGATCGGCCGATAGCTTCTCAGACCAGCAGCTTGACGCCAAGTTTTCCAAATGTGAGTTTTGGTTGACTTCGGTGGCTTTTCTTGGGCATATTGTCGGGGCTGATGGCATTCGAGTAGATACGGCCAAGATCGAGGCAGTCAGGACTTGGCCTAGACCTACTACTCCGACAGAGGTTCGCAGCTCGGCCTTGCAGGATATTATCGCGGTTCGTGAGAAGTTTGCTTCTATCTCGCACCATTGACTAGGTGACTCGGAAAGCGCAAGTTTGATGGATCGATGCTTGGAGCGTGGTTTCGATTCTTGAAAGAGAGATCGACGATCGCCTCGCTCTTACTCTTCCAGGGTCCGACGGTTATGTTGTGGTATTGCGACGTCGTGCATCGGGTTGGGATGTATGTTGATGCAAAGATGGCAAGGTTATAGCGTATGCATCCCGACACCAAGAAACACGAGAGGAACTACCCTACCCACGATTTGGAGTTGCGCGGTGATTCACGCCAAGATCCGGAGGCACTATTTGTATGGGGTTCATGTGGATATTTATACGCACCACAAGAGCCTCCAAAGATATCTTCACCAGAGGAGCCGAACTTACGGCAGGCGGTGGTTAGAGTTGCTTAAGGATTACGATGTTGATATCTGTACCACCCGGGAAGGCCAATGTTGTGGCGTATGCTCTTAGTCGAGGTCGATGGGAGCCTATCAAATGTGCAGAGAGAAGCGGACATGGTTCGTGATTTGCATCGATTAGCGAGCCTTGGTGTCCGCTTTGATTGATTACGATAGCGATGGGGTTCGTGTTCGTGAGGTTGCCGAGTCTTCCATCGCCGAGGAGGTGAAGAGGCAACAGCTCGAGGATTCGCTTTTGACACGTTATCGTGATACGACTCTTCGTGAGGCAAGGGTCCTTTTGAGGTAGCACCGATGGGGTGCTAAGGTTCGAGGGCGTGTGTGTTCCGGATGTTTCGTGACTTCGGCAGAGGTTCTTGGGAAGCACACGTAGCGTTACTCTATCCATCCAGGGTCGACCAAGATGTACCACGACCTTAGATCTGTGTATTGGTGGGATGGCTTGAAGAGGGACGTTGCAGAGTTCGTAGCTCAGTGCCCGTGTTGTCAGCAGGTAAAGGTAGAGCACCAGAGGCCTGGTGGTTTGTTACAGACGATAGAGATCCCGACCTGGAAGTGGGAGGTGATCAACATGGACTTCATCACATGATTACCTCGCACTCAGAGGAGACATGATTCTATATGGGTTATCGTCGACGGTCGAAAATCAGCCCACTTTCTTCCCGTCGGACGACTTTTTCTACCGAGGATTATGCCGACTTTACATCCGAGAGATCGCCGATCGCATGGAGTCCCTATTTCGATCATATCGCATGCAGGAGCCCGGTTCACGCTAACTTCCGGAGGTCTTTCCAGAGGTTTAGGACGCAGTGAGCTCGAAATCGCATTCCATCCACAGACGGACGGACAGGCAGAGCGCACTATCCAGACTCTTGAGGATATGCTGCGAGCCTGTGTTATCGACTTCAGGGGTAGCTGGGAGGATCATTTGCCTCTAGTTGAGTTTGCGTACAATAATAGCTACCACCCAAGATTCGGATGGCGCCATGAGGCCTTGTATGAGGAAGTGCAGATCGCCTATAGGTTGGTTCGATGTGGGCGAGTGCGGCTAGTGGGACCAGATTTGGTGCAGCGATGGATAAGGTGAAGCTTATCCAGAGAGGTTGCCGACTTTCGTAGTCGCGAAGTCATACGCAGATCATCGTCGTCGGCATCCGGAGTTCGAGGTTCATGATTGGGTTTTCCTAGCGTGTCACCCATGGCGGGTGTGATGAGATTCGGGAAGAAGGAAACTCACCAAGGTATATTGGGCCGCTTCAGATTGTCCGCAGGTAGGCAAGGTTGCCTACGAGTTGATCTGCCGTCCGATCCGGAGGCAATGCATCCGTGTTTCATGTTTCTATGCCGAGGAGATGTATCGGATCCATCTAGTGGTACACCGATTGACGATGTCCAGTGACCGGGGTTATCGTATGAGAGATTCCCATAGCGATAGTCGATCGTCGTTAGGCATCCGCGACCAAGGACGTGGCTTCCACAAAGTCTTGTGGCGAACGAGCTCGTGGAGGAGATGACGTGGGAAGCTGAGGAGGACATGAGGCAGAAGTATCCTCACCTATTCCCCACACCTCCAGGTAATTCACTTTCCTACTTGTAAATTTTCGTTATCGTTTTTGCCTAAGTGTTGTTCTGTGGCCGTGTGTGGCATTTACAACTGTTTAAGTTATGAAGAATCTTATCGTTAACTGTCTTAGGAAGGAACATTCGGGACGAATGTTTCTAAGGAGGGGAGAATGTTATACCCCGTATTTCCGGAGTATGTACGTGAGGACGTACGTACAAAAGTTTAGCCTTAAAGTTTAGGCCTTGGACGTTTTTTGGGCACAACTCGCAAAACGAATAGTTTTTCGACGAAACGTTTCCACAGCTTTCGTAGGGTAAATTCCGGCTATGTCTGTTATACCCCGTAGTTCCAGGGTATGTATGCGAGGACGTACGTACGAGAATACGACATTGAAATTGGAAAGGAAGAAAGAGGTGATTTTTCCACGGAAAAGTTTCCGGTTTTTGTGAAGGAAAAAGGTTCGTTAATGGGAATTAGATTCCCAGATTTGGTATTCGGACTTCTTGGAATATTAGAGATTTATGGAATTTTATTTTCGGAAATGGTCACGTGGGGCCCACGGGAGAAATTTACGGTTTTGTGGGGCCCACTTTGTTTTCGAGATTTTGGCCATTGTGGATATTTTCGGAAGATGAAATATTTTGGACGAGTAGGAGGGCGACACGTGTCACCCCCCCCCCCTAGGTGGTTTGGCCGAATATTATTTGTGCACAACACCCGACAGAGAGTCGACTTTAAACGCTTTACACAACTCGCGTAGGATAAATTCCGACTATGTCATTTCTAATTTTTGGATTTTTCCGAGAGACGAAACATTTTGGACCAACGAGAGGCGACACTTGTCACCCTCTCATCGGGACGTTGCGATATCAGTGGACGAATGGGTGGCCTATTTTGTCATGGAGTTGGTAGGATATTTTTGTGTAGTAGTTAGAATGGACACTTGCCTAAATCCTCACCCTACACTTGCCTTGCACTTGGCATCATCTTGGCCATTGGTTGGCCAATGCTTGACCTATAAATACCCCCTTTTAGATGAAGAGTTCTTCATCCACATTTCACTTTCCAAGTCTTGAAAATCCTCCCTTTTGTTGAAGTTTCGCCCAACATCTCCCTCTAGCCTTAGTGGCTTGGCCGAGAGCCCCCTCTAAAGCAAGCCCTACCAAAACACTACCCCCTCCCTTGGTAGAAATGTTGCCTTCTAGTATTGTTATAATGCCCAAATTACCCTAGCCCAAACCCCTTAGTACTTAGTTGAAGTTGTGAAGAACTTCTAAGGGTTCTTGGAGCACATTGGAGCGTCTTGAGTAGAGCTAAACCTTGCTCAGGAGCGACTTTTATCTAGGATATTATTGGGCTTACCGAGGTAAATAACCTTATCCTCCTTTTGTAATTAGAAAATACATACTGTAGAAGTATAGGAATAAGTATAAATACTTAGAAGGATATTAAAGAATAGAATTGAACTGATATCACAGTAGAAGGGTTTAAAAGAAGAATAATAGAACTGTACTTACATAGGACTGTTTTCACAGTAGACTTGAGTAGCTCACCGGGTAGGGAAGTGCTGCCCAAATGTCCATAGAATAGCGAACCCTCTGCTTAGAGCTTTGTACATGATACCTAGACGCTGATAGACGATTTGATATTATAGGTCGATTCTCTCAGGCGACATATTCAACTTGGCAGGTGGATTTCGCCGAGAAGGTATGTGATTCTTCCTATCCTCTTGAGCATGATATTTTAAAGAATATAGTACGGTAGACGTACGTGTGTTAACTGAATAATAATTACGGCAATGTCTTCGGACTTAAGCCTGAATAATAATTACGGCAATGTCTTTTGACTTAAGCCTGAATAATAATTACGGCAATGTCTTTTGACTTAAGCCTGAATAAAAAGAATCTGAAGTAGTTCAAAAGAATTAAGAAACCTTTTTAAGAGTAACACTTGGTTTTAAAAGCTTAAGAGTTATACTAGCTTTATGGGAAGTTAGGTATAACGGCTTAAGAGTGATAAAAAGAATGATTTATTGATTTAAGAAAATAAGAGACTTGACTTAATTATACTAATATGAATTTTGTTAAAAAGTGTGAAACCTCATTCGTGAGTAAATAGTATTTTTGGTTTTCAAAAGGAATGATGTTTTACCGATCAGAATGAATGTCGAACAAACCACAAAGGCTTAATAAAGGGAAATGTTTTGACTAATAAAGTATTATTAAAACCAGAGAAACTTCCATCCGCATAGGAGCTAAGATGAGACAAAATAATATTACATTTCCTAGATCATGGTCATTGTAATAAGATTGTTATGAACAATAATAACCTACTCACACATAAGGTATATGTTTCTCAAATTGTTTTAAAGGATTAAAACTATGAACTACGAAACCTTTCGAAAATAAGAAACTTGAGTAATTGAAATTAGGCAAACTTGAGCGGTGGGAAAAGAATGTTGTTACTTGATTTTACAAAGAGAAGTGTTTTGATTTACTTCAAAAGATAATCACTCTATTTTTATACTACGGGTATTGTGTGACTTTTGTGAAAGAAACGGATCTTTTAAAAGAGTAATACATGAAGTACTTTGGGGCTAAAAACCCGAACTTGTTAACATAATGTAGAAAGTACATTGTGTGAATAACTTGATTGTATTGATTTTTGATAGTCTTGTAATACTTTCTTGTTGACTTGATAAGTAAACATGTTAGGATGCTACGTGAGTGACTAATCTTGTGATGTTTGTGTAAAAGGGTTTTCCCTTGTTGTGCTTAGGTTGTTTAACGATAAGTTGTTATGTTAATATTATATCACTCATGATTCCGGGGGTTAAGTCATCCACGCGGGGTAGACTCAAAGTGTCTAGTGACCTATGATTCGAGAATACCTTATGCAGTCTCAGATGGCCTATGCGGAATCGCGGAGTTCCGTGTTAGTACGCGCCCTTGTGGTCACGCGGTTCAGGCTACGCGACGGCGAGTCCAGACGCCGCCGGGAGTAGCTACCCTCGATGCGGGAATACCTACGCGGGCCATCGAGTTGCCCACGCGAGCTACGGAAGTTCTGTGGCTAGACGCGCACATTAGATATCGCGCGAGTGGCCAGCTTTGATCATGTGACGGTCTAGACGGATCTCATGATACAGTTTACGACCTTGTTTGTACTGTGGGTTTTAGTAGTCGGCTATGCCTTCTTACTTACCCCGTACGGTTTTATGATGACATAGGTAGGACCTGGTGTTCATGTATATTCCTTGGTGCTTTTATATCATAGACTGCCGGCAGTGAGGAAGGTATTCCACGGGCATGATTGATGTTGTGGGCGTGAGACCCATTGTTACATTTGAGTGATGACTTTGAGGGCGTGAGTCCCGACTGACGTGGATCGCTTAATTATTGGAATCGTAGTTTTGGTTATCATACATGTCTCCCGCTTTATATAGACTACTATGATTTCATTTACGTGATTTTCGCCACATACTTGGTACTGTCATCGAGCTCCTTCGGGGGCTGCGTTCATGCCGCAGGTAAAGGTACTCCTACTGTTGATCCCCGTTCTTAGGATCACCGTTTCAGCGTTGGGAAAGCTCCGTTTCTCCGGAGGCTTAGCATTTTGGTATGGTCCCCTGTCGTTGTAGATATTTGTATTCAGGGGTATGGCGGGGCCCTGTCCCGCCATTGTTGTTTTAAACTCTGAGGTCCGTAGACTGTTGTAAGGTTGGGATGAATCGCTCATTTTGGGGTATTTATATACATATATGCCGAAAGGCAACTTTTTCCCGTAAACCGTGTCTTAATTATACTGCTTCATATTGGTTGTTTTATATTCCGCGATTTCTCCGATGTATGACTACTGGGTGCGGGTAAGGCACTACCACTGCCCCGAACGCCATGACAACAAAGTGGTATCGTGAGCGCTTAATCCTCGGAAAGTGTCTACAGACCGGATCTAGTAGAGTCGTGATGATCGGTGTGATTTGCACCACACCAAAAATCAGGAGGCTAAACGATATTTAGGATAGCTTGCCATTCTTCTCACTCGAGATCGTGCTTTAGAGCCGTGTTATAAGTTGGACCCTCTAACGTATTCCTTTCCTTTACCGCTTATGCCTCCACGCCAGTAACTCGCCCGGGCGGCAAGGCACCAAGGAGTCGCGAGTAGTACAGAGATTTAGGCGGCACAGCCCAATCATCACTGGGTGATACTTCACGCGGGAGTTCGAGACGCCGCCACAGAAGCAGAGTTTGGCACAGCAAGATCGCCTCACCGCGCCATGACATCCGGACCTTCGCCCACTCATTGAGTAGAAAATATGGATTGGAAGGAGACGACACTGTTACTAGCAATGGATTTGGTAGCCAGAGAGTATTTTATGTACCGGTATACCAAGGATATTGATGATTATCTAAAGAAGGGTTGTGAAGAAGTAGCTCTTCGCGAGAATGAGCCAAAGCCATGTCAGATTATGTGCAATGGCCGAGAGATGTAGAGAGATCGGCGATTAAACAAGATCGCGTAAGAGGCCCGATTGGTAGGATCATTTGGTAACTCTCGAGGCGAACCGCCTCGATCGAATTAGACATGCGCCCGCCAAAGTGCAGTGTCCTCCACAGGTTCGCTTTTTCCTCGGTGTTCACAGTGGCAGCGCCATCCCGAAATGCCGCTTTTTATCCGGTGCTTGTTTTACTTGCGGCCGTCAGGGCCATATGGCGAGGGAATGTTCTATGAGGAAGGATACAAGTAGGAAGACTCATCCTACCAGATCGCCATGATTCAGTGGTGAGAGGAAGGGTGTTAGCTGAGAGGCCACCCCACCCTGTGGCCGCTGTGGTCGATGTCATCGTGGGAGTGTCGTGCTTCGCGACAACTTGTTTTGCTTGCGACCAGGCCATTTTATGAGAAATTGTCCAACCGAGTTGGCGGGCATGTAGAGACTCAAATTTTCGGGATCGGTGATAGTTCATCACCTTCCTCAAATGCGCTGCTGTATGGATTGATTAAAACGACCTAGGGAAGTGCCACAGATACAGTATATCCTTAACCCTTTAGAGATTTATATGTGTAGTAAGATGCGAATATCTTAAGTATTGTTTTCGGTTAGCATGGTGTTAGTGTGATTAGAATTTTTTAGTTAACCGGGTAAGATTGGGGGATAGAGAGTAGAGCCTTAGAATATTATACGTAGAGACCTTAGAGGCGAGGCCATCTTTGGTAAAAGAATTATTTCGTGTTTGACCCTTATCGAGGTGCATAGTATACGTGAGATTTTGGTGGGATGAATCCTCGAGTGATGTGAAATGAAAGAGGGTAGTTGAGCTTAGAAGACCGCCAGGTTTTCGTAACGTGATTAGTGAGATTGTTCCGAATCGTGAGCTAGTGTTTCGCGCTGTCGGGTCGGGTTGAGGCCATGTGGTCGACCCGCCGCCCGTATGGTGGTGGGTCGGGTGGTGGTCCCGCTTTGTGTTAGGATCACGAGGGTGTTAGGCCCAGTTTAGTTAACCATTACGAGTTCGTGGACGTGTTCGACCGCAGTCGGGCCGATGGGGTCAACCCGCCTTATCTTTTAGTCAAACCGTACTTGGTAGTAAGTTGCGAGATGATTATTTCAGAAGGTTGTAAGGCAAAGACGAGGTGCCTACCTTCACCTTATGGCGCAGTGGAGCCCCGTTACTACTGCTTTTTCTCGGAAGTTTTACTGTGCAAGGTTAGGAACTCAAAGTGAGTCTCATGTCGCATTCACCCTGCCGCTGTTTGGATTTCGTGGTAGTCGTAAGGACTATTCGCCTTTGTTGAGTATGTATTATATAGCTACCGCTTCAGATTCTGCACGCTTTATAAGCGCTAGTGTAAGATTGCCGATCGATTGATTCGATGTAAGCAGGTGCGATAATTGGTTCGCATTGTTCAAGAGGCGTGAATAGGGTGAAGCTTATCCGTAAGAGGTCATTGGCAGCTCAGAGTGGAAGCGATGCGTAAACATGGTAAGTTATGAGAAGAGATCGAGTGTACGAGAAAGTACGACGAGTAAGGGAAGAAGCATGTACGACATGGCATAGGTGTGATCATTTCGTTTGTAAAGAGTAGGTGCGAAGGAGTATCTTTTAGACCTCGAGTAGAGTCTTTTTGATTGAGGTGATTCCTCGTGGACTTGGAGATAAGTATGTGCGCTTGTTGTGTTGTGGCCAAAGCGTGTGGCATGGTTCCGTAAGTATAGCGAAGGACTATACCGCGGCGCTTGTTGTTTGAGACTAGAAGGAACATTCGACGAATGTTTCTAAGGAGGGGAGAATGTTATACCGTAGTTCCGTGGTATGTATGCGAGGACGACGCATTTGAGAATACGACATTGAAATTGGAAAGGAAGAAAGAGGTGATTTTTTCACGGAAAAGTTTCCGGTTTTTGTGAAGGAAAAAGGTTCGTTAATGGGAATTGGATTCCCAGATTTGGTATTCGGACTTCTTGGAATATTAGAGATTTATGGAATTTTATTTTCGGAAATGGTCACGTGGGGCCCACGGGAGAAATTTACGGTTTTGTGGGGCCCACTTTGTTTTCGAGATTTTGGGTATTGTGGATATTTTCGGAAGATGAAATATTTTGGACGAGCAGTGAGGCGACACGTGTCACCCCCAGTGGTTTGGCCGAATATTATTTGTGCACAACACCCGACAGAGTCGCCGACTAAACGCTTTACACAACTCGCGAGGATAAATTCGCTATGTCATTTCTAATTTTTGCGGATTTTTCCGAGAGACGAAACATTTTGGACCAACGAGAGGCGACACTTGTCACCCTCTCATCGGGGACGCCAGGCTATCCGTGACGAATGGGTGGCCTATTTTGTCATGGATTTGGTAGGATATTTTTGTGTAGTAGTTAGAATGGACACTTGCCTAAATCCTCACCCTACACTTGCCTTGCACTTGGCATCATTCGCTATTGGTTGGCCAATGCTTGACCTATAAATACCCCTTTTAGATGAAGAGTTCTTCAACCACATTTCACTTTCCAAGTCTTGAAAATCCTCCCTTTCTTGTTGAAGTTTTCGCCCAACATCTCCCCTCTAGCCTTAGTGGCTTGGCCGAGAGCCCCCTCTAAAGCAAGCCCTAGCCAAACACTACCCCTCCTTGGTAGAAATGTTGCCTTCTAGTATTGTTATAATGCCCAAATTACCCTAGCTCAAACCCCTTAGTACTTAGTTGAAGTTGTGAAGAACTTCTAAGGGTTCTGGAGCGCATTGAGCGGCGGAGTAGAGCTAAACCTTGCTCGTGAGCGACTTTTATCTAGGATATTATTGGGCTTACCGAGGTAAATAACCTTATCCTCCTTTGTAATTAGAAAATACATACGTAGAAGTATAGGAATAAGTATAAATACTTAGAAGGATATTAAAGAATAGAATTGAACCGATATCACAAGAGAAGGGTTTAAAAGAAGAATAATAGAATCAGACTTACATGCGACTGTTTTCACAAAGAGACTCGAGTAGCTCACCTGCAGGAAAGTGCTGCCCAAATGTCCATAGAATAGCTAACCCTCTCGCTAGAGCTATGCAGACAAGATCTAGACGTTGATAGACGTATTTGACTATTATAGGTCGATTCTCTGCGCGCGACATATTCAACTTGGCAGGTGGATTTCGCCGAGAAGGTATGTGATTCTTCCTATCCTCTTGAGCATGATATTTTAAAGAATATAGTACTAGACGACGCGTGTGTTAATCGAATAATAATTACGCAATGTCTTCTGACTTAAGCCCGAATAATAATTACGGCAATGTCTTTTGACTTAAGCCCAATAAAAAGAATCAAGTAGTTCAAAAGAATTAAGAAACCTTTTAAGAGTAACACTTGGTTTTAAAAGCTTAAGAGTTATACTAGCTTTATGGAAAGTTAGGTATAACGGCTTAAGAGTGATAAAAAGAATGATTTATTGATTTAAGAAAATAAGAGACTTGACTTAATTATACTAATATGAATTTTGTTAAAAAGTGTGAAACCTCATTCGTGAGTAAATAGTATTTTTGGTTTTCAAAAGGAATGATGTTTTACCGATCAGAATGAATGTCGAACAAACCACAAAGCCGCTTAATAAAGTGGAAATGTTTTGACTAATAAAGTATTATTAAAACCAAGAAACTTCCATCCGCATAGAGCTAAGACGAGACAAAATGATATTACATTTCCTAGATCACGGTCATTGTAATAAGATTGTTATGAACAATAATAATCTACTCACACATAAGGTATATGTTTCTCAAATTGTTTTAAAGGATTAAAACTATGAACTACGAAACCTTTCGAAAATAAGAAACTTGAGTAATTGAAATTAGGCAAACTTGACGGTGGGAAAAGAATGTTGTTACTTGATTTTACAAAGAGAAGTGTTTTGATTTACTTCAAAAGATAATCACTCTATTTTTATACTACGGTATCAGGTGACTTTTGTGAAAGAAACGGATCTTTTAAAAGAGTAATACATGAAGTACTTTGGGGCTAAAAACCCGAACTTGTTAACATAATGTAGAAAGTACATTGTGTGAATAACTTGATTGTATTGATTTGTGATAGTCTTGTAATACTTTCTTGTTGACTTGATAAGTAAACATGTTAGGATGCTACGTGAGTTAGTATCTTGTGATGTTTGTGTAAAAGGGTTTTCCTTGTCAGGCTTAGGTTGTTTAACGATAAGTCGTTATGTTAATATTATATCACCATGATTCCGGTTGTCGCCTCCACGCGGGTAGACTCAAAGCGGTCTAGTGACCTATGATTCGAGAATACCTTATGTAGGTCAGATGGCCTATGCGAATCGCGGAGTTCCGTGTTAGTATGCGACCTTGTGGTCACGCGGTCTGTGGCTACGCGACGGCGATTCCAGACGCCGCCGGGAGTAGCTACCGACGTGGAATACCACGCGGCCATCGAGTGGCCCATGGCGAGCTACGGAAGTTCCAGGCTAGACGCGCACATTAGATATCGCGCGAAAGTGGCCTTTGATCATGACGGCCAGACAGATCTCATGATACGCTTACCTTAATTGTTTGTACTGGTTTTAGTAGTCGCCATGCCTTCGCATTTACCCGCACGGTTTTATGATGACATAGGTAGGACCGGTGTTCATGTATATTCCTCGTGCTTTTATATCATAGATCGCCAAGTGGCGGGCGTATTCCACGCATGATTGATGTTGTGGGCGTGAGACCCATTGTTACATTTGAGTGATGACTGGCGCGTGAGTCCCCGACTTGACGCGGATCGCTTAATTATTGTGAATCGTAGTTTTGGTTATCATACATGTCTCCCGCTTTATATAGACTACTATGATTTCATTTTACGCATTTTCGCCACATACTGTACTGCCGCATCGACTCTTCGGGGCCGCTCACGCCGCAGTAAAGCGTACTCCTACCGTTGATCCTCGCTCTTAGGATCACCGCTTGGGCTGGAAAGCTCCGCTTTCTCCGAGGCTTAGGATTTTGGTACGGTCCTCGTCGTTGTAGATATTTGCATTCAGGGTACGGGCCCCGTCCCGCCATTGTTGTTTTAAACTCTGCAGGTCCAGCACTGCTGTAAGCGTTGAGATGAATCGCTCATTTTGGGGTATTTATATACATATATGCCGAAAAGGCAACTTTTTCCCGTAAACCGTGTCTTAATTATACCGTTTCATATCTTGGTTGTTTTATATTCCGATTTCTCCGATGTATGACTACTGGTGCGGGTAAGGCACTACCACGCCCGAACGTCGCGTGACAATGTCATTTCTAATTTTTGCGGATGTTTCGAGAGACGAAACATTTTGGACCAAGGCGGCGCACACTTGTCACCCTCCATTGATGGACGTGGGCGCATTAGGCCGAATTGGATGACCATTTTTGTCTTGGAGTTGGTAGATATTTTGTGCGCAAGTTGGCAAGGACACTTGCCCAAATCTGACCTTACACTTGTCTTGCACTTGGCATAATCTTGGCCATTGGTTGGCCATCCCTTGACCTATAAATACTTCTTGTGATGAAGAGTTCTTCATCCACAAAATTACTTCCAAGTCTTGAAAAATCCTCCTCTCCTCATGAGCATTTCGTCCAACACCTCTCCCTTTGAGTAAAGTTTGGCCGAGGTCCCCAGCCTAGCAAATCTACCCTCCTTGGTAGAAAAGTTGTCTTCAGTATTGTTATAATGCCCAAAATACCCTAGCCCAAATCTCTTAGTACTTAGTAGAAGTTGTGAAGAACTTCTAAGGTTTCTTGAGCTATCTGAGCATACAACTTAGAGCTAAGCCTCGCCAGATCGACTTGTATCTAGGATATTATTGGGCTTACCGAGGTAAATAATCTTGTCCTTCTTTGTAATTAGAGAATACATATCGTTGTAGTATAAGAATAAGTATTAAATACTTAGAAGAATATTACAGAATAGAATTGAATCGTTATCACAAAGAAGGGTTTAAAAGAAGAATAATCAAATCAGATTTACTAGATCGCTTTCACAAGACTTGAGTAGCTCACCGCAGGGTGGAAGTCGCCAATTTTCCGTAGGATATAAAACCCTCGCTTAGAATCGTTACGTAATAGTCAACGCTGATAGACGTGTTCGACTATTATAGTCGATTCTTCGCGACATATTCAACTTGGCGGTGGATTTGTAGAAGGTATGTGATTCTTCCTAAAGCATGATATTTTTAAAATATATAGTACGCAGACGCATGTGTTAATCGAATAATAACTACGGCAATGTCTTTCGACTTAAGCTGAATAATACTTACTGATGTCGCGACTTAAGCTCGAATAATAAGGATCTGAAAGCATTTCAAAAGAATACTGAATCATTTTTAACAGAAGAGAACTAATTGGTTTTTAAAACAGAAGCTTAAGAGTTATACTAGCTTTATGGGAAGTTAGGTATAACCATTTAAGAATGATAAAAGAAACAGCTTTGCCTATGTGTTTATAACAGACTTATATTGATTTGTGAAAAGAATAAATAAGATGGTTTGATAAGTAGACATATGATGCTACAGTGTGTACTAGCACGTAACGCTTAAGCATAAGTTCTTGTCGCGCTTACGTTGTTTAACGATAAGTTTATGTTATGTAATCACTCACCCCGACACGTTACGGCGCCGACGCGGTAGATCAACGGGACCATGATTCGCGAATGGCCACGCGGTGCTATTACGCGACCACGCCAGTGAGTGGAGTTACGCGGTTATACGCGCCACGTTACGAGTCCACGACGCCAGATAGCTTTTCACGCGGTTATATACCCTACGCGTTTGAGCCTACGCGGGATTATGATTAGCTTGCATGATACACGCAAGCTCGCCGATCATCGCAGCCTAGAAAACCGCCATAGCTATCGCTGCTCCGCATGATGCGCAGCACGCGCGTTACCTCGCCGTTTCATACATATATAAATCGATTTTAAAATGATATGTTTTCATTTGTACATTAGCCACATACTAGTCAGTTATCGACGGTCGCTCATGCAGGTGGCAAAGCAGTGCTAGATCCGCATCCCAGATCTGCGTTAGGTCAGAGCTCATCTTCTCGAGGTTTACTGGTACGCCTCCCTCGTTGTAATTAGTTCGCAGACAGGTAAGGCGGCCCTCGCTCTCCATAGTTGTTTATTTTCAGAAACAGAGTCCTATTACATTTGGGATGTAATCGAAAACTTGGGTTATATGCCGATACGAAGCTTTTTCTTCTCGTATAAACCGTGTCTCATTTGTTAATCGCTTCATGTCTTGTTTTATATTCCGCCGATTACATCGATGTATGACTACCGGGTGCCCGCAAGGCATCACCACGCCCCGAACGGGTCGTGACACCTTACCCGCACCTGGCCATACATCAAAGAAAATCGGAAATATAGAACAAGACATGAAACATTATGAAAAGAGAAAACAGCTTATCTCAAGAAAAGCTTGCCTTTCGCATATATATAACTCCAAGTTTTTGCAGCATATCCCAACCGCATAACAGACTACTGCACTTAAGGAAGTAACAACTATGGCGACAGTGGCCCGCCATACCTCGAATGTACAAAACTATCTACAATACAGTGAGATCATACCCAAAAGTAGAGCCTCCTATACATTGAGCTCCCGACACCAACGCAAAGATCCTAAGGATGGATCTAGCACTGCCGCTTTACTCGCATGCATTTAACGCAGCCTCAAGGAGGTCAAGACAACAGTACTAAGTATGTGAAATCAGAAAGTACTTAAATGAAATCATATCATTTTAAAAATCATTTTTGCAAGATGTATGAAACAACCAAGGTAACCACACATACACATCATAAACAAGAGCAACAATAGGTAAATCAGAATGTGTCTTTTCTAGGCCGCGAATGATCGGCAGGCCACCGCCCGTAGTATCACCATGCAAGCCTAACTCGACTTCAGAATCCGCATAAAGGCCACTCACATAGGCCCGCATAGTGGTATATAACCCCGCATCGAGGTAGCTACTCGGCATCGCCCCGACTCGTAGTCCGCATGGCCACATGATCGCATGAGGTATAACCCCGCACACTAACCTCGAACTCCCGTAGCCCGCATAGGTCCCCGACCCGCATGAGGTATTCTCAATCACGGTCCTGCATCGCTCGAGTCTACCCCGCAGACGGAGGCGCCTAACCCCAGAATACGTCAAGAGCTGAGCGATATTACACTAACATAACAACTTATAGTTAAACAACATAAGCACAACAATAATACTTCTTACACAAACGCTACAAGACACTAACACACATAGCATCATATCATGTCTACTTATCAACCCATCTTATTATTCTTTTCACAAATCAATATAAGTCCGTTATAAACACATAGGTAAATCGTCTTTTATCATTCTTGTGGTTATACCTAACTTCCCATAAAGCTAGTATAACTCTTAAGCTTCGCTTTAAAACCAATTAGTTCTCTTCATAAAAATGATTCAAGATTCTTTGAAATGCTTTCGATCCTTATTATTCAAAGCTTAAGTCACAGACATTGCCGTAAGTATTATTCAGCTTAAATCAAAAGACATTGCCGTAAGTATTATTCAAAGCTTAAGTCGAAAGACATTGCCGTAGTTATTATTCGCTTAACACATGTACGCCTCACCGCACTATATATATATTTTAAAATATCATGCTTTAGGAAGAATCACATACCTTCTACAAAACCTCCCGCCAAGTCAATATGTCACGCAGAGAATCACCTATAATAGTCACGTACATCTATCAAAGTCTAGACTACTCAAGGTCATTCCAAACAGAGGGTTCACAATTCTATGGAAAGTCGGGCAGACTTCCCTACCCTGAGCTATATAAGTTCATCAGAAAACAAATTCTATGTAAGTATAGTTCAATTATTCTTCTTTATACCCTTCATCGTGATAACACTCAATTATATACGTAATATTCTTCTAAGTATTCATACTTATTCTTATACTTCTACAAGATGTATTCTCTAATTACAAAGGAAGGACAAGATTATTTACCTTTGAAGCCCAATAATATCCTAGATATAAGTCGATCCTGAGCGAGGCTTAGCTCCTAAGTTGTACGCTCCGATAGTTCCAAGGAAACCTTAGAAGTTCTTCACAACTTCTACTAAGTACTAAGGGATTTGGGGCTGGGGTATTTTGGGCATTATAACAATACTAGAAGGCAACTTTTCTACCAAGGGAGGGGGGTAGATTTCTGGCCAGCTAGTGCCCTCGCCAAACTTTACCTGGGATGGCTTGGACGAAAATGCTCAAGGGAGAGGGAAGGATTTTTCAAGACTTAGAAAGCTTGTTTGTGGATGAAGAACTCTTCATCACAAGAGGGGTATTTATAGGTCAAGGGATGGTCAACCAATGGCCAAGATTATGCCAAGTGCAAGGCAAGTGTAAGGCCAAGATTAGGGCAAGTGTACCTTATCCACTTGCACACAAAATATCCTACCAACTCCAAGACAAAAATAAGCCATCCATTCGGCCCTATGAACGCCTCACATCCATCAATTGGAGGGTGACAAGTGTCGCCCTCCCGTTGGTCCAAAGTGTTTCGTCTCTCGGAAAAATCCGCAAAAATTAGAAATGGCATAGCCGGAATTTATCCTACGCGAGTCTAGTAAAACGTTTCGTCGAAAAACGATTCTTTGTGAGAGTTGTGCCCAAAAAATGTCCCATGCCTAAACTTTAAGGCTAAACTTGCGTACGTACGCCCTCACGTACATACTCCGGAAAATACGGGGTATAACACCTATGCTTGTGATAGCTTTTGTGGTGCAAGTGTTGTATTTTTGTGCTACCGCGTCTCTCGTTGGAAGGCCGGCTATCTGGTTGATTGATGGACATACTGACACGTTGGATGGTCCACGGGTATGCTTCCACTATATCGATTCTTGATGGACATACTGACACGTTGGGAGGCCCACGGGTATGCTTCCACTAGGGGTGTTATTATTGTTACTTGATTGGACATACTGACACGTTGGGTAGCCCACGGATATGCTTCCACGGTGAGTATTCTCTTGTTATTTGTTTGGACATACTGACACGTTGGGTAGCCCACGGGTATGCTTCCACAGTGAGTATTATCTTGTTAGTTGTTTGGACATACTGACACGTTGGGTAGCCCACTGCATGCTTCCGTGGATTGTTATCTTGTTATCTCCTTTGGGCATACCGACACGCTGGATGGTCCACGGTACGGGCCCACCAGACGGTTCAGGCCATGCTTATACCGAGTGAGATGCTTAACACGCGCCATCATGCGTTAAATTCGTTGTATTTGAGTGATGATTTCACGCACGTAGTCCCTATCTTGATACGATCGCTAATATATATCAGGAATCGTAGTTTGGTTATCATACATGTCTCCTGCTTTTATATAGACTATTATGATTTCATTTACTGATTTTCGCCACATACTGTTGTACCAGACCTCCTTCGGGCCGCGTTCATGCCGCAGTTAAGGTACATACTTGCGATCCACACTCTTAGGATCGATGTTCGGTTCTCTAAAGCTCCATATCTCCTAAGCTTGTCCCGTGGTACGGTTCCTCAAGTAGTAGACTTTTGTATATTCAGGTATGGCGGCCCCGTCCGTCATTATAGTTTCAAAATTCTTAGAGGTCCAGCACTGCAAGGTGTTTGTAAGGGATGAATCGCTCAAGTTTTCATTTATGTTCGTGGCGTAACCGCTGGTTAGCCTGTTTCATATTTTATGTCTTGTCTCATGTAGTAGTTTTTATTTCCGATTTTCTCGATGTTGTATTCTGTGGTGCCCGGTAGGCACGATCACTTTAATTCGTTCGGGTCGTGACACGAATATTTCGGATAAATTTTGGATCGAATTCGGATCCGAATATTTCGGATATACAAAAAATCGGATTTGTTTTCCCTTTCTTGCATCTCATTTTATTTCTTAGGTATAGCTCAAGAGCTAACTCAAATTTTAAAATAACCCTTTCATTTTTATGCATATATATTTATTGAAAGTTATTTTCTGTTATTTATTTTTTGGTGACTTATTTAGCTTGTTACTATTTTGACGACGATATTTGAAAACGAATGACAAATTACAAAATTAGGAAGGAGTACAAAATAAGGAAGGAGAAGGGAAGAACGATGGTATCTTACCTACGATTTTGAAATGAAATAACATGGAGTTTTGGACAATATTAACGAGCAATACAATAACATAGAGTGTAGTTAGTTTTAAAATTGAGTGAGTTTATATTTTAACTTTGATTTGAAATTTTAACATTAATTGAGGGCATTTAATTATTTATTAGCATTCCAAGATAAAAAGTTCTTTTTTTTGTATAAAGAGTAGTAATATGAAAATACTTAATATTAATATAATATTTGGAATAATATTAATACGGATTGGTACGTGTAAATAGTTAAAAATAAAATTTGTGAAACACTTAATTTTTAGTACCAAAGCTTTTTAATCGGACCAAAAAGGGCGACTTCTCCAAGTCGCCCTTTTTGGTTAGCACCAAAGGAGGCGACTTTTCCAAGTCGCTTTTTTTGACCGAACCAAAAGGGGCGACTTCAAATAGTCGCCCTTCTTGCTTTATTATTTATTTTTAATAAATTCAGACCAAAAATGGCGACTTGGCCAAAGGGGGCGACTTTAAGTCGCCCTTTTTTATCCGAACCAAAAGGGGCGATTTCAAATAGTCGCCCTTCTTGCTTTATTATTTATTTTTAATAAATTCGGACCAAAAAGGGCGACTTGGAGAAGTCGCCCTTTTTGGTCCGAACCAAAGGGGGCGACTTTAAGTCGCCCTTTTTGGTCCGAACCAAAGGGGGCGACTTTAAGTCGCCCTTTTTGGTCCGAACCAAAAGGGGCGACTTCAAATAGTCGCCCTTCTTTCTTTATTATTTATTTTTAATAAACTCGGACAAAAAGGGCAAATTCTCCAAGTCTCCCTTTTTTATCCGAACCAAAGGGGGCGACTTTAAGTCGCCCTTTTTGGTCCGAATTAATGGGGGCGATTTTTCCAAGTCACCCTTTTTGATCCAAACCAAAAGGGGCGACTTGAAGTCGCCCTTTTTGTGATGACCAAAAAGGGCGATTTGAAAAAGTCGACCCCTTTGGTGAAATTAAAAAGGGCGACTGTATGTCGCCCTTTTTGGTCCGAACTAAAAGGGCATTTTTTAGTCGCCCTCTTTGGGGCGATTTGTTGCAGTATGTCCAAACTTGGTGTTCTTAATATTTTCATACCACCAAGTTTGAAGGAGAGGGTAGAATAAAGTAGCACTAAGGGTAGATTAGCCATTTCCCTATGTATTAGTTATAGCCATTAGTTAGCTAATCATGCAATTAGTTAGTTAGTTCAAATCCTAACTGCCTAGCTATAAAGGCATTCTCTATGAACAGTAACACATAATTTTTGATGAATAATATTCAGTGCTCTCTTCTTTTTCTCTACTACACCTACTTGTTCTTGAGTTCTTCATTGATGAATACTCATTATTCTTAGGAATCTCCCTAGAATTGGTCATCATCGAACCCCCTATTCATGATTTTTAGTGAATTCAGTTACCACAATAATTAGGAGCATACATGCTTCAAAGTATGTAAAGAACATAACACTATTAAAGGCATTATATAGGTTCTTAGAAAATAAAGTAACACTAGAGGAATTTTGACAACTTGGTTGGAAGAAAGTGGGATATGAGAACTAGAATGATTTGGGTTGTTTGGCACTTTTCTTTACAAAATTATGCCTTGGATAAGATATACAACTTGCTAGACATACAAATGCTTCTGTGCCATTGTATGTTGGTCTCATCCCATATCTGTTGTTTGGAGTTCTCACGTACGTGGACCGCTGAATTTAAATATTCTTTTCTTGAAAACGTAGTTCAAGATTATAGCTATCTTGTTTGAGGTTAATCTCTTTTTCTGCTGGCCTTTAGAATCTACATATCTATGCTTATAGTTATTTTATTGGAAACTTTATTCAAATGACTTTGTAAAATTAAATCATGTTTAGGGATGTGTTTCATATTTTCAAATGGTCAAGCTCATATCATTAGTTTGACTAAAAGTAATTGCCCATTGAATCTTAAAATGACTGTAGTGTTAGGGTTTGTTTTGATTTTCTACCATAATTAGAATTATTTTACTTGGTTGAAAAAAAAATCTTCGTGGAAAATGTCTCTTTCATATTTGACTAATTTTTTCTTTGGAGGAAAAGTTTTTGGATTTCTATCAATTGAATATATTCACACGACAACAAAACAACATCCATAATGTAATCTTTTAGGATTAAAGAGCGAGTCTTGTTTCGGGGACATTATTCTCTATAAACTTTTTGATTAGTTTTCTAATATATATGTGTGTGTCAATTGACCAAGCGATATTAAAGATTGTGGCTCTTTTAGTATACTTTTTAGTATTGTCTGATTTATATATTATTATTCAATATTTGCAATTATTAGTTATTGCATAACGCTCTGTTATTTCGATCCCAACACTATCACTCTATCCCTAAATAAAATTATACTATTGAAAAAAAAATGTAAACAAAAAGGTAACACTTGTAATATATTAAGATGCAGTTTCAAATTCTTTTCTCTATTAGGAGCAACGCGTAACATCCATCACGTACGTCAATGACGAGTGTTCATATTCTTACTCGGTACACGTGAATTTTGAAGACAAACAAAAAGATGGATAAGATTTGTAAATTGTAACATACCTTTTACTTCCCTTCTCGATCGCTAATTGGTTAACCCCAACGCAAGGCTGGTAAAAGTGATAAAAATGAAAGAAAGATTGAAGACATTCTCTAAGCAAATGGTACGTACAAATACGAGATACTTAGCGTGTGAAATTAAGAACCCATCTTTATAAGTCGTGTATGACAATTGTGAGTGAAGCTTGCAATTTAAGCGCAAAGGAAGAATTTCCCTTTCCATATGTCTTACTACTTTACTTGATTCCATATCTTTTTAACATTTATGTATCTCAAATCAACCTGACTAATTTTAATTCACACCGGATAACATACTAAGCGAGGTAAATTCATCTCTATTGAAAGGTTCTTTATTTTTAAAGATTCAAATTCGAAACTTCTAATTAAAAGTTTGAAAAATTCACTTATTCCATTGCAATGTTTCGGTGGTATTCCATTTCTCTTTTTAATCTTTCGGTATTTCAAATCGAACTACTTGACTAATTCCGATTCACACTGGATAAGTCAGACTAAGGGAAGTAAATCCTTCGCTATTGAAAGGTTCTTTATTTTCAAAGATTTAAATTTGAGACCTCCGATTAAGAGTTAGAAGAAATTTTAAATATTCCATATTCCTTTTATTTGCTGGTCCTTACGTGGAGTGAAGCTGGAATTTCACTTTAAAAAGTTTCGACAAGAACCTTGCCGACTCTATAGATGCCTGACTATATATATATATATATATATATATATATATATATGTAGTTTCAGGCAGGCAATAAACTCAAATATTTCAAATCTTTGTAAGTTAGCTAGCGAGACGTTCGACATGGATACAAACTCACACTTTGAAGGAAATCATGAGTCCGTCGGTGTAGAAAATGGGGTACGTTTAGTTTGATCTTCATTTCTCAAAACTAAATTATTTGACATATTTAATTGCCATTCTTGCAGTTCGAAATTTACCCGGCAGCCCTTAATATCATTTGGGGAAAGGATGCACGATACTGGAAACTACCTGAAGGGTCAGTACAGTATAAATATTTGTCACTTTGTACATATTCTTATGAGCAGATGGAATAGATTAGGTGGTAACTAAACTATTTGAAGAATGAACTAAAGATTCCGGAAATATTACTTAGTACAATTTTCCACCGAGTGGTATATGAACTATATGAGATAGGGGCGGAGCTAATTACAGGGAAAGGAGTTTAATTGAATTCCATAATTGGTTGAAAAATTCTACTATGTAAATAGAGATTTTTTTTTTATATATATATGAACTGTTGAATCGCTCTTATATTAAAGTTACGTTGTAGTACAGTGGTACTTATGGGGTTTTTCAAAACTTGCCCAAGGTCACAAGTTTAAATCCCAACTATAAAATTACACTCCATCCGTTCCAATTTAAGTGTGTTAGTTTAATTTGACACGGAGTTTAAGATATAAATGTAGACTTTTGAATCTTGTAGCCTTAAATTAAAGATATGTAGGGTCTTTTAAATCTTGTGGTCTTAAACTTGTCTTGAAATTGAAAAACTTACTAAATATAAAAAGATCACTCTTTTTGAGACATACCAAAAAGGAAAGTAATTCACTTAAATTGGGACGGAGAAAGTAATATTTTTTCGAAACTTCCTTATACAAAATCCTCGCATAGTGGGCCGTGATAGATTATGATTCGAACCCAATAGAGACAAAAAAAACTTGGTGTATGATTCTTCTCATCTATATGCCTAGGCTTTGGATGGTAGAGTTACTCGCTATCTAGATTAGTGGGAGATAGGAAGTACCTGGTGGTGGAATAGTCGAGATGCGTGCAAGGTGACCCGAATATCACAGTTACTAAGAAAGTTGATAATTGTTAGATAGTACATTGAATGGTAGTATGATTTTGCATAATGTGATCTAATGTTGGATTTGATGAACAGGAAAAGTCCAGCTACACTTGTACAAGTAAGTTGGCTAGAGGTAACAGGTTGGTTTGACAAAGTAGAGCCAGGCACAACATATGATATTAAGTTCGAGGTGAAATTGACACCAGATGCATTTGGTTTCAATGAGTTACCCATCTACTTTATGGCCAAATATGGAAAGAAAAACATATGGAAGAAAATCTATTTGACAAAAGATGCCAATGTTGATTCAGATGGATTATATCTCATACCAAAAAATCTTACCATTACAACAGATAAAGATATATATGATGATAACAAGCTTTGTTTTGGGCTCTATGAAGTCTGGAGTGGGAAATGGAAAGGAGGATTAATAATCCAAAAAGTACTCATTCAGAAGATCTAGAAGATGGGAGGATTAATATATACATCCATTAAGTCATACATAACAAATGAATGTTTCATACAAGTTTTCTGTTATAATCTTTGGTACTTCTCCGTCCAAATGGTTTTATATTTCCTAATTGTAATAGTGAGTTATTGTGAAAATAAATGTTTGTTGTATACGTGTTCGTTTGACCTTCTTGGCTTGTATTTTAATTTTCTGTTTTAGTTATTTTGTAATAAGTATGATTTATAAATTTGAGATGTAGAAAATTTGGGTCTTTAAAATTTATGTATGTCTGTTAGACTTAATGATCTGAGATCAGATAATAATGAAGCTTTTGATACGACCAATTTTGACGTCAAGAATCCTCTCTTTTTATTTTGAATGAAAATTATAAAATTAGACTGTAACTGCATATAAAGTAAAGTCTATCAAAAAATGTCATTTTAATTCATTTTGGTTTTAGTCTTCTCCTATTTTTTTTTGGTCAATAGATAAACGATTGGCTTGTTATTTGGCAAAATCTCACTTACGATAAAGCTTATATTCAGATTATGTGTAATCAAACTTGAAGATTGAGACCCCTCTGGTCTCAATATTTCAACAGTTTTCAGTTTTGCTTTATATACAACATTGGACTTATATGGTACTCCTTATCAAACTTCAAATATTTATATAAAGTAGTCATATAATTTAACATGACACACACAATTAAAGGTTTTGAACTTAAATCTCATCGTAAAAAATAAAACAACCCATGTATGTTGCCGCTAAAATGAAGAGTCCGAAACTTAAATGACCCTAAAATGAGGCATTGAACTAAAATACCCAAAAAAAAAAGTAACATTACATTTTTCTCAGAAATTTTCTACGCAATAGGACTTAACCGGATACAGTTAAGTCCTATTGTGCAGTAAATTACTGCGCAATAGTGGTATAATTTCAAACCTTTGAAATTCAAAAAAATTCCATATTTTGACCAAAGATTAGTCATGTCTCAAGATTCCGGAATGTCAATATTTTATATAGAACCTGATATTTTTTCTGCGAACAATAATATAGGCTCAATTCATCAAGGATACCTAAATGTTCGGATCGTCGTTTTAGGGGTTATAAAGTGCCCGAAGTAACTTTAGTTTGGAAACTTGTTATCATAATTAGGTTTAAGTGTTTTATTTTTTAGGATTTTGATTTAGCGTGTATTTTTTAGTCAAGGCATAGCTTTACCTCAAATATGTCAATATTTTTTTTATAATTAATTTAGGACGTCGCACGAGTTAGTAATAAATAATAATAAAGACTAAGATAACTAAATATCATTAAGAAAATAATATGAAAAAATATAATATTAACTTAAATTGTACAACTTAATTACATATACACAATCTCTAATGGGTTCCACATGTGGTAGTCTTTAGAGTAACCTTAGGCCAAAGCTCATACGATCTCCACCACCCTCACTATCATATCTATCCCCCTTGCTCTTTTTAATAATAGTGTTATACCCCGTATTTCCAGAGTATGTACGTAAGGGAATACGTACAAAATCTAGCCTTAAAGTTTAGGCACAAAACGTTTTTTTGGGCACAACTCACAAAACGAATAGTTTTCCGACGAAACGTTTCCACAGCTTTCGTAGGGTAAATTCCGGCTATGCCATTTCTAATTTTGCGGATTTTTCAGAGGCGAAACATTTTGGACCAACGGGAGGGCGACACTTGGCACCCTCCAATTGGTGGACTTGAAATCGTCCATTGGACGAATTGGACAAGGTTGGCACGTTTTTTGTGCCTTTGCACAAGTCAAGGATTAGGTAGGATATTTTGTGTGCAAGTTGGCCAAGGACACTTGCCCTAATCTTGACCTTACACTTGCCTAGCACTTGGCAAATCTTGGCCATTGGTTGGCCATGTCTTGACCTATAAATACCCTTTGGATGAAGAGTTCTTCATCCACAAATCAATTTCAAGTCTTGAAAAATCCCTCCTCTCTCTAAAGCTTTTCATTCAAAGCCTCCTACCCCCTCCTTTTGAAGTTTGGCCGAGGCCCCTAGCCTAGCCGAAATCTACCCCTCCCTTGGTAGAAAAGTTGCCTTCTTGTATTATTATAATGCCCAAAATACCCTAGTCCAAATCCCTTAGTACTTAGTAAGTTGAAGAACTTCTAAGGTTTCCTGGAGCATACAACTTAGAGCAAAACCTTGCTCAGCGCGACTTTATCTAGGATATTATTGGGCTTACCGAGGTAACTAATCCTAACCTCTTTTGAATTAGAGAATACTTTTGTAGTAGTATAAGAATAAGTATTAGATACTTAGAAGAATATTGCAGAATAGAATTGAATGTTATCACAAAGTAGGGGTTTAAAAGAAGAATAATCAAACTGATTTACATAGATCTGCTTTTCAAAGAGACTTGAGTAGCTCACCGGGTAGGGAAGACGCCCAATTTTCCGTAGGATATAGAACCCTCTGCTTAGAATTTTACAAAGTAGTTCGAACGTTGATAGATATGTCTGACTATTATAGGCTGATTCTCTGCGCGCGACATATTCAACTTGGCAGGTGGTTTTCGCTGAGAAGGTATGTGATTCTTCCTAAAGCATGATATTTTACAATATATATGTAGTACGGTAGACGCATACGTGTTAATCGAATAATAACTACGGCAATGTCTTTGACTTAAGCTCGAATAATACTTACAGAATGCCTCACGCTTAAGCTCGAATAATACTTACTGAATGCCTCACGCTTAAGCTCAATAATAAAGAATCAAAGCATTTCAAAAGAATCTCGAATCATTTTTAACAGAAGAGAACTAATTGAGTTTTAAAACAGAAGCTTAAGAGTTATACTAGCTTTATGGGAAGTTAAGTATAACCACTTACGAATGATAAAAGAAACAGTTTGCCTATGTGTTTATAACGGACTTATATCAATTGTGAAAAGAATAATAAGATGGTTTGATAAGTAGACATGATATGATGCTATGTGTTAGTGTCTTGTAACGCTTTGTATAAGAGAGTATTCTTGTTGTGCTTATGTTGTTTAAAGATAAGTTATGTTAGTGTACTATCACTCACCTCTTGACATATTACGGGGTTAAGCGCCTCCACGCGGGTAGACTCGGTGATGCAGGACCATGATTCGAGAATACCTCATGCGGTTCAAGGACCTATGCGGAGCTACGGGAGTTCCAGGTT
This sequence comes from Przewalskia tangutica, assembly GCA_029844215.1. Taxonomy (NCBI): domain Eukaryota; kingdom Viridiplantae; phylum Streptophyta; class Magnoliopsida; order Solanales; family Solanaceae; genus Przewalskia; species Przewalskia tangutica. The sequence goes on from CM056727.1 coordinate 71,688,753, forward strand.
AGTGACGCGGGTTATACCTCACGCGGTCTATGTGGCTACGCGACTACGAGTCGGGGCGATGCCGAGGAGTAGCTACCCTCGATGCGGGGTTATGTACCCTATGCGGGCCTATGTGAGTGGCCTATGCGGACTACGAGAGTCCAGGATTAGGCTTGTGTTATACCCCGTATTTCCAGAGTATGTACGTAAGGACGTACGTGGAGAATTTGAGCCTTAAGTTAGGCTTTGGTTCGAAATTTGGGCACAAGTGCCGAATAGATTCGTTTCCGATAAACGCTTTCCACGACTTACGTTGGGAAAATTCCGGCTATGTCATTTAGTATTTTTGCGAATTTTTCCGAGAGACGAAATGTTTTGGACCAACGGAGGGTGACACTTGTCACCCTCAGTGGCGTTGGGTCCCGATTGGGTCACGCTTTACATGGCCTATTGGCTCCTTGTTTTGGCCTTGTTTTGTGGCTTGTTTGGTGCCATGTTTTGTGCCTTGTTTTGTGGAGTAGGGTTTAGGGTGCACTTGGCTTAATCTTGTCCTTACACTTGCTATACACTTGGAAGGATCTTGGCCCTTGGTTGGCCTTTGGTTTTGCTATAAATACCCCCCTAAATGTGAAGACTTCATCCATTCCAAAAACTTCCAAGTCTTGAAACCCTCTCCTCCCCCTTTGTGAGCTCTAAACCGAGAGCCTTCCCCCTCCCCCTTTTCGTGTGGCCTTTGGCCGAGAACACCCCCTCCCCCTAGCCTAGTGTGCTAGCCGAGCCTACCCCCCCCCCCCCCTTGGTAGAAAGTTGTCTTCCAAGTATTGTTATAATGCCCAAAATACCTTAGCCTTGTACCTTGTAGTATTCCAAAGATACCTCTATACGTAGAGCCCGGAAATACTACCCTTTTATCCCTTTAGTCTCAAACCGAAACCCTAAGAAAATCTTCGTTGATTGATCAAGTATTTAAGTAGAAGTTGGTTAGAACTTCTGGGTTGTTTGGAGCGGGATGGAGCACGGAGTCGAGCTAAACGTTGCTAAAGATCGACATTTAACTTGGATAATTATGGGCTTATCGAGGTAATTATCTTGTCCCTCTATTTGTAATTGGAAATTACATGTTATTAGAATATATAGTTGAAGTATACTATATATAGAACTAAGCTTAGTACTGCGGCAATGTCTTTTGACTTAAGCCTGAAAAATAAAGAAAAGAACTGCACTGCATTTACATAGGATTGCGATGAGACTTGTGTAAGACATCGAGTAGAATTGTACACGCCCGGTTAGGCGTGTAAAACCCCCGTTGGCTTGGTGGTAGGCCTCGATAGAGGAGGAGATTTACTGTGGGGGAGTCTTCGAATTTTACGTAGAAATGGAACCTTGTGTTTTGAAGTTAATAGACGTTTGTGACCTTTCTAGGTGAAAGTACTAAGAGTAGCGTATTCTACTTGAGGAGTGGAAAGGGCTAGCAAGGTTGTAGTACTTGGAGCATTTTGCTTATTGTCGATACTCGTCGCGAGGTATGTGAACCTCTTCCTATCTGTTCTAGCATGATATGTGTGTAACTATGTAGTACGGTGGACGTACAGGTGCTAAGTGTATTTGTTTGGTTTAAACATAAAGTGTTATAACGACTTTATGGGAAGTTGGTTATAACAGCTTTATGTAGGTAAGAAAATGGTTTACTGATGTTAGAAGTTAAGAGACTTGATCTTATAAGATAAGAGACTTAACTTATTTGTTTTAATGTGGATGTTTGTGTGAAACCTCATTCATGAGTAATGAGTACTTGGTTTTTAAAGGGATAATGTTTTACTGATTTCGGAAATCAGAATGTGTATCGACTGCACCAACGCAGCGTTAATAAAGGAAAATGTATTGAATAATGATGTGTTGTATTAAAACCGGTAGAAACCTCCATCCGCATAGAAGCTAAGATGAGACAAAATGATATTACATTTTCTAGATCATGGTCATTGTAATAAGATCGTTATAAACAAGAATAAACTACTCACATATATGACATATGTTACTCAATTGTTTTAAAAGAGATTAAGACTATGAGTTATGAAACCTTTCTAAAAATAAGTGACTTGAGCATTTGAAAATGAGAAGCTTGAGTAATTGAAACTAGGCAAACCGGAACTTAGGAAAAGAATGTTGTTACTTGATTTTGAAAAGGAATGTGGGTTGGTCATTCTAATACTACGGGTATAGGGTGACTTTTATAAAAGTAATGGATCTCTTTAAAAGAACTTAACGTATGTAGTACTTTGGGGTTAAAAACCGGACTTTGGCATAAAATGAAAGTACTTTGAGTTGTGTGAAACTTGCTATGCTTGTTGTTGTGAAACTTGCCTATGCTTGTTGTTGTGAAACTTGCCTATGCTTGTGATGATAGCCTTTGTTGTGCAAGTGTGGTATTTACGTATACCGCCTCTCGATAGAGGCGGTCGACTTGTTGAGAACTTACTGACGCGTCTTTGGCGGTGATGGAGAATTCCACGGGTATGTTTCCATTTTGATTCTCGTCTTGTTGTTGATGTCACACGGACATGTCTACACCACGCAGATTAGGGGCATGCGGCCACGCGCCGTTGATTACCCGATACATTGTTATTGTGGTTACATGGACATGTCTACACCGAGGTAGAATTCCGGGGCATGTGGCGTGCGGCGGTTGATCACCCAAAGATATTATTGTTGATGTCACGTGGACGTGTCACACCGAGGTAGAATTCCGGGCGTGTGGCCGTGGGCATTGGTATTATTGTTGCATCATGGACATGTCTACACCGACGCAGAATCCGGCACGCGGCCGATGCGAACATGATTGATGTTGTGGCGTGAGACTCATAGTTATATTTGAGTGATGACTTGAGGCGTGAGTCCCCGATCGACATGATCGCTTATGTTGGAATCAGAGTAGTTTGGTTATCATACATGTCTCCCGCTTTATATAGACTAGTATGATTTCATTCTGATTTTACGATTTCACATACTTGGTACTGTTATCGACCTCCTTCGGGGCTGCGTTCATGCCGCAGTAGAGGTACATCGGTCGTGGATCCTCGCCTTAGGATCTCGGTTCATCATTTTGGGAAGCCCGTTTCTCGAGGCTTATCTTTGTTATGTGTTCCCTGAGTTGTAGGTTCTTGTACATTCAGTGGTATGGCGCGGCCCTGTCCCGTCATAGTTGTTGTAAATCTTAGAGGTGCGTAGTACCGCCAAGGCGGTGGTTTGTAAAAAAGGATTAAACTGCTCATTTTGAAAGAGTTGTATTTATATATGTTATTGGAAGGTAACCGTTGGTTGGCCTGTTTTACGATCATATATCTTGTTTCTTGTTTAAAGTTTTATTTTCCACGGTTTTCTCGATGTTGTGTCACTAGGTGCCCGGATAAGGCACGAACTGCCCCGGACGGTCGTTACAAAAGTGGTATCGAGCGATTAATCCTCGGAAAGTGTCTACGACCGTGTCTAGTAGAGTCTTGATTATCGATGTGTTGTGCACCACATCTATAATCGTGAGGTCGCAGACATTTAGGATTGGTTTCCATTCTTCTCATTCGAGATCGTGCCTTAGAGCGTGTTGTAAGTTGGACCCTCCGACGTATCTCGTTTTTACCGCTTATGCCTCCGCGCAAGGCAACGAGCCACGGGCGGCAAGACACCGAGGGAACCGCTAGTGAGATCTGAGGAGAATGCGAGGCGCAGCCCGCACAAGACGAGGTTGTGCTTGACGGCGGGTTTTGGACGCCGCCACCCCAAAGAGGTTAGAGCGCAGAATGGCTGCCGAGACCGCAGACACGAGCCTCCAGCCCCACACCGGCGAGGAGATGGGTTACGCGAGATGGCGATTCTTTGGCCGTGGTCGTGGCGAGATATGAGGATAGGCCGATGCAGCAGCCTGGCCCAGAGCACCAATGGTTCACCCCGAGCAGATAGTTTGAGGCTACGGGACTTTACGAGTTAGCCCGCCAGAGTTTTATGGGTCGAGGTTCGAGGATGATCCGCAGGAGTTCATCCGGCAGCTGACGGATCACGCGGTGATCAAGGCTTCAGAGACCGAGTCAGTGACCTTTGTTCGCATCGGCCGCGTGATACCGCAATCGATTGGTTTGATTCACGGGAGCTTTCCGGGAGAGCACGCACTCCAGCAGATGGGATGAGTTTTCGGGCTTTCTCACTCACTTCGCCTCGCATGGATGAGGGCACGGGCCGACGATTTTTGATGCTTAGACAGAGCGCGTGACGGTTCGGGAGTACAATGGAGTTCGACTCATCGTCTGGCGACGCCCAGCGTTGGTAGCTAGTATGGAGGATCGAGTGCACCGATATGTTACAGGCTCGATGATTACATGTCGAGGCATGTTCGGGAGTAGCTCTTCACCGGCATGGACATTGCCCGCACGCAGCTCACGACCGGGATGTGAGGCACGGAGAGGTCGACGGAATGACCAAGATCAGCGTAAGAGGCCGTAACAACGTGGTCCTTTGGTGACTTTCGAGGCGGACCGCCTCAGAAGATACTAGTTTTGTACCTCCGCCAGCAGAGTGGTCCTCCACAACCTTGAGTATTCGGAGCAGTCGTGGCTCGAGGTTGAGTTTCAGGAAGTAAGGTGTTGGCGGATGCGGTCACCCCTACCTCGGTGTGGTCGATGGTAGACCGCATTTCGGGAGTGTCGTGGTGCCGGGAGCTTGTTATTTTTGCGGCCAGGCCATTTTGCGAGGAATTGTCCGACTGGCGGTAGCACGGATGTTACGACTCACCTACGGATCGATGGGTCTGGTTCATCGCCTTCTATAGCACTGCGCAGTGCCTATGATTGAGTGGAGCGGTAACTTCGTATATCCTTAACCCTCAGAGTTTTGGTATGCTTGTTATGATGGTCTCATTATTATGTGCTATGTACGAATAGCGTTGTGTTAATTGTGAGTTAGAAAACATGCTTAGTTGGGAGGATACGATGGGGGCATGGTAAGTGTGAACCTTAGACTATGTCACGACTGAGACCTTAGTGGTAAGGTCGTCTTGAGTTAAAGATTTATGTTATGTTTGACCCTTATCAGAGTAGTAGTATACGTGGGATTTATGTGTGTGATAAGTCCGTGGGTAGTGTGAGATGGAAGGGGTAGCTTTCATAATGTGAATTAGTAAGATTGTTCGGATCGGGAACAAGAGTTCGCGTTGGGGGTCGGGTTGAGGACCATTTGCGGGTCAACCCAGAACCCGGTTTAGGGTGGGTCGATTCTGGGTGGTCCCGGTGGTAGGGTCACGAGGATGCTAGGCCCAAGTTTGTATGACCATCGTATGAGTTGGTGGATATGTTCGACCAGAAGCGGATCGTGGAGGCCGGGAACGGCCTTAGAGAAGATCGAAGTTAGTAAGATGACCAAGTTTGGAGGTAGTGACTCCAAGGGTTGGAAACAGAAGCGTTGACGGAAGCGTGGTACAGATACTAGAAAGAGTTTGAGTATTCGAGAAGGGTATAACAAGATAGGGGTAAAGTGAACGTGTGTGATCGTTTCTTTTGTGAAATGAAGGTGTGAAGGGAGTATATTTTAGACCTCAGGTAAGGGGTTTTTGTGATGATTAGAGGTGTTTCCTCGTTGACCTGGGTTTAAGTATTGGTGCATTTGTTATTTTTATGGCCAGGTGTGGCATGATTGTTTTCGTGCGTATAGCAGTGAAGGCTATACTAGCGCATGTTTGTGTTGAGACTTGAGAAGGAACATTCGGGACGAATGTTTCTAAGGAGGGGAGAATGTTATACCCCGTATTTCCAGAGTATGTACGTAAGGACGTACGTGGAGAATTTGAGCCTTAAGTTAGGCTTTGGTTCGAAATTTGGGCACAAGTGCCGAATAGAGTCGTTTTCCGACGAAACGTTTCCACAGCTTACGTTGGGAAAATTCCGGCTATGTCATTTAGTATTTTTGCGAATTTTTCCGAGAGACGAAATGTTTTGGACCAACGGGAGGGTGACACTTGTCACCCTCAAGTGGGCGTTTGGGTTGGCCGATTGGGTCACGTTTCTATGGCCTATTGGCTCCTTGTTTTGGCCTTGTTTTGTGGCTTGTTTGGTGCCATGTTTTGTGCCTTGTTTTGTGGAGTAGGGTTTAGGGTGCACTTGGCTTAATCTTGTCCTTACACTTGCTATACACTTGGAAGGATCTTGGCCCTTGGTTGGCCTTTGGTTTTGCTATAAATACCCCCCTAAATGTGAAGACTTCATCCATTCCAAAAACTTCCAAGTCTTGAAACCCTCTCCTCCCCCTTTGTGAGCTCTAAACCGAGAGCCTTCCCCCTCCCCCTTTTCGTGTGGCCTTTGGCCGAGAACACCCCCTCCCCCTAGCCTAGTGTGCTAGCCGAGCCTACCCCCCCCCCCCCCCCTTGGTAGAAAGTTGTCTTCCAAGTATTGTTATAATGCCCAAAATACCTTAGCCTTGTACCTTGTAGTATTCCAAAGATACCTCTATACGTAGAGCCCGAAAATACTACCCTTTTGTCCCTTTAGTCTCAAACCGAAACCCTAAGAAAATCTTCCTTGATTGATTGAAGTATTTAAGTAGAAGTTGGTTAGAACTTCTAAGGGTTGTTTGGAGCGGATGGAGCACGAGTTGAGCTAAACGTTGCTAAGGATCGACATTTAACTTGGATAATTATGGGCCTATCGAGGTAATTATCTTGTCCCTCTATTTGTAATTGGAAATTACATGTTATTAGAATATATAGTTGAAGTATACTATATATAGAACTAAGCTTAGTACTGCGGCAATGTCTTTTGACTTAAGCCCAAAAATAAAGAAAGAATCGCATCGCATTTACATGTGATCGTATTGCAGAGACTTGTGTAGTATTATCGAGTAGAATTGTACACGTCCGGTTAGACGTGTAAAACCCCCCCCGGGTTGGCTTGGTAGCCGGCCTCGATAAAGGAGGAGATTTACGCTGTTGCGGGGGAGGTGCTGCCGAATTTTCTGTTGAGAAATGGAACCTTGTGTTTTGAAGTAAATAGACGTTTGTGACCTTTCTAGGTGAAAGTACTAAGAGTAGCGTATTCTACTTGAGAGTGGAAAGGGCTAGCGGTTGTAGTACTTGGAGCATTTTGCTTATTGTCGATACTGTCGCGAGGTATGTGAACCTCTTCCTATCTGTTCTAGCATGATATGTGTGTAGCTATGTAGTACGGTGGACGACAGTGCTAAGTGTATTTGTTTGTTTAAACATAAAGTGTTATAACGGCTTTATGGGAAGTTGGTTATAACGACTTTATGTAGGTAAGAAAATGGTTTACTGATGTTAGAAGTTAAGAGACTTGATCTTATAAGATAAGAGACTTAACTTATTTGTTTTAATGTGGATGTTTGTGTGAAACCTCATTCGTGAGTAATGAGTACTTGGTTTTTAAAGGGATAATGTTTTACCGATTTGAAATCGGAATGTATCGCAGGACCAACGCAGCGTTAATAAAGGAAAATGTATTGAATAATGATCGGATGTATTAAAACCAGTAGAAACCTCCATCTGCATAGAAGCTAAGATGAGACAAAATGATATTACATTTTCTAGATCATGGCTGCTGTAATAAGATCGTTATAAACAAGAATAAACTACTCACATATATGACATATGTTACTCAATTGTTTTAAAAGAGATTAAGACTATGAGTTATGAAACCTTTCTAAAAATAAGTGACTTGAGCATTTGAAAATGAGAAGCTTGAGTAATTGAAACTAGGCAAACTGGAACTTAGGAAAAGAATGTTGTTACTTGATTTTGAAAAGGAATGTGGGTTGGTCATTCTAATACTACGGGTATATGGTGACTTTTATAAAAGTAATGGATCTCTTTTAAAAGAACTTAACGTATGTAGTACTTTGGGGTTAAAAACCCGGACTTTGGCATAAAATGAAAGTACTTTGAGTTGTGTGAAACTTGCCTATGCTTGTTGTTGTGAAACTTGCCTATGCTTGTTGTTGTGAAACTTGCCTATGCTTGTGATGATAGCCTTTGTTGCAAGTGTGGTATTTACGTGTTACCGCCTCTCGATAGAGGCGGTCGACTTGTCGAGAACTTACTTGGACGCGTCGGCGGTGATGGAGAATTCCACGTATGTTTCCATTTTGATTATCGCTTGTTGTTGATGTCACATGGACATGTCTACACCGACGCGATTCGGGGCACGCGGCCACGCGCCGGGTTGATTACCCGATACATTGTTATTGTGGTTACATGGACATGTCTACACCGAGGTAGAATTCCGGGGCACGTGGCCTACGCGGGGTTGATCACCCAAGATATTATTGTTGATGTCACATGGACGTGTCACACCGAGGTAGAATTCGGGGCATGTGGCCATGGGCATTGGTATTATTGTTGCATCATGGACATGTCTACACCGATGCAGAATTCCGGGGCACGCGCCACGATGCGAACATGATTGATGTTGTGGGCGTGAGACCCATAGTTATATTTGAGTGATGACTTGAGGCGTGAGTCCCCGATCGACATGATCGCTTTTATGTTGTGAATCGTAGTTTGGTTATCATACATGTCACCTGCTTAATATAGACTAGTATGATTTAATTACGATTTTTCGATTTCACATACTTGCAATTGATCGACCTCCTTCGGCCGTGGTTCATGCCGCAGTAGAGGTACATCGGTCGTGGATCCTCGCCTAGGATCTCGCCATCATTTTGGGAAGCCTGTAACGCCCGAACCCGCCCGCATCGTGCCTTACCCCGGGCACCCTAGTGATACAACATCAGAGAAAACCAGCGAAAATAAAACATGAATCATGAAACAAGAGATATAATAAATAAACAAAGCAACCAAAGCAGTTGCCTTCGATATACATAAAACTGAGCAGCTTTAATCCTTTTACAACCCCGCCACAACAAGCATTACTGCACCTCTAAGATTTATACAACAACTATGACGGACGGGCCCGCCATACCCCGAACGCATAAGAACTTACGGACTGTGGTAACATACCAAAGATAAGCCTCCGACGGAACGGAGCTTCCCAAAACGCTGAAATGAGATCCTAAACGCGGATCGACAATGACGCACTTACCGCGCAGATTTAACGCGGCCGAAGGAGGTCGATAACAGTACCAAGTATGTGAAATCAGAATATCAGAAATGAAATCATAATAGTCTATAAAGCAGGAGACATGTATGATGACCAAACTACGATATAACATATAACCGATACATCAAGACAGGACTCACGCCTCCAAATTATCACTGTGTCGTGGAATTTCTTCCTCATCACGGCAGCTTTATGATATAACAATACCAAGGAGTATACATGAACACGTGTCCCACCTGTGTCATAAAAACCGTGACAGACAAGTACAACTACCGGATCCGACCGTGCAATAATACAATGCAACCATAAACACGAAGGCGTCACGGCAAGTGCGAGCCGACCACGGATACCAAGGCCGGCCACGAGTCGATCGGCAAGTACGGTGGCTGACCACGGGACCAAGGTCAGATCACGAGACTTCGTCACTACACCGAACGGGCAAGCGCGAGGGTGACTACCGATACCAAGGCCGAATCGCCACGAGACGGGGCACGCAGAGCCGACCACCGTGACCAAGGCCGAACAAGAATAAACCTCATGGAGAGCTAGTCCATGGAATAACACTATCACGTGAGCATACGTGGAATTCTCCATCACCGCCAAAGACGCCCTAGTAAGTTCTCAACAAGTCGACCGCCCACTATCGAGAGACGCCAGAATACGTAAATACCACACTTGCACAACAAAGGCTATCATCACAAGCATAGGCAAGTTTCACAACAACAAGCATAGGCAAGTTTCACAACAACAAGCATAGGCAAGTTTCACACAACTCAAAGTACTTTCATTTTATGCCAAAGTCCGGGTTTTAACCCTAAAGTACTACGTACGTTAAGTTCTTTAAAAGAGACCCATTACTTTTATAAAAGTCACCCGATACCCGTAGTATTAAAATGACCAACCCACATTCCTTTTCAAAATCAAGTAACAACATTCTTTTCTTAAGTTCCAGTTTGCCTAGTTTCAATTACTCAAGCTTCTCATTTCCAAATGGTTTCATAGTTCATAAACTTAATCATTTGATTCCTTTTTAGAACAATGGAGTAATATATGTTTCACGTAAGAGTAGGTTATTCTTGTTTACAACATTCTTATTACAGCAGCCATGATCTAGAAAATGTAATATCATTTTGTCTCATCTTAGTTTCTATGCAGATGGAGGTTTCTACTGGTTTTAATATGATACATCATTATTCAATACATTTTCCTTTATTAACGCTGCAGTGGTTTGTCGATACACATTCTGATTTCCAAAATCAGTAAAACATTATCCCTTTAAATAAAACCAAGTACTCATTACTCACGAATGAGGTTTCACACAAACATTCACATTAAACAAATAAGTTAAGTCTCTTATCTTATAAGATCAAGTCTCTTAACTTCTAGCATTAGTAAACCATTTTCTTTACCTCTCTTAAGACATTATACCTAACTCCCCATAAAGCTAGTATAACTCTTTTTTAAAACCTTTAAAACCAAGTGTTACTTTCCCTTCAAAACGATTTATAAATCTTTTGAAATACATCAAGTTCTTTATTATAACAAGCCAGTTATAATTCACATCAGTTACCTTTTAAAACCACAAAGTATTTTCTTACCTACATAAAGCTGTTATAACCAACTTCCCATAAAGCCGTTATAACACTTTATGTTTTAAGAACAATCAACACAGCTAATACATGTACGTCTACCGTACTACATAGTTCACACATATCATGCTGGAAGAGATAGGAAGAGGTTCACATACCTCGCGACGATTTAACGACAATAAGCAAAAAGCTCCAAGTACTACAACCTTGCTAGCCCTTTCCACTCCTCGAGTAGAATACGCTACTCTTAGTACTTTCACCTATAAAGGCCACAAACGTTTATTAAAACTTAAACACACGTTCCCATCTTTCTACAGAAAATTCGGCAGCACCTCCCCCCCCCGCAACAGCGTAAATCTCCTCCTCTATCGAGGCCGGCTACCAAGCCAACCAGGGGGGGGGGGTTTTACACGCCTAACCGGACGTGTACAATTCTACACAAGTCTACTGCAATACAGTCCTATGTAAATACAGTTCAGTTCTTTTCTATATTCTTCAGGCTTAAGTCAAAAGACATTGCCGCAGTACTAAGCTTAGTTCTATATATAGTATACTTCAACTATATTTTCTAACAACATGCAATTTCCAATTACAACTAGAGGGACAAGATAATTACCTCGATAAGCCCATAATTATCCAAGTTAAATGTCGATCCTTAGCAACGTTTAGCTCCAACTCCGGGTGCTCCATCCCGCTCCAAACAACCCTTAGAAGTTCTAACCAACTTCTACTTAAATACTTCAATCAAACAATGAAGATTTCTTAGGGTTTTGGTTTGAGACTAAAGGGACAAAAGGTAGTATTTCCGGGTTCTACGTATAGAGGTATCTTTGGGATACTACAAGGTACAAGGCTAAGGTATTTTGGGCATTATAACAATACTTGGAAGACAACTTTCTACCACGGGGTAGGCTCGGCTAGCACAACTAGGCTAGGGAGGGGTGTTCTCGCCAAAGGCCACACGAAAAGGGAGGGTGAAGGCTCTCGGTTTCGAGCTCACAACGGGGGAGGAGAGGGTTTCAAGACTTGGAAGTTTTGGAATGGATGAAGTCGCCACAACTAGGGGGGTATTTATAGCAAAACCAAAGGCCAACCAAGGGCCAAGATCCTCCCAAGTGTATAGCAAGTGTAAGTGGCAAGATTAAGCCAAGTGCACCCTAAACCCTACTCCACAAAACATGGCACAAGACAAGGCACAAAACAAGGCCAAAACAAGGCACAAAATAAGGGGCCAATAGGCCTCAAACCCGTGACCAATTCGCCAACCCAACGCCCACTGAGGGTGACAAGTGTCACCCTCCCATTGATCCAAAACATTTCGTCTCTCGGAAAATTTCGCAAAAATACTAAATGACATAGCCGAATTTTCCCTACGAAGTCGTGGAAAACGCTTCGTCGAAAAAACGACTCTCTACGGGGTTGTGCACAAAAATTTCAAAACATGCCTAACTTAAGGCTCAAAATTGACGCACGTCCATACGCATATACTGAAATACGGTATAACATTCTTCCTTAGAAACATTCGCCCGAATGTTCCTTCAAGGTCTCACAACAAGCGGCCAAGATAGTCTTCACCGCTATACGCATTTAAAAACAATCATGCCACACTGTGCCACAAAAACATACGCTCACTTTTCCCTTTCTCGTAGTACTGGCCACGAACACCGAACTCGTTCTAGTATCCGCATCACACTTCATCAACGCTTTTGTTTCCAACCTCGAGTCACTACTCCAAACTTGGTCATCTCACTAACCTCGATTTCCCTAAGGCCATTCCCGCCTTCACGAACTGATTCGATCGAACGCGTCCACGAACTCATACGATGGTCATCTAAACTTGGGCCTAGCACCTCGTGACCTACCACTGGCGGGACCACCTGAATGACCCCACCTCAAACCGGTTACGGGTTGACCCGCAAATGGTCCTCAACCCGACCCCAACCGCGCCAACTCTTGTTCCCGATCCGAACAATCTTACTATTTCACATCACGAAAGCTACCACTTCCATCTCACACTACCTGTGACTTACCCTTTTCACTAACCAGGTTTCTAAATCACATTTTAGCACAAAGCTATCCCAACATAACATTAAACACATCAACAACATAAACAAAACTCTAGAGGGTTAAGGATATACCTGAAACTAGGCGGTTCAAGGACCGCTAAAACTGGGAACTCCCACCGCGACCTCTACCGGGGCCTCCCGGTGTACAAACATCCTGCCTGGCTACGGAAGGTGAAGAACCATAATCGCTCTAGTAGTCCATGCTATCCTACCAAGCTACCCGCCTGACAGATCTTGCTAGATGGCCTGTTGGCGCAAAATAACAATCTCCCGAGTTAGTACGACACTCTCCCTTATGAAGCTTTCCACAACGCCACACCGAGACAAGGGCAACTCATCCGGCGAGCACTCCGCTCTCCGAAAATCTGAAACACAGGAGCCCCGACCGCTCCCGAATATCCCGGCGTCGAAAGCCTGGAGGACCACTCTGTCGACGAGGTACATAACTAGTTCTGCCGAGGCGGTCCGCCTCGAAAGTCACCAAAGGACTCGCTGTTCTGGCCTCTTCTGCCGACTTTGGTCATTCCGTCGATTTATCCGCCTCACATCCAAGTGTATACGCTGCACGCGGCAATGTCCATGCCCTACCAAGAGCTACACCCGAACAACTCTCTCGCAAGGCAATCATCGAGCCACAGAACATATCGGTGCACTCGATCCTCCATATCGCTACTAATGCGGGACGCATCGCCAATGAGTCGAACTCCACATTGTACTCAACCGCACGCCTGCTCGCCAGTAACACCAAAAATCTGTCGCCCGAGCCCTCCTCATCCGGGAGGCAAGAAATGTGCAAGAAAGGCCTCGAGAACTCGTTCCATACCTGGAAGTGCATGCTCTCCTCGACAGCTCCCAAGAATCAAACCCGATCGCGTATCACGCGATTGATGTGAACCTAGGGCCACCGACTCGATCTCCGATGCCTTGATCACTCATGATCCGTCAGAATCGCTTCGGATGAACTCGCGATCATCCTCGTGCCTCACCCATAAAACTCGCGCCTACAACTCGGAAAATCTCGTAGCCTCGAACTATCTCGATCTAGGTGAACCATCGGTCTTGATGGAACTGCTGGCCCGGCCTATCCTCAAGTCGGCCACAACCCGGCCATTAATCGGGCCCACCTTTGTAACTCATCTCCTCGCCTGCATCGCGGATCGAGGCTCAGTCTTGTGGTCTCGCCACGTTTACTCGCAGATCCTCTCACGCTTTGCCGCTTCGGGCGGGTTTTTCGCAGGCATAATCGTAAAAACAAAACACGCCGAGGGTCCAATCTTATCACACGCCTCTAAGGCACGATCTCGTAATGAGAAGAATGGAAACCAATCCTAAATGTCCTATAGCCTCACGATTATAGATGGTGCACAACACACCGATAATCAAGACTCTACTAGACACGATGCTCAGACACTTTCCGAGGATTAATCGCTCGATACCACTTTGTAACGCCCAACCCGGCCCTATCGGTGCCTTACCCGCACCCTAGTGATACAACATCGAGAAAACCAGCGGAAAATAAAACATGAATCATGAAACAAGAGATATAATAAATAAACAGCCAACCAAAACATTTGCCTTGATATACATAAAACACGAGCTTTAACTTTTACAACCCCGCCTACAACAAGATTACTGCACTTAAGATTTATACAACAACTATGACGACGGGGCCCGCCATACCCGAACGCACAAGAACTTACGACTGTGGTAACATACCAAAGATAAGCCTCCGACGGAACGGAGCTTCCCAAAACGCTGAAATGAGATCCTAAACGCGGATCGACACCGATGTACTTCTACCGCGGATTTAACGCACTTCAAGGAGGTCGACAACAGTACCAAGTATGTGAAATCAGAATATCAGAAATGAAATCATAATAGTCTATAAAGCGGAGACATGTATGATGACCAAACTACGAGATATAACATATAACCGATATCAAGACAGGACTCACGCCCAAATTATCACTCGTGCGTGGAATTTCTTCCTCATCGCCGTAGCTTTATGATATAACAATACCAAGGAGTATACATGAACACTGTGTCCCACTGTCATAAAACCGTGACAGACAAGTACAACTACCGGATCCGACCGTGCTAATAATACAATGCAACCATAAACACGAAGCCGACACGGCAAGTCGAGAGCCGACTACGGATACCAAGGCCGGCCACGAGTCGACCGGGCAAGTACGGTGGTGACCACCAGGACCAAGCGTCAGATCACGACTTCGTCACTACACCGAACGGCAAGCGCGAGGGTCGACTACGGATACCAAGGCCGAATCGCCACGAGGCGGGCGGTGCGAGCCGACCACCGGGGACCGGCCGAACAAGAATAAACCTCATGGAGAGCTAGTCCATGGAATAACACTATCAGCGCGAGCATACCCGTGGAATTCTCCATCACCGCCAAAGACGCCCTAGTAAGTTCTCAACAAGTCGACCGCCCACTATCGAGAGACGCCAGAATACGTAAATACCACACTTGCACAACAAAGGCTATCATCACAAGCATAGGCAAGTTTCACAACAACAAGCATAGGCAAGTTTCACAACAACAAGCATAGGCAAGTTTCACACAACTCAAAGTACTTTCATTTTATGCCAAAGTCCGGGTTTTAACCCTAAAGTACTACGGACGTTAAGTTCTTTAAAAGAGACCCATTACTTTTATAAAAGTCACCCGATACCCGTAGTATTAAAATGACCAACCCACATTCCTTTTCAAAATCAAGTAACAACATTCTTTTCTTAAGTTCCAGTTTGCCTAGTTTCAATTACTCAAGCTTCTCATTTCCAAATGGTTTCATAGTTCATAAACTTAATCATTTGATTCCTTTTTAGAACAATGGAGTAATATATGTTTCACGTAAGAGTAGGTTATTCTTGTTTACAACATTCTTATTACAGCAGCCATGATCTAGAAAATGTAATATCATTTTGTCTCATCTTAGTTTCTATGCAGATGGAGGTTTCTACTGGTTTTAATATGATACATCATTATTCAATACATTTTCCTTTATTAACGCTGCAGTGGTTTGTCGATACACATTCTGATTTCCAAAATCAAGTAACAACATTATCCCTTTAAATAAAACCAAGTACTCATTACTCACGAATGAGGTTTCACACAAACATTCACATTAAACAAATAAGTTAAGTCTCTTATCTTATAAGATCAAGTCTCTTAACTTCTAGCATTAGTAAACCATTTTCTTTACCTCTCTTAAGACATTATACCTAACTCCCCATAAAGCTAGTATAACTCTTTTTTTAAAACCTTTAAAACCAAGTGTTACTTTCCCTTCAAAACGATTTATAAATCTTTTGAAATACATCAAGTTCTTTATTATAACAAGCCAGTTATAATTCACATCAGTTACCTTTTAAAACCACAAAGTATTTTCTTACCTACATAAAGCTGTTATAACCAACTTCCCATAAAGCCGTTATAACACTTTATGTTTTAAGAACAATCAACACAGCTAATACATGTACGTCTACCGTACTACATAGTTCACACATATCATGCTGGAAGAGATAGGAAGAGGTTCACATACCTCGCGACGATTTAACGACAATAAGCAAAAAGCTCCAAGTACTACAACCTTGCTAGCCCTTTCCACTCCTCGAGTAGAATACGCTACTCTTAGTACTTTCACCTATAAAGGCCACAAACGTTTATTAAAACTTAAACACACGTTCCCATCTTTCTACAGAAAATTCGGCAGCACCTCCCCCCCCCGCAACAGCGTAAATCTCCTCCTCTATCGAGGCCGGCTACCAAGCCAACCAGGGGGGGTTTTACACGCCTAACCGGACGTGTACAATTCTACACAAGTCTACTGCAATACAGTCCTATGTAAATACAGTTCAGTTCTTTTCTATATTCTTCAGGCTTAAGTCAAAAGACATTGCCGCAGTACTAAGCTTAGTTCTATATATAGTATACTTCAACTATATTTTCTAACAACATGCAATTTCCAATTACAACTAGAGGGACAAGATAATTACCTCGATAAGCCCATAATTATCCAAGTTAAATGTCGATCCTTAGCAACGTTTAGCTCCAACTCCGGGTGCTCCATCCCGCTCCAAACAACCCTTAGAAGTTCTAACCAACTTCTACTTAAATACTTCAATCAAACAATGAAGATTTCTTAGGGTTTTGGTTTGAGACTAAAGGGACAAAAGGTAGTATTTCCGGGTTCTACGTATAGAGGTATCTTTGGGATACTACAAGGTACAAGGCTAAGGTATTTTGGGCATTATAACAATACTTGGAAGACAACTTTCTACCAAGGGGGGGGGGGTAGGCTCGGCTAGCACAACTAGGCTAGGGGGAGGGGGTGTTCTCGGCCAAAGGCCACACGAAAAGGGGGAGGGTGAAGGCTCTCGGTTTAGAGCTCACAAAGGGGGAGGAGAGGGTTTCAAGACTTGGAAGTTTTGGAATGGATGAAGTCTCCACAACTAGGGGGGTATTTATAGCAAAACCAAAGGCCAACCAAGGGCCAAGATCCTCCCAAGTGTATAGCAAGTGTAAGGGCAAGATTAAGCCAAGTGCACCCTAAACCCTACTCCACAAAACATGGCACAAGACAAGGCACAAAACAAGGCCAAAACAAGGCACAAAATAAGGGGCCAATAGGCCTCAAACCCGTGACCAATTCGGCCAACCCAAACGCCCACTTGAGGGTGACAAGTGTCACCCTCCCATTGGTCCAAAACATTTCGTCTCTCGGAAAATTTCGCAAAAATACTAAATGACATAGCCGGAATTTTCCCTACGAAAGCTGTGAAAACGTTTCGTCGAAAAACGACTCTCTACGGGGGTTGTGCACAAAAATTTCGAAACATGCCTAACTTAAGGCTCAAAATTCGTACGTACGTCCATACGTACATACTCTGGAAATACGGGGTATAACACTCCGTTTCTCCGGAGGCTTATCTTTTGGTATGTGTTCCCTGAGTTGTAGGTTCTTGTACATTCAGGGGTATGGCGGGGCCCTGTCCCGTCATAGTTGTTGTAAATCTTAGAGGTCTGTAGTACTGTTGTGGGCAGGGTTTGTAAAAAGGGATTAAACTGTTCGTTTTGAAAGAGTTGTATTTATATATGTTATTGGAAGGTAACCGTTGGGTTGGCCTGTTTTATGATCATATATCTTGTTTCTTGTTTAAAGTTTTATTTTCCGCTGGTTTTCTCTGATGTTGTGTCACTAGGGTGCCCGGGATAAGGCACCGAACGGCCCCGGACGGGTCGTTCTGACTTGCATGGTGATACTACGGAAAATTGGCCTGCTCGATCATTCGCACCTAGAAAAGACTCTGATTTACCTATTGTTGCTCTTGTTTATGATGTGGCACTATGCGCGTCCCCTGGTTGTTTCATACATACTTGCAAAACTGATTTTAAAATGATATGTTTTCATTTAAGTATTTCTGATTTCATATACTTAGTACTGTTGCATCGACCTCCTGGGCCGCGTTCATGCCGCAGGTAAGGGCAAAGAGTGCTAGATCCACATTCTTAGGATCTCTACGTTGGTGTCGGAGCTCCATCTTTCCGAGGCTCTACTTGGGTATGATCTCCTGTTGTAGATAGTTTTGTACAGTGGTATGGCGGGCCCCGTCCCCGCCATAGTTGTATATTTCAGAGGTCTGTAGTCATGTTGTACAAGATCGATGTAATCGCTAAACCATGTTTATATATATATGCCGAAAGGCGACGTTTTCACATAAAGCGTGTCTTATTTTATAAACTGTTTCATGTCTTGTTTTATATTTCCGCCGATTACTCGATGTATGACTACTTGGGTGCCCGGTAAGGCACGACCACGCCCCGAATGGGTCGTGACAAAAGTGGTATCGAGCGATTAATCCTCGGAAAGTGTCTACTGCACCGTATCTAGTAGAGTCTTGATTATCGGTGTTGTGCACCACACCAATAATCGTGAGGCTATAGGATATTTAGGATTGGTTTCCATTCTTCTCACTCGAGATCGTGCTTTAGAGCCGTGTTAAAGTTGGACCCTCTAATGTATTCCTTTCTCAGAATGATTATGCCTCCACGTAAGGCAACCCGCCTGGCGGCAAGGCAATGAGGAGTCGCTAGTGGGACACCCAGAGTCACGAGGGCTCGCACGCCTATACCGAGACGGCGAGTTCTACGACGCCGCCGGGCCCAAAGAGACTACAAGACCGCACCTCCCGTCCCACACCGCTGGAGGAGATAGGGTACAAGGAGATGGCCCAGCTATTGGCTAGGATTGTGGCTGACACGAGACAGCCGGATGCAGCAGTTCGATCCCACCCAGTCGCACCGTGGTTCACCCGAGGCGTAGAGTTTGAGGCTACGAGACTTCACGAGTCAGAGCCCGCGAGTTTTACGGGTCGAGGCCGAGGATGATCCGCAGGAGTTCATCCGCCGCCACTGAGGATTCGAGAGTGATCGGGCGCCGAGACCGAGTCCGTGATCTTTGGTTCACATAGGCTGCGTGATACCGCAGTCGATTGGTTTGATTCATGGGAGTTATCCCGGGGAGAGCACGCGTCCCTAGCTACTTGAGATGAGTTCTCAGAGGCTTTCCTCACTCACTTCTTGCCTCCACAGATGGCGAGGCGCGGCCGATAGATTTTACCGCCGAGGCAGAGGACGACCGCCGTGAGTACAATGTCGAGTTTGATTCATTGGCTCGATATGTCCCAGCGTTAGTGCAGCGATTATGGAGGATAGGTGCACCGCCACGCCACCGCTAGATGACTATATGGCCGAGTCATGTGCGGTGTTTCTCTTCACCGTATGGACATTACCCGCACGCAGCTCATGCTCTTGGATGTGAGCGTAGAGACCGCCGGTTGACAGCAGCAGCAGGAAGACCAGACGGCAGGTCTTTTGTGGCTATCGTGGTGGGCGGCCTCGCAGCTAGCCTAGATTTGCACCACAGCCGGCTGAGCACTCATGCACCGCCCTCAAGACACCGAGATATTCGAGGCGCACTGGGCCCCAGGACTTCGAGACGCCCAGAGCGAGAGATCGCCGACGGGACCACCCCTCGTGGCCGGTCGACGCGCAGATCCCACTTCGAGTTGTGGTGCACGGAGCTTTTTCGGCCAGGGCCGCAGGTCACTATGCGAGGAACCGTCCACCGCGGCAAGGCGACTTGGTGGAAGTCACCACGTGTTCTTTCACGGTCTTCATCATCTCCTACAGTTACTCGCCCCGGAGGGCAGGGTACTCATGGACCAGCAGGTCGTGGCAGAGGTCGTGGCACGGGTCCCAGTTCTAGCGGTCCTCAGAACCGCATTTATGCCTTGTCCAGCCGACAGGATCAGGAGGCCTCACCTGATGTCTTCACAGGTACCTTATCGGTTCGGTTTGATGTTTATGCCTTGATAGATCCGGTTCTACCGCCCCATATATCTCCCTTGTTGCTAGTAGGATAGGGATAGAGCCCGAGTCCATAGACCTTTCGAGGTAGCTACGCCATGGTGATTCGGTGGTAGCTCGGCGGGTATATAGAGCTTGTCTGTGACTATTTACACCGTCGTCGGACCCAGCCGACTTGATAGAGTTGGAGATGATTGACTTCGACGTGATCATGGGATGGATTGGCTAGCTTCTGCTACGCCAATGTAGATCGCAGAGAGAGAGTAGTGCGGTTCCAGTTTCCGGCGAGCCATTGTTGAGTGGAGGAGCACGGTATCGCCGGAGGTAGGTTTATTTCCTACCTCAAGGCTAGGAAGATGGTGCGAAGGGTATATCTACCATCTCGTTCGGGTGTTTGATATCAAGGCTGCGGTACCAGATTTTCCGCCCAAAGTGGTCGAGAGTTCCCAGACGTGTTTCCAGACGACCTCCCGGGTATCCTCCTCAGAGGGAGATTGAGTTTTGTATAGACATATTGCCCACACTCGGCC
Source organism: Przewalskia tangutica (assembly GCA_029844215.1). NCBI lineage: Eukaryota > Viridiplantae > Streptophyta > Magnoliopsida > Solanales > Solanaceae > Przewalskia > Przewalskia tangutica. The sequence goes on from CM056727.1 coordinate 71,709,414, forward strand.
TATTTCCATTCCGCCATACAGAATGGCACCTGCCGAGTTGAGAGAGTCAAGGATCACTTAGGGATTTGTTGGAGAAGCGGCTTCATCGCCTAGTGTTTCTCCCCGGGAGCGCCAGTATTGTTCGTAAGAAGAAGGACGGACGCCGCGCATGTGTGTTGATTACAGCGGTGAACAAGGTGACCATTAAGAACAGATACCCCTTCCCAGGATTGATGATTTGTTCGACCAGTTGCAGGGTGCGAGATGTTTCTCCAAGATTGATCTGCGATCGGGCTATCATCAGGTGCGAGTCAGAGAGGTGGATGTCCCTAGGACTGCATTCCTGTTATACCCCGTATTTCCAGAGTATGTACGTGAGCGCGTACGTATTATAATTTGAGCCTTAAAGTTGGCTAGTTTCGAAATTTGTACACAAGTGCCGAAAAGAGTCGTTTTCCGACGAAACGTTTCCACAGCTTTCGTAGGGAAAATTCCGGCTATGTCATTAATAATTTTTTTCGGATTTTTCCGAGAGACGAAACATTTTGGACCAACGAGAGGGCGACACTTGTCACCCTCTAATTGGAAGGAGTGGACGGACGAAATGGGCAAGTTGGCACGTTTTTTGTGCATTGTTTTTGGTCAAGGAGTTGGTAGGATATTTTGTGTAGATGGATAAGGTAGCACATGGCTAAATCTTGGCCTTACACTTGCTATGCACTTGTCTTCATCTTGCCATTGGTTGGCCTTCACTTGACCTATAAATACCCTCTAAGTTGAAGACTTTCTTCATCCAAAACTTGAGCAATCTATCTAAGTCTCAAATACTCCTCCTCTCTTGTCTTGCTATCGTTCAAAGTCCCCTCCCCTTTGAGCAAGGCCCTGCCGAGAGCCTCCTCCCCTCATGGTGCTCCTAGCCGAGGGTACACCCCTAGCCTAGTTGTCTCGTATCAATACCCCTGGTTGTTGTATAGAAATACTCTCCTATTATTGTTATAATGTCCAAATACCTTGGCCCATATACCTTGTAGTATTTCCCAAGGTTACACTTATACTAGCCCAGAAAATACCCTTATTCTTTCCTCACCACAAAAACGAAACCCTAAGTAAATCTTCACCCGTAGTTGAAGTGTTAAGTAGAAGTTGGTTAGAACTTCTAAGGGTTGTTTGGAGCGGTTGGAGCGCACGAGTAGAGCTAAACCTTGCTCGGGATCGACATATAAACTCGGATAATTTTGGGCTTATCGAGGTAAACATTCTTAACCTACATTGTAATTGGAAATTACATGTTGTAGAGTATATAGTTAAGTATACTATATATAGAACTGAACATAGTTGTGCGGCAATGTCTTTTTACTTAAGCTCGAATTATACTTACAGCAATGTCTTGCGACTTAAGCCCGAATTTAAAGAAGAGAACTGAATCGTAATTACATAGATCAGACATCAGTAGACTTGTGTAGTATTGCTGTGTAGGAGAGTTGTACACGTCCGGTAAGACGTGTTAACCCCGGTTGGCTTGCAGCCTCGCCAGAGAGGAGATTTACGCCATGTGTGAGGTGTCCGAATTTTCTGTAGGATATTTTCCATCGAGATCTAGATGTTAATAGGCGCCTTGTGGCCTCTATAGGTCAAGTACTACGTTTGGCGTGATCTACTTGGCTTAAGGAGTAGCCGACGGTTTGAGGTACTGAGCGCTTTTGCTATTAGTCGATAATCGTCGCGAGGTATGTGAACCTCTTCCTATCTGTTCTAGCATGATATGTGTATAACTATGTAGTACGGTAGACGCACTCGTGTTTAATGTATTTGATCGTTTGAAACATAAAGTGTTATAAATGCCTTTATGTAGGTAAGAAAATGCTTTGTGGTTTCAAAGGGTAACCGATTTGACTTATAACGGATTTGATGTGTAGTAATAAAGAACTTGAAGTGTTTCAAAAGACCTTTTTAAAAGAAGAGTAATACTTGGCTTTGAAAACATAAGAGTTGTACTAGCTTTATGGGAAGTTAGGTATAACGTCTTAAGAGTGATAAAAAGAATGGTTTACTGATTTCGGAAATCAGAATGAGTATCGACAAACCACTGCAGCGTTAATAGAGGAAAATGTATTGAATAATGAAGTATGGTAGTAAAACCAGTAGAAACCTCCATCTGCATAGAAGCTAAGATAAGACAAAATGATATTACATTTCCTAGATCATGGCTGCTTAATAAGATTGATTATAAACAAGAATAACCTACTCACATATAAGACATATGTTTCTCAAAACGTTTAAAGGAGAATTATGTTCTAAAGGATTTAAAACTATGAACTACGAAACCTTTTCTAAAATGAGAAACTTGAGCTTTTGAAATTAGGCAAACTTGAACGTTTGGAAAATAAGGTTGTTACTTTTTTTTTTTTAGGTAAATGCAAATATTATTACTAGAAACTGAAAGAAAAGTGGCTACAATCAATCATTGAGGGTTCTCAGTCCTCAACGTAATTTAAAGAAGAAACGGGGGAGTAAGGAGTTGTCACTCGAAGGTGCCATTACAAGAAGGGATAAAATCATAGAGTACTCTATAGGATGTTGTTTTAATCTTGGTAATGACCTCTTCTGCCGGTGAGTTTGTGCCTTCAAAGAGCAGTGTGTTCCTTGTCCTCCAAATCTCATAGACCATAATGCAGAAGGCAATTAAGGTTGCTTTTGCTCGGATGCCTGTTCCGCGGTAGTCTTTTTTAATCCATTTGAGAGAACTTTCAACAGTGGTCATTTCTCTCTTAATTCCCAACCAGTCTCTTATGCTTTTCCAAATCAAACGGGTGTAGGGGCATGTGAAGAAGAGGTGCTCTCTTGTTTCATTTGCTTGCTTGCAGAACCCACAAGACTTATCCTCCAGGTTGAGATAGGAAAGGGTGTCCTTTGTAGCTAACCGCTTTCTACAATTTATCCACATGGTGAACGAGAACTTAGGGGGGATGAATCCTCTCCAGATTTGTGACATCCAAGGCTTTTTATCTTGCTTAGAGCGCAAGATCTCATATACGAGGCTTGAATCAAATTTACCGTTGGTACAACACTTTGCTAATCCGGCAATTGCAACTCCTTGGCTACCAAAGATGGAAACAAGTTTGTCGCGTATCCCGCAAATCTTTCTGAATAGGGGAGTCTCAGGACGCACTCATAGTCCCAAAAAGAATCGCCTCTCAAATAAAAGTGTTGATCCATCGGACCCAAAGTGAGTCCGCTTACGTGTGGGTTTGCCATATAGACCGGGATAGCGGTGGCATGGTTCCAATCTTGATATTCATAAGGCCCAAACCTCCTTCCGATTGAGGCAGTGCAAATGGTCTCAAGCAACTCTTGGTGGTTTCCCACCCCATAAGAACTGGATACAGGACCTACCTTGTTGAGTACAAATGGCGGAATAGGAAGGGCCCGGAACCAAAAACTCTCAACCCCTTGGATGACTGACCTAATAAGCTCTAGCTTGCCCGCATAGGAAAGAGTGTGGTGTCCCCATTTCTGAATGTAATTCGAAATAGCATTAGTGAAAGGAGCAAATTGTTTACAAAGGAAAGCATTTTGGTTTACTTAACAAAGTTAGTCACTCTATTTTTATACTACGGGTATCGGGTGACCTTCGTAAAAGAAATGGATCTTTAAAAGGAATTTAACGTACGTAATACTTTAGGGTTAAAATCCGGACTTTGACATAAAATGAAAGTACCTTGATTTGTGTATAACTTGCCTATGTTTTTGTTGTGAAACTTGACCATGTTACGTGTGATAGCCTTGTTGTGTAAGTATTGTGTTCTACTCAACTACCGGTTCATCCGGAAATGTATTTCACTTGATTACCGGTTCATCCGGGAATGTATTTCACTTGATTACCGGTTCATCCGGGAATGTATTTCACTTGATTACCGGTTCATCCGGGAATGTATTTCACTTGATTACCGGTTCATCCGGGAATGTATTTCACTTGATTACGGCTCATCCGGAATGTATTTCACTTGACTACGGCTCATCCGAATGTATTCCACATGTTTCTATATCGGGTCCATAAGATGGGCCGAGACCTGTTATACGTATCACATGATTTGTACCTAGACTGCCGGCAGTGAGGAAGGAGTTCCACGTACGAGGATGACTTTGAGGCGTGAGTCCCTAACTTGACATGATCGCTTTATGTTGTGAATCGTAGTTTGGTTATCATACATGTCTCCTGCTTTATATAGACTATTATGATTTCATTTACGATTTTTCGCTTTCACATACTTGGTACTGTTATCGACCTCGGCCGCTGCGTCATGCCGCAGTAAAGGTACATCGATCGCCGATCCCCGCTTATAGGATCACATTTCGCGTGTTGGAAGCTCCGTTCCTTCGAGGCTTATCTTTGGTATGTTACCCCGAGTCCAGAGGTTCTTGTACATTCGTGGTATGGCGGGCCCCGTCCCGTCATAGTTGTTGTCACTTCTTAGAGGTCTGTAGTAAATCGTTGTGGCGCAGTCCGTAAAAAGGATAACGTTCGGTATTTATGTATATATACCAAGGCAAATCGCTTTTGGTTGGCCTGTTTACTTATCATGTCACTTAATTCATGTTCATGTTTTTATTTCCGCTGATTTTCTCTGATGTTGTATCACTAGGGTGCCCGGGGTAAGGCACCGCCACGCCCGGTTCGATGGCGCTTGGGCATATTGTCGGGCCGATGGCATTCGAGTGGATACGCCAAGATCGAGGCAACAGACTTGGCCTAGACCTACTACTCCGGCTGAGGTTCGCAGCTTTTACGGGCCTGCAGGATATTATCGGCGGTTCGTGGAGAAGTTTGCTTTATCTTCGCACCATTGACTAGGTCGACTCGAAGCGCACAAGTTTCAGGATCGATGCTTGTGAGTAGGGTTTCGATTCGAAAGAGAGATCGACGACCGCCTCGTTCTACTTCTTCCAGAGGTCCAGATGGTTATGTCAGGTATTGCGATACGTCGAGCATCGGGTTGGGATGTGTTGATGCAGCATGGCAGTGGTTATAGCATATGCATCCCGACAAACCAAGAAACACGAGAGGAATTACCCCACCCATGATTTGGAGTTGGCGTGATTCACGCTTTGAAGATCCGAGGCACTATTTGTATGGGTTCACGTGGATATTTTTACTGCACTACAAGAGCCTCCAAGATATCTTCACGAGTGGAGGTGAACTTACGGCAGAGACGGTGGTTAGAGTTGCTTAAGGATTACGATGTTGATATCCCGTACCACCCGGAAGGCCAATGTTGTGGCAGATGCTCTTAGTCGAGGTCGATGGGAGCCTATCGATGTGCAGCTAGAGAGGAGGACATGGTTCGTGATTTGCATCGATTAGCGAGCCTTGGTGTCCGCTTGATTGATTCGATAGCAGGGTTAGAGTTCGTGAGGTTGCCGAAGTCTTCCATCGTCGGCGAGGTGAAGAGGCAACAGCTCGAGGATCCACTTTGATTCGATATCGTGATACGCCTCTTCGTGAGGGCAAGGGTCCTGAGGTAGCACCGATGGGTGCTAAGGTTTGAGGCGGTTGTGTGTTCCAGATGTTTCGTGACTTGGCAGCAGGTTCTTGGGGAAGCACACAACGCCAGCACTTATCCATCCGGGGTCGACCAAGATGTACCACGACCTTAGATCTGTGTATTGGTGGGATGGCTTGAAGAGGGACGTTGCAGAGTTCGTAGCTCAGTGCCCGTGTTGTCAGCAGGTGAAGGTAGAGCACCAGAGGCCTGGTGGTTTGTTGCAGACGATTGAGATCCCGACCTGGAAGTGGGAGGTAATCAACATGGACTTTATCACAGGATTACCTCGCACTCAGAGGAGACATGATTCTATATGGGTTATCGTCGACAGGCTGACGAAATCAGCCCACTTTCTTCCCGTCAGGACGACTTTTTCGGCTGAGGATTATGCCAGACTTTACATCCGAGAGATCGTCAGACTGCATGGAGTCCCTATTTCGATCATATCAGACAGAGGAGCCCAGTTTACGGCTAACTTCTGGAGGTCCTTTCAGAGAGGTTTAGGGACGCAGGTGAGCCTGAGTACTGCATTCCATCCACAGACAGACGGACAGGCCGAGCGCACTATCCAGACTCTTGAGGATATGCTGCGAGCCTGTGTTATCGACTTCAGGGGTAGCTGGGAGGATCATTTGCCTCTAGTTGAGTTCGCGTACAATAATAGCTACCACTCCAGTATTCAGATGGCGCCTTATGAGGCCTTGTATGGGAGGAAGTGCAGATCGCCTATAGGTTGGTTCGATGTGGGCGAGGTGCAGCTAGTGGGACCAGATTTGGTGCAGCAGGCAGTGGATAAGGTGAAGCTTATCCGAGAGCGGCTATTGACAACTCAGAGTCGACAGAAGTCGTATGCAGATCATCGTCGTCGGCATCTTGAGTTCGAGGTTCATGATTGGGTTTTCCTAAAGGTGTCACCCATGAAGGGTGTGATGAGATTCGGGAAGAAGGGGAAACTCAGCCCAAGGTACATTGGGCCGTTTCAGATTGTCCGCAGGGTAGGCAAGGTTGCCTATGAGTTGGATCTGCCGTCCGATCTGGAGGCAGTGCATCCGGTTTTTCACGTATCTATGCTGAGGAGATGTATCGGGGATCCATCTAGAGTGCACCCGATTGACGATGTCCAGGTGACCGAGGGGTTATCGTATGAGGAGGTTCCCATAGCGATAATCGATCGTCAGGTTAGGCGTCTGCGGACCAAGGACGTGGCTTCCGTCAAAGTCTTGTGGCGGAACGAGCTCAGAGAGGAGATGACTTGGGAAGCCGAGGAAGACATGAGGCAGAAGTATCCTCACCTATTCCCCACACCTCCAGGTAATTCACTTTTCCTACTGGTAAATCTTCATTATCGTTTATGCCTAAGTGTTGTTCTGTGGCCGTGTGTGGCATTTGCAAATCGCTAAGTTATGAAGAATCTTATCGTTAACTATCTTGGGAAGGAACATTCGGGACGAATGTTTCTAAGGAGGGGAGAATGTTATACCCCGTATTTCCAGAGTATGTACGTAAGGGAATACGTACAAAAGTCTAGCCTTAAAGTTTAGGCACAAAACGTTTTTTTGGGCACAACTCACAAAACGAATAGTTTTCCGACGAAACGTTTCCACAACTTTCGTAGGGTAAATTCCGGCTATGCCATTTCTAATTTTTGCGGATTTTTCCGAGAGACGAAACATTTTGGACCAACGGGAGGGCGACACTTGGCACCCTCCAATTGGTGGACTTGAAATCGTCCATTGGACGAATTGGACAAGGTTGGCACGTTTTTTGTGCCTTTGCACAAGTCAAGGATTAGGTAGGATATTTTGTGTGCAAGTTGGCCAAGGACACTTGCCCTAATCTTGACCTTACACTTGCCTAGCACTTGGCTAAATCTTGGCCATTGGTTGGCCATGTCTTGACCTATAAATACCCCCCTTTGGATGAAGAGTTCTTCATCCACAAATCAATTTCCAAGTCTTGAAAAATCCCTCCCCCTCTCTCTAAAGCTTTTCGTCCAAAGCCTCCTACCCCCCCTCCCCTTTTGAAGTTTGGCCGAGGGCCCCCCCCTAGCCTAGCCGAAATCTACCCCCCTCCCTTGGTAGAAAAGTTGCCTTCTTGTATTGTTATAATGCCCAAAATACCCTAGCCCAAATCCCTTAGTACTTAGTAGAAGTTGTGAAGAACTTCTAAGGTTTCCTTGGAGCATACAACTTAGGAGCAAAACCTTGCTCAGGCGCGACTTTATCTAGGATATTATTGGGCTTACCGAGGTAACTAATCCTAACCCTCTTTTGAATTAGAGAATACTTACTGTAGTAGTATAAGAATAAGTATTAGATACTTAGAAGAATATTGCAGAATAGAATTGAACTGTTATCACAGTAGAAGGGTTTAAAAGAAGAATAATCAAACTGTACTTACATAGATCAAGTTTTCACGAGACTTGAGTAGCTCACCTGTAGGGAAGACGCCAATTTTCCGTAGGATATAGAACCCTCTGTTTAGAATCAAGCACAAAGTAGTTCAACGTTGATAGACGTGTCTGACTATTATAGGTTGATTCTCTGCGCGACATATTCAACTTGGCAGGTGGTTTTCGCTGAGAAGGTATGTGATTCTTCCTAAAGCATGATATTTTACAATATATATGTAGTGCGGTGACGCATACGTGTTAATCGAATAATAACTACGGCAATGTCTTTGACTTAAGCTCGAATAATACTTACGGCAATGCCTCACGCTTAAGCTCGAATAATACTTACAGAATGCCTCACGCTTAAGCTGAATAATAAAGAACTGAAAGCATTTCAAAAGAATACTGAATCATTTTTAACAGAAGAGAATTAATTGAGTTTTAAAACAGAAGCTTAAGAGTTATACTAGCTTTATGGGAAGTTAAGTATAACCACTTAAGAATGATAAAAGAAACAGTTTGCCTATGTGTTTATAACAGACTTATATTGAATTGTGAAAAGAATAATAAGATGGTTTGATAAGTAGACATGATATGATGCTATGTGTGTTAGTGTCTTGTAACGTTTGTATAAGAGAGTATTCTTGTCAGGCTTATGTTGTTTAAAGATAAGTCGTTATGTTAGTGTACTATCACTCACATCTTGACATATTACGGGGTTAAGCCGCCTCCACGCGGGTAGACTCAAAGTGTGCGGGACCATGATTCGAGAATACCTCATGCGGGTCCAAGAGACCTACGCGGAGCTACGGAGTTCGAGGTTAGTGATGCGGGGTTATACCTCACGCGTCATGTGGCCATGCGGACTACGAGTCGGGGCGACGCCGAGGAGTAGCTACCCTCGACGCGGGTTATGTACCTATGCGGGCCTATGTGAGTGGCCTATGCGACTACGAGAGTCCGTGATTAGGCTTGCATGGTGATACTACGAAATTGGCCCCGCTTCGATCATTCGCGCCTATAAAAGACATGTTACGATTTACCTATTGCTCTTGTTTATGATGTGGCACTATGTGCGGTCCCCTCGGTTGTTTCATACATACTTGCAAAACTGATTTTAAAATGATATGTTTTCAATTAAGTATTTTACAGTTTCATATACTTAGTACCTGTTGTACTGACCTCCTTCGGGGGACTGCGTTCATGCCGCAGGTAAGCGGCAGTGTGCTAGATCCACATTCTTAGGATCTCTATGTTGGTGTGAGCTCCATCTTTTCCGAGGCTCTACTTTGGGTATGATCTCCTGTTGTAGATAGTTTTGTATAGGTATGGCGGGCCCCGTCCCGCCATAGTTGTATATTTCCTTAGAGGTCAGTAGTCATGTTGTACAAGATCGGATGTAATCGCTAAACCATGTTTATATATATATGCCGAAGGCGACGTTTCTCACATAAAGCGTGTCTTATTTTATAAATCGTTTCATGTCTTGTTTTATATTTCACGATTACTCGATGTATGACTACTGGTGCCCTTGAGGCACGACCATCACGCCCCGAATGGGTCGTGACAAATAGGATGCTCTAAGTCATTCATCCTCCCTTCCTTGCGCCCTTGACCATAATGTGTTTCTTCTTTGAATTACGTGCGCCTTGTACGGTCAAAATCTCATCAGGAGATAGGTCCACAGACGCATAAGGATGAACCTGAAATAATATATAAACAATTAGTATTAAATTTAATTTATATTTAATACATTATCTTTTGGTAAAAAATCAAACATGTGTGTCAATGAGCTCCTGAACGGGCTCTTGAGAGGGTTCCTGAACGGGCTCCCGAGAGGGGTCTGGTGTAGGATCCAAAATAGTATCATAAATGGGATCCTGAATAGCTGGAGCTAGAGTTGTAGCTGGAGCCGGAGATGGGGTTTTAGCTGTAGATAGAGCTGGAGTTGGAGTTGTAGTTGAATCCTAAGATATGAAAATTATGAAATAAACAGTATAAGTATTTTAATTTGTTAAAATAGTATTTTAAACACTTACCTCTTGGCTAAGAAAAATGTCAAAGTCTATGAATGAGAAGTCGTACTACAACTCCTTGCCACCATGTAGATCACGAACTGGCCACTGCGCGAGCACTGATGCGTCATATGAATCTCATCTCTATGTTATCACGTACATCTACGTACGCATTCTAGCTCTGTTGGGATGAAGACCCGAGTACATTTGTGTCACGACCCGACCCCGGGGCCGCGACTGGTGCCCTACCTGGGCACCTCGTTCAGGTATACATCAGAGAATAGCAGCGGAACATACACAACATATAACATGTTTAGACAATAACATCACAGGCTAACCGATAAGGCCGTCTTCCATAAAATATACATACTCAACAGTAAAACAGTATAACTCTGTTCTTACAGCCCCAAACCACAACATGTGACTACTGCACCTCAGAATAACAAGCGTATGGACGGGGCTTCGCCATACCTGAATGTACATAAATCTACAACATCGTGGAAAGATCGTACTAAAAAGACAAGCCTCCGAGAAATGGAGCTTCGACGCTGATCGGTGATCCTAAGAATGAGGATCCACCACCGCTACTCCCTACGGCATTTAACGCAGCCCGAGAAGGGTCGAGACACAATATGTACTAAGTATGTAAATCGAAAATATCGTAATTACATCATAAGTTTAAAACAAAGCCGAGACATGTATGATAATCAAATTACGATTACACAAGGCCTTACTAACAATGAGAGTAACTAAGAGTATACTTACAACATAAAAATAGGAAGCTCACGATCAAGCAGACCACCCGCGCAGATCATTAAGTAATCCTACTCGCGAGACTATTTCACCCGCATAGGTCGTGTGGACCCGCATGAGGTATTCCTCGCATAGTCAGACTACCGCGCGTGAGACTATTTCACCCGCATAAGCCCATAAGGACTCGCATGAGGTATTCCTCGATCATGGGTAGCAAATCCACTAAACAGTGGTATAACGTCTTGGGGGTTTACCCCTCATTTATACTCTTACCCTGAAGCAGGTGGTATAACGTCTTGGGGGTTTACCCCTCATTTATACTCTTACCCTGAAGCAGGTGGTATAACGTCTTGGGGGTTTACCCCTCATTTATACTCTTACTCTAGCTCAACCGGCCATCATACATAACATAAGCTCTACCGACTTATCATACATAACATAAGCACTACCGGCTTATTATACAATAAATAAGCAAGTTAAGAAATCCCCCTAACTTCTTATTAGCCTTATTCATATACACTCTCATTTTAGTTTACTTAAGGCACTAACATGTCATTATAAAATCCGGGAATTTAACCCAAAGTACTATGTACTTCTATTCTTTTAAAAATGACTCTTTTCATTATAAAACTTCCAAGATACTAATAACTGTAGCATCAAGTCACAATTTCTTTTCAAGACAAGTCACACTAATTTTAGAAATATAATTAGTCTTCAAAATCAAGTGACTTCTTTTCTTATAAAACCTTAGGCAATTGATGCCTTAAAATCAATTTGCCTTTCATTAAATCAAGTCATTTTATCCTTATTTATCTTTCCATAAAGCTAATATACCCAACTTCCCATAAAGTCGTTATATTAACTTTATACCTTAGCCAATTACAATTTCCTATCCAAGGGACTTATACGTTTAAAACGGCACAAGTATCATATACTTTAAAACACTTCAAGTCTCTTAACTTTAAAAGCTTAAGACATCCTTAATACTTTTAAAGAAGTGAGTTGATCTCCTAACTCACCCAACTTGGCTATTCTTAAAACAAGTAAAGGATATCAAGATCTTGTACGTCTACCGTACTATATACGTGCAACTATTCATGCTCAAAAGATAGGAAAGTTCTACATACCTCTTCGGGTCAAGCCACTTGCCAAGATATAGGTTGCTTGATCTTATGTATAAAGACATCTTGACGTGTAAAGTATTGATTACTTGAACTATGTTAAAGTTAAGAAACATGATATTCTAAGTTAAGAGACTTAATTTCTAAAGTTAAGAAACTTGGTTTCTAAAGTTAAGAGACTTGAAGTATTTTGAAAGTTATGTAACTTGATTTGAAAGTATAAGTCTCTTGGTTATAAAGAAAGAATGAATTTGTCTAAAACATAATGAGTTATAACGGCTTTATGGGAAGTTAGTTATAACGACTTTATGAAAGGTTAAAGATGTCTTAGTTTCTAAAGCATAAAGTTAGTATAACGACTTTATGGGAAGTTGGTTATAACAACTTTATGAAAAGTTAAAAGAATGGTTTTCTCTAGTAATGTAAACAAGGATAAATGACTTGAAATAAAGAAGGGCAATTTGATTTAAAGGCATCAATTGCTTAAAGTTTTAAAGTAAGGGGTCACTTGATTTAGAAGCCAAAAAAATGTATTTCTAAAAGTGTAGTGACTTGTTTGAAATGCAGACAAGCCTTGATACTACGGGTGTTAGTATCTTGGGATTTTATATAAAAAAAAGTCTTTTGAAAAGAATGGAAGTACGTAGTACTTTGGGTTAAATTTCCGAATTTTTATGTGATACGAAAGTGCCTTGAGTTTATAAAATGAGATTCATTTTTGTTTGATAATGAAAGTATAAAGATTTTATGAACTTGCCTATGCCTTCTTGTGATAGCCTTTGAGTGCAAGTATTATATTTTTACGCTGCCGTGACTCTTAGTTGGAGGGCCGGCTGTCTTGTTGTGAATTTACTTGGACGTACCGACAGTGATGGAGGATTCCACGGGTATGCTTTCATTGTGATTGATCCTTGGACATGCTTATACGATGAGGGATTCCGGGGCATGCGACCAGGATGTGGGTTAAATTCCCGGATGCTATTATTACTCCATGGCCATGCTTATACGATGAAGGATTCCGGGGCATGCGAACGTGTTATATACTATTACTCCATGGACTAGCTCCCCATGAAGATATGTACCCGAGATGAGGGATTCCACGGACATGTTATATACGATTATTACCCCATGGATTAGCCCACTATAAAGTCATGTACCCGAGATGAGGAATTCCACGGGCCTGATATATATATATATATATATATATATATATATATATATATATATATTGTTGGAGGTTGCAATAAAGTTGTGTGATCCTACTCAGTACCGCCTTCTTGTTATAACTCTGTCCATTAAGTAATTCATTCTTTGAATAAGCTATCTCCCTTTTTTTTTTCTTTTTTTTTTTTTATTTATCAACCCTATTATACTGTTCATCTCTTCCGTTTAACCTTAGTTCCTAACAATAGTCGTCTTTAGCCTCACCCATTTTTTGGCCCATACCGTCCTACTGCGGACATTCAAATGGCCTTCAGTTAACCACCGTTAACGAGAGAATTTACAGGCTAATCCATTGAGGTTATTAGAAAGTTTAACGGATAACCATATACTGAGTTTAAAAGAGTTGATGATAAGATTTAAACAAGATATAAAAACTTAAAACATAAATATATTTCAAACATAACTTCAAATATAATCATAAGGGGAGATAACTACTGAAAGAAGACTTACATAATTTAAGAAACAAGAAGGTTTCCCTTTCGGGGAACCCCAGGGGTTACTAGCAAGCCGACTGAAAAATAAAGTAAACTATGGCTTCGATCTTAGATGGATTTTATACAAGTGAGGTGTGGGGAGGATGTAGAGGAAACATGGTTGGTGTTTTTCTCTCTTTTCTGTTGTGTTTTTTTTTGTTGTGTCTTTCTTCGTCTTCATAAGTTTCCTTTTATAGAGTCTGGCGGACTTCAAAGACGGACTTCAAAATGTCAAAGAATCTTTTCTTTTCAGCCGGGTGCGCTGTGGGCCCCATCGTCACGTGAAACTTTTGAAAGAAGCTTTTCCCATTCTGTCGTTTATCGTTGCTGTCCCTTTACTGTTGTTGCATTATTGTCCTTTTTTGTCTGCCATTATTTTCTTATCGTCCTTGCCATCCTTGCTGTCTGATCTCATCGACTTTATCATTATTTTCCTCTAGTATCTTCTTCTTTTATTACGTGTCTAAATTGTGGAGGGCTATTGAGTCAAAACTCATTCCTGAATCATATCCGTCTGGATCCTGTGCTTCCTGAAAACTGTCATCGGAGATATCTTCCATGTTATCTTCTTCAGGATTATGACCCGAACTTTGAGCTGAATTATGATCTTGACTCTGGACTGGTGAATTTTGAGGGGACATATGCTTATCTTGTGTTGAGTCTTCTTTCTGATTTTCTTGATCTTTTTTAGCTTGTAAAAGTTTTTCTAAAGTCTCTTTAATTAGTTGTTCCATCTCATTTTTAGCGGTAGTTCTGGTTTTTGATGAAGAACTTGTGAAAGTCCTTGTAGTCTTCGCTCAGGTCGAGAGGAATTTCTTCCTCGTCTTCACTTTTTGGCAAAGTGACAGCCATCAACGGGTTTGATAAGTCTTTACCGGCTACCGTTTGAACCGGACTAGTTGCATCTTGATCCGATACAATGGATTTATTTGCATTCAGAGGGGAACGCACACCCTTCTCATCCATTTTTTGGGGAGATGGAGAACTCGCTTTCGCTTTTCTAGTAATTCTTGCTTTAGTATGTGTATCTGTTCTGTGAGTTGGGCATTTTGTTTACTGAGTAGTTCTTTCGTATGGTTAAGGCGGCGAGCTGTGTCTGTCATAGTAGTACAATGGTCACAAAAGATTATTTTATCGGTGTCTTTCTGGATGTTGTACTGAGGGGTTTTTTCTGGGTTTTGTCTGAGTGATGGTGAGATATAATAATTTGGCCCCAGTATTCCTCTAGTGTAATCCAAGGCTTCTGTGAAATCATTAAAACCCTTAAACATAAGTTTTTTAATGTCTTTTATTGAGTCTAAAACTTCGATCCAGGTTTGGAAAATACCATTAGTCTTTTCATGTATGACTACATAAAATTTAAAACGTTTGTCTTGATTCTTTTCTGTAAAATACTAACATAAAGAATTTAAAGATGCTACAAGATGACTAGTGTCTCTTTTATTGTGAGAAATCCATAAATTGTCTATTAAACACTTTTGTTGTTTGTCTACTAAATATTCTGGTAAAACTTTAAACGTTAAATTTGATGCTGGAAAAGAAACTAAATTATTTTTTCCAAAATAAAGTCTTTCTAGAGCAGGAGTCTCCATTTCTGAGAGTGGTTTGAATTGGAGATTACCCAATACCTTTTGTCTATAAGTGTCTTGGGATGTGGCTGCGCCTTTTCCCTTGTCTTTCGCCTGATTCATGCTGTGTCAATAAAAGATTAATTAGGCTTTATATCTAACCTGCTAAGTTGATCGGCTAAATTATTGTCTCTTCCCTTTATGTGTTCGAACACCAAATTGTATATTGATATAGTGTCTTAGAAAGTTAAGCCATCTTCTTCTGCTGCTATTTTTATCATTTATCTTTTGATGAAATTTGACAATGGCTTCACAGTCTGTTCTTACTAATATTTCTGGTTTATTTAAAATATAAAGTCGAAATCATTTAACCTGTAGACATCGCTAATATTTAACAGGCCTATACTACTCATGTTACCCTTTTCTTTGTACTTACCACTTTGGTAGGCACAAATTTTTTCTTCATTTTTACTACTGTATTTGTTAGGTCTTGCTTTTAGGACGGCTCCCCATCCTTCGAAGCTTCCGTCAGTTTCTATAACTAGGAAGTCTGTTTCTAAAGGCATATTTAGGTCTGGAATATGTTTTACTTTTTCTTTAATTTTTTGTACTAGTTTGATGTCTTCTATATTAAAAAGTCTTTGTCCTGTCGAACCTGTTTTAGCGTAAAGAGGTCCGGCTATTTTTCCTAAGTCTTTAATGAAGACTCTGGCATAATTAATTATTCCTAGGAATTTCTGGAGATCTTTTAGTTTGTCTAATTTATCAGGCATTTCTAATACCTTTTTGGCTATGTGGGGTTGTAGTTTTATTTTTCCATCCCCTAATATTACTCCTAAGAAATTTATGTAATGCTTACATAATTCCATTTTCTTTTTACTTATTATTATTCCGTTGTCTACAAATAATCTAAAAATTATTTGTAGATGTCCTAAGTGTTCGTTCATGTTATGGCTGAAAACTAGGATATCATCAACATAAACTAATATAAATCTTTTGTATTCTCCGAAAATATTATCCATTTTCCTTTGGAATATCTGAGAGTCGTTTTAACCCGAATGGCATTACAAGCCATTCAAAATGTTCTTCCGACAAGTAAAGGTCATCCATCTATGCTATCTTGATGCATTTTTACCTGCCAGTATCCTGACTTGCAATCGAACTTACTAAAAACTTGCTTTCCTTGTATTCTATTAATTAATTTTGTTTTATCAGGTAATTTATATCCGTCATTTCTAGTATTGTCGTTGAGTCTTTTATAGTTTATTACCATTCTTGCTTTTCCTCTTATTACTTCTGAATGATTTCTTACCATGAAAGTCACAGATTCTGTTTTGAAATTGACCTTCTTATTACACCTAAATCAAGTAATTCTTTGATTTGGATTTTGAAGTCTTCTAGGTCTTGGTTAGTAGCTTCTATTGATGCTGTTTTTATAGTGTATTCTGGGTTTATAATATCTAGTTTACAAGTAACCTTATTATTATTCCAATGTTTTAAAGGCTTTTCTCCAATGATCTCTAATTCATCTAGAATCTTTATTATTTTATCTAAATCTTCCTTATTTTTTATTATTCCTATTTTATCTATACCTGTTTTAAAATTATAAAGATATGTTTCAATATCTATGAGGGTATAGTTTTTGTCTAGTATACTATCATCTTCTAGATTTTCTTCCCAAATTAGGTTTTTATCTTCTTTATTATTGCATGATGTTCCTTTATTCTTACAATCCTGACAACACTCGTCTTTTTCTTTGTCATCTTTCTTTTGTAGGTCTAAAGGAGAGATTTGGGTAATTTTTGTTGGCATCTTACTAGTCTGTACCGGGGAATAGGTACTATTTTTTAAGAAGATTACACCATTCCTTGTAATAGTACAGCTTCCGTTGTTATTCAGCATAAAGTCTAGTCCTAAGATAAAGTCTGTATTTATATTCAGATCTCTTACCCAAATTTTGCTCATTTTGTAACTTGGGTTGTAGAATTTTGAGCACGTATTAATGAAACTAATGGATGCATTTTGAATATAATGATGATAAGTATTATGGGTTCCATCCATTTGCATGGCTGTAGCTGGCTTGTCTAATTCTTTGAGTAAATGTTGTGGAATTACTTTTTTATTTAGTATACTCTTACTACATCCTGAATCAACTAAGGCTAGGACTTTTATCTCGTAGTCTGCTATCCTAACTTTCGTTAGTAATTTTAAAGTACTTAATTTTATATCTTCATTACAGACCAAGGTACCATAGTCCTCCATATTCATTAGCTCTGAGTCTAATTCCGCTTGCGTAATATCTTCTCTTGTTTCTACTTCTTTTCCTTTTTCTAATTTTAGAAGTCTTGTTTCTAAGTCGTTCATTCTAGTTTCTAGAGTTATTATTCTCATACTTGTGGTTTGATCTTCTGTTCTATTACTTACTTCTTTTGATTAACCGTTATTTTAAACTCTTTTTGTATACACTCTATACATCCTTCTATAAAACAATGTTTACATTTGGCTCTTTTACTTCTACTGGGAAACCATTTGCATGAGAAGCATGCATTACTGTCTAAACCTTTATATTTTTCAAAATTATGATTACAGCTGGTTATGACGCTATTCATAAGGTTCAAATTTATATCTAGGTCTAATTTCTCTAGTCCTATTTCATTAATTAGTTCATCAGCCTCTGAGTCTGAAGACTCTATTTTATTTGTATTATTGATATCAATACTTACTACAGAGTATATACTTTCAGTATCTGACATATATTCATCTACGTTTATAAGGGTTTCTTGAAAGTCTTCTATTAATTGAGAATTTCTTGTTTTATTATTTATTCTTTTAGGGCAAGTATTTGCTAAATGTTCTATACTTCCACAAGTAAAACATTCTAATTTGTTTTTATAGTTTCTATCTGTCTATATTTTCGATATGTCTGCTTTTTATCTAAATAGGCTTTTTAGTCGCCGATTTCTGAGAAAATATCTCTTTCTTTCATATGAGTTATTATTTTTATAACCCTTTTTATACTTTTTTCTTTTATAAGGTTCTTTATCGTAACTCTGTGTGGTATATACTACACTTTTACAGAAATTCATTTCGTTTAATTTTAATTGTTTTTGTATTTGTAGGTTTGTACATTTTTCCTGTAATATATCCATTACATGTTGAATTCTATGTCCTATTGACCATTTTAAATGAGTATTTTGGATCACTCCGTCTCTTTTATCCCATCTTTCTTCTATTTCTCTTCCTAGAGCCCCTGGTAGTTTGTTAAAAAGTTTTTACCTAGCTCTTGGTCAAACGCGTTTCCGCTTATTGTGCAATAGTAAAAATAGTCATTTAAGAACTTTTTAATATAAAACCAGTTTCCTATGCTTAACTGTTCTAGTTTAATTAAGGCATTCTTTTGTAAGATTACTAAGCCACTATTAGGGTCTTCCCGTAATTAACGTATGTATTTTATTTGTGAAATTGTATGGGTTTGATCCATGGAAACCAAATCCGAATTCGCTTGAAAATCAGTCTTGTATGCCTCCCATAAGGCTTTAGTAGATTCTCCTAAGAACGCTTTCTAAGTATTTATACATAGTTTCGGATCTGCTTTCACGTAATTTTGTATATAATCGCCACTACTATTCCTTTCCATAAATCTATTACGAGTTCCATCTTTGTGGATCGCGAGTCGCTATGTTTAGGATTTTTCCTCTATTACCTCCTTCAAGAGCAATAGTTCTTCAATTGGCATTCTCATTCCCGATGGTTTTACATTTTCATCGGTTCTCCATTGTTCTATATACTTCTTCTAGGTACATTTCGCATTTGTATCTATCGTAAATTGTTCTCCCGTGGTTCTTTGAAAAGTTTGGAGCTAGATGCACTAGTCTCCATTAATTCTTTTGACTTACTACAGAGTTTATTTCTGATTCTTCATCATTAAAAATGTCTTCCCAAATTGCGTCGAATTTATCTGATTTTTCTGTACACACTTGTTCTTCCCTATATCCTAAATTGTCAGTTCTTAATTCGCAAATTTTGAAATGACTTATGGCTTCTTTTATGTTCATTCGCGGCATTTTACATCCCTTACATTTAAAAGTGTGGTTTGGGTCTTTTTCATGTAAGTTTTTTGCTTTATCTATGGCTATATCCACTTCAAAGCCTTCTTCTATTAGTTCTATGTTCATGAAATTTATCTCAGTGATTTCATCTTCTTCTATTGTACTTTCTTCTTCCATATCCCTTAGAGGCATATAATTATAGTCCGTAAATCTTATGGATGTTTCACCTTTAGAGTTTGTATATACCAGGTGTGATTCTGGTTGCAGAGTCTTCTTTTTATTATTGAAGTTTTCTAATTTCCATTCTAGTCCTGCGTAGTCTTTCGGGTCTATTTTTATAGGTTTTATTAAATTAATACCTCTGTTACCCATCAATTCTACTACATCATTTATTCTTATTTTAAATTTTGTATTACTATTATCAGTCATTTTTCCTAGGAATCCTATGCACATAAGTAGATTATTACCGTTATGCATTTCTTCGTATCCTTTAGTCTGTATTCCTATTTTTATATGTTTTCCAAATTCTGCTAAGTTCATTATAAAGTCTGGGCTTATATAGAAAATTCCTCCATTATTAGTCATGTCTACTTCAGTCATTCCTATTATGGATTTTTTCATGTCTGACCATCTGTCGTCGTAAATTACTACTAGTACTTTACTTCCTAAATTTTTTCTGGTTAAACCTTTTAGCCCTATGACAATTAATCCCATATGCATTAGTGTTCTAGTTGTCTTATAAATTTGTTTTTGTGATGCGGAATTTACTAGATTTATACTAACAGTTGTAGTTCCTAAAATAGATAACTGTTCTTCTCTATAATGTCTATATAGTTGAGTCGTTTTAGAGAATTTTCCTGTGTTATATAAAGTTCTTGGGTTTAATAGGTTTAGTTGGTTTTGTTGGAAAATACTGATGTCTTTATTTTCCAGTCGGCTTGCTAGTAACCCCCGGGGTTCCCCGAAAGGGAAACCTTCTTGTTTCTTAAATTATGTAAGTCTTCTTTCAGTAGTTATCTCCCCTTATGATTATGTAAATTATGTTTGAAGTTATGTTTGAAATATATTTATGTTTTAAGTTTTTATATCTTGTTTAAATCTTATCATCAACTCTTTTAAACTCAGTATATGGTTATCCGTTAAACTTTCTAATAACCTCAATGGATTAGCCTGTAAATTCCCTCGTTAACGGTGGTTAACTGAAGGCCATTTGAATGTCCACAGTAGGACGGTATGGACCAAAAAATGGGTGAGGCTAAAGACGACTGTTGTTAGGAACTAAGGTTAAACGGAAGAGATGAACAGTATAATAGGGTTGATAAATTAAAAAAGAATAGGGTAAAAAAAAAAAAGTAAAAATGGGAGATAGCTTATTCAAAAAATGAATTACTTAATGGACAGAGTTATAACAAGAAGGCGGTACTGAGTAGGATCACACAACTTTATTGCAACCTCCAACAATTTGATATACACCCCCCTTTGAAATTAAAAAATTGAAATATACACCCCCCTTTGAAATTAAAAAATTGAAATACCCCCCTAATTTGGTATCAGAGCCGTAAGACTTTCGGACCATTGTACGAATGAAAGATACTTATTTAGAAATTAAAAAAGAATTAAGTATCCTATATCCAGATTATATTAAGTTAAACGAAACCAAAGAGAATTTGCTAAGACTGCAGGAGATAATAGACATAATATCCAATTTAGAGTACAGACTTATCCAACATATAAAATCAAAGAAACATAGTCAAGATAAAAACAAGACACGTTTTAAACCTTATTAAAAGTATATGAGAAATTTACCATTTGTAAAACGTATAAGATATAACCAGTGGTTTATAGACAGAGATATTGAACGAAGAAAAGAATTTCGGAAAACAGAAAAAGCTTTAACACTTTACTTAGAACTTTTAGAATCTGAAAACTTATCACAGGTAATACAAAATAGTTTTCTACAAAATCAAAATAATACAGAATTAATATCCGCAATTAAGTGGGAATTATACGGCATAAGAAGCGATATAGAAAGAATAACTTCTATTATAGAACGTCTTCAGGACCGTAATAAGATAAGAATACCGTTGGGATAAAAAATAAAAATAGATACTTTAAAGAACTTAGAATATCTAGACTTACGAATCTACCCAGAAAAGAAGTATAGAGCTTTAAAAGATAATAGTATTATAAAGTGCAACTTCTGTACTGGAGAACATATACTACATAGCGAAGACAAGCAGTTAAATACAATAATAGATTTAATCATTAACCTCAGCGAAAATATTAAAGAAAATAATAACCAAGTTAATAGAAGTTTAAAAGTAATAGAAGAATCTCAGGTAAAACAAAGAAAAGTTTTCGAACTTTTAGAGAAAAATTTAGATTATTTAAAAGCAATTGATAATATTAGAAGAATAAAAAATTTACCTACAAGACAAGAATTAGAAAATTCGTTAAATAAAACCATAACTAATTTAGAATCAAATAGTACCCAAGAATTCTATAAAATAGCACAACTCTTAGATAATCTAAATAAAGAAACCAGTTCCTTAAGTAAAACAATTTTAGATTTAAAAGAAATTACTCTTTCATGAGTAAACAATCTTGGTGTCAAGAAGAAGCTACAAAAATAACAGAGAAATCTGTTTTCTTACCTGTTGATTATAAAGAATATACACCTAGTTCTAAAGCAGATCAAATATTCTTAAAACAACATATCACCACTATCTCGTTAATATTAGATATTACAAAAAAAAAAGATAGAAATTATAGTCTTAAAACTAGAAGAATTAAACAAAAAGGTTAGTGTACTAATCGAACAGAACAAAGAAAAAACTAAAGTACCTAAAGACACTCAGGTAGACGAATTAATTGATCAATTAAAAAGAGTAGAAATAACTCCTCTTCAAGAAAGAACAAAAGTAATTAGAAAACCACAGAAATGGACTTTCTTTCAGCTAGATCAGGAAACGAAGGAGAAAGACCGCGAGTAAGCTACTCTGAAGACAGAATTGGAAATAATTTCATATCTAGACTTCTTAATAGAAAAACAGCAGAAGAAAGTAACAGACAGTTAAGCGAAGTAATAGATATAGACAGAGACATCAGTATTTTCCAACAAAACCAACTAAACCTATTAAACCCAAGAACTTTATATAACACAGGAAAATTCTCTAAAACGACTCAACTATATAGACATTATAGAGAAGAACAGTTATCTATTTTAGGAACTACAATCATAGTATAAATCTAGTAAATTCCGCATCACAAAAACAAATTTATAAGACAACTAGAACACTAATGCATATGGGATTAATTGTCATAGGCTAAAAGGTTTAACGAAAAAATTTAGGAAGTAAAGTACTAGTAGTAATTTATTTACTCATGACGGTCGACATGAAAAAATCCATAATAGGAATGACTGAAGTAGACATGACTAATAATGGAGGAATTTTCTATATAAGCCCAGACTTTATAATAAACTTAGCAGAATTTGGAAAACATATAAAAATAGGAATACAGACTAAAGGATACGAAGAAATGCATAAGGGTAATAATCTACTTATGTGCATAGGATTCCTAGGAAAAATGACTGATAATAGTAATACAAAATTTAAAATAAGAATAAATGATGTAGTAGAATTGATGGGTAACAGAGGTATTAATTTAATAAAACCTATAAAAATAGACCCGAGAGACTACGCAGGACTAGAATGGAAATTAGAAAACTTCAATAATAAAAAGAAGACTCTGCAACCAGAATCACACCTGGTATATACAAACTCTAAAGGTGAAACATCCATAAGATTTACGGACTATAATTATATGCCTCTAAGGGATATGGAAGAAGAAAGTACAATAGAAGAAGATGAAATCATTGAGATAAATTTCATGAACATAGAACTAATAGAAGAAGGCTTTGAAGTGGATATAGCCATAGATAAAGCAAAAAGCTTACATGAAAAAGACCCAAACCACACTTTTAAATGTAAGGGATGTAAAATGCCGCGAATGAACATAAAAGAAGCCATAAGTCATTTCAAAATTTGCGAATTAAGAACTGACAATTTAGGATATATGGAAGAACAAGTGTGTACAGAAAAATCAGATAAATTCGACGCAATTTGGGAAGACATTTTTAATGATGAAGAATCAGAAATAAACTCTGTAGTAAGTCAAAAAGAATTAATGGAGACTAGTGCATCTAGCTCCAGCCCTTTTCAAAGAACCACAGGAGAACAATTTACAGTAGATACAAGTACAGGAAATGTACCTAGAAGAAGAGTATAGAGAACAACTAGAGAACCAGTAGAAAATGTAAAACCATCAGGAATGAGAATGCCAATTGAAGAACCTATTGCTCTTCAAGAAGGAGGTAATAGAGGAAAAATCCTAAACATAGCAGCTCACGATCCACAAAGATGGAACTCAGTAATAGATTTATGGAAAGGAATAGTAGTGGCAGATTATATACAAAATTACGTAGAAACAGATCCAGAAACTATGTATAAATACTTAGAAACGTTCTTAGGAGAATCTACTAAAGCCTTATGGGAGGCATACAAGACTGATTTCCCAAACGAATTCCAGTATTTGGTTTCCATGGGATCAAACCCATACAATTTCACAAATAAAATACATACGTTAATTACAGGAGAAGACCCTAATAGTGGCTTAGTAATCTTACAAAAGAATGCCTTAATTAAACTAGAACAGTTAAGCATAGGAAACTGGTTTTATATTAAAAAGTTCTTAAATGACTATTTTTACTATTGCACAATAAGCGGAAACGCGTTTGATCAAGAGCTAGGTAAAAAACTTTTTAACAAACTACCAGGGGCTCTAGGAAGAGAAATAGAAGAAAGATGGGATAAAAGAGACGGAGTGATCCAAAATACTCATTTAAAATGGTCAATAGGACATAGAATTCAACATGTAATGGATATATTACAGGAAAAATGTACAAACCTACAAATACAAAAACAATTAAAATTAAACGAAATGAATTTCTGTAAAAGTGTAGTATATACCACACAGAGTTACGATAAAGAACCTTATAAAAGAAAAAAGTATAAAAAGGGTTATAAAAATAATAACTCATATGAAAGAAAGAGATATTTTCTCAGGAAATCGGCAGCTAAAAAGCCCTATTTAGATAAAAACAGACATATACGAAAATATAGAACAGATAGAAACTATAAAAACAAATTAGAATGTTTTACTTGTGGAAGTATAGAACATTTAGCAAATACTTGCCCTAAAAGAATAAATAATAAAACAAGAAATTCTCAATTAATAGAAGACTTTCAAGAAACCCTTATAAACGTAGATGAATATATGTCAGATACTGAAAGTATATACTCTGTAGTAAGTATTGATATCAATAATACAAATAAAATAGAGTCTTCAGACTCAGAGGCTGATGAACTAATTAATGAAATAGGACTAGAGAAATTAGACCTAGATATAAATTTGAACCTTATGAATAGCGTCATAACCAGCTGTAATCATAATTTTGAAAAATATAAAGGTTTAGACGGTAATGCATGCTTCTCATGCAAATGGTTTCCCAGTAGAAGTAAAAGAGCCAAATGTAAACATTGTTTTATAGAAGGATGTATAGAGTGTATACAAAAAGAGTTTAAAATAACGGTTAATCAAAAGAAGTAAGTAATAGAACAGAAGATCAAACCACAAGTATGAGAATAATAACTCTAGAAACTAGAATGATCGACTTAGAAACAAGACTTCTAAAATTAGAAAAGGAAAAGAAGTAGAAACAAGAGAAGATATTACGCAGAATTAGACTCAGAGCTAATGAATATGGAGGACTATGGTACCTGTCTCAGAATGAAGATATAAAATTAAGTACTTTAAAATTACTAACGAAAGTTAGGATAGCGATCACGAGATAAAAGTCCTAGCCTTAGTTGATTCAGATGTAGTAAGAGTATACTAAATAAAAAGTAATTCCACAACATTTACTCAAAGAATTAGACAAGCCCATTCTGACCATGCAAATGGATGGAACCCATAATACTTATCATCATTATATTCAAAATGCATCCATTAGTTTCATTAATACGTGCTCAAAATTCTACAACCCAAGTGTCACGACCCGAACCCGGACCCGTGACCGGTGCCTTAACCCGGGCACCCTAGTGACACAACATCAGAGAAAACCAGCGGAATGTAAACTCAAGATAAACAACCAGTAAGATATAGAATAGCCTAGCCCAAATGGCTAACCTAAAAGTACATAAACCGACGCATATCCTTAACGAACCAAGTTCGACAAGACTACAGCCTCTAAGAATGAATAACACTATGACCGGACAGGCCCCGCCATACCCCGAATGTACAAAAGTCTACAACCTCGTGGAATCGTACCAAAAGACGAGGCCTCCGAGAAATGGAGCCTTCCGAGAACCGAACCGTGATCCTAAGAGTGCGGATCGCCAGTTATGAACCTCAACTCGCGGCATGAACGCACTTCGGGCGAGGTCGAGATAACATGTACCAATTATGCGAACCGAAAATACTGTAATAATATCATAAGTCAAAATATAAGTCGGAGTTATAGACGAAAATCGCTTTACCTCAGACCGTGCCTTACTAACAATGAGAGTAACAAGTATAAGTTTTATAGCATAAAAATAGGAGGCTCACGATCAAAACAGGTACCTCGCCTGTAGTATCATTAAGCAATCCTACTCGGGACTATTTCACCCGCATAGGTCCCGTGGACCCGCATGAGGTCATCCGCCTCGCCATAGGACTATTTCACCCGCACGGGACTATTTCACCCGCATGGATCCCGTGGATCCGCATGAGTACCATCGCAGACTCGCACGGGACTATTTCACCCGCATGGATCCTATGGTCCGATCCGCATGAGTACAAGCGCCGCACTCGCATCATGGGTAGCAAATCCATGGCATAAATAGTAAACCATCCTATCGAGCATACCCGTGGGCCACCCATCGTGTCAGTATGTCCAAAGGAAACAACAAGAATAACCCGGGGTTTACCCGTAATAATATATATATAACATAGCTCATCCGGCTATTAAACATAACATAAGCACTACCGGCCTATCACATCACAACATAAGCACTACCGGCCTATCCTAACTTAAGCAAGTTAAGAATCACCTAACTTCTTATTAATAGTATTAATTCATCCTCTCATTTTAGTATACCTAAGGCACGATCATGTCTTTTAATAAAAATCCGGGAATTTAACCCAAGTATCATGTACTAACCTTTTAAGAAATAACTCTTTTTATACAAAAATTCCAAGATACTAATCACCATAGTATCAAGTTACGATTTCTTTTCAAAGCAAGTCACATTTCCTTTTAAAACTATCTCAAGCTTCTAAATTAAGTGACTTCATTTCTTGTAAAACCTTAGGCAATTCATGCCTTAAAACCATTTTCCTTCCACAAGTTCAAATCATCAAAACCTTTCTCCATTAAACTTTCACAAACTAATATAACCAACTCCCCATAAAGCCGTTATATTAGAGTTAAACAATAGTAAAACACATTCCCTTAAGTCCAAGGGATTTTTATACTTTTCTTTTAAAACGGCAAGTATCAAATATTTATAACAAACGAAGATTTCCAAATCATGACGCTCACCGTACTACATAGGTACAACTAATCATGCTCAAGAGATAGGAAAGCTCCACATACCTCTTGGTCAATCCACAAGCTAAGTCCAATTTACCGCACGTAGTATGTCAACCTAAAATGACCACAATACGTTTATCAAGCTCTAATTACAATGCAGAATTTTTCCAAGTTAAAGTCACCAATTTCCTACGGAAAATTGGGCAGCGTTTCCTTTGTTTCTACATACTTTGCCACCTTTTCCAAGGTCGATTTTTAACGCTCAAATGCCATGTTTAAGGCTCAACAACCAACCAACACCAAGGGGATTACACACCTAAACTTTGGTGTGTAAAATTCAGCCCCACAAGTTACAACAACTAACCCAACAAGTCTAATGTAGTATTTAGGCAACAACATGCTCATAATATCCCCCTAACCAATTCTTTCATAATCAACCCCATTTCTTACATGCAACTACTCTAAGTGCATTTTCCAACTACAAGTTCTTCCTATTAAACATGCAACACCCAAAACCAACTACAAGAGAAGAAATGTTACCTCAAGTTTTAGCCAAACTTATTCCAACACCTTGCTAGCCTTTTCTCCAAGAACACCACCACAATAGTCTTCACAAGCTTGTAATAACCTTTCCTTCCTATTACACTTTTGATTTTTCCTTAGGCTAGAATTCCTCTTGGGAATTTAGAGAGAAGGATGAGCTTTTAACTTAGAGAGATGGAGTGTAAAGATGAAAAGTTGAAAGAAATGACCAAGTCTTGGTCAATATAATGCATGTAGCGTAAATCGATGGGGGACACTTGTCACCCTCCCATGGCCTCTTTTAAAACAAAAATCGGACTTTCTAAGTTTTTCGCCCAAAATTCCGCCTCGGCCCGCATGTGGCTTCAGTGGCCGCAACTCTGCGGACACTCGAACTTTAGGCGCCGGCCGATTTCCGGCCATGCCATGAATTTCGCTTGGCGCCATGTTCGCCCGGCCAACGCTGAGGCCCCGATCAAGTTTCGATTTCAGTCCTAACTCCTTCCGCATGGCCCCATACGCACGGCACGAACCACGAGGTATAACATTCTCCCTTAGAAACATTCGTCCCGAATGTTCCTTCTAGCCTTACACAAAACACAATATAAACATATCTTCTTAACTATTCCTTAGCAAATAAGAATGCTCCCGAGCCACAACATTACTCAAGCATAATCAACCAAATTAACACCAATCAGTAGGAAAGGGGGGTTACCTGGAGGTATAGGGAATAAGTGTGGGTATTTCTTCATCATATCATCCTCCGCTTCCCACGTCATCTTCTCACCGCTCGTTCGCCATAAAACCTTGACGGAAGCCACCTCCTTCGTCCGAGTCGTCTAACTTGACGATCGAGTATCGCTATGGGACTCTCCTCATACGACAACTCCTCTCACACCGGATATCCCGAATCGTGCACTCTAGATGGATTTCAACGCATTTCCGTAACATAGACACGTGAAAATCGGATGTACCGCCAAGATCGGACGGCAGATCCAACTCATAGGCAATCTTGCCCACTCTTGGACAATCTGACACGCCCAATGTACTTGGGCCGAGTTTCCTTCCTCCCAAATCTCATCACACCCTTCGTGGGTGACACTTTCGAAAGACCCAATCCTGACCTCAAACTCTAAGTGTCGACGCCGATGATCCGCATATGATTTCGCCGACTGGCACGCTAATAACCGCCTCTGGATAAGCTTCACCTTATCCATCGTCACTGAACCAACCGCCCGATTAATCGCACTTCTCCCACTTCAAACCAACCTATCGGTGACTGCACTTCCTCCCGTATAAGGCCTCATAAGGCGCCATCCGAACACTAGAATGGTAGCCGTTGTTATAAGCAAACTCCACAAGAGGTAAATGATCCTCCCACTACCCCGAAATCAATAACACAAGCCCGCAGCATATCCTCGAGTGCGGATAGTGCGCTACCGCCCGTCCGTCTCGAGGATGAAACGCCGCGTCCGAGACTCACTGTGTCCCTAATCCCTTCTCGAAAGACCTCCGGTTAGCCGTGAACTGGGCTCTCTATTCGATATAATCGACACCGGACTCGTGCAATCTCACAATCTCTCTAATATATAATCCGCATAGTCCTCTACAAAACGCTGCCCCGATCGAAGAAAGTGGGCTGATTTCGCCACCACAACAATAACCCAAATGGAATCATGTCTCCTCCGGGTGCGAGGTAACCCCGTAATAAAGTCCATGTTGACCACCTCCCACTCCCACATCGAATATCAATACTGTAATAGCCCACCGCTTCGTGCTCAACCTTAACTCGCGATAATTAGGACACTGGGCAACAAACCGCCACGCCCTCTTCAAACCATCCCACCAATACATGCACTGAGGTCATGGTACATCTTAGTCGACCGATGAATCGAATAACGAGCACCGTGTGCCTCCCAATCTGGCCGAAGTCTGTCCACATCGGAACACACAACCGCCTCGAATCTTAGCACCCCATCCGGCTACCTCAAATAGACTCTTCTTCCCGGAGAGCTGCATCTCGATACCGCATCAAAATCGGATCCTCATATCGCCGCCTCTTCACCTCTCGACGATGGAAGACTCGGCGACCTTCGAACCCGAATCGCATTAACGGAATCAACCAAACGAACCCCAAGGCTTGCTAATCGGTGTAACTCGCGACCATGTCCTTCTTCCTCGCCGCACTTCGACGGACTACCCATCAATCTGCGACTAAGGACATACGCAACTACATTGCCTTCCCCGGTGGTATAGGATATCAATATCACAATCCTTGAGTAACCCTAGCTACCGCTCTGCCGCAAATTCACCGCCTCGATCAAGATATACCGGAGTTTCTGGTCTACGCAAATATCCACATGAAATCTATATAAGGAAATTGCCTCTAAATCTTCAAGGTACGATTAATCGCCACTCTAAATCGTGAGTAACGTAATTCCTTTCGCTTCCCTAACCACCGGAAACATAAGCTCTAACCTTATCGTGTCACAAGACACAACCTAGCCCAACACCCAACGTGTTGCAATAATACCC
Source organism: Przewalskia tangutica (assembly GCA_029844215.1). NCBI lineage: Eukaryota > Viridiplantae > Streptophyta > Magnoliopsida > Solanales > Solanaceae > Przewalskia > Przewalskia tangutica. The sequence goes on from CM056727.1 coordinate 71,739,224, forward strand.
TAACCTCTAGTCTCTCAAGAGGGGTTAGAATCTGTAGTCGTGGTCAACTTCTCTTCCAATAATCGGAAGCCTTTCTTGTACTTGCAAAATATTCGAGCATCCTTAATCTCGGTTATGGTTCCTGCTTTCCTTTCTGTTGCAACCAAACTTGGTTACTATACTTGATCTGATTCCTTTGCTTGCCGCATGGCTAAGACTTCCCGCCAATCACAATTTGGGGAAGACTTCCTTGATCTTGTCAAGTAGTAATCCTATTATCCTCTCTCACCGTAGAGCTTATAGTCCTGTTCAACCTCAATTCACGGTATTACATAATCCAATGACTTGTCAAGATTTCTTATCGCTCAGTGTCTACTCGTCTTTCCTTTATAAGTTAATTCAAGTTGTCACGGGTCCTTTACCTCTCCGTATTCTCTTACTATCTTTCTCACAAGATGGATGCTACTACCTTTCCTCGAGGTGTTCCTACGCCCATTACCTACTAATGGTCTTACACTAGTTCGGTAATCGTGTCTCGTGCAACTTACATAACCATAGTTGTATTCTCTTTTATCCTTTTGGTCATAACCTACCTTATGCTTATTAATAGTAAAGTGTTTCTAATTTGATCCATAATCGCATAGCTTTCAAACACGTGTACTACCTTCATTTTTCTTACGACACTTCCCGACCGTTTCGTGACGTCGTTCTTAATTACCCCCAACATAATACTTTTTCCACGGTTATCTAAAATCAGAACTTATGGCATGACGACATCAAGACCTACCGTCTCCCATCCTTCGCCTAACTACACGGGTACACATAACCCCATAATACGTAAGACTATCCTTTTATGTATGGGAGAGAACTTATCTCCCTTCAATAAACTTTCCTTGGTGTCACAACCCTAATCACCGCGCCTCTCGTGGTCCTGTAAATATCTAATCATTACGCACCGCTTAAAATCGTGTAGATTTTCAAAACCTACAAAAGATGCCCTCTTCTTTTCGCTTACGTACTTATTTTATTCTTGCCTTGCACATTTCCTTGAAATTATCCGAAGGTCGTGGGCCCCGACCGCCACACCAAACCAACTCCAAGTACCTCCAAGGAACTTAACATAAATTCCTTCAAATTCAAGTATTACTTACTTCTGCGTCAATTTTTTCCCAACGAACAAGTCACACAAACTTATTAAAAACAATGATGCCAAAGAAGGAAGGATAATTCATCGTTACTACCACTTCCTTCCTCTCCACTCGATAACCGCCACGGAAAATTGGTACGAATCAATCTCTTACGTAGTCCACGTTGGCATAACATGAGGCCAACTAGCCCGCACTCATAATGACCTCAACGTCCGTCATAATACCGTGACGCCCGAAACCGGGCCCACATCGTGCCTACCCCGGCACCCTAGTGATACAACATCGAGAAAACCAGTGAAATAAAAACTTTACACATGAAATGAGAGACATAAATAAATAAACAGGCCAACCCAACCGCCGCTTTCAAGATATATACATAAAACCCAACAGTTATCCTTTTACAAACCCCGCCACAACAAAGCATGCACTTAAGATATACAACAACTATGACGGACAGGCCCGCCATACCTCGAATGTACAAGTACCTACAATGACAGGACTATACCAAAAGATAAGCCTCCGAGGAACGGAGCTTCCTAACGCTGAATCGCGATCCTATGAGCGAGGATCAACCAACCGGTGTACCTCTACTGCGGATGAACGCAGCCGGGCGAGGTCGATACAGTACCAAGTATGAAATCAAAATACTGTAATGAAATCACATTTCATCATTTTATAAAACCATTTCGCAATAAGTAAACAAGATTATGTCAAGTAAGGGACGCATATCCCGAATAATCACTCACACATAATTATGGGTCTCACGCCATAATACCACTCATGCCCGTGGAACTCATTCTCACCTGGCAGCATACGATGTAAAACAACACCCATATGTGAACTCGAACACTAGATCACGCTGCGTCATCAAAACCGACGCCAAGTAGAATAGCCAACTACGGTCCAAAAGCTAGTCATATCCCATCACGCAAGGTACGAAGCCAACTACTACCCAAAAGCTAGCCACGCAATTGGCGAGGCAAGTATCTTAAGCTAACGCATAATAGCCTACCGCCTCACAAGATATGACCGAGGCAAGTATCTTAAGCTATCTACCGAGGCTACCGGTACACGAGAAAATGACCGTAACAAGTATCTAAAGTGCTCGAACCACACGCATAAAACCAAGCCCGTGATCGCCGTCACCGCGCAAGCTTCATGGATTAGCGGTCCATGGACTAACAATCGAACCTCACAATGACCGCATGCCCCAAGATCTTACCTCGGAAGTCATGGCCATGAAACCATCCCATCGACGCACGCCCGTGGAACATCCATCACGCCGATGTCCAAAGGAAATAAATCGATAGTCGGCCCTCCTGCAGAGTCACGACGATGTAAACAACAACCAATACTCAAAGTGGACGATACTCGTGGACCACCCAACGCCGATATGTCCATCAATCAATCGATAGCCGCCCTCCCAGAGTCACGAAGACATCAACAAAACACTTGCACATCAAAGACTATCACAACAAGCATAGGCAAGTTTAACATACATTGATTTTAATCAACAATCCGGTTTCAAACCCAAAATACTACATACTTTCCTTCTTTCAAAAGACCTCTTTCTATGTAAAAGCCACATGATACTAATACTGTAGTATATAAAGAAAACACGCTTTACTTTTAAAACCAAATTACTTCACCTTTGTAAAAATCTTTACAAGGCTTTTAAAATCAAGTACTCTATACTTTATAAACCAAGTGCTTTTCTTTTAGAACAACATCAAGTATACTCTTTTAAAACCCAATTAACTTACTCTTTTCAAAACAAGTAACCTATACTTAAATCAAGTTACTTCTCCTTTTCCGAAAACAAGTCGTTATAAGTCAAGTCTCTTATCTTTCAAGATCAAGTCTCTTAACTTTCAAAATCAAGTCGTTTTACTGTCAAAACCAAATCTTTATTTTATCTTCATAAAGTCGTTATAACTAACTTCCCATAAAGCTATTATAACACTTTATGTTTTACAACAAACAAAAATCGCCTTCACACACGTACGTCTACCGTACTATATAGTTCACAACAATCATGCTCAAGAGTATAGGAAGAATCACATACCTTTAGCTTAAACCACAAGCCAAGTCAAGTATGCCGCGCGTAGAAAGATCCACCTATAACAACCACAATATATAAATCAACTTCTAGCACTCTCCGTAGAATATTCTAAACACAAGATTCCTTATTCTACGTAAATTTCAAAGACCTCCCCGCTATCACATAAATCTCCTCCTAACTGTGCCCGCTACTGTGCCAACAACTCAGTGGATTACACGCCTAACCTGACGTGTTCAAATATGCTTCACAATAATACTTACACAAGTCTCTGTAAGTACACCAATGTAAATACTGATTCAATCCTTTATAATCATCCTTCCAATATAATATACTCAAGTATAACTACTACAACATGTAATATCCAATTACAATAGGGACATAGATCATTACCTCGATAAGCCCAAAAATTATCCAAGTTATAAGTCGATCCCGAGCAACGCTTAGCTCCAATCCTTACGCTCCAACCCGCTCCAAGCGACTTAGAAGTTTCTAAACAACTTCTCTAAATACTTCCACCAAGCTAGGAAGATTTTTCTGTGGTTTCGCTTACTGCTATTGGAATAAAGTAGTATTTCCTGCTCCTAGTATTGAAATAACTTTGGAATACTACTAGGGATACTAGGCCAAGGTATTTGGGATTATACAACAATACACCAAGTATTTTCTACACAAGAGGAGAGGGGACGAAATCTACACAAAGGAGGGAAAACATTTGCTTGGAAAGCTTTCAGTGAGGATGATTTTACTCTTCGCCAAGGGGTATTTATAGAAGAACCAAGGGCCAAGATCAATATAAGTGTAGGGTCAAGATTGGGCCATGTGTGTGGGTCCCACCACACCACATGGCCAAACGAAAATGGTGCCAAGTGTGAGGCCAAATCGGCGAGGACAGCTGCCTAGCCACTCATTCACCCATTTCGCCAAGTGCCACGGGGGTGACACGTGTCGCCCCTCAATTGGCCCAAAATATTTCGTCTTAGAAAATATCCAAAATACCGAAATCTCAAAACAAAGCGGGCCCCACAAAACCGTAAATTTCCCGTGGGTCCCACGTGACCATTTCTCAAAATAAAACCTCAAAATTCTAATATAATCCAAGAAGTCCAAATACCAAACTGGGAATCCAATTCCCATTAACGAACCTTTTTCTTCACAAAACCTAACTTTTCCGTCGAAAAAATCACATCTTCCTTTCTTTCCAAAATTTCTGTCGTATTCTCGTACGTACGTCCTCACATACATACCCTGGAACTACGGGGTATAACATTCTTCCCCCCTTAGAAACATTCGTCCCGAATGTTCCTTCTAAGTCTCCAAACGAACGTGTGCCGGTATAGTCTTCACTACTATACTTACGAAACCAATCACGCCATCAATGGCCATAGTATAACATACAAATCCAAGCTAACGAGGAAATCATTTCTAATCTCACGACAGCTCCTACTAGCTTCAATTTACTCTAAGGCCTATCTCCGGCCTTCACGATCCGATTCTGATCGAACACATCCCCGAACTCATACGATGGTTACCTAAACTTGGGCCTAGCACCCTCGTGACCCTACCACCCGGCGGGACCACCTCGAACTGACCCCACCTCAATCCGGGCTGCGGGTTGACCCGCGACTTGGCCTCAACCCGACCCGCTATCGCGCCCAATCTCTCTCGTTCCCCGATCCGGAACAATCTTACTAATTCACGTCATGAAAGCTACCACTTCCATCTTACACTACCCATGGAATTATCACACCAACATAATGCTATCAGAACATAATAATTAAAAATATACTTATCTTAATACAAATGCACACTAGTCTCTTAGAGGGTCAAGGATATACCTGATATCACAAAAACAAATAGGCGATTTCAAGGACCGCTATAACTGGGAACTTCCACCACGACCCGCCGCCTCGCACGCAGATACGAACACCGCCTAGCTATCGGCGAAGAAGAACCCGCAATGATCCCGGGCCGAGTCTCAACATCCGCGCTACCTGTAGGACAATTTCTCGCAAAATGGCCTCGCCGCCACATGTAAAACAAGTCCTCGACACTTCGAATGGGTTTACCACATCGTTACACTTAGGTCGGGTGGCTTCCTCCGCCAAGACTCCCAACTCCCGAAAACTCAACCTGGAGCCACGACTGCTCTCAATACTGGAGGCCTCAAGATCAGAGGACCACTGCATCGGGCGGCGGCGTATAACTAGTCTCACTGGCGGTCCGCCTTGAAAGTTATCAAAGGACCTGCTGTCCGCCTCTTCTCGCGATATTGTCAATCCGCTTGCCTCTCCGTGCCTCACACCCTAGTGCATGAGTCGCATGCGGGCGATGTCCATGCCCGGTGAAGCGATACACCAACAAGACTCGCCAAGTAGTCATCAAGCCTCGTGACGTGGCGGTGCACTCTGTCCTCCATATTAGCTACTAACGCAGGGACATATCGAGCCAACGAGTCGAACTCTACGTTGTACTCAACCGCGGCGTCCTCCTCGCCTCAAAGATCGAAACTCGCCGGCCCGCGCCTCCTCATCTGCGGCGGCAAGAAATGGCTGAGAAATGCCTCCGAGAACTCGTCCCAAACAGCTGGGGGCGCATGCTCCCCCCGGGACATGTTATACCCCGTATTTCCAGAGTATGTACGTAAGGGAATACGTACAAAAGGTTAGCCTTGAAAGTTAGGCTTGGACGAAAATTATTGGGCACAACTCACAAAACGAATAGTTTTCCGACGAAACGTTTCCACAGCTTTCATAGGATAAATTCCGGCTATGTCATTTCTTATTTTTGCGGATTTTTCCGAGAGACGTAACACTTTGGACCAATGAGAGGGCGACACTTTCCACCCTCTCATTGGTGGACTTGTCACGGCATTAGGGCCGATTGAATGCCAAGCCTTGTCATAAAGTTGGATAGATATTTTGTGTGCAAGTTGGCCAAGGACACTTGCCTAAATCCTCACCCTACACTTGCCTTGCACTTGGCATAATCTTGGCCATTGGTTGGCCATGTCTTGACCTATAAATACCCCCTTGTTGAAGAGTTATTTCATCCTAAATTGAGCAATCTATCTAAGTCTCAAATCCTCCCTCTCCTCTTGTTGTTTCGTCCAAACACACTCCCCTTGAGAAGCTTGAGGCTACCCGCTAGCCTAGCGAAACCTACCCCCTCTTGGTAGAAAAGTTGCCTTCTAGTATTGTTATAATGCCCAATTTAACCTAGCCCAAATCCCTTAGTACTTAGTAGAAGTTGTGAGAAACTTCTAAGGATTCTTGGAGCACCTTGGAGCTTTGGATTAGGAGCTAAACCTCGCTCAGGATCGACTTTTTACTTGGATATTATTGGGCTTATCGAGGTAAATAATCCTAACCCTCTTTTGTAATTAAAGAATGCATACTGTAGAAGTATTGAAATAAGTATAAATACTTAGAAGGTTTGTTAAGAATAGAATTGAACTGTAACACCTTAGAAGGGTATAAAAGAAGAATATCTGTTTGTACTTACATGGGTGTTTTCACGATGAACTTATATAGCTCACGGGTAGGGTTGTCTGCCCGACTTTCCGTAGAATTGAGGACCCTCTGTTTAGAATGACCTACAGAATAGTCTAGACTTTGATAGTTATGCAGTGACTATTATAGGTGATTCTCTGCGCGACATACTCGACTTGGCGGGTGGATTTCGCGAGAAGGTATGTGATTCTTCCTATACCCTTGAGCATGATATGTTAAGTATATATAGTGCGGTGAGCGTACATATGATGATCGGCAATGTCTTTTGACTTAAGCTGAATAATAAGAACCTTGAAGTATGTCAAAGGAATAATGAATCATTTTTAACTTGAAGAGTAATATTTGGTTTTAAAACAAAAGCTTAAGAATTATACTAGCTTTATGGGAGTAGGTATAACAACTTAAGAATGATAAAAGGCTGTTTACTTGTTTGTTTATAAAAGCCTTGTATTGATTTACATTAAGTGTAGTAAGATTGGTTGATAGGTAGACATACTATGATCTTGCGTGTGTTAATTGTCTTGTAATGTTGTGAAAGGGTCATTCTTGCGTGCTTACGTTGCTAACCTTAAGTCCGTTGTCTTGTTATTGTATCACCTACCCCATTGACTTAGTATACAGGGCTTGCCACCCTTGATGCGGTCTATACGGCTATGCGGTCTATGAGACTACGCGAGTGCGGTATGCTCGAGATTGATCATTCGGGTGCTTAGCCCGACGGGGATGCCACTATGCGGTCCATGGGACTATCGCGGTCTTTTGAGGCTATGCGGACTGCGGAAGTCGAGGAGAATGCCGGGCTAGCTACCCCGACGCGAGGAATACCTCACGCGGTGCGTGTGTGACCTATGCGGACTACTGAAGTCGGGACTAGGCACGCAGAATGATACTATGGGCGGTTGGCCTTGCTTGATCATTCGCGGCCTAGACTAGACACATTCTGATTTTCCTATTCTTTATTATTGTTGTGATGTGGCACTATGTGCAATTGAATCGAATGTATTTGTGAAAAGGTTTTGAATACTTTGATTTCATTTAAAGTACTTTATAGTTTCACATACTTGGTACTGTTATCGACCTCCTTGGGGCTGCGTTCATCTGCGAGTTCTAGAGGAAGCGGTACTAGATCCACATCCTTAGGATCTCTACGTTGGTGTCGGGAGCTCCACTCTCTCGGAGGCTCTACTTTTGGGTATGATCTCCTGTTGTAGATAGTTTGTCTGATCGGGGTATGGCGGGCCTGTCGCCATAGTTGTTATTTTCCTTAAGTGCAGTAGTCATGTTATGCGGTTGGGATGTAATCGCAAAACTTGGTTTATGTATATATCTAGAAAGGCAACCTTTTCTTGAGATAAAATGTTCTAGTTATATCATGTTGCATGTCTTGTTTTATATTCCATGATTGTTCTCCGATGTATGACTACTTGGGTGCGGGTAAGGCACGATCCACGGGCCGGGCAGTCGTGACAAAAGTGGTATCGAGCGATTAATCCTCGGAAAGTGTCTGCACCGTATCTAGTAAGTCTTGATTATCGGTATGTTGTGCACCACACCAATAATCAGGAGGCTATAGGATATTTAGGATTGGTTTCCATTCTTCAGTCTGAGATCGTGCTTTAGAGCTGTGTTATAGGTTGGACCCCTCTAACGTATTCCTTTCTATGCTGATTATGCCTCACGTAAGGCAACCGGGCCCGAAGGGCAAAGCGGAGGAGGCGCTAGTATGACACGAGAGGTTCACGGGGCTCGAGCCCGATCTTTACAGGCAATGCCTCGGGCGGCGAGTTCTACGACGCCCAGCAGAGTTTAGGACCACGCGGCGGCGATGAGACCACGGTGCCTCGCCTCGATCCTCCGGCCGGGCGAGAGAGTTAGGGTACAAGAGATGGCCCGATTACTAGCCAAGGTCGTGGCGGATATGAGAGAGAGGTTTGAGGCGGCCATTCGATGCAGTTCGGCTCGGTAGCACCGTTGTTCACGGAGGCGAGATAGTTTGAGGCTACGGGACTTCCTTAGTTGTAGCCCGCGAGTTTTACGGGTCCAGGCGGAGGATGATCGCGAGAGTTCATCCGTCGATTCTGAAGGATTATGCGGGTGGTCAAGGCTTGAGGCGAGTGCGTGACATTCGGTTCGCATCGGCTGCGTGATACGCGATCGATTGGTTCGATTCATGGGAGCTTTCGGGAGAGCATGCACCTCAGCAGCATGGGATGAGTTTTGAGGCTTTTCTCACACACTTCTTGCCTCGCGGATGAGGAGGGCACGATCAGCAGATTTTTATTCTTGGCGGGGAGGGCGCGATTAGAAGTACAATGTCGAGTTTGATTCATTGGCTCGGTATGTTCTGCTGGTAGCAGATATGGAGGACCGGGTGCATCGCTACGTCAGGGCTGAAGCGACTATATGGCGAGTCTTGTGCGGGTGTGTCCTTCGGCCGAGCATGGACATTACCGTATGCGAGCTCATGCATTAGGATGCGAGGCGTAGAGACCGCCGGGTAGACCGATATCGGCGAGAAGAAGGCCGGGGCGGCGGTTCTTTTGGTGGTTCTCGGTGGGCAGCATCGCGAAGTCGATTTGCACCACAATGCGGCTCGAGCACTCCTACATCATTTTGATCTGACCCAGGCGATCGGGGCGGTCGGGGCCCGGGACTTGATTTCGAGGTAGCGAGTGCTAACCGTTCGAGTCTGTTCGGTGTGCCCGTTGCGGTAGATTCCATTACGAGGCTGTTATGCTACTACGGGAACTTGCCATACTTGTGGCGGCGGGGTCATTCGCGAGTTTGCCGGCGGCGTGGCGAGGTAGGGCCCGGCTACGAGTCATTGCTTCTTCATCCCCGCGATTACTCGCCGGGCGAGTGCCTGAGAGATCGGTCGCGGCGAGAGTCGTGGCGCAGTCGGTCTAGCGGTCCTCGAACCGCATTTATGCTGTCGGTAAGCGGGATCGGGAGGCCTCACCGATGTCGTCACGGGTACCTTATCGGTTCAGGTTTGATGTATATGCTTTGATAGATCGGGTTCTACTGTCCTATATATCTCCCTTGTTGCTAGTAGGATAGGGATAGAGCACGAGTCCATAGACCACTTTCGAGGTAGCTACGCCGGTGGGGATTCGGTGGTAGCTCGGCGGGTATATAGAGCTTGTCTGTAACCATTCTGATCGTCGGACCCTTGCGACTTGATAGAGTTGGAGATGATTGATTTCGGCGTGATCATGGGGATGGATTGGCTAGCTTCTTGCTATGCCAATGTAGGCTGCGAGAGAGAGTGGTGCAGTTCGATTTCTGAGGCCGGTTGTTGAGTGGGAAGGGAGCACGGTATCAGAAGGGTAGGTTTATTTCCTACCTCAAGGCTAGGAAGATGGTGCGAGAAGGGTATATCTACCATCTCGTTCGGGTGTTTGATCACGAGGCTGCGGTACCAGATTTTGAGCAGTTCGATGGTCAGAGTTCTCGGGCGTGTTTCGACGACCTCCGGGTATCCCTCGAGAGGAGATCGAGTTTTGTATAGATGTCTTTGCGGACACTCGGCTTATTTCCATTCCGCCATACGTGGATGGCTGCCGAGTTGAGAGAGTTGAAGGAAGCGGTGAGTGATTTGTTGGAGAAGGGTTTCATCGGACCTAGTGTTTCTCCCAGAAGCGCGGTATTGTTCGTGAAGAAGAAGGGCGGGGCGCTGCGTATGTGTTGATTACGAGCGGTGAACAAGGTGACCATTAAACGAATACCCTCTTCCGGGATTGATGATTTGTTCGATCGATTGCGGTAGCGAGATGTTTTTCAAGATTGATCTACGATCGGGCTATCATCGAGTTCGAGTTAGAGAGGTGGATGTCCCTAGATGCATTCGGACGTGCGGGCATTATGAGTTGAGTCATGTCTTTTGGGTTGACCAATGCTCGTGGTATTCATGGATTTGATGAACCGAGTGTTCAAACCATTTTGGACACATTTGTGATAGTGTTCATTGATGATATCTTGGTTTATTCGCTCGAGCGAGGAGCATGCGAGCATTTGAGGCTGTCTTGTGATTCTCGGGATCGGAATTTGTATCACGAAGTTTTCCAAATGTGAGTTTTGGTTGACTTGGTAGCTTTTCTTGGGCATATTGTGGTGATGGCATTCGAGTGGATACGGCGAGATCGAGGCGATTAGGACTTGGCCTGAACCTACTCAGCGAGAGGTTCGTAGTTTTACGGGCCTTGCGAGGATATTATCGGTTCGTAGAAGTTTGCTTCTATCTGCACCATTGACTAGGTGACTCGAGCGGCTAAGTTTGATGGTGATGCGTGTGGCGGGGTTTCGATTGCTAAAGGAGGCGACGACCGCCCCGTTCTTACTCTTCACGAGGTCGGATAGTTACGTGGTGTATTGTGATCGTCGGGCATCGGGTTGGGATGTGTGTTGATGCAGTGAGGCGAGTTATAGCATCGCATCCAGCGACTTAAGATACACGAGAGAACTACCCGCATGATTTGGGTGGCGGCGGTGATACACGCTTTGAAGATCCGGAGGCACTATTTGTATGGGGTTCACGTGGATATTTATACTGACCACAAGAGCCTCGGTATATCTTCGACCAGGAGGAGTGAACCTCGGCGAAGGCGGTGGCTAGAGTTCTTTGAAGGACTATGGCGTCGATATCTGTACCACCGGGAAGGCCAACGTTGTGGCGGATGCACTTAGCCGTAGGTCTATGGGTAGCTTATCGGATATTCAGCTGAGAGGAGGGCATGGTTCGTGATTTGCATCGATTAGCGAGCCTTGGTGTCCGTTTGATTGATTACGATAGCGATGGGGTTAGAGTTCGTGAGGTTGCGAGTCTTCCATCGTCGAGGAGGTGAAGAGGCGGATTTGAGATCCGATTTTGACTCGTTATCGTGATCTGACTCTTCGTGAGGCAAGGTCCTTTTGTAGCACGATGGGCGCTAAGGTTTGAGCGAGTTGTGTGTTCCGGATGTTTGAGGACTTGGCGAGTTCTTGGGGAAGCACTGCGTGCGCGTTACTCTATCCGTCGAGTCGACCAAGATGTACCACGACGCTTAGATCGTGTATTGGTGGGATGGTTTGAAGAGGACGTTGCGAGTTCGTAGCTCGGTGCGTGTTGTCGGCGGTGAAGGTAGAGCACGAGGCACGGTGGTTTGTTCTGACGATAGAGATCCCGACACGGAAGTGGGAGGTAATCAACATGGACTTCATCACGGGATTGCCTCGCACTCGGAGGAGACATGATTCTATATGGGTTATAAATCGACGGTGGCGAAATCAGCCCACTTTCTTCCGTTAGGGCGACTTTCTCGGTGAGATTATGCGGACTTTACATCAGAGATCGTCGGTGCGCAAGTCCCTATTTCGATCATATCTGACAGAGGAGCCCAGTTTACGGCTAACTTCTGGAGGTCCTTCCAGGAGGGTTTAGGGGACGCAGTGAGCACGAATCGCATTTCATCCACAGACAGACGGACAGGCAGAGCGCACTATCCAGACTCTTGAGGATATGCTGCGAGCCTGTGTTATTGACTTCAGTGGTAGTTGGGAGGATCATTTGCCTCTGGTTGAGTTCGCGTATAATAATAGCTACCACTCCAGTATTCAGATGGCGCCTTATGAGGCTTTGTATGGGAGGAAGTGCAGATCGCCGATAGCATGGTTCGATGTGGGCGAGGTACAGTTAGTGGGACCAGACTTGGTGCAGCGGCGATGGATAAGGTGAAGCTTATCCGAGGCGGCTATTAATGGCTCGAGTCGGCGAGTCGTATGCAGATCATCGGCGTCGACATCCAGGTTCGCGATTGATGATTGGGTTTTCTGAAGGTGTCACCCATGAAGGGTGTGATGAGATTCGGGAAGAAGGAAACTTCGGCCCAGTACATTGGGCGTTTGATTGTCGCGAGGTAGGCAAGGTTGCCTATGAGTTGAATCTGCCGTCCGATCGGAGGCGGTGCATCCGGTGTTTCACGTTTCTATCTTTGAGGAAATGTATCGGGGATCCATCGAGTACATCCGATTGGCGATGTCGGTGACCAGGGGTTATCGTATGAGGAGGTTCCCATAGCGATAATCGATCGTCGAGTTAGCGTCTGCGAGCGAAGGGCGTGGCTTCGTCAAAGTCCCGTGGCGGGCGAGCTTAGGGAGGAGATGACGTGGGAGCGAGAGGAGGACATGAGGCGGTACCCTCACCTATTCCCACACCTCGGGTAACTCACTTTCCTACTTATAAATTTTCGTTATCGTTTTGCCTAAATGTTGTTTTGTGGCGTGTGTGGCATTTGCAAGCGTTTAAGTTATGAAGAACCTTTTCGTTATCTGTCTTGGGAAGGAACATTCGGGACGAATGTTTCTAAGGAGGGGAGAATGTTATACCCCGTATTTCCAGAGTATGTACGTAAGGGAATACGTACAAAAGGTTAGCCTTGAAAGTTAGGCTTGGACGAAAATTATTGGGCACAACTCACAAAGCGAATAGTTTTCCGACGAAAACGTTTCCACGGCTTTCATAGGATAAATTCGGCTATGTCATTTCTTATTTTTGCGGATTTTTCCGAGAGGCGTAACACTTTGGACCAATGAGAGGCGACACTTTCCACCCTCTCATTGGTGGACTTGTCACGGCATTAGGGCGATTGAATGCCAAGCCTTGTCATAAAGTTGGATAGATATTTTGTGTGCAAGTTGGCCAAGGACACTTGCCTAAATCCTCACCCTACACTTGCCTTGCACTTGGCATAATCTTGGCCATTGGTTGGCCATGTCTTGACCTATAAATACCCCTTGTTGAAGAGTTATTTCATCCTAAATTGAGCAATCTATCTAAGTCTCAAATCCTCCCTCTCCCTCTTGTTGTTTCGTCCAAACACACCCTCCCCGAGAAGCTTGGCGAGGCTACCCACCCCTAGCCTAGCAAACCTACCCCCTCCCTTGGTAGAAAAGTTGCCTTCTAGTATTGTTATAATGCCCAATTTAACCTAGCCCAAATCCCTTAGTACTTAGTAGAAGTTGTGAGAAACTTCTAAGGATTCTCGGAGCACCTTGGAGCTTTGGATTAGGAGCTAAACCTCGCTCAGGATCGACTTTTACTTGGATATTATTGGGCTTATCGAGGTAAATAATCCTAACCCTCTTTTGTAATTAAAGAATGCATCTTGTAGAAGTATTGAAATAAGTATAAATACTTAGAAGGTTTGTTAAGAATAGAATTGAACTGTAACACCTTAGAAGGGTATAAAAGAAGAATATCTGTGTACTTACATAGATTGTTTTCACGATGAACTTATATAGCTCATGGGTAGGGTTGTGCTGCCCGACTTTCCGTAGAATTGAGGACCCTCTGTTTAGAATGACCTGAGAATAGTCTAGACTTTGATAGTTGTGCGTGACTATTATAGGCTGATTCTCTGCGCGACATACTCGACTTGGCGGTGGATTTCGAGAAGGTATGTGATTCTTCCTATACCCTTGAGCATGATATGTTAAGTATATATAGTACGGTGAGCGACATATGATGATCGGCAATGTCTTTTGACTTAAGCTGAATAATAAGAACCTTGAAGTATGTCAAAGGAATAATGAATCATTTTTAACGGAAGAGTAATATTTGGTTTTAAAACAAAAGCTTAAGAATTATACTAGCTTTATGGGAGTAGGTATAACAACTTAAGAATGATAAAAGGCTGTTTACTTGTTTGTTTATAAAAGCCTTGTATTGATTTACATTAAGTGTAGTAAGATTGGTTGATAGGTAGACATACTATGATCTGCATGTGTTAATTGTCTTGTAATGTTGTGAAAGGGTCATTCTTGCTGCTTACGTTGCTAGCAGGTAAGTCCGTTGTCTTTGTTATTGTATCACCTACCCTCGACTTAGTATACCGAGGGCTTGCCACCCTTGATGCGGTCTATACGGCTATGCGGTCTATGAGACTATGCGGAGCTGCGGTATGCTCGAGATTGATCATTCGGGTGCTTAGCCCGACGGGGATGCCACTATGCGGTCCATGGGACTACGCGGTCTTTTGAGGCTATGCGATGCGGAAGTCGAGGAGAATGCGGCTAGCTACCCCGACGCGGGGAATACCTCATGCGGTGCGTGTGTGACCTATGCGGACTACGAAGTCGAGGACTAGGCACGCAGAATGATACTATGGGCGGTTGGCCTTGCTTGATCATTCGCGGCCTAGACTAGACACATTCTGATTTTCCTATTCTTTATTATTGTTGTGATGTGGCACTATGTGCAATTGAATGAATGTATTTGTGAAAAGGTTTTGAATACTTTGATTTCATTTAAAGTACTTTATAGTTTCACATACTTGGTACTGTTATCGACCTCGCTTGAAGCTGCGTTAAATCTGCGAGTTACAGAGAGCGGTACTAGATCCACATCCTTAGGATCTCTACGTTGGTGTCGGGAGCTCCACTCTCGGAGGCTCTACTTTTGGGTATGATCTCCTGTTGTAGATAGTTTGTCTGATCGGGGTATGGCGGGCTGTCCCGCCATAGTTGTTATTTTCCTTAGAGGTGCAGTAGTCATGTTTATGCAGTTGGGATGTAGCGCAAAACTTGGTTTATGTATATATGCGAAAGGCAACCTTTTCTTGAGATAAAATGTTCTAGTTATATCATGTTGCATGTCTTGTTTTATATTCCGCTGATTGTTCTCGATGTATGACTACTTGGGTGCGGGTAAGGCACGATCCACGGGCCGAACGGGTCGTGACAGACAGCTCCGTGAATCAAACCCGATCATGCGGTATCACGCGGCCGACGCGAACCAAAATCACGGACTCGGTCTCGAAGCCTTGATCACTCGCATGATCCTCATGGCGGCGGATGAACTCCTGCGGATCATCCTCGTGCCTCGACGTAGAACTCTGGCGGGATACAACTCGGAAAATCCGTAGCCTCAAACTATCCGATGCGGGATGAACTACGGGGCTCTGGGCTCGAGGCTGCTGCGTCGGCCTCTCGCCGTGTCGGCCCACGATCACGGCGAATCGGGCCATCTCCTTGTAACCCATCTCCTGCTCGGTGTGGGGTGGAGGCTCAGTGCGTGGTCTCTGCAGCCACCGCCGCGGCTCTAACCTCTGCTGAAATTTGGCGGCGCCGCAAAACTTCGCCGTCTGAAGAACTATCTCGTAATGACCGCTGCGCCTCGCACTCCTCTGTGTCCCACTAGCCTCCCACGGCCGCCTTGCCATACGGGCCGGGTTGCCTTGCGCGGAGGCATAATCGCGTAAAAGAACACGTCGGAAGGAGTCCAACTTACAACATCGCTCTAAGGCACGATCTCGAGTGAGAAGAATAGAAACCAATCCTAAATGTCTGCGACCTCACGATTATAGATGTGGTGTACAACACACCGATAATCAAGACTCTACTAGACACGATGCGTAGACACTTTCCGAGGATTAATCGCTCGATACCACTTGGCGCCGAGAAACCGGGCGTCACTGGTGCCTTACCCCGGGCACCCTAGTGATACAACATCAGAGAAAACCAGGGAAATAAAAACTTTACACATGAAATGAGAGACATAAATAAATAAGCAGGCCAACTGCCGTTGCCTTGGTATATATACATAAAACCCGACAGTTATCCTTTTACAAACCACGCTTACAACGATTACTCTGCACTTAAGATATACAACAACTATGACGGGACAGGGCCGCCATACCACGAATGTACAAGTACCTACAATGACGGACTATACCAAAAGATAAGCCTCGGAGGAACGAGCTTCAATGACTGCGATCCTATGGCGAGGATCAACCAAGCGGTGTACCTACTGCGGCATGAACGCGGCCCGAAGGAGGTCGATACAGTACCAAGTATGTGAACGAAAATCTGTAATGAAATCACATTTCATCTTTTATAAAACCATTTCGCAATAAGTAAATGTGATTATGTCAAGTAAGGGGCGCGTATCCCGAATAATCACTCACATAATTATGGGTCTCGCCCATAATACCACTCACGCAGTGGAACTCATTCTCACCGCGGCAGTACATGATGTAAAACAACACCCATATGTGAACTGAACACTAGATCACACTGCGTCATCAAACCGACGGGCAGTAGAATAGCCAACTACCGGTCAAAAGCTAGTCATATCCCATCACGGGCAAGGTACGGAAGCCAACTACCGATCAAAAGCTAGCCACGCAATCGCGGCGAGGCAAGTATCTTAAGCTAACGCATAATAGCCTACCGTCTCACAAGATATGACCGAGGCAAGTATCTTAAGCTATCTACCGGAGGCTACCTGGGTACGAGAAAATGACGAACAAGTATCTAAAGTGTGCACGAACCACACGCACAAACCAAGCGTGATCGCTCGTCACGCGGCAAGCTTCATGGATTAGCGGTCCATGGACTATGATCGAACCTCACAATGACCGCATGCCGGCATCTTACCTCGGAAGTCATGGCCATGAAACCATCCCATCGGACGCATGCGTGGAACATCCATCACGTCGGCGTGTCCAAAGGAAATAAATCGGATAGCCGGCCCTCCGGAGAGTCACGCGATCTGAAACAACGATCAATACTCAAAGTGGACGATACCGTGGACCACCCAACGTCGGTATGTCGGTCAATCAATCGGATAATGGCCCTCCCAGAGTCACTGAAGACATCAACAAAACACTTGCACATCAAAGACTATCACAACAAGCATAGGCAAGTTTAACATACATTGATTTTAATCAACAATCCGGGTTTCAAACCCAAAATACTACATACTTTCCTTCTTTCAAAAAGACCTCTTTCTATGTAAAAGCCACATGATACTAATACTCGTAGTATATAAAGAAAACACGTTTTACTTTTAAAACCAAATTACTTCACCTTTGTAAAAATCTTTACAAGGCTTTTAAAATCAAGTACTCTATACTTTATAAACCAAGTGCTTTTCTTTTAGAACAACATCAAGTATACTCTTTTTAAAACCCAATTAACTTACTCTTTTCAAAACAAGTAACCTATACTTAAATCAAGTTACTTCTCCTTTTCCGAAAACAAGTCGTTATAAGTCAAGTCTCTTATCTTTCAAGATCAAGTCTCTTAACTTTCAAAATCAAGTCGTTTCTTTATCACAAACCAAATCTTTCTTTTATCTTCATAAAGTCGTTATAACTAACTTCCCATAAAGCCATTATAACACTTTATGTTTTAAAACAAACAAAAATCGTTTCACACACGTCGTCTACCGTACTATATAGTTCACAACAATCATGCTCAAGAGTATAGGAAGAATCACATACCTTTAGCTTAAACCACAAGCCAAGTCAAGTATGCCGCGTAGAAAGATCCACCTATAACAACCACAATATATAAATCAACTTCTAGCACTCTCGTAGAATATTCTAAACACAAGATTCCTTATTCTACGAAATTTCAAAGACCTCCCCGCTATCACATAAATCTCCTCCTAACCGGGCGCTACTGTGCCAACAACTCCTGAGGGATTACACGCCTAACCTGACGTGTTCAAATATCTTCACAATAATACTTACACAAGTCTATTGTAAGTACAGTCAATGTAAATACGATTCAATCCTTTATAATCATCCTTCCAATATAATATACTCAAGTATAACTACTACAACATGTAATATCCAATTACAATAGGGACATAGATCATTACCTCGATAAGCCCAAAATTATCCAAGTTATAAGTCGATCCCGAGCAACGTTTAGCTCCAATCCTTACGCTCCAACCCGCTCCAAGCGACCCTTAGAAGTTTCTAAACAACTTCTAAATACTTCCACCAAGCTAGGAAGATTTTTCTAGGTTTCGTTTACTGCTATTGGAATAAAGTAGTATTTCCAGGGCTCCTAGTATTGAAATAACTTTGGAATACTACTAGGGATACTAGGCCAAGGTATTTGGGATTATACAACAATACACCAAGTATTTTCTACACAAGAGGAGGGACGAAATCTACACAAAGGGAGGAAAACATTTGCTTTGGAAAGCTTTAGTGAGGATGATTTTACTCTTCAAGCCAGGGTATTTATAGAAGAACCAGGGCAAGATCAATATAAGTGTAGGGTCAAGATTGGGCCATGTGTGTGTGGGTCCACCACACCACATGGCCAAACGAAATGGTGCCAAGTGTGAGGCCAAATCGGCGAGGGGACAGTGGCTAGCCAACATCCACCCATTTCGACCAAGTGCCACATGGGGTGACACGTGTCGCCCCCAATTAAATCAAAATATTTCGTCTTAGAAAATATCCAAAATACTGAAATCTCAAAAACAAAGCGGGCCCCAAAAGCAGTAAATTTCTCCCGTGGGTCCCACGTGACCATTTCTGAAAATAAAACCTCAAAATTCTAATATAATCCAAGAAGTCCAAATACCAAATCTGGGAATCCAATTCCCATTAACGAACCTTTTTCTTCACAAAAACCGGAACTTTTCCGTCGAAAAAAATCACATCTTCCTTTCTTTCCAAAATTTCTGTCGTATTCTCGTACGTACGTCCTCACATACATACCCTGGAACTACGGGGTATAACAACAGCTCTGCTAGGGTCCGACGACTATATCGTTACTGACAATTATTATCTGCCCACTCAGCTACCACCCAACACTCACGGGTGTGGTTACCCCATAAAGGTTCTCATGGATTCTGGCTTCATTTCTTTCACACTTGGTTGCTCACTTCCTTACCGGTCGTACTCTTTTCCGTACTTCCAAACTTATTCTAGCTTACGTACATAACTTCCATAATAAAGCTGGCCTTCGATCTTGGAGTTACTAAGTTAAAACAATATAAGGTCATTTCCGGCGCTCACAACCTGGTTCCGGTGGAATGCGTCCACGAATCCGTAAAACGATTAACTAGACTCGGCCTTGTACCCTCGTGACCCTGTCACGTAGCGGGACTACTATCAACTGATCCCACCCCATAAGCGGGTATACTAACTTCTCATAATACCATAGTCGTGTCGTCTTGGTCACAACAACCATTACTTACTCCACACGGATCCCATCCGTACTATCCTCTTAAGCATACCACGTAGCTTAATTTACAAACATAGTCTCCCATTGGGCCCTTAATTAAGCTTCTTAGGTTCCATTACTTTTCCGACAACTCATCGTCTCCTAATTTTCTCAAACTAGCACGTAAAACCTCGATGAGAGTTCCTTAACTGCTCATACCTCCCTGCCTATTTAGTCCTTACCAAATCCTGGTAATCTAAAATCATTCTTGGCAACACATATGTGATCCTCATACAGAACTCTGTATAGCTGTATGTCGCAATACCAACTATACTACAAGTATTACCAACCTGGATACGCAATCCACATAATCTTCTGCGGGTCATCACGCTTCGCCGTGGCTGCAAACACCATAACCTTAAGGAGAGACGACCCTAACCACACAGCTCTATCGCACGATCTTAGAGTGAGAAGAAATGGAAACCAATCCTAAATATCCTGCAGCACCTGATTATAGATGTGGTGCACAACACACCGATAATCAAGACTCTACTAGATACGGCCTGTAGACTCTTTCAGGATTAATCGCTCGATACCACTTTTGTCACGACGAACCGGACCGTGACCGGTGCCTTAACCCGGCACCCTAGTGACACAACATCGAGAAAACCAGCGGAATGTAAACTCAAGATAAACAACCAAGAAGATATAGAATAGTCTAGCCCAAATGGCTAACCTAAAAGTACATAAATCGACGATTACATCCTTAACGAACCAAGTTCGACAAGACTACAGCCTCTAAGAATGAATAACACTATGACGGACAGGGCCCGCCATACCCCGAATGTACAAAAGTCTACAACCTCGGGAATCGTGCCAAAAGCGAGGCCTCGGAGAAATGGAGCATTCCGAGACCCGACCAGTGATCCTAAGTGTGCGGATCATCAAGCTATGAACCTAAATCTGCGGCTTGAACTCAGCCACACGAAGGAGTTCAGTACAACATGTACCAAATATGCGAAACTGGAAAATACTGTAATAATATCATAAGTAAAAATATAAGTTGGAGTTATAGGCGAAAATCGGTTTACCTCAGACCGTGCCTTACTAACAATAGAGTAACTAGTATAAGTTTTATAGCATATAAATAGGATGCTCAAGATCTAAACATGTTACCTCGACCGTAGTATCATTAAGCAATCCTACTCACGGGACTATTTCACCGCATAGGTCCTGTGGACCCGCGTGAGGTCATCCGCCGTCGTAGGACTATTTCACCCGCGTGGGACTATTTCACCCGCATGGATCCCGTGGATCCGCATGAGTACCATCAGCGTACTCGCATGAGACTATTTCACCCGCATGGATCCTATGGTCCAGATCCGCGTAGTACAAGCGCCGCTCGCATCATGGGTAGCAAATCCATGGCATAAATAGTAAACCATCCTATTGGAGCATACGTGGGCCACCCATCGTGTCGGTATGTCCAAAGGAAACAACAAGAATAACCCGGGGTTTACAGTAATAATATATATATAACATAGCTCATCCGCTATTAAACATAACATAAGCACTAGGCCTATCACATCACAACATAAGCACTACCGCCTATCCTAACTTAAGCAAGTTAAGAATCACCTAACTTCTTATTAATAGTATTAATTCATCCTCTCATTTTAGTATACCTAAGGCACGATCATGTCTTTTAATAAAAATCCGGGAATTTAACCCAAGTATCATGTACCCCTAACCTTTTAAGAAATAACTCTTTTTATACAAAAATTCCAAGATACTAATCACCATAGTATCAAGTTACGATTTCTTTTCAAAGCAAGTCACATTTCCTTTTGAAACTATCTCAAGCTTCTAAATTAAGTGACTTCATTTCTTGTAAAACCTTAGGCAATTCATGCCTTAAAACCATTTTCCTTCCACAAGTTCAAATCATCAAAACCTTTCTCCATTAAACTTTCACAAACTAATATAACCAACTCCCCATAAAGCCGTTATATTAGAGTTAAACAATAGTAAAACACATTCCCTTAAGTCCAAGGGATTTTTATACTTTTCTTTTAAAACGAAGCAAGTATCAATTATTTATAACAAACGAAGATTTCCAAATCATGTACGTCTACCGTACTACATAGGTACAACTAATCATGCTCAAGAGATAGGAAAGCTCCACATACCTCTTCGGTCAATCCACAAGCTAAGTCCAATTTACATGCGTAGTATGTCAACCTAAAATGACCACAATACGTTTATCAAGCTCTAATTACAATGCAGAATTTTTCCAAGTTAAAGTCACCAATTTCCTACGGAAAATTGGGCAGCGTTTCCTTTGTTTCTACATACTTTGCCACCTTTTCCAAGGTCGATTTTTAACGCTCAAATGCCATGTTTAAGGCTCAACAACCAACCAACACCAAGGGGATTACACACCTAAACTTTGGTGTGTAAAATTCAGCCCCACAAGTTACAACAACTAACCCAACAAGTCTAATGTAGTATTTAGGCAACAACATGCTCATAATATCCCCCTAACCAATTCTTTCATAATCAACCCCATTTCTTACATGCAACTACTCTAAGTGCATTTTCCAACTACAAGTTCTTCCTATTAAACATGCAACACCCAAAACCAACTACAAGAGAAGAAATGTTACCTCAAGTTTTAGCCAAACTTATTCCAACACCTTGCTAGTCTTTTCTCCAAGAACACCACCACAATAGTCTTCACAAGCTTGTAATAACCTTTCCTTCCTATTACACTTTTCAGATTTTCCCTTAGGCTAGAATTCCTCTTGGGAATTTAGAGAGAAGGATGAGCCTTTTAATTTAGAGAGAGATGGAGTGTAAAGATGAAAAGTTGAAAGAAATGACCAAGCCTTGGTCAATATAATGCATGCGAGAAATCGGATGGGGGACACTTGTCACCCTCCATGGCCTCTTTTAAAACAAAATCGGACTTTCGAAGTTTTTCCGCCCAAAATTCCCGCCTCGGCGCCGCGGCCCTGCTTCCCGGCGCCGCGGCGCCGCAACTCCTGCGGACCCTCGGAACTTTAGGCGCCGCGGCCATGAATTCCGTGCGCGACATGAATTCCACTGCGCGCGCGCCACGCCTCCGGCGCGTACTGAGGCCCCTGACCGAAGTTTTCTGATTTCGAGTCCTAACTCCTTCCGCATGGCCCCATACGCACGGCCTGAACCACGAGGTATAACACCAAGTTACAAAATGAGCAAAATTTGGGTAAGAGATCTGAATATAAATACAGACTTTATCTTAGGACTAGACTTTATCTTTGAATAACAACTGTCAGACTATTACAAGGGATGGTGTAATCTTCTTAAAAAATAGTACCTATTCAGTCATGCACTAGTAAGATGCCAACAAAAATTACCCAAATCTCTCCTTTAGACCTACAAAAGAAAGATGACAAAGAAAAAGACGAGTGTTGTCAGGATTGTAAGAATAAAGGAACATCATGCAATAATAAAGAAGATAAAAACCTAATTTGGGAAGAAAACCTAGAAGAGGATAGTATACTAGACAAAAACTATACCCTCATAGATATTGAAACATATCTTTATAATTTTAAAACAGGTATAGATAACATAGGAATAATAAAAAATAAGGAAGATTTAGATAAAATAATAAAGATTCTAGATGAATTAGAGATCATTGGAGAAAAACCTTTAAAACATTGGAATAATAATAAGGTTACTTGTAAACTAGATATTATAAACCCAGAATACACTATAAAAACAGCATCAATAGAAGCTACTAACCAAGACCTAGAAGACTTCAAAATCCAAATCAAAGAATTACTTGATTTAGGTGTAATAAGAAGGTCAATTTCAAAACACAGATCTGCAGCTTTCATGGTAAGAAATCATGCAGAAGTAATAAGAGGAAAAGCAAGAATGGTAATAAACTATAAAAGACTCAACGACAATACTAGAAATGACGGATATAAATTACCTGATAAAACAAAATTAATTAATAGAATACAAGGAAAGCAAGTTTTTAGTAAGTTCGATTGCAAGTCAGGATACTGGCAGGTAAAAATGCATCAAGATAGCATAGACTGGACAGCCTTTACTTGTCCAGAAGAACATTTTGAATGGCTTGTAATGCCATTCGGGTTAAAAACAGCTCCTCCGATATTCCAAAGGAAAATGGATAATATTTTCGGAGAATACAAAAGATTTATATTAGTTTATGTTGATGATATCCTAGTTTTCAGCCATAACATGAACGAACACTTAGGACATCTACAAACAATTTTTAGATTATTTGTAGACAACGGAATAATAATAAGTAAAAAGAAAATGGAATTATGTAAGCATTACATAAATTTCTTAGGAGTAATATTAGGAGATGGAAAAATAAAACTACAACCCCACATAGCCAAAAAGGTATTAGAAATGCCTGATAAATTAGACAAACTAAAAGATCTCCAGAAATTCCTAGGAATAATTAATTATGCCAGAGTCTTCATTAAAGACTTAGGAAAAATAGCCGGACCTCTTTACGCTAAAACAGGTTCGACAGGACAAAGACTTTTTAATATAGAAGACATCAAACTAGTACAAAAAATTAAAGAAAAAGTAAAACATATTCCAGACCTAAATATGCCTTTAGAAACAGACTTCCTAGTTATAGAAACTGACGGAAGCTTCGAAGGATGGGGAGCCGTCCTAAAAGCAAGACCTAACAAATACAGTAGTAAAAATGAAGAAAAAATTTGTGCCTACCAAAGTGGTAAGTACAAAGAAAAGGGTAACATGAGTAGTATAGGCCTTGAAATATTAGCGATGATGCAGGTTAAACAGTTTTCGACTTTATATTTTAAATAAACCAGAAATATTAGTAAGAACAGACTGTGAAGCCATTGTCAAATTTCATCAAAAGATAAATGATAAAAATAGCAGCAGAAGAAGATGGCTTAACTTTCTAAGACACTATATCAATATACAATTTGGTGTTCGAACACATAAAGGGAAGAGACAATAATTTAGCCGATCAACTTAGCAGGTTAGATATAAAGCCTAATTAATCTTTTATTGACACAGCATGAATCAGGCGAAAGACAAGGGAAAAGGCGCAGCCACATCCCAAGACACTTATAGACAAAAGGTATTGGGTAATCTCCAATTCAAACCTCTCAGAAATGGAGACTCCTGCTCTAGAAAGACTTTATTTTGGAAAAAATAATTTAGTTTCTTTTCCAGCATCAAACTTAACGTTTAAAGTTTTACCAGAATATTTAGTAGACAAACAACAAAAGTGTTTAATAGACAATTTATGGATTTCTCACAATAAAAGAGACACTAGTCATCTTGTAGCATCTTTAAATTCTTTATGTCAGTATTTTACAGAAAAGAATCAAGACAAACGTTTTAAATTTTATGTAGTCATACATGGAAAGACTAATGGTATTTTCCAAACCTGGATCGAAGTTTTAGACTCAATAAAAGACATTAAAAAACCTCTGTTTAAGGGTTTTAATGATTTCACAGAAGCCTTGGATTACACTAGAGGAATACTGGGGCCAAATTATTATATCTCACCATCACTCAGACAAAACCCAGAAAAAACCCCTCAGTACAACATCCAGAAAGACACCGATAAAATAATCTTTTGTGACCATTGTACTACTATGACAGACACAGTTCGCCGCCTTAACCATACGAAAGAACTACTCAGTAAACAAAATGCCCAACTCACAGAACAGATACACATACTAAAGAAAGAATTACTAGAAAGACAGAAACAGAGTTCTCCATCTCCCCAAAAAATGGATGAGAAGGGTGTGCGTTCCCCTCTGAATGCAAATAAATCCATTGTATCGGATCAAGATACAACTAGTCCGGTTCAAACGGTAGCCGGTAAAGACTTATCAAACCCGTTGATGGCTGTCACTTTGCCAAAAAGTGAAGACGAGGAAGAAATTCCTCTCCAACCTAGACGAAGACTACCAAGGACTTTCACACAAGGTTCCTCATCAAAAACCAGAACTACCGCTAAAAATGAGATGGAACAACTAATTAAAGAGACTTTAGAAAAACTTTTACAAGCTAAAAAAGATCAAGAAAATCAGAAAGAAGACTCAACACAAGATAAGCATATGTCCCCTCAGAATTCAACAGTCAAGATCATAATTCAGCTCAAAGTTCGGGTCATAATCCTGAAGAAGATAACATGGAAGATATCTCCGATGACAGTTTTCAGGAAGCACAGGATCCAGACGGATATGATTCAGGAATGAGTTTTGACTCAATAGCCCTCCACAATTTAGACACGTAATAAAAGAAGAAGATACTAGAGGAAAATAATGATAAAGTCGATGAGATCAGACAGCAAGGATGGCAAGGACGATAAGAAAATAATGGCAGACAAAAAAGGACAATAATGCAACAACAGTAAAGGGACAGCAACGATAAACGATAGAATGGGAAAAGCTTCTTTCAAAAGTTTCACGTGACGATGGGGCCCACAGCGCACCCGGCTGAAAAGAAAAGATTCTTTGACATTTTGAAGTCCGTCTTTGAAGTCCGCCAGACTCTATAAAAGGAGACTTATGAAGACGAAGAAAGACACAACAAAAAACACAACAGAAAAGAGAGAAAAACACCAACCATGTTTCCTCTACATCCTCCCCACACCTCACTTGTATAAAATCCATCTAAGATCGAAGCCATAGTTTACTTTATTTTCCAGTCGGCTTGCTAGTAACCCCCGGGGTTCCCCGAAAGGGAAACCTTCTTGTTTCTTAAATTATGTAAGTCTTCTTTCAGTAGTTATCTCCCCTTATGATTATGTAAATTATGTTTGAAGTTATGTTTGAAATATATTTATGTTTTAAGTTTTTATATCTTGTTTAAATCTTATCATCAACTCTTTTAAACTCAGTATATGGTTATCCGTTAAACTTTCTAATAACCTCAATGGATTAGCCTGTAAATTCCCTCGTTAACGGTGGTTAACTGAAGGCCATTTGAATGTCCGCAGTAGGACGGTATGGGCCAAAAAATGGGTGAGGCTAAAGACGACTGTTGTTAGGAACTAAGGTTAAACAGAAGAGATGAACAGTATAATAGGGTTGATAAATTAAAAAAAAAAAAAAAAAAATGGGAGATAGCTTATTCAAAGAATGAATTACTTAATGGACAGAGTTATAACAAGAAGGCGGTACTGAGTAGGATCACACAACTTTATTGCAACCTCCAACAATTTGATATACACCCCCCTTTGAAATTAAAAAATTGAAATATACACCCCCCTTTGAAATTAAAAAAAAAAAAAAATATATATATATATATATATATATATTTCATATGTGCACGCCGACAGTGATGTAAGATGCCACGGGCGCGTTACATGGATATATTTTACACTTACGGCTGCCGGCAGTGACGGAGGATTCCATGGGCACGCTTTGATGTTTTGCGCGCTTGAGACCCTTACTGGACTGTGTGATGGTTTTGAGGGCTTGTGTCCCTAGACATGGTGTGACTATTGTTCATGTGTTGAAATAGTCTTTTAAAAAGGTAAAACTGACTTTCATTACTTTCATTTCGGCAAGGCACGATTGTACTGTTAATTTGATTATCATACTTGTCTCCAGCTTTTTATATCTAGACTTTATGATTTAAATTACATTACTTTCAGTTTTACATACTTGATACATATTTTGTACTGACCTCCTTCGGGGGGCTGCGTTCATGCCGTAGGTTGAGGTACATAGCTTGCTGATTCTCATTCTTAGGATCACTGTTCAGTTCTTGGAAAGCTCCCTTTCTCCAGAGGCTTTGTCGTTTGGTACAGTTCCCTGAGGTTGTAGATTTATGTACATTCAGGGGTATGGCGGGCCACGTCAAATCACGATTGTTATGTAAAAATTCTTAGAGGTCTGTAGTCATATCTTGTGGATTGGGTTGTAAAGAAAAAAGAGGTAACTACTTTTTGAGTTATGTGTATACTTTTGGAAGGTGGCCTTATCAGCTAACCGGTTATTTATTTCTTTTTTTGAGTTGTATGTATGTTCCGGTACTATTCTCTGATGTATACCTGTAAGGGGTGCCCAGGTAGGGCACCAGTAGCGGGTCCGGGGTCGGATCGTGACAGCTCCGACCTATGATTATCTTGTAGACTAAGTATTGATCAATCGATGGGCCTCGGATGAAGGTTGAGATCCATGGAGGTTTTGTATCTATATTAATAATATTTAAATTATTCATTAACATGATATTAATTATGTAATTCTTTATCAAAAAATTATGCTAACTAACTAATCCTTTATCGAAAAATTATATTAAATATATAAATTTGCGAATTAGAATAATTATGTTGTTTAATCCTAAAATAAGGATTAACTATTTCTAATTAATAATTTTTAATCCAAAAATAGACCCTTGTGGTGCGATTACTCCCCGAACCCGCGCATAGCGGGAGCTTAGTGCACCGGGTTGCCATTTTTACTAACTAAAATTAACAAAAATATATTAATGATATTTTTAATCATAAACTAATGATTTCAATCTAAAACTAAAGATTAGTGATTTCTAATTAATAATTGTTAATTAATTATTATACTAACTACAATTAACGAAAATTATATTAATGATATTTTTAATCCTAAACTAATGATGTTCAATCCTAAACTAAGGATTAATTATTTATAATTAATCATTGATAATTAATTATTATACTAACTACAATTAACGAAAACTATAATTAACTAACTAAAATTATATTAATGACGTTTTTAATCCTAAACTTATGATGTTTAATCCTAAACTAAGGACTAACTATTTTAATTAATAATTGATAATTAATTAATATAATAACTATAATTAACTAACTAATAATATATTACTGATATTTTTAATCCTAAACTAATGATGTTCAGTCCTAAACTAAGGATTAAAGTATTGACGAACAAATTCATTTAACGGAAAATTATATTAAGTAACTAACTAATAATTAACTAATAATTAACACATAAACTTAGATAACTAATTGGCACATTAATAATAAATATGGAATAAACAATTTTATAAATAAATTAGCAATTATATAATTAACAAATTATTAACAATTAGGAGATTACTATATTTTTTTATAATCAAACAATTAACAATTAGGAGATTACTATATTTGTTTCTAATCAAATTATTAACTAACAATTAAAAAATAAATAAATTAAAACAATGAATAAACCGGGTTGGGTGGGCAGTGGGCGGACTGCCCCTATCGCTCAAAACAAAATTGCCAAAATTACAACTTTTTCGAAATTGCTACACTATGAAACATTAATCATGCTTTGGATTATAAGTTATCTAACATTATAATTAGAAAGTTCATAGATACCTAGATTAAACGTTATTTTTGAGTTTTGAAATCGAATTCTACAGCGCTTTATTCCAAAATTTAAGCTTCGAAACTGATTTCTTGACTTGAATATAGCGAGAATATTGAATTTCGGAGTTAAAAATTAACACGAAAATGATAAAGATCGAAGGTGGGACCGGCTGATTTCTACTTTAGTGGCGGTTTAAAGAATATAAAATTTGAAGTGTGTGGGACAAGTGGGGAAGAAGCAATCCCCGTCGGTCTATATACCCCTTTTGCGCAGGAATTTTCTGCGCAATAGGATATAACGGGTCATTATGATTAAGTCCTGCGCAATAGGATATAACGGGTCATTATGATTAAGTCCTATTGCGCAGAAAATTACTGCGCAAAAGGTACTTATGTTACGTTTTTTTGGGTATTTTAGTTCAACGACTCAGTTTTTTGGGCATTTAAGTTCCGAATCAGGCGCCCACCAGCTTTTTGATTAGTACATACTTAACAATGCCGTCTCAAGAGCTCACCAACATGACTCGATATACAAATTTATAGAGAGACAGAAAGACATAACTCAGAAGGGAAAACAGAAAGGAGAAAAGGAAAGCATAACTTTTTGTGAGACATTGTATAGATAATTTCAAAATTCGAAATTTCCTTGATTTGAAAAACATAGGATTATTTAAGGGTTTTATAATTTTGTTCTGTTTAATGATCCCATGTAAAAATAACCCGTGGGTCATAACTTTTACAAGCAAGTCATAACTTTCACAAAGGTTATGTTGGGCGGAAGAATTGAAAATTATGCTTCATTAAGTTAATGACGGCGGGATATAATTTTAGTACAATCTTCATTTTAACTAACTTGTTAAATTATTTACGTGTCTTGTCGGATTGATAAAACTTATCTTGTTCATAGGTTATGCCGATGAATCATAACTTTAATACAATCTGCATTCGACCTATCTTAATAAATTATTCACATATCTGGTAAGCTGATTGAAAAAACTTGTGTGTGTTTGTACAATTATTTACAAATTTTGTTGGACTAAGGAAGACTCGCTACTATCTTTATTCTGATTATCTTGCTAAATTTGTTCACAAATCATATCGAATTAACAAAGCTTAAAGAAACTGTTGTGCCTATTCACAATAATTTATCATTACTATTAATAAGCCAAGAATGAGTGAGAGAATTCATGATATTTATATTATTTCACCGTAAATTCTTAGTACTTCAATCGATGTAGGGTTTTATTGGGTCTAAAACACACAAATAAAGCACATCGGAAGTTTAAAATTTTATTAACTTACTTGCCCCAACAATTTTGTCTCTGGTACGTTACAATTGATACCTGTAAAGATATGAGAAACAAACTTACAGTTGATATTCTTAAGTCTCTACTAAAAGGTGCGCACGCGATTGTCTCCTAAGGTGCAAGCTTTCGCTACGTTACACTCCTCTGTCAGGAAAGCCAGGAAATCTTGGCAGAGGTTTGAGAGTATTTTAATTCATGAACTCCGAGTTCAGAAAGTAAGAATTCAAGTGTAAATTCTATGTAGAATCAGTAACAATTCAACCAACATAAAATTATGGGTTAAGTGCTAAATATATAGGGGATGTTAGCATACAAATCAGACTGGGATTAGGCTTAAAACACAGACCAAAATCGAGTTGCGATGGGCGATCAGTTTGGCGCCATCTTAGTAATGCAACGCGCTCCTATTTTTCTAATATTTCTGCATGTTTTAATTTTGATTAAATCCAAAATCTAATTTTAACTTAATTAAATAATTTTCATCAAATAGAAATTATTCCATAATTTATTATTGATTAAAATATCTCTATTCTAAATCAAATATTTTATACTCTCTCAATATACCCTTAGACCGAAAAGACAATCGACTTAGTGTGACCCTTTAGGCCTTCACACATCGATACTTAATCAAATTAAGGTTCACACGGAACTCCTAGACCGCGCTACATGACGAACTCAACATGTGAAGAACGTTTACAAGACTCTAGTAAACACAACCTCTATGTGAGATTATAAATTCCTTTCATTCGCAACACGCTCGATCAAGCTTAGGATTTGCCAAGTGTCTATCCAAATGGCTTGATCACTTTATCTCATCTATATTAGTCGACAACGAGATCATACCCTAGATATATCTCTTGTATTGGCCAATGACTTAGTCGACCTAATATCACTGAGAAGTTGAGTGTTCTCTCAAATATCTAATCGAGGAATGAATCATATTCTTGGCTCAACTACCACCTTAGTCTGTATCGCAATGTACTCAATTCAAGTCATGTCTTATCCTATAAGGAATTTAAGCTTAGGACATGATCAAAGTACATTACTCTACAAACCATGTGCGTATTGACTTCAAGTCAAATGACCTCTGTCTCTCATATGCTGATAATACTCTAGATATGTATAACAAATAATTTATCAGCAGGGCATGTCAATACCCTCTAAGAGTATTCATGTGTCCATCACTAGCAATCATTATTAGTAGTAAGTGAGACATACTACATTCTCTAAGAATGTGATGCAGACCATATGTCGACTTATAATATATCATTGATATCTCATTTTCAATGATCATCAGTCGAGGTTACTTTAAGAACTACGCTCTATCATTAATATCCACCCTATCAATAACAACGTAAGCTCAAGGGATGCACATTTAATTGCAAAAGTCATAAATATATTAATCTAATTAATAATACAAATGTGTTCAATGTTATACCCCGTATTTCCAGAGTATGTACGTGAGGGCGTACATACAAAAGTTGAGCCTTAAATTAGGCAAGGGACGAAAATTTTGTTCACAACCCACGAAAAGAATTGTTTTCCGACGAAACGTTTTCCAAACTTTGCGAAGGGAAAATTACGGTTGCAACATTTATTATTTTTGCGGATTTTTCCGAGAGATGAAATATTTTGGACCAACGAGAGGGCGACACTTGTCACCCTCAAGTGGACGGTCAAGTGGACGAATTCCTTGCACGTTTTTTTCATTTTTTGTGCCTAAAACATTTGGTCAATGTTTGGTAGGATATTTGTGTGGTAGATGAGTAAGTGGGACCCACACAACACTTGTCCAAATCCTCACCCTCCACTTGCCCACCACTTGTCTTAATCTTGGCCATTGATTTCCCTATAAATACCCCCCTTGAGTTGAAGACTTCTTCATCCCTTAAACATTTTCTAAGTCTTGAAAATCCTCCCCCCTTCTTGTTGCTCGCCCAAGAGCACCTCCCCTTTGAGAAAGCCTTGGCCGAAAGTACCCCCCCTCTTGAGAGTTGTTCTCGTAAAAACACCCCCCCTTGGTAGAAAAGTATCCTCCAACTATTGTTACTATTCCAAAATACCTTGGCCCAAATACCTTGTAGTATTCCAAAGTTACCCCTATACTAAAAGCCCAGAAATACTATTATACTTCCCTTCAGTCACAAAACGAAACCCTAAGGGAAAATCTTCATAATTGGTTGAAGTATTAAGAAGAAGTTGCGTAGAACTTCTAAGGGTTGTTTGGAGTGGGTTGGAGCGCCCAGAGTAGGAGCTAAACGTTGCTCAGGACCGACATTAAATCTTGGATAATTTTGGGCTTATCGAGGTAAATACTCTTGTCCTTCTATTGTAATTGGAAATTACATACTGTAGTTGTATAGAAATGAGTATAAGATATATAGAAGGATGGTATAAGAGAAGAGAATTGATTTGAAATCGCATCAGATGAATATTAAAGAAGAAGATTGAACTGTACTTACATAGGACTGTATTTACAGTAGACTTGTGTAGTTTAACGGGTAGGAAAGTGCTGTCCGATTTTCCGTAGAATAGAGAAACCCCTGCTTAGAATATTCTACAGAGTAGTCTAGACGTTGATAGACGTATATGGCCTTTATAGGTTGAAAGTTCTGCGAGTAGCATGTTCTACTTGAAAGGTGGACAAGGCTAGCCGGGTTATAGCGGTGGAGCGTTTTGCTATTTGTCGATAATCGTCGCGAGGTATGTGATTCTTCCTATCCTCTTGAGCATGATATTTTAAAAAAGAATATATATATATAGTACGGTAGACGTACGTGTGTTAACTGAACGTGGTTTTAATTCGATGTCTTATGACTTGAGTTTTAAATAATAAGAATCTTGAAGTATTTCAAAAGAATTAAGAATCGTTTTTGAAAGTTTAAGAGTTATACTAGCTTTATGGGAAGTTAGGTATAACGACTTAGGAGAGATAAAAAAAATGGTTTATTGATTTTAAAAGTTAAGAGACTTGATCTTAGAAGATAAGAGACTTGACTTAATTGAATTGATATGAATGTGGTTAAAAAGTGTGAAACCTCATTCGTGAGTAATGAGTACTTGGTTTTTAAAGAATAATGTTTTACTGATTTTGGAAATGAGAATAAGTATCGGACGAACCACTGCAGCGTTAATAAAGGAAAATGTATTGACAAATAAATAAATTAAAACCAGTAGAAACCTCCATCTGCATAGAAGCTAAGCTAAGACAAAATTGTATTACATTTCCTAGATCATGGCTGCTTTAATAAGATTGTTATAAACAAGAATAACCTACTCACACATAAGACATATGTTACTCAAATTGTTTTAAAAGGGAATTACGTTAATAAGTGATTAAGACTATGAACTATGAAATCTTTCGAAACTAAGGCTTGAGTATTTGAAATTAGGCAGCTTGAATTTTTGGAAAAGAATGTTGTTACTTGACTTTAAAAAGGAAAGTGTTTTGGTTTAAAAAGGAGGGCATAATATTGCCTTAATTGATTTAAAAGGAAAGCATGATATTATCTTAATCTGTCTTAAAAGAGCGTGTAAATGTTATGGTCAATTCTATACCGCGTTCATGGGATGAACCGGGAATGTATTCCATACGATTCCTATCGAGTCCCATGAGATGGGCCGAGACATGTATTCCATACGATTCCTATCGAGTCCCATGAGATGGACCGAGACATGTACGATTCCTATCGAGTCCCATGAGATGGGCCGAGACATGTACGATTCCTATCGAGTCCCATGAGATGGGCCGAGACATGTATTCCATACGATTCCTATCGAGTCCCATGAGATGGGCCGAGACATGTATTCCATACGATTCCTATCGAGTCCCATGAGATGGGCCGAGACATGTATTCCATACGATTCCTATCGAGGCCACTGAGATGGGCCGAGACATGTACGATTCCTATCGAGTCCCATGAGATGGGCCGAGACATGTATTCCATACGATTCCTATCGAGTCCCATGAGATGGGCCGAGACATGTATTCCATACGATTACTATCGAGTCCCATGAGATGGGCCGAGACATGTATTCCATACAATTTATACCTAGACTGCCGGCAGTGAGGAAGGAGTTCCACGGGCATGAGGGATGACTTTGAGGGCGTGAGTCCCTGACTTGACATGACTGCTTTTATGTTGAATCGTAGTTTTGTTATCATACATGTCTCTGCTTTATTTTAGCATTATGATTTCGTTTACGTATTTTTGATTTCACATACTTGGTACTGTTATGCCGACCTCCTTCGAAGTGCGTTCACGCATGGTAGAGTACACCGGTTGTTGATCCTCGCTCATAAGATCACAGTTCAGATTGGAAGCTCCGTTTCTCGGAGGCTTATCTTTTGGTATGTTTCCACTGAGTTGTAGGTTCTTGTACATTCGGGGCATGGCGGGCCACATCCGTCATAGTTGTTGTTACATTCTTAGAAGTGCAGAAATCTTGTTGTAGGCGAGTTTTGTAAATGGGGATAATCGCTCAAGTTTTATTATATATATCGAAGGCAATTTTTCTCGAATAAACTGCTTCTCTCTTCATATTGTTTCATGTCTTGTTTTATATTCCGTGGTTACTCGATGTTGTATCACTAGGGTGCCCGGTAAGGCACGATCACGTCCGGATCGGTCGTGACAAAAGTGGTATCGAGCGATTAATCCTCGGAAAGTGTCTACATCGTGTCTAGTAGAGTCTTGATTATCGATGTGTTGTGCACCACATCTATAATCGTGAGGCTGAGACATTTAGGGTTAGTTTCCATTCTTCTCATTACGAGATCGTGCCTTAGAGTTGTGTTATAAGTTGGACCCTCCGACGTATTTCGTTTTTACCGCTTATGCCTCCGCAAGGCAACCCGGGCAGATGGGCAAAGCGAGGAGCCGCTAGTAGGATACAAAGGATGCGGGCGCGAGCCCGGATCATTACGAGATAGTGCTTGACGGCGAGTTTTGCGGCGCCGCCCGGCTCAGCGAGTTTAGAGCGCAGCGATGGCTGCTGAGACCTGATGCACGAGCCTCGGTCCACGGCTGGAAGCAGAGGAGTTGGGTACAAAGAGATGGCCGATTATTGGCGGGATAGTGGCAAGGCACGAGGATAAAGCGGATCTGGCGATTCCGATGCCGGTAGTACCGTAGTTCACCCGAGAGGCGGATAGTTTGAGGCTGCGGGACTTTCGAGTTGCGACCGCCGTTGTTTTATGGATCGAGGCACGAGGATGATCCGCAGGAGTTCATCCAAGCGATTCTGACGGATCATGAGAGTGATCAAGGCTTCGGAGGCTGAGTCAGTGGTCTTAGGTTCATATCGGCTGCGTGATACTGTAGTCGACTGGTTTGATTCGTGGGAGCTGTCCCGGGGGGAGCATGCGCCTCCAGCTATTTGGGATGAGTTCTCGGAGGAATTTCTCAGCCACTTCTTGCCTCCGCAGATGAGGAGCACGCGGTAGCAATTTACGATCGAGGCAGAGGCGTACGGTTCGGGAGTACAATGTGGAGTTTGACTCATTAGCTCGGTACGTCCCCGCATTGGTAGCCGACATGGAGGACAGAGTGCACCGCTACGTCACCGGGCTCGATGACTACTTGACAGAGGCTTGTTCGGGTGTAGCTCTTCAGCCGGGCATGGACATTGCCCGCATGCAGGCTTATGCACTTGGATATGAGGAGCGGAGAGGTCGGAATGGCCGAGATCGAGAAGAGGCGAGCAGCGAGGTCCTTTGGTAACTTTCGAGGCGAACCGCCTCGTGAAAGTTAGTTATGTACCTCCGCCAAGATGCAGTGGTCCCCGCGATCTTGGGGCGTTCGGTATTCGAGCTGGTCGAGCTCGAGCTTCGGTTCGCGGTATACATGGGTTCTAGCCAGTCGGGTTCATGTTTTCCTCAGTGTGTGCGATGCGGCAAACGTCATCTCGGGGAGTGTCGTCTTTTTACTGGTGCTTGTTTCACCTGCGGCCGTCAGGGCCATGTGACGAGAGACTGTCCTAGAAGGAGGATCTGGTAGAATGACGCAGCGACCTGCAAGTCGATGGCGAGTTCATCGCCTTATAGCTATGCGCCCGTGAGGGATTATGATTAGAGCGACGAAGGAAAATGAAGCGGATGATCTGGTATATTCTTACCCTCTAGAGACTAGTATCGTTGATTGTCACGACGGCCGGGCGTGGATCGTGCCTACCGGGCACCCTAGTGATACAACATCAGAGAAAATCGGCGGAAATAAAACATAAACATGTAAAAAGAGATTTGATAAATAAACAAAGCTAACAAAAACAGTTGCCTACGTATATATACATAAAAACCCGCAGTTATCCTTTTTAAAAACTCGCCACAAAGATTACTACGGACCTCTAAGATAGTGACAACAACTATGACGGGACAGGGCCGCCATACCCCGAATGTACAAGAACCTCTGGACTCGTGGTAACATACCAAAAGATAAGCCTCAGAAACGGGCTTCCCAACACGTTGAATGTGATCCTATGAGCGAGGATCCACAACCGATGTACCTCTGCACGTGGCATGAACGCGGCCCCGAAGGAGGTCAATCTAACAGTACCAAGTATGTGAAATCAGAAAATCGTAAGTGAAATCATAATAGTCTATATAAAGCAGAGACATGTATGATAACCAAACTACGATTCACAACATAAAAGCGATCATGTCAAGTCGTGGACTCACGCCTCAAGTCATCCTCGTGCGTGGAACTCCTTCCTCACTGCCGGCAGTCTAGGTACAAATTGTGTGGAATACGTGTCCCGGCCCATCCCATGGGACTCGGTAAAGGATCATGTAGAATACGTGTCCCGGCCCATCCCATGGGACTCGGTAAAGAATCATGTGGAATACGTGTCCCGGCCCATCCCATGGGACTCGGTGAAGAATCAGATGAAATACGTGTCCCGGCCCATCTCATGGGACTCGGTGAAGAATCAGATGGAATACGTGTCCCGGCCCATCTCATGGGACTCGGTGAAGAATCAGGTGGAATACGTGTCCCGGCCCATCCCATGGGACTCGGTAGCATAGAAATACAACACTTGCACAACAAAGGCTATCACCACAAGCATAGGCAAGTTACACACAACTCAAGGTTATTTTATGCCAAAGTCCAGGTTCTGACCCCAAAGTATTACGTACGTTAAATTCTTTTTAAAAGATCCATTTCTTTTATAAAGGTCACCCGATACCCGTAGTATTAAAATAGAGTGACTCACATTTTTAGGTAAATCAAAACACTTTCCTTTTCAATATCAAGTAACAACATTATTTTCCATAAGTTCAAGTTTGCCTAATTTCAAGTACTTAATTCTCTTATTTTAGAAAGGTTTCGTAGTTCATAGTCTTAATCACTTAAGAATATAATTCTCTTTTAAACAATTTGAGAAACATATGCCTTATATGTGAGTAGGTTATTCTTGTTCAAAATCAATCTTATTAAAGCAGCCATGATCTAGGAAATGTAATATCATTTTGTCTCATCTTAGCTTCTATGCAGATGGAGGTTTCTACTGGTTTTAATAATACTTAATTAGTCAAAACATTTCCCTTTATTAACGCTGCAGTGGTTTGTCGATACTCATTCTGATTTCCGAAATCAGTAAAACATTATTCCTTTTTAAAAACCAAGTACTCATTACTCACGAATGAGGTTTCACACAAAGTTCATATTAATTCATTTAAGTCAAGTCTCTTATCTTTTAAGATCAAGTCTCTTAACTTCAAAAATTAATAAACCATTCTTTTTATCTCTCTTAAGTCGTTATACCTAACTTCCCATAAAGCTAGTATAACTCTTACGCTTTTAAAACCAAGCATTACTCTTCTTTCAAACATGTTTCTTAATTCTTTGGAATACTTCAAGATTCTTATTATTCAGGCTTAAGTCAAAAGACATTGCCGTACAACTACTGTTATACCCCGTAGTTCCAGGGTATGTATGCGAGGATGTACGTACGAGAATACGACATTGAAATTGGAAAGGAAGAAAGAGGTGATTTTTCCACGGAAAAGTTTCCGGTTTTTGTGAAGGAAAAAGGTTCGTTAATGGGAATTGGATTCCCAGATTTGGTATTTGGACTTCTTGGAATATTAGAGAATTATGGAATTTTATTTTCGGAAATGGTCACGTGGGGCCCACGGGAGAAATTTACGGTTTTGTGGGCCCCACTTTGTTTTCGAGATTTTGGCCATTGTGGAAATTTTCGGAAGATGAAATATTTTGGACGAGTAGGAGGGCGACACGTGTCACCCCCCCTAGGTGGCTTGGCCGAATATTATTTGTGCACAACACCCGATTAGAGTCGTTTTTCGACGAAACGTTTTACACAACTCGCGTAGGATAAATTCCGGCTATGTCATTTCTAATTTTTGCGGATTTTCCCGAGAGACGGAACATTTTGGACCAACGGGAGGGCGAAACTTGTCACCTCCATTGATGGACTTGAGGCGTCTATAGGGCGAATGGGTTGGCTATTTTGTCATGGAGTTGGTAGGATATTTTTGTGTAGTAGATAGAATGGACACTTGCCTAAATCCTCACCCTACACTTGCCTTGCACTTGGCATCATCTTGGCCATTGGTTGGCCATGTCTTGACCTATACATACCCCTCTTAAGATGAAGAGTTGTTCATCCACAAAAATCTTTCAAGTCTTGAAAAATCCTTCCTCCCCGAGCTTGTTTTCGTCAAAGCCTACTCACCCCTTGAGTAAAGTTGACGAGGCCCCCTCTAAAGCAAGCCCTAGCAGAAACACTACCACTCCCTTGGTAGAAATGTTGCCTTAGTATTGTTATAATGCCCAAACTACCCTAGCCCAAACCCCTTAGTACTTAGTTGAAGTTGTGAAGAACTTCTAAGGGTTCTTGGAGCGCATTGGAGCGTGCGGAGTAGGAGCTAAACCTTGCTCAGGAGCGACTTTTATCTAGGATATTATTGGGCTTACCGAGGTAAATAACCTTATCCTCCTTTTGTAATTAGAATATACATACTGTAGAAGTATAGGAATAAGTATAAATACTTAGAAGGATATTAAAGAATAGAATTGAGTGATATCACGGTAGAAGGGTTTAAAGATGAATAATAGAATACTTACATAGAATTTGTTTTCACGATGAGACTTGAGTAGCTCACGGGTAGGAAGTCTGCCCAAATGTCCATAGAATAACGAACCCTCTGCTAGAGCTTTTATGCGATCTGATCTAGACGTTGATAGGCGTATTTGGTATTATAGGTCGATTCTCTGCGACATATTCAACTTGGCAGGTGGATTTCGCCGAGAAGGTATGTGATTCTTCCTATCCTCTTGAGCATGATATTTAAAGAATATGTATATAGTACGGTAGACGTACGTGTGTTAACTGAATAATAATTACGGCAATGTCTTCGGACTTAAGCCTGAATAATAATTACGGCAATGTCTTTTGACTTAAGCCTGAATAAAAAGAATCTGAAGTAGTTCAAAAGAATTAAGAAACCTTTTTGAAAGAAGAGTAACACTTGGTTTTAAAAGCTTAAGAGTTATACTAGCTTTATGGGAAGTTAGGTATAACGGCTTAAGAGTGATAAAAAGAATGATTTATTGATTTAAGAAAATAAGAGACTTGACTTAATTATACTAATATGAATTTTGTTAAAAAGTGTGAAACCTCATTCGTGAGTAAATAGTATTTTTGGTTTTCAAAAGGAATGATGTTTTACCGATCAGAATGAATGTCGAACAAACCACAGCAGCGCTAATAAAGGGAAATGCTTGACTAATAAAGTATTATTAAAACCAGTAGAAACTTCCATCTGCATAGGAGCTAAGATGAGACAAAATGATATTACATTTCCTAGATCATGGCTGCTGTAATAAGATTGTCATGAACAATAATAACATACTCGCACATAAGGTATATGTTTCTCAAATTGTTTTAAAGGATTAAAACTATGAACTACGAAACCTTTCGAAAATGAGAAACTTGAGTAATTGAAATTAGGCAAACTTGAGCGTTGGGAAAAGAATGTTGTTACTTGATTTTACAAAGAGAAGTGTTTTGATTTACTTCAAAAGATAATCACTCTATTTTTATACTACGGGTATTGTGTGACTTTTGTGAAAGAAACGGATCTTAAAAAAAAAAAAAGAGTAATACATGAAGTACTTTGGGGCTAAAAACCCGAACTTGTTAACATAATGTAGAAAGTACCTTGTGTGAATAACTTGATTGTATTGATTTGTGATAGTCTTGTAATACTTTCTTGTTGACTTGATAAGTAAACATGTTAGGATGCTACGTGAGTTAGGATCTTGTGATGTTTGTGTAAAGGGATTTTCCCTTGTTGTGCTTAGGTTGTTTAACGATAAGCTGTTATGTTAATATTATATCACTCATGATTCCGGGGGTTAAGCTGCCCTCCGATGCGGGGTAGACTCAGGCGGGTCTAGTGACCTATGATTCGAGAATACCTTATGCAGGTCTGTATGGCCTATGCGGGCTGCGGGAGTTCCGTGTTAGTATCACGGCCGCTTGTGGTCATGCGGTCTTTGTGGCCATGCGGACGGCGAGTCCAGGCGGCTGCCGAGTAGCTACCCTCGATGCGGGAATACCTCACGCGGGCCATTGGGTGGCCCGTGCGAGCTACTGGGAAGTTCCAGGGCTAGACGCGCACATTAGATCTGCGGGCGAGTGGCGGCTTTGATCATGTGACGGTCAGACAGATCTCATGATCTGATTTGACCTTGTTTGTACTGGGGGTTTTAGTAGTCGGCTATGCCTTCGTACTTACCCCGTACGGTTTTATGATGACATAGGTAGGACCTGGTGTTCATGTATATTCCTTGGTGCTTTTATATCATAGACTGCCGGCAGTGAGGAAGGTATTCCACGGGCATGATTGATGTTGTGGGCGTGAGACCCATTGTTACATTTGAGTGATGACTTTGAGGGCGTGAGTCCCTGACTTGACATGACTGCTTAATTATTGTGAACTTTAGTTTTGGTTTTCATACATGTCTCCTGCTTTGTATAGACTACTATGATTTCATTTCTGATATTTCGATTTCACATACTTGGTACTGTCGTCTTGACCTCCTTCGCCGCTGCGTTCATGCGCGGTAAAGGTACTCCTCCGTTGATCCGTTCTTAGGATCACCGTTTGAGCGTTGGAAAAGCTCCGTTTCTCGGAGGCTTAGCATTTAGTATGGCCCCGTCGTTGTAGATATTTGCATTCGGGGTATGGCGGGGCCTGTCCGCCATTGTTGTTTTAAACTCTTAGAAGTGCAGAGACTGTTGTAAGGTTGGGATGTTGTTCATTTTGGGGTATTTATATACATATATGCGAAGGCAACTTTTCCTAAAGCGTGTCTTATTTATCTTTATTTCATATCTTGGTTGTTTTATATTCACGATTTCTCGATGTATGACTACTTGGGTGCGGGTAAGGCACGATCCACGAACCGGGCAGTCGTGACAAAAGTGGTATCGAAGCGATTAATCCTCGGAAAGTGTCTCTGAACCGTATCTAGTAAGTCTTGATTATCGGTGTGTTGTGCACCACGATAATCGTGAGGCTATAGGATATTTAGGATTGGTTTCCATTCTTCTCACTCGAGATCGTGCTTTAGAGGCGTGTTATAAGTTGGACCTCTAACGTATTCCTTTCCTTTACCGGTGATGCCTCGCGCCAGAACTCGGGCCCGAAGAGCAAAGCGGTAGGAGGCTGCAGTGGAGTTGAGAGTTAGAAGGGCACATGCGAATCATCACTGGGTGATGCTTCGTGCGAGGAGTTACGAGACGTCGCCAGCAGCAGAGTTTGGCCGCGGCGGCGATTCCTCTGCGGCCATGACATCTGGACGCTTCGCGACTTGGAGCGAGAAAATATGGATTGGAAGGAGACGGCCTGTTACTAGCAAGGACTTGGCGGCAGTATTTTATGTACGGTATACCAAGGATATTGATGATTATCTAAAGAAGGGTTGTGAGAAGTAGCTCTTGATCGAGAATGAGCGGGCTTGCGTTCAGGATTATGTGCGTGGTGAGAGATGTAGAGATCGGCCAGTTAACCAAGATCGTGAAGAGGGCGATTGGCGGGGATCATTTGGTAACTCTCGAGGCGAACCGCCTCGGTGAATTAGACATGCGCCTCCGCCCGATGCAGTGTCCTCTACGAGTTGATTTTCCTCGGTGTTCCGCGGTGTGGCGGCGTCATCCCGGGAAATGCCGTCTTTTTACTGGTGCTTGTTTTACTTGCGGCCGTCAGGGCCATATGGCGAGGGAATGTTCTATGAGGAAGGATGCAAGTAGGAAGACTCACCTACGGATCGATTGCGGATTCGATTGTTATACCGTATTTTTTTGAGTATATGCGTGAGGCGTGCGTAGAAAATTTGAGCCTTAAGTTAGGCAAGTTTCGAAATTTGTACACAACACCCGATTAAGTCGTTTTTTTAAAAGCGTTTCCACGACTTTTGTTGGGAAAATTCCGGCTATGTCATTTATAATTTTTGCGGATTTTTCGAGAGGCGAAACATTTTGGACCAGCGGGAGGCGACACTTGGCACCCTCCATTGGTGGACTTGAGCGTCCAAATGGACGAAAATGAACAAGGTTGGCACGTTTTTGTTGCCTTGACAAAGTCAAGGTTAGGTAGGATATTTGTGTTTGGTAAATCCTAGCCCTACACTTGCCTAACACATGGATTGATCTTGGCCATTGGTTGGCTTTGGCTTGACCTATAAATACCCCATTAGTTGATGAGTTCTTTCATCCACCAATTGCCTAAGTCTTGAAAACCCTCTCCCTCCTCTTGAGAATTCTCGTCCTAGCCCTCCTTTCCCCTTGGCGAGAGCCACCCTCCCCTTGGTGGTGTTTCGTGGGGTACCCCTAGCCTAGTTGTCTCGTATAAATACCCTTTGTGGTATAGAAATACTCTCAAAGTATTGTTGTTATGTCCAAATACCTTGGCCCAAATACCTTGTAGTATTCCCAGGTTACACTTATAAAAGCCGGAAAATACGATTATACTTTCCTTTAGCCACTAAACGAAACCCTAAGGAAATCTTCATAGTTGTTTGAAGTACTTAGAGAAGTTGGTTAGAACTTCTAAGGGTTGTTTGGAGCGGATTGGAGCACTCGAGTAGGAGCTAAACCTTGCTCGGGAGGCGACATTAAACTCGGATAATTTTGGGCTTATCGAGGTAAACATTCTTGACCTTAAATTTTAATTGGAAATTACATGTTGTAGGAATATATAGTTGAAGTATACTATATATAGAACTGAACATTATAATTGTGCGGCAATGTCTTTTGACTTAAGCCTGAATAATACTTACGGCAATGTCTTGCGACTTAAGCCTGAATTTAAATAAGAGAACTGAACTGTAATTACATAGGATTGTATTACGATAGACTTATGTAGCATTCTTTG
The DNA here is from genome assembly GCA_029844215.1 of Przewalskia tangutica. Classification (NCBI taxonomy): domain Eukaryota; kingdom Viridiplantae; phylum Streptophyta; class Magnoliopsida; order Solanales; family Solanaceae; genus Przewalskia; species Przewalskia tangutica. The sequence continues at coordinate 71,782,949 of CM056727.1, forward strand.
TGTAGTAGAATTGTACACGTCCGGTCAGGCGTGTTAACCCCACTGGTTGGCTTGGTAGCGGCCTCGATAGAGGAGGAGATTTCTGTTGCGGGGAGAGTCTTGCCGAATTTTCTGTAGAATATTCTACGTCGGGATCTAAAGGTATTAATAGGCGCTTTGTGGCCTCTATAGGTGGTAGTACTACGTGTGGAGTGATCCACTTGGCTTAGGAGTAGCCGGCGGTTTGAGGTACTTGGAGCGTTTTGCTATTAGTCGACAATCGTCGCGAGGTATGTGAACCTCTTCCTATCTCTTCTAGCATGATATGTGTGAACTATGTAGTGCGGTGAGCGTACATGTGCTAAATGTATTTGATTGGTTTAAAACATAAAGTGTTATAAAGGCTTTATGGGAAGTCGGTTATAACGACTTTATGTGGATAAGCAAATACTTTGTGGTTTCTAAAGGTAATCGATTTGAATAATAGCGGCTTGATATGTGTTAATAAAGAACTTGAAGTATTTCAAAAGATTTATGAATCGTTTTGAAAGAATGAATAGTACTTGGGTTTTGAAAGCTTAAGAGTTATACTAGCTTTATGGGAAGTTAGGTATAACGGCTTAGAATGTTTCTTGATTTGGAAATCAGAATGTGTATCGACAAACCACTGCAGCGTTAATAAAAGGAAAATGTATTGACTAATGAAGTATTATTAAAACCAGTAGAAACCTCCATCTGCATAGAAGCTAAGATGAGACAAAATGATATTACATTTCCTAGATCGTGGTCGCTTAATAAGATTGATTATAAACAAGAATAACCTACTCATATAAGACATATGTTTCTCAAAACGTTTAAAGGAGAATTATGTTTTAAAGGACTAAAACTATGAGCTGTAAACCTTTTTCTAAAATGAGAAACTTGGGCATTGAAATTAGGCAAACTTGAGCGTTTGGAAAATAAGGTTGTTACTTGATTTTTACAAAGGAAAGCATTTTGGTTTACTTAACAATGTTAGTCACTCAAATTTTATACTACAGGTATCGGGTGACCTTTGTAAAAGAAATGGATCTTAAAAGGAATTTAACGGACGTAGTACTTTAAGGTTAAAAATCCGGACTTTGATATAAAATGAAAGTACCTTGAGTCGTGTGTAACTTGCTTATACTTGTTGTTATGAAACTTGACCATGTTACGTGTGATAGCCTTGTTGTGTAAGTACTGTGTTCTACTCGACTACCGGTTCATCCGGGAATGTATATCACTTGACTACAGGGTCATCCGGAATGTATATCACTTGATTCTGGCTCATCCGGAATGTATTTCACTCGACTACCGGTTCATCCAGGAATGTGTTCACTTGATTCACGGTTCATCCGGAATGTATTTTACTTGAGGACCAGGTTCATCCGGAATGTATTTCACTTGAGGACCGGTTCATCCGGAATGTATTTCACTTGAGGACCGGTTCATCCGAATGTATTTCACTTGAGGCCAGGTTCATCAGAATGTATTTCACTTGACTACGGTTCATCCGAATGTATTCCACGCTTTTCTATATTGGGTTCATAAGATGGGCGAGACACATTATACGTATCACATGATTTGTACCTAGGCTGGCGGTGAGGAAGGAGTTCCACGGGCATGAGGATGACTTTTAGGCGTGAGTCACGACTTGACATATTTGCTCTTATGTTGTGAGCGTAGTTTGGTTATCATATATGTCTCTGCTTTATAGACTATTATGATTTCATTCTGATATTTCTGATTTCACATACTTGGTACTGTTATCGACCTCCGGGGCTGCGTTCATGCCGCAGGTAAAAGGTACATCGATTGTCGATCCCCGCTTATAGGATCACATTTCAGCGTGTTGGAAAGCTCCGTTCCTTCGGAGGCTTATCTTTGGTATGTTACCACAGTGCATGTAGATTCTTATACATTCGAGGTATGGCGGCCCTGTCCGTCATAGGCATTGTAAAAATCTTAGAGTGCATGCTTTGTTGTGGCGGGGTTTGTAAAAGGATAAGCTGTCGGGTATTTTTATGTATATATGATGAAAGGCAACTGTTTTGGTTGACTGTTTATTTATCTTTTCTCTTAATTCATGTTCATGTTTTTATTTCCTGATTTTCTCGATGTTGTATCACTAGGGTGCGGGGTAAGGCACGATCCGGGCAGGTTCGGTCGTGACAAAAGTGGTATCGAGCGATTAGTCCTCGGAAAGTGTCTGACCGTGTCTAGTAGAGTCTTGATTATCGGTGTGTTGTGCACCACATCTATAATCGAGGCTGCGAGACATTTAGGATTGGTTCCCATCCTTCTCATTACGAGATCGTGCCTTAGAGTTGTGTGATAAATTGGACCCCTCGGCGTATTCCTTTCCTTTACGATTATGCCTCGCGTAAGGCAACCTGAGCCCAGATATGGGCAAAGCGATCGAGGAGCTGTTAGTGAGATCTGAGGAAATGCGAGCGCGAGCCGTCGATGCTGAGCGATGCTTCGACGGCGGGTTTCGCGCGCCGCCCGACCAGCGAGTTTAGAGCGCGGCGGTGGCTGCTGAGACTCTGATACACGAGCCTCCAGTCCGGCTGGAGCGATGAGATAAGTACAAGAGATGGCGAATCGGCGAGTCGTGGCGAATATGAGATAAGTGGATCTGGCGGATTCGGCCCGTAGCACCGTAGTACACCGGCGAGCGGTTTGAGGCTACGTGACTTCGAGTTGTAGCCTCCGGTGTTACATGGATCGAGGCGAGGCGACCTCCGGGAGTTTATCCGACAACTACTGACGGATCATGAGTGATCGAGCCTCGAGGCGAGTCGGTGGTATTGGGTTCGCATCACCGCGTGATCTGCGATTGGTAGTTTGATTCGTGGGAGCTGTCGGGAAGAGCATGCACTTCCAGCGATTTGGGACGAGTTCTCGAGGCATTTCTTGCACATTTCTTGCCTCGCGGATGAGGAGGGCTCGGGTAAACAATTTTTGACGTTGAGGCGGGGCGGGCGGGCGGTTAGAGAGTACAATGTGGAGTTCGACTCATTAGCTCGGTATGTTCCAGTAGTAATGCGGATATGGAGGACAGTACACCGCTACGTCACGGGTGGGCGATTACTTAGCGAGGCTTATGCGGGTGTAGCTCTTGGTAGGGCATGGACATTGCCGCGTCTGGCTCATGCACTAGGATGTGAGGCACGGAGGTCGGCGGAATGACCGAGATCGGCGAAGAGGCGAGCAGCGAGGTCCTTTGGTAACTTTCGGCGGACCGCCTCGGCAGATCTAGTTATGTACCTCCACGATGAGTGGTCCCCCCGATCTTGGGGCGTTCAGGTATTCGGGGCTGGTGAGCTCGGGGCTTCGTTCCGCGGTATACGTGAGTGCTAGCGGCGGGATTCATGTCCCCCTCGGTGTACGCGATGTGGCAAACATCATCGGGAATGTCGTCTTTATTGGTGCTTGTTTCACTGCGGCCGTCGAGGGCCATGTGAGGCGTGCTTATAGGAGAGGTGCCGGCGACAGCGCGGCCTACCGGATCGATGGCGAGTTCATCGCGCCTACGATTATGCGCCTGCAGGCGGACTTATGATTAGAGTGGAGCGGTAGCTTGGTATATCCTAACCATCTAGAGGCTTGTATGTTTTGATGTTATGTTAATGTGTTAAGTGTTATGTTCGGATAGCTTTGTGCTAAAATGTGATTTAGGAACACAGTTTGGGGAAAAAGGGTAAGCACAGGGGTGAGAAAATGATGAACCTTAGAATATTACGGTTGAGACCTTAGATGTAAGGCCGTCTTGAGTACAAGATTCTGCAGTGATCCTTGTCGAGTGCATTTTATGCCTAGAAAATATTGATGTGATTTAGCAAGGTTGTTCGGATCGAGGAACAAGAGAGTTAGCGTGTGGAGGGTCGGGTTGAGGCGTGTTGCGTGTCAACCCGTCGCGAAATGAGGTGGGGTCAGCTACGGGTGGTCCCGCCGGTGGTAGGGTCACCAGTGCTAGGCCCAGTTTTGATGACCCTCGTATGAGTTCGTGGATACGTTCGACCAGTAGATCGTGAAGGCCGGGAATAGCCTTAAGGAAGATCGAGGCTAATAGGATGACCAAGTTGGGAGGTAGTGACTCAAGTTTGGAAACTAAAGTGTGGTACGTATGCTAAAAGAGTTCAAGAGTTCGAGAAGAGTACGACGAGTAAGGGTAGAGACGAGCATGTATTGCGAGCATAGATCTGATCATTTCTTGTAAAGGGAGAAGGTGCGAAGGAAGTAGATTTTAGACCTCAGGGAGCGCATGCAGCCGGGTACCATTTGTTGGGTCGCGGGTGACACTAGAACCTCGCGGCAAAGTGACAAAAGTTTGTGATGTTAGAGGTGTTTTCTCGTGGACTTGGATATAAGTATTTGCGTGCATATGTTGTTTAAGTGGCGGTTGTGGCGTTGGCAACTTATTAGAAGATCTTTAGGGTTATCCGTCTTGAGACGGAACATTCGGGACGAATGTTTCTAAGGAGGGGAGAATGTTATACCCCGTATTTTTGTTCAGAGTATATGCGTGAGGGCGTCGTAGAAAATTTGAGCCTTAAGTTAGGCAAGTTTCAAATTTGTACACAACACCCGATTAGAGTCGTTTTCGACGAAAGCGTTTCCACGACTTTTGTTGGGAAAATTCCGGCTATGTCATTTATAATTTTTGCGGATTTTTCCGAGAGGCGAAACATTTTGGACCAACGGGAGGCGACACTTGGCACCCTCCATTGGTGGACTTGAGCGTCCATTTGGGCGAAAATGAACAAGGTTGGCACGTTTTGTTGCCTTGACAAAGTCAAGGTTAGGTAGGATATTTGTGTTTGGTAAATCCTAGCCCTACACTTGCCTAACACATGGATTGATCTTGGCCATTGGTTGGCTTTGGCTTGACCTATAAATACCCCATTAGTTGATGAGTTCTTTCATCCACAAATTGCCTAAGTCTTGAAAACCCCTCTCCCTCCTCTTGAGAATTCTCGTCCTAGCCCTCCTTTCCCCCTTGGAGAGCCACCCCCTCCTTGGTGGTGTTTTGCAGTGGGGTACCCACTAGCCTAGTTGTCTCGTATAAATACCCCTTTGTGGTATAGAAATACTCTCAAAGTATTGTTGTTATGTCCAAATACCTTGGCCCCAAATACCTTGTAGTATTCCCGAGTTACACTTATAAAAGCCCAGAAAATACGATTATACTTTCCTTTAGCCACTAAACGAAACCCTAAGGAAATCTTCATAGTTGTTTGAAGTACTTAAGAGAAGTTGGTTAGAACTTCTAAGGGTTGTTTGGAGCGGATTGGAGCACTCAGAGTAGGAGCTAAACCTTGCTCAGGAGCGACATTAAACTCGGATAATTTTGGGCTTATCGAGGTAAACATTCTTGACCTTCTGTTGTAATTGGAAATTACATGTTGTAGGAATATATAGTTGAAGTATACTATATATAGAACTGAACATTATAATTGTGCGGCAATGTCTTTTGACTTAAGCCTGAATAATACTTACGGCAATGTCTTGCGACTTAAGCCTGAATTTAAATAAGAGAACTAAACTGTAATTACATAGGATTGTATTACAGTAGACTTATGTAGCATTGCTGTGTAGTAGAATTGTACACGTCCGGTCAGACGTGTTAACCCCCCCCCCTGGTTGGCTTGGTAGCCGGCCTCGATAGAGGAGGAGATTTCTGTTGTTGCGGGAGAGTCTTTGCCGAATTTTCTGTAGAATATTCTACGTCGGGATCTAAAGGTATTAATAGGCGCTTTGTGGCCTCTATAGGTGGTAGTACTACGTGTGGAGTGATCCACTTGGCTTAGGAGTAGCGGCGGTTTGAGGTACTTGGGCGTTTTGCTATTAGTCGACAATCGTCGCGGTATGTGAACCTCTTCCTATCTCTTCTAGCATGATATGTGTGAACTATGTAGTACGGTGAGCGTCATGTGCTAAATGTATTTGATTGGTTTAAAACATAAAGTGTTATAAAGGCTTTATGGGAAGTCGGTTATAACGACTTTATGTGGATAAGCAAATACTTTGTGGTTTCTAAAAGGTAGCGATTTGAATAATAAGCGGCTTGATATGTGTTAATAAAGAACTTGAAGTATTTCAAAGATTTATGAATCGTTTTGAAAGAATGAATAGTACTTGGGTTTTGAAAGCTTAAGAGTTATACTAGCTTTATGGGAAGTTAGGTATAACGGCTTAAGAATGTTTTCTTGATTTGAATCGAATGTGTATCGACAAACCAACTGCGGCGTTAATAAAAGGAAAATGTATTGACTAATGAAGTATTATTAAAACCAGTAGAAACCTCCATCTGCATAGAAGCTAAGATGAGACAAAATGATATTACATTTCCTAGATCGTGGTCGCTTAATAAGATTGATTATAAACAAGAATAACCTACTCACATATAAGACATATGTTTCTCAAAGCGTTTAAAGGAGAATTATGTTTTAAAGGACTAAAACTATGAGCTCTGAAACCTTTTTCTAAAATGAGAAACTTGGGCATTGAAATTAGGCAAACTTGAGCGTTTGGAAAATAAGGTTGTTACTTGATTTTTACAAAGGAAAGCATTTTGGTTTACTTAACAATGTTAGTCACTCAAATTTTATACTACAGTGTCGGGTGACCTTTGTAAAAGAAATGGATCTTAAAAGGAATTTAACGGACGTAGTACTTTAAGGTTAAAAATCAGGACTTTGATATAAAATGAAAGTACCTTGAGTCGTGTGTAACTTGCTTATACTTGTTGTTATGAAACTTGACCATGTTACGTGTGATAGCCTTGTTGTGTAATCTTGTGTTCTACTCGACTACGGTTCATCCGGAATGTATATCACTTGACTCTGGGTCATCAGGAATGTATATCACTTGATTCTGGCTCATCCGGAATGTATTTCACTCGACTACCGGTTCATCCAGGAATGTGTTTCACTTGATTAGGTTCATCAGGAATGTATTTTACTTGAGGACCGGTTCATCCGGAATGTATTTCACTTGAGGACCGGTTCATCCGAATGTATTTCACTTGAGGACCAGGTTCATCCGGAATGTATTTCACTTGAGGGCCAGGTTCATCCGGAATGTATTTCACTTGACTCTGGGTTCATCCGGAATGTATTCCACCCTTTTCTATATTGGGTCCATAAGATGGGCGAGACACATTATACGTATCACATGATTTGTACCTAGGCTGGCGGTGAGGAAGGAGTTCCACGGGCGTGAGGATGACTTTTAGGCGTGAGTCACGACTTGACATATTTGCTCTTATGTTGTGGCGTAGTTTGGTTATCATATATGTCTCTGCTTTATAGACTATTATGATTTCATTTCTGATATTTCTGATTTCACATACTTGGTACTGTTGTCTCGACCTCCTTGGGCCGCGTTCATCCGCATGAGTAAAAGGTACATCGATCGCTTATAGGATCACATTTCAGCGTGTTGGGAAGCTCCGTTCCTTGGAGGCTTATCTTTTGGTATGTTACCACAGTGCAGATTCTTATACATTCGGGGTATGGCGGGCCTGTCCGTCATAAATTTGTAAAAATCTTAGAGGTGCATGCTTTGTTGTGGGCGGGGTTTGTAAAAAGGATAGCTGTTGGGTATTTTTATGTATATATGATGAAGGCAAGCTGTTTTGGTTGACTGTTTATTTATCTTTTCTCTTAATTCATGTTCATGTTTTTATTTCGCTGATTTTCTCGATGTTGTATCACTAGGGTGCGAGGTAAGGCACGATCCACGGGCGAGTTGGGTCGTGACATCGATGGTGAGAGAAGGAAGGGTGTTAGCTGGAGGCCACCACCTCGGTGTGGCCGTTGTGCTCGATGTCATTTTGGGAGTGTCGTGCGGCGGCTTGTTATGTTCGCGGCCAGGCCATTTGCAAGAAATTGTCCAACGAGTTGGCGGGGATGTAGGGACTCACCTTCGGGATCGATGGATAGTTCATCACCTTCACGGTATGCGCCAACAGGCGGGTTTGATTAGAAACGACCTAAGGAAGTCGGCGTAGATCTGGTATATCCTTAACCCTTAGAGATTTATATGTGTAGTAAGATGCGAATATCTTAAGTATTGTTTTCGGTTAGCATGGTGTTAGTGTGATTAGAATTTTTTTAGTTAACAGGGTAAGATTGGGGATAGAGAGTGGGAGCCTTAGAATATTATACGTAGAGACCTTAGAGGCGAGGCCATCTTTGGTAAAAGAATTATTTTGTGTTTGACCCTTATCGAGGTGCATAGTATACGTGAGATTTTTTTTTTTTTTTGTGGGATGAATCCCTGAGTGTGTGAAATGAAAGAGGGTAGTTGAGCTTAGAAGACCGCTAGGTTTTAAATGCGTATCAGTGAGATTGTTCCGGATCGGGGAGCTAGTGTTTTGCGCATTGCCGGGACGGGTTGAGGCCGTGTTGCGGGTCGACCCACGCCCTGTTTGGTGATGGGGTCATTTTGTGGTGGTCCCGCTTTGTGTTAGGATCACGAGGGTGTTAGGCCCAGGTTTAGTTAACCATTGTACGAGTTCGTGGATGTGTTCGACCGATGAGTCGGGCGATGGGGTCAACCCGTCTTATCTTTTAGTCAAACGTGTACTCGGTAGTAAGTTGCGAGATGATTATTTCAAGAAGGTTGTAAGGCTGCAGGTGCCTACCTTCACCTTATGGCCGATGCGGAGTCAGTTACGGCTGTTTCTTTTCTGGAAGAGTTACCAGGCAAGGTTAGGAACTCAGGTGAATCTCAGTGTCGCATTCACCCTCGGGCAAGTGGTTGGATTTCGGGAGTAGCTGTAAGGACTCTTCGCCTCTTGTTGAGTATGTATTATATAGCTACCGTTTGATGATTCGTGTCGCCGTTTGGAGCCTTTTTTAAGCGCTAGTGTAAGATTGCCGATCGACTGATTCGATGTAAGCAAGGTGCAGATAGTTGGTTCGTACTTGTTCAGCAGGGCGTGGATAGGGTGGAGCTTATCCAGAAGAGGTTATTGGCAGCTCAGAGTCAGTGGGAAGCAGTACCAGAAACATGGTAAGTTTTGATAAAGAGTTCGAGGATACGAGAAAGTGCGACGAGTAAGGAAGAAGCGAGCTTGTATTACAGGCATAGGTGTGATCATTTCGTTTGTAAAGAGTAGGTGCGAAGGGAGTATCTTTTTAGACCTCGAGTAGGAGCTTTTGTGATAGAGGTGATTCCTCGTGGACTTGGAGATAAGTATGTGCACTTGTTGTGTTGTGGCCAGGTGTGGCATGGTTGTTTCCGTAAGTATAACAGTGAGGACTATACTGGCGCCTGTTTGTTTTGAGACTTAGAAGGAACATTCGGGACGAATGTTTCTAAGGAGGGGAGAATGTTATACCCCGTAGTTCCAGGTATGTATGCGAGGGCGTGCGTGCGAGAATACGACATTAAGTGGAAAGGAAGAAAGAGGTGGTTTTCCACGGAAAAGTTTCCGGTTTTGTGAAGGAAAAAGGTTCGTTAATGGAATTGGATTCCCAGTTTGGTATTCGGACTTCTTGGAATATTAGAGAATTATGGAATTTTATTTTGGAAATGGTCACGTGGGGCCCACGGGAGAAATTCTGGTTTTGTAGGCCCACTTTGTTTTGAGATTTTGGCCATTGTGGAAATTTTGGAAGATGAAATATTTTGGGCAGTAGGAGGCGACACGTGTCACCCCCTCCCAGGTGGCTTGGCGAATATTATTTGTGCACAACACCCGATTAGAGTCGTTTTTTGAAACGTTTTACTGACTCACGTAGGATAAATTCGGCTATGTCATTTCTAATTTTTGCGGATTTTTCCGAGAGACGGAACATTTTGGACCAACGGGAGGGCGACACTTGTCACCCTCCAATTGATGGACTTGAGGCGTCTATAGGGCCGAATGGGTTGGCTATTTTGTCATGGAGTTGGTAGGATATTTTTGTGTAGTAGATAGAATGGACACTTGCCTAAATCCTCACCCTACACTTGCCTTGCACTTGGCATCATCTTGGCCCTTGGTTGGCCATGTCTTGACCTATAAATACCCCTCTTAAGATGAAGAGTTCTTCATTCACAAAAATCTTTCCAAGTCTTGAAAAATCCTTCCTCCCCTCAGAGCTTGTTTCGTCCAAAGCCTACTCACCCCCTTGAGTAAAGTTGGCGAGGCCCCTCTCTAAAGCAAGCCCTAGCCGAAACACTACCCCCCTCCCTTGGTAGAAATGTTGCCTTCTAGTATTGTTATAATGCCCAAACTACCCTAGCCCAAACCCCTTAGTACTTAGTTGAAGTTGTGAAGAACTTCTAAGGGTTCTTGGAGCGCATTGGAGCGTGCGGAGTAGGAGCTAAACCTTGCTCAGGAGCGACTTTTATCTAGGATATTATTGGGCTTACCGAGGTAAATAACCTTATCCTCCTTTTGTAATTAGAATATACATACTGTAGAAGTATAGGAATAAGTATAAATACTTAGAAGGATATTAAAGAATAGAATTGAACGATATCACGATGAAGGGTTTAAAAGATGAATAATAGAACGTACTTACATGGGAATTTGTTTTCACGATGAACTTGAGTAGCTCACGGGTAGGAAGTGCTGCCCAAATGTCCATAGAATAACGAACCCTCTGCTTAGAGCTTTATGCAGTCTGATCTGAGCGTTGATAGACGTGTTGGTATTATAGGTCGATTCTCTGCGACATATTCAACTTGGCGGTGGATTTCGCAGAAGGTATGTGATTCTTCCTATCCTCTTGAGCATGATATTTAAAGAATATGTATATAGTCGGTGAGCGACGTGTGTTAGCGAATAATAATTACGGCAATGTCTTGGACTTAAGCACGAATAATAATTACGGCAATGTCTTTTGACTTAAGCCTGAATAAAAAGAATCTGAAGTAGTTCAAAAGAATTAAGAAACCTTTTTGAAAGAAGAGTAACACTTGGTTTTAAAAGCTTAAGAGTTATACTAGCTTTATGGGAAGTTAGGTATAACGGCTTAAGAGTGATAAAAAGAATGATTTATTGATTTAAGAAAATAAGAGACTTGACTTAATTATACTAATATGAATTTTGTTAAAAAGTGTGAAACCTCATTCGTGAGTAAATAGTATTTTTGGTTTTCAAAAGGAATGATGTTTTACCGATCAGAATGAATGTCGAACAAACCACAGCAGCGCTAATAAAGGGAAATGCTTGACTAATAGAGTATTATTAAAACCAGTAGAAACTTCCATCTGCATAGGAGCTAAGATGAGACAAAATGATATTACATTTCCTAGATCATGGCTGCTGTAATAAGATTGTCATGAACAATAATAACATACTCGCACATAAGGTATATGTTTCTCAAATTGTTTTAAAGGATTAAAACTATGAATTACGAAACCTTTCGAAAATGAGAAACTTGAGTAATTGAAATTAGGCAAACTTGAGCGTTGGGAAAAGAATGTTGTTACTTGATTTTACAAAGAGAAGTGTTTTGATTTACTTCAAAAAGATAATCACTCTATTTTTATACTACGGGTATTGTGTGACTTTTGTGAAAGAAACGGATCTTAAAAAAAAAAAAGAGTAATACATGAAGTACTTTGGGGCTAAAAACCCGAACTTGTTAACATAATGTAGAAAATACATTGTGTGAATAACTTGATTGTATTGATTTGTGATAGTCTTGTAATACTTTCTTGTTGACTTGATAAGTAAACATGTTAGGATGCTACGTGAGTTAGGATCTTGTGATGTTTGTGTAAAGGGGTTTTCCCTTGTTGTGCTTAGGTTGTTTAACGATAAGCTGTTATGTTAATATTATATCACTCATGATTCCGGGTTAAGCGCCTCCGTCTGGGGTAGACTCAGCGGGTCTAATGACCTATGATTCGAGAATACCTTATGCAGTCAGATGGCCTATGCGAGCTGCGGGTGTTCCAGTTAGTATCACGGCCGCTTGTGGTCACGCGGTCTTTGTGGCTACGCGGACGGCGAGTCCAGGACGGCTGGAGTAGCTACCCTCGATGCGGGAATACCTCATGCGGGCCATTGGAGTGGCCCATGCGAGCTACGGGAAGTTCGGGGCTAGACGCGCACATTAGATCTGCGAGCGAGTGGCGGCTTTGATCATGTGACGATGCAGACAGATCTCATGATCTGATTCTGACCTTGTTTGTCTTGGGGTTTTAGTAGTCGGCTATGCCTTCAGACTTACCGTGCGGTTTTATGATGACATAGGTAGGACACGGTGTTCATGTATATTCCTTGGTGCTTTTTATCATAGGCTCGCGGTGAGGAAGGTATTCCACGGGCATGATTGATGTTGTGGGCGTGAGACCCATTGTTACATTTGAGTGATGACTTTGAGGCGTGAGTCACGACTTGGCGGATCGCTTAATTATTGTGAATCGTAGTTTTGGTTATCATACATGTCTCCGCTTTGTATAGACTACTATGATTTCATTCTGATATTTTGATTTCACATACTTGGTACTGTCGTCTTGACCTCCCGGGCTGCGTTCATCCGCAGTAAAGGTACTCCTCTTGTTGATCCGTTCTTAGGATCACCGTTTGACGTTGGAAAAGCTCGTTTCTCGGAGGCTTAGCATTTTGGTATGGCCCCCTGTCGTTGTAGATATTTGCATTCAGGGGTATGGCGGGGCCCTGTCCCGCCATTGTTGTTTTAAACTCTTAGTAGACTGCACTGTAAGGTTGGGATGTAATCGCTCATTTTGGGGTATTTATATATATATGCCGAAAGGCAACTTTTCCCCAGAAACGGTGTCTTATTTATACTGTTTCATATCTTGGTTGTTTTATATTCCGCGGATTTCTCTTATGTATGACAACTTGGGTGCCAGGGTAAGGCACTCACGCCCCGAACGGTCGTGACAACTACGTTCGATTAACACACGACGTCATCAGATTATATATATATATATATATATATATATATATATTCTTTAAAATATCATGCTCAAGAGGATAGGAAGAATCACATACCTCGACGATTATCGACTATTAGCAAAACGCCCACGCTTATAACCCGCTTAGCCTTGTCCACCTTTTAAGTAGCACATGCTACTGCAGAACATTCAACCTATAAAGGTTATACCAGTCTATCAAAGTCTAGACTACTCGTAGAATATTCTAAGCGAAGAGGTTCTCTATTCTACGGAAAATCGGGCGATTTCTCTACCCGTTAAGCTACACAAGTTCATCAGAAATACAAATCCTACGTAAGTACGATCAATCTTCTTCTTTAATATTCTTACGATGTGATCTCGCTTTAATTCCCTTCAGAATATCCTTCTATGAATCTTATATTCATTTCTATACTACTACAAGATGTAATTCCCAATTACAATATAAAGACAAGAGTATTTACCTTGATAAGCCCAAAATTATCCAAGTTTAAAGTCGATCTGAGCAAGGTTTAGCTCCTACTCATGCGCTCCAACCCGCTCCAAACAACCCTTAGAAGTTCTAACCAACTTCTACGTAAATACTTCAACCAACTATGAAGATTTCCTTAGGGTTTCGTTTAGTGGCTAAAGGAAAGTATAGTAGTATTTTCCGGGCTTTTCGTATAGAGGGTACTTGGAAATACTACAAAGGTTTTGGGCTAGAGTATTTTTGGCATTACAACAATACTTTGGAGAAGTATTTCAACCAAGGGGGGGTAGTATTTCGACTAGAACAACTAGAGGGGGTGTTCTCGCCGAGGCCTCTCAAAGGGGGGGTGTGGCGTGACAAAGCTCACAAGGAGAGAGGAGGGATTTTTAGACTTGGAAATTATTTGAGGGATGAAGAAAGTCTTCAACTTAGGGGAGTATTTATAGGCCAACTAATGACCAACCAATGGCCAAGATGAAGCCAAGTGCTAGGCAAGTGTAGGGTGAAGATTTACCCAAGTGTAACCTTATCCATCTACCCACAAAATATCCTACCTAAACTTGACCAAGGTTAGGCAACAAAACGTGCAAAGAAAGCCCTCATCGTTGTCCATTGAGGGTGACAAGTGTCACCCTCCCGTTGGTCCAAAATATTTCATCTCTCGGAAAAATCCGCAAAAATAATAAATGACATAGCCGAAATTTTCCCTTCGCAAGTTTAGAAAACGCTTATTCGGAAAACGATTCTTTTCGCTAGTTGTGCACAAATTTTCGATCCTTAGCATACTTAAGGCTTAAACTTTTATACGTACGCCCTCACATACATACTCTGGAAATACGGGGTATAACATTCTCCCCTCCTTAGAAACATTCGTCCCGAATGTTCTTTCTCAAGGAAGATAACGATCAAGTTCCTTATAACTTAAACAAGTTGCCAATGCCACACATGGCCTCCAAATAACACATGCGTAAAACCCAAATCCAAACCAACGAGGAATCTCCTTGACGATGTAAAACAACATCAACTCTCTCACTCCTGGTCCAAAGGATACTCCCTTCGCGTCTTCACTTCACAAAGAAATGATCACACCTATGTTCTTAACACACGCTCGCTTCTTCCCTTACTCGTCGTACCTTTCTTGTACACTCGAACTCTTTCTCATGACTTACCACATCTCTGTTACTGCTTCAGTTCTAAATCTCGGGGTTACTATCTCCAACTTGGTCATCATTAACTGGGAACACTCTGGACGGATCCCCGATACCTTTCCGGACATAACAACATGAAGGACCAGACATACTGCCTCCTACGTCGGACGACAAGCTAACATATAGGCAACCTGGCCTATTTTCACATGATCTGAAAAGGCCCAAAGTGACTCGGGCTAAGTTTCCTCTGTTTTCCAAAATTGCCACCCTTTCCGGTGGTACCTTCAAGAAGACCCACCGTCAACCTGAACTCCAAGCGTCGTCGCCGATTATCCGCATGACTTCTGTTGACTCTTAGCTGCTAAAACCTCCTCTGGATAAGCCTCACCTTATCCACATTCTGCTGAAACAAGTAGGGACCAACTATTTGAACTTCGCCAACATCGAACCAATCGACCGGCAATCTACACTTCCGCCCATACAAGGCTTCTTAAGGTGACATCCGAATACTAAAATGGTAGCTATAAAATACACACTCAACAAGAGGCAAATAATCCTCACAGCTACCCCTGAAATCGAAACACCGGCCCGTAACCTATCCTCAAACTCCTTTAAGGTCATTCTCGGCCTTCACGATCTGATTCTAGTCGAACATATCCACGAACACATACGATGGTCATCTAAACTTAGGCCTAGCACCCTCGTGATCCTACCACCTGGCGGGACCACCCCGAACTGACCCCACCTCATTCCGGGCTGCGGGTTGACCCGCGAATGGTCCTCAACCCGACCCCAAATCGCACCAACTCTCTTTCCCCGATACGGAACAATCTTACTAATTCACGTTATGAAAGCTACCACTTCCATCTCACACTACCCATGGACTTATCACACAAAAATACCCTATGCAGATAATGCACTCCGCCAAGGATCATTAGAAAAATCCTTTACTCAAGACGACCTTATATCTAAGGTCTCAACATGAAATATTCTAAGGTTCACACTTTCCATCCCCTACTTATCCTTTCAACTAACCATGTTTTCTAACTCACAAACAACACAACGCTATCCGTACATAGTACACAATAATAAGGTCATCATATCACGCATACAAATCTCTAGAGGGTTAAGGATATACCTGAATCTACCGCTCTACTCTAATCAAAGGATCACTGCAGGCGCATAGTAGAAGGCGATGAACTCGCCATCGACCGTAGAGGTCGAGTCATTCGCCCGCATCCTTCCCAAGAGACGTTCTCGTCACATGGCTCGACGGCCGCAGCGAAACAAACACCGAAAAAGACGACATTCCCGACGACGCCGCCATCGTCACACCGAGGAAAACTCAACCCGATGGCTAGAACCCATGTATATCTGTGAACTAAGCCCTAGAGCTCGACTCAGCCCCGAATACCGAACGCCTCAAGATCGCGGAGGACCACTCAGACCGGGCGAGGTACATAACTAGTTCGGCTGTTGAGGCGGCCCGCCGAAAGTTACCAAAGGACCTCGCTGCTCGCCCTCTTCTGGTCCTGGCCATTCCGTCGACCTCTCCGCGCTCACATCCTAACCGCATAAGCCTTCACGCGGCAATGTCCATGCGGTGAAGAGCTACACCCGCATAAGCCTCGCCAAGTAATCATCTAGCCCGTGACGTAGCGGTGTACTGGCCCTCTATATCAGCCATTACTCTGGGACATACCGAGCTAATGAGTCGAACTCACATTGTACTCTCTAACCGCCCGCCTGCCCCGCCTCAATGTCAAAAATCATTTACCGAGCCCTCTCATCCGCTGGGCAAGAAATGTGCAAGAAATGCCTGAGAACTCGTCCCATGCGGTGGAAGTGCATGCTCTCCCGACAGCTCCACGAATCAAACGATCATTGCAGATCACGCGGTGATGCGAACCCAATACCACCGACCGCCTCGAGGCTCGATCACTCATGATCCAGAGTCGCTTGATACACTCGGCGGGTCATCCTCGCCTCGATCCATAGAACATCGGGCGGTTACAACTCGTAAAGTCCCGTAGTCTCAAATCGCTCGCCGGGGTGAACTACGGTGCTACTGGATCGAATCACAGATCCAAATTTATCATCATATTCGCCACGACCGCCGAATCGGGCCATCTCTTGTACTTATCTCATCTCGCTCCAGCCGTGGACCGAGGCTCGTATCAGAGTCTCAGCAGCCACCGCCGCGCTCTAAACTTCGCTTTGCCGGGCGGCGTCGCAAAACTTGCCGTCAAGCACTATCTCGTAACGATCCGGGCCTTCGCCCAGTAACCTCCGTGTTTACTCGCAGCCTCCGCCGCTTTGCCCTTCTGGCCGGGTTTTACGCGAGGCATAATCGTAAAGGAAAGGAATACGTCAGAGGGGTCCAACTTATCACACGGCTCTAAGGCACGATCTCAGAATGAGAAGAATGGAAACCAATCCTAAATGTCCTATAGCCTCCTGATTATAGAAGTGGTGCACAACACACCGATAATCAAGACTTACTAGACACGGTTCAGAGACACTTTCCGAGGATTAATCGCTCGATACCACTTTTGTCACGACCGAACGGCCCGTGGATCGTGCCTTACCGGCACCCTAGTGATACAACATCGAGAAAATCAGGAAATAAAACATAAACATGTAACAAGAGATTTGATAAATAAACAAAGCTAACAAAAATAGTCCTCAGATATATACATAAAAACCCGAACAGCTTATCCTTTTACAAACTCGCCACAACAGATTTCTGCACTTCTAAGAAAGTGACAACAACTATGACGGACAGGGCCCCGCCATACCCCGAATGTACAAGAACCTACTGCACTGTGGTAACATACCAAAAGATAAGCCTCCAAGAAACGGCTTCCTAATCACACACCCGATCCGGCCCGTGATCGTGCCTTACCCCGACACCCTAGTGATACAACATCGAGAAAACCAATGGAAAATAAAACTTAAACAAGAAACAATATATATGATCATAAAACAGTACAACCAAACGGTTATCTTCCAATAAAATATATATTAACAACTCTTTCAAAACGAGCTTTAATCCTTTTACAAACCCCGCCACAACAAGATTACTGCACTTCTAAGAGTTTTTATACAACATGACGACAGAGCCCGCCATACCCCGAATGTACAAGAACCTACAACTCGTGGGTAACATACCAAAAGATAAGCCTCCGAGAACGGAGCTTCCTAACACCGAATCGTGATCCTAAGAGCGAGGATCAACTACCGATGTTCTACCGCGGATTTAACGCGGCCTCAAGGAGGTCAAGCACAACAGTACCAAGTATGTGAAATCAAAATATCGCAGTTAAATCATAACACTACATAAAGCGGAGACATGTATGATAACAAAAATACAAGACGCAACATAAAAGTTAGCCAAGTCGTGGACTCACGCCTCAACGTCATCACTAATATAACTATGGGTCTCACGCCACAACATCAATCATGTTCGCATCATGGCCGCATGCCCCGACTCAGACGGTGTAGACATGTCCATGATGCAACAATAATAATGCCGCACGGCCACACGCCCCGAATTCGCCGTGTAGACATGTCCATGTAACATCAACAACAATATCTGGATGATCAACCCCGCCGCACGGCCACATGCCGAATTCGTGACGGTGTAGACATGTCCATGTAACCACAATAACAATATATCGGGTAATCAACCCCGCCGCACGGCCACATGCCCCTGACTCTGATCGTGTAGACATGTCCATGCAACCACAATAACAATATATCGGACAACCAGGCTATCACAAACAAGCTCAAGCAAATTACCATACTTCTAGACTTTTATAAAAAGATCCACTCTTTCTCAAGAAGTCACCTGATATCAACACTTGCACAACAAAGGCTATCACAACAAGCATAGGCGAGTTACACAACAACAAGCATAGGCAAGTTATACAACAACAAGCATAGGCAAGTTATACACAACTCAAGGTACTTCCATTTTTTTATCAAAGTCCGGGTTTTAACCCTAAAGTACTACGTACGTTAAATTCCTTTTAAAGAGATCCATTCCTTTTATAAAGGTCACCCGATACCCGTAGTATAAAAATAGAGTGATTCACATTTTTAGGTAAACCAAAACACTTTCCTTTTCAACAACATTCTTTCCCTTAAAGTTCCAGTTTGCCTAATTTCAATTACTCATGTCTCTTTATTTTAGAAAAGTTTCATAGTTCATAGTCTTAATCATTTAAGAATATAATTCTCTTTTAAACAATCTGAGAAACATATGTCTTATACGTGAGCCGTTTATTCTTGTTTACAACAATCTTGTTACAACAGCCATGATCTAGGAAATGTAATACAATTTTGTCTTATCTTAGCTTCTATGCAGATGGAGGTTTCTACTGGTTTTAATAACAATTAGTTATTTGCCAATACACTTTCCTTTATTAGCGCCATTGTGGTTTGCTCGACACTTATTCTCATTTCCAAATCAAGAAACATTATTCTTTTTAAAACCAAGTACTCATTACTCGCGAATGAGGTTTCACAACACTTTTAACAAAATGTTAATAACCAAGTAAAACAAGTTAAGTCTCTTATCTTTCAAGATCAAGTCTCTTAACTCCTACAATCAATAAACCAATCTTTTACCTACATAGAGTCGTTATCACTAACTTCCCATAAAGCTATTATAACACCCTATGTTTTAAACCAACCAACTCATTTAGCACATGTACGTCTACCGTACTACATAGTTTACAAAGCATCATGCTAGAAAGGATAGGAAGAGGTTCACATACCTCGCGACGATTATCGACAATAAGCAAAACGCTCCACAGTACTGTAACCCGACTAGCCTTTTCCACTCTTCAAGTAGAATACACTACTCGTAGTACTTCCACCTATAAGGCCACAAACGTCTATTAACTTCTAACCGCATGGTTCCATATTCTACGTAAAATTGGCAAAGACCTCCCCAAAGAATCACAGAATCTCCTCCTCTATCGAGGCCGGCTACCAAGACAACCAGGGGGGGGGGGTTATACGTCTAACCGGGCGTATACAATTCTACTACATAGAATACCACACAAGTCTACTGTAATACAATCCTATGTAATTATAGTTCAGTTCTCTTCTTTATATTCAGGCTTAAGTCAAAAGACATTGCCGCAAAGCTATGTTCAGATCTATATATAGTATACTTCTACTATATAATCCTACAACATGTAATTTCCAATTTCAACAAGGGGACAAGAATATTTACCTCGATAAGCCCAAAATTATTCGAGATAAAAGTCGATCCTGAGCAAGGTTTAGCTCCTACTCCGTGCGCTCCAAACAACCCTTAGAAGTTCTAACCAACTTCTACTTAAATACTTCAACCAACTATGAAGATTTCCTCAGGGTTTCGGTTTGAGAAAAAAAGGACAAAAGGTATTATTTACCGGCTCTACGTATAGAGTTAACTTATTGAATACTACACGGTATAAGTGCTAGAGTATTTGGGCATAATAACAATACTCAAGAGTATTTCTAACAAGATGGGTATTATACGAAAACAACTAGGCAGTGGGGTACCCTGGCTTAGCACTACACGGAGGGGGGGATACCCTCTAGGCCACAAGGCCTCTCAAAGGGGGGAGGGGGAGAGGCTAGGACGAGAACAACACAAAGGGGGGGAGAGTTTTCAAGACTTAGACAAAGTGAGGAGTGGATGAATAAGTTCATCACTAAGGGTATTTATAGGGACACCAACTGACAAGATCAAGCCATGTGGGGGCAAGTGGATGGCCAAGATTGGCACAAGTGCACCCTAACCTACTCCTTAAATCCTCACAAAACAAAGACCCATGAAAAGGGCCTCAAAACCTCCTAGCCGTGGCCCTCTTTATCGTCCCAATGAGGTGACAAGTGTCACCCTCCCGTTGGTCCAAAAATGTTCCGCTCGGAAAAATCCGCAAAAATTAAAAATGACATAGCCGAATTTTCCTTCGCAAGTTCTCAGAAACGTTTCGTCGAAAAACGACTTAATCGGGTGTTGTACAAATTTCAACCTATGCCAAACTTTAAGTCTCAAATTGTCGTGACGACGCCCCACGTATATACTCAAAATACGGTATAACATTCTCCTCCTTAGAAACATTCGTCCGAATGTTCCTTCTCAAGACGGATATCGATGAAGTTCCTCTAACAAGTTGCCAACGCCACGCGCCACGAAATAACACACGTTCTCTTCCTTCCTTACTCGTCGTGCCCCTCGAACACTTGAACTCTCCCAAAGATAATGCACTCATACTTGACCATCGCCTCAGCTTTCCAAAACTGTGGAGACACTACCTCCAAAATAGGTCATCTTACTAGCTTCACTTACCGCCAAGGCCATTCACGGACTACACGAACCGATTAAGGTCGAACGCATCCACAAACTCATACGATGCATAACTAAACTCGCCTAGCATCCTCGTGACCCTACCACCTGGCGGGACCACCTCGAACTGACCCCACCACAAACCGGGCTGCGGTTGACCCGCGAATGGTCCTCAACCCGACCCCACAACCGCGCCACACTCTTGTTCCCCGATCCGGAACAATCTTACCTATTCAAGTCATGAAAGCTACCACTTCCATTTTACCCAACCCAAGGAATTCCCCACAATAACTCCACGTATACTACGCACTCGATAAAGGTCAAACATAAAATAAATCTTACACAAGACGACCTTACCTCTAAGGTCTCAATCGTGAAATAATCTAAGGTCCACACTTACCATGCCCCAAAGCCACTGCTCTACACTAACTGTGTTTCTAAATCACATTTTAGCACAAAGCTATCCGAACATAACACTAAACACATCGCATACAAAACTCTAGAGGTTAAGGATATACTGTCTCTACCGCTTCTAATCACGCCCGCTCGCAGGCGCATAGCAGCGGGTGATGAACCACCATCGATCCTGAAGGCCGAGTTGTAACATCCGTGCTACCCTTTGGTCGGACAGCTCGCAAATGGCCCCGCTGGCCGCAAAAATAACAAGCTCCTCGCACCACGACACTCCCGAAATGCGGTCTACCACATCAACCACACCGAGGTAGGGTGATCGATCCGCCAACACCCTACTTCCTCGAAACTCAACCTCGAGCCCCGACCGCCCCGAATACTCTGGATGCCACGGGTTGTGAGGACCACTCTGACCGGGCGAGGTACAAAACTAGTTCGCCACGAGGCGGTCCGCCTCGAAGTCACCAAAGGACCCCGTTGCTCGCCCTTTCTCACGATCTTCGTCATTCCGTCGACCTCTCCGCTTCTTCACCCCAAGTGCATAAGCTCGCATGCGGGCAATGTCCATGCCGGTGAAGAGCTACACCCGAGCAAGCCTCGCCAAGTAGTCATCTAACCCGTGAACGTAGCGGTGTACTCGCCCTCCATATCGCCATTACAATGGGGGCATACCGAGCCAATGAGTCGAACTCACATTGTACTCCCGAATCAGACGCCTGCTCGCCAATATCAAAAATCATTTACCCGAGCCCTCCTCATCCGTGGGCAAGAAATGTGCAAGAAATGCCCGAGAACTCGTCCCATGCGGCCGGAAGTGCATGCTCTCCCGACAGCTCCCACGAATCAAACCGGCCGATCGCAGATCACGCACTGACGCGAACCCAATACCACCGACTCGCCGAGGCTCGATCACTCGCGATCCGTCAGAATCGCTTGATGAACTCCTGCGGATCATACTCGTGCCTCGACGTAGAACTCTGGCGCTACATCTCGTAAAGTCCTGTAGCCTCAAACTATCCGATCTAGGGTAACCACCGGTGCATCGAATCGAATCGCCAGATCCAAATTTATCCTTATATCGCCACGACTCGCCAAGAATCGCCATCTCCTTGTAACCCATCTCATCCGCCTGTGTTGCTGGACCTGAGGCTCGTGTATCATGGTCTCAGCAGCCATCGCTGCGCGCTCTAAACTCGCTGGCCGGGCGGCCGCAAAACTCGCCGTCAAGCACAATCTCAGTATCGACCGCCGCTTCAGATTTCTCTCAGATCTCACTAGCAGCTCTCCGCTTGCCCTTCTGGGCTCGCTGCTTGCGCGAGGCATAATCGTAAAACGAGATACGCTGGAGGGTCCAACTTACAACACTTTCTAAGGCACGATCTCGAATGAGAAGAATGGAAACAAATCCTAAATGTCCTGCGACCTCCGATTATAGATGTGGTGCACAACACACCGATAATCAAGACTCTACTAGACACGGTCAGTAGACACTTTCCGAGGATTAATCGCTCGATACCACTTTTGTCACGACCCGATCCGGCCCGTGGATCGTGCCTTACCCCGCACCCTAGTGATACAACATCGAGAAAACCAAATAATATAAAACTTAAACAAGAAACAAGATATATGATCATAAACAAAGCAACCAAACGGTTACCTTCCAATAAAATATATATAAACAACTCTTTCAAAACGAGCTTTAACTTTTTACAAACCCCGCCACAACAAGATTACTGCACTTAAGAGTTTTTATACAACATGACGACAGGGGCCGCCATACCTCGAATGTACAAGAACCTACAACTCGGGTAACATACCAAAAGATAAGCCTCCGAGAACGGAGCTTCCCAATACGCCGAATCGTGATCCTATGAGCGAGGATCCACTACCGATGTACTCCTACCGCGGCATGAACGCAGCCCGGCGAGGTCGCATAACAGTACCAAGTATGTGAAATCAAAATATCGCAGCTTAAATCATAATACCACATAAAGCGAGACATGTATGATAACAAAAATACAAGACGCAACATAAAAGCGCCAAGTCGTGGACTCACGCCTCAACGTCATCACTCAATATAACTATGGGTCTCACGCCCACAACATCAATCATGTTCGCGATCACGGCCGCATGCCCCTAATTCCGTGACGGTAGACATGTCCATGATGCAACAATAATAACAATGCCAGATGCCACACGCCCGATTCGCCCGGTGTAGACATGTCCATGTAACATCAACAACAATATATCGGTGATCAACCCCGCCGCATGGCCACATGCCCTGACCAGACGGTGTAGACATGTCCATGTAACCACAATCACAATATATCGTAATCAACCCCGCCGCACGCCACATGCCCCTGACTCGTGATCGGTGTAGACATGTCCATGCAACCACAATAACAATATATCGGACAACTGTGCTATCACAAACAAGCTCAAGCAAATTACCATACTTCAGACTTTTATAAAAGATCCACTCTTTCTCAAGAAGTCACCTGATATCAACACTTGCACAACAAAGGCTATCACAACAAGCATAGGCGAGTTACACAACAACAAGCATAGGCAAGTTATACAACAACAAGCATAGGCAAGTTATACACAACTCAAGGTACTTCCATTTTTTTATCAAAGTCCGGGTTTTAACCCTAAAGTACTACGTACGTTAAATTCCTTTTAAAGAGATCCATTCCTTTATAAAGGTCACCCGACAACGTAGTATAAAAATAGAGTGACTCACATTTTTAGGTAAACCAAAACACTTTCCTTTTCAACAACATTCTTTCCCCTAAAGTTCCAGTTTGCCTAATTTCAATTACTCAGGTCTCTTTATTTTAGAAAAGTTTCATAGTTCATAGTCTTAATCATTTAAGAATATAATTCTCTTTTAAACAACCTGAGAAACATATGTCTTATACGTGAGCCGTTTATTCTTGTTTACAACAATCTTGTTACAGCAGCCATGATCTAGGAAATGTAATACAATTTTGTCTTATCTTAGCTTCTATGCAAATGGAGGTTTCTACTGGTTTTAATAACAATTAGTAATTTGCCAATACACTTTCCTTTATTAGCGCTGCTGTTGTTATACCCCGTATTTCCAGGGTATGTACGTGAGGACGTACGTAGAAATTTGAGCCTTAAAAGTTAGGCAAGGTTCGAAATTGTACACAACTATCGAGAGGAGTCATTTTTCGGCGAAACGTTTCCACAGCTTTCGTAGGGAAAATTCGGGCTATGTCATTTATATTTTTTGCGGATTTTTCCGAGAGATGAAATATTTTGGACCAACGGGAGGGTGACACTTGTCACCCTCATTAGACGGCAACCATGGCCTTGGCTTGGATGATTTGGCTTAGTGGGAGTAGGTAGGATATTTGTGCAAGTTGGTGTGGTAGATGCATAAGGTGCACATGGCTTAATCCTAGCCCTACACTTGCCTAACACTTGGATGAATCTTGGCCATTGGTTGGCCATTTCTTGACCTATAAATACCCCTCTAACTTGATGAACTTCTTCATCCAAATATTTTCTAAGTCTTGAAAACCTTCCCCCTCTCCTTTGTGTAGCTCTCGTCCTACCTTCCCTCCCCTCGAAGACCTTTGTGGCCGAGAGTAACCCCCCCTAGCCTAGTTGTGCTAGTCGAAATACTACCCCCCTTGGTAGAAATGTATTCTACAAGTATTGTTATAATGCCCAAAATACTTTAGCCAAGTACCTTGTAGTACTTTCCAAAGTACCCTTTTATACGAAAAGCCCGGAAAATACTATTATACTTTCCTTTAGCCACTAAACGAAACCCTAAGGAAATCTTCATTGTTGGTTGAAGTGTTAAGTAGAAGTTGCGTAGAACTTCTAAGGGATGTTTGGAGCGGATTGGAGCACTCGAGTAGAGCTAAACGTTGCTAAGGAGCGACATTAAACTCGGATAATTTTGGGGCTTATCGAGGTAAATACTATCATGCCCTTCTAGTGTAATTGGAAATTACATACTATAGTAGTATAGAAATGAATATAAGATTCATAAGAAGAGAATTGAATCGTAATAGAAGGATATTACGTAAAAGACTTGAATCAAATCACTTCGTAAGAATATAAGTAGAAGTTAAATCAGACTTACATAGATTTGTATATATGAGATCGATAACCTTTATTGGTTGAATGTTCGCAAGTAGCATGGGCTACTTAGAAGGTGGACCAAAGCTAGGTTATAGCCGTGGAGCGCTTTTGCTTATAGTCGATAATCGTCGCGAGGTATGTGATTCTTCTTATACTCTTGAGCATGAAGTATTTTAAAAGTATATATATAATCGCAGACGACGTGTGGCAATGTCTTTTGACTTAAGCCCAATAATATATATATGTAGTACGATAGACGACGTGTGCTAATCGAATATAATTGTATGGCAATGTCTTTTGACTTAAGCCTGAATAATAAGAACCTTGAAATATTTTAAAGGAACATATATATAGTACGGTAGACGTACGTGTGTTAACTGAATGTAGTATTATGGCAATGTCTTTTGACTTAAGCCTGAATAATAAAGAATCTTGAAGTATTTCAACAGAATTAAGAAACCTTTTTGAAAGAAGAGTAATGCTTGGTTTTGAAAACATAAGAGTTATACTAGCTTTATGGGAAGTTAGGTATAACGTCTTAAGAGAGATAAAGAGAATGGTTTACTGATTGTTAGAAGTTAAGAGACTTGATCTTATAAGATAAGAGACTTAACTTAAATTAATTAATATGAGTTTTGTGTGAAACCTCATTCGTGAGTAATGAGTACTTGGTTTTTAAAAGGAATAATGTTTTACTGATTTCGGAAATCAGAATGAGTATCGACAAACCACTGCAGCGTTAATAAAGGAAAATGTAATGAATAATGAAGTATTATTAAAACCAGTAGAAACCTCCATCTGCATAGAAGCTAAGATGAGACAAAATGATATTACATTTCCTAGATCACGGTCGCTTTAATAAAGATGGTTATAAAATAAACTACTCACACATATGGCATATGTTATTCAATTGTTTTAAAAGAGATTAAGACATTGAACTATGAAACTTTTCTAAAAAGAGACTTGAGTAATTGGAATTAGGCAAGGAACTTTAGGAAAAAGAAAGGCATTGTTATGTCTTAAATTGGTTTAAAACATAAAGTGTTATAACAGCTTTATGGGAAGTTAGTTATAACGACTTTATGAAAACAAAAGAAGGGTTTTATCATTGGTTTTAATGTGATAACTTGGCTTTAATAAGAGAAGTGTTTTGGTTTGCTAAAAATGTGAGTCACTCTATTTTATACTACGTATTGGGTGACTTCTATAAAAGGAATGGATCTCTTTAAAAGGAATTTAACGTACGTAGTACTTTAGGGTTAAAACCCGGACTTTGATATAAAATGGAAGTACCTCGAGTTGTGTATAACTTGCCTATGCTTGTTGTTGTGTAACTTGCCTATGCTTGTTGTGATAGCCTTTGTTGTAGAATTGTGTTTCTATACTACCGCGCCTCTCGTTGGAGGGCCGGTTGACTTGTTGAGAACTTACATGGACATGTCTACACCGATGCACTCGGGACATGTGGCGTACGCGCAGGTTGATTACCCGATATATTGTTATCGTGGTTACATGGACATGTCTACACCGACGCAGTCGGGGCATGTGGCTACGCGCAGGTTGATCACCCGATATATTGTTGTTGATGTTACATGGACATGTCTACACCGACGCACTCCGGCATGGCTACGCGCATTGTTATTATTATTGTTGCATCATGGACATGTCTACACCGATGCAAAGATTCCGGCATGTGGCCATGATGCGAACATGATTGATATTGTGGGCGTGAGACCCATAGTTATATTTGAGTGATGACTTTGAGGGCGTGAGTCCCTGACTTACATGACTGCTTGTTTATCGTGAACTGTAGTTTGGTTATCATACATGTCTCCTGCTTTATATAGATCGTTATGATTTAATCGCAGATTTTCGCCACATACTTGGTACTTGTCAGATCGACCTCCTTCGGGCCGCTCATGCCGCAGTAAGTACATTGGTCGCCGATCCCCGCTTTTAGGATCACCCTTCACAGACGGAAGCTCCGTTCCTTCTGAGGCTTATCTTTTGTATGTGTTCCCGAGTCAGAGGTTCTTGTACATTCACGGGTATGGCGGGGCCCTGTCACTTCAGAGTAGTTGTAAAACTTAGAGGTCTGTAGTACTGTTGTTGGCAGGGTTGTAAAAAGGATTAAACTGTTCAAGTTTTAGTTTTATATATACGCGAAAGGCGATTTTCTCTCGAGATAAAATGTGTCTCATTTTACGCTTGTTTCATGTTTTATTTTTATGTTCATTGATTACTCGATGTATGACTACTGGGTGCGGGTAAGGCACTACCACGCCCCGAACGGTCGTGATGTATGGTATCGAGCGCTTAATCCTCGGAAAGTGTCTACGCATCCGTGTCTAGCAGTAGTCTTGATTATCGGTGTTGTGCACCACATCTATAATCGTGAGGCCGCAGGACATTTAGGATTGATTTCCATTTCTTCTCATTCCGAGATCGTGCCTTAGAGCCGTGTGATAAGTTGACCCTCCGACGTATTCCTTTCCTTTACCGCTTATGCCTCCGCGTAGTGCAACCTGTGCCCGTACGGGCAAGGCAATGAGGGAGCTATTAGTGGATACAGAGGAGTATGAGGGCGCAGCGGCCAAGATTGAGACAAGAAGCCCGACGGCGAAGTTTCGCGACGCCGCCAAAGACCAAAGAGAGTTTAGAGCCGCAGCGATGGGTGCCGAGACTACGGACTGAGCCTCCATCCCCACGGCCTGGGGCGTAAGAGATGGGTTACAAGAAGATGGCGCCATCGCCGTGGTCGTGGCCGATATGAGGATAGCCGGACGCAGCAATTCCAAAGAGCGCCGTGGTTCACCCTAGATCGGATAGTTTGAGGCTACAGGACTTTCGAGATGTAGCCCGCCGTAGTTCTACGTCGAGGCACGAGGATGATCCGCAGGAGTTCATCCGACGCCATAGCGATCACGAGAGTGATCAAGGCTTCGAGACCGAGTCGGTGGTCTTAGGTTCAGATCGGCCGCGTGATACCGCAATGATCGTTTGATTCGCGGAGCCGTCCCCGGAGAGAATGCACTTCCACCGTTTGGGTCGAAGTTTTCGGGGCCTTCCCGGCACATTTCTTGCCTCCACATTGAGGAGGGCTCGCCGGCAGATTTTTGATGTTGAGGCGTAATCCGCGATTCCGGGAGTACAATGTGGAGTTCGACTCATCGTCTTGATGTTCCCGCATTAGTAGCTAATATGGAGGATCGAGTGCACCGATATATTACGTGGCTTGATGATTACCTAGCAGAGTTGTTCGGTGTAGCCCTTCACCGCATGGACATTGCCCGCATGCAGGCTTATGCACTTGGATGTGAGGAGCGGAGAAATCGACGGAATGACAGAGATCAGCAGAAGAGGACCAGAACAGCAGGGTCCTTTGATGACTTTCGAGGCGGACCGCCTCAAAGAAGAAATTTAGTTTTGTACCTCCGCCGGCAGAGTGGTCCTCCACAACCTTCGTGGCATCCAGAGTATTCGTGAGCGGTCGAGCTCCATGGGTTCAAGTTTCCGCGAGAGTAGGGTGTTGAAAGCGCAATACCCTACCTCGGTGGTCAATGTGGTAGACCGTATTTTGGGAATGTCGTGCCAAGGGAGCTTGTTATTTTGCGACAGCAGGCCATTTTGCAGGAATCGTCCGACCAAGGGTAGCACGGATGTTACGACTCACCTTCGTGATCGATGTCGTTCATCGCCTTCACTAGCGCATACCGCAGGCGTGACGGTGATTAGAAAAGCGGTAGAGACATGTATATCCTTAACCTCTAGAGACTTGTATGTATTGATGCTATGATAATGTGTTAAGTGTTATGTTCGGATAGCTTGTGCTAAAATGTGATTTAGAAACACGTTAGTGTAAACGGTAAGCACAGGGTGAGGAAATGATGAACCTCGTAATATTACAATTGAGACCTTAGATGTAAGGCCGCCTTGAGTGTGATTTTGCAAGTAATCCTTGTCGAGAGCATTTATGCCTAGAATGTATTGTGTGATAAGTCCTCGGTAGTGTGAAATGGAAGTGGTAGCTTATGAC
Source organism: Przewalskia tangutica (assembly GCA_029844215.1). NCBI lineage: Eukaryota > Viridiplantae > Streptophyta > Magnoliopsida > Solanales > Solanaceae > Przewalskia > Przewalskia tangutica. The sequence continues at coordinate 71,812,378 of CM056727.1, forward strand.
TGTAGAGGTAAGATTGTTCGGAGCGGGAACAAGAGCGTGACATTAAGTAGGTCGGGTCAGCTATGTTGAGGCCAACCCGCGCCTGCTTAGAGGTAGGTCAGCTCGGGTGGTCCCGCCAGTGGTAGGGTCACGAGGGTGCTAGGCCCAAGTTTAGATAACCATCGTATAAGTTCGTGGATCGCTCGACCAGATCAGTTCGTGAAGGCCGGAATGGCCTTAAGGAAGATCGAGGCTAGTAAGATGACCAAGTTTGAGGTAGTGACTCCAAAGTTTTGGAAGCCAAGTATGGTACGATACTAGAAGAGTTCAAGTGTTCGAGAAGAGTACGACGAGTAAGGGTGAAAGCGAGCATGTATTGCGAGCATAGATACGATCATTTCTTGTGGGAGAAGGTGAGAAGGATGTATATTTTAGACCCTGCAAGTGGTTTTGTGATGTTAGAGGTGTTTCCTCGTGGGCTTGGATGTAAGTATTTGCGCGGTGTTTCGTGGCGGTGTGGCAGTGATTGTTCTCGTAAGTATAGTAGTGAAGACTATACTTCGCGCATGTTTGTTTTGAGGCATAGAAGGAACATTCGGGACGAATGTTTCTAAGGAGGGGAGAATGTTATACCCCGTATTTCCAGGGTATGTACGTGAGGACGTACGTAGAAATTTGAGCCTTAAAGGTTAGGCAAGGTTCGAAATTGTACACAACTACCGAGAGGAGTCGTTTTTCGACTAAACGCTTTCCATTAACTTTCGTAGGAAAATTCCGCTATGTCATTTATATTTTTTATGGATTTTTCCGAGAGATGAAATATTTTGGACTAACCGTTATACCCGTAGTTCCGTGGTATGTATGCGAGGACGCACGCACAAGAATACGACGTAAAGATTGGAAAGGAAGAAAGAGGCGATTTTTCCACGGAAAAGTTTCCGTTTTGTGAAGGAAAAAGGTTCGTTTATGGAATTGATTCCCATTTGGTATTCGACTTCTGAATATTAGAGAATTATGGAATTTTATTTTCGAAATGGTCACGCTGGGCCCACGGAGAAATTTACTGGCTTTGTGGGCCCGCTTTGATTTTGAGATTTTGGCCGTTTGGATATTTTCAAGACGAAATATTTTGATTTAATCGGGGCGACACGTGTCACCCCACGTGGCACCTTTGGGCCGAAATATGTTTGTGCACAACACCCTGCTAGAGTCGTTTTTCGACGAAACGCTTTCACGACTTTCGTAGGGAATTTCCGCCATGTCATTTAGTATTTTTATGGATTTTTCCGAGAGACGGAACATTTTGGACCAACGAGAGGCGCACTTGGCACCCTCTCATCAGCGGGCAAAGTGGGCGCATGGACGATTTTGGGAAGACAAGTGGGAGATATTTTTGGTAGATATTTTGTGCAAGTCACAGTACACATGGGTGAATCTTGGCCCTACACTTGCCTAACACTTGGTGTAATCTTGGCCATTGGTTGGCTTTCACTTGACCTATAAATACCCCTCCCTTGGAAGACTAATTCATTCACAAATTGCCTAAGTCTTGAAAGCTTCTTCCTTCCCCCTTGTGTGGTGTCTTGGCCGAGAGCCCCTCCCTCCCCTCGGCCGAGTCCCCTAGTGGGGTAGGCCGAGGGGTAGACACCCCCCCCTCCGTTGAGGTGCTAGCCGTGGGGTACCCCCCCCCTAGCCTAGTTGCTTTCGTATAATACCCCCCTTTGTGGTATAGAAATACTCTCCAAGTATTGTTATAATGCCCAAATTACCTTAGCCTTATACCTTGTTGTATTCTAAGGTTATACCTTTACAAAAAGCCCAGTTATACTATTATACTTCCCGTCAGTCACAAAACCGAAACCCTAGGAAAATCTCCATAGTCCGTTGGAGTATTGTGTAGAAGTTGGTTAGAACTTCTAAGGGTGGTTTAGAGCGGGTTGGAGCGCCGAGTCGAGCTAAACGATTGCCCAGATCGACTTTATACCTGGATAATTATGGGCTTAACGAGGTAAAGATCTTGTCCCGCTCTTGTAATTGGAACTTACATGGTGTTACATTATAGAGTTGCAGAATACTATATATAGAACTAAGCTTAGCATCGCGCAATGTCTTTTGACTTAAGCTCAAGAATCGAATCGAATCAGAATTACATAGGATCAGACATGAGACTTGTGTAGTACCGTGGAGTAGAATTGTACAGTTAGGTTAGATGTATAACCCCCTGGTTGGCTTGGTAGCCACTCGATAGAGAGAGATTTACGCTGTCATGGGGGAAGTCTCGAATTTTCGTAGAAGTTCTACGATGAGACCTAAATGTTAATGCGCGCGTGGCCTTATAGGTGGATGTACTCACGTGTGGCGCGATCTACGTGGCTTGGCGGTAGCCGACGTTTGGAAGTACTTGAGCGTTTTGCATGAGTCGATACTCGTCGCGAGGTATGTGAACCTCTTCCTATCTCTCTAGCATGATATGTAAACTATGTAGTACCAGACGCATACGTGCTAAATGTGTTTGAGTGGTTTAAAACATAAAGTGTTATAACGGCTTTACGGAAGTTGGTTATAACGACTTTATGTTAGTAAGAAAATACATGTGGTTTTTAAAAGGTAATCGATTTGAACTATAACCGCTTGTTATATGGTAAGAAAGAACTTGAAGTATTTTCAAAAGATTTTTGAATCATTTTGAAAGGAGAAGTAATACTTGGTGTTTGAAAACTTAAGAGTTATACTAGCTTTATGGGAAGTTAGGTATAACGGCTTAAGAATGCTTTCTTGATTTGAAATCGAATGTGTATCGACAAACCACCGCATTGTTAATAAAAGGAAATGTTTTGAATAATTAAGTATTATGAAAACCAAGAGAAACTTCCATCCGCATAGAAGCTAAGATGAGACAAAATGATATTTCCTAGATCATGGTCAGTAATAAGATTGTTATAAACAAGAATATCCTACTCACACATAAGGCTTATGTTTCTCGATTGTTTAAAAGAGAATTATATTCTTAAATGAATAAGACTATGAACTACTTTAACCTTTCTAAAATAAGAAACGTGAACATTTGAAATTAGGCAAACTTGACGCTTGGAAAATAATGTTGTTACTTGATTTTACAAAGGTAAGAGTTTTGGGTTTCTTAAAAGATACCACTCTATTTTATACTACGTATCATGTGACTTATGTGAAAGAAACAGATCTTTTTTAGATTTTAATGTGTGAAGTACTTTGGGGATAGATACGAACTTGTTAGTAGAAAGTACCTTGTGTGAATAACTTGATTGTATTGGTTTGTGATAGCCTTGTAATACTTTCTTGTTGCCTTGATAAGTAAACGTGTTAGGATGCTACGTGTGTTAGTATCTTGTGATGTTTGTGTAAGGGGTTTCCTCGATTGTGCTTATTAACTATCGTTATGATAGTATTGTGGCATTCATCTCGAGATGATTCGGGTTAAGCCGCTCCGACGCGGGTAGACTCAGTGTCCGGGGACCATGATTCGAGAATACCTCATGCGGGTCCCGGGGCCTACGCGAGCTACGAGTTCCGTGTTAGTGACGCCCTTATGGGCACGCGGTCCGTGGCTACGCGGATCGCGTTCGTGACGACGCCGGGAGTAGCTACCGACGCGGGAATACCTACGCGGGCCGATGAGATTGGCCTACGCGAGTGCGGAAGTTCCAGGACTAGACGCGCACATTAGATCATCGCGCAAGGGCCGCCTTTGATCATGTGGCGATGCAGACAGATCTTATGATACGCTTTATGACCTTGTTGCACGCTGGTGTTAGTAGTGGCTATGCCTTCGCATTTACCCTCGCATAGCTTTATTAGACACGTGGGACACGTGTTCATGTATTCCTCGTGCTTGTATATCATAAATCACGGCGGTGAGGAAGGTATTCCACGCACGATTGATGTTGGGCGTGAGACCCATTGTTAAATTAAGTGACGACGAGGCGTGAGTCACGACTTGACACGATCGCTATTTATGGTGAATCGTAGTTCGTTATCATACATGTCTCTCGCTTTGTATAGACTACTATGATTTCATTTACGATTTATTTTTAGTTTCACATACTCTGCACTGCCAGATCGACCTCTCGGGCCGCGTTCACGCCGCAGTTGAGGTACATCGCCGTTGATCCTAGCTCTCGTGGTCACGATTGCGTTTGGGAAGCTCCGTTTCTCCGAGGCTTATCGGTGGTATAGTCCCCGTCAGTAAGTGTTTACATTCGTGGTTTGGCGGGCCCCGCCCCGCCATATCGTGTCGATCATTCTTAGAGGTCCGAATGCTTGTGGCGGTGGTTGGTAAAAAGGATTAAGCTGTTCATTTGTAAAAGAGTTGATGGTTATATATATGCCAAAAGGCAAGTTTTCACAGATTATTGTTTTATATTTCTGTTATCTCATGTTGTTGTTTTATGTTCGCCGACACTGACGATGTTGTGTCACTAGGGTGCCCGGTAAGGCACCACACGCCCGCCGGTCGTGACAAAAGTGGTATCGAGCGCTTAATCCTGAAAGTGTCTACGCATCGATCCGCAGAGTTCGATTATCGGTGTGTTTGCACCACACCAATAATCGTGAGGCTATAGGATATTTAGGATTGGTTTCTATTCTTCTCACTCGAGATCGTGCCTTAGAGCCGTGTTGTAAGTCGACCCTCCGACGAAATTCTTTCCTTATCGTTATGCCTCCGCGCAGGCAACCCGGCCCAGAGGCAAGGCAAGGCAGAGCCGCGAGTAGAGTTCAGAGGTGGCGAGGGCACAGCCCAATCATTACCTAGGGTAGTGCTTCATTCGGGAAGTTTTGCGACGCCACTAGCCCCAGCAGAGTTTAGCACGCGCAAGCAGGCCTACAATGACCATAATATTTGAACCTTCGCCCACGATCGAACAGAATATAGATTGCCAAGAGGCGACCCTGTTACTAGCTATGGATTTGGCTACCAGAGAGTATACCGATGTATCGCGAGTCTTGATGACTACCTAAGAGAAGGTTGTGCAAAGGGTAATCCTTCAGTTAGGCTTGAGCATGGCCTGTGTACGGGCGTATGCGCAGCAGGCCGAGAAACGTAGAGATCGGCGGGTTAACGGGCGACAATGTAAGAGGCCGAGCAGCCAGCGTCCTTTGGTAACTTTCAAGCGAGTATACCTTAAGTGCTATGTTCGATAGAAGGTGTTAGTTGTGATTAGAATCATGGTGGGTTAACCGAGTAAGATTTTGGGGGATAGAGAAGGTGTGAGCCTTAGAGTGTTATACGAAAGACCTTAGAGGTAAGGCCATCTCGAGAAAGGTGTAGTGTTATGTTTGACCTTATAGGAGTGCATAGTGCACGTGAGCTATGTTCGTGGGATAAGTCCCCGAGTAGCGTGATTTGAAAGAAGGTAGTCGAGCTAGAAGACCGCTAGGTTTTCGTAATATGATTTGTGAAATTATTCCTTCGGGAGCTAGTGTTTGCGCAATGCCGGTCGGGTTGAGGCCATGTTGCGTCAACCCGCGGCGGTATGCGCGGGTCGGGCCATGGTGGTCCCGCGTGGTAGGGTCACGAGGTGTTAGGCCCATGTTTAGTTAGCCGCGTGCAAGTTCGTGGATGCGTTCGACCGCTGGTCGGGCCGATGAGGCGACTATCGTGTTCTTCTGGTCGTGGTCATTCCTCGGCAGTTGATGTTATCGAAAGGTTGCGAGGTTGCACGGGTGCCTACCTTCACCTTATGACGACGACAGTGGAGCCAGTGGTACTACTGCTTTCTTCCGAGTTTGTACTGTGCAGGCTAGAACTCAGGTGAGTCTCAGATCGCATTCGCCTCGCCGTTGTTTTGATTTCGTGGTAGCCGGAGATCGTTGTTCCGGTTGGGAGTGTTTAAGCTACCATTTCGTTGTTCGGATGTCGTCTTGCGACGCCTTGTGGGCGTAAATGCAAGTCACGGTCGATTGGTTCGATGGCGGTGGTTGAGATAGTTGGTTGAGCTTGTTCCACAGATCGTGGATAGTGAAGCTTTGTCAGAAGAAGTTACGCACTCGCAGGAATTGTGCGGATAATCGACGACGCCAGAGTTCGTGTCGACGGTCGGTCTTCTTGAAAGTACCACCCTGTTAGGTGTGACGAGTTTTGGAAACGAAGGAACTTAGCCCGAGTTACTTTGGGCCTTTGTGAGTTCATGTGAAGAATAGGCCGTGCCTTTATATGTTAGCATTTGCCGTCCGACTTAGGAAGAAGGACGTCCGGTCTTTCGTATTGTTATGTTCGGTAAAGTATCGAAGATCCATCCAGAATGTTCCCAGTTAATGATGACCACGTTAGAGATAGTAACCCCGAGTTTTGATACTAAAGCGTGATCGTAAATGTGGTAAGAATTGAGTGCACGAACCTTCGGTGATCGCGACGGCCGGTACCATTTGTTGGGTCGTTGGAGCAAGGCTCGCGGCAAAGTGACAAAGTGGTATCTCAGGCAAAGTGGCAAAGTAGCATTATTTGTGGTGATGTAGAGGTGTTTCCTCGTGGACTTAGATGTAAGTTTTGCGCAGGTGTTTCCATGGCCAGCTGTGGCAGGATTGTTTCGTAAGTATAGTAGTGAAGACTATACTGTCACGTGTTCGTTTGAGACTTAGAAGGAACATTCGGGACGAATGTTTCTAAGGGGGGAAGAATGTTATACCCCGTAGTTCCAGGGTATGTATGCGAGGACGTACGTACAAGAATACGACAGAAAGATTGGAAAGGAAGAAAGAGGCGATTTTTCCACGGAAAAGTTTCCGGTTTTTGTGAAGGAAAAAGGTTCGTTTATGGGAATTGGATTCCCGATTTGGTATTCGGACTTCTGAATATTAGAGAATTATGGAATTTTATTTTCGAAAATGGTCACGCTGGGCCCACTGGAGAAATTTACTTTTGTGGGGCCCGCTGATTTTGAGATTTTGGCCGTTTTGGATATTTTCTAAGACGAAATATTTTGGGCGAATCGGGCGACACGTGTCACCCCACGTGGCACCTTTCGAAATATGTTTGTGCACAACACCTTGCTAGAGTCGTTTTTCGACGAAACGCTTTCACACTTTTCGTAGGGAATTTCCGCCATGTCATTTAGTATTTTTGCGGATTTTTCCGAGAGGCGAACATTTTGGACCAACGAGAGGCGCACTTGGCACCCTCTCATCAGCGGGCAAAGTGGGCATACGGACGATTTTGGGAAGGCAAGTGAGATATTTTTGGTAGATATTTTGTGTGCAAGTTGGCTAGGTACACATGGGTGAATCTTGGCCCTACACTTGCCTAACACTTGGTGTAATCTTGGCCATTGGTTGGCTTTCACTTGACCTATAAATACCCTCCTGGAAGACTAATTCATTCACAAATTGCCTAAGTCTTGAAAGCTTCTTCCTTCCCTTGTGTGGTGTCTTGCCGAGAGCCCCTCCCTCCCCTTGGCCGAGTCCCCTAGTGGTAGGCCGAGGGGCAGACACCCCCTCCTTTGAGGTGCTAGCCGGGTACCCCTGCCTAGTTGCTTCGTATAATACCCCCTCAGTGGTATAGAAATACTCTCCAAGTATTGTTATAATGCCCAAATTACCTTAGCCTTATACCTTGTTGTATTCTAAGGTTATACCTTACAAAAGCCCAGTTATACTATTATACTTCCCACCACAAAACCGAAACCCTAGGAAAATCTCCATAGTCGTTGGAGTATTGTGTAAGTTGGTTAGAACTTCTGGGGTGGTTTAGCGGGTTGAGCGCTGAGTCGAGCTAAACGATTGCCCAGGATCGACTTTATACTTGGATAATTATGGGCTTATCGAGGTAAATATCTTGTCCCTCTATTGAAATTGGAAATTACATGTTGTTAGATTATATAGTTGAAGTATACTATATATAGAACTAAGCTTAGCATCGCGCAATGTCTTTTGACTTAAGCCCAAGAATCGAATCGAATCGTAATTACATAGGATCAGACATAAAGAGACTTGTGTAGTAGAGTACCGTGGAGTAGAATTGTACAGTTAGGTTAGATGTATAACCCCCTGGTTGGCTTGGCAGCCTCGATAGAGAGGAGATTTACGCTGTCATGGGGAAGTCTTGCGAATTTTCTCGTAGAAGTTCTACGATGAGACCTAAATGTTAATAAAGTCACTGTGGCCTTATAGGTGGATGTATCACGTGTGGCGCGATCTACGTGGCTTAAGGTAGCCGACGTTTGGAAGTACTTGAGCGTTTTGCTGAGTCGATACTCGTCGCGAGGTATGTGAACCTCTTCCTATCTCTCTAGCATGATATGTAAACTATGTAGTCGCAGACGCATACGTGCTAAATGTGTTTGAGTGGTTTAAAACATAAAGTGTTATAACGCTTTACGGGAAGTTGGTTATAACAGCTTTATGTTAGTAAGAAAATACATGTGGTTTTTAAAAGGTAACTGATTTGAACTATAACTGGCTTGTTATATGGTAAGAAAGAACTTGAAGTATTTTCAAAAGATTTTTGAATCATTTTGAAAGGAGAAGTAATACTTGGTGTTTGAAAACTTAAGAGTTATACTAGCTTTATGGGAAGTTAGGTATAACGGCTTAAGAATGATTTCTCGATTTGAAATCGTAATGTATCGACAAACCATCGCAGCGTTAAAAGGAAATGTTTTGAATAATTAAGTATTATGAAAACCAAGAGAAACTTCCATCCGCATGAAGCTAAGATGAGACAAAATGATATTTCCTAGATCATGGCTGCTGTAATAAGATTGTTATAAACAAGAATATCCTACTCACACATAAGGCTTATGTTTCTCAGATTGTTTAAAAGAGAATTATATTCTTAAATGAATAAGACTATGAACTACGGAACCTTTCTAAAATAAGAAACGTGAACATTTGAAATTAGGCAAACTTGGTCGTTTGTAAAATAATTTTGTTACTTGATTTTACAAAGGTAAGAGTTTTGGTTTCTTAAAAGGACAATCACTCTATTTTATACTACGTATTGTGTGACTTATGTGAAAGAAATGATCTTTTTTAGATTTTAATGTGTGAAGTACTTTGGGGATAGATACCCGAACTTGTTAGTAGAAAGTACCTTGTGTGAATAACTTGATTGTATTGGTTTGTGATAGCCTTGTAATACTTTCTTGTTGCCTTGATAAGTAAACGTGTTAGGATGCTACGTGTGTTAGTATCTTGTGATGTTTGTGTAAGGGGGTTTCCCTTGATTGTGCTTATTAACTATCGATCGTTATGATAGTATTGTGGCATTCATCTCGAGATGATTCCGGTTAAGCCCTCCGACGCGGGTAGACTCGGTGATGCAGGACCATGATTCGAGAATACCTCATGCGGTCCCGGGGCCTATGCGCGAGCTACGAGAGTTCCGTGTTAGTGACGTCCTTTACGGGCACGCGTCCTCGCGCTACGCGGATCGCGTTCGTGACGACGCCGGGAGTAGCTACCGACGCGGGAATACCTCACGCGGGCCGATGAGATTGGCCTACGCGAGTGCGGAAGTTCCAGGACTAGACGCCGACATTAGATATCGCGCAAGTGGCCGCCTTTGATCATGTGGCTGCAGACAGATCTTATGATACGCTTTATGACCTTGTTGGTACTGGTGTTAGTAGTCGCTATGCCTTCGCATTTACCCCGCATACGCTTTATTAGGACACAGTGGGACTCGTGTTCATGTGTATTCCTTGTGCTTGTATATCATAACCGCCAGCTGGCGAAGGTATTCCACGGGCACGATTGATGTTGTGGGCGTGAGACCCATTGTTAAATTAAGTGATGACGTGAGGCGTGAGTCCTCGACTTGATACGATCGCTATTTATGGTGAATCGTAGTTTGGTTATCATACATGTCTCCCGCTTTGTATAGACTACTATGATTTCATTTACGATTTATTTTTAGTTTCACATACTCTGCTGTCAGATCGACCTCCTTCGGGCTGCGTTCATGCCGCAGTTGAGGTACATCGCCGTTGATCCTAGCTCTCGTGGTCAGCGTTTGGGGAAGCTCGGTTTCTCCGAGGCTTATCAGCCGTATAGTCCCCGTCGTAAAAGTGTTTACATTCGTGGTTTGTGGCCCCGCCCGCCATTGTGGTCGTATCATTCTTAGAAGTGCGTAGTAATCTTGTGGGCGTGGTTGGTAAAAGGATTGCCGCTCATTTGTAAAAGAGTTGATGGTTATATATATGCCAAAAGGCAAGTTTTCACAGATTATTGTTTTATATTTCTGTTATCTCATGTTGTTGTTTTATGTTCCGCTGATTACTCTGATGTTGTGTCACTAGGGTGCCCGGTAAGGCACCACCACGCCCAGCCGATTTGGTCGTGACACCGGGAGGGTGACACTTGTCACCCTCATTGGACGGCAACCATGGCCTTGGCTTGGACGATTTGGCTTAATGGGAGTAGGTAGGATATTTGTGCAAGTTGGTGTGGTAGATGGATAAGGTGCACATGTCTTAATCCTAGCCCTACACTTGCCTAACACTTGGATGAATTTTGGCCATTGGTTGGCCATTTCTTGACCTATAAATACCCCTCTAACTTGATGAACTTCTTCATCCAAATATTTTCTAAGTCTTGAAAACCTTCCCTCTCCTTGTGTAGCTCTCGTCCTACCTTCCCTCCCCTCGAAGGCCTTTGTGGCCGAGAGTAACCCCTAGCCTAGTTGTGCTAGTGAAATACTACCCCCTGGTAGAAATGTATTCTACAAGTATTGTTATAATGCCCAAAATACTTTAGCCAAATACCTTGTAGTACTTTCCAAAGTACCCTTTTATACTAAAAGTCTAAAATACTATTATACTTTCCTTTAGCCACTAAACGAAACCCTAAGGAAATCTTCATTGTTGGTTGAAGTGTTAAGTAGGTTGCGTAGAACTTCTAAGGGTTGTTTGGAGCGGACGAGCACTCCTGAGTAGAGCTAAACGTTGCTAAGGAGCGACATTAAACTCGGATAATTTTGGGGCTTATCGAGGTAAATACTATCATTCTTCTAGTGTAATTGGAAATTACATACTATAGTAGTATAGAAATGAATATAAGATTCATAAGAAGAGAATTGAACCGTAATGAAGGATATTACAGAAAAGACTTGAATCAAATCACTTCGTAAGAATATAAGTAGAAGTTAAACTCATTTACATAGGATCGTATATACTGAGATCGATAACCTTTATTGGTTGAATGTTCGCAAGTAGCATGGGCTACTTAGAAGCGGACCAAAGCTAGCCGGGTTATAGCCGTGGAGCGTTTTGCTTATAGTCGATAATCGTCGCGAGGTATGTGATTCTTCTTATACTCTTGAGCATGAAGTATTTTAAAAGTATATATATAGTACGGTAGACGTACGTGTGGCAATGTCTTTTGACTTAAGCCTGAATAATATATATATGTAGTATGGTAGACGTACGTGTGCTAACTGAATATAATTGTACGGCAATGTCTTTTGACTTAAGCCTGAATAATAAGAACCTTGAAATATTTTAAAGGAACATATATATAGTACGGTAGACGTACGTGTGTTAACTGAATGTAGTATTATGGCAATGTCTTTTGACTTAAGCCTGAATAATAAAGAATCTTGAAGTATTTCAACAGAATTAAGAAACCTTTTTGAAAGAAGAGTAATGCTTGGTTTTGAAAACATAAGAGTTATACTAGCTTTATGGGAAGTTAGGTATAACGTCTTAAGATAGATAAAGAGAATGGTTTACTGATTGTTAGAAGTTAAGAGACTTGATCTTATAAGATAAGAGACTTAACTTAAATGAATTAATATGAGTTTTGTGTGAAACCTCATTCGTGAGTAATGAGTACGTGGTTTTTAAAAGGAATAATGTTTTACTGATTTCGGAAATCAGAATGAGTATCGACAAACCACTGCAGCGTTAATAAAGGAAAATGTAATGAATAATGAAGTATTATTAAAACCAGTAGAAACCTCCATCTGCATAGAAGCTAAGATGAGACAAAATGATATTACATTTCCTAGATCATGGCTGCTTTAATAAAGATGGTTATAAAATAAACTACTCACACATATGGCATATGTTATTCAATTGTTTTAAAAGAGATTAAGACATTGAACTATGAAACTTTTCTAAAAAGAGACTTGAGTAATTGGAATTAGGTAAACTGGAACTTTAGGAAAAAGAAAGGCATTGTTATGTCTTAAATTGGTTTAAAACATAAAGACTTATAACAGCTTTATGGGAAGTTAGTTATAACGACTTTATGAAAACAAAAGAAGGGTTTTATCATTGGTTTTAATGTGATAACTTGGCTTTAATAAGAGAAGTGTTTTGGTTTGCTAAAAATGTGAGTCACTCTATTTTATACTACGGGTATTGGGTGACTTCTATAAAAGGAATGGATCTCTTTAAAAGGAATTTAACGTACGTAGTACTTTAGGGTTAAAACCCGGACTTTGATATAAAATGGAAGTACCTCGAGTTGTGTATAACTTGCCTATGCTTGTTGTTGTGTAACTTGCCTATGCTTGTTGTGATAGCCTTTGTTGTAGAATTGTGTTTATACTACCGCGCCTCGTTGGAGGGCCGGTTGACTTATTGAGAACTTACATGGACATGTCTACACCGATGCACTCCGGCATGGCCATACTGGCAGGTTGATTACCCGATATATTATTATCGTGGTTACATGGACATGTCTACACCGATGCAGACTCCGAGGGCATGTGGCCACGCGCGTGGTTGATCACCCGATATATTGTTGTTGATGTTACATGGACATGTCTACACCGACGCAGACTCCGGCATGTGGCCACGCGCATTGTTATTATTATTGTTGCATCATGGACATGTCTACACCAATGCAGTCCGGCATGTGGCGTGATGCGAACATGATTGATATTGTGGCGTGAGACCCATAGTTATATTTGAGTGATGACTTTGAGGGCGTGGGTCCCTGACTTACATGACTGCTTGTTTATCGTGAACTGTATTTTGGTTATCATACATGTCTCCTGCTTTATATAGACTGTTATGATTTAATCGCAGATTTTCGCCACATACTGGTACTGTTATCGACCTCCTTCGGGCCGCGTCATGCCGCAGTAAGTACATTGGTCGTCGATCCTCGCTTTAGGATCACCCTTCAACAGACGGAAGCTCCGTTCCTTCGGAGGCTTATCTTTTGGTATGTGTTCCCTGAGTTGTAGGTTCTTGTACATTCAGGGGTATGGCGGGGCCCTGTCCCGTCATAGTTGTTGTAAATCTTAGAGGTCTGTAGTACTGTTGTGGGCAGGGTTGTAAAAAGGATTAAACTGTTCAAGCTTTAGTTTTATATATATGCCGAAAGGCGATTTTCTCTCAGATAAAATGTGTCTCATTTTACAGTTGTTTCATGTTTTATTTTTATGTTCCGCTGATTACTCTGATGTATGACTACTTGGGTGCCCGGGTAAGGCACCAGTCACGGGCCCCGGAACGGATCGTGACATGGGCCGAGACATGTATTCCATACGATTCCTATCGAGTCCCATGAGATGGACCGAGACATGTACGATTCCTATCGAGTCCCATGAGATGGGCCGAGACATGTACGATTCCTATCGAGTCCCATGAGATGGGCCGAGACATGTATTCCATACGATTCCTATCGAGTCCCATGAGATGGGCCGAGACATATATTCCATACGATTCCTATCGAGTCCCATGAGATGGGCCGAGACATGTACGATTCCTTTCGAGTCCCATGAGATGGGCCGAGACATGTACGATTCCTATCGAGTCCCATGAGATGTGCCGAGACATGTATTCCATACGATTTATACCTAGACTGCCGGCAGTGAGGAAGGAGTTCCACGGGCATGAGGGATGACTTTGAGGGCGTGAGTCCCTGACTTGACATGACTGCTTTTATGTTGGAATCGTAGTTTTGTTATCATACATGTCTCTGCTTTATTTTAGATCGTTATGATTTCGTTTACAATATTTTTCGCCACATACTTGGTACTGTCAGATCGACTTTCGGGCCGCGTTCATGCCGCAGTGAGGTACACCTGTTATTGATCCTCGCCATAGGATCACGATCAACAGATTAGGAAGCTCCGTTTCTCCGAGGCTTATCTTTTAGTATGTTTCCACGAGTCAGAGGTTCTTGTACATTCGTGGTCATGGCGGGCCCCGTCCGTCATAGTTGTTGTTACATTCTTAAGGTCCGTAGTCTTGTTGTGGCAGGTTTTGTAAATGGGATGAATCGCTCAAGTTTTATTATATATATGCCGAAGGGCAATTTTTCTCAGATAAACTGTTTCTCTCTTCATATTGTTTCATGTCTTGTTTTATATTCCGCTGGTTACTCTGATGTTGTATCACTAGGGTGCCCGGGGTAAGGCACCAGTCACGGGCCCGGGATCGGGTCGTGACATTCAAGTACATTTGTGTTACACCCCGTAAGTCCAGGACATGTATAAGAGAAGGTATGTAAGGAACACAAGACTTGAAATTGGTACGAAAGGAATAATTGTTTTTCCGACGGAAAATCTTCCGAACGTCGGAAAGGAAAAATGTTCGTTGATGAGAATTGGATTCTCAAAATGCATTATTTGAAGAATATGGAACTTATTAACATTATGAAAATTTATTTTTACGGATTTGGTCACGTGGGACCCACCCGAGGAATTTTACGTTTTGTGGGGCCCGCGAGGGTTACAGAATTTTATGGACGAATGAGAGGGCGACACGTGACACCTCCCCCACATGGTCTTGGACGAAAATTACAAGGGTAAAATGGTCATTGACCATTGAAGATGATTAAGTCTTGCTAGCTTGATAATATTGACCAAGTCAACTTGCCACTTGTGTAGTTATCCAAGTGTACTTCATCTAAGCCACACATTTGTTATAATCTTGACCCTTCATTGTGTTATATATACCACACTAGTGCAAGACTAGCTCTTCAACACTTAGAATTATTTCACACATCATTGTTCTTGCAAGTGAGCTCTCGGCTTAGTGCCTTTTCCCACAAGAAAATTTGTAGTTTTGGTTCTTTATTCACAAGACTTTAACCCAAGGTCCCTAAGGGTATTGTAAGGATATCTCAATAGAAAGATTTCGGAAAAACGACGTTTTCACGTTAGTCACAAGGCGAAAACCTAAGTCGTTTTCACAAGTTTGGATTGGAATTGAAAGAGAAGTTGGTTGTGAGCTTCTAAAGGCTTCAAATAGCGAATTGGAGCGTAAAGGAAAGGAGCTAAGAATTGCTAAGGAGCGACTTTGAATCTTGGAATTTTTAAGGGCTTGTAAAGGTATAAATCTTGTCGTTTTAGGAATTAAAGTTTACTTATTGTTGTAGCTATGGATATTAGCAAGCATGAGGTATTTAGTATGAAGTTTGATAAGTGTATTGGCTATTGTAACCCTAATCCGAAAACTAGCATGTTTAGCCTTAAGATTACAATTCAAGTTGATTATTAGTATAAGTCGTCACATGTTATATATAAAAGGAATTATAGTTGTTAAAGTTGCCTATGACTATATAACATGTTAGACCTAAGAACTTGGATTGAAAAAGAATTGGAAAGGACTTAGTGTTGTTGTATATGTTGGCCGAGAATGGCTTGGTTATTAAACTACTTGGTATGAATTGTGGGGCGGAATCTTACACGTATTGTAAGGCGTGTAATCCCCTTTGATTGGTTGGTATGTTGAGCCTTAAATGTGGCATGTTTGGTTATTGAATTCGGCCTTGAAAAAGGTGGCAAAGTATGTAGAAACAAAGGAAGTGCTACCCGATTTTCCGTAGAATAAGAGACCGTATACTTAGTATTATTCTACATTAGAAGCTAGAAATTGATAGTCATGTTGTGGCCATTATAGGTTGACAATTATACGTGCGGCGTATTCGACTTAGCTTGTGGATTAAGCCGAAAAGGTATGTGAACCATCTCCTCTTCTTCTAGCATGATTCCTTAAGATAAAGAAAGTAAGTCCTACTCCTTAAATGATCCATTCCTTGGTTGTACTTGGATTGGCTAATGTAGAATTTGTTCTATATACTTCCTTGATTGTACTTTGGATGATTAAATTGTAAGTTGTTATAATCCATTTCCTTAATGAATTTTGGATTCTCAAAAGTGAAAGTATTTTACTTAAAGTACATAGAGTCTTGAAAAGGAAGTGGTTTCCAAATCTTGTGGCTAGTGCCTTAGTTCCAAAACCTAAAGGTCGTTATAATGACTTTAGGGGAGTCAAATGAGTGATTTACTTAATTGTTTTAAAAGAGGAGAAATGACATGATTTAAGAGAAGTAACTTGTTTTAAAGGTATGAGTTACTTGAGATTTAAAAGTAGAAGAAACTTGATTTTTAAAGATTAAGAGACTTGAAGTATTTTGAAAGTTAAGAAACTTGATTTGTAAGTATGTGATACTTGGTTTTAAAAGTATAAGTCTTTTGGATATAAAAAGGAATGAATTGGTCTAAAACCATAAAGGGTTATAACGGCTTTATGGGAAGTCGGTTATAACGGCTTTATGGAAGGTTAAGAAAGTTGTCTATTTTGATTAATGGGCATAAGTTGCCTAGATTGTGAAAATTTGAAGTTACTTGGTTTCAAGCTTTGAAATGAGTTTTCTAAAAGTGTAGTAACTTACTTTGAAAAATAGACATGCCTTGATGCTACGGGTGTTAGTATCTTGGGGTTTTACATAAAAAGGAGTCTTTTGAAAAGAATGTACGTACGTAGTACTTTGGCTTGTTTAAATGAGAATTTTTCCATTTGTGCCTTGATAGTACTTTGGCTTGTTTAAATGAGAATTATTCTATGTGTGCCTTGATAGTACTTTGGCTTGTTTAAATGAGAATTATTCTATGTGTGCCTTGATAAGTATTTTGGCTTGCTTAAATAAGGATTTCTCTTGGTTTATGTAACAAGAAGGCATGGTATTGTCTTGGTTTGTGTAAAGGCATGGTATTGTCTTGGTTTGTGTAAAAAGGAAAGGCATGGTATTGTCTTGGCTCATGACAAAAAGAAAGGCATGGTAATTGTCTTGATTTGTGTAAAGGCATGGTTTTGTCTTTTTTTGCTTGCATATGGGTTGCTCATATAGACATTCGTGCAAGTGTCATATCTCCACATCTCCGCGTCCCTCCATAAAGGGCCGGCAACTAGTTTCAAGGATACCATGGGTTAGCTCCCCATGGGGGTGAGTGGTACACACTCACGGCGGTCAGATTTGACTCGGGCGTTAAATTCGGGATATATATAAGCCATGGATTAGCTATCCGTGATGCGAGTATCGTACCGATGACTCATTACGGTCCTCGCGACCTAAGCGGGTGAAATAGTCCTCGGGTGAAATAGTCCTATGATAGGTTGCATTATAACACGAGGTGGTTGACCACCGCAATCGCACGACCTTCATGTTTTGAAGCGGTAGTGATTTCATTAATGAAAAGTGCGATGTGTGTATGAATTAAAGTGGAACAGTAATTCTCATAGTTAAAGTCATAACTTAAAAGATAAAAAGTATTGCATTACTCTCATGATTGCAAGGTTCAGTGTGCTTACTGATGTTGTATTATATCATGGATCACGGCATGAGGAAGGATTCCACGCATGATTGATATTATGGGCGTGAGACCCATGGTTATATTTGAGTAATGACTTTGAGGGCACGCGTCCACGACTTGATATGATCGCTTATGTATTGTAATCGTAGGTTGGCTATCATACATGTCTCTGCTTTGTTTAGAATGTTATGATTTTATTACGAGTTCTCGCTTTCACATACTTGGTACATTCTTCGCATCGACCTCCTTCGTGGCCGTTCACGCCGCAGTTTAGGTACGCAGATTTGGTGATCTGCAGTGTAGGACCGCCGTAGTTTTTGGATAGCTCCATCTGCTCGTGAGTTTATCTTTTTGGTATAGATCCTTCAAGATGTGCTTTATGTACGATTATGGGTACGGCGGGGCCTTGTCCGTCATAGTTCAAGATAACTCTTAGAGGTCCGTATTCATATGTGGATTGGACTCATTATGCAGATGTAGTGTCTTTTGATTATGTATATTATATGGCAGCCTTGTCGGCTTTGCCCTTGCACGTACATTGGTTTAAAAAAAAAAGGTGTTATTTAAATTCCGCAGTTTACTTGTGTCAATTAGGTAGAAGGGTGCCCAGTAGGCACGACCACGCCCGGTTCGGGCGTGACAAAGTCAGACGTGAGCGAATACCCTCGGAATGTTTACAGACCGTGTCTAGTAGATTCTTGATTATCGGTGTGTTGCGCGCCACACCCATAAACAGGAGGCTACAGGACATTTAGGAGTTGGTTTCTATTCTTCTCACTCTGTGATCGTGCCATAGAGCTGTGTTAGTAAGATAATTCATCTCTGACGTATTTTTGTGTTCTGGTATGCCTCCGCGAGGGCAACGACGCCCGAAGGCAAGGAGTAGCAGAGCTACCAAATGACTCAGAGAGTTGATAGGGCTTATGCCCGTGGTATACCGAATGTCAGGCCGCAATGGCGAGTTCTTCACGCGGTTTTTGAGGCCCGCACCCGCCTCGGTTTCTCATAGGAGAAGACTATAGGTCATGAGGAAGCGGTTATGTTATTGACCAAGATAGTGCTGCTGCTTCATCAAGAAGAGGTTATTCGCCAAGCATGCATGTGTGCAGAGGGTAGAGGCCAACGCGAGATCAGCGTAAGAGGGCTAGACCGGTTGGTTATCCGGTGAGTTCTTGGACGAGCCGCCTCGAATGAGTGAGATATTCGCCCCACTTACCGACATACCCCGCACTCGATCGAGGCCACTTATTCCTCAATGTTTCCGTTGTAGTAAGCGTCATATGGGGAAATGCCGTTATGGCATAGGTGTTTGTTTTTATTGTGGCCGTCCGGGCCATATACTGAGGGTGTGTCCTTTTAGAAAGAGCATCGGTGAGGTGGCTCATCCTATGAGGCCGATGGTTTATTCCCTTTCCTCCACAGCTGTGCGTCCCCCAGGGCAGAGTGTTCAGATGTCAGCCAGCCGTGGTAGAGGTCAGGGTGGAGTTTATAGATCTGGCGGTCCTTCGAACCGCATAGATGACGTGACTACTAGGCAGGATCAGGAGGTAACATCGCATGGGGTTACATGTATATTTCGATTCTTTTGAATCATACGTGCATTGATAGATTCAGATTTCGCCCTAGCATATATGTTTTCCCTTTGTTGCTAGCAGTTGTATGTCACGACCCGACCTCGGGCCCGCGACTGGTGCCTTACCCTGGGCACCATAGTGATACAACATCCGAGAAAATCAGCAGAAATAAAAACTTAACCATGAAACAAGACATAACATAAGAAACAGGCTAACCAAAACGGTCACCTTCATGTATATATATATATATATCAAACCGAACAGTTACATCCTTTACAAACCCTGCCCACAACAGTACTACTGACCTCTAAGAGTTTTATAACAATAACGACGGGACAGGGCCCCGCCATACCCCTGAAGGTACAAGAACCTACAATCTCAGGGAATCATACCAACAGATAAGCCTCCGGAGAAACGGAGCTTCCCAAAACGCTGAACTGTGATCCTATGAGCGAGGATCAACGACCGGTGTACCTCTACCTGCGGCATGAACGCAGCCCCCCGAAGGAGGTCAGTACAACAGGTACCAAGTATGTGAAACTGAAAAATACTGTAACTGAAATCATAACAGTCTATATAAAACAGGAGACATGTATGATAACCAAACTACAGTCCACAATATATAAACAGTCATGTCAAGTCAGGGACTCACGCCCTCAAAGTCATCACTCAAATATAACTATGGGTCTCACGCCCACAACATCAATCATGCCCGTGGAATACCTTCCTCACTGCCGGCAGTCTATGATATAATAACACCAAGGAGTACATGTGAACACCAGGTCCCACCTGTGTCATAAAACCGTACGGGGCAAGTACGAAGGCATAGCTACCAGATCCAACCTGCATCATCGACTGACCGGGGCAAGTACGAAAGCCAGCTACCAGAACCTACCGTACCAACAATACAAAAATAACTATATCACGAAGCTGACACGTGGCAAGTGCGATAGCCTCTACCAGATCCTCCCTGCGCCACGTAGCTGACGGGGGCAAGTAACCAGGCTAACCACCAGATCACAACCGTAGTCACGAGACTTCGTCCAAACACTGACTCGCGAAGCTGACACGTGGCAAGTGCGATAGCCTCTACCAGATCCTCCCTGCGCCACGTAGCTGACGGGGGCAAGTAACCAGGCTAACCACCAGATCACAACCGTAAGTCACGAGACTTCGCCACAAACACTGACTCGCGAAGCTGACACGTGGCAAGTGCGATAGCCTCTACCAGATCCTCCCTACGTCACGTAGCTGACGGGGGCAAATAACCAGGCTAACCACCAGATCACAACAGTAAGTCACGAGATTTCGCCACAAAACTGAACGGGATAAGTACGAAAGACAACTACCAGAACCAACCTGCATCAAGAACGGCGGCCAAGGGCAATCACGGGGTCTAGCTACGAACTAGGCGAATCGATGAAACCTCATGGAGAGCTAGTCCATGGAACAACAATCCTAATGGAACCATACCCGTGGGCCACCCAACGTGTCAGTAGGTCCAAGGATATAACAAGATAACACTCCTAGTGGAAGCATACCCGTGGGCCACCCATCGTGTCAGTATGTCCAATCAACCAGATAGTCGGCCCTCCATCGAGAGACTCGGTAGCACAGAATCAAAACACTTGCACAACAAAGGCTATCACAACAAGCATAGGCAAGTTCAACGTACTTATAGACTTTCATTTTATTACAACAAATCCAGATTTTAACCCCAAGGTACTACGTACTTTAACTCTTTTAAAAGATCCATTTCTTTCACAAAAAGTCACACCATACCCGTAGTATCAAAATATAGTAACTATCTTTTTAAGTAAACCAAAACAATTTCCATACTGTTATACCCCGTATTTTCCAGAGTATGTACGTAAGGACGTACGTAGAAAAGTTTGAGCCTTAAAGTTAGGCAAGGACGAAATTTTGTTCACAACTACCGAAAAGAATCGTTTTCCGACGAAACGTTTCCACAGCTTGCGTAGGGAAAATTATGGCTATGTCATTTATTATTTTTGCGGATTTTTCCGAGAGATGAAATATTTTGGACCAATGGGAGGGTGACACTTGTCACCCTCAATGGACGGCAAACAAGGGCCAAGCTTGGACGATTTTGTGGCTTAGTTTTAGTCAAGGTTAGGTAGGATATTTTTGTGTAGTAGATGGATAAGGACACTTGGGTAAAATCTCACCCTACACTTGCCTAGCACGTCTTGGCCATTGGTTGGCCTATAAATACCCCGAGTTGATGAATTCTTCATCCACAAATATTTTCCAAGTCTTAAAATCCCTCCCCTTTGAGAGTTGTTCTCGTCTAAGTCCCCTCTCTAAAGAGCTAGCGAAACCAACCCCTCCCTTAGTAGAAAATACTCTTCAAGTATTGTTGCTATGGCAAAATACTTTAGCCCTTATACTTTGTAGTATTTCCAAAGTTCCCTCTATACTAAAAGCCCAAATACTATCTATACTTCCTTAGTCACAAACGAAACCCTAAGAGAAACTTCATTGTTGATTGAAGTAGTAAGTAGAAGTTGTGTAGCAACTTCTAAGGGTTCTTGGAGCGCATTGGAGCGTACGGAGTAGGAGCTAAACCTTGCTCAGGATCGACTTTATCTAGGATAATTTTGTGCTCATCGAGGTAAATACTCTTGTCCTTCTATTGTAATTGGATATTACATATAAGAATAGTTAAGACTTGAGTATAAGATATAGAAGAATATTAAAGTATAGAATTGAACTGTACTTACATAGGACTGTATTTACAGTAGACTTGAGTAGCTTGACGGGTAGGGAAGTGCTGCCCAATTTTTCCGTAGAATCTTGTATCTAGATTTATTCTACCGAGTAGTCTAGACATTGATAGACTTGTATAACCGTTATAGGTTGAAGTACTGCGAGTAGCATATTCTACCCGACGGGTGGAAAAGAATTACAGGATTACAGTACTTGGAGCTATTTGCTAATAGTCGATAAATCGTCGCGAGGTATGTGATTCTTCCTATCCTCTTGAGCATGATATATTAAAAGAATATATATTTAGTACGGTAGACGTACGTGTATTTACTGAACATAGTTTTACGGCAATGTCTTTTGACTTAAGCCTGAATAATAAAGATCTGGAAGTATTTCAAAGGAATTAAGAAACCTTTTTGAAAGAAGAGTAATACTTGGTTTTAAAAGCCTAAGAGTTATACTGGCTTTATGGGAAGTTAGGTATAACAACTTAAGAGAGATAAAAAGAATTGTTTATTGATTGTAGAAGTTAAGAGACTTGATCTTAAAGATAAGAGACTTAACTTAATTAACTTGATGTGAATGTTGTTAATAAGTGTGAAACCTCATTCGTGAGTAATGAGTACTTGGTTTTTAAAGAATAATGTTTCTTGATTTGGAAATCAGAATAAGTATCGAACAAACCACTGCAGCGCTAATACAGGAAAATGTATGGAATAATTAAGTATTATTAAAACCAGTAGAAACCTCCATCTGCATAGAAGCTAAGATGAGACAAAATGATATTACATTTCCTAGATCATGACTGCTTAAATAAGATTGATTATGAACAAGAATAACCTACTCACATATAAGGTATATGTTTCTCAAATTGTTTTAAAGGAGAATTATATCATTGAGTGATTAAAACTATGAACTACGAAACCTTTCGAAAATGAGAAACTTGAGCATTTGAAATTAGGCAAACTTGAACGTTTGGAACATAAGGTTGTTACTTGATTTTACAAAGAGAAGTGTTTTGATTTACTTAAAAAGATAGTCACACTATTTTTATACTACGGGTATTGTGTGACTTTCGTGAAAGATACGGATCTTTTAAAGAGTTATTGTATGAAGTAATTTGGGGATAAACTCCCGAACTTGTTAATATAAAGTAGAAAGTACCTTGTGTGGAGAACTTGATTGTATTGGTTTGTGATAGCCTTGTAATATTTTCTTGTTGATTGGATAAGTAAACATGTTAGGATGCTACGTGTGTTAGTATCTTGTGATATTCTTGTTGTGCTTACATTGCTAAACTTTAAGCCCGTTGTACTGTTATTATATCACATACCCCCTTGACTTATTATACCGAGGGCTTGCCACCCTTGATGCGGGTCTATACGGCCTATGCGGTCTATGTGACTATGCGGAGCGGCGGTATGCTCGAGATTGATCATTCGGGTGTTTTAGCCCGATCACGGGGATGCCCTATGCGATGCTGTGACTATGCGGTCTATTGAGACTATGCGGGCTGCGGGAGTCCGGAGAGTGCAGGGCTTAGCTACCCCGTCTTGGTCTATACGATCTATGCGGGTCTATGTGTGACCTATGCGAGTGCGGGAAGTCGAGATTAGGCGCATAATGATACTATGGGCGATTGGCCTTGCCCGATCATTAGCGGCCTAGAAAAGACCGATTCTGATATATCCATTTCGCTCTTGTTTATGTTATGGGCGTGAGACCCATAGTTATATTTGAGTGATGGCTTTAAGGCGTGAGTCACGACTTGACATATTTGCTTATTTATTGTGGCTGTAGTTTGGTTATCATACATGTCTCTGTTTTATATAGACTACTATGATTTCATTCTGATATTTTGATTTCATATACTTGGTACTGTTATCGACCTCGCCCGGAAGTGCGTTCATCCGCAGTAAAGGTACTCCTATTGTTGATCCCCGCTCTTAGGATCATCGTTTCAGCGTTTGGGAAAGCTCCGTTTCTCCGGAGGCTTTGCTTGTTGTATGGTCCCCTGCCGTTGTAAGTAATTGTATTCAGGGGTATGGTGTGGCCATGTCCCTCCATTGTTGTTATAAATCATTAAGTGCAGCCTGTTAAAAGGTTGGGATGTAGCTATTCACTTTGGGTATTTATATATATATGCGAAAGGCAACTTTTCTTGAGATAAGCGTGTCTCAATTTATCTTGTTTCATATCTTGGTTGTTTTATATTCGTGATTACTCGATGTATGACTACTTGGGTGCGGGTAAGGCACGATCACGGGCCGAGCAGTCGTGACAAAAGTGGTATCGAGCGATTAATCCTCGGAAAGTGTCTGAGGCCGTATCAGTAAGTCTTGATTATCGGTATGTTGTGCACCATACCAATAATCAGGAGGCTATAGGATATTTAGGATTGGTTTCCATTCTTCTCACTCAGAGATCGTGCCTTAGAGCTGATGCTATAAGTTGGACCCCTCTAACGTATTCCTTTCCTTTACGATTATGCCTCGCGCCAGAACTCGGGCCCGAGAAGGGCAAGGCGTAGGGAGGCTGCGAGTAAATCTGAGAGAGAGTTAGAAGGGCACAGCCCAATCATCACTGGTGATGCTTCATTCGAGGAGTTACGAGGCGTCGCCAACCCCAAGTGAGTTTGTACGTGGCGGCGATTCCTCTGCGGCCATGACATCTGGACCTTGGTTCACGACTAGGAAGCGAGAAAATATGGATTGCAAGGAGACGGCCCTGTTACTAGCAAGGGATTTGGCAACCAGAGAGTATTTTATGTACCGATATATCAAGGGTATTGATGATTATCTAAAGAACGATTGTGAAGAAGTAGCTCTTCAGTCAGGAATGAGCTTGGCTTGCGTTCGAGCTTATATGCGGCGGTGAGAGGCGTAGAGATCGGCAGATTAACCAAGATCGTGAAGAGGGCCCGATTGGCGGGATCATTTGGTAACTCTCGAGAGAACGCCTCGGCCAGATTAGACATGCGCCTCCGCCGGTCTGAGTGTCCCTCGCGTGGTTGATTTTCCTCAGTGTTCACGATGTGGCAGGCGTCATCCCGGGGAATGTCGTCTTTTTGATGGTTCTTGTTTTACCTGCGGCCGTCAGGGCCATGTGACGAGGGAATGTTCTATGAGGAAGGATGCAAGTAGGAAGACTCAGCTTATCAGATCAGTTACAGATTCAGTGGTTCGGAGAGGAAGGGGCGTTAGCCAGAGGAGGCCACCCCCACCTCGGTGTGGCCGTTGTAGTAGGTGTCATTCGGGGGAGTGTCGTACTACTTCGACAGTTTGTTTTTTTTGCGGCCAGCAGGGCCATTTTGCGAGAAATTGTCCAACCAAAGGTGGTGCGGATGTGGAGACTCAACCGGGATGCGTGGCTGGTTCATCACGCCCACGGTATCGCCATGAGGCGGGATTGATTAGAACAACCTAGGGGAAGTGCAGCGTAGATACAGGTATATTCTTAACCCTCTAGAGATTAGTATGTGTGTTAAGATGAGTATATTTTAAGTATAGTGTTAGTTGTGATTAAATTATGGTTAGTTAACCGGGTAAGATTGGGGGATAGAGAAAGTGGGAGCCTTAGAATATTATACGTAAAGACCTTAGAGGCGAGGCCATCTTTGGTAAAAGAATTATTTCATGTTTGACCCTTATCGAAGTGCATAGTTTACGTGAGATATATTTATGGGATAAGTCCCTGAGTGTTGTGTTATGAAAGAGGGTAGTTGAGCTAAGAAGACCACTAGGTTTTCGTAACTTGATTAGTGAGATTGTTCCGGTTCAGGGGGAACAAGAGTTTTGTGTGATAGTGAGTCGGGTTGAGGATCGATCGTGGGTCAACCCGCGGCCTGTATGGTGGTGGGGTCAGTTTGTGGTGGTCCCGCTTTGTGATAAGGTCACGAGGGTGTTAGGACCAAGTTTAGTTAACCATCATACGAGTTAGTGGATGCGTTCGACCAGTAGTCGGACCGATGAGGTCAGCCCATCTTATCTTTCAGTCAGGACCGTGTACTCGGCAGAGGGTTATGCGGGATGTTATTTGTCAGGAAGGTTTTAAGGTTGCACGAGGTGCCTACTTTCACCTTATGACAGACAGTGGAGCCCAGTACGGCTGTTTCTTTTCTGGAGGTTTTACCAGGTAGGGTTAGGAACTCAGGTGAGTCTCAGTATCGCGTTCGCCTTCGGGCCAGTGTTGGAGTTCAAGGGAAGCTGTGAGGATGGTTGCCTCCTGTTGAAGGAGTGTTTTGTAGCTACCGTTTCAGTATTGGGATGTCGTCTTATGACGCCTTGTAGGGGCGGAAGTATAAGTTGCCGATCGATTGGTTCGATGTTGGAAAGGTTCAGATAGTTGATTCATACTTGTTTCGGCAGGATGTGGATAGGGTGAAGCTTATCCAGAAGAGGTTATTGGCAGCTCAGAGACAACAAAAGTCATACGGATAATCGGCGTCGACACTTGGAGCTCAGATTGACGGCCGGTCTTCTGTAAGGTACCACCCGGAAGGGTGTGACGAGATTTGGGAAGCGAGGAAACTTAGCACGAGGTACTTGGGCGTTTCGGATCCTTTGGGAAATAGGCCAAGTTGCCTTTAGGTTAATCAAGTTCGAGTAGTAACCGGAGATTTTGGAAAGCGAGCGATGTGAAGGTGATAAGTTATGAGAAGGAGTTCGAGTGTACGAGGAGGGTACGACGAGTAAGGGAAGGAGTGAGCATGTGTTAAGGGGAACTTCATCGTTATCCGTCTTGAGAAGGAACATTCGGGACGAATGTTTCTAAGGAGGGGAGAATGTTATACCCCGTATTTTCTAGAGTATGTACGTAAGGACGTACGTAGAAAAGTTTGAGCCTTAAAGTTAGGCAAGGACGAAATTTTGTTCACAACTACCGAAAAGAATCGTTTTCCGACGAAACGTTTCCACAGCTTGCGTAGGGAAAATTACGGCTATGTCATTTATTATTTTTGCGGATTTTTCCGAGAGATGCAATATTTTGGACCAACGGGAGGGTGACACTTGTCACCCTCAATGGACGGCAAACAAGGGCCAAGCTTGGACGATTTTGTGGCTTAGTTTTAGTCAAGGTTAGGTAGGATATTTTTGTGTAGTAGATGGATAAGGAAACTTGGGTAAAATCTCACCCTACACTTGCCTAGCACTTGGCTTCATCTTGGCCATTGGTTGGCCTATAAATACCCCCCTTGAGTTGATGAATTCTTCATCCACAAATATTTTCCAAGTCTTAAAAATCCCTCCCCCTTTGAGAGTTGTTCTCGTCTAAGTCCCTCCCCCCCCCCCCCCTCTCTAAAGAGCTAGCCGAAACCAACCCCCCCTCCCTTAGTAGAAAATACTCTTCAAGTATTGTTGCTATGGCAAAATACTTTAGCCCTTATACTTTGTAGTATTTCCAAAGTTCCCTCTATACTAAAAGCCCAAATACTATCTATACTTCCTTAGTCACAAACGAAACCCTAAGAGAAACTTCATTGTTGATTGAAGTAGTAAGTAGAAGTTGTGTAGCAACTTCTAAGGGTTCTTGGAGCGCATTGGGCGTGCGGAGTAGGAGCTAAACCTTGCTCAGGGATCGACTTTATCTAGGATAATTTTGGGCTCATCGAGGTAAATACTCTTGTCCTTATTGTAATTGGATATTACATATAAGAATAGTTAAGACTTGAGTATAAGATATAAAAGAATATTAAAGTATAGAATTGTACTTACATAGGAATTTGTATTCTGATGAGACTTGAGTAGCAGCGGGTAGGAAGTCTTGTTGCCAATTTTCAAGTAGAATCTTGTATCTAGATTTATTCTACCGAGTAGTCTAGACATTGATAGACTTGTATAACCGTTATAGGTTGAAGTACTGCGAGTAGCATATTCTACCCGACGGGTGGAAAAGAATTACAGGATTACAGTACTTGGAGCTATTTGCTAATAGTCGATAAATCATCGCGAGGTATGTGATTCTTCCTATCCTCTTGAGCATGATATTTTAAAAGAATATATATTTAGTACGGTAGACGTACGTGTATTTACTGAACATAGTTTTACGGCAATGTCTTTTGACTTAAGCCTGAATAATAAAGATCTGGAAGTATTTCAAAGGAATTAAGAAACCTTTTTGAAAGAAGAGTAATACTTGGTTTTAAAAGCTTAAGAGTTATACTGGCTTTATGGGAAGTTAGGTATAATAACTTAAGAGAGATAAAAAGAATGGTTTATTGATTGTAGAAGTTAAGAGACTTGATCTTAAAGATAAGAGACTTAACTTAATTGACTTGATGTGAATGTTGTTAATAAGTGTGAAACCTCATTCGTGAGTAATGAGTACTTGGTTTTAAAGAATAATGTTTCTTGATTTGAATCAGAATAAGTATCGAATAAACCACTGCAGCGCTAATACAGGAAAATGTATGGAATAATTAAGTATTATTAAAACCAGTAGAAACCTCCATCTGCATAGAAGCTAAGATGAGACAAAATGATATTACATTTCCTAGATCATGGCTGCTTAAATAAGATTGATTATGAACAAGAATAACCTACTCACATATAAGGCATATGTTTCTCAAATTGTTTTAAAGGAGAATTATATCATTGAGTGATTAAAACTATGAACTACGAAACCTTTCGAAAATGAGAAACTTGAGCATTTGAAATTAGGCAAACTTGAACGTTTGGAACATAAGGTTGTTACTTGATTTTACAAAGAGAAGTGTTTTGATTTACTTAAAAAGATAGTCACACTATTTTTATACTACGGGTATTGTGTGACTTTCGTGAAAGATACGGATCTTTTAAAGAGTTATTGTATGAAGTACTTTGGAGATAAACTCCCGAACTTGTTAATATAAAGTAGAAAGTACCTTGTGTGGAGAACTTGATTGTATTGGTTTGTGATAGCCTTGTAATATTTTCTTGTTGATTAGATAAGTAAACATGTTAGGATGCTACGTGTGTTAGTATCTTGTGATATTCTTGTTGTGCTTACATTGCTAAACTTTAAGCCCGTTGTACTGTTATTATATCACATACCCCCTTGACTTATTATACCGAGGGCTTGCTACCCTTGATGCGGGTCTATACGGCCTATGCGGTCTATGTGACTATGCGGAGCAGCGGTATGCTCCAGGATTGATCATTCCGGGTGTTTTAGCCCGATGCGGGGGATGCCCTATGCGGTCTGTGTGACTATGCGGTCTATTGAGACTATGCGGGCTGCGGAAGTCCAGGAGGGTACCGGGCTTAGCTACCGTCGCGGTCTATACGATCTATGCGGTCTACATGTGTGACCTATGCGAGTGCGGGAAGTCGAGATTAGGCACGCATAATGATACTATGGGCGATTGGCCTTGCCCGATCATTAGCGGCCTAGAAAATACGATTCTGATATATCCATTTCGCTCTTGTTTATGTTATGGGCGTGAGACCCATAGTTATATTTGAGTGATGGCTTTAAGGGCGTGAGTCCCTGACTTGACATGACTGCTTATTTATTGTGAACTGTAGTTTGGTTATCATACATGTCTCCTGCTTTATATAGACTACTATGATTTCATTTCTGATATTTTCGATTTCATATACTTGGTACTGTTATCTTGACCTCCTTGAAGTGCGTTCATGCCGCAGGTAAAGGTACTCCTGTTGTTGATTCCCCGCTCTTAGGATCATCGTTTCAGCGTTTGGGAAAGCTCCGTTTCTCCGGAGGCTTTGCTTTTTGGTATGGTCCCCTGCCGTTGTAGGTATTTGTATTCAGGGGTATGGCGGGGCCCTGTCCCGCCATTGTTGTTATACATCATTAGAGGTCTATAGCCCTGTTAGAAGGTTGGGATGTAACTGTTCACTTTGGGTATTTATATATATATGCCGAAAGGCAACTTTTCTTCAGATAAACTGTGTCTCAATTTATACTGTTTCATATCTTGGTTGTTTTATATTCCGCTGATTACTCTGATGTATGACTACTTGGGTGCCCGGGTAAGGCACCAGTCACGGGCCCCGGAACGGGTCGTGACACATACCTTCTTTTTAAACCATCTTAAGACAAAACCATGCCTTTCTTTTAAAGCAAAACACTTCAAATTCCTCAAGTCTCTTTTCTTTTAGAAAACAAGTTCCTTACTTTGGAATTTAAGAAAAATCAATACTTGTTATTAATGATCTTATTAAAGCAGCCATGATCTAGGAAATGTAATACAATTTTGTCTTATCTTAGCTTCTATGCAGATGGAGGTTTCTACTGGTTTTAATAATAATTAATTAGTCAATACATTTTCCTTTATTAACTGCGATGGTTTGTTCGATACTTATTCTCATTTCCGAAATCAATACAACTTATTCCTTTTAAAACCCAATTACCCATTTCTCATAAATGCGGTTTCACAACTTTTTAACACAAACCAAGTCCTTAATATTTCACAACAAGTCATTTATAAGTCAAGTCTCTTATCTTTTAAAAACCCCAAACCATTTCTTTACCTACATAAAGTTGTTATAACAAACTTCCCATAAAGCCGTTATAACACTTTATGTTTTAAACCAACCAAATTCGTTTAGCACACGTACGTCTACCGTACTACATAGTTCACAACAATCATGCTAGAAAAGATAGGAAGAGGTTCACATACCTCGCGACGATTATCGACAATTAGCAAAACGCTCCAAAGTACAATAACCCTGCTAGCCTTTTCCACCCTTCAAGTAGAATACGCTAATCGCAGAACTTCAACCTATAAAGGTCACAAAACGTCTATCAACCTCTAGATCTCTTCGTGGAACAATTCTAAGTACAAGGTTCCTTATTCTACGGAAAAATTCGGCAGCACCTCCCCCCCCCCCCCGTAACAACATAAATCTCCTCCTCTATCAAGGCCCGCTACGAGCCAACAACTCGAGGGTTACCGTCTAACGGGCGTGTACACACTTCCCACAATAATACTACAAGTCTCGTAAATACGGTCAATGTAAATCTGATTCAATTCTTTTATAATCATCCTTCCAATATATCTTATACTCAATTCTAAACTACTACAATATGTAATATCCAATTACAATAGGGGGACAAAGATAATTACCTCGATAAGCCCAAAATTATCCAAGATTAATAAGTCGATCCTGAGCAACGCTTAGCTCCAATTCCTTACGTTCCAACCCGCTCCAAGCAACCCTTAGAAGCTCCTAACCAATTCCTCTTCAAGATCCAACTCCAAAAAGTGAAGAACACTTAGGCTCAAACTATGGCAAGTTTCGGCCAAGGCAAGGTTTCTAGGCTAGGGGTGTGAAATCTTTTCCAACTCTTGGTACACAATCTTCCTAACACCCTAAGGAAGAACACTTAAAAGTTTAAGAATTTTTGGACAACATTTGCTCCCAAAAACAGCCCATGGCCGAGAGCACTACAACAAGGGAAGGATAATTTTTGCCTTGGAAAATAAACTAAGTGTGGGATGAATAAGTCTTGCACTCAAGGGGGGTATTTATAGAGAAAACAATGGCCAAGATCAAGGCAAGTGTGTGGTGAGATTGGGGGACAAGTGTGTGTGGATCCCACCCTCCAAGTGTCTACACAAAGAAGAAGACAAGTGGCTTGCCACTTGTAAGGCCATTTCGGCCAAGGGACAAGTGTCTAGCCACTTGTCCCACCATTTCGGCCCACATAGCCATCTAAGGGGGTGACACGTGTCGCCCCCCTACTCATCCAAAATATTTCATCTCCCGAAAATATCCGTAAAAATCCAAAATCTCGAAAACAAAGTGGGCCCCACAAAACCGTAAATATTCCCGTGGGCCCCACGTGACCAATTCCGGAAATAAAATTCCATAATTCTAATATAATCCAGGAAGTCCAAATACCAAATCTGGGAGTCCAATTCCCATTAACGAACTTTTTGCCTTCAAAAAATCCGGAAACTTTTCCGTCGAAAAATCACATCTTTGTTCCTTTCCAATATTACTGTCGTATTTTCGTACGTACGCCCTCACATACATACCCTGGAGCTACGGGGTGTAACATTCTTCCCCCCTTAGAAACATTCGTCCCGAATGTTTCTTCTAAGTCTCCAAACATACATGCGCTGGTATAGTCTTCACTACTATACTTACAAAACCACTTATGCCACACCTGGACATAATATAACACATGCGTAAAACTCCAATCCAAGCCAACGAGGAATCACCTCTAACATCACAAAAGCTTCCACCCATGGTTTAAAGGATACTTTCTTCACCTCGTTACTTCACAAAATGATCACTTTCATTCTCTTAACACATGTTCACTTCTTTCCTTACTCGTCGTACCCTTCTCGTACACCTGAACTCTTTCTAGTACACGTACCATACTCCAGTCATCGCTTCAGTTTCCAAAACCTTGGAGTCACTACCTCCAACTTGGTCATCTTACTAGCCTCAAATTCCTTCAAGGCCATTCCCGGCCTTCACGATCCGATTCCAGTCGAACACATCCGCGAACTCGTACGATGGTTACCTAAACCTGGTCCTAGAACCCTCGTGACCCTACCACCTGGCGGGACCACCTCCAACTGACCCCACCTTATTCCGGGCTACGGGTTGACCCGCAATATGGCCTCAACCCGACCCACTGTCGCGCCAAACTCTCTCGTTCCCCGATCCGGAACAATCTTACTAATTCACGTCATGAAAGCTACCACTTCCATCTCACACTACCCATGGAAATATCCCACAATATATTTCACGCATACCAAGTACTTCGACAAAGACCAACCGTAAAATCATCCACTCAAGACGGCCTTGCATCCAAGGTCCCAACTGTTATAAATTCTAAGGCTCACAATTGTCTCGTCCCCAGACTTACCCTTTTCAACTACCCATGTTTTCTAATTCACACTTACCACACTGCTATCCGTACATAGCACTTAACATGTATCCACCATAACAACATAAACCAGTCTCTTAAGGGCTGAAGATATCTCTGTAACTACTGCCTCACTTTCCCTTTGTCGCTCTAATCATAATCCTGCCCTGCAGGGCGCCTAGCTATAGAAGGCTATGAACCAGCCACCGATCCCGAA
The DNA here is from genome assembly GCA_029844215.1 of Przewalskia tangutica. NCBI lineage: Eukaryota > Viridiplantae > Streptophyta > Magnoliopsida > Solanales > Solanaceae > Przewalskia > Przewalskia tangutica. The sequence continues at coordinate 71,845,232 of CM056727.1, forward strand.
GGCTGAGTTTCTACATCTGTGCTACCTCTGATCGGACAAATTCTCACCAAATGGCCCTGCTGGCCGCAAACATAGCAATCTCCCAAACTAGCATGATACCCTGAGGATCATCCTCAGCTCTCTATCCATAGAACTCTGGCGGACTGCAACTCAAGAAATCCCGAAGTCTCAGACTATCGGATCTAGGGTGAATCACTGGTACTGCCGGAACCACCGGCTCCCGTCCGTCCTCATATCTCGCCATGACCCTAGCTAGTAACTGGGCCATCTCTTTGTAACCCATATCCTCGGCTCCTGGCTGTGGAACTGGAGGCTCAGGTATCGTGGCCTCAGTAGAAACTGCTGCCGCTCTAAACTCTGTTGGAGCTAGCGGCGTCATAAAACTCACCGTCTGAAGTACTATCTCAGGTAATGACCGGGCCTGCGCCCTCGTACTCCTCTGTGTTCTACTCGCAGCTCCCTCTGCTGCCTTGCCCTTCTGGGCCCTGGTTGCCTTGCGTAGAGGCATAACTGGTACATACGAATACGTCCGAGGGAGTCCAACTTATAACACAGCTCTAAGGCACGATCTCAGAGTGAGAAGAATGGAAACCAATCCTAAATATCCTGCAGCCTCCTGATTATAGGTGTGGTGCCGCGACGCCGATAATCAAGACTCTACTAGATACGGTGCAGCAGACACTTTCAGAGATTAATCGCTCGATACCACTTTTGTCATGACCCGACCTCGGGCCAGCGACTGGTGCCTTACCCTGGGCACCCTAGTGATACAACATCAGAGAAAATCAGCGGAAATAAAAACTTAACCATGAAACAAGACATAACATAAGAAACAGGCTAACCAAAACGGTCACCTTCCTGTATATATATATATATATCAAACCGAACAATTACATCCTTTACAAACCCTGCCCACAACAGTACTACAGACCTCTAAGAGTTTTATAACAATAACGACGGGACAGGGCCCCGCCATACCCCTGAAGGTACAAGAACCTACAATCTCAGGGAATCATACCAACAGATAAGCCTCCGGAGAAACAGAGCTTCCCAAAATGTTGAACTGTGATCCTATGAGCGAGGATCAACGACCGGTGTACCTCTACCTGCGGCATGAACGCAGCCGAAGAAGGTCGATCTAACAGTACAGTATGTGAAACTAAAAATCAGAATCGAAATCATAACGATCTATATAAAGCAGAGACATGTATGATAACGAAACTACGATCCACATATATAAGCGATCGTATCAAGTCGGGGACTCACGCCTCAAAGTCATCACTCAAATATAACTATGGGTCTCACGCCCACGTCAATCATTCGTGGAATACCGCCATGCCTTGGCGATGCATGATATAATAACACCAAGGAGTACATGTGAACACCAGGTCCCACCTGTGTCATAAAACCGTACGGGGCAAGTACGAAGACATAACTACCAGATCCAACCTACATCATCGACTGACCGGGGCAAGTACGAAAGCCAGCTACCAGAACCTACCGTTCCAACAATACAAAAATAACTATATCACGAAGCTGACACGTGGCAAGTGCGATAGCCTCTACCAGATCCTCCGCACCACGTGGCGGCGGGGCAAGTAACCAGGCTAACCACCAGATCACAACCGTAGTCACGAGACTTCGTCCAAACACTGAATCGCGAAGCTGACACGTGGCAAGTGCGATAGCCTCTACCAGATCCTCCCTGCGCCACGTGGCGGCGGAAAGTAACCAGGCTAACCACTGGATCACAACCGTAAGTCACGAGACTTCGCCACAAAGCTGAGCAGGCAATCACGAAAGCCAACTACGGAACCAACTGCATCAAGAACGGCCGGGGCAAGTACGGGGGCTAGCTACCAGAACCTAGGCCGAATCAGTAAACTTCATGGAGAGCTAGTCCATGGAACAACAATCCTAATGGAACCATACCCGTGGGCCACCCAACGTGTCAGTAGGTCCAAAGATATAACAAGATAACACTCCTAGTGGAAGCATACCCGTGGGCCACCCATCGTGTCAGTATGTCCAATCAACGGATAGCGGCCCTGTCGAGACTCGGTAGCACAGAATCAAAACACTTGCACAACAAAGGCTATCACAACAAGCATAGGCAAGTTCAACGTACTCATAGACTTTCATTTTATTACAACAAATCCAGATTTTAACCCCAAGGTACTACGTACTTTAACTCTTTTAAAAGATCCATTTCTTTCACAAAAAGTCACACGATACCCGTAGTATCAAAATATAGTAACTATCTTTTTAAGTAAACCAAAACAATTTCCATACCTTATTTTTAAACAATCTTAAGACAAAACCATGCCTTTCTTTTAAACCAAAACACTTCAAATTCCTCAAGTCTCTTTTCTTTTAGAAAACAAGTTCCTTACTTTGGAATTTAAGAAAAATCAATACTTGTTATTAATGATCTTATTAAAGCAGCCATGATCTAGGAAATGTAATACAATTTTGTCTTATCTTAGCTTCTATGCAGATGGAGGTTTCTACTGGTTTTAATAATAATTAATTAGTCAATACATTTTCCTTTATTAACGCTGCAGTGGTTTGTTCAATACTTATTCTCATTTCCGAAATCAATACAACTTATTCCTTTTAAAACCCAATTACCCATTTCTCATAAATGCGATTTCACAACTTTTTAACACAAACCAAGTCCTTAATATTTCACAACAAGTCATTTATAAGTCAAGTCTCTTATCTTTTAAAAACCCCAAACCATTTCTTTACCTACATAAAGTTGGTATAACAAACTTCCCATAAAGCCGTTATAACACTTTATGTTTTAAACCAACCAAATTCGTTTAGCACACGTACGTCTACCGTACTACATAGTTCACAACAATCATGCTAGAAAAGATAGGAAGAGGTTCACATACCTCGCGACGATTATCGACAATTAGCAAAACGCTCCAAAGTACAATAACCCTGCTAGCCTTTTCCACCCTTCAAGTAGAATACGCTAATCGCAGAACTTCAACCTATAAAGGTCACAAAACGTCTATCAACCTCTAGATCTCTTCGTAGAACAATTCTAAGTACAAGGTTCCTTATTCTACGGAAAATTGGGTAGCACCTCCCCCCGTAACCACATAAATCTCCTCCTCTATCAAGGCCCGCTACCAAGCCAACAACTCCAAGGGGGTTACACGTCTAACCGGACGTGTACAACACTGCCCCACAATAATACTACAAGTCTCAGTAAATACGGTCAATGTAAATCTGATTCAATTCTTTTATAATCATCCTTCCAATATATCTTATACTCAATTCTAAACTACTACAATATGTATTATCCAATTACAATAGGGGGACAAAGATAACTACCTCGATAAGCCCAAAATTATCCAAGATTAATAAGTCGATCCTGAGCAACGCTTAGCTCCAATTCCTTACGTTCCAACCCGCTCCAAGCAACCCTTAGAAGCTCCTAACCAACTCCTCTTCAAGATCCAACTCCAAAAAAGTGAAAAACACTTATGCTTAAACTATGGCAAGTTTCGGCCAAGGCAAGGTTTCTAGGCTAGGGGCGTGAAATCTTTTCCAACTCTTGGTACACAATCTTCCTAACACCCTAAGGAAGAACACTTAAAAGTTTAAGAATTTTTGGACAACATTTGCTCCCAAAAACAGCCCATGGCCGAGAGCACTACAACAAGGGAAGGATAATTTTTGCCTTGGAAAATAAACTAAGTGTGGGATGAATAAGTCTTGCACTCAAGGGGGGTATTTATAGAGAAAACAATGGCCAAGATCAAGGCAAGTGTGTGGTGAGATTGGGGGACAAGTGTGTGTGGGTCCCACCCTCCAAGTGTCTACACAAAGAAGAAGACAAGTGGCTTGCCACTTGTAAGGCCATTTCGGCCAAGGGACAAGTGTCTAGCCACTTGTCCCACCATTTCGGCCCACATGGCCACCTAAGGGGGTGACACGTGTCGCCCCCTACTCGTCCAAAATATTTCATCTCCCGAAAATATCCGTAAAAATCCAAAATCTCGAAAACAAAGTGGGCCCCACAAAACCGTAAATTTTCCCCGTGGGCCCCACGTGACCAATTCCGGAAATAAAATTCCATAATTCTAATATAATCCAGTAAGTCCAAATACCAAATCTGGGAGTCCAATTCCCATTAATGAACCTTTTGCCTTCAAAAAATCCGGAAACTTTTCCGTCGAAAAATCACATCTTTGTTCCTTTCCAATATTACTGTCGTATTTTCGTACGTACGCCCTCACATACATACCCTGAAACTACGGGGTGTAACATTGTTAGTGATAGTACCCCCAAAGGTAGGGATACTTCGATTAGTAAAGTGAACTGAGACTATAGTTATGTAGGGTTCACAAGTTGTAATTACCCCGTAACAGTGTAAAAGCCAATAGGGAATGATGTACAGTAGAAATACTTTGGATTATGTGACGAACCTCTAATGAATAGGGGGATAGGGTGAGAAGTACCTTGAGATAAGAGAGAAATTTATTCCAGACTAAGAATGAGAAGTTAAGTATGACGATGGGTCGGGTTATGGACTCATTTCAGGTCAACCGATAGTATGAAATGGGGTGATGTCAGTTAGAAATGGTCCTGCTATGTGATAGGGTCTCGAGGATGCAAGGCCCAAGTATAGTTGATCGTTGTACGAGTTCGTGGATGCGTTCCACCGAAACCAGGTCGTAAGGGCCGAGAAGAACCTTAGCGGAAATTCAAGTAGTATATGGCCAAGTTTGGATAGTAACTCCAAGGATTGGAGAACAGAAACAATATTTGAAATGTTGTACATATATTAAATAAGTTTGGAAGTACGAGAAAGTATGACAAGTAAGAAAAGGAAGGAACAAAGGTTAAAAAAACTATAGTGATTATTGTTATAAGTAATGAAGGTGCGTAGAGAAAATTCCTTTTAGGCCATGAGTGGAGGTTAATTGTAATGATACACACGTCTTAGGTTCAGTAACACTGTCCATAGGTGCTCGTGATTGAGATGATACTAGTATTAGAGTTTACACCGGTTGGTAAACTAAGCTAGGCAGATTATAGGTTCATGTCCCAACTAGTTTGGTGACTAAGTGAGACAGAGAAGGGAAGTAACACGGGGGAACACGTCAGCTAGCTGAGTAGGAGTCCGACTGAAGGATTCAGGTAGTGTTAGTCCCATGACCTAGATTACGACAGGGACATCCCTTTATGCGGGGAAAAAGAAAGTAACCTCTAAAGATATTGTTTTTGATAAGACAGTAACGTTCGAGTTTTGGGAGAAGGGACCACAGACGGAAGTGTTATACCCCGTACTTCCAGAGTATGTACGTGAGGACGTACGTACAAAAGTTTAAGCCTTAAGTAGGCAAAGGGACGAAATTTTGTTCACAACCCCCGAAAAGAATTGTTTTCCGACGAAACGTTTTCCAAAATTTGCGAAGGGAAAATTACGGTTGCAACATTAATTATTTTTGCGGATTTTTCCGAGAGATAAAATATTTTGGACCAACGGGAGGGTGACATGTGTCACCCTCAAAGTGGACGACAAAGGGCTTGTGTTTGCACGTTTTTTGTGCTAAGACTTTGGTCAAGGAGTTGGTAGGATATTTGTGATATTTTGTGTGTTAGATGGATAAGGTACACTTGCCCAAATCCTCACCCTGCACTTGCCCACCACTTGTCTTAATCTTGGCCATTGATTGGCCTATAAATACCCCCCCTTAGTTGAAGACTTCTTCATCCACAAATAATTTCCAAGTCTTGAAAATCCTCCCCCCCTTCTTGTTGCTCTCGTCCTAAGAGCACCCCTCCCCCTTTGTGAGGCCTTTTGGCCGAGAAGTACTCCCCCCCTTCCTTTGTGGTGCTAGCCGAAAGTACCCCCCTCCTACCTTGAGTTGTTCTCGTGAAATACACCCCCCTCCCCTTGGTAGAAAAGTATTCTCCAAGTATTGTTACTATTCCAAAATACCTTGGCCCAAATACCTTGTAGTATTCCAAGGTTACACCTATACTAAAAGCCCAGAAATACTATTATATTTCCCTTCTGTCACAAAAACGAAACCCTAAGGAAAATCTTCATAGTCGGTTGAAATATTAAGAAGAAGTTGCATAGAACTTCTAAGGGTTGTTTGGAGCGGGTTGGAGCGCCCAGAGTAGGAGCTAAACGTTGCTCAGGATCGACATTTTAACTTGGATAATTTTGGGCTTATCGAGGTAAATACTCTTGTCCTTCTATTGTAATTGGAAATTACATACTGTAGTAGTATAGAAATGAATATAAGACACATAAAAGGATATTACAGAAAAGAATTGAACTGAAATCACATCAGAAGAATATTAAAGAAGAAGATTGAACTGTACTTACATAGGATTTGTATTTCTGATGAGACTTGTGTAGCTTAACGGGTAGGGAAGTGCTGCCCGATTTTCCGTAAATAGAGAACCTACTGCTTAGAATATTCTGCAGAGTAGTCTAGACGTTGATAGACGTATATGGCCTTTATAGGTTGAAAGTTCTGCGAGCAGCATGTTCTACTTGAAAGGTGAACAAGGCTAGTCGGGTTATAGCCGTGGAGCGTTTTGCTAATAGTCGATTATCGTCGCGAGGTATGTGATTCTTCCTATCCTCTTGAGCATGATATTTTAAAAGAATATATATAGTACGGTAGACGTACGTGTGTTAACTGAACGTGGTTTTACTCCGATGTCTTTTGACTTGAGTTTAAATAATAAGAATCTTGAAGTATTTCAAAAGAATTAAGAAACCTTTTTGAAAGAAGAGTAATACTTGGTTTTAAAAGCTTAAGAGTTATACTAGCTTTATGGGAAGTTAGGTATAACGACTTAAGAGAGATAAAAAGAATGGTTTATTGATTTTAAAAGTTAAGAGACTTGATCTTAAAAGATAAGAGACTTGACTTAATTGAATTAATATGAATTTTGTTAAAAAGTGTGAAACCTCATTCGTGAGTAATGAGTACTTGGTTTGTAAAGGAATAATGTTTCTTGATTTGAAATGAGAATAAGTATCGAACAAACCACAAGCGCTAATAAAGGGAAATGTATTGACTAATAAAGTATTATGAAAACCAGTAGAAACCTCCATCTGCATAGAAGCTAAGATGAGACAAAATGATATTATATTTCCTAGATCATGGCTGCTTTAATAAGATTGTTATAAACAAGAATAACATACTCACACATAAGGCATATGTTTCTCAAATTGTTTTAAAGGGGAATTATATTATTAAGTGATTAAAACTATGAACTACGAAACCTTTCGAAAATGAGAAACTTGAGCATTTGAAATTAGGCAAACTTGAACGTTTGGAAAATAATGATGTTACTTGATTTTACAAAGGAAAGTGTTTTGGTTTACTTAAAAAGATAGTCACTCTATTTTTATACTACGGGTATTATGTGACTTTTGTGAAAGAAACGGATCTTTTAAAGAGTTAATGTATGAAGTACTTTGGGGATAAAAACCCGAACTTGATAACATAAAGTAGAAAGTACCTTGTGTGAATAACTTGATTGTGTTGGTTTGTAATAGCCTTGTAATACTTTCTTGTTGCCTTGATAAGTAAACATGTTAGGATGCTACGTGTGTTAGTATCTTGTGATGTTTGTGTAAAGGGGTTTCCCTTGATTGTGCTTATGTTGTTTAACGATAAGCCGTTATGATAGTATTGTACCACTCACCTCGACTTGATCAGGGGTTAAGGCGCCTCCGACGCGGGGTATAGCTCAGCGATGCAGGACTATGATTCGAGAATACCTCATGCGGGTCGGGGACCTATGCGAGCTCTGAGAGTTCGGTGTTAGTGTGCGGCCTATATGGTCATGAGGTCTATGTGGCCATGCGGAATGCGAGTCCAGGACGATGCCGGGGAGTAGCTACCCTCGATGCGGGGAATACCTCATGCGGGCCTATGTGAGTGGCCTATGCGGAGCTGCGGGAAGTTCCAAGACTAGACGCGCACATTTGATACTGCGGGCGAGTGGCCAGCTTCGATCATGTGGCGGTCTAGACAGACCTCGTGATACAGTTTATGACTTTGTTGGTACTGTGGGTTTTAGTAGTCGGCTATGCCTTCGTACTTACCCCGTACGGTTTTAGTATGACACAGGTGGGACCTGGTGTTCATGTGTATTCCTTGGTGCTTTTATATCATAGACTGCCGGCAGTGAGGAAGGTATTCCACGGGCATGATTGATATTGTGGGCGTGAGACCCATAGTTATATTTGAGTGATGACTTTGAGGGCGTGAGTCCCTGACTTGACATGACTGCTTATTTATTGTGAACTGTAGTTTGGTTATCATATATGTCTCCTGCTTTATATAGACTACTATGATTTCATTTACAGTATTTTCAGTTTCACATACTTGGTACCTGTTATCGACCTCCGGGCTGCGTTCATGCCGCAGTAAGTACATCGATTGTTGATCCTCGCTCATAGGGTCACAGTTCAGCGTTTGGGAAGCTCCGTTTCTCCGGAGGCTTATCTTGGGTATAGTCCCCTGTTGTTGTAGGTACTTACATTCAGGGGTCCCGCCATTGTTGTTATATCATTCTTAGAGGTCTGTAGTACTGTTGTGGGCAGAGTTTGTAAAAGGGATGTAACTGTTCGGATTTATGTTTTTATATATATATGCCGAAAGGCAACTTTTCTCAGATAACTGTTTCACACTTCATGTTATTTCATGTCTTGTCTTATATTCCGCTGATTACTCTGATGTATGTCTACTTGGGTGCCCGGGGTAAGGCATCAGTCACGGGCCCGGGTTCGGGTCGTGGCAGGAAGGTCCATTGTTATGTCTACGTATGTTATGTGGTGGCCATGTGTGGCATCGTTGGTCTTGTGGAGTATTGATTGATAGACATAGTATAGAGACTGTGCCGGAGTTTGTATAGCTTGACAACCGACTAAGAACATTCAGGGATGAATGTTTCTAAGGGAGGAAGAATGTTACACCCCGTAAGTCCAGGACATGTATAAGAGAAGGTACGTAAGGAACACAAGACTTGAAATTGGTACGAAAGGAAGAATTGTTTTTCCGACGAAAAATCTTCCGAACGTCGGAAAGGAAAAATGTTCGTTGATGAGAATTGGATTCTCAAAATGCATTATTTGAAGAATATGAAACTTATTAACATTATGGAAATTTATTTTTACGGATTTGGTCACGTGGGGCCCACCCGAGGAAATTTACGTTTTGTGGGGCCCACGAGGGTTACAGAATTTTATGGACGAATGCGAGGGCGACACATGGCACCTCCCCACATGGTCTTGGACGAAAATTACAAGGGTAAAATGGTCATTGACCATTGAAGATGATTAAGTCTTGCTAGCTTGATAATATTGACCAAGTCAACTTTCCACTTGTGTAGTTATCCAAGTGTACTTCATCCAAGCCACACATTTGTTATAATCTTGACCCTTCATTGTGTTATATATACCACACTAGTGCAATATTAGCTCTTCAACACTTAGAATTATTTCACACATCATTGTTCTTGCAAGTGAGCTCTCGGCTTAGTGCCTTTTCCCACAATAAAAAATTGTAGTTTTGGTTCTTTATTCACAAGACTTTAACCCAAGGTCCCTAAGGGTATTGTAAGGATATCTCAATAGAAATATTTCGGAAAAACGACGTTTTCACGTTAGTCGCAAGGCGAAAACCTAAGTCGTTTTCACAAGTTTGGATTGGAATTGGAAGAGAAGTTGGTTGTGAGCTTCTAAAGGCTTCAAATAGCGGATTGGAGCGTAAAGGAAATGAGCTAAGAATTGCTAAGGAGCGACTTTGAATCTTGGAAATTTTAAGGGCTTGTAAAGGTATAAATCTTGTCGTTTTAGCAATTAAAGTTTACTTATTGTTGTAGCTATGGATATTAGCAAGCATGAGGTATTTAGTATGAAGTTTGATAAGTGTATTGGCTATTGGAACCCTAATTCGAAAACTAGCATGTTTAGCCTTAAGATTACAATTCAAGTTGATTATTAGTATAAGTCGTCACATGTTATATATAAAAGGAATTATAGTTGTTAAAGTTGCCTATGACTATATAACATGTTATACCTAAGAACTTGGATTGAAAAAGAATTGGAAAGGACTTAGTGTTGTTGTATATGTTGGCCGAGAATGGCTTGGTTATTAAACTACTTGGTATGAATTGTGGGGCGGAATTTTACACGTATTGTAAGGTGTTACACCCCGTAACTTAGGTCATGCTGATGAGAACGTACGGAAGGAATTAAGATTTAAATTTTAGAAAGATAGGTTGACAAAATGTTTCAGACAGGTTTTAGTCAACTTTGAGGCGGTTTATATCCAGTTGCATTAGGAGTTCCTAGGTGTTTCAAAGGCCTAGTATGTAGTTCGTTGAGTCTAGTTCCCAACGCAACAAAGCGTTCGTTGATAGGACATCGGAGTAGGAAGTTATGGAAGTTACAAGTTCGGTCGCAATGATCGGCGAGAAAAGTATTTTCGGTCAGTGCCACGCAATGTGCATGGCCGGAAGCGAACGCGGCCGGTATGCTGAAAATTCTCTGAGATTGTGGCCGCGCTGAAATGCAGGGCATGGCGCGGAAGTCTTGAAGTTCTCGGAGGTTTCAGCGTGGCCGGTGTAAGGCATGGCGCGGCGGGTTTCTACGAAATCTGGGGGAAAATCAGAAGATATTTCTTTTTCAAAGGCCATGAGAGGGTGACAAGTGTCCCTCCCATCTGATTTTGTGGAAGTGTTATTTATTGACCAAGTCTTAAAGACTTGGTCATTCTTCAAAACCCCCTTCTCTCTAAAATTTTTCTCTTCCTTCTCTCTAAAAATCCCTCTCCCTTCTCTCTAAAAATTCAAGAAGAAACTAAGGCCTCGAGAAATTTCAGAAAGGTGGCAAGAAGGAAACACGTTGACAAGCTTGTAGGAGGTTTGTGGAGGTGATTGTGGAAAGAAGGCAAGTGAAATTTGTTGGACTAATTTGGGTAAACTCTAAGGTAACAATCCATTCTCCTTTTTAAGAAAATTGTGTTGCATGTGAGGAAGAAAGAACTTGTAGTTGTCAATATTGCTTTTAGGCATATTGCATGTAGGAATAACAATTTGGATTTGAAAGGATGGGATAAGAATGATATGTGAGCATGTTATAGCCAAGATACTATCTTAAAACTTATTGGATTATTTTAATTTGTATTGTGGGGCAGAATTTTACACGTCCAAGTTAGACGTGTAATCCCCTTGTATTAGTGAATTGTTGGGCCTTAAATGTGGCGTTTAGTAGTTGAATTCGAGCCTTGAAAAGGTGAAAAAGTATGTAGAGACAAAGGAAGTGTTGTCCAATTTTCCGTAGAATAAGGGACTTTTCAATTATAATGTTCTACGTTGAAGCTAGAAGCTAATGGACGTATTATGGTCATTATAGGTTGACATACTACGTGCGGTATATTGGACTTGCGAGTGGATTGACCCGAAGAGGTATGTGGAACTTTCCTATCTCTTGAGCATGAATAGTTGTACTTATATAGTACGGTAGACGTACAATACTTTGATATCCTTTACTTATTTAAGAATGGCCAAGTTGGGCGAGTTAGGAGATTAACCCACTTCTTCAAAAGTATTAAGGATGTCTTAAGTTTTTAAAGTTAAGGGACTTGAAGTGTTTTAAGTATATGATACTTGTTTCGTTTTAAAAGTATAAGTCCCTTGGACATAGGAAAATGTAGTTGACTAAGGTATAATGTTAATATAACGACTTTATGGGAAGTTGGTTATATTAGCTTTATGGAAAGTTAAAAGGAGAGATTTACTCTAAGTAAGATAACTTAAGGACAAATGACTTGATTAAGGAAAGGCAAATTGATTTTAAGGCATCAATTGCCTAAAGTTTTAAAAGAAAAGAAGTCATTTTTAAAAGAGTAGAAGTATGTAGTACTTTGGGTTAAATTCCCGGATTCTTTTTATTAAGACATGTTAGTGCCTTAAGTAAACTAAAATGAGAGTGTATATGAACAAGACTAATAAGAAGTTAGGGGATTTCTTAACTTGCTTATGTATTGTATGATAAGCCGGTAGTGCTTATGTTATGTATGATTGCCGGTTTGTGCTAGTGGTATATTATTCATTACGAGGTCATTCCCCGGGTTTGTGGCATTTGCATATTCCGTGGATTTGCTACCCATGATGCGAGGAATATCTCATGCGGGTCCGTAAGGGCTTATGCGGGTGAAATAGTCCCATGCGGGGCGGACCAGTCCTTTGCGAGGAATACCTCATGCGGGTCTACCACGACTATGCGGCGGATCTGATCTATGCGAGGAATACCTCATGCGGGTCCACACGACCCATGCGGGTGAAATATTCCCAGGAGTAGGATTGCTTAATGATATTACAGGCGGGTGGCCCTACTTTGATCATGAGCCTCCTATTTTTATGCTGTAAAGAATACCCTTGTTTACTCTCATTGTTAGTAAGGCACAATGTACTGTAAATTGATTATCATCCATGTCTCCAGCTTTATTTAGACTTATGATAATTACAGTATTTTCCAGTTTTACATACTTGGTACATATTGTGTACTGACCCCCTTCCTCGGGGGATGCGTTCATGCAGCAGGTAGGGGTAAGCAGGTGGTGGATCCTCATTCTTAGGATCACTGATCAGGTGTCAGAAGCTCCATTTCTCCGGAGGCTTGTCTTTTTGGTATGGTTTTCCCTGATGTTGTAGATATTATGTACATTCAGGGGTATGGCGGGGCCCTGTCCCTCCACTGTTGTTATTCCTAGAGGTCTGTAGTCACAGTTGTGGTTTAGGCTGTAAGAACAAAGTTGTACTGTTTTACTTTTGGTTATGTATATATATTATGGCAGACGGCCTTATCGTCTAGCCTGTGATGTTTATTGTCTAAACATGCTTATGTGATGTGTATGTTCCGCTGCTATTCTCTGATGTATACCTGAGAGGGGTGCCCAGGTAGGGCACCAGTCGCGGCCCGTGGTCGGGTCGGTACAAAAGTGGTCTCAGAGCAATTAGTTCTCGGAAAGTGTCTACAGACCGTGTCTAGTAGAGTCTTGATTATCGGTGTGTCGTGCACCACATCTATATTCAGGAGGCTACAGGATATTTAGGATTGGTTTCCATTCTTTCACTCTAAGATCGTGCAGTAGAGCTGTGTTATAGGTTGAACTCCTTCTGACATATTTTTATGTATCAGTTATACCTCCACGCAAGGCAACCGCGGCCCAGAAGGGCAAGGCAGCTGAGGGAGCTGCAAGTAGGACGTAGAGGGTTACGAGGGCACATGCCCAGTCTTTACCTGAGGTGATGCTTTGGACGGCGAGTTCCACGACGTCGCCCGGCCAGCGAGTTTGGAGCGGCGGCGACTAATGAGGCTGCGGTACCGAGCCTCGGTTCCACGGCCGGTGAGTATAGAGATTACGGGGAGCAGATCCGGTTATTGACCAGCATAGTAGTAGGCAAGCGCCAGCGAGGAGCGAGCCACTAGGCCAGCGGTTCTGATCGGGATTTCTGGGTTGTCATCCACCCGAGTTCTATGGTTCGAGATCCGGGAGGATCCTGCAGAGTTTATTCAGCGATTCTGGACTATGCAGGTGCTTAGGGCCTCGGAGGCAGAGTCAGTCATGCTAGCCTCTTACCGGTTACGCGATATTGCGTTGAACTGATTTGAGTCATGGGAGCTGTCTAGAGGTGAGGGTGCTCTTCCAGCTGTTTGAGAGGAGTTCACAGAAGCCTTCCTGGATCACTTTTTTCCTCCTAAGATGAGGTGTCACGACCCGAAACCGGGCCCGCGACTGGTGCCTTACCCGGGCACCCAAGTAGTCAAACAACATCAGAGAAAAATCAGCGGAAATTAAAACTCATGCATGATAACCAATGAAAAGAGAAAACAGGCTAACCAAGCGGTTACCTTTTCTGAAAAAATAACTAACACCTGAACAGTTACAATCCACCTTACATCGATTTCACGGACCTAAGAATTTTTATAACATCTCTGGCGGGACGGGGCCCGCCATACCACGAATGTACAAAAAGTTCTACAACTTGAGGAACCGTACCAAGTGACAAAGTCTCCGAAGGAATGGAGCTTTACGAGAAGCGATCCAAAGTGCGGATCAACAAGCGATGTATCTCAACTGCGGCATGAACGCGGCCCGAAGAAGTCGATGACAACAGTGCAGAGTATGCGAAGCAGAAAAATCACGTAAATGAAATCATAATAGTCTATAAGGAAAACAGGAGACATGTATGATAACCAAACTACTGACACCACGTATATCTGGTCGATCAAAGCAAACCACTTCAAGTCGGGGACTCACGCGAAAGATCATTACTCAAGTGGGCGCATACTCGTGGGCTACCCAACGTGTCGGTATGTCGACCCAATAACAAGATAATACTCATTTGTGGACGCATACTCGTGGGCTACCCAACGTGTCGGTATGTCCAAACAAATACCAGATAATACTCGCTGTGGACGCATACTCGTGGGCTACCCAGCGTGTCGGTATGTCCAAACAAATACCAGATAATACTCGCGTGGACGCATACTCGTGGGCTACCCAACGTGTCGGTATGTCCAACAAATACCGGATAATACTCATTGTGGGCGCATACTCGTGGGCTACCCAACGTGTCGGTATGTCCAAACCGGTTTACAAGATAACACTCACAATGGAAGCATACGTGGGCTACCCAACGTGTCGATATGTCCCAAAGGATCAATATAGTGGAAGCATACCGTGGGCTACCCAACGTGTCGATATGTCCATCATACCACCCGATATCAGGCCTCCGTCGAGAGACTCGGTAGCACAAGTCAAACACGCACAACAACAAAACTATCACCACAAGCACGGGTTACACACAACTCAAAGTACCTTCGTTTAAGTCAACAAACCGGGTTCCAACCCCAAAATACTACATTCTTTCCTACCTTCAAAGACCTCTCTTTACGTAGAAACCATACGATACTATCACAATAGTATCACACACATTCATGTTTAGAACACGTACTTCAAACACAATTAACATAACGTCAAGTATACTTTTTAAAAGTCCAAGTAATTAACTCCTTTAAGGTCAAGTATTCCTACCTTTTAAAACCAAGTCATTTACTTTTCCCCTAAGAAAAGTTCGATATTTGAAACAAGTGATTTATACTTTCAAACTCAAGTTACTTCTCTTTTCCAAAATCCGATTACATTATCCTTTACAATCCATTAAGTTCATTCTTTGGAATTTTAAGAAAAACGAACTTGTTGTCAATGATTCTCATTTAAGCGACCATGATCTAGGAAATGTAATATCATTTTGTCTCATCTTAGTTTCTATGCGGATGGAGGTTTCTCTGGTTTTAGTATAATCAATTAGTGAAACCATTTCCTTTATTAGCGCTATGATGGTGTGTTCGATACTTGTTCCCACTTTCAAATCCATTTCACATTCTTAGTAGTTATACCTAACTTCCCATAAAGCTAGTATAACTCTTAAGTTTTCAAAAACCAAGTATTACTCATTACTCACGAATGAGGTTTTACAACTTTTGAATACATTACAAAACTTTCACAATTCTAAGTTAAGTCTCTTATCTTACAAGATCAAGTCTCTTAACTTCTACCAATCAACAACCGTTCTTTTACTCACATAAAGTTGTTATAATCGACTTCCCATAAAGCCGTTATAACCCCTTATGTTTTAAACCAACCAATTACCACATAAACATTTATGAGACCAAGAGGGCTCATTCTTTAAGCAGAGTGCCCATTACTAACGGATAAGACTTACTACTCTTACACCTAATGAAGCCCTTTACACTTCATAACAAGTCAAGACACAATTTGGAAAATCAATTTCCTTTAACACTCGTCGTCAACGCACTATATATTTCACAAATAGTCATCTTTGAAGAGGATAGGAAGAATCACATACCTCGCGACGATTGTCGACACTAAGCAAAATGCTCCTCGATCTTATCTCCTTAAGAAGAATATGCTACACGTAGTACTTCAATCCTATAAGGGCCATAAAACGTCTATCAAACTCTAGTTTGAACGTAGAGTAAACTAAGTACAAGGCCCTACATTCTACGGAAATTGGGCCAGAACTTCCTTTGTTTCTATTAACTTGCCACCTTCACAAGGCCGAAATCAACAAGGCTACAAGATCCAAATCTAAGCCAACTTAACTATAACGACCTCGGGCTCACAAATCTATACAAACTTAACTATAACAGCCTCGGGCTCACAAATCTATTCAAACTCTAAATATAATGACCTCGGGCTCACAGATCTATACTACTATCACAAGTAAAACTCAAATCCAAGAGGAAGGAAACTTTTACCTTTTGGAAAAGCCCACAAGCCCTTTTCTTCCACTTCCTTTCCACAAACTCGTCCACGGTGCTTCCACAAGTTCACCAACACCTTTTTCCTCCTTGCCGCTCCAACAGTTCCCTAAGGCCGGGTTTCTCAAAAACCTAGAGAGAAGGAGAGAGGGTTTTCTCTTGGGAGGTTTGAAATGAAATGGCCAAGTCTTCCAAGACTTGGCCTAAAGTAGGCTTCTATCGCTGGTCAAAGGATGGGAGGACACTTGTCACCCTCCCATAGGCTCCTTATAAAAATATCCCGATTTTTCTCCTTTACCCGAGAAAATCCCGCCTCGGCGCGCGGCCCGCCGCGGCGCCATGGCGCTGCACTCAGAAAATAATTGCAGCGTCTGCGCGCGGCCAGATTCGGCGCATGGCGCCAACACCGCAGACCCTCGGTACAATCGGCGCGGCCCTCGCTCTCCGGGCCACTGAACCCCGAAGTCGCTGCTACTTTGCTGCGCCAAACTTGAAACTTCCATAACTTTTGACTCGATGTCAATCGACGAGCGGTTGGTTGCGTTGGGACCTAGATTCAACGGACTACACACTAGGCCTTTTAAACACCTTACAATCCTTAACAACTGGGGTCCAATACTCAAAGGTAAACTCAAAATCCTTCCAACACATGTTTGCAACTTATCTATCCTCTAGAATTTACTGGGTGTAACATTCTTCCCCTTAGAAACATTCGTCCGAATGTTCCTTCCAAGTCTTGAGAACACGTGCGCGGTATAGTCTTCACTACTATACCTACCAAAACTCATTTATGCCTCTCATGGCCATAATATAGAAATCACGCGTCTCCAAATTCCATTAACGGAAATCACCTCTACGTGCAAACATCACTATTTTCTCCTCCTTGGTCTAAAGGATACTCTCCTTTTCAGCGTACCTTCCTTGTACACTCACACTCTCTAGTACACGTTCCACAATTCAGTCACTGCTTCTGTTTCTACCACCTTGGAGTCACTACCTCCAACTCGTCCATCTTACTAATCCACGTCATGGAAGCTACCACTCCCATCACAAACTACTCATGGAATCATCACACAAAACTCCATGTATACCATACACTCCGACAAGGATTAACGATGAAAGGCTTCTACCCAAGACGGCCTTACATCTAAGGTCTCAAAATTTTTCTCATTCCCAAACTTACCCTCTTTAATAACCATGCTTCCAAAACACATTATATACACAAAGCTACCCGAACATAGCACTCAACACATCACCACAACATCAAAGCATACAATACTCTAGAGGGTTAAGAACGTACCTGTAACTATTGCTTCACTTCCCTTCTTGTCGCTCTACTCATGTTCTTTCCCGGCACGACGCACAAAAGGAGGAGGTGAACGATCGCGATCCCGAAGGTGAATCTCAACCTCCGCTATCTCTGGTGGGACAATTCCTTGCAAAATGGCGGCTGGCGCATGTAAGCAGATTCCCTATTAGCACGACACTCCCATCGTGGAGCCTACCACAATGGTCACAACGAGGTAAGGGTGGTCCCATCCGACTAACATCCTCGATCTCAAAAACCCAAACTGGAGCCACGACTGCTCGCGAAGTTTGAACGCCTGACGATCGAGGTGGAGCACTCCGTACTGGCGGAGGCGCATAACTAACTTTCTTCTTTGCCGAAGGTCACCAAGGACCTCGCCTTGGCCTACTCTGCGATCTTGGTCATTCCGTCGACTCCACGTGCCTCACATCCAAGTGCATGAGCTGCGTGCGGGCAATGTCCATGCCGGTGAAGAGCTACTCGAGCAACTCTCGCCAAATAGTCATCAAGCCACCGTGACATAGCGGTGCACTCGTCCTCCATGTCGGCTACTAACGCTGGGGCGTCTGAGCTAGTGAGTTAAACTCCACGTTGTACTCTGAACCGCACGCGCGGTTCGCCTCAACATCAAAAATCTGCGGCGAGTCCTCTCATCCGTGGAGGCAAGAAATGTGCAAGAAATGCCTCGAGAACTCGTCCCATCTCATTTGGAAGTGCATGCCCTCCCGGGACAGCTCGCGAATCAAACGATCATGCGGTATCACGCGGCCGATGCGAACCTAGGACCACCGACTCGGTCTCCGATGCCTTGATCACTCTCGCGATCCAGAATCCGGCTTGATGAACTCTGCGGATCATCCTCGTGCCTCGACGTAGAACTCTGGCGGGCGCAACTCGAAAAGTCCGCGACCTGGCTGTCCGATCTCGGGTGAACCACGGTGCTCATCGGGCTGCTGCGTCCGGCCTATCCTCGTGTCGGCCTGACCACGGCAATAATCGGGCCAACTCGCGTAACCCATCTCATGCTCCGGGCCGTGGATCGGAGGCTCGGTCTTGTGGTCTCGTAGAGAGGCCGCCATTTGCTACTCTCGCAGCCTCCTCTGTGCCTTGCCGCCACGGGCCTGGTTGCCTTTCGCAGGCATAATCGGTAAAACGAAACACGTCGGAGGGTCCAACTTACAACACGGCTAAGGCACGATCTCGTAATGAGAAGAATAGAAACCAATCCTAAATGTCCATGACCTCCCGATTATAGATGTGGTGCACAACACATCGATAATCAAGACTCTACTTAGACGGTGCGCAGACACTTTCCGAGGACTAATCGCTCGATACCATACATCACGACCGACCGGGCGCGATCGTGCCTTACCCGGGCACCCAAGAAGTCAAACAACATCATAGAAAAATCAGCGGAAATTAAAACTCATGCATGATAACAAATGAAAAGAGAAAACATGCTAACCAAGCGGTTACCTTTTCTGAAAAATAACTAACACGAGCAGCCATAATCCACCTTGGCATTACTACGCACCTCTAAGAATTTTTATAACATCTCGGCGGGACGGGGCCGCCATACCACAGAATGTACAAAAGTTCTACAACTTCAGGAACCGCACCAAGTGACAAAGTCTCGAAGGAATGGAGCTTTACGAGGCGGCGATCCAAAGGGTGCGGATCAACAAGCGATGTATCTCAACCTGCGGCATGAACGCAGCCCCGAAGAAGTCGATCAACAGTGCAGGTATGCGAAACAGAAAAATACTGTAAATGAAATCATAATAGTCTATAAGGAAAACAGGAGACATGTATGATAACCAAACTACAGTACACCACGTATATACAGATCAGTCAAATCAAACCACTTCAAGTCAGGGACTCACGCCCGAAAGATCATTACTCAAAGTGGACGCATACTCGTGGGCTACCCAACGTGTCAGTATGTCCAACCCAATAACAAGATAATACTCACTGTGGACGCATACTCGTGGGCTACCCAACGTGTCAGTATGTCCAAACAAATACCCAGATAATACTCACTGTGGACGCATACTCGTGGGCTACCCAACGTGTCAGTATGTCCAAACAAATACCCAGATAATACTCACTGTGGACGCATACTCGTGGGCTACCCAACGTGTCAGTATGTCCAAACCAGTTTACAAGATAACACTCCTAATGGAAGCATACCCGTGGGCTACCCAACGTGTCGATATGTCCCAAAGGATCAATATAGTGGAAGCATACCCGTGGGCTACCCAACGTGTCGATATGTCCATCATACCACCCGATATCCGGCCCTCCGTCGAGAGACTCGGTAGCACAAAGTCAAACACTTGCACAACAACAAAACTATCACCACAAGCACAGACAGGTTACACACAACTCAAAGTACCTTCGTTTAAGTCAACAAACCGGGTTCCAACCCCAAAATACTACATTCTTTCCTACCTTCAAAGACCTCTCTTTACGTAGAAACCATACGATACTATCACAATAGTATCACACACATTCATGTTTAGAACACGTACTTCAAACACAATTAACATAACGTCAAGTATACTTTTAAAAGTCCAAGTAATTAACGCCTTTAAGTTCAAGTATTCCTAACTTTTTAAACCATGTCATTTACTTTTCCCTAAGAAAAGTTCGATATTTGAAACAAGTGATTTATAATTTCAAACTCAAGTTACTTCTATTTTCCAAAATCAATTAAATTATCCTTTACAATCCATTAAGTTCATTCTTTGGAATTTTAAGAAAAACCAGAACTTGTTGTCAATGATTCTCATTTAAGCGACCATGATCTAGGAAATGTAATATCATTTTGTCTCATCTTAGTTTCTATGCGGATGGAGGTTTCATGGTTTTAGTATAATCAATTAGTCGAAACCATTTCCTTTATTAGCTGCTGATGGTGTGTTCGATACTTGTTCCCACTTTCAAATCCATTTCACATTCTTAGGCCGTTATAACTAACTTCCCATAAAGCTAGTATAACTCTTAAGTTTTCAAAAACCAAGTATTACTCATTACTCACGAATGAGGTTTTACAACTTTTGAATACATTACAAAACTTTCACAATTCTAAGTTAAGTCTCTTATCTTACAAGATCAAGTCTCTTAACTTCTACCAATCAACAAGTTCTTTTACTCACATAAAGTTGTTATAATCGACTTCCCATAAAGCCGTTATAACCCCTTTATGTTTTAAACCAACCAATTACCACATAAACATTTATGAGACCAAGAGGGCTCATTAACACAAGCAAGTGCCCATTACTAACGGATAAGACTTACTACTCTTTACACCTAATGAAGCCCTTTACACTTCATAACAAGTCAAGACACAATTTGGAAAATCAATTTCCTTTAACACTCGTGCGTCAACCGCACTATATATTTCACAAATAGTCATGCTGAAGAGGATAGGAAGAATCACATACCTCGCGACGATTGTCGACACTAAGCAAAATGCTCCTCGATCTATCTCCTTAAGAAGAATATGCTACGTAGTACTTCAATCCTATAAGGGCCATAAAACGTCTATCAAACTCTAGTTTCGACGTAGAGTAAACTAAGTACAAGGCCCTACATTCTACGGAAATTGGATGAACTTCCTTTGTTTCTATTAACTTGCCACCTTCACAAGGCGAAATCAACAAGGCTACAAGATCCAAATCTAAGCCAACTTAACTATATGACCTCGGGCTCACAAATCTATACAAACTTAACTATATGACCTCGGGCTCACAAATCTATTCAAACTCTAAATATAATGACCTCGGGCTCACAGATCTATACTACTATCACAAGTAAAACTCAAATCCAAGAGGAAGGAAACTTTTACCTTTTGGAAAAGCCCACAAGCCCTTTTCTTCCACTTCCTTTCCACAAACTCGTCCACCGGTGCTTCCCACAAGTTCACCAACACCTTTTTCCTCCTTGCGCGCTCCAGCGGTTCCCTAAGGCCGGGTTTCTCAAAAACCTAGAGAGAAGGAGATGGGTTTTCTCTTGGGAGGGTTTGAAATGAAATGGCCAAGTCTTCCAAGACTTGGCCTAAAGTAGGCTTCTATCGCTGGTCAAAGGATGGGAGGACACTTGTCACCCCTCCATAGGCTCCTTATAAAAATATCCCGATTTTTCTCCTTTACATGAAAATCCGCCTCGGCGCGCCATGCGCGCCGCGCTAACACTTCAGAAAATAATTGCACGCTGCGCGCCGCCGCTGCATTCGGCCGCGGCGCCAACACCGCAGACCCTCGGTACAATCGGCGCGCGACCTCGCTCTCCGGCGCATACTGAACCTGAATCAAGTCATCGCTTTCATTGATCGCCAAACTTGAAACTTCCATAACTTTTGACTCGATGTCCAATCGGCGAGCGGTTGGTTGCGTTGGGACCTAGATTCAACGGACTACACACTAGGCCTTTTAAACACCTTACAATCCTTAACAACTGGGGTCCAATACTCAAAGGTAAACTCAAAATCCTTCCAACACATGTTTGCCAACTTATCTATCCTCTAGAATTTACGGGGTGTAACATGAGGAGAGCCTGTGTGGATAGATTCTTGACCTTGAGGCAGAATGGGAGGACTATCAGAGAGTACAACCTGGAGTTTGACTCATTGGCCAGATATGCGTACACCATTGTAGCTGACATGACATACAGAGTTCATCGCTATGTGATGGGGCTAGACCGTCATATGATTACTGCATGCTTGGGGGTGGCCCTTCAGCCAGGTATGGATATTGCGGAGATGCGGCGTATGCGAGGATAGAGGATAGAGAGAGGAGGATCGGCTTGACTCGAGCCGGCCAAGAGGCTGTGCAGCAGGTCTCAGGGCGCTTTGAGGCGGACAACCTCAGCAGCAAACTAGATCCACATTTCAGCCGGCACAGAGTGCCGCTTCGATTTTACGGCGGGAGGTTGATCGATCGGGGCCGAGGGCAGAGACCGTCATCGATCGAGACCACCCACATCTCGGTGTGTTCGATGCGGTAGGTCCCACCCGGGCGAGTGTCGTATGGCTTCGGGAGCTTGTTAATCTTGTGGCCAGCAGGGCCATTTGAAGATAGATTGTCCGACCAGAGGCGGCGGGAGTGTTATGGTTCAGCCAGCGAAGTCGATTCTTTGGATCTTCGTCTTGGTGGTTATGCGCCGGAGGCGGGTGTTCACGGACCATGAGCGCGGCGAAGTCGTGGTGGGAGTCCCAGTTCCAGCGGTCCTCAGAACCGCATATATGTTATGTCCACCGTCGGGACGGGAGGCATCACGGATGTAAATCGCCACAGTACATTGGTTTCATGTTGTGATGTATATGCTTTGATAGATCCGTGTTCTACCTTATCCTATATATCTCCTCATATTCTGGTAGAATAGGGATAGAGCGAGTCCATAAAACCTTTTGAGGTGGCTACGCGATAGATGATTCGGTGGTAGTGGCGGGTATATAAGGCTTTCGGTGACTATATCTGATCGTCGGACCTAGCCGACTTGATAGAGTTGGATATGACGGACTTTGATGTGATTATGGGTATGGATTGGCTAGCGTCTTGCTATGCCAATGTGGATTGTAGAGAGAGATTGGTACGGTTCCAGTTTCCTGGAGAGCCGGTTATCAAGTGGAAGGGAATACTGCGTCGCCGAGGGGTAGGTTTATTTCTTACCTCAAGGCTAGAAAGATGGTGCGAAAGGGGTATATCTACCATATGGTTCGGGTATTCGACATCGGTCGAGATACCGGACCTTGATCGATTCAGGTTGTTAGAGAGTTTCGGGCGTATTCCCAGACGATCTCCCGGGTATCCCTCCTGAGAGGGAGATTGAGTTTTGCATTGATATATCGCCAGACACTCGACCTATATCTATTCCACCATACAGGATGGCACCTGCTGAGTTGAGGGAGTTGAAATACTTGCTGAAGGATTTACTGGAAAAAGGCTTTATATGGCCTAGTGTTTCTCCTTGGGGAGCGCCGATTTTATTTGTAAAGAAGAAGGATGAGATTGTCACGACCTGAACCCGGGCCCGTGACTGGTGCCTTACCCCGGGCACCCTAGTGATACAACATCAGAGAAAACCAGCGAAAATAAAAACTTAAACATGCAAATAGACATGGATCAAGATGAAAGAAAACGGGCCAACCAAAATGGTTGCCTTTCAACATAAATATATATATAAACATTTGAACAGTTACAATTCTTACAACCCTGCCCACAACAGTGCTACAGACCTCTAAGATTTTTACAACAACTATGGCGGGACAGGGCCCCGCCATACCCCTGAATGTACAAGAACCTACAGACTCAGGGTAACATACCAAAGATAAGCCTCCGAAGGAACGGAGCTTCCCAATACGCTGAAAGGTGATCCTATAAGCGGGGATCGACAGCCGATGTACTTCTACCTGCGGCATGAACGCAGCCCCCCGAAGGAGGTCAGTACAACAGGTACCAAGTATGTGAAACTGTAAAGTACTATAAATGAAATCATAGCAGTCTATATAAAGCAGGAGACATGTATGATAACCAAACTCTGATCCAACATATAAACGATATGTCAAGTCGTGGACTCACGCCTCCAAATCATCACTCGTGCGTGGAATTCCTTCGCCAGCTGCGATCTATGATATAACAACACCAAGGAGTACACCTGAACACCAAGTCCTACCTAATGCCAAAGCCGTACCACGAGACCTCGTCACTATACTGACTCGCGAAGCTGACACGTGGCAAGTGCAATAACCTATACCCGATCCACTGCGCGCGTAGGCGACGGGGCAAGTAACGACTACGCGCGATAACAACCGTAAGTCACGATACTTCGCGAAGGCGACACGTGGTAGGTGCAACAACATGCCCGGATCCACTGCGCGCGTGGTGGCGGGGCAAGTAAACAGGCTACGCACCCAATCACAACCGTAAGTCACGATACTTCGCTATAACAAAAAATGGTCACATGTCTACAGATTCCATCAACGGTGTAGACATGCCCATGTACCAATGCTAATGGAAGCATATCCGTGGATCTCCCGTCACTGCCGGTACGTCCAAGTAAGTTCTCAACAAGTCAACCGACCCTCCATCGAGAAACGCGGTAGAATAGAAACACAATTCTTGCACAACAAAGACTATCTCAATAAGCATAGGCAAGTTACACAACAACAAACATAGGCTAGTTACACAACAACAAGCATAGGCAAGTTACACAACAACAAGCATAGGCAAGTTACACAACAACAAGCATAGGCAAGTTACACAACAACAAGCATAGGCAAGTTATATCTAACTCAAGGTACTTTCATTTTATATCAAAGTCCGGGTTTTAACCCTAAAGTACTACGTACGTTAAATTCCTTTTAAAGAGATTCATTCCCTTTATAAAAGTCACCCGATACCCGTAGTATAAAAAAATAGAGTGACTTACATCTTTTAAGTAAACCAAAACAACTTCTCTTTTTAAAGTCAAGTTTCCATATTAAAACCAATAATAAAAGCCCTTCTTTTGTTTTCATAAAGTCGTTATAACCAACTTCCCATAAAGCTGTTATAACACTTTAAGTTTTAAACCATTTTAAGACAACACAATACCTTTCTTTTCCCTAAAGTTCCCGTTTGCCTAATTTCAATTACTCAAGTCTCTTTTTAGAAAAGTTTCACAGTTCAATGTCTTAATCTCTGTTTTAAAACAATTGAGTAACATATGCCATAAAGTAGGTTATTCTTATTCATAATCAATCTTATTAAGCGACCATGATCTAGGAAATGTAATATCATTTTGTCTCATCTTATCTTATGCAGATGGAGGTTTTTACTGGTTTTAATAATACTTCATTATTCAATACATTTTCCTTTATTAACGCTGCAGTGGTTTGTCGATACACATTCTGATTTCCGAAATCAGTAAAACATTATTCCTTTTAAAAACCACGTACTCATTACTCACGAATGAGGTTTCACACAAAACTCATATTAATTCAATTAAGTTAAGTCTCTTATCTTATAAGATTAAGTCTCTTAACTTCTAAAAATCAGTAAACCATTCTTTTTATCTTTCTTAAGACGTTATACCTAACTTCCCATAAAGCTAGTATAACTCTTATGTTTTCAAAACCAAGTATTACTCTTCTTTCAAAAAGGTTTCTTATTTCTTTGAAATACTTCAAGATTCTTCTTATTAGCTTAAGTCAAAAGACATTGCCATAACACTATATTCGATTAACACGACGTCTACCGTACTATATCTATATTACTTTTAAAATATTTCAAGGTTCTTATTATTCAGCTTAAGTCAAAAGACATTGCGTACAACTATATTCGATTAACACGACATCTACCATACCATATATTATTGGGCTTAAGTCAAAAGACATTGCCGTACTATATATATATCTTCCTTTAAAATATCATGCTCAAGAGTATAGGAAGAATCACATACCTCGCGACGATTATCGACAATAAGCAAAACGCTCCACGGCTATAACCCGGCTAGCCTTGTCCACCTTCTAAGTAGCACATGCTACTTGCAGAACATTCAACCAATAAAGGTTTATCAGTCTACTGTAATATAGTCCTATGTAAGTACAGTTTAATCTTCTTCTATATATCTTATATTCATTTCTATACTACTACAGTATGTAATTTCCAATTACACTAGAAGGACAGTAGTATTTACCTCGATGAGCCCAAAATTATCCAAGTATAAAGTCGCTCCTGAGCAACGTTAAGCTCCTACTCCGAGTGCTCTAATCCGCTCCAAACAACCCTTAGAAGTTCTACGCAACTTCTACTTAACACTTCAACCGACTATGAAGGTTTTCCTTAGGGTTTCGTTTTTGTGACTGAGGGAAAGTATAATAGTATTTCCGGACTCTACGTATAGAGGTAACTTTGGAAAGTACTACAAGGTATAGGGCTAAAGTATTTGGGCATTATAACAATACTTGGAGAGTATTTCTATACCACAAAAGGGGTATTTATACGAAAACAACTAGGCTAGGGGGGGGTAGGTTTGACGAGGGCCTCTCAGGGGAGGGGTTGTGGTGGACGAAACTCAAGAGGGAGGGAGTAGTTTGAGACTTAGAAAGATTGCTCAAGTTTTGGATGAAGAAGTTCATCAACTTAGAGGGGTATTTATAGGTCAAGCAATGGCCAACCAATGGCCAAGATCAAGCCAAGTGCCATGCAAGTGTAGGGTCAAGATTTAACCATGTGGACCTTATCCATCTACCACCAAAAATATCACAAATATCCTACCTACTCCCTTGCCACCTTTCGTCCAACTTGCCGCCCCAAGTCCTTCCAATGTGAGGGTGACACTTGTCACCCTCCCGTTGGTCCAAAATGTTTCGTCTCTCGGAAAAATCCGCAAAAATTAAAAATGACATAGCCGTATTTTTCCCTTCGCAAGTTTAGTAAAACGTTTCGTCGAAAAACGACTCTTTTCGGCACTTGTGCACAAAATTTTCGAACTTGTCAAATCTTAAGGCTCAAATTTAAATACGTACGCCCTCACGTACATACTCTGGAAATACGGGGTATAACATTCTCCCCTCCTTAGAAACATTCGTCCCGAATGTTCCTTCTCAAGACGGATAACGATGAAGTTCTTCTAACAAGTTGCCAACGCCACACCTGGCCATGAAATAACACACGTTTTCTTCCTTCCTTACTCGTCGTGCCCTTCTCGAACACTTGAACTCTTCTAGAATACGTACCACACTTCAGTCATTGCTTCAGTTCCCAAACTTGGTCATCTTACTAGCCTCAATCTTCCTTAAGGCCATTCCCGGCCTTCACGGTCCGCTTCTGGTCGAACATATCCACGAACTCATACGATGGTCATCTAAACTTGGGCCTAGCACCCTCGTGACCCTACCACCTGGCGGGACCACCCAGAGCTGACCTCACCTCGAAACAGGCCGCGGGTTGGCCCGCAACATGGCCCCAACCCGACCTACTTAACGCATCACGCTCTTGTTCCCCGATCCGGAACAATCTTACCTATACAGGTCATGAAAGCTACCACTTCCATTTCACACTACCCAGGGACTTATCACACAATACATTCTTGACATACAATGCACTCCGACAAGGATCACTTGCAAAATCTGGTACTCAAGATGGCCTTACATCTAAGGTCTCAACTGTAATATTCTAAGGTTCATCATTTCTCACCCCCCAGGCTTACCCTTTTTCACTAACTAGGTTTCTTAATCACATTTTAGCACAAAGCTATCCGAACATAACACTTAACACATTATCATAACACCAATACATACAAGTCTCTTAGAGGGTTTAAGGATATACCTGAAAGTAGGCGGTTCAAAGGACCGCTAAAACTGGGAACTTCCACCGCGACCTCTACCGTGGCCTGCCGGTGTATGAACATCCTGCCTAGCTATGGAAGGTGAAGAACCCGCAACCGATCTAGTAGTCTGTGCTATCCACCGATCATACCACGGTGACAGTCTCGTCAAATGGCCCTGTCGGCCGCAAGTATATCAATCTCCCAAACCAGTACGACATTCCCCCCTATGGGCTTTACCACAATAGTCCCACTGAGATACGGGTGGCCTCATCCGGCGAGCACTCCTGCTCCCCTGAAAATCTGAACCACAGGAGCCCCGACCGCTCTGAATATTCCAAACGTCGGCGACGGTGGGGACCACTTGCATGGCGGCGCATAGCGGCTTCTTCTTTGAGGCGGTCGCCTCGAAAGTCATCAAAGGACCTGCTGTTGCGGCCCTTCCTGCGATCTCGGTCATTCCATCGATTCTTCGCTCTCACATCCAAGTGCATAAGCTGCGTGCGGGCAATGTCCATGCCCGATCAAGAGCTACACGAACAACTCTCGCTAGGTAATCATCGAGCCTGTAACATATCGGTGCACCGATCCTCCATACTAGCTACCAACGCGAGGACGTCGCCAATGAGTCGAACTCCAAATTGTACTCCCGAACCGTCGCGTTCTGCCAGTAATACCAAAAATGTTTACGGCGAGCCCTCGCCATCTGCGAGGCGAAGTGTAAGAAATGCCTTTGAGAACTCGTCCCATATAGTGAAGTGCATTCTCTCCCGGGGCAGCTCGCGAATCAAACGATCATTGCGGTATCACGCGGCCGATGCGAACCTAGGACCACCGACTCGGTCTCCGATGCCTTGATCACTCTCATGATCCGTCATGGCTGCGGATGAACTCCTGCGGATCATCCTCGTGCCTCGACCCATAAAACTCGGGCGGGTTACATCTCGTAAAATCCCGTAGCCTCCAACTATCGATCTAGGGTGAACCATTGGTGCTCTTTGGCCGCTGCGTCGGCCACTTATCCTCAAGTCGCCCTGACCACGGCCATCGGGCCGCTCGCTTGTAACCCATCTCTTCGCTCCGCATGCGGGATGGAGGCTCAGTCTTGTGGTCTGTAGAGGCCGCGCTTCTACTCGCGACTCCTCTCTGCCGCCTTGCCGCCGGCGGGTTGCCTTACGCGGAGGCATAATCGTAAAAGCGAAGTGCGTCGAGAGGTCCAACTTACAACACGACTCTAAGGCACGATCTCGGAATGAGAAGAAGGAAAACCAATCCTAAATGTCCTATAGCCTCACGATTATAGATGTGGTGCGCACACATCGATAATCAAACTCTACTAGACACGGTGCGTAGACACTTTCCGAGGACTAATCGCTCCGATACCACTTTTGTCATGACCAACCGGGCCGTGATCGTGCCTTACCCGGGCACCCTAGTGATACAACATCAGAGAAAACCAGCGGAAATAAAAACTTAAACATGCAAATAGACATGGATCAAGATGAAAGAAAACAGGCCAACCAAAATGGTTGCCTTTCAACATAAATATATATATAAACATTTGAGCGATTACAATTCTTACAACCGCCCACAGCGATTACTCTGGACCTCTAAGATTTTTACAACAACTATGGCGGGACAGGGCCCCGCCATACCCCTGAATGTACAAGAACCTACAGACTCAGGGTAACATACCAAAGATAAGCCTCCGAAGGAACGGAGCTTCCCAATACGCTGAAAGGTGATCCTATAAGCGGGGATCGACAGCCGATGTACTTCTACCTGCGGCATGAACGCAGCCCCCCGAAGGAGGTCAGTACAGTACCAAGTATGTGAAACTGTAAAGTACTATAAATGAAATCATAGCAGTCTATATAAAGCAGGAGACATGTATGATAACCAAACTACTGATGACATATAAACAATATATCAAGTCGGGGACTCACGCCTCCAAATCATCACTCCTGCGTGGAATTCCTTATCACCGCCGTGATGCATGATATAACAACACCAAGGAGTACACCTGAACACCAAGTCCTACCTGATGCCAAAGCCGTACCACGAGACCTCGTCACTATACTGACTCGCGAAGCTGACACGTGGCAAGTGCAATAACTTATACCCGATCCACCTGCGCCACGTAGGCGGCGGGGCAAGTAACGACTCGCGCACCCGATCACCGTAAGTCACGATGCGCCGCGCGAAGGCGACACGTGGTAGGTGCAACTCGCATGCGAGATCCACCTGCGCCACGTAGCTGACGGGGGCAAGTAAACAGGCTACGCACCCAATCACAACCGTAAGTCACGATACTTCGCTATAACCAAAAATGGTCACATGTCCACAGATTCCATCAACGGTGTAGACATGCCCATGTACCAATGCTAATGGAAGCATATCCGTGGAATCTCCCGTCACTGCCGGTACGTCCAAGTAAGTTCTCAACAAGTCAAGGCCTCCATCGAAACGCGGTAGAATAGAAACACAATTCTTGCACAACAAAGACTATCTCAATAAGCATAGGCAAGTTACACAACAACAAACATAGGCTAGTTACACAACAACAAGCATAGGCAAGTTACACAACAACAAGCATAGGCAAGTTACACAACAACAAGCATAGGCAAGTTACACAACAACAAGCATAGACAAGTTATACCTAACTCAAGGTACTTTCATTTTATATCAAAGTCCGGGTTTTAACCCTAAAGTACTACGTACGTTAAATTCCTTTTAAAGAGATTCATTCCCTTTATAAAAGTCACCCGATACCCGTAGTATAAAAAAATAGAGTGACTTACATCTTTTAAGTAAACCAAAACAACTTCTCTTTTTAAAGTCAAGTTTCCATATTAAAACCAATGATAAAAGCCCTTCTTTTGTTTTCATAAAGTCGTTATAACCAACTTCCCATAAAGATGTTATAACACTTTAAGTTTTAAACCATTTTAAGACAACATAATACCTTTCTTTTCCCTAAAGTTCCCGTTTGCCTAATTTCAATTACTCAAGTCTCTTTTTAGAAAAGTTTCACAGTTCAATGTCTTAATCTCTGTTTTAAAACAATTGAGTAATATATGCCATAGGCGAGTAGGTTATTCTTATTCATAATCAATCTTATTAAGCAGCCATGATCTAGGAAATGTAATATCATTTTGTCTCATCTTATCATCTATGCAGATGGAGGTTTTTACTGGTTTTAATAATACTTCATTATTCAATACATTTTCCTTTATTAACGCTGCAGTGGTTTGTCGATACACATTCTGATTTCCGAAATCAGTAAAACATTATTCCTTTTAAAAACCACGTACTCATTACTCACGAATGAGGTTTCACACAAAACTCATATTAATTCAATTAAGTTAAGTCTCTTATCTTATAAGATTAAGTCTCTTAACTTCTAAAAATCAGTAAACCATTCTTTTTATCTTTCTTAAGACGTTATACCTAACTTCCCATAAAGCTAGTATAACTCTTATGTTTTCAAAACCAAGTATTACTCTTCTTTCAAAAAGGTTTCTTATTTCTTTGAAATACTTCAAGATTCTTCTTATTCAGGCTTAAGTCAAAAGACATTGCAGTAACACTATATTCGATTAACACAAATGCGTCTACCGTACTATATCTATATTCCTTTTAAAATATTTCAAGGTTCTTATTATTGGGCTTAAGTCAAAAGACATTGCTTGTACAACTATATTCAGTTAGCACACGTACATCTACCATACCATATATTATTCAGGCTTAAGTCAAAAGACATTGCCGTACTATATATATATCTTCCTTTAAAATATCATGCTCAATAGTATAGGAAGAATCACATACCTCGCGACGATTATCGATAATAAGCAAAACGCTCACGGTATAACGCTAGCCTTGTCCACCTTCTAAGTACGACTGGTAACATTCAACCAATAAAGGTTTATCGGTCTCGTAATATAGTCCTATGTAAGTACAGTTTAGTCTTCTTCTATATATCTTATATTCATTTCTATACTACTACAGTATGTAATTTCCAATTACACTAGAAGGACAGTAGTATTTACCTCGATGAGCCCAAAATTATCCAAGTATAAAGTCGCTCCTGAGCAACGTTAAGCTCCTACTCCGAGTGCTCCAATCCGCTCCAAACAACCCTTAGAAGTTCTACGCAACTTCTACTTAACACTTCAACCGACTATGAAGGTTTTCCTTAGGGTTTCGTTTTTGTGACTGAGGGAAAGTATAATAGTATTTCCGGACTCTACGTATAGAGGTAACTTTGGAAAGTACTACAAGGTATAGGGCTAAAGTATTTGGGCATTATAACAATACTTGGAGAGTATTTCTATACCACAAAAGGGGTATTTATACGAAAACAACTAGGCTAGGGGGGGTAGGTTTCGGCCACGGGGCCTCTCAACGGGGGCGGGGGTGTGGTGGACGAAACTCAAGAGGGAGGGAGTAGTTTGAGACTTAGAAAGATTGCTCAAGTTTTGGATGAAGAAGTTCATCAACTTAGAGGGGTATTTATAGGTCAAGCAATGGCCAACCAATGGCCAAGATCAAGCCAAGTGCCATGCAAGTGTAGGGTCAAGATTTAACCATGTGGACCTTATCCATCTACCACCAAAAATATCACAAATATCCTACCTACTCCCTTGCCACCTTTCGTCCAACTTGCCGCCCCAAGTCCTTCCAATGTGAGGGTGACACTTGTCACCCTCCCGTTGGTCCAAAATGTTTCGTCTCCCGGAAAAATCCTCAAAAATTAAAATTGACATAGCCGTATTTTTCCCTTCGCAAGTTTAGTAAAACGTTTCGTCGAAAAACGACTCTTTTCGGCACTTGTGCACAAAATTTTCGAACTTGTCAAATCTTAAGGCTCAAATTTAAATACGTACGCCCTCACGTACATACTCTGGAAATACGGGGTATAACAGAGACGCTGCGTATGTGTGTTGATTACAGGCAGCTGAATAAGGTAACTATCAAGAACAGATACCCCTTCTCCAGGATTGATGATTTGTTTGACCAGTTGTAGGGTGCGAGGTGTTTCTCCAAGATAGACCTGCGGTCTGGTTATCATTAGGTGCGAGTTAGAGAGGCAGATATCACAAAGGCGCATTGGGACCGGTATGGGCACTATGAGTTGGTGATGTCTTTCCGGGTTGACCAACGCCCAACAATATTCATGGATTTGATGAACAAGGTGTTCAAGCCATTCTTGGATATGTTCGTTATAGTATTCATTGATGATATCTGGTTTATTCGCTAGAGAGCAGACCATGCAGATCATTTGAGGACGGTACTGAGAGTCCTCCAGGACCGGCAGTTGTATGCCAAGTTCTCAAAATGCGAGTTTTGGTTGGCTTTAGTGGCTTCCTTAGGGCATGTTATGGGCCGATGGTATTCAGTTGATACAACAAAGATTGGCGATCAGACTTGGCCTAGACCAGCTACACCGACGGAGTGCGCGGCGTTTTGGGCCTTGCGGGTTATGTGGAGATTTATGGAGAAGTTCGCTTCCCATTTCAAAGACCTTTGACTAGGTGACCGAGAAAGAAGCTATGTTCGGTGGGCGGATGCTTGTGAGAGAGCTTCGATTCTTGAAGGAGAAATTGGCGGCGCCCGATTCTTACTCTTCGGAGGTTTAGACGGATATGTGGTTTATTGTGATGCGTCGGGTGTCGGGCTTGGGTGCGTGCTGATGCAGCACGGTAAAGTTATAGCTTACGCATCTCGACAGCTCAGGAAACATGAGAAGAACTACCCCACACATGACTTAGAGTTGGCAGCAGTGATTCATGCCTTGAAGATCTGGAGACATTATTTATATGGAGTTCATGTGGATATTTACACAGACCACAAGAGCCTCCAGTATATCTTCAGCCAGAGGGAGCTGAACTTGTGGCAGAGACGGTAGTTAGAGCTACTTAAGGATTATGATGTCGATATCCTATACCACCCAGGGAAGGCCAATGTAGTTGCAGATGCCCTTAGTCGCAGATCGATGGGTAGTCTGTCAGATGTGCAGCCAGAGAAAAGGGGCATGGTCCGCGAGTTACATCAGCTAGCGAGCCTTGGGGTTCATTTGGTTGGTTCTGATAGTAATGGGGTTCGGGTTCGAGAGGTTGCCGAGTCGTCCATCGTCGAGGAGGTGAAGAGGCGACAGTATGAGGATCTGATTATGGTACGATATCGAGATACGGCTCTTCGAGAGGAGAAGAGTCTATTTGAAGTAGCACCTGATGGGGTGCTAAGATTTGAGGGCAGGTTATGTGTTCCCAATGTAGCAGGACTTCGTCAGCATATTCTGGGGGAGGCACACAATGCTCGTTACTCTATTCATCCGGGGTCGACTAAGATGTACCACGACCTCAGAGCTATGTATTGGTGGGATGGCCTGAAGAGGGACGTTGCGGAGTTTGTGGCGCAGTGTCCGAATTGTCAGCAGGTCAAGGTGGAGCACCAAAGGCCTGGTGGGTTGTTGCAGACGATAGAGATTCCGACGTGGAAGTGGGAGGTGATCAATATGGACTTTATTACAGGGTTACCTCACACTCAGAGGAAGCATGATTCCATCTGGGTTATTGTCGACAGGCTGATGAAATCAGCCCACTTTATCTGATCAGACGACTTTTTCTAGAGGATTATGCTAGATTGTATATCAGAGAGATTGTGAGACTGCACGGGGTTCCTATATCGATTATTTCAGACAGAGGAGCCCAGTTCACAACTAACTTTTGGAGGTATTTCCAGAAGGGATTAGGGACACATGTGAGTCTCAGTACTGCATTTCATCCTCGGGCCAAGCCGGACGGTAGGCGTACTAACCGGATACTTGAGGATATCTGCGGAGTGCATGTTATTGATTTGAGGTATTGGGAGGATCATTTATCTCTTGTGGAGTTTGCATATAACAACAGCTACCATTCTAGTATCCAGATGGCGCCTTATGAGGCCTTATACGGGAGGAAGTGCAGGTCACCGATAGGCTGGTTTGATGTGGGAGAAGTTCAGTTAGTCGGGCCGGACTTGGTTCAGCAGGCGGTGGATAAGGTGAAGCTTATCCAGGAACGGTTATTGTCATCTCAGAGTCGACAGAAGTCGTATGCAGATCATCGGTGTCGACACTTGGAGTTTGAGGTGGATGATTGGGTCTTCCTGAAGGTATCACCCATGAAGGGCGTGATGAGATTTGGGAAGAAAGGGAAACTTAGCCCAAAGTACATTGGGCCTTACCAGATTGTCCGTAGGGTAGGCAAGGTTGCCTATGAGTTGGATCTGCCGTCCGATCTGGAGGCATTACATCCAGTTTTTCATGTGTCTATGTTGCGAAAGTGTATTGGAGACCCATCTAGAGTGCATCCAATTTGTGATGTCCAGGTGACAGAGGGGTTATCATATGAGGAGAGTCCCATAGTGATACTCGATCGTCAGGTTAGGCGACTACGGACAAAGGATGTGGCTTCCGTCAAGGTCTTATGGCGGAACGAGAACAGGGAAAAAATGACATGGGAAGCAGAGGAGGACATGATGAAGAAGTATCCTCACTTGTTCCCTACACCTCCAGGTAACCCACTTTCCTGCTTGTTAGTTTTAATTTGGCATATATGCTTAAGTGTTGTTGTGGCCGTGTAGAGCGTCTCTTTTGCAAGAAGAATAGTTAAGAGGGTCTATGTCGATATTGTGATTTGAGTAAGCATAGAAGGAACATTCGGGACGAATGTTTCTAAGGGGGGGATAGTGCTACACCCCGTAACTTAGGTCATGCTGATGAGAACGTACGGAAGGAATTAAGATTTAAATTTTAGAAAGATAGGTTGACAGAATGTTTCGGACAGGTTTTAGTCAACTTTGATGCGGTTTATGTCCAGTTGCATTAGGAGTTCCTAGGTGTTTCAAAGGCCTAGTATGTAGTTCGTTGAGTCTAGTTCCCAACGCAACAAACCGTTCGTCGATAGGACATCAGAGTAGGAAGTTATGGAAGTTACAAGTTCAGTGCGCAGTCGAGCAGAAAAGTATTTTCGGTCAGGTGCCACAGCGCCGCGGCGCCGGAAGCAGGGCCGTGGCGCCGGATATGCTGAAAAATCTCTGAAGTTGCAGCGCCGCGGCGCCGGAATGCAGGGCCGCGGCGCCGGAATGCAGGGCCGCGGCGCCGGAAGTGCTGAAGTTCTCGGAGGTTTCAGCGCCGCGGCGCTGAGGCGGGTTTCTGCGAAATCTTGGGGAAAAATCAGAAGATATTTCTTTTTAAAAGGCCATGGGAGGGTGACAAGTGTCCCTCCCATCTGATTTTGTGGAAGTGCTATTTATTGACCAAGTCTTGAAGACTTGGTCATTCTTCAAAACCCCCTTCTCTCTAAAAATTTCCTCTTCCTTCTCTCTAAAAATCTCTCTCCCTTCTCTCTAAAAATTCAAGAAGAAACCAAGGCCTCGAGAAATTTCAGAAAGGTAGCAAGAAGGAAACATGTTGACAAGCTTGTAGGAGGTTTGTGGAGGTGATTGTGGAAAGAAGGCAAGTGAAATTTGCTGGACTAATTTGGGTAAACCTAAGGTAACAATCCATTCTCCTTTTTAAGAAAATTGTGTTGCATGTGAGGAAGAAAGAACTTGTAGTTGTCAATATTGCTTTTAGGCATATTGCATGTAGGAATAACAATTTGGATTTGAAAGGATGAGATAAGAATGATATGTGAGCATGTTATAGCCAAGATACTATCTTAAAACTTATTGGATTATTTTAATTTGTATTGTGGGGCAGAATTTTACACGTCCAAGTTAGGCGTGTAATCCCCTTGTATTGCTGAATTGTTGGGCCTTAAATGTGGCGTTTAGTAGTTGAATTCGAGCCTTGAAAAGGTGGAAAAGTATGTAGAGACAAAGGAAGTGCTGTCCAATTTTCCGTAGAATAAGGGACTTTTCAATTAGAATGTTCTACGTTGAAGCTAGAAGCTAATGGACGTATTATGGTCATTATAGGTTGACATACTACGTGCGGTATATTGGACTTGCGAGTGGATTGACCCGAAGAGGTATGTGGAACATTCCTATCTCTTGAGCATGAATAGTTGTACTTATATAGTACGGTAGACGTACAATACTTTGATATCCTTTACTTATTTAAGTATGGCCAAGTTGGGCGAGTTAGGAGATTAACCCACTTCTTCAAAAGTATTAAGGATGTCTTAAGTTTTTAAAGTTAAGGGACTTGAAGTGTTTTAAGTATATGATACTTGTTTCGTTTTAAAAGTATAAGTCCCTTGAACATAGGAAAATGTAGTTGACTAAGGTATAAGGTTAATATAACGACTTTATGGAAAGTTGGTTATATTAGCTTTATGGAAAGTTAGAAGGAGAGATTTACTCTAAGTAAGATAACTTAAGGAAAAATGTGTCACGACCCGACCTCGGGCCCGCGACTGGTGCCTTACCCGGGAACCCTAGTGATAATACATCAAAGAAAAACCAGCGGAAATAAAAACTTACAGATATGAAACAATGAAATATAAGAAACAGGCTAACCAAAATGGTCACCTTTCTGTATATATATCAAAACCGAACATTTACATCCTTTACAAACCCGCCACACTTGTGATTACTCTGCACTCTAAGAGTTTTTATAACAACTATGACGGGACAGGGCCCCGCCATACCCCTGAATGTACAAGTACCTACAATGACAGGGGACTATACCAAAGATAAGCCTCCGGAGAAACGAAGCTTCCCAATACGCAGAACCGTGATCCTATGAGCGAGGATCAACAACCGGTGTACCTCTACCTGCGGCATGAACGCAGCCCCCCGAAGGAGGTCAGTACAACAGGTACCAAGTATGTGAAACTGAAAATACTGTAAATGAAATCATAATAGTCTATATAAAACAAGAGACATATATGATAACCAAACTACAGTACACCATATATAAATAGTCATGTAAAGTCAGGGACTCACGCCCTCACAGTCATCACTCATGCCCGTTGAATTCCTTCCTCACTGCCGGCAGTTTATGACATAAATCATACTCATGTGATGCGCCCGTGGCATCCTACCTCACTGTCGGCGTACACATATACAATAAATATATATATACCTCATGCCCGTGGAATCCTCCATCACTGCCGGCAGCCGTAGGTGTAACATATAACCAGTGTGGCGCGGTGGCATCCTACCTCACTGCGTATACATATACAATACATATATATATATAACGCGCCGCATGCCCTAATCCTCATCGTATAAGCATGGCCATAACGCGTGCCGGAATCCTCATCGTAGCGCAGTCTTCACGGGAGCTAGCCCATGGAGTAATAATATAACATGCCCCCGGAATCCCTCATCGTGGATACATGTCTTCACGGGGAGCTAGCCTATGGAGTAAAATATAACATGGTCGCATGCCCCAGAATCCCTCATCGTATAAGCATAGCCATGGAGTATTGAAACGCCCGGGCATCTAACCCGCATCCTGGCCGCATGCCCCGGAATCCCTCATCGTATAAGCATGGCCAAGATCAATCACAATGGAAGCATACCCGTGGAATCCTCCGTCACTGCCGGTACATCCAATAAAACGTCCGGGCATATAACCCGCATCCTGGTCGCATGCCCCGACATCCCTCATCGTATAAGCATGGCCAAGATCAATCACAATGGAAGCATACCCGTGGAATCCTCCGTCACTGTCGGTACATCCAATAAATTCACAACAAGTCAGCCGACCCTCCAACCGAGAGACGCGGTAACATAGTAATACCACCAAAGGCTATCACAACTAGCATAGACAAATTTAACATACTCTTAGACTTCCATTTTACGACAACAAATCCGGGTTTTAACCCCAAGGTACTATGTACTTAAATTCTTTCAAAAAGATCCATTTC
The DNA here is from genome assembly GCA_029844215.1 of Przewalskia tangutica. Classification (NCBI taxonomy): domain Eukaryota; kingdom Viridiplantae; phylum Streptophyta; class Magnoliopsida; order Solanales; family Solanaceae; genus Przewalskia; species Przewalskia tangutica. The sequence goes on from CM056727.1 coordinate 71,884,071, forward strand.
TTTTACAAAGGTCACACGATACCCGTAGTATCAAAATAGAGTAACTATTTTTTTTTTAAGTAAACCAAAACAATTTCCATACCTTCTTTTCGAATAAACCAAGACAATACCATGCCTTCTTTTTAAATCAACTTAAGACAAAACCATGCCTTCCTATTAAACAAAAACACTTCAATTTCTCAAGTCTCTCTCTTTTATAAATCAAGTTCCTTACTTTGGAATTTAAGAAAATCAGTACTTGTTTATAATGATCTTATTAAAGCAGCCATGATCTAGCAAATGTAATACAATTTTGTCTTATCTTAGCTTCTATGCAGATGGAGGTTTCTACTTGTTTTAATATAATTAATTGTCATTAATCCACACTTGAGAGTTTAAAGTCTTGAAATACTCGGGAATAGCCTTGCAATAAGAGTTAGAGAGATGTTTCTCTCAATAGGCGAAAATGCTCTCAACATTTTTTCCTAGTTGCTCTTCTACGTCTCCTTTCTTCTATGATTTTCATCAATTGAGGTACTAAACAGATTGTTCTTTGATCTAATCCATCCTACGTAGAAGTTTGTGTGTTCATTTCATGTTCACTTTAATTGATTTGTTATAGAGTGAGTTATCTTCCTTCTAGCCATGAGAAAGAATATAAAGATTTCAGCCAAAAGAAAGAAAGAGATTAGTTTGATTATTCAAGATTTGAATTTGAAGAGTGCATTTCCGGGGGGGGGGGGGGGCAGCTTCCGGCGGTGGCCAGTTTGCTTCTCTGAACTTTGTGGAGTATTCGGGTTAGGTGGGTATTGCAGGGTTGTTAGTAGGTCAGGAGGGTGATCTTGGTGTGCATGAGGGTCATGATGGTGGTCCTGGGCCGAAGATGCAGCTCTTTCTTTCTCCCAACTTTCCGGTGGCACCCTCATCTAGTGTTCCGGTTGGAAAACTTGACTCTGGTAGGCTTACGGGTCTTGACGGATATCCCGGGTCATTTGCGGGTATGTTGGGTGGTCCCGGGTTGCAGGAGGGTCGTGATGGTGATAAGGGGTTGTTGGTGAAACCCATGGGTCACCGTTCTTTTGTGTTTAAGTCCAATGTGGCTTTTCCGGCAGGCTCCTTGGAAGTCGGAAGGCAGTGCGTTCCGTGAGCTCCTCGACTGCAGGCGATCGCGGATCTTGATAGGGATCCCGGGTCGAAAGTGGGTATGGAGGGTGGTCCCGGGTTGCAGGAGGGTCGTGTTGATGTTCATGATTTGTGGTATGAACCCTTGGGTCGCCGATCCTTGGTTTCAGAGTACAAAGAGGTTTTTCCGGCGGGCACTTTGGATGCCAAGGTGAAAGCGGGTCTCAAGGTTGGTCTCGGGTTGATTGCGGGTCAGGTGGGTGGGCATGGATCTTGGGTGAAGTCCATGGGCCATCAGTCTTTGGTTGTTGAGTCCGAGATAACTCCTTTTCCAATTGGCCTTGGAAATGCTAAGGTTACGGAAGCCGAGGGGTTTTTTATCCAAAAGAGGTCTAGTAATTTGATGCATTCAATTGTTGCGGATGTCAATGGCACGCCTCATTCATTAGGTGATCCAACCGAAGCTGCTCCTAATCCCATGGTTCTTGGGAGTGTCAAACCATCTCATTTAAGGCGACTTCGAAATTCGATTTTGGTGGGAACCGGTTTTGACAATAGCACGCCTCATTCAATGGGTGCTGCAATCGAAATTGCTCCTATTCCAACGGATCTTGGTAAGGCAAAAGCTGCGGAAGCTGAGGGGTTTTCTCTCCAAAAGATGCCTATTAACTCAACACTTTTAATTGGCATGGGGAATGTAGAGTCATCTCGTTTAAATGAACTTCATAACTCGATTTGGGGGGCAATCGATGTTGCCAAAACCGAGAGCCCTAGGAACTCTAATGCATTAATTGATAATGTATTAATACAACAAAAGACTTCTCGGACACCAATTCCCAATAATTCACGCTTTTTGACTTCATTTGCGGGAACCAACACTTTTCATGGTGGCTCCTATACGATTAGAAGTGCTATGGGTATCGTGAATACGCCGAGGGTGTACATGCAAACACCACTCTGTGCGGGTAATGATGGATGGCCAAAAGTTACTTCAAGGAAGAATTGTATCAAGTACAAAGCCAAGCATCAATTTTGAGAAGTGAAAAGAGTATTTCAACCTTCCAAGATTGAATTATGATTTAATCCCCTCCTGTAACGTCACCTTTATGCTTACGTTGAAGATTGAAAACCCTCAACGACTGATTGTAGCTCCATGTTCTTTTCGTTTGTTCTTTTATAATATTTGCATTTACCTGGAAAAAAAATTGTCATTACTTTTTCCTTTATTAACGCTGCAATGGCTTGTTCGATACTTATTCCCATTTCCGAAATCAATATAACTTATTCCTTTTTCTTTTTTGATCAAGTACTCATTTCTCACGAATGAGGTTTCACCACTTTTTAACACAATTCAAGTTCTTCACATTTCATATCAAGTCAAATATAATTCAAGTCTCTTACCTTTTAAAATCAACAAACCATTATTTTACCTACATAAAGTCGTTATAACTAACTTCCCATAAAGCCATTATAACACTTTATGTTTTAAACCAACCAAATTCGTTTAGCACATATACGTCTACCGTACTACATAGTTCACAACTGTTATACCCCGTAGTTCCAGGGTATGTGTCACGACCCATTCCGGGGCCCGTGACTGGTGCCTTACCCGGGCACCCAAGTAGTCATACATCAGAGAAAATCAGCGGAACATAAAACAATAACAGGAAGTCAATGCAATAAGACAGTGAAATAAGAAGACAGGCTAACCAAAACGGTTACCTTCAGTATATATATATAACAATTTGAACAGTTACATCCCATTGCAACCCTGCCCACAACAGTACTACAGACCTCTACGAATGATATGACAACAACGACGGGACAGGGCCCCGTCATACCCCTGAATGTAAGCACCTACAACAACAGGGGACTATACCAAGATAAGCCTCCGGAGAAATGGAGCTTTCCCAAACGCTGAACTGTGACCCTAAGAGCGAGGATCAACGACTGGTGTACCTTTACCTGCGGCATGAACGCAGCCCCCCGAAGGAGGTCGATAACAGTACCAAGTATGTGGCGAAAATCGTAAATGAAATCAGAGTAGTCTATATAAAGCAGGAGACATGTATGATAACCAAACTACAGTTCACAATAAATAGCAGTTATGTCAAGTCAGGGACTCACGCCCTCCAAGTCATCACTCAAATATAACAATGGGTCTCACGCCCACAACATCAATCATGCCCGTGGAATACCTTCCTCACTGCCGGCAGTCTATGATATGAAAGCACCAAGGAATACACATGAACACCAGGTCCCACCTGTGTCATCATAAAACCGTACGGGGTAAGTACGAAGGCATAGCCGACTACTAAAACCCCCAGTACAAACAAGGACATAAACTGTATCATGAGATCTGTCTAGACCGTCACATGATCAAAGCCGCCACTCGCCGCATGATATCTAATGTGCGCGTCTAGCCCCGGAACTTCCGCGACTCGCATAAGCCACTCCGATGGCCCGCATGAGGTATTCCCGCATCGAGGGTAGCTACTCCCGCAACGTCCCGGACTCGCATCCGCGTAGCACAAACCGCATGACCATAAATGCCGCACACTAACACGGAACTCGTAGCTCGCATAGGCCCCAGGACCGCATGGTATTCTCGAATCATAGGTCACACAGACCCGCCTGAGTCTACCCCGCATCGGAGGGCAGCTTAACCCCCGGGATCAAGGTGAGTGATATAATACCAACATAGCAGTTTATCGTTTAAACAACATAAGCACAATCAAGAAAAACCCCTTTACACAAACATCACAAGATACTAACACACGTAGCATCCTAACATGTTTATTTATCAACTCAACAAGAAAGTATTACAAGACTATCACAAACCAACACAATCAAGTTATTCACACGAGGTACTTTCTACTATATGATTACCAAGATCGGGTTTTTATCCCCAAGTACTTCATATATTAACTCTTTAAAAGATACATTACTTTCACAAAAGTCACACAATACCCGTAGTATAAAATAGAGCGATTATCTTTTGAAGTAAATCAAAAACACTTTTCTTTGTAAAATCAAGTAACATTCTTTTTCAAACGTTCAAGTTTGCCTAATTTCAATTACTCAAGTTTCTCATTTTCGAAAGGTTTCGTAGTTCATAGTTTTAATCCTTTAAAACAATTTGAGAAACATATACCTTATGTGTGAGTAGATTATTCTTGTTCATAACAATCTTATTACAGCAGCCATGATCTAGGAAATGTAATATCATTTTGTCTCATCTTAGCTTCTATGCAGATTGTCACGACCCGTTCCGGGGCCCGTGACTGGTGCCTTACCCGGGCAACCAAGTAGTCATACATCAGAGTAATCAGCGGAACATAAAAATAAAACATGAAACAACTGTAAAATGAGACACATTTTATCTGAGAGAAAATCGCCTTTCGGCATATATATAAAACTAAAACTTGAACAGTTTAATCCTTTTTACAACCCCGCTTACAAGATTACTGGACTTAAGATTTACAACAACTATGACGGACAGGGCCGCCATACCCACGATGTACAAGAACCTACAACTCGGGAACACATACCAAAAGATAAGCCTCAAGGAACGGAGCTTCCGTCTGAAAGGTGATCCTAAGCGGGGATCGACGACGATGTACTCTACTGCGGCATGAACACGGCCCGAAGGAGGTCGATAACAGGTACCAAGTATGTGGCTGAAAATCTGCGATTAAATCATAACAGTCTATATAAAGCAGGAGACATGTATGATAACCAAAATACAGTACGCAACATAAAGCAGTCAAGTCAGGGACTCACGCCCTCAAAGTCGTCACTCAAATATAACTATGGGTCTCACGCCCACAACATCAATCATGTTCGCATCATGGCCACATGCCCCCGGAATTCTGCATCGGTGTAGACATGTCCATGATGCAACAATAATAAAAACAATGCCGCATGGCCACATGCCCCCAAAATTCTGCATCGGTGTAGACATGTCCATGTAACATCAACAACAATATATCGGGTGATCAACCCTGCCGCATGGCCACATGCCCCCGGAATTCTGCATCGGTGTAGACATGTCCATGTAACCACAGTAACAATATATCGGGTAATCAACCCTGCCGCATGGCCACATGCCCCCGAAATTCTGCATCGGTGTAGACATGTCCATGTAAGTTCTCAACAAGTCAACCGGCCCTCCAACGAGAGGCGCGGTAGTATAGAAACACAATTCTACAACAAAGGCTATCACAATAAGCATAGGCAAGTTACACAACAACAAGCATAGGCAAGTTATACACAACTCGAGGTACTTCCATTTTGTATCAAAGTCCGAGTTTTAACCCTAAAGTACTACGTACGTTAAATTCCTTTTAAAGAGATCCATTCCTTTTATAGAAGTCACCCAATACCCGTAGTATAAAATAGAGTGACTCACATTTTTAGCAAACCAAAACACTTCTCTTATTAAAGCCAAGTTATCACATTAAAACCAATGATAAAACCCTTCTTTTGTTTTCATAAAGTCGTTATAACTAACTTCCCATAAAGCTGTTATAACACTTTATGTTTTAAACCAATTTAAGACATAACAATGCCTTTCTTTTTCCTAAAGTTCCAGTTTGCCTAATTCCAATTACTCAAGTCTCTTTTTAGAAAAGTTTCATAGTTCAATGTCTTAATCTCTTTTAAAACAATTGAATAACATATGCCATATGTGTGAGTAGTTTATTTTATAACCATCTTTATTAAAGCAGCCATGATCTAGGAAATGTAATATCATTTTGTCTCATCTTAGCTTCTATGCAGATGGAGGTTTCTACTGGTTTTAATAATACTTCATTATTCATTACATTTTTCCTTTATTAACGCTGCAGTGGTTTGTCGATACTCATTCTGATTTCCGAAATCAGTAAAACATTATTCCCTTTTAAAAACCAAGTACTCATTACTCACGAATGAGGTTTCACACAAAACTCATATTAATTCATTTAAGTTAAGTCTCTTATCTTATAAGATCAAGTCTCTTAACTTCTAACATCAGTAAACCATGTTCTTTACCTCTCTTAAGACGTCATACCTAACTCCCCATAAAGCTAGTATAACTCTTTTTAAAACCCTTAAAACCAAGTGTTACTCTTCTTTCAAAAACGGTTTCTTAACTCTTTTGACATACTTCAAGTTTCTTATTATTCAGGCTTAAGTCAAAAGACATTGCCGTACAACTACGTTCAATTAGCACATGTACGTCTACCGTATTACATATTATTCAGGCTTAAGTCAAAAGACATTGCCGTACAACTACGTTCAATTAGCACATGTACGTCTACCGTATTATATATTATTCAGGCTTAAGTCAAAAGACATTGCCGTACTATATATATATCTTCCTTTAAAATATCATGCTCAAGAGTATAGGAAGAATCACATACCTCGCGACGATTATCGACTATAAGCAAAACGCTCCACGGCTATAACCCAGCTAGCCTGGTCCACCTTCTAAGTAGCCCATGCTACTTGCAGAACATTCAACCAAATAAAAGTTATCGATCTCAGTATATACGATCTATGTAAATGCAGTTTAACCTACTATACTCTTACAGTGATTTCAGTTCAAGTCTTTTCTGTAATATCCTTCTATTACAGTTCCATTCTCTTCTTATGAATCTTATATTCATTTCTATACTACTATAGTATGTAATTTCCAATTACACTAGAAGGACAGTAGTATTTACCTCGATAAGCCCCAAAATTATCCGAGTTTATTGTCGCTCTTTAGCAACGTTTAGCTCCTACTCCGAGTGCTCCAATCCGCTCCAAACAACCCTTAGAAGTTCTACGCAACTTCTACTTAACACTTCAACCGACTATGAAGGTTTTCCTTAGGGTTTCGTTTTTGCGACTGAGGGAAGTATAATAGTATTTCTGGGCTTTTGTAAAAGTGTAACCTTGGGAATACTACAAGGTATTTGGGCCAAGGTATTTGGGCATTATAACAATACTAGGAGAGTATTTCTATACCACAAAAAAGGGGTATTATACGAAAACAACTAGGCTAGGGGGGGGAGACCCTCTCGGCCAAGCTTCTCACAAGGGGGACTTTTGGACGAGATACTACACTCGAGGGAGGAAGAGAGCTTTCAATACTTAGAAAGATTTTAGGATGAATAATTATTCCAAAGGGGTATTTATAGGTCAAGAAATGGCCAACCAATGGCCAAGATTCACCCAAGTGTTAGGCAAGTGTAGGGCTAGGATTCCACCATGTGTACCTTATCCATCTACCACACAACTTGCACAAAAATATCCTACCTCACCCCTCTTCCAATCGTCCAAGTTACCGCCCAAAACGTGCTCCAATTAGAGGGTGACAAGTGTCGCCCTCTCGTTGGTCCAAAATGTTTCGTCTCTCGGAAAAATCCGCAAAAATTAGAAATGTCATAGCCGGAATTTTCCCTTCGCAAGTTTAGTAAAACGTTTCGTCGAAAAACGACTCTTTTCGGCACTTGTGCCGAAATTTCGAACCTAGCCTAACTTTAAGGCTTAAATTTTTAATACGTACGCCCTCACGTACATACTCTGGAAATACGGGGTATAACATTCTCCCCTCCTTAGAAACATTCGTCCCGAATGTTCCTTCTCAAGACGGATAATGATGAAGTTCTCGCAAGTTGCCAATGCCACGGCGCGGAATAACACACGTTCCCTTCCTCCCTTACTCGTCGTGCCCTTCTCGAACACTTGAACTCTTCTAGTATACGTACCACTTGATCATCGCCTGATTTCTAAAACATTGAGTCACCACCTCCAAACTTGGTCATCTCACTAACCGCTTCCTTTAAGGCCATTCGGCCTTCACGAACCGATCTGGTCGAACGTCCACGAACTTATACGATGGTTATCTAAACTTGGGCCTAGCACCCTCGTGACCCTACCACTGGCGGGACCACCCAGCTGACCCTACCTCTAAGCAGCCGCGGGTTGGCCTCAACATAGCCCCAACCCGACCTACTTAATGCATCACGCTCTTGTTCCCGCTCGGAACAATCTTACCTCTACAGTCATAAGCTACCACTTCCATTTCACACTACCGAGGACTTATCACACAATACATTCTAGGCATAAATGCTCTCCGCAAGGATTACTTGCAAAATCACACTCAAGCGGCCTTACATCTAAGGTCTCAATTGTAATATTCTAAGGTTCATCATTTCCTCACTTTGTGCTTACCCGTTTACACTAACGGGTTTCTAAATCACATTTTAGCACAAGCTATCGAACATAACACTTAACACATTATCATAGCATCAATATATACAAGTCTCTAGAGGTTAAGGATATACTGTCTCTACCGCTTTTCTAATCACGGTCACGCCTGCGGTGTGCAGCTAGTGAAGGCGATGAACCGACCATCGATCACGAAGGTGAGTCGTAACATCCGTGCTACCCTTGGTCGGACGGTTCCTTGCAAAATGGCCTGCTGGTCGCAAAATAACAAGCTCCCTTGGCACCACGACATTCCCAAAATGCGGTCTACCACATCGACCACACAGGGTAGGGGTATTGCGCTGGCAACACCCTACTCCCGGAAACTGAACCCATGGAGCTCTGACCTGCTCCCGAATACTCTGGATGACCTGAAGGTTGTGGAGGACCACTCTGCACTGGCGGAGGTACAAAACTAAATTTCTTCTTGAGGCGGTCCGCCTCGAAAGTCACCAAAGGACCTCGTTTGTTTCTCTTACTGGCGATCTCGGCCATTCGTCGATTTCTCCGCTCCTCACATCCAAGTGCATAAGCCTGCATGCGGGCAATGTCCATGCCCGGCTGAAGGGCTACACCCGAACAACTCTCTGCTAGGTAATCATCAAGCCTGTAATATATCGGTGCACTCGATCCTCCATACTAGCTACTAATGCGGAACATACGGGCGATGAGTTGAACTCCACATTGTACTCCCGGCGTATGCGTTGCGCCTCGATATCAAAAATGCGCCGGCGAGCCCTCGCCTGTGGAGGCAAGAAATGTGCCAGAAGGCCCCGGCTTCGTCCCCAAGCGGTGGAAGTGCATTCTCTCCGGGGACAGCTCCGCGAATCAAACCGATCATGCGGTATCACGCGGCCGATGCGAACCTAAGACCACCGACTCGGTCTCGAAGCCTTGATCACTCTCATGATCATTTGTGATCGGATGAACTCCTGCGGATCATCCTCGTGCCTCGACCGTAGAACTACGGCGGGCTACATCTCGAGAAAGTCCTGTAGCCTCAAACTATCCGATCTAGGGTGAACGCGGCGCTCTTTGGGCTGCTACGTCCGGCTATCCTCATATCGCCACGACCACGGCGATGGCGGGCCATCTCCTTGTAACCTATCTCTTCTTCCCCAGACCGTGGGACTGGAGGCTCAGGTACCGTAGTCTCAGAAGCCACTGCTGCGGCTCTAAACTCTATTTGGTCTTTGGCGTCGCGAAACTCGCCGTCGGAAGCTTGTCTCAGTCTTGGCCAGGGCTGCGCCTCGTACTCCTCTGTATCCCACTAATATCTCCTCGATTGCCTTGCCCACTGGCTCAGGTTGCCTTCTGTGAGGCATAACTGATAAAGGAAAGGAATACGTCAGAGGGGTCCAACTTATCACACAACTCTAAGGCACGATCTCAGAATAAGAAGAAATGGAAACCAATCCTAAATGTCCTGCAGCCTCCTGATTATAGATGTGGTGCACAACACACGATAATCAAGACTCTACTGAACACGATGCGTAGACACTTTCCGAGGATTAATCGCTCGATACCATCACATCACGACGTTCGGGGCGTGGATCGTGCCTTACCCTGGCACCCAAGTAGTAATACATAATAGTAATAAGATGAACATAAAAATAAAACATTAAACAACTGTAAAATGAGACACATTTTATACGAGAGAAAATCGCCTTTTCGACATATATATAAAACTAAAACTTGAGCAGTTTAATCCTTTTACAACCCCGCCTTGTGATGCTACGGACTAAGATTTACAACAACTATGACGGGACGGGGCCGCCATACCACAATGTACAAGAACCTACAACTCGGGAACACATACAAAAGATAAGCCTCAGAAGGAGCAGACTTCCGTCTGTTGAAAGGTGATCCTAAGCGGGGATCGACGACGATGTACTCCTACTGCGGCATGAACACAACCCCGAAGGAGGTCGCATAACAGTACCAAGTATGTGAAACTGAAAATACTGCAGTTAAATCATAACAGTCTATATAAAGCAGGAGACATATATGATAACCAAAATACAGTACGCAACATAAAGCAGTCAAGTCAGGGACTCACGCCCTCAAAGTCGTCACTCAAATATAACTATGGGTCTCATGCCCACAACATCAATCATGTTCGCATCATGGCCACGTGCCGGAGTGCGCCGGTGTAGACATGTCCATGATGCAATAATAATAACAATGCCGCATGGCCACATGCCCCCGGAATTTTGCATCGGTGTAGACATGTCCATGTAACATCAACAACAATATATCGGGTGATCAACCCTGCCGCATGGCCACATGCCCCCGGAATTCTGCATCGGTGTAGACATGTCCATGTAACCACAGTAACAATATATCGGGTAATCAACCTCGCCGTAGCCACGTGCCGAAATGCGCATCGGTGTAGACATGTCCATGTAAGTTCTCAACAAGTCAACGGCCCTCGGCGAGGCGCGGTAGTATAGAAACACAATTCTACAACAAAGGCTATCACAATAAGCATAGGCAAGTTACACAACAACAAGCATAGGCAAGTTATACACAACTCGAGGTACTTCCATTTTGTATCAAAGTCCGAGTTTTAACCCTAAAGTACTACGTACGTTAAATTCCTTTTAAAGAGATCCATTCCTTTTATAGAAGTCACCCAATACCCGTAGTATAAAATAGAGTGACTCACATTTTTAGCAAACCAAAACACTTCTCTTATTAAAGCCAAGTTATCACATTAAAACCAATGATAAAACCCTTCTTTTGTTTTCATAAAGTCGTTATAACTAACTTCCCATAAAGTTGTTATAACACTTTATGTTTTAAACCAATTTAAGACATAACAATGCCTTTCTTTTTCCTAAAGTTCCTTGCCTAATTCCAATTACTCAAGTCTCTTTTTAGAAAAGTTTCATAGTTCAATGTCTTAATCTCTTTTAAAACAATTGAATAACATATGCCATATGTGTGAGTAGTTTATTTTATAACCATCTTTATTAAAGCAGCCATGATCTAGGAAATGTAATATCATTTTGTCTCATCTTAGCTTCTATGCAGATGGAGGTTTCTCTGGTTTTAATAATACTTCATTATTCATTACATTTTTCCTTTATTAACGCTGCAGTTGGTTTGTCGATACTCATTCGATTTCAAATCAAGAAACATTATTCCCTTTTAAAACCAAGTACTCATTACTCACGAATGAGGTTTCACACAAAACTCATATTAATTCATTTAAGTTAAGTCTCTTATCTTATAAGATCAAGTCTCTTAACTTCTAACATCAGTAAACCATTTTCTTTACCTCTCTTAAGACGTCATACCTAACTCCCATAAAGCTAGTACAACTCTTTTTAAAACCCTTAAAACCAAGTGTTACTCTTCTTTCAAAAATGGTTTCTTAACTCTTTTGACATACTTCAAGTTTCTTATTATTCAGGCTTAAGTCAAAAGACATTGCCGTACAACTACGTTCAATTAGCACGTATCGTCTACCGTATTATATATTATTGGGCTTAAGTCAAAAGACATTGCCGTACAACTACGTTCAATTAGCACGTATGCGTCTACCGTATTATATATTATTCAAGCTTAAGTCAAAAGACATTGCCGTACTATATATATCTTCCTTTAAAATATCATGCTCAAGAGTATAGGAAGAATCACATACCTCGCGACGATTATCGACTATAAGCAAAACGCTCCACGGCTATAACTCGGCTAGCCTGGTCCACCTTCTAATTAGCCCATGTACTACTTGCGAACATTCAACCAAATAAAGGTTATCGGTCTCAGTATATACGATCTATGTAAATGCAGTTTAACTTCTACTATACTCTTACGAAGTGATTTCAGTTCAAGTCTTTTCTGTAATATCCTTCTATTACAGTTCAATTCTCTTCTTATGAATCTTATATTCATTTCTATACTACTATAGTATGTAATTTCCAATTACACTAGAAGGACATGTCACGACCCGTTAGGATCGTGCCTTAGGGCACCCAAGTAGTCATACATCGAGTAACCAGAATATAAAACAAGGCGAAGCAGTTTATAAAATAAGACACGCTTTTATCTGAAGAAAAGCTTGCCTTTCGGCATAATATAAATAACTCAAGTTTTGCAGTTACATCCCAACTGCATAATAGTGCTCTGGACCTCTAAGGAAGTAAACAACTATGGCGGGACGGGGCCCCGCCATACCAGCGATGCAAAACTATCTACAATACGGGAGATCATACCCAAAAGTAGAGCCTCAGGAGAAGATGGAGCTCACGACACCAGCAAAGATCCTAAGGATGTGGATCTAGCACACTTGCCTTACCTGCGGCATGAACGCAGCCCAGAAGGAGTCGATCACAACGGTACTAAGTATGCGAAAGCGTAAAGTATTTAAATGAAACATATCATTTTTAAAACCGGTTTACAAATATGTATGAAACAACGAGAAACGCACATAGTGCCACATCACAAACAAGAGCAACAATAGGTAACTGTAATGAGTCTTGTCTAGGCTGCGAATGATCGAAACAGGGCCACTCGCCCCCATCATCATTCTGCAAGCCTAATCCTGGACTCCCGGAGTCCGCATAGGCCACTCACATGGGCCCGCATGAGGTATAACCCCGCATCGAGGGTAGCTACTCCTCGGCATCGTCCTGGACTCATTGTCGCATGGCCACTGACCGCATGAGGTATAACCCGCATACTAACACGGAACTCGTAGCTCGCGCATAGGCCCCTGGACCCGCATGAGGTATTCTCGAATCATGGTCCTGGACCTTTGAGTCTACCGCGTCGGAGGCGGCTTAACCCGTATCATCTCAAGAGGTGAGTGATAGTATACTAACATAACAACTTATCTTTAAACAATATAAGCACAACAAGGATACTCACCTATACAAACGTTACAAGATACTAACACACATAGCATCATATCATGTCTATTGATCAAACCATCCTTATTATTCTTTTCACAATACAAGTCTGTTATAAACACATAGGCAAACTTGTTTCTTTTATAAATCTTAAGTGGTTATACTTACTTCCCATAAAGCTAGTATAACTCTTAAGCTTATTTTAAAACCAATTAGTTCTCTTACATTAATATGATTGATAGTCTTACGAAATGTTTTGATTCTTTATTATTGAGGCTTAAGCGTGAGGCATTCCGTAAGTATTATCGAGCTTAAGCGTGAGGCATTGCCGTAAGTATTATTCGGGCTTAAGTCAAAGACATTGCGTAGTTATATTGTAAAATATCATGCTTTAGGAAGAATCACATACCTTCTCGTGAAAACCACCGCGAGTTGAATATGTCGCAGAGAGTCGACTATAATAGTCACGGATATCTATTAAAGACTACTCGAAGGTCATTCTAAGCAGGGGTTCATAATTCTACGGTAAGTCGGGCAGCACTTCCCTACAGGTGAGCCATATAAGTCTCTTTGTGAAAACAGTCCTATGTAAATCTGATTTGATTAGTCTTCTTTTAAACCCTTCTAAGTGATTAACACTTCAATTCTATTACGTGATATACTTCTAAGTATTTATACTATTTCTTATACTATATGTAAGTATTCTCTAATTCAAAAGAGGTTAGGATTATTACCTCGGTAAGCCCAATAATATCCTAGAAAAGTCGCGCTGAGCAAGGTTTTGCTCTAAGTTGTATGCTCAGAACCTTAGAAGTTCTTCACAACTTCTACTAAATACTAAGGTATTTGGGCTAGGGTATTTTGGGCATTATAACAATACAAGAAGATAACTTTTTCTACCAAGGGAGGGTAGATTTTTGGCTAGGCTAGGGGGTATTCGGCCAAGGCCACTTAGGCTAGAGGGGAAGAGGGCTTTGGGCGAATTGGCTAACAAGGGAGAAGGAGGATTTTCAAGACTTGGAAAGTAATTTGTGGATGAAGAACTCTTCATCTTAAGGGTGTATTTATAGGACAAGAAGTGTCCAACCAATGGCAAAGATTTATACAAGTGCAAGGCAAGAGTAGGGTGAGGATTAACTATACACAAATATCCTACCAACTCCATGACTTTGAACAAGGCACCCAAAACGTGCCCAACTTCATCAATTCGTCCAAATGGGCGATTTCAAATCCACAAATTGGAGGTGCCAAGTGTCGCCCTCCGTTGGTCCAAAATGTTTCGTCTCTCGGAAAAATCCGCAAAAATTAGAAATGGCATAGCGGAATTTACCCTACGAAGGCGTGGAAGCGTTTAGTCGGAAAACTATTCGTTTTGTGAGTTGTGCCTAAAAAAAAACGTTTTGGCTTATCTTTAAGGCAAGACTTTCGTACGTATTCCCTTACGTACATACTCTGGAAATACGGGGTATAACATTCTCCCCTCCTTAGAAACATTCGTCCCGAATGTTCCTTCCCAAGACAGTTATCGAAGAAGCTTAAACAGTTGTAAATGCCACACACGGCCACAGAGCAACACTTAGGTAAAGCGATAACGAAAATTTACAAGTAGGAAAGTGAATTACGGAGGTGTGGGAAATAGGTGAGGTACCTGCGCCTCATGTCCTCCTCGGCTTCCCACGTCATCCTCCTCTAAGCTCGTTCCGCCACAAGACTTTGACGGAAGCCACGTCGCCGTCGCAGACGCCTAACGACGATCGACTATCGCTATGGGAATCTCCTCATCACGATAACCCGCCGGTCACTGGACATCGTCGTCAATCGGGTGCACCCTAGATGGATCCCGATACATCTCGCCGGCATAGATCGTGAAACACGGATCTGCCTCCGGTCGGACGGCAGATCGGCTCGTAGGCAACCTTGCCTACCCTGCGGACAATGAAGCGGCCCGATGTACCTTGGTGAGCTTCCTTCTTCGAATCTCATCACACCGCCATGGGTGACACCTTTAGGAAAACCCAATCATGAACCTCGAACTCAAGATGCCGACGGCGATGATCTGCATCGACTTACATCGACTCGAGTGTCGATAGCGCTCTCGGATAAGCTTCACCTTATCCACTGCTTGTACCAAATCTGGTCCCACTTGTCCTCGCCCATCGAACCAACCTATAGGCGTCTGCACTTCCTCCCATACAAGGCCTCATAAGGCGCCATCCGAATCTTTGGAGTGGTAGCTATTATTATATGCGAACTCAACTAGAGGCAAATGATCCTCCCAACTACCACTAAAGTCAATAACACGGGCTCGCGACATATCCTCGAAGTGCGGATAGTGCGCTCTGCTGTCCGATGCATGCGTGGATGAAATGCGATGCTCGGGCTCACTGCGTCCCTAAACCCTCTGGAAGGACCTCTGGAAGTTAGCGAAATGGCCTGCATGCGATATGATGAAGTAGGGACTCCATGCGATCGGCGATCTCTCGGATGTAAAGTCGGCATAATCCTCGGTAGAAAAAGTCGTCTGACGGGAAGAAAGTGGGCTGATTTAAATCGACTGTCGGCGATAACCCATATAGAATCATGTCTCCTGCGAGTGCGAGGTAATCTGTGATGAAATCCATGTTGATTACCTCCCACTTCCAGTCGGGATCTCGATAAATGCGTAACAAACCACGGGCCTGCGGTGCTCTACCTTCGCTGCGACAACACGGGCGAGCTACGAACTCGCAGCGTCTCTTTTCAAGCCATCCCACCAATACACGGATCTAAGGTCGTGGTACATCTTGGTCGACCGGATGGATGTAACGTAGCGTGTTGTGTGCTTCCCCAGAACTCACTGCGAAGTCACGAAACATCCGGAACACGCGATGCGCCTCAAACCTTAGCACCCATCGGTGCTACCTCAAAGGACCGCGCCTCACGAAGAGGCGTATCACGATAACGTGCCAAAACCGGATCCTCGGCTGTTGCCTCTTACCTCGCCGGCGATGGAAGACTCGGCAACCTCACGAACTCTAACCCCACGCTATCGGAATCAATCAAGCGGACACCAAGGCTCGCTGGCGATGCAAATCACGAACCATGTCCTCGCCATTTGTACATCGATAAGCTCCCCATCGACCTACGACTAAGAGCATACGCCACATTGGCCTTCCCGGGTGGTACGGGATATCAACATCGTAATCCTTAAGCAACTCTAACCACCGTCTGCCGTAAGTTCGGCTCCTCTGGTGAAGATATCTTTGGAGGCTCTTGTGGTGCGTATAAATATCCACGTGAACCCGTACAAATAGTGCCTCGGATCTTGGCGTGAATCACATTGCCGGCTCCAAATCATGGGTGGGGTAGTTCCTGCCGTGTTTCTTCGGTGTCGGGATGCATATGCTATAACTCTGCCATCTGCGTCAACACACATCCCAACCCGATGCGGCGCGTCACAATACCGACGTAACCATCCGGACCTGCGGAAGAGTAAGAAGCGAGGCGGTCGTCGTCTCTCTTTCAAGAATGGAAACCACGCTCCAAGCATCATCCTGAAACTTGGCGCCACGAGTCGGCCTAGTCAATGGTGCGAAGATAAAGCAAACTTCTCCACGAACCGTAGATAATATCTGCAAGGCCCGAAAGCTGCGAACCTCTGCCGGAGTAGTAGGTGCAGGCCAAGTCTCGATCGCCTCGATCTTGGCGTATCCACTCGAATGCCATCGGCCGAACAATATGCCCAGCGCCATCGAAGTCAACCAAAACTCACATTTGGAAAACTTGGCGTACAAGCTGGTCTGGAAGCTGTCGGCCAAGATCGCCAAAATGCTCGCATGCTCCCGCTCTGGCGAGAATAAACCAAGATATCATCAATGAACACTATCACAAGCGTGTCCAAAAATGGTTTGAACACTCGGTTCATCAAATCCATGAATCTGCGGAGCATTGGTCAACCAAAAGACATGACCACGAACTCATAATGCGTCTGGGTCACGAATGCGATCTAGGGACATCCACTCTCGACACGAACACGATGATAGCGAACGCAGATCAATCTTGGAGAAACATCTCGCGCCCTGGCCCAGTCGAACAAATCATCAATCACGGGAAGGGTATCTGTTCTTAATGGTCACCTTGTTCATTTTTGTAATCAACACACGTGCGCGGCGTCCGTCCTTCTTCTTCACGAACAATCTGGCGCCCCGGGGAGAAACAGCGGGCCTAATGAAGCCGCTTTTCTAGCAAATCCCTAAGTGATCCTTGACTCTCAACTCGGCGGTGCCGTTACGTATGGCGGAATGGAAATAGGCCGAGTATCGCAATATGTCAATACAAAACTCAATCTCCTCTCGGGAGGATACAGGGAGGTCATGCGGGAACACGTGCGGGAACTTCGTGACTACGAGGCGGTGAAAATCTGGTACGCGACCTCGATATCAAACACTCGAACTAGATGGTAGATGTACCCTTACGCACCATCTTCCTAGCCTTGAGGTAGGAAATAAACCTACCTCCGGCGTCTGGTGCTCCTCCCACTCAACAATGGCTCGCCGAGCTGGAACCGTACTACTCTCTCTCTGCGGTCTACATTGGCGTAGCAGAGGCTAGCCAATCCATCCCCATGATCACGTCGAAGTCAATCATCTCCACTCTATCAAGTCGGCTAGGGTCCGGCATCGTAAATAGTCACGGGACAAGCTCTATATACCGCCGAGCTACCGAATCACCCACTGGCGTAGCTACCTCGAAAGGGTCTATGGACTCAGGCTCTATCCCTATCCTACTAGCAACAAGGGAGATATATAGGACAGTAGAACCCGGATCTATCAAGGCATAAACATCAAACCCGAAGCGATAAGGTACCGTGGCGACATCGGTGAGGCCTCACGATCTGTCGGTGGACAAAGCATAAATGCGGTTCGAGGACCGCTAGAAGCTGGACACGAGCCACGACCTGCCGCGACCTGCGACCCATGAGCACCACGCCTCGGGCGAGTAAGCGTAGGAGATGATGAAGCGGCCACAGAACACGAAGGTGGGCCTACCACCAGCGCCCGGTCGGACGGTCCCGCCAAAGTGACCTGCGGCCCTGGCGTAACAAGATCCATAAGTAGTACCACACTTCCGTAATGGGATCTACCGCATCGGCCACTGGGGGTGGTCGATCGGCGATCTCTGCTACTACGGGCGTCACGAAGCCACAGGGCCACAGTGCGCCCTCGAAAACTCTGGTGTCTTGAGGGCGGTGCGGGAGTGCTCGAGCTGGGCGTGGTGCGAATCTAGGCTAGCTGCGAGGCCGCCACCACGATAACCACCGGAAGACCCTCCGTCCCGGCCTTCCTGCTGCTTGTCTGTCCCACTCGCCGACCTCTGCGCTCTCGCCGCATCCAAGGCGTGAGCTGCGTGCGGGTAATGTCCATACGGTGGAGAGAAACCCCGCACATGACTCGGCCATATAGTCGTCTCAGCCGGTGACATAGCGGTGCACCTATCCTCGTATCTGCTACAATCTTTGGGACATATCGAGCCAAAGAATCAAACTCGACATTGTACTCACTGACAAGGTCGTCCTCTGCCTCGGCGGTAAAAATCTATCGGCCGCGCCCTCGCCATCTGTGGAGGCAAAAGTGAGTGAGAAAGCCTCGAGAACTCATCCCAGTAGGCTGGGGCGCGTGCTCTCCCGGGATAACTCAGTGAATCAAACCAATCATTGCGGTATCACGCGACCTATGTGAACCAAAGATCACGGACTCGGTCTCGGCATACGATCACTCTCAAAATCCTGAATCGGCGGATGAACTCCTGCGGATCATCCTCGGCCTCGACCCATAAAACTCGTGGGCTCTGACTCGAAGTCTCGTAGCCTCAAACTCTACGCCTCGGGTGTACCGCAGGTGCGGCCGAGCTGGGCTGGGCTGCGCATCCAATCTCTCCTCGTATCGGGCCACAACTTTAGCCAAAAGCTGGGCCATCTCCTTGTATCCTAACTCCTCCGCCCCAGGCTGTGGGACAGGAGGTGTGGGTACTGTGGTCTCTGCTGGGGCTGGCGGCGTCATAGAACTCGCCGTCTCTGGTATAGACTGGGCCTGAGCCCTCGTGACTCTGGGTGTCCTGCTAGCGACTCCTCGCTGCCTTGCCATACGGGCGGGTTGCCTTACGTGGAGGCATAAGCATACGGGAAAGGAATACGTTAGAGGTCCACTATAACACGCTCTAAGCACGATCTCGGAATGAGAAGAATGGAAACCAATCCTAAATATCCTATAGCCTCACGATTATTGGTGTGGTGCACAACACGCGATAATCAAGACTCTACTAGATACGATGCGTAGACGCTTTCAGAGGATTAGCGCTCGATACCACTTTTGTCACGACGTTCGGGGCGTGGTCGTGCCTCTGCAAGGGCACCCAGTAGTCATACATCGAGTAACGGCGGAATATAAAACAAGGCGAGAAACAGTTTATAAAATAAGACACGCTTTTATACGAAGAAAAGCTTGCCTTTCGGCATAATATAAATAACTCAAGTTTTGCGATTACATCCCAGTGTACAATAGTGCTCTGAGACCTCTAAGGAAGTAAACAACTATGGCGGGACAGGGCCGCCATACCCGATCATACAAAACTATCTACAATACAGGGAGATCATACCCAAAAGTAGAGCCTCGGAGAAGATGGAGCTCACGACACAACGCAAAGATCCTAAGGATGTGGATCTAGCACTGCTTGCCCTTACTGCGGCATGAACGCGGCCCAGAAGAGTCGAGACAACAGTACTAAGTATGCGAAAGCGTAAAGTATTTAAATGAAACATATCATTTTTAAAACCGGTTTACAAATATGTATGAAACAACGAGAAACGCACATAGTGCCACATCACAAACAAGAGCAACAATAGGTAGCGTAATGAGTCTTGTCTAGGCTGCGAATGATCGAAAGCAGGGCCACTCGCCCCATCGTCATTCTGCAAGCCTAATCTCGGACTCGAGTCGCATAGGCCACTCACGTGGGCGCGTGAGGTATAACCCGCATCGAGGTAGCTACTCCTCGGCATCGTCACTGGACTCTGTCGCATGGCCACACAGACCGCATGAGGTATAACCCGCATACTAACACGGAACTCTCGTAGCTCGCATAGGCCCCTGGACCCGCATGAGGTATTCTCGAATCATGGTCCTGCATCGCTGAGTCTACCCGCGTCGGAGGCGGCTTAACCCCTGTATCATCTCGAGGTGAGTGATAGTATACTAACATAACAACTTATCTTTAAACAATATAAGCACAACAAGGATACTCACCTATACAATCGTTACAAGATACTAACACACATAGCATCATATCATGTCTATTGATCAAACCATCCTTATTATTCTTTTCCTGATACAAGTGCATTATAAACACATAGGCAAACTTGTTTCTTTTATAAATCTTAAGTGGTTATACTTACTTCCCATAAAGCTAGTATAACTCTTAAGCTTACATTTAAAAACCAATTAGTTCTCTTACATTAATATGATTGTAGTCTTACGAAATGTTTTGATTCTTTATTATTCAGGCTTAAGCCGTGAGGCATTCTGTAAGTATTATTCAGCTTAAGCCGTGAGGCATTCGTAAGTATTATCGAGCTTAAGTCAAAGACATTGCCGTAGTTATATTGTAAAATATCATGCTTTAGGAAGAATCACATACCTACCGTGAAAACCACCGCGAGTTGAATATGTCGCACAGAAGTCGACTATAATAGTCACAGATATCTATTAAAGACTACTCGAAGGTCATTCTAAGCAGGGGTTCATAATTCTACGGTAAGTCGGGCAGCACTTCCCTACGGTGAGCCATATAAGTTCATTGTGAAAGCAGTCCTATGTAAATCTGATTTGATTAGTCTTCTTTTAAACCCTTCTAAGTGATTAACACTTCAATTCTATTCTGTGATATACTTCTAAGTATTTATACTATTTCTTATACTATAACAGTAAGTATTCTCTAATTCAAAAGAGGGTTAGGATTATTACCTCGGTAAGCCCAATAATATCCTAGAAAAAGTCGCGCCTGAGCAAGGTTTTGCTCCTAAGTTGTATGCTCCAAGAACCTTAGAAGTTCTTCACAACTTCTACTAAATACTAAGGTATTTGGGCTAGGGTATTTTGGGCATTATAACAATACAAGAAGATAACTTTTTCTACCAAGGGAGGGGGGTAGATTTTTGCTAGGCTAGGGGGGGGTATTCGGCCAAGGCCACTTAGGCTAGAGGGGGAAGAGGGCTTTGGACGAATTGGCTAACAAGGGAGAAGGGAGGATTTTCAAGACTTGGAAAGTAATTTGTGGATGAAGAACTCTTCATCTTAAGGGGGTATTTATAGGTCAAGAAGTGGCCAACCAATGGCCAAGATTTAGACAAGTGCAAGGCAAGTGTAGGGTGAGGATTAACTATACACAAATATCCTACCAACTCCTTGACTTTGAACAAGGCACCAAAAACGTGCCCAACTTCATCAATTCGTCCAAATGGACGATTTCAAGTCCACAAATTGGAGGGTGCCAAGTGTCGCCCTCCCGTTGGTCCAAAATGTTTCGTCTCTCGGAAAAATCCGCAAAAATTAGAAATGGCATAGCCGGAATTTACCCTACGAAAGCTGTGGAAACGTTTCGTCGGAAAACTATTCGTTTTGTGAGTTGTGCCTAAAAAAAAACGTTCAAGGCTTATCTTTAAGGCAAGACTTTCGTACGTATTCCCTTACGTACATACTCTGGAAATACGGGGTATAACAGGACAGTAGTATTTACCTCGATAAGCCCCAAAATTATCCGAGTTTAATGTCGCTCCTTAGCAACGTTTAGCTCCTACTCCGAGTGCTCCAATCCGCTCCAAACAACCCTTAGAAGTTCTACGCCTTACTTAACACTTCAACCGACTATGAAGGTTTTCCTTAGGGTTTCGTTTTTGCGACTGAGGGAAGTATAATAGTATTTCTGGGCTTTTGTAAAAGTGTAACCTTGGGAATACTACAAGGTATTTGGGCCAAGGTATTTGGGCATTATAACAATACTAGGAGAGTATTTCTATACCACAAAAAAGGGGTATTATACGAAAACAACTAGGCTAGGGAGACCTCTCGGCCAAGCTTCTCACAAGGGGGGGGGGGGGGACTTTTTGGACGAGATACTACACTCAAGGGGGGAGGAAGAGAGCTTTCAAGACTTAGAAAGATTTTAGGATGAAGAAGTCTTCCAAAGGGGGGGGTATTTATAGGTCAAGAAATGGCCAACCAATGGCCAAGATTCACCCAAGTGTTAGGCAAGTGTAGGGCTAGGATTTCACCATGTGTACCTTATCCATCTACCACACAACTTGCACAAAAATATCCTACCTAACCCCTCCTCCAATCGTCCAAGTTACCGCCCAAAACGTGCTCCAATTAGAGGGTGACAAGTGTCGCCCTCTCGTTGGTCCAAAATGTTTCGTCTCTCGGAAAAATCCGCAAAAATTAGAAATGACATAGCCGGAATTTTCCCTTCGCAAGTTTAGTAAAACATTTCGTCGAAAAACGACTCTTTTCGGCACTTGTGCCCAAATTTCGAACCTAGCCTAACTTTAAGGCTTAAATTTTTAATACGTACGCCCTCACGTACATACTCTGGAAATACGGGGTATAACACAGATGGAAGTTTCTACTGGTTTTAATAATACTTTATTAGTCAAAACATTTCCCTTTATTAGCGCTGTTGTGGTTTGTTCGATACTTATTCTGACTTCCGAAATCAGTAAAACATTATTCCTTTTAAAACCAAGTACTCATTACTCACGAATGAGGTTTCACACGAAATTCATATCAATTCATTTAAGTCAAGTCTCTTATCTTTTAAGATCAAGTCTCTTAACTTTTATAATCAATAAATCATTCATTTTATCTTTCTTAAGACGTTATACCTAACTTCCCATAAAGCTAGTATAACTCTTATGTTTTCAAAACCAAGTGTTACTCTTCTTTCAAAAACAGTTCTTAATACTTTTTGAAATACTTCAAAGTTCTTATCATTCAGGCTTAAGTCAAAAGACATTGCCGTACAACTACGTTCAGTTAACACGCGTACGTCTACCGTACTATATATACTTCTTTAAAATATCATGCTCAAGCGTATAGGAAGAATCACATACCTCGCGACGATTATCGACTATTAGCAAATCGCTCCATGGCTATAACCCGCTTTGGTCCACGTTCTCAAGTAGCACGTCTTTGCTCGCAGAACATTCAACCTATACAGGTTATACAAGTCTATCAAAGTCTAGACTACTCGGTAGAATAAATCTAGATACAAGATCCTACGGAAAATCAGGCAGCACTTCCCTATCCGTCAAACTACACAAGTCTACTGTAATACAGTCCTACGTAATTACAGTTCAGTTCTCTTCTTTAGATTCAGGCTTAAGTCCAAAGACATTGCCGCAAAACTATGTTCGATTCTATATATAGTATACTTCAACTATATATTCCTACAACATATATTTTCCAATCACGATAGGGGACAAGATAATTACCTCGATAAGCCCATAATTATCCAAGTATAGATGTCGATCCTTAGCAACGCTTAGCTCTACTCGGTGCTCAACCCGCTCAAACAACCCTTAGAAGTTCTACGCAACTTCTTCTTAATACTCCAACCAACTATGGAGATTTTCCTTAGGGTTTCGG
Source organism: Przewalskia tangutica (assembly GCA_029844215.1). Taxonomy (NCBI): domain Eukaryota; kingdom Viridiplantae; phylum Streptophyta; class Magnoliopsida; order Solanales; family Solanaceae; genus Przewalskia; species Przewalskia tangutica. The sequence goes on from CM056727.1 coordinate 71,907,943, forward strand.
TTTGAGACAAAGGACATTTAGGTAGTATTTGCTCTACGTATAGAGGTATCTTTGGAATACTACAAGGTATCTGACTAAGGTAATTTGGGGTATAACAACAATACTTTTGAGAGTATTTCTACCAAGAGGGGGGTATTTATACGAGACACCACCACAAGGGGGTGTATACCCCTCGGCCAAGGGGAGGGCTCTCGGCAAAGCCTCACAAAGGGGGCGAGAACACCACAAGAGAGGGGAGGATTTCTAAGACTTAGAACATTTTAGGATGAATAAGTCTTCAGGGAGGATATTTATAGGTCAGTAAAGGCCAACCAATGGCCAAGATCTAGCCAAGTGCTAGGCAAGTGTAGGGCCAAGATATGCCCAAGTGCCCCCTAGCCCCTACTCCTTAAAACCCTCACAAATATCTACCAAAAATATCTACCCACTTGACACCCCAAACGTCCAAGTTACCGCTTGCTTCGATGTGAGGGTGACACATGTCACCTCCCGTTGGTCCAAAATGTTTGTCTCTCGGAAAAATCCGCAAAAATAAGAAAAGACATAGCCGAATTTTCCTCGCAGTTATGTAAAGCGTTTAGTCGAAACGACTCTAGCAGGGTGTTGTGCACAAAGATAATTCGCCAAGCCACGGGGGTGACACGTGTCGCCTTCTATTTGTCCAAAATAATTCATCTTGAAAAAAATCCATAATGGCCAAAATCTCAAAATCAAAGCGGGCCCTAAAAGCAGTAAATTTCTCCCGTGGGCCCCACGTGACCATTTCCGAAAATAAAATCTCAAAATTCTAATATAATTTAAGAAGCCCATATTCCAAATCTGGGAATCCAATTCCCATCCACGAACATTTTTCTTTACAAAAACCGGAAACTCTTTCCGTGGAAAAATCACCTCTTTCTTCCTTTCCAATTTTTCTGTCGTGCTCTCGTATGTACGTCCTCGAATACATACCCTGGAACTACGGGGTATAACATTCTTCCCCCCTTAGAAACATTCGTCCCGAATGTTCCTTCTAAGTCTCCAACCAAACGTGCGCCAGTATAGTCTCCACTACTATACTTACGAAACAAACCTGCCATACCTGGCCACAGAAACACCCGCACAAATACCTCCATCCAAGTCCACGAGGAAACACCTCTAACATCACAAAAGCCCTTACCCGAGGTCTAAAATATACTTCCTTCACACCTTCTTCTTACAAAAGGAATGATCACATCTATGCTCACCATACATGCTCGCTTCTTCCCTTACGTGTCGTACCCTTCTTGTACACTCGAACTCTTTCTCATAACCTACCACATTTCTGTTGAACAAGTATAAACCAACTATCTGAATCCTTGCCAACATCGAACCAATCGGCCAAACAACTTACACTTCCGCCCCTTAAGGCTTCATAAGGCAAAAACCGAATACTGAAATGGTAGCTATAAAACACTCCCTCCACAGGAGACAACAAACCTCACAACTACCCCTGAAATCCAAACACTGGCCTGAGGATGAATACGATACGAAGACTCACCTGAGTTCCTAACCCTGCGTGGTAAAACTTCCAAAAAAAAAAAAAAAAAAAAACAGCCGTACCTTGGGCCCCACTGTCTGCCATAAGGTGAAGGTAGGCACCCCGTGCAGCCTTACAACTTTTCTGATATCTCAACACCGCCGTGTAAATGGTCCTGACCGAAGAACACGATGGGCTGCCCCCATCGGCCCGACTACTGGTTGAATGCATCTACGAACTCGTACGTTGGTTAACTAAACATGGGCCTAAAACCCTTATGACCCTATCACAAGGCGGGACCACCACAAACTGACCCCACCACCATACAGGCCGCGGGTTGACCCGCAACGTGGCCTCAACCCGACCCGGCAACGCGCAAAACACTAGCTCCCCGAAGGAAAACTCTCACTAAATACGTTACGAAAAACCTAGCGGTCTTCTTAGTTCAACTACCCCATTTCATTTCACACTACCCAGGGACTTATCACACAATATATCTCACGTTCACTATGCACTCCGATAAGGATCAAACATAACACTACACCTTTACTCGAGATGGCCTTACCTCTAAGGTCTCCACGTATAAAACTCTAAGGCTCATACCTTCTCTATCCCCCAAATCTTACTTGGTTAACTAACCAAGATTTCTAATCACAATTTACACAATGCTATCAGAATATAACACTTAAGGTATACTCACCTTATTACACATACTAATCCCTAGAGGGTTAAAGATCTATCTGCATTCTTCGCTTCACTCCTTAGTCGTTCTAATCAAACACGCCCGTGAGCGCATAGCTAAGGAAGGTGACGAACTACCTATCGATCCGAAGGCTAAGTCCTCCTACTAGGTCACCCATTCGACCACATGGCCTCGGCCGCCGGTAAAGCAGTACCCGACAAAAAGACGACATTCCGGAATGGCGCGCATCACTGTGAACCGGAAGTCACGGAGCTCGACCAACTCCTGCATACCGAGCGTCACGAACCTTGTGGAGGACCACTCTGCACTGGTGGATGTGCATAATCTAATCCGCTGGTGAGGTGACTCGCCTCGAAAGTTACCAAAGGACCTTGCTGTTCTGGCCCTCTTCTGTTGTCCTTGGTTAACCCGTCGATCTCTACGTTTCTCGGCCTGCTGTGCATAAGCCCGTACACAGGCCATGCTCAAGCCTAACTGAAGAACTACTCTTGCACAACCCTCTCGTTGATTGTCACACCCCGAAATTCGGGCCCGTGACTGGTGCCTTACCCCGGGCACCCTAGTGATACAACATCAGAGAAAAACCAGCGGAAATAAAAACTTAGACATGCAACAATAGTTATAATAATAAACAGGCCAACCAAAGCAGTTGCCTTCAAGATATACATAAAACACGAGCAGTTTAATCCTTTTACAACCACGCTTACAACAAGATTACTGGACCTAAGATTTCTGGCGACTATGACGGGACGGGGCCCGCCATACCACAGATGTACAAGAACCTACAACTCGTGGAAACACATACCAAAAGATAAGCCTCGGAAAGCGGAGCTTCCCAATCTGTTGTGTGATCCTATGGCGAGGATCCACGGCCGATGTACCTCTACTGCGGCATGAACGGCCTCAAGGAGGTCGATAACAGTACCAAGTATGTGAAATCAGAAATCTGCGATTAAATCATAACGATCATATAAGCGGGAGACATGTATGATAACCAAAGTGCGATGCAACATAAGCGATCAGTCGGGGACTCACGCCTCAAAGTCACCACTCAAATATAACTATGGGTCTCACGCCCACCACATCCATCATGTTCGCATCATGGCGCGTGCCCGAATCTGCATCGGTGTAGACATGTCCATGATGCAACAATAATAACAAGGCGTGGCACGTACCGGAATCGCGTCGGTGTAGACATGCCCATGTAACCTCAATAACAATATCTCGGGTGGTCTACCTGCCGCGTGGCCACGTGCCCCGGAATCTTGCGTCGGTGTAGAACGCGTCCATTATTCTGATGGTAACCATATATCGGGTAATCAACGGCGCGCGTGGCCACATGCCGGAATCTGCGTCGGTGTGAACCGTCCGTATTCTGATGTAACATCAACAAGTCAACCTGGCCTCCATCGAGAGGCGGTAGTATAGGAACACACTTGCACAACAAAGGTTATCACCACAAGCATAGGCAAGTTCAACAACGACAAGCATAGGTAAGTTACACATAACTCTAGGTACTTTCATTTTACGTCAAAGCAGGTGTTAACCCCAAGGTACTACATACTTAAGTCCTTGTAAAGAGATACATTCCTTTATAAAAGTCACCCGATACGTAGTATAAAACTAGAGTGATTCACATTATTAAGTAAACCAAAGACACCTTTTTAAAATTAAGTAACAACATTCTTTTCCTAAAGTTCGGTTTGCCTAGTTTCATTACTCGAAGCTTCTCATTTTCAAATGGTTTCATAGTTCATAAACTAAATCACTTGATTCCTTTTTTTGAACAATCGAGTAATATATGTCTTACGTGAGAGTAGGTTATTCTTGTTTACAACATTCTTATTACAGCAGCCATGATCTAGAAAATGTAATATCATTTTGTCTTATCTTAGCTTCTATGCAGATGGAAGTTTCTACTGGTTTTAATAATATTTAAATAGTCAAAACATTTCCTTTTTTATTAACGCTGCAGTGGTTTGTCGATACACATCACGATTTGAAATCAAGAAAACATTCTTAAGCCGTTATACCTAACTTCCCATAAAGCTAGTATAACTCTTAAGTTTTCAAAAACCAAGTACTACTCTTCCTTTCAAAACGATTCACAAATCTTTTGAAATACTTCAACTTCTTCATTAACACATAACAAGCCAGTTATAATCAAATCAATTACCTTTCGAAAACCACAACCCATTTTCTTACCTACATAAAGCTGTTATAACCAACTTCCCATAAAGCCGTTATAACACTTTATGTTTAAGCCAAACAAATACACTTAGCACGTATGCGTCTCACCGTACTACATAGTTCACACATATCATGCTAGAAAGGATAGGAAGAGGTTCACATACCTCGCTACGATTTATCGACAATAAGCAAAATGCTCCAAGTACTACAACCTTGCTAGCCCTTTCCACTCCTCGAGTAGAATACGCTACTCTTAGTACTTTCACCTATAAAGGTCACAAACGTCTATTAACCCCAAAACACAGTAACACTACACAAGTCTACTGCAATACAGTCCTATGTAAATACAGTTCAGTTCTTTTCTTTATTCTTCAGGCTTAAGTCAAAAGACATTGCCGAATACTAAGTATAGTTCCATATATAGTATACTTCAACTATATATTCTAACAAACATGTAATTTCCAATTACGATAAAGGGACAAGATAATTACCTCGATAAGCCCATAATTATCCAAGTTAAATGTCGATCCTTAGCAACGTTTAGCTCCAACTCCGGGTGCTCCATCCCGCTCCAAACAACCCTTAGAAGTTCTATCCAACTTCTACTTAAATCCTTGACTAACAATGAAGATTCCTTAGGGTTTCGATTTGAGACTAAAAGGACAAAAGGTAGTATTTAAGACTCTACGTATAGAGGTATCTTTGGAATACTACACGGTACAAGGCTAAGGTATTTTGGGCATTATAACAATCCTTGGAGGAGTATTACAACCCCACAAAAAGGGGTATCACCCGAGAACAACACTCTACACGAGGGGGGGTGTTCTCGGCTTTAGGCTCACAAAGGGGAGGTTTGCCCAAGGCCTTCACAAGGGGAGAGGGGGCTCTTGGACGAAAGAGGGAGGAGAGGGACTCAAGACTTGGAAGGTTTTGGATGAAGAAGTCTTCAAGAGGGGGTATTTATAGCAAAACCAAAGGCCAACCAATGGCGAAGATCTAGCCAAGTGCAAGGCAAGTGTAAGGCCAAGATCAAGCCAAGTGCACCCTAACCCCTACTCCACAAAACACTCCACAAAACATAGCACAAAACTAGGCCAAAGAGGAGCCAATCGGCGAGGCCAACCAATGCCTCTTGGGCGCCCAAAATCGCCCAAGCACTGACTGCTTCCAATGTGAGGTGACACGTATCACCTCCGTTGGTCCAAAATGTTCGTCACTCGGAAAAATCCGCAAAAATAAAAATGTCATAGCCGGAATTTTCCTACGAAAGTGGAAACGTTTAGTCGGAAGCGACTTTACAAACGACTTGTGCCCAAATTTCTAATCGATGCCTAACTTAAGGCTCAAATTTGACGTGCGTCGTCCATACGTACATACTGCGGAAATACGGTATAACATTCTTCCCTTAGAAACATTCGTCCGAATGTTCCTTCTAGGTCTCAAAACAAGCAGTGCGATATAGTCTTCACCGCTATACTTACGAAAGCGATCATGCCACGCTGGCCACAAACACACGTTCTCTTCTCCCTTTTCTCGTAGTACTCGTCTCGAACACTCGAACTCGTTCTAGTATCCGTATCACATACATCAGCAACGTTTCCAACCCTTGGAATCACGCCTCCCAACTTGGTCATCTCACTAACCTCGATTTCCCTAAGGCCATTCGGCCTTCAACTGATTACGGTCGAACGTATCCACGAACTCATCGATGGTCATCTAAACTTGGGCCTAGCACCCTCGTGACCACCGCCACTGGCGGGACCACCGAACTGACCCTACCGAAGCGGGCGCGGGTTGGCCGCATGGCCCCTGACCCGACCATCTGTAGCGCCAACTCCGCTCGCCGACACGGAACACATCATGGAAGCTACCACTTCCATCTCACACTAACCAGATTTTTAAATCACACTATAGCACAAGGCTACGAACATAACACTTAACACATCATTAACATCAATACATACAAGTATCTACGAGGTTAAGGATATACAGAAACTAGGCGGTTCAAGGACCGCTAAAGCTGGAACTTCCACCGCGACCTCTCGTGGCGTGGTGTATGAACATCTGCCTAGCTATGGAAGGTGAAGAATGCATGCTGCTCTAGTAGTCTGTGCTATCCTACCAGCGCTACCCACAGTCGGATAGTCTCTCGTCATATGGCCTGTTGGCGCAAGAATAACAAGCTCCTTGGTACTACGACACTCCCGAAATGCGGTCTACCACATCGACCACCGAGGTAGGGGTCGTGATCCGCTAACACCCCTACTCCCCGAACATCCCGAAACACAGGAGCCACGACTGCTCACGAATATCCCAGGTCGAAGGCTGCGAAGGACCACTCTGCAATGGCGGAGTACATAACTAGTCTGCCGAGGCGGTCCGCCTCGAAAGTCGCCAAAATATTCGGCCGTCTTGGCCTTCCTGTGGCGGTCCGCTGCGTCGATCTCTGCGCTCGCCGCGCCCAAGTGCATGAGCACGAATCGGGCAATGTCCATGCGGTGAAGAGAAACACCCGCAAGACTTCGGCCATATAATCATCTAGCCCGTGGCGTAGCGATGCACCTATCTTCCATATCTCGCAACTAAGCGCGAGGGACATATCGAGCCAAAGAATCGAACTCGACATTGTACTCACGACGGTCGCCCTCTGCGTCTCGAGAACAAAAATCGTCGGCGTGCCCTCGCCATCTGCGGAGGCAAGAAGTGCGTGAGAAAGCCCGAAAACTCATTCCATCTGCTGAGTGCATGCTCTCCCGGGAAAGCTCGCGAATCAAACCAATCGACTGCGGTATCACGCAGCCGATGCGAACCGAAGGTCACAGACTCGGTCTCTGAAGCCTTGATCACCCGCATGATCCTCTGTAACTGACGGATGAACTCCTGCGGATCATCCTCAGGCCTCGACCCGTAGAACTCTGGCGGGCTACAACTCAGAAAATCTCGTAGCCTCAAACTATCTGCTCTCGGGTGCACCACAGGTCTTCTTTGGGCCAGGCTGCCGCATCCAGCCTGTCCTCATATCTGGCCACAACCCTGGCCAATAACTGGGCCATCTCCTTGTGACCCATCTCCCCTGCTCCAGACTGTGGGACTGGAGGCTCAGGTACTGTAGTCTCATCAGCCACGGCTGCGGCTCTAAACCCTGCTGGTGCTGGCGGCGTCGCGAAACTCGCCGTCGGAAGCACTGTCTCAGGTACTGACCGGGCCTGCGCCCTCGGACTCCTCTGTATCTCACTAGCAGCTCCCTCGGCTGCCTTGCCCACCTGGGCCCGGGTTGCCTTGCGCGGAGGCATAACTGGTAAAAACGAGACACGTCAGAGGGGTCCAACTTATAACACAGCTCTAAGGCACGATCTCAGAATGAGAAGAATAGAAACCAATCCTAAATGTCCTATAGCCTCCTGATTATAGATGTGGTGCACAACACATCGATAATCAAGACTCTACTAGACACGATGCGTAGACACTTTCAGAGACTAATCGCTCGATACCACTATGTCACACCCGAAATTGGGCAGTGATCGTGCCTTACCGGGCACCCTAGTGATATAACATCGAGAGAAAAACGTGAAATAAAAACTTAGACATCTGACAATAGTTATAATAATAAGCAGGCCAACCAAAATAGTTGCCTTGGTATATACATAAAACACGAGCAGTTTAATCCTTTTACAACCACGCTTGCAGCGATACTACGGACCTAAGATTTACAACGACTATGGCGGACGGGGCCCCGCCATACCACGAATGTACAGAACCTACAACTCGTGGAAACACATACCAAAAGATAAGCCTCGGAGAAAGCGGAGCTTCCCAATCTGTTGACTGTGATCCTATGGCGAGGATCCACGGCCGATGTACCTCTACTGCGGCATGAACGCGGCCCCGAAGGAGTCGATCTGGCAGTACAGTATGTGAAGCGTAAATCTGCGGTTAAATCATAACGATCTATATAAAGCGGAGACATGTATGATAACCAAATGCAAGACGCAACATAAAGCGATCCGTCGGGGACTCACGCCTCAAAGTCACCACTCAAATATAACTATGGGTCTCACGCCGCACATCCATCATGTTCGCATCATGGCCGCATGCCCGGAATCGCATCGGTGTAGACATGTCCGTGATGCAACAATAATAACAAGGCGCGTGGCCGTACCGGAATCTGCATCGGTGTAGACATGCCCATGTAACCTCAATATGATATCTTGGGTGGTCTACCGCGCGAGCCACATGCCGGAATCTGCGTCGGTGTAGAACGCGTCCATTATTCTGATGGTAACCATATATCGGGTAATCAACGACGCGTGGCCCGCATGCCGGAATCTGCGTCGGTGTAGACACGTCCATGTTACGATGGTAACCATATATCGGGTAATCAACGCCGCGTGGCCCACGTGCCCGGAATCTTGCGTCGGTGTGAACACGTCCATGTTCTGATGGTAACCATATATCGGGTCAACGGCGTGGCGCACGTGCCCGGAATCTGCGTCGGTGTAGAACGCGTCCGTGTAACATCAACAACAAGTCAACCGGCCCTCCATCGAGAGCGGTAGTATAGGAACACAATACTTGCACAACAAAGGTTATCACCACAAGCGTAGGCAAGTTCAACAACGACAAGCATAGGTAAGTTACACATAACTCTAGGTACTTTCATTTTACGTCAAAGCGGGGTGTTAACCCCAAGGTACTACATACTTAAGTCCTTGTAAAGAGATACATTCCTTTTATAAAAGTCACCCGATACGTAGTATAAAACTAGAGTGATTCACATTATTAAGTAAACCAAAGACACCTTCTTTTAAAATTAAGTAACAACATTCTTTTCTAAAGTTCGGTTTGCCTAGTTTCAATTACTCAAGCTTCTCATTTTCAAATGGTTTCATAGTTCATAAACTAAATCACTTGATTCCTTTTTTGAACAATCGAGTAATATATGTCTTACGTGAGAGTAGGTTATTCTTGTTTACAACATTCTTATTACAGCAGCCATGATCTAGAAAATGTAATATCATTTTGTATTATCTTAGCTTATGCGGATGGAAGTTTCTCTGGTTTTAATAATATTTAAATAGTCAAAACATTTCCTTTTTATTAGCATTTGCAGTGGTTTGTCGATACACATCACGATTTAGAAATCGTAAAACATTCTTAAGCCGTTATACCTAACTTCCGTAAAGCTAGTATAACTCTTAAGTTTTCAAAACCAAGTACTACTCTTTCTTTCAAAACGATTCACAAATCTTTTGAAATACTTCAACTTCTTCATTAACACATAACAAGCCAGTTATAATCAAATCAATTACCTTTCGAAAACCACAACCCATTTTCTTACCTACATAAAGTTGTTATAACCAACTTCCCATAAAGCCGTTATAACACTTTATGTTTAAGCCAAACAAATACACTTAGCGTATCGTCTACCGTACTACATAGTTCACACATATCATGCTAGAAAGGATAGGAAGAGGTTCGCATACCTCGCGACGATTTATCGACAATAAGCAAAATGCTCCAAGTACTACAACGCACTAGCCCTTTCCACTCGAGTAGAATACGCTACTCTTAGTACTTTCACCTATAACGGTCAAAAACGTCTTTTAACCCCAAAACCCAAGTTTCTATCTTTCTCTGAAAATTCGAAGACCTACACATGATAGCGTAAATCTACTCTCTATCGAGTGGCTACCAAGCCAACCGGGGGTTTACGTCTAACGGACGTGTACCATCCTACTCGGTAACCTTTACACAAGTCTCTGCAATACGATCCTATGTAAATATAGTTGATTCTTTTCTTTATTCTTGGGCTTAAGTCAAAAGACATTGCGAATACTAAGTATAGTTCCATATATAGTATACTTCAACTATATATTCTAACAAACATGTAATTTCCAATTACGATAAAGGGACAAGATAATTACCTCGATAAGCCCATAACTATCCAAGTTAAATGTCGATCCTTAGCAACGTTTAGCTCGACTCGGGTGCTCCATCGCTCCAACAACCCTTAGAAGTTCTATCCAACTTCTACTTAAATCCTTGACTAACAATGAAGATTCCTTAGGGTTTCGGTTTGAGACTAAAAAGGACAAAAGGTAGTATTTAAGGCTCTACGTATAGAGGTATCTTTGGAATACTACAAGGTACAAGGCTAAGGTATTTTGGGCATTATAACAATACTTGGAGAGTATTTCAACACCACAAAAGGGGTATCACACGAGAACAACACTCTAAAAGAGGGGTGTTCTCGGCTTTAGGCTCACAGGGGAGGTTTCGCCCAAGGCCTTCACAAGGGGAGAGGGGGCTCTTGGACGAAAAGAGGGAGGAGAGGACTCAAGACTTGGAAGGTTTTGGATGAAGAAGTCTTCAAAGAGGGGGGGTATTTATAGCAAAACCAAAGGCCAACCAATGGCCAAGATCTAGCCAAGTGCAAGGCAAGTGTAAGGCCAAGATCAAGCCAAGTGCACCCTAACCCCTACTCCACAAAACACTCGACAAAACATGGCACAAAACTAGGCCAAAAGAGGGAGCCAATCGGCCAAGGCCAACCAATGCCTCTTGGACGCCCAAATCGTCCAAGCACCCCACTTGCTTCCAATGTGAGGGTGACACATGTCACCCTCCCGTTGGTCCAAAATGTTTCGTCACTCGGAAAAATCCGCAAAAAATAAAAATGTCATAGCCGGAATTTTCCCTACGAAAGCTGTGGAAACGTTTCGTCGGAAAACGACTTTACTCGGCACTTGTGCCCAAATTTCGAATCCAATGCCTAACTTAAGGCTCAAATTTCGTACGTACGTCCATACGTACATACTCTGAAAATACGGGGTATAACATTGATATTCATCAAGACTCGCGGTACATCGGTATATTCTCTGGTAGCCAAATCCATAGCTAGTAGCAGGGTCACCTTCTTGCAATCTAATTTCACTGTTCCCGGTCGTGGAACTGAAGGTTCAAATATCATGGCCGTAGTAGGAACTGCCGCCGCCGTGCTAAACTCTGCTGGGGCTAGTGACGTCGCAGAACTCCCCGAATGAAGCACTACCCTAGGTAATGATTGGGCCTGTGCCCTCGTAACCCTCTGTACTCTACTCGCAGCTCCCTCGGCTGCCTTGCCCTCCTGGGCCCTGGTTGCCTTACGCGAAGACATAACGATAAGGGAAAGAATTACGTTAGAGGGGTCCAACTTATAACACGGCTCTAAGCACGATCTCAGAGTGAGAAGAATGGAAACCAATCCTAAATATCCTATAGCCTCCTGATTATTGGTGTGGTGCACAACACACCGATAATCAAGACTCTACTAGATACGGTCTGTAGACACTTTCCGAGGATTAACTGCTCTGATACCACTTTTGTCACGACCCGTTCCGGGGCCCGTGACTGGTGCCTTACCCGGGCACCCAAGTAGTCATACATCAGAGAAAATCAGCGGAACATAAAACAATAACATGAAGTCAATGCAATAAGACAGTGAAATAAGAAGACAGGCTAACCAAAACGGTTACCTTCAGTATATATAAATAACAATTTGAACAGTTACATCCCATTACAACCCTGCCCACAACAGTACTACAGACCTCTACGAATGATATGACAACAACAGGCGGGGTCGTCATACCCAGAATGTAGCACCTACAACAACGAGGACTATACGAAGATAAGCCTCGGAGAAAGCGGAGCTTTCCCAACGCAATGACTGTGACCCTAGAGCGAGGATCAACGGCGGTGTACGCCGCTGCGGCATGAACGCGGCCCGAGAAGTCGATACTGGTACCAAGTATGTGAAACTAAAAATCGTAAATGAAATCATAGTAGTCTATATAAAGCGGGAGACATGTATGATAACCAAACTACGATTCACTGATAAATAGCGATTATGTCAAGTCGGGGACTCACGCCTCCAAGTCATCACTCAAATATAACAATGGGTCTCACGCCCACAACATCAATCATGCGTGGAATACCTTCTCACCGCCAGTGATCTATGATATGAAAGCACCAAGGAATACATATGAACACGAGTCCCACGTGTCATCATAAAACCGTCTGGGGTAAGTGCGAAGGCATAGCCACTACTAAAACCCCAAGTACAAACAAGGACATAAAGCGTATCATGAGATCTGTCTAGACCGTCACATGATCAAAGCCGCCACTTCGCATGATATTTAATGTGCGCGTCTAGCCACGAACTTCCCGCAGACTCGCATAAGCCACTCCGATGGCCCGCATGAGGTATTCCCGCATCGAGGTAGCTACTCCCGGCAACGCCCCGGACTCGCGATCGCGTGGCCACATAGACCGCATGACCATAAAGGCCGCACACTAACACGGAACTCTCGTAGCTCGCATAGGCCCCGGGACCCGCATGAGGTATTCTCGAATCATAGGTCACCGCAGACGCACTTTGAGTCTACCCCGCATCGGAGGGCAGCTTAACCCCCGGGATCAAGGTGAGTGATATAATACCAACATAACAGTTTATCGTTTAAACAACATAAGCACAATCAAGGAAAACCCTTTACACAAACATCACAAGATACTAACACACGTAGCATCCTAACATGTTTATTTATCAACTCAACAAGAAAGTATTACAAGGCTATCACAAACCAACACAATCAAGTTATTCACACGAGGTACTTTCTACTATATGATTACCAAGATCGGGTTTTTATCCCCAAGTACTTCATATATTAACTCTTTAAAAGATACGTTACTTTCACAAAAGTCACACAATACCCGTAGTATAAAATAGAGCGATTATCTTTTGAAGTAAATCAAAAACACTTCTCTTTGTAAAATCAAGTAACATTCTTTTTCAAACGTTCAAGTTTGCCTAATTTCAATTACTCAAGTTTCTCATTTTCGAAAGGTTTCGTAGTTCATAGTTTTAATCCTTTAAAACAATTTGAGAAACATATACCTTATGTGTGAGTATGTTATTCTTGTTCATAACAATCTTATTACAGCAGCCATGATCTAGAAAATGTAATATCATTTTGTCTCATCTTAGCTTCTATGCAGATGGAAGTTTCTACTGGTTTTAATAATACTTTATTAGTCAAAACATTTCCCTTTATTAGCGTTGCTGTGGTTTGTTCGATACTTATTCTGACTTCCGAAATCAGTAAAACATTATTCCTTTTAAAACCAAGTACTCATTACTCACGAATGAGGTTTCACACGAAATTCATATCAATTCATTTAAGTCAAGTCTCTTATCTTTTAAGATCAAGTCTCTTAACTTTTATAATCAATAAATCATTCATTTTATCTTTCTTAAGACGTTATACCTAACTTCCCATAAAGCTAGTATAACTCTTATGTTTTCAAAACCAAGTGTTACTCTTCTTTCAAAAACAGTTCTTAATACTTTTTGAAATACTTCAAAGTTCTTATCATTCAGGCTTAAGTCAAAAGACATTGCCGTACAACTACGTTCGATTAACACGTCGTCTACCGTACTATATATACTTCTTTAAAATATCATGCTCAGCGTATAGGAAGAATCACATACCTCGCGACGATTATCGACTATTAGCAAATCGCTCACGGCTATAACGGCTACTTTGGTCCACCTTCTCAAGTAGCACATGCTACTCGAAGAACATTCAACCTATACAGGTTATACAAGTCTATCAAAGTCTAGACTACTCGGTAGAATAAATCTAGATACAAGATCCTACGGAAAATCGGGCAACACTTCCCTATCCATCAAACTACACAAGTCTACTGTAATACAGTCCTACGTAATTACAGTTCAGTTCTCTTCTTTTAGATTCAGGCTTAAGTCCAAAGACATTGCCGCAAAACTATGTTCAGTTCTATATATAGTATACTTCAACTATATATTCCTACAACATGTATTTTCCAATCACAATAGGGGGACAAGATAATTACCTCGATAAGCCCATAATTATCCAAGTATAGATGTCGATCCTTAGCAACGCTTAGCTCCTACTCCGGGTGCTCCAACCCGCTCCAAACAACCCTTAGAAGTTCTACGCAACTTCTTCTTAATACTCCAACCAACTATGGAGATTTTCCTTAGGGTTTCGGTTTGAGACAAAAAGGACATTTAGGTAGTATTTTCGGGCTCTACGTATAGAGGTATCTTTGGAATACTACAAGGTATACGGCTAAGGTAATTTTGGGTATAACAACAATACTTTTGAGAGTATTTCTACCAAGAGGGGGGTATTTATACGAGACAACACCACAAGGGGGGGGTGTATACCCCTCGGCCAAGGGGGGGGGGGGAGGGGCTCTCGGCCAAAGCCTCACAAAAGGGGGGGACGAGAACACCACAAGAGAGGGGGGGAGGATTTCTAAGACTTAGAACATTTTAGGATGAATAAGTCTTCAAAGGGGAGGGATATTTATAGGTCAAGTAAAGGCCAACCAATGGCCAAGATCTAGCCAAGTGCTAGGCAAGTGTAGGGCCAAGATATGCCCAGTGCCCTAGCCCCTACTCCCAAAACCCTCACAAATATCTACCAAAAATATCTACCCACGGCGCAAACGCCCAAGTTCGCCCACTTGCTTCCCGATGTGAGGGTGACACATGTCACCCTCCCGTTGGTCCAAAATGTTTTCTCTCGGAAAAATCCGCAAAAATAAGAAAAGACATAGCGGAATTTTCCTCGCAAGTTATGTAAAGCGTTTAGTCGAAAACGACTCTAGCAAGGTGTTGTGCACAAAGATAATTCGGCCAAGCCACCCAGGGGGTGACACATGTCGCCCTCTATTTGTCCAAAATAATTCATCTTAGAAAAAATCCATAATGGCCAAAATCTCAAAATTAAAGCGGGCCCACAAAACAGTAAATTTCTCCGTGGGCCCAGCGTGACCATTTCAGAAAATAAAATCTCAAAATTCTAATATAATTTAAGAAGCCCATATTCCAAATCGGGAATCAATTCCCATCAACGAACATTTTCTTTACAAAAGCGGAAACTCTTTGCGTGGAAAAATCACCTCTTTCTTCCTTTCGATTTTTACGTGCGTGCCAGACGTGCGTGCGTCCTGCATACATACCACGGAACTACGGGGTATAATAGTATGTATGTGAGGACGTGCGTCTGAAATCTGACGAAATTTTGGAAAGAAAGAAAGATGTGATTTTTCGACGGAAAAGTTTCCGGTTTTTGTGAAGGAAAAAGGTTCGTTAATGGGAATTAGAGTCCCAGATTTGGTATTTGGACTTCTTGGATTATATTAGAATTATGAGATTTTATTTGTTATACCCCGTAGTTCCAGTGTATGTATGTGGGGACGTACGTACGAGAATACGACAGAAATTTTGGAAAGAAAGAAAGGTATGATTTTTCGACGGAAAAGTTTCCGGGTTTTGTGAAGGAAAAAGGTTCGTTAGTGGGAATTGGATTCCCAGATTTGGTATTTGGACTTTTTGGATTATATTAGAATTATGGATTTTATTTTCGGAAATGGTCACGTGGGGCCCACGGGAGAAATTTACGGTTTTGTGGGGCCCACATTGTTTTTGAGATTTTCGGTATTTTGGATATTTTTCGGAAGAAGAAATATTTTGGACGAATCGGGGGGCGACACGTGTCACCCCCATGTGGCACCCTTGGCCGAATTGGAGGGACAAGTGGCTAGCCACTTGTCCCCTTGGCCGAAATGGCCATGACACTTGGAAGTAAATTTCGTTGGCCATGTGGTGTGGTGGGACCCACACACACATGGCCCAATCTTGACCACCCACTTGACTTGATCATGGCCCTTGATTCTTCTATAAATACCCCCTTAGCTTGAAGACTAATTTCATCCCTCACTTGAAGTTTTTCCAAGCAAAATACTCCCTCCCTTTAGCCTTGTTTCGTCCAACCTCCCCCACTTGTGTAGAAAATACTCCAAGTATTATTGTATAATCCCAAATACCTTAGCCTAGTATCCCTAGTAGTGTTCCAAAGTTGTTTTAATACTAGGAGCCCGGAAATGCTACTTTATTCCATTAGTCGCAAAGTGAAACCTTAGAAAAATCTTCCTAGCTTGGTTGAAGTGTTAAGAGAAATTGTTTAGAAACTTCTAAGGGTCGCTTGGAGCGGGTTGGAGCGTAAGGAGTTGGAGCTAAACGTTGCTCAGGATCGACATATATCTTGGATAATTTTGGGCTTATCGAGGTAATGATCTATGTCCCCCTATTGTAATTGGATATTACATATTGTAGTAATTTAGAATTGAGTATAAGATATATTGGAAGGATGTTTATAAAGGATTGAACTGTATTTACATTGGATTGTATTTACAGTAGACTTGTGTAGTATTATTGTGAAGTAGAATTGAACACGTCCGGTTAGACGTGTAATCCCCTGGGAGTTGTTGGCCTGGTAGCGGGCCTGAGTAGAGGAGGAGATTTTTGTGGTTACGGGGGGGGGAGGTGCTGCCGAATTTTCCGTAGAATAAGGAACCTTGTACTTAGAATTGTTCTACGAAGAGATCTAGAGGCTGATAGACGTTTCGTGGCTTTTATAGGTTGAAGTACTGCGAGTAGCGTATTCTACTTGAAGGGTGGAAAAGGCTAGCAGGGTTACAGTACTTTGGAGCTATTTGCTAATTGTCGATAATCGTCGCGAGGTATGTGAACCTCTTCCTATCCTTTCTAGCATGATGTTTTGTAAACTATGTAGTACGGTAGACGTACACGTGCTAAATGAGTTTTGGTTGGTTACAAACATAAAGTGTTATAATAGCTTTATGGGAAGTTAGTTATAACGACTTTATGTAGGCAGAATAATGGTTTATTGATTTTAGAAGTTAAGAAACTTGATCTTAAAAGATAAGAGACTTGACTTAAATGACTTGATGTGAAATAGTAAGGAACTTGTTTTCTAAAAGAAAAGAGACTTA
Source organism: Przewalskia tangutica (assembly GCA_029844215.1). Taxonomy (NCBI): domain Eukaryota; kingdom Viridiplantae; phylum Streptophyta; class Magnoliopsida; order Solanales; family Solanaceae; genus Przewalskia; species Przewalskia tangutica. The sequence goes on from CM056727.1 coordinate 71,925,216, forward strand.
AGAGTTTGAAGTGTTTTGGTTTAAAAGAAAGGCATGATTTTGTCTTAAATTGGTTTAAAACATAAAGTGTTATAATAGCTTTATGGGAAGTTAGTTTTAACGACTTTATGAAAGCAAAAGAATGGTTTTATCATTGGTTTTAAAATGGTAACTTGATTTAAGTATAGGTTACTTGTTTTGAAAAGAGTAAGTATTTGAGTTTTAAAGAGTATACTTGATGTTGTTTTAAAAGAAAGGCACTTGGTTTAAAAAGTATAGAGTACTTGATTTTAAAAGTCTTGTAAAGGTTTTTACGAAAGTAAAGTAATTTGGTTTGAAAAGGAAATGTGTTTTTGATACTACGAGTATTAGTATCTTTTACGTAAAAAGAGGTCTTTTTGAAAGAATGAAAGTGGGTATTATTTTTTGGTTTGAAACCCGTATTGTTGACATAAAATGAAAGTACCTTGAGTTGTGTGTAACTTGCCAGTATTGTATTTTTATACCACCGCGTCTCTCAATGGAGGGCCGGTTGATTTGTTATGATCTTACTTGGACGTACCTGCAGTGACGGAGGATTCCACGGGTGCGCTCCTGTTGATAGCGTTATTCCATGGACTAGCTCTCCGCGAGGTTTTCTTGATTCGGCCTTGGTATCGGTGGTTGGCTTCGTACTTGCCGTCTCGTGGCTGATTCGGCCTTAGTACACAGTAGTTAGCCTCGCACTTGCCGCTCGGTTTAGTGGCGAAGTCTCGTGACACGCCTTGGTACACAGTAGTTAGCTCGTACTTGCCGGTCATTCGTGACCACGACCTTGGTACACGTAGTCGGCTTCGTACTTGCCGTGTCGCCCGTGGTTTGGTTACATAGTATTGTTAGTACGGCTTTGGTATCTGGTAGTTGGCTTTCGTACTTGCCCCGGTCAGTTGATGATGTGGCTTTGGTATCTGGTAGGTAGCCTTCGTACTTGCCGTCACGGTTTTATGACAGGTGGGACCTGGTGTTCATGTGTACTCCTTGGTGTTATTATATCATAGACTGCCGGCAGTGAGGAAGGTATTCCACGGGCATGATTGATGTTGTGGGCGTGAGACCCATAGTTATATTTGAGTGATGAATTTGAGGGCGTGAGTCCCTGACTTGACGTGACTGCTTACATATTATGTATTGTAGTTTGGTTATCATATATGTCTCCTGTTTTATATAGACTACTATGATTTCATTTACGATATTTGATTTCACATACTTGGTACTGTTGTCTTGACCTCCTTGAGTGCGTTCATCTGCATGAGTAGAGTACATCGGTTGTGGATCCTCGCTCATGGATCACGATTCGGCGTATTAGGAAGCCCGTTTCTCGGAGGCTTATCTTTTGGTATGTTACCACTGAGCAGGTTCTTGTACATTCGGGGTATGGCGGGGCCTGTCCGTCATAGTTGTTGTTATAAAACTCTTAGAGGTGCATGTAACACTTTGTTGTGGCGAGTTTATAAAAGGATAAGCTGTTGGGTTTTTATGTATATATAAAAGGCGACGCTTGGGTTAGCTTTGTTCTTATCATATATCTTGTTTCATGTTTAAGTTTTTATTTTCGCTGATTTTTTCTCGATGTTGTATCACTAGGGTGCGGGTAAGGCACGATCCGGGCCGGATCGAATTCGTGACAAAAGTGGTATCGAGCGATTAGTCATCGGAAAGTGTCTACAGACCGTGTCTAGTAGAGTCTTGATTATCGGTGTGTTGTGCACCACATCTATAATCAGGAGGCTGCAGGACATTTAGGATTGGTTTCCATTCTTCTCACTCTGAGATCGTGCCCTAGAGCTGTGTTATCAGTTGGACTCCCCCTAACGTATTCTTTTATATCAGTTATGCCTCTGCGAAAGGCAACCAGGGCCCAGAAGGGCAAGGCATCAGAGGGAGCTGCGGACAGAACACAGAGGAGTACCAGGGAAGAGGCCCAGTTTTTACTCGAGGTAGTGCTACAGACGGCGGATTCTACGATACCGCCAGCCCCAGAGATTTAGAGCGCGGCGATGGGCTGCTGAGACCACGATACTGAGCCTCCAGTCCACGGCTGGAAGCGAGAGAGATGGGCTCTGAGGAGATGACACGATTGCTAGCTAGGATTGTGGCGAACATGAGATAAATGGACGCAGCGATTCGATAGCACCGTGGTTCACCCGGAGGCGGATAGTTTGAGGCTACGGGACTTTCGAGTAGCCGCGAGTTCTGGTCGAGGCACGAGGATGATCGCGAGAGTTCATCCGAAGCGATTCTGACGGATCATGAGTGATCAAGGCTTCGGAGAGCGAGTCAGTGGTCTTGGGTTCACATCGGCTGCGTGTTACTGCAGTCGACTGGGTTGATTCGTGGGAGCTATCCCGGGGAGGGCATGCATTTCCAGCCGTATGGAACGAGTTCTCAGAGGCATTTCTTGCACATTTCTTGCCTCCGCGGATGAGGAGGCTCGGTAAACGATTTTTGGTGTTGAGGCGAGCAGGCGTGCGGTTCGGGAGTACAATGTGAGTTCGACTCATTGGCTCGGTATGTCCCCGCGTTAGTAGCTAGTATGGAGGACAGAGTGCACCGCTATGTCACAGGGCTAGACGATTATTTGGCAGAGAGTTGCTCGGGCGTAGCTCTTCAGCCGGACATGGACATTGCCCGCATGCAGGCTTATGCACTTGGATGTGAGGCACGGAGAGGTCGACGGAATGACCGGGATCAGCAGAAGAGGCGAGCAGCGAGTCTTTTGGCGACTTCGGCGGACCGCCTCGTGGCGAGCGATTATCGCCTCCCAAGATCTGAGTGGCCCTCCGCGATCTTGGGCGTTCGGGATATTCGAGGCAGTCGTGGCTCCTGTGTTTGATTTCGAGAGTAGGAGTGCTCGCCGGATAAGGTCACCCTTGTCTCAGTGTGGCCGTTGTGGAAAACTTATAAGGGAGAGTGTCGTACTAATTTGGGAGATTGTTATTCTTGCGGCCGATAGGGCCATTTGGCGAGAGACTGTCCGACCAGGGGTAGCACTGGTGGATTAGCACAGACTACGAGATCAGTTGCGGGTTCTTCACCTTCCATAGTTAGGTAGGATATTCATGCCGGCGGTACGGCAGGTCGCGGTGGAAGTTCGATTTTAGCGGTCCTTTGAACCGCCTATTCTGAGTATATCCTTAACCCTCTAGAGACCAGTATGTATTGATGTTGATGATGTGTTAAGTGTTATGATCGGATAACTTTGAGTTAAAAGGTGATTTAGAAGCCTGGTTAGTGAAAAGGGTAAGTCTGGGGATGAGAAAATTTCGAACCCTAGAATATTACATGTTGAGACCTTAGATGTAAGGCCGTCTTGAGTAAAGGATTTTGCAGATGATCCTTGTCGGAGTGCATTATATGCATAGGGTGTATTAGTGTGATAATTCCATGGGTAGTGTAAGATGAAAGTGGTAGCTTTCAGGACTTGTATAGGTAGGGTTGTTTCGGATCGGGGAACAAGAGTCTGGTACGATTATGGGTCGTGTTGAGGACCATTCGCGGGTTAACCCGCAGCCCGGTTTGGGGTGGGGTCAGTTCGAGGTGGTCTCGCCAGGTGGTAGGGTCACGAGGGTGCTAAGCCCAGGTTTGGGTAACCATCGTACGAGTTCGTGGATATGTTCGACCAGAATCAGATCGTGAAGGCCGGGAATGGCCTTAAGGAAATTTGAGGCTAGTATGATGACCAAGTTAGAGATAGTGACCCCGAGATTTTGGAAACTGAAGCAATGACAGAAATGTGGTACGTATTGTAGGAAGATTTCGAGTGTACGAGGAAGATGCGACGAGTAAGAAAGAGGCTAAGATGTGTTAAGATGATGGAAGTGTCCTTTTTATAAGTGAGGAGGGGAAGAAAGTATCCTTGGGTCCATGGGTGGAAGTTTTGTGTTGTTATATGCGCGTTAGAGGTGATTCCTCGTTGGCTTGGATTGAGATTTGCGTGTATGTTATACTATGGCCATTGGTGGCAGGTTTGGTTTGGTAAGTATAGTAGTGAAGACTATACCGACGCAGATGTGTTTTGGAGACTTAGAAGGAACATTCGGGACGAATGTTTCTAAGGGGGAAAAAATGTTATACCCCGTAGTTCCAGGGTATGTATGTGGGGACGTACGTACGAGAATACGACATAAATTTTGGAAAGAAAGAAAGGTGTGATTTTTCGACGGAAAAGTTTCCGGGTTTTGTGAAGGAAAAAGGTTCGTTAGTGGGAATTGGATTCCCAGATTTGGTATTTGGACTTTTTGGATTATATTAGAATTATGGGATTTTATTTTCGGAAATGGTCACGTGGGGCCACGGGAGAAATTCTACGGTTTTGTAGGCCCACTTTGTTTTGAGATTTTGGTATTTTGGATATTTTTGGAAGGCGAAATATTTTGGATGAATCGGGGCGACACGTGTCACCCCATGGCACCTTGGCGGAGTGGATGAATGATGGCTAGCGGCTTGTCATGGCCGAAATGGCCATGACACTTGGAAGCAAATTTCGTTGGCCATGTGTTGTGGTGGGACCCACACACACATGGCCCAATCTTGACCACCCACTTGACTTGATCATGACCCTTGATTCTTCTATAAATACCCCCTTAGCTTGAAGACTAATTTCATCCCTCACTTGAAGTTTTTCCAACAAAATACTCCCTCCCTTTAGCCTTGTTTCGTCCAACCTCCCCCACTTGTGTAGAAAATACTCCAAGTATTATTGTATAATCCCAAATACCTTAGCCTAGTATCCCTAGTAGTATTCCAAAGTTGTTTTAATACTAGGAGCCCGGAAATGCTACTTTATTCCATTAGTCATGAGTGAAACCACAGAAAAATCTTCCTAGCTTGGTTGAAGTGTTAAGAGAAGTTGTTTAGAAACTTCTAAGGGTCGCTTGGAGCGGGTTGGAGCGTAAGGAGTTGGAGCTAAACGTTGCTCAGGATCGACATATATCTTGGATAATTTTGGGCTTATCGAGGTAATGATCCATGTCCCCCTATTGTAATTGGATATTACATATTGTAGTAATTTAGAATTGAGTATAAGATATATTGGAAGGATGTTTATAAAGGATTGAACTGTATTTACATTGGCTTGTATTCTGATGAACTTGTGTAGTATTATTGTGAAGTAGAATTGAACACGTCAGGTTAGGCGTGTAATCCTGAGGAGTTGTTGGCACAGTAGCGGGCCCGAGTAGAGGAGGAGATTTTTGTGGTTACGGGGAGGTCTTTGCGAATTTTCCGTAGAATAAGGAACCTTGTACTTAGAATTGTTCTACGAAGAGATCTAGAGGTTGATAGACGTTTCGTGGCTTTTATAGGTTGAAGTACTGTGTTGTACCCCGTATTTCCAGAGTATGTACGTGAGGGCGTACGTATTTAAATTTGAGCCTTAAGATTTGACAAGTTCGAAAATTTGGGCACAAGTGCCGAAAAGAGTCGTTTTTCGACGAAACGTTTTACAAACTGCGAAGGAAAATTCGGCTATGTCATTTATTATTTTTGCGGATTTTTAGAGAGGCGAAATATTTTGGACCAGCGGGAGGTGACACTTGTCACCTCGATGGGCAACAAACATGGGGCCTCGCGCGTTTTTGTTGATTTCTTGGTCAAGGGTTAGGTAGGGTATTTTCGTGGTAGATGGATAAGGTGCACTTGGCTTGATCTTGGCCTTACACTTGCCTAACACTTGGATGAATCTTGGCCATTGGTTGGCCATTTCTTGACCTATAAATACCCCCCTTGTTGAAGAGTTATTTCATCCAAACTTGAGCACTCGATCTAAGTCTCAAACTACTCCCTCCTCTTGAGTTTAGTCCGCCACCCTCCCCTTTGAGAGCCATGGCGAGAGCCACCCCTCCCCTTTGTAGTGTCTGGCCGAGGGTACCCACTAGCCTAGTTGTTTCGTATAATACCCCCACAGCTTTTGTGGTATAGAAAAACTCTCCAAGTATTGTTATAATGCCCAAATACTTTAGCCCAAATACCTTTTAGTACTTTCCAAAGTTACCTCTATACGTAGAGCCCGGAAAATAATATTATACTTCCTTTAGCCACTAAACGAAACCCTAAGGAAATCTTCACTGATAGTTGAAGTAATTGAGTAGAAGTTGGTTAGAACTTCTAAGGGTTGTTTGGAGCGGGTTGGAGCGCACGGAGGAGGAGCTAAACCTTGCTCAGGATCGACATTTATACTTGGATAATTTTGGACTTATCGAGGTAAACACTCTTGACCTTCTACTATAATTGGAAATTACATGTGTAGGAATATATAGTTGAAGTATACTATATATAGAACTGAACATAATTGTGCGGCAATGTCTTTTGACTTAAGCTGAATTTGAAAGAAGAAAGCTGACGTAATTACATAGGGTGTATCTGATGAGACTTGTGTAGCATTCTTGTGAAGTAGAATTGTACACGTCCAGGTTAGGCGTGTAAACCCCACTGGTTGGCTTGGTGGCCAGGCCTCTATAGAGAGAGGAGATTTCTGTTTGCGGGGCGAGGAGAGAGTCTTTGCGAATTTTACGTAGAATATTCTACATTGAGATCTAAGATGTTAATAGGCGCCTTGTGGCCTCTATAGGTTGAAATACTACGTGTGGCGTGGTCTACTTGGCTTAAGGTGTAGCCGACGGTTTGAGGTACTTGGAGCGTTTTGCTATTAGTCGATAATCGTCGCGAGGTATGTGAACCTCTTCCTATCTTTTCTAGCATGATATGTGTATAACTATGTAATCTGATGAGCGTACATGTGTTAAAGGTATTTGATTGGTTTAAAACATAAAGTCTTATAACGGCTTTATGGGAAGTTGGTTATAACAACTTTATGTAGGTAAGAAAATGCTTTGTGGTTTTAAAAGGTAACTGATTTGACTTATAACTGACTTGATGTGTGATAATAAAGAACTTGAAGTATTTCATTAAGAAACCCTTTTTGAAAGAAGAGTAATACTTGGTTTTGAAAACATAAGAGTTATACTAGCTTTATAGGAAGTTAGGTATAACGTCTTAAAAGAGATAAAGAGAATGGTTTACTGATTTTTAGAAGTTAAGAGACTTGATCTTAAAAGATAAGGGACTTGAATTAAATGTATTAATATGAATTTTGTGTGAAACCTCATTCGTGAGTAATGAGTACTTGGTTTTTTAAAAGGAATAATGTTTTACTGATTTCGGAAATCAGAATGAGTATCGACAAACCACGGCAGCGTTAATAAAGGAAAATGTAATGAATAATGAAGTATTATTAAAACCAGTAGAAAACCTCCATCTGCATAGAAACTAAGATGAGACAAAATGATATTACATTTCCTAGATCATGGCTGCTTAATAAGATTGATTATGAATAAGAATAACCTACACTCATATAAGGCATATGTTACTCAAATGTTTTAAAAGAGATTAAGACATTGAACTATGAAACTTTTCTAAAATAAAGAGCCTTGAGTAATTGAAATTAGGCAAACTGGAACCTTAGGGAAAAGAATGTGGTTGAAAAGGGAAGTGTTTTGGTTTACCTAAAAATGTGAGTCACTCTATTTTATACTGCGGATATCGGGTGACTTTTATAAAAGGAATGGATCTCTTTAAAAAGGAATTTAACGTCGTAGTACTTTAGGAGTTAACACCGGATTTTGAATTAAAAAGACACTACTTAGAGTTGTGTAGAAATTGCCTATGCTTGTTGTTGTGTAACTTGCCTATGCTTGTGGTTGTGTAACTTGCCTATGCTTGTTGTTGTGTAACTTGCCTATGCTTGTTGTGGGGTAACTTGCCTATGCTTATTGAGATAGTCTTGTGGTGCAAGAATTGTGTTTCTATACTCTGGCGTCTCTCGATCGGTAGGTTGACTTGTTGAGAACTTACTTGGGCGTCTGCGGTGGGGAGATTCCGCAGTGTACTTCGATAGCATTGTTACATGGGCATGTCTACACCATTGATGGATTACGTGGACATGTGACCATTTTGGTTATGGCGAAGTATCGTGACTTACGGTTGTGATCGGGTCGCGTGCTGTTTACTTGCCCCGTCGGCTCATGACGCGGTGGATCTGGTATAGGTTATTGCACTTGCCGCGTGTCGGCCGCGGCGAAGTATCGTGACTTACGGTTGTGATCGGGTGCTGGCGATTCACGCCCCGTCGGCCTACGTGGCGCGGTGGATCTGGTGGAGGCTAGTGTACTTGCCGCGTGTCGACCGCGAGTCGGTATTTGGATGGAGCCGTGACTTACGGTTGTGATCTGGTGCGTGGCGATTCACTTGCCCCGTCATCGTGGCGCGGTGGGTGGTGGAGGCTATTGCACTTGCGTGTCGACCGTGATATAGTTGTAAAGTATTATTGTGCGGTCGGATCGGTAGTTATACTTGCCGTCGTGCGGTTTATTGACACGGTAGGACACGGTGTTCACATATACTCCTTGGTGTTGTTATATTATAGATCGCGGTGAGGAAGGAATTCCAGCACGAGTGATGATTTGGAGGCGTGAGTCACGACTTGATATATTTGTTTATATGTGGTGTCTTGTAGTTTGGTTATCATACATGTCTCTGCTTTATATAGCGCTATGGTTTCATTCTGATATTTCTGATTTCACATACTTGGTACTGTTGTCTTGACCTCCTTGAAGCTGCGTTCATGCCGCGGTAGAGTCGTCATTTGTCGATCCAGCTTAGGATCACTTTTGATGTATTGGGAAGCTCGTTCCTTGGAGGCTTATCTTTTGGTATGTTACCACTGAGTGCAGCAGGTTCTTGTACATTCGGGGTATGGCGGAGCTGTCCCGCCATAGTTGTTGTAAAAATCTTAGAGGTATGTAGCCTTTGTTGTGGCGGGGTTGTAAGGATTATGCTGTTCAAATGTCTATATATATATATATGTTGAAAAGCGTCGTTTTGGTTGGCCTATTTTCTTTATCTTGATCCATGTCTATTTAAAATGTTTATTTATCATGTCTCTTAATTCATGTTCGTGTTTTTATTTCGCTGATTTTCTCACGATGTTGTATCACTAGGGTGCGGGTAAGGCACGATCCACGGGCAGGTTCGGTCGTGACAAAAGTGGTATCGAAGCGATTAGTCCTCGGAAAGTGTCTCTGATCGTGTCTAGTAGAGTCTTGATTATCGATGTGTTGTGCACCACATCTATAATCGTGAGGCTGCAGACACTTAGGATTAGTTTCCATTCTTCTCATTACGAGATCGTGCCTTAGAGGCATGTGATAAGTCGGACCCTCCGGCGTATTTCATTTTACGATTATGCCTCGCGCAGCAACCTTGAGCCCGAAGGCAAAGCGAAGGAAGGCTGCGAGTAGAAGCGGCGATCTCTGAGAACCACAATACACGAGCCTCGGTCCGCGATGCGAGCGGAGAGATGGGTTACAAGGAGATGGCACGATTGCTAGCGAGTTGTGGCGAACGTGAGATAAGTGGGCCGGCGCAGTTCGATGCACGATGGTTCACCTAGATCGGATAACTTTGAGGTGCGGGATTTTCCGAGTTGTAGGCCGCGAGTTTTATGGGTCGAGGCACGAGGATGATCCGCGAGTTCATCCGGCGATTCTGACGGATCGTGAAGTGATCAAGGCATCGGAGACCGAGTCGGTGGTCTTAGGTTCGCATCAGTGCGTGATACGCATGATCGGGTTTGATTCGTGGGAGCTATCGGGGAGAGAATGCACTTCCGGCTTTATGGGGCGAGTTCTCGGAGGCATTTCTTGCACACTTCTTGCCTCGCGGATGAGGAGGGCTCGGGTAAACGATTTTTGGTGTTGCGGCGAGCAGGCGTGCGGTTCGAAGTACAATGTGAGTTCGACTCATTGGCGTGCGTCCGCGTTAGTAGCTAGTATGGAGGATCGAGTGCCGATATATTACGAGGCTCGATGATTACCTAGCGAGAAGTTGTTGGTGTAGCTCTTGGTGGGCATGGACATTGCCCGTGCGAGCTTATGCACTTGGATGTGAGGCGGAGAATCGGCGGAATGACGAATCGCGAAGAGGGCGAGCAGCGAGGTCGCTGATGACTTTCGAGGCGGACCGCCTCGCGGCGAACTAGTTATGTACCTCCGCGATCTGGTGGTCTCCGCGACGCCGGGACGCCGGGATATTGGGGCGGTCGGGCTCCTGGTTTGATTTTGAGGAAGCGAGTGCTCGCGGATGAGCCACCGTATCTCGGTGTGACCATTGTGGTAAAGCCCGTAGAGAATGTCGTCTTGGTTTGGGAGATTGCTATACTTGCGGCCGGCGAGGGCCATTTGTGAGAGGCTGTCCAGGCGAGTAGCTGGTGGGATAGCCTGACTACTAGACGATTGCGGGTTCTTCACCTTCCATAGCTAGGCGGGATGTTCATACACCGGCGAGCCACGGTAGAAGTCGCGGTGGAAGTTCGATTTTAGCGGTCCTTTGAACGCCTATTTTGAGTATATCCTTAATCCTCTAGAGACTTGTGTGTATTGATGTTATGATGATGTGTGAAGTGTTATGTTCGGATAGCTTTGTGCTAAAATGTGATATAGAAGCCTGGTTAGTAAAAGGGTAAGCCTAGGGGTGAGAAAATGATGAACCTTAGAATATTACAGTTGAGACCTTAGATGTAAGGTCGTCTTGAGTACAAGATTTTTGCGGGTGATCCTTGTCGAATGTAAGTGTCGTGGAGTAATTGTGGGAAATTCACGGGGTAGTGTAAAATGGAAGTGGTAGCTTTCATGACCTGTATAGGTAAGATTGTTCCGGATCGAGGAACAAGAGCTTGATGCGTTAAGTGGGTCGGGTTGGGGCCATGTTGCGGGCCAACCCGCGGCCTGTTTCGAGGTGGGGTCAGCTCTGGGTGGTCCCGCCAGGTGGCGGTCACGAGGTGCTAGGCCCAAGTTTAGATGACCATCGTGAGTTCGTGGATATGTTCGACCGAGTGGATCGTGAAGGCGGGAATGGCCTTAAGGAAGATTGAGTGGTAAGATGACCAAGTTTGGAGGTTGTGACTCCAAAGTTTTGTATGACGTTGTGGAAGTGTGATGCGTGTACTAGAAGAGTTCAAGTGTTCGAGAAGGGCACGACGAGTAAGGAAGGAAGAGGGCGTGTGTTATTTTGTGGCGGGCGTGGCGTTGGCAACTTGTTAGAAGAACTTCATCGTTATCCGTCTTGAGGAGGAACATGCAGACGAATGTTTCTAAGGAGGGGAGAATGTTATACCCCGTATTTCCAGAGTATGTACGTGAGGGCGTACGTATTTAAATTTGAGCCTTAAGATTTGACAAGTTCGAAAATTTGGGCACAAGTGCCGAAAAGAGTCGTTTTTAAACGAAGCGTTTTACAAACTTTGCGAAGGAAAATTCGGCTATGTCATTTATTATTTTGCGGATTTTTCAGAGGCGAAATATTTTGGACCAACGGGAGGGTGACACTTGTCACCTCGATGGACGACAAACATGGGGCCTCGCGCGTTTTTGTTGATTTCTTGGTCAAGGGTTAGGTAGGATATTTTGGTGGTAGATGGATAAGGTGCACTTGGCTTGATCTTGGCCTTACACTTGCCTAACACTTGGATGAATCTTGGCCATTGGTTGGCCATTTCTTGACCTATAAATACCCCTTGTTGAAGAGTTATTTCATCCAAACTTGAGCAATCTATCTAAGTCTCAAACTACTCCCTCCTCTTGAGTTTAGTCGCCATCCTCCCTTTGAGAGCCCTTGGCGAGAGTGTTATACCAGTATTTCAGGTATATGCGTGGGGCGTGCGTAGAAATTTGAACTTGTGATTTAGGCTTGGCGAATTCTTTTGTTCACAACACCCGATTTGAGTCGTTTTTAAAGCGTTTCTGACTTTCGTAGGGAATTTCGGCTATGTCATTTTTATTTTTGCGGATTTTTAGAGGCGAAACATTTTGGACCAGCGGGAGGGTGACGTGTCACCTCACATTGGAAGCGAGCGGCAACCGCTTGGCGGGTGGGCTACTTTATGGCCTTGATTTGTGCCTTGTTTTGTGGAGTGTTTTGTGGAGTAGGGTTAGGGTGCACATGGCTTGATCTTGGCCTACACTTGCTATGCACTTGGCAAGATCTTGGCCGTTGGTTGGCCTTGGCTTGTCTATAAATACCCTCTCCCTTTGATGAATTCTTCATCCTTTCCACAAATCTTCTAAGTGTTAAAATCCCTCCTCTCCCCTCTTGTTGACTCTCGTCCAAGAGCCCCTCTCCCTTTGAAAGGCCCCTTGGCGAGAGCCCTCTTCCCCTCACAGTGGTCGTGAGAACCACTAGCCTAGTTGCTTTCGTATAATACCCGTTTGTGGTGTAGAAATACTCTCAAAAGTATTGTTATAATGCCCAATTACCTTAGCCGAATACCTTGTAGTATTCTAAGGTTATACCTATATGAAAAGCCCGAAATACTATTATACTTCCGTCGGTCCAAAACCGAAACCCTAGGAAAATCTCCATAGTCAGTTGGAGTATTGTGTAGAAGTTGGTTAGAACTTCTAAGGGTGGTTTAGAGCGGGTTGGGCGCTCGGAGTTGGAGCTAAGCGATTGCCGGGATCGACTTTATACTTGGATAATTATGGGCTTATCGAGGTAAATATCGTGTCCTCTATTGTAATTGGAAATTACATGATTGTTGAACTATAGTTGAAGTATACTATATGTAGAACTGAGCATTTGTTGTCGGCAATGTCTTTGACTTAAGCTGAATAATAAGAAACCTTTTGAAAGAAGAAATCTTGATTGTTTTACATAGAATTTGTATTTGTTATACCGTATTTTGAGTATGCGTGAGGCGTGCGTAGAAAATTTGAGCCTTAAGTTAGGCAAGTTTGAAATTTGTACACAACACCCGATTAAGTCGTTTTTAAATGACGTTTCCTGACTTTTGTTGGGAAAATTCCGGCTATGTCATTTATAATTTTTGCGGATTTTTCCGAGGCGAAACATTTTGGACCAGCGGGAGGGTGACAAGTGTCACCTCACATTGGCATGAGTGGGCGGCAAAGGGACGAACAAGGTGGCTTGTTTTGTCTTGGAGTTGGTAGGATATTTTGTGTGCAAGTTGGCTTAGGACAACTTGCCCAAATCTTGGCCTTACACTTGCCTTGCACTTGGCATAATCTTGGCCATTGGTTGGCCATCCCGACCTATAAATACCTCTAATGCAAGAGTTATTCTTCATCCACACTTGTGAAATTCCAAGAAAAATACTCCCTCCTCTTGTGAGCAATTCGTCCGCACACTACCCCTCGGTGAGCCTTGGCGAGAGCCACCCACTCCCTTTGTGGTGTTTGGCGTGGGTACCCCACTAGCCTAGTTTTCCGTATAATACCCTTTGTTGTGGTATAGAAATACTCTCTAGTATTGTTATAATGTCCAAAATACTTTAGCCCAAATACCTTGTAGTACTTTCCAAAGTACCCTTTGTCTGAAAAGCCGGAAAATACGATTATACTTTCCTTTAGCCTCTAGCGAAACCTAAGGAAATCTTCACCGTAGTTGAAGTTGTAAGTAGAAGTTAGTTAGAACTTCAAGGGTTGTTTGGAGGCGGATTGGAGCACTCGGAGTAGGAGCTAAGCGTTGCTCGGGCGACGTTATACTTGGATAATTTTGGGCTTATCGAGGTAAACACTACTGTCCTTCTATTGTAATTGGAAATTTCATGTTGTTAGAATATATAGTTGAAGTATACTATATATAGAATGAACATAGTATTGTGGCAATGTCTTTTGACTTAAGCTGAAGAATAAAGAAGCTGAGCTGTAATTACATGAGGTGTATTACAGTGACTTGTATAGCATTCTTGTGTAGTAGAATTGTACACGTCAGGTTAGGCGTGTAAACCCCCACTGGTTGGCTTGGTAGCGGCCTCGATAGAGGAGGATATTTCTGTTGTTGCGGGGAGAATCTTGCGAATTTTACGTAGATTATGGAGCGTTGAGATCTAGATGTTAATAAGCGCCTTGTGGCCTTATAGGTTGAAGTACTACGTGTGGAGTGATCCAGCTTAAGGAGTGGCCGCGGTTTGAGGTACTTGGGCGTTTTGCTATTAGTCGACAATCGTCGAGGTATGTGAACCTCTTCCTATCTCTTACAGCATGATATGTGTGAACTATGTAGTACGGTGAGCGTCATGTGTTAGCGTGTTTGATTGTTCTTAAAACATAAAGTGTTATAACGGCTTTTTGGGAAGTTGGTTATAACAGCTTTATGTAGGTAAGAAAATACTTTGTGGTTTTAAAAGGTAACTGATGTGAACTATAACTGGCTAGTTATAATAAAGAACTTGAGGTATTTCACAAGATTTATAAATCGAGAGTAACACTTGGTTTTAAAGGATTTAAAAAGAGTTATACTAGCTTTATGGGGAGTTAGGTATAATGTCTTAAGAGAAGTAAAGAAAATGGTTTAATGATGTTAGAAGTTAAGAGACTTGATCTTATAAGATAAGAGACTTAACTTATTTGTTTTAATGTGGATGTTTGTGTGAAACCTCATTCGTGAGTAATGAGTACTTGGTTTTATTTAAAGGGATAATGTTTCTTGATTTGGAAATCGAGAATGTGTATCGACAGGACCACTGCAGCGTTAATAAAGGAAAATGTATTGAATAATGATGTATCGTATTAAAACCAGTAGAAACCTCCATCTGCATAGAAACTAAGATGAGACAAAATGATATTACATTTTCTAGATCATGGCTGCTGTAATAAGGATGTTGTAAACAAGAATAACCTACTCTCACGTGAGACATATATTACTCAATTGTTCTAAAAAGGAATCAAGTGATTAAGTTTATGAACTATGAAACCATTTGAAAATGAGAAGCTTGAGTAATTGAAACTAGGCAAACTGGAACTTAGGAAAAGAATGTTGTTACTTGATTTTGGAAAGGAATGTGGGTCGGTCATTCTAAGGCTCACGGGTATCGGGTGACTTTTATAAAAGTAATGGATCTCTTTTAAAAGAACTTAACGTATGTAGTACTTTGGGGTTAAAACCGGACTTTGGCATAAAATGAAAGTACTTTGAGTTGTTGTGAAACTTACTATGCTTGTTGTTGTGAAACTTGCCTATCTTGTGATGATAGCCTTTGTTGTGCAAGTGTGGTATTTACGTATTCTGGCGTCTCGATAGAGGTCGGTTGACTTATTGAGAACTTACTTGGGCGTCTTTGGCGGTGATGGAGAATTCCACGGGTATGTTTCCATTTTGATTCTTGTCTTGTTGTTGATGTCACATGGGCGTGTCTACCGTCACGATATTCGGGGCATGCGACCATGCGGCGGGTTGATTACCGATATATGGTTATTACGCAACATGGGCGTGTCTGCCGTCTGATGTCCGGGGGCATGTGGCGTGCGGCGGGGTTGACCACCCGATATATTGTTATTGAGGTTACATGGGCATGTCTACACGCCGTCTGCGATGTCCGGGGGCATGTGGCCATGCGGCCTTATTGTGTGTTGCATCATGGACATGTCTACCGTCACGATATTCCGGGGGCATGCGGCCATGATGCGAACATGATGGATGTTGTGGGCGTGAGACCCGTAGTTATATTTAGTGGTGACTTTGAGGCGTGAGTCACGACTTGGCTGCTTTTATATTGCGTCTTGTATTTTGGTTATCATACATGTCTCACCTTTTAAGCTATTATGATTTCATTCTGATGTTGTGATTTCACATACTTGGTACTGTTGTCTTGACCTCCTTGAGGCTGCGTTCATGCTGCGGTAGAAGTCATCGATCGTGGATCCACTCTGAGGATCTCATTTGCGTGTTGGAAAGCTCCGTTCCTTGGAGGTTTATCTTTGGTATGTTTCCACTGAGTTGTAGGTTATTGTACATTCGGGGTATGGCGAAGCCTGTCCGTCATAGTTGTTGTAAATCTTAAGTGCATGCCTTTGTTGTGGCGGGGTTTGTAAAAAGGATAAGCTGTTGGGTTTTTATGTATATCTTGAAGGCAAGCTGTTTTGGTTGCTTTGTTTATTTATTATATCTCTTGTTTCATGACTCGTGTTTTATTTTCCATTGGTTTTCTCGATGTTGTATCACTAGGGTGCAGGGTAAGGCACGATGCGGGCCGAGGTTCGGGGCATTACAAAGTGGTATCAGAGCAGTTAGTCCTCGGAAAGTGTCTACAGGCCGTGTCTAGTAGAGTCTTGATTATCGGTGTGTTGTGCACCACATCTATAATCAGGAGGCTATAGGACATTTAGGATTGGTTTCCATTCTTCTCATTCTGAGATCGTGCCTTAGAGCTGTGTTGTAAGTTGGACCCCTACGGCGTGTTTCGTTTTTACGATTATGCCTGCGAAAAACCGGGGCCCGAAGGGCAAAGCGGAGGAGCTGCTAGTGGGATTGAGGAAATGCGAGCGCGAGCGGTTAGTACGAGTAGTGCTTGACGGCGAGTTTTGCGGCGCCGCCCGGCCTGGCGAGTTTAGAGCGCGGCGGTGGCTGCTGAGACTCTGATACACGAGCCTCGGTCCAGCGATGCAGGCGGGAGATGGGTCACAGAGATGGCGATTATTGGCGAGTTGTGGCCGATATGAGAGATAAGTGGGCCTTGGCGATTCGATTCAGCCGGCTTTGTAGTGCACGAGGCGAGCAGTTTGAGGCTACGGGATTTCCTTAGTTGTAGCGCTTTGAGTTTCTGTCGAGGCGGGAGGATGATCCGCAGGAGTTCATCCGTCGATTCTGAGAGGATCGTCACGGGTGATCAAGGCTTGAGTAGATGCGTGACATTTAGTTCGCATCGGTGCGTGATACGCGATCGATTGGTTTGACTTCGTGGGAGCTTTCGGGAGAGCATGCACTTCCAGCCGTTTGGGGCGAGTTTTGGGGCCTTCTGGCACATTTCTTGCCTCGCGGATGAGGAGGGCTCGGTAAACAGTTTTTGATGTTGGCGAGCAGGCGTCTGATTCGGGAGTACAATGTGAGTTCGACTCATTGGCGGTATGTTCCGCATTAGTAGCTAGTATGGAGGATCGAGTGCACCGATATGTTACGAGGCTCGATGATTACCTAGCGAAGAGTTGTTGGTGTTTCTCTTGGCCGGGCATGGACGTGCCGCGTGAGCTCATGCACAGGTGCGAGGCGCGAAGATCGGCAGGTGGACGGCTTTGAGAAGAAGAAGGCGAGCGGTCGGATATTTTGGCGACTTCGAGCGGACCGCCTCGGCGAACTAGTTATGTACCTCCGCCATTGCAGTGGTCCCCGCGCCGGGACCGCAGGATATTCGAGGCGGTCGGGGCTCGAGCTTGAATGTTGAGGAGTAGGGTGTTGGCGGATCGATCACCCTACCTCGGTGTGGTCGATGTAGTAGACGCATTTGAAGTGTCGTAGTACGAGGAGCTTGTTATTCTTGCGGCCAGAGGCCATATGGCGAGCGTCCGACCGAGTGTAGCGGTAGGATAGCCTGAACTCTTGGGCGATTGCGGGTTCTTCACTTTCCATAGCGAGCGAGAATGTTCGTGCCGCGAGCCCGGTAGAGTCGCGGTGGGAGTTCGATTCTAGCGGTCCTTTGAACCGACTACTTTCAGGTATATCCTTAACCATCTTGAGTTTTGTATGTAATGATAATGTGTTAAGTGTTATGTTCGGATAGCTTTGTTCTAAAGTGTGACTTAGAAGCATGCTTAGTGAAAGGGCAAGCTTTGGGTGAGAAAATGATGAACCTTAGAATATTCTGGAGGAGACCTTAGATGTAAGGCCGTTTTGAGTACAAGTTTTTGCAAGTGATCCTTGTCAGTGCATTTTATGCCTAGAATGTATTGTGTGATAAGTCCTGGTTGTGTAAATGAAAGTGGTAGCTTTCATGATGTGATTTAGCAAGATTGTTCGTGTCGGAGCAAGAGTTGGCGCGATAGTTAGTCGGGTTGGGGCCATGTTGCGGGCCAACCCGCGTCCGTTCGAGGAAGGGTCAGCTGCAGGTGGTCGCCGGTGGCGAGTCACGAGGGTGCTAGGCCCAGTTTAGATGACCAGCGTATGAGTTCGTGGATACGTTCGACCAGTAGATCGTGAAGGCGGGAATGGCCTTAAGGAAGATTGAGGCGAGTAAGATGACCAAGTTTGGAGGTAGTGACTCCAAAGTTTTGGGAAGCTGAAATGATGGTGAAGTATGGTACGTATACTAGAAGAGTTCAAGTGTTCGAGGAGGCGGCTACGAGTAAGGAGGAAGAGAGCGTGTGTTATGTTTGTGGCCATGTGTGGCATTGGCAACTTGTTAGAAGATCTTCTTGTCCGTCTTTAAAAGGAACATTCGGACGAATGTTTCTAAGGAGGAGAATGTTATACCGTATTTTGAGTATGCGTGAGGACGTGCGTAGAAAATTTGAGCCTTAAGTTAGGCAAGTTTGAAATTTGTACACAACACCCGATTAAGTCGTTTTTAAATGAAACGTTTCCCTGACTTTTGTTGGGAAAATTCGGCTATGTCATTTATAATTTTGCGGATTTTTAGAGAGGCGAAACATTTTGGACCAGCGGGAGGGTGACAAGTGTCACCCTCGCATTGGCCTTGAGTGAAGCGGCAAAGGGGCGAACAAGGTGGCTTGTTTTGTCTTGGAGTTGGTAGGATATTTTGTGTGCAAGTTGGCTTAGGACACTTGCCCAAATCTTGGCCTTACACTTGCCTTGCACTTGGCATAATCTTGGCCATTGGTTGGCCATCCATGACCTATAAATACCCTCTAATGCAAGAGTTATTCTTCGTCCACACTTGTGAAATTCAAGAAAAATACTCCCTCCCTCTTGTGAGCAATTCGTCGCCACACTACCCCCTTGAGTGAGCCTTGGCGAGAGCCACCCACTCCACTTTGTGGTGTTTGGCGTGGGTACCCCACTAGCCTAGTTGTTTAGTATAATACCCTTTGTTGTGGTATAGAAATACTCTCCTAGTATTGTTATAATGTCCAAAATACTTTAGCCCAAATACATTGTAGTACTTTCCAAAGTACCGCTTTGTCTGAAAAGCCCGGAAAATACGATTATACTTTCCTTTAGCCTCTAAACGAAACCACTAAGGAAATCTTCACCCGTAGTTGAAGTTGTAAGTAGAAGTTGGTTAGAACTTAAGGGTTGTTTGGAGGCGGATTGGAGCACTCGGAGTAGGAGATAATCGTTTCTCAGGAGCGACATTATACTTTTATAATTTTGGGGTTATCTATTTAAACACTAATGTCCTTATATTGTAATTGGACATTTCATGTTGTTAGAATATATATTTGAAGTATACTATATATAGAAATGAACATAGTATTGTGGCAATGTCTTTTGACTTAAGCTGAAGAATAAAGAATCCCAGGCTGAGGTAATTACATAGAGTGTATTACGATGAACTTGTATAGCATTCTTGTGTAGTAGAATTGTACGTCAGGTTAGGCGTGTAAACCCCACTGGTTGGCTTGGTAGCCGGCCTCGATAGAGGAGGAGAGATTTCTGTTTGTTGCGGGGAAGTCTTTGCCGAATTTTACGTAGATTATGGAGCGTTGAGATCTAGATGTTAATAAGCGCGCGTGGCCTTATAGGTTGAAGTACTACGTGTGGAGTGATCGGCAGCTTAGGAGTAGCGGCGGTTTGAGGTACTTGGGCGTTTTGCTATTAGTCGACAATCGTCGCGAGGTATGTGAACCTCTTCCTATCTCTTCTAGCATGATATGTGTGAACTATGTAGTACGGTAGGCGTCGTGTGTTAGCGTGTTTGATTGTTCTTAAAACATAAAGTGTTATAACGGCTTTTGGGAAGTTGGTTATAACGACTTTATGTAGGTAAGAAAATACTTTGTGGTTTTAAAAGGTAGCGATGTGAACTATAAGCGGCTAGTTATAATAAAGAACTTGATGTATTTCAAAGATTTATAAATCGAGAGTAACACTTGGTTTTAAAGGATTTAAAAAGAGTTATACTAGCTTTATGGGAGTTAGGTATAATGTCTTAAGAGAAGTAAAGAAAATGGTTTAATGATGTTAGAAGTTAAGAGACTTGATCTTATAAGATAAGAGACTTAACTTATTTGTTTTAATGTGGATGTTTGTGTGAAACCTCATTCGTGAGTAATGAGTACTTGGTTTTATTTAAAGGGATAATGTTTCTTGATTTGAATCGAGAATGTGTATCGACAGACCACTGCAGCGTTAATAAAGGAAAATGTATTGAATAATGATGTATCGTATTAAAACCAGTAGAAACCTCCATCTGCATAGAAACTAAGATGAGACAAAATGATATTACATTTTCTAGATCATGGTCTTGTAATAAGGATGTTGTAAACAAGAATAACCTACTCTCACGTGAGACATATATTACTCAATTGTTCTAAAAAAGGAATCAAGTGATTAAGTTTATGAACTATGAAACCATTTGAAAATGAGAAGCTTGAGTAATTGAAACTAGGCAAACTGGAACTTAGGAAAAGAATGTTGTTACTTGATTTTGGAAAGGAATGTGGGTCGGTCATTCTAAGGCTACGGGTATCGGGTGACTTTTATAAAAGTAATGGATCTCTTTTAAAAGAACTTAACGTATGTAGTACTTTGGGGTTAAAAACCCGGACTTTGGCATAAAATGAAAGTACTTTGAGTTGTTGTGAAACTTGCCTATGCTTGTTGTTGTGAAACTTGCCTATGCTTGTGATGATAGCCTTTGTTGTGCAAGTGTGGTATTTACGTATTCTGCGTCTCTCGATAGAGTCGGTTGACTTGTTGAGAACTTACTTGGGCGTCTTTGGCGGTGATGGAGAATTCCACGGGTATGTTTCCATTTTGATTCTTGTCTTGTTGTTGATGTCACATGGGCGTATCTACCGTCACGATATTCGGGGCATCGCGACCGTGCGGCGGGTTGATTACCGATATATGGTTATTCTTGCAACATGGGCGTGTCTACCGTCTGATATTCGGGGCATGTGGCCATGCGGCGGGGTTGACCACCCGATATATTGTTATTGAGGTTACATGGGCATGTCTACCGTCACGATGTCCGGGGGCATGTGGCCATGCGGCCTTGTTATGTGTTGCATCATGGACATGTCTACCGTCTGATATTCGGGGCATCACGGCCATGATCACGAACATGATGGATGTTGTGGGCGTGAGACCCATAGTTATATTTAGTGGTGACTTTGAGGCGTGAGTCACGACTTGGCTACTTTTATGTTGCGTCTTGTATTTTGGTTATCATACATGTCTCCGCTTTTAAGCTATTATGATTTCATTCTGATGTTGTGATTTCACATACTTGGTACTGTTATCGACCTCCTTGAGGCTGCGTTCATGCCGCGGTAGAAGTACATCGATCGTGGATCCGCTCACGAGGATCTCATTTCACGTGTTGGAAAGCTCAGTTCCTTGGAGGTTTATCTTTGGTATGTTTCCACGAGTTGTAGGTTATTGTACATTCGAGGTATGGCGGGACCTGTCCGTCATAGTTGTTGTAAATCTTAGAAGTGCATGCTTTATTTGTGGCGGGGTTTGTAAAAGGATAAGCTGTTCGGGTTTTTATGTATATCTGAAGGCAATTTGTTTTGGTTGGCTGTTTATTTATTATATCTCTTGTTTCATGACTCGTGTTTTATTTTCCATTGGTTTTCTCGATGTTGTATCACTAGGGTGCGGGGTAAGGCACGATGTGAGCCGGGTTGGGCGTTCTGATGTCTGATAGACTTGTGTAGCTTTTACGTGAGGTAGAATTGTACGTCCGGTTAGATGTATGAACCCACTGGTTGGCTTGATAGCGGCCCAGATAGAGGAGGAGATTTACGCTGCATTGCGGGAGAGTCTTTGCGAATTTTACGTAGAATGTTCTACGAAGGGATCTAAATGTTAATAAGCGCGCTTGTGGCCTTATAGGTTGAAGTACTACGTATGGCGCGATCTGCGGCTAAGGAGTAGCCGACGGTTTGAAGTACTTGGGCGTTTTGCTATTAGTCGATACTCGTCGCGAGGTAGGTGAACCTCTTCCTATCTCTTCTAGCATGATATGTGTGAACTATGTAGTACGGTGAGCGTCGTGTGCTAAATGTATTTGATTGGTGTAAAACATAAAGTGTTTTAACGGCTTTATGTGAAGTTGGTTATAACAGCTTTATGTTGGTAAGAAAATACATGTGGTTTTTTTTAAGGTAACTGGTTTGAACTATAACTGGCTTGTTATGTGTTAATAAAGAACTTGAAGTATTTCAAAAGATTTTTGAATCATTTTGAAAGAAGAAGAAATACTTGGTTTTTGAAAACTTAAGAGTTATACTAGCTTTATGGGAAGTTAGGTATAACGGCTTAAGAATGTTTTGCTGATTTCGGAAATCAGAATGTGTATCGACAAACCACTGCAGCGTTAATAAAAGGAAATGTTTTGACTAATTAAGTATTAATAAAACCAGTAGAAACCTCCATCTGCATAGAAGCTAAGATGAGACAAAATGATATTTCCTAGATCATGGCTGCTGTAATAAGATTTTTATAAACAAGAATATCCTACTCACATATAAGGCTTATGTTTCTCAGATGGTTTAAAAGAGAATGATAGTCTTAAGTGATTAATACTATGAACTACGAAACCTTTCTAAAATGAGAAACTTGAACATTGGAAATTAGGCAAACTTGAACATTGGAAATTAGGCAAACTTGATCATTGGAAAAGAATGATTGCTACTTGATTTTACAAAGAGAAGTAATTGATTTACTTTAAAAGGATAGTCACTCTATTTTTATACTACGGGTATTGTGTGACATTGTGAAAGTAACGTATCTTTTAAAGAGTTAATGTATGAAGTACTTTGGGGATAAAACCCCGAACTTGTTGGCATATAGTAGAAAGTACCTTGTGTGTATAACTTGATTGTGTTGGTTTGTGATAGCCTGGTAATACTTTCTTGTTGATTGATAAGTAAACATGCTAGGATGCTACGTGTGTTAGTATCTTGTGATGTTGTGTAAAGGGGTTTCCTTTGTTGTGCTTATGTTGCTTAACGATAAGCTGTTGTGTTAGTATTTTACATCACTCATCTCTTGAGATGATTCCGGGGGTTAAGCTGCCCTCCGATATGGGGTAGACTTCGGGCGTCGATGGACCTCTGATTCGAGAATACCTCATGCAGTCCCGAGGGCCTATCTTGAGCTACGAGAGTTCGAGTTAGTGTGCGTCCTTTATGGGCATGCGGTCCATGTGGCCATGCGGACTGCGAAGTCCAGGACGATGCCGGGGAGTAGCTACCCTCGATGCGGGGAATACCTCATGCGGGCCGATGAGATTGGCCTATATGGAGCTGCGGAAAGTTCGGGGCTGAACGCGCGCATTAGATCTGCGGGCAAGTGGCGGCTTTGATCATGTGACGGTGCAGGCGGATCTTATAATCTGATTCATGACCTTGTTAGTGCTGTAGGTGTTAGTAGTCGGCTATGCCTTCGTACTTACATGCGGTGTTATTATGGCACAGGTGGGACCTGGTGTTCATGTGTGTTCCTTGGTGCTTTTATATCATAAACTGCCGGCAGTGAGGAAGGTATTCCACGGGCATGATTGATGTTGTGGGCGTGAGACCCATAGCTATTATTGAGTGATGACTTTGAGGCGTGAGTCCTCGGCGACATGGCGCTTATTTATTTTAAAGCGTAGTTTGGTTATCATACATGTCTCTGCTTTGTATAGACTACTATGATTTCATTCTGATGTTATTTCGATTTCACATACTAAATTTTTGTTATCGACCTCGCCCGGAAGTGCGTTCATCTGCGAGTAAAGGTACACGATCATTGATCCTCGCTCTTAGGGTCACGATTCGGCGTTTGGGAAAGCTCCGTTTCTCGGAGGCTTATCGATGGTATAGTCCTGTTGTTGTAGGTGTTTACATTCGGGGTATGGCGGGCCCTGTCCCGCCATTGTTGTTGTATAATTTCTTAAGTGCATGAAATCTTGTTGTGGCGGGGTTTGTAAAAGGGATTAAAGCATTCATTTGTAAGAGTTGTTATTTATATATATCCGAAAGGCAAGTTTTCCTCAGTTCTTGTTTTGTACTTCATTTGTTTCATGTATGTGTTTTATGTTCCGATTACTCGATGTTGTATCACTAGGGTGCAGGGTAAGGCACGATCCACGCCGAGTTAGTTGGTCGTGACAAAAGTGGTATCGAGCGATTAATCCTCGGAAAGTGTCTCTGAACCGTATCGATGAAGTCTTGATTATCGGTGTGTTGTGCACCTGATAATCAGGAGGCTATAGGATATTTAGGATTGGTTTCTATTCTTCTCACTCTGAGATCGTGCCTTAGAGCTGTGTTGTAAGTTGGACCCTCTAACGTATTTCTTTCCCTTACCGATATGCCTCCGCGAAGGGAAAAACCCGCCCGGGAGGCAAGGCGGTAGGAGGCTGAGTAGAGTTGAGAGGTTACGTGGGCACAGGCCCAATCATTACCTAGGGTAATGCTTCATTCGAGGATTCTGCGACGTCGCCAGCTGAAGAGTTTAAGCACGGCGGCGGCGATTCCTCTGCGGCCATGAT
This sequence comes from Przewalskia tangutica, assembly GCA_029844215.1. Lineage (NCBI taxonomy): Eukaryota > Viridiplantae > Streptophyta > Magnoliopsida > Solanales > Solanaceae > Przewalskia > Przewalskia tangutica. The sequence continues at coordinate 71,949,688 of CM056727.1, forward strand.
ATGTGAACCTTGGTTCCACGGCGGAGCAGAGAATATAGATTTCAGGAGGCGACCTGTTACTAACTATGGATTTGACTACGGAGTATACCGATGTCTGCGAGTCTTGATGAATATCAGCGAAAGGTTGTGCGAGTAAGTTCTTGATTGAAGCGAGCATGGCACGTATGCGGGCTTTGCGCGGCGAGCGAGGCGATGTAGAGATCGGCGAGTTAACGAAGGGCGATAGAAGAGGGCGAGCGGCAAGGTCCTTTGGTAACTTTCGGCGATCGCCTCGCGTGATTAGATTTGCACATCCGCGATGCGAGTGGTCTTCCACGGATTTCGGGGCGTTCGGGGTATGCGGGAGTTGGTTAGAACTCGGGGCTTCCGGTTCGCGGTTGTGAGCGTCATCCGGGAATGTCGTCTTTTAGTTAGTACTTGTTGTACCTATGACCGTCAGTGCGATGTCGAAAGAGTGTCTGGTAGAAGGACTTAGCCTTGAGGATCGGTGGGTAGTTCGTCACCTTCCTTAGCTATCGCCTGCAGGCGAGTTTGATTAGAAACGACTAGGGGAGTGAAGCAGTAGATTCAGGCATATCCTTAACCCTCTAGAGTTCAGTATGTGTGATAAGATGGGTATATCATAAGTTCTATGTTTTGATAGCAGTGTGTTAATATTGTGATTAGAAATCTTGGTTAGTTAACCAAGTAAGATTTGGGGATAGAGAAGGTGAGCCTTAGAGTTTTATACGTAGAGACCTTAGAGGTGAGGCCATCTCGAGAAAGGTGTAGTGTTATGTTTGATCCGTATCGGAAGTGCATAGTGCCGCGTGAGCTACGTTTGGGATAGGTCCCAAGTAGTGTGGAATGAAAAGGGGTAGTTGAGCTAAGAAGACCGCTAGGTTTTCGTAGCGTGATTAGTGAGTTTTCCTTCGTGGAGCTAGCATTGTGCGGCGTTGCGGGTCGGGTTGAGGCCACGTTGCGGGTCAACCCGCGGCGAGTTTGGTGGTGGTCGGTTGTGGTGGTCGTCTTGTGTTAGGGTCACGAGGTGTTAGGCCCAAGTTTAGTTGACCAGGTCTGCGAGTTCGTGGATGCGTTCGACCAGTGGTTGGGCCGATGGGGGCAGCCCATCGTGTTCTTCGGTCGGGACCGTTCACTCGGCAGTGTTGTTTTAACAGAAAGGTTGTAAGGCTGCACGGGGTGCCTACCTTCACCTTATGGCAGACAGTGGAGCCCAGGGTACGGCTGTTTTTGTTTCTGGAAGTTTTACCAAACATGTGTTAAGAACTCAGGTGAGTCTCAGAATCGCATTCGCCCTCGGGCCAGTGCTTGGATTTCAGGGATAGTTGTGGGATTGTTGTCTCTGTGGAGGAGTGTTTAAGCTACCATTTCGGTGTTCGGATGTCACCTTTTGAAGCCTTGTAGGGCGGAAGTGTAAAGTTGCCGGTCGATTGGTTCGATGTTGGCAAGGTTCAGACAGTTGGTTCAGGCTTGTTCCAGCAGACTGTGGATAGTGTGAAGCTTGTCTAGAAGAAGTTCTGGCAGCTCAGAGGAATCGTGCGGATAATCGGCGACGACGCTTAGAGTTCAGGTTGACGGTCGGTCTTCTTGAAAGTACCACCCCGGACAGTGTGACGAGCTTTGGAAAGCGAGAGAAACTTAGCGAGTTACTTTGGGCCTTTGAGAGTTCATGTGAAGAATAGGCCAGGTTGCCTATATGTTAGCATTTGCCGTCCGACTTAGGAGGCAGGACGTCCGGTCTTTCGTATTGTTATGTTCGGGAAAGTATCGAAGATCCATCCAGAATGTTCCCAGTTAATGATGCCCACGTAAAGAGATAGTAACCTCGAGTTTTGGAAACTAAAGCAGTATCAGAAATGTGGTAAGGGTTCGAGTGTCGGCGAACCGGTGATCGCATACGGCGGTACCATTTGTTGGGTCGTCGGAGCAAGGCTCGCGATAAAGTGACAAAAGTGGTATCATTTTGGTGATGTTAGAGGTGTTTCCTCGTGGACTTGGATGTAAGTTTTTATGTGCGCGGGTGTTTCTGTGGCCAGATGTGGCAGGTTGGTTCTCGTAAGTATAGTAGTGAAGACTATACTGGCGCACGTTGTTGTGAGACTTCGAAGGTACATTCGGGACGAATGTTTCTAAGGAGGGGAGAATGTTATACCGTATTTCCAGTATGCGTGGGGCGTGCGTAGAAATTTGAACTTGTGATTTAGGCTTGGCGAATTCTTTTGTTCACAACACCCGATTTGAGTCGTTTTCGACGAAGCGTTTCCACAGCTTTCGTAGTGGAATTTCCGGATATGTCATTTTAAATTTTTGCGGATTTTTCCGAGAGACGAAAAATTTTGGACCAACGGTAGGGTGAAAAGAGTCAACCTCACATTGGAAGCAAGGGGCGGCAACCCTTGGCCGAATTGGGCTACTTTATGGCCTTGATTTGTGCCTTGTTTTGTGGAGTGTTTTGTGGAGTAGGGTTAGGGTGCACATGGCTTGATCTTGGCCCTACACTTGCTATGCACTTGGCAAGATCTTGGCCATTGGTTGGCCTTGGCTTGTGCTATAAATACCCCTCTCCCTTTGATGAATTCTTCATCCTTTCCACAAATCTTCTAAGTGTTAAAATCCCTCCCTCTCCCCTCTTGTTGACTCTCGTCCAAGAGCCCCTCTCCCCCTTTGAAAGGCCCCGGCGAGAGCCCTCTTCCACTCCTAGTGGTGTGAGAACCCCACTAGCCTAGTTGCTTTCGTATAATACCCCCTTTGTGGTGTAGAAATACTCTCAAAAGTATTGTTATAATGCCCAATTACCTTAGCCAATACCTTGTAGTATTCTAAGGTTATACCTATATGAAAAGCCCAGAAATACTATTATACTTCCCGTCAGTCACAAAACCGAAACCCTAGGAAAATCTCCATAGTCCGTTGGAGTATTGTGTAGAAGTTGGTTAGAACTTCTAAGGGTGGTTTAGAGCGGGTTGGGCGCTCGGAGTTGGAGCTAAGCGATTGCAGGATCGACTTTATACTTGGATAATTATGGGCTTATCGAGGTAAATATCTTGTCCTCTATTGTAATTGGAAATTACATGATTGTTAGACTATAGTTGAAGTATACTATATGTAGAATCGAGCATTGTTGTCGGCAATGTCTTTTGACTTAAGCTGAATAATAAGAAACCTTTTGAAAGAAGAGTCTTGTTGTTTTTACATGGGTGTATTCTGATGAACTTGTGTAGCTTTTACGTGAGGTAGAATTGTGCACGTCAGGTTAGATGTATGAACCCACTGGTTGGCTTGATGGCGGCCAGATAGAGGAGGAGATTTCTGTTGTTGCGGGGAGGTCTTTGCCGAATTTTACGTAGAATGTTCTCTGAAGGGATCTAAATGTTAATAAGCGCCTTGTGGCCTTATAGGTTGAAGTACTACGTATGGCGCGATCTCTTGGCTAAGGAGTAGCCGAGCGGTTTGAAGTACTTGGGCGTTTTGCTATTAGTCGATACTCGTCGCGAGGTAGGTGAACCTCTTCCTATCTCTTCTAGCATGATATGTGTGAACTATGTAGTGCGGTGAGCGTCATGTGCTAAATGTATTTGATTGGTGTAAAACATAAAGTGTTTTAACGGCTTTATGGGAAGTTGGTTATAACGACTTTATGTTGGTAAGAAAATACATGTGGTTTTTTTAAGGTAGCGGTTTGAACTATAAGCGGCTTGTTATGTGTTAATAAAGAACTTGAAGTATTTCAAAAGATTTTTGAATCATTTTGAAAGAAGAAGAAATACTTGGTTTTGAAAACTTAAGAGTTATACTAGCTTTATGGGAAGTTAGGTATAACGGCTTAAGAATGTTTCTTGATTCGAAATCGAATGTGTATCGACAAACCAACTGCGGCGTTAATAAAAGGAAATGTTTTGACTAATTAAGTATTAATAAAACCGGTAGAAACCTCCATCTGCATAGAAGCTAAGATGAGACAAAATGATATTTCCTAGATCATGGTCTTTGTAATAAGATTTTTATAAACAAGAATATCCTGCTCACATATAAGGCTTATGTTTCTCGGATGGTTTAAAGAGAATGATAGTCTTAAGTGATTAATACTATGAACTACGAAACCTTTCTAAAATGAGAAACTTGAACATTGGAAATTAGGCAAACTTGAACATTGGAAATTAGGCAAACTTGATCATTGGAAAAGAATGATTGCTACTTGATTTTACAAAGAGAAGTAATTGATTTACTTTAAAAGGATAGTCACTCTATTTTTATACTACGGGTCTTGTGTGACATTGTAAAGTAACGTATCTTTTAAAGAGTTAATGTATGAAGTACTTTGGGGATAAAACCCGAACTTGTTGGCATATAGTAGAAAGTACCTTGTGTGTATAACTTGATTGTGTTGGTTTGTGATAGCACAGTAATACTTTCTTGTTGATTGATAAGTAAACATGCTAGGATGCTACGTGTGTTAGTATCTTGTGATGTTGTGTAAAGGGGTTTCCTTTGTTGTGCTTATGTTGTAACGATAATTTGTTGTGTTAGTATTTTACATCACTCATCTCTTGAGATGATTAGGTTAAGCGCCTCCGTCACGGGGTAGACTTCGGCGGTCGATGGACCTATGATTCGAGAATACCTCATGCAGTCCTGGGGGCTATCGCGAGCTACGAGTTCGAGTTAGTGTCGTCCTTTATGGGCATGCGGTCCATGTGGCCATGCGGTGCGAAGTCGGGGCGATGCCGGGAGTAGCTACCCTCGATGCGGGAATACCTCATGCGGGCGATGAGATTGGCCTACGCGGAGTGCGGAAAGTTCGGGGCTAGACGCGCGCATTAGATCTGCGGGCAAGTGGCGGCTTTGATCATGTAACGATGCAGACAGATCTTATAATCTGATTCATGACCTTGTTGGTGCTGTAGGTGTTAGTAGTCGGCTATGCCTTCGTACTTACCATGCGGTGTTATTATGGCACAGGTGGGACCTGGTGTTCATGTGTGTTCCTTGGTGCTTTTATATCATAAACTGCTGGCAGTGAGGAAGGTATTCCACGGGCATGATTGATGTTGTGGGCGTGAGACCCATAGTTATTATTGAGTGATGACTTTGAGGGCGTGAGTCCACGGCGACATATTCGCTTATTTATTTTAAAGCGTAGTTTGGTTATCATACATGTCTCTGCTTTGTATAGACTACTATGATTTCATTCTGATGTTTATTTTGATTTCACATACAAATTTTTGTTATCTTGACCTCCCCGAGGCTGCGTTCATGCCGCGAGTAAAGGTACACGATCATTGATCCGCTCTTAGGGTCACGATTCAGCGTTTGGGAAAGCTCCGTTTCTCGGAGGCTTATCGATGGTATAGTCCCTGTTGTTGTAGGTGTTTACATTCGGGGTATGGCGGGGCCCTGTTCGCCATTGTTGTTGTATAATTTCTTAGAAGTGCATGTAATCTTTGTTGTGGCGGGGTTTGTAAAAGGGATTAAACTATTCATTTGTAAGAGTTGTTATTTATATATATGAGAAAGACAAGTTTTCCTCAGTTCTTGTTTTGTACTTCATTTGTTTCATGTATGTGTTTTATGTTCTGATTACTCGATGTTGTATCACTAGGGTGCAGGGGTAAGGCACGATCAGGCCCAGGTTGGTCGTGACAGAGCACCCTCCCCTGTAGTGTCTAGCCAGGGTACCCACTAGCCTAGTTGTTTTCGTATAATACCCCCCCCTTTTGTGGTATAGAAATACTCTCCAAGTATTGTTATAATGCCCAAATACTTTAGCCCAAATACCTTTTAGTACTTTCCAAAGTTACCTCTATACGTAGAGCCCGGAAAATACTATTATACTTCCTTTAGCCACTAAACGAAACTCTAAGGAAATCTTCACTGATAGTTGAAGTAATTGAGTAGAAGTTGGTTAGAACTTCTAAGGGTTGTTTGGAGCGGGTTGGAGCGCACGGAGGAGGAGCTAAACCTTGCTCAGGATCGACATTTCTACTTGGATAATTTTGGGCTTATCGAGGTAAACACTCTTGACCTTCTATTGTAATTGGAAATTACATGTGTAGGAATATATAGTTGAAGTATACTATATATAGAACTGAACATAATTGTGCGGCAATGTCTTTTGACTTAAGCCTGAATTTGAAAGAAGAGAACTGAACTGTAATTACATAGGACTGTATTACAGTAGACTTGTGTAGCATTACTGTGAAGTAGAATTGTACACGTCCGGTTAGACGTGTAAACCCCCCTGGTTGGCTTGGTAGTCGGCCTCGTTAGAGGAGGAGATTTACGCTGTTGCGGGAGAGGTCTTTTAGAATTTTACGTAGAATATTCTACATTGAGATCTAAGATGTTAATAGGCGCCTTGTGGACTCTATAGGTTGAAATAGTACGTGTGGCGTGGTCTACTTGGCTTAAGGTGTAGCCGACGGTTTGAGGTACTTGGAGCGTTTTGTTATTAGTCGATAATCGTCGCGAGGTATGTGAACCTCTTCCTATCTTTTCTAGCATGATATGTGTATAACTATGTAATGCGGTGAGCGTACATGTGTTAAAGGTATTTGATTGGTTTAAAACATAAAGTGTTATAACGGCTTTATGGGAAGTTGGTTATAACAGCTTTATGTAGGTAAGAAAATGCTTTGTGGTTTTAAAAGGTAACTGATTTGACTTATAACTGACTTGATGTGTGATAATAAAGAACTTGAAGTATTTCATTAAGAAACCCTTTTTGAAAGAAGAGTAATACTTGGTTTTGAAAACATAAGATTTATACTAGCTTTATAGGAAGTTAGGTATAACGTCTTAAAAGAGATAAAGAGAATGGTTTACTGATTTTTAGAAGTTAAGAGACTTGATCTTAAAAGATAAGGGACTTGACTTAAATGTATTAATATGAATTTTGTGTGAAACCTCATTCGTGAGTAATGAGTACTTGGTTTTTTAAAAGGAATAATGTTTCTTGATTTGAATCAGAATGAGTATCGACAAACCACGGCAGCGTTAATAAAGGAAAATGTAATGAATAATGAAGTATTATTAAAATCAGTAGAAAACCTCCATCTGCATAGAAACTAAGATGAGACAAAATGATATTACATTTCCTAGATCATGGCTGCTTAATAAGATTGATTATGAATAAGAATAACCTACACTCATATAAGGCATATGTTTCTCAAATGTTTTAAAAGAGATTAAGACATTGAACTATGAAACTTTTCTAAAATAAAGAGCCTTGAGTAATTGAAATTAGGCAAACTGGAACCTTAGGGAAAAGAATGTGGTTGAAAAGGGAAGTGTTTTGGTTTACCTAAAAATGTGAGTCACTCTATTTTATACTGCGGGTATCGGGTGACTTTTATAAAAGGAATGGATCTCTTTAAAAAGGAATTTAACGTACGTAGTACTTTAGGGTTAACACCCGGATTTTGACTTAAAATGAAAGTACTTTGAGTTGTGTATAACTTGCCTATGCTTGTTGTTGTGTAACTTGCCTATGCTTGTGGTTGTGTAACTTGCCTATGCTTGTTGTTGTGTAACTTGCCTATGCTTGTTGTGGGGTAACTTGCCTATGCTTATTGAGATAGTCTTGTGGTGCAAGAATTGTGTTTCTATACTACCGCGTCTCTCGATGAAGGGCCGGTTGACTTGTTGAGAACTTACTTGGACGTACCGGCAGTGACGGGAGATTCCACGGGTGTGCTTCTAGTAGCATTGTTACATGGGCATGTCTACACCATTGATGGATTCTGTGGACATGTGACCATTTTGGTTATGGCGAAGTATCGTGACTTACGGTTGTGATCGGGTGCGTAGCCTGTTTACTTGCCCCCGTCAGCTACGTGACGCAGGTGGATCTGGTATAGGTTATTGCACTTGCCACGTGTCGACCGCGCGAAGTATCGTGACTTACGGTTGTGATCGGGTGCCTGGCCGATTCACTTGCCCCCGTCAGCTACGTGGCGCAGGTGGAGCTGGTGGAGGCTAGTGTACTTGCCCGCGTGTCGACCGCGAGTCGATTTGGATGGAGCCGTGACTTACGGTTGTGATGCAGTGCGTAGCGATTCACTTGCCCCGTCGCCACGTGGCGCGGTGGAGTGGTGGAGGCTATTGCACTTGCCACGTGTCGACCGTGATATGGTTGTAAAGTATTATTGGTACGGTCGGATCTGGTAGTTATACTTGCCCCGTACGGTTTTATTGACACAGGTAGGACCTGGTGTTCACATATACTCCTTGGTGTTGTTATATCATAGACTGCCGGCAGTGAGGAAGGAATTCCACGGGCACGAGTGATGATTTGGAGGGCGTGAGTCCCTGACTTGATATGACTGTTTATATGTGGTGTACTGTAGTTTGGTTATCATACATGTCTCCTGCTTTATATAGACTGCTATGGTTTCATTCTGATATTTTCTGATTCACATACTTGGTACTGTTATCGACCTCCTTCGGGGGGCTGCGTTCATGCCGCAGGTAGAGGTACATCGGCTGTCGATCCCCGCTTAGGATCACTTTTCAGCGTATTGGGAAGCTCCGTTCCTTCGGAGGCTTATCTTTTGGTATGTTACCCTGAGTCTGTAGGTTCTTGTACATTCAGGGGTATGGCGGGGCCCTGTCCCGTCATAGTTGTTGTAAAAATCTTAGAAGTGCATGCTTTGTTGTGGGCAGGGTTGTAAGGATTGTAACTGTTCAAATGTCTATATATATATATGTTGAAAGGCAATCGTTTTGGTTGGCCTATTTTCTTTATCTTGATCCATGTCTATTTAAAATGTTTATTTATCATGTCTCTTAATTCATGTTCGTGTTTTTATTTCCGCTGATTTTCTCTGATGTTGTATCACTAGGGTACCCGAGGTAAGGCACCAGTCACGGGCCCGGGTTCGGGTCGTGACATACTGCGAGTAGCGTATTCTACTTGAAGGGTGGAAAAGGCTAGCAGGGTTACAGTACTTTGGAACTATTTGCTAATTGTCGATAATCGCCGCGAGGTATGTCAACCTCTTCCTATCCTTTCTAGCATGATGTTTTGTAAACTCTGTAGTACGGTAGACGTACACGTGCTAAATGAGTTTTGGTTGGTTACAAACATAAAGTGTTATAATAGCTTTATGGGAAGTTAGTTATAACGACTTTATGTAGGCAGAAGAATGGTTTATTGATTTTAGAAGTTAAGAGACTTGATCTTAAAAGATAAGAGACTTGACTTAAATGACTTGATGTGAAATAGTAAGGAACTTGTTTTCTAAAAGAAAAGAGACTTAAGAGTTTGAAGTGTTTTGGTTTAAAAGAAAGGCATGGTTTTGTCTTAAATTGGTTTAAAACATAAAGTGTTATAATAGCTTTATGGGAAGTTAGTTTTAACGACTTTATGAAAGCAAAAGAATGGTTTTATCTGTCACGACCCGATCCCGGGCCCGTGACTGGTGCCTTACCGCGGGCACCCTGGTGATACAACATCAGAGAAAACCAGCGGAAAAAAAAACTTTAAACAAGAAACAAGATATATGATCATAAAACAGGCCAACCAAACGGTTACCTTCCAATAAAATATATATAAACAACTCTTTCAAACGAACAGTTTAATCCTTTTTACAAACCCTGCCCACAACAGTACTACAGACCTCTAAGAGTTTTTATATAACATGACGGGACAGGGCCCCGCCATACCCCTGACTGTACAAGAACCTACAACTCAGGGTAACATACCAAAGATAAGCCTCCGGAGAAACGGAGCTTCCCAACGCTGAACTGTGACCCTAAGAGCGAGGATCAACACTGGCGTACCTGTTATACCCCGTAGTTCCAGGGTATGTATGCGAGGACGTACGTACGAGAATACGACATTGAAATTGGAAAGGAAGAAAGAGGTGATTTTTCCACGTAAAAGTTTCCGGTTTTTGTGAAGGAAAAAGGTTCGTTAATGGGAATTGGATTCCCAGATTTGGTATTCGGACTTCTTGGAATATTAGAGATTTATGGAATTTTATTTTCGGAAATGGTCACGTGGGGCCCACGGGAGAAATTTACGGTTTTGTGGGGCCCACTTTGTTTTCAAGATTTTGGCCATTGTGGATATTTTCGGAAGATGAAATATTTTGGACGAGTAGGAGGGCGACACGTGTCACCCCCCCCTAGGTGGTTTGGCCGAATATTAATTGTGCACAACACCCGATTAGAGTCATTTTTCGACGAAACGTTTTACACAACTCGCGTAGGATAAATTCCGGCTATGTCATTTCTAATTTTTGCGGATTTTTCCGAGAGACGAAACATTTTGGACCAACGAGAGGGCGACACTTGTCACCCTCTCATTGGGGACGTTGGGCGGTATCAAGTGGACGAATGGGTGGCCTATTTTGTCATGGAGTTGGTAGGATATTTTTGTGTAGTAGTTAGAATGGACACTTGCCTAAATCCTCACCCTACACTTGCCTTGCACTTGGCATCATCTTGGCCATTGGTTGGCCAATGCTTGACCTATAAATATGTTATACCCCGTATTTCCAGAGTATGTACGTGAGGGCGTACGTATTATAATTTGAGCCTTAAAGTTGGCTAGTTTCGAAATTTGGGCACAAGTGCCAAAAAGAATCGTTTTTCGACGAAACGTTTTACTAAACTTGCGAAGGGAAAATTCCGGCTATGTCATTTTTAATTTTTGCGGATTTTTAGAGGCGAAACATTTTGGACCAACGGGAGGGTGACATGTGTCACCCTCACATTGGAAGGACTTGTGGGCGGTTTGGACGAAAATAGGTGGCATGGTTAGGTAGGATATTTTGTGCAAGTTGTGTGGTAGATGGATAAGGTGCACATGGATTAATCCTAGCCCTACACTTGCCTAACACTTGGAAGAATCTTGGCCATTGGTTGGCCATTCCTTGACCTATAAATACCCCTCTAAGTTGAAGACTTTCTTCATCCAAACTTGAGCAATCTTTCTAAGTCTCACACTACTCCCTCCCTCTTGTTTGCTTCGTCCAAAGCCCCTCCCCCCTCCCTTGTGAAGCTTTGGCCGAGAGGGCCTCCCCCTCCCCCTTTGTAGAGGCTTGGCCGTGGGGTACACCCCCCCCCCCCTAGCCTAGTTGTCTTCGTATAATACCTCCCTTTTTGTGGTATAGAAATACTCTCCTAGTATTGTTATAATGCCCAAATACCTTGGCCCAAATACCTTGTAGTATTCCCAAGGTTACACTTACATGTTGTTGGAATATATAGTTGAAGTATACTATATATAGAATTAAATAATACTTACGGCAATGTCTTATGACTTAAGCCTGAATAATACTTACGGCAATGTCTTGCGACTTAAGCCTGAATTTTAAGAAGAGAACTGAACTGTAATTACTTAGGACTGTATTACAGTAGACTTGTATAGCATTACTGTGAAGTAGAATTATACACGTCCGGTTAAACTTGTAAAACCCCCCACCCCGGTTGGCTTGGTAGACGACCTCTATAGAGGAGGAGAATTACGCTGTTATGTTGCGGGAGGTGTCGCGAATTTTATGTAGAATATTATACGTAGGGATCTAAAGATATTAATAGGCGCCTTGTGGCCTCTATAGGTTGTAGTACTACGTGTGGAGTGATCTGCTTGGCTTAGAGTGTAGCCGACGGTTTGAGGTACTTGGAGCGTTTTGCTATTAGTCGATAATCGTCGCGAGGTATGTGAACCTCTTCCTATCTGTTCTAGCATGATATGTGTATAACTATGTAGTACGGTAGACGTACATGTGTTAAATGTATTTGATTGTTTTTAAACATAAAGTGTTATAACGGCTTTATGGGAAATTGGTTATAACAGCTCTATGTAAATGAGAAATGCCTTGTGGTTTTTAAAAGATAACTGATTTGACTTATAACCGACTTGATGTGTGGTAATAAAGAACCTTGAAGTATTCTAAAAGATTAAGAAACCTTTTTGAAAGAAGTGTATACTTGGTTTGAAAACATAAGAGTTATACCAGCTTTATGAGAAGTGAGGTGTAACGTCTTAAGAGAGATAAAAAGAATGGTTTAATGATTTAGAAGTTAAGAGACTTATTCTTAAAAGATAAGAGACTTGACTTAATATGGATGTTTGTGTGAAACCTCATTCGTGAGTAATGAGAACTTGGTTTTAAAAGGATTACTGTTTACTGATTTCGGAAATCAGAATGAGTATCGACAAACCACTGCAGCGTTAATAAAGGAAATGTATTGAATAAAGAAGTATTATTAAAACCAGTAGAAACCTCCATCTGCATAGAAGCTAAGATGAGACAAAATGATATTACATTTCCTAGATCATGGCTGCTTAATAAGATTTATGAACAAGAATAACCTACTCGCCTATGGCATATGTTACTCAATTGTTTTAAAGGAAATTAAGACATCGAACTATGAAACTTTTCTAAAGTAATGAGACTTGAGTAATTGAAATTAGGCAAACTGGAACTCTAGGGAAAAGAAAGGCATTGTTTTGTCTTAAATTGGTTTAAAACATAAAGTGTTATAACAGCTTTATGGGAAGTTAGTTATAACGACTTTATGAGAACAAAAGAAGGGTTTTTATCATTGGTTTTAATGTGGTAAATTGACTTTAAAAAGAGAAGTATTTTGGTCCAACAAAGAAGGCATGGCATTGCCTTAATTTTGGTTTTAAAAAGGAAAAGTATGGAAGTTGTATTGGTTTACGTAAAAGATGTAAGTCACTCTATTTTTATACTACGGGTAACGGGTGACTTTTATAAAAGGAATAGATCTCTTAAAAAGGAATTTAACTTACGTAGTACTTTAGGGTTAAAACCCGGACTTTGGCATAAAATGAAAGTACCTTGAGTTGTGTATAACTTGCCTATGCTTGTTGTTGTGAAACTTGCTGTCACACCCCGAAAATCGGGCCCGTGACTGGTGCCTTACCCCGGGCACCCTAGCGATACATACATCAGAGAAAAATCAGCGGAACATAAAACATGAGTCATTATACAAGAGATATAATAAATAAACAGGCCAACCAAAACGGTTGCCTTCAGTATATACATAAAACCTGAACAGTTTAATCCTTTTACAACCCTGCCCACAACAGTACTACAGACCTCTAAGATATACAATGACTATGACGGGACAGGGCCCCGCCATACCCCTGAATGTACAAGAACTTACAACTCAGGGAACACGGCCCAAAAGATAAGCCTCCGGAGAAACGGAGCTTCAAATGCGCTGAACCGTGATCCTATGAGCGAGGATCCACGACCGATGTACCTCTACCTGCGGCATGAACGCAGCCCCCCGAAGGAGGTCAGTACAACAGGTACCAAGTATGTGAAACTGTACAATACTGTAAATGAAATCATACTAGTCTATATAAAGCAGGAGACATGTATGATAACCAAACTACAGTTCACAACATAAAACAGTCATCACTCCAATATAACTATGGGTCTCACGCCCACAACATCAATCAGGGTCGCATCATGGCCGCATGCCCCCGGAATACTGCATCGGTGTAGACATGTCCATGTGACCTCAACAACAAGACAGCAATCCAGATGGAAGCATACCCGTGCGCTACGCATCGTGTCAGTATGTCCAAAGGGAAACAATAAGACAACTTTCCAAATGGACGATACCGTGCGCTACGATCGTGTCGGTATGTCCGAGAGAAACAATAGGACGGCATTCCAAATGGACGATACCCGTGCGCTACGCGTCGTGTCGAGATGTCCAAAAGGAAATCACAAGGCGATAATCAAAATGGAAACATACCCGTGCGCTACGCATCGTGTCAGTATATCCAAAGCGATTAACCACAAGACCTTAACCAAAATGGAAGCATACCCGTGCGCTACGCATCGTGTCAGTATGTCCAAAGTGATTAACAACAATAATACTATCAGCGAACGCGTGCTGTGGAATTTCTCCGCACACCGCAAGACGTCCAAGTAAGTTCTCAACAAGTCAACCGACCCTCCATCGAGAGATGCGGTAACACAGAAATACAACGCTTTGCACAACAAAGGTTATCACAATAAGCATAGCCAAGCTTCACAACAACAAGCATAGGCAAGTTTCACAACAACACAAAGTACTTTCATTTTATACCAAAGTCCGGGGTTTTAACCCCAAAGTACTACATACTTAAGTTCTTTTAAAAGAGATCCATTTCTTTTATAAAAGTCACCCGATACCCGTAGTATTAGAATGACCAACCCACCTTCCTTTTCAAAACCAAGTAACAACATTCTTTTCCTAAGTTCCAGTTTGCCTAGTTTCAATTACTCAAGCTTCTCATTTTCAAATGGTTTCATAGTTCCCAAACTTAATCACTTGATTCCTTTTTAGAACAATTAAGTAACATATGTCATATACGTGAGTAGTTTGTTCTTGTTTATAACGATCTTATTACAGCAGCCATGATCTAGAAAATGTAATATCATTTTGTCTCATCTTAGCTTCTATGCAGATGGAGGTTTCTACTGGTTTTAATACAACACATCATTATTCAATACATTTTCCTTTTATTAACGCCGATGGTCCGTCGATACACATTCGACTCAAATCAAGAAACATTATCCCTTTAAAAACCAAGTACTCATTACTCACGAATGAGGTTTCACACAAACATCCACATTAAAACAAATAAGTTAAGTCTCTTATCTTATAAGATCAAGTCTCTTAACTTCTAACGTCAGTAAACCATTTTCACTTACATAAGGTCGTTATAACTAACTTCCCATAAAGCTATTATAACACCCTATGTTTTAAACCAACCAAATCACTTAGCCCATGTACGTCTACCGTACTACATAGTTCACAACAATCATGCTAGAAAAGATAGGAAGAGGTTCACATACCTCGCGACGATTTATCGACAATAAGCAAAATGCTCCAAGTACTACAACCTTGCTAGCCCTTTCCACTCCTCGAGTAGAATACGCTACTCTTAGTACTTTCACCTATAAAGGTCACAAACGTCTATTAACCCCAAAACATTAGTTTCTATCTTTCTATAGAAAATTCGGCAGCACCTCCCCCCCCCGCAACAGCGTAAATCTCCTCCTCTATCGAGGCCGGCACAAGCCAACCAGTGGGGTTTACGTCTAACCGGACGTGTACAATTCTACACAAGCCTCCGCAATCAAATTCTATGTAAATACAGTTTAGTTCATTCTTAATTCTTCAGCTTAAGTCAAAAGACATTGCGAATACTAAGTATAGTTCCATATATAGTATACTTCAACTATATATCCTAACAAACATGTAATTTCCAATTACAATAGAGGACAAGATAATTACCTCGATAAGCCCAAAATTATCCGAGTTTAATGTCGCTCCCGAGCAAGGTTTAGCTCCTCCGTGCGCTCCAAACCACTCCAAACAACCCTTAGAAGTTCTAACCAACTTCTACTCAATTACTTCAACCAACTATGAAGATTTCCTTAGGGTTTGGTTTGAGACTAAAAGGACAAAAGGTAGTATTTCCGGAGTCTACGTAATGAGGTATCTTTGGACTACTACACGGTAGTAGGCTCAGGGATTTTGGGCGTTCTAACAATACTAGGGAGTATTTCTATGCCACAACAAGTGGGTATTATCTGAAAACAACTAGGCAGGGGTACCCTGGCTAGCACCACAAAGGGGACCGCTTCTCGGCCAAAGGCCACAAGGAGGAGGAGGGGAGAGGCTTAGGACGAGTGCGAGTAGAGGGTGGTGAGGGATTTCAATACTTAGTAAAAGTGAGGAGTGAATGAATAAGTCTTCATGAGGAGGTATTTATAGCAAACCCAAAGGCCAACCAATGGCCAAGATCTAGCCAAGTGCAAGGCAAGTGTAAGGCCAAGATCAAGCCAAGTGCACCCTAGACCCTACTCCTTAAAACCCTCACAAATATCTACACAAATATCAAGCCCAACTTGCCCCCTTGTTTCGGCCAAGTGCCGCCCCACTTGTCTCCATTGTGAGGGTGACACATGTCACCCTCCCGTTGGTCCAGAATGTTTCGTCTCTCGGAAAAATCCGCAAAAAAACAAAACGACATAGCCGGAATTTTCCCTTCGCATGTTACGAAAAACGTTTCGTCTAAAAACGACTCTAACCGGGTGTTGTGCCCAAATGTAAAATCGGCCAAGGGTGCCACATGGGGGTGACACGTGTCGCCCCCCGATTCGCCCAGAATATTTCGTCTTCCGAAAATATCCAATTTACCGGAAATCTCAAAAACAAAGCGGGCCCCACAAAACCGTAAATTTCTCCCGTGGGCCCCACGTGACCATTTCCGAAAATAAAATTCCATAATTCTCTAATATTCCAGGAAGTCCGAATACCAAATCTGGGAATCCAATTCCCATTAACGAACCTTTTTCCTTCACAAAAACCGGAAACTTTTCCGTGGAAAAATCACCTCTTTCTTCCTTTCCAATCTTTCTGACGTATTCTCGCACGTGACGCCCTCGCATACATACTGGAAATACGGGTATAACATTCTCCCTCCTTAGAAACATTCGTCCGAATGTTCCTTCACAAGACGGATATCGAAGAAGCTCTTCTAACAAATTGCCAACGCCACGGCAGTCACGAAATAACACACGTTATCTTCCTTCCTTACTCGTCGTGCCCTTCTCGAACACTTGAACTCTTCTAGCATACGTACCACACTTCAGTCATCGCTTCAGTTCCCAAAACCTTGGAGTCACCACCTCCAAACTTGGTCATCTTACTAACCTCAAACTTCCTTAAGGCCATTCCGGCCTTTACGAACCGCTCGGTCGAACGCGTCCACGAACTCATACGATGATCATACAAACTTGGGCCTAGCATCCTCGTGACCCTACCACCTCGCGGGACCACCCAGAACTGACCCACCTTAATCCGGCTCTGGGTTGACCCGTATCACGCACTCAACCCGACCCACAACCGCGCCAAACTCTTGTTCCCCGATCCGGAACAATCTTACTAATTCACATCATGAAAGCTACCACTTCCATCTCACACTACCCACGGACTTATCACACAAATAAATCCCACGCACTACTACTCTGATAAGGGTCAAAAATAAATCTTTAACTCAAGACGACCTTACCCCTAAGGTCTCAGTCGTGACATAGTCTAAGGTTCACACTTACCATGCCCCCATACGTATCCTTCCAACTAACCATGCATTTTAACTCACACATATCACAATGCTATCCGTACATAGCACACAATAATGAGATCATCATAACAAGCATACCAAAACTCTAGAGGGTTAAGGATATACCTGAAGCTACCGCTCCACTCTAATCATAGGCCTGCCTGCGCAGTATAGAAGGTGATAAACCAGCCACAGATCCTGAAGGCTGAGTCGTAACATCCGCGCTTCCCTTGGTCGGACAGTTCCTCGAAAAATGGCCCTGCTGGCCGCATGCAAAACAAACTCCCAATCTAGCACGACACTCTCCAAAATGGAGTCTACCACAATGGTCACAACGAGGTAGGGGTGGCTTCAGCTGGTTAACACCCCTGCTCTGCCGAAAATCTGAACCCTTGGAGCCCTGACCTGCTCCTGAAGACGGTGGAGGACCACTCTGTACCGGTGGGGGTATATAACTAGCCTGCTGCTGAGGCGGTCCGCCTCGAAAGCCACCAAAGGACCCTGCCGTCCTGGCCCTCTTCTGCTGATCCAGGTCATTCCGTCGACCCCTCCGTGCCTCACATCCTAGTGCATGAGCCTGCATGCGGGCAATGTCCATGCCCGGCTGAAGAGAAACACCCGCACAAGACTCGGCCATATAATCATCAAGCCCGGTGACGTAGCGATGCACCCTATCCTCCATATCTGCAACTAGCGCAGGGACATATCGAGCCAAAGAATCGAACTCGACATTGTACTCCCTGACGGCGCCTCTGTCTCGAGAATAAAAATCTGTCGGCCCGTGCCCTCCTCATCTGCGGAGGCAAGAAGTGCGTGAGGAAAGCCCCCGAAAACTCATCCCATACTGCTGGAGGTGCATGCTCTCCCCGGGAAAGCTCCCATGAATCAAACCAATCGACTGCGGTATCACGCAGCCGATGCGAACCAAAGGTCACAGACTCGGTCTCTGAAGCCTTGATCACCCGCATGATCCGCTGTAACTGCCGGATGAACTCCTGCGGATCATCCTCAGGCCTCGACCCGTAAAACTCTGGCGGGCTACAACTCAGAAAGTCCCGTAGCCTCAAACTATCTGCTCGGGGGTGAACCACTGGTGCTCGAGGCTGGAACTGCGTCAACCTATCCTCATATCGGCCCACGACCACGGCCAAAGAATCGCCATCTCCTTGTAACCCATCTCCTCCCCGCCTGCATCGCGGATGGAGGCTCAGTGCTGCGGTCTCGGCAGCCATTCTGCGGCTCTAACCTCTCGCAATGGCCGGGCGTCTACAAAACCCGCCGTCAAGCACAACCTCAGTCTTTGCGGGCTGCGCGCTCGTACTCCTCAGATCTCACTAGCGGCACCCTCGGCTGCCTTGCCCTCGGGCTCTGGTTGCCTTGCGGCGGAGGCATAATCGGTAAAACGAGATACGTCGGAGGGTACAACTTACAACATGACTCTAAGGCACGATCTCGGAATGAGAAGAATGGAAACCAATCCTAAATGTCCTATAGCCTCCTGATTATAGATGTGGTGCACAACACACCGATAATCAAGACTCTACTAGACACGGTCTGTAGACACCTTCCGAGGATTAACTGCTCTGATACCACTATGTCACATCCCGAAAATCGGGCCCGTGACTGGTGCCTTACCCCGGGCACCCTAGCGATACATACATCAGAGAAAAATCAGCGGAACATAAAACATGAGTCATTATACAAGAGATATAATAAATAAACAGGCCAACCAAAACGGTTGCCTTCCGTATATACATAAAACTCCGACAGCTTTAATCCTTTTACAACCCGCCACAACAGCAAGATACTGCACTCTAAGATATCTGATGACTATGACGGACAGTGGCCCGCCATACCCCGAATGTACAAGAACTTACAACTCAGGAACACCTACTAAAAGATAAGCCTCGGAGAAACGGAGCTTCAAATCTGTTGGCGTGATCCTATGAGCGAGGATCCACGATCGATGTACCTCTACTGCGGCATGAACGCAGCCCGAAGGAGGTCGATGCAAGTACCAAGTATGTGAAATCGCATAATGTCAGAAATGAAATCATACTAGTCTATATAAAGCAGGAGACATGTATGATAACCAAACTACAGTTCACAACATAAAACAGTCATCCCTCCAATATAACTATGGGTCTCACGCCCACAACATCAATCAGGGTCGCATCATGGCCGCATGCCCCCGGAATACTGCATCGGTGTAGACATGTCCATGTGACCTCAACAACAAGACAGCAATCCAGATGGAAGCATACCCGTGCGCTACGCATCGTGTCAGTATGTCCAAAGGGAAACAATAAGACAACTTTCCAAATGGACGCATACCCGTGCGCTACGCATCGTGTCAGTATGTCCAGAGGGAAACAATAGGACGGCATTCCAAATGGACGCATACCCGTGCGCTACGCATCGTGTCAGTATGTCCAAAAGGAAATCACAAGGCGATAATCAAAATGGAAACATACCCGTGCGCTACGCATCGTGTCAGTATATCCAAAGCGATTAACCACAAGACCTTAACCAAAATGGAAGCATACCCGTGCGCTACGCATCGTGTCAGTATGTCCAAAGTGATTAACAACAATAATACTATCAACAGGAACGTACCCGTGGAATTTCTCCGTCACTGCCGGCACGTCCAAGTAAGTTCTCAACAAGTCAACCGACCCTCCATCGAGAGACGCGGTAACACAGAAATACAACGCTTTGCACAACAAAGGTTATCACAATAAGCATAGCCAAGCTTCACAACAACAAGCATAGGCAAGTTTCACAACAACACAAAGTACTTTCATTTTATACCAAAGTCCGGGGTTTTAACCCCAAAGTACTACATACTTAAGTTCTTTTAAAAGAGATCCATTTCTTTTATAAAAGTCACCCGATACCCGTAGTATTAGAATGACCAACCCACCTTCCTTTTCAAAACCAAGTAACAACATTCTTTTCCTAAGTTCCAGTTTGCCTAGTTTCAATTACTCAAGCTTCTCATTTTCAAATGGTTTCATAGTTCCCAAACTTAATCACTTGATTCCTTTTTAGAACAATTAAGTAACATATGTCATATACGTGAGTAGTTTGTTCTTGTTTATAACGATCTTATTACAATGACCATGATCTAGAAAATGTAATATCATTTTGTCTCATCTTAGCTTCTATGCAGATGGAGGTTTCTCTGGTTTTAATACAACACATCATTATTCAATACATTTTCCTTTTATTAACGCTGCAGTGGTCTGCCGATACACATTCTGACTCCCGAAATCAGTAAAACATTATCCCTTTAAAACCAAGTACTCATTACTCACGAATGAGGTTTCACACAAACATCCACATTAAAACAAATAAGTTAAGTCTCTTATCTTATAAGATCAAGTCTCTTAACTTCTAACGTCAGTAAACCATTTTCACTTACATAAGGTCGTTATAACTAACTTCCCATAAAGCTATTATAACACCCTATGTTTTAAACCAACCAAATCACTTAGCCCGTATGCGTCTACCGTACTACATAGTTCACAACAATCATGCTAGAAAAGATAGGAAGAGGTTCACATACCTCGCGACGATTTATCGACAATAAGCAAAATGCTCCAAGTACTACAACCTTGCTAGCCCTTTCCACTCCTAGGTAGAATACGCTACTCTTAGTACTTTCACCTATAAAGGTCACAAACGCCTATTAACCCCAAAACATTAGTTTCTATCTTTCTATAGAAAATTCGGCAAGACCTCCAACAACAGAAATCTCCTCTCTATCGAGGGCTACCAAGCCAACCAGGGGTTTTACGCCTAACCGGACGTGTACAATTCTACACAAGCCTCTTCGCAATCACCCTATGTAAATACTGCTTTAGTTCGGTTCTTAATTCTTCAGCTTAAGTCAAAAGACATTGCGAATACTAAGTATAGTTCCATATATAGTATACTTCAACTATATATCCTAACAAACATGTAATTTCCAATTACAATAGAGGACAAGATAATTACCTCGATAAGCCCAAAATTATCCGAGTTTAATGTCGCTCCGAGCAAGGTTTAGCTCACTCCGTGCGCTCAAACCACTCCAAACAACCCTTAGAAGTTCTAACCACCTTCTAATCAAATACTTCAACCAACTATGAAGATTTCCTTAGGGTTTCGGTTTGAGACTAAAACGGACAAAAGGTAGTATTTCCGGACTCTACGTAAAGAGGTATCTTTGGAATACTACAAGGTACAAGGCTAAGGTATTTTGGGCATTATAACAATACTAGGGGAGTATTTCTATGCCACAACAAGGGGTATTATACGAAAACAACTAGGCTAGGGGGGGGGTAACCCACCGCTAGCACCACAAAGGGACCTTCTCGGCCAAAGGCCACAAGGAGGAGGAGGAGAGGCTTAGGACGAGAGCTACTAGAGGAGGAGGGATTTCAAGACTTAGACAAAGTGAGAGTGAATGAATAAGTCTTCACAAGGGAGGTATTTATAGCAAACCCAAAGGCCAACCAATGGCCCAGATCTAGCCACGGGCAAGGCCAGTGTAAGGCCAAGAGCACGCCAAGTGCACCCTAGACCCTACTCCTTAAAACCCTCACAAATATCTACACAAATATCAAGCCCAACTTGCCCGCTTGTTTGGCCAAGTGCGCCCACTTGTCTCTCTATTGTGAGGTGACACATGTCACCCTCCGTTGGTCCGAATGTTTCGTCTCTCGGAAAAATCCGCAAAAAAACAAAACGACATAGCCGGAATTTTCCGCGCAAGTTACGTAAGCGTTTCGTCGAAAAAAACGACTCTAACAGGGTGTTGTGCCCAAATGTAAAATCGGCCATGGTGCCACATGGGGTGACACGTGTCGCCCCGATTCGCGAATATTTCGTCTTAGAAAATATCCAATTCTGGAAATCTCAAAAACAAAGCGGGCCCCACAAAACCGTAAATTTCTCCCGTGGGCCCCACGTGACCATTTCCGAAAATAAAATTCCATAATTCTCTAATATTCCAGGAAGTCCGAATACCAAATCTGGGAATCCAATTCCCATTAACGAACCTTTTTCCTTCACAAAAACCGGAAACTTTTCCGTGGAAAAATCACCTCTTTCTTCCTTTCCAATCTTTCTGCCGTATTCTCGTACGTACGTCCTCGCATACATACTCTGGAAATACGGGGTATAACATTTGCCTATGCTTGTTGTTGTGAAGCTTGCCTATGCTTGTTGTTATGAAACTTGCCTATGCTTGTTGTGATAGCCTTTGTTGTGCAAGAATTGTGTTTCTATACTACCGCGTCTCTCGATGGAGGGTCGGTTGACTTGTTGAGAACTTATTTGGACGTGCCGGCAGTGACGGAGAAATTCCACGGGTACGTTCCTGTTGATAGTGTTACTTTTGCTAATCGCTTTGGACATACTGACACGATGCGTAGCGCACGGGTATGCTTCCATTTTGATTGCCGCCTTGTTGTTCCCTTTTGGACATACTGACACGATGCGTAGCGCACGGGTATGCTTCTATTTGGAATGCTGTCTTATTGTTTCCCTTTGGACATACTGACACGATGCGTAGCGCACGGGTATGCTTCCATTTGGAATGTTGTCTTAGTGTTTCCCTTTGGACATACTGACACGATGCGTAGCGCACGGGTATGCTCCCTTTTGGATTGTTGTCTTATTGTTATCATATCATAGACTGCCGGCGGTGAGGAAGGAATTCCACGGGCACGAGTGATGATTTGGAGGGCGTGAGTCCCTGACTTGATATGACTATTTATATGTTGTGTACTGTAGTTTGGTTATCATACATGTCTCCTGCTTTTTATAGTGCTATGATTTCATTTCTGATATTTCTGATTTCACATACTTGGTACCTGTTGTACTGACCTCCTTCGGGGGGCTGCGTTCATGCCGCAGGTAGAGGTACATCGGCTGTCGATCCCCGCTTTTAGGATCACCTTTCAGCGTGTTGGGAAGCTCCGTTCCTTCGGAGGCTTATCTTTGGTATGTTACCCTGAGTTCTGTAGGTCCTCAGACATTCAGGGTATGGCGGGGCCACTGTCCGTCATAGTTGTTGTATAAATCTTAGAGTGCAGCTTTGTTGGGGCGATGCAGTAAAAAGGATAACTGTTCGGGTATTTATGTATATATACTGAAGGCAACTGTTTTGGTTGGCCTGTTTATCTAGCATGTCTTTTAAATTCATGTTCGTGTTTTTATTTCTGATTTTCTCGATGTTGATTCACTAGGGTGCCCGGTAAGGCACGATCCGGGCAGGTTGGTCGTGACAAAAGTGGTATCGTGAGCGATTAATCCTCGGAAAGTGTCTCAGCACCGTGTCTAGTAGAGTCTTGATTATCGGTGTGTTGTGCACCACATCTATAATCGTGAGGCTATAGGACATTTAGGATTGGTTTCCATTCTTCTCATTACGAGATCGTGCCTTAGAGTGTGATGAGTTGAACCCTCCGACGTATTCCTTTCCTTTACGATTATGCCTCGCGTAGGCAACCTGTGCCCAGGCAGGCAAGGCAATCGAGGAGGCGCTAGTGGGATACAGAGGAGTACGAGCGCGAGCGGTCGGTACACGAGATAGTACTTGAGACGATGAGTTTTGCGACACCGCCAAGGCGATAGTTTAGAGCGCGGCGGTGGCTGCCGAGACTACTGAGACTGAGCCTCGGTCCACGGCTGGAAGCGAGATGAGATGGGTACAGAGATGGCGATTCTGGCGAGTCGTGGCAGATATGAGGATAGGGCCGGCGCCATTCGATGCACCGATGGTTCACCCTAGATCGGATAGTTTGAGGCTACAGGACTTCACGAGATGTAGCCCGCCAGAGTTCTGGTCGAGGCACGAGGATGATCCGCAGGAGTTCATCCGACGATTCTGTGGATCATGAGTGATCAAGGCTTGGAGACCGAGTCGGTGGTCTAGGTTCGCATCGGTGCGTGATACCGCAATGATCGTGGTTTGATTCGTGGGAGCTGTCCCGGGGAGAGAATGCACTTCCAGCCATTTGGGACGAGTTCGCAAGGGCATTTCTTGCACATTTCTTGCCTCCACAGATGAGGAGGGCTCGAGCCGACAGATTTTTGGTGTTGCGGCAGAACGGGCGTACGGTTCGGGAGTACAATGTGGAGTTCGACTCATTGGCCTGGTACGTCCCCGCATTAGTGGCTAGTATGGAGGATCGAGTGCACCGATATGTTACAGGCTCGATGATTACCTAGCGAGAGTTGTTGGTGTAGCTCTTCAGGGCATGGACATTGCCATGCAGCTTATGCACTAGGGGTGAGGCGGAGAAATCAGCGGAATGACCAAGGTCGTGAAGAGGCGAGCAGCAGGTCCTTTGGTGACTTCCGAGGCGGACCGCCTCGATGCGAACTAGTTATGCGCCTCCGCCCGGTCAGAGTGGTCCTCCACAATCTTCAAGGCATCCGAGTATTCGGGAAGCGGTCGGGGCTCCAGGTTGATTTTCGAGAGCGGGGTGTTAGCGGTGAAGCCACCCTACCTCGTTGTGACTTGTGGTAGACTCCACGGTGGGAGTGTCGTGCTAGTCCGGGAGTTTGTTTTACATGCGGCCAGCAGGGCCATTTTGGGAGAAACTGTCCGACCAGGGATAGCGCTGGTAGGATAGCACAGACTACGGTCGATTGCGGGTTCTTCACCTTCCATGAGGCAGGATGTTCATGCACGCGGGCCCGCGGTAGAGGTCGCGGTGGAAGTTCCCAGTTTTAGCGGTCCTTTGAACCGCCTATTTTCAGGTATATCCTTAACCATCTAGAGTTTTGTATGTTATGATAATGTGTTAAGTGTTATGTTCGGATAGCTTTGTGCTAAAATGTGACTTAGAAACATGCTTAGTGAAAAGGGTAAGCCCGGGATGAGAAAATGATGAACCTTAGAATATTACTGATTGAAACCTTAGAGGTAAGGCCGTCTTGAGTACAAGTTTTTGCAAGTGATCCTTGTCGGAGTGCATTTTATGCCTAGAATGCATTGTGTGATAAGTCCCTGGGTAGTGTGAAATGGAAGTGGTAGCTTTCATGACCTGTAGAGGTAAGATTGTTCCGGATCGGGGATCAAGAGCGTAATGCGTTAAGTGGGTCGGGTTGGGGCCATGTTGAGGGCCAACCCGCGGCCTGTTTCGAGGTGGGGTCAGCTCTGGGTGGTCCCGCCAGGTGGTAGGGTCACGAGGGTGCTAGGCCCAGGTTTAGATGACCATCGTATGAGTTTGTGGATATGTTCGACCAGAATCGGTTCGTGAAGGCCGGGAATGGCCTTAGAGGAAAGTAAAGCTAGTAAGATGACCAAGTTTGGAGGTTGTGACTCCAAAGTGTTAGGAACTGAAGCGATGACTGAAGTATGGTACGTATACTAGAAGAGTTCAAGTGTTCGAGAAGGGCACGACGAGTAAGGAGGGAAGAGAACGTGTGTTGTTACGTGGCCAGGTGTGGCGTTGACAACTTGTTTAGAAGGAACTTCTTCGTTATCTGTTTCGAGAAGGAACATTCGGGACGAATGTTTCTAAGGAGGGGAGAATGTTATACCCCGTATTTCCAGAGTATGTACGTGAGGGCGTACGTATTATAATTTGAGCCTTAAAGTTGGCTAGTTTCGAAATTTGGGCACAAGTGCCAAAAAGAATCATTTTTCGAAACGTTTTACTAAACTTGCGAAGGAAAATTCGGCTATGTCATTTTTAATTTTTGCGGATTTTTCCGAGGCGAAACCTTTTGGACCAACGGGAGGGTGACATGTGTCACCCTCACATTGGAAGGACTTGTGGGCGGTTTGGACGAAAATAGGTGGCATGGTTAGGTAGGATATTTTGTGCAAGTTGTGTGGTAGATGGATAAGGTGCACATGGCTTAATCCTAGCCCTACACTTGCCTAACACTTGGAAGAATCTTGGCCATTGGTTGGCCATTCCTTGACCTATAAATACCCCTCTAAGTTGAAGACTTTCTTCATCCAAACTTGAGCAATCTTTCTAAGTCTCACACTACTCCCTCCCTCTTGTTTGCTTCGTCCAAGCCCTCCTCCCTTGTTAAGCTTTTGCCGAGAGGGCCTCCCCCTCCCCCTTTGTAGAGGCTTGGCCGTGGGGTACACCCCCCCCCCTAGCCTAGTTGTCTTCGTATAATACCCCCCTTTTTGTGGTATAGAAATACTCTCCTAGTATTGTTATAATGCCCAAATACCTTGGCCCAAATACCTTGTAGTATTCCCAAGGTTACACTTATACAAAAGCCCAGAAAATACCATTATACTTCCTTTTAGCCTCTAAACGAAACCCTAAGGAAATCTTCATTGTGAGTTGAAGTATTTAGGTAGAAGTTGGTTAGAACTTCTAAGGGTTGTTTGGAGTGGGTTGGAGCGCCCGGTGTAGGAGCTAAACCTTGCTCAGGATCGACATTTAAACTCGGATAATTTTGGGCTTATCGAGGTAAACACTCTTGACCTTCTATTGTAATTGGAAATTACATGTTGTTGGAATATATAGTTGAAGTATACTATATATAGAATTAAATAATACTTACGGCAATGTCTTTTGACTTAAGCCTGAATAATACTTACGGCAATGTCTTGCGACTTAAGCCTGAATTTTAAGAAGAGAACTGAACTGTAATTACTTAGGACTGTATTACAGAGACTTGTATAGCATTCTTGTAAGTAGAATTATACACGCCGATTAAACTTGTAAACCCCGGTTGGCTTGGTGGCAGGCCTCGATAGAGGAGGAGAATTACTGGTGCGGGGAAAATATGTCGAATTTTCTGTAGAATATTCTACGTCGGGATCTAAAGATATTAATAGGCGCCTTGTGGCCTCTATAGGTTGTAGTACTACGTGTGGAGTGATCTGCTTGGCTTAGAGTGTAGAAGCGGTTTGAGGTACTTGGGAGCGTTTTGCTATTAGTCGATAATCGTCGCGAGGTATGTGAACCTCTTCCTATCTGTTCTAGCATGATATGTGTATAACTATGTAGTACGGTAGACGTACATGTGTTAAATGTATTTGATTGTTTTTAAACATAAAGTGTTATAACGGCTTTATGGGAAGTTGGTTATAACAGCTCTATGTAAATGAGAAATGCCTTGTGGTTTTTAAAAGATAACTGATTTGACTTATAACCGACTTGATGTGTGGTAATAAAGAACCTTGAAGTATTCTAAAAGATTAAGAAACCTTTTTGAAAGAAGTGTATACTTGGTTTGAAAACATAAGAGTTATACCAGCTTTATGAGAAGTGAGGTGTAACGTCTTAAGAGAGATAAAAAGAATGGTTTAATGATTTAGAAGTTAAGAGACTTATTCTTAAAAGATAAGAGACTTGACTTAATATGGATGTTTGTGTGAAACCTCATTCGTGAGTAATGAGTACTTGGTTTTAAAAGGGAATAATGTTTTACTGATTTCGGAAATCAGAATGAGTATCGACAAACCACTGCAGCGTTAATAAAGGAAATGTATTGAATAAAGAAGTATTATTAAAACCCATGAAACCTCCATCTGCATAGAAGCTAAGATGAGACAAAATGATATTACATTTCCTAGATCATGGTGCTTAAATAAGATTTATGAACAAGAATAACCTACTACTTTATGGCATATGTTACTCAATTGTTTTAAAGGAAATTAAGACATCGAACTATGAAACTTTTCTAAAGTAATGAGACTTGAGTAATTGAAATTAGGCAAACTGGAACTCTAGGGAAAAGAAAGGCATTGTTTTGTCTTAAATTGGTTTAAAACATAAAGTGTTATAATGACTTTATGGGAAGTTAGTTATAACGACTTTATGAGAACAAAAGAAGGGTTTTTATCATTGGTTTTAATGTGGTAAATTGACTTTAAAGAGAAGTATTTTGGTCCAAAAGAAGGCATGGCATTGCCTTAATTTTGGTTTTAAAAGGAAAAGTATGGAAGTTGTATTGGTTTACGTAAAAGATGTAAGTCACTCTATTTTTATACTACGGTAACGGGTGACTTTTATAAAGGAATAGATCTCTTAAAAGGAATTTAACTTACGTAGTACTTTAGTTAAAACCGGACTTTGGCATAAAATGAAAGTACCTTGAGTTGTGTATAACTTGCCTATGCTTGTTGTTGTGAAACTTGCCTATCTTGTTGTTGTGAAGCTTGCCTATGCTTGTTGTTATGAAACTTGCCTATGCTTGTTGTGATAGCCTTTGTTGTGCAAGAATTGTGTTTCTATACTCTGGCGTCTCGATGGAGGGTCGGTTGACTTGTTGAGAACTTATTTGGGCGTCTTGGCGTGTGGCGGAGAAATTCCGCAGATGCGTTCGCTGATAGTATTACTTTTGCTAATCGCTTTGGACATACCGACACGATCGTAGCGCGCGGGTATGCTTCCATTTTGATTGCCGCCTTGTTGTTCCCTTTTGGACATCTTGACCGACGATCGTAGCGCGCGGGTATGCTTCTATTTGGAATCTTTGTCTTATTGTTTCCCTTTGGACATACCGACACGATCGTAGCGCGCGGGTATGCTTCCATTTGGAATGTTGTCTTAGTGTTTCCCTTTGGACATACCGACACGATCGTAAGCGCGCGGGTATGCTCCTTTTGGATTCTTTGTCTTATTGTTATCATATCATAGATGCCGCGGTGAGGAAGAATTCCACGCACGCAGTGATGATTTGGGCGTGAGTCACGACTTGATATGACTATTTATATGTTGTATCGTAGTTTGGTTATCATACATGTCTCCGCTTTTTATAGATGCTATGATTTCATTTCTGATATTTCTGCTTCACATACTTGGTACTGTTATCGACCTCCTTCGGGCTGCGTTCATCCGCAGTAGAGGTACATCGGTCCGTCGATCCATTTTAGGATCACCTTTCAGCGTGTTGGGAAGCTCCGTTCCTTCGGAGGCTTATCTTTGGTATGTTACCCTGAGTTCTGTAGGTCCTTGTACATTCAGGGGTATGGCGGGGCCCTGTCCCATCATAGTTGTTGTATAAATCTTAGAGTGCATGCCTTTGTTTGGGTGAGTCTGTAAAAAGGATAACTGTTCGGGTATTTATGTATATATACTGAAGGCAACTGTTTTGGTTGGCCTGTTTATCTAGCATGTCTTTTAAATTCATGTTCGTGTTTTTTTATTTCCGCTGATTTTCTCTGATGTTGATTCACTAGGGTGCCCGGGGTAAGGCAGCAGTCACGGACCCGGGTTCGGGTCGTGACAAAATACCCCCTTTTAGATGAAGAGTTCTTCATCCACATTTCACTTTCCAAGTCTTGAAAATCCCTCCCCTTTCTTGTTGAGTTTTCGTCCAACATCTCCCCCCCCCCTCTAGCCTTAGTGGCTTGGCGAGAGCCCCTCTCTAAAGCAAGCCCTAGCCAAACACTACCCCCTCCCTTGGTAGAAATGTTGCCTTAGTATTGTTATAATGCCCAAATTACCTAGCCCAAACCCCTTAGTACTTAGTTGAAGTTGTGAAGAACTTCTAAGGGTTCTTGGAGGCGCGTTGGAGCGTCTTGAGTAGGAGCTAAACCTTGCTCGGAGGCGACTTTTATCTAGGATATTATTGGGCTTACCGAGGTAAATAACCTTATCCTCCTTTTGTAATTAGAAAATACATCCGTAGAAGTATAGGAATAAGTATAAATACTTAGAATGATATTAAAGAATAGAATTGAACGATATCACGGTGAAGGGTTTAAAGAAGAATAATAGAATCTGTACTTACATGGAATTTGTTTTCACGATGAACTTGAGTAGCTCACGGGTAGGGAAGTGCTGCCCAAATGTCCATAGAATAGCGAACCCTCGCTAGAGCTTTATGCGATCTGATCTAGACGTTGATAGCCGTATTTGATTATAGAGTCGATTCTCTGCGCGACATATTCAACTTGGCGGTGGATTTCGAGAAGGTATGTGATTCTTCCTATCCTCTTGAGCATGATATTTTAAAGAATATAGTCGGTGGCGACGTGTGTTAATCGAATAATAATTACGACAATGTCTTGGACTTAAGCCCGAATAATAATTACGGCAATGTCTTTTGACTTAAGCCCGAATAAAAGAATCAAGTAGTTCAAAAGAATTAAGAAACCTTTTTAAGAGTAACACTTGGTTTTAAAAGCTTAAGAGTTATACTAGCTTTATGGGAAGTTAGGTATAACGGCTTAAGAGTGATAAAAGAATGATTTATTGATTTAAGAAAATAAGAGACTTGACTTAATTATACTAATATGAATTTTGTTAAAAGTGTGAAACCTCATTCGTGAGTAAATAGTATTTTTGGTTTTCAAAGGAATGATGTTTCTGGATCGAATGAATGTCGAACAAACCACAAAGCTAATAAAGGGAAATGTTTGACTAATAAAGTATTATTAAAACCGAGAAACTTCCATCTGCATAGGAGCTAAGATGAGACAAAATGATATTACATTTCTAGATCACGGTCTTTGTAATAAGATTGTTATGAACAATAATAACCTACTCACATAAGGTATATGTTTCTCAAATTGTTTTAAATGATTAAAACTATGAACTACGAAACCTTTCGAAAATAAGAAACTTGAGTAATTGAAATTAGGCAAACTTGAGCGGTGGGAAAAGAATGTTGTTACTTGATTTTACAAAGAGAAGTGTTTTGATTTACTTCAAAAGATAATCACTCTATTTTTATACTACGGGTATTGTGTGACTTTTGTGAAAGAAACGGATCTTTTAAAAGAGTAATACATGAAGTACTTTGGGGCTAAAAACCCGAACTTGTTAACATAATGTAGAAAGTACCTTGTGTGAATAACTTGATTGTATTGATTTGTGATAGTCTTGTAATACTTTCTTGTTGACTTGATAAGTAAACATGTTAGGATGCTACGTGAGTTAGTATCTTGTGATGTTTGTGTAAAAGGGTTTTCCCTTGTTGTGCTTAGGTTGTTTAACGATAAGTTGTTATGTTAATATTATATCACTCATGATTAGGGGTTAAGTGCCTCCGTGCGGGGTAGACTTCGGTGTCTAGTGACCTATGATTCGAGAATACCTTATGCAGTGCAGATGGCCTATGCGGGCTGCGGGAGTTCGAGTTAGTATCGGCCCTTGTGGTCATGCGGTCTTTGTGGCCATGCGGACGGCGAGTCCAGACGCTGCGGGAGTAGCTACCCTCGATGCGGGAATACCTCATGCGGGCCATTGGAGTGGCCCGTGCGGGCTACGGGAAGTTCGAGGGCTGACGCGCGCACATTAGATCTGCGGCGAGTGGCCAACTTTGATCATGTGACGGTCTAGACAGATCTCATGATCTGATTTGACCTTGTTTATCTTGTGGGTTTTAGTAGTCGGCTATGCCTTCGCACTTACCGTGCGGTTTTATGATGACATAGGTAGGACCTGGTGTTCATGTATATTCCTTGGTGCTTTTATATCATAGACTGCCGGCAGTGAGGAAGGTATTCCACGGGCATGATTGATGTTGTGGGCGTGAGACCCATTGTTACATTTGAGTGATGACTTTGAGGGCGTGAGTCACGACTTGGCGTATCGCTTAATTATTGTGAGCTGTAGTTTTGGTTATCATACATGTCTCCGCTTTGTATAGACTACTATGATTTCATTTACAGTATTTTCAGTTTCACATACTTGGTACCTGTCGTACTGACCTCCTTCGGGGGGCTGCGTTCATGCCGCAGGTAAAGGTACTCCTACTGTTGATCCCCGTTTCAGCGTTGGGAAAGCTCCGTTTCTCCGGAGGCTTAGCATTTTGGTATGGTCCCCTGTCGTTGTAGATATTTGCATTCAGGGGTATGGCGGGGCCCTGTCCCGCCATTGTTGTTTTAAACTCTTAGAGTGCATGTAGACTGTTGTAAGGTTGAGATGTAATCGTTCATTTTGGGGTATTTATATACATATATGCCGAAAGGCAACTTTTCCCAAATTGTGTCTTAATTATCCGTTTCATATCTTGGTTGTTTTATATTCGTGATTTCTCGATGTATGACTACTTGGGTGCGGGTAAGACACGATCCACGGGCCGGGCGAATCGTGACAACGATGGTATCGAGCGATTAATCCTCGGAAAGTGTCTACGGCATCGTATCTAGTAAGTCTTGATTATCGGTGTGTTGTGCACCACACCAATAATCGTGAGGCTATAGGATATTTAGGATTGGTTTCCATTCTTCTCACTCGAGATCGTGCTTTAGAGCATGTTATAAGTTGGACCCCTCTAACGTATTCCTTTCCTTTACGATTATGCCTCACGCCAGAAACTCGGGCCCGAAGCGGCAAGCGTGAAGGAGCTACGAGTAGAGTCTGAGATTTAGAAGGCACATGCCCAATCATCACTGAGGTGATACTTCATGCGAGGAGTTACGAGGCGTCGCGAAGAACAGAGTTTGTACGGCGGCGATTCCTACTGCGGCCATGACATCTGGACCTTCAGTTCCACGGCTTGGAGTAGAAAATATGGATTGGAAGGAGACGACACTGTTACTAGCAATGGATTTGGTAGCCAGAGAGTATTTTATGTACCGGTATACCAAGGATATTGATGATTATCTAAAGAAGGGTTGTGAAGAAGTAGCTCTTCAGTCAGGAATGAGCCAGGCTTGCGTTCAGGATTATGTGCGTGGTGAGAGATGTAGAGATCGGCAGTTAAACAAGATCGCGAGAGAGGCCCGATTGGTAGGATCATTTGGTAACTCTCGAGGCGAACCGCCTCAGCAGATTAGACATGCGCCTCCGCCAGTGCAGAGTGTCCCTCGCGGGGTTGATTTTCCTCGGTGTTCCGCGGTGTGGCGGCGTCATCGGGAAATGCCGTCTTTCTTGGTGCTTGTTTTACTTGCGTGTCGAGGCCATATGGCGAGGTAATGTTCTATGAGGAAGGATGCAGTAGGAAGACTCGGCCTACGGTCGATTGCGGATTGGTGGTGCGGAGAGGAAGGGTGTTAGCAGAGGCCACCCCTCGGTGTGGCGTTATGGTCGATGTCATGCGTGGGGAGTGTCGTGCCTGCGACAACTTGTTTTGCTGCGGCCAGCAGGGCCATTTGCGAGAAATTGTCCAACCAGAGTTGGCGGGGATGTAGAGACTCAGCCTTCGGGATCAGTGGATAGTTCATCACCTTCCCCAGCTATGCGCCCTACAGGGCGGGATTGATTAAAACGACCTATGGGAAGTACCGCATAGATACAGGTATATCCTTAACCCTTTAGAGATTTATATGTGTAGTAAGATGCGAATATCTTAAGTATTGTTTTCGGTTAGCATGGTGTTAGTGTGATTAGAATTTTTTTTGTTAACCGGGTAAGATTGGGGGATAGAGAGAGTGGGAGCCTTAGAATATTATACGTAGAGACCTTAGAGGCGAGGCCATCTTTGGTAAAAGAATTATTTCGTGTTTGACCCTTATCGAGGTGCATAGTATACATGAGATTTTTGGTGGGATGAATCCCTGAGTGATGTGAAATGAAAGAGGGTAGTTGAGCTTAGAAGACTGCTAGGTTTTCGTAACGTGATTAGTGAGATTGTTCCGAATCAGGGAGCTAGTGTTTTGCGCGTTGCCGGGTCGGGTTGAGGCCATGTGGCGGGTCGACCCGCGGCCTGTATGGTGGTGGGTCGGTTGTGGTGGTCCCGCTTTGTGTTAGGATCACGAGGGTGTTAGGCCCAGTTTAGTTAACCATTATGCGAGTTCGTGGATGTGTTCGACCGATGAGTCGGGCGATGGGGTCAACCCGTCTTATCTTTTAGTCAAACTGTGTACTCGGTAGTAAGTTGCGAGATGATTATTTCAGGAAGGTTGTAAGGCGGCACGAGGTGCCTACCTTCACCTTATGGCAGACAGTGGAGCCCCAAGTTACGGCTGTTT
This sequence comes from Przewalskia tangutica, assembly GCA_029844215.1. Taxonomy (NCBI): domain Eukaryota; kingdom Viridiplantae; phylum Streptophyta; class Magnoliopsida; order Solanales; family Solanaceae; genus Przewalskia; species Przewalskia tangutica. The sequence goes on from CM056727.1 coordinate 71,983,638, forward strand.
CTTTTCTGGAAGTTTTACCAGGCAAGGTTAGGAACTCAGGTGAGTCTCAGTGTCGCATTCACCCTCGGGCCAGTGTTTGGATTTCAGGGGTAGCTGTAAGGACTATTCGCCTTTGTTGAGTATGTATTATATAGCTACCGTTTCAGTATTCGGGTATCGCCGTTTGGAGCCTTTTTATAAGCGCTAGTGTAAGATTGCCGATCGATTGATTCGATGTAAGCAAGGTGCAGATAATTGGTTCGTACTTGTTCAGTAGGGCGTGAATAGGGTGAAGCTTATCCAGAAGAGGTCATTGGCAGCTCAGAGTCAGTGGGAAGCAGTACCAGAAACATGGTAAGTTATGAGAAAGAGTTCGAGTGTACGAGAAGGGTACGACGAGTAAGGGAAGAAGCGAGCATGTATTACAGGCATAGGTGTGATCATTTCGTTTGTAAAGAGTAGGTGCGAAGGGAGTATCTTTTTAGACCTCGAGTAGGAGTCTTTTTTTATTGAGGTGATTCCTCGTGGACTTGGAGATAAGTATGTGCGCTTGTTGTGTTGTGGCCAGGTGTGGCATGGTTGTTTCCGTAAGTATAGCAGTAAGGACTATACTGGCGCCTGTTTGTTTTGAGACCTAGAAGGAACATTCGGGACGAATGTTTCTAAGGAGGGGAGAATGTTATACCCCGTAGTTCCAGGGTATGTATGCGAGGACGTACGTACGAGAATATGACATTGAAATTGGAAAGGAAGAAAGAGGTGATTTTTCCACGGAAAAGTTTCCGATTTTTGTGAAGGAAAAAGGTTCGTTAATGGGAATTGGATTCCCAGATTTGGTATTCGGACTTCTTGGAATATTAGAGATTTATGGAATTTTATTTTCGGAAATGGTCACGTGGGGCCCACGGGAGAAATTTACGGTTTTGTGGGGCCCACTTTGTTTTCGAGATTTTGGCCATTGTGGATATTTTCGGAATATGAAATATTTTGGACGAGTAGGAGGGCGACACGTGTCACCCCCCCCCCTAGGTGGTTTGGCCGAATATTATTTGTGCACAACACCCGATTAGAGTCGTTTTTCGACGAAACGTTTTACACAACTCGCGTAGGATAAATTCCGGCTATGTCATTTCTAATTTTTGCGGATTTTTACGAGAGACGAAAAATTTTGGGCCAAAGAGAGGCGACACTTGTCACCCTCTCATTGGGACGTTAGCGATATCAGTGGACGAATGGGTGGCCTATTTTGTCATGGAGTTGGTAGGATATTTTTGTGTAGTAGTTAGAATGGACACTTGCCTAAATCCCCACCCTACACTTGCCTTGCACTTGGCATCATCTTGGCCATTGGTTGGCCAATGCTTGACCTATAAATACCCCCTTTTAGATGAAGAGTTCTTCATCCACATTTCACTTTCCAAGTCTTGAAAATCCCTCCCCTTTCTTGTTGAGTTTAGTCCAACATCTCCCCTCTAGCCTTAGTGGCTTGGCGAGAGCCCCCTCTCTAAAGCAAGCCCTAGCCAAACACTACCCCACTCCCTTGGTAGAAATGTTGCCTTCTAGTATTGTTATAATGCCCAATTACCCTAGCCCAAACCCCTTAGTACTTAGTTGAAGTTGTGAAGAACTTCTAAGGGTTCTTGAGCGCATTGAAGCGTCTTGAGTAGGAGCTAAACCTTGCTCGGGAGGCGACTTTTATCTAGGATATTATTGGGCTTACGAGGTAAATAACCTTATCCTCCTTTTATAATTAGAAAATACATCTCGTAGAAGTATAGGAATAAGTATAAATACTTAGAAGGATATTAAAGAATAGAATTGAACGATATCACAAGAAGGGTTTAAAGAAGAATAATAGAATCAGATTTACATAGGACTGTTTTCTGATGAACTTGAGTAGCTCAGGGTAGGGAAGTGCTGCCCAAATGTCCATAGAATAGCGAACCCCTCGCTAGAGCTTTATGCGATCTGATCTAGACGTTGATAGGCGTATTTGGTATTATAGGTCGATTCTCTGCGCGACATATTCAACTTGGCGGTGGATTTATTGAGAAGGTATGTGATTCTTCCTATCCTCTTGAGCATGATATTTTAAAGAATATAGTACGGTGAGCGTCGTGTGTTAATCGAATAATAATTACGGCAGTGTCTTCGGACTTAAGCCTGAATAATAATTACGGCAATGTCTTTTGACTTAAGCCTGAATAAAAAGAATCTGAAGTAGTTCAAAAGAATTAAGAAACCTTTTTAAGAGTAACACTTGGTTTTAAAAGCTTAAGAGTTATACTAGCTTTATGGGAAGTTAGGTATAACGGCTTAAGAGTGATAAAAATAATGATTTATTGATTTAAGAAAATAAGAGACTTGACTTAATTATACTAATATGAATTTTGTTAAAAAGTGTGAAACCTCATTCGTGAGTAAATAATATTTTTGGTTTTCAAAAGGAATGATGTTTTACCGATCAGAATGAATGTCGAACAAACCACATCAGCGCTAATAAAGGGAAATGTTTTGACTAATAAAGTATTATTAAAACCAGTAGAAACTTCCATCTGCATAGGAGCTAAGATGAGACAAAATGATATTACATTTCCTAGATCATGGTCTTTGTAATAAGATTGTTACGAACAATAATAACCTACTCACACATAAGGTATATGTTTCTCAAATTGTTTTAAAGGATTAAAACTATGAACTACGAAACCTTTCGAAAATAAGAAACTTGAGTAATTGAAATTAGGCAAACTTGAGCGGTGGGAAAAGAATGTTGTTACTTGATTTTACAAAGAGAAGTGTTTTGATTTACTTCAAAAGATAATCACTCTATTTTTATACTACGGGTATTGTGTGACTTTTGTGAAAGAAACGGATCTTTTAAAAGAGTAATACATGAAGTACTTTGGGGCTAAAAACCCGAACTTGTTAACATAATGTAGAAAGTACCTTGTGTGAATAACTTGATTGTATTGATTTGTGATAGTCTTGTAATACTTTCTTGTTGACTTGATAAGTAAACATGTTAGGATGCTACGTGAGTTAGTATCTTGTGATGTTTGTGTAAAGGGGTTTTCCCTTGTTGTGCTTAGGTTGTTTAACGATAAGCTGTTATGTTAATATTATATCACTCATGATTCCGGGGGTTAAGCTGCCCTCCGATGCGGGGTAGACTCAGGCGGGTCTAGTGACCTATGATTCGAGAATACCTTATGCAGGTCTGTATGGCCTATGCGGAACTGCGGGAGTTCCAGGTTAGTATGCGGCCCTTGTGGTCATGCGGTCTTTGTGGCCATGCGGACGGCGAGTCCAGGACGCTGCCGGGGAGTAGCTACCCTCGATGCGGGGAATACCTCATGCGGGCCATTGGAGTGGCCCATGCGGAGCTACGGGAAGTTCCAGGGCTAGACGCGCACATTAGATACTGCGGGCGAGTGGCCAGCTTTGATCATGTGACGGTCTAGACAGATCTCATGATACAGTTTACGACCTTGTTTGTACTGTGGGTTTTAGTAGTCGGCTATGCCTTCGTACTTACCCCGTACGGTTTTATGATGACATAGGTAGGACCTGGTGTTCATGTATATTCCTTGGTGCTTTTATATCATAGACTGCCGGCAGTGAGGAAGGTATTCCACGGGCATGATTGATGTTGTGGGCGTGAGACCCATTGTTACATTTGAGTGATGACTTTGAGGGCGTGAGTCCCTGACTTGACGTGACTGCTTAATTATTGTGAACTGTAGTTTTGGTTATCATACATGTCTCCTGCTTTATATAGACTACTATGATTTCATTTACAGTATTTTCAGTTTCACATACTTGGTACCTGTCGTACTGACCTCCTTCGGGGGGCTGCGTTCATGCCGCAGGTAAAGGTACTCCTACTGTTGATCCCCGTTTCAGCGTTGGGAAAGCTCCGTTTCTCCGGAGGCTTAGCATTTTGGTATGGTCCCCTGTCGTTGTAGATATTTGCATTCAGGGGTATGGCGGGGCCCTGTCCCGCCATTGTTGTTTTAAACTCTTAGAGGTCTGTAGACCTGTTGTAAGGTTGGGATGTAACTGTTCATTTTGGGGTATTTATATACATATATGCCGAAAGGCAACTTTTCCTAAACCGTGTCTTAATTATCTTGTTTCATATCTTGGTTGTTTTATATTCGCTGATTTCTCGATGTATGACTACTTGGGTTCCGGGTAAGGCACGATCCACGGGCCGGGCAGGTCGTCGTGATGATACCTTTACTGCGGCATGAACGCGGCCAGAAGGAGTCGATCTGCAGTACCAGTATGTGAATCGAAAATCTGCGATTAAATCATAACAGTCTATATAAAGCAGGAGACATATATGATAACCAAAATATAGTACGCAACATAAAAGCAGTCAAGTCAGGGACTCACGCCCTCAAAGTCATCACTCAATATATAAATATGGGTCTCACGCCCACAACATCAATCATGTTCGCATCATGGCCACATGTCCCCGGAATTCTGCATCGGTGCAGACATGTCCATAATGCAACAATAAAAACAATGTCGCATGGCCATATGCCCCCGGAATTCTGCATCGGTGCAGACATGTCCATGTAACATCAACAACAATATACTGGGTGGTCAACCCTGCCACGTAACGCGTGCCCGGATTACGCATCGGTGCAGACACGCCCACGTAACAATGATAACCATATATCGGGCAATCAACCCTGCCGCATGGCCACATGCCCCCGAAATTCTGCATCGGTGCAGACATGTCCATGTAGCAATAATAACAATATATCTCACAGCCAGGCTATCACAAGCAAGCACAAGCAAATTACCATACTTCTAGACTTTCATAAAAAGATCCATTCTTTATCAAGAAGTCACCTGATATCAACATTTGCACAACAAAGGCTATCTCAACAGCATAGGCGAGTTACACAACAACAAGCATAGGCGAGTTACACATAACTCAAGGTACTTCTATTTTATATCAAAGTCCGGGTTTTAACCCTAAAGTACTACGTACGTTAAATTCCTTTTAAAGAGATCCATTCCTTTTATAAAGGTCACGATACAGTAGTATAAAAATAGAGTGACTCGCATTTTAGGTAAACCAAAACACTTTTCTTTTCAACAACATTTTTCCCCTAAAGTTCGGTTGCCTAATTTCAATTACTCAGGTCTCTTTATTTTAGAAAAGTTTCATAGTTCATAGTCTTAATCATTTAAGAATATAATTCTCTTTTAAACAATCTGAGAAGCATATGTCTTATACGTGAGCCGTTTATTCTTGTTTACAACAATCTTATTACTGACCATGATCTAGGAAATGTAATACAATTTTGTCTTATCTTAGCTTCTATGCAGATGGAGGTTTCTACTGGTTTTAATAACAATTAGTTATTTGTCAATACACTTTCCTTTATTAGCGCTGCTGTGGTTTGCTCGACACTTATTCTCATTTCCGAGATTAGTAAAACATTATTCTTTTTAAAACCAAGTACTCATTACTCGCGAATGAGGTTTCACAACACTTTTAACAAAATGTTAATAACCAAGTAAAACAAGTTAAGTCTCTTATCTTTCAAGATCAAGTCTCTTAACTTCTTGTTATACCCCGTATTTCCAGAGTATGTACGTAAGGACGTACGTAGAAATTTGAGCCTTAAAGTTAGGCATTGGACCGAATTTTGTGCACAACACCCGGTTAGAGTCGTTTTTCGACGAAACGTTTCCACAGCTTGCGTAGGGAAAATTCCGGCTATGTCATTTGCGATTTTTGCGGATTTTTCCGGGAGACGAAACATTTTGGACCAACGAGAGGGTGACACTTGTCACCCTCAAGTGGACGTTGGGTTGGCCGATTGGGTCACGTTTTCATGGCCGATTGGCTCCTTGTTTTGGCCTTGTTTTGTGCCTTGTTTTATGGCTTGTTTGGTGCCTTGTTTTGTGGAGTAGGGTTAGGGTGCACTTGGCTTGATCAAGGCCTTACACTTGCCTTGCACATGGCTTGATCTTGGCCATTGGTTGGCCCTTGGCTTCCCTATAAATACCCCCCTTAGAGATGAACTTCTTCATCCACTCCTCACTTTGTCTAAGTCTTGAAATCCCTCCCCTCCCTCTTGTGGCTCTCGTCCAAAGCCTCTCCCCCTCCCCCTCCTAGTGGCCTTTGGCCGAGAGGTTCCCCTCCCCCCTTGTGGTGTCTAGCCGAGGGGTACCCCCCCTCTTGGTAGAAATACTCTCCAAAGTATTGTTATAATGCCCAAAATACCTTAGCCTTTACCTTGTAGTATTCCAAAAGTTACCTCTATACGTAGAGCCCGGAAATACTACCTTTTGTCCTTTTTGTCTCAAACCGAAACCCTAAGGAAATCTTCATAGTTGGTTGAAGTATTTAAGTAGAAGTTGGTTAGAACTTCTAAGGGTTGTTTGGAGCGCATTGGAGCGCACGGAGTAGGAGCTAAACCTTGCTCAGGATCGACTTTTATCTCGGATAATTTTGGGCTTATCGAGGTGGAAGTACTACGAGTAGCGTATTCTACTTGAAGAGTGGAAAAGGCTAGCCGGGTTACAGTACTGTGGAGCGTTTTGCTTATTGTCGATACTCGTCGCGAGGTATGTGAACCTCTTCCTATCCTTTCTAGCATGATGCTTTGTAAACTATGTAGTACGGTAGACGTACATGTGCTAAATGAGTTGGTTGGTTTAAAACATAGGGTGTTGTAATAGCTTTATGGGAAGTTAGTTATAACGACTCTATGTAGGTAAAAGATTGGTTTATTGATTGTAGAAGTTAAGAGACTTGATCTTGAAAGATAAGAGACTTAACTTGTTTTACTTGGTTATTAACATTTTGTTGAAAGTGTTGTGAGACCTCATTCGCGAGTAATGAGTACTTGGTTTTAAAAAGAATAATGTTTTACTGATTTCGGAAATGAGAATAAGTGTCGAGCAAACCACAGCAGCGCTAATAAAGGAAAGTGTATTGACAAATAACTAATTGTTATTAAAACCAGTAGAAACATCCATCTGCATAGAAGCTAAGATAAGACAAAATTGTATTACATTTCCTAGATCATGCATTTCTTTGTAACAAGATTGTTGTAAACAAGAATAAACGGCTCACGTATAAGACATATGTTTCTCAGATTGTTTAAAAGAGAATTATATTCTTAAATGATTAAGACTATGAACTATGAAACTTTTCTAAAATAAAGAGACCTGAGTAATTGAAATTAGGCAAACTGGAACTTTAGGGGAAAGAATGTTGTTGAAAAGGAAAGTATTTTGGTTTACCTAAAAAGGTGAGTCACTCTATTTTTATACTACGGGTATCAGGTGACCTTTATAAAAGGAATGGATCTCTTTATAAGGAATTTAACGTACGTAGTACTTTAGGGTTAAAACCCGGACTTTGATATAAAATGGAAGTACCTTGAGTTATGTATAACTTACCTATGCTTGTTGTTGTATAACTTGCCTATGCTTGTTGTTGTGTAACTCGCCTATGCTTGTTGAGATAGCCTTTGTTGTGCAACTGTTGATATCAGGTGACTTCTTGATAAAGAATGGATCTTTTTATGAAAGTCTAGAAGTATGGTAATTTGCTTGTGCTTGCTTGTGATAGCCTGGCTGTGAGATATATTGTTATTATTGCTACATGGACATGTCTACACCGATGCAGAATTCCGGGGGCATGTGGCCATGCGGCAGGGTTGATTGCCCGATATATGGTTATTATTGTTACGTGGGCGTGTCTGCCGATCACGAGAATTCGGGGCACGTGGACATGCGGCAGGGTTGACCACCCAGTATATTGTTGTTGACGTTACATGGACATGTCTACACGGCGAGTGCAGGGCATGTGGCCATGCGGCATTGTTATTATTGTTGCATCATGGACATGTCTACACCGATGCAGAATTCCGGGGGCATGCGGCCATGATGCGAACACGATTGATGTTGTGGGCGTGAGACCCATAGTTATATTGAGTGATGACGTTGAGGGCGTGAGTCCCTGACTTGACTGCTTTTATGTTGCGTACTGTATTTTGGTTATCATACATGTCTCCGCTTTATATAGCGTTATGATTTAACTTGATATTTCGATTTCACATACTTGGTACCTATTCTCGACCTCCTTAGGGCTGCGTTCATGCCACGGTAGGAGTCGATAGTTGATCCTCGCCGTAGGATCACGATTCGGCGTTAGGAAGCTCCGTTCTCAGGAGGCTTATCTTTTGGTATGTTACCACGAGTTGTAGGTTCTTGTACATTCGGGGTATGGCGGGCCACTGTCGTCATGTTGTATAAAAACTCTTAAGTGCATGTAATGCTTGTTGTAAATTTGGGTTTGTAAAAGGATTAAAGCATTCGTTTTGAAAGAGTTGTTTATATATATTTTATTGGAAGGTAAGTTTGGTTGGCTTTGTTTTATGATATATATCTTGTTTCTTGTTTAAAGTTTTATTTTCATTTGGTTTTCTCGATGTTGTATCACTAGGGTGCAGGGTAAGGCACGATCACGGGCCGGATCGGGTTGTGACAAAAGTGGTATCGAGTAGTTAATCCTCGGAAAGTGTCTGACCGTGTCTAGTAGAGTCTTGATTATCGATGTGTTGTGCACCACATCTATAATCGTGAGAGGCTGAGACATTTAGGATTAGTTTCCATTCTTCTCCTACGAGATCGTGCCTTAGAGGCGTGTTGTAAGTTGGACCCTCCGGCGTATCTCGTTTTTACGATTATGCCTCGCGCGGCAACCAGAGCCCGAAGAAGGCAAAGCGTGAAGTCCGCTAGTGAGATCTGAGAAGCGCGCGAGCGGTCGATACACTGAGATTGTGCTTGAGCAGCGAGTTTTGCAGCGCCGCCCGGCCCAGAGTTTAGAGCGCGGCGATGGGCTGCCGAGACCACGATACGAGCCTCCATCCCGCGATGCAGGCGAGAGAGATGGATTACAAGAGTTGGCGATTATTGGCGAGTCGTGGCGAACATGAGGATAAGTGGGCCAGCAGCCAGTTCGATAGCGCCCGATGGTTCACCTAGATCGGATAGTTTGAGGCTACAGGACTTTACGAGATGTAGCCGCCGAGTTCTACGGTCGAGGCACGAGGATGATCCGAGGAGTTCATCAAGCGATTCTGACGGATCATGAGTGATCAAGGCTTGGAGACCGTATTTTCGAGTATATGCGTGGGGCGTCGTAGAAAAATTTGAACTTGAGAATAGGCTTGGCGAATTATTTTTGTTCACAACACGGTTAGAGTCGTTTTTCGACGAAGCGTTTTCCACGACTTTCGTAGGAAAATTCCGGCTATGTCATTTCTAATTTTTGCGGATTTTTAGAGAGGCGAAACATTTTGGACCAACAAGAGGCGACACTTGTCACCTCTCATTGGATAGGCTTGGGTGGTCAAGGGTGGGCGAATTGGGTGAGTTTTTGTCAAGTAGTAGGTAGGATATTTTGGTGGTAGATGGATAAGGTGCACTTGGCATGATCTTGGCCTACACTTGCTATGCACTTGGCATGATCTTGGCCATTGGTTGGCCTTTGCTGAACTATAAATACCCCCTTGGAAGACTTCTTCATCCATTCCAAATATTTCCTAAGTGTTAAAATCCTCCTCCCTCCCCTTTGTGTTGAGTTCGGCGAGAGCCCTCCCCTTGGCGAGAGTACCCCAGTGGGGTAGTGTGGGGTATACACCACTCCTTTGTGGTGCTAGCCAGGTACCACCCACTGCTAGTTGTTTTTGTATAAATACCCTCCTCTTGGTAGAAATACTCTCAAAAGTATTGTTACTATACCCAAATTACCTTAGCCGTATACCTTGTAGTATTCTAAGGTTATACTTATACGAAAAGCCCAGAAATACTATTATACTTCCCTTCAGTCACAAAACCGAAACCCTAAGGAAAATCTCCATAGTTAGTTGGAGTATTAAGTAGAAGTTGGTTAGAACTTCTAAGGGTGGTTCTGAGCGGGTTGGAGCGCACGGAGTTGGAGCTAAACGTTGCCCAGGATCGACTTTATACTTGGATAATTTTGGGCTTATCGAGGTAAACACTTTTGACCTTACATTTGTAATTGGAAATTACATGTTGTTGAATATATAGTTATAGTATACTATATATAGAATGGAACATAGTTGTGCGGCAATGTCTTTTGACTTAAGCCTGAATAATACTTACGGCAATGTCTTGCGACTTAAGCCTGAATGTAAAGAAGAGTACTGAACTGTAATTACATAGAATTTGTATTCTGATGGGCTTGTGTAGCTTTTACGTAGGGTAGAATTGTGCGTCGGGTTAGGCGTATAAACCCCACGGTTGGCTTGGTAGCGGCCCGATAGAGGAGGAGATTTCTGTTGCGGGGAGGTCTTGCGAATTTTCGGTAGAATGTTCTACGATAAGATCTAGATGTTAATAAGCGCCTTGTGGCCTTATAGGTTGAAGTACTACGTGTGGCGCGATCTACTTGGCTTAAGGAGTAGCTGACGGTTTGAGGTGCTTGGAGCGTTTTGCTATTAGTCGATAATCGTCGCTAGGTATGTGAACCTCTTCCTACCTTTTCTAGCATGATATGTGTATAACTATGTAGTACGGTAGACGTACATGTGTTAAACGTATTTGATTGGTTTGAAACATAAAGTGTTATAACGACTTTATGGGAAGTTGGTTATAATGACTTTATGTAAGTAAGAAAATGCTTTATGGTTTTAAAAGGTAGCGATTTGACTTATAAGCGACTTAATGTGTAATAATAAAGAATCTTGAAGTATTTCAAAAGAATCTTTGAATCATTTTTATGAGAAGAATAATACTTGGTTTTGAAAACATAAGAGTTATACTAGCTTTATGGGAAGTTAGGTATAACGTCTTAAGAATGGTAAAATGAATGGTTTATTGATTTTAAAAGTTAAGAGACTTGATCTTAAAAGATAAGAGACTTAACTTGTTTTACCTGGTAATTAACATTTTGTTAAAAATGTTGTAAAACCTCATTCGCGAGTAATGAGTACTTGATTTTAAAAGCAACAATGTTTTACTGATTTCGGAAATCAGAATAAGTATCGAACAAACCACAGCAGCGCTAATAAAAGGGAAATGTTTTGACTAATAATGTATTAGTAAAACCAGTAGAAACTTCCATCTACATAGAAACTAAGATGAGACAAAATGATGTTACATTTCCTAGATCATGGCCGCTTAAATAAGATTGTTATAAACAAGAATAACCTACTCACGTATCAGACATATGTTTCTCAAATTGCTTTTAAAGGAGAATTATATCATTAAGTGATTAAAATTATGAACTCTGAAACCTTTGAAAATGAGAAACTTGAGTAATTGAAATTAGGCAAACTTGAAACATTTGGAAAGAATGTTGTTACTTGATTTCTGAGAGAAGTGTTTTGATTTACTTCAAAGGATAATCACTCTATTTTCATATACTACGGGTATTGTGTGACTTTTGTAAACGTAAAGTATCTTTTAAAAGATAATGTATGAAGTACTTTGGGAATAGATACCCGATCTTGTTAATCATATATTAGAATGTACCTTGTGTGTATAACTTGATTGTGTTGGTTTGTGATAGCCTTGTAATACTTTCTTGATTGATTTGATAAGTAGACGTGATATGATGCTATGTGTGTTAGTGTCTTGTAACGTTTGTGTAAGAGAGTATTCTTGTTGTGCTTATGTTGTTTAACGATAAGTCGTTATGTTAGTATAATATCACTCACCTCTTGACATATTCGGGGTTAAGCGCCTCCGTCGGGGTAAACTCGGTGATGCAGGACCATGATTCGAGGATACCTCATGCGGGTCCAAGGACCTATGCGGAGCTACGGGAGTTCGAGTTAGTGATGCGGGGTTATACCTCATGCGGTCTATGTGGCCATGCGGACTACGAGTCGGGGCGATGCAGGAGTAGCTACCCTCGATGCGGGGTTACATACCCTATGCGGGCCTATATGAGTGGCCTATGCGGACTACTGAGTCGAGATTAGGCTTGCATGGTGATACTACGGGCAATTGGCCTGCTCGATCATTCGCAGCCTAGAAAAGACACATTCTGATTTACCTATTGTTGCTCTTGTTTATGATGTGGCACTATGTGAGGTTACATTGGTTTTTTCATACATACTTGCAAAACGGATTTTAAAATGAAATGTTTTCATTTAAGTACTTTTCAGTTTCATATACTTGGTACTGTTATCGACCTCCTTGAAGTGCGTTCATGCCGCAGTTGAGGTACATCGATCGTTGATCCTAGTTCTCGGGGTCACAGTTCAGCGTATGGGAAGCTGTGTTTCTCCGGAGGCTTATCAGTGGTATAGTCCCCTATCGTTGTAGGTATTTACATTCAGGGGTATGGCGGGGCCCTGTCCCGCCATTGTTGTCGTATCATTCTTAGAAGTGCAGTAATGCTTGTTGTGGCGAGTTGTAATGGGATGTAGCTGTTCGGTTTAAAATTGATTTATATATATGCCGTAAAGGCAAGTTTTCTCCGACATCTGTTTCTTACTTCATAATATTTTCATGTCTTGTTTTATGTTCCTGATTACTCGATGTTGTATCACTAGGGTGCCCGGTAAGGCACGATCCACGAACAGGTTGGTCGTGACATCTTAGGTTCGCATCGGCTGCGTGATACCGCAGTCGTGGTTGATTCGTGGGAGCTGTCCCGGGGAGAGAATGCACTTCCAGCCGTTTGGGACGAGTTCTCGGGGGCATTTCTTGCACATTTCTTGCCTCGCGGATGAGAGGGCTCGGCCGACAAATTCTTGATGTTGAGGCGAAACGAGCGTCTGATTCGGGAGTACAATGTGAGTTCGACTCATTGGCTCGGTATGCCCCATTGTAATGGCCGATATGGAGGGCGAGTACACCGCCACGTTACGGGTTAGATGATTACTTGGCGAGGCTTGTTGGGTATAGATCTTCAACGAGCATGGACATTGCCCGCACGCAGCTTATGCGCAGGTGTGAGGCGGAGAGGTCGACGGAATGACCAAGATCGCGAAGAGGCGAGAACAACAGGTCCTTTGGTGACTTTCGAGGCGGACCGCCTCGGTGAACTAGTTTTGTACCTCCGCGGTCAGAGTGGACCTCCACAACCTTCGTGGCATCCAGAGTATTCGGAGCGGTCGAGGGCTCGAGGTTGAGTTTCGAGGAAGTAGGGTGTTGGCGGATCTGATCACCCCTACCTCGGTGTGGTCGATGTGGTAGACCGCATTTCGAAGTGTCGTGGTGCCAAGGAGCTTGTTATTTTGCGGCCAGCGGGGCCATTTTGCGAGGCTGTCCGACCAAGGGTAGCACGGATGTTACGACTCGGCCTTCAGATCGATGGCTGGTTCATCACGCCTACGATTACGCCTGCGCATTTAGCGGGCCTATGTTTAGAGTGACGCGGTGGATACAGGTATATCTTTAACCCTCTAGAGTTTTGGTATGCTTGTTATGATGATCTCATTATTGTGTGCTATGTACGGATAGCGTGGTGTTAATTGTGAGTTAGAAAACATGGTTAGTTGGAAGGATGAGTATGGGGGCGTGGTAAGTGTGAACCTTAGACTATTTCACGATTGAGACCTTAGAGGTAAGGTCGTCTTGTGTAAAAGATTTATTTTATGTTTGACCTTTATCAGAGTGCGTAGTATACGTGGAGTTATTGTGGGGAATTCCTTGGGTTGTGTAAAATGGAAGTGGTAGCTTTCATGATGTGAATTAGTAAGATTGTTCCGTATCGGGGAACAAGGGTTTGGCGCGATTGTGGGGTCGGGTTGAGGACCATTCGCGGGTCAACCCGCAGCCCGGTTTGTGGTGGGGTCAGTTCTAGGTGGTCCCGCCAGGTGGTAGGGTCACGAGGATGCTAGGCCCGAGTTTAGTTAACCATCGTATGAGTTCGGGGATGCGTTCGACCAGAATCGGTTTGTGAAGGCCGGGAATGGCCTTGGCGGAAAGGGAAGCTAGTAAGATGACCAAGTTTGGAGGTAGTGACTCCACAGTTTTGGAAACCAGGCGATGGCGAGTATGGTGCATTATCTTGGGAGAGTTCAAGTGTTCGAGGGGGGCACGACGAGTAAGGAAGGAAGAGAACGTGTGTCATTTCGTGGCCAAGCTGTGGCGTTGGCAACTTGTTAGAGGAACTTCATAGATATCCGTCTTGAGAAGGAACATTCGGGACGAATGTTTCTAAGGAGGGGAGAATGTTATACCCCGTATTTCCAGAGTATGTACGTAAGGACGTACGTAGAAATTTGAGCCTTAAAGTTAGGCATTGGACCGAATTTTGTGCACAACACCCGGTTAGAGTCGTTTTTCGACGAAACGTTTCCACAACTTGCGTAGGGAAAATTCTGGCTATGTCATTTGCGATTTTTGCGGATTTTTCCGGGAGACGAAACATTTTGGACCAACGAGAAGGTGACACTTGTCACCCTCAAGTGGACGTTGGGTTGGCCCATTGGGTCACGTTTTCATGGCCGATTGGCTCCTTGTTTTGGCCTTGTTTTGTGCCTTGTTTTATGGCTTGTTTGGTGCCTTGTTTTGTGGAGTAGGGTTAGGGTGCACTTGGCTTGATCAAGGCCTTACACTTGCCTTGCACATGGCTTGATCTTGGCCATTGGTTGGCCCTTGGCTTCCCTATAAATACCCCCCTTAGAGATGAACTTCTTCATCCACTCCTCACTTTGTCTAAGTCTTGAAATCCCTCCCCTCCCTCTTGTGGCTCTCGTCCAAAGCCTCTCCCCCTCCCCCTCCTAGTGGCCTTTGGCCGAGAGGTTCCCCTCCCCCCTTGTGGTGTCTAGCCGAGGGGTACCCCCCTCTTGGTAGAAATACTCTCCAAAGTATTGTTATAATGCCCAAAATACCTTAGCCTTTACCTTGTAGTATTCCAAAAGTTACCTCTATACGTAGAGCCCGGAAATACTACCTTTTGTCCTTTTTGTCTCAAACCGAAACCCTAAGGAAATCTTCATAGTTGGTTGAAGTATTTAAGTAGAAGTTGGTTAGAACTTCTAAGGGTTGTTTGGAGCGCATTGGAGCGCACGGAGTAGGAGCTAAACCTTGCTCAGGATCGACTTTTATCTCGGATAATTTTGGGCTTATCGAGGTGGAAGTACTACGAGTAGCGTATTCTACTTGAAGAGTGGAAAAGGCTAGCCGGGTTACGGTACTGTGGAGCGTTTTGCTTATTGTCGATACTCGTCGCGAGGTATGTGAACCTCTTCCTATCCTTTCTAGCATGATGCTTTGTAAACTATGTAGTACGGTAGACGTACATGTGCTAAATGAGTTGGTTGGTTTAAAACATAGGGTGTTATAATAGCTTTATGGGAAGTTAGTTATAACGACTCTATGTAGGTAAAAGATTGGTTTATTGATTGTAGAAGTTAAGAGACTTGATCTTGAAAGATAAGAGACTTAACTTGTTTTACTTGGTTATTAACATTTTGTTGAAAGTGTTGTGAGACCTCATTCACGAGTAATGAGTACTTGGTTTTAAAAAGAATAATGTTTTACTGATTTCGGAAATGAGAATAAGTGTCGAGCAAACCACAACAGCGCTAATAAAGGAAAGTGTATTGACAAATAACTAATTGTTATTAAAACCAGTAGAAACCTCCATCTGCATAGAAGCTAAGATAAGACAAAATTGTATTACATTTCCTAGATCATGGCTGCTGTAACAAGATTGTTGTAAACAAGAATAAACGGCTCACGTATAAGACATATGTTTCTCAGATTGTTTAAAAGAGAATTATATTCTTAAATGATTAAGACTATGAACTATGAAACTTTTCTAAAATAAAGAGACCTGAGTAATTGAAATTAGGCAAACTGGAACTTTAGGGGAAAAAATGTTGTTGAAAAGGAAAGTGTTTTGGTTTACCTAAAAAGGCGAGTCACTCTATTTTTATACTACGGGTATCGGGTGACCTTTATAAAAGGAATGGATCTCTTTATAAGGAATTTAACGTACGTAGTACTTTAGGGTTAAAACCCGGACTTTGATATAAAATGGAAGTACCTTGAGTTATGTATAACTTGCCTATGCTTGTTGTTGTATAACTTGCCTATGCTTGTTGTTGTGTAACTCGCCTATGCTTGTTGAGATAGCCTTTGTTGTGCAACTGTTGATATCAGGTGACTTCTTGATAAAGAATGGATCTTTTTATGAAAGTCTAGAAGTATGGTAATTTGCTTGTGCTTGCTTGTGATAGCCTGGCTGTGAGATATATTGTTATTATTGCTACATGGACATGTCTACACCGATGCAGAATTCCGGGGGCATGTGGCCATGCGGCAGGGTTGATTGCCCGATATATGGTTATTATTGTTACGTGGGCGTGTCTACACCGATGCAGAATTCCGGGGGCACGTGGCCATGCGGCAGGGTTGACCACCCAGTATATTGTTGTTGACGTTACATGGACATGTCTACACCGAGGCAGAATTCCGGGGGCATGTGGCCATGCGGCATTGTTATTATTGTTGCATCATGGACATGTCTACACCGATGCAGAATTCCGGGGGCATGCGGCCATGATGCGAACACGATTGATGTTGTGGGCGTGAGACCCATAGTTATATTGAGTGATGACGTTGAGGGCGTGAGTCCCTGACTTGACTGCTTTTATGTTGCGTACTGTATTTTGGTTATCATACATGTCTCCTGCTTTATATAGACTGTTATGATTTAACTGCAGTATTTTCAGTTTCACATACTTGGTACATGTTATCGACCTCGCCGGGGCTGCGTTCATGCCACAGGTAGGAGTACATCGGTAGTTGATCCTCGCTCGTAGGATCACAGTTCAGCATTGGGAAGCTCCGTTCTCGGGAGGCTTATCTTTTGGTATGTTACCCTGAGTTGTAGGTTCTTGTACATTCAGGGGTATGGCGGGGCCCTGTCCCGTCATGTTGTATAAAAACTCTTAGAGGTGCATGTAATCGTTGTGACCGGGTTTGTAAAAGGATTAAAGCATTCGTTTTGAAAGAGTTGTTTATATATATTTTATTGGAAGGTAACCGTTTGGTTGGCCTGTTTTATGATATATATCTTGTTTCTTGTTTAAAGTTTTATTTTCCGTTGGTTTTCTCTGATGTTGTATCACTAGGGTGCCCGGGGTAAGGCACCAGTCACAGGCCCGGGATCGGGTTGTGACACTTCTACAATCAATAAACCAATCTTTTACCTACATAGAGTCGTTATAACTAACTTCCCATAAAGTTATTATAACACCCTATGTTTTAAACCAACCAACTCATTTAGCACGTACGCGTCTCACCGTACTACATAGTTTACAAAGCATCATGCTAGAAAGGATAGGAAGAGGTTCACATACCTCGCGACGATTATCGACAATAAGCAAAACGCTCCACAGTACTGTAACCCGGCTAGCCTTTTCCACTCTTCAAGTAGAATACGCTACTCGTAGTACTTCCACCTATAAGGCCACAAACGTCTATTAACTTCTAACCGCACGGTTCCATATTCTACAGAAAATTCGGCAGCACCTCCCCCCCGCAACCGCGTAAATCTCCTCCTCTATCGAGGCCGGCTACCTAGCCAACCAGGGGGGGGGGTTGTACTTCTAACCGGACGTATACAATTCTACTAAACAGTAATACCACAAGTCTACTGTAATACAGTCCTATGTAAAATACAGTTCAGTTCTCTTCTTTATTCAGGCTTAAGTCAAAAGACATTGTCGCAAAGCTATGTTCATTTCTATATATAGTATACTTCAACTATATAGTCCTACAACATGTAATTTCCAATTACAATGAGGTGACAAGAATATTTACCTCGATAAGCCCAAAATTATCCAAGTTATAATGTCGATCCTGAGCAAGGTTTAGCTCCTACTCCGTGCGCTCCAATCCGCTCCAAACAACCCTTAGAAGTTCTAACCAACTTCTATTTAAATACTTCAACCAATGTCACGACCCGAACCCGGGCCCGTGACTGGTGCCTTACCCCGGGCACCCTAGTGATACAACATCAGAGAAAATCAGCGGAAATAAAAACATGAACATGAATTAAGAGAAAAGATAAATAAACAGGCCAACCAAAACAGTTGCCTTCATCAAATATACATAAATACCTGAACAGTTATCCTTTTTTTTACAAACCCTGCCCACAACAGTGCTACAGACCTCTAAGATTTTACAACCTCTATGACGGGACAGGGCCCCGCCATACCCCTGAATGTATAAGCATCTACAGACTCAGGGTAACATACCAAAAGATAAGCCTCCGAAGGAACGGAGCTTTCCAATACGCTGAAAGGTGATCCTAAGCGGGATCGACACCGATGTACCTTTTACTGCGGCATGAACGGCCCGAAGGAGGTCGACAACAGTACCAAGTATATGAAGCGTAAAATCGTAAATGAAATCATAATAGTCTATATAAAGCAGGAGACATGTATGATAACCAAACTACAGTTCACAACATAGAAGCAGTCATGTCAAGTCAGGGACTCACGCCCTAAAAGTCATCCCTCATGCCCGTGGAACTCCTTCCTCACTGCCGGCAGTCTAGGTACAAATCATGTGATACGTATAACAGGTCTCGGCCCATCTTATGGACCCAATATAGAAAAGGGTGGAATACATTCCCGGTTCATCCCATGAACCGGTAGTCGAGTGGAACACATTCCCGGATGAACCGGTAGTCAAGTGAAATACATTCCCGGATGAACCGGTCCTCAAGTGAAATACATTCCCGGATGAACCGGTCCTCAAGTGAAATACATTCCCGGATGAACCGGTAATCAAGTGAAACACAGTCCCGGATGAACCGGTAGTCGAGTGAAATACATTCCGGATGAGCCGTGTAATCAAGTGATATACATTCCTGGATGACCGGTAGTCAAGTGATATACATTCGGATGAACCGGTAGTCGAGTAGAACACAAGACTTACAAAACAAGGCTATCACACGTAACTTGGTTATGTTTCATAACAACAAGTATATGAAAGTTACACTGGACTCAAGGTACTTTAATTTTATATCTAATTCCTGTTTTTAACCTTAAAGTTCTACTTCCGTTAAATTCCTTTTAAGATCCATTTCTTTTACAAAGGTCACCCGATACAGTAGTATAAAAATAGAGTGACTAACATTGTTAAGTAAACCAAAATGCTTTCCTTTGAAAAATCAAGTAACAACCTTATTTTCCAAACGTTCAAGTTTGCCTAATTTCGAATGCTCAAGTTTCTCATTTTAGAAAAAGGTTTCGTAGTTCATAGTTTTAGTCCTTTAAAACATAATTCTCCTTTAAACGTTTTGAGAAACCTATGTCTTATAAGTGAGTAGGTTATTCTTGTTTATAATCAATCGTATTAAGCGACCATGATCTAGGAAATGTAATATCATTTTGTCTCATCTTAGCTTCTATGCGGATGGAGGTTTCTCTGGTTTTAATAATACTTCTTTAGTCAATACATTTTCCTTTTATTAACGCTGCGGTGGTTTGCGATACACATTCTGATTTCAAATCAAGAAAACATTCTTAAGCCGTTATACCTAACTTCCCATAAAGCTAGTATAACTCTTAAGCTTTCAAAACCCAAGTAATACTCATTCTTTCAAAACGATTCATAAATCTTTTGAAATGCTTCAAGTTCTTTATTAACACATATCAAGCCAGTTATTATTCAAATCAGTTACCTTTTTGAAACCACAAAGTATTTGCTTATCCACATAAAGCTGTTATAACCGACTCCCCATAAAGCCGTTATAACACTTTATGTTTTAAACCAATCAAATACATTTAGCACGTATGACGTCTACCGTACTACATAGTTCACACATATCATGCTAGAAGAGATAGGAAGAGGTTCACATACCTCGCGACGATTATCGACTAATAGCAAAACGCTCCAAGTACCTCAAACCGTCGGCGACACTCTCAGTCAAGCAGATCACTCCACACGCAGTACTACAACCTATATAGGCCACAAAGCGCCTATTAATACCTTTAGATCGGCGTAGAATATTCTACAGAAAATTCGGCAGACCTCCCCATGACAGCGTAAATCTCTCCTCTATCGAGGCGGCTACCAAGCCAACGAGGGGTTAACACGTCGGCCGGACGTGTACAATTCTACTACGGCAATGCTACACAAGTCTCATGTAATACGATCTATGTAATTCTGATTCGGTTCTCTTATTTAAATTCAGCTTAAGTCGCAAGACATTGCCGTAAGTATTATTCAGCTTAAGTCAAAAGACATTGCGCACAATTATAATGTTCAGTTCTATATATAGTATACTTCAACTATATATTCCTACAACATGTAATTTCCAATTACAACAGAAGGTCAAGAATGTTTACCTCGATAAGCCCAAAATTATCCGAGTTTATATGTCGTTCCTGAACAAGGTTTAGCTCCTAATACGTGCGCTCCAAAACGCTCCAAGAAACCCTAAGAATTGTCTACACAACTACTACTTAATACTTCAACTACGGGTGAAGATTTTTCCTGAGGGTTTCGTTTAGTGGCTAAAGGACAGTATAATAGTATTTTCCGGGCTTCGTGTAAAGGGTACTTTGGAAAGTACTACAAGGTATTTGGCTAAAGTATTTTGGGCATTATAACGATACTAGTAGAATACATTTCTACCAAGGGGGGTAGTATTTTGACTAGCACAACTAGGCTAGGGGGGGGTTGCTCTCGGCTAGAGCCACTAGGCAGGGGGCTCGGCCAGGGCCTTGAGGGGAGAGGGGTGGTGTTTGGACGAGAACAAGGTTGAGGAGAGGAGGGATTTTCAAGACTTAGACAATTTTTGGATGAAGAAGTTCATCAACTAAGGGGGGTATTTATAGGTCAAGTGAAGGCCAACCAATGGCCAAGATGAAGACAAGTGTGGTGCAAGTGTAGGGCTAGATTTAAGCCAAGTGCACCTTATCCATCTACCACAACAACTTGCACAAAATATCCTACCTAACCCCACTCACCAATTCGTCCAAATTGCCGTCCCACTCCATCGATGTGAGGTGACACTTGTCACCCTCCCGTTGGTCCAAAATGTTTCGTCTCTCGGAAAAATCCGCAAAAATTATAAACGACATAGCCGGAAATTCCCCTACGAAAGCTGTGAAAACGTTTCGTCGAAAAACGACTCTAACCGGGTGTTGTGCACAAAAAGAATTCGGCCAAGCCTAAAGAAGTTCGAAAATTTCTACGTACGTCCCCCACGTACATACTCTGGAAATACGGGGTATAACATTCTCCCCTCCTTAGAAACATTCGTCCCGAATGTTCCTTCTCAAGACGGATAACGATAAAGTTCTTCTAATAAGTTGCCAACGCCACAACTGGCCACTAAACAACATATGCACGCAAATACTTATATCCAAGTCCACGAGAAAACACCTCTAACATCACAAACTTTTGTCACTTTGCGCGAGGTTCTAGTGTCACTCCGACCCAACAAACGGATGCCGGATGCATGCGATTCACGATGTCTAAATTATAGATCCTTCGCACCTTCTCCCTTTACAAGAAATGATCATATCTATGCTCGCAATACATGCTCGCCTCTACCCTTACTCGTCGTACTCTTCTCGAACTCTTGAACTCTTTTAGCATACGTACCACACTTTAGTTTCCGAAACTTGAAGTCACTACCTCCCAACTTGGTCATCCTATTAGCCTCGATCTTCCTTAAGGCTATTCCCGGCCTTCACGATCTACTTCTGGTCGAACGTATCCACGAACTCATACGATGGTCATCAAAACTTGGGCCTAGCACCCTGGTGACCCTACCACCTGGCGGGACCACCCAGAGCTGACCCCACCTCATTCCGGGCTACGGGTTGACACGCAACACGCCCTCAACCCGACCCTCCGTCACGCCAACTCTCTCGTTTCTCGATCCGGAACAACCTTGCTAAATCACATCATGAAAGATACCACTTTCATTTACCCAACCCAGAGACTTATCACACAATATTTTCTAGGCATAAAATGCACTCTGACAAGGATCACTCGCAAGATCTTGTACTCAAGACGGCCTTACATCTAAGGTCTCAACTGTAATATTCTAAGGTTCATCATTTTCTCACCCCTCAGGCTTACCCTTTTCCCCAACCAGGTTCCTAAATCACATTTTAGCACAAAGCTATCCGAACATAACACTTAACACATTAACATAACATCAAAACATACAAGCCTCTAGAGGGTTAAGGATATACCTGAAGCTACCGCTCCACTCTAATCATAAGTCTGCCCTGCAGGGCGCATAACTGTAGAAGGCGATGAACCTGCCACTGATCCGGTAGGCTGCGCCAAGCTGCCGGTACCTCTCCTATAAGCACAGTCTCTCGTCACATGGCCCTGACGGCCGCAGGTGAAACAAGCACCAGTAAAAAGACGACATTCCCCGGGATGATGTTTGCCACATCGTGCACACTGAGGGGGACATGAATCCGGCTGGCTAGCACTCACGTATACCTGTGAACCAGAAGCCCTGGAGCTCTGACCAGCTCCCGAATACCCTGAACGTCCTGAAGACTGAGGAGGACCACTCTGTACTGGCGGAGGTACATAACTAGACTGCTGCTGAGGCGGTCCGCCTCGAAAGTTACCAAAGGACCCTGCTGTTCTGGCCCTCTTCTGCTGATCTCGGTCATTCCGTCGACCTCTCCGTGCCTCACATCCTAGTGCATGAGCTTGCATGCGGGCAATGTCCATGCCCGGCTGAAGAGCTACACCCGTACAAGCCTCTGCCAAGTAATCGTCCAGCCCGGTGACGTAGCGGTGTACTCTGTCCTCCATATCCGCTACTACAGCGGGAACATACCGAGCTAATGAGTCGAACTCCACATTGTACTCTCTGGCAGTCGCCGCCCCGCCTCAACGTCAAAAATTGTCGGCCGAGCCCTCCTCTTCGTGAGGCAAGAAATGTGCAAGAAATGCCTCGAGAACTCGTCCCAAACTGCTGGAAGTGCATGCTCTTCCCGGGACAGCTCACGAATCAAACCGATCAGCTGCGATCACGCGGTGATGCGAACCCAATACCACCGACTCTGCCTCTGAGGCTCTGATCACTCTCATGATCCGCTGTAGCTGTCGGATAAACTCCTGAGGGTCGTCCTCAGCTCTCGATCCATAGAACACTGGAGGGCTACAACTCAGGAAGTCACGTAGCCTCAAACTGTCTGCTCGGGGGTGTACTACGGGTGCTCTCGGGTGGAATCTGCCGTCGGCCTATCCTCATATCGCCACGACCACGGCGAATCGGGCCATCTCCTTGTACCCCATCTCATCGGCTCCCGGCTGTGGGAGTGGAGGCTCAGGTACTGTAGTCTCAGCAGCCACTGCTGCGGCTCTAAACTCTCTTTGGTCTTGGCGGTGTCGCGAAACCCCGCGTCGGAATCTTGTCTCAGTCGGCCGGGCCTGCGCCCTCGTACTCCTCTGTATCTCACTAACAGCTCCCTCGATTGCCTTGCCCATCTGGGCCTGGGTTGCCTTACGCGGAGGCATAACTGGTAAAGGAAAGGAATACGTCAGAGGGGTCCAATTTATCACACAGCTCTAAGGCACGATCTCAGAATGAGAAGGATGGAAACCAATCCTAAATGTCTTGCGACCTCACGATTATAGATGTGGTGCACAACACACCGATAATCAAGACTCTACTAGACACGGTCTGTAGACACTTTCCGAGGACTAACTGCTCTGATACCACTTTTGTCACGACCCGAACCCGGGCCCGTGACTGGTGCCTTACCCCGGGCACCCTAGTGATACAACATCAGAGAAAATCAGCGGAAATAAAAACATGAACATGAATTAAGAGAAAAGATAAATAAACAAAGCAACCAAAGCAGTTGCCTTCATCAAATATACATAAATACGACGGTTATCCTTTTACAAACCCCGCCACGATTACTCTGCACCTCTAAGATTTTACAACCTCTATGACGGACGGGGCCCATACCACGAATGTATAAGCATCTACTGACTCGTGGTAACATACCAAAAGATAAGCCTCAGGAACGGAGCTTCTCAATACGCTGAAAGGTGATCCTAAAAGCGGGGATCGACAACCGATGTACCTTTTACCTGCGGCATGAACGCAGCCCCCCGAAGGAGGTCAGTACAACAGGTACCAAGTATGTGAAACTGTAAAATACTGTAAATGAAATCATAATAGTCTATATAAAGCAGGAGACATGTATGATAACCAAACTACAGTTCACAACATAGAAGCAGTCATGTCAAGTCAGGGACTCACGCCACAAAGTCATCCTCATGCGTGGAACTCCTTTCCTCACTGGCGATCTAGGTACAAATCATGTGATACGATAATGTGTCTCGGCCCATCTTATGGACCCAATATAGAAAAGGGTGGAATACATTCCGGTTCATCGTATGAACCGGTAGTCGAGTGGAACACATTCCCGGATGAACCGGTAGTCAAGTGAAATACATTCCCGGATGAACCGGTCCTCAAGTGAAATACATTCCCGGATGAACCGGTCCTCAAGTGAAATACATTCCCGGATGAACCGGTAATCAAGTGAAATACATTCCCGGATGAACCGGTAGTCGAGTGAAATACATTCCCGGATGACCCGGTAGTCAAGTGATATACATTCCCGGATGAACCGGTAGTCGAGTAGAACACAGTACTTACACAACAAGGCTATCACACGTAACATGGTCAAGTTTCATAACAACAAGTATAAGCAAGTTACACACGACTCAAGTACTTTCATTTTATATCAAAGTCCTGATTTTAACCTTAAAGTACTACGTCCGTTAAATTCCTTTTAAGATCCATTTCTTTTACAAAGGTCACCCGATACGTAGTATAAAAATAGTGACTAACATTGTTAAGTAAACCAAAATGCTTTCCTTTGAAAAATCAAGTAACAACCTTATTTTCCAAACGTCAAGTTTGCCTAATTTGAATGCTCAAGTTTCTCATTTTAGAAAAAGGTTTCGTAGTTCATAGTTTTAGTCCTTTAAAACATAATTCTCCTTTAAACGTTTTGAGAAACCTATGTCTTATAAGTGAGTAGGTTATTCTTGTTTATAATCAATCTTATTAAGCAACCATGATCTAGGAAATGTAATATCATTTTGTCTCATCTTAGCTTATGCGGATGGAGGTTTCTCTTGGTTTTAATAATACTTCTTTAGTCAATACATTTTCCTTTTATTAACGCTGCGATGGTTTGCCGATACACATTACGATTTCAAATCAAAAACATTCTTAAGCCGTTATACCTAACTTCCCATAAAGCTAGTATAACTCTTAAGCTTTCAAAACCAGTAATACTCATTCTTTCAAAACGATTCATAAATCTTTTGAAATGCTTCAAGTTCTTTATTAACACATATCAAGCCGCTTATTATTCAAATCGATTACCTTTTTGAAACCACAAAGTATTTGCTTATCCACATAAAGTCGTTATAACCGACTCCATAAAGCCGTTATAACACTTTATGTTTTAAACCAATCAAATACATTTAGCACGTACGTCTGCCGTACTACATAGTTCACACATATCATGCTAGAAGAGATAGGAAGAGGTTCACATACCTCGCGACGATTATCGACTAATAGCAAAACGCTCAGTACCTCAAACCGTCGGCGACACTCTCGATCAGCGGATCACTCCACACGCGATTACAACCTATAGAGGCCACAAAGCGCCTATTAATACCTTTAGATCCCGGCGTAGAATATTCTACGAAAATTGGCAAAGACCTCCCCCGCAACGTAAATCTCCTCTCTATCGAGGCTACCAAGCCAACCGGGGGTTAACACGTCTGACGGACGTGTACAATTCTACTACACAATGCTACACAAGTCTCATGTAATACGGTCTATGTAATTCTGATTCGGTTCTCTTATTTAAATTCAGCTTAAGTCGCAAGACATTGCTGTAAGTATTATTCAGCTTAAGTCAAAAGACATTGCGCAATTATAATGTTGATTCTATATATAGTATACTTCAACTATATATTCCTACAACATGTAATTTCCAATTACAATGTAAGGTCAAGAATGTTTACCTCGATAAGCCCAAAATTATCCGAGTTTATATGTCGTTCTGAACAAGGTTTAGCTCCCTCCGTGCGCTCCAAAACGCTCCAAGAAACCCTTAGAAGTGTCTACACAACTTCTACTTAATACTTCAACTACGGGTGAAGATTTTTCCTTAGGGTTTCGTTTAGTGGCTAAAGGAAAGTATAATAGTATTTTCCGGGCTTCGTGTAAAGGGTACTTTGGAAAGTACTACAAGGTATTTGGCTAAAGTATTTTGGGCATAATAACGATACTTGTAGAATACATTTCTACCAAGGGGGGGTAGTATTTTGACTAGCACAACTAGGCTAGGGGTTGCTCTCGGCCAGAGCCACTAGGCAAGGGGGCTCGTGAGGGCCTTCAAGAGGAGAGGGGTGGTGTTTGGACGAGAACAAGGTTGAGGGAGAGGGAGGGATTTTCAAGACTTAGACAATTTTTGGATGAAGAAGTTCATCAACTAAGGGGGGTATTTATAGGTCAAGTGAAGGCCAACCAATGGCCAAGATGAAGACAAGTGTGGTGCAAGTGTAGGGCTAGATTTAAGCCAAGTGCACCTTATCCATCTACCACAACAACTTGCACAAAATATCCTACCTAACCCCACTCACCAATTCGTCCAAATTGCCGTCCCACTCCATCCAATGTGAGGGTGACACTTGTCACCCTCCCGTTGGTCCAAAATGTTTCGTCTCTCGGAAAAATCCGCAAAAATTATAAACGACATAGCGGAAATTCCCTACGAAAAGGTTTCGTCGAAAAACGACTCTAACCGGGTGTTGTGCACAAAAAGAATTCGGCCAAGCCTAAAGAAGTTCGAAAATTTCTACGTACGTCCCCCACGTACATACTCTGGAAATACGGGGTATAACAACCAACTATGAAGATTTCCTTAGGGTTTCGGTTTGAGACTAAAAGGACAAAAGGTAGTATTTCCGGGCTCTACGTATAGAGGTAACTTTTGGAATACTACAAGGTAAAGGCTAAGGTATTTTGGGCATTATAACACTACTTGGAGAAGTATTTCAATACCACTGAGGAGGGTATTATACGAGAACAACAAGGCAAGGGGTGTACTTCTACCAACACAACTAGGAGGGGTACCTCTCGGCCACAAGGCCTCTCAAGGGGAGGGTGGGCGGACGAACACAACAAGAAGAGGAGGGAGATTTCAAGACTTGGAAACATTTGTGGATGAATGAAGTCTTCACAAAGGAGGGGTATTTATAGGGAAGCAGGCCAACCAATGGACAAGATCAAGCCATATGCAAGGCAAGTGTAAGGCCTTGATCAAGCCAAGTGCACCTAACCCTACTCCACAAAACAAGGCACCAAACAAGCCATAAAACAAGGCACAAAACAAGGCCAAAACAAGGAGCCAATCGGCCATGAAAACGTGACCCAATCGGCCAACCCAACGTCCACTTGAGGGTGACAAGTGTCACCCTCCCGTTGGTCCAAAACATTTCGTCTCTCGCAAAAATCCGCAAAAATCAAAAAGGACATAGCCGGAATTTTCCCTTCGCAAGCTTTGTAAAACGTTTCGTCGATAAACGACTCTAACCGGGTGTTGTGCACAAAATTCGATCCAATGCCTAACTTAAGGCTCAAACTTTCGTACGTACGTCTCCACGTACATACTCAGGAAAATACGGGGTATAACATTCTCCCCTCCTTAGAAACATTCGTCCCGAATGTTCCTTCTCAAGACGGATATCGATGAAGTTCCTCTAACAAGTTGCCAACGCCGCAGCTTGGCCCCGAAATAACACACGTTCTCTTCCTTCCTTACTCGTCGTGCCCCCCTCGAACACTTGAACTCTCCCGATATCGCACCACGCTTGATTTCCAAAGCAGGAGTCACTACCTCCAAACTTGGTCATCTTACTAGCTTCACTTTCCGCCAAGGCCATTCCCGGCCTTCACGAACCGGTCTGGTCGAACGATCCACGAACTCATACGATGGTTAACTAAACTCGGGCCTAGCATCCTCGTGACCCTACCTCAAGCGGGACCACCTCGACCCGACAACAACCGGGCGCGGGTTGACCCGCTGATGGTACTCAACCCGACCCCACGCGCACTCTTGTTCCCGATCCGAACAATCTTACCTATTCAAGTCATGAAAGCTACCACTTCCATTTTACACAACCCGAATTCCACAATAACTCCACGTATACTACGACTCGATAAAGGTCAAACATAAAATAAATCTTTTACAAGACGACCTTACCTCTAAGGTCTCAATTGTGAAATAGTCTAAGGTTCACACTTACCATGCCCTGTGCTTACCGCTTCTACACTAACTGTGTTTCTAAATCACATTTTAGCACAAAGCTATCCGAACATAACACTAAACACATCAAAGATACAAAACTCTAGAGGTTAAGGATATACTTGTCTCTACCGCTTTTCTAATCACAGTCACCTGCAGGCGATAGTGAATGTGATGATGAACGACCCGATCTGAAGGTGAGTCGTAACATCCGTGCTACCCTTTGGACAGTTCCTCGCAAAATGGCCTGGCCGCAAAATCACAAGCTCCTTGGCACCACGACACTCCCGAAATGCGGTCTACCATATCGACCACCGAGGTAGGGGTATTGCGTCCGCCAACACCCCTACTTCCACAGACCTCTTGGAGCCGACCTGCTCGAATACCCCGAACGCCCTGAAGACTGTGGAGGACCACTCTGCACTGGCGGAGGTACAAAACTAGTATACTGCTGAGGCGGTCCGCCTCGAAAGTCACCAAAGGACCCTGTTGTTATGGCCCTCTTCTGCTGATCTTGGTCATTCCGTCGACCTCTCCGCTCCTCACACCCAGTGCATAAGCTGCGCGGGCAATGTCCATGCCGGTGAAGAGCTACACGAACAAGCCTCGCCAACTAATCATCTAACCCGTGCGTGGCGGTGTACTCTGTCCTCCATGTCGGCTACTACTGGGGCATACTGAGCCAATGAGTCGAACTCACATTGTACTCCCGACGTATGCTGCGCTCAACATCAAGAATCTGTCGGCCCGAGCCCTCCTCATCTTTGGAGGCAAGAAATGTGCAAGAAATGCCCCCGAGAACTCGTCCCAAATGGCTGGAAGTGCATTCTCTCCCCGGGACAGCTCCCACGAATCAAACCGATCATGCGGTATCACGCGGCCGATGCGAACCTAAGACCACCGACTCGGTCTCGAAGCCTTGATCACTCTCATGATCCAGAATCGCTTCGGATGAACTCCTGGATCATCCTCGTGCCTCGACCAGAACTCTGCGGCTACATCTCGTAAAGTCTTGTAGCCTCAAACTATCCGATCTGGGGTGAACCATCGGGCGCCATCGAACTGCGTCCGGCCTATCCTCATGTCACGACCACGGCCAATAATCGGGCCAACTCGCGTAACCCATCTCCTCTGCTCCGGTGTGGGGTGGAGGCTCGTCTTGTGGTCTCAGCAGACACCGCCGCGGCTCTAAACTTCTTTGAAATTGGCGGCGTCGCAAAACTCGCCGTCACGAAGCACAATCTCAGTCTTGGCCGGGCTGCGTCCTCGTACTCCTCAGTATCTCACTAGCACCCTCGGTGTCTTGCCCTTCGGGCTCTGGTTGCCTTGCGCGGAGGCATAATCGGTAAAACGAGATACGTCGGAGGGTCCAAGTTACAACACGCTTCTAAGGCACGATCTCGTAATGAGAAGAATGGAAACCAATCCTAAATGTCCTGCGACCTCACGATTATAGATGTGGTGCACAACATCGATAATCAAGACTCTACTAGACACCGCGTCAGACACTTTCCGAGGATTAATCGCTCGATACCACTTTTGTCACGACCGATCCGGGCGTGATCGTGCCTACCTCGGGCACCCTAGTGATACAACATCGAGAGAAAACCAATAAAAAAAAACTTTAAACAAGAAACAAGATATATGATCATAAAACAAAGCAAGCGGTTACCTTCCAATAAAATATATATAAACAACTCTTTCAAACGACAGTTTAATCCTTTTACAAACCCCGCCACAACAAGATTACTACAGACCTCAAAGAGTTTTTATATAACATGTGGACAGGCCCCGCCATACCACGATCGTACAAGAACCTACAACTCAGGGTAACATACCAAAGATAAGCCTCCGGAGAAACGGAGCTTCCCAACGCTGAACTGTGACCCTAAGAGCGAGGATCAACACTGGCGTACCTTTACCTGCGGCATGAACGCAGCCCCCCGAAGGAGGTCGATAACAGTACCAAGTATGTGGCCGAAAATCTGCAGTTAAATCATAACAGTCTATATAAAGCAGGAGACATATATGATAACCAAAATACAGTACGCAACATAAAAGCAGTCAAGTCAGGGACTCACGCCCTCAAAGTCATCACTCAATATATAACTATGGGTCTCACGCCCACAACATCAATCATGTTCGCATCATGGCCACATGCCCCCGGAATTCTGCATCGGTGCAGACATGTCCATGATGCAACAATAAAAACAATGCCGCATGACCACATGCCCGGAGTCTGCGACGGTGCGGACATGTCCATGTAACATCAACAAAAATATCGGGTGGTCAACGCCACGTAGCCACGTGCCCGGAGTGCCGGTGCGCACACGCCCACGTAACAATGATAACCATATATCGGGCAATCAACCCTGCCGCATGGCCACATGCCACCGGAATTCTGCATCGGTGCAGACATGTCCATGTAGCAATAATAACAATATATCTCACAGCCAGGCTATCACAAGCAAGCACAAGCAAATTACCATACTTCTAGACTTTCATAAAAAGATCCATTCTTTATCAAGAAGTCACCTGATATCAACATTTGCACAACAAAGGCTATCTCAACAGCATAGGCGAGTTACACATAACTCAAGGTACTTCTATTTTATATCAAAGTCCGGGTTTTAACCCTAAAGTACTACGTACGTTAAATTCCTTTTAAAGAGATCCATTCCTTTTATAAAGGTCACCCGATACCCGTAGTATAAAAATAGAGTGACTCACATTTTTAGGTAAACCAAAACACTTTTCTTTTCAACAACATTCTTTCCCCTAAAGTTCCAGTTTGCCTAATTTCAATTACTCGGGTCTCTTTATTTTAGAAAAGTTTCATAGTTCATAGTCTTAATCATTTAAGAATATAATTCTCTTTTAAACAATCTGAGAAGCGTATGTCTTATACGTGAGCCGTTTATTCTTGTTTACAACAATCTTGTTACAACAGCCATGATCTAGGAAATGTAATACAATTTTGTCTTATCTTAGCTTCTATGCAGATGGAGGTTTCTACTGGTTTTAATAACAATTAGTTATTTGTCAATACACTTTCCTTTATTAGCGCTGTTGTGGTTTGCTCGACACTTATTCTCATTTCCGAGATTAGTAAAACATTATTCTTTTTAAAACCAAATACTCATTACTCGCGAATGAGGTTTCACAACACTTTTAACAAAATGTTAATAACCAAGTAAAACAAGTTAAGTCTCTTATCTTTCAAGATCAAGTCTCTTAACTTCTACAATCAATAAACCAATCTTTTACCTACATAGAGTCGTTATAACTAACTTCCCATAAAGCTATTATAACACCCTATGTTTTAAACCAACCAACTCATTTAGCACATGTACGTCTACCGTACTACATATGTTATACACCGTATCTCCAGAGTATGTACGTGTGGGCGTACGTAGAGAAGTTGGAGCCTTAAAGTTAGGCATGTTTCGAAATTTTGTGCACAACACCCGATTAGAGTCGTTTTTCGACGAAACGTTTTACTAAGCTTGCGAAGGGAAAATTCCGGCTATGTCGTTTAGTATTTTTGCGGATTTTTCCGAGCGACGGAACATTTTTGGACCAACGGGAGGGTGACACTTGTCACCCTCATTGGACGGTTTGAGAGGCCACGGCTAGGAGGGTTTTTGTCACGACCCGTTCGGGGCGTGGATCGTGCCTTCAGGGCACCCAGTAGTCATACATCAGTAATCGGCGGAAATATAAAGCAAGACATGAAACAGTTTATAAAATAGAATACGCTTTAAGTGAGAAGACATCGCTTTCGGCATATATATAAAAACATGGTTTAGCGATTACATCCGAAATCGCATAACATGTGACTACGCACTCTAAGGAAATATACAACTATGGCGGGACAGGGCCCCGCCATACCTGGCATACAAAACTATCTACAACAGGAGATCATACCCAAAAGTAGAGCCTCGGAAAGGATGGAGCTCACGACACCAACGTAGAGATCCTAGGAATGTGGATCTAGCACTGCCGCCCTTACCGCGGCATGAACGGCCCCGAAGGAGGTCGATAACAGTACCAAGTATGTGAAACTATAAAGAATCAAATAAAATCAAAGTATTTAAAACCTTTTCACAAATACAATCGGTTCAATTGCACATAGTGTCACATCACAAACAACAACGATAATAGGAAAAGAATGCAGTCTATTCTAGGCGCGAATGATCGAAGCAAGGCGATCGCCCATAGTATCATTCTGCGTGCCTAGTCCTGGACTTCGCAGCCCGCATAGGTCACACACGGACCGCATGAGGTATTCCCGCATCGGGGCAGCTAACCGGCAGATCCGCCTAGGCTCCGCAGCCGCGCATAGCCTCAAAAGACGCGTAGTCTCAGCGGACCGCATGGAATCCCCGCATCAGGCTAAACACCGGAATGATCAATCTCGAGCATACCGCTGCTCGCATAGTCTCACAGACCGCATAGGCCGTATAGACCGCATCGAGGGCAAGCCCTCGGTATAACAGTCAAGGGGGTAGGTGATACAATAACAGTACAACGGACTTACCGGTTAGCAACGTAAGCACAGCAAGAATGACCCTTTTACACAGCAATTCAAGACACTAACCCAGGTAGCATCATAATATGTCTACTTATCACACAAATCTTACTACACTTAATGAAATCAATACAAGGCTTTTATAAACAAACAAGTAAACAATTCCTTTTTATCTTCTTAAGTTGTTATACCTAACTTCCCATAAAGCTAGTATAACTCTTAAGCTTTTGTTTTAAAAACCAAATATTTATCTTCTGTTAAAAATGATTCAGTATTCTTTTGAAATGTTTTCAGTTCTTTGTTATTCAGGCTTAAGCCGTGAGGCATTGCCATAAGTATTATTCAGGCTTAAGTCAAAGACATTGCCGTAGTTATTATTCGATTAACCCGTACGCGTCTACCGTACTATATATTGTAAAATATCATGCTTTAGGAAGAATCACATACCTTCTCAGCGAAAACCACCTGCCAAGTTGAATATGTCGCGCGCAGAGAGTCAGCCTATAATAGTCACATATATCTATCAAAGACTACTCTGAAGGTCATTCTAAACAGAGGGTTCATAATTCTACGGTAAGTCGGGCAGCACTTCCCTACCTGGTGAGCTATATAAGTCTACTGTGAAAACAGTCCTATGTAAGTACAGTTTGATTATTCTACTAAGTATTTATACTTATTCTTATTCTACAACAGTAAGTATTCTCTAATTCAAAACAGGGTTAGGATTAGTTACCTCGGTAAGCCCATAATATCCTAGAAAAGTCGCGCTGAGCAAGGTTTTGCTCTAAGTTGTATGCTCCAAGGAAGCCTTAGAAGTTCTTCACAACTTCTACTAAGTACTAAGGTATTTGGGCTAGGGTATTTTGGGCATTATAACAAAACAAGAAGGCAACTTTTCTACCAAGGGAGGGGGGGTAGGTTTCGGCTAGGCTAGGGGTGGGGTAGCCTCGGCCAAGCTTCTCAAGGGGAGGGGGGTTGTTGGACGAATTGCTACAAAGGGAGAGGAAGGATTTTTAGACTTGAAAGCTTTTGTGGATGAAGAACTCTTCATCTCAAGAGGGTATTTATAGCTCAAGCCTTGGCCAACCAATGGCCAAGATGAAGACAAGTCTGAGGCAAGTGTAAGGCCAAGATCAAGCCAAGTGCACCCTAACCCCTACTCCACAAAACACTCCACAAAACACTCCACAAAACATGGCACAAAACAAGGCCTAAGCAAGGAACCAATCGGCAAGGCCAACACCCTCTTTGGGCCCAATCGCCCAAAGCCACCCCACTTGCTTCA
Source organism: Przewalskia tangutica (assembly GCA_029844215.1). Classification (NCBI taxonomy): domain Eukaryota; kingdom Viridiplantae; phylum Streptophyta; class Magnoliopsida; order Solanales; family Solanaceae; genus Przewalskia; species Przewalskia tangutica. Next base: position 72,017,749 of record CM056727.1, read on the forward strand.
ATGTGAGGGTGACACATGTCACCTCCCGCTGGTCCAAAATGTTTCGTCTCTCGGAAAAATCCGCAAAAATAAGAAATGGCATAGTCGAATTTACTCTACGAAAGTGGAAACGTTTCGTCGGAAACGATTCTTTTAGTGAGTTGTGTACAAAAGAAACGCCCAAGGCTAACTAAGGCCAAACTTTTAGACGTATTCCTTACGTACATACTGGAAATACGGTATTACATTCTCCCCCTTAGAAACATTCGTCCGAATGTTCCTTCCCAAGACAGTTAACGATAAGATTCTTCAAAACTTAAGCAGTTTGCAAATGCCACACGCGGCCACAAAACAACACTTAGGCATAAACGATAACGAAAATTTACAAGTAGGAAAGTGAATTACCTGGAGGTGTGGGAATAGGTGAGGATACTTCGCCTCATGTCCTCCTCGGCTTCCCACGCCATCTCCTCTCGAGCTCGTTCGCCAGACTTTGTGGAAGCCCGTCCGCCGTCAGACGCTAACGACGATCGACTATCGCCATGGGAATCTCCTCATACGATAACCCCCGGTCACTGGACATCGTCAATCGGGTGTACCTAGATGGATCCCGATACATCTCTCCGGATAGATACGTGAAAAACCGGATGCACCGCCTCCGGATCGGACGGCAGATTCAACTCATAGGCAACCTTGCCTACCTCGCGGACAATCGAACGCCCAATGTACCTGGTTGAGTTTCCCCTTCTTCCCAAATCTCATCACACCCTTCATGGGTGACACCTTTAGGAAAACCCAATCATGAACCTCGAACTCAAGATCTGCGACGATGATCTGCATACGACTTACCGACTCGAGTCGATAGCGCCTCGGATAAGCTTCACCTTATCCACTGCTGCGCACCAAATCTGGTCCCACTAGCACCTCGCCCACATCGAACCAACCTATAGGCGATCTGCACTTCCTCCCATACAAGGCCTCATAAGGCGCCATCGAATCTTGGGTGGTAGCTATTATTATACGCAAACTCAACTAGAGGCAAATGATCCTCCCAACTACCATGAAGTCAAAACACAGGCTCGCAACATATCCTCGAGTCCGGATAGTGCGCTCTGCTGTCCGTGCATGCGTGGATGAAATGCGATTACTCGGGCTCACTGCGTCCCTAAACCCCTCTGGAAGGACCTCCGTAAGTTAGCGTAAACCGGGCTCCTGCATGCGATATGATCGAAGTAGGGACTCATGCGATCGACGATCTCTCGGATGTAAAGTCCGCATAATCCTCGGTAGAAAAAGTCATCCGGACGGGAAGAAAGTGGGCTGATTTCGACTGTCGGCGATAACCCATATAGAATCATGTCTCCTCCGAGTGCGAGGTAATCCTGTGATGAAGTCCATGTTGATTACCTCCCACTTCCGTCGGGATCTCAATAAATGCGTCAGAATAAACCACCGGCCTCGGTGCTCTACCTTCACTGCGACAACACGGGCGAGCTACGAACTCGCAACGTCTCTCTTCAAGCCATCCCACCAATACACGGATCTAAGGTCGTGGTACATCTTGGTCGACCGGATGGATAGAGTAACGCTACCGTGTGCTTCCCAGAACTCCGCCAAGTCACGAAACATCCGGAACACCGATCGCCCTCAAACCTTAGCACCCCGGTGCTACCTCAAGGACCCTTGCCCTCACGAAGAGTCGTATCACGATATCGAATCAAAGCCGGATCCTCGAGCTGTTGCCTCTTCACCTCCTCGACGATGGAAGACTCGGCAACCTCACGAACTCTAACCCCATCGCTATCGTAATCAATCAAGCGGACACCAAGGCTCGCTAATCGATGCAAATCACGAACCATGTCCCTCTCTCTAGCGCACATCTGATAGACTCCCCATCGACCTACGACTAAGAGCATCTGCCACAACATTGGCCTTCCCCGGGTGGTACAGGATATCAACATCGTAATCCTTAAGCAACTCTAACCACGTCTGTGTCGTAAGTTCAGCTCCTGCTGAACTTATCTTTGGAGGATCTTGTGGTGCGTATAAATATCCACGTGAACCCCATACAAATAGTGCCTCGGATCTTCAAAGCGTGAATTACGGTGCGACTCCAAATCATGGGTGGGGTAGTTCCTCGTGTTTCTTCATGTCGGGATGCATATGCTATAACCCCGCCATCTGCATCAACACACATCCCAACCCGATGCTCCGACGATCACAATACGACATAACCGTCTGGACCTCCGGAAGAGTAAGAACGGGGCGATCGTCAATCTCTCGCCAAGAATCGGAAACCCCGCCACAAGCATCATCCATCGGAACATGGCCGCATACGAGTCGGCCTAGTCAATGGTGCGTAGATAGAAGCAAACTTCTCTGAACGCGATAATATCTCGCAAGGCCCGAGCTGCGAACCTGCGCCGGAGTAGTAGGTCTAGGCCAAGTCTCGACCTCGATCTTGGCGTATCAACTCGAATGCCATCAGCCCGACAATATGCCCAAGAAACGCCATCAAGTCAACCAAAACTCACATTTGGAAAACTTGGCGCATAACTGGCTGGTCTGGAGAATCGGCAAGACAGCCTCAAATGCTCGCATGCTCCCGCTCTGGCGAGAATAAACCAAGATATCATCAATGAACACTATCACAAACGTGTCCAAAAATGGTTTGAACACTCGGTTCATCAAATCCATGAATACTCACGGAGCATCGTCAACCAAAGACATGACCTTGAACTCATAATGCGTGCGGGTCGGAATGCGATCTAGGGACATCCACCTCTCGACTCGCACTGATGATAGCCCGATCGCAGATCAATCTTGGAGAAACATCTCGCACTCGCAACCGGTCGAACAAATCATCAATCCCGGAAGGGTATCATTCTTAATGGTCACCTTGTTCACCGTAATCAACACATGCGCGTCCGCCCTTCTTCTTCACGAACAATCTGGCGCTCCCGGGAGAAACACTGGGCCTAATGAAGCCCTTCTCTAGCAAATCCCTAAGCCGATCCTTCAACTCTCTCAACTTCGGCGGTGCCATTACGTATGGCGGAATGGAAATAGCCGAGTATCGCAACACATCTATACAAAACTCGATCTCCTCTCGGAGGATACCCGGAGGTCATCCGAAACACGCCCGGGAACTCGTGACTCTTCGAATCGATTGAAAATCTGGTACGCAGCTTGATTATCAAACACCCGAACGAGATGATAGATATACCCCCATGCACCATCTTCCTAGCCTTGAGGTAGGAAATAAACCTACCACCGGCGTCTGCGTGCTCCTCCCACTCAACAACCGGCTCTCAGAAACTGGAACCGTACTACTCTCTCTGCGGTCTACATTGGCGTAGCAAGAAGCTAGCCAATCCATCCCCATAATCACGCCGAAGTCAATCATCTCCACTCTATCAAGTCGGCTGGTCCGACGATCAGAATAGTCACAGGACAAGCTCTATATACCGCCGAGCTACCACCGAATCACCCATTGGCGTAGCTACCTCGAAAGTGGTCTATGGACTCGTGCTCTATCCCTATCCTACTAGCAACAAGGGGAGATATATAGGGCGAGTAGAACCGGATCTATCAAAGCATACACATCAAACCCGAGAACCGATAAGGTACTGTGGCGACATCGGTGAGGCCTCCCGATCTGTCGGTGGACAAAGCATATATGCGGTTACGAGGACCGCTAGAATCGGGACTGCGCGCCACGACCTCTGCGCGACCGCTGATCCATGTGTACCTTGCCTCGGGCGAGTAATCGCTGTCGAGGATGAAGAAGCGGCAACGAGACCTGTGGGCCTACTACCGGCGCGCTCCGGTCGGACAAACTCTCGCGAAATGACCTGCCGCCACAAGTATAGCAGGCTCGAGTCTGCCTCGAGAATGGTATTCGCCACAACGGGCACACAGCGAACCTCGAGCGGTTAGCACTCGCTACTCGAAATCAAGTCACAGGGCCCCGACCGCCCCGCTCTGGTATCGAAAATGAGGTAGAGCGCTCTGCGCTGGCCGTGGTGCAAATCTGGACCTGCGATGCCGCCACCGAGGACCACCAAAAGAACCGGCCGTCTTGGCCTTCTTCTGCTGCGATATCGCTCTACCGGCGGTCTCTACGCCTCACATCCGGTGCATGAGCTGCATACGGGTTATGTCCATTACTGGTGAAGGACACACCCGCACAAGACTTCGGCCATGTAATCATCTAGCCAGTGACATAGCGATGCACCACGTCCTCCATCTACGCTACGGTCGCGGGGACATATCGAGCCAAAGAATCAAACTCGACATTGTACTCCTCACCGCATGCGTCCTCCTGTCTCAAAGATAAGAATCTATCGGCTCGTGCCCTCATGCGGAGGCGAAGTGTGTGAGAAAAGCCTCAAAACTCATCCCATACCGCCGGTGCGTGCTCTCCACAGGAAAGCTCCCATGAATCAAACCACTCGACTGCGGTATCACGCAGCCGATGCGAACCGAATGTCACAGACTCAGTCTCTGAAGCCCTGATCACCCCTATAATCCTCTGCAGCTGACGGATGAACTCCTGCGGATCATCTTCCGGCCTCGACGTAAAACTCGGAGGCTACAACTAAGGAAATCCGTAGTCTCAAACTATCGCCTCGGGTGCACTACGGGATGCGAGCTGGGCCGAATCGGCTGCGCATCCGGCCTCTCTCCGTATCGGGCCACAACTTTAGCCAAAAGTGGGCCATCTCCTTGTACCCTAACTCCTCCGCCCGGTGTGGGACGGGAGGTGGGGTCTTGTGGTCTCTTTGAAGTGGCGGCGTCATAGAACTCGCCGTCTGCAGTATAGACGGGCACGAGCCTCGTGACTCTGGGTGTCTGCTAGCAGCTCCTCGGCTGCCTTGCCGCCACGGGCCGGGTTGCCTTACGTGAGGCATAAGCATACGGGGAAAGAAATACGTTAGAGGGGTCCAACCTATAACACAACTCTAAAGCACGATCTCAGAATGAGAAGAATGGAAACCAATCCTATATATCCTATAGCCTCCTGATTATTGGTGTGGTGCACAACACACCGATAATCAAGACTCTACTAGATACGGTCTGTAGACACTTTCCGAGGATTAATCGCTCGATACCACTTTTGTCACGACCGTTCGGGGCGTGGCGGTGCCTTCAAGGGCACCCAGTAGTCATACATCGTGTAATCGGAAATATAAAGCAAGACATGAAACGATTTATAAAATAGAACACGCTTTAAGTGAGAAGACATCGCCTTTCGGCATATATATAAAAACATGGTTTAGCGATTACATCAAATCTTGTACAGACTCTGCACCTCTGAAATATACAACTATGGCGGGACAGGGCCCGCCATACCACTGTATACAAAACTATCTACAACAGGGAGATCATACCCAAAAGTAGAGCCTCGGAAAGGATGGAGCTCTCGACACCAACGTAGAGATCCTAGGAATGTGGATCTAGCACTGCTTGCCTTACCTGCGGCATGAGCGGCCCCGAAGGAGGTCGATAACTGTACCAAGTATGTGAAACTATAAAGAATCGAAATAAAATCAAAGTATTTAAAACCTTTTCACAAATACAATCGGTTCAATTGCACATAGTGTCACATCACAAACAACAATGATAATAGGAAAAGCAGAGTGTCTATTCTAGGCGCGAATGATCAAGCAAGGCCAATCGCCCATAGTATCATTGCGTGCCTAGTCCCGACTTCGCAGCTCGCATAGGTCACACGGACCGCATGAGGTATTCCCCGCATCGGGGGCAGCCAACCCCCGGCACCCGCCTAGGCTCCCGCAGCCCGCATAGCCTCAAAGACCGCATAGTCTCAACAGACCGCATAGAATCCCGCGTCGGGCTAAACACCGGAATGATCAATCCTGGAGCATACCGCTCCACCGCATAGTCTCACAGACCGCATAGGCCGTATAGACCCGCATCAAGGGGCGCAAGCCCACCGATATAACGATCGAGGGTAGGTGATACAATAACAGTACAACGGACTTACCGGTTAGCAACGTAAGCACAGCAAGAATGACCCTTTTACACAGCAATTCAAGACACTAACCCAGGTAGCATCATAATATGTCTACTTATCACACAAATCTTACTACACTTAACAGAAATCAATACAAGGCTTTTATAAACAAACAAGTAAACAGTTCCTTTTTATCTTCTTAAGTTGTTATACCTAACTTCCCATAAAGCTAGTATAACTCTTAAGCTTTTGTTTTAAAAACCAAATATTTATCTTCTATTAAAAATGATTCAGTATTCTTTTGAAATGTTTTCAGTTCTTTGTTATTCGTGCTTAAGCGTGAGGCATTACCATAAGTATTATTCAGCTTAAGTCAAAGACATTGCCGTAGTTATTATTGATTAACCCGTATGCGTCTACGGTAATATATATTTTAAAATATCATGCTTTAGGAAGAATCACATACCTTCTGAAAACCACCGCAAGTTGAATATGTCGTATGAGAGTCACCCTAGACTAGTCACCGCTATCTATCCCAGACTACTCTGACGCTCATTCTAAACAGAGGGTTCATAATTCTCCGGTAAGTCAAGCGACACTTCCTACAGTGAGCTATATAAGCTCTTTGTGAAAACAGTCCTATGTAAGTCTGATTTGATTATTCTACTAAGTATTTATACTTATTCTTATTCTACAACAGTAAGTATTCTCTAATTCAAAAGAGGGTTAGGATTAGTTACCTCGGTAAGCCCAATAATATCCTAGAAAAAGTCGCGCCTGAGCAAGGTTTTGCTCTAAGTTGTATGCTCAGAGAAACCTTAGAAGTTCTTCACAACTTCTACTAAGTACTAAGGTATTTGGGCTAGGGTATTTTGGGCATTATAACAAAACAAGAAGGCAACTTTTCTACCAAGGGAGGGGTAGGTTTCGGCTAGGCTAGGGGTGGGGTAGCCTCGGCCAAGCTTCTCGAGGAGGGGGTGTTGGACGGTGCTACAAAGGAGAGGAAGGATTTTAGACTTGGAAAGCTTTTGTGGATGAAGAACTCTTCATCTCAAGAGGGGTATTTATAGCTCAAGCCTTGGCCAACCAATGGCCAAGATGAAGACAAGTGCAAGGCAAGTGTAAGGCCAAGATCAAGCCAAGTGCACCCTAACCCCTACTCCACAAAACACTCCACAAAACACTCCACAAAACATGGCACAAAACAAGGCCTAAGCAAGGAACCAATCGGCCAAGGCCAACACCCTCTTTGGGCCTTGATCGCCCAAAGCCACCCCACTTGCTTCCAATGTGAGGTGACACATGTCACCCTCCGTTGGTCCAAAATGTTTCGTCTCTCGGAAAAATCCGCAAAAATAAGAAATGGCATAGCGGAATTTACTCTACGAAAGTGTGGAAAGGTTTAGTGAAACGATTCTTTTAGTGAGTTGTGTACAAAAGAAAACGTCCAAGGCTAACTAAGGCCAAACTTTTTGTACGTATTCCCTTACGTACATACTCTGGAAATACGGGGTATTACAGTTTTGAGGCCCTTTTCATGGGTCTTTGTTTTGTGAGGGATTTAAGGAGTAGGTTAGGGTGCATTTGTGCCAATCTTGGCCATCCACTTGCCCCCCACATGGCTTGATCTTGTCCGTTGGTGTCCCTATAAATACCCCCCCTTTGTGATGAACTTATTCATCCATTCCTCACTTTGTCTAAGCCTTGAAAACTCTCCCCCCCCTTTGTGTTGTTCTCGTCCAAGCCTCTCCCCCTTCCCCTTTGAGTGGCCTTGTGGCCGAGAGGGGTACCCTCCCCCCTTGGTAGTGCTCTAGCCGAGGGGTACCCCCCCTTGCCTTGTTGTTCTCGTATAATACCCCCTCCCTTGTGGTATTGAAATACTTCTCCAAGTATTGTTATAATGCCCAAAATACCTTAGCCTTTACCTTGTAGTATTCCAAAAGTTACCTCTATACGTAGAGCCCGGAAATACTACCTTTTGTCCTTTTAGTCTCAAACCAAAACCCTAAGGAAATCTTCATAGCGAGTTGAAGTATTTAAGTAGAAGTTGGTTAGAACTTCTAAGGGTTGTTTGGAGCGGATTGGAGCGCACGGAGTAGGAGCTAAACCTTGCTCAGGATCGACTTTTATCTCGGATAATTTTGGGCTTATCGAGGTAAATATTCTTGTCCCCTTATTGTAATTGGAAATTACATATTGTAGGATTATATAGTTGAGGCATACTATATATAGAACTAAGCATAGCTTTGCGGCAATGTCTTTTGACTTAAGCCTGAATTTAAAGAAGAGAACTGAACTGTAATTACATAGGACTGTATTACAGTAGACTTGTGGTATTACTGTATAGTAGAATTGTATACGTCCGGTTAGACGTATAACCCCCCCTGGTTGGCTTGGTAGCCGGCCTCGATAGAGGAGGAGATTTACGCGGTTGCGGGGGGGGGGAGGTGCTGCCGAATTTTCTGTAGAATATGGAACCGTGCGGTTAGAAGTTAATAGACGTTTGTGGCCTTATAGGTGGAAGTACTACGAGTAGCGTATTCTACTTGAAGAGTGGAAACGGCTAGCCAGGTTACAGTACTGTGGAGCGTTTTGCTTATTGTCGATAATCGTCGCGAGGTATGTGAACCTCTTCCTATCCTTCTAGCATGATGCTTTGTAAACTATGTAGTACGGTAGACGTACATGTGCTAAATGAGTTGGTTGGTTTAAAACATAGGGTGTTATAATAGCTTTATGGGAAGTTAGTTATAACGACTCTATGTAGGTAAAAGATTGGTTTATTGATTGTAGAAGTTAAGAGACTTGATCTTGAAAGATAAGAGACTTAACTTGTTTTACTTGGTAATTAACATTTTGTTAAAAGTGTTGTGAAACCTCATTCGCGAGTAATGAGTACTTGGTTTTAAAAAGAATAATGTTTTATTGATTTCGGAAATGAGAATAAGTGTCGAACAAACCACAAAGCGCTAATAAAGGAAAGTGTATTGACAAATAACAAATTATTATTAAAATCGGTAGAAACCTCCATGCATAGAAGCTAAGATAAGACAAAATTGTATTACATTTCCTAGATCATGGTCTTGTAACAAGATTGTTGTAAACAAGAATAAACGGCTCACGTACAAGACATATGTTACTCAATTGTTTTAAAGGAGATTAAGACTATGAGTTATGAAACCTTTCTAAAATGAGAAACTTGAGCATTTGAAATTAGGCAAACTTGAACGTTTGGAAAATAATGTTGTTACTTGATTTTACAAAGGGAAGTATTTTGGTTTACTTAAAAAAGATAGTCACTCTATTTTATACTACGGGTATTATGTGACTTTTTGTGAAAGGAACGGATCCTTTAAAAAGAGTTAATGTACGTAGTACTTTAGGGTTAAAACCCAGACTTGGATACAAAATGGAAGTACCTTGAGTTGTGTATAACTTGCCTATGCTTGTTGTTGTGTAACTAGCCTATGCTTGTTGTTGTGTAACTCGCCTATGCTTGTTGTGATAGCCTTTGTTGTGCAAATGTTGATATCAGGTGACTTCTTGAGAAAGAGTGGATCTTTTATAAAAGTCTAGAAGTATGGTAATTTGCTTGAGCTTGTTGGTGATAGCCTGGTTGTGCGGTATATTGTTATTATTGTTGCATCATGGACATGTCTACACCGATGCAGAATTCCGGGGGCATGTGGCCATGCGGCAGGGTTGATTACCCGATATATTGTTATTGTGGTTACATGGACATGTCTACACCGATGCAAAATTCCGGGGGCATGTGGCCATCTAGCAGGGTTGATTACCCGATATATTGTTATTGTGGTTACATGGACATGTCTACACCGATGCAAAATTCCGGGGGCGTGTGGCCATGCGGCGGGGTTGATCACCCAGTATATTGTTGTTGATGTTACATGGACATGTCTACACCGAGGCAGAATTCCAGGGGCGTGTGGCCATGCGGCATTGTTATTATTATTGCATCATGGACATGTCTACACCGATGCAGAATTCCGGGGGCATGTGTCCATGATGCAAACATGATTGATGTTGTGGGCGTGAGACCCATAGTTATATTGAGTAATGACATTGAGGGCGTGAGTCCCTGACTTGACTGCTTTTATGATTGCGTACTGTATTTTTGTTATCATACATGTCTCCCGCTTTATGTATGGTATTATGATTTAAGCTGCGATATTTTGATTTCACATACTTGGTACTGTTATCGACCTCCTTCGGGCCGGCGTATAAAGAGGCGAGCATCTCGCGGTCTGCAGACCCGAACCGTGGCTCTCCGTATGGCACGTCCTGAGAAGGACCAAACCTCAGGGATCGCATGCAGTCCGGTACCATTTGTTGGGTCGCCGGAGTGACACTAGAACCTCGCGGCAAAGTGACAAAGTGGTATCAGAGCAGTTAATCCTCGGAAAGTGTCTACAGACCGTGTCTAGTAGAGTCTTGATTATCGGTGTGTTGTGCACCACATCTATAATCAGGAGGCTATAGGACATTTAGGATTGGTTTCCATTCTTCTCATTCTGAGATCGTGCCTTAGAGCTGTGTTGTAAGTTGGACCCCTCTGACGTATCTCGTTTTTACCAGTTATGCCTCCGCAAGGCAACAACGAGCCAGAAGGGCAAGGCAGCGAGTGCCGCTAGTGAGATCTGAGGAAATGCGAGCGCGAGCGGCCAAGACTGAGATTATGCTTGACGGCGAGTTTTGCGCGCGCCAATTTCAGCGAGTTTAGAGCGCAGCGATGGCTGCTGAGACCACGATACACGAGCCTCGGTCCCGATGCGGAGCGAGGAGATGGGTTACAAGGAGTTGGCGATTATTGGCGAAGTCGTGGCGACATGAGGATAAGTGGGCCGGCGGTTCAAAGATGCACGATGGTTCACCCTAGATCGGATAGTTTGAGGCTACAGGACTTTACGAGATGTAGCCGCCCGAGTTCTACGGTCGAGGCACGAGGATGATCGCGAGAGTTCATCCAACGATTCTGACGGATCATGAGAGTGATCAAGGCTTCGGAGACGGGGTCGGTAGTCTTAGGTTCGCATCGGCTGCGTGATACCGCAGTCGACTGGTTTGATTCGTAGGAGCTGTCCCGGGGAGAGAATGCACTTCCAGCCGTTTGGGACGAGTTCTCGGGGGTATTTCTTGCACATTTCTTGCCTCCACAGATGAGGAGGGCTCGGACCGACAGATTTTTGATGTTGAGGCAGAACGTGCGTCTGATTGAGTACAATGTGAGTTCGACTCGGCTCGTTATGCCCCGTAGTAGCCGATATGGAGGACGAGTACACCGTTGCGTTCGGGTTAGATGATTACTTGGCGAGGCTTGCTCGGGTGTAGCTCTTCACCGAGCATGGACATTGCCGCATGCGAGCTTATGCGCTTGGGTGAAGAGTGGAGAGGTCGGCGGAATGACGAATCGGCGAAGAAGGCGAGCAACGAGGTCCTTTGGTGACTTTGAGGCGGACCGCCTCGAAGAAACTAGTTTTGTACCTCGCCCGGTCAGCAGTGGTCCTCCACAACCTTCGGGACATCCAGAGTATTCGGGAGCAGTCGGGGCTCGAGGTTGTGTTTCGAGGAAGTAGGGTGTTGGCGGATCGATCACCCTACCTCGGTGTGGTCGATGTGGTAGACCGCATTTCGAAGTGTCGTGGTGCCAAGGAGCTTGTTATTTTTGCGGCAGCGGGGCCATTTGCGAAGGAACTGTCAGGCCAAGGGTAGCACGGATGTTACGACTCGACGCCAGATCGATGGTGGTTCATCACGCCTACGATTATGCGCCTGCGTAGCGGACCTATGATTAGAGTGACGGTGGAGACAGTATATCCTTAACCCTACAGAGTTTTGTATCTGATGTGTTTAGTGTTATGTTCGGATAGCTTTGTGCTAAAATGTGATTTAGAAACACAGTTAGTGTAGAAGGGTAAGCCTGGGGGCATGGTAAGTGTGAACCTTAGACTATTTCATGATTGAGACCTTAGAGGTAAGGTCGTCTTGTGTAAAAGATTTATTTTATGTTTGACCTTTATTAGAGTGCGTAGTATACGTGGAGTTATTGTGGGGAATTCCTTGGGTTGTGTAAAATGGAAGTGGTAGCTTTCATGACTTGAATAGGTAAGATTGTTCCGGATCGGGGAACAAGAGTGTGGCGCGGTTGTGGGGTCGGGTTGAGGACCATTCGCGGGTCAACCCGCAGCCCGGTTTGTGGTGGGGTCGATTCGAGTGGTCTGCCAGTGGTAGGGTCACGAGGATGCTAGGCCCGAGTTTTGTTAACCATCGTATGAGTTCGTGGATGCGTTCGACCAGAATCGGTTCGTGAAGGCCGGGAATGGCCTTGGCGGAAAAGTGAAGCTAGTAAGATGACCAAGTTTGGAGGTAGTGACTCCACAGTTTTGGAAACTGAAGTGATGACTGAAGTATGGTACGTACTGGGAGAGTTCAAGTGTTCGAGGGGGGCACGACGAGTAAGGAAGGAAGAGAACGTGTGTTATTTCGTGGCCAAGCTGTGGCGACTTGTTAGAGGAACTTCATCGATATCCGTCTTGAGAAGAACATTCGGGACGAATGTTTCTAAGGAGGGGAGAATGTTATACCCCGTATTTCCAGAGTATGTACGTGTGGGCATACGTAGAGAAGTTGGAGCCTTAAAGTTAGGCATGTTTCGAAAATTTGTGCACAACACCCGATTAGAGTCGTTTTTCGACGAAACGTTTTACTAAGCTTGCGAAGGAAAAATTCTGGCTATGTCATTTAGTATTTTTGCGGATTTTTCCGAGAGACGGAACATTTTTGGACCAACGGGAGGGTGACACTTGTCACCCTCATTGGACGGTTTGAGAGGCCACGGCTAGGAGGGTTTTGAGGCCCTTTTCATGGGTCTTTGTTTTGTGAGGGATTTAAGGAGTAGGTTAGGGTGCACTTGTGCCAATCTTGGCCATCCACTTTCCCCCCACATGGCTTGATCTTGTCCGTTGGTGTCCCTATAAATACCCCCCATTTGTGATGAACTTATTCATCCATTCCTCACTTTGTCTAAGCCTTGAAAACTCTCCCCTCCTTTGTATTGTTCTCGTCCAAGCCTCTCCCCCTTCCCCTTTGAGTGGCCTTGTGGCCGAGAGGGGTACCCTCCCCCCTTGGTAGTGCTCTGGCCAGGTACCCCCTTGCCTTGTTGTTCTCGTATAATACCCCCTCCCTTGTGGTATTGAAATACTTCTCCAAGTATTGTTATAATGCCCAAAATACCTTAGCCTTTACCTTGTAGTATTCCAAAAGTTACCTCTATACGTAGAGCCCGGAAATACTACCTTTGGTCCTTTTAGTCTCAAACCAAAACCCTAAGGAAATCTTCATAGCGAGTTGAAGTATTTAAGTAGAAGTTGGTTAGAACTTCTAAGGGTTGTTTGGAGCGGATTGGAGCGCACGGAGTAGGAGCTAAACCTTGCTCAGGATCGACTTTTATCTCGGATAATTTTGGGCTTATCGAGGTAAATATTCTTGTCCCCTTATTGTAATTAGAAATTACATATTATAGGATTATATAGTTGAGGCATACTATATATAGAACTAAGCATAGCTTTGCGGCAATGTCTTTTGACTTAAGCCTGAATTTAAAGAAGAGAACTGAACTGTAATTACATAGGACTGTATTACAGTAGACTTGTGGTATTACTATATAGTAGAATTGTATACGTCCGGTTAGACGTATAACCCCCCCCCCCCTGGTTGGCTTGGTAGCCGGCCTCGATAGAGGAAGAGATTTACGCGGTTTGCGGGGAGAGTCTTTGAATTTTACGTAGAATATGGAACCATGCGGTTAGAAGTTAATAGGCGTTTGTGGCCTTATAGGTGGAAGTACTACGAGTAGCGTATTCTACTTGAAGAGTGGAAACGGCTAGCGATTCTGATCTTGTGGAGCGTTTTGCTTATTATCGATAATCGTCGCGAGTATGTGAACCTCTTCCTATCCTTCTAGCATGATGCTTTGTAAACTATGTAGTACGGTGAGCGTCATGTGCTAAATGAGTTGGTTGGTTTAAAACATAGGGTGTTATAATAGCTTTATGGGAAGTTAGTTATAACGACTCTATGTAGGTAAAAGATTGGTTTATTGATTGTAGAAGTTAAGAGACTTGATCTTGAAAGATAAGAGACTTAACTTGTTTTACTTGTTAATTAACATTTTGTTAAAAATGTTGTAAAACCTCATTCGCGAGTAATGAGTACTTGGTTTTAAAAGAATAATGTTTTACTGATTTCGGAAATGAGAATAAGTGTCGAGCAAACCACAGCAGCGCTAATAAAGGAAAGTGTATTGACAAATAACTAATTATTATTAAAACCAGTAGAAACCTCCATCTGCATAGAAGCTAAGATAAGACAAAATTGTATTACATTTCCTAGATCATGGTCTCAGAATAAGATTGTTGTAAACAAGAATAAACGGCTCACGTACAAGACATATGTTACTCAATTGTTTTAAAAGAGATTAAGACTATGAGTTATGAAACCTTTCTAAAATGAGAAACTTGAGCATTTGAAATTAGGCAAACTTGAACGTTTGGAAAATAATGTTGTTACTTGATTTTACAAAGGGAAGTATTTTGGTTTACTTAAAAAGATAGTCACTCTATTTTATACTACGGGTATTATGTGACTTTTTGTGAAAGAACGGATCCTTTAAAAAGAGTTAATGTCGTAGTACTTTAGGTTAAAACCGGACTTGGATACAAAATGGAAGTACCTTGAGTTGTGTATAACTTGCCTATGCTTGTTGTTGTGTAACTCGCCTATGCTTGTTGTTGTGTAACTACTTTATGCTTGTTGTGATAGCCTTTGTTGTGCAAATGTTGATATCGGTGACTTCTTGAGAAAGAGTTGATCTTTTATAAAAGTCTAGAAGTATGGTAATTTGCTTGAGCTTGTTTGTGATAGCTTTGGTTATGCGGTATATTGTTATTATTGTTGCATCATGGACATGTCTACACCGTCACGAGTCAGGGGCATGTGGCCATGCGGCGGGGTTGATTACCGATATATTGTTATTGTGGTTACATGGACATGTCTACACCGATCTGGTCGGGGCATGTGGCGTGGCGAGGGTTGATTACCCAATATATTGTTATTGTGGTTACATGGACATGTCTACACCGTCACGGATTCGGGCGTGTGGCCGTGCGGCGGGGTTGATCACCCATATATTGTTGTTGATGTTACATGGACATGTCTACACCGAGCGTAATTCGGGGCGTGTGGCCGTGCGGCATTGTTATTATTATTGCATCATGGACGTCTACTGCCGTCACGAGTCGGGGGCATGTGGCCATGATGCAAATATGATTGATGTTGTGGGCGTGAGACCCATAGTTATATTGAGTAATGACATTGAGGGAGTGAGTCCCTGACTTGACTGCTTTTATGATTGCGTACTGTATTTTTGTTATCATACATGTCTCCGCTTTATGTATCGTTATGATTTAAGCTGCGATATTTTCGATTTCACATACTTGGTACTGTTATCGACCTCCTTCGGGGGGCTGCGTTCATGCCGCAGGTAGGAGTACATCGGTAGTTGATCCTCGCTCTTAGGATCACGGTTCAGCGTTGGGAAGCTCCGTCCTTCGGAGGCTTATCTTTTGGTATGTTACCCTGAGTTGTAGGTTTTTGTACATTCAGGGGTATGGCGGGGCCCTGTCCCGTCATGTTGTATAAAAACTCTTAGAGTGCAGAAATCTTTGTTGTGGGCGGGGTTTGTAAAAAGGATTAAAGCATTCGTTTTGAAAGAGTTATATATATATACTTTATTGGAAGGTAACCGTTTGGTTGGCCTGTTTTATGATCATATATCTTGTTTCTTGTGTAAGTTTTATTTTTCCGCTGGTTTTCTCTGATGTTGTATCACTAGGGTGCCCGGGGTAAGGCACCAGTCACGGGCCCGGGATCGGGTCGTGACAACATAGTTTACAAAGCATCATGCTAGAAAGGATAGGAAGAGGTTCACATACCTCGCGACGATTATCGACAATAAGCAAAACGCTCCACAGTACTGTAACCCGGCTAGCCTTTTCCACTTTTCAAGTAGAATACGCTACTCGTAGTACTTCCACCTATAAGGCCACAAACGTCTATTAACTTCTAACCGCACGGTTCCATATTCTACAGAAAATTCGGCAAGACCTCCGCATGGCCGCGTAAATCTCCTCCTCTATCGAGGCTCTACCTAGCCAACCGGGGGTTGTACTTAAGGGACGTATACAATTCTACTAAACAGTAATACCACAAGTCTCTGTCATGTCTGATCCTATGTAAAATCTGATTCGATTCTCTTCTTTATTCAGCTTAAGTCAAAAGACATTGCCGCAAAGCTATGTTGATTCTATATATAGTATACTTCAACTATATAGTCCTACAACATGTAATTTCCAATTACAATAAGGGACAAGAATATTTACCTCGATAAGCCCAAAATTATCCAAGTTATAATGTCGATCTGAGCAAGGTTTAGCTCTACTCAGTGCGCTCCAATCGCTCCAAACAACCCTTAGAAGTTCTAACCAACTTCTATTTAAATACTTCAACCAACTATGAAGATTTCCTTAGGGTTTCGGTTTGAGACTAAAGGACAAAAGGTAGTATTTAGACTCTACGATAGAGGTAACTTTTGGAATACTACCAGGTAAAGGCTAAGGTATTTTGGGCATTATAACAATACGTGGAGAAGTATTTCAATACCACCAGGGAGGGGGTCTTATACGAGAACAACAACGCAAGGGGGGGTGTCCCCCTCGGCCAACACAACTAGGAGGGTACCCTCTCGGCCACAAGGCCTCTCAAAGGGGGAGGGGGTGTGGCGGACGAACACAACAAGAAGAGGGGAGGGAGATTTCAAGACTTGGAAACATTTTTGGATGAATGAAGTCTTCACAAAGGGAGGGGTATTTATAAGGAAGCCAAGGGCCAACCAATGGACAAGATCAAGCCATGTGCAAGGCAAGTGTAAGGCCTTGATCAAGCCAAGTGCACCCTAACCCTACTCCACAAAATAAGGCACCAAACAAGCCATAAAACAAGGCACAAAACAAGGCCAAAACAAGGAGCCAATCGGCCATTAAAACGTGACCCAATCGGCCAACCCAACGTCGGCAGGGGTGACAAGTGTCACCCTCCCGTTGGTCCAAAACATTTCGTCTCTCGGAAAAATCCGCAAAAATAAAAAAGGACATAGTCGGAATTTTCCCTTCGCAAGTTTTGTAAAACGTTTCGTCGAAAAACGACTCTAACCGGGTGTTGTGCACAAAATTCGATCCAATGCCTAACTTAAGGCTCAAACTTTCGTACGTACGTCTCCACGTACATACTCAGGAAAATACGGGGTATAACATTATCATTGGTTTTAAAATGGTAACTTGATTTAAGTATAGGTTACTTGTTTTGAAAAGAGTAAGTATTTGAGTTTTAAAGAGTATACTTGATGTTGTTTTAAAAGAAAGGCACTTGGTTTAAAAAGTATAGAGTACTTGATTTTAAAAGTCTTGTAAAGGTTTTTACGAAAGTAAAGTAATTTGGTTTGAAAAGGAAATGTGTTTTTGATACTACGAGTATTAGTATCTTTTACGTAAAAGAGGTCTTTTTGAAAGAATGAAAGTGGGTATTATTTTTGGGTTTGAAACCCGTATTGTTGACATAAAATGAAAGTACCTTGAGTTGTGTGTAACTTGCCAGTATTGTATTTTTATACCACCGCGTCTCTCAATGGAGGGCCGGTTGATTTGTTATGATCTTACTTGGACGTACCGGCAGTGACGGAGGATTCCACGGGTGCGCTCCTGTTGATAGCGTTATTCCATGGACTAGCTCTCCATGAGGTTTTACTGATTCGGCCTTGGTATCTGGTGGTTGGCTTTCGTACTTGCCCCGTCTCGTGGCTGATTCGGCCTTGGTACCTGGTAGTTAGCCTTCGCACTTGCCCCGTTCAGTTTAGTGGCGAAGTCTCGTGACACGACGCGGTACACAGTAGTTAGCCTTACTTGCCCGATCGGCTCGTGACCACGACGCGGTACCTGGTAGTCGGCTTTCGTACTTGCCCCGTGTCAGCTTCGTGGTTTGGTTACATAGTATTGTTAGTACGGCTTTGGTATCTGGTAGTTGGCTTTCGTACTTGCCCCGGTCAGTTGATGATGCGGCTTTGGTATCTGGTAGTTAGCCTTCGTACTTGCCCCGTACGGTTTTTATGACACAGGTGGGACCTGGTGTTCATGTGTACTTCTTGGTGTTATTATATCATAGACTGCCGGCAGTGAGGAAGGTATTCCACGGGCATGATTGATGTTGTGGGCGTGAGACCCATAGTTATATTTGAGTGATGACTTTGAGGGCGTGAGTCCCTGACTTGACGGATTTGCATACATGTATATCTTGTAGTTTGGTTATCATATATGTCTCTGCTTTATATAGACTACTATGATTTCATTCTGATATTTTCAGTTTCACATACTTGGTACTGTTGTCTTGACCTCCTTGGGTGCGTTCATGCCGCAGGTAGAGGTACATCGGTTGTGGATCCTCGCTCATAGGATCACAGTTCAGCGTATTGGGAAGCCCCGTTTCTCCAGAGGCTTATCTTTGGTATAGTCCCCTATTAGTGTAGTTACTTGTACATTCAGGGGTATGGCGGGGCCCTGTCCCGTCATAGTTATTGTTATAAAACTCTTAGAGGTCTGTAACACTGTTGTGGGCAGAGTTTGTAAAAAGGATAACTGTTCGGGTTTTTATGTATATATAAAAAGGGCGACCGCTTGGGTTAGCCTGTTCTTATCATATATCTTGTTTCATGTTTAAGTTTTTATTTTTCGCTGATTTTTTTCTCTGATGTTGTATCACTAGGGTGCCCGGGGTAAGGCACCAGTCATGGGCCCGGGATCGGGTCGTGACATTATTTTCGGAAATGGTCACGTGGGACCCACGGGAGAAATTTACGGTTTTGTGGGGCCCACTTTGTTTTTGAGGTTTTCGGTATTTTGGATATTTTCGGAAGACGAAATATTTTGGACGAGTCGGGGGGTGACACGTGTCACCCCCATGTGTCACCTTGGCCGAATTGGAGGGACAAGTGGCTAGCCACTTGTCCCCTTGGCCGAAATGGCCATGACACTTGGAAGCCCAAATCGTTGGCCATGTGGTGTGGTGGGACCCACACACACATGGCCCAATCTTGACCACACACTTGCATAGATCTTGACCCTTGATTCTTCTATATATACCCCCTTAAGTTGAAGACTAAATTCATCCCACACTTGAATACTTTCCAAAGCAAATACTCCTTCCCCTTTGTAGTGTTTTCGTCCCTCCCCTCTCTTGTGTAGAAAATACCTTGTGTATTGTTGTATAATCCCAAATACCTTAGCCTAGTATCCCTAGTTGTATTTCAAAGTTATTTCAATACTAGGAGCCCGGAAATACTACTTTATTCCAATAGTCGCAAAATGAACCCTAGAAAATCTTCATAATCTTGGTTGAAGTGTTAATAGAAGTTATTTAGAAACTTCTAAGGGTTGCTTGGAGCGGGTTGGAGCATTTTGCTAATTGTCGATAATCGTCGCGAGGTATGTGAACCTCTTCCTATCTTTTCTAGCATGATTGTTGTGAACTATGTAGTACGGTAGACGTACATGTGCTAAGTGAATTTGGTTGGGTTATTGATTTTAAAAGATAAAGGACTTGACTTATATTTGACTTGATATAATATGTGAAGAACTTGAATTGTGTAGAAAGTTGTGAAACCTCATTCGCGAGTAATGAGTACTTGGTTTTAAAGTAATAACGTTATATTGATTTCGGGAATGAGGATAAGTATCGAACGAACCACTGCAGCATTAATAAAGGAAAATGTATTGACTAATTAATTGCTATTAAAACCAGTAGAAACCTCCATCTGCATAGAAGCTAAGATAAGACAAAATTGTATTACATTTCCTAGATCATGGCTGCTTTAATAAGAATCACTATAAACAGGCATTAATTTTCTTGAATTTCCAAAGTAAGGAACTTGATTTCTAAAAGAAAAGAGACTTGAGGAATTGAAGAGTTTTTGGTTTAAAAGAAAGGCATGGTTTTGTCTTAAATTGGTTTAAAACATAAAGTGTTATAATAGCTTTATGGGAAGTTAGTTATAACGACTTTATGGAAACAAAAGAATGGTTTTATTATTGGATTTAAAATGTATACTTGACGTTGTTTTAAAAGTGTAAGCCACTTGGTTTAAAAAGTATAAAGTACTTGATTTAAACATGAACGTGTTTGGTTCTACGGATAATAGTATCGAGTTGTTTTTACGTAAAAAGAGATCTTTTTGAAAAGAGTTAAAATACGTAGTACCTTGGGGTTAAAAATAAGGTTTTGTTGTAATAAAAAGAATGTCTAAAAGTATGTTGAACTTGCCTATGCTTGTGGTGATAGCCTTTGTTGTGCAAGTGTTGTATTTCCGTGCTACCGCGTCTCTCGTTGGAGGGCCGGCTATCTGGTTGATTGATGGACATACTGACACGATGGGTGGCCCACGAGTATGCTTCCACTTTGATTGTTACTTTGTTATTTCCTTTGGACATACTGACACGATGGGTGGCCCACGGGTATGCTTCCATTAGGATTATTCCATGGACTAGCTCTCCATGAGGTTTTACTGATTCGGCTTGGTATCTGGTAGTTGGCTCTCGTACTTGCCCCGAAGTCGTGGCTGATTCGGCAGGGTATCCGGCGATTAGCCTTGACTTGCCCGCTCGGTTTGTGACGAAGTCTCGTGATTCCGGCTTGGTATCTGGTAGTTAGTCTTCGTACTTGCCCCGGCCAGCTACGTGGCGCAGGCTTGGTATCTGGTAGTTGGCTTTCGTACTTGCCCTGGGTCAGCTTCGTGGTATGGTTATGTAGATTTGTTGGTACGACTTTGGTATCTGGTAGTTGGCTTTCGTACTTGCCCCGGTCAGTTGATGATGCGGCTTTGGTATCTGGTAGTTAGCCTTCGTACTTGCCCCGTACGGTTTTTATGACACAGGTGGGACCTGGTGTTCATGTGTACTTCTTGGTGTTATTATATCATAGACTGCCGGCAGTGAGGAAGGTATTCCACGGGCATGATTGATGTTGTGGGCGTGAGACCCATAGTTATATTTGAGTGATGACTTTGAGGGCGTGAGTCCCTGACTTGCGTATTTACATATTATGTACTGTAGTTTGGTTATCATATATGTCTCCTATTTTATATAGACTACTATGATTTCATTTACAGTATTTTCAGTTTCACATACTTGGTACTGTTATGCGACCTCCTTGAAGTGCGTTCATGCCGCAGGTAGAGGTACATCGGTTGTGGATCCTCGCTCATAGGATCACAGTTCAGCGTTTTGGGAAGCTCCGTTTCTCCGGAGGCTTATCTTTGGTATAGTCCCCTGTTAGTTTAGTTACTTGTACATTCAGGGGTATGGCGGGGCCCTGTCCCGTCATAGTTATGGTTACATTCTTAAGTGCTGTAATCTTGTTGTGGGCAGGGTTTGTAAAAGGATTTAACTGTTCAGTTTGATATATATATGTATATATTCAGGAAGGTGACCGTTTTGGTTAGCCTGTTTCATACTTTATGTCTTGTCTCATGTTTTAGTTTTTATTTCCGTTGATTTTCTCTGATGTTGTAGATAACTAGGGTGCCCGGGGTAAGGCACCAGTCACGGGCCCGAGGTCGGGTCGTGACAAAAGTGGTATCAGAGCAGTTAGTCCTCGGAAAATGTCTACAGACCGTGTCTAGTAGAGTCTTGATTATCGGTTTGTTGTGCACCACATCTATAATCAGGAGGCTGCAGGACATTTAGGATTGGTTTCCATTCTTCTCACTCTGAGATCGTGCCTTAGAGCTGTGTTGTAAGTTGGACTCCCTCTGACGTGTTCTTTTATATCAGTTATGCCTCTACGCAAGGCAACCAGAGCCCGAAGCAAAGCGGCGAAGGAGGCTGCGAGTAGAGCACGGAGGTTACGGCGAGAGGCCCGATTTTACCCGGTGGTGCTACGACGGTGGATTCTACGACGCCCGGCCCAACAGAGTTTAGAAGCGGCGGCGGTAGCCACGAGGCCACGCTTCTCCGAGCCTCCAGCCCCACGTCCAGTAACAGAGGAGATGGCTTGCTAGGAGATGGCCCAGTTACTAGTTACGTTTATGGCGAGACTTGAGGACAGACGGGAGCCGGTGGTACGAAAGTGCACCCTGGGCGATAGTTGGAGACCGGGACTTCTTAAGTTGCGATCCACCGATGTTCTATGGATCGAGAGGCGAGATGACCTCGGGAGTTTATCCGATTCTGACGGATCATGAGAGTGATCAAGGCCTCGAGAGTCGGTGGTATTGGGTTCGCATCGGTGCGTGATCGCAATGATCGTGGTTTGATTCACGGAACCGTCGGGAGCATGCGCTTCGGTGTATGGGGCAGTTCTCGTGGCATTCTTGCACATTTCTTGCCCCCACGATGAGAGCTCGGGACAGATTTTTGATGTTGAGGCGGGGCGGCGTATGGTTGGAGTACAACGTGAGTTCGACTCGTTGGCGATATGTCCGGCGTTAGTGGCAAATATGGAGGACGAGTGCACCGCCACGCCACGGGCTCGATGACTACTTGGCGAGGCTTGCTCGGTGTAGCTCTTCACCGGGCATGGATATTGCTGCGTGCGAGCTTATGCGCAGGTGTGAGGCGGAGAGGTCGACGGAATGACCGGATCGGCGTAAGAGGCGAGCAGCAGGTCTTTTGGCGACTTTCGAGGCGCACCGCCTCGGCCAGACTAGTTATGCGCCTCCACCGATGAGCGGTCCTCCACGGTCTTGTGGCATCCAGAGTATTCGAGAGCAGGTCGTGGCTCGAGGTTGAGTTCAGGTCACCCCGTAATTTCAAATATAAGATAAGTTGGCAAACATGTGTCGAACGGAGTTTTAGCCTTTTTTTTTAGTGTTGTACCCAAAAGTTATTTTTAGAAGTATGGGGTGTTTATCAAGCCTAGTATATTAGTTGGATGAGTCTAGTTTCCAACGCAACAAACTGCTCGTAGATGGGACATCGGAGCGGAGAGGCATGGGCGTTAGAAATTCGATGGCAGCGCAGAGGAAGGATTTTCGTATCGTGTCTCAGCACGCATTGCCACAGAGGCGCGCGCCACTAATCTGAAAATCCTCGGAGGTTTGCGCCGCGCCGGCTGCAGGGCGCGCCAAGGGATTTTTCTGCGGAAAGTGCTAAAAACAGGGGATATTTTCGAAAAGGGACTATGGGAGGGTGACAAGTGTCCCTCCCATCTTGTTGACCACGAAAAGGACCCTATTTTAGGACCAAGTCTTGAAAGACTTAGTCATTTCATCTTAGAACTCCTAAAAACCCTCTCCCTTTCTCTCTAGAGGTTTAAGAAAAAAAATGAAAAGCCTAGCTTAGTGGGTTTTGTGGGAGCGGCGGTAAGGAGGAATAGTGTTGGTAAGCTTGTGGGAAGCACGAAGACGAGGTTGACGGGGTTAGGAGTTGAAGAAAAAGAACTTTGGTGGGCTAACCCAAAAGGTAAGAGATTTCCTCTTCTCTTGGAATTGATAATAATCCTTGTTATAGTTGATATTGACCACGTGAATCATGTGTTAGATTGATATGTATATTAGGTTTTGATAGCCATTTGAAATGGGAAATACAAAGGAAATCGATAGTTATACTTGTCGCATGTTATGTAAGTATACGCTTAAAATTGGGAAAATTGGTTGTGACTATAACATGCATGAAAACATTACGGATGGATTTATGGTGGTTATACCATATAATCGGAAAGGACCATTCGTATTGGACTACCTTATTTAAATTGTGGTGAGCCAATTGGGGCTGTTTGGTTATTGAATTCGGCCTCGAAAGAGGTGGCAAAGTATGTAGAAACAAAGGAGGTGCTGTCCGATTTTCCGTAGAAAATAGCGACTTAACACTTATAATATTCTACGTTGAAGTGAGGCATTAATAGACGTATTGTGAATATTATAGGTTGACACACTTCGGGCGGGACTTTGTACTTGGCAAGTGGTTTGACCCGGCAAGGTATGTAGAACTATTCCTATCTTTGAGCATGACTAGTTTCACGTATATAGTACGGTAGACATACAAGACTTTGACATTCTTTACTAGCTTTATGAAATGCCAAGTCGGGTGAGTTAGGAGATTAACTCACTTCTTTGAAAATACTAAGGATGTCTTAAAGTTTTATTAAGGTTAAGGGACTTGAAGAGTTTTAAAGTGTCACGACCCGTTAGGGCGTGGTAGTGCATTACGGGCACAGCGATCATCAGAGAAAATCAGCGGAAAATATAGAACAAGACATGAAACATTTTGAAAAGAGAAAACAGTTTATCTGTAGAAAAGCTTGCCTTTCGGCATATAAACTGTTTTCTCTTTTCAAAATGTTTCATGTCTTGTTCTATATTTTCCGCTGATTTTCTCTGATGTACTGCTGCGAAGGCACCGATCACGCCCCGAACGGTCGTGACAAAAGTGGTATCGAGCGATTAATCCTCGGAAAGTGTCTACGCACCGTATCTAGTAGAGTCTTGATTATCGGTGTTGTGCACCACACCAATAATCGTGAGGCTATAGGATATTTAGGATTGGTTTCCATTCTTCTCACTCGAGATCGTTCTTTAGAGTCGTGTTAAAGTTGGACCTCTAACGTATTCCTTTTACGTAGCTTATGCCTCGCGTAAACCGCCCGGGCGAAGGGCAAAGCGGAGAGTTGCTAGTGGGACACCTAGAGTCACGAGGCTCGGGCGGTCTATACGAGACGGCGAGTTCTACGACGCCGCCGAGAGGTTTAGGGCGCGGCGGCCGATGAGACCACGCACCTACACCTCCGGTCCCACACCGGAAGCAGATGAGATGGGTTCTGAGAGATGGCCCGATTCATCGGCGAGATCGTGGCGAACATGAGCGGTGGAATCTGGCGATTCGATCCAGCCCGATCGTACCGTGGTTCACCCGAGGGCAGAGAGTTTGAGGCTACGAGACTTCCGAGTTGTAGCCGCCGTAGTTTTACTGGTGGCCGGGAGGATGATCCGCAGGAGTTCATCCGTCGCTCTGAGGATTTTGAGAGTGATCAGGGCGTCGGAGACCGAGTCCGTGATCTTTGGTTCGCATAGGCTGCGTGATACCGCAGTCGATTGGTTTGTTTCGTGGGAGTTATCCCGGGGAGAGCACGCGTCCCCAACTACTTGGGATGAGTTCTCAGAGGCTTTCCTCACTCACTTCTTGCCTCCACAGATTAGGAGGCGCGGTGATAGATTTTTCTTTGAGACAGAGGGACGCGGTCGGGAGTACAATGTCGAGTTCGATTCTTTGGTTCGATATGTCCCAGCATTGGTAGCAGATATGGAGGATAGGGTGCACCACTACGTCACCGGGCTAGATGACTATATGGCCGAGTCTTGTGCGGGTGTTTCTCTTCAGCCGGGTATGGACATTACCCGCATGCAGGCTCATGCTCTTGGATGCGAGGAGCGTAGAGACCGACGGGTTGTGAGCAGGAAAGAAGACCAGACAGCAGGTCTTTTGGTGGCTATCGTGGTGGCGGCCTCAGCAGATCTAGATTTGCACCACGGCCCGGCTCGAGCACTCTGCGCGCCTCAGGCCACGGCCAGGACATTCGAGAGCAGACCAGGGCCCCAGGACTTCAGACATCCAAGTCGCCAGATGCGGCGATCGGACCACCGCCGGTGTGGCCGTCGGTAGATCCCACCGGGAATTGTGGTGCTGTTCGGAGCCTTCTGATTGTGGCCAGCAGGTCACTTTGCGAGACTTCCGACTAGAGTGGCGCGGTGGTAGGAGTCGACTCTGAGTTCTTTCGTCGGGTCTTCATCCCCGACATTTACTCGCCGGAGAAAGGTACTCATGGGCGGCCAGGTCGCGCAGAGGTCGTGGCGGGTCCCGATTCTAGCGGTCCTCAGACCCGCATTGATGCCTTGTCCAGCCGGCAGGATCAGGAGGCCTCACCTGATGTCGGCACCGGTACCTTATCAGTTTCAGGGTTGGCTGTTTATGCCTTGATAGATCCGGGTTCTACTGCATCTATATATCTCCCTTGTTGCTAGTAGATAGGGATAGAGCACGAGTCCATAGACCACTTTCGAGGTAGCTACGCCATGGGTGATTCGGTGGTAGCTCGGCGGGTATATAGGGCTTGTCTGTGACCATTCTGATCGTCGGACCCAGCCGACTTGATAGAGTTGGAGATGATTGACTTCGACGTGATCATGGGGATGGATTGGCTAGCTTGCTACGCCAATGTAGACTACAGAGAGAGAGTAGTAATGCAGTTCCAGTTTCTGAGAGCCGGTTGTTGAGTGGGAGCACACGGTATTGCCGGGGTAGGTTTATTTCCTACCTCAAGGCTAGGAAGATGGTGCGAAGGGTATATCTACCATCTCGCTCGGGTGTTTGATATCAAGGCTGCGGTACCAGATTTTCCGTCGATTCGATGGTCAGAGAGTTCCCAGACGTGTTTCCAGACGACCTCCCGGGTATCCCTCCTGAGAGGGAGATTGAGTTTTGTGTAGACATATTGCCAGACACTCGGCCTATTTCCATTCCGCCATACAGAATGGCACCTGCCGAGTTGAGAGAGTTGAAGGATCAGCTTAGAGATTTGCTGGAGAAGGGCTTCATCAGGCCTAGTGTTTCTCCCTGGGGAGCGCCGGTATTGTTCGTGAAGAAGAAGGACGGGACGCTGCGCATGTGTGTTGATTACAGGCAGCTGAACAAGGTGACCATTAAGAACAGATACCCCCTTCCCAGGATTGATGATTTGTTCGACCAGTTGCAGGGTGCGAGATGTTTCTCCAAGATTGATCTACGGTCGGGCTATCATCAGGTGCGAGTCAGAGAGTCGGACATCCCTAGGACTGCATTCCGGACCCGGTACGGGCACTACGAGTTTAGGGTTATGTCGTTTGGTTTGACCAACGCTCCGGCGGTATTCATGGATTTGATGAACCGAGTGTTCAAACCATTTTTGGACACGTTTGTGATAGTGTTCATCGATGATATCTTGGTTTATTCTCGCTCAGAGCAGGAGCATGCGGAGCATTTGAGGACTGTGCTGACAGTTCTCCGGGACCAGCAGTTGTACGCCAAGTTTTCCAAATGTGAGTTTTGGTTGACTTCGGTGGCTTTTCTTGGGCATATTGTCGGGGCTGATGGCATTCGAGTGGATACGGCCAAGATCGAGGCAGTCAGGACTTGGCCTAGACCTACTACTCGGCAGAGGTTCGCGATTTCGGGCCTTGCAGGATATTATCGCGTTCGTGGAGAAGTTTGCTTCTATCTCGCACCATTGACTAGGTGACTCGGAAGGCAACCAAGTTTGATGGACTGATGCTTGTGGCGTGGTTTCGATTGGTGAAAGAGAGATCGACGCCCGTTCTTACTCTTCCGGAGGCGACGGTTATGTTGTGTATTGTGATCGTCGAGCATCGGGTTGGGATGTGTTGATGCAGAGGCAAGGTTATAGCGTATGCATCCCGACGGTGAAGAAACACGAGAGGAACTACCCCACCCATGATTTGAGTTAGCGTGGTGATTCACGCCAAGATGCGGAGGTACTACTTGTATGGGGTTCATGTGGATATTTATACGACCACAAGAGCCTCAAAGATATCTTCACCGGGGAGCCGAACTTACGGCGAGACGGTGGTTAGAGTTGCTTAAGGATTACGATGTTGATATCTGTACCACGGGAAGGCCAATGTTGTGGCGTATGCCTTAGTCATAGGTCGATGGGAGCCTATCGGATGTGCGGCGAGAGGAGGACATGGTTCGTGATTTGCATCGATTAGCGAGCCTTGGTGTCCGCTTGATTGATTACGATAGCGGTGGGGTTCGAGTTCGTGAGGTTGCGAGTCTTCCATCGTCGAGAGGTGAAGAGGCAGCGATTCGAGGATCCGGCTTTGACACGTTATCGTGACGCGGCTCTTCGTGAGGAAGGGTCCTTTCGAGGTAGCACGATGGGGTGCTAAGGTTTGAGGCGAGTTGTGTGTTCGGATGTTTCGTGACTTGCGGCGGAGTTCTTGGGGAAGCACACAGCGCAGCGTTACTCTATCCATCGTGGTCGACCAAGATGTACCACGACCTTAGATCTGTGTATTGGTGGGATGGCTTGAAGAGGGACGTTGCAGAGTTCGTAGCTCAGTGCCCGTGTTGTCAGCAGGTGAAGGTAGAACACCAGAGGCCTGGTGGTTTGTTGCAGACGATAGAGATCCCGACCTGGAAGTGGGAGGTAATCAACATGGACTTTATCACAGGATTACCTCGCACTCAGAGGAGACATGATTCTATATGGGTTATCGTCGACGGTGTCGAAATCAGCCCACTTTCTTCCGTCGGGCGACTTTTGGTGAGGATTATGCGGACTTTACATCCGAGAGATCTTGATCGCATGGAGTCCCTATTTCGATCATATCGCATGCAGGAGCCCGGTTACGGCTAACTTCGGAGGTCTTTCGAGAGGTTTAGGGGCAGCGGTGAGCTTAATCGCATTCCATCCACGAGCAGACGACAGCCGAGCGCACTATCCGCACTCTTGAGGATATGCTGCGAGCCTGTGTTATCGACTTCAGGGGTAGCTGGGAGGATCATTTGCCTCTAGTTGAGTTTGCGTACAATAATAGCTACCACTCCAGTATTCAGATGGCGCCTTTTGAGGCCTTGTATGTGAGGAAGTGCAGATCGCCTATAGGTTGGTTCGATGTGGGCGAGGTGCAGTTAGTGGGACCAGAGTTGGTGCGAGCGATGGATAAGGTGAAGCTTATCCAGAGAGGTCTTGCGGATACCGTAGTCGGCGTAAGTCATATGCAGAT
The DNA here is from genome assembly GCA_029844215.1 of Przewalskia tangutica. Classification (NCBI taxonomy): domain Eukaryota; kingdom Viridiplantae; phylum Streptophyta; class Magnoliopsida; order Solanales; family Solanaceae; genus Przewalskia; species Przewalskia tangutica. The sequence goes on from CM056727.1 coordinate 72,046,605, forward strand.
CATCGTCGTCGGCATCTGGAGTTCGAGGTTCATGATTGGGTTTTCCTAAAGGTGTCACCCATGAAGGGTGTGATGAGATTCGGGAAGAAGGGGAAACTCAGCCCAAGGTACATTGGGCCGTATCAGATTGTCCGCAGGGTAGGCAAGGTTGTCTATGAGTTGGATCTGCCGTCCGATCTGGAGGCAGTGCATCCGGTGTTTCATGTTTCTATGCTGAGGAGATGTATCGGGGATCCATCTAGAGTGCATCCGATTGACGATGTCCAGGTGACCGAGGGGTTATCGTATGAGGAGGTTCCCATAGCGATAATCGATCGTCAGGTTAGGCGTCTGCGGACCAAGGACGTGGCTTCCGTCAAAGTCTTGTGGCGGAACGAGCTCAGGGAGGAGATGACGTGGGAAGCTGAGGAGGACATGAGGCAGAAGTATCCTCACCTATTCCCCACACCTCCAGGTAATTCACTTTCCTACTTGTAAATCTTCATTATCGTTTATGCCTAAGTGTTGTTCTGTGGCCGTGTGTGGCATTTGCAACTGTTTAAGTTATGAAGAATCTTATCGTTAACTTTCTTGGGAAGGAACATTCGGGACGAATGTTTCTAAGGAGGGGAGAATGTTATACCCGTATTTTTGGAGTATGTACGTGTTATACCCCGTAGTTCCAGGGTATGTATGTGAGGACGTACGTACGAGAATACGACAGAAATTTTGGAAAGAATGAAAGATGTGATTTTTCGACGGAAAAGTTTCCGGGTTTTGTGAAGGAAAAAGGCTCGTTGATGGGAATTGGATTCCCAGATTTGGTATTTGGGCTTCTTGAATTATATTAGAATTATGAGATTTTATTTCCGGAATTGGTCACGTGGGGCCCACGGGAGAAATTTACGGTTTTGTGGGGCCCACTTTGTTTTCGAGATTTTTGCCTTTATGGATATTTTCGGAAGATGAAATATTTTGGACGAATAGGAGGGCGACACGTGTCACCCCCCTAGGTGGCTCTTGGCCAACTTATTCTAGACAAGTGGCAAGACAAGTGGCCAAGTCTTGCTAGATATTTTAGTGTGGACAAGTGGCTTGTGGGACCCACACACACTTGTCCCCAATCTCAACCACACACTTGCCTTCATCCTAGCCCTTGGTTGTCCTATATATGCACCCTTAGTTGATGAAATCTTCCACACTTAGACATTTGAAGACTTGAAAAACCCTCCCTTCTCCCTTGACCTAGAACTCTCGGTTTTGCCCCCATTTCTTGAGCAAAATTTGTCCAACAATTCTTAAACTCTCAAGTGTTCTTCCCTAAGGTGTTAGGAAGATTGTGTACCAAGAGTTGGAAAAGATTTCACACCCCTAGCCTTGAAGAGATGCCTTGGCGAAAGTTGTCATCTTGAAACCCTAAGTGTTCTTCACTTTTGGAGTTGAATCTTGAAGAGAAGTTGGTTAGGAGCTTCATGGGTTGCTTGTAGCGGATTGGACGTAAAGATTTGGAGCTAAGACTTGCTTGGAGCGACTTTAAGAACTTGGATATTTTTGGGCTATTTGAGGTAGTGAAGCTTAAACCTCTTTGTGATTTGGTCAATATACATATATTATAAGTATATTATGAATATATAATATATGGAGTAATGTTTGGAAGAGTTGGATCTTGTTAACTTGTTAAAAGAAAGGATTGGCCGTTTGCCATTAAAATGGTAAAAACGTATCTTACTTGTGAAGAAGTAATTAACAAAGTAACTATAACTTATATTAAGAATGGAAATATAAGTTGGATGACTAATGAGTAATTTGGATAAGTAAAATGGACAAAGTTGGCCAAGGACCCAAACTTAAGGACTGTATTTACTTTGGACTGTATTTACTTTGGACTGTATTTACATTGGACTGTATTTACATTTACATTAAGGAAGATTTTTCAATCGCGTTCCGTTTGGGCGTGTGATCCCCTTTTTAATTATTGTATTGTTATGAAGGCGTGATAGTAAACCGCGTTACCGGTTGGGCGCGTAATCCCCTTCTTTTACTTATTGATGTTATGAAGGCGTGATAGTAAACCGCGTTACCGTTTGGGTGTGTAATCCCCTTCTTTATGTTGTTTAATTATTACGCCTTATATATATATATATATGGTATATATATTACGGTTATTCGGGCCTTGGAGAAAGATGGAAAAGTGAGTAAAAACGGGGGAAGTGCTGCCGAATTTTCCGTAGAATTAGAGGGCTTTTTATTGGTATAAGTCTTCAATGGTGAGTATGGTTTGATAGAAGTACTATGACCATTTTAGGAGTGGAGTACTACGTGTGGCGTGATCTACTTGGCTTAAGGAGTAGCCGACGGGTTGAAGTACTTGGAGCGTTTTGCTTATTGTCGATAATCGTCGCGAGGTATGTGAACATCTTCCTATCCTTGCTAGCATGATGTTTTGTAAACTATGTAGTACGGTAGACGTACATGTGCTAAATGAGTTGGTTGGTTCAAAACATAGGGTGTTATAATAGCTTTATGGGAAGTTCGTTATAACGACTACATGGGTAAAAGAATGGTTTATTGATTGTAGAAGTTAAGAGACTTGATCTTGTAAGATAAGAGACTTAACTTATTTGACTTGTTATATAACATTTTGTTAAAAATGTTGTGAAACCTCATTCGCGAGTAATGAGTACTTGGTTTTAAAAAGAATAATGTTTTACTGATTTCGGAAATGAGAATAAGTGTCGAACAAACCACAGCAGCACTAATAAAGGAAAATGTATTGACGAATGGCTAATTGTTATTAAAACCAGTAGAAACCTCCATGTTATACCCCGTATTTCCAGAGTATGTACGTGAGGGCGTACGTATAAAAGTTTAAAGCCTTGAGTAGGCAAAGTGGCTTGGCCGAATTAAATTTGTTCACAACACCCGTTTAGAGTCGTTTTTAGACGAAACGGTTTCACAGCTTTCGTAGGGGAATTTCCGGCTATGACATTTTTAATTTTTGCGGATTTTTCCGAGAGACGAAACATTTTGGACCAACAAGAGGGCGACACTTGTCACCCTCTCATTGGTTAGGCTTGGACGGTAAAGGGCTTGGCCGAAAGTGTGGTTGAAATAGTCAAGGGTTGGTAGGATATTTTTGTGTTAGTTGGTTAGGGTGCACTTGGCAAGATCTTGGCCCTACACTTGCTATGCACTTGGCAAGATCTTGGCCATTGGTTGGCCTTGGCTTGTCCTATAAATACCCACCTCTTTGGAAGACTTATTCATCCTAAAAATCTCTAAGTCTTGAAAGACTCTCCCACACTCCTCTATTGTTCTCGCCCTCCCATTTCGTGAGGCCCCCGGCGAGTAGCGCGCCCCTCAAGTAGTGTGGCCGTGGGTACCCCACTAGCCTTGTTGCTTTAGTATAATACCCCTTTGTGGTGTAGAAATACTCTCAAAAGTATTGTTATAATGCCCAAATTACCTTAGCCATATACCTTGTTGTATTCTAAGGTTATACCTATCTGAAAAGCCAGAAAATACTATTATACTTAGTGGGTCACAAAACCGAAACCCTAGGAAAATCTCCATAGTCCGGTTGGAGTATTGTGTAGAAGTTGGTTAGAACTTCTAAGGGTGGTTTACTGGTCGGAGCGCGGGGTTGGAGCTAAACGATTGCGGGATCGACTTTAACTAGGATAATTATGGGCTTATCGAGGTAATTATCTTGTCCTCTATTGTAATTGGAAATTACATGATTGAATATATAGTTGAAGTATACTATATAATAGAACTGAACGTAGTTATCGGCAATGTCTTTTGACTTAAGCTGAATAAAACTTACTGGCAATGTCTTGCGACTTAAGCTGAATTTAAAGAAAGTCTTGAATCGTAATTACATAGAACGTATTCTGATGAGACTTGTGTAGTAGTCGTGGAGTAGAATTGTACAGTTAGGGTTAGATGTATAACCCCCCCCTGGTTGGCTCGGTAGCAGGCCTCGATAGAGGAGGAGATTTACCCTGATGCTGGGTGGGGAGGTGCTGCCGAATTTTAGGTAGAATATTCTACGATGAGATCTAAATGTTAAAAAGCGCCTTGAGGCCTTAGAGGGTGACGTACTAAGTGTTGCGCGATCTACTTGGCAGGAGTAGCGGCGGTTGGAAGTACTTGAGCGTTTTGCTATTAGTCGATACTCGCGCGAGGTATGTGAACCTCTTCCTATCTCTTCTAGCATGATATGTGTGAACTATGTAGTACGGTAGGCGTACGTGTGCTAAATGTATTTGATTGGTGTAAAACATAAAGTGTTATAACGGCTTTATGGGAAGTTGGTTATATGACTTTATGTTGGTAAGAAAATACATGTGGTTTTAAAAGGTAGCGATTAGAACTATAAGCGGCTTGTTATGTGTTAATAAAGAACTTGAAGTATTTCAAAAGATTTTGAATCATTTTGAAAGAAGAAGTAATACTTGATTTTTGACAAACCTAAGAGTTATACTAGCTTTATGGGAAGTTAGGTATAACGGCTTAAGAATGTTTTACTGATTTCGGAAATCAGAATGTGTATCGACAAACCACTGCAGCGTTAATAAAAGGAAATGTTTTGAGTAGTTAAGTATTATTAAAACCGAGAAACTTCCATCTGCATAGAAGCTAAGATAAGACAAAATGATATTTCCTAGATCACATTCTTGTAATAAGATTGTTATAAACAAGAATATCCTACTCACATATAAGACTTATGTTTCTCACATTGTTTAAAAGAGAATTATATTCTTAAATGAATAAGACCATGAACTACGAAACCTTTCTAAAATAAGAAACGTGAACATTTGAAATTAGGCAAACTTGGACGTTTGGAAAATAATGTTGTTACTTGATTTTACGAAGGTAAGTGTTTTGGTTTATTTAAAAAAGATCACTCTATTTTATACTACGGGTATTGTGTGTGACTTATGTGAAAGCACGGATCTTTTAAAAGATTTAATGTATGAAGTACTTTAGGGGTAGATACGAACTTGTTAGCTTAAAGTACCTTATGTGTATAACTTGATTGTGTTGGTTTGTGATAGCCTTGTAATACTTTCTTGTTGATTGATAAGTAAACATGTTAGGATGCTACGTGTGTTAGTATCTTGTGTGATCATGATGTAAGGGGGGTCATTCTTGTTGTCTTACGTTGTTAAGCGTTAAGCGTTATCTTTATTATTGTATCACATACCCCTTTGACTTATTATACAGGGCTTGCCACCCTTGATGCGGGTCTTTCTGACTATGCGGTCCTCGTGACTATGCGGAGCGCGGTAGCTCGAGATTGATCATTCGGGTGTTTAGCACGACGCGGGGATTCCTATGCGGTATGTTGAGACTATGCGGTCTTTTGAGACTATGCGGGTTGCGGGAGCCTAGGCGGATACCGAGGTTAGCTGCGCCGATCACGGGGTATACCTCGGTGATGCAGGACCGTGATTCGAGGAAATACCTCATGCGGTCGTGTGTGACCTATGCGGAGTCGCGAGAGTTCGAGGATAGACGCGCATTGATATTGCGGGCGAGTGGCGGCCGATCATGTGGTGCGGTCTAGAAAGACCTCGGGATACGATTTGTGGTATTTTTGGTCGTGGGTCTTAGTAGTCGGCTATGCCTTCGCACTTGCCGTCACGGTTTTATTGTGATAACTTTGAGGCGTGAGTCACGACTTGACATATTTGTTTATTTGTTGTGAATCGTAGTTTGCTTATCATACATGTCTCTGCTTTATAGACTATTATGATTTCATTTCTGATATTTTTAGTTTCATGCACAAATTTTTGTTGTCTTGACCTCGCCGGAACTGCGTTCATCTGCGCGAGTTGAGGTACACGATCGTTGATCCTCGCTCTTGGGTCACAGTTGACTTTTGGGAAGCTCCGTTTCTCGGAGGCTTATCTTGGTATAGTCCCTGTTGTTGTAAGTGCTTACATTCGAGGTATGGCGAACCTGTCCCGTCGTTGTCGTATCTTTTCTTAGAAGTGCATGAAATCTTGTTGTGGCGGGGTTTGTAAAAGGATTAAAGCTGTTCATTTGTAAAAGTTGTTAATTTTATACTTAGAAGGCAAGTTTTCCTCAGACTATTGTTTTGTACTTCACTTGTTTCATGTATGTGTTTTATGTTCCGCTGATTACTCTGATGTTGTGTCACTAGGGTGCCCGGGGTAAGGCACCATTCACGGGCCCCGGAACGGGTCGTGACACTCCATCTGCATAGAAGCTAAGATAAGACAAAATTGTATTACATTTTCTAGATCATGGCTGCTGTAACAAGATTGTTATAAACAAGAATAAACGACTCACACACAAGACATATATTACTCAATGGTTTTAAAAGAGATTAAGACTATGAGTTATTAAACCTTTCTAAAATGAGAAACTTGAGCATTTGAAATTAGGCAAACTTGAATGTTTGGAAAATAATGTTGTTACTTGATTTTACAAAGGGAAGTATTTTGGTTTACTTAAAAAGATAGTTACTCCGTTTTGATACTACGGGTATCATGTGACTTGTTGTGAAGGAAATGGATCTTTTAAAGAGTTAAAATACGTAGTACCTTGGGGTTAAAATCCGGTTGTGTTATAATAAGAAGAATGTCTAAAAGTATGTTGAACTTGCCTATGCTTGTGGTGATAGCCTTTGTTGTGCAAGTGTTGTATTTACGTGCTCCGCGGCTCGTTGGAGGCGGCTATCTGGTTGATTGATGGACATACCGACACGATGGGTGGCCCGGGTATGCTTCCACTATATCGATCCTTCGGACATCGACACGATGGGTGGCCGGGTATGCTTCCATTAAGTGTGATCTTGTTATTTGCTTTGGACATCGACACGATGGGTGGCCGGGTATGCTTCCATTGTGAGTGTTATCTTGTTATTTGCCTTGGACATACCGACACGATGGGTGGCCCACGAGTATCTTCCATTTCTATTGCTATCCGGATATTTCCTTTGGACATACCGACACGATGGGTGGCCCGGGTATGTTTCCATTGGGATGGTTCCATGGCCATGCTTATACCGAGGTGAGATCGGCATGCGGCCGTTGCGAGTTAAATTCGGGTTATATTTGAGTGGTGACTTGAGGCGTGAGCCTGACTTGACATGATCGTTTTTATGTTATGAATCGTAGTTTTGTTATCATACATGTCTCTGTTTTATATAGTGTTATGATTTCATTCTGATATTTCGATTTCACATACTGGGTACTGTTATCGACCTCGCCTGAAGCTGCGTTCATACCGCAGGTAGGTACATCGGTTGTGGATCCTCGCCATAGGATCACGATTCGGCGTGTTGGGAAGCCGTTTCTTGGAGGCTTATCTTTTGGTATGTTACCACAGTGCAGTAGGTTCTTGTACATTCGTGGGTATGGCGGGGCCACTGTCCGTCATAGTTGTTGTCACTCTTAGAAGTGCATGTATCTTGTTGTGGCGAGTTTGTAAAAGGATAACTGTCGGTATTTATGTATATATCGAAGCAAGCTGTTTTGGTTGGCTGTTTATTTATCATGTCTCTTGATTCATGTTCATGCTTTTATTTCTGCTGATTTTCTCTGATGTTGTATCACTAGGGTGCCCGGGGTAAGACACCAGTCACGGGCCCGGGTTCGGGTCGTGACAAAAGTGGTATCAGAGCAGTTAGTCCTCGGAAAGTGTCTGAGACCGTATCTAGTAAGTCTTGATTATCGATGTGTTGTGCACCACATCTATAATCAGGAGGCTGCAGGATATCTAGGATTGGTTTCCATTCTTCTCACTCTGAGATCGTGCCTTAGAGTTGTGTTATAAGTTGGACTCCCTCTGACGTATTTCATTTTACCAGTTATGCCTCCGCCGAGCAACCAGAGCCTAGAAGGGCAAGACAGCGGGAGTCGCTAGTGAGATCTGAGGAGTATGCGAGCGCGAGCGTCGATGCACGAGATTGTGCTTGGACGGCGAGTTTTGCGGCGCCGCCCGGCCAGCGAGTTTAGAGCGCGGCCGTGGGCTGCTGAGACCTGATACGATCCTCGGTCCAGCGGTGGAAGCGGATGAATGGGTTACAAAGAGATGGCCCGATTCTTGGCGGGATCGTGGCCGAACATGAGGATAAGTGGACGCAGCAGCGATTCGATAACACCGTGGTTCACCCGAGATCGGATAGTTTGAGGCTACGGGACTTTCGAGTTGTAGCCGCGAGTTTTATGGGTCGAGGCACGAGGATGATCCGCAGGAGTTCATCAAGCGATTCTGGCCAGTCGTAGAGTGATCAAGCCGGAGACCGAGTCGGTGGTCTTAGGTTCGCATCGATGCGTGATACCGCGATCGGGGTTTGATCGTGGGAGCTGTCGGGAGAGCATGCGCTTCCAGAATATGGGACGAGTTCTCGAGGCATTCTCACTCACTTCTTGCCTCCGCGGATGAGGAGGCGCGGTAAACAGTTTATGATCTTTGAGGCGAGAGAGGCGTACGGTTCGGGAGTACAACGTGGAGTTTGACTCGTTGGCTCGGTATGTCCCCGCTTTGGTGGCAACCATGGAGGATAGAGTGCACCGCTACGCCACGGGCTAGATGATTACTTGCGAGGCTTGTTCGGTGTAGCTCTTGGTAGGGCATGGACATTGCCCCACGCAGCTCGTGCACTAGGATGTGAGGCACGGAGAGGTCGACGGAATGGCCGGGATCGCGAGAAGAGGTCGACAGCAGAGGTCTTTTGGCGACCTTCGAGGCGGACCGCCTCACCGAGCTAGTTATGTACCGCCCGATCTGAGTGGTCCTCCACCGTCTTGAGGCAGTCGTGGCTCCAGGTTCAGATTTCGGGAGAAGCGGGGTGTTAGCGGTGAAGCCACCCCTACCTCGTTGCGACCGTTGTGGTAGGCTCCATTTTGGGAGTGTCGTGCTAATTTGGGAATTTGTTTTACATGCGGCCAGCGGGCCATTTGCGAGAAATTGTCCGACCCGGTGGTAGCGCGGATGTAGAGACTCGGCGCCGGGATCTATGGCTGGTTCATCACCTTCTACAGTTATGCGCCCCGCAGGACATGCCTATGATTAGAGTAAAGCGGTAGATACATGTATATCCTTAACCCTCTAGAGTTTTGGTATGCTTGATATGATGATCTTATTATTGTGTGCTATGTACGGATAGCGTCGTGTTAATTGTGAGTTAGAAAACATGGTTAGTTGGAAAGGTAAGTATGGGGGCATGGTAGGTGTGAACCGTAGAATATTTCACGATTGAGACCTTAGAGGTAAGGTCGTCTTGAGCAAAAGATTTATTTTATGTTTGACCTTTATCAGAGTCGTAGTATCGTGAGAGATATTTGTGTAATAAGTCCATGGGTTGTGTAAAATGAAAGTGGTGGCTTTCATGATGTGAATTAGTAAGATTGTTCGTATCGAGGAGCAAGAGTTGGCGCGACGGAGTCGGGTTGAGGCGTGTGCGGGTCAACCCGTAGCCGGTTTTAGGTGGGGTCAGTTAGGTGGTCCCGCGGATGGTAGAGTCACGAGGGTGCTAGGCCCCGGTTTAGGTGACCATCGTATGAGTTCGTGGATATGTTCGACGAGCGGTTCGTGAAGGCGGGAATAGCCTTAAAGAAGATCGAGGCTAGTAAGATGACCAAGGTTGGAGGTAGTGGCTCGAGAAATTTTGGGAGGCAAGTAATGGCGAAGTATGGTGCATTATCTTGGGAGAGTTCAAGTGACTACGACGAGTAAGGAAAGAAGTGAGCGTGTGTTAGCGAGAATAAGAGATCTTTTGTTGTGAAGTGAAGATCTGAAGGAGTATCCTTTAAACCGGTGGAAGCTTTTGTGATGTTAGAAATGATTCCTCGTTGGCATGGATTTGAGTTTTGCGCACATGTTATATTCGGCCGTTGGTGGCGTGATCGGTTTGTAAGTATAGTAGTGAAGACTATCCGAAGCGCAAGTCGTTAGGAGACTTAGAAGGAACATTCGGGACGAATGTTTCTAAGGAAGAATGTTATACCCGTAGTTCGAGTATGTATGTGAGGACGTGCGTGCGAGAATACGAGAAATTTTGGAAAGAATGAAAGATGTGATTTTCGACGGAAAAGTTTAGGGTTTTGTGAAGGAAAAAGGTTCGTTGATGGAATTGGATTCCCATTTGGTATTTGGGCTTCTTGAATTATATTAGAATTATGAGATTTTATTTAGGAATTGGTCACGTGGGGCCCCAGGGAGAAATTCTGATTTTGTGGGGCCACTTTGTTTCGAGATTTTGGCCTTTATGGATATTTTGGAAGATGAAATATTTTGGACGAATAAGAGGGCGACACGTGTCACCCCCCTAGGTGGCTCTTGGCCGAAATCCCTTGACAAGTGGCAAGACAAGTGGCCAAGTCTTGCTAGATATTTTAGTGTGGACAAGTGGCTTGTGGGACCCACACACACTTGTCCCCAATCTCAACCACACACTTGCCTTCATCCTAGCCCTTGGTTGTCCTATATATGCACCCTTAGTTGATGAAATCTTCCACACATAGACATTTGAAGACTTGAAAAACCCTCCCTTCTCCCTTGACCTAGAACTCTCGGTTTTGCCCCCATTTCTTGAGCAAAATTTGTCCAACAATTCTTAAACTCTCAAGTGTTCTTCCCTAAGGTGTTAGGAAGATTGTGTACCAAGAGTTGGAAAAGATTTCACACCCCTAGCCTTGAAGAGATGCCTTGGCCGAAAGTTGTCATCTTGAAACCCCAAGTGTTCTTCACTTTTTGGAGTTGAATCTTGAAGAGAAGTTGGTTAGGAGCTTCTATGGGTTGCTTGTAGCGGATTGGAACGTAAAGATTTGGAGCTAAGACTTGCTTGGAGCGACTTTAAGAACTTGGATATTTTTGGGCTATTTGAGGTAGTGAAGCTTAAACCTCTTTGTGATTTGGTCAATATACATATATTATAAGTATATTATGAATATATAATATATGGAGTAAAGTTTGGAAGAGTTGGATCTTGTTAACTTGTTAAAAGAAAGGATTGGCCGTTTGCCATTAAAATGGTAAGCACGATCTTACTTGTGAAGAAGTAATTAACAAAGTAACTATAACTTATATTAAGAATGGAAATATAAGTTGGATGACTAATGAGTAATTTGGATAAGTAAAATGGACAAAGTTGGCCAAGGACCCAAACTTAAGGACTGTATTTACTTTGGACTGTATTTACATTGGACTGTATTTACATTTCTGTTAAGGGGAAGATTTTTCAATCGCGTTCCGTTTGGGCGTGTGATCCCCTTTTTAATTATTGTATTGTTATGAAGGCGTGATAGTAAACGCGTTCTGGGTTAGCGTAATCCCCTTCTTTTACTTATTGTTGTTATGAAGGCGTGATAGTAAACCGCGTTACCTTTTGGGCGTGTAATCCCCTTCTTTATGTTGTTTAATTATTACGCCTTATATATATATATGGTATATATATTACGGTTATTTGGGCCTTGGAGAAAGATGAAAAGTGAGTAAAAACGGGGGAAGTGCTGCCGAATTTTCCGTAGAATTAGAGGGCTTTTTATTGGTATAAGTCTTCAATGGTGAGTAAGGTTTGATAGAAGTACTATGACCATTTTAGGAGTGGAGTACTACGTGTGGCGTGATCTACTTGGCTTAAGGAGTAGCCGACGGGTTGAAGTACTTGGAGCGTTTTGCTTATTGTCGATAATCGTCGCGAGGTATGTGAACCTCTTCCTATCCTTGCTAGCATGATGTTTTGTAAACTATGTAATGCGGTGAGCGTCATGTGCTAAATGAGTTGGTTGGTTCAAAACATAGGGTGTTATAATAGCTTTATGGGAAGTTAGTTATAACGACTCTATGTGGGTAAAAGAATGGTTTATTGATTGTAGAAGTTAAGAGACTTGATCTTGTAAGATAAGAGACTTAACTTATTTGACTTGTTATATAACATTTTGTTAAAAATGTTGTGAAACCTCATTCGCGAGTAATGAGTACTTGGTTTTAAAAAGATAGTTACTCCGTTTTGATACTACGGGTATCATGTGACTTGTTGTGAAGGAAATGGATCTTTTAAAGAGTTAAAATACGTAGTACCTTGGGGTTAAAATCCGGTTGTGTTATAATAAGAAGAATGTCTAAAAGTATGTTGAACTTGCCTATGCTTGTGGTGATAGCCTTTGTTGTGCAAGTGTTGTATTTCTGTGCTACCGTGGCTCTCGTTGGAGGGCCGGCTATCTGGTTGATTGATGGACATACTGACACGATGGGTGGCCCACGGGTATGCTTCCACTATGTCGATCCTTCTGGACATACTGACACGATGGGTGGCCCACGGGTATGCTTCCATTAGGAGTGTGATCTTGTTATTTGCTTTGGACATACTGACACGATGGGTGGCCCACGGGTATGCTTCCATTAGGAGTGTTATCTTGTTATTTGCTTTGGACATACTGACACGATGGGTGGCCCACGAGTATGCTTCCATTTCTATTGCTATCTGGATATTTCCTTTGGACATACTGACACGATGGGTGGCCCACGGGTTTGTTTCCATTGGGATGGTTCCATGGCCATGCTTATACCGAGGTGAGATGCCGGGGCATGCGGCCGTTGTGCGGGTTAAATTCCCGGGTTATATTTGAGTGGTGACTTGAGGGCGTGAGCCACGACTTAACATGTTGCCTTTATGTTGTGAGCGTAGTTTTGTTATCATACATGTCTCTGTTTTTATATAGTTATGATTTCATTTACTGATATTTCGATTTCACATACTTGGTACTGTTGTACTTACCTCCTTGGGGCTGCGTTCATCCGCGGTAAGTACATCGGTTGTGGATCCTCGCTCATAGGATCACGATTCGCGTGTTGGGAAGCCGTTTCTTGGAGGCTTATCTTTTGGTATGTTACCACGAGTGCAGGTTCTTGTACATTCGAGGTATGGCGAGGCCTGTCCGTCATAGTTGTTGTCACTCTTAAGTGCGTGAATGCTTGTTGTAGGCGAGTTTGTAAAAGGATAATCGTCGGGTATTTATGTATATATCGAAAGGCAATTGTTTTGGTTGCTTTGTTTATTTATCATGTCTCTTGATTCATGTTCATGCTTTTATTTCCTGATTTTCTCGATGTTGTATCACTAGGGTGCGGGGTAAGGCACGATCACGGGCGGGTTGGTCGTGTGATCTGAAGAAGCGTCGTCACGAAAGTCTAGCCTTAAAGTTTAGGCACTAGGCGTTTTTGGGCACAACTCATTAAAAGAATCGTTTCCGACGAAGCGTTTTACACAACTCGCGTAGGATAAATTCCGGCTATGTCATTTCTAATTTTTGCGGATTTTTAGAGGCGAAACACTTTGGACCAGCGAGAGGCGACACTTGTCACCTCTCGTTGAGTGAACTTGGCGTCAATATGGCCGATTGAGTGCCATTTTGTCAAGTAGTTGGTAGGATATTTTGTGTGCAAGTTGGCTAAGGACACTTGCCTAATCCTCACCCTACACTTGCCTTGCACTTGGCACCATCTTGGCCTCGGTTGGCCCGTCCTTGACCTATAAATTGTCACGACCGATCCGGGCGTGGTAGTGCCTACCGGGCATCATAGTGATACAACATCAGAGAAAACCAGCGGAAAATAAAACTTACACAAGAAACAAGATATATGATCATAAAACAGGCCAACCAAACGGTTACCTTCCAATAAAGTATATATATATATATAACTCTTTCAAAACGAACAGTTTAATCCTTTTACAAACCCGCCTACAAAGATACTACGGACCTCTAAGAGTTTTATACAACATGGCGGGACGGGGCCGCCATACCACGAATGTACAAAAACCTGACTCAGTAACATACCAAAGATAAGCCTCGGAGGCGGAGCTTCAATGACGCAGTGATCCTAAGGCGAGGATCAACTCCGATATACTCTACTGCGGCATGAGCGCGGCCCGAGAAGTCGATCTGACAGTACCAAGTATGTGGCGAAAATCTGCGATTAAATCATAACAGTCTACATAAAGCGGGAGACATGTATGATAACAAAAATACAGTACGCAATCATAAAAGTAGTCAAGTCAGGGACTCACGCCCTCAATGTCATCACTCAATATAACTATGGGTCTCACGCCCACAACATCAATCATGTTCGCATCATGGCGTGCCGAGTGCATCGGTGTAGACATGTCCATGATGCAATAATACTAACAATGCCGCATGGACACATGCCCCCAGAATTCTGCCTCGGAGTAGACATGTCCATGTGACATCAACAACGATATCTTGGGTGATCAACCGCGCGTAGCCACATGCCCCGAGTCTGCATCGGTGTAGACATGTCCATGTAACCACAATAACAATATATCGGGTAATCAACCCTGCTGCATGGCCACATGCCCCCGGAATTCTGCATCGGTGTAGACATGTCCATGATGCAACAATAATAACAATATACCGCACAACCAGGCTATCACAAACAAGCTCAAGCAAATTACCATACTTCTAGACTTTTATAAAAGAGCCACTCTTTCTCAAGAAGTCACCTGATATCAACATTTGCACAACAAAGACTATCACAACAAACATAGGCGAGTTACACAACAACAAGCATAGGCGAGTTACACAACAACAAGCATAGGCAAGTTATACACAACTCAAGGTACTTTCATTTTGTATCCAAGTCTGGGTTTTAACCCTAAAGTACTACGTATATTAACTCTTTTTAAAGGATCCGTTCCTTTCACAAAAGTCACATAATACCCGTAGTATAAAATAAAGTGACTATCTTTTTAAGTAAACCAAAATACTTCCCTTTGTAAAATCAAGTAACAACATTATTTTCCAAACGTTCAAGTTTGCCTAATTTCAAATGCTCAAGTTTCTCATTTTAGAAAGGTTTCATAACTCATAGTCTTAATCTCTTTTAAAACAATTGAGTAACATATGTCTTGTACGTGAGCCGTTTATTCTTGTTTACAACAATCTTGTTCTGACAACCATGATCTAGGAAATGTAATACAATTTTGTCTTATCTTAGCTTATGCGGATGGAGGTTTCTCTTGGTTTTAATAATAATTTGTTATTCGTCAATACACTTTCCTTTATTAGCATTCTTTGTGGTTTGTCGACACTTATTCTCATTTCCGAAATCAATAAAACATTATTCTTTTTTAAAACCAAGTACTCATTACTCGCGAATGAGGTTTCACAACACTTTTAACAAAA
The DNA here is from genome assembly GCA_029844215.1 of Przewalskia tangutica. Lineage (NCBI taxonomy): Eukaryota > Viridiplantae > Streptophyta > Magnoliopsida > Solanales > Solanaceae > Przewalskia > Przewalskia tangutica. The sequence goes on from CM056727.1 coordinate 72,061,766, forward strand.
TGTTAATTACCAAGTAAAACAAGTTAAGTCTCTTATCTTTCAAGATCAAGTCTCTTAACTTCTACAATCAATAAACCAATCTTTTACCTACGTAGAGTCGTTATAACTAACTTCCCATAAAGCTATTATAACACCCTATGTTTTAAACCAACCAACTCATTTAGCACGTATGCGTCTAAGTACTACATAGTTTACAAAGCATCATGCTAGAAGGATAGGAAGAGGTTCACATACCGCGACGATTATCGACAATTAGCAAACGCTCCAAAGTCTTTGTAACTGGCTGGCCGTTTCCACTCTTCAAGTAGAATACGCTACTGTAGTACTTCCACCTATAAGGCCCAAACGTCTATTAACTTCTAACATGCGGTTCCATATTCTACGAGAAAATTCGAACCTCCCGCACATGGCCGCTAAATCTCCTCTATCGGTAGGCTACCAAGCCAACCGAGGGGTTATATCTAACCGGGCGTATACAATTCTACTATCTGATAATACCACAAGTCTCATGTCTGATCTATGTAATTCTGATTCGGATCTCTTCTTTAAATTCAGGCTTAAGTCAAAAGACATTGCCGCAAAGCTATGCTTAGTTCTATATATAGTATACCTCAACTATATAATCCTACAATATGTAATTTCCAATTACAATAAGGGGACAAAAATATTTACCTCGATAAGCCCAAAATTATCCAAGTTATAATGTCGATCCTGAGCAAGGTTTAGCTCCTACTCCGTGCGCTCCAAACAACCCTTAGAAATTCTAACCAACTTCTACTTAAATACTTCAACCAACTATGAAGATTTCCTTAGGGTTTCGGTTTGAGACTAAAAGGACAAAAGGTAGTATTTCCGGGCTCTACGTGTAGAGGTAACTTTTGGAATACTACAAGGTAAAGGCTAAGGTATTTTGGGCATTATAACAATACTTGGAGAGTATTTCTACCAAGAGGGGGGGTGTATTATACGAAACAACTAGGCTAGGGAGGGGGACCTCTCGGCCAAAGGCCACTAGGAGGGGGAGGGGGAGGTTCTCGGCCACAAGGCCTCACAAGGGGGGGAGGAGAGGCTAGGACGAGAACTACACTCAAAGGGAGGGAGAGGGACTCAAGACTTGGAAGATTTTGGATGAAGAAGTCTTCAAGCTTAGGGGGGTATTTATAGGAAAACCAAAGGCCAACCAATGGCCAAGATCAAGCCATATGCAAGGCAAGTGTAAGGCCATGATCAAGCCAAGTGCACCCTAACCCTACTCCACAAAACACTCCACAAAATAAGCCACAAAACAAGGCACAAATCAAGGCCATAAAGTAGCCCATTTCGTCCAAGGGTTGCCGCCCCTAGCTTCCAATGTGAGGGTGACACATGTCACCCTCCCGTTGGTCCAAAATGTTTCGTCTCTCGGAAAAATCCGCAAAAATTAAAAAGGACATAGCCGGAATTTTCCCTATGAAAGCTGTGGAAACGTTTCGTCGAAAAACGACTCTAACCGGGTGTTGTACACAAAATTCGAACCTTGCCTAACTTTAAGGCTCAAATTTCTACGTACGTCCTTACGTATATACTCTGGAAATACGGGGTATAACATTCTCCCCTCCTTAGAAACATTCGTCCCGAATGTTCCTTCTCAAGTCGGATAACGATAAAGTTCCTCTAACAAGTTGCCAACGCCACAGCTTGGCCACGAAATAACACATGTTCTCTTCCTTCCTTACTCGTCGTGCGATACCACTTTTGTCACTTTGCCGCGAGGTTCTAGTGTCACTCCGGCGACCCAACATATGGTACCGAACTGCATGCGATCCCTGAGGTTCTAGTGTCTCTCAGGACGTGCCATACTTCAGTCATCGCTTGATTCCCAAAGCGTAGTCACTACCTCCAAACTTGGTCATCTTACTAACCTCAATCTTCTTTAAGGCCATTCCCGACCTTCACGAACCGCTTCTGGTTGAACACATCCACGAACTCATACGATGGTTAACTAAACTCGGGCCTAGCATCCTCGTGACCCTACCACCTGGCGGGACCACCTCGAACTGACCCCACCACAAACCGGGCTGCGGGTTGACCCGCGAATGGTCCTCAACCCGACCCCACCACCGCGCCACACTCTTGTTCCCACCGGAACAATCTTACCTATTCAAGTCATGAAAGCTACCACTTCCATTTTACACAACGAGAATTCCCACAATAACTCCACGTATACTACGCACTCTGATAAAGGTCAAACATAGAATAAATCTTTTACACAAGACGACCTTACCTCTAAGGTCTCAATCGTGAAATAGTCTAAGGTTCACACTTACCATGGTTTTCTGAATCACATTTTAGCACAAAGCCATCCGAACATAACACTAAACACATCATCATAACAAGCATACAAAACTAGAGAGGGTTAAGGATATACCTGTCTCTACCGCTTTCCTAATCACAGTCCTGCCCTGCAGGGCGCATAGCTAGTGAAGGTGATGAACCAGATCGATCTGAAGGGTGAGTCGTAACATCCGTGCTACCCGGTGAGACAGTTCCTCGCAAAATGGCCTGCCGCCAAAAATAACAAGCTCCTTGGCACCACGACACTCCCGAAATGCGGTCTACCACATCGACCACACCGAGGTAGGGTGATCTGCCGCCAACACCCTACTCCCAAAACTGAACCTTGGAGCCACGACGCTCCGAATACTGGATGCCACGAAGGTTGTGGAGGACCACTCTGCATTGGTGGAGGTATAAAACTAGTCTGGCTTGAGGCGGTCCGCCTCGAAAGTCACCAAAGGACCACTGTTGTTCGCCTCTTCTGCGATCTTGGTCATTCCGCCGACCTCTCCGCTCTTCACCCCTGCGCATAAGCTGCGTGCGGGCAATGTCCATGCGGTGAAGAGCTACACCGAGCAAGCCTCGCCAAGTAATAATCTAACGTAACGTAACGGTGTACTGTCCTCCATATCGGCTACTACGGGGGGCATAACGAGCGAGTCGAATTCCACATTGTACTCGGTATGCGCGCTCGCCTCAACATCAAAAATTTGTCGGTCGAGCCCTCTCATCTGTGGAGGCAAGAAATGTGCAAGAAATGCCCGAGAACTTCGTCCCAAGCGGTGGAAGTGCATTCTCTCCCGGGACGGCTCGCGAATCAAACCGATCATTGCGGTATCACGCACCGATGCGAACCTAAGACCACCGACTCGGTCTCGAAGCCTTGATCACTCTCATGATCGGCAGAATCGCCGGATGAACTCCTGCGGATCATCCTCGAGCCTCGACCGTAGAACTCTGGCGGGCTACATCGTCTCGAGAAAGTCTGTAGCCTCAAACTATCCGATCTAGGGTGAACGCGGCGCTACAGGCTGCGCATCGGCCTATCCTCGTATGCGCCCGACCACGGCCAATAAGCGGGCCAACTCCTTGTAACCCATCTCTCTGCTCCATGTGGGGTGGAGGCTCGGTCTTGTGGTCTCAGCGGCGGCTGCGCTCTAAACTCACTTTGGTGGCGTCAAACCTCGCCGTCGAAGCATAATCTCAGTCTTGACGGGCTGCGCCTCGTACTCCTCTGTATCTCACTAGCGGCACCCTCGGTGCCTTGCCGCCGGGCTCTACGGTTGCACTGCGCGGAGGCATAAGCGGTAAAAGCGAAATCGTCGGAGGGTCCAACTTATCACACAGCTCTAAGGCACGATCTCAGAATGAGAATAATGGAAACCAATCCTAAATGTCCTATAGCCTCCTGATTATAGATGTGGTGCACAACACACCGATAATCAAGACTCTACTAGACACGGTCTGTAGACACTTTCCGAGGACTAAGCGCTCGATACCACTTTTGTCACGACCGATCCGGGCGTGGTAGTGCCTACCGGGAACCCTAGTGATACAACATCAGAGAAAACCAGCGGAAAATAAAACTTACACAAGAAACAAGATATATGATCATAAAACAGGCCAACCAAACGGTTACCTTCCAATAAAGTATATATATATATAACTCTTTCAAAACGAACAGTTTAATCCTTTTACAAACCACGCCCACACAAGATTACATGGACCTAAGAGTTTTTATACAACATGACGGGACGGGGCCGCCATACCACGAATGTACAAAAACCTACAACTCGAGTAACATACAAAGATAAGCCTCGGAGGACGGAGCTTCCCAACGGCAACCGTGATCCTAGGCGAGGATCAACTACCGATGTACTCCTACTGCGGCATGAACGCGGCCCCAAAGGAGGTCGATCTGCAGTACCAAGTATGTGGCGAAAATCTCGCGGTTAAATCATAACAGTCTACATAAAGCGGGAGACATGTATGATAACAAAAATACAGTACGCAATCATAAAAGCAGTCAAGTCAGGGACTCACGCCCTCAATGTCATCACTCAATATAACTATGGGTCTCACGCCCACAACATCAATCATGTTCGCATCATGGCGCGTGCCGGGTGCGCCGGTGTAGACATGTCCATGATGCAACAATACTAACAATGCCGCATGGCCACATGCCCCGATTCGCCGGTGTAGACATGTCCATGTGACATCAACAACAATATCTTGGGTGATCAACCCCGCACGCCACATGCCCCGAGTGCATCGGTGTAGACATGTCCATGTAACCACAATAACAATATATCGGGTAATCAACCCTGCTGCATGGCCACATGCCCCCGGAATTCTGCATCGGTGTAAACATGTCCATGATGCAACAATAATAACAATATACCGCACAACCAGGCTATCACAAACAAGCTCAAGCAAATTACCATACTTCTAGACTTTTATAAAAGAGCCACTCTTTCTCAAGAAGTCACCTGATATCAACATTTGCACAACACAGACTATCACAACAAGCATAGGCGAGTTACACAACAACAAGCATAGGCGAGTTACACAACAACAAGCATAGGCAAGTTATACACAACTCAAGGTACTTTCATTTTGTATCCAAGTCTGGGTTTTAACCCTAAAGTACTACGTACATTAACTCTTTTTAAAGGATCCGTTCCTTTCACAAAAGTCACATAATACCCGTAGTATAACATAAAGTGACTATCTTTTTAAGTAAACCAAAATACTTCCCTTTGTAAAATCAAGTAACAACATTATTTTCCAAACGTTCAAGTTTGCCTAATTTCAAATGCTCAAGTTTCTCATTTTAGAAAGGTTTCATAACTCATAGTCTTAATCTCTTTTAAAACAATTGAGTAACATATGTCTTGTACGTGAGCCGTTTATTCTTGTTTACAACAATCTTATTCTGTGACCATGATCTAGGAAATGTAATACAATTTTGTCTTATCTTAGCTTATGCAGATGGAGGTTTCTCGGTTTTAATAATAATTTGTTATTCGTCAATACACTTTCCTTTATTAGCTTTGTGGTTTGTCGACACTTATTCTCATTTCAAATCAATAAAACATTATTCTTTTTAAAACCAAGTACTCATTACTCATGAATGAGGTTTCACACTTTTAACAAAATGTTAATTACCAAGTAAAACAAGTTAAGTCTCTTATCTTTCAAGATCAAATCTCTTAACTTCTACAATCAATAAACCAATCTTTTACCTACATGTAGTCGTTATAACTAACTTCCCATAAAGCTATTATAACACCCTATGTTTTAAACCAACCAACTCATTTAGCACGTATGCGTCACCGTACTACATAGTTTACAAAGCATCATGCTAGACGGATAGGAAGAGGTTCACATACCTCGCGACGATTATCGACAATAAGCAAAACGCTCCACAGTACTGTAACCCGGATAGCCGTTTCCACTCTTCAAGTAGAATACGCTACTCGTAGTACTTCCACCTATAAGGCCACAAACGTCTATTAACTTCTAACCGCACGGTTCCATATTCTACAGAAAATTCCAAAGACCTTCCCCCGCAGCGTAAATCTCCTCCTCTATCGAGGCCGGCTACCAAGCCAACCAGGGGGGGGGGGGGTTATACGTCTAACCGGACGTATACAATTCTACTATACAATAATACTACAAGTCTCATGTAATACATCTATGTAATTCTGATTCAGATCTCTTCTTTAAATTCAGGCTTAAGTCAAAAGACATTGCCGCAAAGCTATGCTTAGTTCTATATATAGTATACCTCAACTATATAATCCTACAATATGTAATTTCCAATTACAATAAGGGGACAAGAATATTTACCTCGATAAGCCCAAAATTATCCAAGTTATAATGTCGATCCTGAGCAAGGTTTAGCTCCTACTCCGTGCGCTCCAATCCACTCCAAACAACCCTTAGAAGTTCTAACCAACTTCTACTTAAATACTTCAACCAACTATGAAGATTTCCTTAGGGTTTCGGTTTGAGACTAACAGGCCCACAGCTAGTATTTCCGGGCTCTACGTATAGCGGTAACTTTTGGAATACAACAAGGTAAAGGCTAAGGTATTTTGGGCATGATAACAATACTTGGAGAGTATTTCTACAACGAGGGGGGGTTTATTATACGAAACAACTCGGCTCGGGAGGGGGACCCCTCGGCCAAAGGCCACTCGGAGGGGGAGGGGGAGGTTCTCGGCCACAAGGCCTCACAAGGCGGGGAGGAGAGGCTGGGGCGAGAACTACACTCAGCTGGAGGAGAGGACTCAAGACTTGGAAGATTTTGGATGAAGAAGTCTTCAAGCTTAGGGGGGTATTTATAGGAAAACCAAAGGCCAACCAATGGCCAAGATCAAGCCATGTGCAAGGCAAGTGTAAGGCCATGATCAAGCCAAGTGCACCCTAACCCTACTCCACAAAACACTCCACAAAACAAGCCACAAAACAAGGCACAAATCAAGGCCATAAAGTAGCCCATTTCGTCCAAGGGTTGCCGCCCCTAGCTTCCAATGTGAGGGTGACACATGTCACCCTCCCGTTGGTCCAAAATGTTTCATCTCTCGGAAAAATCCGCAAAAATTAAAAAGGACATAGCCGGAATTTTCCCTATGAAAGCTGTGGAAACGTTTCGTCGAAAAACGACTCTAACCGGAATTTTCCTTACGTATATACTCTGGAAATACGGGGTATAACATAAATACCCCTCTTGAGATGAAGAGTTCTTCATCCACAAAAACTTTCCAAGTCTAAAATCCTCTCCTCTCCCTTGAGCCTTTTCGTCCAAACACCCCCCCCCCCCTTTGGAGAAGCTTAGCCGAGGCTACCCCCCCTAGCCTAGCCGAAATCTACCCCCCCTCCCTTGGTAGAAAAGTTGCCTTCTAGTATTGTTATAATGCCCAAAATACCCTAGCCCAAATCCCTTAGTACTTAGTAGAAGTTGTGAAGAACTTCTAAGGTTTCCTTGGAGCTATCGGAGCATACAACTTAGGAGCTAAGCCTTGCTCCGGATCGACTTTTAGCTAGGATATTATTGGGCTTACCGAGGTAAATAATCTTGTCCTTCTTTTGTAATTAGAGAATACATACTGTAATAGTATAAGAAAAAGTATTAAATACTTAGAAGAATATTACATAATAGAATTGAACTGTTATCACAGTAGAAGGGTTTAAAAGAAGAATAATCAAACTGTACTTACATAGGACTGTTTTCACAGTAGACTTGAGTAGCTCACCGGGTAGGGAAGTGCTGCCCAATTTTCCGTAGGATATAGAACCCTATGCTTAGCTATTTCTGAGTAGTCCGAACGCTGATAGGCGTGTCGACTATTATAGGTGATTCTCTGCGCGACATATTCAACTTGGCGGTGGATTTCAGAAGGTATGTGATTCTTCCTAAAGCATGATATTTTAAAATATATATAGTACGGTGACGTACATGTGCTAATCGAATAATAACTCTGGCAATGTCTTTCGACTTAAGCTGAATAATACTTACGGCAATGTCTCGCGACTTAAGCTGAATAATAAGGATTCAAAACATTTCAAAAGAATATTGAATCATTTTTATGAAGAGAACTAATTAGTTTTTAAAAACAGAAGCTTAAGAGTTATACTAGCTTTATGGGAAGTTAGGTATAACCACTTAAGAATAATAAAAGGAACAGTTTACCTATGTGTTTATAACAGACTTATATTGATTTGTGAAAAGAATAATAAGATGGTTTGATAAGTAGACATGATATAATGTTATGTGTGTTAGTGTCATAACGTTTGTTAAGAGAGTATTCTTGTCAGGCTTATGTTGTTTAACGATAATTCGTTATGTTAGTGTAATATCACTCACCTCTTGACATGTTCTGGGGTTGCTGCCCTCCGTCTGGGGTAGACTCGGTGATGCAGGACCATGATTCGAGAATACCTCATGCGGGTCCAGGGGACCTATGCGGAGCTACGGGAGTTTCAGGTTAGTGTGCGGGGTTATACCTCATGCGATGCATGTGGCCATGCGGACTACGAGTCGGGGCGATGCCAGGAGTAGCTACCCTCGATGCGGGGTTATATACCCTATGCGGGCCTCACGTGAGTGGCCTATGCGGACTACGAGTCGAGGATTAGGCTTGCATGGTGATACTACGGCAATTAGCCTGCTCGATCATTCGCGACCTAGAAAAGACACATTCTGATTTACCTATTGTTGCTCTTGTTTATGATGTGGCTCATGTGCGGTTACCTTGGTTGTTTCATACATATGTAAACTGATTTTAAAATGATATGTTTTCATTTAAGTACTTACAGTTTCACATACTTGGTACTGTTATCGACCTCGCCGTGAAATTTGCGTTTCATGCCGCAGTAAAAAAAGCAGTGCTAGATCCACATCCTTAGGATCTTTGCGTTGGTGTCGTGAGCTCCATCTTCTGGAGGCTCTACTTGGGTATGATCTCCTGTATTGTAGATAGTTTGTACATTCAGGTATGGCGGGCCCCTGTCCGCCATAGTTGTTTACTTCCTTAGGTCCAGTAGTCTATTATGCAGTTGGGATGTAACTGCAAAAACTTGGGTTATATATATATGCCGAAAGACAAGCTTTTCTTCAGATAAACTGTTTTCTCTTTTCAAAATGTTTCATGTCTTGTTCTATATTTTCCGCTGATTTTCTCTGATGTATGACTGCTTGGGTGCCCGGGTAAGGCACCAGTCACGGGCCCCGGAACGGGTCGTGACATAAAGTATGTGATACTTGTTTCGTTTTAAACGTATAAGTCCCTTGGATAGGAAATGGTACTTGACTAAGGTATAAAGTGAATATAACGACTTTATGGGGAGTTGGTTATATTGGCTTTATGGAAAGGTAAATGGCTTGATTTAATGGATGGCAATTCGATTTTAAGGTATCAATTGCCTAAGGTTTTATAAGAAAATGAGTCACTTGATTTAGAAACCTAACTTTATTTCTAAGGGTGTTGTGACTTACCTTGAAATGTAATTTGGACTTGATACTAGGATTAATAGTATCTTGGAAGTTTTCTACTAAAAAGAGTCATTTGTTTTTAAAGAGTAGAAGTACGTAGTACTTGGGTTAAATTCCCGGATTTTTATAAAAGACATGTTAGTGCCTTAGGTAAACTAAAATGAAAGTGTTTATAAACAAGAATAGTAAGAAGTTAGGGGATTTCTTAACTTGCTTACATATTGTATGATAAGCCGGTAGTGCTTATGTTACGTATGATAGCCGGATTTGGGCTAGTGATATATTATTCGTCGTTGGTCATTCCCGGGATTGTGGCATTGCATATTTCCGTGGATTTGCTACCCACGATGCGAGGAATACCTCATGCGAGTCCGCAAGGGCTTATGCGGGTGAAATAGTCCCATGCGGGCGGGTCCAGCCTATGCGAGGAATACCTCATGAGAGTCCGTAAGGGCTTATGCGGGTGAAATAGTCCCATGCGGGCGGGTCCAGCCTATGCGAGGAATACCTCACGCGGGTCCACTGGACCTATGCGGGTGAAATAGTCCCAGGAGTAGGATTTCAATCCTATTTTTCGTTGTAAGTATACACCTATTTTTTACTCTCATTGTTAGTAAGGCACAGTGTACTGTAATTTGATTATCGTACATGTCTCCGGCTTTGATTTAGACTTGTGATGTAATTACAGTATTCTTTTCCAGTTTTACATACTTGGTACATATTGTAATCGACCGAATTTCTCGGGCCGCTCATGCCGCAGGAAAGGGTAAGCAGGTGGCGGATCCACATTCTTAGGATCACTTATCTGATGACAGAAGCTCCATTTATCCGGAGGCTTGTCTCTTTTAGGTCTGATCTTTTCCACGTGTTGTAGATTTATGTACATTCGGTATGGTCGTTATACCCGTATTTCGAGTATATGCGTGGGGCGCACGTGAAAAGTTTGGACTTTAAAGTTGGCTTGGACGAAATATTTTGTGCACAACACGGTTAGAGTCGTTTTTAAACGTTTTACACAACTCGCGTAGGGTAAATTACGGCTATGTCATTTCTAATTTTTGCGGATTTTTCAGAGACGAAGCATTTTGGACCAACGAGAGGCGACACTTGTCACCCTCTCATTGGAGGATGTCAGGCGGTAAAGTGGCGAAAGTGTGGCCTTGTTTGTCAAGTAGTTGGTAGGATATTTTGTGGGTAGATGGATAAGGTACACTTGGGTGAATCCTAGCCCTACACTTGCCTTGCACTTGGCATGATCTTGGCCATTGGTTGGCCATGGCTTGCCTATAAATACCCCCAGCTGAAGACTTCTTCATCCATTCCTAAACTTTCCTAAGTCTTGAAAGCTCTTCCTCCCTCTAGAGTTCTCGCCCTCCCCATGTGAGGCTTTAGCCGAGCACCCTCCCTTGGCGAGTACCCTCCTAGTGGGGTTGGCCGAGGGGTATACACCCCCCCCTTGTGGTGTTGTCTCGTATAAATACCCCCCTCTTGGTAGAAATACTCTCCAAAGTATTGTTACTATACCCAAAATACCTTGGCCCTAATACCTTGTAGTATTCCAAGGTTATACCTATACGAAAAGCCCAGAAATACTATTATACTTCCTTCATACAAAACGAAACCTTAGGAAAATCTCCATAGTTAGTTGGAGTATTACGTAGAAGTTGGTTAGAACTTCTAAGGGTGGTTTGGGCGAGTTGAGCACCGGAGTAGGAGCTAAACGTTGCTAGGACCGACATTTATACTTGGATAATTTTGGGCTTACCGAGGTAAATATCTTATCTCCCTATTGTAATTGGAAATTACATGTTGTAGGAATATATAGTTGTAGTATACTATATATAGAATGAACTTAGTTTTCTTTGCAATGTATTTGGACTTAAGCTGAATTTAAAGAAGAGAATCTGATCGTAATTACGTGGGAGTGTATTCTGATGAGACTTGTGAAGTTTGACGGGTAGGGAAGGGCTGCCCAAATTTCCATAGAATCTTGTATCTAGATTTATTCTACCGAGTAGTCTAGACTTTGATAGACTTGTATAACCTTTATAGGTTGAATGTTCTGTGAGTAGCATGTGCTACTTGAAAGGTGGACAAGGCTAGCCGGGTTATAGCCGTGGAGCGTTTTGCTAATAGTCGATAATCGTCGCGAGGTATGTGATTCTTCCTATCCTCTTGAGCATGATATTTTAAAGAATATAGTACGGTAGACGTACGTGTGTTAACTGAATAATAATTACGGCAATGTCTCCAGACTTAAGCCTGAATAATAATTACGGCAATGTCTTTTGACTTAAGCCTGAATAATCTTGAAGTATTTCAAAAGAATACTGAATCATTTTAACAGAAGAGTAATACTTGGTTTTAAAATGTTAAGAGTTATACTAGCTTTATGGGAAGTTAGGTATAACGGCTTAAGAGAGATAAAAAGAATGATTTATTGATTTAAGAAGTTAAGAGACTTGATCTTAAAAGATAAGAGACTTGACTTAATTGAATTTTGTTAAAAAGTGTGAAACCTCATTCGTGAGTAATGAGTACTTGGTTTTCAAAAGGAATTATGTTTTACTGATTTCGGAAATCAGAATAAGTATCGAACAAACCACAGCAGCGCTAATAAAGGGAAATGTTTTGACTAATAAAGTATTATTAAAACCAGTAGAAACTACCATCTGCATAGAAGCTAAGATGAGACAAAATGATATTACATTTCCTAGATCATGGCTGTTGTATCAAGATTGTTATGAACAAGAATAACCTACTCACACATAAGGTATATGTTTCTCAAATTGTTTTAAAGGATTAAAACTATGAACTACAAACCTTTCGAAAATGAGAAACTGGAGTAATTGAAATTAGGCAAACTTGGAACGTTTGGAAAGGAATGTTGTTACTTGATTTTACAAAGAGAAGTGTTTTGATTTACTTCAAAAGATAATCACTCTATTTTCATATACTACGAATTGTTGTGTGACTTTTGTGAAAGTAACGTATCTTTTAAAGAGTTAATGTATGAAGTACTTTGGGGATAAAAACCCGATCTTGTTAATCATATAGTAGAAAGTACCTTGTGTGTATAACTTGATCGTGTTGGTTTGTGATAGCCTTGTAATACTTTCTTGTTGATTTGTTGAGTAAACATGCTAGGATGCTACGTGGGTTAGTATCTTGTGATGTTTGTGTAAAGGGGTTTTCCTTGATTGTGCTTATGTTGTTTAAACGATAAGCTGTTATGTTAGTATTGTATCACTCATGATTCCGGGTTAAATTTGCACTCCGTCTGGTGGTAGACTCGGTAGTCTGTGTGACCTATGATTCGAGAATACCTTATGCAGTGCATGTGGCTATGCGGAGGCTGGGAGTTCCAGTTAGTGTGCGGCCTTTGTGGTCACGCGGTCTATGTGGCCATGCGGACGGCGAGTCCAGACGCCGCCGGGAGTAGCTACCGATGCGGGAATACCTCATGCGGGCCATCGAGTGGCCGTGCGAGCTACTGGGAAGTTCGAGGGCTGACGCGCACATTAGATACTCGCGGCGAGTGGCGGCTTTGATCATGTGACGATGCAGGCAGATCATGATCTGATTATGACCTTATTGTCTTGTGGGTTTTAGTAGTCGGCTATGCCTTCGTACTTACCGTGCGGTTTTATGATGACACAGTGGGACCCGGTGTTCATGTGTATTCCTCGGTGCTTTTATATCATAGGCTGGCGATGAGGAAGGTATTCCACGGCATGATTGATGTTGTGGGCGTGAGACCCATTGTTATATTTGAGTGATGACTTTGAGGCGTGATTCACGACTTGACATGATCGCTTATTTATCAGGAATCGTAGTTTGGTTATCATACATGTCTCGCTTTATATAGACTACTATGATTTCATTTACTGATATTCGATTTCACATACTTGGTACTGTTATCGACCTCCTTCGGGGCCGCGTTCATGCCGCAGTAAAGGTACACGATCGTTGATCCTCGCCTTGTGGTCACAATTCGGTGTTTGGGAAGCTCGTTCCTCGGAGGCTTATCTTCGTATAGTCCTGTTGTTGTAGGTGCTTACATTCGTGGTATGACGGCCCCGTCCGTCGTTCTTTATCATATCATTCGTAAGGTCCGTAGAAATCGTTGTGGGCGGGGTTGTCATGGGATGTAAATCGTCGAATTTAAGTTTTCATATATACATGCCGAAAGGCAATTTTTCTCAGATTATTATTTCATACTTCATGTTGTTTCATGTTATTGTTTTATATTCGGCTGATTTCTCTGATGTTGTATCACTAGGGTGCCCGGGGTACGGCACCAGTCACGGGCCCGGGTTCGGGTCGTGACAAAAGTGGTATCGAGCCGTGTTATCCTCGGAAAGTGTCTACGCCGTATCCAAGAGTCTTGATTATCGGTGTGTTGTGCACACCAATAATCGTGGGCTATAGGATATTTAGGATTGGTTTCCATTCTTCTCACTCGAGATCGTGCCTTAGAGTCGTGTTGTAAGTTGGACCTCTAACGTATTTCTTTCCCTTACCGCTATGCCTCGCGTAGGCAAACCCGCCCGGGAGGCAAGGCAGGAAGCTCAGTAGAGTTCGAGGGTTACGAGGCACAGCCCAATCATTACCTAGGGTAGTGCTTCTTTCGGGGAGTTCTGCGACGTCACTAGCCCCAGCAGAGTTTTAGCACGGCGGCGGCAGTTCCTACTGCGGCCATGATATTTGAACCTTCAGTTCCACGATCGGGGACAGAGAATATGGATTGCAAAGAGGCGACCCTGTTACTAACTATGGATTTGGCTACCAGAGAGTATACCGATGTACCGCGAGTCTTGATGACTATCTAAGAGATGGTTGTGCAAGAGTAGTTCTTCGGTTAAGCTTGAGCATGGCCTGTGTACGGGCTTATGCGCAGCAGGCCGAGAGATGTAGAGATCGACGGGTTAACCGAGGACAGCAGAGGCGAGCAGCAGATCCTTTAGTAACTTTCGAGGCGAATCACCTCACCAAAGATTGATTATGCACATCCACGGTCAGAGTGGTCCTCCACAAGGTTCGTGACGCTCGGTATGTAGGAGTTGGTGAGCTCAGATCTTAGGTTCCGATGTAGCGCACGCCATCCGGGAATGTCGTCTTTTAGTTGGTACTTGCTTTACCTGCGGCCGACAGGGCCATGTGCGGAAAGGATGTCCTAGTAGGAAGGATGCTAGTAGGAGGACTCAGCCTTCAAGATCGGTGGGTAGTTCGTTACCTTCCCTAGCTATGCGCCCTACGGGGCAGGTTTTATTAGAACGACTAAGGGGAGTGAAGCAGTAGAAAAAGGTATATCCTTAACCCTCTAGAGATCAGTATGTGTGATAAGACAAGTATATCATAAGTGCTATGTTCTGATAGCAGTGTGTTAGTTGGGATTAGAAACCATGGTTAGTAAAAAGGGGTAAGATTGGGGGATAAGAAAAAGTGTGAGCCTTAGAGCTTTATACGTAGAGACCTTAGAGGTATGGCCATCTCGGGTAAAGATGTATTGTTATGTTTGATCCTTATCGGAGTGCATAGTGCACGTGAGCTATGTTTGTATAAAAAGTCCCTGAGTAGTGTGAAATGAAAGAGGGTAGTTGAGCTAAGAAGACCGCTAGGTTTTTCGTAACGTGATTAGTGAGAGTTTTCCGGATCGGGGAGCTAGTGTTTTGCGCGTTGCCGGGTCGGGTTGAGGCCACGTTGCAGGTCAACCTGCGACCTGTATGGTGGTGGGGTCAGTTTGTGGTGGTCCCGCCTTGTGATAGGGTCATGAGGGTGTTAGGCCCAGGTTTGGTTAACCAGCGTACGAGTTCGTGGGTGCGTTCAACCAGTAGTCGGGCCGATGGGGGCAGCCCATCGTGTTCTTCGGTCAGGACCGTTACTTGGCAGTGATGTTATTTCAGAAAGGTTGTAAGGCTGCACGGGGTGCCTACCTTCACCTTATGGCAGACAGTGAAGCCCAGGTGGTGGCTATTTCGTTTTCTGGAAGTTTTACCAGGCAGGGTTGAGGAACTCAGGTGAGTCTCAGTGTCGCATTCGCCCTCGGGCCAGTGTTTGGATTTCAGGGGTAGCTGTAAGATTGTTGCCTCCTGTTAAGGGAGTGTTTTTATAACCACCATTTCAGTATTCGAATGTCGCTTTATGACGCCTTGTAGGGGCGGAAATGTAAGTTGCCGTTCGATTGGTTCGATGTTGGCAAAGTTCAGATAGTTGGTTCATACTTGTTCATTAGGATGTGGATAGGGTGAAGCTTATCCAGAAGAGGTTATTGGCAGCCCAGAGTCAACAGAAGTTGTGCGGATAATCGGCGACGACGTTTGGAGTACAGGTTGACGGAGGATCTTCTTGAAGGTACCACCCCGGATAGGGTGTGACGAGTTTTGGAAAACAGAAGAAACTTAGCCCGAGTTACTTTGGGCCCTTTCAGATCATGTGAATAATAGGCCAGGTTTCCTATAAGATAGCTTGTCGTCCGACGTAGGAGGCAGTACGTCTGATCTTTCATGTTGCTATGTTCGGAAGAGTATCGGAGATCCATCCAGTGTTCGATTAATGATGACCAAGTTAGAGATAGTAACCCGTAGATTTGGGCGAATCGAATGAGAGATATGGTAAGAAAGAGTTCGAGTGTGCGAGAAAGTACGACAGCGTAAGGGAAGAAGCGAACATGTATTGCGAGCATAGATGTGATCATTTCTTTTGTAAAGTGAAGGTGCGAAAGAAGTATATTTTAGACCTCGGGTAAGGGGGTTTTGTGATGTCAGAGGTGTTTCCTCGTGGACTTGGATGTAAGTATTTTGCGCAGTGATTACGTGGCGGTGTGGCGGTGTTTGTTCTCGTAAGTATAGTAGTGAAGACTATCTTGGCGCGACGTATGTTTTGAGACTTAGAAGGAACATTCGACGAATGTTTCTAAGGAGAGGAGAATGTTATACCACGTATTTCCAGGTATATGCGTGGGGCGCACGAGAAAAGTTTGGACTTTAAAGTTGGCTTGGACGAAATATTTTGTGCACAACACGGTTAGAGTCGTTTTTTAAACGTTTTACACAACTCGCGTAGGGTAAATTACGGCTATGTCATTTCTAATTTTTGCGGATTTTTCCGAGAGACGAAACATTTTGGACCAACGAGAGGGCGACACTTGTCACCCTCTCATTGGAGGATGTTGGGCGGTAAAGTGGCCGAAAGTGTGGCCTTGTTTGTCAAGTAGTTGGTAGGATATTTTGTGGGTAGATGGATAAGGTACACTTGGGTGAATCCTAGCCCTACACTTGCCTTGCACTTGGCATGATCTTGGCCATTGGTTGGCCATGGCTTGACCTATAAATACCCCCCCCCCCTTTGAAGACTTCTTCATCCATTCCTAAACTTTCCTAAGTCTTGAAAGCTCTTCCCCCTCCCTCTAGAGTTCTCGTCCTCCCCCCCCCCCCCCCTTGTGAGGCTTTAGCTGAGAGCACCCCTCCCCTCGCGAGAGTACCCTCCTAGTGGGGTTGGCGAGGTATACACCCCCTTGTGGTGTTGTCTCGTATAAATACCCCCCCTCTTGGTAGAAATACTCTCCAAAGTATTGTTACTATACCCAAAATACCTTGGCCCTAATACCTTGTAGTATTCCAAGGTTATACCTATACGAAAAGCCCAGAAATACTATTATACTTCCCTTCAGTCACAAAACGAAACCCTTAGGAAAATCTCCATAGTTAGTTGGAGTATTACGTAGAAGTTGGTTAGAACTTCTAAGGGTGGTTTGGAGCGGGTTGGAGCACCCGGAGTAGGAGCTAAACGTTGCTAAGGACCGACATTTATACTTGGATAATTTTGGGCTTACCGAGGTAAATATCTTGTCTCCCCTATTGTAATTGGAAATTACATGTTGTAGGAATATATAGTTGTAGTATACTATATATAGAACTGAACTTAGTTTTGCGGCAATGTCTTTGGACTTAAGCCTGAATTTAAAGAAGAGAATCGAATCAGAATTACGCAGGGTATTCTGAAGAGACTTGTGAAGTTTGTGGGTAGGAAGAAGCGCCCAAATTTCCGTAGAATCTTGTATCTAGATTTATTCTACTGAGTAGTCTAGACTTTGATAGACTTGTATAACCTTTATAGGTTGAATGTTCTGTGAGTAGCATGTGCTACTTGAAAGGTGGACAAGGCTAGCCGGGTTATAGCTGTGGAGCGTTTTGCTAATAGTCGATAATCGTCGCGAGGTATGTGATTCTTCATATCCTCTTGAGCATGATATTTTAAAGAATATAGTACGGTAGACGTACGTGTGTTAACTGAATAATAATTACGGCAATGTCTCCGGACTTAAGCCTGAATAATAATTACGGCAATATCTTTTGACTTAAGCCTGAATAATCTTGAAGTATTTCAAAAGATTACTGAATCATTTTAACAGAAGAGTAATACTTGGTTTTAAAAGCTTAAGAGTTATACTAGCTTTATGGGAAGTTAGGTATAACGGCTTAAGAGAGATAAAAAGAATGATTTATTGATTTAAGAAGTTAAGAGACTTGATCTTAAAAGATAAGAGACTTGACTTAATTGAATTTTGTTAAAAAGTGTGAAACCTCATTCGTGAGTAATGAGTACTTGGTTTTCAAAAGGAATTATGTTTCTTGATTTGGAAATCGTAATAAGTATCGAACAAACCACAACAAACGCTAATAAAGGAAATGTATTGACTAATAAAGTATTATTAAAACCAGTAGAAACTACCATCTGCATAGAAGCTAAGATGAGACAAAATGATATTACATTTCCTAGATCATGGTTGTTGTATCAAGATTGTTATGAACAAGAATAACCTACTCACACATAAGGTATATGTTTCTCAAATTGTTTAAAGGATTAAAACTATGAACTACAAACCTTTCGAAAATGAGAAACTGGAGTAATTGAAATTAGGCAAACTTGGAACGTTTGGAAAGGAATGTTGTTACTTGATTTTACAAAGAGAAGTGTTTTGATTTACTTCAAAAGATAATCACTCTATTTTCATATACTACGGGTATTGTGTGACTTTTGTGAAAGTAACGTATCTTTTAAAGAGTTAATGTATGAAGTACTTTGGGGATAAAAACCCGATTTTGTTAATCATATAGTAGAAAGTACCTTGTGTGTATAACTTGATCGTGTTGGTTTGTGATAGCCTTGTAATACTTTCTTGTTGATTTTATGAGTAAACATGCTAGGATGCTACGTGGGTTAGTATCTTGTGATGTTTGTGTAAAGGGGTTTTCCTTGATTGTGCTTATGTTGTTTAAACGATAAGCTGTTATGTTAGTATTGTATCACTCATGATTCCGGGGGTTAAGCTGCCCTCCGATGCGGGGTAGACTCAGGCGGGTCTGTGTGACCTATGATTCGAGAATACCTTATGCAGGTCTGCGGGAGTTCCAGGTTAGTGTGCGGCCTTTGTGGTCATGCGGTCTATGTGGCCATGCGGACGGCGAGTCCAGGACGCTGCCGGGGAGTAGCTACCCTCGATGTGGGGAATACCTCATGCGGGCTATTGGAGTGGCCCATGCGGAGCTACGGGAAGTTCCAGGGCTAGACGCGCACATTAGATATCGCGCGAGTGGCGGCTTTGATCATGTGACGGTGTAGACAGATCATGATACAGTTTATGACCTTGTTGTACTGTGGGTTTTAGTAGTCGGCTATGCCTTCGTACTTACCCCGTACGGTTTTATGATGACACAGTGGGACTCGGTGTTCATGTATTCCTTGGTGCTTTTATATCATCGCCGGCGGTGAGGAAGGTATTCCACGGGCATGATTGATGTTGTGGGCGTGAGACCCATTGTTATATTTGAGTGATGACTTTGAGGCGTGAGTCCCGACTTGACATGATCGCTTATTTATCAGGAATCGTAGTTTGGTTATCATACATGTCTCCTGCTTTATATAGACTACTATGATTTCATTTACAGTATTTTCAGTTTCACATACTTGGTACCTGTTGTACTGACCTCCTTCGGGGGGCTGCGTTCATGCCGCATGTAAAGTTACACCAGTCGTTGATCCTCGTTCTTAGGGTCACAGTTCAGCGTTTGGGAAGCTCCGTTCCTCCGGAGGCTTATCTTGGTATAGTCCCCTGTTGTTGTAGGTGCTTACATTCAGGGGTATGACGGGGCCCTGTCCCGTCGTTGTTGTTATATCATTCGTAGGTGCAGAAATGCTTGTTGTGGCGGGGTTGTCATGGGATGTAAATCGTCAATTTAAGTTTTCATATATACATGCGAAAGGCAATTTTTCTCGATTATTATTTCATACTTCATGTTGTTTCATGTTATTGTTTTATATTTGATTTCTCGATGTTGTATCACTAGGGTGCCCGGTAAGGCACGATCACGCAGGTTCGGGTCGTGACAATGGCGGGGCCCTGTCCCGCCACAGTTGTTATTCCTATAGGTCTGTATTCACATATGTGGTTGGGCTGTAAGAACTGATGTTGTACAGTTGTACTTTTGATTTTGTTATCTATATTGGAAGGCGGCCTTATCGGCTAGCCTGGGATGTTTTATAGTTACGCATGTGTTTATGTTGTGTATGTTCCGCTGCTATTCTCTGATGTATACCTGAACAGGGTGCCCAGGTAGGACACCAGTCGTGACCCGGGGTCGGGTCGTGACAAGAGTGGTATCAGAGCAGTTAGTCCTCGGAAGGTGTCTACAGACTGTGTCTAGTAGAGTCTTGATTATCGGTGTGTTGTGCACCACATCTATAATCAGGAGGCTGCAGGACATTTAGGATTGGTTTCCATTCTTCTCTCTCCGAGATCGTGCAAAGAGGCTGTCTTATTAGGTTGAATCCTCTCGACCTAGTCTTATGAGCAGATATGCCTCGCGGGCGGCGAGCCCGAAGGGTAAGGCGGCAGGAGTCGCTAGCGGCACTCGCAGGTTACACGGGCTCAGGCACAGACTATGCCTGAGGTAGTAGGCGGGTCGGCGAGTTCAGCCACGCCGGCGGTGTTAGAGGAGCCGAAGGCGAGAGCTCAAGAGGTTCGTGCCAGAGCCTCCGGTTCCCACCGCCGAGTATAGAGACTACGAGGAGCGGATTCGGTTGTTGACGATATAGTAGCGAGCGGCCAAGCGAGAGCAGCCCACCTGAGCCGAGCGGTTTGCGGATTAGGGATTTTCTGGGATGTCATCCACCGGAGTTTTATGGTTCGAGGTCTGATGAGGATCCGCAGGAGTTCATTCGGCAGCTACGGACCATGCGAGTTCTTAGGGCTTGAGACGAGTGCATTACGCTAGCCTCTTACCGGTTGCGCGATATTGCGTTGAACTGGTTTGAGTCGTGGTTGCTTTCGAGAGGTGACGATGCTCTTCCAGCTGTTTGGGAGGAGTTTACAGAGGCCTTCATGGATCACTTTTTGCCTCCCGAGATGAGGAGAGCCCGGTAGACGATTCTTGACCTTGAGGCGAACGAGGAGGCTCGCGAGTATAGCAGAGTTTGACTCTTGGCGGCATCGCGATACTATTGTAGCTGACATGGCGGATAAGGTTCATCGTTACATGATGGGGCTTGACCGTCATATGATTACCGCATGCTTGGGTGTGGCTCTTCAGCCCGGTATGGACATCGCCCGGATGCAGGCCTATGCACAGGGGATAGAGGATAGAGAGAGGGAGGACCAGATTGATGCGAGCGGCCCAAGAGGCTGTGACATCGTGGTCTCGTGGCGATTCGAGCGGGCGGCCTCAGTAGATCGGGTCCACATTCCGGCCGGCCAGAGTGCTCACACGGTTTTCTGGCAGGAGGTCTGATCAGCAAGGTCATTCAGGAACATGTCAGGGCTCCAGGACTTTAGGGTTTCAGAGAGGCAGAGATCATCGCCGATCGAGACCACCCACACCTCGGTGTGCTCGTCTGATAGATCGCACGAGCGAGTGTCGTGTTCTGCGGAGGTTGTTACTCTTGTGGCCAGCTGGGCCATTTGAAGAGAGACTGCCCGTCTAGAGGCAGCATGGGTGGTACAAAGACAGCGAGATCGATTCTTTGGGTCTTCTTCTCCTACAGGTAATGCGCCCGAGGCGTGGTACTCAGCGTGCAGGCGCGGTAGAGGTCGTAGTGGTGGTTCCAGTTCTAGCGGTCCACAGAACCGCATATATTCTCTAGCCAGCCGCCAGGATCAGGAGGCTTCCCCTGACGTCGTCACAGGTACATTATTTATTTCAGACTGTGATGTTTATGCTTTGATAGATCCAGTTCTACCTTGTCCTATGTGTCCCCTCTTATGCGGGTAGAATCGGGATAGGCGAGTCGATAGAGCCTTTTGAGGTAGCTACGCCTATGGGAGATTCGGTGTTAGCCGGCGGGTGTCTGAGAGGTTGTCCGGTTTATATTCTGATCGTCGGACCACTTGCAGAACTTGATAGATTTGGAGATGACGATTTTGATGTCATTATGGGTATGGTGGTTGGCTTCTTGTTATGCCAACGTTGATCGTAAGGGACGAGTTGGTTCGGTTCGGTTCTGGCGAACCAGTTATCGAGTGGAGGGGCAACACAGCATCGAGGGTAGGTTTATTTCTTACCTCAAGGCTAGGAAGATGGTGCAGAAGGGGTATATCTATCATCCGTTCGGTATTCGATGCAGGTGAGGTGCAGTTCTTGATCGATACGATGGTTAGGGAGTTTCCAGATGTGTTCCCAGATGATCTTCCGGGCATCCCTCCTGAGAGGGAGATTGAGTTTTGTATTGACACGTTGCCAGACACTCGACCTATTTCCATTCCGCCATACAGGATGGCACCTGCTGAGTTGAGGGAGCTGAAGGACCAGCTGAAAGACTTGCTGGAGAAGGGCTTTATCAGGCCTAGTGTATCTCCCTGGGGAGCGCCGGTTTTGTTCGTAAAGAAGGATGGGACGCTGCGTATGTGTTGATTACGAGCGGTGAATAAGGTAACCATTAAGAATAGGTACCCTCCCGTGATTGATGATTTGTTTGACCGATTGCGAGTGCGAGTGTTTCTCAAAGATAGACTGCGGTGCAGTTATCATCGAGTTCGAATGAGAGGCGAACATCCCAAAGATCGCATTCGGGACGGTATGGGCACTATGAGTTTAGGGTTATGTCTTTCGGTTTGACCAACGCTCCAACGGTATTTATGGATTTGATGAACCGGGTGTTCAAGCCATTTTTGGATACATTTGTGATAGTATTCATCGATGACATCCTGGTTTATTCGCGGGCGAAGCAGAGCATGCAGACGGCGAGGACGGTACTTGGGGTTCTCCGGAACCGGCATTTATTCGCCAAGTTCTCCAAGTGTGAGTTTTGGTTGGCCTCAGTGGCATTCCTGGGGCATATTCTTGGGGCTGATGGTGTTCGCGTGGATACGACAAAGATTGAGGCAGTCAAGTCTTGGCCGAGACCTACTACTCCGACCGAGGTACGCAGTTTCTTAGAACTGGCGGGTTATTATCGTAGTTTGTGGAGCAGTTTGCTTCAATTTCAGCACCGTTGACTAGGTGACTCGAAGCGGCCAAGTTCCGATGGGCGAGGCTTGCGGCGGGGTTTCGATTCTGAAGGAGAGGTTGACTCTGCCCCGCTTCTTACTCTCGGAGGTTAGATGGGTACGTGATCTATTGTGATGCCTCGGGTATCGGGCTAGGGTGTGTTTTGATGCAGCACGACAAGGTTATAGCCTATGCTTCCCGGCAGTTACGGAAGCATGAGAGGAATTACCCTACCCATGACTTAGAGTTGGCTGCGGTTATTCATGCCTTGAAGATTTGGAGACATTATTTATACGGGGTTCATGTGGATATTTATACAGACCACAAGAGCCTCCAATATATCTTCAGGCAGAGGAGTGAACACGAGGCGAGGCGGTGGTTAGAGTTGCTGAAAGATTATGATGTTGATATTCTCTACCATCCGGGGAAAGACAACGTAGTTGTTGATGCCTTGAGTCGTAGATCTATGGGGAGCCTATCAGAGGTACAACCAGAGAGGCAGAACATGGTCCGTCAGATCCACCAGTTAGCGAGCCTAGGGGTTCGATTGATCGATACCGACGGTAGTGGGGTACGGGTTCGTGAGGTTGCCGAGTCTTCCATCGTTGATGAGGTGAAGAGGCGACAGTTTGAGGACCCAGTGTTGGTGCGGTATCGAGATCTGACTCTTCGTGAGAGAAGAGTCTATTCGAGGTAGCGCTGATGAAGTCTTGAGATTTGAGGCCGGTTGTGTGTTCCCGATGTGAGGACTTCGTCGAGAAAGATTACAGGGAGGCACACGGTGCTCGATATTCTATTCATCGGGTCGACCAAGATGTACCATGACCTCGGATGTTTGTATTGGTGGGATGGCACGAAGAGGCGTGGCGAGTTTTGTTGCCGCGATGTCCTAATTGCCCGGTAGTCAGTCGAGCACCGAGGCCCGGTGGATTATTGCGATCTATTGAGATTCGACTTGGAAGTGGGAGGTGATCAACATGGACTTTGTTACGAGGTTACCTCGTACTCGGAGGAAATACGACTCCATTTGGGTTATTGTTGTGGTGTGAAATCAGCCCATTTCCTTCGATCGGGGCGGCGTTTTGGTGAGGACTATGCGGTGTACATCGGAGAGATTGTGAGGCTACGGTGTCGGTGTCGATTATATCGATAGGGAGCCGGTTCTGACTAACTCGGAGATCTTTCCAGAAGGTTCTAGGGACACAGGTGAGTCTTAGTACAACATTTCATCCTCAGACTGATGGGCAGGCAGAGCGCACTATCCAGACACTCGAGGATATCTTTGCGAGCCTGCGTGATTGATTTCAGTGGTAGCTGGGAGGATCATTTGCCCCTTGTGGAGTTTGGTTATAACAACAACTACCATTCCAGTATACAGATGGCGCCATACGAGGCTTTATATGGGCAGAAATGCAGGTCGCCGATCGGTTGGTTCGACGTGGCGAGTGCGATTAGTTGGCGGACTTGGTACAGCGGTGTGGATAAGGTGAAGCTTATCCAGAGAGATTGTTAGCGGCTTCAGTCGGCGAGAAGTCATATGCGGATAATCGGCGTCGGCATTTGGAGTTTCAGGTAGACGATTGGGTCTTCTTGAAGGTGTCACCCATGAAGGGTGTGATGAGATTCGGTAAGAAGGGGAAACTCAGCCCAAGGTACATTGGGCCCTACCAGATCGTCCGTAGAGTGGGCAAGGTTGCCTATGAGTTGGATCTTGTTACACCCCGTAAGTCCAGGACATGTAAAAGAGAATGTACGTAAGGAATCAAGACTTGGAAATTAGTACGAAAGGAGGAATTGTTTTTCCGACGGAAAATCTTCCGAACGTCGGAAAGGAAAAATGTTCGTTGTTGAGAATTGGATTCTCAAAATGTATTATTTGAAGAATATGGAACTTATTAATATTATGGAAATCTATTTTTTAAGTATTTGGTCACGTGGGGCCCACCCGAGAAATTTTACGTTTTGTGGGGCCCACGAGGGTTACGGAATTTTTATGGACGAATGAAAGGGAGACACGTGGCACCTCCCCCACATGGCTTGGTCGAATTTATGCAAGGGCATAATGGTCATTGACCAAGGTAAAAGATTAGTCTTGCTAGAGCTTGACATAGTTGACCAAGTCAAGAGCCATTTGGCTTGATCTCTTCCCTCCAATTTTAACAAGTGTTGTTATCCAAGCCCTCCATTGTGTTATAAGTATACTACTAGTAGCAAGACTTGAGCATTCTACACTTAGTGAAATTTTTCAAGAACTAGTCTTGTGCAAGAACTTGTGCTCTCGGTTTTGAGGAACTTTTCACACAAAATTTTTGCAAATGTTGTCCATTAGCCACAAGACTTAAACCCAAGGTTCCTAAGAGTGTTGTAAGGTTATCTCAATAGAAAGATTTCGGAAAAACGACATTTTCATATTGGTCGCAAGGCGGAAACCGAAAGAGTTCTTCAACTTTGAAGTTGGAACTTGAAGACGGGTTCTTCATAGGCCTCTAAGGAGTGCTTGGAGCGGATTGGAACCTAAGGTGTTATACCCCGTATTTCCGGAGTATGTACGTGAGGGCGTACGTATATAATTTGAGCCTTAAAGTTAGGCTAGGTTCGAAAATTGTGCACAAGTACCGAAAAGAGTCGTTTTTCGACGAAACGTTTTACTAAACTTGCGAAGGGAAAATTCCGGCTATGTCATTTATTATTTTTGCGGATTTTTCCGAGAGACGAAACATTTTGGACCAACGGGAGGGTGACATGTGTCACCCTCACATTGGAACAAGTGGGGCGGCAATGGTGGACGAAAAAGGGGTCAAGGGAGTTGGTAGGATATTTGTGCAAGTTGTTGTGGTAGATGGATAAGGTGCACTTGGCTTAAATCTAGCCCTACACTTGCCTTACACTTGGATGAATCTTGGCCATTGGTTGGCCATTTCTTGACCTATAAATACTCCCCCTAAGTGATGAACTTCTTCATCCTAAAATCTTTTCCAAGTCTCAAATACTCCCTCTCCCTCTTGCTTGTCTCGTCCAAACACCACCCCTCTCCCCTTGTAGGCCCTCAGCCGAACCCCTCCCCCCCGTTGTGGTAGCCTAGCCGTAACACCCCTCCCCCTAGCCTAGTTGTGCTAGTCGAAATACTACCCCCTGTGTGGTTGTGAAATACTCTACTAGTATTGTTATAATGCCCAAATACTCTAGCCCATATACCTTATAGTACTTTCCAAAGTTACCTCTATACGTAGAGCCCGGAAAATACTATTATACTTCCTTTAACCACTAAACGAAACCCTAAGGAAATCTTCATTGATAGTTGAAGTATTTGAGTAGAAGTTGGTTAGAACTTCTAAGCGGGTTGGAGCACTCGGAGTAGGAGCTAAGCGTTGCTCAGGAGCGACTTTAAACTCGGATAATTTTGGGCTTATCAAGGTAAATACTACTGTCCTTCTATTGTAATTGGAACTTACATACTGTAGTAGTATAGAAATGAATTTAAGATTCATAGAAGAGAATTGAACTGTAATAGAAGGATATTACAGAATAGACTTGAACTGAAATCACTTCAGAAGAATATAAGTAGAAGTTTAAACTGTACTTACATAGGACCGTATTTACAGTAGATTGATAACCTTT
Source organism: Przewalskia tangutica (assembly GCA_029844215.1). NCBI lineage: Eukaryota > Viridiplantae > Streptophyta > Magnoliopsida > Solanales > Solanaceae > Przewalskia > Przewalskia tangutica. The sequence goes on from CM056727.1 coordinate 72,088,184, forward strand.
ATTAGTTGAATGTTTTGCAAGTAGCATGTGCTACTTAGAAGGTGGACAAGGCTAGCCGGGTTATAGCCATGGAGCGTTTTGCTTATAGTCGATAATCGTCGCGAGGTATGTGATTCTTCCTATACTCTTGAGCATGATATTTTAAAGGAAGATATATATAGTACGGCAATGTCTTTTGACTTAAGCCTGAATAATATATAGTACGGTGAGCGACGCATGCTAATTGAACGTGGTTATACGACAATGTCTTTTGACTTAAGCCCGAATAATATATAGTACGGTAGGCGACGTGTGCTAATTGAGCGTAGTTATGCGGCAATGTCTTTGGACTTAAGCCCGAATAATAAGAAACTTGAGGTATGCATTATACCCCGTAGTTCCGGGTATGTATGCGAGGGCGTGCGTGCGAGAATCTGACATTGAAATTGGAAAGGAAGAAAGAGGTGATTTTCCACGGAAAAGTTTCGGTGTTTGTGAAGGAAAAAGGTTCGTTAATGGGGTGGATTCCCAGTTTGGTATTCGGACTTCTTGGAATATTAGAGAATTATGGAATTTTATTTTGGAAATGGTCACGTGGGGCCCAGGAGAAATTCTGATTTTGTGGGGCCCACTTTGTTTTCAAGATTTTGGCCATTGTGGATATTTTGGAAGATGAAATATTTTGGGCCGAGTAGGAGGCGACACGTGTCACCCCCGGTGGCTTGGCGAATATTATTTGTGCCTGGCCTTGGATTAGAGTCGTTTTACTAAGCGTTTTACACAACTCGTGTAGGGTAAATTCGGCTATGTCATTTCTAATTTTTGCGGATTTTTCCGAGAGGCGAAACATTTTGGACCAACGGGAGGCGACACTTGTCACCTCCAATTGATGGACTTGAGGCGTCTATAGGGCCGAATGGGTTGGCTATTTTGTCATGTAGTTGGTAGGATATTTTTGTGTAGTAGATAGAATGGACACTTGCCTAAATCCTCACCCTACACTTGCCTTGCACTTGGCATCATCTTGGCCCTTGGTTGGCCATGTCTTGACCTATAAATACCCCTCTTAAGATGAAGAGTTCTTCATCCACAAAATCTTTCCAAGTCTTGAAAATCCTTCCTCCCTCGAGCTTGTTTCGTCCAAAGCCTACTCACCCCTTGAGTAAAGTTGGCGAGGCCCCCTCTCTAAAGCAAGCCCTAGCCGAAACACTACCCCCCTCCCTTGGTAGGAATGTTGCCTTCTAGTATTGTTTTAATGCCCAAATTACCCTAGCCCAAACCCCTTAGTACTTAGTTGAAGTTGTGAAGAACTTCTAAGGGTTCTTGGAGCTAGCGGAGCGTTCCAAATTAGGAGCTAAACCTCGTTCAGGATCGACGTTTATACTCGGATTATATTGGGCTTATCGAGGTAAATAATCTTACCCATCTTTTATATATTAGAATATGCATACTGTAGAAGTTTAGGAATAAGTATTAAATACTTAGAAGGATATTGCAGAATAGAAATGAACTGTTATCACAGTAGAAGGGTTTAAAAGAAGAATAATTGAATCTGTATTTACATAGGATGTTTTCCTGATGAACTTGAGTAGCTCACGGGTAGGAAGTCTGCCCAACTTTCCGTAGGATATAGAACCCTCCGCTTAGAGCATTTATGCAGATCTGATCTAGACGTTGATAGGCGTGTTGGTATTATAGGTCGATTCTCTGCGCGCGACATATTCAACTTGGCAGGTGGATTTCGAGAAGGTATGAGATTCTTCCTATCCTCTTGAGCATGATATTTTAAAGAATATGTATATAGTACGGTGAGCGTGCGTGTGTTAATCGAATAATAATTACGGCAATGTCTTGGACTTAAGCCCGAATAATAATTACGGCAATGTCTTTTGACTTAAGCACGAATAAAAAGAATCAAGTAGTTCAAAAGAATTAAGAAACCTTTTTTAAAGAAGAGTAACACTTGGTTTTAAAAGCTTAAGAGTTATACTAGCTTTATGGGAAGTTAGGTATAACGGCTTAAGAGTGATAAAAAGAATGATTTATTGATTTAAGAAAAAAAAAACTTGAGTAATTGAAATTAGGCAAACTTGAACGTTGGGAAAAGAATGTTGTTACTTGATTTTACAAAGAGAAGTGTTTTGATTTACTTCAAGATAATCACTCTATTTTTATACTACGGGTATTGTGTGACCTTTGTGAAAGAAACGGATCTTTTAAAAGAGTAATACATGAAGTACTTTGGGGCTAAAAACCCGAACTTGTTAACATAATGTAGAAAGTACCTTGTGTGAATAACTTAATTGTATTGATTTGTGATAGTCTTGTAATACTTTCTTGTTGACTTGATAAGTAAACATGTTAGGATGCTACGTGAGTTAGTATCTTGTGATGTTTGTGTAAAGGGGTTTTCCCTTGTTGTGCTTAGGTTGTTTAACGATAAGCTGTTATGTTAGTATTATATCACTCATGATTCCGGGGTTAAGCGCCTCCGTCTGGGGTAGACTCAAGTGCTGTGTGACCTATGATTCGAGAATACCTTATGCGGTGCAGATGGCCTATGCGGAGCGTGGGAGTTCGAGTTAGTATGCGGCCGCTTGTGGTCATGCGGTCTTTGTGGCGTGCGGACGGCGAGTTCAGGGCTGCCGGGAGTAGCTACCCTCGATGCGGAATACCTCATGCGGGCCATTGGGTGGCCCGTGCGAGCTCTGGGGAAGTTCGGGGCTGACGCGCACATTAGATACTGCGGGCGAGTGGCCAGCTTTGATCATGTGACGGTTTAGACAGATCTCATGATACAGTTTACGACCATGTTTGTACTGTGGGTTTTAGTAGTCGGCTATGCCTTCGTACTTACCCCATACGGTTTTATGATGACACCGGTAGGACCTGGTGTTCATGTGTATTCCTTGGTGCTTTTATATCATAGACTGCCGGCAGTGAGGAAGGTATTCCACGGGCATGATTGATGTTGTGGGCGTGAGACCCATTGTTACATTTGAGTGATGACTTTGAGGGCGTGAGTCCCTGACTTGACATGACTGCTTATTTATTGTGAACTGTAGTTTTGGTTATCATACATGTCTCCTGCTTTATATAGACTACTATGATTTCATTTACAAGTATTTTCAGTTTCACATACTTGGTACTGTTATCGACCTCCTTGGGCTGCGTTCATCTGCGCGGTAGAGGTACTCCTACTGTTGACCCCCGTTCTTAGGATCACCGTTTCGGCGTTGGAAAAGCTCCGTTTCTCCGGAGGCTTAGCATTTTGGTATGGTCCCCTGTCGTTGTAGATATTTGCATTCAGGGGTATGGCGGGGCCCTGTCCCGCCATTGTTGTTTTAAACTCTTAGAGGTCTGTAGACTTGTTGTAAGGTTGGGATGTAACTGTTCATTTTGGGGTATTTTTATACATATATGCCGAAAGGCAACTTTTTCCTAAGCGTGTCTTATTTATACTGTTTCATATCTTGGTTGTTTTATATTCCGCTGATTTCTCTGATGTATGACTACTTGGGTGCCCGGGTAAGGCACCAGTCACGGGCCCCGGAACGGGTCGTGACAATGTCACAAGAGTTAAGAAATCATTTTTGAAAGAAGAGTAACACTTGGTTTTAAAGGTTTTAAAAAGAGTTATACTAGCTTTATGGGGAGTTAGGTATAACGTCTTAAGAGGGGTAAAGAAAATGGTTTACTGATTTTAGAAGTTAAGAGACTTGATCTTATAAGATAAGAGACTTAACTTAAATGAATTAATATGAGTTTTGTGTGAAACCTCATTCGTGAGTAATGAATACGTGGTTTTTAAAAGGAATAATGTTTCTTGATTTGAAAATCGAATGTGTATCGACAAACCACCTGCGGCGTTAATAAAGGAAAATGTATTGAATAATGAAGTATTATTAAAACCGGTAGAAACCTCCATCCGCATAGAAGCTAAGATGAGACAAAATGATATTACATCTTCTAGATCATGTCGCTTAATAAGATTGATTATGAACAAGAATAACCTACTTTATGGCATGTGTTACTCAATTGTTTTAAAAGAGATTAAGACATTGAACTATGAAACTTTTCTAAAAAGAGGCGTGCGTAATTGAAATTAGGCAAACTGGAACTTTAGGAAAAGAAGGGCATTGTGTTGTCTTAAAATGGTTTAAAACATAAAGTGTTATAACAAGCTTTATGGGAAGTTGGTTGTGACTTTATGAAAACAAAGAAGGGTTTTTATCATTGGTTTTAATGTGGTAACTTGACTTTAAAGAGAAGTGTTTTGGTCTAAAAAGAAGGCATGGTATTGCCTTAATTGGTTTTAAAAGGAAAGTATGGAAGTTGTTTTGGTTTACTTAAAAGATGTAAGTCACTCTATTTTTATACTACGGGTATCGGGTGACTTTTATAAAGGAATGGATCTCTTTAAAAGGAATTTAACGTACGTAGTACTTTAGGGTTAAAACCCGGACTTTGGCATAAAATGAAAGTACTTTGAGTTGTGTATAACTTTTTATGCTTGTTGTTGTGAAACTTGCCTATGCTTGTTGTGATAGCCTTTGTTGTGCAAAGAATTGTGTTTCTATACTACGCGTCTCTCGATGGAGGGTCGGTTGACTTGTTGAGAACTTACTTGGGCGTGCGGTGGCGGAGAAATTCCGCAGTGCGTTCACGTTGATAGTGCTACTTTTGCTAAACGCTTTGGACATCGACACGATCGTAGCGCACACGCTTCCATTTTGATTGCGCCTTGTTGTTTCCTTTTTGGACATCGACACGCGATCGTAGCGCGCGGGTATGCTTCCATTTGGAATGCGTCTTATTGTTTCCACTTTGGACATCACGACCGCGATCGTAGCGCGCGGGTATGCTTCCATTTGGAATGTTGTCTTAGTGTTTCCCTTTGGACATCGACACGATCGTAAGCGCGGGTATGCTCCCATTTGGATTCTGTCTTGTTGCTATCATATCATAGGCCGCGGTGAGAAAAGGAATTCCACGCGCAGTGACGATTTGGAGCGTGAGTCACGACTTGATATATTTGTTTATATGTTGTGTCTTCGTAGTTTGGTTATCATACATGTCTCACCTTTATATAGCGCTATGATTTCATTCTGATATTTCTGATTCACATACTTGGTACTGTTGTCTTGACCTCGCCGGGCTGCGTTCATGCCGCAGGTAGAAGTACATCGGCTGTCGATCCCCGCGTTTAGGATCTCATTTCAGCGTCTTGGGAAGCTCCGTTCCTTTGGAGGCGTCTCTTTGGTATGTTACCACAGTGCAGTAGGTTCTTGTGCATTCGTGGTATGGCGGGGCCTGTCCAGTCATAGTTGTTGTATAAATCTTAGAGGTCTGTAGCACTGTTGTGGGCAGGGTTGTAAGGATTGTAACTGTTCAAATGTCTATATATATATGTTGAAAGGCAACCATTTTGGTTGGCCTATTTTCTTTATCTTGATCCATGTCTATTTAAATGTTTAAGTTTTTTTATTTCCGCTGGTTTTCTCTGATGTTGTATCACTAGGGTGCCCGGGGTAAGGCACGATCACGGTCCGGTTGGTCATGACAAAAGTGGTATCGAGCGATTAGTCTCGAAAAGTGTCTACGACCGTGTCTAGTAGAGTCTTGATTATCGATGTGTTGTGCACCACATCTATAATCGAGGAGCTATAGGACATTTAGGGTTGGTTTCCTTCTTCTCATTACGAGATCGTGCCTTAGAGCGTGTTATAAGTTGGACCCCTCGACGTGCCGTTTTACGATTATGCCTCGCGCAAGGCCGGGCGAAGAAGGGCAAGGCGAGAGGAGGCTGCGAGTAAAGCGGCGGCGATCTCTACGGAGACCACAAGACTGAGCCTCCATCCGCGATGCGGAGCGAGAAGAGATGGGTTACTGAGTGGGCCCGATTAATGGCGAGGTTGTGGCGGACTTGAAGATAAGTGGGCCGGCCAGTTCCACTAACACCGATGGTTCACCCTGATCGAGATAGTTGGAGGCTACGGGATTTTACGAGATGTAACTCGCCGAGTTTTATGGGTCGAGGCTCGAGGATGATCCGCAGGAGTTCATCCGGCGATTCTGACGGATCATGAGTGATCAAGGCATCGGAGATCGAGTCGGTGGTCCTAGGTTCGCATCGGTGCGTGATACCGCATGATCGTGGTTTGATTCGTGGAGGCTGTCGGGAGAGCATGCACTTCCGGCTAATTGGGACGAGTTCTCGGCATTTCTTGCACATTTCTTGCCTCGCAGATGAGGAGGGCTCGGGTAAACAGATTTTTGTTGTTGCGGCGAAGCAGGCGTGATTCGGGAGTACAATGTGAGTTCGACTCATTGGCGACGCGTCCGCGTTAGTGTCTAGTATGGAGGATCGAGTGCACCGATATTCTGAGGCTCGATGATTACCTAGCGAGTTGTTGGTGTAGCTCTTCAGGGCATGGACATTGCCGCATGCGAGCTTATGCACTTGGAGGTGAGGCGGAGAAATCGACGGAATGACCCGAGTCGGCGAAGAGGGCGAGCAGTGAGGTCCTTTGGTGACTTTCGAGGCGGACCGCCTCGTGTGAGACTAGTTATGCGCCTCCACGATCTGAGTGGTCCTCCACAATCTTCAAGGCATCGAGTATTCGGGAGCGGTCGGGGCTCGAGGTTCAGATTTTCGGAGAGCGGGGGTGTTAGCGGTGAAGCCACCCCTACCTCGTTGTGACCGTGTGGTAGACTCGCGGTGGGAGTGTCGTGCTAGTCCGGGAGTTTGTTTTACATGCGGCCAGCAGGGCCATTTTGGGAGAAACTGTCCGACCAGGGGTAGCACTGGTAGGATAGCACAGACTACGAGATCAGTTGCGGGTTCTTCACCTTCCACAGCTAGACAGGATGTTCATACACCGGCAGGCCACGGTAGAGGTCGCGGTGGAAGTTCCCAGTTTTAGCGGTCCTTTGAACCGCCTACTTTCAGGTATATCCTTAACCCTCTAGATACTTGTATGTATTGATGATATGATAATGTGTTAAGTGTTATGTTCGGATAGCTTTGTGCTAAGATATGATTTAGAAACCTGGTTAGTGAGAAAGGGTAAGCCTGGGGGTGAGAAAATGATGAACCTTAGAATTTTACAGTTGAGACCTTAGATGTAAGGCCGTCTTGAGTACAAGTTTTTGCGAGTGATCTTTGTCAGAACGTATAGGTATACGTGGTGTAATTGTGTGATAAGTCCCTGGGTAGTGTGAAATGGAAGTGGTAGCTTTCATGACATGTAGAGGTAAGATTGTTCCGGATCGGGAAACAAGAGCTTGATGCGTTGAGTGGGGTCGGGTTGGGGCCATGTTGCGGGCCAACCCACGGCCTGTTTTGGGGTTGGGTCAGCTCTGGGTGGTCCCGCCAGGTGGTAGGGTCACGAGGGTGTTAGGCCCAAGTTTAGATGACCATCGTATGAGTTCGTGGATGCGTTCGACCAGAATCGGTTCGTGAAGGCCGAGGGATGGCCTTAAGGGAGGTTGAGGCTTGTAGATGACCAAGTTTGGAGGTGGTGACTCCAAAGTTTTGGGGACTAAAGCGATGACTGAAGTGTGGTACGTATACTAGAAGAGTTCAAGTGTTCGAGAAGGGCACAACGAGTAAGGAAGGAAGAGAACGTGTGTTATTTCGTGGCCAGGCGTGGCGTTGGCAACTTGTTAGAAGATCTTCATCGTTATCCGTCTTGAGAAAGAACATTCGGGACGAATGTTTCTAAGGAGGGGAGAATGTTATACCCCGTATTTCCGGAGTATGTACGTGAGGGCGTACGTATATAATTTGAGCCTTAAAGTTAGGCTAGGTTCGAAAATTGTGCACAAGTACCGAAAAGAGTCGTTTTTAAATGAAGCGTTTTACTAAACTTGCGAAGGAAAATTCGGCTATGTCATTTATTATTTTTGCGGATTTTTCAGAGACGAAACATTTTGGACCAACGGAGGGTGACATGTGTCACCTCACATTGGAACAAGTGGGCGGCAATGGTGAATGAAAAGGGTCGAGGAGTTGGTAGGATATTTGTGCAAGTTGTTGTGGTAGATGGATAAGGTGCACTTGGCTTAAATCTAGCCCTACACTTGCCTTACACTTGGATGAATCTTGGCCATTGGTTGGCCATTTCTTGACCTATTGTTATACCCCGTATTTCCAGAGTATGTACGTAAGGACGTACGTAGAAAAGTTTGGGCTTTTAAAGTGGCTTGGCCGATTTTACTTTGTGCACAACACCCGATTAGAGTCATTTTTCGACGAAACGTTTTACATAACTTGCGATGGGAAAATTTCGGCTATGTCATTTCTAATTTTTGTGGATTTTTCCGAGAGACGTAACATTTTGGACCAACGAGAGGCGACACGGCACCTGCGTTGGTGTGATAAAGTGGACGATTGGTGGCCTTGTTGGTCAAGGGGTTGGTAGGATATTTTGGTGGTAGATGGATAAGGACACATGGGTGAATCTTGGCCCTACACTTGCCTTGCACTTGGCATGATCTTGGCCATTGGTTGACCTTGGCTTGTACTATAAATACCCACTGCTGGAAGACTTCTTCATCCATTCCTAAAATTTCCTAAGTGTTAAAATCCTCCCTCCCGTGTCGTGTGGTTCTCGTCCTAGCCTCCTCCCCTTTGAGAGGGCCACTTTGGAGAGCCCTTTCCCCTTGGCCGAGAGTACCCCCCTAGTGGGGTTGGCCGAGGGGTATACACCCCCCCTTTGTGGTGTTGTCTCGTATAAATACCCCCCTCTTGGTAGAAATACTCTCAAAAGTATTGTTGTTATACCCAAATTACCTTAGCCGTATACCTTGTAGTATTCCAAAGATACCTCTATACGTAGAGCAGGAAATACTCAGTATGTCCTTTTTGTCTCAAACCGAAACCCTAGGGAAAATCTCCATAGTTGGTTGGAGTATTAAGAAGAAGTTGCGTAGAACTTCTAAGGGTTGTTTGGAGCGGGTTGGAGCACCCGGAGTAGGAGCGAAACATTGCTAAGGATCGACATTTTTACTTGGATAATTATGGGCTTATCGAGGTAATTATCTTATCCCCCTATTGTAATTGGAAATACATGTTGTAGGAATATATAGTTGAAGTATACTATATATAGAACTGAACATAATTTTGCGGCAATGTCTTTGGACTTAAGCCTGAATTTAAAGAAGAAGCGAACTGTAATTACGTGGGGTGTATTCTGATAGACTTGTGTAGTTGTGGATAGGGAAGTCTTTGCCCGATTTTCCGTAGGATCTTGTATCTAGATTTATTCTACCGAGTAGTCTAGACTTTGATAGACTTGTATAACCTTTATAGGTTGAATGTTCTGTGAGTAGCATGTGCTACTTGGAAGGTGGACAAGGCTAGCCGGGTTATAGCCGTGGAGCGTTTTGCTAATAGTCGATAATCGTCGCGAGGTATGTGATTCTTCCTATCCTCTTGAGCATGATATTTTAAAGAATATATATATAGTACGGTAGACGTACGTGTGTTAACTGAATAATAATTACGGCAATGTCTCCGGACTTAAGCCTGAATAATAATTACGGCAATGTCTCCGGACTTAAGTCTGAATAATAATTACGGCAATGTCTTTTGACTTAAGCCTGAATAATCTTGAAGTATTTCAAAAGAATACTGAATCATTTTAACAGAAGAGTAATACTTGGTTTTAAAAAGGCTTAAGAGTTATACTAGCTTTATGGGAAGTTAGGTATAACGGCTTAAGAGAGATAAAAAGAATGATTTATTGATTTAAGAAGTTAAGAGACTTGATCTTAAAAGATAAGAGACTTGACTTAATTGAATTTTGTTAAAAAGTGTGAAACCTCATTCGTGAGTAATGAGTACTTGGTTTTCAAAAGGAATAATGTTTCTTGATTTGAAATCGAATAAGTATCGAACAAACCACAATGGCGCTAATAAAGGAAATGTTTTGACTAATAAAGTATTATTAAAACCGTAGAAACTTCCATCCGCATAGAAGCTAAGATGAGACAAAATGATATTACATTTCCTAGATCATGGTCTTTGTAATAAGATTGTTATGAACAAGAATAACCTACTCACACATAAGGTATATGTTTCTCAAATTGTTTTAAGGGATTAAAACTATGAACTACGAAACCTTTTGAAAATGAGAAACTTGAGTAATTGAAATTAGGCAAACTTGAGCGTTTGGAAAGAATGTTGTTACTTGATTTTACAAAGAAGTGTTTTGATTTACTTCAAAAGATAATCAATCTATTTTCATATACTACGAGTATTGTGTGACTATTTGTGAAAGAACATATCTCTTAAAGAGTTAATGTATGAAGTACTTTGGGGATAAAAAACCCGATCTTGTTAATCATATAGTAGAAAGTACCTTGTGTGAATAATTTGATTGTGTTGGTTTGTGATAGCCTTGTAAATACTTTCTTGTTTGATTTGATAAATAAACATGTTAGGATGCTACGTGTGTTAGTATCTTGTGATGTTTGTGTAAAGGGGTTTCCCTTGATTGTGCTTATGTTGTTTAAACGATAAACTGTTATGTTGGTATTATACCACTCACCTTGATTCCGGGGGTTAAGCTGCCCTCCGATGCGGGGTAGACTCAGGCGGTCTGGGACCATGATTCGAGAATACCTCATGCGGGTCCTGGGGGCCTATGCGGAGCTACGAGAGTTCCAGGTTAGTGTGCGGCCTTTATGGTCATGCGGTCTATGTGGCCATGCGGACTGCGAGTCCAGGACGATGCCGGGGAGTAGCTACCCTCGATGCGGGGAATACCTCATGCGGGCCATTGGAGTGGCCTATGCGGAGCTGCGGGAAGTTCCAGGGCTAGACGCGCACATTAGATACTGCGGGCGAGTGGCCAGCTTTGATCATGTGACGGTCTAGACAGATCATGATACAGTTTATGACCTTGTTGTACTGTGGGTTTTAGTAGTCGGCTATGCCTTCGTACTTACCCCGTACGGTTTTATGATGAATCAGGTGGGACCGGGTGTTCTTGTGTATTCCTTGGTGGTTTCATATCTTAGACTGCCGTCAGTGAGGAAGGTATTCCTCGGGCATGTTTGATGTTGTGGGCGTGAGACCCGTTGTTATATTTGAGTGATGACTTTGAGGCGTGAGTCACGACTTGACATATCGCTTATTTATTGTGAATCGTAGTCGGTTATCATACATGTCTTACGCTTTATATAGACTACTATGATTTCATTTCTGATATTTTGATTTCACATACTTGGTACTGTTATCGACCTCCTTGGCCGTGTTCACGCCGCAGTAAAAGGTACACCAGTCGTTGATCCTCGCTCTTAGGGTCACAGGTCAGCGTTCGGGAAGCTCCGTTTCTCCGGAGGCTTATCTTGGTATAGTCCTGTTGTTGTAGGTGCTTACATTCGAGGGTATGGCGGGACCGCTGTCCGTCGAGTGTTGTCACATCAGTCGTAGAGTGCAGAAATCGCTGTGGCGGGGTTGTAATGGGATATGCTTGCTCAAGTTGTTATTTATATATCTTGAAGGTAACCGTTTTGGTTGCTTTGTCTTTTTATTTCACTGTCTTATTGCATTGGCTTCATGTTATTGTTTTATGTTCCGCTGATTTTCTCTGATGTATGACTACTTGGGTGCCCGGGTAAGGCACGATCCTGAACCGGGCAGTCGTGACAAAAGTGGTATCAGAGCAGTTAATCCTCGGAAAGTGTCTACAGACCGTATCCAGTAGAGTCTTGATTATCGGTGTGTTGTGCACCACATCAATAATCAGGAGGCTATAGGATATTTAGGATTGGTTTCCATTCTTCTCACTCTGAGATCGTGCCTTAGAGCTGTGTTGTAAGTTGGACCCCTCTAACGTATTTCTTTCCCTTACCGTTATGCCTCCGCGTAAGGCAACCCGAGCCTGTGAGGCAAAGCGGCCGAGGAGGCGAGTAAATCTGAGAGGGTTACGAGGGCACAGGCCCAATCATTACCTAGGGTAGTGCTTCATTCGGGGAGTTCTGCGACGTCACTAGCCCCAGCAGAGTTTAGCACGGCGGCGGCAGTTCCTACTGCGGCCATGACATTTGAACCTTCAGTTCCACGACCAGGGCGAGAATATAGATTGTAAAGGCGACCACATTACTAACTATGGATGTGGCGACCAGAGAGTAGACCGATGTACCGCGAGTCTTTATGACTATCTAAGAGAGGTTGTGCAAGAGAAATTCTTGATTGGGCTTGAGCATGGCACGTATGCGGGTTTATGCGCGAGCCAAGAAACGTAGAGATCGACGGGTTAACGAGGGCAGCGAAGAGGGCGAGCAGCGAAGGTCCTTTGGTAACTTTCGAGGCGAATCGCCTCGCCAGATTAGATATGCACATCCACCGGTGCAGTGGTCCTCGCGGGGTTCGGGGCGTTCGGGGTATGCAGGAGTTGGTCAGAGCTCCAGAGCTTCCGGTTCACAGCTACACTTAGGTTCCAGCTAGCCGGATTCAGTTTTTCCCCAGGGTTCACAATGTGACAGGCGTCATCTCGGGGGATGTCGTCTTTTAGTTGGTACTTGTTGTACCTACGGCCGTCAGGGCCAGGTGTCGAAGGATATCCTAGTAGGAGGACTCAGCCTTCAGGATCGGTGGGTAGTTCTTCATCTTCCATAGCTATGCGCCTACAGGCGAGTTTTATTAGAGCGACTAAGGAGTGAGCGGTAGAAAAGGTATATCCTTAACCCTCTAGGGAATAGTATGTGTGATAAGGTGAGTATACCTTAAGTGTTACATTCTGATAGCATTGTGTATACGGTGATTAGAAATCTTGGTTAGTTAACCAAGTAAGATTTGGGGGATAGAGAAGGTGTGAGCCTTAGAGTTTTATACGTAGAAACCTTAGAGGTAAGGCCATCTCTAGTAAAGGTGTAGTGTTATGTTTAATCCTTATCAGAGTACATAGTGCACGTGAGATATATTGTGTGATAAGTCCCTGAGTAGTGTGGAGTGAAAGAGGGTAGTTGAGCTAAGAAGACCACTAGGTTTTCGTAACGTGATTAGTGAGATTGTTCCGGATCGGGGAGCTAGTATTTTGCGCGTTACCGGGTCGGGTTGAGGCCACGTTGCGGGTCAACCCGCGGCCTGTATGGTGGTGGGGTCTGTTTGTGGTGGTCCCGCCTTGAGGTAGGGTCACGAGGGTGTTAGGCCTAGGTTAGTTAACCGTCTGAGTTCGTGGATGCGTTCAACCGAGAGTTGGGCGATGGGCAGCCATCGTGTTTTTCGGTCAGGACCGTTTATTCGGCAGTGTTGTTTTATCAGAAAGGTTGTAAGGCTGCACGGGGTGCCTACCTTCACCTTATGACAGGCAGTGAAGCCCAGGTTGTGGCTATTTTCGTTTTCTAAAGGTTTTACCAGGCAGGGTTAAGAACTCAGGTGAGTCTCAGAATCGCATTCGCCCTCGGGCCAGTGTGTGGATTTCAGGGGTAGTTGTGGGGATTGTTGTCTCCTGTGGAGGGAGCGTTTAAGCTACCATTTCAGTGTTCGGATGTCGCCTTATGAAGCCTTGTAGGGGCGGAAGTGTAAGTTGCCGGTCGTTTGGTTTGATGGTGGCAAGGTTCAGATAGTTGGTTCAGGCTTGTTCCAACAGACTGTGGATAGGGTGAAGCTTATCTAGAAGAGGTTTTTGGCAGCTCAGAGAAATCGTGCGGATTATCGGCGACGACGCTTAGAGTTCAGGTTGACGGTCGGTCTTCTTGAAGGTACCACCCCGGATAGGGTGTGACGAGTTTTGGAAAAACAAAGGAAGCTTAGCCCGAGTTACTTTGGGCCTTTTTTTCATGTGAGGGATAGGCCAGGTTGCCTATATGTTAGCATTTGCCGTCCGACTTAGGATGAAGTGCGTCCAGTCTTTCGTGTTATGTTCGAGAAGGAAATCGGAGATCCATCCAGAGTGTTCCCAGTTAATGATGACCAAGTTGGAGATAATAACCCCGAGATTTGGAAAGCAAGAATAAAAATGTGGTAGGTTATGAGAAAGAGTTCGAGTGTACAAGAAAGTACGACATCCTCGAGGATCGCATGCGATCAGCACCATTTGTTGGGTCACGGGTGACACTAGAACCTCGCGGCAAAGTGACAAAAATGGTATCATATCAGGAAGAAGCGAGCATGTATGGCAAGCATAGATGTGATCATTTCTTTTGTAAAGAGAAGGTGCGAAGGAAGTATATTCTAGACCCCGGAGAGAGGTGTTTTGTGGTGATGTTAGAGGTGTTTCCTCGTGGACGTGGATGTAAGTATTTTGCGCGGGTGTTTACGTGGCGGTGTGGCGTGTTTGTTCTCGTAATTATAGTAGTGAAGGCTATACTGGCGCGCGTTCGTTTTGAGACTTAGAAGGAACATTCGGGACGAATGTTTCTAAGGAGGGGAGAATGTTATACCCCGTATTTCGGTATATGCGTGGGGCGTACGTAGAAAAGTTTGGGCTTTTAAAGTGGCTTGGCCGATTTTACTTTGTGCACAACACCCGATTAGAGTCGTTTTTCGACGAAACGTTTTACATAACTTGCGATGGGAAAATTCCGGCTATGTCATTTCTAATTTTTGCGGATTTTTCCGAGAGACGTAACATTTTGGACCAACGAGAGGGCGACACTTGGCACCCTCTCATTGGTGGCGGTAAAGTGGACGATTGGTGGCCTTGTTGGTCAAGGGGTTGGTAGGATATTTTGGTGGTAGATGGATAAGGACACATGGGTGAATCTTGGCCCTACACTTGCCTTGCACTTGGCATGATCTTGGCCATTGGTTGGCCTTGGCTTGTACTATAAATACCCCCCCTTTGGAAGACTTCTTCATCCATTCCTAAAATTTCCTAAGTGTTAAAATCCTCCCTCCCTTGTAGTGTGGTTCTCGTCCTAGCCTCCCCCTCCCCCTTTGAGAGGGCCCTTTGGCCGAGAGCCCTTCCCCCCCTTGGCCTTGAGTACCCCCCTAGTGGGGTTGGTAGAGGGTATACACCCTTTGTGGTGTTGTCTCGTATAAATACCCCCCCTCTTGGTAGAAATACTCTCAAAAGTATTGTTGTTATACCCAAATTACCTTAGTCGTATACCTTGTAGTATTCCAAAGATACCTCTATCGTAGAGCAGGAAATACTCAGTATGTCCTTTTTGTCTCAAACCGAAACCCTAGGGAAAATCTCCATAGTTGGTTGGAGTATTAAGAAGAAGTTGCGTAGAACTTCTAAGGGTTGTTTGGAGCGGGTTGGAGCACCCGGAGTAGGAGCGAAACATTGCTAAGGATCGACATTTTTACTTGGATAATTATGGGCTTATCGAGGTAATTATCTTATCACCCTATTGTAATTGGAAATACATGTTGTAGGAATATATAGTTGAAGTATACTATATATAGAACTGAACATAATTTTGCGGCAATGTCTTTGGACTTAAGCCTGAATTTAAAGAAGAGAATCGAGCGTAATTACGTGGGGTGTATTCTGATGACTTGTAGTTGTGGATAGGAAGTGCTGCCCGATTTTCCGTAGGATCTTTGTCACGACCCGTTCCGGGGCCCGTGACTGGTGCCTTACCCGGGCACCCAAGTAGTCATACATCAGAGTAATCAGCAGAATATAAAACAAGACATGAAACAGTTGTAAAAAGAGACACAGTTTATGTGAGAAAATGTCGCCTTTCGGCATATATACATAACATAGGTTTGCAGTTACATCCCAACTGTACACTAGGACTACAGACCTCTAAGGAAGTAAACAACTATGGCGGGACAGGGCCCCGCCATACCCTGAATGTACAAAACTATCTACAATACAGGGAGATCATACCAAACAGTAGAGCCTCCGGAGAAGATGGCGCTCCCGACACCAACGTAGAGATCCTAAGGATGTGGATCTAGCACCTGCTTGCCCTTACCTGCGGCATGAACGCAGCCCCCCGAAGGAGGTCGATACAGTACCAAGTATGTGAAAGCGTAAAGTACTTAAATGAAAACATATCATTTTAAAATCGGTTTACATATATGTATGAAACAACCAAGGTAATGCGCATAGTGCCACATCATAAACAAGAGCAACAATAGGTAAGTAGCGTGTCTTTTCTAGGTTGCGAATGATCGGGCAGGCCAATTGCGTAGTATCACCATGCAAGCCTAATCTCGGACTCCGTAGTCCGCATAGGCCACTCACGTGAGCCGCATAGGGTATATAACCCGCGTCGGTGCTACTCCTGGCATCGCCTGGACTCGTAGTCCGCATGGCCACATAGACCGCGTGAGGTATAACCCCGCACACTAACACCGGAACTCCGTAGCTCCGCATAGGTCCTCGGACCGCATGAGGTATTCTCGAATCATGGTCCTGCATCGCTGAGTCTACCCCGCATCGGAGGGTAGCTTAACCCCCGGTAATATGTCAAGAGGTGAGTGATATTACACTAACATAACAGCTTATTGTTAAACAACATAAGCACAACAAGAATACTCTCTTATACAAACGTTACAAGACACTAACACACATAGCATCATATCATGTCTACTTATCAAACCATCTTGTTATTCTTTTCACAAATCAATATAAGTCTGTTATAAACACATAGGTAAAATGTTCCTTTTATTATTCTTAAGTGGTTATACCTAACTTCCCATAAAGCTAGTATAACTCTTAAGCTTCTGTTTTAAAAACTAATTAGTTCTCTTCTGTAAGAAAATGATTCAATATTCTTTTGAAATGCTTTAAGATCCTTATTATTCAGGCTTAAGTCGCAAGACATTGCCGTAAATATTATTCAGGCTTAAGTCAAAAGACATTGCCGTAGTTATTATTCAGTTAACACATGTACATCTACCGTACTACATATATATTTTAAAATATCATGCTTTAGGAAGAATCACATACCTTCTCAGCGAAAACCACCTGCCAAGTTGAATATGTGCATGAAGATTCAACCTATAATAGTCGACACGTCTATCAACGTTGACTACTCAAGACGATTCTAAGCAGAGGGTTCTCTATCCTACGGAAAATTGGGCAGCACTTCCCTGCGGTGAGCTACTCAAGTTCATGTGAAAACAATCCTAAGTAAAATGCTTTGATTATTCTTCTTTTAAACCCTTCTCTGTGATAATAGTTCAATTCTATTCTTTAATATCCTTCTAAGTATTTATACTTATTTCTATACTTCTACGGTATGTATTCTCTAATTACAAAGAAGGACAAGTTTATTTACCTCGGTAAGCCCAATAATATCCTAGATAAAAGTCGGCCTGAGCAAGGTTTAGCTCTAAGTCATGCGCTCAGGTAGCTCAAGAAAACCTTAGAAGTTCTTCACAACTTCTACTAAGGACTAAGGGATTTGGGCTAGGGTATTTTGGGCATTATAACAATA
Source organism: Przewalskia tangutica (assembly GCA_029844215.1). Lineage (NCBI taxonomy): Eukaryota > Viridiplantae > Streptophyta > Magnoliopsida > Solanales > Solanaceae > Przewalskia > Przewalskia tangutica. The sequence goes on from CM056727.1 coordinate 72,105,521, forward strand.
CTAGAAGGCAACTTTTCTACCAAGGAGGGGTAGATTTCGGCTAGGCTAGGGGCGATAGCCTCGGCTAAGCTTCGAGGGTGTGTGTTGGACGAAAAGGCTAAGGGAGAGGAGAGGATTTTAGACTTGGAAAGTTTTGTGGATGAAGAAATCTTCATCTCAAGAGGGTATTTATAGGTCAAGGATGGCCAACCAAGGGCCCAGATGGTGCCAAGTGCAAGGCAAGTGTAGGGTGAGGAGTAGGGCAAGTGTCCTTAGTCAACTTGCACACAAAATATCCTACCAACTACTTGACAAAAATGGCTATCCAATTCGGTCCATTTCGCCACAAGTCCACTCAATGAGAGGGTGACAAGTGTCGCCTCGTTGGTCCAAAGTGTTCGTCTCTCGGAAAAATCCGCAAAAATTAGAAATGACATAGCGGAATTTATCCTACGCGAGTTGTGTAAAACGTTTGTCGGAAAGCGATTCTTTTAGTGAGTTGTGCCCAAGTATTTTCGTCCAAGCCAAACTTTTAAGGCTAAACCTTTGTACGTATTCCCTTACGTACATACTCTGGAAATACGGGGTATAACATTCTCCCCTCCTTAGAAATATTCGTCCCGAATGTTCCTTCCCAAGACAGATAACGATAAGGTTCTTCATAACTTAAACAGTTTGCAAATGCCACACACGGCCACAAAACAACACTTAGGCATAAACGATAATGAAAATTTACAAGTAGGAAAGTGAATTACCTGGAGGTGTGGGGAATAGGTGAGGATACTTCTGCCTCATGTCCTCCTCAGCTTCACACGTCATCTCCTCCCTGAGCTCGTTCCGCCACAAGACTTTAACGGAAGCCACGTCCTTCGTCCGCAGACGCCTAACCTGACGATCGATTATCGCTATGGGAATCTCCTCATACGATAACCCCTCGGTCACCTGGACATCGTCAACGGGTGTACCACTAGATGGATCCTCGATACATCTCCTCAAAGATAGATACGTGAAAAACCGGATGCACCGCCTCCGGATCGGACGGCAGATCCAACTCATAGGCAACCTTGCCTACCTCGCGGACAATCGAAGCGGCCCGATGTACCTTGGTGAGTTTCCCTTCTTCCGAATCTCATCACACCGCCATGGGTGACACCTTTAGGAAAACTCCAATCATGAACCTCGAACTCCGGATGCGACGGCGATGATCTGCGTATGACTTCTCGACTCGACCGCCGACCTCTCTGGATAAGCTTCACCTTATCCATCGCTCACGCACCAAATCTGGTCCACTAATCGCACCTCGCCCATCGAACCAGCCTATAGGCGATCCGCACTTCCTCCTACAAGGCCTCATAAGGCGCCATCCGAATCTTGGAGTGGTAGCTATTATTGTATGCAAACTCAATCTAGAGGCAAATGATCCTCCGGCTACCCCTGAAGTCAATAACACAGGCTCGCATTATATCCTCAAGAGTCTGGATAGTACGTTCTGCCTGTCCGTCTGTATGAGGATGAAATGCAGTACTCAGGCTCACATGCGTCCCTAATCCCTTCTGGAAAGACCTCCAGAAGTTAGCCGTAAACTGGGCTCCTGCATGCGATATGATCAAGTAGGGACTCTATGCGATCGACGATCTCTCGGATGTAAAGTCCGCATAATCCTCGGTAGAAAAAGTCGCCTGACGGGAAGAAAGTGGGCTGATTTAAATCGACTGCCGACGATAACCCATATAGAATCATGTCTCCTCCGAGTGCGAGGCAATCTCGTGATGAAGTCCATGTTGATCACCTCCCACTTCCGGTCGGGATCTCTATCGTCAGCGTAACAAACCACCGTGCCTCGGTGCTCTACCTTCACCGCGACAACACGGGCGAGCTACGAACTCGCAACGTCCTCTTCAAGCCATCCCACCAATACACGGATCTAAGGTCGTGGTACATCTTGGTCGACCACGGATGGATAGAGTAACGCCGCGTTGTGTGCTTCCCAAGAACTCGATGCCAAGTCTGAAACATCCGGAACACCTGACGCCCTCAAACCTTAGCACCCGTGTGCTACCTCAAAAGGACCCTTGCCTCACGAAGAGGCGTATCACGATAACGTGTCAAAGCGGATCCTCGGTGTTGCCTCTTCACCTCGCCGGCGATGGAAGACTCGGCAACCTCACGAACTCGAACCCCATGCTATCGTAATCAATCAAGCGGACACCAAGGCTCGCTAATCGATGCAAATCACGAACCATGTCCCTCCTCTAGCCGCACATCGATAGGCTCCCATCGACCTACGACTAAGAGCATACGCCACGACATTGGCCTTCCGGGTGGTATAGGATATCAACATCGTAATCCTTAAGCAACTCTAACCACCGTCTCGCCGTAAGTTCGGCTCCTACGGTGAAGATATCTTGGAGGCTCTTGTGGTGCGTATAAATATCCACGTGAACCCCATACAAATAGTGCCTCGGATCTTGGCGTGAATCACCGCGACTCCAAATCATGGGTGGGGTAGTTCTGCCGTGTTTCTTCATCGGGATGCACGCTATAACCTTGCCATGCTGCATCAACACATCCCAACCCGATGCGGCGCATCACAATACAACATAACCGTCTGGACCCTGGAAGAGTAAGAACGGGCGGTCGTCGATCTCTCCTTCAACAACTGGAAGCCACGCCACAAGCATCGATCCACTGAAACTTAGCGCCTCGAGTCATCCTAGTCAACGGTGCGAGATAGAAGCAAACTTCTCTGAACGCCCGATAATAACTCGCAAGGCCCGAGCTGCGAACCTCTGCCGGAGTAGTAGGTCTAGGCCAAGTCTCGATCGCTTCAATCTTGGCGTATTCACTCGAATGCCATCGGCCGAATATGCCCAAGAAAAGCCAGAAGTTAACCAAAACTCACATTTGGAAAACTTGGCGTATAGCTGGGTCTGGAGAATCACAAGATCGCCAAATGCTCGCATGCTCTCGCTCTGGCGTGAATAAACCAAGATATCATCAATGAAACTATCACAAGCGTGTTCAAAATGGTTTGAACACTCGATTCATCAAATCCATGAATACCGTCGAGCATTGGTCACCCAAAAGACATGACCAGAACTCATAATGCTCTGACGTCGGAATGCGATCCTAGGGACATCCACCTCTCGACTTCACTGATGATAGCCCGACCGTAGATCAATCTTGGAGAAACATCTCACACCGCAATGGTCGAACAAATCATCAATCACGGGAAGGGTATCATTCTTAATGGTCACCTTGTTCACGCGTGTAATCAACACACGTGCGCGGCGTCCGTCCTTCTTCTTTACGAACAATCTGGCGCTCCCGAGGGAGAAACACTAGGTCGATGAAGCCCTTCTCCAAGAAATCCCTGCCGATCCTTCAATCTCTCAACTCGGCGGTGCCATTACGTATGGCGGAATGGAAATAGGCCGAGTGTCCGCAATATGTCTATACAAAACTCAATCTCCTCTCAAGAGGATACCGGAGTCGTGCGAAACACGTGCGGGAACTCTCGACCACTCGAATCGACGGAAAATCTGATACCGCAGCTTCGTGATTATCAAACACGAACGAGATGGTAGATATACCCTTCGCACCATCTTCCTAGCCTTGAGGTAGGAAATAAACCTACCACCGGCGATCTGGTGCTCCTCCCACTCAACAATGGCTCCTCGTGAAATCGAACGTATTACTCTCTCTCTGCAGTCTACATTGGCGTAGCAAGAAGCTAGCCAATCCATCCCCATGATCACGTCGAAGTCAATCATCTCCAACTCTATCAAGTCGGCTAGGTCGGCGACGTAAATGGTCACAGGACAAGCCTATATACCGCCGAGCTACCACGAATCACCCAGGCGTAGCTACCTCGAAAGGGTCTATGGACTCGTGCTCTATCCCTATCCTACTAGCAACAAGGGAGATATATAGGGTGAGTAGAACCGGATCTATCAAGGCATACACATCAAACCCGAGCCCGATAAGGTACCTGTGACGACATCAGGTGAGGCCTCCTGATCCTGTCGGCTGGACAAAGCATAAATGCGGTTCTGAGGACCGCTAGAACTGGGACCCGCGCCACGACCTCTGCCACGACCTGCTGGTCCATGAGTACCTTGCCCTCCAGGGCGAGTAGCTGTCGGGGATGAAGACCCGTGAAAGAACTGTGGTGACCACCATCAAGATCGCCGCGGTCGGGTTCCTCGCATAGTGACCTGCTGGCCACAATCAAACAAGCTCCGTAGCGCGGCACCACAACTCGAAGTGGGATCTACCGTGACGGCCACCGCGAGGGTGGTCCGTCGGCGGCACCTCTGCTGCGGGCGCTCAAGCCACGGGCCAGGTGCGCCTCGAATATCTGGTGTCTTGAGGGCGGTGCGGGAGTGCTCACGGTGGCGTGGTGCAAATCTAGGCTAGCTGGAGGTCGCCCACCACGATAGCCACCAAAGACCTGCCGTCTGGTCTTAACCTGCTGCTTTGTCAACCCGGTCTCTACGCTCGCCGCATCCAAGAGCATGAGCTGCATGCGGGTAATGTCCATACGGTGAAGAGAAACACCGCATACGATTCGGCCATATAGTCATCTAGCGGTGACGTGGCGGTGCACCTATCCTCCATCTGCTACAACGCTGGGACATATCGAGCCAATGAATCAAACTCGACATTGTACTCCCTAACGGTCGTCCTCTGCCTCGGCAGTAAAAATCTATCACCGCGCCTCCTCATCTGGAGGCAAGAAGTGAGTGAGAAAGCCTCGAGAACTCATCCCAGTAGTTGGGACGCGTGCTCTCCGGGATAACTCCCACGAATCAAACCAATCATTGCGGTATCACGCGCGACTATGTGAACCAAAGATCACGGACTCGGTCTCGACGCCACGATCACTCTCAAAATCCTCTGTGGTAGCGGATGAACTCCTGCGGATCATCCGGCCTCGACAGTAAAACTGGCGGGCTCTGACTCGGAAGTCTCGTAGCCTCAAACTCGCCTCGGGTGAACCACGGGCATGGGGCGGCTGACCGCGTCGGCTGTCCTCGTGTTCGGCCACGATCCCGGCGATCGGGCCATCTCGTCAGAACCCATCTCATCTGCTCCGGTGTGGGGTGGAGGTGTAGGTACTGTGGTCTCATCGGCATTTGCTGCGCCTAAACCCTCTCAGGGTGGCGGCGTCGTAGAACTCGCCGTCTCGGTATAAGCGGGCCCGAGCCCTCGTGACTCTAGGTGTCCCACTAGCGACTCCTCGGTGCCTTGCCATTCGGGCGGGTTGCCTTACGTGGAGGCATAAGCATTCTGAGAAAAAGGGATACGTTAGAAGGTCCGACTTATAACACGACTACAAGGCACGATCTCGGAATGAGAAGAATGGAAACCAATCCTAAATATCCTATAGCCTCACGATTATTGGTGTGGTGCACAACACACCGATAATCAAGAACTACTAGATACGATGCAGACACTTTCCGAGGATTAACTCGGCTCGATACCACTTTTGTCACGACTGTTCGGGGCCGTGATCGTGCCTTACCCGCACCCAAGTAGTCATACATCGAGTAATCGGAATATAAAACAAGACATGAAACGATTGTAAAAAGACACGCTTTATGTGAGAAAATGTCGCTTTCGGCATATATACATAACATAGGTTTGCGATTACATCCCAACCGTACACTAGGACTACAGACCTCTAAGGAAAGTAAACAACTATGGCGGGACAGGGCCCGCCATACCTGAATGTACAAAACTATCTACAATTGTCACGACCCGCCTCGGTGGCAGATCGGTGCCTACGGGCACCCAGTAGTCATACATCGAGAGAACAATCGTGGAATATAAAACAAGACATGAAACATGATATAACTAGAACATTTTATCGATGAAAAGGTTGCCTTTGGCATATATACATAAACCAAGTTTTTGCGATTACATCCCAACTGCATAACATGACTACACTCTAAGGAATAATAACTATGGCGACAGGCCCGCCATACCCTGCATACAAAACTATCTACAACAGTGAGGAGATCATACCCAAAAGTAGAGCCTCGGAGAGAGTGGAGCTCTCGACACCAATGTAGAGATCCTAAGGATGTGGATCTAGCACTGCTTCCTCTAGAACTGCGGCGTGAACGGCCCAAGGAGGTCGATAACAGTACCAAGTATGTGAAACTATAAAGTACTTTAAATGAAATCAAGGTATTTAAAACCTTTTCACCAATGTAATCAGTTCAATTGCACATAGTGCCACATCACAACAATAACGATAGGAAAATCAGAATGTCTAGTCTAGGCGCGAATGATCAAGCAAGGCCAACCGCCCATAGTATCATTCTGCGTGCCTAGTCACGGACTTCGCGATCCGCATAGGTCACACATGCACCATGAGGTATTCCCGCATCGGGTAGCTAGCCCGGTACCCTCCCGGACTTCGCGATCGCGTAGCCTCAAAAGACCGCATAGTCCATGGACCGCATAGGGCATCCGCGTCGGGCTAAACACCGAATGATCAATCCGGGGCATACCGCGACTCGCGATAGTCTCATAGACCGCATAGGCGTATAGACCGCATCAAGGGTGGCAAGCCCTCGGTATAACAAGTCAAGGGGGTAGGTGATACACTAACAGTACAACGGACTTACCGGTTAGCAACGTAAGCACAGCAAGAATGACCCCCTTTCACAACATTACAAGCCAATTAACACATGCAGTATCATAGTATGTCTACCTATCAACCAATCTTACTACACCTAACATAAATCAATACAAGGCTTTTATAAACAAACAAGTAAACAGTTCCTTTTATCATTCTTAAGTTGTTATACCTAACTTCCCATAAAGCTAGTATAACTCTTAAGCTTTTGTTTTAGAACCAAATATTACTCTTCTGTTAAAAATGATTCATTATTCTTTTGACATACTTCAAGGTTCTTATTATTGCTTAAGTCAAAAGACATTGCCGATTATCATATGCACGTCACTGGTACTATATATACTTAAAATATCATGCTCAAGAGTATAGGAAGGATCACATACCTTCTCGTGAAATCCACCGCCAAGTCGAGTATGTCGCGTGCAGAGAATCGACTATAATAGTCACAGACATCTATCAAAGTCTAGACTATTCTGTAGGTCGTTCTAAACAGAGGGTCCTCAATTCTACGGAAAGTCGGGCAGCACAACCCTACCCGGTGAGCTATATAAGTCTACTGTGAAAACAGTCCTATGTAAGTACAGTTCGTATAATCTTCTTTTATACCCTTCTAAGGTGTTACAGTTCAATTCTATTCTTAATAACCTCCTAAGTATTTATACTTATTTCAATACTTCTACAGTATGCATTCTCTAATTAACAAATATGGTTAGGATTATATACCTCGATAAGCCCAATAATATCCAAGTAAAAGTCGATCCTGAGCGAGGTTTAGCTCCTAATCCAAAGCTCCAAGGCGCTCCAAGAATCCTTAGAAGTTTCCCACAACTTCTACTAAGTACTAAGGAATTTGGGCTAGGTTAAATTGGGCATTATAACAATACTAGAAGGCAACTTTCCTACCAAGGGAGGGGGGGTAGGTTTCGGCTAGGCTAGAGGGGGGAAGGGCCTCGGCCAAAACTTCACTCAAAGGGGGAGGGGTGTTTGGACGAATTGCTCACAAGGGAGAGGGGAGGATTTTTCAAGACTTGAAAGCTTTAGTGGATGAAGAACTCTTCATCTCAAGAGGGGTATTTATAGGTCAAGACATGGCCAACCAATGGCCAAGATTTAGCCAAGTGCTAGGCAAGTGTAAGGTCAAGATTAGGGCAAGTGTACCTAGCCAACTTGCACACAAAATATCTATCCAACTTTATGACAAGGATTGTCATCCAATCGGCCCTATTGCCGTGACAAGTCCACCAATGAGAGGGTGGAAAGTGTCGCCCTCTCATTGGTCCAAAGTGTTACGTCTCTCGGAAAAATCCGCAAAAATAAGAAATGACATAGCCGGAATTTATCCTATGAAAGCTGTGGAAACGTTTCGTCGGAAAACCAATCGTTTTGTGAGTTGTGCCCAATAATTTTCGTCCAAGCCTAACTTTTAAGGCTAACCTTTTGTACGTATTCCCTTACGTACATACTCTGGAAATACGGGGTATAACATTCTCCCCTCCTTAGAAACATTCGTCCCGAATGTTCCTTCCCAAGACAGTTAAAGATAAGGTTCTTAACAACCTAAGCAGTTCGCAAAAAAAACACTTAGCACATAAGTCAATTGAATCAATAAGTAGGAAAGTAGGTTACCTGGAGGTGTGGGGAATAGGTGAGGGTATCTCTGCCTCATGTCCTCCTCTGCTTCCCACGTCATCTCCTCCCTGAGCTCGTTCATACAAGACTTTGTGGAAGCCACGTCCTTGGTCCGCAGACGCCTAACCTGACGATCGACTATCGCTATGGGAATCTCCTCATACGATAACCCCTCGGTCACCTGGACATCGTCAATCGGGTGTACCCTAGATGGATCCCCGACACATCTCTCCGGCGTAGATACGTGAAATCTGGATGCCGCCTCAGATCGGACGGCAGATTCAACTCATAGCAACCTTGCCTACCCTGTGGACAATCTGAAACGGCCCAATGTAACTTGTGATGAGTTTTACCTTCTTCCATTATCTCATCACACCCTTGATGGGTGACACCTTCAGGAAAACCCAATCATCAACTGCGAACTCAAGATGTCGACGTCGATGATCTGCGTCGACCATTCGCCGACTCGAGTGTCAATAGCCGCCTCGGATAAGCTTCACCTTATCCATCGCTGCTGCACCAAGTCGGTCCCACTAGCGTACCTCGCCCACATCGAACCATGCTATCGGCGATCGCACTTCCTCCCATACAAAGCCTCCTGGCGCCATCTCGAATGCTAGAGTGGTAGGCTGTTATTATACGCGAACTCTACCAGGGCAAGTGATCCTCCGGCTACCCACGAAGTCAATAACAGGCTCGCAGATATCCTCGCAGTGCGGATAGTGCGCTCTGCTGTCGTGCTGCGTGGATGAAATGCGAGACTCGTGCTCACTGCGTCCCTAAACCCTCGGAAGGACCTCGAAGTTAGCGTAAACGGGCTCCTGCATGCGATATGATCGAAATAGGGACTCCATGCGATCGACGATCTCTCGGATGTCTGATGCCGCATAATCCTCGGTAGAAAGTCGCCTGACGGGAAGAAAGTGGGCTGATTTCATCACCGCCGACGATAACCCATATAGAATCATGTCTCCTCCGAGTGCGAGGCAATCTGTGATGAAGTCCATGTTGATCACCTCCCACTTCGGTCGGGATCTCTATCGTCAGAATAAACCACCGGGCCTGCGGTGCTCTACCTTCACCGCGACAACACGCACCGAGCTACGAACTCGCAACGTCCCTCTTCAAACCATCCCACCAATACGGATCTAAGGTCGTGGTACATCTTGGTCGACCACGGATGGAGTAACGCTTGTGTGTGCTTCCCCAGAACTCCGCCAAGTCACAAACATCCGGAACACAACACGCCCTCAAACCTTAGCGCCCATCGTGCTACCTCAAGGACCGCTTGCCCACGAAGAGTCGTATCACGATAACGTGCCAAACCGGATCCTCGAGCTGTTGCCTCTTCACCTCGCCGACGATGGAAGACTCGGCAACCTCACGAATCCTAACCCACCGCTATCGTAATCAATCAAGCGGACACGAGGCTCGCTGGCGATGCAAATCACGAACCATGCCCTCCTCTGCGGTGCGCCTCGATAGACTCCCATCGACCTACGACTAAGAGCATACGCCTAACATTGGCCTTCCCCGGGTGGTACAGGATATCGACGTCATAATCCTTAAGCAACTCTAACCACCGTCTCTGTCGTAAGTTCAGCTCCCTCTGGCTGAAGATATACTGGAGGCTCTTGTGGTCTGTATAAATATCCACGTGAACCCCATACAAATAGTGCCTCCAGATCTTCAAAGCGTGAATCACCGCTGCCAGCTCCAAATCATGGGTGGGGTAGTTCCTCTCGTGTATCTTAAGCTGTCGGGATGCGTATGCTATAACTCGCCTCGCCGCATCAACACACATCCCAACCCGATGCCTGACGCATCACAATACACCACGTAACCATCTGGACCCTCAGGAAGAGTAAGAACGGGGGCGGTCGTCAGTTTCTCTTTCAAGAATCGAAACCCCGCCACAAGCATCGATCCGCTGAAACTTGGCGCCTTACGAGTCGGCCTAGTCAATGGTGCGTAGATAGAAGCAAACTTCTCCACGAACCGCCGATAATATCTGCAAGGCCCGAAATCGCGAACCTCAGCCGGAGTAGTAGGTCTAGCCAAGTCCTCGCCTCGATCTTGGCGTATCCACTCGAATGCCATCAGCCCCGGCAATGTGCCCAAGAAAAGCCACCGAGGTCAACCAAAACTCACATTTGGAAAACTTCGCATACATGCGATCGGAGAATCACAAGATCGCCAAATGCTCGCATGCTCTCGCTCTGGCGAGAATAAACCAAGATATCATCAATGAACACTATCACAAGCGTGTCCAAAAATGGTTTGAACACTCGGTTCATCAACTCCATGAATACCGCGAGCATCGGTCAACCAAAGACATGACCACGAACTCATAATGCGTCTGGGTCCGAATGCGATCTAGGGACATCCACTCTCTAACTCGAACGATGATAGCCCGATCGTAGATCAATCTTGAAAAGCATCTCGCGCCTGCAATCGATCGAACAAATCATCAATCACGGGAAGGGTATCTGTTCTTAATGGTCACCTTGTTCACCGCTCGTAGTCAACACACATGCGCAGCGCCCCGTCTTTCTTCTTCACGAACAATCTGGCCCCGGGAGAAACACTAGGTCCGATGAAACCCTTCTCCAACAAATCACTCACCGCTCCTTCAACTCTCTTAACTCGGCAGTGCCATCCTCGTATGGCGGAATGGAAATAGCCGAGTGTCCGCAACACATCTATACAAAACTCAATCTCCTCTCGGAGGAATACGGGAGGTCGTGCTGAAACACGTCTGAGAACTCTCGGACTACTGGAACTGTCTGAAAATCTGGTACCGCAGCCTCAGTATCAAACACCCGAACGAGATGGTAGATATACCCCTTCTGCACCATCTTCCTAGCCTTGAGGTAGGAACTAAACCTACCTTTCGGCGTCTGGTGCTCCTTCCACTCAACAATGGCTCGCCGAGAAGCCGGAACCGTACTACTCTCTCTGCGGTCTACATTGGCGTAGCAAGAAGCTAGCCAATCCATCCCGTGATTACGTCGAAGTCAATCATCTCCAACTCTATCAGTCGGCAAGTCCGACGATAAATGGTCACAGGACAAGCTCTATATACCCGCCGAGCTACCACCGAATCACCCACCGGCGTAGCTACCTCGAAAGGGTCTATGGACTCAGGCTCTATCCCTATCCTACTAGCAACAAGGGGAGATATATAGGGCCAGTAGAACCGGATCTATCAAAGCATATACATCAAACCAGCCCGATAAGGTACAGCGACATCGGTGAGGCCTCACGATCTGTCGGTGGACAAAGCATAAATGCGGTTACGAGGACGCTAGAATCGGGACTCGCGCCACGACCTGCTGTCGCGACCTGCTGATCTCTGAGTACCACGCCTCGGGCGAGTAGCTGTCGGGGATGAAGAAGCGGCAGACCATGGTCGGGCCTACCGTAGCGCCCCGGTCGGGCAAACTCTCGCGAAATGACCCTGCTGGCCACACGTATGGCAAGTTCCCGTAGTAGCATAACAGCTCCCAGAATGGAATCTACCACAACGGGCACCGAGCAGGACCTCGAACGGTTAGCCCGCATTACCCTCGAAATCAAGTCCGGGGCACGACCGCCCCGGCGCTCTGGGCATCGAAAATGATGTAGGAGTGCTCTGGCGGTGTGGTGCAAATCTGGACTTGGCGATCTTGCCCACCACGAGAACCACGAAAAGAACCGGCCGTCCCGCCTTCTTGCTGGCGATATCGGTCTACCCGGCGGTCCCTGCTCGCCGCATCCCAATGCATGAGCTCGCATCTGGGTAATGTCCATGCCGGTGAAGGACACACCCGCAGACTTCGGCCATATAGTCGTCTAGCCGGTGGCGTAGCGATGCACCGGTCCTCCATATTCGCTACGGTCACGAGGAACATATCGAGCCAATGAATCAAACTCGACATTGTACTCTCTAGCGTCGTCCTCCCGCCTCGATAACAAAAATCTGCCGGATCGTGCCTCGCCATCTGCAGAGGCGAAGTGTGTGAGAAAAGCCTCAAAACTCATCCCATACCGCTGGAGTGCATGCTCTCCCGGAAAGCTCCATGAATCGAACGATCGGCTGCGGTATCACGCGGCCGTCTGAACCGAATGTCACGGACTCGGTCTACGAAGCCTTGACCACCCGCATAATCCTCAGAATCGACGGATGAACTCCTGCGGATCATCCTGCAGTCTAGACAGTAAAACTCTGGCGGGCTACAACTCAGGAAGTCCCGTAGCCTCAAGCTATCTGCCCTCTGGTGAACAACGGGTACTCCGAGCTGGGCCGAGGCTGGAATGGCTGCCTCAAACCTCTCATCATATCTGTCCACGACCTTGGCTAGTAGCTGGGCCATCTCCTTGTACCCTAACTCCACTGCCCCGGTGAGGGCGAGTGTGATGCTGCGGTCTCTCTGGGGCGGCGGTGTCATAGAACTCGCCGTCTCGGTATAGCTCGGCTGAGCCCTCGTGACTCTGGGTGTCACACTAGCGACTCCTCGGCTGCCTTGCCGCCACGGGCGGGTTGCCTACGTGGAGGCATATCATTCTGAGGAAAGGAATGCGTTAGAGGGTCCATCCTATAACACGACTCTAAAGCACGATCTCGAGTGAGAAGAATGGAAACCAATCCTAAATATCCTATAGCCTCACGATTATTGGTGTGGTGCACAACACACCGATAATCGAACTTACTAGATACGGTGCGTAGACACTTTCAGGATTAATCGCTCACGATACCACTTTTGTCACGACCCGTTCGGGGCCCATGATAGTGCCTTACCCGGCACCCAAGTAGTCATACATCGAGAACAATCGTGGAATATAAAACAAGACATGAAACATGATATAACTAGAACATTTTATCTGATGAAAAAGGTTGCCTTTCGGCATATATACATAAACCAAGTTTTTGCAGTTACATCCCCACTGTACAACATGACTACAGACCTCGCAGGAAATAACAACTATGGCGGGACAGGGCCGCCATACCTGTCTGACAAAACTATCTACAACAGGAGATCATACCCAAAGTAGAGCCTCGGAGAGAGTGGAGCTCCTGACACCAATGTAGAGATCCTAAGGATGTGGATCTAGCACCTGCTTTCCTCTAGAACCTGCGGCATGAACGCAGCCCCCCGAAGGAGGTCAGTACAACAGGTACCAAGTATGTGAAACTATAAAGTACTTTAAATGAAATCAAGGTATTTAAAACCTTTTCACCAATGTAATCAGTTCAATTGCACATAGTGCCACATCACAACAATAACAGTAATAGGAAAACTGTAACAGGTCTAGTCTAGGCCGCGAATGATCGAAGCAAGGCCAACCGCCCATAGTATCATTCTGCGTGCCTAGTCCTGGACTTCCGCATCGCATAGGTCACACACTGCACCGCATGAGGTATTCCCGCATCGGGGTAGCTAGCCCGGTACCCTCACGGACTTCCGATCGCATAGCCTCAAAAGACCGCATAGTCCCATGGACCGCATAGGGCATCCGCGTCGGGCTAAACACCGGAATGATCAATCACGGGGCATACGCGACTCGCGTAGTCTCATAGACCGCATAGGCCGTATAGACCCGCATCAAGGGTGGCAAGCCCTCGGTATAACAAGTCAAGGGGGTAGGTGATACAATAACAGTACAACGGACTTACCGGTTAGCAACGTAAGCACAGCAAGAATGACCCCCTTTCACAACATTACAAGCCAATTAACACATGCAGTATCATAGTATGTCTACCTATCAACCAATCTTACTACACCTAACAGAAATCAATACAAGGCTTTTATAAACAAACAAGTAAACAGTTCCTTTTATCATTCTTAAGTTGTTATACCTAACTTCCCATAAAGCTAGTATAACTCTTAAGCTTTTGTTTTAGAACCAAATATTACTCTTCTGTTAAAAATGATTCATTATTCTTTTGACATACTTCAAGGTTCTTATTATTCAGGCTTAAGTCAAAAGACATTGCCGATTATCATATGTACGTCTACCGTACTATATATACTTAAAATATCATGCTCAAGAGTATAGGAAGAATCACATACCTTCTCGGCGAAATCCACCTGCCAAGTCGAGTATGTCGCGCGCAGAGAATCAGCCTATAATAGTCACAGACATCTATCAAAGTCTAGACTATTCAGAGGTCGTTCTAAACAGAGGGTCCTCCATTCTACGGAAAGTCGGGCAGCACAACCCTACCCGGTGAGCTATATAAGTCTACTGTGAAAACAGTCCTATGTAAGTACAGTTCGTATAATCTTCTTTTATACCCTTCTAAGGTGTTACAGTTCAATTCTATTCTTAATAACCTCCTAAGTATTTATACTTATTTCAATACTTCTACAGTATGCATTCTCTAATTACAAAAGAGGGTTAGGATTATATACCTCGATAAGCCCAATAATATCCAAGTAAAAGTCGATCTGAGCGAGGTTTAGCTCACAATCCAAAGCTCCAGCGCTCAAGAATCCTTAGAAGTTTCCCACAACTTCTACTAAGTACTAAGGAATTTGGGCTAGGTTAAATTGGGCATTATAACAATACTAGAAGGCAACTTTCCTACCAAGGGAGGGGGGGTAGGTTTCGGCTAGGCTAGAGGGGGGAAGGGCCTCGGCCAAAACTTCACTCAAAGGGGGAGGGTGTTTGGACGAATTGCTCACAAGGGAGAGGGGAGGATTTTTCAAGACTTGAAAGCTTTAGTGGATGAAGAACTCTTCATCTCAAGAGGGGTATTTATAGGTCAAGACATGGCCAACCAATGGCCAAGATTTAGCCAAGTGCTAGGCAAGTGTAAGGTCAAGATTAGGGCAAGTGTACCTAGCCAACTTGCACACAAAATATCTATCCAACTTTATGACAAGGATTGTCATCCAATCGCCCTATTGGTGACAAGTCCACCAATGAGAGGGTGGAAAGTGTCGCCCTCTCATTGGTCCAAAGTGTTACGTCTCTCGGAAAAATCCGCAAAAATAAGAAATGACATAGCCGGAATTTATCCTATGAAAGCTGTGGAAACGTTTCGTCGGAAAACCAATCGTTTTGTGAGTTGTGCCCAATAATTTTCGTCCAAGCCTAACTTTTAAGGCTAACCTTTTGTACGTATTCCCTTACGTACATACTCTGGAAATACGGGGTATAACAACAATACAGGGAGATCATACCAAACAGTAGAGCCTCCGGAGAAGATGGAGCTCCCGACACCAACGTAGAGATCCTAAGGATGTGGATCTAGCACCTGCTTGCCCTTACCTGCGGCATGAACGCAGCCCCCCGAAGGAGGTCAGTACAACAGGTACCAAGTATGTGAAACTGTAAAGTACTTAAATGAAAACATATCATTTTAAAATCAGTTTACATATATGTATGAAACAACCAAGTAATCGCATGCATAGTGCGCGTCATAAACAAGAGCAACAATAGGTAAGCGTATGTGAGTCTTTTCTAGGCTGCGAATGATCGAAGCAGGGCCAATTGCCCGTAGTATCACCATGCAAGCCTAATCCTGGACTCCCGTAGTCCGCATAGGCCACTCACGTAGGCCCGCATAGGGTATATAACCCCGCATCGAGGGTAGCTACTCCTCGGCATCGTCCTGGACTCGTAGTCCGCATGGCCACATAGACCGCATGAGGTATAACCCCGCACACTAACACGGAACTCCGTAGCTCGCATAGGTCCCTGGACCCGCATGAGGTATTCTCGAATCATGGTCCTGCATCACTGAGTCTACCGCGTCGGAGGCGACAACCCCTGTAATATGTCAAGAGGTGAGTGATATTACACTAACATAACAACTTATTGTTAAACAACATAAGCACAACAAGAATACTCTCTTATACAAACGTTACAAGACACTAACACACATAGCATCATATCATGTCTACTTATCAAACCATCTTGTTATTCTTTACACAAATCAATATAAGTCTGTTATAAACACATAGGTAAACTGTTCCTTTTATTATTCTTAAGTGGTTATACCTAACTTTCCATAAAGCTAGTATAACTCTTAAGCTTCTGTTTTAAAAACTAATTAGTTCTCTTCTGTAAGAAAATGATTCAATATTCTTTTGAAATGCTTTAAGATCCTTATTATTCAGGCTTAAGTCGCAAGACATTGCCGTAAGTATTATTCAGGATTAAGTCAAAAGGCATTGCCGTAGTTATTATTCAGTTAACACATGTACGTCTACCGTACTACATATATATTTTAAAATATCATGCTTTAGGAAGAATCACATACCTTCTCAGCGAAAACCACCTGCAAAGTTGAATATGTCGCGCGCAGAGATTCAACCTATAATAGTCAGACACGTTTATCAACGTTCAGACTACTCTGAAAACGATTCTAAGCGAGAGGTTCTCTATCCTACGGAAAATTGGCAAGACTTCCCTACAGGTGAGCTACTCAAGTCTCTGTGAAAACGATCTAAGTAAATCTGATTTGATTATTCTTCTTTTAAACCCTTCTATTGTGATAATAGTTCAATTCTATTCTTTAATATCCTTCTAAGTATTTATACTTATTTCTATACTTCTACAGTATGTATTCTCTAATTACAAAAGAAGGACAAGTTTATTTACCTCGGTAAGCCCAATAATATCCTAGATAAAAGTCGCGCCTGAGCAAGGTTTAGCTCCTAAGTTGTACGCTCCGGTAGCTCCAAGAAAACCTTAGAAGTTCTTCACAACTTCTACTAAGGACTAAGGGATTTGGGCTAGGGTATTTTGGGCATTATAACAATACTAGAAGGCAACTTTTCTACCAAGGGAGGGGGGGTAGATTTCGGCTAGGCTAGGGGGGGGATAGCCTCGGCTAAGCTTCTCAAGGGGGGGGGGTGTGTGTTGGACGAAAAGGCTTAAGGGAGAGGAGAGGATTTTAGACTTGGAAAGTTTTTGTGGATGAAGAACTCTTCATCTCAAGAGGGGTATTTATAGGTCAAGGGATGGCCAACCAAGGGCCAAGATGGTGCCAAGTGCAAGGCAAGTGTAGGGTGAGGATTAGGGCAAGTGTCCTTAGCCAACTTGCACACAAAATATCCTACCAACTACTTGACAAAAATGGCTATCCAATTCGGTCCATTTCCGCCACAAGTCCACCAATGAGAGGGTGACAAGTGTCGCCCTCTCGTTGGTCCAAAGTGTTCCGTCTCTCGGAAAAATCCGCAAAAATTAGAAATGACATAGCCGGAATTTATCCTACGCGAGTTGTGTAAAACGTTTCGTCGGAAAACGATTCTTTTAGTGAGTTGTGCCCAAGTATTTTCGTCCAAGCCAAACTTTTAAGGCTAAACCTTTGTACGTATTCCCTTACGTACATACTCTGGAAATACGGGGTATAACAATCTTGTATCTAGATTTATTCTACCGAGTAGTCTAGACTTTGATAGACTTGTATAACCTTTATAGGTTGAATGTTCTGTGAGTAGCATGTGCTACTTGGAAGGTGGACAAGGCTAGCCGGGTTATAGCCGTGGAGCGTTTTGCTAATAGTCGATAATCGTCGCGAGGTATGTGATTCTTCCTATCCTCTTGAGCATGATATTTTAAAGAATATATATATATAGTACGGTAGACGTACGTGTGTTAACTGAATAATAATTACGGCAATGTCTCCGGACTTAAGCATGAATAATAATTACGGCAATGTCTCCGGACTTAAGCCTGAATAATAATTACGGCAATGTCTTTTGACTTAAGCCTGAATAATCTTGAAGTATTTCAAAAGAATACTGAATCATTTTAACAGAAGAGTAATACTTGGTTTTAAAAAGGCTTAATAGTTATACTAGCTTTATGGGAAGTTAGGTATAACGGCTTAAGAGAGATAAAAAGAATGATTTATTGATTTAAGAAGTTAAGAGACTTGATCTTAAAAGATAAGAGACTTGACTTAATTGAATTTTGTTAAAAAGTGTGAAACCTCATTCGTGAGTAATGAGTACTTGGTTTTCAAAAGGAATAATGTTTCTTGATTTGAAATCGAATAAGTATCGAACAAACCACAAGCTAATAAAGGGAAATGTTTTGACTAATAAAGTATTATTAAAACCAGTAGAAACTTCCATCTGCATAGAAGCTAAGATGAGACAAAATGATATTACATTTCCTAGATCATGGCTGCTGTAATAAGATTGTTATGAACGAGAATAACCTACTCACACATAAGGTAAATCATTCTCAAATTGTTTAAACGGATTAAAACTATGAACTACGAAACCTTTCGAAAATGAGAAACTTGAGTAATTGAAATTAGGCAAACTTGAACGTTTGGAAAAGAATGTTGTTACTTGATTTTACAAAGAGAAGTGTTTTGATTTACTTCAAAAGATAATCAATCTATTTTCATATACTACGAGTATTGTGTGACTATTTGTGAAAGAACATATCTCTTAAAGAGTTAATGTATGAAGTACTTTGGGGATAAAAACCCGATCTTGTTAATCATATAGTAGAAAGTACCTTGTGTGAATAATTTGATTGTGTTGGTTTGTGATAGCCTTGTAAATACTTTCTTGTTTGATTTGATAAATAAACATGTTAGGATGCTACGTGTGTTAGTATCTTGTGATGTTTGTGTAAAGGGGTTTCCCTTGATTGTGCTTATGTTGTTTAAACGATAAACTGTTATGTTGGTATTATACCACTCACCTTGATTCCGGGGGTTAAGCCGCCTCCGTCTGGGGTAGACTCGGTGATGCAGGACCATGATTCGAGAATACCTCATGCGGGTCACGGGGCCTATCGCGGAGCTACGAGTTCGTGTTAATGTGCGGCCTTTATGGTCATCCGGTCTATGTGGCTACGCGGATCGCGAGTCGGTGACGACGGGAGTAGCTACCCTCGATGCGGGGAATACCTCATGCGGGCCATTGGAGTGGCCTATGCGAGTGCGGGAAGTTCGGGGCTAGACGCGCATTAGATACGCGGGCGAGTGGCGGCTTTGATCATGTGACGCCTGCAGACAGATCATGATACGATTTATGACCTTGTTATGCGTAGGTTTTAGTAGTCGGCTATGCCTTCGCACTTACCGTCACGGTTTTTTTATGACAGTGGGACACGGTGTTCATGTGTATTCCTTGGTGCTTTTATATCATAGATCGCGGTGAGGAAGGTATTCCACGGCATGATTGATGTTGTGGGCGTGAGACCCATTGTTATATTTGAGTGATGACTTTGAGGCGTGAGTCCCCGACTTGACATGGCTATTTAAGGTGAATCGTAGTCCGTTATCATACATGTCTCCCGCTTTATATAGACTACTATGATTTCATTTCTGATATTTTGATTTCACATACTTGGTACTGTTTCTTGACCTCGCCGGGGCCGCGTTCATGCGCGAGTAAAAGGTACACGATCGTTGATCCTCGCTCTTAGGGTCACAGTTCAGCGTTTGGGAAGCTCCGTTTCTCCGGAGGCTTATCTTGGTATAGTCCCCTGTTGTTGTAGGTGCTTACATTCAGGGGTATGACGGGGCCCTGTCCCGTCGATTGTTGTCACATCATTCGTAAGTGCAGTAATCTTGTTGTGGGCAGGGTTGTAATGGGATGTAACTGTTCAAGTTGTTATTTATATATACTGAAGGTAACCGTTGTGGTTAGCCTGTCTTCTTATTTCACTGTCTTATTGCATTGGCTTCATGTTATTGTTTTATGTTCCGCTGATTTTCTCTGATGTATGACTACTTGGGTGCCCGGGTAAGGCACCAGTCACGGGCCCCGGAACGGGTCGTGACACCTATAAATACCCCCCCTAAGTGATGAACTTCTTCATCCTAAAATCTTTTCCAAGTCTCAAATACTCTCTCTCCCTCTTGCTTGTCTCGTCCAAACACCACCCCTCTCCCCCCCTCTTGTAGGCCCTCGGCCGAACCCCTCCCCCCCTTTGTGGTAGCCTAGCCGAAACACCCCTCCCCCTAGCCTAGTTGTGCTAGTCGAAATACTACCCCCCTTTGTGGTATAGAAATACTCTCCTAGTATTGTTATAATGCCCAAATACTCTAGCCCATATACCTTATAGTACTTTCCAAAGTTACCTCTATACGTAGAGCCCGGAAAATACTATTATACTTCCTTTAACCACTAAACGAAACCCTAAGGAAATCTTCATTGATAGTTGAAGTATTTGAGTAGAAGTTGGTTAGAACTTCTAAGGGTTGTTTGGAGCGGGTTGGAGCACTCGGAGTAGGAGCTAAGCGTTGCTCAGGAGCGACTTTAAACTCGGATAATTTTGGGCTTATCAAGGTAAATACTATTGTCCTTCTATTGTAATTGGAACTTACATACTGTAGTAGTATATAAATGAATTTAAGATTCATAGAAGAGAATTGAACTGTAATAGAAGGATATTACAGAATAGACTTGAACTGAAATCACTTCAGAAGAATATAAGTAGAAGTTTAAACTGTACTTACATAGGACCGTATTTACAGTAGACTGATAACCTTTATTGGTTGAATGTTTTGCAAGTAGCATGTGCTACTTAGAAGGTGGACAAGGCTAGCCAGGTTATAGCCGTGGAGCGTTTTGCTTATAGTCGATAATCGTCGCGAGGTATGTGATTCTTCCTATACTCTTGAGCATGATATTTTAAAGGAAGATATATATAGTACAGCAATGTCTTTTGACTTAAGCCTGAATAATATATAGTACGGTAGACGTACGTGTGCTAATTGAACGTAGTTGTACGGCAATGTCTTTTGACTTAAGCCTGAATAATATATAGTACGGTAGACGTACGTGTGCTAATTGAACGTAGTTGTACGACAATGTCTTTGGACTTAAGCCTGAATAATAAGAAACTTGAGGTATGTCACAAGAGTTAAGAAATCATTTTTGAAAGAAGAGTAACACTTGGTTTTAAAGGTTTTAAAAAGAGTTATACTAGCTTTATGGGGAGTTAGGTATAACGTCTTAAGAGGGGTAAAGAAAATGGTTTACTGATTTTAGAAGTTAAGAGACTTGATCTTATAAGATAAGAGACTTAACTTAAATGAATTAATATGAGTTTTGTGTGAAACCTCATTCGTGAGTAATGAATACGTGGTTTTTAAAAGGAATAATGTTTTACTGATTTCGAAAATCAGAATGTGTATCGACAAACCACTGCAGCGTTAATAAAGGAAAATGTATTGAATAATGAAGTATTATTAAAACCAGTAGAAACCTCCATCTGCATAGAAGCTAAGATGAGACAAAATGATATTACATCTTCTAGATCATGGCTGCTTAATAAGATTGATTATGAACAAGAATAACCTACTCGCCTATGGCATATGTTACTCAATTGTTTTAAAAAGAGATTAAGACATTGAACTATGAAACTTTTCTAAAAAGAGACTTGCGTAATTGAAATTAGGCAAACTGGAACTTTAGGGAAAAGAAGGGCATTGTGTTGTCTTAAAATGGTTTAAAACATAAATGTTATAACAAGCTTTATGGGAAGTTGGTTATAACGACTTTATGAAAACAAAAGAAGGGTTTTTATCATTGGTTTTAATGTGGTTTAACTTGACTTTAAAAAGAGAAGTGTTTTGGTCTAAAAAGAAGGCATGGTATTGCCTTAATTGGTTTTAAAAAGGAAAGTATGGAAGTTGTTTTGGTTTACTTAAAAGATGTAAGTCACTCTATTTTTATACTACGGGTATCGGGTGACTTTTATAAAAGGAATGGATCTCTTTAAAAGGAATTTAACGTACGTAGTACTTTAGGGTTAAAACCCGGACTTTGGCATAAAATGAAAGTACTTTGAGTTGTGTATAACTTGCCTATGCTTGTTGTTGTGAAACTTGCCTATGCTTGTTGTGATAGCCTTTGTTGTGCAAAGAATTGTGTTTCTATACTACCGCGTCTCTCGATGGAGGGTCGGTTGACTTGTTGAGAACTTACTTAGGCGTCTTGCGGTGGCGGAGAAATTCCACGCAGTGCGTTCGCTGATAGTGCTACTTTTGCTAAACGCTTTGGACATACTGACACGATGCGTAGCGCACGGGTATGCTTCCATTTTGATTTCCGCCTTGTTGTTTCCTTTTTGGACATACTGACACGATGCGTAGCGCACGGGTATGCTTCCATTTGGAATGACGTCTTATTGTTTCCCTTTGGACATCGACCGCGATCGTGGCGCGCGGGTATGCTTCCATTTGGAATGTTGTCTTAGTGTTTCCTTTGGACATATCGACACGATGCGTAAGCGCAGGTATGCTCCCATTTGGATTCTGTCTTGTTGCTATCATATCATGCTGCCGCGGTGAGGAAGGAATTCCACGCACGAGTGATGATTTGGAGGCGTGAGTCCACGACTTGATATATTGTTTATATGTTGTGTCTGTAGTTTGGTTATCATACATGTCTCCCGCTTTATATAGTGCTATGATTTCATTTCTGATTTTACGATTTCACATACTTGGTACTGTTGCATCGACCTCCTTGGGGTGCGTTCATGCCGCAGTAGAAATACATCTATCGATCCGCGTTTAGGATCTCATTTCGCGTATTGAAGCTCCGTTCCTTGGAGGCTTATCTTTGGTATGTTACCACAGTCCGTAGGTTCTTGTGCATTCAGGGTATGGCGGGGCCTGTCCGTCATAGTTGTTGTATAAATCTTAGAGGTGCAGCCTTTGAGTGGCGGGGTTGTAAGGATTATGCTCAAATGTCTATATATATATGTTGAAAGGCAACCATTTTGGTTGGCCTATTTTCTTTATCTTGATCCATGTCTATTTAAATGTTTAAGTTTTTATTTCCGCTGGTTTTTCTCTGATGTTGTATCACTAGGGTGCCCGGGGTAAGGCACCAGTCACGGGCCCGGGTTCGGGTCGTGACATAAGGAAAGGAGCTAAGAATTGCTAAGGCGCGACTTTGAATCTTGGAAATTTTAAGGGCTTATAAAGGTATAAATTTTGTCGTTTTAGCAATTAAGTTTACTTATTGATTGTAGCTATGGATATTAGCAAGCATGAGTTATATATTATGTAGTTGGATTAGTGTATTGTCTATTGGAACCCTAATCCGAAAACTAGCATGTTTAGCTTTAAGATTGGAATTCAAGTTGATTATTAGTTTAAGTCGTCGCATGTTGAATAAAGAAGGAAATTGTAGTTGTTGAAGTTGTTTATGACTAAATAACATGTTGACCTAAGAACTTGAAATTGGAAAAGGATTGGAAAAGACGTAGTGTTATTGGTTATATGTTGGCCGAGAATGGCTAGTGAAGTATTATACTATTTGGTATGAATTGTGGGGCGGAATTTTACACGTATTGTAAGGCGTGTAATCCCCTTTGTTTGGTTGTTGTTTTGAGCCTTAAATGTGGCTTGTTGGTTATTGTATTCGGCCTTGAAAAAGGTGGCAAAGTGAGTAGAAACAAAGGAAGTGCTGCCCAATTTTCCGTAGAATTAGAGACCGTATACTTAGTATTATTCTACGTTAGAGACTAGAAGTTGATAGTCTTGTTGTGACCATTATAGGTTGACACTTTTACGTACGGCGTATTCGGCTTAGCTTGTGGATTTAGCCGAAAAGGTATGTGAACTATCTCCTCTTCTAGCATGATTCCTTAAGATAAAGAAAGTCGCCCTACTCCTAAATGATCCATTCCTTGGTTGTATTTGGATTGCCTAAAGTAGAATTTGTTCTATGTACTTCCTTTGATTGTACTTTGATGTTTAAATTGTAAGTTGTATAATCCATTGCCTTAGTGAAGTTGGATTCTTAAAAGTGAAAGTATTTTACTTAAAGTACATAGAGTCTTGAAAAGGAAGTGGTTTCCAAATCTTTTGGGCTAGTGCCTTAGTCCCAAAATCCTAAAGGTCATTATAATGACTTTAGGGGAGTCAAAGGAGTGATTTACTTAATTGTTTTAAAAAGAGGAGAAATGATATGATTTAAGAGAAGTAACTTGTTTTAAAGGAGTGAGTTACTTGAGGTTTAAAAGTAGAAGAAACTTGTTTTCTATATATTAAGAGACTTGAAGTGTTTTGAAAGGTAAGAACTTGATTTGTAAGTATGTGATACTTGGTTTTAATAGTATAAGTCTCTTGGTTATAAAAGGAATGGATATGTCTAAAACCATAAAGGGTTATAACGGCTTTATGGGAAGTTGGTTATAACGGCTTTATGGAAGGTTTAGAAAGTTGTCTATTTTGATTAATCGGCATAAGTTGCCTAGTTTGTAAAAATTTGAAGTTACTTGGTTTCAAGCTTCGAAATGAGTTTCAAAAAGTATAGTAACTTACTTTGAAGAATAGACACGCCTTGATACTACGGGTGTTAGTATCTTGGGATTTTACATAAAAAGGAGTCTTTTGAAAAGAATGTACGTACATAGTACTTTGGCTTGATAAATTGAGAATTTGTCTAAGTGTGCCTTGATAAGTACTTTGGCTTGTTTAATTGAGAATAATTCTAAGTGTGCCTTGATAAGTACTTTGGCTTGATTAATTGAGAATTATTCTATGTGATGCCTTGATAAGTACTTTGGCTTGTTAATTGAGAATTATTCTATTTGTGCCTTGATAAGTACTTTGGCTTGATTAATTGAGAATTAGTCTAAGGGTGCCTTGATAAGTACTTTGGCATGCTAAATGAGAATTATTCTATGTGTGCCTTGATAAGTACTTTGGCTTGTTTAGTTGAGAATTGCCTATGTGTGCTGGAAATAGCCGGTTGTGTGCTATTGGTATATCAGTCGTTTCGGGGTCATTCCCCGGGTTTGTGGCATTTGGATATTCCGTGGATTTGCTACCCACGATGCGAGGAATACCTCATGCGGGTCCGTAAGGACTTATGCGGGTGAAATAGTCCCATGCGGGCGGGTCCAGCCTATGCGAGGAATACCTCATGCGAGTCCGTAAGGGCTTATGCGGGTGAAATAGTCTCATGCGAGGAATACCTCACGCGGGTCCACGCGGCCTATGCGGGTGAAATAGTCCCAGGAGTAGGATGGTTAAATGATACTGCGGGCAGATGGTCCTGTTTTGATCATGAGCTTCCTATTTTATATTGTAAGGATACTCGCTTACTCTCATTGTTAGTAAGGCACAATGTGTTGTAATTTGATTATCATATATGTCCCCGGATTTGGTTGTGTTACCCTATGGTCATGCTTTTACGATGTGGGATTCCGGGGCATGAGACCACGAGGCATTTAGGACACAGGTGGGACTTGGTGTTCATGTATCCTTATTGGTGTTATTACATCATGGACTGTCGGCAGTGAGGAAGGATTCCACGGGCATGATTGATATTATGGGCGTGAGACCCATAGTTATATTTGAGTAGTGACTTTGAGGGCTGCGTCCACGACTTGATATGACCGCTTATGTGTTATGTATCGTAGGTTGGCTATCGACATGTCTCTGTTTTGTTTAGGGTTATGATTTTATTACGCATTTCATCGCTCACATACTTGGTACATTCTTCGTCTCGACCTTCGAAGTGCGTTCATGCCGCAGGTTTAGGTACGCAGTTTGGTGATCGGCAGGTGTAGGACCCTGCTCAGAGTTTTTGGATAGCTCCCTCTGTTCAGGAGTTATCATTTTGGTATAGTTCCTTCAGTACAGGATTTTGTACAGTTATGGGTACGGCGGGGCCTTGTCCCGTCATATTTCAGTAAAACTCTTAGAGGTCTGTATTCATATGTGGGATTGGACTCATGTACAGTGTAGTATCTTTTATTATGTCTATTATATGGCAGCCTTATCGGCGTTGCCTTGCACGTACGTTGGTTTTAAAAAAAAAATGAGGTGTTATTAAATTTCCGCAGTTTACTTAGTTGTTAAGGTAGAAGGGTGCGGGTAGGGCACGATCCACGCCCGGGTTCGGGTCGTGACAGAGTGATATCAGAGCAGTCAGTCCTCGGAATGTCTACAGACCGTGTCTAGTAGAGTCTTGATTATCGGTGTGTTGCGCGCCACACCCATAAATAGGAGGCTACGGGACATTTAGGAGTTGGTTTCTATTCTTCTCACTCTAAGATCGTGCCCTAGAGCTGTGTTAGTAAGATAATTCCTCTCTAACGTAATTTTGTGTTACAGTTATGCCTCCAAGGAGGGCAACAGCCGCCCAGAAGGGCAAAGGAGTAGCAGGAGCTACTAGTCAGACTCAGAGAGTTGATAGGGCTTGTACCCAGGGTATACCAGATGTTGTACCACAATCGGCGAGTTCTTCTGCGCCAGGTTTTGAGACCACATCACCAGAGCCTACAGTTTCTCAGTTAGGGGAAGATTTTGGGGTCATGAAGGAAGCCATTATGTTATTGACCAAGATAGAAGTGCTACAGTTTCATCAGCAGGAGGTTATTCGGCCAGTACAGACAGGTGTACAGGGGGTAGAGGGCCAGCGCGGAGATCTGCGTAAGAGGGCTAGACCGGTTGGTTATCCCGGTAAGTTTTTGGACGAGCTGCCTCAGCAGCGAGTGAGATATTCGTCCCAGCCTACCCAGTACATACCCCCGCAGCTCACAGGTGGAATATTGGACCCCACAAGGTATTTAGGAGCCGGTCCAAGCTCCAGGGGTCGAGGTTCTCAGAGGAGCCGAGGATTTTCTCAGTCAAGGCCACCTATTCCTCGGTGTTTCAGATGTGGTAAGCGTCATTCGGGGAAATGCCGTTATGGCATGGGTCTTTGTTTTTATTGTGGCCGTCCAGGCCATATTCTGAGGGTATGTCCTTTTAGAAGGAGCACCGGTGAGGTGGCTCAGCCTATGGGGCCGGTAGTTGGTTCCCTTTCCTCCACAACTGTGCGTCCCCCGGGGCAGGGTGTTCATATGTCAGCCAACCGTGGTAGAGGTCAGGGTGGAGTTTATAGTTCTGGCGGTCCTTCGAACCGCAGAAATGACGTGACTACTGGGCAGGATCAGGAGGCGACATCGCACGGGGTTACAGGTATATCTCGATTCTTTTAAATCATGCGTGCATTGATAGATTCAGATTTCACCCTAGCATATATATGTTTTCCCTTTATTGCTAGAGTTGTAAAGTTATAGTACCCCAGAGGTAGGGATACTTTGATTAGTAAAGTGAGAAGTTAAGAATATTGACAAGAATGATAAGTGAACTGAGACTATAGTTGTATAGAGTTCACAAGTTGTAATTACCCCGTAACAGTGTAAGACCGATAGGGAAGATTGTACAGTATAAATACTTTAGCTTATGTGACGAACCTCTAGTAAATAGGGGATAGGGTAAGAAGTACCTTGAGATAAGAGTGAGATTTATTTCAGACTAAGAATGAGGAGTTAAGTGTGACGATGAGTCGGGTTATGGACTCATTTCGGGTCAGCCGATAGTATGGAATGGGGTGATGACAGTTAGAAATGGTCCCGTTATGTGATAGGGTCCCGAGGATGCAAGGCCCAAGTTTAGTTAATTGTGGTACGAGTTTGTGGATGCGTTCCACCGGAACTAGGTCGTAAGGACCGAGAAGAGCCTTAACGGGAATGTAAGTAACAATATGGCCAAGTTTGGTTAGTAACTCCAAGGATTGGAGAACCGAAACAAAATTTGAGATTTTGTACGTTTACTAAATGAGTTTAGAAGTACGAGAAAGAATGACAAGTAAGGAAAGAAAGGAACCTCTAAGGATCCCGTGTTCTAGGAGACTGTAACCTTCGAGTTTGTGAGAAGGGGTAGCGGACGGAAGGTCCATTGATATGCTTACGTATGTTAGGCGATAGCCAGGTGTGGCATCGTTAGTCTTGGGGAGTATTGATTGATAGGCATAGTATAGAGATTGTGCCGGGGTTTGTATAGCGTGACAACCGACTAAGAACATTCGGGGATGAATGTTTCTAAGGGGGGAAGAATGTTACACCCCGTAAGTCCAGGACATGTAAAAGAGAATGTACGTAAGGAATCAAGACTTGGAAATTAGTACGAAAGGAGGAATTGTTTTTCCGACGGAAAATCTTCCGAACGTCGGAAAGGAAAAATGTTCGTTGTTGAGAATTGGATTCTCAAAATGTATTATTTGAAGAATATGGAACTTATTAATATTATGGAAATCTATTTTTTAAGGATTTGGTCACGTGGGGCCCACCCGAGAAATTTTACGTTTTGTGGGGCCCACGAGGGTTACGGAATTTTTATGGACGAATGAGAGGGCGACACGTGGCACCTCCCCCACATGGCTTGGTCGAATTTATGCAAGGGCATAATGGTCATTGACCAAGGTAAAAGATTAGTCTTGCTAGAGCTTGACATAGTTGACCAAGTCAAGAGCCATTTGGCTTGATCTCTTCCCTCCAATTTTAACAAGTGTTGTTATCCAAGCCCTCCATTGTGTTATAAGTATACTACTAGTAGCAAGACTTGAGCATTCTACACTTAGTGAAATTTTTCAAGAACTAGTCTTGTGCAAGAACTTGTGCTCTCGGTTTTGAGGAACTTTTCACACAAAATTTTTGCAAATGTTGTCCATTAGCCACAAGACTTAAACCCAAGGTTCCTAAGAGTGTTGTAAGGTTATCTCAATAGAAAGATTTCGGAAAAACGACATTTTCATATTGGTCGCAAGGCGGAAACCGAAGGAGTTCTTCAACTTTGAAGTTGGAACTTGAAGATGGGTTCTTCATAGGCCTCTAAGGAGTGCTTGGAGCGGATTGGAACCTAAGGAAAGGAGCTAAGAATTGCTAAGGCGCGACTTTGAATCTTGGAAATTTTAAGGGCTTATAAAGGTATAAATTTTGTCGTTTTAGCAATTAATTTTACTTATTGATTGTAGCTATGGATATTAGCAAGCATGAGTTATATATTATGTAGTTGGATTAGTGTATTGGCTATTGGAACCCTAATCCGAAAACTAGCATGTTTAGCTTTAAGATTGGAATTCAAGTTGATTATTAGTTTAAGTCGCCGCATGTTGAATAAAGAAGGAAATTGTAGTTGTTGAAGTTGTTTCTGACTAAATAACATGTTGACCTAAGAACTTGAAATTGGAAAAGGATTGGAAAAGACGTAGTGTTATTGGTTATATGTTGGCCGAGAATGGCTAGTGAAGTATTATACTATTTGGTATGAATTGTGGGGCGGAATTTTACGTATTGTAGGCGTGTAATCCCTTTGTTTGGTTGTTGTTTTGAGCCTTAAATGTGGCTTGTTGGTTATTGTATTCGGCTTGAAAAGGTGGCAAAGTGAGTAGAAACAAAGGAAGTGCTGCCCAATTTTCCGTAGAATTAGAGACCGTATACTTAGTATTATTCTACGTTAGAGACTAGAAGTTGATAGTCTTGTTGTGACCATTATAGGTTGACACTTCTACGTACGGCGTATTCGGCTTAGCTTGTGGATTTAGCCGAAAAGGTATGTGAACTATCTCCTCTTAGCATGATTCCTTAAGATAAAGAAAGTACGTCCTACTCCTTAAATGATCCATTCCTTGGTTGTATTTGGATTGCCTAAAGTAGAATTTGTTCTATGTACTTCCTTTGATTGTACTTTGATGTTTAAATTGTAAGTTGTATAATCCATTGCCTTAGTGAAGTTGGATTCTTAAAAGTGAAAGTATTTTACTTAAAGTACATAGAGTCTTGAAAAGGAAGTGGTTTCCAAATCTTTTGGGCTAGTGCCTTAGTCCCAAAATCCTAAAGGTCATTATAATGACTTTAGGGGAGTCAAAGGAGTGATTTACTTAATTGTTTTAAAAAGAGGAGAAATGACATGATTTAAGAGAAGTAACTTGTTTTAAAGGAGTGAGTTACTTGAGGTTTAAAAGTAGAAGAAACTTGTTTTCTATATATTAAGAGACTTGAAGTGTTTTGAAAGGTAAGAACTTGATTTGTAAGTATGTGATACTTGGTTTTAATAGTATAAGTCTCTTGGTTATAAAAGGAATGGATATGTCTAAAACCATAAAGGGTTATAACGACTTTATGGAAGGTTTAGAAAGTTGTCTATTTTGATTAATCGGCATAAGTTGCCTAGTTTGTAAAAAATTGAAGTTACTTGGTTTCAAGCTTCGAAATGAGTTTCAAAAAGTATAGTAACTTACTTTGAAGAATAGACACGCCTTGATACTACGGGTGTTAGTATCTTGAGATTTTACATAAAAAGGAGTCTTTTGAAAAGAATGTACGTACGTAGTACTTTGGCTTGATAAATTGAGAATTTGTCTAAGTGTGCCTTGATAAGTACTTTGGCTTGTTTAATTGAGAATAATTCTAAGTGTGCCTTGATAAGTACTTTGGCTTGATTAATTGAGAATTATTCTATGTGATACCTTGATAAGTACTTTGGCTTGTTAATTGAGAATTATTCTATTTGTGCCTTGATAAGTACTTTGGCTTGATTAATTGAGAATTATTCTAAGGGTGCCTTGATAAGTACTTTGGCTTGCTAAATGAGAATTATTCTATGTGTGCCTTGATAAGTACTTTGGCTTGATTAATTGAGAATTAGTCTAAGGGTGCCTTGATAAGTACTTTGGCTTGCTAAATGAGAATTATTCTATGTGTGCCTTGATAAGTACTTTGGCTTGTTTAGTTGAGAATTGCCTATGTGTGCTGGAAATAGCCGGTTGTGTGCTATTGGTATATCAGTCGTTTCGGGGTCATTCCCCGGGTTTGTGGCATTTGTATATTCCGTGGATTTGCTACCCACGATGCGAGGAATACCTCATGCGGGTCCGTAAGGACTTATGCGGGTGAAATAGTCCCATGCGGGCGGGTCCAACCTATGCGAGGAATACCTCATGCGAGTCCGTAAGGGCTTATGCGGGTGAAATAGTCTCATGCGAGGAATACCTCACGCGGGTCCCCGCGGCATATGCGGGTGAAATAGTCCCAGGAGTAGGATGGTTAAATGATACTGCGGGCGGATGGTCATGTTTTGATCATGAGCTTCCTATTTTATATTGTAAGGATACTACTGTTTACTCTCATTGTTAGTAAGGCACAATGTGTTGTAATTTGATTATCATATATGTCCCGGTTGGTTGTGTTACCCTATGGTCATGCTTTACGATGTGTGATTCCGGGCATGAGACCACGAGCATTTAGGACACAGGTGGGACTTGGTGTTCATGTATCCTTATTGGTGTTATTACATCATGGATGGCGGTGAGGAAGGATTCCACGCATGATTGATATTATGGGCGTGAGACCCATAGTTATATTTGAGTAGTGACTTTGAGGACTGCGTCCCCGACTTGATATGACCGCTTATGTGTTATGTCTTGTAGGTTGGCTATCGACATGTCTCTGTTTTGTTTAGATTATGATTTTATTACGCATTTCACTTTTATACTTGGTACATTCTTCTTGACCTCCTTGAAGTGCGTTCATCTGCGCAGTTTAGGTACGATTTGGTGATCGGCAGTGTAGGACCGCCTGAGTTTTGGATAGCTCCCTCTGTTCAGGAGTTATCATTTTGGTATAGTTCCTTCAGTACAGGATTTTGTACAGTTATGGGTACGCCGGGGCCTTGTCCCGTCATATTTCAGTAAAACTCTTAGAGGTCTGTATTCATATGTGGGATTGGACTCATGTACAGTGTAGTATCTTTTATTATGTCTATTATATGGCAGCCTTATCGGCGTTGTCTTGCACGTACGTTGGTTTTAAAAAAAATGAGGTGTTATTAAATTTCCGCAGTTTACTTAGTTGTTAAGGTAGAAGGGTACCCAGGTAGGGCACCAGTCACGGGCCCGGGGTTCGGGTCGTGACAGATCTACCATCAGAGTTAGAGGCGGTACATCCGGTCTTCTATGTTTCTATGTTGAGAAAGTGTATCAGAGATCCAGCGAGAGTGTTCCCTACCAGTGAGGTCCAGGTAACAGAGGGGTTATCGTATGAGGAGAGTCCCATAGCGTTACTCGATCGCCAGGTCAGGCGACTGCGGACCAAGGATGTAGCTTCCGTCAAAGTCCTGTGGAGAAATGATAACCTGGAGGAGATGACTTGGGAAGCGGAGGAGGACATGTTGAGGAAGTATCCTCACTTATTTCCTATACCTCAGGTAATTCACCTTCCCTTACTTGTCAAGCTTTAATTGAAGTATTTCTTTTGCTTAAATGCTATTGTGTGACATTTTTAGTATGCCGGGGTTGTGAAAGGAAACTATGTCGCTGTTGTAAATTTGACTCCGAAAGAACATTCGGGGACGAATGTTTCTAAGGGGGGAGAATGTTACACCCCGTAATTTCAAATATAAGATAAGTTGGCAAGCATGTGTCGAACGGAGTTTTAGCCTTTTTTTTTAGTGTTGTACCCAAAAGTTTTTTTTAGAAGTATGGGGTGTTTAGCAAGCCTAGTATATTAGTTGGATGAGTCTAGTTTCCAACGCAACAAACCGCTCGTAGATGGGACATCGGAGCGGAGAGGCATGGGCGTTAGAAATTCAGTAAGCAGGCGCAGAGGAAGGATTTTCGTATCAGGTGTCTCAGCGCCGCGGCGCCGTCAGCAGGGCCGCGGCGCCACTAATCCTGAAAATCCTCGGAGGTTTCGGCGCCGCGGCTGGCGGATTTTTGCGGAAAGTGCTAAAGCGAGGATATTTTGAAAGGGCCTATGGGAGGGTGACAAGTGTCCCTCTGTTATACCCCGTATTTTCCAGAGTATGTACGTGAGGGAATACGTACAAAAGTTTAGCCTTAAAAGTTAGGCATGGACGAAAATACTTGGGCACAACTCACTAAAAGAATCGTTTTCCGACGAAACGTTTTACACAACTCGCGTAGGATAAATTCCGGCTATGTCATTTCTAATTTTTGCGGATTTTTCCGAGAGACGAAACACTTTGGACCAACGAGAGGGCGACACTTGTCACCCTCTCGCAGTGGATGTGTGGACGGCATTAGGGCCGATTGGAGTGCCAATTTTGTCAAGTAGTTGGTAGGATATTTTGTGTGCAAGTTGGCTAGGTACACTTGCCCTAATCTTGACCTTACACTTGCCTAGCACTTGGCTAAATCTTGGCCCTTGGTTGGCCATCCCTTGACCTATAAATACCCCTCTTGAGATGAAGAGTTCTTCATCCACAAAAACTTTCCAAGTCTAAAATCCTCTCCTCTCCCTTAAGCCTTTTCGTCCAACACACACACCCCCCCTTGAGAAGCTTAGCCGAGGCTATCCCCCCCCTAGCCTAGCCGAAATCTACCCCCCCTCCCTTGGTAGATTTAAAAACCAATTAGTTCTCTTCTGTTAAAAATGATTCAGTATTCTTTTGAAATGCTTTCAGATCCTTATTATTCAGGCTTAAGTCGCGAGACATTGCCGTAAGTATTATTCAGGCTTAAGTCAAAAGACATTGCCGTAAGTATTATTCAGGCTTAAGTCGAAAGACATTGCCGTAGTTATTATTCAGTTAACACATGTACGTCTACCGTACTATATATATATTTTAAAATATCATGCTTTAGGAAGAATCACATACCTTCTCGGCGAAAACCTCCTGCCAAGTTGAATATGTCGCGCGCAGAGAATCAGCCTATAATAGTCACAAACATCTATCAAAGTCTAGACTACTCTGAAGGTCATTCCAAACAGAGGGTTCACAATTCTATGGAAAGTCGGGAAACACTTCCCTACCTGGTGAGCTATATAAGTCTACTGTGAAAACAGTCCTATGTAAGTATAGTTCAATTATTCTTCTTTTATACCCTTCATTGTGATAAGTTCAATTCTATCTTGTAATATTCTTCTAAGTATTCATACTTATTCTTATACTTCTACAGTATGTATTCTCTAATTACAAAGGAAGGACAAGATTATTTACCTCGGTAAGCCCAATAATATCCTAGATATAAGTCGATCCTGAGCGAGGCTTAGCTCCTAAGTTGTACGCTCCGATAGTTCCAAGGAAACCTTAGAAGTTCTTCACAACTTCTACTAAGTACTAAGGGATTTGGGGTCAGTATTGTGGGCATTATAACAATACTAGAAGGCAACTTTTCTACCAAGGGAGGCTGATAGATTTCGGCTAGGCTAAGGGGGGCCCTCGGCCCAACTTTACTCAAGGGGGGGGGATGGCTTGGACGAAAATGCTCGAGGAGAGGAAGGATTTTTCAAGACTTAGAAAGCTTGTTTGTGGATGAAGAACTCTTCATCACAAGAGGGGTATTTATAGGTCAAGGGATGGCCAACCAATGGCCAAGATTATGCCAAGTGCAAGGCAAGTGTAAGGCCAAGATTAGGGCAAGTGTACCTTATCCACTTGCACACAAAATATCCTACCAACTCCAAGACAAAAATAAGCCATCCATTCGGCCCTATGAACGCCTCACATCCATCAATTGGAGGGTGACAAGTGTCGCCCTCCCGTTGGTCCAAAGTGTTTCGTCTCTCGGAAAAATCCGCAAAAATTAGAAATGGCATAGCCGGAATTTATCCTACGCGAGTCTAGTAAAACGTTTCGTCGAAAAACGATTCTTTGTGAGAGTTGTGCCCAAAAAACGTCCCATGCCTAAACTTTAAGGCTAAACTTTCGTACGTACGCCCTCACGTACATACTCCGGAAAATACGGGGTATACCATTCTCCCCTCCTTAGAAACATTCGTCCCGAATGTTCCTTCCCAAGACAGTTAACGATAAGATTCTTCATAACTTAAACAGTTTGCAAATGCCACACACGGCCACAAAACAACACTTAGGCATAAACGATAATGAAAATTTATAAGTAGGAAAGTGAATTACCTGGAGGTGTGGGGAATAGGTGAGGATACTTCTGCCTCATGTCCTCCTCAGCTTCCCACGTCATCTCCTCCCTGAGCTCGTTCCGCCACAGAACATTGACGGCCACGCCTCGTCCGCAGACGCTTAACCCGACGATCGATTATCGCTATGGAATCTCCTCATACGATAACCCCTGGTCACCCGACATCGCCAATTGGATGCACCCTAGATGGATCCCCGATACATCTCCTCAAAGATAGAAACATGAAACACGGATGCACCGCCTCCGATCGGACGGCAGATCCAACTCGTAGGCAACCCCGCTTACCTCGCGACAATCTGATAGGCCCAATGTACTGGGCCGAGTTTCCTTCTTCCCGAATCTCATCACACCTTCATGGGTGACACCTTCAGAAAACCCAATCATCAACCTCGAACTCGGATGCCGACGACGATGATCCGCGATATGACTTCGCCGACTCAGCCGTCAAGAACCTCTCGATAAGCTTTACCTTATCCATCGTCGCCGCACCAAATTTGGTCCCACTAATCGCACTCGCCCACATCGAACCAGCCTATCGGCGATCTGCACTTCCTCCCATACAAGGCCTCATAAGGCGCCATCTGAATACTGGAGTGATAGCTATTATTATACGCGAACTCAACTAGAGGCAAATGATCCTCCCCTACCCTCGGTCAATAACACAGCTCGCAGATATCTCAAGAGTGCGGATAGTGCGCCACTCGTCCGTCTGCTCGTGGATGGAATGCGACTGTGCTCACTGCCCCCAAACCCTTCTCGAAGGACCTCCGAAGTTAGCGTGAACCGGGCTCCTCATGCGATATGATCGAAATAGGGACTCCATGCACCGACGATCTCTGATGTAAAGTCCGCATAATCCTCACCAAAAGTCGCCCCGACGGAAGAAAGTGGGCTGATTTTGTCACCGTCGACGATAACCCATATAGAATCATGTCTCATCCGAGTGAGGCAATCCGGTGATGAAGTCCATGTTGATCACCTCCCACTTCCGGTCGGGATCTCTATCGTCAGAACAAACCACCGTGCCTCGTGCTCTACCTTCACCGCGACAACACGCACCGAGCTACGAACTCGCAACGCCCTCTTCAAGCCATCCCACCAATACACGATCTAAGGTCGTGGTACATTTTGGTCGACCACGATGGATAGAGTAACGCGCGTTGTGTGCTTCCCAAGAACTCTGCCAAGTCCTCAAACATCCGGAACACACAACGCCCTCAAATCTTAGCACCCCATCGTGCTACCTCAAAAGGACCCTTCCTCACGAAGAGCCGTATCACGATAACGTGTCGAATCGATCTCAAATCGCCTCTTCACCTCTCGACGATGGAAGACTCGCAACCTCACGAACTCTAACCCCACCGCTATCGTAATCAATCAAGCGGACACCAAGGCTCGCTAATCGATGCAAATCACGAACCATGCCCTCCTCTCTAGCCGCACATCCGATAGGCTCTCATCGACCTACGACTAAGGCATCCGCCACAACATTGGCTTTCCCGTGGTACAGGATATCAACATCGTAATCCTTAAGCAACTCTAACCACCGCCTCTCGCCAGAAGTTCGGCTCCCTCCGTCGAAGATATCTGGAGGCTCTTGTGGTGCGTATAAATATCTACGTGAACCCCATACAAATAGTGCCTCCAGATCTTCAAAGCGTGAATCACACCGCTAACTCCAAATCATGGCGGGTAGTTCCTCCGTGTTTCTTAAGTCGCCGGGATGCGACGCTATAACTCTACCTGCCGCATCAACACACATCCCAGCCCGATGCCCGACGATCACAATACGACATATAACCATCCGACCTGCGGAAGAGTAAGAACGGGGCGGTCGTCGCCTCTTTCAAAGAATCGAAACCCCGCCACAAGCATCACCATCAAACTTGGCCGCTACGAGTCACCTAGTCAATGGTGCGTAGATAGAAGCAAACTTCTACGAACCGCCGATAATAACTGCAAGGCCCGTAAAATCGAGAACCTCTCGCCGAGTAGTAGGTCAGGCCAACTCTCGATCGCCGATCTTGGCCGTATCTACCGAATACCATCGCCCGACAATATGCCCAAGAAAAGCCACCGGTTAACCAAAACTCACATTTGGAAAACTTGGCGACAATTTCGGTCCCGAGAATCGCAAGACAGCCTCTCAAATGCTCGCATGCTCCTCGCTCTGGCGAGAATAAACCAAGATATCATCGATGAACACTATCACAAATGTGTCCAAGAATGGTTTGAACACTCGGTTCATCAAATCCATGAATACCACGAGCATTGGTCAACCCAAAAGACATGACCGAACTCATAATGCCCGCATCGTCCGAATGCGATCTAGGGACATCCACCTCTAACTCGAACTCGATGATAGCCCGATCGCAGATCAATCTTGAGAAACATCTCGCGCTCGCAACCGGGTCGAACAAATCATCAATCACGGAAGGGGTATTCGTTCTTAATGGTCACCTTGTTCACCGTCAGAATCAACACACATGCGCAGCTGGCCCCGCCCTTCTTCTTCACGAACAATACGCGCTTCCTGGGGAGAAACACTAGGCCTGATGAAGCCCTTCTCCAGCAAATCCCTAAGCTGATCCTTCAACTCTTTCAACTCGGCAGGTGCCATTCTGTATGGCAGAATGGAAATAGGCCGAGTGTCTGGCAACACATCTATACAAAACTCAATCTCCCTCTCAGGAGGGATACCCGGGAGGTCGTCTGGAAACACGTCTGGGAATTCTCTGACCATCGAATCGATCAAAAATCTGGTACCGCAGCCTTCGTGATCAAACACCAACGAGATGGTAGATATACCCTTCCGCACCATCTTCCTAGCCTTGAGGTAAGAAATAAACCTATCCCCGGCGATACGGTTCTCCCACTCAACAACCGGCCTCAGAAACTGGAACCGCACTACTTTCTCTCTGCAGTCTACATTGGCGTAGCAAGAAGCTAGCCAATCCATCCCCATGATCACGTCTAAGTCAATCATCTCCAACTCTATCAAATCGGCTAGGGTCCGACGACTGTATATGGTCACTGGACAAGCCCTATATACCCGCCGAGATACCACCGAATCACCCACTGGCGTAGCTACCTCGAAAGGGTCTATGGACTCAGGCTCTATCCTTATCCTACTAGCAACAAGGGGAGATATATAGGACAGAGTAGAACCCGGATCTATCAATGCATAAACATCAAACCCGTAAACCGATAAGGTACCGTGACGACATCGGTGAGGCCTCCCGATCTGCCTACCGACAAGGCATAAATGCGTTCGAGGACCGCTAGAATCGACCCGCGCCACGACCTGCGCGACACTGGCCGCCCATGAGTACCTTGCCTCCGGCGAGTAATCGCTCGGGGATGAAGAAGACCGTGAAAGAACTCGTAGGCCGACTCCTACCACCCGCGCGACTTAGTCGGGCGCCGCAAAGTGACCGCTGGCCACAATCGTAATAGGCTCCCGAACAACCACAATTCCCCGGTGGGATCTACCGACGGCCACACCGGCGGGGTGGTCCCGATCGCCGCACTCACGCCGCCTGTATGTCTAAAGTCCCGGGCCCCGTGCGCTCTCGAATGTCTGCCGTGGCCGAGGACGGTGCAGAGTGCTCAGCCGGGTTGTGGTGCAAATCTAGATCGCTGCCGAGGCCGCCACCACGATAGCCACCAAAAGACCTGCTCCCCGGTCTTCTTCGCCGCTGTCACAACCCGTCGGTATCTACGCTCCTCGCATCCAAGAGCATGAGCCTGCATGCGGGTAATGTCCATACCCGGCTGAAGAGAAACACCCGCACAAGACTCGGCCATATAGACATCTAGCCCGATGACGTAGCGGTGCATCCTATCCTCCATATCTGCTACCAATGCTGGGACATATCGAGCCAAAGAATCGAACTCGACATTGTACTCGACCGTAAGGCGCCCTCCGTCTCGCAAGTAAAAATCTATCAGCCCGCG
Organism: Przewalskia tangutica; assembly: GCA_029844215.1. Lineage (NCBI taxonomy): Eukaryota > Viridiplantae > Streptophyta > Magnoliopsida > Solanales > Solanaceae > Przewalskia > Przewalskia tangutica. The sequence continues at coordinate 72,144,392 of CM056727.1, forward strand.
CCCTCCTCATCTGTGGAGGCAAGAAGTGAGTGAGGAAAGCCTCTGAGAACTCATCCCAAGTAGCTGGGGAAGCGTGCTCTCCCCGGGATAACTTCCACGAATCAAACCAATCGACTGCGGTATCACGCAGCCTATGTGAACCAAAGATCATGGACTCGGTCTCCGACGCCCTGATCACTCTCAAAATCCTTGGTAGCCGACGGATGAACTCCTGCGGATCATCCTCCGCCTCGACCAGAAACTCAAGGGATACAACTCGGGAAGTCTCGTAGCCTCAAACTCTCGCCTCGGGTGAAACACGGTACGACCGGGCTGGATCGAATGCGATCCACTGTCCTCATGTTCGCCACGATCACGCGAATCGCCATCTCTCAGAACCCATCTCATCTCGCTCCAAGTGGGACCGGAGGTGTAGGTACTGTGGTCTCGTCGCCACCGCTGCGCCCTAAACCTCCTGGGGTCGGCGGCGTCGTGGAACTCGCCGCCTCTGGTATAGACTGGGCCCGAGCCCTCGTGACTCTAGGTGTCCCACTAGCAGCTCCCTCGGCTGCCTTGCCCTTCTGGGCCCGGGTTGCCTTACGTGGAGGCATAACTGTTACAGAAAAGGAATACGTTAGAGGGGTCCAACTTTAACACAGCTCTAAAGCACGATCTCAGAGTGAGAAGAATGGAAACCAATCCTAAATATCCTATAGCCTCCAGATTATTGGTGTGGTGCACAACACACCGATAATCAAGACTCTACTAGATACGGTGCATGAGACACTTCCCGAGGATTAAGCGCTCGATACCACTTTTGTCACGACCGCTCCGGCCCGTGATCGTGCTCATCGTCACGACCGAACCGGGCCGTGGATCGTGCCTTACCGGGCACCCTAGTGATACAACATCAGAGTAATCAGCGGAACATAAAACACATACATGAAATCAATGTAAGAAGACAGTGAAATAAGAAGACAGGCTAACCAAAAACGATTTCATCGGTATATATAATTAACAACTCTTTACAAATTAACAGTTTATTCCTTTTACAAACCCCGCCACAAACAAGATTACTGCACTCTACGAATGATATGACAACAACGACGGACAGTGGTTCGCCATACCTCGTATGTAAGCACCTACAACAACAGGGACTATACCAAGATAAGCCTCCGAGAAGCGGAGCTTTCCAAACGCTGAATCGTGACCCTAAGAGCGAGGATCAACAATCGGTGTACCTCAACTGCGGCATGAACGCAGCCAAGGAGGTCGATAACAGTACCAAGTATGTGAAATCGAAAATATCGTAAATGAAATCATAATAGTCTATACAAAGCAGAGACATGTATGATAACCAAACTACGATTCACAATAAATAAGCAAATATGTCTAGTCGTGACTCACGCCCTCAAAGTCATCACTCCAATATAACAATGGGTCTCACGCCCACAACACCAATCATGCCCGTGGAATACCTTCCTCACTGCCGGCAGTCAATGATAGAAAAGCACCAAGAAATACACATGAACAGCAGGTCCCACCTGTGTCCAATAAAACAGTACAGGGTAAGTACGAAGGCATAGCCGACTACTAACACCCGCAGTACTAACAAGGTCATAAACTGTATCATGATATCTGTCTAGACCGTCACATGATCAAAGCTGGTCGCTCGCCCGCAATATCAAATGTGCGCGTCTAGCCCTGGAACTCCCCGCAGCTCCGCATAGGCCAATCTCATAGGCCCGCATGAGGTATAACCCCGCATCGAGGGTAGCTACTCCCCGGCATCGTCCTGGACTCGCAGTCCGCATGGCCACATAGACCGCATGACCATAAAGGCCGCACACTAACCTGGAACTCGTAGCTCCGCATAGGCCCCGGACCCGCATGAGGTATTCTCGAATCATGGTCCTGCATCGCCGAAGTCTACCCCGCCGGAGGCGCTTAACCCCCGGAAACACGGTGAGTGGTATAATACCAACATAACAATTTATCGTTTAAACAACATAAGCACAATCAAGGGAAAACCCCTTTACACAAACATCACAGAATACTAACACACGTAGCATCCTAATATGATTACTTATCAAATCAACACGAAGGTATTACAAGGCTATCACAAACCAATACAATCAAGTTATTCACACATAAGGTACTTTCTACTATATGATTAACGAGATCGGGTTTTATCCCCAAAGTACTTTATACAATAACTCTTTAAAGATATGTTACTTTCACAAAAGTCACACAATACCGTAGTATATAAAACTAGAGTGATTATCTTTTTAAAGTAAATCAATTACTTCTCTTTGTAAAATCAAGTAGCAACATTCTTTTCCAATGTTCAAGTTTGCCTAATTTCCAATGTTCAAGTTTCTCATTTTAGAAAGGTTTCGTAGTTCATAGTCTTATTCATTTAAGAATATAATTCTCCTTTAAACAATCTGAGAAACATAATCCTTATATGTGAGTAGGATATTCTTGTTTATAACAATCTTATTACAATGACCATGATCTAGGAAATATCATTTTGTCTCATCTTAGCTTCATGCAGATGGAAGTTTCTCGGTTTTAATAATACTTAATTATTAAAAACATTTCCTTTATTAACGCCGCAGTTGGTTTGTCGATACACATTCGATTTCCAAAATCAAGAAACATTCTTAAGCCGTTATACCTAACTTTCCATAAAGCTAGTATAACTCTTAAGTTTTCTAAAAAAATCAAGTATTACCTCTTCTTTCAAAATGATTCAAAAATCTTTTGAAATACTTCAAGTTCTTTATTAACACATAACAAGCCGCTTATAGTTCAAATCGATTACCTTTTAAAACCACAAGTATTTTCTTACCAACATAAAGTCGTTATAACCAACTTCCCATAAAGCCGTTATAACACTTTATGTTTTAAACCAATCAAATACATTTAGCACATGTACGTCACCGTACTACATAGTTCACACATATCATGCTAGAAGAGATAGGAAGAGGTTCACATACCTCGCGACGAGTATCGACTAATAGCAAACGCCCAAGTACCTCCAACCGTCGGCTACTCCTGCCAAGTAGATCGCGCCATACGTAGTACTTCAACCTATAAGGCCACAAGGCGCTTATTAACATTTAGGTCTAATCGTAGAACATTCTACGTAAAATTCGCAAAGACCTCCCCCTTCCCCGCAACAACGTAAATCTCCTCTCTATCGGGGCGGCTACCAAGCCAACGAGGGGGTTATACGCCTAATCCGACGTACAATTCTACCCTACGTAAAAGCTACACAAGTCTACTGTAATACGCCCCATGTAATTACGATCAAGACTCTTCTTTCAAAAGGTTTCTTATTATTGGACTTAAGTCAAAAGACATTGCCGATAACAACGTTCAGTACTATATATAGTATACTTCAACTATATAATCTAACAACATGTAATTTCCAATTACAATAGGGGGGCAAGATAATTACCTCGATAAGCCCATAATTATCCGAGTTTAAATGTCGATCCTGAGCAAGGTTTAGAGCCTACCCCGCGCGCTCCGACCAGCTCCAAACAACCCTTAGAAGTTCTAACCAACTTCTACTTATAACTTCAACTACGGGTGAAGATTTACTTAGGGTTCGGTTTTGTGACTGACGGGAAGTATAATAGTATAACTGGGCTTTTTGTAAAGGTATAACCTTAGAGTACTACAAGGTATATGGCTAAGGTAATTTGGGCATTATAACAATACTTTGGAGAGTATTTCTAACAAGAGGGGGGGTATTTATACGAAACTACTAGCAGTGGGTACCCCACGGCTAGCACCCTGGAGGGAGGTTCACCCTCGGCCTACCCCACTAGGGGGGGGGGGACTCTCGGCCAAGGGGGGGGGGGGAGAGGGGCTCTCGGCTAAGGCCTCACAAGGGGGGAGAAAGAGAGCTTTCAAGACTTAGGCAAATTTATGGATGAAGAAGTCTTCAAAGGGAGAGTTATAGGACAAGCCAAGGCCAACCAATGGCCAAGATCTTGCCAAGTGCAAGGCAAGTGTAGGGCCAAGATCTTGCCAAGTGCACACTAGCCAACTAACACAAAAATATCCTACCAACCCTTGACCACAAAGGCCACACTTTCGGCCACCACTATTACCGCCCAAGGTGTTCCAATGAGAGGGTGACAAGTGTCGCCCTCTTGTTGGTCCAAAATGTTTCGTCTCTCGGAAAAATCCGCAAAAAAATAAAAATGACATAGCCGTAATTTACCCTACGAAAGCTGTGGAAACTTTTCGTCTAAAAACGACTCTAAACGGGTGTTGTGAACAAAGTTAATTCGGCCAAGCCTATGTAAAAGTTCAAATTTTCTACGTACGCCCCACGCATACTGCGAAATACGGTATAACATTCTCCTCCTTAGAAACATTCGTCCCGAATGTTCCTTCTAAGTCTCAAAACAAGCGCGCGGTATAGTCTTCACTACTATGCTTACGAGAACAATCTCGCCACAAATGGCCACGAAACAATCGCAAGAAAATACTTACATCCAAGTCCACGAGGAATCACCTCTAACATCACCACAAACACCTCTCTCGGGGTCTAAAATATACTTCCTCCACACTTTTTCCAAACAAAAGAAATGGTCACATCTCCGCCGCAATACATGCTCGCTTCTCCTTTACTCGTCGTGATACCACTTTTGTCACTTTGCCGCGAGGTTCTAGTGTCACTCGCGACTCAACAGATGGTATCGGCTGTATGCGATCCCCGAGGCTATCGTACACGAACTCTTACCACATTTCGAGCATCGCTTCGCCCAAAACTCGGGTTACTATCTCTAACGTGGTCATCATTAATCGGGAACACTCTGGATGGATCTCGATACTTTCCCGATCATAACAATACGAAGACCGACGCATCGCCTCCTAAGTCGGACGGCAAATGCTAACATATAGCAACCCGCTTATTCTTCACATGAACTCAAAGGGCCCAAAGTAACTCGGGCTAAGTTCCTCTGCTTTCCAAAACTCGTCACACCCAAACCGGGTGGTACCTTCAAGAAGACCGACCGTCAACTCGAACTCTAAGCGCCGCCGATTATCCGCACGATTTCTCCGAGCCGCGAACCTCTTCTAGACAAGCTTTACTCTATCCACGATCACCGGAACAAGCTGAACCAACTATTTGAATCTTGCCAACATCGAACCAATCGACGGCGACTTACACATCCGCCCTACAAGGCTTTATAAGGCGACATCCAACACCGAAATGGTAGCTTAAATACTCCTCCACAGAGACAACAATCCCCACAACTACCCTCAAATCCACGACCGCCCGAGGCGAACGCGATTCCGAGACTCACCGAGTTCTTAACCCCGCTTGGTAAAAACTTCCGAAACCAAAAGCACCGCACTGGCTCCACTGTCGCCATAAGGTGAAGGTAGGCACCTCGCGCACTTTACAACCTTTACGATATATCATCTCGCATAACCTCTCACGAGTAAACGGTCTTTGCTAAGACAAGGCTACCGACCTCCTCGCCCGACCATCGGTCGAATGCATCCACGAATTCATACGTTGGTTAACTAAACTCGCCTCACCGTGACTCTACCACAAGGCGACCACCACAACCGACCCCACCACCAAACATGCCGCGGTTGACCCGCAACGTGGCCTCAACCCGACCCAAGAACGCTAAACGCTAGCTCTCAGAAGGAAAACTCTCACTAATCACGTTACGAAAACCTAGCGGTCTTCTTAGCTCAACTACCCTCTTTCATGCCACACTACTCGTGACTTATCCCAGAACATAGCTCACGTGCACTATGCACTCCTATAAGGGTCAAACATAAACATACGTCTTTTATTCGAGATGGCCTTACCTCTAAGGTCTCTACGTATAAAACTCTAAGGCTCACACTTTCTCTCTCCCCCAAATCTTACTTGGTTAACTAACCAAGATTTCTAATCACCATTTACACAATGCTATCGAATATAACACTTAAGGTATACTCACCTTATCACACATACTAAACCCTCAGAGGTTAAAGATCTATCTCAGATTCACCGCTTCACTCCCTTAGTCGTTCTAATCAAACTCGCCTGTAGGGCGATAGCTAAGGAAGATGACGAACTACCCACCGATCTCAAGGCTAAGTCCTCCCGCAAGGACACTCTTTCGACATCGACCGACGGTCATAGGTACAACAAGTACCAACTAAAAGACAACATTCCCCGAGATGACTCCTGCCACACTGTGAACACTGAGAAAATCGAATCGGATGGCCGAACCTTCGCAGTGTGAACCGAAAGCTCGAGCTCGACCAACTCTGCATACCGAACGCCCCGAACCCCGCGAGGACCTTTCTCGTGGTGGATGCGCATAATCTAATCTGCCGCGAGGCGACTCGCCGCAAGTTACCAAAGGACTTGCTACTCGCCCTCTTCGCCCTCGTTAACCCGTCGATCTCTACGTTTCTCGGCCTGTTGTGCATAAGCCCGTACACAGGCCATGCTCAAGCCTAACTGAAGAACTTACTCTTGCACAACCTTCTCGTTGATATTCATCAAGACTCGCGGTACATCGGTATACTCCGTAGTCAAATCCATAGTTAGTAACAGTGGTCGCCTTGAAATCTATATTCTCTGTTCCCGGTCGTGGAACTGAAGGTTCAAATATCATGGCCGCAGTAGGAACTGTTGCCGCCGTGCTAAACTCTGCTGGGGCTAGTGACGTCGCAGAACTCCCCGAATGAAGCACCACCCAAGGTGATAATTGGGCCTGTGCCCACGTAACCCTCTCAGACTTTACTCGCAGCCTCCTACGCTTGCCTCTGGGCCCGGGTTGCCCTACGCGGAGGCATAACGGCAAGGGAAAGAAATATGTTAGAGGGTCCAACTTACAACACAGCTCTAAGGCACGATCTCAGAGTGAGAAGAAATAGAAACCAATCCTAAATATCCTATAGCCTCCTGATTATTGGTGTGGTGCACAACACACCGATAATCAAGACTTCCATCGATACGGCGTAGACACTTTCCGAGGATTAATCGCTCGATACCACTTTTGTCACGACGAACCGGGCCCGTGATCGTGCCTTACCGGGCACCCTAGTGATACAACATCGAGTAATCTGGAACATAAAACACATACATGAAATCAATGTAAGAAGACATGAAATAAGAAGACAAAGCAACTAAAAACGACATCACGGTATATATAAATAACAACTCTTTCCAAATGAACAGTTTAATCCTTTTACAAACCCCGCCCACAACAAGATTACATGCACTTACGAATGATATGACAACAACGACGGACAGGTCTCGCCATACCCTCAATGTAAGCACCTACAACAACAGGACTATACCAAGATAAGCCTCCGAGAAGCGGAGCTTTCCCAAACGCTGAATCGTGACCCTAAGAGCGAGGATCAACAATGGTGTACCTCAACTCATGCGGATGAACGCAGCCCCAAGGAGGTCGATAACAGTACCAAGTATGTGAAATCGAAAATATCAGAAATGAAATCATAATAGTCTATACAAAGCAGAGACATGTATGATAACCAAACTACGATTCACAATAAATAAGCGAATATGTCTAGTCGTGACTCACGCCCTCAAAGTCATCACTCCAATATAACAATGGGTCTCACGCCCACAACACCAATCATGCCCGTGGAATACCTTCCTCACTGCCGGCAGTCAATGATAGAAAAGCACCAAGAAATACACATGAACAGCAGGTCCCACCTGTGTCCAATAAAACAGTACAGGGTAAGTACGAAGGCATAGCCGACTACTAACACCCGCAGATTAACAAGGTCATAAATCGTATCATGATATCTGCAGACCGTCACATGATCAAAGCTGGTCGCTCGCCCGCAATATCAAATGTGCGCGTCTAGCCCTAGAACTCCCCGCAGCTCCGCATAGGCCAATCTCATAGGCCCGCATGAGGTATAACCCCGCATCGAGGGTAGCTACTCCCCGGCATCGTCCTGGACTCGCAGTCCGCATGGCCACATAGACCGCATGACCATAAAGGCCGCACACTAACTCGAACTCTCAGAGCCCGCATAGGCCCCGGACCCGCATGAGGTATTCTCGAATCATGGTCCTGCATCGCCGAGTCTACCCCGCATCGGAGGCGCTTAACCCCTAAACACGGTGAGTGGTATAATACCAACATAACAGCTTTATCGCTTAAACAACATAAGCACAATCAAGGGAAAACCCTTTACACAAACATCACGTATACTAACACACGTAGCATCCTAATATGATTACTTATCAAATCAACACGAAGGTATTACAAGGCTATCACAAACCAATACAATCAAGTTATTCACACATAAGGTACTTTCTACTATATGATTAACGAGATCGGGTTTTATCCCCAAAGTACTTTATACAATAACTTTAAAGATATGTTACTTTCACAAAAGTCACACAATACCCGTAGTATATAACAATAGAGTGATTATCTTTTAAAGTAAATCAATTACTTCTCTTTGTAAAATCAAGTAGCAACATTCTTTCCAATGTTCAAGTTTGCCTAATTTCCAATGTTCAAGTTTCTCATTTTAGAAAGGTTTCGTAGCTCACAGTCTTATTCATTAAAGAATATAATTCTCCTTTAAACAATCTGAGAAACATAAGCCTTATATGTTAGTAGGATATTCTTTTTTATAACAATCTTATTACAGCAGCCATGATCTAGGAAATATCATTTTATCTCATCTTAGCTTCTATGCAGATGGAAGTTTCTACTGGTTTTAATAATACTTAATTATTAAAAACATTTCCTTTTATTAACGCTGCAGTGGTTTGTCGATACACATTCTGATTTCCAAAATCAAGAAACATTCTTAAGCCGTTATACCTAACTTTCCATAAAGCTAGTATAACTCTTAAGTTTTCTAAAAATCAAGTATTACTTCTTTCAAAATGATTCAAAAATCTTTTGAAATACTTCAAGTTCTTTATTAACACATAACAAGCCGCTTATAGTTCAAATCGATTACCTTTTAAAACCACAAGTATTTTCTTACCAACATAAAGTCATATAACCAACTTCCCATAAAGCCGTTATAACACTTTATGTTTTAAACCAATCAAATACATTTAGCACATGTACGTCTACCGTACTACATAGTTCACACATATCATGCTAGAAGAGATAGGAAGAGGTTCACATACCTCGCGACGAGTATCGACTAATAGCAAAACGCTCCAAGTACCTCCAACCGTCGGCTACTCCTTAAGCCAAGTAGATTGCGCCATACGTAGTACTTCAACCTATAAGGCCACAAGGCGCTTATTAACATTTAGGTCTAATCGTAGAACATTCTACAGAAAATTCGGCAGCACCTCCCCCCCCGCAACAACGTAAATCTCCTCCTCTATTGGGGCCGGCTACCAAGCCAACCAGGGGGGGGGGTTATACGTCTAATCCGGACGTGCACAATTCTACCCCACAGAAAAGCTACACAAGTTCATCAGAATACGTCCTATGTAATTACAATCAAGATTCTTCTTTCAAAAGGTTTCTTATTATTCGACTTAAGTCAAAAGACATTGCCGATAATAACGTTCAAGACTATATATAGTATACTTCAACTATATAATCTAACAACATGTAATTTCCAATTACAATAGTGGGCAAGATAATTACCTCGATAAGCCCATAATTATCCGAGTTTAAATGTCGATCCCGAGCAAGGTTTAGCTCCTACTCGTGCGCCCGACCCGCTCCAAACAACCCTTAGAAGTTCTAACCAACTTCTACTTATAACTTCAACTACGTGAAGATTTACTTAGGTCTTGGTTTTTGTGACCGACGGGAAGTATAATAGTATAACTGGCTTTTTGTAAAGGTATAACCTGTAGTACTACAAGGTATATGGCTAAGGTAATTTGCGCATTATAACAATACATTTGAGAGTATTTCAAACAAGCGGGGGGGTATTTATACGAAAACTACTAGCAGTGGTACCCCACGGCTAGCACCCCAAGGAGTGGAGGTGTCACCCTCGGCCTACCCCACTGTGGGGACTCTCGGCCAAGGGGAGAGGGCTCTCGGCTAAGGCCTCAAGGGGAGAAAGAGAGCTTTCAAGACTTAGGCAAATTTATGGATGAAGAAGTCTTCAAAGGAGAGTTATAGGACAAGCCAAGGCCAACCAATGGCCAAGATCTTGCCAAGTGCAAGGCAAGTGTAGGGCCAAGATCTTGCCAAGTGCACACTAGCCAACTAACACAAAAATATCCTACCAACCCTTGACCACAAAGGCCACACTTTCGACCACCACTATTACCGCCCAAGGTGTTCCAATGAGAGGGTGACAAGTGTCGCCCTCTTGTTGGTCCAAAATGTTTCGTCTCTCGGAAAAATCCGCAAAAAAATAAAAATGACATAGCCGTAATTTACCCTACGAAAGCTGTGGAAACGCTTTTAAAAACGACTCTAAACGTGTTGTGAACAAAGTTAATTCCGCCAAGCCTATGTAAAAGTTCAAATTTTCTACGTACGTCCTTACGTACATACTCTGGAAATACGGGGTATAACACTTACCCGGGCACCCAAGCAGTCATACATCAGAGAAAATCAGCGGAAATATAGAACAAGACATGAAACATTATGAAAAGAGAAAACAGTTTATCTGAAGAAAAGCTTGCCTTTCGGCATATATATATAACTCAAGTTTTTGCAGTTACATCCCAACTGTACAATAAGACTACAGACCTCTAAGGAAGTAAACAACTATGGCGGGACAGGGCCCCGCCATACCCTGAATGTATAAAACTATCTACAATACAGGGAGATCATACCCAAAAGTAGAGCCTCCGGAGAAGATGGAGCTCACGACACCAACGCATGCATCCTAAGGATGTGGATCTAGCACTGCTTGCCTTTACTGCGGCATGAACGCACCCAAGGAGGTCAAGACAAATGTACTAAGTATGTGAAATCAGAAAGTACTTAAATGAAATCATATCATTTTAAAAATCATTTTTGCAAGTATGTATGAAACAACCAAGGTAAATCGCACATAGTGCCACATCATAAACAAGAGCAACAATAGTACATCGTAATGAGTCTTTTCTAGGCTGCGAATGATCGCAGGCCAATTGCGTAGTATCACCATGCAAGCCTAATCTCGACTCAGAGTCCGCATAGGCCACTCACATAGGCCCGCATAGGTATATAACCCCGCATCGAGGGTAGCTACTCCTCGGCATCGCCCCGACTCGTAGTCCGCAGCCACATAGACCGCGTGAGGTATAACCCCGCACACTAACCTGGAACTCCGTAGCTCGCATAGGTCCCTGGACCCGCATGAGGTATTCTCGAATCATGGTCCTGCATCGCTGAGTCTACCCCGACGGAGGACACTTAACCCCAGTAACATGTCAAGAGGTGAGTGATATTACACTAACATAACGACTTATAGTTAAACAACATAAGCACAACAAGAATACTCTTACACAAACGTTACAAGACACTAACACACATAGCATCATATCATGTCTACTTATCAACCCATCTTATTATTCTTTTCACAAATCAATATAAGTCCGTTATAAACACATAGGTAAACTGCTCTTTATCATTCTTAAGTGGTTATACCTAACTTCCCATAAAGCTAGTATAACTCTTAAGCTTCGCTTTAAAACCAATTCGTTCTCTTCTTAAAAATGATTCAAGATTCTTTTGAAATGCTTTGGATCCTTATTATTCGTGCTTAAGTCGCGAGACATTGCTGTAAGTATTATTCGGGCTTAAGTCAAAAGACATTGTCGTAAGTATTATTCAGCTTAAGTCGAAAGACATTGCCGTAGTTATTATTCGATTAACACGTACGCGTCACCGTACTATATATATATTTTAAAATATCATGCTTTAGGAAGAATCACATACCTTCTCGGCGAAAACCTCCTGCCAAGTTGAATATGTCGCGCGCAGAGAATCAGCCTATAATAGTCACAAACATCTATCAAAGTCTAGACTACTCTGAAGGTCATTCCAAACAGAGGGTTCACAATTCTATGGAAAGTCGGCGACTTCCCTACCCATGAGCTATATAAGTCTCATCGTGAAAACAAATTCCATGTAAGTATAGTTCAATTATTCTTCTTTATACCCTTCATCTGTGATAACAGTTCAATTCTATCTCAGAATATTCTTCTAAGTATTCATACTTATTCTTATACTTCTACAGTATGTATTCTCTAATTACAAAGGAAGGACAAGATTATTTACCTCGGTAAGCCCAATAATATCCTAGATATAAGTCGATCCTGAGTGAGGCTTAGCTCCTAAGGTGTACGCTCCGATAGCTCCAAGGAAACCTTAGAAGTTCTTCACAACTTCTACTAAGTACTAAGGGATTTGGGGTTAGGGTATTTTGGGCATTATAACAATACTAGAAGGCAACTTTTCTACCAAGGGAGGGGGTAGATTTCGGCTAGGTGGCCCTACCAAACTTTACTCAAGGGGATGGCTTGGACGAAAATGCTCAAGGGAGAGGGAAGGATTTTTCAAGACTTAGAAATCTTGTTTGTGGATGAAGAACTCTTCATCACAAGAGGGGTATTTATAGGTCAAGGGATGGCCAACCAATGGCCAAGATTATGCCAAGTGCAAGGCAAGTGTAAGGCCAAGATTAGGGCAAGTGTACCTTATCCACTTGCACACAAAATATCCTACCAACTCCAAGACAAAAATAAGCCATACATTCGGCCCTATGAACGCCTCACATCCATCAATTGGAGGGTGACAAGTGTCGCCCTCCCGTTGGTCCAAAGTGTTTCGTCTCTCGGAAAAATCCGCAAAAATTAGAAATGGCATAGCCGGAATTTATCCTACGCGAGTCTAGTAAAACGTTTCGTCGAAAAACGATTCTTTGTGAGAGTTGTGCCCAAAAAACGTCCCATGCCTAAACTTTAAGGCTAAACTTTCGTACGTACGCCCTCACGTACATACTCCGGAAAATACGGGGTATAACATATGTACTTAAATTCTTTCAAAAAGATCCATTTCTTTTACAAAGGTCACACGATACCCGTAGTATCAAAATAGAGTAACTATTTGTTTTTTTAAGTAAACCAAAACAATTTCCATACCTTCTTTTCGAATAAACCAAGACAATACCATGCCTTCTTTTTAAATCAACTTAAGACAAAACCATGCCTTCCTATTAAATAAAAACACTTCAATTTCTCAAGTCTCTCTCTTTTATAAATCAAGTTCCTTACTTTGGAATTTAAGAAAATCAGTACTTGTTTATAATGATCTTATTAAAGCAGTCATGATCTAGGAAATGTAATACAATTTTGTCTTATCTTAGCTTCTATGCAGATGGAGGTTTCTACTTGTTTTAATATAATTAATTGTCATTACTTTCTCCTTTATTAACGTTGCAATGACTTGTTCGATACTTATTCCCATTTCTGAAATCAATATAACTTATTCCTTTTTCTTTTTTGATCAAGTACTCATTTCTCACGAATGAGGTTTCACCACTTTTTAACACAATTCAAGTTCTTCACATTTCATATCAAGTCAAATATAAGTCAAGTCTCTTACCTTTTAAAATCAACAAACCATTCTTTTACCTACATAAAGTCGTTATAACTAACTTCCCATAAAGCCATTATAACACTTTATGTTTTAAACCAACCAAATTCGTTTAGCACATGTACGTCTACCGTACTACATAGTTCACAACAATCATGCTAGAAATGATAGGAAGAGGTTCACATACCTCGCGATGATTATCGATAATTAGCAAAAAGCTCCATAGTACTATACCCTTGCTAGCCTTTTCCACCCTTCAAGTAGAATACGCTACTCGTAGTACTTCAACATATAATGGTCATAAAACGTTCATTAACTTCTAGATCTCTTCGTAGAATATTCTAAGTACAAGGTTCCTTATTATACGGAAAATTCCATATATTATATACTCAATTATAAACTACAACAACATGTAATATCCAATTACAATAGGGGGATAAAGATCATTACCTCGATAAGCCCAAAATTATCCAAGATTTATAAGTCGATCCTGAGCAACGTTTAGCTCCTATTCCTTACGCTCCAATCCGCTCCAAGAAACCCTTAGAAGTTTCTAAACAACTTCTCTTAACACTTCATCCAAGTTATGAAGATTTTCCTAGGGTTTCATTTTGCGACTAAAGGAATAAAGTAGTATTTCCAGGCTCTTATGTTGGGATTACTTTAGAATACTACTAGGGATACTAGGCTAACGTATTTGGGATTATACAACAACAATTGAAGTATTTTCTACACAAGTGGGGTGGGCGAGAGCAACCAGGGAGGGAGTATATTTTTGCCTTGGAAATCTTTAAGTGTGGGATGAATAAAGTCTTGCATCAAGGGGGTATTTATAGAGAAATCAAAGGCTAGGATCATAGCAAGTGTGTGGTCTAGATTGGGACATGTGTGTGTGGGCCCCACCACACCACATGACCAACAAAAACAAGAGCCAAATGTCATGGCCATTTCGGCCAAGGGACAATGTCTAGCCACTTGTCCCACCAATTCGGCCCAAATGGCCACCTAAGGGGGTGACACGTGTCGCCCCCCTACTCGTCCAAAATATTTCATCTTCCGAAAATATCCAATATATCAAAAATCTCGAAAACAAAGTGGGCCCCACAAAACCGTAAATTTTTCCCCGTGGGCCCCACGTGACCAAATCCGGAAATAAAATTCCATAATTCTAATATAATCCAGGAAGTCCAAATACCAAACCTGGGAATCCAATTCCCATTAACGAACATTTTTCCTTCACAAAATCCGGAAACTTTTCCGTCGAAAAATCACATCTTTATTCCTTTCCAATATTACTGTCGTATTCTCGTACATACGTCCTCACATACACACCCTGGAACTACGGGGTGTAACAAAATGACTTGATTTAGGAAAGGCAAATTGATTTTAAGGCATCAATTGCCTAAAGTTTTAAAAGAAAAGGAGTCATTTTTAAAAGAGTAGAAGTATGTAGTACTTTGGGTTAAATTTCCGGATTCTTTTTATTAAGACATGTTAGTGCCTTAAGTAAACTAAAATGAGAGTGTATATGAACAAGACTAATAAGAAGTTAGGGGATTTCTTAACTTGCTTATATATTGTATGATAAGCCGGTAGTGCTTATGTTATGTATGATTGCCGGTTTGTGCTAGTGGTATATTATTCATTACGGGGTCATTCCCCGGGTTTGTGGCATTTGCATATTCCGTGGATTTGCTACCCATGATGCGAGGAATACCTCATGTGGGTCGGTAAGGGCTTATGCGGGTGAAATAGTCCCATGCGGGGCGGACCAGTCCTATGCGAGGAATACCTCATGCGGGTCTACATGACCTATGCGGGCGGATACAGTCTATGCGATGAATACCTCATGCGGGTCCACACGACCCATGCGGGTGAAATAGTCCCAAGAGTAGGATTGCTTAATGATATCACGGGTGGGTGGCCCTACTTTGATCATGAGCCTCATATTTTTATGCTGTAAAGAATACCCTTGTTTACTCTCATTGTTAGTAAGGCACAGTGTACTGTAAATTGATTATCATCCATGTCTCCAGCTTTATTTAGACTTACGATAATTACAGTATTTTCCAGTTTTACATACTTTGTACATATTGTGTATTGACCCCCTTCCTCGGGGGCTGCGTTCATGCCGCAGGTAGGGGTAAGCAGGTGGTGGATCCTCATTCTTAGGATCTCTGATCAGGTGTCGGAAGCTCCATTTTTCCGGAGGCTTGTCTTTTTTTATGGTTTTCCCTGATGTTGTAGATATTATGTACATTCAGGGGTATGGCGGGGCCCTGTCCGCCATCGTTATTATTCTAGAAGTGCGTAGTCACGATTGTGGTTTGGGATGTAAGAACAAAGTTGTACTGTTTTACTTTTGGTTATGTATATATATTATGGCAGGCGGCCTTATCGGCTAGCATGTGAAACTTATTGTCTAAACATGCTTATGTGATGTGTATGTTCCGCTGTTATTCTCTGATGTATACCTGAGAGGGGTGCCCAGGTAGGGCACCAGTCCCAGCCCGGTGTCACGACCCGATCTCAGGCTCGTGACTGGTGCCTTACCCCGGGCACCCTAGTGATAACAACATCAGAGAAAATCAGCGAAAATAAAATTTAAACAGGAAACATGAGACAACATAAGAAAACAGGCTAACCAAAACGGTCGCCTTCATGTATATACATATATGTAAAACCGAACAGTTAAAATCCTTTACAAACCCTGCCCACAACAGTACTACAGACCTCTAAGAATGTAACAACAACTATGACGGGACAGGGCCCCGCCATACCCCTGAATGTACAAGTACCTACAATGACAGGGGACTATACCAAAGATAAGCCTCCGGAGAAACGGAGCTTCCAATGCCTGCGATCCTATGAGCGAGGATCAACAACTGGTGTACCTCTACCTGCGGCATGAACGGCCCGGCAAGGAGGTCGATGCAACGGTACCAAGTATGTGGCTGAAAATACTGTAATGAAATCGATTTCATCATTTTATAAAACCATTTCGCAATAAGTAAACGATTAGGTCAAGTAAGGGCGATATCCCCAAAATGATCACTCACACATAACTATGGGTCTCACGCCCATAATATCAATCATGCCCGTGGAACTCATTCCTCACTGCCGGCAGTACATGATGTAAAACAACACCCATATGTGAACCTGAACACTAGATCCTGCCTGCGTCATCAAACCGATCGGGCCAAGTAGAATAGCCAACTACCAGTCCGAAGGCTAGTCATAAAACTTCACGGGCAAGGTACGGAAGCCAACTACCAGTTCCAAACCAGCCACGCAACTGGCCGAGGCAAGTATCTAAAGCTAGCGTACAATAGCCTACCGTCTCACGAGATATGACCGTGGCAAGTATCTTAAGCTATCTACCAGAGCCTGCCGATACACGAGAAATGACCAGAACAAGTATCTAAAGTGTGCCTGTAACCACATGTACAAATCAAGCCCGTGATCGCTCGTCACCGCGGCAAGCTTCATGGATTAGCGGTCCATGGACTAACAACATAACTCTCACAATGACCGCATGCCCCGGCATCTTACCTCGGTATAAGCATGGCCATGAAACCATCCTACTGGACGCATACCCGTGGGCCACCCATCGTGTCAGTATGTCCAAAGGAAATAACAAGATAATACTCAAAGTGGACGCATACCCGTGGGTCACCCATCGTGTCAGTATGTCCAAAAAGAGATAACAAGATAATACTCAAAGTGGACGCATACCCGTGGACCATCCAACGTGTCAGTATGTCCAAACAATCAATCAGATAGCCGGCCCTCCCCGAGAGACACGGTAGCACAGAATCAAACACTTGCACAACAAAGGCTATCACAACAAGCATAGGCAAGTTCAACGTACTTTCATTTCATGTCAACAATCCGGGTTTCAACCCCAAAATACTACATACTTTCATTCTTTCAAAAAGACCTCTTTTTACGTAAAAGCCACACGATACTAATACTCGTAGTATCAAAAACACGTTTTCTTTTCAAACCAAATTACTTCACCTTCGTAAAAATCTTTACACGACTTTTAAAATCAAGTACTCTATACTTTTTAAACCAAGTGCTTTTCTTTTAAAACAACATCAAGTATACTCTTTAAAACTCAAATAACTTACTCTTTTCAAAACAAGTAACCTATACTTAAATCAAGTTACTTCTCCTTTCCCAAAATCAAGTTATTAGCTTTCAAAATCAAATCTTTCTTTTATTTTCATAAAGTCGTTATAACTAACTTCCCATAAAGCCATTATAACACTTTATGTTTTAAACAAACAAAATTCATATCACACACGTACGTCTACCGTACTATATAGTTCACAACAATCATGCTCAAGAGTATAGGAAGAATCACATACCTCTTCGGCTTAATCCACAAGCCAAGTCGAGTATGTCGCACGTAGAAAATCCACTTATAATATTCACAATACATCTATCAACTTCTAGTTCTCTTCGTAGCATATTCTAAGTAAATAGTTCCTTATTCTACGGAAAATTCGTGACACCTCCCCGCAATCACATAAATAACCTCCACAACAAGACACGCTGCAAGCCAACAACTCCAAGGGGATTACACGTCTAACCGGACGTGTTCAAATCTGCTTCACAATAATACTACACAAGTCTACTGTAAATACAGTCCAATCCTTTATAATAATCCTTCCAAAATATCTTATACTCAATTCTAAACTACTACAATATATAATATCCAATTACAATAGGGGGACATAGATCATTACCTCGATAAGCCCAAAATTATCCAAGATTATAAGTCGATCCTGAGCAACGTTTAGCTCCAAATCCTTACGCTCCAACCCGCTCCAAGCGACCCTTAGAATTTCTAAACAACTTCTCTTAACACTTCAACCAAGCTATGAAGATTTCTCTAGGGTTTCATTTTGCGACTATTGGAATAAAGTAGTATTTCCGGGCTCCTAGTATTGAAATAACTTTGGAATACAACTAGGGATACTAGGCTAAGGTATTAGGGATTATACTACAATACTTGAAGTATTTTCTACACAAGTGGGGTGTTATACCCCGTATTTTTCAGAGTATGTACGTATGGACGTACGTACGAAATTTGAGCCTTAAGTTAGGCATTGGATTCGATTTGGGCACAAGTGCCGATTAGAGTCGTTTTTCGACGAAACGTTTCCACAGCTTTCGTAGGGGAATTTCCGGCTATGTCATTTTTATTTTTTGCGGATTTTTCCGAGAGACGAAACATTTTGGACCAACGGGAGGGTGACATGTGTCACCCTCACATTGGAAGCAAATGGAAGGTTGGACGATTTGGGCGTCCAAGAGGCCTTGGTTGGCCTTGGCCGATTGGCTCCCCCTTATGTGCCTAGTTTTGTGGCTTGTTTTGTGGAGTGTTTTGTGGAGTGTTTTGTGGGTGCACTTGGCTTGATCTTGGCCTTACACTTGCCTTGCACTTGGCTAAATCTTGGCCATTGGTTGGCCTTTGGGTTTGCTATAAATACCCCCTTAGTTGATGAACTTTCTTCATCCAAAAATCATTTCAAGTCTTGAAATCTCCCCTTTGTGTGTTGAAATTCGTCCAAGCCCTCCCCCTTTTGTGGAGCTTGGCGAGAGGTCTCCCCTCACCTTGTGAGGTCTGGCGGTAGGGTACCCACTAGCCTAGTTGTTTCGTATAATACATCCCCTGTGGTATTGAAATACTCCTCCAAGTATTGTTATAATGCCCAAAATACCTTAGCCTTTTACCTTGTAGTATTCCAAAGTTACCTCTATACGTAGAGTCCGGAAATACTACCTTTTGTCCCTTTAGTCTCAAACCGAAACCCTAAGAAAATCTTCATTGATTGGTTGAAGTATTTAAGTAGAAGTTGGTTAGAACTTCTAAGGGTTGTTTGGAGCGGGGTGGAGCACCCGGAGTTGGAGCTAAACGTTGCTAAGGATCGACATTTAACTTGGATAATTATGGGCTTATCGAGGTAAACACTACTGTCCTTCTATTGTAATTGGAAATTACATGTTGTTAGAATATATAGTTGAAGTATACTATATATAGAACTATACTTAGTACTGTGGCAATGTCTTTTGACTTAAGCCTGAAGATGTAAGATCTGAAATTAACTGTAATTACATAGGACTGTATTACAGTAGACTTGTGTAGTATTACTGTGTAGTAGAATTGTACACGTCCGGTTAGGCGTGTAAAACCCCCAGTTGGCTTGGTAGCGGCCTCGATAGAGAAGGAGATTTCTGTTGTGTGGCGGGAGATCTTTGCCAAATTTTACGTAGAATATTCTACGTTGTGGTCTAGATGATAATAGGCGCCTTGTGGCCTTATAGGTTGAAGTACCTACGTGTGGCACGATTTACTTGGCTTGAGGAGTAGCCGACTGTTTGGAGCTTTTTGCTTATTGTCGATAACTCGACGCGAGGTATGTGAACCTCTTCCTATCTCTTCTAGCATGATATGTGTGTAACTCACGTGAAATACGGTGAGCGTCACGTGTGTTTAAAATACTTTGTGGTTTTAAAGGGGCGATGTGAATTATAAGCGGCTTGTTATAATAAGGAAACTTAATGTATTTCAAAGGTTTATAAATAGTTTTGAAAGAAGTGTAGTATTGTGTTTTGAAAACTTAAGAGTTATACTAGCTTTATGGGAAGTTAGGTATAACGGCTTAGAATAGTTTCTTGATGTTAGAAGTTAAGAGACTTGATCTTATAAGATAAGAGACTTAACTTATTTGTGTTAATGTGGATGTTTGTGTGAAACCTCATTCGTGAGTAATGAGTACTTGGTTTTATGTTTCTTGATTTGGAAATCGTAATGTGTATCGACAGGACCAACTGCAGCGTTAATAAAGGAAATGTATTGAATAATGATGTATCGTATTAAAACCAGTAGAAACCTCCATCTGCATAGAAACTAAGATGAGACAAAATGATATTACATTTTCTAGATCATGGCTGCTGTAATAAGAATGTTGTAAACAAGAATAACCTACTCTCACGTAAGACATATATTACTCAACTGTTCTAAAAAGGAATCAAGTGATTAAGTTTATGAACTATGAAACCATTTGAAAATGAGAAACTTGAGTAATTGAAACTAGGCAAACTGGAACTTAGGAAAAGAATGTTGTTACTTGATTTTGAAAGGGAATGTGGGTTGGTCATTCTAATACTACGGGTATCGGGTGACTTTTATAAAAGTAATGGATCTCTTTTAAAAGGACTTAACGTATGAAGAACTTTGGGGTTAAAAACCCGGACTTTGGCATAAAATGAAAGTACCTTGAGTTGTGTGAAACTTGCCTATGCTTGTTGTTGTGAAACTTGCCTATGCTTGTTGTTGTGAAACTTGCCTATGCTTGTGATGATAGCCTTTGTTGTGCAAGTGTGGTATTTACGTATTCTGGCGTCTCGATAGAGTAGGTTGACTTGTTGAGAACTTACTTGGACGTGCTGGCAGTGATGGAGAATTCCACGGGTATGTTTCCATTTTGATTACTGTCTTATTGTTGATGTCACATGGACATGTCTACACCGATGTTGTATTCCGGGGGCATGTGGCCATGCGGCCGGGTTGATTACCCGATATATGGTTATTTCTGTTCCATGGACGTGTCTACACCGATGTTGTATTCCGGGGGCATGTGGCCATGCGGCAGGGTTGACTACCTAGTATATTGTTGTTGAGGTAACATGGGCATGTCTACCGATCTTTGTATTCGGGGCATGTGGCCATGCGGCCTTGTTGTGTGTTGCATCATGGACATGTCTACACCGTCTTTGTATTCGGGGCATGTGGCCATGATGCGAACATGATGGATGTGGTGGGCGTGAGACCCATAGTTATATTTGAGTGGTGACTTTGAGGCGTGAGTCACGACTTATTCTTTGTTATGTTGTGAGCGTAGTTTGGTTATCATACATGTCTCTGCTTTATATAGACTAGTATGATTTCATTCTGATATTTCTGATTTCACATACTTGGTACTGTTATCTTGACCTCCTTGGCTGCGTTCATCTGCGCGGTAGAAATCGTTGGTTGTCGATCCGCTTGTAGGATCACGTTTGGCGTTTTTGGAAGCTCCGTTTCGTCGGAGGCTTATCTTTGGTATGTGTTCCACTGAGTTGTAGGTTCTTGTACATTCGGGGTATGGCGAAGCCTGTCCCGTCATAGTTGTTGTATAAATCTTAGAGGTCTGTAGCACTGTTGTGGGCGGGGTTTGTAAAAAGGATAACTGTTCGGGTTTATGTATATACACTGAAGGCAACTGTTTGGTTGGCCTGTTTATTTATGATATCTCTTGTTTCATGATTCATGTTTTATATTCCGCTGATTTTCTCTGATGTTGTATCACTAGGGTGCAGGGTAAGGCACGATGGCGGGCGAGTTTGGGGCGTTACAAAAGTGGTATCGAGCGATTAATCCTCGGAAAGTGTCTGAACCGTGTCTAGTAGAGTCTTGATTATCGGTGTGTTGTGCACCACATCTATAATCGAGGAGGCTATAGGACATTTAGGATTGGTTTCCATTCTTCTCATTACGAGATCGTGCCTTAGAGGCGTGTTGTAAGTTGGACCCTCGGCGTGTTTCGTTTTTACGATTATGCCTCTGCGAAAAGGCAACCGGGGCGAGAAGGGCAAAGCGTGAGGAGGCGCTAGTGGGATTGAGGAAATGCGAGCGCGAGCGGTCGATGCACGAGTAGTGCTTGACGGCGAGTTTTGCGGCGCCGCCCGGCCTGGCAGAGTTTAGAGCGCAGCGATGGGCTGCCGAGACTCTGATACACGAGCCTCGATCCAGCGATGCAGGCGGGAGATGGGTCCTGAGAGATGGCGATTATTGGCGAGTTGTGGCGGATATGAGATAAATTTGGGCCAGGATTCCAGTTCAGCGGCTTTGTAGTGCACCCGAGGCGACGATTTGAGGCTACGGGATTTCCTTAGTTGTAGCCCTTTGAGTTTCTGGTCGAGGCGGAGGATGATCCGCAGGAGTTCATCCGTCGATTCTGAAGAGATCGTCACGGGTGATCAAGGCTTGAGATGCTGTGACATTTAGTTCGCGTCAATTTGCGTGACACGCGATCGATTGGTTTGACTTCGTGGGAGCTTTCGGGAGAGCATGCACTTCCGGCCGTTTGGGATGAGTTTTGGGGGCCTTCGCGCATTTCTTGCCTCGCGGATGAGAGGGCTCGGTAAACAGTTTTTGATGTTGAGGCGAGCGAGCGTCTGATTCGAGTACAATGTGAGTTCGACTCATTGGCGGTATGTTCCGCATTAGTAGCTAGTATGGAGGATCGAGTGCACCGATATGTTCTGAGGGCTCGATGATTACCTAGCGAGTTGTTGGTGTTTCCGCCCGGTAGGGCATGGACATTGCCGCATCTGAGCTCATGCACTTGGAGTGCGAGGCGCGCAGATCGGCAGGTGGACGCTTTCGTGAGAAGAAGGCCAAGGCGGCGGATATTTTGGCGACGCCGAGGCGGACCGCCTCGAAGATACTAGTTTTGTACCTCCGCCATTCTGAGTGGTCCTCCGCGACGCCGGGACCCGGGATATTGAGGCGGTCGGGGCTCCCGAGTTTGAGATGTTCGGGGAGTAGGGTGTTGGCGGATCGATCACCTACCTCGGTGTGGTCGATGTGGTAGACGCATTTCGGAAGTGTCGTAGTACGAGGAGCTTGTTATTCTGCGGCGTCGGGGCCATGTGAAGAGAGGCGTGCTTATAAGAGGTTGAGCAAGACGACTCGGCCCGAGGATCGATGGTGGTTCATCACCTTCTACAGATATGCGCCTGCGGCGTGCCTATGATTAGAGTGGGCGGTAGCTTGGTATATCCTTAACCTCTAAAGTTTTGGTATGTTGATATGATGATCTCATTATTATGTGCTATGTGTGCGAATAGCGTTGTGTTAATTGTGAGTTAGAAAACATGGTTAGTTGGGAGGCTAAGTATGGGGTCATGGTAAGTATGAACCACTAGGCGTGTCACGATTGAGACCTTTCGGGTAAGGTCGTCTTTAGTAAAAGATCTATTTTATGTTTGACCGTTATCAGAGTGCGTAGTGTTCGTGGGATATGTTTGTGTGATCAGTCCATGGGTTATGTGAAATGGAAGTGGTAGCTTTCATGACTGTAGAGGTAAGAATGTTCGGATCAAGAAACTAGGAAGTTGGCACTCTGATGGGTCGGGTTGGGGCCGTGTTGCGGGCAACCCGCGTCCGTTCGAGGAAGGGTCAGCTGGGTGGTCAGCGGTGGCGGTCACGAGGGTGCTAGGCCCAGTTTAGATGACCATCGTATGAGTTCATAGATACGTTCGATCGGAATCTGTTCGTGAAGGCGGGAATGGCCTTAGGAAATCGAGGTTAGTGAGATGACCAAGTTTGGAGGTAGAGACTCGAGGGTTGGAAAGCGAGCGTTGGCGAAGTGTAGTGCGGATACTAGAACGAGTTCGAGTGTTCGAGGCAGTACTACGAGAAGGGAGAAGTGAGCGTGTGTTTTATGGCGGTGTGGCATGATCGTTTCGTAAGTATAGCGGTGAAGACTATCTTGGTACTGTTTGTTTTGAGACACAGAAGGAACATTCGGCGAATGTTTCTAAGGGGAAGAATGTTATACCGTATTTTTGAGTAATATGCGTATGGACGTGCGTCACGAAATGAGCCTTAAGTTAGGCATTGGATTCGATTTGGGCACAAGTGCGATTAAGTCGTTTTTAAATGAAGCGTTTCCTGACTTTCGTAGGGAATTTCCGGCTATGTCATTTTTATTTTTGCGGATTTTTCCGAGAGGCGAAACATTTTGGACCAACGGGAGGGTGACATGTGTCACCCACCGCATTGGAAGCAAATGGAAGGTTGGACGATTTGGGCGTCAAGAGGCCTTGGTTGGCCTTGGCGATTGGCTCCCCTTATGTGCCTAGTTTTGTGGCTTGTTTTGTGGAGTGTTTTGTGGAGTGTTTTGTGGGTGCACTTGGCTTGATCTTGGCCTTACACTTGCCTTGCACTTGGCTAAATCTTGGCCATTGGTTGGCCTTTGGGTTTGCTATAAATACCCTTAGTTGATGAACTTTCTTCATCAAAAATCATTTCAAGTCTTGAAATCTCTCCCCTTTGTGTGTTGAAATTCGTCCAAGCCCTCCCCTTTTGTGGAGCTTGGCGAGGTCTCCCTCCCCCTTGTGAGGTCTAGTAGTGGGGTACCCACTAGCCTAGTTGTTTCGTATAATACATCCCCTTTGTGGTATTGAAATACTCCTCCAAGTATTGTTATAATGCCCAAAATACCTTAGCCTTTTACCTTGTAGTATTCCAAAGTTACCTCTATCGTAGAGTCAGGAAATACTACCTTTTGTCCCTTTAGTCTCAAACGAAACCACTAAGAAAATCTTCATTGATTGGTTGAAGTATTTAAGTAGAAGTTGGTTAGAACTTCTAAGGGTTGTTTGGAGCGGGGTGGAGCACCCGGAGTTGGAGCTAAACGTTGCTAAGGATCGACATTTAACTTGGATAATTATGGGCTTATCGAGGTAAACACTCTTTGTCTATTGTAATTGGAAATTACATGTTGTTAGAATATATAGTTGAAGTATACTATATATAGAACTATACTTAATCTTGTGGCAATGTCTTTTGACTTAAGCTGAAGAAGTAAATCGAATCTGTAATTACATAGGACTGTATTACAGTAGACTTGTGTAGTATTACTGTGTAGTAGAATTGTACACGTCCGGTTAGGCGTGTAAAACCCCCCCTGGTTGGCTTAGTGGCAGGCCTCGATAGAGAAGGAGATTTCTGTTGTGGCGGGAGATGCTGCCGAATTTTCTGTAGAATATTCTACGTTGTGGTCTAGATGATAATAGGCGCCTTGTGGCCTTATAGGTTGAAGTACCTACGTGTGGCGCGATTTACTTGGCTTGAGGAGTAGCCGACTGTTTGGAGCTTTTTGCTTATTGTCGATAAATCGTCGCGAGGTATGTGAACCTCTTCCTATCTCTTCTAGCATGATATGTGTGTAACTACGTAGTACGGTGAGCGTCGTGTGTTTAAAATACTTTGTGGTTTTAAAGGGCGATGTGAATTATAAGCGGCTTGTTATAATAAGGAAACTTAATGTATTTCAAAAGGTTTATAAATAGTTTTGAAAGAAGTGTAGTATTGTGTTTTGAAAACTTAAGAGTTATACTAGCTTTATGGGAAGTTAGGTATAACGGCTTAAGAATGGTTTACTGATGTTAGAAGTTAAGAGACTTGATCTTATAAGATAAGAGACTTAACTTATTTGTGTTAATGTGGATGTTTGTGTGAAACCTCATTCGTGAGTAATGAGTACTTGGTTTTATGTTTTACTGATTTCGGAAATCAGAATGTGTATCGACAGACCACTGCAGCGTTAATAAAGGAAATGTATTGAATAATGATGTATCGTATTAAAACCAGTAGAAACCTCCATGCATAGAAACTAAGATGAGACAAAATGATATTACATTTTCTAGATCATGGTCTTGTAATAAGAATGTTGTAAACAAGAATAACCTACTCTCACGTAAGACATATATTACTCATTTGTTCTAAAAGGAATCAAGTGATTAAGTTTATGAACTATGAAACCATTTGAAAATGAGAAACTTGAGTAATTGAAACTAGGCAAACTGGAACTTAGGAAAAGAATGTTGTTACTTGATTTTGAAAGGGAATGTGGGTTGGTCATTCTAATACTACGGGTATCGGGTGACTTTTATAAAAGTAATGGATCTCTTTTAAAAGGACTTAACGTATGAAGAACTTTGGGGTTAAAAACCCGGACTTTGGCATAAAATGAAAGTACCTTGAGTTGTGTGAAACTTGCCTATGCTTGTTGTTGTGAAACTTGCCTATGCTTGTTGTTGTGAAACTTGCCTATGCTTGTGATGATAGCCTTTGTTGTGCAAGTGTGGTATTTACGTATTCTGGCGTCTCTCGATAGAGGGCCGGTTGACTTGTTGAGAACTTACTTGGACGTGCTGGCAGTGATGGAGAATTCCACGGGTATGTTTCCATTTTGATTACTGTCTTATTGTTGATGTCACATGGACATGTCTACACCGATGTTGTATTCCGGGGGCATGTGGCCATGCGGCCGGGTTGATTACCCGATATATGGTTATTTCTGTTCCATGGACGTGTCTACACCCATGTTGTATTACGGGGGCAAGTGGCCTTGCGTGAGGGTTTACTACCTAGTATATTGTTGTTGAGGTTACATGGGCATGTCTACACCGATGCTGTATTCCGGGGGCATGTGGCCATGCGGCCTTGTTATTATTGTTGCATCATGGACATGTCTACACCGATGCTGTATTCCGGGGGCATGTGGCCATGATGCGAACATGATGGATGTGGTGGGCGTGAGACCCATAGTTATATTTGAGTGGTGACTTTGAGGTCGTGAGTCACGACTTATTCTTTGTTATGTTGTGAGCGTAGTTTGGTTATCATACATGTCTCTGCTTTATATAGACTAGTATGATTTCATTCTGATATTTCTGATTTCACATACTTGGTACTGTTGTCTTGACCTCCTTGGGGCCGCGTTCATGCCGCAGTAGAAATCGTTAATTTGTCGATCCCCGTAGGATCACGTTTGACGTTTTTGGAAGCTCCGTTTCGTCGGAGGCTTATCTTTGGTATGTGTTCCCTGAGTTGTAGGTTCTTGTACATTCAGGGGTATGGCGGGGCCCTGTCCCGTCATAGTTGTTGTATAAATCTTAGAGTGCATGCTTTGTTGTGGCGGGGTTTGTAAAAAGGATAAGCTGTTCGGGTTTATGTATATACACCGAAGGCAATTTGGTTGGCCTGTTTATCTATGATATCTCTTGTTTCATGATTCATGTTTTATATTCCGCTG
Organism: Przewalskia tangutica; assembly: GCA_029844215.1. Lineage (NCBI taxonomy): Eukaryota > Viridiplantae > Streptophyta > Magnoliopsida > Solanales > Solanaceae > Przewalskia > Przewalskia tangutica. Next base: position 72,171,807 of record CM056727.1, read on the forward strand.
ATTTTCTCTGATGTTGTATCACTAGGGTGCCCGGGGTAAGGCACCAGTGACGGGCCCGGGTTTCGGGGCGTTACATGGGGGAGGTGGACGAAATCAACTACAAAGGGAGGGGATATTTTGCCTTGGAAACCTTAAGTGTGGATGAAGAATAAGTCTAGAACAAAGGGGGTATTTATAGAGAATTCAAGGGTCAAGATCTATGCAAGTGTGTGGTCAAGATTGGGCCATGTGTGTGTGGGTCCCACCACACCACATGGCCAACGAAAATCATATCCAAGTGTCATGGCCATTTCGGCCAAGGGACAAGTGGCAAGACACTTGTCCCTCCAATTCGGCCAAGGTGCCACATGGGGGTGACACGTGTCGCCCCTGCGTCCAAAATATTTCGTCTTAGAAAATATCCAAAATACCGAAAATCTCAAAAACAAAGTGGGCCCTTAAAACCGTAAATTTCTCCCGTGGGTCCCACGTGACCATTTCCGAAAATAAAATCCCAAAATTCTAATATAATCCAAGAAGTCCAAATACCAAATCTGGGAATCCAATTCCCATTAACGAACCTTTTTCCTTCACAAAACCCGGAAACTTTTCCGTCGAAAAATCACATCTTTCTTTCTTTCCAAAATTTCTGTCGTATTCTCATACGTACGTCCTCACATACATACCCTGGAACTACGGGGTATAACATTCTTCCCCCCTTAGAAACATTCATCCCGAATGTTCCTTCTAAATCTCCAAACGTACTTGCGCCGGTATAGTCTCCACTACTACACTTACAAAACCGATCATGCCACCAATGGCCAGAATATAACATGTGCGCAAAACTCAAATCCAAGCCAACGAGGAATCATCTCTAACATCACAAAAAGCTCCCACCCATGGTCTAAAGGATACTCCCTTCGCATCTTCACTTCACAAAAGAAATGATCACTTATGTTCTCATAACACATGTTCGCTTCTTTTCTTACTCGTCGTACCCTTCTCGTACCCTGAACTCTTTCTATTATACGTACCACACTTCAGTCATCGCTTCAGTTTCCAAAACTTTGGAGTCACTACCTCCAAACTTGGTTATCTCACTAGCTTCAAATTCCTCTAAGGCCATTCCCGGCCTTCACGATCCGATTCTGGTCGAACGCATCCACGAACCCGTACAATGGTTACCTAAACGTGGGCCTAGCACCCTCGTGACCCTATCACAAAGCGGAACCACCACAAATTGACCCTACCCCAAACCGGGCTACGGGTTGACCCGCGACCTTGCCTCAACCCGACCCATTTCACGCCAACCTCTTGTTCCCCGATCCGGAACAATCTCACTAATCAAGTCACGAAAACCTAGTGGTCTTCTTAGCTTAACTACCCTCTTAATATTCACACCACTCAGGGACTTATCACACAATTATACCCCACGTATACTATGCACTCTGACAAAGGTCAATCGTAAACAAAATCTTTTACTCAAGACGGCCTCGCATCTAAGGTCTCCACGTATAATATTCTAAGGCTCACAATTTCTCTGTCCCCAATCTTACCTCTCCAACTAACCATGTTTTCTAATCACAATTAACACAATGCTATCTGAACATAACACTTAAAATGTACTCATCTTATCACAAATGCATACTAGTCTCTTGAGGGTCAAGGATATACCTGAAATCAAATAGGCGGTTCCAAGGACCACTAGAACTGGGAACTTCCACCACGACCCCTGCCACGACCTGCCGGTGTATGAACATTCTGCCTAGCTATTGAAGGTGAAGAACCCGCAACTGATCCCGAAGGCCGAGTCTCTACATTCGCGCTACCCCTGGTCGGGCAATTCCTCACAAAAAGGCCCTGCTGGCCGCATGTAAAACAACCCTTCTGAATACCGTGACACTCTCCCACATGGGGTTTACCACACTGGCTACACTTTGGTCGGGGTGGCTTCATCCGCCAGCACCAACTCCCGAAAACTCAACCGGAGCCACGACCGCTCCGAATACTCTGGATGCCACGAAGGCCCATCGACCACTATGTACTGGCGGAGGCGTATAACTAGTCTGCTGCTGAGGCGGTCCGCCTCGAAAGTTACCAAAGGACCCTGCTGTCCTGGCCTTCTTCTGCTGGTATTGGTCGATCCGTCGGTCTCTCCGTTCCTCACACCCAAGTGCATAAGCCTGCATGCGGGCAATGTCCATGCCCGGCTGAAGAGCTACACCCGAACAAGCCTCTGCCAAGTTGTCATCGAGCCAGTGGCGTGGCGGTGCACTCATCCTCCATATCGCCACGAATGCAGTGACATAACGAGCCAACGAGTCGAACACCACGTTGTACTCCCAACCGTCGCCTCTATGTCTCGGCGTAAATTGTCGGCCGTGCTCTCATCTGCGGAGGCAAGAAGTGGCTGAGAAATGCCTCTGAGAACTCGTCCCAAATAGCTGGAGGCGCATGCTCCCCCCGGGACAGCTCCCACGAATCAAACCAGTCGACTGCAGTATCACGCAGCCGATGCGAACCTAAGACCACCGACTCGGTCTCCGAAGCCTTGATCACTCTCATGATCCGCTGTAACTGTCGGATGAACTCCTGCGGATCTCTCGACCCATAGAACTCAGGTGGGCTGCAGCTCAAAAAGTCCCGTAGTCTCAAACTATCTGATCTGGGGTGAACTACGGGTGCTACTGGAACCTCCGACTCTCGTCTGTCCTCGTGTCTAGCCACAATCCTAGCTAGTAACTGGGCCATCTCCTTATAACCCATATCCTCTGTTCCTGGCCGTGGGACTGGAGGCTCAGGTACTGTGGCCTCAGTAGAGACCGCTGCTGCTCTACTCGCAGCTCCCTCTGCTGCCTTGCCCTTCTGGGCTCTGGTTGCCTTGCGTGGAGGCATAGCTGGTAAAAAGAATACGTCAGAAGGAGTCCAACTTACAACACAGCTCTAAGGCACGATCTCAGAGTGAGAAGAATAGAAACCAATCCTAGATATCCCATAGCCTCCTGATTATAGGTGTGGTGCACAACACGCCGATAATCAAGACTCTACTAGATACGGTCTGTAGACACTTTCCGAGGATTAACTGCTCTGATACCACTTTTGTCACGACCCGATCTCGGGCCCGTGACTGGTGCCTTACCCCGGGCACCCTAGTGATAACAACATCAGAGAAAATCAGCGGAAATAAAATTTAAACAGGAAACATGAGACAACATAAGAAAACAGGCTAACCAAAACGGTCGCCTTCATGTATATACATATATGTAAAATCGAACAGTTAAAATCCTTTACAAACCCGCCACAACAAGATTACATGGACCTCTAAAAATGTAACAACAACTATGACGGGACAGGGCCCCGCCATACCCCTGAATGTACAAATACCTACAATGACAGGGGACTATACCAAAAGATAAGCCTCTGGAGAAACGGAGCTTCCCAACGCTGAACTGCGATCCTATGAGCGAGGATCAACAACTGGTGTACCTCTACCTGCGACATGAACGCAGCCCAGAAGAGTCGATACAAGTACCAAGTATGTGGCGAAAATACTGTAATGAAATCACATTTCATCATTTTATAAAACCATTTCGCAATAAGTAAACAGTTAGGTCAAGTAAGGGGACGCATATCCCCAAAATGATCACTCACACATAACTATGGGTCTCACGCCCATAATATCAATCATGCCCGTGGAACTCATTCCTCACTGCCGGCAGTACATGATGTAAAACAACACCCATATGTGAACCTGAACACTAGATCCTGCCTGCGTCATCAAACCGATCGGGCCAAGTAGAATAGCCAACTACCAGTCCGAAGGCTAGTCATAAAACTTCACGGGCAAGGTACGGAAGCCAACTACCAGTTCCAAACCAGCCACGCAACTGGCCGAGGCAAGTATCTAAAGCTAGCGTACAATAGCCTACCGTCTCACGAGATATGACCGTGGCAAGTATCTTAAGCTATCTACCAGAGCCTGCCGATACACGAGAAATGACCAGAACAAGTATCTAAAGTGTGCCTGTAACCACATGTACAAATCAAGCCCGTGATCGCTCGTCACCGCGGCAAGCTTCATGGATTAGCGGTCCATGGACTAACAACATAACTCTCACAATGACCGCATGCCCCGGCATCTTACCTCGGTATAAGCATGGCCATGAAACCATCCTACTGGACGCATACCCGTGGGCCACCCATCGTGTCAGTATGTCCAAAGGAAATAACAAGATAATACTCAAAGTGGACGCATACCCGTGGGCCACCCATCGTGTCAGTATGTCCAAAAAGAGATAACAAGATAATACTCAAAGTGGACGCATACTCGTGGACCATCCAACGTCTCAGTATGTCCAAACAATCAATCAGATAGCCTACTCCCGAGAGACACGGTATACGTAATCAAACACTTGCACAACAAAGGCTATCACAACAAGTATAGGCAAGTTCAACGTACTTTCATTTCATGTCAACAATCCGGGTTTCAACCCCAAAATACTACATACTTTCATTCTTTCAAAAAGACCTCTTTTTACGTAAAAGCCACACGATACTAATACTCGTAGTATCAAAAACACGTTTTCTTTTCAAACCAAATTACTTCACCTTCGTAAAATTCTTTACACGACTTTTAAAATCAAGTACTCTATACTTTTTAAACCAAGTGCTTTTCTTTTAAAACAACATCAAGTATACTCTTTAAAACTCAAATAACTTACTCTTTTCAAAACAAGTAACCTATACTTAAATCAAGTTACTTCTCCTTTCCCAAAATCAAGTTATTAGCTTTCAAAATCAAATCTTTCTTTTATTTTCATAAAGTCGTTATAACTAACTTCCCATAAAGCCATTATAACACTTTATGTTTTAAACAAACAAAATTCATATCACACACGTACGTCTACCGTACTATATAGTTCACAACAATCATGCTCGAGTATAGGAAGAATCACATACCTCTTGGCTTAATCCACAAGCCAAGTCGGTATGCATGGCGTAGAAGATCCACATAATATTCACAATACATCTATCAACTTCTAGTTCTCTTGTAACATATTCTAAGTAAATAGTTCCTTATTCTACGGAAAATTGGCAGCCTCCCCACGCAATCACATAAATAACCTCCACAACAAGTGCGCTGCAAGCCAACAACTCCAAGTGGATTACACGTCTAACCGGACGTGTTCAAATCTGCTTCACAATAATACTACACAAGTCTACTGTAAATACAGTCCAATCCTTTATTATAATCCTTCGAAAATATCTTATACTCAATTCTAAACTACTACAATATGTAATATCCAATTACAATAGGGGGACATGGATCATTACCTCGATAAGCCCAAAATTATCCAAGATTATAAGTCGATCCTGAGCAACGTTTAGCTCCAAATCCTTACGCTCCAACCCGCTCCAAGCGACCCTTAGAAGTTTCTAAACAACTTCTCTTAACACTTCAACCAAGCTATGGAGATTTCTCTAGGGTTTCATTTTGCGACTATTGGAATAAAGTAGTATTTCCGGGCTCCTAGTATTGAAATAACTTTGGAATACAACTAGGGATACTAGGCTAAGGTATTTGGGATTATACTACAATACTTGAAGTATTTTCTACACAAGTGGGGGAGGTGGACGAAATCAACTACAAAGGGAGGGGATATTTTGCCTTGGAAACCTTAAGTGTGGATGAAGAATAAGTCTAGCACAAAGGGGGTATTTATAGAGAATTCAAGGGTCAAGATCTATGCAAGTGTGTGGTCAAGATTGGGCCATGTGTGTGTGGGTCCCACCACACCACATGGCCAACGAAAATCATATCCAAGTGTCATGGCCATTTCGGCCAAGGGACAAGTGGCAAGACACTTGTCTTCACTCGGTCGACAAGGTGCCACATGGGGGTGACATGTGTCGCCCCCCTACTCGTTCAAAATATTTCGTCTTCCGAAAATATCCAAAATACCGAAAATCTCAAAAACAAAGTGGGCCCCACAAAACCTAAATTTCTCCCATGGGTCCCACGTGTCCATTTCCGAAAATAAAATCCCAAAATTCTAATATAATCCAATAAGTCCAAATACCAAATCTGGGAATCCAATTCCCATTAACGAACCTTTTTCCTTCATGGCACGGAAAGCTTTTAGTCGAAAAATCACATCTTTCTTTCTTTCCAAAATTTATGTCGTATTCTCGTACGTACGTCCTCACATACATACCCTGGAACTACGGGGTATAACACCCGGGGTCGAGTCGTGACATAAGGCGTGAAATCCCCTTTGATTGGTTGGTATGTTGAGCCTTAAATGTGGCATGTTTGGTTATTGAATTAGGCCTTGAAAAAGGTGGCAAAGTATGTAGAAACAAATGAAGTGTTACACCCCGTAGTTCCAGGGTATGTATACGAAGACGTTCGTACGAGAATACGACACAAAAATTGGAAAGGAAGAAAGATGTGATTTTTCGACGGAAAAGTTTCCGGATTTTTTAAGGAAAAAGGTTCGTTAATGGGAATTGGATTCCCAGATTTGGTATTCGAACTTTTTGGAATATTTGAGAATTATGGAATTTTATTTCCGAAATTGGTCACGTGGGGCCCACGGGAAAAATTTACGGTTTTGTGGGGCCCACTTTATTTTCTGATTTTTGGCATTACGGATATTTTTCAGGAGATGAAATATTTTGGACGAGTAGGGGGGCGACACGTGTCACCCCCATATGGCCCTATTGGCCGAAATTATGGGTGGCTTTGGACGTTTTTTTGAGACATGTGGCTAGCCACATGTCTCATTGTTGTGGTAGCCACATGTCTCATTGTTGTGGTGGACACTTGGTTGGTAGACTCCACTCACACATGGACCCAATCTTCACCATACACTTGCCTTGATCTTGGCCTTTGATTTCTCTATAAATACCCCCCTAAGTGCCAGACTTTATTCATCCCACACTTGAAATAATTTCCAAGGAAAAATTCTCCCTCCCTCCCTTTGTGGTTCTCGTCCAACACCCCCCCCCCCCTCTTGTGAAAGAATTTCTTCAAGTATTGTTATAATCCCATATACCTTAGCCTAAAATCCCTTGTAGTATTCCAAAGTTATCTTTATACTAAGAGCCCGAAAACACTACTTTATTCCAATAGTCGCAAAAATGAAACCCTAGGGAAATCTTCATAGTTGGATGAAGTGTTAAGAGAAGTTGTTTAGAAACTTCTAAGGGTTGCTTGGAGCGGGTTGGAGCGTAAGGATTAGGAGCTAAACGTTGCTCAGGATCGACTTATAAAACTTGGATAATTTTGGGCTTATCGAGGTAATGATCTTTATCCCCCTATTGTAATTGGAAATTACAGGTTGTAGTAATGTATAGTTGAGTATACTATATATAGAATGAATATTGATAAGAATTGAACTGTATTTACATTGGACTGTATTTACAGTAGACTTGTAGTATTATTGTGGGGCCGAATTGTACACGTCCGGTTAGACGTGTAATCCCCTCCGAGTTGTTGGCTTGGTAGCGGGCCTTGATAGTGGAGGTTATTTATGTGGTTACGGGGGGGAGGTGCTGTCGAATTTTCCGTAGAATATGGAACCTTGTACTTAGAAATATTCTACGAAGGGATCTAGAAGTTAATAACCGTTTTATGGCCATTATAGGTTGAAGTACTACGAGTAGCGTATTCTACTTGAAGGGTGGAAAAGGCTAGCAAGGTTATAGTATTTTGAAGCGTTTTGCTAATTGTCGATAATCGTCGCGAGGTATGTGAACCTCTTCCTATCTTTTCTAGCATGATTGTTGTGAAATATATATAGTGCGGTAGACGCACGTGTGTTTAAAGGAATTTGATTTTCCTTTTGTGTCCTTGACTTGATTCCAAAGTTAAGTAACTTGTTATGAAATATTAAGGACTTGAATTATGTTAAAAAGTTGCAAAACCTCATTCATGTGTAATGGGTGTGTGGTCTTTTAAAGAATAAAGTTATCTTGATTTCGAAAATGAGAATAGTTGTCCTTGGTTGGTTTAAAACATAAAGTGTTATAATAGCTTTATGGGAAGTTATTTATAACGACTTTATGAAAACAAAAGAATGGTTTTATCATTGGATTTAAAATGATAACTTGACTTATAAACAACTTGATTTTGGGAAAAGAGAAGTAACTTGATTTAAAGGTATAGGTTACTTGTTTTTAAAAAGAGTAAGACACTTGGTTTAAAAAGTATATTGCTACTTGACTTTAAAAAGGAAAAGTGTCTTTGTTTTAAAGGAAGGCATGGTTTTGTCTTAAAATGGTTTAAAAAGGAAGGCATGCTTTTGTCTTAAGATTGGTTTAAAAAGAAGGTATGGAAATTGTTTTGGTTTACTTAAAAAGATAGTTACTCTATTTTGATACTACGGGTATCGTGTGACTCTTGTGAAAGAAATGGATCTTTATAAAGAGTTAAAATATATAGTACTTTGGGGTTAAAACCCGGATTTGTTGACATCAAATAAAAGTACCTTGTGTGAGTAACTTGCCTATGGTTTGCTTGTGATAGCCTTGTAATACCTTCTTGTTGGTTTGATAAGTAAACATGTTATGATGCTACGTGTGTTAGCGTCTTGTGACGTTTGTGTCTGCGGGTTTCTTGTTGTGCTTATGTTGTTTAACGATAAGCCCGTTGTGCTGGTATTATATCACTTACCCCCCCTGACTTGTTATGAGCTGCGGGTTAGCTACCCCCGATGCGAGGAATACCTCATGCGGGTCCATGGGACCTATGCGGAGCTACGGGAGTTCCAGGAACCGCCGGGTGTGTTACGCCGATGCGAGGAATGCTTCATGCGGTCCATGTGAGGCCATGCGGACTGCGGGAGTCCAGGAAGATACCGCGGGTTAGCTACCCCCGATGTGAGGAGTACCTCATGTGGGCCTATGTGGCCTATGCGGAGCTGCGGTGAGTTCCAGGGTTAGACGCGCACAATGATACTGAGGGCGAGTGGCCCTGCTTCGATCATGTGGCGGTCTAGAAAGACCTCGCGATACAGTTTTATAGCATTATTGGTACGGTAGGTCCTAGTAGTTGGCTATGCCTTCGTACTTACCCCGTACGGTTTTATGACACAGGTGGGACCTGCTGTTCATGTGTACTCCTTGGTGTTGTTATATCATAGACTACCGGCAGTGAGGAAGGAATTCCACGGGCATGATTGATATGGTGGGCGTGAGACCCACGGTTATATTTGAGTGATGACTTTGAGGGCGTGAGTCCCTGAATTTACATAACTGATTACATATTGTGTATCGTAGTTTGATTATCATAAATGTCTCCTGTTTTATATAGACTATTATGATTTCATTTACTGTATTTTCAGTTTCACATACTTGGTACCTGTTATCGACCTCCTTGGTGCGTTCAATCTGCGCAGTAGAGGTACACCAGTTGTTGATCCTCGCTCTGTTATACCCCGTATTTCCAGAGTATGTACGTAAGGGAATACGTACGTACAAAAGTTTAGCCTTAAAGATAGGCCAAGTTCGAAATTTGTACACAACTCGCTAAAAGAATCGTTTTCCGACGAAACGTTTCCACAGCTTTCGTAGAGTAAATTCCGGCTATGCCATTTCTTTTTTTGCGGATTTTTCCGAGAGACGAAACATTTTGGACCAACGGGAGGGCAACACTTGGCACCCTCCCATTGATGGACTTGAATCGTCCATTGGACGAAAATGGAGAAACATTGGCACGTTTTTTGTGCCATGGCACAAGTCAAGGAGTTGGTAGGATATTTGTGTTTAGTTAATCCTCACCCTACACTTGCCTTGCACTTGTCTTCATCTTGGCCATTGGTTGGCCAAGGCTTGAGCTATAAATACCCCCTTTGATGAAGAGTTCTTCATCCACAAAGTTATCTTCCAAGTCTAAAAATCCTCTCCTCTCCCTTAGTAGCCATTTCGTCCAAACACCTCCCCCTCCCCTTGTGAAGGTGGCCTTGGCCGAATACCCCCCTAGCCTAGCCGAAATCTACCCCCCCTCCCTTGGTAGAAAAGTTGTCTTCTAGTATCGTTATAATGCCCAAAATACCCTAGCCCAAATCCCTTAGTCTTTGGTAGAAGTTGTGAAGAACTTCTAAGGTTTCTTGGAGCTACCGGGGCGTACAACTTAGGAGCTAAACCTTGCTCAGACGCGACTTTATCTAGGATATTATTGGGCTTACCGAGGTAATAATCCTAACCCTCTTTTGAATTAGAGAATACTTACTGTTGTAGTATAAGGATAAGTATAAATACTTAGAAGAATATCACAGAAAAGAATTGAACTATTACCACAGTAGAAGGTTTTAAAAGAAGAATAATCACACTATACTCACATAGGACTGTTTTCACAGAAGACTTAAATAGCTCACCGGGTAGGGTTGTGCTGCCCGACTTTCCGTAGAATTATGAACCCCCCTGTTTAGAATGACCCTCAGAGTAGTCTTTGACAGATATCTGTGACTATTATAGGCTGACTCTCTGCGCGCGACATATTGACTTGGCGGTGGTTTTCATTTGAGAAGGTATGTGATTCTTCCTAAAGCATGATATTTTACAATATATAGTACGGTAGACGTACATGTGTTAACTGAATAATACTTATGGCAATGCCTCACGGCTTAAGCCTGAATAATACTTATGGCAATGCCTCACGGCTTAAGCCTGAATAACAAAGAACTGAAAACAATTTCAAAAGAATACTAAATCATTTTTAACAGAAGATAAATATTTGGTTTTTAAAGCAAAGCTTAAAGAGTTATACTAGCTTTATGGGAAGTTAGGTATAACAACTTAAGAAAGATGAAAAGGAACTGTTTACTTGTTTGTTTATAAAAGCCTTGTATTGATTTCTGTTAAGTGTAGTAGGATTGTTTGATAAGTAGACATGTTATGATGCTACCTGTGTTAGTGTCTTGTAATGCTGTGTAAAGGGGTCATTCTTGCTGTGCTTACGTTGCTAACCGGTAAGTCCGTTGTACTGTTATTGTATCACCTACCCCCTTGACTTATTTATACCGAGGGCTTGCCCGATTGACGGGTCTATCGGCCTATGCGGTCTGTGAGACTATGCGAGCGGCGGTATGCTCGTGATTGATCATTCGGGCGTTGCTTTGATCACGGGGATTCTATGCGGTCTGTGAGACTACGCGGTCTTTTGAGGCTATGCGGCTGCGGGAGCCTAGGCGGATCTGGGGTTGGCTGCCCCGATGCGAGGTATACCTCATGCGGTGCATGTGTGACCTATGCGATGCGGAAGTCGGGACTAGGCACGCAGAATGATACTATGGGCGATTGGCCTTGCTTCGATCATTCGCGGCCTAGACTAGACATTCTGATTTTCTAATCTTGTTATTGTTTGTGATATGGCACTATGTGCAATTGAATCGATTGTAATTGTGAAAAGGTTTTAAATACTTTGATTTCATTTTAAAGTACTTTATAGTTTCACATACTTGGTACTGTTATCGACCTCCTTGAAGTGCGTTCATCTGCGGTAAGGGCGGCAGTGCTAGATCCGCATCCTTAGGATCTCTTTGCATTGGTGTCGGGAGCTCCATCTTCTCGGAGGCTCTACTTTTGGTATGATCTCCTGTATTGTAGATAGTTTGTGCTGATCGAGGGTATGGCGGGGCCGTCCGCCATAGTTGTATATTTCCTTAGAGTGCGTAGTCATGTTATGCGATGTCGGATGTAATCGCTAAACCTTGTTCATATATATATGCGAAAGGCGACGTTTGTTCACATAAAGCGTGTCTTATTTTATAAAGCTGTTTCATGTCTTGTTTTATATTTCCGCTGATTTCTCGATGTATGACTACTTGGGTGCCGGTAAGGCACGATCCACGCCCCGAACGGGTCGTGACAAAAGTGGTATCGAGCGATTAATCCTCGGAAAGTGTCTCTGACCGTATCTAGTAGAGTCTTGATTATCGGTGTGTTGTGCACCACACCAATAATCGTGAGGCTATAGGATATTTAGGATTGGTTTCCATTCTTCTCATTACGAGATCGTGCTTTAGAGCCGTGTTATAGGTTGGACCCTCTAACGTATTCCTTTCTGTATGATTATGCCTCCACGTAAGGCAACGGGCCCGTGAGAAGCAAGCGGAGGAGGCGCTAGCAGACACCCGAGTTACGAGGGCTCAGGCCCGATCTATACGAGACGGCGAGTTCTATGGCGCCAGCCCAAAGAGACCACAGTACCACACCTCGTCCCACGGCACTGGGGCGGAGAGTTAGGGTCTGAGAGATGCCCGACTTTTGGCTAAAGTTGTGGCCCGATACGAGAGAGGCGGATCGGCGATTCGGCTCAGCTCGGTCGCACCGTAGTGCACCCGAGGCGTATAGTTTGAGGTGCGAGATTTCTTGAGTTGTAGCCCGCGAGTTTCTGGTCGGCGGCCGAGGATGATCCGAGGAGTTCATCCGTCACCGCAGAGGATTATGCGGGTGATCGTGGCTTGGAGGCCGAGGTGTGACATTCGGTTCGCGACGGTGCGTGACACCGCGATCGATTGGTTTGATTCATGGGAGCTTTCGGGAGAGCATGCACCTCCGCAGTATGGGATGAGTTTTGAGGCTTTCTCACACACTTCTTGCCTCCGCAGATGAGGAGGGCACGAGCCGATAGATTCTTGTTCTTTGAGACGGGGACGCCGTCGGGAATACAATGTCGAGTTTGATTCTTTGGCTAGATATGTCCAGATTGGTAGCAGATATGGAGGATAGGGTACACCGCCACGTCACGGGCTAGATGATTATATGGCGAGTCGTATGCGGGTGTTTCTCTTCACCGGTATGGACATTACGCATGCGAGCCCATGCACTAGGATGCGAGGCGCGAGACCGCCGGGTAGAGCGATATCAGCGAGAAGAAGGCAAGACGGCGGGTTCTTTGGTGGTCCTCGGTGGCGGCATCGGCGAAGTCGGATTTGCACCACGGCCCAGTAGCAGAGCGCTCTACCTCATTTTCAGCCCAGAGCGGTGAAGCGGTCGGGGCCCGGACTTGATTTCGAGTAGCAGGGTGCTAACGCTCGAGTGCTTTCGGTGTGCCCGTTGTGGCGAATACCATTCGGAGGCGTACTCGGGAGCTTGCTATACTTGTGGCGGCGAGGTCACTTTGCGAGAGTTTGTCCGGCCGGCGCTGGTAGGCTCGACCTACGGTGCATTGCCGCTTCTTCATCCCCGAAGCGATTACTCGCCGGGAGGCAAGGTACACATGGATCGGCGGGTCGCGGCGGTCGTGGCGCGAGTCGGCTTCTAGCGGTCCTCAGAACCGCATATATGCTTTGTCCAGCCGACAGGATCAGGAGGCCTCACCTGATGTCGTCACAGGTACCTTATCAGTTTCTGGGTTTGATGTGTATGCTTTGATAGATCCGGGTTCTACTCTGTCCTATATATCTCCCCTTGTTGCTAGTAGGATAGGGATAGAGCCTGAGTCCATAGACCCTTTCGAGGTAGCTACGCCAGTGGGTGATTCGGTGGTAGCTCGGCGGGTATATAGAGCTTGTCCTGTGACCATTTACAGTCGTCGAACCCTAGCCGACTTGATAGAGTTGGAGATGATTGACTTCGACGTGATCATGGGGATGGATTGGCTAGCCTCTTGCTACGCCAATGTGGACTGCAGAGAGAGAGTAGTACGGTTCCAGTTTCCTGAGGAGCCGGTTGTTGAGTGGGAGGGGAGCACGGTATCGCCGAGGGGTAGGTTTATTTCCTACCTCAAGGCTAGGAAGATGGTGCAGAAGGGGTATATCTACCATCTAGTTCGAGTGTTTGATACTGAGGCTGCGGTACCAGATTTTCAGTCAGTTCCCGTAGTCAGCGAGTTCCCAGACGTGTTTCCAGATGACCTCCCGGGTATCCCTCCTGAGAGGGAGATTGAGTTTTGTATTGACATATTGCCAGATACTCGGCCTATTTCCATTCCGCCATACAGAATGGCACCTGCCGAGTTGAGAGAGCTGAAGGATCAGCTTAGGGATTTGCTAGAGAAGGGCTTCATTAGGCCCAGTGTTTCTCCCTGGGGGGCGCCGGTATTGTTCGTGAAGAAGAAGGACGGGACGCTGCGCATGTGTGTTGATCTGACGGTGAACAAGGTGACCATTAAACGAATACCCTTCCCGAGATTGATGATTTGTTCGACCCGATTGCGAGCGCGAGATGTTTCTCCAAGATTGATCTGCGTTCGGGCTATCATCAGGTTCGTGTCAGAGAGGTGGATGTCCCTAGGACTGCATTCCGGACCCGGTACGGGCATTATGAGTTCAGAGTCATGTCTTTTGGGTTGACCAATGCTCCGGCGGTATTCATGGATTTGATGAACCGAGTGTTCAAACCATTTTTGGACACGTTTGTGATAGTGTTCATTGATGATATCTTGGTTTATTCGCTCGAGCGAGGAGCATGCGGAGCATTTGAGAGGCCGTCTTGTGATTCTCGAGACCAGCGATTATGCGCCAAGTTTTCCAAATGTGAGTTTTGGTTGACTTGATGGCGTTTCTTGGGCATATTGTGGGTGATGGCATTCGAGTTAATCTGGCCAATCGGCGATCGAGGACTTGGCGAGACCTACTACTCCGCGAGGTTCGCGATTTCGGGCCTTGCGAGTTATTATCGGCGGTTCGTGGAGAAGTTTGCTTCTATCTACGCACCATTGACTAGGGTGACTCGGAAGGCGACAAGTTTGATGGTGATGCTTGTGGCGGGGTTTCGATTCTTTGAAGGAGGGCGGCGGCCGCCCGTTCTTACTCTTCCGGAGGTCGGATGGTTATGTCGTGTATTGTGATCGTCGGGCATCGGGTTGGGATGTGTATTGATGCAGCATGGCGGGGTTATAGCATATGCATCCCGACGGTGAAGAAACACGAGAGAACTACCCGCATGATTTGGAGTTGGCGGTAGTGATTCACGCTTTGAAGATCTGGAGGCACTATTTGTATGGGGTTCACGTGGATATTTATCTGGACCACAAGAGCCTCCAAGTATATCTTCACAGAGGAGCTGAACTTCACGGCGAGGCGGTGGTTAGAGTTGCTTAAGGATTACGATGTTGATATCCTATACCACGGGGAAGGCCATGTTGTGGCGGATGCTCTTAGTCGTAGGTCGATGGGAGCCTATCGGATGTGCGACTAGAGAGGAGGACATGGTTCGTGATTTGCATCGGTTAGCGAGCCTTGGTGTCCGTTTGATTGATTACGATAGCGATGGGGTTAGAGTTCGTGAGGTTGCCGAGTCTTCCATCGTCGAGGTGAAGAGGCAGCGATTCGAGGATCGGCTTTGATTCGATATCGTGATCTGACTCTTCGTGAGGGCAAGGTCCTTTTGAGGTAGCACGATGGGGTGCTAAGGTTTGAGGCGGTATGTGTGTTCGGATGTTTGTGACTTGTGAGTTCTTGGGAAGCACACGGTAGCGCGTTACTCTATCCATCCGGTCGACCAAGATGTACCACGACCTCGGATCGTGTATTGGTGGGATGGCGAAGAGGACGTTGCGAGTTCGTAGCTCGGTGCCGTGTTGTCGGCAGTGAAGGTAGAGCACGGAGGCACGGTGGTTTGTTCTGACGATAGAGATCCCGACACGGAAGTGGGAGGTAATCAACATGGACTTCATCACGTGATTACCTCGCACTCGGAGGAGACATGATTCTATATGGGTTATCGTCGGCGGTGTGAAATCAGCCCACTTTCTTCCGTCGGGCGACTTTTCCGGTGAGGATTATGCGGACTTTACATCAGAGATCGTCGGACTACATGGAGTCCCTACTTCGATCATATCGCATGAGAGCCCGGTTCTGGCTAACTCGGAGGTCCTTCCAGAGGTTTAGGGGCGAGTGAGCACGAAATCGCATTTCATCCACGCATGCAGACGGCAGAGCGCACTATCGGACTCGAGGATATCTTTGCGAGCCTGTGTTATTGACTTTAGTGGTAGTTGGGAGGATCATTTGCCTCTAGTTGAGTTCGCATATAATAATAGCTACCACTCCAGTATTCAGATGGCGCCTTATGAGGCCTTGTATGGGAGGAAGTGCAGATCGCCTATAGGTTGGTTCGATGTGGGCGAGGGACAGCTAGTGGGACGGTTGGTACGTGACGATGGATAAGGTGAAGCTTATCAAGGCGGCTATTAATGACTGAGTCGGCCAAGTCGTATGCAGATCATCGTCGTCGGCATCTTGAGTTCGAGGTTCATGATTGGGTTTTCCTAAAGGTGTCACCCATGAAGGGTGTGATGAGATTCGGGAAGAAGGGGAAGCTCAGCCCAAGGTACATTGGGCGTTCAGTTGTCGCGAGGTAGGCAAGGTTGCCTACGAGTTGGATCTGCCGTCCGATCTGGAGGCAGTGCATCCGGTGTTTCACGTATCTATGCTGAGGAGATGTATCGGGGATCCATCTAGGGTGCACCCGATTGACGATGTCCAGGTGACCGAGGGGCTATCGTATGAGGAGATTCCCATAGCGATAGTCGATCGTCAGGTTAGGCGTCTGCGGACGAAGGACGTGGCTTCCGTCAAAGTCTTGTGGCGGAACGAGCTCAGGGAAGAGATGACGTGGGAAGCCGAGGAGGACATGAGACAGAAGTATCCTCACCTATTCCCCACACCTCCAGGTAATTCACTTTCCTACTTGTAAATTTCCATTATCATTTATGCCTAAGTGTTGTTTTGTGGCCGTGTGTGGCATTTGCTAACTGTTTAAGCTTCCCGATAATCAGATTGAGAAGGAACATTCGGGACGAATGTTTCTAAGGAGGGGAGAATGTTATACCCCGTATTTCCAGAGTATGTACGTAAGGGAATACGTACGTACAAAAGTTTAGCCTTAAAGATAGGCCAAGTTCGAAATTTGTACACAACTCGCTAAAAGAATCGTTTTCCGACGAAACGTTTCCACAGCTTTCGTAGAGTAAATTCCGGCTATGCCATTTCTTATTTTTGCGGATTTTTCCGAGAGACGAAACATTTTGGACCAACGGGAGGGCAACACTTGGCACCCTCCCATTGATGGACTTGAATCGTCCATTGGACGAAAATGGAGAAACATTGGCACGTTTTTTGTGCCATGGCACAAGTCAAGGAGTTGGTAGGATATTTGTGTTTAGTTAATCCTCACCCTACACTTGCCTTGCACTTGTCTTCATCTTGGCCATTGGTTGGCCAAGGCTTGAGCTATAAATACCCCCTTTGATGAAGAGTTCTTCATCCACAAAGTTATCTTCCATGTCTAAAAATCCTCTCCTCTCCTTAGTAGCCTTTTCGTCCAAACACCTCCCTCCCTTGTGAAGGTGGCCTTGGCCGAATACCCCCCTAGCCTAGCCGAAATCTACCCCCTCCTTGGTAGAAAAGTTGTCTTCTAGTATCGTTATAATGCCCAAAATACCTAGCCCAAATCCCTTAGTCTTTGGTAGAAGTTGTGAAGAACTTCTAAGGTTTCTTGGAGCTCTGGGCGCACAACTTAGGAGCTAAACCTTGCTCAGCGACTTTATCTAGGATATTATTGGGCTTACCGAGGTAATAATCCTAACCTCTTTTGAATTAGAGAATACTTCTTTGTAGTATAAGGATAAGTATAAATACTTAGAAGAATATCACGAGAAAGAATTGAACTATTACCACAGTAGAAGGTTTTAAAGAAGAATAATCACACTATACTCACATAGGACTTTTCTGAGAAGACTTAAATAGCTCACGGGTAGGGTTGTCTGCCCGACTTTCCGTAGAATTATGAACCCCTGTTTAGAATGACCTCGAGTAGTCTTTGTGGATATCGTGACTATTATAGGTGACTCTCTGCGCGACATATTCAACTTGGCGGTGGTTTTCATTTGAGAAGGTATGTGATTCTTCCTAAAGCATGATATTTTACAATATATAGTACGGTAGACGTACATGTGTTAACTGAATAATACTTATGGCAATGCCTCACGGCTTAAGCCTGAATAATACTTATGGCAATGCCTCACGGCTTAAGCCTGAATAACAAAGAACTGAAAACAATTTCAAAAGAATACTGAATCATTTTTAACAGAAGATAAATATTTGGTTTTTAAAACAAAGCTTAAGAGTTATACTAGCTTTATGGGAAGTTAGGTATAACAACTTAAGAAAGATGAAAAGGAACTGTTTACTTGTTTGTTTATAAAAGCCTTGTATTGATTTCTGTTAAGTGTAGTAGGATTGTTTGATAAGTAGACATGTTATGATGCTACCTGTGTTAGTGTCTTGTAATGCTGTGTAAAGGGGTCATTCTTGCTGTGCTTACGTTGCTAACCGGTAAGTCCGTTGTACTGTTATTGTATCACCTACCCCCTTGACTTATTTATACCGAGGGCTTGCCCCCCTTGATCTTGGTCTATACGGCTACGCGGTCTGTGAGACTATGCGAGCAGCGGTATGCTCGTGATTGATCATTCCGGCGTTGCCCGATGCGGGGATTCCACATGCGGTCCGTTGAGACTACGCGGTCTTTTGAGGCTATGCGGCTGCGGGAGCCTAGGCGGATCTGGGGTTAGCTGCCCCGACGCGAGTATACCTCATGCGGGTGCGTGTGTGACCTATGCGATGCGGAAGTCCGGGACTAGGCACGCAGAATGATACTATGGGCGATTGGCCTTGCCGATCATTCGCGGCCTAGACTAGACACATTCTGATTTCCTAATCTTGTTATTGTTTGTGATATGGCACTATGTGCAATTGAATGATTGTAATTGTGAAAAGGTTTTAAATACTTTGATTTCATTTTAAAGTACTTTATAGTTTCACATACTTGGTACTGTTATCTTGACCTCCTTGGGCTGCGTTCATGCCGCGGTAAGGGCAGCAGTGCTAGATCCGCATCCTTAGGATCTCTTTGCATTGGTGTCGGGAGCTCCATCTTCTCGGAGGCTCTACTTTTGGTATGATCTCCTGTATTGTAGATAGTTTGTATGCATCGAGTATGGCGGGCCACTGTCCGCCATAGTTTTATATTTCCTTAAGTGGTAGTCATGTTATGCGATTGTCGGATGTAGCGCTAAACCTTGTTCATATATATATGCGAAAAGCGACGTTTGTTCACATAAGCGTGTCTTATTTTATAAACTGTTTCATGTCTTGTTTTATATTTCCGCGATTTCTCGATGTATGACTACTTGGGTGCCGGTAAGGCACGATCACGAACCGGGCAGTCGTGACACGCTCATAGGATCACAGTTCAGCGTTTTGGGAAGCTCCGTTTCTCCGGAGGCTTATCTTTTGGTATGATTCCCCGAGATTGTAGGTACTTGTACATTCAGGGGTATGGCGGGGCCCTGTCCCGTCATAGTTGTTATAAAAATTCTTAGAGGTCTGTAGTACTGTTGTGGGCAGGGTTTGTAAAGGATGTAACAGTTCAAGTTTTTATTTATATATACAGAATGGTAACCGTTTTGGTTAGCCTGTTTTCTTATTTCACTGTCTATCTTTTATAAGTTTTTATTTCCGCTGATTTTCTCTGATGTTGTATCACTAGGGTGCCCGGGGTAAGACACCAGTCGCGGGCCCGAGGTCGGGTAACCAAGATCAGCAAACTGAGGAACGTAGAGATCGACGGATTAACCAAGATATACTACACAAGTCTACTGTAAATACAGTCCAATGTAAATACAGTTCAATCCTTTATAATCATCCTTCCAATATATCTTATACTCAATTCTAAACTACTACAATATGTAATATCCAATTACAATAGGGGGACATAGATCATTACCTCGATAAGCCCAAAATTATCCAAGATATATAAGTCGATCCTGAGCAACGTTTAGCTCCAAATCCTTACGCTCCAACCCGCTCCAAGCAACCCTTAGAAGTTAAACTTTTCTTAACACTTCATCTAAGCTATGAAGATTTTTCTAGGGTTTCATTTTGCGACTAATGGAAAAAGTAGTATTTCTGGGCTCTTATGTTGTGATTACTTTAGAATACTACTAGGGATACTAGGCTAAGGTATTTGGGATTATACAACAATACTTGAAGTATTTCTCTACACAAAGTGGGGGGGACGAGAACACCACAAAGGGAGGGGATATTTTGCCTTGGAAAAACTTAAGTGTGGGATGAAATTATGTCTTGCACTAAGGGGGTATTTATAGAGAAATCAAGGGCCAAGATCAAGGCAAGTGTGTGGTCTAGATTGGGCCATGTGTGTGTGGGTCCCACCACACCACATTTCGGCCAAGGGACAAGTGTCTAGCCACTTGTCCCACCATTTCGGCCAAGGTGGCCACATGGGGGTGACACGTGTCTCCCCCCTACTCATCCAAAATATTTCATCTTCCGAAAATATCCAAAATACTGAAAAACTCGAAAACAAAGTGGGCCCCACAAAACCGTAAATTTCTCCCGTGGGCCCCACGTGACCATTTTCGAAAATAAAATTCCATAATTCTAAAATAATCCAAGAAGTCCAAAAACCAAATCTGGGAATCCAATTCCCATTAACGAACCTTTTTCTTTCACAAGTCTACTACACAAGTCTTGGTTAATCCGACCTATGAGCGAGGATCAACAACTGGTGTAACTCTACCTGCGGCATGAATGCAGCCCCCCGAAGGAGGTCAGTACAATAGGTACCACGTATGTGAAACTGAAAATACTGTAATGAAATCACATTTCATCATTTTATAAAACCATTTCGCAATAAGTAAACAGTTATGTCAAGTAAGGGACGCATGTCCTCAAAATCATCACTCACACATAACTTGTTACACCCCGTAGTTCTAGGGTATGTATGTGAGGACATACGTACGAGAATACGACATAAAAATTGGAAAGGAAGAAAGATGTGATTTTTTTCGACGGAAAAGTTTCCGGATTTTGTGAAGGAAAAAGGTTCGTTAATGGGAATTGGATTCCCATATTTGGTATTTGGACTTCCTGGATTATATTAGAATTATGGAATTTTATTTTCCGAAATTGGTCACGTGGGGCCCACGGGGAAAATTTACGGTTTTGTGGGGCCTACTTTATTTTCGGATTTTTGGCATTACGGATATTTTTCGGAAGATGAAATATTTTGGACGAGTAGGGGGGGGCGACACGTGTCACCCCATGTGGCCATGTTGGCCGAATTGGTGAAGGACAAGTGTCCTTGGGCGTTGGAAGTGGACAAGTGGCTAGCCACTTGTCCCAAAGTTGTGGTGGACATGTGGTTGGTAGAACCCACACCCACATGTCCCCAATTTACACCACACACTTGTCTAGATCTTGGCCCTTGTTATTTCTATAAATACCCCCCTTGATTTCAAGACTTTATTCATCCACTTAAGAGTGTCCAAGGCAAAACAATATACTCCCTCATTAGTGTTGTTCTCGTCCAACACCCCCCCATTTGTGTAGAAAAATTCTTCAAGTGTTGGTATAGTCCCAAATACCTTAGCCTTGAAATCCCATGTAGTATTCCAAAGTTATCTTTATACTAAGAGCCCGAAAATACTACTTTATTCATTAGTCACAAAGTGAAACCCTAGAAAAATCTTCATAGCTTGGTTGAAGTGTTAAGAGAAGTTGTTTAGAAACTTCTAAGGGTTGCTTGGAGCGGGTTGGAGCGTAAGGAATTGGAGCTAAACGTTGCTCAGGATCGACTTATAAATCTTGGATAATTTTGGGCTTATCGAGGTAATGATCTATGTCCTTCTATTGTAATTGGATATTACATATGGTAGTAGTTTAGAATTGAGTATAAGATTTATTGGAAGGATGCTTATTAAGAATTGAACTGTATTTATATTGGACTGTATTTACAGTAGACTTGTAGTATTATTGTGGGGCAGTGTTGTACACGTCCGGTTAGACGTGTAACCCCCTTGGAGTTGTTGTCTTGGTAGCGGGCCTTGATAGAGGAGGAGATTTATGTGGTTACGGGGGGAGGTGCTGCCAAAATTTCCGTAGAATAAGGAACCTTTTACTTTGAAATGTGCTACAAAGAGATCGAGAAGTTGATAGACGTTTTGTGACCTTTATAGGTTGAAATACTGCGAGTAGCGTATTCTACTTGAAGGGTGGAAAAGGCTAGCAGGGTTATAGTACTTTGGAGCGTTTTGCTAATTGTCGATAATCGTCGCGAGGTATGTGAACCTCTTCCTATCTTTTCTAGCATGATTGTTGTGAACTATGTAGTACGGTAGACGTACGTGTGCTAAACGAATTTGGTTGGTTTAAAACATAAAGTGTTATAACGGCTTTATGGGAAGTTTGTTATAACAACTTTATGTAGGTAAAGAAATGGTTTGTGGTTTTTAAAAGATAAGAGACTTGACTTATAAATGACTTGATGTGAAATATTAAGGACTTGGTTTGTGTTAAAAAGTTGTGAAACCGCATTTATGAGAAATGGGTAATTGGGTTTTAAAAGAAATAAGTTATATTGATTTCGGAAATGAGAATAAGTATCGAACAAACCACTGCAGCGTTAATAAAGGAAAATGTATTGACTAATTAATTATTATTAAAACCAGTAGAAACCTCCATCTGCATAGAAGCTAAGATAAGACAAAATTGTATTACATTTTCTAGATCATGGCTGCTTTAATAAGATCATTAATAACAAGTATTGATTTTTCTTAAAATTCCAAAGTAAGGAACTTGTTTTCTAAAAAGAAAAGAGACTTGAGGAATTTGAAGTGTTTTGGTTTAAAAGAAAGGCATGGTTTTGTCTTAAGATGGTTTAAAAAGAAGGTATGGAAATTGTTTTGGTTTACTTAAAAAGATAGTTACTCTATTTTGATACTACGGGTATCGTGTGACTTTTTGTGAAAGAAATAGATCTTTTAAAGAGTTAAAATACGTAGTACCTTGGGGTTAAAATCCGGGTTTGTTGTAATACAATAAAAGTACCTTGAGTTGTGAGTAACTTGCCTATGTTTGCTTGTGATAGCCTTGTTGTGCAAGTATTGTATCCTTATGTTACCGCGTCTATCGATGGAGGGCCGACTGACTTGTTGTGAACTTACTTGGACGTACCGGCAGTGAAGGAGTATTCCACGGGTATGCTTCCATTGTTGTTATCACATGGACATGTCTACACCGATGAGGGATTCCGGGGGCATGTGACCATTAGTGTTATTCCATGGACTAGCTCTCCATGAGGTTTTACTGATTCGGCTTTGGTATCTGGTAGTTGGCTCTCGTACTTGCCCCGGTCGTTGCTGATGCAGGTTGGTTCTGGTAGTTGGCTTTCGTACTTGCCGTTCAGTTTGTGGCGGTCTCGTGACTACGGTTGTGATCGGTGGTTAGCTGGTTACTTTCCCCGTCGGCCACGTGTACGGGGAGGATCTGGTAGAGGTTATCGCACTTGCCACGTGTCAGCTTCGCGAGTCAGTGTTTGTGGCGAAGTCTCGTGACTACGGTTGTGATCTGGTGGTTAGCCTGGTTACTTTCCCCCGTCAGCTACGTGGTGCAGAGAGGATCCGCAGAGGTTATCGACTTGCCCGCGTGTCGCCTTCGCGAGTCAGTGTTTGGACGAAGTTTCGTGATGCAGGGAGGATCTGGTGGTTAGCCTGGTTACTTGCCCCCGTCAGCTACGTAGCGCAGGGAGGATCTGGTAGAGGCTATCGTACTTGCCCCGGTCAGCTTCGTGATGTAGTTAATTAGTATTGTTGGTACGGTAGGTTCTGGTAGCTGGCTTTCGTACTTGCCCCGATCAGTTGCTGATGCTGGTTGGATCTGGTAGCTATGCCTTCGTACTTGCCCCGTACGGTTTTATGACACAGGTGGGACCTGGTGTTCATGTGTACTCCTTGGTGTTATTATATCATGGACTGCCGGCAGTGAAGAAGGTATTCCACGGGCATGATTGATGTTGTGGGCGTGAGACCCATTGTTATATTTGAGTGATGACTTTGAGGGCGTGAGTCCCTGACTTGACATGACTGCTTATATGTTGTGTACTGTAGTTTGGTTATCATACATGTCTCCTGCTTTATATAGACTATTATGATTTCATTTACAGTATTTTTAGTTTCACATACTTGGTACCTGTTATCGACCTCGCCCGGCTGCGTTTATGCCGCAAGTAGAGGTACACCGGTAGTCGATCCTCGCTGATAGGATCACAGTTCAGCGTTTTGGGAAGCTCCGTTTCTTCGGAGGCTTATCTTTTGGTATAGTCCCATGTCGTTGTAGGTACTTACATTCAGGGGTATGGCGGGGCCCTGTTCCGTCGTAGTTGTGGTTACATTCTTAGAGGTCTGTAGTACTGTTGTGGGCAAGGTTTGTAAAAGGGATGTAACTGTTCAGGTTTAATCATTTTTATATATATGCAGAAAGGTGACCGTTTTGATTAGCCTATTTTCTTATTATATATCTTGTTTCATGTGTAAGTTTTTATTTCCGCTGATTTTCTCTGATGTTGTATCACTAGGGTGCCCGGGGTAAGACACCAGTCACGGGCCCGGGGTCGGGTCGTGACATAACTATGGGTCTCACGCCCACAATATCAATCATGCCCGTGGAACTCCTTCCTCACTGCCGGCAGTACATGATGTAAAACAACACCCATATGTGAACCTGAACACTAGATCACGCTGCGTCGCTATCAAACCGATCGGGCCAAGTAGAATAGCCAACTACCAGATCCTAAGGCTATTCATAAAACTTCACGGGCCAAGTACGGAAGCCAACTACCAGATCCAAACCAGCCACGCAACTGGCCGAGGCAAGTATCTTAAGCTAACGTACCAGAGCCTACCGTCTCATGAGATATGACTGTGGCAAGTATCTTAAGCTATCTACCAAAGCCTGCCGATACACGAGAAATGACCAGGACAAGTATCTAAGGTGTGCCTGTAACCACATGTACAAATCAAGCCCGTGATCGCTCGTCACCGCGGCAAGCTTCATGGATTAGCGGTCCATGGACTAATAACATAACCCGGGAATTTAACCCTCACAATGACCGCATGCCCCGGCATCTTACCTCGGTATAAGCATGGCCATGAAACCATCCTACTGGACGCATACCCGTGGGCCACCCTGTCACGACCCGTTTCGGGGCCCGTGACTGGTGCCATACCCCTGAATGTACAAGAACCTACAGACTCAGGGTTACATACCAAAGATAAGCCTCCGAAGGAACGGAGCTTCCCAAGACGCTGAAAGGTGATCCTAAAAGCGGGGATCGACAACCGATGTACCTCTACCTGCGGCATGAACGGCCCCGGAGGTCGAGGTCACAACGGTACCAAGTATGTGAAACTGTAAACACTGTAAATGAAATCATAATAGTCTATATAAAGCAGGAGACATGTATGATAACCAAACTACAGTTCACAACATAAAAGCGATCATGTCAAGTCGTGACTCACGCCTCAAAGTCATCCTCATGCCCGTGGAACTCCTTCCTCACCGGATCTAGGTACAAATCATGTGATACGTATAACATGTCTCGGCCCATCTCATGGACCCAGTATAGAAACGTGTGGAATACATTCCCGGTTCATCTCATGAACTCGGTAGTCGGGTAGAATACATTCCCGGTCCATCCCATGGACGCGGTAGTCGAGTGAAATACATTCCCGGTTCATCCCATGAACGCGGTAGTCGGGTGGAATACATTCCCGGTTCATCCCATGAACGCGGTAGTCGGGTGGAATACATTCCCGGTTCATCCCATGAACCGGTAGTCGAGTAAAATACAGTACTTGCACAACAAGGCTATGACAATAAGCATAGGCAGGTTTCACAACAACAATCATAGGCAAGTTATACACAACTCAAGGTACTTTCTTTTATGTCAAAGTCCGGGTTTTAACCCTAAAGTACTACGTACGTTAAATTCCTTTTAAGAGATCCATTCTTTTTATAAAAGTCACCCAATACCCGTAGTATAAAAATAGAGTGACTTACATCTTTTAAGTAAACCAAAACAATTTCCATACTTTCCTTTTTAAAAACCAATTAAGGCAATACCATGCCTTCTTTTTAGACCAAAACACTTCTCTTTTTAAAGTCAAGTTACCACATTAAAACCAATGATAAAACCCTTCTTTTGTTTTCATAAAGTCGTTATAACCAACTTCCCATAAAGCTGTTATAACACTTTATGTTTTAAACCATTTTAAGACAAAAAAATGCCTTCCTTTTCCCTAGAGTTCCAGTTTGCCTAATTTCAATTACTCAAGTCTCTTTACTTTAGAAAAGTTTCATAGTTCAATGTCTTAATCTCTTTTAAAACAATTGAATAACATATATGTGTGAGCAGTTTATTCTTGTTTATAACCAATTTATTAAAGCAGCCATGATCTAGAAAATGTAATATCATTTTGTCTCATCTTAGCTTCTATGGAGATGGAGGTTTCTACTGGTTTTAGTAATACTTCATTATTCATTACATTTCCTTTATTAACGCTGCCGTGGTTTGTTGATACTCATTCTGATTTTCGAAATCAGTAAAACATTTATTCTTTTTAAAACCAAGTACCCATTACTCACGAATGAGGTTTCACACTGTTAACAAACTTCATATCAATACAATTAAGTCAAGTCTCTTATCTTTTAAGATTAAGTCTCTTAACTTCTAAAAATCAGTAAACCATTCTTTTTATCTCTCTTAAGACGTTATACCTAACTTCCCATAAAGCTAGTATAACTCTTATGTTTTCAAAACCAAGTATTACTCTTCTTTCAAAAAGGTTTCTTATTTCTTTTGAAATACTTCAAGATTCTTCTTATTCAGGCTTAAGTCAAAAGACATTGCCGCAACACTACATTCGGTTAACACACGTACGTCTACCGTACTATATCTATATTCCTTTTAAAATATTTCAAGGTTCTTATTATTCAGGCTTAAGTCAAAAGACATTGCCGTACAACTATATTCAGTTAGCACACGTACATCTACCATATAATATATACATATTATTCAGGCTTAAGTCAAAAGACATTGCCACACGTACGTCTACCGTACTATATGTATTCTTTTAAAATACTTCATGCTCAAGAATATAGGAAGAATCACATACCTCGCGACGATTATCGACTATAAGCAAAACGCTCCACGACTATAACCCGGCTAGCCTTGTCCACCTTCTAAGTAGCACATGCTACTTGCAGAACATTCAACCAATAAAGGTTATCAGTCTACTGTAAGTACAGTCCTATGTAAGTACAGTTTAATCTTCTATCTTAATATTCTTCTGAAGTGATTTCAGTTCAAGTCTATTCTGTAATATCCTTCTATTACAGTTCAAATCTCTTCTATGAATCTTATATTCATTTCTATACAACTACAGTATGTAATTCCCAATTACAATAGAAGGACAATAGTATTTACCTCGATGAGCCCAAAATTATCCAATTTTAACGTCGATCCTGAGCAACGTTTAGCTCCTACTCCGAGTGCTCCAATCCGCTCCAAACAACCCTTAGAAGTTCTACGCAACTTCTACTTAACACTTCAACCGACTATGAAGGTTTTCCTTAGGGTTTCGTTTTTGTGGCTAAAGGAAAGTATAATAGTATTTCCGGACTCTACGTATAGAGGTAACTTTGGAAAGTACTACAAGGTATATGGGCTAAAGTATTTGGGCATTATAACAATACTTGGAGAGTATTTCAATACCACAAAAGGGGGGTATTATACAAAAGCAACTAGGCTAGGGGGGGGGGAGGGTTTGCCACGGCTAGGGCTCACAAAAGGGGGGGGGGGGTATTTCTCTCGGCCAAAAGGCCTCAACAAAGGGGGAGGGTGTGGCGGACGAATTCAAGAGGGAGGGAGTAGTGTGAGACTTAGAAAGATTGCTCAAGTTTGGATGAAGAAAGTCTTCAACTTAGAGGGGTATTTATAGGTCAAGCAATGGCCAACCAATGGCCAAGATCAAGCCAAGTGCCATGCAAGTGTAGGGTCAAGATTTAACCATGTGGACCTTATCCATCTACCACCAAAATATCACAAATATCCTACCTACTCCCTTGCCACCTTTCGTCCAACTTGCCGCCCCAAGTCCTTCCAATGTGAGGGTGACACTTGTCACCCTCCCGTTGGTCCAAAATGTTTCGTCTCTCGGAAAAATCCGCAAAAATTAGAAATGACATAGCCGGAATTTTCCCTTCGCAAGTCTAGTAAAACGTTTCGTCGAAAAACGATTCTTTTCGGCACTTGTGCCCAAATTTCGAACCTATGCCTACTTTAAGGCTTAAATTTTATACGTACGCCCTCACGTACATAATCTGGAAATACGGGGTATAACATTCTCCCCTCCTTAGAAACATTCGTCCCGAATGTTCCTTCTCAAGACGGATAACGATGAAGTTCTTTTAACAAGTTGCCAACGCCACATCTGGCCACGGAATAACACACGTTCTTTTCCTCCCTTACTCGTCGTGCCCTTCTCGAACACTTGAACTCTTCTCGTATACGTACCACACTTCAGTCATCGCTTCAGTTCTCTAAAACTTTGGAGTCACTACCTCCAACTTGGTCATCTTACTAACCTCGATTTCCCTTAAGGCCATTCCCGGCCTTCACGAACTGATTCTGGTCGAACGTATCCACCAACTCTTACGATGGTTATCTAAACTTGGGCCTAGCATCCTCGTGACCCTACCACCTGGAGGGACCACCCAGAGCTGACCCCACCTCGAAACCGGCTGCGGGTTGGCCCGCAACATGGCCCCAACCCGACCTACTTAACGCATCAAGCTCTTGTTCCCTGATCCGGAACAATCTTACCTATACCGGTCATGAAAGCTATCACTTCCATTTAACACTACCCAAGGAATTTCCCACCATAACTCCACGTATACATATACATTCTGACAAAGGTCACCCGCAAAGTCTTGTACCCAAGACGGCCTTACATCTAAGGTCTCAACTGTAATATTCTAAGGTTCATCATTATCTCACCCCCAGGCTTACCCTTTTCACTAACCAGGCTTCTAAATCACATTTTAGCACAAAGCTATCCGAACATAACACTTAACCATTATCATAACATCAGTACAAACAAGTCTCTAGAGGGTTAAGGATATACCTGAATCTACTGCTCCACTCTAATCATAGGCACGCCTGCAGTAGCATAGAAGCGATGAACTCGCCATCGATCCGGTAGGCTGCGCCGCTGCCGTGCCCTCCTATAAGCACGATCTCTCGTCACATGGCTCGACGGCCGCAGTGAAACAAGCACCGATAAAGACGACATTCCGGGATGACGTCGCGCATCGTCTTGGCGAGGGACATGAATCTGCGGCTAGAACTCACGTATACCGTGAACCAAAAGTCCGGAGCTCGACCAGCTCGAATACCGAACGCCCCGAAGGCGTGGAGGACCACTGCATCTTGGCGGAGATACATAACTAGCCTGCTGCTGAGGCGGTCCGCCTCGAAAGTTACCAAAGGACCCTGCTGTCCTGGCCCTCTTCTGCTGATCTTGGTCATTCCGTCGACCTCTCCGTGCCTCACATCCTAGTGCATGAGCTTGCATGCGGGCAATGTCCATGCCCGGCTGAAGAGCTACACCCGTACAAGCCTCTGCCAAGTAAGCATCTAGCCCGGTGACGTAGTGGTGTACTCTGTCCTCCATATCAGCAACTACAGCGGGGACATACCGAGCTAATGAGTCGAACTCCACATTGTACTCTCTAACCGTCCGCCCGTCCTGTCTCAACGCGTCAATTGCGGCCCGAGCCCTCCTCATCTGTGGAGGCAAGAAGTGTGCTAGAAATGCCTTTGAGAACTCGTCCCATATAGCTAGAAGTGCATCCTCTCCCCGGGACAACTCCCATGAATCAAACCAGTCGACTGCGGTATCACGCAGCCGATGCGAACCTAGGACCACTGACTCGGTCTCCGATGCCTTGATCACTCTCATGACCCGCTGTAACTGCCGGATGAACTCCTGTGGATCATCGTCAGGCCTCGACCCATAAAACTCTGGCGGGTTACATCTCAGAAAATCCCGTAGTCTCAAACTGTCTGCTCGGGGGTGAACTACGGTGCTCTGGACTGGAATCTGCGTCGGCCTATCCTCATATATGGCTACGACCTCGGCAGAATCGCCATCTCCTTGTAACCCATCTCCTCGCCCTGCATCGGGACCGAGGTTCGTATCAGAGTCTCAGCGACCGCTGCTGCGGCTCCAAACTCTTTGGTCTTTGCGGCGTCGCGAAACTCGCCGTCGAGCACTGCTCAGTCTTCGCCGGGCCTGCGCCCTCGTACTCCTCTGTATCCCACTAGCAGCTCCCTCGGCTGCCTCGTCCCCCTGGGCCAGGGTTGCCTTGCGCAGAGGCATAACTGGTAAAGGAAAGGAATACGTCAGAGGGGTCCAACTTACAACACAGCTCTAAGGCACGATCTCAGAATGAGAAGAAGGGAAAACCAATCCTAAATGTCCTATAGCCTCCTGATTATAGATGTGGTGCACAACACATCGATAATCAAGACTCTACTAGACACGGTCTGTAGACACTTTCCGAGGACTAACTGCTCTGATACCACTTTTGTCACGACCCGTTTCGGGGCCCGTGACTGGTGCCTTACC
Source organism: Przewalskia tangutica (assembly GCA_029844215.1). Lineage (NCBI taxonomy): Eukaryota > Viridiplantae > Streptophyta > Magnoliopsida > Solanales > Solanaceae > Przewalskia > Przewalskia tangutica. Next base: position 72,202,291 of record CM056727.1, read on the forward strand.
CCGGGCACACTAGTGATACAACATCAGAGAAAAACCAGCGGAAATAAAAACTTAAACATTCAAATAGACATGGATCATGATAAAAGAAAATAGGTCAACCAAAACGGTTGCCTTTCAACATATATATATACATAGACATCTGAACAGTTACAATCCTTACAACCACGCTTGGCGATTACATGCACTTAAGATTTATACAACAACTATGACGGACAGGGCCCGCCATACCCCTGAATGTACAAGAACCTACAGACTCAGGGTAACATACCAAAGATAAGCCTCCGAAGGAACGGAGCTTCCCAATACGCTGAAAAGGTGATCCTAAAAGCGGGGATCGACAGCTGATATACCTTTACCTGCGGCATGAACGCAGCCCCCCGAAGGAGGTCAGTACAACAGGTACCAAGTATGTGAAACTGTAAACACTGTAAATGAAATCATAATAGTCTATATAAAGCAGGAGACATGTATGATAACCAAACTACAATTCACAACATAAAAGCAGTCATGTCAAGTCAGGGACTCACGCCCTCAAAGTCATCCCTCATGCCCGTGGAACTCCTTCCTCACTGCCGGCAGTCTAGGTACAAATCATGTGATACGTATAACATGTCTCGGCCCATCTCATGGACCCAGTATAGAAACGTGTGGAATACATTCCCGGTTCATCTCATGAACTCGGTAGTCGGGTAGAATACATTCGGCCCATCCATGACGCGGTAGTCGATTGAAATACATTCGGCTCATCCTACTTAACGCGGTAGTCGGGTGGAATACATTCACGGTTCATCCTATGAACGCGGTAGTCGGGTGGAATACATTCCCGGTTCATCCCATGAACCGGTAGTCGAGTAAAATACGGTACTTGCACAACAAGGCTATGACAATAAGCATAGGCAGGTTTCACAACAACAATCATAGGCAAGTTATACACAACTCAAGGTACTTTCTTTTATGTCAAAGTCCGGGTTTTAACCCTAAAGTACTACGTACGTTAAATTCCTTTTAAGAGATCCATTCTTTTTATAAAAGTCACCCAATACCCGTAGTATAAAAATAGAGTGACTTACATCTTTTAAGTAAACCAAAACAATTTCCATACTTTCCTTTTTAAAAACCAATTAAGGCAATACCATGCCTTCTTTTTAGACCAAAACACTTCTCTTTTTAAAGTCAAGTTACCACATTAAAACCAATGATAAAACCCTTCTTTTGTTTTCATAAAGTCGTTATAACCAACTTGCCATAAAGCTGTTATAACACTTTATGTTTTAAACCATTTTAAGACAAAAAAATGCCTTCCTTTTCCCTAGAGTTCCAGTTTGCCTAATTTCAATTACTCAAGTCTCTTTACTTTAGAAAAGTTTCATAGTTCAATGTCTTAATCTCTTTTAAAACAATTGAATAACATATAGGTGTGAGCAGTTTATTCTTGTTTATAACCAATTTATTAAAGCAGCCATGATCTAGAAAATGTAATATCATTTTGTCTCATCTTAGCTTCTATGCAGATGGAGGTTTCTACTGGTTTTAGTAATACTTCATTATTCATTACATTTCCTTTATTAACGCTGCCGTGGTTTGTTGATACTCATTCTGATTTCCGGAATCAGTAAAACATTTATTCTTTTTAAAACCAAGTACCCATTACTCACGAATGAGGTTTCACACTGTTAACAAACTTCATATCAATACAATTAAGTCAAGTCTCTTATCTTTTAAGATTAAGTCTCTTAACTTCTAAAAATCAGTAAACCATTTTTTTTATCTCTCTTAAGACGTTATACCTAACTTCCCATAAAGCTAGTATAACTCTTATGTTTTCAAAACCAAGTATTACTCTTCTTTCAAAAAGGTTTCTTATTTCTTTTGAAATACTTCAAGATTCTTCTTATTCAGGCTTAAGTCAAAAGACATTGCCGTAACACTACATTCAGTTAACACACGTACGTCTACCGTACTATATCTATATTCCTTTTAAAATATTTCAAGGTTCTTATTATTCAGGCTTAAGTCAAAAGACATTCTTTGCATAACTATATTCAGTTAGCACACGTACATCTACCATATAATATATACATATTATTCAGGCTTAAGTCAAAAGACATTGCCACACGTACGTCTACCGTACTATATGTATTCTTTTAAAATACTTCATGCTCAAGAGTATAGGAAGAATCACATACCTCGCGACGATTATCGACTATAAGCAAAACGCTCCACGGCTATAACCCGGCTAGCCTTGTCCACCTTCTAAGTAGCACATGCTACTTGCAGAACATTCAACCAATAAAGGTTATCAGTCTACTGTAAATACAGTCCTATGTAAGTACAGTTTAATCTTCTATCTTAATATTCTTCTGATGTGATTTCAGTTCAAGTCTATTCTTGTAATATCCTTCTATTACAGTTCAATTCTCTTCTATGAATCTTATATTCATTTCTATACAACTACGATGTAATTCCCAATTACAATAGAAGGGCGGAGTATTTACCTCGATGAGCCCAAAATTATCCAATTTTAACGTCGATCCTGAGCAACGTTTAGCTCCTACTCCGAGTGCTCCAATCCGCTCCAAACAACCCTTAGAAGTTCTACGCAACTTCTACTTAACACTTCAACCGACTATGAAGGTTTTCCTTAGGGTTTCATTTTTGTGGCTAAAGGAAAGTATAATAGTATTTCGGACTACGTATAGAGGTAACTTTGGAAAGTACTACAAGGTATATGGGCTAAAGTATTTGGGCATTATAACAATACTTGGAGAGTATTTCAATACCACAAAAGGGGGGTATTATACAAAAGCAACTAGGCTAGGGGGGAGGGTTTGCCACGGCTAGGGCTCACAAAGGGGGGGGGGGGGGGGTATTTCTCTCGGCCAAAAGGCCTCAACAAAGGGGGAGGGTGTGGCGGACGAATTCAAGAGGGAGGGAGTAGTGTGAGACTTAGAAAGATTGCTCAAGTTTGGATGAAGAAAGTCTTCAACTTAGAGGGGTATTTATAGGTCAAGCAATGGCCAACCAATGGCCAAGATCAAGCCAAGTGCCATGCAAGTGTAGGGTCAAGATTTAACCATGTGGACCTTATCCATCTACCACCAAAATATCACAAATATCCTACCTACTCCCTTGCCACCTTTCGTCCAACTTGCCGCCCCAAGTCCTTCCAATGTGAGGGTGACACTTGTCACCCTCCCGTTGGTCCAAAATGTTTCGTCTCTCGGAAAAATCCGCAAAAATTAGAAATGACATAGCCGGAATTTTCCTTTCGCAAGTCTAGTAAAACGTTTCGTCAAAAAACGATTCTTTTCGGCACTTGTGCCCAAATTTCGAACCTATGCCTACTTTAAGGCTTAAATTTTATACGTACGCCCTCACGTACATACTCTGGAAATACGGGGTATAACACACCCAACGTGTCAGTATGTCCAAAAGAAATAACAAGATAATACTCAAAGTGGACGCATACCCGTGGGCCACCCAACGTGTCAGTATGTCCAAAAGAAACAACAAGATAATACTCAAAGTGGACGCATACCCGTGGACCATCCAACGTGTCAGTATGTCCAAGCAATCAATCAGATAGCCGGCCCTCCCCGAGAGACACGGTAGCACAGAATCAAAACACTTGCACAACAAAGGCTATCACAACAAGCATAGGCAAGTTCAACGTACTTTCATTTTATGTCAACAATTCGGGTTTCAACCCCAAAATACTACATACTTTCATTCTTTCAAAAAGACCTCTTTTTACGTAAAAGCCATACGATACTAATACTCGTAGTATCAAAACACGTTTTCTTTTCAAACAAAATTACTTCACCTTCGTAAAAATCTTTACAAGACTTTTTAAAATCATGTACTCTATACTTTTTAAACCAAGTGCTTTTCTTTTAAAACAACATCAAGTATACTCTTTAAAACCCAAATAACTTACTCTTTTCAAAACAAGTAACCTATACTTAAATCAAGTTACTTCTCCTTTTCCGAAATCAAGTCGTTTATAAGTCAAGTCTCTTATCTTTCAAGATCAAGTCTCTTAACTTTCAAAATCAAGTCGCTTAGCTTCCAAAATCAAATCTTTCTTTTATCTTCACAAAGTCGTTATAACTAACTTCCCATAAAGCCATTATAACACTTTATGTTTTAAACAAACAAAATTCATTTCACACACGTACGTCTACCGTACTATATAGTTCACAACAATCATGCTCAAGAGTATAGGAAGAATCACATACCTCTTCGGATTAATCCACAAGCTAAGTCGAGTATGCCGCGCGTAGAAGATCCACCTATAATAACCACAATACATCTATCAACTTCTAGTTCTCTTTGTAGAATAATTCTAACTACAAGGATCCTTATCCTACGGAAAATTCGGCAGCACCTCCCCCCCTGCAAACACATAAATAACCTCCTATAACAAGGCCGGCTACCAAGCCAACAACTCCATGGGGATTACATGTCTAACCGGACGTGTACAATACTGCCTCACAATAATACTACACAAGTCTACTGTAAATACAGTCCAATGTAAATACAGTTCAATCCTTTATAATCATCCTTCCAATATATCTTATACTCAATTCTAAACTACTACAATATGTAATATCCAATTACAATAGGAGGACATAAATCATTACCTCGATAAGCCCAAAATTATCCAAGATATATAAGTCGATCCTGAGCAACGTTTAGCTCCAAATCCTTACGCTCCAACCCGCTCCAAGAAACCCTTAGAAGTTTCTAAACAAATTCTCTTAATACTTCATCTAAGCTATGAAGATTTTTCTAGGGTTTCATTTTGCGACTAATGGAAAAAGTAGTATTTCCGGGCTCTTATGTTGGGATTACTTTAGAATACTACTAGGGATACTAGGCTAAGGTATTTGGGATTATACAACAATACTTGAAGTATTTCTCTACACAAAGTGGGGGGACGAGAACACCACAAAGGGAGGGGATATTTTGCCTTGGAAAAACTAAGTGTGGGATGAAATTATGTCTTGCACTAAGGGGGGTATTTATAGAGAAATCAAGGGCCAAGATCAAGGCAAGTGTGTGGTCTAGATTGGGCCATGTGTGTGTGGGTCCCACCACACCACATGGCCAACAAAAAACAAGACAAGTGGTTTGCCACTTGTAAGGCCATTTCGGCCAAGGGACAAGTGTCTAGCCACTTGTCCCACCATTTCGGCCAAGGTGGCCACATGGGGGTGACACGTGTCGCCCCCCTACTCGTCCAAAATATTTCATCTTCCGAAAATATCCAAAATACCGAAAAACTCGAAAATAAAGTGGGCCCCACAAAACCGTAAATTTCTCCCTGGGCCCCAGGTGACCATTTCCGAAAATAAAATTCCATAATTCTAAAATAATCCAAGAAGTCCAAATACCAAATCTGGGAATCCAATTCCCATTAACGAACCTTTTTCTTTCACAAAATCCGGAAACTTTTCCGTGGAAAAATCACATCTTTCTTTCTTTCCAATATTACTGTCGTATTCTCGTACGTACGTCCTCACATACATACCATGGAACTACGGGGTGTAACAGTAGGGTCACGAGGGTGTTAGGCTCAAGTTTAGTTAAATCGTCGTACGAGTTCGCAGATGCGTTCGACCAGTAGTCGGGACAATGAGGTCAGCCTATATTGTCTTTCAGTCAGGACTGTTTACTCGGCGGAGGGTTATGCGAGATGTTATATATCAGGAAGGTTGTGAGGCTGCATGGGGTTCCTACTTTTATTTTATGACAGGCAGTGGAGCCCAGTTTACGGCTATTTTTTTTCTTTTTCTAGAGGTTTTACCAGGCGGGGTTAGGAATTCAGGTGAGTCTCAGTATTGCATTTACCCTCGGGCCGACGGACAAACAGCGCATTTTATCCAGACATTTGAGGATAGGTTACGGGCCGATGTTTGGATTTCAGGGGTAGCTGTAAGGATTATTTGCCTCTTGTTGAGTGAGTATTATAATAGCTACCATTTCAGTATTCAGATGTCGCCTTATGAAGCCTTATATGGGAGGAAGTGTAGGTTGCCGGTCGATTGGATCGAGGTTGGCAAGGTTCAGATAGTTGGTCCATACTTGATTCAGCAGGATGTGGATAGGGTGAAGCTTATTCAGAAGAAGTTATTAGCAGCTCAGAGTCAACAGAAGTCATGCGGATAATCGGCGTCGACACTTGGAGTTCAGGTTGACGGTGGGTCTTCTTGAAGGTACCACCCCAGAAGGGTGTGACGAGATTTGGAAAGCAGGGGAAACTTAGCCCGAGGTACTTTAGGCCTTTTCAGATCGTTGTAGAATAGGCCAGGTTTCCTATAAGTTAGAACTACCGTCCGACTTAGGAGGTATCACGACCCGAACTCGGGCCCGTGACTGGTGCCTTACCCCGGGCACCCTAGTGATACAACATCAGAGTAATCAGCGGAAATATAAAACAATAACATGAAATAGCATGAAGTATGAAATAATAATCTGAGAAAAATTGCCTTTCGGCATGTATATATGAAAACTTAAATCCGAACAGTTACATCCCACTTACAACTCGCCACAACAAGACTACGGACCTCTAAGAGTGACATGACAACAATGGCGGACAGGGCCCGCCATACCCCGAATGTAAGCACCTACTACGACGGGGACTATACGTCGATAAGCCTCCGAGAAACGGAGCTTCCCAAACGCTGTGACCACGAGAGCTAGGATCAACGGCGGTGTACCTCAACTGCGGCATGAACGCGGCCCGAAGGAGGTCAAGACAACATTTACCAAGTATGTGAAATCGAAATATCAGTAAATGAAATCATAGCAGTCTATATAAAGCAGGAGACATGTATGATAACCAAACTACAGTTCACAATAAATAAGCAGTCATGTCAAGTCAGGGACTCACGCCCTCAAAGTTATCACTCAAATATAACAATGGGTCTCACGCCCACAACATCAATCATGCCCGTGGAATACCTTCCTCACTGCCGACAGTCTATGATATAAAAGCACCAAGGAATACACATGAACACCAGGTCCCACCTGTGTCATCATAACACCGTACGGGGTAAGTACGAAGGCATAGCCGACTACTAAAACCCACAGTACAAGCAAGGTCATAAACTGTATCATGAGACCTGTCTAGACCGTCACATGATCAAAGCTGGCCACTCGCCCGCAGTATCTAATGTGCGCGTCTAGCCCTGGAACTTCCCGCAGCTCCGCATAGGCCACTCCAATGGCCCGCATGAGGTATTCCCCGCATCGAGGGTAGCTACTCCCCGGCAGCGTCCTGGACTCGCCGTCCGCATGGCCACATAGACCGCATGAGGTATAACCCCGCACACTAACCTGGAACTCTCGTAGCTCCGCATAGATCCCCAGGACCCGCATGAGGTATTCTCGAATCATGGTCCCAGACCGCCTGAGTCTACCCCGCATCGGAGGGCAGCTTAACCCCCGGAATTATGTCAAGAGGTGAGTGATGTAATACTAGCATAACGGCTTACCGTTAGACAACATAAGCACAACAAGGGAAACCCCTTTACACAAACATCACAAGACACTAACACACGTAGCATCCTAGCATGTTTCCTTATCAAATCAACAAGAAGTATTACAAGGCTATCACAAACCAACACAATCAAATTATTCACACAAGTTACTTTCTACTATATGATTAACAAGATCGGGTTTTTATCCCCAAAGTACTTCATACATTAACTCTTTAAAAGATACGTTATTTTCACAAAAGTCACACAATACCCGTAGTATATAAAAATAGAGTGATTATCTTTTGAAGTAAATCAAAACACTTTTCTTTGTAAAATCAAGTAACCACATTCTTTTCCAAACGTTCAAGTTTGCCTAACTTCAAATGTTCAAGTTTCTCATTTTTCGAAAGGTTTCGTAGTTCATAGTTTTAATCCTTTAAAACAATTTGAGAAACATATACCCTATGTGTGAGTAGTTTATTCTTGTTCATAACAATCTTATTACAACAGCCATGATCTAGGAAATGTAATATCATTTTGTCTCATCTTAGCTTCTATGTAGATGGAAGTTTCTACTGGTTTTAATAATACTTTATTAGACAAAACATTTCCCTTTATTAGCGCTGATGTGGTTTGTTCGATACTTATTCTGATTTCCGAAATCAGTAAAACATTATTCCTTTTTAAAGGCCAAAACACTCATTACTTACGAATGAGGTTTTTACAACATTTTTATCAAAATGTTAATTACCCAGTAAAACAAGTTAAGTCTCTTATCTTTCAAGATCAAGTCTCTTAACTTCTACAATCAATAAACCATTCTTTTACCTACATAGAGTCGTTATAACTAACTTCTCATAAAGCTATTATAACACCCTATGTTTTAAACCAACCAAACTCATTTAACACACGTACGTCTACCGTACTACATAGTTTACAAAACACCATGCTAGAAAGGATAGGAAGAGGTTCACATACCTCGTGACGATTTATCGACTATAAGCAAAACGCTCCAAGTACCTCAAACCGTCGGCTACTCCTTAAGCCAAGTAGATCACGCCATACGTATTACTTCAACCTATAGAGGCCACAAGGCGCCTATTAACATCTAGATCTCAACGTAGAATATTCTACAGAAAATTGGCACCTCCCCGCAAATGGCAGCGTAAATCTCCTCTCTATCGAGGCGCCACCAAGCCAACCGAGGGTTTATACGCTTAACCGGACGTGTATGCTTCTACTTCATAGTAATGCTACACAAGTCTCATGTCTGATACCCTATGTAATTCTGATTCGATTCTCTTTCTTTAAATTCAGGCTTAAGTCAAAAGACATTGCCGCAAGACTATGCTCATTTCTATATATAGTATACTTCAACTATATATTACAGCAACAAGTAATTTCCAATTACAATAGGGGACAAGATTATTTACCTCGATAAGCCCAAAATTATCCAAGTTTAATGTCGATCCTGAGCAACGCTTAGCTCCACTCGGTGCTCCACCGCTCCAAACAACCCTTAGAAGTTCTACGTAACTTCTTCTTAACACTTCAACCAACTATGAAGGTTTTCCTTAGGGTTTCGGTTTGAGACAAAAGGACATCTGAGTATTTCAGCTCTACGTATAGAGGTATCTTTGGAATACTACAAGGTATACGGCTAAGGTATTTTGGGTATAGTAACAATACTTTGGAGAGTATTTCTACCAAGAGGGGGGGTATTTATACGAGACAACACCACAAGGGGGGGTGTATACCCCTCGGCCAACCCCACTAGGAGGGGGTACTCTCGGCGAGGGGAGGGCTCTCGGCCAGGGCCTTCTCAAAGGGGAGGAGGCTAGGGCGAGACACTACTCAAAGGGGAAGAGCTCTCAAGACTTAGGAAAGTTTAGGAATGGATGAAGAAGTCTTCAAAGGGGTATTTATAGGAAGACCAAGGGTCAAGATCTAGCCAAGTGGGGGGCAAGTGGAGGGCCAAGATATGCCCAAGTGCCCCCTAGACCCTACTCCTTAAAACCCTCACAAATATCTTGCCCAAACTTATCTTGAAATCGTCCCATGTGCGCGCCACTGGCGCCACTATGAGGGTGACACTTGTCACCCTCCGTTGGTCCAAAATGTTTCGTCTCTAGGAAAAATCCGCAAAAATTAGAAATGACATAGACGGAATTTTCCCTGCTCAATTAGTGGAAAACGTTTCGTCGAAAAACGACTCTATACGGGTGTTGTGCACAAAAATAATTCGTCCAAGACAACTTTAAAGTTCAAACTTTTCTACGTCGCCCCACGTACATACTGAAATACGGTGTATAACATTCTCCTCGCAGAAACATTCGTCCCGAATGTTCCTTCTAAGTCTCAAACAACCATGCGCCAGTATAGTCTTCACTACTATACTTACGAGAACAATCCTGCCACACCTGGCCACAGAAATACCTGCGCAAATACTTACATCCAAGTCCACGAGGAAACACCTCTAACATCACAAAAACCCTTACCCGAGGTCTAAATATACTTCTTTCGCACCTTCTCCTTACGAAAGAAATGATCACATCTATGCCCGCCATACATGCCCGCTTCTTCCCTTACGTGTCGTACCCTTCTTGTACACTCAAACTCTTTCTCATAACTTACCACATTTCATTCTTCTTGGTTTCAAAATTCGTCACACCCTATCCGGGGTGACACCTTCAAGAAGACCGACCGTCAACCTGAACTCTAAGCGTCGTCGCCGATTATCCGCACGATTTCTCTAAGCTGCCAATAACCTCTTCTATACAAGCTTCACCCTATCCACAGTCTGCTGGAACAAGCCTGAACCAACTATCTGAACCTTGCCAACATCGAACCAATCGACCGGCAACTTACACTTCCGTCCCTACAAGGCTTCATAAGGCGATATCCGAACACTGAAATGGTAGCTTAAACACTCCCTCCACAGGAGACAACAATCCTCACGGCTACCCCTGAAATCAAAACACTGGCCCGAGGACGAATGCGCTACTGAGACTCACCTGAGTTCCTAACTCTGCCTGGTAAAACTTCCAGAAAACGAAATAGCCACCACCTGGGCTTCACTGTCTGCCATAAGGTGAAAGTAGGCACCCCGTGCAGCCTTACAACCTTCCTGATAAAAACACCTCGCATAACTCTCTGCCGAGTAAACAGTCCTGACTGAAGGACAAGATGGACTGACCTCATCGGCCCGACTACTGGTCGAACGCATCTACGAACTCGTACGATGTTTAACTAAACTTGGGCCTAACACCCTCGTGACCCTACCACCTGGCGGGACCACCACAAACTGACCCCACCACCATACAGGCCGCGGGTTGACCCGCAACGTGGCCTCAACCCGACCCGGCAACGCGCAAAACACTAGCTCCCCGATCCGGAAAACTCTCACTAATCACGTTACGAAAACCTAGCGGTCTTCTTAGCTCAACTACCCTCTCTCATTTCATACTACTCAGGGACTTATCACACAATATATCTCTCGTGCACTATGCACTCCGATAAGGGTCAAACATAAAATAAATCTTTACTCGAGATGGCCTTACCTCTAAGGTTTCCACGCATAACACTCTAAGGCTTACACTTTCTCTATCCCCCAATCTTTCCCGGTTACTAACCATGATTTCTAATCACAACTAACACACTGCTATCAGAACATAGCACTTATGATATACTCATCCTATCACACATAGTGATCTTCAGAGGGTTAAGGATATACCTTTTCTCTCGCTCACTCCTTAGTCGTTCTAATAAAACTCGCCGTGAGGCGTAGCTATGGAAGATGACGAACTACCCACCGATCCTGAAGGCTGAGTCCTCCTACTAGGATATCCTTCGACACCTGGCCCTGACGGCCGTAGGTACAACAAGTACCAACTAAAAGACGACATTCCCCGGGATGACGTGCATCGCCGCTGCGAAAAAGCGAATCCGGTGTTTGGAACCTACGTGTAGCTGTGAACCGGAAGCTCTGGAGCTCTGACCAACTCCGGCTTACCCCGAACGTTCTGAACCCTGTGGAGGACCACTCTGCACTGGTGGATGTGCATATCTAATCTGCTGGTGAGGCGATTCGCCTCGAAAGTTACCAAAGGACCTTCATTGCTCGACCTTCTCGCCGCTATCGTTGGTTAACCCGTCGATCTCTACGTTTCTTGGCCTGCTGCGCATAAGCCCGTACACAGGCCATGCTTAAGCCCAACTGAAGAATTTCTCTTGCACAACCCTCTCTTAGATAGTCATCAAGACTCGCGGTACATCGGTATACTCTCTGGTAGCCAAATCCATAGTTAGTAACAGGGTCGCCTCTTTGCAATCTATATTCTCTGTTCCCGGTCGTGGAACTGAAGGTTCAAATATCATGGTCGCAGTAGGCACTGCTGCCGCTGTGCTAAACTCTGTTAGGGCTGGTGACGTAGCATAACTCCCAGAATGAAATACCACCCCAGGTGATGATTGGGCCTGTGCCCTCGTAACCCTCTGAACTCTACTCGCAGCTCCCTCGGCTGCCTTGCCCTCCTGGGCCCGGGTTTGCCCTACGCGGAGGCATAATGGTAAGGGAAAGAAATACGTTAGAGGGTCCAACTTTACAACACAACTCTAAGGCACGATCTCAGAGTGAGAAGAATGGAAACCAATCCTAAATATCCTATAGCCTCCTGATTATTGGTGTGGTGCACAACACACCGATAATCAAGACTCTACTAGATACGGTCTGTAGACACTTTCCGAGGATTAACTGCTCTGATACCACTTTTGTCACGACCCGAACCTGGGCCCGTGACTGGTGCCTTACCCCGGGCACCCTAGTGATACAACATCAGAGTAATCAGCGGAAATATAAAACAATAACATGAAATAGCATGAAGTATGAAATAATAATCTGAGAAAAATTGCCTTTCGGCATGTATATATGAAAACTTAAATCCGAACAGTTACATCCCACTTACAACTCTGCCCACAACAGTACTACAGACCTCTAAGAGTGACATGACAACAATGGCGGGACAGGGCCCCGCCATACCCCTGAATGTAAGCACCTACTACGACAGGGGACTATACCACTGATAAGCCTCCGGAGAAACGGAGCTTCCCAACGCGAATGCGTGACCACGAGAGCTAGGATCAACGACTGGTGTACCTCAACCTGCGGCATGAACGCAGCCCCCCGAAGGAGGTCAGTATAACATGTACCAAGTATGTGGCGAAAATCACGTAAATGAAATCATAGCGATCTATATAAAGCAGAGACATGTATGATAACCAAACTACGATTCCTGATAAATAAGCAATATGTCACGTCGAGGACTTACGCCTCAAAGTTATCACTCAAATATAACAATGGGTCTCACGCCACAACATCAATCATGCGTGGAATACCTTCTCACCGCTGGCGATCTATGATATAAAAGCACCAAGGAATACACATGAACACGTGTCCCACGTGTCATCATAACACCGTCGGGGTAAATGCGAAGGCATAGCCGACTACTAAAACCCACAAGACAAGCAAGGTCATAAATCGTATCATGAGACTGTCTGCACCGTCACATGATCAAAGCCGCCACTCGCCTTGATATCTAATGTGCGCGTCTAGCCCTGGAACTTCCCGCATCTCCGTATAGGCCACTCCAATGGCCCGCATGAGGTATTCCCCGCATCGAGGGTAGCTACTCCCCGGCAGCGTCCTGGACTCGCCGTCCGCATGGCCACATAGACCGCATGAGGTATAACCCCGCACACTAACACGGAACTCTCGTAGCTCGCATAGATCCCGGGACCCGCATGAGGTATTCTCGAATCATGGTCCTGCATCCGCGAGTCTACTCGCGTGGAGGCGCCTTAACCCGGAATTATGTCAAGAGGTGAGTGATGTAATACTAGCATAACGGCCACTGTTAGACAACATAAGCACAACAAGGAAACCCCTTTACACAAACATCACAAGACACTAACACACGTAGCATCCTAGCATGTTTCCTTATCAAATCAACAAGAAGTATTACAAGGCTATCACAAACCAACACAATCAAATTATTCACACAAGTTACTTTCTACTATATGATTAACAAGATCGGGTTTTTATCCCCAAAGTACTTCATACATTAACTCTTTAAAAGATACATTATTTTCACAAAAGTCACACAATACCCGTAGTATATAAAAATAGAGTGATTATCTTTTGAAGTAAATCAAAACACTTTTCTTTGTAAAATCAAGTAACCACATTCTTTTCCAAACGTTCAAGTTTGCCTAATTTCAAATGTTCAAGTTTCTCATTTTTCGAAAGGTTTCGTAGTTCATAGTTTTAATCCTTTAAAACAATTTGAGAAACATATACCCTATGTGTGAGTAGTTTATTCTTGTTCATAACAATCTTATTACAGCAGCCATGATCTAGGAAATGTAATATCATTTTATCTCATCTTAGCTTCTATGTAGATGGAAGTTTCTACTGGTTTTAATAATACTTTATTAGTCAAAACATTTCCCTTTATTAGCGCTGCTGTGGTTTGTTCGATACTTATTCTGATTTCCGAAATCAGTAAAACATTATTCCTTTTTAAAGGCCAAAACACTCATTACTTACGAATGAGGTTTTTACAACATTTTTATCAAAATGTTAATTACCCAGTAAAACAAGTTAAGTCTCTTATCTTTCAAGATCAAGTCTCTTAACTTCTACAATCAATAAACCATTATTTTACCTACATAGAGTCGTTATAACTAACTTCTCATAAAGCTATTATAACACCCTATGTTTTAAACCAACCAAACTCATTTAACACACGTACGTCTACCGTACTACATAGTTTACAAAACATCATGCTAGAAAGGATAGGAAGAGGTTCACATACCTTGTGACGATTTATCGACTATAAGCAAAACGCTCCAAGTACCTCAAACCGTCGGCTACTCCTTAAGCCAAGTAGATCACGCCATACGTAGTACTTCAACCTATAGAGGCCACAAGGCGCCTATTAACATCTAGATCTCAACGTAGAATATTCTACAAAAATACGCAGACCTCCCCCAAATCCGCGTAAATCTCTCTCTATCGAGGCCGCCAAGCCAACCAGGGGGTTTATACGCTTAACCTGGGCGTGTCTGATTCTACTTCATAGTAATGCTACAAGTCTCATGTCTGATCTATGTAATTACTGATTCGATTCTCTTTCTTTAAATTCAGGCTTAAGTCAAAAGACATTGCCGCAAGACTATGTTCAGTTCTATATATAGTATACTTCAACTATATATTACAGCAACAAGTAATTTCCAATTACAATAGGGGACAAGATTATTTACCTCGATAAGCCCAAAATTATCCAAGTTTAATGTCGATCCTGAGCAACGCTTAGCTCCAACTCCGGGTGCTCCAACCCGCTCCAAACAACCCTTAGAAGTTCTACGCAACTTCTTCTTAACACTTCAACCAACTATGAAGGTTTTCCTTAGGGTTTCGGTTTGAGACAAAAAGGACATACGGTAGTATTTCCGGGCTCTACGTATAGAGGTATCTTTGGAATACTACAAGGTGTAGTATTTTGGGTATAGTAACAATACTTTGGAGAGTATTTCTACCAAGAGGGGGGGTATTTATACGAGACAACACCACAAGGGGGGGTGTATACCCCTCGGCCAACCCCACTATGAGGGGGTACTCTCGGCGAAGGGGGGAGGGGCTCTCGGCCAAGGGGCCTTCTCAACGGGGGAGGCTAGGGGCGAGACACTACTCAAAGGGGAAGATCTCTCAAGACTTAGGAAAGTTTAGGAATGGATGAAGAAGTCTTCAAAGGGGGGGTATTTATAGGAAGACCAAGGGTCAAGATCTAGCCAAGTGGGGCAAGTGGAGGGCAAGATATGCCCAGTGCCCCAGACCTACTCCTTAAAACCTCACAAATATCTTGCCCAAACTTATCTTGAAATCGTCCCATGTGCGCCCACCACAACGCCCACTATGAGGTGACACTTGTCACCCTCCGTTGGTCCAAAATGTTTCGTCTCTCGGAAAAATCCGCAAAAATTAGAAATGACATAGCGGAATTTTCCTTCGAAGTGTGTAAAGCGTTTCGTCGAAAACGACTCTAATCGGGTGTTGTGCACAAAAATAATTCGTCCAAGCCAACTTTAAAGTTCAAACTTTTCACGTCGCCCCACGTACATACTGAAATACGAGGTATAACGGGAGCGATGCGTCCGGTCTTCCATATTGCTATGTTTCGGAAGAGTATCGGAGATCCATTCAGAGTGTTCCCAGTTAATGGTGACCAAGTTGGAAATGGTAACCCCGAGATTTTTGAAAACTGGAGCAACGACAGAAATGTGGTACATATAGTAGGAAGAGTTCGAGTGTACGAGGAGGGTACGACGAGTGTACGAGGAGGGTACGACGAGTAAGAAAAGAGGCGTAGGTGTGTTAAGAAGATGGAAGTGTCCTTTTTATAAGTAAAGATGTGAAGAAAGTATCCTTTGAACCATGGGTGGAGCTAATGGTATTGTTATACGCTTTAGAGATGATTCTTCGTTGGCTTGGATGTGAATTTTTGCGCATATGTTGTATTATGGCCATGTGTGGCATAATTGGTTTCATAAGTATAATAGGGAAGACTATACCGGCAGGTAGGTTTGGAGACTTAGAAGGAACATTCGGGACGAATGTTTCTAAGGGGGGAAAAATGTTACACCCCGTAGTTCCAGGGTATGCATACGAAGACGTTCGTACGAGAATACGACACAAAAATTGGAAAGGAAGAAATATGTGATTTTTTGACGAAAAAGTTTCCAGATTTTTGTGAAGGAAAAAGGTTCGTTAATGGGAATTGGATTCCCAGATTTGGTATTCGGACTTTTTGGAATATTTGAGAATTATAGAATTTTATTTCCGGAATTGGTCACGTGGGGCCCACGGGAAAAATTTACGGTTTTGTGGGGCCCACTTTATTTTCGGATTTTTGGCATTACGGATATTTTTCGGGAGATGAAATATTTTGGACGAGTAGGGGGGCGACACGTGTCACCCCATGTGGCCCTATTGGCCGAAATTAAGGGTGGCATTGGACGTTTTTTTGAGACACATGTCTCATTGTTGTGGTAGCCACATGTCTCATTGTTGTGGTGGACACTTGGTTGGTAGACTCCACTCACACATGGACCCAATCTTCACCATACACTTGCCTTGATCTTAGCCTTTGATTTCTCTATAAATACCCCCATAAGTGCAAGACTTTATTCATCCCACACTTGAAATAATTTCCAAGGAAAAATTCTCCCTCCCTCCCTTTGTGGTTCTCGTCCAACACCACCCCCCCCCCTCTTGTGAAAGAATTTCTTCAAGTATTGTTATAATCCCATATACCTTAGCCTAAAATCCCTTGTAGTATTCCAAAGTTATCTTTATACTAAGAGCCCGAAAACACTACTTTATTCCAATAGTCGCAAAAATGAAACCCTAGAAAAATCTTCATAGTTGGATGAAGTGTTAAGAGAAGTTGTTTAGAAACTTCTAAGGGTTGCTTGGAGCGGGTTGGAGCGTAAGGATTAGGAGCTAAACGTTGCTCAGGATCGACTTATAAAACTTGGATAATTTTGGGCTTATCGAGGTAATGATCTTTATCCCCCTATTGTAATTGGAAATTACAGGTTGTAGTAATGTATAGTTGAGTATACTATATATAGAATGAATATTGATAAGAATTGTTGTATTTACATTGAATTTGTATTCTGATAGACTTGTAGTATTATTGTGGGGCCGAATTGTACACGTTCGGTTAGACGTGTAATCCCCTCCGAGTTGTTGGCTTGGTAGCGGGCCTTGATAGTGGAGATTATTTACGTGGTTACGGGGGGGGGGGGGGGAGGTGCTGTCGAATTTTCCGTAGAATATGGAACCTTGTACTTAGAAATATTCTACGAAGGGATCTAGAAGTTAATAACCGTTTTATGGCCATTATAGGTTGAAGTACTACGAGTAGCGTATTCTACTTGAAGGGTGGAAAAGGCTAGCAAGGTTATAGTATTTTGGAGCGTTTTGCTAATTGTCGATAATCGTCGCGAGGTATGTGAACCTCTTCCTATAATTTCTAGCATGATTGTTGTGAAATATATATAGTGCGGTAGACGCACGTGTGTTTAAAGGAATTTGATTTTCCTTTTGTGTCCTTGACTTGATTCCAAAGTTAAGTGACTTGTTATGAAATATTAAGGACTTGAATTATGTTAAAAAGTTGTAAAACCTCATTCATGAGTAATGGGTGTGTGGTCTTTTAAAGAATAAAGTTATCTTGATTTCGAAAATGAGAATAGTTGTCCTTGGTTGGTTTAAAACATAAAGTGTTATAATAGCTTTATGGGAAGTTATTTATAACGACGTTATGAAAACAAAAGAATGGTTTTATCATTGGATTTAAAATGATAACTTGACTTATAAACAACTTGATTTTGGGAAAGGAGAAGTAACTTGATTTAAAGGTATAGGTTACTTGTTTTTAAAAAGAGTAAGACATTTGGTTTAAAAAGTATATTGCTACTTGACTTTAAAAAGGAAAAGTGTCTTTGTTTTAAAGGAAGGCATGATTTTGTCTTAAAATGGTTTAAAAAGGAAGGCATGCTTTTGTCTTAAGATTGGTTTAAAAAGAAGGTATGGAAATTGTTTTGGTTTACTTAAAAAGATAGTTACTCTATTTTGATACTACGGTTATCGTGTGACTCTTGTGAAAGAAATAGATCTTTTTAAAGATTTAAAATATATAGTACTTTGGGGTTAAAACCCAGATTTGTTGACATAAAATAAAAGTACCTTGTGTGAGTAACTTGCCTATGTTTTGCTTGTGATAGCCTTGTAATACTTTCTTGTTGGTTTGATAAGTAAACATGTTATGATGCTACGTGTGTTAGCATCTTGTGACGTTTGTGTACAGGGGATTTTTCTTATTGTGCTTATGTTGTTTAACGATAAGCCCGTTGTGCTGGTATTATATCACTTACCCCCCTGACTTGTTATGAGCCGCGGGTTAGCTACCCCCGATGCGAGGAATACCTCATGCGGGTCCATGGGACTATGCGAGCTCTGGAGTTCGAGGAACGCGGGTGTATTCTGGCCGATGTGAGGAATGCCTCATGCGGTCCATGTGAGGCCATGCGGACTGTGGGAGTCCAGGAAGATACCGCGGGTTAGCTACCCCCGATGCGAGGAGTACCTCATGCGGCCCTATGTGGCCTATGCGGAGCTGCGGTGAGTTCCAGGGTTAGACGCACACAATGATAATGAGGGCGAGTGGCCCGCCGATCGTGTGGCGATGCAGAAAGACCTCGCGATACAGTTTTATAGCATTATTGGTACGGTAGGTCCTAGTAGTTGGCTATGCCTTCGTACTTACCCCGTACAGTTTTATGACACAGGTGGGACCTGGTGTTCATGTGTACTCCTTGGTGTTGTTATATCATAGACTGCCGGCAATGAGGAAGGAATTCCACGGGCATGATTGATATGGTGGGCGTGAGACCCACGGTTATATTTGAGTGATGACTTTGAGGGCGTGAGTCCCTGACTTGACATGACTGCTTACATATTGTGTATCGTAGTTTGGTTATCATATATGTCTCCTGTTTTATATAGACTATTATGATTTCATTTACTGTATTTTCAGTTTCACATACTGTACTGTTATCGACCTCGCCCGTGGCCGCGCCCACGCCGCAGGTAGAGGTACACCAGTTGTTGATCCTCGCTCATAGGATCACAGTTCAGCGTTTTGGGAAGCTCCGTTTCTCCGGAGGCTTATCTTTTGGTATGATTCCCTGAGATTGTAGGTACTTGTACATTCAGGGGTATGGCGGGGCCCTGTCCCGTCATAGTTGTTATAAAAATTCTTAGAGGTCTGTAGTACTGTTGTGGGCAGGGTTTGTAAAGGATGTAACTGTTCAAGTTTTTATTTATATATACAGAAAGGTAACCGTTTTGGTTAGCCTGTTTTCTTATTTCACTGTCTATCTTTTATGAGTTTTTATTTCCGCTGATTTTCTCTGATGTTGTATCACTAGGGTGTCCGGGGTAAGGCACCAGTCGCGGGCCCGAGGTCGGGTCGTGACAGGAAGTGCTGCCCGATTTTCCGTAGAATAAGAGACTGTATACTTAGTATTATTCTACGTTAGAAGCTAGAAATTGATAGTCATGTTGTGGCCATTATAGGTTGACAATTCTACGTGCAGCGTATTCGACTTAGCTTGTGGATTAAGCCGGAAAGGTATGTGAATCATCTCCTCTTCTTCTAGCATGATTCCTTAAGATAAAGAAAGTAAGTCCTACTCCTTAAATGATCCATTCCTTGGTTGTACTTGGATTGCCTAATGTAGAATGTGTTCTATATACTTCTTTGATTGTACTTTGGATGATTAAATTATAAGTTGTTATAATCCATTTCCTTAATGAAGTTTGGATTCTCAAAAGTGAAAGTATTTTACTTAAAGTACATAGAGTCTTGAAAAGGATTTCTCTTGGTTTATGTAACAAGAAGGCATGGTATTGTCTTGGTTTGTGTAAAAAGGAAAGGCATGGTATTGTCTTGGCTCATGACAAAAAGAAAGGCATGGTAATTGTCTTGATTTGTGTAAAGGCATGGTTTTGTCTTGGTTTGCTTGCATATGGGTTGCTCATATAGACATTCGTGCAAGTGTCATATCTCCACATCTCTGCGTCCCTCCATAAAGGGCCGACAACTTGTTTCAAGGATACCATGGGTTAGCTCCCCATGGGGGTGAGTGATACACACTCACGGCGGGTCGGTATTTGACTCGGGCGGGTTAAATTCCCGGGATATATATAAGTCATGAATTAGCTATCCGTGATGCGAGTATCGTGTACCGATGACTCATTGCGGGTCCTCATGATCTAAGCGGGTGAAATAGTCCCTTGCGGGTGAAATAGTCCTATGATAGGTTGCATTATAACACAGAGGGTGGTTGACCCTGGCACTGGCACAACCTTCATCTTTTGAAACGGTAGTGATTTCATTAATGAAAGGGTGCAGTGTGTGTATGAATTAAAGTGGAACAGTAATTCTCATTGTTAAAGTCATAACTTAAAAGATAAAAAGGATTGCATTACTCTCATGATTGCAAGGTTCAGTGTGCTTACTGATGTTGTATTATATCATGGACTGCCGGCAGTGAGGAAGGATTCCACGGGCATGATTGATATTATGGGCGTGAGACCCATGGTTATATTTGAGTAATGACTTTGAGGGCATGCGTCCCTGACTTGATATGATTGCTTATGTATTGTGTATTGTAGGTTGGCTATCATACATGTCTCCTGTTTTGTTTAGACTGTTATGATTTTATTACAGTACTTACTGTTTCACATACTTGGTACATTCCTCATCGACTTCGCGGCTGCGTTAAATGCCGCAGTTTAGGTACGTGATTTGGTGATCTGCGGTGTAGGACCGCTCGGAGTTTTGGATAGCTCCATCATTCAGGAGTTTATCTTTTTGGTATAGATCCTTCAGTACAGGCTTTTGTATAGTTATGGGTACGGCGGGGCCTTGTCCCGTCATAGTTCAGTATAACTCTTAGAGGTCTGTATTCATATGTGGGATTGGACTCATGTACAGTGTAGTGTCTTTTGATTATGTATATTATATGGCAGCCTTGTCGGCTTTTCCCTTGCACGTACGTTGGTTTTTTTTTTTAAAAAAATGAGGTGTTATTTAAATTCCGCAGTTTACTTGTGTCAGTTAGGTAGAAGGGTGCCCAGGTAGGGCACCAGTCACGGGCCCGGGGTTCGGGGCGTGACAATTTGACCCAAAAATAATTGTCTCTAGGACAAATATACTATCAATATCCCGGCAGCCTAGAGCCAATCTCCAACGTATCTAATGCCCATGTTTTGGAACAATGACCTAAGCGCGGATCGCTGGCCCAGGTACCTCACGCGGGCATGAACGCACCCGCCGAAGGAGTCGATACAACAAGGTACCAAATATGTAAACATGAAGTACAGTAAATAAGATCATGACTGTACAAAAGATGACAGGGACAAGTATAGTAATCAAAATACCAAATCCAACCGTGTCATATAAAATAAGAGCCAACTGTACCTTGTGTCACTGTACCATCTGCATAACCAGCTTTGTATCAACTGTACCCTTTGTACTCAGTACTCTTTGTATCAACTGTACCATTTGTATCCTTTGTTCAATCGTACTCACGTACCGAACCATTGTACTACTGTATCACTGTACCAAGTATACTATCTTACCAGTATCAAAGAAGCATGCCCGTGGAATTCCAACATCACTGTCAGCATGTACAAAGTATAATACCAAACCAACATCACTGGAGCACGCCCATAGAATTCCAACATCACTGTCGGCAAGTCCATGATATAATATAAAATCAACATCACAGAAGCATGCCCGTGGAATTCCAACATCACTTTCAGCACGTCTGTAGAACAATATATAATCAATATCACAGAAGCATGCCCGTGGAATTCCAACATCACTGTCAGCACGTCTGTAGAACAATATATAATCAATATCACAGAAGCATGCCCGTGGAATTCCAACATCACTGTTGTTATACCCCGTATTTCGGTATATGCGTGAGGGAATACGCAAAAGTTTAGCCTTAAAAGTTAGGCTTGGACGAAAATACTTGGGCACAACTCACTAAAAGAATCGTTTCCGTGAAGCGTTTTACACAACTCGCGTAGGATAAATTCCGGCTATGTCATTTCTAATTTTTGCGGATTTTTCCGAGAGACGAAACACTTTGGACCAACAAGAGGGCGACACTTGTCACCCTCTCCTTGGTGGATGTGGGGACGGCATTAGGGCCGAATGAAGGGCTTATTTTGTCTTGGAGTTGGTAGGATATTTTGTGTGCAAGTTGGCTAGGTACACTTGCCCAAATATTGGCCTTACACTTGCCTTGCACTTGGCATAATCTTGGCCATTGGTTGGCCATCCCTTGACCTATAAATACCCCTCTTGTGATGAAGAGTTCTTCATCCACAAACAAGCCTTCCAAGTCTTGAAATCCTCTCCTCTCCCTTAAGCCTTTTCGTCCCACACACCTCCCCTTTGGTGAGCTTGGCGAGGCAACCCTCCCTCTAGCCTAGCCGAAATCTACCCCCTCTTGGTAGAAAAGTTGCCTTCTAGTATTGTTATAATGCCCAAAATACCTAGCCCAAATCCCTTAGTAATTAGTAGAAGATGGAAAGAACTTCTAAGGGTTCTTGGAGCTACCGGAGCGTACAACTTAGGAGCTAAACCTTGCTCAGGCGCGACTTTTATCTAGGATATTATTGGGCTTACCGAGGTAAATAATCCTAACCCTCTTTTGTATTAGAAAATGCATACTGTAGAAGTATAGATAAGTATTGAATACTTAGAAGATTATTCTGAGAATAGAATTGGTATTATCACGATGAAGGGTTTAAAGAAGAATAATCAAACTATACTTACTTAGAATTTGTTTCACAATGAGACTTGAGTAGCTCACCGGGTAGGAAGTGCTGCCCAATTTTCCGTAGGATAGAGAACCCTACGCTTAGTTTTGAGTAGTCTGAACGTTGATAGACGTGTCTGACTATTATAAGTTGATTCTCTGCACACGACATATTCAACTTGGCAGGTGGTTTTCGCTGAGAAGGTATGTGATTCTTCCTAAAGCATGATATTTTAAAATATATATATATATATATATATAGTACGGTAGACGTACATGTGTTGACTGAATAATAACTACGGCAATGTCTTCTGACTTAAGCCTGAATAAAAGCTACGGCAATGTCTTGACTTAAGCACGAATAATAAGAATCTTGATGCATTTCAAAGAATCTTGAATCATTTTTAACAGAAGAGAACTAATTAGTTTTTAAACAAGAAGCTTAAGAGTTATACTAGCTTTATGGGAAGTTAGGTATAACAACTTAAGATTTATAAAAGGAACAGTTTACTTATGTGTTTATAACAGACTTATGTTGAATTATGAAAGAATAATAAAAGGGTTTGATAAGTAGTCATGATATGATGCTATGTGTGGTAGTGACTTGTAACGTTTGTATAAGAGGGTATTCTTGTTGTGCTTATGTTGTTTAACGATAAGCTGTTATGTTAGTATTATATCACTCACCTCTTGACATATTCTGGGGTTAAGCGCCTCCGTCACGGGGTAGACTCGAGCGATGCAGGGACCATGATTCGAGAATACCTCATGCGGGTCGGGGACCTATGCGGAGCTACGAGTTCCGGTTAGTGTGCGGGGTTATACCTCATGCGGTCTATGTGGCCATGCGGACTACGAGTCGGGGCGATGCCGAGGAGTAGCTACCCTCGATGCGGGGTTATACCCTATGCGGGCCTAAGTGAGTGGCCTATCCGGACTACGGGAGTCCAGGATTAGGCTTGCATAATGATACTATGGGCAATTGGCCCTTCTTCGATCATCCGCAGCCTAGAGAAGACCTGCTACAGATTACCTATTGTTGCTCTTGTTTGTGATGTGGCACTATGTGCGGTTTCCTTGGTTGTTTCATACATATTTGTAAACTGGTTTTAAAATGATATGATTTCATTTAAGTACTTTACAGTTTCACATACTTAGTACATTGTCTTGACCTCCTTGAGGCTGCGTTCATGCCGCGGTAAGGGCAGCAGTGCTAGATCCACATCCTTAGGATCTCTTTGCATTGGTGTCGGGAGCTCCATCTTCTAGGAGGCTCTTTTTGGTATGATCTCCTGTATTGTAGATAGTTTTGTACATTCAGGGTATGGCGGGGCCTGTCCGCCATAGTTGTTACTTCCTTAAGTGCAGTAGTCTGAGTGTACAGTTGGGATGTAACTGCAAACCTTGGGTTATTTATATATCTATGCTGAAAGACAAGCTTTTCATCAGATAAACTGTTTCTCATTTTACAACTGTTTCATGTCTTGTTTTATATTTCCGCTGATTTTCTACGATGTATGTTGCAGGTGCGGGTAAGGCACGATCCACGGGCCGAGGCAGTCGTGACAAAAGTGGTATCGAGCGATTAATCCTCGGAAAGTGTCTGAGACCGTATCTAGTAAGTCTTGATTATCGGTGTGTTATGCACCACACCAATAATCGAGGAGGCTATAGGATATTTAGGATTGGTTTCCATTCTTCTCACTCTGAGATCGTGCTTTAGAAGTGTGCTATAAGTTGGACCTCTAACGTATTCCTTTTATGCTTGATTATGCCTCGCGTAAGGCAACCCGCCTGAAGGGCAAGGCACCGAGGAGGCGCTAGTGGGACACCTAGAGTCACGAGGGCTCGAGCCCGGTCGATACCCGAGCGGCGAGTTCTACGACGCCGCCGACCCGAGAGGTTTAGGGCGCAGCGGTGATGAGACCACAGTACCTACACCTCCGGTCCGCGGCTGGAAGCAGATGAGATGGGTTCTGAGAGAGATGGCCCGATTCATGGCCAGATCGTGGCGAACATGAGGCGAGCTAGATGCGGCGATTCGATTCCGGCCCGAGAGCACCCGTGGTTCACGAGGCGAGATAGTTTGAGGCTACGAGATTTCTGAGTTGTAGCCGCGAGTTCTACGGGTCGAGGCGGAGGATGATCCAGGAGTTCGTCCGTCGATTCTGAGAGGATTATGAGGGTGATCGGCGTCGGAGACGAGTCCGTGACGCCGGTTCGCGTCGGTGCGTGATACCGCGATCGATTGGTTTGATTCGTGGGAGTTATCGGGAGAGCACGCGTCCCGCCTACTGGGATGAGTTCTCGGAGGCTTTCCTCACTCACTTCGCCTCGCGGATGAGGAGGGCACGGGCGATAGATTTTTATTCGAGGCGAGAGAGGGCCGTTAGGGAGTACAATGTCGAGTTTGATTCATTGGCTCGATATGTCCCGGCATGGTAGCAGATATGGAGGATAGGGTGCACCGCCACGCCACCGGCTAGATGACTATATGGCGAATCATATGCGGGTGTTTCTCTTCAGGGTATGGACATTACCCGCATGCGAGCTCATGCTCTTGGATGCGAGGCGTAGAGGCAAGCGGGTTGTGAGCGTGAAGAAGACCGGGCGGCGAGGTCTTTTGGTGGCTATCGTGGTGGCGACCTCGGCGATCTAGGATTTGCACCACGGCCCGGCTCGAGCACTCTGCGCGTCCTCGACAACCGGAGATATTCGAGGCGTACCAGTGGCCCGGGGCTTGAGCGTCGAGCGGCAAAGTGCGGCGTCGGGACCACCCCTCAATGTGGCCGTCGGTAGATCCCACCGGGAGTTGTGGTCCGCTACGGGAGCTTGTTTGATTGTGGCGGCCGAAGTCACTATCGCGAGCTGTCCGACCAGGCGATTCGATGGTAAGTCGACCATGAGTTCTTTCGCCGGGTCTTCTTCATCCCCGACAGCTACTCGCCCCGGAGGGCAAGGTGCTCATGGACCAGCAGGTCGCGGCAGAGGTCGTGGCGCGGGTCCCAGTTCTAGCGGTCCTCAGAACCGCATTTATGCTTTGTCCAGCCGACAGGATCAGGAGGCCTCACCTGATGTCGTCACAGGTACCTTATCAGTTTCTGGGTTTGATGTGTATGCCTTGATAGATCCGGGTTCTACTCTGTCCTATATATCTCCCCTTATTGCTAGTAGGATAGGGATAGAGCCTGAGTCCATAGACCCTTTCGAGGTAGCTACGCCAGTGGGTGATTCGGTGGTAGCTCGGCGGGTATATAGGGCTTGTCCAGTGACCATTTACAGTCGTCAGACCCTAGCCGACTTGATAGAGTTGGATATGATTGATTTCGACGTGATCATGGGTATGGATTGGCTAGCTTCTTGCTACGCCAATGTAGACTGCGAGGAGAGTAGTGCGGTTCCGTTTCTGAGGAGCCGGTTGTTGAGTGGGAGGAGCACGGTATCGCCGAGGTAGGTTTATTTCCTACCTCAAGGCTAGGAAGATGGTATGAAGGGTACATCTACCATCGTTCGGGTGTTTGATCACGAGGCCGCAGTGCGATTTTGATCGATTCGGTGAGTCGAGAGTTCCCAGGCGTGTTTCGGGCGACCTCGGGTATCCTCCTGAGATGGAGATCGAGTTTTGTATAGATGTGTTGCCAGACACTCGGCCTATTTCCATTCCGCCATACAGAATGGCACCTGCGAGTTAAGAGAGTTGAAGGATCAGCTTAGAGACTTGCTGGAGAAGGGCTTCATCGGACCTAGTGTTTCTCCCAGGAGCGCGGTATTGTTCGTGAAGAAGAAGGGCGGACGCTGCGCATGTGTTGATCTGAGCGGTGAACAAGGTGACCATTAAGAACGAATACCCCCTTCCTGGATTGATGATTTGTTCGACCCGGTTGCGGCGCGAGATGTTTCTCCAAGATTGATCTGCGATCGGGCTATCATCAGTGCGAGTCGAGAGGTGGATATCCCTGGATCGCATTCGGACGTGCGGGCATTATGAGTTCGGTCATGTCTTTTGGGTTGACCAATGCTCGTGGTATTCATGGATTTGATGAACCGAGTGTTCAAACCATTTTTGGACACGTTTGTGATAGTGTTCATTGATGATATCTTGGTTTATTCTCGCTCAGAGCAGGAGCATGCGGAGCATTTGAGGACTGTGCTGACAGTTCTCCAGGACCAGCAGTTATACGCCAAGTTTTCCAAATGTGAGTTTTGGTTAACTTCGGTGGCTTTTCTTGGGCACATTATCGGGTGATGGCATTAGTGGATACGGCCAAGATCGGCGATCGGGACTTGGCCTGACCTACTACTCCGTGCAGGTTCGCGATTTCGGGCCTTGCAGTTATTATCGGTTCGTAGAAGTTTGCTTCTATCTTCGCACCATTGACTAGGTGACTCGAAGGCAGCCAAGTTTGATGGTGATGCTTGTGGCGGGGTTTCGATTCTTGAAGGAGGCGACGGCCCCGTTCTTACTCTTCCGGAGGGTCCAGATGGTTATGTCGTGTATTGTGATGCGTCAGGCATCGGGTTGGGATGTGTATTGATGCAGCAGGGCAAGGTTATAGCATATGCGTCCCGACAGCTGAAGAAACACGAGAGGAACTACCCCACCCATGATTTGGAGTTGGCAGCAGTGATCCACGCTTTGAAGATCTGGAGGCACTATTTGTATGGGGTTCATGTGGATATTTATACGCACCACGAGCCTCTAGTATATATTCAGCCAGAGGAGTGAACTTACAGCGAGAGCGGTGGTTAGAGTTGCTTAAGGATTACGATGTTGATATCTGTACCACGGGAAGGCGATGTTATGGCGTATGCTCTTAGTCGTAGGTCGATGGGAGTCTATCGGATGTGCGGCGAGAGGAGGACATGGTTCGTGATTTGCATCGATTAGCGAGCCTTGGTGTCCGCTTGATTGATTACGATAGCGGTGGGGTTCGAGTTCGTGAGGTTGCCGAGTCTTCCATCGTCGAGAGGTGAAGAGGCGATTCGAGGATCGATTTTGACACGATATCGTGATCTGACTCTTCGTGAGGCGCAGGGTCCTTTTGAGTAGCACTGATGGGGTGCTAAGGTTTGAGGCGGTGTGTGTTCCAGATGTTTGAGACTTGGCGGAGTTCTTGGGGAAGCACACAGCGTAGCGTTACTCTATCCATCGGTCGACCAAGATGTACCACGACCTTAGATCTGTATTGGTGGGATGGCTTGAAGAGGGGCGTTGCGATTTCGTAGCTCGGTGCGTGTTGTCGCAGTGAAGGTAGAGCACGAGGCACGTGGTTTTATTCAGACGATAGATGTCACGCCCGACTCGGGCGTGGTAGTGCCTTACCCGAGCACCCTAGTGATACAACATCGAGAAAACTAGCGGAAAATAAAACACGAGTCATGAAACAAGAGATATAATAAATAAGCAGGCCAACCAAAGCAGTTGCCTTGTATATACATAAAAACCCGAGCAGTTATCCTTTTTACAAACCACACGCAGCGGTGCTCTGCACCTCTAAGATTTACAACAACTATGACGGGACGGGGCCGCCGTACCACGAATGTACAAGAACCTACAACTCGAGGAAACATACCAAAGATAAGCCTCGAAGGAGCGGAGCTTTCAACACGAAATGAGATCCTAAGAGCGGGGATCCACGGCCAGATGTACCTCTACTGCGGCATGAACGCAGCCCGAAGGAGGTCGATC
Source organism: Przewalskia tangutica (assembly GCA_029844215.1). Lineage (NCBI taxonomy): Eukaryota > Viridiplantae > Streptophyta > Magnoliopsida > Solanales > Solanaceae > Przewalskia > Przewalskia tangutica. The sequence continues at coordinate 72,230,929 of CM056727.1, forward strand.
TAACGGTACCAAGTATGTGAAAGCACAAATCAGTAAATGAAATCATAATAGCTTAAAAGCGGGAGACATGTATGATAACCAAAATACGATGCAACATAAAAGCGATCAGTCGTGGACTCACGCCTCAAAGTCACCACTCAAATATAACTATGGGTCTCACGCCCACAACATCCATCATGTTCGCATCATGGCGCGTGCCGGAATCGCATCGGTGTAGACATGTCCATGATGCAACAATAATAACAAGGCGCGTGGCCGTACCCGAATCTGCGTCGGTGTAGGCATGCCCATGTAACCTCAATAACAATATCTTTGGGTGGTCAACCCCGCGCGTGGCCACATGCCCCGGAATCTGCGACGGTGTAGACACGTCCATGTTGCGGTAATAACCATATATCGGGTAATCAACGACGCGTGGCCGCATGCCGGAATCTGCGTCGGTGTAGACATGTCCATGTGACATCAACAAGGCGATAATCAAAATGGAAACATACGTGGAATTCTCCATCACCGGCAAGACGTCCAAGTAAGTTCTCAACAAGTCAACCGGCCCTCTATCGAGAGACGCGGTAACACAGAAATACCACACTTGCACAACAAAGGCTATCATCACAAGCATAGGCAAGTTTCACAACAACAAGCATAGGCAAGTTTCACAACAACAAGCAAAGGCAAGTTTCACAACAACAAGCAAAGGCAAGTTTCACAATAACAAGCAAAGGCAAGTTTCACAACAACTCAAAGTACTTTCATTTTATGCCAAAGTCGGGTTTTAACCCCAAAGTACTACATACGTTAAGTTCTTTTAAAGAGATCCATTACTTTTATAAAAGTGACCCGATACGTAGTATTAGAATGACCAACCCACATTCCACTTTTCAAAATCAAGTAACAACATTCTTTCCTAAGTTCGGTTTGCCTAGTTTCATTACTCAAGCTTCTCATTTTCAATGGTTTCATAGTTTCCAAACTTAATCACTTGATTCCTTTTTAGAACAATTGAGTAATATATGTCTCACGTGAGAGTAGGTTATTCTTGTTTACAACATTCTTATTACTGACCATGATCTAGAAAATGTATATCATTTTGTCTCATCTTAGTTTCTATGCGGATGGAGGTTTCTCTTGGTTTTAATACAATTCATCATTATTCAATACATTTTCCTTTATTAACGCTGCGATTGGTGCTGTCGATACACATTCGATTTCGAAATCGGTAAAACATTATCCTTTAAATAAAACCAAGTACTCATTACTCACGAATGAGGTTTCACACAAACATTCACATTAAAACAAATAAGTTAAGTCTCTTATCTTATAAGATCAAGTCTCTTAACTTCTAACATCGATAAACCATTTTCTTTACCTCTCTTAAGACATTATACCTAACTCCCGTAAAGCTAGTATAACTCTTTTTAAAACCTTTTAAAACCAAGTGTTACTCTCTTCCAAAACGATTTATAAATCTTTTGAAATACATCAAGTTCTTTATTATAACTAGCGATTATAATTCACATCGATTACCTTTTAAAACCACAAAGTATTTTCTTACCTACATAAAGTGTTATAACCAACTTCCCATAAAGCGTTATAACACTTTATGTTTTAAACAATCAAACACAGATTAACACGTATGCGTCACCGTACTACATAGTTCACACATATCATGCTAGAAGAGATAGGAAGAGGTTCACATACCTCGCGACGATTATCGACAATAAGCAAAAGCTCCAAGTACTACAACCTTGCTAGCCCTTTCCACTCCTCGGTAGAATACGCTACTCTTAGTACTTTCACCTATAAAGGTCACAAACGTCTATTAACCCCAAAACACAAGTTTCTATCTTTCTCTGAGAAAATTGGCCTCCCACACATGGCAGCGTAAATCTCCTCCTTTATCGAGGTGGCTACGAAGCCAACCAGGGGGTTAACATCTAACCGGACGCGTACAATTCTACTACGGTAATGCTACATAAGTCTCTTATGTCTGACACTAGGTAATTCTGATTCGATTCTTCTCTTTATTATCCTACATGTGATTCTTGTTCAATTCTTTATTCTTGAGCTTAAGTCAAAAGACATTGCCACAATACTAAGTTCAGTTCTATATATAGTATACAACAACTATATATTCAACACTTATGTAATTTCCAATTACAATAGAAGGGCGATAGTGTTTACCTCGATAAGCCCAAAATTATCCAAGTATAAAGTCGATCACGAGCAGCGCTTAGCTCTACTCGGCGCTCAAACAACCCTTAGAAGTTCTAACCAACTTCTACTTACAACTTCAACAACGCGTGAAGATTTCCTAAGGGTTTCGTTTTTGAGGATAAAGGAAGTATAATCGTATTTACTGGGCTTTTTTATAAGTTAAACCTTGGGAATACTACAAGGTATTTGGGCAAGGTATTTGGGAATTATAACAATACTAGGAGAGTAATTCTATACCCCAACCAGGGGTATTATACGAAAACAACTCGGCGTGGGGGGGGGGGCCCCCACGGCGAGACACCCCACAGGGGGGAGGGGGAGGCTCTCGGCCAAGGCCTTAACCAAGGAGGGTGTTGGGCGATTTCAAGGTTGAGGGGAGGAGAGATTTTTAACACTTAGAACAATTTTGGATGAAGAAGTTCATCAACATGGAGGGGTATTTATAGGTGAAGAAATGGCCAACCAATGGCCAAGATTCTTCCAAGTGTCTAGCAAGTGTAAGGTCAAGATCAAGCCATGGGTTTGTGGGTCCCACTTGCTCATCAACTACACAAAAATATCCTACCTAACCCTTGACCAAAAATTGGGCAACAAGCGTGCCAAGAATGGCCATTTCGCCGTCCCTTTGCTTCGATGTGAGGTGACACATGTCACCCTCCGTTGGTCCAAAATGTTTAAATCTCTCGGAAAAATCCATAAAAATTATAAATGACATAGCGGAATTTTCCCAACAAAAGCTGTGGAAACGTTTCGTCGAAAAACGACTCTAATCGGGTGTTGTGTACAAATTTCGAAACTTGCCTAACTTAAGGCTCAAATTTTCTACGTACGTCCCCACGTACATACTCCGAAAATATGGGGTATAACATTCTTCCCCCCTTAGAAACATTCGTCCCGAATGTTCCTTCTCAAGTCTCAACACAAACATGCGCAAGATATAGTCTTCACCGCTATCGTGCGAAAACAATCATGCCACACTGCCATGAAATAACAAATGCACAAAATACGAAATCCCAGTCCACGAGGAATCACCTCTGTTATCACAAAAGTTCCCACCAAGGTCTAACATATACTCCTCTGCGCCCGTTTCACAAAAGAAAGCGATCACACTCGTTCACTTCTCCCTACCTCGTCGTACCTGCTCGAACACTCGAACTCTTCCCGAGACACGCACCACACTTGATCAACGCTCGTTTCCAACCCTTGGAGTCACTACCTCCAACTTGGTCATCTTACTAACCTCGATTTCCTCTAAGGCCATTCTCGGCCTTCACGAATGAATCTGGTCGAACGTATCCACGAACTCATCGATGGTCATCTAAACTTGGGCCTAGCACCCTCGTGACCACGCACGTGGGACCACGAGCTGACCGCCGCCGAAAGCGGACGCGGGTTGGCCCGCAACACGGCCCAACCCGACCATCAGTGGCGCCAACTTCCGCTCGCCGACCGCGGAACACATCATGGAAGCTACCACTTCCATCTCACACTAACGATTTTTAATCACTCTATAGCACAAAGCTATCCGAACATAACACTTAACATCATTAACATCAATACATACAAGTATCTACGAGGTTAAGGATATACGAAACTAGGCGGTTCGAGGCCGCTAAGCTGGAACTTCCACGCGACCTCTCGTGGCCCAAATCGCTCACAGTAGTCTGTGCTATCCTACCAGCGCTACCTGGTCGGACGGTCTCTCGTCATATGGCCTGTGGCCGCAAGAATAACAAGCTCCCTTGGTACTACGACACTCGAAATCACGGTCTACGCATCGACCACACGAGTAGGGGTGATTGCGTCGCCAACACCCTACTCGCGAACATCTGAAACACAGGAGCCACGACCGCTCTCGAATATCCCAAGGGTCGAAAGTGCGGAGGACCACTCTGCAATGGCGGAGTACATAACTAGTCTGCTTTGGCGGTCCGCCTCGAAAGTCGCCAAAATATCCGGCGTCTTGGCCTTCCTGTGGCGGTCCACTGCGTCGATCTGCGCTCTCGCACCCAGTGCATGAGCACGAATGCGGGCAATGTCCATGCGGTGAAGAGAAACACCGAACAACTCTACGCTAGGTAATCATCGAGCCACGTAACATATCGGTGCACTCGATCCTCCATACTAGCTACTAATGCGGGAACATACCGCCGATGAGTCGAACTCACATTGTACTCCCGGTATGCGCGGTTACGCCTCAACATCAAAAATCGCCGGCGAGCCCTCGCCGTTTGTGGAGGCAAGAAATGTGCGAAGGCCCGAAAACTTCGTCCCAAGCGGTGGAAGTGCATGCTCTCCCGGTAAAGCTCCACGAGTCAAACCGATCATTGCGGTATCACGCGGCCGTCACGAACAAATGTCACGACTCGGTCTACGAAGCCTTGATCACGCGTGATCCTCTGCATCGACGGATGAACTCCTGCGGATCATCCCCGGCCTCGACGTAAAACTTCGAGCGGGCTACAACTATGGAAATCCCGTAGCCTCAAACTGTCTGCCCTCGGGTGCACTACAGTCTTCTTTGGGCCCAGGCTGCTGCGTCCGGCCTATCCTCATATTTGCCTGACCACGGCGATAATCGGGCCATCTCGCGTGACACATCTCCCGCTCGGTGTGGGGTGGAGGCTCAGTCTTGTAGTCTCGGCCCGGCATCGCTGCGGCTCTAAACTCTCTTTGGTCTTTGGCGGCGTCGCAAAACTCGCCGTCTGAAGCACTACCTCAGTCTTGGCGGGCTGCGCCTCGTACTCCTGCGAATCCCACTAGCGACTCCGCCGCTGCCTTGCCGCTCAGGCCTGGTTGCCTTCGCGAGGCATAAGCGGTAAAACGAAACACGTCGGAGGGTCCACTTACAACACGGCTCTAAGGCACGATCTCGGAATGAGAAGAATGGAAACCAATCCTAAATGTCCTATAGCCTCACGATTATAGATGTGGTGCACAACAGCGATAATCAAGACTACTACTGAACACGATCTAGACACTTTCCGAGGACTAATCGCTCGATACCACTTTGTCACGCCCGAATTCGGGCGTGGTCGTGCCTTACCGGGCACCTAGTGATACAACATCGAGAAAACCAGCGGAAAAATAAAACACGAGTCATGAAACAAGAGATATAATAAATAAGCAGGCCAGCAAAGCGATTTGCCTTGGTATATACATAAAAACGAGCAGTTATCCTTTTTACAAACCACGCTTGCAGCGATTACTCTGACCTCTAAGATTTACAACAACTATGGCGGGACGGGCCGCCATACCACGAATGTACAAGAACCTCTGACTCGAGAAACATGCAAAGATAAGCCTCAGAAGGAGCAGCTTTCAACACGCTGAAATGAGATCCTAAGGCGGGGATCCACGGCCGATGTACCTCACTGCGGCATGAGCGGCCCCAGGAGGTCGATCTGGGTACAGTATGTGGCGTCACAAATCAGTAAATGAAATCATAATAGCTTAAAAGCGGGAGACATGTATGATAACCAAAATACGATGCATGACATAAGCGATCAGTCGGGGACTCGCCTCAAAGTCACCACTCAAATATAACTATGGGTCTCACGCCCACAACATCCATCATGTTCGCATCATGGCGCGTGCCCCGGAATCTGCGCCGGTGTAGACATGTCGTGATGCAACAATAATAACAAGGCGCGTGGCGCGTACCGGAATCTGCGACGGTGTAGGCATGCCCGTAACCTCGATAACAATATCTGGGTGGTCAACCACGCCGCGTGGCCACGTGCCGGAATCTTGCGTCGGTGTAGACACGTCCATGTTGCGGTAATAACCATATATCGGGTAATCAACCCGCCGCGTGGCCGCGTGCCGGAATCTGCGTCGGTGTAGACATGTCCATGTGACATCAGCAACAAGCGATAATCAAAATGGAAACATACGGTGGAATTCTCCATCACCGGACGCGTCGAGTAAGTTCTCGACAAGTCAACGGCCTCTATCGAGACGCGGTAACACAGAAATACCACACTTGCACAACAAAGGCTATCATCACAAGCATAGGCAAGTTTCACAACAACAAGCATAGGCAAGTTTCACAACAACAAGCAAAGGCAAGTTTCACAACAACAAGCAAAGACAAGTTTCACAATAACAAGCAAAGGCAAGTTTCACAACAACTCAAAGTACTTTCATTTTATGCCAAAGTCCGGGTTTTAACCCCAGTACTACATACGTTAAGTTCTTTTAAAGAGATCCATTACTTTTATAAAAGTCACGATACGTAGTATTAGAATGACCAACCCACATTCCCTTTTCAAAATCAAGTAACAACATTCTTTTCCTAAGTTCGGTTGCCTAGTTTGATTACTCAAGCTTCTCGTTTTCAAATGGTTTCATAGTTTCCAAACTTAATCACTTGATTCCTTTTTAGAACAATTGAGTAATATATGTCTCACGTGAGAGTAGGTTATTCTTGTTTACAACATTCTTATTACAATGACCATGATCTAGAAAATGTATATCATTTTGTCGTCTTAGTTTCTATGCGGATGGAGGTTTCTCTTGGTTTTAATACAATTCATCATTATTCATACATTTTCCTTTATTAGCATTTGCGGTGGTGCAGTCGATACACATTACGATTTCGAAATCGGTAAAACATTATCCCTTTAAATAAAACCAAGTACTCATTACTCACGAATGAGGTTTCACACAAACATTCACATTAAAACAAATAAGTTAAGTCTCTTATCTTATAAGATCAAGTCTCTTAACTTCTAACATGATAAACCATTTTCTTTACCTCTCTTAAGACATTATACCTAACTCCCGTAAAGCTAGTATAACTCTTTTTAAAACCTTTTAAAACCAAGTGTTACTCTCATTCCAAAACGATTTATAAATCTTTTGAAATACATCAAGTTCTTTATTATAACTAGCGGTTATAATTCACATCGATTACCTTTTAAAACCACAAAGTATTTTCTTACCTACATAAAGTGTTATAACTTGACTTCCCATAAAGCCGTTATAACACTTTATGTTTTAAACAATCAAACCAGATTAACACGTATGCGTCTAGTACTACATAGTTCACACATATCGTGCTAGAAGAGATAGGAAGAGGTTCACATACCTCGCGGCGATTATCGACAATAAGCAAAAGCTCCAAGTACTACAACCGCTAGCCCTTTCCACTCCTCGAGTAGAATACGCTACTCTTAGTACTTTCACCTATAAAGGTCACAAACGTCTATTAACCCCAAAACACAAGTTTCTATCTTTCTACGAGAAAATTGGCGACCTCCCACATGGCGGCGTAAATCTCCTCGCTTTATCGAGTCGGCTACCAAGCCAACCGGGGGTTAACACGTCTAACGGACGCGTACAATTCTACTACACAAGTAATGCTACATAAGTCTCGTAATACTGACTAGGTAATTCTGATTCGGTTCTTCTCTTTATTATCCTACATGTGATTCTTGTTCAATTCTTTATTCTTGAGCTTAAGTCAAAAGACATTGCCACAATACTAAGTTCAGTTCTATATATAGTATACAACAACTATATATTCAACACTTATGTAATTTCCAATTACAATAGAAGGACGATGAGTGTTTACCTCGATAAGCCCAAAATTATCCAAGTATAAAGTCGATCTGAGCAACGCTTAGCTCCTACTCAGGCGCTCAAACAACCCTTAAGTTCTAACCAACTTCTACTTACAACTTCAACAACGGGTGAAGATTTCCTTAGGAGTTTCGTTTTTGTGGCTAAAGGAAGTATAATCGTATTTTCCGGGCTTTTGTATAAGTGTAACCTTGGGAATACTACAAGGTATTTGGGCCAAGGTATTTGGACATTACAACAATACTAGGAGAGTATTTCTATACCACAACAAAGGGTATTATACGAAAACAACTAGGCTAGGGGTACCAGCTTAGACACCACTGAGGAGGAGGCTCTCGGCCAAGGCCTTAACCAAGGAGGGTGTTGGGCGATTTCAAGGTTGAGGGGAGGAGAGATTTTTAACACTTAGAACAATTTTGGATGAAGAAGTTCATCAACATGGAGGGGTATTTATAGGTGAAGAAATGGCCAACCAATGGCCAAGATTCTTCCAAGTGTATAGCAAGTGTAAGGTCAAGATCAAGCCATGTGTTTGTGGGTCCCACTTGCTCATCAACTACACAAAAATATCCTACCTAACCCTTGACCAAAATTGGGCAACAAAAACGTGCCAAGAATGGCCATTTCGCCTTCCCTTTGCTTCCAATGTGAGGGTGACACATGTCACCCTCCCGTTGGTCCAAAATGTTTCGTCTCTCGGAAAAATCCGCAAAAATTATAAATGACATAGCCGGAATTTTCCCAACAAAAGTAATGGAAGCGTTTAGTCGAAAAACGACTCTAATCGGGTGTTGTGTACAAATTTCGAAACTTGCCTAACTTAAGGCTCAAATTTTCTACGTACGTCCTCACGTACATACTCTGAAAATACGGGGTATAATAATAGAGATCCCGACCTGGAAGTGGGAGGTGATCAGCCCACTTTCTTCCCGTCAGGACGACTTTTTCGGCTGAGGATTATGCCAGACTATATATCCGAGAGATCGTCAGACTGCATGGAGTCCCTATTTCGATCATATCGCAGAGGAGCCCGGTTCTGGCTAACTTGGAGGTCTTTCGAGAAGGGTTTAGGGCGCTTGAGTGAGCACGAATCGCATTCCATCCATGACAGGCGGGCGGTGAGCGCACTATCCAGACTCTTAAGGATATGCTGCGAGCCTGTGTTATCGACTTCAGGGGTAGCTGGGAGGATCATTTGCCTCTAGTTGAGTTTGCGTATAATAATAGCTACCACTCCAGTATTCAGATGGCGCCTTATGAGGCCTTGTATGGGAGGAAGTGCAGATCACCTATAGGTTGGTTCGATGTGGGCGAGGTGCAGTTAGTGGGACCAAATTTGGTGCAGCAGGCAGTAGATAAGGTGAAGCTTATCCAGGAGAGGTTGCTGACAGCTCAGAGTCGACAGAAGTCATATGCAGATCATCGTCGTCCGCATCTGGAGTTCGAGGTTCATGATTGGGTTTTCCTAAAGGTGTCACCCATGAAGGGTGTGATGAGATTCGGGAAGAAGGTGTTATACCCCGTATTTCCGGAGTATGTACGTGAGGGCGTACGTATATAATTTGAGCCTTAAAGTTTGGCTAGGTTCGAAATTTGGGCACAAGTGCCGAAAGGAGTCGTTTTTCGACGAAACGTTTTACTAAACTTACGAAGGGAAAAATACGGCTATGTCATTTTTAATTTTTGCGGATTTTTCCGTGAGACGAAACATTTTGGACCAACGGGAGGGTGACATGTGTCACCCTCACATTGGAAGCTTGTGTGGGCGGTTTGGACGATTTGGGGTCAAGGGTGTAGGTAGGATATTTTGTGCAAGTTGTGTGGTAGATGGATAAGGTCCACATGGTTAAAATCTAGCCCTACACTTGCACCACACTTGTCTTCATCTTGGCCCTTGGTTGGCCTTTGGTTAGCCTATAAATACTCCCCTTACTTGAAGACTTTCTTCATCCAAAAACTTGAGCAATCTTTCTAAGTCTCAAATACTCCCTCCCTCTTGTTTTATTTTCGTCCAAGGCCCCTCCCTTGGAGAAAGGCCCTTGGCCGAGAGCCTCCCCCTCCCCCCCGTTGTGGTGCCCTAGCCGAGGGGTACCCCCCCCGAGCCTAGTTGTTTTCGTATAATACCCCTTGTTGTGGTATAGAAATACTCTCCTAGTATTGTTGTAATGCCCAAATACCTTGGCCCAAATACCTTGTAGTATTCCCAAGGTTACACTTATACAAAAGCCCAGAAATACTATTATACTTTCTTTAGCCACTAAACGAAACCCTAAGAAAAATCTTCATTGATAGATGAAGTATTTAGGTAGAAGTTGGTTAGAACTTGTAAGGGTTGTTTGGAGCGGATTGGAGCACTCGGTGTAGGAGCTAAGCGTTGCTCAGGAGCGACTTTAAACTCGGATAATTTTGGGCTCATCGAGGTAAATACTACTGTCCTTCTATTGTAATTGGAAATTACATACTGTAGTAGTATAGAAATGAATATAAGATTCATAGAAGAGAATTGAACTGTAATTGAAGGATATTACAGAATAGACTTGAACTGAATCACATCAGAAGAATATAAGTAGAAGTTTAACTGTACTTACATAGGACTATATTACAGTAGACTGATAAACCTTTATTGGTTGAATGTTTTGCAAGTAGCATGTGCTACTTAGAAGGTGGACAAGGCTAGCCGGGTTATAGCCGTGGAGCGTTTTGCTTATAGTCGATAATCGTCGTGAGGTATGTGATTCTTCCTATACTCTTGAGCATGAAGTATTTTAAAAGAATACATATAGTACGGTAGACGTACGTGTGGCAATGTCTTTTGACTTAAGCTTTGAATAATATGTATATATTATATGGTAAATGTCGTGTGCTAACGAATATAGTTATGCGGCAATGTCTTTTGACTTAAGCACGAATAATAAGAACCTTGAAATATTTTAAAGGAATATAGATATAGTACGGTGAGCGTCGTGTATTAGCGAATGTAGCGTTACGGCAATGTCTTTTGACTTAAGCCTGAATAATAAAGAGTCTTAAAGTATTTCAAAAGAATTAAGGAACCTTTTTGAAAGAAGAGTAATACTTGGTTTTGAAAACATAAAGAGTTATACTAGCTTTATGGGAGGTTAGGTATAACGTCTTAAGAGAGATAAAAAGAATGGTTTACTGATTTTTAGAAGTTAAAAGACTTAATCTGAAAAGATAAGAGACTTGACTTAATTGTTTTGATATAAAGTTTGTTAACAATGTGAAACCTCATTCGTGAGTAATGAGTACGTGGTTTTTAAAAAGGAATAATGTTTTACTGATTTTGAAAATCAGAATGTGTATCGACAAACCAACTGCGGCGTTAATAAAGGAAAATGTATTGAATAAAGAAGTATTATTAAAACCAGTAGAAACCTCCACCTGCATAGAAGCTAAGATGAGACAAAATGATATTACATTTTCTAGATCATGGCTGCTTAATAAGATTTATGAACAAGAATAACCTACTTCACTTATGGCATATGTTACTCAATTGTTTTAAAAGAGATTAAGACATTGAACTATGAAACTTTTCTAAAATAAAGAGATGGAGTAATTGAAATTAGGCAAACTGGAACTCTAGGGAAAAGGAAGGCATTGTTTTGTCTTAAAATGGTTTAAAACATAAAGTGTTATAACAGCTTTATGGGAAGTTAGTTATAACGACTTTATGAAAAAGGGTTTTATCATTGATTTTAATGTGGTAACTTGACGTTAAAAGAAAAGTGTTTTGGTCTAAAAAGAAGGCATGGTATTGCCTTGATTTGGTTTTAAAAAGGAAAGTATGGAAGTGTTTTGGTTTACCTAAAAATGTAAGTCACTCTATTTTTATACTACGGGTATCGGGTGATTTTCATAAAAGGAATGGATCTCTTAAAAGGAATTTAACGTACGTAGTACTTTAGGGTTAAAACCCGGACTTTGACATAAAATGAAAATACTTAGAGTTATGTGTAACTTGCCTATGCTTGTTGTTGTGTAACTTGCCTATGCTTGTTGTTGTGTAACTTGCCTATGCTTGTTGTTGTGTAACTTGCCTATGCTTATTGAGATAGTCTTTGTTGTGCAAGAATTGTGTTTCTATTCTCTGCGTTTCGATGGAGGCGGTTGACTTGTTGAGAACTCACTTGGACGTCTGGCGATGTGGGAGATTCCGGGTATGCTTCCATTAGCATTGGTACATGGGCATGTCCACACGTTGATGGATTCTGTGGACGTGTGACCATTTTGGTTATGGCGAAATATCGTGACTTACGGTTGTGATTGGATGCGTAGCCTGTTTACTTGCCCCCGTCAGCTACGTGGCGCAGGTGGATCTGGTACAGGTTGTTGCACTTACCACGTGTCAGCTTCGCGGCGAAGTATCGTGACTTACGGTTGTGATCGGGTGCGTAGCCGTTACTTGCCCCCGTCAGCTACGTGGCGCAGGTGGATCGGGTATAGGTTATTGCACTTGCCACGTGTCAGCTTCGCGAGTCAGTATAGTGACGAGGTCTGCGTGGTGCGGCTTTGGCATCGGTAGGACTTGGTGTTGGTGTACTCTTGGTGTTGTTATATCATGATCGCCGGCGGTGAGGAAGGAATTCCACGCACGAGTGATGATTTGGGCGTGAGTCACGACTTGATATATTTGTTTATATGTTGTGTACTATAGTTTGGTTATCATACATGTCTCTGCTTTATATAGATGCTATGATTTCATTTATAGTACTTTCTGATTTCACATACTTAGTACATGTTATCTTGACCTCCTTGAAGCTGCGTTCATCCGCGGTAGAAATACATCATTTGTCGATCCATTTTAGGACCACCTTTCAGCGTATTGGGAAGCTCGTTCCTTGAGGCTTATCTTTGGTATGTTACCACGAGTGCAGTAGGTTCTTGTACATTCAGGGTATGGCGGGGCCCATCGCCATAGTTGTTGTAAAAATCTTAGAAGTGCATAGCCTTTGTTGTGGCGGGGTTGTAAGGATTGTAACTGTTCAAATGTTTTTATATATATATGTTGAAAGGCAACCATTTTGGTTGGCCTGTTTCCTTTCATCTTGATCCATGTCTATTTGCATGTTTAAGTTTTTATTTCCGCTGGTTTTTCTCTGATGTTGTATCACTAGGGTGCCCGGGGTAAGGCACCAGTCACGGGCCCGGGTTCGGGTCGTGACAAAAGTGGTATCGAAGCGATTAGTCCTCGGAAAGTGTCTGACGTGTGTCTAGTAGAGTCTTGATTATCGATGTGTTGTGCACCATCTATAATCGAGAGGCTATAGGACATTTAGGATTGGTTTATTCTTCTCATTCCGAGATCGTGCCTTAGAAATTTGTATTGTAAGTTGGACCCTACAGCGTGCCGTTTTACGATTATGCCTCGCGCAAGGCAACCGGGCCCGAAGGGCAAAGCGTGAGAGAGGCTGCGAGTAGAGCGGCCAGAGAACACGATACTGAGCCTCGATTCATGATTTGGAGCGAGAGGAGATGAGTTACAAGGTAGGCACGATTAATGGCGAGTTGTGGCAGAACTTGAGATAAGTGGGCCGGCAGTTCGATGCACCGATGGTTCACCTAGATCGAGATAGTTGGAGGCTACGGGATTTTACGAGATGTAACGCGAGTTTTATGGGTCGAGGCACGAGGATGATCCGCGAGTTCATCCGGCGATTCTGACGGATCGTGAGTGATCAAGGCATCGGAGACCGAGTCGGTGGTCCTAGGTTCGCATCGGTGCGTGATACCGCAATGATCGTGGTTTTGATTCGTGGGAGCTGTCGGGGAGAATGCACTTCCGGTATATGGGACGAGTTCTCAAAGGCATTTCTTGCACACTTCTTGCCTCCACAGATTAGGAGGGCTCGGTAAGCGATTTTTGGTATTACTGGCGAGCAGGCGTGCGGTTCGAGTACAATTTGGAGTTCGACTCATTGGCGATGCGTCCCGCGTTAGTAGCTAGTATGGAGGATCGAGTGCACCGATATGTTCTGAGGGCTCGATGATTACCTAGCGAGAGTTGTTGGTGTAGCTCTTCACCGGACATGGACATTACTGCATGCGAGCTTATGCACTGGATGTGAGGCGGAGGAATCGGCGGAATGACCGAGATCGCCAGAAGAGGGCGAGAATAGCGAGGTCCTTTGATGACTTTCGAGGCGGACCGCCTCGGTGGCGAGCGATTATGCGTCTCCGCTTGTACCAGTGGTCCCCGCGTCGTCGGAGCGTTTGGAATATTCGGGAAGCGGTCGGGGCTCCTGTGGTTCAGATTTTCGGGAGTAAGTGCTCGCGGATGAGGCCACCGTATCTCGGTGTGACTATTGTGGTAAAGCCCATAGGGGAATGTCGTCTTGGTTTGGGAGATTGTTATACTTGCGGCCCGACAGGGCCATTTGTGGCTTATCAGGCCGAGTATGCGGTGGGATAGCCTGACTACTAGATCGATTGCGGGTTCTTCACCTTCCATGAGCGGCAGATGTTCATCTGGCGGGCCACGATAGAGGTCGCGGTGGAAGTTCCCAGTTTTAGCGGTCCTTCGAAACGCCTATTTTCAGGTATATCCTTAACCCTCTAGAGACTTGTATGTATTGATGTTATGATAATGTGTTAAGTGTTATGTTCGGATATCTTTGTGCTAAAATGTGATTTAGAAACCTGGTTAGTGAAAAAGGGTAAGTCCCTGGGTAGTGTGAAATAGAAGTGGTAGCTTTCATGACCTGTAGAGGTAAGATTGTTCCGGATTAGGGAACAAGAGCGTGATGCGTTAAGTGGGTCGGGTTGGGGCCATGTTGAGGGCCAACCCGCGGCCTGTTTCGAGGTGGGGTCAGCTCTGGGTGGTCGCCCGGTGGTAAGTCACGAGGTGCTAGGCCCAGTTTAGGCGACCATCGTATGAGTTCGTGGATATGTTCTACCTGAAGCGGATCGTGAAGGCCGGGAATGGTCTTAAGGGAGGTTGAGGCTTGTAGATGACCAAGTTCGGAGGTGGTGACTCCAAAGTTTTGGGGACTAAAGCGATAACTGAAGTGTGGTACGTATACTAGAAGAGTTCAAGTGTTCGAGAAGGGCACAAAGAGTAAGGAAGGAAGAGAACGTGTGTTATTTCGTGGCCAGGCGTGGCGTTGGCAACTTGTTAGAAGATCTTCATCGTTATCCGTCTTGAGAAGGAACATTCGGGACGAATGTTTCTAAGGAGGGGAGAATGTTATACCGTATTTAGGGTATGTACGTGAGGGCGTACGTATATAATTTGAGCCTTAAAGTTTGGCTAGGTTCGAAATTTGGGCACAAGTGCCGAAAGGAGTCGTTTTTCGACGAAACGTTTTACTAAACTTACGAAGGGAAAAATACGGCTATGTCATTTTTAATTTTTGTGGATTTTTCCGAGAGACGAAACATTTTGGACCAACGGGAGGGTGACATGTGTCACCCTCACATTGGAAGCTTGTGTGGGCGGTTTGGACGATTTGGGGTCAAGGGTGTAGGTAGGATATTTTATGCAAGTTGTGTGGTAGATGGATAAGGTCCACATGGTTAAAATCTAGCCCTACACTTGCACCACACTTGTCTTCATCTTGGCCCTTGGTTGGCCTTTGGTTAGCCTATAAATACTCCCCTTACTTGAAGACTTTCTTCATCCAAAAACTTGAGCAATCTTTCTAAGTCTCAAATACTCCCTCCCTCTTGTTTTCTTTTCGTCCAAAGCCCCCTCCCCCTTTGAGAAAGGCCCTTGGCCGAGAGCCTCCCCCTCCCCCCCTTTGTGGTGCCCTAGCCAGGGTACCCTCCCACTAGCCTAGTTGTTTCGTATAATACCCTTGTTGTGGTATAGAAATACTCTCCTAGTATTGTTGTAATGCCCAAATACCTTGGCCCAAATACCTTGTAGTATTCCCAAGGTTACACTTATACAAAAGCCCAGAAATACTATTATACTTTCTTTAGCCACTAAACGAAACCCTAAGAAAAATCTTCATTGATAGATGAAGTATTTAGGTAGAAGTTGGTTAGAACTTCTAAGGGTTGTTTGGAGCGGATTGGAGCACTCGGAGTAGGAGCTAAGCGTTGCTCAGGAGCGACTTTAAACTCGGATAATTTTGGGCTCATCGAGGTAAATACTACTGTCCTTCTATTGTAATTGGAAATTACATCTTGTAGTAGTAGTATAGAAATGAATATAAGATTCATAGAAGAGAATTGAGCGTAATTGAAGGATATTCTGAGAATAGACTTGAACTGAATCACATCAGAAGAATATAAGTAGAAGTTTAACTGTACTTACATAGGACTATATTACAGTAGACTGATAAACCTTTATTGGTTGAATGTTTTGCAAGTAGCATGTGCTACTTAGAAGGTGGACAAGGCTAGCCGGGTTATAGTCGTGGAGCGTTTTGCTTATAGTCGATAATCGTCGCGAGGTATGTGATTCTTCCTATACTCTTGAGCATGAAGTATTTTAAAAGAATACATATAGTACGGTAGACGTACGTGTGGCAATGTCTTTTGACTTAAGCACGAATAATATGTATATATTATATGGTAAATGTCGTGTGCTAAGCGAATATAGTTATGCGGCAATGTCTTTTGACTTAAGCACGAATAATAAGAACCTTGAAATATTTTAAAAGGAATATAGATATAGTGCGGTAGGCGTCGTGTATTAGCGAATGTAGCGTTACGGCAATGTCTTTTGACTTAAGCCTGAATAATAAAGAGTCTTAAAGTATTTCAAAAGAATTAAGGAACCTTTTTGAAAGAAGAGTAATACTTGGTTTTGAAAACATAAAGAGTTATACTAGCTTTATGGGAGGTTAGGTATAACGTCTTAAGAGAGATAAAAAGAATGGTTTACTGATTTTTAGAAGTTAAAAGACTTAATCTGAAAAGATAAGAGACTTGACTTAATTGTTTTGATATAAAGTTTGTTAACAATGTGAAACCTCATTCGTGAGTAATGAGTACGTGGTTTTTAAAAAGGAATAATGTTTTACTGATTTCGAAAATCAGAATGTGTATCGACAAACCACTGCAGCGTTAATAAAGGAAAATGTATTGAATAAAGAAGTATTATTAAAACCAGTAGAAACCTCCATCTGCATAGAAGCTAAGATGAGACAAAATGATATTACATTTTCTAGATCATGGCTGCTTAATAAGATTTATGAACAAGAATAACCTACTCGCCTATGGCATATGTTACTCAATTGTTTTAAAAAGAGATTAAGACATTGAACTATGAAACTTTTCTAAAATAAAGAGACTGGAGTAATTGAAATTAGGCAAACTGGAACTCTAGGGAAAAGGAAGGCATTGTTTTGTCTTAAAATGGTTTAAAACATAAAGTGTTATAACAGCTTTATGGGAAGTTAGTTATAACGACTTTATGAAAAAGGGTTTTATCATTGATTTTAATGTGGTAACTTGACGTTAAAAGAAAAGTGTTTTGGTCTAAAAAGAAGGCATGGTATTGCCTTGATTTGGTTTTAAAAAGGAAAGTATGGAAGTGTTTTGGTTTACCTAAAAATGTAAGTCACTCTATTTTTATACTACGGGTATCGGGTGATTTTCATAAAAGGAATGGATCTCTTAAAAGGAATTTAACGTACGTAGTACTTTAGGGTTAAAACCCGGACTTTGACATAAAATGAAAATACTTAGAGTTATGTGTAACTTGCCTATGCTTGTTGTTGTGTAACTTGCCTATGCTTGTTGTTGTGTAACTTGCCTATGCTTGTTGTTGTGTAACTTGCCTATGCTTGTTGTTGTGTAACTTGCCTATGCTTATTGAGATAGTCTTTGTTGTGCAAGAATTGTGTTTCTATTCTACCGCGTTTCTCGATGGAGGGCCGGTTGACTTGTTGAGAACTCACTTGGGCGTCTGGCGGTGTGGGAGATTCCGGGTATGCTTCCATTAGCATTGGTACATGGGCATGTCCACACCGTTGATGGATTACGTGGACATGTGACCATTTTGGTTATGGCGAAATGTCGTGACTTACGGTTGTGATTGGGTCGTGCTGTTTACTTGCCCCGTCGACTCGTGGCGTTTGGTGGATCTGCAGTACGAGTTGTTGCACTTACCACGTGTCGGCCGGCGAAGTATCGTGACTTACGGTTGTGATCGGGTGCGTGGCCGTTACTTGCCCCGTCATTCGTGGCGCGGTGGATCGGGTATAGGTTATTGCACTTGCCGCGTGTCGACCAGCGATCGGTATAGTGGCGAGTCTCGTGTGCGGCTTTGGCATCGGTAGGACTTGGTGTTGGTGTACTCCTTGGTGTTGTTATATCATAGGCTGCCGGTGAGGAAGGAATTCCACGAACGCAGTGATGATTTGGAGGGCGTGAGTCCCTGACTTGATATGACTGTTTATATGTTGTGTACTATAGTTTGGTTATCATACATGTCTCCTTCTTTATATAGACTGCTATGATTTCATTTATAGTACTTTCTGATTTCACATACTTGGTACTGTTATCTTGACCTCCTTGAAGGCTGCGTTCATCTGCAGTAGAAGTACATCGGCTGTCGATCACCGCTTTTAGGACCACCTTTGTGGGTATTGGGAAGCTCCGTTCCTTCGGAGGCTTATCTTTGGTATGTTACCACAGTGCAGTAGGTTCTTGTACATTCGGGGTATGGCGGGGCCACTGTCCGCCATAGTTGTTGTAAAAATCTTAGAGTGCATGCCTTTGTTGTGGGCGGGGTTGTAAGGATTATGCTATTCAAATGTTTTTATATATATATGTTGAAAGGCAACCATTTTGGTTGCTTTGTTTCCTTCATCTTGATCCATGTCTATTTGCATGTTTAAGTTTTTATTTATTGGTTTTCTCGATGTTGTATCACTAGGGTGCGGGGTAAGGCACGATCCACGGGCAGGTTGGTCGTGACGAAGAAACTTCGGCCAAGACATTGGGCCGTTTGATTGTCGCGAGGTAGGCAAGGTTGCCTATGAGTTGGATCTGTCGTCCGACACGGAGCGATGCATCCGGTTTTCACGTATCTATCTTTGAGGAGATGTATCGGGGATCCATCTAGGGTACATCCGATTGGCGATGTCGGTGGCCAGGGGTTATCATATGAGAGATTCCCAGGCGATAATCGATCGTCGGGTTAGGCGTCTGCGGACGGGGCGTGGCTTCCGTCAAAGTTCTGTGGCGGAACGAGCTCAGGGAGGAGATGACGTGGGAAGCTGAGGAGGACATGAGGCAGAGGTATCCTCACCTATTCCCCACACCTCCAGGTAATTCACTTTCCTACTTGTAAATCTTCATTATCGTTTATGCCTAAGTGTTGTTTTGTGGCCGTGTGAGGCATTTGCAAACTGTTTAAGTTATGAAGAACCTTATCGTTATCTGTCTTAGGAAGGAACATTCGGGACGAATGTTTCTAAGGAGGGGAGAATGTTATACCCCGTATTTCCAGAGTATGTACGTGAGGGAATACGTACAAAAGTTTAGCCTTAAAAGTGTCACGACCCGAACCCGGGCCCGTGACTGGTGCCTTACCCCGGGCACCCTAGTGATACAACATCAGAGAAAACCAACGGAAATAAAAACTTAAACATGCAAATAGACATGGATCAAGATGAAAGAAAACAGGCCAACCAAAATGGTTGCCTTTCAACATATATATATAAAAACATTTAAGCGATTCTGATCCTTACAACCACTTGTGATTACTCACAGGACCTCTAGATTTTTACAACAACTATGGCGGGGCGGGGCCGCCATACCACGAATGTACAAGAACCTCTGGACTCGGGGTAACATACCAAAGATAAGCCTCGAGAACAGAGCTTCTCAATGCGAAAGGTGATCCTAGCGGGGATCGACAACCGATGTACTTCTACTGCGGCATGAACGGCCCAGAAGTCGATCTGCAGTACCAAGTATGTGAAATCTAAAGTACTATAAATGAAATCATAGCGATCTATATAAAGCGGAGACATGCGTGATAACCAAACTACGATACCCGACATATAAGCAAATATATCAAGTCGTGGACTCACGCCTCCAAATCATCACTGTGCGTGGAATTCGCTCGCCGTGCCTATGATATAACAACACCAAGGAGTACACTGAACACCAAGTCCTACGATGCCAAATGGTACCACGAGACCGTCACTATCTTGACTCGCGGCGACTGCGTGGCAAGTGCAATAACTATACCCGATCCGCCGCGTGGCGGCGGGGAAGCGACTACGCACCCGATCACAACCGTAAGTCACGATGCCGCGCGAAGCTGACGCGTGGTAAGTGCAACAACTGCAGATCCACTGCGCGCGTGGCGGCGGCAAGTAAGCGACGCGCAATCACAACCGTAAGTCACGATCTTCGCCATAACCAAAAATGGTCACGTGTCGCGAGAATCCATCAACGGTGTAGACATGCCCGTGTACCAATGCTAATGGAAGCATAGCGGAATCTCGTCATCCGATGCGTCCAAGTAAGTTCTCAACAAGTCAACCGCTCCATCGAAGCGTAGAATAAACACAATTCTGCAGAACAAAGACTATCTCAATAAGCATAGGCAAGTTACACAACAACAAGCATAGGCAAGTTACACAACAACAAGCATAGGCAAGTTATACATAACTCTAAGTACTTTCATTTTATGCCAAAGTCGGGTTTTAACCTAAAGTACTACGTGCGTTAAATTCCTTTTAAGAGATCCATTCCTTTTATGAAAACCACCCGATACGTAGTATAAAAATAGAGTGACTTACATCTTTAAGCAAACCAAAACAACTTCTCTTTCTAAAGCCAAGTTCCATTAAACGATGATAAAAACCCTTCTTTTGTTTTCATAAAATCGTTATAACCAACTTCCCATAAAGCTGTTATAACACTTTAAGTTTTAAACCATTTTAAGACAACACAATGCCTTTCTTTTCCCTAAAGTTCCAGTTTGCCTAATTTCAATTACTCACGTCTCTTTTTAGAAAAGTTTCATAGTTCAATGTCTTAATCTCTTTTTAAAACAATTTAGTAACATATGTCATAGGCGAGTAGGTTATTCTTGTTCATAAATCTTATTAAGCAGCCATGATCTAGAAAATGTAATATCATTTTGTCTCATCTTAGCTTCTATGCAGATGGAGGTTTCTACTGGTTTTAATAATACTTCATTATTCAATACATTTTCCTTTATTAACGCTGCAGTGGTTTGTCGATACACATTCTGATTTCCGAAATCAGTAAAACATTATTCCTTTTTAAAAACCACGTACTCATTACTCACGAATGAGGTTTCACAAAACTCATATTAATTCATTTAAGTTAAGTCTCTTATCTTATAAGATCAAGTCTCTTAACTTCTAAAATCAGTAAACCATTTTCTTTACCTCTCTTAAGACGTTATACCTAACTCCCCATAAAGCTAGTATAACTCTTTTTAAAACCTTTAAAACCAAGTGTTACTTTTCTTTCAAAAAGGGTTTCTTAACTCTTGTGACATACTTCAAGTTTATTATTCAGGCTTAAGTCAAAAGACATTGCCGTACAAATACGTTCAATTAGCACACGTACGTCTACCGTACTATATATTATTCAGGCTTAAGTCAAAAGACATTGCCGTACTATATATATCTTCCTTTAAAATATCATGCTCAAGAGTATAGGAAGAATCACATACCTCGCGACGATTATCGACTATAAGCAAAACGCTCCACGGCTATAACCCGGCTAGCCTTGTCCACCTTCTAAGTAGCACATGCTACTTGCAAAACATTCAACGATAAAGGTTATCGATCTCGTAATACTGATCTATGTAAATGCGATTTAACTTCTACTTCTAATCTTACGAAGTGATTTGATTCAATCATTTTACGTAATATCCTTCTATTACGGTTCAAATCTCTTCTATGAATCTTATATTCATTTCTATACTACTACGGTATGTAATTTCCAATTACGGTTGAAGGACGATAGTATTTACCTCGATGAGCCCAAAAATTATCCAAGTATAATGTCGCTCACGAGCAACGTTAAGCTCTACTCCGAGTGCTCCAACCCGCTCCAAACAACCCTTAGAAGTTCTACGCTTCTACTTAACACTTCAACCGACTATGAAGGTTTTCCTTAGGGTTTCGTTTAGTGGCTAAAGAAAGTATAATAGTATTTTACGGGCTTTTGTATAAGTGTAACCTTGGGAATACTACAAGGTATTTGGGCCAAGGTATTTGGGCATTATAACAATACTAGGAGAGTATTTCTATACCACAACAAAGGGTATTATATGAAAACAACTAGGCTAGGGAAAGGCTCTCGGCAAGGCTTGAGAGGGGAGGTGCTCTTGGACGAAATATCAAGAGGAGGAGTATTGTGAGGCTTAGAAAGATTGCTCAAGTTTGGATGAAATAACTCTTCAACAAGGGGGGTATTTATAGGTCAAGAAATGGCCAACCAATGGCCAAGATTCTTCCAAGTGTTAGGCAAGTGTAGGGCTTGGATTAAGCCATGTGCACCTTATCCATCTACCACACCAACTTGCACAAAATATCCTACCAACTCTGATGCCACCTTTCGTCCACTTTGCGCCCCTTCCAATGTGAGGTGACACTTGTCACCCTCCCGTTGGTCCAAAATGTTTAGTCTCTCGGAAAAATCCGCAAAAATTAGAAATGACATAGCGGAATTTTCCTTCGAAGTTTAGTAAAGCGTTTAGTCGAAGCGACTCCTTTCGGCACTTGTGCCCAAATTTCGAACCTAGCCAAACTTTAAGGCTCAAATTATATACGTACGCCCTCACGTACATACTCTGGAAATACGGGGTATAACAAAAAGTTAGGCTTGGACGAAAATACTTGGGCACAACTCACTAAAAGAATCGTTTTCCGACGAAACGTTTTACACAACTCGCGTAGGATAAATTCCGGCTATGTCATTTCTAATTTTTGCGGATTTTTCCGAAGACGAACACTGGACCAACAAGAGGGCGACACTTGTCACCCTCTCCTTGGTGGATGTGCGGACGGCATTAGGGCCGAATGAAGGGCTTATTTTGTCTTGGAGTTGGTAGGATATTTTGTGTGCAAGTTGGCTAGGTACACTTGCCCAAATCTTGGCCTTACACTTGCCTTGCACTTGGCATAATCTTGGCCATTGGTTTGCCATCCCTTGACCTATAAATACCCCTCTTGTGATGAAGAGTTCTTCATCCACAAACAAGCCTTCCAAGTCTTGAAATCCTCTCCTCTCCCTTAAGCCTTTTCGTCCAACACACCTCCCTTTGGTGAGCTTGGCGAGGCAACCCTCCTCTAGCCTAGCCGAAATCTACCCCTCCTTGGTAGAAAAGTTGCCTTCTAGTATTGTTATAATGCCCAAAATACCTAGCCCAAATCCCTTAGTACTTAGTAGAAGTTGGAAAGAACTTCAGGTGTTATACCGTATTTCGGTATATGCGTGCGTACGTAGAAAAGTTTGGACTTTAAAGTGGCTTGGCCGATTTATTTTTGTTCACAACACCCGATTAGAGTCGTTTTTCGACGAAACGTTTTACACAACTCGCGTAGGGTAAATTACGGCTATGTCATTTCTAATTTTTGCGGATTTTTCCGAGAGACGAAACATTTTGGACCAACGAGAGGGCGACACTTGGCACCCTCTCATTGATGGAGTGTGGGTGGTAAAGCTTGGACGAAATGGGTTGGCTTTTGTCAAGTAGTTGGTAGGATATTTTGTGGGTAGATGGATAAGGTACACTTGGGCATATCTTGGCCCTACACTTGCACTACACTTGGCTTGATCTTGGCCATTGGTTAGCCATGGCTTGACCTATAAATACCCCTCCCCTTTGATGAACTTCTTCATCCAAAAATCTCGAAGTCTTGAGAGCTTCCCCTCCCTTTGTGTTTGAGGTCTCGTCTAGCCTTCCCCTCCCCCCTTTGAGAGGCCCCTTGGACGAGAGTTCCCTTCCCCCCTTGGCCGAGAATACCCACTAGTGGGGTAGTAGAGGTATACACCCTTGTGGTGTTGTCTCGTATAAATACCCCCCCTCTTGGTAGAAATACTCTCAAAAGTATTGTTACTATACCCAAATTACCTTAGCCTTATACCTTGTAGTATTCCAAGGTTACACTTATACGAAAAGCCCATAAATACTATTATACTTCCCGTCAGTCACAAAAACGAAACCCTAAGGAAAAATCTCCATAGATAGTTGGAGTATTAAGTAGAAGTTGGTTAGAACTTCTAAGGGTGGTTTGGAGCGGGTTGAGCGCGGAGTTGAGCTAAACGTTGCTCAGGAGCGACATTAAACTAGGATAATTTTGGGCTTATCGAGGTAATATCTTGTCCCCTTATTGTAATTGGAAATTACATGTTGTAAGATTATATAGTTGAAGTATACTATATATAGAACTGAACCTAGCTTTGCGGAAATGTCTTTTGACTTAAGCCTGAATATAAAGAAAGAATCGACTGTAATTACATAGGGTGTATCAGATGAGACTTATGTAGCATTACTGTGAAGGAGAATTGTACACGTCCGGTTAGATGTATAA
Source organism: Przewalskia tangutica (assembly GCA_029844215.1). Classification (NCBI taxonomy): domain Eukaryota; kingdom Viridiplantae; phylum Streptophyta; class Magnoliopsida; order Solanales; family Solanaceae; genus Przewalskia; species Przewalskia tangutica. The sequence goes on from CM056727.1 coordinate 72,255,234, forward strand.
ACCCCCCCCCCGGTTGGCTTGATAGCCGGCCTCGATAGAGAGGAGAGATTTCTGCGATTTGTGGGAAGCGATCTTTGCGAATTTTACGTAGAATGTTCTACGATTAGACCTAGATGTTAATAAGTGCCTTGTGGCCTTATAGGTTGAAGTACCATGCGTGGCGCGATCTACTTGGCTTAAGGTAGCGGCGGTTTGAGGTACTTGGGCGTTTTGCTATTAGTCGATAATCGTCGCGAGGTATGTGAACCTCTTCCTACCTTTTCTAGCATGATATGTGTATAACTATGTAGTACGGTAGGCGTACGTATGTAAAATGCTTTGTGGTTTTAAAAGGTAGCGACTTGATGTGTGATAATAAAGAAGAGTTATACTAGCTTTATGGGAAGTTAGGTATAACGTTTTAAGAGAGGTAAAGAGAATGGTTTCTTGATTTTAAAAGTTAAGAGACTTAATCTTAAAGATAAGAGACTTAACTTGTTTTACTTGGTAATTAACATTTTGTTAAAAATGTTGTAAAACCTCATTCGCGAGTAATGAGTACTTGATTTTAAAAGCAATAATGTTTCTTGATTTGAAATCGAATAAGTATCGAACAAACCACGGCGGTGCTAATAAAGGAAATGTTTTGACTAATAATGTATTAGTAAAACCAGTAGAAACTTCCATCTGCATAGAAACTAAGATGAGACAAAATGATGTTACATTTCTAGATCATGGTGCTTAAATAAGATTGTTATAAACAAGAATAACCTACTCACGTATCGGACATATGTTTCTCAAATTGCTTTTAAAGGAGAATTATATCATTAAGTGATTAAAATTATGAACTCTGAAACCTTTGAAAATGAGAAACTTGAGTAATTGAAATTAGGCAAACTTGAAACATTTGGAAAGAATGTTGTTACTTGATTTCTACGAAAGTGTTTTGATTTACTTGAAAGATAATCACTCTATTTTTCATATACTACGGTATTGTGTGACTTTTGTAAGCGTAACGTATCTTTTAAAGATAATGTATGAAGTACTTTGGGAATAGATACCCGATCTTGTTAATCATATATTAGAATGTACCTTGTGTGTATAACTTGATTGTGTTGGTTTGTGATAGCCTTGTAATACTTTCTTGTTGATTTGATAAGTAAACATGCTAGGATGCTACGTGTGTTAGTATCTTGTGATGTTTTGTGTAAAGGGGTTTTCCTCGATTGCGCTTAAAGTTGTTTAACGATCAGTAGTTATGTTGGTATTATACCACCACCTTGACTTGTTTAGGAGGTTAAGTCGCCTCCGTTTGTAACGACCGTTAGGGCAGATTCGGTGCCTTATCGGGCACCCTAGTGATACAACATCGAGAGAAAACGGCGGAAAATAAAACATGAGTCATGAAACAAGAGATATAATAATAAACAAACCAACAAAAGCGGTTGCCCCGGTATATACATAAAACACGAGCAGTTTAATCCTTTTACAACCACACTTGTGATTACTACGGACCTCTAAGATTTACACGACTATGACGGGACAGGCCCCGCCATACCTCGAATGTACAGAACCTACAACTCAGGGAAACACATACAAAGATAAGCCTCGGAGAAACGGAGCTTCCCACGTCTGTTGGCGTGGTCATGAGCGAGGATCCACGACCGATGTACCTCTACTGCGGCATGAACGCGGCCGAAAGGAGGTGATCTGGCCAGTACCAAGTATGTGAAGCAGTAAAAATCAGAATGAAATCATACTAGTCTATATAAGCGGGAGACATGTATGATAACCAAACTACGATTCACAACATAAAAGCGATCATGTCGATCGAGGACTCACGCCTCAGTCATCACTCAAATATAACTATGGGTCTCACGCCCACAACATCAATCATGTTCGCATCGTGGCGCCCCGAATTGCATCGGTGTAGACATGTCCATGATGCAACAATAATACCAATGCCCCATGGCCACATGCCGAATTCTACCTCGGTGTAGACACGTCCATGTGACATCAACAATAATATCTTGGGTGATCAACCACGCGCGTGGCCACATGCCCCGAATTCTACCTCGGTGTAGACATGTCCATGTAACCACAATAACAATATATCGGGTAATCAACGACCGCGTGGCCGCGTGCCGAAATCTGCGTCGGTGTAGACATGTCCATGTGACATCAACAACAAGGCGATAATCAAAATGGAAACATACGTGGAATTCTCCATCACTGCGGACGCGTCAAGTAAGTTCTCGACAAGTCGACCAGCCTCTATCGAGAGGCGGTAACGAAATACCACACTTGCACAACAAAGGCTATCATCACAAGCATAGGCAAGTTTCACAACAACAAGCATAGGCAAGTTTCACAACAACAAGCATAGACAAGTTTCACCTGACTCAAAGTACTTTCATTTTATGCCAAAGTCGGGTTTTAACCCCAAAATACTACATCGTTAAGTTCTTTAAAAGAGATCCATTACTTTTATAAAAGTCACCTATACAGTAGTATAAGAATGACCAACCCATTCCTTTTCAAAATCAAGTAACACATTCTTTTCCTAAGTTCGGTTTGCTAGTTTCATTACTCAAGCTTCCGTTTTCAAATGCTCAAGTCACTTATTTTAGAAAGGTTTCATAACTCATAGTCTTAATCTCTTTTAAAACAATTGAGTGACATATGTCATATATGTGAGTAGTTTATTCTTGTTTATAACGATCTTATTACAAAGACCATGATCTAGAAAATGTAATATCATTTTGTCTCATCTTAGCTTATGCGGATGGAGGTTTCTGGATTTAATACAACACATCATTATTCAATACATTTTCCTTTACTACTTATTGATTGGTGCATCGATACGTTACGATTTCGAAATCGGTAAAACATTATCCTTTAAAAACCAAGTACTCATTACTCACGAATGAGGTTTCACAACATCCACATTAAAACAAATAAGTTAAGTCTCTTATCTTATAAGATCAAGTCTCTTAACTCCTAACATCATAAACCATTTTCTTACCTACATAAAGTTGTTATAACCAACTTCCCATAAGCCGTTATAACACTTTATGTTTCAAACCAATCAAATACATTAAACACGTATGCGTCTACCGTACTACATAGTTACACACATATCATGCTAGAAGAGATAGGAAGAGGTTCACATACCTGCGACGATTTATCGACAATAAGCAAAATGCTCCAAGTACTACAACGCTAGCTTTCCACCGCCGAGTAGAATCACGCTACTCTTAGTACTTTCACCTATAAAGGTCACAAACGTCTATTAACCCCAAACATAAGTTCCCATTTTCTCTGAGAAAATTGGCAAGACTCCTCACCGCAGCGTAAATCTCCTCCTCTATCGAGGCTGGCTTGACCCAGAGGGTTTACGTCTAACGGGCGTGTACAATTCTACGATAATACTACACAAGTCTGCTGATACGGTCCTATGTAAATCTGATTGATTCTTTATTCTTCAGCTTAAGTCAAAAGACATTGCCACATAATGTTGATTATATATAGTATACTTCAACTATATAATCCTACAACATGTAATCTCAATTACAATAGAGGACAAGATAATTACCTCGATAAGCCCAAAATTATCAAGTTATAATGTCGGTCACGAGGTTTTAGCTCACTCTCAGTCGCTCCACAACCCTTAGAAGTTCTAACTAACTTCTACTCAAATACTGAACCAACTATGAAGATTTCCTTAGGGTTTCGGTTTGAGACTAAAGGACAAAAGGTAGTATTTAGGACTCTACGTAAAAGAGGTATCTTTGGAATACTACAAGGTCTGAGGCTAAGGTATTTTGGGCATTATAACAATATTAGGAGAAGTATTTCAATGCCACGAGGAGGGTATTATACGAAAACAACTAGGCTGGGGTACCCAGTGCTAGCAAAGGGGAGGGAGGCTCTCGGCCTGAGGCCACCTGAGGGGAGGAGAGGCTGGGGCGAGAACAACACAAAGGGAAAGAGTTTTCAATACTTACAATGAATTGAGGGATGAAGAAAAACCTTAAAGCCAGGGGGTATTTATAGGGGCACAACGGACAAGATCAAGCCATGTGGGGGCAAGTGGATGGCCAAGATTGGCACAAGTGCACCTAACCTACTCCTTAAATCCCTCACAAAACAAAGACCGAAAAGGGCCTCAAAACCCTCTCTAGCGTGGCCTCTGCGTCGATAGGGGTGACAAGTGTCACCCTCCGTTGGTCCAAAATGTTTCGTCTCTCGGAAAAATCATGAAATACAAAGCGACATAGCCGAATTTTCCTTCGAGTTATGTAAAGCGTTTCGTCGAAAACGACTACAGCAAGGTGTTGTGCCCAAATGTAAATCGGCCAGGTGCCACATGGGGTGACACGTGTCGCCGGTCGCCTGAGAATATTTCGTCTTGAAAATATCCAAATTACCGAAATCTCAAAAACAAAGCGGGCCCACAGTAAATTTCTCAGTGGGCCAGCGTGACCATTTAGAAAATAAAATCTCAAAATTCTAATATAATCTATGAAGTCCAATACCAAATCGGGAATCAATTCCATTAACGAACCTTTTTCTTCTAAATAACCGGAAACTTTTCCGTCGAAAACTCATCTTTCTTTCTTTCAAAATTTCTGCCGTACTCTCGTAAATGCGTCCTCACATACATACCACTTTCTACGGGTATAACATTCTCCCTCGCTAGAAACATTCGTCCCGAATGTTCCTTCTCAAGACGGATATCGATGAAGTTCCTACAACAAGTTGTCGCCTTGCGGCAACGCGAAATAACACACGTTATCTTCCTTCCTTACTCGTCGTGCCCTTCTCGAACACTTGAACTCTCCGGTATGTACCATACTTGGTCATTACCCGTTCCGAAAATCTGCGGAGTCACTACCTCAAACTTGGTCATCTTACTAACCTCAAACTTCCTTAAGGCCATTCCGGCCTTTACGAACCGCTTCAGTCGAACGGCGTCCACGAACTCATACGTTGGTCGCACAAACTTGGGCCTAGCATCCTCGTGACCCTACCACTGGCGGGACCACCCGAACGGACCTACCCCAAACGGGTTACGGGTTGACCTGCAAATGGTCCTCAACCCGACCCCCGGCGCGCAAACTCTTGTTCCCGATTCGAACAATCTTACTAATTCACATCACGAAGCTACCACTTCCATCAACACTCACACTACCGGACTTATCACACAAATAAATCCCACGTACTACTACTCGATAAGGGTCAAAAATAAATCTTTAACTCAAGACGACCTTACCCCTAAGGTCTCGGTCGTGACATAGTCTAAGGTTGTACTTACCATGCCCATACGTATCCTCCCAACTAAGCATGTTTTCTAACTCACAATTAACACAACGCTATTCGTTACATAGCACATAATAACGAGACCATCATAACAAGCATACCAAAACTCTAGAGGGTTAGGATATACACGAAGCTACCGCTCACTCTAATCATAGGCACGCCTGCAGTATAAGCTAGAAGGCGATGAACGGCGGTGTCCGGTGAGGTGAGTCGTAGCATCCGTGCTACCGCAGTCGGACGGTTCCTCGCAAAATGGCCTGCTGGCGCAAAAATAACAAGCTCCTTGGCACCACGACACTCCCGCGGTCTACCACATCGACCACACCGAGGTAGGGGTGACCGCGCCAACCAACGCCTTACTTCCCGAAACTGAACCGCGGAGCCACGACACGCTCCCGAATACTGAAGGTTGTGGAGGACCACTGCACCGGGCGGAGGTATAAAACTAGTATCTCGCTGGCGGTCCGCCTCGAAAGTCACCAAAGGACCTGTTGTTCGCCTCTTCTGGCGATCTTGGTCATTCGTCGACCTCTCGTGCCTCACATCGGTCGATGAGCTGCGTGCGGGCAATGTCCATGCGGTGAAGGGCTACTCTGAACATGCCTCGACATGTAATCATCGAGCCACTGTAACATATCGGTGCACTCGATCCTCCATACTAGCTACTGTATTTGGGGCGTCACGGGCGATGAGTCGAACTCACATTGTACTCGAACGTCACGCGCTTCTGTCTAAGCATCAAAAATCTGTCGGCCCGTGCCGCCATAAATGCGGAGGCAAGAAGTGCGTGAGAAAGCCCGAAAACTCATCACCTGCTGCTGAGTGCATGCTCTCCGGAAAGCTCCCATGAATCAAACCAATCGATTGCGGTATCGCGTGATCGCGAACAAAGTCACAGACTTCGGTCTCAAGCCTTGATCACCCGCGTGATCGGCGTAGCTGCCGGATGAACTCCTGCGGATCATCCTCGAGCCTCGACCCGTAAAACTACGGCGGGCTATAACTCGAGAAAGTCCGTAGCCTCAAACTATGCGCTCGGGGTGAACGGCGGTGCTCTGAACTGGGCCAGGCTGCTGCGTCCGACCTCCGTATGCTCGGCGACCACGGCGGCCAAGAATCGGCTATCTCGCTTGTAACCATCTCCTGCGCCCGGTGTGGGATTTGGAGGCTCGAGTGCTGTAGTCATCACCACGGCTGCGGCTCTAAACTCTGCTGGAAGTGGCGGCAAAACTGGCACGCCGTCTGAAGCACCCTCAGTCTTGTCAGGACTGCGCCCTCGTGCTCTCTCAGTATCTGGCCTCAAGCGGCACCTGTTTGCCTTGCCGGGCTCACGGTTTGCATGCGCGGGCATAAGCGGTAAAAGCGAGATACGTCGGAGGGTCGACTTACAACACGGCTCTAAGGCACGATCTCGGAATGAGAAGAATGGAAACGATCCTAAATGTCCTGCTGACCTCCGATTATAGATGTTGGTGCACAACACATCGATAATCAAGACTCTACTAGACACGATGCGTAGACACTTTCGAGGATTAAGCGCTCACGATACCACTTTTGTAACGACCGTTCGGGGCCGTTCTTGGTGCTATCGGCACCCTAGTGATACAACATCGGAGAAAACAGCGGAAAATAAAACATGAGTCATGAAACAAGAGATATAATAATAAGCAGGCCAACCAAAGCGGTTGCCTTGGTATATCATAAAACACGAGCAGTTTAATCCTTTTACACTTGCCCCGCCTTGTACTACGGACCTCTAGATTTAGCGACTATGGCGGGGCGGGGGCCGCCATACCACAGATGTACAGAACCTACAACTCGGAAACACATACCAAAAGATAAGCCTCCTGAGAAGCGGAGCTTCCCAATCTGTTGAGCGTGGTCACATGGCGAGGATCCACGGCGTGATGTACCTACCTGCGGCATGAACGCGGCCGAAGGAAATTCGATGCCAGGTACCAAGTATGTGGCTGTAAAAATCTTGTAATGAAATCATACTAGTCTATATAAAGCGGGAGACATGTATGATAAACTACGATTCCACAACATAAAAGCGATCATGTCGATCGAGGACTCACGCCTCAAGTCATCACTCAAATATAACTATGGGTCTCACGCCCACAACATCAATCATGTTCGCATCATGGCGTACCCGGAGTCTGCATCGGTGTAGACATGTCCATGATGCAACAATAATACCAATGCCCGGCCACATGCCGAATTCTACCTCGGTGTGAACACGTCCGTATGACATCAACAATAATATCTTGGGTGATCAACCTGCGCGTAACGCATGCCGAATTCTACCTCGGTGTAGACATGTCCATGTAACCACAATAACAATATATCGGGTAATCAACCCGACCGCGTGGTCGCGTGCCGGAATCTGCGTCGGTGTAGACATGTCCATGTGACATCAACAACAAGGCGATAATCAAAATGGAAACATACGTGGAATTCTCCATCAGCCGGCCACGTCAAGTAAGTTCTCGACAAGTCGGCCAGGCCCATCGAGGCGGTAACGTAAATACCACACTTGCACAACAAAGGCTATCATCACAAGCATAGGCAAGTTTCACAACAACAAGCATAGGCAAGTTTCACAACAACAAGCGAGTTTCACACAACTCAAAGTACTTTCATTTTATGCCAAAGTCGGGTTTTAACCCCAAAATACTACATACGTTAAGTTCTTTTAAAAAGAGATCCATTACTTTTATAAAAGTCACCCTATACGTAGTAGTATAGAATGACCAACCCACATTCCTTTTCAAAATCAAGTAACAACATTCTTTTCCTAAGTTCGGTTTGCTAGTTTGATTACTCAAGCTTCTCATTTTCAAATGCTCAAGTCACTTATTTTAGAAAGGTTTCATAACTCATAGTCTTAATCTCTTTTAAAACAATTGAGTGACATATGTCATATATGTGAGTAGTTTATTCTTGTTTATAACGATCTTATTACTGACCATGATCTAGAAAATGTAATATCATTTTGTCTCATCTTAGCTTCTATGCGGATGGAGGTTTCTCTTGGTTTTAATACAACACATCATTATTCAATACATTTTCCTTTATTAACGCTGCGGTGGTGCTGCCGATACGTTCGATTTCGAAATCGGTAAAACATTATCCTTTAAAAACCAAGTACTCATTACTCATGAATGAGGTTTCACACAAACATCCACATTAAAACAAATAAGTTAAGTCTCTTATCTTATAAGATCAAGTCTCTTAACTCCTAACATCAAGAAACCATTTTCTTACCTACATAAAGTTTATTATAACCAACTTCCCATAAAGCCGTTATAACACTTTATGTTTCAAACCAATCAAATACATTAAACACGTACGTCTACCGTACTACATAGTTACACACATATCATGCTAGAAGAGATAGGAAGAGGTTCACATACCTCGCGACGATTTATCGACAATAAGCAAAATGCTCCAAGTACTACAACGCTTGCTAGCCCTTTCCTCGCCGAGTAGAATACGCTACTCTTAGTACTTTCACCTATAAAGGTCACAAACGTCTATTAACCCCAAAACATAAGTTCCGTTTTCTCAGAAAAATTCGGCGACTCCCCACCACAGCGTAAATCTCTCTCTATCGAGGCTGCAAGCCAACCGAGGTTTACGTCTAACGGGCGTGTACAATTCTACACAAGAATCTACACAAGTGTCTGCTGTCTGATCTATGTAAATACGATTCGATTCTTTATTCTTGAGCTTAAGTCAAAAGACATTGCCACAATAATGTTCATTCTATATATAGTATACTTCAACTATATAATCCTACAACATGTAATCTCCAATTACAATAGAGGACAAGATAATTACCTCGATAAGCCCAAAATTATCCAAGTTATAATGTCGGTCTGAGCAAGGTTTAGCTCACCTCGTGCGCTCCAAACAACCCTTAGAAGTTCTAACCAACTTACTCAAATACTTCAACCAACTATGAAGATTTCCTTAGGGTTTCGGTTTGAGACTAAAGGACAAAAGGTAGTATTTCGGACTCTACGTAAAGAGGTATCTTTGGAATACTACAAGGTCTAAGGCTAAGGTATTTTGGGCATTATAACAATACTAGGAGAAGTATTTCAATGCCACTGAGGAGGGTATTATACGAAAACAACTAGGCTGGGGGTACCCATTGCTAGCACCACAAAGGGGAGGGAGGCTCTCGGCCACAAGGCCACACAAGGGGAGGAGAGGCTGGGGCGAGAACAACACAAAGGGGAAAGAGTTTTCAAGACTTAGAATGAATTGAGGATGAAGAAAAACCTTCAAGCAAGGGGTATTTATAGGGGCACCAACGGACAAGATCAAGCCATGTGGGGGCAAGTGGATGGCCAAGATTGGCACAAGTGCACCTAACCTACTCCTTAAATCCTCACAAAACAAAGACCGAAAAGGGCCTCAAAACCTCCTACCGGTGGCCTCTTTCTGAATCGATGAGGGTGACAAGTGTCACCCTCCGTTTGGTCAAAAAATGTTTCGTCTCTGGTAAAAATCCTTAAAAATACAAAACGACATAGCCGTAATTTTCCCTTCGCAAGTTATGTAAAACGTTTCGTCTAAAAACGACTTAACTGCAGGGTGTTGTGCCCAAATGTAAAATCGGCCAAGGGTGCCATGGGGTGACACGTGTCTCCCAGGTCGCCGAATATTTCGTCTTAGAAAATATCCAAATTAGGAAATCTCAAAAACAAAGCGGGCCCCACAAAGCAGTAAATTTCTCCGTGGGCCCAGCGTGACCATTTAGAAAATAAAATCTCAAAATTCTAATATAATCTATGAAGTCCAAATACCAAATCTGGGAATCCAATTCCCGTTAACGAACCTTTTTCTTCACAAATAACAGGAAACTTTTAGTGAAAACTCACATCTTTCTTTCTTTTCAAAATTTACAGTACTCTCGTGCGTCGTCCTCACATACCACTGCAACTACGGGGTATAACAGATTCGAGGTAGACTCGGCGGTCGGTGGACCTATGATTCGAGAATACCTGCGTGCGGTCTTGTGGACACCCGTGCGAGCTACGAGAGTTCCAGGTTAGTATCGGCCGCTTGTGGTCATGCGGTCTATGTGGCCATGCGGGCGAGTCGGGGCGGCTGCAGGCGTAGCTACCCTCGATGCGGGGAATACCTCATGCGGGCCATTGGGGTGGCCCGTGCGAGCTCTGGGAAGTTCGGGGCTAGGCGCGCATTAGATACTGCGGCGAGTGGCGGCTTTGATCATGTGATGCAGGCAGATCTCATAATCTGATTTCGACCTTGTTTGTCTTGTGGGTTTTAGTAGTCGGCTATGCCTTCGCACTTACCGTCACGGTTTTATGATGACACGGTGGGACACGGTGTTCATGTGTACTTCTTGGTGTGATTATATCATAGGAAATGGCGGTCTGAAGGTATGCCAGGCATGATTGATGTTGTGGGCGTGAGACCCATTGTTATATTTGAGTGATGACTTGAGGCGTGAGTCACGACTTGACATATTTGCTTATTTATTGTGGCGTAGTTTGGTTATCATACATGTCTCTGCTTTATATAGACTACTATGATTTCATTTCTGATATTTCGATTTCACATACTTGGTACTGTTATCGACCTCCTTGAAGTGCGTTCATGCGCAGTAAAGGTACACGATCGTTGATCCTCGCTCTTAGGGTCACATTCGGCGTTTGGAAGCTCCGTTTCTCGGAGGCTTATCAGGTATAGTCCTGTTGTTGTAGGTGCTTACATTCGTGGGTATGACGAACCTGTCGTCGTTGTTGTCATATCATTCTTAGAAGTGCTGTAAATGCTGTTGTGGGCGAGTTGTAATAGGATGTGCTGTTCGGTTTTAAAGTTGATCTATACATGCCGAAAGGCAATTTTTCTCGAACTATTGTTTCATACTTCTTGTTATTTCATGTTATCGTTTTATGTTCCGTGATTACTCGATGTTGTATCACTAGGGTGCGGTAAGGCACGATCAGGCGGGTTGGTCGTGGCAAAAGTGGTATCGAGCGATTAATCCTCGAAAAGTGTCTACAGATCGTATCGATGAGTCTTGATTATCGGTGTGTTGTGCACCAGATAATCGAGGCTATAGGATATTTAGGATTGGTTTCTATTCTTCTCACTCTGAGATCGTGCCTTAGAAGTGTGTTGTAAGTTGGACCTCTCACGTATTTCTTTCCTGCAGTTATGCCTCGCGTAGGCAGGGCCGAGGAGGGCAAAGCGGCCGAGGAGGCTGCGAGTAAATCTGAGAGGGTTACGAGGGCCTGAGCCCAACCATCACCGAGTTAGGTGCTCGTTCGGGAGTTATGCTCGTCACGGCCCAGTGAGTTTGCTGCGGCGGCGATTCCTCTGCGGCCATGACATTTGAACCTTGATTCTGACGAAGCAGAGAATATAGATTGCAAAGGCGACCATTACTAACTATGGATTTGGCTACGGAGAGTATACCGATATACCGCGAGTCTTGATGAATATCTTAGAAAGGGTTGTACAAGAGTAATTCTTGATTAGGCGAGCATGGCACGTATGCGGGCTTATGCGCGTGAGCCAAAGCGTAGAGATCAGCGGGTTAACGAAGGGCGAGAAGAGGGCGAGCGGCAAGTTCCTTTGGTAACTTTGGCGCGAGTCACCTCGCGTGGATTAGATTTGCACATCCACGGTGCGAGAGAGGTCTCCGTGGGGTTCGGGGCGTTCGGGGTATCAGGAGTTGGTGAGAACTCCGGGGCTTCGGTTCACGGTGTGTGACGCCATCGGGAGCGTCGTCTTTTGTTGGTGCTCGTATTCTGCGTGCCGTCGGCCGTGTGTCGAATGGGTGTCCTAGTAGGAGGACTCGGCCTTTAGGATCGGTGGGTAGTTCGTCACCTCCCCAGCTATCGCCTACGGGCGGGTTTGATTAGAAACGACTAAGGGAGTGAAGCGATAAATCTGAGATAGATCTTTAACCTGCAGGGATTAGTATGTGTGATAGGGTGAGTATACCTTAAGTGTTATATTACGATAGCATTGTGTAAATTGTAATTAGAAATCTTGGTTAGTTAACCAAGTAAGATTTGGGGATAGAGAAGGTGTGAGCCTTAGAGCTTTATACGTAGAGACCTTAGAGGAAAGGCCGTCTCGAGTAAAGAAGTATTTTATGTTTGACCACTTGCCGGAGTGCATAGTGCACGTAAGCTATGTTTGTAGGGTAAGTTCCTGAGTAGTGTGAAATGGAAGAGGGTAGTTGAGCTAAGAAGACCGCTAGGTTTTCGTAACATGATTAGTGAGATTGTTCCGGATCGGGGAGCAAGTGTTGTACGCGAGAGTGGGTCGGGTTGAGGCCGTGCTATGTCAACCCGTGACTGTTTATGGTAGGGTCGGTTGTGGTGGTCGCCGGTGGTAGGGTCACGAGGGTGTTTGGCCCAAGTTTAGTTAACCGTGCGAGTTCGTGGATGCGTTGATCGATGGTCGGGCGATGAGGTCAGTCCGTCTTATCTTTTAGTCCAAACCGTGTACTCGGTGGTATTTTGCGAGGCGTTATATCAGAAAGGTTGTAAGGCTGCACGGGGTGCCTACCTTTATCTTATGACAGTGGAGCCAGTTTCTGGTGTTTCTTTTGGAAGTTTTACGAGCGGGATTAGGAACTCGGGTGAGTCTCGTATCGTATCGCCTCGGGCGGTGTGTAGATTTCGGGGTAGGCGTGGGATTGTTGTCTCTGTTGAGGAGTGTTTTAGTAGCTACCATTTCGGTATTCGGATGTCGCTTTATGGCGCCTTGCGGGCGGAAGTGTAAGTTGTCGATCGATTGGTTTGATGTTGGCGAGTTGGATAGTTGGTTGGGCTTGTTCCAGCGGTGTGGATAGGGTGAGGCTTATCTAGAAGAGGTTTTTGGCGGCTCGGAGAAATCGTGCGGATTATCGGCGGCGGCGCTTAGAGTTGAGTTGACGGTCGGTCTTCTTGAAGGTACCACCCGGATAAGTGCGATGAGCTTTGGAAAGCAGAGGAAACTTAGCCCGAGTTACTTTGGGCCTTTTGAGTTCATGTGAGGATAGGCGGGTTGCACATATGTTAGCATTTGTCGTCCGACTTAGGAGGCGAGACGTCCGGTCTTCGTATTGTTATGTTCGGGAAAGTATCGAGATCCATCAGTGTTCGGTTAATGATGACCACGTTAGAGATAGTAACCCGAGTTTTGGAAAGCGGCGATATGAAATGTGGTAAGAGTTCGAGTGTACAAGCGAGTGCGATACGTAAGGGAAGAAGCGAGCATGTATGGCGAGCATAGATGTGATCATTTCTTTTGTAAAGAGAAGGTGCGAAAGAAGTATATTTTAGAACCAGAGAGGTATTGGTGGTGATGTTAGAGGTGTTTCCTCGTGGACTTGGATGGAGGTTTTTGCGGGTGTTTACGTGGCCGTGTGGCAGGATTGTTCTCGTAAGTATAGTAGTGAAGACTATCTTGGCGCGTTTGTTTGAGACTTAGAAGGAACATTCGGGGCGAATGTTTCTAAGGAGGAGAATGTTATACCGTATTTCCAGTATGCGTGGGGCGTACATAGAAAAGTTTGGACTTTAAAGTGGCTTGGCGATTTATTTTTGTTCACAACACCCGATTAAGTCGTTTTTTTAAACGTTTTACAACTCGCGTAGGGTAAATTACGGCTATGTCATTTCTAATTTTGCGGATTTTTCGAGAGGCGAAACATTTTGGACCAACGAGAGCGACACTTGGCACCCTCTCGTTGATGGAGTGTGGGCGGTAAAGCTTGGGCGAAATGGGTTGGCTTTTGTCAAGTAGTTGGTAGGATATTTTGTGGGTAGATGGATAAGGTACACTTGGGCATATCTTGGCCTACACTTGCACCACACTTGGCTTGATCTTGGCCATTGGTTAGCCATGGCTTGACCTATAAATACCCCTCCCCTTTGATGAACTTCTTCATCCAAAAATCTCGAAGTCTTGAGAGCTTCCCCTCCCTTTGTGTTTGAGGTCTCGTCTAGCCTTCCCCCTTTGAGAGGCCCCTGGCCGAGAGTTCCCTTCCCTGGCGAGAATACCCCACAGTGGGAGTAGGCCGAGGTATACACCCACTTGTGGTGTTGTCTCGTATAAATACCCCCCCCCTCTTGGTAGAAATACTCTCAAAAGTATTGTTACTATACCCAAATTACCTTAGCCTTATACCTTGTAGTATTCCAAGGTTACACTTATACGAAAAGCCCAGAAATACTATTATACTTCCCGTCAGTCACAAAAACGAAACTCTAAGGAAAAATCTCCATAGATAGTTGGAGTATTAAGTAGAAGTTGGTTAGAACTTCTAAGGGTGGTTTGGAGCGGGTTGGAGCGCACGGAGTTGGAGCTAAACGTTGCTCATGAGCGACATTAAACTAGGATAATTTTGGGCTTATCGAGGTAATATCTTGCCCCTTATTGTAATTGGAAATTACATGTTGTAAGATTATATAGTTGAAGTATACTATACATAGAACTGAACCTAGCTTTGCGGCAATGTCTTTTGACTTAAGCCTGAATATAAAGAAAGAAGCGAATCGTAATTACATGGGAGTATTCAGATAGACTTGTGTAGCATTCTTGTGAAGTAGAATTGTACGTCAGGTTAGATGTATAAACCCCCTGGTTGGCTTGATGGCGGCCTCGATAGAGAGGAGATTTCTGCGGTTGCGGGGGGGGATTCTTTGCGAATTTTACGTAGAATGTTCTACGATTAGACCTAGATGTTAATAAAGCGCGCGTGGCCTTATAGGTTGAAGTACCATGCGTGGCGCGATCTACTTGGCTTAAGGAGTAGCCAAGCGGTTTGAGGTACTTGGGCGTTTTGCTATTAGTCGATAATCGTCGCGAGGTATGTGAACCTCTTCCTACCTTTTCTAGCATGATATGTGTATAACTATGTAGTGCGGTAGGCGTGCGTGTGTAAAATGCTTTGTGGTTTTAAAAGGTAAGCGACTTGATGTGTGATAATAAAGAAGAGTTATACTAGCTTTATGAAGTTAGGTATAACGTTTTAAGAAGGTAAAGAGAATGGTTTCTTGATTTTAAAAGTTAAGAGGCTTAATCTTAAAGATAAGAGACTTAACTTGTTTTACTTGGTAATTAACATTTTGTTAAAAATGTTGTAAAACCTCATTCGCGAGTAATGAGTACTTGATTTTAAAAAGCAATAATGTTTCTTGATTTGGAAATCGTAATAAGTATCGAACAAACCACGGCGGCGCTAATAAAGAAATGTTTTGACTAATAATGTATTAGTAAAACGGTAGAAACTTCCATCTGCATAGAAACTAAGATGAGACAAAATGATGTTACATTTCCTAGATCATGGCTGCTTAAATAAGATTGTTATAAACAAGAATAACCTACTCACGTATCACACATATGTTTCTCAAATTGCTTTTAAAGGAGAATTATATCATTAAGTGATTAAAATTATGAACTACGAAACCTTTTGAAAATGAGAAACTTGAGTAATTGAAATTAGGCAAACCTGAAACATTTGGAAAAGAATGTTGTTAGTTGATTTCTGAAGAGAAGTGTTTTGATTTACTTCAAAAGATAATCACTCTATTTTTCATATACTACGGGTATTGTGTGACTTTTGTAAACGTAACGTATCTTTTAAAAGATAATGTATGAAGTACTTTGGGAATAGATACCGATCTTGTTAATCATATATTAGAATGTACCTTGTGTGTATAACTTGATTGTGTTGGTTTGTGATAGCCTTGTAATACTTTCTTGTTGATTTGATAAGTAAACATGCTAGGATGCTACGTGTGTTAGTATCTTGTGATGTTTTGTGTAAAGGGGGTTTTCCCTCGATTGCGCTTAAAGTTGTTTAACGATCAGCCGTTATGTTGGAATTATACCACTCACCTTGACTTGTTTCGGAGGTTGGCGCCTCCGTTGCGGGGTAGACTCAGGCGGGTCGGTGGACCTATGATTCGAGAATACCTCATGCGGGTACTGTGTGACACCCATGCGGAGCTACGAGAGTTCCAGGTTAGTATGCGGCCCTTGTGGTCATGCGGTCTATGTGGCCATGCGGACGGCGAGTCCAGGACGCTGCAGGGAGTAGCTACCCTCGATGCGGGAATACCTCATGCGGGCCATTGGGGTGGCCCGTGCGAGCTACGGGAAGTTCGGGGCTGAGGCGCGCATTAGATCGTGGGCGAGTGGCGGCTTTGATCATGTAATGATGCAGGCGGATCTCATGATCTGATTTGACCTTGTTTATCTTGTGGGTTTTAGTAGTCGGCTATGCCTTCGTACTTACCCCGTACGGTTTTATGATGACACAGGTGGGACCTGGTGTTCATGTGTACTGCTTGGTGTGATTATATCATAGAAGCGCGTGATGCGAAGGTATGCCACGGACATGATTGATGTTGTGGGCGTGAGACCCATTGTTATATTTGAGTGATGACTTGAGGCGTGAGTCACGACTTGACATGGCCTTATTTATTGTGGCTTGTAGTTTGGTTATCATACATGTCTCTGCTTTATATAGACTACTATGATTTCATTCTGATATTTTGATTTAACATACTTGGTACTGTTATCGACCTCCTTGGGGCTGCGTTCATCCGCGGTAAGGTACACGATCGTTGATCCTCGCTCTTAGGGTCGCGATTCGGCGTTTGGGAAGCTCCGTTTCTCGGAGGCTTATGCAGGTATAGTCCTGTTGTTGTAGGTGCTACATTCGAGGGTATGGCGGGCCACTGTCCGTCGTTGTTGTCATATCATTCTTAGAAGTGCAGTAATCTTGTTGTGGCGAGTTGTAATAGGATGTAACTGTTCGGTTTTAAAGTTGATCTATACATGCCGAAAGGCAATTTTTCTCAGACTATTGTTTCATACTTCTTGTTATTTCATGTTATCGTTTTATGTTCCGCTGATTACTCTGATGTTGTATCACTAGGGTGCCCGGGGTAAGGCACCAGTCACGGGCCCGGGTTCGGGTCGTGACATAAGGGTTCTTGGAGCTACCAGAGCGTACAACTTAGGAGCTAAACCTTGCTTAGGCGCGACTTTTATCTAGGATATTATTGGGCTTACCGAGGTAAATAATCCTAACCCTCTTTTGTATTAGAAAATGCATACTGTAGAAGTATAGATAAGTATTGAATACTTAGAAGATTATTACAGAATAGAATTGAATCATTATCACGGTAGAAGGGTTTAAAGAAGAATAATCAAATCGTACTTACTTAGGATCATTTCACGATGAACTTGAGTAGCTCACGGGTAGGAAGTCTTGCCCAATTTTCCGTAGGATAGAGAACCCTACGCTTAGAAGTTTTTAGAGTAGTGCGAGCGTTGATAGGCGTGTCGACTATTATAGGTTGATTCTGCGCGCGACATATTCAACTTGGCGGTGGTTTCGTTGAGAAGGTATGTGATTCTTCCTAAAGCATGATATTTTAAAATATATATATATATAATGCGGTGAAGCGTACATGTGTGTTGAATAATAACTACGGCAATGTCTTGACTTAAGCTTTGAATAAAAGCTACGGCAATGTCTTGACTTAAGCCCGAATAATAAGAATCTTGATGCATTTCAAAAGAATCTTGAATCATTTTTATAAGAGAACTAATTAGTTTTTAAACGAAGCTTAAGAGTTATACTAGCTTTATGGGAAGTTAGGTATAACAACTTAAGATTTATAAAAGGAAACGATTTACTTATGTGTTTATAACAGACTTATATTGAATTATGAAAGAATAATAAAAGGGTTTGATAAGTAGTCATGATATGATGCTATGTGTGGTAGTGACTTAACGTTTGTATAAGAGGTATTCTTGTTGTGCTTATGTTGTTTAACGATAAGGTGTTATGTTAGTATTATATCACTCACCTCTTGACATGTTCAGGGGTTAAGCCGCCTCCGATGCGGGGTAGACTCGGTGATGCAGGACCATGATTCGAGAATACCTCATGCGGGTCCGAGGACCTATGCGGAGCTACAAGAGTTCGTGTTAGTGTGCGGGGTTATACCTCATGCGATCTATGTGGCCATGCGGACTACGAGTCGGGGCGATGCAGGAGTAGCTACCCTCGATGCGGGGTTATACCCTATGCGGGCCTAAGTGAGTGGCCTATGCGGACTACGAGTCGAGATTAGGCTTGCATAATGATACTATGGGCAATTGGCCTGCTTGATCATCATGACCTAGAAGACTGCACTGATTACCTATTGTTGCTCTTGTTTGTGATGTGGCACTATGTGCGGTTTCCTTGGTTGTTTCATACATATTTGTAAACTGGTTTTAAAATGATATGATTTCATTTAAGTACTTCTGATTTCACATACTTAGTACTGTTATCTTGACCTCCTTGGGTGCGTTCATGCCGCGGTAAGGGCAGCAGTGCTAGATCCACATCCTTAGGATCTCTTTGCATTGGTGTCGGGAGCTCCATCTTCTAGGAGGCTCTACTTTTTGTATGATCTCCTGTATTGTAGATAGTTTTGTACATTCGAGGGTATGGCGGGCCCCGCCATAGTTGTTACTTCCAGAAGTGCGTAGTCTGAGTATGCGGTTGGGATGTAACTACAAAACTTGGGTTATTTATATATATACGCCGAAAGGCAAGCTTTTCATCAGATAAACTGTGTCTCATTTTACAACTGTTTCATGTCTTATTTTATATTTCCGCTGATTTTCTCTGATGTATGGCGCAGGTGCGGGTAAGGCACGATCCACGAGCCGGGCAGTCGTGACAAATGTCAGCACGTCTGTAGAACAATATATAATCAATATCACAGAAGCATGTCCGTGGATTTTCAACATCACTGTCAGCACGTCTGTAGAACAATATATAATCAATATCACAGAAGCATGCCCGTGGAATTCCAACATCATTGTCAGCACGTTTGTAGAACAATATATAATCAATATCATATAAGCATGCCTATGGAATTCCAACATCACTGTCAGCACGTCTATAGAACAATATATAATCAATATCACAGAAGCATGTCCGTGGAATTCCAACATCACTGTCAGCACATCTGTAGAACAATATATAATCAATATCACAGAAGCATGCCCGTGGAATTCCAACATCATCGACCGCGTGCGTGGTATCACATATACATATAACAAAGGTCGGTCCCCAGCGAGGAACTTCGGTGAAGTGAAATACAACACTTGCGAATAACTATCATGAAACCATATGCAAGTAGAAATCATCTTTTCACTTTACTAGAAGGTATAGACGTCTTCTACTTTAAAAAGCCTAAGGCATTATTAAGTCATGAAAGATTAAGGATAGAAGGAATAACACGTCTTACTTAAGAGAGCATGACTACACTGACGTCGTCTGCGTGCGTTCCTATTTTACAACACGAGACACTAACACTTGTAGTCTCAACCACTTTGACTTTCCAACATCAAGTAACTTACAATCTAAAGCCAAGTTACTCATAATTTTCAAATCAATAAGCCTTTAGAAACAAGTCATTTATATCCCCGATAACAAGGCAAGTGTACTTGAGAAACAAGTCATGCCGATAGAAGGAAGTAGTTCATATACAATAACTATTTCATTTAGAAAACCCAAGGTACTATCACGTCGTGCATCAATAAGGATTAAGATCCAATAACTCAATGTACGTCCACCGTACAATCTTTCCTATATAAAAACTCAAGACACTAGAACTTGTAGCATCAAGGTACTTTCACTTTTAAAATCAAGTTACTTATTCTTTCCAAATCAAGTAACCTACACTTTTCAAATTGAATTACCTATACTCTTCAAATCAAGTAACCTATACTTTTCAAATCCATTAAAAGGAACTGTCACGACCCGACCGGGCGTGGTAGTGCCTATCTGGACACCCCATCTTATACCCTCGCATCACATATAAGACATAGGCCAATAAAATATGGAAAACTGTATAAGTAGCAACAAGGCAAGCGGTGAAATTTGCATTATATATATACAGGAACATCCGACAACACAATTATACATTGGCCCAAAATAAATACAACTCCCGCAAGTCCAGCCCACATATGAATACAGACCTCTAAGAGTTTGGACACATAACTATGACGGGACAGGGCCCTGCCATACCTCTGAATGCACATAAGACTGTAACTCTATACCAAAAGACAAGCCTCCGAAATAATGGAGCTTCATAAAAAACTGAACAGAGATCCTAAGAGCGAGGATCACCAAACTGTGTACCTACACCTGCGGCATGAAACACAGCCCCCCGAGGAAAGGAGGTCAGTACGAAAGATGTACCAAGTATGTGAACCAATAAGTATTGTAAATGAAGTCATAACAGTCCAAAATATAACAGGAAGCAAGTATGATAATCAAAATACCAGTACAACTATGCCTTGTAAAAGTGATGAGAGTCAACTGTACCTTTTTAAAATATATCCTTTTAAAAGTAAGATCAATTGTGTCATTTTAAATTATGAAATCAATACCATTTCAAAATATGAAATCAACCGTACCCCTTTCAAATATGAAATCATTACCATTTCAAAATATGAAAGTCGTGTCACAATCAGGGTCATCCGCCCTCAGAATCATTATACAATCCTACTCATGAGACTATTTCACCCGCATGGATCTTTATAGACCCGCATAGGAAATCTGTACACGATACCCGCATCACAGAGAGCTAGTCCATGGAATATGTCCTGGGAATTGAACCCGCATGAGTCCTTGGACCGCAGATGAGTGTACCATCTCACGTCATGGGAGCTACTCCATGAAATATATATACAATGTTTCCTGCCCTTTAGCGAGTCACCCCCACTTGTCTTGCAAGACTTTGACTCACATTATATATTTTAAGACTTGAGGACAAGTGGACATGGGTCCCACTCCACTGGCATTACACTTGAATAAATATCCAAGTCTTGCAAGACTTGGACATTATACTAATTAATTTAGCTCTCATCTTCTGCCTTTGAGCTCCATTTTCGAAAATCTCCATAGCCAAAGATCAACAAGTGTTGACAATTTTCATTCTCCAAGATTAGCTCCTAAACCAAGTGCTAAAATGTTACACCCCGTAGTTCCAGGGTATGTATGTAAGGACGTGCGTACGAGAATACGACATTAATATTGGAAAGGAAGAAAAATGTGATTTTTTTCGACGGAAAAGTTTCCGGATTTTGTGAAGGACAAAGGTTCGTTAATTGGAATTGGATTCCCAGTTTGGTATTCGAACATCAGGATTATATTAGAATTATGGAATTTTATTTCGGATTTGGTCACGTGGGGCCTGGGAAAATTCTGGTTTTGTGGGCCCTTTGTTTTTCGACATTATGGATATTTTCGGGAGATGAAATATTTTGGACGAGTAGGAGGGCGACACGTGTCACCCCCTAGGTGGCACATGGCCGAAATGTGGTGTCATGTGTCCCTTGGCCGAAATGGCCCAACAAGTGGCAAGCCACTTGTCTTGAATTTTATGTGGACATGTGGTGGGTGGGACCCACACACACTTGTCCCCAATCTATACCACACAATTGCCTTCATCCTAGCCATTGGTTGGCCTATAAATACCCCTTAAGTTGCAAGACTTCTTCATCACTCACTTAGAGTTTTCAAGTCACAAAATACTCCTCCTTTGTAGTGTTCTCGTCTACCCCACCCAGCCACTTTGTGTAGAAAATACTTCAATTGTTGTTGTATAATCCCAAATACCTTAGCCTTGTGTCCCTAGTGGTTGTTATACCCCGTAGCTACGGAGTATGTATGTAAGGACGTACGTACGAATGTATAAACCCTAATTAGGGTAAGAATGAAAGAATTGTTTTCCGACGGAAAATATTCCGAACCTTGTGAAGGAAATTTTACGTTTTCAATATTTTAACCAACTATGGAATTTTTCCGAGAGATAAATATTTTGGACCAATAGGAGGGCGACATGTGTCACCCCAAGTGGACATGGGAGAATGTTTTTTTTCAAGACTAGTGGGCAAGACAAGTGGCCAAAGTCTTGCATGGCATTATGGACGGTTTTTGCAAGGTTAGTGGGCAAGTCAAATGGTCAAAGTCTTGCATGGCATTTGTGGGACAAGTGGACAAAGGAACCTACACAAACACTTGTCCTAAATCTATACCATACACATGTTTCAATCCTAACCCTTGGTTGTCCTATATAAACACCTCTAGTTGATGAAAATCTTCCACACTTAGAATATTTCAAGACTTGAAAATAATTTCCCTCTCCCTTCCTCTCTTCTTGCTCTCGTCGAACACCCCTCCCTTAACCTAGTGTTGTCAAAAATTCCTAAACTTCTAAGTGTTCTTCCTTAATATATTAGGAAGATTAGTAACCAAGAGTTAGACAAGATTTCACACCCTAGCCTCAAAATTTCCCCCTTGGCCGAGAGCTAGTATATTTGGAACCTTAGTGTTCTTCACTTTTTGGAGTTAATTCTTGAATAGAAGTTGGTTAGGAACTTCTAAGGGTGACTTGTGGTGGTTTGGAACACAAATATTTGGAGCTAAAACTTGCTTAGGAACGACTTTAAGTTCTTGGATATTTTTGGGCTATTTTGAGGTAATGAACCTTAACCTCTTTGTGAAGTTGATTATTATGTATATTTGATATTATACATATATTGGAAGTATATTATGGAGTATGAGATATTAGGAAAGATTTGGAACTTGTTAACTTGTTAAAAGGAGAATTGGCACATTAGCCATTAAAATGGTAAAAATGTATCCATTACTTGCTAAGAAGTTAACAACAAAGAAACTATAACTTATATTAAGATTGGAATATAAGTTGGATGACTAATGAAGTAATTGGATAAGTAAAATTGTAAAAGTTGGCCAAGGACCCCAACTTAAGGACTGTATTTACTTTGGACTGTATTTACTTTGGACTGTATTTACATTGTTGTTAAGGGGAAGATTGTTAATCGCGTTCCGTTTGGGCGTGTGATCCCTTCTTTAATTATTGTTGTTGTTAAGGGAAGATTGTTAATCGCGTTAGTTTGGGCGTGTGATCCTTCTTTAATTATTGTTGTTGTTAAGGGAAGATTGTTGTCGCGTTAGTTTGGGCGTGTGATCCCCTTCTTTAATTATTGTTGTTGTTAAGGGAAAGATTGTTAATCGCGTTCCGTTTGAGCGTGTGATCCCCTTCTTTAAATTTTGGAATTATTGCGCCTTATTTATGGCATGTTGGTTACTGTTATCGGGCCTTGAAAAAGGTGGAGAATTGAGTAGAAACGGGGGAGGTGCTGCCCAATTTTTTGTAGACTAAGAGAAATCTTACTTAGAAGAATTCCACGTAAAACTAGAAGTTGTTTGGACTTGAGTTCTAATTAATAAGAATCTTGAATATTTCAAAAAGATTTATGAATCATTTTGGAAGAAAAGTAATACTTGGTTTTCATAAATAGTTTAAGTGTTATACTAGCTTTATGGGAAGTTAGCTATAACGACTTAAGAAAGATAAGAAACGGTTTAATTATTTGTTTATCAAATGCTTGAAATGATGTTTGAAGGTATGGTAAGTTGGTTTGATAAACATGTTATGATGCTACGTGTGTTAGTATCTTGTGACACTTGTGTAAGGAGGTTATTCTTGTTGTGCTTATGTTGTTTAACGATAAGCCATTATGTTAGTATTATATCACTCACCCTCCTGACTTGTTACGATGTCGTGGGTTAGCGCCCCGATCACGAGGAATACCTAATGCGGGTCCATGGGACTATGCGGGCTGCGGGAGTTCGGGATGATCACTCGGGTGTGTTCGCCGATGCGAGAATACCTCATGCGGTCTATATGGCCGTGCGGTGCGGGAGTCGGGGCGATGCGCGGGTTAGCTACCCCGTCGAGAATACCTCATGCGGGCCTAGGGGCTTTATGCGGTGCGGGAGTTCGAGATTAGGCTCGCATAATGATACTATGGGCGATTGGCCTTGCCCGATCATTAGCGGCCTAGAAAAGACCGATTACATTATATCTATTTTTGCTCTTGTTTATGATGTGGCACTATATGCGGTTAACTTAGTTGTTTAAATGCATATTTGTGAATTGGTTTTAAAATGTTATAATTATATATATCAGTACTTCTGATTTCACATACTTGGTACTGTTATCGACCTCCTTCGAAGTGCGTTCATGCCGCGAGTAAGAAGCGGTGGTGGATCCTCATTCTTAGGAACTTTACTCAGTGTCGGGCTCCATTTCTCGGAGGCTCGACTTTTAATGCAGTTCTCCACGGTGTTGTAGATATTTTGTACATTCAGGGTATGGCGGGTCCTGTCCGTCATAGTGTTTACCTTCTTAGAGGTTTGTAGTCTGTTGTAAAGTTGGGATGTAGCTGTTCACTTTTGGTATTTATATACATGTAGAAAGGCAACTTTTCTTTGGATAGATCGTTCTTATTTTACCTTTGTTTCATGTTTGCAAGTTTATATTCATTTGGTTACTCGATGTATGTCTACTTGGGTGTCGGGTAAGGCACGATCCACGGGCGATAGCAGTCGTGACAAAAGTGGTATCGAGCGATTAAATCCTCGGAAAGTGTCTGCACCGTATCTAGTAGAGTCTTGATTATCGGTGTGTTGTGCACCACACCAATAATCGTGAGGCTGCAGGATATTTAGGATTGGTTTCCATTCTTCTCATTCTGAGATCGTGCCTTAGAGCTATGTTATAAGTTGGACCCCTCTGACAAATTTCTTTTGTTTACCAGTTATTCCTCCACGCAAGGCAACCGGGCGAGAAGGGCAAGCGGTAGGAGGCGCTAGTAGGACACGAGAGGTCACGAGGCCTGAGCCCGGCCTTTATCCGGTGATACGGATGGCGAGTTCCACGACGCCTCCGACCAGCGAGGTTTAGAGCCACTGGCGGTGGCTCACGAGGCCACGGCACTGAGCCTCGGTCCCGGCTGGAAGCGAGAGAAGATGGGTTACAAGGAGATGGCACGATTGTGCTTGGTCGTGGCGAGGCACGAGGATAGGTGGATCATCGATTCGATTCGGTAGTACGTGGTTCACCGGTCGGATAGTTTGAGACCGGGACTTTACGAGTTGCGAGCCGCGAGTTCTATGGGTCGAGGCACGAGGATGATCGCGAGGAGCTCATCAAGCGATTCTGCGGATCATGAGAGTGATCAAGGCTTCGGAAACCGAGTCAGTGGTCTTAGGTTCACATCGGCTGCGTGATACTACAGTCGACTGGTTTGATTCATGGGAGCTGTCCCGGGGGGAGCATGCGCCTCCAGCTGTTTGGGACGAGTTCTCAGAGGCATTTCTTACTCACTTCTTGCCTCCGCAGATGAGGAAACGGCGACAGATTTTTGATCTTGAGGTAGAAGCAGCGCCTGATTCGGGAGTACAACGTGGAGTTCGACTTCGTTGGCTCGGTATGTCCCGCGTTAGTGGCGATATGGAGGACATAGTGCACCGCTACGTCCGCGAGGGCTTGATGACTACTTGGCGAGTCTTGCTCGGGTGTAGCTCTTGGCCGGGCATGGACATTGCCGCGTGCGAGCTCATGCACTTGGGTGTGAGCGAAGGCGGCGGGTTGGCAGATATCAGCGAAGAAGGCCGGGATAGTGGTCTTTTGGTAGCTCTGGGCGGGCGGCCTCGGCGAACTAGATTTGCACGCGGCGGCTCCGTGAGCACTCCTACCGTCTTGAGCGGCGAGTATTGAGGCGGTCAAGGCCCGGGACGGACTTCCAGGGTAGCAGAGGTGCTAACCGATCGAGACCACCTTCCTCTCAGTGTGTTCGATGTGGTAGATCCCATTACGGGAGTTGTGGTACTACTGCGGGAGCTTGTTACACTTGCGGCCAGTAGGGTCACTTTGCGAGAGACTGTCCGACCAAGGGCAACGCAGATGGTAGGGTTCAGCCTACAGGGTCTTTAGCCGCGTCTTCATCTCCTACAGTTACTCGCCCCGGAGGGCAGGGTGCTCATGGGCCAGCAGGTCGCGGCAGAGGTCGTGGCAAGGGTCCTAGTTCCAGCGGTCCTCAGAACCGCATTTATGCCATGTCCAGCCGCCAGGACCAGGAGGCGTCACCGGATGTCATCACAGGTACTTTATCAGTTTCTTGTTGTGACGTATATGCCTTGATAGATCCAGGTTCTACCTTGTCCTATATATCTCCCCATATTGCTAGTAGGATAGGGATAGAGCACGAGTCCATAGACCGCACGAGGTAGCTACGCCGGTGGGGATTGATGGTAGGCGGCGGGTATATAGGGCTTGCCCAGTGACTATATGCAGTCGTCAGACCCTAGCCGACTTGATAGAGTTGGATATGACCGATTTTGATGTGATCATGGGTATGGATTGGTTAGCTTCTTGCTACGCCAATGTAGACTGTAGGGAGAGGTGATGCAGTTCGGTTTCTGAGGCCGGTTATTGAGTGGGAGGAACACGTGTCGCCAGGGGTAAGTTTATTTCTTACCTCAAGGCGGGAAGATGATGCAGAAGGGGTATATCTACCATCTCATTCGAGTATTTGATCGAGGCGAGATACGGACCTTGATCGGTTCGATAGTCAGAGAGTTCCCAGATGTGTTCCCAGACGACCTCCCGGGTATCCCTCCTGAGAAGGAGATTGAGTTTTGCATCGATGTGTTGCCAGACACTCGGCCTATATCCATTCCGCCATACAGGATGGCACCTACCGAGTTGAGAGAGTTGAAGGACCAGCTGAGAGATTTGCTGGAGAAGGGCTTTATCAGGCCTAGTGTTTCTCCCTGGAGAGCGCCGGTATTGTTTGTGAAGAAGAAGGATGGGACGCTGCACATGTGTGTCAATTACAGGCAGCTGAACAAGGTGACTATTAAGAACAGATACCCCCTTCCCAGGATAGATGACTTGTTCGACCAGTTGCAGGGTGCGAGGTGTTTCTCCAAGATAGACCTGCGATCTGGTTACCATCAGATGCGAGTTAGGGAGACGGATGTCCCTAGGACTGCATTCCGGACCCGGTACGGGCACTATGAGTTCAGGGTCATTTCTTTCGGCTTGACCAATGCTCCGGCAGTATTTATGGATTTGATGAACCGAGTGTTCAAGCCATTTTTGGATACGTTTGTGATAGTATTCATTGATGACATCTTGATTTATTCTCGCTCGGAGCAGGAGCATGCGGAGCATTTGAGGACGGTGCTGAGAGTTCTCCGGGACCAGCGGTTGTATGACAAGTTTTCGAAGTGTGAGTTTTGGTTGGCTTCGGTGGCGTTTCTAGGGCACATTGTCGGGGCCGATGGTATTCGGGTGGATACGGCAAAGATCGAGACAGTCAGGGGTTGGCCTAGACCTACTACCCCGACAGAGGTGCGCAACTTTTTGGGCCTTGCGGGTTACTACCGGAGGTTTGTGAAGAAGTTTGCTTCTATTTCAGCACCTTTGACCAAGCTGACTCAGAAGAAAGCTAAGTTTCAGTGGACGGATGCTTGTGAGGAGGGCTTCCAGTTACTGAAGGAGAGATTGACGACCGCCCCAGTTCTTACTCTTCCAGAGGGTCCAGACGACTATGTGGTTTATTGTGATGCGTCGGGCATCGGGCTTGGATGTGTGTTGATGCAGCAGGGCAAGGTTATAGCTTACGCATCTCGACAGCTCAAGAAGCATGAGAAGAACTACCCCACACATGACTTAGAGTTGGCAGCAGTGATTCACGCCTTGAAGATCTGGAGACATTATTTGTATGGAGTTCATGTGGATATTTACACAGACCACAAGAGCCTCCAGTATATCTTCAGCCAGAGGGAGCTGAACTTGCGATAGAGACGGTGGTTAGAGCTACTCAAGGATTATGATGTCGATATCCTATACCACCCAGGGAAGGCCAATGTAGTGGCAGATGCCGTTAGTCGTAGGTCGATGGGTAGTCTATCAGATGTGTAGCCAGAGTGGAGGGGCATGGTCCGCGAGTTACATTAGCTAGCGAGCCTTGGAGTCCGATTGATTGATTCTGATAGTAGTGGGTTTCGGGTTCGAGAGGTTGCCGAATCTTCCATCGTCGAGGAGGTGAAGAGGAGACAGTATGAGGATCCGATTATGACACGATATCGAGATACGACTCTTCTTGAGGGGAAGGGTCCTTTTGACGTAGCACCTGATAGGGTGCTAAGGTTTGAGGGCAGGTTGTGTGTTCCAGATATTGCAGGACTTCGATAGCAGGTTCTAGGGGAAGCACACAGCGCGCGTTACTCTATCCATCCGGGGTCGACAAAGATGTACCACGACCTCAGATCTGTGTATTGGTGGGGCGGCACGAAGAGGGGCGTTGCGAGTTTGTTGCTCGGTGCGAGTTGTCGCAGGTCGAGTGGAGCACGAGGCACAGTGGGTTGTTGCAGGCTATAGAGATTCCGACATGGAAATGGGAGGTGATCAATATGGACTTTATTACAGGGTTACCTCGCACTCAGAGGAAACATGATTCCATCTGGGTTATCGTCGACAGGCTGACGAAATCCGCCCACTTTCTTCCGTCGGGGCGACTTTTTCGGAGGATTACGCTAGACTTTACATCAGAGATCGTGAGATCGCATGGGGTCCCTATATCTATCATATCGGACAGATGAGCCCGATTTGACTAACTCGGAGGTCTTTCGGAAAGGGATTAGGACGCATGTGAGCCTCAAGATCGCATTCCATCCTCGGGCCAAGCGGACAAGCGAGCGCACTATCCGCGATTGAAGATATGTTGCGAGCCTGTGTTATTGATTTCAGGGGTAGCTGGGAGGATCATTTGCCGCTAGTATAGTTTGTGTATAACAACAGCTACCACTCTAGTATCCAGATGGCGCCTTATGAGGCCTTATATAGGAGGAAGTGAAGGTCACCGATAGGCTGGTTTGATGTGGGTGAGGTGCAGTTAGTCGGGCGGACTTGGTTGTGAGCGGTGGATAAGGTGAAGCTTATCCAGAGCGGTTATCGATGACTTCGAGTCGGCGTAAGTCGTACGAGATCATCGGCGTCGACATTTGGAGTTTGAGGTTGCTGATTGGGTTTTCCTGAAGGTGTCACCCATGAAGGGTGTGATGAGGTTTGGGAAGAAAGGGAAGCTCAGCCCAAGGTACATTGGGCCTTATCAGATTGTCCGTAGGGTAGGCAAGGTTTCCTATGAGTTGGATCTACCGTCCGATCTGGAGGAAGTACATCCGGTTTTTCATATTTCTATGCTGAGGAGATGTATCGGAGATCCATATAGAGTGCACCCGATTGATGATGTCCAGGTGACAGAGGGATTATCATATGAGGATATTTCCATAGCGATACTCGATCGTCAGGTTAGGCGACTGCGGAAAAAGGATGTGGCTTCCGTCAAAGTCTTATGGCGGAACGAGAACAGAGAGGAGATGACGTGGGAAGAAGAGGAGGACATGAGGCAGAAGTATCCTCACTTATTCCCCACACCTCCAGGTAACTCACTTTTCTACTTGTTAAAACTTAATTGTCATATGTACTTAAGTGTTCTATTGTGGCCATATGTGGCATTGGAAAATTGTTCAAGTTATGAGGGACTATGTCGTTATCTGATTTAATTGAATCTTGAAGGAACATTCGGGACGAATGTTTCTAAGGGGGGAGAATGTTATACCCGTAGCTCCGGAGTATGTATGTAAGGACGTACGTACGAATGCATAAACACTAATTAGGATAAGAATGAAAGAATTGTTTTTCGACGGAAAATATTCCGAACCTTATGAAGGAAATTTTACATTTTCAATATATTAACCAACTATGGAATTTTTCCGAGAGATAAATATTTTGGACCAATAGGAGGGCGACATGTGTCACCCCAAGTGGACATGGGAGAACGTTTTTTTTTTCAAGACTAGTGGGCAAGACAAGTGGCCAAAGTCTTGCATGGCATTTGCATGACATTATGGACGGTTTTTGCAAGGTTAGTGGGCAGTCAAATGGTCAAAGTCTTGCATGACATTTGTGGGACAAGTGGACAAAGGAACCTACACAAACACTTGTCCTAAATCTATACCATACACATGTTTCAATCCTAACCCTTGGTTGTCCTATATAAACACCTCTAGTCGATGAAAATCTTCCACACTTAGAATATTTCAAGAGTTGAAAATAATTTTCCTCTCCCTTCCTCTCTTCTTGCTCTCGTCGAACACCCCTCCCCTTAACCTAGTGTTGTCAAAAAATTCATAAACTTCTAAGTGTTCTTCCTAATATATTAGGAAGATTAGTAACCAAGAGTTAGACAAGATTTCACACCCTAGCCTCAAAATTTCCCCCTTGGCCGAGAGCTAGTATATTTAGAACCTTAGTGTTCTTCACTTTTTGGAGTTAATTCTTGAATAGAAGTTGGTTAGAAACTTCTAATGGTGACTTGTGGTGGTTTGGAACACAAAGATTTGGAGCTAAAACTTGCTTAGGAACGACTTTAAGTTCTTGGATATTTTTGGGCTATTTTGAGGTAATCAACCTTAACCTCTTTGTGAAGTTGATTATTATGTATATTGGATATTATACATATATTGAAAGTATATTATGGAGTATGAGATATTAGGAAAGTTTTGGATCTTGTTAACTTGTTAAAAGGAGAATTGGCACATTAGCCATTAAAATGGTAAAAATGTATCCATTACTTGCTAAGAAGTTAACAACAAAGAAACTATAACTTATATTAAGATTGGAATATAAGTTGGATGACTAATGAAGTAATTGGATAAGTAAAATTGTAAAAGTTGGCCAAGGACCCCAACTTAAGGACTGTATTAACTTTGGACTGTATTTACTTTGGACTGTATTTACATTGTTGTTAAGGGGAAGATTGTTAATCGCGTTCCGTTTGGGCGTGTGATCCCCTTCTTTAATTATTGTTGTCGTTAAGGGGAAGATTGTTAATCGCGTTCCGTTTGGGCGTGTGATCCCCTTCTTTAATTATTGTTGTTGTTAAGGGGAAGATTGTTAATCGCGTTCCGTTTGGGCGTGTGATCCCCTTCTTTAATTATTGTTGTTGTTAAGGGAAAGATTGTTAATCGCGTTAGTTTGGGCGTGTGATCCCTTCTTTAAATTTCGGAATTATTGCGCCTTATTTATGGCATGTTGGTTCTTGTTATCGGGCCTTGAAAAGGTGGAGAATTGAGTAGAAAGCGGGAGGTGCTGCCCAATTTTTCGTGACTAAGAGAAATCTTACTTAGAAGAATCCCACGTAAAACTAGAAGTTGATAGCGTGTTTTGACTATTATAGGTTGACACTCTGCGACATATCCGACTTGGCAAGTGGATTTAGCCGAGGAGGTATGTGATTCTTCCTATCCCTTTGAGCATGATATTTGTGAAATATATATAGTACGGTAGACGTACGTGTGTTAAACTAAATTTGGCTTTACTTTGATGTCTTTGGACTTGAGTTCTAATTAATAAGAATCTTGAATATTTCAAAAAGAGTTATGAATCATTTTGGAAGAAAAGTAATACTTGGGTTTCATAAAAAGTTTAAGTGTTATACTAGCTTTATGGGAAGTTAGCTATAACGACTTAAGAAAGATAAGAAACGGTTTAATTATTTGTTTATCAAATTCTTGAAATGATGTTTGAAGGTATGGTAAGTTGGTTTGATAAACATGTTATGATGCTACGTGTGTTAGTATCTTGTGACGCTTGTGTAAGGAGGTTATTCTTGTTGTGCTTATGTTGTTTAACGATAAGCCGTTGTGTTAGTATGCTATCACTCACCCTCCTGACTTGTTACGATGCCGTGGGTTAGCCGCCCCCGATGCGAGGAATACCTCATGCGAGTCCATGGGACCTATGCGGAGCTGCGGGAGTTCCAGGATGATCACTCCGGGTGTGTTACGCCGATGCGAGGAATACCTCATGCGGTCTGTCACGACCCGTTCCGGGGCCCGTGACTGGTGCCTTACCCGGGCACCCAAGTAGTCATACATCAGAGTAATCAGCGGAACATAAAAATAAAACATGAAACAACTGTAATATGAGACACATTTTATCTGAGAGAAAATCGCCTTTCGGCATATATATAAAACTAAAACTTGAACAGTTTAATCCTTTTTACAACCACGCTTACAGATTACTACTGAGACCTTAAGATTTACAACAACTATGACGGGACGGGGCCGCCATACCTCGAATGTACAAGAACCTACAACTCGGGAACACATACCAAAAGATAAGCCTCAGAAGGAACGGAGCTTCCGTCTGTTGAAAGGTGATCCTAGCGGGGATCGGCGACGATGTACTTACATGCGGCATGACGCAGCCCGAAGGAGGTCGATAACAACAGTACCATGTATGTGAAACTGAAAATACTGCAGTTAAATCATAACAGTCTATATAAAGCAGGAGACATGTATGATAACCAAAATACAGTTCACGATAAACAAGCAGTCATGTAAGTCAGGGACTCACGCCCTCAAAGTCGTCACTCAAATATAACTATGGGTCTCACGCCCACAACATCAATCATGTTCGCATCATAGCCGCATGCCCCCGGAATACTGCATCGGTGTAGACACGTCCATGATGCAACAATAATAATAATGCCGCGTGGCCCACATGCCGGAGTCTGCATCGGTGTAGACATGTCCATGTAACATCAACAACAATATATCGGGTGATCAACCCGCGCGTAGCCACATGCCCCTGACTCTGCATCGGTGTAGACATGTCCATGTAACCACGGTAACAATATATCGGGTAATCAACCTGCGCGCGTGGCCACATGCCGGAACTGCGTCGGTGTAGACATGTCCATGTAACCACGGTAATAATATATCGGGTAATCAACCCTGCCGCATGGCCACATGCCGCCGGAATTCTGCATCGGTGTAGACATGTCCACGTAAGTTCTCAACAAGTCAACCGGCCCTCCAACGAGGCGCGGTAGTATAAACACAATTCTACAACAAAGGCTATCACAACAAGCATAGGCAAGTTACACAACAACAAGCATAGGCAAGTTATACACAACTCGAGGTACTTCCATTTTATATCAAAGTCCGGGTTTTAACCCTAAAGTACTACGTACGTTAAATTCCTTTTAAAGAGATCCATTCCTTTTATAGAAGTCACCCAATACCCGTAGTATAAAATAGAGTGACTCATATTTTTAGCAAACCAAAACACTTCTCTTATTAAAGCCAAGTTATCACATTAAAACCAATGATAAAACCCTTCTTTTGTTTTCATAAAGTCGTTATAACTAACTTCACATAAAGTTATAACACTTTATGTTTTAAACCAATTTAAGACATAACAATGCCTTTCTTTTCCTAAAGTTCCAGTTTGCCTAATTCCAATTACTCAAGTCTCTTTTTAGAAAAGTTTCATAGTTCAATGTCTTAATCTCTTTTAAAACAATTGAATAACATATGTCATATGTGTGAGTAGTTTATTTTATAACCATCTTTATTAAAGCAGCCATGATCTAGGAAATGTAATATCATTTTGTCTCATCTTAGCTTCTATGCAGATGGAGGTTTCTACTGGTTTTAATAATACTTCATTATTCATTACATTTTCCTTTATTAACGCTGCAGTGGTTTGTCGATACTCATTCTGATTTCCGAAATCAGTAAAACATTATTCCCTTTTAAAAACCAAGTACTCATTACTCACGAATGAGGTTTCACACAAAACTCATATTAATTCATTTAAGTTAAGTCTCTTATCTTATAAGATCAAGTCTCTTAACTTCTAACATCAGTAAACCATTTTCTTTACCTCTCTTAAGACGTTATACCTAACTCCCCATAAAGCTAGTATAACTCTTTTTAAAACCCTTAAAACCAAGTGTTACTCTTCTTTCAAAAAATGGTTTCTTAACTCTTTTGACATACTTCAAGTTTCTTATTATTCAGGCTTAAGTCAAGAGACATTTGCATAACCACGTTCAATTAGCACATATCGTCTACCGTATTATATATTATTCAGGCTTAAGTCAAAAGACATTGTCGTACTATATATATCTTCCTTTAAAATATCATGCTCAAGAGTATATGAAGAATCACATACCTCGCGACGATTATCGACTATAAGCAAAACGCTCCACGGCTATAACCCGGCTAGCCTGGTCCACCTTCTAAGTAGCCCATGCTACTTGCAGAACATTCAACCAATAAAGGTTATCGATCATCAGTATATACAATCTATGTAAGTCTGCGTTTAACTTCTACTTATATTCTTCTGAAGTGATTTCAGTTCAAGTCTTTTTTGTAATATCCTTCTATTACAGTTCAATTCTCTTCTTATGAATCTTATTTTCATTTCTATACTACTATAGTATGTAATTTCCAATTACACTAGAAGGACAGTAGTATTTACCTCGATAAGCCCCAAAATTATCCGAGTTTAATGTCGCTCCTTAGCAACGTTTAGCTCCTACTCCGAGTGCTCCAATCCGCTCCAAACAACCCTTAGAAGTTCTACGCAACTTCTACTTAACACTTCAACCGACTATGAAGGTTTTCCTTAGGGTTTCGTTTTTGTGACTGAGGGAAGTATAATAGTATTTCTGGGCTTTTGTAAAAGTGTAACCTTGGGAATACTACAAGGTATTTGGGCCAAGGTATTTGGGCATTATAACAATACTAGGAGAGTATTTCTATACCACAAAAAAAAGGGTATTATACGAAAACAACTAGGCTAAGGGGGGGGAGAGACCCTCTCGGCCAAGCTTCTCACAAGGGGGCTTTTGGACGAGATACTACACTCGAGGGGAGGAAGAGAGCTTTCAAGACTTAGAAAGATTTTAGGATGAAGAAGTCTTCCAAAGGGGTATTTATAGGTCAAGAAATGGCCAACCAATGACCAAGATTCACCCAAGTGTTAGGCAAGTGTAGGGCTAGGATTCCACCATGTGTACCTTATCCATCTACCACACAACTTGCACAAAAATATCCTACCTAACCCTCCTCCAATCGTCCAGTTCGCCCAACGTGCTCCATTAGAGGGTGACAAGTGTCGCCTCTCGTTGGTCCAAAATGTTTTGTCTCTCGGAAAAATCCGCAAAAATTAGAAATGACATAGCCGGAATTTTCCCTTCGCAAGTTTAGTAAAACGTTTCGTCGAAAAACGACTCTTTTCGGCACTTGTGCCCAAATTTCGAACCTAGCCTAACTTTAAGGCTTAAATTTAATACGTACGCCCTCACGTACATACTCTGGAAATACGGGGTATAACATTCTCCCCTCCTTAGAAACATTCGTCCCGAATGTTCCTTCTCAAGCGGATAATGATGAAGTTCCTGCGCAAGTTGCCAATGCCACAACTCGGCCCGCGGAATAACACGTTCCCTTCCTTCCTTACTCGTCGTGCCCTTCTCGAACACTTGAACTCTTCTAGTATACGTACCACACTTCAGTCATCGCTTCAGTTTCCAAAACTTTGGAGTCACCACCTCCAAACTTGGTCATCTCACTAGCTTCGCTTCCTTTAAGGCCATTCCCGGCCTTCACGAACCGATTCTGGTCGAACGCATCCACGAACTTATACGATGGTTATCTAAACTTGGGCCTAGCACCCTCGTGACCCTACCACCTGGCGGGACCACCCAGAGCTGACCCTACCTCTAAACAGGCCGCGGGTTGGCCCTCAACATGGCCCCAACCCGACCTACTTAATGCATCACGCTCTTGTTCCCCGTGTCACGACCCGAACCCGGGCCCGTGACTAGTGCCTTACCCCGGGCACCCTAGTGATACAACATCAGAGTAATCAGCGGAACATAAAACACATACATGAAACCAATGTAAGAAGACAGTGAAATAAGAAGACAGGCTAACCAAAAGCGATCACAAGGTATATATAAATAACAATTTGAAAAGCATCCCTTTCTACAACTCGCCCACAACAAGATTACTGCACTTACGAATGATATGATAACAACGACGGACGGTTCGCCATACCCCGAATGTAGCACCTACAACAACAGGACTATACCAAGATAAGCCTCCGAGAAACGAGCTTTCCCAAACGCTGAATCGTGACCCTAAGAGCGAGGATCAACGATCGTGTACCTTTACCGCGATGAACGCAGCTCAAGGGAGGTCGATAACAGTACCAAGTATGTGAAATCAGAAATATCAGAAATGAAATCATAATAGTCTATATAAAGCGGAGACATGTATTATAACCAAACTACAGTTCACAACATAAAAGCAGTCATGTCAAGTATAGAAACGTGTGGGATACATTCCCGGTTCATCCCACGAACCTGTAGTCGAGTGAAATACATTCCCGGATGAACCGGTAGTCGAGTGAAATACATTCCCGGATGAACCGGTAGTCGAGTGAAATACATTCCGGATGAACCGTAGTCGAGTGAAATACATTCTGGATGAACCGTAGTCGAGTGAAATACATTCCTTGCACAACAAGTCTATCACACGCAAACATAGGTAAGTTACACATAACTTAAAGTACTTTCATTTTATGACAAGGTCCGGTTTTAACTAAAGTACTACGACGTTAAATCCTTTTGAAAGATCCATCCCTTTTTCAAAAGTCACCCGATACCGTAGTATAAGAATAGAGTGACCCACCTTAAGTAACCCAACCCACGTTCTTTTTAAAGTCAAGTAACAACATTCCTTTTCCTAAAGTTCCAGTTTGCCTAGTTTGATTACTCAAGTCCCATTTTGAAAGATTTCATTGTTCATAGTCTTAATCCTTTAAAACATAATTCTCTTTTAAAGGATTTGAGAAACATATGTCTTATATGTGAGTAGGTTATTCTTGTTTATAATCAATCTTATTAAGCAGCCATGATCTAGGAAATGTAATATCATTTTGTCTCATCTTAGCTTCTATGCAGATGGAGGTTTCTACTTGGTTTAAATATAATACTTCATTTATTCAATACATTTTCCTTTATTAACGCCTCAGT
Organism: Przewalskia tangutica; assembly: GCA_029844215.1. Taxonomy (NCBI): domain Eukaryota; kingdom Viridiplantae; phylum Streptophyta; class Magnoliopsida; order Solanales; family Solanaceae; genus Przewalskia; species Przewalskia tangutica. The sequence goes on from CM056727.1 coordinate 72,292,377, forward strand.
TGGTTTGTCGATACACATTCGATTTCGAATCAAGAAACATTATTCCTTTTAAAAAAACCAAGTACTCATTACTCACGAATGAGGTTTCACACAAAACTCATATTAATTCATTCAAGTCAAGTCTCTTATCTTTTAAGATCAAGTCTCTTAACTTTTAAAAATCAATAAACCATTCATTTTACCATTCTTAAGACGTTATACCTAACTTCCCATAAAGCTAGTATAACTCTTATGTTTTCAAAACCAAGTATTATTCTTCTGTTAAAAATGATTCAGCATTCTTTTGAAATACTTCAAGATTCTTTATTATTACACATCAAGTCAGTTATAAGTCAAATCAGTTACCTTTTAAAACCACAAAGCATTTTCTTACTTTCATAAAGCTGTTATAACCAACTTCCCATAAAGCCGTTATAACACTTTATGTTTCAAACCAATCAAATACGTTTAACACATGTACGTCTACCGTACTACATAGTTATACACATATCATGCTAGAAAAGGTAGGAAGAGGTTCACATACCTCGCGACAGTATCGACTAATAGCAAAACGCCCAAGTACCTCAAACCGCTGGCTACTCCTAAGCCAAGTATCACGCCACACGTAGTACTTCAACCTATAGAGGCCACAAGGCGCCTATTAACATCCTAGATCTCAATGTAGAATATTCTACGTAAAATTGGAAGACCTCCCCGCAATGACAGCGCAAATCTCCTCCTCTATCTGGGCGGCTACCAAGCCAACCAGTGGGGTTATCGCCTAATCCGACGTGCACAATTCTACCTCGCGGAAAAGCTACACAAGTCTATCAGAATACACCCTATGTAATTACAACAAAGACTCTTCTTTCGAAAAGGTTTCTTATTATTCAGGCTTAAGTCCAAAGACATTGCCGATAACAACGTTCAGTTCTATATATAGTATACTTCAACTATATATTCTAACAACATGTAATTTCCAATTACAAATAGGGGGACAAGATAATTACCTCGATAAGCCCATAATTATCCAAGTATAAAGTCGATCCTGGGCAACGTTTAGCTCCAACTCCGTGCGCTCCAACCCGCTCCAAACCACCCTTAGAAGTTCTAACCAACTTCTACTTAATACTCCAACTAACTATGGAGATTTTCCTGGTTTTGGTTTTGGATCAAGGGAAGTATAATAGTATTTCCGGGCTTTTCGTATAAGTATAACCTTGGAATACTACAAGGTATAAGGGCCAAGGTATTTTGGGTATAGTAACAATACTTTTGAGAGTATTTCTACCAAGAGAGGGGGTATTATACGAGAACAACATCTCAAGAGGGGGGTGTGTACCCCACGGCTAGCACCCCTAGGAGGGATACTTTCGGCCAGGGAGGCTCTCGCCGAGGGCTCACAAAAGGGGGAAGGGAGGCTAGGACGAGAGCTCTTGCTAGAGGGGGAAGGATTTAACACTTAGAAAACATTTTAGGATGAAGACGCCTTCAAAGGGAGGGTATTTATAGGTCAAGCAAAGGCCAACCAATGGCCAAGATCATGCCAAGTGCAAGGCAAGTGGTGTGGATTCATCCAAGTACACCTTATCCATCTACCACACCAACCAACACAAAAATATCCTACCAACTCCCACTAGCCCAAATCGTCCAATCCGCCACTCTCTTCCAATGTGAGGGTGACATGTCACCCTCCCGTTGGTCCAAAATGTTTCGTCTCTGAAAAATCCGCAAAAATAATAAATGACATAGCCGAATTTTCCTACGAAAGTCGTGGAAACGCTTAGTCGAAAAACGACTCTAATCGTGTTGTGCACAAATAAAAATCGCTAAGCCAACTTTAAAGTTCAAACTTTTCACGTCGTCCCCACGCATACTGCGAAATACTGGTATAACATTCTCCTTCCTTAGAAACATTCGTCCGAATGTTCCTTCTAAGTCTCAAAACAAGCGCCAAGATAGTCTTCACCACTATACTTACGAGAACAAACACGCCACACATGGCCACGGAACCAACTTGCGCAAAATACTTACCTCCAAGTCCACGAGGAAACACCTCTAACATCACCACAAACACCTCTCTCCGGGTCTAAAATAAACTTCCTTCAGACCTTCTCTTTACAAAAGAAATGATACCACTTTTGTCACTTTGCCGCGAGGTTCTAGTGTCACTCGCGACCTAACAAATGGTACCGGCTGCATGCGATCCCCGAGGTGTCAGACACTCGAACTCTTACCACATTTACATCGCTTCAGCCTCAAAACTCAGGGTTACTATCTCTAACGTGGTCATCATTAATCGGGAACACTGATGGATCTCCGATACTTTCCCGATCATAACAATACGAAGACCGGACGTATTGCCTCCTAAGTCGGACGACAAAGCTAACATATAGGCAACCCGCCTATTCTTCACATGAACTCAAAGGGCCCAAAGTAACTCGCTAAGTTCCTTCATTTCCAAAACTCGCACACCCTAACCGGGTGGTACTTTCAAGAAGACCGACACAACTGAACCCTAAGTGTCGCCGATTATCCGCACGATTTCTCCGAGTTGCGAACCTCTTCTAGACAAGCTTTACCCTATCCAGCGTACTGGAACAAGCTCAACCAACTATCCGATCTTGCCAACATCGAACCAATCGATGGCCGGCGACTTACACATCCGCCTACAAGGCTTCATAAGGCGACATCCGAACACCGAAATGGTAGCTTAAACACTCCTCCACAGAGACAACAATCCCACAACTACCCCGAAATCCACACCGCCCGAGGGCGAACGCGATCGAGACTCACTGAGTTCTTAACCTGCTTGGTAAAACTTCCAAACAAAAGCACTGCACTGGCTCCACTGTCATCATAAGGTGAAGGTAGGCACCCGTGCAGCCTTACAACCTTTCGATAAATCAACATCGCCGAGTAAACGGTCTTTGCTAGAAGACAAGGCGGTGACCTCCTCGCCCGATCATCGGTCGAATCGATCCACGAACTCGTCTGTTGGTTAACTAAACTTGGGCCTAACACTCATAACCCTAACCCACGGACCACCACAACCGACCCACCACCATACATGCCGCGGGTTGACCCGTAATGTGGCCTCAACCCGACCCGGCAACGCGCAAAACGCTAGCTCCCCGAAGGAAAACTCTCACTAATCACGTTACGAAAACCTAGCGGTCTTCTTAGCTCAACTACCCTCTTCATTCCACACTACTCGTGACTTATCCCACAACATAACTCCCGCACTATGCACTCCTATAAGGGTCAAACATAAACAATACATCTTTTACTCGAGATGGCCTTACCTCTAAGGCCTCCACGTATAACACTCTAAGGCTCACACTTTCTATCCCCAATCTTCCCTTAGCATTAACCATGATTTCTAATCACAAATTACACACTACTATCAGAACATAGCACTTAAGATATACTCATCTCATCATACGTACTAATCTCTAGAGGGTTAAGGATAAACTCAGATCTCATCGCCCACTCCTTAAGTCGTTCCAATCAAACTCGCCTGCAGGCTTATAGCTAAGGAAGGTGACGACTACCCATCGATCTGAAGGCTAAGTCCTCCTACAAGGACACTCTTTCGACATCGACACGGCGGTCGTAGGTAAAACAAGTACCAACTAAAAGACGACATTCCCGGATGACGTCACACCGCGTGAACCGGAAGTCCGGAGTTACGACCAACTCCTGCATACCCCGAACGCCCCAAATCCGTGGAGGACCTCTCTCGACCGCTGGGTGTGCATAATCTAATCGCCGTGAGGCGACTTGCCTCGAAAGTTACCAAAGGACCACTCTTGCCCGCCTCTCTTCTCGCTATTCGTTAACCCGCCGATCTCTACGCTTTCGACTGCGCATAAGCCCGCATACAGCCGTGTTCAAGCCTACCAAGAATTACTCTTGCACAACCTCTTAGGTAGTCATCAAGACTCGCGTTAAATCGTTATGATCTCTGTTATCCAAATCAATATCTAGTAACATGGTAGCATCTTTGCAATCTATATTCTCTGTACATGGTCGTGGAACTGAAGGTTCAAATGTCATGGCCGCAGAGGAATCGCCGCCGTGCTAAACTCGCGGGGCTAGTGACGTCGCAGAACTCCCGAATGAAGCACCACCTGGTGATGATTGGGCTGTGCCTCAGAACCCTCAACTCTACTCGCAACTCCTGGCCGCTAGCCTCCGCCCGGTTGCCTACGCGAGGCATAGCGCAAGGAAAGAAATACGTTAGAGGTCCAACTTTCAACACACCTCTAAGGCACGATCTCAGAGTGAGAAGAATAGAAACCAATCCTAAATATCCTATAGCCTCACGATTATTGGTGGTGCACAACACACCGATAATCAAGACTTCATCGATACGGTCAGAGACACTTTCCGAGGATTAATCGCTCGATACCACTTTTGTCACGACCAACCTCGTGGATCGTGCCTTACCCTGCACCCTAGTGATACAACATCGAGTAATCGGAACATAAAACACATACATGAAACCAATGTAAGAAGACGGTGAAATAAGAAGACAAAGCTAACCAAAAATGGTTACCACAAGATATATAAATAACAATTTGAATGCTACATCCATTTCTACAACTCGCCCACAACAAGATTACTGCACTTACGAATGATATGATAACAACGACGACGGGGCCGTCGCCATACCTGAATGTAAGCACCTACAACAACAGGACTATACGAAGATAAGCCTCGGAGAAACGGAGCTTTCCAAACGCCGAATCGTGACCCTAAGAGCGAGGATCAACGATCGTGTACCTTACTGCGGCATGAACGCAGCCCCAAGGAGGTCAAGACAGTACCAAGTATGTGAAATCAGAAATATCAGAAATGAAATCATAATAGTCTATATAAAGCAGAGACATGTATGATAACCAAACTACGATCACAACATAAAAGCGATCATGTCAAGTATAGAAACGTGTGGATACATTCCGGTTCATCCTACGAACCTAGTCGAGTGAAATACATTCCGATGAACCGTGAGTCGAGTGAAATACATTCCTGATGAACCTAGTCGAGTGAAATACATTCCGGATGAACCGTAGTCGAGTGAAATACATTCCGATGAACCTAGAGTCGAGTGAAATACATTCGGATGAACCGGTAGTCGAGTGAAATACATTCTGGATGAACCGGTGAGTCGAGTGAAATACATTCGGATGAACCTAGTCGAGTGAAATACATTCCGGATGAACCTAGTCGAGTGAAATACATTCTGGATGAACGGTAGTCGAGTGAAATACATTCCTTGCACAACAAGTCTATCACACGCAAACATAGGTAAGTTACACATAACTTAAAGTACTTTCATTTTATGACAAGGTCCGGGTTTTAACCCTAAAGTACTACGTACGTTAAATCCTTTTGAAAGATCCATCCCTTTTTCAAAAGTCACCCGATACCCGTAGTATAAGAATAGAGTGACCCACCTGTTTAAGTAACCCAACCCACGTTCTTTTAAAGTCAAGTAACAACATTCCTTTTTCCTAAAGTTCCAGTTTGCCTAGTTTCAGTTACTCAAGTCCCATTTTTGAAAGATTTCATTGTTCATAGTCTTAATCCTTTAAAACATAATTCTCTTTTAAAGGATTTGAGAAACATATGTCTTATATGTGAGTAGGTTATTCTTGTTTATAATCAATCTTATTAAGCAGCCATGATCTAGGAAATGTAATATCATTTTGTCTCATCTTAGCTTCTATGCAGATGGAGGTTTCTACTGGTTTAAATATAATACTTCATTTATTCAATACATTTTCCTTTATTAACGCCGCAGATGGTTTGTCGATACACATTCGATTTCGAATCAAGAAACATTATTCCTTTTAAAAAACCAAGTACTCATTACTCACGAATGAGGTTTCACACAAAACTCATATTAATTCATTCAAGTCAAGTCTCTTATCTTTTAAGATCAAGTCTCTTAACTTTTAAAAATCAATAAACCATTCATTTTACCATTCTTAAGACGTTATACCTAACTTCCCATAAAGCTAGTATAACTCTTATGTTTTCAAAACCAAGTATTATTCTTCATTAAAATGATTCAAGATTCTTTTGAAATACTTCAAGATTCTTTATTATTACACATCAAGTCGCTTATAAGTCAAATCGCTTACCTTTTAAAACCACAAAGCATTTTCTTACTTTCATAAAGTCATATAACCAACTTCCCATAAAGCCGTTATAACACTTTATGTTTCAAACCAATCAAATACGCTTTAACACGTGACGCCTACCGACTACATAGTTATACACATATCATGCTAGAAAAGGTAGGAAGAGGTTCACATACCTCGCGACAGTATCGACTAATAGCAAAACGCTCAAGTACCTCAAACCGCCGGCTACTCCTGCCAAGTAGATCACGCCACACGTAGTACTTCAACCTATAGAGGCCACAAGGCGCCTATTAACATCCTAGATCTCAATGTAGAATATTCTACGTAAAATTCAAAGACTCTCCCATAGCAATGCAAATCTCCTCCTCTATCTGGCCGCTACCAAGCCAACCAGTGGGTTATACGCCTAATCCGACGTGCACAATTCTACCTCACGTAAAAGCTACACAAGTTCACTGAATACACCCTATGTAATTACTGACAAAGACTCTTCTTTGAAAAGGTTTCTTATTATTCAGCTTAAGTCCAAAGACATTGCCGATAACAACGCTCGGTTCTATATATAGTATACTTCAACTATATATTCTAACAACATGTAATTTCCAATTACAAATAGGGACAAGATAATTACCTCGATAAGCCCATAATTATCCAAGTATAAAGTCGATCCCGGCAACGTTTAGCTCCAACTCCGTGCGCCCAACCCGCCTCCAAACCACCCTTAGAAGTTCTAACCAACTTCTACTTAATACTCCAACTAACTATGGAGATTTTCCTTGGTTTTGGTTTTGTGATCAAGGGAAGTATAATAGTATTTCGGCTTTTCAGATAAGTATAACCTTGGAATACTACAAGGTATAAGGGCCAAGGTATTTTGGGTATAGTAACAATACTTTTGAGAGTATTTCTACCAAGAGAGTGGTATTATACGAGAACAACATCTCAGGGGGTGTACCCACGGCTAGCACCCAGGAGGGGATACTTTCGGCCAAGGGGGAGGGCTCTGCCAAGGGGCTCACAAAGGGGGAAGGGGAGGCTAGGACGAGAGCTCTGCAGAGGGGAAGGATTTAACACTTAGAAAACATTTTAGGATGAAGACGTCTTCAAAGGGGAGGGGTATTTATAGGTCAAGCAAAGGCCAACCAATGGCCAAGATCATGCCAAGTGCAAGGCAAGTGTAGGGTGTGGATTCATCCAAGTACACCTTATCCATCTACCACACCAACCAACACAAAAATATCCTACCAACTCCCACTAGCCCAAATCGTCCAATCCGCCACTCTCTCTTCCAATGTGAGGGTGACACATGTCACCCTCCCGTTGGTCCAAAATGTTTCGTCTCTCGGAAAAATCCGCAAAAATAATAAATGACATAGCCGGAATTTTCCCTACGAAAGCTGTGGAAACGTTTCGTCGAAAAACGACTCTAATCGGGTGTTGTGCACAAATAAAAATCGGCTAAGCCAACTTTAAAGTTCAAACTTTTCTACGTACGTCCCCACGTACATACTCTGGAAATACGGGGTATAACATTCTCCCCTCCTTAGAAACATTCGTCCCGAATGTTCCTTCTAAGTCTCAAAACAAACGCGCGCCAGTATAGTCTTCACCACTATACTTACGAGAACAAACCTGCCACACATGGCCACGGAACCAACTTGCGCAAAATACTTACCTCCAAGTCCACGAGGAAACACCTCTAACATCACCACAAACACCTCTCTCCGGGGTCTAAAATAAACTTCCTTCGCACCTTCTCTTTACAAAAGAAATGATACCACTTTTGTCACTTTGCCGCGAGGTTCTAGTGTCACTCCGGCGACCTAACAAATGGTACCGCCGCATGCGATCCCCGAGAGGTGTCAGACACTCGAACTCTTACCATTTCGACATCGCTTGGTTCCCAAAACTCGGGGTTACTATCTCTAACGTGGTCATCATTAACTGGGAACACTCTGGATGGATCTCCGATACTTTCCCGATCATAACAATACGAAAGACCGGACGTATTGCCTCCTAAGTCGGACGACAAAAGCTAACATATAGGCAACCTGGCCTATTCTTCACATGAACTCAAAAGGGCCCAAAGTAACTCGCTAAGTTCCTTCGCTTTCAAAACTCGCACACCCTAACCGGTGGTACTTTCAAGAAGACCGACCACACCAACCCTAAGTGTCCGCCGATTATCCGCACGATTTCTCCGAGTTCGAACCTCTTCTAGACAAGCTTTACCCTATCCACATCACGGAACAAGCTCAACCAACTATCTCAATCTTGCCAACATCGAACCAATCGACCGGCGACTTACACATCCGCCTACAAGGCTTCATAAGGCGACATCCGAACACCGAAATGGTAGCTTAAACACTCCTCCACAGAGACAACAATCCCACAACTACCCCAAATCCACACACCGCCCGAGGGCGAACGCGATTCTCGAGACTCACCCGAGTTCTTAACCCCGCTTGGTAAAACTTCCAAACAAAAGCACTGCACTGGCTCCACTGTCTCATATGAAGGTAGGCACCGTGCAGCCTTTACAACCTTTCTCGATAAATCAACACCGCCGAGTAAACGGTCTTTGCTAAGACAAGACGGCCGACCTCCTCGGCCCGACTCATCGGTCGAACGCATCCACGAACTCAGACTGTTGGTTAACTAAACTTGGGCCTAACACTCATAACCCTAACCCACACGACCACCACAAACCGACCTTACCACCATACATGCCGCGGTTGACCCGCAATGTGGCCTCAACCCGACCCGGCAACGCGCAAAACGCTAGCTCCCCGAAGGAAAACTCTCACTAATCACGTTACGAAAACCTAGCGGTCTTCTTAGCTCAACTACCCTCTTTCATTCCACACTACTCAGGGACTTATCCCACAAACATAACTCCCGTGCACTATGCACTCCTATAAGTGGTCAAACATAAACAATACATCTTTTACTCGAGATGGCCTTACCTCTAAGGCCTCCACGTATAACACTCTAAGGCTCACACTTTCTATCCCCCAATCTTCCCCGGTTACTAACCATGATTTCTAATCACAAATTACACACTACTATCAGAACATAGCACTTAAGATATACTCATCTCATCATACGTACTAATCTCTAGAGGGTTAAGGATAAACTCAGATTCATCGCCCACTCCCTTAAGTCGCTCCAATCAAACCCGCCTGCAGGGCGATAGCTGGAAGGTGACGACTACCCATCGATCCTGAAGGCTAAGTCCTCCTACAAGGACACTCTTTCGACATCAGACCCTGACGGCCGCAGGTAAAACAAGTACCAACTAAAAGACGACATTTCCCGGGATGACGTCTGTCACACTGTGAACCTAAGTCCCGGAGTTCGACCAACTCTCGCATACCCGAACGCCCCGAATCCGTGGAGGACCTCTCTCGCACCGCGGGGTGCATAATCTAATTCACGCGAGGCGACTTGCCTCGAAAGTTACCAAGGACCTGCGCCCGCCTCTTCTTCGCCCTTCGTTAACCCGCCGATCTCTACGCTTTCGCCACGCGCATAAGCCCGCATACAGGCCGTGTTCAAGCCTACCAAGAATTACTTTGCACAACCTCTCTTAGGTAGTCATCAAGACTCGCAGTACATCGGTATGCTCTCTCGTAGCCAAATCCATAGCTAGTCAGGTCGCTTTGCAATCTATATTCTCGCTCTCGTCGCGAATCAAGGTTCAAATGTCATGGCCGCAGAGGAATCGCCGCCGTGCTAAACTTCTGGCTAGTGACGTCGCAGAACTCCCGAATGAAGCACCACCCTGTGTGATGATTGGGCTGTGCCTCAGAACCCTCTCAACTCTACCGCAACTCCTCGGCCGCTTAGCCTCCCGGGCCCGGTTGCCCTACGCGAGGCATAGCGGTGGGAAAGAAATACGTTAGAGGGTCCAACTTTCAACACACTCTAAGGCACGATCTCGTGAGTGAGAAGAATAGAAACCAATCCTAAATATCCTATAGCCTCGACATTGGTGTGGTGCACAACACACCGATAATCAAGACTCTCATCGGATACGGTCAGACACTTTCCGAGGATTAATCGCTCGATACCACTTTTGTCACGACCAACCGGCCCGTGGATCGTGCCTTACCGGCACCCTAGTGATACAACATCGAGTAATCAATGAACATAAAACACATACATGAAACCAATGTAAGAAGACAAAGGAAATAAGAAGACAAAGCTAACCAAAAATGGTTACCACAAGATATATAAATAACAATTTGAACAGCTACATCCATTTCTACAACTCGCCCACAACAAGATTTACTGCACTTCTACGAATGATATGATAACAACGACGGACAGGGCCTCGCCATACCCCGAATGTAAGCACCTACAACAACAGGGACTATACCAAGATAAGCCTCCGAGAAACGGAGCTTTCCCAAACGCCAATCGTGACCCTAAGAGCGAGGATCAACGATCGTGTACTTTACTGCGGCAGATGAACGCACTTCAAGGAGGTCGATAACAGTACCAAGTATGTGAAATCGTAAAATATCGTAAATGAAATCATAATAGTCTATATAAAGCAGAGACATGTATGATAACCAAACTACGCTCACAACATAAAAGGCCATGTCAAGTATAGAAACGTGTGGGATACATTCCTGTTCATCCTACTAACCTAGTCGAGTGAAATACATTCCGGATGAACCCAGAGTCGAGTGAAATACATTCTGATGAACCCAGAGTCGAGTGAAATACATTCTGATGAACCGTGAGTCGAGTGAAATACATTCGGATGAACCTAGAGTCGAGTGAAATACATTCCGGATGAACCCAGAGTCGAGTGAAATACATTCTGATGAACCCAGAGTCGAGTGAAATACATTCCCGGATGAACCGGTAGTCGAGTGAAATACATTCCCGGATGAACCGGTAGTCGAGTGAAATACATTCCTGGATGAACCGGTAGTCGAGTGAAATACATTCCTTGCACAACAAGTCTATCACACGCAAACATAGGTAAGTTACACATAACTTAAAGTACTTTCATTTTATGACAAGGTCCGGGTTTTAACCCTAAAGTACTACGTACGTTAAATCCTTTTGAAAGATCCATCCCTTTTTCAAAAGTCACCCGATACCCGTAGTATAAGAATAGAGTGACCCACCTGTTTAAGTAACCCAACCCACGTTCTTTTAAAGTCAAGTAACAACATTCCTTTTTCCTAAAGTTCCAGTTTGCCTAGTTTGATTACTCAAGTCCCATTTTTGAAAGATTTCATTGTTCATAGTCTTAATCCTTTAAAACATAATTCTCTTAAAGGATTTGAGAAACATATGTCTTATATGTGAGTAGGTTATTCTTGTTTATAATCAATCTTATTAAGCAGCCATGATCTAGGAAATGTAATATCATTTTGTCTCATCTTAGCTTCTATGCATGGAGGTTTCTACTTGGTTTAAATATAATACTTCATTTATTCAATACATTTTCCTTTATTAACGCTGCAGTTGGTTTGTCGATACACATTCGATTTCAATCAAGAAACATTATTCCTTTTAAAAAACCAAGTACTCATTACTCACGAATGAGGTTTCACACAAAACTCATATTAATTCATTCAAGTCAAGTCTCTTATCTTTTAAGATCAAGTCTCTTAACTTTTAAAAATCAATAAACCATTCATTTTACTATTCTTAAGACGTTATACCTAACTTCCCATAAAGCTAGTATAACTCTTATGTTTTCAAAACCAAGTATTATTCTTCTCATAAAAATGATTCAAAGATTCTTTGAAATACTTCAAGATTCTTTATTATTACACATCAAGTCGCTTATAAGTCAAATCGATTACCTTTTAAAACCACAAAGCATTTTCTTACTTTCATAAAGTCGTTATAACCAACTTCCCATAAAGCCGTTATAACACTTTATGTTTCAAACCAATCAAATACGTTTAACACACGACGCTCACCGTACATAGTTATACACATATCATGCTAGAAAAGGTAGGAAGAGGTTCACATACCTCGCGACGCAGTATCGACTAATAGCAAAACGCCCAAGTACCTCAAACCGTCGCTACTCCTAAGCCAAGTAGATCACGCCACACGTAGTACTTCAACCTATAGAGGCCACGCGCGCCTATTAACATCCTAGATCTCAATGTAGAATATTCTACGTAAAATTCGCAAAGACCTCCCCGCAACAGCGCAAATCTCCTCCTCTATCGGGCCGCTACCAAGCCAACCAGTGGGGTTATACGCCTAATCCGGACGTACAATTCTACCTCACGGAAAAGCTACACAAGTCTCATCAGAATACAGTCTATGTAATTACAAGCTCAAAGACTCTTCTTTCAAAAGGTTTCTTATTATTCAAGCTTAAGTCCAAAGACATTGCCGATAACAACGTTGACTATATATAGTATACTTCAACTATATATTCTAACAACATGTAATTTCCAATTACAAATAGGGGGACAAGATAATTACCTCGATAAGCCCATAATTATCCAAGTATAAAGTCGATCCTGGGCAACGTTTAGCTCCAACTCCGTGCGCTCCAACCCGCTCCAAACCACCCTTAGAAGTTCTAACCAACTTCTACTTAATACTCCAACTAACTATGGAGATTTTCCTTAGGGTTTTGGTTTTGTGACTGAAGGGAAGTATAATAGTATTTCTGGGCTTTTCGTATAAGTATAACCTTGGAATACTACAAGGTATAAGGGCCAAGGTATTTTGGGTATAGTAACAATACTTTTGAGAGTATTTCTACCAAGAGAGGGGGGGTATTATACGAGAACAACATCTCAAGAGGGGGGGGTGTGTACCCCACGGCTAGCACCCCTAGGAGGGGGGGGGATACTTTCGGCCAAGGGGGGAGGGCTCTCGGCCAAGGGGGCTCACAAAAAGGGGGGGAAGGGGGAGGCTAGGACGAGAGCTCTTGCTAGAGGGGGGAAGGATTTAACACTTAGAAAACATTTTAGGATGAAGACGTCTTCAAAGGGGAGGGGTATTTATAGGTCAAGCAAAGGCCAACCAATGGCCAAGATCATGCCAAGTGCAAGGCAAGTGTAGGGTGTGGATTCATCCAAGTACACCTTATCCATCTACCACACCAACCAACACAAAAATATCCTACCAACTCCCACTAGCCCAAATCGTCCAATCCGCCACTCTCTCTTCCAATGTGAGGGTGACACATGTCACCCTCCCGTTGGTCCAAAATGTTTCGTCTCTCGGAAAAATCCGCAAAAATAATAAATGACATAGCCGGAATTTTCCCTACGAAAGCTGTGGAAACGTTTCGTCGAAAAACGACTCTAATCGGGTGTTGTGCACAAATAAAAATCGGCTAAGCCAACTTTAAAGTTCAAACTTTTCTACGTACGTCCCCACGTACATACTGGAAATACTGGTATAACATTCTCCCTTCCTTAGAAACATTCGTCCCGAATGTTCCTTCTAAGTCTCAAAACAAACGCGCGCCAGTATAGTCTTCACCACTATACTTACGAGAACAAACCTGCCACACATGGCCACGGAACCAACTTGCGCAAAATACTTACCTCCAAGTCCACGAGGAAACACCTCTAACATCACCACAAACACCTCTCTCCGGGGTCTAAAATAAACTTCCTTCGCACCTTCTCTTTACAAAAGAAATGATACCACTTTTGTCACTTTGCCGCGAGGTTCTAGTGTCACTCCGGCGACCTAACAAATGGTACCGGGCTGCATGCGATCCCTGAGGCTGTCGTACACTCGAACTCTTACCACATTTCGATCATCGCTTCGCCCCAAAACTCGGGGTTACTATCTCTAACGTGGTCATCATTAACTGGGAACACTCTGGATGGATCTCCGATACTTTCCCGATCATAACAATACGAAAGACCGGACGTATTGCCTCCTAAGTCGGACGACAAAAGCTAATATATAGGCAACCTGGCCTATTCTTCACATGAACTCAAAAGGGCCCAAAGTAACTCGGGCTAAGTTCCTTCTGTTTCCAAAACTCGGCACACCCTAACCGGGTGGTACTTTCAAGACCGACCGCCAACTCGAACCCTAAGTGTCGCCGATTATCCGCACGATTTCTCCGAGGTGCGAACCTCTTCTAGACAAGCTTTACCTATCCACACCACCGGAACAAGCTCAACCAACTATCTGAATCTTGCCAACATCGTACCAATCGACCGGCGACTTACACATCCGCCCCTACAAGGCTTCATAAGGCGACATCCGAACACTGAAATGGTAGCTTAAACACTCCCTCCACAGGAGACAACAATCCCTACAACTACCCCTAAAATCCACACACTGGCCCGAGGGCGAATGCGATTCGAGACTCACCCGAGTTCTTAACCTCGCTGGTAAAACTTCCAAAACAAAAGCGCTGCACTGGCTCCACTGCGTCATAAGGTGAAGGTAGGCACCCTGCAGCCTTACAACCTTTACGATAAATCAACACCGCCGAGTAAACGGTCTTTGCTAGAAGACAAGACCCGACCTCCTCGGCCCGACCATCGGTCGAACGATCCACGAACTCAGACTTGGTTAACTAAACTTGGGCCTAACACTCATAACCCTAACCCACACGGGACCACCACAAACGACCCACCACCATACATGCCGCGGTTGACCCGTAATGTGGCCTCAACCCGACCCGAACGCCGCAAAACGCTAGCTCCCAAGGAAAACTCTCACTAATCACGTTACGAAACCTAGCGGTCTTCTTAGCTCAACTACCCTCTTTCATTCCACACTACTCGTGACTTATCCCACAAACATAACTCCGTGCACTATGCACTCCTATAAGGGTCAAACATAAACAATACATCTTTTACTCGAGATGGCCTTACCTCTAAGGCCTCCACGTATAACACTCTAAGGCTCACACTTTCTATCCCCCAATCTTCCCTAAGCACTAACCATGATTTCTAATCACAAATTACACACTAGAATCAGAACATAGCACTTAAGATATACTCATCTCATAATACGTACTAATCTCAGAGGTTAAGGATAAACTCAGATTCATCGCCCACTCCCTTAAGTCGTTCCAATCAAACCTGCCCCGTAGGGCGCATAGCTAAGGAAGGTGACGACTACCCATCGATCCTGAAGGCTAAGTCCTCCTACAAGGAAACTCTTTCGACATCAGACCCTGACGGTCGTAGGTAAAACAAGTACCAACTAAAAGACGACATTCCCCGGGATGACGTCTGTCACACTGTGAACCGGAAGTCCTGGAGTTCTGACCAACTCCTGCATACCCCGAACGTCCTGAAATCCGTGGAGGACCTCTCGCACCGTGGGTGTGCATAATCTGTCTTTGGTGAGGCGACTTGCCTCGAAAGTTACCAAAGGACCCTACTGCTCCGGCCCTCTTCTGCTGTCATTCGTTAACCCGTCGATCTCTACGTTTCTCGGCCTGCTGCGCATAAGCCCGTACACAGGCCGTGTTCAGGCCGTGTTTAAAGTTGGCTTAGCCGATTTTTATTTGTACACAACACCCGATAGGAGTCGTTTTTCGACGAAACGTTTCCACAGCTTTCGTAGGGAAAATTCCGGCTATGTCATTTATAATTTTTGCGGATTTTTCCGAGAGACGAAACATTTTGGACCAACGGGAGGGTGACATGTGTCACCCTCACATTGGGCGTGAGAAGTGGACGGCAAAGGCATCAATGGCACGTTTTTTGTGTTGATTCTTGGTCAAGGGTTAGGTAGGATATTTTGGTGGTAGATGGATAAGGTGCACTTGGCTTGATCTTGGCCTTACACTTGCCTAACACTTGAATGGATCTTGGCCATTGGTTGGCCATTCCTTGACCTATAAATACCCCTCTAAGTTGAAGAGTTATTTCATCCAAACTTGAGCAATCTATCTAAGTCTCAAAATACTCCCTCCCTCTTGTTCTTTCGTCCACCACACCCCTCCCCTTGAGAAGGCCCTGGGCCGACAGTATCCCCCGCCCCCTGGGTAGTGGTTAGCCGTGGGGGACCCCCCCCCTCGCCTAGTTGGCTTCGTCTAATACCCCCCATTGTGGTATAGAAATACTCTCCAATTATTGTTATAATGCCCAAATACTGGCCCAAATACCTTGTAGTATTCCCAAGGTTACACTTATACAAAAGCCCGTAAAATACTATTATACTTCCTCACCACAAAAACGAAACCCTAAGTAAATCTTCACCGTAGTTGAAGTTATAAGTAGAAGTTGGTTAGAACTTCTAAGGGTTGGTTGGAGCGGCCTGAGCGCACTGAGTAGAGCTAAACCTTGCTCAGATCGACATATAAACTCGGATAATTTTGGGCTTATCGAGGTAAACATTCTTAACCTTCGTGGTATTTGGAAATTACATGTTGTAGGAGTATATAGTTAAGTATACTATATATAGAATTGAACATAGTTGCGGCAATGTCTTTTGACTTAAGCTCGAATAATACTTACGAATGTCTTGCGACTTAAGCCCTAATTTAAATCAGAGAACTAAATCGTAATTACATAGGATCAGACATGAGACTTGTGTAGCATTATCGTGAGTAGAATTGTACACGCCAGGTTAGACGTGCAAACCCCGGTTGGCTTGGTAGCCACTCGATAGAGAGAGATTACGCCATTGCGGGGATGTCGCCGAATTTTCTGTAGAATATTCTACATTGAGATCTAGGATGTTAATAGGCGCCTTGTGGCCTCTATAGGTTGAAGTACTACGTATGGCGTGATCTACTTGGCTTAAGGAGTAGCCGACGGTTTGAGGTACTTGGAGCACTTTGCTATTAGTCGATAATCGTCGCGAGGTATGTGAACCTCTTCCTATCTGTTCTAGCATGATATGTGTATAACTATGTAGTACGGTAGACGTACATGTGTTTAATGTATTTGATTGGTTTGAAACATAAAGTGTTATAACGGCTTTATGGGAAGTTAGGTATAACGTCTTAAGAGTTATAAAAAGAATGGCTTACTGATTTTTTTTGAAGATAAGAGACTTGACTTAATGGTATTGATATGAATTTTGTTAAAAGTGTGAAACCTCATTCGTGAGTAATGAGTACTTGGTTTTAAAAGGAAAAATGTTTTACTGATTTCGGAAATCAGAATGAGTATCGACAAACCACTGCAGCGTTAATAAAGGAAAATGTATTGAATAATAAAGTATGGTATTAAAACCAGTAGAAACCTCCATCTGCATAGAAGCTAAGATGAGACAAAATTATATTACATTTCCTAGATCATGGCTGCTTAATAAGATTGATTATAAACAAGAATAACCTACTCACATATAAGACATATGTTTCTCAAAACGTTTAAAGGAGAATTATGTTTTAAAGGATTAAAACTATGAACTACGGAACCTTTTCTAAAATGAGAAAATTGAGCATTTGTAATTAGGCAAACTTGAACGTTTGGAAAATAAGGTTGTTACTTGATTTTACAAAGGAAAGCATTTTGGTTTACTTAACAATGTTAGTCACTCTATTTTTTATACTACGGGTGTCGGGTGACCTTTGTAAAAGAAATGGATCTTTAAAAGGAATTTAACGTACGTAGTACTTTAGGGTTAAAACCCGGACTTTGGCATAAAATGAAAGTACTTTGAGTTGTGTATAACTTGCCTATGCTTGTTGCCGTGAAGCTTGCCTATGCTTGTTGTTGTGAAGCTTGCCTATGCTTGTTGTTGTGAAGCTTGCCTATGCTTGTTGTTGTGAAACTTGCCTATGCTTGTTGTTGTGAAGCTTGCCTATGCTTGTTGTTGTGAAACTTGCCTATGCTTGTTGTGATAGCCTTTGTTGTATTTCTGCACTCGCCTCTCGATGGAGGGTCGGTTGATTTGTTATGAACGATTCTACACCGAGTCCCACGAGATGGGCAGGGACACGTATTTCATATTGATCATACACCGAGTCCCACGAGATGGGCAGGGACACGTATTCCATCTGATTATACACCGAGTCCTACGAGATGGGCAGGGACACGTATTTCATCTGATTTTACACCGAGTCCCACGAGATGGGCAGGGACACGTATTTCATCTGATTTTACACCGAGTCCCACGAGATGGGCGAGGACACGATTTTATCCGATTATACACCGAGTCCCAGGACGGGCCGACACGATTTCATCCGTTATCATACATGTCTCCGCTTTATATAGACTATTATGATTTCATTTACTGATTTACAGCTTCACATACTTGGTACTGTTATCGACTCCTTCGGGCCGTCATGCCGCAGTGGAAGTACATCGGTTGTGGATCCTCGCCATAGTATCACAGTGTCGGGAAGCCCCATTTCTTCTGAGGCTTATCTTTTGGTATGTTACCACAGTCGTAGATTCTTATACATTCGTGGTATGGGCCCCTGTCCGTCATAGTTGTAAAAATCTTAGAGGTCTGTAGCCTCGTTGTGGCAAGTGGTTTGTAAAGGATAACTGTTCGGGTATTTATGTATATATGATGAAGGCAACTGTTTTGGTTGGCCTGTTTATTTATCTTGTCTCTTAAATCATGTTCATGTTTTTTTTTATTTATTTCCGCTGATTTTCTCTGGTGTTGTATCACTAGGGTGCCCGGTAGGCACTACCACGCCCGGTTCGGGTCGTGACAAAAGTGGTATCAGAGCAGTTAGTCCTCGGAAAGTGTCTACAAACCGTGTCTAGTAGAGTCTTGATTATCGGTGTGTTGTGCACCACATCTATAATCAGGAGGCTATAGGACATTTAGGATTGGTTTCCATTCTTCTCATTACGAGATCGTGCCCTGTAGCCGTGTGATAAGTTGGACCCTCTCGACGTATTCCTTTCCTTTACGATTATGCCTCCGCGTAAGGCAACCTGTGCCCAGATGGGCAAGGCAATCAAGGAGTTAGTGAGATACAGAGGAGTACGAGGCGCAGCCCGGCCTGCTCGAGACAAGGCTTCCGACGGCGAAGTTTCGCGACACCACCAAAGACCAAAGAAAGTTTAGAGCCGCAGCGGGTCGCCGAGACTACAAGACTGAGCCTCCACCCCACATCCCGGAGCAGATGAGATGGGGTACAAGGAGATGGCCCGCCATCGCCGTGGTCGTGGCGATATGAGGATTGGCCGGACGCAGCAGTTCACCCAGAGCACCCGTAGTTCACCCCGAGCGCATGCGGTTTGAGGCTACGTGACTTTCTCGAGTCAGAGCCCGCCATGTTCTATGGATCGAGCCGAGGATGACCTCGTGAGTTTATCCGATACCACAGCTGGATCATGAGAGTGATCGAGTCTCGAGGCGTAGTCGGTGGTATTGGTTCGCATCACCGCGTGATACCGCAGCTTGATCGGTTTGATTCGTGGAGTTGTCCCGGAAGAGCATGCACTTCCACCGTATGGGACGAAGTTCTCAAGGGCTTTTCTTGCACATTTCTTGCCCCCACAGATGAGAGGGCTCGGGCCGGCGATTTTTGACGCTGAGGCGGGGCGCGACGGTTAGAGAGTACAATGTGGAGTTCGACTCATTAGCTCGGTATGTTCCCGCGTGGTAGCCGATATGGAGGATGAGTACACCGCCACGCCACCGGGCCGACGATTACTTGGCGAGGCTTACGGTAGCTCTTCACCGCACGGACATTGCCCGCACGCAAGCTCATGCACTAGGATGTGAGGCTCGGAGAGGTCGACGAATGACCGAGATCGCCAGAAGAGGCCGTAACAGCAGGTCCTTTGGTAACTTTCGAGGCGGACCGCCTCGCAGCTAGCCTAGTTATGTACCTCCACCAAGATGCAGTGGTCCCCACGCCGCCGGGACGCTCAGGTATTCGTGAGCCGGTCGAGCTCCGTGGCTTCGTTCATGACATATACGGGTTCTAGCCACGTTCGTGTTTTCTCTCAGGCACGATGCGATGGCGCACGCCATCCCGGGGAATGTCGTTTTTTACTGGTGCTTGTTTTTCCTGCGGCCGTCAGGGCCATATGACGAGAAACTGTCCTAGTAGGAAGGATGCAAACAGAATGACTCAGCCTACCGGATCAGTGGCAGGTTCATCGCCTTCTACAGCTATGCGCCCTGCAGGGCAGACTTATGATTAGAGTGGAGCGGTAGCTTCAGGTATATCCTTAACCCTCTAGAGGCTTGTATGTTTTGATGTTATGTTAATGTGTTAAGTGTTATGTTCGGATAGCTTTGTGCTAAAATGTGATTTAGGAACCTGGTTGGTGAAAAAGGGTAAGCCTGGGGGTGAGAAAATGATGAACCCTAGAATATTACAGTTGAGACCTTAGATGTAAGGCCGTCTTGAGTACAAGATTTTGCGAGTGATCCTTGTCAGAGTGCATTTTATGCCTAGAATGTATTGTGTGATAAGTCCCTGGGTTGGGTAAATGGAAGTGGTAGCTTTCATGACCTGTATAGGTAAGATTGTTCCGGATCGGGAAACAAGAGCGTGATGCGTTAAGTGGGTCGGGTTGGGGCCATGTTGCGGGCCAACCCGCAGCCTGTTTCGAGGTGGGGTCAGCTCTGGGTGGTCCCGCCAGGTGGCAGGGTCACGAGGGTGCTAGGCCCAAGTTTAGATGACCATCGTATGAGTTCGTGGATACGTTCGACCAGAATCAGTTCGTGAAGGCCGAGAATGGCCTTAGAGGAAATCGAGGTTAGTAAGATGACCAAGTTTGGAGGTAGTAACTCCAAGGGTTGGAAAACAGAAACGTTGACGGAAGTGTGGTACGGATACTAGAAAGAGTTCGAGTGTTCGCGAAGGGTACAACGAGATAGGGGAGAAGTGAACGTGTGTGATCGTTTCTTTTGAGAAATGAAGGTGCGAAGGGATTATATTTTTAGACCTTGGTGGGAACTTTTGTGAAACAGAGGTGATTCCTTGTTGGCTTGGATTTGGGTTTTCGCGCGCATGTTTTTTTGTGGCCAGGTGTGGCATGTTTGGTTTCGTAAGTATAGTAGTAAAGGCTATACCGGCACGTGTTTGTTTTGAGACTGAGAAGGAACATTCGGGACGAATGTTTCTAAGGGGGGAAGAATGTTATACCCCGTATTTTCCAGAGTATGTACGTGAGGGCATACGTATAATAATTTGAGCCTTAAGTTAGGCAAGTTTCGAAATTTGTACACAACACCCGATAGGAGTCGTTTTTCGACGAAACGTTTCCACAGCTTTCGTAGGGAAAATTCCGGCTATGTCATTTATAATTTTTGCGGATTTTTCCGAGAGACGAAACATTTTGACCAACGGAGGCGACATGTGTCACCCTCACATTGGGCGTGAGAAGTGGACGGCAAAGGCATCAATGGCACGTTTTTTGTGTTGATTCTTGGTCAAGGGTTAGGTAGGATATTTTGGTGGTAGATGGATAAGGTGCACTTGGCTTGATCTTGGCCTTACACTTGCCTAACACTTGGATGGATCTTGGCCATTGGTTGCCATTCCTTGACCTATAAATACCTCTAAGTTGAAGAGTTATTTCATCCAAACTTGAGCAATCTATCTAAGTCTCAAAATACTCCCTCCCTCTTGTTCTTTCGTCCACCACACCCCCCTCCCCCTTTGAGAAGGCCCCTTGGCCGAAAGTATCCCCCTCCCCCTTTGTAGAGGTTAGCCGTGGGGTACCCCCCCTAGCCTAGTTGTCTTCGTATAATACCCCCCTTTGTGGTATAGAAATACTCTCCAAGTATTGTTATAATGCCCAAATACCTTGGCCCAAATACCTTGTAGTATTCCCAAGGTTACACTTAGACAAAAGCCTAAAATACTATTATACTTCCTCACCAAAAACGAAACCCTAAGTAAATCTTCACCCGTAGTTGAAGTTATAAGTAGAAGTTGGTTAGAACTTCTAAGGGTTGGTTGGAGCGGGCCTGAGCGCACGAGTAGAGCTAAACCTTGCTCAGATCGACATATAAACTCGGATAATTTTGGGCTTATCGAGGTAAACATTCTTAACCTTCGTGGTATTTGGAAATTACATGTTGTGAGTATATAGTTAAGTATACTATATATAGAATTGAACATAGTTGTGCGGCAATGTCTTTTGACTTAAGCTCGAATAATACTTACGCAATGTCTTGCGACTTAAGCCCAATTTAAATCGAGAACCGAATCAGAATTACATAGGATCAGACATGAGACTTGGCGTAGCATTACCGTGAGTAGAATTGTACACGCCCGGTTAGGCGTGCAAACCCCCGTTGGCTTGTAGCCGGCCTCGATAGAGGAGATTACGCTGCCATGTGGGGAGGTCTTTGCCAATTTTCGTAGAATATTCTACATTGAGATCTAGGATGTTAATAGGCGCCTTGTGGCCTCTATAGGTCAAGTACTACGTATGGCGTGATCTACTTGGCTGGAGTAGCCGACGGTTTGAGGTACTTGGAGCACTTTGCTATTAGTCGATAATCGTCGCGAGGTATGTGAACCTCTTCCTATCTGCTTCTAGCAGGATATGTGTATAACTATGTAAAGATGCAGACGCATACGTGTTTAATGTATTTGATTGGTTTGAAACATAAAGTGTTATAACGGCTTTATGGGAAGTTAGGTATAACGTCTTAAGAGTGATAAAAAGAATGGTTTACTGATTTTTTTGAAGATAAGAGACTTGACTTAATGGTATTGATATGAATTTTGTTAAAAGTGTGAAACCTCATTCGTGAGTAATGAGTACTTGGTTTTAAAAGGAAAAATGTTTCTTGATTTGAAATCGAATGAGTATCGACAAACCACTGCAGCGTTAATAAAGGAAAATGTATTGAATAATAAAGTATGGTATTAAAACCAGTAGAAACCTCCATCTGCATAGAACCTAAGATGAGACAAAATTATATTACATTTCCTAGATCATGACTGCTTAATAAGATTGATTATAAACAAGAATAACCTACTCACATATAAGACATATGTTTCTCAAAACGTTTAAAGGAGAATTATGTTTTAAAG
The DNA here is from genome assembly GCA_029844215.1 of Przewalskia tangutica. Classification (NCBI taxonomy): domain Eukaryota; kingdom Viridiplantae; phylum Streptophyta; class Magnoliopsida; order Solanales; family Solanaceae; genus Przewalskia; species Przewalskia tangutica. Next base: position 72,315,414 of record CM056727.1, read on the forward strand.
GATTAAAACTATGAACTACTAACCTTTTCTAAAATGAGAAAATTGAGCATTTGTAATTAGGCAAACTCAACGCGTTTGGAAAATAAGGTTGTTACTTGATTTTACAAAGGAAAGCATTTTGGTTTACTTAACAATGTTAGTCACTCATTTTTTATACTACGGTGTCGGGTGACCTTTGTAAAAGAAATGGATCTTTAAAAGGAATTTAACGTACGTAGTACTTTAGGGTTAAAACCCGGACTTTGGCATAAAATGAAAGTACTTTGAGTTGTGTATAACTTGCCTATGCTTGTTGCCGTGAAGCTTGCCTATGCTTGTTGTTGTGAAGCATGCCTATGCATGTTGTTGTGAATCTTGCCTAAGCTTGTTGTTGTGAAACTTGACTATGCTGTTGGTTGTGAAGCTTGCCTATTCTTGTTGTTGTGAAACATGCATATGCTTGTTGTGATAGCCTTTGTTGTATTTCGCACCCGCGCCTCTCGATGGAGGGCGGTTGATTTGTTATGAACGAATCTACACCGAGTCCCACGAGATGGGCAGGGACACGTATTTCATATTGATCATACACCGAGTCCCACGAGATGGGCAGGGACACGTATTCCATCTTATTATACACCGAGTCCTACGAGACGGGCAGTGACACGATTTCATCCGATTTACACCGAGTCCCACGAGATGGGCGGACACGTATTTCATCCGATTTACACCGAGTCCCACGAGACGGGCAGGACACGATTTTATCCGATTATACACCGAGTCCCACGGACGGGCCGACACGATTTCATCCGTTATCATACATGTCTCCTGCTTTATATAGACTATTATGATTTCATTTACAGTCCTTTACATTTTCACATACTTGGTACTGTTATCTTGACCTTTCTGGGCCGCTCATGCCGCAGTGGAAGTACATCGGTCAGGATCCTCGCCATAGTATCACATTCAGCCGTGGAAGCCCCATTTCTTCGGAGGCTTATCTTTTGGTATGTTACCCTGAGTCTGTAGATTCTTATACATTCAGGGGTATGGCGAGGCCCTGTCCCGTCATAGCTGTTGTAAAAATCTTAGAGGTCTGTGAGTAATCACAAGTGTGGTTTGTAAAAAAAAAAAGATAATTGTTCGGGTATTTATGTATATATGATGAAGGCAACTGTTTTGGTTGGCCTGTTTATTTATCTTGTCTCTTAAATCATGTTCATGTTTTTTTTTTATTTATTTCCGCTGATTTTCTCTGGTGTTGTATCACTAGGGTGCCCGAGGTAAGGCACGACCACTGCCCGGTTCGGTCGTGACAGGTAAGACACCACCATGGTCGTGATACAGTATTCTAAGTTATCTCAATACTAAGAGCCCGGAAATACTACTTTATTCCTTTAGTCGCAAAATGAAACCCTAGGAAAATCTTCATAGTTTGGATGATGTGTTAAGAGAAGTTGTTTAGAAACTTCTAAGGGTTTCTTGGAGCGGATTGGAGCGTAAGGAATATGAGCTAAACGTTGCTCAGGATCGACTTATTAATCTTGGATAATTTTGGGCTTATCGAGGTAATGATCTATGTCCTTCTATTGTAATTGGAGATTACATATTGTAGTAGTTTAGAATTGAGTATATGATATATGGAAGGATGATTAAAAAGAATTGAACTGTATTTACATTGGACTGTATTTACAGTAGACTTATGTAGTATTACTGTGGGGCAGTTTAGTACACGTCCATTAGGCGTGTAATCCCCTTTGAGTTGTTGGCTTGATAGCGGGCCTTGTTAAAGGCGGATATCTGTGGATGCGAGGGGGGAGGTGCTGCCCAATTTTCCGTAGAATAAGGAACTGTGTACTTAGAATGTTCTACGAAGAAGTCTAGACGTTGATAGACATGTTTGGTTGTTATAGGTGGATATTCTACGCGCGACATACTCGACTTGGTTGTGGATTAAGCCGAAGAGGTATGTGATTCTTCCTATTCTCTTGAGCATGATATTTGTGAAATATATATAGTGCGGTAGACGCACATGTGTTAAAGGAGTTTGATTTTCCTTTTGTGTCCTTGACTTGATTCTAAAGTTAAGTGACTGGATATGAAATGTTAAGAACTTGAATTGTGTTAAAAAGTTGTGAAACCTCATTCGTGAGTAATGAGTACTTGGTCTTTAAAAGAATAAGTTATCTTGATTTCGGAAATGAGAGTAGTTGTCCTTGGTTGGTTTAAAATATAAAGTGTTATAATAGCTTTATGGAAAGTTAGTTATAACGACTTTATGAAAACAAAAGAATGGTTTTATTATTGGATTTAAAATGGTAACTTGACTTTAAAAGGAGAAGTGTTTTTGTTTAATTTAAAAAGAAGGCATGGTATTGTCTTGGTTTATTTAAAAGAAGGTATGAAAATTGTTTTGGTTTACTTAAAATAATAGTTACTCTATTTTGGATACGACGAGTGTTAGTATCATATGACTTTTGTGAAAGAAATTGATCTTTTTAAAGAGTTAAAATACGTAGTACTTTGGGGTTAAAACTCGGAATTTTAACATAAAATGAAAGTACCTTGAGTGTGAGTAACTTGCCTACGCTAGTTGTGATAGCCTTTGGTATGCAAGTGTTGTATTTCTATGCTACCGCGTCTCTCGATGGAGGGTCGGTTATCTTGTTATATCCTTGGACCTACTGACACGTTGGGTGGCCCACGGGTATGGTTCCATTAGGATTGTTGTTCCATGGACTAACTCTCCATGAGGTTTACTGATACGACTTGGTATCTGGTAGTTGGTTTTCGTACTTGCCCCCGTCATTGGCGTGACGCAGGAGGTATCTGGTAGTTAGCCTTCGTACTTGCCCCGTTCAGTTTTGTGGCGAAGTCTCGTGACGCTGGTGGTATCTGGTAGTTGGTCTTCGTACTTGCCTCCGTCAGCTACGTGGCGTGGTTGGTATCTGGTAGTCGGCCAGACTTGCCTCGTGTCGACCGTGAGTTAGTTTTATAGCGATTGTGGGCGAAGTCTCGTGATCTGGTGGTATCGGTAGTGGTTCGCACTTGCCTCCGCTACCATGTGGCGTGGTTGGTATCTGGTAATCGGCCTTCGTACTTGCCTCATGTCAGCTTCATGATACAGTTATATAGTATTGTTGGTACGGTTGGTTCTGGTAGCTATGCCTTCGTACTTGCCCCGTACGGTTCTTATGACACATGTGGGACCTGGTGTTCATGTGTACTCCTTGGTGTTGTCATATCATAGACTGTCGGCAGTGAGGAAGGAATTCCACGGGCATGATTGATATTGTGGGCGTGAGACCCATGTTTATATTTGAGTGATGACTTTGAGGGCGTGATTCCCTGACTTGACATGACTGCTTATATGTTGTGTAATGTAGTTTGGTTATCATACATGTCTCCTACTTTATGTAGACTGTTCTGATTTCATTACGATTTTCGCCACATACTGGTACTGCCAGATCGACCTCATTCTGGGGCCGCTCATGCCTGTGCAGAGGTACACCAGTTGTTGATCCTCGCTCTTAGGATCACGGTTCTGCGTATTGGGAAGCTCTGTTTCTCCGTAGGCTTATCTTTTGGTATGATTCCCTGAGTTTGTAGGTCCTTGTACATTCAGGGGTATGGCGGGGCCCTGTCCCGTCGTAGTTGTTATAAAAACTCTTAGAGGTCCTGAGTAATCTTTGTGTGGGGGGTTTGTAAAGGATGTAACTGTTCGGTTTTGATATATATATATACAGGAAGGTGACCGTTTTGGTTAGCCTGTTTCTTATTTTATATCATGTTTCATGTTTAAGTTTTTATTTCCGCTGATTTTCTCTGATGTTGTATCACTAGGGTGCCCGGGGTAAGGCACCAGTCGCGGGCCCGAGGTCGGGTCGTGACAAAAGTGATATCAGAGCAGTTAATCCTCGAAAAGTGTCTACAGGTCGTATCTAGTAGAGTCTTGATTATCGGCGTGTTATGCACCACACCTATAATCAGGAGGCTGCAGGATATTTAGGATTGGCTTCCATTCTTCTCACTCTGAGAATGTGCCTTAGAGCTATGTTATAAGTTGGACTCCCTTTGACATATTCTTATGTGCCAGCTATGCCTCTACGCAAGGCAACGAGATCCCAGAAGGGCAAGGCAGCAGAGGGAGCTGCGAGTAGAGCACAGAGGTTTACGGGGGCACCAGCCCAGTCATTACCTGAGGTGGTACTTCAGATGGGGAGTTCTGCGACGCCGCTAGCCCCAGGAGAGTTTAGAGCAAAGACATGATTCACCGAGACCATTATACACGAGTCTCCGCCCACGTCCGGAGCCGAGGATATGAGTTACGCGATATGGCCCGATTACTAGCTAGGCTTCAGGGCTGGAATGAGGATGCACGAGAGTCGGAGGTTCCGGTAGTACCAGTGGTTCACCCTAGATCCGATAGTTTGAGACTTTGGGACTTCTTGAGTTGCAGTCCTCTAGAGTTCTATGGATCGAGAAGTGAGAAAGATCCTCAGGAATTTATTCGACAGTTGCAGCGGATCATGAAAGTGATCAAGGCCTCTGAGACAGAGTCGGTGGTATTGGGTTCACATCGGCTGCGTGATCCGCAGCCGATCGGTTTGATTCACGGAACCGCCCCGGAGAGCATGCGCTCACCTGGTTGGGACGAGTTCTCGTGAGGCATTTCTTACACTTCTTGCCCTCGCAGCAGGAGAGCTCGCGCATAGATTTATGATGTTGAGGCGAGCAGGCGACGGTTCGAGTACAAGATGTAGTTTGACTCGTTGGCTCGTTACGTCCCCGCTTTAGTGGCAAACATAGAGGATAAAGTGCACCGATATGTCACAGGACTTGACGATTGTTTAGCAGAGGGTTGCACTAGTGTAGCTCTTCAGCCGGGCATGGACATTGCCCGCATCCAGGCTTATGCTCAGCAGACTTAGGAACGTAGAGACCAACGTAGGGACCAGGATCAACATAAGAGGGCCAAGACAGCAGGGTCCTTTGGTAACTTTCGAGGCGGACCGCCTCAGCAACAGACTAGTTATGTGCCTCCGCCAGTACAGAGTGGTCCTCCACAGTCTTCATAGCGTACAGGGTATTCAGGAGCAGGTCAGAGCTCCAAGGTTTCAGGTTTTAGAGGGAGTAGGAATGCTCGCCGGATGAGGCCACCCTTACCTCAGTGTGGCCGTTGTGGTAAAATCCATAAGGGAGAGTGTCGTACTAGTTTGGGAGATTGCTATACTTGCAGCCGACAGGGCCATTTTGCGAAGGATTGTCCGACCAGAGGTAGCACGGATGTTACGACTCAGCCTTCAGGATCAGTGGCTGGTTCATCGCCTTCTCTAGCTATGCTCGCAGGCGCAAGATTTTTGTCACGACTGCCCGTTCGTGGATCGTGCCTTACCCGCACCTGCAGTCATACATCAGAGAAAATCAGCGGAAATATAAAACAAGACAAGAAACATTATTAAAAAGAAGAAATAGTTTATCTGAAGAAAAGCTTGCCTTTCGGCATATATATAACATAGTTTTGCAGTTACATCCCAACTGCATAACAGACTACTGCACTTCTAAGGAAGTAAACAACTATGGTGGACAGGCCGCCATACCCTCGAATGTACAAAACTATCTACAATACAGGAGATCATACCCAAAAGTAGAGCCTCCGAGAAGATGGAGCTCCCGACACCAACGCAAAGATCCTAAGGATGTGGATCTAGCACTGCTTGCCCTTACCGCAGATGAACGCAGCCCCGAAGGAGGTCAAGACAACAGTACTATGTATGTGAAATCAGAAAGTACTTAAATGAAATCATATCATTTTAAAACCAATGTTATAAATATGCACTAAACAACCAATGTAATCGCATATAAGGCCACATCATAAACAAGAGCAACAATAGGTAAATCAGAATGTGTCTTTTCTAGGCCGTGAATGATCGGGCAGGCCAATTGCCCGTAGTATCACCATGCAAGCCTAATCTCGGACTCCAGAGTCCGCATAGGCCACTCACATTGGCCCGCATAGGTATAACCCCGCATCGAGGTAGCTACTCTCGCATCGCCCCGACTCGTAGTCCGCATGGCCACATAGACCGCATGAGGTATAACCCCGCACACTAACACGAACTCTCAGAGCTCGCATAGGTCCGGGACCCGCATGAGGTATTCTCGAATCATGGTCCTGCATCGCTCGAGTCTACCCCGTGACGGAGGCGGCTTAACCCCAGAACATGTCAAGAGCGAGTGATATAATACTAACACAACGACTTATCGTTAAACAACATAAGCACAACAAGAATACCTCTTATACAAACGCTTACAAGACACTAACACACTTAGCATCATATCATGTCTACTTATCAAACCATTTTATTATTCTATCAATATAAGTCTGTTATAAACACATAGTTAAACTGTTCCTTTTATCATCTTAAGTGGTTATACCTAACTTCCCATAAAGCTAGTATAACTCTTAAGCTTTCTGTTTTAAAAACCAATTAGTTCTCTTCTGTAAGAAAAATGATTCAATATTCTTTTGAAAAGCTTTAAGATCTTTATTATTCAGGCTTAAGTCGCAAGACATTGCCGTAAGTATTATTCAGGCTTAAGTCAAAAGACATTGCCGTAAGTATTATTCAATTAACACGCACGCCTACCGTACTATATATATATTTTAAAATATCATGCTTTAGGAAGAATCACATACCTTCTCGGCGAAAACCACCTGCCAAGTTGAATATGTCGCGCGCAGAGACTCAACCTATAATAGTCAGACACGTCTATCAACGTCTAGACTACTCTGTAAACAGTTCTAAGCAGAGGGTTCTCTATCCTACGGAAACTTGGGCAGACTTCCTACCCTATGAGCTACTCAAGTTCATCGTGAAAACAATCCTAAGTAAGTACGCTTTGATTATTCTTCTTTAAACCCTTCATCGTGATAATACCAATTCTATTCTGTGATAACCTTCTAAGTATTTAATACTTATTTCTATACTTCTACAGTATGTATTCTCTAATTACAGAAGAAGGACAAGTTTATTTACCTCGATAAGCCCAATAATATCCTAGATATAAGTCGATCCGGAGCAAGGCTTAGCTCCTAAGTCAGACGCTCCGATAGCTCCATGAAACCTTAGAAGTTCTTTACAACTTCTACTAAGTACTAAGGGATTTGGGCTAGGTATTTTGGGCATTATAACAATACTAGAAGGCAACTTTTCTACCAAGGAGTGGGGTAGTGTTTGGCTAGGCTTCTTTTGTGGGGTATTCGGCCAAGACTTCACAAGGGGGAGAAGTGAGGCTTAGGACGATGGCTCACAAGGGAAGGAGGATTTAGACTTGGAAATTTGTGATGAATAAGTCTTCAAAGAGAGGGTATTTATAGGAAACCAAGGGCCAAGATCAAGCCAAGTGGGGGGCAAGTGGAGGGCCAAGATTTGCCCAAGTGCACCCTAACCTACTCCTCAAATCACTCCACAAACAAAGGTCCATGTTCTAAGCCCCAAAAGCCTCCCAATCGTTCAAGGCAAAAGGCCACTGTCGCCCACGAGGTGACAAGTGTCACCCTCTCGTTGGTCCAAAAAGGTTCCATCGCTCGGAAAAATTCACAACAAATTAGAAATGACATAGCCGGAATTTACCCTACGCGAGTCGTGTAAAACGTTTCGTCGGAAAACGATTCTTTGTGTGAGTTGTGCCCAAAAAACGTCCTAGGCCTAAACTTTTAAGGCTACACTTTCGTACGTACGCCCTTACGTACATACTCTGGAAATACGGGGTATAACATTCTCCCCTCCTTAGAAACATTCGTCCCGAATGTTCCTTCCCAAGATAGCTAACGATAAGGTTCCTCATAACTTAAACAGTTGCAAATGCCACACACGGCCACAGAACAACACTTAGGCATAAACGATAACGAAAATTTATAAGTAGGAAAGTGAATTACCTGGAGGTGTGGGGAATAGGTGAGGATACTTCTGCCTCATGTCCTCCTCAGCTTCCCACGTCATCTCCTCCCTGAGCTCGTTCCGCCACAGAACTTTGACGGAAGCCACGTCTTTGGTCCGCAGACGCCTAACCTGACGATCGATTATCGCTATGGGAATCTCCTCATACGATAACCCCTCGGTCACCTGGACATCGTCAATCGGGTGTACCCTAGATGGATCCCCGATACATCTCCTCAGCATGGATACGTGAAAAACCGGATGCACTGCCTCCAGATCGGACGGCAGATCCAACTCATAGGCAACCTTGCCTACCCTGCGGACAATCTGAAACGGCCCAATGTACCTTGGGCTGAGTTTCCCCTTCTTCCCGAATCTCATCACACCCTTCATGGGTGACACCTTTAGGAAAACCCAATCATGAACCTCGAACTCTAGATGCCGACGACGATGATCTGCGTATGACTTCTGTCGACTCTGAGCTGTCAGCAACCTCTCCTGGATAAGCTTCACCTTATCCATCGCTCACGCACCAAATCTGGTCCCACTAACTGCACCTCGCCCACATCGAACCAACCTATAGGCGATCTGCACTTCCTCCCATACAAGGCCTCATAAGGCGCCATCTGAATACTGGAGTGGTAGCTATTATTGTATGCAAACTCAACTAGAGGCAAATGATCCTCCCAGCTACCCCTGAAGTCAATAACACAGGCTCGCAACATATCCTCAAGAGTCTGGATAGTGCGCTCTGCCTGTCCGTCTGTCTGTGGATGGAATGCAGTACTGTGCTCACCAAGGCCCCTAAACCCTTCTCGAAAGACCTCTAAGTTAGCCGAACCGGCTCCTGCATGCGATATGATCGAAATAGGGACTACATGCACCGACGATCTCTCGGATGTAAAGTTCGCATAATCCTCACCGAAAAAGTCGCCCCGACGGAAGAAAGTGGGCTGATTTTCACAAGATGTCGACGATAACCCATATAGAATCATGTCTCCTCCGAGTGCGAGGTAATCCCGTGATGAAGTCCATGTTGATCACCTCCCACTTCCGTGTCGGGATCTCTATCGTTGTAACAAACCACCGTGCCTCGTGCTCTACCTTCACCGCCGACAACACGCACCGAGCTACGAACTCGCAACGCCGCTTCTTCAAGCCATCCCACCAATACACAGATCTAAGGTCGTGGTACATCTTGGTCGACCAGTATGGATAGAGTAACGCCGCTGTGCTTCCCCAAGAACTCGCCAAGTCCTCAAACATCCGGAACACACAACTCGCTCAAACCTTAGCACCCCATCGTGCTACCTCAAAAGGACCCTTCCTCACGAAGAGCCGTATCACGATAACGTGTCAAAATCGATCCTCGAATCGCTGCCTCTTCACCTCTCGACGATGGAAGACTCGGCAACCTCACGAACTCGAACCCCACCGCTATCGTAATCAATCAAGCATACCAAGGCTCGCTAATCGATGCAAATCACGAAACATGTCCTCATCTCTCGGCCGTACATCCGATAGACTTCCCATCGACCTACGACTAAGAGCATACGCCATAACATTGGCCTTCCGGTGGTACAGATATCAACGTCGTAATCCTTAAGCAACTCTAACCACCGCCTCTGTCGTAAGTTCAGCTCCCTCTGGCTGAAGATATACTGGAGGCTCTTGTGGTCTGTATAAATATCCACATGAACCTCATACAAATAGTGCCTCCAGATCTTCAAGGCGTGAATCACCGCTGCTAACCCAAATCATGGGGGTAGTTCCTCTCGTGTTTCTTCACCGTCGGATGCATACGCTTATAACCTTGCCCCGCTGCATCAATACACATCCCAACCCGATGCCCGACGCATCACAATATACGATATAACCGTCGACCTCTCGGAAGAGTAAGAACGCGGTCGCTACCTCCTTCAAAGAATCGAAACCCCGCCACAAGCATCACCATCAAACTTAGCCGCTTTACGAGTCACCCTAGTCAATGGTGCAGATAGAAGCAAACTTCTACGAACCGATAATAACTCGCAAGGCCCGTAAACTGCGAACCTGCAGCCGAGTAGTAGGTTCAGGCCAAGTCCCGATCGCTTCGATCTTGGCCAGACAACTCGAATGCCATCACCGACAATGTGCCCAAAAAGCCACCGAAGTTAACCAAAACTCACATTTGGAAAACTTGGCGATAATCGCTGGGTCTCGAGAATCACAAGACAGCCTCAAATGCTCGCATGCTCCTCGCTCTCGAGCGAATAAACCAAGCTATCATCAATGAACACTATCACAAACGTGTCCAAAAATGGTTTGAACACTCGGTTCATCAAATCCATGAATACCGCCGAGCATTGGTCAACCCAAAAGACATGACTCGAACTCATAATGCCCGCATCGTCCGAATGCGATCTAGGGACATCCACCTCTCTGACTCGCACCTGATGATAGCCCGATCGCAGATCAATCTTAGAGAAACATCTCGCGCCCTGCAACTGGTCGAACAAATCATCAATCCTGGGAAGGGGGTATCTGTTCTTAATGGTCACCTTGTTCAGCTGCCTGTAATCAACACACATGCGCAGCGTCCCGTCCTTCTTCTTCACGAACAATACCGGCGCTCCCCAGGGAGAAACACTAGGCCTGATGAAGCCCTTCTCCAGCAAGTCTCTAAGCTGATCCTTCAACTCTCTTAACTCGGCAGGTGCCATTCTGTATAGTGGAATGGAAATAGGCCGAGTGTCTGGCAACACATCTATACAAAACTCGATCTCCCTCTCATGAGGGATACCCGGGAGGTCGTCTGGAAACACGTCTGGGAACTCTCTGACTCCGAATCGATGAAAATCTGCATCGCAGCCTCGATCAAACACCAACGAGATGGTAGATGTACCTTCGCACCATCTTCCTAGCCTTGAGGTAGGAAATAAACCTACTTCTGGCGATACCGCGTCTCTCCCACTCAACAACCGGCTCCTCAGGAAACTGGAACCGCACTATTCTCTCCCTGCAGTCTACATTGGCGTAGCAAGAAGCTAGCCAATCCATACCCATGATCACGTCGAAATCAATCATATCCAACTTTATCAAGTCGCCAGGTCCGACGATCAGAATGGTCATCGACAAGCCCTATATACCCGCCGAGCTACCACCGAATCACCCATCGCGTAGCTACCTCGAAGCGGTCTATGGACTCGTGCTCTATCCCTATCCTACTAGCAATAAGGGAAGTATATATAGGACAGAGTAGAACCCGGATCTATCAAGGCATACACATCAAACCCAGAAACTGATAAGGTACCTGTGACGACATCAGGTGAGGCCTCCTGATCCTGTCGGCTGGACAAAGCATAAATGCGGTTCTGAGGACCGCTAGAATCGACCCGCGCCACGACCTGCCGCGACTGGCTGGTCCATGAGTACCTTGCCTCCGGGCGAGTAGTCGCGGGGATGAAGACGGCGAAAGAACTCGTAGTCGACTTTACCATCAAGATCGCCCTTGGTCGATGGGGCCTCGCATAGTGACCCCGCTACAATCAAACAAGCTCCGTAGCAGCACCACAACTCCCGTGGGATCTACCGACGGCCACACCGGCGGGGGGTGGTCCCGATCGCCCGCACCTCGCTGCTCGACGCTCAAGCCCCGGGCCACAGGTCCGCCTCGAATATCACGGCCAGGCCGAGGGTGCGAGAGTGCTCGAGCCGGGCCGTGGTGCAAATCTAGATCGCTGCTGAGGCCGCCACCACGATAGCCACCAAAAGACCGCCGCCCCGGTCTTCTCGCCGCTCACAACCCGCTTCGGCCTCTACGCCTCGCATCTAAGAGCATGAGCTGCATTCGCATGTCCATACCCTACAAGAGAAACACCCGTACAAGACTCAGCCATATAATCATCTAGCCCGGTGACGTAGCGGTGCACCCTATCCTCCATATCTGCTACCAACGCTGGGACATATCGAGCCAATGAATCAAACTCGACATTGTACTCCCTAACAGTGCGTCCTCTCTGCCTCAGTAACAAAAATCTGTCAGCCCGCGCCCTCCTCATCTGTGGAGGCAAGAAGTGAGTGAGGAAAGCCTCTGAGAACTCATCCCAAGTAGCTGGGGACGCGTGCTCTCCCCGGGATAACTCCTATGAATCGAACCAATCGACTGCGGTATCACGTAGCCTATGTGAACCGAAGATCACGGACTCGGTCTCCGACGCCCTGATCACTCTCATAATCCTTCAGAGCCGACGGATGAACTCCCGCGATCATCCTCGGCCTCGACCAGTAAAACTCGGGCGGCTACAACTCGTGAAATCTCGTAGCCTCAAACTATTCGCCTCGGTGAACCACGGTGCATTGGGCCGGAATCGAATCGCCGCATCCACTGTCCTCATGTTCGCCACGATCTCGCCAGAATCGCCATCTCTCTCAGAACCCATCTCATCCGCTCCAGTGTGGGACCGAGGTGTAGGTATTGTGGTCTCATCGGCCGCCGCGCCCTAAACCCTCTCAGGGTCGGCGGCGTCGTAGAACTCGCCGTCTCGTATCGGCCGGGCTCGAGCCCTCGTGACTCTAGGTGTCCCACTAGCAGCCTCCTACCGCTTTGCCTTCTCTCGCCCGGGTTGCCTTAGGTGAGGCATAATCACATGTAAAAGGGATACGTTAGAAGGGTCTGACTTATAACACAGCTCTAAGGCACGATCTCAGAATGAGAAGAATGGAAACCAATCCTAAATATCCTATAGCCTCCTGATTATTGGAGTGGTGCACAACACACCGATAATCAAGACTCTACTAGATACGGTCTGTAGACACTTTCCAAGGATTAATCGCTCGATACCACTTTTGTCACGACCGTTCGGCCCGTGGATCGTGCCTTACCCGCACCTAAGCCATACATCGAGAAAATCAGCTGAAATATAAAAATAGAGAAGAAACATTATTAATAATGAGAAACAGATTATCTGAAGTAAAGCTTGCCTTTATGGTTATATATAACATAGTTTTGCAGTTACATCCCAACTGCATAATAGACTACTGCACTTAAGGAAGTAAACAACTATGGCGGACAGGGCCCGCCATACTGAATGTACAAAACTATCTACAATACAGGAGATCATACCCAAAAGTAGAGCCTCGGAGAAGATGGAGCTCACGACACCAACGCAAAGATCCTAAGGATGAGGAACTAGCACTGCTTGCCCTTACTGCGGCATGAACGCAGCCCCAAGGCGAGGTCGATACAATGTACTAAGTATGTGAAATCAGAAGTACTTAAATGAAATCATATCATTTTAAAACCAATGTTATAAATATGCACGAAACAACCAATGTAACCGCACATAGTGCCACATCATAAACAAGAGCAACAATAGGTAAACTGTAACAGGTCTTTTCTAGGCTGTGAATGATCGAAGCAGGGCCAATTGCCCGTAGTATCACCATGCAAGCCTAATCCTGGACTCCCGTAGTCCGCATAGGCCACTCACATAGGCCCGCATAGGGTATAACCCCGCATCGAGGGTAGCTACTCCTCGGCATCGTCCTGGACTCGTAGTCCGCATGGCCACATAGACCGCATGAGGTATAACCCCGCACACTAACCTGGAACTCTCGTAGCTCCGCATAGGTCCCCGGGACCCGCATGAGGTATTCTCGAATCATGGTCCCAGACCGCCTGAGTCTACCCCGCATCGGAGGGCAGCTTAACCCCCGGTAACATGTCAAGAGGTGAGTGATATAATACTAACACAACAGCTTATCGTTAAACAACATAAGCACAACAAGAATACCCTCTTATACAAACGTTTACAAGACACTAACACACTTAGCATCATATCATGTCTACTTATCAAACCATTTTATTATTCTATCAATATAAGTCTGTTATAAACACATAGTTAAACTGTTCCTTTTATCATCTTAAGTGGTTATACCTAACTTCCCATAAAGCTAGTATAACTCTTAAGCTTTCTGTTTTAAAAACCAATTAGTTCTCTTCTGTAAGAAAAATGATTCAATATTCTTTTGAAAAGCTTTAAGATCTTTATTATTCAGGCTTAAGTCGCAAGACATTGCCGTAAGTATTATTCAGGCTTAAGTCAAAAGACATTGCCGTAAGTATTATTCAATTAACACGTGTACGTCTACCGTACTATATATATATTTTAAAATATCATGCTTTAGGAAGAATCACATACCTTCTCGGCGAAAACCACCTGCCAAGTTGAATATGTCGCGCGCAGAGACTCAACCTATAATAGTCAGACACGTCTATCAACGTCTAGACTACTCTGTAAACAGTTCTAAGCAGAGGGTTCTCTATCCTACGGAAAATTGGGCAGCACTTCCCTACCCGGTGAGCTACTCAAGTCTACTGTGAAAACAGTCCTAAGTAAGTACAGTTTGATTATTCTTCTTTTAAACCCTTCTACTGTGATAACAGTTCAATTCTATTCTGTGATATCCTTCTAAGTATTTAATACTTATTTCTATACTTCTACAGTATGTATTCTCTAATTACAAAAGAAGGACAAGTTTATTTACCTCGATAAGCCCAATAATATCCTAGATATAAGTCGATCCGGAGCAAGGCTTAGCTCCTAAGTTGTACGCTCCGATAGCTCCAAGGAAACCTTAGAAGTTCTTTACAACTTCTACTAAGTACTAAGGGATTTGGGCTAGGGTATTTTGGGCATTATAACAATACTAGAAGGCAACTTTTCTACCAAGGGAGGGGGGGTAGTGTTTCGGCTAGGCTTCTTCTTAAGGGGGTATTCGGCCAAGACTTCACAAGGGGGGGAGAAGTGAGGCTTAGGACGATGGCTCACAAGGGGGAAGGAGGATTTAGACTTGGAAATTTGTGATGAATAAGTCTTCAAAGAGAGGGGTATTTATAGGGAAACCAAGGGCCAAGATCAAGCCAAGTGGGGGGCAAGTGGAGGGCCAAGATTTGCCCAAGTGCCCCTAACCTACTCCTCAAATCACTCCACAAACAAAGGTCCATGTTCTAAGCCCCAAAAGCCTCCCAATCGTCCAAGGCAAAAGGCCACTTGGCCGTCCACTTGAGGGTGACAAGTGTCACCCTCTCGTTGGTCCAAAAAGGTTCCGTCGCTCGGAAAAATTCGCAAAAATTAGAAATGACATAGCCGGAATTTACCCTACGCGAGTCGTGTAAAACGTTTCGTCGGAAAACGATTCTTTGTGTGAGTTGTGCCCAAAAAACGTCCTAGGCCTAAACTTTTAAGGCTACACTTTCGTACGTACGCCCTTACGTACATACTCTGGAAATACGGGGTATAACAACTTTGATTAGAGTGACGAAGGGAAAGTGAAGCAGTAGTTACAGGTATATTCTTAACCCTCTAGAGACTAGTATGCGTAATAAGATGATTACATGTTGAGTGCTATGTACGGATAACATTGTGTAAATTGTGATTTAGAAAACATGGTTAGTTGAAAAGGTAAGTTTGGGGGCAGGTAAATTGTGAACCTTAGAAATTATAACAGTTGAGACCTTAGATGTAAGGCCGTCTTGAGTAAAAGATTTTACGGTTAGTCTTTGTCGAAGTACTTGGTATGCGTGAACTGTATTTGTGTGATAATTCCATGGGTAGTATGAGATGGAAGTGGTAGCTTTCATGACGTGAAATAGCAAGATTTTTCCGGAGGGGGAACAAGAATTTGGTGCGAAAATGGGTCGGATTGAGGACCAATTGCGAGTCAACCCGCAGCCCGGAATGAAGTGAGGTAAATTTTTGGTGGTCCCGCTATGTGATAGGGTCACGAGGGTGCTAGGCCCAAGTTTAGGTAACCGTTGTACGAGTTCGTGGACGCGTTCGACCAGAAGCGGGTCGTGAAGGCCGGGAATGGCCTTAAGTGAAATTGAAGCTAGTGAGATGACCAAGTTGGAGGTAGTAACCCCAAGATTTCGAAAGCTGAAGCGATGACTGAAATGTGGTACGTGTACTAGAAAGAGTTCGGGTGTACGAGAAGGTTACGACGAGTAAGACAAGAATCGAATATGTGTTAAGTGAAGGGAAGTGATCATTTTGTGAAGTAATGATGTGAAGAAAGTATCCTTTAAACCATGGGTGGAAGCTTTAGTATTGTTATACACGTTAGAGGTGATTCCTCGTTGGCTTGGATTTGAGTTTTTGCGCGTATGTTATATTATGGCCATGTGTGGCATAATTGGTTTTGTAAGTATAGTAGTGAGGACTATACCTACGCATGTGTGTTTGGAGGCTTAGAAGGAACATTCGGGACGAATGTTTCTAAGGGGGGAAGAATGTTACACCCCGTAGTTCCAGGGTATGTATGTAAGGACGTACGTACGAGAATACGACATTAATATTGGAAAGGAAGAAAGAAGTGATTTTTTTCGACAGAAAAGTTTCCGGATTTTGTGAAGGAAAAATTCGGACTTCTGGGATTATATTAGAATTATGGAATTTTATTTCCGGATTTGGTCACGTGGGGCCCACGGGGAAAATTAACGGTTTTGTGGGGCCCACTTTATTTTCGACATTATGGATATTTTTGGGAGATGAAATATTTTGGACGAGTAGGAGGGCGACACGTGTCACCCCCCTAGGTGGCACATGGCCGAAATGTGGTGCCATGTTTTCCTTGGCCGAAATGGCCCAACAAGTGGCAAGCCACTTGTCTTGAATTTTGTGTGGACATGTTGTTATACCCCGTAGTTCCAGGGTATGTATGCGAGGACGTACGTACGAGAATAAGACATTGAAATTGGAAAGGAAGAAAGAGGTGATTTTTCCACGGAAAAGTTTCCGGTTTTTGTAAAGGAAAAGGTTCGTTAATGGGAATCGGATTCCCAGATTTGGTATTCGGACTTCTTGGAATATTTGAGAATTATGGAATTTTATTTTCGGAAATGGTCACGTGGGGCCCACGGGAGAAATTTACGGTTTTGTGGGGCCCACTTTGTTTTCGAGATTTTGGCCATTGTGGATATTTTCGGAAGATGAAATATTTTGGACGAGTAGGAGGGCGACACGTGTCACCCCCCCCCAGGTGGCTTGGCCGAATATTATTTGTGCACAACACCCGATTAGAGTCGTTTTTCGACGAAACGTTTTACACAACTCGCGTAGGATAAATTCCGGCTATGTCATTTCTATTTTTTGCGGATTTTTCCGAGAGACGAAACATTTTGGACCAACGGGAGGGCGACACCTGTCACCCTCCAATTGATGGACTTGAGGCGTCATTAGGGCCGAATGGGTTGGCTATTTTGTCATGGAGTTGGTAGGATATTTTTGTGTAGTAGATAGAATGGACACTTGCCTAAATCCTCACCCTACACTTGCCTTGCACTTGGCATCATCTTGGCCCTTGGTTGGCCATGTCTTGACCTATAAATACCCCTCTTAAGATGAAGAGTTCTTCATCCACAAAATCTTTCCAAGTCTTGAAAAATCCTTCCTCCCCTCGAGCTTGTTTTCGTCCCAAAGCCTACTCACCCCCTCTCTAAAGCAAGCCCTAGCCAAACACTACCCTCCCTTGGTAGAAATGTTGCCTTCTAGTATTGTTATAATGCCCAAATTACCCTAGCCCAAACCCCTTAGTACTTAGTTGAAGTTGTGAAGAACTTCAGGGTTCTTGAGCGCATTGGAGCGTCTTGGAGTAGAGCTAAACCTTGCTCGGGAGCGACTTTTATCTAGGATATTATTGGGCTTACCGAGGTAAATAACCTTATCCTCCTTTTGTAATTAGAATATACATCTGTAGAAGTATAGGAATAAGTATAAATACTTAGAAGGATATTAAGAATAGAATTGAACCGATATCACGCAGAAGGGTTTAAAGAAGAATAATAGAGCAGATTTACATGGGATTGTTTTCACATGACTTGAGTATCTCACCGGGTATGTAAGTGCTTCCCAAATTTTCCATAGAATAGAGAACACTCGCTAGAGCTTTGTGCGATGCCTAGACGTTGATAGGCGATTTGATCGTTATAGGTCGATTCTCTGCGCGACATATTCAACTTGGCGGTGGATTTCGCGAGAAGGTATGTGATTCTTCTTATCCTCTTGAGCATGATATTTTAAAGAATATGTATATAGTACGGTAGACGACGTGTGTTAATCGAATAATAATTACGCAATGTCTTGGACTTAAGCCCGAATAATAATTACGCAATGTCTTTTGACTTAAGCACGAATAAAAAGAATCAAGTAGTTCAAAAGAATTAAGAAACCTTTTTGAAAGAAGAGTAACACTTGGTTTTAAAAGCTTAAGAGTTATACTAGCTTTATGGGAAATTAGGTATAACGGCTTAAGAGTGATAAAAAGAACGATTTATTGATTTAAGGAAATAAGAGACTTGACTTATTATACTAATATGAATTTTGTTAAAAAGTGTGAAACCTCATTCGTGAGTAAATAGTATTTTTGGTTTTCAAAAGGAATGATGTTTTACCGATCAGAATAAATGTCGAACAAACCACAGCAGCGCTAATAAAGGGAAATATTTTGACTAATAAAGTATTATTAAAACCAGTAGAAACTTCCATCTGCATAGGAGCTAAGATGAGACAAAATGATATTACATTTCCTAGATCATGGCTGCTGTAATAAGATTGTTATGAACAATAATAACCTACTCACACATAAGGTATATGTTCTCAAATTGTTTTAAAGGATTAAAACTATGAACTACGAAACCTTTCGAAAATGAGAAACTTGAGTAATTGAAATTAGGCAAACTTGAATGTTGGGAAAAGAATGTTGTTACTTGATTTTACAAAGAGAAGTGTCTTGATTTACTTCAAAAGATAATTACTCTATTTTTATACTACGGGTATTGTGTGACTTTTGTGAAAGAAACGGATCTTTTAAAAGAGTAATACATGAAGTACTTCGGGGTTAAAAACCCGAACTTGTTAACATAATGTAGAAAGTACCTTGTGTGAATAACTTGATTGTATTGATTTGTGATAGTCTTGTAATACTTTCTTGTTGACGTTATAAGTAGACATGTTAGGATGTTACGTGAGTTAGTATCTTGTGATGTTTGTGTAAAGGGGTTTTCCCTTGTTGTGCTTAGGTTGTTTAACGATAAACGGTTATGTTAGTATTATATCACTCATGATTCTGGGGGTTAAGCTGCCCTCCGATGCGGGGTAGACTCAGGCGGGTCTGTGTGACCTATGATTCGAGAATACCTTATGCGGGTCTCAGATGGCCTATGCGCGAATCGCGGAGTTCGAGTTAGTATGCGGCCTTTGTGGTCATGCGGTCTATGTGGCTACGCGACGGCGAGTCCAGACGCCGCCGGGGAGTAGCTACCCTCGATGCGGAATACCTCACGCGGGCCATTGGAGTGGCCCGTGCGAGCTACTGGAAGTTCGAGGCTAGACGCGCACATTAGATACTGCAGGCGAGTGGCCAGCTTTGATCATGTGACGGTCTAGACAGATCTCATGATACAGTTTACGACCTTGTTTGTACTGTGGGTTTTAGTAGTCGGCTATGCCTTCGTACTTACCCCGTACGGTTTTATGATGGCACCGGTAGGACCTGGTGTTCATGTGTATTCCTTGGTGCTTTTATATCATAGACTGCCGGCAGTGAGGAAGGTATTCCACGGGCACGATTGATGTTGTGGGCGTGAGACCCATTGTTACATTTGAGTGATGACTTTGAGGGCGTGAGTCCCTGACTTGACATGACTGCTTATTTATTGTGAACTGTAGTTTTGGTTATCATACATGTCTCCTGCTTTATATAGACTACTATGATTTCATTTACAGTATTTTCAGTTTCACATACTTGGTACCTGTTGTACTGACCTCCTTCGGGGGGCTGCGTTCATGCCGCAGGTAGAGGTACTCCTACTGTTGACCCCCGTTCTTAGGATCACCGTTTCAGCGTTGGAAAAGCTCTGTTTTTACGGAGGCTTAGCATTTTGGTATGCCCCCCCTGTCGTTGTAGATAATTGCATTCAGGGGTATGGCGGGGCCCTGTCCCGCCATTGTTGTTTTAAACTCTTAGAGGTCTGTATACCTGTTGTAAGGTTGGGATGTAACTGTTCATTTTGGGGTATATATATACATATATGCCGAAAGGCAACTTTTTCCCAGAAATTGTGTCTTATTTATACTGTTTCATATCTTGGTTGTTTTATATTCCGCTGATTACTCAGATGTATGACTACTGGGGTGCCCGGGTAAGGCACCAGTCACGGGCCCCGGAACGGGTCGTGACAAAAGTGGTATCAGAGCAGTTAATCCTCGGAAAGTGTCTACATACCGTATCTAGTAGAGTCTTGATTATCGGTGTGTTGTGCACCACACCAATAATCAGGAGGCTATAGGATATTTAGGATTGGTTTCCATTCTTCTCACTCTGAGATCGTACTTTAGAGCTGTGTTACAAGTTGGACCCCTCTAACGTATTCCTTTCCTTTACCAGTGATGCCTCCGCGACGGGCAACTCAGGCCCAGAAGGGCAAGGCAGCCGAGGGAGCTGCGAGTGGAGTTCAGAGAGTTAGAAGGGCACATGCCCAATCATCGGGTGGGGTGATGCTTCATGCGGGGAGTTCTGAGACGTCGCCAGCAGCAGCAGAGTTTACACGCGGCAGCGAGCCTCTGCGGCCATGACATCTGGACCTTCAGTTCCACGGCTTGGAGAAGAAAATATGGATTGGAAGGAGACGACCCTGTTACTAGCAAGGGACTTGGCAGCCAGAGAGTATTTTATGTACCGGTATACCAAGGATATTGATGATTATCTAAAGAAGGGTTGTGAGGAAGTAGCTCTTGATCGAGAATGAGCCAGCCTTGTCGAGATTATGTGCGTGGTGAGAGATGTAGAGATCGACAGATTAACCAAGATCAGCAGAAGAGGGCCCGATTGGCAGGATCATTTGGTAGCTCTCGAGGCGAACCGCCTCAGCAGCAGATTAGACATGCGCCTCCGCCAGTGCAGAGTGTCCCTCTACAGGGTTCAGTTTTTCCTCAGTGTGGCAGGCGTCATCCCGGGAAATGTCGTCTTTTTACTGGTGCTTGTTTTACTTGCGGCCGTCAGGGCCATATGGCGAGGGAATGTTCTATGAGGAAGGATGCAAGTATGAGGCCCACCTACGGTCGATCGCCATGATTGCGGAGAGAAAGGGGTGTTAGCCAGAGGAGGCCACCCCCACCTCGGTGTGGCCGTTGTGGTAGGTATCATTCGGGGGAGTGTCGTGCTTCTTCGGCAGTTTGTTATGTTTGCGGCCAGCAGGGCCATTTTGCGAGAAATTGTCCAACCAGAGGTGGCGGGGATGTAGAGACTCAGCCTTCGGGATCAGTGGATAGTTCATCACCTTCCCGGTATCGCCCAACAGTATGGATTGATTAGAACGACCTAGGGGAAATGCAGCGTAGATACAGGTATATCCTTAACCCTCTAGAGATTTGTATGTATAGTAAGATGCGAATATCTTAAGTATTATTTTCAGATAGCATTGTGTTAACTGTGATTAGGAATCATGATTAGTTAATCGGGAAAGATTGGGGGATAGAGAAAGTGGGAGCCTTAGAATATATACGTAGAGACCTTAGAGGCGAGGCCATCTTTGGTAAAAGAATTATTTCATGTTTGACCCTTATCAAAGTGCATAGTTTACGTGAGATATATTTATGGGATAAGTCCCTGAGTAGTAGGAAATAAAAGAGGGTAGTTGAGCTAAGAAGACCACTAGGTTTTCGTAACGTGATTAGTGAGATTGTTCCGGATCGGGGAGCTAGTGTTTTGCACGTTGCCGGGTCGGGTTAAGGCCATGTTTCGGGTCGACCCGCGGCCTGTATGGTGGTGGGGTCAGTTTGTGGTGGTCCCGCTTTGTGTTAGGATCACGAGGGTGTTAGGCCCAGGTTTAGTTAACCATTGTACGAGTTCGTGGATGTGTTCGACCAGTAGTCGGGCCGATGAGGTCAGACCGTCTTATCTTTTAATCAAACCGTGTTTTCGGTAGTAAGTTGCAAGATGATTATTTCAGGAAGGTTGTAAGGCTGCACGAGGTGCCTACCTTCACCTTATGGCAGACAGTGGAGCCCCAAGTTACGGCTGTTTCTTTTCTGGAAGTTTTACCAGGCAAGGTTAGGAACTCAGGTGAGTCTCAGTGTCGCATTCACCCTCGGGCCAGTGTTTGGATTTCAGGGGTAGCTGTAAGGACTATTCGCCTCTTGTTGAGTATATATTATATAGCTACCGTTTCAGTATTCGGGTGTCGCCGTTTGGAGCCTTTTTATAAGCGCTAGTGTAAGATTGCCGATCGATTGATTCGATGTAAGCAAGGTGCAGATAATTGGTTCGTACTTGTTCAGCAGGGCGTGAATAGGGTGAAGCTTATCCAGAAGAGGTCATTGGCAGCTCAGAGTCAGCGGGAAGCAGTACCAGAAACATGGCAAGTTTTGATAAAGAGTTCGAGGATACGAGAAGGGTACGACGAGTAAGGGAAGAAGCGAGCATGTATTACAGGCATAGGTGTGATCATTTCGTTTGTAAAGAGTAGGTGCGAAGGGAGTATCTTTTTAGACCTCGAGTAGGAGCTTTTGTGATAGAGGTGATTCCTCGTGGACTTGGAGATAAGTATGTGCGCTTGTTGTGTTGTGGCCAGGTGTGGCATGGTTGTTTCCGTAAAGTAAGTATGGCGAGGACTATCTTGGCGCTGTTTGTTTTGAGACTTAGAAGGAACATTCGGGACGAATGTTTCTAGGAGGAGAATGTTATACCCGTAGTTCCGTGGTATGTATGCGAGGACGTACGTACGAGAATACGACATTGAAATTGGAAAGAAAGAAAGAGGTGATTTTTCCACGGAAAAGTTTCCGGTTTTTGGGAAGGAAAAGGTTCGTTAATGGGAATCGGATTCCCAGATTTGGTATTCGGACTTCTTGGAATATTTGAGAATTATGGAATTTTATTTTCGGAAATGGTCACGTGGGGCCCACGGGAGAAATTTACGGTTTTGTGGGGCCCACTTTGTTTTCGAGATTTTGGCCATTGTGGATATTTTCGGAAGATGAAATATTTTGGACGAGTAGGAGGGCGACACGTGTCACCCCCCCTAGGTGGCTTGGCCGAATATTATTTGTGCACAACACCCGATTAGAGTCGTTTTTCGACGAAACATTTTACACAACTCGCGTAGGATAAATTCCGGCTATGTCATTTCTATTTTTTGCGGATTTTTCCGAGAGACGAAACATTTTGGACCAACGGGAGGGCGACACTTGTCACCCTCCAATTGATGGACTTGAGGCGTCATTAGGGCCGAATGGGTTGGCTATTTTGTCATGGAGTTGGTAGGATATTTTTGTGTAGTAGATAGAATGGACACTTGCCTAAATCCTCACCCTACACTTGTCTTGCACTTGGCATCATCTTGGCCCTTGGTTGGCCATGTCTTGACCTATAAATACCCCTCTTAAGATGAAGAGTTCTTCATCCACAAAATCTTTCCAAGTCTTGAAAAATCCTTCCCTCCCCCTTGAGCTTGTTTTCGTCCAAAGCCTACTCACCCCCCCCCCTCTCTAAAGCAAGCCCTAGCCGAAACACTACCCCCCTACCTTGGTAGAAATGTTGCCTTCTAGTATTGTTATAATGCCCAAATTACCCTAGCCCAAACCCCTTAGTACTTAGTTGAAGTTGTGAAGAACTTCTAAGGGTTCTTGGAGCGCATTGGAGCGTGCGGAGTAGGAGCTAAACCTTGCTTGTTATACCCCGTAGTTTCAGGGTTTGTATGCGAGGACATACGTACGAGAATACGACATTGAAATTGGAAAGGAAGAAAGAGGTGATTTTTCCACGGAAAAGTTTTCGGTTTTTGTGAAGGAAAAAGGTTCGTTAATGGGAATTGGATTCCCAGATTTGGTATTCGGACTTCTTGGAATATTAGAGAATTATGGAATTTTATTTTCGGAAATGGTCACGTGGGGCCCACGGGAGAAATTTACGGTTTTGTGGGGCCCACTTTGTTTTCGAGATTTTGGCCATTGTGGATATTTTCGGAAGATGAAATATTTTGGACGAGTAGGAGGGCGACACGTGTCACCCCCCCCTAGTTGGCTTGGACGATTTCACTTTGTGCACAACACCCGTTTAGAGTCGTTTTCCGACGAAACGTTTTACTAGACTCGCGTAGGATAAATTCCGGCTATGTCATTTCTAATTTTTGCGGATTTTTCCGAGAGACGAAACACTTTGGACCAACGAGAGGGCGACACTTGTCACCCTCTCATTGGTGGACTTGTGGCGGTAATAGGGCCGAATGGAGAGGCTTATTTTGTCAAGTAGTTGGTAGGATATTTTGTGTGCAAGTTGGCTAGGTACACTTGCCCTAATCCTCACCCTACACTTGCCTTGCACTTGGCACAATCTTGGCCATTGGTTGGCCATCCCTTGACCTATAAATACCCCCCTTTAGATGAAGAGTTCTTCATCCACATTTCACTTTCCAAGTCTTGAAAATCCCTCCCCTTCCTTGTTGTGTTTTCGTCCAACCTCTCCCCCCTCTAGCCTTAGTGGCTTGGCCGAGAGCCCCCCCCTCTAAAGCTAGCCTAGCCGAAACACTACCCCCCCTCCCTTGGTAGAAAAGTTGTCTTCTAGTATTGTTATAATGCCCAAATTACCCTAGCCCAAATCCCTTAGTCCTTAGTAGAAGTTGTGAAGAACTTCTAAGGTTTTCTTAGAGCCTCTTGGAGCATACAACTTAGAGCTAAACCTTGCTCAGGCGCGACTTTTATCTAGGATATTAGTGGGCTTACCGAGGTAAATAACCTTATCCTCCTTTTGTAATTAGAATATACATACTGTAGAAGTATAGGAATAAGTATAAATACTTAGAAGGATATTAAAGAATGTAATTGAACCGATATCACAAAGAAGGGTTTAAAAGATGAATAATAGAATCAGATTTACATAGGATTTGTTTTCACATGAGACTTGAGTAGCTCACCGCAGGGAAGTGCTGCCCAAATGTCCATAGAATAACGAACCCTCGCTAGAGCTTTATGCGAAGATCTAGACGTTGATAGACGTGTTGGTATTATAGTCGATTCTCTGCGCGACATATTCAACTTGCGGTGGATTTCACGAGAAGGTATGTGATTCTTCCTATCCTCTTGAGCATGATATTTTAAAGAATATGTATATAGTACGGTAGACGTCGTGTGTTAAGCGAATAATAATTACGCAATGTCTTGAACTTAAGCCCGAATAATAATTACGCAATGTCTTGGACTTAAGCTGAATAATAATTACGCAATGTCTTACGACTTAAGCACGAATAATAAGAATCTGAAGAAGTTCAAAAGAATTAAGAAACCTTTTTTGAAAGAAGAGTAACACTTGGTTTTAAAAGCTTAAGAGTTATACTAGCTTTATGGGAAGTTAGGTATAACGGCTTAAGAGTGATAAAAAGAACGATTTATTGATTTAAGGAAATAAGAGACTTGACTTATTATACTAATATGAATTTTGTTAAAAAGTGTGAAACCTCATTCGTGAGTAAATAGTATTTTTGGTTTTCAAAAGGAATGATGTTTTACCGATCAGAATAAATGTCGAACAAACCACAGCAGCGCTAATAAAGGGAAATATTTTGACTAATAAAGTATTATTAAAACCAGTAGAAACTTCCATCTGCATAGGAGCTAAGATGAGACAAAATGATATTACATTTCCTAGATCATGGCCGCTGTAATAAGATTGTTATGAACAATAATAACCTACTCACACATAAGGTATATGTTTCTCAAATTGTTTTAAAGGATTAAAACTATGGACTACGAAACCTTTCGAAAATGAGAAACTTGAGTAATTGAAATTAGGCAAACTTGAGCGTTGGGAAAAGAATGTTGTTACTTGATTTTACCAAGAGAAGTGTTCAGATTTACTTCAAAAGATAATCACTCTATTTTTATACTACGGGTATTGTGTGACTTTTGTGAAATAAACGGATCTTTTAAAAGAGTAATACATGAAGTACTTTGGGCTAAAAACCCGAACTTGTTAGCATAATGTAGAAAGTACCTTGTGTGAATAACTTGATTGTATTGATTTGTGATAGTCTTGTAATACTTTCTTGTTGACTTGATAAGTAAACATGTTAGTATGCTACGTGAGTTAGTATCTTGTGATGTTAGTGTAGAGGGGTTTTCCCTTATTGTGCTTAGGTTGTTTAACGATAAAACTGTCATGTTGATATTATATCACTCATGATTCCGGGGGTTAAGCTGCCTCCGTGCGGGTAGACTCAGCGGTCTAGTGACCTATGATTCGAGAATACCTTATGCAGTGCAGTATGGCCTATGCGGAGCTACGGAGTTCCGTGTTAGTACGCGCCCTTGTGGTCACGCGGTCTTTGTGGCCACGCGGACGGCGAGTCCAGACGCCGGGAGTAGCTACCTCGATGCGGGAATACCTCATGCGGGCCATCGAGTGGCCCGTGCGGAGCTACGGAAGTTCGGTGGCTGACGCGCACATTAGATACTGCGGGCGAGTGGCCAGCTTTGATCATGTGACGGTCTAGACAGATCTCATGATACAGTTTACGACCTTGTTTGTACTGTGGGTTTTAGTAGTCGGCTATGCCTTCATACTTACCCCGTACGGTTTTATGATGACTTTGAGGGCGTGAGTCCCTGACTTGACATGACTGCTTATTTATTGTGAACTGTAGTTTTGGTTATCATACATGTCTCCTGCTTTATATAGACTACTATGATTTCATTTACAGTATTTTCAGTTTCACATACTTGGTACATGTTGTACTGACCTCCTTCGGGGGGCTGCGTTCATGCCGCAGGTAAAGGTACTCCTACTGTTGATCCCCGTTCTTAGGATCACCGTTTCAGCGTTGGGAAAGCTCCGTTTCTCCGGAAGCTTAGCATTTTGGTATGGTCACCTGTCGTTGTAGATATTTGTATTCAGGGGTATGGCGGGGCCCTGTCCCGCCATTGTTGTTTTAAACTCTTAGAGGTGCAGACTGTTGTAAGGTTGGGATGTAATCGCTCATTTTGGGGTACTTATATACATACATGCCGAAAGACAACTTTTTCCTAAAGCGTGTCTTATTTATCTTGCTTTCATATTTTGGTTGTTTTATTTTCCGCGATTTCTCGATGTATGACTACTTGGGTGCCGGGTAAGGCACGATCCACGCCCGAACGGTCGTGACAAAAGTGGTATCGAGCGATTAATCCTCGGAAAGTGTCTACGACCGTATCTAGTAGAGTCTTGATTATCGGGCGTTGCACCACACCAATAATCGGAGGCTATAGAATATTTAGGATTGGTTTCATTCTTCTCACTCTGAGATCGTGCTTTAGAGTTGTGTTATAAGTTGGACCCTCTAACGTATTCCTTTCCTTTACGGTGATGCCTCCGCGCCAGTAACTCGCCCGGAAGGCAAGGCGGTAGGAGGCGCGAGTGAGTTGAGAGATTTAGAAGGGCACAGCCCAATCATCACTGGGTGATGCTTCACGCGGAGTTACGAGGCGTCGCCAAAGAAGCAGAGTTTGGCACTGGCAGCAGCCTCATCGCGCCATGACATCCGGACTTCGCCCACGACTTGGAGCGAAAATATGGATTGGAAGGAGACGACCACATCGGCAAGGGACTTGCGGCGAGAGTATTTTATGTACCGGTATACCAAGGATATTGATGCTTATCTAAAGAAGGGTTGTGAGAGAGTAGCTCTTCAGTCAGGAACGAGCCAGACTTGCGTTCAGGATTATGTGCAGCGGGCTGAGAGAGGTAGAAATCGACAGATTAAACAAGATCAGCAGAAGAGGGCCCGATTGGCAGGATCATTTGGTAACTCTCGAGGCGAACCGCCTCAGCAGCAGATTAGACATGCGACTCGCCAAGATGCAGTGTCCCTCCACGTGGTTGATTTTTCCTCAGTGTTCACAGTGTGGCAGGCGTCATCCCGGGAAGTGCCGTCTTTTTACTGGTGCTTGTTTTTCTTGCGGCCGTCAGGGCCATATGGCGAGGGAATGTTCTATGAGGAAGGATGCAAGTAGGAAGACCCAGCCTACGGATCGATTGCGGATTCAGCAGTGGAAAGGAAGGGGTGTTAGTTGTGAGAGGCCACCCCACCTCGGTGTGGCCGTGTGGTCATTCGTTGGAGTGTCGTGCTTCTCCGATACCTTGTTATGTTTGCGACAGCGAGGCCATTTCACGAAATTGTCCAACGAGTTGGCGGGGATGTAGGGACTCAAATTTCGGATCGGTGGATAGTTCATCACCTTCCTCACAAACAGGCGGGTTTGATTAGAACGACCTCGGGGAAGTGCCGCGTAGACACAGGTATATCCTTAACCCTTTAGAGATTTATATGTGTAGCGGATATCTTAAGTATTGTTTTCGGTTAGCATGGTGTTAGTGTGATTAGAATTGTTGATTAATTAACCGGGTAAGATTGGGGGACAGAAAGAGTGGGAGCCTTAGAATATTACGTAGAAGACCTTAGAGGCGAGGCCATCTTTGGTAAAAGAATTATTTCGTGTTTGACCCTTATCGAAGTGCATAATGTACGTGAGATATTTTTATGGGATGAATCCCTGAGTGTTGTGAAACGAAAGAGGGTAGTTGAGCTTAGAAGACCGCTAGGTTTTCGTAACGTGATTGGTGAGATTGTTCCGGATCAGGGAGCTAGTGTTTTGCGCGTTGCGGGTTGAGGCCGTGTTGCGGTCGACCCACGCTGTTTGGTGATGGGTCAGTTGTGGTGGTCCCGCTTTGTGTTAGGATCACGAGGGTGTTAGGCCCAGTTTAGTTAACCATTATGCGAGTTCGTGGATGTGTTCGACCAAAGAGTCGGGCCGGGGTCAACCCGTCTTATCTTTTAGTCAAACCGTGTACTCGGTAGTAAGTTGCGAGATGATTATTTCAAGAAGGTTGTAAGGCTGCACGGGGTGCCTACCTTCACCTTATGGCTGACGGGGGAGTCCAAGTTACGGCGGTTTCTTTTCTGGAAGAGTTACCAGGCAAGGTTAGGAACTCAGGTGAATCTCAGTGTCGCATTCACCCTCGGGCCAGTGGTTGGATCTCGGGAGTAGCTGTAAGGACTCTTCGCCTCTTGTTGAGTATGTATTATATAGCTACCATTTCAGTATTCGGGTGTCGCCGTTTGGAGCCTTGTTATAAGCGCTAGTGTAAGATTGCCGATCGATTGATTCAATGTAAGCATGGTGCAGACAGTTGGTTCGTACTTGTTCAGCAGGGCGTGGATAGGGTGGAGCTTATCCAGAAGAGGTTATTGGCAGCTCAGAGTCAGTGGAAGCGATGCGTAAACATGGTAAGTGATAAGGAAGAATTCGAGTGTACGAGAAGGGTACGACGAGTAAGGCAAAGTGACAAAAGTGGTAAGGGAAGAAGCGAGCATGTATTACATGCATAGGTGTGATCATTTCGTTTGTAAAGAGTAGGTGCGAAGGGAGTATTTTTTTTGACCTTGAGTAGAAGTTTTTGTGATAGAGGTGATTCCTCGTGGACTTGGAGATAAGTATGTGCGCTTGTTGTGTTGTGGCCAGGTGTGGCATGGTTGTTTCCGTAAGTATAGCAGTGAGGACTATACTGGCGCCTGTTTGTTTTGAGACTTAGAAGGAACATTCGGGACGAATGTTTCTAAGGAGGGGAGAATGTTATACCCCGTAGTTTCAGGGTATGTATGCGAGGACATACGTACGAGAATACGACATTGAAATTGAAAAGGAAGAAAGAGGTGATTTTTCCACGGAAAAGTTTTCGGTTTTTGTGAAGGAAAAAGGTTCGTTAATGGGAATTGGATTCCCAGATTTGGTATTCGTACTTCTTGGAATATTAGAGAATTATGGAATTTTATTTTCGGAAATGGTCACGTGGGGCCCACGGGAGAAATTTACGGTTTTGTGGGGCCCACTTTGTTTTCGAGATTTTGGCCATTGTGGATATTTTCGGAAGATGAAATATTTTGGACGAGTAGGAGGGCGACACGTGTCACCCCCCCCCTAGTTGGCTTGGACGATTTCACTTTGTGCACAACACCGCTAGAGTCGTTTCCGACGAAACGCTTTACTAGACTCGCGTAGGATAAATTCGGCTATGTCATTTCTAATTTTTGCGATTTTTCCGAGAGACGAAACACTTTGGACCAACGAGAGGAGACACTTGTCACCCTCTCATCGTGGACTTGTATGATAATAGGGCCGAATGGAGAGGCTTATTTTGTCAAGTAGTTGGTAGGATATTTTGTGTGCAAGTTGGCTAGGTACACTTGCCCTAATCCTCACCCTACACTTGCCTTGCACTTGGCACAATCTTGGCCATTGGTTGGCCATCCCTTGACCTATAAATACCCCCCTTTAGATGAAGAGTTCTTCATCCACATTTCACTTTCCAAGTCTTGAAAATCCCTCCCCTTCCTTGTTGTGTTTTCGTCCAACCTCTCCCCCCCCTCTAGCCTTAGTGGC
This sequence comes from Przewalskia tangutica, assembly GCA_029844215.1. Classification (NCBI taxonomy): domain Eukaryota; kingdom Viridiplantae; phylum Streptophyta; class Magnoliopsida; order Solanales; family Solanaceae; genus Przewalskia; species Przewalskia tangutica. Next base: position 72,345,781 of record CM056727.1, read on the forward strand.
TTGGCCGAGAGCCCCCTCCCCTCTAAAGCTAGCCTAGCCGAAACACTACCCCCCCTCCCTTGGTAGAAAAGTTGCCTTCTAGTATTGTTATAATGCCCAAATTACCCTAGCCCAAATCCCTTAGTCCTTAGTAGAAGTTGTGAAGAACTTCTAAGGTTTTCTTGGAGCTACCGGAGCATACAACTTAGGAGCTAAACCTTGCTCAGGCGCGACTTTTATCTAGGATATTATTGGGCTTACCGAGGTAAATAACCTTATCCTCCTTTTGTAATTAGAAAATACATACTGTAGAAGTATAGGAATAAGTATAAATACTTAGAAGGATATTAAAGAATAGAATTGAACTGATATCACAGTAGAAGGGTTTAAAAGATGAATAATAGAACTGTACTTACATAGGACTGTTTTCACAGTAGACTTGAGTAGCTCACCGGGTAGGGAAGTGCTGCCCAAATGTCCATAGAATAACGAACCCTCTGCTTAGAGCTTTATGCGAGATACAGACGTTGATAGGCGTATTTGATATTATAGGTCGATTCTCTGCGCGACATATTCAACTTGCGGTGGATTTCACGAGAAGGTATGTGATTCTTCCTATCCTCTTGAGCATGATATTTTAAAGAATATGTATATAGTACGGTAGAGCGTCGTGTTAAGCGAATAATAATTACGGCAATGTCTTCGGACTTAAGCCTGAATAATAATTACGGCAATGTCTTCGGACTTAAGCCTGAATAATAATTACGGCAATGTCTTCGGACTTAAGCCTGAATAATAAGAATCAAGAAGTTCAAAAGAATTAAGAAACCTTTTTGAAAGAAGAGTAACACTTGGTTTTAAAGCTTAAGAGTTATACTAGCTTTATGGGAAGTTAGGTATAACGGCAAAGAGTGATAAAAGAACGATTTATTGATTTAAGGAAATAAGAGACTTGACTTATTATACTAATATGAATTTTGTTAAAAGTGTGAAACCTCATTCGTGAGTAAATAGTATTTTTGGTTTTCAAAAGGAATGATGTTTTACCGATCGTAATAAATGTCGAACAAACCACAAGCTTAATAAAGGGAAATATTTTGACTAATAAAGTATTATTAAAACCGAGAAACTTCCATCTGCAGACAGAGCTAAGATGAGACAAAATGATATTACATTTCCTAGATCATGGCTGCTGTAATAAGATTGTTATGAACAATAATAACCTACTCACACATAAGGTATATGTTTCTCAAATTGTTTTAAAGGATTAAAACTATGGACTACGAAACCTTTCGAAAATGAGAAACTTGAGTAATTGAAATTAGGCAAACTTGAGCGTTGGGAAAAGAACGTTGTTACTTGATTTTACCAAGAGAAGTGTTCTGATTTACTTCAAAAGATAATCACTCTATTTTTATACTACGGGTATTGTGTGACTTTTGTGAAATAAACGGATCTTTTAAAAGAGTAATACATGAAGTACTTTGGGGCTAAAAACCCGAACTTGTTAGCATAATGTAGAAAGTACCTTGTGTGAATAACTTGATTGTATTGATTTGTGATAGTCTTGTAATACTTTCTTGTTGACTTGATAAGTAAACATGTTAGTATGCTACGTGAGTTAGTATCTTGTGATGTTAGTGTAGAGGGGTTTTCCCTTATTGTGCTTAGGTTGTTTAACGATAAAACTGTCATGTTGATATTATATCACTCATGATTCCGGGTTAAGCCGCCTCCGATGCGGGTAGACTCAGCGGTCTAGTGACCTATGATTCGAGAATACCTTATGCAGTGCAGTATGGCCTATCGCGAGCTACGGAGTTCGAGTTAGTATGCGCCCTTGTGGTCATGCATCTTGTGGCTACGCGGACGGCGAGTCCAGGACGCTGCCGGGGATTAGCTACCCTCGATGCGGGGAATACCTCATGCGGGCCCATGCGGAGCTACGGGAAGTTCCAGGGCTAGACGCGCACATTAGATACTGCGGGCGAGTGGCCAGCTTTGATCATGTGATGGTCTAGACAGATCTCATGATACAGTTTACGACCTTGTTTGTATTGTGGGTTTTAGTAGTCGGCTATGCCTTCGTACTTACCCCGTACGGTTTTATGATGACTTTGAAGGCGTGAGTCCCTGACTTGACATGACTGTTTATTTATTGTGAACTGTAGTTTTGGTTATCATACATGTCTCCTGCTTTATATAGACTACTATGATTTCATTTACGATTTTCGCCACATACTTGGTACTGTTATCGACCTCCTTGGCTGCGTTCATGCCGCAGGTAAATGTACTCCTACTGTTGATCCCCGTTCTTAGGATCACCGTTTCAGCGTTGGGAAAGCTCCGTTTCTCCGGAAGCTTAGCATTTTGGTATGGTCACGTGTCGTTGTAGATATTTGTATTCAGGGGTATGGCGGGGCCCTGTCCCGCCATTGTTGTTTTAAACTCTTAAGTGCATAGACTGTTGTAAGGTTGGGATGTAACTGTTCATTTTGGGGTACTTATATACATACATGCCGAAAGACAACTTTTTCCCAGAAACTGTGTCTTATTTATACTGTTTCATATTTTGGTTGTTTTATTTTCCGCTGATTTCTCTGATGTATGACTACTTGGGTGCCCGGGTAAGGCACCAGTCACGGGCCCCGGAATGGGTCGTGACATTGCTCTGGAGCGACTTTTATCTAGGATATTATTGGGCTTACCGAGGTAAATAACCTTATCCTCCTTTTGTAATTAGAATATACATACTGTAGAAGTATAGGAATAAGTATAAATACTTAGAAGGATATTAAGAATAGAATTGAACTGATATCACAGTAGAAGGGTTTAAAAGAAGAATAATAGAATCAGATTACATAGATTGTTTTCTGAGACTTGAGTAGCTCACCGGGTAGGAAGTGCGCCAAATTTTCCATAGAATAGAGAACCTCTACTTAGAGCTTTATACAGTCTGATACAGACGTTGATAGACGATTTGATCGTTATAGTCGATTCTCTCAATGACATATTCAACTTGGCGGTGGATTTCGCGAGAAGGTATGTGATTCTTCTTATCCTCTTGAGCATGATATTTTAAAGAATATGTATATAGTACGGTGACGACGTGTGTTAATCGAATAATAATTACGGCAATGTCTTCTGACTTAAGCACGAATAATAATTACGCAATGTCTTTTGACTTAAGCTGAATAAAAAGAATCAAGTAGTTCAAAAGAATTAAGAAACCTTTTTGAAAGAAGAGTAACACTTGGTTTTAAAAGCTTAAGAGTTATACTAGCTTTATGGGAAGTTAGGTATAAGCGGCAAGAGTGATAAAAAGAATGATTTATTGATTTAAGAAAATAAGAGACTTGACTTAATTATACTAATGTGAATTTTGTTAAAAGTGTGAAACCTCATTCGTGAGTAATGAGTATTTTGGTTTTCAAAAGGAATGATGTTTCCGATTTGAAATCGAATGAATGTCCAACAAACCACGTGGCGCTAATAAAGTGGAAATGCTTTGACTAATAAAGTATTATTAAAACCAAGAGAAACTTCCATCTGCATAGGAGCTAAGATGAGACAAAATGATATTACATTTCCTAGATCATGGCTGCTGTAATAAGATTGTTATGAACAATAATAACCTACTCACACATAAGGTATATGTTCTCAAATTGTTTTAAAGGATTAAAACTATGAACTACGAAACCTTTCGAAAATGAGAAACTTGAGTAATTGAAATTAGGCAAACTTGAACGTTGGGAAAAGAATGTTGTTACTTGATTTTACAAAGAGAAGTGTCTTGATTTACTTCAAAAGATAATTACTCTATTTTTATACTACGGGTATTGTGTGACTTTTGTGAAAGAAACGAATCTTTTAAAAGAGTAATACATGAAGTACTTCGGGGTTAAAAACCCGAACTTGTTAACATAATGTAGAGAGTACCTTGTGTGAATAACTTGATTGTATTGATTTGTGATAGTCTTGTAATACTTTCTTGTTGACGTGATAAGTAGACATGTTAGGATGCTACGTGAGTTAGTATCTTGTGATGTTTGTGTAAAGGGGTTTTCCCTTGTTGTGCTTAGGTTGTTTAACGATAAACTGTTATGTTAGTATTATATCACTCATGATTCCGGGGGTTAAGCTGCCCTCCGATGCGGGGTAGACTCAGGCGGGTCTGTGTGACCTATGATTCGAGAATACCTTATGCGGTGCAGATGGCCTGCGCGAATCGGGAGTTCCGTGTTAGTATGCGGCCTTTGTGGTCATGCGGGCTATGTGCTACGCGGACGGCGAGTCCATGACTTGTCGGGGAGTAGCTACCCTCGATGCGGGAATACCTCACGCGGGCCATTGGAGTGGCCCGTGCGAGCTACGGAAGTTCGAGGCTAGACGCGCATTAGATATCGCGCGAGTGGCGGCTTTGATCATGTGATGCAGACAGATCTCGTGATCTGATTTACGACCTTGTTTGTACTGTGGGTTTTAGTAGTCGGCTATGCCTTCGTACTTACCCCGTACGGTTTTATGACGGCACCGGTAGGACCTGGTGTTCATGTGTATTCCTTGGTGCTTTTATATCATAGACTGCCGGCGGGAAGGTATTCCACGCACGATTGATGTTGTGGGCGTGAGACCCATTGTTACATTTGAGTGATGACTTTGAGGGCGTGAGTCCCTGACTTGACATGACTGCTTATTGTGAACTGTAGTTTTGGTTATCATACATGTCTCCTGCTTTATATAGACTACTATGATTTCATTTACGTATTTTCGCCACATACTTGGTACTGTTGTCGACCTCTCGGGCCGCGTCATGCCGCAGTAGAGGTACTCCATTGTTGACCCCGTTCTTAGGATCACCGTTTCAGCGTTGGAAAAGCTCCGTTTCTCCGGAGGCTTAGCATTTTGGTATGGCCCCCTGTCGTTGTAGATAATTGCATTCAGGGGTATGGCGGGGCCCTGTCCCTCCATTGTTGTTTTAAACTCTTAGAGGTCTGTAGACCTGTTGTAAGGTTGGGATGTAACTGTTCATTTTGGGGTATTTATATACATATATGCCGAAAGGCAACTTTTTCCCAGAAACTGTGTCTTATTTATATTGTTTCATATCTTGGTTGTTTTATATTCCGCTGATTACTCTGATGTATGACTACTGGGGTGCCCGGGTAAGGCACCAGTCACGGGCCCCGGAACGGGTCGTGACACATGTGGTGGGTGGGACCCACACACACTTGTCCCCAATCTACACCACACACTTGCCTTCATCCTAGCCATTGGTTGGCCTATAAATACTCCTTAAGTTGCAAGACTTCTTCATCACTCACTTAGAGTTTTCAAGTCACAAAATATTCCCTCCCTTTGTAGTGTTCTCGTCTACCCCCCCCCCCCCCACTTTGTGTAGAAAATACTGCAATTGTTGTTGTATAATCCCAAATACCTTAGCCTTGTGTCCCTAGTGGTATTCTAAGTTATCTCAATACTAAGAGCCCGGAAATACTACTTTATTCCTTTAGTCGCAAAATGAAACCTTAGGAAAATCTTCATAGTTTGGATGATGTGTTAAGAGAAGTTGTTTAGAAACTTCTAAGGGTTTCTTGGAGCGGATTGGAGCGTAAGGAATATGAGCTAAACGTTGCTCAGGATCGACTTATTAATCTTGGATAATTTTGGGCTTATCAAGGTAATGATCTATGTCCTTCTATTGTAATTGGAGATTACATATTGTAGTAGTTTAGAATTGAGTATAAGACATATGGAAGGATGATTAAAAAGAATTGAACTGTATTTACATTGGACTGTATTTACAGTAGACTTATGTAGTATTACTGTGGGGCAGTTTTGTACACGTCCAGTAGGCGTGTAATCCCCTTTGAGTTGTTGGCTTGATAGCGGGCCTTGTTAAAGGCGGATATATGTGGATGCGAGGGGGGGGGGGAGGTGCTGCCCAATTTTACGTAGAATAAGGAACTGTGTACTTAGAATGTTCTACGAAGAAATCTAGACGTTGATAGACATGTTTGGTTGTTATAGGTGGATATTCTATGCGCGACATACTCGACTTGGTTGTGGATTAAGCCGAAGAGGTATGTGATTATTCCTATTCTCTTGAGCATGATATTTGTGAAATATATATAGTGCGGTAGACACACATGTGTTAAAGGAGTTTGATTTTCCTTTTGTGTCCTTGACTTGATTCTAAAGTTAAGTGACTGGATATGAAATGTTAAGAACTTGAATTGTGTTAAAAAGTTGTGAAACCTCATTCGTGAGTAATGAGTACTTGGTCTTTAAAAGAATAAGTTATCTTGATTTCGGAAATGAGAGTAGTTGTCCTTGGTTGGTTTAAAACATAAAGTGTTATAATAGCTTTATGGGAAGTTAGTTATAACGACTTTATGAAAACAAAAGAATGGTTTTATTATTGGATTTAAAATGGTAACTTGACTTTAAAAGGAGAAGTGTTTTTGTTTAATTTAAAAAGAAGGCATGGTATTGTCTTGATTTGGTTTAAAAAGAAGGCATGGTATTGTCTTGATTTATTTAAAAGAAGGCATGGAAATTATTTTGGTTTACTTAAAATAACAGTTACTCTATTTTGGATACGAAGAGTGTTAGTATCATATGACTTTTGTGAAAGAAATGAATCTTTTTAAAGAGTTAAAATACGTAGTACTTAGGGGTTAAAACCCGGATTTTTGACATAAAATGAAAGTACCTTGAGTGTGAGTAACTTGCCTACGCTAGTTGTGATAACCTTTGGTGTGCAGGTGTTGTATTTCTATGCTACCGCGTCCCTCGATGGAGGGTCGGTTATCTTGGTATATCCTTGGACCTACTGACACGTTGGGTGGCCCACGGGTATGGTTCCATTAGGATTGTTGTTCCATGGACTAGCTCTCCATGAGGTTTACTAATACAACTTGGTATCTGGTAGTTGGTTTTCGTACTTGCCCCCGTCATTGGCGTGACGCAGGAGGTATCGGGTAGTTAGCCTTCGTACTTGCCCCGTTCAGTTTTGTGGCGAAGTCTCGTGATGCTGGTGGTATCTGGTAGTTGGTCTTCGTACTTGCCTCCGTCAGCTACGTGGCGTGGTTGGTATCTGGTAGTCGGCCTTCGTACTTGCCTCGTGTCAGCTTCGTGAGTTAGTTTTATAGCAATATTGTGGCGAAGTGTCGTGATGCTGGTGGTATCTGGTAGTTGATCTTCGTACTTGCCTCCGTCAGCTACGTGGCGTGGTTGGTATCCGTAGTCGACCAGTACTTGCCTCGTGTCGCCGTGATCTGATTATATAGTATTGTTGGTACGGTTGGTTCTGGTAGCTATGCCTTCGTACTTGCCCCGTACGGTTCTTATGACACAGGTGGGACCTGGTGTTCATGTGTACTCCTTGGTGTTGTCATATCTGTTATACCCCGTAGTTCCGGAGTATGTATGTAAGGACGTACGTACGAATGTTTAAACCCTAATTAGGGTAAGAATGAAAGAATTGTTTTCCGACGGAAAATATTCTGAACCTTGTGAAGGAAATGTTTTACGTTTTCAATATTTTTATGAAATTTTTCCGAGAGTTAAATATTTTGGACCAATAGGAGGGCGACACGTGTCACCCCAAGTGACATTTTGGATGGTTTTTGCTAGACTAGTGGGCAAGACAAGTGGCCAAAAGTCTTGCATGGTATTGCATGGCATATACACGGTTTTGGGCAAGTTAGTGGGCAAGTCAAATGGTCAAAGTCTTGCATGACATTTGTGGGACAAGTGTAGAAAGGAACCTACACAAACAATCTATACCATACACATGTTTTAATCCTAACCCTTGGTTTTACTATATAAACCCCTCTAGTTGATGAAACTCTTCCACACTTAGAATATTTCAAGACTTGAAAATATTTCCCTCTCCCTTCCTCCCTTCGCTTCCTCACGAGCACCCTCCCCTTAACCAAATGTTGTCCAAAAATTCTTAAACTTATAAGTGTTCTTCCTTAATGTATTAGGAAGATTATTAACCAAGAGTTAGACAAGATTTCACATCCCTAGCCTCAAAAATCCTCACAAAGCCGAGAGTGGGCAGATTTGGAATTTTAGTGTTCTTCACTTTTTGGAGTCAATTCTTGAATAGAAGTTGGTTAGGAACTTCTAAGGGTGACTTGTGGTGGTTTGGAACACAAAGATTTGGAGCTAAAACACAAAGATTTGGAGCTAAGACTTGCTTTGGAACGACTTTAAGTTCTTGGATATTTTTGGGCTATTTTGAGGTAATGAACCTTAGCCTCTTTGTGAAGTTGATTATTATGTATATTGGATATTATATATATATTGGAAGTATATTATGAAGTATGAGACATAATGTCACGACCCGTTCCGGGGCCCGTGACTGGTGCCTTACCCGGGCACCCAAGTAGTCATACATCAGAGTAATCAGCGGAACATAAAAATAAAACATGAAACAACTGTAAAATGAGACACATTTTATCTGAGAGAAAATCGCCTTTCGGCATATATATAAAACTAAAACTTGAACAGTTTAATACTTTTTACAACCCTGCCCACAACAGTACTACATACCTCTAAGATTTACAACAACTATGACGGGACAGGGCCCCGCCATACCCCTGAATGTACAAGAACCTACAACTCAGGGAACACATACCAAAAGATAAGCCTCCGAAGGAACGGAGCTTCCGTCACTGAAAGGTGATCCTAAAGCGGGATCGACACGAATGTACTTCTACTGCGCATGAACGCAGCCCAAGGAGGTCGACAACAGTACCAAGTATGTGAAATCAAAATATCTGCGGCTAAATCATAACGATATAAAGCAGGAGACATGTATGATAACCAAAATACAGTTCACGATAAACAAGCAGTCATGTAAGTCAGAGACTCACGCCCTCAAAGTCGTCACTCAAATACAACAATGGGTCTCACGCCCACAACATCAATCATGTTCGCATCATGGCCACATGCCGGACTGCGACGGTGTAGACATATCCATGATGCAACAATAATAATAATGCCGCACGGCCACGCCTGCACTGCATCGGTGTAGACATGTCCATGTAACATCAACAACAATATATCGGGTGATCAACCCCGCGCGTGGCCACATGCCCCGAATTCTGACGGTGTAGACATGTCCATGTAACCACAGTAACAATATATCGGGTAATCAACCCTGCCGCATGGCCACATGCCTCCGGAATTCTGCATCGGTGTAGACATGTCCATGTAAGTTCTCAACAAGTCAACCGGCCCTCCAACGAGAGGCGCGGTAGTATAAATACACAATTCTACAACAAAGGCTATCACAACAAGCATAGGCAAGTTACACAACAACAAGCATAGGCAAGTTATACACAACTCGAGGTACTTGCATTTTATATCAAAGTCCGGGTTTTAACCCTAAAGTACTACGTACGTTAAATTCCTTTTAAAGAGATCCATTCCTTTTATAGATGTCGCCCAATACCCGTAGTATAAAATAGAGTGACTCACATTTTTAGCAAACCAAAACACTTCTCTTATTAAAGCCAAGTTATCTCATTAAAACCAATGATAAAACCCTTCTTTTGTTTTCATAAAGTCGTTATAACTAACTTCCCATAAAGCTGTTATAACACTTTATGTTTTAAACCAATTTAAGACATAACAATGCCTTTCTTTTTCCTAAAGTTCCAGTTTGCCTAATTCCAATTACTCAAGTCTCTTTTTAGAAAAGTTTCATAGTTCAATGTCTTAATCTTTTTTAAAACAATTGAATAACATATGCCATATGTGTGAGTAGTTTATTTTATAACCATCTTTATTAAAGCAGCCATGATCTAGGAAATGTAATATCATTTTGTCTCATCTTAGCTTCTATGCAGATGGAAGTTTCTACTGGTTTTAATAATACTTTATTAGTCAAAGCATTTCCCTTTATTAGCGCTGCTGTGGTTTGTTGGACATTCATTCTGATTTCCGAAATCAGTAAAACATTATTCCCTTTTAAAAACCAAGTACTCATTACTCACGAATGAGGTTTCACACAAAACTCATATTAATTCATTTAAGTTAAGTCTCTTATCTTATAAGATCAAGTCTCTTAACTTCTAACAATCAGTAAACCATTCTCTTTATCTCTCTTAAGACGTTATACCTAACTTCCCATAAAGCTAGTATAACTCTTATGTTTTCAAAACCAAGCATTACTCTTCTTTAAAAAAGGTTTCTTAATGCATTGAAATACTTCAAGATTCTTTATTATTCAGGCTTAAGTCAAAAGACATTGCCATAATACTACATTCAGTTAACACACGTACGTCTACCGTACTATATATATGTTCCTTTAAAATATTTCAAGGTTCTTATTATTCAGGCTTAAGTCAAAAGACATTGCCGTACAATTATATTCAGTTAGCACACGTACGTCTACCGTACTACATATATATATTATTCAGGCTTAAGTCAAAAGACATTGCCACACGTACGTCTACCGCGCTATATATATATACTTTTAAAATACTTCATGCTCAAGAGTATAAGAAGAATCACATACCTCGCGACGATTATCGACTATAAGCAAAACGCTCCACGGCTATAACCCGGCTAGCCTGGTCCACCTTCTAAGTAGCCCATGCTACTTGCAGAACATTCAACCAATAAAGGTTATCAGTCTACTGTATATACAGTCCTATGTAAGTACAGTTTAACTTCTACTTATATTCTTCTGAAGTGATTTCAGTTCAAGTCTTTTCTGTAATATCCTTCTATTACAGTTCAATTCTCTTCTTATGAATCTTATATTCATTTCTATACTACTATAGTATGTAATTTCCAATTACACTAGAAGGACAGTAGTATTTACCTCGATAAGCCCCAAAATTATCCGAGTTTAATGTCGCTCCTTAGCAACATTTAGCTCCTACTCCGAGTGCTCCAATCTGCTCCAAACAACCCTTAGAAGTTCTACGCAACTTCTACTTAACACTTCAACCGACTATGAAGGTTTTCCTTAGGGTTTCGTTTTTGTGACTAAGGGAAGTATAATAGTATTTCTGGGCTTTTGTAAAAGTGTAACCTTGGGAATACTACAAGGTATTTGGGCCAAGGTATTTGGGCATTATAACAATACTAGGAGAGTATTTCTATACCACAAAAAAAGGGTATTATACGAAAACAACTAGGCTAGGGGGGGGGGGGAAGTTTTTGGCGAGATACTACACTCAAGGGGGGGAGGTAGAGAGCTTTCAAGACTTAGAAAGATTTTAGGATGAAGAAGTCTTCCAAAGGGGGGGGGGGGTATTTATAGGTCAAGAAATGGCCAACCAATGGCCAAGATTCACCCAAGTGTTAGGCAAGTGTAGGGCTAGGATTCCACCATGTGTACCTTATCCATCTACCACACAACTTGCACAAAAAATATCCTACCTAACCCCTCCTCCAATCGTCCAAGTTACCGCCCAAAACGTGCTCCAATTAGAGGGTGACAAGTGTCGCCCTCTCGTTGGTCCAAAATGTTTCGTCTCTCGGAAAAATCCGCAAAAATTAGAAATGACATAGCCGGAATTTTCCCTTCGCAATTCGTCGAAAAACGACTCTTTTCGGCACTTGTGCCCAAATTTCGAACCTAGCCTAACTTTAAGGCTTAAATTTAATACGTACGCCCTCACGTACATACTCTGGAAATACGGGGTATAACATTCTCCCCTCCTTAGAAACATTCGTCCCGAATGTTCCTTCTCAAGACGGATAATGATGAAGTTCCTCTGCAAGTTGCCAATGCCACAGCTTGGCCACGGAATAACACACGTTCCCTTCCTTCCTTACTCGTCGTGCCCTTCTCGAACACTTGAACTCTTCTAGTATACGTACCACACTTCAGTCATCGCTTCAGTTTCCAAAACTTTGGAGTCACCACCTCCAAACTTGGTCATCTCACTAGCTTCGCTTCCTTTAAGGCCATTCCCGGCCTTCACGAACCGATTCTGGTCGAACGCATCCACGAACTTATACGATGGTTATCTAAACTTGGGCCTAGCACCCTCGTGACCCTACCACCTGGCGGGACCACCCAGAGCTGACCCTACCTCTAAACAGGCCGCGGGTTGGCCCTCAACATGGCCCCAACCCGACCTACTTAATGCATCACGCTCTTGTTCCCCGCTCCGGAACAATCTTACCTCTACAGGTCATGAAAGCTACCACTTCCATTTCACACTACCCAGGGACTTATCACACAATACATTCTAGGCATAAATGCTCTCCGACAAGGATTACTTGCAAAATCCTGCACTCAAGACGGCCTTACATCTAAGGTCTCAATTGTAATATTCTAAGGTTCATCATTTCCTCACCCCCAGGCTTACCCGTTTACACTAACCAGGTTTCTAAATCACATTTTAGCACAAGCTATCCGAACATAACACTTAACACATTATCATAGCATCAATACATACAAGTCTCTAGAGGGTTAAGGATATACCTGTCTCTACCGCTTTTCTAATCGCAGTCCTTCCCTGCAGGGCGCATAGATAGTGAAGGCGATGAACCAGCCACTGATCCTGAAGGTTGAGTCGTAACATCCGTGCTACCATTGGTCGGACAGTTCCTCGCAAAATGGCCCTGCTGGCCGCAAAAATAACAAGCTCCCTTGGCACCACGACATTCCCTAAAATGCGGTCTACCACATCGACCACACCGAGGTAGGGGTGACTGCACCTGGCCAACACCCCTACTCCCCTGGAAACATGAACCCATGGAGCTCTGACCTGCTCCTGAAAGTTGTGGAGGACCACTCTGCACTGGCGGAGGTACAAAACTAGGCTGCTGCTGAGGCGGTCCGCCTCGAAAGTCACCAAAGGACCTGCTGCTACGCCCTCTGGCGATCTCGGTCATTCCGTCGATTTCTCCGCCTCACATCCAAGTGCATAAGCTGCGTGCGGCAATGTCCATGCGGCGAAAAGCTACACCAACAACTCTGCTAGGTAATCATCAAGCCTGTAATATATCGGCACTCGATCCTCCATATTAGCTACTAATGCGGAACATACCGCCGATGAGTCGAACTCACATTGTACTCCCGAATCTGTCATCACGACCAACCGGGGCGTGGATCGTGCCTTACCCGCACCCGGAGTCATTCATCGAGAAATCGGAATATAAAGACAATACATGAAACCAATGTAATAAGACGGTGAAATAAGAAGACAAAGCAACTAAAAGCGGTTACGCCCGGTGTATATATGAATAACAATTTGAGCGATTACATCCTTTACACTCCGCCACAACGATTTCTGCACCTCTAAGAGTAACATGACAACCATGGCGGACGGGGCCCCGCCATACCCTAATGTAGCACCTACTACGACGGGGACTATACCACTGATAAGCCTCCGAGAAGCGGAGCTTCCCAAACACCGACGTGACCACGAGAGCTAGGATCGGCGGTGGTGTACCTCGACTGCGGATGAACGCAGCCCGAAGGAGGTCGATAACAGTACCAAGTATGTGGCGAAAAATATCAGAATGAAATCATATTAGTCTATATAAAGCGGAGACATGTATGATAACCAAACTACGATTCCTGATAAATAGCGATCATGTCAAGTCGGGGACTCACGCCTCAAAGTCATCACTCAAATATAACAATGGGTCTCACGCCCACAACATCAATCATGCGTGGAATACCTTCCTCACCGCCGCGCCATGATATAAAAGCACCAAGGAATACACATGAACACCAGGTCCCACCTGTGTCATCATAAAACCGTACGGGGTAAGTACGAAGGCATGACCGACTACTAGAACCCACAGTACAATAAGGTCATAAACTTTATCATGAGATCTGTCTAGACCGTCACATGATCAAAGCTGGCCACTCGCCCGCAGTATCTAATGTGCGCGTCTAGCCCTTGAGGTATTCCCCGCATCGAGGGTAGCTACTCCCCGACATCGTCCTGGACTCGCAGTCCGCATGGCCACATAGACCGCATGACCATAAAGGCCGCACACTAACCTGGAACTCTCGTAGCTCCGCATAGGCCCCCAGGACCCGCATGAGGTATTCTCGAATCATGGTCCCAGACCGCCTGAGTCTACCCCGCATCGGAGGGCAGCTTAACCCCCGGAATCAAGGTGAGTGGTATAATACCAACATAACAGTTTATCGTTTAAACAACCTAAGCACAATCAAGGGAAACCCCTTTACACAAACATCACAAGATACTAACATACGTAACATCCTAACATGTTTATTTATCAAATCAACAAGAAAGTATTTACAAGGCTATCACAAACCAACACAATCAAATTATTCACACAAGGTACTTTCTACTATATGATTAACAAGATCGGGTTTTTATCCCCAAAGTACTTCATACATTAACTCTTTAAGAGATATGTTCTTTCACAAATAGTCACACAATACTCGTAGTATATGAAAATAGATTGATTATCTTTTGAAGTAAATCAAAACACTTCTCTTTGTAAAATCAAGTAACAACATTCTTTTCCAAACGTTCAAGTTTGCCTAATTTCAATTTCTCAAGTTTCTCATTTTCGAAAGGTTTCGTAGTTCATAGTTTTAATCCCTTAAAACAATTTGAGAAACATATGCCTTATGTGTGAGTAGGTTATTCTCATTCATAACAATCTTATTACAACAGCCATGATCTAGGAAATGTAATATCATTTTGTCTCATCTTAGCTTCTATGCAGATGGAAGTTTCTACTGGTTTTAATAATACTTTATTAGTCAAAATATTTCCCTTTATTAGCGCTGCGGTGGTTTGTTCGATACTTATTCTGATTTCCGAAATCAGTAAAACATTATTCCTTTTGAAAACCAAGTACTCATTACTCACGAATGAGGTTTCACACTTTTTAACAAAATTCAATTAAGTCAAGTCTCTTATCTTTTAAGATCAAGTCTCTTAACTTTTTAAAATCAATAAATCATTCATTTTATCTCTCTTAAGCCGTTATACCTAACTTCCCATAAAGCTATTATAACTCTTAAGTTTTTAAAACCACAAAGCATTTTCTTACCTACATAAAGCTGTTATAACCAACTTCCCATAAAGCCGTTATAACACTTTTATGTCTTAAACCAATCAAATACATTTAACACATGTACGTCTACCGTACTACATAGTTATACACATATCATGCTAGAAAAGATAGGAAGAGGTTCACATACCTCGCGACGATTATCGACTAATAGCAAAACGCTCCAAGTACCTCAAACCGTCGGCTACTCCTTAAGCCAAGTAGATCGCGCCACACATAGTACTTCAACCTATAAGGCCACAAGGCGCTTATTAACATCTAGATCTTATCGTAGAACTTTCTACAGAAAATTCGGCAGCACCTCCCCCCCCCCCCGCAACCGCGTAAATCTCCTCCTCCAACGAGGCCGGCTATCAAGCCAACCGGGGGGGGTGTATACATCTAACCGGACGTATACAATTCTACTTCACAGAAAAGCTACACAAGTCTCACAATACACTCCCATGTAATTACGATTGATTCGATTCTCTTTCTTAATTCAGGCTTAAGTCAAAAGACATTGCCGCAAAGCTATGTTCAGTTCTATATATAGTATACTTCAACTATATATTCCTATAACATGTAATTTCCAATTACAATAGGGGGAGAAGATTATTTACCTCGATAAGCCCAAAATTATCCGAGATAAAAGTCGATCCTAAGCAAGGTTTAGCTCCAACTCCGTGCGCTCCAATTCGCTCCAAACAACCCTTAGAAGTTCTAACCAACTTCTACCTAATACTCCAACTAACTATGGAGATTTTCCTTAGGGTTTCGTTTTTGTGACTGACGGAAAGTATAATAGTATTTCTGGGCTTTTCGTATAGGTATAACCTTGGAATTCTACAAGGTATTAGGGCCAAGGTAATTTGGGTATAGTAACAATACTATGGAGAGTATTTCTACCGAGAGGGGGGGTATATTTATACGAGACAACACCACAAGGGTGTATACCCCTCGGCCTACCCCACTAGGAGGGGGTACTCGGCCAAGGGGATGGGTACTCTCGCCAGGGGCCTTCTAAGGGGGAGAGGGGGGGTTGGACGAAACACAACACAAAGGGAGGGATGAATTTTAGACTTAGGAAAGTTTAGGAATGGATGAAGAAGTCTTCCAAGGGAGGGTATTTATAGGTCAAGTAAAGGCCAACCAATAGCCAAGATCATGCCAAGTGCAAGGCAAGTGTAGGGCCAAGATCATGCCAAGTGCACCTTATCCATCTACCACAAAAATATCCTACCAACCCCTTGACAAAAACAAGGTCATTTCGTCCCACTTGTTGCCGCCCAACGTCCCCAATGAGAGGGTGACAAGTGTCGCTGTCACGACCCATTCCGGTTCGTGGTGGTGCCTTCTGGCACCCAAGTAGTCATACATCGAGTAATCGGAAATATAAAACAAGACATGAAACAGTTTATAAAATAAGACACGCTTAAGTGAGAAAACATCGCCTTTCGTATATATATATATATAAACATGGTTTAGCGATACATCCGATATCGCATAACATGACTCTGCACTTAAGGAAATATACAACTATGGCGACAGGGCCCCGCCATACCTCGATCGCACAAAACTATCTACAACAGTGAGATCATACCTAAAAGTAGAGCCTCGGAAAGGATGGAGCTTCGACACCAACGTAGAGATCCTAAGAATGTGGATCTAGACTGCCGCTCTTACCTGCGGCATGAACGCAGCCAAGGAGGTCGATAACAGTACTAAGTATATGAAATCAGAAATACTTAAATGAAAACATATCATTTTAAAATCAGTTTTGCAAGTATGTATGAAACAACCAAGGGGACCGCACATAGTGCCACATCATAAACAAGAGCAACAATAGGTAAACTGCAACAGGCCTTTTTCTAGGTTGCGAATGATCGAAGCAGGGCTAATTGCCCGTAGTATCACCATGCAAGCCTAATCACGGACTCAGAGTCCGCACAGGCCACTCACATAGGCCCGCATAGGTACATAACCCGCATCGAGGGTAGCTACTCTCGCATCGTCCCGACTCGTAGTCGCATGGCCACATAGACCGCGTGAGGTATAACCCCGCATCACTAACACGAACTCCGTAGCTCCGCATAGGTCCTGGACCCGCATGAGGTATTCTCGAATCATGGTCCTGCATCACCGAGTCTACCCCGACGGAGGCGCCTAACCCCCGGTAATATGTCAAGAGGTGAGTGATAGTACACTAACATAACAACTTATTTTTAAACAACATAAGCACAACAAGAATACTCTCCTATACAAACGTTACAAGACACTAACACACATAGCATCATATCATGTCTACTTGTCAAACCATCTTATTATTCTTTTCACAGTTCAATATAAGTCTGTTATAAACACATAGGCAACCTGTTTCTTTTATCACTCTTAAGTGGTTATACTTAACTTCCCATAAAGCTAGTATAACTCTTAAGCTTCTGTTTTAAAAACCAATTAGTTCTCTTCTGTTAAAAATGATTCAGTATTCTTTTGAAATGTTTTCAGTTCTTTATTATTCAGGCTTAAGCCGTGAGGCATTGCCGTAAGTATTATTCAGGCTTAAGCCGTGAGGCATTGCCGTAAGTATTATTCAGGCTTAAGTCAAAGACATTGCCGTAGTTATTATTCAGTTAACATATGTACGTCTACCGTATTACATATATATTATAAAGTATCATGCTTTAGGAAGAATCACATACCTTCTCAGCGAAAACCACCTGCCAAGTTGAATATGTCGCGCGCAGAGAATCAGCCTATAATAGTCAGACACGTCTATCAACGTTCAGACTACTTTGTAAACAGTTCTAAACAGAGGGTTCTATATCCTACGGAAAATTTGGCGACTTCCCTACCCTGAGCTACTCAAGTTCATCGTGAAAACAATCTATGTAAGTCTGATTTGATTATTCTTCTTTAAACCCTTCTTTCGTGATACTTGTTCAATTCTATTCTGCAATATTCTTCTAAGTATTTATACTTATTCTTATACTACTACAGAAGTATTCTCTAATTCAAAAGAGGGTTAGGATTAGTTACCTCGGTAAGCCCAATAATATCCTAGATAAAGTCGCGCCTGAGCAAGGTTTTGCTCCTAAGTTGTATGCTCCAAGGAAACCTTAGAAGTTCTTCACAACTTCTACTAAGTACTAAGGGATTTGGGCTAGGGTATTTTGGGCATTATAACAATACAAGAAGACAACTTTTCTACCAAGGGGGGGTAGGTTTGGCTAGGCTAGGGGCCTCGCCAAACTACTTAGGCTAGAGGGGGTATTCGCCAAGGGCCTTCACAAGGAGGAGGGGTTTGGACGAAAAGGCTACAAAGGGAGAGGAGAGGATTTGTAGACTTGGAAGCTTTTGTGGATGAAGACCGCTTCATCTCTCGAGGGGTATTTAGAGGTCAAGAAGTGGCCAACCAATGGCCAAGATTAAGCCAAGTGCTAGGCAAGTGTAAGGCCAAGATTAGGGCAAGTGTCCTTGGCCAACTTGCACACAAAATATCCTACCTAATCCTTGACTTGTGCCAAGGCACAAAAAATGTGCAACACCAAGTCCAATTCGTCCAAATGGACGATTTCAAGTCCATCAATTGGAGGGTGACAAGTGTCGCCTCCCGTTGATCCAAAATGTTTCGTCTCTCGGAAAAATCCGCAAAATTAGAAATGGCATAGCCGAATTTACCTACGGTGTGGAAGCGTTTAGTCGAAAAACTATTCGTTTTGTGAGTTGTGCCCAAAAATCGCCCAAGGCCTAAACTTTAAGGCCAAACTTTTGCACGTATTCCTCACGTACATACTGAAATACGGTATAACATTCTCCTCCTTAGAAACATTCGTCGAATGTTCCTTCCCAAGACAGATAACGATAAGGTTCTTCATAACTTAAACAGTTTGCAAAAGCCACACACGCCACAAAACAACACTTAGGCAAAAACGATAACGAAAATTTACAAGTAGGAAAGTGAATTACACGAGGTGTGGGAATAGGTGAGATACTTCGCCTCATGTCCTCCTCGGCTTCCCACGTCATCTCCTCACGAGCTCGTTCGCCACAAGACTTGACGGGCCACATCCTCGTCCGCAGACGCCTAACTTTGACGATCGACTATCGCTATGGGAATCTCTCATACGATAACCCCTGGTCACTGGACATCGTCAATCGGTGTACCCTAGATGGATCCGATCATCTCCTCAAAGATAGATACGTGAAAACCGGATGCATCGCCTCCAGATCGGACGGCAGATCCAACTCATAGACAACCTTGCCTACCTGCGGACAATGCGAACGCCCGATGTACCTGGGTGAGTTTCCCTTCCTCCCGAATCTCATCACACCCTTCATGGGTGACACCTTCAGAAAACCTAATCGTCAATCGCGAACTCGGATGTCGACGGCGATGATCTGCATACGATTGCCAACTCGAGTGCCAATAGCCGCTCGGATAAGCTTCACCTTATCCATCGCTCACGCATCAAATCGTCCCACTAGCCGCACTCGCCCACATCGAACCAACATAGGCGACCGCACTTCCTCCCATACAAGGCATCATAAGGCGCCATCCGAATCTGGAGTGGTAGCTATTATTATACGCGAACTCAACTAGAGGCAAATGATCCTCCCAACTACCATCGGTCAATAACACAGCTCGCGGATATCCTCGAGAGTGCGGATAGTGCGCTCTGCTGTCCGTCTGCTGCGTGGATGAAATGCGACTGTGCTCACTCGCCGTCCTAAACCCTCTGGAAGGACCTCAGAAGTTAGCCGTAACGGGCTCTCATGCGATATGATCAGTAGGGACTCATGCGATGCAGCCGATCTCTGATGTAAAGTCCGCATAATCCTCGGTAGAAAAAGTCGCCCCGACGGAAGAAAGTGGGTTGATTTCGACTGTCGGCGATAACCCATATAGAATCATGTCTCCTCCGAGTGCGAGGTAATCACGTGATGAAGTCCATGTTGATTACCTCCCACTTCGTGTTGGGATCTCGATAAATCGTCAGAACAAACCACGGGCCTGCGGTGCTCTACCTTCGCTGCGACAACACGCACCGCGAGCTACGAACTCGCAACGCCCCTCTTGAAGCCATCCCACCAATACACGATCTAAGGTCGTGGTACATCTTGGTCGACCGGATGGATAGAGTAACGCTACCGTGTGCTTCCCAAGAACTCGCCAAGTCACGAAACATCCGGAACACACAACTCGCCTCAAACCTTAGCACCCCATCGTGTGCTACTCAAAAGGACCGCGCCTCACGAAGAGTCAGATCACGATAACGTGTCAAAATGGATCTCGAATCGCTTGCCTCTTCACCTCTCGACGATGGAAGACTCGACAACCTCACGAACTCTAACCCCACTGCTATCAGAATCAATCAAACGGACACCAAGGCTCGCTAACTGATGCAAGTCACGAACCATGTCCCTCCTCTCTAGCTGCACATCTGATAGGCTCCCCGTCGACCTACGACTAAGAGCATCTGCCACAACATCGCCTTCCTGTGGTACGGATATCAACATCGTAATCCTTAAGAAACTCTAACCACCGTCTCGCCGTAAGTTCGGCTCCTCGTGAAGATATCTTTGGAGGCTCTTGTGGTGCGTAAAAATATCCACGTGAACCCCATACAAATAGTGCCTCAGGATCTTGGCGTGAATCACACCGCTAACTCCAAATCATGGGGGTAGTTCTCTCGTGTTTCTTCACCGTCGATGCATATGCTATAACCCCGCCATGCTGAATCAAGACACATCCCAACCCGATGCCCGACGCATCACAATACGACATAACCATCCGACCTGCGGAAGAGTAAGAGCGAGGCGGTGCCGTCTCTCTTTCAAGAATCGAAACCACGCACAAGCATCACCATCGAAACTTGGCCGCTTACGAGTCACTAGTCAATGGTGCGAGATAGAAGCAAACTTCTCCACGAACCGCCGATAATATCCTGCAAGGCCCGAAAATGCGAACCTGCAGCCGAGTAGTAGGTGCAGGCCAAGTCGACTTCCGATCTTGGCGATTCACTCGAATGCCATCACCCCGACAATATGCCCAAGAAACGCCATCAAGTCAACCAAAACTCACATTTGGAAAACTTGGCGATAATCGCTGGTCTGGAGAATCACAAGACAATCCTCAAATGCTCCGCATGCGCTCCTCGCGAGCGAATAAACCAAGATATCATCAATGAACACTATCACAAGCGTGTCCAAAAATGGTTTGAACACTCGGTTCATCAAATCCATGAATACCGCCGAGCATTGGTCAACCCAAAAGACATGACTGAACTCATAATGCCCGCATGGTCCGAATGTAGTCTGTGGACATCCACCTCTCGACTCGCACTGATGATAGCCGATCGCAGATCAATCTTGAGAAACATCTACGCACTCGCAACCGGTCGAACAAATCATCAATCACGGGAAGGGGTATTCATTCTTAATGGTCACCTTGTTCACCTGCTCAGAATCAACACACATGCGCAGCGTCCCGCCCTTCTTCTTCACGAACAATACGGCGCCTGCGGAGAAATACTAGGCACGATGAAGCCCTTCTCCAAAGAAATCTCTAAGCCGATCCTTCAACTCTCTCAACTCGGCGGTGCCATTACGTATGGCGAATGGAAATAGGCCGAGTGTCCGCAATATGTCAATACAAAACTCAATCTCCTCTCGGAGGGATACAGAGGTCGTCTGAAACACGCCCGGGAACTCTCTCACCATCGAATCGATGGAAAATCTGGTACCGCGGCCTTGATTATCAAACACGAACGAGATGGTAGATATACCCTTACGCACCATCTTCCTAGCCTGAGGTAGGAAATAAACCTACCACTGCGATACCGCTCCTCCCACTCAACAACCGGATCCTCAGAAACTGAACTGCATTACTCTCTCTCTGCGGTCTACATTGGCGTAAGAAGCTAGCCAATCCATCCCCATGATCACGTCAAGTCAATCATCTCCAACTCTATCAAGTCGGCCAGGTCCGACGATCAGAATAGTCACAGACAAGCTCTATATACCCGCCGAGCTACCACCGAATCACCCATGGCGTAGCTACCTCGAAAGGTCTATGGACTCGAGCTCTATCCCTATCCTACTAGCAACAAGGGGAGATATATAGGGCAGTAGAACCGGATCTATCAAAGCATACACATCAAACCTAAACCGATAAGGTACAGCGACGACATCGGTGAGGCCTCACGATCCCGGTGGCCGGACAAAGCATAAATGCGGTTTGAGGACCGCTAGAATCGAACCCGCGCTTACGACCTTCGCCGCGCTGGTCCGTGAGTACCTTGCCTCTGTGGCGAGTAATCGCTGGGATGAAGAAGACCGCGAAAGAACTCGTAGTGACTTACCATCAAGATCGCCTCGCCTGACGGTTCCGCATAGTGACCTGCCGCTACAATCAAACAAACTCCGTAGCACCACAACTCCCGGTGGATCTACCGTGACGGCCACACCGGCGGGTGGTCCCGTCGGCAGAACCTCGCCGCTCAATGTCTCAAGTCACGGGGCCTCAGTGCGCCTCGAATATCTCCGGCCAGGCCGGTGAGGACGCGTGCGAGTGCTCGAGCCGGCCGTGGTGCACCCAGATCACTGCCGAGGCCGCCACCACGATAGCCACCAAAAGACCTGCCGCCCCGTCTTCTCGCCGCCGTCACAACCCGGCGGTCTCTACGCCTCACATCCTGCAGCATGAGCTCGCATGCGGTAATGTCCATACGGTGAAGAGAAACACCCGCACACGACTCGCCATATAGTCATCTAGCCCGTGGCGTAGCGCACCCTATCCTCCATATTAGCTACTAACGCCGGGACATATCGAGCCAATGAATCAAACTCGACATTGTACTCGACGGCGCCCTCTCTCGCTCGCAAAGAAAAATCTATCACCCCGCGCCTCTCATCCGCGAGGCAAGAATGAGTGAGGAAAGCCTCCGAGAACTCATCCCAAGTAGGCGGGACGCGCGTGCTCTCCCGGATAACTCCCATGAATCAAACCAATCGATTGCGGATCACGCGGCCTTATGCGAATCGGCGTCACAGACTGCTCTCGAGGCCTTGATCACCGCATGATCCTTCAGAGCCGACGGATGAACTCCTCGCGATCATCCTCCGCCGACCAGTAAAACTCGCGGGCTACAACTCAAGAAATCTCGTAGCCTCAAACTATTCGCCAGCGCACCACGGTGCGACCGAGCCGAGCCGAATCGAATCGCCGCATTCACTTATCCTCGATTCGCCACAACTCTAGCCAATAGTCGGGCCATCTCTCATTCCTAACTCTCCGCCCTGTGCCGCGGGATGAGGTGTGGGTACTGTGGTTCTTTGGGCCGGGCGGCCATAGAACTCGCCGTCTGCGGTATATCTTGGGCCCGAGCCCTCGTAAATCTCAAGACTGATCGCGGCTCTCCGCTTTGCCCTTCTGGGCCCGGTTGCCTTACGTGAGGCATAATCATATGTAAAAGGAATACGTTAGGGGTCCAACTTTAACACATTTCTAAAGCACGATCTCAGAGTGAGAAGAATGGAAACCAATCCTAAATATCTTATAGCCTCACGATTATTGGTGTGGTGCACAACACACCGATAATCAAGACTCTACTAGATACGGTCTCAGACATTTTCCGAGGATTAATCGCTCGATACCACTTTTGTCACGACCCATTCAGGCTCGTGGATCGTGCCTTACCGGCACCCAAGTAGTCATACATCGAGTAATCTGGAAATATAAAACAAGACATGAAACGATTTATAAAATAAGACCGCTTTAAGTGAGAAAACATCGCTTTCGCATATATATATAAACATGGTTTAGCAGCTACATCCGAAATCGCATAACATGACTCTGCACCTCTAAGGAAATATACAACTATGGCGGACAGGCCCGCCATACCACGATCAGACAAAACTATCTACAACAGGAGATCATACCCAAAAGTAGAGCCTCGGAAAGGATGGAGCTCACGACACCAACGTAGAGATCCTAAGAATGTGGATCTAGCACTGCTACCCTTACCGCGGCATGAACGCAGCCCCAAGGAGGTCAAGACAACAGTACTAAGTATATGAAATCAGAAATACTTAAATGAAAACATATCATTTTAAAATCGGTTTGCAAGTATGTATGAAACAACCAGGGGACCGCATACAAGTACATCATAAACAAGAGCAACAATAGGTAAATCGCAATGAGCCTTTTCTAGGATGCGAATGATCGAAGCAGGGCCAATTGCCCGTAGTATCACCATGCAAGCCTAATCCTGGACTCTCGTAGTCCGCATAGGCCACTCACATAGGCCCACATAGGGTACATAACCCCGCATCGAGGGTAGCTACTCCTCGGCATCGTCCTGGACTCGTAGTCCGCATGGCCACATAGACCGCATGAGGTATAACCCCGCATCACTAACCTGGAACTCCCGTAGCTCCGCATAGGTCCCCTGGACCCGCATGAGGTATTCTCGAATCATGGTCCCAGACCGCCTGAGTCTACCCCGCATCGGAGGGCAGCTTAACCCCCGGTAATATGTCAAGAGGTGAGTGATAGTACACTAACATAACAACTTATTTTTAAACAACATAAGCACAACAAGAATACTCTCCTATACAAACGTTACAAGACACTAACACACATAGCATCATATCATGTCTACTTGTCAAACCATCTTATTATTCTTTTCACAGTTCAATATAAGTGCATTATAAACACATAGGCAACCTGTTTCTTTTATCACTCTTAAGTGGTTATACTTAACTTCCCATAAAGCTAGTATAACTCTTAAGCTTCTGTTTTAAAAACCAATTAGTTCTCTTCTGTTAAAAATGATTCAGTATTCTTTTGAAATGTTTTGATTCTTTATTATTCAAGCTTAAGCGTGAGGCATTCCGTAAGTATTATTCAGGGCTTAAGCCGTGAGGCATTGCCGTAAGTATTATTCAGGCTTAAGCCGTGAGGCATTGCCGTAAGTATTATTCAGGCTTAAGTCAAAGACATTGCCGTAGTTATTATTCAGTTAAGACATGTACGTCTACCGTACTACATATATATTATAAAATATCTTGCTTTAGGAAGAATCACATACCTTCTCAAATAAAACCACCGCCAAGTTGAATATGTCGCGCAGAATCAACCTATAATAGTCGACACGTCTATCAGCGTTCGAACTACTTTGTAAACATTCTAAGCAGAGGGTTCTATATCCTACGGAAAATTGGGCGATTTCCTACCGGTGAGCTACTCAAGTCTCATCAGAAAACAAATATATGTAAGTACATTTTGATTATTCTTCTTTAAACCCTTCTACGTGATAATTCCAATTCTATTCTGCAATATTCTTCTAAGTATTTATACTTATTCTTATACTACTACGAGAAGTATTCTCTAATTCAAAGAGGGTTAGGATTAGTTACCTCGGTAAGCCCAATAATATCCTAGATAAAGTCGCTACTGAGCAAGGTTTTGCTCTAAGTTGTATGCTCCAAGGAAACCTGAAGTTCTTCACAACTTCTACTAAGTACTAAGGGATTTGGGCTAGGGTATTTTGGGCATTATAACAATACAAGAAGGCAACTTTTCTACCAAGAGGGGGTAGGTTTTGGCTAGGCTAGGGGGCCTCGCCAAACTACTTAGGCTAGAGGGGTATTCGCCAAGGGCCTTCACAAGGGGAGAGGTGTTTGGACGAAAAGGCTACAAAGGGAGAGGAGAGGATTTTTAGACTTGGAAGCTTTTGTGGATGAAGAACTCTTCATCTCAAGAGGGGTATTTATAGGTCAAGAAGTGGCCAACCAATGGCCAAGATTAAGCCAAGTGCTAGGCAAGTGTAAGGCCAAGATTAGGGCAAGTGTCCTTGGCCAACTTGCACACAAAATATCCTACCTAATCCTTGACTTGTGCCAAGGCACAAAAAACGTGCAACACCAAGTCCAATTCGTCCAAATGGACGATTTCAAGTCCATCAATTGGAGGGTGACAAGTGTCGCCCTCCCGTTGGTCCAAAATGTTTCGTCTCTCGGAAAAATCCGCAAAAATTAGAAATGGCATAGCCGGAATTTACCCTACGAAAGCTGTGGAAACGTTTCGTCGGAAAACTATTCGTTTTGTGAGTTGTGCCCAAAAAATCGTCCAAGGCCTAAACTTTAAGGCCAAACTTTTTGTACGTATTCCCTTACGTACATACTCTGGAAATACGGGGTATAACAGTCGCCCTCTCGTTGGTCCAAAATGTTTCGTCTCTCGGAAAAATCCGCAAAAATTAAAAATGACATAGCCGGAATTTTCCCTTCGCAAGTTATGTAAAACGTTTCGTCGAAAAACGACTCTAACCGGGTTTTGTGCACAAAATAAATTGTCCAAGCCACTTTAAAGTTCAAATTTTTCTACGTACGTCCTTACGTACATACTCTGGAAATACGGGGTATAACATTCTCCCCTCCTTAGAAACATTCGTCCCGAATGTTCCTTCAAAGTCTCCAAACAAACGCGCACCAGTATAGTCTTCACTACTATACTTACGAGAACAATCCTGCCACACCTGGCCACAGAAACACCTGCGCAAATACTTACATCCAAGTCCACGAGGAAACACCTCTAACATCACAAAAGCCCTTACCCGAGGTCAAAAATATACTTCCTTCGCACCTCTCCTTACAAAAGAAATGATCACATCTATGCTCGCCATACATGCTCGCTTCTTCCCTTACGCGTCGTACCCTTCTCGTACACTCGAACTCTTTCTTACCATATCTCTGTTACTGATTCAGTTTCCAAATCCCTGGGTGACTATCTCTAACTTGGTCATCATTAACTGGGAACACCCTGCATGGATCTCCGATACTTTTCCAAACATAACAACACGAAAGACTGGACATACTGCCTCCTAAGTCGGACGACAAAAGCTAACATATAGGCAATCTGGCCTACTCTTCACATGACCTGAAAAAGGCCCAAAGTAACTCGGGCTAAGTTTCCTCTGATTTTCCAAAACTCGTTACACCCCTCCGGGGTGGTACCTTCAAGAAGATCCTCCGTCAACTCAGACTCCAAATGTCGCCGCGATTATCCGCACAACTTTGACTCGGCTGCCAATAACCTCTTCTAGACAAGCTCCACCCTACCCCCAGTCTGTTGGAACAAACCTGAACCAACTATCTGAACCTTGCCAACATCGAACCAATCGAACGGCAACTTACATTTCCGCCCCTACAAGGCGTCATAAAGCGACATTCGAATACTGAAATGGTGGTTATAAAAACACTCCCTCATCAGGAGACAACAATCCTTACAGCTACCCCTGAAATCCACAAATTGGCCCGAGGGCGAATGCGATACTGAGACTCACTGAGTTCTCAACCCCGCTCGTAAAACTTAGGAAACGAAATAGCCACAACTGGGCTACACTGTCGTCATAAGGTTAAAGCAGCACCTCGCGGCCTTTCCCGAAATAATCATCCCGCAACTTACTACCGAGTACACGCCTTTATTAGAAGACAAGACGGGCCGACCTCCGGCCCGACTCTTCGGTCGAACGCATCCACGACTCAGACTGTTAACCAAACATGGGCCTAACACCCTTATGACCCTATCACAAGGCGAACCACCACAACCGACTATCACCATACAGGCCGCGAGTTGACCCTCAACGTGGCCTCAACCCGTGCCGGCAATGCGCAAAACACTAGCTCCCCGATCCGGAAAACTCTCACTAATCACGTTATGAAAACCTAGCGGTCTTCTTAGCTCAACTAACCTCTTTCATTCCACATTACTCAGGGACTTATCCCACAAACATAGCTCACGTGCACTATGCACTCCGATAAGGGTTAAACACAAATGTAATCTTGTACTCAAGATTACTCTGCCTATAAGGTCTCCACGTATAAAGCTCTAAGGCTTACACTTTTCCTATCCCTCAATCTTTCCCGGTTACTAACCATGATCTCTAATCACAATTAACACACTGCTATCAGAACATAGCACTTTAAGATATACTTATCTTATCACACTAATCTCTAGAGGGTTAAAGATATGCCTGAATCTACTGCTTCACTCCCCTTTGTCGTTCTAATCAAACCTGCCCCGTAGGGCGCATAGCTAGGGAAGGTAACGAACTACCCACCGATCCTGAAGGCTGAGTCCTCCCACTTGCATCCTTCCTACTAGGACATCCTTTCGACACATGGCCCTGTCGGCCGCAGGTAAAACAAGTACCAACTAAAAGACGACATTCCCGACGACGGCGCCACATTATGAACAACGGGAAAATCGAATCGGTGGCCGGAACCTAAGTGTAGCGTGAACGGAAGCTTTGGAGCTCGACCAACTCCCGATACCGAACGTCCGAACCACGCGAGGACCACTGCGACCGTGGATGTGCATATCTAATCTGGCGAGGCGATTCGCCTCGAAAGTTACCAAAGGACCTTGCTGTTCTGGCCCTCTTCTGCTGTCCTTGGTTAACCCGTCGATCTCTACGTTTCTTGGCTCACGCGCATAAACCCGCATACGTGCCATGCTCAAGCCCAACTGAATAATTTCTCTTGCACAACCCTCTCTTAGATAGTCATCAAGACTTGCGGTACATCGGTATACTCTCTGGTAGCCAAATCCATAGTTAGTAACAGGGTCGCCTCTTTGCAATCTATATTCTCTGTTCCCGGTCGTGGAACTGAAGGTTCAAATGTCATGGCCGCAGTAGGAACTGCCGCCGCCGTGCTAAACTCTGCTGGGGCTGGCGATGTCGCAGAACTCCCCAAATGAAGCACCACCCCAGGTGATGATTGGGCCTGTGCAACAGAACCTTCAGATTTACTCGCGACTCCGGCCGCTTGCCTCCTGGGCGGGTTTGCCTACGCGAGGCATAGCGGTGGGAAAAAAAGACGTGAGAGGGTCCAACTTCCAACACAGCTCTAACGCACGATCTCAGAGTGAGAAGAATAGAAACCAATCCTAAAGATCCTATAGCCTCCTGATTATTGGTGTGGTGCACAACACACCGATAATCAAGACTTCCATCGATACGGCTCAGACACTTTCCGAGGATTAATCGCTCACGATACCACTTTTGTCACGACCCGAACCGGGGCCCGTGACTGGTGCCTTACCCGGGCACCCCAGTAGTCATTCATCAGAGAAATCAGCGGAATATAAAGACAATACATGAAACCAATGTAATAAGACGGTGAAATAAGAAGACAAAGCTAACCAAAAGCGGTTACCTTCGGTATATATGAATAACAATTTGAACAGATATCCCTTTACGGCTCCGCCACAACAAGATTACTGCACCTCTAAGAGTAACATGACAACCATGGGCGGACGGGCCCCGCCATACCACGAATGTAAGCACCTACTACGACAGGGACTATACCACCGATAAGCCTCGGAGAAACGGAGCTTCCCAAACACCGAATCGTGACCAGAGCTAGGATCAGCGGTGGTGTACCTCAACTGCGGCATGAACGCAGCCCCAAGGAGGTCGATAACAGTACCAAGTATGTGAACGAAAAATCAGTAAATGAAATCATAGTAGTCTATATAAAGCGGAGACATGTATGATAACCAAACTACGATTCACAATAAATAGCGATCGTGTCAAGTCGTGACTCACGCCTCAAAGTCATCACTCAAATATAACAATGGGTCTCACGCCACAACATCAATCATGCCGTGGAATACCTTCCTCACCGCGGCATCATGATATAAAAGCACCAGGAATACACATGAACACGGGTCCCACCTGTGTCATCATAAAACCGCACGGTAAGTGCGAAGGCATGGCCGACTACTAGAACCTACAGCATACAAGGTCATAAATTGTATCATGAGATCTGTCTGCAGCCACATGATCAAAGCCGCCACTCGCTCGCAGATCTAATGCGCGCGTCAGCCCCGAACTTCCCGCAGCTCCGCATAGGCCACTCCAATGGCCCGCGTGAGGTATTCCCCGCATCGAGGGTAGCTACTCCCCGGCATCGTCCTGGACTCGCAGTCCGCATGGCCACATAAACCGCATGACCATAAAGACCGCACACTAACTCGAACTCGTAGCTCCGCATAGGCCCTCAGACCCGCATGAGGTATTCTCGAATCATGGTCCTGCATCACCGAGTCTACCCCGCAGACGGAGGCGCTTAACCCCGAATCAAGCGAGTGGTATAATACCAACATAACGCTTTATCGTTTAAACAACCTAAGCACAATCTGGAAACCCTTTACACAAACATCACAAGATACTAACATACGTAGCATCCTAACATGTTTATTTATCAAATCAACAAGAAAGTATTTACAAGGCTATCACAAACCAACACAATCAAATTATTCACACAAGGTACTTTCTACTATATGATTAACAAGATCGGGTTTTTATCCCCAAAGTACTTCATACATTAACTCTTTAAGAGATATGTTCTTTCACAAATAGTCACACAATACTCGTAGTATATGAAAATAGATTGATTATCTTTTGAAGTAAATCAAAACACTTCTCTTTGTAAAATCAAGTAACAACATTCTTTTCCAAACGTTCAAGTTTGCCTAATTTCAATTTCTCAAGTTTCTCATTTTCGAAAGGTTTCGTAGTTCATATTTTTAATCCCTTAAAACAATTTGAGAAACATATACCTTATGTGTGAGTAGGTTATTCTCGTTCATAACAATCTTATTACAGGAGCCATGATCTAGGAAATGTAATATCATTTTGTCTCATCTTAGCTTCTATGCAGATGGAAGTTTCTACTGATTTTAATAATACTTTATTAGTCAAAACATTTCCCTTTATTAGCGCTGCTGTGGTTTGTTCGATACTTATTCTGATTTCCGAAATCAGTAAAACATTATTCCTTTTGAAAACCAAGTACTCATTACTCACGAATGAGGTTTCACACTTTTTAACAAAATTCAATTAAGTCAAGTCTCTTATCTTTTAAGATCAAGTCTCTTAACTTTTTAAAATCAATAAATCATTCATTTTATCTCTCTTAAGCCGTTATACCTAACTTCCCATAAAGCTATTATAACTCTTAAGTTTTTAAAACCACAAAGCATTTTCTTACCTACATAAAGCTGTTATAACCAACTTCCCATAAAGCCGTTATAACACTTTTATGTCTTAAACCAATCAAATACATTTAACACATGTACGTCTACCGTACTACATAGTTATACACATATCATGCTAGACAAGATAGGCAGAGGTTCACAGACCTCGCGACGATTATCGACTAATAGCAAAACGCTCCCAGTCCCTCAAACTGTCGGCTACTCCTTAAGCCACGTAGATCGCGCCACACATATTACTTCAACCTATAAGGCCACAAGGCGCTTATTAACATCTAGATCTTATCGTAGAACTTTCTACGTAAAATTCAAGAAGATTTCCCGCAAATCACAGAAATCTCCTCCTCCAACGAGGCCGCCATCAAGCCAACCGGGGGTGTATACATCTAACCTGGACGTATACAATTCTACTTCACGTAAAAGCTACAAGTCTCATCGTAATACACCCTATGTAATTATTCAGATTCTCTTCTTTAAATTCAGCTTAAGTCAAAAGACATTGCCGCAAAGCTATGTTGATTCTATATATAGTATACTTCAACTATATATTCCTATAACATGTAATTTCCAATTACAATAGGGGGACAAGATTATTTACCTCGATAAGCCCAAAATTATCCGAGATAAAAGTCGATCATGAGCAAGGTTTAGCTCCAACTCCGTGCGCTCCAATTCGCTCCAAACAACCCTTAGAAGTTCTAACCAACTTCTACCTAATACTCCAACTAACTATGGAGATTTTCCTTAGGGTTTCGTTTTTGTGACTGACGGAAAGTATAATAGTATTTCTGGCTTTTCAGATAGGTATAACCTTGGAATTCTACAAGGTATTAGGGCAAGGTAATTTGGGTATAGTAACAATACTATGGAGAGTATTTCTACCAGAGGAGGGTATATTTATACGAGACAACACCACAAGGGGGTGTATACCTCTACGCCACCCCACTAGGAGTGGGGTACTCTCGCCAAGGGGAGGGGTACTCTGGCCAAGGGGGCCTTCTATGGAGAGGGGTGTTGACGAAACACAACACAAAGGGAGGGATGAATTTTAGACTTAGGAAAGTTTAGGAATGGATGAAGAAGTCTTCCAAGGGGGGGTATTTATAGGTCAAGTAAAGGCCAACCATTGGCCAAGATCATGCCAAGTGCAAGGCAAGTGTAGGGCCAAGATCATGCCAAGTGCACCTTATCCATCTACCACAAAAATATCCTACAAACCCCTTGACCAAAACAAGGCCATTTCGTCCCACTTGTTGCCGCCCAACGTCCCCAATAAGAGGGTGACAAGTGTCGCCCTCTCGTTGGTCCAAAATGTTTCGTCTCTCGGAAAAATCCGCAAAAATTAAAAATGACATAGCCGGAATTTTCCCTTCGCAAGTTTTGAAAACGGTTTCGACGAAAAACGACTCTAACCGGGTGTTGTGCACAAAATAAATCGTCCACGCCACTTTCAAGTTCAAACTTTTCACGCACGCCCCACGCACATACTGGAAATACGGGTATAACATGTACGCTCGCTCGCTCAACATCAAAAATCTGCCGAGCCCTCCTCATCCGCGAGGCAAGAAATGTGCCAGAAGGCCTCAAAACTCGTCCCAAACGGTGGAAGTGCATTCTCTCCCGACGGCTCCCACGAATCAAACCGGGCCGATTGCGGATCACGCAGCCGATGCGAACCTAAGACCACCGACTCGGTCTCCAAGCCTTGATCACTCTATGATCCGTCAGAATCGCTTGATGAACTCCGTGGATCATCCTCGTGCCTCGACCAGAACTCGGGCGGCTACATCTCGAAAGTCCCGTAGCCTCAAACTATCCGATCTAGGGTGAACCACGCGCCATCGAACTGGCCCACTTATCCTCATATCTCGCCACGACCGCCGAATCGGGCCATCTCCTTGTAACCCATCTCTTACGCCCTGCATCGTGGATGGAGGCTCGTATCAGTAGTCTCGCAGCCACCGCTGCGTTCTAAACTCGCTGGTCTTTGGCGGCGGCCGCGAAACTCGCCGGAAGCACTGCTCGTATCGACCGCTCGCGCTCGCATTCTCAGTATCCCACTAATAGCTCCTCAACCGCTTTCCCATCGGGCTCAGGTTACTTTACGCGAGGCATAATCGTATAGGAAAGGAATACGTCGGAGGGTCCAACTTATCACATGACTCTAAGGCACGATCTCGAATGAGAAGAAATGGAAACCAATCCTAAATGTCCTGCAGCCTCGATTATAGATGTGGTGCACAACACACCGATAATCAAGACTTACTAGACACGGTCAGACACTTTCAGGATTAATCGCTCGATACCACTGCCACGACCCGTTCGGCTCGTGGATCGTGCCTTACCCGCACCCAAGTAGTCATACATCGAGTAATCGAACATAAAAATAAAACATGAAACAATCAGAAATGAGACACATTTTATTCGAGAGAAAATCGCTTTCGATATATATAAAACTAAAACTTGAGCAGTTTAATCTTTTACAACCCCGCCACAACAAGATTTCTGCACTTAAGATTTACAACAACTATGACGGACAGGTTCGCCATACCACGAATGTACAAGAACCTACAACTCAGGGAACACATACCAAAAGATAAGCCTCCAAGGAACGGAGCTTCCCGACACGAAAGGTGATCCTAAAAGCGGGATCGATACCAATGTACTTCTACCGCGGATGAACGCGGCCTCGGCGAGGTCAAGACAACAGTACCAGTATGTGAAATCGAAAATCTGCAGCTTAAATCATAATCTCATATAAAGGTGAGACATGTATGATAACCAAAATACAGTTCACGATAAACAAGCAGTCATGTAAGTCAGGGACTCACGCCCTCAAAGTCGTCACTCAAACACAACTATGGGTCTCACGCCCACAACATCAATCATGTTCGCATCATGGCCACATGCCCCCGGAATTCTGCATCGGTGTAGACATGTCCATGTAACATCAACAACAATATATCGGGTGATCAACCCTGCCGCATGGCCACATGACCCTGCATTCGGACGTGTAGACATGTCCATGTAACCACAAGAATAATATATCGGGTAATCAACCCCGCCGCATGGCCACATGCCCCGGACTCGTGACGGTGTAGACATGTCCATGTAAGTTCTCAACAAGTCAACCGCCTCCAACGAGGCGCGGTAGTATAGAAACACAATTCTACAACAAAGGCTATCACAACAAGCATAGGCAAGTTACACAACAACAAGCATAGGCAAGTTATACACAACTCGAGGTACTTCCATTTTATATCAAAGTCCGGGTTTTAACCCTAAAGTACTACGTACGTTAAATTCCTTTTAAAGAGATCCATTCCTTTTATAGAAGTCGCCCAATACCCGTAGTATAAAATAGAGTGACTCACATTTTTAGCAAACCAAAACACTTCTCTTATTAAAGCCAAGTTATCTCATTAAAACCAATGATAAAACCCTTCTTTTGTTTTCATAAAGTCGTTATAGCTAACTTCCCATAAAGCTGTTATAACACTTTATGTTTTAAACCAATTTAAGACATAACAATGCCTTTCTTTTTCCTAAAGTTCCAGTTTGCCTAATTCCAATTACTCAAGTCTCTTTTTAGAAAAGTTTCATAGTTCAATGTCTTAATCTCTTTTAAAACAATTGAATAACATATGCCATATGTGTGAGTAGTTTATTTTATAACCATCTTTATTAAAGCAGCCATGATTTAGGAAATGTAATATCATTTTGTCTCATCTTAGCTTCTATGCAGGTGGAGGTTTCTACTGGTTTTAATAATACTTCATTATTCATTACATTTTCCTTTATTAACGCTGCAGTGGTTTGTCGATACTCATTCTGATTTCCGAAATCAGTAAAACATTATTCCCTTTTAAAAACCAAGTACTCATTACTCACGGATGAGGTTTCACACAAAACTCATATTAATTCATTTAAATTAAGTCTCTTATCTTATAAGATCAAGTCTCTTAGCTTCTAACAATCAGTAAACCATTCTCTTTATCTCTCTTAAGACGTTATACCTAACTTCCCATAAAGCTAGTATAACTCTTATGTTTTCAAAACCAAGCATTACTCTTCTTTCAAAAAGGTTTCTTAATTCTGTTGAAATACTTCAAGATTCTTTATTATTCAGGCTTAAGTCAAAAGACATTGCCATAATACTACATTCAGTTAACACACGTACGTCTACCGTACTATATATATGTTCCTTTAAAATATTTCAAGGTTCTTATTATTCAGGCTTAAGTCAAAAGACATTGCCGTACAATTATATTCGCTAACACACGACGTCACCGTACATATATATATATTATTCAGCTTAAGTCAAAAGACATTGCCACACGACGCTCACCGTACTATATATATATACTTTTAAAATACTTCATGCTCAAGAGTATAAGAAGAATCACATACCTCGCGACGATTATCGACTATAAGCAAAACGCCCACGCTATAACCCGCTAGCTGGTCCACCTTCTAAGTAGCCCATGCTACTGCGTAACATTCAACCAATAAAGGTTATCACCATCAGTATATACGATCCTATGTAAGTACAATTTAACTTCTACTTATATTCTTCAAGTGATTTGATTCAAGTCTTTTCGTAATATCCTTCATTACGCTTCAATTCTCTTCTTATGAATCTTATATTCATTTCTCAACTACTATAGTATGTAATTTCCAATTACACTAGAAGGACAGTAGTATTTACCTCGATAAGCCCTAAAATTATCCGAGTTTAATGTCGCTCCTTAGCAACGTTTAGCTCCTACTCCGAGTGCTCCAATCTGCTCCAAACAACCCTTAGAAGTTCTACGCAACTTCTACTTAACACTTCAACCGACTATGAAGGTTTTTCTTAGGGTTTCGTTTTTGTGACTGAGGGAAGTATAATAGTATTTCTGGGCTTTTGTAAAAGTGTAACCTTGGGAATACTACAAGGTATTTGGGCATTATAACAATACTAGGAGAGTATTTCTATACCACAAAAAAAAGGGTATTATACGAAAACAACTAGAGTGGAGAGACCTCTCGCCAAGCTTCTCACAAGGGGTGGGGACTTTTGGACGAGATACTACACTCGAGGGGGAGGAAGAGAGCTTTCAAGACTTAGAAAGATTTTAGGATGAAGAAGTCTTCCAAAGGGGGGGGGGTATTTATAGGTCAAGAAATGGCCAACCAATGGCCAAGATTCACCCAAGTGTTAGGCAAGTGTAGGGCTAGGATTCCACCATGTGTACCTTATCCATCTACCACACAACTTGCACAAAAAATATCCTACCTAACCCCTCCTCCAATCGTCCAAGTTACACCAAAACGTGCTCCAATTAGAGGTGACAAGTGTCGCCTCTCGTTGGTCCAAAATGTTTCGCCTCTCGGAAAAATCCGCAAAAATTAGAAATGACATAGCCGAATTTTCCCTTCGCAAGTTTAGTAAAACGTTTCGTAAAAATGACTCTTTTCGCACTTCAGGCCCAAATTTCGAACCTAGCCTAACTTTAAGGCTTAAATTTAATACGTACGCCCTCACGTACATACTCTGGAAATACGGGGTATAACACATAAGGAAAGATTTGGATCTTGTTAAGATGTTAAAAGGAGAATTGGCATATTAGCCATTAAAATGGTAAAAATGTATCCATTACTTGCTAAGAAGTTAACAACAAAGAAACTATAACTTATATAAGGATGGGAATATAAGTTGGAAGACTAATGAAGTAATTGGATAAGTAATATTGTAAAAGTTGGCCAAGGACCCCAACTTAAAGACCGTATCTACTTTGGACCGTATCTACTTTGGACCGTATCTACTTTGGACCGTATTTACTTTGGACCGTATTTACTTTAGACCGTATTTACTTTGGACTGTATTTACATTGTTATTAAGGAGAGATTGTTAATCGCGTTCCGTTTGGGCGTGTTATCCCCTTCTTTAATTATTGTTGTTATTAAGGAGAGATTGTTAATCGCGTTCCGTTTGGGCGTGTTATCCCCTTATTTAATTATTGTTATTATTAAGGAGAGATTGTTAATCGCGTTCCGTTTGGGCGTGTGATCCCCTTCTTTAAATTTCGGAATTATTGCGCCTTATTTATGGCATGTTGGTTACTATTATCGGGCCTTGATAAAGGTGGAGAATTGAGTAAATCGCCACGACCCGATCCGGCCCGTGATCGTGCCTTACCCCGCACCCTAGTGATACAACATCGAGAAAACCAATGAAAATAAAACATAAACATGAAACAAGATATATGATCATAAACAAAGCAACCAAAAATAGCCTTCAGATATATACATAAAACCGAACAGCTTTAATCCTTTTACAACCCCGCCCACAACAAGATTTACATGCACTTAAGATTTACAACAACCATGACGGGACAAGGCCCCGCCATACCCCTGAATGTACAAGAACCTACAACTCAGGGAACACATACCAAAGAATAAGCCTCCGGAGAAACGGAGCTTCCCAATACGCTGAACTGTGATCCTATGAGCGAGGATCCACTACCGATATACTCCTACCTGCGCAGATGAACGCACTCAAGGAGGTCGCATAACAGTACCAAGTATGTGAAATCAGAAATATCGCAAATGAAATCATACTAGTCTAAATAAAGGAGACATGTATGATAACCAAACTACGATCACCACATAAAGCGATCATGTCGATGTGACTCACGCCTCAAGTCATCACTCAAATATAACTATGGGTCTCACGCCCACAACATCAATCATGTTCGTGATCATGGTCGCATGCCCCGACTCAGACGGTGTAGACATGTCCATGATGCAACAATAATAATGCCCCATGGCCACATACCCCGAATTGCAGACGGTAGACACGCCCATGTGACATTAACAACAATAATCTTGGGTGATCAACCCCGCCGCACGCCACACGCCCGGACTCGTGACGGTGTAGACATGTCCATGTAACCACAATAACAATATATCGTAATCAACCCCGCCGCGTGGCCACATGCCCCGACTCAGACGTGTAGACATGTCCATGTGACATCAACAACAATATACCGCAACCAAAGTATCACAAACAAGCTCAAGCAAATTACCATACTTAGACTTTTATAAAAGATCCACTCCTTCCCAAGAAGTCACCTGATATCAACACTTGCACAACAAAGGCTATCACAACAAGCATAGGCGAGTTACACAACAACAAGCATAGGCAAGTTACACACAGCTCAAGGTACTTCCATTTTATATCAAAGTCCGGGTTTTAACCCTAAAGTACTACGTACATTAACTCTTTTAAAGGATCCGCTTTTCACAAAAGTCACATAATACCCGTAGCATAAAATAGAGTGACTATCTTTTTAAGTAAACCAAAATACTTCCCTTTGTAAAATCAAGTAACAACATTATTTTCCAAACGTTCAAGTTTGCCTAATTTCAAATGCTCAAGTTTCTCATTTTAGAAAGGTTTCATAACTCATAGTCTTAATCTCTTTTAAAACAATTGAGTAACATATGTCTTGTACGTGAGCCGTTTATTCTTGTTTACAACAATCTTGTTACAGCAGCCATGATCTAGGAAATGTAATACAATTTTGTCTTATCTTAGCTTCTATGCAGATGGAGGTTTCTACTGGTTTTAATAATACCTGATTAGTCAATACATTTCCCTTTATTAGCGCTGCTGTGGTTTGCTCGATACTTATTCTCATTTCCGAATCAGTAAAACCTTATTCTTTTAAAATCAAGTACTCATTACTCGCGAATGAGGTTTTACAACATTTATAACAAAATGTTACATATCAAGTCAATTAGGTTAAGTCTCTTATCTTTTAAGATCAAGTATCTTAACTTTTACAATAAATAAACCATTCTGCTACACATGTAGTCGTTATAACTAACTTCCCATAAAGCTATTATAACACCGTATGTTTTGAACCAACCAAACTCATTTAACACATGTACGTCTACCGTACTACATAGTTTACAAAGCATCATGCTAGAAGGATAGGAAGAGGTTCACATACCTCGCGACGATTATCGACAATAAGCAAAACGCTCCACAAGATCAGAATCTGGCTAGCCTTTTCCACTCTTCAAGTAGAATATGCTACTCGTAGTACTTCCACCTATAAGGCCACAAACGTCGCTTAACTTCTAACCGCATTTGCCCATATTCTACGTAAAAATTCGGCAGCACCTCCCACCCGCAACAGCGTAAATCTCCTCCTCTATCGAGGCCGGCTACCAAGCCAACCAGGGGGGGTTTTATACGTCTAACCGGACGTATACAATTCTACTATACAGTAATACCACAAGTCTACTGTCATACAGCCCTATGTAATTACAGTTCACTTCTCTTCTTTATATTCAGGCTTAAGTCAAAAGACATTGCCGCAAAGCTATGTTCAGTTCTATATATAGTATACTTCAACTATATATCCTACAACATGTAATTTCCAATTACAACAAGGGGACAAGAATATTTACCTCGATAAGCCCAAAATTATCCAAGTTATAAAAGTCGATCCTGAGCAAGGTTTAGCTCCTACTCCGTGCGCTCCAATCCGCTCCAAACAACCCTTAGAAGTTCTAACCAACTTCTACTTAAATACTTCAACCAACTATGAAGATTTCCTTAGGGTTTCGGTTTGAGACTAAAAGGACAAAAGGTAGTATTTCCGGGCTCTACGTATAGAGGTAACTTTTGGAATACTACAAGGTAAAGGCTAAGGTATTTTGGGCATTATAACAATACTTGGAGGAGTATTTCAATACCACAAAAAGGGGGTATATAATACGAAACAACTAGGCTAGGGGGGGTACCCCTCGGCAAGACACCACAAGGGGGGGAGGGGAACCTCTCGGCCAAAGGCCA
This sequence comes from Przewalskia tangutica, assembly GCA_029844215.1. NCBI lineage: Eukaryota > Viridiplantae > Streptophyta > Magnoliopsida > Solanales > Solanaceae > Przewalskia > Przewalskia tangutica. The sequence continues at coordinate 72,385,704 of CM056727.1, forward strand.
CTAGAAGGGGGAGGGGGAAGGCTAGGACGAGAGCAACAAGAGGAGAGGGGAAGGATTGCAAGACTTAGAACACATTTGGATGATGAAGTCTTCAACAAAGGGAGGGGTATTTATAGGGAAGCCAAGGGCCAACCAATGGACAAGATCAAGCCATGTGCAAGGCAAGTGTAAGGCCAAGATCAAGCCAAGTGCACCCTAACCCCTACTCCACAAAACATGGCACAAAACAAGGCACAAAACAAGGCCAAAACAAGGCACAAAACAAGGGAGGAAGACGTCCCCCTTTTGCCTACCCAAACCGTCACTTGAGGGTGACAAGTGTCACCCTCTCGTTGGCCCAAAAATGTTCCGTCGCTCGGAAAAATCCGCAAAAATACTAAACGACATAGCCGGAATTTTCCCTTCGCAAGTTCAGTAAAACGTTTCGTCGAAAAACGACTCTAATCGGGTGTTGTGCACAAAATTTCGAAACTAGCCAAACTTTAAGTCTCAAATTGTCGTACGTACGTCCTTACGTATATACTCTGGAAATACGGGGTATAACATTCTCCCCTCCTTAGAAACATTCGTCCCGAATGTTCCTTCTCAAGTCGGATAACGATAAAGTTCCTCTAACAAGTTGCCAACGCCACAGCTTGGCCACGAAATAACACACGTTCTCTTCCTTCCTTACTCGTCGTGCGATACCACTTTTGTCACTTTGCCGCGAGGTTCTAGTGTCACTCCGGCGACCCAACAATGGTACCGAACTGCATGCGATCCCTGAGGTTCTAGTGTCTCTCAGGACGTGCCATACTTCACCATCGCCTGGGCTTCAAAGCTGTGGAGTCACTACCTCCAAACTTGGTCATCTTACTAACCTCAATCTTCTTTAAGGCCATTCCCGCCTTCACGAACCGCTCGTCGAACATATCCACGAACTCATACGATGGTCACCTAAACTGGGGCTTAGCACCCTCGTGACTTACTCCGCGGGACCACCTAACTGACTTACCTAAGACCGGGCTACGGGTTGACCAGCAATACGCCCTCAACCCGACCCCACAACCGCGCCACACTCTTGTTCCCCGATACGGAAAAAATCTTACAATTTCACGTCATGAAAGCCACTACTTTCATTTACACAACCCATGGACTTATCACACAAATATCTCCCATGTATACTACGCACTCTGATAAAGGTCAAACATAAAATAAATCTTTTACTCAAGACGACCTTATCTCTAAGGTCTCAATCGTGAAATATTCCAAGGTTCACACTTACCATGCCCCCATACTTACCCTTCCAACTAACCATGTTTCTAACTCACAAAAAAAAACACCACGCTATCCGTACATAACACTTAACACATTATCATAGCATCAATACATACAAGTCTCTAGAGGGTTAAGGATATACCTGTCTCTACCGCTTTTCTAATCACAGTCCTGCCCTGCAGGGCGCATAGCTAGTGAAGGCGATGAACCAGCCACTGATCCTGAAGGCTGAGTCGTAACATCCGTGCTACCCTTGGTCGGACAGTTCCTCGCAAAATGGCCCTGCTGGCCGCAAAAATAACAAGCTCCCTTGGCACCACGACATTCCCCAAAATGCGGTCTACCACATCGACCACACCGAGGTAGGGTGACCGCACTCGCCAACACCCCGCTTCCCGAAACTCAACCCATGGAGCTCGACCGCCTCGAATACTGATGCCGAAGGTTGTGGAGGACCACTGCGACCGGGCGGAGGTACAAAACTAGGCTGGCGAGGCGGTCCGCCTCGAAAGTCACCAAAGGACCTGCTGCTCGCCTTCTTACGATCTCGGTCATTCCGTCGATTTCTCGCTCACATCCAAGTGCATAAGCTCGCATGCGGCAATGTCCATGCTACCGGGCGGCTACACCAACAACTCTCTCGCTAGGTAATCATCAAGCCTCGTAATATATCGGTGCACTCGATCCTCCATATTAGCTACTAATGCGGAACATACCGCCAATGAGTCGAACTCCACATTGTACTTCAATCAGACGCACGCTCGCCTCAACATCAAAAATGTTTACGGCTCGAGCCTCCTCGTATGTGAGGCAAGAAATGTGCCAGAAGGCCCCAAAACTCGTCCCAAATGGCCGGAAGTGCATTCTCTCACCGACAGCTCCCACGAATCAAACCGGGCCGATCGTGGTATCACGCGGCCGATGCGAACCTAAGACCACCGACTCGGTCTCCGCCTTGATCACTCACGATCCGTCAGAATCGCTTGATGAACTCCTGCGGATCATCCTCGTGCCTCGACCGTAGAACTCGCGGGCTACATCTCGTAAAGTCCTGTAGCCTCAAACTATCCGATCTAGGGTGAACCACGCGCCATCGAATCGCTGCTGCGCCCATCCTATCCTCATATCTGCCACGACCGCCGAATCGCCATCTCCTTGTAACCCATCTCTTCGCGCCTGCATCTGGACCGAGGCTCGTGTATCAGAGTCTCGGCAGCCCATCGCCGCTCTAAACTCTTTGGTCGGGCGGCGTCGCGAAACTCGCCGTCTAAGCACTGTCTCGTAATCTTGACCGCTGCGCCCTCGTACTCCTCTGTATCCCACTAATAGCTCCCTCGACTGCCTTGCCCATCTGGGCCTGGGTTGCCTTACGCGGAGGCATAACTGGTAAAGGAAAGGAATACGTCAGAGGGGTCCAACTTATCACACAGCTCTAAGGCACGATCTCAGAATGAGAAGAAATGGAAACCAATCCTAAATGTCCTGCAGCCTCCTGATTATAGATGTGGTGCACAACACACCGATAATCAAGACTCTACTAGACACGGTCTGTAGACACTTTCCGAGGATTAACTGCTCTGATACCACTTCTGTCACGACCGATCCGGACTGGGATCGTGCCTTACCGGGCACCTAGTGATACAACATCGAGAAAACTAAATGGAAAATAAAACATAAACATGAAACAAGATATATGATCATAAACAAAGCCAACCAAAAGCAGTTGTCTTCAGATATATACATAAACCCGAGCAGTTTAATCCTTTTACAACCCCGCCACAACAAAGATTACGTAACTCTAAGATTTACAACAACCATGACGGACAGGGCCCCGCCATACCACGAATGTACAAGAACCTACAACTCAGGAACACATACCAAAGAATAAGCCTCGGAGAAACGGAGCTTCCTAATACGCTGAATTGTGATCCTATGGCGAGGATCCACTACCGATATACTCCTACTGCAGATGAACGCAGCCCGGGAGGTCAAGATAACAGTACCAAGTATGTGAAATCAGAAATATCGCAAATGAAATCATACTAGTCTAAATAAAGCAGAGACATGTATGATAACCAAACTCTGATCACCACATAAAAGCGATCATGTCGAGCTAGGGACTCACGCCTCAAGTCATCACTCAAATATAACTATGGTCTCACGCCACAACATCAATCATGTTCGCATCACGGCGCATGCCCAATTCGTGCCGGTGTAGACATGTCCATGATGCAACAATAATAACAATGCCCCACGGCCACATACCGACTCGTGACGGTAGACACGCCCACGTGACATTAACAACAATAATATCGGGTGATCAACCCCGCCGCACGGCCACACGCCCGAATTCAGCCGGTGTAGACATGTCCATGTAACCACAATAACAATATATCGGGTAATCAACCCTGCCGCGTGGCCACATGCCCCCGAAATTCTGCATCGGTGTAGACATGTCCATGTGACATCAACAACAATATACCGCACAACCAGGCTATCACAAACAAGCTCAGGCAAGTTACCATACTTCTAGACTTTTATCAAAAGATCCACTCCTTCCCAAGAAGTCACCTGATATCAACACTTGCACAACAGAGGCTATCACAACAAGCATAGGCGAGTTACACAACAACAAGCATAGGCAAGTTACACACAACTCAAGGTACTTCCATTTCGTATCAAAGTCTGGGTTTTAACCCTAAAGTACTACGTACATTAACTCTTTTAAAGGATCCGCTTTCTTCACAAAAGTCACATAATACCCGTAGCATAAAATAGAGTGACTATCCTTTTAGGTAAACCAAAATACTTCCCTTTTGTAAAATCAAGTAACAACATTATTTTCCAAACGTTCAAGTTTGCCTAATTTCAAATGCTCAAGTTTCTCATTTTAGAAAGGTTTCATAACTCATAGTCTTAATCTCTTTTAAAACAATTGAGTAACATATGTCTTGTACGTGAGCCGTTTATTCTTGTTTACAACAATCTTGTTACAAAGACCATGATCTAGGAAATGTAATACAATTTTGTCTTATCTTAGCTTCTATGCAGATGGAGGTTTCTACTGGTTTTAATAATACCTGATTAGTCAATACATTTCCCTTTATTAGCGCTGCTGTGGTTTGCTCGATACTTATTCTCATTTCCGAATCAGTAAAACCTTATTCTTTTAAAATCAAGTACTCATTACTCGCGAATGAGGTTTTACAACATTTATAACAAAATGTTACATATCAAGTCAATTAGGTTAAGTCTCTTATCTTTTAAGATCAAGTATCTTAACTTTTACAATAAATAAACCATTCTGTTACCTACATAGAGTCGTTATAACTAACTTCCCATAAAGCTATTATAACACCGTATGTTTTGAACCAACCAAACTCATTTAACACATGTACGTCTACCGTACTACATAGTTTACAAAGCATCATGCTAGAAGGATAGGAAGAGGTTCACATACCTCGCGACGATTATCGACAATAAGCAAACGCCCACAAGATCAGAACCGGCTAGCCTTTTCCACTCTTCAAGTAGAATATGCTACTCGTAGTACTTCCACCTATAAGGCCACAAACGTCTATTAACTTCTAACCGTACGGTTCCATATTCTACGTAAAATTCAAAGACCTCCCGCAACAACAGAAATCTCCTCCTCTATCGAGGCCGTCTACCAAGCCAACCAGGGGGGGGGGTTTATACGTCTAACCGGACGTATACAATTCTACTATACAGTAATACCACAAGTCATCACATACACTTCTATGTAATTACGATTCACTACTCTTCTTTATATTCAGCTTAAGTCAAAAGACATTGCCGCAAAGCTATGTTCATTCTATATATAGTATACTTCAACTATATATCCTACAACATGTAATTTCCAATTACAACAAGGGACAAGAATATTTACCTCGATAAGCCCAAAATTATCCAAGTTATAAAAGTCGATCCCGAGCAAGGTTTAGCTCCTACTCAAGGCGCTCCAATCCGCTCCAAACAACCCTTAGAAGTTCTAACCAACTTCTACTTAAATACTTCAACCAACTATGAAGATTTCCTGTGGTTTCGGTTTGAGACTAAAAGGACAAAAGGTAGTATTTCTGGGCTCTACGTATAGAGGTAACTTTTGGAATACTACAAGGTAAAGGCTAAGGTATTTTGGGCATTATAACAATACTTGGAGGAGTATTTCAATACCACAAAAAGGGGGTATATAATACGAAACAACTAGGCTAGTGGTACCTCAAGAAGACACCACAAGGGAGGGAACCTCTCGCCAAAGGCCACTAGTGGGGAGGGAAGGCTAGGGCGAGAGCAACAAGAGGAGAGGGAAGGATTGCAAGACTTAGAACACATTTGGATGATGAAGTCTTCAACAAAGGAGGGTATTTATAGGGGCGAGGGCCAACCAATGGACAAGATCAAGCCATGTGCAAGGCAAGTGTAAGGCCAAGATCAAGCCAAGTGCACCCTAACCCCTACTCCACAAAACATGGCACAAAACAAGGCACAAAACAAGGCCAAAACAAGGCACACAACAAGGGAGGAAGACGCCCCTTTTGCCTACCCAAATCCGTCACTGAGGGTGACAAGTGTCACCCTCTCGTCGGCCCAAAATTGTCCCGTCGCTCGGAAAAATCCGCAAAAATACTAAACGACATAGCCGGAATTTTCCCTTCGCAAGTTCAGTAAAACGTTTCGTCGAAAAACGACTCTAATCGGGTGTTGTGCACAAAATTTCGAAACTAGCCAAACTTTAAGTTCAAATGCGTGACGACGCCCCACGATATACTCTGGAAATACGGGGTATAACAGAAACGGGGGGAGTTGTTACACCCCGTAGTTCCAGGGTATGTATGTGAGGACGTACGTACGAGAATACGACTGTAATTTTGGAAAGGAAGAAAGATGTGATTTTTCGACGGAAAAGTTTCCGGATTTTGTGAAGGAAAGAGGTTCGTTAATGGGAATTGAATTCCCAGATTTGGTATTTGGACTTCCTGGATTATATTAGAATTATGGAATTTTATTTCCGGATTTGGTCAAGTTGGGCCCACGGGGAAAATTTACGGTTTTGTGGGGCCCACTTTGTTTTGGAGATTTTCGATATTTTGGATATTTTCGGGAGATGAAATATTTTGGGTGAGTAGGAGGGCGACATGTGTCACCCCCCTAGGTGGCACATGGCCGAAATTTGGTGCCATGTGTCCTTGGCCGAAATGGCTTGCCAAGTGCCTAGCCATTTGTCACAAGTCTTGTGTAGACTTGTGGCACCACACTTGTACCCCAATCTCACCACACACTTGCCTTGATCTTGGCCCTTGATTTCTCTATAAATACCCCCTTGATGCAAGACTTATTCATCCAACACTTAGAGAGTTTCCAAGTCTTAAAAATCCCCTCTCTTTCTCTTGTGTGCTCTCGGCTTTGGCCATGATTCTTGAGCAAAGGTTGTCCAAAAACAACATCCTATAGAGTACTCTATGATTTTGGTAAGTACTTGTACATTCAGGGGTATGGCGGGGCCCTGTCCCGTTATATTTATGGTTATATTCTTAGAGGTCTGTAGTACTGTTGTGGGCAGGGTTTGTAAAAGGATTTAACTGTTCGGTTTGATATATATACAGGAAGGTAACCGTTTTGGTTAGCCTGTTTCTTACTTTATATATTGTCTTATGTTTTAGTTTTATTTTCATTTCTCTGATGTTGTATCACTAGGGTGCCCGGGGTAAGGCACCAGTCGCGGGCCCGAGGTCGGGTCGTGACAGGAGTGCTGCCCAATTTTTCGTAGACTAAGAGAAGTCTTACTTAGAAGAATCCCACGTAAAACTAGAAGTTGATAGGCGTGTTTTTGACTATTATAGGTTGACACTCTACGCGCGACATATCCGACTTGGCAAGTGGATTTAGCCGAGGAGGTATGTGATTCTTCCTATCCCTTTGAGCATGATATTTGTGAAATATATATAGTACGGTAGACGTACGTGTGTTAAACTAAATTTGGCTTTACTTTGATGTCTTTGGACTTGAGTTCTAATTATAAGAATCTTGAATATTTCAAAAGAGTTATGAATCATTTTGGAAGAAAAGTAATACTTGGTTTTCATAAAAAAGTTTAAGTGTTATACTAGCTTTATGGGAAGTTAGCTATAACGACTTAAGAAAGATAAGAAATGATTTAATTATTTGTTTATCAAATGCTTGAAATGATGTTTGAAGGTATGGTAAGTTGGTTTGATAAACATGTATGATGCTACGTGTGTTAGTATCTTGTGACGCTTGTGTAAGGAGGGTATTCTTGTTATGCTTATGTTGTTTAACGATAAGCCGTTGTGTTAGTATCTTGTTATGCTTGTGTAAGGAGGTTATTCTTGTTGTGATTATGTTGTTTAACGATAAGCCGTTGTGTTAGTATTATATCACTCACCCTCCTGACTTGTTACGATGTCGTGGGTTAGCCGCCCCCGATGCGAGGAATACCTCATGCGGGTCCATGGGACCTATGCGGAGCTGCGGGAGTTCCAGGAATGCGATGCAAGGAATACCTCATGCGGTCTATGTGCTACGCGGATCGCGGAGTCGGGGCGATGTCGAGGTTTAGCTACCTCGACACGAGAATACCTCATGCGGGCCTAGGCCTATGCGATCGCGGAGTTCGAGATTAGGCACGCATAATGATACTATGGGCGATTGGCCTTGCCGATCATTAGCGGCCTAGAAAAGACCCGATTACATTATATCTATTTTTGCCCTTGTTTATGATGTGGCACTATGTGCGTTAACTCGTTGTTTCGCATATATTTGTGAATTGGTTTTAAAATGTTATAATTATATATATCGATTTTTACGCTTTCACATACTTGGTACTTGTTATCTTGACCTCCGGGCCGCGTTCATGCCGCAGGTAAGGGAAAGCAGGTGGTGGATCCTCATTCTTAGGATCTTTACTCAGGTGTCAGGGCTCCATTTATCCGGAGGCTCGACTTTTGGTACGGTTCTCCCTGGTGTTGTAGATATTTTGTACATTCAGGGGTATGACGGGTCCCTGTCCCGTCATAGTGTTTACACCTTCTTAGAGGTTTGTAGTCCTGTTGTAAAGTTGGGATGTAACTGTTCACTTTTGGTATTTATATACATGCCGAAAGGCAACTTTTCTTTGGATAGACTGTTCTTATTTTACACTGTTTCATGTTTGCAAGTTTATATTCCGCTGGTTACTCTGATGTATGTCTACTTGGGTGCCCGGGTAAGGCACCAGTCACAGGCCCGGGAACGGGTCGTGACAAAAGTGGTATCAGAGCAGTTAAATCCTCGGAAAGTGTCTACAGACCGTATCTAGTAGAGTCTTGATTATCGGTGTGTTGTGCACCACACCAATAATCAGGAGGCTGCAGGATATTTAGGATTGGTTTCCATTCTTCTCATTCTTAGATCGTGCCTTAGAGCTATGTTATAAGTTGGACCCCTCTGACGAATTTCTTTTGTTTACCAGTTATGCCTCCACGCAAGGCAACCCGGGCCCAGAAGGGCAAGGCAGCCGAGGGAGCTGCTAGTAGGACACAGAGGGTCACGAGGGCCCAGGCCCAGCCTTTACCCGAGGTGATACCCCAGACGGCGAGTTCCACGACGCCGCCGGCCCCAGCAGGGTTTAGAGCCGCAGCAGTGGCTACTGAGGCCACGGCACCTGAGCCTCCAGTCCCACAGCCTGGAGCAGAGGAGATGGGTTACAAGGAGATGGCACAGTTATTAGTCAGGGTTGTGGCGAGGCACGAGGATAGGCTGGATGCATCAGTTCCAGTTCCAGTAGTACCCGTGGTTCACCCGAGGTCGGATAGTTTGAGACTTCGGGACTTTCTAAGTTGCATCCCGCCAGAGTTCTATGGGTCGAGGCCTGAGGATGATCCGCAAGAGTTCATCCGACAGTTACAGCGGATCATGAGAGTAAGGCTTCGGAGACCGAGTCAGTGGTCTTAGGTTCACATCGGCTGCGTGATCGCAATGATCGGTTTGATTCATGGGAGCCGCCCGGGAGCATGCGCCTCCGTTGTTTGGGGACGAGTTCTCGAGGCATTTCTCACTCACTTCTTGCCTCCGCAGATGAGAGAGCACGAACCGACGATTTTTGACGCCGAGGCGAAGCGCGCCTATTCGGGAGTACAAAGTGGAGTTCGACTCGTTGGCTCGGTATGTCCCCGCGTTAGTGGCAGATATGGAGGACGAGTGCACCGCGTCACGCAGGCTTGATGACTACTTGGCAGAGTCTTGCTCGGGTGTAGCTCTTCAGCCGGGCATGGACATTGCCCGCATGCAGGCTCATGCACTTGGGTGTAAGGAGCGAAGAGGTCGACGGGTTGATAGATATCAGCAGAAGAAGGCCAGGATGACAGGGTCTTTTGGTAGCTCTCGGGGCGGACGACCTCAGCAGCAGACTAGATTTGCACCACAGCCAGCTCAGAGCACTCCTACACCGTCTTCAGGGCAGCCAGGGTATTCGGGGGCAGGTCAAGGCCCTAGGACTTCGGACTTCCAGGGTAGCAGAGGTGCTAACCGATCGAGACCGCCTTCTTCGCAGTGTGTTCGATGTGGTAGATCCCATTACGGGAATTGTGGTACTATTGCGGGAGCTTGTTACACTTGCGCCGCAGGTCACTTTGCAGAGATCGTCCAGGCAGGCGCAGATGGTAGGGTTCACCTACTGTGGTCTTTCACGGTCTCATCTCCTACGATTACTTGCCGGAGGCGTGGTGCTCATGGGCCAGGTCGCGGCAGAGGTCGTGGAAAGGGTCCTAGTTCCAGTCCTCGAACCGCATATATGCCATGTCCACCACAGACCGGAGGGCCACGGATGTCATCACAGGTACTTTATTAGTTTCTTGTTGTGACGTATATGCCTTGATAGATCCAGGTTCTACCTTGTCCTATATATCTCCCCTTATTGCTAGTAGGATAGGGATAGAGCCTGAGTCCATAGACCCTTTTGAGGTAGCTACGCCCGGGGATTCGGTGGTAGCCGGCGGGTATATAGGGCTTGCCCGATGACTATATGCACGATCGTGGACCCTAGCCGACTTGATAGAGTTGGATATGATCGATTTTGATGTGATCATGGGTATGGATTGGTTAGCTTCTTGCTATGCCAATGTAGACTGTAGGAAGCGGTTGGTACGGTTCCAGTTTCCTGGGGAGCCGGTTATCGAGTGGGAGGGGAACACTGTGTCGCCGAGGGGTAAGTTTATTTCTTACCTCTAGGCCAGGAAGATGGTTCAGAAGGGGTATATCTACCATCTCATTCGGGTATTTGACACTGAGGCGGTGACACGGACCTTGATCGATTCGATGGTCGAGAGTTTCGGATGTGTTCCCAAACGACCTCCCGGGTATCCCTCCTGAGAGGGAGATAGAGTTTTGCATTGATATTCTGCCTGATACTCGACCTATATCCATTCAACCATACAGAATGGCACCTGCCGAGTTGAGAGAGTTGAAGTACCAGCTGAGAGATTTGCTGGAGAAGGGTTTTATCAGGCCTAGTGTTTCTCCATGGGAAGCGCCGGTATTGTTTGTGAAGAAGAAGGATGGGACGCTGCGTATGTGTGTTGATTACAGACAGCTGAACAAGGTGACTATTAAGAACAGATACCCCCTTCCCAGGATTGATGATTTGTTCGACCAGTTGCAGGGCGCGAGGTGTTTCTCCAAGATAGACATGTGATCTGGTTACCATCAGGTGCGAGTTAGGGAGACGGATGTCCCTAAGACTGCATTCCGGACCCGGTACGGGCACTATGAGTTCAGGGTCATGTCTTTCGGTTTGACCAATGCTCCGACAGTATTTATGGATTTGATGAACCGAGTGTTCAAGATATTTTTGGATACGTTTGTGATAGTATTCATTGATGACATCTTGATTTATTCTCGCTCGGAGCAAGAGCATGCGGAGCATTTGAGGACGGTGCTGAGAGTTCTCCGGGACCAGCGGTTGTATGCCAAGTTTTTGAAGTGTGAGTTTTGGTTGGCTTCGGTGGCGTTTCTGGGGCACATTGTCAAGGCCGATGGTATTCGGGTGGATACGACAAAGATCGAGGCAGTCAAGAGTTGGCCTAGACCTACTACCCCGACAGAGGTGCGCAACTTTTTGGGCCTTGCGGGTTACTATCGGAGGTTTGTGGAGAAGTTTGCTTCTATTTCAGCACCTTTGAACAAGCTGACTCAAAAGGCAGCTAAGTTTCAATGGACGGATGCCTGCGAGAAGGGCTTCCAGTTACTGAAGGAGAGATTGACGACCGCCCCAGTTCTTACTCTTCCGGAGGTCGAACGGTATGTGGTTTTATTGTGATGCGTCGGGCATCGGGCTTGGATGTGTGTTGATGCAGCAGGGCAAGGTTATAGCTTACGCATCTCGATAGCTCAAGAAGCATGCGAAGAACTACCTGTTATACCCCGTAGTTCCAGGGTATGTATGTGGGGACGTACGTACGAGAATATGACAGAAATTTTGGAAAGAAAGAAATGTGTGATTTTTCGACGGAAAAGTTTCCGGGTTTTGTGAAGGAAAAAGGTTCGTTAGTGGGAATTGGATTCCCAGATTTGGTATTTGGACTTCTTGGATTATATTAGAATTATGGGATTTTATTTTCGGAAATGGTCACGTGGGGCCCACTTTGTTTTTTGAGATTTTCGGTATTTTGGATATTTTCGGAAGACGAAATATTTTGGACGAATCGGGGGGCGACACGTGTCACCCCTATGTGGCACCCTTGGCCGAATTGGAGGGACAAGTGGCTAGCCACTTGTCCTCGAAATGGCCATGACACTTGGAAGCAATTTCGTTGGCCATGTGGTGTGGTGGGACCCACACACACATGGCCCAATATTGACCACCCACTTGACATGATCATGGCCCTTGATTCTTCTATAAATACCCCCTTAGCTTGAAGACTAATTTCATCCCTCACTTGAAGTTTTTCCAAGCAAAATACTCCCTCCCTTTAGCCTTGTTCCGTCCAACCTCCCCCACTTGTGTAGAAAATACTCCAAGTATTATTGTATAATCCCAAATACCTTAGCCTAGTATCCCTAGTTGTATTCCAAGTTATTTCAATACTAGGAGCCCGGAAATACTACTTTATTCCATTAGTCGCAAAGTGAAACCCTAGAAAAATCTTCATAGTTGGTTGAAGTAGTAAGTAGAAGTGGTGTAGAACTTCTAAGGGTTTCTTGGAGCGAATTGGAGCGTACAGATTAGGAGCTAAACCTTGCTCAGGATCGACTTATAAACTTGGATAATTTTGGGCTTATCGAGGTAATGATCTATGTCCCCCTATTGTAATTGGATATTACATATTGTAGTAATTTAGAATTGAGTATAAGATATATTGGAAGGATGATTATAAAGGATTGAACTGTATTTACATTGGATTGTATTTACAGTAGACTTGTGTAGTATTATTGTGAAGTAGAATTGTACACGTCCGGTTAAGACGTATAACCCTCCCCCCTGGGAGTTGTTGGCCTGGTAGCGGGCCTGAGTAGAGGGGGAGGTGCTGCCGAATTTTCTGTAGAATAAGGAATCTTGTATTTAGAATATTCTACGAAGTGATCTAGAAGTTGATAGACGTTTTATGGCCATTATAGGTTAAAGTACTACGAGTAGCGTAGTCTACTTGAAGGGTGGAAAAGGCTAGCAAGGTTATAGTACTTCGGAGCATTTTGCTAATTGTCGATAATCGTCGCGAGGTATGTGAACCTCTTCCTATCTTTTCTAGAATGATATGTTTTGTAACTATGTAGTACGGTAGACGTACATGTGTTAAGTGAATTTAGTTGGTTTACAACATAAAGTGTTATAACGGCTTTATGGGAAGTTTGTTATAACAACTTTATGTGGGTAAAGGAATGGTTGGTGGTTTTTAAAAGATAAATGACTTGATGTGAATTAGTAATGACTTGGTTTGTGTTAAAAAGTTGTGAAACCGCTTTTATGAGAAATGGGAAATTGGGGTTGTAAAAGGAATAATGTTATATTGAAATCTTTCGGAAATAAGAGACTTGAGTATTTGAAATTAGGCAAACGTGAACTTTTGGAAAAGAATGTTGTTCTTGATTTTAAAAAGGAAAGCGTGTTGTTTTACTTAAAAGTGTTAGTCACTCTATTTTAATACTACGGGTATCGGGTGACCTTTGTAAAAGAAATAAGTCTTTTAAAAGAATTTAACGTACGTAGTACTTTGGGGATTAAAACCTGGACTTTGGCATAAAATGAAAGTACCTCGAGCTAGGTGTAACTTACCTATGTTTGCGTGTGATAGCCTTGTTGTGCCAGTATTGTATTTTTATACCACCGCGTCTCTCAATGGAGGGCCGGTTGATTTGTTATGATCTTACTTGGACGTACCGGCAGTGACGGAGGATTCCACGGGTGCGCTCCTGTTAATAGCGTTATTCCATGGACTAGCTCTCCATGAGGTTTTGGTCGGCCTTGGTATCTGGTGGTTGGCTTTCGTACTTGCCTCGTCTCGTGGCTGATTCGGCCTTAGTACCTGGTAGTTAGCCTTCGCACTTGCCCCGTTCAGTTTAGTGGCGAAGTCTCGTGACACGGCCTTGGTACCTGGTAGTTAGCCTTCGTACTTGCCCCGGTCAGCTACGTGACACGGCCTTGGTACCTGGTAGTCAGCTTTCGTACTTGCCCCGTGTCAGCTTCGTGGTTTGGTTGCATAGTATTTGTCACGACCCGTTCCGGGGCCCGTGACTGGTGCCTTACCCGGGCACCCAAGCAGTCATACATCAGAGAAAATCAGCGGAAATATAAAACAAGACAAGAAACATTATTAAAAAGGAGAAACAGTTTATCTGAAGAAAAGCTTGCCTTTCGGCATATATATATAAACATAGTTTTGCAGTTACATCCCAACTGTACAATAGGACTACAGACCTCTAAGGAAGTAAACAACTATGGCGGGACAGGGCCCCGCCATACCCTGAATGTACAAAACTATCTACAATACAGGGAGATCATACCCAAAAGTAGAGCCTCCGGAGAAGATGGAGCTCCTGACACCAACGCAAAAGATCCTAAGGATGTGGATCTAGCACCTGCTTGCCCTTACCTGCGGCATGAACGCAGCCCCCCGAAGGAGGTCAGTACAACAGGTACTAAGTATGTGAAACTGTAAAGTACTTAAATGAAATCATATCATTTTAAAACAATTTTATAAATATGCACGAAACAACCAATGTAACCGCACATAGTGCCACATCATAAACAAGAGCAACAATAGGTAACTGTAACAGGTCTTTTCTAGGCTCCGAATGATCGAAGCAGGGCCAATTGCCCGTAGTATCACCATGCAAGCCTAATCCTGGACTCCCGTAGTTCGCATAGGCCACTCACATAGGCCCGCATAGGGTATAACCCCGCATCGAGGGTAGCTACTCCTCGGCATCGTCCTGGACTCGTAGTCCGCATGGCCACATAGACCGCATGAGGTATAACCCCGCACACTAACCTGGAACTCTCGTAGCTCCGCATAGGTCCCCTGGACCCGCATGAGGTATTCTCGAATCATGGTCCTGCATCACCGAGTCTACCCGCGTCGGAGCGGCTTAACCCCCGGTAACATGTCAAGAGGTGAGTGATATAATACCAACATAACAGCTTATCGTTAAACAACATAAGCACAACAAGAATACCCTCTTATACAAATGTTACAAGTCACTACCACACATAGCATCATATCATGTCTACTTATCAAACCATTTTATTATTCTTTCATAAATCAATATAAGTCTGTTATAAACACATAAGTAAACTGTTCCTTTTATCATTCTTAAGTTGTTATACCTAACTTCCCATAAAGCTAGTATAACTCTTAAGCTTGATGTTTAAAAACCAATTAGTTCTCTTCTGTAAGAAAATGATTCAATATTCTTTTTAAATGCTTTAAGATCCTTATTATTCAGGCTTAAGTCGCAAGACATTGCCGTAAGTATTATTCAGGCTTAAGTCAAAAGACATTGACGTAAGTATTATTCAGGCTTAAGTCAAAAGACATTGCCGTAAGTATTATTCAATTAACACGTGTACGTCTACCGTACTATATATATATTTTTAAAATATCATGCTTTAGGAAGAATCACATACCTTCTCGGCGAAAACCACCTGCCAAGTTGAATATGTCGCGCGCAGAGAATCAACCTATAATAGTCAGACACGTCTATCAACGTCTAGACTACTCTGTAAACAGTTCTAAGCAGAGGGTCCTTTATTCTACAGAAAATCGGGCAGCACTTCCCTACCCGGTGAGCTATTCAAGTCTACTGTGAAAACAGTCCTAAGTAAGTATAGTTCAATTATTCTTCTTTTAAACCCTTCTACTGTGATAACAGTTCAATTCTATTCTGTAATATTCTTCTAAGTATTTAATACTTATTCTTATACTTCTACAGTATGTATTCTCTAATTACAAAAGAAGGACAAGATTATTTACCTCGGTAAGCCCAATAATATCCTAGATAATACGTCGATCTTGAGCAAGGTTTAGCTCCTAAGTTGTACGCTCCGATAGCTCCAAGAACCCTTAGAAGTTCTTCACAACTTCTACTAAGTACTAAGGGATTTGGGCTAGGGTATTTTGGGCATTATAACAATACTAGAAGGCAACTTTTCTACCAAGGGAGGGGGGTAGGTTTCGGCTAGGCTAGGGGGGGGGTTGCCTCGGCCAAGCTTCACTCAAAGGGGGGGGGGGGGAGGGTGTGTTGGACGAAAAGGCTCAAGGGAGAGGAGAGGATTTTAGACTTGGAAAGTTTGTTTGTGGATGAAGAACTCTTCATCACAAAAGGGGTATTTATAGGTCAAGGGATGGCCAACCAATGGCCAAGATTATGCCAAGTGCAAGGCAAGTGTAAGGTCAAGATTTGGGCAAGTGTCCTTAGCCAACTTGCACACAAAATATCCTACCAACTACTTGACAAAAATGGCCATCCAATTCGGCTCACTTCCGCCACACATCCACTAATGAGAGGGTGGCAAGTGTCGCCCTCTCGTTGGTCCAAAGTGTTTCGTCTCTCGGAAAAATCCGCAAAAATTAGAAATGACATAGCCGGAATTTATCCTACGCGAGTTGTGTAAAATTTTTCGTCGGAAAACGATTCTTTTAATGAGTTGTGCCCAAAAAAACGTCTCATTGCCTACTTTAAGGCTAAACTTTCGTACGTACGCCCTCACGTACATACTCTGGAAATACGGGGTATAACATTCTCCCCTCCTTAGAAACATTCGTCCCGAATGTTCCTTCCCAAACGATTAACGATAAGATTCCTCATAACTTAAGCGATTGCAAATGCCACACACGGCGCGTAACAACACTTAGGCATAAACGATAACGAAAATTTACAAGTAGGAAAGTGAATTACGGAGGTGTGGGGAATAGGTGAGGATACTTCGCCTCATGTCCTCCTCGCCTTCCCGTCATCTCCTCCCCGAGCTCGTTCCGCCACGTAACTTTGTGGAAGCCACGCCCTTGGTCCGCAGACGCCTAACTCCGACGATCGATTATCGCTATGGGAATCTCTCATACGATAACCCCTGGTCACTGGACATCGTCAATCGGGTGCACCTAGATGAATCCCGATACATCTTCTCGGATAGAAACATGAAACACGGATGCACTACCTCGGATCGGACGGCAGATCCAACTCATAGGCGCCTTGCCTCTCGCGCGACAATGACACGGCCCAATGTACCTTGGTGAGTTTCCCTTTCTTCGAATCTCATCACACCCTTTATGGGTGACACCTTAGGAAACCAATCATCAACCTCGAACTCCGGATGCCGACGGTGATCTGCATATGACTTCGCCGACTACGGTGTGAGCAACCGCTCTGGATAAGCTTCACCTTATCCACCGCCGCTGCACCAAATCTGGTCCCACTAATCGCACTCGCCCATCGAACCAGCTATCGCGATCCGCACTTCCTCCACACAAGGCCTCATAAGGCGCCATCTGAATCTGGAGTGGTAGCTATTATTATACGCAAACTCAACTAGAGGCAAATGATCCTCCAGCTACCCCGGTCAATAACACGGGCTCGCAGATATCCTCGAGAGTCCGGATAGTGCGCTCGTCTGTCCGTGCATGCGTGGATGGAATGCAGTACTCAGACTCACCTGCGTCCCCAAACCCTTCTGGAAGGACCTCCAGAAGTTAGCCGTAAACTGGGCTCCTCTGTCTGATATGATCGAAATAGGGACTCCATGCAGTCTGACGATCTCTCGGATGTAAAGTCTGGCATAATCCTCAGCCGAAAAAGTCGTCATGACGGGAAGAAAGTGGGCTGATTTCGTCAGCCTGTCGACGATAACCCATATAGAATCATGTCTCCTCTGAGTGCGAGGTAATCCTGTGATGAAGTCCATGTTGATCACCTCCCACTTCCAGGTCGGGATTGTTATACCCCGTATTTCCAGAGTATGTACGTGAGGGCGTACGTATTAAATTTACGCCTTAAAGTTAGGCTAGGTTCGAAATTTGGGCACAAGTGCCGAAAAGAGTCGTTTTTCGACGAAACATTTTACTAAACTTGCGAAGGGAAAATTCCGGCTATGTCATTTCTAATTTTTGCGGATTTTTCCGAGAGACGAAACATTTTGGACCAACGAGAGGGCGACACTTGTCACCCTCTAATTGGAGCACGTTTTGGGCGGTAACTTGGACGATTGGAGGAGGGGTTAGGTAGGATATTTTTTTGTGCAAGTTGTGTGGTAGATGGATAAGGTACACATGGTGGAATCCTAGCCCTACACTTGCCTAACACTTGGGTGAATCTTGGCCATTGGTTGGCCATTTCTTGACCTATAAATACCCCCCCCCCCCTTTGGAAGACTTCTTCATCCTAAAATCTTTCTAAGTCTTGAAAGCTCTCTTCCTCCCCCCTTGAGTGTAGTATCTCGTCCAAAAGTTCCCCTTGTGAGAAGCTTGGCGAGAGGTCTCTCCCCACTGCCTAGTTGTTTTCGTATAATACCCTTTTTTTTGTGGTATAGAAATACTCTCCTAGTATTGTTATAATGCCCAAATACCTTGGCCCAAATACCTTGTAGTATTCCCAAGGTTACACTTTTACAAAAGCCCAGAAATACTATTATACTTCCCTCAGTCACAAAAACGAAACCCTAAGGAAAACCTTCATAGTCGGTTGAAGTGTTAAGTAGAAGTTGCGTAGAACTTCTAAGGGTTGTTTGGAGCCGATTGGAGCACTCGGAGTAGGAGCTAAACGTTGCTAAGGAGCGACATTAAACTCGGATAATTTTGGGGCTTATCGAGGTAAATACTACTGTCCTTCTAGTGTAATTGGAAATTACATACTATAGTAGTATAGAAATGAATATAAGATTCATAAGAAGAGAATTGAACTGTAATAGAAGGATATTACAAAAAAGACTTGAACTGAAATCACTTCAGAAGAATATAAGTAGAAGTTAAACTGTACTTACATAGGACTGTATATCTGATGATCGATAACCTTTATTGGTTGAATGTTCTGCAAGTAGCATGGGCTACTTAGAAGGTGGACCAGGCTAGCCGGGTTATAGCCGTGGAGCGTTTTGCTTATAGTCGATAATCGTCGCGAGGTATGTGATTCTTCTTATACTCTTGAGCATGAAGTATTTTAAAAGTATATATATATAGTACGGTAAACGTACGTGTGGCAATGTCTTTTGACTTAAGCCCGAATAATAAGAACCTTGAAATATTTTAAAGGAACATATATATAGTACGGTAGACGTACGTGTGTTAACTGAATGTAGTATTATGGAAATGTCTTTTGACTTAAGCCTGAATAATAAGAACCTTGAAATATTTTAAAGGAACATATATATAGTACGGTAGACGTACGTGTGGCAATGTCTTTTGACTTAAGCCTGAATAATAAGAACCTTGAAATATTTTAAAGGAACATATATATAGTACGGTAGACGTACGTGTGTTAACTGAATGTAGTATTATGGCAATGTCTTTTGACTTAAGCCTGAATAATAAGAACCTTGAAATATTTTAAAGGAACATATATATAGTACGGTAGACGTACGTGTGTTAACTGAATGTAGTATTATGGCAATGTCTTTTGACTTAAGCCTGAATAATAAAGAATCTTGAAGTATTTCAACAGAATTAAGAAACCTTTTTGAAAGAAGAGTAATGCTTGGTTTTGAAAACATAAGAGTTATACTAGCTTTATGGGAAGTTAGGTATAACGTCTTAAGAGAGATAAAGAGAATGGTTTACTGATTGTTAGAAGTTAAGAGACTTGATCTTATAAGATAAGAGACTTAACTTAAATGAATTAATATGAGTTTTGTGTGAAACCTCATCCGTGAGTAATGAGTACTTGGTTTTTAAAAGGGAATAATGTTTTACTGATTTCGGAAATCAGAATGAGTATCGACAAACCACTGCAGCGTTAATAAAGGAAAATGTAATGAATAATGAAGTATTATTAAAACCAGTAGAAACCTCCATCTGCATAGAAGCTAAGATGAGACAAAATGATATTACATTTCCTAGATCATGGCTGTTTTAATAAAGATGGTTATAAAATAAACTACTCACACATATGACATATGTTATTCAATTGTTTTAAAAGAGATTAAGACATTGAACTATGAAACTTTTCTAAAAAGAGACTTGAGTAATTGGAATTAGGCAAACTGGAACTTTAGGAAAAAGAAAGGCATTGTTATGTCTTAAATTGGTTTAAAACATAAAGTGTTATAACAGCTTTATGGGAAGTTAGTTATAACGACTTTATGAAAACAAAAGAAGGGTTTTATCATTGGTTTTAATGTGATAACTTGGCTTTAATAAGAGAAGTGTTTTGGTTTGCTAAAAATGTGAGTCACTCTATTTTATACTACGGGTATTGGGTGACTTCTATAAAAGGAATGGATCTCTTTAAAAGGAATTTAACGTACGTAGTACTTTAGGGTTAAAACCCGGACTTTGATATAAAATGGAAGTACCTCGAGTTGTGTATAACTTGCCTATGCTTGTTGTTGTGTAACTTGCCTATGCTTGTTGTGATAGCCTTTGTTGTAGAATTGTGTTTCTATACTACCGCGCCTCTCGTTGGAGGGCCGGTTGACTTGTTGAGAACTTACATAGACATGTCTACACCGATGCAGAATTCCGGGGGCATGTGGCCATGCGGCAGGGTTGATTACCCGATATATTGTTACTGTGGTTACATGGACATGTCTACACCGATGCAGAATTCCGGGGGCATGTGGCCATGCGGCAGGGTTGATCACCCGATATATTGTTGTTGATGTTACATGGACATGTCTACACCGATGCAGAATTCCGGGGGCATGTGGCCATGCGGCATTGTTATTATTATTGTTGCATCATGGACATGTCTACACCGATGCAGAATTCCGGGGGCATGTGGCCATGATGCGAACATGATTGATGTTGTGGGCGTGAGACCCATAGTTATATTTGAGTGACGACTTTGAGGGCGTGAGTCCCTGACTTACATGACTGCTTGTTTATCGTGAACTGTATTTTGGTTATCATACATGTCTCCTGCTTTATATAGACTGTTATGATTTAACTGCAGTATTTTCAGTTTCACATACTTGGTACCTGTTGTACTGACCTCCTTCGGGGGGCTGCGTTCATGCCGCAGGTAGAAGTACATTGGCTGTCGATCCCCGCTTTTAGGATCACCTTTCAGCGTATCGGGAAGCTCCGTTCCTTCGGAGGCTTATCTTTTGGTATGTGTTCCCTGAGTTGTAGGTTCTTGTACATTCGTGGTATGTGGGCCTTGTCCGTCATAGTTGTTGTAAATTTTAAGTCCGTAGTACTATTGTGGCGTGGTTGTAAAAAGATTAAACTGCTCAAGTTTTAGTTTTATATATATGCCGAAAGCGATTTTCTCTCGTATAAAATGTGTCTCATTTACAGCTTGTTTCATGTTTTATTTTTATGTTCGTGATTACTCGATGTACGACTACTTGGGTGCGGGTAAGGCACGATCCACGAGCAGGCAGTCGTGGCAGTGGTATCGAAGCGATTAATCCTCGGAAAGTGTCTCTGACCGTGTCTAGTAGAATCTTGATTATCGGTGTGTTGTGCACCACATCTATAATCGAGGAGGCTGCAGACATTTAGGATTGGTTTCCATTTCTTCTCATTCGAGATCGTGCCTTAGAGTGTGTGATAAGTTGGACCCTCCGACGTATTCCTTTCCTTTACGATTATGCCTCGCGTAGCGAAACCTGCACTGGATGGGCAAGCGATCGAGGAGCTATTAGTGGGATACTGAGGAGTACGAGCGCGAGCCGGTAAGTACTGAGGCAGTGCTTCCAGCGAGTTTCGCGACGCCCGGCACCGCAGAGTTTAGAGCGCGGCGGTGGCTGCCGAGACTCTGATGCACGAGCCTCGGTCCACGATGCAGGCGTAAGAGATGGGTTACAAGGAGATGGCCCGATTCGGCGAGTCGTGGCAGATATGAGGATAAGTGGGCCGCGGTTCGATGGCGCCCGTGGTTCACCCTAGATCGGATAGTTTGAGGCTACAGGACTTTACGAGATGTAGCCCGCGATTTCTACGGGTCGAGGCACGAGGATGATCCGCGAGTTCATCAAGCGATTCTGACGGATCATGAGTGATCAAGGCTTGAGACCGAGTCGGTGGTCTTAGGTTCGCATCGGCCGCGTGATACCGCAATGATCGGTTTGATTCGCGGGAGCTGTCGGGAGAGAATGCACTTCCGGCCGTTTGGGACGAGTTTTGAGGGCCTTCACGGCACATTTCTTGCCTCGCGGATGAGGAGGGCTCGGTAACGATTTTTGATGTTGAGGCGAACGCGTCTGATTCGGGAGTACAATGTGAGTTCGACTCATTGGCGGTATGTTCCGCATTAGTAGCTAATATGGAGGATCGAGTGCGATATATTACAGGGCTTGATGATTACCTAGCGAGAGAGTTGTTGGTGTAGCCCTTGGTAGGGCATGGACATTGCCCGCATGCAGCTTATGCACTTGGATGTGAGGCGGAGAAATCGGCGGAAGGGCCGAGATCGGCAGAAGGGCGAGCAGCAGGTCCTTTGGTGACTTTCGAGGCGGACCGCCTCAACGAAATTTAGTTTTGTACCTCCGCAAGGCACGAGTGGTCCTCCACAACCTTCGTGGCATCCAGAGTATCTGAGGCGGTCGAGCTCCGTGGGTTCAAGTTTCGGGGAGTAGGGTGTTGGCGGTGCGATCACCCTACCCGGTGTGGTCGATGTGGTAGACCGCATTTTGGGAATGTAGTGGTGCCAAGGAGCTTGTTATTTTGCGCCACAGGCCATTTTGCGAGGAACTGCGACCAAGGGTAGCACGGACGTTACGACTCACCTTCAGATCGGTCGGTTCATCGCCTTCACTAGTTATGCGCCCTGCAGGGCATGACTGTGATTAGAAAAGCGGTAGAGACAGGTATATCCTTAACCCTCTAGAGACTTGTATGTATTGATGCTATGATGATGTGTTAAGTGTTATGTTCGGATATCTTGTGCTAAAATGTGATTTAGAAACACGTTAGTAAACGTAAGCACAAAGGTGAGGAAATGATGAACCTTAGAATATTACAATTGAGACCTTAGATGTAAGGCCGTCTTGAGTGTGATTTTGCAAGTAATCCTTGTCGAGAGCATTTATGCCTAGAATGTATTGTGTGATAAGTCCCCGGGTAGTGTGAAATGGAAGTGGTAGCTTTCATGACTGTCTGAGTAAGATTGTTCGGAGCGGGAACAAGAGCGTGATGCATTAAGTAGGTCGGGTTGGGGCCATGTTGAGGGCCAACCCGCGGCCTGTTTAGAGGTAGGGTCAGCTCTGGGTGGTCCCGCCAGGTGGTAGGGTCACGAGGGTGCTAGGCCCAAGTTTAGATAACCATCGTATAAGTTCGTGGATGCATTCGACCAGAATCGGTTCGTGAAGGCCGGGAATGGCCTTAAAGGAAGCGAAGCTAGTGAGATGACCAAGTTTGGAGGTGGTGACTCCAAAGTTTTGGAAACTGAAGCGATGACTGAAGTGTGGTACATATACTAGAAGAGTTCAAGTGTTCAAGAAGGGCACGGCGAGTAAGGAAGGAAGGGAACGTGTGTTATTCCGTGGCCAAGCTGTGGCATTGGCAACTTGCAGAGGAACTTCATCATTATCCGTCTTGAGAAGGAACATTCGGGACGAATGTTTCTAAGGAGGGGAGAATGTTATACCCCGTATTTCCATAGTATGTACGTGAGGGCGTACGTATTAAATTTAAGCCTTAAAGTTAGGCTAGGTTCGAAATTTGGGCACAAGTGCCGAAAAGAGTCGTTTTTCGACGAAACGTTTTACTAAACTTGCGAAGGGAAAATTCCGGCTATGTCATTTCTAATTTTTGCGGATTTTTCCGAGAGACGAAACATTTTGGACCAACGAGAGGGCGACACTTGTCATCCTCTAATTGGAGCACGTTTTGAGCGGTAACTTGGACGATTGGAGGAGGGGTTAGGTAGGATATTTTTTGTGCAAGTTGTGTGGTAGATGGATAAGGTACACATGGTGGAATCCTAGCCCTACACTTGCCTAACACTTGGGTGAATCTTGGCCATTGGTTGGCCATTTCTTGACCTATAAATACCCCCCCCCCCTTTGGAAGACTTCTTCATCCTAAAATCTTTCTAAGTATTGAAAGCTCTCTTCCTCCTCCCTTGAGTGTAGTATCTCGTCCAAAAGTTCCCCTTGTCGGAAGCTTGGCAGGGTCTCTCCCCTAGCCTAGTTGTTTTCATATAATACCCTTTTTTTGTGGTATAGAAATACTCTCCTAGTATTGTTATAATGCCCAAATACCTTGGCCCAAATACCTTGTAGTATTCCCAAGGTTACACTTTTACAAAAGCCCAGAAATACTATTATACTTCCCTCAGTCACAAAAACGAAACCCTAAGGAAAACCTTCATAGTCGGTTGAAGTGTTAAGTAGAAGTTGCGTAGAACTTCTAAGGGTTGTTTGGAGCGGATTGGAGCACTCGGAGTAGGAGCTAAACGTTGCTAAGGAGCGACATTAAACTCGGATAATTTTGGGGCTTATCGAGGTAAATACTACTGTCCTTCTAGTGTAATTGGAAATAACACACTATAGTAGTATAGAAATGAATATAAGATTCATAAGAAGAGAATTGAACTGTAATAGAAGGATATTACAAAAAAGACTTGAATCAAATCACTTGGAAGAATATAAGTAGAAGTTAAATGATTTACATAGATTTGTATATACTGTAGATCGATAACCTTTATTGGTTGAATGTTCGCAAGTAGCATGGGCTACTTAGAAGGTGGACCGTGCTAGCCGTTATAGCCGTGGAGCGCTTTTGCTTATAGTCGATAATCGTCGCGAGGTATGTGATTCTTCTTATACTCTTGAGCATGAAGTATTTTAAAAGTATATATATATAGTACGCAGACGACGTGTGGCAATGTCTTTTGACTTAAGCCTGAATAATAAGAACCTTGAAATATTTTAAAGGAACATATATATAGTACGGTAGACGTACGTGTGTTAACTGAATGTAGTATTATGGCAATGTCTTTTGACTTAAGCCTGAATAATAAGAACCTTGAAATATTTTAAAGGAACATATATATAGTACGATAGACGTACGTGTGGCAATGTCTTTTGACTTAAGCCTGAATAATAAGAACCTTGAAATATTTTAAAGGAACATATATATAGTACGGTAGACGTACGTGTGTTAACTGAATGTCTTTTGACTTAAGCCTGAATAATAAGAACCTTGAAATATTTTAAAGGAACATATATATAGTACGGTAGACGTACGTGTGTTAACTGAATGTAGTATTATGGCAATGTCTTTTGACTTAAGCCTGAATAATAAAGAATCTTGAAGTATTTCAACAGAATTAAGAAACCTTTTTGAAAGAAGAGTAATGCTTGGTTTTGAAAACATAAGAGTTATACTAGCTTTATGGGAAGTTAGGTATAACGTCTTAAGAGAGATAAAGAGAATGGTTTACTGATTGTTAGAAGTTAAGAGACTTGATCTTATAAGATAAGAGACTTAACTTAAATGAATTAATATGAGTTTTGTGTGAAACCTCATCCGTGAGTAATGAGTACTTGGTTTTTAAAAGGGAATAATGTTTTACTGCTTTCGGAAATCAGAATGAGTATCGACAAACCACTGCAGCGTTAATAAAGGAAACTGTAATGAATAATGAAGTATTATTAAAACCAGTAGAAACCTCCATCTGCATAGAAGCTAAGATGAGACAAAATGATATTACATTTCCTAGATCATGGCTGCTTTAATAAAGATGGTTATAAAATAAACTACTCACACATATGACATATGTTATTCAATTGTTTTAAAAGAGATTAAGACATTGAACTATGAAACTTTTCTAAAAAGAGACTTGAGTAATTGGAATTAGGCAAACCGAACTTTAGGAAAAAGAAAGGCATTGTTATGTCTTAAATTGGTTTAAAACATAAAGTGTTATAACAAACTTTATGGGAAGTTAGTTATAACGACTTTATGAAAACAAAAGAAGGGTTTTATCATTGGTTTTAATGTGATAACTTGGCTTTAATAAGAGAAGTGTTTTGGTTTGCTAAAAATGTGAGTCACTCTATTTTATACTACGTATTGGGTGACTTCTATAAAAGGAATGGATCTCTTTAAAAGGAATTTAACGACGTAGTACTTTAGGTTAAAACCGGACTTTGATATAAAATGGAAGTACCTCGAGTTGTGTATAACTTGCCTATGCTTGTTGTTGTGTAACTTGCCTATGCTTGTTGTGATAGCCTTTGTTGTAGAATTGTGTTTATACTACCGCGCCTCGTTGGAGGGCCGGTTGACTTGTTGAGAACTTACATGGACATGTCTACACCGATGCAGACCGGCATGCGTACGCGGCAGGTTGATTCCCTGATATATTGTTCTTGTGGTAACATGGACATGTCTACACCGGCGCATAATTCCGGCATGTGGCTACGCGGCAGGTTGATCACCCGATATATTGTTGTTGATGTTACATGGACATGTCTACACCGGCGCAGACCGGCATGTGGCTGCGGCATTGTTATTATTGTTGCATCATGGACATGTCTACACCGATGCAGATTCCGGCATGTGGGCCATGATGCGAACATGATTGATGTTGGGCGTGAGACCCATAGTTATATTTGAGTGACGACTTTGAGGCGTGAGTCACGACTTACATGATCGCTTGTTTATCGTGAATCGTATTTTGGTTATCATACATGTCTCCCGCTTTATATAGATCGTGATGATTTAATCGCAGATTTTCGATTTCACATACTTGGTACTGTTGATCGACCTCCTTCGGGGCGCGTTCATGCCGCATGAAGTACATTGGTGTCGATCCCCGCTTAGGATCACCTTTCAGCAGATCGGAAGCTCCGTTCCTTGAGGCTTATCTTTTAGTATGTGTTCCCGAGTTGTAGGTTCTTGTACATTCGTGGTATGGCGGGCCCCGTCGTCATAGTTGTTGTAAATTTTAGGTGCAGTAGTACTATTGTGGCGTGGTTGTAAAAAGGATTAAACTGTTCAAGTTTTAGTTTTATATATACACCGAAAGGCGATTTTCTCTCAGATAAAATGTGTCTCATTTTACAGTTGTTTCATGTTTTATTTTTATGTTCCGCTGATTACTCTGATGTACGACTACTTCGGTGCCCGGGTAAGGCACGATCCACGGCCCGAACGGTCGTGACAGTGGATCTCTATCGTCAGAATAAAACCACCGTGCCTCCGTGCTCTACCTTCACCCGACAACACGCACCGAGCTACGAACTCGCAACGCCCTCTTCAAGCCATCCCACCAATACACGATCTAAGGTCGTGGTACATCTTGGTCGACCACGATGGACAGAGTAACGCCGCTACCGCGGTGCTTCCTCAAGAACTCGCCGCCAAGTCCTCAAACATCCGAACACACAACCCGCCTCTCAAACCTTAGCACCCATCCTCAAAAGGACCCTTCCTCACGAAGAGTCGTATCACGATAACGTGTCAAAATCGGATCCTCGAATCGCTGCCTCTTCACCTCTCGACGATGGAAGACTCGCAACCTCACGAACTCGAACCCCACCGCTATCGTAATCAATCAAGCGGACACCAAGGCTCGCTAATCGATGCAAATCACGAACCATGTCCTCCTCTCGCCGCACATCCGATAGACTCCCATCGACCTACGACTAAGAGACCGCCACAACATTGGCCTTCCCGTGGTACAGATATCAACATCGTAATCCTTAAGCAACTCTAACCACCGTCTCGCCGTAAGTTCAGCTCCTCTGGTGAAGATATACCGAGGCTCTTGTGGTCTGTATAAATATCCACATGACCCCATACAAATAGTGCCTCCAGATCTTGGCGTGAATCACCGCCGCTAACTCCAAATCATGGGGGTAGTTCCTCGTGTTTCTTCACTGTCGGGATGCATACGCTTATAACCTTGCCATCCGCATCAACACACATCCCAACCCGATGCCCGACGATCACAATACACGACATAACCGTCGACCTCCGAAGAGTAAGAACGGGCGGTCGTCGCCTCCTTCAAAGAATCGAAACCCCGCCACAAGCATCACCCATCAAACTTAGCCGCTCCGAGTCACCTAGTCAATGGTGCAGAGATAG
The DNA here is from genome assembly GCA_029844215.1 of Przewalskia tangutica. NCBI lineage: Eukaryota > Viridiplantae > Streptophyta > Magnoliopsida > Solanales > Solanaceae > Przewalskia > Przewalskia tangutica. The sequence goes on from CM056727.1 coordinate 72,413,669, forward strand.
AAGCAAACTTCTACGAACCGATAATAACTCGCAAGGCCTAAAATCGCGAACCTCGCCGGAGTAGTAGGTCTAGGCCAAGTCCTCGATCGCCGATCTTGCCGTATCCACTCGAATGCCATCGGCCAAAATATGCCCAAGAAAAGCCACCGAGTTAAACAAAACTCACATTTGGAAAACTTGGCGTATAATCGTTGGTCTGGAGAATCACAAGACAGTCCTCAAATGCTCCGCATGCTCCTGCTCTGAGCGAGAATAAACCAAGATATCATCGATGAACACTATCACAAATGTGTCCAAAAATTGTTTGAACACTCGGTTCATCAAATCCATGAATACCGCCGGAGCGTTGGTCAAACCAAACGACATAACCCTAAACTCGTAGTGCGTCTGCATCGTCAGGAATGATCTAGGGATGTCCGACTCTCGACGCACTTTGATGATAGCCCGACCGTAGATCAATCTTGGAGAAACATCTCGCACTCGCAACCGGGTCGAACAAATCATCAATCACGGGAAGGGTATTCGTTCTTAATGGTCACCTTGTTCACCGTCAGATCAACACACATGCGCAGCGTCCCGTCCTTCTTCTTCACGAACAATACCGGCGCTCCCCAGGGAGAAACACTAGGCCTGATGAAGCCCTTCTCCAGCAAATCTCTAAGCTGATCCTTCAACTCTCTCAACTCGGCAGGTGCCATTCTGTATGGCGGAATGGAAATAGCCGAGTGTCCGCAACACATCTATACAAAACTCGATCTCCTCTCGGGAGGATACCCGGAGGTCGCCTCGAAACACGCCCGGGAACTCTCTCGACTACCGAACCGATGAAAATCTGGTACTGCAGCCTCAGTATCAAACACCCGAACGAGATGGTAGATGTACCCCTTCTGCACCATCTTCCTAGCCTTGAGGTAGGAAATAAACCTACCCCTCGGCGATACAGTGCTCCCCTCCCACTCAACAACCGGCTCCTCAGGAAACTGGAACCGTACTACTCTCTCCCTGCAGTCTACATTGGCGTAGCAAGAAGCTAGCCAATCCATACCCATGATCACGTCGAAATCAGTCATATCCAACTCTATCAAGTCGGCTAGGGTCTGACGACTGTAAATGGTCACTGGACAAGCCCTATATACCCGCCGAGCTACCACCGAATCACCCACTGGCGTAGCTACCTCGAAAGGGTCTATGGACTCAGGCTCTATCCCTATCCTACTAGCAATAAGGGGAGATATATAGGACAGAGTAGAACCCGGATCTATCAAGGCATACACATCAAATCCAGAAACTGATAAGGTACCTGTGACGACATCAGGTGAGGCCTCCTGATCCTGCTACCGACAAGGCATAAATGCGTTCTGGGACCGCTAGAATCGGGACCGAGCCACGACCTGCGCGACTTGCTGGTCCATGAGTACCACGCCCTCGGCGAGTAATCGCTTGGATGAAGAAGACCAAGAAAAGAACTCGTAGTCGACTTACTATTATCTCGTGACCGCCTTGGTCTGACAGCCGCAAAGTGACCACTGGCTACAATCGAAACAAGCTCTCGTAGCACCACAACTCCCGGTGGGATCTACCGTGACGCCACACCGGGGAGGGGGTGGTCCCGACGGCCAAGACCTCTCGCTGCTCGACGCTCAAGCTCGGGCCACGGTTCGCCTCGAATATCTCGGCCGTGGCCGAGACGGCAGGTGGTGCTCAGCCGGCCGTGGTGCAAATCTAGATCGCTGCCGAGGCCGCCACCATGATAGCCACCAAAAGACCTCGCCGCCCCGGCCTTCTTCGCTGTCACAACCCGTCGGTCTACGCCTCGCATCCAAGAGCATGAGCTGCGTGCGGGTAATGTCCATACGGTGAAGAGAAACACCCGCACAAGATTCGCCATATAATCATCTAGCCCGTGGCGTGCGGTGCACCCTATCCTCCATATTCGCTACTAACGCTGGGACATATCGAGCCAATGAATCAAACTCGACATTGTACTCCCTAACAAGGCCCTTCTCTCGCCTCAAGAACAAAAATCTATCGCCCGCTCTCCTCATCCGCGAGGCAAGAAGTGAGTGAGGAAAGCCTCCGAGAACTCATCCCAAGTAGGCGGGACGCGTGCTCTCCCGATAACTCCCACGAATCAAACCAATCGATCGCGGTATCACGAGGCCGACGCGAACCGGCGTCACGGACTCGGTCTCTCGACGCCTTGATCACCCGCATGATCCTTCAGAATCGACGGATGAACTCCTGCGGATCATCCTCCGCCTCGACCGTAGAACTCGCGGGCTACAACTCAGAAATCCGTAGCCTCAAACCGCTCGCCTCGGGTGAACCACGGTGCTATCGGGCCGGAATCGAATCGCCAGATCCACTGCCCTCATGTTCGCCATGATCCCGCCGAATCGGGCCATCTCTTCAGAACCCATCTCATCTCGCTTCCAGCCGTGGGATCGAGGTGTAGGTATTGTGGTCTCATCACCATCGCTGCGCCCTAAACCTCTCGGTCGGGCGGCGTCGTAGAACTCGCCGTCTGCATCGACCGGGCTCGAGCCCTCGTGACTCTAGGTGTCCCACTAGCAGCCTCCTCGCTTTGCCTTCCGCCCGGGTTGCCTTACGTGGAGGCATAACTGTTACAGAAAAGGAATACGTTAGAGGGGTCCAACTTTAACACAACTCTAAAGCACGATCTCAGAGTGAGAAGAATGGAAACCAATCCTAAATATCCTATAGCCTCCTGATTATTGGTGTGGTGCACAACACACCGATAATCAAGACTCTACTAGATACGGTATGTAGACACTTTCTGAGGATTAACTGCTCTGATACCACTTTTGTCACGACCCGTTCCGGGGCCCGTGACTGGTGCCTTACCCGGGCACCCAAGCAGTCATACATCAGAGAAAATCAGCGGAAATATAAAACAAGACAAGAAACATTATTAAAAAGGAGAAAGCTTTATCTCAAGAAAAGCTCGCTTTTCGCATATATATATAAACATAGTTTTGCTACATCCCAACCGTAGAATAGGACTACGCACTTAAGGAAGTAAACAATTATGGCGGACAGTGGCCCGCCATACCGAATGTACAAAACTATCTACAATACAGGAGATCATACCCAAAAGTAGAGCCTCCTAGAAGATGGAGCTCACGACACCAACGCAAAAGATCCTAAGGATGTGGATCTAGCACTGCTGCCCTTACTGCGGCATGAACGCAGCCTCGGCGAGGTCAAGATAACAGTACTAAGTATGTGAAATCAGAAAGTACTTAAATGAAATCATATCATTTTAAAACCAATTTTATAAATATGCACGAAACAACCAATGAATCGCACATAGTGCCACATCATAAACAAGAGCAACAATAGGTAATCAGAATGTGTCTTTTCTAGCCGTGAATGATCAAGCAGGCCAATTTCCGTAGTATCACCATGCAAGCCTAATCCTAGACCCTCAGAGTCCGCATAGGCCACTCACATAGGCCCGCATAGGTATAACCCCGCATCGAGGGTAGCTACTCCTAAGATCGCCCCGACTCGTAGTCCGCATGGCCACATAGACCGCATGAGGTATAACCCCGCACACTAACCTGGAACTCTCGTAGCTCCGCATAGGTCCCCTGGACCCGCATGAGGTATTCTCGAATCATGGTCCCAGACCGCCTGAGTCTACCCGCATCGGAGGCGACAACCCCAGAATACATGTCAAGAGGTGAGTGATATAATACCAACATAACAGCTTATCGTTAAACAACATAAGCACAACAAGAATACCCTCTTATACAAATGTTACAAGTCACTACCACACATAGCATCATATCATGTCTACTTATCAAACCATTTTATTATTCTTTCATAAATCAATATAAGTCTGTTATAAACACATAAGTAAATTGTTCCTTTTATCATTCTTAAGTTGTTATACCTAACTTCCCATAAAGCTAGTATAACTCTTAAGCTTGATGTTTAAAAACCAATTAGTTCTCTTCTGTAAGAAAATGATTCAATATTCTTTTGAAATGCTTTAAGATCCTTATTATTCAGGCTTAAGTCGCAAGACATTGCCGTAAGTATTATTCAGGCTTAAGTCAAAAGACATTGCCGTAAGTATTATTCAGGCTTAAGTCAAAAGACATTGCCGTAAGTATTATTCAATTAACACGTGTACGTCTACCGTACTATATATATATTTTTAAAATATCATGCTTTAGGAAGAATCACATACCTTCTCGGCGAAAACCACCTGCCAAGTTGAATATGTCGCGCGCAAAGAATCAACCTATAATAGTCAGACACGTCTATCAACGTCTAGACTACTCAGAACAGATTCTAAGTAGAGGTCCTTTATTCTACGGAAAATCGGGCAGATTTCCTACCCGTGAGCTACTCAAGTTCATCTGTGAAAACAAATTCTAAGTAAGTATAGTTCAATTATTCTTCTTTAAACCCTTCTCATCGTGATAACTTCAATTCTATTCTTAATATCCTTCTAAGTATTTATACTTATTCCTATACTTCTACAGTATGTATATTCTAATTACAAAAGGAGGATAAGGTTATTTACCTCGGTAAGCCCAATAATATCCTAGATAATACGTCGATCCTGAGCAAGGTTTAGCTCCTAAGTTGTATGCTCCGATAGCTCCAAGAACCCTTAGAAGTTCTTCACAACTTCTACTAAGTACTAAGGGATTTGGGCTAGGTATTTTGGGCATTATAACAATACTAGAAGGCAACTTTTCTACCAAGGGAGGGGGTAGGTTTCTGCCTAGGCTAGTGGTTGCCTCGGCCAAGCTTCACTCAAAGAGGGGGGGGGGGGGAGGGTGTGTTGGACGAAAAGGCTCAAGGGAGAGGAGAGGATTTTAGACTTGGAAAGTTTGTTTGTGGATGAAGAACTCTTCATCACAAGAGGGGTATTTATAGGTCAAGGGATGGCCAACCAATGGCCAAGATTATGCCAAGTGCAAGGCAAGTGTAAGGTCAAGATTTGGGCAAGTGTCCTTAGCCAACTTGCACACAAAATATCCTACCAACTACTTGACAAAAATGGCCATCCAATTCGGCTCACTTCCGCCACACATCCACCAATGAGAGGGTGACAAGTGTCGCCCTCTCGTTGGTCCAAAGTGTTTTGTCTCTCGGAAAAATCCGCAAAAATTAGAAATGACATAGCCGGAATTTATCCTACGCGAGTTGTGTAAAACGTTTCGTCGGAAAACGATTCTTTTAATGAGTTGTGCCCAAAAAAACGTCCCATTGCCTACTTTAAGGCTAAACTTTCGACGCACGCCTCACGCATACTCGGAAATACGGTATAACAGATTGTTAGTACGACCTGGTATCTAGTAGTTGGATTTCGATTTTGCCCTGGCCATCGATGATGCGGCTTTGGTATCCGGTAGTTAGCCTTCAGATTGCCCCAGACGGTTTATGACACAGGTGGACTCGTGTTCATGTGTACTCCTTGGTGTTGTTCTATCATGGGATCACGACGGTGAGGAAGGAATTCCACGGGCACGATTGATGTTGTGGGCGTGAGACCCATGGATATATTTTGAGTGATGACTTGGAGGGTGTGAGTCCCTGACTTGACATGACTGCTTATATGTTGTGTACTGTAGTTTGGTTATCATACATGTCTCCTGCTTTATATTGACTATTATGATTTCATTACTGATTTTCGCCACATACTTGGTACTGTTATCGACCTCCTTCGGGGGTGTTATACCCCGTATTTCCAGAGTATGTACGTGAGGGCGTACGTATAAAAGTTTAAGCCTTAAGTAGGCAAAGGGACGAAATTTGTGCACAACTAGCGAAAAGAATTGTTTTCCGACGAAACGTTTTCCAAACTTTGCGAGGGGAAAATTACGGTTGCGACATTTATTATTTTTGCGGATGTTTTTCCGAGAGATGAAATATTTTGGACCAACGAGAGGGCGACACTTGTCACCCTCAAGTGGGCGGTCTTGTGGCCGATGGTGTGCACGTTTTGTGCCATGTTTTGTGGCCTAAACCATGGGTCAATGTTTGGAGTGAATTGAGGAGTAGATGGCTAGGGGGCACTTGGGCAAATCCTCACCCTCCACTTGCCCACCACTTGTCTTGATCTTGGCCATTGATTTCCCTATAAATACCCCCTTTGAAGACTTCTTCATCCACAAACATTTTCTAAGTCTTGAAAAGCCCTCTCCCTTAGTGTAGCTCTCGTCCAAAGAGCTCCTCCCCTTGAGAAGGCCTTGGCGAAACAACCCCCTTGCCTAGTTGTTCTCGTAAAATACCCCCTTGGTAGAACTTCTGGGTTGTTTGGAGCAGTTGAGCGCTCGAGTAGGAGCTAAACGTTGCTCAGGATCGACATTTAAACTTGGATAATTTTGGGCTTATCGAGGTAAATACTCTTGTCCTTATATTGTAATTGGAAATTACATACTGTAGTATAGAAATGAATATAAGACTCATAGAAGGATATTACAGAAAAGAATTGAACTGAAATCACATCAGAAGAATATTAAAGAAGAAGATTAAATCAGACTTACATAGATCGTATTTACAAAGAGACTTGTGTAGCTTAACGGCAGGAAGTCTCGCCCGATTTTCCGTAGAATAGAGAACCCTCTGCTTAGAATATTCTACAGAGTAGTCTAGACGTTGATAGACGTATATGCCTTTATAGGTTGAAAGTTCTGCGAGTAGCATGTTATACTTGAAAGGTGGACAAGGCTAGTCGGGTTATAGCGGTGGAGCATTTTGCTATTAGTTGATAATCGTCGCGAGGTATGTGATTCTTCCTATCCTCTTGAGCATGATATTTTAAAAGAATATATATAGTATGGTAGACGTACGTGTGTTAACTGAACGTGGTTTTACTGCGATGTCTTTTGACTTGAGTCTAATAATAAGAATCTTGAAGTATTTCAGAAGAGTTAAGAAGAGTAATACTTGGTTTTAAAAGTTTAAGAGTTATACTAGCTTTATGGGAAGTTAGGTATAACGACTTAAGAAAGATAAAAAGAATGGTTTACTGATTTTAGAAGTTAAGAGACTTGATCTTAAAAGATAAGAGACTTGACTTAATATGAATTTTGTTAGAAAGTGTGAAACCTCATTCGTGAGTAATGAGTACTTGGTTTTTAAAAGGAATAATGTTTTACTGATTTCGGAAATCAGAATAAGTATCGAACAAACCACTGCAGCGTTAATAAAGGGAAATGTTTTGACTAATTAAGTATTATTAAAACCAGTAGAAACCTCCATCTGCATTGAAGATAAGATGAGACAAAATGATATTACATTTCCTGGATCATGGCTGCTTTATTAAGATTGTTATGAACAGGAATAACCTACTCACACCTAAGGCATATGTTCTCTGATTGTTTTAAAAGAGAATTATATTATTAAGTGATTAAAACTATGAACTACGAAACCCTTCGAAAATGAGAAACTTGAGCATTTGAAATTAGGCAAACTTGAACGTTTGAATAATAATGTTGTTACTTGATTTTACAAAGGGAAGTGTTTTGGTTTACTTAAAAAGATAGTCACTCTATTTTTATACTACGGATATTGTGTGACTTTTGTGAAAGAAACGGATCTTTTAAAGAGTTAATGTATGAAGTACTTTGGGGATAAAAACCCGAACTTGTTAACATAAAGTAGAAAGTACCTTGTGTGAATAACTTGATTGTGTTGGTTTGTGATAGCACGTAATACTTTCTTGTTGATTTGATAAGTAAACATGTTTAGGATGCTACGTGTGTTAGTATCTTGTGATGTTTGTGTAAAGGGGCTTCCCCTAGATTGTGCTTACGTTGTTTAACGATAAGCCGTTATGATAGTATTGTACCACTCACCTCTTGACATGATATCGGGGTTGTCGCCTCCGACGCGGGTATACTCAGCGGTCTAGACTATGATTCGAGAATACCTCATGCGGTCCAGGGACCTATGCGAACTACGAGAGTTCCGGTGTTAGTGGCGGTCTATATGGCCATACGGCCTACGCGCCACGCGGATCGCGAGTCCGTGATGCCGGAGTAGCTACCCCGACGCGGAATACCTCACGCGGGCCTATGTGTGGCCTATGCGAGTCGCGGAAGTTCCAGGATTAGACGCGCGACATTTGATATCGCGGCGAGTGGCCGCCGATCATGTGGCGTTCAGACAGCACTCGTGATACGCTTTATGACTTTGTTGGTACTGTGGGTTTTAGTAGTCGGCTATGACTTCAGACTTACCCCAGACGGTTTTATTATGACACAGTGGGACTCGTGTTCATGTGTGTTCCTTGGTGTTTTTATATCATAGATCGCCGGCAGAGGAAGGTATTCCACGCATGATTGATGTTGGGCGTGAGACCCATAGTTATATTTGAGTGATGACTTTGAGGCGAGTCCCCGATTTGACATGACCGCTATTTATCAGGAACTATAGTTTGGTTATCATATATGTCTCCCGCTCATATAGACTACTATGATTTCATTTACGATTTTCGATTTCACATACTTGGTACTGTTGTATCGACCTCCTTCGGGCTGCTCATGCCACAGTAGAGGTACACCGTGTTGATCCTCGCTCATGTGGTCACAGCGTTTGGGAAGCTCCGTTTCTCGGAGGCTTATCTTGGGTATAGTCCTCGCTGCTTTAGGTACTTACATTCAGGGGTATGGCAGGGCCCTGTCCCGCCATTGTTGTTATATCATTCTTAGAGGTCTATAGTACTATTGTGGGCAGAGTTTGTAAAAGGGATGTAACTGTTCGGATTAAAGTTTTTATATATATATGCCGAAAGGCAACTTTTCTCAGATAACTGTTTCACACTTCATGTTATTTCATGTCTTGTTTTATATTCCGCTGATTACTCTGATGTTGTATCACTAGGGTGCCCGGTAAGACACTACCACGCCCGGGTTCGGGTCGTGACAAAAGTGGTATCAGAGCAGTTAATCCTCGGAAAGTGTCTACAGACCATATCTATTAAAGTCTTGATTATCGGTGTGTTGTGCACCACACCAATAATCAGGAGGCTATAGGATATTTAGGATTGGTTTCCATTCTTCTCACTCTGAGATCGTGCTTAGAGCTGTGTTATAAGTTGGACCCCTCTAACGTATTTCTTTCCTTACCGTTATGCCTCCGTAAGGCAACCCGCCTGTGGGCAATGCGCCGGCGAGGCGCGAGTAGAGCAGAGAGGGTTACTAGGGCACGTGCCCAATCATCACCGAGGTGGTGCTTCATTCGGGAGTTCTGCGACGACACCACCCCAAAGAGAGTCTAGCGTATGGCAGCAGCTCCATCTGCGCCATGATATTTGAACCTTCGCCCACGACCGAGTGCGAAGTATGGATTTCAAAGAGACGACCACATTAGCTATAGAGTTAGCAACGAGAGTATTTTATGTACCGACTTATCACGGTCTTGATGACTATCTAAGAGAGGTTGTGCAAGAGTAGCTCTTCGAGCCGAGCATGGCTCGCAGACGGGCTTATGCACAAAGCCGAGAAACGTAGATCGACGGGTTGACCAAGATCAGTAAGAGGCGAACAACAGGTCCTTGGTAACTTTCGAGGCGAATCGCCTCGCCAGCAGATCGATATGCGCCTCGCCAAGCAGGCAGTGGTCCTCCACGCACTTCGTGACGCTCGAGGTATGCCGAGTTGGTCGAGCTCGTGGCTTCGATTCACAGATACACGAGGTTCCACCACCGGATTCGATTTTCCTCAGTATTCACAACAGTGGCGGCGCCATCCCGGGAATGTCGTCTTTTTGTGGAAGCAAGTAGGAGGACTCAGCCTACCAGATCAGTTGCGGATTCAGTGGCTCTGAGAGGAAGGGGTGTTAGCCAGAGGAGGCCACCCCGACCTCGGTGTGGCCGTTGTGGAAGATGTCATTGTGGGGAGTGTCGTACTTCTACGACAGCTTGTTATGCTTGCGGCTAGCAGGGCCATTTTGCGGGGAATTGTCCGACCAGAGGTGGCGCGGATGTAGAGACTCAGCCTTCAGGATCAGTGACTAGTTCATTACCTCCCCTAGCTATGCGCCCAACAGGGTAGGATGGATTAGAACGACAAAGGGGAGTGAAGAAGTAGATACATGTATATCCTTAACCCTCTAGAGATTTGTATGTGTGATAAGATGAGTATATCTTAAGTGTTATGTTCAGATAGCATTGTGCTAATTGTGATTAGGAATCATGGTTAGTTAAAAGGGTAAGATTGGGGATAAGGGAAAGTGTGAGCCTTAGAATGTTGTACGTAGAGACCTTAGAGGCGAGGCCATCTTGAGTAAAAGATTAATTTTTATGTTTATCGGAGTGCATAGTGCACGTGAGATTATTTGTGTGATAAGTCCCTGAGTAGTGTGAAATAAAAGAGGGTAGTTGAGCTAAGAAGACCACTAGGTTTTCGTGACTCGATGGTGAGATTGTTCCGGATCGGGGAACAAGAGCTTGGCGCAAAGTGGGTCGGGTTGAGGCCAATCGCGGGTCAACCCGCGGCCTGTATTATGATGGGGTCAGTTCGAGGTGGTCCCGCCAGGTGGCAGGGTCATGAGGGTGTTAGGCCCAAGTTTAGTTAACCATCGTACGAGTTCGTGGATGCGTCGACCATGAGTCGGCGAGGTCAGCCCATCTTATCTTTCGCCAGACCGTACTCGGCAGAGGTTATGCGAGTTGTTATATCGTGAAGGTTGTAAGGTTGCACGAGGTGCCTACTTTCACCTTATGACGCATAAGAAAGCCAGTGTTATGGCTATTTCTTTTCTCGAAGTTTTACCAGCAGTGGTTATGAACTCAGTGAGTCTCAAGATCGCATTCGCCTCGCCGGTGTTTGATTTCAGGTAGCCGTGAGGATTGTTGCCTCTGTTGAGGGTGTTTTATAACTACCATTTCGATTCGGATATCGCCTTATGAAGCCTCAGGGGCGAAGTGTAAGTCACGGCCGATTGGTTCGATGTTGGCAAGGTTCAGATGGTTGGTTCACACTTGTTTCAGCAGGATGTGGATAGGGTGAAGCTTATCCAGAAGAGGTTATTGGCAGCTCAGAGTCAACAGAAGTCATGCGGATAATCGGCGACGACGCTTGTTGTTCAGGTTGACGGTGGGTCTTCTTGAAAGTACCACCCCGGAAAGGGTGTGACGAGTTTTGGAAAACAGAGGAAACTTAGCCCGAGTTACGTTGGGCCTTTCCAGATCATGTGAAGAATAGGCCAGGTTGCCTATAGTTAGCATTGTCGTCCGACTTAGGAGGAAGTACGCCCGGTCTTTCGTGTTGCTAGGTTCGAAAAAGTATCGGAGATCCATCCAGATTGTTCCTAGTAATGATGACCAAGTTGGGGGTAGTAACCCAGAGATTTGGAAACTGAAGCAGTAACAGAAATGTGGTAAGTTATGAGAAAGAGTTCGAGTGTACGAGAAGGGTACGACGAGTATGGGAAGAAGCGAGCATGTGTTGAGAACATAGATGTGATCATTTCTTTTGTAAAGAGAAGGTACGAAGGGAGTATATTTTAGACCTCGAGTGGGAGCTTTTGTGATGTTAGAGGTAATTCCTTGTGGACTTGGATTTATGTATTTACGCGTGTTATTCTGTGGCCAGGTGTGGCATGATTGTTTTCGTAAGTATAGTAGCGAAGACTATACTGACGCATGTATGTTTTGAGGCTTAGAAGGAACATTCGGGACGAATGTTTCTAAGGAGGGGAGAATGTTATACCCCGTATTTCCAGAGTATGTACGTGAGGGCGTACGTATAAAAGTTTAAGCCTTAAGTAGGCAAAGGGACGAAATTTGTGCACAACTAGCGAAAAGAATTGTTTTCTGACGAAACGTTTTCCAAAATTTGCGAGGGGAAAATTACGGTTGCGACATTTATTATTTTTGCGGATTTTTTCCGAGAGATGAAATATTTTGGACCAACGAGAGGGCGACACTTGTCACCCTCAAGTGGGTGGTCTTGTGGCCGATGGTGTGCACGTTTTGTGCCATGTTTTTTGGCCTAAACCATGGGTCAATGTTTGGAGTGAATTGAGGAGTAGATGGCTAGGGGGCACTTGGGCAAATCCTCACCCTCCACTTGCCCACCACTTGTCTTGATCTTGGCCATTGATTTCCCTATAAATACCCCCCATTTGTTGAAGACTTCTTCATCCACAAACATTTTCTAAGTCTTGAAAAGCCCTCTCCCCCTTAGTGTAGCTCTCGTCCAAAGAGCTCCTTCCCTCGAGAAGGCCTTGGCCAAACAACCCCTCTTGCCTAGTTGTTCTCGTAAAATACCCCCCCCCCCCTTGGTAGAAAAATACTCTCCAAGTATTGTTACTATTCCAAAATACCTTGGCCCAATTCCAAGGTTACCCCTATACTAAAAGCCCAGAAATACTATTATACTTCCCTTTAGTCACAAAACGAAACCCTAAGGAAAAATCTTCACAGTTGGTTGAAGTATTAAGAAGAAGTTGCGTAGAACTTATAAGGGTTGTTTGGAGCGGGTCGGAGCTCTCAGAGTAGGAGCTAAACGTTGCTCAGGATCGACATTTAAACTTGGATAATTTTGGGCTTATCGAGGTAAATACTCTTGTTCTTATATTGTAATTGGAAATTACATACTGTAGTAGTATAGAAATGAATATAAGACTCATAGAAGGATATTACAGAAAAGAATTGAACTGAAATCACATTAGAAGAATATTAAAGAAGAAGATTAAATCAGATTTACATAGGATCAGATGATGAGACTTGTGTAGCTTAACGGGTAGGGAAGTGCTGCCCAATTTTCCGTAAAATAGAGAACCCTCTGCTTAGAATATTCTACAGAGTAGTCTAGACGTTGATAGACGTATATGCCTTTATAGGTTGAAAGTTCTGCGAGTAGCATGTTATACTTGAAAGGTGGACAAGGCTAGCCGGGTTAGAGCGGTGGAGCATTTTGCTATTAGTCGATAATCGTCGTGAGGTATGTGATTCTTCCTATCCTCTTGAGCATGATATTTTAAAAGAATATATATAGTACGGTAGACGTACGTGTGTTAACTGAACGTGGTTTTACTGCGATGTCTTTTGACTTGAGTCTAATAATAAGAATCTTGAAGTATTTCAGAAGAGTTAAGAAGAGTAATACTTGGTTTTAAAAGTGTAAGAGTTATACTAGCTTTATGGGAAGTTAGGTATAACGACTTAAGAAAGATAAAAAGAATGGTTTACTGATTTTAGAAGTTAAGAGACTTGATCTTAAAAGATAAGAGACTTGACTTAATATGAATTTTGTTAGAAAGTGTGAAACCTCATTCGTGAGTAATGAGTACTTGGTTTTTAAAAGGAATAATGTTTTACTGATTTCGGAAATCAGAATAAGTATCGAACAAACCACTGCAGCGTTAATAAAGGGAAATGTTTTGACTAATTAAGTATTATTAAAACCAGTAGAAACCTCCATCTGCATAGAAGCTAAGATGAGACAAAATGATATTACATTTCCTGGATCATGGCTGCTTTATTAAGATTGTTATGAACAGGAATAACCTACTCACACCTAAGGCATATGTTCTCTGATTGTTTTAAAAGAGAATTATATTATTAAGTGATTAAAACTATGAACTACGAAACCCTTCGAAAATGAGAAACTTGAGCATTTGAAATTAGGCAAACTTGAACGTTTGAATAATAATATTGTTACTTGATTTTACAAAGGGAAGTGTTTTGGTTTACTTAAAAAGATAGTCACTCTATTTTTATACTACGGATATTGTGTGACTTTTGTGAAAGAAACGGATCTTTTAAAGAGTTAATGTATGAAGTACTTTGGGGATAAAAACCCGAACTTGTTAACATAAAGTAGAAAGTACCTTGTGTGAATAACTTGATTGTGTTGGTTTGTGATAGCCTGGTAATACTTTCTTGTTGATTTGATAAGTAAACATGTTTAGGATGCTACGTGTGTTAGTATCTTGTGATGTTTGTGTAAAGGGGTTTCCCCTTGATTGTGCTTACGTTGTTTAACGATAAGCCGTTATGATAGTATTGTACCACTCACCTCTTGACATGATACCGGGGGTTAAGCTGCCCTCCGATGCGGGGTATACTCAGGCAGTCTGGGACTATGATTCGAGAATACCTCATGCGGGTCCAGGGGGCCTATGCGGAACTACTAGAGTTCCAGGTTAGTGTGCGGTCTATATGTGTTATACCCCGTATTTTCCAGAGTATGTACGTGAGGGCGTACGTACAAAAGTTTAAGCATTAAAGAAGACTAAGGGACGAAATTTATGCACAACTAGCAAAAAGAGTCGTTTTCCGACGAAACGTTTTCCGGACTTTGCGAAGGGAAAAATACGGCTATGTCATTTATAATTTTTGCGGATTTTTCCGAGAGATGAAACATTTTGGATCAACGAGAGGGTGACAAGTGTCACCCTCAAGTGGACGTGAAATGTGGGATGAACTTGGGGCGGTTTGCCTTTGTTTTTTTGTCAAGTAGTTGGTAGGATATTTTGTGTAGTTGATGAGCAAGTGGGACCCACAAACACATGTCCAAATCTTGACCCTCCACTTGCCCCCCACTTGGCTTGATCTTGGCCATTGAATGTCCTATAAATACCCCCCTAAGTTGAAGGATTTCTTCATCCAAAAATCATTTCTCCAAGTCTTGAAATCCCTCCCCCTTTTGTTGAAGTGTTCGTCCAAGCTTCTCCCCCCCCCCTTGAGAAGCCTTGGCCGAGAGTATACCCACCCACCCCTTGGTAGAAAAGTATTCTCCAAGTATTGTTACTATTCCAAAATACCTTAGCCCTATACCTTGTAGTATTCCAAAGATACCTCTATACATAGAGCCCGAAAATACTACCTTATGTCCTTTTTGTCTCAAAAACGAAACCCTAAGGAAAACCTTCATAGTCGGTTGAAATGTTAAGTAGAAGTTGCGTAGAACTTCTAAGGGTTGTTTGGAGCGGGTTGGAGCGCCCAGAGTAGGAGCTAAACGTTGCTCAGGATCGACATTAAATCTTGGATAATTTTGGGCTTACCGAGGTAAATAATCCTATCCTTCTATTGTAATTGGAAATTACATACTGTAGTTGTATAGAAATATATATAAGATTCATAGAAGAGAATTGAACTGTAATAGAAGGATATTACAGAAAAGACTTGAACTGAAATCACATCAGAAGAATATTAAAGTAGAAGATTAAATCAGACTTACATAGATTTGTATTTACAGTAGACTTATAGCCTTTATTGGTTGAATGTTCTGCGAGTAGCATGTACTACTTGGAAGGTGGACAAGGCTAGCCGGGTTATAGCCGTGGAGCGTTTTGCTAATAGTCGATAATCGTCGCGAGGTATGTGATTCTTCCTATACTCTTGAGCATGATATTTTAAAAGAATATATATATAGTACGGTAGACGTACGTGTGTTAACTGAATGTAGTTTTACGGCAATGTCTTTTGACTTAAGCCTTAATAATAAGAATCTGGAAGTATTTTAAAAGAATATATATATAGTATGGTAGACGTACGTGTGTTAACTGAATGTAGTTTTACGGCAATGTCTTTTGACTTAAGCCTGAATAATAAGAATCTGGAAGTATTTTAAAAGAATATATATATAGTACGGTAGACGTACGTGTGTTAACTGAACGTAGTTTTACGGCAATGTCTTTTGACTTAAGCCTGAATAATAAGAATTTGGAAGTATTTTAAAAGAATATATATAGTACGAGACGTACGTGTGTTAACTGAACGTAGTTTTACGACAATGTCTTTTGACTTAAGCCTGAATAATAAGAATCTTGAAGTATTTCAAAAGAATTAAGAATCCTTTTTGAAAGAAGAATAATACTTGGTTTGAAAGCTTAAGAGTTATACTAGCTTTATGGGAAGTTAGGTATAACGACTTAAGAGAGATAAAAAGAATGGTTTATTGATTTTAAGAAGTTAAGAAACTTGATCTTAAAAGATAAGAGACTTGACTTAATTGAATTAATATGAATTTTGTTAAAAAGTGTGAAACCTCATTCGTGAGTAATGAGTACTTGGTTTTTAAAAGGAATAATGTTTCATCGATTTGGAAATCGAATAAGTATCGAACGAACCATCGCGTTAATAAAGGGAAATGTATTGACTAATTAAGTATTATTAAAACCAGTAGAAACCTCCATCTGCATAGAAGCTAAGATGAGACAAAATGATATTACATTTCCTAGATCATGGATGCTTTAATAAGATTGATTATGAACAAGAATAACCTACTCACATATAAGGCATATGTTTCTAAAATTGTTTAAAAGAGAATTATATTCTTAAGTGATTAAGACTATGAACTACGAAACCTTTCTAAAATAAGAGACTTAAGTACTTGAAATTAGGCAAACTTGAACTTATGGAAAAGAATGTTGTTACTTGATGTTGAAAAGGAAAGTGTTTTGGTTTACCTAAAAATGTAAGTCACTCTATTTTAATACTACGGGTATCGGGTGACCTTTATAAAAGAAATGGATCTTTTAAAAAGAATTTAACGTACGTAATACTTTGGGGTCAGAACCTGGACTTTGGCATAAAATAACCTTGAGTAGTGTGTAACTTGCCTATGTTTGCGTTTGATAGCCTTGTTGTGCAAGTACTATATTTCTATACCACCGCGTCTCTCGATGGAGGGCCGACTGATTGTTATGAACGATTCTTCACCGAGTCCCATGAGATGGGCCGGGACACGTATTTCATCTGATTCTTCACCGAGTCCCATGAGATGGGCCGGGACACGTATTTCATCTGATTCTTCACCGAGTCCCATGAGATGGGCCGGGACACGTATTTCATCTGATTATTCACCGAGTCCCATGAGATGGGTCGGGACACGTATTCCATCTGATTCTTCACCGAGTCCCATGAGATGGGCCGGGACACGTATTTCATCCGATTCTTTACCGAGTCCTATGGGATGGGCCGGGACATGTGTTCCATACTTCACCGAGTCCCACGGGATGGGCCGGGACATGTATACCACACGATTCCACCTCTATCCCCATGGGATGAGCCGAGACATGTTGTACGTATAATACGGTTTATATCCAGACTGCCGGCAGTGATGAAGGAGTTCCGCGGGCATGAGGGATGACTTGAGGGCGTGAGTCCCTGACTTGACGTGACTGCTTTTATGTTATGAACTGTAGTTTGGTTATCATACATGTCTCATGTTTTATATAGACTGTTATGATTTCATTTACTGATTTTTTGATTCACATACTGTACTGTTGTCTTGACCTCCTTCGGGCCGTGTGTTCATGCCGCAGTAGAGGTACATCGGTTGTGGATCCTCGCCATAGGATCACGATTCACGTGTTGGAAAGCCCCGTTTCTCGGAGGCTTATCTTTTAGTATGTTACCACGAGTGCAGGTTCTTATGCATTCGTGGTATGGCGGCCCGTCCCGTCATAGTTGTTGTTGTAAAACTCTTAGAGGTCTGTAGTACTGTTGTGGGCAGAGTTGTAAAAAGGATAACAGTTCGGGTTATTATGTATATATACAGAAGGCAACTGTTTTGGTTGGCCTGTTTATTTATCATGTCTCTTGTTTCGTGTTTATGTTTTATTTCCGCTGATTTTCTCTGATGTTGTATCACTAAGGTGCCCGGGGTAAGGCACCGGTCACGGGCCCGGGTTCGGGTCGTGACAAAAGTGGTATCAGAGCAGTTAATCCTCGGAAAGTGTCTACAGACCGTATCTAGTAGAGTCTTGATTATCGGTGTGTTGTGCACCACACCAATATTCAGGAGGCTATAAGATATTTAGGATTGGTTTCCATTCTTCTCATTCTGAGATCGTGCCTTAGAGCTGTGTGATAAGGTGGACCCCTCTGACGTATTCCTTTCCTTTACTAGTTTTGCCTCCGCGTAAGGCAACCCGGGCCCAGAAGGGCAAGGCAGCCGAGGGAGTTGTGAGTAGAGCACGGAGGGTTACTGCAGGCGAAGGCCCGATCGTTACCGAGATAGTGCTTGACGGCGAGTTTTGCGACGCCGCCAAAGACCAAAGAGAGTTTAGAGCCGCAGATGGCTGCCGAGACTACAAGACTGAGCCTCGGTCCACACCGGAGCAGATGAGATGGGTACAAGGAGATGGCCCGCCATCGCGGCGGTCGTGGTCGATATGAGGTTATTGGATCACGCAGTTCAGCCGAGCACCCGTAGTTCACCCCCGAGCGCAGATTTGAGACTACGGACTTTCGAGTTGTAGCCGCCGATGTTCTATGGATCGAGCCGAGGATGACCTCGTGAGTTTATCAAGCGACTCTGGATCATGAGAGTGATCAGAGCCTCTGAGGCAGAGTCGGTGGTATTGGGTTCGCATCAGCTGTGTGATACTGCAGTCGATTCGTGGGAGCTGTCCCGGGGAGAGCATGCACTTCCAGCCGTATGAGACGAGTTCTCAAGGGCATTTCTTGCACATTTCTTGCCCCCACAAATGAGGAGGGCTCGGGCCGACAGATTTTTGACGTTGAGGCAGGACGGGCGGACGGTTAGAGAGTACAATGTGGAGTTCGACTCATTAGCTCGGTATGTCCCCGCTGTAGTAGCCGGCGATATGGAGGGCGAGTACACCGCTACGTCACCGGGCTAGATGATTACTTGGCAGAGGCTTGTTCGGGTGTAGCTCTTCAGCCGGGCATGGACATTGCCCGCATGCAGGCTCATGCACTAGGATGTGAGGCACGGAGAGGTCGACGGAATGACCGGGATCAGCAGAAGAGGGCCAGAACAGCAGGGTCCTTTGGTAACTTTCGAGGCGGGCCGCCTCAGCAGCAGACTAGTTATGTACCTCCGATGCAGTGGTCCTCCGCGCCTTCGTGACGTTCGGTATTCGGAGCCGGTCGTGGCTCCAAGGCTTAGTTGCGATATACGGGTTCTAGCCAGCCGGATTCATGTTTCCCTCAGTGTGCACGATGTGGCGACGCCATCCCGGAATGTCATCTTTTATGCGGTGCTTGTTTTTCTGCGGCCGTCAGGCCATGTGACGAAACCGTCCTAATAGGAAGGATGCAGCGAATAACTCACCACCGGTCGATGGCGGAGTTCATCGCCTTCTATAGCTATGCCTGCAGGCGTGATTATGGTTAGAGCGACGAAGGGAAAATGAAGCAGTTGATACAGGTATATTCTTACCCCTCTAGAGACTAGTATGCGTTGATGATGTGATGATGTGCTAAGTATTATGTTCAGATAGCATTATGTTAAATTGTGTTTAGAAAACATGGTTAATTAGAAGGGTAAGTTTGGGAACAGGGAAATTGTGAACCTTAGAATATTACACGAAGAGACCTTAGATGCGAGGCCATCTTGAGTAAAAGATTTATGTTTGTGTTGACCTTTATCGGAGTTCATAGTATATGTGGGATAATTCCATGGGTTGTGTAAGATGGAAGTGGTAGCCTTCAGGACTTGAATAGGTAAGATTGTTCCGGATCAGGAGCACAAGTGTTTGACGCGATAATGGCTCGCCGAGGACGTTTCACGGTCAACCCAGAGCCTCGCTTAAGGGGGTCAGTTCTGGGTGGTCCCTCCAGGTGGTAGGGTCACGAGGGTGCTAGGCCCAAGTTTAGTTAACCATAGTACGAGTTCGTGGATGTGTTCGACCAGAAGCGGATCGTGAAGGCCGGGAATGGCCTTAAGGGAGATTGAGGCTAGTAAGATGACCAAGTTTGGAAGTAGCGACTCCAGAGACTTTGGAAACCTAAGCGATGACTGAAGTATGGTACGTATACTAGAAGAGTTCAAGTGTTCGAGAAAAGTACGACGAGTAAGGACAGAAGTGAACGTGTGTTATTTTGTGGCCAGGTGTGGCGTTGGCAACTTGTTAGAGGAACTTTATCGTTATCCGTCTTGAGAAGGAACATTCGGGACGAATGTTTCTAAGGAGGGGAGAATGTTATACCCCGTATTTTCCAGAGTATGTACGTGAGGGCGTACGTACAAAAGTTTAAGCATTAAAGAAGACTAAGGGACAAAATTTTGTGCACAACTAACAAAAAGAGTCGTTTTCCGACGAAACGTTTTTCGGACTTTGCGAAGGGAAAAATACGGCTATGTCATTTATAATTTTTGCGGATTTTTCCGAGAGATGAAACATTTTGGACCAACGAGAGGGTGACAAGTGTCACCCTCAAGTGGACGTGAAAGGTGGGACGAACTTGGGGCGGTTTGCCTTTGTTTTTTTGTCAAGTAGTTGGTAGGATATTTTGTGTAGTTGATGAGCAAGTGGGACCCACAAACACATGTCCAAATCTTGACCCTCCACTTGCCCCCCACTTGGCTTGATCTTGGCCATTGAATGTCCTATAAATACCCCCCTAAGTTGAAGGATTTCTTCATCCAAAAATCATTTCTCCAAGTCTGGAAATCCTCCCCTTTGTTGAAGTGTTCCCAAGCTTCTCCCCTTGAGAAGCCTTGGCCGAGAGTATACCCCCCCTTGGTAGAAAAGTATTCTCCATGTATTGTTACTATTCCAAAATACCTTAGCCCTATACCTTGTAGTATTCCAAAGATACCTCTATACATAGAGCCCGAAAATACTACCTTATGTCCCTTTTGTCTCAAAAACGAAACCCTAAGGAAAACCTTCATAGTCGGTTGAAGTGTTAAGTAGAAGTTGCGTAGAACTTCTAAGGGTTGTTTGGAGCGGGTTGGAGCGCCCAGAGTAGGAGCTAAACGTTGCTCAGGATCGACATTAAATCTTGGATAATTTTGGGCTTACCGAGGTAAATAATCCTATCCTTCTATTGTAATTGGAAATTACATACTGTAGTTGTATAGAAATATATATAAGATTCATAGAAGAGAATTGAACTGTAATAGAAGGATATTACAGAAAAGACTTGAACTGAAATCACATCAGAAGAATATTAAAGTAGAAGATTAAACTGTACTTACATAGGACTGTATTTACAGTAGACTTATAACCTTTATTGGTTGAATGTTCTGCGAGTAGCATGTACTACTTGGAAGGTGGACAAGGCTAGCCGGGTTATAGCCGTGGAGCGTTTTGCTAATAGTCGATAATCGTCGCGAGGTATGTGATTCTTCCTATACTCTTAAGCATGATATTTTAAAAGAATATATATATAGTACGGTAGACGTACGTGTGTTAACTGAATGTAGTTTTACGGCAATGTCTTTTGACTTAAGCCTGAATAATAAGAATCTGAAAGTATTTTAAAAGAATATATATATAGTACGGTGAGCGACGTGTGTTAATCGAATGTAGTTTTACGGCAATGTCTTTTGACTTAAGCCCGAATAATAAGAATGGAAGTATTTTAAAAGAATATATATATAGTACCAGAGCGATCGTGTGTTAACTGAACGTAATTTTACGGCAATGTCTTTTGACTTAAGCCTGAATAATAAGAATCTGGAATTATTTTAAAAGAATATATATATAGTACGGTAGACATACGTGTGTTAACTGAACGTAGTTTTACGGCAATGTCTTTTGACTTAAGCCTGAATAATAAGAATCTTGAAGTATTTCAAAAGAATTAAGAATCCTTTTTGAAAGAAGAATAATACTTGGTTTGAAAGCTTAAGAGTTATACTATCTTTATGGGAAGTTAGGTATAACGACTTAAGAGAGATAAAAAGAATGGTTTATTGATTTTAAGAAGTTAAGAGACTTGATCTTAAAAGATAAGAGACTTGACTTAATTGAATTAATATGAATTTTGTTAAAAAGTGTGAAACCTCATTCGTGAGTAATGAGTACTTGGTTTTTAAAAGGAATAATATTTTACTGATTTCGGAAATCAGAATAAGTATCGAACGAACCACTGCAGCGTTAATAAAGGGAAATGTATTGACTAATTAAGTATTATTAAAACCAGTAGAAACCTCCATCTGCATAGAAGCTAAGATGAGACAAAATGATATTACATTTCCTAGATCATAGATGCTTTAATAAGATTGATTATGAACAAGAATAACCTACTCACATATAAGGCATATGTTTCTCAAATTGTTTAAAAGAGAATTATATTCTTAAGTGATTAAGACTATGAACTACGAAACCTTTCTAAAATAAGAGACTTAAGTACTTGAAATTAGGCAAACTTGAACTTATGGAAAAGAATGTTGTTACTTGATGTTGAAAAGGAAAGTGTTTTGGTTTACCTAAAAATGTAAGTCACTCTATTTTAATAATACGGGTATCGGGTGACCTTTATAAAAGAAATGGATCTTTTAAAAAGAATTTAACGTACGTAATACTTTGGGGTCAGAACCTGGACTTTGGCATAAAATAACCTTGAGTTGTGTGTAACTTGCCTATGTTTGCGTTTGATAGCCTTGTTGTGCAAGTACTATATTTCTATACCACCGCGTCTCTCGATGGATGGTCGGATGGTTGTTATGAACGATTCTTCACCGAGTCCCATGAGATGGGCCGGGACACGTATTTCATCTGATTCTTCACCGAGTCCCATGAGATGGGCCGGGACACGTATTTCATCTGATTCTTCACCGAGTCCCATGAGATGGGTCGGGACACGTATTTCATCTGATTCTTCACCGAGTCCCATGAGATGGACCGGGACACGTATTTCATTCGATTCTTTACCGAGTCCCATGGGATGGGCCGGGACATGTATTACATACTTCACCGAGTCCCACGGGATGGGCCGGGACATGTATACCACACGACTCCACCTCTATCCCCATGGGATGAGCCGAGACATGTTGTACGTATAATACAGTTTATATCCAGACTGCCGGCAGTGAGGAAGGAGTTCCACGGGCATGAGGGATGACTTGAGGGCGTGAGTCCCTGACTTGACGTGACTGCTTTTATGTTATGAACTGTAGTTTGGTTATCATACATGTCTCCTATTTTATATAGACTGTTATGATTTCATTTACAGTATTTTTCAGTTTCACATACTTGGTACATGTTATCGACCTCCTTCGAGGCCGCGTTCATGCCGCAGGTAGAGGTACATCGGTTGTGGATCCTCGCTCATAGGATCACAGTTCAGCGTGTTGGAAAGCCCCGTTTCTCCGGAGGCTTATCTTTTGGTATGTTACCCTGAGTCTGTAGGTTCTTATGCATTCAGGGGTATGGCGGGGCCCTGTCCCGTCATAGTTGTTGTTGTAAAACTCTTAGAGGTCTGTAGTACTGTTGTGGGCAGAGTTGTAAAAAGGATAATTGTTCGGGTTTTATGTATATATACAGAAGGCAACTGTTTTGGTTGGCCTGTTTATTTATCATGTCTCTTGTTTCGTGTTTATGTTTTATTTCCGCTGATTTTCTCTGATGTTGTATCACTAAGGTGCCCGGGGTAAGGCACCGGTCACGGGCCCGGGTTCGGGTCGTGACAATATGGCCATGCGGTCTATGTGGCCATGCGGACTGCGAGTCCAGGACGATGTCGGGGAGTAGCTACCCCCGATGCGGGGAATACCTCATGCGGGCCTATGTGTGGCCATGGCGCGAGCTGCGGGAAGTTCCAGGATTAGACGCGCACATTTGATCGCGCGAGTGGCGGCCGATCATGTGGCGGTCTAGACAGCACTCGTGATAAAGTTTATGACTTTGTTGATGCGTGGGTTTTAGTAGTCGGCTATGCCTTCGCACTTACCCCGTGACGGTTTTATTATGACACGTGGGACACGTGTTCATGTGTATTCCTTGGTGTTTTTATATCATAGATCGCGGTGAGGAAGGTATTCCACGGGCATGATTGATGTTGTGGGCGTGAGACCCATAGTTATATTTGAGTGATGACTTTGAGGGCGTGAGTCCCTGATTTTACATGACTGCTTATTTATTGTGAACTGTAGTTTGGTTATCATATATGTCTCCTTCTTCATATAGACTACTATGATTTCATTTACAGTATTTTCAGTTTCACATACTTGGTACCTGTTGTACTGACCTCCTTCGGGGGGCTGCGTTCATGCCATTGCAGAGGTACACCGATGTTGATCCTCGCCATGTGGTCAGTCAAATTTGGGAAGCTCCGTTTCTCCGGAGGCTTATCTTGGGTATAGTCCCCTGTCGTTGTAGGTACTTACATTCAGGGGTATTGTTATACCCCGTATTTTCAGAGTATGTACGTGAGGGCGTACGTATAAAGTTTGAGCCTTAAAAGTTAGGCTAGGTTCGAAAATTGTGCACAAGTACCGAAAAGAGTCGTTTTTCGACGAAACGTTTTACTAAACTTGCGAAGGGAAAATTCCGGCTATGTCATTTATCATTTTTGCGGATTTTTCCGAGAGACAAAACATTTTGGACCAACGGGAGGGTGACATGTGTCACCCTCACATTGGAACAAGTGGGGCGGCAATGGTGGACGAAAAGGGGTCAAGGGAGTTGGTAGGATATTTGTGCAAGTTGTTGTGGTAGATGGATAAGGTGCACTTGGCTTAAATCTAGCCCTACACTTGCCTTTCACTTGGATGAATCTTGGCCATTGGTTGGCCATTTCTTGACCTATAAATACCCCTCAGTGATGAACTTCTCTATCCTAAAATCTTGTCCAAGTCTCAAAGCCTCCCTCGCCCTCTTGCTTGTCTCGTCCAAACACCACCCCTCTCCCCCCCTCTGGTAGGCCCTCGACCGAACCCCCCTCCCCCTAGCCTAGTTGTGCTAGTCGAAATACTACCCCTTGTTGTGGTATAGAAATACTCTCCTAGTATTGTTATAATGCCCAAATACCTTGGCCCAAATACCTTGTAGTATTCCCAAGGTTACACTTATACAAAAGCCCAGAAAATACTATATACTTTCTTTAGCCACTAAACGAAACCCTAAGGAAAATCTTCATTGATAGTTGAAGTATTTAAGTAGAAGTTGGTTAGGACTTCTAAGGGTTGTTTGGAGCGGATTGGAGCACTCGGAGTAGGAGCTAAGCGTTGCTCAGGAGCGATTTTAAACTCGGATAATTTTGGGCTCATCGAGGTAAATACTACTGTCCTTCTATTGTAATTGGAAATTACATACTGTCGTAGTAGAAATGAATATAAGATTCATAGAAGATAATTGAACTGTAATAGAAGGATATTACAGAATAGACTTGAACTGAATCACATCAGAAAAATATAAGTAGAAGTTTAATTGTACTTACATAGGTATCAGACATGGCGATAACCTTTATTGGTTGAATGTTTTGCAAGTAGCATGTGCTACTTAGAAGGTGGACAAGGCTAGCGGTTATAGCCGTGAGCGTTTTGCTTATAGTCGATAATCGTCGCGAGGTATGTGATTCTTCCTATACTCTTGAGCATGATATTTTAAAGGAAGATATATATAGTACGACAATGTCTTTTGACTTAAGCCTGAATAATATATAGTACGGTAGAAGTACGTATGCTAATTGAACGTAGTTGTACGGCAATGTCTTTTGACTTAAGCCTGAATAATAAGAAACTTGAAGTATGTCACAAGAGTTAAGAAACCATTTTTGAAAGAAGAGTAACACTTGGTTTTAAAGGTTTTAAAAAGAGTTATACTAGCTTTATGGGGAGTTAGGTATAACGTCTTAAGAGGGGTAAAGAAAATGGTTTACTGATTTTAGAAGTTAAGAGACTTGATCTTATAAGATAAGAGACTTAACTTAAATGAATTAATATGAGTTTTGTGTGAAACCTCATTCGTGAGTAATGAGTACGTGGTTTTTAAAAGAAATAATGTCTTACTGATTTCGAAAATCAGAATGTGTATCGACAAACCACTGCAGCGTTAATAAAGGAAAATGTATTGAATAATGAAGTATTATTAAAACCAGTAGAAACCTCCATCTGCATAGAAGCTAAGATGACAAAATGATATTACATTTTCTAGATCATGGTCGCTTAATAAGATTGATTATGAACAAGAATAACTGCTACTTTATGGCATATGTTACTCAATTGTTTTAAAAAGAGATTGAGACATTGAACT
Source organism: Przewalskia tangutica (assembly GCA_029844215.1). NCBI lineage: Eukaryota > Viridiplantae > Streptophyta > Magnoliopsida > Solanales > Solanaceae > Przewalskia > Przewalskia tangutica. The sequence continues at coordinate 72,439,568 of CM056727.1, forward strand.
ATGAAACTTTTCTAAAAAGAGACTTGCGTAATTGAAATTAGGCAAACTGGAACTTTAGGGAAAAGAAGGGCATTGTGTTGTCTTAAAATGGTTTAAAACATAAAGTGTTATAACAAGCTTTATGGGAAGTTGGTTATAACGACTTTATGAAAACAAAAGAAGGGTTTTATCATTGGTTTTAATATGGTAACTTGACTTTAAAAAGAGAAGTGTTTTGGTCTAAAAAGAAGGTATGGTATTGCCTTAATTGGTTTTAAAAAGGAAAGTATGGAAGTTGTTTTGGTTTACTTAAAAGATGTAAGTCACTCTATTTTTATACTACAGGTATCGGGTGACTTTTATAAAAGGAATGGATCTCTTTAAAAGGAATTTAACGTACGTAGTACTTTAGGGTTAAAACCCGGACTTTGGCATAAAATGAAAGTACTTTGAGTTGTGTATAACTTGCTTATGCTTGTTGTTGTGAAACTTGCCTATGCTTGTTGTTGTGAAACTTGCCTATGCTTGTTGCTGTGAAACTTGCCTATGCTTGTTGTTGTGAAACTTGTCTATGCTTGTTGTGATAGCCTTTGTTGTGCAAGAATTGTGTTTCTATACTACCGCGTCTCTCGATGGAGGGTCGGTTGACTTGTTGAGAACTTACTTGACGCGTCAGCGACGGAGAAATTCCACCGCACGCTCGCATTGATAGTGCTAGTTTTGCTAAACGTTTTGGACATGCTGACACGATGCGTAGCACACGGGTATGCTTCCATTTTGATTGTCGCCTTGTTGTTTCCTTTTTTGACATATCGACACGACGCGTAGCGCACGCATGCTTCCATTTGGAATGCCGTCTTATTGTTTCCTTGGACATACCGACACGACGCGTAGCGCACGTATGCTTCCATTTGGAATGTTGTCTTAGTGTTTCCCTTTGGACATACCGACACGATGCGTAGCGCACGTATGCTCCCATTTGGATTCCGTCTTGTTGCTATCATATCATAATCGCCATGCGGTGAGGAAGGAATTCCACGGGCACGAGTGATGACTTGGAGGGCGTGAGTCCCTGACTTGATATGACTGTTCATATGTTGTGTACTGTAGTTTGGTTATCATACATGTCTCCTGCTTTATATAGACTGCTATGATTTCATTTATAGTACTTTACGCTTCACATACTTGGTACTGTTGATCGACCTCCTTCGGGCCGCGTTCATGCCGCAGTAGAAGTACATCTACCGTCGATCCGCGTTTAGGATCTCATTTCAGCGTATTGGGAAGCTCCGTTCCTTTGGAGGCTTATCTTTGGTATGTTACCACAGTCCGTAGGTTCTTGTGCATTCGTGGTATGGCGGCCCCGTCCGTCATAGTTGTTATATAAATCTTAAGTGCAGAAGTTGTGTGGCGGTGGTTGTAAGGATTATAGCAGTTCAAATGTCTATATATATATGTTGAAAGGCAACCATTTTGGTTGGCCTATTTTCTTTATCCTGATCCATGTCTATTTAAATGTTTAAGTTTTTATTTCAGCTGGTTTTTATCTTATGTTGTATCATTAGTGTGCCCGGTAAGACACGATCACGCCCGGTTCGGTCGTGACAAAAGTGGTATCAGAGCGATTAGTCCTCGGAAATGTCTACGCACCGTGTTCTGCACCATGTCTGCACCGTGTCTAGAGAGTCTTGATTATCGATGTGTTGTGCACCACATCTATAATCGTGAGGCTATAGGACATTTAGGATTGGTTTTCCTTCTTCTCATTACGAGATCGTGCCTTAGAGCCGTGTTGTAAGTTGGACCTCCGACGCATTGCCGTTTTTACCGTTATGCCTCCGCGCAAGGCAACCCGCCCGGCGGCAAGGCACCAAAGGAGCCGCGAGTAGAAATGGCGCCTCTCTGAGACCACAAGACTGAGCCTCCGCCCCGCACCGGAGCGTAAGAAATGGGTTACAAGGTGGCCCGATTAATGGCCGTGGTCAGGCGACTTGAGGATAAGCCGGACGCAATGGGCCCAAAGAGCACCGATGGTTCACCTAGATCGATAGTTGAGGCTACGGGATTTTCCGAGATGTAACCCGCGAGTTTTATGGGTCGAGGCACGAGGATGATCCGCAGGAGTTCATCCGGCGATTCTGACGATCATGAGAGTGATCAAGGCATCGGAGACCGAGTCGGTGGTCCTAGGTTCGCATCGGCTGCGTGATACCGCAGTCGACTGGTTTGATTCGTGGGAGCTGTCCCGGGGAGAGAATGCACTTCCAGCTATATGGGACGAGTTCTCAAAGGCATTTCTTGCACACTTCTTGCCTCCACAGATGAGGAGGGCTCGGGCCGACATATTTTTGGTATTACGGCAGAACGGGCGTACGGTTCGGGAGTACAATTTGGAGTTCGACTCATTGGCCCGGTACGTCCCCGCGTTAGTAGCTAGTATGGAAGATCGAGTGCACCGATATGTTACAGGGCTCGATGATTACCTAGCAGAGAGTTGTTCGGGTGTAGCTCTTCAGCCGGGCATGGACATTGCCCGCATGCAGGCTTATGCACTTGGAGGTGAGGAGCGGAGAAATCGACGGAATGACCAAGGTCAGCAGAAGAGGGCCAGAACAGCAGGGTCCTTTGGTGACTTTCGAGGCGGACCGCCTCAGCAGCAGACTAGTTATGCGCCTCCACCGCATGCAGTGGTCCTCCACAATCTTCAGAGCATCCAGAGTATTCAGGAGCAGGTCAGGGCTCCAAGGGTTCAAATTTTCGGGAGAGCAGGGGTGTTAGCCAGCTGAAGCCACCCCTACCTCGTTGTGACCGCTGTGGTAGACTCCACAGTGGGGAGTGTCGTGCTAGTCCGGGAGTTTGTTTTACATGCGACAGCGGGGCCATTTTGGGAGAAATCGTCCGACTGTGGGTAGCCTGTAGGATAGCCTGCATCACGGGATCGAGTTGGGTTCTTCACCTTCCATAGCCAGCAGATGTTCATACACCGGCGGCCACCAGAGAGGTCGCGGTGGAAGTTCTCGATTTAGCGGTCCTTCAACCGCCTACTTTCAGTATATTCTTAACCCCTAGAGTTTTGTATGTATTGATGTGTATATGATGTGTTTAGTGTTATGTTCGGATAGCTTTGTGCTAAAATGTGATTTAGAAGCCAGTTAGTGAAAAGTGGTAAGCACGGGTGAGAAAATGATGAACCTTAGAATATTACTTGAGACCTTATATGTAAGGTCGTCTTGAGTACCAGATTTTGAGTGATCCTTGTCGAGTGCATTTTATGCCTAGAATGTATTGTGTGATAAGTCCTCGGTAGTGTGAAATGGAAGTGGTAGCTTTCATGACTGTAGAGGTAAGATTGTTCGGATCGAGGAACAAGAGCGTGATGCGTTAAGTGGGTCGGGTTGGCCATGTTGAGGCCAACCCGGCCCGCTTCGAGCCGGGTCAGCCTGGTGGTCCCGCCAGGTGGTAGGGTCACGAGGGTGCTAGGCCCAAGTTTAGATGACCATCGTATGAGTTCGTGGATATGTTCACCGAGCGGATCGTGAAGGCCGGAATGGTCTTAAGCGGAGGTTGAGGCTTGTAGATGACCAAGTTCGAGGTGGTGACTCCAAAGTTTTGGGGACTAAAGCGATGATGAAGTGTGGTACGATACTAGAAGAGTTCAAGTGTTCGAGAAGCGGCACGACGAGGAAGGAAGAGAACGTGTGTTATTTCGTGGCCAGGCGTGGCGTTGGCAACTTGTTAGAAGAACTTCATCGTTATCCGTCTTGAGAAGGAACATTCGGGACGAATGTTTCTAAGGAGGGGAGAATGTTATACCCCGTATTTCCAGAGTATGTACGTGAGGGCGTACGTATAAATTTTGAGCCTTAAAAGTTAGGCTAGGTTCGAAAATTGTGCACAAGTACCGAAAAGAGTCGTTTTTCGACGAAACGTTTTACTAAACTTGCGAAGGGAAAATTCCGGCTATGTCATTTATCATTTTTGCGGATTTTACCGAGAGACGAAACATTTTGGACCAACGGGAGGGTGACATGTGTCACCCTCACATTGGAACAAGTGGGGCGACAATGGTGGACGAAAAGGGGTCAATGGAGTTGGTAGGATATTTGTGCAAGTTGTTGTGGTAGATGGATAAGGTGCACTTGGCTTAAATCTAGCCCTACACTTGCCTTACACTTGGATTAATCTTGGCCATTGGTTGGCCATTTCTTGACCTATAAATACCCCCCCTAAGTGATGAACTTCTTCATCCTAAAATCTTTTCCAAGTCTCAAATACTCCCTCTCCCTCTTGCTTGTCTCGTCCAAACACCACCCCTCTCCCCTCCGCAGGCCCCCACCAACCCCTCCCCCTAGCCTAGTTGTGCTAGTCGAAATACTACCCCTTGTTGTGGTATAGAAATACTCTCCTAGTATTATTATAATGCCCAAATACCTTGGCCCAAATACCTTGTAGTATTCCCAAGGTTACACTTATACAAAAGCCCAGAAAATACTATATACTTTCTTTAGCCACTAAACGAAACCCTAAGGAAAATCTTCATTGATAGTTGAAGTATTTAAGTAGAAGTTGGTTAGGACTTCTAAGGGTTGTTTGGAGCGGATTGGAGCACTCGGAGTAGGAGCTAAGCGTTGCTCAGGAGCGATTTTAAACTCGGATAATTTTGGGCTCATCGAGGTAAATACTATCGTCCTTCTATTGTAATTGGAAATTACATACTGTCAGAGTAGAAATGAATATAAGATTCATAAGAGAATTGAACTGTAATAAGGATATTACGAATAGACTTGAATCAATCACATCGTAATATAAGTAAGTTTAATCGCATTTACATGGGATCAGACATTCAAGAGATCGATGTTATACCCCGTAGTTCCAGGGTATGTATGCGAGGACGTACGTACGAGAATACGACATTGAAATTGGAAAGGAAGAAAGAGGTGATTTTTCCACGGAAAAGTTTCCTGTTTTTGTGAAGGAAAAAGGTTCGTTAATCGGGAATGGATTCTGATTTGGTATTCGGACTTCTTGGAATATTAGAGAATTATGGAATTTTATTTTTGGAAATGGTCACTGGGCCCACGGAGAAATATACTGGTTTTGTGGGCCCACTTTGTTTTCGAGATTTTGGCCATTGTGGATATTTTCTAAGATGAAATATTTTGACGAGTAGAGGGCGATTAAACTGCACTTACATAGACAGATTTACTGAGACTTGTGTAGCTTAACTGCAGTGGAAGTCTTGCCAATTTTCCGTAAAATAGAGAACCCTCTCGCTTAGAATATTCTACGAGTAGTCTAGACGTTGATAGACGTATATGCCTTTATAGGTTGAAAGTTCGCGAGTAGCATGTTATACTTGAAGGTGGACAAGGCTAGCCGTTAGAGCGGTGGAGCATTTTGCTATTAGTCGATAATCGTCGTGAGGTATGTGATTCTTCCTATCCTCTTGAGCATGATATTTTAAAAGAATATATATAGTACGGTAGACGTACGTGTGTTAACTGAACGTGGTTTTACTGCGATGTCTTTTGACTTGAGTCTAATAATAAGAATCTTGAAGTATTTCAGAAGAGTTAAGAAGAGTAATACTTGGTTTTAAAAGTTTAAGAGTTATACTAGCTTTATGGGAAGTTAGGTATAACGACTTAAGAAAGATAAAAAGAATGGTTTACTGATTTTAGAAGTTAAGAGACTTGATCTAAAAAGATAAGAGACTTGACTTAATATGAATTTTGTTAGAAAGTGTGAAACCTCATTCGTGAGTAATGAGTACTTGGTTTTTAAAAGGAATAATGTTTTACTGATTTCGGAAATCAGAATAAGTATCGAACAAACCACTGCAGCGTTAATAAAGGGAAATGTTTTGACTAATTAAGTATTATTAAAACCAGTAGAAACCTCCATCTGCATAGAAGCTAAGATGAGACAAAATGATATTACATTTCCTGGATCATGGCTGCTTTATTAAGATTGTTATGAACAGGAATAACCTACTCACACCTAAGGCATATGTTCTCTGATTGTTTTAAAAGAGAATTATATTATTAAGTGATTAAAACTATGAACTACGAAACCCTTCGAAAATGAGAAACTTGAGCATTTGAAATTAGGCAAACTTGAACGTTTGAATAATAATGTTGTTACTTGATTTTACAAAGGAAAGTGTTTTGGTTTACTTAAAAAGATAGTCACTCTATTTTTATACTACGGATATTGTGTGACTTTTGTGAAAGAAATGGATCTTTTAAAGAGTTAATGTATGAAGTACTTTGGGGATAAAAACCCGAACTTGTTAACATAAAGTAGAAAGTACCTTGTGTGAATAACTTGATTGTGTTGGTTTGTGATAGCCTGGTAATACTTTCTTGTTGATTTGATAAGTAAACATGTTTAGGATGCTACGTGTGTTAGTATCTTGTGATGTTTGTGTAAAGGGGTTTCCCCTTGATTGTGCTTACGTTGTTTAACGATAAGCCGTTATGATAGTATTGTACCACTCACATCTTGACATGATACCGGGGTTGTCGCCTCCGACGCGGGTATACTCAGCGATGCACCGGGGACTATGATTCGAGAATACCTCATGCGGGTCCAGGGGACCTATGCGGAACTACGAGAGTTCTAGGTTAGTGTGCGGTCTATATGGCCACGCGTCATGTGGCTACGCGATCGCGAGTCCAGACAATGTCGGGAGTAGCTACCCCGACGCGGAATACCTCATGCGCCTATGTGTGTGGCCTATGCGAGTCGCGAGAAGTTCCAGGATTAGACGCGCACATTTGATCATCGCGCGAGTGGTCACCGATCATGTGGCGGTGCAGACAGCACTCGTGATACGCTTTATGACTTTGTTGGTACCGTGGGTTTTAGTAGTCGCTATGCCTTCGCATTTACACCCGCACGGTTTTATTATGACACATGTGGACCCGTGTTCATGTGTATTCTTTGGTGTTTTTATATCATGATCGCGGTGAGGAAGGTATTCCACGCATGATTGATGTTGTGGGCGTGAGACCCATAGTTATATTTGAGTGATGACTTTGAGGGCGAGTCCCCGATTTGACATGATCGCTTATTTATTGTGAATCGTAGTTTGGTTATCATATATGTCTCCGCTTCATATAGACTACTATGATTTCATTTACGATTTTCGGGCCACATACTTGGTACTGTTATCCGACCTCCTTCGGGGCCGCTCATGCCACGTGCAGAGGTACACCATGTTGATCCTCGCCATGTGGTCACAGCGTTTGGGAAGCTCCGCTTCTCGGAGGCTTATCTGGTATAGTCCTGCCGTTGTAGTACTTACATTCAGGGTATGGCGGCCCTATCCCGCCATTGTTGTTATATCATTCTAGAGGTGCAGTAGTACTATTGGGCGAGTTTGTAAAGGGATGTAACTGTTCGGATTAAAGTTTTTATATATATATGCCGAAAGGCAACTTTTCTCAGATAACTGTTTCACACTTCATGTTATTTCATGTCTTGTTTTATATTCCGCTGATTACTCTGATGTTGTATCACTAGGGTGCCCGGTAGGCACCACCACGCCCGGTTCGGGTCGCGATGGCTGCGCTCATGCCGCAGTAGAGGTACATCGGTTGTGGATCCTCGCTTTTAGGATCACGATCAAAGATATTGGGAAGCCCCGCTTTCTCCGAGGCTTATCTTTTGCATGTTACCACGAGTGCAGAGGTTCTTGTGCATTCGTGGTATGGCGGCCCCGTCGTCATAGTTGTTGTTATAAAACTCTTAGAGGTGCAGAACCTTTGCAGGCAGAGTTAGTAAAAAGGATAATTGTTCGGGTTTTTATGTATATATAAAAAAGGCGACCGCTTGGGTTAGCCTATTCTTATCATATATCTTGTTTCATGTTTAAGTTTTTATTTTCCGCTGATTTTTCTCTGATGTTGTATCACTAGGGTGCCCGGGGTAAGGCACGATCCACGGCCCGGATCGTCGTGACAAAAGTGGTATCGAGCGATTAGTCTCGGAAAGTGTCAGCACCGTATCTAGTAAAGTCTTGATTATCGGCGTGTTGTGCACCACACCTATAATCAGGAGGCAGCAGGATATTTAGGATTGGTTTCTATTCTTCTCACTCTGAGATCGTGCCTTAGAGCTGTGTTGTAAGTTGGACCCCTCAGACGTAATTCTTTTGTACCAGTCATGCCTCTGTGAAAGGCAACCAGGGCCGTGGCGGCAAGGCATCGAGGAGCCGCGACAGAACACGCAGAGGAGTACGAGGGCGCAGCCCGGCCAAGACCGAGATAGTGCTCAGACGGCGAGTTTTGGCGACGCCACCGCCCCAGAAGTTTAGAGCCGCAGAAGGGTCCGCCGAGACCACGCACTGAGCCTCCACCCCACACCGGAGCAGAGGAGATGGGCTACGGAGATGGCACGATTACTAGCCGTGATTGTGGCGGACACGAGGATAGCCGGACGCAGAGCCCGAAGAGCACCCGTGGTTCACCCGAGAGCGATAGTTTGAGGCTACGGACTTTCGAGTCAGAGCCCGCCAGAGTTCTACGGGTCGGGGCCTGAGGATGATCCGTAGGAGTTCATTCGACAGTTATAGTGGATCATGAGAGTGATCAAGGCTTCGGAGACCGAGTCAGTGGTTTTGGGTTCACATCGGCTGCGTGATCCGCAGCCGACCGGTTTGATTCGCGAGCTGCCGGGAGGGCATGCACTTCCACCGTATGGAACGAGTTCTCGTGAGGCATTTCTTGCACATTTCTTGCCTCCACGGATGAGGAGGGCTCGGGCCGATGATTTTTGGTGTTGAGGCGTAACCGCGCACGGTCGGAGTACAATGTGAGTTCGACTCATCGCTCAGTATGTCCGCGCGTTAGTAGCTAGTATGGAGGACAGAGTGCACCGCTATGTCACAGGGCTAGACGATTATTTGGCAGAGAGTTGCTCGGGCGTAGCTCTTCAGCCGGGCATGGACATTGCCTGCATGCAGGCTTATGCACTTGGATGTGAGGCACGGAGAGGTCGACGGAATGACCGGGATCAGCAGAAGAGGGCGTAACAGCAGGTCTTTGGCGACTTTGAGGCGGACCGCCTCAAAGAGCCGCGATTATGCGCCTCCCAAGATCGAGTGGCCCTCCGCGCCTTCGGGCGCTCGATATTCGAAGCGGTCGTGGCTCCTGTGTTTCGACTTTCGCGGAGTAGGAGTGCTCGCCGGATAAGGTCACCCTTGTCTCAGTGTGGCCGTTGTGGAAAACTTCATAAGGGAGAGTGTCGTACTAATTTGGGAGATTGTTATTCTTGCGGCCAACAGGGCCATTTGGCGAGAGACTGTCCGACCAGGGGTAGCACTGGTGTATTAGCACAGACTACGAGATCGGGCCATGGTTCTTCACCTTCCATAGTTAGGCAGGATGTTCATGCACCGGCAGGCCACAGCAGAGGTCGCGGTGGAAGTTCCCAGTTTTAGCGGTCCTTTGAACCGCCTATTTACAGGTATATCCTTAACCCTTTTGAGACTAGTATGTATTGATGTTATAATGATGTGTTAAGTGTTATGATCGGATAGCTTTGAGTTAAAAGGTGATTTAGAAGCCTGGTTGGTGAAAAGGGTAAGTATGGGGATGAGAAAATGGCGAACCGTAGAATATTACACGTTGAGACCTTAGATGTAAGGCCGTCTTGAGTAAAGGATTTTGCAGAAGATCCTTGTCGGAGTGCATTATATGCATAGGATGTATTAGTGTGATAATTCCATGGGTAGTATAAGATGAAAGTGGTAGCTTTCAGGACTTGTATAGGTAGGGTTGTTCCGGATCGGGGAACAAGAGTCCGTGCGACATGGTCGGGTTGAGGATCGTCGCGGTCAACCCGCAGCCCGAAAGGAGATGTGGTCAGTTTGAGGTGGTCCCGCCAGGTGGTAGGATCACGAGGGTGCGAGGCCCAAGTTTAGGTAACCATCGTATGAGTTCGCGGATGTGTTCGACCGGAATCGGATCGTGAAGGCCGGGAATGGCCTTGAAGAAATTCGAGGCTAGTAAGATGACCAAGTTTGGAGGTAGTGACTCCAAAGATTTTGGAAACTAAAGTGACGACTGAGGTATGGTACGTGTACTAGAAAGAGTTCGAGGGTTCGAGAAGGGTACGACGAGAAAGGAAAGAAGTGAACATGTGCCGAGAGATGGAAGTGATCATTTCTTTGTGAGATGAAGATGCGAAGGGAGTATCCTTTGGACAAGGAACGAGAGTTAGTATCATTTTACATCTTAGAGGTGATTCCTTGCGGACTTGGATTTAAGTATTGGCGCGTATGTTATTTTTTGTGGCCAGGTGTGGCATGATTGGTTTCGTAAGTATAGTAGTGAAGACTATACCGGCGCAGGTATGTTTTGGAGACTTAGAAGGAACATTCGGGACGAATGTTTCTAAGGGGGGAAGAATGTTATACCGTAGTTCCGTGGTATGTATGTGGGACGACGCACGAGAATCGACGTAAATTTTGGAAAGAAAGAAAGGTGTGATTTTCGACTAAAAGTTTCCGGTTTTGTGAAGGAAAAGGTTCGTTAGTGGGAATGGATTCCCAGATTTGGTATTTGACTTCTTGGATTATATTAGAATTATGGGATTTTATTTTGGAATGGTCACGTGGGCCCACGGAGAAATTTACGATTTGTAGGCCCACTTTGTTTTTGAGATTTTCGGTATTTTGGATATTTTCTAAGACGAAATATTTTGGATTTAATCGGGGCGACACGTGTCACCCCACGTGGCACCCTTGGTCGAGTGGAGGACAAGTGGCTAGCCACTTGTCCTCAGCCGAAATGGCCACGACACTGGAAGCAATTCGTTGGCCATGTGGTGTGGTGGGACCCACACACACATGGCCCAATATTGACCACCCACTTGACTTGATCATGGCCCTTGATTCTTCTATAAATACCCCCTTAGCTCAAGACTAATTTCATCCTCACTGAAGTTTTTCCAAGCAAAATACTCCCTCCCTTTAGCCTTGTTTCGTCCAACCTCCCCCACTTGTGTAGAAATACTCAAAGTATTATTGTATAATCCCAAATACCTTAGCCTAGTATCCCTAGTTGTATTCCAAGTTATTTCAATACTAGGAGCCCGAAAATACTACTTTATTCCATTAGTCGCAAAGTGAAACCCTAGAAAAATCTTCATAGTTGGTTGAAGTAGTAAGTAGAAGTGGTGTAGAACTTCTAAGGGTTTCTTGGAGAGAATTGGAGCGCATGACAGAGCTAAACCTTGCTCAGGATCGACTTATAAACTTGGATAATTTTGGGCTTATCGATGTAATGATCTATGTCCCCCTATTGTAATTGAATATTACATATTGTAGTAATTTAGAATTGAGTATAAGATATATTGGAAGGATTATTATAAAGGATTGAACTGTATTTACATTGGATTGTATTTACAGTAGACTTGTGTAGTATTATTGTGAAGTAGAATTGTACACGTCCGGTTAAGACGTATAACCCTCCCCCCTGGGAGTTGTTGGCCTGGTAGCGGGCCTGAGTAGAGGGGGAGGTGCTGCCGAATTTTCTGTAGAATAAGGAATCTTGTATTTAGAATATTCTACGAAGTGATCTAGAAGTTGATAGACGTTTTAGGCCATACAGACCCGCATAAGGTATTCTCGAATCATAGGTCACACAGACCCGCCTGAGTCTACCCCGCATCGGAGGGCAGCTTAACCCCCGGAATCATGAGTGATATAATACTAACATAATAGTTTATCGTTAAACAACCTAAGCACGACAAGGGAAAACCCCTTTACACAAACATCACAAGATACTAACTCACGTAGCATCCTAACATGTCTACTTATCACGTCAACAAGAAAGTATTACAAGACTATCACAAAACAATACAATCAAGTTATTCACACAAGGTACTTTCTACATTATGTTAACAAGTTCGGGTTTTTAACCCCGAAGTACTTCATGTATTACTCTTTTAAAAGATCCGTTTCTTTCACAAAAGTCACACAATACCCGTAGTATAAAAATAGAGTAATTATCTTTTGAAGTAAATCAAGACACTTCTCTTTGTAAAATCAAGTAACAACATTCTTTTCCCAACGTTCAAGTTTGCCTAATTTCAATTACTCAAGTTTCTCATTTTCGAAAGGTTTCGTAGTTCATAGTTTTAATCCTTTAAAACAATTTGAGAACATATACCTTATGTGTGAGTAGGTTATTATTATTCATAACAATCTTATTACAACAGCCATGATCTAGGAAATGTAATATCATTTTGTCTCATCTTAGCTCCTATGCAGATGGAAGTTTCTACTGGTTTTAATAATGCTTTATTAGTCAAAGCATTTCCCTTTATTAGCGTTGCTGTGGTTTGTTCGACATTCATTCTGATTCAAATCAAGAAACATCATTCCTTTTGAAAACCAAAATACTCATTACTCACGAATGAGGTTTCACACTTTTTAACAAAATTCACATTAGTATAATTAAGTCAAGTCTCTTATTTTCTTAAAACAATAAATCATTCTTTTTATCACTCTTAAGCCGTTTATACCTAACTTCCCATAAAGCTAGTATAACCCTTAAGCTTTTTAAAACCAAGTGTTACTCTTCTTTTAAAAAGGTTTCTTAATTCTTTTGAACTACTTCAGATTCTTTTTATTCAGGCTTAAGTCCGAAGACATTGCCGTAATTATTAATCAGTTAACACACGTACGTCTACCGTACTATATACATATTCTTTAAAATATCATGCTCAAGAGGATAGGAAGAATCACATACCTTCTCGGCGAAATCCACCTGTCAAGTTGAATATGTCGCGCGCAGAGAATCGACCTATAACAGTCAAATACGTCTATCAACGTCTAGACTGTATTGTACAAAGTTCTAAGCAGAGGGTTCTCTATTCTATGGAAAATTTGGGCAGCACTTCCCTACCCGGTGAGCTACTCAAGTCTACTGTGAAAACAGTCCTATGTAAGTACAGTTCTATTATTCTTCTTTTAAACCCTTCTACGGTGATATCAGTTCAATTCTATTCTTTAATATCCTTCTAAGTATTTATACTTATTCCTATACTTCTACAGTATGTATATTCTAATTACAAAAGGAGGATAAGGTTATTTACCTCGGTAAGCCCAATAATATCCTAGATAAAAGTCGCTCTTGAGCAAGGTTTAGCTCCTACTCAAGACGCTCCAATGCGCGCTCCAAGAACCCTAGAAGTTCTTCACAACTTCAACTAAGTACTAAGGGTTTGGGCTAGGGTAATTTGGGCATTATAACAATACTAGAAGGCAACATTTCTACCAAGGGAGGGGTAGTGTTTCTAGGCTTGCTTTAGAGGGGGCTCGCCAACTTTACTCAAGGGTGAGTAGGCTTTGGACGAAAACAAGCTCAAGGGGGAGGGAAGGATTTTTCAAGACTTGGAAAGATTTTGTGGATGAAGAACTCTTCATCTTAAGAGGGGTATTTATAGGTCAAGACATGGCCAACCAAGGGCCAAGATGATGCCAAGTGCAAGGCAAGTGTAGGGTGAGGATTTAGGCAAGTGTCCATTCTATCTACTACACAAAAATATCCTACCAACTCCATGACAAAATAGCCAACCCATTCGGCCCTAATGACGCCTCAAGTCCATCAATTGGAGGGTGACAAGTGTCGCCCTCCCGTTGGTCCAAAATGTTTCGTCTCTCGGAAAAATCCGCAAAAATTAGAAATGACATAGCCGGAATTTATCCTACGCGAGTTTTGTAAAACGTTTCGTCGAAAAACGACTCTAATCGGGTGTTGTGCACAAATAATAATCGGCCAAGCCACCTAGGGGGGGTGACACGTGTTGCCCTCCTACTCGTCCAAAATATTTCATCTTCCGAAAATATCCACAATGGCCAAAATCTCGAAAACAAAGTGGGCCCCACGTGACCATTTCCGAAAATAAAATTCCATAATTCTCAAATATTCCAAGAAGTCCGAATACCAAATATGGGAATCCAATTCCCATTAAAGAACCTTTTCCTTCACAAAAACCGGAAACTTTTCCGTGGAAAAATCACCTCTTTCTTCCTTTCCAATTTCAATGTCGTATTCTCGTACGTACGTCCTCGCATACATACCCTGGAACTACGGGGTATAACAGTTTGGTTGCATAGTATTGTTAGTATGGCCTTGGTATCTAGTAGTTGGCTTTCGTACTTGCCCGGCCGATACGACGCGCTTTGTATCCGTAGTTAGCCTTCTGACTTGCCGTCAGACGGTTTATGACACAGTGGGACACGTGTTCATGTGTACTCCTTGGTGTTGTTCTATCATAGACTGCCGACAGTGAGGAAGGAATTCCACGGGCACGATTGATGTTGTGGGCGTGAGACCCATGGATATATTTTGAGTGATGACTTGGAGGCGTGAGTCACGACTTGACATCGCTTATATGTCAGGTAATCGTAGTTTGGTTATTATACATGTCTCCTGCTTTATATTGACTATTATGATTTCATTACAGTATTTTTAGTTTCACATACTTGGTACTGCATCGACCTCCTTCGGCCGCGTCACGCCGCAGTAGAGGTACATCGGTTGTGGATCCTCGCTCTTAGGATCACAGTTCAGCGTATTGGGAAGCCCCGTTTCTCCGGAGGCTTATCTTATGGTATGTTACCCTGAGTCTGTAGGTTCTTGTGCATTCAGGGGTATGGCGGGGCCCTGTCCCGTCATAGTTGTTGTTATAAAACTCTTAGAGGTCCAGAACACTGCCAAGTGTAGTTTGTAAAAAGGATAACTGTTCGGGTTTTTATGTATATATAAAAAAGGCGACCGCTTGGGTTAGCCTGTTCTTATCATATATCTTGTTTCATGTTTAAGTTTTTATTTTCTGCTGATTTTTCTCTGATGTTGTATCACTAGGGTGCCCGGGGTAAGGCACCATTCACGGGCCCGGGATCGGGTCGTGACACTACCCCACACATGACTTAGAATTGGCAGCAGTGATTCACACCTTGAAGATCTGGAGACATTATTTGTATGGAATTCATGTGGATATTTACACAGACCAGAAGGGCCTCCAGTATATCTTTAGCCAGAGGGAGCTGAACTTGCGACAGAGACGGTGGTTAGAGCTACTCAAGGATTATGATGTCGATATCCTATACCACCCAGGGAAGGTGTTACACCCCGTAGTTCCAGGGTATGTATGTGAGGACGTACGTACGAGAATACGACAATAATATTGGAAAGAAAGAAAGATGTGATTTTTCGACAGAAAAGTTTCCAGGTTTTGTGAAGGAAAAATGTTCGTTGATGAGAATTGGATTCCCAGATTTGGTATTTGGGCTTCTTGGATTATATTAGAATTATGAGATTTTATTTTCGGAAATGGTCACGTGTGACCCACGGGAGAAATTTACGGTTTTGTGGGGCCCACTTTGTTTTTGAGATTTTCGGTATTTTGGATATTTTCGGAAGATGAAATATTTTGGACGAGTAAGGGGGCGACACGTGTCACCCCCCTTAGGTGGCCATGTGGGCCGATTTGGAGGGACAAGTGTCTTGCCACTTGTCCCTTGGCCGAAATGGCCATGGCACTTGGACCTCATTTTCGTTGGCCATGTGGTGTGGTGGGACCCACACACACATGGCCCAATCTTGACCACACACTTTCTATGATCTTGACCCTTGAATTCTCTATAAATACCCCCCTTAAGTGCAAGACTAATTTCATCCCACACTTAAGTTCTTCCAAGGCAAAAATATCCCCTCCCTTTGTAGTGTTCTCGTCCCCCCCCCCCCCCCACTTGTGTAGAGAAATACTTCAAGTATTGTTGTATAATCCCAAATACCTTAGCCTAGTAGCCCTAGTAGTATTATAAAGAAATCCCAACATAAGGGCCCGGAAATACTACTTTATTCCAATAGTCGCAAAATGAAACCCTAGAAAAATCTTCATAGCTTTGATGAAGTGTTAAGAGAAGTTGTTTAGAAACTTCTAAGGGTTGCTTGGAGCGGGTTGGAGCGTAGGAGTTGGAGTAAACGTTGCTCAGGATCGACTTATAATCTTGGATAATTTTAGGCTTATCGAGGTAATGATCTATGGCCCCCTATTGTAATTGGATATTACATTTTGTAGTAGTTTAGAATTGAGTATAAGATTTATTGGAAGGATGATTATAAAGAATTGAACTGTATTTATATTGGACTGTATTTACAGTAGACTTGTGTAGTATTATTGTGAGGTAGAATTGTACACGTCCGGTTAGACGTGTAATCCCCTTGGAGTTGTTGGCTTGGTAGCAGGCCTTGTTACAAGAGGTTATTTATGTGATTGCGGAGGGGGGGGGGGGGAGGTGCTGCCGAATTTTCCGTAGGATAAGGATCCTTGTACTTAGAATTTTGATACAAAGAGAACTAGAGGTTGATAGATTTATTGTGGTTATTATAGGTGGATCTTCTACGCGCGGCATACTCGACTTGGCTTGTGGTTTAAGCCGAAGAGGTATGTGATTCTTCCTATACTCTTAAGCATGATTGTTGTGAACTATATAGTACGGTAGACGTACGTTTGTGAAATGAATTTTGTTGTTTAAAACATAAAGTGTTATAATGACTTTATGGGAAGTTAGTTATAACGACTTTATGAAGATAACAGAAAGATTTGATTTTGAAAGCTAAACGACTTGATTTCGGAAAAGGAGAAGTAACTTGATTTAAGTATAGGTTACTTGTTTTGAAAAGAGTAAGTTATTTTGGTTTTAAAGAGTATACTTGATGTTGTTTTAAAAGAAAGGCACTTGGTTTAAAAAGTATAGAGTACTTGATTTTAAAAGTCTTGTAAAGATTTTTACAAAGGTGAAGTAATTTGGTTTGAAAAGAAAACGTGTTTTTTTGATACTACGAGTATTAGTATCGTGTGGCTTTTACATAAAAAGAGGTCTTTTTGAAAGAATGAAAGTATGTAGTATTTTGGGGTTGAAACCCGGATTGTTGATATAAAATGAAAGTACGTTGAACTTGCCTATGCTTGTTGTGATAGCCTTTGATGTGCAAGTGTTTTGATTCTGTGCTACCGTGTCTCTCGGGGAGGGTCGGCTATCTAATTGATTGGTTGGACATACTGACACGTTGGATGGTCCACGGGTATGCGTCCACTATGAGTGTTATCTTGTTATTTCTTTTGGACATACTGACACGTTGGGTGGCCCACGGGTATGCGTCCACTTTGAGTATTATCTTGTTATTTCCTTTGGACATACTGACACGTTGGGTGGCCCATGGGTATGCGTCCAGTAGGATGGTTTCATGGCCATGCTTACCGAGGTAAGATGTCGGGGCATGCGGTAATTGTGAGGATTTTGTTATTAGTCCATGGATCGCTAATCCATGAAGCTTGCCGCGTTGACGAGCGATCACGGGCTTGATTTGTACATGTGGTTACAGGCACACTTTAGATACTTGTTCTGGTCATTTCTCGTGTATCGGCAGGCTCTGGTAGATAGCTTAAGATACTTGCCTCGGTCATATCTCGTGAGACGGTAGGCTATGGTACGTTAGCTTAAGATACTTGCCTCGGCGATTCGCGGGTAGTTCGATCTCGTATGGCTTCCGCATTTGCCCGCGTGAAGTTTTATGACTAGCTTTGGATCGGTAGTTGGCTATTCTACTTGGCCCGATCGGTTTGATGACGCAGGCAGGATCTAGTGTTCAGGTTCACATATGGGTGTTGTTTTACATCATGTACTGCCGGCAGTGAGGAATGAGTTCCACGGGCATGATTGATACCATTGGCGTGAGACCCATAGTTATGTGTGAGTGATGATTTTGAGGACATGTGTCCCTTACTTGATATAACTGTTTACTTATTGCGAAATGATTTTATAAAAATGATGAAATGTGATTTCATTACAGTATTTTCAGTTTCACATACTTGGTACCTGTTGTACTGACCTCCTTCGGGGGGTTGCGTTCATGCCGCAGGTAGAGGTACACCAGTTGTTGATCCTCGCTCATAGGATCGCATTCGTTGGGAAGCTCCGCTTTCTCGAGGCTTATCTTTTGTATAGTCCTCGCATCAGAGGTACTTACATTCGTGGGTATGGCGGATCCTGTCCGTCATAGTTGTTAGACCTCGTATTTGTGGTATGTACGTGGGACGACGCACAAAAGTTTGAGCCTTAAGTTAGGCATAGACCGAAAATTTTGTGCACAACCCCTAAAAGAATCGTTTCCGACGCAAACGTTTTCCAAAGCTTGAGGGAAAATTACGGCTATGTCATTTATTATTTTTATGGATTTTTCCGAGAGATGAAATATTTTGACCAACGGAGGGTGACATGTGTCACCTCAAAGTGAACATTACTTTGGGCGGTCTTGGACGATTTGAGGGTCGAGGGGTGGTAGGATATTTGTGATATTTTGTGTGGTAGATGGATAAGGTACACATGGGTAAATCCTCACCCTACACTTGCCTACCACTTGGCTTGATCTCGCCCTTGTTATCCTATAAATACCCACTTTGTGAAGACTTCTTCATCCACAAAAATCTCTAAGTCTTGAAAACCCTCTCCTCACAGGTAGTGTTCTCGCCCAACACTTCCTCCTCGAGAAGGCCTTGGCCAAACACACCACCCTCCCCTTTGAGAGAAGCCTAGCCGAGACACCCCTCTCTTGAGAATTCTCGTAAAATACCCCTTGGTAGAGAAATACTTCCAAGTATTGTTGTTATGCCAAAATACTCAGCCCAAAACCTTTGTAGTATTTCCAAGTACCTCTATACGAAAAGTCGGAAAATCTCGCTATACTTTCCTTTAGTCACAAAACGAAACCCTATGGAAAAATCTTCATAAGAGGTTGAAGTATTAATTAGAAGTTGTGTAGAACTTCTAAGGGTTTCTCGGAGCGAATTGGAGCGTGCAGAATAGGAGCTAAACCTTGCTCAGGATCGACATTTAAACTTGGATAATTTTGGGCTTGTCGAGGTAAATAATCCTATCCTTCTAGTGTAATAGAAGGATATTACAGAAGAGAATTGAACTGTAATAGAAGGATATTACAGAAGAGAATTGAACTGTAATAGAAGGATATTACAGAAAAGGAATTGAACTGAAATCACATCAGAAGAATATTAAAGAAGAAGAGTGAACTGTACTTACATAGGACTGTATTTACAGTAGACTTGTGTAGTTTGGCGGGTAAGGAAGTGCTGCCCAATTTTCCGTAGAAATATTCTACAAGTGTAGTCTAGACATTGATAGACTTGTATGACCATTATAGGTTGAAGTACTGCGAGTAGCGTATTCCACTCAGGGGGTGGAAAAGGCTAGCAGGACTACCATACTTTGGAGCGTTTTGCTAATAGTCGATAATCGTCGCGAGGTATGTGATTCTTCCTATCCTCTTGAGCATGATATTTTAAAAGAATATATATATAGTACGGTAGACGTACGTGTGTTAACCGAACGTAGTTTTACGGCAGTGTCTTTTGACTTAAGCCTGAATAATAAGAATATTGAAGTATTTCAAAAGAGTTAAGAAACCTTTTTGAAAGAAGAGTAACACTTGGTTTTAAAAGTTTTAAAATCTTAAGAGTTATACTAGATTTATGGGAAGTTAGGTATAACGACTTAAGAGAGATAAAAAGAATGGTTTATTGATTTTAGAAGTTAAGAGACTTAATCTTAAAAGATAAGAGACTTGACTTATTTTGAATTAACATGAATTTTGTTAAAAAGGGTGAAACCTCATTCGTGAGTAATGAGTACTTGGTTTTTAAAAGGAATCATGTTTTACTGATTTCGGAAATCAGAATAAGTATCGAACGAACCACTGCAGCGTTAATAAAGGGAAATGTATTGACTAATTAAGTATTATTAAAACCAGTAGAAACCTCCATCTGCATAGAAGCTAAGATGAGACAAAATGATATTACATTTCTAGATCACGGTCGCTTTAATAAGATTGATTATGAACAAGAATAACCTACTCATATAAGGCATATGTTTCTCAAATTGTTTAAAAGAGAATTATATTCTTAAGTGATTAAGACTATGAACTACGAACCCTTTCTAAAATAAGAGACTTAAGTACTTGAAATTAGGCAAACTTGAACTTATGGAAAAGAATGTTGTTACTTGATGTTGAAAAGGAAAGTGTTTTGGTTTACCTAAAAATGTGAGTCACTCTATTTTAATACTACGGGTATCGGGTGACCTTTATAAAAGAAATGGATCTTTTTAAAGAATTTAACGCACGTAATACTTTGGGATCGTAACACGACTTTGGCATAAAATAACCTTGAGTTGTGTGTAACTTGCCTATGTTTGCGTTTGATAGCCTTGTTGTGCAAGTACTGTACTTCTATACCACCGTGTCTCTCGATGGAGGGCCGGCTGATTTGTTATGAACGATTCTTCACCGAGTCCCATGAGATGGGCCGGGACACGTATTTCATCTGATTCTTCACCGAGTCCCATGAGATGGGCCGGGACACGTATTTCATCTGATTCTTCACCGAGTCCCATGAGATGGGCCGGGACACGTATTTCATCTGATTCTTTACCGAGTCCCATGAGATGGGCCGGGACACGTATTTCATCCGATTCTTTACCGAGTCCCACGGGATGGGCCGGGACATGTACACCACACGATTCCACCTCTATCCCCATGGATGGCCGAGACATGTTATACGATAATACGGTTTATATCCGATCACGCGGTGAGAAGGAGTTCCACGGGCATGAGGGATGACTTGAGGGCGTGAGTCCCTGACTTGACGTGACTGCTTTTATGTTATGAACTATAGTTTTGTTATCATATATGTCTCCTGTTTTACATAGACTATCATGATTTCATTTACAGTATTTTTCAGTTTCACATACTTGGTACCTGTTGTACTAACCTCTTTCGGGGGGCTGCGTTCATGCCGCAGGTAGAGGTACATCGCCAGTGGATCCTCGCCATGGATCACGATTCAGCGTGTTAGGAAGCCCGTTTCTCCGAGGCTTATCTTTTGGTATGTTACCCGAGTGCAGTAGGTTCTATGCATTCGTGGTATGGCGGGGCCTGTCCCGTCATAGTTGTTGTTGTAAAACTCTTAGAGTGCGTAGTAATCTTTGTGGCGAGTTGTAAAAGGATAAGCTCCAGGGTTTTTATGTATATATACAGAAGGCAACTGTTTTGGTTGGCCTGTTTATTTATCATATCTCTTGTTTCATGTTTATGTTTTATTTCCGCTGATTTTCTCTGATGTTGTATCACTAAGGTGCCCGGGGTAGGCACGACCACGCCCGGGTTCGGGTCGTGACAAAAGTGGTATCAGAGCAGTTAATCCTCGGAAAGTGTCTACAGACCGTGTCTAGTAGAGTCTTGATTATCGGTGTGTTGTGCACCACATCAATAATCAGGAGGCTATAAGATATTTAGGATTGGTTTCCATTTTTCTCATTCTGAGATCGTGCCTTAGAGCTGTGTGATAAGTTGGACCCCTCTGACGTATTCCTTTCCTTTACCAGTTATGCCTCCGTGTAAGGCAACCCGGGCCTAGAAGGGCAAGGCAGCCGAGGGAGCTGCGAGTAGAGCATGGAGGGTTACCAGGGCAGAGGCCCAGTCGTTACCTGAGATAGTGCTTCAGACGGCGAGTTTTGCGACGCCGCCAAAGACCAGCGAGTTTAGAGCCGCAGGCTGCTGCCGAGACTACAAGACTGAGCCTCCAGTCCCAAAGCCTGGAGCAGATGAGATGGGGTACAAGGAGATGGCCCGATTCGCCGTGGTCGTGGCAGATATGAGGATAGGCCGGACGCAGATTCAGCCCCAGAGCACCCGTAGTTCACCCCGAGCGACAGTTGAGACTACGGACTTTCCGAGTCAGATCCCGCCGTGTTCTATGGATCGAGCCGAGGATGACCTCGAGTTTATCCGACTCTACACGGATCATGAGAGTGATCGAGCCTCGCAGGCGAGTCGGTGGTATTGGTTCGCATCAGTGCGTGATCCGCAATGATCGTTTGATTTGTGAGCTGTCCCGGAGAGCATGCACTTCCACCGTATGGGACGAGTTCTCAGGCGTGCTTGCACATTTCTTGCCCCAGATGAGGAGGGCGCGGGCCGACAGATTTTTGACGTTGAGGCAGGACGGGCGGACGGTTAGAGAGTAGAATGTGGAGTTGGAGTCATTAGCTCGGTATGTCCCCGCCAGTAGGCGATATGGAGGATGAGTACACCGCTACGCCACCGGGCTAGATGATTACTGGCGAGGCTTGTTCGGTGTAGCTCTTGGCCAGCATGGACATTGCCGCATGCGAGCTCATGCACCAGGATGCGAGGCACGGAGAGGTCGACGGAATGGCCGATCGGCCAGAAGAGGACCGTAACAGCGAGGTCCTTTGGTAACTTTCGAGGCGCCGCCTCGAAGCGACTAGTTATGTACCTACGCCGCAGAGTGGTCCTCCACGCCTTCGTGACGCTCGGGTATTCGAGCCGGTCGTGGCTCCGTGGCTTCGTTCACGTATACGGGTTCTAGCCACCGGATTTATGTTTCCTCGGTGCACGATGTGCGCACGTCATCCCGGGGAATGTCGTCTTTTTACTGGTGCTTGTTTTTCCTGCGTCCGTCAGGGCCATGTGACGAGAAACTGTCCTAATAGGAAGGATGCAGGCAGAATGACTCACCACCGGTCGATGGCGAGTTCATCGCCTTATAGCTATGCGCCTGCAGGCGTGATTATGGTTAGAGCGATGAAGGAAAATGAAGCTGATACAGTATATTCTTACCCCTCTAGAGACTGGTATGCGTTGATGATATGATGATGTGCTAAGTATTATGTTCAGATAGTATTATGTTAAATTGTGATTTAAAGGCCTGGTTAGTAAAGGGTAAGGTTGGGTACCTAGAGATTGTGGGCCTTAGAATATTATACGTGGAGACCTTAGATGCAAGGCCATCTCGAGTAAAAGATTTATTCTTATATTGACCTTTATCGGAGTGCATAGTACACGTGAGATATGTCTGTGTGATAATTCACGGAGTGGCATGAAATGAAAGAGGGTAGTTGATCTAAGAAGACCACTAGGTTTTCGTGACTCGATTGTGAGATTGTTCCGGATTGGGGAACAAGAGTTTGGCGCGATTATGGGGTTGGGTTGAGGACCATTCGCGGGTCAACCCGTAGTCTTGGTTTGTGGTAAGTCGATTCGAGGTGGTCCCGCCAGTAGGATCACGAGGGTTTTAGGCCCAAATTGTGTTAACCATCGCACGAGTTCGTGGATGCGTTCGACCGAGAATCGACCGTGTTTTGATTTCGCGGTAGCCGTGAGGACTATTGCCTCTGTTGAGGTAGTTTTATAAAAGCTACCATTTCGATTCGGATGTCACCTTATGAAGCCCTCTGGCGGTAGTGTAGCGCTTGGCCGATTGGTTCGATGTTGGCAAGGTTCAGATAGTTGGTCCGTACTTGATCCAGCAGGATGTGGATAAGGTGAAGCTTATCCAGAAGAGGTTATTTGCAGCTCAGAAGCAACAGAAGTCGTGCGGATAATCGGCGTCGACACTTGGAGTTCAGCCGACGGGTCTTGAAGGTATCACCCCGGAAGGGGGTGATGAGATTTTGGAAACTGAAGTAATAACATAAATGTGGTAAGTTTATTAGGAAGAGTTCGAGTATACGAGGAAGGTACGACGAGCAAGGGAAGTAACAAACATGTGTGGCATTGGCAACTTATTTAAGTTAAAGAGAACTTTATCGTTATCCGTCTTGAGAAGGAACA
The DNA here is from genome assembly GCA_029844215.1 of Przewalskia tangutica. Lineage (NCBI taxonomy): Eukaryota > Viridiplantae > Streptophyta > Magnoliopsida > Solanales > Solanaceae > Przewalskia > Przewalskia tangutica. Next base: position 72,463,276 of record CM056727.1, read on the forward strand.
TTCGGGACGAATGTTTCTAAGAAGGGGAGAATGTTATACCCCGTATTTCCAGGGTATGTACGTAAGGACGTACGTACAAAAGTTTGAGCCTTAAGTTAGGCATAGGACCGAAAATTTTGTGCACAACCCCCGAAAAGAATCGTTTTCCGACGAAACGTTTTCCAAAGCTTGCGTAGGGAAAATTACGGCTATGTCATTTATTACTTTTGCGGATTTTTCTGAGAGATGAAATATTTTGGACCAACGGGAGGGTGACATGTGTCACCCTCAAAGTGGACGTTACTTTGGGCGGTCTTGGACGATTTGAGGGTCAAGGGGTTGGTAGGATATTTGTGATATTTTGTGTGGTAGATGGATAAGGTACACATGGGTAAATCCTCACCCTACACTGGCCTACCACTTGTCTTGATCTCGCCCTTGTTGTCCTATAAATACCCCCTTTGTGAAGACTTCTTCATCCACAAAAATCTCTAAGTCTTGAAAACCCTCTCCTCATGTGTAGTGTTCTCGTCCAACACTTCCTCCTCTTGAGAAGGCCTTGGCCAAAACACACCACCCTCCCCTGAGAAGCCTAGCCGAGACACCCCCTCTCTTGAGAATTCTCGTAAAATACCCCCCCCCCCCCCCTTGGTAGAGAAATACTTCTCCAAGTATTGTTGTTATGCCAAAATACTCTAGCCCAAAACCTTTGTAGTATTTCCAAGTACTCTATCTGAAAAGACCTAAAATACTACTATACTTTCCTTTAGTCACAAAACGAAACCCTATGGAAAAATCTTCATAAGAGGTTGAAGTATTAAGTAGAAGTTGTGTAGAACTTCTAAGGGTTTCTCGGAGCGAATTGGAGCGTGCAGAATAGGAGCTAAACCTTGCTCAGGATCGACATTTAAACTTGGATAATTTTGGGCTTGTCGAGGTAAATAATCCTATCCTTCTAGTGTAATTGGAAATTACATACTGTAGTAGTATAGAACTGAATATAAGATAAATAGAAGGATATTACAGAAGAGAATTGAACTGTAATAGAAGGATATTACAGAAAAGGAATTGAACTGAAATCACATCAGAAGAATATTAAAGAAGAAGAGTGAACTGTACTTACATAGAACTGTATTTACAGTAGACTTGTGTAGTTTGGCGGGTAAGGAAGTGCTGCCCAATTTTCCGTAGAATTATTCTACAAGTGTAGTCTAGACATTGATAGACTTGTATGACCATTATAGGTTGAAGTACTGCGAAGAGCGTATTCCACTCAGGGGGTGGAAAAGGCTAGCAGGACTACAGTACTTTGGAGCGTTTTGCTAATAGTCGATAATCGTCGCGAGGTATGTGATTCTTCCTATCCTCTTGAGCATGATATTTTAAAAGAATATATATATAGTACGTAGAGCGACGTGTTAACCGAACGTAGTTTTACGGCAATGTCTTTTGACTTAAGCCTGAATAATAAGAATCTTGAAGTATTTCAAAAGAGTTAAGAAACCTTTTTGAAAGAAGAGTAACACTTGGTTTTAAAAGTTTTAAAAGCTTAAGAGTTATACTAGCTTTATGGGAAGTTAGGTATAACGACTTAAGAGAGATAAAAAGAATGGTTTATTGATTTTAGAAGTTAAGAGACTTAATCTTAAAAGATAAGAGACTTGACTTATTTTGAATTAACATGAATTTTGTTAAAAAGGGTAAAACCTCATTCGTGAGTAATGAGTACTTGGTTTTTAAAAGGAATCATGTTTCTTGATTTGAAATCGAATAAGTATCGAATGAACCATCGGCGTTAATAAAGGGAAATGTATTGACTAATTAAGTATTATTAAAACCAGTAGAAACCTCCATCTGCATAGAAGCTAAGATGAGACAAAATGATATTACATTTCCTAGATCATGGTTGCTTTAATAAGATTGATTATGAACAAGAATAACCTACTCACATATAAGTCATATGTTTCTCAAATTGTTTAAAAGAGAATTATATTCTTAAGTGATTAAGACTATGATCTACGAACCCTTTCTAAAATAAGAGACTTAAGTACTTGAAATTAGGCAAACTTGAACTTATGGAAAAGAATGTTGTTACTTGATGTTGAAAAGGAAAGTTTTTTGGTTTACCTAAAAATGTGAGTCACTCTATTTTAATACTACGGGTATCGGGTGACCTTTATAAAAGAAATGGATTTTTTAAAAAGAATTTAACGTACGTAATACTTTGGGGTCGAACACGACTTTGGCATAAAATAACCTTGAGTTGTGTGTAACTTGCCTATGTTTGCGTTTGATAGCCTTGTTGTGCAAGCATCAGATTTATACCACCGTGTCTCTCGATGGAGGGTCGGCTGATTTGTTATGAACGATTCTTCACCGAGTCCCATGAGATGGGTCGGGACACGTATTTCATCTGATTCTTCACCGAGTCCCATGAGATGGGCCGGGACACGTATTTCATCTGATTCTTCACCGAGTCCCATGAGATGGGCCGGGACACGTATTTCATCTGATTCTTTACCGAGTCCCATTAGATGGGCCGGGACACGTATTTCATCCGATTCTTTACCGAGTCCCATGGGATGGGCCGGGATATGTACACCACACGATTCCACCTTTATCCCCATGGGATGAGCCGAGACATGTTATACGTATAATACGGTTTATATCCAGACTGCCGGCAGTGAGGAAGGAGTTCCACGGGCATGAGGGATGACTTGAGGGCGTGAGTCCCTGACTTGACGTGACTGCTTTTATGTTATGAACTGTAGTTTTGTTATCATACATGTCACGACCCATTCCGGGGCCCGTGACTGGTGCCTTACCCGGGCACCCAAGTAGTCATACATCAGAGTAATCAGCGGAATATAAAACAAGACATGAAACAGTTGTAAAAAGAGACACAGTTTATGTGAGAAAATGTCGCCTTTCGGCATATATACATAACATAGGTTTGCAGTTACATCCCAACTGTACACTAGGACTACTGCACCTAAGGAAGTAAACAACTATGGCGGGACAGGGCCCCGCCATACCCTGAATGTACAAAACTATCTACAATACAGGGAGATCATACCAAACAGTAGAGCCTCCGGAGAAGATGGAGCTCCCGACACCAACGTAGAGATCCTAAGGATGTGGATCTAGCACCTGCTTGCCCTTACCTGCGGCATGAACGCACTTCAAGGAGGTCGATAACAGTACCAAGTATGTGAAATCAGAAAGTACTTAAATGAAAACATATCATTTTAAAATCAGTTTACATATATGTATGAAACAACCAAGGTAACCGCACATAGTGCCACATCATAAACAAGAGCAACAATAGGTAAACTGTAACAGGTCTTTTCTAGGCTGCGAATGATCGAAGCAGGGCCAATTGCCCGTAGTATCACCATGCAAGCCTAATCCTGGACTCCCGTAGTCCGCATAGGCCACTCACGTAGGCCCGCATAGGGTATATAACCCCGCATCGAGGGTAGCTACTCCTCGGCATCGTCCTGGACTCGTAGTCCGCATGGCCACATAGACCGCATGAGGTATAACCCCGCACACTACCACGAACTCCGTAGCTCGTCATAGGTCCCCTGGACCCGCATGAGGTATTCTCGAATCATGGTCCCAGACCGCCTGAGTCTACCCCGCATCGGAGGGCAGCTTAACCCCCGGTAATATGTCAAGAGGTGAGTTATATTACACTAACATAACAGCTTATTGTTAAACAACATAAGCACAACAAGAATACTCTCTTATACAAACGTTACAAGACACTAACACACATAGCATCATATCATGTCTACTTATCAAACCATCTTGTTATTCTTTTCACAAATCAATATAAGTCTGTTATAAACACATAGGTAAACTGTTCCTTTTATTATTCTTAAGTGGTTATACCTAACTTCCCATAAAGCTAGTATAACTCTTAAGCTTCTGTTTTAAAAACTAATTAGTTCTCTTCTATAAGAAAATGATTCAATATTCTTTTGAAATGCTTTAAGATCCTTATTATTCAGGCTTAAGTCGCAAGACATTGCCGTAAGTATTATTCAGGCTTAAGTCAAAAGACATTGCCGTAGTTATTATTCAGTTAACACATGTACGTCTACCGTACTACATATATATTTTAAAATATCATGCTTTAGGAAGAATCACATACCTTCTCAGCGAAAACCACCTGCCAAGTTGAATATGTCGCGCGCAGAGATTCAACCTATAATAGTCAGACACGTCTATCAACGTTCAGACTACTCTGAAAACAGTTCTAAGCAGAGGGTTCTCTATCCTACGGAAAATTGGGCAGCACTTCCCTACCCGGTGAGCTACTCAAGTCTACTGTGAAAACAGTCCTAAGTAAATCTGATTTGATTATTCTTCTTTAAACCCTTCTCTTGTGATAATAGTTCAATTATATTCTTTAATATCCTTCTAAGTATTCATACTTATTTCTATACTTCTACGATGTATTCTCTAATTACAAAAGAAGGACAAGTTTATTTACCTCGTAAGCCCAATAATATCCTAGATAAAAGTCGCGCTGAGCAAGGTTTAGCTCTTAAGTTAGACGCTCAGAGCTCCAAGAAAACCTTAGAAGTTCTTCACAACTTCTACTAAGGACTAAGGGATTTGGGCTAGGGTATTTTGGGCATTATAACAATACTAGAAGACAACTTTTCTACCAAGGGAGGGGGGGGTAGATTTCGGCTAGGCTAGGGGGGGGATAGCCTCGTCTAAGCTTCTCAAGGGGTGTGTGTTGGACGAAAAGGCTTAAGGGAGAGGAGAGGATTTTAGACTTGGAAAGTTTTTGTGGATGAAGAACTCTTCATCTCAAGAGGGGTATTTATAGGTCAAGGGATGGCCAACCAAGGGCCAAGATGGTGCCAAGTGCAAGGCAAGTGTAGGGTGAGGATTAGGGCAAGTGTCCTTAGCCAACTTGCACACAAAATATCCTACCAACTACTTGACAAAAATGGCTATCCAATTCGGTCCATTTCTGCCACAAGTCCACCAATGAGAGGGTGACAAGTGTCACCCTCTCGTTGGTGTTCTGTCTCTCAGAAAAATCCGCAAAAATTAGAAATGACATAGCCGGAATTTATCCTACGCGAGTTGTGTAAAACGTTTCGTCGGAAAACGATTCTTTTAGTGAGTTGTGCCCAAGTATTTTCGTCCAAGCCAAACTTTTAAGGCTAAACCTTTGTACGTATTCCCTTACGTACATACTCTGGAAATACGGGGTATAACATTCTCCCCTCCTTAAACAGTTTGCAAATGCCACACACGGCCACAAAACAACACTTAGGCATAAACGATAATGAAAATTTACAAGTAGGAAAGTGAATTACCTGGAGGTGTGGGGAATAGGTGAGGATACTTCTGCTTCATGTCCTCCTCAGCTTCCCACGTCATCTCCTCCCTGAGCTCGTTCTGCCACAAGACTTTTACGGAAGCCACGTCCTTCGTCCGCAGACGCCTAACCTGACGATCGATTATCGCTATGAGAATCTCCTCATACGATAACCCCTCGGTCACCTGGATATCGTCAATCGGGTGTACCCTAGATGGATCCCCGATACATCTCCTCAGCATAGATACGTGAAAAACCGGATGCACCGCCTCCGATCGGACGACAGATCCAACTCATAGGCAACCTTGCCTACCTCGCGACAATGCGAACGCCCGATGTACCTTGGGTGAGTTTCCTTCTTCCGAATCTCATCACACCCTTCATGGGTGACACCTTTAGGAAAACCCAATCATGAACCTCGAACTCGGATGCCGACGACGATGATCCGCATATGACTTCGCCGACTCAGCCGCCGAACCTCTCCTGGATAAGCTTCACCTTATCCACTGCCTGCTGCATAAAATCTGGTCCCACTAACTGCACCTCGCCCACATCGAACCAGCCTATAGGCGATCTACACTTCCTCCCATACAAGGCCTCATAAGGCGCCATCTGAATACTGGAGTGGTAGCTATTATTGTATGAAAACTCAACTAGAGGCAAATGATCCTCCCAGCTACCCCTGAAGTCAATAACACAGGCTTGCAGCATATCCTCAAGAGTCTGGATAGTGCGCTCTGCCTGTCCGTCTGTCGGTGGATGAAATGCGATTGTGCTCACTGTCCCTAAACCTCTGGAAAGACCTCCAAGTTAGCGTGAACCGGCTCCTGCATGCGATATGATCGAAGTAGGGACTCATGCGATCGACGATCTCGGATGTAAAGTGCGCATAATCCTCGGTAGAAAAGTCGTCCCGACGGAAGAAAGTGGGCTGATTTCACACCGTCGACGATAACCCATATAGAATCATGTCTCCTCCGAGTGCGAGGCAATCCCGTGATGAAGTCCATGTTGATCACCTCCCACTTCCGTGTCGATCTCTATCGTGCGTAACAAACCACCGGGCCTCCGATGCTCTACCTTCACCGCCGACAACACGCACCGAGCTACGAACTCGCAACGTCCCTCTTCATGCCATCCCACCAATACACGATCTAAGGTCGTGGTACATCTTGGTCGACCACGGATGGAGTAACGCTTGCTGTGTGCTTCCCAGAACTCTGCCGAAGTCCCGAAACATCCGGAACACACAACTCGCCTCAAACCTTAGCACCCCATCGTGCTACTCAAATGACCCTTGCCCTCACGAAGAGTCAGATCACGATAACGCGTGTCAAAATCGATCCTCGAATTGCCGCTTCTTCACCTCTCGACGATGGAAGACTCGACAACCTCTCGAACTCGAACCCCACTGCTATCAGAATCAATCAAACGGACACCAAGGCTCGCTAACTGATGCAAATCACGAACCATGTCCCTCCTCTCTAGCTGCACATCTGATAGGCTCCCCATCGACCTACGACTAAGAGCATCTGCCATGACATTGGCCTTCCCCGGGTGGTATAGGATATCAACATCGTAATCCTTAAGCAACTCTAACCACCGTCTCTCGTCGAAGTTCGGCTCCTCCGGTGAAGATATCTTGGAGGCTCTTGTGGTCTGTATAAATATCCACGTGAACCCCATACAAATAGTGCCTCCAGATCTTCAAGGCGTGAATCACCGCTGCCAACTCCAAATCATGGGTGGGGTAGTTCCTCTCGTGTTTCTTCAGCTGTCGGGATGCATATGCTATAACCTTGCCATGCTGCATCAACACACATCCCAACCCGATGCCTGACGCATCACAATACACAACATAACCGTCTGGACCCTCTGGAAGAGTAAGAACGGGTCGTCGATCTCCTTCAAAGAATGGAAGCCACGCCACAAGCATCACCATCAAACTTAGCCGCTACGAGTCACCTAGTCAATGGTGCATAGATAGAAGCAAACTTTTCTACGAACCGATAATAACTGCAAGGCCTAAAATTGCGAACCTCTGTCGGAGTAGTAGGTCTAGGCCAAGTCCTGACTGCCTCGATCTTGGCCGTATCCACTCGAATGCCATCAGCCCCGACAATATGCCCAAGAAAAGCCACTGAAGTTAACCAAAACTCACATTTGGAAAACTTGGCGTATAATCAGCTGGGTCTGGAGAATCGCAAGACGCCTCAAATGCTCGCGTGCTCTCGCTCTGGCGTGAATAAACCAAGATATCATCAATGAACACTATCACAAACGTGTCCAAAAATGGTTTGAACACTCGGTTCATCAAATCCATGAATACCGCCGGAGCATTGGTCAACCCAAAAGACATGACCCTGAACTCATAATGCTCGTACCGGGTCCGGAATGCAGTCCTAGGGACATCCACCTCTCTGACTCGCACCTGATGATAGCCCGACCGTAGATCAATCTTGGAGAAACATCTCGCACTCGCAAATCGGTCGAACAAATCATCAATCACAGGAAGGGTATCTGTTCTTAATGGTCACCTTGTTCACCGTCAGAATCAACACACGCGCTGCCCCGTCCTTCTTCTTTACGAACAATACCGGCGCTCCCGAGGAGAAACACTAGGCTGATGAAGCCGCTTCTCCAAAGAAATCCCTAAGCCGATCCTTGACTCTCTCAACTCGGCAGTGCCATTACGTATGGTGGAATGGAAATAGGCGAGTGTGCGCAATATGTCTATACAAAACTCAATCTCCTCTCGGGAGGGATACCCGGAGGTCGTGCGAAACACGCTGCGGGAACTCTCGACCATCGAATCGACGGAAAATCGTACCGCGACTTGATATCAAACACCCAAACGAGATGGTAGATATACCCTTCGCACCATCTTCCTAGCCTTGAGGTAGGAAATAAACCTACCACCGGCGATACCGTGCTCCTCCCACTCAACAACCGGCTCAGAAAGCTGGAACCGCACTACTCTCTCTGCGGTCTACATTGGCGTAGCAAGCTAGCCAATCCATCCCCATGATCACGTCGAAGTCAATCATCTCCAACTCTATCAAGTCGGCTAGGTCCGACGATCAAATGGTCACAGACAAGCCCTATATACCCGCCGAGCTACCACCGAATCACCCATGGCGTAGCTACCTCGAAAAGGGTCTATGGACTCGGGCTCTATCCCTATCCTACTAGCAACAAGGGAGATATATAGACAGAGTAGAACCGGATCTATCAAGGCATACACATCAAACCCGAGAACCGATAAGGTACACGTGGCGACATCGTGAGGCCTCACGATCCCGGTGGACAAAGCATAAATGCGGTTACGAGGACCGCTAGAATCGGGACCCGCCACGACCTCTCCCGACTGCTGGTCCATGAGTACCTTGCCCTCGGGCGAGTATTGTCGGGGATGAAGAAGACGTGAAAGAACACATAGGTGACCCTACCATCGAATCGCCTTGGTGGACGGTTCCTCGCATAGTGACCTGCCGCCACAATGAAACAAGCTCTGTAGCGGCACCACAACTCCCGGTGGGATCTACCGTCGGCCACACCGGCGGGTGGTCCCGTCGCCGCACTTCGCCGCTCGACGCTCAAGCCCCGAGGCCACAGTGCGCCTCGAATATCCCGGGCCGGCCGAGGCGGTGCAGAGTGCTCAGCCGGCCGTGGTGCAAATCTAGACTGCTGCTGAGGCCGCTCACCACGATAGCCACCAAAAGACCTCGCCGCCTGGTCTTCTTCTCGCTGCTGTCAACCCGTCGGTCTCTACGCTCGCATCCAAGAGCATGAGCTGCGTGCGGTAATGTCCATACGGTACCAAGAGAAACACCCGCATGATTCGCCATATAGTTATCTAGCGGTGGCGTGGCGGTGCACCCTATCCTCCATATCGCAATAACGCTGGGACATATCGAGCCAATGAATCAAACTCGACATTGTACTCCCTAACAGTGCGTCCTCTCTGCCTCAGCAGTAAAAATCTATCAGCCCGCGCCCTCCTCATCTGTGGAGGCAAGAAGTGAGTGAAGAAAGCCTCTGAGAACTCATCCCAAGTAGCTGGAGACGCGTGCTCTCACCGGGATAACTCCCACGAATCAAACCAATCGAGTGCGGTATCACGCAGCCTATGTGAACCAAAGATCACGGACTCGGTCTCCGACGCCCTGATCACTCTCAAAATCCTCAGAGTGGCCGACGGATGAACTCGCGTGGATCATCCTCGGCCTCGACCAGTAAAACTCTGGCGGGCTACAACTCAGGAAGTCTCGTAGCCTCAAACTCTCTGCCCTCGGGTGAACCACGGTACGAAGTGGGGCTGGATCGAACCGCCGCATCGGCTGCCTCATGTTCGCCACGATCTGGCGATGAATCGGGCCATCTCTCAGAACCCATCTCATCTCGCTCCAGCCGGGGACTGGAGGTGTAGGTCTTGTGGTCTCATCGCCGCCTTTGCGCCTAAACCTCTCGGGGTCGGGCGGCGTCGAGAACTCGCCGTCTCTAGTATAGGCTGGGCCCGAGCCTCGTGACTCTAGGTGTCCCACTAGCGGCCGCTCGGCACGCCTTGCCCTTCGGGCCCGGTTGCCTTACGCGAGGCATAATCTGAGAAAAAGGGATACGTTAGAAGGGTCCGACTTATAACACAGCTCTAAGGCACGATCTCAGAATGAGAAGAATGGAAACCAATCCTAAATATCCTATAGCCTTCTGATTATTGGTGTGGTGCACAACACACCGATAATCAAGACTCTACTAGATACGATGCGTAGATACTTTCCGAGGATTAAGCGCTCGATACCACTTTTGTCACGACCCGTTCGGGGCGTGGATCGTGCCTTACCGGCACCCAAGTAGTCATACATCGAGTAATCGGAATATAAAACAAGACATGAAACTTGATTGTAAAAGAGACACAGTTTATGTGAGAAAATGTCGCCTTTCGGCATATATACATAACATAGGTTTGCAGTTACATCCCAACTGTATACTAGGACTACAGACCTCTAAGGAAGTAAACAACTATGGCGGGACAGGGCCCCGCCATACCCTGAATGTACAAAACTATCTACAATACGGGAGATCATACCAAGCAGAGAGCCTCGAGAAGATGGAGCTCCCGACACCAACGTAGAGATCCTAAGGATGTGGATCTAGCACTGCCGCCTTACCTGCGGCATGAACGCGGCCCAAGGAGGTCATAACAGTACCAAGTATGTGAAATCAGAAAGTACTTAAATGAAAACATATCATTTTAAAATCAGTTTACATATATGTATGAAACAACGAAGGTAACGCGCATAGTGCCACATCATAAACAAGAGCAACAATAGGTAAAGCGTAAGGTCTTTTCTAGGTGCGAATGATCGCAGGCCAATTGCGTAGTATCACCATGCAAGCCTAACTCGACTCCGTAGTCCGCATAGCCACTCACGTGGCCCGCGTAGGTATATAACCCCGCATCGAGGGTAGCTACTCCTCGGCATCGCCCCGACTCGTAGTCCGCATGGCCACATAGACCGCGTGAGGTATAACCCCGCACACTACCGAACTCCGTAGCTCGCATAGGTCCCTGGACCCGCATGAGGTATTCTCGAATCATGGTCCCAAACCGCTCGAGTCTACCGCGTCGGAGGCGCAACCCCTGTAATATGTCAAGAGGTGAGTGATATTACACTAACATAACAGCTTATTGTTAAACAACATAAGCACAACAAGAATACTCTCTTATACAAACGTTACAAGACACTAACACACATAGCATCATATCATGTCTACTTATCAAACCATCTTGTTATTCTTTTCACAAATCAATATAAGTCTGTTATAAACACATAGGTAAACTGTTTCTTTTATTATTCTTAAGTGGTTATACCTAACTTCCCATAAAGCTAGTATAACTCTTAAGCTTCTGTTTTAAAAACTAATTAGTTCTCTTCTGTAAGAAAATGATTCAATATTCTTTTGAAATGCTTTAAGATCCTTATTATTCAGGCTTAAGTCGCAAGACATTGCCGTAAGTATTATTCAGGCTTAAGTCAAAAGACATTGCCGTAGTTATTATTCAGTTAACACATGTACGTCTACCGTACTACATATATATTTTAAAATATCATGCTTTAGGAAGAATCACATACCTTCTCAGCGAAAACCACCTGCCAAGTTGAATATGTCGCGCGCAGAGATTCAACCTATAATAGTCAGACACGTCTATCAACGTTCAGACTACTCTGAAGACAGTTCTAAGCAGAGGGTTCTCTATCCTACGGAAAATTGGGCAGCACTTCCCTACCCGGTGAGCTACTCAAGTCTACTGTGAAAACAGTCCTAAGTAAGTACAGTTTGATTATTCTTCTTTTAAACCCTTCTACTGTGATAATAGTTCAATTCTATTCTTTAATATCCTTCTAAGTATTTATACTTATTTCTATACTTCTACAGTATGTATTCTCTAATTACAAAAGAAGGACAAGTTTATTTACCTCGGTAAGCCCAATAATATCCTAGATAAAAGTCGCGCCTGAGCAAGGTTTAGCTCCTAAGTTGTACGCTCCGGTAGCTCCAAGAAAACCTTAGAAGTTCTTCACAACTTCTACTAAGGACTAAGGGATTTGGGCTAGGGTATTTTGGGCATTATAACAATACTAGAAGGCAACTTTTCTACCAAGGGAGGGGGGGTAGATTTCGGCTAGGCTAGGGGATAGCCTCGGCTAAGCTTCTCAAGGGGGGGGGGGGGGTGTATGTTGGACGAAAAGGCTTAAGGGAGAGGAGAGGATTTTAGACTTGGAATGTTTTTGTGGATGAAGAACTCTTCATCTCAAGAGGGGTATTTATAGGTCAAGGGATGGCCAACCAAGGGCCAAGATGGTGCCAAGTGCAAGGCAAGTGTAGGGTGAGGATTAGGGCAAGTGTCCTTAGCCAACTTGCACACAAAATATCCTACCAACTACTTGACAAAAATGGCTATCCAATTCGGTCCATTTGCGCCACAAGTCCACCAATGAGAGGGTGACAAGTGTCGCCCTCTCGTTGGTCCAAAGTGTTCCGTCTCTCGGAAAAATCCGCAAAAATTAGAAATGACATAACCGGAATTTATCCTACGCGAGTTGTGTAAAACGTTTCGTCGGAAAATGATTCTTTTAGTGAGTTGTGCCCAAGTATTTTCGTCCAAGCCAAACTTTTAAGGCTAAACCTTTGTACGTATTCCCTTACGTACATACTCTGGAAATACGGGGTATAACAATACATGTCTCCTATTTTACATAGACTATCATGATTTCATTTACTGTATTTTTCAGTTTCACATACTTGGTACCTGTTATCGACCTCTGGGGCCGCGTTCATGCCGCAGTAGAGGTACATCGATTGTGGATCCTCGCCATAGGATCACGCCGGCGTGTTGGAAGCCCCGTTTCTCGAGGCTTATCTTTTGGTATGTTACCACGAGTGCAGAGGTTCTTATGCATTCGTGGTATGGGCCCTGTCCCGTCATAGTTGTTGTTGTAAAACTCTTAGGTGCAGTAAATCTTTGTGGCGAGTTGTAAAAAGGATAACTGCTCGGTTTTTATGTATATATCTGTAAGGCAACTGCTTGGTTGGCCTGTTTATTTATCATATCTCTTGTTTCATGTTTATGTTTTATTTCCGCTGATTTTCTCTGATGTTGTATCACTAAGGTGCCCGGGGTAAGGCACCAGTCACGGGCCCGGGTTCGGGTCGTGACAATAGTTGTTGTTACATTCTTAGAGGTCTGTAGTACTGTTGTGGGCAGGGTTTGTAAAGGATTGTAACTGTTCGGTTTTATGTATATACATGAAGGTGACCGTTTTGGTTAGCCTGTTTTCTTATGTTGTATCTTGTTTCCTGTTTAAGTTTTTATTTCCGCTGATTTTCTCTGATGTTGTATCACTAGGGTGCCCGGGTAAGGCACCAGTCGCGGGCCCGAGGTCGGGTCGTGACAAAAGTGGTATTAGAGCAGTTAGTCCTCGGAAAGTGTCTACAGACCGTATCTAGTAGAGTCTTGATTATCGGCGTGTTGTGCACCACACCTATAATCATGAGGCTGCAGGATATTTAGGATTGGTTTCTATTCTTCTTACTCTGAGATCGTGCCTTAGAGCTGTGTTGTAAGTTGTACTCCTTCTGACGTATTCTTTTATGCCAGTCATGCCTACGCGCAAGGCAACCAGGGCCCAGAAGGGCAAGGCAGCAGAGGGAGCTGCGAGTAGAGCACAGAGGGTTACCAGGGCACAGGCCCAATCATCACCTGGGGTGGTGCTTCATTTGGGGAGTTCTGCGACGTCGCCAGCCCCAGCAGATTTTAGCATAGCGGCAACAGTTCCTACTGCGGCCATGATATCTGAACCTTCAGTTCCACGACCAGTAGCAGAAAATATGGATTACAAAGAGACGACCCTGTTACTAGCTAGGGTTTTAGCAATCAGAGAGTATAGAATGTACCGATTTATCACGGGTCTAGATGATTATCTAATAAATAGTTGTGCAAGAGTAGCTCTTTAGTCAGGCATGGACATGGCCCGCGTACGGGCTTATGCGCAGCAGGCTGAGGAACGTAGAGATCGACGGATTAACCAAGGTCAGCAGAAGAGGGCCAGATCAGCAGGGTCCTTTGGTAACTTTCGAGGCGAACCGCCTCAGCATCAGACTGGATATGCGCCTCCGCCAGTGCAGAGTGGTCTTCCACAGGCTTCAGGACGTTCGAGGAATGCAGGAGTTGGTCAGAGCTCCAGGGCTTCTGGTTCACAGATATACATAGGTTCTAGCCAGCCGGATTCAGTTTTCCCTCAGTGTTCACGATGTGGCAGGCGTCATCCCGGGGAATGTCGTCTTTTTGCTAGTGCTTGTTTTACCTGCGGCCGTCAGGGCCATGTGAGGAGAGAATGTTCTAGTAGGAGGGATATAGGTAGGAGGACTCAGCCTACCAGGTCAGTTGCGGATTCAGTGGTTCGGAGAGGAAGGGGTGTTAGCCAGAAGAGGCAACCCCCACCTCGGTGTGGCCGTTGTGGTAGGCATCATTGTGGGGAGTGTCGTACTACTTTGGCAACTTGTTATGCTTGCGGCCAGCAGGGCCATTTCGTGAGGACTTGTCCGACTAGAGGTAGCACGGATGTAGAGACTCAGCCTTCAGGATCAGTGGCTAGTTCATCACCTTTTATAGCTATGCGCCCAACAGAGCAGGATTATGATTAGAGCGATAGAGGGGGAGTGAAGCAGTAGATACAGGTATATCCTTAACCCTCTAGAGATTAGTATGTGTGATAAGATGAGTATATTTTAAGTGTTATGTACAGATAGCATTGTGTTAATTGTGATTAGAAAACATGGTTAGTTGAAAAGGTAAGATTGGGGACAGGGAAATTGTGAGCCTTAGAATATTACACGTGGAGACCTTAGATGCGAGGCCGCCTTGAGTAAAAAATTTTGTTTACGATTGACCTTTGTCGGAGTGCATAGTATACGTGGAGTATTAGCGTGATAATTCCATGAGTAGTGTGAGATAGAAGTGGTAGCTTTCATGAGGTGAGTTAGTAAGTTTGTTCCGGATTGGGGAACGAGAGAGCTTGGCGCGATAAATGGGTCGGGTTGAGGCAAGGTCGCGGGTCAACCCGCAGCCCGAAATGGGGTGGGGTCAATTTGTGGTGGTCCCGCTATGTGATAGGGTCACGATGCTGCTAGGCCCAAGTTTAGGTAACCATCGTACGGGTTCGTGGATGCGTTCGACCAGAATCGGATCGTGAAGGCCGGGAACGGCCTTAGTGGAAATTGAAGCTAGTGAGATGACCAAGTTTGGAGGTAGTGACTCCAAAGTTTTGGAAACTGAAGCGATGACTGAAGTGTGGTACGTATAATAGAAAGAGTTCAGGTATACGAGAAGAGTACGACGAGTAAGAAAAGAAGCGAACGTGTGTTATGAGAACGGAAGTGATCATTTCTTTTGTGAAGTGAAGATGCGAATGGAGTATCCTTTAGACCATGGGTGGGAGATTTTTAGTGATGTTAGAGGTGATTCCTCGTTGGCTTGGATTTGAGTTTTTCGCGCATGTTATATTCTGGTCATTGGTGGCATGATCGGTTTTGTAAGTGTAGTAGTGAAGACTATACCGGCGCACGTATGTTTGGAGACTTAGAAGGAACATTCGGGACGAATGTTTCTAAGGGGGGAAGAATGTTACACCCCGTAGTTCCAGGGTATGTATGTGAGGACGTACGTACGAGAATACGACAGTAATATTGGAAATAAAGAAAGATGTGATTTTTCGACGGAAAAGTTTCCAGTTTTGTGAAGGAAAAAGGTTCGTTGATGGGAATTGGATTCCCCGATTTGGTATTTGGGCTTCTTGGATTATATTAGAATTATGAGATTTTATTTTCGGAAATGGTCACGTGGGACCCACGGGAGAAATTTACGGTTTTGTGGGGCCCACTTTGTTTTTGAGATTTTCGGTATTTTGGATATTTTCAGAAGACAAAATATTTTGGACGAGTAAGGGGGAGACACGTGTCACCCCCTTAGGTGGCCATGTGGGCCGATTTGGAGGGACAAATGTCTAGCCACTTGTCCCCTTGGCCGAAATGGCCATGGCACTTGGACCTCATTTGGACCTCATTTTCGTTGGCCATGTGGTGTGGTGGGACCCACACACACATGACCCAATCTTGACCACACACTTTCTATGATCTTGACCCTTGAATTCTCTATAAATACCCCCCTTAAGTGCAAGACTACTTTCATCCCACACTTAAGTTCTTCCAAGGCAAAAATATCCCCTCCCTTTGTAGTGTTCTCGTCCCCTTCCCCCCCCCCCCCACTTGTGTAGAGAAATACTTCAAGTATTGTTGTATAATCCCAAATACCTTAGCCTAGTAGCCCTAGTAGTATTCTAAAGAAATCCCAACATAAGAGCCCGAAAATACCACTTTATTCCAATAGTCGCAAAATGAAACCCTAGAAAAATCTTCATAGCTTTGATGAAGTGTTAAAAGAAGTTGTTTAGAAACTTCTAAGGGTTGCTTGGAGCGGGTTGGAGCGTAGGAGTTGGAGCTAAACGTTGCTCAGGATCGACTTATAATCTTGGATAATTTTGGGCTTATCGAGGTAATGATCTATGCATCACGACCGAACCGGGCGTGGTCGTGCCTACCCGCACCCAGTAGACATACATCAGAGTAATCAGCGGAATATAAAACATGACATGAAATAATATGAAGTGTAAAACAGTTTTTCTGCGAAAAGTTGCCTTTCGGCGTATATGTCACGACCCGAAACTGGGCCCGTGACTGGTGCCTTACCCCGGGCACCCTAGTGACACAACATCAGAGTAATCAGCGGAACATAAAACAACAACATGAGATAACAGAAATATAAAACAATAATCTGTAAAAACTTGCCTGTCGGCATATATATAACCATCAACTCTTTTACAAATGAACAGCTTAATCCTTTTACCAACCACGCCAGCAAGATTACTACGGACCTCTAAGAATGATACGACACGCGATGGCGGGGCGGGGCCCGCCAAACCACGAATGTAAACACTTACTACGGGGACTATAACGATAAGCCTCGAGAAAGCGGAGCTTCCCAAATGAGCTGTGACCACGAGAGCTAGGATCAACGGCGATGTACCTCAACTGCGGCATGAACGGCCCGAGAAGTCGATGACAACATGTACCAAGTATGTG
This sequence comes from Przewalskia tangutica, assembly GCA_029844215.1. NCBI lineage: Eukaryota > Viridiplantae > Streptophyta > Magnoliopsida > Solanales > Solanaceae > Przewalskia > Przewalskia tangutica. The sequence goes on from CM056727.1 coordinate 72,480,302, forward strand.
AAGCGTAAAGTATCATGAATTGAAATCATAGTAGTCTATATAAAGCAGGAGACATGTATGATAACCAAACTACAGTTCACAACAACTAAGCAGCCATGTCAAGTCAGGGACTCACGCCCTCAAGTCATCACAATAAGACCGTACGGGTAAATGCGAAGGCATAGCCGACTACTAAGACCCCGTACCACAAATGCCCTGGCGTATCACGAGGTCTCTAGACCGCACCACGAGATCGGCGGCCACCGGCCCGAGATCGATGTCGCGTCTATTCTGGAACTCTCGCTGACTCGCATAGGTCACGCGGACCGCATAAGGTATTCCTCGAATCACGGTCTAGACCACACGAGGTATACCCGCGTGGCGGCCTAACCACCGGTATCCGTCACGGACTTGCGGCCGCATAGCCCCTCGAGGACCGCATAGTCCCCGAGAGACCGCATAGGGAATCCCGTCGGGCTAAACACCGGAATGATCGGTCGATCACGGAGCATACCGCGGCTCGCATAGTCTCAAGGACCGCATAGCCGTATAGACCGCGTCAAGGGTGGCAAGCCCTCGGTATACGATCGAGGGTAGGTGATATAATAACGATCTACAATGGACTTACCTTTTAACAATGTAAGCACAGTGAGAATGACCCCTTACATAACAATCACAAGATACTAACACAAGTAGCATCCTAACATGTTTACTTATCAAATCAACAAGAAAGTATTACAAGGCTATCACAAACCAATACAATCAAGTTGTTCACACAGGTACTTTCTACTAACAAGTTCGAGTATCTAACCCCAACGTACTTCATACATTAAATCTTCAAAAGATCCGTTCCTATCACATAAGTCACACAATACGTAGTATAAAATAGAGTATGTCTTTTAAATAAACCAAAACACTTACCTTTGTAAAATCAAGTAACAACATTATTTTCCAAGCGTTCGAGTTTGCCTAATTTCAAATGTTCGGTTCTTATTTTAAAAGGTTTAGTAGTTCATAGTCTTATTCATTCAAGAATATAATCCTTTTTATTAACCAATTGAGAAACATAAGCCTTACATGTAAGTAGGTTATTCTTATTTATAACAATCTTATTACTGACCATGATCTAGGAAATATCATTTTGTCTTATCTTAGCTTCATGCGGATGGAAGTTTCTCTTGGTTTTAATCATACTTAATTATTCAAAACACTTCCTTTTGTTAATTTGCGGTGGTTTGTCGATACACATCACGATTTCCAAAATCGGTAAAAACATTCTTAAGCCGTTATACCTAACTTCCCATAAAGCTAGTATAACTCTTAAGTTTTCAAAAATACATTACTACATATTCTTTCAAAATGATTTATAAACCTTTTGAAATACTTCAAGTTCTTCATTAACACATAACAAGTCGGTTATAATCAAATCGATTACCTTTGAAAACCACAACCCATTTTCTTACCTACATAAAAATTTATAACCAACTTCCCATAAAGCCGTTATAACACTTTATGTTTTACAACAATCAAACACGTATGCGTCTACCGTACTACATAGTTCACACGTATCATGCTAGGAGAGATAGGAAGAGGTTCACATACCTCGCGGCAGTATCGACTAATAGCAAAACGCTCACGATCGGCTACTCCTTAAGCCAAGTGGATCATTCCACACGTAGCATCCCAACCTATAAGGCCACGCGGCGCTTATTAACGTCGTAGAACATTACTGAAAATTCGCAGACACTCACATGCAGCGTAAATCTCCTCTCTATCGGTAGGCTACCAAGCCAACCAGGGGTTATACATCTAACCTAGCAGTACAATTCTACTCGCGGTACTCTTACACAAGTCTCATGTCACGGTCTAAGTAATTCTGATTCGATTCGATTCCTTATTCTTGAGCTTAAGTCAAAAGACATTGCCAACAACTACGTTGATTACATATATAGTATACTTCAACTATATATTCTAACAACATGTAATATCCAATTACAATAGGGGACAAGATAATTACCTCGATAAGCCCATAATTATCCAAGTATAAAGTCGATCTGGGCAATCGTTTAGCTCGACTCGGCGCTCAACCCGCTCTAAACCACCCTTAGAAGTTCTAACCAAACTACACAATACTCAACTGACTATGGAGATTTTCCTAGGGTTTCGGTTTGGTGGTACGGTAAGTATAATAGTATTTACGGGCTTTCGTAAGGTATAACCTTAGAATACAACAAGGTATAAGGCTAAGGTAATTTGGGCATTATAACAAACCTTTTGAGAGTATTTCTACACCCCCACCAGGGGTATTAGACGAAAACCCCCTCGGCTAGGGGGGGGGGGTACCCCACGGCTAGCAACACTAGGAGGGGGGGGCGCTACTCTCGGCTAGCACCCACAGAGAGGGTGCTCTCGGCCACAAGGGAAGGCCCTGGCGAACTCAACCTGAGGAGGGAGAGGATTTTACACTTAGAAACATTTAGGAATGGATGAAGAAGTTCATCAACCTTAGAGGGTATTTATAGCACAAGCCAAGGCCAACCAATGGCCAAGATCTAGCCAAGTGCCTAGCAAGTGTAGGGCCAGATTCACCCGTGTGTCCTAGCCAACTTGCACACAAAATATCTACCAAAAATATCTCCCACTTGCCTCCCCAATTCGTCCAAACCGCCCACTATGCCCACTGATGAGAGGTGCAGTGCCGCCCTCGTTGGTCCAAAATGTTCGTCTCTCGGAAAAATCCATAAAAATACTAAATGACATAGCGGAAATTCCCTACGAAAGTGTGAAAGCGTTTAGTCGAAAACGACTCTAGCAGGGTGTTGTGCACAAACATAATTTCGGCCCAAAGGTGCCACGTGGGGTGACACGTGTCGCCCCGATTAAATCAAAATATTTCGTCTTAGAAAATATCCAGCGGCCAAAATCTCAAAATCAAGCGGGCCCCACAAAGCGTAAATTTCTCGTGGGCCCACGTGACCATTTCAGAAAATAAAATTCCATAATTCTCTAATATTCCAGAAGTCCGAATACCAAATCGGGAATCCAATTCCCATTAACGAACCTTTTTCCTTCACAAAACGGAAACTTTTCCGTGGAAAAATCGCCTCTTTCTTCCTCCAATCTTTACGTCGTATTCTCAAATGCGTCGCGTCCTCGCATACATACCACGGAACTACGGGGTATAACATTCTTCCCCTTAGAAACATTCGTCGAATGTTCCTTCTAAGTCTCAAGCGAACACGTGCCAGTATAGTCTTCACTACTATACTTACGAAACAATCCTGCCACAGCTGGCCATGGAAACACCTGCGCAAAACTTACATCTAAGTCCACGAGGAAACACCTCTACATCACCACAAATAATACTACTTTTGTCACTTTGTCGCGAGCCTTGCTCCGACGACCCAACAAATGGTACCGGGCTGCATGCGATCCCTGAAGCTGTCGTACACTCGGATTCTTATCACATTTCTGATACTGCTTTAGTATCCAAAACTCGGGGTTACTATCTCTAACGTGGTCATCATTAATTGGGAACATTCTGGATGGATCTTGATACTTTCGAACATAACAATACGAAAAGGCCGGACGTCCTTCCTCCTAAGTCGGACGGCAAATGCTAACATATAGGCAATCGGCCTATTCTTCATGAACTCACAAAGGCCCAAGTAACTCGGGCTAAGTTCCTTCGTTTCCAAAACTCGTCACACCGTCCGGTGGTACTTTCAAGAAGACCGACCGTCGACTGAACTCTGGCGTCGTCGCCGATTATCATACGATTCCTCGGTGTCAGAACTTCTTCTAGACAAGCTTCACACTATCCACAGTCTGCTGGAACAAGCCTGAACCAACTATCTGAACCCTGCCAACATCGAACCAATCGACCGGCAACTTGCATTTCTGCCCCCACAAGGCGTCACAAGACGACATCCGAACACTAAAATGGTAGCTTAAACACTCCCCCAACCGGAGACAACGATCCTCACAGCTACCCCTGAAATCAAAACACTGGCCCGAGGGCGAATGCGATTCTGAGACTCACCTGAGTTCCTAACTCTGCCTGGTATAACTTCGAGCGAAAACAGTAGTAACGGGGACTTCACATGCGTCATAAGGTGGAGGTAGGCACCGTGCAACCTCACAACCTTTTAGATAACAACAACCTGCCGAGTGAGCGGTCGACCGAAGAACACGATGGGCTGCCCCATCGCCCAACCACCGTCGAACGCATCCACGAACTCGTCTGTTTGGTTAACTAAACTTGGGCCTAACACCTCATGACCTACCACGGCGGGACCACCACAAACTGACCCGCGCACTAAAAAGGCGGCGGGTTGACCGCATCAGCCTCAACCCGACCGGCATTCGCCAAAACACTAGCTCCCGAAGGAATAATTTCACAAATCATATTACGAAAACCTAGCGGTCTTCCTAGCTCGACTACCTTCTTTCAAATCACGCTACTCGGGGACTTATCCCACGAACATAGCTCACGTGCACTATGCACTCCTATAAGGTCAAACATAACACTACACCTTTCTCGAGATGGCCTTACCTCTAAGGTCTTTGCGTATAAAGCTCTAAGGCTCACACTTTCTCTATCCCCAAAATCTTACTCGGATAACCCACCATGATTCTAATCACAACTAACACCTTGCTATCGTAACATAGCACTTAAGGTATACTCACCTTGAAAGTTACCAAAGGACCTTCTGCTCTGGCCTCTTACATTGTCGCCCGTTAACGTCGATCTCTACGTTTCTCGGCTGCTGCATAAGCCCGCATACGTGCCATGCTCGAAGCCTAAGCGAAGAATTACTCTTGCACAACCTCTTTTAGATAGTCCTCCGGACTCGCGGTACATCGGTATACTCTCGTAGCCAAATTTATAGCTAATGCGAGGTTGTCCTTGGCAATCTATATTCTCTGTTCGGTCGTGGGCGAAGGTTCAAATATCATGGCGCAGTAGGAGCTGTCGCCGTGCTAAACTCTTTGGGGCTAGTGGCGTCGCAAAACTCCACGAATGAAGCACTACCTAGGTAATGATTGGGCTGTGCCTCGCCACCCTCGAACTCTACTCGCGGCTCCGCCTGCCTTGCCCTCACGGGCTCGGGTTGCCACGCGGAGGCATAACGATAAGGGAAAGGATTTCGTCGGAGGTTCAACTTACAACACGCCTACAGGCACGATCTCGAGTGAGAAGAATAGAAACCAATCCTAAATATCCTATAGCCTCACGATTATTGATGTGGTGCACCACACCGATAATCAAGACTCATGGATACGGTCTGTAGACACTTTCAGGATTAATCGCTCTGATACCACTTTTGTCACGACCGGCGGGCGTGGCGGTGCCTTACCGGGCACCCTAGTGACACAACATCGAGTAATCGTGGAACATAAAACAACAACATGAGATAACGAAATATAAAACAATAATGCGTGAAAACTTGCCTTTCGGCATATATATAACCATCAACTCTTTTACAAATGAGCGGCAATCCTTTTTACCAACCCGCCCACAGTGATTACTACGGACCTCAAGAATGATACGACCACAATGGCGGGGCGGGGCCGCCAAACCCCGAATGTAAACACTTACTACGACGGGGACTATAACATGATAAGCCTCGAGAAACGGAGCTTCCCAAATGAATTGTGACCACGAGAGCTAGGATCAACGGCGATGTACCTCAACTGCGGCATGAGCGCGGCCCGGAGGTCGATCTGGCAATGTACCAAGTGAAGCGTAAAGTATCATGGCGAAATCATAGTAGTCTATATAAAGCGGGAGACATGTATGATAACCAAACTACGATTCACAACAACTAGCGATCATGTCAAGTCGGGGACTCACGCCTCAAAGTCATCACAATAAGACCGTGCGGGGTAAATGCGAAGGCATAGCCGACTACTAAGACCCGGTACCACAAATGCCACAAAGCGTATCACGAGGTCTCTCTGCACCACAGATCGAAGGCGGCGGCCCGCAGTATCAATGTCGGCGTCTATTCTGGAACTCGCGACTCGCATAGGTCACACACGCACCGCGTAAGGTATTCCTCGAATCACGGTCCTAGACCACCGAGGTATACCCGCATCGGCGACCTAACCACCGGTATCCGTCACGGACTTCGCGGCCCGCATAGCCTCGAGGACCGCATAGTCCCCGAGAGACCGCATAGGGAATCCCGCATCAGGCTAAACACGGAATGATCGGTCGATCACGGAGCATACCGCGGCTCGCGTAGTCTCAAGGACCGCATAGGCCGTATAGACCGCGTCAAGGGTGGCAAGCCACCGGTATACGATCGAGGGTAGGTGATATAATATGATCTGATGGACTTACCTTTTAACAATGTAAGCCGCAGCAGAATGACCCCCTTACATAACAATCACAAGATACTAACACAAGTAGCATCCTAACATGTTTACTTATCAGATCAACAAGAAAGTATTACAAGGCTATCACAAACCAATACAATCAAGTTGTTCACAAGTACTTTCTACTAACAAGTTCGAGTATCTAACCCCAACGTACTTCATACATTAAATCTTCAAAGATCCGTTCCTATCACATAAGTCACCTGATACGTAGTATAAAATAGAGTGGTATCTTTTTAAGTAAACCAAAACACTTACCTTTGTAAAATCAAGTAACAACATTATTTTCCAAGCGTTCGAGTTTGCCTAATTTCAAATGTTCGGTTCTTATTTTAAAAGGTTTCGTAGTTCATAGTCTTATTCATTCAAGAATATAATCCTTTTTATTAACCAATTGAGAAACATAAGCCTTACATGTAAGTAGGTTATTCTTATTTATAACAATCTTATTACGACCATGATCTAGGAAATATCATTTTGTCTTATCTTAGCTTACATGCGGATGGAAGTTTCTCTGGTTTTAATCATACTTAATTATTCAAAACACTTCCTTTTGTTAACGCTGCGATGGTTTGTCGATACATCCACGATTTCCAAAATCGGTAAAAACATTCTTAAGCCGTTATACCTAACTTCCCATAAAGCTAGTATAACTCTTAAGTTTTCAAAAATACATTACTACATATTCTTTCAAAATGATTTATAAACCTTTTGAAATACTTCAAGTTCTTCATTAACACATAACAAGTCGGTTATAATCAAATCGATTACCTTTGAAAACCACAACCCATTTTCTTACCTACATAAAGTCATTATAACCAACTTCCCATAAAGCCGTTATAACACTTTATGTTTTACAACAATCAAACACGTATGCGTCTACCGTACTACATAGTTCACACATATCATGCTAGGAGAGATAGGAAGAGGTTCACATACCTCGCGGCAGTATCGACTAATAGCAAACGCTCAACGATCGGCTACTCCTTAAGCCAAGTGGATCATTCCACGTAGCATCCCAACCTATAAGGCCAAGGCGCTTATTAACGTCGTAGAACATTACGAGAAAATTGGCGACCTCCCGCCAGCGTAAATCTCCTCTATCGAGGCTACCAAGCCAACCGGGGGTTATACATCTAACCCTAACAGTACAATTCTACTCGCGGTACTACTACACAAGTCTCATGTCTGATCCTAAGTAATTCTGATTGATTCGATTCCTTATTCTTGAGCTTAAGTCAAAAGACATTGCCAACAACTACGTTGATTACATATATAGTATACTTCAACTATATATTCTAACAACATGTAATATCCAATTACAATAGGGGACAAGATAATTACCTCGATAAGCCCATAATTATCCAAGTATAAAGTCGATCTGGGCAATCGTTTAGCTCGACTCAGCGCTCAACCCGGCTCTAAACCACCCTTAGAAGTTCTAACCAACCACACAATACTCAACGGACTATGGAGATTTTCTAGGGTTTGGTTTGGTATTGACGGTAAGTATAATAGTATTTACGGGCTTTCGTAAGGTATAACCTTAGAATACAACAAGGTATAAGGCTAAGGTAATTTGGGCATTATAACAATACTTTTGAGAGTATTTCTACACCACAAAGGGTATTATACGAAAACAACCTAGGCTAGGGGTACCCACGGCTAGCAACACTAGGAGGCGCTACTCTCGGCTAGCACCCCAGAGGGTGCTCTCGGCCACAAGGGGGGAAGGCCCTTGGCCGAACTCAACACAAGGGAGGGAGAGGATTTTACACTTAGAAACATTTAGGAATGGATGAAGAAGTTCATCAACCTTAGAGGGGTATTTATAGCACAAGCCAAGGCCAACCAATGGCCAAGATCTAGCCAAGTGCCTAGCAAGTGTAGGGCCAAGATTCACCCATGTGTCCTAGCCAACTTGCACACAAAATATCTACCAAAAATATCTCCCACTTGCCTCCCCCAATTCGTCCAAACCGCCCACTATGCCCACTGATGAGAGGGTGCAGTCGCCGCCTCGTTGGTCCAAAATGTTCGTCTCTCGGAAAAATCCGCATAAAAATACTAAATGACATAGCGGAAATTCCCTACGAAAGTGTGAAAGCGTTTAGTCAAAACGACTCTAACCGGGTGTTGTGCACAAACATAATTTCGGCCCAAAGGTGCCACATGGGGGTGACACGTGTCGCCCCCCGATTAAATCCAAAATATTTCGTCTTCCGAAAATATCCAAAACGGCCAAAATCTCAAAATCAAAGCGGGCCCCACAAAACCGTAAATTTCTCCCGTGGGCCCCACGTGACCATTTCCGAAAATAAAATTCCATAATTCTCTAATATTCCAGGAAGTCCGAATACCAAATCTGGGAATCCAATTCCCATTAACGAACCTTTTTCCTTCACAAAAACCGGAAACTTTTCCGTGGAAAAATCGCCTCTTTCTTCCTTTCCAATCTTTCTGTCGTATTCTCGTACGTACGTCCTCGCATACATACCCTGGAACTACGGGGTATAACAGTATATATATACAAACTTAAATCTGAACAGTTACATCCCTTTTTACAAACTCTGCCCACAACAGTACTACATACCTCTAAGAATGATATGTCAACAATGGCGGGACAGGGCCCCGCCATACCCCTGAATGTAAGTACCTACAACGACAGGGGACTATACCACTGATAAGCCTCCGGAGAAACGGAGCTTCCCAAAACGCTGAACTGTGATCCTAAGAGCGAGGATCAACAGGTGTACCTCTACTGCGGCGTGAGCGGCCGAAGAAGTCGATGCATGTACAAGTATGTGGCCCGAAAATACTGTAAATGAAATCATAGTAGTCTATATAAAGCAGGAGACATGTATGATAACCAAACTACAGTTCACAATAAATAAGCAGTCATGTCAAGTCAGAGACTCACGCCCTCAAAGTCATCACTCAAATACAACTATGGGTCTCACGCCCACAACATCAATCATGCCCGTGGAATACCTTCCTCACCTGGCGATCTATGATATAAAAGCACCAAGGAATACACATGAACACGGTCCCACGTGTCATAATAAAACCGTGGGGGTAATGCGAAGGCATAGCCGACTACTAAAACCCACGGTACCAACAAGGTCATAAAGCGTATCATGAGATCTGTCTGCACGCCACATGATCGGCGGCCACTCGCGCGATATCTAATGTGTGCGTCTAGTCCTTGAACTTCTGCTGACTCGCGTAGGCCACTCCAATGGCCGCATGAGGTATTCCTCGCATCGAGGGTAGCTACTCCCGACGCGTCACGGACTCGCGATCCGCGTAGCCACATAGACCGCATGACCATAAAGGCCGCACACTAACCTAGAACTCTCGTAGCTCGCATATGTCACACATACCGCGTAGGTATTCTCGAATCATAGGTCACAGGACACTTTGAGTCTACCCGCATCGGAGGCGGCTTAACCGGAATCATGTCAAGAGGTGAGTGATATAATACTAACATAACGACTTATCGTTAAACAACATAAGCACAACAAGGAAACCCTTTACACAAACATCACAAGATACTAACACACGTAGCATCCTAACATGTTTACTTATCAAATCAACAAGAAAGTATTACAAGGCTATCACAAACCAACACAATCAAGTTATTCACACAAGGTACTTTCTTTATGTTAACAAGTTCGGGTTTTTATCCCCAAAGTACTTCATACATTAACTCTTTAAAAGATCCGTTTCTTTCACAAAAGTCACACAATACCCGTAGTATAAAAATAGAGTGACTATCTTTTTAAGTAAACCAAAACACTTCCCTTTGTAAAATCAAGTAACAACATTATTTTCCAAACGTTCAAGTTTGCCTAATTTCAAATGCTCAAGTTTCTCATTTTCGAAAGGTTTCGTAGTTCATAGTCTTAATCACTTAATGATATAATTCTCCTTTAAAACAATTTGAGAAACATATGCCTTATGTGTGAGTAGGTTATTCTTGTTCATAACAATCTTATTAAAGCAGCCATGATCTAGGAAATGTAATATCATTTTGTCTCATCTTAGCTTCTATGCAGATGGAGGTTTCTACTGGTTTTAATAATACTTTATTAGTCAATACATTTCCCTTTATAAGCGCTGCAGTGGTTCGTTCGATACTTATTCTGATTTCCGAAATCAGTAAAACATTATTCCTTTTTTAAAAATCAAGTACTCATTACTCACGAATGAGGTTTCACACTTTTTAACAAAATTCAGATTAATTCAATTAAGTCAAGTCTCTTATCTTTTAAGATCAAGTCTCTTAACTTCTAAAATCAATAAACCATTCTTTTTATCTCTCTTAAGTCGTTATACCTAACTTCCCATAAAGCTAGTATAACTCTTAAGCTTTTAAAACCAAGTATTACTCTTCTTTCAAAAAGGTTTCTTAATTCTTTTGAAATACTTCAAGATTCTTATTATTCAGGCTTAAGTCAAAAGACATTGCCGTAAAACTACGTTCAATTAACACACATACGTCTACCGTACTATATATATATTCTTTTAAAATATCATGCTCAAGAGGATAGGAAGAATCACATACCTCGCGATGATTATCGACTATTAGCAAAACGCTCCGCGGCTATAACCCGGCTAACCTTGTCCACCTTCCAAGTAGTACATGCTACTCGCAGATCATTCAACCTATAAAGGTTATATAAGTCTATCAACTTCTAGACTACTCTGTAGAATATCCTAAGCAGAAGGTTCTCTATTCTACGGAAAATTGGGCAGCACTTCCCTACCCGTTAAGTTACACAAGTCTACTGTAAATACAGTCCTATGTAAGTACAGTTTAATCTTCTACTCTAATATTCTTTTAATGTGATTTCAGTTTAACCCTCTTCTGTAATATCCTTCTATTACAGTTCAATTCTCTTCTATGAATCTTATATTCATTTCTATACAACTACAGTATGTAATTTCCAATTACAATATAAGGACAAGAGTATTTACCTCGATAAGCCCAAAATTATCCAAGATTTAATGTCGATCCTGAGCAACGTTTAGCTCCTACTCCGGGTGCCCCCAACCCGCTCCAAACAACCCTTAGAAGTCCTACGCAACTTCTTCTTAATACTTCAACCAACAGTGAAGATTTTCCTTCGGGTTTCGTTTAGTGACCGAAGGAAAGTATAATAGTATTTCTGGGCTTTTAGTATAGGGATAACCTTGGAATACTACAAGGTATTTGGGCCAAGGTATTTTGGAATAGTAACTATACTTGGAGAATACTTTTCTACCAAGGGGGGGTAGTATTTTACGACTACAACCCAAGAGGGGGGGTGTGTGTCTCGGCCAACACCACTAGGAAGGGGGGAGGTGTTTCTCGGCCAAGGGCCTCACAAAGGGGGAGGGGTTTCGTCTAGCACAACTAGGAAGGGGGGGGGGGGGAAGGGATTTCAAGACTTAGAAATGATTTAAGGGATGAAGAAAACCTTCAAGTTAGGGGGGTATTTATAGGACAACCAAGGGCCAAGATCTAGCCAAGTGGTAGGCAAGTGTAGGGTGAGGATTTACCCATGTGTACCTTATCCAACTACCACACAAAATATCACAAATATCCTACCTACTCCAAGACTTCCAAATCGTCCAAAAGACGCCTACACATCCGCCAATTAGAGGGTGACAAGTGTCGCCCTCTCATTGGTCCAAAATATTTTATCTCTCGGAAAAATCCGCAAAAATAATAAATGACATAGCCGTATTTTTCCCTTCGCAAGTTTTGTAAAACGTTTCGTCGAAAAACGATTCTTTTCGGTAGTTGTGAACAAAATTTCGTCCTTGCCTAACTTTAAGGCTCAAACTTTTCTACGTACGTCCTCACGTACATACTCTGGAAATACGGGGTATAACAATGTCCCCCTATTGTAATTGGATATTACATTTTGTAGTAGTTTAGAATTGAGTATAAGATTTATTGGAAGGATGATTATAAAGAATTGAACTGTATTTACATTGGACTGTATTTACAGTAGACTTGTGTAGTATTATTGTGAGGTAGAATTGTACACGTCCGGTTAGACGTGTAATCCCCTTGGAGTTGTTGGCTTGGTAGCAGGCCTTGTTACAGGAGGTTATTTATGTGATTGCGGGGAGAGTCTTGCGAATTTTCCGTAGGATAAGGATCCTTGTACTTAGAATTTTGCTACAAAGAGAACTAGAGGTTGATAGATTTATTGTGGTTATTTGTTATACCCCGTATTTCCAGAGTATGTACGTAGGGACGTACGTAGAAAAGTTGAAGCTTAAAGTATGTAAGGGCCGAATTTCACTTTGTGCACAACACCCGATTAGAGTCGTTTTTCGACGAAACGTTTTACACAACTCGCGTAGGGTAAATTACGGCTATGTCATTTCTAATTTTTGCGGATTTTTCCGTGAGACGAAACATTTTGGACCAACGAGAGGGCGACACTTGTCACCCTCTCATTGGGGACGTTGGGCGGTAATGAATGGGACGAAATGGGAGCCTATTTTGTCAAGTATTGGTAGGATATTTTTGTGTAGTAGATAGAATGGACACTTGCCTAAATCCTCACCCTACACTTGCCTTGCACTTGGCATCATCTTGGCCATTGGTTGTGATGCTTGACCTATAAATACCATACATGTTGATGAACTTCTTCATCCAAATATTTTCTAAGTGTTAAAAATCCCTCCTCTCTTGTTATGTTTTAGTCAACACCCCTCCTCTAGCCTTCGTGGCTTGGCCGAGAGCCCCCCCCCCCCGCTCTAAAGCAAGCCCTAGCCGAAACACCACCCCCTCTCCCTTGGTAGAAATGTTGTCTTCTAAGTATTTTTATAATGCCCAAAATACCCTAGCCCAAATCCCTTATAGTATTTAAGTAAGTAGAAGTGTGTAGCAACTTCTAAGGGTTCTTGGAGTGCATTGGAGCGTGCGGAGTAGGAGCTAAACCTTGCTCAGGAGCGACTTTTATCTAGGATATTATTGGGCTTACCGAGGTAAATAACCTTATCCTCCTTTTGTAATTAGAAAATACATACTGTAGAAGTATAGGAATAAGTATAAATACTTAGAAGGATATTAAAGAATAGAATTGAACTGATATTACAGTAGAAGGGTTTAAAAGATGAATAATAGAACTGTACTTACATGGAATTTGTTTTCTGATGAACTTGAGTAGCTCACGGGTAGGAAGTGCTGCCCAAATGTCCATAGAATAACGAACCCTCGCTTAGAGCTTTGTGCGATCTGATCTGAGCGTTGATAGGCGTGTTGGTATTATAGGTCGATTCTGCGCGCGACATATTCAACTTGGCAGGTGGATTTCGCCGAGAAGGTATGTGATTCTTCCTATCCTCTTGAGCATGATATTTTAAAGAATATGCATATAGTACGGTAGACGTACGTATGTTAACTGATTAATAATTACGGCAATGTCTTCGGACTTAAGCCTGAATAATAATTACAATGATGTCTTCGGACTTAAGCCTGAATAATAATTACGGCAATGTCTTTTGACTTAAGCCTGAATAAAAAGAATCTGAAGTAGTTCAAAAGAATTAAGAAACCTTTTTGAAAGAAGAGTAACACTTGGTTTTAAGAGCTTAAGAGTTATACTAGCTTTATGGGAAGTTAGGTATAACGGCTTAAGAGTGATAAAAAGAATGATTTATTGATTTAAGAAAATAAGAGACTTGACTTAATTATACTAATGTGAATTTCGTTAAAAAGTGTGAAACCTCATTCGTGAGTAATGAGTATTTTGGTTTTCAAAAAGGAATGATGTTTTACTGATTTCGGAAATCAGAATGAATGTCGAACAAACCACAGCAGCGCTAATAAAGGGAAATGTTTTGACTAATAAAGTATTATTAAAACCAGTAGAAACTTCCATCTGCATAGGAGCTAAGATGAGACAAAATGATATTACATTTCCTAGATCATGGTCTTTGTAATACGATTGTTATGAACAATAATAACCTACTCACACATAAGGTATATGTTTCTCAAATTGTTTTAAAGGATTAAAACTATGAACTACGAAACCTTTCGAAAATGAGAAACTTGAGTAATTGAAATTAGGCAAACTTGAGCGTTGGGAAAAGAATGTTGTTACTTGATTTTACAAAGAGAAGTGTTTTGATTTACTTCAAGATAATCACTTTATTTTTATACTACGGGTATTGTGTGACTTTTGTGAAAGAAACGGATCTTTTAAAAGAGTAATACATGAAGTACTTTGGGGCTAAAAACCCGAACTTGTTAACATAATATAGAAAGTACCTTGTGTGAATAACTTGATTGTATTGATTTGTGATAGTCTTGTAATACTTTCTTGTTGACTTGATAAGTAAACATGTTAGGATGCTACGTGAGTTAGTATCTTGTGATGTTTGTGTAAAGGGGTTTTCCCTTGTTGTGCTTAGGTTGTTTAACGATAAGTATTATGTTAGTATTATATCACTCATGATTAGGGGTTAAGCTGCCCTCCGTGCGGGGTAGACTCGGTAGTGCTGTGTGACCTATGATTCGAAAACCTTATGCGGAGTGCAGATGGCCTATGCGGAGCTGGGAGTTCGAGTTAGTGTGCGGCCGCTTGTGGTCATGCGGTCTTTATGGCCATGCGGACGGCGAGTCGGGGCGCCTCCGGGAGGAGCTACCCTCGATGCGGGAATACCTCATGCGGGCCATTGGGTGGCCCGTGCGAGCTAGGAAACTCGAGGCTGAAGCAGCGCACATTAGATCTGCGCGCGAGTGGCGGCTTGGATCATGTGACGATGCAGACAGATCTCATGATCTGATTCTACGACCTTGTTTGTCTTGTGGGTTTTAGGAGTCGGCTATGCCTTACTTACCGTGCGGTTTTATGATGACACCGGTAGGACCAGGTGTTCTTGTGTATTCCTTGGTGCTTTTATATCATGGATGCCGGCAGTGAGGAAGGTATCTCCACGGGCATGATTGATGTTGTGGGCGTGAGACCCATTGTTACATTTGAGTGATGACTTTGAGGGCGTGAGTCACGACTTGACATATTGCTTATTTATTGTGAAGCGTAGTTTTGGTTATCATACATGTCTCTGCTTTATATAGACTACTATGATTTCATTTACGTATTTTGATTTCACATACTTGGTACTGTTGTCGACCTCTTCCGGAGTGCGTTCATGCCGCAGTAGAGGTACTCCTCTTTGATCCGTTCTTAGGATCACCGTTTTGGCGTTGGAAAAGCTCGTTTCTCGGAGGCTTAGCATTTTGGTATGGTCCCTGTCGTTGTAGATATTTGCATTCGGGGTATGGCGGGGCCTGTCCTCCATTGTTGTTTTAAACTCTTAGAGTGCTGTAGATCTGTTGTAAGGTTGGGATGTATCGTTCATTTTGGGGTATTTATATACATATATGCGAAAGGCAACTTTTCCCAGCGTGTCTTATTTATCTTGTTTCATATCTTGGTTGTTTTATATTCGTGATTTCTCGATGTATGACTACTTGGGTGCGGGTAAGGCACGATCCACGAACCGGGCAGTCGTGACAAAAGTGGTATCGAGCGATTAATCCTCGGAAAGTGTCTACGCACCGTATCTAGTAGAGTCTTGATTATCGGTGTGTTGTGCACCACGCCAATAATCGAGGCTATAGGATATTTAGGATTGGTTTCCATTCTTCTCACTCGAGATCGTGCTTTAGAGTGTGTTACCAGTTGGACCCTCTAACGTATTCCTTTCCTTTACCGGTGATGCCTCGCGCTGACGGCTTCGGGCCTGGAAGAGCAAAGCGGTAGGAGGCTGCGAGTGGAGTTGAGAGAGTTAGAAGGGCACATGCCCAATCATCACTGAGGTGATGCTTCATGCGAGGAGTTACGAGGCGTCGCGCCAGTGAGTTTGGCAATGGCGGCGATTCCTACTGGCCATGACATACGGACCTTCGGTTCCACGGCTTGAGCGAAAATATGGATTGGAAGAGACGGCCTGTTACTAGCAAGGGACTTGGCGGCCAGTATTTTATGTACGGTATAACAAGGATATTGATGAGTATCTAAAGAAGGGTTGTGAAAAGTAGCTCTTGATCGAGAATGAGCCAGCTTGCGTTGAGATTATGTGCGTGGTGAGAGATGTAGAGATCGGCAGTTAACCAAGATCGTGAAGAAGGGCGATTGGCGGGATCATTTGGTAACTCTCGGCGAACCGCCTCGTGAATTAGACATGCGCCTCCGCCCGGTCTGAGTGTCCTCGCGGGGTTGATTTTCCTCGGTGTTCACGATGTAGCGGCGTCATCCCGGGAAATGTCGTCTTTTTACTGGTGCTTGTTTTACTTGCGGCCGTCAGGGCCATGTGGCGAAAGAATGTGCAAGAAGGAGGACTCAGCCTACTAGATCAGTTGTGGATTCAGTGGTGCGGAGAGGAAGGGGTGTTAGCCAGAGGAGGCCACCCCCACCTCGGTGTGGCCATTGTGGTCGATGTCATTTTGGGGAGTGTCGTGCTTCTGCGGCAGCTTGTTATGTTTGCGGCCAGCAGGGCCATTTTGCGAGAAATTGTCCAACCAGAGTTGGCGGGGATGTAGGGACCCAGCCTTCGGGATCAGTGGATAGTTCATCACCTTCCCCAGCTATGCGCCCAACAGGGCGGGAGTGATTAGAATGACCTAGGGGAAGTGCAGCGTAGATACAGGTATATCCTTAACCCTCTATAGATTTGTATGTATAGTAAAATGCGAATATCTTAAGTATTATTTTCGGTTAGCATTGTGTTAATTGTGATTAGAAATTATGGTTAGTTAACCGGGAAAGATTGGGGGATAGAAAAAGTGTGAGCCTTAGAATATATACGTAGAGACCTTAGAGGCGAGGCCATCTTTGGTAAAAGAATTATTTCATGTTGACCCTTATCAAAGTGCATAGTTTACGTGAGATATATTTGTGGGATAAGTCCCTGAGTAGTAGGAAATGAAAGAGGGTAGTTGAGCTAAGAAGACCGCTAGGTTTTCGTAACGTGATTGGTGAGATTGTTCCGGATCGGGGAGCTAGTGTTTTGCGCGTTGCCGGGTCGGGTTGAGGCCATGTTGCGGGTCGACCCACGGCCTGTTTGGTGATGGGGTCAGTTTGTGGTGGTCCCGCTTTGTGTTAGGATCACGAGGGTGTTAGGCCCAGGTTTAGTTAACCATTGTACGAGTTCGTGGATGTGTTCGACCAGTAGTCGGGCCGATGAGGTCAGACCATCTTATCTTTTAGTCAAACCGTGTACTCGGTAGTAAGTTGCGAGATGATTATTTCAGGAAGGTTGTAAGGCTGCACGGGGTGCCTACCTTCACCTTATGGCTGACAGTGGAGTCCAAGTTACGGCTGTTTCTTTTCTGGAAGAGTTACCAGGCAAGGTTAGGAACTCAGGTGAATCTCAGTGTCGCATTCACCCTCGGGCAAGTGGTTGGATTTCGGGGGTAGCTGTAAGGACTCTTCGCCTCTTGTTGAGTATGTATTATATAGCTACCGTTTCAGTATTCGGGTGTCGCCGTTTGGAGCCTTTTTATAAGCGCTAGTGTAAGATTGCCGATCGATTGATTCGATGTAAGCAAGGTGCAGATAGTTGGTTCGTACTTGTTCAGCAGGGCGTGGATAGGGTGGAGCTTATCCAGAAGAGGTTATTGGCAGCTCAGAGTCAGTGGGAAGCAGTACCAGAAACATGGTAAGTTATGAGAAAGAGTTCGAGTGTACGAGAAGGGTACGACGAGTAAGGGAAGAGGCGAGCATGTGTAAGGACATAGATGTGATCATTTCGTTTGTAAAGAGTAGGTGCGATGGGAAGTATCTTTTAGACCCCTGGAGGGGAGCTTTTGTGATGATAGAGGTGATTCCTCGCGGAATTGGATGTAAGTTTTTGCGCAGGTGTTCTGTGGCCAGGTGTGGCATGGTTGTTTTCGTAAGTATAGCAGTGAGGACTATATTGGTGCCTGTTTGTTTTGAGACTTAGAAGGAACATTCGGGACGAATGTTTCTAAGGAGGGGAGAATGTTATACCGTATTTCAGTATATGCGTGGGGCGTGCGTAGAAAAGTTGAAGCTTAAAGTATGTAAGGGCCGAATTTCACTTTGTGCACAACACCCGATTATAGTCGTTTTTCGACGAAACGTTTTACACAACTCGCGTAGGGTAAATTACGGCTATGTCATTTCTAATTTTTGCGGATTTTTCTGAGAGACGAAACATTTTGGACCAACGAGAGGGCGACACTTGTCACCCTCTCGTTGGGGACGTTGGGCGGTAATGAATGGGACGAAATGGGAGCCTATTTTGTCAAGGAGTTGGTAGGATATTTTTGTGTAGTAGATAGAATGGACACTTGACTAAATCCTCACCCTACACTTGCCTTGCACTTGGCATCATCTTGGCCATTGGTTGGCCAATGCTTGACCTATAAATACCCCTCTATGTTGATGAACTTCTTCATCCAAATATTTTCTAAGTGTTAAAAATCCCTCCCCTCACTTGTTATGTTTTCGTCCAACACCCCCTCCCCCTCTAGCCTTAGTGGCTTGGCGAGCCCCCTCTAAAGCAAGCCCTAGCGAAACACCACCCCCTCCTTGGTAGAAATGTTGTCTTCTAAGTATTGTTATAATGCCCAAAATACCTAGCCCAAATCCCTTATAGTATTTAAGTAAGTAGGAGTGTGTAGCAACTTCAAGGGTTCTTGGAGTGCATTGGGCGTCATGAGTAGGAGCTAAACCTTGCTCGGGAGCGACTTTTATCTAGGATATTATTGGGCTTACAGAGGTAAATAACCTTATCCTCCTTTTGTAATTAGAAAATACATCTTGTAGAAGTATAGGAATAAGTATAAATACTTAGAAGGATATTAAAGAATAGAATTGAGCGATATCACAATGAAGGCTTTAAAAGATGAATAATAGAACGTACTTACATGGGATTTGTTTTCTGATGAACTTGAGTAGCTCAGGGTAGGAAGTGCTGCCCAAATGTCCATAGAATAACGAACCCTCCGCTAGAGCTTTATGCGATCTGTATAGGCGTTGATAGACGATTTGGTATTATAGGTCGATTCTCTACGCGACATATTCAACTTGGCGGTGGATTTCGCGAGAAGGTATGTGATTCTTCCTATCCTCTTGAGCATGATATTTTAAAGAATATGTATATAGTACGGTAGACGTCGTGTGTTAAGCGATTAATAATTACGGCAATGTCTTGGACTTAAGCTGAATAATAATTACGGCAATGTCTTGGACTTAAGCTGAATAATAATTACGGCAATGTCTTTTGACTTAAGCACGAATAAAAGAATCTGAAGTAGTTCAAAAGAATTAAGAAACCTTTTTGAAAGAAGAGTAACACTTGGTTTTAAGAGCTTAAGAGTTATACTAGCTTTATGGGAAGTTAGGTATAACGGCTTAAGAGTGATAAAAAGAATGATTTATTGATTTAAGAAAATAAGAGACTTGACTTAATTATACTAATGTGAATTTCGTTAAAAAGTGTGAAACCTCATTCGTGAGTAATGAGTATTTTGGTTTTCAAAAAGGAATGATGTTTTACTAATTTCGGAAATCAGAATGAATGTCGAACAAACCACAGCAGCGCTAATAAAGGGAAATGTCTTGACTAATAAAGTATTATTAAAACCAGTAGAAACTTCCATCTGCATAGGAGCTAAGATGAGACAAAATGATATTACATTTCCTAGATCATGGTCTTTGTAATAAGATTGTTATGAACAATAATAACCTACTCACACATAAGGTATATGTTTCTCAAATTGTTTTAAAGGATTAAAACTATGAACTACGAAACCTTTCGAAAATGATAAACTTGAGTAATTGAAATTAGGCAAACTTGAACGTTGGGAAAAGAATGTTGTTACTTGATTTTACAAAGAGAAGTGTTTTGATTTACTTCAAGATAATCACTTTATTTTTATACTACGGGTATTGTGTGACTTTTGTGAAAGAAACGGATCTTTTAAAAGAGTAATACATGAAGTACTTTGGGGCTAAAAACCCGAACTTGTTAACATAATGTAGAAAGTACCTTGTGTGAATAACTTGATTGTATTGATTTGTGATAGTCTTGTAATACTTTCTTGTTGACTTGATAAGTAAACATGTTAGTGTCACACCCCAAAATTTGGGCCCGTGACTGGTGCCTTACCCCGGGCACCCTAGTGATACAACATCAGAGAAAAACCAGCGGAAATAAAAACTTAGACATGCAACAAGAGATATAATAATAAACAGGCCAACCAAAATAGTTGCCTTCAGTATATACATAAAACCTGAACATATTAATCCTTTTACAACCCGCCACCTTGTGATTACTACAGGACCTCTAAGATTTACAACGACTATGACGGGGCGGGGCCCGCCATACCACGAATGTACAAGAACCTACAACTCGGGGAAACACATACCAAAAGATAAGCCTCGAGAAACGGAGCTTCCCA
Source organism: Przewalskia tangutica (assembly GCA_029844215.1). NCBI lineage: Eukaryota > Viridiplantae > Streptophyta > Magnoliopsida > Solanales > Solanaceae > Przewalskia > Przewalskia tangutica. The sequence goes on from CM056727.1 coordinate 72,501,105, forward strand.
ATCTGTTGGCTGTGATCCTATGGCGAGGATCCACGGCCGATGTACCTACTGCGGCATGAGCGGCCCCGCGAGGTCGATAACAGTACCAAGTATGTGAAACTGTAAATACTGCAGTTAAATCATAACGGTCTATATCAAGCAGGAGACATGTATGATAACCAAAATACTGACGCATGACATAAGCGATCAAGTCGAGGACTCACGCCTCAAAGTCACCACTCAAATCTAACTATGGGTCTCACGCCACCACATCCATCATGTTCGCATCATGGCCACATGCCGGAATCTTGCGACGGTGTAGACATGTCCATGATGCAACAATAACAAGGCCGCGTGGCCACATGCCGGAATCTGCGTCGGTGTAGACATGCCCATGTAACCTCAATAACAATATCTTTGGGTGGTCAACCCGCCGCGTGGCCACATGCCGGAATCTGCATCGGTGTAGACCGTCCATGTTGCGGTAATAACCATATATCGGGTAATCAACGCGACGCGTGCGCATGCCCGAATCTTGCGACGGTGTAGACATGTCCATGTGACATCAACAACAAGACGATAATCAAAATGGAAACATACGTGGAATTCTCCATCACCGCCAAGACGCGTCCAAGTAAGTTCTCAACAAGTCAATCGCCTCTATCGAGACGCGGTAACACAGAAATACCACACTTGCACAACAAAGGCTATCATCACAAGCATAGGCAAGTTTCACCACAACAACATAGGCAAGTTTCACAACAACAAGCATAGGCAAGTTTCACACAACTCAAAGTACTTTCATTTTATGCCAAAGTCCGGGTTTTAACCCCAAAGTACTACATACGTTAAGTTCTTTTAAAGAGATCCATTACTTTTATAAAAGTCACCCGATACGTAGTATTAGAATGACCAACCCACATTCCTTTTCAAAATCAAGTAACAACATTCTTTCCTAAGTTCGGTTTGCCTAGTTTCATTACTCAAGCTTCTCATTTTCAAATGGTTTCATAGTTCCCAAACTTAATCACTTGATTCCTTTTAGAACAATTGAGTAATATATGTCTCACGTGAGTAGGTTATTCTTGTTTACAACATTCTTATTACAATGACCATGATCTAGAAAATGTAATATCATTTTGTCTCATCTTAGTTTCTATGCAGATGGAGGTTTCTACTTGGTTTTAATACGATACATCATTATTCAATACATTTTCCTTTATTAACGCCGCGGTGGTGCATCGATATACATTCTGATTTCCGAAATCAGTAAAACATTATCCCTTTAAATAAACCAAGTACTCATTACTTACGAATGAGGTTTCACACAAACATTCACATTAAAACAAATAAGTTAAGTCTCTTATCTTATAAGATCAAGTCTCTTAACTTCTAACATCAGTAAACCATTTTCTTTACCTCTCTTAAGACATTATACCTAACTCCCCATAAAGCTAGTATAACTCTTTTTAAAACCTTTAAAACCAAGTGTTACTCTCCCTTCAAAACGATTTATAAATCTTTTGAAATACATCAAGTTCTTTATTATAACTAGCCAGTTATAATTCACATCAGTTACCTTTTAAAACCACAAAGTATTTTCTTACCTACATAAAGCTGTTATAACCAACTTCCCATAAAGTCGTTATAACACTTTATGTTTTAAGAACCATCAAACACAGTTAACACATGTACGTCTACCGTACTACATAGTTCACACATATCATGCTAGAAGAGATAGGAAGAGGTTCACATACCTCGCGACGATTTATCGACAATAAACAAAATGCTCCAAGTACTACAACCTTGCTAGCCCTTTCCACTCCTCGAGTAGAATACGCTACTCTTAGTACTTTCACCTATAAAGGTCACAAACGTCTATTAACCCCAAAACACAAGTTTCTATCTTTCTGAGAAAATTCGTGACACTCCCACAGCGTAAATCTCCTCTTCTATCGAGTAGGCTACTGCTTCGACCGAGGTTTATACGTCTAACCGGACGTGTACAATTCTACTCGGTAACTCTACACAAGTCTACTGCAATACAGTCCTATGTAATTACAGTTCAGTTCAGTTATTTATTCTTCAGGCTTAAGTCAAAAGACATTGCCGAATACTAAGTATAGTTCCATATATAGTATACTTCAACTATATATTCTAACAAACATGTAATTTCCAATTACAATAGAGGGACAAGATAATTACCTCGATAAGCCCAAAATTATCCAAGTTATAATGTCGATCCTGAGCAAGGTTTAGCTCTACCCAGTGCGCTCAATCCGCTCCAAACAACCCTTAGAAGTTCTAACTAACTTCTACTCAAATACTTGACCAACTATGAAGATTTCCTTAGGGTTTCGGTTTGAGACTAAAAAGGACAAAAGGTAGTATTTCCGGACTCTACGTATAGAGGTATCTTTGGAATACTACAAGGTACAAGGCTAAGGTATTTTGGGCATTATAACAATACTAGGAGAAGTATTTCAATACCACAAGGGAGGGGTATTATACGAAAACAACTAGGCTAGGGGGGGGTACCCCACGGCTAGCACCACAAAGGGGGGAAGGGGAACCCCTCGGCCAAAGGCCACACGAAAAGGGGAGGAAGGCTCGGCTAAGAGCTCACAAAGGGGAGGAGAGGGTTTCAAGATTTGGAAGTTTTGGAATGGATGAAGTCTTCACACAGGGGTATTTATAGCAAAACCAAAGGCCAACCAAGGGCCAAGATCCTTCCAAGTGTATAGCAAGTGTAAGGGCAAGATTAATCCAAGTGCACCCTAAACCCTACTCCACAAAACACTCCACAAAACAAGCCACAAAGCAAGGCACACTTGAGGGCGATCGGCGAGCGACCAGCCAGCCCGCCTCCAAGCCGTCGATGAGGGTGACAAGTGTCACCCTCCGTTGATCCAAAGGTTTCGTCTCTCGGAAAAATCCGCAAAAATACAAAACGACATAGCGGAATTTTCCTTCGCAAGTTACGCAAAGCGTTTAGTCGAAAACGACTCTAACCGGTGTTGTGCACAAAGGTAACCGGCCAAGCCACTGGCGGGGTGACACGTGTCACCCTCCTATTGGCCCTCATAAAGCGTCTTAGAAAAATATCCACAATGGCCAAAATCTTGAAAACAAAGTGGGCCCCACAAAACCGTAAATTTCTCCCGTGGGCCCCACGTGACCATTTCCGAAAATAAAATTCCATAATTCTAATATAATCTAAGAAGCCCAAATTCCAAATCTGGGAACCCAATTCCCTTCAACGAACATTTTTCCTTACAAAAACCGGAAACTTTTTCCGTGGAAGAATCCCCTTTTTCTTCCTTTCCAATTTTTCTGTCGTGCTCTCGTACGTACGTCCTCGCATACATACCCTGAGAATACGGGGTATAACAGTTAGGATGCTACGTGAGTTATTATCTTGTGATGTTTGTGTAAAGGGGTTTTCCCTTGTTGTGCTTAGGTTGTTTAACGATAAGCTGTTATGTTAGTATTATATCACTCATGATTCTGGGGGTTAAGTTGCCCTCCGATGCGGGGTAGACTCAGGCGGGTCTGTGTGACCTATGATTCGAGAATACCTTATGCGGGTATGTATGGCCTATGCGGAACTGCGGGAGTTCCAGGTTAGTGTGCGGCCCTTGTGGTCATGCGGTCTTTATGGCCATGCGGACGGCGAGTCCAGGACGCTTCCGGGGAGGAGCTACCCTCGATGCGGGGAATACCTCATGCGGGCCATTGGAGTGGCCCATGCGGAGCTACGGGAAACTCCAGGGCTAGACGCGCACATTAGATACTGCGGGCGAGTGGCCAGCTTGGATCATGTGACGATGCAGACAGGATCTCATAATCTGATTTACGACCTTGTTTGTACTGTGGGTTTTAGGAGTCGGCTATGCCTTCGTACTTACCCCGTACGGTTTTATGATGACACCGGTAGGACCAGGTGTTCTTGTGTATTCCTTGGTGCTTTTATATCATAGACTGCCAGCAGTGAGGAAGGTATCTCCACGGGCATGATTGATGTTATGGGCGTGAGACCCATTGTTACATTTGAGTGATGACTTTGAGGGCGTGAGTCCCTGACTTGACATGACTGCTTATTTATTGTGAACTGTAGTTTTGGTTATCATACATGTCTCCTGCTTTATATAGACTACTATGATTTCATTTACAATATTTTCAGTTTCACATACTTGGTACCTATTATGCGACCTCGCCGGCTGCGTTAAATCTGCGCGGTAGAGGTACTCCTACTGTTGATCCGTTCTTAGGATCACCGTTTGATTGGAAAAGCTCCGTTTCTCCGGAGGCTTAGCATTTTGGTATGGTCCCCTGTCGTTGTAGATATTTGCATTCAGGGGTATGGCGGGGCCCTGTCCCGCCATTGTTGTTTTAAACTCTTAGAGGTCTGTAGATCTGTTGTAAGGTTGGGATGTAACTGTTCATTTTGGGGTATTTATATACATATATGCCGAAAGGAAACTTTTTCCCAGAAACTGTGTCTTATTTATACTGTTTCATATCTTGGTTGTTTTATATTCCGCTGATTTCTCTGATGTATGACTACTTGGGTGCCCGGGTAAGGCACCAGTCACGGGCCCCGGAACGGGTCGTGACATTATTATAGGTGGATATTCTACGCGCGGCATACTCGACTTGGCTTGTGGTTTAAGCCGAAGAGGTATGTGATTCTTCCTATACTCTTGAGCATGATTGTTGTGAACTATATAGTACGGTAGACGTACATGTGTGAAATGAATTTTGTTGTTTAAAACATAAAGTGTTGTAATGACTTTATGGGAAGTTAGTTATAACGACTTTATGAAGATAAAAGAATGATTTGATTTTGAAAGCTAAACGACTTGATTTCGGAAAATGAGAAGTAACTTGATTTAAGTATAGGTTACTTGTTTTGAAAAGAGTAAGTTATTTGGGTTTTAAAGAGTATACTTGATGTTGTTTTAAAAGAAAGGCACTTGGTTTAAAAAGTATAGAGTACTTGATTTTAAAAGTCTTGTAAAGATTTTTACAAAGGTGAAGTAATTTGGTTTGAAAAGAAAACGTGTTTTTTTGATACTACGAGTATTAGTATCGTGTGGCTTTTACATAAAAAGAGGTCTTTTTGAAAGAATGAAAGTATGTAGTATTTTGGGGTTGAAACCCGGATTGTTGATATAAAATAAAAGTACGTTGAACTTGCCTATGCTTGTTGTGATAGCCTTTGATGTGCAAGTGTTTTGATTCTGTGCTACCGTGTCTCTCGGCGAGGGCCGGCTATCTGATTGATTGGTTGGACATACTGACACGTTGGATGGTCCACGAGTATGCGTCCACTATGAGTGTTATCTTGTTATTTCTTTTGGACATACTGACACGTTGGGTGGCCCACGGGCATGCGTCCACTTTGAGTATTATCTTGTTATTTCCTTTGGGCATACTGACACGTTGGGTGGCCCACGGGTATGGGTCCAGTAGGATGGTTTCATGGCCATGCTTACCGAGGTAAGATGCCGGGGCATGCGGTCATTGTGAGGATTTTGTTATTAGTCCATGGACCGCTAATCCATGAAGCTTGCCGCGGTGACGAGCGATCACGGGCTTGATTTGTACATGTGGTTACAGGCACACTTTAGATACTTGTTCTGGTCATTTCTTGTGTATCGGCAGGCTCTGGTAGATAGCTTAAGATACTTGCCTCGGTCATATCTCGTGAGACGGTAGGCTATGGTACGTTAGCTTAAGATACTTTCCTCGGCCAGTTGCGTGGCTGGTTTGGATCTGGTAGTTGGCTTTCGTACTTTGCCCGTGAAGTTTTATGACTAGCTTTTGGACTGGTAGTTGGCTATTCTACTTGGCCCGATCGGTTTGATGACGCAGGCAGGATCTAGTGTTCAGGTTCACATATGGGTGTTGTTTTACATCATGTACTGCCGGCAGTGAGGAATGAATTCCACGGGCATGATTGATATCGTGGGTGTGAGACCCATAGTTATGTGTGAGTGATGATTTTGAGGACATGTGTCCCTTACTTGATATAACTGTTTACTTATTGCGAAATGATTTTATAAAAATGATGAAATGTGATTTCATTCTGATATTTTGATTTCACATACTTGGTACTGTTATCTTGACCTCGCCCGGGTGCGTTCATCTGCGGTAGAGGTACACCAGTTGTTTATCCTCGCTCATAGGATCGCAGTTCAGCGTTTGGGAAGCTCCGTTTCTCTGGAGGCTTATCTTTTGGTATAGTCCCCTGTCATTGTAGGTACTTGTACATTCAGGGGTATGGCGGGCCACATCGTCATAGTTGTTGTTACATTCTTAGAGTGCAGTAATGCTTTGGCAGTGTGGTTTGTAAGGATTATCGCTATTCGGTTTATGTATATACATGAAGGTGACCGTTTTGGTTAGCCTGTTTTCTTATGTTGTATCTTGTTTCCTGTTTATGTTTTTATTTCCGCTGATTTTCTCTGATGTTGTATCACTAGGGTGCCCGGGTAAGGCACCAGTCGCGGGCCCGAGGTCGGGTCGTGACAGAGATGCCCTTAGTCGTAGATCGATGTGTAGTCTATCAGATGTGCAGCCAGAGAGGAGGGGCATGGTCCACGAGATACATCAGCTAGCAAGCCTTGGTGTTACACCCCGTAAATTCAAGAAGATAAGATAAGAACATACCGAGGAATTTAAGATTTGAAAGTGGAAAGATAAGGGGACAAACATGTGTTGGACGGATTTTGAGTCTACCTTGGAGTGTTGTACCCCAGTTGTTAAGAATTTCAAGGTTTTTAAAAATCCTAGTGTGTAGTCCGTTAAATCTAGTTCCCAACGCAAAAAACCGTTCGTCGATAGGACATCGGAGTCAAAAGTTATGGAAGTTTCAAGTTTGGTGCTTGATCGTGCAAAGCGATGGTTTCGGTTCGAAGTGCAGTCGCGGCGCCGGTTGTACTGGGGGTTCGCAGGGGTTGCAGCGTCGCGGCGCCGGAATGCAGGGCCGCGGCGCCGGAATGCGGGTAATTATTCTCTGAAGTGGAAGCGCCGCGCCGCGGCGCCAAGGCGGGATTTTTCTGCGGTAAAAGGGCGAAAATCAGGGGATATTTTGTTAAAAGCCTATGGGAGGGTGACAAGTGTCCCTCCCATCCTTTTGACCCGGAAAGGGGCCTATTTTAGGGCCAAGTCTTGGAAGACTTGGCCATTTCATCTCAAAACCCTCCCAAGGAAATCCTCTCCATTTCTCTCTAGTTTTTCTTGAAGAAAACCTAGCCTTAGGAAATTGTTGGAGCGACGGCAAGAAGGCAAAGTGTGGGTGAACTTGTGGAAGCGCGGGGGGACGAATTTGACGGTAAAAAAGTGGAGGAAAGGGGCTTTTGTGGGCTATTCCATAAGGTAAAAGTTTTCCCCTTCTCTTGGAAATAAGTTTTAATGCTTGTTATATTAGTTTAGAAATGAGCCTGAGGCTGTTATATTTGAATAGATTTGGATCTTGTTGTCTTGTTGAAACCGAAAATGGGCATGTTAGCCTTAAGATTTTAACTTCAATTTGGTTACTAATTTGGTCGTCGCATGTTGTAAAGGGGGATTGTAGTTGTTGAAGATGTCTAGGGCTAGATATCATGTTAGACCTAAGAACTTGGATTGGAAAAGAGTTGGAAAGGGGTTTAGGATTGGTTTATTGTTGGCCAAGAATGGCATGGAAATTATTGGTTTATTTTGTATCATTGTGGGGCGGCATTTTACGCGTCCTGTAAAGGCGTTTAATCCCCTTTGTGGTTAGCTGAATTGTGTGCCTTAAATGTGGCGTTGGTTATTGAAATTCGGCCTTGAAAGAGGTGGCATAGTAAGTAGAAACAAAGGAAGTGCTGTCCGACTTTCCATAGAATGTAGGGACCTTGCACTTAGTTATTCTACGTTCGAAGCTAGAGATTGATAGACGTTTTATGACCCTTATAGGATTGAAGTACTACGGTAGCATATTCTACTTAAGGGAAAATCGTGGAGCATTTTGCTAACCGTCGATAATCGTCGCGAGGTATGTGATTCTTCCTATCCTCTTCAGCATGACTATTTGTGAAATATATAGTGCGGTAGACGCACGTGTGTTAAAGGAATTAAATTTCCCTTTTGTGCCTTGACTTGATATAAAGTGTAAAGGTCTTGATTGTGTGAAAAAGTAGTAAACTCTCATTCGTTAGTAATGGGTACTTGGTTGTTAAAGAATAAGCCCTCTTGGTCTCATAAGGGCTTATAGTTGTAATTGGTTGGTTTAAAACATAAAGTGTTATAACGGCTTTATGGGAAGTTTGTTATAACCACTTTATGTAGGTAAAAGAATGGTTTGTTGATTTCAAAAGATAAGAGACTTGACTTATAATTGACCTAAATGGTGTTGAAAAGGGTGAAACCTCATTCGTGAGAAATGAGTACTTGGTTTTTAAAAGAATAATGTTACATAAATTTCGGAAATGGGAATAAGAATCGAACAAGCCAATGCAGTGTTAATAAAGGAAAAAGTAATGACAATTAATCATATTAAAACCAGTAGAAACCTCCATCTGCATAGAAGCTAAGATAAGACAAAATTGTATTACATTTCCTAGATCATGGCTGCTCTAATAAGAATTATTGTAATCAAGTTTTGATCTTCTTAAAAATTCCAAAGTAAGGAACTCGATTTCTAAAAGAAAAGAGACTTAAGAATTTGAAGTGTTTTGGTTTAAATGAAAGGCATGGTTTTGTCTTGACTTGTTTTAAAACATAAAGTGTTATAATAGTTTTATGGGAAGTTAGTTATAACGACTTTATGGAAAATAAAGAAATGGATTCATTATTGGATTTAGAATGATAACTTGATTTTTGGGAAAAGAGAAGTAACTTGTTTTCAAATATTGAACTCTTTGTGATGGAAAAACATAAGTGGCTTGGTTATAAAAGGTAGGAGTACCTTGACCTTAAAGGGGTTAGATACTTGGGTTTTAAATGGTATACTTGACGTTGTGTTAAGAAGTGTTTAAAGTACCTTGAGTTGTGTGTAACTTGCCTATGCTTGGTTGAGATGGCCTTGTTGTGCAAGGGTTTGATTTGTGCTATCGAGTCTCGATGGAGGTCACTATTTGTTATTTGTTTGGACATACCGACACGTTGGGTAGCCGGGTATGCTTCCTGATGAGTATTCTCTTGTTATTTGTTTGGACATACCGACACGTTGGGTAGCCGGGTATGCTTCCATAGTGAGTATTCTCTTGTTATTTATTTGGACATACCGCGTTGTGTAGCCCACGGGTATGCTTCCACTGTGAGTATTATCTTGTTAGTTGTTTGGACATACCGACACGTTGGGTGGCTCACGGGTATGATTCCACAGGGATTGTTATCTTGTTATCTCCTTTGGGCATACCGACACGTTGGATGGTCCACGGGTATGGGCCCACTAGGGCGGTTCGAGGGGCCATGCTTATACCGAGGTGAGATGCCGGGGCATGCGGCCATTGTGCGGGTTAAATTCCCGGGTTGTATTTGAGTGATGATTTCACGGGCATGAGTCCCTAACTTGACATGACTGCTTATATGTTGTGTACTATAGTTTGGTTATCATACATGTCTCCTGCTTTATATAGACTATTATGATTTTATTACAGTATTTTCAGTTTCACATACTTGGTACCTGTTGTACTGACCTCCTTCGGGGGGCTGCGTTCATGCCGCAGGTTGAGGTACATAGCTTGCTGATCCGCACTCTTAGGATCGCTGTTCGGTTATCGAAAAGCTCCATATCTCCGGAAGCTTGTCCTGTGGTACGGTTCCCTGAAGTTGTAGACTTTTGTACATTCAGGGGCATGGCGGGGACCTGTCCCGTCATTATGGTTTTAAAATTCTTAGAAGTGCATGCTTTGTTGTGGCGGGGTTTGTAAGGGATATGCATTCAAGTTTTCATTTATGTACAAAAAGGTAACCGTTTGGGTTAGCCTGTTTTCTTATTTCACTGTTTTCTTTCATGAGTTTTTATTTCCGCTGGTTTTTTTTCTCTGATGTTGTATCACTAGGGTGCCCGGGGTAAGGCACCAGTCACGGGCCCGAGGTCGGGTCGTGACACTTGGAGTCCGATTGATTGATTCTGATAGTAGTGGGGTTCGGATTCGAGAGGTTGCCGAATCTTCCATCGTCGAGGAGGTGAAGAGGCGACAGTATGATGATCCGATTATGACACGATATCGAGATACGGCTCTTCGTGAGGGGAAGGGTCCTTTTGAGGTAGCACCTGATGGGGTGCTAAGGTTTGGCGAGTTGTGTGTTCGGATATTGCGGGACTTGACAGCGGGTTCTAGGGAAGCACACGGTAGCGCGTTACTCTATCCATCCGGGTTCGACAAAGATGTACCACGACCTCGGATCGTGTATTGGTGGGGCGGCACGAAGAGGGCGTTGCGAGTTTGTTGTTCGGTGCGAGTTGTCGCCAGTCAGGTGGAGCACCGAGGCACGTGGGTTGTTGCAGCTATAGAGATTCCGGCATGGAAGTGGGAGGTGATTAATATGGACTTTATTACGGGGTTACCTCGCACTCGGAGGAACCATGATTCTATCCGGTTATCGTCGACAGTCGTGAAATCAGCCCACTTTCTTCCCGTCGGACGACGTTTCGCCGAGGATTACGCTAGACTTTACATCAGAGATCGTGAGACTACATGGGGTCCCTATTTCTATCATATCGGACGGAGGAGCCCGGTTCACGGCTAACACGGAGGTCTTTCGAGAAGGATTAGGGATGCGGTGAGCCTCGATCGCATTCCATCCTCAGACCGACGGACAGGCAGAGCGTACTATCCAGACACTTGAGGATATGCTGTGAGCCTGTGTTATTGATTTCAGGGGTAGCTGGGAGGATCATTTGCCGCTAGTAGAGTTTGTGTATAACAACAGCTACCACTCCAGTATCCAGATGGCGCCTTATGAGGCCTTATATGGGAGGAAGTGCAGGTCACCGATAGGCTGGTTTGATGTGGGTGAGGTGCAGTTAGTCGTGCGGACTTGGTTCGTGAGCGGTGGATAAGGTGAAGCTTATCCAGGAGCGGTTATTGACAGCTCAGAGTCGACAGAAGTCGTATGCATATCATCGGCGTCGACATTTGGAGTTTGAGGTTGATGATTGGGTTTTCCTGAAGGTGTCACCCATGAAGGGTGTGATGAGATTTGGGAAGAAAGGGAAACTCAGCCCAAGGTATATTGGGCCTTATCAGATTGTCCGTAGGGTAGGCAAGGTTGCCTATGAGTTGGATCTGCCGTCCGATCTGGAGGCAGTACATCCAGTTTTTCATGTTTCTATGCTGAGGAGATGTATCGTAGATCCTTCTAGAGTGCACCCGATTGATGATGTCCAGGTGACAGAGGAGTTATCGTATGAGGAGATTCCCATAGCGATACTCGATCGTCAGGTTAGGTGACTGCGGACAAAGGATGTGGCTTCCATCAAGGTCTTTTGGCGGAACGAGAACAGAGAGGAGATGACGTGGGAAGTAGAGGAGGACATGAGGCAGAAGTATCCTCACTTATTCCCCACACCTCCAGGTAACTCACTTTTCTACTTGTTGATTTTAATTGTCATTTTGCTTACGGGTTATTTTGGCTATGCATGACATTCTTGATTGGGGGATACAATTATGAGGGCCTATATCGTTATCTTTGTTTGAGATGGAACATTCGGGACGAATGTTTCTAAGGAGGGGAGAATGTTATACCCCGTAGTTCCGGAGTATGTATGTAAGGATGTACGTACGAATGTTTAAACCCTAATTAGGGTAAGAATGAAAGAATTGTTTTCCGACGGAAAATATTCCGAACCTTGTGAAGGAAATTTTTTACGTTTTCAATATTTTTATGAAATTTTTCCGAGAGTTAAATATTTTGTACCAATAGGAGGGCAACACGTGTCACCCCAAGTGGCATTTTGGACAGTTTTTGCTAGACTAGTGGGCAAGACAAGTGGCCAAAAGTCTTGCATGGTATTGCATGGCATATACACGGTTTTGGGAAAGTTAGTGGGCAAGTCAAATGGTCAAAGTCTTGCATGACATTTGTGGGACAAGTGTAGAAAGGAACCTACACAAACAATCTATACCATACACATGTTTTAATCCTAACCCTTGGTTGTACTATATAAACCCCTCTAGTTGATGAAAATCTTCCACACTTAGAATATTTCAAGACTTGAAAATATTTCCCTCTCCCTTCCTCCCTTCTTGGTCTCGTCGAGCACCCCTCCCCCTTTACCAAATGTTGTCAAAAAATTCTTAAACTTATAAGTGTTCCTCCTTAATGTATTAGGAAGATTATTAACCAAGAGTTAGACAAGATTTCACACCCCTAGCCTCAAAAATCCTCACAAAGCCGAGAGTGGGCAGATTTGGAATTTTAGTGTTCTTCACTTTTTGGAGTCAATTCTTGAATAGAAGTTGGTTAGGAACTTCTAAGGGTGACTTGTGGTGGTTTGGAACACAAAGATTTTGTTACACCCCATAAATTCAAGGAGTTAAGATAAGAACATACCAAGGAATATAAGATTTGAAAGTTGATAGATAAGTTGACAAACATGTGTTGGACGGATTTTGAGTTTACCTTGGAGTGTTGTACCCCAGTTGTTAAGAATTTCAAGGTGTTTAAAGAGCCTAGTGTGTAGTCCGTTAAATCTAGTTCCCAACGCAACAAACCGTTCGTCGATAGGACATCGGAGTCAAAAGTTATGGAAGTTACAAGTTAGGTGCGTGATCGTGCAGCAGCGATTTTGATTCGAAGTGCAGCGCGCGGCTGAATGCGAGGCGGCGCGCCGGTTGTACTGGGAGTCCGCGGGGGTTTCAGCGCGGCGCGAATGCGAGGCAGCGGTGCGGAATGCTGGAACTTTCGGAAGTGGGCGCCGCGGCCGAGGCGGGATTTTTGCGCAGAAGCGGTAAAAAGGATATTTTGTTTAAAACCTATGGGAGGTGACAAGTGTCCTCCCATCCTTTACCAGAAGTGGTCCTAGTTGAGGGCCAAGTCTTGGAAGACTTGGTCATTTCATTTCAACACCCTCCCAAGAACAACCCTCTCCCTTCACTCTAGTTTTTTTTGATGAAAACCTAGCTTAAGAGGAAACTGTTGGAGCGGCGGCAAGAAGGAAAAGTGTGGGTAAACTTGTGGGAAGCTACTGTAGACGAGTTTGACGGAAAAGAAGTGGAAGAAAGGGGCTTTTGTGGGTTTCTCCAAAGGTAAAAGTTTCCCCTTCTCTTGGTTATGAGTTATACTTGTTATAGTAGTTTAGAAATGAGCACAGAAATTTTATATTTTAGTAGTTTAGAATTGAGCCTGAGGCTGTTATATTTGAATAGATTTGGATCTTGTTGTCTTGTTGAAACCGAAAATAGGCATGTTAGCCTTAAGATTTTAACTTCAATTTGGTTACTAATTTGGTCGTCGCATGTTGTAAAGGGGGATTGTAGTTGTTGAAGATGTCTAGGGCTAGATATCATGTTAGACCTAAGAACTTGGATTGGAAAAGAGTTGGAAAGGGGTTTAGGATTGGTTTATTGTTGGCCAAGAATGGCATGGAAATTATTGGTTTATTTTGTATCATTGTGGGGCGGAATTTTACGCGTCCTGTAAAGGCGTGTAATCCCCTTTGTGGTTAGCTGAATTATGTGCCTTAAATGTGGCGTTGGTTATTGAAATTCGGCCTTGAAAGAGGTGGCATAGTAAGTAGAAACAAAGGAAGTGCTGTCCGACTTTCCGTAGAATGTAGGGACCTTGCACTTAGTTATTCTACGTTCGAAGCTAGAGATTGATAGACGTTTTATGACCCTTATTGGATTGAAGTACTACTGTCACGACCCGTTTCGGGGCCCGTGACTGGTGCCTTACCCGGGCACCCAAGCAGTCATACATCAGAGAAAATCAGCGGAAATATAAAACAAGACATGAAACAGTTGTAAAATGAGACACAGTTTATCTGATGAAAAGCTTGTCTTTCGTCATATATATATAAATAACCCAAGTTTTGCAGTTACATCCCAACTGTACAATAGGACTACAGACCTCTAAGGAAGTAAACAACTATGGCGGGACAGGGCCCCGCCATACCCTGAATGTACAAACTATCTACAATACTGGGAGATCATACCAAAAAGTAGAGCCTCCGGAGAAGATGGAGCTCCTGACACCAATGCAAAGAGATCCTAAGGATGTGGATCTAGCACCTTCTTGCCCTTACCTGCGGCATGAACGCAGCCCCCCGAAAGAGGTCAGTACAACAGGTACTAAGTATGTGAAACTGTAAAGTACTTAAATGAAATCATATCATTTTAAAACCAGTTTACAAATATGTATGAAACAACCAAGGAAACCGCACATAGTGCCACATCACAAACAAGAGCAACAATAGGTAAATCAATGTAGTCTTTTCTAGTGCGAATGATCGAAGCGGGCCAATTGCCCATAGTATCATTAAGCAAGCCTAATCTCGGACTCCGTAGTCCGCATAGGCCACTCACTTAGGCGCGTAGGGTATAACCCGCATCGGTAGCTACTCCTCGGCAACGTCTGGACTCGTAGTCGCGTGGCCACATAGACCGCATGAGGTATAACCCCGCACTAACACGGAACTCTCGTAGCTCCGCATAGGTCTCCTGGACCCGCATGAGGTATTCTCGAATCATGGTCCCAGACCGCCTGAGTCTACCCCGCATCGGAGGGCAGCTTAACCCCCGGTAACATGTCAAGAGGTGAGTGATATAATACCAACATAACGACATCGTTAAACCACATAAGCACAACAAGAATACCTCTTATACAAATGTTACAAGTCACTACCACATAGCATCATATCATGTCTACTTATCAAACCATTTTATTATTCTTTCATAAATCAATATAAGTCTGTTATAAACACATAAGTAAACTATTCCTTTTATCATTCTTAAGTTGTTATACCTAACTTCCCATAAAGCTAGTATAACTCTTAAGCGATGTTTAAAACCAATTAGTTCTCTTACGTAAGAAAATGATTCGATATTCTTTGAAATGTTTTAAGATCCTTATTATTAGGGCTTAAGTCGCAAGACATTGCCGTAAGTATTATTCAGCTTAAGTCAAAAGACATTGCCGTAGTTATTATTCGATTAACACGTATGCGTCTCATTACTACATATATATTTTAAAATATCATGCTTTAGGAAGAATCACATACCTTCTCAGCGAAAACCACCTGCCAAGTTGAATATGTCGCGCGCAGAGAATCAACCTATAATAGTCAGACAAGTCAATCAACGTTCAGACTACTCAAAGCGATTCTAAGCAGAGGTTCTCTATCCTACGGAAAATTGGGCAGCACTTCCCTACGGTGAGCTACTCAAGTCTCATGTGAAAACAGTCCTAAGTAAATCTGATTTGATTATTCTTCTTTTAAACCCTTCTCTGTGATAACATTCAATTCTATTCTTTAATATCCTTCTAAGTATTTATACTTATTTCTATACTTCTACAGTATGTATTCTCTAATTACAAAAGAAGGACAAGTTTATTTACCTCGGTAAGCCCAATAATATCCTAGATAAAAGTCGCGCCTGAGCAAGGTTTAGCTCCTAAGTTGTACGCTCCGGTAGCTCCAAGAAAACCTTAGAAGTTCTTCACAACTTCTACTAAGGACTAAGGGATTTGGGCTAGGGTATTTTGGGCATTATAACAATACTAGAAGGCAACTTTTCTACCAAGGGAGGGGGGGTAGATTTCGGCTAGGCTAGAGGGGAGGGGTTGCCTCGGCCAAGCTCACCAAAGGGGGTGGGGAGGTGTGTTGGACGAAAAAGGCTTAAGGGAGAGGAGAGGATTTTAGACTTGGAAAGTTTGTTTGTGGATGAAGAACTCTTCATCACAAGAGGGGTATTTATAGGTCAAGGGATGGCCAACCAATGGCCAAGATTATGCCAAGTGCAAGGCAAGTGTAAGGCCAAGATTTGGGCAAGTGTACCTAGCCAACTTGCACACAAAATATCCTACCAACTCCAAGACAAAATAAGCCATCAATTCGGCCTAATGCGTCCACACATCCACGAGGAGAGGGTGACAAGTGTCGCCTCTCGTTGGTCCAAATGTTCGTCTCTCGGAAAAATCCGCAAAAATTAGAAATGACATAGCCGGAATTTATCCTACGCGAGTTGTGTAAAACGTTTCGTCGGAAAACGATTCTTTTAGTGAGTTGTGCCCAAGTATTTTCGTCCATGCCTAACTTTTAAGGCTAAACTTTTGTACGTATTCCCTCACGTACATACTCTGGAAATACGGGGTATAACATTCTCCCCTCCTTAGAAACATTCGTCCCGAATGTTCCTTCCCAAGACAGATAACGATAAGGTTCTTCATAACTTAAACAGTTTGCAAATGCCACACACGGCCACAAAACAACACTTAGGCATAAACGATAATGAAGATTTACAAGTAGGAAAGTGAATTACCTGGAGGTGTGGGAAATAGGTGAGGATACCTCTGCCTCATGTCCTCCTCAGCTTCCCACGTCATCTCCTCCCTGAGCTCGTTCCGCCACAGAACTTTGACGGAAGCCACGTCCTTGGTCCGCAGACGCCTAACCTGACGATCGATTATCGCTATGGGAATCTCCTCATACGATAACCCCCGTCACTGGACATCGTCGTCAATCGGGTGTACCACTAGATGGATCCCGATACATCTCGCCGGCATAGATACGTGAAAAACCGGATGCACGCCTCCGGTCGGACGGCAGATCCAACTCATAGGCAACCTTGCCTCACGTGCGGACAATCTAAAGCGGCCCAATGTACCTTGGTGAGTTTCTTCTTCCGAATCTCATCACACCGCCATGGGTGGCACCTTTAGAAAACCCAATCATGAACCTCGAACTCGGATGCCGACGACGATGATCTGCGTATGACTTCGCCGACTACGGTGTCGCAACCTCTCTGGATAAGCTTCACCTTATCCATCGCTTCGCCAAATCTGGTCCCACTAGCGCACCTCGCCCACATCGAACCAACCTATAGGCGATCTGCACTTCCTCCATACAAGGCCTCATAAGGCGCCATCCGAATCGGGTGGTAGCTATTATTATACGAAACTCAACTAGAGGCAAATGATCCTCCCGGCTACCACGAGTCGATAACACGGGCTCGTGACATATCCTCAAGAGTGCGGATAGTGCGCTCGGCTGTCGTGCATGCGTGGATGGAATGCGATGCTCACTCACTGCGTCCCTAAACCATACGGAAAGACCTCCGGTAGTTAGCCGTGGCGGGCTCCTGCATGCGATATGATCGAAATAGGGACTCCATGCGATCGGCGATCTCTCGGATATATAGTGCGGCATAATCCTCGGTGAAAAAGTCGCCTGACGGAAGAAAGTGGGCTGATTTCGTCGACTGTCGGCGATAACCCATATAGAATCATGTCTCCTCCGAGTGCGAGGAAATCCTGTGATGAAGTTCATGTTGATCACCTCCCACTTCCGTCGGGATCTCTATAAATGCGTAACAAACCACGGGCCTGCGGTGCTCTACCTTCACTGCGCGACAACACGGGCGAGCTACGAACTCGCAACGTCCTCTTCAAGCCATCCCACCAATACACGGATCTAAGGTCGTGGTACATCTTGGTCGACCACGGATGGATAGAGTAACGCAGCTGTGTGCTTCCCCAGAACTGCTGCGAAGTCACGAAACATCCGGAACACACCTGCCCTCAAACCTTAGCACCCGTGTGCTACCTCAAAGGACCGCGCCTCACGAAGAGTCGTATCGCGATAACGTGTTAAGCTGGATCCTCGAGCTGTTGCCTCTTCACCTCGCCGACGATGGAAGACTCGGCAACCTCACGAACTCGAACCCCACGCTATCAGAATCAATCAAGCGGACACCAAGGCTCGCTGGCGATGCAAATCACGAACCATGTCCTCTCTCTCTAGTGCACATCGATAGGCTCCCATCGACTACGACTAAGCGTACGCGCCACACGTTGGCCTTCCCGGGTGGTACAGGATATCAACATCGTAATCCTTAAGCAACTCTAACCACCGTCTCGTTGTAAGTTCGGCTCCTGCGGGTGAAGATATCTGAGGCTCTTGTGGTGCGTATAAATATCCACATAAACCCCATACAAATAGTGCCTCCGGATCTTGGCGTGAATCACCGCGCGACTCCAAATCATGGGTGGGGTAGTTCTCTCGTGTTTCTTGGTTGTCGGGATGCATACGCTATAACCTTGCCATCTGCATCAACACATCCCAACCCGATGCGGCGACGATCACAATACACGACATAACCGTCTGGACCTGCGGAAGAGTAAAGCGGGGCGGTCGTCGATCTCTCGCCAAGCTGGAAGCCACCGCTCACAAGCATCGATCCATGAAACTTAGTGCCTTACGAGTCGGCCCTAGTCAATGGTGCAGAGATAAAAGCAAACTTCTCTATGAACCGCCGATCCACTCGAATGCCATCAGCCCCGACAATGTGCCCAAGAAAAGCCACCGAAGTTAACCAAAACTCACATTTGGAAAACTTGGCGTATAACTGCTGGTCCTGGAAGCGTCGGCCGATCCTCAAATGCTCGCATGCTCCGCTCTGGCGAGAATAAACCAAGATATCATCAATGAACACTATCACAAACGTGTCCAAAAATGGTTTGAACACTCGGTTCATCAAATCCATGAATCTGGCGGGCATTGGTCAACAAAGACATGACCACGAACTCATAATGCGTCTGGGTCGGAATGCGATCCTAGGGACATCCACCTCTCGACTACTTTGATGATAGCCCGATCGCAGATCAATCTTGGAGAAACATCTCGCACCTGCACTGGTCGAACAAATCATCAATCACAGGAAGGGGTATCATTCTTAATGGTCACCTTGTTCACATGTAATCAACACGTATGCGGCGTCGCCCTTCTTCTTCACGAACAATACCGGCGCTCCCGGGGAGAAACACTAGGTCGATGAAGCCGCTTCTCCGCAAGTCTCTAAGCTGATCCTTGACTCTCTTAACTCGGCGGTGCCATTCGTATGGCGGAATGGAAATAGGCGAGTGTCCGCAACACATCTATACAAAACTCGATCTCCTCTCGGGAGGATACCCGAGGTCGTGGAAACACGTGCGGGAACTCTCGACTCACGGGCTGAAAATCTGGTACCGCGACCTCGGTATCAAACACCGACGAGATGGTAGATGTACCGCACGTACCATCTTCCTAGCCTTGAGGTAGGAAATAAACCTACCCGCCGGCGTCTGGTGCTCCCCTCCCACTCAACAACCGGCTACTCAGGAAACTGGAACCGCACTACTCTCTCCCTGCAGTCTACATTGGCGTAGCAAGAAGCTAGCCAATCCATACCCATGATCACGTCGAAATCAGTCATATCCAACTCTATCAAGTCGGCTAGGGTCTGACGACTGTAAATGGTCACTGGACAAGCCCTATATACCCGCCGAGCTACCACCGAATCACCCACTGGCGTAGCTACCTCGAAAGGGTCTATGGACTCAGGCTCTATCCCTATCCTACTAGCAATAAGGGGAGATATAAAGGACAGTAGAACCGGATCTATCAAGGCATACACATCAAACCCGAGCGATAAGGTACCTGTGACGACATCAGGTGAGGCCTCCTGATCCTGTCGGCTGGACAAAGCATAAATGCGGTTCTGAGGACCGCTAGAACTGGGACCCACGCCACGACCTCTGCCGCGACCTGCTGGTCCATGAGTACCTTTCCCTCCGGGGCGAGTAGCTGTCGGGGATGAAGAAGACCCGGCGAAAGAACTGTGGTGACCCTACCATCAGCCTTGCCGCCAGTCGGGATTCCTCGCATAGTGACCTGCGGCCTGGCTGAAACAAGCTCTGTAGCGGCACCACAACTCCCGGTGGGATCTACGCATCGGCACACCGAGGGTGGTCGATCGGCGATGCCTGCTGCTGCGGGCGTCACGAAGCCACGGGGCCTGAGTGCGCCTCGAATATCTGGTGTCTTGAGGGCGGTGCGAGTGCTCTGGTGGCGTGGTGCAAATCTGGCTGGCTGCGAGGCCGCCACCACGATAGCCACCAAAAGACCTGCCGTCTGGTCTTCCTCGCTGCGCTGTCGACCGTCGGTCTCTACGCTCGCCGCATCCAAGAGCATGAGCTGCGTGCGGGTAATGTCCATACGGTGAAGAGAAACACCCGCACAAGATTCGGCCATATAATCATCTAGCGGTGACGTAGCGGTGCACCCTATCCTCCATATCTGCTACCAACGCTGGGACATATCGAGCCAATGAATCAAACTCGACATTGTACTCCCTAACAGTGCGTCCTCTCTGCCTCAGTAACAAAAATATGTCAGCCCGCGCCCTCCTCATCTGTGGAGGCAAGAAGTGAGTGAGGAAAGCCTCTGAGAACTCATCCCAGTAGCCGGGACGCGTGCTCTCCCCGGGATAACTCCCATGAATCAAACCAATCGACTGCGGTATCACGCAACCTATGTGAACCGAAGATCACGGACTCGGTCTCCGACGCCCTGATCACTCTCATAATCCTCTGTAGCTGACGGATGAACTCCTGCGGATCATCCTCCGGCCTCGACCCGTAAACCTCTGGCGGGCTACAACTCAGGAAATCTCGTAGCCTCAAACTATCTGCCCTCGGGTGAACCACGGGTGCTACTGGGGCTGGAGGCTGAGCGCCGCATCCGGCTGTCCTCGTATTCGCCCGCGATCACGGCGATGGCGGGCCATCTCTCTGTAACCCATCTCATCTGCTCCAGGCTGTGGGACTGGAGGTGTAGGTACTTGTTACACCCCGGAATTTCAGGATATGTTTATAAGAACGTACGTAAGAACTCAACAATGTTAAGATTTGAGACGAGTAAAAGTTTGTCGGAATTTTTGGAATTGGTCGGAAACGAAATATTGCGACGAACGGGAGGGCGACACGTGTCACCCCCCCTTAATGGTCTTGGACGAAAATGTGATGGAGGAAATGGTCATTTGACCATAATTTAAAAGACCAAGTCTTGCAAGACAAATTAGCTTGACATTGTTGACTAAGTCAATGCCACTTGGCTTGATCCTTGTGAGATGCATCCAAACCACCCATTTGTTCTAATCTTGACCCTCCAATTATTTATATAAGCTTACTAAGTGCAAGACAAGGCTTAACACTTAGCAAATTTTTCAAGAAAACTTGATGAAAACATAAGAGGCTCTCGGCCAAGGCTAGGGTTTGAAGAAGAAATTTTGCAATTTTTGTCCAATAATTCCCATACTTTAAACCAAGGTACCAAAGGGTATTGTAAGTGTTTCTCAATAGAAAGATCCCGGAAAAATGGTGTTTCGTATTAGTCGCAAGCGAAAACCTAAAGGGTTATTCAACTTTGAAGTTGAAACTTGAAGATGAGTCTTTTATAAGCTTCAGGGTTGCTTGGAGTGGATTGGAACGTCGAAAGGAGGAGCTAAAGTTGCTAAGGAGCGACTTGTGATCTTGGATCATAATTGGGCTAATTGAGGTATAATATTCGTTTTACTTTTGTAATTGAAGATTTCATGTTATGATAAGTTATAAGTGATCATGTGATTTGTGTTATGAAGTTTGATAAGTGACATGGATTGTAGAAGCCTAGAACCGAAAAGACATGATTAGCCTTTTGAAATTGAAATACAATTTTGGTCGTTTATTAGAATCGTCGCATGTTTACCTACTTGAGGATTGTAGTAGTTATGTCGATTGCGGCTTGATATCATGTTATACTAAATCACTTGGATTAAAAAGGAATTGGAAACGATTTGTATTGTTGCCTAATTGCCGAATTGACATTATAGTTTAGACTAGTTTGTTATCGTTTGTGGTGAGCCAATTGGGGCTGTTTGGTTATTCATTTGTATTGAACTACCTTATAAATTGAGGTGAGCCAATTGGGGCTGTTTGGTTATTGTATTCGGCCTTGAAAAAGGTGGCAAAGTTAGTAAAAACAAAGGAAGTGCTGTCCGATTTTCCGTGGAATCTAGTGACTTGCACTTGGAATATTCTACGTTTGAAACTAGAAGTTAATAGACGTACTGTGGTCATTATAGGTTGGCATACTACGTACGACGATTGGACTTAGCAAGTGGATTAAACCGAAGAGGTATGTGGAACTTTCTTATCTCTTGAGCATGATTAAGTTGTAAATGTATAGTACGGTAGACGTACAAGATTTTGACAATCTAGTCTATTTGATATCCTTGGCTTATTTTAAGAATGCCCAAGTTGTTTGAGTTAGGGAATTAACTCACTTGTTTAATTATTAAGGATATCTTGGTTTTCAAAAGTTAAGAGACTTTAAGTATGTTGAAAGTATTTTGATACTTGTTTTGTTGGAAAGTTTAAGTCTCTTGGTTAAAAAGAAGTATGTAAGTTGCTAATGTATAAAGCTAGTATAACGGCTTTATGGGAAGTTGGTTATAATAGCTTTATGGAAAGTTAATAAGAGAATGGTTTACTCTTAAGTAATTTAAAGCATGATAAGGGACTTGATGAATTTTAAAGTATGTAATACTTGTGTCGTTTTAAAAACGTATAAGTCCCTTGGATAGAAAATTGTACATGACTAAGGTATAAAGTGAATATAACGACTTTATGGGGAGTTTCTTATATTGTCTTTATGGAAAGATAAATGACTTGATTTAATGGAAGGCAATTCGATTTTAAGGCATCAATTGCCTAAGGTTTTATAAGACACGAGTCACTTGATTTAGAAGCCATATTTTATTTCTAAAAGTATTGTGACTTGTCTTGAAAAGAAATTGTCACGTGATACTACGACTATTAGTATCTTGGAAGTTTTATAATGAAATGAGTCATTTTGAAAGAATAGAAGTACGTAGTACTTTGGGTTAAATTCCCGGATTTTTATAAAGAACATGTTAGTGCCTTAAGTAAACTAAAATGAGAGTGTAAATGAAACCGAATAATAAGAAGTTAGGGGATCGCTTAACTTGCTTATATATTGTATGATAAGCCGGTAGTGCTTATGTTATGTGTGATAGCCGGATTTGTGCTAGTAGTTTAGTAATAATTGCGGGGTCATTCCCCGGGTTTGTGGCATTGCATATTTAGTGGTTGCTACCCACGATGCGAGGAATACCTCATGCGAGTCCGTAGGGCTTATGCGGGTGAAATAGTCCCATGCGGGCGGGTCCAGCCTATGCGAGGAATACCTCATGCGAGTCCGTAAGGGCTTATGCGGGTGAAATAGTCCCATGCGAGGAATACCTCATGCGGGTCCACGCGATCTATGCGGGTGAAATAGTCCCAGAAATAGGATTGCTTAATGATACTGCGGACAGGTGGTCCTGTTTTGATCGTGAGCTTCCTACTTTATATTGTAAGTATACACCTATTTACTCTCATTGTTAGTAAGGCACTGATTATCGTTAATTGAGTATCATACATGTCTCAGTTTATTATTAGACTTATGATTTCATTCTGATACTGATTTCACATATTTGGTACATGTTGTCTTGACCTCCTTGAAGTGCGTTCATGCCGCAGTAAAATGCAGATTGTTGATCCTCGCTCTTAGGATCACTGTTCAGCTGTTGAGAAGCTCCTTTATTCCGGAGGTTTATCCCTGGTATTGTCGGTTATTGTACATTCAGGGGTATGGCGGGGCCCTGTCCCGCCAGAGTTGTTATTCTTAGAGGTCTGTAGTCACATTGTGGATTGGGTTGTAAAGAAATAAATGTCTTATTATTTACGGTTTGAGAATAATTTTTACGGAAGGTGGCCTTATCGGCTAGCTTTGTTGTTAATTTATGTTTAAGTATTTTTTTAGTTGTGTATGTTCATTGCTATTCTCGATGTATGCGAAAGGGGTGCCTGGTAGGACACGATCGCGGGCGAGGGTCGTGACAAAAGTGGTATCAGAGCAGTTAGTCCTCGGAAAGTGTCTACAGACCGTGTCGAGTAGAGTCTTGATTATCGGTGTGTTGTGCACCACATCTATAATCAGGAGGCTGCAGGACATTTAGGATTGGTTTCCATTCTTCTCACTCTAAGATCGTGCGATAGAGCTGTATGGTTAGGGTCGTCTTTCCCTAACAAGTTATGATTGTTCTGACTACGAGAAAGCGATGACCGGGAAGGATTATGTGGATTGCGTATCCAGGTTGGTAATGTTTGTAGCATAGTTGGTATTGTGACATACAACTATACGGATTTATGTTTGGGGGTCACATGTGTGTTGCCTAGAATGATTTTAGATTACCAGGATTGGGTAAGGACTAAATAAATACCGGGAAGGTATGAGCAGTTAAGGAACTCTCATCAAGGTTTTACGTGCTAATTTGAGATAATTAGATGATGATGAGATGTGTAAGAATGTAATGGACCCTTAAGAAGTTAATTAAGAGACTAAGTGAAAGACTATGTTAGCAACTTAAGCTACGTGGTATGCTTAAGGGAATTGTACGGGCGAGATCCGGACGAAGAAAGTATAGTTGTTGTGGTCAAGACAACACAGCTATGATTTTTACGAGAAGTTTTTGTACCCGGTTACGGGGTGCTGATAAGTTAGGCTTGGAGCATGGAAATTGCGAGCCTGAGAATGTGATAACCGTCTAGACCTTAGGTATATAAGGCCTTCTCGGGTAGTAAAGTTAAGTCAGACCGAGGGTAAGAGTTAAGTGTGACGCCGAGTCGGGTTGGGGATCTATTAAGGGTCGCCCCATAGCTTGAAATGAAATGGGATTAGTTGGTAGTAGTCGCCACGTGGCGAGTCACGCAGTGTAAGGCAAGTCTTGTTAATCGTTTTATGGGTTCGTGGGCGCATTCCACGGAACCAGGTTGCGAGCGGAATGGGCCTTGTATTGTTTAATTTAGCAACTCAAGATTGGAGACCGGATCGATATGAAGGCTATGTACGTGCGCTAAAATAAGTTTGGGAGTGCGGGAAAAATGCGACCGATGAAAAGAGAGCAACCAAGTGTAAAGAGATAAAGCCTGAATCCATGAGCACCTTTCGGGGTGATCACACCCGTGAGTGATGGGTGGTAGCTGAGCGAGTAGATAATAATTACCGGTAACGATACAGTCGTTGGACCTTAGCAGACCTAGCGGTATTGCCAATGACGTTGAGGTCATTATGATGCGGACTAGTTGGCCTCTTGTGATGCCAGCGTGGATTCTGAGAGAGATTGATTTACGCAGTTTTCCGATAAGCCGGTTATCGAGTGGAAAGGAAGAGAAGTGGTGGTAACCAGTGAATTATTCTTCCTTCTTTGACATAATTGTTTTTAATAAGTCAGTGTGATTGTTCATTTGAGGTGGATTGAGGCAGAAAGTAGTAATAATTGAATTTGAAGGAATTCATGTTAAATGCCCTTGGAGGTACTTGGAGTTGGTTGGTGTGGCGGTCAGGGCCACGACCTTCCAGATAATTTCAGAAAAATGTGCAAGGCATGAATAAATAAGGACGGGTCTTTGGAAAGTGAGGGCATCTTTGGTAGGTTTTGAAAATCTACACTACTTTAAGGCGGGCGTGATGATTAGATAATTCTTGGACGCGAGAGGACCTGTGATTAGGGTTGTGACTCGAGAAAGTTTAAGAAAGGAGATAAGTTTTCTCCCACATAAAGAGCGATTTCGAATTATGGGGTTGCGTGTACCCATGTTGTTAGACGAAGGATATAAGGCAGGTAAGGTTTTCGGTATCGTCATGCCATAGGTTCTGATTGTAGATAGCAGTGGGAAAAGTGTTGTGTTGGGGTAATTAAGAGCGACGTCTGAATTGGTGAGGAGGTATCGTAAAGATATTAATGTAAGTTGCACGGGTCATGATTACCCAGGGCAGTGTAAAGACCATTAGTTGATAATGGGCGGTAAGAACATTTCAAGAAAATGTGGTAACACACAGTTATAGGCTCTACAACTGGAAAGGAAAACCGGGTTACTACTTGGCGATATCAGAAACCTCCCCAAAAAATGTGATTGTGATGAAGTCTTAGCCGTGAGGCAAGCCAAGAACCAAATCTAAGTTTAGTGACCAAGTTTGGTTGCAAGAGAAAGGGAAGCAGGAACCATAAGTGAGATTAAGGATACGAATATTTCGCAGGAATGAGAAAGGCTTTGATTATCGAAAGATAAGTTGACCACGACTACTGATTCTAACCCCTCTGTGAGACTAGAGGTTAGGTTTTTATGATAACACGTTGGGTGTTGGGCTAGGTTGTGTCTTGTAACCCGATAAGAGATATAACCTATGTTTTCCGGTAGTTAGGGAAGCGGGAAAGGAAATTTCGCCACTCACGATTTAGAGTGGCGGCGATTAAATCATGCCTTGAAGATTTGGGGGCATGGCGTATATCTGAACTTCATGTGGATAATTATGCAGACCACAAAAGCCTCGGTATGTCTGCGGTGAGCGATAGAATTTGCGACACCGATGGTGGTTAGAGTTACTCAAAGATTGTGATATTGGTATCCTATACCATCCTTGGAAAGCCAAGCGATTCTGAGATACTCTTTGTGGTGGACTGGGGTAGTCCGCGGATGGGCAGCGGATAGGCAGGATATGGTCAGTGAGATCCTTGATTCACGAGCCTAGGGGTTCGATTATTTGTTTCAAGGTTAATGAAGTCTAGATCAGAGGTTGCGAGTCTTAGTTGTTGGGAGGTAAGGAGGCGACAATATGAGAATTCGATTATGATCACGGTATCGATTCACGACTCTCAGGAGAGAAGAGCTGTTTGAGTAGCACGGATGGGGTGCTATGAGATGAGATAGATGCGTGTACCGGTCTTTGCGGGAGTAGTCAACAGGTTTTAGGGGAGGCACGCAGTGCTTATTTCTCTAATTTTTTGGGGCCGACTAAGTCGTGTCGTGACCTCAGATGTAACTATGGGTAAGATGACCGAAAAAGAGACATAGCGGAGTTTACTGCTTAGTGTCCGAGTTAGTAGCAGGTCATGGTTGTGTACCAGAAGCCCAGTGGTCAATTGCAGGCGATTGAAATCCCAACCTAGATATGAGAGGTAATTAATATGGATCTTGTTACAGGGTGGCATCGTACTCGGAGGAAGTGCGACTCGCAGGGGTCATAGTAATTAAATTTGGTGAAACCATTTGTGTTCTTCGGATTGGGACCACTTACTGGTGAGGTTTATACTAGCTTGTATAGCGAGAGATTGTGAGGCGCACGAGGTTCCTACGTTTATGATTACGGATAGATGAGCTCGATTGCGGATAACCGGAGGTTTTTGAAAGGATTAGGGACACAGGTGAGTCTCAGTGTTGCATTACACCCTCAGACCGACGGTCAGGCAGAGCGTACTATCCAGGCGCTTGAGGATAGGTTGTGGGCCTGTGTTTTTGATTTCAGGAATAGCCGAGAAGGTTAATTGCCTCTTGTCTTGTTACGTACGATAACAGATACCCTTCCAGTTTAATTGGCGATGCGAGGCCTTGTGTAAGAAAGTGGAGATCGCGTTCGGATGGTTCGACATGGCGAGTTGATTATTTGGTCAGACTTGACTCGGCGGGCTATGGATAAGCGAGGCTTATCAGGGAAGATTGTAGTAAGCTTAGAGTCCGCAGAAGCTTTATGCAGATAACCGGTGTTGACACGTGGGGTTCAGTTGATATTTTGGTATGAGTATTGTTATGCGGCCAAGTGTGGCATTATTGGTACGTAGGGGTTGTAAGGAGACTATGTCGCTATCTTAAGTTTGACTCCCGAGAGAACATTCGAGGACGAATGTTTCTAAGGGGGGAAGAATGTTACACCCCGGAATTTCAGGATATGTTTATAAGAGCGTGCGTAAGAACTCAACAATGTTAAGATTTGAGGCGAGTAAAAGTTTGTCGAATTTTTGGAATTGGTGGAAGCGAAATATTGCGACGAGCGGGAGGCGACACGTGTCACCCCCTTAATGGTCTTGGACGAAAATGTGATGGAGAAATGGTCATTTGACCATAATTTAAAAGACAAAGTCTTGCAAGACAAATTAGCTTGACATTGATGACAAAGTCAATGCCACTTGGCTTGATCCTTGTGAGATGCATCCAAACCACCCATTTGATCTAATCTATACACTCCAATGATTTATATAAACACTAAGTGCAATACAAGGCTTAACACTTAGCAAATTTTTCAAGAAAACTTGATGAAAACATAAGAGGCTCTCGGCCAAGGCTAGGGTTTGAAGAAGAAATTTTGCAATTTTTGTCCAATAATTCCCATACTTTAAACTAAGGTACATAAGAATTATTGTAAGTGTTTCTCAATAGAAAGATCCGGAAAAATGGTGTTTTCGTAGTATTCGCTAGGCGAAAACCTAAAGGGTTATTCAACTTTGAAGTTGAAACTTGAAGATGAGTCTTTTATAAGCTTCTAAGGGTTGCTTGGAGTGGATTGGAACGTCGAAAGGAGGAGCTAAAGTTGCTAAGGAGCGACTTGTGATCTTGGATCATAATTGGGCTAATTGAGGTATAATCTTCGTTTTACTTTTGTAATTGAAGATTTCATGTTATGATAAGTTATAAGTGATCATGTGATTTGTGTTATGAAGTTTGATAAGTGACATGGATTGTAGAAGCCTAGAACAGAAAATGACATGATTAGCCTTATGAAATTGAAATACAATTTTGGTCGTTTATTAGAATCGTCGCATGTTTACCTACTTGAGGATTGTAGTAGTTGTATGTCGATTGCGGCTTGATATCATGTTATACTAAATCACTTGGATTAAAAAGGAATTGGAAACGATTTGTATTGTTGCCTAATTGCCGAATTGACATTATAGTTTAGACTAGTTTGTTATCGTTTGTGGTGAGCCAATTGGGGCTGTTTGGTTATTCATTTGTATTGAACTACCTTATAAATTGTGGTGAGCCAATTGGGGTTGTTTGGTTATTGTATTCGGTCTTGAAAAAGGTGGCAAAGTTAGTAAAAACAAAGGAAGTGCTGTCCGATTTTCCGTAGAATCTAGTGACTTGCACTTGGAATATTCTACGTTTGAAACTAGAAGTTAATAGACGTACTATGGTCATTATAGGTTGGCATACTACGTACGACGATTGGACTTAGCAAGTGGATTAAACCGAAGAGGTATGTGGAACTTTCTTATCTCTTGAGCATGATTAAGTTGTAAATGTATAGTACGGTAGACGTACAAAATTTTGACAATCTAGTCTATTTGATATCCTTGGCTTATTTTAAGAATGCCCAAGTTGTTTGAGTTAGGGAATTAACTCACTTGTTTAATTATTAAGGATATCTTGGTTTTCAAAAGTTAAGAGACTTTAAGTATGTTGAAAGCATTTTGATACTTGTTTTGTTGGAAAGTTTAAGTCTCTTGGTTAAAAAGAAGTATGTAAGTTGCTAATGTATAAAGCTAGTATAACGGCTTTATGGGAAGTTGGTTATAATAGCTTTATGGAAAGTTAATAAGAGAATGGTTTACTCTTAAGTAATTTAAAGCATGATAAGGGACTTGAAGAATTTTAAAGTATGTAATACTTGTGTCGTTTTAAAAACGTATAAGTCCCTTGGATAGAAAATTGTACATGACTAAGGTATAAAGTGAATATAACGACTTTATGGGGAGTTTCTTATATTGACTTTATGGAAAGATAAATGACTTGATTTAATGGAAGGCAATTCGATTTTAAGGCATCAATTGCCTAAGGTTTTATAAGACACGAGTCGCTTGATTTAGAAGCCATATTTTATTTCTAAAAGTATTGTGACTTGTCTTGAAAAGAAATTGTCACTTGATACTACAGCTATTAGTATCTTGGAAGTTTTATAATGAAATGAGTCATTTTGAAAGAATAGAAGTACGTAGTACTTTGGGTTAAATTCCCGGATTTTTATAAAGAACATGTTAGTGCCTTAAGTAAACTAAAATGAGAGTGTAAATGAAACCGAATAATAAGAAGTTAGGGGATCGCTTAACTTGCTTATATATTGTATGATAAGCCGGTAGTGCTTATGTTATGTGTGATAGCCGGATTTGTGCTAGTAGTTCAAGAATAATGCGGGTCATTCCGGGTTTGTGGCATTGCATATTTAGTGGATTTGCTACCACGATGCGAGGAATACCTCGTGCGAGTCCGTAGGGCTTATGCGGGTGAAATAGTCCCGTGCGGGCGGGTCCGACCTATGCGAGGAATACCTTGCGAGTCCGTAAGGGGTTACGCGGGTGAAATAGTCCCATGCGAGAATACCTCATGCGGGTCCACGCGATCTACGCGGGTGAAATAGTCGAAATTGGATTGCTTAATGATCTGCGGACGGTGGTTACATTTTGATCGTGAGCTTCCTACTTTATATTGTAAGTATACACCTATTTACTCATTGTTAGTAAGGCCGCGATTATCGTTAATCGAGTATCATACATGTCTCCGTTTATTATTAGACTTATGATTTCATTCTGATGCTTTCGATTTCACATATTTGGTACATGTTATCGACCTCCTCGGGCCGCTCACGCTGCGTTAAAGTACAGTTGTTGATCCTCGCTCTTAGGATCACCGTTCATTGTTGAGAAACTATTTTATTAGGAGGCTTATCCTCGTATTATCGGTTATTGTACATTCAGGGTATGGCGGGGCCCCGTCGCTTGAGTTGTTATTCTTAAGTGCGTAGTCACATTGTGGATTGGGTTGTAAAGAAAAAAATGTCTTATTCTATTTACGGTTTGAGAATAATTTTTACGGAAGGTGGCCTTATCGGCTTTGTTGTTAATTTATGTTTAAGTATTTTTTTAGTTGTGTATGTTCATTGCTATTCTCGATGTATGCCAAAGGGGTGCCTGGGTAGGGCACGGTCGCGAGCAGGAGTCGGGTCGTGAAATCTTGTGGTCTCATCGGCCCGCTTCGACCCTAAACCCTCGCAGGGTCGTGGCGTCGTAGAACTCGCCGTCTCGGGTATCGGCCGGGCACGAGCCCTCGTGACTCTAGGTGTCCCACTAGCAGCTCCTCGTTGCCTTGCCCTACAGGCGGGTTGCCTTACGTGGAGGCATAATTCTGAGAAAAGGGATACGTTAGAAGGTCCGACTTATAACACGGCTACAGGCACGATCTCGGAATGAGAAGAATGGAAACCAATCCTAAATATCCTATAGCCTCACGATTATTGGTGTGGTGCACAACACACCGATAAACAAGACTTACTAGATACGGTGCGTAGACACTTTCCGAGGATTAATCGCTCGATACCACTTTTGTCACGACCCGTTCGGGGCGTGGATCGTGCCTTACCGGGCACCAGCGATCATACATCGAGAAAATCAGCGGAAATATAAAACAAGACATGAAACGATTGTAAAATGAGACACGATTTATCGATGAAAAGCTTGCCTTTCGGCATATATATATAAATAACCCAAGTTTTGCGATTAAATCCCAAGCGTATAATAGGACTATAGACCTCACAGGAAGTAAACAACTATAGCGGGACGGGCCGCCATACCTGAATGTACAAACTATCTACAATCTGAGGAGATCATACCAAAAGTAGAGCCTCGGAGAAGATGGAGCTCGACACCAATGCAAAGAGATCCTAAGGATGTGGATCTAGCACTGCTTGCCCTTACTGCGGCATGAGCGGCCCGAAGAGGTCGATACAACATGTACTAAGTATGTGAAAGCGTAAAGTACTTAAATGAAATCATATCATTTTAAAACCAGTTTACAAATATGTATGAAACAACGAGGAAACCGCACATAGTGCCACATCACAAACAAACAGCAACAATAGGTAAATCAGAATGAGTCTTTTCTAGGTGCGAATGATCAAGCAGGCCAATTGCCCATAGTATCATTAAGCAAGCCTAATCTCGGACTCCGTAGTCCGCATAGGCCACTCACTTAGGCGCGTAGGGTATAACCCGCATCGGTAGCTACTCCTCGACAACGCCCCGGACTCGTAGTCGCATGGCCACATAGACCGCATGAGGTATAACCCGCACACTAACACGGAACTCGTAGCTCCACATAGGTCCCTGGACCGCATGAGGTATTCTCGAATCATGGTCCTGCATCACTCGAGTCTACCGCGTCGGAGGCGACTTAACCCCTGTAACATGTCAAGAGGTGAGTGATATAATACCAACATAACAACTTATCGTTAAACCACATAAGCACAACAAGAATACCCTCTTATACAAATGTTACAAGTCACTACCACACATAGCATAATATCATGTCTACTTATCAAGCCATTTTATTATTCTTTCATAAATCAATATAAGTCTGTTATAAACACATAAGTAAACTGTTCCTTTTATCATTCTTAAGTTGTTATACCTAACTTCTCATAAAGCTAGTATAACTCTTAAGCTTGATGTTTAAAAACCAATTAGTTCTCTTCTGTAAGAAAATGATTCGATATTCTTTTGAAATGTTTTAAGATCCTTATTATTCAGGCTTAAGTCGCAAGACATTGCCGTAAGTATTATTCAGGCTTAAGTTGTCACGACCCGATTCCGGACGTGTCGTGCCTACCGCACCCTAGTGATACAACATCGAGTAATCAGCGGAACATAAACAATACGAGACATATTATGAAATATGAAACAATAATCGAGAAAAACTTGCCTTTCGGCATATATATAAATAACAACTTTTTCCAACATGAGCAGTTTTAATCCCTTTTACAAACCACGCCTGGCATTGCTACAGACCTAAGAAAAGATCGACAACAATGGCGGGGCGGGGCCCGCCATACCCCGAATGTAAACACCTACAACAACGGGGACTATACCACGATAAGCCTCGGAGAAACGGAGCTTTCCACACGAATTGTGACCCTAAGAGCGAGGATCGATGGCGGTGTACCTTTACTGCGGCATGAACGCAGCCCGAAGGAGGTCAAGCCAGTACCAAGTATGTGAAACGAAAATAAATCGTAAATGAAATCATAGTAGTCTATACAAAGCAGAGACATGTATGATAGCAAACTACTGATTCACCATAAGTAGCGATCGTGTCAGTCGGGGACTCACGCCTCAGTCATCACTCAATTTTACCAATGGGTCTCACGCCCAACATCAATCGTGCCAGTGGAATACCTTCCTCATCTGCCGGCGGTTATGATACACAAACACCAAGGAATACACATGAACACGGGTCCCACGTGTCCTAATAAAACGATCAGGGGTAAATGCGAAGGCAAAGCCGACTACTAACACCATGCAGTCCAACAAGGTCATAAAATGTGTCATGATATCTGTCTGCAGTGACATGATAAAAGCCGTCACTCGCCGCGATATCAAATGCGCGTCTAGCCACGGAACTCTCCGCGACTCGCATAGGCCAACCTCATAGGCCCGCATAAGGTATAACCCCGCATCGAGGGTAGCTACTCCGGCGATCGCCGGACTCGCGATCGCGTAGCCACAAACCCGCATGACCACAAGGGCGTAAACTAACACGGAACTCCGTGTAGTTCCGCATGGATCCTCGGACCCGCGCAGGGTATCCTCGAATCATGGTCCCCGCATCACCGAGTCTACCCCGCATCGGAGGGCAGCTTAACCTCCGGACACAAGTCAAGGTGAGTGGTACAATACCAACATAACGGCTGATAGTCAAACAACTTTAAGCGCAGTCGAGGGGAAAACCCCTTTACACTAACATCACAAGATACTAACACACGTAGCATCCTAACATGTTTACTTCTCAAATCAACAAGAAAGTATTATAAGGCTATCACAAACCGATACAATCAAGTTATTCACACGGTGCTTTACTAACAAGTTCGAATTATCTAACCCCAAAGTACTTCACATTAAATCTTTAAAAGATCTGTTTCTTTCACATAAGTCACCTGATACAGTAGTATAAAATAGAGTGACCGTCCTTTTAAGAAAACCAAAACTCTTACCTTTGTAAAATCAAGTAACAACATTATTTCCCAAACGTCCAAGTTTGCCTAATTTCAAATGTTCACGTTTCTTATTTTAGAAAGGTTTCGTGGTTTCATAGCCTTATTCATTTAAGAATATAATTTTCTTTTAAACAACTGAGAAACATAAGCCTTATATGTGAGTAGGATATTCTTGTTTATAACAATCTTATTACAAACCATGATCTAGGAAATATCATTTTGTCTCATCTTAGCTTCTATGCGGATGGAAGTTGCTCTGGTTTTATTAATACTTAATTAATCAAAACATTTCCCTTTATTAATTTCTTGTGGTTTGTCGATACACATTCGATTTCGAAATCAAGAAAACATTCTTAAGCCGTTATACCTAACTTCCCATAAAGCTAGTATAACTCTTAAGTTTTCAAAACCAAGTATTACTTCTTCTTTCAAAATGATTCAAAACTCTTTTGAAATACTTCAAGTTCTTTATTAACACATAACAAGCCAGTTATAGTTCAATTCAGTTACCTTTTAAAAACCACATGTATTTTCTTACCAACATAAAGCCGTTATAACCAACTTCCCATAAAGTCGTTATAACACTTTATATTTTACACCAATCAAATACATTTAGTACGTATGCGTCACCGTACTACATAGTTCACACATATCATGCTAGAAGAGATAGGAAGAGGTTCACATACCTCGCGACAGTATCGACTAATAGCAAAACGCTCAGTACTTCCAACCGGCTACTCCTTAAGCCAAGTAACGCGCCACGTAGTACTTGACCTATAAGGCCACAAGGCGACTTATTAACATCAAGATCTTATCGTGGAACAATCTACAGAAAATTGGCGACTCCCCACAACGGCGTAAATCTCCTCCTCTAACTGGTGGCTACCAAGCCAACCAGGGGTTATACATCTAACCCGACGGTACAATTCTACTCCACGGTACTACTACAAGTCTCATGTCTGATCCTATGTAATTCTGATTGATTCGATTCTTGTGCTTAAGTCAAAAGACATTGCGCGATACTAAGCTTAGTTCTATATATAGTATACTTCAACTATATAATCTAACAACATGTAATTTCCAATTACAAATAGAGGACAAGATAATTACCTCGATAAGCCCATAATTATCCAAGTATAAATGTCGATCCTTAGCAACGCTTAGCTCCTAAGGTGCTCCACCCGCTCAACAACCCTTAGAAGTTCTAACCAACTTCTACTTAATTACTTCAATCACTCAATGAAGATTTCCTTAGGGTTTCGGTTTGAGACAAAAGGACATCTGTAGTATTTCAGACTCTACGTATAGAGGTTTCTTTGGAATACTACAAGGTATCTGGCTAAGGTAATTTGGGTATAGTAACAATACTTTTGAGAGTATTTCTACCAAGAGGGGGGGTGTATTCTACGAGATCAACAAGGCAAAGGGGTACCTCACGGCACCCACTAGGAGGGTGTACCTCGGCCAAGGCCTCATGAGGAAGAGGAGGAGGCGAAACCAACGAGGAGGGAGGAGGTTTTCAAGACTTGGAAATTATGGAATGGATGAAGAAGTCTTCAAAGGGGAGGTATTTATAGGCCAAGCAAAGGCCAACCAAGGGCCAGATCTAGCCAAGTTGGGGGCAAGTGGAGGGCCAAGATATGCCCAAGTGCCCCCTAGACCCTACTCCTTAAAACCCTCACAAATATCTACACAAATATCAACCAACACTTGCTCATCCATTCGGCCCTAACGCCCCTTCAAGTCCACCAACGAGAGGGTGCCAAGTGTTGCCCTCTCGTTGGTCCAAAACGTTTCGTCTCTCGGAAAAATCCGCAAAAATACTAAATGACATAGCGTAATTTACCCTTCGTAAGTTAGGTAGAGCGTTTAAATCGGCGACTCTAACCGGGTGTTGTGCACAAACATATTTCGGCCAAGGGTGCCACATGGGGGTGACACGTGTCGCCCCCCGATTCATCCAAAATATTTCGTCTTCCGAAAATATCCATAACGGCCAAAATCTCAAAATCAAAGCGGGCCCCACAAAACCGTAAATTTCTCCCGTGGGCCCCACGTGACCATTTCCGAAAATAAAATTCCATAATTCTAATATAATCTAAGAAGTCCAAAAACCAAATCTGGGAATCCAATTCCCATTAACGAACCTTTTTCCTTCACAAAAACCGGAAACTTTTCCGTGGAAAAATCACCTCTTTCTTCCTTTCCAATCTTTCTGTCGTATTCTCGTACGTACGTCCTCGCATACATACCCTGGAACTACGGTATAACATTCTTCCTTAGAAACATTCGTCGAATGTTCCTTCTAAGTCCCCAAACATGGCGTCGATATAGTCTCTACTACTATACTTATGAGAACAATCCTGCCACACCTGGCCATGGAAACACCTGCGCAAAGACTTACATCCAAGCCCACGAGGAAACACCTCTAATCACCACAAATACCTCTTCCCGGGGTCAAAATATACTTCCTCAGTCACCACTTTTGTCACTTTGTCGCGAGCCTTGCCCCGACGACCCAACAAATGGTACCGGTCGCTGCGATCACGAGGCACGCCCTACGGCCGCTTCTCGAGGATGTGCCATACGGAGCCACGGTTGGTGCATTCCGTGGTAGAGGCTCTGGCCTCTTTATACGCTCAGCCCCCCGAACATAACAATACGAAAGACCGGACGTACTGCCTCCTAAGTCGGACGGCAATTGCTAACATATAGGCAACCTGGCCTATTCTTCACATGAACTCAAAAAGCCCAAAGTAACTCGGGCTAAGTTCCTTCTGTTTCCAAAACTCGTCACACCCTGTCCGGGGTGGTACTTTCAAGAAGACCGACCGTCAACCTGAACTCTAAGCGTCGTCGCCGATTATCCGCACGATTTCCTCTGAGCTGCCAGAACTTCTTCTAGACGAGCTTTACCCTATCCACCGTCTGCTGGAACAAGCCTGAACCAACTATCTGAACCTTGCCAACATCGAACCAATCGACCGGCAACTTACACTTCCGCCCCTACAAGGCTTCATAAGGCGACATCCGAACACTGAAATGGTAGCTTAAACGCTCCTTCCACAGGAACCAACAATCCTCACAACCACCCCTGAAATCCAGCGCGGCGGGGCGAATGCGGTCTGAGACTCACGAGTTCTTAACCTGCTGGTCAAACTCTTAGAAAACGAAAATAGCCACAACACGGGCTTCACCGATCATAAGGTGAAGGTAGGCACCGTCGCAGCCTTACAACCTTTACGATATAATCAACACCGCAAGTACATGGTCTCGATCGAAAACACGACGGTCGCTTTCATCGGCCCGACCATCGGTCGAACGCATCCACGAACTCGTCTGTTGGTCAACTAAACTTGGGCCTAACACCCTCGTGACCCTAACACAAGGCGGGACCACCACAACCGACCCGCACCAAACCTGCCGCGGGTTGACCCGCGGCATGGCCTCAACTCGACCCACTCTCGCGTAAAACACTTGCTCCCCGGTCCGGAACAACTTTTCTAATCACGCTACGAAAACCTAGCGCTCTTCTTAGCTCAACTACCCCCTTTCATTCCACACTACTTAGGGACCTATCCCCAAACATAGCTCACGTGCACTATGCACTTCTGATAAGGATCAAACATAACACTACACCTTTTCTTGAGATGGCCTTACCTCTAAGGTCTCCACGTATAACACTCTAAGGCTCACACCTTCTCTATCCCCCAAAATCTTACTCGGTTAACCCACCATGATTTCTAATCACAACTAACACACTGCTATCAGAACATAGCACTTAAGGTATACTCACCTTGAAAGTTACCGAAGGACCTTGCTGCTCTGGCCCTCTCCTGCTGTCCTTGGTTAACCCGTCGATCTCTACGTTTCTCGGCCTGCTGTACATAAGCCCGTACACAGGCCATGCTCAAGCCCAACTGAAGAATTACTCTTGCACAACCCTCTATTAGGTAGTCATCAAGACTCGTGGTACATCGGTATAATCTCTGGTAGCCAAATCCATAGCTAGTAACAGGGTCGCCTCTTTGCAATCTATATTCACTGTTCCCGGTCGTGGAACTGAAGGTTCAAATATCATGGACGCAGTAGGAACTGCCGTCACCGTGCTAAACTCTGCTGGGGCTAGTGACGTCGCAGAAATCCCCGAATGAAGCACTACCCTAGGTAATGATTGGGCCTGTGCCCTCGCAACCCTCTGAACTCAACTCGCAGCTCCGCCTTGCGCGCCTCCCGGTCGGGTTGCCCTACGCGGAGGCATAACGATAAGGGAATGAATTTCGTCAGAGGGTCCAACTTACAACACAGCTCTAAGGCACGATCTCAGAGTGAGAAGAATAGAAACCAATCCTAAATATCCTATAGCCTCCTGATTATTGGTGTGGTGCACAACACACCGATAATCAAGACTTCTTGGATACGGTGCGTAGACACTTTCAGAGGATTAATCGCTCACGATACCACTTTTGTCACGACCCGATTCCGGGCCCGTGACTGGTGCCTTACCCCGGGCACCCTAGTGATACAACATCAGAGTAATCAGCGGAACATAAAACAATACGAGACATATTATGAAATATGAAACAATAATCTGAGAAAAACTTGCCTTTCGGCATATATATAAATAACAACTTTTTCCAACATGAACAGTTTTAATCCCTTTTACAAACCACGCTTGGCGGTACTCTGGACCTAAGAAAAGATACGACAACAATGGCGGGACGGGGCCCGCCATACCTGAATGTAAACACCTACAACAACGAGGACTATACCACCGATAAGCCTCGGAGAAACGGAGCTTTCCCACGCCGTGACCCTAAGAGCGAGGATCGATGGCGGTGTACCTTTACTGCGGCATGACGCAGCCCCGAAGGAGGTCGATAACAGTACCAAGTATGTGGCTGAAAATAAATCGTAAATGAAATCATAGTAGTCTATACAAAGCAGGAGACATGTATGATAACCAAACTACACTTCACCATAAGTAAGCAGTCATGTCAAGACAGGGACTCACGCCCTCAAAGTCATCACTCAATTTTACCAATGGGACTCACGCCCACAACATCAAGCGTGCCCGTGGAATACCTTTCCTCACGGCGATTTATGATACACAAACACCAAGGAATACATGAACACGTGTCCCACGTGTCCTAATAAAACGATGCAGGTAAGTCTGAAGGCAAAGCCGACTACTAACACCTACAGCAACAAGGTCATAAAATGTGTCATGATATCTATGCAGGCAGTGACATGATAAAAGCCGGTCACCGCGCAGTATCAAATGTGCGCGTCTAGCCACGGAACTCTCCGCGACTCCGCATAGGCCAACCTCATAGGCCCGCATAAGGTATAACCCCGCATCGAGGGTAGCTACTCCGGCGTCGTCCGGACTCGCATCCGCGTAGCGCAAAGACCGCGTGACCACAAGGGCCGTAAACTAACCCGAACTCCCGTAGTTCGCATGGATCCCCGGACCGCGTGAGGTATCCTCGAATCATGGTCCTGCATCACCGAGTCTACCCGCGTCGGAGGCGCCTTAACCTCCGGACACAAGTCAAGGTGAGTGGTACAATACCAACATAACGGTGATAGTCAAACAACTTTAAAAAGCGCAATCGAGGAAAACCCCTTTACACTAACATCACAAGATACTAACACACGTAGCATCCTAACATGTTTACTTCTCAAATCAACAAGACAGTATTATAAGGCTATCACAAACCGATACAATCAAGTTATTCACACAAGGTGCTTTCTACTAACAAGTTCTGGTATCTAACCCCAAAGTACTTCACACATTAAATCTTTAAAAGATCTGTTTCTTTCACATAAGTCACACAATACGTAGTATAAAATAGAGTGACCGTCCTTTTAAGAAAACCAAAACTCTTACCTTTGTAAAATCAAGTAACAACATTATTTCCCAAACGCCCAAGTTTGCCTAATTTCAAATGTTCACGTTTCTTATTTTAGAAAGGTTTCGTGGTTCATAGCCTTATTCATTTAAGAATATAATTTTCTTTTAAACAATGAGAAACATAAGCCTTATATGTGAGTAGGATATTCTTGTTTATAACAATCTTATTACAAAGAACCATGATCTAGGAAATATCATTTTGTCTCATCTTAGCTTCATGCAGATGGAAGTTGCTCTTGGTTTTATTAATACTTAATTAATCAAAACATTTCCCTTTATAAACGCTGTTGTGGTTTGTTGATACACATTCTGATTTCCGAAATCAGTAAAACATTCTTAAGCCGTTATACCTAACTTCCCATAAAGCTAGTATAACTCTTAAGTTTTCAAAACCAAGTATTACTTCTTCTTTCAAAATGATTCAAAACTCTTTTGAAATACTTCAAGTTCTTTATTAACACATAACAAGCGCTTATAGTTCAATTCGATTACCTTTTAAAAACCACATGTATTTTCTTACCAACATAAAGCCGTTATAACCAACTTCCCATAAAGTAGTTATAACACTTTATGTTCTACACCAATCTAATACATTTAGTACATGTACGTCTACCGTACTACATAGTTCACACATATCATGCTAGAAGAGATAGGAAGAGGTTCACATACCTCGCGACAGTATCGACTAATAGCAAAACGCTCAAGTACTTCCAACCGTGGCTACTCCTTAAGCCAAGTAGACGCGCCACACGTAGTACTTCAACCTATAAGGCCACAAGGCGCTTATTAACATCAAGATCTTATCGTAGAACAATCTCTGAGAAAATTCGCAAGACCTCCCGCAGCGTAAATCTCCTCCTCTAACGGGGCCGGCTACCAAGCCAACCAGGGGGGGGGTTATACATCTAACCCGAACGGGTACAATTCTACTCCACAGTACTACTACACAAGTCTACTGTAATACAGTCCTATGTAATTCTGATTCGATTGATTCTTGAGCTTAAGTCAAAAGACATTGCATGATACTAAGCTTAGTTCTATATATAGTATACTTCAACTATATAATCTAACGACATGTAATTTCCAATTACAAATAGAGGGACAAGATAATTACCTCGATAAGCCCATAATTATCCAAGTATAAATGTCGATCCTTAGCAACGCTTAGCTCCTACTCCGGGTGCTCCAACCCGCTCCAAACAACCCTTAGAAGTTCTAACCAACTTCTACTTAATTACTTCAATCACTCAATGAAGATTTCCTTAGGGTTTCGGTTTGAGACAAAAAGGACATACGGTAGTATTTCCGGGCTCTACGTATAGAGGTTTCTTTGGAATACTACAA
The DNA here is from genome assembly GCA_029844215.1 of Przewalskia tangutica. Classification (NCBI taxonomy): domain Eukaryota; kingdom Viridiplantae; phylum Streptophyta; class Magnoliopsida; order Solanales; family Solanaceae; genus Przewalskia; species Przewalskia tangutica. The sequence goes on from CM056727.1 coordinate 72,542,225, forward strand.
GGTATACGGCTAAGGTAATTTGGGTATAGTAACAATACTTTTGAGAGTATTTCTACACAGAGGGGGTGTATTCTCTGAGATCAACAAGGCAAGGGGTACCTCACGGCACCCCACTGGAGAGGGTGTACCTCGGCCAAGGCCTCATGAGGGAAGAGGAGGGACGAAACCAACAAGGAGGGAGGGAGGTTTTCAAGACTTGGAAATTATGGAATGGATGAAGAAGTCTTCAAAGGGGGAGGGTATTTATAGGCCAAGCAAAGGCCAACCAAGGGCCAAGATCTAGCCAAGTGGGGGGCAAGTGGAGGGCCAAGATATGCCCAAGTGCCCCCTAGACCCTACTCCTTAAAACCCTCAAATATCTACACAAATATCAACCAACACTTGCTCATCCATTCGGCCCTAACGCCCCTTCAAGTCCACCAACGAGAGGGTGCCAAGTGTTGCCCTCTCGTTGGTCCAAAACGTTTCGTCTCTCGGAAAAATCCGCAAAAATACTAAATGACATAGCCGTAATTTACCCTTCGTAAGTTAGGTAGAACGTTTCGTCGAAAAACGACTCTAACCGGGTGTTGTGCACAAACATATTTCGGCCAAGGGTGCCACATGGGGGTGACACGTGTCGCCCCCCGATTCGTCCAAAATATTTCGTCTTCCGAAAATATCCATAACGGCCAAAATCTCAAAATCAAAGCGGGCCCCACAAAACCGTAAATTTCTCCCGTGGGCCCCACGTGACCATTTCCGAAAATAAAATTCCATAATTCTAATATAATCTAAGAAGTCCAAAAACCAAATCGGGGAATCCAATTCCCATTAACGAACCTTTTTCCTTCACAAAACCGGAAACTTTTCCGTGGAAAAATCACCTCTTTCTTCCTTTCCAATCTTTCATCGTCAGATTCTCGCGTGCGCCCTCGCATACATACCACGGAACTACGAGGTATAACATAAGTCAAAAGACATTGCCGTAGTTATTATTCGATTAACACGTATGCGTCTACCGTACTACATATATATTTTAAAATATCATGCTTTAGGAAGAATCACATACCTTCTCAGCGAAAACCACCTGCCAAGTTGAATATGTCGCGCGCAGAGAATCAACCTATAATAGTCAGACACATCTATCAACGCTCGACTACTCGAAGCGATTCTAGCGAGAGGTTCTCTATCCTACGGAAAATTGGGCGACTTCCCTACGGTGAGCTACTCAGTCATCTGAAAAGCAGTTCTAAGTAAATCTGATTTGATTATTTTTCTTTTAAAACCTTCTACTGTGATAACAGTTCAATTCTATTCTTTAATATCCTTCTAAGTATTTATACTTATTTCTATACTTCTACAGTATGTATTCTCTAATTACAAAAGAAGGACAAGTTTATTTACCTCGGTAAGCCCAATAATATCCTAGATAAAAGTCGCGCCTGAGCAAGGTTTAGCTCCTAAGTTGTACGCTCCGGTAGCTCCAAGAAAACCTTAGAAGTTCTTCACAACTTCTACTAAGGACTAAGGGATTTGGGCTAGGGTATTTTGGGCATTATAACAATACTAGAAGGCAACTTTTCTACCAAGGGAGGGGGGGTAGATTTCGGCTAGGCTAGAGGGGAGGGGTTGCCTCGGCCAAGCTCACCAAAGGGGGGGGAGGTGTGTTGGACGAAAAAGGCTTAAGGGAGAGGAGAGGATTTTAGACTTGGAAAGTTTGTTTGTGGATGAAGAACTCTTCATCACAAGAGGGGTATTTATAGGTCAAGGGATGGCCAACCAATGGCCAAGATTATGCCAAGTGCAAGGCAAGTGTAAGGCCAAGATTTGGGCAAGTGTACCTAGCCAACTTGCACACAAAATATCCTACCAACTCCAAGACAAAATAAGCCATCAATTCGGCCCTAATGCCGTCCACACATCCACCAAGGAGAGGGTGACAAGTGTCGCCCTCTCGTTGGTCCAAAGTGTTTCGTCTCTCGGAAAAATCCGCAAAAATTAGAAATGACATAGCCGGAATTTATCCTACGCGAGTTGTGTAAAACGTTTCGTCGGAAAACGATTCTTTTAGTGAGTTGTGCCCAAGTATTTTCGTCCATGCCTAACTTTTAAGGCTAAACTTTTGTACGTATTCCCTCACGTACATACTCTGGAAATACGGGGTATAACAACTACGGTAGCATATTCTACTTAAGGGGGAAAGTACTGTGGAGCATTTTGCTAACCGTCGATAATCGTCGCGAGGTATGTGATTCTTTCTATCCTCTTCAGCATGACTATTTGTGAAATATATAGTACGGTAGACGCACGTGTGTTAAAGGAATTAAATTTCCCTTTTGTGCCTTCACTTGATATGAAGTGTAAAGGTCTTGATTGTGTGAAAAAGTAGTAAACTCCCATTCGTTAGTAATGGGTACTTGGTTGTTAAAGAATAAGCCCTCTTGGTCTCATAAGGGCTTATAGTTGTAATTGGTTGGTTTAAAACATAAAGTGTTATAACGGCTTTATGGGAAGTTTGTTATAACCACTTTATGTAGGTAAAAGAATGGGTTGTTGATTTCAAAAGATAAGAGACTTGACTTGTAATTGACCTAAATGGTGTTGAAAAGTGTGAAACCTCATTCGTTAGTAATGAGTACTTGGTTTTTAAAAGAATAATGTTACATAAATTTCGGAAATGGGAATAAGGATCGAACAAGCCAATGCAACGTTGATAAAGGAAAGAAGTAATGACAATTAATCATATTAAAACCAGTAGAAACCTCCATCTGCATAGAAGCTAAGATAAGACAAAATTGTATTACATTTCCTAGATCATGGCTGCTCTAATAAGAATTATTGTAATCAAGTTTTGATCTTCTTAAAAATCCTAAGGTAAGGAACTCGATTTCTAAAAGAAAAGAGACTTAAGAATTTGAAGTGTTTTGTTTTAAAAGAAAGGCATGGTTTTGTCTTGACTTGTTTTAAAACATGAAGTGTTATAACAGCTTTATGGGAAGTTAGTTATAATGACTTTATAGGAGTAAAGGAATGGATTCATTATTAGATTTTTAAATGGTATACTTGACGTTGTGCTAAAAAGTGTTTAAAGTGCTTGATTTAAACCTGAATGTGTTCGATACTACGGGTGTTAGTATCGTGTTGCTTTTACGTAGAAAGAGGTCTTTGTTTTGAAGAAATGAAATCGTTGAACCGCCTATGCTTGTTGTGATAGCTTTTGTTGTGCAAGTGTTGTATTTACGTGCTCTGGCGTCTCGTTGGAGGGCCGGCTATCGGGTTGATTGATGGACATACTGACACGTTGGGTAGCCCACGGGTATGCTTCCACTATATCGATTCTTGATGGACATACTGACACGTTGGGAGGCCCACGGGTATGCTTCCATTAGGGGTGTTATTATTGTTATTTGATTGGACATACTGACACGTTGGGTAGCCCACGGGTATGCTTCCACAGTGAGTAGTATCTTGTTATTTGATTGGACATACTGACACGTTGGGTAGCCCACGGGTATGCTTCCACAGTGAGTAGTATCTTGTTATTTGATTGGACATACTGACACGTTGGGTAGCCCACGGGTATGCTTCCACAGTGAGTAGTATCTTGTTATTTGATTGGATATACTGACACGTTGGGTAGCCCACGAGTATGCTTCCACAGTGAGTAGTATCTTGTTATTTGATTGGACATACTGACACGTTGGGTAGCCCACGGGTATGCTTCCACAGTGAGTATTGTTTTGTTAGTTGTTTGGACATACCGACACGTTGGGTGGCCCACGGGTATGCTTCCACAGGGATTGTTATCTTGTTATCTCCTTTGGGCATACCGACACGTTGGATGGTCCACAGGTATGGGCCCACTAGGACGGTTCCAGGGCCATGCTTATACCGAGGTGAGATGCCGGGGCATGCAGCCATTGTGCGGGTTAAATTCCCGGGTTGTAGTTGAGTGATGATTTCACGGGCATGAGTCCCTATCTTGATATGACTGCTTATATGTTGTGGTGTTGTAGTTTGGTTATCATACATGTCTCCTGCTTTATATAGACTATTATGATTTCATTTACAGTATTTTTCAGTTTCACATACTTGGTACCTGTTGTACTGACCTCCTTCGGGGGGCTGCGTTCATGCCGCAGATTGAGGTACATAACTTGCTGATCCGCACTCTTGGGATCGCTGTTCGGTTCTCGGAAAGCTCCATATCTCCGGAAGCTTGTCCTGTGGTACGGTTCCCTGAAGTAGTAGACTTTTGTATATTCAGGGGCATGGCGGGGCCCTGTCCCGTCATTATGGTTTCAAAATTCTTAGAGTGCAGTAACCTTTGTTGTGGCGAGTTTGTAAGGATGTAACTGTTCAAGTTTTCATTTATGGGCAAAAAGGTAACCGTTTGGGTTAGCCTGTTTTCTTATTTCACTGTTTTCTTTCATGAGTTTTTATTTCCGCTGGTTTTTCTCTGATGTTGTATCACTAGGGTGCCCGGGGTAAGGCACGATCCACGGGCCAGGTTGGGTCGTGACAAAAGTGGTATCGAGCGATTAATCCTCGGAAAGTGTCTACAGACCGTATCTAGTAGAGTCTTGATTATCGGTGTGTTGTGCACCACATCTATAATCAGGAGGCTATAGTATATTTAGGATTGGTTTCCATTCTTCTCACTCTGAGATCGTGCCTTAGAGTTGTGTTATAAGTTGGACTCCCTCTGACGTATTCTTTATATACCAGTGATGCCTCCCATGGCAACGAGCGAGCCCGAAGGCAAAGCGGCGAGGAGGCTGCGAGTAGAGCAGCATCGGTCTCTACTGAGACCACGACACCTGAGCCTCCAGTCCCACAGCGTGGGGCAGAGGAGATGGGTTACAAGGAGATGGCCCAGTTATTGGCCAGGATCGTGGCTAGGCACGAGGATAGGTGAATCTGGCGATTCGATTCCGGTAGTACCCGGGTTCACCCGAGTCGAGATAGTTTGAGACTACGGGATTTTACGAGTTGCGGCCCACGAGTTCTACGGGCGAGGCACGAGGATGATCCGAGGAGTTCATCCAAGCGATTCTGCGGATCATAAGAGTGATCAAGGCTTGGAGATCGAGTCGGTGGTTTTGGGTTCACATCGTGCGTGATCTGCAATGATCGGTTTGATTCGTGGGAGCTATCCGGGGAGCATGCACCTCCGGTGGTTGGGCGAGTTCTCGAGGCTTTCCTTGGCCATTTCTTGCCTCCGCAGATGAGGAGGACACGGGTAAACAGATTTTTGATCTTTGAAACAAAAAGCGCCTGATTCGAGTACAATGTAGAGTTTGACTCATTGGCTCGGTATGTCCCGCTCCGGTGGCGAATATGGAGGATAGAGTGCACCGTTATGTCACAGACTCGATGACTACTTAGCGAGAGAGTTGCAGGAGTAGCTCTTGGGGCATGGATATTGCCGCGTGCGAGCTTATGCACTTGGGTGTGAGGCGTAGGGTCGGCAGAATAACCAAGATCAGCGAGAAGAGGCGGGACAACAGGTCTCTGGTGACCTTCGAGCGGCGGCCTCGGCGGAAACTAGTTATGCGCCTCCGCCAAGACGGAGTGCTCCACCACGATCTTGAGGACATTGGAGATTCGGGAGCAGTCGGGGCTCCAGTTTGAGTTTTGGGGAAGCGAGGGCGTTAGTCAGATGGGACCACCCCTACCTCGTTGTGGTCATTGTGGTAGGCTCCATAATGGGGAGTGTCGTGCTGGAATGGGAGTTTGTTTTGCATGCGGCCAGCAGGGCCATTTTGCGAGAAATTGTCCAACCAGAGGTGGCGCGGATGTAGAGACTCAGCCTTCGGGATCAGTGGCTGGTTCATCTCCTCCTTTCGTGCGCCGCGCAGGGAAGAAACATGAGTAGAACGACGAAAAGGGAAGTGTAGTAATAGTTACAGGTATATTCTTAACCCTCTGGAGACTAGTATGCATTGATGTTATGGTGATGTGTTAAGTGTCATGTTCGGATAACTTTGTGTTAAAAATGTGATTTAGAAGCCTGATTAGTGAAAAGGGTAAGTCTAAGGATGAGAAAATTTTGAACCTTAAAATTTATAACAATCGAGACCTTAGAGGTAAGGCCGGCTAGAGTAAAAGATTTTACAGTGATCCTTGTCGGAAGTACATAGTATGCGGGGAGTATTTTTCGGGTGATAAGTCCATGAGTGGCATAACTGATTCTTTTGTGAGTGGAGTAGTGAAGACTATACCGGCGTCTGCGTTTTGGAGACTTAGAAGGAACATTCGGGACGAATGTTTCTAAGGGGGGGAGAATGTTGCACCCCGTAAATTCAAGGAGTTAAGATAAGAACATACCAAGGAATATAAGATTTGAAAGTTGATAGATAAGTTGACAAACATGTGTTGGACGGATTTTGAGTTTACCTTGGAGTGTTGTACCCCAGTTGTTAAGAATTTCAAGGTGTTTAAAGAGCCTAGTGTGTAGTCCGTTAAATCTAGTTTCCAATGCAACAAACCGTTCGTCGATAGGACATCGGAGTCAAAAGTTATGGAAGTTACAAGTTAGGTCTTGTGATCGGGCAGCGGCGATTTTGATTCGAAGTGCAGCGCCGGCGGCCGAATCTGACGCGGCGCGGTTGTCTTGGAGTCCGGGGTTTCAGCCGCGGCCGAATCGAGGGCGCGCGGAATCTGGAACTTTTTCGAAGTGGAAGCGCCGCGGCGCCGACGGCGGGGCCGAGGCGGGATTTTTACGCAGAAAGGGGCGAAAAACAGGGGATATTTTGTTTAAAACCTATGGGAGGGTGACAAGTGTCCCTCCCATCCTTTTTACTAGGAAGTGGTCCTATTTTAGAGCCAAGTCTTGGAAGACTTGGCCATTTCATTTCAAAACCCTCCCAAGAAAAACCCTCTCCCTTCTCTCTAGTTTTTTGATGAAAACCTAGCTTAAGAGGAAACTGTTGGAGCGGCGGCAAGAAGGAAAAGTGTGGGTAAACTTGTGGGAAGCGCTGGTAGACGAGTTTGACGGAAAAGAAGTGGAAGAAAGGGGCTTTTGTGGGTTTCTCCAAAGGTAAAAGTTTCCCCTTCTCTTGGTTATGAGTTATACTTGTTATAGTAGTTTAGAAATGAGCCTGAGGCTGTTATATTTTAGTAGTTTAGAATTGAGCCGGAGGTCATTATATTTGAATAGATTTGGATCTTGTTGTCTTGTTGAAACCGAAAATGGGCATGTTAGCCTTAAGATTTTAACTTCAATTTGGTTACTAATTTGGTCGTCGCATGTTGTAAAGGGGGATTGTAGTTGTTGAAGATGTCTAGGGCTAGATATCATGTTAGACCTAAGAACTTGGATTGGAAAAGAGTTGGAAAGGGGTTTAGGATTGGTTTATTGTTGGCCAAGAATGGCATGGAAATTATTGGTTTATTTTGTATCATTGTGGGGTGGAATTTTACGCATCCTGTAAAGGCGTGTAATCCCCTTTGTGGTTAGCTGAATTGTGTGCCTTAAATGTGGCGTTGGTTATTGAAATTCGGCCTTGAAAGAGGTGGCATAGTAAGTAGAAACAAAGGAAGTGTTGTCCGACTTTCCGTAGAATGTAGGGACCTTGCACTTAGTTATTCTACGTTCGAAGCTAGAGATTGATAGACGTTTTATGACCCTTATCGGATTGAAGTACTACGGTAGCATATTCTACTTAAGGAAAATGCGTGGAGCATTTTGCTAACCGTCGATAATCGTCGCGAGGTATGTGATTCTTCCTATCCTCTTCAGCATGACTATTTGTGAAATATATAGTGCGGTAGACGCACGTGTGTTAAAGGAATTAAATTTCCCTTTTGTGCCTTGACTTGATATGAAGTGTAAAGGTCTTGATTGTGTGAAAAAATAGTAAACTCCCATTCGTTAGTAATGGGTACTTGGTTGTTAAAGAATAAGTCCTCTTGGTCTCATAAGGGCTTATAGTTGTAATTGGTTGGTTTAAAACATAAAATGTTATAACTGCTTTATGGGAAGTTTGTTATAACCACTTTATGTAGGTAAAAGAATGGGTTGTTGATTTCAAAAGATAAGAGACTTGACTTGTAATTGACCTAAATGGTGTTGAAAAGTGTGAAACCTCATTCGTTAGTAATGAGTACTTGGTTTTTAAAAGAATAATGTTACATAAATTTCGGAAATGGGAATAAGGATCGAACAAGCCAATGCAGTGTTGATAAAGGAAAGAAGTAATGACAATTAATCATATTAAAACCAGTAGAAACCTCCATCTGCATAGAAGCTAAGATAAGACAAAATTGTATTACATTTCCTAGATCATGGCTGCTCTAATAAGAATTATTGTAATCAAGTTTTGATCTTCTTAAAAATCCCAAGGTAAGGAACTCGATTTCTAAAAGAAAAGAGACTTAAGAATTTGAAGTGTTTTGTTTTAAAAGAAAGGCATGGTTTTGTCTTGACTTGTTTTAAAACATGAAGTGTTATAACAGCTTTATGGGAAGTTAGTTATAATGACTTTATAGGAGTAAAGGAATGGATTCATTATTGGATTTTTAAATGGTATACTTGACGTTGTGCTAAAAAGAGTTTAAAGTGCTTGATTTAAACCTGAATGTGTTCGATACTACGGGTGTTATTATCATGTGGCTTTTACGTAGAAAGAGGTCTTTTTTTTTGAAGAAATGAAAGTACGTTGAACTGGCCTATGCTTGTTGTGATAGCTTTTGTTGTGCAAGTGTTGTATTTCTGTGCTACCGCGTCTCTCGTTGGAGGGCCGGCTATCTGGTTGATTGATGGACATACTGACACGTTGGGTAGCCCACGGGTATGCTTCCACTATATCGATTCTTGATGGACATACTGACACGTTGAGAGGCCCACGGGTATGCTTCCATTAGGGGTGTTATTATTGTTATTTGATTGGACATACTGACACGTTGGGTAGCCCACGGGTATGCTTCCACAGTGAGTAGTATCTTGTTATTTGATTGGACATATTGACACGTTGGGTAGCCCGCGGGTATGCTTCCACAGTGAGTAGTATCTTGTTATTTGATTGGACATACTGACACGTTGGGTAGCCCACGGGTATGCTTCCACAGTGAGTAGTATCTTGTTATTTGATTGGACATACTGACACGTTGGGTAGCCCACGGGTATGCTTCCACAGTGAGTAGTATCTTGTTATTTGATTGGACATACTGACACGTTGGGTAGCCCACGGGTATGCTTCCACAGTGAGTATTGTTTTGTTAGTTGTTTGGACATACCGACACGTTGGGTGGCCCACGGGTATGCTTCCACAGGGATTGTTATCTTGTTATCTCCTTTGGGCATACTGACACGTTGGATGGTCCACGGGTATGGGCCCACTAGGACGATTCCAGGGCCATGCTTATACCGAGGTGAGATGCCGGGGCATGCAGCCATTGTGCGGGTTAAATTCCCGGGTTGTAGTTGAGTGATGATTTCACGGGCATGAGTCCCTATCTTGATATGACTGCTTATATGTTATGGTGTTGTAGTTTGGTTATCATACATGTCTCCTGCTTTATATAGACTATTATGATTTCATTTACAGTATTTTCGCCACATACTTGGTACTGTTGTCTTGACCTCGCCGGAGCTGCGTTCACGCCGCAGATTGAGGTACATAACTTGGCGATCCGCACTTGGGATCATTGTTCGGTTCTCGGAAAGCTCCATATCTCGGAAGCTTGTCACGTGGTACGGTTCCTCAAGTAGTAGACTTTTGTATATTCAGGGGCATGGCGGGCCCTGTCCGTCATTATGGTTTCAAAATTCTTAGAGTGCATGCCTTGTTGTGGCGAGTTTGTAAGGATGTATCGCTCAATTTTCATTTATGGGCAAAAAGGTAACCGTTTGGGTTAGCTTGTTTTCTTATTTCACTGTTTTCTTTCATGAGTTTTTATTTCCGCTGGTTTTTCTCTGATGTTTTATCAATAGGGTGCCCGGGTAGGCACGATCCAGGCCCGGTTCGTCGTGATGATTTAGAGCTAAAACACAAAGATTTGGAGCTAAGACTTGCTTTGGAACGACTTTAAGTTCTTGGATATTTTTGGGCTATTTTGTGGTAATGAACCTTAACCTCTTTGTGAAGTTGATTATTATGTATATTGGATATTATATATATATTGGAAGTATATTATGAAGTATGAGACATAAGGAAAGATTTGGATCTTGTTAAGATGTTAAAAGGAGAATTGGCATATTAGCCATTAAAATGGTAAAAATGTATCCATTACTTGCTAAGAAGTTAACAACAAAGAAACTATAACTTATATAAGGATGGGAATATAAGTTGGAAGACTAATGAAGTAATTGGATAAGTAAAATTGTAAAAGTTGGCGAAGGACCCCAACTTAAGGACCGTATCTACTTTGGACCGTATCTACTTTGGACCGTATCTACTTTGGACAGTATTTACTTTGGACCGTATTTACTTTGGACTGTATTTACATTGTTATTAAGGAGAGATTGTTAATCGCGTTCCGTTTGGGCGTGTTATCCCCTTCTTTAATTATTGTTGTTATTAAGGAGAGATTGTTAATCGCGTTCCGTTTGGGCGTGTTATCCCCTTCTTTAATTATTGTTATTGTTAAGGAGAGATTGTTAATCGCGTTCCGTTTGGGCGTGTGATACCCTTCTTTAAATTTCAGAATTATTGCGCCTTATTTATGGCATGTTGGTTACTATTATCGGGCCTTGATAAAGGTGGAGAATTGAGTAGAAACGGGGGGAGTGCTGCCCAATTTTTCGTAGACTAAGAGAAGTCTTACTTAGAAGAATCTCACGTAAAACTAGAAGTTGATAGGCGTGTTTTTTACTATTATAGGTTGACACTCTGCGCGCGACATATCCGACTTGGCAAGTGGATTTAGCCGAGGAGGTATGTGATTCTTCCTATCCCTTTGAGCATGATATTTGTGAAATATATATAGTACGGTAGACGTACGTGTGTTAAACTAAATTTGGCTTTACTTTGATGTCTTTGGACTTGAGTTCTAATTATAAGAATCTTGAATATTTCAAAAGAGTTATGAATCATTTTGGAAGAAAAGTAATACTTGGTTTTCATAAAAAAGTTTAAGTGTTATACTAGCTTTATGGGAAGTTAGCTATAACGACTTAAGAAAGATAAGAAATGATTTAATTATTTGTTTATCAAATGCTTGAAATGATGTTTGAAGGTATGGTAAGTTGGTTTGATAAACATGTATGATGCTACGTGTGTTAGTATCTTGTGACGCTTGTGTAAGGAGGTTATTCTTGTTATGCTTATGTTGTTTAACGATAAGCCGTTGTGTTAGTATCTTGTGATGCTTGTGTAAGGAGGTTATTCTTGTTGTGCTTATGTTGTTTAACGATAAGCCGTTGTGTATTATATCACTCACCCTCCTGACTTGTTACGATGTCGTGGGTTAGCCGCCCCCGATGCGAGGAATACCTCATGCGGTTCCATGGGACCTATGCGGAGCTGCGGGAGTTCCAGGAATGCGATGCGAGAAATACCTCATGTGATCTATGTGGCCATGCGGACTGCGGGAGTCCAGGACGATGCCGAGGTTTATCTACCCTCGATGCGAGGAATACCTCATGCGGGCCTAGGTGGCCTATGCGGACTGCGGGAGTTCCAGTATTAGGCACGCATAATGATACTATGGACGATTGGCCTTGCTTCGATCATTAGCGGCCTAGAAAAGACCAGTTACATTATATCTATTTTTGCCCTTGTTTATGATGTGGCACTATGTGCGGTTAACTTGGTTGTTTCGTACATATTTGTGAATTGGTTTTAAAATGTTATAGTTATATATATATCAGTACTTTACAGTTTCACATACTTGGTACCTGTTGTACTGACCTCCTTCGGGGGGCTGCGTTCATGCCACAGGTAAGGGAAAGCAGGTGGTAGATCCTCATTCTTAGGATCTTTACTCAGGTGTCAGGAGCTCCATTTCTCCGGAGGCTCGACTTTTGGTATGGTTCTCCCTGGTGTTGTAGATGTTTGTACATTCAGGGGTATGACAGGGCCCTGTCCCATCATAGTGTTTACACTTTCTTAGAGGTCTGTAGTCCTGTTGTAAGGTTGGGATGTAACTGTTCACTTTTGGTATTTATATACATGCCGAAAGGCAACTTTTCTTTGGATAGACTGTTCTTATTTTACACTGTTTCATGTTTGCAAGTTTATATTCCGCTGGTTACTCTGATGTATGTCTACTTGGGTGCCCGGGTAAGGCACCAGTCACGGGCCCGGGAACGGGTCGTGACAATATCATAGACTGCCGGCAGTGAGGAATGAATTCCACGGGCATGATTAATATTGTGGGCATGAGACCCATGGTTATATTTGAGTGATGACTTTGAGGGCGTGAGTCCCTGACTTGACATGACTGCTTATGTAACGACCCGTTCCGGGGCCCGTTACTGGTGCCTTACCCTGGGCACCCTAGTGATACATACATCAGAGAAAATCAGCGGAACATAAAACATGAGTCATCACTCCAATATAACTATGGGTCTCACGCCCACAACATCAATCAGGTTCGCATTATGGCCGCATGCCCCCAGAATACTGCATCGGTGTAGACATGTCCATGATGCAACAATAATACCAATGTCCCATGGCCACATGCCCCCGGAATTCTGCATCGGTGTAGACATGTCCATGTGACCTCAACAACAAGACAAAGAATCCAAATGGAAGCATACGCAGCGCTACGCATCGTGTCGGTATGTCCAAAGGAAAAATAAGACAACATTCCAAATGGAAGCATACCCGTGCGCTACGCATCGTGTCAGTATGTCCAAAGGGAAACAACAAGGCGGTAATCTAAATGGAAGCATACCCGTACGCTACGCATCGTGTCAGTATGTCCATAGCGATGCACAACAATAATACTATCAACAGGAACGTACCCGTGGAATTTCTCCGTCACTGCCGGCACGTCCAAGTAAGTTCTCAACAAGTCAACCGACCCTCCATCGAGAGACGCGGTACACAGAAATACAACGCTTTGCACAACAAAGGTTATCACAATAAGCATAGCCAAGCTTCACAACAACAAGCATAGGCAAGTTTCACAACAACACAAAGTACTTTCATTTTATACCAAAGTCCGGGTTTTAGCCCTAAAGTACTACGTACGTTAAATTTTGTAAAAGAGATCCATTACTTTTATCAAAGTCACCCGATACCCGTAGTATTAGAATGACCAACCCACATTTTTAAGTAAACCAGAACACTTTCCTTTTAAAATCAAGTACCAACATTCTTTTCCTAAGTTCCAGTTTGCCTAGTTTCAATTACTCCAACTTCTCATTTTCAAAAGGTTTCATAGTTCCCAAACTTAATCACTTGATTCCTTTTTAGAACAATTGAGTAACATATGTCATATATGTGAGTAGTTTATTCTTGTTTATAACGATCTTATTACAGCAGTCATGATCTAGAAAATGTAATATCATTTTGTCTCATCTTAGCTTCTATGCAGATGGAGGTTTCTACTGGTTTTAATACAACACATCATTATTCAATACATTTTCCTTTTATTTACGCTGCAGTGGTCTGTCGATACACATTCTGATTCCCGAAATCAGTAAAACATTATCCCTTTAAAAACCAAGTACTCATTACTCACGAATGAGGTTTCACACAAACATCCACATTAAAACAAATAAGTTAAGTCTCTTATCTTATAAGATCAAGTCTCTTAACTTCTAACATCAGTAAACCATTTTTACCTACATAAGGTCGTTATAACTAACTTCCCATAAAGCTATTATAACACCCTATGTTTTAAACTAACCAAATCACTTAGCACATGTACGTCTACCGTACTACATAGTTCACAACAATCATGCTAGAAAAGATAGGAAGAGGTTCACATACCTCGCGACGATTTATCGACAATAAGCAAAATGCTCCAAGTACTACAACCTTGCTAGCCCTTTCCACTCCTCGAGTAGAATACGCTACTCTTAGTACTTTCACCTATAAAGGTCACAAACGTCTATTAACCCCAAAACACAAGTTTTCTATCTTTCTATAGAAAATTCGGCAAAGACACCCCGCACATGGCAGCGTAAATCTCCTCCTCTATCGAGGCCGCTACCAAGCCAACTGAGGGTTTACACGCCTAACCTGGACGTGTACAATTCACAAGTCTCATCGCACGATCTATGTAAATACTGATTCGATTCGATTCTTTATTCTTCAGGCTTAAGTCAAAAGACATTGCCGAATACTAAGTAGTTCCATATATAGTATACTTCCACTATATATTCTAATAACATGTAATTTCAAATTACACATAGAGGGACAAGATAATTACCTCGATAAGCCCAAACTTATCCAAGTTATAATGTAGATCCTGAGCAATGTTTAGCTCATTCGTGCGCTCCAAACCACTCCAAACAACCCTTAGAAGTTCTAACCAACTTCTACTCACATACTTCAACCAACTATGAAGATTTTCTTAGGGTTTCGGTTTGAGACTAAAAAAGGACAAAAGGTAGTATTTCCGGGCTCTACGTATAGAGGTATCTTTGGAAGCCTACACGGTACACGGCTACGGTATTTTGGTCATAAAAACAATCCTTGGGGAGTATTTATATACCACAACACGGGGTATTAACCGAAACCAACAAGGCTCGGGGGGGGGGGGTACCCCACGGCCAAGCCTCACAAAGGGGGAGGGGGAAGCCTCTCGGCCAAGCCTCACAAAGGGGGAGGGTAGACCTTTGGACGAGAACAACACTAAAGGGGGGAGGGATATTTCAAGACTTAGAATGAAATGAGGGATGAAGAAAAAACCTTCAAGCAAGGGGGTATTTATAGGGACACCAACGGACAAGATCAAGCCATGTGGGGGGCAAGTGGATGGCCAAGATTGGCACAAGTGCACCCTAACCTACTCCTTAAATCCCTCACAAAACAAAGACCCATGAAAAGGGCCTTAAAAACCTCCTAGCCGTGGCCCTCTCAAACCGTCAATGAGGGTGACAAGTGTCACCCTCCCGTTGGTCCAAAAATGTTCCGCCGCTCGGAAAAATCCGCAAAAATACAAAACGACATAGCCGGAATTTTCCCTTCGCAAGTTACGCAAAACGTTTCGTCGAAAAACGACTCTAACCGGGTGTTGTGCACAAAGGTAACTTCGGCCAAGCCACCTAGGCGGGGGTGACACGTGTCACCCTCCTATTGGCCCTCAAAAAACGTCTTTCGAAAAATATCCACAATGGCCAAAATCTCGAAAACAAAGTGGGCCCCACAAAACCGTAAATTTCTCCCGTGGGCCCCACGTGACCATTTCCGAAAATAAAATCTCAAAATTCTAATATAATTTAAGAAGCCCACATACCAAATCTGGGAATCCAATTCTTATTAACGAACCTTTTTCTTCACAAATAACCGGAAACTTTTCCGTCGAAAACTCACATCTTTCTTTCTTTTTCAAAATTTCAGTCGTACTCTCGCACGTACGTCCTCACATATATACCCTGCAACTACGGGGTATAACATTCTCCCCTCCTTAGAAACATTCGTCCCGAATGTTCCTTCTCAAGTCGGATAACGATAAAGTTCCTCTAACAAGTTGCCAACGCCACAGCTTAGCCATGAAAATAACACACGTTATCTTTCTTCCTTACTCGTCGTGCCCTCCTCGAACACTTGAACTCTTCTAGTATACGTACCACACTTCAGTCATCGCTTCAGTTCCCAAAACCTTGGAGTCACCACCTCCAAACTTGGTCATCTCTAGCCGTAATATCCCCTAAGGCCATTCCCGGCCTTCACGAACGATTCTGGTCGAACGCATCCACAAACTCATACGATGGTCGTCTAAACTCGGGCCTAGCACCCTCGTGACCCTACCACCTGGCGGGACCACCCAGAACTGGCCCCACCCCAAACCGGGTTACGGTTTGACCATAAATGGTCCTAAACCCGACCCCAACCGTGCCAAACTCTTGTTCCCCGATCCGGAACAATCTTACTAATTCACATCATGAAAGCTACCACTTCCATCTCACACTACCCATGGACTTATCACACAAATAAATCCCACGTATACTACTCACCCTTATAAAGGTCAAACATAAAACGAATCTTTTACTCAAGACGACCTTACCTCTAAGGTCTCAGTCGTGAAATAGTCTAAGGTTCACACTTACCATGCCTCCATACGTATCCTTCCAACTAACCATGCATTCTAACTCACACATATCACAATGCTATCCGTACATAGCACACAATAATGAGATCATCATAACAAGCATACCAAAACTCTAGAGGTTAAGGATATACCGAAGCTACCGCCCACTCTAATCATAGGCACGCCTGCAGGCGATGCGTATGAAGGTGATGAACCAGCCACAGAGCCTGAAGGCTGAGTCGTAACATCCGCGCTGCCCTTGGTCGGACAGTTCCTTGCAAAAGGGCCCGCTGTCGCATGCAAAACAAACTCCCAATCTAGCACGACACTCTCCAAAATGGAGTCTACCACAATGGTCACAACGAGGTAGGGGTGGCTTCATGGTTAACACCCTTCTGCCGAAAATCTGAACCCGGAGCCACGACTGCTCACGAAGGCGGTGGAGGACCACTGCATGCGGTGGGGGTATATAACTAGCTTTCTGCGAGGCGGTCCGCCTCGAAAGCCACCAAAGGACCTGCCGCCCCGGCCCTCTTCGCTGATCCAGTCATTCCGTCGACCCTCCGTGCCTCACATCCTAGTGCGAGCTGCATGCGGGCAATGTCCATGCCGGTGAAGAGAAACACCCGCACAAGACTCGACCATATAATCATCTAGCGGTGGCGTGGCGATGCACCCTATCCTCCATATCTCGCAACTAAGCGCAGGACATATCGAGCCAAAGAATCGAACTCGACATTGTACTCACCGACGGTCGCCTCTGTCTCGATTAACAAAAATCGCCGGCCGTGCCCTCCTCATCTGCGGAGGCAAGAAGTGCGTGAGAAAGCCCGAAAACTCATCCCATATCTGCTGGAGTGCATGCTCTCCCGAAAGCTCCATGAATCAAACCAATCGGCTGCGGTATCACGCAACCGACGCGAACCAAAGGTCACGCACTTCGGTTCGAAGCCTTGATCACCCGCATGATCCGTCAGAATCGCCGGATGAATTCTGCGGATCATCCTCGTGCCTCGACCCATAAAACTCGGGCTACACTCGAGAAAGTCCGTAGCCTCAAACTATCTGCTCGGGGTGAACCACGGTGCTCTGGGCTGGGCTGCTGCGTCGGCCTATCTCATATCGGCCACGACCACGGCGGCCAATCGGCCATCTCCTTGTGACCCATCTCCCCTGCTCCAGACTGTGGGACTGGAGGCTCAGGTACTGCGGTCTCAGCAGCCATTGCTGCGGCTCTAACCTCTGCTGGGGCTGGCGGCGTCACAAAACCCGCCGTCTGAAGCACAACCTCAGTGCATGCGGGCTGCGCCCTCGTACTCCTCTGTATCTCACTAGCAGCACCCTCGGCTGCCTTGCCCTTCTGGGCTCTGGTTGCCTTGCGCGGAGGCATAACTGGTACAAACGAGATACGTCAGAGGGGTCCAACTTACAACACAGCTCTAAGGCACGATCTCAGAATGAGAAGAATGGAAACCAATCCTAAATGTCCTGCAGCCTCCTGATTATAGATGTGGTGCACAACACATCGATAATCAAGACTCTACTAGACACGGTCTGTAGACACTTTCCGAGGATTAACTGCTCTGATACCACTTTTGTAACGACCCGTTCCGGGGCCCGTTACTGGTGCCTTACCCTGGGCACCCTAGTGATACATACATCAGAGAAAATCAGCGGAACATAAAACATGAGTCATCACTCCAATATAACTATGGGTCTCACGCCCACAACATCAATCAGGTTCGCATTATGGCCGCATGCCCCCGGAATACTGCATCGGTGTAGACATGTCCATGATGCAACAATAATACCAATGTCCCATGGCCACATGCCCCCGGAATTCTGCATCGGTGTAGACATGTCCATGTGACCTCAACAACAAGACAGCAATCCAAATGGAAGCATACCCGTGCGCTACGCATCGTGTCAGTATGTCCAAAGGGAAAAATAAGACAACATTCCAAATGGACGCATACCCGTGCGCTACGCATCGTGTCAGTATGTCCAAAGGGAAACAACAAGGCGGTAATCTAAATGGAAGCATACCCGTACGCTACGCATCGTGTCAGTATGTCCATAGCGATGCACAACAATAATACTATCAACAGGAACATACCCGTGGAATTTCTCCGTCACTGCCGGCACGTCCAAGTAAGTTCTCAACAAGTCAACCGACCCTCCATCGAGAGACGCGGTACACAGAAATACAACGCTTTGCACAACAAAGGTTATCACAATAAGCATAGCCAAGCTTCACAACAACAAGCATAGGCAAGTTTCACAACAACACAAAGTACTTTCATTTTATACCAACGTCCGGGTTTTAGCCCTAAAGTACTACGTACGTTAAATTTTGTAAAAGAGATCCATTACTTTTATCAAAGTCACCCGATACCCGTAGTATTAGAATGATCAACCCACATTTTTAAGTAAACCAGAACACTTTCCTTTTAAAATCAAGTACCAACATTCTTTTCCTAAGTTCCAGTTTGCCTAGTTTCAATTACTCCAACTTCTCATTTTCAAAAGGTTTCATAGTTCCCAAACTTAATCACTTGATTCCTTTTTAGAACAATTGAGTAACATATGTCAAATATGTGAGTAGTTTATTCTTGTTTATAACGATCTTATTACAAAGACCATGATCTAGAAAATGTAATATCATTTTGTCTCATCTTAGCTTCTATGCGGATGGAGGTTTCTACTGGTTTTAATACAACACATCATTATTCAATACATTTTCCTTTTATTTACGCTGCAGTGGTCTGTCGATACACATTCTGATTCCCGAAATCAGTAAAACATTATCCCTTTAAAAACCAAGTACTCATTACTCACGAATGAGGTTTCACACAAACATCCACATTAAAACAAATAAGTTAAGTCTCTTATCTTATAAGATCAAGTCTCTTAACTTCTAACATCAGTAAACCATTTTTACTTACATAAGGTCGTTATAACAAGATACGTCTAGTTCTCCCTCCGCTTGCCTATCTCAGTAGGAAATTGGAACAGTCTCCGATTGAAAAGAAAAAGCTGAGGCTAACTTCCCATAAAGCTATTATAACACCCTATGTTTTAAACCAACCAAATCACTTAGCACCTGTACGTCTACCGTACTACATAGTTCACAACAATCATGCTAGAAAAGATAGGAAGAGGTTCACATACCTCGCGACGATTTATCGACAATAAGCAAAATGCTCCAAGTACTACAACCTTGCTAGCCCTTTCCACTCCTCGAGTAGAATACGCTACTCTTAGTACTTTCACCTATAAAGGTCACAAACGTCTATTAACCCCAAAACACAAGTTTTCTATCTTTCTATAGAAAATTCGAAGACACCTCCCCACATGGCAGCGTAAATCTCCTCTCTATCGAGGCCGGCTACCAAGCCAACCAGGGGTTTACACGCCTAACCTGACGTGTACAATTCTACACAAGTCTCATGTCTGATACCCTATGTAAATCTGATTCGATTCGATTCTTTATTCTTGGGCTTAAGTCAAAAGACATTGCCGAATACTAAGTAGTTCCATATATAGTATACTTCAACTATAAATTCTAACAAACATGTAATTTCCAATTACAATAGAGGGACAAGATAATTACCTCGATAAGCCCAAAATTATCCAAGTTATAATGTCGATCCTGAGCAAGGTTTAGCTCCACTCCGTGCGCTCCAAACCACTCCAAACAACCCTTAGAAGTTCTAACCAACTTCTACTCACATACTTCAACCAACTATGAAGATTTCCTTAGGGTTTCGGTTTGAGACTAAAAAGGACAAAAGGTAGTATTTCCGGGCTCTACGTATAGAGGTATCTTTGGAATACTACAAGGTACAAGGCTAAGGTATTTTGGTCATTAAAACAATACTAGGGGAGTATTTCTATACCACAACAAGGGGTATTATACGAAAACAACTAGGCTAGGGGGGGGGGGGTACCCCACGGCCAAGCCTCACAAAGGGGGAGGGGGAAGCCTCTCGGCCAAGCCTCACAAAGGGGGAGGGTAGACCTTTGGACGAGAACAACACTAAAGGGGGGAGGGATATTTCAAGACTTAGAATGAAATGAGGGATGAAGAAAAAACCTTCAAGCAAGGGGGTATTTATAGGGACACCAACGGACAAGATCAAGCCATGTGGGGGGCAAGTGGATGGCCAAGATTGGCACAAGTGCACCCTAACCTACTCCTTAAATCCCTCACAAAACAAAGACCCATGAAAAGGGCCTTAAAAACCTCCTAGCCGTGGCCCTCTCAAACCGTCAATGAGGGTGACAAGTGTCACCCTCCCGTTGGTCCAAAAATGTTCCGCCGCTCGGAAAAATCCGCAAAAATACAAAACGACATAGCCGGAATTTTCCCTTCGCAAGTTACGCAAAACGTTTCGTCGAAAAACGACTCTAACCGGGTGTTGTGCACAAAGGTAACTTCGGCAAAGCCACCTAGGCGGGGGTGACACGTGTCACCCTCCTATTGGCCCTCAAAAAACGTCTTTCGAAAAATATCCACAATGGCCAAAATCTCGAAAACAAAGTGGGCCCCACAAAACCGTAAATTTCTCCCGTGGGCCCCACGTGACCATTTCCGAAAATAAAATCTCAAAATTCTAATATAATTTAAGAAGCCCACATACCAAATCTGGAATCCAATTCTTATTAACGAACCTTTTCTTCACAAATAACAGGAAACTTTTAGTGAAAACTCACATCTTTCTTTCTTTTTCAAAATTTCAGTCGTACTCTCGCACGTACGTCCTCACCTATATACCCTGCAACTACGGGGTATAACAGCTTATATGTTGTCTACTGTAGTTTGGTTATCATACATGTCTCCTGCTTTATGTAGACTGTTATGATTTCATTCTGATATTTCGATTTCACATACTTGGTACTGTTATCGACCTCGCCCGGGCTGCGTTCATGCCACAGGTAGAGGTACACCAGTTATTGATCCTCGCTCTTAGGATCATGGTTCTGCGTATTGGGAAGCTCCGTTTCTCCGGAGGCTTATCTTTTGGTATGATTCCCTGAGTTTGTAGGTCCTTGTTCATTCATGGGTATGGCGGGGCCCTGTCCCGTCGTAGTTGTTATAAAAACTCTTAGAGGTCTGTAGTACTGTTGTGGGCAGAGTTTGTAAAGGATGTAACTGTTCGGTTTTGATATATATATACAGGAAGGTGACCGTTTTGGTTAGCCTGTTTCTTATTTTATGTCATGTTTCATGTTTAAGTTTTTATTTCCGCTGATTTTCTCTGATGTTGTATCACTAGGGTGCCCGGGGTATGGCACCAGTCGCGGGCCCGAGGTCGGGTCGTGACATAAAATAAGTTAACTCTCCAAATCCTACAATTTCTTGTGTTGGCCGAAAATGAGGGTGAAATCCTAGCTTGATTCGTCGACTTTCTGGAGGTAAAACGTGAAGGGAAGTTGGTTACAAGGTTGTAGGGGATACATACATGTGATTGAAACTTGAGGAAGTGGAGTGAAACGAAACGAAAACTGTGGGCCAATCTTACCCGGATTATTTTTACCAATTTTGGAGCCAAAAATAAGGTAATGGCTCTTCTTCTTTTAAAGTAATTGGATATTACTTAATTTTTTTTTTTTAGGTAAATGCAAATATTATTACTATTAACGAAAAGGAAGTGGCTACAATCAGTCGTTGAGGTATCGCAGGCCTCAACGTAATGCAAACAAGAAGTGAAATAGGGGAGGGGTGGTCACTCAAAATGTGCCATTACAAGAGGGGATAAAATCATAGAGAACTCTATAAGATGTTGTTTTGATTCTTGCAATGACCTCTTCTGCCGGAAAGCTTGTGCCTTCAAAGAGCATTGTGTTTCTTGCCCTCCAAATCTCATAAACCATTATGCAAAAAGTAAGCAAAATAGCTTTGGCTCGGATGCTTGTCCCGCGGTGTTCTTTCTTAATCCATTTAAGGGAGCTTTCAACAGTTGTCATCTCTCTTCTAATACCCAACCAATCTTTTATGCTCTTCCAAATCATGTGTGTATAGGGGCAGGCAAAGAAGAGGTGTTCCCTTGTTTCATTAGCTTGCTTGCAGAACCCGCAAGATTTATCCTCCAAGTTGAGAAATGATAGAGTATCCTTTGTAGCTAACCGTTTTCTGCAATTTAGCCACATAGTAAAAGAGAATTTGGGAGGAATGAAGCATTTCCAAATTTGTGACATCCAAGGCTTTTTAGCTTGCGGAGTGCGCAAGATATCATACACGAGGCTTGAATCAAATATACCGTTGGCAATACATTTTGTAAAGCCGTCAATAGCATCACCATGGCTACCAAAGATAGAAACAAATTTGTCGCGAATCCCACAAATCTTTTTGAATAAGGGGGAGTCCCTAGGACGTACCTCATAGTCCCAAATAGTAATACCTCTCAAATAGTGGCTATTGATCCATTGGACCCAAAGAGAATCAGCTTCCGTGTGAGTTTGCCAAATCGTCCTGGATAACAAGGCATGATTCCATTCCTTGATGTTCATAAGACCCAAGCCACCTTCAGTTTGAGGCAAGCAAATGATATCCCAAGAAAATCTTGGTGGTTTCCCACCCCATAAGAACTGAATACAAGCAGACCGTACCTTGTTGATAATAGTGGTCGGGATAGGAAGTGCCCGGAACCAAAAACTCTCAACCCCTTGGACAACCGACCTGATTAATTCCAGCTTACCAGCATAAGAAAGGGTGTGATGCCCCCATTTCTGAATGTAATTCGAAATAGCACTAGTGAATGGGGCAAATTGATCCACCGAGACTGAAATTGGGGACAAAGGGATCCCCAAGTATCGTACCGGGAAGCTTCCAATGGCGAAACCCACCCTGGAAAATATCAAGTCCCGAACTGTAGAATGCATTCCCGCTAAGTAGACAGAGGATTTAGCTGGGTTAAGAGTTAATCCTGAGGCAGCCTCCAACTCTTCCAGACAATTCATAAGAATCCCAACTGAAGATATATCTCCTTTGGCAAAAAGCATGAGGTCATCCGCGAACGCCAGATGAGTAATGCCCAATTTCTTACACTTTGGAAAATATGAGAAAGCTCTTGCCTTAGCCTTCATTTTAAGCAGCCTTGAGAGGTATTTCATGCACAAGATAAAGAGAGTAGGGGACATAGGATCACCTTGTCTTAGGCCGCACTTTCCTTTGAAGTATCCATATAGCTCACCATTGATAGAAAGGGAGAAGGAGGTAGAGCTAACACATTCCATGATCCATCTTGTAAATCTGTCTGGAAATTTTAGACTTCTTAGTACCAATTCGAGGAAGCTCCAAGAGACTGTATCGAATGCTTTACGAAGGTCCACCATAAACATACATCTTGGTGAGACTCTGGTTCTATTAAATCCTCTCACAAGCTCTTGTGCCACATATACGTTGTCCATCATGTTTCTTCCTTTCACAAAAGCCCCTTGGGATTTGTCAATGAGAGAAGGAAGGATCAATGCCATTCTGTTAGCTAGAATCTTTGTGATGATCTTATAGGTCACATTAGTCAATCCGATTGGCACGAAATCATTTACCTTGGGATCATGATCAGTCTTTGGTAGCAGGGTAATGATGGTATGATTTACACCTTCAAAGAACTCCGAGAGAAGAACTCTTGGACACATCTTACAACATCATGGCCCACATCTTTCCATCTATTCTTGAAGAAGGCAGCCGTATAACCATCTGGTCCAGGTGCCTTGTCATTGCCTATATCAGAGAGAGCTTCCCAAATCTCCTTTGGGGTGATGAAATGCAAAAGCTGTAATCTCTCTTCTTCACTCAGCTTTGGGCCATAGTTGAACACTTCAGGATCAAAGTTGGTAGTGGGTCGGGAAGTACCTAATAGATCTTTGTAAAATTCAACGAGCAACTTCCTAACTTCTTCTGGTGATGTAGTGATAGTACCATTAGCTTTAACAAGAAAGTTAATGGAGTTCCGACATTACTCCTTTTGATCAAGCTATGAAAGTATTTGGAACATCTATCACATCCAATCAAGTGTTTCGTCTTGACTTACGCCTTATGAAGTGTCTTTCGGCTTCCAGTAAGGTGTTTGCTCTAGCTCTTGAGGACTTAACCTTGGCTTTAAGCTCCTCATCAAAGGGATTTTCCATGTGTGCATTGATAGCCTCCTTGAACTCTATGTTTGCCCCTTTTGCTCTTTGTTCGATACCTCCAAAGTCACTTATGTTCAAAGCCCTTAAAAGGTTGCTTGAGGCTTTCAATTTGGAGGCAAGGGACGAATTGGCGATTCCCAATATGTCTTGTCTCCAACATGAAGTCATAATGTTCTCAAAGGTGTGAAAGCCACATATTCATGAACTTGAAAGGCGTTTCCAACATTATAGGATGCAATAATCGTGGCTATCACGGGGCGGTGGTCGAGACAAAGTTCCATAGGCATGAAATTGGTGTGCATTCTAGGGTCAAATCACTCCAACTTTGATTCATCAACACTCTATCAAGCTTAGACCAAATCGAACCATTCGTCCAAGTATAGAAGGAACAGGAAGAAGGGCGTCTTACAGTCCATGAGAATTCTGAAATCTCCAAGATCCCTAAGTGCATAAGGCGTGAGAGGAGGACCCCCACCTTATCATGAGGGTAGCAATAAGTGTTGAAATCTCCCATAATCATCCAAGGCTTAGTGATGCCAACACCCAGTGAGAAAGGTGATGCCAAAGCATCCTTCTATCCGAGATGCTATAAACGGGTACACAAATGTGGCAAGGAAGGACACTTGTGTTATATTGCAACTTGCCCGGACATGGATATCCGAGATTCCATACCAAGCACTTCGCAACAAACCTGGAAGGATCCCAAAGTAATAGCATTCTACCGCCTCGATGAATTCCAAATTTGAGCAAAACTTCCATGCTTTGAATCTTTGAGTAGAAAGACTACGTCCTTGGCGAGATAGCTTAGTTTCCAATAGACAAATCATAGCCGCGTCATGCTGTTTTGTGATACTACACACTAGAGCTTGCGTGGCAGCCCTGTCCCTTTGTCCGCAAAGACCACGGACATTCCAACAAAGTATTTTCATTAGGAAACAAATGAGGTTTTATTAGCACCTCCGCGCTTAGCTGCCTTCGCTTTCCCACTGCTTTTCGGCCCATTCTTTTTGGACAAAACTTCTTGCCATCCATCATCTTTGTTGCTGGAAGCCATAACTTGTGTACCAGCCAAGCTATGTTCCCCGCGTTCAAAGTTAACGTTACTTGACACAAGCTGAGCCTTTTCCGTAGCACCGTTGTATGTCACTTCATCCAATGAAGGTGGCGGGTTCATAGGCATCTCAGAATCAGAATGTTTTGACTCACCTCTCATCCTAACATGTTGTGTACTGCCATTGTGAGAATTAGGCAGTGAGGACTTTGCTAGAGAATTCCGCAAACATGGTGGGCCAGAATGACCCAAAACCGGAGGACCCGCGGCATGTGATACTTCTCCCAAGCTTAGGTACGGGAGGTGTTGTGTGCTCCGTTTCTTCAATGTCCATCAAGTTATCAGCATCTACGGGATGTTGATGAGTTGGTGGATGAGGGGGAGGTTGGGTCCACCCGTAACTTTGTTGACCTTCAAACGAGTAGAATCATCCTTGTTGTTAGGGGGTACCTCAGTATTGCGTGTTTTTAGAGCTTCTTCATTGTTGACATCATCCCTTAGCTTCCTACACTTCAAATGGTTGTGTCCAAAAGCCGCACAATGATAGCAAAAGTCTGGGTAATTCTCATAGTTTACCCTTTGAGTATACCTACATTATCGGGAGATTGACGACAAAATCCATTATCGGCTCCTTGCTAACATCCACTTCCACTAGAACTCTTGCATAGTTCATTTTAGACCTTTCCTTAGTATATTGGTCGGTGTAAAGAGGTTTTCCTACGTGAAGCAATCTTACTAAGGCGTTGCACTCCAATAGAAAGGGAATGTCAGGAAAGTGACCCAAATAGGAATGTCCATAAACAAATCATCCGTTATAAGAACTCCTTTATTGATAGCCTTGAGCATCATGGTTTTCCGTAGACCATATAAGGGCCTCCGTGAAGTACATTAGTGCGCTCTTCCTCCGTCATGAATTTGAACACCGCCCACCTTTGCCATATGGTATAATCGACATTTAACTCCCCATCCTTTCACAATCGTATTCAATGCTTCTCTTCCCGGGAAAGGACCCGTGAAGCAACCTATTAGGCAATAGCCCCAAGTTTCTATGAAAGGAACTTCATCCTCAGCTTCTATATGTACTTCCTCCCCTTGTTGTTCAATAAATTGTAACTTCATACCTTTTGCCTAAATCCTAGTTCCCGAAGACTCAAAGTAAGTCTTTTTAGGAGGGAAGGGACCTTTGCCATGGTTTGGGGGAAGATTGTTTTGAGTTGTGGCCGTGGTAGGGATATGATGTGGTTTAGGAGATGCATTAGTGTGTAAATCATTGGGAGGTATATCTGGAGGTATAGGCAGAGGGGGAAGGTTAGAAGGGAGTGAGCTTGGGCCCGCGATAGAAGAGATGATTTGCGTGCCATTTGGGAGGGTAGGGAATTTGTGTTGGTTTTCAGAAGGAATAGAAGGAAGAGGAGATAGAAGGGGTGAGGTGTTGTGAAATTCAGGAATTAGTGAAGTGGTGTTAGATGAGAGAGGGGGGATGTTAAAGACTCTACTCGAATCCGAGGAAGTGTTAAAGACGAAAGGAGTGTTGTGATTCTTGTGATTGCCTCCACTTAGCAAACTAGCTAAAGTAGGGAAGGCTTCATTGGTGGCACTTAAAGAAATCTGGGGTTGTTGACTTGAATCACGAGAAGGCACTTTGAATCCCGTCTCATTCAATGCTGACCCCTCGGCTCTTGCATCATTGATGGTTATGGAGTTCCTAGGCTCCTTGGACATAGAAATAGCTTTGTTTCTCACAATTGACTTGGCTCTTCGTGTAACGTGAGTAGTCAATGTCCCTAGATTGTCCCCCTGATCCGTCTTGGAACCAAGACCATCATAAAGTCCCGGAGTTATTAGAGAGTCATTGATACCCGCCTCATAAATGTGCGACGCCTCGGCTCTTGCATCATTGATGGTTATGGAGTTCCTAGGCTCCTTGGACATAGGAATAGCTTTGTTTCTCACAATTGACTTGGCTCTTCGTGTAACGTGAGTAGTCAATGCCCCTAGATTGTCCCCCTGATCCGTCTTGGAACCAAGACCATCATAAAGTCCCGAAGTTATTAGAGAGTCATTGATACCCGCCTCATAATTGTGCGACGCCTCGGCACCCTCAATAAAAACGTTAGAACACACCACTGACTTAGCTCCTTGTAAAACGGGGGTAGTTAATGTCCCTAGGTTATCCCCCTGCCCCGCCTTGGAAATCAGACCATCATAAAGGCCCGTGGTTGTGAGTGACATGTTGGTACCCGCGGCATTAATGTGTGACGCCTCGGCACCCTCAATAATGACGTTAGAGTCCTTGGGGATAGAAACCCCTTCGTATTCCACATCTGATCTTGATTCTTGCATAGAGTGCATATTCCTAGTATCATTGTTATCCTCGTGACCCGCCTTAGCCTTCTGACCCAAGACCCGACCCGTAATAGGAGTAGTCACATCGTTTCCCGGGGCATTGAAGTTTGCTCTCTTGACACCCGCGTTGAACTTCTTGGGGATAGGAGTACCATCAATGCTTTCAACTGACTTCGAATCAAACAAGACATGATTACTCTTGGACCCATGAACACCTGCACGACCCGCCAAGAACTTTTGACCCACGCCCTGACCCGGTTTAGACCCGAGAATGCCATCGTGTCTTGCTTCATCAATTGCAATGTCTGGCCTAGATTCTAACCCATTTCCGGCTAACCTGAGAGAATTTCCAGGTAGTGTCGGGGTACTAATGCTGGAGTATCGCCTAGTTCTTCGAAATGATCCCTTTACCAACAAATTGACCGTGGAATGATCAACCACCATAGTAGCATTAGGCGTCAATGGTCTGCGGAAGTTACGCCTTCAAACTCACTAATATCCAAGCTTTCAATTTCGATTTTTGCCCCATTCATGTATCCTTTGTAGCATAGAATCATCTACTACATTTTCTAAAGGAAAGCGCGATGCAGGTAACATGAACCAACACAGAAGGGTCCGAGATTGCCGGAATAAGATTTTCCTCGGCAATTGTTGGACTACTGCCATTCTTTTTTTTCTTCTTTGTTCTAGCTTTAGCCGAACTGCCTGAACCTCCTGAATCATTTCTAGAACGTGTGTATGTATGAACTTGTGCTAAAAATAATGAAGATTAAAAAAAGTATAGACAATATTTGGAAGTGAGGCCGAGACTAGGACATTTTGGCGTCGTTGGATTCGTTGGTTATTATTGTTGTTAATGTCACGACCCGATCCCGGGCCCGTGACTGGTGCCTTACCCCGGGCACCCTAGTGATACAACATCAGAGAAAACCAGCGGAAAATAAAACATAAACATGAAACAAGATATATGATCATAAAACAGGCCAACCAAAAACAGTTGCCTTCTGGTTATATACATAAAACCCGAACAGTTTAATCCTTTTTACAACCCTGCCCACAACAGTACTACAGACCTCTAAGATTTACAACAACCATGACGGGACAGGGCCCCGCCATACCCCTGAATGTACAAGAACCTACAACTCAGGGAACACATACCAAAGAATAAGCCTCCGGAGAAACGGAGCTTCCCAATACGCTGAACTGTGATCCTATGAGCGAGGATCCACTACCGATGTACTCCTACCTGCGGCATGAACGCAGCCCCCCGAAGGAGGTCAGTACAACAGGTACCAAGTATGTGAAACTGTAAAATACTGTAAATGAAATCATACTAGTCTAAATAAAGCAGGAGACATGTATGATAACCAAACTACAGTTCACCACATAAAAGCAGTCATGTCCAGTCAGGGACTCACGCCCTCAAGTCATCACTCAAATATAACTATGGGTCTCACGCCCACAACATCAATCATGTTCGCATCACGGCGCATGCCCGAATCTGCGACGGTGTAGACATGTCCATGATGCAATAATAACAATGCCCCATGGCCAAATGCCCGAATTCGCCGGTGTGACACGCCCACGTGACATTAACAACAATATCGGGTGATCAACCCCGCCGCACGCGCCCGGAATGCAGACGGTGTAGACATGTCCATGTAACCACAATAACAATATATCGTAATCAACCGCCGCATGGCCACATGCCCGTCTGCGACCGGTGTAGACATGTCCATGTGACACCAACAACAATATACCGCACAACCAGGCTATCACAAACAAGCTCAAGCAAATTACCATACTTCTAGACTTTTATAAAAAGATCCACTCTTTCCCAAGAAGTCACCTGATATCAACACTTGCACAACAAAGGCTATCACAACAAGCATAAGTGAGTTACACAACAACAAGCATAGACAAGTTACACACAACTCAAGGTACTTCCATTTCGTATCAAAGTCTGGGTTTTAACCCTAAAGTAATACGTACATTAACTCTTTTTAAAGGATCCGTTTCTTTCACAAAAGTCACATAATACCCGTAGCATAAAATAGAGTGACTATCTTTTTAAGTAAACCAAAATACTTCCCTTTGTAAAATCAAGTAAAAACATTATTTTCCAAACGTTCAAGTTTGCCTAATTTCAAATGCTCAAGTTTCTCATTTTAGAAAGGTTTCATAACTCATAGTCTTAATCTCTTTTAAAACAATTGAGTAACATATGTCTTGTACGTGAGCCGTTTATTCTTGTTTACAACAATCTTGTTCTGTGACCATGATCTAGGAAATGTAATACAATTTTGTCTTATCTTAGCTTATGCGGATGGAGGTTTCACCGGTTTTAATAACAATTTGTTATTTGTCAATACACTTTCCTTTATTAGTATTTGTTGTGGTTTGTTCGACACTTATTCTCATTTCGAAATCAATAAAACATTATTCTTTTAAAACCAAGTACTCATTACTCGCGAATGAGGTTTCACAACACTTTAAACATAATGTTAATTACTAAGTAAAACAAGTTAAGTCTCTTATCTTTCAAGATCAAGTCTCTTAACTTCTACAATCAATAAACCAATCTTTTACCTACGTAGAGTCGTTATAACTAACTTCCCATAAAGCTATTATAACACCTATGTTTTAAACCAACCAACTCATTTAGCACGTACGTCTCACCGTACTACATAGTTTACAAAGCATCATGCTAGAAGGATAGGAAGAGGTTCACATACCTCGCGACGATTATCGACAATAAGCAAAACGCCCACAAGATCAGAACTCGGCTAGCCTTTTCCACTCTTCAAGTAGAATACGCTACTCGTAGTACTTCCACCTATAAGGCCACAAACGTCTATTAACTTCTAACCGCGGTTCCATATTCTACGTAAAATTCGCAAGACCTCCCGTTTTACTCACTTTTCCATCTTTCTCGAGGCGAATAACGTAATATATATACCATATATAAGGCGCAAAAATTAAACAACATAAAGAAGGGGATTACACGCCCAAACGGTAACGGTTTACTATCACGCCTTCATAACAACAATAAGTAAAAGAAGGGGATTACGCGCCAACCGAACGCGGTTTACTATCACGCCTTCATAACAATACAATAATTAAAAAGGGGATCACACGCCAAACTAACGCGATTGAAAAATCTTCCCTTAATGTAAATGTAAATACCCAATGTAAATACGGTCCAAAGTAAATCATGCCCAAAGTAAATCTGATCCTTAAGTTGGGGTCCTTGGCCAACTTTGTCCATTTTACTTATCCAACTTACTCATTAGTCATCCAACTTATATTTCCATTCTTAATATAAGTTATAGTTACTTTGTTAATTACTTCTTCACAAGTAAGATACGTTGGATACGTTGGATATGTTTTTACCATTTTAATGGCAAACGGTCAATCCTTTCTTTAACAAGTTAACAAGATCCATTCTTTCCAAACTTTACTCCATATATTATATAATCCATATATACTTATAATATATGTAAAAATTACCAAATCACAAAGAGGTTAAGATTTACTACCTCAAATAGCCCAAAATCTATCCAAGAACTTAATCTCGCTCCAAGCAAGTCTTAGCTCCAAATCTTTACGTTCCAATCCGCTACAAGCAACCCATAGAAGCTCCTAACCAACTCCTCTTCAAGATTCAACTCCAAAAAATGAAGAACACTTAGGGTTCCAAACTTGGAACTTTCGGCCAAGGCATCAAGAATAGGTTAGGGGTGTGAAATCTTCTCCAACACTTGGTACACAATCTTCCTAACACTTTAGGGAAGAACACTTAAGAGTTTTAAGAATTGTTGGACAAATCTTTGCTCAAGAACAAGGTCTTGGCCGAGAGCAATGTTCAAGGGAGAGAGTATTTTGTCAAGTCTTGAAATGGTTAAGTGTGGGAGTTTTCATCAACTAAGGGTGTATATATAAGACCACCAAGGTTTAGGATGAAGGCAAGTGTGTGGTTGAGATTGGGGACAAGTGTGTGTGTGGGCCCACAAGCCACTTGTCCAAGCTAAAAATATCTTGCAAGACAAGGCCACTGCTTGCCACTTGTCCAAGGATTTCGGCCAAGAGCCACCTAGGGGGGTGACACGTGTCGCCCTCCTACTCGTCCAAAATATTTCATCTTCCGAAAATATCCATAATGGCCAAAATCTCAAAAACAAAGCGGGCCCCACAAAACCGTAAATTTCTCCCGTGGGCCCCACGTGACCATTTCCGAAAATAAAATTCCAAAATTCTCTAATATTCCAAGAAGTCCGAATACCAAATCTGGGAATCCAATTCCCATTAACGAACCTTTTTCCTTCACAAAATCTGGAAACTTTTCCGTCGAAAAATCACATCTTTCTTCCTTTCCAATTTTAAAGTTGTATTCTCGTACGTACGTCCTTACGTATATACTCTGGAAATACGGGGTATAACATTCTCCCCTCCTTAGAAACATTCATCCCGAATGTTCCTTCTCAAGTCGGATAACGATAAAGTTCCTCTAACAAGTTGCCAACGCCACAGCTCGGCCACGAAATAACACACGTTCTCTTCCTTCCTTACTCGTCGTGCGATACCACTTTTGTCACTTTGCCGCGAGGTTCTAGTGTCACTCCGGTGACCCAACAAATGGTACCGAACTGCATGCGATCCCTGAGGTTCTAGTGTCTCTCAGGACGTGCCATACGCCGATCATCGCAGTTCTCAAAGCGTGAGTCACTACCTCCAAACTTGGTCATCTTACTAGCTTCACTTTTCCGCCAAGGCCATCCCCGGCCTTCACGAACCGATTCTGGTCGAACGCATCCACGAACTCATACGATGGTTAACTAAACTCGGGCCTAGCATCCTCGTGACCCTACCACCTGGCGGGACCACCTCGAACTGACCACAAACGGGATGCAGGTTGACCCGCGAATGGTCCTCAACCCGACCCCACCACCGCGCCACACTCTTGTTCCCCGATCCGGAACAATCTTACCTATTCAAGTCATGAAAGCTACCACTTCCATTTTACACAACCCAAGGAATTCCCCACAATAACTCCACGTAAACTACGCGATCGATAAAGGTCAAACATAGAATAAATCTTTTACACAAGCGACCTTACCTCTAAGGTCTCAATCGTGAAATAGTCTAAGGTTCACACTTACCATGCCCCTGTGCTTACCCTTCTACACTAACGGTTTTCTAAATAACATTTTAGCACAAAGCTATCCGAACATAACACTAAACACATCATCATAACAAGCATACAAAACTCTAGAGGTTAAGGATATACCGTCTCTACCGCTTTTCTAATCACATCACGCCTGCAGGCATAGCTAGTGAAGGTGATGAGCCACTCGATCACGAAGGTGAGTCGTAACATCCGTGCTACCCTTGGTCGGACGGTTCCGCAAAAAATGGCCTGCTGCCGCAAAATAACAAGCTCTCTTGGCACCCGACACTCCCGAAATGCGGTCTACCACATCGACCACACCGGTAGGGGTGATCGACCGCCAACACCCTACTTCCGGAAACTCAACCCTTGGAGCCACGACTGCTCCCGAATACTCTGGATGCTCTGAAGGTTGTGGAGGACCACTCTGCACTGGCGGAGGTACAAAACTAGTATGCTGCTGAGGCGGTCCGCCTCGAAAGTCACCAAAGGACCCTGTTGTTCTGGCCCTCTTCTGCTGATCTTGGTCATTCCGTCGACCTCTCCGTGCCTCACATCCTAGTGCATGAGCCTGCATGCGGGCAATGTCCATGCCCGGCTGAAGAGCTACACTCGAACAAGCCTCTGTCAAGTAATCATCTAGCCCGGTGACGTAGCGGTGCACTCTATCCTCCATGGTTGCCACTAAAGCGGGGACATACCGAGCCAACGAGTCAAACTCCACGTTGTACTCCCGAACTGTACGCCCGTTCTGCCTCAGCATCATAAATCTGTCGGCCCGTGCCCTCCTCATCTGCGGAGGCAAGAAGTGAGTGAGGAATGCCTCTGAGAACTCGTCCATCTGCTGAGCGCATGCTCTCCGGGACAACTCCCGAATCAAACTACCGATCATTGCGGTATCACGTAGCCGATGCGAACCTCAGACCACCGACTCGCTCTCCGAAGCCGTGATCACTCTCGTGATCCGTAGAATCGCTTGATGAACTCTTGCGGATCATCCTCGTGCCTCGACGTAGAACTCGCGGGCTCTAACTCGTAAAGTCCCGTAGCCTCAAACCATGCGCTCGGGGTGAACTACGGTGCCATCGGGGCTGGGCTGCGTCCGGCCCTATCTCATATCTGCCACGACCTCGGCGATGGCGCCATCTCTTTGTACCCAACTCCTACGCCCGGTGTGGGGTGGAGGCTCAGGTACTGTGGTCTCTGTAGAGACTGCCGCTGCTCTACTCGCAGCTCCCTCTGCTGTCTTGCCCTTCTGGGCCCGGGTTGCCTTGCGCGGAGGCATAACTGGTAAAAACGAGATACGTCAGAGGGGTCCAACTTACAACACAGCTCTAAGGCACGATCTCAGAATGAGAAGAATGGAAACCAATCCTAAATGTCCTGCAGCCTCCTGATTATAGATGTGGTGCACAACACATCGATAATCAAGACTCTACTAGACACGGTACGTAGACACTTTCCGAGGATTAACTGCTCTGATACCACTTTTGTCACGACCCGATCCCGGGCCCGTGACTGGTGCCTTACCCCGGGCACCCTAGTGATACAACATCAGAGAAAACCAGCGGAAAATAAAACATAAACATGAAACAAGATATATGATCATAAGCAGGCCAACTAAAAGCGATTTGCCTTACGGTTATATACATAAAACCCAACAGTTTAATCCTTTTTACAACCACACAACGGCACTACTGCACCTCTAAGATTTACAACAACCATGACGGGGCGGGGCCATACCACGAATGTACAAGAACCTACAACTCGTGGAACACATACAAAGAATAAGCCTCGGAGAAACGGAGCTTCCTAATCTGTTGGCGTGATCCTATGGCGAGGATCCACTACTGATGTACTCCTACTGCGGCATGAACGCAGCCTCCGAAGAGGTCGAGATAACAGTACCAAGTATGTGAAATCAGAAAAATCAGTAAATGAAATCATACTAGTCTAAATAAAGCGGGAGACATGTATGATAACCAAACTACTGATTCACTACATAAAAGCGATCATGTCGATCGAGGACTCACGCCCTCAAGTCATCACTCAAATATAACTATGGGTCTCACGCCCACAACATCAATCATGTTCGCATCATGGCCGCATGCCCCCGGAATTCTGCATCGGTGTAGACATGTCCATGATGCAATAATAATAACAATGCCCCATGGCCAAATGCCCCCGGAATTCTGCATCGGTGTAGACACGTCCATGTGACATTAACAACAATATCTTGGGTGATCAACCCCGCGCACGCCACACGCCCGGAATTCGCATCGGTGTAGACATGTCCATGTAACCACAATAACAATATATCAGTAATCAAGCTCGCGCACGGCCACATGCCCCGAGTCTGCATCGGTGTAGACATGTCCATGTGACACCAACAACAATATACCGCACAACCAGGCTATCACAAACAAGCTCAAGCAAATTACCATACTTCTAGACTTTTATAAAAAGATCCACTCCTTCCCAAGAAGTCACCTGATATCAACACTTGCACAACAAAGGCTATCACAACAAGCATAAGTGAGTTACACAACAACAAGCATAGGCAAGTTACACACAACTCAAGGTACTTCCATTTCGTATCAAAGTCTGGGTTTTAACCCTAAAGTACTACGTACATTAACTCTTTTTAAAGGATCCGTTTCTTTCACAAAAGTTACATAATACCCGTAGCATAAAATAGAGTGACTATCTTTTTAAGTAAACCAAAATACTTCCCTTTGTAAAATCAAGTAACAACATTATTTTCGAAACGTTCAAGTTTGCCTAATTTCAAATGCTCAAGTTTCTCATTTTAGAAAGGTTTCATAACTCATAGTCTTAATCTCTTTTAAAACAATTGAGTAACATATGTCTTGTACGTGAGCCGTTTATTCTTGTTTACAACAATCTTATTCTGACCATGATCTAGGAAATGTAATACAATTTTGTCTTATCTTAGCTTATGCAGATGGAGGTTTCTCTTTGGTTTTAATAACAATTTGTTATTTGTCAATACAATTTCCTTTATTAGCTTCTTTGTGGTTTGTTCGACACTTATTCTCATTTCAAATCAATAAAACATTATTCTTTTTAAAACCAAGTACTCATTACTCATGAATGAGGTTTCACAACACTTTTAACAAAATGTTAATTACCAAGTAAAACAAGTTAAGTCTCTTATCTTTCAAGATCAAGTCTTAACTTCTACAATCAATAAACCAATCTTTTACCTACATAGAGTCGTTATAACTAACTTCCCATAAAGCTATTATAACACCTATGTTTTAAACCAACCAACTCATTTAGCACGTATGCGTCTACCGTACTACATAGTTTACAAAGCATCATGCTAGAAGGATAGGAAGAGGTTCACATACCTCGCGACGATTATCGACAATAAGCAAAACGCCCACAAGATCGTAACGGCTAGCCTTTTCCACTCTTCAAGTAGAATACTCTACCGTAGTACTTCCACCTATAAGGCCAAACGTCTATTAACTTCTAACCGCTTGCGGTTCCATATTCTCTGAGAAAATTGGCAGACTCTCCCGTTTTACTCACTTTTCCATCTTTCTCCAAGGCCCGAATAACCATAATATATATACCATATATAAGGCGCAAAAATTAAACAACATAAAGAAGGGGATTACACGCCCAAACGGTAACGCGGTTTACTATCACGCCTTCATAACAACAATAAGTAAAAGAAGGGGATTACGCGGCCGTGTAACGCGTTTACTATCACGCCTTCATAACAATACAATAATTAAAAGGGGATCACACGCCCAAACTAACGCGATTGAAAAATCTTCCCTTAACGTAAAATGTAAATCTGATCCAATGTAAATCTGATCAAAGTAAATACTGTCCAAAGTAAATACAGTCCTTAAGTTGGGGTCCTTGGCCAAATTTGTCCATTTTACTTATCCAACTTACTTGTTACACCCCATAAATTCGAATATAAGATAAGTTGGCAATCATGTGTCGAACGGATTTTTTTTTTAGGCTTATTTGGAGTGTGGTACCCCAATTATTTTTTTTAGATGTATGGGGTGTTTAGCAAGCCTAGTATAAAGTTGGATGAGTCTAGTATTCAACGCGACAAACCGTTCGTCGATAGGACATCGGAGCGGAGAGGTATGGGCGTTAAAAATTCTGTAAGCAGGCGCAGAGGAAGGATTTTCGTAGCGTCTCGGCGCTCGCGCATGGCCGTCAGCGGCGGCGCCACTAATCCTGAAAATCCTCGGAGGTTTCGGCGCCGCGGCGCCAAGGCGGGATTTTTTCTGCGGGAATTGCTTAAAACAGGGGATATTTTCAAAAAGGGCCTATGGGAGGGTGACAAGTGTCCCTCCCATCTTGTTGACCACGAAAATAGCCCTATTTTAAGACCAAGTCTTGAAAGACTTGGTCATTTCACCTTTGAACACCTAAAAACCCCTCTCCCCTTCTCTCTTGAGATTTGAAGAAAACCTAGCTTAGTGGGTGTTGTTGGAGCGGCGGTAAGAAGACAAAGTGCTGGTAAGCTTGTGGGAAACTCACAAGGACGAGTTTGACGAGAATAGAAGTTGAAGAAAGAGAGCTTTAGTGGGCTAACCCAAAGGTAAGAGATTTCCTCTCCTCTTGGAAATTTGATAGTAATCCTTGTTAAAGTTGATATTGGCCACGTGAATCATGTTTTAGATGGATATGTATAATAGGTTTTGATAGCCATTTGAAATGTGAAAAACAAAGGAAATCGATAGTTGTGACTGTAACATGTATACATACCTTACAAATGGATAAATTGTGGTGAGCCAATTGGGGCTGTTTGGTTATTGAATTCGGCCTCGAAAGAGGTGGCAAAGTAAGTAGAAACAAAGGAGGTGCTGTCCGATTTTCCGTAGAATTTAGCGACTTAACACTTATAATATTCTACATTGAAGTAAGGCGTTAATGGACGTATTGTGAATATTATAGGTTGACATTCTACGGGCGGGACTTTGTACTTGGCAAGTGGTTTGACCCGACAAGGTATGTAGAACTTTTCCTATCTTTGAGCATGACTAGTTTCACGTATATAGTACGGTAGACGTACAAGACTTTGACATACTTTACTTGTTTTACGAAATGCAAAGTCGGGTGAGTTAGGGGATTTAACTCACTTCTTTGAGAATATTAAAGATGTCTTAAGTCTTGTTAAAGATAAGGGACTTGAAGAATTTTAAAGTATGTAATACTTGTGTCGTTTTAAAAACGTATAAGTCCCTTGGATAGGAAATTGTACATGACTAAGGTATAAAGTGAATATAACGACTTTATGGGGAGTTGGTTATATTGACTTTATGGAAAGATAAATGACTTGATTTAATGGAAGGCAATTCGATTTTAAGGCATCAATTGCCTAAGGTTTTATAAGACACGAGTCACTTGATTTAGAAGCCATATTTTATTTCTAAAAGTATTGTGACTTGTCTTGAAAAGAAATTGTCACTTGATACTACGGCTATTAGTATCTTGGAAGTTTTATAATGAAATGAGTCATTTTAAAAGCATAGAAGTACGTAGTACTTTGGGTTAAATTCCCGGATTTTTATAAAAGACATGATAGTGCCTTAGGTAAACAAAAATGAGAGTGTATCTGACGAAACGATGAAGTTAGGGGATTTCTTAACTTGCTTATATATTGTATGATAAGCCGATAGAGCTTATGTTAGGTGTGATAGCCGTATTTGGGCTAGTGATACATTATTCGTTGCGGGGACATTCCCCGGGATTGTGGCATTGCATATTTCCGTGGATTTGCTACCCACGATGCGAGGAATACCTCATGCGAGTCCGTAGGGCTTATGCGGGTGAAATAGTCCCATGCGGGCGGGTCCAGCCTATGCGAGGAATACCTCATGCGAGTCCGTAAGGGCTTATGCGGGTGAAATAGTCCCATGCGAGGAATACCTCACGCAGGTCCACTGGACCTATGCGGGTGAAATAGTCCCAGGAGTAGGATTCCAATCCTATTTTTCGTTGTAAGTATACACCTATTGTTACTCTCATTGTTAGTAAGGCACTGTGTACTGTAATTTTGTTATCATACATGTCTCCGGCTTCATTAAACTTATGTTGTAATTACTGATTACTTTCGCTTTACATACTTAGTACATATTGTGTACTGACCCCCTTCCTCGGGGGCTGCGTTCATGCCGCAGGAAAGGGTAAGCAGGTTGCGGATCCACACTCTTAGGATCACTTATCAGACGTCGGAAGCTCCATTCTCCGGAGGCTTGTCTTTCTTTAGTCTGATCTTTCCACGATGTTGTAGATTATGTACATTCGTGGGTATGGCGGGGCCCTGTCCCGCCACAGTTGTTATTCCTAGAGGTCTGTATTCACATATGTGGTTGGGCTGTAAGAACTGAGTTGTAAAGTTGTACTTTTGACTTTGTTTATATTATGGAAGGCGGCCGTATCGGCTAGCCTGTTTTGATATATTATTTACACCTGTGTTTATGTTGTCTATGTTCATTGCTATTCTCGATGTGTACAGACGGGGTGCCCGTGTAGGGCACGATCGCGGCGAGGTGGGTCGTGACAAAAGTGGTATCGAAGCGATTAGTCCTCGGAAAGTGTCTGCACCGTGTCAAGTAGAGTCTTGATTATCGGTGTGTTGTGCACCACACCTATAATCGTGAGGTGCAGGACATTTATGATTGGTTTCCATTCTTCTCTCCGAGATCGTGCGATTGGTATGTCTTATTAGGTTGAATCCTCTCGACCTATTCTTATGAAATGCTATGCCTCCACGGCGACGAGCCCGAAGGGCAAAGCGGCGGCGAGGCGCTAGCGGTACTCGAAGGGTTACGGGCTCGAGCACATACTATGCCCGAGGTAGTAAGCGGTCGGCGAGTTCAGCCACGCTGCGATTTTAGAAATGGCAGAGGCGGCGGTAGCTCGAGGTTCCGATACTGCACCCTCCAGATTCACGGCCAACTGCGAGTATAGAGACTACGAGGCGGTCGGTTATTGACCAAGATAGTAGCGGCGGCGTAAGCGAAGCGAGCAGCCCGGCCAGAGCGGTTTGCGGATTAGGGATTTTCTGGGATGTCATCCACCTGAGTTTTATGGTTCAAGTTCTGATAAGGATCCGCAGGAGTTCATTCGGCAGCTACAACGGACCATGCAGGTCCTTAGGGCTTCAGACGATGCATTATGCTAGCCTTCTACGGTTCTTGCGATATTGCTGGCCCAGTTTGAGTCGTGGTTGCTTTCGAGAGGTGATGATGCTCTTCCGGTGTTTGGGAGGAGTTCTGAGGCTTTCATGGATCACTTTCTGCCTCCCGAGATGAGGAGAGCCCGGGTAGACAGATTCTTGACCTTGAGGCAGAACGGGAGGACTGTTAGGGAGTACAGCCTGGAGTTTGACTCCTTGGCCAGGCATGCTCATACTATTGTAGCTAGCATGGCGGATAGAGTTCATCGTTATGTGATGGGGCTAGACCGTCATATGATTACAACATGCTTAGGGGTGGCTCTTCAGCCCGGTATGGACATCGCCCGGATGCAGGCCTATGCACAGGGGATAGAGGATAGAGAGAGAGAGGACCAGTTGGCGCAGCCAGCCCAGAGGCGGTGACATCGAGTCTCAGGGCGATTCGGCGGGCGGCCTCGGCAGCAGGGTCCACTTTCCGGCCCGGACAGAGAGCTCCGTCAAGGTTTTCTGGTAGGTGATCTGATAAGCAAGGTCATTCGGGAGCGGTCGGGCTCGGGGCTTCGAGGTTTCGGGAGGCGAGAGATCCTCGCCGATCGAGACCACCCACCTCGGTGTGCTCGATCTGATAGATCGCACAGGCGAGTGTCGTGTTCTGCGGGAGGTTGTTACTCTTGTGGTCGGTGGGCCACTTGAAGAGGATTGTCCGTCTAGAGGCGGCATGGGTGGTACGGCCACGGTACGGGATCGATTCTTGGGTCTTCTTCTCTTACGTGGTTATGCACCGGAAGCGTGGTACTCACGGACAGGCAGGACGCGGTAGAGTCGAGTGGTGGTTCTAGTTCTAGCGGTCCTCGAACCGCATATATTCATTAGACCGCCAGGGATCGTGAGGCTTCCACGGCGTCGTCACAGGTATATTACTAATTTCAGGTTGTGATGTTTATGCTTTGATAGATCCAGGTTCTACCTTGTCCTATGTGTCCCCTCTTGTTGCGGGTAGGATCGGGATAGAGCCGGTGTCGATAGAGCCTTTTGAGGTAGCTACGCCTATGGGAGATTCGGTGTTAGGCGGCGGGTGTCTGAGAGGTTGTCAGGTTTATATTCTGATCGTCGGACCCTTGCGAAATTGATAAATTTGGAGATGACGATTTTGATGTCATTATGGGTATGGGTGGTTGGCTTCTTGTTATGCCAACGTTGACTGTAGGGGAGGTTGGTTGGTTCGATTTCTGGCGAGCGATTATCGAGTGGAGGGCAACACGGCATCGAGGGTAGGTTTATTTCTTACCTCAAGGCTAGGAAGATGGTGCGAAGAAGTACATCTATCATCCGGTTGGGTATTTGATACAGAGTGAGTGCGATTCTTGATCGATGCCGTGGTTAGGGAGTTTCGGATGTGTTCCCGGATGATCTTGGGTATCCTCATGAGAGGAGATTGAGTTTTGTATTGACACGTTGCGGACACTCGACCTATTTCCATTCCGCCATGAGGATGCTTTCTTTGAGTTGAGGAGTGAAGGACCGGTGAAAGATTTCTTTGGAGAAAGGCTTTATCAGGCCTAGTGTATCTCCCAGGGAAGCGCGGTGTTGTTTGTGAAGAAGAAGGATGGGGCCTTGCGTATGTGTGTTGACTACTGAGCGGTGAATAAGGTAACCATTAAGAATAGGTACCCTCCCGGGATTGATGATTTGTTTGACCGATTGCGAGGGCGAGGTATTTCTCAAAGATAGACTGCGATGCAGTTATCATCGAGTTCGAGTTCGAGCGAGACATCCCAAAGATCGCATTCAGGACCGGTATGGGCACTATGAGTTGAGGTTATGTCTTTCGGCGACCAATGCTCGGTAGTATTTATGGATTTGATGAACCGGGTGTTCAAGCCGTTTTGGATACATTTGTGATTGTATTCATTGATGACATCTGGTGTATTCACGGACGAAGGCGGGAGCATGCAGATCACTTGAGATTGTACTTGGGATTCTACGGAGCGGCGATTATTCGCCAAGTTCTCCAGTGTGAGTTTTGGTTGGCCTCGGTGGCATTCTGGGGCATATTATCGGGGTGATGGTGTTCGCGTGGATACGACTAAGATTGAAATGTCAAGTCTTGGCGAGACCTCTTACTCCGCCGAAGTGCAGTTTCTTAGGACTAGCGGGTTATTATCGTAGGTTTGTGGAAGCGATTTGCTTGATTTCAGCACCGCTGACTAGCCGACTCGGGCGGCCAAGTTCCAGTGGGCGAGGCTTGCGGCGGGGTTTTGATTCTTTGAAGGAGAGGTTGACTCTGACCCGATTCTTACTCTTCCCGAGGGTTAGGCAGTGCGTGATCTATTGTGATGCCTCGGGTATAGGGCTAGGGTGTGTTTTGATGCGGCCG
Source organism: Przewalskia tangutica (assembly GCA_029844215.1). Taxonomy (NCBI): domain Eukaryota; kingdom Viridiplantae; phylum Streptophyta; class Magnoliopsida; order Solanales; family Solanaceae; genus Przewalskia; species Przewalskia tangutica. The sequence goes on from CM056727.1 coordinate 72,584,616, forward strand.
GCAAGGTTATAGCCTATGCTTCCGGCAATTCTGGAAGCATGAGAGAATTACCCTACCCATGACTTAGAGTTGGCGCGGTTATACATGCCTTGAAGATTTGGAGACACTATTTATGCGGGGTTCATGTGGATATTTATCTGAGACCACAAGAGCCTCAGGTATATCTTCAGCAGAGGAGCTGAATTTGAGACGAGGCGATGGTTAGAGTTGTTGAAAGATTATGATGTTGATATTCTATACCATCAGGAAGGCCAACGAGTTGCGGATGCCTTGAGTCGTAGATCGATGGGAGCCTATCGAGAATGCGACGGAGAGACAGGACATGGTCGTCGAGATCCACCGATTAGCGAGCCTTGGGGTTCGATTGATCGATCCGACGATAGTGGGTGCGGGTTCGTGAGGTTGCGAGTCTTCCATCGTTGATGAGGTGAAAAGCGGCGATTTGAGGACCCGATGTTGGTTCGCATCGTGATGCAGCTCTTGGGAGGAGAAGAGTCTATTCGAGGTAGCGCTGATGGGGTCGAGATTTGAGGGCGGTTGTGTATTCCCGATGTATCAGGACTTGTCGTGGTCTGAGGAAACCTGCAGGCGCTCGATATTCTATTCATCCGAAATTCGAGCAAGATGTACCATGACCTCGGATGTTTATTGGTGGGATGACACGAAGAGGGCGTGGCGAGTTTTGTTGCTTGATGTCCTAATTGCCCGGCGAGTTAAGGTCGAGCACGAAGCCCGATGGATTATTGCGATCTATTGAGATTCCGACTTGGAAGTGGGAGATGATCAACATGGACTTTGTTACAGGTTACCTCGTACTCGAGAGAAAGTACGACTCCATTTGGGTTATTGTTGTGGTGTGAAATCAGCCCATTTCCTTCGGTCGGGACGACGTTTTGGTGAGGACTATGCGGTTGTACATCAGAGATAGTGAGGTTGCACGGTGTCGGTGTCGATTATATCGATAGGGAGCCCGATTTACGCCTAACTTCGGAGATCTTTCCGAAGGGTCTAGGACACGGTGAGTCTCGGACAACATTTCATCCTCGGATCGCGGGCGGGCGAGCGCACTATCCGCACAACGAGGATATCTGCGAGCTGCGTGATTGATTTGATGGTAGTTGGGAGGATCATTTGCCCTTGTGGAGTTTGCTTATAACAACGGCTACCATTCCGATATCTGAATGGCGCCATATGAGGCTTTATATGGCGGAAATGTAGATCGCCGATTGGTTGGTTCGGCGTGGCGAGTTGATTAGTTGGCGGACTTAGTTCAACGGTGTGGATAAGGTGAAGCTTATCCAGGAGGTTGTTAGCGGCTGAGTCGGCGAAGTCTTACGCGGATAATCGGCGTCGGCATTTGGAGTTTCAGTTGACGATTGGTCTTGAAGGTGTCACCCATGAAGCGGTGTGATGAGATTCGGTAAGAAGAAACTCAGCCCAAGGTACATTGGGCCCTACCAGATCGTTCGTAGAGTGGGCAAGGTTGCCTACGAGTTGGATCTGCCATCAGAGTTAGAGGCGGTACATCCGGTCTTCCATGTTTCTATGGTAAGGAAGTGTATCGGAGATCCGGTGAGTTTTCCTAACGGTGAGGTCCGTGTAATGAGGGTTATCGTATGAGAGAGTCCCATAGCGATACTCGATCGCTGGTCGAGCATTGCGGACGGATGTAGCTTCCATCAAAGTCCTGTGGAGGAATGATAACCGGGAGGAGATGACTTGGGAAGCGGAGGAGGACATGCTGAGGAAGTATCCTCACTTATTCTCCATACTTTCAGCTAATCCATTTTCCCTTACTTGCCAAGTTTTTATTGAAGTGTTTCTTTTGCTTAATGCTACTAAGTGGCCTTGTGTGACATTAGTGGTATGTCGGGGTTGTGAAAGGAAACTATGTTGCTAATTACAAGTTACTCCGAAAGAACATTCGGGACGAATGTTTCTAAGGAGGGAAGAATGTTATACCCCGTAAATTCGAATATAAGATAAGTTGGCAATCATGTGTCGAACGGATTTTTTTTTTTAAGGCTTATTTGGAGTGTGGTACCCCAATTATTTTTTTTAGATGTATGGGGTGTTTAGCAAGCCTAGTATAAAGTTGGATGAGTCTAGTATTCAACGCGACAAACCGTTCGTCGATAGGACATCGGAGCGGAGAGGTATGGGCGTTAGAAATTGCATGCGCGCGAAGGAAGGATTTTCGTAGCAGGCGTCTCAGCGCCGCGGCGCCGTCAGCAGGGCCGCGGCGCCACTAATCTGAAAATCCTCGGAGGTTTCGGCCAGGCGCGCGCCAGCTGCGATTTTTTCTGCGGGAATTGCTTAAAACAGGGGATATTTTCAAAAAGGGCCTATGGGAGGGTGACAAGTGTCCCTCCCATCTTGTTGACCACGAAAAGAGCCCTATTTTAAGACCAAGTCTTGAAAGACTTGGTCATTTCACCTTTGAACACCTAAAAACCCCTCTCCCCTTCTCTCTTGAGATTTGAAGAAAACCTAGCTTAGTGGGTGTTGTTGGAGCGGCGGTAAGAAGACAAAGTGCTGGTAAGCTTGTGGGAAACTCACAAGGACGAGTTTGACGGGAATAGAAGTTGAAGAAAGAGAGCTTTAGTGGGCTAACCCAAAGGTAAGAGATTTCCTCTCCTCTTGGAAATTTGATAGTAATCCTTGTTAAAGTTGATATTGGCCACGTGAATCATGTTTTAGATGGATATGTATAATAGGTTTTGATAGCCATTTGAAATGTGAAAAACAAAGGAAATCGATAGTTGTGACTGTAACATGTATACAGACCTTACAAATGGATAAATTATGGTGAGCCAATTGGGGCTGTTTGGTTATTGAATTCGGCCTCGAAAGAGGTGGCAAAGTAGAAACAAAGGAGGTGCTGTCCGATTTTCCGTAGAATTTAGCGACTTAACACTTATAATATTCTACATTGAAGTAAGGCGTTAATGGACGTATTGTGAATATTATAGGTTGACATTCTACGGGCGGGACTTTGTACTTGGCAAGTGGTTTGACCCGACAAGCTATGTAGAACTTTTCCTATCTTTGAGCATGACTAGTTTCACGTATATAGTACGGTAGACGTACAAGACTTTGACATACTTTACTTGTTTTACGAAATGCAAAGTCGGGTGAGTTAGGGGATTTAACTCACTTCTTTGAGAATATTAAAGATGTCTTAAGTCTTGTTAAAGATAAGGGACTTGAAGAATTTTAAAGTATGTAATACTTGTGTCGTTTTAAAAACGTATAAGTCCCTTGGATAGGAAATTGTACATGACTAAGGTATAAAGTGAATATAACGACTTTATGGGGAGTTGGTTATATTGACTTTATGGAAAGATAAATGACTTGATTTAATGGAAGGCAATTCGATTTTAAGGCATCAATTGCCTAAGGTTTTATAAGACACGAGTCACTTGATTTAGAAGCCATATTTTATTTCTAAAAGTATTGTGACTTGTCTTGAAAAGAAATTGTCACTTGATACTACGGCTATTAGTATCTTGGAAGTTTTATAATGAAATGAGTCATTTTAAAGCATAGAAGTACGTAGTACTTTGGGTTAAATTACCGGATTTTTATAAAAGACATGATAGTGCCTTAGGTAAACAAAAATGAGAGTGTATCTGACGAAACGATGAAGTTAGGGGATTTCTTAACTTGCTTATATATTGTATGATAAGCCGATAGAGCTTATGTTAGGTGTGATAGCCGTATTTGGGCTAGTGATACATTATTCGTTGCGGGGACATTCCCCGGGATTGTGGCATTGCATATTTCCGTGGATTTGCTACCCACGATGCGAGGAATACCTCATGCGAGTCCGTAGGGCTTATGCGGGTGAAATAGTCCCATGCGGGCGAGTCCGACCTATCACGAGGAATACCTCATGCGAGTCCGTAAGGGCTTATGCGGGTGAAATAGTCCCATGCGAGGAATACCTCACGCAGTCCACCGGACCTACGCGGGTGAAATAGTCTGCGAGTAGGATTCCAATCCTATTTTTCGTTGTAAGTATACACCTATTGTTACTCTCATTGTTAGTAAGACACCGTGTACTGTAATTTTGTTATCATACATGTCTCCGGCTTTCTGTTAAACTTATGTTGTAATTACTGATGCTTTCGGTTTACATACTTAGTACATATTGTGTCGACCCCCTTCCTGGGGCTGCGTTCATGCCGCGAGAAAGGGTAAGCGAGTTGCGGATCCACTCTTAGGATCACTTATCGACGCCAAGCTCCATTCTCGGAGGCTTGTCTTTCTTTTAGTCTGATCTTTCCACGATGTTGTAGATTATGTACATTCGGGGTATGGCGAGCCCTGTCCCATACGATTGTTATTCTAAGTGCTGTATTCACATATGGTTGTGTAGAACCGAGTTGTAAAGTTGTACTTTTGACTTTGTTTATATTATGGAAAGCGGCCTTATCAGCTGCTTTGTGTTGATATATTATTTACACCTGTGTTTATGTTGTCTATGTTCCGCTGCTATTCTCTGATGTGTACCTGGACAGGGTGCCCAGGTAGGGCACCAGTCGCGGCCCGGGGTCGGGTCGTGACATTACTCATTAGTCATCCAACTTATATTTCCATTCTTAATATAAGTTATAGTTACTTTGTTAATTACTTCTTCACAAGTAAGATACGTTGGATACGTTGGATATGTTTTTACCATTTTAATGGCAAACGGCCAATCCTTTCTTTAACAAGTTAACAAGATCCATTCTTTCCAAACTTTACTCCATATATTATATAATCCATATATACTTATAATATATGTAAAAATTACCAAATCACAAAGAGGTTAAGATTTACTACCTCAAATAGCCCAAAATCTATCCAAGAACTTAATCTCGCTCCAAGCAAGTCTTAGCTCCAAATCTTTACGTTCCAATCCGCTACAAGCAACCCATAGAAGCTCCTAACCAACTCCTCTTCAAGATTCAACTCCAAAAAGTGAAGAACACTTAGGGTTCCAAACTTGGAACTTTCGGCCAAGGCATCAAGAATAGGTTAGGGGTGTGAAATCTTCTCCAACACTTGGTACACAATCTTCCTAACACTTTGGGAAGAACACTTAAGATTTTTAAGAATTGTTGGACAAATCTTTGCTCAAGAACAAGGTCTTGGCCGAAGCGATGTTCGAGGAGAGAGTATTTTGTCAAGTCTTGAAATGGTTAAGTGTGGGAGTTTTCATAAACTAAGGGTGTATATATAAGACCACCAAGGGTTAGGATGAAGGCAAGTGTGTGGTTGAGATTGGGGACAAGTGTGTGTGGGCCCCACAAGCCACTTGTCCAAGCTAAAATATCTTGCAAGACAAGGCCACTTTGCCACTTGTCCAAGGATTTCGGCCAAGAGCCACCTAGGGGGTGACACGTGTCGCCTCCTACTAAATCAAAATATTTCATCTTAGAAAATATCCATAATGGCCAAAATCTCAAAAACAAAGCGGGCCCACAAAGCCAGTAAATTTCTCAGTGGGCCCCACGTGACCATTTCCGAAAATAAAATTCCAAAATTCTCTAATATTCCAAGAAGTCCGAATACCAAATTTGGGAATCCAATTCCCATTAACGAACCTTTTTCCTTCACAAAATCCGGAAACTTTTCCGTCGAAAAATCACATCTTTCTTCCTTTCCAATTTTAAAGTTGTATTCTCGTACGTACGTCCTTACGTATATACTCTGGAAATACGGGGTATAACAGTTAATTACACTTGTCGCATGTTAAAATGAAGTAATATGGTTTTTTATAAGTTGATATAACATATATAGAAGTTTTGGAACTTGAATTGGAATAAAATGGATTAAGGAAAAAGTTATCGGATTGTAGTTGTTGGCCGCATATTCTATAAAACTGTTGGACGTTATTATGCCGTTTTAGGGGACTTTTTTAGGGCGTTAGAATTTTGGAAATTCAGCCCTCATTATGTATGTTTAAGTATGGAAATTTCTAATGAAAGTCCTAAGAGATTAAGGGTATAATAGGGTATTAAAAGGCTTCACATTGTACCCTTAATGTTGATTAATTGCGGACTGTTTATATATGATTGTGGGGCAGAATTTTACACGTCTAGTAGGCGTGTAATCCCCTTTGGTTGTTTTATGGATTGTGCCATTAGTCGGGGCTTGTTGGTTGTTGAAATTGGGCCTTGGAAAAGGTGGAAAAGTACATAGAAACTGTCACGACCCGAACCCGGGCCCGTGACTGGTGCCTTACCCCGGGCACCCTAGGGATACAACATCAGAGAAAACCAGCGGAAATAAAAACTTAGACATGCAAATAGACATGGATCAAGACGAAAGAAAATAGGCCAACCCAAACGGTTGCCTTTTAGCATATATATATACAAAGACATTTTGAACAGTTACAATCCTTACAACCACACTGCGGTGCTCTGCACCTCTAAGATTTATACAATAACTATGGCGGACAGGCCGCCATACACACGAATGTACAAGAACCTCTGGACTGGGGTAACATACCAAAGATAAGCCTCCGAAGGAACGGAGCTTCCTAATACGCTTGAAATGAGATCCTAGCGCGGGATCGACAGATGTACTTACTGCGGCGTGAGCGGCCCCGAAGGAGGTCGATAACAGTACCAAGTATGTGAAACTTGTAAAAATCAGTAAATGAAATCATAGCGATCTATATAAAGCGAGACATGTATGATAACCAAACTACGATACCTGACATATAAGCGATCATATCAAGTCGTGGACTCACGCCTCCAAATCATCACTCGTGCGTGGAATTCCTTCCTCACGCATGGCGATCTATGATATGATAGCAACAAGACAGCAATCCAAATGGGAGCATACCCGTGCGCTACGCATCGTGTCAGTATGTCCAAAGGGAAACACTAAGACAACATTCCAAATGGAAGCATACCCGTGCGCTACGCATCGTGTCAGTATGTCCAAAGGGAAACAATAAGACAACATTCCAAATGGAAGCATACCCGTGCGCTACGCATCGTGTCAGTATGTCCAAAAGGAAACAACAAGGCGGCAATCAAAATGGAAGCATACCCGTGCGCTACGCATCGTGTCAGTATGTCCAAAGCGTTTAGCAGAAGTACACTATCAACAGGAACGTACCCGTGGAATTTCTCCGTCACTGCCGGCACGTCCAAGTAAGTTCTCAACAAGTCAACCGACCCTCCATCGAGAGACGCGGTAGTATAGAAACACAATTCTTGCACAACAAAGGCTATCACAACAAGCATAGGCAAGTTTCACAACAACAAGCATAGGCAATTTCACAACAACAAGCATAGGCAAGTTTCACAACAACAAGCATAGGCAAGTTATACACAACTCAAAGTACTTTCATTTTATTCCAAAGTCCGGGTTTTAACCCTAAAGTACTACGTACGTTAAATTCCTTTTAAAGAGATCCATTCCTTTTATAAAAGTCACCCGATACCCGTAGTATAAAAATAGAGTGACTTACATCTTTTAAGTAAACCAAAACAACTTTCATACTTTCCTTTTTAAAACCAATTAAGGCAATACCATGCCTTCTTTTTAGACCAAAACACTTCTCTTTTTAAAGTCAAGTTACCACATTAAAACCAATGATAAAACCCTTCTTTTGTTTTCATAAAGTCGTTATAACCAACTTCCCATAAAGCTTGTTATAACACTTTATGTTTTAAACCATTTTAAGACAACACAATGCCCTTCTTTTCCCTAAAGTTCCAGTTTGCCTAATTTCAATTACGCAAGTCTCTTTTTTTGAAAAGTTTCATAGTTCAATGTCTTAATCTCTTTTAAAACAATTGAGTAACATATGCCATAAAGTAGAGTTATTCTTGTTCATAATCAATCTTATTAAGCAGCCATGATCTATAAAATGTAATATCATTTTGTCTCATCTTAGCTTCTATGCAGATGGAGGTTTCTACTGGTTTTAATAATACTTCATTATCCAATACATTTTTCTTTATTAACGCTGCAGTGGTTTGTCGATACACATTCTGATTTCCGAAATCAGTAAAACATTATTCCTTTTAAAAACCACGTACTCATTACTCACGAATGAGGTTTCACACAAAACTCATATTAATTCATTTAAGTTAAGTCTCTTATCTTATAAGATCAAGTCTCTTAACTTCTAAAATCAGTAAACCATTTTCTTTACCTCTCCTAAGACGTTATACCTAACTCCCCATAAAGCTAGTATAACTCTTTTTAAAACCTTTAAAACCAAGTGTTACTCTTCTTTCAAAAATGGTTTCTTAACTCTTGTGACATACTTCAAGTTTCTTATTATTCAGGCTTAAGTCAAAAGACATTGCCGTACAACTACGTTCAATTAGCACACGTACGTCTACCGTACTACATATTATTCAGGCTTAAGTCAAAAGACATTGCCGATGCAACTACGTTCAATTAGCACACGCGCCTGCGATTACATATTATTGGGCTTAAGTCAAAAGACATTGCCGTACAACTACGTTCAATTAGCACACGTATGTCTACCGTACTACATATTATTCAGGCTTAAGTCAAAAGACATTGCCGTACAACTACGTTCAATTAGCACACGTACGTCTACCGTACTACATATTATTCAGGCTTAAGTCAAAAGTCATTTCCGTACTATATATATCTTCCTTTAAAATATCATGCTCAAGAGTATAGGAAGAATCACATACCTCGCGACGATTATCGACTATAAGCAAAACGCTCCACGGCTATAACCCGGCTAGCCTTGTCCACCTTCTAAGTAGCACATGCTACTTGCAAAACATTCAACCAATAACGGTTATCGATCTCTGAATACGATCTATGTAAGTCTGCTTTAACTTTTACTTGCATTCTTGAAGTGATTTGATTCAATCCTTTTATGTAATATCCTTCTATTACAGTTCAAATCTTTTCTATGAATCTTATAGTCATTTCTACTACGACAGTATGTAATTTCCAATTACAATAGAAGGACAGTAGTATTTACCTCGATGAGCCCAAAAATTATCCAAGTATAATGTCGCTCCTGAGCAACGTTTAGCTCCTACTCCGTGCGCTCCAAGAAACCCTTAGAAGTTCTACGCAACTTCTACTTATAACTTCAACTATGGGTGAAGATTTACTTAGGGTTTCGTTTTGTGGCTAAAGAAGGTATAATAGTATTTTCTGGGCTTTCGTATAAGTGTAACCTTGGGAATACTACAAGGTATTTGGGCCAAGGTATTTGGGCATTATAACAATACTAGGAGAGTATTTCTATACCACAACAAGGGGTATTATACGAAAACAACTAGGCTAGGGGGGGGTACCCCTCGGCTAGGGCACCACAAAGGGGGGAGGGGGAGGCTCTCGGCCAAGGGCCTTTCTAAAAGGGGGAGGGGGCTTTGGACGAAAGCAAACAAGAGGGAGGGAGTATTTGAGACTTAGAAAGATTGCTCAAGTTTTTGGATGAAGAAAGTCTTCAAGTAAGGGGAGTATTTATAGGCTAACCAAAGGCCAACCAATGGCCAAGATGAAGACAAGTGTGGTGCAAGTGTAGGGCTAGATTTTAACCATGTGGACCTTATCCATCTACCATACCAACTTGCACAAATATCCTACCTAACCCAAGGCACACAAAACGTGCCTTAGCCTTGCCTTTGCCGTCCACTTGCTTCCAATGTGAGGGTGACACTTGTCACCCTCCCGTTGGTCCAAAATGTTTCGTCTCTCGGAAAAATCCGCAAAAATTAGAAATGACATAGCCGGAATTTTCCCTTCGCAAGTTTAGTAAAACGTTTCGTCGAAAAACGACTCCTTTCGGCACTTGTGCCCAAATTTCGAACCTAGCCAAACTTTTAAGGCTCAAATTATATACGTACGCCCTCACGTACATACTCCGGAAATACGGGGTATAACATTCTCCCCTCCTTAGAAACATTCGTCCCGAATGTTCATTCTCAAGACGGATAACGATGAAGTTCTTCTAACAAGTTGCCAACGCCACGCCTGGCCACGAAATAACACACGTTCTCTTCCTTCCTTACTCGTCGTGCCCTTCTCGAACACTTGAACTCTTCTAGTATACGTACCACACTTGATCGTCGCAGTTCCCAAAACTTTGGAGTCACCACCTCCAAACTTGGTCATCTTACTAGCCGCGATCTCCTTAAGACCATTCCGGCCTTCACGACCGCTCGGTCGAACACATCCACGAACTCATCGATGGTCATCTAAACTTGGGCCTAGCACCCTCGTGACCTACCACTGGCGGGACCACCCGAGCTGACCCAGCTCGAAAGCCGCGGGTTGGCCCTCAACATGGCCCCAACCCGACCCACTTAACGCATCACGCTCTTGTTCCCCGATCCGGAACAATCTTACCTATACAGGTCATGAAAGCTACCACTTCCATTTTACACCACCCAAGGAAATTTTCCCACAATTACTCCACATATACCTATACGTTCTGACAAGGATCACTCGCAAAACTTGTACTCAAGACGGCCTTACATCTAAGGTCTCAACTGTAATATTCTAAGGTTCATCATTTTCTCACCCCCAGGCTTACCCTTTTCACTAACCAGGCTTCTAAATCACATTTTAGCACAAAGCTATCCGAACATAACACTAAACACATCATATACACATCAATACATACAAAACTCTAGGGGGTTAAGAATATACCTGAAAGTAGGCGGTTCAAAGGACCGCTAAAACTGGGAACTTCCACCGCGACCTCTACCGTGGCCCGCCGGTGTATGAACATCCTGCCTGGCTATGGAAGGTGAAGAACCCGCAACTGATCTCGTAGTCTGTGCTATCCTACCAGCGCTACCCCTGGTCGGACAGTTTCTCCCAAAATGGCCCTGCTGGCCGCATGTAAAACAAACTCCCGGACTAGCACGACACTCCCCACTGTGGAGTCTACCACAGTGGTCCTGGCGAGGTAGGGTGGCTTGGTGGCTAACACCGCTCTCGAAAGTCGAACCCTTGGAGCCACGACCGCTCCCGAATACTCTGGATGCCCCAAGATTGTGGAGGACCACTGCATCTTGGCGGAGGCGCATAACTAGTTCTTGAGGCGGTCCGCCTCGAAAGTCACCAGGACCTGCATTGCGGCCTCTTCACGACCTTGGTCGTCATTCCGCGATTTCTCGCTCCTCACCTCCAGTGCATAAGCTGCATGCGAGCAATGTCCATGCCCGGTGAAGAGATACACCGAACAACTCTCGCTAGGTAATCATCGAGCCACAGAACATATCGGTGCACTCGATCCTCCATACTAGCTACTAATGCGGGACGTCACGGCCGATGAGTCGAACTCCACATTGTACTCCCGCCGTCGCCGTTCTGCGCAACACCAAAAATGTCGGCCGAGCCCTCCTCATCTGTGGAGGCAAGAAATGTGCAAGAAATGCCTTTGAGAACTCGTCCCAAATAGTGGAAGTGCATTCTCTCCCGGAATGACTCGCGAATCAAACCGATCATGCGGTATCACGCGATCGATCTAACTAGGACCATCGTGTTATACCCGTAGTTACAGGGTATATAGGTGAGGATATGCGTGCGAGAATCTGCGAAATTTTGGAAAGAAAGAAAGATGTGATTTTTAATTAAACGTTTAGGGTTTTGTGAAGGAAAAAGGTTCGTTGATGGGAATTGGATTCCCAGATTTGGTATTTGGTCTTCTTGAATTATATTAGAACTATGGAATTTTATTTCCGGAATTGGTCACGTGGGGCCCACGGGAGAAATTTACGGGTTTTGTGCCAGGTTTTGTTTTCGAGATTTTTGCCTTTATGGATATTTTCGGAAGATGAAATATTTTGGATGAGTAGGAGGGCGACACGTGTCACCCCCCTAGGTGGCCTCATGGCCGAAATTTGCTAACAAGTGGCAAGACAAGTGGCCTTGTCTTGCTAGATATTTTGTGTGGACAAGTGGCCAAATCTTGCTAGATATTTTGTGTGGACAAGTGGCTTGTGGGACCCACACACACTTGTCCCCAATCTCAACCACACACTTGCCTTCATCCTAGCCCTTGGTTGCCCTATATATTCACCTTTAGTTGATGAAAACTTCCACACTTAACCATTTCAAGACAAGAAATTCCCTCCCTTCTCCCTTGATCTTGCTCTCGTTTTTGAGCCCATTTCTTGACCTAAATTTGTCAAACAATTCTTAAACTCTCAAGTGTTCTTCCCTAAGGTGTTAGGAAGATTGTGTACCAAGAGTTGGAAAAGATTTCACACCCCTAACCTATTGTTCATGCCTTGGCCGAAACTTACTCGTTGGAAACCCTAAGTGTTCTTCACTTTTTGGAGTTGGTTCTTGAAGAGAAGTTGGTTAGGAGCTTCTATGGGTTGCTTGTAGCGGATTGGAACGGAAAGATTTGGAGCTAAGACTTGCTTGGAGCGACATTAAGTTCTTGGATAATTTTGGGCTATTTGAGGTAGTAAACCTTAACCTCTTTGTGAATTGGTCATTATACATATATTATAAGTATATTATGGAGTATATAAAATATGGAGTAAAGTTTGGAAAAGTTGGATCTTGTTAACTTGTTAAAAGAAAGGATTGGCGTTTGCCATTAAAATGGTAAAACGTATCTTACTTGTGAAGAAGTAATTACCAAAGTAACTATAACTTATATTAAGATGGAATATAAGTTGGATGACTAATGAAGTAATTGGATAAGTAAAATGGACAAAGTTGGCCAAGGACCCACTTAAGGGTATTTACTTTGGATGTATTTACTTTGGGCGATTTACTTTGGACTGTATTTACTTTGGACTGTATTTACATTTCTGTTAAGGGGAAGATTGTTCAATCGCGTTCCGTTTTGGCGTGTGATCCCCTTTTTAATTATTGTATTGTTATGAAGGCGTAATAGTAAACGCGTTACCGTTTGGCGCGTAATCCCCTTCTTTTACTTGTTGTTATTATGGGCGTGATAGTAAACGCGTTACCGTTTGGGCGTGTAATCCCCTTCTTTATGTTGTTTAATTATTACGCCTTATATATATATATATATGGTATATATATTACGGTTATTCGGGCCTTGGAGAAAGATGGAAAAGTGAGTAAAGCGGAAGTCTTTGCGAATTTTCCGTAGAATTAGAGGATTTTTATTGGTATAAGTCTTCAATGGTAAGAAAGGTTTGATAGAAGTACTATGACCATTTTAGGAGTGGAGTCCTACGTGTGGCGTGATCTACTTGGCTTAAGGAGTAGCCGACGGGTTGAAGTACTTGGGCGTTTTGCTATTTGTCGATAATCGTCGCGGTATGTGAACCTCTTCCTATCTTTTCTAGCATGATTGTTGTGAACTATGTAGTACGGTGAGCGTACATGTGCTAAGTGATTTGGTTGGTTTAAAACATAGGGTGTTATAATAGCTTTATGAGAAGTTAGTTATAACGACTTTATGTAGGTAAAAGAATGGTTTATTGATTGTAGAAAGATAAGAGACTTGACTTATACGACTTGATTTTGAAAGTTAAGAGACTTGATCTTGAAAGATAAGAGACTTGACTTATACGACTTGATTTTGAAAGTTAAGAGACTTGATCTTGAAAGATAAGAGACTTGACTTAGTTTGACTTGTTATGAATTTTGTTAAAATGTTGTAAAAACCTCATTCGCGAGTAATGAGTAGTTGGTTTTAAAAGAATAATGTTTCTTGATTTGAAATGAGATTAAGTATCGAACAAACCATTGCAGATTAATAAAGGAAATGTATTGACTAATTGTTATTAAAACCGAGAAACCTCCATCTGCATAGAAGCTAAGATTAGACAAAATGATATTACATTTCCTAGATCATCGCTTTTATAAGATTGTAATAGACAAGAACAACCTACTCACACATAAGGCATATGTTTCTCAAATTTGTTTTAAAGGAGAATTATATTCTTAAGTGATTAAAACTATGAACTATGAAACCTTTCGAAAATGAGAAACTTGAGCATTTGAAATTAGGCAAACTTGAACGTTTGGAAAATAATGTGTTACTTGATTTTACAAGGAAGTGTTTTGGTTTACTTAAAAGATAGTCACTCTATTTTATACTACGAACATTGTGTGACTTTTGTGAAAGAAACGTATCTTTTAAAAGAGTTAATGTATGTAATACTTTAGGGTCGAAGCAGGGATTTTGGCATAAAATGATAGTACCTTAAGTTGTGTGTAACTTGCCTATGTTTGCGTGTGATAGCCTTGTTGTGCAAATCTTGTATTTTACTCGACTCTAGGTTCGTAGGATGAACCGAATGTATTTCACTCGACTACGCGTTCATGGGATGAACCGGAATGTATTTCACTCGACTACCGCGTTCGTGGATGAGCGGGAATGTATTTCACTCGACTACGCGTCCACGGATGGACCGGAATGTATTCCATCCGACTACCGAGTTCATGAGATGAACCGGAATGTATTCACACGTTTCTATCGGGTCCATGAGATGGGCGAGACATGTTATACGTATCACATGGTTTGTACCTAGACTGCCGGTGAGGAAGGAGTTCCACGGGCATGAGGGATGACTTTGAGGGCGTGAGTCCCTGACTTGACATGACTGCTTTTATGTTATGAGTTGTAGTTTGGTTATCATACATGTCTCCTATTTTATATAGACTGTTATGATTTCATTTCTGATATTTCGATTTCACATACTTGGTACTGTTATGCGACCTCCTTGAAGTGCGTTCACGCTGCAGTAAGGTACATCGGTTGTGGATCCTCGCTCATAGGATCACGATTCAGTATTGGGAAGCCGTTTCTCGGAGGCTTATCTTTTGGTATGTTACCACGAGTGCAGAGGTTCTTGTACATTCGTGGTATGGCGGGGCCTGTCCCATCATAGTTATTATCACTTCTTAAGTCCGTAGTCTGTTGTGGGCGAGTTTGTAAAAGAATAAGCTGTTTGGGTTTTATGAATATATCTGAGAAAGCTATTTTGGTTGCTTTGCTTATTTATCATGTCTCTTGTTTCATGTTTATGTTTTTATTTCCGCTGATTCTCTCTGATGTTGTATCACGAGGGTGCCCGGGGTAAGGCACCAGTCACGGGCCCCGGTTCGGGTCGTGACAAAAGTGGTATCAGAGCAGTTAGTCCTCGAAAAGTGTCTACAGACCGTGTCTAGTAGAGTCTTGATTATCGGTGTGTTGTGCACCACATCTATAATCACGAGGTTGCAGGACATTTATGATTGGTTTCTATTCTTCTCACTCTGAGATCGTGCCTTAGAGCTGTGTTATAAGTTGGACTCCCTCTGACGTATTCTTATGTGCGATTATGCCTCACGCAGAGGCAATCGGGGCCCGAAGGCAAAGCGGCCGAGGCGTGAGTAAACACGGAGGGTTCTGGCGAAGGCCCGATCGTTACGAGATAGTGCTTCCGGCGAGTTTGCGGCGCCGCAAGGCCAGCGAGTTTAGAGCGCAGCGATGGTGCTGAGACTACTGAAGCACGAGCCTCGGTCCGGCTGGAAGCGAGATGAGATAAGTACAAGAGATGGCGATTCTGGCGAGTCGTGGCGAATATGAGAAAGGCTGGATCAGCGATTCGATCCAGAGCACCGTAGTTCACCCCGGCGACGATTTGAGACTACGGTACTACGAGTGTAGCCGCCAGCGTTACATGGATCGAGCGAGATGACCTCGAGAGTTTATCCGACATTCTGACGGATCATGAGTGATCGAGTCTCGAGGCGAGTCGGTGGTATTGGGTTCGCGTCACCGCGTGATCTGCGATCGGCCGTTTGATTCATGGGAATCGTCGAGGAACATGCGCTCCAGTTTGGGGCGAGTTCTCAAGGGCATTTCTTGCACATTTTTTGCCTCCACAGATGAGGAGGGCTCGGTCCGACAGATTTTTGACGTTATGGCAGACCGGGCGTTCGGTTAGGGAGTACAACGTGGAGTGTGACTCGTTGGCGCGGTATGTCCCGCCTTAGTGACCTATATGGAGGACAGAGTGCAGCCACGTCACGGGCTCGATGATTACTTGGCGAGGCTTGTTGGTGTAGCTCTTGGTGGGCATGGACATTTCCGCATGCGAGCTCATGCACTTGGATATGAGGCACGGAGAGGTCGGCGGAATGGCCGGGATCAGCGAAGAAGGCGTAGCAGCAGGTCCTTTGGTAACTTGCGGCGGACCGCCTCGGCGAGCTAGTTATGCACCTTCGCCAAGATCTGAGTGGTCCTCCGCGCCTTCTTGGGGCGTTCGGGGTATTCGGGGGCCGGTCGGGCTCGGGGGCTTCGTTCACGGATATACGTGAGTTCTAGCCGGGATTCATGTCCCTCGGTGTGCCGCGATGTGGCGGTGTCATCGGGAATGTCGTCTTTTTATCGGTGCTTGTTTCACTGCGGCGTCGAGGGCCATGTGACGAGAGAATGTGCTTATAGGGCGGTACCGCGGCGTAGCGCGACTACCGGATCGATGGCGTGTTCATCGCTTTACTGCTATGCGCCTGCAGGCGGGCCTATGATTAGAGTGAAGCGGTAGATACAGGTATATCCTTAACCCTATAGAGTTTTGTTTGCGCGATATGATGATCTTATTATTGTGTGCTATGTACAGATAGCATTGTGTTAAGTATAGCTTAGAGAACATGACTAGTTGAAGAGGTAAGTTTGGGGTCATGGAAGGTGTGAACCTTAGAATATTATAAGTGGAGACCTTAGATGTGAGTCTTGAGTAAAAGATTTGTTTACGATTGACCTTTGTCGGAGTGCATAGTATACGAGGGTAAAAAAATTGTGTGATAAGTCCCAGTGGTGTGAATTATATAAGGATAGTTATGATAAGAATACCACTAGGTTTGCGTAACTTGATTAGTGATATTGTTTCGGATAGGGGAACAAGAGTTTGGCGCGTCAAATGGGTCGGGTTGAGGCAAGGTTGCGTGTCAACCCGCGGCCGGTTGGGGTGAGTCGATTCGAGGTGGTCGCGGTGGTAGGGTCACGAGGGTGCTAGGCGAGTTTAGGTAACCATCGTGCGGGTTCGTGGATGCGTTCGACGAGAATCGGATCGTGAAGGCGGGAATGGCCTTAGAGTAAATTGAAGCTAGTGGAGCTGTTGTGAGATTAGAAATGATTCCTCGTTGGCTTGGATTTGAGTTTTGCGCACATGTTATATTCGGCCATTGGTGGCGTGATCGATTTTGTAAGTATAGTAGTGAAGACTATACCGAAGCGCAAATGCGTTTGGAGACTTAGAAGGAACATTCGGGACGAATGTTTCTAAGGAAAAATGTTATACCGTAGTTCGAGGTATATAGATTAGGATATGCGTGCGAGAATACGTGAAATTTTGGAAAGAAAGAAAGATGTGATTTTTAACGGAAAAGTTTCGGGTTTTGTGAAGGAAAAAGTTCGTTGATGGGAATTGGATTCCCAGATTTGGTATTTGGGCTTCTTGAATTATATTAGAATTATGGAATTTTATTTCCGGAATTGGTCACGTGGGGCCCACGGGAGAAATTTACGATTTTGTGGGGCCCACTTTGTTTTCGAGATTTTTGCCTTTATGGATATTTTCGGAAGATGAAATATTTTGGACGAGTAGGAGGGCGACACGTGTCACCCCTAGGTGGACTCATGGCCGAAATTTGCTAACAAGTGGCAAGACAAGTGGCCTTGTCTTGCTAGATATTTTGTGTGGACAAGTGGCCAAGTCTTGCTAGATATTTTGTGTGGACAAGTGGCTTGTGGGACCCACACACACTTGTCCCCAATCTCAACCACACACTTGCCTTCATCCTAGCCCTTGGTTTTCCTATATATGCACCCTTAGTTGATGAAAACTTCCACACTTAACCATTTCAAGACAAGAAATTCCCTCCTTCTCCCTTGACCTTGCTCTCGTTTTTGAGCCCATTTCTTGACCTAAATTTGTCCAACAATTCTTAAACTCTCAAGTGTTCTTCCACTAAGGTGTTAGGAAGATTGTGTACCAAGAGTTGGAAAAGATTTCACACCACAACCTATTGTTCATGCCTTGGCGAAACTTACTAGTTGGAAACCCTAAGTGTTCTTCACTTTTTGGAGTTAGTTCTTGAAGAGAAGTTGGTTAGGAGCTTCATGGGTTGCTTGTAGCGGATTGGAGCGGAAAGATTTGGAGCTAAGACTTGCTTGGAGCGACATTAAGTTCTTGGATAATTTTGGGCTATTTGAGGTAGTAAACCTTAACCTCTTTGTGAATTGGTCATTATACATATATTATAAGTATATTATGGAGTATATAAAATATGGAGTAAAGTTTGGAAAAGTTGGATCTTGTTAACTTGTTAAAAGAAAGGATTGGTCGTTTGCCATTAAAATGGTAAAAACGTATCTTACTTGTGAAGAAGTAATTAACAAAGTAACTATAACTTATATTAAGATGGAATATAAGTTGGATGACTAATGAAGTAATTGGATAAGTAAAATGGACAAAGTTGGCCAAGGACTGACTTAAGAATTTGTATTTACTTTGGACTGTATTTACTTTGGACAGTATTTACTTTGGACTGTATTTACTTTGGACTGTATTTACATTTCTGTTAAGGGGAAGATTGTTCAATCGCGTTCCGTTTGGGCGTGTGATCCCCTTTTTAATTATTGTATTGTTATGAAGGCGTGATAGTAAACCGCGTTACCGTTTGGGCGCGTAATCCCCTTCTTTTACTTGTTGTATTATAGAGGCGTGATAGTAAACCGCGTTACCGTTTGGGCGTGTAATCCCCTTCTTTATGTTGTTTAATTATTACGCCTTATATATATATATATATATATAGTATATATATTACGGTTATTCGGGCCTTGGAGAAAGATGGAAAAGTGAGTAAAGCGGAAGTCTTGCGAATTTTCCGTAGAATTAGAGGGCTTTTATTGGTATAAGTCTTCAATGGTAAGAAAGGTTTGATAGAAGTACTATGACCATTTTAGAGTGGAGTACTACGTGTGGCGTGATCTACGTGGCTTAAGGAGTCGCCGACGGGTTGAAGTACTTGGAGCGTTTTGCTATTTGTCGATAATCGTCGCGAGGTATGTGAACCTCTTCCTATCTTTTCTAGCATGATTGTTGTGAACTATGTAGTACGGTAGACGTACATGTGCTAAGTGATTTGGTTGGTTTAAAACATAGGGTGTTATAATAGCTTTATGGGAAGTTAGTTATAACGACTTTATGTAGTTAAAAGAATGGTTTATTGATTGTAGAAAGATAAGAGACTTGACTTATACGACTTGATTTTGAAAGTTAAGAGACTTGATCTTGAAAGATAAGAGACTTGACTTATACACGACTTGATTTTGAAAGTTAAGAGACTTGATCTTGAAAGATAAGAGACTTGACTTAGTTTGACTTGTTATGAATTTTGTTAAAATGTTGTAAAAACCTCATTCATGAGTAATGAGTAGTTGGTTTTAAAAGAATAATGTTTCTTGATTTGGAAATGAGATTAAGTATTGAACAAACCATTGCAGCGTTAATAAAGGAAATGTATTGACTAATTGTTATTAAAACGGTAGAAACCTCCATCTGCATAGAAGCTAAGATGAGACAAAATGATATTACATTTCTAGATCATGGTCGCTTTTATAAGATTGTAATAGACAAGAACAACCTACTCACACATAAGGCATATGTTTCTCAAATTTGTTTTAAAGGAGAATTATATTCTTAAGTGATTAAAATTATGAACTACGAAACCTTTTTGAAAATGAGAAGCTTGAGTATTTGAAACTAGGCAAACTTGAACGTTTGGAAAATAATGTGTTACTTGATTTTACAAGGGAAGTGTTTTGGTTTACTTAAAAGATAGTCACTCTATTTTATACTACGAACATTGTGTGACTTTTGTGAAAGAAACGTATCTTTTTAAAAGAGTTAATGTATGTAATACTTTAAGGTCGAACCGGATTTTGGCATAAAATGATAGTACCTTAAGTTGTGTGTAACTTGCCTATGTTTGCGTGTGATAGCCTTGTTGTGCAAGTACTGTATTTTACTCGACTACCGGTTCATGGGATGAACCGGGAATGTATTTCACTCGACTACCGCGTTCATGGGATGAACCGGGAATGTATTTCACTCGACTACCGCGTTCATGGGATGAACCGGGAATGTATTTCACTCGACTACCGCGTTCATGGGATGAACCGGGAATGTATTTCACTCGACTACCGAGTCCATGGGATGGACCGGGAATGTATTCCATCCGACTACCGAGTTCATGAGATGAGCAGGAATGTATTTCTGCGTTTATCTTTGGGTCCATGAGATGGGCCGAGACATGTTATACGTATCACATGGTTTGACCTAGACTACCGGCAGTGAGGAAGGAGTTCCACGGGCATGAGGGATGACTTTGAGGGCGTGAGTCCCTGACTTGACATGACTGCTTTTATGTTATGAGTTGTAGTTTGGTTATCATACATGTCTCTGCTTTATATGAATTATGATTTCATTTGATATTTTGATTTCACATACTTGGTACTGTTGTCGACCTCCTTGGGGCTGCGTTCATGCCGCGGTAGAGTCTTATTATACCCGTAGTTGCAGGGTATGTATGTGAGGACGTGCGTCTGTAAGGCAGAAATTTTGAAAAGAAAGAAAGATGTGAGTTTTCGGAAAAGTTTCGGTTATTTGTGAAGAAAAGGTTCGTTAATGGAATTGGATTCCCAGTTTGGTATTTGGACTTCATAGATTATATTAGAATTTTGAGATTTTATTTTCTGGAAATGGTCACGTGGGGCCACGGGAGAAATTCTGTTTTGTAGGGCAGCTTTGTTTTGAGATTTATTAATTTGGATATTTTGGAAGACGAAATACAGGCGAATCGGGGGGCGACACGTGTCACCCCCATGTGGCACCCTTGGCCGATTTTACATTTGGGCACAACACCCGGTTAGAGTCGTTTTTAGACGAAACGTTTTAAATAACTTGCGAAGGGAAAAATACGGCTATGTCGTTTTGTATTTTTGCGGATTTTTCCGAGAGACGAAACATTCTGGACCAACGGGAGGGTGACATGTGTCACCCTCACAATGGAAGCATGTGGGGCGGCACTTGGCCGAATTGAGGGGGCAAGTGGTGCTAGATATTTGTGTAGATATTTGTGAGGGTTTTAAGGAGTAGGGTCTAGGGTGCACTTGGCTTGATCTTGGCCTTACACTTGCCTTGCACATGGCTTGATCTTGGCCATTGGTTGGCTTTTGGTTTTGCTATAAATACCCCCCTTATGTTGATGAACTCTTCATCCACAAATGAAACCTTCCAAGCCTAAAATCCCTCCCTCCTCTAGTGTTGAGTTCGTCCAACTCATCCCCCCCCTCTTTTGAGAGCCTTGGCCGAGGGCCTCCTCCCTCCCCCCTTTGTGGTGCCTTGGCGGGGTACCCCAGCCTAGTTGTTTTCGTATAATACCCCTTGTTGTGGTATAGAAATACTCCCCTAGTATTGTTATAATGCCCAAAATACCTTAGCCTTGTACCTTGTAGTATTCCAAAGATACCTCTTTACGTAGAGTCCGGAAATACTACCTTTTGTCCGATTTAGTCTCAAACCGACACCAAGGAAATCTTCAGTTGGTTGAAGTATTTGAGTAGAAGTTAGTTAGAACTTCTAAGGGTTGTTTGGAGTGGTTTGCGCGCGAGTGGAGCTAAACCTTGCTCAGGATCGACATTATAACTTGGATAATTTTGGGCTTATCAAGGTAATTATCTTGTCCCTCTATTGTAATTGGAAATTACATGTTTGTTAGAATATATAGTTGAAGTATACTATATATGGAACTATACTTAGTATTCGGCAATGTCTTTTGACTTAAGTCTGAAGAATAAAGAATCCAATCTGTATTTACATAGGGTGTATTGCGATAGACTTGTGTAGTATTCTTGAGTAGAATTGTACGTCCGGTAGGCGTGTAAACCCCCAGTTGGCTTAGTGGCGGCCTCGATAGAGGAGGAGATTTCTGTTGTTGCGGGAAAATCTTCTTGAATTTTCTATAGAAAGATAGAAACTTGTGTTTTGGGGTTAATAGACGTTTTGACCTTTATAGGTGAAAGTACTAAGAGTAGCGTATTCTACTCGAGGAGTGGAAAGGGCTAGCAAGGTTGTAGTACTTGGAGCATTTTGCTTATTGTCGATAAATCGTCGCGAGGTATGTGAACCTCTTCCTATCTCTTCCAGCATGATATGTGTGTAACTATGTAGTGCGGTGAGCGTACATGTGTTTAATGTATTTGATTGGTTTGAAACATAAAGTGTTATAACGGCTTTATGGGAAGTTGGTTATAACAGCTTTATGTAGGTAAGAAAATGGTTTACTGATGTTAGAAGTTAAGAGACTTGATCTTATAAGATAAGAGACTTAACTTATTTGTTTTAATGTGGATGTTTGTGTGAAACCTCATTCGTGAGTAATGAGTACTTGGTTTTAAAGGGATAATGTTTCATGATTTGGGAATCGAATGTGTATCGACAGGACCACCGCAGCGTTAATAAAAGGAAAATGTATTGAATAATGATGTGTTGTATTAAAACCGGTAGAAACCTCCATCTGCATAGAAGCTAAGATAAGACAAAATGATATTACATTTTCTAGATCATGGTTCTTTGTAATAAGATCGTTATAAACAAGAATAAACTACTCACATATATGACATATGTTACTCAATTGTTCTAAAAGGAATCAAGTGATTAAGTTTGGGAACTATGAAACCATTTGAAAATGAGAGCTTGAGTAATTGAAACTAGGCAACCTGGAACTTAGGAAAGGATGTTGTTACTTGGTTTTGAAAAGGAAGGTGGGTTGGTCATTCTAATACTACGGTATCGGGTGACTTTTATAAAAGAAATGGATCTCTTTTAAAAGAACTTAACGTATGTAGTACTTTGGGGTTAAAAACCCGGACTTTGGCATAAAATGAAAGTACTTTGAGTTGTGTGAAACTTGCCTATGCTTGTGGTTGTGAAACTTGCCTATGCTTGTTGTTGTGAAACTTGCCTATGCTTGTGATGATAGCCTTTGTTGTGCAAGTGTGGTATTTACGTATTCTGGCGTCTCTCGATAGAGGCGGTCGACTTGTTGAGAACTTACTTGGAGCGTCTTTGGCGGTGATGGAGAATTCCACGGGTATGTTTCCATTTTGATTACTGTCTTGTTGTTGATGTCACATGGACATGTCTACACCGATGCAGAATTCCGGGGGCATGCGGCCATGCGGTCGGGTTGATTACCCGATATATTGTTATTGTGGTTACATGGACATGTCTACAGAGGTAAATTCGGGCATGTGGCGTGCGGCGGGGTTGATCACCCAATATTATTGTTGATGTCACATGGGCGTGTCTACGAGGTAGAATTCGGGCATGTGGCCATGGGGCATTGGTATTATTGTTGCATCATGGACATGTCTACACCGATGCAGAATTCTGGGGGCATGCGGCCATGATGCGAACATGATTGATGTTGTGGGCGTGAGACCCATAGTTATATTTGAGTGATGACTTGAGGGCGTGAGTCCCTGACTGGACATGACTGCTTTTATGTTGTGGCGTAGTTTGGTTATCATACATGTCTCTGCTTTATATAGACTAGTATGATTTCATTCTGATATCTTTTCTGATTTCACATACTTGGTACTGTTATCGACCTCGCCCGGGGCTGCGTTCATCCGCGGTAGAGGTACATCGATCGTGGATCCCGCTCTTAGGATCACGGCTTCAGCGTTTTGGGAAGCTCCGTTTCTTGGAGGCTTATCTTTGGTATGTGTTCCACTGAGTTGTAGGTTCTTGTACATTCGGGGTATGGCGGGGCCTGTCCGTCATAGTCGTTGTAAATCTTAGAAGTGCAGAAATCTGCGTGGCGGGGTTGTAAAGGATTAAACTTCGAGTTTTATGTATATCGAAGGCAACCGTTTTGGTTGCTTTGTTATTATTATATCTCTTGTTTCATGACTCATGTTTTATTTTCATTTGGTTTTCTCGATGTTGTATCACTAGGGTGCGGGATAAGGCACGATGCGCCGGGCAGTCGTTACAAAAGTGGTATCGAGCGATTAATCCTCGGAAAGTGTCTGACCGTGTCTAGTAGAGTCTTGATTATCGGTGTGTTGTGCACCACATCTATAATCGTGAGGCTATAGGACATTTAGGATTAGTTTCCATTCTTCTCATTCCGAGATCGTGCCTTAGAGTGTGTTGTAAGTTGTACCCCTCAGCGTATCTCGTTTTACGATTATGCCTCGCCAAGAGCAACCAGAGCCCAGAAGGGCAAGGCCGAGAGTCTGCTAGTGAGATCTGAGAGAATGCGAGCGCGAGCGGACAGTACGAGTTGTGCTTGACGGCGGGTTTTGTGGCGCCGCTTGACCCAGTGAGTTTAGAGCGCGGCCGTGGCGTGAGACTCTGATGCACGAGCCTCAGTCCGCGATGCAGGCGGAGAGATGGGTTACAAGGAGATGGCGATTCTTGGCGAGTCGTGGCGAATATGAGGATAAATGGATCTGGCGATTCAGTTCCAGATGCACGATGGTTCACCGGCGAATAGTTTGAGGCTACGGTACTTTACGAGTTAGCGCCGCGAGTTTTATGGGTCGAGGCACGAGGATGATCCGAGGAGTTCATCCGGCGATTCTACGGATCATGCGGGTGATCAAGGCTTGAGAGACCGAGTGCGTGACCTTTGGTTCGCATCGGTGCGTGATACCGATCGATTGGTTTGATTCATAGGAGCTTTCGGGAGAGCATGCACCTCCAGCGGTATGGGATGAGTTTTGGGGGCTTTCCTCACGCACTTCTTGCCTCGCGGATGAGGAGAACGCGGTAAACGATTTTGATGCTTAAGCAGGCGGGCGTGCGGTTGAGTACAATGTGAGTTCGACTCATTGGCGTGCGTCGGCGTTGGTAGCTAGTATGGAGGATCGAGTGCACCGATATGTTCTGAGGCTCGATGATTACATGTCGAGGCATGTTCAGAGTAGCCCTTCAGCGGCGTGGACATTGCCCGCATGCGAGCTCATCTGTGGGATGTGAGGCACGGAGAGGTCGGCGGAATGACGAATCAGCGAGAAGGGCGAGAACAGCGGTCCTTTGGTGACTTTCGAGGCGGACCGCCTCGGCATACTAGTTTTATACCTCCGCCGGTCAGAGTGGTCCTCGCAACCTTGAGTATTCGGGAGGCGGTCGTGGCTCGAGGTTGAGTTTCGAGGAAGTAAGGGTGTTGGCCAGATGCGGTCACCCCTACCTCGGTGTGGTCGATGTGGTAGACCGCATTTGGGAAGTGTCGTGGTGCGAGGAGCTTGTTATTTTGCGGCCAGCGGGGCCATTTTGCGAGGCTGTCCGACCAAGGTAGCACGGATGTTACAACTCACCCTACGGATCGATGGTGGTTCATCGCGCCTACGGTTATGCGCCTGCAGTGGGCCTATGATTAGAGTGGGCGGTAGCTTGGTATATCCTTAACCCTCAGAGTTTTGGTATGCTTGTTATGATGGTCTCATTATTATGTGCTATGTACGAATAGCGTTGTGTTAATTGTGAGTTAGAAAACATGCTTAGTTGGGAGGATACGTATGGGGGCATGGTAAGTGTGAACCTTAGACTATGTCACGACTGAGACCTTAGGGGTAAGGTCGTCTTGAGTTAAAGATTTATTTTTGACCCTTATCAGAGTAGTAGTACGTGGGATTTATTTGTGTGATAAGTCCGTGGGTAGTGTGAGATGGAAGTGGTAGCTTTCCTGATGTGAATTAGTAAGATTGTTCGAATCGGGAACAAGAGTTTGTGTGATTGGGGTCGGGTTGAGGACCATTTGCGGGTCAACCCGTAACCGGTTTGGGGTAGGGTCAGTTCTGGGTGGTCCCGCCAGGTGGTAGGGTCACGAGGATGCTAGGCCCAGTTTGTGCGACAAAGTATGAGTTCGTGGACGCGTTCGACGAAGCGGTTCGTAAAGGCGGGAATGGCCTTAAGGAAGTTTGAGGTTAGTAAGATGACCAAGTTTGGAGGTAGTGACTCCGAGATTTTCGGGAGCAAGTAATGGTGAAGTATGGTACATCTTGGGAGAGTTCAAGTGTTCGAGAAGGGCACGACGAGTAAGGAAGGAAGATAACGTGTGTTATTTCGTGGCGGCGTGGCGTTGACAACTTGTTAGAGGAACTTCATCGATATCCGTCTTGAGAAGGAACATTCGGACGAATGTTTCTAAGGAAGGAGAATGTTATACCCGTAGTTGCGGGGTATGTATGTGAGGACGCACGTGCGAGTGCAGCGAAATTTTGAAAAGAAAGAAAGATGTGAGTTTTCGGAAAAGTTTAGGTTATTTGTGAAGAAAAGGTTCGTTAATGGGAATTGGATTCCCAGATTTGGTATTGGACTTCATAGATTATATTAGAATTTTGAGATTTTATTTTGGAAATGGTCACGTGGGGCCCACGGGAGAAATTCTGATTTTGTAGGGCATGGGAGAAATTTACGTTTTGTGGGGCGCTTTGTTTTTGAGATTTCCGGTAATTTGGATATTTTGGAAGACGAAATATTCAGGCGAATCGGGGCGACACGTGTCACCCGTGTGCACCCTGGCGGAATTTTACATTTGGGCACAACACGGTTAGAGTCGTTTTTCGAAGCGTTTTATAACTTGCGAAGGAAAATTCCGGCTATGTCGTTTTGTATTTTTGCGGATTTTTCCGAGAGCGAAACATTCGGACCAACGGGAGGGTGACATGTGTCACCCTCACAATGGAAGCATGTGGGGCGGCACTTGGCCGAATTGAGGGGGCCAGTGGGGCTAGATATTTGTGTAGATATTGGTGAGGGTTTTAAGGAGTAGGGTCTAGGGTGCACTTGGCTTGATCTTGGCCTTACACTTGCCTTGCATGGCTTGATCTTGGCCGTTGGTTGGCTTTTGGTTTTGCTATAAATACCCCTTATGTTGATGAACTCTTCATCCACAAATGAAACCTTCCAAGCCTAAAATCCCTCCTCCTCTAGTGTTGAGTTCGTCCAACTCATCCCCTCTTTTGAGAGCCTTGGCGAGCCTCCTCCTCCCCTTTGTGGTGCCTTGGCGTGGTACCACTCAGCCTAGTTGTTTTCGTATAATACCCTTGTTGTGGTATAGAAATACTCCACAGTATTGTTATAATGCCCAAAATACCTTAGCCTTGTACCTTGTAGTATTCCAAAGATACCTCTTTCGTAGAGTCGGAAATACTACCTTTTGTCCTTTAGTCTCAAACCGAAACCACAAGGAAATCTTCATAGTTGGTTGAAGTATTTGAGTAGAAGTTAGTTAGAACTTCTAAGGGTTGTTTGGAGTGGTTTGGAGCGCACGAATTGGAGCTAAACCTTGCTCGGGATCGACATTATAACTTGGATAATTTTGGGCTTATCAAGGTAATTATCTTGTCCCTCTATTGTAATTGGAGATTACATGTTTGTTAGAATATATAGTTGAAGTATACTATATATGGAACTATACTTAGTATTCGGCAATGTCTTTTGACTTAAGCCTGAAGAATAAAGAATCGAATTTGTATTTACATAGGTGTGTGCATTGAGACTTGTGTAGTATTATCGAGTAGAATTGTACACGTCGGGTAGGCGTGTAAACCCACACTGGTTGGCTTAGTAGCGGCCTCGATAGAGGAGGAGATTTCTGTTGTTGCGGGAGAGTCTTGCCAATTTTCTATAGAAAGATAGAAACTTGTGTTTTGGGGTTAATAGACGTTTTGACCTTTATAGGTGAAAGTACTAAGAGTAGCGTATTCTACTCGAGGAGTGGAAAGGGCTAGCAAGGTTGTAGTACTTGGAGCATTTTGCTTATTGTCGATAAATCGTCGCGAGGTATGTGAACCTCTTCCTATCTCTTCCAGCATGATATGTGTGTAACTATGTAGTACGGTAGACGTACATGTGTTTAATGTATTTGATTGGTTTGAAACATAAAGTGTTATAACGGCTTTATGGGAAGTTGGTTATAACAGCTTTATGTAGGTAAGAAAATGGTTTACTGATGTTAGAAGTTAAGAGACTTGATCTTATAAGATAAGAGACTTAACTTATTTGTTTTAATGTGGATGTTTGTGTGAAACCTCATTCGTGAGTAATGAGTACTTGGTTTTTAAAGGGATAATGTTTCTTGATTTCGGGAATCAGAATGTGTATCGACAGACCACTGCAGCGTTAATAAAAGGAAAATGTATTGAATAATGATGTGTTGTATTAAAACCAGTAGAAACCTCCATCTGCATAGAAGCTAAGATAAGACAAAATGATATTACATTTTCTAGATCATGGCTGCTGTAATAAGATCGTTATAAACAAGAATAAACTACTCACATATATGACATATGTTACTCAATTGTTCTAAAAAGGAATCAAGTGATTAAGTTTGGGAACTATGAAACCATTTGAAAATGAGAAGCTTGAGTAATTGAAACTAGGCAAACTGGAACTTAGGAAAAGGATGTTGTTACTTGGTTTTGAAAAGGAAGGTGGGTTGGTCATTCTAATACTACGGGTATCGGGTGACTTTTATAAAAGAAATGGATCTCTTTTAAAAGAACTTAACGTATGTAGTACTTTGGGGTTAAAAACCCGGACTTTGGCATAAAATGAAAGTACTTTGAGTTGTGTGAAACTTGCCTATGCTTGTGGTTGTGAAACTTGCCTATGCTTGTTGTTGTGAAACTTGCCTATGCTTGTGATGATAGCCTTTGTTGTGCAAGTGTGGTATTTCTGTGTTACCGCGTCTCTCGATAGAGGGCCGGTCGACTTGTTGAGAACTTACTTGGACGTGCTGGCAGTGATGGAGAATTCCACGGGTATGTTTCCATTTTGATGACTGTCTTGTTGTTGATGTCACATGGACATGTCTACACCGATGCAGAATTCCGGGGGCATGCGGCCATGCGGTCGGGTTGATTACCCGATATATTGTTATTGTGGTTACATGGACATGTCTACACCGAGGTAGAATTCCGGGGGCATGTGGCCATGCGGCAGGGTTGATCACCCAGTATATTATTGTTGATGTCACATGGACGTGTCTACACCGAGGTAGAAGTCAGGGGCCATCTGGACATGGGGCATTGGTATTATTGTAGCATCATGGACATGTCTACACGTCGCAGAATTCCGGGGGCATGCGGCCATGACGCGAACATGATTGATGTTGTGGGCGTGAGACCCATAGTTATATTTGAGTGATGACTTGAGGGCGTGAGTCCCTGACTGGACATGACTGCTTTTATGTTGTGAACTGTAGTTTGGTTATCATACATTTCTCCTGCTTTATATAGACTAGTATGATTTCATTCTGATATCTTTCTGATTTCACATACTTGGTACTGTTGTCTTGACCTCGCCGGCTGCGTTCATGCCGCAGGTAGAGGTACATCGGTCGTGGATCCCCGCTCTTAGGATCACAGCTCAGCGTTTTGGGAAGCTCCGTTTCTTCGGAGGCTTATCTTTTGGTATGTGTTCCCTGAGTTGTAGGTTCTTGTACATTCAGGGGTATGGCGGGGCCCTGTCCCGTCATAGTCGTTGTAAATCTTAAGTGCATGAAATGCTTTGTGGGCGGGGTTGTAAAGATTAAACGTTCGAGTTTTATGTATATCTTGAAAACCGTTTTAGTTGCTTTGTTTATTATTATATCTCTTGTTTCATGACTCATGTTTTATTTTCATTGGTTTTCTCGATGTTGTATCACTAGGGTGCAGGATAAGGCACGATGCAGACCGGGCAGTCGTTCTGGTACATCGATTGTGGATCCTCGCCATAGGATCACATTTCGCGTATTGGGAAGCCCGTTTCTCGGAGGCTTATCTTTTGGTATGTTACCACAGTGCATGGGTTCTTGTACATTCGGGGTATGGCGGGGCCTGTCCGTCATAGTTATTATCACTTCTTAGAAGTGCAGTATCTTGTTGTGGGCGAGTTTGTAAAAAGAATAATCGTCGGGTTTTATGAATAAATCTGACGTATTTTGGTTGCTTTGTTTATTTATCACGTCTCTTGTTTCATGTTTATGTTTTTATTTCGTGATTCTCTCGATGTTGTATCACGAGGTGCCCGGTAAGGCACGATCCACGGGCCGGTTGGTCGTGACAAAAGTGGTATCGAGCGATTAGTCCTCGGAAAGTGTCTGAGCCGTGTCTAGTAAGTCTTGAGGTGTGTTGTGCACCACATCTATAATCAGGAGGCTGCAGGACATTTAGGATTGGTTTCTATTCTTCTCACTCTGAGATCGTGCCTTAGAGCTGTGTTATAAGTTGGACTCCCTCTGACGTATTCTTATGTGCCAGTTATGCCTCCACGCAAGGCAATCGGGGCCCAGAAGGGCAAGCGGCCGAGAGTTGTGAGTAGCACGGAGGTTCCGGCGAGAGGCCCGGTCGTTACGAGATAGTGCTTGACGGCGAGTTTTGCGGCGTCGCCCGGCCAGCGGTTAGAGTCGCAGCGATGCTGCCGAGACTCTGATACTGAGCCTCCGGTCCACGGCTGGAAGCAGATGAGATGGGTACAAGGAGATGGCGATTCTTGGCGGTCATGCGAATATGAGAGAGGCTGGATCACGGCGATTCCATCCGATAGCACCCGTAGTTCACCCCCGAGCAGACAGTTTGAGACTACGGGACTTTCTGAGTTGTAGCCCGCCAGCGTTCTATGGATCGAGAGCTGAGGATGACCCTCAGGAGTTTATCCGACAGCTACAGCGGATCATGAGAGTGATCAGAGTCTCAGAGGCAGAGTCGGTGGTATTGGGTTCGCATCAGCTGCGTGATACTGCAGTCGACTGGTTTGATTCATGGGAACTGTCCCGAGGGGAACATGCGCTCCCAGCAGTTTGGGGCGAGTTCTCAAGGGCATTTCTTGCACATTTCTTGCCTCGCGGATGAGGAGGCTCGGTAAACAGATTTTTGGCGTTAAAGCGGGCACCGCGTACGGTTGGGAGTACAACGTGGAGTTTGACTCGTTGGCTCGGTATGTCCCGCCTTAGTGACCGATATGGAGGACGAGTGCACCGCTACGCCACCGGCTCGATGATTACTTGGCGAGGCTTGTTGGTGTAGCTCTTGGTGGGCATGGACATTGCCCGTGCGAGCTCATGCACTTGGATGCGAGGCACGAGAGGTCGGCGGAATGACCGGATCGGCGAAGAAGGCGAGCAGCAGGTCCTTTGGTAACTTGCGAGGCGGACGCCTCGTGGCGAGCTAGTTATGCACCTTCGCCAAGTCTGAGTGGTCCTCCGCGATCTTCGGGACGCTCGGGGTATTCGTGAGTCGGTCGTGGCCGGTGGCTTCAGGCACGCGATGTGGCGAGTGTCATCGGGAATGTCGTCTTTCCGGTGCTTGTTTCACTGCGGCCGTCGGCCATGTGACGAGAGAATGTGCTTATAGGAGAATGCAGCGCAGCGACGCTACCAGATCGATGGCGAGTTCATCGCCTTCATAGCCTATACTGCAGTGGGCTATGATTAGAGTGAAGCGGTAGATACAGTATATCCTTAACCCTACAGAGTTTTGTTTGCGCGATATGATGATCTTATTATTGTGTGCTATGTAGATAGCATTGTGTTAAGTATAACTTAGAGAACATGACTAGTTGAAGAGGTAAGTTTGGGGTCATGGAAGGTGTGAACCTTAGAATATTATAAGTGGAGACCTTAGATGCGAGGCCGTCTTGAGTAAACGATTTGTTTACGATTGACCTTTGTCGGAGTGCATAGTATACGAGGGTAAAAATTGTGTGATAAGTCCCCGAGTGGTGTGAATTATATAAGGATAGTTATGATAAGAAGACCACTAGGTTTGCGTAACTTGATTAGTAAGATTGTTCCGGATCGGGGAACAAGAGTTTGGCGCGGCAAATGGGTCGGGTTGAGGCAAGGTTGCGTGTCAACCCGCAGCCCGGTTTGGGGTGGGTCGATTCGAGGTGGTCCCGCGGTGGTAGTGTCACGAGGGTGCTAGGCCTGAGTTTAGGTAACCATCGATGCGGGTTCGTGGATCGTTCGACGAATCGGATCGTGAAGGCCGGGAATGGCCTTAGAGTAAATTGAAGCTAGTGGGAACTGTTGTGAGATTAGAAATGATTCCTCGTTGGCTTGGATTTGAGTTTTGCGCACATGTTATATTCTGGCCATTGGTGGCATGATCGGTTTTGTAAGTATAGTAGTGAAGACTATACCGACGCAAGTACGTTTGGAGACTTAGAAGGAACATTCGGACGAATGTTTCTAAGGAAGAATGTTATACCCGTAGTTCCAGGTATATAGGTGAGGATGTGCGTGCGAGAATACGGCGTAAATTTTGGAAAGAAAGAAAGATGTGATTTTTCGGAAAAGTTTCGGATTTTGTGAAGGAAAAAGGTTCGTTGATGGGGTGGATTCCCGATTTGGTATTCGGGCTTCTTGAATTATATTAGAATTATGGAATTTTATTTCGGAATTGGTCACGTGGGCCCACGGGAGAAATTCTGGTTTTGTGGGCCCACTTTGTTTTGAGATTTTGCCTTTATGGATATTTTCGAAAGATGAAATATTTTGGGCGAGTAGGAGGCGACACGTGTCACCCCCTATGTGGCCTCATGGCCGAAATTTGCTAACAAGTGGCAAGACAGTGGCCTTGTCTTGCTAGATATTTTGTGGACAAGTGGCCAAGTCTTGCTAGATATTTTGTGTGGACAAGTGGCTTGTGGGACCCACACACACTTGTCCCCAATCTCAACCACACACTTGCCTTCATCCTAGCCCTTGGTTGTCCTATATATGCACCTTAGTTGATGAAAACTTCCACACTTAACCATTTCAAGACAAGAAATTCCTCCTTCTCCCTTGACCTTGCTCGTTTTGAGCCCATTTCTTGACCTAAATTTGTCCAACAATTCTTATACTCTCAAGTGTTCTTCCCTAAGGTGTTAGGAAGATTGTGTACCAAGAGTTGGAAAAGATTTCACACCCCAACCTATTGTTCATGCCTTGGCGAAACTTACTAGTTGGAAACCCAAGTGTTCTTCACTTTTGAGTCAGTTCTTGAAGAGAAGTTGGTTAGGAGCTTATGGGTTGCTTGTAGCGATTGGAACGGAAAGATTTGGAGCTAAGACTTGCTTGGAGCGACATTAAGTTCTTGGATAATTTTGGGCTATTTGAGGTAGTAAACCTTAACCTCTTTGTGAATTGGTCATTATACATATATTATAAGTATATTATGGAGTATATAAAATATGGAGTAAGGTTTGGAAAAGTTGGATCTTGTTAACTTGTTAAAAGAAAGGATTGGCCGTTTGCCATTAAAATGGTAAAACGTATCTTACTTGTGAAGAAGTAATTAACAAAGTAACTATAACTTATATTAAGATGGAATATAAGTTGGATGACTAATGAAGTAATTGGATAAGTAAAATGGACAAAGTTGGCCAAGGACCCCAACTTAAAATTTGTATTTACTTTGGATGTATTTACTTTGTATTTACTTTGGGTATTTACTTTGGATGATTTACTTTGTATTTACTTTGGAATGTATTTACATTTACATTAAGGAAGATTGTTCAATCGCGTTCGTTTGGCGTGTGATCCCTTTTTAATTATTGTATTGTTATGAAGGCGTGATAGTAAACCGCGTTACCGTTTGGTAGCGTAATCCCTTCTTTTACTTGTTGTTATTATGGGCGTGATAGTAAACGCGTTACCGTTTGGGCGTGTAATCCTTCTTTATGTTGTTTAATTATTACGCTTATATATATATATATATATATGGTATATATATTACTATTCGCCTTGGAGAAAGATGGAAAAGTGAGTAAAACGGGAAGTCTTTGCCGAATTTTCCGTAGAATTAGAGGGCTTTTATTGGTATAAGTCTTCAATGGTAAGAAAGGTTTGATAGAAGTACTATGACCATTTTAGGAGTGGAGTACTACGTGTGGCGTGATCTACTTGGCTAGGAGTAAAGCGGGTTGAAGTACTTGGAGCGTTTTGCTATTTGTCGATAATCTCCGCGAGGTATGTGAACCTCTTCCTATCTTTTCTAGCATGATTGTTGTGAACTATGTAGTACGGTAGACGTACATGTGCTAAGTGATTTGGTTGGTTTAAAACATAGGGTGTTATAATAGCTTTATGGGAAGTTAGTTATAACGACTTTATGTAGGTAAAAGAATGGTTTATTGATTGTAGAAAGATAAGAGACTTGACTTATACACGACTTGATTTTGAAAGTTAAGAGACTTGATCTTGAAAGATAAGAGACTTGACTTATACACGACTTGATTTTGAAAGTTAAGAGACTTGATCTTGAAAGATAAGATACTTGACTTAGTTTGACTTGTTATGAATTTTGTTAAAATGTTGTAAAAACCTCATTCATGAGTAATGAGTAGTTGGCTTTAAAGAATAATGTTTCTTGATTTCGAAATGAGATTAAGTATCGAACAAACCATTGCAGCATTAATAAAGGAAATGTATTGACTAATTGTTATTAAAACCAGAGAAACCTCCATCTGCATGAAGCTAAGATGAGACAAAATGATATTACATTTCCTAGATCATGGTCGCTTTATAAGATTGTAATAGACAAGAACAACCTACTCACACATAAGGCATATGTTTCTCAAATTTGTTTTAAAGGAGAATTATATTCTTAAGTGATTAAAACAATGAACTACGAAACCTTTCGAAAATGAGAAACTTGAGCATTTGAAATTAGGCAAACTTGAACGTTTGGAAAATAATGTGTTACTTGATTTTACAAGGGAAGTGTTTTGGTTTACTTAAAAGATAGTCACTCTATTTTATACTACGAACATTGTGTGACTTTTGTGAAAGAAACGTATCTTTTTAAAAGAGTTAATGTATGTAATACTTTAGGGTCAGAACCGTGATTTTGGCATAAAATGATAGTACCTTAAGTTGTGTGTAACTTGCCTATGTTTGTGTGTGATAGCCTTGTTGTGCAAGTACTGCATTTTACTCGACTACCGGTTCATGGGATGAACCGGGAATGTATTTCACTCAACTACCGCGTTCATGGGATGAACCGATAATGTATTTCACTCGACTACCGCGTTCATGGGATGAACCGGGAATGTATTTCACTCGACTACCGCGTCCATGGGATGGACCGGGAATGTATTCCATCCGACTACCGAGTTCATGAGATGAACCGGGAATGTATTTCACACGTTTCTATCGGGTCCATGAGATGGGCGAGACATGTTATATGTATCACATGGTTTGTACCTAGACGCGGCGATGAGGAAGGAGTTCCACGGGCATGAGGATGACTTTGAGGCGTGAGTCACGACTTGACATGACCGCTTATGTTATGAGTTGTAGTTAGGTTATCATACATGTCTCCTTTTATATAGTATTATGATTTCATTTACGATATTTTTGATTTCACATACTTGGTACTGTGTGCGACCTCGCCGGGCTGCGTTCATGTCGCGGTAGGTACATCGGTTATGGATCCTCGCCATAGGATCCTGATTCATCGTATTGGGAAGCCCGTTTCTCGGAGGCTTATCTTTTGGTATGTTACCACGAGTCAGTAGGTTCTTGTACATTCGGGGTATGGTGGGGCCCTGTCGTCATAGTTATTGTCACTTCTAGAAGTGCAGAAATGCTGTTGTGGCGAGTTTGTAAAAAGAATAACCGTCGGGTTTTATGAATATATACGTAAGGCAAATTTTTGGTTGACTGTTTATTTATCATGTCTCTTGTTTCATGTTTATGTTTTTATTTCCGCCGATTCTCTCGATGTTGTATCACGAGGTGCGGTAAGGCACGATCCACGGGCCGGCTCAGTCGTGACACACCGACTCGGTCTCCGATGCCTTGATCACTCTCATGATCCAGAATCGCGTCGGATGAACTCCTGCGGATCATCCTCGTGGACTCACCCATAAAACTCTGGCGTTACATCTCGTAAAATCGTAGCCTCAAACTGCGCTCGGGGGTGAACTACGGTGCTCTTGGGATCGAATCTGCTGCATCCACCTATCTCATATTCGCCACGACCGCGGCGATGGCCCATCTCTTGCCCATCTCATCTGCTTCCAGGTGTGAACCGGAGGCTCGTATCAGAGTCTCGTGACCAACCGCTGCTCTAAATCGCTTGGTCGGCGGTGTCGCAAAACTCGTCTGAAGTACTATCTCGTCTTGGCCGGGCTGCGCCTCGTACTCCTCAGTATCCCACTAGCGCCTCCTTGCTTGCCCGTCTGGGCTCGGGTTGCCCCGAGGCATAACTGTAAAACGGCACGCCGTCAGAGGTTCAACTTATCACACAGCTCTAAGGCACGATCTCAGAATGAGAAGAATGGAAACCAATCCTAAATGTCCTATAGCCTCCTGATTATAGATGTGGTGCACAACACACCGATAATCAAGACTCTACTAGACACGATGCGTAGACACTTTCAGGATTGCTCTCGATACCACTTTTGTCACGACCAACCTGCCCGTGGATCGTGCCTACCCGGGCACCCTAGGGATACAACATCAAAGAAAACCAGCGGAAATAAAAACTTAGACATGCAAATAGACATGGATCAAGACGAAAGAAAATAGGCCAACCCAAACGGTTGCCTTTTAGCATATATATATACAAAGACATTTTGAACAGTTACAATCCTTACAACCCTGCCCACACCAGTGCTATAGACCTCTAAGATTTATACAATAACTATGACGGGACAGGGCCCCGCCATACCCCTGAATGTACAAGAACCTACAGACTCAAGGTAACATACCAAAGATAAGCCTCCGAAGGAACGGAGCTTCCCAATACGCTGAAATGAGATCCTAAACGCGGGGATCGACATCCGATGTACTTCTACCTGCGGCATGAACGCAGCCCCCCGAAGGAGGTCAGTACAACAGGTACCAAGTAAGTGAAACTTGTAAAATACTGTAAATGAAATCATAGCAGTCTATATAAAGCAGGAGACATGTATGATAACCAAACTACAGTACACAACATATAAGCAGTCATATCAAGTCAGGGACTCACGCCCTCCAAATCATCACTCGTGCCCGTGGAATTCCTTCCTCACCGTCGGCAGTCTATGATATGATAACAACAAGACAAAGAATCCAAATGGGAGCATACGTGCGCTACGCGATCGTGTCGGTATGTCCAAAGGAAACACTAAGACAACATTCCAAATGGAAGATACCCGTGCGCTACGATCGTGTCGGTATGTCCAAGGAAACAATAAAAGATTCCAAATGGAAGCATACCCGCGCTTACGATCGTGTCGAGATGTCCAAAAGGAAACAACAAGGCGGCAATCAAAATGGAAGCATACCCGCGCTACGATCGTGTCGGTATGTCCAAAGCGTTTAGCGTATACACTATCAAGGAACGTCTGCGGAATTTCTCCGCCACGCCAGACATCCAAGTAAGTTCTCAACAAGTCAACCGATTCTCCATCGAGAGACGCCAGAGTATAGAAACACAATTCTTGCACAACAAAGGTTATCACAACAAGATAGGCAAGTTTCACAACAAGCATAGCAAGTTTCACAACAACAAGCATAGGCAAGTTTCACAACAACAATCATAGTAATGTAACGCCCCCCCGGCCCGCATCGTGCCTTACCCCGGCACCCTAGTGATACAACATCGAGAGAAAACAATGGAAAATAAAACATGAATCATGAAACAAGAGATATAATAAATAGACAGCCAACCAAAGCGATTTGCCTTGATATATACATAAAACCCGAACAGTTTAATCCTTTTACAACCACGCCACAGTTCTACAGCACTTAAGATTTACAACGACTATGACGGACAGTGGCCCGCCATACCCGAATGTACAAGAACCTACAACTCAGGGAACACATACCAAAAGATAAGCCTCGGAGAAACGGAGCTTCCCAAAACGAATTGAGATCCCGAGAGCGAGGATCCACGACCGATGTACCTACTGCGGCATGAACGCGGCCGAAGGAGGTCGATAACAGTACCAAGTATGTGAAATCACAACATCAGAATGAAATCATAATAGCTTAACAAGGGAGACATGTATGATAACCAAAATACAAGACGCAACATAAAAGCGGTCAAGTCGTGGACTCACGCCTCAAAGTCACCACTCAAATATAACTATGGGTCTCACGCCATAACATCCATCATGTTCGCATCATGGCGCGTGCCGGAATCGCTTCGGTGTAGACATGTCCATGATGCAACAATAATAACAAGGCGCGTGGCCACATGCCGGAATCTTGCGACGGTGTAGACACGCCCATGTAACCTCAATAAGAATATCTGGTCAACCACGCGCGTGGCGTACCCCGGAATCTTGCATCGGTGTAGACACGCCCATGTTGCAACAATAATAACAGGCGCGTGGCGCATACCGGAATCTTGCATCGGTGTAG
The DNA here is from genome assembly GCA_029844215.1 of Przewalskia tangutica. Taxonomy (NCBI): domain Eukaryota; kingdom Viridiplantae; phylum Streptophyta; class Magnoliopsida; order Solanales; family Solanaceae; genus Przewalskia; species Przewalskia tangutica. The sequence continues at coordinate 72,622,953 of CM056727.1, forward strand.
ACATGTCCATGTTACCTCAATAATATCTTTGGGTGGTCAACCCTGCCGCATGGCCACATGCCCCCGGAATACTGCATCGTTGTAGACATGTCCATGTGACATCAACAACAAGACACTAATCAAAATGGAAACATACCCGTGGAATTCTCCATCACCGCCAAAGACGCCCAAGTAAGTTCTCGACAAGTCAACCGGCCTCTATCGAGACCGGTAACGTAAATACCACTGGCACAACAAAGGCTATCATCACAAGCATAGGCAAGTTTCACAACAACAAGCATAGGCAAGTTTCACAACAACAAGCATAGGCAAGCTTCACACAACTCAAAGTACTTTCATATTATGCCAAAGTCCGGGTTTTAACCCCAAAGTACTACATACGTTAAGTTCTTTTAAAAGAGATCCATTACTTTTATAAAAGTCACCCGATACCGTAGTATAAGAATGACCAACCCACATCCCTTTTCAACATCAAGTAACAACATTCTTTTCCTAAGTTCCATTTGCCTAGTTTCAATTACTCAAGCTTCTCATTTCAAATGGTTTCATAGTTCATAAACTTAATCACTTGATTTCTTTTAGAACAATTGAGTAATATAAGTCTCGCGTGAGAGTAGGTTATTCTTGTTTACAACATTCTTATTACATGACCATGATCTAGAAAATGTAATATCATTTTGTCTCATCTTAGTTTCTACGCGGATGGAGGTTTCTCTTGGTTTTAATACGATACATCATTATTCAATACATTTTCCTTTATTAATTTGCGATTGGTCCTGTCGATACACATTCGATTTCCAAATCAAGAAACATTATCCCTTTAAATAAAACCAAGTACTCATTACTCACGAATGAGGTTTCACACAAACATCCTCATTAAAACAAATAAGTTAAGTCTCTTATCTTATAAGATCAAGTCTCTTAACTTCTAACATCATAAACCATTTTCTTTACCTCTCTTAAGACATTATACCTAACTCCCATAAAGCTAGTATAACTCTTTTTAAAACCTTTTAAAACCAAGTGTTACTCTCTTCCAAAACGATTTATAAATCTTTTGAAATACATCAAGTTCTTTATTATAACTAGCGATTATAATTCACATCGATTACCTTTTAAAACCACAAAGTATTTTCTTACCTACATAAAGTGTTATAACCAACTTCCCATAAAGTCGTTATAACACTTTATGTTTAAGAACAATCAAACACGCTTAACACGTATGCGTCTACCGCACTACATAGTTCACACGTATCATGCTAGAAGAGATAGGAAGAGGTTCACATACCTCGCGACGATTTATCGACAATAAGCAAAATGCTCCAAGTACTACAACCTTGCTAGCCCTTTCCACTCCTCGAGCAGAATACGCTACTCTTAGTACTTTCACCTATAAAGGTCACAAACGCCTATTAACCCCAAAACACAAGTTCTATCTTTCTACGAAAATTCAAAGACTCTCCCCGCAACAGCGTAAATCTCCTCCTCTATCGAGGCCGGCTACCAAGCCAACCAGTGGGGTTCACGCCTAACCTGGACGTGTACCATCCTACTCAAGAATACTACACGCCATCGCAATCAAATCCTAGGTAATTACAAATTCGCTTCTTCTCTTTATTAACCTTCATGTGATTACTGCTCAATTCTTCATTCTTCAGCTTAAGTCAAAAGACATTGCCACAATACCAAGTTCAGTTCTATATATAGTATACAACAACTATATATTCAACACATATGTAATTTCCAATTACAATAGGACAAGATATTTACCTCGATAAGCCCAAAATTATCCGAGTTTAATGTCGCTCTCCCGAGCAAGGTTTAGCTCCTACTCCGAGTGCTCCAATCCGCTCCAACAACCCTTAGAAGTTCTAACCAACTTCTCTTAAGTACTTCAAACAACAATGAAGATTTCCTTAGGGTTTCGATTTGAGACTAAAAAGGACAAAAGGTAGTATTTGCTCTACGATAGAGGTATCTTTGGAATACTACAAGGTATAAGGCTAAGGTATTTTGGGCATTATAACAATACTAGGAGTATTTCTATACCACAACAAGGGTATTATACGAAAACAACTAGGCTAGTGGGTACCCACGCCAAGGCACCACAAGGGGAGGGTGGCCTCTCGGCCAAAGCCAATTTTTAAGGAGAGGGCTCTTCGACGCAGAGTCAACAAGAGGGAGGAGGGTTTCCAAGACTTGGAAGATTTTGATGAATGAAGTCTTCAAAGAGAGGGGTATTTATAGCAAAACCAAAAGCCAACCAACGGCCAAGATCCTTCCAAGTGTATAGCAAGTGTAAGGCCAAGATCAAGCCAAGTGCACCCTAACCCTACTCCACAAAACACGGCACAAAACAAGCCACAAAACAAGGCACAAAACCATGAACCAATCGGCCAGGCCAAGCTCCTCTTTATCGTCAACGAGGGTGACAAGTGTCACCCTCCGTTGTCCAAAATGTTCCGCTGTTCGGAAAAATCCGCAAAAATACTAAATGACATAGCCGGAATTTTCCCAACGTAGTGGAAACGTTTCGTAAAACGACGACTTATTCGCACTTGTGCCCAAATTTCAACCAAAGCCAATTCTTAAGGCAAAAAAATTAATACGTACGCCCTCACGTATATACTCTGGAAATACGGGGTATAACATTCTTCCCCCCTTAGAAACATTCGTCCTGAATGTTCCTTCAAGGTCTCAAAACAACAAAGCGCCGATAGTCTTCACCGCTATACGCACGAAAACAATCATGCCACACCCGCCACAAAACACACGCTCACTTCTCCTTACTCGTAGTACTGGCCACGAACACTCGAACTCGTTCTAGTGTCCGCACCACACTTCGCCAACGCTCGTTTCCAACCCTTGGAGTCACTACCTCCAAACTTGATCATCTCACTAACCTCAATTTCCCCTAAGGCCATTCCCGGCCTTCACGAACTGATTCTGATCGAACGTATCCACGAACTCATACGATGGTCATCTAAACTTGGGCCTAGCACTCGTGACCACCGCCACCGGCGGGACCACCCAGCTGACCCTTCCTCAAACGGACGCGGGTTGGCCCGCATGGCCCCAACCCGACCATCGTAGCGCCAACTCTCTAGTTTCTAGATCCGAACAATCTTATTCTCTACAGTCGAAAGCTACCACTTCCATTTCACACTACCTGTGACTTACCCTTTTCACTAACTGTGTTTCTAAATCACATTTTAGCACAAAGCTATCCAAACATATCATTAAACACATCGACAACATCAATACACACAAAACTCTAGAGGGTTAAGGATATACCTGAAACTAGGCGGTTCAAGGACCGCTAAAATCGAACTTCCACCGCGACTCTACCGTGGCCCGCAATCGCCTAGTAGTCAGGCTATCCTACCGCTACCCGCTGGACAAGCCGTCATATGGCCTCGCTGGCGCAAGAATAACAAGCTCCTCGTACTACGACACTCCCAAAATGCGGTCTACTACATCGCCACACCGAGGTAGTGATCGTGATCCGCCAACACCCTACTCCCCGATCATTCAAACTCGGGAGCCCCGACCGCCTCGAATATCCTGCGGTCCCGGCGTCGCGGAGGACTACTCGCAATGGCGGAGGTACATAACTAGTTCGGCCACGAGGCGGTCCGCTCGAAAGTCGCCAAAATATCCGACCGCCTTGGCCTTCTTCTGGCGAAAGTCGTCCACCTGCCGATCTTCGCGCCTCGCACTCCGCGCACGAGCTCGAACGCGGCAATGTCCATGCCCTACAAGAGAAACACCCAACAACTCTCTCGCTAGGTAATCATCGAGCCTCAGAACATATCTGCACTCGATCCTCCATACTAGCTACTAATGCGGAACATACCGCCAATGAGTCGAACTCCACATTGTACTCCCGAATCAGACGCTCGCTTCGCCTCAACATCAAAAACTGTTTACCGAGCCCTCCTCATTTGTGGAGGCAAGAAATGTGCCGAAGGCCCCAAAACTCGCCCCAAACGGCCGGAAGTGCATGCTCTCCCGAAAGCTCCCACGAGTCAAACCAATCGATCATGTATCACGCACCGATGCGAACTAAATGTCACCGACTCGCCTTCAAGCTCGATCACCCGCATGATCTCTTCAGAATCGACGGATGAACTCCTGCGATCATCCTCCGCCTCGACCAGAAACTCAAAGTGCTACAACTAAGGAAATCCGTAGCCTCAAATCGCTCGCCTCAGCGCACCATGCCGCTGAATCGAATCGGCTGGCCCACTTATCTCATATCCGCCACAACTCGCCAATAATCGGGCCATCTCTCGCGACCCATCTCTCCCGCCTGCATCGCGGATCGAGGCTCGTGTATCAGAGTCTCAGCAGCCCACCGCCGCGGCTCTAAACTCGCTGGCCGGGCGGCGTCGCAAAACTCGCCGTCAAGCACTACTCAGTATCGACGCTCGCGCTCGCATCTCGAATCCCACTAGCAGCTCTCACGCTGCCTTGCCCTTCTGGGCCTCGTTGCCTTTTCGCAGAGGCATAATCGTAAAACGAAACACGCTGGAGGGTCCAACTTACAACATACTCTAAGGCACGATCTCGTAATGAGAAGAATAGAAACTAATCCTAAATGTCCTATAGCCTCCTGACATAGATGTGGTGCACAACACACCGATAATCAAGACTTACTAGACACGTCAGACACTTTCCGAGGACTAATCGCTCGATACCACTTTGTAACGCCCAACCCGGCCCGCATCGTGCCTTACCCCGCACCCTAGTGATACAACATCGAGAAAACCAGCGGAAAATAAAACATGAATCATGAAACAAGAGATATAATAAATAGACAAAGCAACCAAAACAGCTGCTTCAAAGATATACATAAAACCCAATGGGCTTTAATCCTTTTACAACCCCGCCACAACAGCTTCTATGCACTTAAGATTTACAACGACTATGACGGACAGGCCCCGCCATACCCCGAATGTACAAGAACCTACAACTCAGTGGAACACATACCAAAAGATAAGCCTCCGAGAAACGGAGCTTCCCAAAACGCCGAACCGAGATCCCGAGAGCGAGGATCCACGACCGATGTATTTCTACTGCGCAGATGAACGCAGCCCGGGCGAGGTCAAGATAACAGTACCAAGTATGTGAAATCACAACATCAGAATGAAATCATAATAGCTTAACAAGCGGAGACATGTATGATAACCAAAATACAAGACGCAACATAAAAGTAGCCAAGTCGTGACTCACGCCTCAAAGTCACCACTAAATATAACTATGGGTCTCACGCCCATAACATCCATCATGTTCGCATCATGGCCGCATGCCCCTAATATCGCTTCTGCAGACATGTCCATGATGCAACACACAATAAGCGCCGCATGGCCACATGCCCCGGAATCGTGACGGTGTAGACATGCCCATGTAACCTCAATAAGAATATATCGTCAACCCCGCCGCACGGCCACATGCCCCGAATCAGACGGTAGACACGCCCATGTTGCAACACATAATAAGGCCGCATGGCCACATGCCCCGAATCGTGACGGCAGACGGTATGTCCATGTTACCTCAATAACAATATATCGGGTGGTCAACCCGCCGCATGGCCACATGCCCGGAATCGCAGACGGCAGATACGCCCATGTGACATCAACAACAAGACAAGAATCAAAATGGAAACATACCCGTGGAATTCTCCATCACCGCCAAAGACGCCCAAGTAAGTTCTCAACAAGTCAACCGCCTCTATCGAGAGACCCAGAATACGTAAATACCACACCGCACAACAAAGGCTATCATCACAAGCATAGGCAAGTTTCACAACAACAAGCATAGGCAAGTTTCACAACAACAAGCATAGGCAAGCTTCACACAACTCAAAGTACTTTCATATTATGCCAAAGTCCGGTTTTAACCCCAAAGTACTACATACGTTAAGTTCTTTTAAAAGAGATCCATTACTTTTATAAAAGTCACCCGATACCGTAGTATAAGAATGACCAACCCACATCCCTTTTCAACATCAAGTAACAACATTCTTTTCCTAAGTTCCAGCTTTGCCTAGTTTCAATTACTCAAGCTTCTCATTTCAAATGGTTTCATAGTTCATAAACTTAATCACTTGATTTCTTTTAGAACAATTGAGTAATATAGGTCTCAAGTGAGAGTAGGTTATTCTTGTTTACAACAGTCTCTTTACAGAGGCCATCTTCTAGAAACTGTATATCATTTTGTCTCCTATTATTTTCTATGCAGATGAGGTTTCTACCGGTTTTAATACGATACATCATTATTCAATACATTTTCCTTTATTAACGCTGCAGTTGGTCTCTGTCGATACACATTCCGATTTCAAATCAAGAAACATTATCCCTTTAAATAAAACCAAGTACTCATTACTCACGAATGAGGTTTCACACAAACATCCTCATTAAAACAAATAAGTTAAGTCTCTTATCTTATAAGATCAAGTCTCTTAACTTCTAACATCAAGAAACCATTTTCTTTACCTCTTAAGACATTATACCTAACTCCCATAAAGCTAGTATAACTCTTTTTAAAACCTTTTAAAACCAAGTGTTACTCTCCTTCCAAAACGATTTATAAATCTTTGAAATACATCAAGTTCTTTATTATAACTAGCCGCTTATAATTCACATCGCTTACCTTTAAAACCACAAAGTATTTTCTTACCTACATAAAGTCGTTATAACCAACTTCCCATAAAGTCGTTATAACACTTTATGTTTAAGAACAATCAAACACGCTTAACACATGTACGCTACCGCACTACATAGTTCACACGTATCATGCTAGAAGAGATAGGAAGAGGTTCACATACCTCGCGACGATTTATCGACAATAAGCAAAATGCTCCAAGTACTACAACCTTGCTAGCCCTTTCCACTCCTCGAGTAGAATACGCTACTCTTAGTACTTTCACCTATAAAGGTCACAAACGTCTATTAACCCCAAAACACAAGTTCTATCTTTCTACAGAAAATTCGGCAAAGACTCCCCTCCGCAACAAACAGCGTAAATCTCCTCCTCTATCGAGGCCGGCTACCAAGCCAACCAGGGGGGGGTTCACACGTCTAACCGGACGTGTACCATCCTACTCAGTAATACTACACCAGTCTACTGCAATACAGTCCTAGGTAATTACAGTTCAGTTCTTCTCTTTATTAACCTTCTATGTGATTACTGTTCAATTCTTCATTCTTCAGGCTTAAGTCAAAAGACATTGCCACAATACCAAGTTCAGTTCTATATATAGTATACAACAACTATATATTCAACACATATGTAATTTCCAATTACAATAGGGGGACAAGATATTTACCTCGATAAGCCCAAAAATTATCCGAGTTTAATGTCGCTCCTGAGCAAGGTTTAGCTCCTACTCCGAGTGCTCCAATCCGCTCCAAACAACCCTTAGAAGTTCTAACCAACTTCTTAAGTACTTCAAACAACAATGAAGATTTCCTTAGGGTTTCGGTTTGAGACTAAAAGGACAAAAGGTAGTATTTCTGCTCTACGATAGAGGTATCTTTGGAATACTACAAGGTACTAGGCTAAGGTATTTTGGGCATTATAACAATACTAGGGAGTATTTCTATACCACAACAAGGGTATTATACTAAAACAACTAGGCTAGTGGGGTACCCTACGCCAAGGCACCACAAAGGGAGGGTGGCCTCTCGCCAAAGCCAATTTTTAAGGGGAGAGGGCTCTTGGACGAGAGTCAACAAGAGGGAGGAGGGGTTTCCAAGACTTGGAAGATTTTGATGAATGAAGTCTTCAAAGAGAGGGGGGTATTTATAGCAAAACCAAAAGCCAACCAATGGCCAAGATCCTTCCAAGTGTATAGCAAGTGTAAGGCCAAGATCAAGCCAAGTGCACCCTAACCCCTACTCCACAAAACATGGCACAAAACAAGCCACAAAACAAGGCACAAAACCATGAACCAATCGCCAAGGCCAAGCTCCTCTTATCGTCCAACGAGGGTGACAAGTGTCACCCTCCCGTTGGTCCAAAATGTTCCGCTGTTCTAAAAATCCGCAAAAATACTAAATGACATAGCCGAATTTTCCCAACGTAGTCGTGGAAACGTTTCGTCAGAAAACGACTCTATTCGGCACTTGTGCCCAAATTTCGAACCAAAGCCAATTCTTAAGGCAAAAAAAAAAATTAATACGTACGCCCTCACGTATATACTCTGGAAATACGGGGTATAACAGCAAGTTTCACAATAACAAGCATAGGCAAGTTATACACAACTCAAAGTACTTTCATTTTATGCCAAAGTCCGGGTTTTAACCCTAAAGTACTACGTACGTTAAATTCCTTTTAAAGAGATCCATTCCTTTTATAAAAGTCACCCGATACCCGTAGTATAAAAATAGAGTGACTTACATCTTTTAAGTAAACCAAAACAACTTCCATACTTTCCTTTTTAAAACCAATTAAGGCAATACCATGCCTTCTTTTTAGACCAAAACACTTCTCTTTTTAAAGTCAAGTTACCACATTAAAACCAATGATAAAACCCTTCTTTTGTTTTCATAAAGTCGTTATAACCAACTTCCCATAAAGCTTGTTATAACACTTTATGTTTTAAACCATTTTAAGACAACACAATGCCCTTCTTTTCCCTAAAGTTCCAGTTTGCCTAATTTCAATTACGCAAGTCTCTTTTTTTGAAAAGTTTCATAGTTCAATGTCTTAATCTCTTTTTAAAACAATTGAGTAACATATGCCATAGGCGAGTAGGTTATTCTTGTTCATAATCAATCTTATTAAGCAGCCATGATCTAGAAAATGTAATATCATTTTGTCTCATCTTAGCTTCTATGCAGATGGAGGTTTCTACTGGTTTTAATAATACTTCATTATCCAATACATTTTCCTTTATTAACGCTGCAGTGGTTTGTCGATACACATTCGATTTCAAATCAAGAAACATTATTCCTTTTAAAAACCACGCACTCATTACTCACGAATGAGGTTTCACACAAAACTCATATTAATTCATTTAAGTTAAGTCTCTTATCTTATAAGATCAAGTCTCTTAACTTCTAAAATCAAGAAACCATTTTCTTTATTCTCCTAAGACGTTATACCTAACTCCCCATAAAGCTAGTATAACTCTTTTTAAAACCTTTAAAACCAAGTGTTACTCTTCTTTCAAAAATGGTTTCTTAACTCTTGTGACATACTTCAAGTTTCTTATTATTCAGGCTTAAGTCAAAAGACATTGCCGCATAACCACGCTCAATTAGCACACGACGCTCACCGCATTACATATTATTCAGGCTTAAGTCAAAAGACATTGTCGTACAACTACGTTCAATTAGCACACGTACGTCTACCGTACTACATATTATTCAGGCTTAAGTCAAAAGACATTGCCGTACAACTACGTTCAATTAGCACACGTACGTCTACCGTACTACATATTATTCAGGCTTAAGTCAAAAGACATTGCCGTACTATATATATCTTCCTTTAAAATATCATGATCAAGAGTATAGGAAGAATCACATACCTCGCGACGATTATCGACTATAAGCAAAACGCTCCACGGCTATAACCCGGCTAGCCTTGTCCACCTTCTAAGTAGCACATGCTACTTGCAAAACATTCAACCAATAACGGTTATCAGTCTACTGTAATACAGTCCTATGTAAGTACAGTTTAACTTTTACTTGCATTCTTCTGAAGTGATTTCAGTTCAATCCTTTTCTGTAATATCCTTCTATTACAGTTCAAATCTTTTCTATGAATCTTATAGTCATTTCTACTACGACAGTATGTAATTTCCAATTACAATAGAAGGACAGTAGTATTTACCTCGATGAGCCCAAAAATTATCCAAGTATAATGTCGCTCCTGAGCAACGTTTAGCTCCTACTCCGTGCGCTCCAAGAAACCCTTAGAAGTTCTACGCAACTTCTACTTATAACTTCAACTACGGGTGAAGATTTACTTAGGGTTTCGTTTTGTGGCTAAAGAAGGTATAATAGTATTTTCTGGGCTTTCGTATAAGTGTAACCTTGGGAATACTACAAGGTATTTGGGCCAAGGTATTTGGGCATTATAACAATACTAGGAGAGTATTTCTATACCACAACAAGGGGTATTATACGAAAACAACTAGGCTAGGGGGGGTACCCCTCGGCTAGGGCACCACAAAGGGGGGAGGGGGAGGCTCTCGGCCAAGGGCCTTTCTAAAAGGGGGAGGGGGCTTTGGACGAAAGCAAACAAGAGGGAGGGAGTATTTGAGACTTAGAAAGATTGCTCAAGTTTTGGATGAAGAAAGTCTTCAAGTAAGGGGAGTATTTATAGGCTAACCAAAGGCCAACCAATGGCCAAGATGAAGACAAGTGTGGTGCAAGTGTAGGGCTAGATTTTAACCATGTGGACCTTATCCATCTACCACACCAACTTGCACAAATATCCTACCTAACCCAAGGCACAAAAAACGTGCCTTAGCCTTGCCTTTGCCGTCCACTTGCTTCCAATGTGAGGGTGACACTTGTCACCCTCCCGTTGGTCCAAAATGTTTCGTCTCTCGGAAAAATCCGCAAAAATTAGAAATGACATAGCCGGAATTTTCCCTTCGCAAGTTTAGTAAAACGTTTCGTCGAAAAACGACTCCTTTCGGCACTTGTGCCCAAATTTCGAACCTAGCCAAACTTTTAAGGCTCAAATTATATACGTACGCCCTCATGTACATACTCCGGAAATACGGGGTATAACAGAAACAAAGGAAGTGCTGCCCAATTTTTCGTAGAAATTGGAACATTACTTAGTCCATAACCTACCCTTAAAGGCATGTAGTTGATAGACATGCTATTATCATTATAGGTTAAAGTTCTACGGGCGACGTATTCCACTTAACGGATTTGTCATGACCCGAACCCCGGGCCCACGACTGGTGCCCTACCTCGGCACCCTTCTACCCATACAACACAAGTAACCCGCAGAAGCTAAATAACACTAATTTTTTTTCTTTTAACAAATAAAGGCAAAGCCGGTAAAACTGCCATAATATATAATACCCGAATAGGACTACGACTGTACAACAATATAAATACAACTCACGCAAGTCCAAATTTACATATGAATATTGCACTCTAAGAGTTTGACAACAACTATGACGGGAAAAGGCCCCGTCGTACCCATATCTGTACATACGACTATAATACAACTCCGTACCAAATGACAAGACTCCGGAATAGTGGAGTTGTCTCAATAGAGCCGATCGAGATCCTAAGCTCATGATCACCCAATCGAGTACCTAATACACTGGCATGAACGCAAATTTCAAAGCGGGGGTCAGTACAACATGTGCCAAGTATGTAAACATGAAGTACAGTAAACAAGATCATAACTGTATAAAAAAATGACAGGGACAAGTATGAAAAATCAAATACTAGATCCTTGTCACGACCCGTTCCGGGGCCCGTGACTGGTGCCTTACCCGGGCACCCAAGTAGTCATACATCAGAGTAATCAGCGGAATATAAAACAAGACATGAAACAGTTGTAAAAAGAGACACAGTTTATGTGAGAAAATGTCGCTTTCGCATATATACATAACATAGTTTTGCGCTTACATCCCAACTGCATAACAGACTACTGCACTTAAGGAAGTAACAACTATGGCGGGACAGTGGCCCCGCCATACCCCGAATGTACAAACTGCCTACAATACAGGAGATCATACCAAAAAGTAGAGCCTCGGAGAAGATGGAGCTCCCGACACCAATGCAAAGAGATCCTAAGGATGTGGATCTAGCACTGCTGCCCTTACCGCAGATTTAACGCACTCCAAGGAGGTCAAGATAATGTACTAAGTATGTGAAACAGGAAAGTACTTAAATGAAATCATATCATTTTAAAACCAGTTTACAAATATGTATGAAACAACCAAGGAAACCGCACATAGTGCCACATCACAAACAAGAGCAACAATAGGTAAATCAGAATGTGTCTTTTCTAGGCCGCGAATGATCGCAGGCCAATTGCCCATAGTATCATTAAGCAAGCCTAACTCGACTCGTAGTCCGCATAGGCCACTCACTTAGGCCCGCATAGGTATAACCCGCATCGAGGGTAGCTACTCCTCGGCAACGTCCTGGACTCGTAGTCCGCATGGCCACATAGACCGCATGAGGTATAACCCCGCACACTAACCTGGAACTCTCGTAGCTCCGCATAGGTCCCCTGGACCCGCATGAGGTATTCTCGAATCATGGTCCTGCATCGCTCGAGTCTACCCCGACGGAGGCGCCTTAACCCCAGAATATGTCAAGAGGTGAGTGATATAATACCAACATAACAGCTTATCGTTAAACCACATAAGCACAACAAGAATACCCTCTTATACAAATGTTATAAGTCACTACCGCACATAGCATCATATCATGTCTACTTATCAAACCATTTTATTATTCTTTCATAAATCAATATAAGTCTGTTATAAACACATAAGTAAACTGTTCCTTTTATCATTCTTAAGTTGTTATACCTAACTTCCCATAAAGCTAGTATAACTCTTAAGCTTGATGTTTAAAAACCAATTAGTTCTCTTCTGTAAGAAAATGATTCAATATTCTTTTGAAATGCTTTAAGATCCTTATTATTCAGGCTTAAGTCGCAAGACATTGCCGTAAGTATTATTCAGGCTTAAGTCAAAAGACATTGCCGTAGTTATTATTCGATTAACACACGTACGCTCACCGTACTACATATATATTTTAAAATATCATGCTTTAGGAAGAATCACATACCTTCTCAATAAAACCACCGCCAAGTTGAATATGTCGCGCAGAGAATCAACCTATAATAGTCGACACGCCTATCAACGCTCGTAATACTCAAAACAGCTTCTAAGCGTAGGGTTCTCTATCTTACGGAAAATTGGGCAGCACTTCCCTACCCGGTGAGCTACTCAAGTTCATCGTGAAAACAAATTCTAAGTAAGTACTGCTTTGATTATTCTTCTTTAAACCCTTCTATCGTGATAACATTCAATTCTATTCTTTAATATCCTTCTAAGTATTTATACCTATTTCTATACTTCTACAGATGTATTCTCTAATTACAAAAGAAGGACAAGTTTATTTACCTCTAAGCCCAATAATATCCTAGATAAAGTCGCTACTGAGCAAGGTTTAGCTCCTAAGTCAGACGCTCCTAGCTCCAAGAAAACCTTAGAAGTTCTTCACAACTTCTACTAATGACTAAGGGATTTGGGCTAGGTATTTTGGGCATTATAACAATACTAGAAGGCAACTTTTCTACCAAGGGAGGGGGTAGGTTTCGACTAGGCTGGGGCCCTCGCCAAACTTTACTCAAAGGGGAGGTGTTGGACGAAATGCTCACAAAGGGAAAGGGAGGATTTTTCAAGACTTGAAGTAATTTTGTGGATGAAGAACTCTTCATCACAAGAGGGGTATTTATAGGTCAAGGGATGGCCAACCAATGGCCAAGATTATGCCAAGTGCAAGGCAAGTGTAAGGTCAAGATTTGGGCAAGTGTCCTTAGCCAACTTGCACACAAAATATCCTACCAACTCCAAGACAAAAATGGCCATCCACCCGCCTAATGCCGCCCACATCCATCAATTGAAGGGTGACAAGTGTCGCCCTCCCGTTGGTCCAAAATGTTTCGTCTCTCGGAAAAATCCGCAAAAATTAGAAATGACATAGCCGGAATTTATCCTACGCGAGTTGTGTAAAACGTTTCGTCGGAAAACGATTCTTTTAGTGAGTTGTGCCCAAGTATTTTCGTCCAAGCCTAACTTTTAAGGCTCAACCAGACGTATTCCTCACGCATATACTGAAATACGGGTATAACAATCCTACCGTACAAAAATAAGAGCCAATCAGACTTGTATCACTGCACTTCGCACTTCGCACTCATCAGACATCAGACTGTACTAATCGTACTATTGTATCACTGTACTTTATAAAAATGATTCAACTGTACCCTTTTTAAAATAAGAGTCAACTGTGCCTTTAAATACTCTTTTTATAAAAACCTGGGCACCAAAATATCATGCACTCAATAATCTAAGTAACCTCTTTTTAGAAAATCTGGGCACCAAAATATCATGCACCCAATAATCTAATCAACTATCTTTTTAGAAAATCTGGGCACCAAAATATCATGCACCCAATAATCTAAGTAACATCTTTTTAGAAAATCTGGGCACCAAAATATCATGCACCCAATAATCTAAGTAACATCTTTTTAGAAAATGTGTGGCACCACATATCATGTACCAATCACATATAAAAAAAACTTTCCTTTTAGAATGTGTGGCACCACATATCATGTACCAATCACATATAAAAACTTTCCTTTTAGAAATGTGTGGCACCACATATCATGTACCAATCACATATAAAAACTTTCCTTTTAGAAATGTGTGGCACCACATATCATGTACCAATCACATATAAAATGTTATACCCCGTATTTCCAGAGTATGTACGTGAGGGCGTACGTATTAAATTTTTGCCTTAAGAATTGACAAGTTTCGAAATTTAGGCACAAGTGCCGAAAGGAGTCGTTTTTCGACGAAACGTTTTACTAAACTTGCGAAGGGAAAATTCCGACTATGTCATTTCTAATTTTTGCGGATTTTTCCGAGAGACGAAACATGTTGGACCAACGGGAGGGTGACATGTGTCACCCTCACATTGAATGAGTGTGGGCGGTAATGCTTGGCCGAATAGGTGGCATGGTTAGGTAGGATATTTTGTGCAAGTTGTGTGGTAGATGGATAAGGTGCACATGGCTTAATCCTAGCCTTACACTTGCCTAACACTTGGAGTGATCTTGGCCATTGGTTGGCCATGGCTTGACCTATAAATACCCCTCTAAGTTGATGAACTTCTTCATCCTAAATTGTTCTAAGTGTTAAAAATCCTCCCAACCCTCTTAGTGTGAGCTTTTCGTCCCTCTCCCCCCCTCCTAGTTGAGCTTGGCCGAGAGCCACCACACCCTCCCCCTTGTGAAGCCTTGGCCGAGGGGTACCCCCCCCCTAGCCTAGTTGTCTCGTATAAATACCCCCCTTTTTGTGGTATAGAAATACTCTCCAAGTATTGTTATAATGCCCAAATACCTTGGCCCAAATACCTTGTAGTATTCCCAAGGTTACACTTATACAAAAGCCCAAATACTATTATACTTCCTTTAGCCACTAAACGAAACCCTAAGGAAAACCTTCAGAGTCGGTTGAAGTGTTAAGTAGAAGTTGGTAAGAACTTCTAAGGGTTGTTTGGAGCGTGTTGGAGCGCACGGAGTAGGAGCTAAACCTTGCTCAGGATCGACTTATAACTTGGATAATTTTGGGCTTATCGAGGTAAGCACTCTTAACCTTCTGTTGTAATTGGAAACTACATGTTGTTGGAATATATAGTTAAGGTATACTATATATAGAATTGAACATAGTTGTGCGGCAATGTCTTTTGACTTAAGCCTGAATAATACTTACGGCAATGTCTTTTGACTTAAGCCTGAATAATACTTACGGCAATGTCTTGCGACTTAAGCCTGAACTTTAAGATGAGAACTGAACTGTAATTACTTAGGATCAGACATAAGAGACTTGTATAGCATTCTCGTGAAATAGAATTGTACATGTCCTAAGTTAAGCGTGTAAACCCCGGTTGGCTTGGTAGCCTACGATAGAGAGAGAATTACGCTCATGTGTGGGGAGAGGTTCGCGAATTTTACGTAGAATATTCTACGCCGGATCTAAAGATATTAATAAGTGCCTTGTGGCCTCTATAGGTTGTAGTACTACGTGTGGAGTGATCTGCTTGGCTTAGAGTGTAGCCGACGGTTTGAGGTACTGGGAGCGTTTTGCTATTAGTCGATAATCGTCGCGAGGTATGTGAACCTCTTCTTATCTGTTCTAGTATGATATGTGTATAACTATGTAGTACGGTGACGCATACGTGTTAAATGTATTTGATTGTTTTTAAACATAAAGTGTTATAACGGCTTTATGGGAAGTTGGTTATAACAGCTCTATGTAAATGAGAAATGCTTTGTGGTTTTTTTTAAAAAAGATAACTGATTTGACTTATAACCGACTTGATGTGTGATAATAAAGAACCTTGAAGTATTCTAAAAGATTAAGAAACCTTTTTGAAAGAAGTGTATACTTGGCTTGAAAACATAAGAGTTATACCAGCTTTATGAGAAGTTAGGTGTAACCTCTTAAGAGAGATAAAAAGAATGGTTTAATGGTTTAGAAGTTAAGAGACTTATTCTTAAAAGATAAGAGACTTGACTTAATATGGATGTTTGTGTGAAACCTCATTCGTGAGTAATGAGTACTTGGTTTTTGAAAGGAATAATGTTTTACTGATTTCGGAAATCAGAATGTGTATCGACAAACCACTGCAGCGTTAATAAAGGAAAATGTATTGAATAATTAAGTATTATTAAAACCAGTAGAAATGTTATACCCCGTATTTTCAGAGTATGTACGTGAGGACGTACGTAGAAAATTTGAGCCTTAAGTTAGGCAAGTTTCGAAATTTGTACACAACACCCGATTAGAGTCGTTTTTCGACGAAACATTTCATTAGCTTTGTTGGGAAAATTCGGCTATGTCATTTATTATTTTTGCGGATTTTTCCGAGAGACGAACATTTTGGATCAACGAGGGTGACATGTGTCACCTCACATCGATGAGGTTGGCAATGGTGGACGATTGGGCCTTGGCTTTTGTCAAGGATTAGGTAGGATATTTTGGTGGTAGATGGATAAGGTGTACTTAGGTGAATCCTAGCCCTACACTTGCTATACACTTGGATGGATCTTGGCCATTGGTTGGCCATTCCTTGACCTATAAATACCCCCCTAAGCTTGAAGAGTTCTTCATCCAAAAATGTGCCTAAGTCTTGAAATCTCCCTCCCCTCTCCTTGTTGTATTCGTCCGCCACACCCCTCCCCCCTTTGAGAAGGCCCCTTGGCCGAAAGTATCCCCCCCCTCCTAGTAGTGCTAGCCGTGGGGTACACCCCCCCCCTAGCCTAGTTGTCTCGTATAAATACCCCCTTTGTGGTATAGAAATACTCTCCAAAGTATTGTTGTAATGTCCAAATACCTTGGCCCAAATACCTTGTAGTATTCCCAAGGTTACACTTATAAAAGCCAGAAAATACGATTATACTTTCCTTTAGCCACTAAACGAAACCCTAAGGAAATCTTCATTATTGTTTGAAGTACTTAAGAGAAGTTGGTTAGAACTTCTAAGGGTTGTTTGGAGCGGATCGAGCACTCGGAGGAGGAGCTAAACCTTGCTCGTGAGAGCGACATTCAACTCGGATAATTTTTGGGCTTATCGAGGTAAATATCGTGTCCCCCATTTGGAATTGGAAATCACATAAGTGTTGAATATAGAGTTGTTGTATACTAGATATAGAACTGAACTTAGTCTTGTGGCAATGTCTCTTGACTTAAGCCAGAAGAATAAAGAATCGAATCGAATCAGTAATTACATAGGCTGTATTAAGATCAGACTTGTAGCATTCTTGTGTAGTAGAATTGTACACGTCCGTTAGGCGTGTAAACCCCTCGGTTGGCTTGTAGCCTACCGATAGAGGAGAGATTTACGCTGCATGTGGGAGGTGTGCCGAATTTTCAGAGATTATGGAACGTTGAGATCTAGATGTTAATAAGCGCCTTGTGGCCTTATAGGTTGAAGTACTACGTGGAGTGATCCACTTGGCTTAAGGAGCGGCGGTTTGGGGTACTTTGAGCGCTTTTGCTATTAGTCGACAATCGTCGCGAGGTATGTGAACCTCTTCCTATCTCTTCTAGCATGATATGTGTGAACTATGTAGTACGCAGACGCGTCGTGTTAATCGTGTTTGATTGTTTAAACATAAAGTGTTATAACGGCTTTATGGGAAGTTGGTTATAACTTTATGTAGGTAAGAAAATACTTTGTGGTTTTAAAAGGTAATCGATGTGAATTATAATCGCTAGTTATAATAAAGAACTTGATGTATTTCAAAAGATTTATAAATCGTTTTGGAAGGAGAGTAACACTTGGTTTTAAAAGGTTTTAAAAAGAGTTATACTAGCTTTATGGGAGTTAGGTATAATGTCTTAAGAGAGGTAAAGAAAATGGTTTATCATGTTAGAAGTTAAGAGACTTGATCTTATAAGATAAGAGACTTAACTTATTTGTTTTAATGTGAATGTTTGTGTGAAACCTCATTCGTGAGTAATGAGTACTTGGTTTTATTTAAAGGGATAATGTTTTACTGATTTCGAAATCGTAATGTGTATCGATTGCACCACCGCAGCGTTAATAAAGGAAAATGTATTGAATAATGATGAATTGTATTAAAACCAAGAGAAACCTCCATCCGCATAGAAACTAAGATGACAAAATGATATACATTTTCTAGATCATGGTCGTAATAAGAATGTTGTAAACAAGAATAACCTACTCTCACGTGAGACATATATTACTCAATTGTTCTAAAAAGGAATCAAGTGATTAAGTTTGGGAACTATGAAACCATTTGAAAATGAGAACCTTGAGTAATCAAACTAGGCAACCGAACTTAGGAAAAGAATGTTGTTACTTGATTTTGAAAAGGGAATGTGGGTTGGTCATTCTAATACTACGTATCGGGTGACTTTTATAAAAGTAATGGATCTCTTTAAAAGAACTTAACGTATGTAGTACTTTGGGGTTAAAACCCGACTTTGTCATAAAATGAAAGTACTTTGAGTTGTTGTTAAACTTGACTATGCTTGTTGTTGTGAAACTTGCCTATGCTTGTTGTTGTGTAACTTGCCTATGCTTGTGATGATAGCCTTTGTTGTGCAAGTGTGGTATTTACGTATTACCGCTCTCGATAGAGGCGGTTGACTTGTCGAGAACTTACTTGGACGTCTTGGCGGTGATGGAGAATTCCACGTATGTTTCCATTTTGATTATCGTCTTGTTGTTGATGTCACATGGACATGTCTACACCACGCAAAGATTCCGGCATCGCGCCACGCGCCGTTGATTACCCGATATATGGTTATTATCGCAACATGGACGGTCTACACCGACGCAAGATTCCGGCACGTGGCTACGCGCGTGGTTGACCACCCAAGATATTGTTATCGAGGTTACACGGGCATGTCTACACCGGCGCAAGATTCGGGTACGTGGGCCACGCGCCTTGTTATTATTGCATCATCATAGACATGTCTACACCGATGCAGATTCCGGCACGCGCCATGACGCGAACATGATGGATGTTGTGGGCGAGACCCATAGTTATATTTGAGTGGTGACTTTGAGGCGTGAGTCCTCGACTGATCGCTTATGTCGCGATCGTATTTTGGTTATCATACATGTCTCCCGCTTTTAAGCTATTATGATTTCATTTACTGATTTGACGCTTTCACATACTTGGTACTGTCTGATCGACCTCCTTCGGGGCTGCGTTCACGCCGCAGTAGAGGTACATCGGTCGTGGATCCCCGCTCTTAGGATCTCATTTCGTGTTGAAAGCTGCCTTCCTGAGGCTTATCTTTGGTATGTTCCTCGAGTTGTAGGTTCTTGTACATTCGTGGTATGGCGGGCCCCGTCCCGCCATAGTTGTTGTAAATCTTAGAGGTCTCAGAGTAATTGTAGGCGGGGTTTGTAAAAAGGATAATCGTCGGTTTTTATGTATATACCGAAGGCAACCGCTTTGGTGGCCTGCTTATTTATTATATCTCTTGTTTCATGACTCGTGTTTTATTTTCCGCTGGTTTTCTACGATGTTGTATCACTAGGGTGCCCGGTAAGGCACGAATGGGCCCGGTTCGGGCGTTACAAAGTGGTATCGAGCGCTTAGTCCTCGGAAAGTGTCTACGCATCGTGTTCAGTAGTCTTGATTATCGGTGTGTTGTGCACCACATCTATAATCGTGAGGCTATAGGACATTTAGGATTGGTTTCCATTCTTCTCATTCCGAGATCGTGCCTTAGAGGCGTGTTGTAAGTTGACCCTCCGACGTGTTTCGCTTTTACCGATTATGCCTCGCGAAAGGCAACCAGTGGCCCAGGCGGCAAGGCACGGCGGAGTCGCTAGCTGGATTCAGAGGAGTACGAGGCGCAGTCGGCCAAGACTGAGGTAGTGCTTGACGGCGAGTTTTGGCGACCGCCAAAGACCAGAGAGTTTAGAGCCGCAGCATGGTCGCCGAGACTACAAGACTGAGCCTCCACCCCACACCGAGCGGGAGATGGGTCACGCGAGATGGCCCGATTATTGGCCGTGGTCAGGCCGATATGAGGATAGGCCGACACAGTTAGCCTGGCCCAAAGAAGACTGTAGTGCACCCGAGGCGCATGGGTTTGAGGCTACGGGATTTCCTTAGTTGTAGCCCGCTCGAGTTTTACTGTCGAGGCGGAGGATGATCCGCAGAGTTCATCCGTCGATTGTAGAGGATCATGCGGGTGATCAAGGCTTCAGAGATCGAGTCGTGACATTTAGTTCGCATCGGCCGCGTGATACCGCGATCGATTGGTTTGACTCGCGGAGCTTTCCGGGAGAGCATGCACTTCCACCGCTTGGGACGAAGTTTCGGGCCTTCGGCACATTTCTTGCCTCCACAAACGGCGAGGGCTCGCCGGCGATTTTTGATGTTGAGGCGACCCGCGCATAGCCGGGAGTACAATGTGAGTTCGACTCATTGGCGATATGTTCCCGCATTAGTAGCTAGTATGGAGGATCGAGTGCACCGATATGTTACAGGGCTCGATGATTACCTAGCAGAGAGGTGTTCGGGTGTTTCTCTTCACCGCATGACATTGCCCGCATTCGTGCTCATGCACTGCGCGGCGAGCGCAGAGATCGACGCAGCGGACCGCCAAGAAGGCCAAGACGGCGGATATTTTGGCGACTTTCGAGGCGGACCGCCTCGAAGCAGACTAGTTATGTACCTCCGCCATTGCAGAGTGGTCCTCCGCAGCCTTCGACCTCGGGATATTGAGAGCGGTCGTGGCTCCTGTGTTTGAGATGTTCGAGAGTAGGTGTTGGCGGATGCTACCCCTACCTCGGTGTGGTCGATGTGGTAGACCGCATTTCGGGGAGTGTCGTAGTACCAAGGGAGCTTGTTATTCTTGCGGCCAACAGGGCCATATGACGAGACTGCCCGACTGTGGTAGCGCTGGTAGGATAGCACGACTACTAGAGCGATTGCGGGCCACGGTAGAGGTCGCGGAAGTTCAGCTTTAGCGGTCCTCGAACCGCCTATTTTCAGGTATATCCTTAACCCGGTAGATACTTGTATGTATTGATGTTAATGATTAGTTAAGTGTTATGTTCGGATAGCTTTGTGCTATAGTGTGATTTTAAAAATCTGGTTAGTGTGAGATGGAAGTGGTAGCTTCCATGATGTGTTCCGTCGGGAGCGGAAGTTGGCGCCGATGGTCGGGTTGGGGCCATGTTGCGGGCCAACCCGCGTCCCGTTTCGAGGAAGGGTCAGCTCTGGGTGGTCCCGCCAGGTGGCAGGGTCACGAGGGTGCTAGGCCCAAGCTTAGATGACCATCGTATGAGTTCATAGATATGTTCGACCGCAATCAGTCGTGAAGGCCGAGAATGGCCTTAGAGGAAATCGAGGTTAGTAAGATGACCAAGTTTGGAGGTAGTGACTCGCGGTTGGAAACGAGCGTTGATCGTGTGGTGCGTAGATCGGGAAGAGTTCGAGTGTTGAACAGGTACGCACGAGGTAGGGAGAAGTGAGCGAGTGTGATCGCTTTTTGTGAAATGAAGGCGCAGAGGAGTATATTTTAGACCTTGGTGGGACCTTTTGTGATAACAGAGGTGATTCCTCGTGGACTTGGGATTTGTTATTTTTTGCTTTTGTTTTTTCTTGTCCAGGTGTGGCATGATTGTTTTCAGACGATAGCGGTGAAGACTATACCGCGCGTGTTTGTGTTGAGACTTGAGAAGGAACATTCGACGAATGTTTCTAAGGAAAGAATGTTATACCGTATTTTCGTGAGTATGCGTGAGGACGACGAGAAAATTTGAGCCTTAAGTTAGGCAAGTTTCAAATTTGTACACAACACCCGACAGAGTCGTTTTTCGACTAAACGTTTCCATGACTTTTGTTGGGAAAATTCCGCTATGTCATTTATTATTTTTGCGGATTTTTCCGAGAGACGAACATTTTGGACCAACGGAGGGTGACATGTGTCACCTCACATTGGATGAGGTCACGGCAATGGTGACGATTTGGCCTCGCTTTTGTCAAGGATTAGGTAGGATATTTTGGTGGTAGATGGATAAGGTGTACTTAGGTGAATCCTAGCCCTACACTTGCTATACACTTGATGGATCTTGGCCATTGGTTGGCCATTCCTTGACCTATAAATACCCCTAAGCTTGAAGAGTTCTTCATCCAAAAATGTGCCTAAGTCTTGAAATCTCCTCCTCTCCTTGTTGTATTCATCCGCCACACCCTCCCCTTGAGAAGGCCCGGCCGAAAGTATCCCCTCCCAGTAGTGCTAGCCGTGGGTACACCCCTAGCCTAGTTGTCTCGTATAAATACCCCTTTGTGGTATAGAAATACTCTCCAAAGTATTGTTGTAATGTCCAAATACCTTGGCCCAAATACCTTGTAGTATTCCCAAGGTTACACTTATAAAAGCCCAGAAAATACGATTATACTTTCCTTTAGCCACTAAACGAAACCCTAAGGAAATCTTCATTGTTGTTTGAAGTACTTAAGAGAAGTTGGTTAGAACTTCTAAGGGTTGTTTGGAGCGGATTTGAGCACTCGGAGGAGGAGCTAAACCTTGCTCAGGAGCGACATTAAACTCGGATAATTTTTGGGCTTATCGAGGTAAATATCTTGTCCCCCTATTGTAATTGGAAATTACATAAGTGTTGAATATATAGTTGTTGTATACTATATATGTAATGAACTTAGTATTGTGGCAATGTCTTTTGACTTAAGCCCAAGAATAAAGAATCAATCGAATGTAATTACATAGGCTGTATTACAAGAGACTTGTATAGCATTCTTGTGTAGTAGAATTGTACACGCCCGGTTAGGCGTGTAAAACCCCTCGTTGGCTTCGTAGCCTACCGATAGAGAGGAGATTTACGCTGTGTGGGGAGAGTCTTGCCAATTTTCGTAGATTATGGAACGTTGAGATCTAGATGTTAATAAGCGCCTTGTGGCCTTATAGGTTGAAGTACTACGTGTGGAGTGATCCACTTGGCTTAAGGAGTAGCGGTTTGGGGTACTTGAGCGTTTTGCTATTAGTCGACAATCGTCGCGAGGTATGTGAACCTCTTCCTATCTCTTCTAGCATGATATGTGTGAACTATGTAGTACGGTGAGCGTACGTGTGTTAATCGTGTTTGATTGTTCTTAAAACATAAAGTGTTATAACGGCTTTATGGGAAGTTAGTTATAACGACTTTATGTAGGTAAGAAAATACTTTGTGGTTTTAAAAGGTAATCGATGTGAATTATAGCGCTAGTTATAATAAAGAACTTGATGTATTTCAAAGATTTATAAATCGTTTTGGAAGGGAGAGTAACACTTGGTTTTAAAAGGTTTTAAAAAGAGTTATACTAGCTTTATGGGGAGTTAGGTATAATGTCTTAAGAGAGGTAAAGAAAATGGTTTACTGATGTTAGAAGTTAAGAGACTTGATCTTATAAGATAAGAGACTTAACTTATTTGTTTTAATGTGAATGTTTGTGTGAAACCTCATTCGTGAGTAATGAGTACTTGGTTTTATTTAAAGGGATAATGTTTCCGATTTGGAAATCGAATGTGTATCGGCTGCACCATCGCAGCGTTAATAAAGGAAAATGTATTGAATAATGATGAATTGTATTAAAACCGTAGAAACCTCCATCTGCATAGTAACTAAGTTGAGACAATATGATATACATTTTCTAGATATTGGCTGATGTAATAAGAATGTTGTAAACAAGAATATCCTACTCTCACGTGAGACATATATTAATCAATTTTTCTAAAAAGGAATCAAGTGATTAAGTTTGGGAACTATGAAACCATTTGAAAATGAGAACCTCGAGTAATCAAACTAGGCAAACCGAACTTAGGAAAAGAATGTTGTTACTTGATTTTGAAAAGGAATGTGGGTTGGTCATTCTAATACTACGTATCGGGTGACTTTTATAAAAGTAATGGATCTCTTTTAAAAGAACTTAACGTATGTAGTACTTTGGGGTTAAAACCCGACTTTGGCATAAAATGAAAGTACTTTGAGTTGTTGTGAAACTTGCCTATGCTTGTTGTTGTGAAACTTGCCTATGCTTGTTGTTGTGAAACTTGCCTATGCTTGTGATGATAGCCTTTGTTGTGCAAGTGTGGTATTTACGTTACCGCTCTCGATAGTAGGTTGACTTGTTGAGAACTTACTTGACGTCTTTGGCGGTGATGGAGAATTCCACGGGTATGTTTCTATTTTGATTCTCGTCTTGTTGTTGATGTCACATGGACATGTCTACACCGACGCAAAGATTCCGGCACGCGCGCCACGCGGCGGTTGATTACCCGATATATGGTTATTACCGCAACATGGGCGATTCACACCGTCGCAAAGATTCCGGCATGTGGCCACGCGCAGGTTGACCACCCAAGATATTGTTATTGAGGTTACATGGGCATGTCTACACCACGCTGATTCCGGTACGTGCCATGCCGCCTTGTTATTATAGTTGCATCATGGACATGTCTACACCGTCGCGATTCCGGCACGCGCCATGATGCGAACATGATGGATGTTGTGGCGTGAGACCCATAGTTATATTTGAGTGGTGACTTTGAGGCGTGAGTCCACGACTTGATCGCTTATGTTGCTGCATCGTATTTTGGTTATCATACATGTCTCCCGCTTTTTAAGCTATTATGATTTCATTTACGATGTTGACGCTTTCACATACTTGGTACTGTCGCATCGACCTCCTTCGGGGCTGCGTCATGCCGCAGAGGTACATCGGTCGTGGATCCCCGCTCTTAGGATCTCATTTAGGCGTGTTGAAAGCTCGTTCCTTCGAGGCTTATCTTTGGTATGTTCCACGAGTTGTAGGTTCTTGTACATTCGTGGGTATGGCGGCCCTGTCCGTCATAGTTGTTGTAAATCTTAGAGTCAGTAATTGCTGTGTTGTGGTTTGTAAAAAGGATAACTCGTCGGTTTTTATGTATATACCGGCAAGCTATTTTGGTTGGCTGTTTATTTATTATATCTCTTGTTTCATGACTCGTGTTTTATTTTCCTGGTTTTCTCGATGTTGTATCACTAGGGTGCCGGGTAAGGCACGATGAACGCCCGGTTCGGGCGTTCTGAAAACCTCCATCTGCATAGAAGCTAAGATGAGACAAAATGATATTACATTTTCTAGATCATGGCTGCTTAATAAGATTGATTATGAACAAGAATAACCTACTCGCCTATGGCATTGTGTTGTCTTAAAATGGTTTAAAACATAAGGTGTTATAACAGCTTTATGAAAACAAAAGAAAGGTTTTATCATTGGTTTTAATGTGGTAACTTGACTTTAAAAAGAGAAGTGTTTTGGTCAAAAAAGAAGGCATGGTGTTGCCTTAATTTGGTTTTAAAAAGGAAAGTATGGAAGTTGTTTTTGGTTTACTTAAAAAATATAAGTCACTCTATTTTTATACTAGGGTATCGGGTGACTTTTATAAAAGGAATAGATCTCTTTAAAAGGAATTTAACGTACGTAGTACTTTAGGGTTAAAACCGACTTGGGCATAAAATGAAAGTACTTGAGTTGTGTATAAACTTGCCTATGCTTGTTGTTGTGAAACTTGCCTATGCTTGTTGTGAAACTTGCCTATGCTTGTTGTTGTGAAACTTGCCTATGCTTGTTGTGATAGCCTTTGTTGTGCAAGAATTGTGTTTCTATACTCTGCGTCTCGATGGAGGGTCGGTTGACTTGTTAAGAACTTACTTGGGCGTGATCGGTGGCGGATAAATTCCACGGTACATTCCTGCTGATAGTGTTACTTTGTTAATCGCTTTGGACATATCGACACGCGAGCGCTGCGGGTATGCTTCCACTTTGATTACCGCCTTGTTGTCTTATTGTTTCTTTGACATACCGACACGATGCGTAGCGCGGGTATGCTTCCATTTGGAATCTTTGTCTTATTGTTTCCTTGGACTCATCGACACGATCGTAGCGCGGGTATGCTTCCATTTGGAAAGTTGTCTTATTTGTTCCTTTGGACATACCGACACGATGCGTAGCGCGGGTATGCTCCCATTTGGATTCTTTGTCTTGTTGTTATCATATCATGCATCGCCGGTGAGAAGGTACTCCAGGCAGGATTGATGTTGTGGCGTGAGACCGAATTGATATAATCATGTGTGTGTACTTGTAGTTTGGTTATCATACTGTCTCGCTTATAGACTATTATGATTTCATTTACGATTTTACGATTCACATACTTGGTACCAGATGCGACCTCCTTCGGGGCCGTTCATGCCGCAGTAGAAGTACATCTACCGTCGATCCTCGCATTTAGGATCTCTTTTCAGCGTTTGGGGAAGCTCCGTTTCGTCGAAGGCTTATCTTTGGTATGTTACCCTGAGTCTGTAAGGTCTTGTACGTTCAGGGGTATGGCGGGGCCCTGTCCCGTCATAGTTGTTGTAGAAATCTTAGAGTGCATGCCAATTTGTGGCGGGTGTAAGGATTGTAACTGTTCAAATGTTTATATATATATGTTGGAAGGCAACCGTTTTGGTTGGCCTATTTGCTTTTATTTATCATGTCTCTTGTTTCATATTTATGCTTTATGTTCCGCTGATTTTCTCTGATGTTGTATCACTAGGGTGCCCGGGGTAAGGCACCAGTCACGGGCCCCGGTTCGGGTCGTGACAAAGTGGTATCAGAGCAGTTAATCCTCGGAAAGTGTCTACAGACCGTGTCTAGTAGAGTCTTGATTATCGGTGTGTTGTGCACCACATCTATAATCAGGAGGCTATAGGACATTTAGGATTAGTTTCCATTCTTCTCATTCTGAGATCGTGCCTTAGAGCTGTGTTGTAAGTTGGACCCCTCTGACGTATCTCGTTTTTACCAGTTATGCCTCCGCGCAAGGCAACCCGGGCCCAGAAGGGCAAGGCAGCAGAGGGAGATACGAGTAGAGCAGCGGCAGTCTCTACAGAGACCACGAGCACTAGCCTCGACCCTACAGCCAGGCGCAGGAGATGGGTTACTGGAGATGGCCCGATTAATGGCCGTGGTCAGGCCGACTTGAGGATAAGCCGACGCAGCAGCCTGGGCCCCAGTAGCACCCGTAGTTCAACCCCGAGCAGACAGTTTGAGACTACGGGATTTTCTGAGGTGTAACCCCCCAGAGTTTTATGGGTCGAGGCCTGAGGAAGATCCGCAGGAGTTCATTCGGCGATTCACGATCGTGAGAGTGATCAAGGCCTCGAGACCGAGTCGGTCTGGTTCGCGATCGGCCGCGTGATACCGCGATCGATTGGTTTGATTCGTGAGCCGTCCCCGGGAGAGAATGCACTTCCGCTCGGGACGAGTTCTCAAAGGCATTTCTTGCACACTTCTTGCCGCCACAGATGAGGAGGGCTCGCCGATGATTTTTGGTGTTACGCAGAATCCGCGACGATGCGGGAGTACAATGTGAGTTCGACTCATTGGCCCTGACGTCCCGCATTAGTAGCTAGTATGGAGGATCGAGTCCACCGATATGTTCAGGTGGCTCGATGATTACCTAGCGAGAGTTGTTCGTGTAGCTCTTCACCGCATGGACATTGCCGCACGCGAGCTTATGCACTCGAGGTGAGGAGCGGAGAAATCGAATGACCAAAGTCGCCAGAAGAGGCCGAATCGCAGGTCCTTTGGTGATTTTCGAGGCAGACCGCCTCAGCAGCAGACTAGTTATGTGCCTCCGCTTGATGCAGTGGTCCTCACAATCTTGAGCGTCGAGTTTCGCGAGCAGTCGTGGCTCCAAGGGTTCAGATTTTCGAGAGCAGTGGTGTTAACCAACCAAGCCACCCTACACCTCGTTGTGGCCGTGTGGTAGAATCCACAGGGGAGTGTCGTGCTAGTCCGGGAGTTTGTTTTACATGCACGCAGGCCATTTTGGGAGAAATTGTCCGACTGTGGGGTAGCGCTGGTAGATAGCACTGCACTACGGATCGGTTATGGTTCTTCACCTTCCATAGCCAGCAGATGTTCATACACCGCGCCACGGTAGAGGTCGCGGTGGAAGTTCCCGATTTAGCGGTCCTCTGAATCGCCTATTTTCAGGTATATCCTTAACCCTCTAGAGTTTTGTATGTATTGATGTTGTGATGATGTGTTTAGTGTTATGTTCGGATAGCTTTGTGCTAAAACGTGATGTAGAACCTGGTTAGTGAGAAGGGTAAGCTTGAGGGTGAGAAAATGATGAACCTTAGAATATTATTGAGACCTTAGATGTGCGTCTTGAGTACCAGATTTTGCAAGTGATCCTTGTCGGAGTGCATTTTTTTTTGCCTAGAACGTTTTGTGTGATAATGTCCCTGGGTAGTGTGCAATGGAAGTGGTAGCTTTCATGACCTATAGAGGTAAGATTGTTCCGGATCGGGGAACAAGAGCGTGATGCGTTAAGTGGGTCGGGTTGGGGCCATGTTGAGGGCCAACCCGCGGCTGCTTCGAGCAGTTCTGGGGTGGTCCCGCCAGTGGTAGGGTCAAGGGTGCTAGGCCCAAGTTTAGATGACCATCGTATGAGTTTGTGGATATGTTCGACCGAATCGGTTCGTGAAGGCCGGAATGGCCTTAGAGGAAAGTAAAGCTAGTAAGATGACCAAGTTTGAGGTTGTGACTCCAAAGTATTGGAAAGCAAGCAATGACTGAAGTATGGTGCATATACTAGACGAGTTCAAGTGTTCGAGGAGGGCACGACGAGGAAGGACGGAAGAGAACGTGTGGTAGTTCGTGGCCCGGCGTGGCGTTGGCAACTGGTTCGAAGATCTTCTTCGTAATCCACCTTGAGAAGGAACATTCGGGACGAATGTTTCTAAGGAGGGGAGAATGTTATACCCCGTATTTCCAGAGTATGTACGTGAGGGCGTACGTATTAAATTTTTTGCCTTAAGAATTGACAAGTTTTGAAATTTGGGCACAAGTGCCGAAAGGAGTCGTTTTCGCGAAACGCTTTACTAAACTTGCGGGCGGAAAATTCCGGCTATGTCATTTCTAATTTTTGCGGATTTTTCCGAGAGACGAAACATGTTGGACCAACGGGAGGGTGACATGTGTCACCCTCACATTGGATGAGTGTGGGCGGTAATGCTTGGCCGAATAGGTGGCATGGTTAGGTAGGATATTTTGTGCAAGTTGTGTGGTAGATGGATAAGGTGCACATGGCTTAATCCTAGCCCTACACTTGCCTAACACTTGGAGTGATCTTGGCCATTGGTTGGCCATGGCTTGACCTATAAATACCCCTCTAAGTTGATGAACTTCTTCATCCTAAATTGTTCTAAGTGTTAAAATCCTCCCCCCTCTTAGTGTGAGCTTTCGTCCCTCTCTCCCCTCCTAGTTGAGCTTGGCGAGAGCCACCACACCTCCCCTTGTGAAGCCTTGGCGAGGGTACCCCCAGCCTAGTTGTCTCGTATAAATACCCCCTTTTGGGGTATAGAAATACTCTCTAAGTATTGTTATAATGCCCAAATACCTTTGCCCAAATACCTTGTAGTATTCCCAAGGTTACACTTATACAAAAGCCCAAATACTATTATACTTCCTTTAGCCACTAAACGAAACCCTAAGGAAAACCTTCAGAGTCGGTTGAAGTGTTAAGTAGAAGTTGGTAAGAACTTCTAAGGGTTGTTTGGAGCGTGTTGGAGCGCACGGAGTAGGAGCTAAACCTTGCTCAGGATCGACTTATAACTTGGATAATTTTGGGCTTATCGAGGTAAGCACTCTTAACCTTCTGTTGTAATTGGAAACTACATGTTGTTGGAATATATAGTTAAGGTATACTATATATAGAATTGAACATAGTTGTGCGGCAATGTCTTTTGACTTAAGCCTGAATAATACTTACGGCAATGTCTTTTGACTTAAGCCTGAATAATACTTACGGCAATGTCTTGCGACTTAAGCCTGAACTTTAAGATGAGAACTGAACTGTAATTACTTCGGACTGTATTATAGTAGACTTGTATAGCATTACTGTGAAATAGAATTGTACACGTCCGGTTAAACGTGTAACCCCCCCCCCCCTGGTTGGCTTGGTAGCCGGCCTCGATAGAGAGGAGAATTACGCCGGGAGGGAGGGGGAGGTCTTTGCCAATTTTACGTAGAATATTCTACGTCGGGATCTAAAGATATTAATAGGTGCCTTGTGGCCTCTATAGGTTGTAGTACTACGTGTGGGTGATCTGGGCTTAGAGTGTAGCCGACGGTTTGAGGTACTGGGAGCGTTTTGCTATTAGTCGATAATCGTCGCGAGGTATGTGAACCTCTTCTTATCTGTTCTAGCATGATATGTGTATAACTATTTAATACGGTAGACGTACATGTGTTAAATGTATTTGATTGTTTTTAAACATAAAGTGTTATAACGGCTTTATGGGAAGTTGGTTATAAATTTCATGTAAATGAGAAATGCTTTGTGGTTTTTTTTAAAAAGATAAGCGATTTGACTTATAACCGACTTGATGTGTGATAATAAAGAACCTTGAAGTATTCTAAAAGATTAAGAAACCTTTTGAAAGAAGTGTATACTTGGCTTGAAAACATAAGAGTTATACCACTTTATGAGAAGTTAGGTGTAACGTCTTAAGAGAGATAAAAAGAATGGTTTAATGGTTTAGAAGTTAAGAGACTTATTCTTAAAAGATAAGAGACTTGACTTAATATGGATGTTTGTGTGAAACCTCATTCGTGAGTAATGAGTACTTGGTTTTTGAAAGGAATAATGTTTCTTGATTTGAAATCGGAATGTGTATCGACAAACCAACGCAGCGTTAATAAAGGAAAATGTATTGAATAATTAAGTATTATTAAAACCAGTAGAAACCTCCATCTGCATAGAAGCTAAGATGAGACAAAATGATATTACATTTTCTAGATCATGGCTGCTTAATAAGATTGATTATGAACAAGAATAACCTACTCGCCTATGGCATTGTGTTGTCTTAAAATGGTTTAAAACATAAGGTGTTATAACAGCTTTATGAAAACAAAAGAAAGGTTTTATCATTGGTTTTAATGTGGTAACTTGACTTTAAAAAGAGAAGTGTTTTGGTCAAAAAAGAAGGCATGGTGTTGCCTTAATTTGGTTTTAAAAAGGAAAGTATGGAAGTTGTTTTTGGTTTACTTAAAAAATATAAGTCACTCTATTTTTATACTACGGGTATCGGGTGACTTTTATAAAAGGAATAGATCTCTTTAAAAGGAATTTAACGTACGTAGTACTTTAGGGTTAAAACCCGGACTTGGGCATAAAATGAAAGTACTTCGAGTTGTGTATAAACTTGCCTATGCTTGTTGTTGTGAAACTTGCCTATGCTTGTTGTTGTGAAACTTGCCTATGCTTGTTGTTGTGAAACTTGCCTATGCTTGTTGTGATAGCCTTTGTTGTGCAAGAATTGTGTTTCTATACTACTGCGTCTCTCGATGGAGGGTCGGTTGACTTGTTAAGAACTTACTTGGACGTGATCGGCAGTGACGGATAAATTCCACGGGTACGTTCCTGTTGATAGTGTTACTTTTGTTAATCGCTTTGGACATACTGACACGATGCGTAGCGCACGGGTATGCTTCCAGTTTGATTACAGCCTTGTTGTGTTCTTGTTTCCCTTTGGACATCTCGACACGACGCGTAGCGCACGTATGCTTCCATTTGGAATCTTTGTCTTATTGTTTCCTCTGGACTCATCGACACGATGCGTAGCGCACGGGTATGCTTCCATTTGGAAAGTTGTCTTATTTGTTCCCTTTGGACATACTGACACGATGCGTAGCGCACGGGTATGCTCCCATTTGGATTGCTGTCTTGTTGTTATCATATCATAGACTGCCGGCAGTGAGGAAGGTACTCCACGGGCAGGATTGATGTTGTGGGCGTGAGACCCTGAATTGATATGACTGTTTATATGTGGTGTACTGTAGTTTGGTTATCATACCTGTCTCCTGCTTTTATAGACTATTGTCACACCCCGAATTCAGGCCCGTGACTGGTGCCTTACCCGGGCGCCCTAGTGATACAACATCAGAGAAAACCAGCGGAAAATAAAACATGAGTCATGAAATAAGAGATATAATAAATAAACAGGCCAACCAAAACAGTTGCCTTCAGTATATACATAAAACCCGAACAGTTTAATCCTTTTACAACCCCGCCACAACAAGATTACTGCACTTAAGATTTACAATGACTATGACGGGACAGGGCCCCGCCATACCCCTGAATGTACAAGAACCTACAACTCAGGGAACACATACCAAAAGATAAGCCTGCGGAGAAATGGAGCTTCCCAATACGCTGAACTGTGATCCTAAGAGCGGGGATCCACGACCGATGTACCTCTACTGGCATGAACGCACTTCGGGCGAGGTCAAGATAACAGTACCAAGTATGTGAAATCAGAAAATATCAGTAAATGAAATCATAACAGTCTATATAAAAACAAGAGACATGTATGATAACAAAACTACAGTTCACAACATAATAGCAGTCATGTCAAGTCAGGGACTCACGCCCTCAAGTCATCACTCAAATATAACTATGGGTCTCACGCCCACCACATCAATCGTGTTCGCATCATGGCCGCATGCCCCCGGAATTCTGCATCGGTGTAGACATGCCCATGATGCAACAATAATAACAATGCCCCATGGCCACATGCCCCCGAGTCAGACGGTAGACACGCCCAAGTGACATTATCAACAATATTGGGTGATTAACCCCGCCGCATGGCCACACGCCCCCGGAATTCTGCATCGGTGTAGACATGTCCATGTAACCACAATAACAATATATCAGGTAATCAACCCTGCCGCATGACCACATGCCCCCGGAATTCTGCATCGGTGTAGACATGTCCATGTGACATCAACAACAATATACCACACAACCAGGCTATCACAAACAAGCTCAAGCAAATTACCATACTTCTAGACTTTTATAAAAAGATCCACTCCTTCCCAAGAAGTCACCTGATATCAACACTTGCACAACAAAGGCTATCACAACAAGTATAAGCAAGTTACACACAACAAGCATAGGCAATTTATACACAACTCAAGGTACTTCCATTTTGTATCAAAGTGCGGTTTTAACTCCTAAAGTACTACGACATTAACTCTTTTAAAGGATCCTTGTCTTTCACAAAAGTCACATAATACCCGTAGTATAGAGTGACTATCTTTTTAAGTAAACCAAAATACTTCCCTTTGTAAAATCAAGTAACAACATTATTTTCCAAACGTTCAAGTTTGCCTAATTTCAAATGCTCAAGTTTCTCATTTTAGAAGGGTTTCATAACTTATAGTCTTAATCTCTTTTAAAACAATTGAGTAACATATGTCTTGTACGTGAGCCGTTTATTCTTGTTTACAACAATCTTGTTACAATGACCACGATCTAGGAAATGTAATACAATTTTGTCTTATCTTAGCTTCTGAGATGGAGGTTTCTACGGTTTTAATAATAATTAGTTAATTGTCAATACACCTTCCTTTATTAGCGCTGCTGTGGTTTGCTCGACACTTATTCTCATTTCCGAAATCAGTAAAACATTATTCTTTTTAAAACCAAATACTCATTACTCGAGAATGAGGTTTCACGACACATTTAACAAAATGTTAATAACCAAGTAAAACAAGTTAAGTCTCTTATCTTTCGAGATCAAGTCTCTTAACTTCTACAATCAAACAAAAGACCAATCTTTTACCTACATAGAGTCGTTATAACTAACTTTCCATAAAGCTATTATAACACCCTATGTTTTAAACCAACCAACTCATTTAACACATGTACGTCTACCGTACTACATAGTTTACAAAGCATCATGCTAGAAGGATAGGAAGAGGTTCACATACCTCGCGACGATTATCGACAATAAGCAAAACGCTCCACAGTACTGTAACCCGGATAGCCGTTTCCACTCTTCAGGTAGAATGCGCTACTCGCAGTACCTCCACCTATAAGGCCACAAACGTCTATTAACTTCTAACCGTACGGTTCCATATTCTACGTAAAAATTGAAGACCTCCCCGCAATAACAGCGTAAATCTCCTCCTCTATCGAGGCCGCTACCAAGCCAACCGGGTGGGTTTACACGCCTAACGAACGCACAATTTTACTACACAACAATGCTACAAGTCTCATCTGAATACACCCTATGTAGTTCTGATTCGATTCTTTTCTTTAAATTCAGGCTTAAGTCAAAAGACATTGCCGCAGTACTAAGCTTAGTTCTATATATAGTATACTTCAACTATATAATACAACAACATGTAATTTCTGATTACAAAAGGGGGACAAGATTATTTACCTCGATAAGCCCAAAATTATCCGAGATAAAAGTCGATCCTGAGCAAGGTTTAGCTCCTACTCCGCGCGCTCCAAACAACCCTTAGAAGTTCTAACCAACTTCTACTTAAATACTTCAACCAACAAAGAAGATTTCCTTAGGGTTTCGGTTTGAGACTTAAAGGACAAAAGGTAGTATTTCCGGGCTCTACGTATAGAGGTAACTTTGGAATACTACAAGGTATAAGGCTAAGGTATTTTGGGCATTATAACAATACTTGGAGAGTATTTCAATACCACAAAGGGGGGGTACCTCACGAAAACACTCCAAGATAGGGGGGGTTCTCGGCCAAAGGGCCTTGACAAGGGAGGGGAACTCTCAAGGCCTCACAAACGTGGTGGGGGGGGAGTTGGACGAGAGCCAACAAGAGGGAGGAGAGGGTTTCAAGACTTAGACAAGTGAAGAGTGGATGAAGAAGTTCATCTCTAAGGGGGGGTATTTATAGGAAAGCCAAAAGCCAACCAATGGCCAAGATCAAGCCATGTGCAAGGCAAGTGTAAGGCCTTGATCAAGCCAAGTGCACCCTATCCCCTACTCCACAAAACATGGCTCAAAACAATGCACAAAACAAGGCCAAAACAAGGCACAAAACAAGGCACCAATAAGGCACAAGACGTGAGCCAAACGGCCACTAACTGTCCACCATGAGGGTGACAAGTGTCACCCTCCCGTTGGTCAAAAATGTTTCGTCTATCGGAAAAATCCTAAAAAATTTTAAATGAAATAGCGGTAATTTTCCATACGTAAGCTTTGGAAACTTTTCGTCTAAAAACGACTCTAACCGGGTGTTGTGCACAAAAGAATTCGGCCAAGCCAATTTGAAATTGAATTTCACGCACGCCCCACGCATACTCGGAAATACGGGGTATAACATTCTCCCCTCCTTAGAAACATTCGTCCCGAATGTTCCTTCTCAAGACGGATATCGAAGAAGTTCCTTCTAACAAGTTGCCAACGCCACACCGCCACGAAATAACACACGCTCTTCCTTCCTTACTCGTCGTGTCTTCTCGAACACTTGAACTCTCCCAAGACGTACCATACTTCGCCATCGCTTTAGTTTTCAAAACTTTGGAGTCATCACCTCCAAACTTGGTCGTCTTACTAACCTCAACCTTCTTTAAGGCCATTCCCGGCCTTCACGAACCGCTTCTGGTCGAACACATCCACGAACTCATACGATGGTCACCTAAACTGGGGCCTAGCACCCCCGTGACCCTACCATCTGGCGGGACCACCCAGAACTGACCCCACCTAAAACAAGCACGGGTTGACCCGCAAATGGTCCTCAACCCGACCCCACAATCGCGCCAAACCCTTGTTCCCTGATACGGAACAATCCTACTAACATACGTCATGAAAGCTACCACTTCCATCTCACACTACCCATGGACTTATCACACAAATAAAACCCACGTATACTACGCACTCTGATAAAGGTCAAACATAAAATAAATCTTTTACACAAGACGACCTTACCTCTAAGGTCTCAATCGTGAAATATTCTAAGGTTCACACTTACCATGCCTCCATACTTATCCTTCCAACTAACCATGTTCCTAAATCACATTTTAGCACAAAGCTATCCGAACATAACACTAAACACATTATCATAACAAGCATATAAAACTCTAGAGGGTTAAGGATATACCTGTCTCTACCGCTTTTCTAATCACAGTCCTGCCGCAGGCGATAGCAGCGGGGTGATGAACCCGCCATCGATCTCGAAGGTGAGTCGTAACATCCGTGCTACCCTTTGGTCGGACAGCCTTCGCAAATGGCCCCGCTGCCGCAAAAATAACAAGCTCCTGGCACCACGACACTCTCGAAATGCGGTCTACCACATCGACCACACCGAGGTGGGTGACTACATCCGCCAACACCCCTACTTCGAAACTCAACCTGGAGCCCCGACTTCCTCAAGACGGTGGAGGACCACTGCATCGGGCGGGGTACATAACTAGCTCGCCGCGAGGCGGTCCGCCTCGAAAGTCGCCAAAAGACTCGATGTCACGCCTCTTCTGGCGATCCAGTCATTCCGCCGACCTTCCGTACTCACATCCTAGTGCATGAGCTGCGCGGCAATGTCCATGCCCGATCGCAGAGAAACACCCGCACAAGACTCACCATATAATCATCAAGCCCGTGACGTAGCGATGCACCCTATCCTCCATATTCGCAACTAGCGCAGGACATATCGAGCCAAAGAATCGAACTCGACATTGTACTCGACAGCCGCGCCTCTCTCGCCTCGAGAACAAAAATCTATCGCCCGTGCCTCCTCATCCGTGGAGGCAAGAAGTGCATGAGGAAAGCCCCAAAACTCATCCCATACTGGAGGTGCATGCTCTCCCGTGGAAAGCTCGCACGAATCAAACCAATCGATCGCGTATCACGCGTGACGCGAACCAAAGGTCACGCACTCGGTCTCAAGCCTTGATCACCCGTGATGATCCAGAATCGCTTGGATGAACTCCTGCGGATCATCCTCGTGCCTCGACCCGTAAAACTCGCGGGCTACAACTCGAAAGTCCCAAGCCTCAAACTATTCGCCGGGGTGCACTACACGCGCAGGCCGAATCGAATCGCCAGATCCACTTACCTCACGTTCGCCACTATCACGGCAAATAATCGGGCTATCTTCGGTACTCCATCTCTCGGCTCTAGGCCGTGGACTGGGGGCTCAGTCTTGTGGTCTCAGCAGCCATCGCTGCGCTTAAACTCGCTGGCCGGGCGGCGCTACAAAACTCGCCGTCAAGCACAATCTCGTCTTGACCGGGCTCGCGCCTCGTACTCTCAGTATCCCACTAGCAGCCTCCTGGCCGCTTGCCTTCGGGCGGGGTTGCCTTGCGCGAGGCATAATCGTAAAAATGAAATACGTCGAGGGGTCCAACTTACAACACGACTCTAAGGCACGATCTCGAATGAGAAGAATGGAAACCAATCCTAAATGTCCTATAGCCTCACGATTATAGATGTGGTGCACAACACACCGATAATTAAGACTCTACTAGACACGGTGCGTAGACACTTTCCGAGGACTAATCGCTCGATACCACTATGTCACACCGAATCGGCCCGTGATCGTGCCTTACCGGCGCCTAGTGATACAACATCGAGAAATCTGGAAAATAAAACATGAGTCATGAAACAAGAGATATAATAAATAAAAAGCAACCAAAACAGTTGCCTTTCCGATATACATAAAACCCCAACAGTTTAATCCTTTTACAACCCTGCCCACAACATTACTACAGACCTCTAAGATTTACAATGACTATGACGGGACAGGGCCCCGCCATACCCCTGAATGTACAAGAACCTACAACTCAGGGAACACATACCAAAAGATAAGCCTCCGGAGAAACGGAGCTTCCCAATACGTGAATCGTGATCCTAAGGCGGGGATCCACAACCGATGTACTCTACTGCGCAGCATGAACGCAGCCCCGGGCGAGGTCAAGACAACAGTACCAAGTATGTGAAATCAGAAAAATATCAGAAATGAAATCATAACTTATATAAAAGCAGAGACATGTATGATAACAAAACTACAGTTCACAACATAATAGCAGTCATGTCAAGTCAGGGACTCACGCCCTCAAGTCATCACTCAAATATAACTATGGGTCTCACGCCCACCACATCAATCGTGTTCGCATCATGGCCGCATGCCCCCGGAATTCTGCATCGGTGTAGACATGCCCATGATGCAACAATAATAACAATGCCCCATGGCCACATGCCCCCGGAATTCTGCATCGGTGTAGACACGTCCAAGTGACATTATCAACAATAATACTGGGTGATTAACCCCGCCGCATGGCCACACGCCCTGCACTGCATCGGTGTAGACATGTCCATGTAACCACAATAACAATATATCGTAATCAACCCCGCCGCACGGCCACATGCCCCGGACCAGATCGGTGTAGACATGTCCATGTGACATCAACAACAATATACCACACAACCAGGCTATCACAAACAAGCTCAAGCAAATTACCATACTTCTAGACTTTTATAAAAAGATCCACTCCTTCCCAAGAAGTCACCTGATATCAACACTTGCACAACAAAGGCTATCACAACAAGTATAAGCAAGTTACACACAACAAGCATAGGCAATTTATACACAACTCCCTGTACTGCCATGTTGTATCAAAGTCTGGGTTTTAACCCTAAAGTACTACGTACATTAACTCTTTTTAAAGGATCCTTTTCTTTCACAAAAGTCACATAATACCCGTAGTATAGAGTGACTATCTTTTTAAGTAAACCAAAATACTTCCCTTTGTAAAATCAAGTAACAACATTATTTTCCAAACGTTCAAGTTTGCCTAATTTCAAATGCTCAAGTTTCTCATTTTAGAAGGGTTTCATAACTTATAGTCTTAATCTCTTTTAAAACAATTGAGTAACATATGTCTTGTACGTGAGCCGTTTATTCTTGTTTACAACAATCTTGTTACAGCAGCCACGATCTAGGAAATGTAATACAATTTTGTCTTATCTTAGCTTCTATGCAGATGGAGGTTTCTACTGGTTTTAATAATAATTAGTTAATTGTCAATACACCTTCCTTTATTAGCGCTGCTGTGGTTTGCTCGACACTTATTCTCATTTCCGAAATCAGTAAAACATTATTCTTTTTAAAACCAAATACTCATTACTCGAGAATGAGGTTTCACGACACATTTAACAAAATGTTAATAACCAAGTAAAACAAGTTAAGTCTCTTATCTTTCGAGATCAAGTCTCTTAACTTCTACAATCAAACAAAAGACCAATCTTTTACCTACATAGAGTCGTTATAACTAACTTTCCATAAAGCTATTATAACACCCTATGTTTTAAACCAACCAACTCATTTAACACACGACGTCTACCGTACTACATAGTTTACAAAGCATCATGCTAGAAGGATAGGAAGAGGTTCACATACCTCGCGACGATTATCGACAATAAGCAAAACGCTCCACAGTACTGTAACCCGGATAGCCGTTTCCACTCTTCAGGTAGAATGCGCTACTCGCAGTACCTCCACCTATAAGGCCACAAACGTCTATTAACTTCTAACCGCACGCCCATATTCTACGTAAAATTCGCAAAGACCTCCCCGCAACAACAGCGTAAATCTCCTCCTCTATCGAGGCCGGCTACCAAGCCAACCAGGGGGGGGGGTTTACACGTCTAACCGAACGTGCACAATTTTACTACACAACAATGCTACACAAGTCTACTGTAATACAGCCCTATGTAGTTACAGTTCAGTTCTTTTCTTTAAATTCAGGCTTAAGTCAAAAGACATTGCCGCAGTACTAAGCTTAGTTCTATATATAGTATACTTCAACTATATAATACAACAACATGTAATTTCTGATTACAAAAGGGGGACAAGATTATTTACCTCGATAAGCCCAAAATTATCCGAGATAAAAGTCGATCCTGAGCAAGGTTTATCTCCTACTCCGCGCGCTCCAAACAACCCTTAGAAGTTCTAACCAACTTCTACTTAAATACTTCAACCAACAAAGAAGATTTCCTTAGGGTTTCGGTTTGAGACTTAAAGGACAAAAGGTAGTATTTCCGGGCTCTACGTATAGAGGTAACTTTGGAATACTACAAGGTATAAGGCTAAGGTATTTTGGGCATTATAACAATACTTGGAGAGTATTTCAATACCACAAAGGGGGGGGGGTACCTCACGAAAACACTCCAAGATAGGGGGGTTCTCGGCCAAAGGGCCTTGACAAGGGAGGGGGAACTCTCGG
This sequence comes from Przewalskia tangutica, assembly GCA_029844215.1. Lineage (NCBI taxonomy): Eukaryota > Viridiplantae > Streptophyta > Magnoliopsida > Solanales > Solanaceae > Przewalskia > Przewalskia tangutica. Next base: position 72,663,313 of record CM056727.1, read on the forward strand.
CTCAAGGCCTCACAAAGGTGGTGGGGGGGAGTTGGACGAGAGCCAACAAGAGGGAGGAGAGGGTTTCAAGACTTAGACAAGTGAAGAGTGGATGAAGAAGTTCATCTCTAAGGGGGGGTATTTATAGGAAAGCCAAAAGCCAACCAATGGCCAAGATCAAGCCATGTGCAAGGCAAGTGTAAGGCCTTGATCAAGCCAAGTGCACCCTATCCCCTACTCCACAAAACATGGCTCAACACAATGCACAAAACAAGGCCAAAACAAGGCACAAAACAAGGCACCAATAAGGCACAAGATGTGAGCCAAACGGCCACCAATCCGTCCACCATGAGGGTGACAAGTGTCACCCTCCCGTTGGTCCAAAATGTTTCGTCTCTCGGAAAAATCCGCAAAAATAGTAAATGACATAGCCGGAATTTTCCCTTCGTAAGCTGTGGAAACGTTTCGTCGAAAAACGACTCTAACCGGGTGTTGTGCACAAAAGAATTCGGCCAAGCCAATTTGAAATTCGAATTTCTCTACGTACGTCCTTACGTACATACTCTGGAAATACGGGGTATAACAACTATTATGATTTCATTTACAGTATTTTACAGTTTCACATACTTGGTACCTGTTGTACTGACCTCCTTCGGGGGGCTGCGTTCATGCCGCAGGTAGAGGTACATCGGTCGTGGATCCCCGCTCTTAGGATCACAGTTCAGCGTATTGGGAAGCTCCATTTCTCCGGAGGCTTATCTTTTGGTATGTGTTCCCTGAGTTGTAGGTTCTTGTACATTCAGGGGTATGGCGGGGCCCTGTCCCGTCATAGTCATTGTATAAATCTTAGAGGTGCAGAGTAATCACAAGTGTGGTGTAAGGATTGTAACTGTTCAAATGTTTATATATATATGTTGGAAGGCAACCGTTTTGGTTGGCCTATTTGCTTTTATTTATCATGTCTCTTGTTTCATATTTATGCTTTATGTTCCGCTGATTTTCTCTGATGTTGTATCACTAGGGTGCCCGGGGTAAGGCACCAGTCACGGGCCCCGGTTCGGGTCGTGACATAAAAACTTTCCTTTTAGAAATGTGTGGCACCACATATCATGTACCAATCACATATAAAAACTTTCCTTTTAGAAATGTGTGGCACCACATATCATGTACCAATCACATATAAAAACTTTCCTTTTAGAAATGTGTGGCACCACATATCATGTACCAATCACATATAAAAACTTTCATTTTTGAAACTCCAAGTACTATCAATAGAATATCACTAAGGATTAGGGTCCGCTCAGTTATAAAGATCAAGTCAAGTATAGGGTCCACTCGTCGTTTGTACCAACTCGATAATCTAATTCGTCTCGCTCTTCTTTCTAATATTATGGAAACATTTGCATGGTGATAACGGATCCGAATTGCCAAATTAATCCATTTTATGAGCATTAGGCTATATATTAATCATTATCTTATCTAATCAGCTGTGAACATAGAAAGTGTAAAACGAACTGGTTATATCTTAGCTTCTATGCAGATGGAAAATTCTACTCATTTCAATATAATAGATTGTCAATTCCTTTTTTATTAACGCTGCAATGGCTTGTTCGATACCCTTTTCTTATTAGTACTATAACTAGCAAGATCAATTCGACTCCAACGTTTACTAAAAGCTCTTACCAACATCTCCCGTAAGACTTGGTAAGGACTTAGGAATAATTTAGACATGTCTTTAGCATAGAATCAACAACAAGAATACTCCTTAACTTCTAAGAGTAGAATAACTTTTGAAACAATACCACAGTTATGGTTCACACGAAGAACATGCCAAAAGAGAGAAGGAAGAGGTTCACATACCTCATTGACGACTAACCAACACGACAATGAGTAATTCTTTAAGAAAATGTAATAATTCTTTCCTTCCAAAATCCAAATCTTAAATCCTTAATCACATTCTCAATTAGTAGCCCTGATATTACGGGGTGTAACGGGATTGATAGAAGAACGATAATGTATGTGAACTATCCTTTCTTCTTTTGGCATGATTTGACTTTGTAAAGTAAGTGGATTTTAATCCTTATTGATACTTGATTTGATTTTATAAAGTGAGTAGATACTAATTGTTATACCCCGTATTTCTAGAGTATGTACGTGAGGGCGTACGTATTTAAATTTGAACCTTAAGATTTGACAAAGTTCGAAAATTTGGGCACAAGTGCCGAAAAGAATCGTTTTTCGACGAAACGTTTTACTAAACTCGCGTAGGGTAAATTCCGGCTATGTTATTTATAATTTTTGCGGATTTTTCCGAGAGACGAAACATTTTGGACCAACGGGAGGGTGACATGTGTCACCCTCACATTGGGCGTGAAAAGTGGACGGCAAGGCAAGGCATGGCACGTTTTTTGTGCTTTGGTTAGGTAGGATATTTTGTGCAAGTTGTTGTGGTAGATGGATAAGGTACACATGGTTAAAATCTAACCCTACACTTGCACCACACTTGTCTTCATCTTGGCCATTGGTTGGCCTTTACTTGACCTATAAATACCCCTCTAAGTTGAAGACTTTCTTCATCCAAAACTTGAGCAATCTTTCTAAGTCTCAAACTACTCCCTCCCTCTTGAGTTTCGTCCGCCACCCTCCCCCTTTGAGAGTGTTATAGCCCGTATTTCCAGAGTATGTACGTAAGGGCGTACGTATATTAATTTAAGCCTTAAGGTTTGGCTAGGTTCGAAATTTGGGCACAAGTGCCGAAAAGAATCGTTTTTCGACGAAACGTTTTACTAAACTTGCGCGGAAAATTCGCTATGTCATTGAGAATTTTTATGGATTTTTCCGAGAGACGAATATTTTGGACAACGGAGGGTGACATGTGTCACCCTCACATTGGAAGCAATTGTGGGCGGTCTTGGACGAAAAATGTGGCTTTAGTTGGTAGGATATTTTGTGCAAGTTGGTGTGGTAGATGGATAAGGTGCACTTGGCTTAATCTTAGCCTTACACTTGCCTAACACTTGGATGGATCTTGGCCATTGGTTGGCCATTCCTTGACCTATAAATACCCCCTTAGTTGATAAACTTTCTTCATCCAAAAATCATTTTCCAAGTCTTGAAATCTCTCCCCTTTGTGAGTTAAAATCGTCCAAAGCCCCCTCGAGAAGCTTTGGTAGAGGGCCTCCCTCCCCTTTGTAGTGGTTAATGTAGGGTACCCCTAGCCTAGTTGTTTCGTATAATACCCCTTTTTTGGTATAGAAATACTCTCCTAGTATTGTTGTTATGCCCAAATACTTTAGCCCTATACCTTGTAGTACTTTCCAAAGTTACCTCTATACGTAGAGCCCGGAAATACTATTATACTTTCCCTCAGTCACTAAACGAAACCCTAAGGAAATCTTCATTGATAGTTGAAGTATTTGAGTAGAAGTTGGTTAGAACTTCTAAGGGTTGTTTGGAGCGGGTTGGAGCGCACGGAGTAGGAGCTAAACCTTGCTCAGGATCGACGTGTAAACCCCCCCCCTGGTTGGCCTGGTAGCCGGCCTCGATAGAGGAGGAGATTTACGCTGTTGCGGGGGGGGAGGTGCTGCCGAATTTTCTGTAGAATGTACTACATTGAGATCTAGATGTTAATAGGCGCCTTGTGGCCTCTATAGGTTGAAGTACTACGTGTGGCGTGATCTACTTGGCTTAAGGAGTAGCCGACGGTTTGAGGTACTTGGAGCGTTTTGCTATTAGTCGATAATCGTCGCGAGGTATGTGAACCTCTTCCTATCTTTTCTAGCATGATATGTGTATAACTATCTAGTACGGTAGACGTACATGTGTTAAATGTATTTGATTGGTTTAAAACATAAAGTGTTATAACGGCTTTATGGGAAGTTGGTTATAACATTTTTATGTAAGTAAGAAATGCTTTGTGGCTTTTAAAAGATAACTGATTTGACTTATAACTGACTTGATGTGTGATAATAAGAATCTTGAAGTATTTCAAAAGAATTGAGAACCTTTTCGAAAAGAAGAGTAATACTTGGTTTTGAAAACATAAGAGTTATACTAGCTTTATGGGAAGTTAGGTATAACGTCTTAAGAATGGTAAAAAGAAATGGTTTACTGATTTTTAGAAGTTAAGAGACTTGATCTTAAAAGATAAGAGACTTGACTTAATTGTATTGATATGAAGTTTGTTAACAATGTGAAACCTCATTCGTGAGTAATGGGTACTTGGTTTTAAAAGGAATAATGTTTTACTGATTTCGGAAATTAGAATGAGTATCGACAAACCACGGCAGCGTTAATAAAGGAAAATGTAATGAATAATGAAGTATTATTAAAACCAGTAGAAACCCCCATCTGCATAGAAACTAAGATAAGACAAAATGATATTACATTTCCTAGATCATGGCTGCTTAATAAGATTGATTATGAATAAGAATAACCTACACTCATATAAGGCATATGTTACTCAAAATGTTTTAAAAGAGATTAAGACATTGAACTATGAAACTTTTCTAAAATAAAGAGCCTTGAGCAATTGAAATTAGGCAAACTGGAACCTTAGGGAAAAGAATGTGGTTGAAAAGGGAAGTGTTTTGGTTTACCTATAAATGTGAGTCACTCTATTTTATACTACGGGTATCGGGTGAATTTTATAAAAGGAATGGATCTCTTTAAAAAAAAAAGGGAATTTAACGTACGTAGTACTTTAGGGTTAACACCCGGATTTTGACTTAAAATGAAAGTACTTTGAGTTGTGTATAACTTGCCTATGCTTGTTGTTGTGTAACTTGCCTATGCTTGTTGTTGTGTAACTTGCCTATGCTTGTTGTTGGGTAACTTACCTATGCTTATTGAGATAGTCTTTGTTGTGCAAGAATTGTGTTTCTATTCTACCGCGTCTCTCGATGAGGGCCGGTTGACTTGTTGAGAACTTACTTGACGCGTCGGCGTGACGGAAGATTCCACGCACGCTTCCATTATTATTATTACATGGGCGTGTCTACACCGATGATGTGGACATGTGACCATTATGGTTATTTATGGCGTAAGATCGTGACTTACGGTTGTGATCGCGCGTAGCTGCTTATTTGCCCCGCCGCCTACGTGACGCAGTGGATCTGGTGTAGGTTATTGCACCGCCACGTGTCGCCTTCGCGCGGCGCATCGTGACTTACGGTTGTGATCGCGCGTAGCTGTTTACTTGCCCCGTCGCCACGTGACGCAGTGGATCTCGTGTAGGTTATTGCACCGCCACGTGTCGCCTTCGCGCGGTATCGTGACTTACGGTTGTGATCGGGTGCCTGGCCGATTCACTTGCCCCCGTCAGCTACGTGACGCAGGTGGATCTGGTTTGCCACGTGTCAGCTTCGCGAGTCAGTATTTGGATGGAGCTTCGTGACTTACGGTTGTGATCTGGGGCGTAGCCGATTCACTTGCCCCGTCGCCTACGTGGCGCAGGAGAGCCGGAGGCTATTGCACTTGCCACGCGTGTCGGCCGTGATATGGTTGTACAGTATTATTGGTACGGTCGGATCTGGTAGTTATACTTGTCCCGTACGGTTTTATTGACACAGGTAGGACCTGGTGTTCACATATACTCCTTGCCGTTGTTATATCATAGACTGCCGGCAGTGAGGAAGGAATCCCACGGGCACGAGTGATGATTTGGAGGGCGTGAGTCCCTGACTTGATATGACTGTTTATATGTGGTGTACTGTAGTTTGGTTATCATACATGTCTCCTGCTTTATATAGACTGCTATGATTTCATTCTGATTTTACGATTTCACATACTTGGTACTGCATCGACCTCCTTCGGGCTGCGTTCATGCCGCAGGTAGAGGTACATCGGCTGTCGATCCCCGCTTTTAGGATCACCTTTCAGCGTATTGGGAAGCTCCGTTCCTTCGGAGGCTTATCTTTGGTATGTTACCCTGAGTCTGTTGGTCCTTGTACATTCAGGGGTATGGCGGGGCCCTGTCCCGTCATAGTTGTTGTATAAATCTTAGAGGTCTGTAGCACTGTTGTGGGCAGGGTTGTAAGGATTGTAACTGTTCAAAGGTCGTTATATATATAAATGCTGAAAGGCAACCGTTTTGGTTGGCCTATTTTCTTTCATCTTGATTTATATCTATTTATATGTTTAAGTTTTCATTTCCGCTGGTTTTTCTCTGATGTTGTATCACTAGGGTGCCCGGTAGGCACGACCACGCCCGGTTCGGGTCGTGACAAAAGTGGTATCGTGAGCGATTAGTCTCGGAAAGTGTCTACAGACCGTGTCTAGTAGAGTCTTGATTATCGATGTGTTGTGCACCACATCTATAATCAGGAGGCTGCAGGACATTTAGGATTGGTTTCCATTCTTCTCATTCTGAGATCGTGCCTTAGAGCTGTGTTGTAAGTCGGACCCCTCTGACGTATTTCGTTTTTACCAGTTATGCCTCCGCGCAAGGCAACCCGGGCCCGTGGCGGCAAGCGCCAGAGGAGTCGCGAGTAGAGCAATGCGCCTCTACAGAGACCACAGTACCTGAGCCTCCAGTCCCGCAGTCTGGAGCAGAGGAGATGGGTTACAAGGAGTGGGCCCAGTTATTGGCCAGGGTTGTGGCCAGATATGAGGATAGGCTGGACGCAGCAGTTCCAGTAGCACCAGTGGTTCACCCTAGATCAGATAGTTTGAGGCTACGGGATTTTCTGAGATGTAACCCGCCAGAGTTTTATGGTTCGAGGCCTGAGGATGATCCGCAGGAGTTCATCCGGCAGTTACAGCGGATCATGAGAGTGATCAAGGCATCGGAGACCGAGTCAGTGGTCTTAAGTTCGCATCAGCTGCGTGATACCGCAGTTGACTGGTTTGATTCGTGGGAGCTGTCCCGGGGAGAGAATGCACTTCCAGCTTTATGGGACGAGTTCTCAGAGGCATTTCTTGCACACTTCTTGCCTCCACAGATGAGGAGGGCTCGGGCCGACAGATTTTTGGTGTTGCGGCAGAACGGGCGTACGATTCGGGAGTACAATGTGGAGTTCGACTCATTGGCCCGGTACGTCCCCGCGTTAGTAGCTTGTATGGAGGATCGAGTGCACCGATATGTTACAGGGCTCGATGATTACCTAGCAGAGAGTTGTTCGGGTGTAGCCCTTCAGCCGGGCATGGACATTACCCGCATGCAGGCTTATGCACTTGGATGCGAGGAGCGGAGGAATCGACGGAATGACCGAGATCAGCAGAAGAGGGCCAGAACAGCAGGGTCCTTTGGTGACTTTCGAGGCGGACCGCCTCAGCAGCAGACTAGCTATGTACCTCCGCCAGTACAGAGTGGTCCTCCACAGCCTTCGGGACCTTCGGGATATTCAGGAGCAGGTCGGGGCTCCCAGGGTTCAGATTTTCAGGGGAGTAGGAGTGCTCGCCGGATGAGGCCACCCGTATCTCAGTGTGACCATTGTGGTAAAGCCCATAGAGGGGAATGTCGTATTGGTTTGGGAGATTGCGATACTTACTACGGCAGGCCATTTGTCGAGAGATCGTTCACTGTGGGTAGCACTGGTGGGATAGCACAGACTACTAGAGCAGTTGCGGGTTCTTCACCTTCCATAGCTAGGCAGGATGTTCGTACACCGGCAGGCCACGGCAGAGGTCGCGGTGGAAGTTCCCAGTTTTAGCGGTCCTTTGAACCGCCCATTTTCAGGTATATCCTTAACTCTCTAGAGTTTTGTATGTATTGATGATGTGTTTAGTGTTATGTTCGGATAGCTTTGTGCAAAAAAAATGTGATTTAGAAGCCTGGTTAGTAAAAGGGTAAGCCTGGGGGTGAGAAAATGATGAACCTTAGAATATTACAGTTGAGACCTTAGATGTAAGGCCGTCTTGAGTACAAGATTTTGCAAGTGATCCTTGTCAGAGTGCATTTTATTCCTAGAATGTATTATGTGATAAGTCCCTGGGTAGTGTGAAATGGAAGTGGTAGCTTTCATGACCTGTGTCACGACCCGAACCCGGGCCCGTGACTGGTGCCTTACCCCGGGCACCCTAGTGATACATCATCAGAGTAATCAGCGGAACATAAAATAAGACATGAAAATATTAAGAAGTAAGAAACAGTAATTGGAGAAAACTTGCCTTACGACATATATATAAATCAATTTTTAAAACCGAACAGTTACATCCCATTACAACTCTGCCCACAACAAAGATTTACATGCACCTCTAAGAATGATACGAAAACAATGGCGGGACAGGGCCCCGCCATACCCCTGAATGTAAATACCTACAACGACAGGGGACTATACCACTGATAAGCCTCCGGAGACACGGAGCTTCCCATACGCTGAACTGTGACCCCGAGAACTAGGATCAACGACTGGTGTACCTCAACCTGCGGCATGAACGCAGCCCCCCGAAGGAGGTCAGTACAACAGGTACCAAGTATGTGAAACTGTAAAGTACTTAAATGAAAACATATCATTTTAAAATCAGTTTTGCAAGTATGTATGAAACAACCAAGGTAACCGCACATAGTGCCATATCATAAACAAGAGCAACAATAGGTAAACTGCAACATGTCTTTTCTAGGCTGCGAATGATCGAAGCAGGGCCAATTGCCCGTAGTATCACCATGCAAGCCTAATCCTGGACTCTCGTAGTCCGCATAGGCCACTCACATAGGCCCGCATAGGGTACATAACCCCGCATCGAGGGTAGCTACTCTCGCATCGCCCCGACTCGTAGTCCGCGTGGCCACATAGACCGCATGAGGTATAACCCCGCATCACTAACCCGAACTCCGTAGCTCCGCGATAGTCCCTTGGACCCGCATGAGGTATTCTCGAATCATGGTCCCAGACCGCCTGAGTCTACCCCGCATCGGAGGGCAGCTTAACCCCCGGTAAAATGTCAAGAGGTGAGTGATATCATACTAACATAACAGCTTATCGTTAAACAACATAAGCACAACAAGAATACTCTCTTTCACAAACGTTACAAGACACTAACACACATAGCATCATATCACGTCTACTTATCAAATCAACAAGAAAGTATTACAAGGCCAACACAATCAAGTTATACACACAAGGTACATTCTATTATATGATTAACAAGATCGAGTATCTATTCCCAAAGTACTTCATACATTATCTTTTAAAAGATACGTTACGTTTTACGAAAGTCACACAATACCCGTAGTATATGAAAATAGAGTGATTATCCTTTGAAGTAAATCAAAACACTTCTCTTCAGAAATCAAGTAACAACATTCTTTCCAAATGTTTCAAGTTTGCCTAATTTCAATTACTCAAGTTTCGTTTTGAAAGGTTTCGTAGTTCATAATTTTAATCACTTAATGATATAATTCTCCTTTAAAAGCAATTTGAGAAACATATATACGATATGTGAGTAGGTTATTCTTGTTTATAACAATCTTACTTAAGCATATGATCTAGGAAATGTAACATCATTTTGTCTCATCTTAGTTTCTATGCATGGAAGTTTCTACTGGTTTTACTACTACATTATTAGTCAAAACATGTCCCCTTATTAGCGCTGCTGTGGTTTGTTCGATACTCATTATGATTTCCGAAATCAGTAAAACATTAGTGCTTTTAAAATCAAGTACTCAGTACTTGCGAATGAGGTTTTACAACATTTTTAACATAATGCTAATTACCAAGTAAAACAAGTAAAGTCTCTTATCTTTTAAGATCAAGTCTCTTAACTTTTAAAATCAATAAACCATTCATTTTACCATTCTTAAGACGTTATACCTAACTTCCCATAAAGCTAGTATAACTCTTATGTTTTGAAAACCAAGTATTATTCTTCTGTTAAAAAAAATGATTCAGCATTCTTTTGAAATACTTCAAGATTCTTTATTATTACACATTAAGTCAATTATAAGTCAAATCAGTTACCTTTTAAAACCATAAGGCATTTTCTTACTTACATAAAGCTGTTATAACCAACTTCCCATAAAGCCGTTATAACACTTTATGTTTCAAACAAATCAAATACGTTTAACACATGTACGTCTACCGTACTACATAGTTATACACATATCATGTTAGAAAAGGTAGGAAGAGGTTCACATACCTCGCGACGATTATCGACTAATAGCAAAACGCTCCAAGTACCTCAAACCGTCGGCTACTCCTTAAGCCAAGTAGATCGCGCCACGCATGGTACTTCAACCTATAAGGCCACAAGGCGCTTATTAACATCTAGGTCTAATCGTAGAACATTCTGCAGAAAATTCGGCAGCACCTCCCCCCCCCCGCAACAGCGTAAATCTCCTCCTCTATCGGGGCCGACTACCAAGCCAACCAGGGGGAGGGGGGGTTATACGTCTAATCCGGACGTGCACAATTCTACCTCACAGAAAAGCTACACAAGTCCATCTGAATACACCCTATGTAATTACTGATTCAAGACTTTCCTTCGAAAAGGTTTCTAATTATTCAGGCTTAAGTCAAAAGACATTGCCGCTAACTACGATCATTTCTATATATAGTATACTTCAACTATATATTCTAACAACATGTAATTTCCAATTACAATAGAAGGTCAAGAGTGTTTACCTCGATAAGCCCAAAATTATCCGAGTTTAAATGTCGATCCTGAGCAAGGTTTAGATCCTACTCCGTGCGCTCCGACCCGCTCCACACGACCCTTAGAAGTTCTAACCAACTTCTACTTAATACTCCAACCAACTATGGAGATTTTCCTTAGGGTTTCGGTTTTGTGACGGAAGGGAAGTATAATAGTATAACGGGGCTTTTCGTATAGGTATAACCTTAGAATACTACAAGGTATACGGCTAAGGTAATTTGGGTATAGTAACAATACTTTTGAGAGTATTTCTACCAAGAGGAGGGTATTTATACGAAAACAACTAGGCTACGGGGGGTGTATACCCCTCGGCCTACCCCACTAGGGGGGTACTCTCGCCGAGGGGAGAGGGCTCTCGGCCAAGAGGGCCTCACAAGGGGGAGGGGGGGTGTTTGGACGAAACACAACAAGGAGAGGGGAAAGCTTTCAAGACTTAGAAACTTTGTGGAATGGATGAAGAAGTCATCAAAGAGGGGGGTATTTATAGGTCTAGCAAAGGCCAACCAATGGCCAAGATCATGCCAAGTGCAAGGCAAGTGTAGGGCCATGATCATGCCAAGTGCACCTTATCCATCTACCACCAAAATATCCTACCTACTACTTGACAAAATAGCCAAGCAATTCGTCCACCATTACCGCCCAACGTGCCCCAATGAGAGGGTGACAAGTGTCGCCCTCTCGTTGGTCCAAAATGTTTCGTCTCTCGGAAAAATCCGCAAAAATTAAAAATGACATAGCCGGAATTTTCCCTACGAAAGCTGTGGAAACGTTTCATCAAAAAACGACTCTAACCGGGTGTTGTGCACAAAGAATAAATCGGCCAAGCCTATTCTCAAGTTCAATTTTTTCTATGTACGCCCCACGCATATACTCAAAATACGGTATAACATTCTCCTTCCTTAGAAACATTCGTCGAATGTTCCTTCTAAGCCTCAAACCAAACGCGGCGCCAAGATAGTCTTCACTACTATACTTACGAACAATCCTGCCACAACTGGCCACAACAACACCTGCGCAAAATACTTACATCCAAGTTCACGAGGAAACACCTCTAACATCACAAACGCTCCCATCCAAGGGTCTAAAATATAATTCCTTCGAACTCTCTCCATACAAAAGAAATGGTCACATCTCTGCTCGCAATACATGCTCGCTTCTCCTTTACTCGTCGTGATACCACTTTTGTCACTTTGCCGCGAGGTTCTAGTGTCAATCCGCGACCTAACAAATGGTACCGCCGCATGCGATCCTCGAGGTCGTGACACTCGAACTCTTACCACATTTACATCGCTTCGCTTCCAAAACTCGGTTACTATCTCTAACGTGGTCATCATTAATCGAACACTGATGGATCTCCGATACTTTCCCGCCATAACAATACAAAAGACCGGACGTATTGCCTCCTAAGTCGGACGGCAAAAAGCTAACATATAGGCAACCCGCCTATTCTTCACATGAACTTAAAAGGGCCCAAAGTAACTCGCTAAGTTCCTCTGTTCTCCAAAACTCGTCACACCCAACCCGGGTGGTACTTTCAAGAAGACCGACCGTCAACTCGAACTCTAAGCGCCGCCGATTATCCGCACGATTTCTACGTTTGCCGAACCTCTTCTAGACAAGCTTCACCCTATCCACATCCTGAACACGTATGAACCAACTATTCGAACCTTGCCAACGCCGAACCAATCGACCAAGAACTTACACTTCCGCCCCTACAAGGCGTCACAAGGAGATATCCGAAACGAAATGGTAGCTATAAAACACTTCCCGACAGAGATAACAATCCCCACAACTACCCCGAAATCCACACACCGCCCGAGGCGAATGCGATTCTCGAGACTCACTGAGTTCTTAACCCCGCTGGTATAACTTCGAAACAAAACAGCCGCACTGGCTCCACCGTCACACAAGGTGAAGGTTAGGCACCCCGTGCAGCCTTACAACCTTTCCGATACATCAACACTGCCGAGTAAACTGTCTTTGCTAGAAGACAAGACGGCTGACCTCGCCCGACCATCGTCGAACGTCCACGAACTCAGACCTGGTTAACTAAACTTGGGCCAAACACCCTTATGACCCTAGCACAAGGCGGGACCACCACAACCGACCCACCACCAAACATGCCGCGGGTTGACCCGCAACGTGGCCTCAACCCGACCCGAACGCCGCGAAAACGCTAGCTCCCCGAAGGAAAACTCTCTAATCACGTTACGAAAACCTAGCGGTCTTCTTAGCTCAACTACCCTCTTTCATTCCACACTACTCAGGGACTTATCCCACAAACATAATTCACGTGCACTATGCACTCCTATAAGGGTCAAACATAAACAATACATCTTTTACTCGAGATGGCCTTACCTCTAAGGTCTCCACGTATAACACTCTAAGGCTCACACTTTCTCTATCCCCCAATCTTCCCCGGTTACTAACCATGATTTCTAATCACAAATTACACACTACTATCAGAACATAGCACTTAAGATATACTCATCTCATCATACGTACTAATCTCTAGAGGGTTAAGGATAAACCTGTATCTACTGCTCCACTCCCTTAAGTCATTCTAATCAAACCGCCTGCAGGCGCATAGCTGGGAAGGTGACGACTACCCATCGATCTGAAGGCTAAGTCCTCCTACAAGGACACTCTTTCGACATCGACTCACGGTCGTAGGTAAAACAAGTACTAACTAAAAGATGACATTCCCGGACGACGCTCACACCGTGAACACCGGGGAAAATCAATCCGGCCGAACCTACGCGGTAGCCGTGAACCTAAGCTTTGGAGCTCTGACCAACTCCTGGATACCCCGAACGTCCTGAATCGTGGAGGACCTTTCGCATCGGTGGATGTGCATAATCTAATCACGCGAGGTGACTCGACTCGAAAGTTACCAAAGGACCTGCCGCTCGCCCTCTTCTCGCCCTTCGTTAACCCGTTGATCTCTACATTGGCTCGCCGCGCATAAGCCCGCATACGTGCCATGCTCAAGCCTAATCAAGAATTACTCGCACAACCCCTTCTAAGATATTCATCAAGACTCGCAGTACATCGGTATACACTCGTAGCCAAATCCATAGCTAGTAACAGGTTCTCTTTCGCAATCTATATTCTCTGCTTTCCGGCCGTGGAACCGAAGGTTCAAATGTCGTGGCCGCAGAGGGAACCGCCGCCGTGCTAAACTCACTGGCCGTGACGTAGCATAACTTCCCGAACGGCACCTAACTCGGGTGATGGTTGGGCATGTGCCCTCGTAACCTCTCAGATTACTCGCAGCCTCCTGGCCGCTTGCTTGCCTCGGGCCCGGTTGCCCCACGCGAGGCATAACGGTAAGGGAAAGAAATACGTGAGAGGGTCCAACTTACAACACAGCTCTAAGGCACGATCTCAGAGTGAGAAGAATAGAAACCAATCCTAAATATCCTATAGCTTCCTGATTATTGGTGTGGTGCACAACACACCGATAATCAAGACTCTACTGGATACGGTCTGTAGACACTTTCCGAGGATTAATCGCTCGATACCACTTTTGTCACGACCAACCCGCCCGTGGATCGTGTCTTACCTCGCACCCTAGTGATACATCATCAGAGTAATCAGCGGAACATAAAATAAGACATGAAAATATTAAGAAGTAAGAAACAGTAATTGGAGAAAACTTGCCTTACGGCATATATATAAATCAATTTTTAAAACCGAACAGTTACATCCCATTACAACTCTGCCCACAACGATTTCTGCACTTCTAAGAATTATACGACAATAATGGCGTGACAGGGCCCCGCCATACCCCTTTATGTTAATACCTACAACGTCAGGGGACTATACCACTGATAAGCCTCAGGAGAAACGGAGCTTCCAATACGCCGAATCGTGACCGACAACTAGGATCAACGATCGTGTACCTCAACTGCGCATGAACGCACTTCAAGGAGGTCGCATAACAGTACCAAGTATGTGAAATCAGAAAGTACTTAAATGAAAACATATCATTTTAAAATCAGTTTGCAAGTATGTATGAAACAACCAAGGTAACCGCACATAGTGCCATATCATAAACAAGAGCAACAATAGGTAAACCGCAATGTATTTTCTAGGCCGCGAATGATCAAGCAGGCCAATTGCGTAGTATCACCATGCAAGCCTAATCTCGACTCGTAATCCGCATAGGCCACTCACATAGGCCCGCATAGGGTACATAACCCCGCATCGAGGGTAGCTACTCCTGCATCGCCCCGACTCGTAGTCCGCATGGCCACATAGACCGCATGAGGTATAACCCCGCATCACTAACACGAACTCCGTAGCTCGCATAGGTCCCTTGGACCCGCATGAGGTATTCTCGAATCATGGTCCTGCATCACCGAGTTCACTCCGCGACGGAGGCACTTTAACCCCAGAAATGTCAAGAGGTGAGTGATATCATACTAACATAACAGCTTATCGTTAAACAACATAAGCACAACAAGAATACTCTCTTTCACAAACGTTACAAGACACTAATACACATAGCATCATATCACGTCTACTTATCAAATCAACAAGAAAGTATTACAAGGCCAACACAATCAAGTTATACACACAAGGTACATTCTATTATATTGTTATACCCCGTATTTCCAGAGTATGTACGTAAGGACGTACGTAGAAAATTTGAACTTGAGAAAGTGGCTTGGCCGAAATTATTTGTTCACAACACCCGATTAGAGTCGTTTTTCGACGAAACGTTTCCACAGCTTTCGTAGGGTAAAATACGGCTATGTCATTTCTAATTTTTGCGGATTTTTCCGAGAGACGGAATATTTTGGACCAACGAGAGGGCGACACTTGTCACCCTCAAGTTGGCGGTTTGCTTGGCCGAAAGTGGGACGTTTTGGCTAGCTTTCTTGGCCTTGTTTTGTGCCTTGTTTTGTGCCTTGTTTTGTGCCTTGTTTTGTGCCATGTTTTGTGGAGTAGGGATAGGGTGCACTTGGCTTGATCTTGGCCTTACACTTGCCTAACACATGGCTTGATCTTGTCCATTGGTTGGCCCTTGGCTTCCCTATAAATACCCCTCCCTTTGTTGAAGACTTCATCATCCAAATGTGTTCTAAGTCTTGAAATCCTTCCCCTCTCCTCTTGTTTGACTCTCGTCCAAGAGCCCCCCCCTAGCCTAGTTGTTTTCGTATAATACCCCCCCTCTTGGTAGAAATACTCTCAAAAGTATTGTTATAATGCCCAAAATACCTTAGCCTTTACCTTGTTGTATTCCAAAAATTACCTCTATACGTAGAGCCCGGAAATACTACCTTTTGTCCTTTTAGTCTCAAACCGAAACCCTAAGGAAATCTTCATTGTTGGTTGAAGTATTTAAGTAGAAGTTGGTTAGAACTTCTAAGGGTTGTTTGGAGCGGATTGGAGCGCACGGAGTAGGAGCTAAACCTTGCTCAGGATCGACATTATAACTTGGATAATTTTGGGCTTATCGAGGTAAATATCTTGACCTTCTATTGTAATTGGAAATTACATGTTGTTGGAATATATAGTTAAAGTATACTATATATAGAATTGAACATAGTTGTGCGGCAATGTCTTTTGACTTAAGCCTGAAT
The DNA here is from genome assembly GCA_029844215.1 of Przewalskia tangutica. Classification (NCBI taxonomy): domain Eukaryota; kingdom Viridiplantae; phylum Streptophyta; class Magnoliopsida; order Solanales; family Solanaceae; genus Przewalskia; species Przewalskia tangutica. The sequence continues at coordinate 72,679,476 of CM056727.1, forward strand.
TTAAAGAAGAGAATCGAATCAGAATTACATAGGATCAGACATTCTGAGACTTGTGTAGCTTTTCTGTGAGGTAGAATTGTACACGACCGGTTAGACGTGTTAACCCCCCCCTGGTTGGCTTGATAGCCGGCCTCGATAAAGGAGGAGATTTACGCTGTTGCGGGGGGGGAGGTGCTGCCGAATTTTCTGTAGAATGTTCTACGAAGGGATCTAAATGTTAATAAGCGCCTTGTGGCCTTATAGGTTGAAGTACTACGTATGGCGCGATCTACTGGCTAAGGAGTAGCCGACGGTTTGAAGTACTTGGAGCGTTTTGCTATTAGTCGATACTCGTCGCGAGGTATGTGAACCTCTTCCTATCTCTTCTAGCATGATATGTGTGAACTATGTAGTACGGTAGACGTACATGTGCTAAATGTATTTGATTGGTTTAAAACATAAAGTGTTATAACGGCTTTATGGGAAGTTGGTTATAACAGCTTTATGTTGGTAAGAAGATACTTGTGGTTTTTAAAAGGTAACTGGTTTGAACTATAACTGGCTTGTTATGTGTTAATAAAGAACTTGAAGTATTTCAAAAGATTTTGAATCATTTTGAAAGAAGAAGTAATACTTGGTTTTTGAAAACTTAAGAGTTATACTAGCTTTATGGGAAGTTAGGTATAACGGCTTAAGAATGGTTTACTGATTTCGGAAATCAGAATGTGTATCGACAAACCATCTGCGTTAATAAAAGGAAATGTTTTGACAGATTAAGTATTATTAAAACCAAGAGAAACTTCCATCCGCATGTAAGCTAAGATGAGACAAAATGATATTTCCTAGATCATGGCTGCTGTAATAAGATTGTTATAAACAAGAATATCCTACTCACATATAAGACTTATGTTTCTCAGATAGTTTAAAAGAGAATTATATTCTTAAATGAATAAGACTATGAACTACGAAACCTTTCTAAAATAAGAAACGTGAACATTTGAAAATTAGGCAAACTTGGACATTTGGAAAATAATGTCGTTACTTGATTTTACAAAGGTAAGTGTTTTGTTTTACTTAAAAGGATAATCACTCTATTTTCACATAACTACGGGTATTGTGTGACTTTTGTGAAAGTAACGTATCTTTTAAAGATTTAGTGTATGAAGTACTTTGGGGATAAAATCCCGAACTTATTGACATATAGTAGAAAGTATCTTGTGTGTATAACTTGATTGTGTTGGTTTGTGATAGCCTTGTAAATACTTTCTTGTTGATTGATAAGTAAACATGCTAGGATGCTATGTGTGTTAGTATCTTGTGATGTTAGTGTAAAGGGGTTTTCCCCGATCGTGCTTAAAGTTGTTTGACTATCACCGTTATGTTGGTATTGTACCACCACCTTGACTTATTTCCGAGGTTAAGCCGCCTCCGACGCGGGTAGACTCAGTGATGCGGGACCATGATTCGAGAATACCTCATGCGGTCCAGGGATCCATGCGAACCACGGAGTTCCGTGTTAGTGTGCGGCCTTTATGGTCACGCGGTCTATGTGGCCTACGCGGATCGCGAGTCCGTGACGACGCCGGAGTAGCTACCGATGCGGGTTATACCTCACGCGGCCTATGAGGTTGGCCTATGCGCGAGTGCGAAAGTTCGAGGCTAGACGCGCACATTTGATATCGCGCGAGTGACCAGCCTTTGATCATGTGACGGTGCAGACAGATATCATGATACGCTTTATGACCTTGTTAGTCTCGTGGGTGTTAGTAGTCGGCTATGCCTTCGCATTTACCCTGCATCGTTTTATTTGGACACAGTGGGACCCGTGTTCATGTGTATTCCTTGGTGCTTTTCTATCATAGATCGCAGGCGGTGAGAAGGTATTCCACAGGCATGATTGATGTTATGGGCTTGAGACCCATAGTTATATTCGAGTGATGACTTTGAGGGCGTGAGTCCCTGACTTGACATGACTGCTTCTTTATTGTGAACTGTAGTTTGGTTATCATACATGTCTCCTGCTTTATAGACTATTATGAGTTCAGTTACGATTTTTAGTTTCACATACTCTGCACTGCCAGATCGAATTCTTCGTGGCCGCGTTCATGCCGCAGTTGAGGTACACCCGCCGTTGATCCTAGCTCTCGTGGTCAGCGCTTGGGAAGCTCCGCTTTCTCCGAGGCTTATCGGTGGTATAGTCCCCGCCGTCGTAAGTGTTTACATTCGTGGTTTGGCCCCGCCCCGCCATTGTTGTCGATCATTCTTAGAGGTCCGTAGTAATCGCAAGTGTGGTTTGTAAAAAGGATTAAACTGCTCATGTTGAAAGAGTTGTTATTTATATATATACCAAGGTAACCGCTTTTGGTTAGCTTGTCTTCTTATTTCACCGCCTTATTACATCGGGTTTCATGTATTGTCTTTATGTTCCGCCGATTACTGATGTATGTCTACTTGGGTGCCCGGTAAGGCACTACCACGCCCGGTTCGGTCGTGACAAAAGTGGTATCGAGCGCTTAATCCTCGGAAAGTGTCTACTGCATCGTGATCCGCAGAGTCTTGATTATCGGTGTGTTGTGCACCACACCAATAATCGTGAGGCTATAGGGTATTTAGGATTGGTTTCTATTCTTCTCACTCGAGATCGTGCCTTAGAGCCGTGGTTGTAAGTTGGACCTCCGACGAAATTATTTCCTTATCGTTATGCCTCGCGCAGGCAACCCGCCCGTGAGGGCAAGGCGCGAGGAGCCGCGAGTAGAGTTCAGAGGGTGGCGAGGCACAGTGCCCAATCATTACCTAGGTAGTGCTTCATTCGGGAGTTCGCGACGCCACTAGCCCCGCAGAGTTTTAGCACGGCGCGCTGCTCACCGCGCCACGATGTTTGACCTTCGCCCGCGACCGGGAACAGAGAGTATAGAGTATACCGATGTACCGCGAGTCTGGATGAATATCAACGAGAAGGTTGTGCGAGAGTAATTCTTCAGTTAGGCTTGAGCATGGCACGTATGCGCTTATGCGCAATGTGCCAAGAAACGTAGAGATCAACGGGTTAACGGCGAGCGAAGAGGCCGTGAGTAGCAAGGTCCTTTGGTAACTTTTGAGGCGAGTCACCTCACCAAAGATTGAATATGCGCATCCACCGCAGCAGTGGTCCTCCGCGGGTTCGTGACGTTCGGTATGCAGGAGTTGGTCAGAACTCCCGAGTTTTCGGGTCACAGCTACACGTATGGTTCCAGCCAGCCGGATTCAGTTTTCCCTCGGTGTTCACGGTGATGCACGCCATCCCGGAATGTCGTCTTTATGTTGGTACTTGTTGTACTGCGCCGTACCATGTGTCGAGAGAGTGTCCTTGTAGGAGGACTTAGCCTTCAGGATCGGTGGGTAGTTCGTCATCTTCCTTAGCTATGCGCCCTATGGGGCAGGGTTGATTAGAACGACTAAGGGGAGTGAAGCAGTAGATATAGATTATCCTTAACCTCAGAGATCCAGATGTGTGATAAAGTGAGTATACCTTAAGGGTTATGTTCTGATAGCAGGATGTTAGTTGTGATTAGAAATCATGGTGGGTTAACCGAGTAAGATTTTGGGGGATAGAGAAGGTGGGAGCCTTAGAGTTTTATACGTAGAGACCTTGCAGGTGGCCATCTCAAGTATAGGTGTAGTGTTATGTTTGATCCTTATCGGAGTGCATAGTGCACGCGAGCTATGTTGTGGATAAGTCCCCGAGTAGCGTGATTTGAAAGAGGTAGTCGAGCTAGGAAGACCGCCAGGTTTTCGTAACGTGATTTGTGAAATTGTTCGGATCGGGAACTAGTGTTTGCGCGATGCCGGTAGGGTTGAGGCCATGTTGGGTCAACCCGCGGCTTTGCTTGGGCGTGGGTCGGTTTGTGGTGGTCCCGCTGTGGTAGGGTCACGAGGGTGTTAGGCCCATGTTCGCTAACCAACAGACGAGTTCGTGGACGATTCGACCAAGAGTCGGGCCAACGGGTCACCCATCGTGTCTTTCACCAGATCGCCGCTCGCGGTGATGTTATGTCGAGAGGTTGAAAGGTCGCACGGTGCCTACCTTCACCTTATGTCGCAAGAAGTCCGTTGTGGCTATTTTCGCTTTTTCTAAAAGTTTACTGTGCAGGTTAGGAACTCAGTGAGTCTCGACCGCATTCGCCTCCGGCCGATGGTCGGATTTCGTGGTAGTTGTGAGATTGTTGTCTCGCGAGGAGTGTTTAAGCTACCATTTCGATTCGGATGTCGCCTTATAAAGCCTCAGAGGCGGATGTGTAAGTTCGGCCGAGTGGTTCGATGTTGGCAAGGTTCGCATTGGTTCAGCTTGTTCCACAGACCGGATAGTGAAGCTTGTCTAGAAGAAGTTCGCGGCTCGAGGAAATCGTATGGATAATCGGCGACGACGCTTAAAGTTCGTGCCGACGGTCGGTCTTCGAAAGTACCACCCCGGTCAGTGTGACGAGTTTTGGAATACAGAGGAACTTAGCCCGAGTTACTTGGGCCTTTGAGTTCATGTGAAGAATAGGCCGTTGCCTATATGTTAGCATTTGCCGTCCGACTTAGGAGGCAAGGCCCAAATGCTCGTGTTATGTTCGAGAAGGAAATCGGAGATCCATCAGTATTCCCACTAATGATGACCAAGTTGAAGATGACAACCCCGAGTTTTGGAGACTGAAGCAGTATCAGACATGTGGTAAGAGTTCGAGTGTACGACAGCCTCTGGGATCGCATGTAGTCCGCACCATTTGTTGGTCGCCGAGTGACACTAGAACCTCGCGCAAAGTGACAAAAGTGGTATCGGAAGAAGCGAGCATGTATGGCGAGCATAGATGTGACCATTTCTTTTGTTTGGAAAAGTGAGGAAGTATATTTTAGACCTGAGAGAGGTGTTTGTGGTGATGTTAGAGGTGATTCCTCGTGGACTTGGATGTAAGTATTTTGCGCAGATTGTTTCGCGTGGGCTATTGTGGCGTGATTGTTTCGTAAGTATGGTAGTGAAGACTATCTCGGCGACGCTTGTTTTGAGACTTAGAAGGAACATTCGACGAATGTTTCGGCGAGGAAAATGTTATACCGTATTTGCAGTATGTACGTAAGGACGTACGTAGAAAATTTGAACTTGAGAAAGTGGCTTGGCCGAAATTATTTGTTCACAACACCCGATTAGAGTCGTTTTTCGACGAAACGTTTCCACAACTTTCGTAGGGTAAAATACGGCTATGTCATTTCTAATTTTATGGATTTTTCCGAGAGACGGAATATTTTGGATCAACGAGAGGCGACACTTGTCACCCTCAAGTGCGGTTTGCTTGGCCGAAAGTGGGACGTTTGGCTAGCTTTCTTGGCCTTGTTTTGTGCCTTGTTTTGTGCCTTGTTTTGTGCCTTGTTTTGTGCCATGTTTTGTGGAGTAGGGATAGGTGCACTTGGCTTGATCTTGGCCTTACACTTGCCTAACACATGGCTTGATCTTGTCCATTGGTTGCCCTTGGCTTCCTATAAATACCCTCCCTTTGTTGAAGACTTCATCATCCAAATGTGTTCTAAGTCTTGAAATCCTTCCCTCTCCTCTTGTTTGACTCTCGCCCAAGAGCCCCCTAGCCTAGTTGTTTTAGTATAATACCCTCTTGGTAGAAATACTCTCAAAAGTATTGTTATAATGCCCAAAATACCTTAGCCTTTACCTTGTTGTATTCCAAAAATTACCTATATACGTAGAGCCCGGAAATACTACCTTTTGTCCTTTTAGTCTCAAACCGAAACCCTAAGGAAATCTTCATTGTTGGTTGAAGTATTTAAGTAGAAGTTGGTTAGAACTTCTAAGGGTTGTTTGGAGCGGATTGAGCGCACTGAGTAGAGCTAAACCTTGCTCAGATCGACATTATAACTTGGATAATTTTGGGCTTATCGAGGTAAATATCTTGACCTTCTATTGTAATTGGAAATTACATGTTGTTGGAATATATAGTTAAAGTATACTATATATAGAATTGAACATAGTTGTGCGCAATGTCTTTTGACTTAAGCCCGAATTTAAAGAAGAGAATCGAATCAGAATTACATAGGATCAGACATTAAGAGACTTGTGTAGCTTTTCGCGAGGTAGAATTGTACACGACCGTTAGGCGTGTTAACCCCGGTTGGCTTGATAGCCACCGATAAAGGAGGAGATTTACGCTGCCATGTGGGGGAGGCCGAATTTTCAGAATGTTCTACGGCGGATCTAAATGTTAATAAGCGCCTGTGGCCTTATAGGTTGAAGTACTACGTATGGCGCGATCCATCGCTAAGGAGTAGCCGACGGTTTGAAGTACTTGAGCGTTTTGCTATTAGTCGATACTGCCGCGAGGTATGTGAACCTCTTCCTATCTCTTCTAGCATGATATGTGTGAACTATGTAGTACGGTAGACGCATACGTGCTAAATGTATTTGATTGGTTTAAAACATAAAGTGTTATAACGGCTTTATGGGAAGTTGGTTATACACTTTATGTTGGTAAGATACTTGTGGTTTTTAAAAGGTAATCGGTTTGAACTATAACCGCTTGTTATGTGTTAATAAAGAACTTGAAGTATTTCAAAAGATTTTGAATCATTTTGAAAGAAGTAATACTTGGTTTTTGAAAACTTAAGAGTTATACTAGCTTTATGGGAAGTTAGGTATAACGCTTAAGAATGGTTTCTGATTTGGAAATCGAATGTGTATCGACAAACCACCGCTGCGTTAATAAAAGGAAATGTTTTGTGATTAAGTATTATTAAACCAAGAGAAACTTCCATCCGCATAGAAGCTAAGATGAGACAAAATGATATTTCCTAGATCATGGTCATTGTAATAAGATTGTTATAAACAAGAATATCCTACTCACATATAAGACTTATGTTTCTGATAGTTTAAAAGAGAATTATATTCTTAAATGAATAAGACTATGAACTACTAAACCTTTCTAAAATAAGAAACGTGAACATTTGAAAATTAGGCAAACTTGGACATTTGGAAAATAATGTCGCATTTGATTTTACAAAGGTAAGTGTTTTGTTTTACTTAAAAGGATAATCACTCTATTTTCACATAACTACGGTATTGTGTGACTTTTGTGAAAGTAACGATCTTTTAAAGATTTAGTGTATGAAGTACTTTGGGGATAAAATCCGAACTTATTGACATATAGTAGAAAGTATCTTGTGTATAACTTGATTGTGTTGGTTTGTGATAGCCTTGTAAATACTTTCTTGTTGATTGATAAGTAAACATGCTAGGATGCTATGTGTGTTAGTATCTTGTGATGTTAGTGTAAAGGGTTTTCCCCGATCGTGCTTAAAGTTGTTTGACTATCACCGTTATGTTGGTATTGTACCACTCACCTTGACTTATTTCCGAGGTTGCCGCCTCCACGCGGGGTAGACTCAGCGGTCCGGGACCATGATTCGAGAATACCTCACGCGGTCCAGGGATCCATGCGGAACTACGGAGTTCCGTGTTAGTGTGCGGCCTTTATGGTCATGCGGTCATGTGGCCATGCGCGGATCGCGAGTCCGGGCGATGCCGGAGTAGCTACCCTCGATGCGGGGTTATACCTCATGCGGGCCTATGAGGTTGGCCTATGCGAGTCTGGAAAGTTCGTGGCTAGACGCGCACATTTGATATCGGCGAGTGACCGCCTTTTGATCATGTGACGGCCTAGACAGATATCATGATACGATTTATGACCTTGTTAGTACTGGTGTTAGTAGTCGGCTATGCCTTACTTACTCCGCATCGCTTTATTTGGACACGCGTGGGACTCGGTGTTCATGTATTCCTTGGTGCTTTTCTATCATAGATCGCTGGCGGTGAGGAAGGTATTCCACGCATGATTGATGTTATGGGCTTGAGACCCATAGTTATATTCGAGTGATGACTTTGAGGCGTGAGTCCTCGACTTGACATGCATCGCTTATTTATCAGGAATCGTAGTTTGCTTATCATACATGTCTCCCGCTTTATAGACTATTATGATTTCATTTACGATTTTTAGTTTCACATACTCCTGCACCATTGATCGACCTCCTTCGGGGCTGCGTTCATGCCGCAGTTGAGGTACACCGCCGTTGATCCTAGCTCGTGGTCACGCCAGTTGGGAAGCCCGCTTTCTCGAGGCTTATCGTGGTATAGTCCGCCGCCGTAAGTGTTTACATTCGTGGTTTGGCGGCCCCGCCCGCCATTGTTGTCGTATCATTCTTAGAGGTCTGTAGTACTGTTGTGGGCAGGGTTTGTAAAAAAGATTAAACTGTTCATGTTGAAAGAGTTGTTATTTATATATATACTGAAGGTAACCGTTTTTGGTTAGCCTGTCTTCTTATTTCACTGTCTTATTACACTGGTTTCATGTATTGTCTTTATGTTCCGCTGATTACTCTGATGTATGTCTACTTGGGTGTCCGGGGTAAGGCACCAGTCACGGGCCCGGGTTCGGGTCGTGACATATATGATTAACAAGATCGAGTATCTATTCCCAAAGTACTTCATACATTATCTTTTAAAAGATACGTTACGTTTACGAAAGTCACACAATACCCGTAGTATATGAAAATAGAGTGATTATCCTTTGAAGTAAATCAAAACACTTCTTCAGAAATCAAGTAACAACATTCTTTTCCAAATGTTTCAAGTTTGCCTAATTTCAATTACTCAAGTTTCTCGTTTTCGAAAGGTTTCGTAGTTCATAATTTTAATCACTTAATGATATAATTCTCCTTTAAAAGCAATTTGAGAAACATATGTCTGATATGTGAGTAGGTTATTCTTGTTTATAACAATCTTACTTAAGCAGCCATGATCTAGGAAATGTAACATCATTTTGTCTCATCTTAGTTTCTATGCAGATGGAAGTTTCTACTGGTTTTACTAATACATTATTAGTCAAAACATTTCCCTTTATTAGTCTCTTGTGGTTTGTTCGATACTCATTCGATTTCAAATCAAGAAACATTATTGCTTTTAAAATCAAGTACTCATTACTTGCGAATGAGGTTTTACAACATTTTTAACATAATGCTAATTACCAAGTAAAACAAGTAAAGTCTCTTATCTTTTAAGATCAAGTCTCTTAACTTTTAAAATCAATAAACCATTCATTTTACCATTCTTAAGACGTTATACATAACTTCCCATAAAGCTAGTATAACTCTTATGTTTTGAAAACCAAGTATTATTCTTACATTAAAAAAATGATTCAAAGATTCTTTGAAATACTTCAAGATTCTTTATTATTACACATTAAGTCAATTATAAGTCAAATCGATTACCTTTTAAAACCATAAGGCATTTTCTTTACATAAAGCTGTTATAACCAACGTCCCAAAAAGCCGTTATAACACTTTATGTTTCAAACAAATCAAATACGTTTAACACATGTACGTCTACCGTACTACATAGTTATACACATATCATGCTAGAAAAGGTAGGAAGAGGTTCACATACCTCGCGACGATTATCGACTAATAGCAAAACGCTCCAAGTACCTCAAACCGTCGGCTACTCATGTCCAAGTAGATCGCGCCAAGCATGGTACTTCAAACTATAAGGACACAAGGCGCTTATTAAGATTTAGGTCTAATTGTAGAAAATTCTACGTAAAATTCGGCAAAGACTCTCCCGCAACGGCAGAAATCTCCTCCTCTATCGGGCCGCTACCAAGCCAACCGGGGGTTATACTTCTAATCCGGACGTGCACAATTCTACCTCACGTAAAAGCTACACAAGTCTCATCAGTAATACGCCCTATGTAATTACTGTTCAAGACTCTTCCTTCAAAAGGTTTCTAATTATTCAGCTTAAGTCAAAAGACATTGCCGCTTAACTACGATCATTTCTATATATAGTATACTTCAACTATATATTCTAACAACATGTAATTTCCAATTACAATAGAAGGTCAAGAGTGTTTACCTCGATAAGCCCAAAATTATCCGAGTTTAAATGTCGATCCCGAGCAAGGTTTAGCTCCTACTAAGTGCGCTCGACCCGCCCACGACCCTTAGAAGTTCTAACCAACTTCTACTTAATACTCCAACCAACTATGGAGATTTTCCTTAGGGTTTCGGTTTTGTGACGGAAGGAAGTATAATAGTATAACGGGCTTTTCAGATAGGTATAACCTTAGAATACTACAAGGTATACTACTAAGGTAATTTGGGTATAGTAACAATACTTTGAGAGTATTTCTACCAAGAGGAGGGTATTTATACGAAACAACTAGGCTACGGGGTGTATACCCTCGGCCCACCCCACTAGGGGGGGGTACTCTCGGCCGGGGAGAGGGCTCTCGCCAAGAGGGCCTCAAGGGGAGGGTGGGTGTTTAGACGAAACACAACAAGGAGAGGGGAAAGCTTTCAAGACTTAGAAACTTTGTGGAATGGATGAAGAAGTCATCAAAGAGGGGGGTATTTATAGGTCTAGCAAAGGCCAACCAATGGCCAAGATCATGCCAAGTGCAAGGCAAGTGTAGGGCCATGATCATGCCAAGTGCACCTTATCCATCTACCACCAAAATATCCTACCTACTACTTGACAAAATAGCCAAGCAATTCGTCCACCATTACCGCCCAACGTGCCCCAATGAGAGGGTGACAAGTGTCGCCCTCTCGTTGGTCCAAAATGTTTCGTCTCTCGGAAAAATCCGCAAAAATTAAAAATGACATAGCCGGAATTTTCCCTACGAAAGCTGTGGAAACGTTTCGTCAAAAAACGACTCTAACCGGGTGTTGTGCACAAAGAATAAATCGGCCAAGCCTATTCTCAAGTTCAAATTTTTCTACGTACGTCCTTACGTACATACTCTGAAAATACGGGGTATAACAACCTGTATAGGTAAGATTGTTCCGGATCGGGGAACAAGAACTTGATGCGTTAAGTGGGTCGGGTTGGGGCCATGTTGCGGGCCAACCCGCGGCCTGTTTCGAGGTAGGGTCAGCTCTGGGTGGTCCCGCCAGGTGGTAGGGTCTCAATGGTGCTAGGCCCAAGTTTAGATGACCATCGTATGAGTTCGTGGTTATGTTCGACCAGAAGCGGATCGTGAAGGCCGGGAATGGCCTTAAGGAAGATTGAGGCTAGTAAGATGACCAAGTTTGGAGGTGGTGATTCCAAAGTTTTGGCAACAGAAGCGTTGACTGAAGTGTGGTACGTATACTAGAAGAGTTTAAGTGTTCGAGAAGGGCACGACGAGTAAGGAAGGAAGAGAACGTGTGTTATTACGTGGTCAGGTGTGGCGTTGACAACTTGTTAGAAGGAACTTCTTCGTTATCTGTTTCGAGAAGGAACATTCGGGACGAATGTTTCTAAGGAGGGGAGAATGTTATACCCCGTATTTCCAGAGTATGTACGTAAGGGCGTACGTATATTAATTTAAGCCTTAAGGTTTGGCTAGGTTCGAAATTTGGGCACAAGTGCCGAAAAGAATCGTTTTTCGACGAAACGTTTTACTAAACTTGCGAAGGGAAAATTCCGGTTATGTCATTGAGAATTTTTGCGGATTTTTCCGAGAGACGAAACATTTTGGACCAACGGGAGGGTGACATGTGTCACCTCACATCGAAGCAATTGTGGCGGTCTTGGACGCGAAAAGGTGGCTTTAGTTGGTAGGATATTTTGTGCAAGTTGGTGTGGTAGATGGATAAGGTGCACTTGGCTTAATCTTAGCCTTACACTTGCCTAACACTTGGATGGATCTTGGCCATTGGTTGGCCATTCCTTGACCTATAAATACCCCCTTAGTTGATAAACTTTCTTCATCCAAAAATCATTTTCCAAGTCTTGAAATCTCTCCCCTTTTGTGAGTTAAAATCGTCCAAAGCCCCTCCCCTTGAGAAGCTTTGGCAGAGAGGCCTCCCTCCCCTTTGTAGTTAGCATGGGTACCCCTAGCCTAGTTGTTTTCGTATAATACCCCCTTTTTGTGGTATAGAAATACTCTCCTAGTATTGTTGTTATGCCCAAATACTTTAGCCCTATACCTTGTAGTACTTTCCAAAGTTACCTCTATACGTAGAGCCCGGAAATACTATTATACTTTCCCTCAGTCACTAAACGAAACCCTAAGGAAATCTTCATTGATAGTTGAAGTATTTGAGTAGAAGTTGGTTAGAACTTCTAAGGGTTGTTTGGAGGCGGGTTGAGCGCACTGAGTAGGAGCTAAACCTTGCTCAGGATCGACATATAAACTTGGATAATTTTGGGCTTATCGAGGTAAACACTCTTGACCTTCTATTGTAATTGGAAATTACATGTGTAGGAATATATAGTTGAAATATACTATATATAGAACTGAACATAAATGTGCGGCAATGTCTTTTGACTTAAGCCTGAATTTTAAAGAAGAGCACTGAACTGTAATTACATAGGATCAGACATGAGACTTGTGTAGCATTCTCGTGAAGTAGAATTGTACACGCCAGGTTAGGCGTAAACCCCCTGGTTGGCTTAGCGGCTTGATAGAGGAGATTTACGCTGTTGCGGGGGGGGGGGGAGGTGCTGCCGAATTTTCTGTAGAATGTACTACATTGAGATCTAGATGTTAATAGGCGCCTTGTGGCCTCTATAGGTTGAAGTACTACGTGTGGCGTGATCTAATTGGCTTAAGCATTAGACGACGGGTTGAGGTACTTTGAGAGATTTTCTCTTAGTCGATAATCGTCGCTAGGTATGTGAACCTATTCCTATCTTTTCTAGCATGATATGTGTATAACTATCTAGTACGGTAGACGTACATGTGTTAAATGTATTTGATTGGTTTAAAACATAAAGTGTTATAACGGCTTTATGGGAAGTTGGTTATAACAGCTTTATGTAAGTAAGAAATGCTTTGTGGCTTTTAAAAGATAACTGATTTGACTTAATTGTATTGATATGAAGTTTGTTAACAATGTGAAACCTCATTCGTGAGTAATGGGTACTTGGTTTTAAAAGGAATAATGTTTCTTGATTTCGAAATCGAATGAGTATCGACAAACCACTAGGCGTTAATAAAGGAAAATGTAATGAATAATGAAGTATTATTAAAACCAGTAGAAACCCCCATCTGCATAGAAACTAAGATAAGACAAAATGATATTACATTTCCTAGATCATGGCTGCTTAATAAGATTGATTATGAATAAGAATAACCTACACTCATATAAGGCATATGTTACTCAAAATGTTTTAAAAGAGATTAAGACATTGAACTATGAAACTTTTCTAAAATAAAGAGCCTTGAGCAATTGAAATTAGGCAAACTGGAACCTTAGGGAAAAGAATGTGGTTGAAAAGGGAAGTGTTTTGGTTTACCTATAAATGTGAGTCACTCGATTTTATACTACGGGTATCGGGTGAATTTTATAAAAGGAATGGATCTCTTTAAAAAAAAAAGGGAATTTAACGTACGTAGTACTTTAGGGTTAACACCCGGATTTTGACTTAAAATGAAAGTACTTTGAGTTGTGTATAACTTGCCTATGCTTGTTGTTGTGTAACTTGCCTATGCTTGTTGTTGGGTAACTTACCTATGCTTATTGAGATAGTCTTTGTTGTGCAAGAATTATGTTTCTATTCTACCGCGTCTCTCGATGAGGGCCGGTTGACTTGTTGAGAACTTACTTGACGCGTCGGCGGACGGAAGATTCCACGTGCACGCTCCATTATTATTATTACATGGGTGTGTCTACACCGGCGATGATGGACATGTGACCATTATGGTTATTTATGGCGAAATATCGTGACTTACGGTTGTGATCGGGTGCGTAGCTGTTACTTGCCCCGTCGGCTACATGACGCAGTGGATCTGGTATAGGTTATTGCACCGCCACGTGTCGCCTTCGCGCGAAGTATCGTGACTTACGGTTGTGATCGGTGCCCGGCCGATTCACTTGCCCCGTCACTCACGTGACGGTGGATCCGTGGAGGCTAGTGTACTTGCCACGCGTGTCGCCTTCGCGAGTCGATTTGGATGGAGCCGTGACTTACGGTTGTGATCCGGGCGTGGCCGATTCACTTGCCCGTCGCCACGTGGCGCAGTGGAGCCGGTGAGGCTATTGCACTTGCCACGTGTCGGCTTCATGATATGGTTGTGCGATTATTGCACGGTCGGATCCGGTAGTTATACTTGTCCCAGACGGTTTTATTGACACGGTAGGACTGGTGTTCACATATACTCTTTGCCGTTGTTATATCATAGGCGGTGAGGAAGGAATCACGCACGCAGTGATGATTTGGAGGCGTGAGTCCACGACTTGATATGATTTATATGTGGTGCATCGTAGTTTGGTTATCATACATGTCTCTGCTTTATATAGATCGCTATGATTTCATTTACTGATTTTTCGATTTCACATACTTAGTACTGTTATCTTGACCTCCTTGGGCCGCGTCATGCCGGGTAGAGGTACATCGGTTATCGATCCCCGCTTTAGGATCACCTTTCAGCGTATTGAAGCTCAGTTCCTTGGAGGCTTATCTCGTATGTTACCACGAGTCCGCTGGTCCTTGTACATTCAGTGGTATGGCGGGGCCCTGTCCCGTCATAGTTGTTGTATAAATCTTAGAGGTCTGTAGCACTGTTGTGGGCAGGGTTGTAAGGATTGTAACTGTTCAAAGGTCGTTATATATATAAATGCTGAAAGGCAACCGTTTTGGTTGACCTATTTTCTTTCATCTTGATTTATATCTATTTATATGTTTAAGTTTTCATTTCCGCTGGTTTTTCTCTGATGTTGTATCACTAGGGTGCCCGGGGTAAGGCACCACGCCCGGTTCGGTCGTGACAGAGACCTCGCCGAGAGCCACACCTCGAGCGAGGCTTGGCCGAGATGGTACCCCTCGAGTGAGGCTTGCCGAGAGGTACCCCAGCCTAGTTGTTTTCGTATAATACCCTCTTTTGTGGGTATAGAAATACTCTCCTAGTATTGTTGTAATGCCCAAATACTTTATCCCTAATACCTTGTAGTACTTTCCAAAGTTACCTCTATACAGAGCCGGAAAATACTATTATACTTTCCTATAGCCACTAAACGAAACCCTAAGGAAATCTTCGTTGATAGTTGAAGTATTTGAGTAGAAGTTGGTTAGAACTTCTAAGGGTTGTTTGGAGCGGATCGAGCACTCTGAGTAGAGCTAAACCTTGCTCAGATCGATATATAAACTTGGATAATTTTGGGCTTATCGAGGTAAACACTCTTGACCTTCTATTGTAATTGGAAATTACATGTTGTAGGAATATATAGTTGAAGTATACTATATATAGAACTAATCATAATTGCGCGCAATGTCTTTTGACTTAAGCTGAATTTTAAAGAAAGAGAACCGAATCAGTAATTACATGGGATCAGACACAAAGAGACTTGTGTAGCATTAATGTGAAGTAATTGTACACGTCAGGTTAGGCGTGTAAACCCCTCGGTTGGCTTGCAGCCGCCGATAGAGAGGAGATTTACGCCATTGCGGAGGAGGTGTCGCCGAATTTTACGTAGAATATTCTACGTTGAGATCTAGATGTTAATAGGTGCCTTGTGGGCCTCTATAGGTTGAAGTACTACGTGTGGCGTGAGCTTGGCTTAAGGTGTAGCCGACAGTTTGAGGTACTTGGAGCGTTTTGCTATTAGTCGATAATCGTCGCGAGGTATGTGAACCTCTTCCTATCTTTTCTAGCATGATATGTGTATAACTATGTAGTACGGTGACGCATACGTGTTAAATGCATTTGATTGGTTTAAAACATAAAGTGTTATAACGACTTTATGGGAAGTTGGTTATAAATGACTTTATGTAAGTAAGATATGCTTTGTGGGTGTTAAAAGATAACCGATTTGACTTATAACCTGATCGGATGTGTGATAATAAGAATCTTGAAGTATTTCAAAAGAATTAAGAAACCTTTTTGAAAAGAAGAGTAATATTTGGTTTTTGAAAACATAAGAGTTATACTAGCTTTATGGGAAGTTAGGTATAGCGTCTTAAGAGAGATAATGTCATGACCTGCCCGGTTCGTGGATCGTGCCTTACCCGCACCCAAGCGATCATACATCGAGAAAATCGGAAATATAATACAAGACATGAAACAGTTGTAAAATGAGACACAGTTTATCTGATGAAAAGCTTGCCTTTCGGCATATATATATAAATAACCCAAGTTTTGCAGTTACATCCCAACTGTACAATAGGACTACAGACCTCTAAGGAAGTAAACAACTATGGCGGGACAGGGCCCCGCCATACCCTGAATGTACAAACTATCTACAATACAGGGAGATCATACCAAAAAGTAGAGCCTCCGGAGAAGATGGAGCTCCTGACACCAATGCAAAGAGATCCTAAGGATGTGGATCTAGCACCTGCTTGCCCTTACCTGCAGATGAACGCACAAGGAGGTCGCACAACAGTAATAAGTATGTGAAATCAGAAGTACTTAAATGAAAACATATCATTTTTAAAGCCAGTTTACAAATATGTATGAAACAACCAAGGAAACCGCACATAGTGCCACATCACAAACACGAGCAACAATAGGTAAACTGTAACAGGTCTTTTCTAGGCTGCGAATGATCGAAGCAGGGCCAATTGCCCATAGTATCATTAAGCAAGCCTAATCCTGGACTCCCGTAGTCCGCATAGGCCACTCACTTAGGCCCGCATAGGGTATAACCCCACATCGAGGGTAGCTACTCCTCGGCAACGTCCTGGACTCGTAGTCCGCATGGCCACATAGACCGCATGAGGTATAACCCCGCACACTAACCTGGAACTCTCGTAGCTCCGCATAGGTCCCCTGGACCCGCATGAGGTATTCTCGAATCATGGTCCTGCATCACCGAGTCTACCCCAGATCGGAGGCGCCTTAACCCCTGAATATGTCAAGAGGTGAGTGATATAATACCAACATAACAGCTTATCGTTAAACCACATAAGCACAACAAGAATACCCTTTTATACAAATGTTACAAGTCACTACCACACATAGCATCATATCATGTCTATTTATCAAACCATTTTATTATTCTTTCATAAATCAATATAAGTCTGTTATAAACACATAAGTAAACTGTTCCTTTTATCATTCTTAAGTTGTTATACCTAACTTCCCATAAAGCTAGTATAACTCTTAAGCTTGATGTTTAAAAACCAATTAGTTCTCTTCTGTAAGAAAATGATTCAATATTCTTTTGAAATGTTTTAAGATCCTTATTATTCAGGCTTAAGTCGCAAGACATTGTCGTAAGTATTATTCAGCTTAAGTCAAAAGACATTGCCGTAGTTATTATTCGATTAACACGTACGCGTCTACCGTACTACATATATATTTTAAAATATCATGCTTTAGGAAGAATCACATACCTTCTCAGCGAAAACCACCTGCCAAGTTGAATATGTCGCGCGCAGAGAATCAACCTATAATAGTCAGACACGTCTATCAACGTTCAGACTACTCAAAACAGATTCTAAGCAGAGGTTCTCTATCCTATGGAAAATTGGGCAGCACTTCCCTACCCTGAGCTACTCAAGTTCATCAGTGAAAACAGTCCTAAGTAAATCTGATTTGATTATTCTTCTTTAAACCCTTCTACGTGATAATAGTTCAATTCTATTCGTGATATCCTTCTAAGTATTTAATACTTATTTCTATACTTCTACGATGTATTCTCTAATTACAAAAGAAGGACAAGTTTATTTACCTCGATAAGCCCAATAATATCCTAGATATAAGTCGATCCGAGCAAGGCTTAGCTCCTAAGTTGTACGTCCGATAGCTCCAAGAAACCTTAGAAGTTCTTTACAACTTCTACTAAGTACTAAGGGATTTGGGCTAGGTATTTTGGGCATTATAAATTTTTCTACCAAGGGAGGGGTAGTGTTTGGCTAGGCTTCTTAGAGGGGTATTCGGCCAAGACTTCACAAGGGGGAGTGAGGCTTAGGACGATGGCTCGCGGGAATGAGGATTTAGACTTGGAAATTTGTGATGAATAAGTCTTCAAAGAGAGGTATTTATAGGGAAACCAAGGGCCAAGATCAAGCCAAGTGGGGGCAAGTGGAGGCCAAGATTTGCCCAAGTGCCCCTAACCTACTCCTCAAATCACTCCACAAACAAAGGTCCATGTTCTAAGCCCCAAAAGCCTCCAATCGCTCAAGGCAAAAGGCCACTTGTCTCACTGAGGTGACAAGTGTCACCTCTTGTTGGTCCAAAAGGTTCCACGCTCGGAAAAATTCGCAAAAATTAGAAATGACATAGCCGGAATTTACCCTACGCGAGTCGTGTAAAACGTTTCGTCGGAAAACGATTCTTTGTGTGAGTTGTGCCCAAAAAACGTCCTAGGCCTAAACTTTTAAGGCTACACTTTCGTACGTACGCCCTTACGTACATACTCTGGAAATACGGGGTATAACATTCTCCCCTCCTTAGAAACATTCGTCCCGAATGTTCCTTCCCAAGACAGTTAACGATAAGGTTCTTCATAACTTAAACAGTTGCAAATGCCACACACGGCCACAGAACAACACTTAGGCATAAACGATAACGAAAATTTATAAGTAGGAAAGTGAATTACCTGGAGGTGTGGGGAATAGGTGAGGATACTTCTGCCTCATGTCCTCCTCAGCTTCCCACGTCATCTCCTCCCTGAGCTCGTTCCGCCACAGAACTTTGACGGAAGCCACGTCTTTGGTCCGCAGACGCCTAACCTGACGATCGATTATCGCTATGGGAATCTCCTCATACGATAACCCCTGGCCACTGACATCGTCAATCGTGTGTACCCTAGATGGATCCGATACATCTCTCAAAGATAGATACGTGAAAAACGGATGCACCGCCTCCGTGTCGGACGGCAGATTCAACTCATAGGCAACCTTGCCTACCTGCGGACACCAAACGGCCCAATGTACCTTGGGCCGAGTTTCCATTCTTCCCGAATCTCATCACACCCTTCATGGGTGACACCTTTAGAAAACCCAATAATGAACCTCGAACTCCGATGCCGACGACGATGATCTGCATATGACTGCCGACTCGAGTCGCCAAGAACCTCTCTGGATAAGCTTCACCTTATCCACCGCCGCCGCACCAACCGTCCCACTAATCGCACTCGCCCACATCGAACCAACCTATAGGCGATCTGCACTTCCTCCCATACAAGGCCTCATAAGGCGCCATCTGAATACTGGAGTGGTAGCTATTATTATACGCAAACTCAACTAGAGGCAAAAGATCCTCCCACTACCTCGAGTCGATAACACAGCTCGCAACATATCCTCAAGAGTGCGGATAGTGCGCCACCGTCCTCGTCTGCGTGGATGGAATGCGATCTGTGCTCACTCAAGGCCCCTAAACCCTTCTGGAAATACCTCCAGAAGTTAGCCGTAAACTGGGCTCCTCTGTCTGATATGATCGAAATAGGGACTCCATGCAGTATGACGATCTCTCGGATATATAGTCTGGCATAATCCTCAGCCGAAAAAGTCGTCCTGACGGGAAGAAAGTGGGCTGATTTCACACCGCTGACGATAACCCATATAGAATCATGTCTCCTCTGAGTGCGAGGAAATCCTGTGATGAAGTCCATGTTGATCACCTCCCACTTCCAGGTCGGGATCTCTATCGTCAGAATAAAACCACCGTGCCTCGTGCTCTACCTTCACCGCCGACAACACGCACCGAGCTACGAACTCGCAACGCCCTCTTCAAGCCATCCCACCAATACACGATCTAAGGTCGTGGTACATCTTGGTCGACTGGACGGATAGAGTAACACGCTACCGTGTGCTTCCCAAGAACTCCGCCAAGTCCTCAAACATCCGGAACACACAACTCGCCTCAAACCTTAGCACCCCATCGTGCTACCTCAAAAGGACCCTTGCCTCACGAAGAGTCAGATCACGATAACGTGTCAAAATCGATCCTCGAATCGTTGCCTCTTCACCTCTCGACGATGGAAGACTCGCAACCTCACGAACTCGAACCCCATCGCTATCGTAATCAATCAAACGGACACCAAGGCTCGCTAACGATGCAAATCACGAACCATGTCCCTCCTCTCTAGCTGCACATCTGATAGGCTCCCCATCGACCTACGACTAAGAGCATCTGCCACAACATTGGCCTTCCCCGGGTGGTACAGGATATCAACATCGTAATCCTTAAGCAACTCTAACCACCGTCTCTGTCGTAAGTTCAGCTCCCTCTGGCTGAAGATATATTGGAGGCTCTTGTGGTCTGTATAAATATCCACATGAACCCCATACAAATAGTGCCTCCAGATCTTCAAGGCGTGAATCACCGCTGCCAACTCCAAATCATGGGTGGGGTAGTTCCTCTCGTGTTTCTTCAGCTGTCGGGATGCATACGCTATAACCTTGCCATGCTGCATCAACACACATCCCAACCCGATGCCTGACGCATCACAATACACGACATAACCGTCTGGACCCTCTGGAAGAGTAAGAACGGGCGGCTGCCGCCTCTCCTTCAAAGAATCGAAGCCACGCCACAAGCATCACCATCAAACTTAGCCGCTCTAAGTCAGCCTAGTCAATGGTGCAGATAGAAGCAAACTTCTACGAACCGAGATAATAACTGCAAGGCCCGTAAAATCGCGAACCTCTGCCGGAGTAAGAGGTTCAGGCCAAGTCCTCGATCGCCTCGATCTTGGCCGTATCCACTCGAATGCCATCACCCATAATGTGCCCAAGAAAAGCCACCGGTTAACCAAAACTCACATTTGGAAAACTTGGCGATAATCTGCTGGTCTCCGAGAATCACAAGACAGCCTCAAATGCCCGCATGCTCCCGCCTGAGCGAGAATAAACCAAGATATCATCAATGAACACTATCACAAACGTGTCCAAAAATGGTTTGAACACTCGGTTCATCAAATCCATGAATACCGCCGAGCATTGGTCAACCCAAAAGACATGACCCGAACTCATAATGCCGCATCGTCCGAACGCAAATCAGGGACATCCACCTCTCTCGACTCGCACTGATGATAGCCCGATCGCAGATCAATCTTGAGAAACATCTCGCACTCGCAACCGGTCGAACAAATCATCAATCTCGGGAAGGGTATCTGTTCTTAATGGTCACCTTGTTCACCGTCAGTAATCAACACACATGCGCAACGCCCCGCCCTTCTTCTTCACGAATACCGGCGCTCCCTGCGAGAGAAACACTAGGTCCGATGAAGCCCTTCTCCAAAGAAGTCTCTGCCGATCCTTCAACTCTCTTAACTCGGCGGTGCCATTCGTATGGCGGAATGGAATAGGCCGAGTGTCCGCAACACATCTATACAAAACTCGATCTCCTCTCGTGAGGATACCCGAGGTCGTCTGAAACACGCCCGGGAACTCTCGACTCACCGGAATCGATCAAAACTGCATCGCAGCCTCGTGATCAAACACCCGAACGAGATGGTAGATGTACCCTTCTCGCCATCTTCTCGCCCGAGGTAGGAAATAAACCTACCTCGGCGATACCGTGCTCTCCCACTCAACACTCGGCTCCTCAGGAAACTGGAACCGCATTATTCTCTCCCTGCAGTCTACATTGGCGTAGCAAGAAGCTAGCCAATCCATACCCATGATCACGTCGAAATCAATCATATCCAACTCTATCAAGTCGCCAGGGTCCGACGATCAGAATGGTCATCGGACAAGCCCTATATACCTACCGAGCTACCACCAATCACCCATCGCGTAGCTACCTCGAAAGGTCTATGGACTCGGGATCTATCCTATCCTACTAGCAATAAGGGGAGATATATAGGACAGAGTAGAACCCGGATCTATCAAGGCATACACGTCAAACCCAGAAACTGATAAGGTACCTGTGACGACATCAGGTGAGGCCTCCGATCCCGCTTACCGACAAAGCATAAATGCGCTCGAGGACCGCTAGAATCGGGACCGCGCCACGACTCGCCGCGACCTGTCTGCATGAGTACCTTGCTCCCGGCGAGTAGTCGGGGATGAAGAAGACCCGCGAAAGAACTCGTAGGCCGACCCTACCATCAAGATCGCCTTAGTCTGACAAGCCTCGCGATAGTGACCCCGCTGCCACAATCAAACAAGCTCGTAGCAGCACCACAACTCCCGGTGGGATCTACCGACGCCACACCGAGGGGTGGTCCCGATCGCCGCACTCGCCGCTCGACGCTCAAGCCCCGGGGCCCCGCCCGCCTCGAATATCCCGGTTGGCCGAGGACGGCAGGAGTGCTCGAGCCGGCCGTGGTGCAAATCTAGATCTGGCCGAGGCCGCCACCACGATAGCTACCAAAAGACCTCGCCGCCCCGCCTTCTTCTCGCTGTCACAACCCGCCGTTTTCTACGCTCGTGATCCAAGAGCATGAGCTCGCACGCGGTAATGTCCATACCCACCAAGAGAAACACCCGCACAAGATTCGCCATATAATCATCTAGCCGTGACGAGCGGTGCACCCTATCCTCCATATTCGCTACCAACACCGGACATATCGAGCCAATGAATCAAACTCGACATTGTACTCCCTAATAGCAAGGCCCTTCTCGCCAAGAATAAAAATCTGTCACCGCGCCTCTCATCTCGCGAGGCAAGAAGTGAGTGAGGAAAGCCTCCGAGAACTCATCCTAAGTAGCCGGGACGCGTGCTCTCCCGGATAACTCCCATGAATCAAACCAATCGATCGCGGTATCACGCAACTATGTGAACCAAGATTACGACTCGGTCTCCGACGCCCGATCACTCTCATAATCCTTCAGAGCTGACGGATGAACTCCCGCGATCATCCTCCCGCCTCGACCAGAAAAACTCGGGCGGGCTACAACTCAGAAATCTCGTAGCCTCAAACTATCTCGCCTCGGGTGAACCACGGTGCTCTTGGGCCGGAATCGAATCGCCAGATCCGGGCCTCGTTCTCATGTTCGCCACGATCTCCGCCAAGAATCGGGCCATCTCTCAGAACCCATCTCATCCGCTCCAGCCGTGGACCGAGGTGTAGGTATTGTGGTCTCACCGCCGCCGCCGCGCCTAAACCTCTCGGTCGGCGGCGTCAGAGAACTCGCCATCTCGTATCGACCGGGCTCGAGCCTCGTGACTCTAGGTGTCCCACTAGCAGCTCCTCACGCTTTGCCCTTCTGCCCGGTTGCCTTACGTGAGGCATAATCATTGGTAAAAGGGATACGTTAGAAGGGTCCGACTTATAACATGCCTCTCTAAGGCACGATCTCGTAATGAGAAGAATGGAAACCAATCCTAAATATCCTATAGCCTCACGATTATTGGTGTGGTGCACAACACAACGATAATCAAGACTTACTAGATACGGTCAGACACTTTCCGAGGATTAATCGCTCGATACCACTTTTGTCACGACTGCCCGGCCCGTGGATCGTGCCTTACCCGGCACCCAAGCGCCATACATCGATAAAAATCGGAAATATAAAACAAGACATGAAACAATTGTAAAATGAGACATGCTTATCTGATGAAAAGCTTGCCTTTCGCATATATATATAAATAACCCAAGTTTTGCGCTATATCCCAACTGCATAACAGACTACAGACCTCTAAGGAAGTAAACAACTATGGCGGGACAGGGCCCCGCCATACCCTGAATGTACAAACTATCTACAATACAGGGAGATCATACCAAAAAGTAGAGCCTCCGGAGAAGATGGAGCTTGTTATGCCCCGTATTTCCAGAGTATGTACGTAAGGACGTACATAGAAAAGTTTGGGCTTTTAAAGTGGCTTGGCCGATTTTACTTTGTGCACAACACCCGATTAGAGTCGTTGACTAAACGCTTTACATAACTTCATGGCGGGAAAATTCCGGCTATGTCATTTCTAATTTTTGCGGATTTTTTCGAGAGACGTAACATTTTGGACCAACGAGAGGGAGACACTTGGCACCCTCTCATTGGTGGCGGTAAAGTGGACGATTGGTGGCCTTGTTGGTCAAGGGGTTGGTAGGATATTTTTGGTGGTAGATGGATAAGGACACATGGGTGAATCTTTGCCCTACACTTGCCTTGCACTTGGCATGATCTTGGCCATTGGTTGGCCTTGGCTTGTACTATAAATACCCCCCCCCCCCTTTGGAAGACTTCTTCATCCATTCCTAAAATTTCCTAAGTGTTAAAATCCTCCCTTCCTTAGTGTGGTTCTCGCCCCAGCCCCCTCCCCTTTGAGAGGCCCTTTGGCCGAGAGCCCTTCCCCTTGGCCGAGAGTACCCTTTGTGGTGTTGTCTCGTATAAATACCCCCTCTTGGTAGAAATACTCTCAAAAGTATTGTTGTTATACCCAAATTACCTTAGCCAGATACCTTGTAGTATTCCAAAGATACCTCTATACGTAGAGTCTGGAAATACTACCAGATGTCCTTTTGTCTCAAACCGAAACCCTAGGGAAATCTCCATAGTTGGTTGAGTATTAAGAAGAAGTTGCGAGAACTTCTAAGGGTTGTTTGAGCGGGTTGGAGCACTTAGTAGGAGCGAAACATTGCTAAGGATCGACATTTTTACTTGGATAATTATGGGCTTATCGAGGTAATTATCTTATCCCCTATTGTAATTGGAAATACATGTCAGAGGAATATATAGTTGAAGTATACTATATATAGAATCAACATAATTTGCGCAATGTCTTTGGACTTAAGCCCAATTTAAAGAAGAGAATCGAATCGTAATTACGTAGGATCAGACATACAATAGATCGATAACCTTTATTGGTTGAATGTTCGCAAGTAGCATGGGCTACTTAGAAGGTGACCAGCTAGCCGGGTTATAGCCGTGGAGCGTTTTGCTTATAGTCGATAATCGTCGCGAGGTATGTGATTCTTCCTATACTCTTGAGCATGATATTTTAAAGGAAGATATATATAGTACGACAATGTCTTTTAACTTAAGCCTGAATAATATATAATACGGTAGACGTACATGTGCTAATTGAACGTAGTTGTACGGCAATGTCTTTTGACTTAAGCCTGAATAATATATAATACGGTAGACGTACATGTGCTAATTGAACGTAGTTGTACGGCAATGTCTCTTGACTTAAGCCTGAATAATAAGAAACTTGAAGTATGTCAAAAGAGTTAAGAAACCATTTTTTGAAAGAAGAGTAACACTTGGTTTTAAGGGTTTTAAAAAGAGTTATACTAGCTTTATGGGGAGTTAGGTATAACGTCTTAAGAGAGGTAAAGAAAATGGTTTACTGATGTTAGAAGTTAAGAGACTTGATCTTATAAGATAAGAGACTTAACTTAAATGAATTAATATGAGTTTTGTGTGAAACCTCATTCGTGAGTAATGAGTACTTGGTTTTTAAAAGGGAATAATGTTTTACTGATTTCGGAAATCAGAATGAGTATCGACAAACCACTGCAGCGTTAATAAAAGAAAATGTAATGAATAATGAAGTATTATTAAAACCAGTAGAAACCTCCATCTGCATAGAAGCTAAGATGAGACAAAATGATATTACATTTCCTAGATCATGGCTGCTTTAATAAAGATGGTTATAAAATAAACTACTCATACATATGGCATATGTTATTCAATTGTTTTAAAAGAGATTAAGACATTGAACTATGAAACTTTTCTAAAAAGAGACTTGAGTAATTGGAATTAGGCAAACTGGAACTTTAGGAAAAAGAAAGGCATTGTTATGTCTTAAATTGGTTTAAAACATAAAGTGTTATAACAGCTTTATGGGAAGTTAGTTATAACGACTTTATGAAAACAAAAGAAGGGTTTTATCATTGGTTTTAATGTGATAACTTGGCTTTAATAAGAGAAGTGTTTTGGTTTACCTAAAAATGTGAGTCACTCTATTTTATACTACGGGTATCGGGTGACTTTTATAAAAGGAATGGATCTCTTTAAAAAGGAATTTAACGTACGTAGTACTTTAGGGTTAACACCCGGATTTTGACTTAAAATGAAAGTACTTTGAGTTGTGTAACTTGCCTATGCTTGTTGTTGGGTGACTTGCCTATGCTTATTGAGATAGTCTTTGTTGTGCAAGAATTGTGTTTCTATATTACCGCGTCTCTCAATGGAGGCGTTGACTTGTTGAGAACTTACTTGGACGCATCAGCTGACGGAAGATTCCACGCACGCCCATTATTATTATTACATGGGCATGTCTACACCGACGATGTGGACATGTGACCATTATGGTTATGGCGAAGATCGTGACTTACGGTTGTGATCGGCGCGAGTTCACATTTGCCCGCCGGCTATGTGACGCAGTGGATCTGGTATAGGTTATTGCACTTGCCACGCGCCTTCGCGCAAAGTATCGTGACTTACGGTTGTGATCGGGTGCCTTGCCGATTCACTTGCCCCCGTTAGCTACGTGACGCAGGTGGATCTGGTGGAGGCTAGTGTACTTGCCACGTGTCAGCTTAGCGAGTCAGTGTTTGGATGGAGCTTCGTGACTTACGATTGTGATCGGGTGCCTGGCCGATTCACTTGCCCCGCCGCTACGTGACGCAGTGGATCTCGTGGAGGCTAGTGCACTTGCCACGCGGTCGCCTTCATGATATGGTTGTACAAGATTATTGGTACGGCCGGATCCGGTAGTTATACTTGCCCCGCACGGTTTTATTGACATAGCGAGACCAGTGTTCATGTATACTCGGTGTTGTTACATCATAGATCGGCAGTGAGGAAGGAATTCCACGCACGAGTGATGATTTGGAGGCGTGAGTCCTCGACTTGATATGACTGCTTATGTCAGGTATCGTAGTTTGGTTATCATACATGTCTCCCGCTTTATATAGACTATTATGATTTCATTTACGTGATTTACGCTTTCACATACTTGGTACTGTCAGATCGACCTCCTGGGGCCGCTCACGCCGCAGTAGAGGTACATCTACCGCCGATCCCCGCTTAGGATCACCTTCAGTGTTGGAAGCTCCCTTTCTGAGGTTTATCTTTGCATGTTACCCGAGTCTATAGGTTCTTGTACATTCTGGTATGGGCCCTGTCCCGTCATAGTTGTTGTAAAAATCTTAGAGGTCTGTAGCACTATTGTGGGCAGGGTTGTAAGGATTGTAACTATTCAAAGGTCGTTATATATATAAATGCTGAAAGGCAACCGTTTTGGTTGGCTTATTTTCTTTCATCTTGATTTATATCTATTTATATGTTTAAGTTTTCATTTCCGCTGGTTTTTCTCTGATGTTGTATCACTAGGGTGCCCAGGGTAAGGCACCAGTCACGGGCCCGGGTTCGGGTCGTGACACTAATCCTTAATGATACTGACTTGATCTTTATAAAGTGAGTGGATCATAATCCTTAGTGATATATTTCCTTGATAGTACTTTGGGTTTTCTAAAATGGAAGTTGTTAGATATATTCCATTGATAGTACTTTGGTTTTTTTTTTTTTTTAGGTAAATGCAAATATTATTACTAGTAACGGAAAGAACAGTTGGCTACAATCAGTCATTGAGGGTTCTCAATCCTCAACGTAATATAGACAAGAATTGAAGAAGGAGGCGGCCACCATAAAGCCAAGCATACAAGAGGGAATTAAATCATAGAGAACTCTATAAGTTGTTGTTTTAATTTTCGCAATGACCTCCTCTGCCGGTAAGCTTGTGCCTTCAAAGAGCAATGTATTTCTTGTCCTCCAAATCTCATAAACCACTATGCAAAAGGCAAGCAAGATAGATTTGGCTCGGATGCTTGTCCCGCGGTGGTCTTTTTTGATCCACTTAAGAGAGCTTTCAATAGTTGTCATTTCTCTTCTAATACCCAACCATTCCATTATGTGCTTCCAAATCATGCGGGTGTAGGGGCAAGTAAAGAAGAGGTGCTCCCTTGTCTCATTACCCCGCTTGCAGAACCCGCAAGACTTATCCTCCAAGTTTAGAAAGGAAATAGTGTCTTTTGTAGCTAACCACTTTCTACAATTGAGCCACACTGTGAAAGAGAACTTAGGAGGAATGAAGCCTTTCCAAATTTGTGACATCCAAAGCTTTTTATCTTGCGGAATGCGCAAGACATCATACACGAGGCTAGAATCAAATTTTCCGTTGGTACAACACTTTTCCAAGCCAGCAATTGCGTCACCTTGGCTACCAAAGATGGAAACAAATTTGTCGCGGATGCCACAAATTTTTTTGAACAAGGGGGAGTCCCTAGCACGTACCTCATAATCCCAAAATGATAGGCCTCTCAAATAATAGCTATTAATCCATAGGACCCATAAGGAATCTGCCTCAGTGTGAGTTTGCCAAATGGTCCGGGATAGCAAGGCATGGTTCCATTCTTTGATGTTCATAAGACCCAAGCCTCCTTCTGATTGAGGCAAACAAATGACATCCCAAGCAACTCTTGGTGGTTTACCTCCCCATAAGAACTGAATGCATGCGGACCGAACCTTGTTGAGGACTGATGTCACGACCCGACCCCGGGCCGCGACTGGTGCCCTACCTGGGCACCCTATTCAGGTACACATCAGAGAATAGCAGCGGAACATACACAACATAAACACATGTGTAACAATAAAACCTCCCAGGCTAGCCGATAAGGCCGCCTTCCAATATATAACATAATCAAAAGTACAATCTGCATAACATCGCTTCTACCCCAACCACAAATGTGAATACGCACTTCTAGAATAATCGTATGGACAGTGGCTCCCGCCATACCCCGAATGTACATAAATCTACAACACTGTGGGAAAAGATCGTACTAAAAGAGACAAGCCTCCTGATAAATGGAGCTTCGACGTCGAGAAGTGATCCTAAGAATGAGGATCCACCACCGCTACCCTTTCCTCGCAGATGAACGCAGCCCCGAGGAAGGGGTCAAGACACAATATGTACTAAGTATGTAAAACTTGGAAAGTAATCAGAATTACAACATAAGTTTAAAACAACCGAGACATGTATGATAACAAAATTACAAGACACAGTGCCTTACTAACAATGAGAGTAAATCAAGGAATACGCATAACATCACACAGAGACTCGATCAAATCATGGGTAGCGAACCCATAGAAACAGGTGGTATAACGTCTTAGGGTTCTTACCCCTCATTTATACTCTTACCCTGAAGCATGTGGTATAACGTCTTGGGGGGTTTGCCCCTCATTTATACTCTTACCCTGAAGAAGGTAATAAAACAGGTGGTATAACGTCTTGGGGGTTTACCCCTCATTTATACTCTTATCCTGGAGAAGGTGGTATAGCGTCTTGGGGGTTTACCCCTCACTTATACTCTTACCCTATCTCAACCGGCCATCATACAATAAATAAGCAAGTTAGAAATCCCCCTAACTTCTTATTAGTCTTATTCGTCTACACTCTCATTTTAGTTTACTTAAGACACTAACATGTCCTTTATGAAAATCCGGGAATTTAACCCAAAGTACTACGTACTTCAACCTTAAAAAAAATGACTCATTTTCATATAGAACTTCCAATATACTATAAACCGTAGTATCAAGTCAAAATTTACTTTTCAAGACAAGTCACAATACCTTTAAACATAAAGTTAGGTTTCAAAATCAAGTGACTCCTTTTATTATAAAACCTTAGGCAATTGATGCCTTAAAAATCAAATTGCCTTTTCATTAAAGTTAAGTCATTTATCTTTCCATAAAGCAAATATAACCAACCCCCCATAAAGTCACATATCTGCTTTATACCTTAGCCATAAACAATTTCCTATCCAAGGGACTATGCGTTTAAAACGAAACAAGTATCACATACTTTAAAACTCTTCAAGTCCCTTTACTTTAATAAAACATTAGACCTCCTTAATACTTTCAAAGAAGTGAGTTAATCTCCTAACTCACCCAACTTGGCTATTCAATAAACTAGTAGAGGATATCAAGATCTTGTACGTCTACCGTACTATATACGTGCAACTAGTCATGCTCAAAGGATAGGAAAAGTTCTACACACCTCGCCGGGTCAAACCACTTACAAGTACAAAGTCCCGCCCGTAGTATGTCAACCTATAATATTCACAATACGCCTATTAAAGCCTTACTTCAAACGTAGAATATTATAAGTGTCAAGTCGCTAAATTCTACGGAAAATCGGACAGCACCTCCTTTGTTTCTACTCACTTTGCCACCTTTTTCAAGGCCGAATACAATAACCAAACACGCCACATTTAAGGCACAATCAAAGCAATTAATCAATAGGGGATTACACGCCTACTAGACGTGTAAAATTCCGCCCCACAAACGATAACAAACTAATACCACTACTTGTCCAATTTTCGGCCATAATGAATGCAACAATACCAATTCTTATCCAATTTTCATTTCAATCCAAATTGGTAGCATAACATGATATCAAGTCGCATTTGATTATAACTACCATAATCTTCAAGTAAGTGACATGCGACGATTTCTAATAAACGACCAATTAGTAATCAAATCTACAAGTGGCTTGCATAACATTTCGTATTTAAGCTACAAGTAATCCACAATACTTATAAACTTCAACATATCAACTTCATGCTAGCAACATGTAGAGCTAACAACAACAATATAACTATATAATCTTGTAACACTTAAAAGACAAGATTATACCTCAATGAAACTTAATCCAACTCCAATCCGAAATCACTCCTTAGTAGTTTAGAGCCTCTCCAAGACACTTCAATCCTCTTGTTGAGACCCTTAGAACAACACCAACAAATATCCTTCAAATCTTCAAACAAAACCTACAAAGACAACTAGGTTTTCGTTTTGCGACTAACCCGTAAACTATTTTTTTCCAAGATTTTTCTATTGAGATATGGTTACAATACACATAAGAACCTAGTTTTAAAGTGGGGAGCTAACTGGTGGATCTGACGGACCATGTCCTGCCTCTCCGGCTGTACCTCTGACAGGCTCCCCATCCATCTACGACTCAAGGCATCAGCAACTACGTTGGCTTTCTCCGGATGGTATAGAATGTCAACCTCATAGTCTTTCAGCAACTCTAACCACCGTCTCTGTCTCAAGTTCAGCTCCCTCTGCCTGAAGATATACTGGAGGCTCTTGTGGTCTGTATAAATATCCACATGAACCCCATACAAATAATGTCTCCAAATCTTCAAGGCATGAATAACTGCAGCCAACTCTAAGTCATGGGTAGGGTAATTCCTCTCATGCTTCTGTAACTGCCGGGAAGCATAGGCTATAACCTTGCCGTGCTGCATCAAAACACACCCTAGCCCGATACCCGAGGCATCACAATAGATCACGTACCCGTCTAACCCCTCAGGAAGAGTAAGAATCGGGTCAGAGTCAAACCTCTCTTTCAAAGAATCGAAACCCCGCCGCAAGCCTCGTCCATCGGAACTTGGCCGCCTCGAGTCACTTAGTCAACGGTCTTGAAATCAAGCAAATCGCTTCCACAAACCTACGATAATACCTCGCCACTAAGAAATCGCGCGCACTTGGCCGAATAGTAGGTCTCGGCCAAGACTTGAATGCCTCAATCTTTGCCGTATCAACGCGAACACCATCAGCCCCAATAATATGCCCCAAGAATGCCACTGAGGCCAACCAAAACTCACACTTGGAGAACTTGGCGAATAACTGTCGGCTCCGGAGGACCCCAAGTACCGCCTCGCCGATTCCGCATGCTCCTTCTCTGTCCGCGAATAAACCATGATGTCATCGATGAATACTATCACAAATGTATCCAAAAATAGCTTGAACACCCGGTTCATCAAATCCATAAATACCGCTGGAGCGTTGGTAAAACCGAAAGACATAACCCTAAACTCATAGTGCCCATACCGGGTCCTGAATGCAGTCTTTGGGATGTTTGCCTCTCGAACTCGAACCTGATGATAACTGCATCGCAGTCTATCTTTTGAGAAACACTCGCACTCGCAATCGTCAAACAAATCATCAATCCGGGGGAGGGGGTACATATTCTTGATGGTTACCTTATTCAGCTGTCTGTAATCAACACACATACGCAGCGTTCCATCTTTCTTCTTCACGAACAAGACCGGCGCTCCCCAGGGAGATACACTAGGCCTGATAAAGCCTTTCTCCAGCAAATCTTTCAGCTGGTCCTTCAGCTCCCTCAACTCAAAGAGTGTCATCCTCGTATGGCGGAATGGAAATAGTCGAGTGTCCGCAACGTGTCAATACAAAACTCAATCTCCTCTCGGGAGGATACCCTAAGATCATCCGGGAACACATCCGAAACTCCCAAACCACTGGTATCGTCAAGAACCGCACTCAACCTCTCAGTATCAAATACCCAACCAGATGATAGATGTACTTTCTCGCACCATCTTCCTAGCCTTGAGGTAAGAAATAAACCTACCCTCGCGACGCCGTGTTGCCCTTCCACTCGATAATCGGCTCGCCAGAAATCGGAACCGAACCAACTGTCCCATACCAACGTTGGCATAACAAGAAGCCAACCAGTCCATACCCATAATGACATCAAAATCTGTCATCTCCAGCTCTATCAAGTCTGCAAGGGTCTGACGACTGTAAATATAAACCGCAAACCTCTGTACACCCGCTCAGCTAACACCGAATCTCCCATAGGCGTAGCTACCTCAAAAGGCTCTATCGACTCCGGCTCTATCCCGATTCTACCCGCAATAAGAGGGGACACATAGGACAAGGTTGTTATACCCCGTATTTCCAGAGTACGTACGTAAGGGAATACGTACAAAAAGTCTAGCCTTAAAGTTTAGGCAAAACGTTTTTTTTGGGGCACAACTCACAAAACGAATAGTTTTCCGACGAAACGTTTCCACAGCTTTCGTATGGTAAATTCCGGCTATGCCATTTCTAATTTTTGCGGATTTTTCCGAGAGACGAAACATTTTGGACCAACGGGAGGGCGACACTTGTCACCCTCCAATTGATGGACTTGAAATCGTCCATTTGGACGATTTGGACTATGGTGAACACGTTTTTTGTGCCTTGTGCACAAGTCAAGGAGTTGGTAGGATATTTGTGTATAGTTAATCCTCACCCTACACTTGCCTTGCACTTGTCTTAATCTTGGCCATTGGTTGGCCACTTCTTGACCTATAAATACTCCCCTTAAGATGAAGAGTTCTTCATCTACAAAGCTTTCTAAGTCTTGAAAATCCTCTCCTCTCCCTTTGTAGCCTTTTCGTCCAACACCTCCCCCTCCCCTTGTGAAGGCCCTTGGCCGAATACACCCCCCCCTCTAGCCTAGTAGTTTGGCCGAGGCCCCCCCTCCCTTGGTAGAAAAGTTGCCTTCTTGTATTGTTATAATGCCCAAAATACCCTAGCCCAAATACCTTAGTACTTAGTAGAAGTTGTGAAGAACTTCTAAGGTTTTCTTGAGCATACAACTTAGAGCAAAACCTTGCTCAGCGACTTTTCTAGGATATTATTGGGCTTACCGAGGTAACTAATCCTAACCTCTTTTGAATTAGAGAATATATACTGTTGTAGTATAAGAATAAGTATAAATACTTAGAAGAATATCACGTAATAGAATCGAATCATACTACAAAGAGAAGGGTTTAAAAGAAGAATAATCAAATCAGATTTACATAGGACTGCTTTCACAATGAGACTTATATAGCTCACCTGCAGGGAAGTGCTGCCCAACTTTCCATAGAATTGTGAACCCTCTGCTTAGAATGACCTTGAGTAGTCTTTGATAGATATCCGTGACTATTATAGGTGACTCTCACGCGACATATTCAACTTAGCGGTGGTTTTCACGAGAAGTTATGTGATTCTTCCTAAAGCATGATATTTTACAATATATATAGTCGGTAGACGCATACGTGTTAACTAAAATATAACTACGGCAATGTCTTTGACTTAAGCCCGAATAATACTTACGAATGCCTCACGCTTAAGCCCGAATAACACTTACTGAATGCCTCACGCTTAAGCTCAATAATAAAGATCCAAAGCATTTCAAAAGAATCTCAATCATTTTTTAATGTAAGAGAACTAATTGGTTTTTAAACAGAAGCTTAAGAGTTATACTAGCCTTATGGGAAGTTAAGTATAACCACTTAAGATTGATAAAAGAAACAGTTTGCCTATGTGTTTATAACGGACTTATATTGAATTGTGAAAAGAATAATAAGATGGTTTGATAAATAGACATGATATGATGCTATGTGTGTTAGTGTCTTGTAACGTGTGTGAAAAAGAGTATTCTTTGTGCTTATGTTGTTTAACGATAAGTCGTTAGGTTAGTGTAGCATCACTCACCTCTTGACATATTACCGGGGGTGCCCTCCGATGCGGGGTAGACTCAGGCGGTCTGGGACCATGATTCGAGAATACCTCATGCGGGTCCAAGGGACCTATGCGGAGCTACGGGAGTTCCGGGTTAGTGTGCGGGGTTATACCTCATGCGGTCTATGTGGCCATGCGGACGACGAGTCCAGACGACGCCGAGGAGTAGCTACCTCGACGCGGGTTATATACCGATGCGCCTATGTGATTGGCCTATGCGACTACGGAGTCCGTGATTAGGCTTGCATGGTGATAATACGCAATTGCCCTGCTGATCATTCGCAGCTCAGAAAAGACTCGCTACGCTTTACCTATCACGCTCTTGTTTGTGATGTGGCACTATGTGCGGTTTCTGGTTGTTTCATACATACTTGCAAAACTGCTTTTCAAAATGATATGTTTCATTTAAGTATTTTACGCTTCATATACTTAGTACTTGTCAGATCGACTCCTTCGGGCCGCTCATGCCGCAGTAAGGGCAAGCAGTGCTAGATCCACATTCTTAGGATCTCTACGCTGGTGCCTGAGCTCCATCTTTCCGAGGCTCTACTTTGGGTATGATCTCCCGTTGTAGATAGTTTTGTATGCCAGGTATGGCGGGCCCCGTCCCGCCATAGTTGTATATTTCCTTAGAGGTCTCAGTCATGTTGTACAGTTTGGATGTAATCGCTAAACCATGTTTATATATATATGCCGAAGGCGATGTTTTCACATAAACGTGGTCTTATTTTATAAATCGTTTCATGTCTTGCTTTATATTTCCGCGATTACTGATGTATGACTACTTGGGTGCCCCAGAAGCACTACCACGCCCCGAACGGGTCGTGATAAAAGTGGTATCGTGAGCGCTTAATCCTCGGAAAGTGTCTATGCATCGTATCTAGTAGAGTCTTGATTATCGGTGTGTGCACCACACCAATAATCGTGAGGCTATAAGATATTTAGGATTGGTTTCATTCTTCTCATTCCGAGATCGTGCTTTAGAGTCGGTTATAGGTTGGACCTCTAACGTATTCATTTCCTCGTAACGCTTATGCCTCCACGTAAGGCAACCCGCCCGTGGCGGCAAGGCAAATGAGGAGCTGCTAGCAGGACACCCAGAGTCACGAGGGCTCAGGCCCAGTCTATACCAGAGACGGCGAGTTCTATGACGCCGCCAGCCCCAGCAGAGACCACAGTACCCACACCTCCTGTCCCACAGCCTGGGGCGGAGGAGTTAGGGTACAAGGAGATGGCCCAGCTTTTGGCTAAAGTCAGGCCCGACACGGCGAGAGGCCGG
Source organism: Przewalskia tangutica (assembly GCA_029844215.1). Lineage (NCBI taxonomy): Eukaryota > Viridiplantae > Streptophyta > Magnoliopsida > Solanales > Solanaceae > Przewalskia > Przewalskia tangutica. The sequence continues at coordinate 72,714,938 of CM056727.1, forward strand.
ACGCGGCGCCTGGCCTCAGCCCAGCCACGGCCGCACCGTGGTACACCCGAGGGCAGATAGTTTGAGGCTACGAGATTTCTTGAGTTGTAGCCCGCCAGAGTTTTACGGGTCGAGGCCGGAGGATGATCCGCAGGAGTTCATCCGTCAGCTTCAGAGGATCATGAGGGTGATCAAGGCCTCAGAGACAGAGTCTGTGACCTTCGGTTCGCATCGGCTGCGTGATACCGCAGTCGATTGGTTTGATTCATGGGATTATCCCGGGGAGAGCACGCGTCCCCAGCTACTTGGGATTAGTTCTCAGAGGCTTTCTCACTCACTTCGCCTCCACAGATGAGGAGGGCGCGGCCGATAGATTTTTACCATCGAGGCAGAGGACGACCGCCGTGAGTACAATGTCGAGTTTGATTCATTGGCTCGATATGTCCCAAAGATTGGTAGCAGATATGGAGGATAGGGTGCACCGCTATGTCACCGGCTAGACGACTATATGGCCGAAGTCATGCGGGGTTTCTCTCGGGTATGGACATTACCCGCATGCAGGCTCATGCTCTTGGATGTGAGGAGCGTAGAGACCGCGGGTTGACAGTGCAGCAGGTTAAGACCAGACGGCAGTGGTCTTTGGTGGCTATCGTGGGCGGGCGCCTCAGCAGTTAGCCTAGATTTGCACCACACCACCCAGAGCACTCTCGCGCCCCTCAAGACACCAGGATATTCGAGGGCAGACCAGGGCCCCGTGACTTCAGACGTCCAGGCGGCAGAGGTATCGCCGATCGGACCACCTCCGCAGGCCGACGCAGATCCCACTGAGTTGTGGTACGGAGTTTGTTTCAGCCAGGCCAGCAGGTCACTATGCGAGGAATCGTCCGACCAAGGGCGGCTTGATGGTAGGGGTCACCATGTGTTCTTTCGCCGGTCTTCATCCCCGACGCTTACTCGCCTCGAGGTAAGGTACTCGGGTCGCAGGTCGCGGCAGGTCGTGGCTCGTCCCGATTCTAGCGGTCCTCAGAACCGCATTTATGATTTGTCCACCGACAGATCGTGAGGCCTCACCGATGTCGCCATGTACTTTATCGCTTCGGGTTTGATGTATGCTTTGATAGATCCGGTTCTACTGGCCCCATATATCTCCCCTTGTTGCTAGTAGGATAGGATAGAGCCCGAGTCCATAGACCTCTTTCGAGGTAGCTACGCCTGGTGATTCGGTGGTAGCTCGGCGGTATATAGAGCTTGTCCCGTGACTATTTACGCCGTCGGACCTCAGCCGACTTGATAGAGTTGGAGATGATTGACTTCGACGTGATTATGGGGATGGATTGGCTAGCTTCTGCTACGCCAATGTAGACCGCAGAGAGTAGTACGGTTCAGTTTCGAGGAGCCATTGTTGAGTGGGAGGAGCACGGATCGCCGAGGGGTAGGTTTATTTCCTACCTCAAGGCTAGGAAGATGGTGCGAAGGGTATATCTACCATCTCGCTCGGTGTTTGATATCAAGGCCGCGGTACCAGATTTTAGTCGATTCAGAGTCACGAAGTTCCCGCACGTGTTTCCGCATGACCTCCGCATCCTCCGAGAGGAGATTGAGTTTTGTATTGACATATTGCGCACACTCGCCTATTTCCATTCCGCCATACGTAATGGCACCGCCGAGTTGAGAGAGTCAAGGATCACCTTAGAGATTTGCCGGAGAAGCGGCTTCATCAGCCTAGTGTTTCTCCCCGGGAGCGTCGTATTGTTCGTGAAGAAGAAGGACGGACGACGCGCGCATGTGTGTGTTGATTACAGTGCAAATGAACAAGGTGACCATTAAGAATGATACCCCTTCCTGTGATTGATGATTTGTTCGACCAGGTGCAAGTGCGAGATGTTTCTCCAAGATTGATCCGCGATCGCTATCATCAAAAGTAGTCGAGAGGTGGATGTCCCTAGGATCGCATTCAGACCCAGACGGCATTATGAGTTCGTGGTCATGTCTTTGGGTTGACCAATGCTCCGCGGTATTCATGGATTTGATGAACCGAGTGTTCAAACCATTTTGGACACGCTTGTGATAGTGTTCATTGATGATATCTTGGTTTATTCTCGCCAGAGCGGAGCATGCAGAGCATTTGAGGATCGTGGCCGACGCTTCCAGACCAAAGAACAGACGCCAAGTTTTCCAAATGTGAGTTTTGGTTGACTTCATGGCGTTTCTTGGGCATATTGTCGGGCCGATGGCATTCGAGTGGATACGGCCAAGATCGAGGCAATGTGACTTGGCCTAGACCTACTACTCGGCAGAGGTTCGCAGCTCGGGCCTTGCAGATATTATCGACGTTCAGAGAAGTTTGCTTTATCTTCGCACATTGACTAGCCGACTCGTAAGGCGCAAGTTTGATGGATCGATGCTTGTGAGCGTGGTTTCCGATTCCGAAAGAGAGACCGACGACCGCTCGCTCTTACTTCCGCAGGGTCCAGATGGTTATGTCGCGGTATTGTGATGCGTCGCATCGGGTTGGGATGTGTTGATGCAGCATGGCAGGTTATAGCATATGCATCCCGACACCAAGAAACACGAGAGGAACTACCCCACCCATGATTTGGAGTCGCACCGTGATTCACGCCAAGATCCGAGGCACTATTTGTATGGGTTCACGTGGATATTTATACGCACTACAAGAGCCTCCAGATATCTTCACCGAGGAGCCGAACTTACGGCGAGACGGTGGTTAGAGTTGCTTAAGGATTACGATGTTGATATCTGTACCACCCGGGAAGGCCAATGTCAGGCGTATGCCTTAGTCGAGGTCGATGGGGAGCCTATCGATGTGCACTAGAGAGGAGGGACATGGTTCGTGATTTGCATCGCTTAGCGAGCCTTGGTGTCCGCTTGATTGATTCCGATAGCAGGGGTTAGAGTTCGTGAGGTTGCCGAGTCTTCCATCGCCGGCGAGGTGAAGAGGCAACGCCGAGGATCCAGCTTTGATTCGATATCGTGATACAGCTCTTCGTGAGGGCAAGGGTCCTTTTGAGGTAGCACCTGATGGGGTGCTAAGGTTTGAGGGCAGACTGTGTGTTCCAGATGTTTCAGGACTTCGGCAGCAGGTTCTTGGGGAAGCACACAGCGCGCGTTACTCTATCCATCCGGGGTCGACCAAGATGTACCACGACCTTAGATCTGTGGATTGGTGGGATGGCTTGAAGAGGGACGTTGCAGTTCGTAGCTCGCCCGTGTTGTCGCAGCAGTGAAGGCAGAGCACCGAGGCCCGTGGTTTGTTACAGGCGATAGAGATCCCGACCTGGAAGTGGGAGGTAATCAACATGGATTTTATCACAGGATTACCTCGCACTCAGAGGAGACATGATTCTATATGGGTTATCGTCGACAGGCTGACGAAATCAGCCCACTTTCTTCCCGTCAGGACGACTTTTTCGGCTGAGGATTATGCCAGACTTTACATCCGAGAGATCGTCAGACTGCATGGAGTCCCTATTTCGATCATATCGCATGCAGGAGCCCGCTTACGGCTAACTGGAGGTCCTTCCAGGGGTTTAGGGACGCAGTGAGCTCGAGCATCGCATTTCATCCACGCATGCACGGACAGCAGAGCGCACTATCCGCACTCGAGGATATGTCATGAGCCCGTGGTCATTGACTTCGTGGTAGTTGGGAGGATCATTTGCCTCTAGTTGAGTTCGCGATAATAATAGCTACCACTCCAAGATTCGATGGCGCCTTATGAGGCCTTGTATGGGAGGAAGTGCAGATCGCCTATAGGTTGGTTCGATGTGGGCGAGGTGCAGCTAGTGGGACCAGATTTGGTACAGCAGGCAGTGGATAAGGTGAAGCTTATCCGAGAGCGGCTATTGACACCGTAGTCGATGTAAGTCGATGCAGATCATCGTTTCGTGATCTTGAGTTCGAGGTTCATGATTGGGTTTTCCTAAAGGTGTCACCCATGGCGGTGTGATGAGATTCGGGAAGAAGGGGAAACTCACCAAGGTATATCGGGCCGCTTCAGATTGTCCGCAGGTAGGCAAGGTTGCCTATGAGTTGATCCGCCGTCCGATCCGGAGGCAGTGCATCCGGTTTTTCACGATCTACGCCGGCGAGATGTATCGGGATCTATCTAGGTACACCCGATTGACGATGTCCGTGTGACCGAGGGGTTATCGATGAGGAGATTCCCATAGCGATAGTCGATCGTCGTGTTAGGCGCTCATGACCAAGGACGTGGCTTCCATGAAAGTCTTGTGGCGGAACGAGCTCAGGGAGGAGATGACGTGGGAAGCCGAGGAGAACATGAGGCAGAAGTATCCTCACCTATTCCCCACACCTCCAGGTAAATTCACTTTCCTACTTGTAAATTTTCGTTATCGTTTCTGCCTAAGTGTTGCTCTGTGGCCGTGTGTGGCATTTACAACTGTTTAAGTTATGAAGAATCTTATCGTTAACTGTCTTGGGAAGGAACATTCGGGACGAATGTTTCTAAGGAGGGGAGAATGTTATACCCCGTATTTCCAGAGTACGTACGTAAGGGAATACGTACAAAAAGTCTAGCCTTAAAGTTTAGGCAAAACGTTTTTTTTGGGCACAACTCACAAAACGAATAGTTTTCCGATGAAACGTTTCCACAGCTTTCGTAGGGTAAATTCCGGCTATGCCATTTCTAATTTTTGCGGATTTTTCCGAGAGACGAAACATTTTGGACCAACGGGAGGGCGACACTTGTCACCCTCCAATTGATGGACTTGAAATCGTCCATTTGGACGATTTGGACTATGGTGAACACGTTTTTTGTGCCTTGTGCACAAGTCAAGGAGTTGGTAGGATATTTGTGTATAGTTAATCCTCACCCTACACTTGCCTTGCACTTGTCTTAATCTTGGCCATTGGTTGGCCACTTCTTGACCTATAAATACTCCCCTTAAGATGAAGAGTTCTTCATCCACAAAGCTTTCTAAGTCTTGAAAATCCTCTCCTCTCCCTTTGTAGCCTTTTCGTCCAACACCTCCCCCTCCCCTTGTGAAGGCCCTTGGCCGAATACACCCCCCCTCTAGCCTAGTAGTTGGCCGAGGCCCCCCCCCCTAGCCTAGCCAAAAATCTACCCCCTCCCTTGGTAGAAAAGTTGCCTTCTTGTATTGTTATAATGCCCAAAATACCCTAGCCCAAATACCTTAGTACTTAGTAGAAGTTGTGAAGAACTTCTAAGGTTTCTGAGCATACAACTTAGAGCAAAACCTTGCTCAGCGCGACTTTTCTAGGATATTATTGGGCTTACCGAGGTAACTAATCCTAACCTCTTTTGAATTAGAGAATATATACTGTTGTAGTATAAGAATAAGTATAAATACTTAGAAGAATATCACGTAATAGAATCGAATCATACTACAAGAGAAGGGTTTAAAAGAAGAATAATCAAATCAGATTTACATAGGACTGCTTTCACATGAGACTTATATAGCTCACCTGCAGGGAAGTGTCGCCCAACTTTCCATAGAATTGTGAACCTCCGCTTAGAATGACCTTGAGTAGTCTTTGATAGATATCGTGACTATTATAGGTCGACTCTCTGCGACATATTCAACTTGGCGGTGGTTTTCACGAGAAGGTATGTGATTCTTCCTAAAGCATGATATTTTACAATATATATAGTACGGTAGACGCATACGTGTTAACTAAAATATAACTACGGCAATGTCTTTGACTTAAGCTGAATAATACTTACGGCAATGCCTCACGCTTAAGCCCGAATAACACTTACTAAGAATGCCTCACGCTTAAGCCCGAATAATAAAGATCCAAAGCATTTCAAAAGAATATCGAATCATTTTTTAATGTAAGAGAACTAATTGGTTTTTAAACGAAGCTTAAGAGTTATACTAGCCTTGTGGGAAGTTAAGTATAACCACTTAAGATTGATAAAAGAAACTTTGCCTATGTGTTTATAATGGACTTATATTGAATTGTGAAAAGAATAATAAGATGGTTTGATAAGTAGACATGATATGATGTTATGTGTGTTAGTGTCTTGTAACGCTTGTGAAAAAGAGTATTCTTGTTGTGCTTATGTTGTTTAACGATAAGTCGTTAGGTTAGTGTAGCATCACTCACCTCTTGACATATTACCGGGGTTGTCGCCTCCGACGCGGGTAGACTCAGCGGTCCGGGACCATGATTCGAGAATACCTCACGCGGGTCCAAGGGACCTATGCGAGCTACGGAGTTCCGTGTTAGTGCGCGGGTTATACCTCACGCTGCCTATGCGCCATGCGACGACGAGTCCAGGCGATTTACGCCGAGGAGTAGCTACCTCGACGCGGGTTATATACCCCATGCGCCTATGTGATTGGCCTATGCGACTACGGAGTCCGTGATTAGGCTTGCATGGTGATACTACGCAATTGGCCTGCCGATCATTCGCAGCCTAGAAAAGACCGCATAGCTTACCTATCACGCTTGTTTGTGATGTGGCACTATGCGCGTTTCTCGTTGTTTCATACATACTTGCAAAACTGCTTTTCAAAATGATATGTTTCATTTAAGTATTTTACGCTTTCATATACTTAGTACCTGCAGATCGACCTCCTTCGGGCCGCGCTCATGCCGCAGTAAGGGCAAGCAGTGCTAGATCCACATTCTTAGGATCTCTACGTTGGTGTGGAGCTCCATCTTTCCGAGGCTCTACTTTTGGGTATGATCTCCCGTTGTAGATAGTTTTGTACATAGGGGTATGGCGGGCCCCGTCCCGCCATAGTTGTATATTTCAGAGGTCTGTAGTCATGTTGCATGTTTGGATGTAATCGCTAAACCATGTTTATATATATATGCCGAAAGGCGATGTTTTCTCACATAAACTGTGTCTTATTTTATAAACCGTTTCATGTCTTGCTTTATATTTCCGCTGATTACTCTGATGTATGACTACTTGGGTGCCCTGCAGGCACTACCACGCCCCGAACGGTCGTGACAAAGGTAGAACTCGGATCTATCAAAGCATAAACGCTACAAAGATGAAATCAATAATGTACCGCGACGACGCCGTGGAAGCCTCCGATCCTCGCCGGCCGCTAGAGAATATTTGCGGTTCGTGGACCGCTAGAATCGAACCACCACCACGACCTCTACCGCGCTCGCCGGCCCGTGAGTACTCGCCTCCGGCGCATAACCACGTAAGGAGAAGAAGACCCAAAGAAAAGATCCTCGGCCGTGATCAGACCACTCATGCCGCCTAGACGGACAATCTTCCTCAAATGGCCCCGCTGCGCCACACGAGTAACAAGCTCCCGGCTCGCGACACTCGCTCGTGAAACCTACCGCATCGAGCACACCGAGGTGTGGGGTCCCGACGGTGACGCTCGCCTCCCGAAATCCCGGTCCCAAGCCCCCGACCGCTTCCGAATGACTGGCCGCTCGCACCTCTTGCCGTAAAAACCGTGAAGGAGCACTCTGGCCGGCCGGAAAGTGGACTGTTCACGAGGCCGCCCGCCTCGAAACCGCCTGAGACCTCGATGTCCCCGGCCTCTTGGGCTGGCCTGAGTCAATCTGGTCCTCTCTCTCTCTATCCTCAACCCACTGCGCATAGGCCTGCATCCGGGCGATGTCCAAACCGGGCTGAAGAGCCACACCCAAGCATGCGGTAATCATATGACGGTCAAGCCCCATCACAAAATGATGAACCCTATCCGCCATGTCAGCTACAATAATATGCGCATGTCTGGCCAAGGAGTCAAACTCCAAGCTATACTCCCTGATAGTCCTCCCGTTCCGCCTCAAGGTTAAGAATCTGTCTACCCGAGCTCTCCTCATCTCAGGAGGCAAAAAGTGAACCATGAAGGACTCTGTAAACTCCTCCCAAACAGCTGGAAGAGCATCATCACCTCTCGAAAGCAACCACGACTCAAACTAGTTCAACGCAATATCGCGCAACCGGTAGGAGGCTAGCGTAATGCACTCGCTCAAACCCTAAGAACTCGCATGGTCCGGTCAGTAGCCGAACGAACTCTCGCGATCCTCATCCGACCTCGAACCATAAAACTCGTGGATGACAACCCGTAAAATCCCTAACCCGCAAACCGCCACTAGGGGTCGTCGCTCGCTCTGGCGCCGTCCGACTACTATATCGTCAATAACCGGACCGCCTCGTAGTCTCTATACTCAAGACCGTTGCGCGAATCGAGGCTCGTACCGAAACCTCTCGAGCTACCGCCGCCTCTCGGCCTCTAATACCGCCGCGTGGCTGAACTCGCCGACCGCTTACTACCTCGTGCATAGCTCGTGCCCGAGTCCGTGTAACCTTCGAGTACCGCCAGCGCCTCCCGCCGCTTTGCCCTTCTGGCCTGGCCGCCTTCCGCGAGGCATATCTCATTTCATAAGACTAGGTCGAGAGATTCAACCTAATAAGACGACTTCTACCGCACGATCTCGAGAGAGAAGAATGGAAACTAATCCTAAATGTCCTGCAGCCTCCTGATTATAGATGTGGTGCACAACACACCGATAATCAAGACTCTACTAGACACGGTCTGTAGACACTTTCCGAGGACTAACTGCTCTGATACCACTTTTGTCACGACCCGACCCCGGGCCGCGACTGGTGCCCTACCTGGGCACCCTATTCAGGTATACATCAGAGAATAGCAGCGGAACATACACAACATAAACACATGTGTAACAATAAAACCTCCCAGGCTAGCCGATAAGGCCGCCTTCCAATATATAACATAATCAAAAGTACAATCAGATAACATCGCTTCATACCTCAACCACAAATGTGAATACGCACTTAGAATAACAATCGTGGACAGGCTCTCGCCATACCTCAATGTACATAAATCTACAACACTGTGGAAAAGATCGTACTAAAAGATACAAGCCTCCGGATAAATGGAGCTTCTGACGTCTGAGAAGTGATCCTAAGAATGAGGATCCACCACTGCTACCCTTTCCTCGCAGATGAACGCACTCGAGGAAGGGGGTCAGTACACAATATGTACTAAGTATGTAAAACTTGGAAAGTACTGTAATTACAACATAAGTTTAAAACAAAGCCGGAGACATGTATGATAACAAAATTACAGTACACAGTGCCTTACTAACAATGAGAGTAAATCGGGAATACGCATAACATCACAATAGAGACTCGATCAAATCACGGGTAGCGAACCCATAGAAACAGTGGTATAACGCCTTAGGTTCTTACCTCATTTATACTCTTACCAAGCATGTGGTATAACGCCTGGGGGTTTGCCTCATTTATACTCTTACCCCAAGAAGGTAATAAAACAGTGGTATAACGCCTGGGGTTTACCCCTCATTTATACTCTTATCCTGGAGAAGGTGGTATAGCGTCTTGGGGGTTTACCCCTCACTTATACTCTTACCCTATCTCAACCGGCCATCATACAATAAATAAGCAAGTTAGAAATCCCCCTAACTTCTTATTAGTCTTATTCGTCTACACTCTCATTTTAGTTTACTTAAGGCACTAACATGTCCTTTATGAAAATCCGGGAATTTAACCCAAAGTACTACGTACTTCAACCTTAAAAAAATGACTCATTTTCATAAAGAACTTCCAATATACTATAAACCGTAGTATCAAGTCAAAATTTACTTTTCAAGACAAGTCACAATAACTTTAAACATAAAGTTAGGTTTCAAAATCAAGTGACTCCTTTTATTATAAAACCTTAGGCAATTGATGCCTTAAAAATCAAATTGCCTTTTCATTAAAGTTAAGTCATTTATCTTTCCATAAAGCAAATATAACCAACCCCCCATAAAGTCGTTACATTCGTTTTATACCTTAGCCATAAACAATTTCCTATCCAAGGGACTTATGCGTTTAAAACGAAACAAGTATCACATACTTTAAAACTCTTCAAGTCCCTTTACTTTAATAAAACATTAGACCTCCTTAATACTTTCAAAGAAGTGAGTTAATCTCCTAACTCACCCAACTTGGCTATTCAATAAACTAGTAGAGGATATCAAGATCTTGTACGTCTACCGTACTATATACGTGCAACTAGTCATGCTCAAAGGATAGGAAAAGTTCTACATACCTCGCCGGGTCAAACCACTTGCCAAGTAAAAAGTCCCGCCCGTAGTATGTCAACCTATAATATTCACAATACGCCTATTAAAGCCTTACTTCAAACATAGAATATTATAAGTGTCAAGTCGCTAAATTCTACGGAAAATCGGACAACACCTCCTTTGTTTCTACTCACTTTGCCACCTTTTTCAAGGCCGAATACAATAACCAAACACGCCACATTTAAGGCACAATCAAAGCAATTAATCAATAGGGGATTACACGCCTACTAGACGTGTAAAATTCCGCCCCACAAACGATAACAAACTAATACCACTACTAGTCCAATTTTCGGCCATAATGAATGCAACAATACCAATTCTTATCCAATTTCCATTTCAATCCAAATTGGTAGCATAACATGATATCAAGTCGCATTTGATTATAACTACCATAATCTTCAAGTAAGTGACATGCGACGATTTCTAATAAACGACCAATTAGTAATCAAATCTACAAGTGGCTTGCATAACATTTCGGATTTAAGCTACAAGCAATCCACAATACTTATAAACTTCAACATATCAACTTCATGCTAGCAACATGTAGAGCTAACAACAACAATATAACTATATAATCTTGTAACACTTAAAAGACAAGATTATACCTCAATGAAACTTAATCCAACTCCAATACGAAATCGCTCCTTAGTAGTTTAGAGCCTCTCCAAGACACTTCAATCCGCTTGTTGAGACCCTTAGAACAACACCAACAAATATCCTTCAAATCTCCAAACAAAACCTAGAAAGACAACTAGGTTTTCGTTTTGCGACTAACCCGTAAACTATTTTTGTCCAAGATTTTTCTATTGAGATATGTTTACAATACACATAAGAACCTAGGTTTAAAGTGGGGAGCTAAAAGAACAAGGAACAAAGATTTTTCTTATTTCTTCAAATGGAACCCGAGAGCATGCTTCATAGTTCTTCAATTTTTTTGTGAATTTTGGCTAAGTGTTAGCTCTCTCTTGCTACTAGTAGTAATATAAAGCACATTGGATGGTCAAGATATGAACAATTGGGTGGCTTGGATAAGCTCTTAGTAAAAATCAAGACTTTGTGGGTCCTTTGACCAAGTCAAATCTCTCAAGCTTCAAGTTGCAAGACTTTAGTCATACAAGACTATGGTCAATGACCATCTTAGCCATGGCATTTTCGTCCAAGGCATCACTAAGGGGGGGGGGGTGACACATGTCGCCCTCCCATTCACCACAATAATACATTTTCCGAAAATTTCATATTTCCGATAAATTTTTACAAGTCTCAAATCTTAACATTTGTGAGTTCTTACGTACGCTCCTTAAAATATGTTCTGTAAATACGGGGTGTAACATTCTTTCCCCCTTAGAAACATTCTTTCCCCCTTGGTGTGGTGCACAACACACCGATAATCAAGACTCTACTAGATACGGTCTGTAGACACTTTTCGAGGATTAACTGCTCTGATACCACTTTTGTCACGACCCGTTCCGGGGCCAGTGACTAGTGCCTTACCCGGGCACCCAAGTAGTCATACATCAGAGTAATCATCGGAATATAAAAACAAGACATGAAACAAATATAAATTGAGACACAGTTTATATCTGAGAAAATGTCGCCTTTCGGCATATATATATATAAACAAAGCCCGGCAGTTACATCCCATCTGTTCAATAGGACTACAGACCTCTAAGAAGATAAACAACTATGGCGGGACAGGGCCCCGCCATACCCTGAATGTACAAAACTATCTACAACAACAGGGAGATCATACCCAAAAGTCGAGCCTCCGGAGAAGATGGAGCTCCTGACACCAAAGTAGAGATCCTAAGGATGTGGATCTAGCACCTGCTTTCCCTTACCTGCGGCATGAACGCAGCCCCCCGAAGGAGGTCAGTACAACAGGTACCAAGTATGTGAAACTGTAAAGTACATAAATGAAATCATATCATTTTAAAACCAATTTTACAAATATGTACAAAACCATCAAGGTAACCGCACATAGTGCCACAACACAAACAAGAGTAGTAAAGGTAAACTGTAACAGGTCTTTTCTAGCCTGCGAATGATCGAAGCAAGGCCAATCGCCCATATTATCATTATGCATGCCTAATCCTGGACTCCCGCAGTCCGCATAGGTCACTCACATAGGCCCGCATAAGGTATTCCCCGTATCGAGGGTAGCTACTCCTCGGCATCGTCCTGGACTCGTAGTCCGCATGGCCACATAGACCGCATGGCCACAAGGACCACACACTAACCTGGAAGTCTCTTAGCTCCGCATAGGTCCTCTGGACCCGCATGAGGTATTCTCGAATCATAGTCACACAGACTGCCTGAGTATACCCCGCATCGGAGGGCAGCTTAACTGTTATACCCCGTATTTCCAGAGTATGTATGTGTGGGCGTACGTAGAGAAGTTGGAGCCTTAAAGTTAGGCATGTTTCGAAATTTTGTGCACAACACCCGGTTAGAGTCGTTTTTCGACGAAATGTTTTACTAAGTTTGCGAAGGGAAAATTCCGGCTATGAAGTTTAGTATTTTTGCGGATTTTTCCGAGCGACGGAACATTTTTGGACCAACGGGAGGGTGACACTTGTCACCCTCATTGGACGGTTTGAGAGGCCACGGCTAGGAGGGTTTTGAGGCCCTTTTCATGGGTCTTTGTTTTGTGAGGGATTTAAGGAGTAGGTTAGGGTGCACTTGTGCCAATCTTGGCCATCCACTTGCCCCCCACATGGCTTGATCTTGTCCGTTGGTGTCCCTATAAATACCCCCCCTTGTGATGAACTTATTCATCCATTCCTCACTTTGTCTAAGCCTTGAAAACTCTCCCCCCCTTTGTGTTGTTCTCGTCCAAGCCTCACCCTTCCTCGAGTGGCCTTGTGGCCGAGAGGGGGACCCTCCCCCCTGGGTAGTGTTCTAGCCGAGGGGTACCCCCCCCTAGCCTAGTTGTTTCGAAATATACCCCCTCCCTTGTGGTATTGAAATACTTCTTCAAGTATTGTTATAATGCCCAAAATACCTTAGCCTTTACCTTGTAGTATTCCAAAAGTTACCTCTATACGTAGAGCCCGGAAATACTACATTTTGTCCTTTTAGTCTCAAACCAAAACCCTAAGGAAATCTTCATAGCGAGTTGAAGTATTTAAGTAGAAGTTGGTTAGAACTTCTAAGGGTTGTTTGGAGCGGATCGAGCGCATGAGTAGGAGCTAAACCTTGCTCAGGATCGACATTATAACTTGGATAATTTTGGGCTTATCGAGGTAAATATGCTTGTCCCCTTATTGTAATTGGAAATTACATGTTGTAGGATTATATAGTTGAAGTATACTATATATAGAACTATGCATAGCTTTGCGGCAATGTCTTTTGACTTAAGCCTGAATTTAAAGAAGAGAATCGAATCAGTAATTACATAGATCAGACATGCAGACTTGTGGTATTATCAGATAGTAGAATTGTTTACGCCAGTTAGATGATAACCCTCTGGTTGGCTTGGTAGCCTACTCGATAGAGGAGATTTACGATGTGGCGGGAGGTGCCGCCAATTTTCGTAGAATATGGAACCGCATGTTAGAAGTTAATAGACGTTTGTGGCCTTATAGGTGGAAGTACTACGAGTAGCGATTCTACTTGAAGAGTGGAAAAGGCTAGCCGTTCTGATCTTGGAGCGCTTTGCTTATTGTCGATAATCGCCGCGAGGTATGTGAACCTTTTCCTATCCTTCTAGCATGATGCTTTGTAAACTATGTAGTACAAGAGACGCATACGTGCTAAATGAGTTGGTTGGTTTAAAACATAGGGTGTTATAATAGCTTTATGGGAAGTTAGTTATAACGACTCATGTAGGTAAAAGATTGGTTTATTGATCAGAAGTTAAGAGACTTGATCTTGAAAGATAAGAGACTTAACTTGTTTTACTTGGTAATTAACATTTTGTTAAAAGTGTTGTGAAACCTCATTCGCGAGTAATGAGTACTTGGTTTTAAAAAGAATAATGTTTTATTGATTTCGGAAATGAGAATAAGTGTCGAACAAACCACAACAAAGCTTAATAAAGGAAAGTGTATTGACAAATAACAAATTGTTATTAAAACCAAGAGAAACCTCCATCCGCATAAGCGAAGATAAGACAAAATTGTATTACATTTCCTAGATCATGGTCAGTAATAAGATTGTTGTAAACAAGAATAAACGGCCACGACAAGACATATGTTACTCAATTGTTTTAAAAGAGATTAAGACTATGAGTTATGAAACCTTTCTAAAATGAGAAACTTGAGCATTTGAAATTAGGCAAACTTGAACGTTTGGAAAATAATGTTGTTACTTGATTTTACAAAGGGAAGTATTTTGGTTTACTTAAAAAGATAGTCACTTTATTTTATGCTACGGGTATTATGTGACTTTTGTGAAAGAAACGGATCCTTTAAAAAGAGTTAATGTACGTAGTACTTTAGGGTTAAAACCCAGACTTCGATACGAAATGGAAGTACCTTGAGTTGTGTGTAACTTGCCTATGCTTGTTGTTGTGTAACTCGCCTATGCTTGTTGTGATAGCCTTTGTTGTGCAAGTGTTGATATCAGGTGACTTCTTGGGAAGGAGTGAATCTTTTTATAAAAGTCTAGAAGTATGGTAATTTGCTTGAGCTTGTTTGTGATAGCCTGGTTGTGCGGTATATTGTTGTTGATGTCACATGGACATGTCTACACCGGCGCAGACCGGGGCATGTGGCCATGCGCAGGTTGATTACACGATATATTGTTATTGTGGTTACATGGACATGTCTACACCGGCGTGCACTCCGGGGCGTACGTGCGGCGGGGTTGATCACCCAAGATATTGTTGTTAATGTCACATGGACGTGTCTACACCGGCGCAGATTCCGGCATGTGGCCATGGGGCATTGTTATTATTGTTGCATCATGGACACGCCTACACCGGCGCAATTCCGGGGCATGCGGGCATGATGCGAACATGATTGATGCGGGCGTGAGACCCATAGTTATATTTTGAGTGATGACTTGAGGCGAGTCCTCGATCGACATGATCGCTTTTTATGTGGTGAATCAGAGTTTGGTTATCATACATGTCTCCTGCTTTATTTAGACTAGTATGATTTCATTTACAGTATTTTATAGTTTCACATACTTGGTACTTGTCAGATCGACTCTCCGGGGCAGCGTTCATGCCGCAGTAGAGTACATCCAGTAGTGGATCCTCGCCATAGGATCACGTCAACAGATTGGGAAGCTCCGCTTTCTCCGAGGCTTATTCTTTGCATGTGTTCCCCGAGTTGTAGGTTCTTGTACATTCGGGGTATGGCGGCCCCGTCCCGTCATGGTTGTTGTAAATCTTAGAGGTCTGTAGTACTGTTGTGGGCAGGGTTGTAAAAAGGATTAAACTGTTTGGGTTTTATGTATATATACAGAAGGCAACTGTTTTTTGGTTGGCCTGTTTTATGAACATATATCTTGTTTCATGTTTATGTTTTATTTTCCGCTGGTTTTCTCTGATGTTGTATCACTAGGGTGCCCGGGGTAAGGCACGACCACGCCCGGATCGGGTCGTGACAAAAAGTGGTATCGTGAGCGATTAATCTCTGAAAGTGTCTGCATCGTGTCTAGTAGAGTCTTGATTATCGATGTGTTGTGCACCACATCTATAATCGTGAGGCCGCAGGACATTTAGGATTGGTTTCATTCTTCTCATTCCGAGATCGTGCCTTAGAGTCATGTTGTAAGTTGGACCCTCCGACGATCTCGTTTTACCGCTTATGCCTCCGCTAGGCAACCAGAGCCTGGGCGGCAAGACCCGAGGTGCCGCTAGTGAGATACAGAGAGTACGAGGGCGCAGCCCTGGTGCTCGAGATTATGCTTCAGACGGCGAGTTTTGCGACGCCGCAATTTCAAAGAGTTTAGAGTCGCAGCAGGTGGCTGAGACCACCAGACTGAGCCTCCAGCCCCACACCGAGCAGCAGGAGATGGGTTACAAGGAGAGATGGCGATTCTTGCGCCGTGGTCGTGGCCGATATGAGGATAGGCCGGATGCAGCAGCCTGGGCCCAAAGAGCACCAGTGGTTCACCGTAGGTCGGATAGTTTGAGGCTACAGGACTTTCTGAGATGTAGCCCGCCAGATTTCTAAGGGTCGAGGCCTGAGGATGATCCGCAGGAGTTCATCCGACGCTGACCGGATCGCGAGAGTGATCAAGGCTTGGAGACCGAGTCGATGGTCTTAGGTTCGCATCGCCACGTGATACCGCAATGATCGTTTGATTCGCGAGCTGTCCCGGGGAGAGAATGCACTTCCAGCCGTTTGGGACGAGTTCTCGGGGGCATTTCTTGCACATTTCTTGCCTCCACAGATAAGGAGGGCTCGCATCGTGATTTTTGATGTTGAGGCAATCCGCGCATGCTCAGAGTACAATATGGAGTTCGACTCCTTGGTTCGTTATACCCCCGCTGTAGTAGCTGATATGGAGGACAGAGTACACCGTTACGCACGTTAGATGATTACTTGGCGAGGCTTGCTCGGTGTAGCTCTTCACCGGCATGGACATTGCCCGCACGCAGCTTATGCGCTGGGGTGAAGAGCGGAGAGGTCGACGGAATGACCAAGATCGCGAAGAGGCCGTGAGCAACAGGTCCTTTGGTGACTTTCCAGCGGACCGCCTCAAGAAGAAACTAGTTTTGTACCTCCGCCAAAGCAGAGTGGTCCTCCACAACCTTCGTGGGCATCCAGAGTATTCGGAGCAGTCGTGGCTCCAAGGGTTCAGTTTCCGGGAGTAGGGGTGTTGGCGAGATCACACCCTACCTCGGTGTGGTCGATGTGGTAGACCGCATTTCGGGAGTGTCGTGGTGCCAAGGGAGCTTGTTATTTTGCGGCCAGCAGGCCATTTTGCAGAAACTGTCGACCAAGGGTAGCACGGACAAGTTACGACTCACCTTCGTGATCGGTGGTTGGTTCATCACCTTCACTAGCTATGCACTGCAGGCGTGATGTGATTAGAAAAGCGGTAGAGACAGGTATATCCTTAACCCTCTAGAGTTTTGTATGCTTGTTATGATGATGTGTTTAGTGTTATGTTCGGATAGCTTTGTGCTAAAATGTGATTTAGAAAACGGTTAGTGTAGAAGGGTAAGCTCGGGGCATGGTAAGTGTGAACCTTAGACTATTTCACGATTGAGACCTTAGAGGTAAGGTCGCCTTGTGTAAAAGATTTATTCTATGTTTGACCTTTATCAGAGTGCGTAGTTTACGTGGAGTTATTGTGGGGAATTCCTTGGGTTGTGTAAAATGGAAGTGGTAGCTTTCATGACTAGAATAGGTAAGATTGTTTCGGATCGGGGAACAAGAGTGTGGCGCGCGGGTCGGGTTGAGGACTATTCGCGGTCAACCCGCGGCCCGGTTGTGGTGGGTCGCCGAGGTGGTCCCGCCAGGTGGTAGGTCACGAGGATGCTAGGCCCGAGTTTAGTTAACCATCGATGAGTTCGTGGATGCGCTCGACCAGAATCGGTTCGTGAAGGCCGGAATGGCCTCGACGGAAAAGTGAAGCTAGTAAGATGACCAAGTTCGAGGTAGTGACTCACGCTTTGAGAATCAAGCGATGATCGGTATGGCACGCCCCGAGACACTAGAACCTCGTGGATCGCATGCAGTTCGGTACCATTTGTTGGGTCGCCGGTGACACTAGAACCTCGCGCAAAGTGACAAAAGTGGTATCGCACGACGAGTAAGGAAGAGAACGTGTGTTATTTCGTGGGCTGCCGTGGCGTTGGCAACTTGTTAGAGGAACTTTATCGTTATCCGTCTTGAGAAGGAACATTCGACGAATGTTTCTGCGAGGAGAGAATGTTATACCCCGTATTTCCAGAGTATGTACGTGTGGGCGTACGTAGAGAAGTTGGAGCCTTAAAGTTAGGCATGTTTCGAAATTTTGTGCACAACACCCGGTTAGAGTCGTTTTTCGACGAAACGTTTTACTAAGTTTGCGAAGGGAAAATTCCGGCTATGTCGTTTAGTATTTTTGCGGATTTTTCCGAGCGACGGAACATTTTTGGACCAACGGGAGGGTGACACTTGTCACCCTCATTGGACGGTTTGAGAGGCCACGGCTAGGAGGGTTTTGAGGCCCTTTTCATGGGTCTTTGTTTTGTGAGGGATTTAAGGAGTAGGTTAGGGTGCACTTGTGCCAATCTTGGCCATCCACTTGCCCCCCACATGGCTTGATCTTGTCCGTTGGTGTCCCTATAAATACCCCCCTTTGTGATGAACTTATTCATCCATTCCTCACTTTGTCTAAGCCTTGAAAACTCTCCCCCCCTTTGTGTTGTTCTCGTCCAAGCCTCTCCCCCTTCCCCTTTGAGTGGCCTTGTGGCCGAGAGGGGTACCCTCCCCCCTTGGTAGTGCTCTAGCCGAGGGGTACCCCCCCTAGCCTAGTTGTTTCGAAATATACCCTCCTCATGGTATTGAAATACTTCTTCAAGTATTGTTATAATGCCCCAAATACCTTAGCCTTTACCTTGTAGTATTCCAAAAGTTACCTCTATACGTAGAGCCCGGAAATACTATCTTTTGTCCTTTTAGTCTCAAACCAAAACCCTAAGGAAATCTTCATAGCGAGTTGAAGTATTTAAGTAGAAGTTGGTTAGAACTTCTAAGGGTTGTTTGGAGCGGATTGAGCGCATGAGTAGAGCTAAACCTTGCTCAGGATCGACATTATAACTTGGATAATTTTGGGCTTATCGAGGTAAATATGCTTGTCCCCTTATTGTAATTGGAAATTACATGTTGTAGGATTATATAGTTGAAGTATACTATATATAGAACTAAGCATAGCTTTGCGGCAATGTCTTTTGACTTAAGCCTGAATTTAAAGAAGAGAACTGAACTATAATTACATAGGATCAGACATGAGACTTGTGGTATTATCAGATAGTAGAATTGTTTACGTCCGTTAGGCGATAACCCCCTGGTTGGCTTGGTAGCCTACCGATAGAGAGGAGATTTACGCTGTGTGGGGAGGTGCCGAATTTTCTCAGTAGAATATGGAACCGCATGCGGTTAGAAGTTAATGACGTTTGTGGCCTTATAGGTGGAAGTACTACGAGTAGCGTATTCTACTCAAGAGAGTGGAAAAGGCTAGCCGTTACGATCTTGTGAGCGTTTTGCTTATCGTCGATAATCGTCGCGAGGTATGTGAACCTCTTCCTATCCTTCTAGCATGATGCTTTGTAAACTGTAGTACGGTGACGTACATATGCTAAATGAGTTGGTTGGTTTAAAACATAGGGTGTTATAATAGCTTTATGGGAAGTTAGTTATAACGACTGCGTAGGTAAAAGATTGGTTTATTGATTGTAGAAGTTAAGAGACTTGATCTTGAAAGATAAGAGACTTAACTTGTTTTACTTAGTAATTAACATTTTGTTAAAAGTGTTGTGAAACCTCATTCGCGAGTAATGAGTACTTGGTTTTAAAAAGAATAATGTTTTATTGATTTCGAAATGAGAATAAGTGTTTAACAAACCACGTAGCTTAATAAAGGAAAGTGTATTGACAAATAACAAATTGTTATTAAAACCAAGAGAAACCTCCATCCGCATAAGCTAAGATAAGACAAAATTGTATTACATTTCCTAGATCATGGTCACAGAATAAGATTATTGTAAACAAGAATAAACGGCTCACGACAAGACATATGTTACTCAATTGTTTTAAAAGATATTAAGACTATGAGTTATGAAACCTTTCTAAAATGAGAAACTTGAGCATTTGAAATTAGGCAAACTTGAACGCTTGGAAAATAATGTTGTTACTTGATTTTACAAAGGGAAGTATTTTGGTTTACTTAAAAGATAGTCACTCTATTTTATGCTACGGGTATTATGTGACTTTTGTGAAAGAAACGGATCCTTTAAAAGAGTTAATGACGTAGTACTTTAGGGTTAAAACCCGCACTTTGATACGAAATGGAAGTACCTTGAGTTGTGTGTAACTTGCCTATGCTTGTTGTTGTGTAACTCGCCTATGCTTGTTGTGATAGCCTTTGTTGTGCAAGTGTTGATATCGTGTGACTTCTTGGGAAGGAGTGGATCTTTTATAAAAGTCTAGAAGTATGGTAATTTGCTTGAGCTTGTTTGTGATAGCCTTTGTGCGGTATATTGTTGTTGATGTCACATGGACATGTCTACACCGACGCAGACTCGGGGCATGTGGCCAAGCGGCAGGGTTGATTACACGATTTCTTGTTAGTGTGGCTACATGGACATGTCTACACCGATGCAGAATTTCGGGGCGTGTGCGCGCGGGTTGATCACCCAAGATATTGTTGTTAATGTCATACGGACGTGTCTACACCGATGCAGAATTCCGGCATGTGGCCACGGGCATTGTTATTATTGTTGCATCATGGACATGCCTACACCGATGCAGACTCCGGGCATGCGCCGTGATGCGAACATGATTGATGTTGTGGGCGTGAGACCCATAGTTATATTTGAGTGATGACTTGAGGCGTGAGTCCTCGATCGACATGATCGCTTTATGTAGTGAATCAGAGTTTGGTTATCATACATGTCTCCCGCTTTATTTAGACTAGTATGATTTCATTTACTGATTTTACGATTTCACATACTTGGTACTGTTATCGACTCCTTCGCTGCGTTCATGCCGCAGTAGAGTACATCGGTAGTGGATCCTCGCCATAGGATCACATTCAGCGTATTGGGAAGCTCCGTTTCTCCGAAGGCTTATTCTTTGGTATGTGTTCTCGAGTTGTAGGTTCTTGTACATTCGTGGTATGGCGGCCCCGTCCGTCATGGTTGTTGTAAATCTTAGAGGTCTGTAGTAATCGTTGCAAGTGTGGTTGTAAAAAGGATTAAAATGTTCGGGTTTTATGTATATACGTAAGGCAACCGCTTTTGGTTGCTGCTTTTATGATCATATATCTTGTTTCATGTTTATGTTTTATTTTCCGCGGTTTTCTCGATGTTGTATCACTAGGGTGCAGGGTAAGGCACGACCACGCCCGGATCGGGTCGTGACATTAACCCCCGGTATCATGTCAAGAGGTGAGTGATGTAATACTAACATAACGGCTTACCGTTAAACAACATAAGCACAATAAGAATAACCTCTTATACAAACGTTACAAGATACTAACACACATAGCATCACAATATGTCTACTCAACAAACCATCTTTTTATACTTTCCGGAAATCAATACAAGTCTTTTATAAACACATAAGTAAATTATTCCTTTTATCTCTCTTAAGCCGTTATACCTAACTTCCCATAAAGCTAGTATAACTCTTAAGCTTTTTTTTTTAAAAACAAATATTCTTCTTCTTTCAAAAATGATTTATAATTCTTCTGAAAGACTTCAAGATTCTTATTATTTAAACTCAAGTCAAAAGACGTCAAGTAAAACCATGTTCAGTTAACACACGTACGTCTACCGTACTATATATATATTTTAAAATATCATGCTTAAGAGTATAGGAAGAATCACATACCTTCTCGGCGAAATCCACCTGCCAAGTCGAATATGTCGCGCGCAGAGAATCAACCTATAATAGTCAGATACGTCTATCAATGTCTAGACTACTCTGTAGACTACTCTAAGTAGAGGGTTCTTTATTCTACGGAAAATTGGGCAGCACATCCATACCCGTCAAGCTACACAAGTCTACTGTAGATACAGTCCTATGTAAGTACAGTTCAATTCTTCTTCTGTTATACCCTTCTACTGTGATTACAGTTCAATTCTATTCTTTAATATCCTTCTATATCTTATACTCAAGTCTTAACTATTCTTATATGTAATATCCAATTACAATAGAAGAACAAAAGTATTTACCTCGATAAGCCCAAAATTATCCAAGTTAAATGTCGATCCTGAGCAAGGTTTAGCTCCTAATCTGAACGCTCCAATCCGCTCCAAGAAACCCTTAGAAGTTTCTACACAACTTTTACTTACAACTTCAACCAACAATGAAGTTTCTCCTAGGGTTTCGTTTAGTGACTAATGGAAGTATAGTAGTATTTCTGGGCTTTTAGTATAGGGGTGACTTTGGAAATACTACAAGGGATTGGCTAAGGTATTTAGGGGATAGTAATAATACTTGGAGAGTATTTCTACCAAGGGGGGAGGGCCTTAGCCGAGACTACTAGGAAGGGGAAGAGGGGTCTTCGGCTAAGCTCACTCAAGAGGGAGAAGATGACTTGGACGAAAACTACAACTAGAAGGGGGAGGATTTTAAGACTTGGGAAGTTGATTTGTGGATGAAGAATTCATCAACTCAAGGGGGGTATTTATAGGGCTTTCAAGGGCCAACATGAAGCCAAGTGGTAGGCAAGTGTAGGGTGGAGATTTGCACAAGTGCACCCTAGCCCTACTCCACAATTTACTCACAAACATTGACCCTTAGTTTAGGCCCCAAAATCATGCCCATCGTCCAAGGTTTCCGCCCCCCTTTTGCCGTCCACTTGAGGGTGACAAGTGTCACCCTCTCGTTGGTCCAAAATGTTTCATCTCTCGGAAAAATCCGCAAAAATTATAAATGACATAGCCGTAATTTACCCTACGCAAGTTTTGGAAAACGTTTCGTCGGAAAACCATTCGTTTCGTGGGTTGTGCACAAAAGTTCGCCCATAGTGCCTATCTTAAGGCTAAACTTTTGTACGTACGCCCCTACGTACATACTCTGGAAATACGGGGTATAACACATGCCCCGGAATTCTTCATCGGTACAGACATGTCCATGTAACAACAATAACAATATATCGGGTAATCAACCCTGCCGCATGGCCACATGCCCCCGGAATTCTGCATCGGTGCAGACATGTCCATGTAACAACAATAACAATATATCGGGTAATCAACCCTGCCGCATGGCCACATGCCCCCGAAATTCTGCATCGGTGCAGACATGTCCATGTAACAACAATAACAATATATCGGGTGATTAACCCGCCGCATGGCCGCATTCTTCATCTGTGCAGACATGTCCATGTAACAACAATAACAATATATTGGGTGATTAACCCGCCGCATGGACGCATGCCCCCGGAATTCTTCATCGGTGCAGACATGTCCATGTAACAACAATAACAATATACCGACCCTCCATCGAGAGACGCGGTAGCATAGGAATACAACTTTTCACACAACAAGGCTATCACAAGCAAGCACAAGAAAATTACCATACTTCAATTCCCTTACAAATATCCATTCTTTCACAAGAAGTCACCTGATATCAACACTCGTAGTATCCAAAATAGAGTAACTATTATCTTAAGTAAACCAAAATAGTTTCCCCTTTTTAAAGACAAGTAACAACCTTCTTTTCCAAAAGTTCAAGTTTGTCTAATTTCAAATACTCAAGTCTCTTATTTTCGAAAGGTTTCGTAGTTCATAGTCTTAATCACTTAATAACATAATTCTCTTTTAAAACAATTTGAGTAACATATGCCTTATGTGTGAGTAGGTTATTCTTGTTTATAACAATCTTATTAAAGCAGCCATGATCTAGAAAATGTAATACAATTTTGTCTTATCTTAGCTTCTATGCAGATGGAGGTTTCTACTGGTTTTAATAATAATTAATTAGTCAATACATTTTCCTTTATTAACGCTGCAGTGGTTTGTTCGATACTTGTTCTCATTTCCAAAATCAATATAACATTATTCCTTTTGAAACCCAATTACCCATTTCTCATTAAAACGGTTTCACAACTTTTTAACACAACCCAAGTCCTTATTAATTCACATCCAGTCTTTTATCTTTTAAAAACCACAAACCATTTCTTTGCCCACATAAAGTTGTTATAACCAACTTCCCATAAAGCCGTTATAACACTTTATGTTTTAAACCAACCAAATTCATTTAACACATGTACGTCTACCGTACTACATAGTTCACAACATATCATGCTAGAAAAGATAGGAAGAGGTTCACATACCTCGCGACGATTATCGACAAATAGCAAAAAGCTCCAAAGTACTGTAATCCTGCTAGCCTTTTCCACCCTTCAAGTAGAATACGCTACTCGCGATTTCAACCTTGTAATACCCGTATTTCAGTATATGCGTAAGGGAATACGCATAAAAAGTTGGCCTTAGTTAGCCTTGGGCGTTTTCTTTGTACACAACTCACTAAAAGAATCGTTTTCCGACGAAACGTTTCCACGACTTTAAGAGTAAATTCGGCTATGCCATTTCTTATTTTGCGGATTTTTAGAGAGGCGAAACATTTTGGACCAACGGGAGGGTGACATGTGTCACCCTCACATTGGAAGCAAGTGGGGTGGCTTTGGGCGATTGGGCGTCGAGAGGGTGTTGGCCTTGGCCGATTGGTTCCTTGCTTAGGCCTTGTTTTGTGCCATGTTTTGTGGAGTGTTTTGTGGAGTGTTTTGTGGAGTAGGGGTTAGGGTGCACTTGGCTTGATCTTGGCCTTACACTTGCCTTGCACTTGTCTTCATCTTGGCCATTGGTTGGCCAAGGCTTGAGCTATAAATACCCCTCTTGAGATGAAGAGTTCTTCATTCACAAAGCTTTCAAGTCTAAAAATCCTTCCTCTCCCTTAGTAGCAATTGTCCAACATCCCCCTCCCGAGAAGCTTGGCCGAGGCTACCCCACCCCCTAGCCTAGCCGAAACCTACCCCCCATCCCTTGGTAGAAAGTTGCCTTCTTGTTTTGTTATAATGCCCAAAATACCCTAGCCCAAATACCTTAGTACTTAGTAGAAGTTGTGAAGAACTTCTAAGGTTTCCTTGGAGCATACAACTTAGGAGCAAAACCTTGCTCAGTAGCGACTTTTCTAGGATATTATTGGGCTTACCGAGGTAACTAATCCTAACCCTCTTTTGAATTAGAGAATACTTACTGTTGTAGAATAAGAATAAGTATAAATACTTAGAAGAATAATCAAACTGTACTTACATAGGACTATTTTCACAGTAGACTTATATAGCTCACCAGGTAGGGAAGTGCTGCCCGACTTACCGTAGAATTATGAACCCTCTGTTTAGAATGACCTTCAGAGTAGTCTTTGATAGATATCTGTGACTATTATAGGATGACTCTCTTAGCGACATATTCACTTGGCGGTGGTTTTATTTGAGAAGGTATGTGATTCTTCCTAAAGCATGATATTTTACAATATATAGTACGGTGACGATACGTGTGTTAATCGAATAATACTTATGGTAATGCCTCGCTTAAGCTGAATAACAAAGAACTGAAAACATTTCAAAAGAATACTGAATCATTTTTAACAGAAGATAAATATTTGGTTTTTAAAAACAAAAGCTTAAGAGTTATACTAGCTTTATGGGAAGTTAGGTATAACAACTTAAGAAGATAAAAGGAACTGTTTACTTGTTTGTTTATAAAAGCCTTGTATTGATTTCTGTTAAGTGTAGTAAGATTTGTGTGATAAGTAGACATATTATGATGCTACCTGGGTTAGTGTCTTGAATTGCAGTGCTTACGTTGCTAACGGTAAGTGCATTTGTCTTATTATCACCTACCCTCGATCGTTATCTGAGGCTTGCCCCTTGATCTTGGTCTATCGGCCTATGCGATGTCTGTGAGACTACGCGAGCAGCGGTATGCTCGTGATTGATCATTCGGGTGTTTAGCCCGACGCGGGGATTCCTATGCGGTCCGCTGAGACTACGCGGTCTTTTGAGGCTATGCGGCTGCGGGAGCCTAGGCGGATCTTGGGGTTGGCTGCCCCGATGCGGGATTACCTCATGCGGTGCATGTGTGACTATGCGGGCTGCGGAAGTCCGGACTAGGCACGCAGAATGATACTATGGGCGATTGGCCTTGCTTCGATCATTCGCGCCTAGAATAGACACATTCTGCTTTTCTATTACTATTGTTGTTTGTGATATGACACTATGTGCAATTGAACGATTGTATTTGTGAAAAGGTTTTAAATACTTTGATTTTATTTGATTCTTTATAGTTTCACATACTTGGTACTGTTGTCTTGACCTCGCCCGAAGTGCGTTCATCCGCGGTAAGGGCAGCAGTGCTAGATCCACATTCCCAGGATCTCTACGTTGGTGTCGGGAGCTCCATCCTTCGGAGGCTCTACTTTTGGGTATGATCTCCTGTTGTAGATAGTTTTGTCTGATCGAGGTATGGCGGGCCCCTGTCGCCATAGTTGTATATTTCCTTAAGTGCTGTAGTCCATTTGTTGTTGATTATCGGATGTAGCGCTAAACCATGTTTATATATATATGCCGAAAGCGATGTTTTCTCACTTAAGCGTGTTCTATTTTATAAACTGTTTCATGTCTTGCTTTATATTTCCGATTACTCGATGTATGACTACTTGGGTGCCGGTAAGGCACGATCCACGGGCCTGGCGAATTCGTGACAAAAGTGGTATCGAGCGATTAATCCTCGGAAAGTGTCTCTGACCGTATCTAGTAGAGTCTTGATTATCGGTGTGTTGTGCACCACACCAATAATCGGAGGCTATAGGATATTTAGGATTGGTTTCCATTCTTCTCATTACGAGATCGTGCTTTAGAGCCGTGTTATAGGTTGGACCTCTAACGTATTCCTTTCTATGCTGATTATGCCTCCACGTAAGGCAACCGGGCCCGAGAAGGGCAAGGCGGCGAGGCGCTAGCGAGACACCCAGTCACGAGGGCTCAGCCCGATCTATACGAGACGGCGAGTTCTATGACGCCGCCCGGCCAGCGAGACCACAGTACCCCACCTCGTCCCACGGCTGGGCGGAGAGTTAGGGTACAAGAGATGACCCAGCTTTTGGCTAAAGTTGTGGCGTCCGAGAGAGAGGCTGGATCGGCGATTCGATTCGGCTCGGCTCGGTCGCGCCCGTAGTGCACCCGAGGGCAGATAGTTTGAGACTACGGGATTTCCTTAGTTGTAGCCCTCCAGAGTTTTACGGGTCGAGGCCGGAAGATGATCCGCAGGAGTTCATCCGTCACCGCAGAGGATTATGCGGGTGATCGTGGCTTCGAGATCGAGTGTGATATTCGGTTCGCATCGGCTGCGTGATACCGCAGTCGATTGGTTTGATTCATGGGAGCTTTCCCGGGGAGAGCATGCACCTCCGGCGGTATGGGATGAGTTTTCAGAGGCTTTTCTCACACACTTCTTGCCTCCGCAG
This sequence comes from Przewalskia tangutica, assembly GCA_029844215.1. NCBI lineage: Eukaryota > Viridiplantae > Streptophyta > Magnoliopsida > Solanales > Solanaceae > Przewalskia > Przewalskia tangutica. The sequence continues at coordinate 72,742,153 of CM056727.1, forward strand.
ATTAGGAGCACGGTGATAGATTCTTATTCTTTGAGACGGGGAGGGCCTTGCGGTGAGAGTACAATGTCGAGTTTGATTCTTTGGCTCGATATGTCCCCGCGACGTAGCAGATGGAGGGCGGGTGCATCGCTATGTCATCTGGGCTAGATGATTACATGGCGAGTCTTGTGCGGGTGTGTCCTTCACCCGAGCATGGACATAACCGTATGCGAGCTCATGCTGGGATGTGAGGCGTAGAGACCGCCGGGTAAGCGATATCGGCAGAAGAAGGCCAAGACGGCGGTTCTTTGGTGGTCCTCGGGGTGGCGGCATCGCCAGGTCGGTGCACCACGGCCGGCAGAGCGCTCCTACCTCTTTTTCGATGCCCAGAGCGATCGAGGCGGTCGGGGCCCGAGGACTTGATTTCGAGTAGCGAGTGCTAACCGTTCGAGGTCTGCTCGGTGTGCCCGTTGTGGCGTATACCATTACAGGAGTCGTACTCGGGAACTGCTATACTTGTGGCGGCAGGTCATTTCGCGAGTTTGTCCGACCGGGCGGCGGTAGTAGGGCCCGATCTACGGTGCATTGCGCTTCTTCATCCCAGCGATTACTCGCCCGGGGGCAAGGTACACATGGATCAGCGGGTCGCGGCGAGGTCGTGGCGCGAGTCGATTCTAGCGGTCCTCGAACCGCATATATGCTTTGTCCGGCCAGCGGGATCGTGAGGCCTCACGATGTAAATCGCGGTACCTTATCGGTTCGGTTTGATGTGTATGCTTTGATAGATCCGGGTTCTACTCATCTATATATCTCCCTTGTTGCTAGTAGGATAGGGATAGAGCACGAGTCCATAGACCCTTTCGAGGTAGCTACGCGATGGTGATTCGGTGGTAGCTCGGCGGGTATATAGAGCTTGTCTGTGACCATTTGATCGTCGGACCTAGCCGACTTGATAGAGTTGGAGATGATTGACTTCGCGTGATTATGGGGATGGATTGGCTAGCTTCTTGCTACGCCAATGTAGACTGCAGAGAGAGTAGTACGGTTCGGTTTCTGAGGCGGTTGTTGAGTGGGAGGAGCACGGTATCGCCGAGGTAGGTTTATTTCCTACCTCAAGGCTAGGAAGATAATGCAGAAGGGTATATCTATCATCTCGTTCGGGTGTTTGATCTTTGAAGGCTGCGGTACCAGATTTTGATCGATTCGATAGTCACGAGTTCCCGGGCGTGTTTCGGATGACCTCGGGTATCCCTCCCGAGAGGAGATCGAGTTTTGTATAGATGTGTTGCGGATACTCGGCCTATTTCCATTCCGCCATACGAATGGCACTGCGAGTTGAGAGAGTTGAAGGATCGGCTTAGGGATTTGCTAGAGAAGGGCTTCATTAGGCCCGATGTTTCTCCCCGGGAGCGCCGGTATTGTTCGTGAAGAAGAAGGGCGGGGCAGCTGCGCGTGTGTTGATCTGACGGTGAACAAGGTGACCATTAAACGAATACCCTTCCTGTGATTGATGATTTGTTCGACCGGTTGCGAGTGCGAGATGTTTCTCAAGATTGATCTGCGATCGGGCTATCATCAGTGCGAGTCGAGAGAGGTGGATGTCCCTAGATCGCATTCCGGACGATGCGGGCATTATGAGTTCAGTCATGTCTTTTGGGTTGACCAATGCTCGGCGGTATTCATGGATTTGATGAACGAGTGTTCAAACCATTTTGGACACGTTTGTGATAGTGTTCATTGATGATATCTTGGTTTATTCTCGCCAGAGCGAGGAGCATGCGAGCATTTGAAGCTGTCTTGTGAGTTCTCGGGACTGGGTTATGACGCCAAGTTTTCCAAATGCGAGTTTTGGTTGACTTGATGGCGTTTCTTGGGCATATTGCCGGGTGATGGCATTCGAGTTGATTCGCCAAGATCGAGGCGATCGAAACTTGGCCTAGACCTACTACTCGGCAGAGGTTCGCGATTTCGGGCCTTGCAGGATATTATCGTCGGTTCGTAGAAGTTTGCTTATCTCGCACCATTGACTAAGTGACTCGGAAAGCGAAGTTCGATGGTGATGCTTGTGAGCGGGGTTTCGATTCTTGAAGGAGAGATTGACGACCGCCCCGTTCTTACTCTTCGGAGGTCGCACGGTTATGTCGTGTATTGTGATCGTCGGGCATCGGGTTGGGATGTGTGTTGATGCGGCATGGCGGGGTTATAGCATATGCATCCCGGTGAAGAAACACGAGAGAACTACCCGCATGATTTGGAGTTGGCGGTAGTAATTCACGCTTTGAAGATCCGAGGCACTATTTGTATGGGGTTCACGTGGATATTTATACAGACCACAAGAGCCTCGGTATATCTTCACCAGAGGAGTGAACTTACGGCGAGGCGGTGGTTAGAGTTGTTTAAGGATTACGATGTTGATATCTGTACCACGGGAAGGCCATGTTGTGGCAGATGCTCTTAGTCGTAGGTCGATGGGAGCCCATCGGATGTGCAACTAGAGAGGAGGACATGGTTCGTGATTTGCATCGATTAGCGAGCCTTGGTATCCGTTTGATTGATTACGATAGCGGTGGGGTTAGAATTCGTGAGGTTGCGAGTCTTCCATCGCCGAGGAGGTGAGAGCAGCGATTCGAGGATCGGCTTTGATTCGATATCGTGATCTGACTCTTCGTGAGGAAAGGGTCCTTTTGAGGTAGCACGATGGGGTGCTAAGGTTTGGCGGTATGTGTTCGGATGTTTGAGGACTTGGCGAGTTCTTGGGGAAGCACCTGGCGCGCGTTACTCTATCCATCCGGTCGACCAAGATGTACCACGACCTTAGATCTGTGTATTGGTGGGATGGCTTGAAGAGAGCGTTGCGAGTTCGTAGCTCGGTGCCGTGTTGTCGGCAGTGAAGGTAGAGCACGGAGGCCCGTGGTTTATTCTGACGATTGAGATCCCGACACGGAAGTGGGAGGTAATCAACATGGAATTCATCGGGATTACCTCGCTTTCGGAGGAGACATGATTCTATATGGGTTATCGTCGACGGTGACGAAATCAGCCCACTTTCTTCCGTCCGGACGACTTTTGGTGAGGATTATGCGGACTTTACATCAGAGATCGTCGATCGCATGAGTCCCTACTTCGATCATATCGCATGCAGAGAGCCCGGTTTACGGCTAACTTCGGAGGTCCTTCCAGAGGGTTTAGGACGCAGTGAGCACGTGCGCATTTCATCCTGAGCAGACGGACAGGCGAGGCACTATCCGACTCTTGAGGATATCTGCGAGCTGTGTTATTGACCGATGGTAGTTGGGAGGATCATTTGCCTCTAGTTGAGTTTGCGTATAATAATAGCTACCACTCCAAGATTCGGATGGCGCCTTATGAGGCCTTGTATGGGAGGAAGTGCAGATCGCCTATAGGTTGGTTCGATGTGGGCGAGTGCGGCTAGTGGGACCAGATTTGGTGCAGCAGCGATGGATAAGGTGAAGCTTATCCGAGCGGCTATTAATGACTCGAGTCGGCAGTCGTATGCGAGATCATCGTCGTCGGCATCTTGAGTTCGAGGTTCATGATTGGGTTTTCCTAAAGGTGTCACCCATGAAGGGTGTGATGAGATTTGGGAAGAAGGAAACTCGACCCTAGGTACATTGGGCGTTTGCATTGTCCGCAGGTAGGCAAGGTTGCCTATGAGTTGGATCTGCCGTCCGATCCGGAGGCGATCATCGGTTTTCACGTATCTATCTTTGAGGAGATGTATCGGGGATCCATCTAGGGTACACCCGATTGACGATGTCGGTGACCAGGGGTTATCGTATGAGAGATTCCATAGCGATAGTCGATCGTCGAGTTAGGCGTCTGCGGACGAAGGGCGTGGCTTCGTCAAAGTCTTGTGGCGAACGAGCTCGGAGAGGAGATGGCGTGGGAAGCCGAGGAGGACATGAGGCGAAGTATCCTCACCTATTCCCCACCTCCGGGTAATTCACTTTCCTACTTGTAAATTTTCGTTATCGTTTATGCCTAAGTGTTATTTTGTGGCGCGTGTGGCATTTGCCGCTATTTAAGTTATGAAGAATCTTATCGTTAATCGTCTTGAGAAGGAACATTCGGACGAATGTTTCTAAGGAGGGAGAATGTAATACCGTATTTCCAGTATGTACGTAAGGGAATACGTCAAAAGTTGGCCTTAGTTAGCCTTGGGCGTTTTCTTTTGTACACAACTCACTAAAAGAATCGTTTTCCGACGAAACGTTTCCTGACTTTCGTAGAGTAAATTCGGCTATGCCATTTCTTATTTTTGCGGATTTTTCGAGAGGCGAAACATTTTGGACCAACGGGAGGGTGACATGTGTCACCTCACATTGGAAGCAAGTGGGGTGGCTTTGGGCGATTGGGCGTCCAAGAGGGTGTTGGCCTTGGCGATTGGTTCCTTGCTTAGGACTTGTTTTGTGCCATGTTTTGTGGAGTGTTTTGTGGAGTGTTTTGTGGAGTAGGGGTTAGGGTGCACTTGGCTTGATCTTGGCCTTACACTTGCCTTGCACTTGTCTTCATCTTGGCCATTGGTTGGCCAGGCTTGAGCTATAAATACCCTCTTGAGATGAAGAGTTCTTCATCCACAAAGCTTTCAAGTCTAAAAATCCTTCCCTCTCCCTTAGTAGCAATTCGTCCAACATCCCCTCCTCGAGAAGCTTGGCGAGGCTACCCACCCCCTAGCCTAGCCGAAACCTACCCCCCCTCCCTTGGTAGAAAGTTGCCTTCTTGTTTTGTTATAATGCCCAAAATACCCTAGCCCAAATACCTTAGTACTTAGTAGAAGTTGTGAAGAACTTCTAAGGTTTCCTTGGAGCATACAACTTAGGAGCAAAACCTTGCTCAGGCGCGACTTTTTCTAGGATATTATTGGGCTTACCGAGGTAACTAATCCTAACCCTCTTTTGAATTAGAGAATACTTACTGTTGTAGAATAAGAATAAGTATAAATACTTAGAAGAATAATCAAACTGTACTTACATAGGACTGTTTTCACAGTAGACTTATATAGCTCACCAGGTAGGGAAGTGCTGCCCGACTTACCGTAGAATTATGAACCCTCTGTTTAGAATGACCTTCAGAGTAGTCTTTGATAGATATCTGTGACTATTATAGGCTGACTCTCTGCGCGCGACATATTCAACTTGGCAGGTGGTTTTCGCTGAGAAGGTATGTGATTCTTCCTAAAGCATGATATTTTACAATATATAGTACGGTAGACGTACATGTGTTAACTGAATAATACTTATGGCAATGCCTCACGGCTTAAGCCTGAATAACAAAGAACTGAAAACATTTCAAAAGAATACTGAATCATTTTTAACAGAAGATAAATATTTGGTTTTTAAAAACAAAAGCTTAAGAGTTATACTAGCTTTATGGGAAGTTAGGTATAACAACTTAAGAAGATAAAAGGAACTGTTTACTTGTTTGTTTATAAAAGCCTTGTATTGATTTCTGTTAAGTGTAGTAAGATTTGTGTGATAAGTAGACATATTATGATGCTACCTGGGTTAGTGTCTTGAATTGTTGTGCTTACGTTGCTAACCGGTAAGTCTGTTGTACTGTTATCACCTACCCCCTTGACTGTTATACCGAGGGCTTGCCCCCCTTGATGCGGGTCTATACGGCCTATGCGGTCTGTGAGACTATGCGGAGCAGCGGTATGCTCCAGGATTGATCATTCCGGGTGTTTAGCCTGATGCGGGGGATTCCCTATGCGGTCTGTTGAGACTATGCGGTCTTTTGAGGCTATGCGGGCTGCGGGAGCCTAGGCGGATGCCGGGGGTTGGCTGCCCCCGATGCGGGGAATACCTCATGCGGGTCTGTGTGTGACCTATGCGGGCTGCGGAAGTCCAGGACTAGGCACGCAGAATGATACTATGGGCGATTGGCCTTGCTTCGATCATTCGCGGCCTATAATAGACCTGTTACAGTTTTCCTATTACTATTGTTGTTTGTGATATGACACTATGTGCAATTGAACTGATTGTATTTGTGAAAAGGTTTTAAATACTTTGATTTTATTTCAGTTCTTTATAGTTTCACATACTTGGTACTGTTATCGACCTCGCCCGGGGCTGCGTTCATGCCGCGGTAAGAGGCAGCAGTGCTAGATCCACATTCCTAGGATCTCTACGTTGGTGTCGAGCTCCATCCTTCCGAGGCTCTACTTTTGGGTATGATCTCACTGTTGTAGATAGTTTTGTATGATCAGTCGGTATGGCGGGGCCTGTCCCGCCATAGTTGTATATTTCCTTAGAGTCCTGTAGTCTGTTGTTCAAGATCGGATGTAGCGCTAAACCATGTTTTTATATATATGCCGAAAGCGTGTTTTCTCACTTAAAGCGTGTTCTATTTTATAAACTGTTTCATGTCTTGCTTTATATTTCCGCTGATTACTCTGATGTATGACTACTTGGGTGCCCCGGTAAGGCACCAGTCACGGGCCCTGGAACGGGTCGTGACAAACCTATAACGGTCATATAAGTCTATCAACGTCTAGGCTACTCTGTAGAACATTCTAAGCAGAAGGTTCTTAATTCTACGGAAAATTGGGCAGCACTTCCCTACCCGTCAAACTACACAAGTCTCATCATCTGACCCCTATGTAAGTACAGTTCAATTCTCTTCTTTACCAACCTTCTATATATCTTATACTTAATTCTAAACTACTACGATAAGTAATCTCCAATTACAATAGAAGGACAAAGATATTTACCTCGACAAGCCCAAAATTATCCAAGTTATAATGTCGATCATGAGCAACGTTTAGCTCCTACTCCGTGCGCTCCAACCCGCTCCAAGCAACCCTTATACGCTCATAACCAACTCCTCTTTAAGAACCAACCTAAACAAGTGAAGAACACTAAGGTTCTTGTCCTCACAACTCTCGGCCAAGGTGAGGCTTTAGGGGCTAGGGTGTGAAATATTTTCTAACTTTTGGTTAACAATCTTCCTAATACACTAAGGAAGAACACTTAAGAGTTTAAGAATTTTTTTGGACAAAGTTTGGTTAAGGGAGAGGGGTGAGGGAAGAGAACTTCATCAAAGGGAGGGAGTATGTTAAGACTTGGAAATTGTTTTGTGGATGAAGAAGTCTTGCACTTAGGGGGGTATTTATAGAACAATGAAGGGCCAAGATTCAAGCAAGTGTGTGGTGGAGATTTGGACAAGTGTTGTGTGGGTCCCACCTTATCTATCTACTCCACAAATATCTACAAAACATTGACCAAATGTTTAAGCCCTTTAAAACATTAAAAACGTGCCAAACATTGACCACCAAACCGTCCACTTTAGGGTGACACATGTCGCCCTCCCATTGGTCCAAAATATTTCATTTTCCGAAAATATCCGTAATGCCAAAAATCCGAAAATAAAGTGGGCCTCACAAAACCGTAAATTCTCTCGTGGGCCCCACGTGACCAATTCCGGAATTTAAAATTTTTGTCACGACCCGAACCCGGGCCCGTGACTGGTGCCTTACCCCGGGCACCCAAGTAGACATACATCAGAGTAATCAGCGGAACAAGACATGAAATAATATGAAGTGTAAAACAGTCTTCTGAGAAAAGTTGTCTTTCGGCATATATATATATAAAAACTTAAATCCGAACAGTTACATCCTTTTTACAAACTCTGCCCACAACAGTACTACATACCTCTAAGAATGATATAACAACAATGGCGGGACAGGGCCCCGCCATACCCCTGAATGTAAGTACCTACAACGACAGGACTATACGAATAAGCCTCGGAGAAACGGAGCTTCTCAACGCTGAGCGTGACCACATGAGCGAGGATCAACAATCGATGTACCTCACTGCGGCATGAACGGCACCGGAAGGAGGTCGATGCAACGGTACCAAGTATGTGGCTGAAAATCGTAAATGAAATCATAGTAGTCGGGGACTCGCCTCAAAGTCATCACTCAAATATAACTATGGGTCTCACGCCACAACATCAATCATGCGTGGAATACCTTCTCACCGTGATCCTATGATATAAAAGCACCAAGGAATACATGAACACGTGTCCCACTGTCATACTAAAACCGTCTGGGGTAAGTCTGAAGGCATAGCCGACTACTAAAACCCGCAGTACCAACAAAGTCATAAATCGTATCACGAGTGCTGTCTATCGCCACATGATCGAAGCGGCCACTCGCGCGATATCAAATGTGCGCGTCTAGTCACGGAACTTCCCGACTCGCATAGGCCACTCACATAGGCCGCGTGAGGTATTCCGCATCGAGGGTAGCTACTCCCGGCATCGCCCCGGACTCGCGATCCGCGTGGCCACATAGACCGCATGACCATATAGGCCGCAACACTGGAACTCGTAGCTCCGCATAGGTCCCTGGACCCGCATGGTATTCTCGAATCATAGTCCTGAAGCTCGAGCTATACCCGCGTGGAGGCGACTTAACCCCGGTATCATGTCAAGAGGTGAGTGGTACAATACTATCACAACGGCTTATCGTTAAACAACATAAGCACAATCAAGGGAAACCCCTTTACACAAACATCACAAGATACTAACACACGTAGCATCCTAACATGTTTACTTATCAAAGCAACAAGAAAGTATTACAAGGCTATCACAAACCAACATAATCAAGTTATTCACACAAGGTAAGTTACTTTATGTTAACAAGTTCGGGTTTTTATCCCCAAAGTACTTCATACATTAACTCTTTAAAAAAAATCTGTTTCTTTCACAAAAGTCACACAATACCCGTAGTATAAAAATAGAGTGACTATCTTTTTAAGTAAACCAAAACACTTTCCTTTGTAAAATCAAGTAACAACATTATTTTCCAAACGTTCAAGTTTGCCTAATTTCAAATGCTCAAGTTTCTCATTTTCGAAAGGTTTCGTAGTTCATAGTTTTAATCACTTAATAATATAATTCTCCTTTAAAACAATTTGAGAAACATATGCCTTATGTGAGAGTAGGTTATTCTTGTTTATGTCACGACCCGTTCCGGGGCCCGTGACTGGTGCCTTACCCGGGCACCCAAGTAGTCATACATCAGAGAAATCAGCGGAATATAAAACAAGACAGAAGCTTGATTGTAAAAGAGACACAGTTTTATGTGAGAAAATGTCGCCTTTCGGCATATATACATAAACATAGTTTTGCAGTTACATCCCAACTGTACAATAGGACTACAGACCTCTAAGGAAGTAAACAACTATGGCGGGACAGGGCCCCGCCATACCCTGAATGTACAAAACTATCTACAATACAGAGAGATCATACCCAAAAGTAGAGCCTCCGGAGAAAATGGAGCTCCTGACACCAACGCAAAGATCTTAAGGATGTGGATCTAGCACTTGCTTGCCCTTACCTGCGGCATGAACGCAGCCCCCCGAAGGAGGTCAGTACAACAGGTACTAAGTATGCGAAACTGTAAAGTACTTAAATGAAAACATATCATTTTAAAATCGGCCATATATATGTATGAAACAACGAAGGTAACCGCATAGTGCCACATTATAAACAAGAGCAACAATAGGTAAATCAGAATGAGTCTTTTCTAGGCTGCGAATGATCGAGCAGGCCAATTGCCCATAGTATCATTAAGCAAGCCTAATCCTGGACTCCCGTAGTCCGCATAGGCCACTCACATAGGCCTGCATAGGGCATAACCCCGCATCGAGGGTAGCTACTCCTCGGCATCGTCCTGGACTCGTAGTCCGCATGGCCACATAGACCGCATGAGGTATAACCCCGCACACTAACCTGGAACTCTCGTAGCTCCGCATAGGTCACCTGCACTACGAGGTGTCCTCGCATCATAGTCACCTGATCGCCCGAGGTATACCCCGTCGGAGGCGACAACCCCCGGTATTTATGTCAAGAGGTGAGTGATATAATACTAACATAACAGCTTATCGTTAAACACATAAGCACAACAAGAATACCCTTTTATACAAACGTTACAAGACACTAACACGCATAACATCATATCATGTCTACTTATCAAACCATTTTATTATTCTTTCCATAGATCAATGTAAGTCTGTTATAAACACATAAGTGTTCCTTTTATCATTCTTAAGTTGTTATACCTAACTTCCCATAAAGCTAGTATAACTCTTAAACTTTCTGTTTAAAAACCAATTAGTTCTCTTCTGTTAAAAATGATTCAGTATTCTTTTGAAATGCATCAAGATTCTTATTATTCAGGCTTAAGTCAAAAGACATTGCCGTAAGTATTATTCAGGCTTAAGTCAAAAGACATTGCCGTAATTATTATTCAGTTAACACATGTACGTCTACCGTACTATATATATATTTTAAAATATCATGCTTAGGAAGAATCACATACCTTCTCGGCGAAAACCACCTGCCAAGTTGAATATGTCGCGCGCAGAGAATCAACCTATAATAGTCAGACACGTCTATCAACGTCTAGACTACTCAGAAATGATTCTAAGCAGAGGGTCCTTTATTCTACGGAAAATCGGGCGACTTCCCTACCGGTGAGCTACTCAAGTCTCATCAGGAAAACAAATTCTAAGTAAGTATAGTTCAATTATTCTTCTTTTAAACCCTTCTACTGTGATAACAGTTCAATTCTATTCTGTGATATCCTTCTAAGTATTTAATACTTATTTCTATACTTCTACAGTATGTATTCTCTAATTACAAAAGAAGGACAAGTTTATTTACCTCGGTAAGCCCAATAATATCCTAGATAATACGTCGATCCTGAGCAAGGTTTAGCTCCTAAGTTGTACGCTCCGATAGCTCCAAGAACCCTTAGAAGTTCTTCACAACTTCAACTAAGTACTAAGGGATTTGGGCTAGGGTATTTTGGGCATTATAACAATACTAGAGGGCAACTTTTCTACCAAGGGAGGGTAGGTTTCGGCTAGGCTAGGGGGAGGGTTGCCTCGCCAAGCTTCACAAGGGGGAGGAGGTGTTTGGACGAAAGCCATGAGGAGAGGGAAGGATTTTCAAGACTTGAAAGGAATTTGTGGATGAAGAACTCTTCATCTTAAGGGGGTATTTATAGGTCAAGCCATGGCCAACCAAGGGCCAAGATGATGCCAAGTGCAAGGCAAGTGTAAGGTCAAGATTTGGGCAAGTGTACCTAGCCAACTTGCACACAAAATATCCTACCAACTACTTGACAAAATAAGCCATCCAATTCGGTCCATTTCTGCCACATCCATCAATGAGAGGGTGACAAGTGTCGCCCTCTCGTTGGTCCAAAGTGTTTCGTCTCTCGGAAAAATCCGCAAAAATTAGAAATGACATAGCCGGAATTTATCCTACGCGAGTTGTGTAAAACGTTTCGTCGGAAAACGATTCTTTTAATGAGTTGTGCCCAAAAAAACGTCTTGTGCCTAAACTTTAAGGCTAGACTTTCGTACGTACGTCCTCACGTACATACCCTGGAAATACGGGGTATAACATTCTCCCCTCCTTAGAAACATTCGTCCCGAATGTTCCTTCCCAAGACAGATAACAATAAGGTTCTTCATAACTTAAATTTTTTGCAAATGCCACACACGGCCACAAAACAACACTTAGGCATAAACGATAATGAAGATTTACAAGTAGGAAAGTGAATTACCTGGAGGTGTGGGGAATAGGTGAGGATACTTCTGCCTCATGTCCTCCTCAGCTTCCCACGTCAATCCCTCCCGAGCCTGCTCCGCCACAAGACTTTGACGGAAGCCACGTCCTTGGTCCGCAGACGCCTAACCTGACGATCGACTATCACTATGGGAATCTCCTCATAAGATAACCCCTCGGTCACCTGGACATCGTCAATCGGGAGTACCCTAGATGGATCCCCGATACATCTCATCAGCATAGATACGTGAAAAACCGGATGTACTGCCTCCAGATCGGACGACAGATCCAACTCATAGGAAACCTTGCCTACCCTGCGGACAATCTGATACGGCCCAATGTACCTTGGGCTGAGTTTCCCTTTCTTCCCGAATCTCATCACACCCTTCATGGGTGACACCTTCAGGAAAACTCAATCATCAACCTCGAACTCCAGATGCCGACGACGATGATCTGCATATGACTTCTGTCGACTCTGAGCTGTGAGCAACCGCTCCTGGATAAGCTTCACCTTATCCACTGCCTGCTGCACCAAATCTGGTCCCACTAACTGCACCTCAACCACATCGAACCAGCCTATCGGCGATCTGCACTTCCTCCCATACAAGGCCTCATAAGGCGTCATCTGAATACTGGAGTGGTAGCTATTATTATATGCAAACTCAACTAGAGGCAAATGATCCTCCCAGCTACCCCTGAAGTCGATAACACAGGCTCGCAGCATATCCTCAAGAGTCTGGATAGTGCGCCACCGTCCGTCTGCTCTGCGTGGATGGAATGCAGACTGTGCTCACTGCCCCCAAACCCTTCTCGGAAGGACCTCCGAAGTTAGCCGAAACCGGGCTCGCCGGATATGATCGAAATTGTTATACCGTATTTGCAGTATGTACGTGGGGACGCACGAGAAAAGTTTGGACTTTAAAGTTGGCTTGGACGAAATATTTTGTGCACAACACCCGGTTAGAGTCGTTTTTCGACGAAACGTTTTACACAACTCGCGTAGGGTAAATTACGGCTATGTCATTTCTAATTTTTGCGGATTTTTCCGAGAGACGAAACATTTTGGACCAACGAGAGGGCAACACTTGTCACCCTCTAATTGGAGGATGTTGGGCGGTAAAGTGGCCGAAAGTGTGGCCTTGTTTGTCAAGTAGTTGTGTCACGACCCGAACCCGGGCCCGTGACTGGTGCCTTACCCCGGGCACCCTAGTGATACAACATCAGAGAAAATCAGCGGAAATAAAAACATGAACATGAATTAAGAGACATGATAAATAAACAAAGCAACCAAAGCGGTTGCCTTTCAAGATATATACATAAATACCCAACAGCTTATCCTTTTTACGCATCGCCCACAACAGCATTTCATGCACTTAAGAAGTGATAACAACTATGACGGACAGGGCCCCCGCCATACCCCGAATGTACAAGAACCTCTGCACTGTGTGGTAACATACCAAAGATAAGCCTCCAAGGAACGGAGCTTCCAACACGCTGAAATGTGATCCTATAAGCGGATCGACAAATGATGTACTTACTTGCGGCATGAACGCAGCCCCGAAGGAGGTCGATAACAGTACCAAGTATGTGAAATCAGAAATATCAGAAATGAAATCATAATAGTCTATATAAAGCAGAGACATGTATGATAACCAACTACGATTCACAACATAAAAGATCATGTCAAGTCGACTCACGCCTCAAAGTCATCCTCACGCTCGTGGAACTCCTTCCTCACCGCGATCTAGGTACAAATCATGTGATACGTATAATGTGTCTCGCCCATCTTATGGACCCAGATAGAAACGTGTGGAATACATTCCTGCTCATCCATGAACCTGAGTCGAGTGAAATACATTCCGGATGAACCTGAGTCGAGTGAGATACATTCGGATGAACCTGAGTCGAGTGAAATACATTCTGATGAACCGTGAGTCGAGTGAAATACATTCGGATGAACCGAGTCGAGTGAGATACATTCGGATGAACCTAGAGTCGAGTGAAATACATTCCTGATGAACCTAGAGTCGAGTGAGATACATTCGGATGAACCTAGAGTCGAGTGACATACATTCGGATGAACCTAGAGTCGAGTGAAATACATTTCCGGATGAACCGGTAGTCGAGTGAAATACATTCCCGGATGAACCGGTAGTCGAGTGAGATACATTCCCGGATGAACCGGTAGTCGAGTAGAACACAGTACTTGCACAACAAGGCTATCACCCGTAGCATGGTCAAGTTTCATAACAACAAGCATAGGCAAGTTATACACAACTCAAGGTACTTTCATTTTATGTCAAAGTCCGGATTTTAACCCTAAAGTACTACGTACGTTAAATTCCTTTTAAGAGATTCATTCTTTTTTTTAAAAGTCACCCGATACCCGTAGTATATAAAAATGTGTGACTTATATCTTTTAAGTAAACCAAAACAACTTTCATACTTTCCTTTTTAAGACCAAATTAAGGCAATACCATGCCTTCCTTTTGGACCAAAATACTTCTCTTTTAAAAGTCAAGTTACCACATTAAAACAATGATAAAACCCTTCTTTTGTTTTCATAAAGTCGTTATAACCAACTTCCCATAAAGCTGTTATAACACTTTATGTTTTAAACCATTTTAAGACAACACAATGCCTTTCTTTTCCCTAAAAGTTCCAGTTTGCCTAATTTCAATTACGCAAGTCCCTTTTTAGAAAAGTTTCATAGTTCAATGTCTTAACCTCTTTTTAAAACAATAGAGTAACATATGCCATAGGTGAGTAGGTTAATCTTGTTCATAATCAATCTTATTAAGCAGCCATGATCTAGAAAATGTAATCTCATTTTGTCTCATCATAGCTTCTATGCAGATGGAGGTTTCTACTGGTTTTAATAATACTTAATTATTCAATACATTTTCCTTTATTAACGCTGCAGTGGTTTATTGATACACATTCTGATTTCCGAAATCAGTAAAACATTATTCCTTTTAAAAACCAAGTACTCATTACTCACGAATGAGGTTTCACACAAAATCCATATTAATTCATTTAAGTTAAGTCTCTTATCTTATAAGATCAAGTCTCTTAACTTTTGAAATTAATAAACCATTCATTTTACCACCCTTAAGACGTTATACCTAACTTCCCATAAAGCTAGTATAACACTTATGTTTTCAAACAACCAATACAGTTAACACATGTACGTCTACCGTACTACATAGCTCACATATATCATGCTAGAAAAGATAGGAAGAGGTTCACATACCTCGCGACGATTATCGACTAATAGCAAAACGCTCCAAGTAACTCGAACCGTCGGCTACTCCTTAAGCCAAGTAGATCACGCCATACGTAGTACTTCAACCTATAGAGGCCACAAGGCGCCTATTAACATCCTAGATCTCAATGTAGAATATTCTACAGAAAATTCGGCAGCACCTCCCCCCCCCGCAACAGCGTAAATCTCCTCCTCTAACGAGGCCGGCTACCAAGCCAACCAGGGGGGGTTTGCACGTCTAACCGGACGTGTACAATTCTACTCACAGTAATACTACACAAGACTACTTTAATACAGTCCTATGTAATTACAGTTCAGTTCACTTCTTAAAATTCAGGCTTAAGTCGCAAGACATTGCCGTAAGTATTATTCAGGCTTAAGTCAAAAGACATTGCCGCACAACTATGTTCAGTTCTATATATAGTATACTTAACTATATACTCCTACAACATGTAATTTCCAATTACAACAGAAGGTCAAGAATGTTTACCTCGATAAGCCCAAAATTATCCGAGTTTATATGTCGATCCTGAGCAAGGTTTAGCTCTACTCGTGCGCTCAACCCGCTCCAACCAACCCTTAGAAGTTCTAACCAACTTCTACTTAACACTTCAACCGACTATGAAGGTTTTCCTTAGGGTTTCGTTTTTGTGGTGAGGAAGTATAATAGTATTTTCGGGCTTTTGTATAAAAGTGTACTTTGGAAAGTACTACAAGGTATATGGGCTAAAGTATTTGGGCATTATAACAATACTAGGAGAGTATTTCTATACCACAAAAATGGGTATTATACGAAAACAACTAGGCTAGGGGTAATTGCGGCTAGCACCTGAGGAGGGAGAACTCTCGGCCAAGGGGAGGGGATGGTGTTGGGCGAGAACACATATAAGAGGGAGGATTTTAACACTTAGAGATTTGTAGAATGGATGAAGAAGTCTTCAAGGGGGTATTTATAGGTCAAGCAAAGGCCAACCAATGGCGAGATCATGCCAAGTGCAAGGCAAGTGTAGGGTCAAGATCAAGCCAAGTGCACCTTATCCATCTACCACCAAAATATCCTACCAACTCCTTGACCAAACAATGGCCATCGTCAACCCTTTACCGCAAGTCCTTGTGAGAGGGTGACAAGTGTCGCCTCTTGTTGGCAAAATGTTTCGCCTCTCGGAAAAATCCGCAAAAAAATTAAAAATGACATAGCGGAATTTTCCTACGAAAGTTGTGGAAACGTTTAGTCAACGACTCTAGGTGTTGTGCACAAAGAATAATTCGCCAAGCCTATTCTCAAGTTCAAATTTTTCTACGCACGTCCCACGTACATACTACGAAAATACGGGGTATAACATTCTCCCCTCCTTAGAAACATTCATCCCGAATGTTCCTTCCAAGTCCAAAAACAAACGTGCGCCAGTATAGTCTTCACTACTATACTTACGAACAATCACGCCAATCGCCACGAAACACCGCGCAAATAGTTACATCCAAGTCCACGAGAAACCTCTAACATCACAAACTTTTTCACTTTGCGCGAGGTTCTAGTGTCACTCGGCGACCCAACAAATGGTACGGTGCATGCGATCCACGAGGTCAAAAATATACATCCTTCGTGACCTTCTCCCTTTACAAGAAATGATCATATCTATGCTCGCAATACATGCTCGCCTCTACCCTTACTCGTCGTACTCTTCTCGATCACTTGAACTCTTCTAGTATACGTACCACACTTCAGTCATCGCTTCAGTCTTCAAAACCTTGGAGTCACCACCTCCAACTTGGTTATCTTACTAGCCTCAATCTTCCTTAAGGCCATTCCCGGCCTTCACGATCTGCTTCTGGTCGAACACACCCACGAACTCATACGATGGTCAACTAAACTTGGGCCTAGCACCCTCGTGACCCTACCACCTGGCGGGACCACCCAGAGCTGACCCCACCTCGAAACAGGCCACGGGTTGGCCCGCAACATGGCCCCAACCCGACCCACTTAAAGCATCACGCTCTTGTTTCCCGATCCAGAACAATCTTACCTATACAAGTCATGAAAGCTACCACTTCCATTTTACACTACCCAAGGAATTATCCCAGAACACATTTATACGCAAACCAAGTATTTCAACAAAGACTAACCGTAAAATCTTTTATTCAAGATGACCTTACCTCTAAGGTCTCAACACGAAATATTCTAAGGTTCACACTTCCCATGCCCCCATACTTATCCTTCCAACTAACCATGTTTTCTAACTCACAAATAACACAACGCTATTCGTACATAGCACATAAATATAAGGTCATCATATCACGCATACCAATCTCTAGAGGGTTAAGGATATACCTGAAGCTACCGCTCCACTCTAATCATAGGCACATCTGCAGGCGCATAATATGAAGGCGATGAACACGCCATCGATCCGGTAGGCTGCGTCACGCTGCGGTACCCTCCTATAAGCCAGTCTCTCGTCACATGGCCACGGCGACGCAGTGAAACAAGCACCGATAAAAGACGACATTCCGGGATGATGTTTGCCACATCGTGCACACCGAGGGACATGAATCCTGGCGGCTAGCACTCACGCATACACAGAACGAAGCCCCGAGCTCGACCGGCTCGAATACCTAACGCCCCGAAGGCGCGGAGGACCACTGCATCTTGGTGGAGGTACATAACTAGATGCGGTGAGGCGGTCCGCCTCGAAAGTTACCAAAGGACCTGCTTGCGGCCTCTTGGCGATCTCGGCCATTCCGTCGACCTCTCGTGCCTCACATCCTAGTGCATGAGCTTGCGTGCGGGCAATGTCCATGCGGTGAAGAGCTACACCGTACAAGCCTCGCCAAGTAATCATCCACCCGGTGGCGTAGCGGTGTACTCATCCTCCATATCAGCTACCACAGCGGGAACATACCGAGCTAATGAGTCGAACTCCACATTGTACTCTCTAACCGTCCGCCCGTCCTGCCTCAACGTCAAAAATTTGTCGGTCCGAGCCCTCCTCATTTGTGGGGGCAAGAAATGTGCAAGAAAAGCCCTTGAGAACTCATCCCATACGGCTGGAAGTGCATGCTCTTCCCGGGACAACTCCCACGAATCAAACTACCAATCGCTGCGGTATCACGCGGTGATGCGAACCAATACCACCGACTCGCCTCGAGACTCGATCACTCTCATGATCGTGTAGCTGTCGGATAAACTCTGAGGTCATCACGGCTCTCGATCCATAGAACATCGGGCGCTCTGACTCGGAAAGTCGTAGCCTCAGCTATGCGCTCGGGGTGAACTACGGTGCTCTGAAATTTGGGCGCTGCATCCAACCTATCCTCATATCTGGCCACGACCCTGGCCAGTAACTGGGCCATCTCCTTGTACCCCATCTCGTCCGCTCCAGGCTGTGGGACTGGAGGCTCGTGTATGTAGTCTCGGCGACCCACTGCTGCGCTCTAAACTCGCTGGTCTTTGGCGGCGTCGCGAAACTTCGCCGTCGGAAGCATCTCGAGCGGCCGGGTCTGCGCCCTCGTACTCCTCGTATCTCACTAATGACTCCCTCATCGCCTTGCCCATCGGGCTCAGGTTGCCTGCGCGGAGGCATAGCGGTAAAGGAAAGGACTACGTCGGAGGGTCCAACTTATCACACGGCTCTAGGCACGATCTCGGAATGAGAAGAATGGAAACCAATCCTAAATGTCCTATAGCCTCACGATTATAGATGTGGTGCACAACACACCGATAATCAAGACTCTACTGACACGATCTGAGACACTTTCCGAGGACTAATCGCTCACGATACCACTTTTGTCACGACCGAACCGGGCGTGGATCGTGCCTACCCTGGCACCCTAGTGATACAACATCGAGAGAAAATCAGCGGAAATAAAAACATGAACATGAATTAAGAGACATGATAAATAAACAGGCCAACCAAGCGATTTGCCTTGGTATATATACATAAATACCCGACAGTTATCCTTTTACGGACTACGCCCACAGCGATTACTCTGAGACCTCTAAGAAGTGACAACAACTATGACGGACAGGGCCCGCCATACCACGAATGTACAAGAACCTGCAGACTCGTGGGTAACATACAAAGATAAGCCTCGAAGGAACGGAGCTTCTAACACGCTGAAATGTGATCCTATAAGCGGGGATCGGCGGTCGATGTACCTCTACTGCGGCATGAACGCAGCCGAAGAGTCGATAACAGTACCAAGTATGTGAATCAGAAAATCGTAAATGAAATCATAATAGTCTATATAAAGCGGGAGACATGTATGATAACCAACTACGATTCACAACATAAAAGCGATCATGTCAAGTCGTGGACTCACGCCTCAAGTCATCCTCATGCGTGGAACTCCTTCCTCACCGCGGCGATCTAGGTACAAATCATGTGATACGTATAACAGGTCTCGGCCCATCTTATGGACCCAGTATAGAAACGTGTGGAATACATTCCCGGTTCATCCCATGAACCGGTAGTCGAGTGAAATACATTCCCGGATGAACCGGTAGTCGAGTGAGATACATTCCCGGATGAACCGGTAGTCGAGTGAAATACATTCCCGGATGAACCGGTAGTCGAGTGAAATACATTCCCGGATGAACCGGTAGTCGAGTGAGATACATTCCCGGATGAACCGGTAGTCGAGTGAAATACATTCCCGGATGAACCGGTAGTCGAGTGAGATACATTCCCGGATGAACCGGTAGTCGAGTGAAATACATTCCCGGATGAACCGGTAGTCGAGTGAAATACATTCCCGGATGAACCGGTAGTCGAGTGAAGTGAGATACATTCCCGGATGAACCGGTAGTCGAGTAGAACACAGTACTTGCAAAACAAGGCTATCACACGTAACATGGTCAAGTTTCATAACAACAAGCATAGGCAAGTTATACACAACTCAAGGTACTTTCATTTTATGTCAAAGTCCGGATTTTAACCCTAAAGTACTACGTACGTTAAATTCCTTTTAAGAGATTCATTCCTTTTTTAAAAGTCACCCGATACCCGTAGTATATAAAAATGTGTGACTTATATCTTTTAAGTAAACCAAAAAAACTTTCATACTTTCCTTTTTAAGACCAAATTAAGGCAATACCATGCCTTCCTTTTGGACCAAAATACTTCTCTTTTAAAAGTCAAGTTACCACATTAAAACAATGATAAAACCCTTTTTTTGTTTTTCATAAAGTCGTTATAACCAACTTCCCATAAACTTGTTATAACACTTTATGTTTTAAGCCATTTTAAGACAACACAATGCCTTTCTTTTCCCTAAAAGTTCTAGTTTGCCTAATTTCAATTACGCAAGTCCCTTTTTAGAAAAGTTTCATAGTTCAATGTCTTAACCTCTTTTTAAAACAATAGAGTAACATATGCCATAGGTGAGTAGGTTAATCTTGTTCATAATCAATCTTATTAAGCAGCCATGATCTAGAAAATGTAATCTCATTTTGTCTCATCTTAGCTTTTATGCAGATGGAGGTTTCTACTGGTTTTAATAATACTTAATTATTCAATACATTTTTCTTTATTAACGCTGCAGTGGTTTATTGATACACATTCTGATTTCCGAAATCAGTAAAACATTATTCCTTTTAAAAACCAAGTACTCATTACTCACGAATGAGGTTTCACACAAAATCCATATTAATTCATTTAAGTTAAGTCTCTTATCTTATAAGATCAAGTCTCTTAACTTTTGAAATTAATAAACCATTCATTTTACCACCCTTAAGACGTTATACCTAACTTCCCATAAAGCTAGTATAACACTTATGTTTTAAAACAACCAATCTGATTAACACATGTACGCGTCTACCGTACTACATAGCTCACACATATCATGCTAGAAAAGATAGGAAGAGGTTCACATACCTCGCGGCGATTATCGACTAATAGCAAAGCGCTCCAGTAACTCGAGCGTCGGCTACTCCTTAAGCCAAGTAGATCACGCCATACGTAGTACTTCACCTATAGAGGCCACAAGGCGCCTATTAACATCCTAGATCTCAATGTAGAATATTCTCAGAAAATTCGACACCTCCCCATGACAGCGTAAATCTCCTCTCTAACGAGGCCTGCCAAGCCAACGGGGTTTGCATGTCTAACGGACGTGTACAATTCTACTCACGGTAATACTACACAAGTCTCGTAATGTCTGATCCTATGTAATTACTGATTCGATTCCTTCTTAAAATTCGGGCTTAAGTCGCAAGACATTGCCGTAAGTATTATTCAGGCTTAAGTCAAAAGACATTGCCGCACAACTATGTTCAGTTCTATATATAGTATACTTAACTATATACTCCTACAACATGTAATTTCCAATTACAACAGAAGGTCAAGAATGTTTACCTCGATAAGCCCAAAATTATCCGAGTTTATATGTCGATCCTGAGCAAGGTTTAGCTCCTACTCCGTGCGCTCCAACCCGCTCCAAACAACCCTTAGAATTTCTAACCAACTTCTACTTAACACTTCAACCGACTATGAAGGTTTTCCTTAGGGTTTCGTTTTTGTGACTGAGGGAAGTATAATAGTATTTTCTGGGCTTTTGTATAAAAGGGTACTTTGGAAAGTACTACAAGGTATATGGGCTAAAGTATTTGGGCATTATAACAATACTAGGAGAGTATTTCTATACCATAAAAATGGGTATTATACGAAAACAACTAGGCTAGGGGGGGGGTACCCCACGGCTAGCACCACAAGGAGGGGGGGGAGAACTCTCGGCCAAGGGGGAGGGGGATGGTGTTGGACGAGAACACATATAAGAGAGGGGGAGGATTTTAACACTTAGAGATTTGTAGAATGGATGAAGAAGTCTTCAAGGGGGTATTTATTGGTCAAGCAAAGGCCAACCAATGGCCAAGATCATGCCAAGTGCAAGGCAAGTGTAGGGTCAAGATCAAGCCAAGTGCACCTTATCCATCTACCACCAAAATATCCTACCAACTCCTTGACCAAACAATGGCCAATTCGTCCAACCCCTTTACCGCCCAAGTCCTTCCAATGAGAGGGTGACAAGTGTCGCCCTCTTATTGGCCCAAAATGTTTCGTCTCTCGAAAAAATCCGCAAAAATTAAAAATGACATAGCCGGAATTTTCCCTACGAAAGCTGTGGAAACGTTTCGTCGAAAAACGACTCTAACCGGGTGTTGTGCACAAAGAATAATTCGGCCAAGCCTATTCTCAAGTTCAAATTTTTCTACGTACGTCCTTACGTACATACTCTGAAAATACGGGGTATAACAAGTTGGTAGGATATTTTGTGGGTAGATGGATAAGGTACACATGGGTGAATCCTAGCCCTACACTTGCCTTGCACTTGGCATGATCTTGGCCATTGGTTGGCCATGGCTTGACCTATAAATACCCCCCCCCTTTGAAGACTTCTTCATCCATTCCTAAACTTTCCTAAGTCTTGAAAGCTCTTCCCCCTCCCTCTAGAGTTCTCGTCCTCCCCCCCCCCCTTGTGAGGCTTTAGCCGAGAGCACCCTCCCTTGGCGAGAGTACCCACTCTAGTGGGGTTGGCGAGGTATACACCCTTGTGGTGTTGTCTCGTATAAATACCCCTCTTGGTAGAAATACTCTCCAAAGTATTGTTACTATACCCAAAATACCTTGGCCCTAATACCTTGTAGTATTCCAAGGTTATACCTATACGAAAAGCCCAGAAATACTATTATACTTCCCTTCAGTCACAAAACGAAACCCTTAGGAAAATATCCATAGTTAGTTGGAGTATTACGTAGAAGTTGGTTAGAACTTCTAAGGGTGGTTTGGAGCGGGTTGGAGCACCCGGAGTAGGGGCTAAACGTTGCTAAGGACCGACATTTATACTTGGATAATTTTGGGCTTACCGAGGTTGAATGTTCTGTGAGTAGCATGTGCTACTTGAAAGGTGGACAAGGCTAGCCGGGTTATAGCCGTGGAGCGTTTTGCTAATAATCGATAATCGTCGCGAGGTATGTGATTCTTCCTATCCTCTTGAGCATGATATTTTAAAGAATATATATATAGTACGGTAGACGTACGTGTGTTAACTGAATAATAATTACGGCAATGTCTTCGGACTTAAGCCTGAATAATAATTACGGCAATGTATTTTGACTTAAGCCTGAATAATCTTGAAGTATTTCAAAAGAATACTGAATCATTTTAACAGAAGAGTAATACTTGGTTTTAAAAGCTTAAGAGTTATACTAGCTTTATGGGAAGTTAGGTATAACGGCAAGAGAGATAAAAAGAATGATTTATTGATTTAAGAAGTTAAGAGACTTGATCTTAAAAGATAAGAGATGGACTTAATTGAATTTTGTTAAAAGTGTGAAACCTCATTCGTGAGTAATGAGTACTTGGTTTTCAAAAGGAATTATGTTTCTTGATTTGAAATCGAATAAGTATCGAACAAACCACGCTAGCTAATAAAGGAAATGTTTTGACTAATAAAGTATTATTAAAACCGATAGAAACTACCATCTGCATAGAAGCTAAGATGAGACAAAATGATATTACATTTCCTAGATCATGGCTGTTGTATCAAGATTGTTATGAACAAGAATAACCTACTCACACATAAGGTATATGTTTCTCAAATTGTTTTAAAGGATTAAAACTATGAACTACAAACCTTTCGAAAATGAGAAACTTGAGTAATTGAAATTAGGCAAACTTGGAACGTTTGGAAAAGAATGTTGTTACTGGATTTTACAAAGAGAAGTGTTTTGATTTACTTCAAAGATAATCCTCTATTTTCATATACTACGGTATTGTGTGACTTTTGTGAAAGTAACGTATCTTTTAAAGAGTTAATGTATGAAGTACTTTGGGGATAAAAACCCGATCTTGTTAATCATATAGTAGAAAGTACCTTGTGTGTATAACTTGATTGTGTTGGTTTGTGATAGCCTTGTAATACTTTCTTGTTGATTTGTTAAGTAAACATGCTAGGATGCTACGTGGGTTAGTATCTTGTGATGTTTGTGTAAAGGGTTTCTTGATTGTGCTTATGTTGTTTAAGCGATAAGCTGTATGTTAGTATTGTATCACTCGTGATTAGGGGTTAAGCGCCTCCGTCTGAGGGTAGACTCGGTAGTGCTGTGTGACCTATGATTCGAGAATACCTTATGCAGTGCAGTGGCCTATGCGAGGCTGGGAGTTCGAGTTAGTGTGCGGCCTTTGTGGTCATGCGGTCTATGTGGCCATGCGGACGGCGAGTCCAGGACGCTGCCGGAGAGTAGCTACCCTCGATGCGGGGAATACCTCATGCGGGCCATTGGAGTGGCCCATGCGGAGCTACGGGAAGTTCCAGGGCTAGACGCGCACATTAGATACTGCGGGCGAGTGGCCATCTTTGATCATGTGACGGTCTAGACAGATCATGATACAGTTTATGACCTTGTTGTACTGTGGGTTTTAGTAGTCGGCTATGCCTTCGTACTTACCCCGTACGGTTTTATGATGACAGGTGGGACACGTGTTCGTATGTATTCCTTGGTGCTTTTATATCATAGATCGCCGGCGGTGAAGGTATTCCACGGGCATGATTGATGTTGTGGGCGTGAGACCCATTGTTATATTTGAGTGATGACTTTGAGGCGTGAGTCACGACTTGACATATTTGCTTATTTATTGTGAGCGTAGTTTGGTTATCATACATGTCTCCGCTTTATATAGACTACTATGATTTCATTCTGATATTTTGATTTCACATACTTGGTACTGTTATCTCGACCTCCTTGAAGTGCGTTCATGCCGCAGTAAAGGTACACGATCGTTGATCCTCGCTCTTAGGGTCACGATTCAGCGTTTGGGAAGCTCCGTTCCTCGGAGCTTATCTTGGTATAGTCCTGTTGTTGTAGGTGCTTACATTCGGGGTATGACGGGCCATCCGTCGTTGTTGTCATATCATTCGTAGAGGTCTGTAGTACTGTTGTGGGCAGGGTTGTCATGGGATGTAACTGTTCGAATTTAAGTTTTCATATATACATGTCGAAAGGCAATTTTTCTCAGATTATTATTTCATACTTCATGGTGTTTCATGTTATTGTTTTATATTCCACGATTTCTACGATATTGTATCACTAGGGTGCGGGGTAAGGCACGATCATGGGCCGGGTTCGGTCGTGTGAAATAGGGACTCCATGCGATCGACGATCTCGGATGTAAAGTCCGGCATAATCCTCGGTAGAAAAAGTCGTCCTAACGGGAAGAAAGTGGGCTGATTTCGTCGACTTGTCGGCGATAACCCATATAGAATCATGTCTCCTGCGAGTGCGAGGTAATCACGTAATGAAGTCCATGTTGATCACCTCTCACTTCGGTCGGGATCTCTATCGTGCGTAACAAACCACCGGCCTGCGGTGCTCTACCTTTACTGCGACAACACGGGCGAGCTACGAACTGCGGCGTCCTCTACAAGCCATCCCACCAATACACGGATCTAAGGTCGTGGTACATCTTGGTCGACCACGGATGGATGAAACGCTTGGCTGTGTGCTTCCCAGAACTCGCTGCGAAGTCCGAAACATCCGGAACACACAACACGCCCTCAAACCTTAGCACCCCATCGGTGCTACCTCAAAAGGACCCTTCCTCACGAAGAGTCGTATCACGATAATGTGTCAAAAGCGGATCCTCGGCTGTTGCCTCTTCGCTCCTCGACGATGGAAGACTCGGCAACCTCACGAACTCGAACCCACTGCTATCGGAATCAATCAAGCGGACACGAGGCTCGCTAGCGATGCAAATCACGAACCATGTCCTCCTCTCTATTGCACATCGATAGGCTCCCATCGACCTACGACTAAGGCATCCACAACATTGGCCTTCCGGGTGGTATAGGATATCAACATCGTAATCCTTAAGCAACTCTAACCATCGTCTCTCGTAAGTTCACTCCCTTTGGTGAAGATATCTTTGGAGGCTCTTTTGGTCTGTATAAATATCCACATGAACCCCATACAAATAGTGCCTCCAGATCTTCAAGGCGTGAATCACCGCTGCCAACTCCAAATCATGGGTGGGGTAGTTCCTCTCGTGTTTCTTCAGCTGTCGGGATGCATATGCTATAACCTTGCCCTGCTGCATTGTTATACCCCGTATTTCCAGAGTATGTACATGTGGACGTACGTACGAATTTTGAGCCTTAAGTTAGGCATGTTTCGAAATTTTGTGCACAACCCCCGTATAGAGTCGATTTTCGACGAAACGTTTCCACAGCTTTCGTAGGGAAAATTCCGGCTATGTCATTTATAATTTTTGCGGATTTTTCCGAGAGACGAAACATTTCGGACCAACGGGAGGGTGACATGTGTCACCCTGCATTGGAAAGCAAGTGGGGGCTTGGGCGATTTGGGCGTCGAGGCCTTGGTTGGCCTTGGCGATTGGCTCCTCTTTTGTGCCTTGTTTGTGGCTTGTTTTGTGGAGTGTTTTGTGGAGTAGGGTTAGGGTGCACTTGGCGATCTTGGCCTTACACTTGCCTTGCACATGGCTTGATCTTGGCCATTGGTTGGCTTTTGGTTTTGCTATAAATACCCCCTAAGTGTGAAGACTTCATCCATTCCAAATATGTTCCAAGTCTTGCTATCCTTCCCCTCCCCTCTTGTTTGACTCTCGTCCAAGAGCCCCCCCCTCCCTAGATAGGCCTTTGTGGCCGAGAGCCTCCCCCTCTCCCCTTTGTGGTGTGGCCGTGGGGTACCCCCCCCCCTAGCCTAGTTGTCTCGTATAAATACCCCCTTGTGGTATAGAAATACTCTCCAAAGTATTGTTGTAATGTCCAAATACCTTGGCCCAAATACCTTGTAGTATTCCCAAGGTTACAACATACAAAGCCGGAAAATACGATTATACTTCCTATAACCACACAAACGAAACCCTAAGGAAATCTTCACCCGTTGTTGAAGTACTTAAGAGAAGTTGGTTAGAACTTCTAAGGGTTGTTTGGAGCGGGTTGGAGCACCCGGAGTAGGAGCGAAACATTGCTAAGGATCGACTTTAAACTCGGATAATTTTGGGCTTATCGAGGTAAATATTCTTGACCTTCTATTGTAATTGGAAATTACATATGCATTAAATATATAGTTGAAGTATACTATATATAGAACTGAACGTAGTTGTTGGCAATGTCTTTTGACTTAAGCCTGAAGAATAAAGAACTGAACTGAACTGTAATTACATAGGACTGTATTACAGTAGACTTGTGTAGTATTACTGTATAGTAGAATTATACCCGTTCGGGTAAGATGTATAACCCCCCCCCTGGTTGGCTTGGTAGCTGACCTCGATAGAGGAGATTTCTGCGGTTGCGGGGAGAGTCTTCGAATTTTACGTAGAATGTTCTACGTTAAGATCTAGATTTTAATAAGCGCGTGGCCTTATAGGTTGAAGTGCTACGTGTGGCGTAATCTTACGGACTAAGGAGTAGCCAAGCGGTTTGAGGTACTCGGGCGTTTTGCTATTAGTCGATAATCGTCGCGAGGTATGTGAACCTCTTATATCTCTTCCAGCATGATATGTGTGAACTATGTAGTGCGGTAAGCGTACATGTGTTAAATTTGTGTTTGATTGTTTTAAAACATAAAGTGTTATAACGGCTTTATGGGAAGTTGGTTATAACGACTTTATGTAGTGAAAAATACTTTGTGGTTTTAAAGGTAACTAATGTGAATTATAAGCGGCTTGTTATAATAAAGAACTTGATGTATTTCAAAGATTTCTAAATCGTTTTGAAGGGAGTAACACTTTGTTTTAAATGGGTTTTAAAAAGAGTTATACGAGCTTGATGGGGAGTTAGGTATAATGTCTTAAGAGAGGTAAAGAAAATGGTTTACTGATGTTAGAAGTTAAGAGACTTGATCTTATAAGATAAGAGACTTAACTTATTTGTTTTAAATGTGAATGTTTGTGTGAAACCTCATTCGTGAGTAATGAGTACTTGGTTTTATTTAAAGTATAATGTTTCTTGATTTGAATCGAGAATGTGTATCGACAGACCACTGCAGCGTTAATAAAGGAAAATGTATTGAATAATGATGAATTGTATTAAAACCAGTAGAAACCTCCATCTGCATAGAAACTAAGATGAGACAAAATGATATTACATTTTCTAGATCATGGCTGATGTAATAAGAATGTTGTAAACAAGAATAACCTACTCTCACGTGAGACATATATTACTCAATTGTTCTAAAAAGAAATCAAGTGATTAAGTTTATGAACTATGAAACCATTTGAAAATGAGAAGCTTGAGTAATTGAAACTAGGCAATGGAACTTAGGAAAGAATGTTGTTACTTGATTTTGAAAAGGAATGTGGGTTGGTCATTCTAATACTACGTGTCGGGTGACTTTGATAAAAGTAATGGATCTCTTTTAAAGAATTTAACGTCACGTAGTACTTTAGGAGTTAAAACCGGACTTTGGCATAAAATGAAGGTACTTTGAGTGATGTGAAACTTGCCTATGCTTGTTGTGGTGAAACGTGCCTAGGCTTGGTGTGGTGAAACTTTCCTCTGCCTGTTGTTGTGAAACTTGCCTATGCTTGTGATGATAGCCTTTGTTGTGCAAGTGTGGTGTTTACGTGTTCTGCGCGTCTCGATAGAGGGCGGTTGGTAGTTGAGGTTTCTTCTTGTTCGGCCTTGGTACGGTGGTCGGCTCTCGTACTTGCCGTCTCGTGGTGATTCGGCCTTGGTATCGGTAGTCGACCCTCGCGCTTGCCGTTCGGTGTAGTGACGAAGTCTCGTGTCTGACCTTGGTCACGGTGGTCACCCTCGTACTTGCCGGTCGCTACGTGGCCGGCCTTGTATCCGGTAGTCGGCTCTCGCACTTGCCGTATCGGCCGTGTTTGTGGTTGCATTGTATTATTAGCACGGTCGGATCCGGTAGTTGTACTTGTCTGTCACGGTTTTTATGACACAGTGGGACACGGTGTTCATGTATACTCCTTGGTATTGTTATATCATAGGCTGCCGTGATGAGGAAGAAATTCCACGACACAGTGATAATTTGGAGGCGTGAGTCACGACTTGATATGCTTGGTTATATGTTATGTCTTGTAGTTGAGTGCGTCATACATGTCTCCCCTTATATAGACTATTATGATTTCATTTCTGATATTCTGATTTCACATACTTGGTACTGTTATCTTGACCTCGCCTTGAAGTGCGTTCATCTGCATGAGTAAAAGGTACATCGTTGTCGATCCGCTTATAGGATCACATTCGGCGTGTTGGGAAGCTCCGTTTCTCGGAGGCTTATCTTTTGGTATGTGTTCCACTGAGTTGTAGGTTCTTGTACATTGAGGGTATGGCGGGGCCTGTCCGTCATAGTTGTTGTAAATCTTAGAGTGCAGAAGCTGTTGTGGGCGGGGTTGTAAAAGGATTAAAGCGTTGGGTTTTATGTATATCTTGAAGGCAAGCTGTTTTGGTTGCTTTGTTTATTTATCATGTCTCTCATTTCATGTTTAAAGTTTTTATTTCCGCTGGTTTTCTCTGATGTTGTATCGCTAGGGTGCCCGGGGTAAGGCACCAGTCACGGGCCCGATTTTCGGGGTGTGACATAGTGGTATCAGAGCAGTTAATCCTCGGAAAGTGTCTGAACCGTGTCTAGTAGAGTCTTGATTATCGGTGTGTTGTGCACCACATCTATAATCAGGAGGCTATAGGACATTTAGGATTGGTTTCCATTTCTTCTCATTCTGAGATCGTGCCTTAGAGATGTGTGATAAGATTGGACCCCTCTGACATACTTCGTTTTACGATTATGCCTCGCGTAAGGCAACCGGGCCCAGAAGCAAAGCGGCGAGGAGGCTGCGAGTAAAGCGGCGGCGAGACCACGATACACGAGCCTCGATCCGCGATGCAGGCGAGAGAGATGAGTTACAAAGTGGGCCCGATTAATGGCGAGTTGTGGCGGACTTGAGGATAAGTGGGCCAGCGATTCCGATGCACGATGGTTCACCCTAGATCGAGATAGTTCGAGGCTACGGGATTTTACGAGTTGTAGGCGCGAGTTTTATGGGTCGAGGCACGAGGATGATCGCGAGGAGTTCATCAAGCGATTCTGACGGATCGTGAAGTGATCAAGGCATCGGAGATCAGTCGGTGGCCACAGGTTCACATCAGCTGCGTGATACCGCGATCGGTAGTTTGATTCTTGGGAGCTGTCGAGGAGAGCATGCACTTCCAGCGGTATGGAGCGAGTTCTCGAGGCCTTTCTTGCACATTTCTTGCCTCCCGGATGAGGAGGGCTCGGGCGAATTTTTGGTGTTCTGGCGAGCGGGCGTGCGGTTCGGGAGTACAATGTGAGTTCGACTCATTGGCGTGCGTCCGCGTTAGTAGCTAGTATGGAGGATCGAGTGCACCGATATGTTCTGAGGGCTCGATGATTGCCTTGCGAGAGAGTTGTTGGTGTAGCTCTTGGTAGGGCATGGACATTGCCGCGTGCAGCGTATACACTTGGATGTGAGGCGGATAAATCGGCGGAATGACCAAGGTCGCGAAGAGGCGAGCAGCGAGTCCTTTGGTGACTTTCGAGGCGGACCGTCTCGTGGAACTAGTTATGTACCTCGCCCGATGCAGTGGTCCTCCACGGCTTCGGGACGCCGGGATATTCGGGGCGGTCGGGGCTCCCGTGTTTGATTTTGGGGAAGCGGGAGTTCTCGCCGGATGAGGTTGCCCTTGTCTCAGTGTGGCTGTTGTGGAAAGCTCCATAAGGGAGAGTGTCGTACTAACTCGGGAGATTGTTATTTTGCGGCCCAACAGGGCCATCGGCAGAAGCTGTCCGACCGAGTAGCTTGGTAGGATAGCATGGACTACTAGAGCAGTTGCGGGTTCTTCACCTTCCGTAGACAGGCAGGATGTTCGTACACCGGAAGGCCCCGGTAGAGGTCGCGGTGGGAGTTCCCAGTTTTAGCGGTCCTTTGAACCGCCTATTTTTTTTTCCAGGTATATCCTTAACCCTCTAGAGACTTATATTGTATTGATGTTGATGATGTGTTTAGTGTTATGTTCGGATAGCTTTGTGCTAAAATGTGATTTAGGAGCTTGGTTGATGAAAAAGGGTAAGCCTGGGGGCATGGAAAGTGTGAACTTTAGGACATTTTATGTTGAGACCTTACAGGTAAGGTCGTCTTGAGTAAAAGATTTATTTTTATGTTTGACCTTTATCAGAATGCGTAGTGTACGTGGGTTATAATTGTGTGATAAGTCCATGGGTAATGTGGGATGGAAGTGGTAGCTTTCATGACTTGAATAGGTAAGATTGTTCCGTGTCGAGGAGCAAGAGTTGGCGCGACAGTGGGTCGGGTTGGGGCCATGTTGCGGGCCAACCCGCGTCCTGTTCGGTAGGGTCAGCTGCAGGTGGTCCCGCCGGTGGCGAGGTCACGAGGGTGCTAGGCCCAGTTTAGATAACCATCGTGTGAGTTCGTGGATCGTTCGATCGGAATCGATTCGTGAAGGCGGGAATGGCCTTAGGGAAATCGAGGTTAGTGAGATGACCAAGTTTGGAGGTAGTGACTCGAGGTTGGGAAACGAAGCGTTGGCGAAGTGTGGTGCGGATACTAGAGCGAGTTCGAGTGTTCGTGGCGAGTACTACGAGAAAGGGAGAAGTGAGCGTGTGTTTTGTGGCGGTGTGGCATGGTTGTTTTAAATGCGTATAGCGGTGAAGACTATCTTGGCGCTGTTTGTTTGAGACCTTGAAGGAACATTCGGGGCGAATGTTTCTAAGGAAGAATGTTATACCGTATTTCGAGTATGTACATGTGGGCGTGCGTGCAATTTTGAGCCTTAAGTTAGGCATGTTTGAAATTTTGTGCACAACCCGTATAAGTCGATTTTCGGCGAAGCGTTTCCACGACTTTCGTAGGAAAATTCGGCTATGTCATTTATAATTTTGCGGATTTTTCGAGAGGCGAAACATTTCGGACCAGCGGGAGGGTGACATGTGTCACCCTCACATTGAAGCAAGTGGGGGCTTGGGCGATTTGGGCGTCGAGGCCTTGGTTGGCCTTGGCCGATTGGCTCCTCTTTTGTGCCTTGTTTGTGGCTTGTTTTGTGGAGTGTTTTGTGGAGTAGGGTTAGGGTGCACTTGGCTTGATCTTGGCCTTACACTTGCCTTGCACATGGCTTGATCTTGGCCATTGGTTGGCTTTTGGTTTTGCTATAAATACCCCCTAAGTGTGAAGACTTCATCCATTCCAAATATGTTCCAAGTCTTGCTATCCTTCCCCTCCCCTCTTGTTTGACTCTCGTCCAAGAGCCCACTCCTAGATAGGCCTTTGTGGCGAGAGCCTCCCTCTCCCCTTTGTGGTGTGGCGTAGGGGTACCACACTAGCCTAGTTGTCTCGTATAAATACCCCCTTGTGGTATAGAAATACTCTCCAAAGTATAGTTGTAATGTCCAAATACCTTGGCCCAAATACCTTGTAGTATTCCCAAGGTTACACTTATACAAAAGCCCAGAAAATACGATTATACTTCCTATAACCACACAAACGAAACCCTAAGGAAATCTTCACCCGTTGTTGAAGTACTTAAGAGAAGTTGGTTAGAACTTCTAAGGGTTGTTTGGAGCGGGTTGGAGCACCCGGAGTAGGAGCGAAACATTGCTAAGGATCGACTTTAAACTCGGATAATTTTGGGCTTATCGAGGTAAATATTCTTGACCTTCTATTGTAATTGGAAATTACATGTCTGTTAAATATATAGTTGAAGTATACTATATATAGAACTGAACGTAGTTGTTGGCAATGTCTTTTGACTTAAGCCTGAAGAATAAAGCCCAGGCTGACTGTAATTACATAGGGTGTATTCTGTAGACTTGTGTAGTATTCTTGTATAGTAGAATTATACCCGTTCGGGTAAGATGTATAACCCTCGGTTGGCTTGGTGGCGAGCCTCGATAGAGAGGAGATTTACGCGGTTGCGGGAAGGGGAGGTCTTTGCAATTTTACGTAGAATGTTCTACGTTAAGATCTAGATTTTAATAAGCGCCTTGTGGCCTTATAGGTTGAAGTGCTACGTGTGACGTAATCTTCTGGACTAAGGAGTAGCCGACGGGTTGAGGTACTCGGAGCGTTTTGCTATTAGTCGATAATCGTCGCGAGGTATGTGAACCTCTTCCTATCTCTTCTAGCATGATATGTGTGAACTATGTAGTACGGTAGACGTACATGTGTTAACTGTGTTTGATTATTCTTAAAACATAAAGTGTTATAACGGCTTTATGGGAAGTTGGTTATAACAGCTTTATGTAGGTAAGAAAAATACTTTGTGGTTTTAAAAGGTAACTGATGTGAATTATAACTGGCTTGTTATAATAAAGAACTTGATGTATTTCAAAAGATTTCTAAAACGTTTTGAAGGGAGAGTAACACTTGGTTTTAAAGGTTTTAAAAAAGAGTTATACTAGCTTGATGGGGAGTTAGGTATAATGTCTTAAGAGAGGTAAAGAAAATGGTTTACTGATGTTAGAAGTTAAGAGACTTGATCTTATAAGATAAGAGACTTAACTTATTTGTTTTAAATGTGAATGTTTGTGTGAAACCTCATTCGTGAGTAATGAGTACTTGGTTTTATTTAAAGGATAATGTTTCTTGATTTGGAAATCAGAATGTGTATCGACAGGACCAACTGCGGCGTTAATAAAGGAAAATGTATTGAATAATGATGAATTGTATTAAAACGGTAGAAACCTCCATCTGCATAGAAACTAAGATGAGACAAAATGATATTACATTTTCTAGATCATGCATTTCTTTGTAATAAGAATGTTGTAAACAAGAATAACCTACTCTCACGTGAGACATATATTACTCAATTGTTCTAAAAGAAATCAAGTGATTAAGTTTATGAACTATGAAACCATTTGAAAATGAGAAGCTTGAGTAATTGAAACTAGGCAAACCGGAACTTAGGAAAGAATGTTGTTACTTGATTTTGAAAAGGAATGTGGGTTGGTCATTCTAATACTACGTATCGGGTGACTTTGATAAAAGTAATGGATCTCTTTTAAAGAATTTAACGTCACGTAGTACTTTAGGAGTTAAAACGGACTTTGGCATAAAATGAAGGTAGTTTGAGTGATGTGAAACTTGCCTATGCTTGTTGTGGTGAAACTTGCCTATGCTTGTTGTGGTGAAACTTTCCTATGCCTGTTGTTGTGAAACTTGCCTATGCTTGTGATGATAGCCTTTGTTGTGCAAGAGTGGTGTTTCTGTGTTACCGCGTCTCGATAGAGTCGGTTGGTAGTTGAGGTTTCTTCTTGTTCGGCCTTGGTACGGTGGTCGGCTCTGCGTACTTGCCGTCTCGTGGTGATTCGGCCTTGGTATCGGTAGTCACCCTCGCACTTGCCCGTTCGGTGTAGTGGCGAAGTCTCGTGATCTGACCTTGGTCCCGGTGGTCGACCCTCGTACTTGCCCGGTCGACTACGTGGCCGGCCTTGGTATCCGATGTCGGCTCTCGCACTTGCCGTATCGACCGTGTTTGTGGTTGCATTGTATTATTGGCACGGTCGGATCCGGTAGTTGTACTTGTCTGTCACGGTTTTATGACACAGTGGGACACGGTGTTCATGTATACTCCTTGGTATTGTTATATCATAGGCCGGCGGTGAGGAAGAAATTCCACGCACAGTGATAATTTGGAGCGTGAGTCACGACTTGATGTGCGGTTATATGTTATGTCTTGTAGTTGGTCGTCATACATGTCTCCCTTATATAGACTATTATGATTTCATTTACAGTATTCTGATTTCACATACTTGGTACTGTTATCGACCTCCCCGAGCTGCGTTCATCTGCAGTAAAAGGTACATCGATCGATCCGCTTATAGGATCACATTGGCGTGTTGGGAAGCTCCGTTTCTCGGAGGCTTATCTTTTGGTATGTGTTCCACGAGTTGTAGGTTCTTGTACATTCGGGGTATGGCGGGGCCTGTCCGTCATAGTTGTTGTAAATCTTAAGTGCAGAAGCTGTTGTGGGCAGGGTTGTAAAAGGATTAAACTGTTCGGGTTTTATGTATATACTGAAGGCAACTGTTTTGGTTGGCCTGTTTATTTATCATGTCTCTCATTTCATGTTTAAAGTTTTTATTTCCGCTGGTTTTCTCTGATGTTGTATCGCTAGGGTGCCCGGGGTAAGGCACCAGTCACGGGCCCGATTTTCGGGGTGTGACATGCATCAACACACATCCCAACCCGATGCCTGACGCATCACAGTACACGACATAACCGTCTGGACCCTCTTGAAGAGTAAGAACGGGCGATCGTCGATCTCTCCTTCAAGAATCGGAAACCTCGCCACAAGCATCGATCCATCGAAACTTAGCGCCTTACGAGTCGGCCTAGTCAATGGTGCGTAGATAGAAGCAAACTTCTACGAACGCGATAATAACTGCGAGGCCCAGCTGCGAACCTCTGCCGGAGTAGTAGGTCTAGGCCAAGTCCCGATCGCTCGATCTTGGCGTATCACTCGAATGCCATCGGCCCGACAATATGCCCAAGAAAAGCCACGAAGTTAACCAAAACTCACATTTGGAAAACTTGGTGTATAAGCTGCAGTCTGGAGAAGCGTCAGCCTGATCCTCAAATGCTCGCGTGCTCGCCTTTCTGAGCGAGAATAAACCAAGATATCATCAATGAACACTATCACAAACGTGTCCAAAAATGGTTTGAACACTCGGTTCATCAAATCCATGAATACCGCCAGAGCATTGGTCAATCCAAAAGACATGACCCTGAACTCATAATGCCCGTACCGGGTCCGGAATGCAGTCCTACAGACATCCGCCTCTCTGACTCGTACCTGATGATAGCCCGATCGCAGATCAATCTAGGAGAAACATCTCGCGCCCTGCAACTGGTCGAACAAATCATCAATCTTGGGAAGGGGGTATCTGTTCTTAATGGTCACCTTGTTCAGTCATGTAATCAACACATGCGCGGCGTCCGTCCTTCTTCTTCACGAACAATACTGGCGCTCCCGGGAAACACTAGGCACGATGAAGACCTTCTCGGCAAATCTCTCGGTGGTCCTTGACTCTCTCAACTCGGCGGTGCCATTACGTATGGCGGAATGGAAATAGGCGAGTGTGCGCAAAGACATCAATACAAAACTCTATCTCCCTCTGCGGAGGAATACGGGAGGTCGTGCGGAAACACGTGCGGGAACTCTCGACTCCGGAAATGATGGAAATCGCGCTGCTGCACCTCGATATCAAACACGAACGAGATGGTAGATGTACCGCCTCGCACCATCTTCCTAGCCTTGAGGTAGGAAATAAACCTACCACCGGCGTCTGATGTTCCTCCGCTCAACAACGGCTCGCCGAAGCTGAACCGTACTACTCTCTCTGCGATCTACATTGGCGTAGCAAGAAGCTAACTTTACACGACCGTTCGGGCGTGGTAGTGCCTTACCCGGGCAACCAAGTAGTCATACATCAGAGAAATCAGCGGAAAATAAAGCAACCAAAATATGAAACAGTATAAATAAGACACAGTTTCTGGGAAAAAGTTGTCTTTCGGCATATATGTATATAAATACCCCAAAATGAACAGTTACATCACAACCTTACAGTCTCTGGACCTCTAAGTGTTTAAAACAACAATGGCGGGACCGGGCCCCGCCATACCCCTGAATCCAAATATCTACCACGACCGGGGACCATACCAAAATGCTAAGCCTCCGGAGAAACGGAGCTTTCCCACCGCTGAAACGGTGATCCTAAGAACGGGGATCAACAGTAGGAGTACATTTACCTGCGGCATGAACGGCCCGAAGGAGGTCGATCTGCAGTACCAAGTATGTGGCGAAAATGCGTAATGAAATCATAGTAGTCTATATAAAGCGGGAGACATGTATGATAACCAAAACTACGATTCACAATAAATAGCGATCATGTCAAGTCGGGGACTCACGCCTCAAAGTCATCATAAAACGTGCGGGGTAAATGCGAAGGCATAGCCGACTACTAAAACCCACAGTACAAACAAGGTCGTAAACTGTATCACGAGATCTGTCTAGACCGTCACATGATCAAAGCTGGCCACTCGCCCGCAGTATCTAATGTGCGTGTCTAGCCACGGAACTTCCGTAGCTCGCATGGGCCACTCGATGGCCCGCATGAGGTATTCCGCATCGGGTAGCTACTCCCGCGGCGTCTGGACTCGCCGTCCGCATGGCCACAAAGACCGCGTGACCACAGGGCGCGATACTAACACGGAACTCCGTAGTTCGCGCAGGCCATCTGGACTGCATAAGGTATTCTCGAATCATAGGTCACTAGACCGGCTGAGTCTACCCGCGTCGAGGCGGCTTAACCGGAATCATGAGTGATATAATATCAACATGACGGTTTATCGTTAAACAACCTAAGCACAATAAGGAAAACCCTCTACACAAACATCACAAGATACTAACTCACGTAGCATCCTAACATGTTTACTTATCAAGTCAACAAAAAAGTATTACAAGACTATCACAAATCAATACAATCAAGTTATTCACACAAGGTACTTTCTACATTATGCTAAGAAGTTCGGGTTTTTTAGCCCCAATGTACTTCATGTATTACTCTTTTAAAAGATCCGTTTCTTTCACAAAAGTCACACAATACCCGTAGTATAAAAATAGAGTGATTATCTTTTGAAGTAAATCAGAACACTTCTCTTGGTAAAATCAAGTAACAACATTCTTTTCCCAACGCTCAAGTTTGCCTAATTTCAATTACTCAAGTTTCTCATTTTCGAAAGGTTTCGTAGTCATAGTTAATCCTTTAAAACAATTTGAGAAACATATACCTTATGTGTGAGTAGGTTATTATTGTTCATAACAATCTTATTACAGCAGCCATGATCTAGGAAATGTAATATCATTTTGTCTCATCTTAGCTCTATGCGGATGGAAGTTTCTACTGGTTTTAATAATACTTTATTAGTCAAAATATTTCCCTTTATTAGTGCTGCTGTGGTTTGTTCGACATTCATTCTGATCGGTAAAACATCATTCCTTTTGAAAACCAAAAATACTATTTACTCACGAATGAGGTTTCACACTTTTTAACAAAATTCATATTAGTATAATAAGTCAAGTCTCTTATTTCCTTAAATCAATAAATCGTTCTTTTTATCACTCTTAAGCCGTTATACCTAACTTCCCATAAAGCTAGTATAACTCTTAAGCTTTTAAAACCAAGTGTTACTGTTCTTTCAAAAGGTTTCTTAATTCTTTTGAACTACTTGAGATCCTTTTTATTCGGGCTTAAGTCAAGACATTGCCGTAATTATTGTTCGAGCTTAAGTCAGAAGACATTGCGTTATTATTATTCAGGCTTAAGTCCGAAGACATTGCCGTAATTATTATTCAGTTAACACACGTACGTCTACCGTACTATATACATATTCTTTAAAATATCATGCTCAAGAGGATAGGAAGAATCACATACCTTCTCGGCGAAATCCACCGCGAGTTGAATATGTCGCGCAGAGAATCGACTATAACGATCAAATCGTCTATCAACGTCCGTATCAGATTGTACAAAGCTCTAAGTAGAGGGTTCGTTATTCTATGGACATTTGGGCAGCACTTCCTACCGGTGAGCTACTCAAGTCTCATGTGAAACGATCTATGTAAGTACGATTCTATTATTCATCTTTTAAACCGCCTACTTGTGATATCAGTTCAAGTCTATTCTTAAAATCCTTCTAAGTATTTATACTTATTCCTATACTTCTACAGTATGTATTTTCTATTTACAAAAGGAGGATAAGGTTATTTACCTCGGTAAGCCCAATAATATCCTAGATAAAAGTCGCGCCTGAGCAAGGTTTAGCTCCTAAGTTGTATGCTCCGGTAGCTCCAAGAAAACCTTAGAAGTTCTGCACAACTTCTACTAAGGACTAAGGGGTTTGGGCTAGGGTAATTTGGGCATTATAACAATACTAGAAAGCAACATTTCTACCAAGGAAAGGGGGGTAGGTTTCGGCTAGGCTAGGGGGGGGGGGGTTGCTCTCGGCTAGAGCTTCTCAAAGGGGAGGGGTGTGTTTGGACGAAAAAGGGCTCAAGGGAGAGGAGAGGATTTTCAAGACTTGGAAGTAATTTGTGGATGAAGAACTCTTCATCTTAAGGGGGGTATTTATAGGTCAAGGGATGGCCAACCAATGGCCAAGATTGTGCCAAGTGCAAGGCAAGTGTAGGGTGAGGATTAGGGCAAGTGTACCTAGCCAACTTGCACACAAAATATCCTACCAACTACTTGACAAAATAAGCCTTCCAATCGGCCCTATGGACGCCACACATCCATCAATTGGAGGGTGACAAGTGTCGCCCTCCCGTTGGTCCAAAGTGTTTCATCTCTCGGAAAAATCCGCAAAAATTAGAAATGACATAGCCGGAATTTATCCTACGCGAGTTTAGTAAAACGTTTCGTCGAAAAACGACTCTAATCGGGTGTTGTGCACAAAGTGAAATTCGGCCAAGCCACCTAGGGGGGGTGACACGTGTCGCCCTCCTACTCGTCCAAAATATTTCATCTTCCGAAAATATCCACAATGGCCAAAATCTCGAAAACAAAGTGGGCCCCACAAAACCGTAAATTTCTCCCGTGGGCCCCACGTGACCATTTCCGAAAATAAAATTCCATAATTCTCTAATATTCCAAGAAGTCCGAATACCAAATCTGGGAATCCAATTCCCATTAACGAACCTTTTTCCTTCACAAAAACCGGAAACTTTTCCGTGGAAAAATCACCTCTTCCTTCCTTTCCAATTTCAATGTCGTATTCTCGTACGTACGTCCTCGCATACATACCCTGGAACTACGGGGTATAACATTCTCCCCTCCTTAGAAACATTCGTCCCGAATGTTCCTTCTAAGTCTCAAAACAAACAGGCGCCAGTATAGTCCTCACTGCTATACTTACGGAAACAACCATGCCACACCTGGCCACAACACAACAAGCGCACATACTTATCTCCAAGTCCACGAGGAATCACCTCTATCACAAAAACTTCTACTCAAGGTCAAAAAAAAGATACTCCCTTCGCACCTACTCTTTACAAACGAAATGATCACACCTATGCCTGTAATACATGTTCGCTTCTTCCCTTACTCGTCGTACCCTTCTCGTACACTCGAACTCTTTCTCATAACTTACCATGTTTAGTGCGACTTCCCGACTACGAGCTGCCAATGACCTCTTACGGATAAGCTCCACCCTATCCACGCCTCTTGAACAAGTGCGAACCAACTATATGCACCTTGCTTACATCGAATCGGTCGATCGGCAATCTTACACTAGCGACATAAAAAAGGCTCCAAACGGCGACACAGAATCGAAGCGGTAGCTATATAATATATACTCAACAAGAGGCGAAGAGTCCTTACGGCTAAACCGAAATCCAACCACTTGCAGGGTGAATGCGACCGAGATTCACTGAGTTCCTAACCTTGCACAGTAACTCTTCCGAGAAAAGAAGCGGTAGTAACTTGGACTCCGCATCGGCCATAAGGTGAAGGTAGGCACCGTGCAGCCTTACAACCTTCTTGAAATAATCATCTCGCAACTTACTACCGAGTACGGTTTGACTAAAAGATAAGGCGGGTTGACCCCATCGGCCCGACTGCGGTCGAACACATCCACGAACTCGCATAATGGTTAACTAAACACGGGCCTAACACCTCCGTGATCCTAACACAAAGCGGGACCACCACCTGACCCCATCACCAAACAGCGTGGGTCGACCAACACGGCCTCAACCCGACGGCGCGCGCAAAACACTAGTTCCCCGATCCGGAACAATCTCACCAATCACGTTACGAAAACCTAGCGGTCTTCTAAGCTCAACTACCCTCTTTCGTTTCACAACACTCAGGGATTCATCCCACAAAAATATCTCACGTATACTATGCACCTCGATAAGGGTCAAACACGAAGTAATTCTTTTACCAAAGATGGCCTCGCCTCTAAGGTCTCTACGTATATATTCTAAGGCTCACACGTTTTCTATCCCCCAATCTTTCCCGGTTAACTAATCATGATTCCTAATCACAGTTAACGCAATGCTATATGAAAATAACACTTAAGATATTCGCTACACATATAAATCTCTAAAGGGTTAAGGATATACCTGAAACTACGCGGCACTTCCCCTAGGTCGTTCTAGTCAAACCCGCTCTGCTGGGCGCATAGCTGGGGAAGGTGATGAACTATCCACTGATCCCGAAGGCTGAGTCCCTACATCCCCGCCAACTCTGGTTGGACAATTTCTCGCAAAATGGCCCTGCTGTCATAAACATAACAAGGTCGAAGCACGACACTCCCGCGATGACATCGACCACAACGCCACCGAGGTGGGGTGGCCTCTCGCTAACACCCCCTCCTCTCTGAACCACTGCATCCACAACTGATCTGGTAGGCTGAGTCTTCCTACTTGCATCCTTCCTCATAGAACATTCCCTCGCCATATGGCCCTGACGGCCGCAAATAAAATAAGCACCAGTAAAAAGACGGCACTTCCGGGATGGCGCACGCCACATGTGAACACCGAGGAAAATCGAACCACGTGGAGGACACTGCACTGCGGCGGAGGCGCATGTCTGTCTGCTGCGGCGGTTCGCCTCGAGTTACCAAATGATCCTACCAATCGGGCCTCTTACTGCGATCTTGTTTAATGCCGATCTCTACCTCTCTCGGCCAGCGCACATAATCTGACGCAAGCTTTGGCTCGTTCTGGTGAAGAGCTACTTCCTCACAACCCTTCTTTAGATAAGCATCAATATCCTTGGTATCTGGTACATAAAATACTCTCACGTGCCAAGTCCTTGCTAATGTGAGGCCGTCTCCTTCCAATCCATATTTTACGCTCCAGTCGTGGGCGAAAGTCCGGATGTCATGGCGCAGTGAGGCTGCTGCGTGCCAAACTCTGCTTCTGGCGGCGTCTCGTAACTCCCGCATGAAGCATCACCCGAGGTGATGATTGGGCTGTGCCTTCTAAATCTACGTACTCTACTCGCGGCTCCGCCATTTGCCTTGCCGCCCGGGCGAGTTACTGGCGGAGGCATCACCGGTAAAGGAAAGGAATACGTTAGAGGGTCCAACTTATAACACGCCTCTAAAGCACGATCTCGAGTGAGAAGAATGGAAACCAATCCTAAATATCCTATAGCCTCACGATTATTGGTGTGGTGCACAACACGCGATAATCAAGACTACTAGATACGGTCTGTAGACACTTTCCGAGGATTAATCGC
The DNA here is from genome assembly GCA_029844215.1 of Przewalskia tangutica. Taxonomy (NCBI): domain Eukaryota; kingdom Viridiplantae; phylum Streptophyta; class Magnoliopsida; order Solanales; family Solanaceae; genus Przewalskia; species Przewalskia tangutica. Next base: position 72,784,248 of record CM056727.1, read on the forward strand.
TCGATATCACTTTTGTCACGACCCGTTCGGGGCGTGGTCTTACCCGGCACCCAGTAGTCATACATCGAGAAATCGTGGAAAATAAAGCAACCAAAATATGAAACAGTATAAATAAGACACAGTTTCTGGGAAATAGTTGCCTTTCGGCATATATGTATATAAATACCCCAAAATGAACAGTTACATCCCAACCTTACAACAGGTCTACAGACCTCTAAGAGTTTAAAACAACAATGGCGGGACAGGGCCCCGCCATACCCCTGAATACAAATATCTACAACAACAGGGGACCATACCAAAATGGTAAGCCTCCGGAGAAACGGAGCTTTCCTAACGCTGAAACGGTGATCCTAAGAATGGGGATCAACAGTAGGAGTACCTTTACCTGCGGCATGAACGCAGCCCCCCGAAGGAGGTCAGTACAACAGGTACCAAGTATGTGAAACTGAAAATACTGTAATGAAATCATAGTAGTCTATATAAAGCAGGAGACATGTATGATAACCAAAACTACAGTTCACAATAAATAAGCAGTCATGTCAAGTCAGGGACTCACGCCCTCAAAGTCATCATAAAACCGTGACGGTAAATGCGAAGGCATAGCCGACTACTAAAACCCACGGTACAAACAAGGTCAGAATCAGATCATGAGATCTGTCAGACCGTCACATGATCAAAGCCGCCACTCGCGCGCAGATCTAATGTGCGTGTTCAGCCACGAACTTCCCGTAGCCCGCACGGGCCACTCCAATGGCCCGCATGAGGTATTCCCGCATCGAGGGTAGCTACTCCCCGGCGTCTGACTCGCCGTCCGCGTGGCCACAAAGACCGCATGACCACAAGGGCCGCATACTAACACGAACTCCGTAGTTCCGCATAGGCCATCTGCACTGCATAAGGTATTCTCGAATCATAGGTCACTAGATCCGCCTGAGTCTACCCCGCATCGGAGGGCAGTTTAACCCCCGGAATCATGAGTGATATAATATCAACATGACAGTTTTATCGTTAAACAACCTAAGCACAATAAGGGAAAACCCCTCTACAAAAACATCACAAGATACTAACTCACGTAGCATCCTAACATGTTTACTTATCAAGTCAACAAGAAAGTATTACAAGACTATCACAAATCAATACAATCAAGTTATTCACACAAGGTACTTTCTACATTATGCTAACAAGTTCGGGTTTTTAGCCCCAAAGTACTTCATGTATTACTCTTTTAAAAGATCCGTTTCTTTCACAAAAGTCACACAATACCCGTAGTATAAAAATAGAGTGATTATCTTTTGAAGTAAATCAGAACACTTCTCTTGGTAAAATCAAGTAACAACATTCTTTTCCCAACGCTCAAGTTTGCCTAATTTCAATTACTCAAGTTTCTCATTTTCGAAAGGTTTCGTAGTCATAGTTAATCCTTTAAAACAATTTGAGAAACATATACCTTATGTGTGAGTAGGTTATTATTGTTCATAACAATCTTATTACAGCAGCCATGATCTAGGAAATGTAATATCATTTTGTCTCATCTTAGCTCCTATGCAGATGGAAGTTTCTACTGGTTTTAATAATACTTTATTAGTCAAAATATTTCCCTTTATTAGCGCTGCTGTGGTTTGTTCGACATTCATTCTGATCGGTAAAACATCATTCCTTTTGAAAACCAAAAATACTATTGACTCACGAATGAGGTTTCACATTTTTAACAAAATTCATATTAGTATAATAAGTCAAGTCTCTTATTTCCTTAAATCAATAAATCGTTATTTTTATCACTCTTAAGCCGTTATACCTAACTTCCCATAAAGCTAGTATAACTCTTAAGCTTTTAAAACCAAGTGTTACTCTTCTTTCAAAAAGGTTTCTTAATTCTTTTGAACTACTTCAGATCCTTTTTATTCAGGCTTAAGTCAGAAGACATTGCCGTAATTATTATTCAGGCTTAAGTCCGAAGACATTGCCGTAATTATTATTCAGGCTTAAGTCCGAAGACATTGCCGTAATTATTATTCAGTTAACACACGACGCCTCACCGTACTATATACATATTCTTTAAAATATCATGCTCAAGAGGATAGAAAGAATCACATACCTTCTCGGCGAAATCCACCTGCCAAGTTGAATATGTCGTGCGCAGAGAATCGACCTATAATATCAACACGTCTATCAACGTCCGTATCAGATCGCATAAAAGCTCTAAGCTGAGGGTTCGTTATTCTATGGACATTTGGGCAGACTTCCTACCGTGAGCTACTCAAGTTCATCTGGAAAACAAATTCTATGTAATTACAGTTCTATTATTCATCTTTTAAACCCTTCTACTGTGATATCAGTTCAATTCTATTCTTAAAATCCTTCTAAGTATTTATACTTATTCCTATACTTCTACAAGATGTATTTTCTATTTACAAATGGAGGATAAGGTTATTTACCTCGTAAGCCCAATAATATCCTAGATAAAAGTCGTACCGAGCAAGGTTTAGCTCCTAAGTTGTATGCTCAGAGTCTAAGAAAACCTTAGAAGTTCTTCACAACTTCTACTAAGGACTAAGGGGTTGGGCTAGGGTAATTTGGGCATTATAACAATACTAGAAAGCAACATTTCTACCAAGGAAGGGGTAGGTTTCGGCTAGGCTAGGGGTTGCTTCGCCAGAGCTTCTCAAAGGGAGGGGTGTGTTTGGACGAAAAAGGGCTCGAGGAGAGGAGAGGATTTTCAAGACTTGAAGTAATTTGTGGATGAAGAACTCTTCATCTTAAGGGGGGTATTTATAGATCAAGGGATGGCCAACCAATGGCCAAGATTGTGCCAAGTGCAAGGCAAGTGTAGGGTGAGGATTAGGGCAAGTGTACCTAGCCAACTTGCACACAAAATATCCTACCAACTACTTGACAAAATAAGCCTTTCAATCGGCCCTATGGACGCCACACATCCATCAATTGGAGGGTGACTAGTGTCGCCCTCCGTTTGGCCCAAAGTTTTTAATCTCTCGTAAAAATCCGAAAAAATTATAAATGAAATCGCCGTATTTTATCCTACGCTATTTTATTAAAACTTTTCGTCGAAAAACGACTCTAATCGGGTGTTGTGCACAAAGTGAAATTCGGCCAAGCCACCAGGGGTGACACGTGTCGCCTCCTATTCGCCCAAAATATTTCATCTTAGAAAATATCCACAATGGCCAAAATCTCAAAACAAAGTGGGCCCTACAAAACAGTAAATTTCTCCGTGGCCCCACGTGACCATTTCCGAAAATAAAATTCCATAATTCTCTAATATTCCAAGAAGTCCGAATACCAAATCTGGGAATCCAATTCCCATTAACGAACCTTTTTCCTTCACAAAAACCGGAAACTTTTCCGTGGAAAAATCACCTCTTCCTTCCTTTCCAATTTCAATGTCGTATTCTCGTACGTACGTCCTCGCATACATACCCTGGAACTACGGGGTATAACATAGCCAATCCATACCCATGATCACGTCGAAATCAATCATATCCAACTCTATCAAGTCGGTTAGGGTCTGACGACTGTAAATGGTCACTGGACAAGCCCTATATACCCGCCGAGCTACCACCGAATCACCCACTGGCGTAGCTACCTCGAAAGGGTCTATGGACTCAGGCTCTATCCCTATCCTACTAGCAATAAGGGGAGATATATAGGACAGAGTAAAACCCGGATCTATCAAGGCATACACATCAAATCCAGAAACTGATAAGGTACTCGCGACGACATCGCGAGGCCTCACGATCTGCCTACCGGACAAGGCATAAATGCGGTTCTGAGGACCGCTAGAATTGGGACCCGAGCCACGACCTCAGCCGCGACCTGCTGGTCCATGAGTACCCCGCCCGGCGATTAATCAAGGAGATGATGAACCAAGAATGCACTCGTAGCCGAGCCCTACCACCTGGGCCGCCCGACGGACAGTTCTCGCAAAATGACCCGATCGCCACAATCAGAACAAACTCTCGGAGGAGTACCACAATTCCCGAAATGGGATCTACCGCGACGGCCACGGACGGGGTGGTCCGACCGCCAAGACCTTCGCCACCCCGAAAGTTCAAGTCACGGGACTCGCCCCGCCTCAATACTCGCCGTGGCTGAGACGGCAGAGTGCTCGAGCCGGGCGTGGTGCGAATCTAGACCGCTGCTGAGGCCGTCCACCCTGATAACTACCAAAGGACCTGCCGCCCCGGTCCTCTTCTCGCCTTTGGCCAACCTGTCGGTCCTTACGCCTCGCATCCAAGTGCATGAGTCGCATGCGCGGTAATGTCCATACCGGAAGAGAAACACCCGCACAAGACTCGCCATTTAATCATCTAGCCCGGTGACGTAGCGGTGCACCCTATCCTCCATATTCGCTACAACGCTGGGACATATCGAGCCAATGAATCAAACTCGACATTGTACTCTAATCAAGGCCTCGCCGTCTCAAAGAAAAATCTGTCACCGCGCCTCCTCATCCGCGAGGCAAGAAGTGAGTGAGGAAAGCCTCTGAGAACTCATCCCAAGTAGCTGGGGACGCGTGCTCTCCCCGGGAAAACTCCCATGAATCAAACCAATCGACTGCGGTATCACGCAGCCGATGCGAACCGAAGGTCACGGACTAGGTCTCCGACGCCCTGATCACCCTCATAATCCTCTCAGAATCGACGGATGAACTCCTTCGGATCATCCTGCGCCTCGACCGTAGAACTCGGCGGGCTACAACTCAGAAATCCCGTAGCCTCAAACCGCTCGCCTGGGTGAACCACGTGCTCGGGCCGGAATCGAATCGCCGATTCACTCGCCTCATGTTCGCCACGATCACGGCGAATCGCCATCTCTTCAGAACCCATCTCATCTCGCTTCCAGCCGGGATCGAGGTGTAGGTACTGTGGTCTCATAAGCCACTTCTGCGGCCCTAAACCCTCCTGGGGTCGGCGGCGTCGTAGAACTCGTCGTCTCGGGTATAGACTGGGTCTGAGCCCTCGTGACTCTAGGTGTCCTACTAGCGCCTCCTGGCCGCCTTGCCCTTCGGGCGGGTTGCCTTACGTGGAGGCATAATCATATGTAAAATGAATACGTTAGAGGGGTCCAACTTTAACACAGCTCTAAAGCACGATCTCAGAGTGAGAAGAATGGAAACCAATCCTAAATATCCTATAGCCTCCTGATTATTGGTGTGGTGCACAACACACCGATAATCAAGTCTATTAGATACGGTCTGTAGACACTTTCCGAGGATTAACTGCTCTGATACCACTTTTGTCACGACCCATTCCGGGGCCCGTGACTGGTGCCTTACGCGGGCACCCAAGTAGTCATACATCAGAGAAATCAGCGGAATATAAAACAAGACAGGAAACAGTTGTAAAAAGAGACACAATTTTATGTGAGAAAATGTCGCCTTTCGGCATATATACATAAACATAGTTTTGCAGTTACATCCCAACTGTACAATAGGACTACAGACCTCTAAGGAAGTAAACAACTATGGCGGGACAGGGCCCCGCCATACCCTGAATGTACAAAACTATCTACAATACAGAGAGATCATACCCAAAAGTAGAGCCTCCGGAGAAGATGGAGCTCCTGACACCAACGCAAAGATCCTAAGGATGTGGATCTAGCACCTGCTTGCCCTTACCTGCGGCATGAACGCAGCTTCGAAGGAGGTCGATAACAGTACTAAGTATGCGAAATCAGAAAGTACTTAAATGAAAACATATCATTTTAAAATCAGTTTACATATATGTATGAAACAACGAAGGTAACCGCACATAGTGCCACATCATAAACAAGAGCAACAATAGGTAAATCAGAATAGTCTTTTCTAGGCTGCGAATGATCGAGCAGGCCAATTGCCCATAGTATCATTAAGCAAGCCTAACTCGACTCCGTAGTCCGCATAGGCCACTCACATAGGCTCGCGTAGGCATAACCCCGCATCGGGGTAGCTACTCCTCGGCATCGCCCCGACTCGTAGTCCGCATGGCCACATAGACCGCATGAGGTATAACCCCGCACACTAACACGAACTCTCGTAGCTCCGCATAGGTCACATGCACCGCATAGGTGTCCTCACATCATAGTCACACAGATCGCTCGAGGTATACCCCGACGGAGGCGACAACCCCGATATTTATGTCAAGAGTGAGTGATATAATACTAACATAACAACTTATCGTTAAACACATAAGCACAACAAGAATACCCTTTTATACAAACGTTACAAGACACTAACACGCATAACATCATATCATGTCTACTTATCAAACCATTTTATTATTCTTTCCATAGATCAATTTAAGTCTGTTATAAACACATAAGTAAATTGTTCCTTTTATCATTCTTAAGTTGTTATACCTAACTTCCCATAAAGCTAGTATAACTCTTAAGCTTTCTGTTTAAAAACCAATTAGTTCTCTTCTGTTAAAAATGATTCAGTATTCTTTTGAAATGCATCAAGATTCTTATTATTCAGGCTTAAGTCAAAAGACATTGCCGTAAGTATTATTCAGGCTTAAGTCAAAATACATTGCCGTAATTATTATTCAGTTAAAACATGTACGTCTACCGTACTATATATATATTTTAAAATATCATGCTTAGGAAGAATCACATACCTTCTCGGCGAAAACCACCTGCCAAGTTGAATATGTCGCGCAGAGAATCAACCTATAATAGTCAGACACGTCTATCAACGTCTAGACTACTCAGATGTGATTCTAAGCAGAGGTCCTTTATTCTACGGAAAATCGGGCAAAGACTTCCCTACCCGATGAGCTACTCAAGTCTACTGTGAAAACAAATTCTAAGTAAGTATAGTTCAATTATTCTTCTTTAAACCCTTCATCGTGATAATACCAATTCTATTCTGTGATATCCTTCTAAGTATTTAATACTTATTTCTATACTTCTACAGTATGTATTCTCTAATTACAAAAGAAGGACAAGTTTATTTACCTCGGTAAGCCCAATAATATCCTAGATAATACGTCGATCCTGAGCAAGGTTTAGCTCCTAAGTTGTACGCTCCGATAGCTCCAAGAACCCTTAGAAGTTCTTCACAACTTCAACTAAGTACTAAGGGATTTGGGCTAGGGTATTTTGGGCATTATAACAATACTAGAGGGCAACTTTTCTACCAAGGGAGGGGGGTAGGTTTCGGCTAGGCTAGGGGGGGTTGCCTCGGCCAAGCTTCACAAGGGGAGGGGGAGGTGTTTGGACGAAAAGCTACAAGGGAGAGGGAAGGATTTTCAAGACTTGGAAAGGAATTTGTGGATGAAGAACTCTTCATCTTAAGGGGGTATTTATAGGTCAAGCCATGGCCAACCAAGGGCCAAGATGATGCCAAGTGCAAGGCAAGTGTAAGGTCAAGATTTGGGCAAGTGTACCTAGCCAACTTGCACACAAAATATCCTACCAACTACTTGACAAAATAAGCCATCCAATTCGGTCCATTTCCGCCTCACATCCATCAATGAGAGGGTGACAAGTGTCGCCCTCTCGTTGGTCCAAAGTGTTTCGTCTCTCGAAAAAATCCGCAAAAATTAGAAATGACATAGCCGGAATTTATCCTACGCGAGTTGTGTAAAACGTTTCGTCGGAAAACGATTCTTTTAATGAGTTGTGCCCAAAAAAACGTCTTGTGCCTAAACTTTAAGGCTAGACTTTCGTACGTACGTCCTCACGTACATACCCTGGAAATACGGGGTATAACAGTTTATAACAATCTTATTAAAGCAGCCATGATCTAGGAAATGTAATATCATTTTGTCTCATCTTAGCTTCTATGCAGATGGAGGTTTCTACTAGTCTTCATAATACTTTATTAGTCAATACATTTCCCTTTATTAGCGCTGCTGTGGTTTTTTCGATACTTATTCTCATTTCCGAAATCAGTAAAACATTATTCCTTTACAAACCAAGTACTCATTACTCACGAATGAGGTTTCACACTTTTTAACAAAATTCATATTAATTCAATTAAGTCAAGTCTCTTATCTTTTAAGATCAAGTCTCTTAACTTCAAAAATCAATAAACCATCCTTTTTATCTCTCTTAAGTCGTTATACCTAACTTCCCATAAAGCTAGTATAACTCTTAAGCTTTTAAAACCATGTATTACTGTTCTTTCAAAAAGGTTTCTTAATTCTTTTGAAATACTTCAAGATTCTTATTATTTAAACTCAAGTCAAAAGACATCGGAGTAAAACCACGTTCAGTTAACACACGTACGTCTACCGTACTATATATTCTTTTTAAAATATCATGCTCAAGAGGATAGGAAGAATCACATACCTCGCGACGATTATCGACTATTAGCAAAACGCTCCACCGCTATAACCCGGCTAGCCTTGTCCACCTTTCAAGTAGAACACGCTACTCGCAGCACTTTCAACCTAAAAAGGCCATATACGTCTATCAACGTCTAGACTACTCTGTAGAATATTCTAAGCAGAGGGTTCTCTATTCTACGGAAAATCGGGCAGCACTTCCCTACCCGTTAAACTACACAAGTCTACTATAAATACAGTCCTATGTAAGTACAGTTCAATCCTCTTCTGTAATATCCTTCTATGAATCTTATATTCATTTCTATACTACTACAGTATGTAATTTCCAATTACAATAGAAGGTCAAGAGTATTTACCTCGATAAGCCCAAAATTATCCAAGTTTAAATCTCGATCCTGAGCAACGTTTAGCTCCAACTCTGGGTGCTCCAACCCGCTCTGAACAACCCTTAGAAGTTCTACGCAACTTCTTATTAATACTTCAACCAACTATGAAGATTTTCCTAAGGGTTTCGTTTTGTGACTGAAGGAAAGTATAATAGTATTTCTGGGCTTTTAGTATAGGAGTAACCTTGGAATACTACAAGGTATTTGGGCCAAGGTATTTGGGAATAGTAACAATACTTGGAGAATACTTTTCTACCAAGGGGGGGGGGGGGTGTATTTCACGAGAACAACTCAAGGTAGGGGTACTTTGGCTAGCACCAGAAAGGAAGGGAGTACTTCTACCAAAAGGCCTCACAAAGGGGAGGGTGCTCTTTGACGAGCAACAAAAAGAAGGGGGGAGGATTTTCAAGACTTGGAAAAGTGTGGAGTGGATGAAGAAGTCTTCAACTAAGGGGGGTATTTATAGGGAAACCAATGGACAAGATCAAGACAAGTGGTGGGCAAGTGGAGGGTGAGGATTTGCCCAAGTGCCCCCTAGCCATCTACTCCTCAATTCACTCCAAACATTGACCCATGGTTTAGGCCACAAAACATGGCACAAAACGTGCACCCAATCGGCCACCACATCCGTCCACTTGAGGGTGACAAGTTTCGCCCTCTCGTTGGTCCAAAATATTTCATCTCTCGGAAAAATCCGCAAAAATAATAAATGTCGCAACCGAAATTTTCACTTCGCAAAGTTTGGAAAACGTTTCGTCGAAAAACAATTATTTTCGGGGGTTGTGAACAAAATTTTCGCCCCTTGCCTAATTTATGGCTCAAACTTTTGTACGTACGTCCTCACGTACATACTCTGGAAATACGGGGTATAACATTCTCCCCTCCTTAGAAACATTCGTCCCGAATGTTCCTTCTAAGTCTCAAAACATACTTGCGCCAGTATAGTCTTCACTACTATACTTACGAAAACAAATATGCCACACCTGGCCACAAAATAACACACGCGCAAATACTTAATCCAAGTCCACGAGGAATCACCTCCAACACTACAAAAGCTCCCACCCAATGGCTAAAAGATACTCCCTTCGCACCTTCTCTTTACAAACGAAATGATCACTTCTATTCTCTTACTCGTCACTTTCTCGCTACACTCGAACTCTTTCATAACTTACCACATTTTTGCTATCGTCAGCTTTCCCAAAATCTCGGGGTTACTACCTCCAACTCGGTCATCATTAACTGGGAACACTCTGGATGGATCTCCGATACTTTTCCGAACATAACAACATGAAATACCGGATGTACTGCCTCCTACGTCGGACGACAATGATAACCTATAGGCAATTTGGCCTATTTTCCAAATGATCTGAAAGCGCTCAAAGTACCTCGGCTAAGTTTCCTCTGTTTTCCAAAACTCGTTACACCCTTTCTGGGGTGGTACCTTCAAGAAGACCCACCGTCAACCTGAACTCCAAGCATCGTCGCTGATTATCCGCACGACTTCTGTTGACTCTGAGCTGTCGATAACCTCTCCTGGATAGGCTTCACCATACCCACATCCTGCTGAAACAAGAATGAACCAACTATCTGAACCTTGCCAACATCGAACCAATCGACCGGCAACTTACACTTCCGCCCCTACAAGGCGTCATAAGGCGATATCCGAATACTGAAATGGTAGCTATAAAACACTCCCTCAACAGGAGGCAACAATCCTCACAGCTACCCCTGAATTCCTAACACTGGATCGAGGGCGAATGCGATTTTGAGACTCACCTGAGTTCCTAACCCTGCTTGGTAAAACCTCCAAAAAAGAAATAGCCGTAACCTGGGCTCCACTGCCTGTCATAAGGTGAAAGTAGGCACCTCGCGCAGCCTTACAACCTCCCTGATATAACATTTCGCCTAACCCTCTGCCGAGTAAACGGCCTTGACTAAAAGACAAGATGGGCTGACCTCATCGGCCCGACTACTGGTCGAACGCATCACGAACTCGTACGATGGTTAACTAAACTTGGGCCTAACACCTTCGTGACCCCACCACCTTGCAGGCCGCAGGTTGACCCGCGATCGGTCCTCAACCCGACCCGCTATCGCGCAAAACTCTTGTTCCCTGATCCGGAACAATCTCACTAATCAAGTTACGAAAACCTAGTGGTCTTCTTAGCTCAACTACCCTCTTTCATTCCACACTACTCAGGGACTTATCACACAAATATATCACACGTGCACTATGCACTCCGATAAGGGTCAAACATAAAAATACATCTTTTACTCGAGATGGCCTTACCTCTAAGGTCTCCACGTATAAAACTCTAAGGCTCACACATTTCCTATCCCCCAATCTTACCCGGTTAACTAACCATGATTTCTAATCACAATTAGCACAATGCTATCTGATCATAACACTTAAGATATACTCATCTTATCACACATACTAATCTCTAGAGGGTTAAAGATATACCTGTATCTACAGCTTCACTTCCCCTTTGTCGTTCTAATCAATCCTGCCCGGCTGGGCGCATAGCTAGGAAAGGTGACGAACTACCCACTGATCCTGAAGGCTGAGTCTTTACATCCGCGCCACCTCTGGTTAGATAATTTCTCGCAAAATGGCCCTGATGGCCGCAAGCACCAACAAAAAAGATGACATTCCCCGGGATGACGCCTATCACACTGTGAACACTGGGGAAAAACTGAATCCGGCTGGCTGGAACCTACGTGTAGCTGTGAACCGGAAGCCCTGGAGTTCTGACCAACTCCGGTATACCCCGAACGTCCCGAACCTCGCGAGGACCACTGCGACCGTGGAGGTGCATATCTAATCTGCTGCTGAGGCGGTTTGCCTCGAAAGTTACCAAAGGATCCTGCCGATCGGGCCCTCTTCTGTTGTCCTTGATTAATCTGTCGATCTCTACGTTTCTCGGCCTGCTGCGCCTAAGCCCGTACGCAGGCCATGCTCATGCCTGACTGGAGAGCTACTCTTGCACAACCCTCTCTTAGATAGTCAACAAGACCCGTGATAAATCGGTACATAATGTACTCTCTGGTTGCTAACTCCCTAGCTAGTAACAAGGTCGTCTCTTTGCAATATATTCTTTCAAGCATCGGGTCGGAACCAAGGTCCAGATATCCCGCCGCAGAGGAATCGCCGCCGTGCTAAACTCGCTGGGCCGGCGTCGCAGAACTCCCCGAATGAAGCACCACCCCAGGTGATGATTGGGCCTGTGCCCTCGTAACCCTCTGTGCTCTACTCTGCTCCCTCGGTGGCCTTGCCCTTCTGGGCCCGGGTTTCCTTACGCGGAGGCATAACGGTAAGGGAAAGAAATACGTTAGAGGGGTCCAACTTATAACACAGCTCTAAGCACGATCTCAGAGTGAGAAGAATGGAAACCAATCCTAAATATCCTATAGCCTCCTGATTATTGGTGTGGTGCACAACACACCGATAATCAAGACTCTACTAGATACGGTCTGTAGACACTTTCCGAGGATTAACTGCTCTGATACCACTTTTGTCACGACCCGAACCCGGGCCCGTGACTGGTGTCTTACCCCGGGCACCCAAGTAGACATACATCAGAGTAATCAGCGGAACATAAAACAAGACATTAAATAATATGAAGTGTAAAACAGTCTTCTGAGAAAAGTTGCCTTTCGGCATATATATATAAAAACTTAAATCCGAACAGTTACATCCTTTTTACAAACTCTGCCCACAACAGTACTACATACCTCTAAGAATGATATAACAACAATGGCGGGACAGGGCCCCGCCATACCCCTGAATATAAGTACCTACAACGACAGAGGACTATACCCAAGATAAGCCTCTGGAGAAACGGAGCTTCCCAAACGCTGAACTGTGACCCTATGAGAGAGGATCAACAACTGATGTACCTCTACTGCATGAACGCAGCCCCAAGTAGGTCAAGATAACAGTACCAAGTATGTGAAATCAAAATATCGTAAATGACATCATAGGAGTCTATATAACGCCGGAGACAGATATGAGAACCACACTACAGTTCACACTAAATAAGCAGACATGTCAAGTCGTGGACTCACGCCCTCAAAGTCATCACTCAAATGTAACTATGGGTCTCACGCCCACAACATCAATCATGCCCGTGGAATACCTTCCTCACTGCCGACAGTTTATGATATAAAAGCACCAAGGAATACACATGAACACCAGGTCCCACCTGTGTCATCATAAAACCGTACGGGGTAAGTACGAAGGCATAGCCGACTACTAAAACCCACGCATCAACAAAGTCATAAATCAGATCACGAGGTCTGTCTAGACCGCCACATGATCGAAGCTGGCCACTCGCCCGCAGTATCAAATGTGCGCGTCTAGTCCTGAAACTTCCCGCAGCTCCGCATAGGCCACTCACATAGGCCCGCATGAGGTATTCCCCGCATCAAGGGTAGCTACTCCCCGACATCGTCCTGGACTCGCAGTCCGCATGGCCACATAGACCGCATGACCATATAGGCCGCACACTAACTCGAACTCGTAGCTCGCATAGGTCCTGGACCCGCATGAGGTATTCTCGAATCATAGTCCTGCATCGCTCGAGCTATACCCGTGACGGAGGCGCCTTAACCCCCGATATCATGTCAAGAGGTGAGTGGTACAATACTATCATAACGGCTTATCGTTAAACAACATAAGCACAATCAATGGAAACCCCTTTACACAAACATCACAAGATACTAACACACGTAGCATCCTAACATGTTTACTTATCAAAGCAACAAGAAAGTATTACAAGGCTATCACAAACCAACATAATCAAGTTATTCACACAAGGTACTTTCTACTTTATGTTAACAAGTTCGGGTTTTTATCCCCAAAGTACTTCATACATTAACTCTTTAAAAAAAATCCGTTTCTTTCACAAAAGTCACACAATACCCGTAGTATAAAAATAGAGTGACTATCTTTTTAAGTAAACCAAAACACTTTCCTTTGTAAAATCAAGTAACAACATTATTTTCCAAACGTTCAAGTTTGCCTAATTTCAAATGCTCAAGTTTCTCATTTTCGAAAGGTTTCGTAGTTCATAGTTTTAATCACTTAATAATATAATTCTCCTTTAAAACAATTTGAGAAACATATGCCTTATGTGAGAGTAGGTTATTCTTGTTTATAACAATCTTATTAAAGCAGCCATGATCTAGGAAATGTAATATCATTTTGTCTCATCTTAGCTTCTATGCAGATGGAGATTTCTACTGGTCTTCATAATACTTTATTAGTCAATACATTTCCCTTATTAGCGTTTGTGGGTTTGTTCGATACTTATTCTCATTTCCAAATCAAGAAACATTATTCCTTTACAAACCAAGTACTCATTACTCACGAATGAGGTTTCACACTTTTTAACAAAATTCATATTAATTCAATTAAGTCAAGTCTCTTATCTTTTAAGATCAAGTCTCTTAACTTCTAAAATCAATAAACCATCCTTTTTATCTCTCTTAAGTCGTTATACCTAACTTCCCATAAAGCTAGTATAACTCTTAAGCTTTTAAAACCAAGTATTACTCTTCTTTCAAAAAGGTTTCTTAATTCTTTTGAAATACTTCAAGATTCTTATTATTTAAACTCAAGTCAAAAGACATCAGAGTAAAATCACGTTCAGTTAACACACGTACGTCTACCGTACTATATATTCTTTTTAAAATATCATGCTCAAGAGGATAGGAAGAATCACATACCTCGCGACGATTATCGACTATTAGCAAAACGCTCCACCGCTATAAACCGGCTAGCCTTGTCCACCTTTCAAGTAGAACACGCTACTCGCAGTACTTTCAACCTAAAAAGGCCATATACGTCTATCAACGTCTAGACTACTCTGTAGAATATTCTAAGCAGAGGGTTCTCTATTCTACGGAAAATCGGCAAAGACTTCCCACCAAGTTAAACTACACAAGTCCATCAGAATATACCCTATGTAAGTCTGATCAATCCTCTTCGTAATATCCTTCTATGAATCTTATATTCATTTCTATACTACTAAGATGTAATTTCCAATTACAATAAGGTCAAGAGTATTTACCTCGATAAGCCCAAAATTATCCAAGTTTAAATGTCGATCCCGAGAAACGTTTAGCTCCAACTCGGTGCTCCAACCCGCTCGAACAACCCTTAGAAGTTCTACGCAACTTCTTCTTAATACTTCAACCAACTATGAAGATTTTCCTAAGGGTTTCGTTTTGTGACTGAAGGAAAGTATAATAGTATTTCTGGGCTTTTAGTATAGGGGTAACCTTGGAATACTACAAGGTATTTGGGCCAAGGTATTTGGGAATAGTAACAATACTTGGAGAATACTTTTCTACCAAGGGGGGGGGGGGGTGTATTTCACGAGAACAACTCAAGGTAGGGGGGTACTTTCGGCTAGCACCAGAAAGGAAGGGGGGAGTACTTCTCGGCCAAAAGGCCTCACAAAGGGAGGGTGCTCTTTGGACGAGAGCAACAAGAAGAAGGGGGAGGATTTTCAAGACTTGGAAAAGTGTGGAGTGGATGAAGAAGTCTTCAACTAAGGGGGGGTATTTATAGGGAAACCAATGGACAAGATCAAGACAAGTGGTGGGCAAGTGGAGGGTGAGGATTTTCCCAAGTGCCCCCTAGCCATCTACTCCTCAATTCACTCCAAACATTGACCCATGGTTTAGGCCACAAAACATGGCACAAAACGTGCACCCAATCGGCCACCACATCCGTCCACTTGAGGGTGACAAGTGTCGCCCTCTCGTTGGTCCAAAATATTTCATCTCTCGGAAAAATCCGCAAAAATAATAAATGTCGCAACCGAAATTTTCACTTCGCAAAGTTTGGAAAACGTTTCGTCGAAAAACAATTCTTTTCGGGGGTTGTGAACAAAATTTTCGCCCCTTGCCTAATTTAAGGCTCAAAATTTTGTACGTACGTCCTCACGTACATACTCTGGAAATACGGGGTATAAAAATTTCAATACTTCTAAAATATTCCAAAAAGTCCGAATACCAAATCTGGGAATCCAATTCCCATTAACGAACCTTTTTACTTCACAAAAACCGGAAACTTTTCCGTCGAAAAAAATCACATCTTTCTTCCTTTCCAAAATTACTATCGTATTCTCGTACGTACGTCCTCACATACATACTCTGGAACTACGGGGTGTAACATTTACTTAGTCCATAACCTACCATTAAAGGCATGTAGTTGATAGACATACTATTATCATTATAGGTTAAAGTGCTACGGGAGGCGTATTCCACTTAACAGATTGGTAGAAGAACGATAAGGTATGTGAACTATCCTTTCATCTTTTGGCATGATTTGACTTTGTAATGTAAGCGGATTTTAATCCTTATTGATACTTGATTTGATTTTATAAAGTGAGTGGACCCTAATTCTTAATGATACTGACTTGATCTTTATAAAGTGAGTGGATCCTAATCCTTAGTGATCTATTCCCTTGATAGTACTTTGGGTTTTCTAAAATGGAAGTTGTTAGATATATTCCCTTGATAGTACTTTGGGTTTTCTAAAATGAAATTTGTTAGATATATTCCCTTGATAGTACTTTGAGTTTTCTAAAATGGAAGTTGTTAGATATATTCCCTTGATAGTACTTTGAGTTTTCTAAAGTGAAAGTTGTTAGATATATTCCCTTGATAGTATTTTGGGTTTTCTAAAATGGAAGTTGTTACATATTTTCACGACCCAACCCCGGGCCCGCGACTGGTGCCCTACCTGGGCACCCCTTACAGGTATACATCAGAGAATAGCAGCGGAACATACACAACACATAAATACTTAAATAGTAGATATCAACAGGTTAGCCGATAAGGCCACCTTCCGTAAAATATACATGAACCAAAACAAAATAAGCCAGTACATTTCTGTTCTTAAAAACCCAATCCACAATGTGACTACAGACCTCTAAGAATAACAACTTTGACGGGACAGGGCCCCGCCATACCCCTGAATATACAACAACCGACCATACCAGGGATCTGAACCAGGGACAAGCCTCCGGAGTAATGGAGTTTCCCAACAGCTGAAGAGTGATCCTAAGAGTGAGGATCAGCAACCTGTATACTCTACCTGCGGCATGAACGCAGCCCCCCGAAGGAGGTCAGTACAACATGTACCAAGTATGTGAAACTGAAAGTACTGTAATTAAATCATAAAGTCTAATATAAAACTGGAGACATGTATGATAACTCAAATAACAGTACACTGTGCCTTACTAACAATGAGAGTAAACAAGAGTATACTTTACTGCATAAAAATAGGAGGCTCATGATCAAAGTAGGGTCACCCGCCCGTAGTATCATTAAGCAATCCTACTCCTGGGACTATTTCACCCGCAAGGGTCGTATGGACCCGCATGAGGTAACTTCCTCGCATAGACTGTATCCGCCCGCATAGGTCGTATAGACCCGCATGAGGTATTCCTCGCATAGGACTGGTCCGCCCCGCATAGGACTATTTCACCTGTATAAGCCCTTACGGACTCGCATGAGCTATTCCTCGCATCATGGGTAGCAAATCCACGGAATATGCAAATGCCACAAACCCGGGGAATGACCCTGTAACGAACAATATATCACTAGCACGACCGACTATCATACATAACATAAGCACTACCAGCTTATCATACATAACATAAGCACTACCGGCTTATCGTACATAACATAAGCAAGTTAAGAAATCCCCCTAACTTCTTATTATTCTTATACATATACACTCTCATGTTAATTTACTTAAGACACTAACATGTCATTATAAAAAAAATCCGGGAATTTACCCCAAAGTACTACCTACTTCAATTCTTTTAAAATGACTCTTTTCATGTAAAACTTCCAAGATACTAATAAACGTAGTATCAAGTCATATCTATTTTTCAAGACAGGTCACAATACCTTTTAGCAATACATTTATAGGCTTCTAAATCAAGTGACTTCTTTCTTTTAAAACCCTAAGCAATTGATGCCTTAAAATCAATTTCCCTTTCATTATGTCAAGTCGTTTATCATACTTACATTACTTAGAGTAAACCACTCTTTTAAACTTTCAATAAAGCTATTATAACCAACTTCCCATAAAGCCGTTATACTAGCTTTATACCTTAGATACTTACATTCTTCTTTATAACCAAGAGACTTAAACTTTCCAAACAAAACAAGTATCACATACTTTCAAAATACTTTAAGTCTCTTAACTTTTAGAAACTAAGATATCCTTAATATTCTTAAACAAGTGAGTTAAGTCCCTAACTCAACCAACTTGGACATTCTTAAAATAAGCCCAGGATATCAAATGGATTAGATTGTCAAAATCTCGTACGTCTACCATACTATATATTTACAATTATTCATGCTCAAGAGATAAGAAAGTTCCACATACCTCTTCGGTTCAATCCACTTGCCAAGCCCATTATGCCGTACGTAGTATGTCAACCTAAAATGACCATAATACGCCTATTAACTTCATACTTCAAACGTAGAATATTCTAAGTGCAAAGTCACTAAATTCTACAGAAAATCGGACAACACTTCCTTTGTTTCTACATACTTTTCCACCTTTTTCATGGTCCAAAAACCAATAACCAAACGCCACATTTAAGGCCCAACAATTCATCAATACAAAGGGGATTACACGCCTTAACAGGACGTGTAAAATTCTGCCCCACAATTGAATATCAAACTAATCCAACATAGTATGTCACTTCGGTAATTTGAGGCATAATTACACAAAGTCTTCTTTCCAATTCCTTTTTAATCCAAGTTGTTTAGCATAACATGTTATAAAGTCGCAATCGATTATAACAACTATAATCTTCAAGTAGATAACATGCGACGATTCTAGTCATCGACCAAATTGTATTTCAATTTCAAATGGCTCAACATGTCATTTCGGATTTGAGCTTCTAAATTTCCATAACACTTATCAATCTTCATAACACATATCACATGATCATTTCTAACTTATCATAACATGGAATTTTTAATTACAATAGTAAGACGAAGATTATTACCTCATTTAGCCCAAATATGATCCAAGATTACAAGTCGATCCTTAGCAACTTTAGCTCCTCTTTCCGATGTTCCAATCCACTCCGAGCAACCCTTAGAAGCTTATGAAGAACTCCTCTTCAAGTTCCAACTTCAAAGTTGAAGAACTCCTTAGGTTTTCGCATTGTGACTAACGTGAAAACGTAGTTTTTCTGGAATCTTTCTATTGAGATAACCTTACAATACTCTTAGGAACCTTGGTTTAAAGTATGGGGATTATTGGACAACAAACGGAATTTTTTTCTTCTTGATACCCACCAAACCCGAGAGCTCCCGTAGAGTTTCTTCAAATTTTCTTGAAATATGACTAAGTGTGGGAACTAGTCTTGCTACTAGTATACATATATAACATAATGGAGGGTCAAGATTAGCATATATGGATGGCTTGGATGCATTTCACTAGGATCAAGCCCAAGTGGCCCTTTGACAAGTCAATTATATCAAGCTTCAAGACTTTAGTAAGACTTGGTCATCTAACTTATGGTCAAATGACCCTTTTGCCCATGTCCAAATCGTCCAAGATAAATAAGGGGGGTGACACTTGTCGCCCTCCCGTTTGTCGCAATATTACGTTTTCCGACATTTCCATAATTCCGATAAATTTTTACTAGTCTCCAATCTTAACATTTTTGAGTTCTTACGTACGTTCTTATAAACATATCCGGAAATTCCGGGGTGTAACATTCTTCCCCCCTTAGAAACATTCATCCCCGAATGTTCTTTTGGGAGTCAAACTTAAAGATAGCGACATAGTCTCCTTACAACCCCTACATACCAATAATGCCACACGTGGCCACATAAAAATATTCATACTAAAATGTCAACCTGAACCCCATGTGTCAACGTCGGTTATCTGCATAAAGCTTCTGCTGACTCTGAGCTTACTAATAATCTATTCTGGATAAGCTTCGCCTTATCCACAGCCCGCTGAATCATGTCTGGACCAAATAACTGATCTTCGCCTACGTCAAACCAACCTGTTACACCCCGTATTTATAGGACATGTTTTAAGAACGTACGTAATAACTCACAAGTGTTAAGATTTGAGACTTGTAAAAATTTATCGGAATTATTAAATTGTCGGAAAACGTATTATTGTGACGAATGGGAGGGCGACACGTGTCACCCCCCTTATGGTTGCCTTGGAAGAAATAGGCATGGCCAAGATGGTCATTGACCATAGTCTTAGGATGGCAAGTCTTGCAAGTAGTGAGCTTGACATTATTGACTTAGTCAATGGATCCACAATGGTCTTGATATTTGTTAAGACCTCATCCAAACCACCCATTTGTTTATATATTGACCCTCCATTACACTATATAATACTAGTAGTGCAAGACAAGCTTAACACTTAGCCAAAATTTCACACAAATTTGAAGAACTCCAAGCATTTGCTCTCGGGTTCAAGGCACAAGAAAAAGAAAATTTTTGTTTCTTGTCCATTAAGCTCCTAACTTTAAACCAAGGTTCTTGAGTGTATTGTAAGCATATCTCAATAGAAAAATCTCGGAAAAAGATAGTTTTCGGGTTAGTCGCAAAACGAAAACCTAGTTGGCTTTCTAGGTTTTGTTTGGAGATTTGAAGGAAATTTGTTGGTGTTGTTCTAAGGGTCTCAACTAGCGGATTGAAGAGTCTTGAAGAGGCTCTAAGTTGCTAAGGAGCGACTTCGGATTTGGAGTTGGGTTAAGATTCGTTGAGGTATAATCTTGTCTCTTATTAGTGTTACAAGATTATATATATATTGTTGTTGTTAGATTTACATGTTGCTAGCATGAAGTTGATATGTTGGAGTTTATAAGTATTATGGATTGCTTGTAGCCTTAGATCCGAAATTTGTAATGTAAGCCATGCGAAGTTGGATTACAATTTGGTCGTTTACTAGAATCGTCGCATGTTACTTACTTGAAGATTGTAGTAGTATAATCAATTGCGACTTGATATCATGTTATTCTAACAATTTGGATTGAAATGGAAATTGTATAAGAATTGGTATTGTTGTACTCAATATGGCCGAAATTGGACTAGTAGTTGTATTAGTTTGATATCTATTGTGGGGCGGAATTTTACACGTCTAGTAGGCGTGTAATCCCCTATTGTTGATTGCATTGATTGAGCCTTAAATGTGGCGTGTTTGGTTATTGTATTCGGCCTTGAAAAAGGTGGCAAAGTAAGTAGAAACAAAGGAGGTGCTGTCCGATTTTCCGTAGAATTTAGAGACTTTACACTTATAATGTTCTACGTTTGAGGTAAGGCTTTAATAGACGTATTGTGAATATTATAGGTTGACATGCTACGGGCGGGACTTTGTACTTGGCAAGTGGTTTGACCCGGCGAGGTATGTAGAACTTTTCCTATCCTTTGAGCATGACTAGTTGCACGTATATAGTACGGTAGACGTACAAGATCTTGATATCCTTTACTAGTTTTATGAATGGCCAAGTCGGGTGAGTTAGGAGATTAACTCGCTTCTTTGAAAGTATTAAGGATGTCTTAAGTCTTATTAAAGTTAAGGGACTTGAAGAGTTTTAAAGTATGTGATACTTGTTTCGTTTTAAACGTATAAGTCACTTGGATAGGAAATTGTACTTGACTAAGGTATAAAGTGAATATAACGACTTTATGGGGAGTTGGTTATATTGGCTTTATGGAAAGATAAATGGCTTGATTTAATGAAAGGCAATTTGATTTTTAGGCATCAATTGCCTAAGGTTTTATAACAAAAAGGAGTCACTTGATTTAGAAACCTAACTTTATTTCTAAAGGTATTGTGACTTGCCTTGAAATGTAATTTGGACTTGATACTATGGTTAATAGTATCTTGGAGGTTTTCTACTAAAAAGAGTCATTTGTTTTAAAGAGTAGAAGTACGTAGTACTTTGGGTTAAATTCCCGGATTTTTATAAAAGACATGTTAGTGCCTTAGGTAAACTAAAATGAGAGTGTTTATAAACAAGAATAATAAGAAGTTAGGGGATTTCTTAACTTGCTTATGTATTGTATGATGTTCGGTAGTGCTTATGTTATGTATGATAGCGGATTTGTGCTAGTGGTATATTATTCATTACGGTCATTCCGGGTTTGTGGCATTTGCATATTAGTGGATTTGCTACCCACGATGCGAGAATACCTCGTGCGAGTCCGTAAGGGCTTATGCGGTGAAATAGTCCCACGCGGCGTCCACCTATGCGAGGAATACCTCACGCGAGTCCGTAAGGGCTTACGCAGTGAAATAGTCTCATGCGAGAATACCTCATGCGGGTCCACGCGACCTATGCGGGTGAAATAGTCCCGAGTAGATTGCTTAATGATCTTTGCGGGCGGTCCCGCTTGATCGTGAGCTTCTGCTTTATATTGTAAGTATACTACTATTTACTCATTGTTAGTAAGGCACGATATCGTAATTTGATTATCATACATTTCTCCGGCTTTGTTTTAAACTTATGATGTAATTACAGTTTTTTCCAGTTTTACATACTTAGTACATATTGTGCGACCGAATCGCCCTGGCTGCGTTCATGCCGCAGAAAGTGGTAAGGTGGTGGATCCTCATTCTTAGGATCACTTATCGACGTCAAGCTCCATTTCTCGAGGCTTGTCTCTTTGGTACGCTGATCTTTCCACGATGTTGTAGATTTATGTACATTCGTGGTATGGCGGGGACTGTCCGCCACGATTGTTATTCTGAAGGTCTGTATTCACATATATGGTTGGTGTAAGAAGCGAGTGTTATATTGTACTTTTGATTATGTTTATATTATGGAAGGTCGCCTTATACGCTAGCTTTGTGATGTTTATTGTTTACACATGTGTTTATGTTGTGTATGTTCCGCTGCTATTCTCTGATGTATACCTGAACGGGGTGCCCAGGTAGGGCACCAGTCGCGGCCCGGGGTGTTATACCCCGTATTTTCTAGAGTATGTACGTGAGGGAATACGTACAAAAGTTTAGCCTTAAAAGTTAGGCATGGACGAAAATACTTGGGCACAACTCACTAAAAGAATCGTTTTCCGACGAAACGTTTTACACAACTCGCGTAGGATAAATTCCGGCTATGTCATTTCTAATTTTTGCGGATTTTTCCGAGAGACGAAACACTTTGGACCAACGAGAGGGCGACACTTGTCACCCTCTCCTTGGTGGATGTGTGGACGGCATTAGGGCCGATTGGAGTGCCAATTTTGTCAAGTAGTTGGTAGGATATTTTGTGTGCAAGTTGGCTAGGTACACTTGCCCTAATCTTGACCTTACACTTGCCTAACACTTGGCTAAATCTTGGCCCTTGGTTGGCCATCCCTTGACCTATAAATACCCTCTTGAGATGAAGAGTTCTTCATCCACAAAAACTTTCCAAGTCTAAAATCCTCTCCTCTCCCTTAAGCCTTTTCGTCCAACACACACCCCCCCCCCCCTTGAGAAGCTTAGCCGAGGCTATCCCCCCCCTAGCCTAGCCGAAATCTACCCCCCTCCCTTGGTAGAAAAGTTGTCTTCTAGTATTGTTATAATGCCCAAAATACCCTAGCCCAAATCCCTTAGTACTTTGTAGAAGTTGTGAAGAACTTCTAAGGTTTCCTTGGAGCTACCGGAGCGTACAACTTAGGAGCTAAACCTTGCTCAGGCGCGACTTCTATCTAGGATATTATTGGGCTTACCGAGGTAAATAAACTTGTCCTTCTTTTGTAATTAGAGAATACATACTGTAGAAGTATAGAAATAAGTATCAAAATACTTAGAAGAATGTTACATAATAGAATTGAACTGTTATCACAGTAGAAGGGTTTAAAAGAAGAATAATCAAACTGTACTTACTTAGGACTGTTTTCACAGTAGACTTGAGTAGCTCACCGGGTAGGGAAGTGCTGCCCAATTTTCCGTAGGATAGAGAACCCTCTCGCTTAGAATTGTTTTGATTAGTTCAAGCGTTGATAGGCGTGTCGACTATTATAGGTTGATTCTTCGCGCGACATATATTCAACTTGGGTGGTTTTCACGAGAAGGTATGTGATTCTTCCTAAAGCATGATATTTTTAAAATATATATATAGTAAGTAGGCGCATACGTGTTAAGCGAATAATAACTACGGCAATGTCTTTCGACTTAAGCCCGAATAATACTTACGGCAATGTCTTGCGACTTAAGCTGAATAATAAGGATCTTAAAGCATTTCAAAAGAATATTGAATCATTTTCTTACGTAAGAGAACTAATTGGTTTTAAACATCAAGCTTAAGAGTTATACTAGCTTTATGGGAAGTTAGGTATAACAACTTAAGAATGATAAAAGGAACGATTTACTTATGTGTTTATAACAGACTTATATTGATTTATGAAAGAATAATAAAATGGTTTGATAAGTAGACATGATATGATGCTATGTGTGGTAGTGACTTGTAACATTTGTATAAAAGGGTATTCTTGTTGTGCTTATGTGGTTTAACGATAAGTTGTTATGTTGGTATTATATCACTCACCTCTTGACATGTTCAGGGGTTAAGGCGCCTCCGTGCGGTAGACTCAGTGATGCAGGACCATGATTCGAGAATACCTCATGCGGGTCCAGGGACCTATGCGGAGCTACGGAGTTCGAGTTAGTGTGGGGTTATACCTCATGCGGTCTACATGTGGCCATGCACTACGAGTCGGGGCGATGTCGAGGAGTAGCTACCCTCGACGCGGGTTATATACCCTATGCGGGCCTACGTGAGTGGCTTCTATGCGGACTACGGAGTCCGTGATTAGGCTTGCATGGTGATACTACAGCAATTGGCCTCGCCGATCATTCGCGACCTAGAAAAGACTTCTGATTTACCTATTGTTGCTCTTGTTTGTGATGTGCACTATGTGCGGTTTCTGGTTGTTTCATACATATTTGTAAACTGGTTTTAAAATGATATGATTTCATTTAAGTACTTTCTGATTTCACATACTTAGTACTGTTGTCTTGACCTCCTTCGGGGTGCTCATGCCGCAGTAAGGGCAACAGTGCTAGATCCACATCCTTAGGATCTTTTTGCATTGGTGTTAGGAGCTCCATCTTCTCCGGAGGCTCTACTTTTGGTATGATCTCCCTGTATTGTAGATAGTTTGTACATTCAGGGTATGGCGGGGCCCTGTCCCGCCATAGTTGTTTACTTCCTTAGAGGTCTGTAGTCCTATTGTACAGTTGAGATGTAACTGCAAAACTATGTTATGTATATATGCCGAAAGGCGACATTTTCTCACATAAAAATGTGTCTCTTTTACAACTGTTTCATGTCTTGTTTTATATTCCGCTGATTACTCTGATGTATGACTACTTGGGTGCCCGGGTAAGGCACGATCCACGCCCCGAGCGGTCGTGACACGGTCGGGTCGTGACAAAAGTGGTATCGAACGCTTAGTCCTCGGAAAGTGTCTGCATCGCGTGTCTAGTAGTCTTGATTATCGGTGTGTTGTGCACCACATCTATCATCGTGAGGTGCAGGACATTTAGGATTGGTTTCCATTCTTCTCTCCGAGATCGTGCGAGAGCCGTCTTATTAGGTTGAATCCTCTCGACCTATTCTTATGAAACGATTATGCCTCCACGGAAGCGGCGAGCCCGAAGGGCAAAGCGGCAGCGAGGCGCTAGTGGTACTCGAGGTTACACGACTCAGCACAGACTATACCGAGGTAGTGGCGGTCGGCGAGTTCAGCCACGCGGCAGACATTAGAGGCCGAGAGTGGCGGTAGCTCCAGAGGTTCCGTGCGAGCCTCGGTCCCACACCAGAGCCGAGTATAGAGACTACGAGCGATCCGGTTATTGACGATATAGTAAGAGCGGTGGCACGACAGAGCAGCGGCTAACCCAGAGGCGGCGGTTTGCGGATCCGGGATTTTCTGGGTTGTCATCCGCCCGAGTTTTATGGTTCGAGGTCTGAGGAGGATCCGCAGGAGTTCATTCGGCAGCTACAGCAGACCATGCAGGTTCTTAGGGCTTCAGAGACAGAGTCTGTTACGCTAGCCTCTTACCGGTTATGCGATATTGGGTTGAACTGGTTTGAGTCGTGGTTGCTTTCGAGAGGTGATGATGCCCTTCCAGCTATTTGGGAGGAGTTTACAGAGGCCTTCATGGATCACTTTTTGCCTCCTGAGATGAGGAAAGCCCGGGTAGATAGATTCTTGACCTTGAGGCAGAACGGGAGGACTATCAGAGAGTATAGCCTGGAGTTTGACTCCTTGGCCAGACATGCGCATACTATTGTAGCTGACATGGCGGATAGGGTTCATCGTTATGTGATGGGGCTAGACCGTCATATGATTACTGCATGCTTGGGGGTGGCTCTTCAGCCCGGTATGGACATTGCCAGGATGCAGGCCTATGCGCAGGGGATAGAGGATAGAGAGAGGGAGGACCAGATTGACTCGAGCCACCAAGAGGCCGTGACATCGTGGTCTCAGGGCGCTGAGGCGGACAACCTCAGCAGCAGACTAGGTCCACATTCCAGCCAGCACAGAGTGCTCCGTCATGGTTTTCTGGCAGGAGGTCTGATCAGCCAGGTCATTCAGGAGCAGGTCAGGGATCCAGGACTTCGGGGTTTCAGGGAGGCAGAGATCGTCACCGATCGAGACCACCCACATCTCGGTGTGCTCGATGCGGTAGATCTCACCCAGGCGAGTGTCATGTCCCTGCAGGAGCTTGTTACTCTTGTGGCCAGCTGGGCCATTTGAAGAGAGATTGTCCATCTAGAGGCAGCATGAGTGTTACGGTGCAGCCGACAGGATCAGTTGCAGGGTCTTCTTGACATAAGACTACACTTTCGTACGTACGCCCTTACGTACATACTCTGGAAATACGGGGTATAACATTCTCCCCTCCTTAGAAACATTCGCCCCGAATGTTCCTTCCCAAGATAGCTAACGATAAGGTTCCTCATAACTTAAACAGTTTGCATATGCCACAAACGGCCACAAAACAACACTTAGGCATAAACGATAATGAAGATTTACAAGTAGGAAAGTGAATTACTTGGAGGTGTGGGGAATAGGTGAGGATACTTCTGCCTCATGTCCTCCTCAGCTTCCCACGTCATCTCCTCCCTGAGCTCGTTCCGCCATAAGACTTTGACGGAAGCCACGTCCTTGGTCCGCAGACGCCTAACCTGACGATCGATTATCGCTATGGGAATCTCCTCATACGATAACCCCCGGTCACACCGACATCGTCAATCGGGTGCACCTAGATGGATCCCCGATACATCTCTCAGCATAGAAACATGAAACACCGGATGCACTGCCTCCAGATCGGACGACAGATCCAACTCATAGGCAACCTTGCCTACCTGCGGACAATCGATACGCCCAATGTACTTGGCGAGTTTCCTTTCTTCCGAATCTCATCAAACCCTTCATGGGTGACACCTTGAGAAAACCCAATCATCAACCTCGAACTCCGGATGCCGACGGCGATGATCTGCGTATGACTTCATCGACTCGAGTCGCCAAGAACCTCTCCCGGATAAGCTTCACCTTATCCACTGCCTGCTGCACCAAATCTGGTCCCACTAACTGCACCTCGCCCACATCGAACCAGCCTATCGGCGATCGACTTCTCCCATACAAGGCCTCGTAAGGCGCCATCTCGAATCTTGGAGTGGTAGCTATTATTATCGCAAACTCAACTAGAGGCAAATGATCCTCCCGCTACCACGAAGTCAATAACACAGCTCGCGGATATCCTCGAGTGCGGATAGTGCGCTCGCCTGTCCGTCGCATGCGTGGATGGAATGCGATTCGTGCTCACCTGCGTCCCCAAACCCTTCTGGAAAGATCTCCAGAAGTTAGCCGTAAACTGGGCTCCTGCATGCGATATGATCGAAATAGGGACTCCATGCGATCGGCGATCTCTCGGATGTAAAGTGCGCATAATCCTCACCGAAAAAGTCGCCCCGACGGAATAAAGTGGGCTGATTTCACGACTGTCGGCGATAACCCATATAGAATCATGTCTCCTCCGAGTGCGAGGTAATCCTGTGATGAAGTCCATGTTGATCACCTCCCACTTCCGGTCGGGATCTCTATCGTCAGAACAAACCACGGGGCCTGCGGTGCTCTACCTTCACTGCCGACAACACGCACCGAGCTACGAACTCGCAACGTCCTCTTCAAGCCATCCCACCAATACACGGATCTAAGGTCGTGGTACATCTTGGTCGACCACGGATGGAGTAACGCCGCGCTGTGTGCTTCCCCAAGAACCTTTGCCAAGTCTCAAACATCCGGAACACACAACTCGCTCAAACCTTAGCACCCCATCGTGCTACCTCAAAGGACCCTTCCTCACGAAGAGCCGCATCACGATAACGTGTCAAAATGGATCCTCGAATGTTGCCTCTTCACCTCTCGACGATGGAAGACTCGCAACCTCACGAACTCGAACCTGCGCTATCGAATCAATCAAACGAACACCAAGGCTCGCTAATCGATGCAAATCACGAACCATGTCCTTCCTCTCTGCCGCACATCGATGGACTCCCATCAACCTACGACTAAGGCATACGCCACAACATTGGCCTTCCGGTGGTACGGGATATCAACATCGTAATCCTTAAGCAACTCTAACCACCGTCTCGCCGTAAGTTCAGCTCCTGCAGGTGAAGATATACGGAGGCTCTTGTGGTCTGTATAAATATCCACATGAACCCCATACAAGTAGTGCCTCAGATCTTGGCGTGAATCACCGCGCGACTCCAAATCATGGGTGGGTAGTTCCTCTCGTGTTTCTTCACCGCCGGGATGCATACGCTATAACCTTGCCCCGCTGCATCAACACACATCCCAACCCGATGCACGACGCATCACAATACACGACATAACCGTCGACCCTGCGAAGAGTAAGAACGGGGCGGCCGTCGCCTCTCCTTCAAGAATCGAAACCACGCCACAAGCATCACCATCAAACTTAGCCGCCTCGAGTCACCTAGTCAATGGTGCGAGATAGAAGCAAACTTCTACGAACCGCCGATAATAACTCGCAAGGCCCGTAAAATCGCGAACCTCGCTGAGTAAGAGGTTCAGGCCAAGTCTGACGCCTCGATCTTGGCCGTATCCACCGAATACCATCGCCCACAATATGCCCAAGAAAAGCCACCGGCTAACCAAAACTCACATTTGGAAAACTTGGCGTATAGCTGTCCCGAGAATCACAAGATCGCCTCAAATGCTCGCATGCTCCTTCTCTGGCGAGAATAAACCAAGATATCATCAATGAACACTATCACAAACGTGTCCAAAATGGTTTGAACACTCGGTTCATCAAATCCATGAATACTGCCGAGCATTGGTCAATCCAAAAGACATGACCACGAACTCATAATGCCCGCACGGGTCCGAATGCGATCCTAGGGACATCCGCCTCTCGACTCGTGCTGATGATAGCGATCGCAGATCAATCTTGAGAAACATCTCGCACGCAATCGGTCGAACAAATCATCAATCACGGGAAGGGTATTCGTTCTTAATGGTCACCTTGTTCACCGTCAGTAATCAACACACATGCGCAGCGTCCCCGCCCTTCTTCTTCACGAACAATACCGCGCCCCGGGAGAAACACTAGGCACGATGAAGCCCTTCTTCTCCAAAGAAATCTCTAAGGTGATCCTTCAACTCTCTCAACTCGGCGGTGCCGTTCTCATGCGGCGGAATGGAAATAGCCGAGTGTCCGCAAAGACATCGATACAAAACTCTATCTCCTCTCGGAGGGATACCGGAGGTCGTCGAAACAGCGTCTGGGAACTCTCGACTCGAACCGATGAAAATTTGGTACCGCATGCCTCGGTATCAAACACCCAACGAGATGGTAGATATACCCTTTCGCACCATCTTCCTAGCCTTGAGGTAAGAAATAAACCTACCGCCAGCGTCTGGTGTTCCTCCCACTCGATAACCGGCTCCCAAGAAAGCGAACCGTACCACTCTCTCCTGCGGTCTACATTGGCATAGCAAGAAGCTAGCCAATCCATGCCAATGATCACGTCGAAATCCATGTATGCTGCTCTATCAAGTTCGCTAGGTCCGACGACTGCATAAAGTCACTGGACAAGCTCTAAATACCCGCCGAGCTACCACTGAATCACCCACTGGCGTAGCTACCTCGAAAGGGTCTATGGACTCAGGCTCTATCCCTATCCTACTAGCAACAAGGGGAGATATATAGGACAGAGTAGAACCGGATCTATCAAGGCATACACATCAAATCCAGAAACTGATAAGGTACCTGTGACGACATCAGGTGAGGCCTCCTGATCCTGCCGACTGGACAAGGCATAAATACGGTTCTGAGGACCGCTAGAACTGGGACCCGAGCCACGACCTGCCGCGACCTGGCGGTCCATGAGTACCACGCTCCGGGCGAGTAATCGTCGGGATGAAGAAGACCGCAAAAAGAACTCGTAGGTGACCTACTATACGCGACCGCCTCGGTCGACAGCTTCCAGCAAAGTGACCTTGCTGGCTACAATCAAACAAGCTCGTAGCGGCACCACAACTCCCGGTGGGATCTACCGTGTCGCCACACCGGCGGGGTGGTCCCGATCGGCTAGTACTCTCGCCGCTCGACGCTCGAAGCCACGGGCCCCAGTGCGCCCTCGAATATCACGGGCCTTGCGAGGGCGGTGCAGGAGTGCTCGAGCCGGGCCGTGGTGAAAATCTAGCTCGCCTTCCGAGGCCGCCAAAGACGATAGCCACCAAAAGACCTCGTCCCGGTCTTGCCTGCTGCTGTCACAACCCGTCGCCTCTACGCCTCGCATCCAAGAGCATGAGCTGCGTGCGGTAATCGCCCATACGGTGAAGAGAAACACCCGCACAAGATTCGCCATATAATCATCTAGCGGTGGCGTGGCGGTGCACCTATCCTCCATATTCGCTACTAACGCTGGGACATATCGAGCCAATGAATCAAACTCGACATTGTACTCCTAATTGGCGTCCCTCCGCCTCGGTAACAAAAATCTATCGGCCGTGCCTCCTCATCCGTGGAGGTAAGAAGTGAGTGAGGAAAGCCTCGAGAACTCATCCCAAGTAGCCGGGACGCGTGCTCTCCCCGGGATAACTCCCACGAATCAAACCAATCGACTGCGGTATCACGTAGCCGATGCGAACCGAAGGTCACGGACTCGGTCTCTGACGCCTTGATCACCCGCATGATCCTCTGCAACTGTCGGATGAACTCCTGCGGATCATCCTCTGGCCTCGACCCGTAGAACTCTGGCGGGCTACAACTCAGGAAATCCCGTAGCCTCAAACTGTCTGCCCTCGGGTGAACCACGGGTGCAATCGGGCCGAATCGAATCGCCAGATTCGGCTGTCCTCATGTCGCCACGATCACGGCGAATCGCCATCTCTCTAACCCATCTCATCCGCTCCAGTGTGGATGGAGGTGGAGGGTACTGTGGTCTCATCACCACCGCTGCGACCTAAACCCTCCTGGGTCGGCGGCGTCGTAGAACTCGCCGTCTCTGGTATAGACTGGGCCCGAGCCCTCGTGACTCTAGGTGTCCCACTAGCAGCTCCCTCGGCTGCCTTGCCCTTCTGGGCCCGGGTTGCCTTACGTGGAGGCATAACTGTTACAGAAAAGGAATACGTTAGAGGGGTCCAACTTTAACACAGCTCTAAAGCACGATCTCAGAGTGAGAAGAATGGAAACCAATCCTAAATATCCTATAGCCTCCTGATTATTGGTGTGGTGCACAACACACCGATAATCAAGACTCTACTAGATACGGTCTGTAGACACTTTCCGAGGATTAACTGCTCTGATACCACTTTTGTCACGACCCGTTCCGGGGCCCGTGACTGGTGCCTTACCCGGGCACCCAAGCAGTCATACATCAGAGAAAATCAACGGAAATATAAAACAAGACAAGAAACATTATTAAAAAGGAGAAACAGTTTATCTGAAGAAAAGCTTGTCTTTCAGCATATATATATAAACATTGTTTTGCAGTTACATCCCAACTGTACAATAGGACTACAGACCTCTAAGGAAGTAAACAACTATGGCGGGACAGGGCCCCGCCATACCCTGAATGTACAAAACTATCTACAATACAGGGAGATCATACCCAAAAGTAGAGCCTCCGGAGAAGATGGAGCTCCCGACACCAACGCAAAGATCCTAAGGATGTGGATCTAGCACCTGCTTGCCCTTACCTGCGGCATGAACGCAGCCCCCCGAAGGAGGTCAGTACAACAGGTACTAAGTATGTGAAACTGTAAAGTACTTAAATGAAATCATATCATTTGAAAACCAGTTTACAAATAACAACCAAGGAAAACCGCACATAGTGCCACATCATAAACAAGAGCAACAATAGGTAAACTGTAGCAGGTCTTCTCTAGGCTGCGGATGATCGAAGCAGGGCCAATTGCCCATAGTATCATTATGCAAGCCTAATCCTGGACTCCCATAGTCCGCATAGGCCACTCACATAGGCCCGCATAGGGTATAACCCCGCATCGAGGGTAGCTACTCCTCGGCATCGTCCTGGACTCGTAGTCCGCATGGCCACATAGACCGCATGACGTATAACCCCGCACACTAACCTGGAACTCTCGTAGCTCCGCATAGGTCCCCCGGACCCGCATGAGGTATTCTCGAATCATGGTCCCAGACCGCCTGAGTCTACCCCGCATCGGAGGGAGGCTTAACCCCCGGTAACATGTCAAGAGGTGAGTGATATAATACTAACACAACAGCTTATCGTTAAACAACATAAGCACAACAAGAATACCCTCTTATACAAACGTTACAAGACACTAACACACATAGTATCATATCATGTCTACTTATCAAAACCATCTTATTATTCTTTCCATGAATCAATATAAGTCTGTTATAAACACATAGTTAAACTGTTCCTTTTATCTTTCTTAAGTTGTTATACCTAACTTCCCATAAAGCTAGTATAACTCTTAAGCTTTTTGTTTAAAAACCAATTAGTTCTCTTCTGTTAAAAATGATTCAGTATTCTTTTGAAATGCATCAAGATTCTTATTATTCAGGCTTAAGTCAAAAGACATTGCCGTAAGTATTATTCAGGCTTAAGTCAAAAGACATTGCCGTAAGTATTATTCAGTTAACACATGTACGTCTACCGTACTATATATATATTTTAAAATATCATGCTTAGGAAGAATCACATACCTTCTCGGCGAAATCCACATGCAAAGTCGAATATGTCGCGCGCAGAGAATCAGCCTATAATAGTCAAATACGTCTATCAACGTCTAGACTATTCTGTAAACAGTTCTAAGCAGAGGGTTCTCTATTCTACGGAAAATTGGGCAGCACTTCCCTACCCGGTGAGCTACTCAAGTCTACTGTGAAAACAATCCTAAGTAAGTATAGTTCAATTATTCTTCTTTTAAACCCTTCTACTGTGATAACAGTTCAATTCTATTCTGTAATATCCTTCTAAGTATTTAATACTTATTTCTATACTTCTACAGTATGTATTCTATAATTACAAAAAGAAGGGTAAGATTATTTACCTCGGTAAGCCCAATAAAATCCTAGATAATACGTCGATCCTGAGCAAGGTTTAGCTCCTAAGTTGTACGCTCCGATAGCTCCAAGAACCCTTAGAAGTTCTTCACAACTTCTACTAAGTACTAAGGGATTTGGGCTAGGGTATTTTGGGCATTATAATAATACTAGAAGGCAACTTTTCTACCAAGGGAGGGGGGGTAGGTTTCGGCTAGGCAAGGGGTTGCCTCGGCAAGCTTCACTCAAAGGGGGAGGTGTGTTGGGCGAAAAGGCTCAAGGGAGAGGAGAGGATTTTCAAGACTTGGAGAAAGATTTGTGGATGAAGAACTCTTCATCTTAAGGGGGGTATTTATAGGTCAAGAAGTGGCCAACCAAGGGCCAAGATGATGCCAAGTGCAAGGCAAGTGTAAGGCCAAGATTTGGGCAAGTGTACCTTAGCCAACTTGCACACAAAATATCCTACCAACTACATGACAAACAAGGCCATCCATTCGGCCCTATACCGCCCACACATCCATCAATTAGAGGGTGACAAGTGTCGCCCTCTCGTTGGTCCAAAGTGTTTCGTCTCTCGGAAAAATCCGCAAAAATTAGAAATGACATAGCCGAAATTTATCCTACGCGAGTCTTGTTAAACGTTTCGTCGGAAAACGATTCTTTGTGTGAGTTGTGCCCAAAAAAACGTCCTAGGCCTAAACTTTTAAGGCTACACTTTCGTACGTACGCCCTTACGTACATACTCTGGAAATACGGGGTATAACAACATCGGCTGTCGATCCCCGCTTATAGGATCACCTTTCAGCATATTGGGAAGCTTCGTTCCTTCGGAGGCTTATCTTTGGTATGTTACCCTGAGTCTGTAGGTTCTTGTACATTCAGGGGTATGGCGGGGCCCTGTCCCGTCATAGTTGTTGTAAAAATCTTAGAGGTGCAGTAACCTTTGTGGCGGGGTTGTAAGGATTATGCTTTCAAATGTCATATATATATATATATGTTGAAAGACAACCGTTTTGGTTGGCCTATTTTCTTTTATCTTGATACATGTCTATTTAAAATGTTTAAGTTTTTATTTCCACTGGTTTTCTCTGATGTTGTATCACTAGGGTGCCCGGGGTAAGACACCAGTCACGGGCCCGGGTTCGGGTCGTGACAAAAGTGGTATCAGAGCAGTTAGTCCTCAGAAAGTGTCTACAGACCGTGTCTAGTAGAGTCTCGATTATCGTTGTGTTGTGCACCACATCTATAATCAGGAGGCTGCAGGACATTTAGGATTGGTTTCCATTTCTTCTCATTCTGAGATCGTGCCTTAGAGCTGTGTGATAAGATTGACCTCCGACATACTTCGCTTTTACGATTATGCCTCCGTAAAGCAACCCGGCCCGGGCGGCAAGGCACAGAGAGGAGGCGCGAGTAGAGCAGCGGCAGAGACCACAAGACTGAGCCTCGATCCGCAGCCGAGCAGAGGAGATGAGTTACAAGGAGGCGATTAATGGCCGTGGTTGTGGCAGACTTGAGGATAGCCGGACGCAGCAGCCCGATGCACCATGGTTCACCCTAGATCGATAGTTCGAGGCTACGGATTTTTGAGTTGTAAACCGCCGAGTTTTATGGGTCGAGGCACGAGGATGATCCGCAGGAGTTCATCCAAGCGATTACCGGATCATGAGAGTGATCAATGCATCGGAGACCGAGTCGGTGGTCCTAGGTTCGCATCGGCTGCGTGATACCGCAGTCGACTGGTTTGATTCGTGGGAGCTGTCCCGGGGAGAGAATGCACTTCCAGCTATATGGGACGAGTTCTCAGAGGCATTTCTTGCACATTTCTTGCCTCCCCAGATGATGATGGCTCGGGCAGACAGATTTTTGGTGTTACGGCAGAACGGGCGTACGGTTCGGGAGTACAATGTGGAGTTCGACTCATTGGCGAGACGTCCGTGTTAGTAGCTAGTATGGAGGATCGAGTGCACCGATATGTTACAGGGCTCGATGATTACCTAGCAGAGAGTTGTTCGGGTGTAGCTCTTCAGCCGGGCATGGACATTGCCCGCATGCAGGCTTATGCACTTGGATGTGAGGAGCGGAGAAATCGACGGAATGACCGAGATCAGCAGAAGAGGGCCAGCGGCAGGTCCTTTGGTGATTTTCGAGGCGACCGCCTCGAAGTGAGCCGATTATGCGCCCACCGGTGCAAGTGGTCCCCACCGTCGTCGACGCGTTGGAATATTCAGGAGCGGTCGGGGCCCTGTGGTTCAGATTTTCAGGGGAGTAGGAGTGCTCGCCGGATGAGGCCACCCGTATCTCAGTGTGACCGTTGTGGTAAAGCCCATAGAGGGGAATGTCGTACTGGTTTGGGAGATTGCTATACTTGCGGCCGACAGGGCCATTTGACGGGAGACTGTCCGACCAGGGGTAGCACTGGTGGGATAGCACAGACTACTAGAGCAGTTGCGGGTTCTTCACCTTCCATAGCTAGGCAGGATGTTCATACACCAGCAGCTACACGGCGTGATCGCGGTGGAAGTTCCCAGTTTTAGCGGTCCTTTGAACCGCCTATTTTCAGGTATATCCTTAACCCTCTAGAGACTTGTATGTATTGATGTTATGATGATGTGTTAAGTGTTATGTTCGGATAGCGTTGTGCTAATGTGATTTAAAAATCTGGCTAGTGAAAAAGGGTAAGCCTGGGGGTGAGAAAATGATGAACCTTAGAATATTACAGTTGAGACCTTAGATGTAAGGCCGTCTTGAGTACAAGTTTTTGCGAGTGATCTTTGTCAGAACGTATAGGTATACGTGGAAAATTGTGGGAAAATTCCGTGAGTTGGGTAAATGAAAGTGGTAGCTTTCATGATGTGAATTAGTAAGATTGTTCCGTATCGAGGAACAAGAGCTTGATGCGTTAAGTAGGTCGGGTTGGGGCCATGTTGCGGGCCAACCCGCAGCCTGTTTCGAGGTGGGGTCAGCTCTGGGTGGTCCCGCCAGGTGGTAGGGTCACGAGGGTGCTAGGCCCAAGTTTAGATGACCATCGTATGAGTTCGTGGATGTGTTCGACCAGAAGCAGATCGTGAAGGCCGGGAATGGTCTTAAGGGAGATTGAGGTTAGTAAGATGACCAAGTTTGGAGGTGGTGACTCCAAAGTTTTGGGAACTAAAGCGATGACTGAAGTGTGGTACGTATACTAGAAGAGTTCAAGTGTTCGAGAAGGGCTCGACGAGTAAGAAAGGAAGAGAACGTGTGTTATTTCGTGGCCAGATGTGGCGTTGGCAACTTGTTAGAAGAACTTCATCGTTATCCGTCTTGAGAAGGAACATTCGGGACGAATGTTTCTAAGGAGGGGAGAATGTTATACCCCGTATTTCCGAGTATGTGCGTGGGGCGTGCGTAGAAATTTTGAGCCTTAAAAGTTAGGCTAGGTTGAAATTTGGGCACAAGTCAGAAAGAGTCGTTTTTCGACGAAGCGTTTTGCTAAACTTGCGGGAAAATTCGCTATGGCATTTATAATTTTTGCGGATTTTTCCGAGAGGCGAAACATTTTGGACAACGGGAGGGTGACAAGTGTCACCTCACATTGGAAGGAAGGGCGCAAAGTGGGCGAAATAGGTGGCTTGTAGTTGGTAGGATATTTTGTGCAAGTTGGTGTGGTAGATGGATAAGGTGCACATGGCTTAATCCTAGCCCTACACTTGCCTAACACTTGGATGGATCTTGGCCATTGGTTGGCCATTTCTTGACCTATAAATACCCCTTTGGAAGACTTCTTCATCCTAAAATCTTCCTAAGTCTTGAAAGCTCTCTTCCTCCCTTAGTGTAATATCTCGCCCAAGAGCCCCCATTTGAGTGTGGCCTTTGCCGAGAGAAATACCCCTCTGTGAGCCCTAGCCGAGGCAAACCCCTTGCCTTGCTATTTTCGTATAATACCCCCCTTTGTGGTGTAGAAATACTCTTCTAGTATTGTTATAATGCCCAAATACCTTAGCCCATATACCTTGTAGTACTTTCCAAAGTTACCTCTATACGTAGAGCCCGAAAATACTATTATACTTTCCCTCTGTCACAAAAACGAAACCCTAAGGAAAACCTTCATAGTCGGTTGAAGTGTTAAGTAGAAGTTGCGTAGAACTTCTAAGGGTTGTTTGGAGCGGATTGGAGCACTCGGAGTAGGAGCTAAATGTTGCTCAGGAGCGACATTAAACTTGGATAATTTTGGGCTCATCGAGGTAAATACTACTGTCCTTCTATTGTAATTGGGAATTACATACTGTAGTTGAATTGAAATGAATATTAGATTCATAGAAGAGAATTGAACTGTAATAAAAGGATATTACAGAATAGACTTGAACTGAAATCACATCAGAAGAAACATAAGTAGAAGTTTAAACTGTACTTACTTAGGACTGTATTTACAGTAGACTGATAACCTTTATTGGTTGAATGTTCTGCAAGTAGCATGTGCTACTTAGAAGGTGGACAAGGCTAGCGGTTATAGCCGTGAGCGCTTTTGCTTATAGTCGATAATCGTCGCGAGGTATGTGATTCTTCCTATACTCTTGAGCATGAATATATATATAGTACTAGACGACGTGTGGCAATGTCATTTGACTTTAGCCGGAATAATAATAAGATTGTCGTATTTTAAAAGTATATATATATAGTCCGATAGGCGACGTGTTAATCGAGCGTAGTTGTACGGCAATGTCTTTTGACTTAAGCCTGAATAATAAGAAACTTGAAGTAATGAGTTAAGAAACCATTTTTGAAAGAAGAGTAACACTTGGTTTTAAAAGGTTTTAAAAAGAGTTATACTAGCTTTATGGGGAGTTAGGTATAACGTCTTAAAAGAGGTAAAGAAAATGGTTTACTGATTTTAGAAGTTAAGAGACTTGATCTTAAAAGATAAGAGACTTAACTTAATTGAATTAATATGAATTTTGTGTGAAACCTCATTCGTGAGTAATGAGTACTTGGTTTTTAAAAGGAATAACGTTTTACTGATTTCGGAAATCAGAATGAGTATCGACAAAACCACTGCAGCGTTAATAAAGGAAAATGTAATGAATAATGAAGTATTATTAAAACCAGTAGAAACCTCCATCTGCACAGAAACTAAGATGAGACAAAATGATATTACATTTCCTAGATCATGGCTTCTTAATAAGATTGATTATGAATAAGAATAACCTACACTCATATAAGGCATATGTTACTCAAATGTTTTAAAAGAGATTAAGACATTGAACTATGAAACTTCTATAAAACAAAGAGCCTTGAGTAATTGAAATTAGGCAAATTGGAACCTTAGGCAAAAGAATGTGGTTGAAAAGGAAAGTGTTTTGGTTTACCTAAAAATGTGAGTCACTCTATTTTATACTACGGGTATCGGGTGACTTTTATAAAAGGAATGGATCTCTTTAAAAGGAATTTAACGTACGTAGTACTTTAGGGTTAACACCCGGATTTTGACATAAAATGAAAGTACTGTGAGTTGTGTATAACTTGCCTATGCTTGTTGTTGTATAACTTGCCTATGCTTGTTATTGTGTAAACTGCCTATGCTTGTTGTTGTGTAACTTGCATGTGCTTGTTGTTGGATAACTTGCCTATGCTTATTGAGATAGTCTTTGTTGTGCAAGAATTGTGTTTCTATTCTACCGCGTCTCTCGATGGAGGGCCGGTTGACTTGTTGAGAACTTACTTGGACATACCGGCAGTGACGAGAGATTCCACGGGTACGCTTCCATTATTATTATTACATGGGCATGTCTACACCGATGATGTGGACATGTGACCATTATGGTTATTTATGGCGAAGTATCGTGACTTACGGTTGTGATCGGTCGTAGCTGTTTACTTGCCCCCGCCTACGTGGCGCGGTGGATCTGGTATAGGTTATTGCACCGCCACGCGTGTCACCAGCGGCGAATGCTCGTGACTTACGGTTGTGATCGGGTCGAGCTGTTTACTTGCCCCGTCGGCTATGTGACGCAGTGGATCCGGTATAGGTTATTGCATCGCCGCGTGCCGACCGCGAGTCGATTTGGATGAAGCCGTGACTTACGGTTGTGATGCAGTGCGTGGCGATTCACTTGCCCCGTCGGCTACGTGGCGCAGTGGAGCCGGTGGAGGCTATTGCACTTGCCACGTGTCGGCCGTGATATGGTTGTGCGATATTATTGTACGGTCGGATCCGGTAGTTATACTTGCCGTCACGGTTTTATGACACAGTGGGACTCGGTGTTCATGTATACTCCTTGGTGTTGTTATATCATAGGCTGCGGTGAGGAAGGAATTCCACGGACACAGTGATGATTTGGAGGCGTGAGTCACGACTTGATATAATCGTTTATATGTTGCGTCTTGTAGTTTGGTTATCATACATGTCTCGCTTTATATAGACTATTATGATTTCATTTCTGATATTTTGATTTCACATACTTGGTACTGTTATCGACCTCCTTCGGGGGGCTGCGTTCATGCCGCAGGTAGAGTTACATCGGCTGTCGATCCCCGCTTATAGGATCACCTTTCAAGATATTGGGAAGCTCCGTTCCTTGAGGCTTATCTTTGGTATGTTACCACAGTGCAGTAGGTTCTTGTACATTCGAGGGGTATGGCGGGCCTGTCCGTCATAGTTGTTGTAAAAATCTTAGAGTGCAGCCTTTGTTGTGGCGGGGTTGTAAGGATTGTAACTGTTCAAATGTCATATATATATATATGTTGAAAGGCAACCGTTTTGGTTGGCCTATTTTCTTTTATCTTGATCCATGTCTATTTAAAATGTTTAAGTTTTTATTTCCGCTGGTTTTCTCTGATGTTGTATCACTAGGGTGCCCGGGGTAAGGCACCAGTCACGGGCCCGGGTTCGGGTCGTGACACGGCCCTCCCCGAGAGACACGGTAGCACAGAATCAAAACACTTGTACAACAAAGGCTATCACAACAAGCATAGGCAAGTTCAACGTACTTTCATTTTATGTCAACAATCCGGGTTTCAACCCCAAAATACTACATACTTTCATTCTTTCAAAAAGACCTCTTTTTACGTAAAAGCCACACGATACTAATACTCGTAGTATCAAAACACGTTTTCTTTTCAAACCAAATTACTTCACCTTCGTAAAAATCTTTACAAGACTTTTTAAAATCAAGTACTCTATACTTTTTAAACCAAGTGCTTTTCTTTTAAAACAACATCAAGTATACTTTTAAAATTCAAATAACTTACCCTTTTCAAAACAAGTAACCTATACTTAAATCAAGTTACTTCTCCTTTTCCGAAATCAAGTCGTTTATAAGTCAAGTCTCTTATCTTTCAAGATCAAGTCTCTTAACTTTCAAAATCAAGTCGTTTAGCTTTCAAAATCAAATCTTTCTTTTATCTTCATAAAGTCGTTATAACTAACTTCCCATAAAGCCATTATAACACTTTATGTTTTAAACAAACAAAATTCATTTCACACACGTACGTCTACCGTACTATATAGTTCACAACAATCATGCTCAAGAGTATAGGAAGAATCACATACCTCTTCGGCTTAATCCACAAGCCAAGTCGAGTATGCCGCGCGTAGAAGATCCACCTATAATATTCACAATACATCTATCAACTTCTAGTTCTCTTTATAGAATAATTCTAAGTACAAGGATCCTTATCCTACAGAAAATTCGGCAGCACCTCCCCCCCCGCAATCACATAAATAACCTCCTATAACAAGGCCTGCTACCAAGCCAACAACTCCAAGGGGATTACACGTCTAACCGGACGTGTACAATTCTGCCTCACAATAATACTACACAAGTCTACTGTAAATACAGTCTAATGTAAATACAGTTCAATCATTTATAATCATCCTTCCAATATATCTTATACTCAATTCTAAATTACTACAATATGTAATATCCAATTACAATAGAGGGACATAGATCATTACCTCGATAAGCCCAAAATTATCCAAGATTATAAGTCGATCCTGAGCAACGTTTAGCTCCAAATCCTTACGCTCCAACCCGCTCCAAGAAACCCTTAGAAGTTTCAAAACAACTTCTCTTAACACTTCATCTAAGCTATGAAGATTTTTCTAGGGTTTCATTTTGCGACTATTGGAAAAAGTAGTATTTCCGGGCTCTTATGTTGGGATTAATTTAGAATACTACTAGGGATACTAGGCTAAGGTATTTGGGATAATACAACAATACTTGAAGTATTTCTCTACACAAAGTGGGGGGGACGAGAGCAAGCTAAAGGGAGAGAGTATTTGCCTTGGAAAATCATTAAGTGTGGGATGATAATAAGTCTTGAACTAAGGGGGTATTTATAGAGGAATCAAGGGTCAAGATCATAGCAAGTGTGTGGTCTAGATTGGGCCATGTGTGTGTGGGTCCCACCACACCACATGGCCAACAAAAACAAGAGCCAAGTGCCATGGCCATTTCGGCGAGGACAGTGGCTAGACAACATCCTCCAATTACATGGCCACCTAAGGGGGTGACACGTGTCGCCCCCTTACTCGTCCAAAATATTTCGTCTTTCGAAAATATCCAAAATACCGAAAATCTCGAAAACAAAGTGGGCCCCACAAAACCGTAAATTTCTCCCGTGGGCCCCACGTTACCATTTCCGAAAATAAAATCCCATAATTCTAATATAATCCAAGAAGTCCAAATACCAAATATGGGAATTCAATTCCCATTAACGAACCTTTTTCCTTCACAAAATCCGGAAACTTTTACGTCGAAAAATCACATCTTTCTTTCTTTCCAATATTCGCCGTGTATTCTCGCATGCGACGTCCTCACATACATACCCTGGAACTACGGGGTGTAACATTCTTCCCCCCTTAGAAACATTCGTCCCGAATGTTCCTTCAAAGTCTCAAAACATAAATGTGCCGGTATAGTCTCCACCACTATACTTACATAACCAATTATGCCACACCTGGCCATAATATAACCTATGCGCAAAACTCAATTCCGATCCTACGAGGAATCATTTCTAATATCACAAAAGCTCCCACGCATGGTCTAAAGGATACTCCTTTCGCATCTTCACTTCACAAAAGAATTGTTATACCCCGTATTTCCAGAGTATGTACGTAAGGACGTACGTACAAAAGTTTAGCCTTAAAGTTAGGCCATGGACGAAAAAGTTTGTGCACAACTCACTTAAAGAATCATTTTTCGACGAAACGTTTTACTAAACTCGCGTAGGGTAAATTCCGGCTATATCATTAATAATTTTTGCGGATTTTTCCGAGAGACGAAACATTTTGGACCAACGGGAGGGTGACACTTGTCACCCTCATTGGACGGCAAAGGTGACATTGTTTGGCACGTTTTTTGTGCCTTTGCACAAGTCAAGGAGTTGGTAGGATATTTTGTGTAGTAGATGGATAAGGACACTTGCCTAAATCTTCACCCTACACTTGCCTTGCACTTGGAATCATCTTGGCCATTGGTTGGCCTTTGCTTGACCTATAAATACCCCCCTTAAGATGAAGAGTTCTTCATCCACAAATCAATTTCCAAGTCTTGAAAAATCCCTCCCCCTCTCTCTAAGCATTTCGTCCAAGCCTCCTCTCCCCGAGAAGGCCTTGGCCGAATACCCCATAAAAGAAGCCCTAGCCGAAACCTACCCCCCCTCCCTTGGTAGAAGAGCTGTCTTCCAAATACCCTAGCCCAATTCCCTTATAGTATCTTAGTAGAAGTTGTTGGGAACTTCTAAGGGTTCTTGGAGCTTTCGGAGCGTACAAATTAGGAGCTAAACCTTGCTCAGGAGCGACTTTTATCTAGGATATTATTGGGCTTACCGAGGTAATAATCTTATCCTTATTTTGTAAATAGAAAATACATACTGTAGAAGTATAGGAATAAGTATAAATACTTAGAAGGATATTAAAGAATAGAATTAAATCATTATCACAAGAAGGGTTTAAAGAAGAATAATAGATTTGTTTTCTGAGACTTGAGTAGCTCACCGGGTAGGGAAGTGCTGCCCGATTTTCCGTAGAATAGAGGACCCTCTACTTAGAACTGTTTTCAGAATAGTCTAGACGTTGATAGGCGTATTGACTATTATAGGTGATTCTCTGCGCGACATATTCGACTTGGCAGGTGGATTTCGCCGAGAAGGTATGTGATTCTTCCTATACTCTTGAGCATGATATTTTAAATATATATAGTACGGTAGACGTACGAGTGTTAACTGAATAATAACTACGGCAATGTCTTTTGACTTAAGCCTGAATAATAACTACGACAATGTCTCTTGACTTAAGCACGAATAATATGATCTGAAGCATTTCAAAAGAATCCGAATCGGTTTTAACAGAAAAGCAGTTGGTTTTTAAACAAAAGCTTAAGAGTTATACTAGCTTTATGGGAAGTTAGGTATAACCACTTAAGAAAGATAAAAGAATCATTTACTTAATTGCTTATAAAAACCTGTATTGATTTACGTAGGTGTAGTAAGATTGTTTGATAAATACAAATATTATGATGCTATGTGTGTTAGTGTCGTGATGTTGTGAAAGGGGTCATCCTTGTTGTGCTTACGTTGCTAGACGGTAAGTCGGTTATCTTGTTATTATATCACCTACCCTCGATGGTTATACCGAGGGCTTGCCACCCTGATGCGGTCTATACGGCTATGCGGTCTGTGAGACTATGCGAGCTGCGGAGCTCGAGATTGATCATTCGGTGTTTTAGCCCGTCACGGGGATGCCCTATGCGGTCTGTGTGACTATGCGGTCTATTGAGACTATGCGGACTGCGGGAGTCCAGGAGGGTACCGGGGGTTAGCTACCCCCGATGCGAGGAATACCTCATGCGGGTCTGTGTGTGACCTATGCGGACTGCGGGAAGTCCAGGACTAGGCACGCATAATGATACTATGGGCGATTGGCCTTGCTTCGATCATTCGCGGACTAGGAAAGACCAGTTACAGTATATCTATGTTGCTCTTGCTTATGTTGTGGCACTA
The DNA here is from genome assembly GCA_029844215.1 of Przewalskia tangutica. Taxonomy (NCBI): domain Eukaryota; kingdom Viridiplantae; phylum Streptophyta; class Magnoliopsida; order Solanales; family Solanaceae; genus Przewalskia; species Przewalskia tangutica. Next base: position 72,828,479 of record CM056727.1, read on the forward strand.
TGTGCGATTAATCCGTTGTATTTGCAAATGGTTTTAAATACTTTGATTTTACTTGATGCTTTACGCTTTCACATACTTAGTACTGTTATCGACCTCCTTCCGAAGTGCGTTCATGCCGCAGTAAGGGCAAGCAGTGCTAGATCCACATCCTTAGGATCTCTTTGCTTTGGTGTCGTGAGCTCCATCTTCTCCGAGGCTCGACTTTTAGGTATGATCTCCTGTTGTTGTGTATAGTTTTGTACATTCAGGGTATGGCGGGGCCCTGTCGCCATAGTTGTTTACTTCCAGAGTGCAGTAGTCCTATTATGCAGTTGGGATGTAATCGCAAAACTTGGGTTATATATATATGCCGAAAAGGCAAGCTTTTCTTGAGATAAGCGTGTCTCATTTTACAAGCTGTTTCATGTCTTGTTTTATATTCGATTACTCGATGTATGACTACTTGGGTGCGGGTAAGGCACGATCCACGCGAGCCGAAGGTCGTGACAAAAGTGGCATCGAGCGATTAATCCTCGGAAAGTGTCTGAGATCGTATCTAGTAGAGTCTTGATTATCGGTGTGTTGTGCACCACACCAATAATCGTGAGGCTATAGGATATTTAGGATTGGTTTCCATTCTTCTCACTCGAGATCGTGCCTTAGTCTTTGTGTTATAAGTTGGACCCCTCTAACGTATTCCTTTTCTTTAACAGTTATGCCTCCACGTAAGGCAACCCGGGCCCAGAAGGGCAAGGCAGCCGAAGGAGCTGCTAGTAGGACACCAAGAGTTACGAGGCACGTGCCCGATTCCCGAGGCGATACCTCGGACGGCGAGTTCCATGACGCCACGACCAAAGAGACCACAGTACCACACCTCCCTCCCACACCGGGCGGAGGAGTTAGGGTACAAGGAGATGGCCCAGATATTCGACAGGATTGTGGACAGACATGAGGACAGGCTGATCTGGCAGTTCGATTCGGCCCGCATGCTTTGTGGTTCACCCGAGGGCAGATAGTTTGAGGCTACGGGACTTCCTGAGTTGTAGCCCGAGTTTCTGGTCGAGGCGGGAGGATGATCCGCAGGAGTTCATCCGTCGGCTCTGAAGGATTATGAGAGTGATCAGGGCGTCGGAGACCGAGTCCGTTATCGTCGGTTCGCATCGGCTGCGTGATACCGCAGTCGATTGGGTTGATTCGTGGGAGTTATCCCGGGGAGAGCACGCGTCCCCAGCTACTGGGGATGAGTTCTCGAGGTTTTCTCACTCACTTCTTGCCTTCACAGATGAGAGGCGTGGCCGACGATTTCTGTGCGAGGCGAGGGACGCGATTATGGAGTACAATGTCGAGTTCGATTCTTTGGCTCGATATGTCCCTGCATTGGTAGCGGATATGGAGGACAGGGTGCACCGCTACGTCACCGGGCTAGATGATTATATGGCCGAGTCTTATGCGGGTGTGGCTCTTCAGCCAGGCATGGACATTACCCGTATGCAGGCTCACGCACTTGGATGCGAGGAGCGAGATCGACGAGTCGATAGATATCGACATCGAAGAAGGCCGGGGCGGCCGGTTCTTTTGGTAGTTCGGTGTGGGCGGCCTCGGCCGATCTAGATTTGCACCCGGCCCTTCGAGCACTCCAGCATCATTGTCGATCTGACCCGAGTATTCGGCGGTCGGGGCCCAGGACTTGATTTCGAGGTAGAGGTGCTAACCGATCGAGTGCCTTTCGGTGTGCCCGTTGTGGTAGATTCCATTCGAGGCGTAGTACTACTCGAGGATCTTGCTATACTTGTGGCCGCAGGTCATTATGCGAGTTTGTCCGGCCGGGGCGGCGGTAGTAGGGCTCACCTACAAGGTGCATTGTCGGTTCATCATCTCCTACGATTACTCGCCCGGAGGCGGTACTCATGGACCAGCAGTCGCGGCGAGGTCGTGGCGCGGGTCGATCTAGCGGTCCTCGAGCGCATTTATTCCTTGTCGGCCGGCAGATCGTGAGGCCTCACGATGTCGCCACAGTACCTTATCGATCTCGATATTGATGTATATGCCTTGATAGATCCGGTTCTACTGCATCTATATATCTCCCTTATTGCTAGTAAGATAGGGATAGAGCACGAGTCCATAGACCGCTTTCGAGGTAGCTACGCGATGGGTGATTGATGGTAGCTCGGCGGGTATATAGGGCTTGTCGATGACCATTCTGATCGTCGGACCACTGGACTTGATAGAGTTGGATATGACCGATTTCGACGTGATCATGGGTATGGATTGGCTAGCTTCTTGCTACGCCAATGTAGCTGCGAGGAGAGAGTAGTACGGTTCGCTTTTCTGAGGCCGGTTATTGAGTGGGAGGAGCCTTTGTATCGCGAGGGGTAGGTTTATTTCCTACCTCAAGGCTAGGAAGATGGTGCGAAGGGTATATCTACCATCTCGTTCGGGTGTTTGATAACGAGGCTGCGGTACCAGATTTTGATCGATTCGGTAGTCAGAGAGTTCCCAGACGTGTTTCCAGACGACCTCCCGGGTATCCCTCCTGAGAGGGAGATAGAGTTTTGCATCGATGTACTGCCAGACACTCGGCCTATTTCTATTCCGCCATACAGAATGGCACCTGCCGAGTTGAGAGAGTTGAAGGACCAGCTGAGAGATTTGCTGGAGAAGGGTTTCATCAGACCTAGTGTTTCTCCCTGGGGAGCGCCGGTATTGTTCGTGAAGAAGAAGGGCGGGGCCGCTGCATGTGTGTTGATCTGAGCGACTTGTCACGACGTTCGGGGCGTGGATCGTGCCTTACCCGGGCACCCAAGCAGTCATACATCAGAGAAAATCAGCGGAAATACAAAACAAGACATGAAACAGTTGTAAAATGAGACACAGTTTATCTGATGAAAAGCTTGCCTTTCGGCATATATATATAAATAACCCAAGTTTTGCAGTTACATCCCAACTGTACACTAGGACTACATACCTCTAAGGAAGTAAACAACTATGGCGGGACAGGGCCCCGCCATACCCTGAATGTACAAAACTATCTACAATACAGGGAGATCATACCAAAAAGTAGAGCCTCCGGAGAAGATGGAGCTCCTGACACCAATGCAAAGAGATCCTAAGGATGTGTGTTATACCCCGTATTTCCAGAGTATGTACGTAAGGGCGTACGTATAAAAGTTTAAAGCCTTGAGTAGGCAAAGTGACTTGGCCGATTTATGTTTGTGCACAACACCCGTTTAGAGTCGTGTTTAAAGCGTTTTCCACGACTTCGTAGGGGAATTTCCGGCTATGTCATTTCTAATTTTTGCGGATTTTTCCGAGAGACGAAATGTGTTGGACCAACAAGAGGGCGCCACTTGGCACCCTCTCATTGGTGGACTTCAAATCGTCCATTGGACGAAAATGGCTAAGCTTGGCACGTTTTTGTGCCTTGGCACAAAGTCAAGGGTAGGTAGGATATTTGTGTTTGGTAAATCCTAGCCCTACACTTGCCTAACACATGGATTGATCTTGGCCTTTGGTTGGCCATCCCTTGACCTATAAATACCCCTCTAAGGTTGAAGACTTCTTCATCCAAAATGCCTAAGTCGTGAGAGCCTTCCCCCTCCGCCGGTTCGTGAGGCCTCTTGGTGAGAGATGTCCTCCCCTCCTAGTAGTGTGGTAGTGGGTACCCCTAGCCTAGTTGCTTTCGTATAATACCCCCCTCTCTTGGTAGAAATACTCTCAAAAGTATTGTTATAATGCCCAAATTACCTTAGCCGTATACCTTGTTGTATTCTAGGTTATACCTATCTGAAAAGCCCAGAAAATACTATTATACTCCGTCGGTCACCAAAACCACCTAAGGAAAATCTCCATGGTTAGTTGGAGTAGTATGTAGAAGTCGGTTAGAACTTCTAAGGGTAGTTTGGAGCGGGTTGGAGCGCACGGAGTTGGAGCTAAACGATTGCCCAGGATCGACTTTATACTTGGATAATTATGGGCTTATCGAGGTAAATATCTTGTCCCCCTATTGTAAATTGGAAATTACATGTTTGTTGAATATATAGTTGAAGTATACTATATATAGTGCGAACGTAGTTGTTGGCAATGTCTTTTGACTTAAGCTCAAGAATCGAACTCGTAATTACATAGGGTGTATTCTGATGAACTTGTGTAGTAATCTTGTGGAGTAGAATTGTACAGTTCGGGTTAGATGATTAACCCCTGGTTGGCTTGGTAGCGGCCGTTAGAGGAGGAGATTTCTGTTGTTGCGGGAGAGTCGCCAAATTTTACGTAGAATGTTCTACGTTAAGATCTAGATTTTAATAAGCGCCTTGTGGCCTTATAGGTTGAAGTGCTACGTGTGGCGTAATCTTACGGACTAAGGAGTAGTCGACGGTTTGAGGTACTCGGGCGTTTTGCTATTAGTCGATAATCGTCGCGAGTTATGTGAACCTCTTCCTATCTCTTCTAGCATGAAATGTGTGAACTATGTGGTACGGTAGGCGTCGTGTGCTAAATGTATTTGATTGGTTTAAAACATAAAGTGTTATAACGGCTTTATGGGAAGTTGGTTATAACGACTTTATGTTGGTGAGAAAATACATATGGTTTTTAATAAGGTAATCGATTTGAATTATAAGCGGCTTGTTATGTGTTAATAAAGAACTTGAAGTATTTCAAAAGATTTTTGGAATCATTTTGAAAGAAGAAGTAATACTTGGTTTTGAAAACTTAAGAGTTATGCTAGCTTTATGGGAAGTTAGGTATAACGGCTTAAGAATGTTTTCTTGATTTGGAAATCGAATGTGTATCGACAAACCATCTGCGGCGTTAATAAAAGGAAATGTTTTGACTAATTAAGTATTATTAAAACCAGTAGAAACTTCCATCTGCATAGCTAAGATGAGACAAAATGATATTTCCTAGATCACTACTTTGTAATAAGATTGTTATAAACAAGAATATCCTACTCACATATAAGACTTATGTTTCTCAGTTGTTTAAAGGAGAATTATATTCTTAAATGAATAAGACTATGAACTCTGAAACCATTCTAAAATAAGAAACGTGAACATTTGAAATTAGGCAAACTTGGGCGTTTGGAAAATAATGTTGTTACTTGATTTTACAAAGGTAAGTGTTTTGGTTTATTTAAAAAGATCACTCTATTTTATACTACGTATTGTGTGACTTATGTGAAAGCAATCGATCTTTTAAAAGATTTAATGTATGAAGTACTTTGGGGTAGATACGAACTTGTTAGCTTAAAGTACCTTGTGTGAATAACTTGATTGTGTTGGTTTGAGATAGCCTTGTAAATACTTTCTTGTTGATGTGATAAGTTAAAATGTTAGGATGCTACGTGTGTTAGTATCTTGTGTGATCGTGATGTAAGGGGGTCATTCTTGTTGTGCTTACGTTGTTAAACGTTAAGACCTTTTAACTATTATTGTATCACATAACCCTTTGACTTATTATACCGAGGGCTTGCCACCCTTGATACGGGTCTTTACGGCCTATGCGGTCCTCGTGACTATGCGGAGTGCGGTAGCTCCAGGATTGATCATTCCGGGTGTTTAGCCTGATGCGGGGGATTCCCTATGCGGTCTGTTGAGACTATGCGGTCTTTTGAGACTATGCGGGTTGCGGGAGCCTAGGCGGATACCGAGGGTTAGCTGCCTTCGATGCGGGGTATACCTCAGGCGGTCTGGGACCATGATTCGAGGAATACCTCATGCGGGTCCGTGTGTGACCTATGCGAGTCTGCGAGAGTTCGAGGATAGACACGCATTGATATTGCGGGCGAGTGGCGGCTTCGATCATGTGGTGCGGTCTAGAAAGACCTCGGGATACAGTTTGTGGTATTTTTGGTACTGTGGGTCTTAGTAGTCGGCTATGCCTTCGTACTTGCCCCGTACGGTTTTATTGTGATAACTTTTGAGTCCCTGACTTGACATGACTGCTTATTTATTGGTGAACTGTAGTTTGGTTATCATACATGTCTCCTGCTTTATATAGACTACTATGATTTCATTTACAGTATTTATTTTCAGTTTCACATACTTGGTACCTGTTATCGACCTCCTTGGTGCGTTCATGCCGCAGGTAAAGGTACACCAGTCATTGATCCTCGCTCTTAGGGTCACAGTTCAGCATTTGGGAAAGCTCCGTTTCTCCGGAGGCTTATCAGTGGTATAGTCCCCTGTTGTTGTAGGTGTTTACATTCAGGGGTATGGCGGGGCCCTGTCCCGCCATTGTTGTCGTATCATTTCTTAGAGGTCTGTAGTACTGTCGTGGGCAGGGTTTGTGAAAAGGATTAAACTGTTCATTTGTAAAAGTTGTTATTTATATATGCCGAAAGGCAAGTTTTCCTCAGATTACTGTTTTGTACTTCACTTGTTTCATGTATATGTTTTATGTTCCGCTGATTACTCTGATGTTGTGTCACTAGGGTGCCCGGTAGGCACGACCACGCCCGCCGGTCGTGACAAAAGTGGTATCGAGCGATTAATCCTCGGAAAGTGTCTACGCATCAGATCCAAGAAGTCTTGATTATCGGTGTGTTGTGCACCACACCAATAATCAGGAGGCTATAGGGTATTTAGGATTGGTTTCTATTCTTCTCACTCTGAGATCGTGCCTTAGAGCTGTGTTGTAAGTTGGACCCTCTGACGAAATTATTTCCCTTATCGTTATGCCTCCGCATAGGGCAACCCGGGCCCAGGAGGGCAAGGCAGCCGAGGGAGCTGCGAGTAGAGTTCAGAGGGTGGCAAGGGCTCAGGCCCAACCATTACCTAGGGTAGTGCTTCATTCGGGGAGTTCTGCGACGTCACTAGCCCCAGCAGAGTTTAGCACGGCGGCGGCAGTTCCTACTGCGGCCATGATATTTGAACCTTCAGTTCCGCGACCGGGAACAGTGAGTATAGAGTATACCGATGTACCGCGAGTCTTGATGACTATCTAAGAGAGGGTTGTGTAAGAGTAATTCTTCAGTTAGGCTTGAGCATGGCCTGTGGTCGGGCTTATGCGCAGCAGGCCGAGAAACGTAGAGATCGACGGGTTAACAGCGACAGAAGGGGGCCAGAGCAGCAAGGTCCTTTAGTAATTTTCGAGGCGAGTCGCCTCACCAGCAGATTAGATATGCACCTCCGCCAGTGCAGAGTGGTCTTCCACGGATTTCAGGACGTTCGGGGTATGCAGGAGTTGGTCAGAACTCCAGGGCTTCCGGTTCACAGTGTGACAGACGTCATCCCGGGGAATGTCGTCTTTTTGTTGGTACTTGTTGTACCTGCGGCCGTCAGGGCCATGTGTCGAGAGAGTGTCCTTGTAGGAGGACTTAGCCTTCAGGATTGGTGGGTAGTTCGTCATCTTCCTTAGCTATGCGCCCTACGGGGCAGGTTTGATTAGAACGACTAAGGGGAGTGAAGCAGTAGATATAGATATATCTTTAACCCTCTAGAGTTTCGTTTATGTGATAAGGTGAGTATACCTTAAGTGCTATGTTCTGATAGCAGTGTGTTAGTTGTGTTTAGAAATCATGGTGGGTTAACCGAGTAAGATTTTGGGGGATAGAGAAGGTGTGAACCTTAGAATGTTTTACGTAAAGACCTTAGAGGTAAGGCCATCTCGAGAAGAGGTGTAGTGTTATGTTTGACCCTTGTCGGAAGTGCATAGTGCACGTGAGTTATGTTGGGATAGGTCCCTAGTAGTGTGGAATGAAAGGGGGTAGTTGAGCTAAGAAGACCGCTAGGTTTTCAAACGTGATTAGTGAGATTGTTCGAATCGGGAGCTAGTATTGCGCGTTGCGGGTCGGGTTGAGGCCACGCCGCGTCAAACCGCGTAGGTTTGGTGGTGGGGTCAGGTTGTGGTGGTCCCGCTTGTGTTAGGGTTGTGAGGGTGTTAGGCCCAAGTTTAGTTAACCAGACGAGTTCGTGGATGCGTTCGACGATGGTCGGGCGATGGGCAGCCCATCGTGTTCTTGATCAGACCGTTTACTCGGCCGTGTTGGGTTATCCGAAAGGTTGTAAGGCTGCACGGGTGCCTACCTTCACCTTATGTCGCATGCTGAAGCCAGTTGTGGCTATTTTCGTTTTCTAAAAGTTTTACCGTGCAAGGATAGGCACTCGTGAGTCTCGATCACATTCGCCTCGCCGTTGTTTGATTTCGAGGATAGTTGTGGGATTGTTGTCTCCTGTGGAGGAAATGTTTAAGCTACCATTTCAGTGTTTGGATATCGCCTTATGAAGCCTTGTAAGGGCGGAAGTGTAAGTTGCCGGTCGATTGGTTCGATGTTGGCAAGATTCAGATAGTTGGTTCAGGCTTGTTCCAGCAGACTGTGGATAGTGAGAAGCTTGTCTAGAAGAAGTTCTGGCAGCTCAGAGGAATTGTGCGGATAATCGGCGACGACGTTTAGAGTTCGAGCCGACGGTCTTCTGAAAGCACCACCGTCAGGGTGACGAGTTAGGAATACAGAGGGAACTTAGCCCGAGTTACTTTGGGCCTTTGTGAGTTCATGTGAAGGATAGGCCAGGTTGCCTATATGTTAGCTTTTGTCGTCCGACTTAGGAGGCAGTACGTCCGGTCTTTCGTATTGTTATGATCGGGAAAGTATCGGAGATCCATCCAGAGTGTTCCCAGTTAATGATGACCACGTTAGAGATAGTAACCCCGAGTTTTGGAAATCAAGCAAAGGTCGAAATGTGGTAAGAGTTCGAGTGTACGACAGCCTTAGGGATCGCATGCAGTCCGGTACCGTTTGTTGGGTCGCCGGAGTGACACTAGAACCTCGCGGCAAAGTGACAAAAGTGGTATCAGTGGTATCGCGAGCATAGATGTGATCATTTCTTTTTTTTGTAAAAGAAGGTGCGAAAGAAGTATATTATAGACCCCGGTGAGAGGTGTTATGGTGATGATAGAGGTGTTTCCTCGTGGACTTGGATGTAGGCTTTTTGCGCAAGTTGTTTCTGTGGCCATGTGTGGCAAGGATTGTTCTCGTAAGTATAGTAGTGAAGACTATACTGGCGCGCGTTTGTCTTGAGATTTAAAGGGAACATTCGGGACGAATGTTTCTAAGGAGGGGAGAATGTTATACCCCGTATTTCCAGAGTATGTACGTAAGGGCGCACGATAAAAGTTTAAAGCCTTGAGTAGGCAAAGTGACTTGGCCGATTTATGTTTGTGCACAACACCCGTTTAGAGTCGTTTTTCGACGAAACGTTTTCACAGCTTTCGTAGGGGAATTTCCGGCTATGTCATTTCTAATTTTTGCGGATTTTTCCGAGAGACGAAATGTGTTGGACCAACAAGAGGGCGCCACTTGGCACCCTCTCATTGGTGGACTTCAAATCGTCCATTGGACGAAAATGGCTAAGCTTGGCACGTTTTTGTGCCTTGGCACAAAGTCAAGGGTAGGTAGGATATTTGTGTTTGGTAAATCCTAGCCCTACACTTGCCTAACACATGGATTGATCTTGCCTTTGGTTGGCCATCCCTTGACCTATAAATACCCTCTAAGGTTGAAGACTTCTTCATCCAAAATGCCTAAGTCTTGAGAGCCTTCCTCCCCTTTCGTGAGGCCTCTTCGAGAGATGCCCTCCCCTCCTAGTAGTGTGGCCGTGGGTACCCCTAGCCTAGTTGCTTTCAGATAATACCCCTCTCTTCGTAGAAAAACTCTCAAAATAATTTTTATAATTCCAAAATTACCTTAGCCGTAAAAATAGTTGTATTCTAATTATATTCCTATACGAAAAGCCAAGAAAATACAATTATACTCCCGCTACCACCAAACCGAAACCCTAAGGAAAATCTCCATGGTTAGTTGGAGTAGTATGTAGAAGTTGGTTAGAACTTCTAAGGGTAGTTTGGAGCGGGTTGGAGCGCACGAGTTGAGCTAAACGATTGCCCAGATCGACTTTATACTTGGATAATTATGGGCTTATCGAGGTAAATATCTTGTCCTCTATTGTAATTGGAAATTACATGTTGTTTGAATATATAGTTGAAGTATACTATATATAGTAATCGAACGTAGTTGTTGGCAATGTCTTTTGACTTAAGCCCAAGAATCGAATCGAATCGTAATTACATAGGATCAGACATGAGACTTGTGTAGTACCGTGGAGTAGAATTGTACCCGTTCGTTAGATGATTAACCCCTGGTTGGCTTGGTAGCCCGTTAGAGGAGGAGATTTACGCTGCCATGTGGGAGGTGCGCCAAATTTTCAGAGAATGTTCTACGTTAAGATCTAGATTTTAATAAGCGCCTTGTGGCCTTATAGGTTGAAGTGCTACGTGTGACGTAATCTTCCGACTAAGGAGTAGTCGACGGTTTGAGGTACTGAGCGTTTTGCTATTAGTCGATAATCGTCGCGAGGTATGTGAACCTCTTCCTATCTCTTCTAGCATGAAATGTGTGAACTATGTGGTACGGTAGACGCATACGTGCTAAATGTATTTGATTGGTTTAAAACATAAAGTGTTATAACGGCTTTATGGGAAGTTGGTTATAATGACTTTATGTTGGTGAGAAAATACATATGGTTTTTAATAAGGTAATCGATTTGAATTATAAGCGCTTGTTATGTGTTAATAAAGAACTTGAAGTATTTCAAAAGATTTTTGGAATCATTTTGAAAGAAGTAATACTTGGTTTTTGAAAACTTAAGAGTTATGCTAGCTTTATGGGAAGTTAGGTATAACGGCTTAAGAATGTTTTTACTGATTTCGGAAATCAGAATGTGTATCGACAAACCATCGAGCGTTAATAAAAGGAAATGTTTTGACTAATTAAGTATTATTAAAACCAAGAGAAACTTCCATCCGCATAGAAGCTAAGATGAGACAAAATGATATTTCCTAGATCACTACTTGTAATAAGATTGTTATAAACAAGAATATCCTACTCACATATAAGACTTATGTTTCTCGATTGTTTAAAGGAGAATTATATTCTTAAATGAATAAGACTATGAACTACTAAACCTTTCTAAAATAAGAAACGTGAACATTTGAAATTAGGCAAACTTGACGCTTGGAAAATAATGTTGTTACTTGATTTTACAAAGGTAAGTGTTTTGGTTTATTTAAAAAGATACTACTCTATTTTATACTACGGGTATTGTGTGACTTATGTGAAAGCAACGGATCTTTTAAAAGATTTAATGTATGAAGTACTTTAGGGATAGATACCCGAACTTGTTAGCTTAAAGTACCTTGTGTGAATAACTTGATTGTGTTGGTTTGAGATAGCCTTGTAAATACTTTCTTGTTGATGTGATAAGTGAAAATGTTAGGATGCTACGTGTGTTAGTATCTTGTGTGATCGTGATGTAAGGGGTCATTCTTGTTGTGCTTACATTGTTAAACGTTAAGCCCGTTGTACTATTATTGTATCACATACCCCTTTGACTTATTATACCGAGGGCTTGCCACCCTTGATGCGGTCTTTACGCCTATGCGCGGTCCTCGTGACTACGCGGAGCGCGGTAGCTCCGGATTGATCATTCCGGTGTTTAGCCCGACGCGGGGATTCTCTATGCGGTCCGGCTGAGACTATGCGGTCTTTTGAGACTACGCGGGTTGCGGAGCCTAGCGGATACCGAGGGTTAGCCGCCGACGCGGGTATACCTCAGCGATGCGGGACCATGATTCGAGGAATACCTCACGCGGGTCCGTGTGACCTATGCGAGTCGCGAGAGTTCGAGGATAGACACGCACATTGATATTGCGCGAGTGGCCGCCTTCGATCATGTGCGGTCTAGAAAGACCTCGGGATACAGTTTGTGGTATTTTTGGTACTGTGGGTCTTAGTAGTCGGCTATGCCTTCGTACTTGCCCCGTACGGTTTTATTGTGATAACTTTTGAGTCCCTGACTTGACATGACTGCTTATTTATTGGTGAACTGTAGTTTGGTTATCATACATGTCTCCTGCTTTATATAGACTACTATGATTTCATTTACAGTATTTATTTTCAGTTTCACATACTTGGTACTGTTGTAATCGACCTCTTCGGGCCGCGTTCATGCCGCAGTAAAGGTACACCGCCATTGATCCTCGCTCTAGGGTCACGCCAAAGATTTGGGAAAGCCCGCTTCTCGAGGCTTATCGCCGTATAGTCCTCGTTGTTGTAGGTGTTTACATTCAGGGGTATGGCGGGGCCCTGTCCCGCCATTGTTGTCGTATCATTTCTTAGAGGTCTGTAGTACTGTCGTGGGCAGGGTTTGTGAAAAGGATTAAACTGTTCATTTGTAAAAGTCGTTATTTATATATGCCGAAAGGCAAGTTTTCCTCGACATCGCTTTGTACTTCACTTGTTTCATGTATATGTTTTATGTTCCACGACACTCGATGTTGTGTCACTAGGGTGCCCGGTAAGGCACCACCACGCCCGCTGGTCGTGACAATGTGGATCTAGCACTGCTGCCCTTACTGCAGATGAACACAAACAAGGAGGTCAAGACAACAGTACTAAGTATGTGAAATCAGAAAGTACTTAAATGAAATCATATCATTTTAAAACCGTTTTAAATATGTATGAAACAACCAAGGAAACCGCACATAGTGCCACATCACAAACAAGAGCAACAATAGGTAATCTGTAGCAGGTCTTCTCTAGGCTGCGGATGATCGAAGCAGGGCCAATTTCCCATAGTATCATTATGCAAGCCTAGTCCTGGACTCCCGTAGTCCGCATAGGCCACTCACTTAGGCCCGCATAGGGTATAACCCCGCATCGAGGGTAGCTACTCCTCGGCATCGTCCTGGACTCGTAGTCCGCATGGCCACATAGACCGCATGAGGTATAACCCCGCACACTAACTCGAACTCGTAGCTCGCATAGGTCCTCGACCCGCATGAGGTATTCTCGAATCACGGTCCTGCATCACCGAGTCTACCCCAGACGGAGGCGCTTAACCCCCGGTAACATGTCAAGAGGTGAGTGATATAATACTAAACATAACAGCTTATCGTTAAACATCATAAGCACAACAAGAATACCCTCTTATACAAACGTTACAAGTCACTACCACACATAGCATCATATCATGACTACTTATCAAACCCTTTTATCATTCTTTCATAATTCAATATAAGTCTGTTATAAACACATAAGTAAACTGTTCCTTTTATAAATCTTAAGTTGTTATACCTAACTTCCCATAAAGCTAGTATAACTCTTAAGCTTCTTGTTTAAAAACTAATTAGTTCTCTTCTGTTAAAAATGATTCAGTATTCTTTTGAAATGCATCAAGATTCTTATTATTCAGGCTTAAGTCAGAAGACATTGCCGTAGCTTTTATTCAGGCTTAAGTCAGAAGACATTGCCGTAGTTATTATTCAGTCAACACATGTACGTCTACCGTACTATATATATATATTTTAAAATATCATGCTTTAGGAAGAATCACATACCTTCTCAGCGAAAACCACCTGCCAAGTTGAATATGTCGCGTGCAGAGAATCAACCTATAATAGTCAGACACGTATATCAACGTTCATACTACTCTGAAAACAGTTCTAAGCAGAGGGTTCTCTATCCTACGGAAAATTGGGCAGCACTTCCCTACCCGGTGAGCTACTCAAGTTCATCGTGAAAACAAATTCTAAGTAAGTATAGTTTGATTATTCTTCTTTAAACCCTTCTATCGTGATAACAGTTCAATTCTATTCTCAGAATAATCTTCTAAGTATTCAATACTTATCTATACTTCTACAGTATGCATTTTCTAATACAAAAGAGGGTTAGGATTATTTACCTCGGTAAGCCCAATAATATCCTAGATAAAAGTCGCGCCTGAGCAAGGTTTAGCTCCTAAGTTGTACGCTCCGGTAGCTCCAAGAACCCTTAGAAGTTCTTTCCAACTTCTACTAAGTACTAAGGGATTTGGGCTAGGGTATTTTGGGCATTATAACAATACTAGAAGGCAACTTTTCTACCAAGGGAGGGGGTTAGATTTCGGCTAGGCTAGAGAGGGTTGCCTCGCCAAGCTCACCAAAGGGGAGGTGTGTTGGACGAAAAAGGCTTAAGGGAGAGGAGAGGATTTCAAGACTTGGAAGGCTTGTTTGTGGATGAAGAACTCTTCATCACAAGAGGGTATTTATAGGTCAAGGATGGCCAACCAATGGCCAAGATTATGCCAAGTGCAAGGCAAGTGTAAGGCCAAGATTTGGGCAAGTGTACCTAGCCAACTTGCACACAAAATATCCTACCAACTCCAAGACAAAATAAGCCCTTCATTCGGCCCTAATGCCGTCCACACATCCACCAAGGAGAGGGTGACAAGTGTCGCCTCTTGTTGGTCCAAAATGTTTCGTCTCGGAAAAATCCGCAAAAATTAAAAATGACATAGCCAGAATTTATCCTACGCGAGTTGTGTAAAACGTTTCGTCGGAAAACGATTCTTTTAGTGAGTTGTGCCCAAGTATTTTCGTCCAAGCCTAACTTTTAAGGCTAAACTTTTGTACGTATTCCCTCACGTACATACTCTGGAAATACGGGGTATAACATTCTCCCCTCCTTAGAAACATTCGTCCCGAATGTTCCTTCCTAAGACAGTTAACGATAAGATTCTTCATAACTTAAACAGTTGCAAATGCCACACACGGCCACAGAACAACACTTAGGCATAAACGATAATGAAGATTTACAAGTAGGAAAGTGAATTACCTGGAGGTGTGGGGAATAGGTGAGGATACTTCTGCCTCATGTCCTCCTCAGCTTCCCACGTCATCTCCTCCTCGAGCCTGCTCCGCCACGTAACTTTGACGGCCACGCCCGTCCGCAGACGCCTAACCTGACGATCGATTATCGCTATGGGAATCTCCTCATATGATAACCCCTCGGTCACCTGGACATCGTCAATCGGGTGTACCCTAGATGGATCCCCGATACATCTCCTCAGCATAGATACGTGAAAAACCGGATGCACTGCCTCCAGGTCGGACGGCAGATCCAACTCATAGGCAACCTTGCCTACCTCGCGACAATCAAACGCCCAATGTACTGGCCGAAGTTTCCTTCTTCCCGAATCTCATCACACCCTTCATGGGTGACACCTTTAGGAAAACCCAATCATGAACCTCGAACTCCAGATGCCGACGACGATGATCTGCATATGACTTATGTCGACTCAGCCGCCAAGAACCTCTCCGATAAGCTTCACCTTATCCATCGTCACTGCACCAAATCTGGTCCCACTAACTGCACCTCGCCCACATCGAACCAACCTATAGGCGATCTGCACTTCCTCCCATACAAGGCCTCATAAGGCGCCATCTGAATACTGGAGTGGTAGCTATTATTATACGCAAACTCAACTTGAGGCAAATGATCCTCCCAGCTACCCCTGAAGTCGATCCTCAAGAGTCTGGATAGTGCGCTCAGCCTGTCCGTCTGTCTGTGGATGGAATTGTCACGACCCGTTCCGGGGCCCGTGACTGGTGCCTTACCCCGGGCACCCTAGTGATACAACATCAGAGAAAAACCAGCGGAAATAAAAACTTAAGCATTTAAATAGACATGGATCAAGATAAAGAAAATAGGCCAACCAAAACGGTTGCCTTTCAACATATATATATGTATAGACATTCGAACAGTTACAATCCTTACAACCCCGCCACAACAAGCATGCACTTAAGATTTATACAACAACTATGACGGACAGGGCCCCGCCATACCCCGAATGTACAAGAACCTACTGCACTGTGGTAACATACCAAAGATAAGCCTCCAAGGAACGAGCTTCCCAAGACGCTGAAATGTGATCCTACAAGCGGGATCGACAATCGATGTACTCTACTGCAAGATGAACGCAGCCCCAAGGGCGAGGTCAAGACAACAGTACCAAGTATGTGAAATCAGAAATATCAGAAATGAAATCATAATACTATATAAAGCAGAGACATGTTTGATAACCAAACTACGCTCATAACATAAAAGCGAATATGTCAAGTCGTGACTCACGCCTCAAAGTCATCCTCATGCCCGTGGAACTCCTTCCTCACCGCCAGCCTAGGTACAAATCATGTGATACGTATAACATGTCTCGCCCATCTCATGGACCCAAAGATAGAAACGTGGAATACATTCCCGCTCATCTCATGAACTCGGTAGTCGGATGGAATACATTCCGGTCCATCCCGTGGACGCGTAGTCGAGTGAAATACATTCTGGTTCATCCTATGAACGCGTAATGAGTGAAATACATTCCTGCTCATCCCATGAACGCGGTAGTCGAGTGAAATACATTCCCGGTTCATCCCATGAACGCGGTAGTCGAGTGAAATACATTCCTTGCACAACAAGTCTATCACATGCAAACATAGGCAAGTTACACACAACTTAAAGTACTTTCATTTTATGACAAAGTCCGGGTTTTAACCCTAAAGTACTACGTACGTTAAATTCCTTTTAAGAGGTCCATTACTTTTATAAAAGTCACCCGATACCCGTAGTATAAAAATAGAGTGACTTACATCTTTTGAGTAAACCAAAACAACTTCCATACTTTCCCTTTTTTTTTAAAACCAAATTAAGGCAATACAATGCCTTCTTTTTAGACCAAAACACTTCTCTTTTTAAAGTCAAGTTACCACATTAAAACCAATGATGAAACCCTTCTTTTGTTTTCATAAAGTCGTTTATAACTAACTTCCCATAAAGCTGTTATAACACTTTGTTTTCAAAACCAATTTAAGACAAAACAATGCCTTTCTTTTCCCTAGAGTTCCAGTTTTCCTAATTTCAATTACTCAAGTCTCTTTATTTTAGAAAAGTTTCATAGTTCGATGTCTTAATCTCCTTTAAAGCAATTGAGTAACATATGCCATAGGCGTGAGCAGTTATTCTTGTTTATAACCATTTGGTAAAGCAGCCATGATCTAGAAAAATATAATATCATTTTGTCTCATCTTAGCTTCTATGCAGATGGAGGTTTCTACTGGTTTTAATACTTCATTATTCAATACATTTTCCTTTATTAACGCTGCAATGGTTTGTCGATATTCATTCTGATTTCCGAAATCAGTAAAACATTATTCCTTTTAAAACCAAGTACTTATTACTCACGAATGAGGTTTCACACTTTTAACAAACTTCATATCAATACAATTAAGTCAAGTATCTTATCTTTTAAGATTAAGTCTCTTAACTTCTAAAAATCAGTAAACCATTCTTTTTATCTCTCTTAAGACGTTATACCTAACTTCCCATAAAGCTAGTATAACTCTTATGTTTTCAAAACCAAGCATTACTCTTCTTTCAAAAGGTTTCTTATTTCCTTTGAAATACTTCAAGATTCTTCTTATTCAGGCTTAAGTCAAAAGACATTGCCGTAACACTACATTCAGTTAACACACGTACGTCTACCGTACTATATATATTCCTTTTAAAATATTTCAAGGTTCTTATTATTCAGGCTTAAGTCAAAAGACATTTCCATACAACTATATTCAGTTAACACACGTACGTCTACCATATTATACATATTATTCAGGCTTAAGTCAAAAGACATTGCCACACGTACGTCTACCGTACTATATGTATTCTTTTAAAAATACTTCATGCTCAAGAGTATAGGAAGAATCATGTACCTTGCGACGATTATCGACTATAAGCAAAATGCTCCACGGCTATAACCCGGCTAGCCTTGTCCACCTTCTCAGTAGCACATGCTACTTGCAGAACATTCAACCAATAAAGGTTATCAGTCTACTGTAAATACAGTCCTATGTACATACAGTTTAAATCTTCTACTTATATATTCTTCTGATGTGACTTCAGTTCAAGTCTATTCTGTAATATCCTTCTATTACAGTTCAAATCTCTTCTATGAATATTATATTCATTTCAATTCTACTACAGTATGTAATTTCCAATTACAATAGAAGGACAGTAGTATTTACCTCGATGAGCCCAAAATTATCCAAGTTTAATGTCGCTCCTGAGCAACGTTAAGCTCCTACTCCGTGCGCTCCGACCCGCTCCAAACAACCCTTAGAAGTTCTATGCAACTTCTACTTAACACTTCAACCGACTATGAAGGTTTTCCTTAGGGTTTTGTTTAGTGGCTAAAGGAAAGTATAATAGTATTTCCGGGCTCAAGAAATGGCCAACCAATGGCCAAGATTCTTCCAAGTGTTAGGCAAGTGTAGGGCTAGGATTAAGCCATGTGCACCTTATCCATCTACCACACCAACTTGCACAAAATATCCTACCTAACCCATCCCACCCAATCGTCCAAATGCCGCCCCAAAAGCTTCCAATGTGAGGGTGACACATGTCACCCTCCCGTTGGTCCAAAATGTTTCGTCTCTCGGAAAAATCCGCAAAAATTAAAAATGACATAGCCGTATTTTTCCCTTCGCAAGTTTAGTAAAACGTTTCGTCGAAAAACGACTCCTTTCGGCACTTGTGTACAAATTTCGAGACTTGCCAAATCTTAAGGCTTAAATTTTCATACGTATGCCCTCGCGTACATACTCTGGAAATACGGGGTATAACATTCTCCCCTCCTTAGAAACATTCGTCCCGAATGTTCCTTCTCAAGACGGACAACGATGAAGTTCTTCTTAACAAGTTGCCAATGCCACACCTGGCCACAAAATAACACACGTTCTCTTCCTTCCTTACTCGCCGCACTTTCTCTAACACTTGAACTCTTCTAGTATACGCATCACACTTCACCTTCGCCAGCTTTCAAAACTTTGAGTCACCACCTCCAAACTTGGTCATCTTACTAGCCTCAATCTCCCTTAAGGCCATTCCCGGCCTTCACGATCCGCTTCTGGTCGAACATATCCACGAACTCATACGATGGTCATCTAAACTTGGGCCTAGCACTCTCGTGGCCCTACCACCTGGCGGGACCTGTCACGACCCGATCCCGGGCCCGTGACTGGTGCCTTACCCCGGGCACCCTAGTGATACAACATCAGAGAAAACCAGCGGAAAATAAAACATAAACGTGAAACAAGATATATGATCATAAACAAAGCAAAAAAAAAATTGCTCAGATATATACATAAAACCCAAACAGCTTTAATCCTTTTTACAACCCCGCCTACAACAAGATTACATGCACTTCTAAGATTTACAACAACCATGACGGGACAGGGCCCCGCCATACCCCTGAATGTACAAGAACCTACAACTCAGGGAACACATACCAAAGAATAAGCCTCCGGAGAAACGGAGCTTCCCAATACGCTGAACTGTGATCCTATGAGCGAGGATCCACTACCGATGTACTCCTACTGCAGATGAACGCACTTCAAGGAGGTCGATAACAGTACCAAGTATGTGAAATCAAAAATATCAGAAATGAAATCATAATTTTATATAAAATCGGGAGACATGTATGATAACAAAACTACGCCACAATCATAAAAGCGATATGTCAAGTCAGGGACTCACGCCCTCAAGTCATCACTCAAATATAACTATGGGTCTCACGCCCACAACATCAATCATGTTCGCATTATGGCCGCATGCCCCCGGAATTCTGCATCGGTGTAGACATGTCCATGATGCAACACTAATAACAATGCCCCATGGCCACATGCCCCGACCAGACGGCAGACACGCCCACGTGACATTAACAACAATAATATCGGGTGATCAACCCCGCCACACGGCCACACGCCCGAGTGATCGGTGTAGACATGTCCATGTAACCACAATAACAATATATCGTAATCAACCCCGCCGCGTGGCCACATGCCCGGACTCGTGATCGTGTAGACATGTCCATGTAACCACAATAACAATATATCGGACAACCAGGCTATCACCAACAAGCTCAAGCAAATTACCATACTTCTAGACTTTTATAAAAGATCTACTCTTTCTCAAGAAGTCACCTGATATCAACATTTGCACAACAAAAGCTATCACAACAAGCATAGGCGAGTTACACAACAACAAGCATAGGCAAGTTATACAAAACTCAAGGTACTTCCATTTTGTATCAAAGTCTGGGTTTTAACCCTAAAGTACTACGTACATTAACTCTTTTTAAAGGATCCGTTTCTTTCACAAAAGTCACATAATACCCGTAGTATAGAGTGACTATCTTTTTAAGTAAACCAAAATACTTCCCTTTGTAAAATCAAGTAACAACATTATTTTCCAAACGTTCAAGTTTGCCTAATTTCAAATGCTCAAGTTTCTCATTTTAGAAAGGTTTCATAACTCATAGTCTTAATCTCTTTTAAAACAATTGAGTAACATATGTCTTATGCGTGAGCCGTTTATTCTTGTTTATAACAATCTTGCTACAGCAGCCATGATCTAGGAAATGTAATACAATTTTGTCTTATCTTAGCTTCTATGCAGATGGAGGTTTCTACTGGTTTTAATAACAATCAGTTATTTGTCAATACACTTTCCTTTATTAGCGCTGATGTGGTTTGTTCGGCACTTATTCTCATTTCCGAAATCAATAAAACATTATTCTTTTTAAAACCAAGTACTCATTACTCGCGAATGAGGTTTCACAACACTTTTAACAAAATGTTAATTACCAAGTAAAACAAGTTAAGTCTCTTATCTTTCAAGATCAAGTCTCTTAACTTCTACAATCAATAAACCAATATTTTACCTACATAGAGTCGTTATAACTAACTTCCCATAAAGATATTATAACACCCTATGTTTTAAACCAACCAACTCATTTAGCACATGTACGTCTACCGTACTACATAGTTTACAAAGCATCATGCTAGAAGGATAGGAAGAGGTTCACATACCTCGCGACGATTATCGACAATAAGCAAAACGCCCACAAGATCAGAACCCTGGCTAGCCGTTTACACTCTTTAAGTAGAATACGCTACTCGTAGTACTTCCACATATAAGGCCACAAACGTCTATTAACTTCTAACCGCACGGTTCCATATTCTACGTAAAATTGGCAAAGACCTCCCCGCCACAACGTAAATCTCCTCCTCTATCGAGGCCGGCTACCAAGCCAACCAGGGGGGGGGGTTTATACGTCTAACCGGACGTATACAATTCTACTATACAGTAATACCACAAGTCTACTGTAATACAGTCCTATGTAATTACAGTTCAGTTCTCTTCTTTAAATTCAGGCTTAAGTCAAAAGACATTGCCGCAAAGCTATGCTTAGTTCTATATATAGTATACTTCAACTATATAATCCTACAACATGTAATTTCCAATTACAATAAGGGGACAAGAATATTTACCTCGATAAGCCCAAAATTATCCAAGTTATAATGTCGATCCTGAGCAAGGTTTAGCTCCTACTCCGTGCGCTCCAATCCGCTCCAAACAACCCTTAGAAGTTCTAACCAACTTCTACTTAAATACTTCAACCAACTATGAAGATTTCCTTAGGGTTTCGGTTTGAGACTAAAAGGACAAAAGGTAGTATTTTCGGGCTCTACGTATAGAGGTAACTTTTGGAATACTACAAGGTAAAGGCTAAGGTATTTTGGGCATTATAACAATACTTGGAGAGTATTTATACCAAGAGGGGGGGGGTGTATTATACGAAACAACTAGGCTAGGGGGTACCCCTCGGCAAGACACCACAAGGGGGGGGAGGGGAACCTCTCGGCCAAAGGCCACTAGAAGGGGGAGGGGGAAGGCTAGGACGAGAGCAACAAGAGGAGAGGGGAAGGATTGCAAGACTTAGAACACATTTTGGATGATGAAGTCTTCAACAAAGGGAGGGGTATTTATAGGGAAGCCAAGGGCCAACCAATGGACAAGATCAAGCCATGTGCAAGGCAAGTGTAAGGCCAAGATCAAGCCAAGTGCACCCTAACCCCTACTCCACAAAACATGGCACAAAACAAGGCACAAAACAAGGCCAAAACAAGGCACAAAATAAGGGAGGAAGACGTCCCCCATTTGCCTACCCAAACCGTCACTGAGGGTGACAAGTGTCACCCTCTCCGCCCAAAAATGTTCCGTCGCTCGTAAAAATCCGCAAAAATACTAAACGACATAGCCGGAATTTTCCTTTCGCAAGTTCAGTAAAACGTTTCGTCAAAAAACGACTCTAATCGGGTGTTGTGCACAAAATTTCGAAACTAGCCAAACTTTAAGTCTCAAATTGTCGTACGTACGTCCTTACGTATATACTCTGGAAATACGGGGTATAACATTCTCCCCTCCTTAGAAACATTCGTCCCGAATGTTCCTTCTCAAGTCGGATAACGATAAAGTTCCTCTAACAAGTTGCCAACGCCACAGCTTGGCCACGAAATAACACACGTTCTCTTCCTTCCTTACTCGTCGCGGCGATACCACTTTTGTCACTTTGTCGCGAGGTTCTAGTGTCACCCGGCGACCCAACAAATGGTACCGAATCGCACGCGTCCTCGAGGTTCTAGTGTCTCTCAGGACGTGCCATACTTCAGTCATTGCTTCATTTCTCACAACTGTGGAGTCACTACCTCCAAACTTGGTCATCTTACTAGCCGTAATATCCCCTAAGGCCATCTCCGACCTTCACGAACGATTCTGGTCGAACACATCCACGAACTCATACGATGGTCGTCTAAACTTGGGCCTAGCACCCTCGTGACCCTACCACCTGGCGGGACTACCCAGAACTGACCCCACCCAAAACCGGGCTACGGGTCGACCCGCGAGCGGACATAAACCCGACCCACAATCGCGCCGACACTTGCTCCTCGAAACGGAACAATCTTACCTAATCATGTCATGAAAGCTGCCACTTCCATCTCACACTACCCATGGACTTATCACACAAATAATTCCCACGTACTACTTACTCTGATAAGGGTCAAACATGAAATAAATCTTTTACTCAAGACGACCTTACCTCTAAGGTCTCAATCGTGACATAGTCTAAGGTTCACACTTACCATGCCCCCATACTTATCCTTCCAACTAACCACGTTTCCTAACTCACCATTAACACCCCGCTATCCGTACATAGCACACAATAATGAGATCATCATAACAAGCATACCAAAACTCTGTAGGTTAAGGATATACCGTATCCACCGCGTCACTCTAATCATAGGCCCGCTACGCAGGCGATAATCGAAGGTGATGAACCAGCCATCGATCTGAAAGCCGAGTCAGAACATCCGTGCTTCCCTTGGTCGGACAGCTCGCGAAATGGCCCCGCTGGCCGCAAAAATAACAAGCTCCTCGCACCACGACACTCCCAAATGCGTCTACCACATCGACTACACCGAGGTAGGGTGATCGTGATCCGCCCACACCCTTCTTCCTCGAAATCAACCCCGAGCTCGACCGCCTCAATCCCCGGATGCCACGAAGGTTGTGGAAGACCACTGACCGGGCGGAGGTACAAAACTAGTATCTCGCCGAGGCGGTCCGCCTCGAAAGTCACCAAAGGACCTCGTTGTTCTCGCCTCTTCTCGCTGATTCGTCATTCCGTCGACCTCTCCGTGCCTCACACCCTGCCAGATGAGCCTACACGCGGCAATGTCCATGCCCGGTGAAGAGCTACACCAACAAGCCTCACAAGTAATCATCTAGCCTGACATAGCGGTGCACTCTATCCTCCATGGTTGCCACTAAAGCGGGACATACCGAGCCAACGAGTCAAACTCCACGTTGTACTCCAACCGCACGCCTCTCGCCAAAGATCATAAACTGTCGGCCCGCCCTCCTCAATCGCGGAGCGAAGTGAGTGAGGAATGCCTCGAGAACTCGCCCCATATCTGGAAGCGCATGCTCTCCCGACAGCTCCCACGACCAAACCGCCGATCGCGTATCACGCACCGATGCGAACCTAAGACCACCGACTCGGTCTCCAAGCCTTGATCACTCTCATGACCAGAATCGCTTCGGATGAACTCCCGCGATCATCCTCGTGCCTCGACCCATAAAACTCTGGCGCTACAACTCGAGAAAGTCCCGTAGCCTCAAATTATCTCGCCGGGGTGAACCATGGTGCATCGAACTGCCGTGATCCAAATTTATCCTCATATCCGCCACGCACTCGCCAAGAATCGACCATCTCTCGCCACGCACGAACCCGCCCGTGGATCGTGCCTTACCCCGCACCCTAGTGATACAACATCGTAGTAATCACGAACATAAGACGATAACATGAAATAACAAGAAGTATGAAACAATAGTTCGAGAAAACTTGCCTTACGGCATATATATATAAATCAATTTAAACCGAACAGCTACATCCCATTACAACTCGCCTACAACAAGATTACATGCACCTTTAAGAATGATACGACAACAACGTATGACGGGTTCCCGCCATACCCCGAATGTAAATACCTACAACGACAGGACTATACCACCGATAAGCCTCCGAGAAACGGAGCTTCCATACGCTGAATCGTGACCCTAAGAGCGAGGATCAACATCGCGTGTGCCTCAACTCGCATGAACGCACTTCGGGCGAGGTCAAGACAACAGTACCAAGTATGTGAAATCAAAATATCAGAATGAAATCATAATAGTGTATAAAGCAGAGACATGTATGATAACCAAACTACGCTCACAATAAATAGGCATAGTCAAGTCGTGGACTCACGCCTCAAAGTCATCACTCAAATGTAACTATGGGTCTCACGCCCATAACATCAATCATGCCCGCGGAATACCTTCCTCACTGCCGGCAGCTTATGCTATACACGCACCCAGGAATACACAGGAACACCCGGTCCCACCTGTGGCCAAATAACACAGTACAGGGTAAGGACGAAGGCATAACCGACTACTAACACCTACAAGACTAACAGGTCAAAATCAGATCATGATATCTGTCTGCATCCACATGATCAAAGCCGGTCACTCGCCTCAGATCAAATGCGCGCCTAGCCTCGAACTCTCCGTAGCTCTGCATAGGCCAACCTCATAGGCCCGCATGAGGTATTCTCGCATCGAGGGTAGCTACTCCCAAGATCGCCCCGACTCGCACCGCATGGCCACAAAGACCGCATGACCACAAGCGGCCGCAAACTAACCCGAACTCCGTAGTTCCGCATGGATCCCCGACCCGCATGAGGTATTCTCGAATCACGGTCCTGCATCACCGAAGTCTACCCCGCACGGAGGCGCTTAACCTCCGAGACAAGTCAAGAGTGGTACAATACCAACATAACTACTGAGAGTCAAACAACTTTAAGCGCAATGAGGAAAACCCCCCTTTACACAAAACATCACAAGATACTAACACACGTAGCATCCTAGCATGTTTACTTATCAAATCAACAAGAAAGTATTACAAGACTATCACAAACCAACACAATCATGTTATACACACAAGGTACATTCTAATATATGATTAACAAGATCGGGCATCTATTCCCAAAGTACTTCATACATTATCTTTTAAAAGATACGTTACGTTTACAAAAGTCACACAATACCCGTAGTATATGAAAATAGAGTGATTATCTTTTGAAGTAAATCAAAGCACTTACCTTTGTAAAATCAAGTAACAACATTATTTTCCAAACGTCCAAGTTTGCCTAATTTCAAATGTTCACGGTTCTTATTTTAGAAAGGTTTCGTAGTTCATAGTCTTATTCATTTAAGAATATAATTCTCTTTTAAACCATCTGAGAAAACATAAGCCTTATATGTGAGTAGGATATTCTTGTTTATAACAATCTTATTACAAAGACCATGATCTAGGAAATATCATTTTGTCTCATCATAGCTTCTATGCAGATGGAAGTTTCTCTTGGTTTTAATAATACTTAATCACAAAATATTTCCTTTATTAACGCCGCAGTTGGTTTGTCGATACATATTCGATTTCAAATCAAGAAACATTCTTAAGCCGTTATACCTAACTTCCCATAAAGCTAGTATAACTCTTAAGTTTTCAAAACCCAGATACTTCTTCTTTGAAAATGATTCAAAATCTTTTGAAATACTTCAAGTTCTTTATTATTACATAACCAACCGCTTATAGTTCAAATCGCTTACCTTTTAAAACCACAAGTATTTTCTTACATACATAAAGTCATATAACCAACTTCCCATAAAGTCGTTATAACACTTTATGTTTTAGACCAATCAAATACATTTAACACATGTACGTCTACCGTACTACATAGTTACACACATATCATGCTAGAAGAGATAGGAAGAGGTTCACATACCTCGCGACGATTATCGACTAATAGGAAAACGCTCCAAGTACCTCAAACCGCCGGCTACTCCTTAAGCCAAGTAGATCGCGCCACGCATAGTACTTCCACCTATAAGGCCACAAGGCGCTTATTAACATTTAGGTCTCTTCGTAGAACATTCTACGTAAAATTCAAGAAGACTCTCCCCGCAACAGCGTAAATCTCCTCCTCTATCGGGGCCGGCTACCAAGCCAACCAGGGGGGGGTTATACGTCTAATCCGGACGTGCACAATTCTACCTCACAAAAAAGCTACACAATTCTACGATAATACAGTCCTATGTAATTACAGTTCAGCACTCTTCTTTCGAAAAGGTTTCTTATTATTCAGGCTTAAGTCCAAAGACATTGCCGATAACAATGTTCAGTTCTATATATAGTATACTTCAACTATATATTCTAACAACATGTAATTTCCAATTACAATAGGGGGACAAGATAATTACCTCGATAAGCCCGTAATTATCCAAGTATAAAGTCGATCCTGGGCAACGTTTAGCTCCAACTCCGTGCGCTCCAACCCGCTCCAAACCACCCTTAGAAGTTCTAACCAACTTCTACATACTACTCCCACTAACTATGGAGATTTTCCTTAGGGTTTCGGTTTGAGACAAAAAGGGACATTTAGGTAGTATTTCCGGGCTCTACGTATAGAGGTATCTTTGGAATACTACAAGGTATACGGCTAAGGTAATTTAGGCATTACAACAATACTTTTGAGAGTATCTCTATACTACAAAAAGGGGGGTATTATACGAAAACAACTAGGCTAGGGGGGGGGTACCCCACGGCTAGCACCACAAGGAGTGGGGAGAACTCTCGCCAAGGGGAGGATGGTGTTGACGAGAACACATATAAGAGAGGGGGAGGATTTTAACACTTAGAGATTTGTAGAATGGATGAAGAAGTCTTCAAAGGGGGGGGGGGGGTATTTATAGGTCAAGCAAAGGCTAACCAATGGCCAAGATCATGCCAAGTGCAAGGCAAGTGTAGGGTCAAGATCAAGCCAAGTGCACCTTATCCATCTACCACCTAAAATATCCTACCAACTCCTTGACCAAACAATGGCCAATTCGTCCAACCCCTTTACCGCCCAAGTCCTTCCAATGAGAGGGTGACAAGTGTCGCCCTCTTGTTGGTCCAAAATGTTTCGTCTCTCGGAAAAATCCGCAAAAATTAAAAAAGACATAGCCAGAATTTTCCCTACGAAAGTTGTGGAAACGTTTCGTCGAAAAATGACTCTAACCGAGTGTTGTGCACAAAGAATAATTCGGCCAAGCCTATTCTCAAGTTCAAATTTTTCACGCACGCCCCACGCATACTCTGAAAATACGGTATAACATTCTCCTCTTAGAAACATTCGTCCCGAATGTTCCTTCTAAGTCTCAAAACAAACGTGCGCCAGTATAGTCTTCACTACCATACTTACGAAACAATCCTGCCACAATGGCCACAGACACAACTGCGCAAAATACTTATCCAAGTCCATGAGGAAACACCTCTAACATCACAAACGCTCCCATCCAAGGGTCTAAAATATAATTTCTTCGCACTTTCTCCACACAAAAGAAATGATCACATCTACGCTCGCCATACACGCTCGCTTCTTCCCTTTACTCGTCGTGATACCACTTTTGTCACTTTGCCGAAGTTCTAGTGTCACTCCGCGACCTAACAAATGGTACCGGCCGCATGCGATCCCCGAGGTCGTCAGACACTCGAACTCTTACCACATTTCGACATCGTCGCTTCCAAAACTCTGGTTACTATCTCTAACGTGGTCATCATTAACAGGAACACTGATGGATCTCAAACTTTCCCGATCATAACAATACGAAGATCGGACGTATTGCCTCCTAAGTCGGACGGCAAAAGCTAACATATAGGCAACCCGCCTATTCTTCACATGAACTCGTGCGGCCCAAAGTAACTCGCTAAGTTCCTCTCGCTTTCCAAAACTCGCCACACCCAACCCGGTGGTACTTTCAAGAAGACCGACCACAACTCGAACTCTAAGTGTCGCCGCCGATTATCCGCACGATTTCTCCGAGCCGCCGTAACCTCTTCTAGACAAGCTTTACCCTATCCACAAATTACCGGAACAAGCTCAACCAACTATCTGAATCTTGCCAACATCGAACCAATCGACCGGCGACTTACACATCCGCCCCTACAAGGATACATAAGGCGACAGCCTACAACTGAAATGGTAGCTTAAACACTCCCTCCACAGGAGACCACAATCCCCACAACTCCCCCTGAAATCCACACACCGCCCGAGGGCGAACGCGATTCTCGAGACTCACCAGTTCTTAACCGCGGTAAAACTTAAAACAAAACAGCCGCACTGGCTCCACTCGTCATTATAAGGTGAAGGTAGGCACCGTGCAGCCTTACAACCTTCTCGATAAATCAACACCGCCGAGTAAATGGTCTTTGCTAAGACAAGACGGCCGACCTCTCGCCCAACCATCCGGTCGAACGCATCAACGAACTCAGACATGGTTAACTAAACTGGGCCTAACACCTCATAACCCTAACCCAAAGCGACCACCACAACCGACCCCACCACCATACAGTGTCGCGGTTGACCCGCAACGTGGCCTCAACCCGACCCAAGAACGCCGCAAGACACTAGCTCCGAACCGAAAACTCTCACTAATCACGTTACGAAACCTAGCGGTCTTCTTAGCTCAACTACCCTCTTTCATTCCACACTACTCGTGACTTATCCCACAAACATAGCTCACGTGCACTATGCACTCTTATAAGGGTCAAACATAAACATACGTCTTTTACTCGAGATGGCCTTACCTCTAAGGTCTTCACGTATAATGCTCTAAGGCTTACATTTTCAGTAGAGGTTAAGGATATATCTATATCTACCGCTTCACTCTTAGTCATTCTAATCAAACCCGCCTGCAGGGCGATAGCTAAGGAAGATGACGAACTACCCACCGATCTCAAGGCTAAGTCCTCCTACAAGGACACTCTTTCGCACACGGCCCTCGACGGCCGCCAGAAACGAGCACCAACAAAAGACGACATTCCCTGCCGACACCGCCACACCGTGGAATACCGAGGAAAATCAATCCGGCCGGCCGAGCCTACGTGTAGCCGTGAACCGAAACTCGAGCTCGACCAACTCCGCTTACCCCGAACGCTCAACCCTTTCGAGGAACACTGCGACCGCGGATGTGCATATCTAACTGGCCGAGGTGATTCGCCAAAGTTACTAAAGGACCTTGCTGCTCGCCCTCTCGCCGCCCTTCGTTAACCCGCCGATCTCTACGCCTTCGGCCACGCGCATAAGTCCATACCAAGGCTATGCTCAAGCCTAACTGAAGAATTTCTCTTGCACAACCCTCTCTTAGATATTCGTCAAGACTCGCGGTACATCGGTATACTCTCTGGTGGCCAAATCCATAGTTAGTAACAGGGTCACCTTTTCGCAATCTATATTCTCTGTTTTCGGTCGTGGAACTGAAGGTTCAAATGTCATGGCCGCAGTAGGAACTGCTGCCGCCGTGCTAAACTCTGCTGGGGCTGGGGACGTAGCATAACTCCCCGAACGAAGCACCTAACTCAGGTGATGGTTGGGCCTGTGCCCTCGTAACCCTCTCAGATTTACTCGCAGCCTCCTCGCCGCTTTGCCCTCCCGCCCGGGTTGCCCTACGCGAAGGCATAACGGTAAGGGAAAGAAATACGTGAGAGGATCCAACTTACAACACAGCTCTAAGGCACGATCTCAGAGTGAGAAGAATAGAAACCAATCCTAAATATCCTATAGCCTCCTGATTATTGGTGTGGTGCACAACACACCGATAATCAAGACTCATCGGATACGGTCAGAGACACCTTCCGAGGATTAATCGCTCGATACCACTTCACGACCAACTCGCCCGTGGATCGTGCCTTACCTCGCACCCTAGTGATACAACATCGAGTAATCAATGAACATAAGACGATAACATGAAATAACAAGAAGTATGAAACAATAGTTCGAGAAAACTTGCCTTACGGCATATATATATAAATCAATTTAAAACCGAACGCTACATCCCATTACAACTCGCCTACAACAAGATTTACAAACCTTTAAGAATGATACGACAACAACGGGCGGATGTGTTCCCGCCATACCCCGAATGTAAATACCTACAACGACAGTGGACTATACCATCGATAAGCCTCCGAGAAACGGAGCTTCCCATATGTCGAATCGTGACCCTAAGAGCGAGGATCAACACCGCGTGCCTCAACTGCAGATGTAACGCACTTCAAGCGAGGTCAAGACAATGTACCAAGTATGTGAAACTGAAAAATACTGTAAATGAAATCATAATAGTCTATAAAGCAGGAGACATGTATGATAACCAAACTACAGTTCACAATAAATAGGCAGTCAGGTCAAGTCAGGGACTCACGCCCTCAAAGTCATCACTTAAATGTAACTATGGGTCTCACGCCCATAACATCAATCATGCCCGTGGAATACCTTCCTCACTGCCGGCAGTTTATGATATAAAAGCACCAAGCAATACACATGAACACCAGGTCCCACCTGTGTCCTAATAAAACAGTACAGGGTAAGTACGAAGGCATAACAGACTACTAACACCTACGCATTAACAGTGGTCAAAATCAGATCATGATATCTGCTGCATCATTACCACATGATCAAAGCCGTCACTCGCTCGCAGATCAAATGTGTGCGCCTAGCCCCGAACTCTCCGTAGCTCGATAGGCCAACCTCATAGGCCCGCATGAGGTATTCTCGCATCGAGGGTAGCTACTCCGCGCATCGCCCCGACTCGCACCGCACGGGCCACAAAGACCGCATGACCACAAGCGGCCGCAAACTAACTCGAAATCCCGTAGTTCCGCATGGATCCCCGACCCGCATGAGGTATTCTCGAATCACGGTCCTGCATCACCGAGTCTACCCCGCATCGGAGGGCAGCTTAACCTCCGAGACAAGTCAAGCGAGTGGTACAATACCAACATAACTACCGAGAGTCAAACAACTTTAAGCGCAAATGAGGAAAACCCCTTTACAAAAAACATCACAAGATACTAACACACGTAGCATCCTAGCATGTTTACTTATCAAATCAACAAGAAAGTATTACAAGGCTATCACAAACCAACACAATCCTGTTATAAACACAAGGTACATTCTAATATATGATTAACAAGATCGTATCTATTCCCAAAGTACTTCATACATTATCTTTTAAAAGATACGTTACGCTTACAAAAGTCACACAATACGTAGTATATGAAAATAGAGTGATTATCTTTTGAAGTAAATCAAAGCACTTACCTTTGTAAAATCAAGTAACAACATTATTTTCCAAACGCCCAAGTTTGCCTAATTTCAAATGTTCACGGTTCTTATTTTAGAAAGGTTTCAGTAGTTCATAGTCTTATTCATTTAAGAATATAATTCTTTTAAACCATCCGAGAAAACATAAGCCTTATATGTGAGTAGGATATTCTTGTTTATAACAATCTTATTACAAAGACCATGATCTAGGAAATATCATTTTGTCTCATCTTAGCTTCTATGCAGATGGAAGTTTCTACCGGTTTTAATAATATTTAATCACAAAATATTTCCTTTTATTAACGCCGCAGTTGGTTTGTCGATACACATTCGATTTCAAATCAAGAAACATTCTTAAGCCGTTATACCTAACTTCCCATAAAGCTAGTATAACTCTTAAGTTTTCAAAAACCCAGTATTACTTCTTCTTTCAAAATGATTCAAAAATCTTTTGAAATACTTCAAGTTCTTTATTATTACATAACCAGCCAGTTATAGTTCAAATCAGTTACCTTTTAAAAACCACAAGTATTTTCTTACATATATAAAGCTGTTATAACCAACTTCCCATAAAGTCGTTATAACACTTTATGTTTTAGACCAATCAAATACATTTAACACATGTATGTCTACCGTACTACATAGTTACACACATATCATGCTAGAAGAGATAGGAAGAGGTTCACATACCTCGCGACGATTATCGACTAATAGCAAAACGCTCCAAGTACCTCAAACCGCCGGCTACTCCTTAAGCCAAGTAGATCGCGCCACGCATAGTACTTCCACCTATAAGGCCACAAGGCGCTTATTAACATTTAGGTCTCTTCAGAGAACATTCTACGTAAAATTCGGCAAAGACCTCCCCGCAACAACAGAAATCTCCTCCTCTATCTGGGGCCGGCTACCAAGCCAACCGGGGTTATACGCCTAATCCGACGCACAATTCTACCTCACGTAAAAGCTACACACCCCATCAGTAATACACCCTATGTAATTACGATTCAAGACTCTTCTTTCAAAAGGTTTCTTATTATTCAGTGCTTAAGTCCAAAGACATCACGATAACAACGCTCGATTCTATATATAGTATACTTCAACTATATATTCTAACAACATGTAATTTCCAATTACAATAGGGGGACAAGATAATTACCTCGATAAGCCCGTAATTATCCAAGTATAAAGTCGATCCTGGGCAACGTTTAGCTCCAACTCCGTGCGCTCCAACCCGCTCCAAACCACCCTTAGAAGTTGTAACCAACTTCTACATACTACTCCCACTAACTATGGAGATTTTCCTGTGGGTTTCTGGTTAAGACAAAAAGGGACATTTAGGTAGTATTTTCTGCTCTACGTATAGAGGTATCTTTGGAATACTACAAGGTATACTGGCTAAGGTAATTTGGGCATTACAACAATACTTTGAGAGTATCTCTATACCACAAAAAGTGGTATTATACGAAAACAACTAGCAGTGGTGGGGTACCCACGGCTAGCACCACAAGGAGGGGGGGGGAGAACTCTCGGCCAAGGGGGAGGGGGATGGTGTTAGACGAGAACACATATAAGAGAGGGGGAGGATTTTAACACTTAGAGATTTGTAGAATGGATGAAGAAGTCTTCAAAGGTGGTATTTATAGGTCAAGCAAAGGCCAACCAACGGCCAAGATCATGCCAAGTGCAAGGCAAGTGTAGGTCAAGATCAAGCCAAGTGCACCTTATCCATCTACCACCTAAAATATCCTACCAACTCCTTGACCAAACAATGGCCAATTCGCCCAACCCCTTTACCGCCTAAGTCCTTCCAATGAGAGGTGACAAGTGTCGCCTCTTGTTGGTCCAAAATGTTTCGCCTCTAAAAATCCGCAAAAATTAAAAAGACATAGCCGAATTTTCCTACGAAAGTCGTGGAAACGCTTCGTCAAAAACGACTCTAACCGTGTTGTGCACAAAGAATAATTCGCCAAGCCTATTCTCAAGTTCAAATTTTTCTACGCACGCCCCACGCATATACTCAAAATACGGTATAACAATCTCCTTGTACTTATCTCATCCGCTTCCAGTTGTGGGACCGAGGCTCAGTACGGTGGTCTCAAAGAGCCCATCGCTGCTCTAAACTCATGGGCCGGGCGTGTCGCAAAACCCGCCGCTCAAGCATAATCTCGCATCATCGGGCTCGCGCTGCATTTCTCAGATCTCACTAGCGACACTCGATCGCCTTTTGCCCTTCGGGCTCTGGTTGCACTGGCGGAGGCATAATCGTAAAACGAGATACGCGGAGGGTCCAACTTACAACACAACTCTAAGGCACGATCTCGTAATGAGAAGAATGGAAACTAATCCTAAATGTCTCGGCCTTCTCGATTATAGATGTGCACAACACATCGATAATCAAGACTTACTAGACACTGCTCAGACACTTTCCGAGGATTAATCGCTCGATACCACTTTTGTCACGACCCGATCCCGGGCCCGTGACTGGTGCCTTACCCCGGGCACCCTAGTGATACAACATCAGAGAAAACCAGCGGAAAATAAAACATAAACGTGAAACAAGATATATGATCATAAACAAAGCAACTAAAAATGGGTTTCTTCTCAGATATATATACATAAAACCCAAAGCTTTAATCCTTTTTACAACCCCGCCACAACAAGATTACATGCACTTAAGATTTACAACAACTATGATGGGACACGGCCCCGCCATACCCCTGAATGTACAAGAACCTACAACTCAGGGAACACATACCAAAGAATAAGCCTCCGGAGAAACGGAGCTTCCCAATACGCTGAACTGTGATCCCATGGCGAGGATCCACTACCGATGTACTCTACCGCGGCGGATGAACGCAGCTCAAGGAGGTCGATAACAGTACCAAGTATGTGAAATCGAAAATATCAGAATGAAATCATAATTTTATATAAAACAGGAGACATGTATGATAACAAAACTACAGTTCACAATCATAAAAGCAGTCATGTCAAGTCAGGGACTCACGCCCTCAAGTCATCACTCAAATATAACTATGGGTCTCACGCCCACAACATCAATCATGTTCGCATTATGGCCGCATGCCCCGACTCGTGACGGTAGACATGTCCATGATGCAACAATAATAACAATGCCCCATGGCCACATGCCCCGAATTTCAGACGGTAGACACGTCCATGTGACATTAACAACAATAATACTGGGTGATCAACCCCGCCACATGGCCACACGCCCCCGGAATTCTGCATCGGTGTAGACATGTCCATGTAACCACAATAACAATATATCGGGTAATCAACCCTGCCGCATGACCACATGCCCCCGGAATTCTGCATCGGTGTAGACATGTCCATGTAACCACAATAACAATATATCGGACAACCAGGCTATCACCAACAAGCTCAAGCAAATTACCATACTTCTAGACTTTTATAAAAGATCTACTCTTTCTCAAGAAGTCACCTGATATCAACATTTGCACAACAAAGGCTATCACAACAAGCATAGGCGAGTTACACAACAACAAGCATAGGCAAGTTATACACAACTCAAGGTACTTCCATTTTGTATCAAAGTCTGGGTTTTAACCCTAAAGTACTACGTACATTAACTCTTTTTAAAGGATTCGTTTCTTTCACAAAAGTCACATAATACCCGTAGTATAGAGTGACTATCTTTTTAAGTAAACCAAAATACTTCCCTTTGTAAAATCAAGTAACAACATTATTTTCCAAACGTTCAAGTTTGCCTAATTTCAAATGCTCAAGTTTCTCATTTTAGAAAGGTTTCATAACTCATAGTCTTAATCTCTTTTAAAACAATTGAGTAACATATGTCTTATGCGTGAGCCGTTTATTCTTGTTTATAACAATCTTGCTACAGCAGCCATGATCTAGGAAATGTAATACAATTTTGTCTTATCTTAGCTTCATGCAGATGGAGGTTTCACTGGTTTTAATAACAATCGCTTATTTGTCAATACACTTTCCTTTATTAGCGCACGTGGTTTGTTAAGACTTATTCTCATTTCCAAATCAATAAAACATTATTCTTTTTAAAACCAAGTACTCATTACTCGCGAATGAGGTTTCACAACACTTTTAACAAAATGTTAATTACCAAGTAAAACAAGTTAAGTCTCTTATCTTTCAAGATCAAGTCTCTTAACTTCTACAATCAATAAACCAATATTTTACCTACATGTAGTCGTTATAACTAACTTCCCATAAAGATATTATAACACCCTATGTTTTAAACCAACCAACTCATTTAGCACATGACGCTCACCGTACTACATAGTTTACAAAGCATCATGCTAGAAGGATAGGAAGAGGTTCACATACCTCGCGACGATTATCGACAATAAGCAAAACGCTCCACAAGATCAGAATCCGGCTAGCCTTTTCCACTCTTCAAGTAGAATACGCCACTCGTAGTACTTCCACCTATAAGGCCACAAACGTCATTAACTTCTAACCGCATTCCCATATTCTACGTAAAATTCGGCAAAGACTCTCCCCGCAACAACAGAAATCTCCTCCTCTATCGAGGCCTGCCACCAAGCCAACCAGTGGGGGTTATACGCCTAACCGGACGATACAATTCTACTATACAAGAATACCACAAGTTCATGTCAGAATACACCCTATGTAATTACAGCTTCTCTCTTTAAATTCAGGCTTAAGTCAAAAGACATTGCCGCAAAGCTATGCTTAGTTCTATATATAGTATACTTCAACTATATAATCCTACAACATGTAATTTCCAATTACAATAAGGGGACAAGAATATTTACCTCGATAAGCCCAAAATTATCCAAGTTATAATGTCGATCCTGAGCAAGGTTTAGCTCCTACTCCGTGCGCTCCAATCCGCTCCAAACAACCCTTAGAAGTTCTAACCAACTTCTACTTAAATACTTCAACCAACTATGAAGATTTCCTTAGGGTTTCGGTTTGAGACTAAAAGGACAAAAGGTAGTATTTTCGGCTCTACGTATAGAGGTAACTTTTGGAATACTACAAGGTAAAGGCTAAGGTATTTTGGGCATTATAACAATACTGAGAGTATTTATACCAAGAGGGGGTGTATTATACGAAACAACTAGGCAGTGGTACCCCTAAGAAGACACCACAAGTGGGAGGGAACCTCTGCCAAAGGCCACTAGGGGAGGGGAAGGCTGGGACGAGAGCAACAAGAGGAGAGGAAGGATTGCAAGACTTAGAACACATTTTGGATGATGAAGTCTTCAACAAAGAGAGGGTATTTATAGGAAGCTGGCCAACCAATGGACAAGATCAAGCCATGTGCAAGGCAAGTGTAAGGCCAAGATCAAGCCAAGTGCACCCTAACCCCTACTCCACAAAACATGGCACAAAACAAGGCACAAAACAAGGCCAAAACAAGGCACAAAATAAGGGAGGAAGACGTCCCCCATTTGCCTACCCAAACAGCATTACGAGGGTGACAAGTGTCACCTCTCGTTGGCCCAAAAATGTTCGTCGCCGAAAAATCCGCAAAAATACTAAACGACATAGCCGGAATTTTCCCTTCGCAAGTTCAGTAAAACGTTTCGTCGAAAAACGACTCTAATCGGGTGTTGTGCACAAAATTTTGAAACTAGCCAAACTTTAAGTCTCAAATTGTCGTACGTACGTCCTTACGTATATACTCTGGAAATACGGGGTATAACAGGACCACCCAGAGCTGACCCCACCTCGAAACAGGCCGCGGGTTGGTGTCACGACCCGACCAAGCTCGCGATCGTGCCCTACCCGGGCACCTGCCTGTGTATACATCGAGAAATAGCAATGAACATACATGAAACTTATAAAATAAAACAAGAAATAAACAACAGTGTCACCGATAGGGCTACCTTCCCGACGACATACATGAACGGCAGCGGCCTCCTTTCTTTACAAGCACCCACAATATGTGACTCTGCACCTCAAGAGCTTTAACATGATCGCTGTGGACGGGGCCCCGCCATACCCCGAATATACATAGCCATGACAACTCCGAACCCTGAGCCATCTAAAATGCTGAACCAGATCCTAAGCTCATGATCCACATCGTACCTAAACTCGCGGACATGAACGCAGCCCTCGGCGG
Organism: Przewalskia tangutica; assembly: GCA_029844215.1. Lineage (NCBI taxonomy): Eukaryota > Viridiplantae > Streptophyta > Magnoliopsida > Solanales > Solanaceae > Przewalskia > Przewalskia tangutica. The sequence goes on from CM056727.1 coordinate 72,866,010, forward strand.
GGTCGCATAACAAAATTTAATATGGAAATGTAAATAACGCAAGAATCAAATCACAACTGCACAAAAGAACGCCCTTTTAACTATCAAATCAATCATATATTAACCGCCTTTCCTTCTTTCGATAAGATTTAACAACATATTCTCACATACTTACTTAAGAGCTTAATCCAAATTTTTATCACATAACTTACATATCTTTCATAACATAATCCGCCCATTTGCGACACGGTGTCTTGATGAATGATGTGACATAATCCGCCCGCTGGGGCTCGGTGCATCGTGGAATCATATAACATAACTGCCCGCCTGTGGGGCTTGCATCTTGTGGAATCATATAACATAATCCGCCCGCTGTGCCTCGGTGCATCGTGGAATCATGTAGCATAATCCGCCCACTGGGCTCGGTGTAAGATGACGTAACCCGCCATGTGTAGGCTCGGTAATATGGCATAATCCGCCTATGTGTAGGCTCGGTGTATCTCATAACGTAATCCGCCTATTTGTAGGCTCGGTGTATTTCATAACGTAATCCGCCTATTTGTAGGCTCGGTGTATTTCATAACGTAATCCGCCTATTTGTAGGCTCCTGTATTTCATAACGTAATCCGCCTACGTGTAGGCTCGGTGTGATTTTCCTTACGTAACATTTTAAAACGTATTGTTACCTCTTCTTAAGTTGTTATAACAACTTCCCATAAAGCTATTATAACAACCCTTCATTTTAGAGAACTCAAGGCACTTTTATTCTTACAACATTAGGAAACTAGACTAAAAATACCACGTACATACGCATTTTTAAAAGAATCATAAACTTCTTTCTTTTAAAACTCAAGTCACATACTCTTAAAATCATGTCATCAATACTTTAAATCAAGTCCACAACTTGAAAATAAAGTTTCATAATCCTTAGAAGACAACCAAAGTTCATAGTCTTAAAACCTTATATCATACATTCTTTAAAATCCACTTACTTATACTTATACAAAACAAATATAAAGTTCAATACACTTCCAAAACCAAGTAACTTATTCTCTTAAAACCATATAACTTTCACTTTTAAAATCAATCCCTTTTCACATATAAATTCAAGTCATTTTTGAACGTAAAAATCCACTTACTTACTTTAAATAAATCAAGACACATAGTTTTAAATCAAATCTCATATTTTCCTAACCATTCTTACCAACATCTCCCATAAGACTTGGTAAGGACTTAGACAATTTAACATACTTATAACTTAGGATAACTTAGACATAACCCTTACGTAGAGTAAATCAACATACATACTTCTTAACTTCTAAGAATGGAAGGAATCATGAAATAATACCACATGTATATTCCATACATAGAACCATGTCTAAAGAAGGAAGAGGTTCACATACCTCGCGACGCTTATCGACAAGTAGCAAAATGCTCCAAAGTACTCCAACCTTGATAGCTATTCCACTCTCCAAGTAGGATACGCTATACTTAGTACTTCAACCTATAATGGTCACAATACGTCCATTAACCTCTTACTTTAAACGTAGAATATCCTAAGTGTCAAGTCACTAAATTCTACGGAAAATCGGATAGCACCTCCTTTGTTTCTACTTACTTTGCCACCTTTTTCAAGGCCGAAATACAATAACCAAACAGCCCCAATTGGCTCACAATCAATATGGAAGGTAGTCCAATACAAATGCATAACTAAACAGCCCCAATTGGCTCACAATTTAGAAAGTAGTCCAATACAAATGAATAACAAACTAAAAGTCCAAATTCGGCCACCTTGAGTTCAACCATACCAATTCTTATCAAATTTCCATTTCAATCCAAATTGTTAACATAACATGAAATCAAGTCGCATTTGATTAAAACTACCACAATCTTCAAATCAATAACATGCGACGATTCTAATAACGACTAAATTGAAATCCAACTTAACATGGCTTACATTACATTCCGGATTTCCAAGGCTACAATCAATCCACAATCCTTATAAACTTCTACATAACAACTTCATGCTAGCAACACGTAAAGCTAACAACACAAAATAAATATATAACCTTGTAACACTTTAAAAGACAAGATTATACCTTAACGATTCTTAATCCAATTCCAACCAAGTCGCTCCTTAGTAGTTTAGAACCTCTCCAAGACACTTCAATCCGCTACTTGAGACCCTTAGAACCACACCAACAACTTCCCTTCAAACTTCCTATCCAAAACCTAGAAAGCCACTAGGTTTTCACTTTGCGACTAATACGAAAACTCTTTTTTTCCGGGATTTTTCTATTGAGATACACTTACATAACACTCATGAACCTTGGTTTAAAACGTGGAGCTTAAAGAACAAGCAACGAAATTTTTTTCTTTCTTCTAGTTGCTAAAGCCGAGAGCACCTTATCATGTTCATCCAATTCTCTTCAATTTTGGCTAAGTGTGGGACTAGTTTCACTACTAGTATACATATATAACATAATGGAGGGTTAAGATAGTAACAATTGGGTGGTTTGGATGAGCTCTTAATTAAATATCAAGCTAAAGTGGACCCATTGACTTAGTCAATTTTGTCAAGCTACTACTTGCAAGACTTGTCATCTAATACTATGGTCAATGACCATCTTGGCCATGCCTAAAATCGTCCAAGGCAATTCAAAGGGGGGGGGGGGTGACACGTGTCGCCCTCCCATTCGTCACAATAATACATTTTCCGACAATTTCCATAATTTCCGATAAATTCTTACAAGTCTTAAATCTTAACACTTGTGAGTTCTTACGTACGTTCTCAAAGCATGTCCTGTAAATACGGGGTGTAACAGTTGGCCCGCAACATGGCCCCAACCCGACCCACTTAACGCATCAAGCTCTTGTTTCCCGATCCGGAACAATCTTACCAAATCACGTCATGAAAGCTACCACTTCCCTCTCACACTACCCATGGACTTATCCTTTCAACTAACCTTTTTTTTTTGACTCATAACTAACATAACGCTATCCGTTCATAGCACACAACAACAGATCATCATATCAAGCATGCAAAACTCTAGAGGGTTAAGGATATACCTGAATCTACCGCTCCACTCTAATCATAGGCACTCGCAGGCGCAAAGTCGTAGAAGGCGATGAACCCGCCATCGATCCTGAGGTGCGCGCTGCGGTGCCCCTCCTATAAGCACGCCTCTCGTCACATGGCCACGACGACCGCAGTGAAACAAGCACGATAAAAGCGACATTCCCGGGATGGCGTCGCCGCATCGACACCGAGTGGGACATGAATCTCGCGGCTAGAACTCATATACCGCGTGAACTAAGCCTCGAGCTCGACTCAGCCCCGAATACCGAACGTCCCGGAGGCGCGGAGGACCACTGCATCTTGGCGGAGGTACATAATTAGCTTTCGAGGCGGTCCGCCGAAAGTTACCAAAGGACCTCGCTGTCCCGCCTCTTCGGCGATCTCGGTCGTTCCGCCGACCTCTCGTGCCTCACATCCTAGTGCATGAGCTTGCATGCGGGCAATGTCCATGCGGTGAAGAGCTACACCGCACAAGCCTCGCCAAGTGTCGTCAGCCGGTGGCGTAGCGGTGTACTCGTCCTCCATATCGGCTACTCTGGCGGGGACATACCGAGCTAATGAGTCGAACTCCACATTGTACTCCCTAACCGTCCCGCCTGTCCCGCCTCAACGCGAAATTTGTCGGCCGAGCCCTTCTCATCCGTGAGGCAAGAAGTGTGCAAGAAATTCCTTTGAGAACTCGTCCCATATACCGGAAGTGCATCTTCTCCCGACAGCTCCCACGAATCAAACCGATCATGGGTATCACGCAATGATGCGAACCTAGACCACTCGGTCTCCGATGCCTTGATCACTACGACCAGAATCGCCGGATGAACTCCTGCGGATCATCCTCATGCCTCGACCCATAAAACTCGCGGGTTACATCTCGTAAAATCCGTAGTCTCAAATCGTCGCTCGGGGTGAACTACGGGTGCTCTGGGGCTGAATCGCCAGATCCAGCCTTATCTCATATCGGCCACGACCACGGCGAATCGGGCCATCTCCTTGTAACCCATCTCTTACGCCCCTGCATCGTGGGACTAGAGGCTCAGTGCATCAGAGTCTCGGCAGCCACCGCTGCGACTCTAAACTCACTGGCTTTGGCGGCGTCGCAAACTTCGCCGTCGGAAGCATTGTCTCAGTCTTGGCCGGCTCGCGCTCCTCTCAGTATCCCACTAGCTCGCTCGCGCCTTGCCCTGGGCGGGGTTGCCTTGGCAGAGGCATAATCGTAAAGGAAAGGAATACGTCGAGGGTCCAACTTATCACACACCTCTAAGGCACGATCTCGTAATGAGAAGAATGGAAACCAATCCTAAATGTCCTATAGGCTCACGATTATAGATGTGGTGCACAACACACCGATAATCAAGACTCTACTAGACACGGTGCGTAGACACTTTCCGAGGATTAACGCTCGATACCACTTTTGTCACGACCCGCCCGGCCCGTGGATCGTGCCTTACCGGGCACCCTAGTGATACAACATCGAGAAAACCAGGAAATAAAAACTTAAGCATTTAAATAGACATGGATCAAGATAAAGAAAATAGGCCAACCAAAGCGGTTGCCTTTTCAACATATATATATGTATAGACATTCGACGATAATCCTTACAACCCCGCCCACAACAAAGGCTGCACTTAAGATTTATACAACAACTATGACGGACAGGGCCCGCCATACCCCGAATGTACAAGAACCCTGCACTGTGGGTAACATACCAAAGATAAGCCTCCGAAGGAACGGAGCTTCCCAAGACGCTGAAATGTGATCCTACAAGCGGGGATCGACAGTCGATGTACCTCTACCTGCGACATGAACGCAGCCCCCCGAAGGAGGTCAGTACAACAGGTACCAAGTATGTGAAATCAGAAAATCAGAATGAAATCATAACAGTCTATATAAAGTAGGAGACATGTTTGATAACCAAACTACAGTTCATAACATAAAAGCAGTCATGTCAAGTCAGGGACTCACGCCCTCAAAGTCATCCCTCATGCCCGTGGAACTCATTCCTCACTGCCGGCAGTCTAGGTACAAATCATGTGATACGTATAACATGTCTCGGCCCATCTCATGGACCCAGTATAGAAACGTGTGGAATACATTCCCGGTTCATCTCATGAACTCGGTAGTCGGATGGAATACATTCCCGGTCCATCCCGTGAACGCGGTAGTCGAGTGAAATACATTCCCGGTTCATCCCATGAACGCGGTAGTCGAGTGAAATACATTCCCGGTTCATCCCATGAACGCGGTAGTCGAGTGAAATACATTCCCGATTCATCCCATGAACACGGTAGTCGAGTGAAATACATTCCTTGCACAACAAGTCTATCACATGCAAACATAGGCAAGTTACACACAACTTAAAGTACTTTCATTTTATGACAAAGTCCGTGTTTTAACCCTAAAGTACTACGTACGTTAAATTCCTTTTAAGAGGTCCATTACTTTTATAAAAGTCACCCGATACCCGTAGTATAAAAATAGAGTGACTTACATCTTTTGAGTAAACCAAAACAACTTCCATACTTTCCCTTTTTTTTTAAAACCAAATTAAGGCAATACCATGCCTTCTTTTTAGACCAAAACACTTCTCTTTTTAAAGTCAAGTTACCACATTAAAACCAATGATGAAACCCTTCTTTTGTTTTCATAAAGTCGTTTATAACTAACTTCCCATAAAGCTGTTATAACACTTTGTTTTCAAAACCAATTTAAGACAAAACAATGCCTTTCTTTTCCCTAGAGTTCCAGTTTGCCTAATTTCAATTACTCAAGTCTCTTTATTTTAGAAAAGTTTCATAGTTCGATGTCTTAATCTCCTTTAAAGCAATTGAGTAACATATGCCATAGGCGTGAGCAGTTATTCTTGTTTATAACCATTTGGTAAAGCAGCCATGATCTAGAAAAATGTAATATCATTTTGTCTCATCTTAGCTTCTATGCAGATGGAGGTTTCTACTGGTTTTAATACTTCATTATTCAATACATTTTCCTTTATTAACGCTGCAATGGTTTGTGGATATTCATTCTGATTTCCGAAATCAATAAAACATTATTCCTTTTAAAACCAAGTACTTATTACTCACGAATGAGGTTTCACACTTTTAACAAACTTCATATCAATACAATTAAGTCAAGTATCTTATCTTTTAAGATTAAGTCTCTTAACTTCTAAAAATCAGTAAACCATTCTTTTTATCTCTCTTAAGACGTTATACCTAACTTCCCATAAAGCTAGTATAACTCTTATGTTTTCAAAACCAAGCATTACTCTTCTTTCAAAAGGTTTCTTATTTCCTTTGAAATACTTCAAGATTCTTCTTATTCAGGCTTAAGTCAAAAGACATTGCCGTAACACTACATTCAGTTAACACACGTACGTCTACCGTACTATATATATTCCTTTTAAAATATTTCAAGGTTCTTATTATTCAGGCTTAAGTCAAAAGACATTGTCATACAACTATATTCAGTTAACACACGTACGTCTACCATATTATACATATTATTCAGGCTTAGTCAAAAGACATTGCCACACGTACGTCTACCGTACTATATGTATTCTTTTAAAAATACTTCATGCTCAAGAGTATAGGAAGAATCACATACCTTGCGACGATTATCGACTATAAGCAAAACGCTCCACGGCTATAACCCGGCTAGCCTTGTCCACCTTCTCAGTAGCACATGCTACTTGCAGAACATTCAACCAATAAAGGTTATCGACCATCAGAATACAAATCCTATGTACATACAGTTTAAATCTTCTACTTATATATTCTTCTGATGTGACTTCAGTTAAAGTCTATTCTGTAATATCCTTCTATTACAGTTCAAATCTCTTCTATGAATCTTATATTCATTTCAATTCTACAAGATGTAATTTCCAATTACAATAGAAGGATAGTATTTACCTCGATGAGCCCAAAATTATCCAAGTTTAATGTCGCACGAGCAACGTTAAGCTCCTACTCCGCGCTCCGACCGCTCCAAACAACCCTTAGAAGTTCTATGCAACTTCTACTTAACACTTCAACCGACTATGAAGGTTTTCCTTAGGGTTTTGTTTAGTGGCTAAAGGAAAGTATAATAGTATTTCCGGGCTCTACGTATAGAGGTAACTTTGGAAAGTACTACAAGGTAAAAGGGCTAAAGTATTTGGGCATTATAACAATACTTGAGAGTATTTCTATACCACAAAAAGGGTATTATACGAAAACAACTAGGCTAGGGGTACCCTGGCCAGGGCACCACAAAGGAGGGGGAGGCCTCGTCCAAGACTCTCAAAAGAGGGGGGGGGGGGAGGAGTTGGACGAACTCATCTCTCAAAGGGGGAGGGATTTTTAACACTTAGAAATGATTTTTGGATGAAGAATTTCATCAACAAAGGGGGGGGGGGGTATTTATAGGTCAAGAAATGGCCAACCAATGGCCAAGATTCTTCCATGTGTTAGGCAAGTGTAGGGCTAGGATTAAGCCATGTGCACCTTATCCATCTACCACACCAACTTGCACAAAATATCCTACCTAAACCATCCCACCCAATCGTCCAAATGCCGCCCCAAAAGCTTCCAATGTGAGGGTGACACATGTCACCCTCCCGTTGGTCCAAAATGTTTCGTCTCTCGGAAAAATCCGCAAAAATTAAAAATGACATAGCCGTATTTTTCCCTTCGCAAGTTTAGTACAACGTTTCACAAAACGACTCTTTCGCACTTGTGTACAAATTTCGAGACTTGCCAAATCTTAAGGCTTAAATTTTCATACGTGCACGCGTACATACTGGAAATACGGGTATAACAGAATGCGACTCGTGCTCACCGCGTCCCTAAACCCTTCGAAAGACCTCCGGAAGTTAGCCAGAACCGGCTCCTCATGCGATATGATCGAAATAGGGACTCCATGCAGTCTGACGATCTCTCGGATATATAGTCTGGCATAATCCTCAGCCGAAAAAGTCGTCCTGACGGGAAGAAAGTGGGCTGATTTCGTCAGCCTGTCGACGATAACCCATATAGAATCATGTCTCCTGTGAGTGCGAGGTAATCCTGTAATGAAGTCCATGTTGATCACCTCCCACTTCCAGGTCGGGATCTCTATCGTCAGAATAAACCACCGTGCCTCGTGCTCTACCTTCACTGCGACAACACGCATCGAGCTACGAACTCGCAACGCCCTCTTCAAGCCATCCCACCAATACACGGATCTAAGGTCGTGGTACATCTTGGTCGACCACGGATGGATAGAGTAACGCTACTGTGTGCTTCCCAAGAACTCCGCCAAGTCCTGAAACATCTGGAACACACAACCTGCCCTCAAACCTTAACACCCTATCAGGTGCTACCTCAAAAGGACCCTTGCCCTCACGAAGAGATGTATCACGATAACGTGTCAACATTGGATCATCGAACTGTTGCCTCTTCACCTCCTCGACGATGGAAGACTCGGCAACCTCGCGAACTCGAACCCCACTGCTATCAGAATCAATCAAACGGACACCAAGGCTCGCTAACTGATGCAAATCACGAACCATGTCCCTCCTCTCTGGCTGCACATCTGATAGACTCCCCATCGACCTACGACTAAGAGCATCTGCCACAACATTGGCCTTCCCCGGGTGGTACAGGATATCAACATCGTAATCCTTAAGCAACTCTAACCACCGTCTCTGTCGTAAGTTCAGCTCCCTCTGGCTGAAGATATACTGGAGGCTCTTGTGGTCTGTATAAATATCCACATGAACCCCATACAAATAGTGCCTCCAGATCTTCAAAGCGTGAATCACTGCTGCCAACTCCAAATCATGGGTGGGGTAGTTCCTCTCGTGTTTCTTCAGCTGTCGGGACGCATATGCTATAACCTTGCCCTGCTGCATCAATACACATCCCAACCCGATGCCTGACGCATCACAATACACGACATAACCATCTGGACCCTCCGGAAGAGTAAGAACGGGGGCGGTCGCGCCTCCTTCAAAGAATCGAAACCCCGCCACAAGCATCGATCCATCAAACTTGGCCGCTCGAGTCACCTAGTCAATGGTGCGAAGATAGAAGCAAACTTCTACGAACCGATAATAACTCGCAAGGCCCGTAAAATGCGAACCTCTGAGTAGTAGGTTCAGGCCAAGTCCCGATCGCTTCGATCTTGGCCGTATCCACTCGAATGCCATCACCCGACAATGTGCCTAAGAAAAGCCACGAAGTTAACCAAAACTCACATTTGGAAAACTTGGCGATAATCGCTGGTCCCGAGAATTGTCAAGACAGCCTCTCAAATGCTCGCATGCCTCGCCTGAGCGAATAAACCAAGATATCATCAATGAACACTATCACAAACGTGTCCAAAAATGGTTTGAACACTCGGTTCATCAAATCCATGAATACCACGAGCATTGGTCAACCCAAAAGACATGACCACTGAACTCATAATGCCCGCACGGGTCCGAATGCGATCTGTGGACATCCACCTCTCGACTCGCACTGATGATAGCCCGATCGCAGATCAATCTTGATAAACATCTCGCGCTCGCAATCGGGTCGAACAAATCATCAATCACGGAAGGGTATTCGTTTAATGGTCACCTTGTTCACCGTCAGAATCAACACATCGCGCGGCGTCCGCCCTTCTTCTTCACGAACAATACCGCGCCCGGGAGAAACACTAGGTCTGATGAAGCCCTTCTCCAGCAAGTCTCTAAGCTGATCCTTCAACTCTCTTAACTCGGCAGGTGCCATTCTGTATGGCGGAATGGAAATAGGTCGAGTGTCTAGCAACACATCTATACAAAACTCGATCTCCCTCTCAGGAGGGATACCCGGGAGGTCGTCTGGAAACACGTCTGGGAACTCTCTAACTGCTGAATCGATCAAAAATCGCACTGCAGCCTCAGTATCAAACACCCGAACGAGATGGTAGATGTACCCCTTCTGTACCATCTTCCTAGCCTTGAGGTAGGAAATAAACCTACCCTTCGGCGATACCGTGCTCCCCTCCCACTCAACAACCGGCTCCTCAGGAACCGAACCGCACTACTCTCTCCTGCAGTCTACATTGGCGTAGCAAGAAGCTAGCCAATCCATACCCATGATCACGTCGAATCAATCATATCCAACTCTATCAAGTCGGCTGGGTCCGACGATCAGAATGGTCATCGGACAAGCCCTATATACCCGCCGAGCTACCACCGAATCACCCATCGCGTAGCTACCTCGAAGTGGTCTATGGACTCGTGCTCTATCCCTATCCTACTAGCAATAAGGGGAGATATATAGGACAGAGTAGAACCCGGATCTATCAAGGCATACACATCAAACCCAAAAACTGATAAGGTACCTGTGACGACATCAGGTGAGGCCTCCTGATCCTGTCGGCTGGACAAAGCATAAATGCGTTACGAGGACCGCTAGAATCGACCAGCGCCACGACCTGCCGCGACTGGCTGGTCCATGAGCACCTTGCCCTCGGGCGAGTAGCCGCTGGGATGAAGAAGACCGGCGAAAGAACTCATGCCGACTTACCATCAAGATCGCTTGCCTGACAGTTCCTCGCATAGTGACCTGCCGCCACAATCAAACAAGCTCGAGCAGCACCACAACTCCCGGTGGGATCTACCGACGCCACACCGGTGGTGGTCCCGATCGCCGCACTTCGCCGCTCGACGCTCAAGCCCCGGGCCACGGTGCGCCTCGAATATCTGCCGTGGCCGAGGACGGTGCAGAGTGCTCGAGCCGGCCGTGGTGCAAATCTAGATCGCTGCCGAGGCCGCCACCACGATAGCCACCAAAAGACCGCTGCCCCGGTCTTCGCCGTCACAACCCGCTTGCCTCTACGCTCCTCGCATCCAAGAGCATGAGCCTGCATGCGGGTAATGTCCATACCCGGCTGAAGAGAAACACCAACACATGATTCGGCCATATAGTCATCTAGCCCGGTGACGTAGCGGTGCACCCTATCCTCCATATCTGCTACCAATACTGGGACATATCGAGCCAATGAATCAAACTCGACATTGTACTCCCTAACAGTGCGTCCTCTCTGCCTCAGTAACAAAAATCTATCGGCCCGTGCCCTCCTCATCTGTGGAGGCAAGAAGTGTGTTACACCCCGTAGTTCCAGTCTATGTATATGAGGACGTACGTACGTAAATACGACATTAAAATTGGAAAGGAAGAAAGATGTGATTTTTCGACGGAAAAGTTTCCGAATTTTGAGAAGGAAAAATGTTCGTTAATGGGAATTGGATTCCCAGATTTGGTATTCGGACTTTTTGGAATATTTGAGAATTATGGAATTTTATTTCCGAAATTGGTCACGTGGGGCCCACGGGAGAATTTACGGTTTTGTGGGGCCCACTTTATTTTCGGATTTTTGGCATTGCGGATATTTTCGGAAGATGAAATATTTTGGACGAGTACGGGGGCGACACGTGTCACCCCCGTGTGGCCATGTTGGCCGAATTGGAGAAGGCCAAGTGGGACGTTTTTAGGTGGACAAGTGGCCCATTTTTGTGGTGGCCACTTGTCCCATTTTTGTGGTAGCCAAATGGTTGGCCAACTACCCACACACATGTACCCCATCCTCACCACACACTTGCCTAGATCTTGGCCATTGATTTTCCTATAAATACCCCATTGTTTCAAGACTTATTTCATCCACACTTTGAGATTCTAAGTCACAAAATACTCCCCCTTTGTTGAGGTTCTCGTCCTACTCTCCTTTTGGTGTAGGAAAAATTCTTCAAGTGTTGATATAGTCCCAAATACCTTAGCCTAGTATCCCTAGTTGTATTCCAAGTTATTTCAATACTAGAGTCTTAAATTCTACTTTATTCCTTTAGTCGCAAAAACGAAGCTCCTAGAAAATCTTCATAGATTAGATGAAGTGTTAAGAGAAGTTATTTGGAAACTTCTATGGTTGCTTGGAGCGGGTTGGAGCGTCAGGAATTGGAGCTAAACGTTGCTCAGGATCGACTTATAATCTTGGATAATTTTGGGCTTATCGAGGTAATGATCTATGTCCCCCTATTGTAATTGGAAATTACATGTTGTAGTAGTTAATCATTGAGTATAAGATATATTGGAAGTATAATTATAAGGAATTGAACTGTATTTACATTGACCGTATTTGGCGTAGACTTGTAGTATTATTGTGGAGTAGAATTGTACACGCCAGTTAGACGTGTAACCCCTGGAATTGTTGGTTTGCAGCAGCCTCGTTTGCTGAGGAGTTTTATGTGGTTGCGGGGGGGGAGGTGCTGCTGAATTTTCCGTAGAATAAGGAATCTTGTATCTAGAATTATTCTACGAAGAGAGCTAGAGGTTGATAGACGTTTTGTGGCCTTTATAGGTTGAAGTACTACAAGTAGCGTATTCTACTTGAAGGGTGGAAAAGGCGAGCAAGGTTAGAGTACTTTGGAGCGTTTTGCTAATTGTCGATAATCGTCGCGAGGTATGTGAACCTCTTCCTATCCTTTCTAGCATGATATTTGTGAAATATATTTAGTGCGGTAGACGCACGTGTGTTTAAAGGAAGTTGATTTTCCTTTTGTGTCCTTGACTTGATTCCAAAGTTAAGTGACTTGTTATGAAACATTAAGGACTTGAATTATGTTAAAAAGTTGTAAAATCTCACTCATGATTAATGGGTGTGTGGTCTTTAAAGAATAAAGTTATCTTGATTTGAAAATAAGAATGGTTTTATCATTGGATTTAAAATGATAACTTGACTTATAAACAACTTGATTTTGGGAAAGGAGAAGTAATTTGATTTAAAGGTATAGGTTACTTGTTTTTAAAAGAGTAAGACACTTGGTTTAAAAAGTATATTGCTACTTGACTTTTAAAGGAGAAGTGCCTTTGTTTTAAAAGAAGGTATGGAAATTGTTTTGGTTTTACTTTGATGTCTTTTGACTTGAGTTTAAATAATAAGAATCGAAGTATTTCAAAAGAGTTATTAACCATTTTGAAAGAAAAGAAATACTTGTTTTAAAAGCTTAAGTGTTATACTAGCTTTATGGGAAGTTAGGTATAACAACTTAAGGAAGATAAGGAACGGTTTACTTATTTTTTTTTTATGAAAGTCTTGTATTGATTCTGGAAAGTGTAGTAAGATGGTTTGATAAGTAGACATGTTAGGATGCTACGTGTGTTAGTGTCTTGTGATGTTTGTATAAAGGGGTTTCTTGTTGTGCTTATGTTGTTTAACGATAGTTGTTATGTTAGTATTATATCACTCACCTCTTGACATGATTCCGGTTAAAGCCGCCTCCGACGCGGGTAGACTCAGCGGTCCAGGTGACCTATGATTCGAGAATACCTCATGCGGGTTTGTGTGACCTATGCGAGCTACGAGTTCCGTGTTAGTGTGCGCCTTTATGGTCATGCGGTCTATGTGGCCTACGCGATCGCGAGTCCAGGACGTTGCCGGGAGTAGCTACCGACGCGGGAATACCTCACGCGGGCCATCGGAGTGGCTTACGCGGAGTCGCGGAAGTTCGAGGACTAGACGCGACATTAGATCATCGCGCGAAAGTGGCGGCCGATCATGTGGCGGTGCAGACAGATCTCATGATACGCTTTATGACCTTGTTGGTACTGTGGTTTTAGTAGTCGGCTATGCCTTCAGACTTACCCCAGACGGTTTTATTATGACACGTAGGACTCGTGTTCATGTGTATTCCTTGGTGCTTTTATATCATAGATCGCCGAGTGAGGAAGATATTCCACGCATGATTGATGTTGGGCGTGAGACCCATAGTTGTATTTGAGTGATGACTTTGAGGCGTGAGTCCCCGACTTGACATGATCGCTATTTATTGTGAATCGTAGTTTGGTTATCATACATGTCTCCCGATTTATATAGACTACTATGATTTCATTTACTGATTTTCGCCACATACTTGGTACTGTTGTAATCGACCTCCTTCGGGCCGCGTTCATGCCGCAGTAGAGGTACACCGTTGTTGATCCTCGCTCTAGAGTCACGTCAGCTGGGAAGCTCCGCTTCTCGGAGGCTTATCATGTATAGTCCTCTCGTTGTAAGTGCTTACATTCAGGGTGGGCGGGCCCCGTCCCGCCATTGTTGTCATATCATTCTTAGAGGTCAGTAGTATCGCAGGCGTAATTGTAAAAAGGGATGTAATCGTTCTAGTTGTTATATATTTATGCCGAAAGGCAACTTTTCTCGAATAAGCGCTTTACACTTCACTTTATTCATGTCTTGTTTTATATTCCGCTGATTACTGATGTATGGCTACTGGGTGCCCGGTAGGCACGATCACGCCCGGTTCGGTCGTGACAAAAGTGGTATCAGAGCGCTTAATCCTCGGAAAGTGTCTACAGCACCGTATCTAGTAGTAGTCTTGATTATCGCAGGTGTTGTGCACCACACCTATAATCGTGAGGTCGCAGGATATTTAGGATTGGTTTCATTCTTCTCACTCGAGATCGTGCCTTAGAGCCGTGTTATAAGTTGGACTCTCCGACGTATTCTTTTTCACCCGTTATGCCTCTACGCAAGGCAACCAGAGCCCGTGGCAAGGCGGCAGAGGAGTCGCGAGTAGAGCACGTATGTTACCGTGGCACGCCCATTCATTATCCGAGACGCTTCATTCGGGAGTTATGCGACGCCGCTAGCCCTGTGAGAGTTTAGAGCAAGAGCGTGAGCTATCGAGACCACGATACCGAGCCTCTAGTCCCACGGCCAGAACAAAGGATATGAGATACAAGGAGATGACCCGCCATTAGCTAGTCCGTGGCCGGGAATGAGGACGACGGAGCCGTGGTTCCGACAAGCATCGATAGTTCACCCTAGATCCGATAGTTTCAGGCATCGGCTTCTGAGTCAGTCCACCCGAGTTCTATGGATTGAGGACCGAGGAAGATCATCGTGAGTTTATTCGATCGCGGATCATGAAAGTGATCGAGACCTCGCAGGCATTTCTTACACTTTTTGCCCTCGCGATGAGAGAGCTCGCGCATAGATTTATGAGGTTGAGGCGCAACCGCGAACGGTTCGGGAATACTGATAGAGTTTGACTTATTGGCTCGTTATGTCCCCGCTTTAGTGGCGCATATTGAGGATAGAGTGCACCGATATGTCACAGACATGACGATTATCTAGCAGCAGAGTTGTACAAGAGTAGCTCTTGATCGACATGGACATTGCCCGTACATGCTTACACACAGCAGACTGAGGAACGTAGGGATCGACGGACTAACTAAGATCAGCAGAAGAGGGCCAGAATAGCAGGGTCCTTTGGTAACTTTCGAGGCGGACCTTCTCAGCAGCAGACTGGTTATGCGCCTCCGCCAAGATCTGAGTGGTCCTCCGCTGACTTCAGACGCTCGGTATTTAGAGTTGGTCGAAACTGGGGTTTCTCGTTCACGATTTATATAGGTTCCGGCCCGATTCGATTTTCCTCTATGTTCACTGTGGTAGACGCCATCCCAGAAATGTCGCTTTTTACTAATGCTTGTTTTACCAGTGGCCACGGCCGAGGAGAGAATGTCCTAGTAGAGGGATACGGTGGGATGACTTAGCCTACCAGTCGATTCATGGATTCATGGTTGAGAGGAAGGGTGTTAGCTGAGGAGGCCACCCCACCTCGATGTGGCCATTGTGGTAAGTGACATTGTGAGAGTGTCGCATTCTTCGGCGGCTTGTTTTGCTCTCGACAGCGAGGCCATCTTGCGAAATTGTCCGACCAGATGTGGCGCGGATGTAGAGACTCGCCTTCGTGATCGATGGCTAATTCATCATCTTCCTAGCTATGCGCCCAACAGTAAGGTGATTGATTAGAACGACAAAGGAAGTGAAGCGGTAGACGCGGTATATCCTTAACCTCTAGAGATTTGTATGTGTGATAAGATGAGTATACCTTAAGTGTTATGTTCTGATAACATTGTGTTAATTGTGATTAGAAAACATGGGTAGTTGTAAAGGGTAAGTCTGGGGACGAGAAAATGGGGAGCCTTAGAATTTATAACAGTTGGGACCTTGGATGCAAGGCCGCCCGAGTGGATGATTTTACGGTTGGTCTTTATCGAAGTACTCGGTATACGTGGTGTATTTATGGGATAATTCCATGGGTAGTGTGAGATGAAAGTGGTAGCTTTCATGACGTGAATTGGTAATATTGTTCCGGATCGGGGAACGAGAGTTTAGTACGAAGTGGGTCGGGTTGAGGCCATATCGCGAGTCAACCCGCAACCCGGAAAGTGGTGGGGTCGTTTGAGGTGGTCCACTAGATGATAGGGTCACGAGGGTGTTAGGCCCAAGTTTAGTTAACCATCGTACGAGTTCGTGGAAGCGTTCGACCAGTAGTCGGGCCGATGAGGTCAGCCCATCTTGTCTTTCAGTCAGGACCGTTTACTCGGCAGAGGGTTATGCGAGATGTTATATCAGGAAGGTTGTAAGGTTGCACGAGGTGCCTACTTTCACCTTATGACAGGCAGTGGAGCCTAGTTTACTGCTGCTTTTTCTCGGAGGTTTTACCAGCAGGTTAGGAACTCAGGTGAGTCTTAGTATCGCATTCGCCCTCGGGCCAGTGTTTGGATTTCAGGGGTAGCTGTGAGGATTGTTGCCTCCTGTTGAGGGAGTGTTTTATAGCTACCATTTCAGTATTCGGATATCACCTTATGACGCCTTGTAGGGGCGGAAGTGTAAGTTGCCGGTCGATTGGTTCGATGTTGGCAAAGTTCAGATAGTTGGTTCATACTTGTTTCGGCAGGATGTGGATAAGGTGAAGCTTATCCAGAAGAGATTTTTGGCAGCTCAGAGTCAACAGAAGTCGTGCGGATAGTCGGCGACGACACTTAGAGTTCAGGTTGACGGTGGGCCTTTTTGAAGGTACCACCTCGGAAAGGGTATGACGAGATTTGGAAACTGGAGCAGTAGCAGAAATGTGGTAAGTTGTGAGAAAGAGTTCGAGTGGACGAGAAGGGTACGACGAGTAAGGGAAGAAGCGAGCATGTGTTAAGAACATAGTTGTGATCATTTCGTTTGTAAAGTGAAGGTGCGAAGGGAGTATCTTTTAGCCCTTGGGTGGGAGTTTTTGTGATGTTAGAGGTGATTCCTCGTGGACTTTGATGTAAGTATTTGCGCGGGTGTTTTCTCGCGCTACGTGGCATTTGCAAACTGGTTAATCTATGAGGAACTTGATCGTTATCTGTCTTGAGAAGGAACATTCGGGACGAATGTTTCTAAGGAGGGGAGAATGTTACACCCCGTAGTTCCAGTGTATGTATATGAGGACGTACGTACGTAAATACGACATTAAAATTGGAAAGGAAGAAAGATGTGATTTTTCGACGGAAAAGTTTCCGAATTTTGAGAAGGAAAAATGTTCGTTAATGGGAATTGGATTCCCAGATTTGGTATTCGGACTTTTTGGAATATTTGAGAATTATGGAATTTTATTTCCGAATTGGTCACGTGGGGCCACGAGAATTTACTGATTTTGTGGGCCCACTTTATTTTGGATTTTTGGCATTGCGGATATTTTGGAAGATGAAATATTTTGATGCACGGGGCACATGTGTCACCCCGTGGCCATGTTGGCCGAATGGAGAAGGCGCTGGGGCGTTTAGGTGGACAGTGGCCCATTTTGTGGTGGCCACTTGTCCCATTTTTGTGGTAGCCAAATGGTTGGCACTACCCACACACATGTACCCCATCCTCACCACACACTTGCCTAGATCTTGGCCATTGATTTTCCTATAAATACCCCATTGTTTCAAGACTTATTTCATCCACACTTTGAGATTCTAAGTCACAAAATACTCCCTTTGTTGAGGTTCTCGCCCTACTCTCCCCTTGGTGTAGGAAAATTCTTCAAGTGTTGATATAGTCCCAAATACCTTAGCCTAGTATCCCTAGTTGTATTCCAAGTTATTTCAATACTAGAGCAGGAAATTCTACTTTATTCCTTTAGTCGCAAAAACGAAGCTCTAGAAAATCTTCATAGCATAGATGAAGTTAAGAGAAGTTATTTGGAAACTTCTGGGTTGCTTGGAGCGGGTTGGAGCGTCGGGAATCGAGCTAAACGTTGCTCAGATCGACTTATAATCTTGGGCTTATCGAGGTAATGATCTATGTCCCTATTGTAATTGGAAATTACATGTTGTAGTAGTTAATCATCGAGTATAAGATATATTGAAGTATAATTATAAGGAATTGAACCGTATTTACATTGACCGTATTTATGAGACTTGTAGTATTATTGTGGAGTAGAATTGTACACGCCAGGTTAGACGTGTAACCCCCGGAATTGTTGGTTTGGTAGCAGCCTCGTTTGAGGAGGAGTTTTATGTGGTTGCGGGGAGGTCTCGCTGAATTTTCCGTAGAATAAGGAATCTTGTATCTAGAATTATTCTACGAAGAGAGCTAGAGGTTGATAGGCGTTTGTGGGCCTTTATAGGTTGAAGTACTACGAGTAGCGTATTCTACTTGAAGGGTGGAAAAGGCGAGCAAGGTTAGAGTACTTTGGAGCGCTTTTGCTAATTGTCGATAATCGTCGCGAGGTATGTGAACCTCTTCCTATCCTTTCTAGCATGATATTTGTGAAATATATTTAGTGCGGTAGACGCGTGTGTTTAAAGGAAGTTGATTTTCCTTTTGTGTCCTTGACTTGATTCCAAAGTTAAGTGACTTGTTATGAAACATTAAGGACTTGAATTATGTTAAAAAGTTGTAAAATCTCACCATGATTAATGGGTGTGTGGTCTTTAAAGAATAAAGTTATCTTGATTTGAAAATAAGAATGGTTTTATCATTGGATTTAAAATGATAACTTGACTTATAAACAACTTGATTTTGGGAAAGGAGAAGTAATTTGATTTAAAGGTATAGGTTACTTGTTTTTAAAAGAGTAAGACACTTGGTTTAAAAGTATATTGCTACTTGACTTTTAAAGGAGAAGTGCCTTTGTTTTAAAAGAAGGTATGGAAATTGTTTTGGTTTTACTTTGATGTCTTTTGACTTGAGTTTAAATAATAAGAATCTGAAGTATTTCAAAAGAGTTATTAACCATTTTGAAAGAAAAGAAATACTTGGTTTTAAAAGCTTAAGTGTTATACTAGCTTTATGAGAAGTTAGGTATAACAACTTAAGGAAGATAGAAGGACGATTTACTTATTTTTTTATGAAAGTCTTGTATTGATTCGAAAGTGTAGTAAGATGGTTTGATAAGTAGACATGTTAGGATGCTACGTGTG
Organism: Przewalskia tangutica; assembly: GCA_029844215.1. Lineage (NCBI taxonomy): Eukaryota > Viridiplantae > Streptophyta > Magnoliopsida > Solanales > Solanaceae > Przewalskia > Przewalskia tangutica. The sequence continues at coordinate 72,885,276 of CM056727.1, forward strand.
TTAGTGTCTTGTGATGTTTGTATAAAGGGTTTCCTTGTTGTGCTTATGTTGTTTAACGATAAGTCGTTATGTTAGTATTATATCACTCACCTCTTGACATGATTCCGGTTAAGCCGCTCCGACGCGGTAGACTCAAAGTGGTCTGTGTGACCTATGATTCGAGAATACCTCATGCGGGTTTGTGTGACCTATGCGAGCTACGAGTTCGAGTTAATGTGCGCCTTTATGGTCATGCGGTCTATGTGGCTACGCGGATCGCGAGTCCGGACGCCGGGGAAAGAGCTACCGATGCGGGAATACCTCACGCGGGCCATCGGAGTGGCTTATGCGGAGTCGGGAAGTTCGAGGACTAGACGCGCACATTAGATCTCGCGGGCGAGTGGCGGCCGATCATGTGGCGTCTAGACAGATCTCATGATACGCTTTATGACCTTGTTGGTACTGTGGTTTTAGTAGTCGCTATGCCTTCGCACTTACCCGTGACGTTTATTATGACACGTGTAGACTGGTGTTCATGTGTATTCCTTGGTGCTTTTATATCATAGACCGGCGATGAAGAAGATATTCCACGCATGATTGATGTTGTGGGCGTGAGACCCATAGTTGTATTTGAGTGATGACTTTGAGGCGTGAGTCACGACTTGACATGATCGCTTATTTATCAGGAATCGTAGTTTGGTTATCATACATGTCTCACGATTTATATAGACTACTATGATTTCATTTACGATATTTCGCCACATACTTGGTACTGTTGTCTTGACCTCTTCGGGGCTGCTCATGCCGCAGTAGAGGTACACCTGTTGATCCTCGCTCTTAGGGTCACGATTCAGCGTTTGGGAAGCTCCGTTTCTCGGAGGCTTATCACGTATAGTCCTGTCGTTGTAAGTGCTTACATTCAGGGTATGGCGGCCCCGCCCCGCCATTGTTGTCATATCATTCTTAGGTGCGTAGTACCGCTGTGGGCAATTGTAAAGGGATGTAATCGTTCTAGTTGTTATATATTTATGCCGAAAGGCAACTTTTCTCGATAATCGCTTTACACTTCACTTTATTCATGTCTTGTTTTATATTCCGATTACTCGATGTATGGCTACTGGGTGCCCGGTAGGCACGATCACGCCCGGTTCGGTCGTGACAAAGTGAGTGAGAAAGCCTCGAGAACTCATCCCAAGTAGCTGGGACGTGCTCTCCCGATAACTCCCACGAATCAAACCAATCGGCCGCGGTATCACGCGGCCGACGCGAACCGGCGTCACGGACTCGGTCTCCGACGCCCGATCACCTCATAATCCTTCAGAATCGACGGATGAACTCGCGATCATCCTCTGGCCTCGACCCGTAGAACTCTGGCGGGCTACAACTCAGGAAATCCCGTAGCCTCAAACTGTCTGCCCTCGGGTGAACCACGGGTGCTACTGGGGCTGGAATCGAATCGCCAGATCCACTGCCTCATGTTCGCCACGATCATGGCGAATCGGGCCATCTCTCTCAGAACCCATCTCATCTGCGCCAGGCTGTGGGACTGGAGGTGTAGGTACTGTGGTCTCATCAGTCACTGCTGCGGCCCTAAACCCTCCTGGGGTCGGCGGCGTCGTAGAACTCGCCATCTCGGGTATCGACTGGGCCTGAGCCCTCGTGACTCTAGGTGTCCCACTAGCAGCTCCCTCGGCTGCCTTGCCCTTCTGGGCCCGGGTTGCCTTACGTGGAGGCATAACTGTTACAGAAAAGAAATACGTTAGAGGAGTCCAACTTATAACACACTTCAAAGCACGATCTCGAGTGAGAAGAATGGAAACCAATCCTAAATATCCTATAGCCTCCGACATTGGTGGTGCGCACAACACACCGATAATCAAGACTCTACTAGACATCGTCAGAGACACTTTCCGAGGATTAAGCGCTCGATACCACTTTTGTCACGACTGCCCGGGGCGTGGATCGTGCCTTACCCGGCACCTGCGATCATACATCAGAGAAAATCAGCGGAAATACAAAACAAGACATGAAACAGTTGTAAAATGAGACACAGTTTATCTGATGAAAAGCTTGCCTTTCGGCATATATATATAAATAACCCAAGTTTTGCAGTTACATCCCAACTGTACACTAGGACTACAGACCTCTAAGGAAGTAAACAACTATGGCGGGACAGGGCCCCGCCATACCCTGAATGTACAAAACTATCTACAATACAGGGAGATCATACCAAAAAGTAGAGCCTCCGGAGAAGATGGAGCTCCTGACACCAATGCAAAGAGATCCTAAGGATGTGGATCTAGCACCTGCTTGCCCTTACCTGCGGCATGAACGCAGCCCCCCGAAGGAGGTCAGTACAACAGGTACTAAGTATGTGAAACTGTAAAGTACTTAAATGAAATCATATCATTTTAAAACCAGTTTACAAATATGTATGAAACAACCAAGGAAACCGCACATAGTGCCACATCACAAACAAGAGCAACAATAGGTAATCTGTAGCAGGTCTTCTCTAGGCTGCGGATGATCGAAGCAGGGCCAATTGCCCATAGTATCATTATGCAAGCCTAGTCCTGGACTCCCGTAGTCCGCATAGGCCACTCACTTAGGCCCGCATAGGGTATAACCCCGCATCGAGGGTAGCTACTCCTCGGCATCGTCCTGGACTCGTAGTCCGCATGGCCACATAGACCGTATGAGGTATAACCCCGCACACTAACCTGGAACTCGTAGCTCGCATAGATCCCTGACCCGCATGAGGTATTCTCGAATCATGGTCCTGCACCACCCGAAGTCTAACCCGACGGAGGCGACAACCCCAGAACATGTCAAGAGGTGAGTGATATAATACTAACATAATAACTTATCGTTAAAACAACATAAGCACAACAAGAATACTCTCTTATACACACGTGAGAAGTCACTACCACACATATCATATTATCCGGACTAGTTATGAAACCCTTTTATAATTCTTTCATAATTCAATATAAGTGCGTTATAAATACATAAGTAAATCGTTCCTTTTATAAATCTTAAGTTGTTATACCTAACTTCCCATAAAGCTAGTATAACTCTTAAGCTTCTTGTTTAAAAACTAATTAGTTCTCTTCTGTTAAAAAATGATTCAGTATTCTTTTGAAATGCATCAAGATTCTTATTATTCAGGCTTAAGTCAGAAGACATTGCCGTAGCTTTTATTCAGGCTTAAGTCAGAAGACATTGCCGTAGTTATTATTCAGTCAACACATGTACGTCTACCGTACTATATATATATATTTTAAAATATCATGCTTTAGGAAGAATCACATACCTTCTCAGCGAAAACCACCTGCCAAGTTGAATATGTCGCGTGCAGAGAATCAACCTATAATAGTCAGACACGTCTATCAACGTTCAGACTACTCTGAAACAATTCTAAGCAGAGGGTTCTCTATCCTACGGAAAATTGGGCAGCACTTCCCTACCCGGTGAGCTACTCAAGTCTACTGTGAAAACAGTCCTAAGTAAGTACAGTTTGATTATTCTTCTTTTAAACCCTTCTACTGTGATAACAGTTCAATTCTATTCTGTAATAATCTTCTAAGTATTCAATACTTATCTATACTTCTACAGTATGCATTTTCTAATACAAAAGAGGGTTAGGATTATTTACCTCGGTAAGCCCAATAATATCCTAGATAAAAGTCGCGCCTGAGCAAGGTTTAGCTCCTAAGTTGTACGCTCCGGTAGCTCCAAGAACCCTTAGAAGTTCTTTCCAACTTCTACTAAGTACTAAGGGATTTGGGCTAGGGTATTTTGGGCATTATAACAATACTAGAAGGCAACTTTTCTACCAAGGGAGGGGGGTAGATTTCGGCTAGGCTAGAGGAGGGTTGCCTCGCCGAGCTCACCAAAGGGGGAGGTGTGTTGGACGAAAAAGGCTTAAGGGAGAGGAGAGGATTTCAAGACTTGGAAGGCTTGTTTGTGGATGAAGAACTCTTCATCACAAGAGGGGTATTTATAGGTCAAGGGATGGCCAACCAATGGCCAAGAGTATGCAGTGCAAGTGCAAGTGTAAGGCCAAGATTTGGGCAAGTGTACCTAGCCAACTTGCACACAAAATATCCTACCAACTCCAAGACAAAATAAGCCCTTCATTCGCCCTAATGCCGTCCACACATCCACGAAGGAGAGGTGACAAGTGTCGCCCTCTTGTTGGTCCAAAGTGTTCGTCTCTCGGAAAAATCCGCAAAAATTAGAAATGACATAGCCGAATTTATCTACGCGAGTTGTGTAAAACGTTTCGTCGGAAAAACGATTCTCTTAGTGAGTTGTGCCCAAGTATTTTCGTCCAAGCCTAACTTTTAAGGCTAAACTTTTGTACGTATTCCTCACGCATATACTGCGAAATACGGTATAACACGGTGAACAAGGTGACCATTAAGAACGTATACCCTTCCCGGATTGATGATTTGTTCGACCACCGCAGGCGCGAGATGTTTCTCCAAGATTGATCTGCGATCGGGCTATCATCAGTACGAGTCGAGAGGTGGATGTCCCTAGGATCGCATTCGGACCCTGCAGGCATTATGAGTTCAGTGGTCATGTCTTTGGTTGACCAATGCTCGTGGTATTCATGGATTTGATGAACCGAGTGTTCAAACCATTTTGGACACGTTTGTGATAGTGTTCATCGATGATATCTTGGTTTATTCTCGCCAGAGCGGGAGCACGCGAGCATTTGAGGATCTTGTGATTCTCAGACCAGCGATTATACGCCAAGTTTTCCAAATGTGAGTTTTGGTTAACCGTGGCTTTTCTTGGGCATATTGCTCGGGCCGATGGCATTCGAGTGGATACGCCAAGATCGGCGATCGAACTTGGCCTAGACCTACTACTCCGGCGAGGTTCGCAGCTCGGGCCTTGCAGTTATTATCGGTGGTTCGTAGAGAAGTTTGCTTCTATCTACGCCCATTGACTAGGCGACTCGGAAGCGCTAAGTTTCGGATCGATGCTTGTGAGTAGGTTTCCGCCATCTGAAGGAAAGATCGACGACCGCCTCGTTCTTACTCTTCCGAGGGTCCGCGGTTATGCATGTGTATTGTGATCGTCGGCGCATCGGTTGGGATGTGTTGATGCAGCGGGCAAGGTTATAGCATATGCATCCCGACAGCTGAAGAAACACGAGAGGAACTACCCCACCCATGATTTGGAGTCGCGGTGGTGATTCACGCCAAGATCCGAGGCACTATTTGTATGGGGTTCATGTGGATATTTATACGGACCACAAGAGCCTCGGTATATCTTCACCAGAGAGCTGAACTTACGATAGAGGCGGTTAGAGCTGCTCAAAGATTATGATGTTGACATCTGTACCACCCGGGAAGGCCAATGTTGGCGATGCCCTTAGTCGTAGGTCCATGGGTAGCCTATCGATGTGCACGGAGAGGGGGCATGGTTCGTGATTTGCATCGATTAGCGAGAGCCTTGTGTCCGCTTGATTGATTCCGATAGCGGTGGAGTTCGAGTTCGTGAGGTTGCCGAGTCTTCCATCGTCGGCGAGGTGAAGAGGCAACGATTCTAGGATCCAGCTTTTGATTCGGACGCGGATACGCCCCTTCGAGGCGCGGTCCTTGAGGTAGCATGGGGTGCTAAGGTTTGAGGAGGTTGTGTGTCCGGATGTTTGAGACTTCGGAGTTCTTGGGGAAGCACACGGTAGCGTTTCATCCATCCGTGGTCGACCAAGATGTACCACGACCCCAGATCCGTGTATTGGTGGGATGGATTGAAGATGGACGTTGCATAGTTCGTAGCTCAGTGCCAGTGTTGTCGCAGTGAAGGTAGAGCACCGCAGGCCCGGTGGTTTGTTGCGCATTTATTGAGATCCCGACCGGAAGTGGAGGTGATCAACATGGACTTTATCACGTGATTTCCTCGCACTCAGGAGACATGATTCTATATGGGTTATCGCCGACAGTCGATTTAAATCAGCCCACTTTCTTCCCGTCAGAAGACTTTTCACCGAGGATTATGCGGACTTTACATCCGAGAGATCGCCGATCGCATGGAGTCCCTATTTCGATCATATCGCATGCAGGAGCCCGCCACGCTAACTTCGGAGGTCTTTCCGTATGGGTTTAGGACGCAGTGAGCCCGAGCACCGCATTCCATCCACGCATGCAGACAAAGCCGAAGCGCACTATCCGACTTCGAGGATATGCTACGAGCCCGTGTTATCGACTTCGTGGGTAGCCGAGGATCATTTGCCTCTAGTTGAGTTTGCGATAATAATAGCTACCACCCAAGATTCAGATGGCGCATTATGAGGCCTTATATGGGAGGAAGTGCAGATCGCCTATAGGTTGGTTTGATGTAGGCGAGGTGCAGTTAGTGGGACCAGATTTGGTGCAGCAGGCAGTGGATAATGTGAATCTTATCCAGGAGAGGTTGCCGGCATTTCGAGTCGATGAAGTCATATGCAGATCATCGCCGCCAGATCCGGAGTTCGAGGTTGATGATTGGGTTTTCCTGAAGGTGTCACCCATGAAGGGTGTGATGAGATTCGGAAAGAAAGGGAAACTCAGCCCAAGGTACATTGGGCCCTATCAGATTGTCCGCAGGGTAGGCAAGGTTGCCTACGAGTTGGATCTGCCGTCCGATCTGGAGGCGGCATCGATGTTTCATGTTTCTATCTTTGAGGAGATGTATCGGGATCCATCTAGAGTGCACCGATTGACTATGTCCAGTGACCGAGGGGTTATCGTGAGGAGATTCCCATAGCGATAATCGATCGTCGTTAGGCGTCATGACCAAGGACGTAGCTTCCACAAAGTTACGTGGCGAACGAGCTCAGGGAGGAGATGACGTGGGAAGCCGAGGAGGACATGAGGCAGAAGTATCCTCACCTATTCCCCACACCTCCAGGTAATTCACTTTCCTATTTGCTGGTTTTTAAATTATCGTTTTTGCTTAAGTGTTATATTGTGGCCATGTGTGGCACTTGCAAACTGTTAAGTTGTGAGGTACTCTATCATTAACTGTCTTGGGAAGGAACATTCGGGACGAATGTTTCTAAGGAGGGGAGAATGTTATACCCCGTATTTCGGAGTATGTACGTGGGGCGTGCGTACAAGTTTAGCCTTAAAGTTAGGCCATGGACGAAAAAGTTTGTGCACAACTCACTTAAAGAATCGTTTTTCGACGAAACGTTTTACTAAACTCGCGTAGGGTAAATTCCGGCTATATCATTAATAATTTTTGCGGATTTTTCCGAGAGACGAAACATTTTGGACCAACGGGAGGGTGACACTTGTCACCCTCATTGGACGGCAAAGGTGACATTGTTTGGCACGTTTTTTGTGCCTTTGCACAAGTCAAGGAGTTGGTAGGATATTTTGTGTAGTAGATGGATAAGGACACTTGCCTAAATCTTCACCCTACACTTGCCTTGCACTTGGCATCATCTTGGCCATTGGTTGGCCTTTGCTTGACCTATAAATAACCCCCTTAAGATGAAGAGTTCTTCATCCACAAATCAATTTCCAAGTCTTGAAAAATCCCTCCCCCTCTCTCTAAGCATTTCGTCCAAGCCTCCTCTCCCCCCCCCCCCCCCTTGAGAAGGCCTTGGCCGAATACCCCCCCCCCCCCCTCTAAAAGAAGCCCTAGCCGAAACCTACCCCCCCTCCCTTGGTAGAAGAGTTGTCTTCCAAATACCCTAGCCCAATTCCCTTATAGTATCTTAGTAGAAGTTGTTGGGAACTTCTAAGGGTTCTTGGAGCTTTCGGAGCGTACAAATTAGGAGCTAAACCTTGCTCAGGAGCGACTTTTATCTAGGATATTATTGGGCTTACCGAGGTAATAATCTTACCCTTATTTTGTAAATAGAAAATACATACTGTAGAAGTATAGGAATAAGTATAAATACTTAGAAGGATATTAAAGAATAGAATTAAACTGTTATCACAGTAGAAGGGTTTAAAAGAAGAATAATAGGATTGTTTTCACAGTAGACTTGAGTAGCTCACCGGGTAGGGAAGTGCTGCCCGATTTTCCGTAGAATAGAGGACCCTCTACTTAGAACTGTTTTCCGAATAGTCTAGACGTTGATAGACGTATTTGACTATTATAGGCCGATTCTCTGCGCGCGACATATTCGACTTGGCAGGTGGATTTCGCCGAGAAGGTATGTGATTCTTCATATACTCTTGAGCATGATATTTTAAATATATATAGTACGGTAGACGTACGAGTGTTAACTGAATAATAACTACGGCAATGTCTTTTGACTTAAGCCTGAATAATAACTACGGCAATGTCTTTTAACTTAAGCCTGAATAATAACAGATCCTGAAGCATTTCAAAAGAATCTTGAATCGCTTTTACAGAAAGAAAGCAGTTTATTTTTAAACAAAAGCTTAAGAGTTATACTAGCTTTATGGGAAGTTAGGTATAACCACTTAAGAAAGATAAAAAGAACTGTTTACTTAATTGCTTATAAAAACCTTGTATTGATTTCTGTAAGGTGTAGTAAGATTGTTTGATAAATAGACATATTATGATGCTATGTGTGTTAGTGTCTCGTGATGTTGTGAAAGGGGGTCATCCTTGTTGTGCTTACGTTGCTAGACGGTAAGTCAGTTGTACTGTTATTATATCACCTACCCTCGATGGTTATACAGGGCTTGCCACCCTTGATGCGGTCTATACGGCCTATGCGGTCTGTGAGACTATGCGAGTGCGGGAGCTCGGGATTGATCATTCGGGTATTTTAGCCCGATGCGGGGATGCCCTATGCGATGCGTGTGACTACGCGGTCTATTGAGACTATGCGGTGCGCGGAGTCCAGGAGAATGCCGGGGTTAGCTACCTCACGAGGAATACCTCATGCGGGTGCGTGTGTGACCCATGCGATGCGGGAAGTCTGGACTAGGCACGCATAATAATACTATGGGCGATTGGCCTTGCTTCGATCATTCGCGGCCTAGGAAAGACCAGTTACCGTATATATATGTTGCTCTTGCTTATGTTGTGGCACTATGTGCAGTTAATCTGGTTGTATTTGCAAATGGTTTTAAATACTTTGATTTTACTTCAGTACTTTACATTTTCACATACTTAGTACCTGTTGTACTGACCTCGCCTCGGCCTGCGTTCATGCCGCAGGTGGCAAAGAGTGCTAGATCCACATCCTTAGGATCTCTTTGCTTTGGTGTCAGGAGCTCCATCTTCTCCGGAGGCTCGACTTTTGGGTATGATCTCCCTGTTGTTGTGTATAGTTTTGTACATTCAGGGTATGGCGGGGCCCTGTCCCGCCATAGTTGTTTACTTCCTTAGAGGTCTGTAGTCCTATTGTACAGTTGGGATGTAACTGCAAAACTTGGGTTATATATATATGCCGAAAGACAAGCTTTTCTTCAGATAAACTGTGTCTCATTTTACAACTGTTTCATGTCTTGTTTTTATATTCCGCTGATTACTCTGATGTATGACTACTTGGGTGCCCGGGTAAGGCACCAGTCACGGGCCCCGGAACGGGTCGTGACAAGAATGATCACTTCCGTTCTCATAACACATGTTCGCTTCTTTTCTTACTCGTCGTACCCTTCTCGTACACCCTAACTCTCTATAGTACACGTTCCACAACTTTGGAGTTACTACCTCCAAACTTGGTCATCTCACTAGCTTCAATTTCCTCTAAGGCCATTCCCGGCCTTCACGATCCGATTCTGGTCGAACGCATTCATGAACCCGTACGATGGTTACCTAAACTTGGGCCTAGCACCCTCGTGACCCTATCACATAGCGGGACCACCACAAATTTTCCTTACTTCAATCCGGGTTGCGGGTTGACCCGCAATCTGGCCTCAACCCGACCCATTTCGCGCCAAGCTCTTGTTCCCCGATCCGGAACAATCTCACTAATCAAGTCACGAAAAACCTAGTGGTCTTCTTAGCTCAGCTACCCTCTATCACTTTACACCACTCAGGGACTTATCACACAAATATACCCCACGTATACTATGCACTCCGAAAAAGGTCAATCGTAAAAAAAATCTTTTACTCAAGACGGCCTCGCATCTAAGGTCTCCACGTATAATATTCTAAGGCTCACAATTTTCCTGTCCCCAATCTTACCTTTTCAACTAACCATGTTTTCTAATCACAATTAACACAATGCTATCTGTACATAACACTTAAAATATACTCATCTTATCACACATACTAATCTCTAGAGGGTTAAGGATATACCTGTATTTACTGCTTCACTTCCCCTTTGTCGCTCTAATCATAAACCTGCTCTGTTGGGCACATAGCTAGAGAAGGTGATGAACTAGCCACTGATCCTAAAGGCCGAGTCTCTACATCCGCGCTACCCCTGATCGGACAATTTCTCGCAAAATGGCCCTGCTGGCCGCATGCATAACAAGTTGTCAAAGTAGTACGACACTCCCCACAATGACGCCTACCACAACGGCCACACCGAGGTGGGGGTGGCCTCTTCTGGCTAACACCCCTTCCTCTCCGAACCACTGAATCCGGCTGGCTAGAACCTATGTATATCTGTGAAACAGAAGCCCTGGAGCTCTGACCAACTCCTGCATACCCCGAACGTCCCGGCTCGCGAGGACCACTCTGATCGGGCGGAGGCGCATATCTAGTCTGCTGGCGGCGTTCGCCAAAGTTACCAAAGGACCTGGCGACCGCCTCTTCTGCTGACCTTGGTTAATCCGTCGATCTCTACGTTCCTCAGCCTGCTGCGCATAAGCCCGTACACGGGCCATGTCCATGCCTGACTGAAGAGCTACTCTTGCACAACCCTTTACTAGATAATCATCAAGACCCGTAATAAATCGGTACATTCTATACTCTCTGTTTGCTAAAACCCTAGCTAGTAACAGGGTCGTCTCTTTGCAATCCATATTTTCTGCTATTGGTCGTGGAACTGAAGGTTCAGATATCATGGCCGCAGTAGGAACTGCTGCCGCTGTGCTAAACTCTGCTGGGGCTGGCGACGTCGCAGAACTCCCCGAATGAAGCACCACCTCAGGTGATGATTGGGCCCGTGCCCTGGTAACCCTCTGTGCTCTACTCGCAGCTCCCTCGCCTTCGCCCCTGGTTGCCGCGGGGCGAGCATGATGGCATAAAAATACGCTAAGGAGTCCAACTTACAACACATATTTAAGGCACGATCTCAGAGTGAGAAGAATAGAAACAAATCCTAAATATCATGCAGCCTCCTGATTATAGGTGTGGTGCACAACACGCCGATAATCAAGACTCTACTAGATACGGTCTGTAGACACTTTCCGAGGACTAACTGCTCTGATACCACTTTTGTCACGACCCGAACTCGGGCCCGCGACTGGTGTCTTACCCCGGGCACCCTAGTGATACAACATCAGAGAAAATCAGCGAAAATAAAAACTTAAATAGGAAACAAAATACAACATAAGAAAACAGGCTAAATCAAAACGGTTACCTTCATGCTTATACATATAAAACCGAACAGTTAGCATCCTTTACAAACCCTGCCACAACAGATTACATGCACTCTAAGAATGTAACAACAATATGATGACAGTGGCCCGCCATACCCCTGAATGTACAAGTACCTACAATGACAGGGGACTATACCAAAAGATAAGCCTCCGGAGAAACAGAGCTTCCCAAATGCTGAACTGCGATCCTATGAGCGAGGATCAACAACTGGTGTACCTCTACCTGCGGCATGAACGCAGCCCGAAGGAGAGGTCGACAACAGGTACCAAGTATGTGAAACTGAAAATACTATAATGAAATCACATTTCATCATTTTATAAAACCATTTCGCAATAATAAACAGTTATGTCAAGTAAGGGACGCATGTACTCAAAATCATCACTCACACATAACTATGGGTCTCACGCCCACAATATCAATCATGCCCGTGGAACTCCTTCCTCACTGTCGGCAGTACATGATGTAAAACAACACCCATATGTGAACCTGAACACTAGATCCTTCCTGCGTCATCAAACCGATCGGGCCAAATAGAATAGCCAACTACCAGTCCGAAGGCTAGTCATAAAACTTCATGGGCCAAGTACGGAAGCCAACTACCAGATCCAAACCAGCCACGCAACTAGCCGAGGCAAGTATCTTAAGCTAACGTATCAGAGCCTACCGTCTCACGAGATATGATCGTGGCAAGTATCGTAAGCTATCTACCAGAGCCTGCTGATACACGAGAAATGACCAGGACAAGTATCTAAAGTGTGCCTGTAACCACATGTACAAATCAAGCCCGTGATCGCTCGTCACCGCGGCAAGCTTCATGGATTAGCGGTCCATGGACTAATAACATAACCCGGGAATTTAACCTCGAACGACCGCGTGCCCGACATCTTACCTCGGTATAAGCATGGCCATGAAACTATCCTACTGGACGCATACCCGTGGACCATCCATCGTGTCAGTATGTCCAAAGGAAATAACAAGATAATACTCAAAGTGGAAGCATACCCGTGGACCATCCATCGTGTCAGTATGTCCAAAAGAAATAACAAGATAATACTCAAAGTGGACGCATACCCATGGACCATCCAACGTGTCAGTATGTCCAAGCAATCAATCAGATAGTCGGCCCTCCCCGAGAGACACGGTAGCACAGAATCAAAACACTTGCACAACAAAGGCTATCACAACAAGCATAGGCAAGTTCAACATACTTTCATTTTTTGTCAACAATCCGGGTTTCAACCCCAAAATACTACATACTTTCATTCTTTCAAAAGACCTCTTTTTACGTAAAAGCCACACGATACTAATACTCGTAGTATCAAAACACGTTTTCTTTTCAAACCAAATTACTTCACCTTCGTAAAAATCTTTACAAGATTTTTTAAAATCAAGTACTCTATACTTTTTAAACCAAGTGCTTTTCTTTTAAAACAACATCAAGTATACTTTTAAAACCCAAATAACTTACTCTTTTCAAAACAAGTAACCTATACTTAAATCAAGTTACTTCTCCTTTTCCGAAATCAAGTCATTTATAAGTCAAGTCTCTTATCTTTCAAGATCAAGTCTCTTAACTTTCAAAATCAAGTCGTTTAGATTTCAAAATCAAATCTTTCTTTTATCTTCATAAAGTCGTTATAACTAACTTCCCATAAAGCCATTATAACACTTTATGTTTTAAACAAACAAAATTCATTTCACACACGTACGTCTACCGTACTATACAGTTCACAACAATCATGCTCAAGATTATAGGAAGAATCACATACCTCTTCGGCTTAATCCACAAGCCAAGTCGAGTATGCCGCGCGTAGAAGATCCACCTATAATATTCACAATACATCTATCAACTTCTAGTTCTCTTTATAGAATAATTCTAAGTACAAGGATCCTTATCCTACGGAAAATTCGGCAGCACCTCCCCCCCCCCCCCCCGCAATCACATAAATAACCTCCTATAATAAGGCCTGCTACCAAGCCAACAACTCAAGGGGATTACACGCCTAACCTGACGTGTACAATTCCGCCACAATAATACTACACAAGTTCATCAGAATATAGTCCAATGTAAATACAATTCAATCCTTTATAATCATCCTTCCAATATATCTTATACTCAATTCTAAACTACTACAATATGTAATATCCAATTACAATAGGGGGACATAGATCATTACCTCGATAAGCCCAAAATTATCCAAGATTATAAGTCGATCCTGAGCAACGTTTAGCTCCAAATCCCACGCCCAACCCGCTCCAAGCAACCCTTAGAAGTTTCAAAACAACTTCTCTTAACACTTCATCTAAGCTATGAAGATTTTTCTAGGGTTTCATTTTGCGACTATTGGAAAAAGTAGTATTTCCGGGCTCGTATGTTGGGATTACTTTAGAATACTACTAGGGATACTAGGCTAAGGTATTTGGGATAATACAACAATACTTGAAGTATTTCTCTACACAAAGTGGGGGGGGGGGGGGGGACGAGAGCAAGCAAAAGGGAGGGAGTATTTGCCTTGGAAAATCTTTAAGTGTGGGATGATAATAAGTCTTGAACTAAGGGGGTATTTATAGAGAAATCAAGGGTCAAGATCATAGCAAGTGTGTGGTCTAGATTGGGTCATGTGTGTGTGGGTCCCACCACACCACATGGCCAACAAAAACAAGAGCCAAGTGTCATGGCCAATTCGGCCAAGGGACAAGTGGCTAGACACTTGTCCCTCCAATTCGGCCCACATGGACACCTAAGGGGGGGTGACACGTGTCGCCCCCTTACTCGTCCAAAATATTTCGTCTTCCGAAAATATCTAAAATACCGAAAATCTCGAAAACAAAGTGGGCCCCACAAAACCGTAAATTTCTCCTGTGGGCCCCACGTGACCATTTCCGAAAATAAAATCCCATAATTCTAATATAATCCAAGAAGTCCACCAAATCTGAGAATTCAATTCCCATTAACGAACCTTTTTCCTTCACAAAATCCGAAAACTTTTCCGTCGAAAAATCACATCTTTCTTTCTTTCCAATATTACTGTCGTATTCTCGTACGTAGGTCCACACATACATACCCTGGAACTACGGGGTGTAACAAAATTAAACAATATAAGGCCCTTTCCAGCTCCCACAACCTGGTTCCGGTGGAATGCGTCCACGAACCCATAAAACGATTAACTAGACTCGCCTGCACCGCGTGACTGTCACGTGGGACTACTACCAACTGATCCCATTCCATTTCAGGCTATAGGGCGACCCTTAATAGGTCCTCAACCCGACTCGGCGTCGTACTTAACTCTTATCCTTGGTCTGACTTAACAATTTACTACCCGAGAAGGCCTTATATACCTAAGGTCTCGGTGGTTATCACTATTCTTAGGCTAGCAATTCTCATGCTCCAAGCCTACCTTATCAGTCCCCCTGTAAACGGGTACAATAACTTCTCATAATACCATAATCGTGTTGTTCTGATCACAACAACCATATTTTCTCCATACGGATCTCGTCCGTACAATTCCCTTAAGCATACCACGTCGCTTAAGTTACTAACATAGTCTTCCATTAAGTCCCTTAATTATGACTTCTTAAGGGTCACTTACCTTCTCAAACAACTCATCATCCCCTAATTATCTCAAATTAGTGCGTAAAACCTTGATGAGAGTTCATTAAACTATTTCATACCCTCCCGGTATTTATTTAGCCGTTACCAATTCCTGGTAATCTAAAATCGTTCTAGGCAACACGCTGCCCGACTCATGCATAAATCAGATATTGTATGTCATAATACCAACTATACTACAAATATTACAAACCTGGATACGCAATCCACATAATATTCCCCGGTCATCCGCTTTCTCAGAATCGCAATCAACATAACTTGTTAGGGAGAGACGACCCTAACCACACAACTCTATCGCACGATCTCAGAGTGAGAAGAATGGAAACCAATCCTAAATGTCCTGCAGCCTCCTGGTTATAGATGTGGTGCACAACACACTGATAACCAAGACTCTACTAGACACGGTCTGTAGACACTTTCCGAGGACTAACTACTCTGATACCGCTTTTGTCACGACCCAACCCCAGGCCCGCGACTGGTGCCCTACCTGGGCACCCCTTATAGGTATACATCAGAGAATAGCAGCGGAACATACACAACACATAAATACTTAAACATTAGATATCAACAGGTTAACCGATAAGGCCACCTTCCGTAAAATATACATGAACCAAAACAAAATAAGCCAGTACATTTCTGTTCTTAAAAACCCAATCCACAATGTTACTACATACCTCTAAGAATAACAACTTTGACGGGACAGGGTCTCGCCATACCCCTGAATATACAACAACCGACCATACCAGAGAACTGAACCAGGGACAAGCCTCCGGAGTAATGGAGTTTCCCAACAGCTGAAGAGTGATCCTAAGAGTGAGGATCATCAACCTGTGTACTCTACCTGCGGCATGAACGCAACCCCCCGAAGGAGGTCAGTACAACATGTACCAAGTATGTGAAACTGAAAGTACTGTAATTAAATCATAAAGTGTAATATAAAACTGGAGACATGTATGATAACTCAAATAACAGTACACTGTGCCTTACTAACAATGAGAGTAAACAAGAGTATACTTTACTGCATAAAAATAGGAGGCTCATGATCAAAGTAGGCCACCCATCGTAGTATCATTAAGCAATCCTACTCGGACTATTTCACCCGCAAGTGGTCGTATGGACCCGCATGAGGTAACTTCTCGCATGATCAGATCCGCTCGCATAGGTCGTATAGACTCGCATGAGGTATTCTCGCATAGACCGGGTCCGCCCGCATAGGACTATTTCACCCGCATAAGCCCTTACGGACTCGCATGAGGTATTCCTCGCATCATATGTAGCAAATCCACGGAATATGCAAATACCACAAACCCGGGGAATGACCCCGTAACGAATAATATATCACTAGCACGACCGACTATCATACATAACATAAGCACTACCGGCTTATCATACATAACATAAGCACTACCGGCTTATCATACATAACATAAGCACTACCGGCTTATCGTACATAACATAAGCAAGTTAAGAAATCCCCCTAACTTCTTATTAGTCTTATACATATATACACTCTCGTTTTAGTTTACTTAAGGCACTAACATGTCATTATAAAAAAAATCCGGGAATTTACCCCAAAGTACTACGTACTTCAATTCTTTTAAAATGACTCTTTTCATGTTAAACTTCCAAGATACTAATAACCGTAGTATCAAGTCATATCTATTTTTCAAGACAAGTCACAATACCTTTTAGAAATACATTTATAGGCTTCTAAATCAAGTGACTTCTTTCTTTTAAACCCTAAGCAATTGATGCCTTAAAATCAATTTGTCTTTCATTATGTCAAGTCGTTTATCATACTTACATTACTTAGAGTAAACCACTCTTTTAAACTTTCAATAAAGCTATTATAACCAACTTCTCATAAAGTCGTTATACTAGCTTTGTCACGATCCGTTCCCGGGCCCGTGACTGGTGCCTTACCCGGGCACCCAAGTAGATATACATCAGAGTAACCAGCGGAATATAAACTTATTAACATAAAACATTGTAAAATGAGAAATAGTTTAAACAAGAAAAAGTTGCCTTTCGGCATGTATATATATACCCAAGTCTGAACAGTTACATCCCAAATTTACAACAGACTACTGCACTTCAAGAGTGTAACCAACTATGACGGACGGTTCGCCATACCCGAATGTACATAAATCTACAATGACAATAAATCATACCCAAAAGATAAGCCTCCGGAGAAACGGGGCTTTCCCAAAAGCAGAATGGCGATCCTAGGAGCGGGGATCAACAACCGGAGTACCTCTACCTGCGGCATGAACGCAGCCCCCCGAAGGAGGTCAGTACAACAGGTACCAAGTATGTGAAACTGTAAAGTAATGAAATGAAATTATAACATTTTAAAACCACTTCATAAATATGTACGAAACAACCCAATTTAACTGCACATAGTGCCACAGCATAAACAAGAGCAAAGTAGATGTAACATAACCGTCTGTTTCTAGGTCGCTAATGATCGGGCAAGGCCAATCGCTCATAAGATCATTATGCGAGCCTAATCACGACTATCAGAGTCCTCATAGTCCGCTGACCCGCGTGAGGTACTCCTCGACGGGGTAGCAATCCGCGACATCAACTCGACTCGCGGTCCGCGTGCCACACGTGGACCGCGTGAGGTATTCCTCGATCGGCGTAATACATCCGGAGTGATCATCCCGAACTCCCGCAGCCCGCATAGGTCACGTGGACCAAGATGAGGTATTCCTCGGACGGATAGCTAACCCGTGACAGAACAAGTCAGGGTGTAAGTGATATAATCATAAGCACAACCAGCTTATCATAATCAACATAAGCACAACAAGAAACCCCCTTACCACAAAAGTCATACGACACTAACACCCGTAGCATCATAACATGTTTTAACTATCAAACCAACTTACCACACCTTCGGAAATCATTACAAGGCTTTCATAATCAAGTAAGTAAATCGTTCTTTTTATCTTTCTTAAGTCGTTATACCTAACTTCCCATAAAGCTAGTATAACACTTAAGCTTTTTAATAAATCAAAACATTCTCATTTGTTTGGAAAACCAAAAGAACTTATTCTTTTAAAACCAAGCATTAATTTCCTTCTGAATAATGATTCATAACTTTTTTTGAAATATTTCAAGATTCTTAGTATTTAGAACTCAAGTCAAAAGACATCAAAGTGAAACCAAATTCAGTTAACACACGTACGTCTACCGTACTATATATTTTTCACAAATATCATGCTCAAGAGGATAGGAAGAATCACATACCTCCTCGGCTAAATCCACATGCCAAGTCGAATATGTCGCGCGCAGAGTATCAACCTATAATAGTCAAATACGTCTATCAACGTCTAGACTACTTCGTAGAATATTCTAAGCATAAGGTTCTTTATTCTACAGAAAATTGGGCAGCACCTCCCTCCCCGTAATACTACACAAGTCTACTGTAAATGCAGTCCAATGTAAATACAGTTCAATTCTCTTCTTTATATCATCCTTCTATATATTTTATACTCAATTCTAAACTACTACAATATGTAATCTCCAATTACAATAGAAGGACAAAGATTATTACCTCGATAAGCCCAAAAATTATCCAAGATTATAAGTCGATCCTGAGCAACGTTTAGCTCCTATTCTGTACGCTCCAATCCGCTCCAGATAACCCTTAGAAGTTTCTAAACAACTTCTCCTAATACTTCATCCAACTATGAAGATTTTCCTAGGGTTTCGTTTTGTGACTAAAGGAAATAAAGTAGTATTTTCGGGCTCTTAGTATAGAGGTAACTTTGGAATACTACAAGGGATTTAGGCTAAGGTATTTGGGATAGTAACAATACTTGAAGAATTTTTTCTACTAAAAAGGGGGGGGGGAGGTTTCGGACGAGAACTACAACAAAGGGGGAGGATATTTGTGACTTGGAAATTGTTTAAGTGGATGAAGAAGTCTTGCAACTTAAGGGGGGTATTTATAGGACATTCAATGGTCAAAATTCAAGCATGTGTATGGTGAAGATTGGGTCCATGTGTGAGTGGAGTCTTCCAACCAAATGTCCACCACAACTTTGAGACATATGTCCACCACAACTTTGGGACATATGTCCACCACAAAAATGAGACATGTGGCTAGCCACATGTCTCCAAAAAACGTCCAAGGCCAAGGGTCCCTCCCTTTTTCGGCCATAGGGCCACATGGGGGTGCCATGTGTCGCCCTCCTACTCGTCCAAAATATTTCATCTTCCGAAAATATCCGTAATGCCAAAAATCTCGAAAATAAAGTGGGCCATACAAACCGTAAATTCCTCCCGTGACCAATTCCGGAAAATAAAATCCATAATTCATATAAATTCTTAAAGTCTTAAATATCAAAGTTGAGAATCCAATTCTCAATAATAAACCTTTTTTCCTACACGAGGTTCGGAATATTTTCCGTTGGAAAATTCCAAAATTTTCATCCTTAACCTTAAATAGGGCTATACATTCGTACGTACATCCTTACATACGTATTCTGAAACTACGGGGTATAACATTCTCTCCCCCTTAGAAACATTCGTCCCGAATGTTCCTTCTCAAAACAGATATCGATATAGGCCCTCTTAACTATATCCCCCAAAACAAGAATGCCATACATAGTCAAAATAACACTTAAGCAAATATGCCAAAAAAAAAATTAACAAGTAGAAAAGTGAGTTACCTGGAGGTGTGGGGAAAAAGTGAGGATACTTCTGTCTCATGTCCTCTTCTGTTTCCCATGTCATTTCCTCTCTGTTCTCGTTCCGCCATAAGACCTTGACGATCGAGTATCGCTATGGGACTCTCCTCATACGATAACCCCTCCATCACCTGGACATCATCAATCGGGTGCACTCTAGATGGATCCCCGATACATCTCCTCAGCATAGAAACATGAAAATCGGATGATCGCCTCCAGGTCGGACGGCAGATCCAACTCATAGGCAACCTTTCCTACCCTACGGACAATCTGATAAGGCCCAATGTACCTTGGGCTGAGTTTCCCCTTCTTCCCAAATCTCATCACACCCTTCATGGGTGACACCTTCAGGAAAACCCAATCATCAACCTCAAACTCCAAATGTCGACGCCGATGATCTGCATACGACTTCTGTCGACTCTGAGCTGTCAATAACCGCTCCTGTATAAGCTTCACCTTATCCACTGCCTGCTGTATCAAGTCCGGCCCGACTAACTGCACCTCGCCCACATCGAACCAGCCTATCGGTGACCTGCACTTTCTCCCATATAAGGCCTCATAAGGCGCTATCTGGATACTGGAATGGTAGCTGTTATTATATGCAAACTTTACTACCGGCAAATGATCCTCCCAGCTACCCCTGAAATCAATAACATAGGCTCGCAGCATATCCTCAAGTGTCTGGATAGTACGCTCTGCCTGACCGTCGGTCTGAGGATGGAATGCGATCGAGGCTCACTGCCCCTAAACCCTACGGAAAGACCTCGAAAATTAGCGTAAACCGGGCTCCTCATGCGATATGATAGATATAGGGACCCCATGCAGTCTCACGATCTCTCAGATGTAAAGTCTAGCATAATCCTCGGCCGAAAAAGTCGTCCTGACGGGAAGAAAGTGGGCGGATTTCGTCAGCCTGTCGACGATAACCCAAATAGAATCATGATTCCTCTGAGTGCGAGGTAACCCTGTGATAAAGTCCATATTGATCACCTCCCACTTCGACGTCGGAATCTCTATCATCTGCAACAACCCACCAGGTCTCTGGTGCTCCACCTTGACCTGCTGATAACTCGGGCACTGAGCAACAAACTCTGCAACGTCCCTCTTCAGGCTATCCCACCAATACACAGATCTGAGGTCGTGGTACATCTTTGTCGACCCCGGATGGGCTGTGTGCTTCCCCTAGAACCTGCTGCCGAAGTCCTGCAATATATGGAACACACAACCTGCCCTAAAATCTTAGCACCCCATCAGGTGCTACCTCAAATGGACCCTTCCCCTCACGAAGAGCCGTATCACGATACCGGGTCATACTCGGATCCTCAAACTGTCGCCTCTTCACCTCATCGACGATGGAAGACTCGACAACCTCTCGAACCCGAACCCCACTACTATCAGAACCAATCAATCGGACTCCAAGGCTCGCTAGCTGATGTAACTCGCAGACCATGCCCCTTCTCTCTGGCTGCACCTCTGATAGACTACCCATCGACCTACGACTAAGGGCATCTGCCACTACATTGACCTTCCCTGGGTGGTATAGGATATCGACATCATAATCCTTGAGTAGCTATAACCACCGTCTCTATCGTAAGTTCAGCTCCCTCTGGCTGAAGATATACTGGAGGCTCTTGTGGTCTGTGTCACGACCCGACCTAAGGCCCGCGACTGGTGCCTTACCCCGGGCACCCTAGTGATACAACATCAGAGAAAATCAGCGGAAATAAAAACTTACAGATATGAAATAAGAAAACAGGATAACCCAAAATGGTTGCCTTATTGCATATATACAAAAATTTGAACAGTTACATCCTTTACAACCCTGCCCACAACAGTACTACAGACCTCTAAGAATATAACAACTATGACGGGGCCCGCCATACCCACAGATGTACAAGAACCTACAAACTCAGGGAAACATACCAAAAGATAAGCCTCCGGAGAAACGGAGCTTCCCAATACGCTGAACTGTGATCCTATGAGCGAGGATCAACAACCGATGTACCTCTACATGCGGCATGAACGCACCTCAAGGAGGTCGAAGACAACAGGTACCAAGTATGTGAAACTGAAAATACTGTAAATGAAATCATGATAGTCTATATAAAACAGGAGACATGTATGATAACTAAACTACAATTCACTACATAAAAGAAGTTATGTCAAGTCAGGGACTCACGCCCTCAAAGTCATCCCTAATGCCCGTGGAACTCCTTCCTCACTGCCGACAGTCTAGGTATAAATCGTGTGATACGTATAACATGTCTCGGCCCATCCCATGGGACTCGAGGTGGAATCGCATGGTCACATTCCCGGTCCATCTCATGGACTCGGTGCCGGATCGTATGGTCACATTCCCGGCCTGTTATACCCCGTATTTCCAGAGTATGTACGTAAGGGAATACGTACAAAAGTTTAGCCTTAAAAGTTAGGCTTGGACGAAAATAATTGGGCACAACTCACTAAAAGAATCGTTTTCCGACGAAACGTTTTACACAACTCGCGTAGGATAAATTCCGGCTATGTCATTTCTAATTTTTGCGGATTTTTCCGAGAGACGAAACACTTTGGGCCAACGGGAGGGCGACACTTGTCACCCTCCAATTGGTGGACTTGAGGCGTCCTTTGGGACGAATTGGATAGCCATTTTTGTCAAGTAGTTGGTAGGATATTTTGTGTGCAAGTTGGCTAGGTACACTTGCCCTAATCTTGACCTTACACTTGCCTAGCACTTGGCTAAATCTTGGCCATTGGTTGCCCATGGCTTGACCTATAAATACCCCCTTA
The DNA here is from genome assembly GCA_029844215.1 of Przewalskia tangutica. Taxonomy (NCBI): domain Eukaryota; kingdom Viridiplantae; phylum Streptophyta; class Magnoliopsida; order Solanales; family Solanaceae; genus Przewalskia; species Przewalskia tangutica. Next base: position 72,907,830 of record CM056727.1, read on the forward strand.
AGATAAAGAGTTCTTCATCCACAAATTCCTTTCCAAGTCTTGAAAATCCTTCTCCTCTCCCTTAAGGCTTTTCGTCCAACACACCTCCCCCCCCCCCCCCTTGAGAAGCTTAGCCGAGGCTAATCCCCCCCTAGCCTAGCCGAAATCTACCCCCCCTCCCTTGGTAGAAAAGTTGCCTTCTAGTATTGTTATAATGCCCAAAATACCCTAGCCCAAATCCCTTAGTCCTTAGTAGAAGTTGTGAAGAACTTCTAAGGTTTTCTTAGACTCTGAGCGTACAACTTAGAGCTAAACCTTGCTCGGTGCGACTTTTATCTAGGATATTATTGGGCTTACCGAGGTAAATAAACTTGTCCTTCTTTTGTAATTAGAGAATACATACTGTAGAAGTATGAAATAAGTATAAATACTTAGAAGGATATTACAGAATAGAATTGAACTGTTATCACAGTAGAAGGGTTTAAAAGAAGAATAATCAAATCAGACTTACTTAGAATTTGTTTTCACTGAGACTTGAGTAGCTCACCGGTAGGGAAGTGCTGCCAATTTTCCGTAGGATAGAGAACCCTACGCTTAGAACTATTTTGAGTAGTGCGAGCGTTGATAGGCGTGTCGACTATTATAGATTGATTCTCTGCGCGACATATTCAACTTGGCGGTGGTTTTACGAGAAGGTATGTGATTCTTCCTAAAGCATGATATTTTAAAATGTATATGTAGTACGGTGACGCATACGTGTTAAGCGAATAATAACTACGGCAATGTCTTTTGACTTAAGCTGAATAATACTTACGCAATGTCTTGCGACTTAAGCACTGAATAATAAGGATCTTAAAGCATTTCAAAAGAATATTGAATCATTTTCTTACGTAAGAGAACTAATTGGTTTTAAACATCAAGCTTAAGAGTTATACTAGCTTTATGGAAAGTTAGGTATAACAACTTAAGAATGATAAAAGGAACAGTTTACTAATGAGGATATAAAAGACTTATAAATATTTATGAAATAATAATAAAAAGTTTTGATAAGTAGACATGATATGATGCTATGTGTGGTAGTGACTTGTAACATTTGTATAAGAGGTATTCTTGTTGTGCTTATGTGGTTTAACGATAAGTCGTTATGTTGGTATTATATCACTCGCCTCTTGACATATTACAGGGGTTAAGGCGCCTCCACGCAGGTAGACTCGAGGATGCAGGGACCATGATTCGAGAATACCTCATGCGGGTCCAGGGGACTTATGCGGAGCTACGAGAGTTTCAGGTTAGTGTGCGGGGTTATACCTCATGCGGTCTATGTGGCGTGCGCGACTACGAGTCCGGGCGTCAAGAGTAGCTACCCTCGATGCGGGTTATACCCTACGCGGGCCTAAGTGAGTGGCCTATGCGGACTACGGAGTCGAGGATTAGGCTTGCTTAATGATACTATGGGCAATTGGCCCGCCCGATCATTCGCGGCCTAGAAAAGACTCACATGATTTACCTATTGTTGCTCTTGTTTGTGATGTGGCACTATGTGCGGTTTCCTTGGTTGTTTCATACATATTTGTAAACTGGTTTTAAAATGATATGATTTCATTTAAGTACTTTACAGTTTCACATACTTAGTACCTGTTGTACTGACCTCCTTCGGGGGGCATGCGTTCATGCCGCAAGTAAGGGCAAGCAGGTGCTAGATCCACATCCTTAGGATCTTTTTGCATTGGTGTCAGGAGCTCCATCTTCTCCGGAGGCTCTACTTTTTGGTATGATCTCCCTGTATTGTAGATAGTTTGTACATTCAGGGTATGGCGGGGCCCTGTCCCGCCATAGTTGTTTACTTCCTTAGAGGTCTGTAGTCCTATTGTACAGTTGGAATGTAACTGCAAAATATGTTATGTATATATGCCGAAAGGCGACATTTTCTCACATAAACTGTGTCTCTTTTTACAACTGTTTCATGTCTTGTTTTATATTCCGCTGATTACTCTGATGTATGACTACTTGGGTGCCCGGGTAAGGCACCAGTCACGGGCCCCGGAACGGGTCGTGACAAAAGTGGTATCAGAGCAGTTAATCCTCGGAAAGTGTCTACAGACCGTATCTAGTAGAGTCTTGATTATCGGTGTGTTGTGCACCACACCAATAATCAGGAGGCTATAGGATATTTAGGATTGGTTTCCATTCTTCTCATTCTGAGATCGTGCCTTAGAGCTGTGTTATAAGTCGGACCCTTCTAACGTATCCCTTTTTTCTGTAACAGTTATGCCTCCACGTAAGGCAACCCGGGCCCAGAAGGGCAAGGCAGCCGAGGGAGCTGCTAGTGGGACACCTAGAGTCACGAGGGCTCGGACCCAGTCGATACCCGAGACGGCGAGTTCTACGACGCCGCCGACCCAGGAGGGTTTAGGGCGCGGCAGCCGGGATGAGACCACGATTTACACCTCCGCCCCACACCGGAGCAGATGAGATGGGTTCTGAGAGATGACCCGCCATCGCCGTGATCGTGGCCGCATACGAGGACAGCCGGATGCGGCAGTTCAGCCCGGCCCGTAGCACCCGTGGTTCACCCGAGGGCAGATAGTTTGAGGCTACGAGATTTCTTGAGTTGTAGCCCGCCAGAGTTCTACGGGTCGAGGCCGGAGGATGATCCGCAGGAGTTCATCCGTCAGCTACAGAGGATTATGAGAGTGATCAGGGCGTCGGAGACCGAGTCCGTGATCTTCGGTTCACATAGGTCGCGTGATACGGTCGATTGGTTTGATTCATGGGAGTTATCCCGGAGAGCACGCGTCCCAGTACTGGGATGAGTTCTCGAGGCTTTCTCACTCACTTCTTGCCTCCACATACGGCGAGGGCGCGGTGACAGATTTTTGTTACCGAGGCAGAGGACGACCTTGTTAGGAGTACAATGTCGAGTTTGATTCATTGGCTCGATATGTCCCAGCGGTAGCAGATATGGAGGATAGGGTGCACCGCTACGTCACCGGCTAGATGATTATATGGCCGAATCTTGTGCGGTGTTTCTCTTCACCGGGTATGGACATTACCCGCGCAGCTCATGCTCTTGGATGCGGCGAGCGTAGAGACCGACGCCGACAGGCGAGCAGCAGGAAGACCAGACAGCAGGTCTTATGGTGGCTATCGTGGTGGGCCTCGGAAGCCGAGATTTTCACCACGGCTCTCGAGCACTCCCGCACCGCCCTCGGGATACCGATATTCGAGGGCGAACAAGGGCGGGGCTTGAGACGTCGAGCGCAGAGGTGCGGCGTCGGGACCACCCCCTTAGTGGCCGACGCAGATCCCACCGGAGTTGTGGTGCCGCTACGGAGCTTGTTTGATTGTGGCCAGGCGCAGGTCACTATGCGCGAGAACCGTCCACCGGCGGCGTCTTGATGGTGGAGTCACCACAGTTCTTTCGCCGGTCTTCTTCATCCCCGACAGCTACTCGCCGGAGGCAAGGTACTCATGGACCCGGAGTCACGGCAGAGGTCGTGGCGCGGTCCCGATTCTAGCGCTCCTTAGAACCGCATTTATGCTTTATCCACCGACAGATCGTGAGGCCTCACCGATGTCGCCGTGTACCTTATCGCTCTGGTTTGATGTATGCCTTGATAGATCCGGTTCTACTCCCCTATATATCTCCACTTATTGCTAGTAGGATAGGGATAGAGCACGAGTCCATAAACCCTTTCGAGGTAGCTACGCGATGGGTGATTCGGTGGTAGCTCGGCGGTATATGTGGCTTGTCCGATGACCATTCTGACGTCGACCCTAGCCGACTTGATAGAGTTGGATATGATTGATTTCGGCGTGATCATGGGTATGGATTGGCTAGCTTGCTACGCCAATGTAGACTGCAGGAGAGAGTAGTGCGTTCCAGTTTCCGAGGAGCCGGTTGTTGAGTGGGAGGAGAACGGTATCGCCAGCGGTAGGTTTATTTCCTACCTCAAGGCTAGGAAGATGATACGGCGGTACATCTACCATCTCGTTGGTGTTTGATACCGAGGCCGCAGTGCCAAATTTTGATCGATTCAGAGTCGAGAGTTCCCAGACGTGTTTCAGACGACCTCCCGGGTATCCCTCCTGAAAGGGAGATCGAGTTTTGTATAGATGTGTTGCCAGACACTCGGCCTATTTCCATTCCGCCATACAGAATGGCACCTGCCGAGTTGAGAGAGTTGAATGATCAACTTAGAGACTTGCTGGAGAAGGGCTTCATCAGACCTAGTGTTTCTCCCCGGGAGCGCGGGTATTGTTCGTGAAGAAGAAGGGCGGACGCCGCGCATGTGTTGATTACGAAGGTGAACAAGGTGACCATTAAGAACGATACCCTTCCCGGGATTGATGATTTGTTCGACCCATTGCGAGTGCGAGATGTTTCTCCAAAATTGATCTACGGTCGCTATCATCAAAGTGCGAGTCGAGAGGTGGATGTCCACAGATCGCATTCGGACCCTGTGACGCATTATGAGTTCAGGGTCATGTCTTTTGAGTTGACCAATGCTCCGGCGGTATTCATGGATTTGATGAACCGAGTGTTCAAACCATTTTTGGACACGTTTGTGATAGTGTTCATTGATGATATCTTGGTTTATTCACGCTCAGAGCGAGCACGCGAGCATTTGGCGATCTTGTGATTCTGCAGACCAGCAGATTATACGCCAAGTTTTCCAAATGTGAGTTTTAGTTAACCGTGGCTTTTCGGGCATATTGCCGGGCCGATGACATTCGAGTGGATACGCCAAGATCGAAGCGATCGAGACTTGCCTAGACCTACTACTCCGACAGAGGTTCGCAGCTTTACGGGCCTTGCGAGTTATTATCGCGTTCGTAGAAGTTTTCTTCTATCTCGCACCATTGACTAGCCGACTCGTGGCGCTAAGTTTGATGGTGATGCTTGTGAGCAGGCTTCGATTCTTGAAGGAGAGACTGACGGCCCGTTATACCCGTATTTCCAGTATGTACGTGAGCGCGTACGTATTATAATTTGAGCCTTAAAGTTGGCTAGTTTCGAAATTAGTGCACAACACCCGATTAGAGTCGTTTTCTGACGAAACGGTTACACAGCTTTCGTAGGGAAAATTACGGCTATGTCATTTGTAATTTTTTAGGATTTTTCCAAGAGCCGAAACATTTTGGACCAACGAGGGTGACAAGTGTCACCTCACATTGGAAGAGGCTTGACGGCAAACATGGCCATTGGCTCGACGATTTCCTTGAGTGGGAGTAGGTAGGATATTTGTGCAAGTTGGTGTGGTAGATGGATAAGGTGCACATGGCTTAATCCTAGCCCTACACTTGCCTAACACTTGGATGAATCTTGGCCATTGGTTGGCCATTTCTTGACCTATAAATACCCCCCTAACTTGATGAACTTCTTCATCCAAAACTTGTCTAAGTCTTGAAAACCTTTCCTCCTCTTGCTTGCTCTCGTCCAATAGCCCTCTCCCCTTTGAGAAGGCCTTGGCGAAACCCTCCCCATTTGTGGTGCCCTAAGCCGAGGGTACCCCAGCCTAGTTGTTTTCGTATAATACCCTTTTTGTGGTATAGAGATACTCTCCTAGTATTGTTATAATGCCCAAAATACTTTAGCCTTATACCTTGTAGTACTTTCCAAAGTACCCTTTATACGAAAAGCCCAGAAAATACTATTATACTTCCTCACCACAAAAAACGAAACCCTAAGTAAATCTTCACCCGTAGTTGAAGTTATAAGTAGAAGTTGGTTAGAACTTCTAAGGGTTGGTTGAGCGGTCGGAGCGCATGAGTAGGAGCTAAACCTTGCTCAGATCGACATATAAACTCGGATAATTTTGGGCTTATCGAGGTAAACATTCTTGACCTTCATTTGTAATTGGAAATTACATGTTATAGGAGTATATAGTTAAGTATACTATATATAGAATGAACATAGTTGTGCAGGCAATGTCTTGCGACTTAAGCTGAATTTTAAGAAAACCGAATCGTAATTACATAGGGTGTATTCAGACATGAGACTTGTGTAGTATTCTTGTGTAGTAGAATTGTATACGTCGGTTAGGCGTGTTAACCCCTGGTTGGCTTGTAGCCACCTCGATAGAGGAGATTTACGCTGTGTGGGGAGTCTTGCGAATTTTACGTAGAATATTCTACGTCGGGATCTAAAGATATTAATAGGCGCCTTGTGGCCTCTATAGGTTGAAATACTACGTGTGGCGCGTCTACTCGGCAAGGTGCGTGACGGTTTGAGGTACTTGGAGCGCTTTGCTATTAGTCGATAATCGTCGCGAGGTATGTGAACCTCTTCCTATCTGTTCTAGCATGATATGTGTATAACTATGTAGTGCGGTGACGCATACGTGTTTAATGTATTTGATTGGTTTGAAACATAAAGTGTTATAACGGCTTTATGGGTAGTTGGTTATAACAACTTTATGTAGGTAAGAAAATGTTTTGTGGTTTCAAAGGGTAACTGATTTGACTTATAACGGATTTGATGTGTAGTAATACTTGGCTTTGAAAACATAAGAGTTGTACTAGCTTTATGGGAAGTTAGGTATAACGTCTTAAGAGTGATAAAAATAATGTTTTACTGATTTCGGAAATCAGAATGAGTATCGACAAACCACTGCAGCGTTAATAAAGGAAAATGTATTGAATAATGAAGTATGGTATTAAAACCAGTAGAAACCTCCATCTGCATAGAAGCTAAGATAAGACAAAATGATATTACATTTCCTAGATCATGGCTGCTTAATAATATTAATTATAAACAAGAATAACCTACTCACATATAAGACATATGTTTCTCAAAACGTTTAAAGGAGGATTATGTTTTAAAGGATTTAAACTATGAACTACGAAACCTTTTCTAAAATGAGAAACTTGAGCTTTTGAAATTAGGCAAACTTGAACGTTTGGAAAATAAGGTTGTTACTTGATTTTACAAAGGAAAGCATTTTGGTTTACTTAACAATGTTAGTCACTCTATTTTTATACTACGGGTATCGGGTGACCTTCGTAAAAGAAATGGATCTTTAAAAGGAATTTAACGTACGTAGTACTTTAGGGTTAAAATCCGGACTTTGACATAAAATGAAAGTACCTTGAGTTGTGTGTAACTTGCTTATGCTTGTTGTTATGAAACTTGACCATGTTACGTGTGATAGCCTTGTTGTGCAAGTCATCGTGTTCTACTCGACTACCGTTCATCCGAATGTATTTCACTTGATTACGGTTCATCCGAATGTATTTCACTTGATTACGGTTCATCCGGAATGTATTTCACTTGATTACCGGTTCATCCGGGAATGTATTTCACTTGATTACTGGTTCATCCGGGAATGTATTTCACTTGATTACCGGTTCATCCGGGAATGTATTTCACTTGACTACCGGTTCATCCGGGAATGTATTTCACTTGACTACCGGTTCATCCGGGAATGTATTCCACACGTTTCTATATTGGGTCCATAAGATGGGCCGAGACCATTATCGTAGTACATGATTTGTACCTAGATCGCGGTAGTGAGGAAGAAGTTCCACAGGCATGAGGATGACTTTAGGCGTGAGTCCACGACTTGACATGATTGCTTTTATGTTGTGAATCGTAGTTTGGTTATCATACATGTCTCTGCTTTATATAGACTATTATGATTTCATTCTGATTTTTCTGATTTCACATACTTGTACTGTTATATCGACCTCCTTCGAAGTGCGTTCACGCCGCAGTAAAGGTACATCGATCGCCGATCCGCTTATAGGATCACATTTCGGCGTGTTGGAAGCTCCGTTCCTTCGGAGGCTTATCTTTTGGTATGTTACCACGAGTGCGTAGATTCTTATACATTCGTGGTATGGCGGCCCTGTCCGTCATAGTTGTTATCACTTCTTAGAGGTGCATAGAATCGCTGGCGTAGTGCAGAAAAAGGATAAGCGTCGGTATTTATGTATATATCTTGAAGGCAATCGTTTTGGTTGGCCTGTTTACTTATCATGTCTCTTAATTCATGTTCATGTTTTTATTTTCCGCTGATTTTCTCGATGTTGTATCACTAGGGTTCCTGGTAAGGCACGATCACGCCCGGTTGGTCGTGACAAAAGTGGTATCGAGCGATTAGTCCTCGGAAAGTGTCTACGCACCGTGTCTAGTAGTCTTGATTATCGGTGTGTTGTGCACCACATCTATAATCGAGAGGCTGCAGGCATTTAGGATTGGTTTCCATTCTTCTCATTACGAGATCGTGCCTTAGAGTCGTGTGATAAATTGGACCCTCCGACGTATTCCTTTCCTTTACGATTATGCCTCCGTAAAACCTTGAGCCCGATGGGCAAGGCGATCGAGGAGGCAGTGAGATACAGAGTACGAGCGCGCAGCCCTGGCCAAGACTGAGACGATGCTTCCGACGGCGGTTTCGCGCCGCAAAGACCAGCAGAGTTTAAGAGCCGCGGCATGGCTGCCGAGACTACAATACTGAGCCTCCAGTCCCACACTGGAGCAGATGAGACGGGTACAAGGAGATGGCCCGATTGCGGCGTGGTCGTGGCCGATATGAGGATAGGCTAGACGCAGCAGATTCCACCCAAGTGCACCCGTAGTTCACCCCGGCGAGCGGTTTGAGGCTACGTGACTTTACGAGTTGTAGCCCGATGTTCTATGGATCGAGGCGAGGACGCACTCGGGAGTTTATCCGACTTCTGACGATCATGAGGGTGATCGAGTCTCGAGGCGAGTCGGTGGTATTGAGTTCACATCACCGCGTGATCTGCGATTGATAGTTTGATTCGTGAGCTGTCCGGGAAGAGCATGCACTTCCAGCATTGGGACGAGTTCTCGAGGGCATTTCTTGCACATTTCTTGCCTCACAGATGAGGAGGGCTCGGGCGACAGATTTTTGACGTTGAGGCGGGGCGCGACGGTTAGAGAGTACAATGTGGAGTTCGACTCATTAGCTCGGTATGTTCCCGCGTGGTAGCCGATATGGAGGGCGAGTACACCGCTACATCACCGGCTGGATGATTACTGGCAGAGGCTTATGCGGAGTAGCTCTTCACCGGCATGGACATTGCCCGCATGCAAGCTCATGCACTAGGATGTGAGGCACGGAAGGTCGACGGAATGACCGAGATCGCAGAAGAGGCCGCAGCAGGTCCTTTGGTAACTTCGAGGTGGACCGCTCGGCCAGCCTAGTTATGTACCTCCGCCCGATGCAGTGGTCCTCCTCGCCTTGGGGCGTTCAGGTATTCGAGCTGAGTGAGCTCGGGGCTTCAGTTCACGGTATACGTGAGTGCTAGCCAGGATTCATGCCCTCCGGTGTGTATGCGATGTGGCAAACATCATCCCGGAATGTCGTCTTTATCGGTGCTTGTTTCACTGCGCGTCGAGGGCCATGTGACGAGGCGTGCTTATAGGAGAGTGCTGGAAGCTTGGCGCAGCCTTAGGATCGATGGCGGGTTCATCGCCTTCGGTTATGCATACTGCAGGCGGACTTATGATTAGAGTGGAGCGGTAGCTTCAGGTATATCCTTAACCCTCTAGAGGCTTGTATGTTTTGATGTTATGTTAATGTGTTAAGTGTTATGTTCGGATAGCTTTGTGCAAAAATGTGATTTAGGAACCTGGTTGGTGAAAAAGGGTAAGACTTGGGGGTTAGAAAATGATGAAACTTATAATATTACGATTGAAACCTTAGATGTAAGGCCGCTTGAGTACAAGATTTTGCGAGTGATCCTTGTCGAGTGCATTTTAGCCTAGAATGTATTGTGTGATAAGTCACAGGTTGGGTAAATGAAAGTGGTATCTTTCATGATGTGATTTAGCAAGATTGTTCCGTGTCGGCGAGCAAGAGTTGGCGCGATGGGTCGGGTTGGGGGCGTGTTGCGGGCCAACCCGCACTGCTTCGGTGGGGTCGGCTGCGGTCCCGCCAGTGGTAGGGTCACGAGGGTGCTAGGCCCAAGTTTAGTTGACCAACGATGAGTTCGTGGGTGTGTTCGACCGAAGCGGTCGTGAAGGCGGGAATGGCCTTAAGGAAGATTGAGGCTAGTAAGATAACCAAGTTGGAGGTGGTGACTTCAAGGGCTGGAAAACAGAAACGTTGACGGAAGTGTGGTACGGATACTAGAAAGAGTTCGAGTGTTCGAGAAGGGTACAACGAGTTAGGGGAGAAGTGAACGTGTGTGATCATTTCTTGTAAAGGGAGAAGGTGCGGAGGATGTATATTTTTGACCTCAGGGATCGCATGCAGTCCGGTACCATATGTTGGGTCGCCGGAGTGACACTAGAACCTCACGGCAAAGTGACAAAAGTTTGTGATGTTAGAGGTGTTTCCTCGTGGACTTGGATATAAGTATTTTGCGTGCATGTGTTATTTCGTGGCCAAATTGTGGCGTTGGCAACTTGTTAGAAGAACTTTATCGTTATCCGTCTTGAGAAGGAACATTCGGGACGAATGTTTCTAAGGAGGGGAGAATGTTATACCCCGTATTTCCAGAGTATGTACGTGAGCGCGTACGTATTATAATTTGAGCCTTAAAGTTGGCTAGTTTCGAAATTAGTGCACAACACCCGATTAGAGTCGTTTCGACTAAACGTTTCCACGACTTTCATAGGAAAATTCGGCTATGTCATTTCTAATTTTGCGGATTTTTAGAGGCGAAACATTTTGGACCAACGGGAGGGTGACAAGTGTCACCTCACATTGAAGGGCTTGACGGCAAACATGGCCATTGGCTTGACGATTTGCTTGAGTGGGAGTAGGTAGGATATTGGAGCCAGTGGGTGTGGTATCTGGATAAGGTGCACATGGCTTAAGCCTAGCCCTACACTTGCCTAACACTTGGATGACTCTTGGCCATTGGTTGGCCATTTCTTGACCTATCCAGACCCCCCTACCGTGATGAACGGCTTCATCCAAACATTGTCTAAGTCTTGAACACCTTTCCCCCTCCCTCTTGCGGGCTCTCGTCCAATAGCCCCTCTCCCGGTTGAGAAGGCATTTGCCGAAACCCCCTGTGGTGCCTAAGCAGAGGTACCCCTAGCCTAGTGGTTTTCGTATAATACCCTTTTGTGGTATAGAGATACTCTCCTAGTATTGTTATAATGCCCAAAATACTTTAGCCTTATACCTTGTAGTACTTTCCAAAGTACCCTTTATACTAAAAGCCAGAAAATACCATTATACTTCCTCACCACAAAAACGAAACCCTAAGTAAATCTTCACCCGTAGTTGAAGTTATAAGTAGAAGTAGGTTAGAACTTCTAAGGGTTGGTTGGAGCGGCCTGAGCGCACTGAGTAGGAGCTAAACCTTGCTCAGATCGACATATAAACTCGGATAATTTTGGGCTTATCGAGGTAAACATTCTTGACCTTCATTGTAATTGGAAATTACATGTTATAGGAGTATATAGTTAAGTATACTATATATATAGAATCGAACATAGTTGTGCGGCAATGTCTTGCGACTTAAGCTGAATTTTAAGAGTAAATCAATCTGTAATTACATAGGTATCAGACATAGATTTGTAGTAGAATTGTACACGTCCGTTAGGCGTGTTAACCCCTGGTTGGCTTGGTAGCGGCTCTACATAGAGGAGAGATTTACGCTCATGTGCGGGGGTGCCGAATTTTCCGTAGAATATTCTACGTCGGGATCTAAAGATATTAATAGGCGCCTTGGCCTCTATAGGTTGAAATACTACGTGTGGCGCGATCTACTCCAAGGTGCAAATGACGGTTTGAAGTACTTGAGCGTTTTGCTATTAGTCGATAATCGTCGCGAGGTATGTGAACCTCTTCCTATCTGTTCTAGCATGATATGTGTATAACTATGTAGTACGGTGACGCGTACGTGTTTAATGTATTTGATTGGTTTGAAACATAAAGTGTTATAACGCTTTATGGGTAGTTAGTTATAACAACTTTATGTAGGTAAGAAAATGTTTTGTGGTTTCAAAGGGTAACTGATTTGACTTATAACGGATTTGATGTGTAGTAATACTTGGCTTTGAAAACATAAGAGTTGTACTAGCTTTATGGGAAGTTAGGTATAACGTCTTAAGAGTGATAAAAATAATGTTTCTTGATTTGAAATCGAATGAGTATCGACAAACCACCGCAGCGTTAATAAAGGAAAATGTATTGAATAATGAAGTATGGTATTAAAACCAAGAGAAACCTCCATCCGCAGAAGCTAAGATAAGACAAAATGATATTACATTTCCTAGATCATGGCTGCTTAATAAGATTAATTATAAACAAGAATAACCTACTCACATATAAGACATATGTTTCTCAAAACGTTTAAAGGAGGATTATGTTTTAAAGGATTTAAACTATGAACTACGAAACCTTTTCTAAAATGAGAAACTTGAGCTTTTGAAATTAGGCAAACTTGAACGTTTGGAAAATAAGGTTGTTACTTGATTTTACAAAGGAAAGCATTTTGGTTTACTTAACAATGTTAGTCACTCTATTTTTATACTACGGGTATCGGGTAACCTTCGTAAAAGAAATGGATCTTTAAAAGGAATTTAACGTACGTAGTACTTTAGGGTTAAAATCCGGACTTTGACATAAAATGAAAGTACCTTGAGTTGTGTGTAACTTGCTTATGCTTGTTGTTATGAAACTTGACCATGTTACGTGTGATAGCCTCATTGCTCAAGCATCGTGGTTCTACTCGACTACCGGTTCATCCGAATGTATTTCACTGACACGGTTCATCCGAATGTATTTCACTTGATTACCGGTTCATCCGAATGTATTTCACTTGATTACGGTTCATCCGAATGTATTTCACTTGACGGTTCATCCGAATGTATTTCACTTGATTACCGGTTCATCCGAATGTATTTCACTTGATTACGGTTCATCCGAATGTATTTCACTTGACTACGGCTCATCCGGAATGTATTTCACTTGACTACCGTTCATCCGGAATGTATTCCACACGTTTCTATATTGGGTCCATAAGATGGGCCGAGACACATTATCGAGCACATGATTTGTACCTAGATCGCCAGCGGTGAAGAAGTTCCACGGCATGAGGATGACTTTGGCGCGAGTCACGACTTGACATGATCGCTTATGTTGTGAATCGTAGTTTGGTTATCATACATGTCTCTGCTTTATATAGACTATTATGATTTCATTTACTGATTTTACGATTTCACATACTTGGTACTGTTATCGACCTTCGGGCCGCGTTCATGCCGCAGGTAAAGGTACATCGATTGTCGATCCCCGCTTATAGGATCACATTTCAGCGTGTTGGGAAGCTCCGTTCCTTCGGAGGCTTATCTTTTGTATGTTACCCAGTGCATAGATTCTTATACATTCGTGGTATGGCGGCCCTGTCGTCATAGTTGTTGTCACTTCAGAAGTGCGTAGTACCGCCAGGCGTAGTCCGTAAAGGATAATTGTTCGGTATTTATGTATATATACCAAGGCAACCGCTTTAGTTGGCCTGTTTACTTATCATGTCTCTTAATTCATGTTCATGTTTTTATTTTCCGCTGATTTTCTCTGATGTTGTATCACTAGGGTGCCCGGGGTAAGGCACCAGTCACGGGCCCGGGTTCGGGTCGTGACAACCGCCCCCGTTCTTACTCTTCCAGAGGGTCCAGACGGTTATGTCGTGTATTGTGATGCGTCAGGCATCGGGTTGGGATGTGTGTTGATGCAGCATGGCAAGGTTATAGCGTATTCATCCCGGCACCAAGAAACACGCAGGAACTACCCCACCCATGATTTGGAGTCGCGGCGGTGATTCACGCCAAGATCCGAGGCACTATTTGTATGGGTTCATGTGGATATTTATACGCACCACAAGAGCCTCCAAAGATATCTTCACGGAGGAGCCGAACTTACGGCTGCAGACGGTTAGAGTTGCTTAAGGATTACGATGTTGATATCTGTACCACCCGGGAAGGCCAATGTCAGGCGATGCTCTTAGTCGTAGGTCACGGGGAGCCTATCGGATGTGCAGCTAGAGAGGAGGACATGGTTCGTGATTTGCATCGATTAGCGAGCCTTGGTGTCCGCTTGATTGATTCCGATAGCGGTGGGTTCGAGTTCGTGAGGTTGCCGAGTCTTCCATCGTCGGCGAGGTGAAGAGGCAACGCTCGAGGATCCGCTTTGACACGTTATCGCGATACGACTCTTCGTGAGGCAAGCGGTCCTTTTGAGGTAGCACGATGGGGTGCTAAGGTTTGAGGGCGTGTGTGTTCCGGATGTTTCGTGACTTGGCAGAGTTCTGGGGAAGCATACAGCAAGCGTTACTCTATCCATCCGTGGTCGACCAAGATGTACCACGACCTTAGATCCGTATTGGTGGGATGGCTTGATGAGGACGTTGCAGAGTTCGTAGCTCGCCCGTGTTGTCGGCAGTGAAGGTAGAGCACCGAGGCACGGTGGTTTGTTACGCACGATAGAGATCCCGACCGGAAGTGGAGGTGATCAACATGGACTTCATCACGGATTACCTCGCACTCGGAGGAGACATGATTCTATATGGGTTATCGTCGGCGGTCGACGAAATCAGCCCACTTTCTTCCCGGGACGACTTTTTCTGAGGATTATGCCGCATCATATATCCGAGAGATCGTCGATCGCATGGAGTCCCTATTTCGATCATATCGATAGAGGAGCCCGCCACGCTAACTTCGGAGGTCTTTCCAGAGGGTTTAGGGACGCAGTGAGCTCGAGCATCGTGCATTCCATCCACGCATGCAGACAGCAGAGCGCACTATCCGACTCTTGAGGATATCCGCGAGCTGTGTTATTGACTTCATGGGTAGCCGGAGGATCATTTGCCTCTAGTTGAGTTTGCATACAATAATAGCTACCACTCCGATTCGATGGCGCCATGAGGCCTTGTATGGGAGGAAGTGCAGATCGCCTATAGGCTGGTTCGATGTGGGCGAGGTGCGATTAGTGGGACCAGATTTGGCGCAGCGATGGATAAGCGAAGCTTATCCAGAGAGGTTCTCGACACCGTAGTCGAAGTCATATGCAGATCATCGTCGTCGGATCCGGAGTTCGAGGTTGATGATTGGGTTTTCTAAAGGTGTCACCCATGGCGGTGTGATGAGATTCGGAAGAAGGAAACTCACCTGGCGTACATCGGGCCGTTTCAGATTGTCCGCAGGTAGGCAAGGTTGCTATGAGTTGGATCCGCCGTTCGATCCGAGGCGCATCCGTTTTTCACGTATCTATGCCGGCGAGATGTATCGGATCCATCTAAGGTACACCCGATTGACTATGTCCAGTGATCGGGGGTTATCGTATGAGGAGATTCCCATAGCGATAATCGATCGTCGTTAGGCGTCTGACGGCGGACGTGGCTTCCGTCCAAAGTCTTGTGGCGAACGAGCTCGGGAGGAGATGACGTGGGAAGTCGGCGAGGACACGAGGCAGAAGTATCTCACCTATTCCCACACCTCCGTAATTCACTTTCCTACTTGTAAATTTTCATTATCGTTTATGGCTAAGTGTTGTTTTGTGGCGTGTGTGGCATTTGCAAACCGCTTAAGTTATGAAGAACCTTATCGTTATCTGTCTTGGGAAGGAACATTCGACGAATGTTTCTAAGGAGGGAGAATGTTATACCGTATTTTGAGTATGCGTAAGGAATACGCACAAAAGTTTAGCCTTAAAAGTTAGGCTTGACGAAAATAATTGGGCACAACTCACTAAAAGAATCGCTTTCCGATTTAAACGCTTTACACAACTCGCGTAGGATAAATTCGGCTATGTCATTTCTAATTTTGCGGATTTTTCCGAGAGACGAAACACTTTGTTAACGGGAGGCGACACTTGTCACCCTCCAATTGGTGGACTTGAGGCGCCCATCGGGACGAATGGATAGTCATTTTGTCAAGTAGTTGGTAGGATATTTTGTGTGCAAGTTGGCAGGTACACTTGCCCTAATCTTGACCTTACACTTGCCTAGCACTTGGCTAAATCTTGGCCATTGGTTGCCCATGGCTTGACATATAAATACCCCCTTAAGATGAAGAGTTCTTCATCCACAAATTCCTTTCCACGTCTTGACAATCCTTCTCCTCTCCCTTAAGCCTTTTCGTCCAACACACCTCCCCTGAGAAGCTTAGCGAGGCTAATCCCCTAGCCTAGCCGAAATCTACCCCCTCCCTTGGTAGAAAAGTTGCCTTCTAGTATTGTTATAATGCCCAAAATACCTAGCCCAAATCCGCCTCCGGCCCGTGGATCGTGCCTTACCTGCACCCCAAAGAGTCATACATCGAGTATTCAATGAATATAAAATAACCAAGATATGAAACAGTATAAATTGAGACACAGATATCTGAAGAAAGTTGCCTTTCGGCATAAATAATAATAACAACTCTTTCAAAATGAGCAGTTTAACTTTTCTTTACAAACCCCGCCACAACGATTACATGCACTTACGAATGATATGACAACAACGACGGGACAGGGCCGTCATACCCCGAATGTAGCACCTACAACAACAGGACTATACGAAGATAAGCCTCCGAGGAACGGAGCTTCCCAAACGCTGAACGGTGACCCTAAGAGCGAGGATCAACGATCGGTGTACCTTTTACTGCGGCATGAACGCGGCCCGGGCGAGGTCGACAACAGTACCAAGTATGTGAAACATGAAGATCCTGTACATTAAATCATAGTAGGCTATAGAAAGGTGAGACATGTATGATAACCAAACTACGATTCACAATAAATAGCGATATGTCTAGTCGGGACTCACGCCTACAAGTCATCACTCCAATATAACAATGGGTCTCACGCCACAACATCAATCATGCGTGGAATACCTTCCTCACCGCCGATAATGATAGAAAAGCACCAAGGAATACATATGAACAGCAGTCCCACTGTGTCCAAATAAAACAAGACAGGTAAATGCGAAGGCATAGCCGTCTACTAACACCTACGACTAACAAGGTCATAAATCGTATCATGATATCTGCTCAGACCACATGATCAAAGCCGGTCGCCGCTCGCAATATCAAATGTGCGCGTCTAGCCCTAGAATCCCCCGCAGCCGCATAGGCCGCCTCATAGGCCCGCATGAGGTATAACCCGCATCGAGGGTAGCTACTCCCGACATCGCCCCGACTCGCACCGCATGGCCACATGTACCGCGCATGACCATAAAGGCCGCACACTAACTCGAACTCTCGTAGCTCGCATAGTTCCCGACCCGCATGAGGTATTCTCGAATCATGGTCCTGCATCACCGAAGTCTACCCCGCATCGGAGGGCAGCTTAACCCCCGGAAACACGGTGAGTGGTATAATACCAACATAACAGTTTATCGTTTAAACAACATAAGCACAATCAAGGGAAAACCCCTTTACGCAAACATCACAGAATACTAACACACGTAGCATCCTAATATGATTACTTATCAAATCAACACGAAGGTATTACAAGGCTATCACAAACCAATACAATCAAGTTATTCACACATAAGGTACTTTCTACTATATGATTAATGAGATCGGGTTTTTATCCCCAAAGTACTTTATACAATAACTCTTTAAAGATATGTTACTTTCACAAAAGTCACACCATACCCGTAGTATATAACAATAGAGTGATTATCTTTTTAAAGTAAATCAATTACTTCTCTTTGTAAAATCAAGTAGCAACCTTCCTTTCCAATGTTCAAGTTTGCCTAATTTCCAATGTTCAAGTTTCTTATTTTAGAAAGGTTTCGTAGTTCATAGTCTTATTCATTTAAGAATATAATTCTCTTTTAAACTATCTGAGAAACATAAGCCTTATATGTGAGTAGGATATTCTTGTTTATAACAATCTTATTACAATGACCATGATCTAGGAAATATCATTTTGTCTCATCTTAGCTTCATGCGGATGGAAGTTTCTCTGGTTTTAATAATACTTAATCTGTCAAAACATTTCCTTTTATTAACTTAGATGGTTTGTCGATACACATTCGATTTCGAAATCAAGAAAACATTCTTAAGCCGTTATTACCTAACTTCCCATAAAGCTAGTATAACTCTTAAGTTTTCAAAACCAAGTATTACTTCTTCTTTCAAATGATTCAAAAATCTTTTGAAATACTTCAAGTTCTTTATTAACACATAATAAGCCGTTATAGTTCAAATCGATTACCTTTTAAAAACCACAAGTATTTTCTTACCAACATAAAGTTTATAACCAACTTCCCATAAAGCCGTTATAACACTTTATGTTTTAAACCAATCAAATACATTTAGCACGTATCGCTCTGCGTACTACATAGTTCACATATCACGCTAGAAGAGATAGGAAGAGGTTCACATACCTCGCGCAGTATCGACTAATAGCAAAACGCTCCAAGTACCTCCAACCGTCGGCTACTCCTTAAGCCAAGTAGATCGCACCATACGTAGTACTCAACCTATAAGGCCACAAGGCGCTTATTAACATTTAGACCTCATCGTAGAACATTCTACCGAAAATTCAAGGCCTCCCCGCAACATGGCGTAAATCTCCTCTCTATCTGGGGCCGCTACCAAGCCAACCAGGGGGTTATACGTCTAAACGGACGTGCACAATTCTACCTCACGAAAGGCTACACAAGTCTCATGTCTGATACGCCCTATGTAAATCTGATTCGATACTCTTCTTCGAAAAGGTTTCTTATTATTCAGGCTTAAGTCAAAATACATTGCCGATAACTACGTTCAGTTCTATATATAGTATACTTAAACTATATAATCAGACAACATGTAATTTCCCATAACATTAGAGGGACAAGATATTAACCTCGATAAGCCCATAATTATCCGAGTTTAAATGTCGATCCCGAGCAAGGTTTAGCTCCTACTCCGTGCGCTCAGGCCGCTCCAAACAACCCTTAGAAGTTCTAACCAACTTCTACTTATTACTCCAACTAACCATGGAGATTTTCCTTAGGGTTTCGGTTTTGTGGAAGGGAAGTATAATAGTATTTCCGGGCTTTTCAGATAAGTATAACCTTAGAATACTACAAGGTATCTGACTAAGGTAATTTGGGCATTATAACAATACTTTTGAGTATTTCTACCAAGAGGGGGTATTATACGAAAGCAACTAGGCTAGGGGGTGTATACCTCGGCCCACTAAGTGGGGAATCTCGGCCAAGGGGGAGGGGGAGGACGAGAACAACTCTTTCAAGGGAGGTAGGATTTCTAACACTTAGGAAATATTTGGAATGGATGAAGAAGTCATCCTAAGGGGGGTATTATAGCACAAGCCAAGGCCAACCAATGGCCAAGATCTAGCCAAGTGCATAGCAAGTGTAGGGCCAAGATTCACCCATGTGTCCTTAACCAACTAACACACAAAATATCCTACCAACTCCCCTTCAATTCGTCCCCAATCCGCCCCTTACGTCCGCTAATGGGAGGGTGCCAAGTGGCGCCCTCTTGTTGGCCCAACACGTTTCGTCTCCGGAAAAATCCGTAAAAATTAAAAATGACATAGCCGGAATTTTCCTACGAAATCGTGGAAAGCGTTCGTCGAAAAAAACGACTCTAAACGGGTGTTGTGAACAAATAAATTTCGGCCAAGCCTAATTCTCAAGTTCAAATTTTCTACGTACGTCCTTACGTACATACTCGGGAAATACGGGGTATAACAAGAAGTTGTGAAGAACTTCTAAGGTTTTCTTGGAGCTACCGGAGCGTACAACTTAGGAGCTAAACCTTGCTCAGGCGCGACTTTTATCTAGGATATTATTGGGCTTACCGAGGTAAATAAACTTGTCCTTCTTTTGTAATTAGAGAATACATACTGTAGAAGTATAGAAATAAGTATAAATACTTAGAAGGATATTAAAGAATAGAATTGAACTGTTATCACATGAAGGGTTTAAGAGAAGAATAATCAAATCAGTCTTTACTTAGGAATTTGTTTTCTGATGACTTGAGTAGCTCAGGGTAGGGAAGTCTTGCCCAATTTTCCGTAGGATAGAGAACCTCTCGCTTAGAATCGTTTTGAGTAGTGCGAGCGTTGATAGACGTGTCGACTATTATAGGTTGATTCTGCATGCGCGACATATTCAACTTGGCGGTGGTTTTCGAGAAGGTATGTGATTCTTCCTAAAGCATGATATTTTAAAATGTATATGTAGTACGGTGAGCGTACATGTGTTAACCGAATAATAACTACGGCAATGTCTTTTGACTTAAGCCTGAAAAATACTTACGGCAATGTCACGCGACTTAAGCCTGAATAATAAGGATCTGAAAACATTTCAAAAGAATACTGAATCATTTTTTTCAGAAGAGAACTAATTGGTTTTTAAAACAGCAAGCTTAAGAGTTATACTAGCTTTATGGAAAGTTAGGTATAACCACTTAAGAATGATAAAAGGAAAAGTTTACTTATGTGTTTATAATGGACTTATATTGATTTATGAAAGAATAATAAAATGGTTTGATAAGTAGACATGATATGATGCTATGTGTGGTAGTGACTTGTAACATTTGTATAAGAGGTATTCTTGTTATGCTTATGTGGTTTAACGATAGTTGTTATGTTGGTATTATATCACTCACCTCTTGACATATTCTGGGGTTGTCGCCTCCGACGCGGGTAGACTCGGCGATGCAGGACCATGATTCGAGAATACCTCAATGCGGGTCCAGGGGACCTATGCGAGCTACGAGTTCCGGTTAGTGTGCGGGGTTATACCTCACGCGGTCTATGTGGCCATGCGGACTACGAGTCGGGGCGTTGCCGAGGAGTAGCTACCCTCGATGCGGGGTTATACCCTATGCGGGCCTAAGTGAGTGGCCTATGCGGACTACGGGAGTCCAGGATTAGGCTTGCTTAATGATACTATGGGAAATTGGCCCTGCTTCGATCATTCGCAGCCTAGAAAAGACCTGTTACAGTTTACCTATTGTTGCTCTTGTTTGTGATGTGGCACTATGTGCGGTTTCCTTGGTTGTTTCATACATATTTGTAAACTGGTTTTAAAATGATATGATTTCATTTAAGTACTTTACAGTTTCACATACTTAGTACCTGTTGTACTGACCTCCTTCGGGGGGCTGCGTTCATGCCGCAGGTAAGGGCAAGCAGGTGCTAGATCCACATCCTTAGGATCTCTTTGCATTGGTGTCAGGAGCTCCATCTTCTCCGGAGGCTCTACTTTTTGGTACGATCTCCCTGTATTGTAGATAGTTTGTACATTCAGGTATGGCGGGCCCTGTCCGCCATAGTCTGTTACTTCCAGAAGTGCGTAGTCCTATTGTACAGTTGGGATGTAACTGCAAAACTATGTTATGTATATATGCCGAAAGGCGACATTTTCTCACATAAACTGTCTCTTTTTACAACTGTTTCATGTCTTGTTTTATATTCCGCTGATTACTCTGATGTATGACTACTTGGGTGCCCGGGTAAGGCACCAGTCACGGGCCCCGAAACGGGTCGTGACACGGCCCATCTCATGGACTCGGTGTCGGATCGTGTGGAATACATTCCCGGTCCATCTCATGGACTCGGTGTCGGATCGTGTGGAATACATTCCCGGTCCATCTCATGGACTCGGTGTCGGATCGTGTGGAATACATTCCCGGTCTATCTCATGGACTCGGTGTCCAATCGGGTGGAATACATGTCTCGGCCCATCTCATGGGACTCGAGGTAGAATCGGCCATAACATTTAAACCCTCTTTTAAGACAGATTAAGATAATACCATGTCATCATTTTAAATCAAACTAAGGAAATATCATGCCCTCCTTTTTAAACCAAAACACTTTCCCTTTTTAAAATCAAGTAACAACATTCTCTTCCAAAAGTTCAGGTTGCATAATTTCAAATACTCAAGTCTCTTATTTTCGAAAGATTTCATAGTTCATAGTCTTAACCACTTAATAACGTAATCTCTTTTAAAACAATTTGAGTAACATATGTCTTATGTGTGAGTAGGTTATTCTTGTTTATAACAATCTTATTAAAGAAGCCATGATCTAGGAAATGTAATACAATTTTGTCTTATCTTAGCTTCTATGCAGATGGAGGTTTCTACTGGTTTTAATAAAATTACTTATTTGTCAATACATTTTCCTTTATTAACGCTGCAGTGGTTTATTTGATACTTATTCTTATTTCTGAAATCAGTAAAACATTATTATTTAAAAACCAAGTACTCATTACTCACGAATGAGGTTTCACAACTTTTTAACAAAATTCATATTAAGCCTAATTAAGTCAAGTCTCTTATCTTTCAAGATCAAGTCTCTTAACTTCTAAAATCAATAAACCATTCTTTTACCTACATAAAGTCGTTATAACTAACTTCCCATAAAGCTATTATAACACTTTATGTTTTAAACCAACCAAGACTCGTTTAGCACACGTACGTCTACCGTACTACATAGTTCCCAACAATCATGCTAGAAAAGATAGGAAGAGGTTCACATACCTTGCGACGATTATCGACAATTAGCAAAACGCTCCAGAGTACTGTAACCCTGCTAGCCTTATCCACCCTCTAAGTAGAATACACTACTCGTAGTACTTCAACCTATAAAGGCCACAAAACGTCTATCAACTTCTAGATCCCTTCGTAGAACATTTCTAAATACAAGGTTCCATATTCTACGGAAAATTCGGCAGCACCTCCCCCCCCCGCAACCACATAAGTCTCCTCTTCTGTCAAGGCCCGCTACCAAGCCAACAACTCCAAGGGGGTTACACGTCTAACCGGATATGTACGACACTGCCCCACAATAATACTACAAGTCTACTGTAAATATAGTCCAATGTAAACACAGTTCAATCTTAACAATATTCATTCTACATATAGTATACTCAACTATACATTACTACAACATGTAATATCCAATTACAATAGGGGGATAAAGATCATTACCTCGATAAGCCCAAAATTATCCAAGATTATAAGTCGATCCTGAGCAACGTTTAGCTCCTATTCTGTACGCTCCAATCCGCTCCAAGAAACCCTTCGAAGTTTCTACACAACTTCTACTTAATACTTCAACCAACTATGAAGATTTTCCTAGGGTTTCTTTTTGTGACTAAAGGAAATAAAGTAGTATTTCCGGGCTCTTAGTGTAGAGGTAACTTGGGAATACTACAAGGGATTTGGGCTAAGGTATTTTGGAATAGTAACAATACTTGAAGACATTTTTCTACCACGGGGGTGTTGTTTGGACGAGAGTTTCTCGAGGGGAGGGGAGCTTGGACGGACGCTTTACTACAAAGGGGGAGGGCTTTTGTGACTTGGACAGTGTTTGTGTGGATGAAGAAGTCTTGCCCTTGCGGGGGTTTTTTATAGAACCTTGATGGCCAAGATTAAAACAAATGGAGGGTGGAGATTGGGTTGCTTGTGTGAGTGGAGTCTTCCACCAAGTGTCCACCACAATATTGGGACATATGTCCCCCACAACATTGGGACATATGTCAACCACAACAATGAGCCATGTGGCAAGCCACTTGCTTCACCAAAA
This sequence comes from Przewalskia tangutica, assembly GCA_029844215.1. NCBI lineage: Eukaryota > Viridiplantae > Streptophyta > Magnoliopsida > Solanales > Solanaceae > Przewalskia > Przewalskia tangutica. The sequence continues at coordinate 72,931,274 of CM056727.1, forward strand.
CCGTCCAATACCTACTCCCACTAACCCAAAAAAAATATCTTGCAAGACTTGACTTATTGACTTGGCCACTAGCCCACAATTTTCGTCCAACCAATGCCACCTAAGGGTGACACATGTCGCCCTCCTATTGGTCCAAAATATTTCGTCTCTCGGAAAAATCCGTAATAGGTTAAAATATTAAAAGCGTAAAATTTCTTTCACAAGGTTCGGAATCTTTTCCGTCGAAAGTTCACAATTTCATCCTAAACCTAATTAGGGCTTAAACAATTGTACGTACGTCCTCACATACATACTCTGGAAATACGGGGTATAACATTCTTCCCCCCTTAGAAACATTCGTCCCGAATGTTCCTTCTAAATCTCCAACGTACATGCACCGGTATAGTCTTCACTACTATACTTACGAAACCAACTATGCCACATATTGCCATAACATACGCGCGAAACCCAAATCCAAGCCAACGAGGAATCACCTCAAAGATGTAAAACAACACCAACTCTCGCTCCTGGTCCAAAGGATACTCCCTTCGCACCTTCACTTCACAAAAATGATCACTTCCATCTCTCAACACATGTTTACTTCCTTCCTTACTCGTCGTACCCTTCTCGAACACCCGAACTCTTTCTAGCATACGTACTTCACTTCAGTCATCACTTCAGTTTCCAAAACCTGTGAGTCACTACCTCCAACTTGGTCATCTTACAAGCCTCAAATTCCTTCAAGGCCATTCCCGGTCTTCACGATCTGATTCTAGTCGAACACATCCGCGAACTCGTACGATGGCTACCTAAGCCTGGGCCTAGCACCCTCGTGACCCCACCACCTGGCGGGACCACCTCAAACTGACCACCTCTCCTTTAGGGCTGTGGGTTGACTCGCGAATGGTCCTTAACCCGACCCAAAATCGCGCCAAACTCTTGTTCCCCCGATCCGGAACAATCTTACCTATTCAAGTCCTGAAAGCTACCACATTTATCTTACACAACCCAAGGAATTATGCCACGATGCGTTTCACGCATGCCAAGTATTTCGACAAAAACTAACCGTAAAATCCTTTACTCAAGACAACCTTACATCTAAGGTCTCAACGTAAAAGGTTCTAAGGTTCACACCTTCCGTGTCCCCATACTTATCTATATCAAAAATTATACAATGCTGTCCAATCATAACATTTAAACATAAGATCAACATATCATGCATACTAGTCTCTAGAGGGTTAAGGATATACCTGTACCTACTGCTTCTCTTTCCCATTGTCGCTCTAATCATAATCTTGCTCTGCCGGGCGCATAGCTATAGAAGGTGATGAACACGCGCCGACCGGTAGGTGTGTCATTCTGCCTGCATTCTCCTACTAGGGCGGTCTCGTCACATGGCCTCGACGGCGCAGTGAAACAAGTACGATAAAGACGACATTCCCGGGATGATGCACCGCATCGTGCACTGAGAGGACATGAATCGGCCGCTAGAACCATGTATATCCGTGAACTAAGCCACGAGCTCGACCAGCTCGAATACCGAACGCCACGAAGGCGCGGAGGACCACTCTGTACTTGCGGAGGCGCATAACTAGCCTGCTGCCGAGGCGATCCGCCCCGAAAGTCGCCAAAGGACCCTGCTGTTCTGGCCCTCTTCTGCTGATCTCGGTCATTCCGTCGACCTCTCCGTTCCTCACACCCAAGTGCATAAGCCTGAATGCGGGCAATGTCCATGCCCGGCTGAAGAGCCACACCCGAGCAACTTTCTGCCAAATAATCGTCGAGCCCTGTGACATAGCGGTGCACTCTATCCTCCATGTCTGCCACTAAAGTGGGGACGTACCGAGCTAATGAGTCAAACTCCACATTGTACTCCCGAACCGTACGCCCGGTCTGCCTTAACATCAAAAAATTTTCGGCCCGAGCCCTCCTCATCTGTGGAGGCAAGAAATGTGTAAGAAATGCCCCTGAGAACTCGTCCCATACGGCTGGAAGTGCATACTCTCCTCGGGACAGCTCCCACGAATCAAACGATCGGCAGCGGTATCACGCGGCCGATGCGAACCTAAGACCGACTCGATCTCCAAGCCTTGATCACTCTCACGATCGTCAGCTCACGGATAAACTCTTGCGGATCATCCTCGTGCCTCGACCATAAAACTCGGCGGCTACAACTCAGAAAATCCCGTAGTCTCAAACTGCCCGATCTCGGGTGAACCATGGGTGCATCTTGAGCTGCTGCGTCGGCTAAGCTCATGTCGCCACGATCTCGCTAATCGCCATCTCTCAGAAACCATCTCCTCCTGCTCCAGTGTGGATCAGGCGCAGTATCGTGGTCTCGTGAGCCTCTTCTGCGGCTCTAAACTCTGATGGGGCTGGCGGCATCGCAAAACTCGCAGTCTGAAGCACTATCTCAGGTAATGACCGGGCCTGTGCCCTCGTACTCCTTTGTGTCCTACTAGCAGCTCCTTGTTTGCCTTCTGGACCGGGTTGCTTGCGCGGAGGCATAATCGTAAAAATGAAATACGTCGAGAGGTCCAACTTATAACATGCTCTAAGGCACGATCTCGTAATGAGAAGAATGGAAACCAATCCTAAATATCCTCTGACCTCACGATTATTGGTGTGGTGCACAACACACCGATAATCAAGACTCTACTAGATACGGTCAGTAGACACTTTACGAGGATTAATCGCTCGATACAACTTTTGTCACGACCGACCTCGGGCCGCATCGTGCCTTACCCGGGCACCCTAGTGATAAAACATCGAGAGAAAATCAGCGAAATAAAACTTACAGATATGAAATAAGAAAACAGGATAACCCAAAACGGTTGCCTTATTGCATATATACAGAATTTGACAGCTACATCCTTTACAACCCCGCCACAACAGCATTACATGCACTTCTAAGAATATAACAATAACTATGACGGGACAGGGCCCCGCCATACCCCTGAATGTACAAGAACCTACAAACTCAGGGAAACATACCAAAAGATAAGCCTCCGGAGAAACGGAGCTTCCCAATACGCTGAATCGTGATCCATGAGCGAGGATCAACAACCGATGTACTCTACTGCGGCAGATGAACGCAGCTTCAAGGAGGTCAAGATAACAGTACCAAGTATGTGAAACGAAAATATCAGAAATGAAATCATGATAGTCTATATAAAACAGGAGACATGTATGATAACTAAACTACAGTTCACTACATAAAAGCAGTCATGTCAAGTCAGAGACTCACGCCCTCAAAGTCATCCCTAATGCCCGTGGAACTCCTTCCTCACTTGTTATACCCCGTATTTCCAGAGTATGTACGTAAGGGAATACGTACGAAAGTCTAGCCTTAAAGATAAGCCTTGGACGTTTTTATTTGTACACAACTCACTAAAAGAATCGTTTTCCGACGAAACGTTTCCACAGCTTTCGTAGAGTAAATTCCGGCTATGCCATTTCTTATTTTTGCGGATTTTTCCGAGAGACGAAACATTTTGGACCAACGGGAGGGCAACACTTGGCACCCTCCCATTGGTGGACTTGAATCGTCCATTTGGACGAATTGAAGAACCCTTGGCACGTTTTTTGTGCCTTGTGCACAAGTCAAGGGTTGGTAGGATATTTGTGTTTAGTTAATCCTCACCCTACACTTGCCTTGCACTTGTCTTAATCTTGGCCATTGGTTGGCCACTTCTTGACCTATAAATACCCCCTTAGAGATGAAGAGTTCTTCATCCACAAATCTTCCAAGTCTTGAAAATCCTCTCCTCTCCCTTTGTAGTCTTTTCGTCCAAAACACCTCCTCCCCTCGTGAAGGCCCTGGCCGAATACCCCCTCTAGCCTAGTAGTTTGGCCGAGGCCCCTAGCCTAGCCAAAAATCTACCCTCCCTTGGTAGAAAAGTTACCTTCTTGTATCGTTATAATGCCCAAAATACCCTAGCCCAAATACCTTAGTACTTAGTAGAAGTTGTGAAGAACTTCTAAGATTCTCGAGCATACAACTTAGAGCAAAACCTTGCTCAGCGCGACTTTTCTAGGATATTATTGGGCTTACTGAGGTAATAATCCTAACCCTCTTTGTATTAGAGAATGCATACTGTAGAAGTATAAGAATAAGTATTAATCACTTAGAAGAATATCACGAATAGAATTAAACTGCATTACTACAGTAGAAGGGTTTGAAAGATGAATAATCAAATCAGATTACATAGGACTGTTTTCACAGTAGACTTATATAGCTCACCGGGTAGGGAAGTGCTGCCCAACTTTCCATAGAATTGTGAACCCTCTGTTTAGAATGACCTTCAGAGTAGTCTTTGATAGATATTTGTGACTATTATAGGCTGACTCTCTGCGCGCGACATATTCAACTTGGCAGGTGGTTTTCGCTGAGAAGGTATGTGATTCTTCCTAAAGCATGATATTTTACAATATATATAGTACGGTAGACGCATACGTGTTAATGAATAATAACTATGGCAATGTCTTTGACTTAAGCTGAATAATACTTACGGAATGCCTCACGCTTAAGCTCGAATAATACTTACAAGAATGCCTCACGCTTAAGCCCGAATAATAAAGAATCAAAACATTTCAAAAGACTCAATCATATTAGTAAGAGAACTAATTGGTTTTTAAATGAAGCTTAAGAGTTATACTAGCTTTATGGGAAGTAAGTATAACCACTTAAGATTGATAAAAGAAACAAGTTTGCCTATGTGTTTATAATGACTTATATTGTGAAAAGAATAATAAGATGGTTTGATAAGTAGACATGATATGATGCTATGTGTGTTAGTATCTTGTAACGCTTGTATAGGTGAGTATCCTTGTTGTGCTTATGTTGTTTAAAGATAAGTTGTTATGTTAGTATACTATCACTCACCTCTTGAGATGATACCGGGTTAAGCCGCCCGACGCGGGTAGACTCAGCGATGCGGGACCATGATTCGAGAATACCTCACGCGGGTCCAGGGGCCTATGCGGAGCTACGAGAGTTCCGTGTTAGTATGCGGGTTATGCCTCATGCGGTCTATGGCCATGCGACAATGAGTCCAGACGATGCCGAGGAGTAGCTACCTCGACGCGGTTATACCTCATGCGGGCCCATGTGAGTGGCCTATGCGGACTCCGGGAGTCCAAGATTAGGCTTGCAGAATGATAATACGGGCGAGTGGCCCTGCTTCGAATCATTCACAGCCTAGAAAAGACCTATTACAGTTTACCTATTGTTGCTCTTGTTTGTGATGTGGCACTATGTGCGTTCCTGATTTCTTCATACATATTTGTAAACCGGTTTTAAAAAGTGTTATGATTTCATTTAAGTACTTTACGCTTTCACATACTTAGTACTGCAGATCGACTTCTGGGGCTGCGTTCATGCCGCAGGTGGCAAGCAGTGCTAGATCCGCATCCTCAGGATCTCTACGTTGGTGTCGGAGCTCCATCTCTTCCGAGGCTCTACTTTTGGTATGATCTCCGTTGTAGATAGTTTTGTATCGAGTGTATGGCGGGCCCCGTCCCGCCATAGTTATATATTTCAGAGGTCTGTAGTCATGTTGTACAGTTGTGATGTAATCGCTAAACCATGATTATATATATATATGCCGAAAGGCGATGTTTTCTCACATAAAGCGTGTCTTATTTTATAAACTGTTTCATGTCTTGCTTTATATTTCCGCCGATTACTCGATGTATGACTACTTGGGTGCCTTGCAGGCACCCGCCACGGTCGTGACAAAAGTGGTATCGAGCGCTTAATCTCTGAAAGTGTCTGCATCGTATCTAGTAGAGTCTTGATTATCTGTGTTGTGCACCACACCAATAATCGTGAGGCTATAGGATATTTAGGATTGGTTTCCATTCTTCTCATTACGAGATCGTGCTTTAGAGTTGTGTTATAGGTTGGACCTCTAACGTATTCCTTTCCCGTAATGCTTATGCCTCCACGTAAGGCAACCCGGCCCGTATGGGCAAGGCGGCGAGGAGCCGCTAGTAGACACCCAGTCACGAGGGCTCAGCCCGTCTATACGAGACGGCGAGTTCTATGACGCCGCCAATTTCAAAGAGACCACAGCACCACACCTCCGCCCCACACCGCGGAGGAGTTAGGTACAAGGAGATGGCCCACTTTGGCTAAAGTCAGGCCCGACACGAGAGAGGCTGGACGCGGCAGCTCAGCCCACCCACCCGTCAGCATCTGTTCACCCGAGGCAGAGAGTTTGAGGCTACGAGACTTCGAGTTGTAGCCGCCGGAGTTTTATGGGTCGAGGCCGAGGATGATCCGCAGGAGTTCATCCGTCGCCTTGAGGATTTTGAGAGTGATCAAGGCGCCGAGACCGAGTCCGTGATCTTTGGTTCACATAGCCGCGTGATACCGCAGCCGATTGGTTTGATTCACGGAGTTATCCGGGAGAGCACGCGTCCCGCCTACTGGGATGAGTTCTCGCAGGCTTTCCTCACTCACTTCGCCTCCACAGATGAGGAGGCGCGGGCGATAGATTTTTACCGCTGAGGCGCAGAGGACGACCGTCGTGAGTACAATGTCGAGTTTGATTCATTGGCTCGATATGTCCCAAAGATTGCAGCATATGGAGGATAGGGTGCACCGCTATGTCACCGGCTAGACGACTATATGGCCGAAGTCATGTGCGGGGTTTCTCCACCGGTATGGACATTACCCGCACGCAGCTCACGCCTGGATGCGGCGAGCGCAGAGGTCGGCAGTGACCGACGCAGCAGGTTAAGGCCAGACGGAGGGTCTTCTCGTGGTTATCGTGGTGGGCGGCCTCAAGCAGCAGCCTAGATTCGCACCACGCCCACTCAGAGCACTCGCACCGCCCTCAAGACCCAGAATTTTCGAGGGCGCATCGGGCCCTGTGGCTTGACGCCCGCAGAGTAGTAGAAATCGCCGATCGACCACCCGGTGGGCCGATGCGGTGGATCCCATTACGGAAGTGTGGTACTACTTTTGGAGCTTGTTACGATTGTGGCCAGCAGGTCACTTTGGCGAGGATCGTCCGACCGGGCGCGGTGGTAGGCTCACCTTTCAGTTCTCGCTGCCGCTCATCATCTCCTACGCTTTTCGCCCGAGGCGTGGTGCTCATGGGTCAGCAGGTCGCGCAGAGGTCGTGGCTCGGTCCCGCCTAGCGCCCTCGTAACCGCATCTATGCTTTGTCCACCGACAGATCGTGAGGCCTCACCGATGTCGCCACAGTACCTTATCGGTTCGGGTGTGATGTTTATGCCTTGATAGATCCGGTTCTACTCCCCATATATCTCCCCTTGTTGCTAGTAGGATAGGGATAGAGCACGAGTCCATAGACCTTTCGAGGTAGCTACGCCAAATGGTGATTCGGTGGTAGCTCGGCGGGTATATAGGGCTTGTCTGTGACCATTTACGCCGTCGGACCGCCGACTTGATAGAGTTGGAGATGATTGACTTCGACGTGATTATGGGGATGGATTGGCTAGCTTCTGCTATGCCAATGTAGACCGCAGAGAGAGTAGTACGGTTCCAGCTTCGGCGAGCCGGTTGTTGAGTGGGAGGGGAGCACGGTATCGCCGAGGGGTAGGTTTATTTCCTACCTCAAGGCTAGGAAGATGGTGCAGAAGGGGTATATCTACCATCTAGTTCGAGTGTTTGATATCGAGGTCGCGTACCAGATTTTCGCCGCTCGTAGTCAGCGAGTTCCCAGACGTGTTCCCAGATGACCTCCCGGGTATCCCTCCTGAGAGGGAGATTGAGTTTTGTATTGACATATTGCCAGATACTCGGCCTATTTCCATTCCGCCATACAGAATGGCACCGGCCGAGTTGAGAGAGCTGAAGGACCACCGAGGATTTCTGGAGAAGCGGCTTCATTAGGCCCAGTGTTTCCCACGGGCGCCGTATTGTTCGTGAAGAAGGGCGACGCCGCGCATGTGTGTTGATTACAGCGGTGAACAAGGTGACCATTAAGAATGATACCCTTCCCGTGATTGATGATTTGTTCGACCCGTTGCGGGCGCGAGATGTTTCTCCAAGATTGATCTGCGTCGCTATCATCGTTCGTGTCGAGAGGTGGATGTCCCTAGATCGCATTCGGACCCAGACGCATTATGAGTTCAGTGGTCATGTCTTTTGGGTTGACCAATGCTCGGCGGTATTCATGGATTTGATGAAACGAGTGTTCAAACCATTTTGGACACGCTTGTGATAGTGTTCATTGATGATATCTTGGTTTATTCTCGCCGGCGAGTGAGCACGCGAGCATTTGAGCGATCTGGCCGATTCTCCAGTGGCAGCTTGTACGCCAAGTTTTCCAAATGTGAGTTTTGGTTGACTTCAGTGGCGTTTCTTGGGCATATTGTCGGGGCTGATGGCATTCGAGTGGATACGGCCAAGATCGAGGCAGTCAGGACTTGGCCTAGACCTACTACTCCGACAGAGGTTCGCAATTTTCTGGGCCTTGCAGGATATTATCGGCGGTTCGTGGAGAAGTTTGCTTCTATCTCTGCACCATTGACTAGGCTGACTCGGGCGCGCCAAGTTTGATGGTGATGCTTGTGAGCGGGGTTTCCGATTCGAAAAGAGACCGACGACCGCCCCGCTTCTTACTCTTCCAGAGGTCGGATGGTTATGTCGTATTGTGACGCGTCGTGCATCGGGTTGGGATGTGTTGATGCAGCATGGCGGGTTATAGCATATGCATCCCGACACCAAGAAACACGCAGAGGAACTACCCCACCCATGATTTGAGTTGGGTACCGTGATTCACGCTTTGAAGATCTGAGGCACTATTTGTATGGGTTCACGTGGATATTTATACGCACCACAAGAGCCTCCAAGATATCTTCACCAGGGAGCCGAACTTACGGCGAGACGGTGGTTAGAGTTGCTTAAGGATTACGATGTTGATATCTGTACCACCCGGGAAGGCGATGTTGTGGCAGATGCACTTAGTCGTAGGTCGATGGGAGCCTATCGGATGTGCGCTAGAGAGGACATGGTTCGTGATTTGCATCAGTTAGCGAGCCTTGGTGTCCGTTTGATTGATTCTGATAGCAGTGGGGTTAGAGTTCGTGAGGTTGTCGAGTCTTCCATCGTCGAGGAGGTGAAGAGGCAACAGTTCGAGGATCCAGCTTTGATTCGATATCGTGATACAGCTCTTCGTGAGGGCAAGGGTCCTTTTGAGGTAGCACCTGATGGGGTGCTAAGGTTTGAGGGCAGACTGTGTGTTCCAGATGTTTCAGGACTTCGGCAGCAGGTTCTTGGGGAAGCACACAGCGCGCGTTACTCTATCCATCCGGGGTCGACCAAGATGTACCACGACCTTAGATCTGTGTATTGGTGGGATGGCTTGAAGAGGGACGTTGCAGAGTTCGTAGCTCAGTGCCCGTGTTGTCAGCAGGTGAAGGTAGAGCACCAGAGGCCTGGTGGTTTGTTGCAGACGATTGAGATCCCGACCTGGAAGTGGGAGGTAATCAACATGGATTTCATCACAGGATTACCTCGCACTCAGAGGAGACATGATTCTATATGGGTTATCGTCGACAGGCTGACGAAATCAGCCCACTTTCTTCCCGTCAGGACGACTTTTTCGGCTGAGGATTATGCCAGACTTTACATCCGAGAGATCGTCAGACTGCATGGAGTCCCTACTTCGATCATATCGCATGTGGAGCCCGGTTTACGCTAACTTCGGAGATCCTTCCGAGGGGTTTAGGACGCAGTGAGCCTCGAGTCGCGCATTTCATCCACGCATGCACGGACAGGCAGAGCGCACTATCCAGACTCTTGAGGATATGCTGCGAGCCTGTGTTATTGACTTCAGTGGTAGTTGGGAGGATCATTTGCCTCTAGTTGAGTTCGCATATAATAATAGCTACCACTCCAGTATTCAGATGACGCCTTATGAGGCCTTGTATGGGAGGAAGTGCAGATCGCCTATAGGTTGGTTCGATGTGGGCGAGGTGCAGCTAGTAGGACCAGATTTGGTACAGCGATGGATAAGGTGAAGCTTATCCGAGAGCGCTATCGACACTTCGTAGTCGGAAGTCGTATGCAGATCATCGTCGTCGGCATCTTGAGTTCGAGGTTCATGATTGGTTTCCTAAAGGTGTCACCCATGAAGGGTGTGATGAGATTCGGGAAGAAGGGAAACTCAAGGTACATTGGGCCGTTTGATTGTCCGCAGGTAGGCAAGGTTGCTATGAGTTGGATCTGTCGTCCGATCCGGAGGCGGCATCCGGTTTTTCACGTATCTACGCCGGCGAGGTTTATCGGGATCCATCTAGTGGTACACCCGATTGACGATGTCCGTGGACCGAGGGGTTATCGTATGAGGAGATTCCCATAACGATAGTCGATCGTCCGTTAGGCGTCTGCGACCAAGGACGTGGCTTCCACAAAGTCTTGTGGCGAACGAGCTCGTGAGGAGATGACGTGGAAGCCGAGGAGGACATGACGGAAGTATCCTCACCTATTCCCCACACCTCCAGGTAAATTCACTTTCCTACTTGTAAATTTTCGTTATCGTTTCTGCCTAAGTGTTGCTCTGTGGCCGTGTATGGCATTTACAACTGTTTAAGCTTCTTCGATAACTGTCTTGGGAAGGAACATTCGACGCACGAATGTTTCTAAGGGGAATGTTATACCCGTATTTCAGTATGTACGTAAGGGAATACGACGAAAGTCTAGCCTTAAAGATAAGCCTTGACGCTTTTTATTTGTACACAACTCACTAAAAGAATCGTTTCCGACTAAACGCTTTCCACTCGTGAGTAAATTCCGCTATGCCATTTCTTATTTTGCGGATTTTTCCGAGAGACGAAACATTTTGGACCAACGGGAGGGCAACACTTGGCACCCTCCCATTGGTGGACTTGAATCGTCCATTTGGACGAATTGAAGAACCCTTGGCACGTTTTTTGTGCCTTGTGCACAAGTCAAGGGTTGGTAGGATATTTGTGTTTAGTTAATCCTCACCCTACACTTGCCTTGCACTTGTCTTAATCTTGGCCATTGGTTGGCCACTTCTTGACCTATAAATACCCCCTTAGAGATGAAGAGTTCTTCATCCACAAATCTTCCAAGTCTTGAAAAATCCTCTCCTCTCCATTTGTAGTCTTTTCGTCCAAAACACCTCCCCCTCCCCTTGTGAAGGCCCTTGGCCGAATACCCCCCCCCCCCCTCTAGCCTAGTAGTTTGGCCGAGGCCCCCCCTAGCCTAGCCAAAAATCTACCCCCCCTCCCTTGGTAGAAAAGTTACCTTCTTGTATCGTTATAATGCCCAAAATACCCTAGCCCAAATACCTTAGTACTTAGTAGAAGTTGTGAAGAACTTCTAAGATTCTTGGAGCATACAACTTAGGAGCAAAACCTTGCTCAGGCGCGACTTTTTCTAGGATATTATTGGGCTTACCGAGGTAATAATCCTAACCCTCTTTTGTATTAGAGAATGCATACTGTAGAAGTATAAGAATAAGTATTAATCACTTAGAAGAATATCACAGAATAGAATTAAACTGTTACCACGCAGGAAGGGTTTGAAAGATGAATAATCAAATCATTTACATAGAATTTGTTTTCACAATGAGACTTATATAGCTCACTGCAGGGAAGTGCTGCCCAACTTTCCATAGAATTGTGAACCCTCTGTTTAGAATGACCTTCAGAGTAGTCTTTGATAGATATTTGTGACTATTATAGGTTGACTCTCTGCGCGCGACATATTCAACTTGGCAGGTGGTTTTCGCTGAGAAGGTATGTGATTCTTCCTAAAGCATGATATTTTACAATATATATAGTACGGTAGACGTATATGTGTTAACTGAATAATAACTACGGCAATGTCTTTGACTTAAGCTGAATAATACTTACGAATGCCTCACGCTTAAGCTCGAATAATACTTACAGAATGCCTCACGGCTTAAGCCTGAATAATAAAGAACTGAAAACATTTCAAAAGACTACTGAATCATATTAACAGAAGAGAACTAATTGGTTTTTAAACAGAAGCTTAAGAGTTATACTAGCTTTATGGGAAGTAAGTATAACCACTTAAGATTGATAAAAGAAACAAGTTTGCCTATGTGTTTATAACAGACTTATATTGTGAAAAGAATAATAAGATGGTTTGATAAGTAGACATGATATGATGCTATGTGTGTTAGTATCTTGTAACGTTTGTATAGGTGAGTATCCTTGTTGTGCTTATGTTGTTTAAAGATAAGTTGTTATGTTAGTATACTATCACTCACCTCTTGAGATGATACCGGGTTAAGTCGCCTCCGACGCGGTAGACTCGCGATGCAGGACCATGATTCGAGAATACCTCATGCGGGTCGAGGGGCCTATGCGCGAGCTACGAGAGTTCCGTGTTAGTATGCGGGGTTATGCCTCACGCGGTCTATGTGGCCATGCGGACAGCGAGTCGGGGCGATACGCCGAGGAGTAGCTACCCTCGACGCGGGTTATACCTCACGCGCCCACGTGAGTGGCCTATGCGACTCGAGTCGAGATTAGGCTTGCACGATAATACGGCGAGTGGCCTCGTCAATCATTCGCGGCCTAGAAAAGACCTATTACGCTTTACCTATTGTTGCTCTTGTTTGTGATGTGGCACTATGTGCGGTTCCTGATTTCTTCATACATATTTGTAAACCGGTTTTAAAAAGTGTTATGATTTCATTTAAGTACTTTACGATTTCACATACTTAGTACCAGATCGACCTCCTTCGGGCTGCTCATGTCGCAGTAAGGGCAAGCAGTGCTAGATCCGCATCCTTAGGATCTCTACGTTGGTGTCGGAGCTCCATCTCTTCCGAGGCTCTACTTTTGTATGATCTCCTGTTGTAGATAGTTTTGTACGATCGAGGGTATGGCGGCCTGTCCCGCCATAGTTATATATTTCAGAGGTCTGTAGTCATGTTATGCGAAGGTCGGATGTAATCGCTAAACCATGATTATATATATATATGCCGAAAGGCGATGTTTTCACATAAAGCGTGGTCTTATTTTATAAACTGTTTCATGTCTTGCTTTATATTTCCGTGATTACTCGATGTATGACTACTGGGTGCCGGAAGACACGATCCACGGCCCGAACGGGTCGTGACATCACTGCCGGCAGTCTAGGTATAAATCGTGTGATACGTATAACATGTCTCGGCCCATCCCATGGGACTCGAGGTGGAATCGCATGGTCACATTCCCGGTCCATCTCATGGACTCGGTGTCGGATCGTGTGGAATACATTCCCGGTCCATCTCATGGACTCGGTGTCGGATCGTGTGGAATACATTCCCGGTCCATCTCATGGACTCGGTGTCAAATCGGGTGGAATACACGTCTCGGCCCATCTCATGGGACTCGAGGTAGAATAGGCTATAACATTTAAACCCTCTTTTAAGACAGATTAAGATAATACCATGTCTTCATTTTAAATCAAACTAAGGAAATATCATGCCCTCCTTTTTAAACCAAAACACTTTCCCTTTTTAAAATCAAGTAACAACATTCTCTTCCAAAAGTTCAGGTTGCATAATTTCAAATACTCAAGTCTCTTATTTTCGAAAGATTTCATAGTTCATAGTCTTAACCACTTAATAACGTAATCTCTTTTAAAACAATTTGAGTAACATATGCCTTATGTGTGAGTAGGTTATTATTGTTTATAACAATCTTATTAAAGCAACCATGATCTAGGAAATGTAATACAATTTTGTCTTATCTTAGCTTCTATGCAGATGGAGGTTTCTACTGGTTTTAATAAAATTACTTATTTGTCAATACATTTTCCTTTATTAACGCTGCAGTGGTTTGTTTGATACTTATTCTTATATCCGAAATCAGTAAAACATTATTATTTAAAAACCAAGTACTCATTACTCACGAATGAGGTTTCACAACTTTTTAACAAAATTCATATTAAGCCTAATTAAGTCAAGTCTCTTATCTTTCAAGATCAAGTCTCTTAACTTCTAAAATCAATAAACCATTCTTTTACCTACATAAAGTCGTTATAACTAACTTCCCATAAAGCTATTATAACACTTTATGTTTTAAACCAACCAAGACTCGTTTAGCACACGACGCTCACCGTACTACATAGTTCCCAACAATCATGCTAGAAAAATAGGAAGAGGTTCACATACCTTGCACGATTATCGATAATTAGCAAAACGCTCCAGAGTATCAGAACTCGCTAGCCTTATCCACCCTCTAAGTAGAATACGCTACTCGTAGTACTTCAACCTATAAAGGCCACAAAACGTCTATCAACTTCTAGATCCCTTCGTGGAACATTTCTAAATACAAGGTTCCATATTCTACGGAAAATTCGGCAGCACCTCCCCCCCACAACCACATAAGTCTCCTCCTCTGTCAAGGCCCGCTACCAAGCCAAAGAACTCGAAGGGGTTACACGCCTAACCTGACGTAACGACATTGCCCCACAATAATACTACAAGTCTATCAGAATACACCCAATGTAAACACAGTTCAATCTTAACAATATTCATTCTACATATAGTATACTCAACTATACATTACTACAACATGTAATATCCAATTACAATAGGGGGATAAAGATCATTACCTCGATAAGCCCAAAATTATCCAAGATTATAAGTCGATCCTGAGCAACGTTTAGCTCCTATTCTGTACGCTCCAATCCGCTCCAAGAAACCCTTAGAAGTTTCTACACAACTTCTACTTAATACTTCAACCAACTATGAAGATTTTCCTAGGGTTTCTTTTTGTGACTAAAGGAAATAAAGTAGTATTTCCGGGCTCTTAGTGTAGAGGTAACTTGGGAATACTACAAGGGATTTGGGCTAAGGTATTTTGGAATAGTAACAATACTTGAAGACATTTTTCTACCAAGGGGGGGGGGGGTGTGTTGTTTCGGACGAGAGCTTCTCAAGGGGGGGGGGAGCTTGGACGAAAGCTTTACTACAAAGGGGGAGGGATTTTGAGACTTGGAAATTGTTTTTGTGGATGAAGAAGTCTTGCACTTGAGGGGGTTTTTTATAGAACCTTCAATGGCCAAGATTAAAACAAATGGAGGGTGGAGATTGGGTTGCTTGTGTGAGTGGAGTCTTCCACCAAGTGTCCACCACAATATTGGGATATATGTCCCCCACAACATTGGGACATATGTCCACCACAACAATGAGCCATGTGGCAAGCCACTTGCTTCACCAAAACCGTCCAATACCTACTCCCACTAACCCAAAAAAAGTATCTTGCAAGACTTGACTTATTGACTTGGCCACTAGCCCACAATTTTCGTCCAACCAATGCCACCTAAGGGTGACACATGTCGCCCTCCTATTGGTCCAAAATATTTCGTCTCTCGGAAAAATACGTAATAGGTTAAAATATTAAAAGCGTAAAATTTCCTTCACAAGGTTCGGAATCTTTTCCGTCGAAAGTTCACAATTTCATCATAAACCTAATTAGGGCTTAAACAATTATATGTACGTCCTCACATACATACTCTGGAAATACGGGGTATAACAGTCTGTGTAAATATCCACATGAACTCCATACAAATAATGTCTCCAGATCTTCAAGGCGTGAATCACCGCTGCCAACTCTAAGTCATGTGTGGGGTAGTTCTTTTCATGCTTCTTGAGCTGTCGAGATGCATAAGATATAACCTTACCCTGCTGCATCAGCACACATCCAAGCCCGATGCCCGACGCATCACAATAAACCGCATAGCCGTCTGGACCCTCTGGAAGAGTAAGAACTGGGGCGGTCGTCAATCTCTCCTTCAGTAACTGGAAGCCCTCCTCACAAGCATCCGTCCACTGAAACCTAGCTGCCTTCTGAGTCAGCTTAGTCAAAGGTGCTGAAATAGAAGCAAACTTCTCCACGAACCTCCGATAATACCCTGCAAGGCCCAGAAAGCTGCGCCCCTCTGTCGGTGTAGTAGGTCTAGGCCAAGTTTTGATTGCCTCGATCTTTGCTGTATCCACCCGAATACCATCGGCCCCGACAATGTGCCCTAAGAACGCCACCGAAGTCAACCAAAACTCACACTTCGAAAACTTGGCATACAACCGCTGGTCCTGGAGAACTCTCAGCACCGTCCTCAAATGCTCCGCATGCTCCTGCTCTGAGCGAGAATAAACCAAGATGTCATCAATGAATACTATCACAAACGTATCCAAAAATGGCTTGAACACTCGGTTCATCAAATCCATAAATACTGCCGGAGCATTGGTCAAGCCGAAAGACATGACCCTGAACTCATAGTGCCCGCACGTCCGTAATGCAGTCCTAGGGACATCCGTCTCCCTAACTCGCACCTGATGGTAACCAGATCGCAGGTCTATCTTGGAGAAACATCTCGCACCCTGCAACTGGTCGAACAAATCGTCAATCCTAGGGAGGGGGTATCTGTTCTTAATAGTCACCTTGTTCAGCTGCCTGTAATCAACACACATACGCAGCGTCCCATCCTTCTTCTTCACGAACAAGATGCGCCTCCCGGGAGAAACACTAGGCCTGATGAAGCCCTTCTCCAGCAAATCTCTCAGCTGGTCCTTCAACTCTCTCAACTCTGCAGGTGCCATTCTGTATGGCGGAATGGATATAGGTCGAGTATCAGGCAGAATATCAATGCAAAACTCTATCTCCCTCTCAGGAGGGATACCCGGGAGGTCGTCTGGGAACACATCTGGGAACTCTCTGACTACTGGAACTGACTGAAGGTCTGGTATCTCGGCCTCAGTATCAAATACCCGAATGAGATGGTAGATATACCCCTTATGTACCATCTTCCTAGCCTTGAGGTAAGAAATAAACCTACCCCTCGGCGACACAGTGTTCCCCTCCCACTCAATAACCGGCTCCCCAGGAAACTGGAACCGTACCACTCTCTCCCTACAGTCTACATTGGCGTAGCAGGAAGCTAGCCAATCCATACCCATGATCACATCAAAATCGGTCATCTCCAACTCTATCAAGTCGGCTAGGGTCTGATGACTGCATATAGTCACTGGGCAAGCCCTATATACCCGCTCAACTACCACCGAATCACCCACTGGCGTAGCTACCTCAAAAGGGTCTATGGACTCAGACTCTACCCCTATCCTACTAGCAATAAGGGGAGATATAAAGGACAAAGTAGAACCCGGATCTATCAAGGCATACACGTCACAACATGAAACTAATAAGGTACCTGTGACGACATCCGGTGACGCCTCCTGGTCCTGGCGGCTGGATAGGGCATAAATGCGGTTCTGAGGACCGCTGGAACTGGGACCCGTGCCATGACCTCTGCCGCGACCTGCTGGTCCATGAGCACCGCCTCCGGGCGAGTAAATCAAGAGATGAAGACCGGCAAAGACCGTAGCCGAGCCCTACCATCTGCACTGCCTCAGGTCGGACAGTTCCTCGAAATATGACCATGCTGGCCACAAGTGTAACAAGCTCCTGAGGTATCACCACATCTCCCGAAATGGGATCTACCGCATCGGCCACACTGAAAGGAGGGTGGTCTCGATCGGTTAGTATCCCTGCTCCCCTGAAGCTCAAGCCACAGGGCCCCGACCGCCTCGAATACCTCGGGCTGTCCCAAGACGGTGTAGGAGTGCTCGAGCCGGCCGGTGCAAATCTAGTCTGCTGCTGAGGCCGTCCACCCTGAGAGTTACCAAAAGACCCTGCCGTCCTGGCCTTCTTCTGCTGATATCTGACAACCTGCTGGCCTCTACGCTCCTCACATCCCAGTGCATAAGCCTGCATGCGGGCAATGTCCATGCCCGGCTGAAGTGCTACACCCGAGCAAGCCTCTTCCAAGTAGTCATCAAGCCCCGTGACGTAGAAGTGCACTCTATCCTCCATATCTGCTACTAATGCGGGGACATACCGAGCCAACGAGTCGAACTCCACGTTGTACTCCCGAATCATACGCCCTCTCTGTCTCAGCATCAGAAATTTGTCGGCCCGTGCTCTCCTCATCTGTGGAGGCAAGAAGTGGCTAAGAAATGTCTCTGAGAACTCGTCCCATATTGCTGGAAGTGCATGCTCTCCCCGGGACAACTCCCACGAATCAAACCAATCGACTGCAGTATCACGCAGCCAATGCGAACCTAAGACCACTGACTCGGTCTCCGAAGCCTTGATCACTCACGATCCGTCAGAATCGCTTCGGATGAACTCCTGCGGATCATCCTCAGGCCTCGACCCGTAGAACTCAGGTGGGCTGCAACTCAGAAAATCCCGTAGCCTCAAACTATCCGATCTGGGGTGGACCACGGGTGCTACCGAATCGCCGTGATCCGGCCTATCTCATGTCGACCACGATCTGGCTAGTAATCGGGCCATCTCTCAGAACCCATCTCCTCTCGCTCGGTGCCGGGGCTGGAGGCGCAGTATCGTGGTCTCGTGAGCCTCGCTGCGCTCTAAACTCGCTGGGCTGGTGGCGTCGAACTCGCCGTCAGAGCACCACCTCCGTAAGGCCTGGGCCTGTGCCTTCGTGGCCTCTCGTGTCCTACTAGCAGCCTCACCGCTTGCCCTTCTGGGTCCGGGTTTCCTTGCGTGGAGGCATAGCTGGTACATAAGAATGTGTTAGAAAGAGTCCAACTTATAACATAGCTCTAAGGCACGATCTCAGAGTGAGAAGAATGGAAACCAAACCTAAATATCCTGCAGCCTCCTTATTATTGGTGTGGTGCACAACACACCGATAATCAAGACTCTACTAGATACGGTCTGTAGACACTTTCCGAGGATTAACTGCTCTGATACCACTTTTGTCACGACCCGTTTCCGGGCCCGTGACTGGTGCCTTACCCGGGCACCCAAGTAGATATACATCAGAGTAACCAGCGGAATATAAACTTACCAACATAAAACATTGTAAAATGAGAAACAGTTTAAACAATAAAAAGTTGTCTTTCGGCATGTATATATATACCCAAGTCTGAACAATTACATCCCAAATTTACAAAAGGACTACAGACCTCTAAGAGTGTAACCAACTATGACGGGACAGTGCTCCGCCATACCCCTGAATGTACATAAATCTACAATGACAGGGAAATCATACCCAAAAGATAAGCCTCCGGAGAAACGGGGCTTTCCCAAAAGCAGAATGGCGATCCTAGGAGCGGGGATCAACAACCGGAGTACCTCTACCTGCGGCATGAACGCAGCCCCCCGAAGGAGGTCAGTACAACAGGTACCAAGTATGTGAAACTGTAAAGTACTGAAATGAAATTATAACATTTTAAAACCACTTCACAAATATGTACGAAACAACCCAATTTAACTGCACATAGTGCCACAGCATAAACAAGAGCAAAGTAGATGTAACATAACTGGTCTGTTCTAGGCTGCTAATGATCGAAGCAAGGCCAATCGCCCATAGTATCATTATGCGAGCCTAATCGACTATCAGAGTCCGTGATAGTCCCTCGGACCCGCATGAGGTACTCCTCGCATCGGGGGTAGCAATCCCGCGGCATCAACCTGGACTCCCGCAGTCCGCATGGCCACACATGGACCGCATGAGGTATTCCTCGCATCGGCGTAACACACCCGGAGTGATCATCCTGGAACTCCCGCAGCTCCGCATAGGTCACATGGACCCGCATGAGGTATTCCTCGCATCGGGGGTAGCTAACCCGCGGCTCGTAACAAGTCAGGGGGTAAGTGATATAATCATAAGCACAACCAGCTTATCGTAATCAACATAAGCACAACAAGAAACCCCCTTACCACAAAAGTCATACGACACTAACACCCGTAGCATCATAACATGTTTTAACTATCAAACCAACTTACCACACCTTCAGAAATCATTACAAGGCTTTCATAATCAAGTAAGTAAATCGTTCTTTTTATCTTTCTTAAGTCGTTATACCTAACTTCCCATAAAGCTAGTATAACGCTTAAGCTTTTTAATAAATCAAAACATTCTCATTTGTTTGGAAAACCAAAAGAACTTATTCTTTTAAAACCAAGTATTAATTTCCTTCTGAATAATGATTCATAACTCTTTTTGAAATATTTCAAGATTCTTAGTATTTAGAACTCAAGTCAAAAGACATCAAAGTGAAACCAAATTCAGTTAACACACGTACGTCTACCGTACTATATATTTTTCACAAATATCATGCTCAAGAGGATAGGAAGAATCACATACCTCCTCGGCTAAATCCACCTGCTAAGTCGAATATGTCGCGCGCAGAGTATCAACCTATAATAGTCAAATACGTCTATCAACGTCTAGACTACTTCGTAGAATATTCTAAGCATAAGGTTCTTTATTCTACGGAAAATTGGGCAGCACCTCCCTCCCCGTAATACTACACAAGTCTACTGTAAATACAGTCCAATGTAAATACAGTTCAATTCTCTTCTTTATATCATCCTTCTATATATTTTATACTCAATTCTAAACTACTACAATATGTAATCTCCAATTACAATAGAAGGACAAAGATTATTACCTCGATAAGCCCAAAAATTATCCAAGATTATAAGTCGATCCTGAGCAACGTTTAGCTCCTATTCTGTACGCTCCAATCCGCTCCATGAAACCCTTAGAAGTTTCTAAACAACTTCTCCTAATACTTCATCCAACTATGAAGATTTTCCTAGGGTTTCGTTTTGTGACTAAAGGAAATAAAGTAGTATTTCCGGGCTCTTAGTATAGAGGTAACTTTGGAATACTATAAGGGATTTAGGCTAAGGTATTTGGGATAGTAACACTACTTGAAGAATTTTTTCTACTAAAAAGTGGGGGGGGAGGTTTCGGACGAGAACTACAACAAAGGGGGAGGATATTTGTGACTTGGAAATTGTTTAAGTGGATGAAGAAGTCTTGCAACTTAAGGGGGGTATTTAATGGTCAAGATTCAAGCATGTGTATGGTGAAGATTGGGTCCATGTGTGAGTGGAGTCTTCCAACCAAATTTCCACCACAACTTTGAGACATATGTCCACCACAACTTTGGGACATATGTCCACCACAAAAATGAGACATGTGGCTAGCCACATGTCTCCAAAAAACGTCCAAGGCCAAGGGTCCCCCCCCTTTTCGTCCATAGGGCCACATGGGGGTGTCATGTGTCTCCCTCCTACTCGTCCAAAATATTTCATCTTCCGAAAATATCTGTAATGCCAAAAATCTCGAAAATAAAGTGGGTCATACAAACCGTAAATTCCTCCCGTGACCAATTCCGGAAAATAAAATCCATAATTCATATAAATTCTTAAAGTCTTAAATACCAAAGTTGAGAATCCAATTCTCAATAATAAACCTTTTTCCTACACGAGGTTCGGAATATTTTTCGTTGAAAAATTCCAAAATTTTCATCCTTAACCTTAAATAGGGCTATACATTCGTACGTACATCCTTACATACGTATTCTGGAACTACGAGTTATAACAAGCTTTATACCTTAGATACTTACATTCTTCTTTATAACCAAGAGACTTAAACTTTCCAAACAAAACAAGTATCACATACTTTCAAAATACTTTAAGTCTCTTAACTTTTAAAAACTAAGATATCCTTAATATTCTTAAACAAGTGAGTTAAGTCCCTAACTCAACCAACTTGGACATTCTTAAAATAAGCCCAGGATATCAAATGGATTAGATTGTCAAAATCTCGTACGTCTACCGTACTATATATTTACAACTATTCATGCTCAAGAGATAAGAAAGTTCCACATACCTCTTCGGTTCAATCCACTTGCCAAGCCCAATATGCCGTATGTAGTATGTCAACCTAAAATGACCATAATACGCCTATTAACTTCATACTTCAAACGTAGAATATTCTAAGTGCAAAGTCTCTAAATTCTATAGAAAATCGGACAACACTTCCTTTGTTTCTGCATACTTTTCCACCTTTTTCAAGGTCCGAAAATCAATAACCAAATGCCACATTTAAGGCCCAACAATTCAGCAATACAAAGGGGATTACACGCCTTAACAAGACGTGTAAAATTCTGCCCCACAATTGAATATCAAACTAATCCAACATAGTATGTCACTTCGGCAATTTGAGGCATAACTACACAAAGTATTCTCTCCAATTCCTTTTTAATCCAAGTTGGTTAGCATAACATGTTATAAAGTCACAATCGATTATAACAACTATAATCTTTAAGTAGATAACATGCGACGATTCTAGTCATCGACCAAATTGTATTTCAATTTCAAATGGCTCAACATGTCATTTCGGATTTGAGCTTCTAAATTTCCATAACACTTATCAATATTCATAACACATATCACATGATCATTTCTAACTTATCTTAAAATGGAATCTTTAATTACAATAGTAAGACGAAGATTATTACCTCATTTAGCCCAAATATGATCCAAGATTACAAGTCGATCCTTAGCAACTTTAGCTCCTCTTTCCGACGTTCCAATCCACTCCGAGCAACCCTTAGAAGCTTATGAAGAACTCCTCTTCAAGTTCCAACTTCAAAGTTGAAGAACTCCTTAGGTTTTCGCCTTACGACTAACGTGAAAACGTAGTTTTTCTGGAATCTTTCTATTGAGAAAACCTTACAATACTCTTAGGAACCTTTGTTTAATGTATGGGGATTATTGGACAACAAACAAATTTTTTTTCTTCTTGATACCCACCAAACCCGAGAGCTCCCATAGAGTTTCTTCAAATTTTCTTGAAATATGACTATGTGTGGGAACTAGTCTTGCTACTAGTATAAATATATAACATAATGGAGGGTCAAGATTAGCACATATGGATGGCTTGGATGCATTTCACTAGGATCAAGCCCAAGTGGCCCTTTGACAAGTCAATTATATCAAGCTTCAAGACTTTAGTAAGACTTGGTCATCTAAATTATGGTCAAATGACCCTTTTTCCCATGTCCAAATCGTCCAAGATAAATAAGGGGGGGGGGGGGTGACACGTGTCGTCCTCCCGTTTGTCGCAATATTACGTTTTCCGACATTTCCATAATTCCGATAATTTTTTACTAGTCTCCAATCTTAATGTTATACCCCGTATTTCTAGAGTATGTACGTGAGGGCGTACGTACAAAAGTTTAGCCTTAAAGTTAGGCATAGGACGAAAATTTGTGCACAACCCACGAAAAGAATTGTTTTCCGACGAAACGTTTTCCAAGACTTGCGAAGGGAAAATTACGGCTGCGATATTTATATTTTTTGCGGATTTTTCCGAGAGATGAAATATTTTGGACCAACGAGAGGGCGACACTTGTCACCCTCAAGTTGGCGGAACTTGGACGACCTTGGCACGTTTTTGTGGCCTTGCTTTAGTCAAGGTTAGATAGGATATTTTGTGTAGTAGATGGATAAGGACACATGGGTGAATCTCCACCCTCCACTTGCCTTCATCTTGACCCTTGAATGTCCTATAAATACCCCCCTTGAGTTGAAGACTTCTTCATCCACAAATCATCTTCCAAATCTCCAAACTTCCCTTTGAGAGAAGCTCGCCCAAAGCCTTCTCCCCTCTTGAGAAGAGCTTAGCCAAACACCCTCTCCCCTTCCTGTGGTCTCGCAAAAGCCCCTGCAGAGAAAATACTCTCCTAGTATTGTTACTATCCCCAAAATACCCTAGCCGTATATCTAGTAGTATTCCAAAGTCACCTCTATACTTAGAGCCCGTAAAATACTACTATACTTCCATTAGTCACTAAACGAAACCCTAGGAGAAACTTCATAGTTGGTTGAAGTAGTAGAAGTTGTGTAGAAACTTCTAAGGGTTTCTTGGAGCGGATTGGAGCATACAGATTAGGAGCTAAACCTTGCTCAGGATCGACATTTAAACTTGGATAATTTTGGGCTTATCGAGGTAAATAATAATCCTATCCTTCTAGTATAATTGGAGATTACATACTGTAGTAGTATAGAAATAAGTATAAAATACATAGAAGGATATTAAAGAAGAGAATTGAACTGTAATCACATCAGAAGAATTAAAGAAGATTGAACTGTACTTACATAGGACTGTATTTACAGTAGACTTGTATAGTTTACCGGGTAGGGAAGTGCTGCCCGATTTTCCATAGAATAGAGAACCCTCTGCTTAGATTATCCTACAGAGTAGTCTAGACGTTGATAGACGTATTTGACTATTATAGGTTGATACTCTACGCGCGACATTTTCGACTTGGCAGGTGGATTTCGCCGAGAAGGTATGTGATTCTTCCTATCCCCTTGAGCATGATACTTTAAAATATATATATATAGTACGGTAGACGTACGTGTGTTAACTGAACATGGTACTGGACGTCTGTTGACTTGAGTCTAAATAATAAGAACCTTGAAGTATTTCAAAAGAATTATGAATCATTTTTTAAAGAAGAGTAATACTTGATTTTTAAACAGAAAGCTTAAGAGTTATACTAGCTTTATGGGAAGTTAGGTATAACGACTTAAGAAAGATAAAAGGAACGGTTTTACTTATTGTTTATGAAAATCTTGTATTGATTTCTGAAAAGTGTAATAAGATGGTTTGATAAGTAAACATGTTATGATGCTACGCGTGTTAGTGTCTTGTGATGTTGTGTAAGGGGGATATTCTTGTTGTTCTTACATTGATAAACGTTAAGCCCGTTGTACTGTTCTTATATAACATACCCCCTTGACTTGTTATACCGAGGGCTTGCCACCCTTGATGCGGGCCTATACGGCCTATGCGATCTGTGTGACCATGCGGAGCTGCGGGAGTTCCAGGATTGATCATTCCGGGTGTATTATCCCGATGCGAGGAGTGCCTTATGCGGTCTGTGTGACTATGCGGTCTATGTGACTATGCGGACTGCGGGAGTCCAGGAGGATACCGCGGGCTAGCTACCCCCAATGCGAGGAATACCTCATGCGGTCATGTGTGACATGCGATCATGGAGTTCCAGGATTAGGCTCGCATAATGATACTATGGGAGATTGGCCTTGCTTCGATCATTAGCGCTTAGAAAAGACCGCTTATGTTATATCTATTTTGCTTTTGGTTATCGCTGGCACTATGTGTGGTTACATTGGTTGTTTCGTACATATTTGTAGAATTGCTTTTAAAATGGTATGATTTCATTTAAAGTACTTTACAGTTTCACATACTTGGTACCTGTTGTACTGACCTCCTTCGGGGGGCTGCGTTCATGCCGCAGGTAAAGGGAAGCAGGTAGCGGATCCTCAGTTTTAGGATCTTTTCTTTGGTGTCAGGAGCTCCATCTTCTCCGGATGCTCGACTTTTGGGTATGATCTCCCTGTTGTTGTTGATAGTTTTGTACATTCAGGGTATGGCGGGGCCCTGTCCCGCCATAGTTGTTTACTTCCTTAGAGGTCTGTAGTCCTATTGTACAGTTGGGATGTAACTTCCAGACTTGGGTTATATATACATGCCGAAAGGCAACTTTTTCTCAAATAAACTGTGTCTCATTTTTCATTTGTTACTTGTTTTGTTTTTATATTCCGCTGATTACTCTGATGTATGCCTACTTGGGTGCCCGGGTAAGGTACCAGTCACGGGCCCCGGAACGGGTCGTGACAAAAGTGGTATCAGAGCAGTTAATCCTCGGAAAGTGTCTACAGACCGTATCTAGTAGAGTCTTGATTATCGGTGTGTTGTGCACCACACCAATAATCAGGAGGCTATAGGATATTTAGGATTGGTTTCCATTCTTCTCACTCTGAGATCGTGCCTTAGAACTGTGTTATAAGTTGGACCCCTCTAACGTATTTCCTTTCTTTAACAGTTATGCCTCCACGTAAGGCAACCCGCCCGTGGCGGCAAGGCAGCCGAGGAGCCGCTAGTAGACACCGAGTCACGAGGCTCGTGCCCGCCTATACCCGAGACGGTGAGTTCCACGACGCCGCCCCAAAGCAGGTTGTGGCCGCAGCGATGGCCGATGAGACCACACACTGCACCTCCACCCCACACCGGAAGCAGATGAGATGGGTTACGCAGATATGGCCCGCCATCGCCGTGATCGTGGCCAGACATGAGGATAGGCTGGATGCAGCAGTTCCAGTAGCACCCGTGGTACATCCTAGATCGGACAGCTTGAGACTACGGGATTTTCTGAGTTGTAGCCCGCCAGAGTTCTACGGGTCGAGGCCTGAGGATGATCCGCAGGAGTTCATCCGTCAGTTACAGAGGATCATGCGAGTGATCAAGGCTTCGGAGACCGAGTCCGTGATCTTCGGTTCGCATCGGCTGCGTGATACCGCAGTCGACTGGTTTGATTCGTGGGAGCTATCCCGGGGAGAGCACGCGCCTCCAGCTATTTGGGACGAGTTCTCGGAGGCTTTTCTTACTCACTTCTTGCCTCCGCAGATGAGGAGGGCACGGGCCGACAAGTTTTTGATGCTGAGACAGAGAGGGCGCACCGTTAGGGAGTACAACGTTGAGTTCGATTCGTTGGCTCGATATGTCCCTGCGCTAGTAGCAGATATGGAGGACCGGGTGCACCGCTACGTCACCGGGTTAGATGATTATCTGGCAGAGTCTTGCTCAGGTGTGGCTCTTCAGCCGGGCATGGACATTGCCCGCATACAGGCTCATGCACTTGGATGCGAGGAGCGTAGAGGCCGACGGGTCGACAGATATCAGCAGCAGAAGAAGGCCAGGACGGCAGGATCTTTTGGTAGCTCTCGGGGTGGGCGACCTCAGCAGCAGTCTAGATTTGCACCCCAGCCAGCTCAGAGCACTCCTACACCGTCTTCAGGATATCCAGGGTATTCAGGCGTGTCGGGCCCTGTGGCTTCGGACTTCCAGGGTAGCAAGAGTGCTAACCGATCGAGGTCCGCTCAGTGTATCCGATATGGTAGATTCCATTCAGGGAGTTGTGGTACTACTTAGGGAGTTTGCTATACTTGTGGCCAGCAGGGTCACTATGCGAGAGCCTCGACTGTGGCGCACTGATGGGAGGGGTCACCTGTGGTCTCTTCGGGTCTTCATCTCCTACGATTACTCGCCCGAGGCGTGGTACTCGAGGGCCGCAGGTCGCGGCAGAGGTCGTGGCGCGGGTCCCAGTTCTAGCGGTCCTCAGAACCGCATTTATGTCTTGTCCACCGGCAGACCGTGAGGCCTTCACTGATGTCGCCACTGTACTTTATCGGGCTTGTTGTGACGTGTATGCCTTGATAGATCCGGTTCTACTGGCCCCATATATCTCCCTACGCTAGTAGGATAGGGATAGAGCCTGAGTTCATAGACCCTTTCGAGGTAGCTACGCCAGTGGGTGATTCGGTGGTAGCTCGGCGGGTATATAGAGCTTGCCCAGTGACTTTATGCAGTCGTCAGACCCTGGCCGACTTGATAGAGTTGGACATGACTGATTTCGATGTGATCATGTGTATGGATTGGCTAACTTCTTGCTACGCCAGTGTAGACTGCAGAGAGAGAGTGGTACGATTCCAGTTTCCTGGGGATCCGGTTATTGAGTGGGAGGGGAACTGTTACACCCCGTAAGTCCAGGACATGTAAAAGAGAATGTACGAAAGGAAAGAAGACTTGGAATTTGGTACGAAAGGAAGAATCGTTTTTCCGACGGGAAATGTTCCGAACGTCGGAAAGGAAAAATGTTCGTTGTTGAGAATTGGATTCTCAAAATGTATATTTGAAGAGTATGGAACCTATTAGAATTATGGAAATTTATTTTTACGGATTTGGTCACGTGGGGCCCACCCGAGGAATTTTACATTTTTGTGGGGCCCACGAGGGTTACAGAATTTTATGGACGAATGAGAGGGCGACACGTGGCACTCCTTCCACATGGCTTGGTCGAAATTGTGTAAGGGCAAAATGGTCATTGACCATGGTAGAAGATAAGTCTTCCAAAGCTTGATATTGTTGACAAGTCAACTTGTCCACCTAGGCTTGATCCAAGTGAAACTCATCCTAGCCTCATATTTGTTGATATCTAAGCCCTCCATTGTGTTATAAGTATACTACTAGTGCAAGACTAACTCATTTAACACTTAGAAAAATTGAGAGAGCTTGTGTGTGCCCATTGTTGCTCTTGGGTTTGCTAAGAAAGAAAGGAGAAAAATTTGTATTTTTGATCCATTAGCCACAAGACTTAAACCCAATGTCCCCAAGGGTATTGTAAGGTTATCTCAATTGAAAGATTTCGGAAAAAACGCATTTTTACGTTAGTCGCAAGGCGGAAACTAAGGGAGTTCTTCAACTTTGAAGTTGGAACTTGAAGATGGGTTCTTCATAGGCCTCTAAGGAGTGCTTGGAGTGGATTGGAACCTATGGAAAGGAGCTAAGAATTGCTAAGGCGCGACTTTGGAATCTTGGAAATTTTAAGGGCTTATAAAGGTATATTCTTGTCGTTTTAGCAATTAAGGTTTACTTATCATTGTAGCTATGGTTATTAGCAAGCATGAGTTATATAGTATGAAGTTTGATAAGTATTTTGACTATTGGAACCCTAATCCGAAATCTAGCATGTTTAGCTTTAAGATTTCAATTCAAGTCGATTATTAGTTAAGTCGTCACATGTTGTATAAAGAAGGAAATTGTAGTTGTTGAAGTTGTTTATGACTAAATAACATGTTGACCTAAGAACTTGGAATTGGAAAAGGATTGGAAAAGACGTAGTGTTGTTGGTTATATGTTGGCCGAGAATGGCTAGTGAAGTATTAAACTATTTGGTATGAATTGTGGGGCGGAATTTTACACATATTGTAAGGCGTGTAATCCCCTTTGTTTGGTTGTTGTTTTGAGCCTTAAATGTGGCTTGTTGGTTATTGTATTCGGCCTTGAAAAAGGTGGCAAAGTGAGTAGAAACAAAGGAAGTGCTGCCCAATTTTCCGTAGAATTAGAGACCGTATACTTAGTATTATTCTACGTTAGAGACTAGGAGTTGATAGTCTTGTTGTGACCATTATAGGTTGACACTTCTACGTACGGCGTATTCGGCTTAGCTTGTGGATTTAGCCGAAAAGGTATGTGAACTATCTCCTCTTCTAGCATGATTCCTTAAGATAAAGAAAGTACGTCCTACTCCTTAAATGATCCATTCCTTGGTTGTATTTGGATTGCCTAAAGTAGAATTTGTTCTATGTACTTCCTTTGATTGTACTTTGATGTTTAAATTGTAAGTTGTATAATCCATTGCCTTAGTGAAGTTGGATTCTTAAAAGTGAAAGTATTTTACTTCAAGTACATAGAGTCTTGAAAATGAAGTGGTTTCCAAATCTTTTGGGCTAGTGCCTTAGTCCCAAAATCCTAAAGGTCATTATAATGACTTTAGGGGAGTCAAAGGAGTGATTTACTTAATTGTTTTAAAAGAGGAGAAATGACATGATTTAAGAGAAGTAACTTGTTTTAAAGGAGTGAGTTACTTGAGGTTTAAAAGTGGAAGAAACTTGTTTTCTATATATTAAGAGACTTGAAGTGTTTTGAAAGTTAAGAACTTGATTTGTAAGTATGTGATACTTGGTTTTAATAGTATAAGTCTCTTGGTTATAAAAGGAATGGATATGTCTAAAACCATAAAGGGTTATAACGACTTTATGGGAAGTTGGTTATAACGGCTTTATGGAAGGTTTAGAAAGTTGTCTATTTTGATTAATCGGCATAAGTTGCCTAGTTTGTGAAAAATTTGAAGTTACTTGGTTTCAAGCTTCGAAATGAGTTTCAAAAAGTATAGTAACTTACTTTGAAGAATAGACACGCCTTGATACTACGGGTGTTAGTATCTTGGGATTTTACATAAAAAGGAGTCTTTTGAAAAAGAATGTACGTACGTAGTACTTTGGCTTGATAAATTGAGAATTTGTCTAAGTGTGCCTTGATAAGTACTTTGGCTTGTTAATTGAGAATTATTCTAATTGTGCCTTGATAAGTACTTTGGCTTGATAAATTGAGAATTTGTCTAAGTGTGCCTTGATAAGTACTTTGTCTTGTTAATTGAGAATTATTCTATTTGTGCCTTGATAAGTACTTTGGCCTGATAAATTGAGAATTTGTCTAAGTGTGCCTTGATTAGTACTTTGGCTTGATAAATTGAGAATTTTTCTAAGTGTGCCTTGATAAGTACTTTGTCTTGTTAATTGAGAATTATTCTATTTGTGCCTTGATAAGTACTTTGGCCTGATAAATTGAGAATTTGTCTAAGTGTGCCTTGATTAGTACTTTGGCTTGATAAATTGAGAATTTGTCTAAGTGTGCCTTGATAAGTACTTTGGCTTGTTAATTGAGAATTATTCTATTTGTGCCTTGATAAGTACTTTGGCCTGATTAATTGAGAATTAGTCTAAGTGTGCCTTGATAAGTACTTTGGCTTGATTAATTGAGAATTATTCTATGTGTGCCTTGATAAGTACTTTGGCTGGTTTAGTTGAGAACTGCCTATGTGTGCTGGAAATAGCCGGTTGTGTGCTATTGGTATATCAGTCGTTTCGGGGTCATTCCCCGAGTTTGTGGCATTGCAAGATTCCGTGGAATTGCTACCCACGATGCGAGGAATACCTCATGCGGGTCCGTAAGGACTTATGCGGGTGAAATAGTCCCATGCGGGCGGGTCGAGCCTATGCGAGGAATACCTCATGCGAGTCCGTAAGGGCTTATGCGGGTGAAATAGTCCCATGCGAGGAATAACTCACGCGGGTCCACGCGCCTACGCGGTGAAATAGTCCTGCGAGTAGGATGGTTAAATGATATCGCGCGGATGGTCCCGCTTTGATCATGAGCTTCTTATTTTATATTGTAAAGATACTACTGTTTACTCTCATTGTTAGTAAGGCACAATGTGTTGTAATTTGATTATCATATATGTCCCCGGATTTGGTTGTGTTACAATATGGTCATGCTTTTACGATGTGGGATTCCGGGGCATGAGACCACGAGTCATTTAGGACACAGGTGGGACTTGGTGTTCATGTATCCTTATTGCGTTATTACATCATGGATCGCGGTGAGGAAGGATTCCACGCATGATTGATATTATGGGCGAGACCCATAGTTATATTTGAGTAGTGACTTTGAGGGCCTGCCCCCGACTTGATATGATCGCATGTGTTATGCATCGTAGGTTGGCTATCGACATGTCTCTGCTTTGTTTAGATCGTTATGATTTTATTACGATTTCATCGCTCACATACTTGGTACATTCTTCGCATCGACCTCCTTCGGCCGCGCTCATGCCGCAGTTTAGGTACGCTGCTTGGTGATCGCGTGTGTAGGACCGCCGTAGTTTTTGGATAGCTCCTTCGTCGGAGTTATCTTTTTGGTATAAGTTCTTTCAAGATGTGCTTTTGTACGCATGGGTACGGTGGTCTTGTCCCGCCATAGTTCTGTATAACTCTTGAGGTCCGTATTCATATGTGGATTGGACTCACGCATGCAGTAAGGTCTTTTATTATGTATATTATATGGAAGCCTTGTCGCTTTGCCCTCGCACGCACGCTGGTTTTAAAAAAAAAAGTATTATAAATTCCGCAGTTTACTTATGTTGTTATGTAGCGGTGCCTGGTAGGGCACCACCACGCCCGGTTCGGGAGTGACAGAGTGGTATCGTGAGCAATACCCTGAATGTCTACATACCGTGTCTAGTAGAGTATTGATTATCGGTGTGTTGCGCGCCACACCTATAAACAGGAGGCTACAGGACATTTTGGAGTTGGTTTCTATTCTTCTCACTCTGAGATCGTGCCATAGAGCTGTGTTAGTAAGATAATTCCTCTCTGACGTATTGTTGTGTTACAGTTATGCCTCCAAGGAGGGCAACAGCTGCCCAGAATGGCAAAGGAGTAGCAGGAGCTACTAGTCAGACTCAGAGAGTTGATAGGGCTTATGCCCAGGGTATACCGGATGATGTGCCGCAGTCGGCGAGTTCTCCTGCGCCAGGTTTTGAGGCCCCAGCACCAGAGCCTCCAGTTTCTCAGTTAAGGGAAGACTTTAGGGTCATGAAGGAAGCCATTATGTTATTGACCAAGATAGAAGTGATACAGTTTCATCAGTCGGAGGTTATTCACCAAGATGCATGTGTACAGAGCAGGTAGGCCAACGCGGAGATCTGCGTAAGAGGGCTGGATCGGTTGGTTATCCCGATGAGTTTTTGGACGAGCTGCCTCAGCAGCGAGTGAGATATTCGTGCCAGCTTACCCAGTACATATCCCCGCGGCCCACAGGTGGGAGATTTGATCCCACAAGGTATTTAGGAGCCGGTCTGAGCTCCAGGGGTCGAGGTTCTCAAAGGAGCAGGGGATTTTCTCAGTCGAGGCCACTTTTTCCTCAGTGTTTCCGATGTTGTAAGCGTCATTTGGGGAAATGTCGTTATGGCACAGGTCTTTGTTTTTATTGTGGCCGTCCGGACCATATACTGAGGGTATGTCCTTTTAGAAGAGGCACCGGTGGGGTGGCTCAGCCTATGAGGCCGATGGTTGATTCCCTTTCCTCCACAACAAGGCCCCTGCAGGCAAGGTGTTCAGATGTCAGCCAGCCGTGGTAGAGGTCAGGGTGGAGTTTATAGTTCTGGCAGTCCTTCCAACCGCATAGATGACGTGACTACTGGACAGGATCAGGAGGCAACATCTCATGGGGTTACAGGTATATTTCGATTCTTTTGAATCATACGCGGCTGATAGATTCAGATTTTACCCTAGCGTATATGTTTTCCCTTTATTGCTAGAGTTGTAAAGTGATAGTACCCCAGAGGTAGGGATACTTTGATTAGTAAAGTGTGAAGTTAAGAATATTGACCAGAATGATAAGTGAACTGAGACTATAGTTGTATAGAGTTCACAAGTCAGAATTACCGTGCAATGTTGTAAGACCGATAGGGAAGGATGTATAGTAGAAATACCTTGGCTTATGTGACGAACCTCTAGTGAATGGGAGGATAGGGTGAGAAGTACCTTGAGATAAGAGAGAGTCTTAGTTCAGACTAAGAATAAGAGGTTAAGTGTGACGATGGGTCGGGTTATGGACTCATTTCGGGTTAGCCGATAGTATGGAATCGGGTGATGTCAGTTGGTAATGGTCCCGTGATGTGATAGGGTCACGAGGGTGCTAGGCCCAAGTCTAGTTGATCGTTGTACGAGTTCGTGGATGCGTTCCACCGGAACTAGGTCGTAAGGACCGAGAAGAGCCTTAACGGGAATGTAAGTAACTATATGGCCAAGTTTGGATAGTAACTCCAAGGATTGGAGAAGAGAAACAAAATTTGAGATTTTGTACGTGTACTAGATGAGTTTGAAAGTACGAGAATGAATGACAAGGAAGGAAAGAAAGGAACCTCTAAGGGTCCCGTGTTTTAGAAGACCGTAACCTTCGAGTTTTGTGAGAAGGGGTCACAGACGGAAGGTCCATTATTATGTTCACGTATGTTGTGGTGGCCATGTGTGGCATCGTTGTTCTTGTGCATGTTTTTGATTGATAGGCATAATATAGAGTTTATGCCGGAGTTTGGATAGCTTGGCAACCGACTAAGAACATTCGGGGACGAATGTTTCTAAGGGGGGAATAATGTTACACCCCGTAAGTCCAGGACATGTAAAAGAGAATGTACGAAAGGAAACAAGACTTGGAATTTGGTACGAAAGGAAGAATCATTTTTCCGACGGGAAATGTTCCGAACGTCGGAAAGGAAAAATGTTCGTTGTTGAGAATTGGATTCTCAAAATGTATATTTGAAGAGTATGGAACCTATTAGCATTATGGAAATTTATTTTTACGGATTTGGTCACATGGGGCCCACCCGAGGAATTTTACATTTTTGTGGGGCCCACGAGGGATACAGAATTTTATGGACGAATGAGAGGGCGACACGTGGCACTCCTTCCACATGGCTTGGTCGAAATTATGTAAGGGCAAAATGGTCATTGACCATGG
This sequence comes from Przewalskia tangutica, assembly GCA_029844215.1. Lineage (NCBI taxonomy): Eukaryota > Viridiplantae > Streptophyta > Magnoliopsida > Solanales > Solanaceae > Przewalskia > Przewalskia tangutica. The sequence continues at coordinate 72,965,055 of CM056727.1, forward strand.
TAGAAGATAAGTCTTCCAAAGCTTGATATTGTTGACAAGTCAACTTGTCCACCTAGGCTTGATCCAAGTGAAACTCATCCTAGCCTCACATTTGTTGATATCTAAGCCCTCCATTGTGTTATAAGTATACTACTAGTGCAAGACTAGCTCATTTAACACTTAGAAAAATTGAGAGAGCTTGTGTGTGCCCATTGTTGCTCTTGGGTTTGCTAAGAAAGAAAGGAGAAAAATTTGTAGTTTTGATCCATTAGCCACAAGACTTAAACCCAATGTCCCCAAGGGTATTGTAAGGTTATCTCAATAGAAAGATTTCGGAAAAAACGCATTTTTACGTTAGTCGCAAGGCGGAAACTAAGGGAGTTCTTCAACTTTGAAGTTGGAACTTGAAGATGGGTTCTTCATAGGCCTCTAAGGAGTGCTTGGAGCGGATTGGAACCTAAGGAAAAGAGCTAAGAATTGCTAAGGCGCGACTTTGGAATCTTGGAAATTTTAAGGGCTTATAAAGGTATATTCTTGTCGTTTTAGCAATTAAGGTTTACTTATCATTGTAGCTATGGTTATTAGCAAGCATGAGTTATATAGTATGAAGTTTGATAAGTATTTTGACTATTGGAACCCTAATCCGAAATCTATCATGTTTAGCTTTAAGATTTCAATTCAAGTCGATTATTAGTTAAGTCGTCACATGTTGTATAAAGAAGGAAATTGTAGTTGTTGAAGTTGTTTATGACTAAATAACATGTTGACCTAAGAACTTGGAATTGGAAAAGGATTGGAAAAGACGTAGTGTTGTTGGTTATATGTTGGCCGAGAATGGCTAGTGAAGTATTAAACTATTTGGTATGAATTGTGGGGCGGAATTTTACACGTATTGTAAGGCGTGTAATCCCCTTTGTTTGGTTGTTGTTTTGAGCCTTAAATGTGGCTTGTTGGTTATTGTATTCGGCCTTGAAAAAGGTGGCAAAGTGAGTAGAAACAAAGGAAGTGCTGCCCAATTTTCCGTAGAATTACAGACCGTATACTTAGTATTATTCTACGTTAGAGAGTAGGAGTTGATAGTCTTGTTGTGACCATTATAGGTTGACACTTCTACATACGGCGTATTCGTCTTAGCTTGTGGATTTAGCCGAAAAGGTATGTGAACTATCTCCTCTTCTAGCATGATTCCTTAAGATAAAGAAAGTATGTCCTGCTCCTTAAATGATCCATTCCTTGGTTGTATTTGGATTGCCTAAAGTAGAATTTGTTCTATGTACTTCCTTTGATTGTACTTTGATGTTTAAATTGTAAGTTGTATAATCCATTGCCTTAGTGAAGTTGGATTCTTAAAAGTGAAAGTATTTTACTTCAAGTACATAGAGTCTTGAAAATGAAGTGGTTTCCAAATCTTTTGGGCTAGTGCCTTAGTCCCAAAATCCTAAAGGTCATTATAATGACTTTAGGGGAGTCAAAGGAGTGATTTACTTAATTGTTTTAAAAGAGGAGAAATGACATGATTTAAGAGAAGTAACTTGTTTTAAAGGAGTGAGTTACTTGAGGTTTAAAAGTGGAAGAAACTTGTTTTCTATATATTAAGAGACTTGAAGTGTTTTGAAAGTTAAGAACTTGATTTGTAAGTATATGATACTTGGTTTTAATAGTATAAGTCTCTTGGTTATAAAAGGAATGGATATGTCTAAAACCATAAAGGGTTATAACGGCTTTATGAGAAGTTGGTTATAACGGCTTTATGGAAGGTTTAGAAAGTTGTCTATTTTGATTAATCGGCATAAGTTGCCTAGTTTGTGAAAAATTTGAAGTTACTTGGTTTCAAGCTTCGAAATGAGTTTCAAAAAGTATAGTAACTTACTTTGAAGAATAGACACGCCTTGATACTACGGGTGTTAGTATCTTGAGATTTTACATAAAAAGGAGTCTTTTGAAAAAGAATGTACGTACGTAGTACTTTGGCTTGATAAATTGAGAATTTGTCTAAGTGTGCCTTGATAAGTACTTTGGTTTGTTAATTGAGAATTATTCTAATTATGCCTTGATAAGTACTCTGGCTTGACAAATTGAGAATTTGTCTAAGTGTGCCTTGATAAGTACTTTGTCTTGTTAATTGAGAATTATTCTATTTGTGCCTTGATAAGTACTTTGTCCTGATAAATTGAGAATTTGTCTAAGTGTGCCTTGATTAGTACTTTGGCTTGATAAATTGAGAATTTGTCTAAGTGTGCCTTGATAAGTACTTTGTCTTGTTAATTGAGAATTATTCTATTTGTGCCTTGATAAGTACTTTGGCCGGATAAATTGAGAATTTGTCTAAGTATGCCTTGATTAGTACTTTGGCTTGATAAATTGAGAATTTGTCTAAGTTTGCCTTGATAAGTACTTTGGCTTGTTAATTGAGAATTATTCTATTTGTGCCTTGATAAGTACTTTGGCCTGATTAATTGAGAATTACTTTGGCTTGATTAATTGAGAATTATTCTATGTGTGCCTTGATAAGTACTTTGGCTGGTTTAGTTGAGAACTGCCTATGTGTGCTGGAAATAGCCGGTTGTGTGCTATTGGTATATCTGCTTCGAGTCATTCCCGAGTTTGTGGCATTTGCGATTCCGTGGAATTGCTACCCACGATGCGAGGAATACCTCACGCGGCCCGTAAGGACTTATGCGGGTGAAATAGTCCCACGCGGCGGTCCAAATTTATGCGAGGAATACCTCACGCGAGTCCGTAAGGGCTTACGCGGGTGAAATAGTCCCATGCGAGGAATACCTCACGCGGGTCCACGCGCCTTTACGCGGTGAAATAGTCCTGCGAGTAGGATGGTTAAATGATACTGCGGGCGGATGGTCCTGCTTTTGATCATGAGCTTCCTATTTTATATTGTAAAGATACTCATCGCTTAATCTCATTGTTAGTAAGGCACAATGTGTTGTAATTTGATTATCATATATGTCCCGATTTGGTTGTGTTACCCTATGGTCATGCTTTACGATGTGGGATTAGGGCATGAGACCACGAGGCATTTAGGACACAGGTGGGACTTGGTGTTCATGTATCCTTATTGGTGTTATTACATCATGGATCGCCATGAGGAAGGATTCCACGCATGATTGATATTATGGGCATGAGACCCATAGTTATATTTGAGTAGTGACTTTGAGGGCTGCGCCCCGACTTGATATGACCGCATGTGTTATGTAATCGTAGGTTGGCTATCGACATGTCTCCTGCTTTTGTTTAGATCGTTATGATTTTATTACGCATTTCATCGCTCACATACTTGGTACATTCTTCGCATCGACTCTCGGCCGCGCTCACGCCGCAGTTTAGGTACGTTGTTTGGTGATTGGCAGGTGTAGGACCCTGCTCAAAGTTTTTGGATAGCTCCTTCTGTTCGGGAGTTATCTTTTTGGTATAAGTTCTTTCAAGATGTGCTTTTGTACGAGCATGGGTACGCGGCCTTGTCCGTCATAGTTCAAGATAACTCTTAGAGGTCTGTATTCATATGTGGGATTGGACTCATGTACAGTGTAGTGTCTTTTATTATGTATATTATATGGTAGCCTTGTCGGCTTTGCCCTTGCACGTACGTTGGTTTTAAAAAAAAAAAGAATTATAAATTCCGCAGTTTACTTGTGTTGTTAAGGTAGAAGGGTGCCCAGGTAGGCACCGCCACACGCCCGGGTTCGGGCGTGACAGAACACCGTGTCGCCGGTGGTAGGTTTATTTCCTACCTCAAGGCTAAGATGGTGCAGGCGGTATATCTACCATCTCATTCGGTGCTTGATACCGAGGTCGCGGTACCAAATTTTCACCGGGCCCAGAGTCGAGAGTTCCCGACGTGTTTCCGCACGACCTCGTATCCTCCCGAGAGGAGATAGAGTTTTGTATCGATGTGTTGCGACACTCGCCTATTTCCATTCCGCCATACGTAATGACACCGCCGAGTTGAGAGAGTTGAAGGACCACCGAGAGATTTCCTGGAGAAGCGGCTTCATCAGCCTAGTGTTTCTCCCCGGGAGCGCCAGATTGTTCGTGAAGAAGAAGGACGCCGCGACGCTGTGTGTTGATTACATGCGGTGAACAAGGTGACCATTAAGAACAGATACCCGCCACGACCCGACCCCGCCCGCGATCGTGCTCTACTGGGCACTTTACAGTATACATCGAGATAATCACGAACATACATGAAACTTATAAATTAATACAATGTAAGTAAAACAACAGTTAGCCGATAGTGGCTACCTTCCGACATATAATATATAACCAAGCAGCTTGCCTCCTTTTCTTTACAAATCGACACACAAATGTAACTACTGCACTTAAGAGTTTTATCATAACAACTGTGGACAGGGCCCCGCCATACCCCTGAATATACATAAATCTACAATCTCAGGGAAAACCGTACCAATAGATAAGCCTCCGGAGCAAATGGAGCTTTCTCCCAAAAACTCAACCGAGATCCTAAGAGCAAGGATCACCAACCTGGGTACCTAAACTCGCGGCATGAACGCAGCCCTGGGGGGTCGCATAACAAAAATTTAATATGGAATGTAAATAAAGTACAAGAAATGTGATCATAATCGCATAAAAGAATGACAGAGCAAGTATAAAAGTACATACCGTAACTCGCCGTGTCATTACCACTTATGAACTTAATTGTATATCATGATCTTTTCCATTCCATTAAGAGATATATCCATATCTTACTTAAATAATTAGGAGAAGTCATTAAGTTTATTACCATCTAACTTACTTATCTTTCAAAACATAAACCTAAACTTTACGGAGGGAAGCCTATCTCGCCTACCAAACCGGGACGCGATAAAGTCACATAGTTCGCCTCAAAGGTATACCGCCCGCCCGCTCGGTCGATAATGTCATATAGTCGCCTGCAAGGTATACCGCCCGCCCATCTTCTCGGTCGATAATGTCATATAGTTCGCCTGCAGGTATAACGCCTGGCCCCATCTCTCGGGTCGATAATGTCATATAGCCGCGTGCAAAGGTATACCGCCCGCCCATCTCTCGGGTCGATAATGTCATATAGTGCGCGTGAAGGTATACCGCCCGCCCATCTCTCGGTCGATAATGTCATATAGTCTGTCCGTAGAAGGTATACCGCCTGCCCATCTCTCGGGTCGATAATGTCATATAAAACCCGAATTTAACCCAACGATTTCGATCTCTACTCCTTTAGAAAGACTCTTTTCAAATAAAACTTCCAAGACACCGACAACCGCAGATCAAGTCATCTCTACTTTTTTTAAGACAAGTCACATTACCCTTTTTAGAAATTCAATAACCGGCTTCTAAATTACGTGACTTCTTACTTAAAAGCTTTAAGCAAGTGATACCTTTAAATCACATTGCCCTTCCTTAATACAAGTTATTTCTTTTATTACATTATTAGAGAAAACCATTCTCTTAACCTTCCATAAAGCCGTCATAACCAACTTTCCATAAAGCCGTTATAACCCTTTATGGTTTTTGACAAAACTCATTCCTTTTCTAACCAAGAGACTTCTACTTTTTGAAACCAAGTATTAAATACTTTCAAATCAATTCACTTAACTTTCAAAAATACAATTAGTCTCTTAACCTTTAGAAATCAAGTGACTCCTTTTATTATACAACCTTAGGCAATTGATGCCTTAAAAATCAAGTCGCCTTTTTTCACTAAAATCAAGTCATTTATCTTTCCATAAAGCAAATATAACCAACTCCCCATAAAGTCGTTATATTCACTTTATGCCTTAGCTAAAATACAATTTCCTATCCAAGGGACTTATACGTTTAAAACGAAACAAGTATCAAATACTTTAAAACTCTTCAAGTCCCTTAACTTTGATAAAACATTAGACATCCTTAATACTCTCAAAGAAGTTAGTTAATCTCCTAACTCACCCGACTTGGCTATTCATAAAACTAGTAAAGGATATCAAGGTCTTCAGACGCTCACCGTACTACATAATGCAACTATTCATGCTCAAAGGATAGGAAAAGTTCTACATAGAGTAAATCACACCACTACCTCTTAACTTCTAAGAGTAGAAGGAAACATGAAATGATACCATAAGTATATTCCATACATAGAATCATGCCAAAGGAAGGAAGAGGTTCACATACCTCGCGACGATTGTCGACAAGTAGCAAAATGCTCCAAAGTACTTCAACCTTGAGCTATTCCATTCTTCAAGTAGGATACACTATACTTAGTTCTTCAACCTATCATGGTCACAATACGTCCATTAACCTCTTACTTCAAACGTAGAATATTCTAAGTGCTAAGTCGCCAAATTCTACGGAAAATCGGACAGCACCTCCTTTGTTTCTACTACTATGCCACCTTTTTCAAGGCCGAATACAATAACCAAACACGCCACATTTAAGGCCCAAACAATGAAATCAACAATAGGGGATTACACGCCTACTAGACGTGTAAAATTCCGCCCCACAAACGATATCAAATTAATACAACTTACTAGGCCAATTCGGCCAACTTGGAGTACAACAATATCAATTCTTATCCAATTTCCATTTCAATCCAAGTTATTAGCCTAACATGATATCAAGTCGCAATTGATTATAACCACCAAAATCCTCAAGTAAACAACATGCGACGATTTCTAATAAACGACCAATTAGTAATCCAACTTCAAGTGGCTAATATAACATTTCAGATTTAAGCTACAAGCAATCCATAATACTTATGAACTTCAACATATCAACTTCATGCTAGCAACACGTAAAGCTAACAACAATAACATAACTATATAATCTTGTAACACCTATAAAAGACAAGATTATACCTCAATGAAACTTAATCCAACTCCAATCCGAAGTCGCTCCTTAGTAGTTTAGAGCCTCTCCAAGACACTTCAATCCGCTTGTTGAGACCCTTAGAACAACACCAACAATTATCCTTCAAATCTCCAAACAAAACCTAGAAAGACCATTAGGTTTTCGTTTTGCGACTTACCCGTAAACTACCTTTTTCCAAGATTTTTCTATTGAGATATGCTTACACTACCCTCAACAACCTTGGTTTAAAGTGGGGAGTTGAATGAACAAGAAACAAAAAAATTTCTTTTCTTCTTTGTGAGAACCCGAGAGCTAGCAAGATGAGCTCTTCAATTTTCATGAAATTTTCTAAGTGTTGGACACACTCTTGCTACTAGTAGTGTTATAAAGCACATTGGAGGGTCAAGATATGAACAATTGGGTGGCTTGGATGAGGTCTTAGCAAATATCAAGCCTTAATGGGTCCATTGACTTGGTCAATATTGTCAAGCTCACTACATTGCAAGACTTGTCTTCCTAACAAGGGTCAAATGACCCTTGTGCCCATGCAATTCGTCCAAGACAATCTATAAGGGGGGTGACACGTGTCGCCCTCCCATTCGTCACAATAATACGTTTTCCGACAATTCCATAATTCCGATAAATTTTTACAAGTCTCAAATCTTAACACCTATGAGTTCTTACGTACGTTCTTAAAACATGTCTTGTAAATACGGGGTGTAACAACCCCCTTCCCAGGATTGATGATTTGTTCGACCAGTTGCAGGGTGCGAGATGTTTCTCCAAGATTGATCTGCGATCGGGCTATCATCAGGTGCGAGTTAGAGAGGCGGATATCCCTAGGACTGCATTCCGGACCCGGTACGGGCACTATGAGTTTAGGGTTATGTCCTTCGGTTTGACCAATGCTCCGGTGGTATTCATGGATTTGATGAACCGAGTGTTCAAGCCATTTTTGGACACGTTTGTGATAGTGTTCATTGACGACATCTTGGTTTATTCTCGCTCAGAGCAGGAGCATGCAGAGCATTTGAGGACTGTGCTGAGAGTCCTCCAGGACCAGCAGTTATACGCCAAGTTTTCCAAATGTGAGTTTTGGTTGGCTTCGGTGGCTTTTCTTGGGCATATTGTAGGGGCTGATGGTATTCGGGTAGATACGGCCAAGATCGAGGTAGTCAGGACTTGGCCTAGACCTACTACACCGACTGAGGTGCGCAGCTTTCTGGGCCTCGCAGGTTATTATCGGTGGTTCATGGAGAAGTTTGCTTCTATCTCTGCACCATTGACTAGCCGACTCGTAAGACACTAAGTTTGGTGGATCGATGCTTGTGAGCGTGGTTTCGCATTCTGAAGGAGAGATCGACGACCGCCTCGCTTACTCTTCCGAGGTCCATGGCTATGTCATGTATTATGATGCGTCAGGCATCGGGCTTGGATGTGTGTTGATGCAGCAGGGCAAGGTTATAGCATACGCATCCCGACAGCTTAAGAAACATGAGAGGAACTACCCCACCCATGATTTGGCGTTGGCAGCGGTGATTCACGCCTTGAAGATCTGGAGGCACTATTTGTATGGGGTTCATGTGGATATTTATACGCACTACAAGAGCCTCCAGATATCTTCACGCAGGGAGCCGAACTTACGGCAGAGACGGTGGTTAGAGCCGCTCAAGGATTACGATGTCGACATCCCGTACTCACCCGGGAAGGCCAATATTGTGGCGTATGCCCTTAGTCGTAGGTCGATGGGAGTCTATCGACGCATGACCGCAGAGAGGGCATGGTCCGCGAGTTGCATCGATTAGCGAGCCTTGAGTCCGATTGATTGATTACGATAGCGATGGGTTCGAGTTCGAGAGGTTGCCGAGTCTTCCATCGCCGGCGAGGTGAAGAGGCAACAGCTTGAGGATCCGGTTTGACGCTGCACCGCGTGATACGGCTCTTCGTGAGGAAGGGTCCTTTTGAGGTAGCACGATGGGTGCTAAGGTTTGAGGGCGTTGTGTGTTCGGATGTTTCGTGACTTGGCAGAGTTCGGGAAGCACACGCGCGTTACTCTATCCATCCGGTCGACCAAGATGTACCACGATCTCAACCGTGTATTAGTGGGATGGCTTGAAGAGGACGTTGCAGAGTTTGTGGCTCGGCCCGTGTTGTCGCAGTGAAGGTAGAGCACCGAGGCCCGTGGTTTGTTGCGACGATAGAGATCCCGACGTGGAAGTGGAGGTGATCAACATGGACTTTATCACGGGGTTACCTCGCACCGAGGAAACATGATTCTATTTGGGTTATCGTCGACAGTCGATTTAAATCAGCCCACTTTCTTCCGTCGGGACGACCTTTTCTACCGAGGATTATGCCGACTTTACATCCGAGAGATCGGCAGATCGCACGGGTCCCTATTTCTATCATATCGCATGCAGGAGCCCGCCACGCTAACTTCGGAGGTCCTTCCGAGGGATTAGGGACGCAGTGAGCTCGAGTATCGCATTCCATCCTCGCATGCACGGACAGCAGAGCGCACTATCCAGACTCTTGAGGATATGCTGCGAGCCTGTGTTATTGACTTTAGGGGTAGCTGGGAGGATCACTTGCCTCTAGTTGAGTTTATGATAATAATAGCTACCACCCAAAGATTCAGATGACGCCTTATGAGGCCTTGTATGGGAGGAAGTGCAGATCGCCGATAGGCTGGTTTGATGTAGGCGAGGTGCAGTTAGTGGGACCAGACCTGGTTCAGCAGGCAGTGGATAAGGTGAAGCTTATCCAGGAGCGGCTATTGACAGCTCAGAGTCGACAAAAGTCATATGCAGATCATCGTCGTCGGCATCTGGAGTTCGAGGTCGATGATTGGGTTTTCCTGAAGGTGTCACCCATGAAGGGTGTGATGAGATTCGGGAGGAAAGGGAAACTCAGCCCGAGGTACATTGGGCCGTATCAGATTGTCCTCATGGTAGGCAAGGTTGCATATGAGTTGGATCTGCCGTCCGATCTGGAGGCAGTGCATCCGGTGTTTCATGTTTCTATGCTGAGGAGATGTATCGAGGATCCATCTAGAGTGCACCAGATTGACGATGTCCAGGTGACCGAGGGGTTATCGTATGAGGAGATTCCTATAGCGATAATCGATCGTCAGGTTAGGCGTCTGCGGACCAAGGACGTGGCTTCCGTCAAAGTCTTGTGGCGGAACGAGCTCAGGGAGGAGATGACGTGGGAAGCCGAGGAGGACATGAGGCAGAAGTATCCTCACCTATTCCCCACACCTCCAGGTAATTCACTTTCCTATTTGCTGGTTTTTAAATTATCGTTTTTGCTTAAGTGTTATATTGTGGCCATGTGTGGAACTTGCAAACTGTTAAGTTGTGAGGTACTCTATCATTAACTGTCTTGGGAAGGAACATTCGGGATGAATATTTCTAAGGAGGGGAGAATGTTATACCCCATATTTCCAGAGTATGTACGTGAGGGTGTACGTACAAAAGTTTAGCCTTAAAGTTAGGCATAGGACGAAAATTTGTGCACAACCCACGAAAAGAATTGTTTTCCGACGAAACGTTTTCCAAGACTTGCGAAGGGAAAATTACGGCTGCGACATTTATATTTTTCTCGGATTTTTTTGAGAGATGAAATAGAAAATACTCTCCTAGTATTGTTACTATCCCCAAAATACCCTAGCCGTACATCTAGTAGTATTCCAAAGTCACCTCTATACTTAGGGCCCGGAAAATACTACTATACTTCCATTAGTCACTAAACGAAACCCTAGGAGAAACTTCATAGTTGGTTGAAGTAGTAGAAGTTGTGTAGAAACTTCTAAGGGTTTCTTGGAGCGGATTTGAGCATACATATTAGGAGCTAAACCTTGCTCAGGATCGACATTTAAACTTGGATAATTTTGGGCTTATCGAGGTAAATAATAATCCTATCCTTCTAGTGTAATTGGAGATTACATACTGTAGTAGTATAGAAATAAGTATAAAATACATAGAAGGATATTAAAGAAGAGAATTGAATTGTAATCACATCAGAAGAATTAAAGAAGATTGAAATGTACTTACATAGAATGTATTCTGATGAGACTTGTATAGTTTACTGCAGGGAAGTGCTGCCCGATTTTCCATAGAATAGAGAACCTCTCGCTTAGATTATCCTACGAGTAGTCTAGACGTTGATAGACGTATTTGACTATTATAGGTTGATACTCACGCGACATATTCGACTTGGCGGTGGATTTCGCGAGAAGGTATGTGATTCTTCCTATCCTCGAGCATGATACTTTAAAATATATATATAGTACTGAGACATACGTGTGTTAACCGAACATGGTTTTACCGACGTCTGCTGACTTGAGTCTAAATAATAAGAACCTTGAAGTATTTCAAAAGAATTATGAATCATTTTTGAAAGAAGAGTAATACTTGATTTTTAAATGAAAGCTTAAGAGTTATACTAGCTTTATGGGAAGTTAGGTATAACGACTTAAGAAAGATAAAAGGAACGGTTTTACTTATTGTTTATGAAAATCTTGTATTGATTTACGAAAAGTGTAGTAAGATGGTTTGATAAGTAAACATGTTATGCTACGCGTGTCGGTGTCTTGTGATGTTGTGTAAGGGGATATTCTTGTTGTGCTTACATTGATAAACGCGTTAAGCTGTAATCGTTTCTTATATCACATACCCTTGACTTGTTATACCGAGGGCTTGCCACTTGATGTGGGCCTATACGCCTATGCGATGCAATGTGACTACGCGAGTCGCGGAGTTCGTGATTGATCATTCCGGTGTATTATCCGTCGCGAGGAGTGCCTTATGCGATGCGTGACTATGCGGTCTATGTGACTATGCGGACTGCGGGAGTCCAGGAGGATACCGCGGGCTAGCTACCCCCGATGCGAGGAATACCTCATGCGGGTCTGTGTGTGACCTATGCGGACTGCGGGAGTTCAAGGATTAGGCTCGCATAATGATACTATAGGTGATTGGCCTTGCTTCGATCATTAGCGGCCTAGAAAAGACCAGTTATGTTATATCTATTTTGCTTTTGGTTATGATGTGGCACTATGTGTGGTTACATTGGTTGTTTCGTACATATTTGTAGAATTGCTTTTAAAATGGTTTGATTTCATTTAAAATACTTTACAGTTTCACATACTTGGTACCAGATCGACTCTCCTTGGGCTGCTCATGCCGCAGTAAAGGGAAGCGGATCCTCAGTTTTAGGATCTTTTCTTTGGTGTCAGGAGCTCCATCTTCTCCGGAGGCTCGACTTTTGGGTATGATCTCCCTGTTGTTGTAGATAGTTTTGTACATTCAGGGTATGGCGGGGCCCTGTCCCGCCATAGTTGTTTACTTCCTTAGAGGTCTGTAGTCCTATTGTACAGTTGGGATGTAACTGCCAGACTTGGGTTATATATACATGCCGAAAGGCGACTTTTTCTCAAATAAACTGTGTCTCATTTTTCATTTGTTACTTGTCTTGTTTTTATATTCCGCTGATTACTCTGATGTATGCCTACTTGGGTGCCCGGTTAAGGCACCAGTCACTGGCCCCGGAACGGGTCGTGACACTTAACATTTTTGAGTTCTTACGTACGTTCTTATAAACATATCCGGAAATTCCGGGGTGTAACACATATATTCCCTTGATAGTACTTTGGGTTTCCAAAAATGGAAGTTGTCATGTATATTCCCTTGATAGTACTTTGGGTTGCTAAAATGGAAGTTGTGGAAGTGCCTTGATCCTACGAGTGTTAGTGTCTTGGGGTTTATAAATGAAAGGATGTACGGCGGACGTACATAGTACTTTTGGGTTCAATTCCCTAATATTACTTGGTATGTACGGTGAATGTACATAGTACTTTTGGATTCAATTCCCTAATATTACTTGGTATGTACAGTGGATGTAAATAGTACTTTTGGGTTCAATTCCCTAATATTACATGACATGATAATGCCTTGAGTTTTCTAAAATGATAGTTCTTTCATTTTATTCTAATGAGAGTTAAAGATGATTTAACTTGCATATGGTTGCTCATGATAGTTATTCGTGTAAGTGTTATATTCTCACATCACCGCGCCCCTCACTAGACGGCCGGCAACATTATATTATTCATTGCGGGTTTAATTCCCGGGACATTATATATATAGTTCATGGATTAGCTCCCATGATGTGAGTAGATATGCTCATTACGGGTCTAAAGGACTCATGCGGGTTCAACTCCCATGACATTACTCCGTGGACTAGCTCTCCATGATGCGGGTATCGTGTATAGATACTCATTGCGGGTCCACAAGACCTATGCGGGTTCAATTCCCACGCGGGTTCAATTCCCATGAATAGGATTGCATAATGATTTTATGGGAAGGTGTCCCTGATCTTGACATGACTTGCATATTTTGAAAAGGTACAGTTGACTCTCATTACTCTATTTTTATAAGGCACAGTGGACTCCCTATATTTAAAAGATACAGTTGATTTTATAGGATTGAGAAAGTACAGTTAGTTTTTATTCTTATATGACACGGTTGGATCTGTTATTTGATTTTCATACTTGTCCCTGTCATCTTTTGGTCAGTTTGATCTTATTTACTGTACTTTATGTTTACATACTTAGTACATTGTTGTACTGTCCCCCTTCTCCGGGGGGCTGCGTTCATGCCCGCATGTATTAGGTACTCAGTTGGGTGATCCGCGAGCTTAGGATCTCCACTCAACTTTCAGTGAGATAACTCCATTATTCCGGAGATTTTCATGTTGGTACAAAGTTGTATTATGGTCTTATGTATTTTCATGGGTACGGCGGGGCCTTGTCCCGTCATAGTTGTTGTCAAACTCTTAGAGGTCTGTATTCATATGTGGGATGGACTGGTGTATAGTTGAAGTTTCGTTGATTATATATATGTAATGGCGGCCTTGTCGGTTTGCCTTTGCTTTCCTAAATAATAATAATAATAATAATAATGAGTTTTCTTTAGCTTCCGCTAGTTATATGTGATGTATGGGTAGAAGGGTGCCCAGGTAGGGCACCAGTCGCGGGCCCGGGGTTCGGGTCGTGACATATATCATCTCAACTATCAACAACAATACTTCCTTCATTATACAACATGCGACAAGTGAAAATAACAACAAAAATGACCAACAAATCCACGACACAAAACTGCCTAGTCTCGGCCTAGTCCACCAAAAATGGTCCAAACACTTTTTATCCTTCATTCTTTTTAGCACAAGCTCGTCTATACATTACTACAACATGTAATATCTAATTACTTCAAGAGGAGAATGAAATCTTACCTCAAATATGCCCAAAATAGTCCACTTAAAGTCGGTCCTTAGAATAGTCTTAGCTCCTATTCTTCAAGTTCCAATCACATACATGTATCCCTTACAAGCTTATAACCAACTTCCCTTTACGTTTCAACACCAAAAAGTTGAAGAACAAGCTAGGGTTTCAAGACTACTACACACGACTCAAAGGGATTTAAAGGGCTTGGAGAGATTATCTCGGCTTAGCACTCCATTAGGGAGCTAATCTTGGATCAACAAACTAAACTTGGAAGATTTAAGAATTTTTCTCTTTATTTTCTCACTTGGCCGAGAGCTCTTGGAAAAGAGAGATAGAACATGTTGTGAAATATGGCTAAGTGTGAAATCTTGCAAGCCTCTATGTATATATTAATATCTAGTGTAGCAAGACAAGTGGATGGGGCACTTGACACCCCCTTATTAGTCCAAGTGTTTCCTCCTCAAAAATATCTAGATATTTTCCCAAAAATATCTCCATAAAAACGTGGACCCTTCAAAATTGTGAAATTTTCGGCGGGCCTCATATTATTAGATCCGATCCTTTATAATCATATACTAATCCCACAAATCAAATTTGAGAATCAAATTCCAAGTTATTAACTTTTTCCTTCACAACGTTCCGAAATTTTCTTAAGAAAAGTAATTTTTCTTTCGTACATTCTAATATCATTTCCTTGAAAATCGGGGCGTAACAGGAACTTCCCTTTTTGAAATCCAAAGTACTATGTATAGTGTACATCACTAAGTACTATCAAGGAATAGATAGACAACTTCCATTTTGGAAACCCCAAAGTACTATCTAGGAATTATATCTAACAACTTCCATTTTAGAACACCCAAGTACTATCAATGAAATATATATATCAACTTCCATTTTAGGAAACTAAAAGTACTATCAATAGAATCTATCACTAAGGATTAAGTTCCAATAGAACTCTATAAAGATCAAGTCAAGTATCGTTTAAGGATTAGGATCCACTCACTTTCTAAAGTCAAATCAAGTATCAATAAGGAATAGAATCCAGTCACTTTATTAAATCAAATCATGCCAAAAGAAGAAAGGATAGTTCACATACCTTATCGGCCTATTCCAACTTGATATTTAGAATTAGTCTCAATGTAGTACTTCAACCTATAATGACAACAACACTTCTATCAACTTCATGCTTTCTAGAGTAGGTTAATACCAAGTAATGGTCCTCTTATTCTACGGAAATTTGGGCAGCACTTCCCCCGTTTGTACGTACTTTTCCACCTTTTCCAAGGCCCAAATTCAATAACTAACAAGCCAAAATTAAGGGCACAACCAACAGTTAACCAAAGGGGATTACACGCCTACTTGACTTGTAAAATTCTGCCCCCAATCATATAAAAACAGTCCATAAAATCAGTCCAATATCCAATAACAATAAGGGTAAAATGTGACGCCTTTAACACCTTTTTATACCCTTAATCTCTTAGGACTTTCATTAGCAATTACCATACTTAAACACACATAATGAGGGCTGAATTTCTAGAATTCCAACGCCCTAAAACAGTCCCTAAAACTGTATAATAACATCCAACAGTTGTATAGATTTCACGACCAACATCTACAATCCGATAACTCTCTTCTTAATCCATTTTATTACAATTCAAGTTCCAACACTTCTAAATATGACATACCAACTTATCAACAACCATATTACTTCATTTATTTACACAATTATTTGTAGAGTGAGTCCATTTTTTAACATGCGACAAGTTTTAATAACAAAAACAATAACCAACGAATCCAACGGAACCCGAAACTGTCCATTCACGGTTTCAACACTAAATATCGTCCAAACCCTTTTTATTCTTCATTATTTTTAGCATATGCTCATCTCTACATAACAACAATAAGTAATATCCAATTACTTCAAAAGGAAGAAGAGGTTAACCTTTTATTTTAGCCCAAAAATGTCCCAAACAGTCCGAGGAAGATTGGCCCACAATTTTTGTTTTTCTCCACCTCTTCAAGTTCCAATCACATATATGTATCCTCTACAACCTTACACTCATCTTCCCTTCATGTTTCACCTCCAAAAAGTGGATAACGAGTTAGGGTTTCACTCCCCCAATTTCGGCCAACAACATGATTTTTGTTCTTGGAATAATATCTTGGCTTAACACTTGGTTAGTGTTCTTAATCTAGGAAAATAATCAATCTTGTTCTTAGGAATTATGGGTTGGGTCGAGACTTAGGGGAGAGAATGGAGAATGAAAGGTTAAGGAAGACAAGATATAATGTAAAATGTTCTAAGTCTTCCAAGTGATTCATCTATATAGATATTCTCTAAGAAAGACAAGTGGATGAGGGCACTTGCTACCTTCCCATTGGACCAAGTTTCACTCCTTAAAAATAACTAGATATTTGTCCCCAGAAAACCAAACGTGGGCCCCCTCAAAATTGTGAACTTTTCGGCGGGCCTCATATTATTAGATCCAATCCTTCATAATCATATACTAATCCCATATACCAACTTTGAGAATCAAATTCCAAGTTATTAACTTCTTCCTTCTCAAAGTTTCGAAATTTTTCCTTAAGAAAAAAGAAATTTTCTTTCATTCCAAAATTCAAATCTTAATTCCTTAAGTACGTTCTCACATCATTTCCTTGGAAATACGGGGTGTAACATCCTTCCCTCTTTAGAAACATTCGTCCTCGAATGTTCATCTAAGGTCTCAAGCTATACAACTTTCGGCATAGTCTCCTTTAACTATACCTACACACTTATAATCGTTAGTGTCAAGACCGCTGTCCCGCACGCCGCACACTACGGTCTGGAATTCCCGCAACTCTCCGGTTTCAAAGACCGCTGGCCATGTCCTTTGCACCGTGCAGGCCTCGAATTTCACAACACACATTTTCCCACTAAATCTCTTTTTTTTTACAAGTTTCAACAATACTCCGCAACCCAAAGATGTCACACCGGGCCACAATATAACACATAGTCTCATTCTACTTTGGATAGTCCTTAGCACATTGTACTTCCTTTGTAATCAAAGTCACATTCCTAAGGTCCTATTGCAGTTCCTTAAAATCGATAATACCATTTCTAATCAGCTCAACAATCATCAACAACAATCACAAGTGGTTTATACCCAAACGAAGGAATCATCACAACCAACTATACAACAATTTTACCAACCTGGATACCAAGTCCAAATATTCCTTTTTGGGCCGCTGTCACTTTCGTTGGAGCCATAGCTGCAACCACAATAACTGTTAGGGAGGGACCATCCTAACGACAAATCTCTATCGCACGACCTTAGAGTAAGAATAATAGAAACCAACCTAAATGTCCTGCAGCCTCCTGCATATAAGTATGGTGCACAACATACCCATACACAAGACTCTACTATACACGGTATGTAGATACATTCCGAGGACTAACTGCTCTGATACCACTCTTGTCACGACCCAAACCCTGGGCTCGCGACTGGTGCCCTACATGGGCACCCTTCTACCCATACATCACACGTAACCAGCATTAATTAAAGAAAACTCATCATCATTTTTTTTTAAATAGGAAAAGCCGACAAGGCCGCCATTATATATATAAAATAACCCAAAGTAACTAACTGTACAACTTACGCAAATCCAGCCCACATATGAATACAGAACTCTAAGAGTTTGATAACAACATGTGACGGGACAAGGCCCCGCTTGTCACGACCCGATCTCGGGCCCGCGACTGGTGCCTTACTCCGGGCACCCTAGTGATAACAACATCAGAGAAAATCAGCGGAAATAAAACTTAAACAGGAAACAAGATACAACATAAGAAAACAGGCTAACCAAAACGGTTACCTTCATGTATATACATATAACCGAACAATTAAAATCCTTTACAAACCCTGCCCACAACAGATTACTGCACTTAAGAATGTAACAACAACTATGACGGGACAGGGCCCCGCCATACCCCTGAATGTACAAGTACATACAATGACAGGGGACTATACCAAAATATAAGCCTCCGGAGAAACGGAGCTTCCCAACGCTGAACTGCGATCCTATGAACGAGGATCAACAACTGGTGTACCTCTACCTGCGGCATGAACGCAGCCCAAGAGGTCGATAACAGTACCAAGTATGTGAAACTGAAAATATCAGAATGAAATCACATTTCATCATTTTATAAAACCATTTCGCAATAATTAAACAGTTATGTCAAGTAAGGGGACGCATATCCCCAAAATAATCACTCACACATAACTATGGGTCTCACGCCCATAATATCAATCATGCCCATGGAACTTATTCCTCACTGCCGGCAATACATGATGTAAAACAACACCCATATGTGAACCTGAACACTAGATCCTGCATGCGTCATCAAACCGATCGGGCCAAGTAGAATAGCCAACTACTACCCAAAAGCTAGTCATAAACTTCACGCCGTACGGAAGTCAACTACTACCCAAAAGCTAGCCACGCAATCGCCGAGGCAAGTATCTTAAGTTAACGATTGCAGCCTACCGCCTTGTAACGACATCGACCAAGCCCACGACAGTGCCACTACCCGGGCACCCTCTGGTATACATCGAGAATAGCAATGAACATACACAATCGATAAAAATGCTTAACATAAAATAACAACAAAGTTAGTCGATAAGGCCACCTTCCGTAAGCTATACAAATAAAACAAGACATTTTTTCTTCTTTACAACCCAAACCACAATGTGACTATGCACTTAAGAATAACAACTCAAGCGACAGGCCCCGCCATACCACTGAATGTACAACAACCGACAATACCAGGGATAAGCCACCGATATAAAGGAGCTTCTCAACAGCTGAACAGTGATCCTAAGAGCGAGGATCAAGAATCAGACTCTCACTGCAGATGTAACGCACTTCAAGGAGGTCAAGATAACATGTACCAAATATGTGAAACCGAAAGCATCAGAATGAAATCATAAGTCTAAAATAAAATCGAGACAGTATGATAACTCAATTAATAAAGACACAAAGGCCTTACTAACAATGAGAGTAAATAGTAGTATACTTACAATATAAAATAGGAAGCTCACGATCAAAGCAGGACTGTCACGACCCGACCCCGGGCCCGCGACTGGTGCCCTACCTGGGCACCCTTACAGGTATACATCAGAGATAATCAACGGAACATACATGAAACTTATAAAATAAAACAACAGAAGTAAAACAACAGGTTAGCCGATAGGGCTACCTTCCTGGACATATATATACAATCGGCAAGCTTCCTTTCCTTTACTGCATCGACCCACAATATGTGACTACTGCACTCTAAGAGTTTTAACATAACAATCGTATGACAGGCCCCGCCATACCTCGAATATACATAAATCTACAACTCGGGAAAACTGCATCAAGAGATAAGCCTCCGAGCAAATTGAGCTTTTTCCAAAATCAACCGAGATCCTAAGAGCAAGGATCACCAACCTGGTACCTAAAACTGCGGCATTTAACGCAGCCTCGGGGGTCGATTACAGTGCAGGATATGGAATGTAAATAACATACAAGAAATGTGATCATAACTGCATAAAAAGAATGATAGGGACAAGTATAAAAAAAATACATACCAGATCCTGCCGTGTCATTACCACTTATGAACTTAATCATACCTTATTATCTTTTCCGATTTTCAATAAAAGTTAGTCACATTCTTACGTGCATAATTAGGAAAAATCATTAAGTTCATTACCATATAACTTACTTATCTTTCATAACATAATCCGACCCTTTAAGGAGGGGCGCATATACTACCCGGCCCAATCTGGGACGCGATCAAGTTACACAAATATCAAAACGTGCCCGTGGAATCCCCCATCACTGCCGACAACTATAAGTGTAAATTATAACCATGTGACGCGCCCATGGCATCCCACCTCACTGTCGGCGTACACATACACAACACATATATATATCTCCTGCCCGTGGAATCCCACATCACTGCCGACATCTTATAAGTGTAAAATATAACCATGTGACGCGCCCGTGGCATCCCACCTCACTGTCGGCGTACACATATACAACACATATATATATCTATATATATAACTTGGCCGCATGCCCCGGAATCCCACATGGTATAAGCATGGCCATAACGTTCCCTCGGCATGCCTCATCATAGGTGCAGGTCTTCATGGGGAGCTAGCCCATGGAGAAAAATATAACATGGTCGCATGCCCCGGAATCCCTCATCGTATAAGCATGACCATGGAGTAATAAATCACGCGGGCATCTAACCCGCATCCTGGCTGCATGCCCCGGCATCCCTCATCGTATAAGCATGGCCAAGATCAATCACAATGGAAGCATACCCGTGGAATCTCACACCGCCAGACGTCCAATAAACCGCCCGCATCTAACCCGCATCCTGGTCACATGCCCCGAAATCCCACATCGTATAAGCATGTCCAAGGATCAATCATGATGGAAGCATACCCGTGGAATCCCACATCACTGTCGGTACGTCCAAGTAAACTTATAACAAGACAGCCGACCCTCCTACTGAGAGTCACGACCACGTACACATATAATACTTGCACTTAAAGCTATCACAAGCAAATACAGGCAAGTTCATTAAACCTTTAGACTTCCATTTTTAAAAACTCATGGCACTTCCGTTTCACACATAAAAATCCGGGAATTTAACCCCAAGTACTACATGCTTACATTCTTTTCAAAAGATTCATTTTTCATATAAAACCTCAAGATACTAACACCCGTAGTATCAAGGCTTGTGTACATTTCACATAAGTCACTACACTTTTAGAAATACATTTCTCGGCTTCTAAATCAAGTGACCCTTACCTTAAAGCTTTAAGCAAGTGATACCCTTAAATCAAATTATTTCTTTGATTACATTATTAGAGAAAACCATTCTCTTAACCTTCCATAAAGCCGTTATAACCAACTTCCCATAAAGCCGTTATAACCCTTTTGGTTTTAGACAAACCCATTCCTTTTATAACCAAGAGACTTATACCTTTTTTTAAAACCAAGTATTAAATACTTTCAAATCAATTCTCTTAACTTTCAAAGTACCATTAGTCTCTTGACCTTTAGAAATCAAGTGACTCTTTTTATTATAAAACCTTAGGCAATTGATGCCTTAAAATCAAGTTGACTTTTCACTAAAATCAAGTCATTTATCTTTCCATAAAGCAAATATAACCAACTTCCCATAAAGTCGTTATATTCACTTTATACCTTTGCCAAATATAATTTCCTATCCAAGGGACTTATACGTTTAAAACGGAACAAGTATCACATACTTCAAAACTCTTCAAGTCCCTTAACTTTAATAAAACATTAGACATCCTTAATACTTTCAAAGAAGTGAGTTAATCTCCTAACTCACCCGACTTGGCTATTCATAAAACTAGTAAAGGATATCAAGGTGTTGTACGTCTACCGTACTACATACGTGCAACTAGTCATGCTCAAAAGATAGGAAAAGTTCTACATAGAGTAAATCACACAACTACCTCTTAACTTCTAAGAGTAGAAGGAAACATGAAATGATACCACAGGTATATTCCATACATAGAATCATGCCAAAGAAAGGAAGAGGTTCACATACCTCGCGACGATTATCGACAAGTAGCAAAATGCCCCAAAGTACTCCAACCTTGATAGCTATTCCATCCTCCAAGTAGGATACACTATACTTACTACTTCAACCTATAATGGTCACAATACGTCCATTAACCTCTTACTTCAAACGTAGAATATTCTAAGTGCTAAGTCACTAAATTCTACGGAAAATCGGACAAAGACCTCCTTTGTTTTTACTTACTTTGCCACCTTTTCAAGGCCGAATACAATAACCAAACACGCCACGCTTAAGGCCCAATCAATGCAATCAACAATAGGATTACACGCCTACTAGACGTGTAAAATTCGCCCACAAACGATATCAAATTAATACAACTTACTAGGCCAATTCGCTAACTCAAGTACTACAACATCAGTTCTTATCCAATTTCCATTTCAATCCAAGTTATTAGCCTAACATGATGTCAAGTCGCAAACGATTATAACTACTATAATCTCCAAGTAATTAACATGCGACGATTCAAATAAACGACCAATTTGTAATCCAACTTCACATGGCTTACATTACATTTCGGATTTAAGGCTACAAGCAATCCATAATACTTATAAACTCCAACATATCAACTTCATGCTAGCAACATGTAAAGCTAACAACAACAATATAAATATAATCTTGTAACACTATTAAGAGACAAGGTTATACCTCAACGAATCTCAATCTAACTTCCAAATCTGAAGTCGCTCCTTAGCAACTTAGAGACTCTTCAAGACCCTTGAATCCGCTACTTGAGACCCTTAGAACAACATCAACCAAATTCTTTCAATCTTCCACACAAAACCTAGAAAGACAACTAGGTTTTCGCTTTGCGACTAACCCGAAAACTATTTTTTTCCGAGATTTTTCTATTGAGATACACTTACAATACACTCATGAACCTTGGTTTAAAGTGTTGAGCTTATTGGACAAGAAACAATTTTTTTTCCTTTTTGTTCTAAGTGAACCCGAGAGCTAGAAGAATGAGTTCTTCAATTTTGTGAAATTTTGGCTAAGTGTTAAGCTTGTCTTGCACTACTAGTATTATATAGTGTAATGGAGGGTCATGATATAAACAATTGGGTGGTCTAGATAATCTCCTAGCAAATATCAAGCCTTTGTGGGTCCTTTGACTTGGTCAAGATTATCAAGCTTGCTACTTGCAAGACTTAGTCATCCAAGACTATGGTCAATGACCATTTTGGCCATGCCTAATTCGACCAAGGCATCAATAAGGGGGGTGACACGTGTCGCCCTCCCATTCGTCATAATAGTACGTTTTCCGAAAATTTCATAATTCCGATAAATTTTTACAAGTCTAAAATCTTAACACTTGTGAATTCTTACATACGTTCTTAAAGCATGTCCTGTAAATACGGGGTGTAACATTCTCCCCCCCTTAGAAACATTCGTCCCCGAATGTTCTTTCGGAGTCAAACTTATAATTAGCGACATAGTTTCCTTTCACAACCCCGACATACCAATAATGCCACCCATGGCCCTAATACCTTGCACACGCATATCTGTCCATCATAAGCCCAAAAAGGGATTATCTTTTCGTACTTCCAACTCTTCTAACTTATACACAGTCTCAATATAATCTGTTCATGACACTTAAACATACCACAACTTTATCATGCATACAAGTTCTAAAGGGCTAAAGACATACCTGAAATCATATAGGCGGTTCAAAGGACCGCTAATACTGGAAACTTCCACCACGACCTGCACACACCGCCGTGCATAAACATCCCGCCTAGCTATGGAAGGCGAAGAACACGCAACTAATCCAAAGATCGCGCTATCCCACCAGTGCCACCTCTGCCTGGACTTCTCACGAAATGGCTCGCTGTCGCAAAGATAACAAGTCGTCGAATTAGTACGACACTCCCACATGGAATCTACTACAGTGACCACACCGGGGCAAAGGTGGCTTCCCGACATTATCCTCGACATCGTGGAACTTGTAGCCCGGAGCTCGACCGCCCCGAATATCCTCGGCGACTGCACCTCCGCCGTAAGACGGGAAGGAGCACTCTGGCTACCGAGATGTAGACCTAGTTCGCCGCTGAGGCTGTCCGCCTAAAGTTACCTCGAACTCGCTGCCCCGCCCTCGGGCTGGCTCGAGTCAATCTGATCCTCCTCTCTATCCTCTATCCCTGCGATAGGCTGCATCCTAGAAATGTCCATACCGGCCAAGAGCCACCCCAAGCACGCAAGAATCATATGACGGTCTAGCCCCATCACATAACGATGAACTCTATCCGCCATGTCAGCCACAATAGTGTGCACATACCTGGCCAACGAGTCAAACTCCAGGTTGTATTCCCTGATGGTCCTCCCATTCTGCCCCAATGACAAGAACCTATCAACACGGGCTCTCCTCATTTCAGGAGGCAAAAAGTGATCAAGAAAGGCCTCCGTGAACTCATCCCAAACTGCCGGACGAGCACCCACACCTCTCGACAGCTCCCAAGACTCAAACCAGTTCAATGCAATATCGCGTAACCGGTAAGAAGCTAACACAACTGACTCTGTCTCCGATGCCCTAAGCACCTGCATAGTCCGCTGTAGCTGCCGAACGAACTCTTGAAGATCATCCTCAGATCTCGAACCATAAAACTCGGGTGGACTACAACCCAGAAAATCCCGAATCCTCAAACTGTCGGCTCTAGGGTTAGCTACCGCTCGCTTGCGCCGCCTACCACTATGCTAGTCAATAGCCCGACCGCTTCCATAATCTCTAAACTCGCCCGTGGGCTGAATCGAGGCTCGCACGGAACCTCTGGAGCTACTGCCGCTCTAGGCTCCTCTAATACCGCCGGCGTGGCTGAGTTCGCTGATCCGCCTACTACCTCAGGCATAGCCTGTGCCCGAGTCCTGGTAACCCTCTGCGTACCACTAGAAGCTCCTGCTGTTGCCTTGCCCTTCTGGGCCCCGTCGCTCCGCGAGGCATAAGCGTACATAAGAAGGGGTCGAGAGGATTCAACCTACTAGGGCCTCTCATCGCACGATCTCAAGAGAGAAGAATGGAAACCAATCCTAAATGTCCTGCAACCTCGATTATAGATGTGGTGCACAACACACCGATAATCAAGACTCTACTAGACACGTCAGACACTTTCCGAGGACTAATCGCCTGATACCACTTTTGTCACGACCACCCCGGGCTCGCGATCGGTGCCCTACCCGGCACCCTACAGTATACATCATAGATAATCGGAACATACATGAAACTTATAAAATAAAACAACAAAGTTAGCCGATAGGCTACCTTCCCGACATATATATACAACCAAGGTTGCCTCTTTCCTTTCTTACGATGACCCACACATGTGACTACAAGCCTCTAAGAGTTTTAACATAACAAGCGTGACAGGCCCCGCCATACCACGAATATACATAAATCTACAACCTCGTGGAAAACCGTACCAAGAGATAAGCCTCCGAGCAAATGGAGCTTTTTCCCAAAATCGAACCGAGATCCTAAGAGCAAGGATCACCAACCAGGTACCTAAAACTGCGGGCATGAACGCACTGGGCGGGTCGATTACAGTACTGGATATGGAACAGAAATAACATACAAGAAATGATCATAATCAGATAAAAGAATGACGAGGACAAGTATAAAAAAATATACTGATCCCGCCGTGTCATTACCACTTATGAACTTAATCATACCTTATTATCTTTTCCCATTTTCAATAAAAGTTAGTCACATTCTTACGTGCATGATTAGGAAAAATCATTAAGTTCATTACCATATAACTTACTTATCTTTCATAACATAATCCGGCCCTTTGGGAGGGGCGATATACTACCCGCCCAACTGGGACGCGATCAAGTTACACAAATATCAAAACGCGTGCGTGGAATCCCCATCATCGCCGATACCTATAAGTGTAAATTATAACCATGTGACGCGCCGTGGCATCCCACCTCACCGGCTGCATACATACACAACACATATATATCTCCTGCCCGTGGAATCCCACATCACTGCCGATAGCTTATAAGTGTAAAATATAACCATGTGACGCGCCCGTGGCATCCCACCTCACCGCTTGTACACATATACAACATATATATATATCTATATATATAACGCGACAAAGATGCCGGAATCACACATCGATAAGCATGGCCATAACGCGCCTCGACATCCTCATCGAAAGTGCAGTCTTCCGGGAGCTAGCCCGTGGAGTAAAATATAACATGGTCGCATGCCCTAATTCTCATCGTATAAGCATGGCCATGGAGTAATAAATCACGCGCATCTAACCCGCATCTCCGGCCGCATGCCGGCATCCTCATCGTATAAGCATGGCCAAGATCAATCACAATGGAAGCATACGTGGAATCTCACACCGCCAGACGTCCAATAAACTGTCCGGGCATCTAACCCGCATCCTGGTCACATGCCGGAATCCCACATCGTATAAGCATGTCCAAGGATCAATCATGATGGAAGCATACCCGTGGAATCCCACATCACCGCTTCGACGCCCAAGTAAACTTATAACAAGACAATGACCCTCCAACCGAGAGTCACGACCACGCATACATATAATACTTGCACTTAAAGCTATCACAAGCAAATACAAAGTTCATTAAACCTTTAGACTTCCATTTTAAAAACTCATGGCACTTCCGCTTTCACACATAAAAATCCGGGAATTTAACCCCAAGTACTACATGCTTACATTCTTTTCAAAAGATTCATTTTTCATATAAAACCCCAAGATACTAACACCCGTAGTATCAAGGCTTGTGTACATTTCACATACGTCACTACACTTTTAGAAATACATTTCTGGCTTTCTAAATCAAGTGACTTACCTTAAAGCTTTAAGCAAGTGATACCCTTAAATCAAATTATTTCTTTGATTACATTATTAGAGAAAACCATTCTCTTAACCTTCCATAAAGCCGTTATAACCAACTTCCCATAAAGCCGTTATAACCCTTTTGGTTTTAGACAAACCCATTCCTTTTATAACCAAGAGACTTATACCTTTTTTTAAAACCAAGTATTAAATACTTTCAAATCAATTCTCTTAACTTTCAAAGTATCATTAGTCTCTTGACCTTTAGAAATCAAGTGACTCCTTTTATTATAAAACCTTAGGCAATTGATGCCTTAAAATCAAGTTGACTTTTCACTAAAATCAAGTCATTTATCTTTCCATAAAGCAAATATAACCAACTTCCCATAAAGTCGTTATATTCACTTTATACCTTTGCCAAATACAATTTCATATCCAAGGGACTTATACGTTTAAAACGGAACAAGTATCACATACTTCAAAACTCTTCAAGTCCCTTAACTTTAATAAAACATTAGACATCCTTAATACTTTCAAAGAAGTGAGTTAATCTCCTAACTCACCCGACTTGGCTATTCATAAAACTAGTAAAGGATATCAAGGTGTTGTACGTCTACCGTACTACATACGTGCAACTAGTCATGCTCAAAAGATAGGAAAAGTTCCACATAGAGTAAATCACACAACTACCTCTTAACTTCTAAGAGTAGAAGGAAACATGAAATGATACCACAGGTATATTCCATACATAGAATCATGCCAAAGAAAGGAAGAGGTTCACATACCTCGCGACGATTATCGACAAGTAGCAAAATGCCCCAAAGTACTCCAACCTTGATAGCTATTCCATCCTCCAAGTAAGATACGCTATACTTACTACTTCAACCTATAATGGTGACAATACGTCCATTAACCTCTTACTTCAAACGTAGAATATTCTAAGTGCTAAGTCACTAAATTCTACGGAATATCGGACAGCACCTCCTTTGTTTTTACTTACTTTGCCACCTTTTTCAAGGCCAAATACAATAACCAAACACGCCACGTTTAAGGCCCAATCAATGCAATCAACAATAGGGGATTACACGCCTACTAGACGTGTAAAATTCCGCCCCACAAACGATATCAAATTAATACAACTTACTAGACCAATTCGGCTAACTTGAAGTACTACAACATCAATTCTTATCCAATTTCCATTTCAATCCAAGTTATTAGCCTAACATGATGTCAAAGTCGCAAACGATTATAACTACTATAATCTCCAAGTAATTAACATGCGACGATTCAAATAAACGACCAATTTGTAATCCAACTTCACATGGCTTACATTACATTTCGGATTTAAGGCTACAAGCAATCCATAATACTTATAAACTCCAACATATCAACTTCATGCTAGCAACATGTAAAGCTAACAACAACAATATAAATATAATCTTGTAACACTATTAAGAGACAAAGTTATACCTCAACGAATCTCAATCTAACTTCCAAATCCGAAGTCGCTCCTTAGCAACTTAGAGACTCTTCAAGACACTTCAATCCGCTACTTGAGACCCTTAGAACATGTCACGACCCGAACCCGGGCCCGTGACTGGTGCCTTACCCCGGGCACCCTAATGATACAACATTAGAGTAATCAGCGGAATTTAAAACAAGACATGAAATAACATGAAGTGTGAAACAGTTATCTGAGAAAAGTTTCCTTTCGGCATATATATATAAAAACTTAAATTCGAACAGTTACATCCCTTTTACAAACTCTGCCAACAACAAGATTACATGCACTTCTAAGAATGATATAACAACAATGGCGGACGGGCCCGTCATACCACGAATGTAAGTACCTACAACGACAGGGACTATACCCAAGATAAGCCTCGGAGAAACGGAGCTTCCCAAACGCTGAATCGCGTGACCCTATGAGCGAGGATCAACACTGGTGTACCTCTACCTGCGGCATGAACGCAGCCCCCCGAAGGAGGTCAGTACAACAGGTACCAAGTATGTGAAACTGAAAATACTGTAAATGAAATCATAGTAGTCTATATGAAGCAGGAGACATATATGATAACCAAACTACAGTTCACAATAAATAAGCAGTCATGTCAAGTCAGGGACTCACGCCCTCAAAGTCATCACTCAAATATAACTATGGGTCTCACGCCCACAACATCAATCATGCCCGTGGAATACCTTCCTCACTGCCGGCAGTCTATGATATAAAAGCACCAAGGAATACACATGAACACCAGGTCCCACCTGTGTCATAATAAAACCGTACGGGGTAAGTACGAAGGCATAGCCGACTACTAAAACCCACAGTACCAACAAAGTCATAAACTGTATCACGAGGTCTGTCTAGACCGCCACATGATCGAAGCTGGCCACTCGCCCGCAGTATCAAATGGGCACGTCTAATCCTTGAACTTCTCGCAGCTCCGCATAGGCCACACACATAGGCCCGCATGAGGTATTCCGCGGGGAAGCTTACTCCCAAGATCGCCCCGACTCGCGATCCGCATGGGCCACATAGACCGCATGGCCATATAGACCGCACACTAACCTGGAACTCTCGTAGCTCCGCATAGGTCCCCTGGACCCGCATGAGGTATTCTCGAATCATAGTCCCAGACTGCCTGAGTATACCCCGCATCGGAGGGCAGCTTAACCCCCGGTATCATGTCAAGAGGTGAGTGGTACAATACTATCATAACGGCTTATCGTTAAACAACGTAAGCACAATCAAGGGAAACCCCTTTACACAAACATCACAAGATACTAACACACGTAGCATCCTAAACATGTTTACTTATCAAATCAACAAGAAAGTATTACCAGGCTATCACAAACCAACACAATCAAGTTATTCACACAAGGTACTTTCTACTTCATGTTAACAAGTTCGGGTTTTTATCCCCAAAGTACTTCATACATTAACTCTTTAAAAGATCCGTTTCTTTCACAAAAGTCACACAATACCCGTAGTATAAAAATAGAGTGACTATCTTTTTAAGTAAACCAAAACACTTCCCTTTGTAAAATCAAGTAACAACATTATTATTCAAACGTTCAAGTTTGCCTAATTTCAAATGCTCAAGTTTCTCATTTTCGAAGGGTTTCGTAGTTCATAGTTTTAATCACTTAATAATATAATTCTCTTTTAAAACAATCTGAGAACATATGCCTTAGGTGTGAGTAGGTTATTCCTGTTCATAACAATCTTAATAAAGCAACCATGATCCAGGAAATGTAATATCGTTTGTCTCATCTTAGCTTCTATGCAGATGGAGGTTTCTACTGGTTTTAATAATACTTAATTAGTCAAAACATTTCCCTTTATTAACGCTGCAGTGGTTTGTTCGATACTTATTCTGATTTCCGAAATCAGTAAAACATTATTCCTTTTAAAAACCAAGTACTCATTACTCACGAATGAGGTTTTACACTTTTTAACAAAATTCATATTAAGTCAAGTCTCTTATCTTTTAAGATCAAGTCTCTTAACTTCTAAAATCAGTAAACCATTCTTTTTATCTCTCTTAAGTCGTTATACCTAACTTCCCATAAAGCTAGTATAACTCTTAAACTTTTAAAACCAAGTATTACTCTTCTTTAAAAAAAAACGATTCTTAACTCTTCTGAAATACTTCAAGATTCTTATTATTAGACTCAAGTCAAAAGACATCGCAGTAAAACCACGTTCAGTTAACACACGTACGTCTACCGTACTATATATATTCTTTTAAAATATCATGCTCAAGAGGATAGGAAGAATCACACACCTCGCGACGATTATCGACTATTAGCAAAATTCTCTACCGCTATAACCCGGCTAGCCTTGTCCACCTTTCAAGTATAACATGCTACTCGCAGAACTTTCAACCTATAAAGGCATATACGTCTATCAACGTCTAGACTACTCTGTAGAATATTCTAAGCAGAGGGTTCTCTATTCTACAGAAAATTGGGCAGCACTTCCCTACCCGTTAAGCTACACAAGTCTCATCAAATACAAATCCCATGTAAATCTGCTTTAATCTTCTTCTTTAATATTCTTCTGATGTGATTTCAGTTCAATTCTTTTCTGTAATATCCTTCTATGAGTCTTATATTCATTTCTATACTACTACAGTATGTAATTTCCAATTACAATATAAGGACAAGAGTATTTACCTCGATAAGCCCAAAATTATCCAAGTTTAAATGTCGCTCCTGAGCAACGTTTAGCTCCTACTCTGAGCGCTCCAACCCGCTCCAAACAACCCTTAGAAGTTCTACACAACTTCTTCTTAATACTTCAACCAACTGTGAAGATTTTCCTTAGGGTTTCGTTTTGTGTGAAGGAAGTATAATAGTATTTACGGGCTTTTAGTATAGGGTAACCTTGGAATAATACAAGGTATTTGGGCGAAGGTATTTTGGAATAGTAACAATACTTGAGAGTATTTTTCTACCAGTGGGTATTTTACGAGAACAACTAGGCAAGGGGTTGTTTCGCCAAGGCCTTCTCAAGGGGGAGGGGGAGCTCTTTGGACGAGAGCTACACTAAGGGGGAGAGGGCTTCTCAAGACTTAGAAAATGTTTGTGGATGAAGAAGTCTTCAACAAAGGGGTGGTATTTATAGGGAAATCAATGGCCAAGATCAAGACAAGTGGTGGGCAAGTGGAGGGTGAGGATTTGCCCAAGTGCCCCCTATCCATCTACTCCTCAATTCACTCCAAACATTGAACCATGGTTTAGGCCACAAAATATGGCACAAAACGTGCACACCATCGGCCACAAGACCGCCCACTTGAGGGTGACAAGTGTCGCCCTCTCGTTGGTCCAAAATATTTCATCTCTCGGAAAAATCCGCAAAAATAATAAATGTCGCAACCGTAATTTTCCCCTCGCAAAGTTTGGAAAACGTTTCGTCGGAAAACAATTCTTTTCGCTAGTTATGCACAAATTTTGTCCCTTTGCCTACCTAAGGCTTAAACTTTTATACGTACGCCCTCACGTACATACTCTGGAAATACGGGGTATAACAGAACAACACCAACCAAATTCTTTCAATCTTCCACACAAAACCTAGAAAGACAGCTAGGTTTTCGCTTTGCGACTAACCCGAAAACTATCTTTTTCCGAGATTTTTCTATTGAGATACACTTACAATACACTCATGAACTTTGGTTTAAAGTGTGGAGCTTATTGGACAAGAAACAAATTTTTTTCCTTTTTGTTCTAAGTGAACCCGAGAGCTAGAAGAATGAGTTCTTCAATTTTGTGAAATTTTTGGCTAAGTCTTAAGCTTGTCTTGCACTACTAGTATTATATAGTGTAATGGAGGGTCATGATATAAACAATTGGGTGGTCTAGATAAGCTCCTAGCAAATATCAAGCCTTTGTGGGTCATTTGACTTGGTCAAGATTATCAAGCTTGCTACTTGCAAGACTTAGTCATCCAAAACTATGGTCAATGACCATTTTGGCCATGCCTAATTCGACCAAGGCATCAATAAGGGGGGGGGGGGGGTGACACGTGTCGCCCTCCCATTCGTCATAATAGTACGTTTTCCGAAAATTTCATAATTCCGATAAATTTTTACAAGTCTCAAATCTTAACACTTGTGAGTTCTTACGTACGTTCTTAAAGCATGTCCTGTAAATACGGGGTGTAACAAGGACCACCCGCCCGCAGTATCATTAAGCAATCCTACACCTGGGACTATTTCACCCGCATAGGTCGCGTGGACCCGCATGAGGTATTCCTCGCATGAGACTATTTCACCTGCATAAGCCCTTACGGACTCGCATGAGGTATTCCTCGTGATAGGTCAGATCCGCCCGCATGGGACTATTTCACCCGCATAAGCCCTTGCGGACTCGCATGAGGTATTCCTCGCATCGTGGGTAGCAAATCCACAGAATATGCAAATGCCACAAACCCGGGGAATGACCCCGAAATGAATAATATACCACTAGCACAAAACCGGCTATCATACATAACATAAGCACTACCGGCTTATCACACAATATATAAGCAAGTTAAGAATCCCCTAACTTCTTATTATTCTTGTTCACATACACTCTCATTTTAGTTTACTTAAGGCACTAACATGTCTTTTATAAAGATCCGGGAATTTAACCCAAGTACTACATACTTCTACTCTTTAAAACAAATGACTCTTTTTAGTATAACACTTCCAAGATACTATTAATCATAGTATCAAGTCGCAATTACGTTTCAAGACAAGTCACAATACCTTTAGAAATAAAGTTAGGTTTCTAAATCAAGTGACTCATTTTCTTATAAAACCTTAGGCAATTGATGCCTTAAAATAAAATTGCCTTTCATTAAAACAAGTCATTTATCATACTTAAGTTAGTTAGAGTAAACCACTCTTTTTAACTTTCCATAAAGCTATTATAACCAACTTCCCATAAAGCCGTTATACTAGCTTTATACATTAGCAACTTACATACTTCTTTATAACCGAGAGACTTAAACTTTCCAACAAAACAAGTATCAATAGTGTAAAGTCAATATATTCTACGGAAAATCGGACAGCACCTCCTTTGTTTCTACTCACTTGCCACCTTTTTCAAGGCCGAATTCAATAACCAAACACGCCACATTTAAGGCCCAATCAATGCAATTAACAATAGGGGATTACACGCCTACTAGACGTGTAAAATTCCGCCCCACAAAAGATACCAAACTAATACAAACTACTAGTCCAATTCGGCCACATTGAGATGCAACAATACCAATTCTTATCCAATTTCCATTTCAATCCAAGTTGTTAGCATAACATGATATCAAGTCGCAATCGATTATAACTACTATAATCTTCAAGTAAGTAACATGCGACGATTCTAATAAACAACCAAATTGTAATCCAACTTCACATGGCTTAAATGACAATTCGGATTTAAGGCTACAATCAATCCATAATACTAAAAAAACTTCAACACATAAACTTCATGCTAGCAACATGTAAAGCTAACAACAATATAAATAATCTTGTAACACTTTTAAGAGACAAGATTATTACCTCAACGAATCTTAATCCAACTCCAAATACGAAGTCGCTCATTAGCAACTTAGAGCCTCTTTAAGACACTTCAATCTGCCAATTGAGACCCTTAGAACAACACCAACCAATTTCCTTCAATCTTCCAAACAAAACCTAGAAAAACAACTAGGTTTTCACCTTGCGACTAATACGAAAACTATCTTTTTCCAGGATTTTTCTATTGAGATACACTTACAATACCCTTAGGTACCTTGGTTTAAAGTATGGAGCTTATTGGACAAAAATTGAAATTTTTTTCTTCTTGGAACCCCCATTGCCGTGAGCCCTCTTTGTGAGCAAGAACAAGTTTCCAAAATTTTCTAAGTGTTGAGAATGACAAAGTATTGCACTACTAGTGTACATATATAAAATAATGGAGGGTCTAGATTAGTACATATGGATGGCTTGGATGAGTTTCACATGGATCAAGCCAAGTGGCCCTTTGACAAGTCAACAATGTCAAGCTCTTTGTCTTTGCAAGACTTGGCCATTTAAATTATGGTCAAATGACCATTGTAACCATGACAATTTCTTCCAAGTCCACAAAGGAGGGGGTGACACATGTCGCCCTCCCATTCGTCGCAATATTTCGTTTTACGACAATTCCAAAATTCCGATAAATTTTTACTCGTCTCAAATCTTAATATTTTTGGGTTCTTGCTTTCGGTCTTATAAACATATCCTGAAATTCCGGGGTGTAACATTCTTCCCCCCTTAGAAACATTCGTCCCTGAATGTTCCTTTGGGAGTCAAACTTAAAGATAGCGACATAGTCTCCTTACAACCCCTACATACCAATAATGCCACACGTGGCCACATAACAATGCTCATACTAAAATGTCAACCTGAACCACCATGTGTCCACGTCTGTTATCTGCATAAAGCTTCTGCTGACTCTGAGCTTACTCATAATCTTTCCTGGATAAGCTTCACCTTATCCACAGCCCACTGAATCAAGTCTGGATCAAATAACTGAACCTCGCCTTCGCCTATGTCGAACCAACTAACCGGCGATATACACTATCTTACATACAAGGACTCATACAGGGCCATCTGAATACTGGAAGGGTATCTGTTATCGTACGTAACTCAACAAGAGGCAATTAAACCTCCCGGCTATTTCTGAAATCAAGAACACAGGCCCGCAACCTATCCTCAAGTGCCTGGATAGTACGCTGCTCGTCTGGCTCCGAGGGTGTAATGCAACACTGAGACTCACCTGTGTCCCTAAAACCCTTCTGAAAAACCTCCAGAAGTTATCTGTAATTGAGCTCATCTGTCTGACATCATAAACATAGGAACCCCGTGCAGTCTCACAATCCCCCTACTATAAAAGCTAGCACGAACCTCAGCCGAGTAAGTGGTCCTAACCGGAAGAACACGGCTGGTTTCGTCAGCCTATTTACCATGACCCCAGGGAGTCGCATGTCACGACCCGAACCCGGGCCCGTGACTGGTGCCTTACCCCGGGCACCCAAGTAGCCATACATCAGAGTAATCAGCGGAATATAAAACAAGACATGAATAAAGTGAAGTGTAAAACAGTTATCTGAGAAAAGTTGCCTTTCGGCATAAATATATAACAACTAGAACAGTTACATCCCTTTTTACAATTCTGCCCACAACAGTACTACAGACCTCTAAGAATGATATGAAACAATGGCGGGACAGGGCCCCGCCATACCCCTGAATGTAAGCACTTACAACGACAGGGGACTATACCACTGATAAGCCTCCGGAGAAACGGAGCTTCCCAAACGCTGAACTGTGACCCTAAGAGCGAGGATCAACACTGGTGTACCTCTACCTGCGGCATGAACGCAGCCCCCCGAAGGAGGTCAGTACAACAGGTACCAAGTATGTGAAACTGAAAATACTGTAAATGAAATCATAGTAGTCTATATAAAGCAGGAGACATGTATGATAACCAAACTATAGTTCACAATAAATAAGCAGTCATGTCAAGTCAGGGACTCACGCCCTCAAAGTCATCACTCAAATACAACTATGGGTCTCACGCCCACAACATCAATCATGCCCGTGGAATATCTTCCTCACTGCCGGCAGTCTATGATATAAAAGCACCAAGGAATACACATGGTTATTCCACTACTAAAACCGTAAGGGGTAAGTACGAAGGCATAGCCGACTACTAAAACCCATGCACTAACAAGGTCATAAAGCGTATCATGAGATCTGTCTAGACCGCCACATGATCGAAGCCGCCACTCGCTCGCGCAGATCTAATGTACGGCGTCTAGTCACGAACTTCCGCACTCCGCATAAGCAACTCCGATGGCCCGCATGAGGTATTCTCCGCATCGAGGGTAGCTACTCCCGCAACGCCCCGACTCGCAGTCCGCATGGCCACATAGACCGCATGACCATAAAGGCCGCACACTAACCTGGAACTCTCGTAGCTCCGCATAGGTCACACAAACCCGCATGAGGTATTCTCGAATCATAGGTCACACAGACCCGCCTGAGTCTACCCCGCATCGGAGGGCAGCTTAACCCCCGGAATCATGTCAAGAGGTGAGTGATATAATACTAACATAACAGCTTATCGTTAAACAACATAAGCACAACAAGGGAAACCCCTTTATACAAACATCACAAGACACTAACACACGTAGCATCCTAACATGTCTACTTATCAAACCATCTTACTACACTTTCCAGAATCAATACAAGACTTTCATAAAAAAAATAAGTAAACCGTTCCTTCTATCTTCCTTAAGTCGTTATACCTAACTTCCCATAAAGCTAGTATAACACTTAAGCTTTTAAAACCAAGTATTTCTTTTCTTTCAAAAATGGTTAATAACTCTTTTGAAATACTTCCAGATTCTTATTATTTAAACTCAAGTCAAAAGACATCAAAGTAAAACCAAAACAATTTCCATACCTTCTTTTAAAACAAATGCACTTCTCCTTTAAAAGTCAAGTAGCAATATACTTTTTAAACCAAGTGTCTTACTCTTTTAAAAACAAGTAATCTATACCTTTAAATCAAATTACTTCTCCTTTCCCAAAATCAAGTTGTTTATAAGTCAAGTTATCATTTTAAATCCAATGATAAAACCATTCTTATTTTCGAAATCAAGATAACTTTATTCTTTAAAATACCACACACCCATTAATCATGAGTGAGATTTTACAACTTTTTAACATAATTCAAGTCCTTAATGTTTCATAACAAGTCACTTAACTTTGGAATCAAGTCAAGGACACAAAAGGAAAATCAACTTCCTTTAAACACACGTGCGTCTACCGCACTAAATATATTTCACAAATATCATGCTAGAAAGGATAGGAAGAGGTTCACATACCTCGCGACGATTATCGACAATTAGCAAAACGCTCCAAAGTACTCTAACCTTGCTCGCCTTTTCCACCCTTCAAGTAGAATACGCTACTCGTAGTACTTCAACCTATAAAGGCCACAAAACGTCTATCAACCTCTAGCTCTCTTCGTAGAATAATTCTAGATACAAGATTCCTTATTCTACGGAAAATTCAGCAGCACCTCCCCCCCCCCCCCGCAACCACATAAAACTCCTCCTCAAACGAGGCCTGCTACCAAACCAACAATTCCAGGGGGGTTACACGTCTAACCGGACGTGTACAATTCTACTCCACAATAATACTACAAGTCTACTGCAAATACAGTCCAATGTAAATATAGTTCAATTCCTTATAATTATACTTCTAATATATCTTATACTCAATGATTAACTACTACAACATGTAATTTCCAATTACAATAGGGGGACATAGATCATTACCTCGATAAGCCCAAAATTATCCAAGATTATAAGTCGATCACGAGCAACGTTTAGCTCGATTCCTGACGCTCCAACCCGCTCCAAGAAACCCTTAGAAGTTTCCAAATAACTTCTCTTAACACTTCATCTAAGCTATGAAGATTTTTCTAGGGCTTCGTTTTTGCGACTAAAGGAATAAAGTAGAATTTCCTGCCCTAGTATTGAAATAACTTGGAATACAACTAGGGATACTAGGCTAAGGTATTTGGGACTATATCAACACTTGAAGAATTTTTCCTACACCAGGGGAGAGTAGGGCGAGAACCTCAACAAAGGGGGAGTATTTTGTGACTTAGAATCTTAAAGTGTGGATGAAATAAGTCTTGAAACAATGGGGTATTTATAGGAAAATCAATGGCCAAGATCTAGGCAAGTGTGTGGTGAGGATGGGGTACATGTGTGTCGGTAGTTGGCCAACCATTTGGCTACCACAAAATGGGACAAGTGGCCACCACAAAATGGGCCACTTGTCCACCTAAACGCCCCACTGCCTTCTCCAATTCGGCCAACATGGCCACACGGTGACACGTGTCGCCCCTACTCGGCCCAAAATATTTCATCTTCCAAAATATCCGCAATGCCAAAAATCCGAAAATAAAGTGGGCCCCACAAAACCGTAAATTCTCCCGTGGGCCCCACGTGACCAATTTCGGAAATAAAATTCCATAATTCTCAAATATTCCAAAAAGTCCGAATACCAAATCTGGGAATCCAATTCCCATTAACGAACATTTTTCCTTCTCAAAAATTCGGAAACTTTTCCGTCGAAAAATCACATCTTTCTTCCTTTCCAATTTTAATGTCGTATTTACGTACGTACGTCCTCATATACATACACTGGAACTACGGGGTGTAACATTCTCCCCTCCTTAGAAACATTCGTCCCGAATGTTCCTTCTCAAGACAGATAACGATCAAGTTCCTTATAGCTTAACCAATTTGCAAATGCCACACATGGCCACAGAAAACACCCGCGCAAATACTTACATCAAAGTCCACGAGGAATCACCTCTAACATCACAAAAACTCCCACCCAAGGGCTAAAAGATATTCCCTTCGCACCTTCACTTTACAAACGAAATGATCACAATTATGTTCTTAACACATGCTCGCTTCTTCCCTTACTCGTCGTACCCTTCTCGTACACTCGAACTCTTTCTCACAACTTACCACATTTCTGCTACTGCTCCAGTTTCCAAATCTCGTCATACCCTTTCCGGGGTGGTACCTTCAAGAAGGCCCACCGTCAACCTGAACTCTAAGTGTCGCCGACTATCCGAACGCACTCGCTGACTCGAGCCGCCAAAATCTCTTACGATAAGCTTCACCTTATCCACATCCTGCCGAAACAAGTATGAACCAACTATCTGAACTTTGCCAACATCGAACCAATCGACCAGCAACTTACACTTCCGCCACTACAAGGCGTCATAAGGCGATATCCGAATACTGAAATGGTAGCTATAAAACACTCCCTCAACAGGAGGCAACAATCCTCACAGCTACCCCTGAAATCCAAACACTGGCCCGAGGGCGAATGCGATACTAAGACTCACCTGAGTTCCTACCCTGCCTGGTAAAAACCTCCAGAAAAGAAACAGCTGTAAACTGGGCTCCACTGCCTGTCATAAGGTGAAAGTAGGCACCTCGTGCAACCTTACAACCTTCCTGATATAACATCTCGCATAACCCTCTGCCGAGTAAACGGTCCTGACTGAAAGACAAGATGGGCTGACCTCATCGGCCCGACTACTGGTCGAACGCTTCCACGAACTCGTACGATGGTTAACTAAACTTGGGCCTAACACCCTCGTGAACCTATCATCTAGCGGGACCACCTCAACCGACCCACCACTTTCCGGTTACGGGTTGACTCGCGATATGGCCTCAACCCGACCCACTTCGTACTAAACTCGTTCCCGATCCGGAACAATCTTACCAATTCACGTCATGAAAGCTACCACTTTCATCTCACACTACCCATGGAATTATCCCATAAATACACCACGTATACCGAGTACTTCGACAAAGACCAACCGTAAAATCATCCACTCAGGACGGCCTTGCATCCAAGGTCCCAACTGTTATAAATTCTAAGGCTCCCCATTTTCTCGTCCCCAGACTTACCCTTTACAACTACCCATGTTTTCTAATCACAATTAACACAATTCTATCAGAACATAACACTTAAGGTATACTCATCTTATCACACATACAAATCTCTAGAGGGTTAAGGATATACCTGCATCTACTGCTTCACTTCCCTTTGTCGTTCTAATCAATCTCGC
This sequence comes from Przewalskia tangutica, assembly GCA_029844215.1. Classification (NCBI taxonomy): domain Eukaryota; kingdom Viridiplantae; phylum Streptophyta; class Magnoliopsida; order Solanales; family Solanaceae; genus Przewalskia; species Przewalskia tangutica. The sequence goes on from CM056727.1 coordinate 73,004,764, forward strand.
CTGTTGGGCGATAGCTAGGGAAGATGATGAATTAGCCATCGATCCCGGGTGAGTCTCTACATCCGCGCCACATCTGGTCGGACAATTTCTGCAAGATGGCCCCTGCCGAGAGCAAAACAATTTGTTGAAGAAGTCGACACTCTCCACAATGTCACTTACCACAATGGCCACATCGAGGTGGGGTGGCCTCCTCGCTAACACCCCTTCCTCTCTAAACCATCGAATCCAGAATCGACTGGTAGGCTAAGTCATCCCACATGTATCCTCCTACTAGGACATTCTTCTCGCATGGCCCCGACGCCACCGTAAAACAAGCGTTAGTAAAAGACGACATTTCTGGGATGGCGTCTACCACATAGTGAACATAGAGGAAAATCGAATCTGGGCCGGGGAACCTATATAAAATCGTGAACCGAAACCACGAGTTAGACCAACTCCTAAATACCCGAGCGTCACGAAGTGCGCGGAGGACCACTCTGTCGGGCGGAGGCGCATAACCGGCTGGCGAGAAGGTGCGCCTCGAAAGTTACCAAAGGACCTGCTATTCTCGCCCTCTTCGCTGATCTTGGTTAGTACGTCGATCTCTACGTTCCTCGATCGCTGCGTGTAAGCATGTACGCGGGCAATGTCCATGTCCGATCAAGAGCTACTCTTGTACAACTCGCTAGATAATCGTCATGTCCCGTGACATATCGGCACTCTATCCTCCATGTACGCCACTAAAGCGGGACATAACGAGCCAATAAGTCAAACTCTATATCGTATTCCCGAACCGTTCGCCTGCTCGCCAACCTCATAAATCTATCTCGCCCGAGCTCTCTCATGGCGAGGGCAAAAAGTGTGTAAGAAATGCCTCGAGGTCTCGATCACTTTCATGATCCGCAGAATCGTCGAATAAACTCGATGATCTTCCTCGCCCTCAATCCATAGAACTCGGTGGATCGCAACTCAAGAAGCCCCGATGCCTCAAACTATCGGATCTAGGGTGAACCATCGGTATGCTTCGGAACCACCGGCTCCGTCCGCCCTCATTCCCACCACGGACTAGCTAGTACAGGGCCGTCTCCTTGTAACTCATATCCTTTGTTCTCGGCCGGGACTAGAGGCTCGTATCGTGGTCTCGGTAGGCTACCGCTATCGCTCTAAACTCTCTCAGGGCTAGCGGCGTCGTAGAACTCCCGAATGAAGCGCTGTCTCGGATAATGAATGGGCGTGCCAGTAACCTTCGTGCTCTACTCGCGACTCCTCGCCGCTTGCCCTTCTGGGCTCTGGTTGTCTTGCGTAGAGGCATAACGGGTGAAAAGAATACGTCAGAGGGAGTCCAACTTATAACACAGCTCTAAGGCACGATCTCAGAGTGAGAAGAATGGAAACCAATCCTAAATATCCTGCAGCCTCACGATTATAGGTGTGCACAACACACCGATAATCAAGACTCTACTAGATACGGTCAGACACTTTCCAAGGATTAATCGCTCGATACCACTTTTGTCACGACTCAACCCGGGCGTGGATCGTGCCTTACCCGCACCCAAGTAGCCATACATCGAGTAATCGGAATATAAAACAAGACATGAATAAAGTGAAGTGTAAAGCTTATACGAGAAAAGTTGCCTTTCGGCATAAATATATAACAACTAGAAACGATTACATCCCTTTTTACAATTACGCCACAACGATTTCTGCACCTCTAAGAATGATATGAAACAATGGCGGACGGGGCCGCCATACCTGAATGTAGCACTTACAACGACAGGGACTATACCACCGATAAGCCTCGGAGAAACGGAGCTTCCCAAACGCTGAATCGTGACCTAAGAGCGAGGATCAACACGGTGTACCTCACTGCGGCATGAGCGCACCCGGCGAGGTCGATAACAGTACCAAGTATGTGAAATCAAAATATCAGAAATGAAATCATAGTAGTCTATATAAAGCAGGAGACATGTATGATAACCAAACTATAGTTCACAATAAATATGCAGTCATGTCAAGTCAGGGACTCACGCCCTCAATGTCATCACTCAAATACAACTATGGGTCTCACGCCCACAACATCAATCATGCGTGGAATATCTTCCTCACCGGCTAGCCTATGATATAAAGCACCAAGGAATACACATAGTTATTCCACTACTAAAACCGCACGGTAAGTACGAAGGCATAGCCGACTACTAAAACCAGCATCAACAAGGTCATAAACTGTATCATGAGATCTGTCTAGACCGCCACATGATCGAAGCTGGCCACTCGCCCGCAGTATCTAATGTGCGCGTCTAGTCATGAACTTCCCGCATCTCCGCATAAGCCACTCCGATGGCACGCATGAGGTATTCCCCGCATCGAGGGTAGCTACTCCCCGGCAACGTCCCGCCTCGCATCCGCGTAGCCACATAGACCGCGTGACCATAAAGGCCGCACACTAACACGAACTCTCGTAGCTCCGCATAGGTCACACAAACCCGCATGAGGTATTCTCGAATCATAGGTCACACAGACACCGAGTCTACCCGCGTGACGGAGGCGCCAACCCCTAATCATGTCAAGAGGTGAGTGATATAATACTAACATAACAGCTTATCGTTAAACAACATAAGCACAACAAAGGAAACCACTTTATACAAACATCACAAGACACTAACACACGTAGCATCCTAACATGTCTACTTATCAAACCATCTTACTACACTTTCCAGAATCAATACAAGACTTTCATAAAAAAAAATAAGTAAACCGTTCATTCTATCTTCCTTAAGTCGTTATACCTAACTTCCCATAAAGCTAGTATAACACTTAAGCTTTTAAAACCAAGTATTTATTTTCTTTCAAAAATGGTTAATAACTCTTTTGAAATACTTCCAGATTCTTATTATTTAAACTCAAGTCAAAAGACATCAAAGTAAAACCAAAACAATTTCCATACCTTCTTTTAAAACAAATGCACTTCTCCTTTAAAAGTCAAGTAGCAATATACTTTTTAAACCAAGTGTCTTACTCTTTTAAAAACAAGTAATCTATACCTTTAAATCAAATTACTTCTCCTTTCCCAAAATCAAGTTGTTTATAAGTCAAGTTATCATTTTAAATCCAATGATAAAATCATTCTTATTTTCGAAATCAAGATAACTTTATTCTTTAAAAGACCACACACCCATTAATCATGAGTGAGATTTTACAACTTTTTAACATAATTCAAGTCCTTAATGTTTCATAACAAGTCACTTAACTTTGGAATCAAGTCAAGGACACAAAAGGAAAATCAACTTCCTTTAAACACACGTGCGTCTACCACACTAAATATATTTCACAAATATCATTCTAGAAAGGATAGGAAGAGGTTCACATACCTCGCGACGATTATCGACAATTAGCAAAACGCTCCAAAGTACTCTAACCTTGCTCGCCTTTTCCACCCTTCAAGTAGAATACGCTACTCGTAGTACTTCAACCTATAAAGGCCACAAGCGTCTATCAACCTCTAGCGCTCTTCGTAGAATAATTCTAGATCCAAGATTCCTTACACTACGGAAAATTCAGCGGACCTCCCCGCAACCACATAAAACTCCTCCTCAAACGAGGCACGCTGCGAAACCAACAATTCGGGGGTTACACGTCTAACCTGACGTGTACAATTCTACTCCACAATAATACTACAAGTCTACTGCAAATACAGTCAATGTAAATATAGTTCAATTCCTTATAATTATACTTCCAATATATCTTATACTCGATGATTAACTACTACAACATGTAATTTCCAATTACAATAGGGACATAGATCATTACCTTGATAAGCCCAAAATTATCCAAGATTATAAGTCGATCTGAGCAACGTTTAGCTCGATTCTGACGCTCAACCCGCTCCAAGCAACCCTTAGAAGTTTCCAAATAACTTCTCTTAACACTTCATCTAAGCTATGAAGATTTTTCTAGGCCGTTTTTGCGACTAAAGGAATAAAGTAGAATTTTCGTGCTCCTAGTATTGAAATAACTTGGAATACAACTAGGGATACTAGGCTAAGGTATTTGGGACTATATCAACACTTGAAGAATTTTTCCAACACCAAGGGGGAGAGTAGGACGAGAACCTCAACAAAGGGGGAGTATTTTGTGACTTAGAATCTTAAAGTGTGGATGAAATAAGTCTTGAAACAATGGGGTATTTATAGGAAAATCAATGGCCAAGATCTAGGCAAGTGTGTGGTGAGGATGGGGTACATGTGTGTCGGTAGTTGGCCAACCATTTGGCTACCACAAAATGGGACAAGTGGCCACCACAAAATGGGCCACTTGTCCACCTAAAAACGTCCCACTTGGCCTTCTCCAATTCGGCCAACATGGCCACACGGGGGTGACACGTGTCGCCCCCGTACTCGTCCAAAATATTTCATCTTTCGAAAATATCCGCAATGCCAAAAATCCGAAAATAAAGTGGGCCCCACAAAACCGTAAATTCTCCCGTGGGCCCCACGTGACCAATTTCGGAAATAAAATTCCATAATTCTCAAATATTCCAAAAAGTCCGAATACCAAATCTGGGAATCCAATTCCCATTAACGAACATTTTTCCTTCTCAAAATTCGGAAACTTTTCCGTCGAAAAATCACATCTTTCTTCCTTTCCAATTTTAATGTTGTATTTACGTACGTACGTCCTCATATACATACACTGGAACTACGGGGTGTAACATCGCACTTCCTCTGAGTACGATGCCACCCTGTAACATGATCCATTTTAATTACCTCTCATGTCTAAGTCGGGGTCTAAATCACCTGTAATAGCCCACTGGGCTTCTGGTGTTCAACCATGACCTGCTACTAATTCGGACACTAAGCAACAAACCCTGCTACGTCCCTCTTCAGGCCATCTTACCAATACCTACATCTGAGGCCATGATACATCTTGGTCGACCCCGAACAAAATAAAGCAAGAAGCGCGCGTGCCTCACTAAAACTTGCACAAGTCTGCGGCGCACACACAAACTTTTCGTAACACGACCCATCCGGTGCTACACAAATGCTCTTCTCTTCTTGGAGATCCGTATCTCGATATCATATCATAACTGGATCCTCAAACTGTCGCCTCTTTACCTCTTCGACGAAGGAAGACTCGACAACCTCTCGGATTTAAAGCTCCATTAACCTTGGAACAAATAATCGAACCCCTAGGCTCGGTAACTGAAGAATCTCACGGACCACGTCCAGTCTATCTGGCTGCCCATCTGGCATACTACCCTTAGATCCGCGACTAAGAGTATCTTTAACTGTCTTGGCTTTCCCTGGGTGGTATAGGATATCGATATCACAATCCTTGAATAACTCTACCCACCGTCGCTGTCGCAAATTCAACTGCCTCTGTCAGAAGATATACCTGAGGCTCTTGTGGTCTGCACAAATATTCACATGAAGTCTATATATACGTCATGCCCCCAAATCTTCAAGGCACGATTTAACTGCCGCCAACTCTAAATCGTGAGTGGCGTAATTTCCTTTCCTGCTTCCCTAACTACCGGGAAAACATAAGCTCTATCCTTATCGGGTTGCGTCAGCACACAACCTAGCCCAACACCCAACGTGTTATCATAATAACCTAACCCTCTAGTCTTTCAGGAGGTGTTAGAACTGTAGTCGAGTCAACTTATCTTCCAATAACTGGAAGTCTTTCTCATCCCTGCGAAATATTCGGGTATCCTTAATCTCACTTATGGTTCCTATTTCCCTTTCTCTGTTGCAACCAAACTTGGTCACTAAACTTAGATTTGATTCATTTGCTTGCCTCCTGGCTAATACTTCCTGTCAATCACAATTTAGGGGGGGAGGTTTTCCTTGATCTCGTCAAGTAACAATCCTATTATTCTCTCCCAGCTCGTAGAGATAATAGCCAGGTGTTACCACATTTCCTCGAAATGTTCTTACTTCCCATTATTTACTAATGGTCTTTACACTGGTCTGGGGTAGTCATATCTCGTGCAACTTACATAACCATAGTCGTATTCTCCTTTATCATTCTGGCCATATCCTTACCTTAGGCTTATTATTAGCAAAAGTATTTCTATCTTGATTCATAATCGCGATTTCATACAAGCGTACAACTGCATTTATATCTTTACGATACTTATCGACCAATTCGTACATCGTTCTTAATTACTGACACAACACTTTTCCCACGGTTATCCACAATGTAACCTATGGCATGGCGATACCAAACACCTTACCAGGTCTCATATCCTGCGTCTAACAACAACATGGGTACACATAACCCCATGTCATAAAGCGTCGCTTTACGTGGGGGAGAGAACTTATCACCCTTTTATAAACTTTCCTTGGAGTCACAACCCTAATCACAGGGTCCTCTTGCGGTCCAGTAAATATCTAATCATCACGCACCGCCTTAAAGTCATGTAGATTTTCAAACCTACCAAAGATGCCCTCAGCTTTCCGCCGGCAGCACTCGTACTTATTTTATTTTTGCCTTGTACATTTTCCTGAAATTATCCGGAAGGTCGTGGCCCTGACCGCCACACCAAACCAACTCCAAGTACCCCCAAGGGCACTTAACATAAATTCCTTCAACTTCAATTATAACTTACTTTCTGCGTCAATTTACCTCAAGTGAACAAGTCACACAGACTTAAAAAAAAGGAAAACAATAATGCCAAAGTAGGAAGGATAATTCACTAGTTACTACCACTTCTCTTCCTTTACACTGGATAATCAGCTTACCAGAAAACTGGAATCGAGCCAATCTCTCTCTGCAGTCAACGTTGGCATAACAAGAGGCCAACTAGCCCGTACTCATAATGACCTCTATGTCTGTCATAACAGCTCTGCTAGGTCTGCTAGGGTCCAACGACTGTATCGTTACCGGCAATTATCTACCCGCTCAGCTACCACCCAACACTCACGGGTGTAGTCACCTCGAAAGGTCCTCATGGATTCAGGCTTTATTTCTTTACACTTGGTTGCTCTCTTTTTCACTGGTCGTACTCTTTCCGTACTTCCAAACTTATACTAGCATACGTACATAAATTCCATACTAATTCTGGCCTCCACTCTTTGGAGTTACTAAATTAAACAATATAAGGCCCATTCCGGCTCTCACACTGGTTCGGTGGAACACGTCCACGAACCCGTAAAACGATTAACTAGACTCGGGCTTGTACCCTCGTGACCCTGTCACGTAGCGGGACTACTATCAACTGACCCCACCCCATAAACGGGTACACTAACTTCTCATATACTATAATCGGGTCACAACCCTAATCACAGGGTCCTCTTGCGGTCCAGTAAATATCTAATCATCACGCACCGCCTTAAAGTCATGTAGATTTTCAAACCTACCAAAGATGCCCTCAGCTTTCCGCCGGCAGCACTCGTACTTATTTTATTCTTGCCTTGTACATTTTCCTGAAATTATCCGGAAGGTCGTGGCCCTGACCGCCACACCAAACCAACTCCAAGTACCCGAGGCACTTAACATAAATTCCTTCAACTTCAATTATTACTTACTTTCTGCGTCAATTTACCTCAAGTGAACAAGTCACACAGACTTAAAAAAAAGGAAAACAATGATGCCAAAGAAGGAAGGATAATTCACTAGTTACTACCACTTCTCTTCCTTTACATTGGATAATCAGCTTACCAGAAAACTGGAATCGAGCCAATCTCTCTCTGCGGTCAACGTTGGCATAACAAGAGGCCAACTAGCCCATACTCATAATGACCTCTATGTCATACAGCCGCCCGCTAGGTCTGCTAGGTCCAACGGCGTATCGTTCACGCAATTATCTACCCGCTCAGCTACCACCCAACACTCACGGGTGTAGTCACCTCGAAAGGTCCTCATGGATTCAGGCTTTATTTCTTTACACTTGGTTGCTCTCTTTTTTCACTGGTCGTACTCTTTCCGTACTTCCAAATTTATACTAGCATACATACATAAATTCCATACTAATTCTGGCCTCCACTCTTTGGAGTTACTAAATTAAACAATATAAGGCCCATTCCGGCTCTCACACAGGTTACGGTGGAACACGTCCACGAACGTAAAACGATTAACTAGACTCGGGCTTGTACCTGCGTGACCTGCCACGTGGCGGACTACTATCAACTGACCCCACCCCATAAACGGGTACACTAACTTCTCATATACTATAATCGGGTCACAACCCTAATCACAGGGTCCTCTTGCGGTCCAGTAAATATCTAATCATCACGCACCGCCTTAAAGTCATGTAGATTTTCAAACCTACCAAAGATGCCCTCAGCTTTCCGCCGGCAGCACTCGTACTTATTTTATTCTTGCCTTGTACATTTTCCTGAAATTATCCGGAAGGTCGTGGCCCTGACCGCCACACCAAACCAACTCCAAGTACCCCCAAGGGCACTTAACATAAATTCCTTCAACTTCAATTATTACTTACTTTCTGCGTCAATTTACCTCAAGTGAACAAGTCACACATACTTAAAAAAAAGGAAAACAATGATGCCAAAGAAGGAAGGATAATTCACTAGTTACTACCACTTCTCTTCCTTTACACTGGATAATCAGCTTACCAGAAAACTGGAATCGAGCCAATCTCTCTCTGCGGTCAACGTTGGCATAACAAGAGGCCAACTAGCCCATACTCATAATGACCTCTATGTCTGTCATAACATCCCTGCTAGGTCTGCTAGGGTCCAACGACTGTATCGTTACCGGCAATTATCTACCCGCTCAGCTACCACCCAACACTCACGGGTGTAGTCACCTCGAAAGGTCCTCATGGATTCAGGCTTTATTTCTTTACACTTGGTTGCTCTTTTTTTTCACTGGTCGTACTCTTTCCGTACTTCCAAACTTATACTAGCATACGTACATAAATTCCATACTAATTCTGGCCTCCACTCTTTGGAGTTACTAAATTAAACAATATAAGGCCCATTCCGGCTCTCACAACCTGGTTCTGGTGGAACACGTCCACGAACCCGTAAAACGATTAACTAGACTCGGGCTTGTACCCTCGTGACCCTGTCACGTAGCGGGACTACTATCAACTGACCCCACCCCATAAACGGGTACACTAACTTCTCATATACTATAATCGGGTCACAACCCTAATCACAGGGTCCTCTTGCGGTCCAGTAAATATCTAATCATCACGCACCGCCTTAAAGTCATGTAGATTTTCAAACCTACCAAAGATGCCCTCAGCTTTCCGCCGGCAGCACTCGTACTTATTTTATTCTTGCCTTGTACATTTTCCTGAAATTATCCGGAAGGTCGTGGCCCTGACCGCCACACCAACTCCAAGTACCGAGGGCACTTAACATAAATTCCTTCAACTTCAATTATTACTTACTTTCTGCGTCAATTTACCTCAAGTGAACAAGTCACACATACTTAAAAAAAAGGAAAACAATGATGCCAAAGAAGGAAGGATAATTCACTAGTTACTACCACTTCTCTTCCTTTACCTTTGGATAATCGACTTACGAAAGCGGAATCGAGCGATCTCTCTGCGGTCAACGTTGGCATAACAAGAGGCCAACTAGCCCATACTCATAATGACCTCTATGTCTGTCATAACATCCCTGCTAGGTCTGCTAGGGTCCAACGACTGTATCGTTATCGGCAATTATCTACCCGCTCAGCTACCACCCAACACTCGCGGGTGTAGTCACTCGAAAGGTCCTCGTGGATTCAGGCTTTATTTCTTTACACTTGGTTGCTCTTTTTTTTTTTTCCCTGGTCGTACAATTTCCGTCCTTCCAAACTTATACTAGCATACGTCATAAATTCCATACTAATTACGCCTCACTCTTTGGAGTTACTAAATTAAACAATATAAGGCCCATTCGGCTCACAACTGGTTCGGTGGAACACGTCCCACGAACCCGTAAAATGATTAACTAGACTCGGGCTTGTACCACCGTGACCTGTCGCGTGGCGGGACTACTATCAATGACCCGCCCATAAACGGGTACACTAACTTCTCATATACTATAATCGGGTTGTCTTGTCCACAACAACCATACTTACTCCATACGGATCTCACCCGTACCATTCTCGAAATCCCACTACATAGCTCAATCTATTAACATAGTCTTCCATTAAGTCCCTTAATTAACCTCTTAAGGGTCCATTACATTCTCACACAACTCATCATCACCTAATTATCTCAAATTAGCACGTAAAACTTTGATGAGAGTTCCTTAACTGTTCATACCTTCCCGGTATTTATTTAGTCCTTACCAAATCCTGGTAATCTAAAATCATCGTAGGCAACACATATGTGACCCCCATACGTAAATCTGTATAGTTGTATGTCCCAATACCAACTATACTACAAACATTACCAACCTGGATACGCAATCCACATAATCTTTCCTGGGTCACTGCTGCCTTTCTCGTAGCTGCAAATAATCAATACTTGTTAGGGAGAGACAACCCTAACCATACAGCTCTATCGCACGATCTTAGAGTGAGAAGAATGGAAACCAATCCTAAATCTCCTGCAACCTACTGATTATAGATGTGGTGCACAACACACCGATAATCAAGACTCTACTAGACACGCGATGCACTTTCCGAGGACTAATCGCTCGATACCACTTTTGTCACGACCGACCAGAAGCATGGTGCCTACACAGGCACCCTCGTATACATCAGAGAATAGCAGTAGAACATACACAACTGATAAAAATGCTTAACATAAAATAACAACAGGCTGGCCGATAAGGCCACCTTCCGTAAGCTATACAAATAAAACAATACATTTTTCTTTACAACCCAAACCACAATGTGACTACTGCACCTCTAAGAATAAAAACTACGGCGGACGGGGCCCGCCATACCACGAATGTACAACAACCGACAATACCAGGATAAGCCTCGAAATAAATGAGCTTCTCAGCGGTGAGCAGTGATCCTAGAGCGAGGATCAAGAACTGCACTCTACTGCGGCGTGACGCGGCCTCAAGGAGGTCGAGACAACATGTACCAAATATGTGGCCCGAAATGCGTAATGAAATCATAAGTCTAAAATAAAGCGGAGCGGTATGATAACTCGATTAACGATTACGGTGCCTTACTAACAATGAGAGTAAATAGTAGTATACTTACAATATAAAATAGGAAGCTCACGATAAAAGCGGGACCACCCGCCAGATGTCATTAAGCAATCCTACACTGGGACTATTTCACCGCGTAGGTCGCGTGGACCCGCATGAGGTATTCCTCGCGTGGGACTATTTCACCGCGTAAGCCCTTACGGACTCGCGTGAGGTATTCTCGCGATAGTGTATCCGCGCGTGGGACTATTTCACCCGCATAAGCCCTTGCGGACTCGCATGAGGTATTCCTCGCATCGTGGGTAGCAAATCCACGGAATATGCAAATGCCACAAACCCGGGGAATGACCCCGAAATGAATAATATACCACTAGCACAAAACCGGCTATCATACATAACATAAGCACTACCGGCTTATCACACAATATATAAGCAAGTTAAGAATCCCCTAACTTCTTATTATTCTTGTTCACATACACTCTCATTTTAGTTTACTTAAGGCACTAACATGTCTTTTATAAAGATCCGGGAATTTAACCCAAGTACTACATACTTCTACTCTTTAAAACAAATGACTCTTTTTAGTATAACACTTCCAAGATACTATTAACCATAGTATCAAGTCGCAATTACGTTTCAAGACAAGTCACAATACCTTTAGAAATAAAGTTAGGTTTCTAAATCAAGTGACTCATTTTCTTATAAAACCTTAGGCAATTGATGCCTTAAAATCAAATTGCCTTTCATTAAAACAAGTCATTTATCATACTTAAATTAGTTAGAGTAAACCACTCTTTTTAACTTTCCATAAAGCTATTATAACCAACTTCCCATAAAGCCGTCATACTAGCTTTATACATTAACAACTTACATACTTCTTTATAACCGAGAGACTTAAACTTTCCAACAAAACAAGTATCAATAATACTTTCAACATACTTAAAGTCTCTTAACTTTTGAAAGCCAAGATATCCTTAATATTTAACAAGTGAGTTAATTCCCTAACTCAATCAACTTGGACATTCTTAAAATAAGCGAAGGATATCAAATGGACCTAGATTGTCAAAATCTTGTACGTCTACCGTACTATACATTTACAACCTATTCATGCTCAAGAGATAAGAAAGTTCCACATACCTCTTCGGTTTAATCCACCTGCTAAGTCCAATTCGTCGTACGTAGTATGTCAACCTATAATGACCATAGTACGTCTATTAACATCTTACTTCAAACGTAGAATATCATAAGTGTAAAGTCTCTAAATTCTACGGAAAATCGGACAGCACCTCCTTTGTTTCTACTAACTTGCCACCTTTTTCAAGGCCGAATTCAATAACCAAACACGCCACATTTAAGGCCCAATCAATGCAATTAACAATAGGGGATTACACGCCTACTAGACGTGTAAAATTCCGCCCCACAAAAGTTACCAAACTAATACAAACTACTAGTCCAATTCGGCCACATTGAGATGCAACAATACCAATTCTTATCCAATATCCATTTCAATCCAAGTTGTTAGCATAACATGATATCAAGTCGCAATCGATTATAACTACTATAATCTTCAAGTAAGTAACATGCGACGATTCTAATAAACAACCAAATTGTAATCCAACTTCACATGGCTTAAATGACAATTCGGATTTAAGGCTACAATCAATTCATAATACTAAAAAAACATCAACACATAAACTTCATGCTAGCAACATGTAAAGCTAACAACAATATAAATAATCTTGTAACACTTTTAAGAGACAAGATTATTACCTCAACGAATCTTAATCCAACTCCAAATACGAAGTCGCTCCTTAGCAACTTAGAGCCTCTTTAAGACACTTCAATCCGCCACTTGAGACCCTTAGAACAACACCAACCAATTTCCTTCAATCTTCCAAACAAAACCTAGAAAAACAACTAGGTTTTCACCTTGCGACTAATACGAAAACTATCTTTTTCCAGGATTTTTCTATTGAGATACACTTACAATACCCTTAGGTACCTTGGTTTAAAGTATGGAGCTTATTGGACAAAAATTGAATTTTTTTTCTTCTTGGAACCCCCATTGTCGTGAGCACTCTTTGTGAGCAAGAACAAGTTTCCAAAATTTTCTAAGTGTTGAGAATGACAAAGTCTTGCACTACTAGTGTACATATATAACATAATGGAGGGTCTAGATTAGTACATATGGATGGCTTGGATGAGTTTCACATGGATCAAGCCAAGTGGCCCTTTGACAAGTCAACAATGTCAAGCTCTTTGTCTTTGCAAGACTTGGCCATTATAACCATGACAATTTCGTCCAAGTCCACAAAGGGGGGGTGACACGTGTCGCCCCCCCCCATTCGTCGCAATATTTCGTTTTCCGACAATTCCAAAATTCCGATAAATTTTTACTCGTCTCAAATCTTAATATTTTTGGGTTCTTGCTTTCGGTCTTATAAACATATCCTGAAATTCCGGGGTGTAACACGTCTCACGAGATATGACCGAGGCAAGTATCTTAAGCTATCTACCAGAGCATGCCGATACACGAGAAATGACCAGGATAAGTATCTAAAGTGTGTCTGTAACCACATGTACAAATCAAGCTCGTGATCGCTCGTCACCGCGACAAGCTTCATGGATTAGCGGTCCATGGACTAATAACATAACCCGGGAATTTAACCCTCACAATGACCGCATGCCCCGACATCTTACCTCGGTATAAGCATGGCCATGAAACCATCCTACTGGACGCATACCCGTGGACCATCCATCGTGTCAGTATGTCCAAAGGAAATAACAAGATAATACTCAAAGTGGAAGCATACCCGTGGACCATCCATCGTGTCAGTATGTCCAAAAGAAACAACAAGATAATACTCAAAGTGGAAGCATACCCGTGGACCATCCAATGTGTCAGTATGTCCAAGCAATCAATCAGATAGTCGGCCCTCCCCGAGAGACACGGTAGCACAGAATCAAAATACTTGCACAACAAAGGCTATCACAACAAGCATAGGCAAGTTCAACGTACTTTCATTTTATGTCAACAATCCGGGTTTCAACCCCAAAATACTACATACTTTCATTCTTTCAAAAAGACCTCTTTTTACGTAAAAGCCACACGATACTAATACTCGTAGTATTAAAAACACGTTTTCTTTTCAAAACAAATTACTTCACCTTCGTAAACATCTTTACGGGACTTTTAAAATCAAGTACTCTATACTTTTTAAACCAAGTGCTTTTCTTTTAAAACAACATCAAATATTCTTTTAAAACCCAAATAACTTACTCTTTTCAAAACAAGTAACCTATACTTAAATCAAGTTAGTTCTCCTTTTCCGAAAACAAGTCGTTCATAAGTCAAGTCTTTTATCTTTCAAGATCAAGTCTCTCAACTTTCAAAATCAAGTCGTTTAGCTTTCAAAATCAAATCTTTCTTTTATCTTCATAAAGTCGTTATAACTAACTTCCCATAAAGCCATTATAACACTTTATGTTTTAAACAAACAAAATTCATTTCACACACGTACGTCTACCATACTATATAGTTCACAATAATCATGCTCAAGAGTATAGGAAGAATCACATACCTCTTCGGCTTAATCCACAAGCCAAGTCGAGTATGCCGCGCGTAGAAAAATCACCTATAATATCCACAATACATCTATCAACTTCTAGTTCTCTTTATAGAATAATTCTAAGTACAAGGATCCTTATCCTATGGAAAATTCGGCAGCACCTCCCCCCCCGCAATCACATAAATAACCTCCTATAACAGGCTCGCTGCAAGCCAACAACTCCAAGGGGATTATACGTCTAACCGGACGTGTACAATACTGCCTCACAATAATACTACACAAGTCTACTGTAAATACAGTCCAATGTAAATACAGTTCAATCCTTTATAATCATCCTTCCAATATATATTATACTCAATTCTAAACTACTACAATATGTAATATCCAATTACAATAGGGGGACATAGATCATTACCTCGATAAGCCCAAAATTATCCAAGATTATAAGTCAATCCTGAGCAACGTTTAGCTCCAAATCCTTACGCTCCAACCCGCTCCAAGAAACCCTTAGAAGTTTCTAAACAACTTCTCTTAACACTTCATCTAAGCTATGAAGATTTTTCTAGGGTTTCATTTTGCGACTATTGGAAAAAGTAGTATTTCCGGGCTCTTATGTTGGGATTTCTTTAGAATACTACTAGGGATACTAGGCTAAGGTATTTGGGATTATACAACAATACTTGAAGTATTTCTACACAAAGTGGGGGGGGGGGGGGGACGAGAGCAAGCTAAAGGGAGAGAGTATTTGCCTTGGAAAATCTTTAAGTGTGGGATGATAATAAGTCTTGAACTAAGGGGGTATTTATAGAGAAATCAAGGGTCAAGATCATAGCAAGTGTGTGGTCTAGATTGGGCCATGTGTGTGTGGGTCCCACCACACCACATGGCCGACAAAAAACAAGACAAGTGACTTGCCACTTGTAAGGACATTTCGGCCAAGGGACAAGTGTCTAGCCACTTGTCCCACCATTTCGGCCAAGGTGGCCACATGGAGGTAACACGTGTCGCCCCCCCTACTCGTCCAAAATATTTCATCTTCCGAAAATATCCAAAATACCGAAAAACTTGAAAACAAAGTGGGCCCCACAAAACCGTAAATTTCTCCCATGGGCCCCACGTGACCATTTTCGAAAATAAAATTCCATAATTCTAATATAATCCAAGAAGTCCAAATACCAAATCTGGGAATCCAATTCCCATTAACGAACCTTTTTCCTTCACAAAACCCGGAAACTTTTCCGTCGAAAAATCACATCTTTCTTTCTTTCCAAAATTACTGTCGTATTCTCATACGTACGTCCTCACATACATACCCTGGAACTACGGGGTGTAACACCGCCGTACCCTGAATATACACAAGTCTAAAATCAAGACTGTACCAAAATGACAAATCCAGAACAATGGAGCTATCCCACAAATGGAGCAATGACCCTAAGCACGCAGATCACCAAACTGAGTACCTACACATGCGGGCATGAACGCAGCCCCCTGAAGGGGGTCATTACAACAAGGTACCAAGTATGTAAACATGAAGTACAGTAAATAAGATCATGATTGTACAAAAGATGACAGGGACAAGTATAGTAATCAAAATACCAAATCCAAGCGTGTCATATAAAATAAGAGCCAACTGTACCTAGTGTCACTGTACCACAGTACTCTTTGTATCAGCGTATCAACTTTGTACCACTACTACTATATCATTGTATCCACTGTACTCATCGTATCATCGTATCACTATTCCACTGTACTATTGTATCACTGTATCATTGTATCACTGTACCAAGTATACTATCTAACCAATATCAAAGAAGCATGCCCGTGGAATTCCAACGTTACTGTCAGCATGTACAAAGTATAATACCAAACAAACATCACTGGAGCACGCCCGTGGAATTCCAACATCATTGTCGGCAAGTCCATGATATAATATAAAATCAACATCACAGAAGCATGCCCGTGGAATTCCAACATCACTGTCAGCACATCTATAGAACAATATTATCAATATCACAGAAGCATGCCCGTAGAATTCCAACATCACTGTTAGCACGTCTGTAGAACAGTATATAATCAATATCACATAAGCATGCCCGTGGAATTCCAACATCACTGCCAGCATGTCTGTAGAACAATATATAATCAATATCACAGAAGCATGCCCGTGGAATTCCAATATCACTGTAAGCACGTCTATAGAACAATATATAATCAATATCACAGAAGCATGCCCGTGGAATTCCAACATCATCACAAGACGCTCGTAGAACAATATATAATCAATATCACAGAAGCATGCCCGTGGAATTCCAACATCACTGCCAACACGTCTATAGAACAATATATAATCAATATCACAGAAGCATGCCCGTGGAATTCCAACATCATCGTGGCGTATGCGTAGAACAATATATAATCAATATCACAGAAGCATGCCCGTGGAATTCCAACATCACTGTCAGCACGTCTGTAGAACAATATATAATCAATATCACAGAAGCATGCCCGTGGAATTCCAACATCACTGTCAGCACGTCTGTAGAACAATATATAATCAATATCACAGAAGCATGCCCGTGGAATTCCAACATCACTTTCAGCACGTCTGTGGTATCACATGTATACATATAACAAAGGCCGGCCCCCAAGCGAGGGACTCGGTGAAGTGAAATACAACACTTGCACGAATAACTATCATGAGAAACATATGCAAGTAGAAATCATCCTTTCACTTTACTAGAAGGTATAGCACGTCTTCTACTTTAGAAAGCCTAAGGCATTATTAAGTCATGAAAGATTAAGGATATAAGGAATAACACATCTTCTACTTAAGAGAGCGCAACTACACAACGTAAGTCCGCCGTACGTTTCTTCTCTTATAACACCCGAGACACTAACACTTGTAGTCTCAACCACTTTCATTTTCCAACATCAAGTAACTTATAATCTAAAGCCAAGTTACTCATACTTTTCAAATCAATAAGCCTTTAGAAACAAGTCATTTATACCCCCAATAACAAGGCAAGTATACTTCAAGAAACAAGTCATGACGATAGAAGGAAGTAGTTCATATACAATAACTTTCATTTAGAAAACCCAAGGTACTATCACGCCGTGCATCAATAAGGATTAAGATCCAATAACTCAATGTACGTCCGCCGTACAATCTTTCCTATATAAAAACACAAGACACTAGAACTTGTAGCATCAAGGTACTTTCACTTTTAAAATCAAATTACTTATTCTTTCCAAATCAAGTAACCTCCACTTTTCAAATCGAATTACCTATACTCTACAAATCAAGTAACATATACTTTTCAAATCCATTAAAATGAACTCCCCTTTTTGAAATCCAAAGTACTATGTATAGAGTACATCACTAAGTACTATCAAGGAATAGATAGACAACTTCCATTTTGGAAACCCCAAAGTACTATCTAGGGAATATATCTAACAACTTCTATTTTAGAACACCCAAGTACTATCAATGAAATATATATATCAACTTCCATTTTAGGAAACTCAAAGTACTATCAATAGAATCTATCACTAAGGATTAGGTTTCAATAGAACTCTATAAAGATCAAGTCAAGTATCGTTTAAGGATTAGGATCCACTCACTTTCTAAAGTCAAATCAATTATCAATAAGGAATAGAATCCACTCACTTTATAAAATCAAATCATGTCAAAAGAAGAAAGGATAGTTCACATACCTTATCGGCTTATTCCAACTTGATATTTAGAATTCGTCTCAATGTAGTACTTCCGCTATAATGACAACAACACTTCTATCAACTTCATGCTTTCTAGAGTAGGTTAATACCAAGTAATGGTCCTCTTATTCTACGGAAATTTGGGCAGCACTTCCCCCGTTTATACGTACTTTTCCACCTTTTCCAAGGCCCTAATTGTTACACCCCGAAATTCCAGGACATGTATATAAGAACGTACATAAGAAATCAGGACGTTAAGATTTGAGACTTGTAGAATTTATCGGAATTTTGGAAATGTCGGGAAACGAAATATTACGATGAATGGGAGGGTGACACGTGTCACCCCCCCCCCCCTTGGATGGTCTTGGTCGAATTAGACCAAGGGTAGAATGGTCAAATGACTAAGGCAAAGATGATCAAGTCTTGAAAGCCCAAAGCTTGATATAATTGACTAAGTCAATGAGCCCACTTGACTAAGATATTTAAATCTTTTTCATCCAAACCCAACAAGTGTTTTAATCTTGACCCTTCATTTTTTTATATAGTCACACTAGTAGCAAGACAAGTTCTAACACTTAGAAAAAATTAGAGAAACTTGTGTGCTTCTTAGGAGCTCTCGGCTAAGCTCTTTGTCACGACCCGAAACTGGGCCCGTGACTGGTGCCTTACCCCGGGCACCCTAGTGACACAACATCAGAGTAATCAGCGGAACATAAAACAACAACATGAGATAACAGAAATATAAAACAATAATCTGTGAAAACTTGCCTTTCGGCATATATATAACCATCAACTCTTTTACAAATGAACAGCTTAATCCTTTTTACCAACCACCGCCACAACAAGATTACTCTGGACCTCTAAGAATGATCGACCACAATGGCGGGACGGGGCCCGCCAAACCCCGAATGTAAACACTTACTCTGACGGGGACTATACCACCGATAAGCCTCGGAAAACGGAGCTTCCCAAACAATGACGTGACCACGAGAGCTAGGATCAACGGCGATGTACCTCAACTGCGGCATGAACGCGGCCGAAGAGTCGATCTGCAGTGCAGAGTATGTGAAACTAAAATAAATCGTAAATGAAATCATAGTAGTCTATACAAAGCGGGAGACATGTATGATAACCAAACTCTGATTCACCATAAATAAGCGATCATGTCAAGTCGTGGACTCACACCTCAAGTCATCACTCAATTTAACAATGGGTCTCACGCCCACAACATCAATCGTGCCGTGGAATACCTTCCACCGCCGGCGATTTATGATATACAAGCACCAAGGAATACACATGAACACCGGTCCCACTGTGTCCTAATAAAACGCATGCAGGTAAGTACGAAGGCATAGCCGACTACTAACACTCACCGTACCAACAAGGTCATAAACTGTATCATAAGATCTGTCTAGGCCACGCCATGATCAAAGGCGCCACTTGCGCAGATATCTAATGTCGCGCGTCTAGTCCTGGAACTCCGCTGACTCGCATAGGCCAATCTCATCGGCCGCGTGAGGTATTCCCGCATCGAGGTAGCTACTCCGGCATCGTCACGGACGCGATCGCGTAGCGCGAGACCGCGTGCCCGTAAAGGACGACACTAACACGGAACTCGTAGCTCCGCGTAGGCCCCAGGACCGCGTGAGGTATTCTCGAATCATGGTCCTGCATCGCTGAGTCTACCCGCGTCGGAGGCGGCTTAACCGGAATCATCTCGAGATGAATGCCACAATACTATCATAACGACTGATAGTTAATAAGCACAATCAAGGGAAACCCCCTTACACAAACATCACAAGATACTAACACACGTAGCATCCTAACACTTTTACTTATCAAAGCAACAAGAAAGTATTACAAGGCTATCACAAACCAATACAATCAAGTTATTCACACAAGGTACTTTCTACTAACAAGTTGGTATCTATCCCCAAAGTACTTCACACATTAAAATCTTAAAAAGATCTGTTTCTTTCACATAAGTCACCTGATACAGTAGTATAAAATAGAGTGGTATCCTTTTAAGAAAACCAAAACTCTTACCTTTGTAAAATCAAGTAACAACATTATTTTCCAAACGTCCAAGTTTGCCTAATTTCAAATGTTCACGTTTCTTATTTTAGAAAGGTTTCGCAGTTCATAGTCTTATTCATTTAAGAATATAATTCTCTTTTAAACAATCTGAGAAACATAAGCCTTATATGTGAGTAGGATATTCTTGTTTATAACAATCTTTATTACAATGACCATGATCTAGGAAATATCATTTTGTCTCATCTTAGCTTATGCGGATGGAAGTTTCTCTTGGTTTTAATAATACTTAATTGTTCAAAACATTTCCTTTTATTAACGCGGTGGTTTGTCGATACACATCCCGATTTCCAAAATCAAGAAAGCGTTCTTAAGCCGTTATACCTAACTTCCCATAAAGCTAGTATAACTCTTAAGTTCTCAAAACCAAGTATTACTTCTCTTTCAAAACGATTTCAGAAATCTTTTGAAATACTTCAAGTTCTTTATAATCACACATCAAGCCAGTTATAAACAAATCATTTACCTTTTAAAGACCACAAAGTGTTTTCTTATCTACGTAAAGTTATAACCAACTTCCCATAAAGCGTTATAACACTTTATGTTTTAAACCCATCGAATACATTTAGCACGTATGCGTCTACCGTACTACATAGTTCACACATATCATGCTAGAGAGATAGGAAGAGGTTCATACCTCGCGACGATTATCGACTAATAGCAAAATGCTCGAAGTACCTCGCCGTCGGCTACTCCTTAAGCCACGTAGATCGCGCCACACGCGTAGTACATCCACCTATAAGGCCACAAGGCGCTTATTAACATTTAGGTCTCATCGTAGAACTTCTCTGAGAAAATTCGGACCTCCCACATGACAGCGTAAATCTCCTCCTCTATCGAGGCTACCAAGCCAACCGAGGGGTTTATACATCTAACCTAACGGGTACAATTCTACTCCACGGTACTACTACAAGTCTCTGTATGTCTGATCTATGTAATTCTGATTCGATTCTTCGAGCTTAAGTCGAGACATTGCCACAAGCTATGTTGATTATATATATATAGTATACTTCACTATATACTCCTACATGTAATATCCAATTACAATAGGGGACAAGATAATTACCTCGATAAGCCCATAATTATCCAAGTATAAAGTCGATCTGGGCAATCGTTTAGCTCGACTCCGGCGCTCAACCGCTCTAAACCACCCTTAGAAGTTCTAACCAACTTACACAATACTCAATCTGTTATGGAGATTTTCCTAGGGTTACGGTTTTGTGGTGACGGGAAGTATAATAGTATTTTCGGGCTTTTAGTATAGGTATAACCTTAGAATACAACAAGGTATAGGGCTAAGGTAATTTGGGCATTATAACAATACTTGGAGAGTATTTCTATACCACAGGGGGTATTATACGTAAAGCAACTAGGCTGGGGTACCCGCGGCTAGCACCTCAAAGGAGGGGGTGTCTACCCTCCGGCCTACCCACTGGGAGACTCTCGGCGAGGGGAGGGAGGGCTCTCGGCCAAGACACCACTAAGGGAAGGAAGAAGCTTTCAAGACTTAGGCAATTTGTGAATGAATTAGTCTTCCAAGGGAGGGTATTTATAGACAAGCCAAGGCCAACCAATGGCGAGATCTAGCCAAGTGTTAGGCAAGTGTAGGGCCAGATTCACCCATGTGTACCTAGCCAACTTGCACACAAAATATCTACCAAAAATATCTCCCACAAAGCCTTCCCAATCGTCCGTTTATGCGCCACTTGCTCCCGATGTGAGGGTGACACGTATCGCCTCCGTTGGTCCAAAATGTTCGTCTCTCGGAAAAATCCATAAAAATACTTAATGACATAGCGGAAATTCCCTACGAAAGTGAAAGCGTTTAGTCGAAAAGCGACTCTAGCAGGGTGTTGTGCACAAACATATTTCTACTGAAAGGTGCCACGTGGGGTGACACGTGTCGCCCCGATTAAATCCAAAATATTTCGTCTTAGAAAATATCCAGCGGCCAAAATCTCAAAATCAAAGCGGGCCCCACAAAGCGTAAATTTCTCGTGGGCCCAGCGTGACCATTTTCGAAAATAAAATTCCATAATTCTCTAATATTCGGGAAGTCCGAATACCAAATCGGGAATCCATTCCCAACGAACCTTTTTCCTTCACAAAACCGGAAACTTTTAGTGGAAAAATCGCCTCTTTCTTCCTTTCCAATCTTTGCATGCGTATTCTCGTGCGTGCGCCCTCGCATACATACCACGGAACTACGGGGTATAACATTCTTCCCGCTTAGAAACATTCGTCGAATGTTCCTTCTAAATCTCAAGCGAACACGCGTGGCGGTATAGTCTTCACTAATATACTTACGAAACAATCCTGCCACAGCTGGCCACAGAAATACCCACGTAAAATACTTACATCCAAGTCCACGAGGAAACACCTCTAACATCACCACAAATAATACTACTTTTGTCACTTTGTCGCGAGCCTTGCTCGGCGACCCAACAAATGGTGCCGGGTGCGTCACGATCGCGAAGGTATCGTACACTCGGACTCTTACCACGTTACGTCGGCGGTTTCCAAAACTCGGGGTTACTATCTCTAACGTGGTCATCATTAACTGGGAACATTCTGGATGGATCTTCGATACTTTCCCGAACATAACAATACGAAAGACCGGACGTCCTTCTTCCTAAGTCGGACGGCAAATGCTAACATATAGGCAACCTGGCCTATTCTTCACATGAACTCACCAAGGCCCAAAGTGACTCGGGCTAAGTTCCTTCTGTTTCCACAACTCGTCACACCACATCCGGGTGGTACTTTCGAAGACCGACCGTCGGCACGAACTCTGGCGTCGTGCCGATTATCCGCACGATTCTCGAGCTGCGGAACTTCTTCTAGACAAGCTTCACTATCCACGATCTGTGGAACAAGCTGAACCAACTATCGAACCACCGCTAACATCAGACCAATCGGCCGCACTTGCATTCTGCCCTACAAGGCGTCACAAGACGACATCAGAACAACGAAATGGTAGCTTAAACACTCCAACCGGAACAACGATCCTCACGGCTACCACGAAATCAAAACAACGGCGAGGCGAATGCGTCTGGAGACTCACGAGTTCTAGCCTGCTGGTACAAACTCGGAAGAGAAACAGTAGTACCACAGGCTCCACTGTCGTCATAAGGTGAAGGTAGGCACCGTGCAACCTCACAACCTTTTCGGATAACATCAACACCGCCAGAGAGCGACACGGCCAGAAGAACACGATAGGTCGCCCCATCGGCCCGACCAGCGGTCGAACGCATCCACGAACTTGCCGCGGCTAACTAAACATGGGCCTAACACCCTCATGACCCTAACACAAGAGGGACCACCACAAACGACCCGCGCCCAAACCTACCGCGGGTTGACCCGCGCGTAGCCTCAACCGGCCGAAGCGCGAAATACCATCTCCGTAGGAACAATCTTACTAACACGTTACGAAAACCTAGCGGTCTTCTTAGCTCAACTACCTCTTTCATTTCATACTACATGGGACTTATCCCACGAACATAGCTCACGTGCACTATGCACTCCTATAAGGGTCAAACATAACACTACACCTTTCTCGAGATGGCCTTACCTCTAAGGTCTTTACGTATAACACTCTAAGGCTCACACCTTCTCTATCCCCCAAAATCTTACTCGGTTAACCCACCATGATTCTAATCACAACTAACACACTGCTATCAGAACATAGCACTTAAGGTATACTCGCCTTGAAAGTTCCGAAGGACGCTGCTTTCTCGACCCTCTTCTGTCCTTGGTTAACCCGTCGATCTCTCGTTCTCGGCTGCTGCGCATAAGCGTACGGGCCATGCTCGAAGCCTAACTGAAGGACTACTCTTGCACAACCTTCTCTTAGGTAGTCATCAAGACTTGCGATACATCGGTATACTCTCTGGTAGCCAAATCCATAGCTAGTAACAAGGTTGTCTCTTGCAATCTATATTCTCGGTTCCGATGCGTGGGCGAAGGTTCAAATATCGTGGGCAGATGGAGCTGCCGTCATCTGCTAAACTCTGTGGGGCTAGTGGCGTCGCGAAATCCCGAATGAAGCACTACCTAGGTAATGATTGGGCTGTGCCTCGCCATGCTTAAACTCTGCTCGCGACTCCTTGGCTGCCTTGCCTCACAGGCTCGGGTTGCCTACTGCGGAGGCATAACGATAAGGAAAGAATTTCGTCGGAGGGTCCAACTTACAACACGGCTCTAAGGCCGCGATCTCGAGTGAGAAGAATAGAACCCAATCCTAAATATCCTATAGCCTCACGATTATTGGTGTGGTGCACGCGATAATCAAGAACTTCTTGGATACGGTCTGTAGACACTTTCAGAGGATTAACTGCTCTGATACCACTTTTGTCACGACCGGCGGGCGTGGTGGTGCCTACCGGGCACCCTAGTGACACAACATCAGTGTCAGTGGAACATAAAACAACAACATGAGATAACGAAATATAAAACAATAATCAGCGAAAACTTGCCTTTCGGCATATATATAACCATCAACTCTTTTACAAATGAGCGGCAATCCTTTTTACCAACCACGCGGTACTACGGACCTCTACAGAATGATACGACCACAATGGCGGGACGGGGCCCAAACCCACGAATGTAAACACTTACTACGACGGGGACTATACGTGATAAGCCTCGGAGAAGCGGAGCTTCCCAATTGTTGTGACCACGAGAGCTAGGATCAACGGCCGATGTACCTCGACTGCGGCATGAACGCGGCCCCGAAAGTCGATCTGGCAGTGCAGAGTATGTGAAACTAAAATAAATCACGTAAATGAAATCATAGTAGTCTATACAAGCGAGAGACATGTATGATAACCAACTACGATTCACCATAAATAGCGATCATGTCAAGTCGGGGACTCGCACCTCAGTCATCACTCGATTTAACAATGGGTCTCACGCCCAGCATCAATCGTGCGTGGAATACCTTCGCCAGCTGCTGGCGATTTATGATATACAAGCACGAGGAATACACATGAACACGGGTCCGCTGTGTCCTAATAAAGCGTGCGGGGTAAATGCGAAGGCATAGCCGACTACTAACACTCACCGTACCAACAAGGTCATAAAGCGTATCATAAGATCTGTCTAGACCGCCATGATCAAAGCCGCCACTTGCGCGATATCTAATGCGCGCGTCTAGTCACAGAACTTCGCGACTCGCGTAGGCCAATCTCATCGGCCGCATGAGGTATTCCGCGTCGAGGGTAGCTACTCCCGGCGTAAATCACGACCCGCGATCCGCGTAGCGCGAGGACGCGTGCCCGTAAAGGGCGTCACTAACACGGAACTCGTAGCTCGCATAGGCCCCGGGACCCGCGTGAGGTATTCTCGAATCATGGTCCTGCATCGCGAGTCTACCCGCGTCGGAGGCGACAACCGGAATCATCTCGAGATGAATGCCACAATACTATCATAACGATGATAGTTAATAAGCACAATCAAGAAACCCCACACAAACATCACAAGATACTAACACACGTAGCATCCTAACACTTTTACTTATCAAAGCAACAAGAAAGTATTACAAGGCTATCACAAACCAATACAATCAAGTTATTCACACAAGGTACTTTCTACTAACAAGTTGGTATCTATCCCCAAAGTACTTCACATTAAAATCTTAAAAAGATCATTTCTTTCACATAAGTCACATGATACGTAGTATAAAATAGAGTGGTATCCTTTTAAGAAAACCAAAACTCTTACCTTTGTAAAATCAAGTAACAACATTATTTTCCAAGCGTCCAAGTTTGCCTAATTTCAAATGTTCACGTTTCTTATTTTAGAAAGGTTTATGATTCATAGTCTTATTCATTTAAGAATATAATTCTCTTTTAAACAATCGAGAAACATAAGCCTTATATGTGAGTAGGATATTCTTGTTTATAACAATCTTTATTCTGACCGTGATCTAGGAAATATCATTTTGTCATCTTAGCTTACATGCGGATGGAAGTTTCTCTTGGTTTTAATAATACTTAATTGTTCAAAACATTTCCTTTTAATGTATTGCGGTGGTTTGTCGATACGTCACGATTTCCAAAATCAGTAAAGCGTTCTTAAGCCGTTATACCTAACTTCCCATAAAGCTAGTATAACTCTTAAGTTCTCAAAACCAAGTATTACTTCTCTTTCAAAGCGATTTGAAATCTTTTGAAATACTTCAAGTTCTTTATAATCACACATCAAGCGATTATAAACAAATCATTTACCTTTTAAAGACCACAAAGTGTTTTCTTATCTACATAAAGTCATTATAACCAACTTCCCATAAAGCGTTATAACACTTTATGTTTTAAACCATCGAATACATTTAGCACGTATGCGTCTCCGTACTACATAGTTCACACATATCATGCTAGAGAGATAGGAAGAGGTTCACGTACCTCGCGGCGATTATCGACTAATAGCAAAATGCTCAGTACCTCAATGTCGGCTACTCGGCCAAGCCACGTAGATCGCGCCACACGTGATACATCCACCTATAAGGCCACAGTGACATTAACATTTAGGTCTCATCGTAGAACTTCTACGAGAAAATTGGCACCTCCCATGGCAGCGTAAATCTCCTCTCTATCGAGGCTACCAAGCCAACCGGGGTTTATACATCTAACACTTACGTGTAGAATTCTACTCCACGATGCTACTACACGAGTCTCTGTAATGTCTGATCTATGTAATTCTGATTGATTCTTCGAGCTTAAGTCGAGGACATTGCCACAAGCTATGTTGATTATATATATATAGTATACTTCACTATATACTCTCTGACATGTAATATCCAATTACAATAGGGGACAAGATAATTACCTCGATAAGCCCATAATTATCCAAGTATAAAGTCGATCTGGGCAATCGTTTAGCTCGACTCGGCGCTCAACCGCTCTAAACCACCCTTAGAAGTTCTAACCAACACACAATACTCAACGGACTATGGAGATTTTCCTAGGGTTACGGTTTTGTGGTGGAAGTATAATAGTATTTTCGGGCTTTTCGTATAGGTATAACCTTAGAATACAACAAGGTATAGGGCTAAGGTAATTTGGGCATTATAACAATACTTGGAGAGTATTTCTATACCTGAGGGGGTATTATACAGCAACTAGGCTAGGGGTACCCATGGCTAGCACCTCAAGGAGGGGGTGTCTGCCTCGGCCTACCCCACTGGGAGACTCTCGACGAGGGGAGGGAGGGCTCTCGGCCAAGACACCACACTAAGGGGAAGGAAGAAGCTTTCAAGACTTAGGCAATTTGTGAATGAATTAGTCTTCGAGGGGGTATTTATAGCCAAGCCAAGGCCAACGATGGCCAAGATCTAGCCAAGTGTTAGGCAAGTGTAGGGCCAAGATTCACCCATGTGTACCTAGCCAACTTGCACACAAAATATCTACCAAAAATATCTCCCACAAAGCCTTCCCAATCGTCCGTTGTGCGCCCATTGCTCCCGATGTGAGGGTGACACGTATCACCTCCCGTTGGTCCAAAATGTTCGTCTCTCGGAAAAATCCATAAAAATACTTAATGACATAGCGGAAATTCCCTACGAAGTGTGAAAGCGTTTAGTCGGCGACTCTAGGGTGTTGTGCACAAACATATTTCGCCGAAAAGGTGCCACGTGGGGTGACACGTGTCGCCCCGATTAAATCCAAAATATTTCGTCTTAGAAAATATCCAGCGGCCAAAATCTCAAAATCAGCGGGCCCCACAAAGCGTAAATTTCTCAGTGGGCCCAGCGTGACCATTTTCGAAAATAAAATTCCATAATTCTCTAATATTCCAGAAGTCCGAATACCAAATCAGAATCCATTCCCAAAACGAACCTTTTTCCTTCACAAAAACCGGAAACTTTTCCGTGGAAAAATCGCCTCTTTCTTCCTTTCCAATCTTTCTGTCGTATTCTCGTACGTACGTCCTCGCATACATACCCTGGAACTACGGGGTATAACACTCTTTTTGAACAAGAATTTTTTTTCAATCTTGTTCCATAATTCACAATACTTTAACCCAAGGTTCCTAGGGGTATGATAAGGATATCTCAATAGAAAGATCCCGGAAAAACCACGTTTTTACGTTAGTCGCAAGGTGAAAACCTAAGGTGTTCTTCAACTTTGAAGTTGGAAATAGAAGAGGAGTTCTTCACAAGCTTCTAAGGGTTGCAAATAGCGGATTGGAACGTCAAGAAGTGGAGTTGAAGTTGCTAAGGATCGACTTTAGGTTTTGGATTGTTTTGGGCTTAAAGAGGTAATAATCTCCGTCTTGTTATTGTAATTCAAGATTTCATGTTGTAGTAGTTAGAAATGATCATGTGAAATATATAATGAAGATTGATAAGTGTTATGGATATTGGAACCACTAATCTGAAAGTTGCATGATTAGCCTTAAGATTATAATTTAATGTAGTTATTAGTTTTAGTCGTCGCATGTTATATAAAGAAGGGATTAGCCTGATATATACCTGTAAGGGTGCCCGGTAGGGCACCAGTCGCGGGCCTGGGGTCGGGTTATGACAAAAGTGGTATCAAAGCAGTTATTTCTCGGAAAGTGTCTACAGACCGTGTCTAGTAGAGTCTTGGTTATCGGTGTGTTGTACACCACATCTATAACCAGGAGGCTGCAGGACATTTAGGATTGGTTTCCATTTTTCTCTTTCTGAGATCGTGCAGTAGAGCTGTCATATTAGGTTGAATCCTCTCTGACCTATTCTTATGTATTAGTTATGCCTCAACGGAAGATGACCAGGACCCAGAAGGGCAAGGCAGCAGCAGGAGCTGCTAGTGGTACACAGAGGGTTACCAGGATTGTTATACCCCGTATTTTCAGAGTATATATGTAAAGACGTACGTACGACAATTTGAGACTTAAAGTTTGGCATAGGTTCGAAATTTGTGCACAACACCCGATTACAATCGTTTTTCGACGAAACGTTTTACAGAACTTGCGTAGGGAAAATTCCGGCTATGTCATTTGCGATTTTTGCGGATTTTTCCGGGAGACGAAGCATTTTGGACCAACGAGAGGGTGACACTTGTCACCCTCAAGTGGACGCCTAAGGGGCGGTTTGGCCTTGGCCGATTGGTGCCTTGTTTTGGCCTTGTTTTGTGCCTTACTTTGTGCCATGTTTGGTGCCATGTTTTGTGCCTTGTTTTGGGGTGTAGGGTTAGGGTGCACTTGGCTTGATCAAGGCCTTACACTTGCCTTGCACTTGGCTTGATCAAGGCCATTGGTTTCCCTATAAATACCCCTCCCTTGTGGAAGACTTCTTCATCCTAAATTTCACTAAGTCTTGAAATCCTCCCTCCCCTCTTGTGTTGTGTTCTCGTCCAAGAGGTCTCCCCTTTGAGAAGCTTTGGCCGAGAGGCCTCCTCCCCTTTGTAGTGTCTAGCCGAGGGTACCCACTAGCCTAGTTGTTTCGTATAATACACCCCTCTTGGTAGAAATACTCTCCAGTATTGTTATAATGCCCTAAATACCTTAGCCTTATACCTTGTAGTATTTCAAAGTTACCTCTATACGTAGAGCAGAAATACTACCTTTTGTCCTTTTAGTCTCAAACCAAAACCCAAGGAAATCTTCATAGCGAGTTGAAGTATTTAAGTAGAAGTTGGTTAGAACTTCTAAGGGTTGTTTGGAGCGGATTGGAGCGGAGTAGGAGCTAAACCTTGCTCGGGATCGACATTATAACTTGGATAATTTTGGGCTTATCGAGGTAAATACTCTTGTCCACTTATTGTAATTGGAAATTACATGTTGTAGGATTATATATTTGAAGTATACTATATATAGAATGAACATAGCTTTGCGGCAATGTCTTTTGACTTAAGCTTTGAATATAAAGAAGAAAGCAACTGTAATTACATAGGGTATTATTCTGATGAGACTTGTGTGGTATTCTATGTAGTAGAATTGTATACGTCCGGTTAGGCGTATAACCCCGGTTGGCTTGGTAGCGGCCTCGATAGAGGAGAGATTTCTGTGATTTGCGGGGAGGGGAGAATCTTGCGAATTTTACGTAGAATATGGAACCATGCGGTTAGAAGTTAATAGGCGTTTGTGGCCTTATAGGTGGAAGTACTACGAGTAGCGTATTCTACTTGAAGAGTGGAAAAGGCTAGCCAGATTCTGATCGTGGACCGTTTTGCTTATTATCGATAATCGTCGCGAGGTATGTGAACCTCTTCCTATCCTTTCTAGCATAATGCTTTGTAAACTATGTAAATGCGGTGAGCGTACATGTGCTAAATGAGTTGGTTGGTTTAAAACATAGGGTGTTATAATAGCTTTATGGGAAGTTAGTTATAACGACTCTATGTAGGTAAAAGATTGGTTTATTGATTGTAGGAGTTAAGAGACTTGATCTTGAAAGATAAGAGACTTAACTTTTTTTACTTGGTTATTAACATTTTGTTAAAAATGTTGTGAAACCTCATTCGCGAGTAATGAGTACTTGGTTTTAAAAAAGAATAATGTTTTACTGATTTCGGAAATGAGAATAAGTGTCGAGCAAACCACAGCAGCGCTAATATAGGAAAGTGTATTGGCAAATAACTAATTGTTATTAAAACCAGTAGAAACCTCCATCTGCATAGAAGCTAAGATAAGACAAAATTGTATTACATTTCCTAGATCATGGCTGATGTAACAAGATTGTTGTAAACAAGAATAAACGGCTCACGTATAAGACATATGTTTCTCAGATTGTTTAAAAGAGAATTATATTCTTAAATGATTAAGACTATGAACTATGAAACTTTTCTAAAATAAAGAGACCTGAGTAATTGAAATTCGGCAAACTGGAACTTTAGGGAAAAGAATGTTGTTGAAAAGGAAAGTGTTTTGGTTTACCTAAAAATGTGAGTCACTCTATTTTTATACTACGGGTATCGGGTGACCTTTATAAAAGGAATGGATCTCTTTAAAAGGAATTTAACGTACGTAGTACTTTAGGGTTAAAACCCGGACCTTGATATAAAATGGAAGTACCTTGAGTTATGTATAACTTGCCTATGCTTGTTGTTGTATAACTTGCCTATGCTTGTTGTTGTGTAACTCGCCTATGCTTGTTGAGATAGCCTTTGTTGTGCAAATGTTGATATCAGGTGACTTCTTGACAAAGAGTGGATCTTTTATAAAAGTCTAGAAGTATGGTAATTTGCTTGAGCTTGTTTGTGATAGCCTGGTTGTGTGGTATATTGTTGTTGATGTTACATGGACATGTCTACACCGATCTGAGTCCGGGGCATGTGGCGTGCGGCGGGGTTGATTACGATATAGTGTTATTGTGGTTACATGGACATGTCTACCGATCTGGATTCCGGCATGTGGCCATGCGGCGGGGTTGATCACCCAGTATATTGTTGTTGATGTTACATGGACATGTCTACACCGAGGCAGAATTCCGGGGGCATGTGGCCATACGGCATTGTTATTATTGTTGCATCATGGACATGTCTACACCGATGCAGAATTCTGGGGGCATGCGGCCATGATGCGAACATGATTGATGTTGTGGGCATGAGACCCATAGTTATATTGAGTGATGACGTTGAGGGCGTGAGTCCCTGACTTGACTGCTTTTATGTTGCGTACTATATTTTTGTTATCATACATGTCTCCCGCTTTATGTAGACTGTTATGATTTAACTGCAGTATTTTTAGTTTCACATACTTGGTGTTATACCCCGTATTTCCAGAGTATGTACGTAAGGACGTACGTAGAAAAGCTTGGGCTTTTAAGTGGCTTGGCCGATTTAATTTTTGTGCACAACACCCGGTTTGAGTCGTTTTTCGACGAAACGTTTTATACAAATCGCGTAGGGTAAATTACGGCTATGTCATTTCTAATTTTTGCGGATTTTTCCGAGAGACGAAACATTTTGGACCAACGAGAGGGCGACACTTGTCACCCTCCAATTGGTGGACGTATGGGGCGGACTTGGGGACGATTTGGATGGCTTTTTGTCAAGTAGTTGGTAGGATATTTTGTGGTAGATGGATAAGGTGCACATGGATGAATCTTGGCCCTACACTTGCCTTGCACTTGGCATGATCTTGGCCATTGGTTGGCCTTTGCTTGACCTATAAATACCCACACTTTGAAGACTTCGTCCATTCCTAAATTTTCCTAAGTCTTGAAAGCTCTTCCCACTCCTCTAGAGTTCTCGTCCTTCCCCTTGTGAGGCTTTAGCAGAGCACCCTCCCCCTTGGCGAGAGTACCCCCTCCAGTGGGGTTGGCCTAGGTACACACCCCCTTGTGGTGTTGTCTCGTATAAATACCCCCCTCTTGGTAGAAATACTCTCCAAAGTATTGTTACTATACCCAAATTTCCTTAGCCGTTGTTATACCCCGTATTTCCAGAGTATGTACGTAAGGGAATACGTACAAAAAGTCTAGCCTTAAAGTTTAGGCAAAACGTTTTTTTTGGGCACAACTCACAAAGCGAATAGTTTTCCGAAAGCGTTTCCACGACTTTCGTAGGGTAAATTCGGCTATGCCATTTCTAATTTTGCGGATTTTTAGAGAGGCGAAACATTTTGGACCAACGGGAGGCGACACTTGGCACCTCCAATTTGTGGACTTGAAATCGTCCATTGGGCGAATTGAAGACCATTGGCGCGTTTTGTGCCTTGTGCACAAGTCGAGGAGTTGGTAGGATATTTGTGTATAGTTAATCCTCACTACACTTGCCTTGCACTTGTCTTAATCTTGGCCATTGGTTGGCCACTTCTTGACCTATAAATACCCGCCCGTAAGATGTAGAGTTGTTCTTCCACAACTCTTTCCAAGTCTTGAAAATCCTCTCCTCTCCCTTTGTAGCCTTTTCGTCCAACACCTCCCCTCCCGCTTGAAGGCCCTGGCGAATACCCCTCTAGCCTAGTAGTTTGGCGAGGCCCCTAGCCTAGCCAAAATCTACCCCTCCTTGGTAGAAAAGTTGTCTTCTAGTATTGTTATAATGCCCAAAATACCCTAGCCCAAATCCCTTAGTACTTAGTAGAAGTTGTGAAGAACTTCTAAGGTTTCTTGGAGCTACCGGAGCGTACAACTTAGGAGCTAAACCTTACTCAGTCGCGACTTTATCTAGGATATTATTGGGCTTACTGAGGTAACAAATCCTAACCCTCTTTTGAATTAGAGAATACTTACTGTTGTAGTATTAGAATAAGTATTAAATACTTAGAAGAATATCACGAATAGAATTGAATTACCACGGTAGAAGGGTTTAAAGAAGAATAATCAAAGCTGTACTTACATGGGAATTTGTTTTCATGATGAACTTATATAGCTCATGGGTAGGAAATCTTGTGCCCAACTTTCCATAGAATTGTGAACCCGCATTTAGAATGACCTTGAGTAGTCTTTGATAGATATGCGTGACTATTATGGTGACTCTGCTGTATGCGACATATTGACTTGGCGGTGGTTTTATTTGAGAAGGTATGTGATTCTTCCTAAAGCATGATATTTTACAATATATATAGTGCGGTAAGCGTACGTGTGTTAAGCGAATAATAACTACGGCAATGTCTTTGACTTAAACACGAATAACACTTACGGCAATGCCTGGCTTAAGCACTGAATAACACTTACGGAATGCCTCGGCTTAAGCACGAATAATAAAGATCGAAAGCATTTCATAAGAATCTTGAATCATTTTTAACGAAGAGAACTAACTGGTTTTAAAGCGAAGCTTAAGAGTTATACTAGCTTTATGGGAAGTTAAGTATAACCACTTAAGATTGATAAAAGAAACAAGTTTGCCTATGTGTTTATAACGGACTTATGTTGAATTGTGAAAGAATAATAAGATGGTTTGATAAGTAGACATGATATGATGCTATGTGTGTTAGTATCTTGTAACGTTTGTATAAGAGTATCCTTGTTGTGCTTATGTTGTTTAAAGATAAATGTTATGTTAGTGTACTATCACTCACCTCTTGAGATGATCACAGGGGTTAATTTGCCCTCCGTCGCGGGTAGACTTCGGTGATGCAGGACCATGATTCGAGAATACCTCATGCGGGTCGAGGGCTATCGCGGAGCTACGAGAGTTCGAGTTAGTATGCGGTGTTATGCCTCATGCGGTCTATGTGGCCGTGCGGATAACGAGTCGGGGCGATGCGAGTAGCTACCCTCGATGCGGGGTTATACCTCATGCGGGCCCGTGAGTGGCCTATGCGGACTCGGGAGTCGAGATTAGGCTTGCGAGTGATGTCTGGCGAGTGGCCTGCTTGAATCATTCGCGGCCTAGAAAAGACTATTCTGATTTACCTATTGTTGCTCTTGTTTGTGATGTGGCTTTATGTGCGGTTCCTGATTGCTTCATACATATTTGTAAACGGTTTTAAAAAGTGTTATGATTTCATTTAAGTACTTTCTGATTTCACATACTTAGTACTGTTGTCTTGACCTCCTTGAGGCTGCGTTCATGCCGCGAGTAAGGCGGCAGTGCTAGATCCATTCTTAGGATCTCTACGTTGGTGTCGGGAGCTCCATCTTTTAGGAGGCTCTACTTTTGGGTATGATCTCCTGTTGTAGATAGTTTTGTCTGATCGAGGTATGGCGGGCCTGTCCGCCATAGTTGTATATTTCCTTAAGTGCGTAGTCATGTTATGCGATGTCGGATGTAGCGCTAAACCATGTTTATATATATATCTTAGAAAGGCGATGTTTTCTCACATAAGCGTGTCTTATTTTATAAAGCTGTTTCATGTCTTGCTTTATATTTCGTGATTACTCGATGTATGACTACTTGGGTGCCGGTAAGGCACGATCCACGGGCCGGGCAGGTCGTGACAAAAGTGGTATCGAGCGATTAATCCTCGGAAAGTGTCTGACCGTATCTAGTAGAGTCTTGATTATCGGTGTGTTGTGCACCACCAATAATCGGAGGCTATAGGATATTTAGGATTGGTTTCCATTTTCTCATTACGAGATCGTGCTTTAGAGATGTGTTATAGGTTGGACCCTCTAACGTATTCCTTTCTGTATGATTATGCCTCCACGTAAGGCAACCGGGCGAGAAGGGCAAAGCGTGAGGATACGCTAGCGAGACACGAGTCACGAGGCGCGAGAGGTCGGCGAGTGGGCGAGCAGAGAAGAAGGCCGGGGCGGGAGGGTCTACGGTGGTTATCGTGGTGGCGGCCTCGGCGGCGATCTAGGTCGCACCACGGCCCGGCTCGAGCACTCTTGCGTCTCGGCCACGGCCCGAGTTTTCGAGGCGGACCGAGGCCGAGGGCTTGAGGCGTCGAGTAGCGAGTGCGGCGATCGGGACCACCACGGTGTGGCCGTCACGGTAGATCCCATTACGGAAGTGTGGTACTACTTTTGGAGCTTATTCTGATTGTAGCGGCGGCGGTCACTGCGAGGGCTTGTCAGGCCGGGCGGCAGTGGTAGGGCTCGACGCCGAGGTTACATTCTGCGCCATCATCTCCTCTGATTACTCGCCCGGGCGTGGTACTCGTGGGTCGGCCAGTCGCGGCAGGTCGTGGCTCGGGTCCCACTTCTAGCGGTCCTCGAAGCTGCATTTATGCTTTGTCGGTAAGCGAGGATCGGGAGGCCTCACGATGTAAATCACAGTACCTTATCGGTTCTGGTTTGATGTGTATGCTTTGATAGATCCGGGTTCTACTCTGTCCTATATATCTCCCTTGTTGCTAGTAGGATAGGGATAGAGCACGAGTCCATAGACCCTTTCGAGGTAGCTACGCGATGGGTGATTCGGTGGTAGCTCGGCGGGTATATAGAGCTTGTCTGTGACCATTCTGATCGTCGGACCTGGCGACTTGATAGAGTTGGAGATGATTGACCGGCGTGATTATGGGGATGGATTGGCTAGTTTCTTGCTACGCCAATGTAGGCTGAGAGAGAAAGTCACGGTTCGATTTCTGAGGCCGGTTGTTGAGTGGGAGAACGCAGTATCGCGAGGTAGGTTTATTTCCTACCTCGAGGCTAGGAAGATGGTGCGAAGGGTATATCTACCATCTCGTTCGGGTGTTTGATCTGAAGGCTGCGGTACCAGATTTTGATCGGTTCGATGGTCGGTGAGTTCCCAGGCGTGTTTCGGATGACCTCGGTGTCCCTCACAGAGGGAGATCGAGTTTGTATAGATGTGTTGCGGATACCGTCTATTTCCATTCCGCCATCTGAGAATGGCACTGCCGAGTTGAGAGAGTTGAAGGACCGGTGAGGATTTCTTGGAGAAGGGCTTCATCGGGCCTAGTGTTTCTCCACAGGAGCGCCGGTATTGTTCGTGAAGAAGAAGGGCGGGGCCAGCTGGCGTAATGTTGATTCTGACGGTGAACAAGGTGACCATTAAACAGATACCCCTTCCGGGATTGATGATTTGTTCGACGATTGCGAGTGCGAGATGTTTCTCAAGATTGATCTGCGATCGGGCTATCATCAGTGCGAGTCGAGAGGTGGATGTCCACAGAATTTGCATTCGGACGTGCGGGCATTATGAGTTCGAGTCATGTCTTTTGGGTTGACGATGCTCGTGATATTCATGGATTTGATGAACGAGTGTTCAAACCATTTTGGACACGTTTGTGATAGTGTTCATTGATGATATCTTGGTTTATTCGCTCAGGCGGGAGCATGCGGGCATTTGAGGCTTGTCTTGTGATTCTCGAGACCAGCGATTATGCGCCAAGTTTTCCAAATGTGAGTTTTGGTTGACTTGATGGCGTTTCTTGGGCATATTATCGGTGATGGCATTCGAGTTGATCGGCAAGATCGAAGCGATCGGGACTGCCTGAACCTCTTACTCGGCGAGGTTCGCGATTTTACGGGCCTTGCGAGGATATTATCGGCGGTTCGTAGAAGTTTGCTTATCTCTGCCGTTGACTAGGTGACTCGAGAAAGCGGCGAGTTTGATGGTGATGCTTGTGGCGGGGTTTCGATTCTTTGAAAGAGGCGGCGACGCCTCGTTCTTACTCTTCCGGAGGGTCGGATGGTTATGTCGTGTATTGCGATCGTCGGGCATCGGGTTGGGATGTGTGTTGATGCGGCATGGCGGGGTTATAGCATATCGTCGGCGGTGAAGAAACACGAGGAACTACCCGCCGTGATTTGGAGTTGGCGGTGTGATTCACGCCTTGAAGATCTGGAGGCACTATTTGTATGGGGTTCACGTGGATATTTTTACGGACCACAAGAGCCTCGGTATATCTTGACCATAGGGAGAGTGAACTTACGGCGAGGCGGTGGTTAGAGTTGCTTAAGGATTACGATGTTGATATCTGTACCACGGGGAAGGCCACTGTTGTGGCAGATGCGCTTAGTCGTAGGTCGATGGGGAGCCTATCAGATGTGCAGCTAGAGAGGAGGGACAGGGTTCGTGATTTCCATCAGTTAACGAGCCTTGGGGTCCATTTGATTGATTCGGATAGCAGTGGGGTTAGAGTTCGTGAGGTTCCGAAGTCTTCCATCGTCGAGAGGTGAAGAGGCGATTCGAGATCGGCTTTGATTCGATATCGTGATCTGACTCTTACGTGAGGCAAAGGTCGCTTTTGAGTAGCACCTGATGGGGTGCTAAGGTTTGAAGCGGTGTGTGTTCCGGATGTTTGAGGACTTGGCGAGTTCTTGGGGAAGCACACAGCGCGTTACTCTATCCATCCGAGTCGACCAAGATGTACCACGACCTTAGATCGTGTATTGGTGGGATGGCTTGAAGAGGGCGTTGCGAGTTCGTAGCTCAATGCGTGTTGTCGGCGGTGAAGGTAGAGCACGGAGGCACGGTGGTTTTATTCTGACGATTGAGATCCGGCACGGAAGTGGGAGGTAATCAACATGGACTTCATCAGGATTACCTCGCACTCGGAGGAACATGATTCTATATGGGTTATCGTCGGCGGTGTGAAATCAGCCCACTTTCTTCCGTCGGGGCGACTTTTGGTGAGATTATGCGGACTTTACATCAGAGATCGTCGGTGCATGGAGTCCTACTGCCGATCATATCGAGCGAGAGCCCGGTTCGACTAACTTAGAGTCCTTCCGGAGGGTTTAGGGGCGAGTGAGCACGTGCGCATTTCATCCGCAGACGAGACGGACAGGCGAGCGCACTATCGGACTCGAGGATATCTGCGAGCTGTGTTATTGACCGATGGTAGTTGGGAGGATCATTTGCCTCTAGTTGAGTTCGCGTATAATAATAGCTACCACTCCGGTGTCGGATGGCGCCTTATGAGGCCTTGTATGGGAGGAAGTGCGGATCGCCTATAGGTTGGTTCGATGTGGGCGAGTGCGGCTAGTGGGACCAGATTTGATACAGTGACGATGGATAAGGTGAAGCTTATCGAGGCGGCTATTGGCAGCTCGAGTCGGAAGTCGTATGCGAGTCATCGTCGTCGGCATCTTGAGTTCGAGAGTTCATGATTGGGTTTTCTAAAGGTGTCACCCATGAAGGGTGTGATGAGATTCGGGAAGAAGGGGCTTCGGCCAGGTACATTGGGCGTTTGATTGTCGCGAGGTAGGCAAGGTTACTACGAGTTGGATCTGCCGTCCGTCGGAGGCGGTGCATCCGGTTTTCACGTATCTATCTTTGAGAGATGTATCGAGGATCCATCTAGGGTACACCGATTGGCGATGTCGGTGACCGAGGGTCATCGTATGAGAGATTCCCATGGCGATAGTCGATCGTCGGGTTAGGCGTCTGCGGACGAGGGCGTGGCTAGTCAAAGTCTTGTGGCGGAGCGAGCTCGGGGAGGAGATGGCGTGGGGCGAGGAGGACATGAGGCGAAGTATCCTCACCTATTCCCCACCTCCGGGTAATTCACTTTCCTACTTGTAAATTTTCGTTATCGTTTACGCTAAGTGTTGTTACGTGGTCGTGTGTGGCATTTGCATTGTTTAAGTTATGAAGAATCTTATCGATAAGCTGTCTTGGAAGGAACATTCGGGCGAATGTTTCTAAGGAGGAGAATGTTATACCGTATTTCAGTATATACGTGAGGAATACGTGCAAAGAATCTAGCCTTAAAGTTTAGGCAAAGCGTTTTTTTGGGCCTGACTCACAAAGCGAATAGTTTTCCGGCGAAAGCGTTTCCACGACTTTCGTAGGGTAAATTCGGCTATGCCATTTCTAATTTTGCGGATTTTTCAGAGGCGAAACATTTTGGACCAGCGGGAGGCGACACTTGGCACCTCGATTTGTGGACTTGAAATCGTCCGTTGGGCGAATTGAAGACCATTGGCACGTTTTTGTGCCTTGTGCACAAGTCAAGGAGTTGGTAGGATATTTGTGTATAGTTAATCCTCACTACACTTGCCTTGCACTTGTCTTAATCTTGGCCATTGGTTGGCCACTTCACGACCTATAAATACCCCCAGAGATGAAGAGTTCTTCGTCCACAAATCTTTCAAGTCTTGAAAATCCTCTCCTCTCCCTTTGTAGCCTTTTCCCAACACCTCCCCACTCCCTTGAAGGCCCTTGGCGAATACCCCTCTAGCCTAGTAGTTTGGCCGAGGCCCCACTAGCCTAGCCAAAAATCTACCCTCTCCTTGGTAGAAAAGTTGTCTTCTAGTATTGTTATAATGCCCAAAATACCTAGCCCAAATCCTTAGTACTTAGTAGAAGTTGTGAAGAACTTCTAAGGTTTCTTAGAGCTCTGGGCGTACAACTTAGGAGCTAAACCTTACTCGATGCGACTTTATCTAGGATATTATTGGGCTTCTTGAGGTAACAAATCCTAACCCTCTTTTGAATTAGAGAATACTTACTGTTGTAGTATTAGAATAAGTATTAAATACTTAGAAGAATATCACGAGAATAGAATTGAGCTATTACCACGATAGAAGGGTTTAAAGAAGAATAATCAAGCTGTACTTACATAGAATTTGTTTTCTGATGAACTTATATAGCTCATGGGTAGGGAAATCTTTGACTTTCCATAGAATTGTGAACCCGCATTTAGAATGACCTTGAGTAGTCTTTGATAGATGTCTGTGACTATTATGGTGACTCTCTGCGCGACATATTGACTTGGCGGTGGTTTTATTTGAGAAGGTATGTGATTCTTCCTAAAGCATGATATTTTACAATATATATAGTGCGGTGAGGCGTCGTGTGTTAAGCGAATAATAACTACGGCAATGTCTTTGACTTAAGCTGAATAACACTTACGGCAATGCCTGGCTTAAGCTGAATAACACTTACGGCAATGCCTCACGCTTAAGCACGAATAACACTTACGGCAATGCCTCGGCTTAAGCACGAATAATAAAGATCGAAAGCATTTCATAAGAATCTTGAATCATTTTTAACAGAAGAGAACTAAGCGGTTTTAAAGCGAAGCTTAAGAGTTATACTAGCTTTATGGGAAGTTAAGTATAACCACTTAAGATTGATAAAAGAAACAAGTTTGCCTATGTGTTTATAACGGACTTATGTTGAATTGTGAAAAGAATAATAAGATGGTTTGATAAGTAGACATGATATGATGCTATGTGTGTTAGTATCTTGTAACGTTTGTATAAGAAGTATCCTTGTTGTGCTTATGTTGTTTAAAGATAAATTGTTATGTTAGTGTACTATCACTCACCTCTTGAGATGATCACAGGGGTTAAGCGCCTCCGTCTGGGGTAGACTCGGTGATGCAGGACCATGATTCGAGAATACCTCATGCGGGTCGGGGGCCTATGCGGGCTACGAGAGTTCGAGTTAGTATGCGGGGTTATGCCTCATGCGATGCATGTGGCCGTCACGGACAACGAGTCGGGGCGATGCAGGAGTAGCTACCTCGATGCGGGGTTATACCTCATGCGGGCCCGTGTGAGTGGCCTATGCGGACTCGAGTCGAGATTAGGCTTGCGAGTGATAATCTGGGCGAGTGGCCTGCTTGAATCATTCGCGGCCTAGAAAAGACCTATTCTGATTTACCTATTGTTGCTCTTGTTTGTGATGTGGCCTATATGCGGTTCCTTGATTGCTTCATACATATTTGTAAATGGTTTTAAAAAGTGTTATGATTTCATTTAAGTACTTCTGATTTCACATACTTAGTACTGTTATGCGACCTCGCCCGGGCTGCGTTCATCTGCGGTAAGGGCGGCAGTGCTAGATCCACATTCTTAGGATCTCTACGTTGGTGTCGGGAGCTCATCTTTCCAGGAGGCTCTACTTTGGTATGATCTCCTGTTGTAGATAGTTTTATGCGATCGAGGTATGGCGGGGCCACTGTCGCCATAGTTGTATATTTCCTTAAGTGCGTAGTCATGTTATGCGATGTCGGATGTAGCTGCTAAACCATGTTTATATATATATGCCCGAAAGCGATGTTTTCTCACATAAAGCGTGTCTTATTTTATAAAGCTGTTTCATGTCTTGCTTTATATTTCATTGATTACTCGATGTATGACTACTTGGGTGCCGGTAAGGCACGATCCACGGGCCGGGCAGTCGTGGCCGTATACCTTGTAGTATTCAGATTTCACTTATCGAAAAGCCCGAAATACTATTATACTTCCACTTGATCCAAAAACGAAACCACAAGGAAAATCTCCATAGTTGGTTGGAGTATTAAGAAGAAGTTGCGTAGAACTTCTAAGGGTTATTTGGAGCGGGTTGGAGCACCGGGTAGGAGCTAACGTTGCTCGGGATCGACTTTATACTTGGATAATTTTGGGCTTCAGGTAAACACTCTTGACCTTCTATTGTAATTGGAAATTACATGTTGTAGGAATATATAGTTGAAGTATACTATATATAGAACTAAACATAGTTGTGCGACAATGCCTTTTGACTTAAGCTGAATTTAAAGAAGAGAATTGAGCTGTACTTACATGGGGTGTATTCTGATAGACTTGTGAAGTTTGTGGGTAGGGAGGGCTGCCCAAATTTCCGTAGAATCTTGTATCTAGATTTATTCTACCGGAGTAGTCTAGACTTTGATAGACTTGTATAACCTTTATAGGTTGAATGTTACGTGAGTAGCATGTGCTACTTGAAGGTGGACAAGGCTAGTAGGGTTATAGCCGTGGGCGTTTTGCTAATAGTCGATAATCGTCGCGAGGTATGTGATTCTTCCTATCCTCTTGAGCATGATATTTTAAAGAATATATATATATATAGTACGGTGAGCGTCGTGTGTTAAGCGAATAATAATTACGGCAATGTCTCGGACTTAAGCTGAATAATCTTGAAGTATTTCAAAGAATCTTGAATCATTTTAACGAGAAGAGTAATACTTGGTTTTAAAAGCTTAAGAGTTATACTAGCTTTATGGGAAGTTAGGTATAACGGCAAGAGAGATAAAAAAATGATTTATTGATTTAAGAAGTTAAGAGACTTGATCTTAAAAGATAAGAGACTTGACTTAATTGAAT
Source organism: Przewalskia tangutica (assembly GCA_029844215.1). Taxonomy (NCBI): domain Eukaryota; kingdom Viridiplantae; phylum Streptophyta; class Magnoliopsida; order Solanales; family Solanaceae; genus Przewalskia; species Przewalskia tangutica. Next base: position 73,047,528 of record CM056727.1, read on the forward strand.
TTTGTTAAAAAGTGTGAAACCTCATTCGTGAGTAATGAGTACTTGGTTTTCAAAAGGAATAATGTTTCTTGATTTGAAATCGAATAAGTATCGAACAAACCACGGCGCTAATAAAGGGAATGTTTTGACTAATAAAGTATTATTAAAACCAGTAGAAACTACCATCTGCATAGAAGCTAAGATGAGACAAAATGATATTACATTTCCTAGATCATGGCTGTTGTATCAAGATTGTTATGAACAAGAATAACCTACTCACACATAAGGTATATGTTTCTCAAATTGTTTTAGAGGATTAAAACTATGAACTACAAACCTTTCGAAAATGAGAAACTTGAGTAATTGAAATTAGGCAAACTTGGAGCGTTTGGAAAGAATGTTGTTACTTGATTTTACAAAGAGAAGTGTTTTGATTTACTTGAAAGATAATCACTCTATTTTCATATACTACGGGTATTGTGTGACTTTTGTGAAAGTAACGTATCTTTTAAAGAGTTATTGTATGAAGTACTTTGGGGATAAAAACCCGATCTTGTTAATCATATAGTAGAAAGTACCTTGTGTGTATAACTTGATTGTGTTGGTTTGTGATAGCCTTGTAATACTTTCTTGTTGATTTGTTAAGTAAACATGCTAGGATGCTACGTGTGTTAGTATCTTATGATGTTTGTGTAAAGGGGTTTCCCTTGATTGTGCTTATGTTGTTTAAACGATAAGCTGTTATGTTAGTATTGTATCACTCATGATTCTGGGGGTTAAGCTGCCCTCCGATGCGGGGTAGACTCAGGCGGGTCTGTGTGACCTATGATTCGAGAATACCTTATGCGGGTCTGCGTGGCCTATGCGGAACTGCGGGAGTTCCAGGTTAGTGTGCGGCCTTTGTGGTCATGCGGTCTATGTGGCCATGCGGACGGCGAGTCCAGGACGCTGCCGGGGAGTAGCTACCCTCGATGCGGGGAATAACTCATGCGGGCCATTGGGTGGCCCGTGCGGGCTCTGGGAAGTTCGAGGGCTAGGCAGCGCGCATTAGATATTGCGGGCGAGTGGCGGCTTTGATCATGTGATGCAGGCAGATCATGCTCTGACTTATGACCTTGTTATGCTTGTGGGATTTTAGTAGTCGGCTATGCGCCGTACTTACCGTGCGGTTTTATGATGACACGGTGGGACACGGTGTTCGTATGTGTATTCCTTGGTGCTTTTATATCATGAAGGCTGGCGGTGAGGAAGGTATTCCACGGGCATGATTGATGTTGTGGGCGTGAGACCCATTGTTATATTTGAGTGATGACTTTGAGGCGTGAGTCACGACTTGACATATTTGCTTATTTATTGTGAGCTGTAGTTTGGTTATCATACATGTCTCTGCTTTATATAGACTACTATGATTTCATTCTGATATTTTGATTTCACATACTTGGTACTGTTATCGACCTCCTTTGAAAGCTGCGTTCATCTGCGCGAGTAAAGGTACACGATCGTTGATCCTCGCTCTTAGGGTCACGATTCGGCGTTTGGGAAAGCTCCGTTTCTCGGAGGCTTATCTTAGTATAGTCCTGTTGTTGTAGGTGCTTATATTAAGGGTATGGCGGGGCCACTGTCCGTCGTTGTTGTCATATCATTCGTAAGTGCATGAAATCTTGTTGTGGCGGGGTTGTAATGGGATGTGCTGTTCAAATTGATATGTATATATCTGAAAGGTAACCGTTTTGGTTAGTTTGTCTTCTTATTTCCTTTGTCTTATTACATTGGCTTCGTGTTATTGTTTTATGTTCGCTGATTTTCTACGATGTTGTATCACTAGGGTGCGGGTAAGGCACGATCACGGGCGAGTTGGTCGTGACAAAAGTGGTATCGAAGCGATTAATTATCACGACCGATCCGGGCGTGGTAGTGCCTACCGGGCACCTGGTAATCTGACCGAGAAAACGGCGGAAAATAAAACATAAACATGAAACAAGATATATTATCATAAAGCAGCTGACCAAAAGCGATTTGCCTTACGTATATATCATAAAACCGAGCAGTTTAATCCTTTTTACAACCACGCCGCGGTACTACAGACCTCTAGATTTACAACAACCATGGCGGGGAGGCCCGCCATACCACGAATGTACAAGAACCTCTGACTCGGGAACACATACAAAAATAAGCCTTGGAGAAACGGAGCTTCCCAATCTGTTGCTGTGATCACATGGCGAGGATCCACTACCGTGTACTCTACTGCGGCATGAACGCGGCCCGAAAAGTCGATCTGGCAGTACAAGTATGTGGCGTAAAATCGTAAAAGAAATCATAACGATCTATATAAAAGCAGGAGACATGTATGATAACAAAACTCTGATTCACAACATAAAAGCGATGTATGTCGAGGACTCACGCCTCAGTTATCACTCAAACATAACTATGGGTCTCGCCCACAACATCAATCATGTTCGCATCGTCATGGCGCGTGCCGGAATTACGCCGGTGTAGACATGTCCATGATGCAACAATAATAACAATGCCCGTGGCGCATGCCGGAATTGCGCCGGTGTAGACACGTCCGTATGACATGCCAACAATATCTTGGGTGATCAACCCGCGCGCGCTGCGCGCCGAGTGCGCCGGTGTAGACATGTCAATGTAACCACAATAACAATATATTAGGTAATCAACCTGCGCGTGGCCACATGCCGGAATTCTGCGTCGGTGTAGACATGTCCATGTGACATCAACAACAATATACCGCATGACGGGCTATCACAAACAAGCTCAAGCAAATTACCATACTTCTAGACTTTTATAAAAGATCCACTCCTTCCCGAAGTCACGATATCAACACTTGCACAACAAAGGCTATCACAACAAGCATGGCGAGTTACACAACAATAAGCATAGGCAAGTTACACAAAACTCAAAGTACTTCCATTTCGTATCAAAGTGCAGGTTTTAACCACAAAGTACTACGTCATTAACTCTTTTTAAAGGATCCGTTTCTTTCACAAAAGTCACATAATACAGTAGCATAAAATAGAGTGACTATCTTTTAAGTAAACCAAAATACTTCCCTTTGTAAAATCAAGTAACAACATTATTCTTTTCCAAACGTTCAAGTTTGCCTAATTTCAAATGCTCAAGTTTCTCATTTTAGAAAGGTTTCATAACTCATAGTCTTAATCTCTTTTAAAACAATTGAGTAACATATGTCTTGTCGTGAGCGTTTATTCTTGTTTACAACAATCTTATTCACAGACCATGATCTAGGAAATGTAATACAATTTTGTCTTATCTTAGCTTACATGCGGATGGAGGTTTCTCTTGGTTTTAATAACAATTTGTTATTTGTCAATACACTTTCCTTTATTAAGCTTGTGGTTTGTTAAACACTTATTCTCATTTCGAAATCAATAAAACATTATTCTTTTAAAACCAAGTACTCATTACTGTGAATGAGGTTTCACAACTTTTAACAAAATGTTAATTACCAAGTAAAACAAGTTAAGTCTCTTATCTTTCAAGATCAAGTCTCTTAACTTCTACAATCAATAAACCAATCTTTTACTTACATAGAGTCGTTATAACTAACTTCTCATAAAAGCTATTATAACACCTATGTTTTAAACCAACCAACTCATTTAGCATATGCGTCTGCGTACTACATAGTTTACAAAACATCATGCTAGAAGGATAGGAAGAGGTTCACATACCTCGCGACGATTATCGATAATAAGCAAGCGCTCCATTCTTTGTAACGGCTAGCCTTTTCCACTCTTCAAGTAGAATCGCTACTCGCGATCTTCCACCTATAAGGCCACGGCGTCTATTAACTTCTAACACTTGCGGTTCCATATTCTCTGAAAATTCGCGGCCTCCCCCACGCAGCGTAAATCTCTCTCTATCAGTAGGCTACGAAGCCAACCGAGGGTTTATCGTCTAAGGGCGTATACAATTTCTACTATCTGATAATACCACAAGTCTCTTGTCATACATCCACATGTAATTCTGATTCGATTCTCTTCTTTATATTGGGCTTAAGTCAAAAGACATTGCCCAAAGCTATGTTGATTCTATATATAGTATACTTCAACTATATAATCCTACAACATGTAATTTGCAATTACAATAAGGGACAAGAATATTTACCTCGATAAGCCCAAAATTATCCAAGTTATAATGTCGGTCTGAGCAAGGTTTAGCTCTACTCAAATGCGCTCCAAACAACCCTTAGAAGTTCTAACCAACCTACTTAAATACTTCAACCAACTATGAAGATTTCCTTAGGGTTTCGGTTTGAGACTAAAGGACAAAAGGTAGTATTTAGGGCTCTACGTATAGAGGTAACTTTTGGAATACTACTGAGGTAAAGGCTAAGGTATTTTGGGCATTATAACAATACTTGGAGAGTATTTCAATACAACAAAAAAAGGGTATATAATCTGAAACAACTAGGCTAGGGGTACCCGCCAGTGAAACACTACGAGGGGAGGGTACCCTCGGCCTGAGGCCACTCAAAGGAAGGGAGAGGCTTAGGGCGGCACAACACGAAGAGGAGGAGATTTCAAGACTTAGAATGAAATGAGGATGAAGAAAAACCTTGAGCAAGGGGTATTTATAGGGACACCAACGGACAAGATCAAGCCATGTGTGGGGCAAGTGGATGGCCAAGATTGGCACAAGTGCACCTAACCTACTCCTTAAATCCTCACAAAACAAAGACCCGTGAAAAGGGCCTCAAAACCCTCTGTAGTGGCCTCTTTACCGTCGATGAGGGTGACAAGTGACACCCTCCGTTGGTCCAAAAATGTTCCGTCGCTCGGAAAAATCATAAAAAATACAAAATGACATAGCGGAATTTTCCGCCCGTAAGCTTAGTAAAGCGTTTAGTCGAGCGACTTTAATCGGGTGTTGTGCACAAAATTTCGAAACATGCCTAACTTTAAGTCTCAAATTGTCGCACGTACGTCCTTACGTATATACTTTGGAAATACGGGGTATAACATTCTCCCCTCCTTAGAAACATTCGTCCCGAATGTTCCTTCTCAAGCGGATATCGATGAAATTCCTCTAACAAGTTGCCAAGCGCCCGCGGCAGCCACGAAATAACACACGTTCTCTTCCTTCCTTACTCGTCGTGCGATACCACTTTTGTCACTTTCTGCGAGGTTCTAGTGTCACTCCGTGACCCAACAAATGGTGCCGAACTGCATGCGATCCACGAGGTTCTAGTGTCTCTCGGGGCGTGCCATCGCCGATCATCCGCCAGTTCTCAAAGCGTGGAGTCACTACCTCCAAACTTGGTCATCTTACTAACCTTAATCTTCTTTAAGGCCATTCGGCCTTCACGAACGCTCAGTCGAACATATCTACGAACTCATACGATGGTCACCTAAAGCGGGGCCTAGCACCTCGTGACCCTACCACTGGAGGACTACCCGAGCGGCCCCACCCAAAACCGGGCTGCGGGTCGACCGCGGCGACCATCAACCCGACCAGCGTCGGCGCGACACTTGCTCGCCGAAGCGGAACAATCTTACCTAATCAATTCATGAAAGCTAGCACTTCCATCTCACACTACCCATTGACTTATCACACAAATAATTCCCACGTACTACTTAATATTATAAGGTTCAAACATGAATTAAATCTTTTAATCTAGGCGATCTTACCTCTAAGGTCTCAATCGTGACATAGTCTAAGGTTCACACTTACCATGCCCCATACTTATCCTTCCAACTAACCACGTTTTCTAACTCACAATTAACACCCGCTATCCGTACATAGCACACAATAATGAGATCATCATAACAAGCATACCAAAACTCTAGAGGGTTAAGGATATACCTGTATCCACTGCGTCACTCTAATCATAGGCCTGTCATGCAGGCGCGTAAGCTATGAAAGGTGATGAACCAGCGGCTGATCACGAAGGTGAGTCGTAACATCCGTGCTACCCTTGGTCGGACAGTTCCTCGCAAAATGGCCTGCTGGCCGCAAAAATAACAAGCCCCGCACCACGACACTCCCGAAATGCGGTCTACCACATCGACCACACCGAGGTAGGGGTATTGCATCCGCCAACACCCTTACTTCCGGAAACACGAACCGCGGAGCCACGACTGCTCCGAATACTCTGGATGCTCTGAAGGTTGTGGAGGACCACTCTGCACTGGCGGAGGTACAAAACTAGTATCTTCTTGAGGCGGTCCGCCTCGAAAGTCACCAAAGGACCTGTTGTTACGGCCTCTTCTGCTGATCTTGGTCATTAGTCGACCTCTCCGTGCCTCGCATCCCGGTCATGAGCTGCGTGCGGGCAATGTCCATGCCCGTGAAGAGCTACACCGAACAAGCCTCTGTCAAGTAATCATCTAGCCGGTGGCGTGGCGGTGCACTCTATCCTCCATGGTTGCCACTAAAGCGGGGACATCTGAGCCAACGAGTCAAACTCCACGTTGTACTCGAACCATCGCCTCTCTGTCTAAGCATCATAAATCTGCCGGCGTGCCCTCGCTCATCTGCGGAGGCAAGAAGTGAGTGAGGAATGCCTCGAGAACTCGTCCCATCTGCTGAGCGCATTCTCTCCCGGGACAACTCCATGAATCAAACCGATCATTGCGGTATCACGCAGCCGATGCGAACCTAAGACCACCGACTCGGTCTCCGAAGCCTTGATCACTCTCATGACCCGCTGTAACTGCCGGATGAACTCCTGCGGATCATCCTCAGGCCTCGACCCATAAAACTCTGGCGGGCTACAACTCAGAAAGTCCCGTAGCCTCAAACTATCTGCTCGGGGGTGAACCACTGGTGCTCACTGGGCAGGCTGCTGCGTCCGGCCTATCCTCATATCGGCCCACGACCACGGCGGCAAGCTGAGCCATCTCCTTGTACCCTCATCTGCTCCGGGATGTGGGATTGGAGGCTCAGTGCGGTGGTCTCGGCCCGGCTGCTGCGGCTCTAAACTCTGCTGGGGCTGGCGGCGTCGCAAAACCCGCCGTCTGAAGCATAATCTCAGGCACTGACCGGGCCTGCGCCCTCGTACTCCTCTGTATCTCACTAGCAGCACCCTCGGCTGTCTTGCCCTTCTGGGCTCTGGTTGCCTTGCGCGGAGGCATAGCGGTAAAGCGAGATCGTCGGAGGGTCGACTTACAACACGGACTCTAAGGCACGATCTCGGAATGAGAAGAATGAAACCAATCCTAAATGTCCTATAGCCTCACGATTATAGATGTGGTGCACAACACATCGATAATCAAGACTCTACTAGACACGATGCGTAGACACTTTCAGAGATTAAGCGCTCACGATACCACTTTTGTCACGACCCGATCCGGGCGTGGTAGTGCCTACCGGGCACCCTAGTGATACAACATCGAGAAAACGGCGAAAAATAAAACATAAACATGAAACAAGATATATTATCATAAAACAGGCCAAAAAGCGATTTGCCTTACGTATATATACATAAAACCCGAGCAGTTTAATCCTTTTTACAACCACCTTGCGGTACTACAGACCTCTAAGATTTACAACAACCATGATGGGGCGGGGCCCGCCATACCACGAATGTACAAGAACCTACAACTCGGGAACACATGCAAAGAATAAGCCTCGAGAAAGCGGAGCTTCCCAATCTGTTGACTGTGATCTATGGCGAGGATCCACTAGGTGTACTCCTACTGCGGCATGAACGCGGCCCGAAAAGTCGATCTGGCAGTACCAAGTATGTGGCTTGTAAAAATCAGTAAAGAAATCATAACAGTCTATATAAAAACAGGGGACATGTATGATAACAAAACTACAGTTCACAACATAAAAGCAGTCATGTCAAGTCAGGGACTCACGCCATCAAGTTATCACTCAAATATAACTATGGGTCTCACGCCCACAACATCAATCATGTTCGCATCGCGGCGCGTGCCGGAATTCTGCGCCGGTGTAGACATGTCCATGATGCAACAATAATAACAATGCCCGTGGCCACGTGCCGGAATTCTGCGCCGGTGTAGACACGTCCATGTGACATTAACAACAATATCTTGGGTGATCAACCCGCGCGCAGCGCCCCGAATTCTGCATCGGTGTAGACATGTCCATGTAACCACAATAACAATATATTAGGTAATCAACCACGCGCGTGGCCACATGCCCGAATTCTGCGCCGGTGTAGACATGTCCGTGACATCAACAACAATATACCGCACAACGGCTATCACAAACAAGCTCAAGCAAATTACCATACTTCTAGACTTTTATAAAAGATCCACTCCTTCCAAGAAGTCACATGATATCAACACTTGCACAACAAAGGCTATCACAACAAGCATAGGCTAGTTACACAACAACAAGAATAGGCAAGTTACACACAACTCAAGGTACTTCCATTTCGAATCAAAGTCTGGGTTTTAACCTAAAGTACTACGTCATTAACTCTTTTTAAAGGATCCGTTTCTTTCACAAAAGTCACATAATACCCGTAGCATAAAATAGAGTGACTATCTTTTTAAGTAAACCAAAATACTTCCCTTTGTAAAATCAAGTAACAACATTATTCTTTTCCAAACGTTCAAGTTTGCCTAATTTCAAATGCTCAAGTTTCTCATTTTAGAAAGGTTTCATAACTCATAGTCTTAATCTCTTTTAAAACAATTGAGTAACATATGTCTTGTACGTGAGTCGTTTATTCTTGTTTACAACAATCTTGTTACAACAGCCATGATCTAGGAAATGTAATACAATTTTGTCTTATCTTAGCTTCTATGCAGATGGAGGTTTCTACTGGTTTTAATAACAATTTGTTATTTGTCAATACACTTTCCTTTATTAGCGCTGCTGTGGTTTGTTCGACACTTATTCTCATTTCCGAAATCAATAAAACATTATTCTTTTTAAAACCAAGTACTCATTACTCGCGAATGAGGTTTCACAACACTTTTAACAAAATGTTAATTACCAAGTAAAACAAGTTAAGTCTCTTATCTTTCAAGATCAAGTCTCTTAACTTCTACAATCAATAAACCAATCTTTTACTTACATAGAGTCGTTATAACTAACTTCCCATAAAGCTATTATAACACCCTATGTTTTAAACCAACCAACTCATTTAGCACATGTACGTCTACCGTACTACATAGTTTACAAAACATCATGCTAGAAGGATAGGAAGAGGTTCACATACCTCGCGACGATTATCGACAATAAGCAAAACGCTCCAGATCGTAACGGCTAGCCTTTTCCACTCTTCAAGTAGAATACGCTACTCGCGATCTTCCACTATAAGGCCACAAACGTCTATTAACTTCTAACCGCGCGGTTCCATATTCTCTGAAAATTGGCGGCCTCCCGCATGGCGTAAATCTCTTCCTCTATCGAGGCCGGCTACCAAGCCAACCAGGGGGGGGGGGGTTTATACGTCTAACGGACGTATACAATTTCTACTATCTGATAATACCACAAGTCTCATCATACACCCTATGTAATTCTGATTCAGTTCTCTTCTTTATATTGGGCTTAAGTCAAAAGACATTGCCGCAAAGCTATGTTCGATTCTATATATAGTATACTTCAACTATATAATCCTACAACATGTAATTTGCAATTACAATAAGGGGACAAGAATATTTACCTCGATAAGCCCAAAATTATCCAAGTTATAATGTCGGTCTGAGCAAGGTTTAGCTCTACTCAGTGCGCTCCAAACAACCCTTAGAAGTTCTAACCAACTTCTACTTAAATACTTCAACCAACTATGAAGATTTCCTTAGGGTTTCGATTTGAGACTAAAGGACAAAAGGTAGTATTTAGGGCTCTACGTATAGAGGTAACTTTTGGAATACTACAAGGTAAAGGCTAAGGTATTTTGGGCATTATAACAATACTTGGAGAGTATTTCAATACCACAAAAGGGGTATATAATCTGAAACAACTAGGCTAGGGGTACCTCGGCTAGAAACACTACGAGGGGAGGGTACCCTCTCGCCACAAGGCCACTCAAAGGGAAGGGGAGAGGCTTTGGGCGGCACAACAAGAAGAGGAGGAGATTTCAAGACTTAGAATGAAATGAGGGATGAAGAAAAACCTTCAAGCAAGGGGGTATTTATAGGGACACCAACGGACAAGATCAAGCCATGTGTGGGGCAAGTGGATGGCCAAGATTGGCACAAGTGCACCCTAACCTACTCTTTAAATCCCTCACAAAACAAAGACCCATGAAAAGGGCCTCAAAACCCTCCTAGCCGTGGCCTCTTTGCGTCATCGATGAGGTGACAAGTGTCACCCTCCCGTTGGTCCATAAATGTTCCGTCGCTCGGAAAAATCCGCAAAAATACAAAATGACATAGCCGGAATTTTCCCTTCGTAAGCTTAGTAAAACGTTTCGTCGAAAAACGACTTTAATCGGGTGTTGTGCACAAAATTTCGAAACATGCCTAACTTTAAGTCTCAAATTGTCGCACGTACGTCCTTACGTATATACTCTGGAAATACGGGGTATAACATTAATCCTCGAAAAGTGTCTACAGCCCGAATCCAGTAGAGTCTTGATTATCGGTGTGTTGTGCACCACACCAATAATCAGGAGGCTATAGGATATTTAGGATTGGTTTCCATTCTTCTCACTCTGAGATCGTGCCTTAGAGCTGTGTTGTAAGTTGGACCCTCTAACGTATTTCTTTCCCTTACCGTTATGCCTCCGCGTAGGGCAAACCGGGCCCGGGAGGCAAAGGCGTGAGGAGGCTGAGTAGAGTTCAGAGGGTTATGAGGGCACAGACCCAATCATTACCTAGGGTAGTGCTTCATTCGGGGAGTTCTGCGACGTCACTAGCCCCAGCAGAGTTTTAGCACGGCGGCGGCAGTTCCTACTGCGGCCATGATATTTGAACCTTCAGTTCCACGGCCAGAGCAGAGAATATAGATTGCAAAAGCGACCTGTTACTAACTATGGATTTGGCTACCAGAGAGTATACCGATGTACCGCGAGTCTTGATGACTATCTAAGAGAGGGTTGTGAAGAAGTAGCTATTCAGTCAGGAATGAGCATGGCCTGCGTTCAGGCTATGTGCAACAGATTGAGAAACGTAGAGATTGTGGGTTAACAAGGGCGCGAAGAGGGCGAACAACAAGGTCGCTTTGGTAACTTTCGGCGAATCGCCTGCGGCCAATTAGATATACACGTCCACGGTCAGAATGGTCCTCCATAAGGTTCGGGACATTGGGGTAAGCGGAGTTGGTCGAGCTCGAGCTTAGGTTCACGGCTACACGTAGGTTCCGGCCGGATTGATTTTCCCAGTATTCACAATGTGACAGGCGTCATCCCGGGGAATGTCGTCTTTTGGTGCTTGATTTACCTGCGGCCGTCAGGGCCATGTGTCGAAAGAATGTCCTAGGAGGAGGATATAAGTAGGAGGACTCAACCTTCATGATCGGTGACGATTCATCATCTTCCACGGTATGCGCCTGCAGGCGAGGTTTGATTAGAACAACTAAGAGTGAAACGTAGATCTGGTGTATTCTTAACCCTCTAGAGATTAGTACGTGTAAGATGAGTATATCTTAAGTATTATGTTCAGATAACATAAGTGGAAATTGTGATTAGAAACCATGGTTAGTAAAAAGGGGTAAGATTGGGGGATAAGAAAAAGTGTGAGCCTTAGAGCTTTATACGTAGAGACCTTAGAGGTAAGGCCATCTCGGGTAAAGATGTATTGTTATGTTTGATCCTTATCGGAGTGCATAGTGCACGTGAGCTATGTTTATATAATAAGTCCCTGAGTAGTGTGAAATGAAAGAGGGTAGTTGAGCTAAGAAGACCGCTAGGTTTTCATAACGTGATTAGTGAGAGTTTTTCCGGATCGGGGAGCTAGTGTTTTGCGCGTTGCCGGGTCGGGTTGAGGCCACGTTGCGGGTCAACCCGCGGCCTGTATGGTGGTGGGGTCAGTTTGTGGTGGTCCCTCCTTGTGATAGGGTCATGAGGGTGTTAGGCCCATGTTTGGTTAACCAGCGTACGAGTCATGGATGCATTAGACCAGTAGTCGGGCCGAGGAGGTCAGCCCGTCTTGTCTTCTAGTAAAGACCGTGTACTCGGTAGTAAGTTGCAGGAATGTTATATCAGGAAGGTGGTAAGGCTGCACGAGGTGCCTACCTTCACCTTATGGCAGACAGTGAAGCCCAGGTTCGGCTGTTTCTTTTTCAGGAGGTTTTACCAGGCAGGGTTAGGAACTCAGGTGAGCCTCAGAATCGCATTCGCCCTCGGGCCAGTGTTTGGATTTCAGGGGTAGTTGTGAGGATTGTTGTCTCCTGTTGGGGAAGTGTTTAAGCTACCATTTCAGTGTTCGGATGTTGCCTTATGAAGCCTTGTAGGGGCGGAAGTGTAAGTTGCCGGTCGATTGGTTCGATGTTGGCAAGGTTTAGATAGTTGGTTCAGGCATGTTCCAGCAGACTGTGGTTAGGGTGAAGCTTGTCTAGAAGAGGTTTAGGCAGCTTAGAGAAATTGTGCGGATAATCGGCGACGACGCTTAGAGTTCAGGTCGAAGGTCGGTCTTCTTGGAGGTACCACCCCGGATAGGGTGTGACGAGTTTTGAGGAAACTTAGCCCGAGTTACCTTGGGCCTTTCAGATCATGTGAGGAAATAGGCCAGGTTGCCTATATGTTAGCATTTGTCGTCCAACTTAGAAGGCAGTATGTCCGGTCTTTTCGTGTTGCTATATTCGGTAAAGTATCGGAGATCCATCCAGAGTGTTCCCAGTTAATGATGACCAAGTTGGAGATAGTAACCCAGAGATTTGGAAACGAATCGATGTGAGAGATATGGTAAGAAAGAGTTGAGTGTACGAGAAAGTGCGGCAGCGTAAGGGAAGAAGCGAGCATGTATTGCGAGCATAGAGGTGATCAGTTCTTTTGTAAGGAGAAGGTGCGAAGGAAGTATATTTTAGACCTCGGGTAAGGGCTTTTGTGATGTCAGAGGTGATTCCTCGTGAACTTGGATGTAAGTATTTTGCGCAGGTGTTTCTGTGGCCAGTTGTGGCAGGATTGTTCTCGTAAGTATAGTAGTGAAGACTATACTGGCGCACAATTGTTTTGAGACTTAGAAGGAACATTCGGGACGAATGTTTCTAAGGAAGGAGAATGTTATACCGTATTTCGAGTATATGCGTGGGGCGTACGTAGAAAAGTTTGGGCTTTTAAGTGGCTTGGCCGATTTTATTTTTGTGCACAACACCCGGTTTGAGTCGTTTTTCGACGAAACGTTTTATACAAATCGCGTAGGGTAAATTACGGCTATGTCATTTCTAATTTTTGCGGATTTTTCCGAGAGACGAAACATTTTGGACCAACGAGAGGGCGACACTTGTCACCCTCCAATTGGTGGACGTATGGGGCGGACTTGGGGACGATTTGGATGGCTTTTTGTCAAGTAGTTGGTAGGATATTTTGTGGTAGATGGATAAGGTGCACATGTGTCACGACCCGAACCCGGGCCCGTGACTGGTGCCTTACCCCGGGCACCCTAGTGATACAATGTTATACCCCGTATTTCCAGAGTATGTACGTGAGGGCGTACGTATAAAAGTTTAAAGCCTTGAGTAGGCAAAGTGGCTTGGCCGAATTAAATTTGTTCACAACACCCGTTTAGAGTCGTTTTTCGACGAAACGTTTTCCATGACTTTCGTAGGGAATTTCCGGCTATGACATTTTTAATTTTGCGGATTTTTAGAGAGGCGAAACATTTTGGACAACAAGAGGCGACACTTGTCACCTCTCATTGGTTAGGCTTGGACGGTAAAGGGCTTGGCCGAAAGTGTGGTTGAAATAGTCAAGGGTTGGTAGGATATTTTTGTGTTAGTTGGTTAGGGTGCACTTGGCAAGATCTTGGCCCTACACTTGCTATGCACTTGGCAAGATCTTGGCCATTGGTTGGCCTTGGCTTGTCCTATAAATACCCACCTCTTTGGAAGACTTATTCATCCTAAAAATCTCTAAGTCTTGAAAGACTCTCCCCCCCCTCCCTCTATTGTTCTCGTCCCTCCCATTTCGTGAGGCCCCTTGGCCGAGTAGCGCCCACTAGTAGTGTGGCCGTGGGTACCCACTGCCTTGTTGCTTTCGTATAATACCCCGTTTGTGGTGTAGAAATACTCTCAAAAGTATTGTTATAATGCCCAATTTACCTTAGCCATATACCTTGTTGTATTCTAAGGTTATACCTATCTGAAAAGCCAGAAAATACTATTATACTTCCGTCGGTCCAAAACCGAAACCACAGGAAAATCTCCATAGTCAGTTGGAGTATTGTGTAGAAGTTGGTTAGAACTTCTAAGGGTGGTTTAGAGCGGGTTGGGCGCGGGGTTGGAGCTAAGCGATTGCCCGGGATCGACTTTAACTAGGATAATTATGGGCTTATCGAGGTAATTATCTTGTCCTCTATTGTAATTGGAAATTACATGATTGAATATATAGTTGAAGTATACTATATAATAGAATGAACGTAGTTATCGTGATGTCTTTTGACTTAAGCTGAATAAAACTTACGGCAATGTCTTGCGACTTAAGCTGAATTTAAAGAAAGTCTTGGCTGTAATTACATAGGGTGTATTACGATGACTTGTGTAGTAGTACCGTGGAGTAGAATTGTACCGTTAGGGTTAGATGTATAACCCCTGGTTGGCTCATTGGCGGCCTCGATAGAGGAGGAGATTTCTGTTTGCGGGGAAGTCTTTGCCAATTTTGGTAGAATATTCTACGATGAGATCTAAATGTTAATAAGCGCCTTGTGGCCTTATAGGTTGATGTACTACGTGTGGCGCGATCTACTTGACTTAAGGAGTAGCCGACGGTTGGAAGTACTTGAGCGTTTTGCTATTAGTCGATACTCGTCGCGAGGTATGTGAACCTCTTCCTATCTCTTCTAGCATGATATGTGTGTAACTATGTAATGCGGTGAGGCGTCATGTTTTAATGTATTTGATTAGTTTGAAACATAAAGTGTTATAACGGCTTTATGGGAAGTTGGTTATAACAGCTTTATGTTGGTAAGAAAATACATGTGGTTTTTTAAAAGGTAATCGATTAGAACTATAAGCGGCTTGTTATGTGTTAATAAAGAACTTGAAGTATTTCAAAAGATTTTGAATCATTTTGAAAGAAGAAGTAATACTTGATTTTTGACAAACCTAAGAGTTATACTAGCTTTATGGGAAGTTAGGTATAACGGCTTAAGAATGTTTCTTGATTTGGAAATCGAGAATGTGTATCGACAAACCACCTGCGGCGTTAATAAAAGGAAATGTTTTGACTAGTTAAGTATTATTAAAACCGTTAGAAACTTCCATCTGCGTAGAAGCTAAGATAAGACAAAATGATATTTCTAGATCACTTTCTTGTAATAAGATTGTTATAAACAAGAATATCCTACTCACATATAAGACTTATGTTTCTCATGGTTTAAAGAGAATTATATTCTTAAATGAATAAGACCATGAACTACTGAAACCTTTCTAAAATAAGAAACGTGAACATTTGAAATTAGGCAAACTTGGGCGTTTGGAAAATAATGTTGTTACTTGATTTTACGAAGGTAAGTGTTTTAGTTTATTTAAAAAACGATCACTCTATTTTATACTACGGGTATTGTGTGACTTATGTGAAAGCAACGGATCTTTTAAAAGATTTAATGTATGAAGTACTTTAGGGGTAGATACGAACTTGTTAGCTTAAAGTACCTTGTGTATAACTTGATTGTGTTGGTTTGTGATAGCCTTGTAATACTTTCTTGTTGATTGATAAGTAAACATGTTAGGATGCTACGTGTGTTAGTATCTTGTGTGATCATGATGTAAGGGGTCATTCTTGTTGTGCTTACGTTGTTAAGCGTTAAGCGTTATCTTGTTATTGTATCACATACCGGCTGACTTATTATCAGGGCTTGCCACCGCTTGATGCGGTCTTACGGCTATGCGGTCCTCGTGACTATGCGGAGTCGCGGTAGCTCGGGATTGATCATTCGGGTGTTTAGCACGACGCGGGGATTCCTATGCGGTCTGTTGAGACTATGCGGTCTTTTGAGACTATGCGGGTTGCGGGAGCCTAGGCGGATACCGAGGTTAGGCTGCGCCCGATGCGGGGTATACCTCGGTGATGCAGGACCATGATTCGAGAATACCTCATGCGGGTCCGTGTGTGACCTATGCGGGCTGCGAGAGTTCGAGGATAGACGCGCGCATTGATATTGCGGAGTGGCGGCCGATCATGTAGTGCGGTCTAGAAAGACCTCGGGATACGATTTGTGGTATTTTTGTGCGTGGGTCTTAGTAGTCGGCTATGCCTTCGTACTTGCCCGTCACGGTTTTATTGTGATAACTTTGAGGCGTGAGTCACGACTTGACATATTTGTTTATTTGTTGTGAGTAGTTTGCTTATCATACATGTCTCTGCTTTATAGACTATTATGATTTCATTTCTGATATTTTTAGTTTCACATACTCGGCACTGTTATCGACCTCCTTGAGGCTGCGTTCATGCATGAGTTGAGGTACACTAGTCGTTGATCCTCGCTCTTAGGGTCACGATTCGGCTTTTGGGAAGCTCCGTTTCTCGGAGGCTTATCTTGGTATAGTCCTGTTGTTGTAAGTGCTTACATTCGAGGGTATGGCGGCCCTGTCCGTCGTTGTTGTCGTATCTTTTCTTAGAGTGCATGAAATCTTGTTGTGGGCGGGGTTTGTAAAAAGGATTAAAGCGTTCATTTGTAAAAGTTGTTAATTTTATATCTAGAAAGGCAAGTTTTCCTCAGACTATTGTTTTGTACTTCACTTGTTTCATTTATGTGTTTTATGTTCCAATGATTACTATGATCTTGTGTAACTAGGGTGCCCGGGGTAAGGCACGATCCGCCGGGCAGTCGTGACAAAAGTGGTATCGAGCGATTAATCCTCGGAAAGTGTCTATGAACCGTATCGATGAAGTCTTGATTATCGGTGTGTTGTGCACCACACCATAATCGAGGAGGCTATAGGGTATTTAGGATTGGTTTCTATTCTTCTCACTCTGAGATCGTGCCTTAGAGGCGTGTTGTAAGTTGGACCCTACGACGAAATTATTTCCACTTATCGTTATGCCTCGCGTAGGGCAACCGGGCCGGGAGGGCAAAGCGGCCAGGGAGGCTGCGAGTAAATCTGAGAGGGTTACGTGGGCACGAGCCCAAACATCACACGGGTGGTGCTTCATTCGGGGAGTTTTGCGGCGTCACTAACCCAGCGAGTTTAGCACGGCGGCGATTCCTCTGCGGCCATGACATTTGAACCTTCGGTTCCACGGCCAGGAGCAGTGAATATAGATTTCAGGAAGGCGACCACATTACTAACTATGGATTTGACTACCAAAGTATACCGATGTATCGCGAGTCTTGATGACTACCTAAGAAAAGGTTGTGCAAGAGTAATTCTTTAGTTGGGCTTGAGCATGGCACGTATGCGGGCTTATGCGCGGCCGAAAGCGTAGAGATCGGCGGGTTAACGAGGGCGAGAAGAAGGCGGGCGGCAAGGTCCTTTGGTAACTTTCGAGGCGAGTCACCTCGCGTGATTTGATTACGCACGTCCACGATGCAGAGTGGTCTTCCACGGATATCAGGATGTTCGGAGTATGCAGGAGTTGGTCAGAACTCCAGGGCTTCCGGTTCACAGTGTGACAGACGTCATCCCGGGGAATGTCGTCTTTTAGTTAGTACTTGTTGTACCTACGACCGTCAGGGTCTGATGTCGATAGAGTGTCCTTGTAGGAGGACTTAGCCTTCAGGATCGGTGGGTAGTTCGTCATCTTCCCTAGCTATGCCTACAGGCGAGTTTGATTAAACGACTAAGGGAGTGAAGCGGTAGATATAGATATATCTTTAACCTGTAGAGATCGGTATGTGTGATAAGGTGAGTATACCTTAAGTGCGATGTTACGATAGCGGTGTGTTAGTTGTGTTTAGAAATCATGGTGGGTTAACCGAGTAAGATTTTGGGGGATAGATAAGGTGTGAGCCTTAGAATGTTTTACGTAGATACCTTAGAGGTAAGGCCATCTCGAGTATAGGTGTAGTGTTATGTTTGATCCTTATCAGAGTGCATGGTGCACGTGGGCTATGGTTGTGGGATAAGTCCCTGAGTAGCGTGATATGAAAGAGGTTAGTTGAGCTAAGAAGACGCTAGGTTTTGAAGCGTGATTAGTAAGATTGTTAGGATCGGGAGCTAGTTTTGTGCGCGTTGCCGGGTCGGGTTGAGGCCCCGTTGCTGGTCAACCCGCGGTAGTTTTGGTGGTGGGGTCAGGTTTTGGTTGTCCAGCCTTGTGTTAGGGTTGTGAGGGTGTTAGGCCCTAGTTTAGTTAACCATCGTACGAACTCGTGGATGCGTTCGACCAGTGGTCGGGCCGATGGGGGCAGCCCATCGTGTTCTTCGGTCAGGACCGTTTACTTGGCTGTGTTGAGTTATCAGAAAGGTTGTAAGGCTGCACGGGGTGCCTACCTTCACCTTATGGCAGACAGTGGAGCCCAGGTTATGGCTGTTTTTGTTTCTGGAAGTTTTACCAGGCATGTGTTAAGAACTCAAGTGAGTCTCAGAATCGCATTCGCCCTCGGGCCAGTGTTTGGATTTCAGGGATAGTTGTGGGGATTGTTGTCTCCTGTGGATGTAGTGTTTAAGCTACCATTTCAATGTTCGGATGTCGCCTTATGAAGCCTTGTGGGGGCGGAAGGGTAAGTTGCCGGTCGATTGGTTCGATGTTGGCAAGGTTCAGAAAATTGGTTGATACGTGTTCAGCAGGATGTGGATAGGGTGAAGCTTGTCTAGAAGAGGTTCTGGCAGCTCAGAGAAATCGTGCGGATAATCGGCGACGACGCTTAGAGTTCAGGTTGACAGTCGGTCTTCTTGAAGGTACCACCCCGGTTTGGGTGTGACGAGTTTTGGAAAGCAGAGGAAAACTTAGCGAGTTACTTTGGGCCGCTTTGAGTTCATGTGAAGAATAGGCGGGTTGCCTATATGTTAGCAATTGCCGTCCGACTTAGGAGGCGACGTCCGTCTTTCGTATTGATATGATCGGGAAAGTATCGGAGATCCATCCAGAGTGTTCCCAGTTAATGATGACCACGTTAGGGATAGTAACCCCGAGTTTTGGAAACTGAAGCCGTATCAGAATGTGGTAAGAGTTCGAGTGTACGACCTCCTCCGGGATCGCATGCAGCCGGTGCCATTTGTTGGGTCGCCGGAGTGACACCAGAACCTCGCGGCAAAGTGACAAAAGTGGTATCAGTGGTATCGCGAGCATTGATGTGATCATTTTCTTTTTGTGTAAAGTAGGTGCGAAGGAAGTATATTTTAGACCCCGGTGAGAGGTGTTATGGTGATGTTAGAGGTGTTTCCTCGTGGACTTGGATGTGAGCTTTTTGCATGAAGTTGTTTACGTGGCCATGTGTGGCAAGGATTGTTCTCGTAAGTATAGTAGTGAAGACTATCTTGGCGCGTTTGTTTTGAGACTTAGAAAGAACATTCGGGACGAATGTTTCTAAGGAGGGGAGAATGTTATACCCCGTATTTCCAGAGTATGTACGTGAGGGCGTACGTATAAAAGTTTAAAGCCTTGAGTAGGCAAAGTGGCTTGGCCGAATTAAATTTGTTCACAACACCCGTTTAGAGTCGTTTTTAAATGAAGCGTTTTCCACGACTTTCGTAGGGAATTTCGGCTATGACATTTTTAATTTTGCGGATTTTTCGAGAGCGAAACATTTTGGACCAACAAGAGGCGACACTTGTCACCCTCTCATTGGTTAGGCTTGGACGGTAAAGGGCTTGGCCGAAAGTGTGGTTGAAATAGTCAAGGGTTGGTAGGATATTTTTGTGTTAGTTGGTTAGGGTGCACTTGGCAAGATCTTGGCCCTACACTTGCTATGCACTTGGCAAGATCTTGGCCATTGGTTGGCCTTGGCTTGTCTATAAATACCCACCTCTTTGGAAGACTTATTCATCCTAAAAATCTCTAAGTCTTGAAAGACTCTCCCTCCTCTATTGTTCTCGTCCCTCCCCATTTCGTGAGGCCCTCGCCAGAGAGTAGCGCCACTCCTAGTAGTGTGGTAGTGGGGTACCCACTAGCCTTGTTGCTTTCGTATAATACCCCTTTGTGGTGTAGAAATACTCTCAAAAGTATTGTTATAATGCCCAATTTACCTTAGCCATATACCTTGTTGTATTCTAAGGTTATACCTATCTGAAAAGCCAGAAAATACTATTATACTTAGTCGGTCACAAAACCAAACCTAGGAAAATCTCCCTAGGCCGGTGGAGTATTGTGTAGAAGGTGGTTAGAACTTCTAAGGGTGGTTTAGAGCGGGTTGGCGCGCGGGGTTGGAGCTAAGCGATTGCCCGGGATCGACTTTAACTAGGATAATTATGGGCTTATCGAGGTAATTATCTTGTCCTCTATTGTAATTGGAAATTACATGATTGAATATATAGTTGAAGTATACTATATAATAGAATCGAACGTAGTTATCGGCAATGTCTTTTGACTTAAGCTGAATAAAACTTACAGCAATGTCTTGCGACTTAAGCTGAATTTAAAGAAAGTCTTGAGCGTAATTACATAGGGCTGTATTCGGTAGACTTGTGTAGTAGTACCGTGGAGTAGAATTGTACCGTTAGGGTTAGATGTATAACCCCACGGTTGGCTCATTGGCGGCCTCGATAGAGAGGAGATTTCTGTTGTTGCGGGAGGAGTCTTCGAAATTTCGGTAGAATATTCTACGATGAGATCTAAATGTTAATAAGCGCCTTGTGGCCTTATAGGTTGATGTACTACGTGTGGCGCCATCTAATTGACTTAAGGAGTAGCCGGCGGTTGGAAGTACTTGGGCGTTTTGCTATTAGTCGATACTCGTCGCGAGGTATGTGAACCTCTTCCTATCTCTTCTAGCATGATATGTGTGTAACTATGTAGTACGGTGAGCGTACATGTGTTTAATGTATTTGATTAGTTTGAAACATAAAGTGTTATAACGGCTTTATGGAAAGTTGGTTATATGACTTTATGTTGGTAAGAAAATACATGTGGTTTTTAAAAGGTAACTGATTAGAACTATAACTGGCTTGTTATGTGTTAATAAAGAACTTGAAGTATTTCAAAAGATTTTTGAATCATTTTGAAAGAAGAAGTAATACTTGATTTTTGACAAACCTAAGAGTTATACTAGCTTTATGGGAAGTTAGGTATAACGGCTTAAGAATGTTTCTTGATTTGGAAATCGGAATGTGTATCGACAAACCACCTGCAGCGTTAATAAAAATGTTTTGACTAGTTAAGTATTATTAAAACCAGAGAAACTTCCATCTGCATAGAAGCTAAGATAAGACAAAATGATATTTCCTAGATCACAATTTCTTTGTAATAAGATTGTTATAAACAAGAATATCCTACTCACATATAAGACTTATGTTTCTCACATGGTTTAAAAGAGAATTATATTCTTAAATGAATAAGACCATGAACTCTGAAACCTTTCTAAAATAAGAAACGTGAACATTTGAAATTAGGCAAACTTGGGCGTTTGGAAAATAATGTTGTTACTTGATTTCTGAAGGTAAGTGTTTTAGTTTATTTAAAAAACGATCACTCTATTTTATACTACGGGTATTGTGTGACTTATGTGAAAGCAACGGATCTTTTAAAAGATTTAATGTATGAAGTACTTTAGGGGTAGATACGAACTTGTTAGCTTAAAGTACCTTGTGTGTATAACTTGATTGTGTTGGTTTGTGATAGCCTTGTAATACTGTCTTGTTGATTGATAAGTAAACATGTTATGATGCTACGTGTGTTAGTATCTTGTGTTATCATGATGTAAGGTGGTCATTCTGGTTGTGCTTACTTTGTTAAGCGTTAAGCCCGTTATCTTGTTATTGTATCACATACCCTTTGACTTATTATACCGAGGGCTTGCCACCCTTGATGCGGTCTTTACGGCTATGCGGTCCTCGTGACTATGCGGTCGCGGTAGCTCGGGATTGATCATTCCGGGTGTTTAGCCTGATGCGGGGGATTCCCTATGCGGTCTGTTGAGACTATGCGGTCTTTTGAGACTATGCGGGTTGCGGGAGCCTAGGCGGATACCGAGGGTTAGCTGCCTTCGATGCGGGGTATACCTCACGCGCTCTGGTACCATGATTCGAGGAATACCTCATGCGGGTCCGTGTGTGACCTATGCGGAGCTGCGAGAGTTCCAGGGATAGACGCGCACATTGATATTGCGGGCGAGTGGCCAGCTTCGATCATGTGGTGCGGTCTAGAAAGACCTCGGGATACAGTTGTGGTATTTTTGGTACTGTGGGTCTTAGTAGTCGGCTATGCCTTCGTACTTGCCCCGTACGGTTTTATTGTGATAACTTTGAGGGCGTGAGTCCCTGACTTGACATGACTGTTTATTTGTTGTGAACTGTAGTTTGCTTATCATACATGTCTCCTGCTTTATAGACTATTATGATTTCATTTACAGTATTTTTAGTTTCACATACTCGGTACCTGTTGTACTGACCTCCTTCGGGGGGCTGCGTTCATGCCGCAGGTTGAGGTACACCAGTCGTTGATCCTCGCTCTTAGGGTCACAGTTCAGCTTTTGGGAAGCTCGTTTCTCGGAGGCTTATCTTGGTATAGTCCCCTGTTGTTGTAAGTGCTTACATTCAGGGGTATGACGGGGCCCTGTCCCGTCGTTGTTGTCGTATCTTTTCTTAGAGGTCTGTAATCTTTGTTGTGGCGGGGTTTGTAAAAGGATTAAACATTCATTTGTAAAAGTTGTTAATTTTATATCGAAAGGCAAGTTTTCCTCAGACTATTGTTTTGTACTTCACTTGTTTCATGTATGTGTTTTATGTTCATTGATTACTACGATGTTGTGTCACTAGGGTGCGGGGTAAGGCACGATCCGGGCCGGGCAGTCGTGACATACAACATCGAGAAAATCAGCGAAATAAAACATGAACATGAATTAAGAGAAAAGATAAATAAGCAGGCCAACCAAAACAGTTGCCTTCATCATATATACATAAATACCGACAGTTATCCTTTTTACAAACCACGCCCACAACGATTACTCTGACCTCTAAGATTTTTACAACGGCTATGACGGGGCGGGGCCGCCATACCCACGAATGTATAAGAATCTATGGACTGGGGTAACATACCAAAAGATAAGCCTCGAAGAACGGAGCTTCCCAACACTGAAATGTGATCCTATAGCGAGGATCGATAGTCGATGTACCTTTTACTGCGGCATGAACGCGGCCCCAAGAGGTCGATACAACAGGTACCAAGTATGTGAAACTGTAAAATACTGTAAATGAAATCATAATATTCTATAAAGCAGGAGACATGTATGATAACCAAACTACAGTTCACAACATAAGAGCAGTCATGTCAAGTCAGGGACTCACGCCCTAAAAGTCATCCCTCATGCCCGTGGAACTCCTTCCTCACTGCCGGCAGTCTAGGTCCAAATCATGTGATACGTATATCGTGCCTCGCCCATATTATGGACCCAATATAGAAACGTGTGGAATACATTCCTGCTCATCCTATGAACCTAGTCGAGTGAAATACATTCGGATGAACCGTAGTCGAGTGAAATACATTCGGATGAACGGTAGTCAAGTGAAATACATTCGGATGAACCGTGTCAGGTGAAATACATTCCGGATGAACCGTGTCGGTGAAATACATTCGGATGAGCCGGTAATCAAGTGAAATACATTCGGATGAACCGGTAATCAGGTGAAATACATTCCCGGATGAACCGGTAATCAAGTGAAATACAATACTTGCACAACAAGGCTATCACACGTAACATGGTCAAGTTTCATAACAACAAGCATAAGCAAGTTACACACAACTCAAGGTACTTTCATTTTATGTCAAAGTCCGGATTTTTAACCTTAAAGTACTACGTCCGTTAAATTCCTTTTAAGATCCATTTCTTTTACAAAGGTCACCCGACCCGTAGTATAAAATTAGAGTGATTAACATTGTTAAGTAAACCAAAATGCTTTCCTTTGTAAATTCAAGTAACAACCTTATTTTCCAAACGTTCAAGTTTGCCTAATTTCAAATGCTCAAGTTTCTCATTTTAGAAAAGGTTTCGTAGTTCATAGTTTTAAATCCTTTAAAACATAATTCTCCTTTAAACGCGTTTTGAGAAACCTATGTCTTATAAGTGAGTAGGTTATTCTTGTTTATAATCAATCTTATTAAGGTACCATGATCTAGGAAATGTCATTTTGTCTCATCTTAGCTTCTATGCGGATGGAAGTTTCTCTTGGTTTTAATAATACTTAGTTATTCATTACATTTTCCTTTATTAACGCCGCATGGGTTTATTGATACACATTCGATTTCCAAATCAAGAAAACGTTATTCCTTTTAAAACCAAGTACTCATTACTCACGAATGAGGTTTCACACAAAATCCATATTAATTCATTTAAGTTAAGTCTCTTATTTATAAGATCCAATCTCTTAACTTTTGAAATTAATAAACCATTCATTTTACCACTTAAGGCGTTATACCTAACTTCCCATAAAGCTAGTATAACACTTATTGTTTTAAAACAACCAAATACTGATTAACACATGTACGTCTACCGTACTACATAGCTCACACATATCATGCTAGAAAAGATAGGAAGAGGTTCACACCTCGCGACGATTATCGACTAATAGCAAAACGCTCCAAGTACCTCAAACCGTGGCTACTCCTTAAGCCAAGTAGATCACGCCATACGTAGTACTTCAACCTATAGAGGCCACAAGGCACCTATTAACATCCTAGATCTCAATGTAGAATATTCTGAGAAAATTCGCAGATTCTCCCCCCACATGGCCAGAAATCTCCTCCTCTATCGAGGCCGCTACCAAGCCAACCGAGGGTTAACACGTCTAACCGGACGCGTGTACAATTCTACTACACAAGAATGCTACACAAGTCTCATGTCTGAATACACCCTATGTAATTACTGATTCAGCTCACTTTTTAAATTCAGCTTAAGTCGCAAGACATTGCAGTAAGTATTATTCGAGCTTAAGTCAAAAGACATTGCCGCACAACTATGTTCAGTTCTATATATATACTTAACTATATACTCCTACAACATGTAATTTCCAATTACAACGAAGGTCAAGAGTGTTTACCTCGTTAAGCCCAAAATTATCCAAGTTATATGTCGATCCCGAACAACGTTTAGCTCCTACTCCGGCGCTCCAACTGCTCCAACCAACCCTTAGAAGTTCTAACCAACTTCTACTTATGACTTCAACTACGGGTGAAGATTTACTTAGGGTTTCGTTTTTGTAGAGGAAGTATAATAGTATTTTCGGGCTTGTAAAGTGTAACCTTGGGAAAACTACAAGGTATTTGGGCCAAGGTATTTGGGCATTATAACAATACTTGGAGAGTATTTCTATAACACAAAAGGGGGTATTTATACGAGACAACTAGGCTAGGGGGGGGTACCCCACGACAAAACACCACAAAGGGGAGGGAGGTGGCTCTCGGCCAAGGGCTCTCAGAGGGGAGGGGTGTGGTGGGCGAAAGCTCGAGGAGAGGGAGTATTTTGAGACTTAGTTAGATTGCTCAAGTTTTTGGATGAAGAAAGTCTTCAACTAGAGGGGTATTTATAGGTCAAGTGAAGGCCAACCAATGGCCAAGATCCATCCAAGTGTTAGGCAAGTGTAAGGCTAAGATTAAGCCAAGTACACCTTATCCATCTACCACCAAAATATCCTACCTAACCCTTGACTAAAAATCCAAGGCCAAATCGTCCAAGAGGACGCCTCAAGTGCTCCAATTAGAGGGTGACAAGTGTCGCCCTCTCGTTGGTCCAAAATGTTTCGTCTCTCGGAAAAATCCGCAAAAATTATAAATGACATAGCCGGAATTTTCCTACGAAAGCTGGAAACGCGTTTAAAAAACGACTCTAATCGGGTGTTGTGTACAAATTTCGAAACTAGCCAACTTTTAAGGCTCAAATTATAATACGTACGCGCTCACGTACATACTCTGGAAATACGGGGTATAACAACATGGATGAATCTTGGCCCTACACTTGCCTTGCACTTGGCATGATCTTGGCCATTGGTTGGCATTTGCTTGACCTATAAATACCCCCCCCCCCCCCCTTTGAAGACTTCTTCATCCATTCCTAAACTTTCCTAAGTCTTGAAAGCTCTTCCCCCTCCCTCTAGAGTTCTCGTCCTTCCCCCCCTTGTGAGGCTTTATGTTACACCCCGTAATTGCAGGACATGTTTTAAGAACGTACGTAAGAACTCGCAAGTGTTAAATTTGAGACTTGTAAAAAATTTAACGGAATTATGGAATTGTCGGAAAACGTATTATTGTGACGAATGGGAGGGCGACACGTGTCACCCCCCCTTATAGATGCCTTGGACGAAATTGGCATGGCCAATATGGTCATTGACCATAGTCCTAGATGGCAAGTCTTGCAAGTTGATTAGCTTGAGAAGTTTGACTAAGTCAAGGTCCCACAAGTCTTGATATTTGTTAAGAGATCATCCAAACCACCCAATTGTTCCTATCTTAACCCTCCATTATGTTATATATGTATACTAGTAGTGAAACTAGTCCCACACTTAGCCAAAAATTTCAAGAGAATTGGATGAACAACAAAAGGAGCTCTCGGGTTCTAGCTCTCAAAGAAGGAAAATTTTTTGTTTCTTGTCCATTTAGCCCCACATTTTAAACCAAGGTTCATTAGTGTTATGTAAGTATATCTCAATAGAGAAATCTTGGAAAAAAATAGTTTACGGGTTAGTCGCAAAACGAAAACCTAAGGGTTTTTCTAGGTTTTGGATTGGAAGTTGAAGGAAAGTTGTTGGTATGGTTCTAAGGGTCTCAACGAGCGGATTGAAGTGTCATGGAGAGGTTCTAAACTACTAGGAGCGACTTCGGATTGGAATCGGATTAAGATTCGTTGAGGTATAATTTTGTCCTTTAATATGTTACAAGATT
Organism: Przewalskia tangutica; assembly: GCA_029844215.1. Lineage (NCBI taxonomy): Eukaryota > Viridiplantae > Streptophyta > Magnoliopsida > Solanales > Solanaceae > Przewalskia > Przewalskia tangutica. Next base: position 73,074,535 of record CM056727.1, read on the forward strand.
ATATATTTATATTGTTGTTGTTAGCTTTACGTGTTGCTAGTATGAAGTTTATATGTAGAAGTTTATAAGGATTGTGGATTTATTGTAGCATTGGAAATCCGGAATGTAATGTAAGCCATGTTAAGTTGGATTTCAATTTAGTCGTTATTAGAATCGTCGCATGTTATTGATTTGAAGATTGTGGTAGTTTTAACCAAATGCGACTTGATATCATGTTATGATTAACAAATTGGATTGAAATGGAAATTTGATAAGTATTGGTATGGTTGAACTCTAGGTGGTCGAATTTGGACTACTTTCTAAATTGTGAGCCAATTGGGGTTGTTTAGTTATTCATTTGTATTGGACTACCTTCTTTATTGTTGTGAGCCAATTGGGGCTGTTTGGTTATTGTATTTCGGCCTTGAAAAAGGTGGCAAAGTGAGTAGAAACAAAGGAGGTGTTGTCCGATTTTCCATAGAATTTAGCGACTTAGCACTTAGAATATTCTACGTTTGAATTAAGAGGTTAATGGACATATTGTGGCCATTATAGGTTGAAGTACTTTGGAGCCTTTTTGCAACTTGCCGCTAGTCGTCGCGAGGTATGTGAACCTCTTCTTTCATTGGCATGATCCTACGTATGAAATCTCCATGTGATAGTATTTTAAGATTCCTTCTACTCTTAGAAGTTAAGAAGTATTTACATTGTTGAATCTAAGTTAAGAGTATGTTTAAATTGTCCTAAGTCCTTACTAGGTCTTATGGGAGACGTTGGTAAGAACGGTTATGAAGTTATGAGATTTGATTTAAAGGCTATGTGTCTTGATTTGTTTAAAGTAAGTAAGTGGATTTTATGTTCGAAAATGAATTGAATTTATATGTGAAAAGGGGATTGATTTTAAAAGTGGAAGTTATATGATTTTAAGGGAATGAATTACTTGGTTTTGGGAAGGTATGGAACTTTATATGTTTTTGTATAAGTAATTGGGATTTAAAGGAAGTATGTTATGAAGTTTGAAGACTAAGAACTTTGATTGTCTTTTAAGGATTATGAAGTTTTAAGCGATACAATTCTTTTTAAGTATGTATGTACGTAGTATCTTTGGATCCCGTTTTCCTAAATGTTGTAAGAATAAAAGTGACATAAGTTCTCTAAAATGAATGGTTGTTATAATAGCTTTATGGGAAGTTGTTATGACGACTTAAGAAGAAGTGAAAAGATGGTTTAAAAATGTTATGTAAGGAAAATCACACCGAGCCTACGAATAGGCCGGATTACGTTATGAAATACACCGAGCCTACGAATAGGCCGGATTATGTTATGATATACACCGAGCCTACACATAGGCCGGATTACGCCATATTACCCCGAGCCTACACATAGGCCGGGTTACGTCATCTTATACCGAGCCCCACAGACGGGTCGGATTATGCTACATGATTCCACAGTACACCGAGCCCCACAGGCGGGCCGGATTATGCTACATGATTCCACAGTACACCGAGCCCCACAGGCGGGCCGGATTATGCTACATGATTCCACAGTACACCGAGCCCCACAGGCGGGCCGGATTATGCCACATGATTTATGAGTACACCGTGTCCCGCAAATGGGCTGGATTACGTTATCACGTATGGATAATCAAAGTAAGCTCCCAAATAAGATTTCCCTCCATAATGGGTCGGATTATGTTATGTAAGATATGTAAGTTATGTGAAAAAGACTGAATTAAACTCTTAAGTATGTATGTATGAATATGTCGTTAATTTTATTGAAAGAAGGAAATGAACGGTTAATATATGATTGATTTCAGGAGTTAAAAGGACATTCTTTTATACATATACGATTTGGTTATTGCATTTTATTTATGTTCCATACTGTACTGTTATTGTGACCCCTTGAAGCTGCGTTCATGCCGCGAGTTATAGGTACCAGGTTGGTGATCCTTGCTCTTAGGATCTGTTGATTTTGGAAAGAAGCTCCTTTCACTCCGGAGGCTTATCTTTTAGTGCAGTTTCCACGATATGGTAGACTTATGTACATTCGAGGTATGGCGAGCCTGTCCCGTGATTGTAATTCTTAGAGTGTAGTCACATTTTGTGGGTCAGTTTGTAAAGGAAAGCGAGGCAACCGTTTATGTATGTACGTTCAGGAAGGTAGCCCTATCGGCTAACCTGTTGTTTTATTACTGTTGTTTTATTTTATAAGTTTCATGTATGTTCCGCTGATTTTCTCTGATGTATACCTGTAAGGGTGCCCATGTAGGGCACCAGTCGCGGGCCCGGGGTCGGTTCGTGACACTTTAGCCGAGAGCACCCCTCCCCTCGTCGAGAGTACCCTCCCAGTGGGGTTGGCCGAGGGGTACACACCCCCCCTCTTTGTGGTGTTGTCTCGTATAAATACCCCCCTCTTGGTAGAAATACTCTCCAAAGTATTATTACTATACCCAAATTTCCTTAGCCGTATACCTTGTAGTATTCCAAGATTTCACTTATACGAAAAGCCCAGAAATACTATTATACTTCCCTTCAGTCACAAAAACGAAACCCTAAGGAAAATCTCCATAGTTGGTTGGAGTATTAAGAAGAAGTTGCGTAGAACTTCTAAGGGTTATTTGGAGCGGGTTGGAGCACCCGGAGTAGGAGCTAACGTTGCTCAGGATCGACTTTATACTTGGATAATTTTGGGCTTATCGAGGTAAACACTCTTGACCTTCTATTGTAATTGGAAATTACATGTTGTAGGAATATATAGTTGAAGTATACTATATATAGAACTGAACATAGTTGTGCGGCAATGTCTTTTGACTTAAGCCTGAATTTAAAGAAGAGAATTGAACTGTACTTACATAGGACTGTATTACAGTAGACTTGTGAAGTTTGACGGGTAGGGAAGGGCTGCCCAAATTTCCGTAGAATCTTGTATCTAGATTTATTCTACCGAGTAGTCTAGACTTTGATAGACTTGTATAACCTTTATAGGTTGAATGTTCTGTGAGTAGCATGTGCTACTTGAAATGTTATACCCCGTAAATTCTAGAAGTTAAGATAAGGACGTACCAAGGATTATAAGATTGAAAGTTGAAAGATAAGTTGGCAAACATGTGTTGGACGGATTTGAGTTTACCTTGGAGTGTTGTACCCCAGTTGTTAAGAGTTTCGAGGTGTTTAAAATCCTAGTGTGTAGTCCGTTAAATCTAGATCCCAACGCAACAAACCGTTCGTCGATTGGACATCGGAGTCAAAAGTTATGGAAGTTTCAAGTTTGGTGCGCAGGCAGGCAGCAGCAGTTTTCGGTTGAAGTGCAGCGCGGCCGAATCTGGCGCGGCGCGGTTGTTCGGGGTCGCAGGGGTTGCAGCGCCGGAATGCAGGGCCGCGACGCCGACATGCGGAAGATTTATTTTTGGAAGTGGAAGCGCCGCGGCGCCGAGGCGGGATTTTGCGCAGTAAGTGACGAAAAACATGGGGTATTTCGTTTATAACCTATGGGAGGGTGACAAGTGTCCCTCCCATCCTTTTTATCAGTAAGTGGTCTTATTTTAGGGCCAAGTCTTGGAAGACTTGGCCATTCCATTCCATTCCATTCCATTTCATTTCATTTCATTTCCAAAACCCTCCTAAGAAAAACCCTCTCCCTTCTCTCTAGTTTTTGGAAGGAAACCTAGCTTTAGAGGAGATTGTTGGAGCGGCGGTAAGAAGAAAAAGTGTGGGTAAACTTGTGGGTAACGCTGATGGGCGATTTTTGACGGAAAGAGGTGGAAGAAAAAGGGGCTTTTGTGGGCTATTCCTTAAGGTAAAAGTTTCCCCTTTCTCTTGGTTATGAGCCTAAGGCTGTTTTATTTTAGTAGTATAGATGTGAGCCTGAGGCTGTTTTATTTTAGTAGTTTAGAGTTGAGCCTAAGGTTGTTATATTGTAGTAGTATAGAGTTGAGCCTGAGGCTGTTTTATATTGTATAGATTTGGATCTTGTTGTCTTGTTAAAAAAAAACGGAAATGGGCATGTTAGCCTTAAGATTGTAATTGTTAAAGATGTCTAGGGCTAGATATCATGTTAGGCCTAAGAACTTGGATTGGAAAGAATTGAAAGGGATTAAGAATTGGTTTATGGTTGGCCAAGTATGGCATGGAAAGTATTGGGTTATTTTGTAGTATTGTGGGGCGTTTGTTATTGAATTCGACCTTGAAAGAGGTGGCAAGTTAGTAGAAACAGAGGAAGTGCCGTCCAAATTGTCGTAGGATTTAGGGACTTTGCACTTAGTTTATTCTACGTTCGAAGCTAGAGATTGATAGACGTTTTATGACCCTTATAGGATTGAAGTACTACGGTAGCATATTCCTCTTAAGGGAGATAGTACTGTGGAACATTTTGCTTATTGTCGACAGTCGTCGCGAGGTATGTGATTCTTCCTATCCTCTTCAGCATGACTATTTGTAAAATATATAGTGCGGTAGGCCTTGCGTGTGTTAAAGGAATTTGATTTCCCTTTTGTGTCTTGACTTGATATGAAGTGTTAAGGGCTTCATTGTGTGGAAATAGTAGTAAAGTCTTATCCGTTGGTAGCGGGTACTCGATGGCTAAAGAATGAGCCCTATTGGTCTCATAAATGTTTATAGTGGTAATTGGTTGGTTTAAAACATAAAATGTTATAACGACTTTATGGGAAGTTTGTTATAACCACTTTATGTAGTTAAAAGAATGGTTTGTCGATTTCAAAAGATAAGAGACGGACTTGTAATTGACCTAAATGGTGTTGAAAAGTATAAAACCTAATTCGTGAGAAACGAATACTTGGTTTTTAAAAGAATAACGTTACAAATTTCGGAAATGGGAATAAGGATCGAACAAGCCAATGCAGCGTCGATAAAGGAAAGAAGTAATGACATTAATCATATTAAAACCAGTAGAAACCTCCATCTGCATAGAAGCTAAGATAAGACAAAATGGCATTACATTTCCTAGATCATGGTCATTCTAATGAGAATTATTGAAATCAAGTTCTGATTTTCCTAAAAGTTTCAAAGTAAGGAACTCGTTTTCTAATAGAAAAGAGACTTAAGAATTTGAAGTATTTTGGTTTAAAAGAAAGGCATGATTTTGTCTTGACTTGTTTTATTAATCATAAAGTGTTGTAATAGCTTATTGGGAAGTTAGTTATAACGACTTTATGGAAAATAAAGAAATAGACTCATTATTGGATTTTAGAATGGTAACTTGATTTTGGAAAAAGGGAAGTAACTCGTTTTCAAATATTGAACTCCTTGTGATGGAAAAACATAAGTGACTTGTTTATAAAAGGTAGGAGTACCTTGATCCTAAAGGGGTTAAGTACTTGGGTTTTAAATGGTATACTTGATGTTGTGTTAAGAAGTATTTATAGTACCTTGAGTTGTGTGTACTAGCCTATGCTTGTTGTGGTAGCCTTTGTTGTGCAAATGTTTGGTTGTGTGCTACCGAGTCTCTCGATGGAGGGTATGTGCGGTTGATTGATGGACATCTTGACACGTTGGGTAGCCCACGGGTATGCTTCCATGTCGATCCTCTTGGACGTCGCGACACGTTGGGTAGCCCACGGGTATGCTTCCATTAGGAGTGTTATCTGGTTAGTTGTTTGGACATACTGACACGTTGGGTAGCCCACGGGTATGCTTCCACAGTGAGTATCATCTTGTTATTTCCTTTGGGCATACTGACACGTTGGATGGTCCACGGGTATGGGCCCACTAGGATGGTTCCATGGCCATGCTTATACCGAGGTGAGATGCCGGGGCATGCGGCCATTGTGCGGGTTAAACTCCCGGGTTGTATTTGAGTGATGATTTCACGGGCATGAGTCCCTGACTTGACATGGCTGCTTATATGTTGTGTACTGTAGTTTGGTTATCATACATGTCTCCTGCTTTATATAGACTATTATGATTTCATTCTGATATTTCTGATTTCACATACTTGGTACCTATTAGATCGACCTCGCCGGGACTGCGTTCATGCCGCAGGTTGAGGTACATAGCTTGCTGATCCACTCTCTTAGGATCGTTGTTCGGTTCTCGGAAAGCTCCATATCTCCGGAAGCTTGTCCTGTGGTACGGTTCCCTGATGTAGTAGACTTTTGTATATTCAGGGGCATGGCGGGGCCCTGTCCCGTCATTATGGTTTCAAAATTCTTAGAGGTCTGTAGCACTGTTGTGGGCAGGTTTGTAAGGGATGTAACTGTTCAAGTTTTAATTTATGTACAAAAGGTAACCGTTGGGTTAGCCTGCTTTCTTATTTCACTGTTTTATATGTTTAAGTTTTTATTTCCGCTGGTTTTCTCTGATGTTGTATCACTAGGGTGCCCGGGGTAAGGCACGCCACGGCCCGGTTCGGTCGTGACAAAAGTGGTATCGAGCGATTAATCCTCGGAGAGTGTCTACGACCGTATCGAGAGAGTCTTGATTATCGGTGTGTTGTGCACCACATCTATAATCAGGAGGCTATAGGATATTTAGGATTGGTTTCCATTCTTCTAACTCTGAGATCGTGCCTTAGAGCGGTGTTATAAGTTGGACTCCCTCTGACGTGTTCTTTGTATACCAGTGATGCCCCACGCAAGGCAACGAGCCCGAAGGCGGCAAGGCAGCAGGCGGAGTCGCGAGTAGAGCAGCGGTCTCTCACGAGACTACGGCACTGAGCCTCGATCCCGCACAGGGCGAGGAGATGGGTTACAAGGAGATGGCCCGATTATTGGCGAGATCTTGGCCGTGCACGAGATAGATCGACGCAGCAGCCGAGCCTCGTAGTACCCATAGTTCACCCGAGGTCAGATAGTTTGAGGCTACGGGATTTTCTGAGTTGTAGCCCACCTGAGTTTTACGGGTCGAGGCCTGAGGATGATCCGCAGGAGTTCATCCGACGATTCTGGATCGCGAGAGTGATCGAGGCTTGAGACCGAGTCGGTGGTTTTGGTTCACATCGGCCGCGCGTGATCCGCAATGATCGTTTGATTCGTGAGCTGTCCCGGGGAACATGCACCTCCACCGGTTGGGGTGAGTTCTCGAGGCGCCTTGGACATTTCTTGCCTCGCGGATGAGGAGGGCACGCCGATTTTTGATGCTAAGACAAAGAGGTGCCTGATCGGGAGTACAATGTAGAGTTTGACTCATTGGCGGTATGTCCCATTGTGGTGGCCAATATGGAGGATAGAGTGCACCGTTATGTCACCGACTCGATGAGTATTTAGCGGAGGATGCACACAGTAGCTCTTCACCGGCATGGACATTGCCGCGTCCGTGCCTATGCAGCAGATCGAGGAACGTAGAGGTCGGCGGAATAACCAAGATCGCAGAAGAGGCCGTGGCGAGAGTCCTCTGGTGACCTTCGAGGCGCACGACCTCGGCGAGCTAGTTATTTACCTCAGCCAGTACAGAGTGCTCCATCACGCCTTGGGGCGTTCAGAAATTCGTGGCGGTCGGGGCTCCTGTGTTTCGAGTTTTAGGGGAGCAGGGACGTTAGTCAGATGGGACCACCCCTACCTCGTTGTGGCCGTTGTGGTAGGCTCCATGGTGGGGAGTGTCGTGCTGGAATGGGGGTTTGTTTTGCATGCGGCCAGCAGGGCCATTTTACGAGGAATTGTCCAACCAGAGATAGCGCGGATGTAGAGACTCAGCCTTCGGGATCAGTGGCTGATTCATCTCCTCCTTTTGTGCGCCGTGCAGGGAAGGAACATTCGGGACGAATGTTTCTAAGGGGGGGAGAATGTTATACCCCGTAAATTCTAGAAGTTAAGATAAGGACGTACCAAGGATTATAAGATTGAAAGTTGAAAGATAAGTTGGCAAACATGTGTTGGACGGATTTGAGTTTACCTTGGAGTGTTGTACCCCAGTTGTTAAGAGTTTCGAGGTGTTTAAAATCCTAGTGTGTAGTCCGTTAAATCTAGATCCCAACGCAACAAACCGTTCGTCGATTGGACATCGGAGTCAAAAGTTATGGAAGTTTCAAGTTTGCGCGCAGCAACAACGCGGTTCAGTGCAGTACGCGGCGCCGGACGCAGTGCCGCGACGCGGTTGTTACGGGGTCGCAGGGTTGCAGGCCGCGGCGGACGCAGGGCGCCGACATGCGGAAGATTTATTTTTGGAAGTGGAAGCGCCGCGGCGCCGAGGCGGGATTTTGCGCAGTAAGTGACGAAAAACAGGGGGTATTTCGTTTATAACCTATGGGAGGGTGACAAGTGTCCCTCCCATCCTTTTTATCAGTAAGTGGTCCTATTTTAGGGCCAAGTCTTGGAAGACTTGGCCATTCCATTCCATTTCATTTCATTTCATTTCCAAAACCCTCCTAAGAAAAACCCTCTCCCTTCTCTCTAGTTTTTGGAAGGAAACCTAGCTTTAGAGGAGATTGTTGGAGCGGCGGCAAGAAGAAAAAGTGTGGGTAAACTTGTGGGTAACGCTGGTGGGCGATTTTTGACGGAAAGAGGTGGAAGAAAAAGGGGCTTTTGTGGGCTATTCCTTAAGGTAAAAGTTTCCCCTTTCTCTTGGTTATGAGCCTAAGGCTGTTTTATTTTAGTAGTATAGATGTGAGCCTGAGGCTGTTTTATTTTAGTAGTTTAGAGTTGAGCCTAAGGCTGTTATATTGTAGTAGTATAGAGTTGAGCCTGAGGCTGTTTTATATTGTATAGATTTGGATCTTGTTGTCTTGTTAAAAACTGAAATGGGCATGTTAGCCTTAAGATTGTAATTGTTAAAGATGTCTAGGGCTAGATATCATGTTAGGCCTAAGAACTTGGATTGGAAAGAATTGAAAGGGATTAAGAATTGGTTTATGGTTGGCCAAGTATGGCATGGAAAGTATTGGGGTTATTTTGTAGTATTGTGGGGCGTTTGTTATTGAATTCGACCTTGAAAGAGGTGTCAAGTTAGTAGAAACAGAGGAAGTGCCGTCCAAATTGTCGTAGGATTTAGGGACTTTGCACTTAGTTTATTCTACGTTCGAAGCTAGAGATTGATAGACGTTTTATGACCCTTATAGGATTGAAGTACTACGGTAGCATATTCCTCTTAAGGGAGATAGTACTGTGGAGCATTTTGCTTATTGTCGACATCGTCGAGGTATGTGATTCTTCCTATCCTCTTCAGCATGACTATTTGTAAAATATATAGTGCGGTAGACGCACGTGTGTTAAAGGAATTTGATTTCCCTTTTGTGTCTTGACTTGATATGAAGTGTTAAGGGCTTCATTGTGTGGAAATAGTAGTAAAGTCTTATCCGTTGGTAGCGGGTACTCGGTGGCTAAAGAATGAGCCCTATTGGTCTCATAAATGTTTATAGTGGTAATTGGTTGGTTTAAAACATAAAATGTTATAACGGCTTTATGGGAAGTTTGTTATAACCACTTTATGTAGTTAAAAGAATGGTTTGTCGATTTCAAAAGATAAGAGACGGACTTGTAATTGACCTAAATGGTGTTGAAAAGTATAAAACCTAATTCGTGAGAAACGAATACTTGGTTTTTAAAAGAATAACGTTACAAATTTTGGAAATGGGAATAAGGATCGAACAAGCCAATGCAGCGTCGATAAAGGAAAAAAGTAATTAATCATATTAAAACCAGTAGAAACCTCCATCTGCATAGAAGCTAAGATAAGACAAAATGGCATAACATTTCCTAGATCATGGCTGCCCTAATGAGAATTATTGAAATCAAGTTCTGATTTTCCTAAAAGTTTCAAAGTAAGGAACTCGTTTTCTAATAGAAAAGAGACTTAAGAATTTGAAGTATTTTGGTTTAAAAGAAAGGCATGATTTTGTCTTGACTTGTTTTATTAATCATAAAGTGTTGTAATAGCTTATTGGGAAGTTAGTTATAACGACTTTATGGAAAATAAAGAAATGGACTCATTATTGGATTTTAGAATGGTAACTTGATTTTGGAAAAAGGGAAGTAACTCGTTTTCAAATATTGAACTCCTTGTGATGGAAAAACATAAGTGACTTGTTTATAAAAGGTAGGAGTACCTTGATCCTAAAGGGGTTAAGTACTTGGGTTTTAAATGGTATACTTGATGTTGTGTTAAGAAGTATTTATAGTACCTTGAGTTGTGTGTACTAGCCTATGCTTGTTGTGGTAGCCTTTGTTGTGCAAGTGTTTGGTTGTGTGCTACCGAGTCTCTCGATGGAGGGCCGACTGTCTGGTTGATTGATGGACATACTGACACGTTGGGTAGCCCACGGGTATGCTTCCACTGTATCGATCCTCTTGGACATGCTGACACGTTGGGTAGCCCACGGGTATACTTCCATTAGGAGTGTTATCTGGTTAGTTGTTTGGACATACTGACACGTTGGGTAGCCCACGGGTATGCTTCCACAGTGAGTATCATCTTGTTATTTCCTTTGGGCATACTAACACGTTGGATGGTCCACGGGTATGGGCCCACTAGGATGGTTCCATGGCCATGCTTATACCGAGGTGAGATACCGGGCACGCGCCGTTGTGCGTTAAACTCCTGGTTGTATTTGAGTGATGATTTCACGCACGAGTCCCCGACTTGACATGATCGCTTATATGTTGTGTAATCGTAGTTTGGTTATCATACATGTCTCCCGCTTTATATAGACTATTATGATTTCGCCATGATTTTTCGATTCACATACTTGGTACATTGTTATCGACCTCCTTCGGCCGCTGCGTTCATGCCGCAGTTGAGGTACATAGCTTGGTCGATCCACTCTCTTAGGATCGTTGTTCGGTTCTCGGAAAGCTCCATATCTCCTAAGCTTGTCCTGGTACGGTTCCACTCAAGTAGTAGACTTTTGTATATTCGGGGGCATGGCAGGCCCCGTCCGTCATTATGGTTTCAAAATTCTTAGAGGTGCAGATTGCACAGGCAAGTGTGTTTGTAAGGGATGTAATCGTCAAGTGTTAATTTATGTACAAAAGGTAACCGCTGGGTTAGCCTCGCTTCTTATTTCACTGCTTTATATGTTTAAGTTTTTATTTCCATTGGTTTTCTCGATGTTGTATCACTAGGGTGCCCGGTAGGCACGACCACGGCCCGGTTCGGTCGTGACATGAAAGGTGGACAAGGCTAGCGGTTATAGCCGTGAGCGCTTTTGCTAATAGTCGATAATCGTCGCGAGGTATGTGATTCTTCCTATCCTCGAGCATGATATTTTAAAGAATATATATATAGTACGGTAGACGTACGTGTGTTAACTGAATAATAATTACGACAATGTCTCCGGACTTAAGCCTGAATAATCTTGAAGTATTTCAAAAGAATACTGAATCATTTTAACAGAAGAGTAATACTTGGTTTTAAAAGCTTAAGAGTTATACTAGCTTTATGGGAAGTTAGGTATAATGGCTTAAGAGAGATAAAAAGAATGATTTATTGATTTAAGAAGTTAAGAGACTTGATCTTAAAAGATAAGAGACTTGACTTAATTGAATTTTGTTAAAAAGTGTGAAACCTCATTCGTGAGTAATGAGTACTTGGTTTTCAAAAGGAATAATGTTTCTTGATTTGGAAATCAGAATAAGTATCGAACAAACCACAGCAGCGCTAATAAAGGGGAATGTTTTGACTAATAAAGTATTATTAAAACCAGTAGAAACTACCATCTACATAGAAGCTAAGATGAGACAAAATGATATTACATTTCCTAGATCATGGCTGTTGTATCAAGATTGTTATGAACAAGAATAACCTACTCACACATAAGGTATATGTTTCTCAAATTGTTTTAGAGGATTAAAACTATGAACTACAAACCTTTCGAAAATGAGAAACTTGAGTAATTGAAATTAGGCAAACTTGGAACGTTTGGAAAAGAATGTTGTTACTTGATTTTACAAAGAGAAGTGTTTTGATTTACTTCAAAAGATAATCACTCTATTTTCATATACTACGGGTATTGTGTGACTTTTGTGAAAGTAACGTATCTTTTAAAGAGTTAATGTATGAAGTACTTTGGGGATAAAAACCCGATCTTGTTAATCATATAGTAGAAAGTACCTTGTGTGTATAACTTGATTGTGTTGGTTTGTGATAGCCTTGTAATACTTTCTTGTTGATTTGTTAAGTAAACATGCTAGGATGCTACGTGTGTTAGTATCTTATGATGTTTGTGTAAAGGGGTTTCCCTTGATTGTGCTTATGTTGTTTAAACGATAAGCTGTTATGTTAGTATTGTATCACTCATGATTCCGGGGTTAAGCCGCCTCCGACGCGGTAGACTCAGTAGTCTGTGTGACCTATGATTCGAGAATACCTTATGCGGGTCTGTGTGGCCTATGCGGAACTGCGGGAGTTCCAGGTTAGTGTGCGGCCTTTGTGGTCATGCGGTCTATGTGGCCATGCGGACGGCGAGTCCAGGACGCTGTCGGGGAGTAGCTACCCTCGATGCGGGGAATACCTCATGCGGGCCATTGGAGTGGCCCATGCGGAGCTACGGGAAGTTCGGGGCTGACGCGCACATTAGATATCGCGGGCGAGTGGCGGCTTTGATCATGTGACGGTTGCAGACAGATCATGCTACGCCATGACCTTGTTGTATCGTGGGTTTTTAGTAGTCGGCTATGCCTTCGCACTTACCGTGACGGTTTTATGATGACAGGTGGGACTCGGTGTTCGTGTATTCTTGGTGCTTTTATATCATAGACTGCCGGCAGTGAGGAATGTATTCCACGGGCATGATTGATGTTGTGGGCGTGAGATCCATTGTTATATTTGAGTGATGACTTTGAGGGCGTGAGTCCCTGACTTGACATGACTGCTTATTTATTGTGAATTGTAGTTTGGTTATCATACATGTCTCCTGCTTTATATAGACTACTATGATTTCATTTACAGTATTTTCGCCACATACTTGGTACTGTTATCGACCTCCTTGGGCCGCGTTCACGCCGCAGTAAAGGTACACCGCCGTTGATCCTCGCTCTTAGGGTCACAGTTGGGAAAGCCGTTTCTCGGAGGCTTATCTTGTATAGTCCCTGTTGTTGTAGTGCTTATATTCGTGGTATGACGGCCCCGCCCCGTCGTTGTCATATCATTCATAGAGGTCTGTAGTATTGCCAGGCGGTGGTTGTAATGGGATGTAACTGTTCAAATTGATATGTATATATACTGAAGGTAACCGTTTTTGGTTAGCCTGTCTTCTTATTTCATCGTCTTATTACATTGGCTTCATGTTATTATTTTATGTTCGCTGATTTTCTCACGATGTTGTATCACTAGGTGCCCGGTAAGGCACGACCACGCCCGGTTCGGTCGTGACACTTGGTACTGTTATCGACCTTCGGGGGTCTGCGTTCATGCCGCAGGTAGGAGTACATCGGTAGTTGATCCTCGCTCTTAGGATCACAGTTCAGCGTTGGGAAGCTCCGTTCTCCGGAGGCTTATCTTTTGGTATGTTACCCTGAGTTGTAGGTTATTGTACATTCGTGGGTATGGCGGCCCTGTCGTCATGTTGTATAAAAATTCTTAGAGGTGCAGTAGTAATTGTTGTGGATTTGTAAAAAGGATTAAACTATTCGTTTTGAAAGAGTTGTTTATATATATTTTATTGGAAGATAACCGTTTGGTTGGCCTGTTTTATGATCATATATCTTGTTTCTTGTTTAAGTTTTATTTTCCGCTGGTTTTCTCTGATGTTGTATCACTAGGGTGCCCGGGGTAAGGCACGACCACGCCCGGATCGGGTCGTGACAAAAGTGGTATCGAGCGATTAATCCTTCGAAAGTGTCTACGCACTGTTCAGTAGAGTTTTGATTATCTGTGTTGTGCATCACATCTAAAATCGTGAGGCTATAGGACATTTAGGATTGGTTTCCATCCTTCTCATTCGAGATCGTGCCTTAGAGTCGTTGTAAGTTGGACCCTCCGACGTATCTCGCTTTTACGATTATGCCTCCGCAGTGCAACCAGAGCCCGGGCGGCAAGGCGCGAGGTGCCGCTAGTGAGATCTGAGAGGAGTACGAGGCGCAGCCCGGCCAAGACTGAGATTGTGCTTCAGACGGCGAAGTTTTGCGACGCCACCCAAAGCAGAGTTTAGAGCCGCAGCGATGGCCGCTGAGACCACACACACCGAGCCTCCACCCCACAACCCGGAGCAGATGAGATAGGTACAAGGAGATGGCGATTCCGGCCGTGGTCGTGGCCGATATGAGGATAGGCCGGACGCAGCAGCCTGGCCCAGAGCACCGTGGTTCACCCTAGATCGGATAGTTTGAGGCTACAGGACTTTCTCGAGATGTAGCCCGCGAGTTCTACGGTCGAGGCACGAGGATGATCCGCAGGAGTTCATCCGACGGCTGACGGATCGTGAGTGATCAAGGCTTCGAGACCGAGTCGGTGGTCTTAGGTTCGCATCGGCCGCGTGATACCGCAATGCCGATCGTTTGATTCGTGAGCTGTCCCGGGAGAGAATGCACTTACACCGCCAGTTTGGGACGAGTTCTCGGGGCATTTCTTGCACATTTCTTGCCTCGCGGATGAGGGCTCGGACCGACAGATTTTTGATGTTGAGGCGTAATCCGCGCGCATTCGAGTACAATGTGGAGTTCCACTCATTGGCTCGGTATGCCCCCGCTGTAGTAGCTGATATGGAGGACAGAGTACACCGCTACGTTACCGGGTTAGATGACTACTTGGCAGAGGTTTGCTCGGGTGTAGCTCTTCACCGGCATGGACATTGCCCGCATGCAGCTTATGACTGGGGTGAAGAGCGAGAGGTCGGCGGAATGACCAAGATCAGCAGAAGAGGCGAGCAACAGTTCCTTTGGTGACTTTCAGGCGGACCGCCTCGCCAGCAGACTAGTTTTGTACCTTCGCGGTCAGCAGTGGTCCTCCACAACCTTCGTGGCATCCAGAGTATTCGGAGCGGTCGGCTCCAAGGGTTGATTTCGGAAGTAGGGGTGTTGGCCAGACGCCACCCCTACCTCGGTGTGGTCGATGTGGTAGACCGCATTTCGGGGAGTGTCGTGGTGCCAAGGGAGCTTGTTATTTTTGCGGCCAGCAGGGCCATTTTGCGAGGAACTGTCCGACCAAGGGTAGCACGGATGTTACGACTCAGCCTTCATGATCAGTGGCTGGTTCATCACCTTCACTAGCTGCGCCTGCAGGCGTGATCGTGATTAGAAGCGGTAGAGACAGGTATATCCTTAACCCTCTAGAGTTTTGTATGCTGATGTGTTTAGTGTTATGTTCGGATAGCTTTGTGCTAAAATGTGATTTAGAAACCTGGTTAGTGTAGAAGGGTAAGCCTGGGGGCATGGTAAGTGTGAACCTTAGACTATTTCACGATTGAGACCTTAGAGGTAAGGTCGTCTTGTGTAAAAGATTTATTTTATGTTTGACCTTTATCGAGTCGCGAGTATACGTGGAGTTATTGTGGGAATTCCTTGGGTTGTGTAAAATGGAAGTGGTAGCTTTCATGACTTGAATAGGTAAGATTGTTCGGATCGGGAACAAGAGTGTGGCGCGGTCAGGTTGAGGACCATTCGCGTCAACCCGCAGCCCGGCCAGGTGGGTCGGTTCGAGGTGGTCCCGCCAGTGGTAGGGTCACGAGGATGCTAGGCCCGAGTTTAGTTAACCATCGTATGAGTTCGTGGACGCGTTCGACCAGAATCGGTTCGTGAAGGCCGGAATGGCCTTGGCGGAAAGTGAAGCTAGTAAGATGACCAAGTTCGAGGTAGTGACTCACGCTTTGGAAAGCGACGATCAAGTATGGTACGATATCGGGAGAGTTCAAGTGTTCGGCGGGCACGACGAGTGGGAAGGAAGAGAACGTGTGTTATTTCGTGGCTGCCGTGTGGCGTTGGCAACTTGTTAGAGGAACTTCATCGATATCCGTCTTGAGAAGGAACATTCGGACGAATGTTTCTAGGAGGAGAATGTTATACCGTATTTTGAGTATATACGTAAGGACGCACGTATGACAATTTGAGACTTAAAGTTTGGCATAGGTTGAAATTTGTGCACAACACCCGATTAGAATCGTTTTTCGGCGACACGTTTTACAGAACTTGCGAAGGGAAAATTCGCGCTATGTCCTTTGCGATTTTTGCCGATTTTTCCGGGAGACGAAACGTTTTGGAGCAACGAGAGGTGACACTTGTCACCTCAGTGACGCCTAAGCGGTTTGGCCTTGGCCGATTGGTGCCTTGTTTTGGCCTTGTTTTGTGCCTTACTTTGTGCCATGTTTGGTGCCATGTTTTGTGCCTTGTTTTGGGGTGTAGGGTTAGGGTGCACTTGGCTTGATCTTGGCCTTACACTTGCCTTGCACTTGGCTTGATCAAGGCCATTGGTTTCCCTATAAATACCCCTCCTGTGGAAGACGTCTTCATCCTAAATTTCCCTACGTCTTGAAATCCTCCCTACACTCTTGTGTTGTGTTCTCGTCCAAGAGGTCTCCCCCCCCCCCTTTGAGAAGCTTTGGCCGAGAGGCCTCCCCCTCCCCCTTTGTAGTGTCTAGCCGAGGGGTACCCCCCCTAGCCTAGTTGTTTCGTATAATACACCCCCCCTCTTGGTAGAAATACTCTCCAAGTATTGTTATAATGCCCTAAATACCTTAGCCTTATACCTTGTCGTATTCCAAAAGTTACCTCTATCGTAGAGTCTGAAATACTACCTTTTGTCCTTTTAGTCTCAAACCGAAACCCTAAGGAAATATTCATAGCGAGTTGAAGTATTTAAGTAGAAGTTGGTTAGAACTTCTAAGGGTTGTTTGGAGCGGATTGGAGCGCGCGGAGTATGAGCTAAACCTTGCTCAGGATCGACAGTCTAACTGGGATAATTTTGGGCGTATCGCGGTAAATAGTCTTGTCCCTTATTGTAATTGGAAATTACATGTTGTAGGATTATATAGTTGAAGTATACTATATATAGAATCGAACATAGCTGCGGCAATGTCTTTTGACTTAAGCACGAATATAAAGAAGAGAATCGAATCAGTAATTACATAGGATCAGACATGAGACTTGTGTGGTATTCTATGTAGTAGAATTGTATACGTCCGGTTAGACGTATAACCCCCCCCCCCCCTGGTTGGCTTGGTAGCCGACCTCGATAGAGGAGGAGATTTACGCGGTTGCGGGGGGGGGGGGGTGCTGCCGAATTTTCTGTAGAATATGGAACCATGTTATACCCCGTATTTCCAGAGTATGTACGTGAGGGCGTACGTATAATAATTTAAGCCTAAAGGTTGGCTAGTTTCGAAATTTGTACACAACACCCGATTGGAGTCGTTTTTCGACGAAACGTTTCCACAGCTTTCATAGGGAAAATTCCGGCTATGTCATTTCTAATTTTTGCGGATTTTTCCGAGAGACGAAACATTTTGGACCAACGGGAGGGTGACAAGTGTCACCCTCACATTGGAAGTGGTGGGCGGTAAAGCTTGGCCGAAAGGAGGGCATGTGGTAGGTAGGATATTTGTGCAAGTTGGTGTGGTAGATGGATAAGGTACACATGGTGGAAATCTAGCCCTACACTTGCACCACACTTGTCTTCATCTTGGCCATTGGTTGGCCTTCACTTGACCTATAAATACCCTCTAGTTGATGAACTTTCTTCATCCAAAAATTGAGCAATCTATCTAAGTCTCAAATACTCCTCCTCTTGTCTTGAAATCGTCCAAAAGTCCTCCCCTTTGAGAGCTTGCCGAGAGCTTCCCTCCCTTCAGGTGCTCACCAGTGGTACCCCTAGCCTAGTTGTCTCGTATAAATACCACGTGTTGTGGTATAGAAATACTCTCCTAGTATTGTTAGTATGTCCAAATACCTTGGCCCAAATACCTTGTAGTATGCCCAAGGTTACCCTTATACAAGCCTAAAATACCATTATACTTTCCTCATCACTAAAACGAAACCCTAGGGAAAAATCTTCACCCGTAGTTGAAGTATTAAGTAGAAGTTGTGTAGACACTTCTAAGGGTTTCTTGAGCGTTTTGGAGCGCACTGAGTAGGAGCTAAACCTTGCTCAGATCGACTTTTATCTCGGATAATTTTGGGCTTATCGAGGTAAACACTCATGACCTTCTATTGTAATTGGAAATTACATGTTGTAGGAATATATAGTTGAAGTATACTATATATAGAACTGAACGTTATAATTGTGCGCAATGTCTTTTGACTTAAGCTGAATAATACTTACAATGTCTTGCGACTTAAGCCCGAATTTAAATAAGAGAACCGAATCAGAATCACATAGGATCAGATTCTGAGACTTGTGTAGCATTCTTGTGAAGTAGAATTGTACACGCCCGGTTAGGCGTGCAAACCCCCGGTTGGCTTGGTAGCCGCCTCGATAGGAGGAGATTAACGCTGCCATGGGGAGGTCTTCGAATTTTACGTAGAAAGATGAAAACTTGTGTTTAAGATTTAATAGACGTTTGTGGCCTTTATAGGTGAAAGTACTAAGAGTAGCGTATTCTACTCGAGGAGTGGAAAGGCTAGTGCGTTGTAGTACTTGGAGCTTTTTGCTTATTGTCGATAATCGTCGCGAGGTATGTGAACCTCTTCCTATCTCTTCTAGCATGATATGTGTGTAACTATGTAGTACGGTAGACGCATACGTGTTTAATGTATTTGATTAGTTTGAAACATAAAGTGTTATAACGGCTTTATGGGAAGTTAGTTATAACGACTTTATGTAGGTAAGAAAATACTTTGTGGTTTTAAAAGGTAATCGATGTGAATTATAAATCGCTTGTTATAATAAAGAACTTGATGTATTTCAAAAGATTTATAAATCGCTTTTGAAGGAGAGTAACACTTGGTTTTAAAGGTTTTAAAAGAATTATACTAGCCTTATGGGAGTTAGGTATAATGTCTTAAAGAGAAGTAAAGAAAATGGTTTACTGATGTTAGAAGTTAAGAGACTTGATCTTATAAGATAAGAGACTTAACTTATTTGTTTTAATGTGGATGTTTATGTGAAACCTCATTCGTGAGTAATGAGTACTTGGTTTTATTTAAAGGGATAATGTTTTACTGATTTCGGAAATCAGGATGTGTATCGACAAACCACTGCAGCGTTAATAAAAGGAAAAGGTATTGAATAAATGAAGTCTTGTATTAAAACCAGTAGAAACCTCCATCTGCATAGAAACTAAGATGAGACAAAATGATATTACATTTTCTAGATCATGGTTGCTGTAATAAGAATGTTGTAAACAAGAATAACCTACTCACATATAAGATATATGTTTCTCAAAACGTTTAAAGGAGAATTATGTTTTAAAGGATTAATACTATGAACTACGAAACCTTTTCTAAAATGAGAAACTTGAGCATTTGTAATTAGGCAAACCGGAACTTTAGGAAAAGAATGTTGGTACTTGAGTTTAAAAAGAAAGTGTTCTGGTTTACTTAATAATGTGAATCACTCTAGTTTTATACTACGGGTATCGGGTGACTTTTGTAAAAGGAATGTATCTCTTTTAAAAAGACATAACGTATGTAGTACCTTGGGGTTAAAAACCCGGACTTTGGCATAAAATGAAAGTACTTTGAGTTGTGTGAAACTTGCCTATGCTTGTTGTTGTGAAACTTGCCTATGCTTGTGATGATAGCCTTTGTTGTGCAAGTGTGGTATTTCTGTGTTACCGCGTCTCTCGATGGAGGGCCGGTTGATTTGTTATGAACGATTCTACACCGAGTCCCACGAGATGGGCAGGGGCACGTATTCCATTTGATATTACACCGAGTCCCACGAGATGGGCAGGGTCACGTATTTCATCTGATTTTACACCGAGTCCCACGAGATGGGCAGGGTCACGTATCACATCTGATTTTACACCGAGTCCCACGAGATGGGCAGGCCACGATTTCATCCGTTATCATACATGTCTCCCGCTTATATAGACTATTATGATTTCATTTACGCCTTTACGATTCACATACTTGGTACTGTTATCGACCTCCTCGGGGCCGTTCACGCCGCAGTAGAAGTACATCGGGCTGTCGATCCCCGCTCTAGATCACCTTTCAAAGATATTGGGAAGCTCCGTTCCTTCGAGGCTTATCTTTTGGTATGTGTTCCCGAGTTGTAGGTTCTTGTACATTGTGGTATGGCGGCCCCGTCGTCATAGTTGTTGTAAATCTTAGAGTGCAGAGTAATTGTGCAAGGTGGTTTTGTAAAAAGGGATTAAACTGTTCGTTTTGAAAAAAGTTGTTATATGTATATCATTGGAAGGTAACCGTTTGGTTGACCTGTTTTATTATCATGTCTCTCATTTCTTGTCTAAAGTTTTATTTTCCGCTGATTTTCTCTGATGTTGTGTCACTAGGGTGCGAGGTAAGGCACGACCACGCCCGGATTCGGGTGTGACATAGTGGTATCGAGCGATTAATCCTCGGAAAGTGTCTACGCACCGTGTCTAGTAGTCTTGATTATCGGTGTGTTGTGCACCACATCTATAATCGTGAGGCTATAGGACATTTAGGATTGGTTTCATTTCTTCTCATTCGAGATCGTGCCTTAGGCCGTGTGATAAGTTGTACCTCCGACGTATTTCATTTTTACCGATTATGCCTCCGCGTAAGGCAACCTGCACCAGACAGCAAGGCAGCTGGCGGAGCCGCTAGTGGGATCTGAGGAGTACGAGGGCGCAGCCCGGCCAAGACTGAGACAAGCCCGACGGCGGTTTCGTGGACGCCGCCAAAGAGAAGTTTAGAGCCGCAGCAGCGGGTCGCCGAGACTACAAGACTGAGCCTCCACCCCACACTGGAGCAGATGAGATGGGTACAAGGAGATGGCGATTATTGGCGTGGTCGTGGCCGATATGAGGATAGGTTGACGCAGTTCCAGCCAAAGAGCACCCGTAGTTCACCCCGAGCGGATAGTTTGAGGCTACGGACTTTCGAGCCGCAGCCGCCAGAGTTCTATGGGTCGAGGCACGAGGATGATCCGCAGGAGTTCATCAAGCGATTCTGACGATCATGAGAGTGATCAAGGCCGAGACCGAGTCGGTGACTTCGGTTCGCATCGGCCGCGCGAGCATCGCAATGATCGGTTTGATTCATGGGAACTGTCCCGAGGTGAGCATGCGCTCCCAGCAGTTTGGGACGAGTTCTCAAGGGCATTTCTTGCACATTTCTTGCCTCCACAGATGAGGAGGGCTCGGGCAGACAGATTTTTGGTGTTACGGCAGAACGGACGTACGGTTCGGGAGTACAATGTGGAGTTCGACTCATTGGCGTGACGTCCCGCGTTAGTAGGCGATATGGAGGATGAGTACACCGCCACGCCACCGGGCTGGATGAGTACTGGCGCAGGCTTGTTCGGTGTAGCCTTCACCGGGCATGGACATTGCCCGCACGCAGCTCATGCATTAGGATGTGAGGCACGAGAGTCGACGGAATGACCGAGATCGGCGAAGAGGCCGAGCAGCAGGTCCTGGTAGCTTTCAAGGCGGACCGCCAGAGCTAGTGATGTACCTCCGCCCGATGCAGTGGTCCTCCACGATCGTCGGGGCGCTCGGGTATTCGAGCTGGTCGAGCTCCAAGGCTTCGTTCACAGATATACGGGTTCTAGCGATCGGGTTGAGTTTTCCTCGGTGTGCGATGTGGCAAACGTCATCCCGGGGAATGTCGTCTTTTTACTGGTGCTTGTTTTTCCTGCGGCCGTCAGGGCCATGTGACGAGAAACTGTCCTAGTAGGAAGGATGCAAACAGAATGACTCAGCCTACCGGATCAGTGGCAGGTTCATCGCCTTCTACAGCTATGCGCCCTGCAGGGCAGGCCTATGATTAGAGAGGAGCGGTAGATTCAGGTATATCCCTAACCCTCTAGAGTTTTGTATGTATTGATGTTGTTGATGTGTTTAGTGTTATGTTTGGATAGCTGTGTGCTAAAAAGTGATTTAGAAACCTGGTTAGTGAAAAGGGTAAGTCCCTGGGAAGTGTGAAATGGAAGTGGTAGCTTTCATGACCTGTTTAGGTAAGATTGTTCCGGATCGGGGAACAAGAGCGTGATGCGTAAGTGGATCGGGTTGGGCCATGTTGAGGGCCAACCCGCGCCGGTTTCAAAATAGGGTCAGCCGGGTGGTCCCGCCAGGTGTTAGGGTCACGAGGGTGCTCGGCCCAAGTTTAGATGGCCGTATGATTTCGTGTTTATGTTCGACCGGAAGCGGATCGTAAAGGCCGGGAATGGCCTCAAGGGAGATTGCGGTTAGTAAGATGACCAAGTTGGAGGTAGTGACTCCAAAGTTTTGGAACTAAAGCGATGACTGAAGTGTGGTACGTATACTAGAAGAGTTCAAGTGTTCGAGGAGGGCACGACGAGTAAGAAGGGAAGAGAACGTGTGTTATTACGTGGCCAGGTGTGGCTTTGACAACTTGTTGAAGGAACTTCTTCGTTATCTGTTTCGAGAAGGAACATTCGGGACGAATGTTTCTAAGGAGGGGAGAATGTTATACCCCGTATTTCCAGAGTATGTACGTGAGGGCGTACGTATAATAATTTAAGCCTAAAGGTTGGCTAGTTTCGAAATTTGTACACAACACCCGATTGGAGTCGTTTTTCGACGAAACGTTTCCACAGCTTTCGTAGGGAAAATTCCGGCTATGTCATTTCTAATTTTTGCGGATTTTTCCGAGAGACGAAACATTTTGGACCAACGGGAGGGTGACAAGTGTCACCCTCACATTGGAAGTGGTGGGCGGTAAAGCTTGGCCGAAAGGGGGGCATGTGGTAGGTAGGATATTTGTGCAAGTTGGTGTGGTAGATGGATAAGGTACACATGGTGGAAATCTAGCCCTACACTTGCACCACACTTGTCTTCATCTTGGCCATTGGTTGGCCTTCACTTGACCTATAAATACCCCTCTAGTTGATGAACTTTCTTCATCCAAAAATTGAGCAATCTATCTAAGTCTCAAATACTCCCTCCCTCTTGTCTTGAAATCGTCCAAAAGTCCTCCCCCTTTGAGAGCTTGGCCGAGAGCTGCCTCCCCTTGTGGTGCTCTGGCCAGGGTACCCCACTAGCCTAGTTGTCTCGTATAAATACCCCTTGTTGTGGTATAGAAATACTCTCCTAGTATTGTTATTATGTCCAAATACCTTGGCCCAAATACCTTGTAGTATTCCCAAGGTTACACTTATACAAGCCCATAAAATACCATTATACTTTCCCTCACACTAAAACGAAACCCTAGGAAAAATCTTCACCCGTAGTTGAAGTATTAAGTAGAAGTTGTGTAGACACTTCTAAGGGTTTCTTGAGCGTTTTGGAGCGCACGGAGTAGAGCTAAACCTTGCTCGGGATCGACTTTTATCTCGGATAATTTTGGGCTTATAGAGGTAAACACTCATGACCTTCTATTGTAATTGGAAATTACATGTTGTAGGAATATATAGTTGAAGTATACTATATATAGAACTGAACGTTATAATTGTGCGGCAATGTCTTTTGACTTAAGCTCGAATAATACTTACGCAATGTCTTGCGACTTAAGCACGAATTTAAATAAGAGAATCGAATCGTAATCACATAGATCAGACATGATGAGACTTGTGTAGCATTCTTGTGAAGTAGAATAGTACACGTCCCGTTAGGCTTGCAAACCCCTAGTTGGCTTGGTAGCCACCCGATAGAGAGGAGATTAACGCTTATGCGGGAGGTGTCTTGAATTTTCTGTTGAAAGATGAAAACTTGTGTTTAAGATTTAATAGACGTTTGTGGCCGTTATAGGTGAAATTAATAACAGTAGCGTATTCTACTCTAGGAGTGGACAGGGCAAGGTTGTAGTACTTGGAGCTTTTTGCTTATTGTCGATAATCGTCGCGAGGTATGTGAACCTCTTCCTATCTCTTCTAGCATGATATGTGTGTAACTATGTAGTACGGTAGACGTACATGTGTTTAATGTATTTGATTAGTTTGAAACATAAAGTGTTATAACGGCTTTATGGGAAGTTGGTTATAACAGCTTTATGTAGGTAAGAAAATACTTTGTGGTTTTAAAAGGTAACTGATGTGAATTATAACTGGCTTGTTATAATAAAGAACTTGATGTATTTCAAAAGATTTATAAATCGTTTTGAAGGGAGAGTAACACTTGGTTTTAAATGTTTTAAAAAGAATTATACTAGCCTTATGGGGAGTTAGGTATAATGTCTTAAAGAGAAGTAAAGAAAATGGTTTACTGATGTTAGAAGTTAAGAGACTTGATCTTATAAGATAAGAGACTTAACTTATTTGTTTTAATGTGGATGTTTATGTGAAACCTCATTCGTGAGTAATGAGTACTTGGTTTTATTTAAAGGGATAATGTTTTACTGATTTCGGAAATCAGGATGTGTATCGACAAACCACTGCAGCGTTAATAAAAGGAAAAGGTATTGAATAAATGAAGTCTTGTATTAAAACCAGTAGAAACCTCCATCTGCATAGAAACTAAGATGAGACAAAATGATATTACATTTTCTAGATCATGGCTGCTGTAATAAGAATGTTGTAAACAAGAATAACCTACTCACATATAAGATATATGTTTCTCAAAACGTTTAAAGGAGAATTATGTTTTAAAGGATTAATACTATGAACTACGAAACCTTTTCTAAAATGAGAAACTTGAGCATTTGTAATTAGGCAAACCGGAACTTTAGGAAAAGAATGTTGGTACTTGAGTTTAAAAAGAAAGTGTTCTGGTTTACTTAATAATGTGAATCACTCTAGTTTTATACTACGGGTATCGGGTGACTTTTGTAAAAGGAATGTATCTCTTTTAAAAAGACATAACGTATGTAGTACCTTGGGGTTAAAAACCCGGACTTTGGCATAAAATGAAAGTACTTTGAGTTGTGTGAAACTTGCCTATGCTTGTTGTTGTGAAACTTGCCTATGCTTGTGATGATAGCCTTTGTTGTGCAAGTGTGGTATTTTTGTGTTACCGCGTCTCGATGGAGTAGGTTGATGTGTTATGAACGATTCTACACCGAGTCCCACGAGATGGGCAGGGGCACGTATTCCATTTGATATTACACCGAGTCCCACGAGATGGGCAGGGTCACGTATTTCATCTGATTTTACACCGAGTCCCACGAGATGGGCAGGGTCACGTATCACATCTGATTTTACACCGAGTCCCACGAGATGGGCAGGGCCACGTATTTCATCTGGTTATCATACATGTCTCCTGCTTTATATAGACTATTATGATTTCATTTACGCCTTTACGATTCACATACTTGGTACTGTTATCGACCTCCTTCGGGCCGCGTCACGCCGCAGTAGAAGTACATCGTGTCGATCCCCGCTCTAGATCACCTTTCAAAGATATTGGGAAGCCCGTTCCTTGGAGGCTTATCTTTTGGTATGTGTTCCTCGAGTTGTAGGTTCTTGTACATTCGTGGTATGGCGGGGCCTGTCCGTCATAGTTGTTGTAAATCTTAGAGTGCAGAGTAATTGTGCAAGGTGGTTTTGTAAAAAGGGATTAAACTGTTCGTTTTGAAAAAAAGTTGTTATATGTATATCATTGGAAGGTAACCGTTTGGTTGACCTGTTTTATTATCATGTCTCTCATTTCTTGTCTAAAGTTTTATTTTCCGCTGATTTTCTCTGATGTTGTGTCACTAGGGTGCCCGGGGTAAGGCACCAGTCACGGGCCCGGAATTCGGGGTGTGACACATGCGGTTAGAAGTTAATAGACGTTTGTGGCCTTATAGGTGGAAGTACTACGAGTAGTGTATTCTACTTGAAGAGTGGAAAAGGCTAGACGGGTTACAGTACTGTGGAGCGTTTTGCTTATTATCGATAATCGTCGCGAGGTATGTGAACCTCTTCCTATCCTTTCTAGCATAATGCTTTGTAAACTATGTAGTACGGTAGACGTACATGTGCTAAATGAGTTGGTTGGTTTAAAACATAGGGTGTTATAATAGCTTTATGGGAAGTTAGTTATAACGACTCTATGTAGGTAAAAGATTGGTTTATTGATTTTAGGTGTTAAGAGACTTGATCTTGAAAGATAAGAGACTTCACTTGTTTTACTTGGTTATTAACATTTTGTTAAAAATGTTGTGAAACCTCATTCGCGAGTAATGAGTACTTGGTTTTAAAAAAGAATAATGTTTTACTGATTTCGGAAATGAGAATAAGTGTCGAGCAAACCACAACAAATGGCTTAATAAAGGAAAGTGTATTGGCAAATAACTAATTGTTATTAAAACCAAGAGAAACCTCCATCTGCATAAGCTAAGATAAGACAAAATTGTATTACATTTCCTAGATCATGGTGTCAGAATAAGATTGTTGTAAACAAGAATAAACGGCTCACGATAAGACATATGTTTCTCAGATTGTTTAAAAGAGAATTATATTCTTAAATGATTAAGACTATGAACTATGAAACTTTTCTAAAATAAAGAGACCTGAGTAATTGAAATTAGGCAAACTGGAACTTTAGGGGAAAGAATGTTGTTGAAAAGGAAAGTGTTTTGGTTTACCTAAAAATGCGAGTCACTCTATTTTTATACTACGGGTATCGGGTGACCTTTATAAAAGGAATGGATCTCTTTAAAAGGAATTTAACGTACGTAGTACTTTAGGGTTAAAACCCGGACCTTGATATAAAATGGAAGTACCTTGAGTTATGTATAACTTGTCTATGCTTGTTGTTGTATAACTTGCCTATGCTTGTTGTTGTGTAACTCGCCTATGCTTGTTGAGATAGCCTTTGTTGTGCAAATGTTGATATCAGTGACTTGAGAAAGAGTGGATCTTTTATAAAAGTCTAGAAGTATGGTAATTTGCTTGAGCTTGTTTGTGATAGCTTTGGTTGTGCGGTATATTGTTGTTGATGTTACATGGACATGTCTACACCGACTGCACTGGGGCATGTGGCTACGCGCAGGTTGATTACCCGATATAGTGTTATTGTGGTTACATGGACATGTCTACACCGATGCAGACCGGGGCATGTGGCCACGCGGGCGGGTTGATCACCCAAAGATATTGTTGTTGATGTTACATGGACATGTCTACACCGAGGCAATTCCGGCATGTGGCCATACGACGTTATTATTGTTGCATCATGGACATGTCTACACCGATGCACTCCGGTACGCGCCATGATGCGAACATGATTGATGTTGTGGCGTGAGACCCATAGTTATATTCGATGATAGCGTTGAGGCGTGAGTCCACGACTTGATCGCTTTATGTTGCATCTCGTATTTTTGTTATCATACATGTCTCCGCTTTATGTAGATCGTTATGATTTAATCGCAGATTTTCGCCACATACTTGGTACTTGTATCGACCTCCTTCGGCCGCGTCATGCCGCGGTAGGAGTACATCGGTAGTTGATCCTCGCTCTAGGATCACGGTCAGCGTTGGGAAGCTCCGTTCTCGGAGGCTTATCTTTTGGTATGTTACCCGAGTTGTAGGTTCTTGTACATTCAGGTATGGCGGGCCCCGTCTCCGTCATATTGTATAAAAACTCTTAGAGGTCTGTAGTACCGCTGCAAGTGTGGTTTGTAAAAGGATTAAACTGCTCGCTTTTGAAAGAGTTGTTTATATATATTTATTGGAAGATAACCGTTTGGTTGACTTTGCTTTATGATCATATATCTTGTTTCTTGTTTAAGTTTTATTTTCCTGGTTTTCTCGATGTTGTATCACTAGGTGCCCGGGTAGGCACGACCACGCCCGGATCGGGTCGTGACAAGGATTCGTGCCCGTGATTATGCCCGAGGTCAGGCTCAGCGGCGAGTTCTGCCACGCGACGATTAGAGAGAGCGAGAACAGCCGCAGCTCCAGAGGTTCCGGTACCCGAGCCTCCAGTCCCGCAGCCAGGGGCAGAGTTTAGAGATTATGGAGAGCAGATCAGGTTATTGACTGACATAGTGGTAGGGCAGCGCCGACAGGAGCAGGTAGCTAACCCTAGAGTCGACAGTTTGAGGATTCGGGATTTTCTGGGTTGTAGTCCACCCGACTTCTATGGTTCGAGATATGAGGATGATCCCCAGGAGTTCATTCGGTAGATACAGCGGACTATGCAGGTACTTAGGTCCTCGGAGACTGAGTCAGTTGTGCTAGCTTCTTACCGGTTACGCGATATTGCGTTGAACTGGTTTGAGTCATGGGAGCTGTCTAGAGGTGTGAGTGCTCCTCCAGTTGTTTGGGATGAG
Organism: Przewalskia tangutica; assembly: GCA_029844215.1. Lineage (NCBI taxonomy): Eukaryota > Viridiplantae > Streptophyta > Magnoliopsida > Solanales > Solanaceae > Przewalskia > Przewalskia tangutica. The sequence continues at coordinate 73,102,631 of CM056727.1, forward strand.
TTCACAGAGGCCTTCCTTGATCACTTTTTGCCTAATGAGATGAGGAGAGCCCGCGTGGATAGGTTCTTGACATTGAGACAGGATGGGAGGACTATCAGAGAGTACAACCTAGAGTTTGACTCATTGGCCAGGTATGCACTCACTATTGTGGCTGACATGGCGGACAGAGTTCACCGCTATGTGATGGGGCTAGACCGTTATACTGCCATCGTGATGCACAGGAGTGGCCCTTCACCTGTATGGATATTGCCGATGCAGCGTATGCACGTGGATCGAGGATGAGAGAGAGGACCAGCCAGACATGATCCACCAAGAGGGCGGGGAGCGAGGTTTGTGGTAATTTTTAGGCGGACAACCTCAACAGCAGGCTAGGTCTATATTTCAGGCAGCACCGAGTGCTCCTCCACAGTTTTCCGGCGGGGGGTTTTACAACCCCGGGAATGCAGGGGCCGGTAAGATCTCTAGAGCTTCAGGGTCTCAGGGATATGGGGGTTCCAGTCAGTCAAGGCCACCTTTGCCTCAATGCACCAGTGTGGTAGGTTCCATTCTGGAGTGTGTCGCTCCGGTACGGGTGCTTGTTTTTCTTGTGATCGTCTATGCCATATGTTAATAGAGTGTCCTTATAGAGGTGGCACTAGTGGGACAACACAGACTACTGGATCAGTTGCGGGTTCTTCGCCTTCAATAGCTAGACAGGATGTTCATGCACCGGCATGCCATGACAGAGGTCGTGGTGGAAGTTCCCAGTTTTAGCGGTCCTTTGAACCGCCTATATAATTTCAGGTATATCTTTGACCCTTTAGAGACTTGTATGCATGATAAGGTTGTTGTATGTTTGAGTGTCATGAATGGATAATACTGAGATTATGTACGTACGCTAGAATAAGCTGGATGTACGAAAAGATAATCCTTTTAGGCCATGAATGAGAGTAAACAGTGATGGAGCAAACTTTGGATTTGTTTCCTCGTTTGGCTTATGATGGATGGATATGCATGTGCGATGTATTAGGGCCATATGTGGCATAATTAGGTTGCATTAAGTGTAGTTTTATGAGACTATACCGAAAAATGTTAGATTGGACTCCAAAAGAACATTCGGGGATGAATGTTTCTAAGGGGGGAAGAATGTTACACCCCGAAATTCCAGGACATGTATATAAGAACGTACGTAAGAAATCAGGACGTTAAGATTTGAGACTTGTAGAATTTATCGAAATTTTGGAAATGTCGGGAAACGAAATATTACGACAAATGGGAGGGTCGTGACACCCCCCCCACCCCTTGGATAGTTTTGGTCGAATTAGAACAAGGGTAGAATGGTCAAATGACCAAGGCAAAGATGATCAAGTCTTGAAAGCCCAAAGCTTGATATAATTGACTAAGTCAATGAGCCCACTTGACTAAGATATTTAAATCTCCTTCATCCAAACCCAACAAGTGTTTTAATCTTGACCCTTCATTTTGTTGTATAGTCACACTAGTAGCAAGACAAGTTCTAACACTTAGAAAAAATTAGAGAAACTTGTGTGCTTCTTAGGAGCTCTCGGCTAAGCTCTTTTCGAACAAGAATTTTTTTTCACTCTTGTTCCATAATTCACAATACTTTAACCCAAGGTTCCTAGGGGTATGATAAGGATATCTCAATAGAAAGATCCCGAAAAAACCACGTTTTACGTTAGTCGCAAGGTGAAAACCTAAGGTGTTCTTCAACTTTGAAGTTGAAAATAGAAGAGGAGTTCTTCACAAGCTTCTAAGGGTTGCAAATAGCGGATTGGAACGTCAAGAAGAGGAGTTGAAGTTGCTAAGGATCGACTTTAGGTTTTGGATTGTTTTGGGCTTAAAGAGGTAATAATCTCCCTCTTGCTATTGTAATTCAAGATTTCATGTTGTAGTAGTTAGAAATGATCATGTGAAATATATAATGAAGATTGATAAGTGTTATGGATTCTCACGACCCGACCTCGGGCCAGCGACTGGTGCCTTACCCCGGGTACCCTAGTGATAATACATCAGAGAAAATCAGCGGAAATAAAAACTCATAGACATGAAACAATATAAAACGAGGAACAGGCTAACCAAAACGGTCACCTTTCTGCATATATATATAAACATGAACAGTTACATCCTTTACAAGCCTAACTCACTACAGTACTACAGACCTCTAAGAGTTTTTATAACAATTACGACGGGATAGGGCCTCGCCATACCCCGGAATATACAAGAACCTACAATCTCAGGGAAACATACCAAAAGATAAGCCTCCGGAGAAACGGAGCTTCCTAAAATGCAGAACCGTGATCCTATGAGCGAGGATCAACAACCGGTGTACCTCTACCTGCGGCATGAACACAACCCCCCGAAGGAGGTCAGTACAACATGTACCAAGTATGTGAAACTGAAAATACTGTAATGAAATCATACCAGTCTATATAAAACAAGAGACGTGTATGATAACCAAACTACAATACACAATCTATAAGCAGTCATGTCAAGTCAGGGACTCACGCCCTCGAAGTCATCACTCAAATATAACCATGGGTCTTATTACACCCCGGAATTCTAGGATATGTTTATAAGAACGTACGTAAGAACTCGAAAATGTTAAGATTTGAGACGAGTAAAAATTTATCGAAATTGTCAGAAAACGAGATATTGCGACGAATGGGAGGGCGACACGTGTCACATCCCCTTAGTGGTCTTGGGCGAAAATGGCATGGGTAAGATGGTCATTTGACCATTAGAGAGATGACCAAGTCTTGCAAAGACTTAGGCTTGAGATTGTTGACTTAGTCAAAAGCCACTTGGCTTGATCCTTGTGAGTTGCATCCAAACCACCCATTTGTTCTAATCTTGACCCTCCATATTGTTATATATGTATACTAGTGCAAGACAAGCTTCTACACTTAGACAAATTTTTCAAAATCTTGAAGAACACTAAGAGGTGCTCTCGGCTTTCACAAGGGTTTCAAGAAAAAAAAATTTGTTTGTTGTCCAATAATCTCCCCACTTTAAACCAAGGTTCCCAAGAGTATTGTAAGGGTATCTCAATAGAAAGATCCCGAAAAAATGGCGTTTTCGTATTAGTCGCAAGGCGGAAAGTTAAGGAGTTATTCAACTTTGAAGTTGGAGCTTGAAGATAAGTTCTTCATAAGCTTCTAAGGGTTGCTTGGAGTGGATTGGAACGTCGAAAAGAGGAGCTAGAATTGCTAAGGACCGAATTGTATCTTGGATTATATTTGGGCTAAATGAGGTAATAATCTTCGTCTTACTATTGTAATTGAAGATGCCATGTTATGATAAGTTAGAAATGAGCATGTGATATATGTTATGAAGATTGATAAGTGTTATGGAATTTTAGGAGCTCAAAACCGAAATGACATGTTTAGCCATTTGAAATTGAAATACAATTTTGGTCGATAACTAGAATCGTCGCATGTTATCTACTTGAAGATTATAGTTGTTATAATCGATTGCGACTTTATAACATGTTATACTAAATAACTTGGATTGAAAAGGGATTGGAAACAAATTTGTATTGTTGTCCCTATTTTGCCGAATGGACATTATATGTTGGACTAGTTTGATATTTATTGTGGGGCAGAATTTTACACGTCTTGATTAAGCGTGTAATCCCCTATTGTTAACTACTTTGTTGAGCCTTAAATGTGGAGTGTTTGGTTATTGAATTCGGCCTTGAAAAAGGTGGCAAATTATGTAGAAACAAAGAAAGTGTTGTCCGATTTTCCGTAGAATTTAGTGACTTTGCACTTGGAATATTCTATGTTTGAAGTAAGAAGTTAATAGACATACTATGGTCATTATAGGTTGACATACTACGTGCGGCGTATTGGACTTAGCAAGTGGATTAAACCGAAGAGGTATGTGGAACTTTCTTATCTCTTGAGCATGAATAAGTTGTAAATGTATAGTACGGTAGACGTACAAGATTTTGACAATCTAGTCCATTTGATATCCTTGGCTTATTTTAAGAATGTCCAAGTTGGTTGAGTTAGGGAATTAACTCACTTGTTTAAATATTAAGGATATCTTGGTTTTCAAAAGTTAAGAGACTTTAAGTATGTTGAAAGTATTTTTGATACTTGTTTTGTTGGAAAGTTTAAGCCTCTTGGTTTTAAAGAAGAATGTAAGTTTCTAAGGTATAAAGCTAGTATAACGACTTTATGGGAAGTTGGTTATAATAGCTTTATGGAAGGTTAAAAAGAGTGATTTACTCTAAGTAATTTAAGTATGATAAATGACTTGAAATAACGAAAGGCAAATTGATTTAAAGGCATCAATTGCTTAAAGTTTTAAAAGAAAGAAGTCACTTGATTTAGAAGCCTATAATTGTATTTCTAAAAGGTATTGTGACTTGTCTTGAAAAGTAGTTATGACTTGATACTATGGTTATTAGTATCTTGGAAGTTTTATATGAAAAAGAGTCATTTTAAAAGAATAGGAGTACGTAGTACTTTGGGTTAAATTCCTGGATTTTTATAATGACATGTTAGTGCCTTAAGTAAACTAAAAATGAGAGTGTACATGTACAAGACTAATAAGAAGTTAGGGGATTTCTTAACTTGCTTATATATGGTATGATAAGCCGGTAGTGCTTATGTTATGTATGATAAGCCGGTAGTGCTTATGTTATGTGTGATAGTCGTTTTGTGCTAGTGGTATGTTATTCATTACGGGGTCATTCCCCGGGTTTGTGGCATTTGCATATTCCGTGGATTTGCTACCCACGATGCGAGGAATACCTCATGCGAGTCTGTAAGGGCTTATGCGGGTGAAATAGTCCCATGCGGGCGGATACAGCCTATGCGAGGAATACCTCATGCGGGTCTACATGACCTATGCAGACAGATACAGCCTATGCGAGGAATACCTCATGCGGGTCCACACGACCTATGCGGGTGAAATAGTCCCAGGAGTAGGATTGCTTAATGATACTGCGGGCGGGTGGTCCTGCTTTGATCGTGAGCTTCCTATTTTTATGTTGTAAGTATACTCTTGATTACTCTCATTGTTAGTAAGGCACGATAATCGTTAATTTAGTTATCATACATGTCTCCGCTTTATTATAGACTTATGATTTCATTACAAGATTTCGTTTCACATATTTGGTACATGTTGTACTGACCTCCTTCGGGGGGCTGCGTTCATGCCGCAGGTAGAGTATACAGGTAGCTGATCCTCACTTTTAGGATCACTGATTCAGCTGTTGAGAAGCTCCATTACTCCGGAGGCTTATCCCTGGTATGGTCGGTTGTTGTACATTCATGGGTATGGCGGGGCCCTGTCCCATCACAGTTGTTATTCTTAGAGGTCTGTAGTCACATTTGTGGATTGGGTTGTAAAGAAAAAATGTACTGTTTTATTTGTATAGTTTACGGAAGGTGGCCTTATCGGCTAGCCTGTTGTTACTTTATGTTTAAGCATGTTATCAGTTGTGTATGTTCCGCTGCTATTCTCTTATGTATACTGCGGGTGCCCAGTAGGCACCGGGCCGCGCCCGGGTCGGGTCGTGACAAAAGTGGTATCGAGAGCGCTTAGTCCTCTGAAAGTGTCTACGCATCGCGTGTCTAGTAGAGTCTTGATTATCGATGTGTTGTGCACCACATATTTAATCAGGAGGCTGCAGGACATTTAGGATTGGTTTCCATTCTTCTCACTCTAAGATCGTGCGATAGAGCTCTGTAGTTAGGGTCGTCTCTCCCTAACGAGTTATGTTGTTTGCAGCTACGAGAAAGGAAGCAGTGACCCATGAAAGATTATGTGGATTGCGTATCCAGGTTGGTAATGTTTGTAGTATAGTTGGTATTGTGACATACAACTATACAGATTTATGTATGGGGGTCACATATGTGTTGCCTAGGATGATTTTAGGTTACCGGGATTTGGTAAGGACTAAATAAATACTGGGAAGGTATGAAACAATTTAATGAATTCTCATCAAGGTTTTACGTACTAATTTGAGATAATTAGGAAATGATGAGCTGTATGAGAAGGAAATGGACCCTTAAGATGTTATTATTAAGGGAATTAATGGAAGACTATGTTAATAGATTGAGCTACGTAGTAGGATTTCGAGAATGGTACGGGTGAGATCCGTATGGAGTAAGTATGGTTGTTGTGGTCAAGACAACACAATTATGGTATTACGATAAGGTTTTGTACCCGTTTACGGGGGGACTGATAAGGTAGGCATGGAGCATGGAAATTGCGAGCCTAAGAATGTGATAACCACCAAAACCTTAGGTATATAAGGCCTTCTCGGGTAGTAAAAAGTTAAGTCAGACCGAGGATAAGAGTTAAGTATGACGCCGAGTCGGGTTGAGGACCTATTAAGGGTCGCCCCATAGCCTGTATTAGAATGGGATCAGTTGGTATCAGTCCCGCTACATGACAGGGTCACGAGGGTATAAGGCCCAAGTCTAGTTAATCATTTTACGGGTTCGTGGACACATTCCACCGGAACCAGGTTTAGAGAGCCGGAAATGGCCTTATGTTGTTTAGAATAGTAACTCCAAAGATTGGAGGCCCGAATCAGTAGGCAGGCTATGTACGTACGCTAGAATAAGTTTGGAAGTACGGGAAGAGTACGACCATTAAGAAAGAGAGCAACCAAGTGTAAAGAAATGGATCCTGAATCCATGAGGACCTTTCGAGGTGACTACACCCGTGAGTGTTGGGTGGTAGCTGAGCGGGTAGTTAATAATTACCGGTAACGATACAGTCGTTGGACCCTAGCAGACCTAGCAGAGCTGTTATGATGGACATTGAGGTCATTATGAGTACGGGCTGGTTGGCCTCTTGTTATGCCAACGTGGACTATAGAGAGAGATTGATTCGGTACCAGTTTCCTGGTAAGCCGGTTATCGAGTGGAAATGAAGAGAAGTGGTGGTAACCAGTGAATTATCCTTTTTTTTTGGCATCATTGTTTTTAATAAGTCTGTGTGACTCGTTCATTTGAGGTAAATAGACGCAGAAAGTAAGTAATAATTGAATTTGAGGGAATTTATGTTAAGTGCCCTTTGAGGTACTTGGAGTTGGTTTAGTGTGGCGGTCAGGGCCACGACCTTCCGGATAATTTCAGGGAAATGTGCAAGGCAAGAATAAAATAAGTACGAGTCTCGCCACGGAAAGTCGAGGCATCTTTGGTAGGTTGGAAAATCTACACGAACTTAAAGGCGGTACGTGATGATTATATTTTTTTTTACAGGACCGCAAGGGGACCCTGTGATTAAGGTTGTGACTCCAAGGAAAGTTTATTTAATGGAGATAAGTTCTCTCCCCCCACGTAAGGACAGTTTTACGAATTATGGGGTTATGTGTACCCATGTTGTTAGACGAAGGATAGGATACTGGTAAGGTCTTCAGTATCATCATGCCATAGGTTACAGTTGTAGATAACCGGGGAAAAGTGTTGTGTTGGGGGTAATTAAGAACGACGTACGAATTGGTCGAGGAAGTATCGTAAAGATATAAATGCAGGTTGTACGCATGTATGAAACTGTACGATTATGAATCAAGATAGAAATACTTTTGCTAATAATAAGCATAAGGTAATGTTATGACCAGAATGATAAAAGAGAATACAACTGTGGTTATGTAAGTTGCACGAGATATGATTACCCCAGACCAGTGTAAATACCATTAGTAAATAATGAGCAGTAAGAACACCTCGAGAAAAGGTGGTAGCGTCTGTACTGACGAGAAAGATAGTAAGGAAATACGGAGGGGTGAGGGAGCCCAGGACAACTTGAAATAACTTATAAAGGAAAGACGAGTAGACACTCGAACGATGAGAAATCTTGACAAGTCATTGGATTATGTGATACCATGAGTTGAGGTTGAACACCTGGCTATAAGCTCTACGAGCTGGGAGAGAATAAGCGGGTTACTACTTGACGAGATCAAGGAAATCCCCCCCCCCCCCCCAAAATTGTGATTGACAGGAAGTCTTAGCCATGGGGCAAGCAAAGGAATCAAATCTAAGTTAGTGACCAAGTTTGGTTGCAACAGAGAAAGGGAAACATGAACAATGATTGAGATTAAGGATACCCGAATATTTCACAGTTATGAGAAAGACTTCCAGTTATTGGAAGATAAGTTGACCACGACTACAGTTCTAACCTCTCCTGAGAGACTAGAGGGTTAGGTTATTATGATAACATGTTGGGTGTTGGGCTAGGTTGTGTGCTGACGCAACCCGATAAGGATAGAGCCTATGTTTTTCCGGTAGTTAGGGAAGCAGGAAAGGAAATTACGCCACTCACGATTTAGAGCTGGCGGCAGTTAAATCAAGCCTTGAAGATTTGGGGGCATGACGTATATATAGACTTCATGTGGATATTTGTGCAGACCACAAGAGCCTCCGGTATATCTTCAGACAGAGGCAGTTGAATTTGCGACAGAGACGGTGGTTAGAGTTACCCAAGGATTGTGATATTTATATCCTATACCATCTGGGGAAAGCCAAGACAGTCACAGATACTCTTAGTCATGGATCTATGGGTAGTCTGTCAGATGGGCAGCCAGATAAGCAGGGCGTGGTCCATGAGATTCATCAGCTACCGAGCCGAGGGGGGTTCGATTATTTGTTTCCAAGGTAAATGAAGGTTGGATCCGAGAGGTTGCCGAGTCTTCCGTCGTTGAGGAGGTAAAGAGGCGACAGTATGAGGATCCAGTTATGATACATTATCGAGATACGACTCTCCGAGAAGAGAAAAGCCTGTTTGAGTAGCACCGGATGGGGTGCTGTGATATGAGGATAGATTGTGTGTACCCGGTGCTGCAGTACTACTCAGCAGGTTTTAGGGGAGGCACACAGTGCTTATTGCTCTAATTATTCGGGGCCGACTAAGTCGTTTTGTGACCTCAGATGTATGTATGGGTAAGATGACCGGAAAAAGGATATAGCGGAGGTTACTGCTTAGTGTCCGAATTAGTAGCAGGTCAAGGTTGAACACCAGAGGCCCAGTGGGCTATTACAGGCGATTTAGATCCCGACTTAGATATGGGAGGTGATTAATGTGGATCTTGTTACAGGGTGGCATCGTACTCAGAGGAAGTGCGACCCTCTAGGGGTCATAGTAAACATGCTGACGAAACCAACTGTGTTCTTCCGGTTTGGACCACTTACTCGGCTGAGGTTTATGCTAGTTTATATAGCAGGGAGATTGTGAAACTGCACGGGGTTCCTACGTTTATGATGTCAGACATATGAGCTCGTTTACGAATAACTTCTGGAGGTTTTTCAGAAGGGGTTAGGGACACAGATGAGTCTCAGTGTTGCATTACACCCTCAGACCGACGGACAGGCAGAGCGTACTATCCAGGCACTTGAGGATAGGTGGCGGGCCCGTGTTCTTGATTTCAGAGATAGTTGGGATGGTTAATTGCCTCTTGTTGAGTTACGTACGATAACAGATACCCTTCCAGTATTCAGATGTCCCTGTATGAGGCCTTGTATGTAAGAAAGTGTAGATCGCCGGTTGGTTGGTTCGACGTAGGCGAGGTTCAGTTATTTGGGCCAGACTTGATTCAGCGGGCAGTGGATAAGGCGAAACTTATCCAGAAAAGATTATTAGTAAGCTCAGAGTCAGCAGAAGCTTTATGCAGATAACCGACGTTGACACGTGGGGTTCAGTTTGACATTTTTGTATCAGTGTTATTAGTGGCCACGTGTGGCATTATCGGTATGTAGGGGTTGTAAGAAGACTATGTTGCTATCTTTAAGTTGACTCCCAAAATAACATTCGGGGATGAATGTTTCTAAGGGGGGAAGAATGTTACACCCCGAAATTCCAGGATATGTTTATAAGAACGTACGTAAGAACTCGAAAATGTTAAGATTTGAGACGAGTAAAAATTTATCGGAATTATGGAATTGTCGGAAAATGAGATATATTGCGACGAATGGGAGTGCGACACGTGTCACCCCCTTAGTGGTCTTGGGCGAAAATGGCATGTGTAATATGGTCATTTGACCATTAGAGAGATGACCAAGTCTTGCAAAGACTTAGGCTTGAGATTGTTGACTTAGTCAAAAGCCACTTGGCTTGATCCTTGTGAGTTGCATCCAAACCACCCATTTGTTCTAATCTTGACCCTCCATCTTGTTATATATGTATACTAGTGCAAGACAAGCTTCTACACTTAGACAAATTTTTCAAAATCTTGAAGAACACTAAGAGGTGCTCTCGGCTTTCACAAGGGTTTCAAGAAAAAAAAATTTGTTTGTTGTCCAATAATCTCCCCACTTTAAACCAAGGTTCCTAAGAGTATTGTAAGGGTATCTCAATAGAAAGATCCCGGAAAAATGGCGTTTTCGTATTAGTCTCAAGGCGGAAAGTTAAGGAGTTCTTCAACTTTGAAGTTGGAGCTTGAAGATAAGTTCTTCATAAGCTTCTAAGGGTTGCTTGGAGTGGATTGGAACGTCGAAAAGAGGAGCTAGAATTGCTAAGGACCGACTTGTATCTTGGATTATATTTGGGCTAAATGAGGTAATAATCTTCGTCTTACTATTGTAATTGAAGATGCCATGTTATGATAAGTTAGAAATGAGCATGTGATATATGTTATGAAGATTGATAAGTGTTATGGAATTTTAGGAGCTCAAAAACGAAATGACATGTTTAGCCATTTGAAATTGAAATTAAATTTTGGTCGATAACTAGAATCGTCGCATGTTATCTACTTGAAGATTATAGTTGTTATAATCGATTGCGACTTTATAACATGTTATACTAAATAACTTGGATTGGAAACGAATTTGTATTGTTGTCCCTATTTTGCCGAATGGACATTATATGTTGGACTAGTTTGATATTTATTGTGGGGCGGAATTTTACACGTCTTGATTAAGCGTGTAATCCCCTATTGTTAACTACTTTGTTGAGCTTTAAATGTGGAGTGTTTGGTTATTAAATTCGGCCTTGAAAAAGGTGGCAAAGTATGTAGAAACAAAGGAAGTGCTGTCCGATTTTCCGTAGAATTTAGTGACTTTGCACTTGGAATATTCTACGTTTGAAGTAAGAAGTTAATAGACGTACTATGGTCATTATAGGTTGACATACTACGTGCGGCGTATTGGACTTAGCAAGTGGATTAAACCGAAGAGGTATGTGGAACTTTCTTATCTCTTGAGCATGAATAAGTTGTAAATGTATAGTACGGTAGACGTACAAGATTTTGACAATCTAGTCCATTTGATATCCTTGGCTTATTTTAAGAATGTCCAAGTTGGTTGAGTTAGGGAATTAACTCACTTGTTTAAATATTAAGGATATCTTGGGTTTCAAAAGTTAAGAGACTTTAAGTATGTTGAAAGTATTTTTGATACTTGTTTTGTTGGAAAGATTAAGCCTCTTGGTTTTAAAGAAGAATGTAAGTTTCTAAGGTATAAAGCTAGTATAACGGTTTTATGGGAAGTTGGTTATAATAGCTTTATGGAAGGTTAAAAAGAGTGATTTACTCTAAGTAATTTAAGTATGATAAATGACTTGAAATAACGAAAGACAAATTGATTTAAAGGCATCAATTGCTTAAAGTTTTAAAAGAAAGAAGTCACTTGATTTAGAAGCCTATAATTGTATTTATAAAAGGTATTGTGACTTGTCTTGAAAAGTAGTTATGACTTGATACTATGGTTATTAGTATCTTGGAAGTTTTATATGAAAAAGAGTCATTTTAAAAGAATAGGAGTACGTAGTACTTTGGGTTAAATTCCCGAATTTTTATAATGACATGTTAGTGCCTTAAGTAAACTAAAAATGAGAGTGTACATGTATAAGACTAATAAGAAGTTAGGGGATTTCTTAACTTGCTTATATATGGTATGATAAGCCGGTAGTGTTTATGTTATGTATGATAAGCCGGTAGTGCTTATGTTATGTGTGATAGCCGATTTGTGCTAGTGGTATGTTATTCATTACGGGGTCATTCCCCGGGTTTGTGGCATTTGCATATTCCGTGGATTTGCTACCCACGATGCGAGGAATACCTCATGCGAGTCCGTAAGGGCTTATGCAGGTGAAATAGTCCCATGCGGACAGATACAGCCTATGCGAGGAATACCTCATGCGGGTCTACACGACCTATGCGGGCGGATACAGCCTATGCGAGGAATACCTCATGCGGGTCCACACGACCTATGCGGGTGAAATAGTCCAGGAGTAGGATTGCTTATGATACTGCGGGCGGGCGGTCCTGCTTTGATCGTGCGCTTCCTATTTTTATGTTGTAAGTATACTCTTGATTACTCTCATTGTTAGTAAGGCACAGTGTACTGTTAATTGAGTTATCATACCTGTCTCCAGTTTTATTATAGACTTATGATTTCATTACAGTACTTTCAGTTTCACATATTTGGTACATGTTTGTCACGACCCGATCCCGGGCCCGTGACTGGTGCCTTACCCCGGGCACCCTAGTGATACAACATCAGAGAAAATCAGCGGAAATAAAAACTTAAACATGAAACAAGAGATATGATAATAAAACAGGTCAACCAAACGGTTACCTTCTTGCATATATATAACTAAAAACTTGAACAGTTACATCCTTACAAACCCTGCCCACAACAGTACTACAGACCTCTAAGAGTTTTTATACAACATGACGGGACAGGGCCCCGCCATACCCCTGAATGTACAAGTACCTACAGTGACAGGGGACTATACCAAAAGATAATCCTCCGGAGAAACGGAGCTTCCCAATACGCTGAACTGTGATCCTATGAGCGAGGATCAACAACTGGTGTACTTACCTGCGGATGAACGCGGCCGGCGAGGTCAAGATAACAGTACCAAGTATGTGAAATCGAAAATATCAGAATGAAATCATAGTAGTCTATATAAAGCAGAGACATGTATGATAACCAAACTATACCACAATAAATAAGCGCCACGTAAGTCGTGACTCACGCCTTCAAAGTCATCACTCAAATATAACTATGGGTCTCACGCCTCAACATCATCATGCCCGTGGAATACCTTTCTCACCGCCTATGATATAATAACACCAAGGAGTACACATAAACAACAGGTCCCACCTGAGTCATAAAATCGTACGGGGCAAGTACGAGGGCTAACTACCAGATACCAAGGCCGCATCATCAATCGATCGGCAAGTACGAAGCCAACTACCGGATACCAAAGCCGACTAACAATACTATACAACCAAACCACGGCGGAGCACGGGCAAGTACGAAAGCCAACTACGGATACCTGCCGTGTCACGAGCTGACCGGCAAGTACGAGGGCTAACTACCGATACCAAGGTCAGATCACGAGACTTCGCCACGAAGGCGACACGGGCAAGTACGAAGCCAACTACGGATACCAAAGCCGTGTCACGAGTCGATCGGGCAAGTACGAGGGCTAACTACCGATACCGCGTCAGATCACGAGACTTCGCCACTAAACCGAATCGGGTAAGGCGGCTAACTACCGATACCAAAGCCGAATCAGCCCGACTTCGGGCAAGCACGCAGAGCCAACTACCGATACCAAAGCCGAATCAAGTAAAACCTCATGGAGAGCTAGTCCATGGAATAACACTATCAACGTGCGCAGTGGAATCCTCCACACCGCCAAGGCCCAAGTAAGATCATAACAAATCAGCCGGCCCTCCATTGAGAGACGCGGTGGTATAGAAATACAATACTAGCACGACAAGGCTATCACACACAAACATAGGCAAGTTACACACAACTCAAGGTACTTTCATTTTATGCCAAAGTCCAGGTTTTAACCCCAAAGTACTACGTACGTTAAATTCTTTTTAAAGGATCCATTTCTTTTACAAAGGTCACCCGATACCCGTAGTATTAAAAATATAGTGACTAACATTTTAAGTAGACCAAAACAACTTCCATACTTTCCTTTTTAAAATCAAGTAACAACATTCTTTTCCAAAGTTCAAGTTTGCCTAATTTCAAATATTCACGTCTCTTATTTTCGAAAGGTTTCGTAGTTCATAGTCTTAATCACTTAATAACATAATCTCTTTTAAAACGATTGAGTAACATATGCCTTATGTGTGAGTAGGTTATTCTTGTTTATAACAATCTTATTAAAGCAGCCATGATCTAGGAAATGTAATACAATCTTGTCTTATCTTAGCTTCTATGCAGATGGAGGTTTCTACTGGTTTTAATATAATTACTTAATTGTCAATACATTTTCCTTTATTAACGCTGCAGTGGTTCGTTCGATACTTATTCTCATTTCCGAAATCAGTAAAACATTATTCTTTTAAAGACCAAATACTCATTACTCACGAATGAGGTTTCACACTTTTTAATAAAATTCATATCAATTCAATTAAGTCAAGTCTCTTATCTTTTAAGATCAATAAACCATTCTTTTATCTCTCTTAAGACGTTATACCTAACTTCCCATAAAGCTAGTATAACTCTTAAGCTTTCAAAACCAAGTATTACTCTTCTTTCAAAAACGATTCTTAATTATTTTGAAATACTTCAAGATTCTTTATTATTTAAAACTCAAGTCAAAAGAAATCGAAGTAAAACCACGTTCAGTTAACATACGTACGTCTACCGTACTATATATATTCTTTTAAAATATCATGCTCAAGAGGATAGGAAGAATCACATACCTCGCGACGACATCCGATAATTAGCAAATAGCTCCAAAGCATCGTAATCCTGCTAGCCTTTTCCACCATTCAAGTAGAATACGCTACTTGCAGTACTTCAACCTATAACGGTCATATAAGTCTATCAACGTCTAGACTACTCTGTAGAATGATTCTAGATACAAGATTCCTTATTCTATGGAAAATTGGGCAGCACTTCCTACCCACAACCACACAAGTTCATCAGAATACAAATTCCTATGTAAGTACAGTTCAATTCTCTTCTTTTATACCATCCTTATAAACGTCTTATACTCAATTCTATACTACTACAGTATGTAATTTCCAATTACAATAGAAGGGTAAGAGTATTTACCTCGATAAGACCAAAATTATCCAAGTTAAAAAGTCGATCCTGAGCAAGGTTTAGCTCCTATTCTGTACGCTCCAATACGCTCCAAGAAACCCTTAGAATTTCTACACAACTTCTACTTAATACTTCAACCTACTATGAAGATTTTTCCCCAGGGTTTCGTTTAGTGACTAAAGGAAGTATAGTAGTATTTTTCGGGCTTTTAGTATAGAGGTAACTTTGGGAATTCTACAAGGTATTTGGGCCAAGGTATTTTGGCATAGTAACAATACTTGGAGAATACTTTTCTTCCAAGGGGGGGGGGGGTATTTCACGAGATCAACTCAAGGAAAAGGGGGGGGGGGTTTCGGCCGAGGGCCTCTCAAAGGGGGAGGGGGAGGCTTGGATGAAAACTACAACTAAGAGGGGGGGATTTTAAGACTTGGAAAATGTTTTGTGGATGAAGAAGTCTTCAACTAAGGGGGGGTATTTATAGGGCCTTCAATGGCCAAGATTAAGGCAAGTGGAGGGCAAGTGGAGGGCAAGTGTACCTTATCCATCTACTACACAAATATCCTACCTAACCTTGACCAAGGTTTTAACACCAAAAACGTGCCAACAAAAGTCCACAATGCCGTCCACTTTGAGGGTGACACATGTCGCCCTCCCGTTGGTCCAAAATATTTTATCTCTCGGAAAAATCCGCAAAAATAATAAATGTCGCAACCGAAATTTTCCCTTCGCAAAGTCCGGAAAACGTTTCGTCGGAAAATAATTCTTTTCGCTAGTTGTGAACAAATTTCGTCCCTTTGCCTACTTAAGGCTTAAACTTTTGTACGTACGCCCTCACGTACATACTCTGGAAATACGGGGTATAACATTCTCCCCTCCTTAGAAACATTCGTCCCGAATGTTCCTTCTCAAGACAGATAACGATAAAGTTCCTCTTAACTTAAACAAGTTGCCAATGCCACACCTGGCCACAAAATAACACACGCGCAAATACTTACCCAAGTCAACGAGGAATCACTCCTACATCACAAAAGCTTCCACCCTGGTCTAAAGGATACTCCCTTCGCATCTTCACTTCACAACAAAATGATCTCTTTTATTCTGCTAACACACGTTCACTTCTTTCCTTACTCGTCGTACCCTTCTCGTACACCCGAACTCTCTCCCTAGTACACATTCCATACTCCAGTCATCGCTTCAGTTTCCAAAACTTTGGAGTCACCACCTCCAAACTTGGTCATCTTACTAGCCTTGAATTCCTTTAAGGCCATTCCCGGCCTTCACGATCCGATTCTGGTCGAACATATCCACGAACTCATACGATGGTTACCTAAACCTGGGCCTAGCACCCTCGTGACCCTACCACCCGGCGGGACCACCTCGAACTGACCCCACCCCAAACCGGGCTGCGGGTCGACCCGCGACATGGCCTCAACCCGACCCACTTCTCGCGCCAAGCTCTTGTCCCCCGATCCGGAACAATCTCACTAATCAAGTCACGAAAACCTAGTGGTCTTCTTAGCTCAACTACCCTCTTTCATTTCACACTACTCAGGGACTTATCACACAAAACATTTTTACGCATACCAAGTATTTTGACAAAGACTAACCGTAAAATCTTTTATTCAAGACGGCCTTACATCTAAGGTCTCAACGTGTAATATTCTAAGGTTCATACCTTCCCTGTCCCCATACTTAACCTTTCAACTAACCATGTCTCTAAACCATAATATACACAACTCTATCTGTACATAGTACTCAACATATAATCATTGTATCACGCATGCTAATCTCTAGAGGGTTAAGGATATACCTGGAAAAAAAAAATGAAAAAAAAAATAGGCAGTTCAAAGGACCGCTAAAGCTGGGAACTTCCACCGCGACCTCTGCCGTGGCCTGCTGGTGTATGAACATTTTGCCTAGCTATGGAAGGTGAAGAACCCGCAACTGATCTCGTAGTATGTGCTATCCCACCGCTACCTGCCTGGACGATCTCGCCAAATGGCCCTGTTGGCCGCAAGCATAACAATCTCCCAAATTAGTACGACACTCACCCTTATGAATTTTTCCACAACGGCCACACTGAGACAAGGGTGGCCTCATCCGGCGAGCACTCCTACTCCCCTGAAAATCTGAAACTTGGGAGCCCTGACCTGCTCCTGAATATCCCGAATGTCCCAAGGCGCGGAGGACCACTCTGTCTTGGAGGTACATAACTAGTCTCACTGAGGCGGTCCGCCTCGAAAGTCGCCAAAAGACCTGCTGTCGCCTCTTCTCATTGATCCGGCCATTCCGCCGACCTCTCCGCTCCTCATACCTAAGTGCATAAGCTCGCGGGCAATGTTCATGCCGGTGAAGATCTACACCGAACAAGCCTCGCCAAGTAGTCATCAAGCCGGTGGCGTGGCGGTGCACTCTTTCCCCATGTCGACTACTAACGCGGGACGCATCGAGCTAGTGAGCCAACTCCACATTGTACTCCCGAATCGCACGCCCGCCCCGCCTCAATATCAAAAATCTGCCGGCGTGCCTCTCATCTGCGGAGGCAAGAAGTGGCTGAGAAATGCCTCCGAGAACTCGTCCCAAATAGCTGGAGGCGCATGCTCCCCCCGGGACAGCTCCCACGAATCAAACCAGTCGACTGCGGTATCACGCAACCGATGTGAACCTAAGACCACTGACTCGGTCTCCGAAGCCTTGATCACTCTCATGATCCAGAATCGCTTCGGATGAACTCCTGCGATCATCCTCGTGCCTCGATCCATAAAACATCGGGCGGTGCAACTCGTAAAAGTCCCGCAGTCTCAAACTATCCGCTATCGGGTGAACTACGGGTACTACCGGTACCAGAATTGCTGCATCCAGCTTATCCTCGTGCCTTGACACTATCCTGGCCAATAACTGGGCCATCTCTTTGTACCCCAACTCCTCTGCTCCGTGTGGACCGGAGGCTCAGTCGTGGTCTCGCAGCCCACCGCTTGCGGCTCTAAACTCTGCTTTGGCGGCGTCGCAAAACTCGCGCCGTCAAGCGCTATCTCGAGTAATGGCCGCTCGCGCTCGTACTCTCAGTATCATACTAGCAGCCTTCCTGCTGCCTTGCCCATCTGCCCGGGTTGCCTGCGGAGGCATAATCGGTAAAACGAAATACGTCAGAGGGGTCCAACTTATAACACAGCTCTAAGGCACGATCTCAGAATGAGAAGAATGGAAACCAATCCTAAATGTCCTGCAGCCTCATGATTATAGATGTGGTGCACAACACATCGATAGTCAAGACTCTACTAGACACGGTCAGTAGACACTTTCCGAGGATTAACTGCTCTGATACCACTTTTGTCACGAGCCGATCCCGGGCCCGTGACTGGTGCCTTACCCCGGGCACCCTAGTGATACAACATCAGAGAAAATCAGCGAAAATAAAAACTTAAACATGAAACAAGAGATATGATAATAAAACAGGCCAACCAAATGGTTACCTTCTTGCATATATATAACTAAAAACGTGAACAGTTACATCCTTACAAACCCTGCCCACAACAAGATCTACATGCACCTCTAAGAGTTTTTATACAACATGACGGACAGTGGCTCCCGCCATACCCCTGAATGTACAAGTACCTACAGTGAAAGGGGACTATACCAAAAGATAAGCCTCCGGAGAAACGGAGCTTCCCAATACGCTGAACTGTGATCCTATGAGCGAGGATCAACAACTGGTGTACCTCTACCTGCGGCATGAACGCAGCCCCCCGAAGGAGGTCAAGACAGTACCAAGTATGTGAAATCAAAATATCAGAATGAAATCATAGTAGTCTATATAAAGCAGGAGACATGTATGATAACCAAACTACAGTCCACAATAAATAAGCAGTCACGTAAGTCAGGGACTCACGCCTTCAAAGTCATCACTCAAATATAACTATGGGTCTCACACCCTCAACATCAGTCATGCCCGTGGAATACCTTCCTCACTGTCGGCAGTCTTTCATATAATAACACCAAGGAGTACACATAAAACCAGGTCCCACCTGAGTCATAAAACCGTATTGGGCAAGTACGAAGGCTAATTACCAGATACCAAAGCCGCATCATCAACTGACCGGGGCAAGTACGAAAGCCAACTACCAGATACCAAAGTCGTACTAACAATACTATACAACCAAACCACGAAGGCGTCACGGCAAGCACGAAGCCAACTACGGATACCAAAGCCGTGTCACGAGGTGGCCGGCAAGTACGAGGGCTAACTACGGATACCAAGGTCAGATCACGAGACTTCGCCACGGCGTCACGGCAAGTACGAAATCCAACTACCAGATACCAAAGCCGTGTCACGCGTCGATCGGCAAGTACGAGGGCTAACTACGGATACCAATGCAGTATCACGAGACTTCGCCACTAAACCGAGCGGCAAGTACGAAGGCTAACTACCGATACCAAAGCCGAATCACCACGACTTGGGCAAGTACGAGAGCCAACTACGGATACCAAAGCCGAATCAAGAAACCTCACGGAGAGCTAGTCTATGGAATAACACTATCAGCGAGCGTGCACTGCGGAATCCTCTCACACGCTGGTACATCCAAGTAAGATCATAACAAATCACCGCCCTCCATTGAGAGACGGTGGTATAGAAATACAATACTAGCACGACAAGGCTATCAGACGCAAACATAGGCAAGTTACACACAACTCAAGGTACTTTCATTTTATGCCAAAGTCCAGGTTTTAACCCCAAAGTACTACGTGCGTTAAATTCTTTTTAAAGGATCCATTTCTTTTACAAAGGTCACCCGATACCCGTAGTATTAAAAATAGAGTGACTAACATTTTAAGTAGACCAAAACAACTTCCATACTTTCCTTTTTAAAATCAAGTAACAACATTCTTTTCCAAAGTTCAAGTTTGCCTAATTTCAAATATTCACGTCTCTTATTTTCGAAAGGTTTCGTAGTTCATAGTCTTAATCACTTAATAACATAATCTCTTTTAAAACGATTGAGTAACGTATGCCTTATGTGTGAGTAGGTTATTCTTGTTTATAACAATCTTATTAAAGCAGCCATGATCTAGGAAATGTAATACAATCTTGTCTTATCTTAGCTTCTATGCAGATGGAGGTTTCTACTGGTTTTAATATAATTACTTAATTGTCAATACATTTTCCTTTATTAACGTTGCAGAGGTTCGTTCGATACTTATTCTCATTTCCGAAATCAGTAAAAACATTATTCTTTTAAAGACCAAATACTCATTACTCACGAATGAGGTTTCACACTTTTTAAATAAAATTCATATCAATTCAATTAAGTCAAGTCTCTTATCTTTTAAGATCAATAAACCATTCTTTTTATCTCTCTTAAGACGTTATACCTAACTTCCCATAAAGCTAGTATAACTTTTAAGCTTTCAAAACCAAGTATTACTCTTCTTTCAAAAACGATTCTTAATTATTTTGAAATACTTCAAGATTCTTTATTATTTAGAACTCAAGTCAAAAGACATCGAAGTAAAACCACGTTCAGTTAACATACGTACGTCTACCGTACTATATATATTCTTTTAAAATATCATGCTCAAGAGGATAGGAAGAATCGCATACCTCGCGACGATTACCGACAATTAGCAAATAGCTCCAAAGTACTGTAATCCTGCTAGCCTTTTCCACCCTTCGAGTAGAATACGCTACTTGCAGTATTTCAACCTATAACGGTCATATAAGTCTATCAACGTCTAGACTACTCTGTAGAATGATTCTAGATACAAGATTCCTTATTCTATGGAAAATTGGGCAGCACTTCCCTACCCGTCAAACTACACAAGTCTCATCAGAATACAAATTCTATGTAAGTACATCGCTCTTCTCTTTATACCATCCTTATAAACGTCTTATACTCAATTCTATACTACTACGATGTAATTTCCAATTACAATAGAATGGTAAGAGTATTTACCTCGATAAGCCCAAAATTATCCAAGTTAAAAGTCGATCCCGAGCAAGGTTTAGCTCCTATTGCATGCGCTCCAATACGCTCCAAGAAACCCTTAGAAGTTCTACACAACTTCTACTTAATACTTCAACCTACTATGAAGATTTTTCCCCAGGGTTTCGTGTAGTGACTAAAGGAAGTATAGTAGTATTTTTCGGGCTTTTAGTATAGAGGTAACTTTGGGAATTCTACAAGGTATTTGGGCCAAGGTATTTTGGCATAGTAACAATACTTGGAGAATACTTTTCTACCAGGGGGGGGGGGGGTATTTCACGAGATCAACTCAAGGAAAGGGGGGGCGTTTCGGCCGAGGGCCTCTCAAAGGGGGAGGGGGAGGCTTGGACGAAAACTACAACTAAGAGGGGGAGGATTTTAAGACTTGGAAAATGTTTTGTGGATGAAGAAGTCTTCAACTAAGGGGGGGTATTTATAGGGCCTTCAATGGCCAAGATTAAGGCAAGTGGAGGGCAAGTGGAGGGTGGGGATTTGGGCAAGTGTACCTTATCCATCTACTACACAAATATCCTACCTAACCTTGACCAAGGTTTTTAACACCAAAAACGTGCCAACAAAAGCCCACAATGCCGTCCACTTTGAGGGTGACACATGTCGCCCTCCCGTTGGTCCAAAATATTTTATCTCTCGGAAAAATCCGCAAAAATAATAAATGTCGCAACCGAAATTTTCCCTTCGCAAAGTCCGGAAAACGTTTCGTCGGAAAACAATTCTTTTCGCTAGTTGTGAACAAATTTCGTCCCTTTGCCTACTTAAGGCTTAAACTTTTGTACGTACGCCCTCACGTACATACTCTGGAAATACGGGGTATAACAATTTTGTACTGATCTCCTTCGGGGGGCTGCGTTCATGTCGCAGGTAGAGTATACAGGTATTTCACGATCCGACCTCGGGCCCGCGGCTGATGCCTTACCCCGGGAACCCTAGTGATACAACATCAGAGAAAATCAGCGGAAATAAAACTCATAAAAGATAAACAGTGAAATAAAAAAACAGGCTAACCAAAACGGTTACCTTTCTGTATATATAAATAAAAACTTGAGCTACATCCTTTACAACCCCGCCCACAACAAGACTGCACTCTAAGAATTTTTATAACAACTATGACGGGACAGGGCCCCGCCATACCCCTGAATGTACAAGTACTTACAATCTCAGGGAATCATACCAAAAGATAAGCCTCCGGAGAAACGGAGCTTCCCAAAACGCTGAACTGTGATCCTATGAGCGAGGATCAACAACTGGTGTACCTACCTACGCGATGAACGCAGCCGGGAGAGGTCGGCAACAGTACCAAGTATGTGAAATCGAAAATACAGAAATGAAATCATAATAGTCTATATAAAGCAGGAGACATATATGATAACCAAACTACGATACACAATATGTAGCGAATATGTCAAGTCGTGACTCACGCCTCAAAGTCATCACTAAATATAACCGTGGTCTCACGCCCACCATATCAATCATGCCCGTGGAACTCCTTCCTCACTGCCGGCAGTCTATGATATAACAACACCAAGGAGTACACATGAACATCAGGTCCCACCTGTGTCATAAAACCGTACGGGGTAAGTACGAAGGCATAGCCAACTAATAGGACCTACCGTACCAATACTGCTATAAAACTGTATCGCGAGGTCTTTCTAGACCGCCACATGATCGGCAGGCCACTCGCCTCGCATAATTGTGCGTGTCTATCCTCGAACTCACCGCACCCGCGATAAAGCCACATAGGCCCGCATGAGGTACTCGCGACGGGGTAGCTAACCCGCGCATCTTCCCGACTCCGCAGTCCGCATGGCCTCACATGGACCGCATGAGGTATTCCTCGCATCGGCGTAACACACCCGGCGGTTCCTGGAACTCCCGTAGCTCCGCATAGGTCCCATGGACCCGCATGAGGTATTCCTCGCATCGGGGGTAGCTAACCCGCGGCTCATAACAAGTCAGGGGGGTAAGTGATATAATACCAGCACAACGGGCTTATCGTTAAACAACATAAGCACAACAAGAAAAAACCCCTTTACACAAACGTCACAAGACGCTAACACACGTAGCATCATAACATATTTACTTATCAAACCAATAAGAAAGTATTACAAGGCTATCATAAGCAAAACATAGGCAAGTTACTCACACAAGGTACTTTTATTTGATGTCAACAAATCCGGGTTTTAACCCCAAAGTACTACATACTTTAACTCTTTGAAAAGATCCATTTCTTTCACAAGAGTCACACGATACCCGTAGTATCAAAATAGAGTAACTATCTTTTTAAGTAAACCAAAAAAATTTCCATACCTTCTTTTAAAACAAAGACACTTTTCCTTTTTAAAGTCAAGTAGCAATATACTTTTTAAACCAAGTGTCTTACTCTTTTAAAAACAAGTAACCTATACCTTTAAATCAAGTTACTTCTCCTTTCCCAAAATCAAGTTGTTTATAAGTCAAGTCTCTTTACTTTAACTTCTAAGAATAGAAAGTCCCATAAAAAGGAGTTAGAGAGAAGTTTCTCTCACTAAGAAAACGCTCTCAACGTTTCCCCTTAGTTGCTCCTTCGGTTTTTTTCCTCTTCTTCCCCCCCCCTAAGATTTTTGTTTGTTTCACAATGGTTTAATTGTTATTGTTCACAATATGAAGAAGTCTAAACGTTACACACGTTCTAGCAATGATTCAGGAGGTTCAGGCAGTTCGGCTAAAGCTAGAACAAGGAAGAAAAAAAAGAGTGGCGGCAGTCCAACAATTGCCGAGGAAAATCTTATTCCGGCAATCTTGGACCCTTCTGTGTTGGTTCATGTCACGCCAGACTCGCGCTTCCCATTAGAAAATGTAGTAGACGATTCTATGCTACAAAGGATACATGAATGGGGCAAAAATATAGAAATTGAAAGCTTGGATATAAGTGAATTTGAAGGCAGAACTTCCGGCAGGCAGGGTCTTTTACCGATAGCCATTGACACCCCTAATGCTACTATGGTGGTCGATCATTCCACGGGCCAATTAGTGGATAATGGGATCATTTCGGAAGAACAGGACAGTCACTCAAGCATTAGTACCCCGACACTACCTAGTAATTCACTCAGGTTAGCCGGAAAAGGGTTAAAATCTGGGCCAGACATTGCAGTTGGTGAAACAAGGCACGATGGCATACTCGGGTCAAAACCGGGTCAGGGGGTGGGTCAGAAGTTTATGGCGGGTCGGGAAGGTGTCCATGGGTCCAAGAGTAATCACGTCTTGTTTGATTCAAAGTCATTTGATAGCATTGAAGGTACTCCTATCCCCAAGAAGTTTAACGCGGGTGTCAAGAGAACAAACTTTAATGCCCCGGGAAATGATGTGACTCCTCCTATTCCGGGTCGGGGCTTGGGTCAGAAGGATAAGGCGGGTCAGGATGATAACAATGAAACTAGGAATATGCACTCTATGCAAGGATCAAGGTCAGACGTGGGATACGAAGGGGTTTCTATCCCCAAGGATTCTAACGTTATTATTGAAGGTGCCGAGGCGTCACACATTAATGCTGCGGGTACCAACGATTCACTCACAAGCACGGGTCTTTATGATGGTCTAATTTCCAAGACGGGTCAGGGGGATAACCAAGGGACATTGACTATTACCGTTATACAAGGAGCCAAGTCAGTTGTGAGAAACAAAGCTAATTCTATTTCCAATGAGCCTAGGAACTCCATGGCCATTAATAACGCGGGAGACGAGGGGTCAGCCTTGAATGATGCGGGATCCAAAGAGTCCTCTCGTGTATTAAGACAACAACCACAGATTTCTTTAAGTGTCACTAATGAAGCCTTCCCTACTTTAGCTAGTTTGCGAAGTGGAGTCAATCTCAAGAATCACAACAAACCTTTCGTCTTTAATGCTTCCTCGGTTTTGAGTAAAGTCTTGAACATACCCCCTCTCTCATCTAATACCACTTCACTACTCTCTGAATTACACAACACCTCACCCCTTCTATATCTTCTTCCTTCTATTCCTCCTGAAACCCAACACAAATTCCCTACCCTCCCAAATGGCACGCGAATCATCTCTCCTATCGCGGGCCCAAGCTCATTTCCTTCTACCCATCCCCCTCTGCCTATACCTCCAGAAATACCTCCCAATGATTTACACACTAATGCATCTTCTAAACCACATCATATTCCTATCATGCTACAACTCATAACAATTTTCCCCAAACCATGACAAAGGTACCTTCCTCCCAAAAAGACTTACGCTGAGTCTCATGGAACTAGATTGAGGCAAAAGGTATGAAGTTATAATTTATTGAACAACAAGGGGAAGTAGATATAGAAGCTGAGGATGAAGTTCATTTCATAGAAACATGGGGCTATTGCCTAATAGGTTGCTTCACGGGTCCTTTCCCGGGAAGAGAAGCATTGAATACCATTGTGAAAGGATGGGGAGTTAAATGTCGTATTATACTATATGGCAAAGGCTGGACAGTGTTCAAATTCATGACGGAGGAGGAGCGCACTAATGTACTTCACGGAGGCCCTTATATGGTCTACGGGAAAACCATGATGCTCAAGGCTATCAATAAAGGAGTTCTAATAACGGATGATTTATTCATGGACATTCCTATTTGGGTCACTTTTCCGGACATTCCCCTTTCTATTTGGAGTGCAACGGGCCTTAGTAAGATTGCTTCACGTGTAGGAAAACCTCTTTACACGGACCAATATACTAAGGAAAGGTCTAAAATGAACTATGCAAGAGTTCTAGTGGAAGTGGATGTTAGCAAGGAGCCAATAATGGATTTTGTCGTCAAACTCCCCGATAACAGAAGGTATACTCAAAGGGTAAACTATGAGAATTACCCGGAATTTTGCTATCATTGTGCGGCTTTTGGACACAACCATTTGAAGTGTAGGAACCTGAGGGATGATTGCAACAATGAAGAAGCTCCAAAAACACGCAATACTGAGGTACCCCCTAACAATAAGGAAGATTCTACTTGTTTGGAGGTCAACAGAGGTACGGGTGGAACCAACCCTCCTCCCCCTCATCCACCAACTTCTCAACATCCCGTAGATGCTGATAACTTGATGGACATTGAAGAAACTGAGCACACAACACCTTCTGGTACCGGAAGTTTGGGAGAAGTTTCACATGTCGCGGGTCCTCCGGTTTTGGGTCATTCTGGCCCATCATGTTTGCGGGATTCTCAAGCAAAGTACTCACTGCCTAATTCTCACCATGGCAGTGCACAACATGTTAGGATGAGTTGTGAGTCAAAACATTCTGATTCTGAGATGCCTATGAACCCGCCACCTTCATTGGATGGAGATACATACAAGGGTGCTACGGAAAAGGCTCAACTTGTGTCACGTAAGGTTAACTTTGAACGCGGTGAACATAGCTTGGCTGGAACACAAGTTATGGCTTCCAGCAACAAAGATGATGGATGGCAAGAAGTATTGTCAAAAAAGAATGGGCTGAAAAGCAGTGGGAAAGCGAAGGCAGCTAAGCGCGGAGGTGCTAACAAAACCTCCTTTGTTTCCTAATGAAAATACTTTGTTGGAATGTCCGTGGTCTTTGCGGACAAAGGGATAGGGCAGCCACGCAAGCTCTAGTGTGTAGTATCACAAAACAGCATGACGCGGCTATGATTTGTCTATTGGAAACTAAACTATCTCGGCCAATGACAGAGTCTTTCTCTACTCAAAGATTCAAAGCTTGGAAGTTTTGCTCAAATTTGGAATTCATTGGAGGCGGAAGAATGCTATTACTTTGGGATCCATCTAGGTTTGTTGAAGTGCTTGGCATGGACTCTCAAAGATATCCATGTCCAGGCAAGTTGCAATATAACACAAGTGTCCTTCCTTGCCACATTTGTGTACCCAGTTTATAGCATCTCGGATAGAAGGATGCTTTGGCATCACCTTTCTCACTTGGGCATTGGCATAATCACTAAGCCTTGGATGATTATGGGAGATTTCAACACTTACTGAAACCCTAATGATAAGGTGGGGGGTCCTCCTCTCACGCCTTATGCACTTAGGGATCTTGGCGATTTCAGGATTTCTCATGGACTAGAAGACGCTCCTTCTTCCGGCTCCTTCTACACTTGGACAAATGGTTCGATTTGGTCTAAGCTTGATAGATTGTTGATGAATCAAAATTGGAGTGATTTGACCCTAGAATGCACGGCCAATTTCATGCCTATGGAACCTGTCTCGGACCACTGTCCTGTGATAGCAACGGTTATTGCATCCTATAATGTTGGGAAACGCCCTTTCAAGTTCATGAATATGTGGCTTTCTCACCCAGCCTTTGAGGACATAATGACTACATGTTGGAGACAAGACATATTGGGAACTGCTCAATTCGTCCTTGCCTCAAAATTGAAAGCCTTAAAGCAACCATTAAGGGCTTTGAACATAAGTGACTTTGGGGGTATTGAACAAAGAGAAAAAGGGGAAAACATTGAGTTCAAGGAGGCTATCAATGCACACATGGAAAATCCCTTTGATGAGGAGCTAAAAGCCAAGGTTAAGTCCTCAAGAGCTAGAGCAAACACCTTACTGGAAGCAGAAAGACACTTCATAAGGCAGAAGTCAAGACAGAAACACTTGATTGGAAGTGATAGATGCTCCAAATACTTTCATAGTTTGATCAAGAGGAGTAATGTCAGGAACTCTATTAACTTTCTTGTTAAAGCTAATGGTACTATCACTACATCACCAGAAGAAGTTAGGAAGTTGCTTGTGGAATTTTACAAGGATCTATTAGGTACTTCCAGATCCACTATCAATTTTGATCTTGAAGTATTCAACTATGGCCCGAAGCTAAGTGAAGAGGAGAGATTACAACTTTTGCATTTCATCACCCCAAAGGAGATTTGGGAAGCTCTCTCTGATATAGGCAATGACAAGGCACCTGGACCGGATGGTTATTCTACCGCTTCTTCAAGAATAGATGGAGAGATGTGGGCCATGATGTTGTAAGAAGTGTCCAAGAGTTCTTCTCTAATGGAGTTCTTTTGAAGCAGGTGAATCATACCATCATTACCCTACTACCAAAGACTGATCATGATCCTAAGGTAAATGATTTCAGGCCCATCGGATTGACTAATGTGGTCTATAAGATCATCACAAAGATTCTAGCTAACAGAATGACATTGATCCTTCCTTCTCTCATTGAGAAATCCCAAGGGGCTTTTGTGAAAGGAAGAAACATGATGGACAACGTATATGTGGCACAAGAGCTTGTGAGAGGATTTCATAGAGCCAGAGTCTCACCAAGATGTATGCTTATGGTGGACCTTCGTAAAGCATTCGATACAGTCTCTTGGAGTTTCCTCGAATTGGTACTAAGAAGTCTAAAATTTCCAGAAAGATTTACAAGTTGGATCATGGAATGTGTTAGCTCAACCTCCTTCTCCCTTTCTATCAACGGTGAGCTACATGGATACTTCAAAGGAAAGCGTGGCCTAAGACAAGGTGATCCTATGTCCCCTACTCTTTATCTTGCATGGAATACCTCTCAAGGCTGCTTAAAATGAAGGCTGAGGCAAGAGCTTTCTCATATTTTCCAAAGTGCAAAAAATTGGGCATTACTCATCTTGCATTTGCGGATGACCTCATGCTTTTTGCCAAAGGAGATATATCTTCAGTTGAGATTCTTATGAATTGTCTGGAAGAGTTGGAGGCTGCCTCAGGGCTAACTCTTAACCCGTCTAAATCCTCTGTCTACTTAGCGGGAATGCATATTACAGTTCGTGACTTGATATTGTCCAGAGTGGGATTCGCCATTGGTAGCTTTCCGGTACGATACTCGGGGATCCCTTTGTCCACAATTTCAGTCTCGGTGGACCAATTTGCTCCATTCACTAGTGCAATTTCGAATTACATTCAGAAATGGGGGCATCACACCCTTTCTTATGGGGTAGTCGAACTAATCAGTCGGTTGTCGAGGGTTGAGAGCTTTTGGTTCCGGGAACTTCCTATCCCGGCCACTATTATCAACAAGGTACGGTCTGCTTGTATTCAGTTCTTATGGGGAGGGAAACCTCCAAGAGTTGCTTGGGATATCATTTGCTTGCCTCAAAGGCGTGGCTTGGGTCTAATGAACATCAAGGAATGGAATCATGCCTTGCTATCCAGGACTATTTGGCAAACTCACACGGATATTGATTCTCTATGGGTCCAATGGATCAATAGCCACTATTTGAGAGGTATTACAATTTGGGACTATGAGGTACGCCCCAGTGGACTCCCTTATTCAAAAGGATTTGTGGATTCGCGACAAATTTGTTTCTATCTTTGTAGCCATGGTGATGCTATTGATCGCTTTACAAAGTGTTGTGCCAACGTGAAATTTGATTCAAGCCTCGTATGATATCTTGCGCACTCCGCAAGTTAAAAAGCCTTGGATGTCACAAATTTGGAAAGGCTTCATTCCTCCCAAATTCTCTTTTACTGTGTGGCTAAATTGCAGAAAGCGGTTAGCTACAAATGATACTCTATCATATCTCAACTTGGAGGATAAATCTTGCGGGTTCTGTAAGCAAGCTAATGAAACAAGGGAACACCTCTTCTTTACTTGCCCCTACACACACATGATCTGGAAGTGCATAAAAGATTGGTTGGGTATTAGAAGAGAGATGACAACTGTTGAAAGCTCCCTTAAGTGGATTAAGAAAGATCACCGCGGGACAAGCATCCGAGCCAAAGCTATTTTGCTTACTTTTTGCATAGTGGTCTGTGAGATTTGGAGGGCAAGAAACACATTGCTCTTTGAAGGCACAAGCTTTCCGACAGAAGAGGTCATTGCAAGAATCAAAACAACATCTTATAAAGTTCTCTATGATTTTATCCCCTCTTGTAATGGCACCATTTGAGTGAGCACCCCTCCCCTCCCTCTCTTCTTGTTTACATTACGTTGAGGCTTGAGATACCTCAACGACTGATTGTAGCCACTTTCTTTTCATTATTAGTAATAATATTTGCATTTACCTAAAAAAAAAAAAGTCTCTTTACTTTCAAAAATCAGTCTCCTAATCTTTAAATCATATCTTTTAAGGAAACCAACCTCCAACTTTTAAAATGTCAAGTTATCATTTTAAATCCAATGATAAAACCATTCTTTTGTTTTCATAAAGTCGTTATAAATAACTTCCCATAAAGCTATTATAACACTTTATGTTTTAAACCAACCAAGGACAACTATTCTCATTTTCGAAATCAAGATAACTTTATTCTTTAAAAGACCACACACCCATTACTCATGAATGAGGTTTTACAACTTTTTAACATAATTCAAGTCCTTAATATTTCATAACAAGTCACTTAACTTTGGAATCAAGTCAATGACACAAAAGGACAATCAAATTCCTTTAAACACACGTGCGTCTACCGCACTATATATATTTCACAACAATCATGCTAGAAAGGATAGGAAGAGGTTCACATACCTCGCGACGATTATCGACAATTAGCAAAATGCTCCAAAGTACTATAACCGCTAGCCTTTTCCACCCTTCAAGTAATACGCTACTCGTAGTACTTCAACCTATAATGGCAATAAAACGTTTATTAACTTCTAGATCCCTTCAGAGAATATTTCTAAGCACAAGGTTCCATATTCTACGGAAAAATTCGCAGCACCTCCCCGCGTAACCACATAAATAACCTCCACTATCAAGGCCCGCTACCAAGCCAACAACTCAGAGGGGATTACACGTCTAACCGGACGTGTACAATTCTGCCCCACAATAATACTACAAGTCTACTGTAAATACAGTTCAATTCTTATCAATATTCATTCTATATATAGTATACTCAACTATACATTACTATAACATGTAATCTCCAATTACAATAGGGGGACAAAGATCATTACCTCGATAAGCCCAAAATTATCCAAGATTTATAAGTCGATCCTGAGCAACGTTTAGCTCCAATTCCTTACGCTCCAACCCGCTCCAAGAAACCCTTAGAAGTTTCTAAACAACTTTTCTTAACACTTCAACTCCAAAAAGTGAAGAACACTTAGGCTAAAAAATGGCCACTTTCGGCCAAGGCAAGGTTTCAAGGCTAGGGGTGTGAAATATTTTCCAACTCTTGGTACACAATCTTCCTAACACCCTAAGGAAGAGCACTTAAAAGTTTAAGAGTTTTTGGACAACATTTTGGTCAAGATCTTAGCCAAAAACGAGAGCACTCACTAAAGGGGAGGGAGTATTTTTTTTTGCCTTGGAAACTCTTAAGTGGATGAATAAAGTCTTGAAATCAAGGGGGTATTTATAGAGAAATCAAGGGCCAATATCTAGGCAAGTGTGTGGTGTAGATTGGGGACATGTGGGTGTGGATTCTACCAACCACATGTCCACCACAAAATTGGGACAAGTGGCTAGCCACTTGTCCACCCAAACCGTCCATGCCACATGTCCATCATCAATTCGGCCAACATGGCCACATGGGGGTGGCACGTGTCGCCCCCCTACTCGTCCAAAATATTTCATCTTCCAAAAATATTCGTAATGCCAAAAATCCGAAAATAAAGTGGGCCCCACAAAATCAGAATTTTCCCCGTGGGCCCCACGTGACCAATTCCGGAAATAAAATTCCATAATTCTCAAATATTCCAAAAAGTCCGAATACCAAATCTGGGAATCCAATTCCCATTAACGAACCTTTCTCCTTCACAAAAATCCAGAAACTTTTCCGTCGAAAAATCACATCTTTCTTCCTTTCCAATTTTAATGTCGTATTCTCGTACGTACGTCCTCATACACATACCCTGGAACTACGGGGTGTAACATTCTTCCCCCCTTAGAAACATTCATCCCGAATGTTCCTTCTAAGTCTCCAAACATACCTGCCGGTATAGTCTTCCCTACTATACTTATGAAACCAATTATACCACACATGGCCATAATACAACATATGCGCAAAAATTCACATCCAAGCTAACGAAGAATCATCTCTAAAGCGTATAACAATACCATTAGCTCCACCCATGGTCCAAAGGATACTTTCTTCACATCTTTACTTATAAAAAGGACACTTCCATCTTCTTAACACATCTACGCCTCTTTTCTTACTCGCATTCTCCTCGTACACTCGAACTCTTCCTACTATACGTACCACATTTCTGTCGTTGCTTCAGTTTTCAAAAATCTCGGGGTTACCATCTCCAACTTGGTCATCATTAACTGGGAACACTCTGTATGGATCTCCGATACTCTTCCGAATCAGAGTGTTATACCCCGTATTTCCAGAGTATGTACTTACAAAAGTTCAAGCCTTAAGTAGGCATAAGGGATGAAATTGTGCACAACTAGCGAAAAGAATTGTTTTCCGACGAAAAGTTTTCCGGACCTTGCGAAGGGAAATTACGGTTGCGACATTTATAATTTTTACGGATTTTTCTGAGAGATGAAATATTTTGGACCAACGAGAGGGCGACAAGTGTCACCTCTGGCGGATTGATGGACGAAATGCATGGCACGTTTTGTCATTTTTGGCCTAAAACATTGGTCAAGGTTAGGTAGGATATTTTGTGATATTTGTGTGGTAGATGGATAAGGTACACTTGTGCAAATCTACACCTCCACTTGCCCTCCACTTGCCTTAATCTTGCCATTGGTTTTCCTATAAATACCCCTCACGTGCACGACTAAAGCTTCAGCCCTTCAAAAGTTACCAAGTATTGAAATCCCTCTCCTCTCAAGCTCTCGTCCAAACCACCCCGCCCCCGTTGTGAAGCCGTGGCCGAAACAAACCCCCTCCCCGCCTCCTCCTAGTTGATCTCGTGAAATACCCCCATTGGTTGAAAAGTATTCTCCAAGTATTGTTGTTATTCCAAAATACCTTAGCCCAAATACCTTGTAGTATTCCCAAAGTTACCTCTATACTAAAAGCCCGGAAAATACTACTATACTTCTTTTAGTCACTAAACGAAACCCTAGGGAAAATCTTCATAGTTGGTTGAAGTATTAAGTAGAAGTTGTGTAGAACTTCTAAGGGTTTTTTGGAGCGTATTGGAGCGTACAGAATAGGAGCTAAACCTTGCTCAGGATCGACATTTATACTTGGATAATTTTGGGCTTATCGAGGTAAATAATCTTGTCCTTCTATTGTAATTGGAGATTACATATTGTAGAAGTGTAGAATTGAGTATAAGTTATATACAAGGAAGGTATATAAGAAGAGAATTGAACTGTACTTACATAGGACTATATTTACAGTAGACTTGTGTAATTTGACGGGTAGGGAAGTGCTGCCCAATTTTCCGTAGAATAAGGAATCTTGTATCTAGAATTATTCTACAGAGTAGTCTAGACGTTGATAGACTTATATGACCGTTATAGGTTGAAGTACTGCGAGTAGCATATTCTACTCGAAGGGTGGAAAAGGCTAGTAGGATTACAGTACTTTGGAGCTATTTGCTAATTGTCGATAATCGTCGCGAGGTATGTGATTCTTTCTATCCTCTTGAGCATGATAATTTAAAAGAATATATATAGTACGGTAGACGTACGTGTGTTAACTGAACGTGGTTTTACTTCGATGTCTTTTGACTTGAGTTTTAAATAATAAGAATCTTGAAGTATTTCAAAGGAATTAAGAATCGTTTTTGAAAGAAGAGTAATACTTGGTTTTGAAAGCTTAAGAGTTATACTAGCTTTATGGGAAGTTAGGTATAACGACTTAAGAGAGATAAAAAGAATGGTTTATTGATCTTAAAAAATAAGAGACTTGACTTAATTGAATTGATATGAATTTTGTTAAAAAGTGTGAAACCTCATTCGTGAGTAATGAGTACTTGGTTTTTAAAGAATAATGTTTTACTGATCTCGGAAATGAGAATAAGTATCGAACGAACCACTGCAACGTTAATAAAGGAAAATGTATTGACAATAATTAAATTATATTAAAACCAGTAGAAACCTCCATATGCATAGAAGCTAAGATAAGACAAAATTGTATTACATTTCCTAGATCATGGCTGCTTTAATAAGATTGTTATAAACAAGAATAACCTACTCACACATAAGGCATACGTTATTCAATTGTTTTAAAAAGGATTACGTTATTTGATTAAGACTATGAACTATGAAATCTTTCGAAACTAAAAGACTTGAGTATTTGAAATTAGGCAAACTTGAACTTTTGGAAAAGAATGTTGTTACTTGACTTTTAAAAGGAAAGTGTTTTGGTTTAAAAAGGAGGGCATAATATTGCCTTAGTGATTTAAAAGGAAAGCATGGTATTATCTTAATCTGTCTTAAAAGAGCGTTTAAATGTTATGGTCGATTCTATACCGCGTTCATGGGATGAACCGGGAATGTATTTCACACGATACCGAGTTCATGGGATAAACCGAGACATGTGACGCAGCAGTTCCAGTAGCACCAGTGGTTCACCCTAGATCAGATAGTTCGAGGCTACGGGATTTTCCGAGTCAGAGCCGCGAGTTTTATGGGTCGAGGCACGAGGATGATCTGCAGGAGTTCATCCGAAGCGATACGGATCAGGAGAGTGATCAATGCATCGGAGACCGAGTCAGTGGTCCTAGGTTCGCATCGCCTGCGTGATACCGCAATGATCGTTTGATTCGTGGAGCTGTCCCGGGAGAGAATGCACTTCAACTTTATGGACGAGTTCTCGAGGCATTTCTTG
Organism: Przewalskia tangutica; assembly: GCA_029844215.1. Lineage (NCBI taxonomy): Eukaryota > Viridiplantae > Streptophyta > Magnoliopsida > Solanales > Solanaceae > Przewalskia > Przewalskia tangutica. Next base: position 73,137,254 of record CM056727.1, read on the forward strand.
CACATTTCTTGCCTCGCTGATGGCGAGGGCTCGCGGCATGATTTTTGGTGTTGCGCGTAAGCCGCGCACGTTCGGGAGTACAATGTGGAGTTCGACTCATTGGCCCGGTACGTCCCCGCGTTAGTAGCTAGTATGGAGGATCGAGTGCACCGATATGTTACAGGGCTCGATGATTACCTAGCAGAGAGTTGTTCGGGTGTAGCTCTTCAGCCGGGCATGGACATTGCCCGCATGCAGGCTTATGCACTTGGATGTGAGGAGCGGAGAAATCGACGGAATGACCGAGATCAGCAGAAGAGGGCCAGAACAGCAGGGTCCTTTGATGACTTTCGAGGCGGACCGCCTCAGCAGCAGACTAGTTATGTACCTCCGCCAGTACAGAGTGGTCCTCCACAGCCTTCGGGACCTTCGGGATATTCAGGAGCAGGTCGGGGCTCCTGTGTTTGATTTTCGGAGTTGGAGTGCTCGCTGGATGAGGCCACCCGTATCTCAGTGTGACCATTGTGGTAAAGCCCATAGAGGGGAATGTCGTACTGGTTTGGGAGATTGCTATACTTGCGGCCGACAGGGCCATTTGACGGGAGACTGTCCGACCAGGGGTAGCACTGGTGGGATAGCACAGACTACTAGATCAGTTGCGGGTTCTTCACCTTCCATAGCTAGGCAGGATGTACACACACCGGCAGGCCACTAGAGAGGTCGGTGGAAGTTCCCAGTTTTAGCGGTCCTTTGAACCGCCTATTTTCAGGTATACCTTAACCCTCTAGAGTTTTGTATGTATTGATGTTATGATGATGTGTTTAGTGTTATGTTTGGATAACGTTGTGCTAAAATGTGATTTAGAAGCCTGGTTAGTGAAAAGGGTAAGCCTGGGGGTGAGAAAATGATGAACCTTAGAATATTACAGTTGAGACCTTAGATGTAAGGCCGTCTTGAGTACAAGACTTTGCAAGTGATCTTTGTTGGAATGTATAAGTATACGTGGAGTAGTTGTGGGAATTTCCTTGGGTAGTGTAAAATGGAAGTGGTAGCTTTCATGACCTGTATAGGTAAGATTGTTCCGGATCGGGGAACAAGAGCTTGATGCGTTAAGTAGGTCGGGTCAGCCACGTTGCGGGCCAACCCGCGGCCTGTTTCGAGGTAGGGTCAGCTCTGGGTGGTCGCCAGGCGGTAGGGTCACGAGGGTGCTAGGCCCAAGTTTAGATGACCATCGTATGAGTTCGTGGATGTGTTCGATCAGAAGCGGATCGTGAAGGCCGGGAATGGACTTAAGGGAGATTTAGGCTAGTAAGATGACCAAGTTTGGAGGTGGTGACTCCAAAGTTTTGGAAATCAAGCGGATCAAGTGTGGTACGTCTTTGGAAGAGTTCAAGTGTTCGAGAAGCGGCACGACGAGTAAGGAAGGAAGAGAACGTGTGTGAGTACGCGGCCAGGTGCGGCGTTGACAACTTGCTGGAGGAACTTTATCGTTATCCGTCTTGAGAAGGAACATTCGGGACGAATGTTTCTAAGGAGGGGAGAATGTTATACCCCGTATTTCCAGAGTATGTACGTGAGGGCGTACATATTATAATTTAAGCCTTAAAGTTAGGCTAAGTTCGAAATTTGGGCACAAGTGCCGAAAAGAGTCGTTTTCGACGAAACGCTTTACTAACTTGCGAAGGAAAATTCGCTATGTCATTTCTAATTTTTGGATTTTTCCGAGAGACGAACATTTTGGACCAACGGAGGGTGACATGTGTCACCTCACATTGGAAGCGGGGTGGCAAGTTGACGAAAGGTGGCATTGTTAGGTAGGATATTTATGCAAGTTGGTGTGGTAGATGGATAAGGTGCACATGGCTTAATCCTAGCCCTACACTTGCCTTACACTGATGAATCTTGGCCATTGGTTGGCCATTTCTTGACCTATAAATACCCCTAAGTGATGAACTTCTTCATCCTAAAATCATTTCCAAGTCTCAAATACTCCCTCTCCTCTTTCTTGTTCTCGCCCAAACACCACCCCTCTCCCCTATTGAAAGCCCTACCGAACCCCTTGCCTTGTGGTTCTAGCCGAGAACCCTCCCCTAGCCTAGTTGTGCTAGTAGAAATACTACCCTTGTGGTATAGAAATACTCTCCAAGTATTGTTATAATGCCCAAATACTTTAGCCCATATACCTTGTAGTACTTTCCAAAGTTACCTCTATACGTAGAGTCCGAAATACTATTATACTTTCCTCACCACAAAAACGAAACCCTAAGGAAATCTTCATTGATAGTTGAAGTAATTGAGTAGAAGTTGGTTAGAACTTCTAAGGGTTTCTCGAGCGATCGAGCGCCTGAGTGAGCTAAACCTTGCTCAGGATCGACTTTAAACTTGGATAATTTTGGGCTTATCGAGGTAAACACTCTTGACCTTCTATTGTAATTGGGAATTACATGTTGTAGGAATATATAGTTGAAGTATACTATATATAGAATCAACATAATTGTGCGGCAATGTCTTTTGACTTAAGCCCAATTTTAAAGAAGAGAATCGAATCAGAATTACATAGGATCAGACATAAGAGACTTGTGTAGCATTATCGTGAAATAGAATTGTACACGTCCGTTAGACGTGTAAACCCTCCCCGGTTGGCTTGGTAGCCGCTCGATAGAGAGAGAGATTTACGCGGCCATGGGGAGGTGCCGAATTTTCTGTCGAATATTCTACGTTGAGATCTAGATGTTAATAGGCGCCTTGTGGCCTCTATAGGTTGAAGTACTACGTGTGGCGTGATCTACTTGGCTTAAGGTGTAGCCGGCAGTTTGAGGTACTTGGAGCATTTTGCTATTAGTCGATAATCGTCGCGAGGTATGTGAACCTCTTCCTATCTTTTCTAGCATGATATGTGTATAACTATGTAGTACGGTAGACGTACATGTGTTAAATGTATTTGATTGGTTTAAAACATAAAGTGTTATAACGACTTTATGGGAAGTTGGTTATAACAGCTTTATGTAGGTAAGAAAATGTTTTGTGGTTTTTAAAAGGTAACTGATTTGACTTATAACTGACTTGATGTGTGATAAAAAAAAAACTTGAAGAATTAAGAACCCTTTTTGAAAGAAGAGTAATACTTGGTTTTGAAAACATAAGAGTTATACTAGCTTTATGAGAAGTTAGGTATAACGTCTTAAGGGAGGTAAAATGAATGGTTTATTGATTTTAAAAGTTAAGAGACTTGATCTTAAAAGATAAGAGACTTGGCTTAATATGAATTTTTTGTGAAACCTCATTCATGAGTAATGAGTACTTGGGTTTTAAAGGAATAATGTTTTACTGATTTCGGAAATCAGAATGAGTATCGAGCAAACCAATGCAGCGTTAATAAAGGAAAATGTAATGACTAATGAAGTATTATTAAAACCAGTAGAAACCTTCATCTGCATAGAAGCTAAGATGAGACAAAATGATATTACATTTTCTAGATCATGGCTGCTTTAATAAGATGGTTATAAACAAGAATAAACTGCTCACACATATGACATATGTTACTCAATTGTTTTAAAAGAGATTAAGACATTGAATTATGAAACTTTTCTAAAATAAGAGACTTGAGTAATTGAAATTAGGCAAACTGGAACCTTAGGGAAAAGAATGTGGTTGAAAAGGAAAGTGTTTTGGTGTACCTAAAAATGTGAGTCACTCTATTTTATACTACGGATATCGGGTGACTTTTATAAAAGAAATGGATCTCTTTAAAAAGGAATTTAACGTACGTAGTACATTAGGGTTAAAACCCGGACTTTGACATAAAATGAAAGTACCTTGAGTTATGTATAACTTGCCTATGCTTGTTGTTGTGTAACTTGCCTATGCTTGTTGTTGTGTAACTTGCCTATGTTTGGTGTTGTGTAACTTGCCTATGTTTACGGTGATAGTCTTTGTTGTGCAAGAATTGTGTTTCTATACTACCGCGTCTCTCGATGGAGGGCCGATTGACTTGTTGAGAACTTACTTGGACGTACCGGCAGTGACGGGAGATTCCACGGGTATGTTTCCATTAGCATTGTTACATGGGCATGTCCACACCGCTGATGGATTCTCGTGGACACGTGACCATTACGGTTATGACGAAGATCGTGACTTACGGTTGTGATCGCGCGTAGCTGCTTACTTGCCCCCGCCACCACGTGACGCAGTGGATCTGGTAGCGTTATTGCACTTGCCATATGTCGCCTTCGCGCGGTATCGTGACTTACGGTTGTGATCGGGTGCCCGCCGATTCACTTGCCCCCGTCAGCTACGTGACGCAGGTGGATCTGGTGGACGCTAGTGTACTTGCCACGTGTCAGCTTCGCGAGTCAGTGTTTGGATAGAGCTTCGTGACTTACGGTTGTAATCGGGTGCCCGCCGATTCACTTCGCCCCGCCGCCACGCGACGCTGGTGGATCTCGCGAGGCTAGTGCACTTGCCACGCGTCGCCTTCATGATATGGTTGTACAAGATATTGGTACGATCCGGTAGTTATACTTGCCCCAGACGGTTTTATTGACACGTGGGACTCGTGTTCATATATACTCGGTGTTGTTATATCATAGATCCGACAAAGCGGGAAGGAATTCCACGGGCACGAGTGATGATTTGGAGGGCGTGAGTCCCTGACTTGATATGGCTGTTTATATGTGGTGTACTGTAGTTGGTTATCATACATGTCTCCTGCTTTATATAGACTGCTATGATTTCATTTACAGTATTTTACAGTTTCACATACTTGGTACCTGTTGTACTGACCTCCTTCGGCCGCTCATGCCGCAGTAGAGGTACATCTACCGGCCGATCCCCGCTTTAGGATCACCTTTCAACAGATTGGGAAGCTCCTTTCCTTCGAGGCTTATCTTCTGTATGTTACCCCCGAGTCCAGAGGTTCTTGTACATCTGTGGTATGGCGGCCCGTCCCGTCATAGTTGTTGTAAAAATCTTAGAGGTCTCAGAGTAATCACAAGTGTGGTTGTAAGGATCAGAATCGCTCAAATGTCTATATATATATATATTCATTGAAAGGCAACCGTTTTGGTTGGCCTATTTTCTTTATCTTGATCCATGTCTATTTAAATGTTTAAGTTTTATTTCCGCTGGTTTTTCTCTGATGTTGTATCACTAGGGTGCCCGGGTTCGGGTCGTGACATAAGTAGGCATAAGGGACGAAATTGTGCACAACTAGCGAAAAGAATTGTTTTCCGACGAAAAGTTTTCCGGACCTTGCGAAGGGAAATTACGGTTGCGACATTTATAATTTTTACGGATTTTTCTGAGAGATGAAATATTTTGATCAACGAGGCGACAAGTGTCACCCTCAAGTGGGCGGATTGATGGACGAAATGCATGGCACATTTTTGTCATTTTTTTGGCCTAAAACATTGGTCAAGGTTAGGTAGGATATTTTGTGATATTTGTGTGGTAGATGGATAAGGTCTACTTGTGCAAATCTACACCCTCCACTTGCCCTCCACTTGCCTTAATCTTGGCCATTGGTTTTCCTATAAATACACCTCAAGTGCAAGACTAAATCTTCATCCCTTAAACATTTTCCAAGTCTTGAAATCCCTCTCCTCTCAAGCTCTCGTCCAAACCACCCCTTCCCCTTTGTGAAGCCTTGGCCGAAACAAACCCCCCCTCCTAGTTGTTCTCGTGAAATACCCCCCCCCTGGTTGAAAAGTATTCTCCAAGTATTGTTGTTATTCCAAAATACCTTAGCCCAAATACCTTGTAGTATTCCCAAAGTTACCTCTATACTAAAAGCCCGGAAAATACTACTATACTTCCTTTAGTCACTAAACGAAACCCTAGGGAAAATCTTCATAGTTGGTTGAAGTATTAAGTAGAAGTTGTGTAGAACTTCTAAGGGTTTCTTGGAGTGTATTGGAGCGTACAGAATAGGAGCTAAACCTTGCTCAGGATCGACATTTAAACTTGGATAATTTTGGGCTTATCGAGGTAAATAATTTTGTCCTTCTATTGTAATTGGAGATTACATATTGTAGAAGTGTAGAATTGAGTATAAGTTATATACAAGGAAGGTATATAAGAAGAGAATTGAATCAGATTTACTTACATAGACCAGATTTACAGTAGACTTGTGTAATTTGACGGGTAGGGAAGTGCTGCCCAATTTTCCGTAGAATAAGGAATCTTGTATCTAGAATTATTCTACAGAGTAGTCTAGACGTTGATAGACTTATATGACCATTATAGGTTGAAGTACTGCGAGTAGCATATTCTACTCGAAGGGTGGAAAAGGCTAGCAGGATTACAGTACTTTGGAGCTATTTGCTAATTGTCGATAATCGTCGCGAGGTATGTGATTCTTCCTATCCTCTTGAGCATGATAATTTAAAAGAATATATATAGTACGTAGACGACGTGTGTTAATCGAACGTGGTTTTACTTGATGTCTTTTGACTTGAGTTTTAAATAATAAGAATCTTGAAGTATTTCAAAGGAATTAAGAATCGTTTTTGAAAGAAGAGTAATACTTGGTTTTGAAAGCTTAAGAGTTATACTAGCTTTATGGGAAGTTAGGTATAACGACTTAAGAGAGATAAAAAGAATGGTTTATTGATCTTAAAAGATAAGAGACTTGACTTAATTGAATTGATATGAATTTTGTTAAAAAGTGTGAAACCTCATTCTTGAGTAATGAGTACTTGGTTTTTAAAGAATAATGTTTTACTGATCTCGGAAACGAGAATAAGTATCGAACGAACCACTGCAGCGTTAATAAAGGAAAATGTATTGACAATAATTAAATTATATTAAAACCTGTAGAAACCTCCATCTGCATAGAAGCTAAGATAAGACAAAATTGTATTACATTTCCTAGATCATGGCTGCTTTAATAAGATTGTTATAAACAAGAATAACCTACTCACACATAAGGCATACGTTATTCAATTGTTTTAAAAAGGATTACGTTATTTGATTAAGACTATGAACTATGAAATCTTTCGAAACTAAAAGACTTGAGTATTTGAAATTAGGCAAACTTGAACTTTTGGAAAAGAATGTTGTTACTTGACTTTTAAAAGGAAAGTGTTTTGGTTTAAAAAGGAGGGCATAATATTGCCTTAGTTGATTTAAAAGGAAAGCATGGTATTATCTTAATCTGTCTTAAAAGAGCGTTTAAATGTTATGGTCGATTCTATACCGCGTTCATGGGATGAACCGGGAATGTATTTCACACGATACCGATTTCATGGGATGAACCGAGACATATATTCCACACGATTCATATCGAGTCCCATGAGATGGGCCGAGACATGTATTCCATACGATTCCTATCGAGTCCCATAAGATGGTCCGAGACATGTATTCCATACGATTCCTATCGAGTCCCATGAGATGGGCCGAGACATGTATTCCACACGATTCCTATCGAGTCCCATGAGATTGGCCGAGACATGTATTCCATACGATTCCTATCGAGTCCCATGAGATGGGCCGAGACATGTATTCCACACGATTCCTATCGAGTCCCATGAGATGGGCCGAGACATGTATTCCATACGATTCCTATCGAGTCCCATGAGATGGGCCGAGACATGTATTCCACACGATTCCTATCGAGTCCCATGAGATGGGCCGAGACATGTATTCCATACGATTCCTATCGAGTCCCATGAGATGGGCCGAGACATGTATTCCACACGATTCCTATCGAGTCCCATGAGATGGGCCGAGACATGTATTCCATACGATTCCTATCGAGAACCATCAGATGGGCCGAGACATGTATTCCATACGATCCGACACCGAGTCCATGAGATGGGCCGAGACACGTTATACGTATCATACGATTTATACCTAGACTGCCGACAGTGAGGAAGGAGTTCCACGGGCATGAGGGATGACTTTGAGGGCGTGAGTCCCTGACTTGACATGACTGCTTTTATGTTATGAACTGTAGTTTTGTTATCATACATGTCTCCTGTTTTATTTCAGACTGTTATGATTTCGTTTACAGTATTTTTAGTTTCACATACTTGGTACTGCCAGATCGAATTCTCCTTCGGGCCGCTCATGCCACGTGCAGGTACACTGTTGTTGATCCTCGCCATAGGATCACGCCAACAGATTGGGAAGCTCCGCTTTCCGAGGCTTATCTTTGCATGTTTCCTGAGTTGTAGGTTCTTGTACATTCTGTGGTATGGCGGCCCCGTCCGTCATAGTTGTTATAACATTCTTAGAGGTCTGTAGTCTTGTTGGCAAGGTGTTTGTAAAAGGGATGTAATCGTTCAAATATATATATATATGCCTAGAAAGGCAACTTTTCTCGAATAAACTGCTTTCACTTCATATTGTTTCATGTCTTGTTTTATATTTATTGGTTACTCGATGTTATATCACTAGGTGCCCGGTAGGCACTACCACGCCCGGATCGGTCGTGACATAGCAACATGGAAGACCGGACGTACTGCCTCCTAAGTCGGACGACAGTGCTAACTTATAGGCAACCTGGCCTTATTCTACAAACGATCTGGAAAGGCCCAAAGTACCCGGGCTAAGTTTCCCCTGCTTTCCAAATCTCGTCACACCCTTCCGGGGTGGTACCTTCAAGACCCACCACAACTCGAACTCCGTTGTCGACGCCGATTATCCGCACGACTTCTGTTGACTCTGAGCTGCTAATAACGTCTTCTCGATAAGCTTCACGCTATCCACATCCTGCTGAATCAAGTATGGACCAACTATCTGAACCTTGCCAACCTCGATCCAATCGACCGGCAACCTACACTTCCGCCCATACAAGGCTTCATAAGGCGAAATCCGAATACTGAAATGGTAGCTATTATAATACTCACTCAACAAGAGGCAAATAATCCTTACAGCTACCCCTGAAATCAAAACATCGGCCCGTAACCTATCCTCAAATATCTGGATGTAACGCGCTGTTTGTCCGTCGGCCCGAGGGTAAATGCAATACTGAGACTCACCTGAGTTCCTAACCCCGCCTGGTAAAACCTCCAAAAAAAGAAATAGCCATAAACTGGGCTCCACTGCCTGTCATAAAAAGTAGGAACCCCGTGCAGCCTTACAACCTTCCTGATATACAACATCTCGCATAACCCTCCGCCGAGTAAACAATCCTGACTGAAAGACAAGATAGGCTGACCTTATCGTCCCGACTACTGGTCGAACGCATCTACGAACTCGTACGACGATTAACTAAACTTGGGCCTAACACCCTCGTGACCCTACTACCTGGCGGGACCACCTCAAACTGACCCCACCACATTCTGGGCTGCGGGTTGACCCGCGATATGGCCTCAACCCGACCCACTTCGCGCCAACCTCTCTCGTTCCCCGATCCGGAACAATCTTACCAATTCACGTCATGAAAGCTACCACTTCCATCTCACACTACCCATGGAATTATCCCACAATATATTTCTCGCATACCAAGTACTTAGACAAAGACCAACCGTAAAATCATCCACTCAAGACGGCCTTGCATCCAAGGTCCCAACTGTTATAAATTCTAAGGCTCACCATTTTCTCGTCCCCAGACTTAACCCTTTTCAACTACCCATGTTTTCTAATCCACACCTAACACAATGTTATCCGTACATAGCACTTAACATTAGGTCATCATATCACGCATACTGTTCTCTAGAGGGTTAAGGATATACCTGTAACTATTGCTTTACTTTCCCTTTGCCGCTCTACTCAGAATCTTGCTCTGCTGGGCGCATAGTTATAGAAGGTGATGAACCAGCCACTGATCCCGAAGGCTGAGTCTCTACATCCGCGCCACCTCTGGTCGGACAATCTCTCGCAAAACGGCCCTGCTGGCCGCAAGCATAACAAGTTGTCGAAGTAGTACGACACTCCCCATAAGAACACCTACCAAAACGGCCATACCGAGGTGGGGGTGGCCTCCTCTGGCTAACACCTCTTCCTCTCCGAACCATCACCGCAAGAATCGACCGTAGGCTAAGTCATCCCACTGTATCCTCCTACTAGGACATTCTCTCTCACATGGCTCTCGACTACCGGTAAAACAAGCATTAGTAAAAGATGACATTTCGGGATGACGCCTACCACATAGTGAACACCGAGGAAATCAACTGGCCGCTAGAACCTATGTAAATCGTGAACTAAAACCCCGAGTTCGACCAACTCCTAAATACCCCGAACGCCCCAAGTCCGCGAGGACCACTCAGATCGGGCGGAGGCGCATAACTACCACTGCCGGAAGGTCCGCCTCGAAAGTTACAAAAGGACCTCGCTGCTCGCCTCTTCTCGCGATCTTGGTTAATCCGTCGATCTCTACGTTTCTCACAAGCGCATAAGCTCAGACGCGGCAATGTCCATGCTCGATCAAGAGCTACTCTTGTACAACTTCTACTAGATAATCGCCCGCCCCGTGACATATCGGTGCACTCTATCCTCCATGTACGCCACTAAAGCGGGACATAATGAGCCAATGAGTCAAACTCGACATCAGATTCCCGAACCGCCCGCCATTCTCGCCTCAACATCATAAATCTATCTCGCCCGAGCTCTCCTTATCTCGCGAGGGCAAGAAGTGTAAGAATGCCTCGAGAACTCGTCCCAACCACCGGAGGCGCATGCTCCTCGGGACGCTTCCCATGAATCAAACCACGATCCGCAAAGATCACACCGATGTGAATCTAATACTACCGACTGCTCTCGAGGCCTCGATCACTCTACGATCCGCTACAATCGCCGATAAACTCCCGAGGATCATCCTCGCCTCGACGATAGAACTCGTGGATCGCAACTCCACAAAGTCCCGGTTTCAAACCGCTTGGCAGGGTGTATTACACGGCACCACCGCCCCGCCTATCCTCATGCTCGCTACAAGCCGAAGCTAGTAATCGCCATCTCCTCGTAACCATATCCTCTGCTCTCGCCATGGGACTAGAGGCTCGTATCGTGGTCTCGTAGAGCTACCGCCGCTTCTAAACTCTTCTGGGGCTAGCGGCGTCGCAGAACTCCCCGAATGAAGCACCACCTCAGGTGATGACTGGGCCTGTGCCCTCGCACTCCTCTGTGTTCCACTAGCAGCTCCCTCTGCTGCCCTGCCCCTCTGGGCCCTGGTTGCCTTGCGTAGAGGTATAAATAGCACGAACGAATACGCCAGAGGGAGTCCAACTTATAACACAACTCTAAGGCACAATCTCAGAGTGAGAAGAATGGAAACCAATCCTAAATATCCTGCAGCCTCCTGATTATAGGTGTGGAGAGGTATAATGTCTTGGGGGTTTACCCCGCAATCATACTCAAAATGTATAACGTCTTGGGGGTTTACCCCGCATTTATACTCAGGAGGTGTATAACGTCTTAGGGTTTTACCCCGCATTTATACTCAGGATGTGTATAACGTCTTGGGGGTTTACCCCGCATTTATACTCATAACACTAGCCCCAAAGGCTATCATACATAACATAAGCACCACCGACTTTTCATACATAACTTAAGCGCTACCGGCTTATCCTACATAACATAAGCGCTACCGACTTATCATACATAACATAAGCACTACCTGCTTATCATACATAACATAAGCAAGTTAAGAAATCCCCTAACTTCTTATTAACCTTATTTATAAACACCCCCATTTTAGTTTACTTAAGGCACTAACATGTCATTATAAAATCCGGGAATTAATCCCAAAATACTACGTACTTCTATTCTTTTAAAAATGACTCTTTTTCATATAAAACTTCCAAGATACTAATAACTGTAGTATCAAGTCATATCTACTTTTCAAGACAAGTCACAATACCTTCTTAGAAATACATTTATAGGCTTCTAAATCAAGTGACTTCTTTCCTTAAAACCTTAAGCAATTGGTACCTTTAACCCAATTTGCCCTTCTTTATTTCAAGTCATTTCTTTGCTTACATTACTGGAGAAAACCATTCTTTTAATCTTCCATAAAGTTGTTAAAACCAACTTCCCATAAAGCCGTTATAACTCTTTATGTCTTAGACAAATTCATTCCTTTTATGACCAAGATACTTATACTTTCAAATCAAATTACATAGCTTTCAAAATACTTCAAGTCTCTTAACTTTTAAGAAAACAAGTTTCTTAACTTAGAATATCAGGTCTCTTTAACTTAGAGTATCAAGAAGTCAATACTTTCCAACTCAAGTATCCTATACTTTTAAAATCAAGCCTCATAACCTTTTAAAAAATCATAGTTCATAGTCTTAACACTTCATAACGTAAACTCTTTAAGTTAAGTAACATATGCCTTATGTGTGTGAGTAGGTTATATTTGTTTATAACGATCTTATTAAAGCAGCCATGATCTAGAAAATGTAATACAATTTTGTCTTATCTTAGCTTCTATGCAGATGGAGAATTCTACTCATTTTAATTTAATTGATTGTCGATACATTTTCCTTTATTAACGTTGCAATGGCTTGTTCGATACTTATTCTCATTCGTGTCGTAAATTAGCCAAGTCAACTTGGCTCCAAATATCTCCTAACGACTCTTACCAACATCCCCCATAAGACTTGGTAAGAACTTAGGATAACTTAGACATAACCATTACATAGAGTAAATCAACATACATACCTCTTAACTTCTAAGAGTAGAAGGAAACATGAAATAATACCACATGTATATTTCATACATAGAATCATGTCAAAAGAAGGAAGAGGTTCACATACCTCGCGACGATTATCGACAAGTAGCAAAATGCTCCAAAGTACTTCAACCTTGATAGCTATTCCACCCTTCAAGTAGAATACGCTATACTTAGTACTTCAACCTATAATGGCCATAATACGTCCATTAACCTCTAGCTTCAAACGTAGAATATTCTAAGTGCAAAGTCACTAAATTCTACGGAAAATCGGACAACACTTCCTTTGTTTCTACATACTTTTCCACCTTTTTTAAGGCCCGAAAATCAATAACCAAACACCACATTTAGGCTCAATCAAATCAGCTAACCAAAGGGTATTACACGCCTTAACAGGACGTGTAAAATTCTGCCCCACAATTAATATAAAACTGTCAATTCCTTAAGGCACATTTTCGACAAAACATTATCCATAACAATATCAATTTCCTTACAATTCCTTTTTCAATCCATGTTATTATTCCAATATGTTATATACATAATAACAATTACAACAACAATAAATCCTTTCTTCTTTAACATGCGACGATCGTAACTATCGACCAAATCGATTTCAACATTAATGGCTAACTTGTCCGTTTCGGTTTTTAACACGTCGACATGATCCAAATCTTTTCAAACCTCAATATATATACCACATGCTCATTTCTTAACTACTATAACATGTAATCTTCAATTACATTAAGAAGATGAAGATTTTACCTCAATAAGCCCTAAAAATGTCCAAGCGTAAAAGTCAATCCTTAGCAACTTTTAGCTCATCTTCTTGTGTTCCAATCCGCTCAAAGCACTCCTTAGAAGCTCATGAAGAACTCCTCTTCAAGTTTCATCTTCAAAGTTGAAGAACACCTTAGGGTTTCGCCTTGCGACTAACGTAAAAACGTCGTTTTTCCGGGATCTTTCTATTGAGATATCCTTACAATACCCCTAGGAACATTGGGTTAAAGTCTTGTGAATATTGGAGAACAGTTGAATTTTTTTTCTTCCATTTGAGAGCTTAGTCGAGAGCTACACCAAGAACACACAAGTTCTTGCAATATTTTTCTAAGTGTTAGAAGTAGTCTTGCTATTTAGGATGATATACTACCTTCAATGGCCAAGATTAGAACACTTGTTAGGGTTGGATGGAAAAGATCAAGCCAAGTGGCCCTTGGACTTAGTCAACAATATCAAGCTCTTTAATTAGCAAGACTTGGTCATCTATACATTGGTCAAATTACCATTTTTCCTTTGACATAATTCGAACAAGCCCATGTGGGGGGGGGGGTGACACGTGTCTCCCTCCCATTCGTCCATAAATTTTCGTAACCCTCGTGGGCCCCACAAAACGTAAAATTTCTCGGGTGGGCCCCACGTGACCAAATCCGTAAAAATAAATTTTCATAATGTTATTAAGTTCCATACTCTTCAAATAATGCATTTTGAGAATCCAATTCTCAGCAACGAACATTTTTCCTTTCCGACGTTCGGAAGGTTTTCCTTCGGAAAAACAATTTTTCCTTCCGTACCAATTTCAAGTCTTGTGTTCCTTACGTACATTCTCTTATTCATGTCCTGGAATTATGGGGTGTAACAGTTACCACCTCCAAACTTACCTCACGCCATTCCGGGTTGCGGGTGGACCCGCGATTGGTCATCAACCCGACCCATTATCACACTAAATCCTCATTCCTCGTCCGGAACAAATCTCACTATTCAAGTCATGAAAGCCTAATGGTCTTCTTAGCTCAACTACCCACTTTAATTTCACACCACTCATGGACTTATCACACAAATATACCCCACGTATACTATGTACTCCGACAAAGATCACCCGCAAAATCTTCTACTTAAGACGGCCTCGCATCTAAGGTCTCCACGGTTATCAAAATTCTAAGGCTCACAATCTCTATGTACCCAAACTTCCTTTTTTTACTAACCATGCTTCTAAATCACAATTTACACAAAACTACCCGTACATAGCACTCAACATGTAATCATTTTATCACGCATACTAGTCTCTAGAGGGTTAAGGGTATAACATGTAACTATTGCTTCACTTTCCCTTTGTCGCTCTAATCATAATCCTGCCATGCTGGGCGCATAACTATAGAAGGTGATGAACCAGCCATTGATCCCGAAGGCTGAGTCTTAACATCCGCGCTACCTCTGGTCGGACAATTCTTCGCAAAATGGCCCTGCCGGCCGCAGGTAAAGCAAACTCACAAACTAGCACGACACTCCCCATAATGGAGTTTACCACAACGGCCACACTGAGGTAGGGGTGGCCTCATCTGGCTAACACTCCTACTCCCCTGAAAACCTGAAACCTTGGAGCCCTGACCTGCTCCTGAATACCCCAGACGTCCTGAAGACTGTGAAGAAGTACTCTGTACTGGCTGAAGTGTATAACTAGCCTGCTGCTGAGGTGGTCTGCCTCGAAAGTTACCATAGGACCCTGCTGTCTTGGCCCTCTTATGTTGATCTTGGTCATTTCGCCGACCTCTACGCCTCGCCCCTCGCATAAGCCTGCATGCGGGCAATGCCATGCCCGGCTGAAGAGCTACTCTTGTACAACCCTCTGCTAGATAATCATCCAGTCCCGTGACTTATCGGTGCACTTTATCCTCCATGTCCGCCACTAGAGTGGGGGCATACCGAGCTAATGAGTCGAACTCTATGTTGTATTCCCGAACTGTCTTCCCATTTTGTCTCAACATCATAAAGTTATCCACTCGGGTTCTCCTCATCTGTGGAGGCAAGAAGTGGTTAAGAAACGCCTCCGAGAACTCGTCCCAACCAGCTGGAAATGCATGCTCCCCCCGGGACAGTTCCCATGAATCAAACCAGTTGACTGCAATATCCCGCAGCCGATACGAACCCAGTACCACTGATTCGGCCTCTGAGGCCTTAATCACTCTCATGATCCGCTGCAACTGTCGAATAAACTCCTGAGGATCTTCCTCAGTTCTCGATCCATAGAACTCTGGTGGACAGCAACTCAAAAAGTCCCGAAGTCTCAAACTATCAGATCTGGGGTGAACTACGGGCACAACCGAAACCGCTGCCTCCCGTCTGTCCTCGTGCCTCGCCACGATCCTGGCTAGTAACTGGACCATCTCCTTGTAATCCATATCCTTGGCTCCTGGTCGTGGAACTGGAGGCTCAGATATCATGGCCCCAGTAGAAACTGTTGTCGCTGCGCTAAACTCTGCTGGGGCTGGCGGCGTCGCAGAACTCGCCGTATGAAGTACTACCTCAGGTAAAGACTGGGCCTGTGCCCTGGTAACCCTCTATGCTCTACTCGCAGCTTCCTCTGCTGCCTTGCCCTTCTGGGCCCTGGTTTTCTTGCGTGGAGGCATAACTGGTATATAAGAATACGTCAGAGGGAGTCCAACTTATAACACAGCTCTGTCGCATGATCTCAGAGTGAGAAGAATGGAAACCAATCCTAAATATCCTGCAGCCTCCTGATTATTGGTGTGGTGCACAACATGCCAATAATCAAGACTCTACTAGATACGGTCTGTAGACACTTTCCGAGGACTAACTGCTCTGATACCACTTTTGTCACGACCCGACCTCGGGCCCGCGACTGGTGCCTTACCCCGGGCACCCTAGTGATAATACATCAGAAAAATCAGCGGAAATAAAAACTCATAGACATGAAACAATATAAAATGAGGAACAGGCTAACCAAAATGGTCACCTTTCTGCATATATATATAAACCTGAACAGTTACATCCTTTACAAGCCCAACTCACTACAGTACTACAAACCTCTAAGAGTTTTTATAACAACTACGACGGGACAGGGCCCCGCCATACCCCGGAATGTACAAGAACCTACAATCTCAGGGAAACATATCAAAAGATAATCCTTCGGAGAAACGGAGCTTCCCAAAACGCAGAACCGTGATCCTATGAGCGAGGATCAACAACCGGTGTACCTCTACCTGCGGCATGAACACAACCCCCCGAAGGAGGTCAGTACAACAGGTACCAAGTATGTGAAACTGAAAATACTGTAATGAAATCATAACAGTCTATATAAAATAGGAGACATGTATGATAACCAAACTAAGTACACAATATATAAGCAGTCATGTCAAGTCAGGGACTCATGCCCTCAAAGTCATCACTCAAATATAACCATGGGTCTCACGCCCGCAATATCAATCATGCCCGTGGAACTCATTCCTCACTGCCGGCAGTCTATGATATAATATAACACCAAAAAGTACACATGAACACCAGGTCCCACCTGTGTCATAAAAAACGTACGGGCCAAGTAGGAAAACTACACACCAGATCCAGCCTGCATCATAAAACTGACCGGGGCAAGTACGAAGGCATAACTACGTAACTACCGCATCATCAATCGACGGCAAGAACGAAATCCAGCTACCAGGACCATCCTGTCGCCACGAGATATGACCGGGGCAAGCACTGCAGCCATCTCCCAGAGCCTACCATACCAACAATGCTATAAACCGATCGGGCAAGTACGGCCAACTACTGTGTACCACTCGCGCACCGACCGGCAAGTACGAGAGCCAACTACGACCGTCGCTAACAACCGATTCCACCGCATCACGGCCGACGGGCAAGTACAAAAGCTAACTACTGTACCTCTCGCACACGTCACGATCGGGCAAGTATGAAATCTAACTACCAGGTACCTCCTGCATCACGAGACTTCATGGGGAACTACTCCGTGGAATACCAATAACAAATCGGGAGTTTAACCCGCTGCATGGCCGCATGCCCTCGGAATTCCTTCATCGGTGCAGACATGTCCATGTAACAATAACAATATACCAGGAGTTTAACCCACCGCATGGCCGCATGCCCCCGGAATTCCTTCATTGGTGCAGACATGTCCATGTAACAATAAAAATGGAAGCATACCCGTGGGCCACCCAACGTGTCAGTATGTCCAAGGAAATAGTGGGATGACCGGTCCTCCATCGAGAGACGCGGTACCATAAGAATATAACATTTGCACAACAAAGGCTATCACAACTAGCATAGGTAAGTTTAACATATTTTTAGACTTTCATTTTATGCCAACAATCCGGGCTTTAACCCCAATGTACTACATACTTTAATTCTCTTAAAAAGATCCTTTTTTTTAGTAAAAACCACACGATACTAATACACGTAGTATCTAGACACTCTCATGTTTAAATCAAGTACTTTATACTTTTTAAACCAAGTGGCTTACACTTTTAAAACAACGTCAAGTATACTTTTAAAACCCAAGTAACTCACTCTTCTAAGATCAAGGCACTCACACCTTTTAAAATCAAGCCACTTATACTTTTCAAAACAAGTAACCTATACGTTTAAATCAAGTTACTTCTCATTTCCCAAAATCAAGTCGTTTATTAGTCAAGTCTCCTTATCTTTCAAGATCAAGTCTCTTAACTTTCAAAATCAAGTCTCTTAGCTTTTTTAGAATAATTAAGCCATTCTTTTATCTTCATAAAGTCGCTATAACTAACTTCCCATAAAACTATTATAACACTTTATGTTTTAAACCAACCAAAGACAAGCAAACTCATTTAACACACGTACGTCTACCGTACTATATATTTCACAACAATCATGCTCAAGAGGATAGGAAGAATCACATACCTCTTCGGCTTAATCCACTAGCCAATTTGAGTATGCCGCGCGTAGAACAGCCACCTATAACAACCACAATACATCTATCAACTTCTAGTTCCCTTCGTAGAATATTTCTAAGTATAAGGTTTCTTATTCTACGGAAAATTCGGCAGCACTTCCCCTGTAACTACGTACTTCTCCACATTTTTCAAAGCCCGAAATCAATAGCCAACATGCCACATTTAAGGCGCAACAATCCAACAAGTCAAAGGGGATTACACGCCCACCTGGACGTGTAAAATTCTGCCCCACAATAATAAAACAGTCCATTTCTTTTCAATCTTCTATCCACATATCATATACTCAATTATATACTACTACAACATGTAATCTCCAATTACAATAGAATGACAAAGATCATTACCTCGATAAGCCCAAAAATATCCAAAAACTTAAAGTCGCTCCTTAGCAAGTTAAGCTCCAAATCCTTACGTTCCAACCTGCTACACGCAACCCTTAGAAGCTCCTAACCATCTTCTCTTCAGGATTCAACTCCAAAAAGTGATGAACACTTAGGTTCCAAACATAGCAACTTTCGGCCAAGGCAAGGTTTTAGGGCTAGGGGTGTGAGATCTTGCCTAACTCTTGGTTCACAATATTCCTAACACCTTAAGGAAGAACACTTAAAAGTTTAAGGATTTTTGGACAACATTTGGTCAAGGGAAAGGGCCAATGCCGAGAACACTCAAGGAAGGGAGAGAGTATTTGCCTTGGAAATCTCAAGTGTGGGATGAAGTATTGCAATCCAAAGGGAGGGGTATTTATATGATAAACAAGGGCTAGGATCAAAGCAAGTGTGTGGATGAGATTGGGGACAAGTGTGTGTGGGCCCCACAATCCACATGTCCACACAAAGACTTGAGACAAGTGGCTTGCCATTTCGGCCAAGGGCCACTTGTCCACACAAAACGGCTACAATGCCACCTAAGGGGGTGACACGTGTTGCCCTCCTATTCGTCCAAATTATTTCATCTCCCATAAACATCCATAATGGCCAAAATCTCGAAAATAATGTGGGCCCCACAAAACCGTAATTTTTTCCCGTGGGTCCCGGTGACCAAATCTGGAAATAAAATTCCATTATTCTATTATATTCCCAGAAGTCCGAATACCAAGTCTGGGAATCCAATTCCCATTAATAAACATTTTTCCTTCACAAAATCCGGAAAAAATTTCGTCGGAAAATCAAATATTTTTTCTTTTCCAATCTTAATGTCGTATTCTCGTACGTACGTCCTCACATACATACCCTGGAACTACGGGGTGTAACATGGATATTGGAACCACTAATCCGAAAGTTGCATGATTAGCCTTAAGATTGTAATTCAATGTAGTTATTAGTTTTAGTCGTCGCATGTTATATAAAGAAGGGATTATAGTTGTTAGAGTTGTTTGCGACTATATAACTGTTACACCCCGTAATTCCAGGACATGTTTATAGAAACGTACGTAAGAACTCAAAAACATTAAGATTTGAGACTAGTAAAAATTTATCGGAATTATGAAAATGTCGGGAAACGAAATATTACGACGAATGGTAGGGTGACACATGTCACCCCCCCCTGGATGTTCTTGGACGATTTAGACCAAGTTCAAGATGGTCATTTGACCAAAGCTTGGATGAACAAGTCTTGCAAGCTCAAGCTTGAGATTATTGAATAAGTCAAAGAGCCCACTTGGCTTGATATTTAAATCCCTTTCATCCAAACCACACAAGTGTATTGATCTAGACCCTGCATTTAATTATATAAGCATACTAGTAGCAAGACAAGTCTTCCACACTTAGAAAAATTTCAAGAAAATATTGTGCTTGTTCTTGAAGCTCACGGGTTTGCTCTCAATCCAACAAGAAAAAATTTCGTTTGTGGTTCAATAATCCCAAAACTTTAAACCAAGGTTCCTAAGGGTATTGTAAGGGTATCTCAATAGAGAGATCCCGGAAAAACTACGTTTTCACGTTAGTCGCAAGGTGAAAACCTAAGCTGTTCTTCAACTTTGAAGTTGGAAATTGAAGAGAAGTTGGTTATGAGCTTCTAAGGAGTGCTTGGAGCGGATTGAAACATAAGAAGAGGAGCTAAAAGTTGCTAAGGATCGACTTGAAGTCTTGGATATTATTTGGGCTTATTTGAGGTATAAATCTTCGTCTTACTATTGTAATTGAAGATTCCACGTTATAATAAGTTAGAAATGATCATGTGATATATATTATGAAGATTGATAAGTGTTATGGAATGTTGGAAGCCTAAAATCCGAAACTAGCATGATTTGCCTTTAAGATTGTAATTCAATTTAGTTATTAGTTTTAGTCGTCGCATGTTATGTAAAGAGGAGATTATAGTTGTTAAAGTTGATTGCGAATATATAACATGTTGGAACGACAATATGGATTGAAATAGAATTGGAATATACTTTGCATTGTTGCTCATATTAGCCGAGAATGGCATTGACTATTGGACTGTTTTGTATATATTGTGGGGAAGAATTTTACACGTATTGTAAGGCGTGTAATCCCGTTTGGTTAGATAAATTGTTGATCCTTAAATGTGGCATGTTTGATTATTGAATTCGGGCCTTGAAAAGGTGGAAAAGTACTTAGAAACAAAGGAAGTGCTACCCAATTTTCCGTAGAATTAAGAGTCCTTATACTTAGAAATATTCTACGTTGAAAGCTAGTAGTTGATGGATGTATTATGGTCATTATAGGTTGACATTCTACGTGCGGCGTATTCAACTTGGCAAGTGGTTTAAGTCGAAGAGGTATGTGAAACTTTCTTATCACTTGAGCATGAGTAGTTGTAAATGTATAGTACGGTAGACGTACGAGATTTAAATGAATTTAGTTTCATTTGATATCCTTGACTTGTTTTAAGAATGTCCAAGTTGGTTGAGTTAGGGAATTAACTAACTTGTTTTAAAGGTTAAAGATATCTTAGTTTCTAAAGTTAAGAAACTTAATTTCTAAAGTTAAGAGAAAGGCTTTATGGAAAGTTAGTTATAACGGCTTTATGGAAAGTTAGTTATAACGGATTTATGGGAAGTTAGTTATAACGGCTTTATGGAAAGTTAAGAGATGTCTACTTGATTTATAGGCACGAGTTGCCTAGGTTGTGAAAGTAGAAGTTACTTGGTTTTAAAGCCTTGAATGAATTTCTAAAAGTGTAGTAACATGATTTGAAAAATAGACATGCCTTGATACTACGGGTGATAGTATCTTGAGGTTTTTATATAAAAAGGGTTCTTTTTAAAGGAACGGAAGTACGTAGTACTTTGGGTTAAATTCTCGGATTTTATAATGACATCTTAGTGCCTTAAGTAAACTAAAATGAGAGTGTATATAAATAAGGCTAATAAGAAGTTAGGGGATTTCTTAACTTGCTTATGTTATGTATGATAATGTCACGACCCGTTCCGGGGCCCGTGACTGGTGCCTTACCCCGGGCACCCTAGTGATACAACATCAGAGAAAAACCAGCGGAAATAAAAACTTAAAACATTTAAATAGACATGGATCAAGATAAAGAAAATAGGCCAACCAAAACGGTTGCCTTTCAACATATATATATGTATAGACATTTGAACAGTTACAATACTTACAACCCTGCCCACAACAGTGCTACAGACCTCTAAGATTTTGTTATACCCCGTATTTCCAGGGTATGTACGTGAGGACGTACGTAGAAATTTGAGCCTTAAAGTTAGGCAAGGTTCGAAATTGTACATAACTACCAAAAGGAGTCGTTTTCGACTAAACGCTTCCACGACTTCGTAGGGAAAATTCCGCTATGTCAATAATAATTTTGCGGATTTTTCCGAGAGACGTAACATTTTGGACCAACGAGGGTGACATGTGTCACCTCACATCGAAAGAGGTTGGACGGCAAAATGGGCTAGCTTGCACGTTTTTTGTGTTGAATTTTGGTCAAGGGTTAGGTAGGATATTTTGTGTAGATGGATAAGGTAGCACATGGCTAAATCTTGACATTACACTTGCTATACACTTGGAAGAATCTTGGCCATTGGTTGGCCATTTCTTGACCTATAAATCCCCACCCTTTGTTGATGAACTTCTTCATCCAAATATTTTCTAAGTGTTAAAAATCCTCCTCTCCTTGTGAAGTTTTCGCCCACCACACCCTCGAGTGAGCTTGGCCGAAAGCCACCCTCCTCAGTAGTGCTCAGCCGTGGGTACACCCCCTAGCCTTGTTATCTCGTATAAAAACACCCCCTTTTATGGTATAGAAATACTCTCCAAGTATTGTTATAATGCCCAAATACCTTGGCCCAAATACCTTGTAGTATCCCCAAGGTTACACTTATACAAAGCCCAGAAAATACTATTATACTTCCTCACCACAAAAACGAAACCCTAAGGAAAACCTTCATAGTCGGTTGAAGTGTTAAGTAGAAGTTGGTTAGAACATCTAAGGGTTGTTTGAGGCGGGTTGAGCGCACGAGTAGGAGCTAAACCTTGCTCAGGATCGACATAAACTAGGATAATTTTGGGCTTATCGAGGTAAACATTCTTGACCTTCTGTTGTAATTGGAAATTACATGTTGTAGGAGTATATAGTTAAGTATACTATATATAGAATCGAACATAGTTGTGCGGCAATGTCTTTTGACTTAAGCTCGAATAATACTTACAGAATGTCTTGCGACTTAAGCCCAATTTTAAGAAGTGAATGAATTGTAATTACATAGGATCAGACATGAGACTTGTGTAGTATTACCGTGAGTAGAATTGTACACGCCCGGTTAGGCGTGCAAACCCCCTGGTTGGCTTGGTAGCCTACTTCGATAGAGAGATTTACGCTG
Organism: Przewalskia tangutica; assembly: GCA_029844215.1. Lineage (NCBI taxonomy): Eukaryota > Viridiplantae > Streptophyta > Magnoliopsida > Solanales > Solanaceae > Przewalskia > Przewalskia tangutica. The sequence continues at coordinate 73,160,373 of CM056727.1, forward strand.
TCATGTGGGAGGTCTTGCCGAATTTTCTCGTAAGATATTCTACATTGAGATCTAAGATGTTAATAGGCGCCTTGTGGCCTCTATAGGTTGAAATACTACGTGTGGCGTGGTCTACTTGGCTTAAGGTGTAGCCGACGGTTGAGGTACTGAGCGCTTTGCTATTAGTCAGAATCGCGGGAGGTATGTGAACCTCTTCCTATCTTTTCTAGCATGATATGTGTATAACTATGTAATGCGGTAGACGCATACGTGTTAAATGTATTTGATTGGTTTAAAACATAAAGTGTTATAACGGCTTTATGGGAAGTTGGTTATAACAGCTTTATGTAAGTAAGAAATGCTTTTGTGGTTTTTAAAAGGTGACTGATTTGACTTATAACTGACTTGATGTGTGATAATAAAGAACTTGAAGTATTTCATTAAGAAACCCTTTTTGAAAGAAGAGTAATACTTGGTTTTGAAAACATAAGAGTTATACTAGCTTTATGGGAAGTTAGGTATAACGTCTTAAGAGAGATAAAGAGAATGGTTTACCGATTTCTAGAAGATAAGAGACTTGATCTTAAAAGATAAGAGACTTGACTTAAATGTATGAATTTTGTGTGAAACCTCATTCGTGAGTAATGAGTACTTGGTTTTTTAAAAGGAATAATGTTTTACTGATTTCGGAAATCAGAATAAGTATCGACAAACCACTACAGCGTTAATAAAGGGAAATGTAAAGACTAATGAAGTATTATTAAAACCAGTAGAAACCTCCATCTGCATAGAAGCTAAGATGAGACAAAATGATATTACATTTCCTAGATCATGACTGCTTAATAAGATTGATTATAAACAAGAATAACCTACTCACATATAAGACATATGTTTCTCAAAACGTTTAAAGGAGAATTATGTTTTAAAGGATTAAAACTATGAACTACGAAACCTTTTCTAAATGAGAAACTTGAGCATTTGAAATTAGGCAAACTTGAACGTTTGGAAAATAAGGTTGTTACTTGATTTTACAAAGGAAAGCATTTTGGTTTACTTAACAATGTTAGTCACTCTATTTTTATACTACGGGTATCGGGTGACCTTTGTAAAAGAAATGGATCTTTAAAAAGAATTTAACGTACGTAGTACTTTAGGGTTAAAACCCGGACTTTGGCATAAAATGAAAGTACTTTGAGTTGTGTATAACTTGCCTATGCTTGTTGTTGTGAAGCTTGCCTATGCTTGTTGTTGGGAAGCTTGCCTATGCTTGTTGTTGTGAAGCTTGCCTATGCTTGTTGTTGTGAAGCTTGCATATGCTTGTTGTTGTGAAACTTGTCTATGCTTGTTGTGATAGCCTTTGTTGTATTTGCACTCCGCATCTCTCGATGGAGGGCCGTTGATTTGTTATGAACGATTCTACACCGAGTCCCACGATGGGCGGGGACACGATTTCATTTGATTATACACCGAGTCCCACGAGATGGGCGGGACACGTATTCCATCGATTATACGAGTCCCACGAGATGGGCAGGGACACGTATTCCATCTGATTATACACCGAGTCCCACGAGATGGGCAGGGACACGTATTTCATCTGATTCTACACCGAGTCCCACGAGATGGGCAGGGACACGTATTCCATTTGATTATACACCGAGTCCCACGAGATGGGCAGGGACACGTATTCCATCTGATTATACACCGAGTCCCACGAGATGGGCCGGGACACGTATTTCATCTGGTTATCATACATGTCTCCTGCTTTATATAGACTATTATGATTTCATTTACGCCTTTTCTGATTCATACTTGGTACTGTTATCGACCTCCTTGGCCGCGCTCATGCCGCAGTGAAGTACATCGGCCAGGATCTCGCCATGGATCACGATCAGCGTGTCGGGAAGCCCCATTTCTTGAGGCTTATCTTTTGGTATGTTACCACAGTCCAGAGATTCTTATACATTCGTGGTATGGCGGCCCCGTCCCGCCATAGCATTGTAAAAATCATAGAGGTCAGAGTAATCACAAGTGTGGTTTGTAAAAAGATAAGCGTCGTATTTATGTATATATATGATGAAGGCAAATCGCTTTGGTTGACTGTTTATTTATCTTGTCTCTTAATTCATGTTCATGTTTTTATTTCCGCTGATTTTCTCGATGTTGTATCACTAGGGTGCCCGGTAGGCACGACCACGCCCAGTGCGGTCGTGACAAAAGTGGTATCGAGCCAGTTGTCCTCGGAAAGTGTCTACGCACTGTCTAGTAGAGTCTTGATTATCGGTGTGTTGTGCACCACATCTATAATCGTGAGGCTATAGGACATTTAGGATTGGTTTCCATTCTTCTCATTACGAGATCGCCCTGTAGAGTCATGTGATAAGTTGGACCCCTCTGACGTATTCCTTTCCTTTACTAGTGATGCCTCCGCGTAAGGCAACCCAGGCCCAGATGGGCAAGGCAGTCGAGGGAGCTGTTAGTGAGATACAGAGGAGTACGAGGGCACATGCCCTGGATGCTCGAGATAAGCTCCGACGGGCGAAGTTTCGCGACGCCGCCAAAGACCAAAGATAGTTTAGAGCCGCAGCAGTGGCTGCTGAGACTACACACTGAGCCTCCGGTCCCACAGCCTGGAGCAGATGATATGGGGTACAAGGAGATGGCCCGATCGCCGTGGTCGTGGCGAGATATGAGGATAGCCGGACGCAGCAGCCCGGCCAAAGAGCACCCGTAGTTCACCCCGAGCGCATACTGAGGCTACGGGACTTTCTCGAGTCAGAGCCCGCGGTGTTCTATGGATCGAGCCGAGGATGACCCACGTGAGTTTATCCGACACCTACAATGGATCATGAGAGTGATCGAGTCTCCGAGGCGTAGTCGGTGGTATTGGGTTCGCATCACCGCGTGATACCGCGATTGATCGTTTGATTCGTGGGAGTTGTCCCGGGAATAGCATGCACTTCCAGCCGTATGGGACGAGTTCTCAAGGGCTTTTCTTGCACATTTCTTGCCCCCACAAATGAGGAGGGCTCGGGCCGGCGATTTTTGACGTTGAGCGGTGATCGCGGACGGTTAGAGAGTACAATGTGGAGTTCGACTCATTAGCTCGGTATGTTCCCGCTGTGGTAGCCGATATGCAGATGCAGTACACCGCCACGTCACCGGTGGATGATTACTTGGCGAGGCTTGTACGGGTGTAGCTCTTCACCGACATGGACATTGCCCGCACGCAAGCTCATGCACTAGGATGTGAGGCACGAGAGGTCGACGGAATGACCGAGATCGCCAGAAGAGGCCGCAACAGCAGGTCCTTTGGTAACTTTCGAGGCGGACCGCCTCAGTAGCAGTCTAGTTATGTACCTCCACCAAGATGCAGTGGTCCCCGCGCCGCCGACGCTCGTGGTATTCGAGCCGGTCGAGCTCCGGTCTTCCGTTCACAGATATACATGGGTTCTAGCCACGAGTTCGTTTTTCTCGGTGTGCACGATGTGGCGCCATCCCGGGAATGTCGTTTTTATCGGTGCTTGTTTTGCTCGCGTCGATTGCCATGTGACGAGGAACCGCCCTAGTAGGAAGGATGCAGCAACACGACTCACCACGGATCGATGGCGAGTTCATCGCCTTCTATACGCATACTGGCAGGCGTGCCTATGATTAGAGTAGAGCGGTAGATTCAGGTATATCCCTAACCCTCTAGAGATTCGTATGCGTGTTATGATGATCTTATTGTTGTGTGCTATGTACGGATAGCGTTGTGTTATTTTTTGAGTTAGAAAACATGGTTAGTGGAAGGGTAAGTATGGGGGCATGGAAGGTGTGAACCTTAGATTATTTCACGATTGAGACCTTACAGATAAGGTCGTCTTGAGTAAAAGATTCATTTTATGTTTGACCTTTATCAGAGTGCGTAGTATGCGTGGGATATATTTGTGTGATAAGTCCATGGGTAGTGTGAAATGGAAGTGGTAGCTTTCATGATGTGAGTTAGTAAGAATTGTTCTGTATCGGGGAACAAGGGTTTGGCGCGATTGTGGGTCGGGTTGAGGACGTGTTGCGGGTCAACCCGTGTCTTGATTAAGGTAGGGTCAGTTCGGGTGGTCCCGCCAGATGGTAGGGTCACGAGGGTGCTAGGCCCAAGTTTAGATGACCATCGATGAGTTCGTGGATATGTTCTACATGAAGCGGATCGTGAATGCCGGAAGTGGCCTTAAGCAAGATCGAGGCTAGTAAGATGACCAAGTTTGGAGGTAGTGACTCCAAAGTTTTGGAAACTGAAGTATGGTACGTATACTAGAAGAGTTCAAGTGTTCGAGAAGAGTACGACGAGTAAGGGTAGAGGCGAGCATGTATTGCGAGCATAGATATGATCATTTCTTGTGAAGGGAGAAGGTGCGAAGGATGTATATTTTAGACCTCAGGGATCGCATGCAGTCCGGTACCATTTGTTGGGTCGCCGGAGTGACACTAGAACCTCGCGGCAAAGTGACAAAAGTTTGTGATGTTAGAGGTGTTTCCTCGTGGACTTGGATGTAAGTATTTGCGCGGGTGTGGCAGGATTTGTTCTCGTAAATATAGTAGTGAAGACTATACTGGCGCATGTTTGTTTTGAGGCTTAGAAGGAACATTCGGGACGAATGTTTCTAAGGAGGGGAGAATGTTATACCCCGTATTTCCAGGGTATGTACGTGAGGACGTACGTAGAAATTTGAGCCTTAAAGTTAGGCAAGGTTCGAAATTGTACATAACTACCAAAAGGAGTCGTTTTTCGACGAAACGTTTCCACAGCTTTCGTAGGGAAAATTCCGGCTATGTCAATAATAATTTTTGCGGATTTTTCCGAGAGACGTAACATTTTGGACCAACGGGAGGGTAACATGTGTCACCCTCACATTGGAAGAGGTTGGACGGCAAAATGGGCTAGCTTGCACGTTTTTTGTGTTGAATTTTGGTCAAGGGTTAGGTAGAATATTTTGTGTAGATGGATAAGGTAGCACATGGCTAAATCTTGACCTTACACTTGCTATACACTTGGAAGAATCTTGGCCATTGGTTGGCCATTTCTTGACCTATAAATACCCACCCTTTGTTGATGAAATTCTTCATCCAAATATTTTCTAAGTGTTAAAAATCCCTCCCTCTCCCTTGTGAAGTTTTCGTCCACCACACCCCCCCCCCCCCCTTGAGTGAGCTTGGCCGAGAGCCACCCCCTCCCCTTTGTAGTGCCCTAGCCGTGGGGTACACCCCCCTAGCCTTGTTGTCTCGTATAAATACCCCCCCTTTTGTGGTATAGAAATACTCTCCAAGTATTGTTATAATGCCCAAATACCTTGGCCCAAATACCTTGTAGTATCCCCAAGGTTACACTTATACAAAGCCCAGAAAATACTATTATACTTCCCTCAGTCACAAAAACGAAACCCTAAGGAAAAACCTTCATAGTCGGTTGAAGTGTTAAGTAGAAGTTGGTTAGAACATCTAAGGGTTGTTTGGAGCGGGTTGGAGCGCACGGAGTAGGAGCTAAACCTTGCTCAGGATCGACATAAACTCGGATAATTTTGGGCTTATCGAGGTAAACATTCTTGACCTTCTGTTGTAATTGGAAATTACATGTTGTAGGAGTATATAGTTAAGTATACTATATATAGAACTGAACATAGTTGTGCGGCAATGTCTTTTGACTTAAGCCTGAATAATACTTACGGCAATGTCTTGCGACTTAAGCCTGAATTTTAAGAAGTGAACTGAATTGTAATTACATAGATCAGACATGAGACTTGTGTAGTATTACTTTGAGTAGTATTATACACGCCCGGTTAGACGTAAAACCCCTGGTTGGCTTGGTAGCCTCGATAGAGGAGGAGATTTACGCTGTCATGGGGAGGCTGCCGAATTTTCTGTAAGATATTCTACATTGAGATCTAAGATGTTAATAGGCGCCTTGTGGCCTCTATAGGTTGAAATACTACGTGTGGCGTGGTCTACTTGGCTTAAGGTGTAGCCGACGGTTTGAGGTACTTGGAGCGCTTTGCTATTAGTCGGTAATCGTCGCGAGGTATGTGAACCTCTTCCTATCTTTTCTAGCATGATATGTGTATAACTATGTAGTACGGTAGACGTACATGTGTTAAATGTATTTGATTGGTTTAAAACATAAAGTGTTATAACGGCTTTATGGGAAGTTGGTTATAACAGCTTTATGTAAGTAAGAAATGCTTTTGTGGTTTTTAAAAGGTGACTGATTTGACTTATAACTGACTTGATGTGTGATAATAAAGAACTTGAAGTATTTCATTAAGAAACCCTTTTTGAAAGAAGAGTAATACTTGGTTTTGAAAACATAAGAGTTATACTAGCTTTATGGGAAGTTAGGTATAACGTCTTAAGAGAGATAAAGAGAATGGTTTACCGATTTCTAGAAGATAAGAGACTTGATCTTAAAAGATAAGAGACTTGACTTAAATGTATGAATTTTGTGTGAAACCTCATTCGTGAGTAATGAGTACTTGGTTTTAAAAGGAATAATGTTTCTTGATTTGTAAATCGAATAAGTATCGACAAACCACCGCAGTTAATAAAGGGAAATGTAAAGACTAATGAAGTATTATTAAAACCAGAGAAACCTCCATCTGCATAGAAGCTAAGATGAGACAAAATGATATTACATTTCCTAGATCATGACTGCTTAATAAGATTGATTATAAACAAGAATAACCTACTCACATATAAGACATATGTTTCTCAAAACGTTTAAAGGAGAATTATGTTTTAAAGGATTAAAACTATGAACTACGAAACCTTTTCTAAATGAGAAACTTGAGCATTTGAAATTAGGCAAACTTGAACGTTTGGAAAATAAGGTTGTTACTTGATTTTACAAAGGAAAGCATTTTGGTTTACTTAACAATGTTAGTCACTCTATTTTTATACTACGGGTATCGGGTGACCTTTGTAAAAGAAATGGATCTTTAAAAGGAATTTAACGTACGTAGTACTTTAGGGTTAAAACCCGGACTTTGGCATAAAATGAAAGTACTTTGAGTTGTGTATAACTTGCCTATGCTTGTTGTTGTGAAGCTTGCCTATGCTTGTTGTTGTGAAGCTTGCCTATGCTTGTTGTTGTGAAGCTTGCCTATGCTTGTTGTTGTGAAACTTGTCTATGCTTGTTGTGATAGCCTTTGTTGTATTTCTGTACCCCCGCGTCTCTCGATGGAGGGCCGGTTGATTTGTTATGAACGATTCTACACCGAGTCCCACGAGATGGGCAGGGACACGTATTTCATTTGATTATACACCGAGTCCCACGAGATGGGCAGGGACACGTATTCCATCTGATTATACACCGAGTCCCACGAGATGGGCAGGGACACGTATTCCATCTGATTATACACCGAGTCCCACGAGATGGGCAGGGACACGTATTCCATCTGATTATACACCGAGTCCCACGAGATGGGCAGGGACACGTATTCCATCTGATTATACACCGAGTCCCACGAGATGGGCAGGGACACGTATTCCATCTGATTATACACCGAGTCCCACGAGATGGGCAGGGACACGTATTCCATCTGATTATTCACCGAGTCCCACGGGATGGGCCGGGACACGTATTTCATCTGGTTATCATACATGTCTCCTGCTTTATATAGACTATTATGATTTCATTTACGCCTTTTCTGATTTCACATACTTGGTACTGTTATCGACCTCCTTGGGGCCGTGGTTCATGCCGCAGGTGGAAGTACATCGGTTGTGGATCCTCGCTCATAGGATCACAGTTCAGCGTGTCGGGAAGCCCCATTTCTTCGGAGGCTTATCTTTTGGTATGTTACCCTGAGTCTGTAGATTCTTATACATTCAGGGGTATGGCGGGGCCCTGTCCCGTCATAGTTATTGTAAAAATCTTAGAGGTGCAGCCTTTGTTGTGTGGTTTGTAAAAAGATAAGCGTCGGGTATTTATGTATATATATGATGAAGGCAACTGTTTTGGTTGACCTGTTTATTTATCTTGTCTCTTAATTCATGTTCATGTTTTTATTTCCGCTGATTTTCTCTGATGTTGTATCACTAGGGTGCCCGGGGTAAGGCACGACCACGCCCAGTGCGGTCGTGACAGATTTTTACAACAACTATGACGACAGGGTTCGCCATACCCCGAATGTACAAGAACCTACATACTCGTGGTAACATACCAAAGATAAGCCTCAAGGAACGGAGCTTCCCAATACGCTGAAAGGTGATCCTAAAGCGGGATCGACAATGTACCTCTACTGCGCAGATGAACGCAGCCCGAAGGAGGTCGAGACAACAGTACCAAGTATGTGAAATCAGAAATATCAGAATGAAATCATAGCGCCTATGTAAAGCAGAGACATGTATGATAACCAAACTACAGTACACCACATATAAACAGTCATATCAAGTCAGGGACTCACGCCCTCCAAATCATCACTCGTGCCCGTGGAATTCCTTCCTCACTGCCGGCAGTCTATAATATAACAACACCAAGGAGTATATGTGAACACCAGGTCCCACCTGTGTCAATAAAACCGTACGGGGAAAGTATAACTACCAGATCCGACCGTACCAATAATACTGTACAACCATATCATGAAGCTGACACGTGGCAAGTGCACTAGCCTCCACCAGATCCACCTGTGTCACGTAGCTGACGGGGGCAAGTGAATCAGCCAGGCACCCGATCACAACCGTAAGTCACGAAGCTCCATCCCAACACTGACTCGCCGACACGCGGCAAGTACACTAGCCTCCACCGATCCACCGCGCCACGTGGCCGACGGGGCAAGTGAATCGCCGGGCACCGATCACAACCGTAAGTCACGATATCGCGAAGCTGACACGTGGCAAGTGCAATAACCTATACCAGATCCACCTGCGTCACGTAGCTGACGGGGGCAAGTAAACAGGCTACGCACCCGATCACAACCGTAAGTCACGATACTTCGCCATAACCATAATGGTCACATGTCCACAGAATCCATCAACAGTGTGGACATGCCCATGTAACAATGCTCTCGGAAGCATACGTGGAATCTCCCGCCACCGCCAGACGCGTCCAAGTAAGTTCTCAACAAGTCAACCGGCCCTCTATCGAGAGACGCGGTAGAATAGAAACACAATTCTTGCATAACAAAGACTATCTCAATAAGCATAGGCAAGTTACCCAACAACGAGCATAGGCAAGTTACACAACAACAAACATAGGCAAGTTATACACAACTCAAAGTACTTTCATTTTAAGTCAAAATCCGGGTTTTAACCCTAAAGTACTACGTACGTTAAATTCCTTTTAAAGAGACCCATTACTTTTATAAAAGTCACCCGATACCCGTAGTATAAAAATAGAGTGACTCACCTTTTTAGGTAAACCAAAACACTTTCCTTTTCAACCACATTCTTTTCCCTAAGGTTCCAGTTTGCCTAATTTCAATTACTCAAGTCTCTTTATTTTAGAAAAGTTTCATAGTTCAATGTCTTAATCTCTTTTAAAACAATTGAGTAACATATGCCTTATATTAGTGTAGGTTGTTCTTATTCATAATCAATCTTATTAAGCAGCCATGATCTAGGAAATGTAATATCATTTTGTCTCATCTTAGCTTCTATGCAGATGGAGGTTTCTACTAGTTTTAATAATACTTCATTATTCATTACATTTTCCTTTATTAACGTTGCAGTGGTTTGTCGATACTCATTCTGATTTCCGAAATCAGTAAAACGTTATTCCTTTTAAAAACCAAGTACTCATTACTCACGAATGAGGTTTCACACAAAATTCATATTAATTCAATTAAGTTAAGTCTCTTATCTTTTAAGAATAAGTCTCTTAACTTCTAAGAATCAGTAAACCATTCTCTTATCTCTCTTAAGACGTTATACCTAACTCCCCATAAAGCTAGTATAACTCTTATGTTTTCAAAACCAAGTATTACTCTTCTTTCAAAAAGGTTTTCTTAATTCTTTTGAAATACTTCAAGATTCTTTTTATTCAGGCTTAAGTCAAAAGACATTGCCGTAACACTACATTCAGTTAACACACGTACGTCTACCGTACTATATCTATATTCCTTTTAAAATATTTCAAGGTTCTTATTATTCAGGCTTAAGTCAAAAGACATTGCCGTACAACTATATTCAGTTAGCACACGTACATCTACCATGTTATATATACATATTATTCAGGCTTAAGTCAAAAGACATTGCCACACGTACGTCTACCGTACTATATGTATTCTTTTAAAATACTTCATGCTCAAGAGTATAGGAAGAATCACATACCTCGCGACGATTATCGACTATAAGCAAAACGCTCCACGGCTATAACCCGGCTAGCCTTGTCCACCTTCTAAGTAGCACACGCTACTTGCAGAACATTCAACCAATAAAGGTTATCACCATCAGAAATACAGTCCTATGTAAATACAGTTTAAACTTCTACTCTAATATTCTTCTGATGTGATTTCAGTTCAAGTCTATTCTGTAATATCCTTTTATTACAGTTCAATTCTCTTCTATGAATCTTATATTCATTTATATACAACTACAGTATGTAATTCCCAATTACAATAGAAGGACAGTAGTATTTACCTCGATAAGCCCCAAAATTATCCAAGTTTAAAGTCGATCCTGAGCAAGGTTTAGCTCCTACTCCATGCGCTCCAATTCGCTCCAAGAAACCCTTAGAAGTTCTACACAACTTCTACTTAGTACTCCAACCAATTATGGAGATTTTTCCATAGGTTTTCGTTTAGCGGCTAAAGGAAGTATAATAGTATTTCCGGGCTCTACGTATAGAGGCAACTTTGGAAAGTACTACAAGGTATTTGGGCTAAAGTATTTGGGCATTATAACAATACTAGGAGAGTGTTTCTATACCACAAAGAGGGGGTATTATACGAAAACAACTAGGCTAGGGGGGGGGTACCCTCGGCTAAACATTACAAAGGGGGAGGGGGAGGCTCTCGGCCAAGGGCCTTTCTCAAAAGGGGGAAGGGGCTTTGGACGAAAGCAAACAAGAGGGAGGGAGTATTTGAGACTTAGAAAGATTGCTCAAGTTTGGATGAAACAACTCTTCAACAAGGGGGGTATTTATAGGTCAAGGAATGGCCAAGATCCATCCAAGTGTAAGGCAAGTGTAGGGCTAGATTTTAACCATGTGGACCTTATCCATCTACCACAACAACTTGCACAAAATATCCTACCAACTCCCTTGACCCCTTTTCGTCCACTTTGCCGTCCCTAAGCTTCCAATGTGAGGGTGACACATGTCACCCTCCCGTTGGTCCAAAATGTTTCGTCTCTCGGAAAAATCCGCAAAAATAATAAATGACATAGCCGGAATTTTCCCTTCGCAAGTTCTGTAAAACGTTTCGTCAAAAAACGACTCGGATCGGGGGTTGTGCACAAATTTCGAACCTATGCCGACTTTAAGGCTTAAATTATTATACGTACGCTCTTACGTACATACTCTGGAAATACGGGGTATAACATTCTCCCCTCCTTAGAAACATTCGTCCCGAATGTTTCTTCTCAAGACGGATAATGATAAAGTTCTTCTTAACTAAAACAAGTTGCCAACGCCACATATGGCCACAAAAATAACACACGTCCTCTTCTTTCCTTACTCGTCGTGTCCTTCTCGAACACTTGAACTCTTCTAGTATACGTACCACACTTCAGTCATCGCTTCAGTTCTCAAAACTTTGGAGTCACCACCTCCAAACTTGGTCATCTTACTAGCCTCAATCTTCCTTAAGGCCATTCCCGGCCTTCACGATCTGCTTCTGGTCGAACATATCCACGAACTCATACGATGGTCATCTAAACTTGGGCCTAGCACCCTCGTGACCCTACCACCTGGCGGGACCACCCAGAGCTGACCCCACTTCGAAACAGGCCGCGGGTTGGCCCGCAACATGGCCCCAACCCGACCCACTTAACGCATCAAGCTCTTGTTCCCCGATCTGGAACAATCTTACCTATACAGGTCATGAAAGCTACCACTTCCATTTTACACTACCCAAGGAATTTCCCACAATACATTCTAGGCATAAAATGCACTCCGACAAGGATCACTTGCAAAATCCTGTACTCAGGACGACCTTACATCTAAGGTTTCTACTGTAATATTCTAAGGTTCATCATTATCTCACCCCCAGGCTTACCCTTCACTAACCAGGCTTCTAAATCACATTTTAGCACAAAGCTATCCGAACATAACACTAAACACATCATCATACATCAATACAAACAAAACTCTATAGGGTTAAGGATATACCTGAAAATAGGCGGTTCAGAGGACCGCTAAAACTGGGAACTTCCACCGCGACCTCTACCGTGGCCCGCCGGTGTATGAACATCCTGCCTAGCTATGGAAGGTGAAGAACCCGCAACTGCTCTAGTATTCTGTGCTATCCCACCAGTGCTACCCCAGTCGGACGGTCACAAATGGCCCTGTCGGCCGCAAGTATAGCAATCTCCCAAACTAGTACGACATTCCCCCCTATGGGCTTTACCACAATGGTCACACTGAGAAACGGGTGGCCTCATCCGGCGAACACTTCTACACCCCCGAAGATCTAAACCCCGAGCCCCGACCGCCTCGAATATCCCGGCGTCCCGGCGTGGAGGACCACTGCATCGGGCGAGGTACATAACTAGTTCTGGCCGAGGCGGTCCGCCTCGAAAGTCACCAAAGGACTCGCTGTTCGCCCTCTTCTCGCGATCTTGGTCATTCCGCCGATTTCTCCGCCTCACATCCAAGTGCATAAGCTCGCGTGCGGCAATGTCCATGCCCTACAAGAGCTACACCCGAACAACTCTGCTAGGAAATCATCGAGCCTCAGAACATATCGGTGCACTCGATCCTCCATACTAGCCACTAACGCGGACGCATCGCCAATGAGTCGAATTCCACATTGTACTCCCGAACCGCACGCCTGCTCGCCGCAACACCAAAAATCTGTTTACCGAGCCCTCCTCATCCGCGAGGCAAAAAATGTGCAAGAAATGCCTCTGAGAACTCGTTCCATACTGCTGGAAGTGCATTCTCTCCCCGGGACAGCTCCCACGAATCGAACCAGTCGACTGCGGTATCACGCAGCCGATGCGAACCTAGGACCACTGACTCGGTCTCCGATGCCCCGATCACTCTATGATCCGTCAGAATTGCCGGATGAACTCCTGCGGATCATCCTCAGGCCTCGACCCATAAAACTCTGGCGGGTTACATCTCAGAAAATCTCGTAGCCTCAAACTATCTGATCTAGGGTGAACCATCGTGCTCGAACCGCTGCTGGCCCAGCCTATCCTCAAGTCTGCCACAACTCGCCATTAATCGGGCCTACTTTGTAACTCATCTCTTCGCCTGCATCGGACCGAGGCTCGTGCATCGTGGTCTCGTAGAGACCGCCACGATCTACTCGCAGCCTCCTTCGCCGCTTTGCCCTTCAGGCTCGGGTTGCCTGCGTGGAGGCATAATCGGTAAAAACGGCAATGCGTCAGAGGGTCCAACTTATCACACAGACTCTAAGGCACGATCTCGTAATGAGAAGAATGGAAACCAATCCTAAATGTCTCTGACCTCACGATTATAGATGTGGTGCACAACACATCGATAATCAAGACTCTACTAGACACGGTCTGTAGACACTTTCCGAGGACTAACTGCTCTAATACCACTTTTGTCACGACCGCCCGGCCCGTGGATCGTGCCTTACCCCGAACCCTAGTGATACAACATCGAGAAAACCAATGGAAATAAAAACTTAAACATTTAAATAGACATGGATCAAGATAAAGAAAATAGGCCAACCAAAGCGGTTGCCTTTCAACATATATATATGTATAGACATTTGAACAGCATAATACTTACAACCCCGCCACAACAAAGCACTGCACTTAAGATTTTTACAACAACTATGACGACAGGGCCCCGCCATACCCCGAATGTACAAGAACCTACATACTCGTGGTAACATACCAAAGATAAGCCTTCAAGGAACGAGCTTCCCAATACTGAAAGGTGATCCTAAAAGCGGGATCGACAACCGATGTACCTCTACTGCGGCATGAACGTAGCCCTCGAAGGAGGTCGATAACAGTACCAAGTATGTGAAACTGTAAAGTACTATAAATGAAATCATAGCAGTCTATATAAAGCAGGAGACATGTATGATAACCAAACTACAGTACACCACATATAAACAGTCATATCAAGTCAGGGACTCACGCCCTCCAAATCATCACTCGTGCCCATGGAATTCCTTCCTCACTGCCGGCAGTCTATGATATAACAACACCAAGGAGTATATGTGAACACCAGGTCCCACCTGTGTCAATAAAACCGTACGGGGAAAGTATAACTACCAGATCCGACCGTACCAATAATATTGTACAACCATATCATGAAGCTGACACGTGGCAAGTGCACTAGCCTCCACCAGATCCACCTGTGTCACGTAGCTGACGGGGGCAAGTGAATCAGCCAGGCACCCGATCACAACCGTAAGTCACGAAGCTCCTGTTATACCCCGTATTTCCAGAGTATGTACGTAAGGGCGTACGTATTATAATTTGAGCCTTAAAGTTGGCAAGATTCGAAAATTTGGGCACAAGTGCCGAAAAGAGTCGTTTTTCGACGAAACGTTTCCACAGCTTTCGTAGGGAAAATTCCGGCTATGTCATTTATTATTTTTGCGGATTTTTCCGAGAGACGAAACATTTTGGACCAACGAGAGGGCGACACTTGTCACCCTCTAATTGGAAGTGGTGGATGCAGCGGTCAAGGGAGTTGGTAGGATATTTGTGCAAGTTGGTGTGGTAGATGGATAAGGTGCACATGGCTTAATTCTAGCCCTACACTTGCCTAACACTTGGATGAATCTTGGCCCTTGGTTGGCCTTTGCTTGACCTATAAATACCCCTCTAAGTTGATTAACTTCTTCATCCAAAATTTCTCTAAGTGTTAAAAATCCTCCTCTCCTCAACCTTGTTCTCGCCCAAACACCACCCCTCTCCCCTCTTGAAGGCCCTCACGAGCAACCCCCTTGCCTAGTGGTTCTAGCCGAGAACCCCCTCCCCCTAGCCTAGTTGTGCTAGTCGAAATACTACCCCCTTGGTAGAAATGTATTCTACAAGTATTTTTATAATGCCCAAATTACTTTAGCCAAATACCTTGTAGTACTTTCCAAAGTACCTTTTCACGAAAAGCCCGTAAAATACTATTATACTTCCTCACCACAAAAACGAAACCCTAAGTAAATCTTCACCCGTAGTTGAAGTGTTAAGTAGAAGTTGGTTAGAACTTCTAAGGGTTGTTTGGAGCGGTTTGAGCGCACGGAGTAGAGCTAAACCTTGCTCAGATCGACATATAAACTCGGATAATTTTGGGCGATCGAGGTAAACACTCTTGACCTTCTATTGTAATTGGAAATTACATGTTGTTGGAATATATAGTTGAAGTATACTATATATAGAATTGAACATAGTTGTGCGGCAATGTCTTTTGACTTAAGCTGAATAATACTTACAGAATGTCTTGCGACTTAAGCCCGAATTTAAATAAGAGAATCGAATCAGTAATTACATAGATCAGACATACAAGAGACTTGTGTAGCATTACCGTAGTAGAATTGTACATGTCCAGGTTAGGCGTGCAAACCCCCGTTGGCTTGGTAGCACTCGATTGAGGAGAGATTTACGCCATGGGGAGGTGCTGCCGAATTTTCTGTAGAATATTCTACGTTGAGATCTAGGATGTTAATAGGCGCCTGGTGGCCTCTATAGGTTGAAATACTACGTGTGGTGCACCCACGTGACTTAAGGAGTAGCCGACGGTTTGAAGTACTTGGAGCGCTTTTGCTATTAGTCGATAATCGTCGCGAGGTATGTGAACCTCTTCCTATCTTTTCTAGCATGATATGTGTGAGCTATGTAGTGCGGTAGACGCATACGTGTTAATCAGATTTGGTTGTTTTAAAACATAAGTGTTATACTAGCTTTATGGGAAGTTAGGTATAACGTCTTATGGGTGGTAAATGAATGGTTTATTAATTTCAAAAGTTAAGAGACTGGATCTTATGAGATAAGAGACTTAACTTAAATGAATTAATATGGATTTTGAGAAACCTCATTCGTGAGTAATGAGTACTTGGTTTTAAAAGGAATAATGTTTCCGATTTGGAAATCGAATGTGTATCAATAAACCACTGCAGCGTTAATAAAGGAAAATGTATTGAATAATTAAGTATTATTAAAACCAGTAGAAACCTCCATCTGCATAGAAGCTAAGATGAGACAAAATGATATTACATTTTCTAGATCATGGCTGCTTAATAAGATTGATTATGAACAAGATTAACCTACTCACCTATGGCATATGTTACTCTATTGTTTTAAAAAGAGGTTAAGACATTGAACTATGAAACTTTTCTAAAAAGAGACTTGCGTAATTGAAATTAGGCAAACTGGAACTTTTAGGGAAAAGAAAGGCATTGTGTTGTCTTAAAATGGTTTAAAACATAAAGTGTTATAACAGCTTTATGGGAAGTTGGTTATAACGGCTTTAGGAAAACAAAAGAAGGGTTTTATCATTTGTTTTAATGCGGTAACTTGACTTTTAATAGAGAAGTATTTTGGTCCAAAGGAAGGCATGGTATTGCCTTAATTTGGTCTTAAAAAGGAAAGTATGAAAGTTGTTTTGGTTTACTTAAAAGATATAAGTCACACATTTTTTTATATATACTACGGGTATCGGGTGACTTTTAGAAAAGGAATGAATCTCTTAAAAGGAATTTAACGTACGTAGTACTTTAGGGTTAAAATCCGGACTTTGACATAAAATGAAAGTACCTTGAGTTGTGTATAACTTGCCTATGCTTGTTGTTATGAAACTTGACCATGTTACGTGTGATAGCCTTGTTGTGCAAGTATTGTGTTCTACTTGACTACCGGTTCATCCGGGAATGTATTTCACTTGACTACCGGTTCATCCGGGAATGTATTTCACTTGACTACCGGTTCATCCGGGAATGTATTTCACTTGACTACCGGTTCATCCGGGAATGTATTTCACTTGACTACCGGTTCATCCGGGAATGTATTTCACTTGACTACCGGTTCATCCGGGAATGTATTTCACTTGACTACCGGTTCATCCGGGAATGTATTCCACTCGACTACCGGTTCATGGGATGAACCGGGAATGTATTCCACACGTTTCTATATTGGGTCCATAAGATGGGCCGAGACCTGTTATACGTATCACATGATTTGTACCTAGATCGCCGGTGAGGAAGGAGTTCCACGGGCATGAGGGATGACTTTGAGGACGTGAGTCCCTGACTTGACATGACTGCTTTTATGTTGTGAACTGTAGTTTGGTTATCATACATGTCTCCTGCTTATTATAGACTATTATGATTTCATTTACAGTATTTTTACAGTTTCACATACTTGGTACCTGTTGTACTGACCTCCTTCGGGGGGCTGCGTTCATGCCGCAGGTAAAGGTACATCGACTGTCGATCCCCGCTTATAGGATCACATTTCAGCGTGTTGGGAAGCTCCGTTCCTTCGGAGGCTTATCTTTGGTATGTTACCCTGAGTCTGTAGGTTCTTCTACATTCAGTGGTATGGCGGTGCACTGTCCCGTCATAGGTGTTGTCACTTCTTAGAGTGCGTAATCTTGTGGGCGTAGTCCGTAAAAGGATAATTGTTCGTATTTATGTATATATCGAAGGCAACTGCTTTGGTTGCTCGTTTATTTAACATGTCTCTTAATTCATGTTCATGTTTTTTTTATTTCCGATTTTCTCGATGTTGTATCACTAGGGTGCCCGGTAGGCACGATCCACGCCCGGTTTGGGTCGTGACAAAAGTGGTATCGAGCGATTAATCCTCGGAAAGTGTCTACGCACCGTGTCTAGTAGAGTCTTGATTATCGGTGTGTTGTGCACCACATCTATAATCAGGAGGCTATAGGACATTTAGGATTGGTTTCCATTCTTCTCCTTCTGAGATCGTGCCCTAGAGCTGTGTGATAAGTTGGACCCCTCTGACGTATTCCTTTCCTTTACCAGTTATGCCTCCGCGTAAGGCAACCCAGGCCCAGATGGGCAAGGCAATCGAGGGAGTTCTTAGTGAGATACAGAGGAGTACGAGGGCGCAGGCCTGGCCGGTCGAGACAAGGCTTCTCCGACGGCGAAGTTTCGCGACGCCGCCAACACCAAAGAAGTTTAGAGCCGCAGCGATGGTCTGCCGAGACTACTGATACACGAGCCTCGGTCCACACTGGAGCGTTGAGATGGGTACAAGGAGATGGCCGCCATCGCCGTGGTCGTGGCGAGATATGAGGATAGGCCGGACGCAGCAGCCCATTGAAGCACCCGTAGTTCACCCCGAGCGCAGCTTTGAGGTGCGTGACTTTCTCGAGTCAGTAGCCCGCGATGTTCTATGGATCGAGGCGAGGATGACCCTCGGAGTTTATCCGACAGCCACGGATCATGAGAGTGATCGAGTCTCGCAGGCGAGTCGGTGGTATTGGGTTCGCATCACCGCGTGATCTCGCATTTGACCGGGTTTGATTCGTGGAGTTGTCGGGAAGAGCATGCACTTCCACCGTATGGGATGAGTTCTCAAGGGCTTTTCTTGCACATTTCTTGCCCCACAAATGAGAGGGCTCGCCGGCGATTTTTGACGTTGAGGCGGGACTGACGACGTTAGAGAGTACAATGTGAGTTCGACTCATTAGCTCGGTATGTTCCATTGTGGTAGCCGATATGGAGGACATAGTACACCGCCACGTCACCGGGCTAGATGATTACTTGGCGAGGCTTATGCGGTGTAGCCGCTTCACCGCATGGACATTGCCCGCATGCAAGCTCATGCACTAGGATGTGAGGCACGGAGAGGTCGACGGAATGACCGAGATCAGCAGAAGAGGGCCAGAACAGCAGGGTCCTTTGGTAACTTTCGAGGCGGACCGCCTCAGCGATCTAGTTATGTACCTCCACCAAGATGCAGTGGTCCCCACGATCGTCGGGGCGTTGAGGTATTCGGGAGCCGGTGAGCTCGGGGCTTAGTTCACAGATATACGTGAGTGCTAGCCAGCAGGATTCATGTCCCCCTCAGTGTGCACGATGTGGCAAACATCATCCCGGGGAATGTCGTCTTTTTACTGGTGCTTGTTTCACCTGCGGCCGTGGCATGACGAGAGACTGTGCTTATAGGAGAGGTACCGGCAGCTTGGCGCAGCCTACCGGATCAGTGGCAGGTTCATCGCCTTCTACAGCTATGCGCCCTGCAGGGCAGGCCTATGATTAGAGTGGAGCGGTTGATTCAGGTATATCCCTAACCCTCTAGAGACTTGTATGTATTGATGTTATGATAATGTGTTAAGTGTTATGTTCGGATAGCTTTGTGCTAAAATGTGATTTAGGGACCTGGTTGGTGAAAAAGGGTAAGCCTGGGGGTGAGAAAATGATGAACCTTAGGATATTACAGTTGAGACCTTAGATGTAAGGCCGTCTTGAGTACAAGATTTTGCGAGTGATCCTTGACAGAGTGCATTTTTATGCCTAGAATGTATTATGTGATAAGTCCCTGGGTTGGGTAAATGAAAGTGGTAGCTTTCATGATGGGATTTAGCAAGATCGTTCCGTATCGAGGAGCAAGAGTTGGCGCGACAGTGGGTCGGGTTGGGGCCATGTTGCGGGCCAACCCGCGGCCTGTTTCGAGGTGGGTCAGCTCAGGTGGTCCCGCCAGGTGGTAGGTCACGAGGGTGCTAGGCCCAAGTTTAGTTGACCATCGTATGAGTTCGTGGTGTGTTCGACTGAGCGATCGTGAAGGCCGGGAATGGCCTTAAGGAAGATCGAGGCTAGTAAGATGACCAAGTTTGGAGGTAGTGACTCCAAAGTTTCGGAAACTGAAGTGTGGTACGTATACTAGAAGAGTTCAAGTGTTCGAGAAGAGTACGACGAGTAAGGGTAGAGGCGAGCATGTATTGCGAGCATAGATATGATCATTTCGTGTGAAGGAGAAGGTGCGAAGGATGTATATTTTAGACCTCGTGAATCGCACGCGATCCGATACCATTTGTTGGGTCGCCGGAGTAACACTAGAACCTCGCGGCAATGTGACAAAAGTTTGTGATGTTAGAGGTGTTTCCTCGTGGACTTGGATGTAAGTATTTACGCGGGTGTTTCGTGGCCAGTTGTGGCGTTGGCAACTTATTAGAAGAACTTTATCATTATCCGTCTTGAGAAGGAACATTCGGGACGAATGTTTCTAAGGAGGGGAGAATGTTATACCCCGTATGTCGCAGTATATGCGTAAGTGGCGCACGTATTATAATTTGAGCCTTAAAGTTGGCAAGATTCGAAAATTTGGCACAAGTGCGAAAAGAGTCGTTTTTAATAAACGTTTCCACGACTTTCGTAGGAAAATTCGGCTATGTCATTTATTATTTTTATGGATTTTTCCGAGAGATGAAACATTTTGGACCAACGAGAGGCGACACTTGTCACCCTCTAATTGGAAGTGGTGGACGCAAAGGGTCAAGGAGTTGGTAGGATATTTGTGCAAGTTGGTGTGGTAGATGGATAAGGTGCACATGGCTTAATCCTAGCCCTACACTTGCCTAACACTTGGATGAATCTTGGCCCTTGGTTGGCCTTTGCTTGACCTATAAATACCCCTCTAAGTTGATGAACTTCTTCATCCAAAATTTCTCTAAGTGTTAAAAATCCCTCCCTCTCCCTCAACCTTGTTCTCGTCCCAACACCACCCCTCTCCCCTCTCAAGGCCCTAAGCCGAGCAACCGCCCCTTGCCTAGTGGTTCTAGCCGAGAACCCCCTCCCCCTAGCCTAGTTGTGCTAGTCGAAATACTACCCCCTTGGTAGAAATGTATTCTACAAGTATTGTTATAATGCCCAAATTACTTTAGCCAAATACCTTGTAGTACTTTCCAAAGTACCCTTTTCACGAAAAGCCCAGAAAATACTATTATACTTCCCTCAGTCACAAAAACGAAACCCTAAGTAAATCTTCACCCGTAGTTGAAGTGTTAAGTAGAAGTTGGTTAGAACTTCTAAGGGTTGTTTGGAGCGGTTTGGAGCGCACGGAGTAGGAGCTAAACCTTGCTCAGGATCGACATATAAACTCGGATAATTTTGGGCGTATCGAGGTAAACACTCTTGACCTTCTATTGTAATTGGAAATTACATGTTGTTGGAATATATAGTTGAAGTATACTAGATATAGAATTGAACATAGTTGTGCGGCAATGTCTTGTCACGACCCATTCCGGGGCCCGTAACTGGTGCCTTACCGGGGCACCCAAGTAGTCATACATCAGAGTAATCTGCGGAAATATAAAACAAGACATGAAACAGTTTATAAAATAAGACACAGTTCATGTGAGAAAACGTCGCCTTTCGGCATATATATATAACATGGTTTTAGCAGTTACATCCGATACTGTACAACATGACTACAGACCTCTAAGGAAATATACAACTATGGCGGGACAGGGCCCCGCCATACCCTGACTGTACAAAACTATCTACAACAGGGAGATCATACCCAAAAGTAGAGCTTCCGAAAAAGATGGAGCTCGACACCAACGTAGAGATCCTAAGAATGTGGATCTAGCACTGCTTGCCCTTACCGCATGAACGCAGCCCCCGGGCGAGGTCAAGACAACAGTACTAAGTATATGAAATCAGAAAAATACTTAAATGAATACATATCATTTTTAAAATCAGTTTTGCAAGTATGTATGAAACAACCAAGGGACCGCATAGTGCCACATCATAAACAAGAGCAACAATAGGTAAATCGTAATGTGTCTTTTCTAGGCCGCGAATGATCGAGCAGGCCAATGCCCGTAGTATCACCATGCAAGCCTAATCTCGACTCGTAGTCCGCATAGGCCACTCACATAGGCCCGCATAGGTACATAACCCCGCATCGAGGGTAGCTACTCGGCATCGCCCCGACTCGTAGTCCGCATGGCCACATAGACCGCATGAGGTATAACCCCGCATCACTAACCTGGAACTCTCGTAGCTCCGCATAGGTCCCTGGACCCGCATGAGGTATTCTCGAATCATGGTCCCAGACCGCTCGAAGTTTACCGTATCGGAGGAGCACTTAACCCGTAATATGTCAAGAGGTGGTGATAATACACTAACATAACGCTTTATCTTTAAACAACATAAGCACAACAAGAATACTCTCTTATACAAACGTTACAAGACACTAACACACATAGCATCATATCATGTCTACTTATCAAACCATCTTATTATTCTTTTCACAAAAAGTGCATTATAAACACATAGGCAAACTGCTTTCTTTTATCATTCTTAAGTGGTTATACTTAACTTCCCATAAAGCTAGTATAACTCTTAAGCTTCGCTTTAAAACCAATTAGTTCTCTTACATTAAAAATGATTCAAGATTCTTTTGAAATGCTTTCATTCTTTATTATTCAAAGCTTAAGCCGTGAGGCATCGCTGTAAGTATTATTCAGCTTAAGCCGTGAGGCATTCAGTAGTTATTATTCAGCTTAAGTCAAATACATTGCCGTAGTTATTATTCGATTAACACGTACGTCTACCGTACTATATATATATTGTAAAATATCATGCTTTAGGAAGAATCACATACCTTCTCAAATAAAACCACCGCCAAGTCAATATGTCGCGCAGAGTCACCTATAATAGTCACGACATCTATCAAAGACTACTCTGAAGGTCATTCTAAACAGAGGGTTCACAATTTACGGAAAGTCGGGCAGCACTTCCCTACCCGGTGAGCTACTCAAGTTCATCTGTGAAAACAAATTCTATGTAAATCTGATTTGATTATTCTTCTTTTAAACCCTTCTATCGTGATAATTCAATTCTATTCTGCAATATTCTTCTAAGTATTTATACTTATTCTTATACTACTACGAAGTATTCTCTAATTCAAAAGAGGGTTAGGATTAGTTACCTGTAAGCCCAATAATATCCTAGATAAAGTCGCTACCGAGCAAGGTTTTGCTCTAAGTTGTATGCTCAGGAAACCTTAGAAGTTCTTCACAACTTCTACTAAGTACTAAGGGATTTGGGCTAGGTATTTTGGGCATTATAACAATACAAGAAGGCAACTTTTCTACCAAGGAGGGGGGTAGGTTTTGGCTAGGCTAGGGGGGGCCTCGGCCAAACTACTTAGTCTAGAGGGGGGGGGGGGTATTAGGCCAAGGGCCTTCACACGGGGTGGGGGAGGTGTTTGGACGTAAAGGCTCAAAAGGGAGAGGAGAGGATTTTCAAGACTTGAAAGATTTGTGGATGAAGAACTCTTCATCTTAAGGGGGGTATTTATAGGTCAAGAAGTGGCCAACCAATGGCCAAGATTAAGACAAGTGCAAGGCAAGTGTAGGGTGAAGATTTACTCCACACAAATATCCTACCAACTCCTTGACTTGTGCACAAGGCACAAAAAACGTGCCAAGCTTCTCCAATTCGTCCAATGGACGATTCAAGTCCACCAATTGGAGGGTGCCAAGTGTCGCCTCCCGTTGGTCCAAAATGTTTCGTCTCTGAAAAATCCGCAAAATTAGAAATGGCATAGCGGAATTTACCCTACGAAAGTCGTGGAAACGCTTTCGTGAAAAGCGATTCTTTTAGTGAGTTGTGCACAAATAAAAACGCGTCCAAGGCTTATCTTTAAGGCTAGACTTTTGTACGTATTCCCTACGCATACATACTGAAATACGGTATAACATTATCCCCTTAGAAACATTCGTCCCGAATGTTCCTTCCCAATCTGATTAACGATAAGATTCTTCATAACTTAAGCTTGCAAATGCCACACACGGCCACGTAACAACACTTAGGCGTAAGCGATAACGAGAATTTACAAGTAGGAAAGTGAATTACGGAGGTGTGGGAATAGGTGAGATATACGCCTCATGTCCTCGCCGGCTTCCCACGTCATCTCCTCCCTGAGCTCGTTCCGCCACAAGACTTTGACGGAAGACACGTACTAGCTCCGCAGAAGCCTAACCATACGATCCATTATAGCTATGGGAATCTCCTCATACGAAAACACCTCGGTCACCTGTACATCGTCAATCGGTGTACCCTAGATGGATCCGATACATCTCCTCAAAGATAGATACGTGAAAAATCGGATGCACCGCCTCCGACGGACGGCAGATTCAACTCATAGGCAACCTTGCCTACCTGCGGACAATGCGAAGCGCCCAATGTACCTCGGGCTGAGTTTCCCCTTCTTCCAGAATCTCATCAAACCCTTCATGGGTGACACCTTCAGGAAAACCCAATCATCAACCCCTAACTCCAGATGCCGCCGACGATGATCTCGTGATACGATCGACTACGAGCCGCCAATAGCCGCTCGGATAAGCTTCACCTTATCCATCGCCGCCGCACCAAATCGTCCCACTAGCCGCACTCGCCCACATTGAACCAACCTATAGGCGATCGCACTTCCTCCCATACAAGGTCTCATAAGGCGTCATTCGAATACCGGAGTGGTAGCTATTATTATACGCGAACTCAACTAGAGGCAAATGATCCTCCCAACTACCATCGAAGTCAATAACACAAAGCTCGCAGATATCCTCAAGAGTGCGGATAGTGCGCTCGCTGTCCGCCTGCGTGGATGAAATGCGATTACTCGAGGCTCACCTGCCCCTAAACCCCTCGGAAGGACCTCCGAGTTAGCGTAAACCGGGCTCCTGCATGCGATATGATCGAAGTAGGGACTCATGCGATCGACGATCTCTCGGATGTAAAGTCTGGCATAATCCTCAGCCGAAAAAGTCGTCCTGACGGGAGAAGAAAATGGGCTGATTTCGTCAGCCTGTCGACGATAACCCATATAGAATCATGTCTCCTCTGAGTGCGAGGTAATCTTGTGATGAAGTCCATGTTGATCACCTCCCACTTCCAGGTCGGGATCTCTATCGCCTGCAACAAACCACCAGGCCTCTGGTGCTCTACCTTCACCGGACAACATGGGCACTGAGCTACGAACTCTGCAACGTCCCTCTTCAAGCCATCCCACCAATACACAGATCTAAGGTCGTGGTACATCTTGGTCGACCCCGGATGGATAGAGTAACGCGCGTTGTATGCTTCCCTAAGAACTCGCCAAGTCCTCAAACATCCGAACACACACCGCCCTCAAACCTTAGCACCCCATCGTGCTACCTCAAAGGACCCTTGCCTCACGGGCGGTGTATCACGATATCGAATCAAAGCCGATCTCGAATCTGCCGCTCTTCACCTCCTCGACGATGGAAGACTCGGCAACCTCGCGAACTCTAACCCCATCGCTATCGTAATCAATCAAGCGGACACCAAGGCTCGCTAATCGATGCAAATCACGAACCATGTCCTCCTCTCTAGTTGCACATCCGATAGGCTCCCATCGACCTACGACTAAGGCATCCGCCACAACATTGGCCTTCCCGTGGTACAGATATCAACATCGTAATCCTTAAGCAACTCTAACCACCGTCTCGCCGTAAGTTCAGCTCCTCTGTTTGAAGATATACCTGGAGGCTCTTGTGGTGCGTAAAAATATCCACGTGAACCCCATACAAATAGTGCCTCCAGATCTTCAAAGCGTGAATCACACCGCTAACTCCAAATCATGGGTGGGTAGTTCCTCGTGTTTCTTCACTGTCGGATGCATATGCTATAACCCCGCCATCTTTGCATCAGCACACATCCCAACCCGATGCCCGACGCATCACAATACACGACATAACCATCCGACCTCCGGAAGAGTAAGAACGGGCGCTGCCGCCTCTTTCAAGAATCGAAACCCCGCCACAAGCATCACCATCTGAAACTTGGCCGCTTTCCGAGTCACCCTAGTCAATGGTGCAGATAGAAGCAAACTTTTCCACGAAACCGATAATAACCTGCAAGGCCCGTAAAATCGCGAACCTCGCCGGAGTAGTAGGTCTAGGCCAAGTCCTCGATCGCTTCGATCTTGGCCGTATCCACTCGAATGCCATCACCGACAATATGCCCAAGAAACGCCATCAAGTCAACCAAAACTCACATTTGGAAAACTTGGCGCATAATCGCTGGTCTCGAGAATCACAAGACAGCCTCAAATGCTCGCATGCTCCTCGCCTGAGCGAATAAACCAAGATATCATCAATGAACACTATCACAAACGTGTCCAAAAATGGTTTGAACACTCGGTTCATCAAATCCATGAATATCACGAGCATTGTCAACCCAAAAGACATGACCACGAACTCATAATGCCCGCACGTCCGAATGCACCCTGTGGACATCCACCTCTCTGACTCGCACCTGATGATAGCCCGATCGCAGATCAATTTTGGAGAAGCATCTCGCACCCTGCAACTGGTCGAACAAATCATCAATCACGGAAGGGTATTCGTTCTTAATGGTCACCTTGTTCACCGTCGTAATCAACACACATGCGCAGCGTCCCGCCCTTCTTCTTCACGAACAATACGGCGCCTCGGGGAGAAACACTAGGCCCGATGAAGCCCTTCTCCAAAGAAATCCCTAAGCTGATCCTTCAACTCTCTCAACTCGGCAGGTGCCATTCTGTATGGCGGAATGGAAATAGGCCGAGTGTCTGGTAATATGTCAATACAAAACTCAATCTCCCTCTCAGGAGGGATACCCGGGAGGTCATCTGGAAACACGTCTGGGAACTCTCTGACCACTGGAACTGACGGAAAATCTGGTACCGCAGCCTCAGTATCAAACACCCGAACGAGATGGTAGATATACCCCTTCTGCACCATCTTCCTAGCCTTGAGGTAGGAAATAAACCTACCCTACGATACCGTGCTCCTCCCACTCAACAACCGGCTCCTGAAACCGGAACTGCACTACTCTCTCTCTCAGTCTACATTGGCGTAGCAAGAAGCTAGCCAATCCATCCCCATGATCACGTCGAAGTCAATCATCTCCAACTCTATCAAGTCGGCTAGGGTCCGACGACTGTAAATGGTCACAGGACAAGCTCTATATACCCGCCGAGCTACCACCGAATCACCCACTGGCGTAGCTACCTCGAAAGGGTCTATGGACTCAGGCTCTATCCCTATCCTACTAGCAACAAGGGGAGATATATAGGACAGAGTAGAACCCGGATCTATCAAAGCATACACATCAAACCCAGAAACTGATAAGGTACCTGTGACGACATCAGGTGAGGCCTCCTGATCCTGTCGGCTGGACAAAGCATAAATGCGGTTCTGAGGACCGCTAGAACTGGGACCCGCGCCACGACCTCTGCCGCGGCCTGCTGGTCCGTGAGTACCTTGCCCTCCAGGGCGAGTAACTGTCGGGGATGAAGAAGACCCGGCGAAAGAACTCAGAGTGACCCTACCATCAAGATCGCCTCGCCTGACAGTTCCGCATAGTGACTCGCCGCTACAATCAAACAAACTCCCGTAGCACCACAACTCCCGAAGTGGGATCTACCGCATCGGCCACACTGAGGGGGTGGTCCCGATCGGCCAGTACCTCTGCCGCTCAATGTTCAAGTCACGGGCCCCGGTGCGCCTCGAATATCTCCGGCCGTGGCCGAGGACGGTGCAGGAGTGCTCTGAGCTGGCTGTGGTGCAAATCTAGACTGCTGCTGAGGCCGCCCACCACGATAGCCACCAAAAGACCGCCGCCCCCGGTCTTCTCGCTGTCACAACCCGCGGTCTCTACGCCTCACATCCCGCAGAATGAGCTCGCATGCGGGTAATGTCCATACCGGTGAAGAGAAACACCCGCATACGACTCGGCCATATAGTCATCTAGCGGTGGCGTAGCGGTGCACCTATCCTCCATATTAGCTACCAACGCTGGGACATATCGAGCCAATGAATCAAACTCGACATTGTACTCCCGACGGCGTCCTCCGCCTCGAGTAAAAATCTATCGCCCGCGCCTCCTCATCCGCGAGGCAAGAAGTGAGTGAGGAAAGCCTGCGAGAACTCATCCCAAGTAGGCGGGGACGCGTGCTCTCCCGTGATAACTCCCATGAATCAAACCAATCATTGCGGTATCACGCAGCCCTTATGCGAATCGGTCACAGACTGCATCTCGAGGCCTTGATCACCCGCGTGATCCTTCAGCCGACGGATGAACTCTGCGGATCATCTTCCGCCTCGACCCATAAAACTCGCGGGCTACAACTCAAGAAATCTCGTAGCCTCAAACTATTCGCCGGGTGCACCACGGTGCGACCGAGCCGAGCTGAACTGAACCGCCGCATTCGGCCTATCCTCGTATTCGCCACAACTCAGCCAATAGTGGGCCATCTCCTTGTACCCTAACTCTCCGCCCCAGCCGTGGACGGGAGGTGTGGTACTGTGGTCTCTGGGTGGCGGCGTCATAGAACTCGCCGTCTGCGGTATAGATCGGGCTCGAGCCCTCGTAACTCTCGGTGTCCGATCGGCTCCTCCTTTTGCCTTGCCCTTCAGGGCCGGGTTGCCTTACGTGGAGGCATAATCATATAGAAAGGAATACGTTAGAGGGTCCAACTTTAACACACTCTAAAGCACGATCTCGAGTGAGAAGAATGGAAACCAATCCTAAATATCTTATAGCCTCGATTATTGGTGTGCACAACACACCGATAATCAAGACTCTACTAGATACGATGCGTAGACACTTTCCGAGGATTAATCGCTCGATACCACTTTTGTCACGACCCATTCGGCCCGTGGATGGTGCCTTACCGGCACCCAAGTAGTCATACATCGAGTAATCACGAAATATAAAACAAGACATGAACGCTTTATAAAATAAGACACGATTCATGTGAGAAAACGTCGCCTTTCGCATATATATAACATGGTTTTAGCGATACATCCGAAATCGTACAACATGACTACATGCACTCTAAGGAAATATACAACTATGGCGGGCCAGGGCCCCGCCCTACCCTGCCTGTCCAAAACTATCTACACCAGGGAGATCATACCCAAAAGTAGAGCTTAGAAAAGATGGAGCTAACGACACCAACGTAGAGATCCTAAGAATGTGGATCTAGCACCTGCTTGCCCTTACCTGCGGCATGAACGCAGCCCCCCGAAGGAGGTCAGTACAACAGGTACTAAGTATATGAAACTGTAAAAATACTTAAATGAAAACATATCATTTTTAAAATCAGTTTTGCAAGTATGTATGAAACAACCAAGGGGACCGCACATAGTGCCACATCATAAACAAGAGCAACAATAGGTAAACTGTAACAGGTCTTTTCTAGGCTGCGAATGATCGAAGCAGGGCCAATTGCCCGTAGTATCACCATGCAAGCCTAATCCTGGACTCTCGTAGTCCGCATAGGCCACTCACATAGGCCCGCATAGGGTACATAACCCCGCATCGAGGGTAGCTACTCCTCGGCATCGTCCTGGACTCGTAGTCCGCATGGCCACATAGACCGCATGAGGTATAACCCCGCATCACTAACCTGGAACTCCCGTAGCTCCGCATAGGTCCCCTGGACCCGCATGAGGTATTCTCGAATCATGGTCCCAGACCGCCTGAGTCTACCCCGCATCGGAGGGCAGCTTAACCCCCGGTAATATGTCAAGAGGTGAGTGATAGTACACTAACATAACAGCTTATCTTTAAACAACATAAGCACAACAAGAATACTCTCTTATACAAACGTTACAAGACACTAACACACATAGCATCATATCATGTCTACTTATCAAACCATCTTATTATTCTTTTCACAAAAAAAGTCTGTTATAAACACATAGGCAAACTGTTTCTTTTATCATTCTTAAGTGGTTATACTTAACTTCCCATAAAGCTAGTATAACTCTTAAGCTTCTGTTTTAAAAACCAATTAGTTCTCTTCTGTTAAAAATGATTCAGTATTCTTTTGAAATGCTTTCAGTTCTTTATTATTCAGGCTTAAGCCGTGAGGCATTGCCGTAAGTATTATTCAGGCTTAAGCCGTGAGGCATTGCCGTAGTTATTATTCAGGCTTAAGTCAAAGACATTGCCGTAGTTATTATTCAGTTAACACATGTACGTCTACCGTACTATATATATATTGTAAAATATCATGCTTTAGGAAGAATCACATACCTTCTCAGCGAAAACCACCTGCCAAGTTGAATATGTCGCGCAGAGTCACCTATAATAGTCACAGACATCTATCAAAGACTACTCGAAGGTCATTCTAAACAGAGGTTCACAATTCTACGGAAAGTCGGGCAGACTTCCTACCCGGTGAGCTACTCAAGTTCATCGTGAAAACAATCTATGTAAGTACAGTTTGATTATTCTTCTTTTAAACCCTTCTACTGTGATAACAGTTCAATTCTATTCTGCAATATTCTTCTAAGTATTTATACTTATTCTTATACTACTACAGTGTTATACCCCGTATTTCCAGAGTATGTACGTGAGCGCGTACGTATTGTAATTTAAGCCTTAAAGTTGGCTAGTTTCGAAAATTGTACACAAGTGCCGAAAGGAGTCGTTTTTCGACGAAACGTTTCCAGCTTTCGTAGGGAAAATTCGGCTATGTCAATAATAATTTTTGCGGATTTTTCCGAGACGTAACATTTTGGACCAACGGGAGGGTGACAAGTGTCACCCTCACATTGGAAGAGGTTGGACGACAAAGTGGGATGGCTTGCACGTTTTTTGTGCCTTTCCCTTGGTCAAGGGTTAGGTAGGATATTTTTGTGGAATGGATAAGGTAGCACATGGCTAAATCTTGGCCTTACACTTGCTATGCACTTGTCTTCATCTTGGCCATTGGCTGGCCTTCACTTGACCTATAAATACCCTCTAGTTGAAGACATTCTTCATCCTAAACTTGAGCAATCTATCTAAGTCTCAAACTACTCCTCCCTCTTGAGTTTCGTCCA
Source organism: Przewalskia tangutica (assembly GCA_029844215.1). Taxonomy (NCBI): domain Eukaryota; kingdom Viridiplantae; phylum Streptophyta; class Magnoliopsida; order Solanales; family Solanaceae; genus Przewalskia; species Przewalskia tangutica. The sequence goes on from CM056727.1 coordinate 73,191,280, forward strand.
CCACACCCCTTTGGTCGAGAGCTTCCTCCCCTTTGTAGTGGTTGGTGGGTACCCACTAGCCTAGTTGTCTCGTATAATACCCCCTTTTGTGGTATAGAAATACTCTTCAAGTATTGTTATAATGCCCAAATACCTTGGCCCATATACCTTGTAGTATTCCCAAGGTTACACTTATACAAAAGCCAGAAAATACTATTATACTTCCTCACCACAAAACGAAACCCTAAGTAAATCTTCACCCGTAGTTGAAGTTATAAGTAGAAGTTGGTTAGAACTTCTAAGGGTTGTTTGGAGCGGGTTGAGCGCACTGAGTAGGAGCTAAACCTTGCTCAGATCGATATATAACTCGGATAATTTTGGGCTTATCGAGGTAAACACTCTTGACCTTCTATTGTAATTGGAAATTACATGTTGTAGGAATATATAGTTGAAGTATACTATATATAGAATTGAACATAGTTGTGCGGCAATGTCTTTTGACTTAAGCCTGAATAATACTTACGGCAATGTCTTGCGACTTAAGCCTTAAGTTAAATAAGAGAACCGAATGTAATTACATAGGATCAGACAGTAGACTTGTGTAGTATTGCTGTGTAGAATTGTACACGTCCGGTTAGACGTGCAAACCCCCCCCCCCTGGTTGGCTTGGTAGCCGGCCTCGATAAAGGAGGAGATTAACGCTGTTGCGGGGGGGGAGGTGCTGCCGAATTTTCTGTAGAATATTCTACGTGGAGACCTTGATGTTAATAGGCGCCTTGTGGCCTCTATAGGTTGAAGTACTACGTGTGGCGTGATCTACTTGGCTTAAGGAGTAGCCGACGGTTTGAGGTACTTGGAGCGTTTTGCTATTAGTCGATAATCGTCGCGAGGTATGTGAACCTCTTCCTATCTGTTCTAGCATGATATGTGTATGACTATGTAGTACGGTAGACGTACATGTGTTAACTGTATTTGATTGGTTTGAAACATAAGGTGTTATAACGGCTTTATGGGAAGTTGGTTATATGACCTTATGTAGGTAAGAAAATTCTTTGTGGTTTTAAAAGGTAACTGACTTGATGTGTGATAATAAAGAACTTGAAGTATTTCAAAAGACCTGTTTGAAAGAAGAGTAATACTTGGTTTTGAAAACATAAGAGTTATACTAGCTTTATGGGAAGTTAGGTATAACGTCTTAAGGAAGGTAAAATGAATAGGTTTATTGATCTTAAAAGATAAGAGACTTGACTTGAATGAATTAATATGAATTTTGTGTGAAGCCTCATTCGTGAGTAATGAGTACTTGGTTTTTGAAAGGAATAATGTTTCTTGATTTGAAATCGAATGTGTATCGACAAACCAACGCGTTAATAAAGGAAAATGTATTGAATAATTAAGTATTATTAAAACCAGTAGAAACCTCCATCTGCATAGAAGCTAAGATGAGACAAAATGATATTACATTTTCTAGATCATGGCTGCTTAATAAAATTGATTATGAACAAGAATAACCTACTCGCCTATGGCATGTGTTACTCAATTGTTTTAAAAAGAGATTAAGACAATGGAACTATGAAACTTTTCTAAAAAGAGACTTGTGTAATTGAAATTAGGCAAACTGGAACGTTAGGGAAAAGAAAGGCATTGGGTTGTCTTAAAATGGTTTAAAACATAAAGTGTTATAACACTTTATGGGAAGTTGGTTATAACGACTTTATGAAAACAAAGAGAAGGTTTTATCATTGGTTTTAATGTGGTAACTTGACTTTAAAAAGAGAAGTGTTTTGGTCTAAAAAGAAGGCATGATATTGCCTTAATTTGGTTTTAAAAAGGAAAGTATGGAGGTTGTTTTGGTTTACTTAAAAGATATAATTCACTCTATTTTTATACTACGGGTATCGGGTGACTTTTATAAAAGGGAATGGATCTTTAAAAAGGAATTTAACGTCACGTAATCTTGTAGGTTAAAAACCCGGACTTTGGCATAAAATGAAAGTAGCTTGAGTTGTGTAACTTGCCTATGCTTGTTGTTGTGTAACTTGCTTATGCTTGTGGTGATAGCCTTTGTTGTGCAAATGGTGTTCTATATAACCGCGTCTCTCAATGGAGTGCCGGTTGACTTGTTGAGGACTTACTTGGACGTACCGGCAGTGACGGAAAATTCCACGGGTATGCTCCTGTTGATAGTGCTATTCCATGGACTAGCTCTCCATGAGGTTTCTTCTTGTTCGCCTTGGTACGGTGGTCGGCTTCGTGCCCCGCCTCGTGGCTGATTCGCCTTGGTACCGTAGTTAGCCCTCGCACTTGCCCGCTCGTGTAGTGACGAAGTCTCGTGATACGCCTTGTACCGGTGGTCACCCTCGTACTTGCCGTGGCCAGCACGTGACCGCCTTGGTATCGGTAGTCGGCTCTCGCACTTGCCCCGTCGCCCGTGTTTGTGGTTGCATTGTATTATTAGTACGGTCGGATCCGTAGTTGTACTTGTCTGTGCGGTTTTTATGACACAGGGACACGTGTTCAGGTATACTCCTTGGTATAGTTATATCATAAACTGCCGGCAGTGAGGAAGAAATTCCACGCACAGTGATAATTTGGAGGCGTGAGTCACGACTTGATGTAACTGGTTATATGTTATGTACTGTAGTTTGGTCATCATACATGTCTCATGCTTTTTATAGACTATTATGATTTCATTCTGATTTCACATACTTGGTACTGTTATCTTGACCTCTTCGGGCTGCGTTCATCTGCAGTAAGTACATCTATCGCCGATCCCCGTTTAGGATCTCATTTCAGTTTTGGGAAGCTCCGTTCCGTCGAGGCTTATCTTTGGTATGTTACCACAGTGCGTAAGTTCTTGTACATTCGGGGTATGGCGGGGCCACGTCCGTCATAGTTGTTGTATAAATCTTAGAGTGCATGCTTATTGTAAGCGAGGTTGTAAGGATTGTAACTGTTCAAATGTCTTTATATATATATGTTGAAAGGCAACTGTTTTGGTTGGCCTGTTTATTTATAATATCTCTCATTTCATGTTCATGTTTTATTTTCCGCTGATTTTCTCTGATGATTGTATCACTAGGGTGCCCGGGGTAAGGCACCAGTCACGGGCCCGGATTCGGGTCGTGACAAAGTGGTATCAGAGCAGTTAGTCCTCGGAAAGTGTCTACAGACCGTGTCTAGTAGAGTCTTGATTATCGATGTGTTGTGCACCACATCTATGATCAGGAGGCTGCAGGACATTTAGGATTGGTTTCCATTCTTCTCATTCTGAGATCGTGCCTTAGAGCTGTGTGATAAGATTGGACCCCTCTGACATACTTCGTTTTTACCAGTTATGCCTCCGCGTAAGGCAACCCGCCCGGGCGGCAAGCGGCAGAGGAAAGCTGCGAGTAGAGCAGCAGAGACCACGATACGAGCCTCGATCCCGCGATGCGGAGCAGAGGAGATGGGTCATAAGAGTGGCGATTAATGGCCGTTGTGGCAGACTTGAGGATAAGCCGGCGCAGCAGCCGATACGCAGATGGTTCACCCTAGATCGATAGTTCGAGGCTACGGATTTTACGAGTTGTAGGCGCGAGTTTTATGGGTCGAGGCACGAGGATGATCGCAGGAGTTCATCAAGCGATTCTGGATCGTGAGTAATCAAGGCATCGGAGACCGAGTCGGTGGTCTAGGTTCACATCACCGCGTGATACCGCGATGATCGTTTGATTCGTGGAGCTGTCCCGGGAGAGAATGCACTTCCACTATATGGGACGAGTTCTCGAGGCATTCCTTGCACATTTCTTGCCTCCACGGATGAGAGGGCGAGGCCCGGCAGATTTTTGGTGTTCTGAGCGATTAAATGGTCGACGGTTCGAGTACAATGTAGAGTTCGACTCATTGGCGAGACGTCCCGCGTTGGTAGCTAGTATGGAAGATCGAGTGCACCGATTTGTTCTGAGGCTCGATGATCACCTAGCCGAGAGTTGTTCGGTGTAGCTCTTTAGCGGGCATGGACATTGCCGCGTGCAGCGTATGCACTTGGATGTGAGGAACGGATAAATCGGCGGAATGACGTGGTCGTGAAGAGGGCGTAACAGCAGGTCCTTTGGTGACTTTCGAGGCGGACCGCCTCGAAGCGAGCGATTATGCGCCTCCACCAGTACAGAGTGGTCCTCCACAGCCTTCGGGACCTTCGATATGTTCAGGAGCAGGTCGGGGCTCCCAGGTTTCAGATTTTCAGGGGAGCAGGAGTGCTCGCCGGATGAGGTTGCCCTTGTCTCGATGTGGCGTTGTGGAAAACTTCATAAGGGAGAGTGTCGTCGACTCGGAGATTGTTATTTTTGCGGCCAACAGGGCCATCTGGAAAGAGACTGTCCGACCAGGGGTAGCACTGGTAGGATAGCATGAACTACTAGAGCAGTTGCGGGTTCTTCACCTTCCATAGCCAGGCAGGATGTTCGTACACGCGAGCCGGTAGAGGTCGCGGTGGAGTTCCCGATTTAGCGGTCCTTTGAACCGCCTATTGTCAGTATATCCTTAACCCTCAGAGACTTATATTGTATTGATGTTGATGATGTGTTTAGTGTTATGTTCGGATAGCTTTGTGCTAAAATGTGATTTAGAAACACAGTCGAAGAAAAAGGGTAAGCACAGGGTGAGACATGATAAACTATAGAATATTACTGAGACCTTAGATGTAAGGTCGTCTTGAGTACCAGATTTTGCAAGTGATCCTTGCTTGAGTGCATTTTTATGCCTAGAGCGTTTTGTGTGACAAAGTCCACAGGTAGTGTGAAATGGAAGTGGTAGCTTTCATGACCTGTAGAGGTAAGATTGTTTGGATCAAGAAACTAGAGAGTTGGCGTGATGGAGGGTCGGGTTGAGGGCGTGTTACGTGTCAACCCGTAGCCCGGATTGAGGTGGGGTCAGCTCTGGGTGGTCCCGCCAGGAGGTAGGTCACGGTGTTAGGCCCAAGTTTTGATGACCATCGTATGAGTTCGTGGATATGTTCGACCGAAAGATCGTGAAGGCGGGAATGGCCTTAAGAAAGTCACGTGTGTTAGTTCGTGGCGGCGTGGCGTTGGCAACTTGTTAGAAGATCTTCTTCGTGTCCGTCTTGAGAAGGAACATTCGGGACGAATGTTTCTAAGAGGAGAATGTTATACCGTATTTCCGCAGTATGCGTGAGCGCGTACGTATTGTAATTTAAGCCTTAAAGTTGGCTAGTTTCGAAAATTGTACACAAGTGTCGAAAGGAGTCGTTTTTCGATGAAACGTTTCCACAGCTTTCGTAGGGAAAATTCCGGCTATGTCAATAATAATTTTTGCGGATTTTTCCGAGAGACGTAACATTTTGGACCAACGGGAGGGTGACAAGTGTCACCCTCACATTGGAAGAGGTTGGACGGCAAAGTGGGATGGCTTGCACGTTTTTTGTGCCTTTCCCTTGGTCAAGGGTTAGGTAGGATATTTTTGTGGAATGGATAAGGTAGCACATGGCTAAATCTTGGCCTTACACTTGCTATGCATTTGTCTTCATCTTGGCCATTGGTTGGCCTTCACTTGACCTATAAATACCCCTCTAGTTGAAGACATTCTTCATCCTAAACTTGAGCAATCTATCTAAGTCTCAAACTACTCCTCCTCTTGAGTTTGGCCCACCACACCCCCTTTGGTGAGAGCTTCCTCCCCTTTGTAGTGGTTAGTTGTGGGTACCCCCAGCCTAGTTGTCTCGTATAATACCCCCCTTTTTGTGGTATAGCAATACTCTCCCAGTATTGTTATAATGCCCAAATACTCGCCCATATACCTTGTAGTATTCCCAAGGTTACACTTATACAAAAGCCAGAAAATACTATTATACTTCCTCCTACAAAAACGAAACCCTAAGTAAATCTTCACCGTAGTTGAAGTTATAAGTAGAAGTTGGTTAGAACTTCTAAGGGTTGTTGGAGCGGGTTGGAGCGCACGAGTAGGAGCTAAACCTTGCTCGGGATCGACATATAACTCGGATAATTTTGGGCTTATCGAGGTAAACACTCTTGACCTTCTATTGTAATTGGAAATTACATGTTGTAGGAATATATAGTTGAAGTATACTATATATAGAATTGAACATAGTTGTGCGGCAATGTCTTTTGACTTAAGCCTGAATAATACTTATGGCAATGTCTTGCGACTTAAGCTGAAGTTAAATAAGAGAAGCGAATGTAATTACATAGGATCTGACATAGACTTGTAGTATTCTTTGTGTGTAGAATTGTACTCGTCGGTTAGGCGTGCAAACCCCCGGTTGGCTTGGTAGCGGCCTCGATAAAAGAGGAGATTAACGCTGCATTGCGTGGGAGTCGCCGAATTTTACGTAGAATATTCTCGTGGAGACCTTGATGTTAATAGGCGCCTTATGGCCTCTATAGGTTGAAGTACTACGTGTGGCGTGATCTACTTGGCTTAAGGAGTAGCCGACGGTTTGAGGTACTTGGGCGTTTTGCTATTAGTCGATAATCGTCGCGAGGTATGTGAACCTCTTCCTATCTGTTCTAGCATGATATGTGTATGACTATGTAGTGCGGTGACGCATACGTGTTAAGCGTATTTGATTGGTTTGAAACATAAGGTGTTATAACGGCTTTATGGGAAGTTGGTTATAATGACCTTATGTAGGTAAGAAAATTCTTTGTGGTTTTAAAAGGTAAGCGACTTGATGTGTGATAATAAAGAACTTGAAGTATTTCAAAGATCTGTTTGAAAGAAGAGTAATACTTGGTTTTGAAAACATAAGAGTTATACTAGCTTTATGGGAAGTTAGGTATAACGTCTTAAGGAAGGTAAAATGAATAGGTTTATTGATCTTAAAAGATAAGAGACTTGACTTGAATGAATTAATATGAATTTTGTGTGAAGCCTCATTCGTGAGTAATGAGTACTTGGTTTTTGAAAGGAATAATGTTTCTTGATTTGAAATCAGAATGTGTATCGACAAACCACTGCAGCGTTAATAAAGGAAAATGTATTGAATAATTAAGTATTATTAAAACCAGTAGAAACCTCCATCTGCATAGAAGCTAAGATGAGACAAAATGATATTACATTTTCTAGATCATGGCTGCTTAATAAAATTGATTATGAACAAGAATAACCTACTCGCCTATGGCATGTGTTACTCAATTGTTTTAAAAAGAGATTAAGACAATGGAACTATGAAACTTTTCTAAAAAGAGACTTGTGTAATTGAAATTAGGCAAACTGGAACGTTAGGGAAAAGAAAGGCATTGGGTTGTCTTAAAATGGTTTAAAACATAAAGTGTTATAACAGCTTTATGGGAAGTTGGTTATAACGACTTTATGAAAACAAAAGAGAAGGTTTTATCATTGGTTTTAATGTGGTAACTTGACTTTAAAAAGAGAAGTGTTTTGGTCTAAAAAGAAGGCATGGTATTGCCTTAATTTGGTTTTAAAAAGGAAAGTATGGAGGTTGTTTTGGTTTACTTAAAAGATATAAGTCACTCTATTTTTATACTACGAGTATCGGGTGACTTTTATAAAAGGGAATGGATCTTTAAAAGGAATTTAACGACGTAATCTTGTAGGTTAAAACCCGGACTTTGGCATAAAATGAAAGTAGCTTGAGTTGTGTAACTTGCCTATGCTTGTTGTTGTGTAACTTGCTTATGCTTGTGGTGATAGCCTTTGTTGTGCAAATGGTGTTCTATATAACCGCGTCTCTCATAGAGTCTTGGTTGACTTGTTGAGACTTACTTGGGCGTCTGGCGGTGACGGAAAATTCCACGTATGCTCCTCGTTGATAGTGCTATTCCATGGACTAGCTCTCCATGAGGTTTCTTCTTGTTCGCCTTGGTACGGTGGTCGGCTTTCATGCCCCGCCTCGCGTGGCTGATTCGGCCGTACCGGTAGTTAGCCCTCGCACTTGCCCGTTCGGTGTAGTGACGAAGTCTCGTGATACGCCTTGGTACGGTGGTCACCGTACTTGCCCCGGTCGCTAAGTGGCCGCCTTGGTATCTGTAGTCGGCTCTCGCACTTGCCCCGTCGACCGTGTTTGTGGTTGCATTGTATTATTGAATGCGGTCGGATCCGGTAGTTGTACTTGTCTGTCACGGTTTTATGACACAGTGGGACACGTGTTCATGTATACTCTTTGGTATAGTTATATCATAAAGCGGCGTGATGAGGAAGAAATTCCACGCACAGTGATAATTTGGAGGCGTGAGTCCACGACTTGATATCGGTTATATGTTATATCGTAGTTTGGTCATCATACATGTCTCCTGCTTTTTATAGACTATTATGATTTCATTCTGATTTCACATACTTGGTACTGTTATCTTGACCTCCTTCGGGCCGCTGCGTCATGCCGCAGTAAGTACATCGGTACCGTCGATCCACGCGTTTAGGATCTCATTTATTTTGGGAAGCTCCGTTCCGTCGGAGGCTTATCTTTGGTATGTTACCACGAGTGCGTAAGTTCTTTTACATTCGTGGGTATGGCGGGCCCCGTCCGTCATAGTTGTTGTATAAATCTTAGAGGTCTATAACTTTGTTGTGGGCGGGGTTGTAAGGATTATGCTTGTTCAAATGTCTTTATATATATATGTTGAAAGGCAAGTTTTTATGTTGGCCTGTTAATTTATAATATCTCTCATTTCATGTTCATGTTTAACTTTCCGATAATTTTATCTGATGATTTTATCACTAGGGTGCCGGGTAGGCACCAAGGCACGATCCGATTCGGTCGTGACATACAAGAAGTATTCTCTAATTCAAAAGAGGGTTAGGATTAGTTACCTCGGTAAGCCCAATAATATCCTAGATAAAGTCGCGCCTGAGCAGGTTTTGCTCCTAAGTTGTATGCTCCAAGGAAACCTTAGAAGTTCTTCACAACTTCTACTAAGTACTAAGGGATTTGGGCTAGGGTATTTTGGGCATTATAACAATACAAGAAGGCAACTTTTCTACCAAGGGAGGGGGGGTAGGTTTTGGCTAGGCTAGGGGGGGGCCTCGGCCAAACTACTTAGGCTAGAGGGGGGGGTATTCGGCCAAGGGCCTTCACAAGGGGAGGGGGAGGTGTTTGGACGAAAAGGCTACAAAGGGAGAGGAGAGGATTTTCAAGACTTGGAAAGATTTGTGGATGAAGAACTCTTCATCTTAAGGGGGGTATTTATAGGTCAAGAAGTGGCCAACCAATGGCCAAGATTAAGACAAGTGCAAGGCAAGTGTAGGGTGAAGATTTACTCCACACAAATATCCTACCAACTCCTTGACTTGTGCACAAGGCACAAAAAACGTGCCAAGCTTCTCCAATTCGTCCCAATGGACGATTCAAGTCCACCAATTGGAGGGTGCCAAGTGTCGCCCTCCCGTTGGTCCAAAATGTTTCGTCTCTCGGAAAAATCCGCAAAAATTAGAAATGGCATAGCCGGAATTTACCCTACGAAAGCTGTGGAAACGTTTCGTCGGAAAACGATTCTTTTAGTGAGTTGTGCACAAATAAAAAAACGTCCAAGGCTTATCTTTAAGGCTAGACTTTTGTACGTATTCCCTTACGTACATACTCTGGAAATACGGGGTATAACATGTCTTTTGACTTAAGCCTGAATAATACTTACGGCAATGTCTTGCGACTTAAGCCTGAACTTTAAAGAAGAGAACTGAACTGTAATTACATAGGACTGTATTCTGATGAGACTTGTGTAGCATTCTTGTGTAGTAGAATTGTACACGTCAGGTTAGGCGTGCAAACCCCTGGTTGGCTTGGTAGCCACCTCGATTGAGAGGAGATTTATCTTTGTTGCGGGGAGGTCTTCCGAATTTTCTGTAGAATATTCTACGTTGAGATCTACGATGTTAATAGGCGCCTTGTGGCCTCTATAGGTTGAAGTACTACGTGTGGTGCAATCTACGTGACTTAAGGAGTAGCGAAGCGGTTTGAAGTACTTGGAGCGTTTTGCTATTAGTCGATAATCGTCGCGAGGTATGTGAACCTCTTCCTATCTTTTCTAGCATGATATGTGTGAGCTATGTAGTACGGTAGACGTACATGTGTTAACTGTATTTGGTTGTTTTAAAACATAAGTGTTATACTAGCTTTATGGGAAGTTAGGTATAACGTCTTAAGGGTGGTAAAATGAATGGTTTATTAATTTCAAAAGTTAAGAGACTGGATCTTATGAGATAAGAGACTTAACTTAAATGAATTAATATGGATTTTGTGAGAAACCTCATTCGTGAGTAATGAGTACTTGGTTTTTTTAAAAGGAATAATGTTTTACTGATTTCGGAAATCAGAATGTGTATCAATAAACCACTGCAGCGTTAATAAAGGAAAATGTATTGAATAATTAAGTATTATTAAAACCAGTAGAAACCTCCATTTGCATAGAAGCTAAGATGAGACAAAATGATATTACATTTCCTAGATCATGGCTGCTTAATAAGATTGATTATGAACAAGATTAACCTACTCACCTATGGCATATGTTACTCTATTGTTTGAAAAAGAGGTTAAGACATTGAACTATGAAACTTTTCTAAAAAGAGACTTGCGTAATTGAAATTAGGCAAACTGTAACTTTTAGGGAAAAGAAAGGCATTGTGTTGTCTTAAAATGGTTTAAAACATAAAGTGTTATAACAGCTTTATGGGAAGTTGGTTATAACGGCTTTATGAAAACAAAAGAAGGGTTTTATCATTTGTTTTAATGCGGTAACTTGACTTTTAAAAGAGAAGTATTTTGGTCCAAAGGAAGACATGGTATTGCCTTAATTTGGTCTTAAAAAGGAAAGTATGAAAGTTGTTTTGGTTTACTTAAAAGATATAAGTCACACATTTTTTTTATATATACTACGGGTATCGGGTGACTTTTAGAAAAGGAATGAATCTCTTAAAAGGAATTTAACGTACGTAGTACTTTAGGGTTAAAATCCGGACTTTGACATAAAATGAAAGTACCTTGAGTTGTGTATAACTTGCCTATGCTTGTTGTTATGAAACTTGACCATGTTACGTGTGATAGCCTTGTTGTGCAAGTATTGTGTTCTACTTGACTACCGGTTCATCCGGGAATGTATTTCACTTGACTACCGGTTCATCCGGGAATGTATTTCACTTGACTACCGGTTCATCCGGGAATGTATTTCACTTGACTACCGGTTCATCCGGGAATGTATTTCACTTGACTACCGGTTCATCCGGGAATGTATTTCACTTGACTACCGGTTCATCCGGGAATGTATTTCACTTGACTCAGGTTCATCCGGAATGTATTCCACTCGACTCTGGTTCGTGGGATGAGCAGAATGTATTCCACACGTTTCTATATTGGGTCCATAAGATGGGCCGAGACACGTTATACGTATCACATGATTTGTACCTAGATGCCGCGGTGAGGAAGGAGTTCCACGCGTGAGGATGACTTTGAGGGCGTGAGTCCCTGACTTGACATGACTGCTTTTATGTTGTGAACTGTAGTTTGGTTATCATACATGTCTCCTGCTTATTATAGACTATTATGATTTCATTTCTGATATTTTCTGATTTCACATACTTGGTACTGTTATCGACCTCCTTCGGGCTGCGTTCATGCCGAGTAAAGGTACATCGATCGTCGATCCGCTTATAGGATCACATTTCACGTGTTGGGAAGCTCCGTTCCTTCGGAGGCTTATCTTTGTATGTTACCACAGTGCAGGTTCTTGTACATTCGAGGGTATGGCGGGGCCTGTCCGTCATAGTTGTTGTCCTTCTTAGAGGTGCGTAGTAATGTTGTGGCGTAGTGCAAAAAGGATAAGCTGTTCGGTATTTATGTATATATACGAAGGCAACTGTTTTGGTTGGACTGTTTATTTAACATGTCTCTTAATTCATGTTCATGTTTTTTTATTTCCGTGATTTTCTCGATGTTGTATCACCAGGGTGCGGGGTAAGGCACGATCCGCGGGCCGGGTTCGGTCGTGGCGACTCCATCAACACCGACTCGCGAAGGCGACGCGTGGCAAGTGCACTAGCCTCCACCAGATCCACCTGCATCACGTAGCTGACGGGGGCAAGTGAATCGGCCAGGCACCCGATCACAACCGTAAGTCACGATACTTCGCCGCGAAGCTGACACGTGGCAAGTGCAATAACCTATACCAGATCCACCTGCGTCACGTGGCGGCGGGGCAAGTAAACAGCTACGCACCATCACAACCGTAAGTCACGATCTTCGCCATAACCATAATGGTCACGTGTCCACGGAATCCATCAGCGTGTGGACATGCCCATGTAAAAATGCTACCGAAGCATACGTGGAATCTCCGTCACCGCTGCAGACGTCCAAGTAAGTTCTCGACAAGTCAACGGCCTCCATCGAGACGCGGTAGAATAGAAACACAATTCTTGCACAACAAAGACTATCTCAATAAGCATAGGCAAGTTACCCAACAACGAGCATAGGCAAGTTACACAACAACAAGCATAGGCAAGTTACACAACAACAAGCATAGGCAAGTTATACACAACTCAAAGTACTTTCATTTTAAGTCAAAATCCGGGTTTTAACCCTAAAGTACTACGTACGTTAAATTCCTTTTAAAGAGACCCATTACTTTTATAAAAGTCACCCGATACCCGTAGTATAAAAATAGAGTGACTCACCTTTTTAGGTAAACCAAAACACTTTCCTTTTCAACCACATTCATTTCCTTAAGGTTCCAGTTTGCCTAATTTCAATTACTCAAGTCGCTTTATTTTAGAAAAGTTTCATAGTTCAATGTCTTAATCTCTTTTAAAACAGTTGAGTAACATATGCCTTATATGAGTGTAGGTTGTTCTTATTCATAATCAATCTTATTAAGCAGCCATGATCTAGGAAATGTAATATCATTTTGTCTCATCTTAGCTTATATGCAGATGGAGGTTTCTACTAGTTTTAATAATACTTCATTATTCATTACATTTTCCTTTATTAACGCTGCAGTGGTTTGTCGATACTCATTCTGATTTCCGAAATCAGTAAAACGTTATTCCTTTTAAAAACCAAGTACTCATTACTCACGAATGAGGTTTCACACAAAATTCATATTAATTCAATTAAGTTAAGTCTCTTATCTTTTAAGAATAAGTCTCTTAACTTCTAAGAATCAGTAAACCGTTCTCTTATCTCTCTTAAGACGTTATACCTAACTCCCCATAAAGCTAGTATAACTCTTATGTTTTCAAAACCAAGTATTACTCTTCTTTCAAAAAGGTTTTCTTAATTCTTTTGAAATACTTCAAGATTCTTTTTATTCAGGCTTAAGTCAAAAGACATTGCCGTAACACTACATTCAGTTAACACACGTACGTCTACCGTACTATATCTATATTCCTTTTAAAATATTTCAAGGTTCTTATTATTCAGGATTAAGTCAAAAGACATTGCATAACTATATTCGATTAGCACGTACATCTACCATGTTATATATACATATTATTCAGACTTAAGTCAAAAGACATTGCCACACGTACGTCTACCGTACTATATGTATTCTTTTAAAATACTTCATGCTCAAGAGTATAGGAAGAATCACATACCTCGCGACGATTATCGACTATAAGCAAAACGCTCCACGGCTATAACCCGGCTAGCCTTGTCCACCTTCTAAGTAGCACACGCTACTTGCAGAACATTCAACCAATAAAGGTTATCACCATCTGAATACAGTCCTATGTAAATCTGATTTAAACTTCTACTCTAATATTCTTCTGATGTGATTTCAGTTCAAGTCTATTCTGTAATATCCTTTTATTACAGTTCAATTCTCTTCTATGAATCTTATATTCATTTATATACAACTACAGTATGTAATTCCCAATTACAATAGAAGGACATTAGTATTTACCTCGATAAGCCCCAAAATTATCCAAGTTTAAAGTCGATCCTGAGCAAGGTTTAGCTCCTACTCCGTGCGCTCCAATTCGCTTCAAGAAACCCTTAGAAGTTCTACACAACTTCTACTTAGTACTCTAACCAATTATGGAGATTTTTCCATAGGGTTTCGTTTAGCGGCTAAAGGAAGTATAATAGTATTTCCGGGCTCTACGTATAGAGGCAACTTTGGAAAGTACTACAAGGTATTTGGGCTAAAGTATTTGGGCATTATAACAATACTAGGAGATTGTTTCTATACCACAAAGGGGGGGTATTATACGAAAACAACTAGGCTAGGGGGGGGGGTACCCCTCGGCTAAACATTACAAAGGGGGAGGGGGAGGCTCTCGGCCAAGGGCCTTTCTCAAAAGGGGGAGGGGGCTTTGGACGAAAGCAAACAAGAGGGAGGGAGTATTTGAGACTTAGAAAGATTGCTCAAGTTTGGATGAAACAACTCTTCAACAAGGGGGGTATTTATAGGTCAATGAATGGCCAAGATCCATCCAAGTGTAAGGCAAGTGTAGGGCTAGATTTTAACCATGTGGACCTTATCCATCTACCACAACAACTTGCACAAAATATCCTACCAACTCCCTTGAACCCTTTTCGTCCACTTTGCCGTCCCTAAGCTTCCAATGTGAGGGTGACACATGTCACCCTCCCGTTGGTCCAAAATGTTTCGTCTCTCGGAAAAATCCGTAAAAATAATAAATGACATAGCCGGAATTTTCCCTTCGCAAGTTCTGTAAAACGTTTCGTTAAAAAACGACTCGGATCGGGGGTTGTGCACAAATTTCGAACCTATGCCTACTTTAAGGCTTAAATTATTATACGTACGCCCTTACGTACATACTCTGGAAATACGGGGTATAACAGATAAGCCGGTGGTGCTTATGTTATGTATGATAATCCGGCGGTGCTTATGTTATGTATGATAGCCAGTTGTGCTAGGTTATGTTATTATTGCGTGGTAAACCCCCGGGTTACTACTTATTCCATGGAATTGCTACCCATGATGCGAGTACGGCGTTTGTACTCATAGCGGGTCCACAGGGCCTATGCGGGTGAAATAGTCCTATGCGGGTGAAATAGTCCCAAGCGAGGCGGATGACCTCTGTTACACCCCGTAGTTCCAGAGTATGTATGTGAGGACGTACGTACGAGAATACGACATTAAGATTGGAAAGGAAGAAAGATTTGATTTTCCGACGGAAAATTTTCTGGATTTTGTGAAGGAAAATGGTTCGTAAATGGGAATCTGGGAATATAATAGAATTATGGAATTTTATTTCCAGATTTGGTCACGTGGGCCCACGGGAGAAATTTACGGTTTTGTGGGGCCCACATTGTTTTCGAGATTTTGGCCATTATGAATGTTTTCGGGAGATGAAATATTTTGGACGAATAGGAGGGCGACACATGTTACCCCCTTAGGTGGCATTGTAGCCGTTTTGTGTGGACAAGTGGCTAGCCACTTGTCCATGTTGGCCGAAATGCTTGCCACTTGTCTCAAGATTTTGTTGGACATGTGGATGGTGGGACCCACACACACTTGTCCCCAATATCATCCACACACTTGATTTGATCCTAGCCCTTGATTGTCTTATAAATATCCCCCCTTGTTGCAAGACTTCATCCAACACATAGATAATTTCCAAGACTTGAAATACTCCCTCCTTTCTTGTTGCTCTCGGCTTTGGCCTTGATCATTGACCAAAAGTTGTCCAAAAATCCTTAAACTTTTAAGTGTTCTTCCTTGATGTGTTAGGAAGGTTGTTAACCAAGAGTTAGACAAGATTTCACACCCCTAGCCTTAAAACCCACCTTGGCCGAAAGTTGCCATATTTAGAACCTAAGTGTTCTTCACCTTTTGAAGTTGGATCTTGAAGAGAAGTGGTTAGGAACTTCTAAGGGTTTCTTGGAGTGGCTTGGAACGTAAGGAAGTGGAGCTAAGATTTCTAAGGATCGACTTTTAATCATTGGAAAATTTTGGGCTTATCGAGGTAATGATCTTTGTCCTTCTATTGTAATTGGAGATTACATATTGTAATAGTTTATAATTGAATATATGATTTATGGAAGGAAGATTTAAAAGAAATGGACTGTTTAGTATATTGTGAGGCAGAATTTACACGTCCAGTTAGGCGTGTAATCCCCTTTGAGTTGTTGTATTATTGCGCCTTAAATGTGGCATGTTGGCTATTGATATCGGGCCTTGAAAAAGGTGGAGAAGTATGTAGTTACAGGGGAAGTGCTTCCCGATTTTCCGTAGAATAAGAAACCTTATACTTAGAAATTTTCTACGAAGGAACCTAGATGTTGATAGATGTGTTGTGGTTATTATAGGTGGATATTCTACGCGCGGCATACTCGACTTGGCTTGTGGATTAAGCCGAAGAGGTATGTGATTCTTCCTATTCTCTTGAGCATGATTATTTGTGAAATATATAGTGCGGTAGACGCACGTGTGTTAAAGGAGTTTGATTTCCTTTTTGTGTCCTTGACTTGATTCTAAAGAAAAGTGACTTGATATGAAATGTTAAGGACTTGAATTGTGTTAAAAAGTTGTGAACCCTCATTCGTGAGTAATGGGTACTTGGTCTTTAAAAGAATAAAGTTATCTTGATTTCGGAAATGAGAATAAGTATCGAACAAGCCATTGCAGCGTTAATAAAAGAAAATGTATTGACAATCTATTAAATTAAAATGAGTAGAATTCTCCATCTGCATAGAAGCTAAGATAAGACAAAATTGTATTACATTTTCTAGATCATGGCTGCTTTATTAAGATCATTATAAACAAGTATTGATTTCTTGATTTCCAAAGTAATAAACTTGATTTCTAAAAGAGAAGAGACTTGAGGATTTGAAGTTATGAAACTTAAACTATTTTGAAAAGTATACTGTTACTTGACTTTAAAAAGGAGAAGTGTTTTTGTTTAAAAGGAAGGCATGGTATTGTCTTGAGTTGGTTTTAAAAGGAAAGCATGGTTTTGTCTTGGTTTATTTAAAAGGAAGGTATGGAAATTGTTTTGGTTTACTTAAAATGATAGTTACTCTATTTTGATACTACGGGTATGGATCCATTAGGATTGGTATTCCATGGACTAGCTCTCCATGAGGGTTTAGTGACGCAGGCGGATCTGGTAGTTAGCCCCCGTACTTGCCCCGGTCGTGGCTGATGCAGGGTGGATCTGGTAGTTGGCTTTTGTACTTGCCCCGGTCAGTTATTTATTGGGTTATTTACTTGGACATACTAACACATTGGGTGGCCCACGGGTATGCTTCCATTGTTGTTGTATTCCACATATTAGTTCCCCATGAAGTCTCGTGATGCAGGGTGGACCTGGTAGTTAGCCTACGTACTTGCCCCGGTCAGCGACGTGATGCAGGGTGGATCTGGTAGTGGCTTTCGTACTTGCCCCGGTCAGCTTCGTGACGCAGGTGGAATCTGGTTGTTGATGCAGGCGGTTCTGGTAGTTGGCTCTCGTACTTGCCCCGGTCGGCTGCGCGACGCAGGAGGTACCTGGTAGTTGTCCTTCGTACTTGCCCCGGTCAGTTTTATAGCATTATTGGTACAGTAGACTCTGGTAGATGGCTGCAGTGCTTGCCC
This sequence comes from Przewalskia tangutica, assembly GCA_029844215.1. Taxonomy (NCBI): domain Eukaryota; kingdom Viridiplantae; phylum Streptophyta; class Magnoliopsida; order Solanales; family Solanaceae; genus Przewalskia; species Przewalskia tangutica. The sequence continues at coordinate 73,208,766 of CM056727.1, forward strand.
CGATCATATCTCGTGGTGACAGTGTTTCGTAGTGGCTTCGTACTTTCAGTCGATTGATGATGCAGGTGGATCCGTAGTTGTGCCTTCGCACTTGACCCGGCCGGTTTATGATGCTAGATCCGTGTGTAGTTTTCCTACTGCGTCACGGTTTTTATGGCACAGGTGGGACCTGGTGTTCATGTGTACTTTTGGTGTTATATTATATCATAGACTACCGGCAGTGAGGAAGGAGTTCCACGGGCATGATTGATATTGCGGGCGTGAGACCCATGGTTATATTTCGGTGATGACTTTGAGGGCGTGAGTCCCTGACTTGACATGACTGCTTATATATTGTGTACTGTAGTTTGGTTATCATACATGTCTCCTGTTTTATATAGACTGTTATGATTTCATTCTGATATTTTCGCTTCACATACTGTACTGTTATCGACCTTCTTCGGGGGGATGCGTTCATGCCGCAGGTAGAGGTACACCGGTTGTCCATCCTCGCTCATAGGATCACAGTTCTGCGTTTTGGGAAGCTCCGTTTCTCCGGAGGCCTATCTTTTGGTATGATTCCCTGAGATTGTAGGTTCTTGTACATTCAGGGGTATGGCGGGGCCCTGTCCCGTCGTAGTTGTTATAAAAACTCTTAGAGGTCTGTAGTACTGTTGTGAGTTGGGCTTGTAAAGGATAACTGTTCGGATTTTATATATATATAGAGAAAGGTGACCGTTTTGGTTAGCCTGTTCCTTATTTCATATTGTTTCATATCTATAAGTTTTTATTTCCGCTGATTTTCTCTGATGTTTTATCACTAGGGTGCCCGGGGTAAGACACCAGTCGCGGACCCGAGGTCGGGTCGTGACAAAAGTGGTATCAGAGCAGTTAGTCCTCGGAAAGTGTCTACAGACCATATCTAGTAGAGTTTTGATTATAGGCGTGTTGTGCACTACACCTATAATCAGGAGGCTGCAGGATATTTAGGATTGGTTTCCATTCTTCTCACTCTGAGATCGTGCGATAGAGCTGTGTTATAAGTTGGACTCCCTCTGACATATTCTTATGTACCAGTTATGCCTCTACGCAAGACAACCAGGGCCTAGAGGGGCAAGGCAGCCGAGGGAGCTGCGAGTAGAACACAGAGGGTTGCGAGGGCACAAGCCCAGTCATTACCTGAGGTGGTACTTCATACGGGGAGTTCTGCGACGCCGCCAGCCCCATCAGAGTTTAGCGCAGCGGCAACAGTTTCTACTGAGGCCATGATATCTGAGCCTCCAGTTCCACGACCAGGAGCAGAGGATATGGGTTACAAGGAGATGGCCCAGTTACTAGCTAGGATTGTGGCGAGGCACGAGGACAGACGGGAGCCGGTAGTACCGGTGGCGCACCCCAGAGCCGATAGTTTGAGGCTTCGGGACTTCTTGAGTTGCAGTACGCCAGATTTCTATGGATCGAGAACTGAGGAAGATCCTCAGGAGTTTATTCGACAGCTACAACGGATCATGAGAGTGATTAAGGCCTCAGAGGCCGAGTCGGTGGTGCTGGGTTCTTATCAGCTGCGGGATATTGCAGTCAACTGGTTTGATTCATGGGAACTGTCCCGGGGGGAGCATGCATTTCCAGCTAGTTCGGATGAGTTCTCAGAGGCGTTTCTTAACCACTTCTTGCCTCCACAGATGAGGAGAGCCCGAGTGAATAGTTTTATGATGTTGAGACAGAATGGGCGGACGGTTCGGGAGTACAACATAGAGTTCGACTCATTAGCTCGGTATGCCCCCACTCTAGTGGTAGACATGGAGGATAGAGTGCACCGATATGTCACAGGACTTGACGATTATCTAGCAGAGGGTTGTACAGGAGTAGCTCTTCAGCCGTGCGTGGACATTGCCCGCATGCAGGCTTATGCACAGAGGACTGAGGAACGTAGAGGTCGACAAAATGACTGAGATCAGCACAAGAGGGCCAAGACAGCAGGGTCCTTTGGTAACTTTCGAGGCGGACAGCCTCAGCAACAGGCTAGATATACACTGCAGCCAGTACGGAGTACTTCTTCACAGTCTTCAGGACGTCTGGGGTATTCAGGAGCAGGTCAGGACTCCAAGGTTTCAGGTTTTCGGGGGAGTAGGGGTGCTAGCCGGATGAGGCCACCCTTACCTCAGTGTGGCCGTTGTGATAAAACCCATTATGGGGAGTGTCGTGCTAGTTTGGGAGATTGTTATACTTGCGGCCGACATGGCCATTTTGCGAAGGATTGTCCGACCAGAGGTAGCGCGGATGTAGAGACTCAGCCTTCAGGATCAGTGGCTGGTTCATTACCTTCTCTAGTTATGCGCCCTGCAGGGCAGGATTATGATTAGAGTGACGACGGGAAAGTGAAGAAATAGTTACAGGTATATTCTTAACCCTCTAGAGACTAGTATGCGTGATAAGATGATTATATGTTAAGTGTTATGTTCGGATAGCATTGTGTAAATTGTGTTTAAGACACCTAGTTAGAAGGAAAGGTAAGTTGGGGTACATAATATTGTGAGCCTTAGAATTTTGATAACCGTGGAGACCTTAGATGCAAGGCCGTCTTGAGTGAAAGATTTTACGATTGATCTTTGTTGAGGTACATAGTATACGTGGAGTATAATTGTGTAATAAGTCCATGAGTTGTGTGTAATGAAAATGGGTAGTTGAGCTAAGAAGACCCCTAGGCTTTAATGACGTAAATAAGTAAGATCGTTCCGGACTAGGAACAAGAGTTTGGAGCGAAATGGGTCGGGTTGAGGCCAGATCGCGGGTCAACCCGCAACCTGGAATGAGGTGGGGTCAGTTTGAGGTGGTCCCGCTTGGTGATAGGGTCACTAGGGCGCTAGGCCCAAGTTTAGGTAACCATTGTACGAGTTCATAGACGCGTTCGACCAGAACCGGTCGTGAAGGACGAGAATGGCCTTAAAGGAAATTGAAGCTAGTAATGACCAAGTTTGGAGGTGGTAACTCCAAGGTGTTGAAAACTGAAGCGATGACTGAAATGTGGTATGTGTACTATAAGAGTTCGGGTGTACGAGAAGGGTACGACGAGTAAGAAAAGAAGCGAACATGTGTTAAAAAGAATGGAAGTGATTATTTACGTGAAGTGAAGGTGTGAAGAGAGTATCCTTTAAACCATGGGTGAGAGCTAATAGCGATGTTATACCCTTTATAGGTGATTCCTCGTTGGCTTGGATTTGAGTTTTGCGCATGTGTTATATTATGGCCATGTGTGGCATAATTGGTTTCGTAAGTATAGTAGTGAAAACTATACCGACGCATGTATGTTTGGAGACTTAGAAGGAACATTCGGGATGAATGTTTCTAAGGGGGAAGAATGTTACACCCCGTAGTTCCAGAGTATGTATGTGAGGACGTACGTACGAGAATACGACATTAAGATTGGAAAGGAAGAAAGATTTGATTTTCCGACAGAAAATTTTCCGGATTTTGTGAAGGAAAAAGGTTCGTAAATGGGAATTGGATTCCCAGATTTGGTATTCGGACTTCTGGGAATATAATAGAATTATGGAATTTTATTTCCAGATTTGGTCACGTGGGGCCCACGGGAGAAATTTACGGTTTTGTCAGGCCCACATTGTTTTCGAGATTTTGGCCATTATGGATGTTTTCGGGAGATGAAATATTTTGGAAGAATAGGAGGGCGACACGTGTCACCCCCTTAGGTGGCATTGTAGCCGTTTTATGTGGACAAGCCACTTGTCCATGTTGGCCAAAATGGTGAGACAAGTGGCAAGCCACTTGTCTCAAGATTTTGTTGGACATGTGGATGGTGGGACCCACACACAATTGTCCCTAATCTCATCCACACACTTGCTTTGATCCTAGCCCTTGATTGTCTTATAAATACCCCCCCTTGTTGCAAGACTTCATCCAACACTTAGATAATTTCCAAGACTTGAAATACTCCCTCCTTTCTTGTTGCTCTCGGCTTTGGCCTTGATCATTGACCAAAAGTTGTCCAAAAATCCTTAAACTTTTAAGTGTTCTTCCTTGATGTGTTAGGAAGGTTGTTAACCAAGAGTTAGACAAGATTTCACACCCCTAGCCTTAAAAACCACCTTGGCCGAAAGTTGCCATATTTAGAACCTAAGTGTTCTTCACTTTTTGAAGTTGGATCTTGAAGAGAAGTGGTTAGGAACTTCTAAGGGTTGCTTGGAGTGGCTTGGAATGTAAGTAAGTGGAGCTAAGATTTCTAAGGATCGACTTTTAATCATTGGAAAATTTTGGGCTTATCGAGGTAATGATCTTTGTCCTTCTATTGTAATTGGAGATTACATATTGTAGTAGTTTATAATTGAATATATGATGTATGAAAGGAAGATTGAAAAGAAATGGACTGTTTAGTATATTGTGAGGCAGAATTTTACACGTCCAGTTAGGCGTGTAATCCCCTTTGAGTTGTTGTATTATTGCGCCTTAAATGTGGCATGTTGGCTATTGATATCGGGCCTTGAAAAAGGTGGATAAGTACGTAGTTACAGGGGAAGTGCTGCCCGATTTTCCGTAGAATAAGAAACCTTATACTTAGAAATTTTCTACGAAGGAACCTTGTCACGACCCGACCTCGGGCCCGCGACTGGTGCCTTACCCCGGGCACCCTAGTGATACAACATCAGAGAAAATCAGCGGAATTAAAAATTTAAACATATGAACAAAATGAAAAGAAACAGGCTAACCAAAACGGTCACCCTTCTGTATATAAACATAAAACCCGAACAGTTTTATCCTTTTACAAACCCTTCCCACAATAGTACTACAGACCTCTAAGAGTTTTTATAACAACTGTGACGGGACAGGGCCCCGCCATACCCCTGAATGTACAAGTACCTACAATGACAGGGGACTATACCAAAAGATAAGCCTCCGAAGAAACGGAGCTTCCCAATACGCAGAACCGTGATCCTAAGAGCGAGGATAACCAACTGGTGTACCTCTACCTGCGGCATGAACGCAGCCCCCCGAAGGAGGTCAGTACAACAGGTACCAAGTATGTGAAACTGAAAAATACTGTAAGTGAAACCATAACAGTCTATATAAAATAGGAGACATGTATGATAACCAAACTACAGTTCACAATATAATTTAGCAGACATGTCAAGTCAGGGACTCACGCCCGTAAAGTCATCACTCAAATATAACTCGGGAATTTAACCCGCACAACGGCCGCATACCCCGGCATCTTACCTCGGTACAAGCATGGCCATGGAACCATCCTAATGAAAGCATACCCGTGGGCCACCCATCGTGTCAGTATGTCCAAAGGAAATAACAAGATAACAATCATAATGGAGCGTACTCGGCCACCCATCGTGTCGATATGTCCAAAGCAAATAACAAGATAACACTCCTAATGGAAGCATACCCGTGGGCCACCCATCGTGTCAGTATGTCCAAAAGGAAATAACAAAATAACAATCAAAGTGGAAACATACTCGTGGGCCACCCATCGTGTCAGTATGTCCAAAGCACATAACAAGATAACACTTACAATGGAAGATACCCGGCCACCCATCGTGTCAGTATGTCCAAAAGGAAATAACAAAATAACAATCAAAGTGGAAGCATACTCGTGGCCACCCATCGTGTCGATATGTCCATCAATCAACGGATAGCGTGCCCTCCAACGAGACGCGTAGTAAATACAACACGCACAACAAAGGCTATCACCACAAGCATAGGCAAGTTCAACATACTTTTAGACATTATTTTTATTACAACAAAACCGGATTTTAACCCCAAGGTACTACGTACTTAAATTCTTTCAAAAGATCCATTTCTTTCACAAAAAGTCACACGATACCCGTAGTATCAAAATAGAGTAACTATCTTTTTAAGTAAACCAAAACAATTTCCTTACCTTCTTTTTAAACCATCTTAAGACAAAACCATTCCTTTCTTTTAAACCAAAATACTTCAAATTCCTCAAGTCTCTTTTCTTTTAGAAAATAAGTTCCTTACTTTGGAATTTAAGAAAAATCAATACTTGTTATTAATGATCTTATTAAAGCAGCCATGATCTAGGAAATGTAATACAATTTTGTCTTATCTTAGCTTCTATGCAGATGGAGGTTTCTACTGGTTTTAATATAATTAATTACTTGCCAATACATTTTCCTTCATTAACGCTGCAGTGGTTTGTTCGATACTTATTCCCATTTCCGAAATCAATAAAACATTATCTTTTTAAAGACCAAGTACCCATTACTCATGAATGAGGTTTCACAACTTTTTAACAAAATTCATATCAAGCCAATTAAGTCAAGTCTCTTATCTTTCAAGATCAAGTCTCTTAACTTCTAAAATCAATAAACCATTCTTTTACCTACATAAAGTCGTTATAACTAACTTCCCATAAAGCTATTGTCACGACCCGACATCGTGCCCGTGACTGGTGCCTTACCCCGGGCACCCTAGTGATACAACATCAGAGAAAATCAGCGGAAATAAAAACTTAAACATGAAACAAGATAAAATAAGAAATAGGCTAACCAATACGGTTACCTTTCTGCATATATATATACCTGAACAGTTATATCCTTTTACAAACCCTGCCCACAACAGTACTACAGACCTCTAAGAATGTAACCACAACTACGACGGACAGGTTCCGCCATACCACGAATGTAAGTACCTACAACAACAGGACTATACGAAAGATAAGCCCGGAGAAACGGAGCTTCACGAGCGAATCATTATCCTATGAGCGAGGATCAACAACTGGTGTACCTATACCTGCGGCATGAACGCAGCCCCGGCGAGGTCGAGATAACAGTACAAGTATGTGAAATCAAAAAATATCAGAAATGAAATCATAATAGTCTATATAAAGCAGGAGACATGTATGAGATAACCAAACTACAGTACACAACATATGAGCAGTCATGTCAAGTCAGGGACTCACGCCCTCAAAGTCATCACTCAAAATATAACAATGGGTCTCACGCCCACAACATCAATCATGCCCGTGGAATTCATTCCTCACTGTCGGCAGTCTATGATATAACAACACCAAAGAGTACACTTGAACACCAGGTCCCACCTGTGTCATAAAACCGTACGGGGCAAGTACGAAGGCTAACTACCAGATACCAAAGCCGCATCATCAACTGACCGGGGCAAGTACGAAAGCCAACTACCAGTTACCAAAGCCGTACTAACAATACTATATAACCATACCACGAAGCTGACACGGGGCAAGTATGAAAGCCAACTACCAGATACCAAAGCCGCATCACGTCGCTGATGGGGGCAAGTACGAGGGCTAACTACCAGATACCAAGGCCGTGATCATGAGACTTAGCCATAAAAGCGAGCGGCAAGCAAGGCTAACTACCGATACCAAAGCCGAATCAGCCACGGCCGGGTAAGTACTGAGCCAACCACCGATACCAAGGCCGATCAAGAAAACCCCGCGAGGGGTCCATGGAATGACACTAACAAGAACCGATCGGCAAGTACGAAAGACAACTACCGTAACCAACTCGCATCAAGAACGATCGGCAAGTACGAGGCTAGCTACCGATACCAAGGCCGACCAAGAAACCTCGTGGAGAGCTAGTCCATGGAACAACAATCCCAATGGAACCATACCCGGGCCACCCAACGTGTCGATGGGTCGAGGATGTAACAAGACAACACTCCTAGTGGAAGCATACCCGCCACCCATCGTCGTGATGTCCATCAATCAAGAATAACATGACCGCCCTCCATCGAGGCGCGTAACATAAGGATACAACACTTGCACAACAAGGCTATCACACGCAAACATAGGCAAGTTACACACAACTCAAGGTACTTCCATTTTATGTCAAAGTCCGGGTTTTAACCCCAAAGTACTACATACTTTAATCCTTTCAAAAAGATCTCTTTTTACGTAAAATAACTCGATACTATTATCCGTAGTACCAAACACGTTCATGTTTAAATCACGTACTTTATACTTTTTAAACCAAATGGCTTATACTTTTAAAACAACGTCAAGTATACTTTTAAAACCCAAGTAACTAAATCTTTTAAGATCAAGGTACTCCTACCTTTTAAAACCAAGCCACTTATACTTTTCCATCAAGAAAAGTTCGATATTTGAAAACAAGTTACTTATACCATTAAACTCAAGTTACTTCTCTTTTCCCAAAATCAAGTTACCATTTTAAATACAATACTAAAACCATTCTTTTGTTTTCATAAAGTCGTTATAACTAACTTCCCATAAAGCTATTATAACACTTTATGTGTTAAACCAATTTAAGACAAAACTATGCCTTTCTTTAAACCAAAACACTTCAAATTCTCAAGTCTCTTTTCTTTTAGAAATCAAGTTCCTTAATAATTCACATCAAGTCATTTATAAGTTAAGTCTCTTATCTTTTAAAGACCACAAACCATTTCTTTACCTACATAAAGTTGTTATAACAAACTTCCCATAAAGCCGTTATAACACTTTATGTTTTAAACCAACCAAACTCGTTTAGCACACGTACGTCTACCGTACTACATAGTTCACACAATCATGCTAGAAAAGATAGGAAGAGGTTCACATACCTCGCGACGATTCTCGACAAAAAGAAAAAAGCTCCAAAGTACTGTAACCCTGCAAGTCCTTTCCACCCTTCAAGTAGAATACGCTACTCAAAATATTTCAACCTATAATGGCCATAAAAAGTCTATCAACTTCTAGATTCCTTCGTAGAACATTTCTAAGAACAAGGTTCCTTATTCTACGGAAAATTTGGCAGACCTCCTCCCGCATGACCACATAAATCTCCTCCTCTATCAAGGCCCGCTACCAAGACAACAACTCCAGGGGGGGGGGGTTACACGTCTAACCGGACGGATACAATTCTACTCCACAATAGTACTACAAGTCTCATCAGAATACGGTCGATGTAAATACGGTTCAATTCTTTATAATCATCCTTCCAATATATCTTATACTCAATTCTAAACTACTACAATATGTAATATCCAATTCTGATAGGGACGTAGATCATTACCTCGATAAGCCCAAAATTATCCAAGATTATAAGTCGATCCTGAGCAACGTTTAGCTCCAATTCCTTACGCTCCAACCCGCTCCAAGCAACCCTTAGAAGTTTCTAAACAACTTATCTTGACACTTCATCAAGCTATGAAGATTTTTCTAGGGCTTCATTTTGCGACTATTGAAATAAAGTAGTATTTCCGGCTCTTAATATTTGAAATAACTTTGGAATACTACTAGGAATACTAGGCTAAGGTATTTGGGATAATACAACAATACTTGAAGTATTTCTACACAAAGTGGGGTTGACGAGAACAACTTAAGCGAGGGAGGGAGAATTTGCCTTGGAAGGATATTTCAAATGTGGATGAAATTAAGTCTTGCAACAAAGGGGTATTTATAGATAAATCAATGGCTAGGATTAAAGCAAATGTAAGCTGAGGATTGGGGACATGTTTGTGGGTAAGTTGCCAACCATTTGTCCACCACAAAAATGGGACAAGTGGCTTGCCACTTGTCCCCCAAATAAACGCCCAAGTGCCTCACTTTCGGCCATAGGCCACATGGGGTGACACGTGTCGCCCCGCACTGCAAAATATTTCATCTTAGAAAATATCCGCAATGCCAAAAATCCGAAAATAAAGTGGCCCACAAAAGCAGAAATTCTCCGTGGCCCCACGTGACCAATTTCGGAAATAAAATTCCATAATTCTTAAATATTCCAAAAAGTCCGAATACCAAATCTGGGAATCCAATTCCCATAAACGAACCTTTTTCCTTCACAAAATCCGGAAACTTTTCCGTCGAAAAATCACATCTTTCTTCCTTTTAATTTAAATGTCGTATTCTCGTACGTACGTCCTCATATACATACCCTGGAACTACGGGGTGTAACATTCTTCACCCCTTAGAAACATTCGTCCCGAATGTTCCTTCTAAGTCTCCAACGTACATGCGTCGGTATAGCCTTCACTACTATACTTACGAAACCAATTATGCCACCAATGGCCATAATATAACATATGCGCAAAAACTCCAATCCAAGCCAACGAGGAATCACCTCTAACGTGTATAACATCACCATAAGCTCCCACCCAAGGTCTAAAGGATACTCCCTTCACATCTTTACTTCACAACAAAATGATCTCTTTCATCCCCTTAACACATGTTCACTTCTTTCCTTACTCGTCGTACACTTCTTGAACACCCGAACTCTTTCTAGTACACGTACCACACTTCAGTTTCCAAAACCTGGGAGTCACTACCTCCAAACTTGGTCATCTTACTAGCCTTAAATTCCTTTAAGGCCATTCCCGACCTTCACGATCTGATTCTAGTCGAACACATCCGCGAACTCGTGCGATGGTTACCTAAACTTGGGCCTAGCACCCTCGTGACCCTACCATCTGGCGGGACCACCTCAAACTGACCCCACATCATTCTGGGTTGCGGGTTGATCCGCGACCTGGCCTCAACCCGACCCATTATCCCGCCAAACTCTCTCGTTCCCCGATCTGGAACAATCTTACTAATTCACGTCATGAAAGCTACCACTTCTATCTCAAACTACCCATGGAATTATCACACAATATATTTCACGCATACCAAGTACTTCGACAAGGACCAACCGTAAAATCATCCACTCAAGATGGCCTTGCATCTAAGGTCCTAACTGTTATAAATTCTAAGGCTCACAATTGTCTCGTCTCCAGACTTACCCTTCCAACTACCCATGTTTCTAATTCACACTTAACACAATGCTATCCGTACCTAGCACTTAACATGTATCTACCATAACAACATAAACAAGTCTCTTAAGGGCTGAAGATATCTCTGTAACTACTGCCTCACTTTCCCTTTGTCGCCCTAATCATAATCCTGCCCTGCAGGGCGCCTAGCTATAGAAGGTGATGAACCATCCACCGATCCCGGCGTCGAAGTCTCTACATCCGTGCTACTGCCTGGACAAACTCTCACCAAATGGCCTGTTGGCCGCAAGCATACAAGTCGCCGGCAAGAAGACGACACTCCCATAATGGAGTCTATTACAACGCCACAACGAGGTAGGGTGACCTCATCCGACTAACACCCCTTCTCTGAACAATGAACCCAAGAATCGACCGGTAGGCTGAGTCATCCCTCTTGTATCCCTCCTACTTGGACATCCTCCCATCACATGGCCCTGACGGCCGCAAGTATAACAATCTCCCAAACTAGCACGACACCCTGAGGATCATCCTCAGCTCTCTATCCATAGAACTCTGGCGAACTGCAACTCAAGAAATCCCGAAGTCTCAGACTATCGGATCTAGGGTGAATCACTGGTACTGCTGGAACCACCGGCTCCCGTTCGTCCTCATTCCCAGCCACCAGCCTAGCTAGTAACTGGGCCATCTCCTTGAACTCATATCCTCGGCTCCTGGCCGTGGAACTGGAGGCTCAGGTATCGTGGCCTCAGTAGAAACTGCTGCCGCTCTAAACTCTGTTGGGGCTAACGGCGTCATAAAACTCGTCGTCTGAAGTACTATCTCAGGTAATGACCAGGCCTGTGCCCTCGTAACCCTCTGTGTTCTACTCGTAGCTCCCTCTGCTGCCTTGCCCTTCTGGGCCCTGGTTGCCTTTCGCAGAGGCATAACTGGTACATACGAATACGTCCGAGGGAGTCCAACTTATAACACAGCTCTAAGGCACGATCTCAGAGTGAGAAGAATGGAAACCAATCCTAAATATCCTGTAGCCTCCTGATTATAGATGTGGTGCACAACACACCGATAATCAAGACTCTACTAGACACGGTCTGTAGACAGTTTCCGAGGATTAACTGCTTTGATACCACTTTTGTCACGACCCGACCTCGTGCCCGTGACCGGTGCCTTACCCCGGGCACCCTAGTGATACAACATCAGAGAAAATCAGCGAAAATAAAAACTTTAACATGAAACAAGATAAAATAAGAAACAGGCTAACCAATACGATTACCTTTCTGCATATATATATACGAGCTTATATCCTTTTACAAACCACGCACAACAAGCATTACGGACTTCTAAGAATGTAACCACAACTACGACGACAGGGCCGCCATACCCCGAATGTAAGTACCTACAACAACAGGGACTATACGAAAGATAAGCCTCGGAGAAGCGAGCTTCCGAACGCCGAATCGTGATCCATGAGCGAGGATCAACAAGCGTGTACTCTACCTGCGGCATGAACGCGGCCCAAGGAGGTCGATAACAGGTACCAAGTATGTGAAACTGAAAATACTGTAAATGAAATCATAATAGTCTATATAAAGCAGGAGACATGTATGATAACCAAACTACAGTACACAACATATGAGCAGTCATGTCAAGTCAGGGACTCACGCCCTCAAAGTCATCACTCAAAATATAACAATGGGTCTCACGCCCACAACATCAATCATGCGTGGAATTCCTTCCTCACCGCCGATCTATGATATAACAACACCAAGGAGTACACTTGAACACCAGGTCCCACCTGTGTCATAAAACCGTACGGGGCAAGTACGAAGGCTAACTACCAGATACCAAAGCCGCATCATCAACTGACCGGGGCAAGTACGAAAGCCAAATACCAGATACCAAAGCCGTACTAACAATACTATATAACCATACCACGAAGCTGACACGGGGCAAGTACGAAAGCCAACTACCAGATACCAAAGCCGCATCACGTCGCTGATGGGGGCAAGTACGAGGGCTAACTACCATATACCAAGGCCGTGATCACGAGACTTCGCCACAAAACTGAACGGGGCAAGTGCGATGGCTAACTACCAGATACCAAAGCCGAATCAGCCACGATCGGGGCAAGTACGAGAGCCAACCACCAGATACCAAGCGTCGACCAAGAAACCCCGCGAGGGCTGGTCCATGGAATGACACTAACAAGAACTGATCGGGGCAAGTACGAAAGCCAACTACCAGAACCAACTTGCATCAGCAACGACCGGGGAAAGTACGAGGGCTAGCTACCCGATACCAAGGCCGAATCAGTAAACCTCATGGAGAGCTATTCCATGGAACAACAATCCCAATGGAACCATACCCGTGGGCCACCCAACGTGTCAGTAGGTCCAAGGATGTAACAAGACAACACTCCTAGTGGAAGCATACCCGTGGGCCACCCATCGTGTCAGTATGTCCATCAATCAAGAATAACATGGCCGCCTCCATCGAGACGCGTAACATAAGGATACAACACTTGCACAACAAGGCTATCACACGCAAACATAGGCAAGTTACACACAACTCAAGGTACTTCCATTTTATGTCAAAGTCCGGGTTTTAACCCTAAAGTACTACATACTTTAATCCTTTCAAAAAGATCTCTTTTTACGTAAAATAACTCGATACTATTATCCGTAGTACCAAACACGTTCATGTTTAAATCACGTACTTTATACTTTTTAAACCAAGTGGCTTATACTTTTAAAACAACGTCAAGTATACTTTTAAAACCCAAGTAACTAACTCTTTTAAGATCAAGGTACTCCTACCTTTTAAAACCAAGCCACTTATACTTTTCCATCAAGAAAAGTTCGATATTTGAAAACAAGTTACTTATACCATTAAACTCAAGTTACTTCTCTTTTCCCAAAATCAAGTTACCATTTTAAATCCAATACTAAAACCATTCTTTTGTTTTCATAAAGTCGTTATAACTAACTTCCCATAAAGCTATTATAACACTTTATGTTTTAAACCAATTTAAGACAAAACCATGCCTTTCTTTAAACCAAAACACTTCAAATTCTCAAGTCTCTTTTCTTTTAGAAATCAAGTTCCTTAATAATTCACATCAAGTCATTTATAAGTTAAGTCTCTTATCTTTTAAAGACCACAAACCATTTCTTTACCTACATAAAGTTGTTATAACAAACTTCCCATAAAGCCGTTATAACACTTTATGTTTTAAACCAACCAAACTCGTTTAGCACACGTACGTCTACCGTACTACATAGTTCACACATTTATGCTAGAAAAGATAGGAAGAGGTTCACATACCTCGCGACGATTATCGACAAAAAGCAAAAAGCTCCAAAGTACTGTAACCCTGCAAGTCATTTCCACCCTTCAAGTAGAATACGCTACTCGAAATACTTCAACCTATAATGGCCATAAAAAGTCTATCAACTTCTAGATTCCTTCGTAGAACATTTCTAAGTACAAGGTTCCTTATTCTACGGAAAATTTGGCAAAGACCTCTCCCCGCAACCACACAAATCTCCTCCTCTATCAAGGCCCGCTACCAAGACAACAACTCAAGAGGGGTTACACGCCTAACCTGACGGTACAATTCTACTCCACAATAGTACTACAAGTTCATCAGAATACACCCAATGTAAATACTGATTCAATTCTTTATAATCACCTTCCAATATATCTTATACTCAATTCTAAACTACTACAATATGTAATATCCAATTACAATAGAGGACATAGATCATTACCTCGATAAGCCCAAAATTATCCAAGATTATAAGTCGATCACGAGCAGCGTTTAGCTCGATTCCTTATGTCACGACCGAACTCGCCCGTGGTCGTGCCTTACCGGGCACCCTAGTGATACAACATCGAGAAAAATCGCCACGACCCGAACCGGGCCGTGATAGTGCCTTACCGGGCACCCTAGTGATACAACATCGAGAAATCGGTGGAATATAAAACAATAACATGAAACAACATGAAGTATGAAATAATAACTGAGAAAATTGTCTTTCGATGTATATATGAAAACTTAAATTCGAACGATTACATCCCATGACAACCCCGCCACAACAAGATTCTGCACTTACGAATGATATGACAACCACGACGACAGAGCCGTCATACCCCGAATGTAAGCACCTACAACAACAGGACTATACGAAGATAAGCCTCCGAGGAACGGAGCTTCCCAAACGCTGAATTGTGACCCTAAGAGCGAGGATCAACGATCGGTGTACCTTTACTCGCAGATGAACGCAGCCCCGAAGGAGGTCGATAACAGTACCAAGTATGTGAAATCAAAATATCAGAAATGAAATCATAGTAGTCTATATAAAGCGGAGACATGTATGATAACCAAACTACGCTCACAATAAATAAGAAGTCATGTCAAGTCGTGACTCACGCCTCAAAGTCATCACTCAAATATAACAATGGGTCTCACGCCCACAACATCAATCATGCGTGGAATACCTTCCTCACCGCCTTCATGATATAAAAGCACCAAGGAATACATGAACACCGTGTCCCACGTGTCATCATAAACCGCACGGTAAGTACGAAGGCATAGCCGACTATCAAAACCACGATAACAAGGTCATAAATCGTATCATGATCTGTCTGCACCGTCACATGATCAAAGCCGCCACTCGCCGCAGATCTAATGCGCGTGTTCAGCCTCGAACTTCCCAGTAGCTCGCACGGGCCACCCAATGGCCCGCATGAGGTATTCCCGCATCGAGGGTAGCTACTCCCGCAGCCGCCTGGACTCGCCGTCCGCATGGCCACATAGACCGCATGACCAAAAAGGCCGTGACACTAACACCGGAACTCCCGCGATTCCGCATAGGCCACTGCACCCGCATAAGGTATTCTCGAATCATAGGTCACACAGACTACCGAAGTCTACCCGCATCGGAGGCGCCTAACCCGGAATCATGAGTGATACAATACTAACATAACGACTTATCGTTTAAACAACATAAGCACAATCAAGGAAACCCCTTTACAAAAACATCACAAGATACTAACACACGTAGCATCCTAGCATGTTTACTTAACAAATCAACAAGAAAGTATTACAAGGCTATCACAAACCAACACAATAAAGTTATACACACAAGGTACTTTCTACTATATGATTAACAAGATTTGGTTTTTATCCCCAAAGTACTTCATACATTAACTCTTTAAAAGATACTTTAATTTCACAAAAATCACACAATACGTAGTATATGAAAATAGAGTGATTATCTTTCAAGTAAATCAAAACACTTCTCTTTGTAAAATCAAGTAACAACATTCTTTTCCAAACGTTCCAAGTTTGCCTAATTTCAATTACTCAAGTTTCATTTTGAAAGGTTTGTAGTTCATAGTTTTAATCCTTTAAAACAATTTGAGAAACATATACCTTATGTGTGAGTAGGTTATTCTTGTTCATAACAATCTTGATACAAATGACCATGATGTAGGAAATGTAATATCATTTTGTCTCATCTTAGCTTCATGCAGATGGTAGTTTCTCTGGTTTTAATAATACTTTATTAGTCAAAACATTTCCCTTTATTAGCATTTTTGTGGTTTGTTCGATACTTATTCGATTTCAAATCAAGAAACATAATTCCTTTTGAAAACCAAGTACTCATTACTCACGAATGAGGTTTCACACTTTTAACAAAATTCAACTAAGTCAAGTCTCTTATCTTTTAAGATCAAGTCTCTTAACTTCTTAAATCAATAAATCATTCTTTTATCTCTCTTAAGCCGTTATACCTAACTTCCCATAAAGCTAGTATAACTCTTAAGCTTTTAAAACCAAGTATTACTCTTCATTAAAATGATTCAAGATTCTTTGAAATACTTCAAGATTATTCAGCTTAAGTCAGAGACATTGCCATAATTATTATTCGATTAACACGCGTACGTCTACCGTATTATATATATATTCTTTAAAATATCATGCTCAAGAGGATAGGAAGAATCACATACCTCGCGACGATTATCGACTATTAGCAAAACGCTCCACGGCTATAACCCGGCTAGCCTTGTCCACCTTTCAAGTAGCACATGCTACTCACAGAACATTCAACCTATAAAGGTTATACAAGTCTATCAAAGTCTAGACTACTTCAGAGAATAAATCTAGATACAAGATTCTACGGAAATTTGGGCACCCTTCCCTACCCACAAACTTCACAAGTTCATCAGAATACACCCTATGTAAGTCTGATTCAATTCTTTTCTTTAAATTCAGACTTAAGTCAAAAGACATTGCCGCACAACTATGTTCAGTTCTATATATAGTATACTTCAACTATATATTCCTACAACATGTAATTTCCAATTACAATAGAAGGTCAAGAGTGTTTACCTCGATAAGCCCAAAATTATCCAAGTATAAAGTCGATCCTGAGCAACGTTTAGCTCCTACTCCGGGTGCTCCAACCCGCTCCAAATAACCCTTAGAAGTTCTGCGCAACTTCTTCTTAATACTCCAACCAACTATGGAGATTTTCCTTAGGGTTTCGTTTTGTGGATGAAGGAAGTATAATAGTATTTCGGCTTTTCAGATAAGTGTAATCTTGGAATACTACAAGGTATACTACTAAGGAAATTTGGGTATAAGAACAATACTTTGGAGAGTATTTCTACCAAGAGGGGGTATTTATACGAGACAACACCACAAAGGGAGGGTGTATACCCTCGCCAACCCCACTAGGAGTGGGTACTCTCGGCCATGGGAGGGCTCTCGGCGGCCTCGCCAAGGGGGGAGAGGGAGGCTAGGACGAGACACTACACAAAGGGGGGGAGAAGAGAGCTTTCAAGACTTAGCACAATTTTGGATGAAGAAGTTCATCAAAGGGGAGGGGTATTTATAAGTCAAGCCATGGCTAACCAATGGCCAAGATCAAGCCAAGTGTGGTGCAAGTGTAGGGCTAGGATTCACCCAAGTGTACCTTATCCATCTACCCACAAAATATCCTACCAACTACTTGACATAAAAGCCAAGACCAATCGTCCAAATCGCCACCACAACGCTTGATATGAGGTGACACTTGTCACCCTCTCGTTGGTCCAAAATGTTTCGCCTCTCTAAAAATCCGCAAAAATTAGAAATGACATAGCCGTAATTTATCCTACGCGAGTTGTGTAAAACGTCATTTAAAACGACTCTAACCGGGTGTTGTGCACAAAAATCGAACCTATGCCTAACTTTAAAGCCCAAACTTTTCTACGTACATCCTTACGTACATACTCTGAAAATATGGGGTATAACATTCTCCCCTCCTTAGAAACATTCGTCTCAAATGTTCCTTCTAAGTCTCAAAACAGTTGTGCGCCAGTATAGTCTTCACTACTATACTTACGAGAACAATCCTGCCACAACCGCCACGTAAACACTGCGCAAAAATACTTACATCCAAGTTCACGAGGAATCACCTCTGACATCACAAAAGCCCTTACCCGAGGTCTAAAATATACTTCTTTCACACCTTCTCCTTACAAAAGAACTGATCACCTCTATGCTCGCAATACATGCTCGCTTCTTCCCTTACGCGTCGTACCCTTCTCGTACACTCGAACTCTTTCTTACCATATCTCGCCATCGATTCGGTTCCAAATCTCGGGTTACTATCTCCAACTTGGTCATCATTAATCGGGAACACTACGGATGGATCTCCGATACTTTACCGAATATAGCAACACGAAAAGATCGACATATCGCCTCCTAAGTTGACGGCAAATGCTAACATATATGCAACCCGCCTATTTCCTCACATGATCCGAAAGGCCCAAGGTAACTCGGGCTAAGTTTCTCAAAACTCCACACCCTAGCCACATTCTGCTGAAACCAGTATGAACCAACACCGCACCTTGCCAACATCGAACCACTCGGCCGCAACTTACACTTTCGCCCCCAAGGCTTCATAAGGCGATATCCGCAAACCGAAATGGTAGTTATAAAACATTCCCTCAACAGAGACAACAATCTCACAAGTACCTCGAAATCCAAACATCGCCCAGGCGAATGCGATTCTGAGACTCACCTGAGTTCCTAATCATGCTTGGTAAAACTTCCAGAAAAAGAAACAGTTGTACCCTGGGCTCCACTGTCTGTCATAAGGTGAAGGTAGGCACCCCGTGCAGCCTTACAACCTTTCTGATATAACATCACTGCCAAGTAACGGTCCTGACTGAAAGACACGATGGGCTGACCCCATCGGCCCGGCTACTGGTCGAACGCATCCACGAACTCGTACGATGGTTAACTAGACTTGGGCCTAACACCCTCGTGATCCTACCACCTGGCGGGGCCACCACAAACTGACCCCACCATAAAACAGGTCATGGGTTGACCCGCGGCATGGCCTCAACCCGACCCACTCTCGCATAAACACTTGCTCCCCGATCCGGAACAATCTTACTAATCACGTTACGAAAACCTAGCGGTCTTCTTAGATCAACTACCCTCTTTCATTTTCCCACAACTCAGGAACTTATCACACAAACATATCTCACATGCACTATGCACTCCGATAAGGGTCAAACATAAAATACATCTTTTTCTCGAGATGGCCTTACCTCTAAGGTCTCTACGTATAAGACTCTAAGGTTCACACTTCCTCTATCCCCCAAATCTTACTCGGTTAACTAACCATGATATCTAATCATAATTTCCACTTATGTTATCTGAACATAATACTTAAGATATACTCATCTTACACGTACTAATCTCTAGAGGGTTAAGGATATACCTGTATCTACTGCTTCACTCCCCGTAGTCGTTCTAATCAAACCTGCCCCGTAGGGCGCATAGCTAGGGAAGATGATGAATCGTCATCGATCATGAAGGCCGAGTCCTTCTACTAGACATCCTTTCGACACACGGCCTCGACGGCCGCAGGTAAAACAAGTACCAACTAAAAGACGACACTTCGAGGACGTCACACATCGTGAACAACGGGAAAAATCGAATCCGGCCGGGCCGAACCTACGTGTAGCCGTGAACGGAAACTCGAGCTCGACCAACTCCGCTTACCCGAACGTTCAACCCGCGAGGACCACTCGATCTGGTGGATGTGCATATCCACTGGCCAAGCGATTCGCCTCGAAAGTTACTAAAGGACCCCGCTGCTCGCCTCTTCTGTCGCCTGGTTAACCCTTCGATCTCTACGCTTTGGCTCGCGCAGATAAGCCCGCATACGTGCCATGCTCAAGCCTAACTGAAGAATTACTCTTGCACAACCCTCTCTTAGGTATTCATCAAGACTCGCGGTATATCGGTATACTCTCTGGTAGCCAAATCTATAGCTAGTAACAGGGTCGCCTCTTTGCAATCTCTATTCTATGTTCCCGGTCGTGGAACTGAAGGTTCAACTTATCATGGCCGCAGTAGGAACTGCTGCCGCCGTGCTAAACTCTGCTGGGGCTGGTGATGTCGCAGAACTCCCCAAATGAAGCACCATGTCAGGTGATGACTGGGCCTGTGCCCACGCAACCCTCTGTGCTCTACTCGCAGCTCCCTCGGCTCCCTTGCCCTCCTGGGCTCGGGTTTGCCCTACGCGGAGGCATAACGATAAGGAAAAGAAATACGTTAGAGGGGTCCAACTTATCAGACAGCTCTAAGGCACGATCTCAGAATGAGAAGAATGGAAACCACTCCTAAATATCCTATAGCCTCCTGATTATTGGTGTGGTGCACAACACACCGATAATCAAGACTCTACTAGATACGGTCTGTAGACACTTTCCGAGGATTAACTGCTCTGATACCACTTTTGTCACGACCAACCCGCCCGTGGATCGTGCCTTACCGGGCACCCTAGTGATACAACATCGAGAAATCGGCGGAATATAAAACAATAACATGAAACAACATGAAGTATGAAATAATAACTGAGAAAAATTGCCTTTGGTATGTATATATGAAAACTTAAATTCAACAGCATATCCCATGACAACCACGCCACAACAAAGACTACAGCACTCTACGAATGATATGACAACCACGACGACGGGTTCCCATCATACCCCGAATGTAGCACCTACAACAACAGGGGACTATACGAAGATAAGCTCCGAGGAACAGAGCTTCCCAAACGCCGAATCGTGACCCCAAGAGCGAGGATCAACGATCGTGTACCTTTACCGCGGCATGAACGCAGCCCAAGGGCGAGGTCGCATAACAGTATGTATGTGAAATCAAAATATCAGAAATGAAATCATAGTAGTCTATATAAAGTAGAGACATGTATGATAACCAAACTACGCTTCACAATAAATAAGCGATATGTCAAGTCGTGGACTCACGCCTCAAAGTCATCACTCAAATATAACAATGGGTCTCACGCCACAACATCAATCATGCGTGGAATACCTTTCCTCACCGCTTAGCCTATGATATAAAAGCACCAAGGAATACACATGAACACCGTGTCCCACCGTGTCATCATTAAACCGCACGGTAAGTACGGCGCATAGCCGACTACGAAAACCCACAAGATAACAAGGTCATAAATCGTATCATGATCTGTCTGCACCGGCCACATGATCAAAGCCGCCACTCGCAGATCTAATGCGCGTGCCTAGCCCGAACTTCCCGTAGCTCGCGTGTGCCACTCCAATGGACGCATGAGGTATTCCCGCATCGAGGCTAGCTACTCCGGCAGCCGCCCCGACTCGTCGTCCGCGTAGCCACATAGACCGCATGACCACAAAGGCCGCACACTAACTCGAACTCCCGCATTCCGCATAGGCCACTGCACCGCATAAGGTATTCTCGAATCATAGGTCACACAGACCCGCCTGAGTCTACCCCGCATCGGAGGGCAGCTTAACCCCCGGAATCATGAGTGATACAATACTAACATAACGGCTTATCGTTTAAACAACATAAGCACAATCAAGGGAAACCCCTTTACACAAACATCACAAGATACTAACACACGTAGCATCCTAGCATGTTTACTTAACAAATCAACAAGAAAGTATTACAAGGCTATCACAAACCAACACAATCAAGTTATACACACAAGGTACTTTCTACTATATGATTAACAAGATCGGGTTTTTATCCCCAAAGTACTTCATACATTAACTCTTTAAAAGATACGTTACTTTCACAAAAGTCACACAATACCCGTAGTATATGAAAATAGAGTGATTATCTTTTGAAGTAAATCAAAACACTTCTCTTTGTAAAATCAAGTAACAACATTCTTTTCCAAACGTTCCAAGTTTGCCTAATTTCAATTACTCAAGTTTCTCATTTTCGAAAGGTTTGTAGTTCATAGTTTTAATCCTTTAAAACAATTTGAGAAACATATACCTTATGTGTGAGTAGGTTATTCTTGTTCATAACAATCTTGATACAACAACCATGATGTAGGAAATGTAATATCATTTTGTCTCATCTTAGCTTCTATGCAGATGGTAGTTTCTACTGGTTTTAATAATACTTTATTAGTCAAAACATTTCCCTTTATTAGCGCTGCTGTGGTTTGTTCGATACTTATTCTGATTTCCGAAATCAGTAAAACATAATTCCTTTTGAAAACCAAGTACTCATTACTCACGAATGAGGTTTCACACTTTTTAACAAAATTCAACTAAGTCAAGTCTCTTATCTTTTAAGATCAAGTCTCTTAACTTCTTAAATCAATAAATCATTCTTTTTATCTCTCTTAAGCCGTTATACCTAACTTCCCATAAAGCTAGTATAACTCTTAAGCTTTAAAACCAAGTATTACTCTTCTGTTAAAATGATTCAGTATTCTTTTGAAATACTTCAAGATTATTCAGGCTTAAGTCCGGAGACATTGCCGTAATTATTATTCAGTTAACACACGTACGTCTACCGTACTATATATATATTCTTTAAAATATCATGCTCAAGAGGATAGGAAGAATCACATACCTCGCGACGATTATCGACTATTAGCAAAACGCCCACGGCTATAACCCGGCTAGCCTTGTCCACCTTTCAAGTAGCACATGCTACTCACAGAACATTCAACCTATAAAGGTTATACAAGTCTATCAAAGTCTAGACTACTCGGTAGAATAAATCTAGATACAAGATTCTACGGAAATTTGGGCACTTTCTTCCTACCACAAACTTCACAAGTCTCATCAGAATACACCCATGTAAGTATTCAATTCTCTTCTTTAAATTCAGCTTAAGTCAAAAGACATTGCCGCACAACTATGTTCAGTTCTATATATAGTATACTTCAACTATATATTCCTACAACATGTAATTTCCAATTACAATAGAAGGTCAAGAGTGTTTACCTCGATAAGCCCAAAATTATCCAAGTATAAAGTCGATCCTGAGAAACGTTTAGCTCCTACTCCGGGTGCTCCAACCCGCTCCAAATAACCCTTAGAAGTTCTACGCAACTTCTTCTTAATACTCCAACCAACTATGGAGATTTTCCTTGGGTCGTTTTTGTGAAGGGAAGTATAGTATTTCTGGGCTTTTCGTATAAGTGTAATCTTGGAATACTACAAGGTATACGGCTAAGGAAATTTGGGTATAGTAACAATACTTTGGAGAGTATTTCTACTAGAAGGGGGGTACTCTCGACTGCTGGGAGGGCTCGCCGAGGGCCTCACCAGGGAGGGGAGGCTAGGACGAGACACTACACAAAGGGGGGGGAGAAGAGAGCTTTCAAGACTTAGCACAATTTTGTATGAAGAAGTTCATCAAAGGGGAGGGGTATTTATAGGTCAAGCCATGGCTAACCAATGGCCAAGATCAAGCCAAGTGTGGTGCAAGTGTAGGGCTAGGATTCACCCACGTGTACCTTATCCATCTACCCACAAAATATCCTACCAACTACTTGACAAAAAAGCCAAGACCAATCGTCCAAACCGCCCACCACAACGCCCAATATGAGGGTGACACTTGTCACCCTCCCGTTGGTCCAAAATGTTTCGTCTCTCGGAAAAATCCGCAAAAATTAGAAATGAAATAGCCGTAATTTATCCTACGCGAGTTGTGTAAAACGTTTCGTCGAAAAACGACTCTAACCGGGTGTTGTGCACAAAAATTGAACCTATGCCTAACTTTAAAGCCCAAACTTTTCTACGTACATCCTTACGTACATACTCTGAAAATACGGGGTATAACAAAAATCAGCGGAAATAAAAACTTAAACATACAAATAGATATGGATCAAGATAAAAGAAAATAGGCCAACCAAAACGGTTGCCTTTCAGCATATATATATATATCGACCTTTGAGCGAGCATAATCCTTACAACCCCGCCCACAACAAAGCTGCACTTAAGATTTTTACAACAACTATGACGGACAGGCCCCGCCATACCCCGAATGTACAAGAACCTGCTGACTGTGGTAACATACCAAAAGATAAGCCTCCAAGGAACGGAGCTTCCCAATACGCTGAAATGTGATCCTATAAGCGGATCGACAAATGTACTTACTGCGGATTGAACGCAGCTCAAGGCGAGGTCAAGACAACAGTACCAAGTATGTGAAATCAAAATATCAGAAATGAAATCATAATAGTCTATAAAAGCGGGAGACATGTATGATAACCAAACTACAAAGGTACACAACATATAACCAAATCATAAGTCGTGGACTCACGCCTCCAAATCATCACTGCGTGTGGAATTCCTTCCTCACCGGGCAGCCTATGATATAACAACACCAAGGAGTATACATGAACACCGTGTCCCACTGTGTCATAAAAACCGTGACGGCAAGTATAACTACGATCCGACCGTACCAATAATATTGTACAACCATATCATGGTCGACACGTGGCAAGTGCAATAGCCTCCACCGGCTCATCCTCGCGCCGTAGGCGACGGGGCAAGTGAATCGCCACGCACTGATCACAACCGTAAGTCACGGCTCCATCCAAACACCGACTCACGGCCGACACGCGGCAAGTGCACTAGCCTCCACCAGCCTCCTCCTCGCGCCACGTGGCGACGGGGCAAGTGAATCGGCTAAGCACCAGATCACAACCGTAAGTCACGATACTTCGCCGCGAAGCTGACACGTGGCAAGTGCAATAACCTATACCAGATCCATCTGCGTCATGTAGCTGACGGGGGCAAGTAAACAGGCTACGCACCCGATCACAATCGTACGTCACGATACTTCGCCATAAATAACCATAATGGTCACGCAGTACGTAATCCATCATCGGTGTAGACATGCCCATGTAACAATAATAATGGAAGCATACCCGGAATCTTCCGTCACCGCCAGACGCCCAAGTAAGTTCTCAACAAGTCAACCGCCTCCATCGAGACGCCAGTAGTATAGAAACACAATTTTTGCACAACAAAGGCTATCACAACAAACATAGGCAAGTTACACAACAACAAGCATAGGCAAGTTATACACAACTCAAGGTACTTTCATTTTATGTCAAAGTCCGGGTTTTAACCCTAAAGTACTACGTACGTTAACTTCCTTTTAAAGAGATCCATTCCTTTTATAAAAGTCACCCGATACCCGTAGTATGAAATTAGAGTGACTCACATTTTTAAGTAAACCAGAACACTTCCTTTTTTCTAAAATCAAGTAACAACATTCTTTTCCTAAAGTTCCAGTTTGCCTAATTTCAATTACTCAAGTCTCTTTATTTTAGAAAAGTTTCATAGTTCAATGTCTTAATCTCTTTTAAAACAATTGAGTAAGATATGCCATATATGTGAGCAGTTTATTCTTGTTTATAACTATCTTATTAAAGCAGCCATGATCTAGAAAATGTAATATCATTTTGTCTCATCTTAGTTTCTATGCAGATAGAGGTTTCTACTGGTTTTAATAATACCTCATTAGTCATTACATTTCCCTTTATTAACTGTCACACCCCGAAAATCGGGCCCGTGACTGGTGCCTTACCCCGGGCACCCTAGCGATACATTCATCAGAGAAAAATCAGCGGAACATAAAACATGAGTCATTATACAAGAGATATAATAAATAAACAGGCCAACCAAAACGGTTGCCTTCCGTATATACATAAAACCTGAACAGTTTAATCCTTTTACAACCCCGCCCACAACAAGATTACATGCACTCTAAGATATCTGACTATGACGGACAGTGGCTCGCCATACCCCGAATGTACAAGAACTTACAACTCGTGGAACACCTACCAAAAGATAAGCCTCCGAGAAACGAGCTTCAAACGCTGAATCGTGATCCTAAGAGCGAGGATCCACGACCGATGTACCTACCGCGGATGAACGCAGCCCGGGCGAAGAGGTCAAGACAACAGTACCAAGTATGTGAAATCAGCATAAAGTCAGAATGAAATCATACTAGTCTATATAAAGCAGAGACATGTATGATAACCAAACTACTGATCACAACATAAAATACCATCACTCCAATATAACTATGGGTCTCACGCCCACAACATCAATCGTGGTCGATCATGGCCGCATGCCGGAATATCAGACGGTGTAGACATGTCCACGTGACCTCAACAACAAGACAAAGAATCCAGGATGGAAGCATACCCGTGCGCTACGCATCGTGTCGTGATGTCCAAAGGGAAACAATAAGACAACTTTCCAAATGGACGATACCCGCAGCGCTACGATCGTGTCGTGATGTCCAGAGGGAAACAATAGACGGCATTCCAAATGGACGATACCCGCAGCGCCACGATCGTGTCGAGATGTCCAAAAGGAAATCACAAGGCGATAATCAAAATGGAAACATACCCGCAGCGCTACGATCGTGTCGAGATATCCAAAGCGATTAACCACAAGACCTTAACCAAATGGAAGCATACCCGCGCTACGATCGTGTCGAGATGTCCAAAGTGATTAACAACAATAATACTATCAGCGAGAACGCACTGCGGAATTTCTCCGCCACCGCAAGACGCCCAAGTAAGTTCTCAACAAGTCAACCGACTCCATCGAGAGACGCCAGAACACGTAAATACAACGCTTTGCACAACAAAGGTTATCACAATAAGCATAGCCAAGCTTCACAACAACAAGCATAGTATTCACAACAACACAAAGTACTTTCATTTTATACCAAAGTCCGGGGTTTTAACCCCAAAGTACTACATACGTAAGTTCTTTTAAAAGAGATCCATTTCTTTTATAAAAGTCACCCGATACCCGTAGTATTAGAATGACCAACCCACCTTCCTTTTCAAAACCAAGTAACAACATTCTCTTCCTAAGTTCCGCTTGCCTAGTTTCAATTACTCAAGCTTCTCATTTTCAAATGGTTTCATAGTTCCCAAACTTAATCACTTGATTCCTTTTAGAACAATTAAGTAACATATGTCATATACGTGAGTAGTTTATTCTTGTTTATAACGATCTTATTACAAAGACCATGATCTAGAAAATGTAATATCATTTTGTCTCATCTTAGCTTCTATGCGGATGGAGGTTTCTACCGGTTTTAATACAACACATCATTATTCAATACATTTTCCTTTATTAACGCCGCAATGGTGCTGCCGATACACATTCGATTCCCAAATCAAGAAACATTATCCCTTTAGAAACCAAGTACTCATTACTCACGAATGAGGTTTCACACAAACATCCACATTAAAACAAATAAGTTAAGTCTCTTATCTTATAAGATCAAGTCTCTTAACTTCTAACATCAGTAAACCATTTTCACTACATAAGGTCGTTATAACTAACTTCCCATAAAGCTATTATAACACCCTATGTTTTAAACCAACCAAATCACTTAGCACATGACGTCACCGTACTACATAGTTCACAACAATCATGCTAGAAAAGATAGGAAGAGGTTCACATACCTCGCGACGATTTATCGACAATAAGCAAAATGCTCCAAGTACTACAACCTTGCTAGCCCTTTCCACTCCTCGAGTAGAATACGCTACTCTTAGTACTTTCACCTATAAAGGTCACAAACGTCTATTAACCCCAAAACATAAGTTTCTATCTTTCTATAGAAAATTCGCAAAGACTCTCCCCGCAACAGCGTAAATCTCCTCCTCTATCGAGGCCGGCTACCAAGCAAACCAGGGGGGGGGGTTTTACACGTCTAACCGGACGTGTACAATTCTACACAAGCCTACTGCAATACAAATTCTATGTAAATACGCTTTAGTTCATTCTTAATTCTTCAGGCTTAAGTCAAAAGACATTGCCGAATACTAAGTATAGTTCCATATATAGTATACTTCAACTATATATCCTAACAAACATGTAATTTCCAATTACAATAGAGGGACAAGATAATTACCTCGATAAGCCCAAAATTATCCGAGTTTAATGTCGCTCCTGAGCAAGGTTTAGCTCCACTCCGTGCGCTCCAAACCACTCCAAACAACCCTTAGAAGTTCTAACCAACTTCTACTCAATTACTTCAACCAACTATGAAGATTTCCTTAGGGTTTCGGTTTGAGACTAAATAGGACAAAAGGTAGTATTTCCGGACTCTACGTAAAGAGGTATCTTTGGAATACTACAAGGTACAAGGCTAAGGTATTTTGGGCATTATAACAATACTAGGGGAGTATTTCTATACCACAACAAGGGGTATTATACGAAAACAACTAGCAGTGGTACCCCACGGCTAGCACCACAAAGTGGGGACCTTCTACCAAAGGCCACAAGGAGGAGGGAGGGGGAGAGGCTTAGGACGAGAGCTACTAGAGGGAGGGGAGGGATTTCAAGACTTAGACAAAGTGAGGAGTGAATGAATAAGTCTTCACAAGGGAGGGGTATTTATAGCAAACCCAAAGGCCAACCAATGGCCAAGATCTAGCCAAGTGCAAGGCAAGTGTAAGGCCAAGATCAAGCCAAGTGCACCCTAGACCCTACTCCTTAAAACCCTCACAAATATCTACACAAATATCAAGCCCAACTTGCCCCCTTGTTTCGGCCAAGTGCCGCCCCACTTGTCTCCATGTGGGTGACACTTGTCACCCGCCGTTTGTTCCAGATTGTTTCGTCTCTCGCAAAAATCCCAAAAAAAAAAAAACCCCATAGCCGTAATTTTCCCTTCGCAAGTTACGCAAAACGTTTCGTCGAAAAACGACTCTAACCGGGTGTTGTGCCCAAATGTAAAATCGGCCAAGGGTGCCACATGGGGGTGACACGTGTCGCCCCCCGATTCGCCCAGAATATTTCGTCTTCCGAAAATATCCAATTTACCTAAATCTCAAAACAAAGCGGGCCTACAAAATCAGAATTTCTCCGTGGGCCCCACGTGACCATTTCCAAAAATAAAATTCCATAATTCTCTAATATTCCAGAAGTCCGACACCAAACTGGGAATCCACCCCATTAACGAACCTTTTTCCTTCACAAAACCGAAACTTTTCTCGTGGAAAAAATCACCTCTTTCTTCCTTTCCAATCTTTCTGCCAGATTCTCGCACGCACGCCCTGCATACATACTCGGAAATACGGGTATAACATTCTCCTCCTTAGAAACATTCGTCCCGAATGTTCCTTCACAAGACGGATATCGAAGCTCTTCTAACAAATTGCCAACGCCATACCGTCACGAAATAACACACGTTATCTTCCTTCCTTACTCGTCGTGCCCTTCTCGAACACTTGAACTCTTCTAGCATACGCACTCACACTTCGCCATCGCCAGTTCCCAAAACCTTGGAGTCACCACCTCCAAACTTGGTCATCTTACTAACCTCAAACTTCCTTAAGGCCATTCC
The DNA here is from genome assembly GCA_029844215.1 of Przewalskia tangutica. Classification (NCBI taxonomy): domain Eukaryota; kingdom Viridiplantae; phylum Streptophyta; class Magnoliopsida; order Solanales; family Solanaceae; genus Przewalskia; species Przewalskia tangutica. The sequence goes on from CM056727.1 coordinate 73,238,191, forward strand.
GGCCTTTACGAACCGCTCGTCGAACGCGCCCACGAACTCATACGATGATCATACAAACTTGGGCCTAGCATCCTCGTGACCCTACCACCGCGGACCACCTAACCGACCCCACCTTAATCTGCCACGGGTTGACCGTATCACGCCCTCAACCCGACCCACAACCGTGCAAACTCTTGTTCCCGATCCGAACAATCTTACTAATTCACATCATGAAAGCTACCACTTCCATCTCACACTACCCACGGACTTATCACACAAATAAATCCCACGTATACTACTACTCGATAAAAGTCAAACATAAACGAATCTTTAATCTCAAGACGACCTTACCCCTAAGGTCTCGCCGTGACATAGTCTAAGGTTCATACTTACCATGCCCCCATACGTAACCTCCCAACTAAACATGTTTTCAAACTCACAATATCACAATGCTATCCGCATAGCACACAATAATGAGATCATCATAACAAGCATACCAAAACTCTAGAGGGTTAAGGATATACCGCTACCGCCCACTCTAATCATAGGCTGCCGCAGGCGCATACCGTAGGTGATAAACCAGCCACAGATCCCGGCCGAGTCGAACATCCGCGCTTCCATTGGTCGGACAGTTCCTCGAAAATGGCCCGCTGGCCGCATGCAAAACAAACTCCCAATCTAGCACGACACTCTCCAAAATGGAGTCTACCACAATGGTCACAACGAGGTAGGGTGGCTTCACCGTTAACACCCCGCTCGCCAAAATCAACCTCGAGCCCCGACCGCCTCCTCAAGACGGTGAGGACCACTCAGACCTGGGTATATAACTAGCTCGCCGCCGAGGCGGTCCGCCTCGAAGCCACCAAAGGACCTCGCCGCCCCGGCCCTCTTCGCGATCCAGTCATTCCGCCGACCCTCCGTGCCTCACATCCTAGTGCATGAGCTCGCATGCGGCAATGTCCATGCCTACCAAGAGAAACACCCGCACAAGACTCGCCATATAATCATCAAGCGGTGACGTAGCGATGCACCCTATCCTCCATATTCGCAACTAGCGCAGGACATATCGAGCCAAAGAATCGAACTCGACATTGTACTCCCGACAAGGCGCCTCTCTGCCTCAAGAATAAAATCGTTTACCGCGTGCTCCTCATCCGCGGAGGCAAGAAGTGCGTGAGAAAGCCCCCAAAACTCATCCCATACTGCTGAGTGCATGCTCTCCCGAGAAAGCTCCCATGAATCAAACCAATCGATCATGGTATCACGCATGACGCGAACCAAAGGTCACAGACTCGGTCTTCAAGCCTTGATCACCCGCATGATCCGTCAGAATCGCCGGATGAACTCTCGCGATCATCCTCGTGCCTCGACCAGAAACTCGCGCTACAACTCGAAAGTCCCGTAGCCTCAAACTATTCGCTCGGGGTGAACCATCATGCATCGAACCGAATCGCTGCGATCCACTGCCCTCATATTCGCCACAACTCGCCAACAATCGCCATCTCTTGTAACCATCTCTCTCGCCTGCATCGTGGACCGAGGCTCGTGCATCAGAGTCTCACGCCCACGGCCGCGCTCTAAACTCGCTGGCCGGGCGATCGCGAAACCCGCCGTCAAGCACAACTCGTATTGCTCGCTCGCGCTCGCATTTCTCTCAGATCTCACTAGCAGCACTCTCGGCCGCTTTGCCTTCTCGGGCTCGTTGCTGCGCGAGGCATAATCGGTAAAAACGAGATACGCGAGGGTACAACTTACAACACTGACTCTAAGGCACGATCTCGAATGAGAAGAATGGAAACCAATCCTAAATGTCCTATAGCCTCCGATTATAGATGTGGTGCACAACACACCGATAATCAAGACTCTACTAGACACGGTTCAGTAGACACTTTCCGAGGATTAATCGCTCGATACCACTATGTCACACCCAAAATCGGGCCCGTGATCGTGCCTTACCTCGCACCCTAGCGATACATTCATCGAGAAAAATCAGCGAACATAAAACATGAGTCATTATACAAGAGATATAATAAATAAACAAAGCAACCAAAACGGTTGCCTTCAGATATACATAAAACTCCGAATGCTTTAATCCTTTTACAACCCCGCCACAACAAGATTTCTGCACTTAAGATATATTAATGACTATGACGACAGTGGCTCTCGCCATACCCCGAATGTACAAGAACTTACAACTCAGTGGAACACCTACTAAAAGATAAGCCTCCGAGAAACGGAGCTTCAAACGCTACCGAATCGTGATCCTAAGAGCGAGGATCCACGACCGATGTACCTCTACCGCAGATGAACGCAGCCCGGCGAGGTCAAGACAACAGTACCAAGTATGTGAAACTGCATAAAGTCAGAAATGAAATCATACTAGTCTATATAAAGCGGGAGACATGTATGATAACCAAACTACGCTCACAACATAAAACACCATCACTCCAATATAACTATGGGTCTCACGCCCACAACATCAATCGTGGTCGATCACGGCCGCATGCCCCTAATATCGTGATCGGTGTAGACATGTCCATGTGACCTCAACAACAAGACAGCAATCCAGATGGAAGCATACCCGCGCGCTACGCATCGTCGCGATGTCCAAAGGGAAACAATAAGACAACTTTCCAAATGGACGATACCCGCAGCGCCACGATCGTGTCGCGATGTCCAGAGGGAAACAATAGACGGCATTCCAAATGGACGCATACCCGCGGCGCCACGCATCGTGTCGTGATGTCCAAAAGGAAATCACAAGGCGATAATCAAATGGAAACATACCCGCAGCGCCACGATCGTGTCGCGATATCCAAAGCGATTAACCACAAGACCTTAACCAAAATGGAAACATACCCGTGCGCTACGCATCGTGTCAGTATCTCCAAAGTGATTAACAACAATAATACTATCAAGTGAACGCACTGCGGAATTTCTCCGCCACCGCCAAGACGCCCAAGTAAGTTCTCAACAAGTCAACCGACTCCATCGAGAGACGCAGAATACGTAAATACAACGCTTTGCACAACAAAGGTTATCACCATAAGCATAGCCAAGCTTCACAACAACAAGCATAGGCAAGTTTCACAACAACACAAAGTACTTTCATTTTATACCAAAGTCCGGGGTTTTAACCCCAAAGTACTACATACGTAAGTTCTTTTAAAAGAGATCCATTTCTTTTATAAAAGTCACCCGATACCCGTAGTATTAGAATGACCAACCCACCTTCCTTTTCAAAACCAAGTAACAACATTCTCTTCCTAAGTTCCAGTTTGCCTAGTTTCAATTACTCAAGCTTCTCATTTTCAAATGGTTTCATAGTTCCCAAACTTAATCACTTGATTCCTTTTTAGAACAATTAAGTAACATATGTCATATACGTGAGTAGTTTATTCTTGTTTATAACGATCTTATTACAAAGCCATGATCTAGAAAATGTAATATCATTTTGTCTCATCTTAGCTTCTATGCAGATGGAGGTTTCTACTGGTTTTAATACAACACATCATTATTCAATACATTTTCCTTTATTAACGCTGCAATGGTCTGTCGATACACATTCTGATTCCCGAAATCAGTAAAACATTATCCCTTTAGAAACCAAGTACTCATTACTCACGAATGAGGTTTCACACAAACATCCACATTAAAACAAATAAGTTAAGTCTCTTATCTTATAAGATCAAGTCTCTTAACTTCTAACATCAGTAAACCATTTTCACCTACATAAGGTCGTTATAACTAACTTCCCATAAAGCTATTATAACACCCTATGTTTTAAACCAACCAAATCACTTAGCACATGTACGTCTACCGTACTACATAGTTCACAACAATCATGCTAGAAAAGATAGGAAGAGGTTCACATACCTCGCGACGATTTATCGACAATAAGCAAAATGCTCCAAGTACTACAACCTTGCTAGCCCTTTCCACTCCTCGAGTAGAATACGCTACTCTTAGTACTTTCACCTATAAAGGTCACAAACGTCTATTAACCCCAAAACCTAAGTTTCTATCTTTCTATAGAAAATTCAAAGACTCTCCCCGCAACAACAGAAATCTCCTCCTCTATCGAGGCCGGCTACCAAGCCAACCAGTGGGGTTTTACACGCCTAACCTGACGTGTACAATTCTACACAAGCCTATCGCAATACACCCCATGTAAATACAGCTTTAGTTCGCTTCTTAATTCTTCAGCTTAAGTCAAAAGACATTGCCGAATACTAAGTATAGTTCCATATATAGTATACTTCAACTATATATCCTAACAAACATGTAATTTCCAATTACAATAGAGGACAAGATAATTACCTCGATAAGCCCAAAATTATCCGAGTTTAATGTCGCTTCCCGAGCAAGGTTTAGCTCCACAGGCGCTCCAAACCACTCCAAACAACCCTTAGAAGTTCTAACCAACTTCTACTCAATTACTTCAACCAACTGAAGATTTCCTGTGGTTTCGGTTTGAGACTAAAAGGACAAAAGGTAGTATTTTGACTCTACGTGAAAGAGGTATCTTTGGAATACTACAAGGTACAAGGCTAAGGTATTTTGGGCATTATAACAATACTAGGAGTATTTCTATACCACAACAAGGGTATTATACGAAACAACTAGGCTAGTGGTACCCTACGGCTAGCACCACAGCTGTGGACCTTCTCGCCAAAGGCCACAAGGAGGAGGGAGGGGAGAGGCTTAGGACGAGAGCTACTAGAGGAGGAGGGATTTCAAGACTTAGACAAAGTGAGGAGTGAATGAATAAGTCTTCACAAGGGAGTGGTATTTATAAGAAACCCAAAGGCCAACCAACGGCCAAGATCTAGCCAGTGCAAGGCAAGTGTAAGGCCAAGATCAAGCCAAGTGCACCCTAGACCCTACTCCTTAAAACCTCACAAATATCTACACAAATATCAAGCCCAACTTGCCGCTTGTTTCGCCAAGTCGCCCCCACTTGTCTCCATTGTGAGGTGACACATGTCACCCTCCCGCTGGTCCGAATGTTTCGCCTCTAAAAATCCGCAAAAACAAAACGACATAGCCGGAATTTTCCTTCGCAGTTACGCAAAACGCTTCAAAAAAACGACTCTAACCGGGTGTTGTGCCCAAATGTAAAATCGGCCAAGGGTGCCACATGGGGGTGACACGTGTCGCCCCCCGATTCGCCCAGAATATTTCGTCTTCCGAAATATCCAATTTACCGGAAATCTCAAAAACAAAGCTGCCCTACAAAATCAGAATTTCTCCGTGGCCCCACGTGACCATTTCCAAAATAAAATTCCATAATTCTCTAATATTCCAGAAGTCCGAATACCAAACTGGGAATCCAATTCCCATTAACGAACCTTTTTCCTTCACAAAACCGGAAACTTTTCTCGTGGAAAAAATCACCTCTTTCTTCCTTTCCAATCTTTCGCCAGATTCTCGCACGCACGCCCTCGCATACATACTGGAAATACGGTATAACATTAACGCCGCATGGTTTATCGATACTCATTCGATTTCAAATCAAGAAACATTATTCCCTTTTAAAAACCAAGTACTCATTACTCACGAATGAGGTTTCACACAAAATTCATATTAATTCATTTAAGTCAAGTCTCTTATCTTTTAAGATCAAGTCTCTTAACTTTTAAAATCAATAAACCATTCATTTTATCTTCTTAAGTCGTTATACCTAACTTTCCATAAAGCTAGTATAACTCTTAAGCTTTTAAAACCAAGCATTATTCTTCTTTCAACAAGGTTTCTTAATTCTTTGAAATACTTCAAGATTCTTATTATTCAGCTTAAGTCAAAAGACATCACAGAAACTATATTCGCTTAACACCGCACGCCTACCGTACTATGTATATATATTCTTGTAAAATACTTCCGCATTCTTATTATTCGTGCTTAAGTCAAAAGACATTGCCGCATAATTACGCTCGCTTAACACACGACGCCTACCGTACTATATATATTCCTTTAAAATATCATGCTCAAGAGTATAGGAAGAATCACATACCTCGCGACGATTATCGACTATAAGCAAAACGCCCACGGCTATAATCCGCTAGCCTTGTCCACCTTCCAAGTAGTACATGCTACTTGCGTAACATTCAACCAATAAAGGTTATAAGTTCATCAGAAATACACCCTATGTAAGTACGCTTTAAGCTTCTACTTTAATACTCTTACGATGTGATTTCAGTTCAAGTCTTTTCTCAGAATATCCTTCTATTACGCTTCAATTCTCTTCTTTGAATCTTATATTCATTTCTATACAACTACAAGATGTAATTTCCATTTACAATAGAAGGATAGGATTATTTACCTCTGTAAGCCCCAAAATTATCCAAGTGTTAATGTCGATCCCGAGCAACGCTTAGCTCCTACTCCGGTGCTCCAACCCGCCCAACAACCCTTAGAAGTTCTACGCAACTTCTACTTAACACTTCAACCGACTATGAAGGTTTTCCTTAGGGTTTCGTTTTGGATCGAGGGGAAGTATAATTGTATTTCGGGCTTTTCAGATGTATAACCTGGGAATACTACAAGGTATTTGGGCCAAGGTATTTGGGTATAGTAACAATACTTGAGAATACTTTTCTACCAAGGGGTGTGTATTATACGAAAACTACAAGGCAAGGGGGTACTTTCGCCTCACCACTAGAGGGGGAGTACCCTCTCGCCAAGGCTTCTCAAAAGTGGGGGGGCTTTGACGAAAACAACTCACAAAGGGGGAGGGATTTCAAGACTTGGAAAATGATTTTTGGATGAAGAAAGTCTTCAAGTTAGGGGAGTATTTATAGGCCAACCAATGGCCAACCAATGGCCAAGATGAAGCCAAGTGCTAGGCAAGTGTAGGGCTAGGATTTAACCATGTGTACCTTATCCATCTACCACACCAACTATCACAAAATATCCTACCTAACCAAGACCCCCCAAATCGCCCATTACTGCCCACAATCACGTCCAATGTGAGGGTGACACATGTCACCCTCCCGTTGGTCCAAAATGTTTCGTCTCAAGGAAAAATCCGCAAAAATTATAAATGACATAGCCGGAATTTTCCCTTCGCAAGTTTAGTAAAACGTTTCGTCGAAAAACGATTCTTTTCGGTACTTGTGTACAAATTTCGAACCTTGCCAACCTTAAGGCTTAAATTTTCATACGTACGCCCTCACGTACATACTCTGGAAATACGGAGTATAACATTCTCCCCTCCTTAGAAACATTCGTCCCGAATGTTCCTTCTCAAGACGGATAACGATAAAGTTCTTCTAACAAGTTGCCAACGCCACACCTGGCCACGAAATAACACACATTCTCTTCCTTCCTTACTCGTCGTGCCCTTCTCGAACACTTGAACTCTTCTAGTATACGTACCACACTTCGCCATCGCCGCTTTCCAAAACTTTGAGTCACCACCTCCAAACTTGGTCATCTTACTAACCTCAATCTTCCTTAAGGCCATTCCGGCCTTCACGATCCGCTCGTCGAACATATCCACGAACTCATACGATGGTTATCTAAACTGCCTAGCACCCTCGTGACCCTACCACCCGGCGACCACCTCGAATCGACCCAACCCCAAACCGGCACGTTGACCCGCAACATGGCCCCAACCCGACCCACTTAACGCATCAAGCTCTTATTCCCCGATCCGGAACAATCTTACCTATACAGGTCATGAAAGCTACCACTTCCATTTTACACCACCCAAGGAATTTTCCCCCCATTACTCCACGTATACTTATACATTTTGACAAAGATCACCCGCAAAATCTTGTACTCAAGACGGCCTTACATCTAAGGTCTCAACTGTAATATTCTAAGGTTCATCATTTTCTCACCCCCAGGCTTACCCTCTTTCACTAACCAGGTTTCTAAATCATATTTTTGCACAAAGCTATCCGAACATAACACTAAACACATCATCATAACATCAATACATACAAAACTCTAGAGGGTTAAGGATATACCTGAAAAATAGGCGGTTCAAAGGACCGCTAAAACTGGGAACTTCCACTGTGACTCTATCGTGGCTCGCCGGCATGAACATCCCGCTTAGCTATGGAAGGTGAAGAACCCGCAATCGATCTAGTAGTCAGTGCTATCCCACCAGCTACTCGGGTCCGACAGCCGTCAAATGGCCCTGTCGGCCGCAAGTATAACAATCTCCCAAACCAGTACGACATTCCCCCCTATGGGCTTTACCACAACGGCCACACTGAGATACGGGTGGCCTCATCCGGCGAGTACTTCTATTCCCGAAAATCAAACACGGGAGCCCCGACCGCCTCCCGAATATCCCGGCGTCCCGGCGCCGGAGGACCACTGCATCCGGGCGGAGGTACATAACTAGTTCTGGCCAGGCGTCCGCCTCGAAAGTTATCAAAGGACCTCGCTGCTCGCCCTCTTCGCTGATTCGTCATTCCGTCGACCTCTCCGCTCCTCACATCCCAGTGCATAAGCCTGCATGCGGGCAATGTCCATGCCCGGCTGAAGAGCTACACCCGAACAAGCCTCTGCCAAGTAGTCATCGATCCTGGTGACGTAGCGGTGCACTTTGTCCTCCATACAGGCTACTAACGCGGGGACATACCGAGCCAATGAGTCGAACTCCACATTGTACTCCCGAACCGTACGCCCGCTCTGCCTCAACACCAAAAATCTGTTTACCGAGCCCTCTCGCCGCGAGGCAAGAAATGTGCAAGAAATGCCTCGATAACTCGCTCCATACGGCCGAAGTGCATGCTCTCCCGGACAGCTCCCATGAATCAAAACTACCGATCATGTATCACGCACCGATGCGAACCTAGACCACCGACTCGGTCTCCGATGCTCGATCACTCACGATCCGTCAGAATCGCTTCGGATGAACTCCTCGCGATCATCCTCGTGCCTCGACCTATAAAACTCGCGGGCTACAACTCGTAAAATCCCGTAGCCTCAAACTATCCGATCTAAGGTGAACCACCGGTGCATCGAACCGCCGGCCCAAATTTATCTCATGTCCGCCACAACTCGCAAGCAATCGCTATCTCCTTGTAACCCATCTCCTCTACCCTGCATCGCGGACTGGAGGCTCGTGCATCGTGGGTCTCAGAGAATGTCGCCGCTTCCTCGCAGCCTCCTCTCGCCGCTTGCCCTTCGGGCCCGGCCGCTAGCGGAGGCATAATCGTAAAAATGAAATACGTCATAGGGGTCCAACTTATCACACAGCTCTAAGGCACGATCTCAGAATGAGAAGAATGGAAACCAATCCTAAATGTCCTGCAGCCTCCTGATTATAGATGTGGTGCACAACACATCGATAATCAAGACTCTACTAGACACGGTCCGTAGACACTTTTCGAGGACTAATCGCTCGATACCACTTTTGTCACGACCAACCGGCCCGGATCGTGCCTTACCCCGCACCCTAGTGATACAACATCGAGAAAAATCAGCGAAATAAAAACTTAAACATACAAATAGATATGGATCAAGATAAAGAAAATAGGCCAACCAAAACGGTTGCCTTTTCAAAGATATATATATATATCGACCTTTGAACGCCATAATCCTTACAACCCCGCCCACAACAAAGCATGCACTTCTAAGATTTTTACAAAAACTATGACGGGACAGGGCCCCGCCATACCCCTGAATGTACAAGAACCTACAGACTCAGGGTAACATACCAAAAGATAAGCCTCCGAAGGAACGGAGCTTCCCAATACGCTGAAATGCGATCCTATAAGGGAGGGAGGGAGAATTTGCCTTGGAAGGATATTTCAAGTGTGGATGAAATTAAGTCTTGCAACAAAGGGGTATTTATAGATAAATCAATGGCTAGTATTAAAGTAAATGTAAGGTGAGGATTGGGGACATGTGTGTGGGTAAGTTGCCAACCATTTGTCCACCACAAAAATGGGACAAGTGGCTTGCCACTTGTCCCCCAAATAAAACGTCCAAGTGCCCTAACTTTCGGCCATAGGGCCACATGGGGGTGACACGTGTCGCCTGCACTGCAAAATATTTCATCTTCCAAAATATCCGCAATGCCAAAAATCCAAAAATAAAGTCCCCACAAAACCAGAATTCTCCCGTGGGCCCCACGTGACCAATTTCGGAAATAAAATTCCATAATTCTTAAATATTCCAAAAAGTCCGAATACCAAATCTGGGAATCCAATTCCCATAAACGAACCTTTTTCCTTCACAAAATCCGGAAACTTTTCCGTCGAAAAATCACATCTTTCTTCCTTTTAATTTAAATGTCGTATTCTCGTACGTACGTCCTCATATACATACCCTGGAACTACGGGGTGTAACAGCTATTATAACACTTTATGTTTTAAACCACCCAAAACTCGTTTAGCACACGTACGTCTACCGTACTACATAGTTCACAACAATCATGCTAGAAAAGATAGGAAGAGGTTCACATACCTCGCCACGATTATCGACAAATAGCAAAACGCTCCAAGCACTTCAACCCGTCGGCTACTCCTTAAGACAAGTAGATCACGCCACACGTAGTACTTCACTCCTAAAATGGTCATAGTACTTATATCAAACCTTACTTACCACTGAAGACTTATACCAATAAAAAGCCCTCTAATTCTACGGAAAAATTCGGCAGCACTTCCCCCGTTTTTACATACTTTTCCACCTTTTTCAAGGCCTGATAACAGTAACCAACATGCCACATTTAAGGCGCAGCATTTCCGAAATTTAAAGAAGGGGATCACACGCCCAAACGGACGCGATTAACAATCTTCCCCTTAACAACAACAACAACAACAATTAACGAAGGGGATCACACGCCCAAACAAACGCGATTAACAATCTTCCCCTTAACAACAATGTAAATACAGTCCAATGTAAATACAGTCCAAAGTAAATACAGTCCTTAAGTTGGGGTCCTTGGCCAACTTTTTCCATTTTACTTATCCACTTACTTCATTAGTCATCCAACTTATATTCCATCTTAATATAAGTTATAGTTACTTTGTTATTACTTCTTAACAAGTAAGATACGTTGGATACGTTTGATACGTTTTAATGGCCAAATGCCAATCCTTTCTTTTAACAAGTTAACAAGATCCAACTCCTCCAAACTTTACTCCATATATTATATATTCCATAATATACTTATAATATATGTATAATAACCAATTCACAAAGAGGTTTAAGTTTCACTACCTCAAATAGCCCAAGAATATCCAAGTTCTTAAAGTCGCTCCAAGCAAGTCTTAGCTCCAAATCCTTACGTTTCAATCCGCTACAAGCAACCCATAGAAGCTCCTAACCAACTTCTCTTCAAGATTCAACTCCAAAAAATGAAGAACACTTAGGTTTCAAAGATGACAACTTTCGGCCAAGGCATCCCTTCAAGGCTAGGGGTGTGAAATCTTTTCCAACTCTTGGTACTCAATCTTACTAACACCTTAGGGAAGAACACTTAAGAGTTTAAGAATTGTTGGACAAATTTTGTTCAAGAAATGGCACCATGGCCGAGAGCTACACGGCGGAGTATGAGGGTTTTCTCAAGTCTTGAAATGGTTAAGTGTGGAAGATTTCATCAACTAGTAGTGTATATATAGGACAACCAAGGGCTAGGATGAAGGCAAGTGTATGGTAGAGATTGAGGACAAGTGTGTGTGGGTCCCACAAGCCATTTGTCCACACTAAAAATATCTTGCAAGACAAGGCCACTTGTCTTGCCACTTGTCAAGTAATTTCGGCCAAGAGCCACCTAGGGGGTGACACGTGTCGCCCTCCTATTCGTCCAAAATATTTCATCTTCCCAAAATATCCATAAAGGCCAAAATCTCGAAAACAAAGTGGGCCCCACAAAACCGTAAATTTCTCCCGTGGGCCCCACGTGACCAATTCCGGAAATAAAATTCCATAATTCTCTAATATTCCAAGAAGTCTGAATACCAAATCTGGGAATCCAATTCCCATTAACGAACCTTTTTCCTTCACAAAATCCGGAAACTTTTCCGTCGAAAAATCACATCTTTCTTCCTTTCCAATTTTATTGTCGTATTCTCGTACGTACGTCCTCGCATACATACCCTGGAACTACGGGGTGTAACATTCTTCCCCCCTTAGAAACATTCGTCCCGAATGTTCCTTCTAAGTCTCCAAACATACATGCGCCGGTATAGTCTTCACTACTATACTTACGAAACCAATCATGCCACACAGGGCCATAATATCACATACGCGCGAAACCCAAATCCAAACCAACGAGGAATCACCTCTAAGATGTAAAGCAATACTAACTCTCACTCCTAGTCCAAAGGATACTCTCTTCGCACCATCACTTCACAAAAATGATCACTTCCTTCCTCTTAACACATGTTCGCTTCCTTTCTTACTCGTCGTACCTTTCTCGTACACCCGAACTCTTTCTAGTACACGTACCATATTTCCGTCATCACTTCAGTTTCCAAAACATTGGAGTCACTACCTCCAATTTGGTCATCTTACTAGCTTCAAATTCTTTTAAGGCCATTCTCGGCCTTCACGATCCGATTATGGTCGAACTCATCCACGAACTCATACGATGGTTACCTAAACTTGGGCCTAGCACCCTCGTGACCCTACCACCTGGCAGGACCACCTCAAACTGACCCCACCTTATTCCGGGATACGGGTTGACCCGCAATATGGCCTCAACCCGACCCACAGTCGCGCCAAACTCTCTCGTTCCCCGATCCGGAACAATCTTACTAATTCACGTCATGAAAGCTACCACTTCCATCTCACACTACCCATGTAATTATCCCACAATATATTTTTTTTTACGCATACCAAGTACTTCGACAAAGACCAACCGTAAAATCACCCACTCAAGACGGCCTGGCATCCAAGGTCCTAACTGTTATAAATTCTAAGGCTCACAATTGTCTCGTCCCCAGTCTTACCCTTTTTCTAACCAGGCTTCTAAATCATATTTTACCACAATCCAACCAAACATAATACTAAACACATCATCATAACATCAAAACAAACTAGTCTCTAGAGGGTTAAGGATATACCTGACAATCAAAATAGGCGGTTCAAGGGACCTCTAAAACTGGGAACTTCCACCGCGACCTCTGCCGTGGCCTGCCGGTATATGGACATCCTACCTAGCTATTGAAGGTGAAGAAACCGCAACTGATCCCGTAGTCTGTGCTATCCCACCAATGACACCTCTGGTCGGACAGTTTCTCGCAAAATGGCCCTGCTGGCCGCATGTAAAACAAATTCCCAAACTAGCACGACACTCCCCACAATGGAGCCTACCACAACGGTCACAACGAGGTAGGGGTGGCTTCATCTGGCTAACACCCATGCTCCCGAAATCTAAACCTCGAGCCCGACCGCTTCCTCGAACACTCCCGACGCCCCAAGATCCGCGGAGGACCACTGAATCGGATGAGGTATATATTCGGGTCACGCGGAGGTCCGCCGCCTCAAAGTTACCAAAGGACCTCGCTGTCTTGGCCTCTTACGCTGATCATGGTCCCTACGCCGGCCTCTACGTTCTCCATCTCCGTGCATAAGCTCAGATACTGCAATGTCCATGCCCTACCAAGAGCTACACCCGAGCAAGACTCGCCAAGTAGTCATCGAGCCCCGTGATGTAGCGGCACTCGCCCTCCATATTTGCCAATAACGCAGGACGACGAGCCAACGAGTCGAACTCCACGTTGTACTCCCTAACCGCACGCCCCGCTCGCCTCAAAGATCGTAAATTGCCGGCCTGCTCTCTCATCTGCGAGGCAAGAAATGGCCGAGAAATGCCTCAGAAATCGCCCAAATACCGGAGGCGCATGCTTCCCGACAACTCCCACGACCAAACCACGATCGCAAAGATCACGCAGCCGATGCGAACCTAAGACCACCGACTCGGTCTCCAAGCCTTGATCACTCTACGATCCGTCAGAATCGCTTGATGAACTCCCGTGGATCATCCTCGTGTCTCACCAGAACTCGTGTGGACTACAACTCAAGAAGTCCCGAAGTCCTCAACTATCGGCTCTGGGGTGCACTACCGGTACCACCGGCTCCCGTCTGTCCTCATGTCTCGCCATAAGCCTAACTAGTAACTGGGCCATCTCCTTGTAATCCATATCCTCTGCTCTCGCCGGACTGAGGCTCAGCATCGTGGTCTCTATAGATCGCCGCTTCTACTCGCAGCTCCTCTCACGCTTTGCCCTTCTGGGCCCTGGTTGCCTTGCGCGGAGGCATAACTAGTATATGAGAATACGTCAGAGGGAGTCCAACTCATAAAACAACTCTAAGGCACGATCTCAGAATGAGAAGAATGGAAACCAATCCTAAATATCCTGTAGCCTCCTAATTATAGATGTGGTGCACAACACACCGATAATCAAGACTCTACTAGACACGGTCTGTAGACACTTTCCGAGGATTAACTGCTCTGATACCACTTTTGTCACAACCCGACCTCGGGCCCGCGACTGGTGCCTTACCCCGGGCATCCTAGTGATACAACATCAGAGAAAATCAGCGGAATTAAAAACTTAAACATATGAACAAAATGAAAAGAAACAGGCTAACCAAAACGGTCACCCTTCTGTATATAAACATAAAACCCGAACAGTTATATCCTTTTACAAACCCTGCCCACAATAGTACTACAGACCTCTAAGAGTTTTTATAACAACTGTGATGGGACAGGGCCTCGCCATACCCCTGAATGTACAAGTACTTACAATGACAGGGGACTATACCAAAAGATAAGCCTCCGGAGAAACGGAGTTTCCCAATACGCAGAACCGTGATCCTAAGAGCGAGGATCAACAACTGGTCTACCTCTACCTGCGGCATGAACGCAGCCCCACGAAGGAGGTCAGTACAACAGGTACCAAGTATGTGAAACTGAAAAATATTGTAAGTGAAACCATAACAGTCTATATAAAATAGGAGACATGTATGATAACCAAACTACAATTCATAATATAATTTACCAGACATGTCAAGTCAGGGACTCACGCCCGTAAAGTCATCACTCAAATATAACTCGGGAATTTAACCCGCACAACGGCCGCATGCCCCGGCATCTTACCTCGGTACAAGCATGGCCATGGAACCATCCTAATGAAAGCATACCCGTGGGCCACCCATCGTGTCAGTATGTCCAAAGGAAATAACAAGATAACAATCATAATGGAAGCATACTCGTGGGCCACCCATCGTGTCAGTATGTCCAAAGCAAATAACAAGATAACACTCCTAATGGAAGCATACCCGGCCACCCATCGTGTCGGTATGTCCAAAAGGAAATAACAAAATAACAATCAAAGTGGAAGCATACTCGTGGCCACCCATCGTGTCGTGATGTCCAAAGCAAATAACAAGATAACACTCCTAATAGAAGATACCCGGCCACCCATCGTGTCAAGATGTCCAAAAGGAAATAACAAAATAACAATCAAAGTGGAAGCATACTCTGGGCCACCCATCGTGTCAAGATGTCCATCGATCAACGGATAGCCGCCCTCCAACGAGACGCAGAGCACGTAAATACAACACTTGCACAACAAAGGTTATCACCACAAGCATAGGCAAGTTCAACATACTTTTAGACATTCTTTTAATTACAACAAAACCGGATTTTAACCCCAAGGTACTACGTACTTAAATTCTTTCAAGAGATCCATTTCTTTCACAAAAAGTCACACGATACCCGTAGTATCAAAATAGAGTAACTATCTTTTTAAGTAAACCAAAACAATTTCCATACCTTCTTTTTAAACCATCTTAAGACAAAACCATTCCTTTCTTTTAAACCAAAATACTTCAAATTCCTCAAGTCTCTTTTCTTTTAGAAAATAAGTTCCTTACTTTGGAATTTAAGAAAAATCAATACTTGTTATTAATGATCTTATTAAAGCAGCCATGATCTAGGAAATGTAATACAATTTTATCTTATCTTAGCTTCTATGCAGATGGAGGTTTCTACTGGTTTTAATATAATTAATTACTTGCCAATACATTTTCCTTCATTAACGCTGCACTGGTTTGTTCGATACTTATTCCCATTTCCGAAATCAATAAAACATTATCTTTTTAAAGACCAAGTACCCATTACTCATGAATGAGGTTTCACAACTTTTTAACAAAATTCATATCAAGCCAATTAAGTCAAGTCTCTTATCTTTCAAGATCAAGTCTCTTAACTTCTAAAATCAATAAACTATTCTTTTACCTACATAAAGTCGTTATAACTAACTTCCCATAAAGCTATTATAACACTTTATGTTTTAAACCACCCAAAACTCGTTTAGCACACGTACGTCTACCGTACTACATAGTTCACAACAATCATGATAGAAAAGATAGGAAGAGGTTCACATACCTCACGACGATTATCGACAAATAGCAAAACGCTCCAAGCACTTCAACCCGTCGGCTACTCCTTAAGCCAAGTAGATCACGCCACACGTAGTACTTCACTCCTAAAATGGTCATAGTACTTCTATCAAACCTTACATACCATTGAAGACTTATACCAATAAAAAGCCCTCTAATTCTACAGAAAATTCGGCAGCACTTCCCCCGTTTTTACATACTTTTCCACCTTTTTCAAGGCCTGATAACAGTAACCAACATGCCACATTTAAGGCGCAACATTTCCGAAATTTAAAGAAGGGGATCACACGCCCAAATGGACGCGATTAACAATTTTCCCCTTAACAACAACAACAACAACAATTAACGAAGGGGATCACACGCCCAAACGGACGCGATTAACAATCTTCCCCTTAACAACAATGTAAATACAGTCCAATGTAAATACAGTCCAAAGTAAATACAGTCCAAAGTAAATACAGTCCTTAAGTTGGGGTCCTTGGCCAACTTTTTCCATTTTACTTATCCACTTACTTCATTAGTCATCCAACTTATATTCCATCTTAATATAAGTTATAGTTACTTTGTTATTACTTCTTAACAAGTAAGATACGTTTGATACGTTGGATACGTTTGATACGTTTTAATGGCCCAATGCCAATCCTTTCTTTTAACAAGTTAACAAGATCCAACTCCTCCAAACTTTACTCCATATATTATATATTCCATAATCTACTTATAATATATGTATAATAACCAATTCACAAAGAGGTTTAAGTTTCACTACCTCAAATAGCCCAAGAATATCCAAGTTCTTAAAGTCGCTCCAAGCAAGTCTTAGCTCCAAATCCTTACGTTTCAATCCGCTACAAGCAACCCATAGAAGCTCCTAACCAACTTCTCTTCAAGATTCAACTCCAAAAAATGAAGAACACTTAGGTTTCAAAGATGACAACTTTCGGCCAAGGCATCCCTTCAAGGCTAGGGGTGTGAAATCTTTTCCAACTCTTGGTACACAATCTTACTAACACCTTAGGGAAGAACACTTAAGAGTTTAAGAATTGTTGGACAAATTTTGCTCAAGAAATGGCACCATGGCCGAGAGCTACATGAAGGGAGAGGGAGGGTTTTCTCAAGTCTTGAAATGGTTAAGTGTGGAAGATTTCATCAACTAGTAGTGTATATATAGGACAACCAAGGGCTAGGATGAAGGCAAGTGTGTGGTATAGATTGAGGACAAGTGTGTGTGGGGACCACAAGCCACTTGTCCACACTAAAAATATCTTGCAAGACAAGGCCACTTGTCTTGCCACTTGTCAAGTAATTTCGGCCAAGAGCCACCTAGGGGGGTGACACGTGTCACCCTCCTATTCGTCCAAAATATTTCATCTTCCCAAAATATCCATAAAGGCCAAAATCTCGAAAACAAAGTGGGCCCCACAAAACCGTAAATTTCTCCCGTGGGCCCCACGTGACCAATTCCGGAAATAAAATTCCATAATTCTCTAATATTCCAAGAAGTCCGAATACCAAATCTGGGAATCCAATTCCCATAAACGAACCTTTTTCCTTCACAAAATCCGGAAACTTTTCCGTCGAAAAATCACATCTTTCTTCCTTTCCAATTTTACTGTCGTATTCTCGTACGTACGTCCTCGCATACATACCCTGGAACTACGGGGTGTAACAAACCTAGATGTTGATAGATGTGTTGTGGTTATTATAGGTGGATATTCTACGCGCGGCATACTCGACTTGGCTTGTGGATTAAGCCGAAGAGGTATGTGATTCTTCCTATTATCTTGAGCATGATTATTTGTGAAATATATAGTGCGGTAGATGCACGTGTGTTAAAGGAGTTTGATTTCCTTTTTGTGTCCTTGACTTGATTCTAAAGATAAGTGACTTGATATGAAATGTTAAGGACTTGAATTGTGTTAAAACGTTGTGAACCCTCATTCGTGAGTAATGGGTACTTGGTCTTTAAAAGAATAAAGTTATCTTGATTTCGGAAATGAGAATAAGTATCGAACAAGCCATTGCAGCGTTAATAAAAGAAAATGTATTGACAATCTATTAAATTAAAATGAGTAGAATTCTCCATCTGCATAGAAGCTAAGATAAGACAAAATTGTATTACATTTTCTAGATCATGGCTGCTTTATTAAGATCATTATAAACAAGTATTGATTTCTTGATTTCCAAAGTAATAAACTTGATTTCTAAAAGAGAAGAGACTTGAGGATTTGAAGTTATGAAGCTTAAACTATTTTGAAAAGTATATTGTTACTTGACTTTAAAAAGGAGAAGTGTTTTTGTTTAAAAGGAAGGCATGGTATTGTCTTGAGTTGGTTTTAAAAGGAAGGCATGGTTTTGTCTTGGTTTATTTAAAAGGAAGGTATGGAAATTGTTTTGGTTTACTTAAAATGATAGTTACTCTATTTTGATACTACGGGTATGGATCCATTAGGATTGGTATTCCATGGACTAGCTCTCCATGAAGGTTTAGTGACGCAGGCGGATCTAGTAGTTAGCCCCCGTACTTGCCCCTGGCCGTGGCGATGCATGGATCCGTAGTTGGCTTTTGTACTTGCCCCGGTCAGTTCTTTATCGGGTTATTAACTTGGACATACTAACACGTTGGGTGGCCCACGAGTATGCTTCCATTGTTGTTGTATTCCACAGATTAGTTCCCCATGAAGTCTCGTGATGCAGGGTGGACCTGGTAGTTAGCCTACGTACTTGCCCCGCCGGCCGACGTGATGCGGTGGATCCGGTAGTGGCTTTCGCCCCTGGCCACCCGTGATGCGGTGGAATCGTTGTTGACGCAGCGCTCGTAGTTGGCTCTCGTACTTTCCCTGGTCGGCTGCGCGACGCATGAGGTACCTGGTAGTTATCCTTCGTACTTGCCCCGGTCAGTTTTATAGCATTGTTGGTACGGTAGACTCTGGTAGATGGCTGCAGTGCTTGCCCCGATCATATCTCGTGGCGACAGTCGGTTCTCGTAATGGCTTTCGTACTTGCCGCCCGATTGATGATGCAGGGTGGATCTGGTAGCTATACCTTCGTACTTGCCCCGGTCAGTTTTATAATGCAGGCTGGATCTGGTGTGTAGTTTTCCTACTTGGCCCATACGGTTTTTATGGCACAGGTGGGACCTGGTGTTCATGTGTACTTCTGGTGTTATATTATATCATAGATTGCCGGCAGTGAGGAAGGAGTTCCATGGGCATGATTGATATTGCGGGCGTGAGACCCATGGTTATATTTGAGTGATGACTTTGAGGGCGTGAGTCCCTGACTTGACATGACTGCTTATATATTGTGTATTGTAGTTTGGTTATCATACATGTCTCATGTTTTATATAGACTGTTATGATTTCATTCTGATTTTCGG
Organism: Przewalskia tangutica; assembly: GCA_029844215.1. Classification (NCBI taxonomy): domain Eukaryota; kingdom Viridiplantae; phylum Streptophyta; class Magnoliopsida; order Solanales; family Solanaceae; genus Przewalskia; species Przewalskia tangutica. The sequence goes on from CM056727.1 coordinate 73,257,923, forward strand.
GCCATATACTTGGTACCAGATCGACCTCCTTCTGGGGATGCGTTCATGCCACAGGTAGAGGTACATCAGTTGTCCATCCTCACTCATAGGATCACGGTTCTACGTTTTGGGAAGCTCCGTTTCTCCGGAGGCCTATCTTTTGGTATGATTCCCTGAGATTGTAGGTTCTTGTACATTCAGGGGTATGGCGGGGCCCTGTCCCGTCGTAATTGTTATAAAAACTCTTAGAGGTCTGTAGTACTGTTGTGAGTTGGGCTTGTAAAGGATATCTGTTCGGGTTTTATATATATATACAGAAAGGTGACCGTTTTGGTTAGCCTGTTCCTTATTTCATATTGTTTCATATCTATAAGTTTTTATTTCCGCCGATTTTCTCTGATGTTTTATCACTAGGGTGCCCGGGGTAAGGCTCCAGTCGCGGGCCCGAGGTCGGGTCGTGACAACCTCATTGCGGGTCCACAGGACCTATGTGGGTGAAATAGTCCCAGGAGTAGGATTGCTTAATGATACTACGGGCGGGTGGCCCTACTTTGATCATGAGCCTCCTATTTTTATGCAGTAAAGTATATTCTTGTTTACTCTCATTGTTAGTAAGGCACAGTGTACTGTTATTGAGTTATCATACATGTCTCCAGCTTTATTTTAGACTTTATGATTTCATTTCAGTACTTTCAGTTTTACATACTTGGTACATCTGTTATCGACCCTTTCTGGCCGCGCTCATGCCGCAGGTAAGGGTAAGCAGGTGGTGGATCCTCATTCTTAGGATCACTGATCAGTTGTTAGAAGCTCCATTTCTCCGGAGGCTTGTCTTTTGGTAAGGTTCCCCTGATGTTGTAGAGTTATGTACATTCAGGGGTATGGCGGGGCCCTGTCCCGTCACAGTTGTTATTCTTAGAGGTCTGTAGTAATATCTTGTGGATTGGGTGGTAAGAACAAAAATGTGCACCACACCAATAATCAGGAGGCTATAGGATATTTAGGGTTGGTTTCCATTCTTCTCACTCTGAGATCGTGCGATAGAGCTGTGTGGTTAGGGTCGTCTCTCCCTAACGAGTTATGTTTATTGCAGCTATGAGAAAGGCTGCATTGACCCAGGAAGGATTATGTGGATTGCGTATCCAGGTTGGTAATATTGTTGTGTAATTGGTATAATGACATACGACTATACGGATTTATGTATGAGGGTCAGACGCGTGTTGCCTAGAATGATTTTGGACTACCAAGGATTGGTAAGGATTAAATAGATATCGGGAAGGTATGAAATAGTTTAATGAATTCTCATCAAGGTTTTACGTACTAATTTGAGATAATTAGGAGATGATGAGCTGTCTGAGAAGGTAATGGACCCTTAAGAAGTTATAATTAAGGGACTTAATGGAAGACTATGTTAATAGATTAAGCTACGTAGCATGCTTAAGAGAATTGTATGGGTGAGATCCGTATGGAGTAAGTATGGTTGTTATGATTAAGACAACACGATTAAGAGCTTATGAGAAGTTATTTTACCCGTTTACGGGGGGGCTGATAAGGTAGGCTTAGAGCATGGAAAATACGATCCTAAGAATATTGATAACCGCCGAGACCTTAGGTATATAAGGCCTTCTCGACAATAAGACTTAATTCATACAAAGAGTAAGAGTTAAGTGCGATGGTGGGTCGGGTTGAGGACCTATTACGGGTCGCCCCATAGCCTGATATGGAGTGGGATCAGTTGGTAGTAGTCCCGCTACGTGACAGGGTCACGAGGGTGCAAGGCCCAAGTCTAGTTAATCATTTTACGGGTTCGTGGACACGTTCCACCGGAAACAGGTCGTGAGAGCCGGAAATGGCCTTAAATTGTTTGATATTGTAACTCCAAAGATTGGAGGCCATAATCAGTATAGAGGTTATGTACGTATGTTAGCATAAGTTCGGAAGTACGGAAAGAGTACGACCAGTAAGAAAGAGGGCAACCAAGTGTACAGGAATAGAGCCTGAATCCATGAGAACCTTTCGAGGTGACTACACCCGTGAGTGATGGGTGGTAGCTGAGCGGGTATATAATAATTGCCCGGTGAAGATACAGTCGTCGGACCCTAGCAGACCTAGTAGAGGTGATATGACAGACTTTGAGGTCATTATGGGTACGGGCTAGTTGGCCTCTTGTTATGTCAATGTTGACTACAGAGAGAGATTGGTTCGATTCCAGTTTTCCGGTAAGCCAGCTATCGAGTGAAAAGTAAGGGAAGTGGTTGTAACCAGTGAATTATCCTTCCTTCTTTGACATCGTTGATTTTAATAAGTCTCTGTGACTTGTTCATTTGAGATAAATTGATGCAGAAAGTAAGTAATACTTGAATTTGAAGGAGTTTATGTTAAGTGCCCTTGGAGGTACTTGGAGTTGGTTTGGTGTGGCGGTCAGGGCCACGACCTTCCGAATAATTTCAGGAAAGCGCGCAAAGCAAGAATAATATAAGTACGAGTGCTGCCTGCGGAAAACAGAAGACATCGTTGGTAGGTTTTGAAAATCTATACGGTTATAAGGTGACGCTTGATGATTAAGATTTTTAAAGGGAGATAAGCTCTCTCCCCCCCACATAAAAGGATAGTTTTACTTATTATGGGGTTATGTGTACCCATGTTACTAGGCGATGGATATGGGACTGGTAAGGTCCCCGGCCTCGTTATGCAATAGGTTACAATAACCTTGGAAAAAAGTATTGGGTTGGGGTAATTGAGGACGACACTAGGAAATGGTTGAAAAAGTGTCGTAAGGATATAAATGCAGATAGTACGCATGAATGAAACTGTATGATCATGAATCAAGATAGAAATATTTTTTCTTGCTAATAATAAGCATAAGGAAGGGTTATGTCCAGAATGATAAAAGAGAATGCAACTATGGTTATGTAAGTTGCACCAGATATGATTACCCAAGACTAATGTAAAGACCATTAGTGAATGATGGACAATAAGAACACCTCGAGGAAGGGTGGAAAGATCTGTACTGACGAGAAAGGTAGTAGGAAAAAAAATACGGGGAGGTAAGAGACCCCAGGACAACTTGAAATGAAAAATAAAAGGTAAGACGAGTAGACACTCGAACGATAAGAAATTTTGGCAAGCCATTGGATTATGTAATACCATGAATTGGGGTTGAACACCTGACTATAAACTCTATGAACTGGAAGAGAATAATAAGATTACTACTTGACGAGATCAAAGAAATCTCCCCCCCTAAAAGTGCGATTTGCAGGAAGTCTTAGCCATAAGACAAGTGAAGGAATTGAATCTAAGTATAGCGACCAATTCTGGTTGCAACTGAGAATTAGAACCAGGAACCATAATAAAGATTAATGAAGCCCGGATATTTCACAAGTATGAGAAAGGCTTCCAGTTATTGGAAGATAAGTTGACCACGACTACAGTTCTAACCCCTCCTGAGGGACTAGAGGGTTAGGTTATTATTGTAACACTTTGGGTGTTGGGCTAGGTTGACTTGCAACACGATAAGGTTAGAGCCTATGTTTCCCGGCGGTTACGGGAGCATGAAAGGAATTACGCTACTCACGATTTAGAGTTGGCGGCAGTTAATCTTGCCTTGAAGATTTGGAGGCATTACTTATATAGATTTCATGTGGATATTTGTGTAGACCACAAGAGCCTCCAGTATATCTTCAGACAGAGGCAACTAAATTTGCGACAGAGACGGTGGTTAGAGTTACTCAAGGTGTTACACCCCGTAATTCCAGGACATGTTTAAGAGAATGTACGTGAGGAAACAAGACTTAAAAATTTGAACGAAAGAAAGAGTGTTATTCATAAGGAAATTCTTCCCAACTTCGGGAAGGAAAAGTGTTTGTTAATGAGAATTGGGTTCTCAGAACTTTTATTTGAGACTGCTGAAATTTATTGGAATTATGGAAGCTTATTTACAGAGTTGGATACGTGGGGCCCACCCGAAAAATTTTACGTTTTTGTGAGGCCTACAAGGTTTCCGATATTTTGACCAATTATGGAAATTTCGAGAAACGAAATATTATGGACCAATGGGAGGGGTGACACGTGTCACCCTCCAAATGAATCATCTTGACGAAATTATATGCAAAGTGTAGCAAATATTAGCTTGACATAATGGACCAAGTCAAAGGGTCAAGTGGGAGCTTGACATAATGGACCAATCTTAAGCCATCCATTTGTGTTGATCTAGACCATTGGTTGTAGTATATATCTATACTAGTAGTGCAAGACTAACTCATTTCCAACACTTAGAAAAATTGGCAAGACTTGTCTTGCTCATTGTGAAGCTCTCGGCATAGCTCTATCCCTCACACAAAAAAAATTCATTTGTTGTTCATAATTCTCAATATTCAAACCTAAGATCCCTAGAGGTATTGTAAGGATATCTCAATAGAAAGATCCCGGAAAAATGACATTTTTACGTTAGTCGTAAGGCGAAAACCTAGGGTTTTCTTCAACTTTGAAGTTGAAACTTGAAGAGAAGTTCTTCACAAGCTTCTAAGGGTTACTTGGAGTGGATTGAAACGTCGAAAAGAGGAGCTAAAGTTGCTACGGATCGACTTTAGGTTTTGGATCGTATTTGGGCTTAAGAGGTATTAATCTTATAATTCAAGATTTCATGTTGTAGTAGTTGATAGATGAGCATGTGATATTAGAATGAAGATTTATAAGTGTTATGGATATTGGAACCACTAATCTGAAACTAGCATGTTTAGCCTTTGAGATTGAAATTCAATTTGGTTATTAGTTTAGCCGTCGCATGTTATTTAAGGAAAGGACTACACTTGTTATAATTGATCATGAATTATATTACATGTTGGAATAACGACTTGGATTAGAAAGGGAATTGGAAAGAAATAGATGTTGTTGTTGACCTTGATATTGCCGAAAATTGCCTAAAGTTATTGGACGGTTTTATATTAATTGTGGGGCAGAATTTTACACGTCCTGTTGAGGCGTGTAATCCCCTTTGAATTGTTGATTTGTTGCGCCTTAAATGTGGCATGTTGGTTATTGATTTCGGGCCTTGAAGAAGGTGGAAAAGTACGTAGAAACAAAGGAAGTGTTGCCCAAATTTCCGTAGAATAAGAGACCTTACACTTAGTATGATTCTACCTTAAAAGGGCTAAGAATTGATAGACGTATTATGGTTATTATAGGTTGAAGTACTACGAGTAGCGTATTCTACTTGAAGGGTGGAAAAGCTAGCAAGGTTATAGTACTTAAGAGCATTTTGCAACTTGTCGCTAGTCGTCGTGATGTATCTGAACCTCTTCCTTCTTTTGGCATGATTCTACGTATGAAATATACATGTGGTGTTATTTCATGATTCCTTCTACTATTAGAAGTTAAGAGGTACGTATGTTGATTTACTCTATGTAAAAAGTATGTCTAAATTATCCTAAGTCCTTACCAAGTCTTATGGGAGATGTTGGTAAGATTGGTTAGGAAGTTATGAGGGTTGATTTAAAGATGTGACTTGATTTGTATGAATTAAGTAAGTTGATTTTATATTTGAAAATGACTTGGATTTTGTCACGACCCGTTCCGGGGCCCGTGACTGGTGCCTTACCCGGGCACCCAAGTAGTCATACATCAGAGAAAATCAGCGGAACATAAAACAATAACATGAAGCCAATGCAATAAGACAGTGAAATAAGAAGACAAAGCAACCAAAACGTTACCTTCGTAATATATAAATAACAATTTGAGCGACATCCCATTACAACCCTCGCCACAACAAGATTTCATGCACTCTACGAATGATATGACAACAACGACGGACAGTGGCCGTCGCCATACCCCTGAATGTAAGCACCTACAACAACAGGGGACTATACCAAGATAAGCCTCCGGAGAAACGGAGCTTTCCCAAACGCTGAACTGTGACCCTAAGAGCGAGGATCAACGACTAGTGTACCTTTACCTGCGGCATGAACGCAGCCCCCCGAAGGAGGTCAGTACAACAGGTACCAAGTATGTGAAACTGAAAATACTGTAAATGAAATCATAGTAGTCTATATAAAGCAGGAGACATGTATGATAACCAAACTACAGTTCACAATAAATAGCAGTTATGTCAAGTCAGGGACTCACGCCCTCCAAGTCATCACTCAAATATAACAATGGGTCTCATGCCCACAACATCAATCATGCTCGTGGAATACCTTCCTCACTGTCGGCAGTCTATGATATGAAAGCACCAAGGAATACACATGAACACCAGGTCCCACCTGTGTCATCATAAAACCGTACGGGGTAAGTACGAAGGCATAGCCGACTACTAAAACCCCCAGTACAAACAAGGACATAAACTGTATCATGAGATCTGTCTAGACCGTCACATGATCAAAGCTGGCCACTCGCCCGCAGTATCTAATGTGCGCGTCTAGCCCTGGAACTTCCCGCAGCTCCGCATAGGCCACTCCAATGGCCCTCATGAGGTATTCCCCGCATCGAGGGTAGCTACTCGACAGCCCCGACTCGCGACCGCATGGCCACATAGACCGCACGACCATAAAGGTCGCACACTAACCTGGAACTCTCGTAGCTCCGCATAGGCCCCCAGGACCCGCATGAGGTATTCTCGAATCATAGGTCACACTGCACTACCGAAGTCTACCCCAGACGGAGGCGCCTTAACCCCGGATCAAGGTGAGTGATATAATACCAACATAACAGTTTATCGTTTAAACAACATAAGCACAATCAAGGGAAACCCCTTTACACAAACATCACAAGATACTAACACACGTAGCATCCTAACATGTTTATTTATCAACTCAACAAGAAAGTATTACAAGGCTATCACAAACCAACACAATCAAGTTATTCACACGAGGTACTTTCTACTATATGATTAATAAGATCGGGTTTTTATCCCCAAAGTACTTCATACATTAACTCTTTAAAAGATACGTTACTTTCACAAAAGTCACACAATACCCGTAGTATATAAAAATTAGAGCGATTATCTCTTGAAGTAAATCAAAACACTTCTCTTTGTAAAATCAAGTAACATTCTTTTTCAAACGTTCAAGTTTGCCTAATTTCAATTACTCAAGTTTCTCATTTTCGAAAGGTTTCGTAGTTCATAGTTTTAATCCTTTAAAACAATTTGAGGAACATATACCTTATGTGTGAGTAGGTTATTCTTGTTCATAACAATCTTATTACAACAGCCATGATCTAGGAAATGTAATATCATTTTGTCTCATCTTAGCTTCTATGCAGATGGAAGTTTCTACTGGTTTTACTAATACTTTATTAATCAAAACATTTCCCTTTATTAGCGCTGCTGTGGTTTGTTCGACATTCATTCTGATTTCCGAAATCAGTAAAACATCATTCCTTTTGAAAACCAAAATACTCATTACTCACGAATGAGGTTTCACACTTTTTAACAAAATTCAATTAAGTCAAGTCTCTTAACTTCTTAAATTAATAAATCATTCTTTTTATCTCTCTTAAGCCGTTATACCTAACTTCCCATAAAGCTAGTATAACTCTTAAGCTTTTAAAACCAAGTATTACTCTTCTGTTAAAAAATGATTCAGTATTCTTTTGAAATACTTCAAGATTATTCAGGCTTAAGTCAAAAGACATTGCCGTAATTATTATTCAGGCTTAAGTCCGGAGACATTGCCGTAATTATTATTCAGTTAACACACGTACGTCTACCGTACTATATATATATTCTTTAAAATATCATGCTCAAGAGGATAGGAAGAATCACATACCTCGCGACGATTATCGACTATTAGCAAATCGCTCCACGGCTATAACCCGGCTAGCCTGGTCCACCTTCTCAAGTAGCACATGCTACTCGCAGAACATTCAACCTATACAGGTTATACAAGTCTATCAAAGTCTAGACTACTCGGTAGAATAAATCTAGATACAAGATCCTACGGAAAATCGGGCAGCACTTCCCTATCCGTCAAACTACACAAGTCTACTGTAATACAGTCCTACGTAATTACAGTTCAGTTCTCTTCTTTAGATTCAGGCTTAAGTCCAAAGACATTGCCGCAAAACTATGTTCAGATCTATATATAGTATACTTCAACTATATATTCCTATAACATGTATTTTCCAATTACAATAGGGGGACAAGATAATTACCTCGATAAGCCCATAATTATCCAAGTAGAGATGTCGATCCTTAGCAACGCTTAGCTCCTACTCCGGGTGCTCCAACCCGCTCCAAACAACCCTTAGAAGTTCTACGCAACTTCTTCTTAATACTCCAACCAACTATGGAGATTTTCCTGTGGTTTCGGTTTGAGACAAAAGGACATTTAGGTAGTATTTCCTGCTCTACGTATAGAGGTATCTTTGGAATACTACAAGGTATACTACTAAGGTAATTTTGGGTATAACAACAATACTTTGAGAGTATTTCTACCAAGAGGGTATTTATACGAGACAACACCACAAGTGGAGTATACCCTCGCCAACCCCACTAATGGGGTACTCTCGCCAAGTGGGGGAGGATCTCGGCCAGGGGCCTCACGAGGGGAGGGAGGCTAGGACGAGACAACCACACAGTGGGGGAAGCTCTCTAGACTTAGAGAGTTAGGATGAATAAGTCTTCAAAGGGAGGTATTTATAGGCCAAGCAAAGGCCAACCAATGGCCAAGATCTAGCCAAGTGCTAAGCAAGTGTAGGGCCAAGATATGCCCAAGTGCCCCTAGTCCCTACTCCACAAATCCCTCACAAATATCTTGCCAACTTGACCCCCAATTCGTGCAAGCCCTTTGCCGTCCACACTCCATCAACGTGAGGGTGACAAGTGTCGCCCTCTCGTTGGTCCAAAATGTTTCGTCTCTCGGAAAAATCCGCAAAAATAAGAAAAGACATAGCCGGAATTTTCCCCTCGCAAGTTATGTAAAACGTTTCGTCGAAAAACGACTCTAACCGGGTGTTGTGCACAAAGATAATTCGGCCAAGCCACCTAGGGGGGTGACACGTGTCGCCCTCCTATTTGTCCAAAATAATTCATCTTCCGAAAAAAAATCCATAATGGCCAAAATCTCAAAATCAAAGCGGGCCCCACAAAACCGTAAATTTCTCCCGTGGGCCCATGTGACCATTTCCGAAAATAAAATATCAAAATTCTAATATAATTTAAGAAGCCCATATTCCAAATCTGGGAATCCAATTCCCATCAACGAACATTTTTCTTTACAAAAACCGGAAACACTTTCCGTGGAAAAATCACCTCTTTCTTCCTTTCCAATTTTTCTGTCGTGCTCTCGTACGTACGTCCTCGCATACATACCCTGGAACTACGGGGTATAATAGATTTATATGTGAAAAGGGACTTGATTTTATAAGTGGAAGTTATATGATTTTGAAGAGAATAAGTTACTTGGTTTTGGAAGAGTATGAAACTTTATTTTTCAAGTTATGAGACTTGATTTCTAGAGAATAGATGACATGATTTTATATGTATAAGCGACATGATTTTAAAGAATGTATGTTATGAAGTTTTAATACTATGAACTTTGATTTCTTTAAAGGATTATGAGACGTTATTTTCAAAAGTTAAGAAGATTGATTTCAAAAGAGTGTGTAACTGGAGTTTTAAAATGAAGAAATTTATTGATTTAAAAGATAAGGAGTTTTATGATTCTTTTTAAGTATGTATGTACGTAGTACTTTTGGGTTTAGTTTCCCTAATGTAATAAGAAATAAAAGTGCCTTAAGTTCTCTAAAATGAAAGGTTGTTATAATAGCTTTATGGGAAGTTCTTATAACGACTTAAGAAGAAGTGAAAAGATGGTTTAAAAATGTTATGTAAGGAAAATCACACCGAGCCTACAAATAGGCCGGATTATGTTATGAGATAACCGAGCCTACAAATAGGACGGATTATGTTATGAGATACACCGAGCCTACAAATAGGCCGGATTATGCCATATGCACCGAGCCTACACATAGGTCGGGTTACGTCATCTTACACCAAGCCCCACAGGCGGGCGGATTATGCTACATGATTTCACAGTACACCGAGCCCCACAGGCGGGCCGGATTATGCTACATGATTCTATAGTACACCGAGCCCCACAGGCGGGCCGGATTATGCTACATGATTCCACAGTACACCGAGCCCCACAGGCGGGCCGGATTATGCTACATGATTCCACAGTACACCGAGCCCCATAGGCGGGCCGGATTATGCCACATAATTCATCAGTACACTGTGTCCCACAAATGGGCCGGATTACGTTATCACGTATGGATAATCAAATTAAGCTCCCAAATAAGAATTCCCTCCATAAAGGGCCGGATTATGTTATGTAAGATATGTAAGTTATGTGGAAAAACTTGATTGAATTCTTAAGTATGTATGTAAGAATATGATGTTAATTCTTATTGAAAGAAGGAAAAGAACGGTTAATGTATGATTGATTTCAGGAGTTAAAATGGCACGGTAGAATCTGGTATTTCATTTTTATACTTGCCCCTGTCATTCTTTTATACAGTTATGATGTGGTTACTGTACCTTATTTCTGTTCCATTCTCGGTACCTGTTGTACTGACCCCCTTCGGGGGGCTGCGTTCATGCCCGCAGGTGTTAGGTACACATGTTGGTGATCCTTGCTCTTAGGATCTCTGTTCAGTTTTTGGGAAGAAGCTCCATTCACTCCGGAGGCTTATCTTTTGGATACGGTTTCCCTGATGTTGTAGATTTATGTACATTCAGGGGTATGGCAGGGCCCTGTCCCGCCACATTTGTAATTCTTAGAGGTATGTAGTCATATCTTGTGGGTCTGGTTGTAAAGAAGAAGGATGTAACTACGTTTGGTTATGTATATGTATATGCGTCCAGATGTAACTGCGTTCGGCTAACATGTTATTTATCTCTTGTTGATTTATTTTATAAGTTTCATGTATGTTCCGCTGATTATCTCTGATGTATACCTGTAAGGGTGCCCAGGTAGGGCACCAGTCGCGGGCCCGGGGTCGGGTCGTGACACAAGGATTGTGATGTTGATATCCTATACCACCCGGGGAAAGTTGATATGGTTACAGATGCTCTTAGTCGTAGATCTATGGGTAGTCCGCCGATGGACAGCCGATAGGCAGACGCGTCCGTGAGATTCATCAGCTACCGAGCCGAGGGGTTCGATTATTTGTTTCCAAGGTTAATGGAGTTTGGATCCGAGAGGTTGCCGAGTATTCCTTCGTCGAGGAGGTGAAGAGGCGACAATATGAGGATTCAGTGTTAGTACGGGATCGAGATACGGCTCTCCGAGAGGAAAAGAGCCTATTTGAGTAGCACCTGATAGGGTGCTATGATATGAGGATAGCTTGTGGGTGCCGATGCTGCAGGACTTGTCAGCAAGTTTTAAGGAAGGCACACAGTTCTCGTTACTCTATTCATCCGGGGTCGACTAAGATGTATCATGACCTTAGATGTATGTATTGGTAAGATGGTCTGAAGAGGGACGTAGCAGAGTTTGTTGCTTAGTGTCCGAATTAATAGTAGATCAAGGTTGAACACCAGAAGCGCAGTGGGCTACTACAGGCGATTGAGATCCCGACTTAGATATGTGAGGTGATTAATATGGATTTTGTTACAGGGTTACATTGTACTCAGAGGAAGTCCGACTCCCTGAGGGTCATAGTAAATAGGCTGACGAAACCAGCCCATGTTCTTCCGGTCAGGACCACTTACTCGGCTAAGGATTATGCTAGATTATATAGCAGATAGATTGTGAGACTGCACGGGGTTCCTACATTTATGATGTTAGACGAATGAGCTCAGTTTGCGGATAACTTCTGGAGGTTTTCCAGAAGGGATTAGGGACACAAGTGAGTCTCAGTATTGTATTTCACCCTCAGACGGACGGACAGGCAGAGCGTACTATCCAGGCACTTGAGGATAGGTTGCGGGCCTGTGTTCTTGATTTCAGAGATAGCTGGGAGGATTATTTGCCTCTTGTTGAGTTACGTACGATAACAGATACCATTCCAGTATTCAGATGGCCCTGTATGTGGCTTTGTATGAAAGTAAGCCTAGATCGCCGATTGGTTGGTTCGACGTAGGCGAGGTTCGGTTAAATTGGCCCAGACTTGATTCAGCGGGCTGTGGATAAGGGGAAGCTTCTCCAGGAAAGATTATTAGTAAGGTCAGAGTTAGTAGAAGCTTTATGCAAATAACCGACGTCGACACTTGGAGTTCAAGTTGACGTTTTAGTATAAGTATTGTTATGTGGTCATGGGTGGCATAAAGTTTTGTATGAGGGGTGTAGTAAAAGGAGACTATGTCGCTATCTATTTAGATTTGACTCTGAAAGAACATTCGAGGACGAATGTTTCTAAGGGGGAAGAATGTTACACCCCATAATTCCAGGACATGTTTATAAGAACGTACGTAAGAACTAAAAAACGTTAAGATTTGAGACTAGTAAAAATTTATCGGAGTTATGGAAATGTCGGGAAACGAAATATTACGACGAATGGGAGGGTGACACGTGTCACCCCCTTGGATGGTCTTGGACGATTTAGACCAAGGTCAAGATGGCCATTTGACCAAAGCTAGGATGAACAAGTCTTGCAAGCTCAAGCTTGAGATTATTGACTAAGTCAAAGAGCCTACTTCGCTTGATATTTAAATCCCTTTCATCCAAACCACACAAGTGTATTGATCTAGACCCTCCATTTAATTATATAAGCATACTAGTAGCAAGACAAGTCTTCCACACTTAGAAAAATTTCAAGAAAATATTGTGCTTGTTCTTGAAGCTCACGGGTTTGATCTCAATCCAACAAGAAATTTTTTTGTTTGTGGTTCAATAATCTCAATACATTAAACCAAGGTTTCTAAGGGTATTGTAAGGGTATCTCAATAGAAAGATCCCGGAAAAACTACGTTTTCACGTTAGTTACAAGGTGAAAACCTAAGGTGTTCTTCAACTTTGAAGTTAGAAATTGAAGAGAAGTTGGTTATGAGCTTCTAAGGAGTGCTTGGAGCGGATTGGAACATAAGAAGAGGAGCTAAATGTTGCTAAGGATCGACTTGAAGTCTTGGATAATATTTGGGCTTATTTGAGGTATAAATCTTTGTCTTACTATTGTAATTGAAGATTCCATGTTATAATAAGTTAGAAATAATCATGTGATATATATTATGAAGATTGATAAGTGTTATGGAATGTTGGAAGCCTAAAATCCGAAACTAGCATGATTTGCCTTTAAGATTGTAATTCAATTTAGTTATTAGTTTTAGTCGTCGCATGTTATGTAAAGAGGAGATTATAGTTGTTAAAGTTGGTTGCGACTATATAACATGTTAGAACGACAATATGTATTGAAATAGAATTGGAATATACTTTGCATTGTTGCTCATATTAGCCGAGAATGGCATTGACTATTAGATTGTTTTGTATATATTGTAGGGCAGAATTTTACATGTATTGTAAGGCGTGATATCCCCTTTGGTTAGCTAAATTGTTGAGCCTTAAATGTGGTATGTTTGGTTATTGAATTCGGGCCTTGAAAAAGGTGAAAAAGTACGTAAAAACAAATGAAGTGCTGCCCGATTTTCCGTAGAATTAAGAGTCCTTATACTTAGAAATATTCTACGTTGAAAGCTAGTAGTTGATGGACGTATTATGGTCATTATAGGTTGACATTCTACGTGCGGCGTATTCAACTTGGCAAGTGGTTTAAGTCGAAGAGGTATGTGAAACTTTCTTATCTCTTGAGCATGAGTAGTTGTAAATGTATAGTACGGTAGACGTACGAGATTTAAATGAGTTTAGTTTCATTTGATGTCCTTGACTTGTTTTAAGAATGTCCAAGTTGGTTGAGTTAGGGAATTAACTCACTTGTTTTAAAGGTTAAAGATATCTTAGTTTCTAAAGTTAAGACACTTGATTTCTAAAGTTAAGAGACTTGAAGTATTTTGAAAGTATATGATACTTGGTTTTGGAAAGTATAAGTCTCTTGGTTACAAAAAGAATGTAATTGTCTAAAACATAAAGAGTTATAACGGCTTTATGGGAAGTTAGTTATAACGGCTTTATGGAAAGTTAAGAGAATGTCTACTTGATTTATAGGCACGAGTTGCCTAGGTTGTGAAAGTAGAAGTTACTTGGTTTTAAAGCCTTGAAATGAATTTCTAAAAGTGTACTAACTTGATTTGAAAAATAGACATGCCTTGATACTACGGGTGATAGTATCTTGGGGTTTTTATATAAAAATGGTTCTTTTTAAAGGAACGGAAGTACATAGTACTTTGGGTTAAATTTCCGGATTTTATAATGACATGTTAGTGCCTTAAGTAAACTTAAATGAGGGTGTATATAAATAAGGCTAATAAGAAGTTAGGGGATTTCTTAACATGCTTATGTTATGTATGATAAGTTGGTGGTGCTTATGTAATGTATGATAAGTCGGTGGTGCTTATGTTATGTATGATAGCTGGTTGTGCTAGGTTATGTTATTCTTGCGGGGTAAACTCCCGGGTTACTACATATTCCATGGATTTGCTACTCATGATGCGAGTGCAGCGTTTGTACTCATTGCGGGTCCACAGGGACAATGCGGGTGAAATAGTCCCATGCGAAGAGGATGACCTCATTGCGGGTCCACAGGACCTATGCAGGTGAAATAGTCCCTGGAGTAGGATTGCTTAATGATACTACGGGCGGGTGGCCCTACTTTGATCACGAGCCTCATATTTTTATGCAGTAAATTATACTCTTGTTTACGCTCATTGTTAGTAAGGCACAGTGTACTGTTATTGAGTTATCATACATGTCTCCAACTTTATTTTAGACTTTATGATTTCATTTCAGTACTTTTAGTTTTACATACTAGGTACATCTGTCAGATCGCCCCTTTCTGGGGCCGCTCATGCCGCAGTAGGGTAAAGGTGGTGGATCCTCATTCTTAGGATCACTGATCAGTTGTCAGAAGCTCCATTTCTCCGAAGGCTTGTCTTTTGGTACGGTTTCCCTGATGTTGTAGATTTATGTACATTCAGGGGTATGGCGAGGCCCTGTCCCGTCACAGTTGTTATTCTTTGTTATACCCCGTATTTCCAGAGTATGTACGTGAGGACGTACGTACAAAAGTTTAAGCCTTAAGTAGGCAAAGGGACGAAATTTTGTTCACAACCCCCGAAAAGAATTGTTTTCCGACGAAACGTTTTCCAAACTTTGCGAAGGGAAAATTACGGTTGCGACATTTATTATTTTTGCGGATTTTTCCGAGAGATGAAATATTTTGGACCAACGAGAGGGAGACATGTGTCACCCTCAAGTGGACGGATGTGGTGGCCGATTGGGTGCACGTTTTGTGCCATGTTTTGTGGCCTAAACCATGGGTCAATGTTTGGAGTGAATTGAGGAGTAGATGGCTAGGGGGCACTTGGGCAAATCCTCACCCTCCACTTGCCCACCACTTGTCTTGATCTTGTCCATTGGTTTCCCTATAAATACCCCCCCTTAGTTGAAGACTTCTTCATCCACTCCACACTTTTCCAAGTCTTGAAAATCCTCCCCCCCTTCTTCTTGTTGCTCTCGTCCAAAGAGCACCCCTCCCCCTTTGTGAGGCCTTTTGGCCGAGAAGTACTCCCCCCCTTCCTTTGTGGTGCTAGCCGAAAGTACCCCCCCTACCTTGAGTTGTTCTCGTGAAATACACCCCCCCCTTGGTAGAAAAGTATTCTCCAAGTATTGTTACTATTCTCAAATACCTTGGCCCAAATACCTTGTAGTATTCCAAGGTTACCCCTATACTAAAAGCCCAGAAATACTATTATACTTTCCTTCAGTCACAAAACGAAACCCTTAGGAAAATCTTCATAGTTGGTTGAAGTATTAAGAAGAAGTTGCGTAGAACTTCTAAGGGTTGTTCGGAGCGGGTTGGAGCACCCAGAGTTGGAGCTAAACGTTGCTCAGGATCGACATTTAAACTTGGATAATTTTGGGCTTATCGAGGTAAATACTCTTGACCTTCTATTGTAATTGGAAATTACATACTGTAGTAGTATAGAAATGAATATAAGATTCATAGAAGGATATTACAGAGGATTGAACTGTACTTACATAGGACTGTATTTACAGTAGACTTGTGTAGTTTAACGGGTAGGGAAGTGCTGCCCGATTTTCCGTAGAATAGAGAACCTTCTGCTTAGAATATTCTACAGAGTAGTCTAGACGTTGATAGACGTATATGGCCTTTATAGGTTGAAAGTACTGCGAGTAGCGTGTTCTACTTGAAAGGTGGACAAGGCTAGCCGGGTTATAGCGGTGGAGCATTTTGCTAATAGTCGATAATCGTCGCGAGGTATGTGATTCTTCCTATCCTCTTGAGCATGATATTTTAAAAGAATATATAGTACGGTAGACGTACGTGTGTTAACTGAACGTGGTTTTACTCCGATGTCTTTTGACTTGAGTTTAAATAATAAGAATCTTGAAGTATTTCAAAAGAATTAAGAAACCTTTTTGAAAGAAGAGTAATACTTGGTTTTAAAAACTTAAGAGGTATACTAGCTTTATGGGAAGTTAGGTATAACGACTTAAGAGAGATAAAAAGGATGGTTTATTGATTTTAGAAGTTAAGAGACTTGATCTTAAAAGATAAGAGACTTGATCTTAAAAGATAAGAGACTTGACTTAATTGAATTAATATGAATTTTGTTAAAAGTGTGAAACCTCATTCGTGAGTACTGTGTACTGGGTTTGTAAAGGTATAATGTTTCTTGATTTGAAATGAGAATAAGTATCGAACAAACCACAAAGAGCGCTTAATAATGGGAAATGTATTGACTTATAAAGTATTATGAAGACCAAGAGAAACCTCCATCCGCATAGCTAAGATGAGACAAAATGATATTACATTTCCTAGATCATGGCTGCTTTAATAAGATTGTTATAAACAAGAATAACCTACTCACACATAAGGCATATGTTTCTCAAATTGTTTTAAAGGAGAATTATATTATTAAGTGATTAAAACTATGAACTACGAAACCCTTCGAAAATGAGAAACTTGAGCATTTGAAATTAGGCAAACTTGAACGTTTGGAAAATAATGTTGTTACTTGGTTTTACAAAGGAAAGTGTTTTGGGTTACTTAAAAAGATAGTCACTCTATTTTTATACTACGGGTATTGTGTGACTTTTGTGAAAGAAACGGATCTTTTAAAGAGTTAATGTATGAAGTACTTTGGGGATAAAACCCCGAACTTGTTAACATAAAGTAGAAGGTACCTTGTATGAATAACTTGATTGTGTTGGTTTGTGATAGCCTTGTAATACTTTCTTGTTGATTTGATAAGTAAACATGTTAGGATGCTACGTGTGTTAGTATCTTGTGATGTTTGTGTAAAGGGGTTTCCCTTGTTGTGCTTATGTTGTTTAACGATAAGCTGTTATGTTAGTATTATATCACTCACCTCTTGACATGATACCGGGGGTTAAGCTGCCCTCCGATGCGGGGTATACCTCAGGCGGTCTGGGACCATGATTCGAGAATACCCCATGATTCGAGAATACCTCATGCGAGTCCAGGGGGCCTATGCGGAGCTACATGAGTTCCAGGTTAGTGTGTTGCCTTTGTGGTCATGCGGTCTATGTGGCTACGCGATCGCGAGTCGGTGACGATGTCGGGAGTAGCTACCGACGCGGGAATACCTCACGCGCCTACGTGTGTGGCCTATGCGCGAGTCGCGGAAGTTCCAGGACTAGACGCGCACATTTGATATCGGGCGAGTGGCGGCCTTCGATCATGTGGCGGTCAGATGCACTCGTGATACGATTTATGACCTTGTTGGTACTGTGGGTGTTAGTAGTCGGCTATGCCTTCGCATTTACTTACCGTGACGGTTTTATTATGACACAGTGGACACGTGTTCATGTGTATTCCTTGGTGCTTTTATATCTTAGATCGCCATGAGGAAGGTATTCCACGCATGATTGATGTTGTGGCGTGAGACCCATAGTTATATTTGAGTGATGACTTTGAGGCGCGAGTCCTCGACTTGACATGATCGCTATTTATCAGAATCGTAGTTTGGTTATCATACATGTCTCCCGCTTTATATAGACTACTATGATTTCATTTACGATTTTCGATTCACATACTTGGTACTTGTTATCGACTCCTTCGGGGCTGCGTTCATGCCGCAGGTAGAGGTACACCAGTGTTGATCCTCGCTCATAGGGTCACAGTTCAGCGTTTAGGAAGCTCCGTTTCTCCGGAGGCTTATCTTGGGTATAGTCCCCTATCGTTGTAGGTACTTAAATTCAGGGGTATGGCGGGGCCCTGTCCCGCCATTGTTGTTATATCATTCTTAAGGTGCAGTAATCTTTATGGGCAGAGTTTGTAAAAAGGGATGTAACTGTTCGGATTTAAGTTTTTATATATATATGCCGAAAGGCAACTTTTCTCAGATAATTGTTTCACACTTCATGTCTTGTTTTATATTCCGCTGATTACTCTGATGTATGTGTACTTGGGTGCCCGGGGTAAGGCACCAGTCACGGGCCCGGGTTCGAGGCGTGATAAAAGTGGTATCAGAGCAGTTAATCCTCGGAAAGTGTCTACAGACCGTATCTAGTAGAGTCTTGATTATCGGTGTGTTGTGCACCACACCAATATTCAGGAGGCTATAGGATATTTAGGATTGGTTTCCATTCTTCTCACTCTGAGATCGTGCTTAGAGTCAGGTTATAAGTTGGACCTCTAACGTATTTCTTTCCCTTACCGCTATGCCTCCACGTAAGGCAACCCGCCCGAAGGCAAGGCACTGGCGAGGCGCGAGTATAGCACAGAGGGTTACGAGGCACGTGCCCAATCATCACTGGGGTGGTGCTTCATTCGGAGTTCTGCGACGCCGCCACCCCAAAGCAGAGTTTAGCACATGGCGTTAGCTCCATCTGCGCTATGATATCTGGACCTTCGCCCACCGACCAAGAGCGCAAAAGAATAGATTGCAAAGAGACGACCTTGTTACTAGCTAGGAGTTAGCAAACTGCAGAGTATATTATGTACCGATTTATCACGGTCTTGATGACTATCTAAGAGAGGTTGTGCAAGAGTAGCTCTTGATCAGTAATGAGCATGGCTCACAGACGGTTTATGCGCAGCAGGCCGAGAAACGTAGAGATCGACAGATTAATCAAGGACAACAGAAGAGGGCTCGATCGGCAGGATCCTTTGGTAACTTTCAAGGAAAACCGCCTCAGCAGCAGATTAGATATGCACCTCCACCAGTACAGAGTGGTCCTCCACAGGGTTCCGGACGTTCGGGGTATGCCGGAGTTGGTCAGAACTCTGTGGCTTCCGCTCACGCTACACGTAGGTTCCAGCCACCGATTGGCTTTTTCCCGGTGTTCACGATGACAGCGCCATCCCGGGGAATGTCGTCTTTTAGTTGGTACTTGTTTTACCTGCGGCCGTCAGGGCCATGTGTCGAAAGGATGTCCTAGTAGGAGGGATGTAAGTAGGAGGACTTAGCCTACCAGATCAGTTGCGGATTCAGTGGTTCGGAGAGGAAGGGGTGCTAGCCAGAGGAGGCCACCCCCACCTCGGTGTAGCCATTATGGTAAGTGTCATTGTGGGGAGTGTCGTACTTCTTCGACAGCTTGTTACGCCATGACAGCAGGCCATTTTATGAGATATTGTCCACCGCAGGTGGCGCGATGTAAAGACTTCGGCCTTCAGATCGCAGAGCTAGTTCGCCACCTTCCTAGCATGCGCCAACAGTAAGGTGATTGATCGAACGGAGGAGTGAAGCGGTAGATCTGTGTATATCCTTAACCCTCTAGAGATTATTTGTGTGATAAGTCCCTGAGTAGTGTGGAATGAAAGAGGGTAGTTGAGCTAAGAAGACCACTAGGTTTTCGTAACGTGATTAGTGAGATTGTTAGGATCGGAACAAGAGTTTTGCGCGATACGGTCGGGTTGAGGACCGATCGCGGGTCAACCCGCGGCCTGCAATGTGGTGGGGTCTGTTCGAGGTGGTCCTGCCAGGTGGTGGGGTCACGAGGGTGTTAGGCCCAAGTTTAGTTAACCATCGTACGAGTTCGTGGGTGCATTCGACCAGTAGTCGGGCCGATGAGGTCAGCCCATCTTGTCTTTTAGTCAAGATCGTTTACTCGGCAGAGGGTTATGCGAGATGATTATATCAGGAAAGTGGTAAGGCTGCACGAGGTGCCTACTTTCACCTTATGACGGGCAGGGGAGCCTAGGTTACATCTATTTCGTTTTCTGGAAGTATTACCAGGCAGGGTTAGAAACTCAGGTGGGTCTCGATGTCGCATTCGCCTCTGCCGTTGTTTGGATTTGGGGTATGTGAGGATTGTTGTCTACTGTTGAGGGGGTGTTTAAATAGCTACCATATCAAGATAAGATATCGCCTTATGACGCCCAGAGGGCGGAAGTGTAAGTCACGGCCGATTGGTTCGATGTTGGCAAGGTTCAGATATGGTTCATTCTTGTTTCACAGGATGTGGATAGGTGAAGCCTATCCGTGAGAGGTTATCGGCACCGAGTCACCGTAAGTCGCATGGATAATCGCAACGACGCTGGAGTTCGAGTTGATGGGTCTTCAAGGTACCACCGGAAAGGGTGTGACGAGTTTTGGAAAACAGAGGAAACTTAGCCGAGGTACTTGAGCGCTGTCAGATCATTTGGAAAATAGGCCAAGTTGCCTATAGGTTAGCATTGTCGTCCGACGTAGGAGGCAGTATGTCCGGTCTTTCGTGTTGCTATGATCGCAAAATATCGGAGATCCATCCAGAGTGTTCCCAGTTAATGATGACCAAGTTGAGGTAGTAACCCAGAGATTTCGGAAACTGAAGCAGTAACAGAAATGTGGTAAGTTATGAGAAAGAGTTCGAGTGTACGAGAAGGGTACGACGAGTAAGGGAAGAAGCGAGCATGTGTTAAGAACATAGGAGTGATCATTACTTTTGTGAAGTAAGGGTGCGATGGAAATATATTTTAGACCTCGGGTGGGAGCTTTTGTAGTGTTGGAGGTGATTCTCGTGGACTTGGATTAAGTATTTGCGTGTGTTATTTTGTGGCCAGGTGTGGCATATTTGTTTTCGTAAGTATAGTAGTGAAGACTATACTGGCGCAAGTATGTTTTGAGACTTAGAAGGAACATTCGGGACGAATGTTTCTAAGGAGGGGAGAATGTTATACCCCGTATTTCCAGAGTATGTACGTGAGGACGTACGTACAAAAGTTTAAGCCTTAAGTAGGCAAAGGGACGAAATTTTGTTCACAACCCCCGAAAAGAATTGTTTTCCGACGAAACGGTTTTCCAAACTGCGGGCGGAAAATTACGGTTGCGACATTTATTATTTTTGCGGATTTTTCCGAGAGATGAAATATTTTGGACCAACGAGAGGGCGACACTTGTCACCCTCAAGTGGACGGATGTGGTGGCCGATTGGGTGCACGTTTTGTGCCATGTTTTGTGGCCTAAACCATGGGTCAATGTTTGGAGTGAATTGAGGAGTAGATGGCTAGGGGGCACTTGGGCAAATCCTCACCCTCCACTTGCCCACCACTTGTCTTGATCTTGTCCATTGGTTTCCCTATAAATACCCCCCCTTAGTTGAAGACTTCTTCATCCACTCCACACTTTTCCAAGTCTTGAAAATCCTCCCCCCCTTCTTCTTGTTGCTCTCGTCCAAAGAGCACCCCTCCCCCTTTGTGAGGCCTTTTGGCCGAGAAGTACTCCCCCCCCCTTCCTTTGTGGTGCTAGCCGAAAGTACCCCCCCCTACCTTGAGTTGTTCTCGTGAAATACACCCCCCCCCCCTTGGTAGAAAAGTATTCTCCAAGTATTGTTACTATTCCCAAATACCTTGGCCCAAATACCTTGTAGTATTCCAAGGTTACCCCTATACTAAAAGCCCGTAAATACTATTATACTTTCCTTCCCACAAACGAAACCCTTAGGAAAATCTTCATAGTTGGTTGAAGTATTAAGAAGAAGCGTAGAACCTCTAAGGGTTGTTCTGAGCGTGGAGCACCGAGTTGAGCTAAACGTTGCTCAAGATCGACATTTAAACTTGGATAATTTTGGGCTTATCGAGGTAAATACTCTTGACCTTCTATTGTAATTGGAAATTACATACTGTAGTAGTATAGAAATGAATATAAGATTCATAGAAGGATATTACAGAGGATTGAACTGTACTTACATAGGACTGTATTTACAGTAGACTTGTGTAGTTTAACTGCAGGGAAGTCGCCCGATTTTCCGTAGAATAGAGAACCCTCTGCTTAGAATATTCTACAGAGTAGTCTAGACGTTGATAGACGTATATGGCCTTTATAGGTTGAAAGTACTGCGAGTTGCGTGTTCTACTTGAAAGGTGGACAAGGCTAGCCGGGTTATAGCGGTGGAGCGTTTTGCTAATAGTCGATAATCGTCGCGAGGTATGTGATTCTTCCTATCCTCTTGAGCATGATATTTTAAAAGAATATATAGTACGGTAGACGTACGTGTGTTAACTGAACGTGGTTTTACTCCGATGTCTTTTGACTTGAGTTTAAATAATAAGAATCTTGAAGTATTTCAAAAGAATTAAGAAACCTTTTTGAAAGAAGAGTAATACTTGGTTTTAAAAACTTAAGAGTTATACTAGCTTTATGGGAAGTTAGGTATAACGACTTAAGAGAGATAAAAAGGATGTTTTATTGATTTTAGAAGTTAAGAGACTTGATCTTAAAAGATAAGAGACTTTATCTTAAAAGATAAGAGACTTGACTTAATTGAATTAATATGAATTTTGTTAAAAGTGTGAAACCTCATTCGTGAGTAATGAGTACTTGGTTTGTAAAGGAATAATGTTTTACTGATTTCGGAAATGAGAATAAGTATCGACCAAACCACAGCAGCGCTAATAAAGAGAAATGTATTGACTAATAAAGTATTATGAAGACCAGTAGAAACCTCCATCTGCATAGAAGCTAAGATGAGACAAAATGATATTACATTTCCTAGATCATGGCTGCTTTAATAAGATTGTTATAAACAAGAATAACTTACTCACACATAAGGCATATGTTTCTCAAATTGTTTTAAAGGAGAATAATATTATTAAGTGATTAAAACTATGAACTACGAAACCCTTCGAAAATGAGAAACTTGAGCATTTGAAATTAGGCAAACTTGAACGTTTGGAAAATAATGTTGTTACTTGGTTTTACAAAGGAAAGTGTTTTGGGTTACTTAAAAAGATAGTCACTCTATTTTTATACTACGGGTATTGTGTGACTTTTGTGAAAGAAACGGATCTTTTAAAGAGTTAATGTATGAAGTACTTTGGGGATAAAAACCCGAACTTGTTAACATAAAGTAGAAGGTACCTTGTATGAATAACTTGATTGTGTTGGTTTGTGATATCCTTGTAATACTTTATTGTTGATTTGATAAGTAAACATGTTAGGATGCTACGTGTGTTAGTATCTTGTGATGTTTGTGTAAAGGGGTTTCCCTTGTTGTGCTTATGTTGTTTAACGATAAGCGGTTATGTTAGTATTATATCACTCACCTCTTGACATGATAACGGGGGTTAAACTGCCCTCCGATGCGGGGTATACCTCAGGCGGTCTGGGACCATGATTCGAGAATACCTCATGCGGGTCCAAGGGGCCTATGCGGAGCTACGAGAGTTACAGGTTAGTGTGCGGCCTTTGTGGTCATGCGGTCTATGTGGCCATGCAGACTGCGAGTCCAGGACGATGCCGGGGAGTAGCTACCGACGCGGGAATACCTCATGCGCCTACGTGTGTGGCCTACGCGAGTCGGGAAGTTCCAGGACTAGACGCGCGACATTTGATACTGCGGGCGAGTGGCGGCCCGATCATGTGGCGGTCAGACAGACCTCGTGATACGCTTTATGACCTTGTTGGCACCGCTGGTGTTAGTAGTCGGCTATGCCTTCGCACTTACCCCGCACGGTTTTATTATGACACGTGGGACTCGTGTTCATGTGTATTCCTTGGTGCTTTTAAATCTTAGATCCGGCAGGTGAAGGTATTCCACGGGCATGATTGATGTTGTGGGCGTGAGACCCATAGTTATATTTGAGTGATGACTTTGAGGGCGAGTCCACGACTTTACACGATCGCTATTTATCAGGAATCGTAGTTTGGTTATCATACATGTCTCCGCTTTATATAGACTACTATGATTTTCTTTACGATTTTCGCCACATACTTGGTACTGTTATCGACCTCTTCGGGGCTGCGTTCATGCCGCAGGTAGAGGTACACCGTGTTGATCCTCGCCATGTGGTCACGATCAGCGTTTGGGAAGCTCCGTTTCTCCGGAGGCTTATCTTGGGTATAGTCTCCTGTCGTTGTAGGTACTTACATTCAGGGGTATGGCGGGGCCCTGTCCCGCCATTGTTGTTATATCATTCTTAGAGGTTTGTAGTACTGTTATGGGCAGAGTTTGTAAAAAGGGATGTAACTGTTCGGATTTAAGTTTTTATATATATATGCCGAAAGGCAACTTTTCTTAGATAACTGTTTCACACTTCATGTCTTGTTTTATATTCCGCTGATTACTCTGATGTATGTCTACTTAGGTGCCCGTGGTAAGGCACCAGTCACGGGCCCGGGTTCGGAGCGTGACAAAAGTGGTATCAGAGCAGTTAATCCTCGGAAAGTGTCTACAGACCGTATCTAGTAGAGTCTTGATTATCGGTGTGTTGTGCACCACACCAATAATCAGGAGGCTATAGGATATTTAGGATTGGTTTCCATTCTTCTCACTCTGAGATCGTGCTTAGAGCTGTGTTATAAGTTGGACCCCTCTAACGTATTTCTTTCCCTTACCGTTATGCCTCCGCGTAAGGCAACCCGCCCGTAAGCGGCAAGCGAGGAGGTGCGAGTAGAGCACAGAGGGTTACGAGGGCACAGGCCCAATCATCACCTGGGGTGGTGCTTCATTCGGGGAGTTCTGCAACGTCGCCAGCCCCAGCAGAGTTTAGCACAGCGGAAACAGTTCCTACTGCAGCCATGATATCTGGACCTTCAGTTCCACGACCAGTAGCAGGAAGAATAGATTGCAAAGAGATGACCCTGTTACTAGCTAGGGAGTTAGCAACCAGAGAGTATATTATGTACCGATTTATCACGGGTCTTGATGACTATCTAAGAGAGGGTTGTGTAAGAGTAGCTCTCCAAATGTACGAGCATGGCTCACAGACGGGCTTATGCACAGCAGGCCGAGAAATGTAGAGATCGACAGATTAATCAAGGACAGCAGAAGAGGGCCCGATCGGCAGGATCCTTTGGTAACTTTCAAGGCAAACCGCCTCAGCAGTAGATTAGATATGCACCTCCACCAGTGCAGAGTGGTCCTCCACAGGGTTCAGGAGCTGGCAGATGGCTTTCGTACTTGCTCAGGTCAGTTGATGATGCAGGGTGGATCTGGTAGCTATGCCTTCGTACTTGCCCCATACGGTTCTTATGACACAGGTGGGACCTGATGTTCATGTATACTCCTTGGTATTGTTATATTATAGACTGCCGGCAGTGAGGAAGGAATTCCACGGGCATGATTGATATTGTGGGCGTGAGACCCATGGTTATATTTGAGTGATGACTTTGAGGGCGTGAGTCCCTGACTTGACATGACTGCTTATACATCAGGTAATCGTAGTTTGGTTATCATACATGTCTCCTGCTTTATATAGATCGTTATGATTTCATTACTGATTTTCGCCACATACTTGGTACTGTTATCTTGACCTCGTGGCCGCGTTCATGCCGCAGGTAGAGGTACACCGGTTGTTGATCCTCGCTCATAGGATCACGATTCTGCGTATTGGGAAGCTCCGTTTCTCCGGAGGCTTATCTTTTGGTATAGTCCCCTGTCATTGTAGGTACTTGTACATTCAGGGGTATGGCGGGGCCCTGTCCCGTCATAGTTGTTGTTACATTCTAGAGGTGCAGTAAATCGCTGTGGGCGATTTGTAAAGGATAACTGTTCAAGGTTTATTTATATATATATGTAGTAAGGCGACTTTTTGGTCAGCCTGTTTTTAGTATCACTGTTTATTTTTCATGAGTTTTATTTTTCGCTGATTTTTCTCTGATGTTTTATCACTAGGGTGCCCGGGGTAAGGCACCAGTCGCGTGCCCGAGGTCGGGTCGTGACACGGGCAGTATACCTTCGTGGGAAGACTTTTTATGAATTCGTCGTGTCCCGCAAATGGGCCGGGTTACGTTATTACGTATGGATAATCAAAGTGAACTACAAAATGAGGCGTCCCTACATAAATGACCGGATTATGTTATGCAAGATACATAAGTTATATGTTTATGAACTTGATGATTTTTCCTAAGTATGTACGTAAGATTTTGACTATAACCCTTATTGAAAAATGGGAAAAGATAATAAAGTTCGATTAAGTGTCACGACCCGACCTCGGGCCCGCGACTGGTGTCATACCCTGGGCACCCTAGTGATAATACATCAGAGAAAATCAGCGGAAATAAAAACTCATAGACATGAAACAATACAAAATAAGAAACAGGCTAACCAAAACGGTCACCCTTCTGCATATATATATATATATATCAAAATCTGAACAGTTACATCCTTTACAAGCCCAACTCACAACAGTACTACAGACCTGTAAGAGTTTGATAATAACTATATAGGGACAGGGCCCCGCCATACCCCTGAATGTACAAGTACCTACAATGACATGGTATCTATACCAAAGATAAGCCTCCGGAGAAACGGAGCTTCCCAATACGCAGAACCGTGATCCTATGAGCGAGGATCAACAACCGGTACTTCTACTGCGCAGATGAACGCACTTCGGGCGAGGTCGCATAACAGGTACCAAGTATGTGAAACTGAAAATACTGTAATTAAATCATAATAGTCTATACAAAACAGGAGACATTTATGATAACCAAACTACAGTACACAATATATAAGCAGTCATGTCAAGTCAGGGACTCACGCCCTCAAAGTCATCACTCAAATATAACCATGGGTCTCACGCCCACAATATCAATCATGCCCGTGGAATTCCATCCTCACTGCCGGCAGTCTACGATATAATAACACCAAGGAATACACATGAACACCAGGTCCCACCTGTGTCATAAAACCGTACGGGGCAAGTACGAAGGCATAGCTACCAGAACCAGCATGCATCATCAACTGACCGGGGCAAGTACGAAAGCCAGCTACCAGAACCTACCGTAACAACAATGCTATAAAACTGTATCACGACGCTGACCGGGTCTTTCTAGACCGCCAATGATCGAAGTTGGGCCATTCGCCCTTAATATCATTGTGCGAGTCCTACTCTTGGACTACCGTAGTCCGCATAGGTCACGTGGACCCGCATGAGGTATTCCCCGCATCGGGGATAGCTAACCCGCGGTATTTCCTGGACTCCCGCAATCCGCATAGGTCACATGGACCCGCATGAGGTATTCCTCGCATCGGCGTAACACACCCGGAGTGATTCCTGGACTACCGTAGCCCGCATAGGTCACATGGACCCGCATGAGGTATTCCTCGCATCGGGGGTAGCTAACCCGCGGCAACATAACAAGTCAGGGGGTATGTGATATAATACAAGCACAACCGGCTTATCGTAAACAACATAAGCACAACAAGAAAACCCCCTTAACACAAAAAGTCTCAAGACACTAACACCCGTAGTATCATAACATGTTTACTTATCAAACCAACTTACCACACCTTCAGAAATCATTACAAGGCTATCACAAGAAAAGCATATGCAAGTTACTCACACAAGGTACTTTCATTTTATGCCAACAATCCGGGTTTTAACCCCAAAGTACTACGTACTTTAACTCCTTAAAAAGATCCATTGCTTTCACAAAAGTCACACGATACTAATACTCGTAGTATCAAAATAGAGTAACTATCATTTATAAGTAAAACAAAACAACTTTCATACCTTCTTTTAAAACCAAATCAAGACAATACCACCCCTTCCTTTAAAACCAAATCTAGACAATACCATGCCTTCTTTTAAAACCAAATCAAGACAATACCATTCCTTCCTTTTAAACGAAAACACTTCTCCTTTTTAAAGTCAAGTAACGATATACTTTTAAAATAGTTTAAGCTTCATAACTTCAAATTCTCAAGTCTATTCTCTTTCAGAAATCAAGCTTATTACTTTGGAAAAATCAAGAAATCAATACTTGTTTATAATGATCTTATTAAAGCAGCCATGATCTAGAAAATGTAATACAATTTTGTCTTATCTTAGCTTCTATGCAGATGGAGAATTCTACTCATTTTAATTCAATTGATTGTCGATACATTTTCTTTTACTAACGCTGCAATGGCTTGTTCGATACTTATTCTCATTTCCGAAATCAAGATAACTTTATTCTTTTAATGACTAAGTACCCATTACTCACGAATGAGGTTTTACAACTTTTTAACACAATTCAAGTCCTTAACATTTCATATTAGGTCACTTAACTTTAGAATTAAGTCAAGGACACAAAAAGGAAATCCAACTCCTTTAACACACGTGCGTCTACCGCACTATATATTTCACAAATAATCATGCTCAAGAGAATAGGAAGAATCACATACCTCTTCGGCTTAAATCCACTTGCCAAGTCGAGTATGTCGCGCGTAGAATATCCACATATAACAACCATAATACACATATCAACTTCTAGTTCTCTTCGTAGAATATTTCTAAGTAAAGCGTCTCTTATTCTACGGAAAATCGGGTAGCACTTCCCCTGAAACTACGTACCTCCACCTTTTTCAAGGCCCGATATCAATAGCCAACATGCCACATTTAAGGTGCAATAATACAACAACTCAAAGGGGATTACATGCCTAACTGGACGTGTAAAATTCTGCCCCACAATATACTAAACAGTCCACTTCTTTCAATCTTCCTTCCATATATCATATACTCAATTATAAACTACTACAACATGTAATCTCCAATTACAATAGAAGGACAAAGATCATTACCTCGATAAGCCCAAAATTTTCCAATGATTAAAAGTCGATCCTTAGGAATTCTTAGCTCCAATTCCTTACGTTCCAATCCACTTCAAGCAACCCTTAGAAGTTCCTAACCAACTTCTCTTCAAGATCCAACTCCAAAAAGTGAAGAACACCTTAGGTTCCAAACCTACAAGTTTCGGCCAAGGGGTGTATATAGGATAGGGGTGTGAAATCTTTTCTAACACTTGGTTCACAATCTTCCTAACACCTTAAGGAAGAACACTTAAAAGTTAAGGATTTTTGGAAAACTTTTGGTCAAGGGGGAAGGGCCAA
Source organism: Przewalskia tangutica (assembly GCA_029844215.1). Taxonomy (NCBI): domain Eukaryota; kingdom Viridiplantae; phylum Streptophyta; class Magnoliopsida; order Solanales; family Solanaceae; genus Przewalskia; species Przewalskia tangutica. The sequence goes on from CM056727.1 coordinate 73,287,232, forward strand.
AGTCGAGACACTATCAAAGGGGAGGGAGTATTTCAAGTCTTGGAAATTAATTCAAGTGTGGATGAAGAAGTCTTGCAACAAGGGGGTATTTATAGGGAAATCAAGGGCTAGGATGCAAGAAAGTGTGCGGTCTAGATTGGGGACATGTGTGTGTGGGCCCCACAAACCACATGTTCCACAAAAGCATGAGACAAGTGGCTTGCCACTTGTCTCACCATTTCGGCCAACATGGACAAGTAGCTAGCCACTTGTCCCACCAATTTCGGCCACCATGGCCACCTAAGGGGGTGACACGTGTTGCCCTCCTATTCGTCCAAAATATTTCATCTTCCGGAAATATCCATAATGGCCAAAATCTCGAAAACAATATGGGCACCACAAAACCATAAATTTTCCCCGTGGGGCCCACGTGACCAAATCTGGAAATAAAATTCCATAATTCTCTAATATTCCACGAAGTCCAAATACCAAATCTGGGAATCCAATTCCCATTTACGAACATTTTTCCTTCACAAAATCCGAAAAAAAAATTCATCGAAAAATCAAATCTTTCTTCCTGTCCAATCTTAATGTCGTATTCTCGTACGTACGTCCTCACATATATACCATGGAACTACGGGGTGTAACATTCTTCCCCCCTTAGAAACATTCGTCCCGAATGTTCCTTCTAAGTCTCCAAAAACACATGCGCCGGTATAGTCTTCACTACTATAATTACAAAACCAATTATGCCACATATGGCCATAATATAACACACGCGCAATACTTAAATCCAAGCCAATAGAGGAATCACCTCTAAAGCGTATAACAACACTATAAGCTCTCACCCATGGTCTAAAGGATACTCTCTTCGCATCTTCACTTCACAAAAAATGATCACTTCTATTCTTTTAACACATGTTCGCTTCTTTTCTTACTCGACGTACCCTTCTCGTATACCCGAACTCTTTCTAGTACACGTACCACATTTTCCGTCATTGCTTCAGTTTTCAGCACCTTGGAGTTACCACCCTCCAATTTGGTCATTACTAGCTTCAATTTCCCTTAAGGCCATTCCCGGCCTTCACGATCCGATTCTGGTCGAACGCATCCACGAACTCGTACAGTGGTTACCTAAACTTGGGCCTAGCACCCTCGTGTCCCTATCACCTAGCGGGACTACCTCAAACTTACCTCACTTCATTCCGGGCCGCGGGTTGACCCGCTATCTGGCCCCAACCCGACCCATTTCGTACCAAACTCTTGTTCCCGGTCCGGAACAATCTCACTATTCAAGTCATGAAAACCTAGTAGTCTTCTTAGCTTAATTACCCACTTTCATATCACACTACTTATTGACTTATCACACAAAATATACTCCATGTATACTACGTACTCCGACAAAGATCACCCGTAAAAAATCTTTTACTCAAGACGGCCTCGCATCTAAGGTCTCCACGGTTATCTATATTCTAAGGCTCATAATCTCCGTGTCCCCAAACTTACCTCTTCTACTAACCAAGTTTTCTAAATCACAATTGAACGCAAATACTATCCGAGTATAACACTTAACATATAATCATCTTATAACGCTTACTAGTCTCTAGAGGGTTAAGGATATACCGATAACTATTGCTTCACTTTCCCTTTGTCGCTCTAATCATAATCCTGTCCTGCTGGGCACATAGCTAGAGAAGGTGATGAACCAGCCACTGATTCCAAAGGCTGAGTCTCTACATCCGCGCTACCTCTGGTCGGACGATCCTTCGCAAAATGGCCCCGTCGGCCACAAGTATAACAATCTCCCAAACTAGCACGACACTCCCCATAATGGAGTTTACCACAACGTCCACACTGAGGTATGGGTGGCCTCGTCTGGCTAACACTCCTACTCCCCCAAAAACCTGAAACCTTGGAGCCCTGACCTGCTCCTGAATACCCCAGACGTCCTGAAGACCGTGGAGGACCACTCTGAACTGGCGGAGGTGCATAACTAGCCCCCTGCTGAGGCGGTCCGCCTCGAAGGTTACCGAAGGACCATGCTGCCTTGGCCCTCTTGCGCTGATCTCGGTCATTTCTTCGACCTCTACGTTCCTCAGTCCCCTTTGCATAAGCCTGCATGCGGGCAATGTCCATCTTACACCCCGGAATTCCAGAATATGTTTTTAAGGACGTACGTAAGAACTCAAAATGTTGAGATTAGAGACTTGTAAAAATTTATCGGAATTGCGGAATTGTCGGAAAACATAATATTGTGACGAATAGGAGGGCGACACGTGTCACCCCCCCTTATGTTGCCTTGGACGAAATTAGGCATGGGCAAAAGGGTCATTTGACCATTGTTAGGAAGACAAGTCTTGCAAGTAGTAAAGTTTGACAATGTTGACTTAGTCAATGGGACCACATGTCTTGATATTTAAAAGAACTTCATCCAAGCCACCCATTTGTTCTAATCTTGACCCTCCATTATGTTATATATGTATACTAGTAGCAAGACTAGTTCCCACACTTAGTCATTTTTCATGAAATCTTGAAGAACTCTTGTGAGGCTCTCGGGTTTGGGGTCCAAAGAGCAAGAAATTTTTGTCCAATAATCCCCATACTTTAAACCAAGGTTCCTAAGGGTATTGTAAGTGTATCTCAATAGAAAGATCCCGGAAAAATGGTGTTTTCGTATTAGTCGCAAGGCGAAAACCTAAGGAGTTATTCAACTTTGAAGTTAGATGTCACGACCCGACCTCGGGCCCGCGACTGGTGCCTTACCCCGGGCACCCTAGTGATACAACATCAGAGAAAATCAGCGGAAATAAAAACTCATAAAAGATAAACAGTGAAATAAGAAAACAGGCTAACCAAAACGGTTACCTTTCTGTATATATACATAAAACCCGAACAGTTATATCCTTTTACAAACACTACCCACAACAGTACTACAGACCTCTAAGAATGTAATCACAACTACGACGGGACAGGGCCCCGCCATACCCCTGATTGTAAGTACCTACAATGACAGGGGACTATACCAAAGATAAGCCTCCGGAGAAATGGAGGTTCCCAAACGCTGAACTGTGATCCTAATAGCGAGGATCAACGACTGGTGTACCTCTACCTGCGGCATGAACGCAGCCTCCCGAAGGAGGTCAGTACAACAGGTACCAAGTATGTGAAACTGAAAATACTGTAATGAAATCATAACAGTCTATATAAAGCATGAGACATGTATGATAACCCAACTACAGTCCACAATATATAAGCAGTCATGTCAAGTCAGGGACTCACGCCCTCAAAGTCATCACTCAAATATAACTATGGGTCTCACACCCACAACATCAATCATGCCCGTGGAATACCTTCCTCACTGCCGGCAGTCTATGATATAATAACACCAAGGAGTACACATGAACACCAGGTCCCACCTGTGTCATAAGAACCGTACCGGGCAAGTACGAAGGCATAGCTACCATATCCACCCTGCATCATCAACTGACCGGGGCAAGTACGTGTTACACCCCGTAGTTCTAGGATATGTATGCGAGGACGTACGTATGAGAATACGACAGTAATATTGGAAGGGAAGAAAGATGTGATTTTTCGACGGAAAAGTTTCCGGTTTTTGTGAAGGAAAAAGGTTCGTTAATGGGAATTGGATTCCCAGATTTGGTATTTGGACTTCCTGGATTATATTAGAATTATGGAATTTTATTTCCGGAATTGGTCACGTGGGGCCCACGGGGGAAAATTTACGGTTTTGTGGGGCCCACTTTGTTTTCGAGATTTTCGATATTTTGGATATTTTCGGGAGATGAAATATTTTGGACAAGTAGGGGGCGACACGTGTCACCCCCATGTGGCCATGTTGGCCGATTAGGTGTGGACACGTGGCCTTGGCCGAAATGGCTTGCCAAATGTCTAGCCACTTGTCTTGATTTTTGTGTGGACACTTGGAGGGTGGGACCCACACACACATGTCCCAATCTAGACCATACACTTGCCTTGATCTTGGCCCTTGATTTCTCTATAAATACCCCCTTGATGCAAGACTTATTCATCCAACACTTAGAGAGTTTCCAAGTCTTGAAAATTCCCTCCCTTTCTCTTGTGTGCTCTCGGCTTTGGCCATGATTCTTGAGCAAAGGTTGTCCAAAAATTCTTAAAGTTTTAAGTGTTCTTCCTTAGGGTGTTAGGAAGATGGTGTACCAAGAGTTGGAAAATATTTCACACCCCTAGCCTTAGATATACCCCTTGGCCGAAATATTGCTAAATTGTAGCCTAAGTGTTCTTCACTTTTTGGAGTTGAATCTTGAAGAGGAGTTGGTTAGGAGCTTCTAAGGGTTGCCTGGAGCCGGTTGGAACGTAAGGAATTAGAGCTAAACGTTGCTCAGGATCGACTTATTAATCTTGGATAATTTTGGGCTTATCGAGGTAATGATCTATGTCCCCCTATTGTAATTGGATATTACATGTTGTAGTAGTTATACTTGAGTATATTATATGATGAAAGAAGATTGATAGAATTGAACTGTATTTACATTGGACTGTATTTACAGTAGACTTGTAGTATTATTGTGGGGCAGATTTGTACATGTCCAGTTAGACGTGTAACCCCCTTGGAGTTGTTGGCTTGGTAGCGGACCTTGATAGAGGAGGAGATTTTTGTGGTTGCGGGGGGGGGGGGGAGGTGCTGCCCAAATTTTTCGTAGAATAAGAAACCTTGTACTTAGAATTGTTCTACGAAGAGATCTAGAGGTTGATAGACGTTTTGTGGCCTTTATAGGTTGAAGTACTACGAGTAGCGTATTCTACTTGAAGGGTGGAAAAGTCTAGCAGGTTCTGATTTGGAGCTTTTGCTTTTGTCGATAATCGTCGCGAGGTATGTGAACCTCTTCCTATCCTTTCTAGCATGATTGTTGTGAACTATGTAGTACGGTAGACGTACGTGTGCTAAACGAGTTTGGTTGGTTTAAAACATAAAGTGTTATAATAGCTTTATGGGAAGTTAGTTATAACGACTTTATGTAGGTAAAAGAATGGGTTGTTGATTTTAAAAGGCAAGATACTTGACTTATATTTGACTTGTTATGATGTTAAGAACTTGAATTGTGTTAAAAAGTTGTGAAACCGCATTCTTGAGTAATGGGTACTTGGTCTTTAAAAAGGATACTGTTTTATTGATTTCGGAAATGGGAATAAGTATCGAACAAGCCATTGCAGCGTTAATAAAGGAAAATGTAATGACAATTAATAATATTAAAACCAGTAGAAACCTCCATCTGCATAGAAACTAAGATAAGACAAAATTGTATTACATTTCCTAGATCATGGTTGCTTTAATAAAGATCATTAATAACAAGTTTTGATTTTCTTAAATTCCAAAGTAAGAAGCTTGATTTATAAAAGAGAGAGACTTGAGAATTTGAAGTGTTTTTGTTTAAAAGGAAGGCATGGTTTTGTCTTAAATTGGTTTAAAAAGGAAGTCATGGTTTTGTCTTTAGTTGGTTTAAAAAGAAGGCATGGTATTGTCTTGGTTTATTCGAAAAGAAGGTATGAAAATTGTTTTGGTTTACTTAAAAAGATAGTTACTCTATTTTGATACTACAGGTATCGTGTGACTTTTGTGAAAGAAATGGATCTTTTTAAAGAGTTAAAGTACGTAGTACCTTGGGGTTAAAACCCGGAATTGTTGTAATAAAATGAAAGTCTATGAGTACGTTGAACTTGCCTATGCTTGTTGTGATAGCCTTTGTTGTGCAAGTGTTTTGATTCTGTGCTACCGAGTCTCTCGATGGAGGGCCGGCTATCTGGTTGATTGATGGACATACTGACACGATGGGTTGCCCATGGGTATGCTTCCACTAGGAGTGTTATCTTGTTATATCCTTGACCCATCGACACGTTGGCGCCCAGGTATGGTTCCATTAGGATTGTTGTTCCATGGACTAGCTCTCCATGAGGTTTCATCACGCAGTCGTTCTCGTAGCTAGCCCCGCATTTGCCTGGCCGCCGATGCAGGTTGGTTCTGGTAGTTGGCTTTCGTACTTGCCCCGGTCAGTTCTTTATAGTGTCGTTCCACGGACTAGTTCCCCACGAAGTCTCGTGATGCAGGAGGTTCTGGTAGTTAGCCCCCGTACTTGCCCCGGTCAGCGACGTGACGCAGGTGGTTCTGGTAGTTGGCTTCCGTACTCGCCCCGGTCAGCTTCGTGACGCAGGTGGAATGAGGTTGGTGACGCAGGCGGTTCTGGTAGCTGGCTTTCGTACTTGCCCCGGTCGGATGCGCGACGCAGGTTGGTTCTGGTGGCTATGCCTTCGTACTTGCCCCGGTCAGTTTTATAGCATAGTTGGTACGGTAGGTTCTGGTAGTTGGCTTTCGTACTTGCCCCGGTCAGTTGATGATGCAGGCTGGTTCTGGTAGCTATGCCTTCGTACTTGCCCCGTACGGTTTTTATGACACAGGTGGGACCTGGTGTTCATGTGTACTCCTTGGTGTTATTATATCATAGACTGCCGGCAGTGAGGAAGGAATTCCACGGGCATGATTGATATGGTGGGCGTGAGACCCACGGTTATATTTGAGTGATGACTTTGAGGGCGTGAGTCCCTGACTTGACATGACTGCTTACATGTTGTGTACTGTAGTTTGGTTATCATATATGTCCCATGTTTTATATAGACTATTATGATTTCATTTACAGTATTTTCAGTTTCAAATACTTGGTACCTGTTGTACTGACCTCCTTCGAGGGGCTGCGTTCATGCCTCAGGTAGAGGTACATCGGTTGTGGATCCTCGCTCATAGGATCACAGTTCAGCATTTTGGGAAGCTCCGTTTCTTCGGAGGCTTATCTTTGGTATAGTCCCCTGTCATTGTAGGTACTTGTACATTCAGGGGTATGGCGGGGCCCTGTCCCGTCATAGTTGTGGATACATTCTTAGAGGTCTGTAGTACTGTTGTGGGCAGGGTTTCTAAAATGATATAACTGTTCGGGTTTTATGTATATATACAGAAAGGTAACCGTTTTGGTTAGCCTATTTTCTTATTTCACTATTTATCTTTTATGAGTTTTTATTCCCGCTGATTTTCTCTGATGTTGTATCACTAGGGTGCCCGGGGTAAGGCACCAGTCGCGGGCCTGAGGTCGGGTCGTGACAAAAGTGCTATCAGAGCAGTTAATCCTCGGAAATTGTCTACAGATCGTATCTAGTAGAGTCTTGATTATCGGCGTGTTGTGCACCACACCTATAATCAGGAGGCTGCATGATATTTAGGATTGGTTTCCATTCTTCTCACTCTGAGATCGTGCCTTAGAGTTGTGTTATAAGTTGGACTCCCTCTGGCGTATTCTTATGTACCCATTATGCCTCTACGCAAGGCAACCAGGGCCCAGAGGGGCAAGGCAGCAGAGGGAGCTACGAGTAGAACACAGAGGGTTACGAGGGCACAGGCCTGGTCATTACCTGAGATAGTACTTCAGACGAAGAGTTTTATGATGCCGCTAGCCCCAGCAGAGTTTAGAGCGGCATCAGTTTCTACTGAGGCCACGATACCGAGCCTCAGCCCATGGCCGCGAGCCGAGGATATGAGTTCAGAGATGACCCGATTACTAGCTAGTGGTGGCCGAATGAGGACGGGAGCCGGTGGTTCCGGCAGTACCAGTGATTCACCCTAAATCCGATAGTCTGAGACTTCGGGATTTCTTGAGTTGCAGTCCGCCAGAGTTCTATGGATAGAGAGCTGAGGATGATCCTCAGGGTGTCATGCTAGTTTGGGAGATTGTTATGCTTGCGGCCAGCAGGGCCATTTGATGAGAGTTTGTCTGACCAGAGGTAGCACGGATGTAGAGACTCAGCCTTCGGGATCGGTGGCTGGTTCATCGCCTTCTATAGCTAGGCGCCCTGCAGGGCAGGATTATGATTAGAGCGACAAAGGGAAAAGTGAGGCAGTAGTTACAGAGATATCTTCAGCCCTTAAGAGACTGCTTTATGTTGTTATGGTGGATACATGTTAAGTGCTATGTACGGATAGCATTGTGTTAAGTGTGAATTAGAAAACATGGGTAGTTGAAAAAAAGGGTAAGTCTGGAGACGAGACAATTGTGAGCCTTAGAATTTATAACAGTTAGGACCTTGGATGCAAGGCCATCTTGAGTGGATGATTTTACGGTTGGTCTTTGTCGAAGTACTTGGTATGCGTGAAATATATTATGGGATAATTCCATGGGTAGTGTGAGATGGAAGTGGCAGCTTTCATGACGTGAATTAGTAAGATTGTTCCGGATCGGGGAACGAGAGAGTTTGGCGCGACGGTGGGTCGGGTTGAGGCCGTATTGCGGGTCAACCCGTAGCCCGTAATAAGGTGGGGTCAGTTCGAGGTGGTCCCGCTAGGTGGTAGGGTCACGAGAGTTCTAGGACCAGGTTTAGGTAACCATCGTACGAGTTCGCGGATGTGTTCGACTAGAATCGGATCGTGAAGGCCGGGAATGGCCTTAAAGGAATTTGAGGCTAGTAAGATGACCAAGTTGGAGGTAGTGACTCCAAGGTTTTGGAAACTGAAGCGATGACTGGAGTATGGTACGTGTACTAGAAAGAGTCCGGGTGTACGAGAAGGGTACGACAAGTAAGGAAAGAAGTGAACACGTGTTAAGGGGATGAAAGTGATCATTTTTGTAGTGAAGTGAAGATGCGAAGGGAGTATCCTTTAGACCTTGGGTGGGATCTTTTTTGTGATGTTAGAGGTGATTCCTCGTTGGCTTGGATTTGAGTTTTTCGCGTATGTTATATTATGGCCATTGGTGGCATAATTGGTTTCGTAAGTATAGTAGTGAAGGCTATACCGACGCATGTACGTTTGGAGACTTAGAAGGAACATTCGGGACGAATGTTTCTGTTATGCCCCGTAGTTCCGGAGTATGTATGTGAGGACGTACGTACGAATGTATACGCCCTAATTAGGGTAAGATTGATAGAATTGTTTTCCGACGGAAATTATTCCGAACCTTGTGAAGGAAATTTTACGATTTCAAGATTTTTGCGATTATGGAATTTTTCCGAGAGATAAAATGTTTTGGACCAATAGGAGGGCGACAAGTGTCACCCCTAGATTGGGCCATGTTGGACGAAATTAAGTGGACAAATGGGCAAGAAAAGTGGCCAAAAGTCTTGCATGGTATTGCATGGCACCTTGGATGGTTTTTGCAAGTTTGTGGGCAAGTCAAGTGGTCAAGGTCTTGCATGGATTTTGTAGAACAAGTGTAGAAAGGAACCTACACAAACCATATATACCATACACATGTTTTAATCCTAACCCTTGGTTGTACTATATAAACCCCTTTGGTTGATGAAAATCTTCCACACTTAGTATAATTCTAGACTTGAAAATATTTCCCTCTCCCTCCTTCTCAATTGCTCTCGTCGAAGCAGCCCCCTTCCTTAACCAAATGTTGTCCAAAAATTCTTAAAGTTATAAGTGTTCTTCCTTAATGTATTAGGAAGATTAGTAACCAAGTGTCACGACCCGTTCCGGGGACCGTGACTGGTGCCTTACCCGGGCACCCAAGTAGTCATACATCAGAGTAATCAGCGGAACATAAAAACAAGACATGAAACAACTGTAAAATGAAACACATTTTCTGAGAGAAAGTCGCCTTTCGGCATATATATAAATACAAAGTTTGAACAGTTTAATCCTTTTTATAAACCCTGCCCACACAGTACTACAGACCTCTAAGAATGTAACGACAACTATGGCGGGACAGGGCCCCGCCATACCCCTGAATGTACAAGAACCTCTGCACTGTGGTAACATACCAAAAGATAAGCCTCCGGAGAAACGGAGCTTCCCAATACGCTGATTTGTGATCCTAGAAGCGGGGATCGACGACCGATGTACCTCTACCTGCGGCATGAACGCAGCCCCCCGAAGGAGGTCAGTACAACATGTACCAAGTATGTGAAACTGAAAATACTGTAAATGAAATCATAGTAGTCTAAAACAAAATAGGAGACATGTATGATAATAAAACTACAGTTCGCAGTATAAAAGTAGTCATGTCAAGTCAGGGACTCACGCCCTCAAAGTCATCACTCAAATATAACCCGCACAACGGCAGCATGCCCCGGCATCTTACCTCGGTATAAGAATGGCCATGGAACCATCCTAATGGAAGCATACCCGTGGGCCACCCATCGTCTCAGTATGTCCAAAGGAAATAACAAGATAACCATCAGAATGGAAGCATACTCGTGGGCCACCCATCGTGTCAGTATGTCCAAGCCGATAACAAGATAACTCTCCTAATGGAAGCATACCCGTGGGCCACCCATCGTGTCAGTATGTCCAACAGTAAATAACAACATAACCATCCACTGGAAGCATACTCGTGGGCCACCCATCGTGTCAGTATGTCCAAGCCGATAACAAGATAACTCTCCTAATGGAAGCATACCCGTGGGCCACCCATCGTGTCAGTATGTCCAAAAGGGAAATAACAAGATAACCATCAGAATGGAAGCATACTCGTGGGCCACCCATCGTGTCAGTATGTCCAAGCCGATAACAAGATAACTATCCTAATGGAAGCATACCTGTGGGCCACCCATCGTGTCAGTATGTCCAAAAGGGAAATAACAAGATAACCATCAGAATGGAAGCATACTCGTGGGCCACCCATCGTGTCAGTATGTCCATCAATCAATCAGATAGCCGGCCCTCCAACGAGAGACGCGGTAGCACAGAAATACAACACTTGCACAACAAAGGCTAATCACCACAAACATAGGCAAGTTTAATCATACTCACAGACATTTATTTTATTACAACAAATCCGTGTTTTAACCCCAAAGTACTACATACATTTATCCTTTCAAAAAGACCTCTTTTTACGTAAAAACAACTCGATACTATTATCCGTAGTACCAAATATGTTCATGTTTTAAAATCACGTAACAACATTCTTTTCCGAAAGTTCCAGTTTGCCTAATTTCAGATACTCAAGTCTTTTAGTTTCGAAAGATTTCATAGTTCATAGTCTTAATCAAATAACGTACTCTCTTTTAAACAATTGAGTAATGTATGCCTTATGTGTGAGTAGGTTATTCTTGTTTATAACAATCTTATTAAAGCAGCCATGATCTAGGAAATGTAATATCATTTTGTCTCATCTTAGCTTCTATGCAGATGGAGGTTTCTACTGGTTTTAATAATACTTAATTATGCAATACATTTCCCTTTATTAGCGTTGCAGTGGTTTGTTCGATACTTATTCTGATTTCCGAAATCAGTAAACATATTCCTTTTAAAAACCAAGTACTCATTTCTCACGAAATGAGGTTTTACACTTTTTAACAAAATTCATATTAATTCAATTAAGTCAAGTCTTTTATCTTCTACAATCAATAAACCATTCTTTTTATCTCTCTTAAGTCGTTATACCTAACTTCCCATAAAGCTAGTATAACTCTTAAGCTTTCAAAATCAAGTATTACTCTTTTCAAAACAATTCTTAATTCTTTTGAAATACTTCAAGATTCTTATTATTCAGGCTTAAGTCAAAAGACATTGCCGTAGAACTACGTTCAGTTAGCACACATACGTCTACCGTACTATATATATATATTCTTTTAAAATATCATGCTCAAGAGGATAGGAAGAATCACATACCTCGCGACGATTATCGACTATTAGCAAATAGCTCCAAATCGTAATCCGCTTAGCCTTTTTCACTTCTTCGAGTAGAATACGCTACTCGCAGTACTTCACCCTATAATGGTCATACAAGTCTATCAACGTCTAGACTACTCTGTAAAATAATTCTAGATACAGATTCCTTTATTCTACGGAAAATTGGGCAGCACTTCCCTACCCACCAAACTACACAAGTCTCAGTAAATACAGTCTATGTAAATCTGATTCGATCTTCTTTAATATTCTTCTGATGTGATATCAATTCAATTCTCTTCTTTAATATCCTTCTATGTATCTTATATTAATTTCTATACTACTACAGTATGTAATTTCCAATTACAATAGAAGGACAATAGTATTTACCTCGATAAGCCCAAAATTATCCAAGTTTAATGTCGATCCTGAGCAACGTTTAGCTCCTATTCTGAACGCTCCAATTCGCTCCCAGAAACCCTTAGAAGTTCTACACAACTTATACTTAACACTTCAACCGACTATGAAGATTTTCCTTAGGGTTTCGTTTAGTGGCTAAAGGAAGTATAATAGTATTTCTGGGCTTTTAGTATAGGTATAACCTTGGAATACTACAAGGTATTTGGGCCAAGGTATTTGGGAATAGTAACAATACTTGGAGAGTATTTTTCTACCGGGAGTATTATACGAAACAACTAGGCAATGGGGGGTTGGTTTCGGCCAAGGCTCTCAAGGGGGAGGGGGAGGACTTGGACGAATACTACACTTTAGGGGGAGGGGTTTTTGAGACTTGGAAAGTGATTTTTGGATGAAGATTTAGTCTTGCATTGGAGGGGTATTTATAGGCCAATCAATGGCCAAGATCAAGCCAAGTGGTAGGCAAGTGTAAGGTGTAGATTAAGCCATGTGTTGTGTGGGTCCCACTTGGTCATCAACCACACAAATATCCTACCAAACATTGACCAAACATTTTAGGCAACTAAAAGGGAAAAAACGTGCAAGCCTAGAAGCTTCCACCAAGCAAAAATCGTCCAACCTTGGACACCTAAGGGTGACACATGTCGCCCTCCAATTGGTCCAAAATATTTCATCTCTCGGAAAAATCCGCAAAAATTATAAATGACATAGCCGTATTTTTCCCTTCGCAAAGTTTGGAAAACGTTTCGTCGGAAAACGATTCTTTTCGAGTGTTGTGCACAAAATTTTCGGTCCTTGCCTAACTTAAGGCTTAAACTTTTATACGTACGCCCTCACGTACATACTCTGGAAATACGGGGTATAACATTCTCCCCTCCTTAGAAACATTCGTCCCGAATGTTCCTTCCACGACGGATAACGATAAAGTTTCTCTTAACAAGTTGCCAATGCCACACCTGGCCTCAAAATAACACACGCGCAATTACTTAACCCAAGTCAACGTGGAATCACCTCTAGCATTACAAAAGCTTCCACCCCCGGTCTAAGAGATACCCCCTTCGCACCTTTACTTCACAAAAGTAATGATCATTTCTATTTTCTTAGCACATGTTCACTTTTTTCCTTACTCGTCGTACTCTTCTCGAACACTTGAACTCTTCTAGTATACGTACCATAATTCGCCATTACTTGCCTCAAAATTTCTGGAGTCACTACCTCCAAACTTGGTCATCTTACTAGCCTCGATCTTCTTTAAGGCCATTCCCGGCCTTCACGATCCGATTTTGGTCGAACATATCCATGAACTCATACGATGGTCATCTAAACTTGGGCCTAGCACCTTCGTGACTTACTACCCTGGGCGGACCACCTAACCGACCCCACCACAATACAGTGTCGCGGTTGACCCGCGACGCAGATTCAACCCGACCCGCTATCGCGCCAACACTTGTTCCCCGATACGGAACAATCTTACTAATTCACGTCATGAAAGCTACCACTTCCATCTCACACTACCCAAGGACTTATCATGCTAATACACCCTAGGCATAAAGAGCACTCCGACAAGGATCATTTGCAAAATCCTTTACTCGAGACGACCTTACATCTAAGGTCTCAACATGCAATATTCTAAGGTTCATACCTTCCCTGTCCCCATACTTATCCCTTTCAACTAACCATGTTTTCTAACTCACAATTAACACAACGCTATCCGTACATAGCACACAATAAGATCATCATAACAAGCATACAAAACTCTAGAGGGTTAAGGATATACCTGTATCTACCGCTTTACTCTAATCACAGTCCTGCCCTGCAGGGCGCATAGCTGTAGAAGGTGATGAACCAGCCATAGATCCCGTAGTCTGTGCTGCCCCACCAGTGCTACCTCCGGTCGGACAGTTTCTCGCAAAATGGCCCTGCTGGCCGCATGTAAAACAAACTCCCGAACTAGCACGACACTCCCCAAAATGGAGTCTTCCACATCGGCCACAACGAGGTAGGGGTGGCTTCAGCTGACTAACACCCCTACTCTCCAGAAAATCTGAACCTCGAGCCCCGACCGCTCTCAATACTGGATGCTCAAGATTATGGCGACCACTCAGACTAGCGGAGGCGCATAACTAGTCTGGCCGAGGCGCTCCGCCTCGACAGTCGCCAAAAGACCCTACTGCTCGCCCTTCTTCACGATCTCGGCCATTCCGTCGATCTCTCCGCTCACATCCTGCCGCATAAGCTCAGATGCGGAAATGTCCATGCCCGGCCAAGAGCTACACCAACAAGCTCGCCAAGTAGTCATCAAGCCCGTGACGTAGCGGTGCACTCGCCCTCCATGTCGGCTACCAATGCGGGACGCATCGAGCTAATGAGTCAAACTCACATTGTACTCAATCAGACGCCTACCGCCTCAACGTCAAGAATCGGCCCGAGCCCTTCTCATCCGTGGAAGCAAGAAATGTGCAAGAAATGCCCCGAGAACTCGTCCCAAATCGCTGGAAGTGCATACTCTCCCGACAGCCTCCACGAATCAAACCACGATCGCAGATCACGCAGCCGACGCGAGCCTAAGACCACCGACTCGGTCTCAAGCCTTGATCACTCTAATGATCCGTCAGAATCGTCGATGAACTCCTGCGGATCATCCTCGTGCCTCGACCGTAGAACTCGCGGCTACAACTCGTAAAGTCCCGTAGCCTCAAACTATCCGATCTCGGGTGAACCACGGTGCATCGAACTGCTGCGGCCCACTTATCCTCATGTTCGCCACGATCCCGCCAAGAATCGCCATCTCTTTGTAACCCATCTCTCCGCTCCAGCCGCGGGCCGAGGCTCGTATCAGTGGTCTCAGCAGCCACCGCCGCGACTCTAAACTCAATCGGGCGGCGCCGCAAAACTCGCCGTCTCAAGCACTATCTTAGGTAATGATGGCTCGCGCCCGCATTCTCTCAGATCCTACTAGCAGCCTCCTCGGCCGCCTTGCCCATCTGGGCCCGGTTGCCTTGCGCGAGGCATAATCGGTAAAACCAGATACGTCGAGAGGGTCCAACTTACAATACTTTCAAGGCACGATCTCAGAATGAGAAGAATGGAAACCAATCCTAAATGTCCTGCAGCCTCCTGATTATAGATGTGGTGCACAACACACCGATAATCAAGACTCTACTAGACACGGTCTGTAGACACTTTCCGAGGATTAACTGCTCTGATACCACTTTTATCACGACCCGTTCCGGGGCCCGTGACTGGTGCCTTACCCGGGCACCCTAGTGATACAACATCAGAGTAACCAGCGGAACATAAAAACAAGACATGAAACAACTGTAAAATGAAACACATTTTCTGAGAGAAAGTCGCCTTTCGGCATATATATCATTTTGTCTCATCTTAGCTTCTATGCAGATGGAGGTTTCTACTGGTTTTAATAATACTTAATTATTCAATACATTTCCCTTTATTAGCGTTGCAGTGGTTTGTTCGATACTTATTCTGATTTCCGAAATCAGTAAACATATTGCTTTTAAAAACCAAGTACTCATTTCTCACGAAATGAGGTTTTACACTTTTTAACAAAATTCATATTAATTCAATTAAGTCAAGTCTTTTATCTTCTACAATCAATAAACCATTCTTTTTATCTCTCTTAAGTCGTTATACCTAACTTCCCATAAAGCTAGTATAACTCTTAAGCTTTCAAAATCAAGTATTACTCTTTTCAAAACAATTCTTAATTCTTTTGAAATACTTCAAGATTCTTATTATTCAGGCTTAAGTCAAAAGACATTGCCGTAGAACTACGTTCAGTTAGCACACGTACGTCTACCGTACTATATATATATATTCTTTTAAAATATCATGCTCAAGAGGATAGGAAGAATCACATACCTCGCGACGATTATCGACTATTAGCAAATAGCTCCAAAGTACTGTAATCCTGCTAGCCTTTTTCACTTCTTCGAGTAGAATACGCTACTCGCAGTACTTCACCCTATAATGGTCATACAAGTCTATCAACGTCTAGACTACTCAGAAAATAATTCTAGATACTGATTCCTTTATTCTACGGAAAATTGGCAAGACTTCCTACCCGCCAAACTACACAAGTTCATCAGAATACAGTCTATGTAAATCTGTCACTTTCTTCTTTAATATTCTTCTGATGTGATATCAATTCAATTCTCTTCTTTAATATCCTTCTATGTATCTTATATTCATTTCTATACTACTACAGCATGTAATTTCCAATTATAATAGAAGGACAGTAGTATTTACCTCGATAAGCCCAAAATTATCCGAGTTTAATGTCGATCCTGAGCAACGTTTAGCTCGTATTCTGAACGCTCCAATTCGCTCCCAGAAACCCTTAGAAGTTCTACACAACTTCTACTTAAGACTTCAACCGACTATGAAGATTTTCCTTAGGGTTTCGTTTGGTGGCTAAAGGAAGTATAATAGTATTTCTGGGCTTTTAGTATAGGTATAACCTTGGAATACTACAAGGTATTTGGGCCAAGGTATTTGGGAATAGTAACAATACTTGGAGAGTATTTTTCTACCACGGGGGAGTATTATACTGAAACAACTAGGCAAGGGGGTTGGTTTCTGGCCAAGGCTCAAGGGGGAGGGGGACTTGACGAATACTACACTTTAGGGGAGGGTTTTGAGACTTGGAAAGTGATTTTGGATGAAGATTTAGTCTTGCATTGGAGGGGTATTTATAGGCCAATCAATGGCCAAGATCAAGCCAAGTGGTAGGCAAGTGTAAGGTGTAGATTAAGCCATGTGTTGTGTGGGTCCCACTTGGTCATCAACCACACAAATATCCTACCAAACATTGACCAAACATTTTAGGCAACTAAAAGGAGAAAAACGTGCAAGCCTAGAAGCTTCCACCAAGCAAAAATCGTCCAACCTTGGACACCTAAGGGTGACACATGTCGCCCTCCAATTGGTCCAAAATATTTCATCTCTCGGAAAAATCCGCAAAAATTATAAATGACATAGCCGTATTTTTCCCTTCGCAAAGTTTGGAAAACGTTTCGTCGGAAAACGATTCTTTTCGAGTGTTGTGCACAAAATTTTCGGTCCTTGCCTAACTTAAGGCTTAAACTTTTACACGTACGCCCTCACGTACATACTCTGGAAATACGGGGTATAACACCAAGAGTTAGACAAGATTTCACACCCCTAGCCTCAAAAAAATCCCCCTTGGCCGAGAGTGGGCAGATTTTCGGGACTGTTTTGGACAGATTGTTAGTCAAGTTTGGAAGGGAATATCTCCTAGCACATAAGGAGATTTTGGGTGTTTCAAAATCCTAAAATGAATTTCGTCGAGTCTAGTTTCCAACACAATAAACCACTCGTCGATAGGACACTGGAGTAGAGAGTTATCAACGTTACAAGTTCAGATGACGAAGCAGTGGCTAAAAATCTGGACAGTCACGTTTTTTTGGGCTATCTTGAGGTAATGAATCTTAACCTCTTTGTGAAGTTGATTATTATGTATATATGGATATTATACATATATTGGAAGTATATTATTGACAAATAATTTGAGTACTTGGTTTTGAATAATAATGTTATGTTGATTTCGGAAATGAGAATATATATCGAATACCCCACTGCAGCGTTAATAAAGGAAACTATATTGACAAATAATTAATATTATTAAAACAAGTAGAAACTTCCATCTGCATAGAAGCTAAGATAAGACAAAATTGTATTACATTTCCTAGATCACGGTTGCTCTAATAAGGTCATTAATAACAAGTATTGATTTTTCTTAAAATTCCAAAGTAAGGAACTCGTCTTCCAAAAGAAAAGAGATTTGAGAATTTGAAGTGTTTTGGTTTAAAAGAAAGGCATGCTTTTGTCTTAAGTTGGTTTAAAAAGAAGGTATGGAAATTGTTTTGGCTCACTTAAAAAGATAGTTACTCTATTTTGATACTACGGGTATCGTGTGACTTTTGTGAAAGAAATGGATATTTTTAAAGAGTTAAAGTATGTAGTACCTTGGGGTTAAAACCCGGATTTGTTGACATGAAATGAAAGTACCTTGTGTGAGTAACTTGCATATGTTTTGTGATAGCCTTGTAATACTTTCTTGTTGGCTTGATAAAGTGAACATGTTATGATGCTACGTGTGTTAGTGCCTTGTGACGCTTGTGTAAGGAGGTTATTCTTGTTGTGCTTATGTTGTTTAACTATAAGCCGTTGCGTTCGATTCTTGTGATGTTTGTGTAAGGAGGTTATTCTTGTTGTGCTTATGTTGTTTAATGATAAGCCGTTGAGTTAGTATTATATCACTCACCCTCCTGACTTGTTATGATGTCGGGGGTTAAGCTGCCCCCCGATGCGAGGAATACCTCATGCGGGTCCAGGGGACCTATGCGGAGCTGCGGGAGTTCCAGGATTGTGTGTGAGGAATACCTCATGCGGTCTATGTGGCCATGCGGACTACGGGAGTCCAGGACGATGCCGAGGATTAGCTACCCTCGATGCGAGGAATACCTCATGCGGGCCTAGGTGGCCTATGCGGACTGCGGGAGTCCAGGATTAGGCACGCATAATGATAATATGGGCGATTGGCCTTGCTTCGATCATTCGCGGCCTAGAAAAGACCAGTTACATTATATCTATTATTGCTCTTGTTTGTGATGTGTACTATGCGCGTTAACTCGTTGTTTCGTACATATTTGTGAATTGGTTTTAAAATGATATGGTTATTTTTGAGTGATGACCTTGAGGGCGTGAGTCCCTGACTTGACACGATTGTTTATAGATTGTGAAATGGTATCTTTTTAGAAACAATGTTGATGTTCATTACTCTTGTTGATTTGCCGGGCTTTGTGAAACGCATTTTGATTGTCATATATGTCCCCTGTTTTATATAGACTATTATGATTTCATTTACTGATTTTCGCCACATACTTGGTACTGTTGTCAGATCGACCTCGGGGCTGCGTTCATGCCGCAGGTAGAGGTACATCAGTCGTTGATCCTCGCTCGTAGGGTCACAGTTCAGCGTTTTGGGAAGCTCCGTTTCTCCAGAGGCTTATCTTTTGGTATGTTTCCCTGAGATTGTAGGTACTTGTACATTCAGGGGTGTCACGACCCGATTCCGGGCCCGTGACTGGTGCCTTACCCCGGGCACCCTAGTGATACAACATCAGAGTAATCAGCGGAACATAAAACAATACAAGACATATTATGAAATATGAAACAATAATCTGAGAAAACTTTACTTTAGTCATTTATATGTAATTAACAACTTTTTCCAACATGAACAGCTTTAATCCTTTTTACAAACCCCGCCACAACAAGATTACTGCACTTAAGAAATGATACGACAACAATGGCGGGACAGGGCCCCGCCATATCCCGAATGTAAACACCTACAACAACAGGACTATACCATCGATAAGCCTCCGAGAAACGGAGCTTTCCCACACGCCGAATCGTGACCAAGAGCGAGGATCAATGATCGGTGTACCTTTACCGCGGCATGAACGCGGCCCCAAGTAGGTCAAGACAACAGTACCAAGTATGTGAAATCGAAAATATCAGAAATGAAATCATAATAGTCTATAAAGCATGAGACATGTATGATAACCAAACTACGCTCACATAAGTAAGCAAATATGTTAAGTCGTGACTCACGCCTCAAAGTCATCACTCAAATGTAACTATGGGTCTCACGCCCACAACATCAATCGTGTTCGGAATACCTTCCTCACCGCTAAAGATACAAGCACCAAGGAATACACATGACCAGCCGGTCCCACCTGTGTCCTACTAAAACAAAGACAGGCACGTAAGGCATAGCCGACTACTAACACCTACGCATCAACAAGGTCATAAATCGTGTCATGATATCTGCTCAGACCGTCACATGATAAAAGCCGGTCACTCGCTCGCAGATCAAATGTGCGCGTCTAGCCCCGAACTCTCCGCACTCGCATAGGCCAACCTCATAGGCCCGCATGAGGTATAATCCCGCATCGAGGGTAGCTACTCCCCGGCATCGTCCTGGACTCGCAGTCCGCATGGCCACAAAGACCGCATGACCATAAAGGCCGCACACTAACCTGGAACTCCGTAGTTCCGCATGGATCCCCTGGACCCGCATGAGGTATCCTCGAATCATGGTCCCAGACCGCCTGAGTCTACCCCGCATCGGAGGCGCCAACCTCCGACACAAGTCAAGGTGAGTGGTACAATACCAACATAACTACCGATAGTCATACAACTTTAAGCGCAGTAGAGGGTAAAACCCATTTACACTAACATCACAAGATACTAACACACGTAGCATCCTAACATGTTTACTTCTCAAATCAGCAAGAAAGTATTACAAGGCTATCACAAACCAATACAATCAAGTTATTCACACAAGGTGCTTTCTACTAACAAGTTCGGGTATCTAACCCCAAAGTACTTCACACATTAAATCTTTAAAAGATCTGTTTCTTTCACATATGTCACAGAAGACCCGTAGTATAAAATAGAGTGACGCCCTTTTAAGAAAACTAAAACTCTTACCTTTGTAAAATCAAGTAACAACATTATTTTCCAAACGTCCAAGTTTGCCTAATTTCAAATGTTCACGCTTCTTATTTTAGAAAGGTTTCGTGGTTCATAGCCTTATTCATTTAAGAATATAATTTCTTTTAAACAATCTGAGAAACATAAGTCTTATATGTGAGTAGGATATTCTTGTTTATAACAATCTTATTACAAGAACCATGATCTAGGAAATATCATTTTGTCTCATCTTAGCTTCTATGCAGATGGAAGTTGCTCTCGGTTTTATTAATACTTAATTAATCAAAACATTTCCCTTTATTAACGCCGTTGTGGTTTGTCGATACACATTCGATTTCGAAATCAAGAAACATTCTTAAGCCGTTATACCTAACTCCCATAAAGCTAGTATAACTCTTAAGTTTTCAAAACCAAGTATTACTTCTTCTTTCAAAATGATTCAAAACTCTTTTGAAATACTTCAAGTTCTTTATTAACACATAACAAGCCGCTTATAGTTCAAATCGATTACCTTTTAAAACCACATGTATTTTCTTACCAACATAAAGCCGTTATAACCAACTTCCCATAAAGCCGTTATAACACTTTATGTTTTACACCAATCAAATACATTTAGTACAACGTCTACCGCACTACATAGTTCACACATATCATGCTAGAAGAGATAGGAAGAGGTTCACATACCGCGACGAGTATCGACTAATAGCAAAACGCCCAAGTACTTCCAACCGCCGCTACTCCTTAAGCCAAGTAGAACGCGCCACACGTAGTACTTCAACCTATAAGGCCACAAGGCGCTTATTAACATCAAGATCTTATCGTAGAACATTCTACAGAAAATTCGGCAGCACCTCCCCCCCCCGCAACAGCGTAAATCTCCTCCTCTAACGGGGCCGGCTACCAAGCCAACCAGGGGGGGGTTATACATCTAACCCGAACGGGTACAATTCTACTCCACAGTACTACTACACAAGTCTACTGTAATACAGTTCAGTTCAGTTCTTCAGGCTTAAGTCAAAAGACATTGCCAACTAACCACGTTCAGTTCTATATATAGTATACTTCAACTATATATTCTAACAACATGTAATTTCCAATTACAATAGAGGGACAAGATATTTACCTCGATAAGCCCATAATTATCCAAGTATAAAGTCGATCCTGGGCAATCGTTTAGCTCCAACTCCGAGCGCTCCAACCCGCTCTAAACCACCCTTAGAAGTTCTAACCAACTTCTACACAATACTCCAACGGACTATGGAGATTTTCCTAGGGTTTCGGTTTTGTGACTGACGGGAAGTATAATAGTATTTCTGGGCTTTTCGTATAGGTATAACCTTAGAATACAACAAGGTATACGGCTAAGGTAATTTGGGCATTATAACAATACTTTAGAGAGTATTTCTACACCACAAAGGGGGTATTATACGAAAGCAACTAGGCTAGTGGGGTACACTCGGCTAGCACCCCTAGAGGGGGGGGTGCTCTCGGCCACAAGGGGGAGGCCCTTGGCCGAACTCAACACAAGGGGAGGGAGAAGGAGAGCTTTCAAGACTTAGGCAAATTTATGGATGAAGAAGTTCATCAAAGGGAGGGGTATTTATACTACAAGCCAAGGCCAACCAATGGCCAAGATCTAGCCAAGTGCTACACAAGTGTAGGGCCAAGATATGCCCAAGTGCCCCCTAGTCCCTACTCCTTAAAACCCTCACAAATATCTACCAAAAATATCTACCACTTGACACCCCCAAATCGTCCAAGTGCCGCCCACCTTGCCCACCAATGAGAGGGTGCCAAGTGCCGCCCTCTCGTTGGTCCAAAATGTTCCGTCTCTCGGAAAAATCCGCAAAAATAAGAAAAGACATAGCCGGAATTTTCCCCTCGCAAGTTATGTAAAACGTTTCGTCGAAAAACGACTCTAACCTAAGCCAGTGCACAAATGCCATTCTACTAAGCCTAGGCGGGGTGACACGTGTCACCCTACTATTGGCCCAATATAAATCATCTTCCAAAATATCCACAATGGCCAAAATCTCAAAACAAAGCTGGCCCTACAAAACCAGAATTTCTCCTGGGCCCCACGTGACCATTTCCGAAAATAAAATTCCATATTTTTCTAATATTCCAGGAAGTCCGAATACCAAATCTGGGAATCCAATTCCCATTAACGAACCTTTTTCCTTCACAAAAACCGGAAACTTTTCCGTGGAAAAATCGCCTCTTTCTTCCTTTCCAATCTTTCTGTCGTATTCTCGTACGTACGTCCTCGCATACATACCCTGGAACTACGGGGTATAACATTCTTCCCCCCTTAGAAACATTCGTCCCGAATGTTCCTTCTAAGTCTCAAAACAAACGTGCGCCAATATAATCTTCACTACTATACTTACGAAGCAATCCTCGCCATACCGCCACGTAAATACTGCGCAACATACTTATATCCAAGTCTACGAGGAAACACCTCTAACATCACCACAAATAATACACAAAATATCTACATGACACCCCCAAATCGCCCGCGCACTGACGATTCAAAGGCCAAGTGGTAGATATTTTTCGTAGATATTTGTGAGGGTTTCAGGAGTAGGGACTAGGGGCACTTGGGCATATCTTGGCCCTACACTTGTGTAGCACTTGGCTAGATCTTGGCCATTGGTTGGCCTTGGCTTGTAGTATAAATACCTCCCTTTGATGAACTTCTTCATCCATAAATTTGCCTAAGTCTCAAAGCTCTCCTTCTACCTCCTCAGGTTGAGTTCGGCCAAGGGCCTCCCTTGTGGCCGAGAGCACCCCTCTAGGGGTGCTAGCCGAGAGTGTACCCCTCTAGGGTGCTAGCCAGAGTGTACCCCACTTAGTTGCTTTCGTATAATACCCCCCTTTGTGGTGTAGAAATACTCTCTAAAGTATTGTTATAATGCCCAAATTACCTTAGCCATATACCTTGTTGTATTCTAAGGTTATACCTATACGAAAAGCCCAGAAATACTATTATACTTCCCGTCAGTCACAAAACCGAAACCCTAGGAAAATCTCCCTAGTCCGTGGAGTATTGTGTGTGTTTGGTTAGAACTTAAGGGTGGTTTAGAGCGGGTTGGAGCGCTGAGTTGAGCTAAACGATTGCCCAGGATCGACTTTATACTTTGATAATTATGGGCTTATAGATGTAAATATCTTGTCCGTCTATTGTAATTTGAAATTACATGTTTTTAGAATATATAGTTAAAGTATACTAGATATAGAACTTAACGTTGTTAGTTGGCAATGTCTTTTGAGTTAAGCTCAAGAATCGAATCGAATCAGATTAAAGAGACTTGTGTAGTAGTACGTGGAGTAGAATTGTACCCGTCGTTAGATGTATAACCCCGTTGGCTTGGTAGCCGCCCGTTAGAGGAGGATATTTACGCCATGCGGGGAGGTGCGCGAATTTTCGTAGAATGTTCTACGATAAGATCTTGATGTTAATAAGCGCCTTGTGGCCTTATAGGTTGAAGTACTACGTGTGGCGCGTCTACTTGGCAAGGAGTAGCGGCGGTTGGAAGTACTTGAGCGCTTTTGCTATTAGTCGATACTGCCGAGGTATGTGAACCTCTTCCTATCTCTTCTAGCATGATATGTGTGAACTATGTAGTGCGGTAGACGCATACATGTACTAAATGTATTTGATTGGTGTAAACATAAAGTGTTATAACGGCTTTATGGGAAGTTGGTTATAACGGCTTTATGTTGGTAAGAAATTACATGCTGGTTTTAAAAGGTAAATCGATTTGAACTATAATCGCTTGTTATGTGTTAATAAAGAACTTGAAGTATTTCAAAAGAGTTTTGAATCATTTTGAAAGAAGAAGTAATACTTGGTTTTGAAAACTTAAGAGTTATACTAGCTTTATGGGAGTTAGGTATAACGCTTAAGAATGTTTTCTCGATTTAGGAAATCAGAATGTGTATCGACAAACCACAAAGGCGTTAATAAAGGGAAATGTTTTGATTAATTAAGTATTAATAAAACCAGAGCAACTTCCATCCGCATGTAAGCTAAGATGAGACAAAATGATATTTCCTAGATCATGGTTCTTTGTAATAAGATTGTTATAAACAAGAATATCCTACTCACATATAAGACTTATGTTTCGATTGTTTAAAAGAAATTATATTCTTAAATGAATAAGGCTATGAACCACTGAAACCTTTCTAAAATAAGAAACGTGAACATTTGAAATTAGGCAAACTTGACGTTTGGAAAATAATGTTGTTACTTGATTTTACAAAGGTAAGAGTTTTGGTTTTCTTAAAAGGATACCACTCTATTTTATACTACGTATTGTGTGACTTATGTGAAAGAAACAGATCTTTTAAAGATTTAATGTGTGAAGTACTTTGGGTTAGATACGAACTTGTTAGTAGAAAGCACCTTGTGTGAATAACTTGATTGTATTGGTTTGTGATAGCCTTTTAATACTTTCTTGATTTGAGAAGTAAACATGTTAGGATGCTACGTGTGTTAGTATCTTGTGATGTTAGTGTAAATGGGTTTTCCTCGATCGCGCTTAAAGTTGTTTGACTATCACCGTTATGTTGGTATTGTACCACTCACCTTGACTTGTGTCCGAGGTTAAGATGCCTCCACGCGGTAGACTCAGCGATCCGGGACCATGATTCGAGGATACCTATGCGGGTCCAGGGGATCCATGCGAACTACGGAGTTCCGTGTTAGTGCGCGCCTTTATGGTCACGCGGTCTTTGTGGCCACGCGGATCGCGAGTCCGGGACGACGCCGGAGTAGCTACCCTCGATGCGGGTTATACCTCATGCGGCCTATGAGGTTGGCCTATGCGCGAGTCGCGGAGAGTTCTGTGGCTAGACGCGCACATTTGATATCGCGCGCAGTGACCGCTTTTATCATGTGACGGTGCAGACAGATATCATGACACGCTTTATGACCTTGTTGCACTGCTGGTGTTAGTAGTCGGCTATGCCTTCGCATTACCTCGCATCGTTTTATTAGGACAGCGTGGACCTCGTGTTCATGTGTATTCCTTGGTGCTTGTATATCGCGGCGGTGAGGAAGGTATTCCACGCACGATTGATGTTGTGGGCGTGAGACCCATAGTTACATTTGAGTGATGACTTTGAGGCGTGAGTCCCCGACTTGACACGATCGCTACTTATTGTGAATCGTAGTTTGGTTATCATACATGTCTCCCGCTTTATAGACTATTATGATTTCATTTACTGATTTTCGCCACATACTTGGTACTGTTAGATCGACCTCCTTCGGGTGCGTTCACGCCGCAGTAAAGGTACACCGCCATTGATCCTCGCTCTTAGGGTCACGATCAGCGTGGAAAGCTCCGCTTTCCGAGGCTTATCGACGTATAGTCCCCGTTGTTGTAGGTTACATTCGTGGTATGGCGGCCCTGTCCCGCCATTGTTGTCGTATCATTTCTTAGAGGTGCAGAGTAATCGCTGGCGTGGTTTGTAAAAAGGATTAAACTGCTCATGTTGGAAAAAGTTGTTATTTATATATACGCCGAAAGGCAAGTTTTTCTCGATTATTGTTTCATATTTCATAATATGTCTTGTATTGTTTTATGTTCACTGATTACTCGATGTTGTATCACTAGGGTGCCCGGTAAGGCACCACGCCCGAATCGGTCGTGACAAAAGTGGTATCGAGCGATTAATCCTCGGAAAGTGTCTACGCAAGTATCAAGAAGTCTTGATTATCGGTGTGTTGTGCACCACACCAATAATCGTGAGGCTATAGGATATTTAGGATTGGTTTCTATTCTTCTCACTCGAGATCGTGCCTTAGAGCCGTGTTGTAAGTTGGACCCTCCGACGAAATTCATTCCTTATCGTTATGCCTCCGCGTAGGGCAACCCGCCCAGTGAGGCAAGGCACGGCGGAGCCGCGAGTTGAGTTCGAGGGTTGCGAGGCACAGCCCAATCATTACCTAGGGTAGTGCTTCATTCGGGATTTCTGCGACGTCACTAGCCCCAGCAGAGTTTAGCACGCGACGGCAGCTTCCATCGCGTCCCATGATATTTGAACCTTCGCCCACGACCGAACAGTGAATATAGATTGCAAAGAGGCGACCACATTACTAGCTATGGATTTGGCTACCAGAGATTATACCGATGTACCACGAGTCTTGATGACTACAAGAGAGGTTGTGCAAGAGTAATTCTTGATTGGGCTTGAGCATGGCACGTATGCGGGCTTATGTACAGCAGCCGAAAACGTAGATCGACGGGTTAACCAAGGACAGCAGAAGAGGGCGAGCAGCAAGGTCCTTCGGTAACTTTCAAGGTGAGTATACCTTAAGTGCTATGTTCTGATAGCAGTGTGTTAGTTGTGATTAGAAATCATGGTGGGTTAACCGAGTAAGATTTTGGGGGATAGAGAAGGTGTGAGCCTTAGAGTGTTATACGTAGAGACCTTAGAGGTAAAGCCATCTCGAGTAAAAGACGTATATTATGTTTGACCCTTATAGGAGTGCATAGTGCACGTGAGCTATGTTCGTGGGATAAGTCCCTGAGTAGTGTGGAAGGAAAGAGGGTAGTTGAGCTAAGAAGACCGCTAGGTTTTCGTACGTGTTTTGTGAGATTGTTCCTTCGGGGAGATGGTATTTTGCGGCTTGCCGGGTCGGGTTGAGGCCGCGTTGCGGGTCAACCCGCGCATGTTCAGTGGTGCGGGTCCGGTGGTGGTCCCGCCGTGGTAGGTCACGAGGGTGTTAGGCTCGAGTTTAGTTAACTAGCGACGAGTTCGTGGACGCGTCGACCGCTGGTCGATGGGCAGCCCATCGTGTTCTTGATCGGACCGTTCACCGGCGATGTTGATTTATCGGAAGGTTGTAAGGCTGCCCGGGGTGCCTACCTTCACCTTATGGCGCATGGAGCCAGTGTTACTACTGCTTGTGTTTGGAAGTTTTACCAGGCAGGTTAAGGACTCGGTGAGTCTCGAATCGCATTCGCCTCGGGCGGTGTGTGGATTTCGTGGTAGTTGGCGATTGTTGTCTCCTGTGGAGGGAGCGTTTAAGCTACCATTTCAGTGTTCGGATGTCGCCTTACGAAGCCTTGTAGGGGCAGAAGTGTAAGTTGCCGGTCGATTGGTTCGATGTTGGCAAGGTTCAGATAGTTGGATCAGGCTTGTTCCAGCAGACTGTGGATAGGGTAAAGCTCGTCTAGAAGAAGTTCTGGCAGCTCAGAGGAATCTTGCGGCGATAATCGGCGACGACGCCAGAGTTCAGCCGACGGCGGTTCTTGAAAGTACCACCCCGGACAGGGTGTGACGAGTTTTGGAAACAGAAGGAACTTAGCCCGAGTTACTTTGGGCCTTTAAGAGTTCATGTGAAGAATAGGCCAGGTTGCCTATATGTTAGCTTTTGCCGTCCGACTTAGGAGCGGACGTCCGTCTTTCGTATTGTTATGTTCGGAAAGTATCGAAGATCCATCCGAATGTTCCCGATTAATGATGCCCACGTAAAGAGATAGTAACCCGAGTTTTGGAAACTAAAGCGATCGTAAATGTGGTAAGGGTTCGAGTGTCACGAACCAGTGATCGACGCACCCGGTACCATTTGTTGGGTCGTCGGAGCAAGGCTCGCGACAAAGTGACAAGGGGTATGGCGGGGCCTTGTCCCGTCATAGTTGTTATAGAAATTCTTAGAGGTCTGTAGTACTGTTGTGGGCAGGGTTTGTAAAGGATGTAACTGTTCAAGTTTTGGTTTATATATACATGCTGAAAGGCGACGCTTTCTTGGTTAGACTGTTCTTACTCGTTATTGTTTCATGTCTTGGTTTTTATATTCCGCTGGTTACTCTGATGTATATCTACTTGGGTGCCCAGGTAAGGCACCAGTCACGGGCCCGGGATCGGGTCGTGACAAAAGTGGTATCAGAGCAGTTAGTCCTCGGAAAGTGTCTACACGCGTGTCAGTAGTAGTCTTGATTATCGGTGTGTTGTGCACCACAACTATAATCGAGGTCGCAGGACATTTAGGATTGGTTTCCATTCTTCTCACTCTAAGATCGTGCCTTAGAGCTGTGTTATAAGTTGGACCCCTCTGACGTACTTCTTTTTACCAGTTATGCCTCTACGCAAGGCAACCAGAGCCCAGAAGGGCAAGGCAGCAGAGAGAGCTGCGAGTAGAGCACAGAGGGTTACAGCGCGTGCTCACCATCACCGAGTGGTGCTTCATTCAGAGAGTTCGTGGACGCCGCCAAATTTCACCGAGTTTAACACAACGACATCAGTTCCTACTGAGGCCACGGCACCTGAGCCTTCAGTCCCACGGCCAGGAACAGAGGATATGGGTTACAAGGAGATGGCCCAGTTACTAGCTAGGATTTTAGTAAACAGAGAGTATAGAGTGCACCGATATATCACGAGTCTAGACGATTATCTAGTAAAAGGGTGTACAAGAGTAGCTCTTCAGTCAGGCATGGACATTGCCCGCGTACAGGCTTATGCACAGCAGACTGAGGAACGTAGAGATCGACGGATTAACCAAAATCAGCAGAAGAGGGCCAGAACAGCAGGGTCCCTTGGTAACTTTCGAGGTGGACCTCCTCAGCAGCAGACTGGTTATGCGCCTCATCCAGTTCAGAGTGGTCCTCCACAGGCTTCAGGATATTCGGAGTATGCAGAAGTTGGTCAGAGCTCCAGGGTTTTTGTTTCACAGATTTACATTGGTTCTAGCCACCGATTGATTTTCCTCGGTGTTCACTATGTGTAGGCCATTCCGAAATGTCGTCTTTTACCAATGCTTGTTTTACTGCGCGGCAGGCTGCGAGGAGAGAATGTCCTAGTAGGAGGGATACAGGTGGGATGACTCAGCCTACCGGGTCGGTTGCGGATTCAGTGGTTCGGAGAGGAAGGGGTGTTAGCCAGAGGAGGCCACCCCCACCTCGGTGTGGCCGTTGTGGTAGGTGTCATTGTGGGGAGTGTCGTACTACTTCAACAACTTGTTATGCTTGCGGCCAGCAGGGCCATTTTGTGAGAAATTGTCCAACCAGAGGTAGCGCGGGTGTAGAAACTCACCTTCGTGGATCATTGGTCGTTCATCGCTTTCTTATGCTATACTGCAGGCGTGACTATGATTAGAGTGAAGCAGTAGTTACAGGTATATCCTTAACCCTCTAGAGATTTGTATGCGTGATATGATGATTTTATGTTAAAGTGTTATGTTCGGATAGCTTGTGTTAAATTGTGATTTAGAGAAACATGGATAGTTGAAAAGGTAAGTCTGGGGAGGAGACAATTGTGAACCTTAGAATTTATAACAGTTGAGACCGAGACCTTATATGTAAGGCCGTCTTGAGTAAAAGATTTTACGGTTAGTCTTTGTCGGAGTGCATAGTATACGTGGAGTATTTGTGTGATAATTCCATGGGTAGTTTTATTTCCGGAATTGGTCACGTGGCGCCCACGGGGGGAAATTTACGGTTTTGTGGGGCCCACTTTGTTTTCGAGATTTTCGATATTTTGGATATTTTCGGGAGATGAAATATTTTGGACGAGTAGGGGGGCGACACGTGTCACCCCCATGTGGCCATGTTGGCCGATTAGGTGTGGACAAGTGGCCTTGGACGAAATGGCTTGCCAAGTGTCTAGCCACTTGTCTTGATTTTTGTGTGGACACTTGGAGGGTGGGACCCACACACACATGTCCCAATCTAGATCATACACTTGCCTTGATCTTGGCCCTTGATTTCTCTATAAATACCCCCTTGATGCAAGACTTATTCATCCAACACTTAGAGAGTTTCCAAGTCTTGAAAATTCCCTCCCTTTCTCTTGTGTGCTCTCGGCTTTGGCCATGATTCTTGAGCAAAGGTTGTCCAAAAATTCTTAAAGGTTTAAGTGTTCCTCCTTAGGGTGTTAGGAAGATGGTGTACCAAGAGTTGGAAAAGATTTCACACCCCTAGCCTTAGATATACCCCTTGGCCGAAATATTGCCAAATTGTAGCCTAAGTGTTCTTCACTTTTTGGAGTTGAATCTTGAAGAGGAGTTGGTTAGGAGCTTCTAAGGGTTGCCTGAGGCGGGTTGGAACGTAAGTAATTGGAGCTAAACGTTGCTCAGGATCGACTTATTAATCTTGGATAATTTTGGGCTTATCGATGTAATGATCTATGTCCCCCTATTGTAATTGGATATTACATGTTGTAGTAGTTATACTTGAGTATATTATATGAGGAAAGAAGATTGATAGAATTGAACTGTATTTACATTGACCAGATTTACTGAGACTTGTAGTATTATTGTGGGGCAGATTTGTACACGTCCGGTTAGACGTGTAACCCCCTTGGAGTTGTTGGCTTGGTAGCGGACCTTGATAGAGGAGGATATTTTTGTGGTTGCGGGGGGGGGGGGGGGGAGGTGCTGCCCAAATATTCCGTAGAATAAGGAACCTTGTTCTTAGAATTGTTCTACGAAGAGATCTAGAGGTTGATAGACGTTTTGTGGCCTTTATAGGTTGAAGTACTACGAGTAGCGTATTCTACTTTAAGGGTGGAAAAGGCTAGCAGGGTTACAGTACTTTGGAGCTTTTTGCTTTTTGCCGATAATCGTCGCGAGGTATGTGAACCTCTTCCTATCCTTTCTAGCATGATTGTTGTGAACTATGTAGTACGGTAGACGTACATGTGCTAAACGAGTTTGGTTAGTTTAAAACATAAATTGTTAAAATAGCTTTATGGGAAGTTAGTTATAACGACTTTATGTAGGTAAAAGAATGGGTTGTTGATTTTAAAAGGCAAGAGACTTGACTTATATTTGACTTGTTATGATGTTAGGAACTTGAATTGTGTTAAAAAGTTGTGAAACCGCATTCTTGTAATAAAATGAAAGTCTATGAGTACGTTGAACTTGCCTATGCTTGTTGTGATAGCCTTTGTTGTGCAAGTGTTTTGATTATGTGCTACCGAGTCTCTCGATGGAGGGCCGACTATCTGGTTGATTTATGGACATACTGACACGATGGGTGGCCCACGGGTATGCTTCCACTAGGAGTGTTATCTTGTTATATCCTTGGACCTACTGACACATTGGGTGGCCCACGGGTATGGTTCCATTAGGATTGTTGTTCCATGGACTAGCTTTCCATGAGGTTTCATCACGCAGTTGTTCTCGTAGCTAGCCCCGTATTTGCCCTGGCCGATGCGCAGTTGGTTCTCGTAGTTGGCTTTCGATTTACCCCGCCGATTCTTTATAGTGTCGTTCCACGGACTAGTTCCCCACGAAGTCTCGTGATGCAGGAGGTTCTGGTAGTTAGCCCCCGTACTTGTCCCGGTCAGCGACGTGACGCAGGTGGTTCTGGTAGTTGGCTTCAGACGCCTCCGGCCGCCTTCGTGACGCAGTGGAATGAGGTTGCGACGCAGCGCTCGTAGCGGCTTTCGTACTTGCCCGGCCGGACGCGCGACGCAGTTGGTTCTCGTGGCTATGCCTTCAGACTTGCCTCGCTTTTATAGCATAGTTGGTACGGTAGGTTCGTAGTTGGCTTCGACTTGCCTTGGCCCGATTGATGATGCAGTCGGTTCGTAGCTATGCCTTCGCACTAGCCCCAGATAATTTTATGACACAAAGTGGACTCGTGTTCATGTGTAATCCTCGTGTTATTATATCATGATCGCCGTGAGGAAGGAATTCCACGCATGATTGATATAGTGGGCGTGAGACCCACGGTTATATTTGAGTGATGACTTTGAGGCATGAGTCCCCGACTTGACATCGCTACATGTGTGTAATCGTAGTTTGGTTATCATATATGTCCCCCGCTTTATATAGACTATTATGATTTCATTTACGATTTTCGGGCTTCACATACTTGGTACTGTTATCGACCTCCTTCGGGCCGCGTTGATGCCGCAGAGGTACATCGGTTGTGGATCCTCGCCATAGGATCACGCCAAAGATTTTGGGAAGCTCCGCTTTCTCAGAGGCTTATCTTTGGTATAGTCCGTCATCATTGTAGGTATTTGTACATTCGTGGTATGGCGGCCCTATCCCGTCATAGTCAGGATACATTCTTGAGGTCTGTAGTAATCGTTGTGGGTGGTTTGTAAAAGGATATAACTGCTCGTGTTTTATGTATATATACGTAAAGGTAAACTGCTTTGGTTAGCCTGTTTTCTTATTTCACTGTTTATCTTTTATGAGTTTTTATTTCCGCTAATTTTATCTGATGTTGTATCACTAGGGTGCCCGGGGTAAGGCACCAGTCGCGGGCTCGAGGTTTTATACCCCGTAGTTCCAGGGTATATATGTGAGGATGTGCGTACGAGAATACGACAAAAATTTTGTAAAGAAAGGAAGATGTGATTTTTCGACGGAAAAGTTTCCGGTTTTTGTAATGGAAAAAGGTTCGTTAATGGGAATTGGATTCCCAGATTTGGTATCTGGACTTCTTGGATTATATTAGAATTTTGGGATTTTATTTTCAGAAATGGTCACGTGGGGCCCACGGGAGAAATTTACGGTTTTGTGGGGCCCGCTTTGTTTTTGAGATTTTCGGTATTTTGGATATTTTCGGGACGAAATATTTTGGGCGAGTAAGGGGGCGACACGTGTCACCCTCGAGTGGCCATGGTCGAATGGTGGGACAAGTGGCTAGCCACTTGTCCCCTTGGCCGAAATGGCCATGACACTTGGAGTTGATTTTCGTTGGCCATGTGGTGTCGTGGCACCCACACACACATGGCCCAATCTTGACCACCCACTTGACTTGATCATGACCCTTGATTGTTCTATAAATAACCCTTGATAGCAAGACATAATTTCATCCCACACTTGAAAGCTTCCAAAGCAAATACTCCCTCCCTTTAGCCTTGTTTTTCGTCCCTCCCCCCTCTTGTGTAGAAAATACCTTGTGTATTGTTGTATAATCCCAAATACCTTGGCCTAGTATCCCTTGTAGTATTCCAAAGTTATTTCAATACTAGGAGCCCGGAAATACTACTTTATTCCAATAGTCGCAAAATGAAACCCTAGAAAAATCTTCATAACTTGGTTGAAGTGTTTAGAGAAGTTGTTTAGAAACTTCTAAGGGTCTCTTGGAGTGGGTTGGAGCGTAAGGAATTGGAGCTAAACGTTGCCCAGGATTGACTTATAATCTTGGATAATTTTGGGCTTATCGAGGTAATGATCTATGTCCCCCTATTGTAATTGGATATTACATGTTGTAGTAGTTATACTTGAGTATATTATATTTGAAGGATGATTATAAAGGATTGAATCAGTATTTACATCGATGCATTTACATGAGACTCGTGTAGTTTTATTGTGAAGGTAATTGAACACGCCAGGTTAGACGTGTAATCCTCGAGAGTTGTTGGCACAATGGCCTCGATAGGAGAGATTTATGTGATAGGGGGGGGGGAGGTGCTGCCGAATTTTCTGTAGAATAAAGGAATCTGGTATTTAGAATATTCTACGAAGAGATCTAGAAGTTGATAGACGTTTTTATGGCCAGTATAGGTGGAAGTACTATGAGTAGCGTATTCTACTTGAAGGGTGGAAAAGGCTAGCAAGGTTGTAGTACTTGGAGCATTTTGCTAATTGTCGGTAATCGTCGCGAGGTATGTGAACCTCTTCCTATCTTTTCTAGCATGATTGTTGTGAACTATGTAGTACGGTAGACGTACATGTGCTAAGTGAATAAATTGGTTTAAAACATAAGGTGTTATAATAGCTTTATGGGAAGTTAGTTATAACGACTTTATGTAGGTAAAAGAATGATTTATTGATTTTAGAAGTTAAGAGACTTGATCTTGAAAGATAAGAGACTTGACTTATAAATGAATTGATAGGAAATATTAAGGACTTGGTTTGTGTTAAACAGTTGTGAAACCACTTTTATGAGAAATTGGTATTTGGTCTTTAAAAGGAACTTGATTTCTAAAAGAAAAGAGACTTGAGGAATTGAAGAGTTTTTGGTTTAAAAGAGAGACATGGCTTTGTCTTAAATTGGTTTAAAACATAAAGTGTTATAACAACTTTATGGGAAGTTAGTTATAACGACTTTATGAAAGCAAAAGAATGGTTTTATCATTAGTTTTAAAATGGTAACTTGATTTAAGTATAGGTTACTTGTTTTGAAAAAAGTAAGTATTTGAGTTTTAAAGAGTATACCTGATGTTGTTTTAAAAGAAAGGCACTTGGTTTAAAAAGTATAGAGTACTTGATTTTAAAAGTCTCGTAAAGGTTTTTACGAAATTAAAGTAATTTGGTTTGTAAAGGAAATGTGTTTTTTTGATACTACGAGTATTAGTATCTTTTACGTAAAAAGAGGTCTTTTTGAAAGAATGAAAGTGGGTGTTATTTTTGGGTTTGAAACCCGTATTGTTGACATAAAATGAAAGTACCTTGAGTTGTGTGTAACTTGCCTATGTTTGCGTGTGATAGCCTTGTTGTGCCAGTATTGTATTTCTATACCACCGCGTCTCTCGATGGAGGGCCGGTTGATTTGTTATGATCTTACTTGGATGTACCGGCAGTGACGGAGGATTCCACTGGTGCGCTCCTGTTGATAGCGTTATTCCATGGACTAGCTCTCCATGAGGTTTGGCTGATTCGGCCTCGTACTGTAGTTAGCCTCGACTTGCCCTGCTCGGTTTAGTGACGGTGTCGGATACGCTCGTACCAGTAGTTAGCCTTCAGATTTGCCCTGGCCGCCACGTGACACGGCCTTGGTACCGGTAGTCGGCTTTCGACTTGCCCGTGTCGCCCGTGGTTTGGTTGTATAGTATTGTTAGTACGGCCTTGGTATCTAGTAGTTGGCTTTTGTACTTGCCCCGGACAGTTGATGATGCGGCTTTGGTATGTGGTAGTTAGCCTTCGTACTTGCCCCATACGGTTGTTATGACACAGGTGGGACCTGGTGTTCATGTGTATTCCTTGGTGTTGCTATATCATGATCGCCGGAGGAAAGGTATTCCACGCATGATTAATGTTGTGGGCGTGAGACCCATAGTTATATTTGAGTAATGACTTTGAGGGTGAGTCACGACTTGACGGATCGCTAAATATTATGTAATCGTAGTTTGCTATCATATATGTCTCTGCTTTATATAGACTACTATGATTTCATTTACGATTTTCGATTTCACATACTGTACTGTTATCGACCTCTCGGGGGCTGCGTTCATGCCGCAGTAGGGTACATCGGTTGAGGATCCTCGCCATGTGACCACAGCGTTTTGGGAAGCTCCTTTCTCCGAGGCTCATCTTTGGTATAGTCCACATCGGTGTAGTTACTTGTACATTCGTGGT
Source organism: Przewalskia tangutica (assembly GCA_029844215.1). Classification (NCBI taxonomy): domain Eukaryota; kingdom Viridiplantae; phylum Streptophyta; class Magnoliopsida; order Solanales; family Solanaceae; genus Przewalskia; species Przewalskia tangutica. The sequence goes on from CM056727.1 coordinate 73,323,090, forward strand.
ATGGCGGCCCCGTCCGTCATAGTTATGGTTACATTCTTAGAGGTCCGTAAAATGCTGCAAGGTGGTTTGTAAAAGGATTTAACTGTTCAGGTTGATATATATATGTATATATTCAGGAAGGTGACCGTTTTGGTTAGCATGTTTCATACTTTATGTCTTGTCTCATGTTTTTGTTTTTATTTCCGCTGATTTTCTCTGATGTTGTATCACTAGGGTGCCCGGTAGGCACGACCACGCCCGGATCGGGTCGTGACAAAAGTGGTATCGAGCGATTAGTCCTCGAAAGTGTCTACGCACCGTGTTCAGTAGTAGTCTTGATTATCGGTGTGTTGTGCACCACATCTATAATCGTGAGGTCGCAGGACATTTAGGATGGTTTCCATTCTTCTCACTCGAGATCGTGCCTTAGAGTCGTGTTATAAGTTGGACTCCTCTACGTATTCTTTTCACCCGCTATGCCTCACGCAAGGCAACGAGCCCGGCGGCAAGGCAGCAGAGGGAGCTGCGAGTAGAACACAGAGGGTTACGAGGGCACAAGCCTGGTCGTTACCTGAGATAGTACTTCAGACGATGAGTTTTATGACGTCGCTAGCCCAAGCAGAGTTTAGAGCGACAGCAGTTTCTACTGAGGCCACGATACCTGAGCCTCCAGTACCACGGCCAGGAGCCGAGGATATGTGTTCAAGGAGATGGCCCAGTTACTAGCTAGGCTGGTGGCTGGGAATGAGGACGGACGGGAGCCGGTGGTTCCGGCAGCACCAGTGGTTCACCCTAGATCCGATAGTCTGAGACTTCGGGATTTCTTGAGTTGCAGTTCGCCAGAGTTCTATGGATAGAGAGCTGAGGATGATCCTCAGGGTGTCGTGCTAGTTTAGGGGATTATTATACCTGTGGCCGTCAGGGCCATGTGATGGGAGGATGTCCTAGTAGGAGGGATACAGGTAGGAGGACTCAGCCTACCGGGTTAGTTGCGGATTCAGTAGTTTGGAGAGGAAGGGGTGTTATCCAGGAGAGGCCACCCCCACCTCGGTGTGGCCGTTGTGATAGGCGTCATCATGGGGAGTGTCGTACTACTTCGACAGCTTGTATACTTGCAGCCAACAGGGCCATTTGGTGAGAGTTTGTCCGACCAGAGGTAGCACAGATGTAGAGACTCAGCCTTCGGGATCGGTGGCTGGTTCATCGCCCTATATAGCTAGGCGCCTGCAGAGGTGGATTATGATTAGAGCGACAAAGGGAAAGTGAGGTAGTAGTTACAGAGATATCATCAGCCCTTAAGAGACTGGTTTATGTTGTTATGGTGGATACATGTTAAGTGCTATGTACGGATAGCATTGTGTTAAGTGTGATTTAGAAAACATGGGTAGTTGAAAAGGGTAAGTCTGAGGACGAGACCATTGTGAGTCTTAGAATTTATAACAGTTAGGACCTCGGATGCAAGGCCGTCTTGAGTGGATGATTTTACGGTTGGTCTTTGTCGAAGTACTTGGTATGCGTGAAATATATTGTGGGATAATTCCATGGGTAGTGTGAGATAGAAGTGGTAGCTTTCATGACGTTAATTAGTAAGATTGTTCCGGATCGGGGAACGAGAGAGTTGGCGCGATAATGGGTCGGGTTGAGGCCAGGTCGCGGGTCAACCCGCAGCCCGGAATGAGGTGGGGTCAGTTTGGGGTGGTCCCGCCAGGTGGCAGGATCACGAGGGTGCTAGTCCCAGGTTTAGGTAACCATCATATGAGTTCGTGGATGTGTTCGACCAAAATCGGATCGTGAAGGCCGGGAAAGGCCTTAAAGGAATTTGAGGCTAGTAAGATGACCAAGTTTGGAGGTAGTGACTGCAAGGTTTTGGAAACCGAAGTGATAAAGGGAGTGTGGTACGTGTAATAGAAAGAGTTCAGGTGTACGAGAAGGGTACGACGAGTAAGAAAAGAAGCGGACGCGTGATATGAAAACGGAAGTGATCATTCTTTTGTGAAGTGAAGATATGAAGGGAGTATCCTTTAGACCTTGGGTGTGAGCTTTTTGTGATATTAGAGGTGATTCCTCTTTGGCTCGGATTTGTATGTTAAACTATGGCCATTGATGGCATGATTGAATTCGTAAGTATAGTAGTGAAGACTATACCGGCGCAGTTGTGTTTTGGAGACTTAGAAGGAACATTCGGGACGAATGTTTCTAAGGGGGGAAGAATGTTATACCCCGTAGTTCCAGGGTATATATGTGAGGATGTGCGTACGAGAATACGACAAAAATTTTGTAAAGAAAGGAAGATGTGATTTTTCGACAGAAAATTTTTCGATTTTTGTAAAGGAAAAAGGTTCGTTAATGGGAATTGGATTCCCAGATTTGGTATCTGGACTTCTTGGATTATATTAGAATTTTGGGATTTTATTTTCAGAAATGGTCACGTGGGGCCCACGGGAGAAATTTACGGTTTTGTGGGGCCCGCTTTGTTTTTGAGATTTTCGGTATTTTGGATATTTTCTAAGACGAAATATTTTATGCAGTAAGGGGCGACACGTGTCACCCTCGAGTGGCCATGTAAGCCGAAATTGGTGGACAAGTGGCAGCCACTGTCCTCGCCGAAATGGCCATGACACTTGGAGTTGATTTTCGTTGGCCATGTGGTGTGGTGGGACCCACACACACATGGCCCAATCTTGACCACCCACTTGACTTGATCATGACCCTTGATTGTTCTATAAATACCCCTTGATAGCAAGACATAATTTCATCCCACACTTGAAAGCTTCCAAAGCAAATACTCCCTCCCTTTAGCCTTGTTTTTCGTCCCTCCCCCCTCTTGTGTAGAAAATACCTTGTGTATTGTTGTATAATCCCAAATACCTTGGCCTAGTATTCCTAGTAGTATTCCAAAGTTATTTCAATACTAGGAGCCCGGAAATACTACTTTATTCCAATAGTCGCAAAACGAAACCCTAGAAAAATCTTCATAACTTGGTTGAAGTGTTTAGAGAAGTTGTTTAGAAACTTCTAAGTCTCTGAGCGGGTTGGAGCGTAAGGAATTGGAGCTAAACGTTGCCCAGGATCGACTTATAATCTTGGATAATTTTGGGCTTATCGAGGTAATGATCTATGTCCCCCTATTGTAATTGGATATTACATGTTGTAGTAGTTATACTTGAGTATATTATATTAGAAGGATGATTATAAAGGATTGAACTGTATTTACAATGACTGCATTTACGTGAGACTCGTGTAGTTTTATTGTGAAGCAGAATTGAACACGTCCGGTTAGACGTGTAATCCCCTGAGAGTTGTTGGCCTGGTAGCGGGCCTTGATAGGGGAGGAGATTTATGTGATAGCGGGGGGGGGGGGAGGTGCTGCCGAATTTTCTGTAGAATAAAGGAATCTGGTATTTAGAATATTCTACGAAGAGATCTAGAAGTTGATAGACGTTTTTATGGCCAGTATAGGTGGAAGTACTACGAGTAGCGTATTCTACTTGAAGGGTGGAAAAGGCTAGCAAGGTTGTAGTACTTGGAGCATTTTGCTAATTGTCGGTAATCGTCGCGAGGTATGTGAACCTCTTCCTATCTTTTCTAGCATGATTGTTGTGAACTATGTAGTACGGTAGACGTACATGTGCTAAGTGAATAAATTGGTTTAAAACATAAGGTGTTATAATAGTTTTATGGGAAGTTAGTTATAACGACTTTATGTAGGTAAAAGAATGATTTATTGATTTTAGAAGTTAAGAGACTTGATCTTGAAAGATAAGAGACTTGACTTATAAATGACTTGATAGGAAATATTAAGGACTTGGTTTGTGTTAAGCTTGTGAACCCACTTTATGAGTGTCACGACCGAACCTGCCTGGATCGTGCCTTACCCGGCACCCAAGTAGACATACATCGAGTAATCGGAATATAAAACAAGACATGAAATAAAAGCCATATCTGAGAAAACTTTTCACAAGATATATATATAACAACTAGAATAGTTACATCCCTTTTACAACTCGCCACAACAGATTTCTGCACTTAATAATGATATGACAACAACGACGGACAGGCCGCCATACCCCGAATGTAAGCACCTACAACGACAGGACTATAACACTGATAAGCCTCCGAGAAACGGAGCTTCCCAAATGCCGAATCGTGACCCATGAGCGAGGATCAACATCGGTGTACTCTACCTACGGCATGAACGCATCCCCAAGGAGGTCAAGATAACAGTACCAAGTATGTGAAACTGTAAAGTACCTTAAATGAAATCAAGTATTTAAAACCATTTGCAAATACAATTAGTTCAATTTGCACATAGTGCCATATCACAAACAAGAGCAATAATAGGTAAACTGTAACAGGTCTTTCCTAGGCCGCGAATGATCGAAGCAAGGCCAATCGCCCATAGTATCATTGTGCATGCCTAACCTCGACTCCGCGATCCGCATGATAGTCACACATAGACCCGCATGAGGTATTCTCGTGACGGGGTAGCTAACCCCTGCACTCCTCCGACTCCGCACCGCATAGTCTCAATAGACCGCATAGTCACTGCACCGCATAGGCATCCCCGTGACGGATAAAACACCCGGAATGATCAACCCTGGAACTCCCGCAGCTCCGCATAGTCACGCAGACCGCATAGGCCGTATAGACCCACATCAAGGGTGGCAAGCCCTCGGTATAACAAGTCAAGGGGGTATGTGTTATAATAACATAACAACTTATCGTTAAACAACATAAACACAACAAGGGGAACCCCTTTACACAAACATCACCAGATACTAACACACGTAGCATCCTAACATGTTTACTTATCAAATCAACAAGAAAGTATTACAAGGCTATCACAAACCAACACAATCAAGTTATTCACACAAGGTACTTTCTACTTTATGTTAACAATTTCGGGGTTTTATCCCCAAAGTACTTCATACATTAACTCTTTTTAAAAGATCCGTTTCTTTCAAAAAGTCACACAATACCCGTAGTATAAAAATAGAGTGACTATCCTTTTAAGTAAACCAAAACACTTCCCTTTGTAAATCAAGTAACAACATTATTTTCCAAACGTTCAAGTTTTCCTAATTCCTAATGCTTAAGTTTCTCATTTTCGAAAGGTTTCGTAGTTCATAGTTTTAATCACTTAATGATATAATTCTCCTTTAAAACAATTTGAGATACATATGCCTTATATGTGAGTATGTTATTCTTGTTCATAATCAATCTTATTTAAGCAGCCATGATCTAGGAAATGTAATTTTGTCTCATCTTAGCTTCTATGCAGATGGAGGTTTCTACTGGTTTTAATAATACTTAATTATTCAATACATTTCCCTTTATTAGCGCTGCAGTGGTTTGTTCGATACTTATTCTGATTTCCGAAATCAGTAAAACATTATTCCTTTTAAACACCAAGTACTCATTACTCACGAATGAGGTTTCACACTTTTTAACAAAATTCATATTAATTCAATTAAGTCAAGTCTCTTATCTTTTAAGATCAAGTCTCTTAACTTCTTAAAATCAATAAACCATTCTTTTTATCTCTCTTAAGTCGTTATACCTAACTTCCCATAAAGCTAGTATAACTCTTATGCTTTCAAACCAAGTATTATTCTTCTTTCAAAAAGGATTCTTAATTCTTTTGAAATACTTCAAGATTCTTATTATTCAGGCTTAAGTCAAAAGACATTGCCAGAAACTACATTCGCTTAACACACGACGCTCACCGTACTATATATATATATTCTTTTAAAATACTTCCAGATTCTTATTATTCAGGCTTAAGTCAAAAGACATTGCCGTAAAACTACATTCAGTTAACACACGTACGTCTACCGTACTATATATATATATTCTTTTAAAATATCATGCTCAAGAGGATAGGAAGAATCACATACCTCGCGACGATTATCGACTATTAGCAAAACGCTCCACGGCTATAACCCGGCTAGCCTTGTCCACCTTTCAAGTAGTACATGCTACTCGCAGAACATTCAACCTATATAGGTTATAAGTCTATCAACTTCTACCTTAATATTCTTCTGATGTGATTTCAGTTCAAGTCTTTTCTGTAATAACCTTCTATTACAGTTCAATTCTCTTCTATGAATCTTATATTAATTTCTATACAACTGCAGTATGTAATTTCCAATTACAATAGAAGGATAGGATTATTTACCTCGGTAAGCCCAAAATTATCCAAGTTTAATGTCGATCCTGAGCAACGTTTAGCTCCTACTCCGGGCGCTCCAACCCGCTCCAAACAACCCTTAGAAGTTCTACGCAACTTCATCTTAATACTTCAACCAACTGTGAAGATTTTCCTTAGGGTTTCGTTTAGTGACTGAAGGGAAGTATAATAGTATTTCTGGGCTTTTAGTATAAGTGTAACCTTGGAATACTACAAGGTATATGGGCCAAGGTATTTTGGAATAGTAACAATACTTGGAGAGTATTTCTACCAAGAGGGGGGGTGTATTTTACGAAAACAACTCAAGGTAGGGGGGGTACCCCTCGGCTAGCACCACTAGCGGGGTGGTACCTCTCGCCAAAAGGCCTTCTCGGGGGAGGAGGCATGGACGAAACCATAGAGAGGAGGAGAGGATTTCAAGACTTAGGGATTTTGTGGATGAATAAGTCTTCACAAAGTGGGGTATTTATAGGACAACCAAGGGCCAAGATCAAGCCAAGTGGTAGGCAAGTGTAAGGTCAAGATTTGGACAAGTGTTTGTGGGTCCCACTTGCTCATCAACTACACAAAATATCCTACCAACTCCCACTCTCCAAATCGTCCAAAAGACGCCCTCAAGTCCACCACCAGAGTGACAAGTGTCGCCCTCTCGTTGGTCCAAAATATTTCGTCTCTCGGAAAAATCCGCAAAAATAATAAATGACATAGCCGGAATTTTCCCTACGTAAGTTTTGGAAGACGTTTCGTCGGAAAACGATTCTTTTCGTATGTTATGCACAAAATTCGGTCCTATCCTAATCTTAAGGCTAAACTTTTCTACGTACGTCCTTACGTATATACTCTGGAAATACGGGGTATAACAATGAGAAATGGGTATTTGGTCTTTAAAAGGAACTTGATTTCTAAAAGAAAAGAGACTTGAGGAATTGAAGAGTTTTTGGTTTAAAAGAGAGATATGGCTTTGTCTTAAATTGGTTTAAAACATAAAGTGTTATAACAGCTCTATGGGAAGTTAGTTATAACGACTTTATGAAAGCAAAAGAATGGTTTTATCATTAGTTTTAAAATGGTAACTTGATTTAAGTATAGGTTACTTGTTTTGAAAAAAGTAAGTATTTGAGTTTTAAAGAGTATACCTGATGTTGTTTTAAAAGAAAGGCACTTGGTTTAAAAAGTATAGAGTACTTGATTTTAAAAGTCTCGTAAAGGTTTTTATGAGTATAGAGTACTTGATTTTAAAAACTCTCGATGGAGGGCCGGTTGATTTGTTATGATCTTACTTGGACGTACCGGCAGTGACAGAGGATTCCACGGGTGCGCTCCTGTTGATAGCGTTATTCCATGGACTAGCTCTCCATGAGGTTTTACCGATTCGGCCTTGGTATCTGGTGGTTGGATTTCGTACTTGCCCCGTCTCGTGGCTGATTCGGCCTTGGTACCTGGTAGTTAGCCTTCGCACTTGCCCCGTTCAGTTTAGTGACGAAGTCTCGTGACACGGCCTTGCACCGTAGTTAGCCTTCAGATTGCCCTCGGCCAACGCGTGACACGGCCTTGGTACCTGGTAGTCGGCTTTCGTACTTGCCCCGTGTCAGCTTCGTGGTTTGGTTGTATAGTATTGTTAGTACGGCCTTGGTATCTAGTAGTTGACTTTCGTACTTGCCCCAGTCAGTTGATGATGCGGCTTTGGTATCTGGTAGTTAGCCTCGACTTGCCCCAGACGGTTGTTATGACACAGTGGACCCGTGTTCTTGTGTATTCCTTGGTGTTGCTATATCATAGACTGCCGGCAGTGAGGAAGGTATTCCACGGGCATGATTGATGTTGTGGGCGTGAGACCCATAGTTATATTTGAGTAATGACTTTGAGGGCGTGAGTCCCTGACTTGACGTGACTGCTTACATATTATGTACTGTAGTTTGGTTATCATATATGTCTCCTGTTTTATATAGACTACTATGATTTCATTTACGATTTTCGCCACATACTTGGTACTGTTATGCGACCTCCTTCGGTCATGCTACGCCGCAGGTAGGGGTACATCGGTTGAGGATCCTCGCTCATAGGACCACAGTTCAGCGTTTTGGGAAGCTCCGTTTCTCCTAGCTCGGTCTTCTTAGCTCAACTACCCTCTTTCATTTCATATCTCTCAGGGACTTATCACACAAATATATCCCACGTATACTATGCACTCCGATAAAGGTCAACACAAACATAAATCTTTTACTTAAGATGGCCTCGCATCTAAGGTCTCTACGTAAAAGAAAACTCTAAGGCTTACACTTTCCCTGTCCCCAAACTTACCCTTCTAACTAACCATGTTTCTAATCACAATTTTAACAATATGCTATCTGAACATAATACTTAACACTTCACCATAACATCAACGCATACTAGTCTCTAGAGGGGTAAGAATATACATATACCATTTGCTCCACTCTAATCATAGCTCGCAGGCGCATACCGTAAGGCAAGCGATGATCCCGCCATCGACCCGTAGGCTGCGTCATTCTCGCTTGTACCTCCTATAAGCACGCCTTCGTCACATGGCTCGACGGCCGCAGTGAAACAAGCACCGCAGAAAGACGACACTCCCGACGATGCTTGCCACATCGCGCACACCGGAGGACATGAACCTGCCGCTAGAACCCGTATATTCAGAACCGAAGTCCCGAGCTCGACCAGCTCGAATATCCCGAACGCCTCAAGATCGCGGAGGACCACTCATCGGGCGGAGGTACATAACTAGCTCGCCGAGGCGGTCCGCCTCGAAAGTTACCAAAGGACCTCGTTGTCCCGACCTCTTCTCGCGATCTTGGTCATTCCGTCGACCTTCTCCGCCTCACATCCCGTGCATAAGCTCGCATGCCGGCAATGTCCATGCCCCGCTGAAGAGCTACACCGAACAAGCTCGCCAAGTAGTCATCAAGCCCGTGACGTGGCGGCACTCGCCCTCCATGTCGGCTACCAATGCGGGACGCATCGAGCTAATGAGTCAAACTCACATTGTACTCCCGAACCAGACGCCTGGCCCGCCTCAACGTCAAAAATATGTCGCCCGAGCCCTTCTCATCCGTGGAGGCAAGAAATGTGCAAGAAATGCCCACGAGAACTCGTTCCATATGGGCCGGAAGTGCATACTCTCCCGACAGCCTCCCACGAATCAAACCACGATCGCAGATCACGCAGCCCATGCGAACCTAAGACCACCGACTCGGTCTCCAAGCCTTGATCACTCATGATCCAGAATCGCCGAATGAACTCCTGCGGATCATCCTCGTGCCTCGACCAGTAACTCGCGGCTACAACTCGTAAAGTCCCGTAGCCTCAAACTATCCGATCTCGTGAACCACGGTACTATCGAATCGAATCGCCGATCCAAATTTATCCTCATGTCTTGCCACTATCTCCGCCAATAATCGGGCCATCTCTTTGTACACTAACTCTCCGCTTCCAGCCGTGGGACCGAGGCTCGTGTACATCGTGGTCTCATCGCCCACCGCCGCGCTTCTAAACTCGCTGGGCGGCGCCGCAAAACTCGCCGTCTCAAGCACTATCTCGTAATGACCGGGCTCGCGCCAGCATTCTCTCAGATCCTACTAGCAGCTCCATCGGCCGTCTTGCCTATCCGCCCGTTGCACTCGCGCGAGGCATAATCGTAAAACGAAATACGCCGAGGGTCCAACTTATAACACAAATCGTTATACCGTATTTGCAGTATGTACGTGAGGACGACGTAGAAAAGTTTGGGCCTTAAAGTTAGGCAAGGATGAAATTTTGTTCACAAGTACCAAAAGAATCGTTTTCGACGAAACGCTTTACAAAACTTACGAATGGAAAAATACGCAATGTCATTTATAATTTTTATGGATTTTTCCGAGACGAATGTTTTGGACCAACGGAGGGTGACATGTGTCACCTCACATTGACGCCAGGTGGGCGCAAGTGCACGATTTGGGGGTCAAGAGTTGGTAGGATATTTGTGAGGGATTTGTGGAGTAGGGACTAGGGCACTTGGGCAAATCTCGCCTCCACTTGCCCCCACTGGCTTGATCATGGCCATCAACCGCCTATAAATACCCCTGTGAAGACTTATTCATCCCAAAAACATTCCTAAGTCTTGAAAGCCCTCTTCCCCTTTGTGTGTAGTTCTCGCCCTAGCCTCCCCTCCCCTGTGAGGCCCTCGCCGAGCCCTCCCCTTGGCCGAAAGTATCCCCCCCTCCTAGGGGTGCTAGCCGAAACCTACCCCCCTCCTTGTGGTGTTGTTCTCGTGAAAATATCCACCCTCTTGGTAGAAAATACTCTCCAAGTATTGTTACTATACCAAAATACCTTAGCCTTATACCTTGTAGTATTCCAAAAGTTACCTCTATACGTAGAGTCCGGGAATACTACCTTATGTCATTTTTGTCTCAAAACGAAACCCTAAGAAAAATCTTCATAGCCGGTTGAAGGATTAAGAAGAAGTTGGTAGAACTTCTAAAGGGTTGTTTGGAGCGGGTTGGAGCGCCCAGAGTAGGAGCTAAACGTTACTCAGGATCGACATTTATACTTGGATAATTATGGGCTTATCAAGGTAAATATCTTGTCCCCCTATTGTAATTGGAAATTACATACTATAGTAGAATAGAAATGAATATAAGATTCATAGAAGAGAATTGAACTGTAATAGAAGGATATTACAGAAAAGACTTGAACTGAAATCGCATCAGTAGAATATTAATGTAGAAGTTGATAGACTTATATATAACCGTTATAGGTTGAAGTACTGCGAGTAGCATATTCTAATCGAAGGGTGGAAAAGGCTAGCAGGATTACAGTACTTTAGAGCTATTTGCTAATAGTCGATAATCATCGCGAGGTATGTGATTCTTCCTATCCTCTTGAGCATGATATTTTTTTTAAAAATATATATATAGTACGGTAGACGTACGTGTGTTAACTACGGCAATGTCTTTTGACTTAAGCCTGAATAATCAGAATCTTGAAGTATTTCAAAAGAATTAAGAATCCTTTTTGAAAGAAGAATAATACTTGGTTTTAAAAGCTTAAGAGTTATACTAGCTTTATGGGAAGTTAGGTATAACGACTTAAGAGAGATAAAAAGAATGGTTTATTGATTTTAGAAGTTAAGAGACTTGATCTTAAAAGATAAGAGACTTGACTTAATTGAATTAATCTGAATTTTGTTAAAAAGTGTGAAACCTCATTCGTGAGTAATGAGTACTTGGTTTTTAAAAGGAATAATGTTTTACTGAATAGAAATCAGAATAAGTATCGAACAGACCACAACATCGCTAATAAAGGGAAATGTATTGACTAATAAAGTATTATTAAAACCAGTAGAAACCTCCATCTGCATAGAAGCTAAGATGAGACAAAATGATATTACATTTCTTAGATCATGGCTGCTGTAACAAGATTGTTATAAACAAGAATAAACTACTCACATATAAGGAATATGTTTCTCAAATTGTTTTAAAGGAGAATTATATCATTGAGTGATTAAATACTATGAACTACGAAACCTTTCGAAAATGAGAAACTTGAGCATTTGAAATTAGGCAAACTTGAACGTTTGGAAAAAATAATGTTGTTACTTGATTTTATAAAGGGAAGTGTTTTGATCTACTTAAAAAGATAGTCACTCTATTTTTATACTACGGGTATTGTGTGACTTTTGTAAAAGAAACGGATATTTTAAAGAGTTAATGTATGAAGTACTTTGGGGATAAAACCCGAACTTGTTAACATAAAGTAGAAAGTACCTTGTGTGAATAAACTTGATTGTGTTGGTTTGTGATAACCTTGTAATACTTTCTTGTTGATTTGATAAGTAAACATGTTAGATACTACGTGTTAGTATCTTGTGATGTTTGTGTAAAGCGGGTTTCTTGATTGTGCTTATGTTGTTTAAACGATAAACCGTTATGTTAGTATTATATCACTCACCTTGACTTGATCCGGGGTTAAGTCGCCCACGCGGGTAGACTCAAAGTGTCTGTGTGACCTATGATTCGAGAATACCTACGCGGTCCAGGGGCCTACGCGAGCTACGAGTTCCGTGTTAGTGTGCGGGTTATACCTCACGCGGTCTATATGGCCACGCGGATCGCGAGTCCAGACGTTCCGGGGGAGTAGCTACCTCAATGCGAGGAATACCTCACGCGGCCATCGGAGTGGCCTACGCGGAGTCGCGGAAGTTCTGTGACTAGACGCGCACATTAGATATCGCGGCGAGTGGCCGCCGATCATGTGGTGGTCTAGACAGATCTCATGATACATTTTATGTCCTTGTTGGTACTGTGGTTTTAGTGGTCGGCTATGCCTTCGCATTTACCTCAGACGGTTTTATTATGACACGTGGGGACTCGTGTTCATGTGTATTCCTTGGTGCTTTTATATCATAGACTGCCGGCAGTGAGGAAGGTATTCCACGGGCATGATTGATATTGTGGGCGTGAGACCCATAGTTGTATTTGAGTGATGACTTTGAGGGCGTGAGTCCCTGACTTGACATGACTGCTTATTTATTGTGAACTGTAGTTTGGTTATCATACATGTCTCCTGCTTTTTATAGACTACTATGATTTCATTTACGTGATTTTCAGGCCACATACTTGGTACTGTTATCCGACCTCCTTCGGGGGGCTGCGTTCATGCCGCAGGTAGAGGTACACCAGTCGTCGATCCTCGCTCTTAGGATCACAGTTCAACGTTTGGGAAGCTCCGTTTCTCCGGAGGCTTATCAGTGGTATAGTCCCCTGTCATTGTAGGTACTTACATTCAGGGGTATGGCGGGGCCCTGTCCCGCCATTGTTGTTATATCATTCTTAGAGGTCTGTAGTACTGTTGTGGGGAGAGTTGTAAAAAGGATGTAACTTTTCGGGTTTAAGTTTTTATATATATGCCGAAAGGCAACTTTTCTTCAGATAATTGTTTCATATTTCATGTCTTGTTTTATATTCCGCTGATTACTCTGATGTATGTATCACTAGGGTGCCCGGTAGGCACTACCACGCCCGAGTTCGGTCGTGACAAAAGTGGTATCGTGAGCGCTTAATCCTCGGAAAGTGTCTACGCATCGTATCTAGTAGTCTTGATTATCGGTGTGTTGTGCACCACACCAATAATCGTGAGGCTATAGGATATTTAGGATTGGTTTCCATTCTTCTCACTCGAGATCGTGCCTTAGAGCCGTGTTATAAGTCGACCTCTCTAACGTATTTCTTTCCTTACCGCTATGCCTCCGTAAGGCAACCCGCCTGTATGGCAAGGCAAATGGCGGAGCCGCGAGTAGAGCACGAGGGTTACGAGGGCACAGTGCCCAATCATCACCGGGTGGTGCTTCATTCGGGAGTTCTGCGACGTCGCCAAATTTCAAAGCAGAGTTTAGCACGCAATGGCCTCCATCTGCGCCATGATATGTGAGCCTTCGCCCACGACCGGAACAAAGAATATGGATTACAAAGGAATGGACTCACATTAGCTAGGATTTTAGCAACTGAGAATATAGAGTGCACCGATATATCACGGTCTTGATGACTATCTAAGAGAGGTCAAGAAAGTAGCTCTTGATCAAGCGAGCATGGCTCACAGACGGCTTATGCACAAGAGCCGAGAAATGTAGAGATTGACGGATTAACCAAGATCAGCAGAAGAGGACCAGAACAACAGGGTCCTTTGGTAACTTTTGAGACGAATCGCCTCGCAGAGAATGAATACGCCTCCGCCATGCAGTGGTCCTCCGCTGTGGTTCAGGGACGTTCGGGTATGCCGGAGTTGGCGAGCTCCGTGGCTTCCGTTCACGCTATGTAGGTTCTAGCCACCGGATTCGGTGGTTCAAAGAGGAAGGGTGTTAGCTGCAGAGGCCACCCCACCTCGTGTGCCGTTGTGGTAAGTGTCATTGTGGAGAGTGTCGACTTTCTTCGGCAACTTGTTTTACTTGCGACAGCAGGGCCATTTTGCGAGGAATTTGTCCGACTGCAGGTGGCGCGATATAGAGACTCACCTTCGTGATCGGTGGCTAGTTCACACCTTCCGTAGCTACGCCCAACAGACAGGATTGATTAGAACGGCAAAAGGGAGCGTAGAGATGTGTAGATCCTTAACCCTCTAGAGATTTGTACGTATGATAAGATGAGTATGCCTTAAATGTTATGTTAATTATGATTAGAAATCATGGTTAGTTAACCGGGTAAGATTGGGGATAAGGAAAGTGTGAGCCTTAGAGTTTTATACGTGGAGACCTTAGAGGCAAGGCCATCTCGAGTAAGAGATCTATATTTTTATGTTTGACCCTTATCGGAGTGCATAGTATAAGTGGATATATTTGTGTAATAAGTCCCCGGTAGTGTGAAATGAAAGAGGTAGTTGATCTAAGAAGACCACTAGGTTTTCGTGACTTGATTGTGGATTGTTCCTAATCGGAAACAAGTGTTTGACGCGATACGGGTCGGGTCATGGACCGATTGCGGGTCAACCCGCGACCTGTTTGGTGGTGGGTCGTTTGGTGGTCCCGCCAGGTGGGTCACGGGGGTGTTAGGCCCAAGTTTAGTTAACCATCGCTCGAGTTCGTGGATGCGCAAGAAGAGTCGCCGACGAGGTCACCATTTTGTCCTTCACAGATCGGTACTCGGCAATGGGTTATGCGAGATGATTATATCAGGAAGGTTGTAAGGCTGCACGAGGTGCCTGCTTTCACCTTATGTCGGCAAATGAGCCTGTGTTACGCTTATTTTTTTCTGGAAGTTTTACCAGGCAGGGTTAGGAACTCAGGTGAGTCTCAGTATCGCATTCGCCCTCGGGCCAGTGTTTGGATTTCAGGGGTAGCTGTGAGGATTGTTGCTTCCTGTTGAGGGAGTGTTTTTAGCTACCATTTCAGTGTTCGGATATTGCCTTATGAAGCCTTGTAGGGGCGGAAGTATAAATTGCCGGTCGATTGGTTCGATGTTGGCAAGGTTCAGATAGTTGGTTCATACGTGTTCAGCAGGATGTGGATAGGGTGAAGCTTGTCCAGAAGAGGTTATTGGCAGCTCAGAGTCAACATAAGTCGTGCGGATAATCTGCGACAACGCTTGGAGTTCAGGTTGACGGTGGGTCTTCTTGAAGGTACCACCCCGGAAAGGGTGTGGCGAGTTTTTGAAAATAGAGAAAACTTAGCCCGAGGTACTTTGGGCCCTTTCAGATCATTTGAAGAGTAGGCCAGGTCGCCTATAGGTTAGCATTGCCGTCCGATTTAGGAGGCAGTACGTCCGGTCTTTCGTGTTGTTATGTTCGGAAAAGTATCGGAGATCCATCCAAAGTGACCCCAGTTAATGATGACCAAGTTGGAGATAGTAACCTGTAGATTTGGAAACCAAGCGAATGTAAATGTGGTAAGTTATGAGAAAGAGTTCGAGTGTAAGCGGCAATGACGACAGTAAGGAAGAAGCGAGCATGTGTTAAGAACACAAAAGTGATTATTTCGTTTGTAAAGAAAAGGCAAGGAGTATCTTTTAGCCCTCAAAGGAGCTTTGTAGTGATGGAGGTGGTTCCTCGTGGACTTGGATTAAGTATTTGCGCTGTTTTCTCGTGGCGGTGTGGCATGATTGTTTTCGTAAGTATAACAGAAGACTATCTCGCGCATGTTTGTTTTGAGAATTAGAAGGAACATTCGGACGAATGTTTCTGGCGAGGAGAATGTTATACCCGTATTTGCAGTATGTACGAGGACGACGTAGAAAAGTTTGGGCCTTAAAGTTAGGCAAGGACGGAATTTTGTTCACAAGTACCAAAAGAATCGTTGACGAAACGCTTTACAAAACTTACGAAGGAAAATACGGCTATGTCATTTATAATTTTATGGATTTTTCCGAGACGAATGTTTTGGACCAACGGAGTGTGACATGTGTCACCCTCACATTGGACGTTGTGGTGGGTGGCAAGTGCACGATTTGGGGGTCAAGAGTTGGTAGGATATTTGTGAGGGATTTGTGGAGTAGGGACTAGGGGACACTTGGGAAAATCTTGGCCCTCCACTTTCCCCACTGGCTTGATCATGCCATTGAACTCCCTATAAATACCCCTTGTGAAGACTTATTCATCCCAAAACTTTCCTAAGTCTTGAAAGCCCTCTTCCCCTTTGTGTGTAGTTCTCGCCCCAGCCTCCTCCCCTTTGTGAGGCCCCTCGCCGAGAGCCCTCCCTGGCCGAAAGTATCCTCTCCTGTGGGGTGCTAGCCGAAACCTACCCCCCTCCTTGTGGTGTTGTTCTCATGAAAATACCCCCCCCCACTCTTGGTAGAAAATACTCTCCAAGTATTGTTACTATACCAAAATACCTTAGCCTTATACCTTGTAGTATTCCAAAAGTTACCTCTATACGTAGAATCCGGGAATACTACCTTATGTCCTTTTTGTCTCAAAACGAAACCCTAAGAAAAATCTTCATAGCCGGTTGAAGGATTAAGAAGAAGTTGGTAGAACTTCTAAAGGGTTGTTTGGAGCGGGTTGGAGTTCCCAGAGTAGGAACTAAACGTTGCTCAGGATCGACATTTATACTTGGATAATTATGGGCTTATCGAGGTAAATATCTTGTCCCCCTATTGTAATTGGAAATTACATACTATAGTAGTATAGAAATGAATATAAGATTCATAGAAGAGAATTGAACTGTAATAGAAGGATATTACATAAAAGACTTGAACTGAAATCGCATCAGTAGAATATTAATGTAGAAGTTGATAGACTTATATATAACCGTTATAGGTTGAAGTACTGCGAGTAGCATATTCTACTCGAAGGGTGGAAAAGGCTAGCAGGATTACAGTACTTTGGAGCTATTTGCTAATAGTCGATAATCATCGCGAGGTATGTGATTCTTCCTATCCTCTTGAGCATGATATTTAAAAAAAATATATATATATATAGTACGGTAGACGTACGTGTGTTAACTACGGCAATGTCTTTTGACTTAAGCCTGAATAATCAGAATCTTGAAGTATTTCAAAAGAATTAAGAATCCTTTTTGAAAGAAGAATAATAATTGGTTTTAAAAGCTTAAGAGTTATACTAGCTTTATGGGAAGTTAGGTATAACGACTTAAGAGAGATAAAAAGAATGGTTTATTGATTTTAGAAGTTAAGAGACTTGATCTTAAAAGATAAGAGACTTGACTTAATTGAATTAATCTGAATTTTGTTAAAAAGTGTGAAACCTCATTCGTGAGTAATGAGTACTTGGTTTTTAAAAGGAATAATGTTTTACTGATTTAGAAATCAGAATAAGTATCGAACAGACCACAACAACGCTAATAAAGGGAAATGTATTGACTAATAAAGTATTATTAAAACCAGTAGAAACCTCCATCTGCATAGAAGCTAAGATGAGACAAAATGATATTACATTTCTTAGATCATGGTTGCTGTAACAAGATTGTTATAAACAAGAATAACCCACTCACATATAAGGCATATGTTTCTCAAATTGTTTTAAAGGAGAATTATATCATTGAGTGATTAAATACTATGAACTACGAAACCTTTCGAAAATGAGAAACTTGAGCATTTGAAATTAGGCAAACTTGAACGTTTGGAAAAAAATAATGTTGTTACTTGATTTTATAAAGGGAAGTGTTTTGATCTACTTAAAAAGATAGTCACTCTATTTTTATACTACGGGTATTGTGTGACTTTTGTAAAAGAAACAGATCTTTTAAAGAGTTAATGTATGAAGTACTTTGGGGATAAAACCCGAACTTGTTAACATAAAGTAGAAAGTACCTTGTGTGAATAAACTTGATTGTGTTGGTTTGTGATCACCTTGTAATACTTTCTTGTTGATTTGATAAATAAACATGTTAGGATACTACGGGTGTTAGTATCTTGTGATGTTTGTGTAAAGGGGTTTCCCTTGATTGTGCTTATGTTGTTTAAACGATAAACTGTTATGTTAGTATTATATCACTCACCTTGACTTGATCCCGGGGGTTAAGCTGCACTCCGATGCGGGGTAGACTCAGGCGGGTTTGTGTGACCTATGATTCGAGAATACCTCATGCGGGTCCAGGGGGCCTATGCGGAGCTACGAGTTCCGTGTTAGCGCGGGGTTATACCTCATGCGTCTATGTGGCTACGCGGATCGCGAGTCGGGACGTTCCGGGAGTAGCTACCTCGATGCGAGGAATACCTCACGCGGGCCATCGAGTGGCTTCATGCGGAGTCGCGGAAGTTCCGTGACTAGACGCGACATTAGATATCGCGGGCGAGTGGCGCCGATCATTTGGCGGTGCAGACAGATCTCATGATATCGTTATGACCTTGTTTGTACCGTGGGTTTTAGTAGTCGCCTATGCCTTCGCATTTACCCCGTGACGGTTTTATTATGACACAAGTGGGACTCGTGTTCATGTGTATTCCTTGGTGCTTTTATATCATGATCGCTGCAGCGGGAAGGTATTCCACGCATGATTGATGTTGTGGGCGTGAGACCCATAGTTGTATTTGAGTGATGACTTTGAGGCGTGAGTCCTCGACTTGACATGATCGCTTATTTATTGTGAATCGTAGTTTGGTTATCATACATGTCTCCCGCTTTTATAGACTACTATGATTTCATTTACGATTTTCGGGCCACATACTTGGTACTGCATCGACTCTTCGTGCTGCGCTCATGCCGCAGTAGAGGTACACCGCCGCCGATCCTCGCTCTAGGATCACAGCTCGTATTGGGAAGCTCCGCTTTCTCGAGGCTTATCATGGTATAGTCCTCGTCGCAGGTACTTACATTCGTGGTATGGCGGCCCCGCCCGCCATTGTTGTTATATCATTCTTAGAGGTCCGTAGTACCGCAGGCGAGTTGTAAAAAGATGTAAATCGTCGGTTTAAGTTTTTATATATATGCCGAAAGGCAACTTTTCTTCAGATAATTGTTTCATATTTCATGTCTTGTTTTATATTCTGCTGATTACTCTGATGTATGTATCACTAGGGTGCCCGGGGTAAGGCACCAGTCACGGGCCCGAGTTCGGGTCGTGACAAAAGCTCTAAGGCACGATCTCAGAATGAGAAGAATGGAAACCAATCCTAAATGTCTTGCAGCCTCCTGATTATAGATGTGGTGCACAACACACCGATAATCAAGACTCTACTAGACACGGCCTCAGACACTTTCCGAGGATTAATCGCTCGATACCACTTTGTCACGACTGCCCGGCTCGTGGATCGTGCCTTACCCGCACCCAAGTAGTCATACATCGAGAAATCAGAATATAAAACAATACAAGAAACAATATGCAATGATAAACAAATATCCGAGAAAATTTGCCCTTCGATATATATATAACAATTTTTGAACAAGCTATATCCCTTTTTTACAAACCCCGCCACAACAAGATTACTGCACTTCTAAGAATGTATAACAACTATGACGGACAGGGCTTCGCCATACCCCAATGTACGTAACCTACAACTCGTGGAAATATACCAAAAGATAAGCCTCCGAGAAACGGAGCTTCCTAATACGCCGAACTGCGGATCCTATGAGCGAGATCAACAACCGGTACCTCTACCGCGCAGATGAACGCACTCAAGGAGGTCAAGACAACAGTACCAAGTATGTGAAATAAAAATATGAAAATGAAATCATAATAGTCTATATAAAATGTAAGACATATATGATAACAAAACTACGCTCATAAAAGCAAATATGTCAAGTCGTGACTTACGCCTTAAAATCTTCCTCACGCCCGTGGAACTCCTTCCTCACCGCCAGCCTAGGTATAAGTCAATGTGATACGTGTAACATGTCTCGCCCATCTCATGGACTCGAGGTGAAATCGTATGGAATACATTCCCGGTCCATCTCATGGACTCGTGATAAAATCGTGTGGTATACATTCGGCTCATCCCATGAACGCGGTGTCGTGAAATACATTCGGCTCATCCATGAACGCTGTCGCATGAAATACATTCCCGGTCCATCTCATGGACTCGGTATCGTGGTGAAATACATTCCCGGTTCATCCCATGAACGCGTAGTCGAGTGAAATACATTCCTGCTCATCCCACTTAACGCCAGAATGAGTGAAATACATTCCCTGCTCATCTCATGAACGCGTAGTCGAGTGAAATACATTCTGCTCATCTCATGAACGCGTAGTCGAGTGAAATACATTCCCGCTCATCTCATGAACGCCAGTCGAAAGTGAAATATATTCCTGCTCATCTCGCTTAACGCAGAGTCGAGTGAAATACATTCCCGGTTCATCCCATGAACGCGGTGTCGTGTGGTCATAACATTTAAACGCTCCTTTAGGACAGATTAAGATAATACCATATTTTTCCTTTAAAACAACTAAGGTAATATTATGCCCTTCTTGTTAAACCAAAACACTTTCCTTCTTAAAGTCAAGTAAGAACATTCTTTTTCAAAAGTTCAAGTTTGCCTAACTTCCAAATATTCACATCTCTTATTTTCGAAAGGTTTCATAGTTCATAGTCTTAATCATTTAATAGCATAATTCTCTTTTAAAAACAGTTGAGTATTATATGCCTTATGTGTGAGTAGGTTATTCCTGTTCATAACAATCTTATTAAAGCAGCCATGATCTAGGAAATGTAATATCATTTTGTCTCATCTTAGCTTCTATGTAGATGGAGGTTTCTACTGGTTTTAATAATACTTTATTAGTCATTACATTTCCCTTTATTAACGCTGCTGTGGTTTGTTCGATACTTATTCTCATTTCCGAAATCAGTAAAACATTATTCCTTTTACAAACCAAGTAATCATTACTCACGAATGAGGTTTCACGCTTTTTAACAAAATTCATATTAAATCAATTAAGTCAAGTCTCTTATCTTTTGAGATCAAGTCTCTTAACTTTTAAAATCAATAAACCATTCAGTTTATTACTCTTAAGTCGTTATACCCAACTTCCCATAAAGCTAGTATAACTCTTAACTTTCAAAACCAAGTGTTACTCTTCTTTCAAAACGGTTTCTTAATTCTTTTGAAATACTTCAAGATTCTTATTATTCAGGCTTAAGTCAAAAGACATTGCCGTAAAACTACGTTCAGTTAACGCACATACGTCTACCGTACTATATATATATACTTTTAAAATATCATGCTCAAGAGTATAGGAAGAATCACATACCTCGTGATGATTTATCGACTATTAGCAATTAGCTCCAAAGTACTGTAATCCTGCTAGCCTTTTCCACCCTTCGAGTAGAATACGCTACTCGCAGTACTTCAACCTATATTGGTCATATAAGTCTATCAACGTCTAGACTATTCTGTAAAACAATTCTAGATACAGATTTCTTATCCCACGAGAAATTGGGCAGCACTTCCCTACCCGTCAAACTACACAATTCCCATCAGAAATACAATTCTATGTAAGTACTGATTCATTCTTCTTCTTTAATATTCTTCTGATGTGATTTCAGTTCAATTCCCTTTCTGTAATATCCTTCTATTACAGTTCAATTCTCTTCTGTAATATCCTTCTATTTATCCTATATTCATTTCTATACTACTACAGTATGTAATTTCCAATTACACTAGAAGGATAGGGTTATTTACCTCGATAAGCCCAAAATTATCCAAGACTAAATGTCGATCCTGAGGAAGGTTTAGCTCCTACTCCGTGCGCTCCAACCCGCTCCAAACAACCCTTAGAAGTTCTACGCAACTTCTTCTTAATACTTCAACTTGCTATGAAGATTTCCTGTGGTTTCGTTTAGTGGCTAAAGGAAGTATAATAGTATTTACGGGCTTTTAGTATAGGTATAACCTTGAATACTACAAGGTATTTGGGGCCAAGGTATTTGGGAATAGTAACAATACTGAGAGTATTTTTCTACCATGGGAGTGTATTTACGAAAAACAACTAGGCAAGTGTGGTATTGTCACGACCCGACCTGGGCGCGATCGTGCCCTACCCGGGCACCCTTACAGTATACATCGAGAAAATCAGCGGAACATACATGAAACTTTGAAAATAAACATCGAATAAAATAACAGTTAGCCGACAGTGGCTACCTTCCCGACATAATATATACAACCAAGCAGCTTGCCTCCTTTCCTTACAAACCGACCCACAATATGTGACTACAGCACTTCTAAGAGTTTTTAACATAACAATCGTGGCGGACAGGCCCCGCCATACCTCAATAATACATGAATCTACCACCTCAGGGAAAACCGTACCAAGGGATAAGCCTCCGGAGCAAATGGAGCTTTTTCCCATAGCCTGAACCGAGATCCTAAGAGCAAGGATAACCAACCTGGGTACCTAAACTGCGGCATTTAACGCACTCGGCGGGGTCGCAACAAAAATTTAATATGGAATGTAAATAACGACAAGAAACAAATCATAATCAGATAAAAGAATGACAAGGACAAGTATAAAAATACATACCAGATCCTGCCGTGTCATTACCACTTATGAACTTAATTTCACATCAATATCTTTTACCATTTTCCATAAAGGTTATAGCCACATTCTTACGCACATGATTAGGAAAAATCATTAAGTTCATTTCTATATAACATACTTATCTTTCATACGTATAATCCGCCCAAAGGAGGGCACATTTACTACCCTACCAACTGGGACGCGATTAAGTCACACTAATATCAGCGTGTACATCCGAGACATGTATGATAACTCAATTAACGATAATCGTGGCCTTACTAACAATGAGAGTAAATAGGGGTATACTTACAATATAAAGTAGGAAAATCTCACGATCAAAGCAGGACCATCCGCCCGCAGTATCATTAAGCAATCCTATTCCCGGGACTATTTCACCCGCATAGATCGCGTGGACCCGCATAAGGCATTCCTCGCATGGGACTATTTCACCCGCAAAAGCCCTTACGGACTCGCATGAGGTATTCCTCGCATGGGACTATTTCACCCGCATAAGCCCTTACGGACTCGCATGAGGTATTCCTCGCATGGGACTATTTCACCCGCATAAGCCCTTACGGACTCGCATGAGGTATTCCTCGCATAGGCTGGACCCGCCCGCATGGGACTATTTCACCCGCATAAGCCCTACGGACTCGCATGAGGTATTCCTCGCATCGTGGGTAGCAAATCCACGGAAATATGCAATGCCACAAACCCGGGGAATGACCCCGCAACGAATAATATACCACTAGCACAGATCCGGCTAGCACACATATCATAAGCACTACCGGCTTATCATACAATATATAAGCAAGTTAAGAAAACCCCTAACTTCTTACTATTCTTGTTCATATACACTCTCATTTTAGTTTACCTAAGGCACTAACATGTCTTTTTATAAAAATCCGGGAATTTAACCCAAGTACTACAATTAACGGAAGCATACCCGTGGAATCCCACATCACCGCTTGTATGTCCAAGATTTCATAACAAGACAGCGCCTCCCACCGAGAGTCAAGAACGTAATAAAACATAATACTTGCACTCAAAGGCTATCACCAGCACACATAGGCTAATTCTCAATTAACAAGCCAAAATACTTATCAAGGCACACTTAGACTAATTCTCAATTAATCAAGCCAAAGTACTAATCAAGTCACAATTAGAATAATTCTCTTTTAACAAGCCAAAGTACTACGACGCATATCTCTTTCAAAAGACTCTTTCCAAATAAAACTTCCCGATACTAACCACCGTAGTATCAAGTCCTATCCACCATTTCAAGACAAGTCACAATACCTTTTTAGAAATACAATTACCGGCTTCTAAATCAAGTGACTTCTTTATTAACGACCTTAAGCAATTGGTACCTTTAAAACAATTTGCCCTTCCTTAACACAAGTTAATTCTTTTATTACTTTAGAGAAAACCATTCTCTTAACCTTCCATAAAAGCCGTTATAACCAACTTCCCATAAAGCCGTTATAACCCTTTATGGTTTAGACCAATACGTTCCTTTTATAACCAAGAGACTTCTACTTTTTTGAAACCAAGTATTATATACTTTCAAATCAATTCTCATAACTTTCAAAAATACAATTAGTCTCTTAACCTTTAGGAAACAAGTGACTCATTTTATTATAAAACCTTAGGCAATTGATGCCTTAAAAACAAGTTGCCTTTTCACTAAAATCAAGTCATTTATCTTTCCATAAAGCAAATATAACTAACTTCCCATAAAGCCGTTATATTCACTTTATACCTTAGCCAAAAACAATTTCCTATCCAAGGACTTATACGCTTAAAACGGAACAAGTATCACATACTTTAAAACTCCTCAAGTCCCTTAACTTTAATAAAACTTAAGACATCCCTTATACTTTCAAAGAAGTGAGTAAATCTTCCAACTCACCCGACTTGGCTATTCACAAACTAGTAAAGGATATCAAGGTGTCAGACGTCACCGTACTACATACGTGCAACTAGTCATGCTCAAAGATAGGAAAAGTTCTACATAGAGTAGATCACACAACTACCTCTTAACTTCCAAGAGTAACAGAAACATGAAATGATACCACGGTATATTCCATACATAGAATCATGCCAAAGGAAGGAAGAGGTTCACATACCGCGATGATTATCGACAAGTAGCAAAATGCTCCAAAGTACTTCAATCTTGATAGCTACTCCATCCTTCAAGTAGATACGCTATACTTAGTACTTCAACCTATAATGGTCACAATACG
Source organism: Przewalskia tangutica (assembly GCA_029844215.1). Taxonomy (NCBI): domain Eukaryota; kingdom Viridiplantae; phylum Streptophyta; class Magnoliopsida; order Solanales; family Solanaceae; genus Przewalskia; species Przewalskia tangutica. The sequence goes on from CM056727.1 coordinate 73,347,904, forward strand.
TCCATTAACCTCTTACTTCAAACGTAGAATATTCTAAGTGCTTAGTCGCTAAATTCTACGGAAAATCTGACAAAGACCTCCTTTGTTTCTACTCACTTTGCCACCTTTTCAAGGCCGAATACAATAACCAAACAGCCCCAATGGCTCACAACAATATGTAGGTATTCCAATACAAATGAATAACAAACTAATACAAACTACAAGTCCAAATTCGCCACCTGAGCTCAACAATACTAGTTCTTATCCAATTTCCATTTCAATCCAACTTGGTAGCATAACATGATATCTAGTCGCAACCAATTATAACTACTATAATCTTCAAGTCAATTTCATGCGACAATTCTAATAACGATCAAATAGTATTCCAACTTAACATGACTTACTTTACATTTCGGATTTCCAAGGTTACAATCAATCCATAATCCTTACAAACTTCAACACATATACTTCATGCTAGCAACATGTAAAGATAACAACAATAAAAATAATCTTGTAACACTTCTAAGGGACAAGATTATACCTCAACGAATCTTAATCCAATTCCAAATCCGAAGTCGCTCCTTAGCAACTTAGAGCCTCACAAGACACTCCAATCCTCTATTTGAGACCCTTAGAACCACACCAACAACTTTCCTTCAAACTTTCAATCCAAAACCTAGAAAGCCACTAGGTTTTCACTTTGCGACTAACTCGAAAACTATCTTTTTCCGAGATTTTTCTATTGAGATATGCCTACAATACACATAGGAACCTTGGTTTAAAGTGTGGGCTTATTGACAAGAAACAAAAATTCTTTTGTGAAGAGAGGGGCAAACCCGTGAGCTCTACCATGAGTTCTTCCAATTTGTGTGAAATTTGGCTAAGTGTTTAAGCTTGTCTACTACTACTAGTATTATATAGTGTAATGTAGGGTCAAGATGCAAACAATTGGGTGGTTTGGATGATCTCTAATTAAATATCAAGACTTGTGGGACCTTTGACTTTGGTCAATTTTCTCAAGCTCACACTTGCAAGACTTGTTCATCCAAGACTTTATGGTAAATGACCATTATGGGAATGCCTATTTCGACCAAGGAATCACTAAGGGGGGGTGACACGTGTCGCCCTCCCATTCGTCACAACAAAACGTTTTCCGACAAAATTTCATAATTCCGGTAAACTTTTTACAAGTCTCAAATCTTAACACTTGTGAGTTCTTACTACGTTCTAAAACATATCCTCAGAAATACTGGTGTAACATTCTTCCCCTTAGAAACATTCGCCCTCGAATGTTCTTTCGAGTACAACTGATTAACGCGACATAGTCTCCTTATACTATACCCTTCTTACAACATATGCCACCCATGGCCACATAACAATATTTATTCTAAGTCACAACTCGCACTCACGAAGCCAACTAGCCCATACTTATAATGACCTCTAAGTCCGTCATAATCCTCTCTACTAGGTCTACTAGTGGTCCGACGATCGTATCATCACCGGAAAACCTCATATCCCCGCCGCTACCACCCCACACACTCACGCGTAGTTACCTCGAAAGGTTCTTATGGATTCGTGCTCTATTCCTTTACACTTGGTTGTTATCTTTCTTCGGTCGCACTCTTTCCTGACTTCCAACTCACACTAGTATACATAACTTTCATATCGATGTTGGCCTCCAATCTTTGGAGTCACTCTATAAAACAATATAAGGCCATTTCCTGCCACGACTGTTCCGGTGGAACGCGCCCACGAACCCGTAAAACAATTAACTAGCCTTGGGCCTTGCACTCGTGACTCGCCACGCAGAAACTACTACCAACTGATCCCACTCCATTCCAGGCCATGGGAGACCCGTAACAGTCCTCAACCACTCGGCCGCACTTAACTCTTATCCTCGTCCGACTTAAAATCTTATCGCCGAGAAAGCCTTATATACCTAAGGTCTCAAGAAGAATCAAAATTCTTAGGCTCGCAATTTTCATGCTCCAAGCCTACCTTATCAGTCCCCCCGCAAACGGGTACAAAAACTTCTCATAATACCATAACCATGTTGTCTCGATCACAACAACCACTGCTTACTCTATACAGACTTCATCCGTATAATTCTCTTAAGCTTACTACGCAGCCTTAATTTATTAACATGACATTCGTTAGGTTCCTTAACATGGCTTCTGGGGTTCACTACCCTATCGCATACCTCATCCTTTCCCAATTAACTCGAAATAAAACACAAAACCTTGGCTAAAATTCAATAACTATTTCATACCTCCCCGGTATCTAGTTAGTCTTTACCAATTCCTGGTAATCTAAAATCATTCTAGGCAACATGCGTCTGACCCTCGTACATAACTCCATATAGATGTATATCACAATACCAACTATACTACAATCATTACCAACCTGGATACGCAATCCACATAGTCCTTCCCGGTCATCACGCTTTCTCGTAGATGTAATCAACATAACTCGTTAGTGAGGGACGACTAACAACACAACTCTATCGCACGATCTCTGAGTGAGAAGAATGGAAACCAATCCTAAATGTCCTCGTAGCCTCCGATTATAGATGTGGTGCACAACACACCGATAATCAAGACTCTACCGACACGGCTCAGACACTTTCCGAGGACTAACTGCTCTGATACCACTTTTGTCACAACCCGACCCCGGGGCCGCGACTGGTGCCCTACCTGGGCACCCTTACAGGTATACATCAGAGAAAATCAGCGGAACATACATGAAACTTTGAAAATAAACATCGAAATAAAATAACAAGTTAGCCGATGTGGCTACCTTCCCGACATAATATATACAACCAAGCGGTTGCCTCCTTTCCTTACAACCGACTCCACAATATGTGACTACTGCACTTAAGAGTTTTTAACATAACAATCGTGGCGGGACAGGCCCCGCCATACCCCAATAATACATGAATCTACCACCTCGTGGAAAACTGCATTGCGGATAAGCCTCCGGAGCAAATGGAGCTTTTTCCCATAGCCTGAACCGAGATCCTAAGAGCAAGGATCACCAACCTGGGTACCTAAACTGCGGCATGACGCACTCGGGCGGGGTCATAACAAAAATTGCGAATATGGAATGTAAATAACGTCAAGAAACAAATCATAATCAGCATAAAAGAATGACAAGGACAAGTATAAAAATACATACCAGATCCTGCCGTGTCATTACCACTTATGAACTTAATTTCACATCAATATCTTTTACCATTTTCCATAAAGGTTATAGCCACATTCTTACGCACATGATTAGGAAAAATCATTAAGTTCATTTCTATATAACCTACTTATCTTTCATACGTATAATTCGGCCCTTAAAGGAGGGCACATTTACTACCCGGCCCAATCTGGGACGCGATTAAGTCACACTAATATCAAGCGTGTACATCTGGAGACATGTATGATAACTCAATTAACAGTACACTGTGCCTTACTAACAATGAGAGTAAATAGGAGTATACTTACAATATAAAGTAGGAAAAGCTCACGATCAAAGCAGGACCATCCGCCCGCAGTATCATTAAGCAATCCTATTCCCGGGACTATTTCACCCGCATAGATCGCGTGGACCCGCATGAGGCAGTCCTCGCATGGGACTATTTCACCCGCATAAGCCCTTACGGACTCGCATGAGGTATTCCTCGCATGGGACTATTTCACCCGCATAAGCCCTTACGGACTCGCATGAGGTATTCCTCGCATGGGACTATTTCACCCGCATAAGCCCTTACGGACTCGCATGAGGTATTCCTCGCATAGGCTGGACCCGCCCGCATGGGACTATTTCACCCGCATAAGCCCTACGGACTCGCATGAGGTATTCCTCGCATCGTGGGTAGCAAATCCACGGAAATATGCAATGCCACAAACCCGGGGAATGACCCCGCAACGAATAATATACCACTAGCACATATCCGGCTAGCACACATATCATAAGCACTACCGGCTTATCATACAATATATAAGCAAGTTAAGAAAACCCCTAACTTCTTACTATTCTTGTTCATATACACTCTCATTTTAGTTTACCTAAGGCACTAACATGTCTTTTTATAAAAATCCGGGAATTTAACCCAAGTACTACAATTAACGGAAGCATACCCGTGGAATCCCACATCACCGCTTCGGTATGTCCAAGTACTTACAAAGACAAACGCTTCTCCCACCGAGAGTCGCGGCAATAAAACATAATACTTGCACTCAAAGGCTATCACCAGCACACATAGGCTAATTCTCAATTAACAAGCCAAAGTACTTATCAAGGCACACTTAGACTAATTCTCAATTAATCAAGCCAAAGTACTAATCAAGTCACAATTAGAATAATTCTCTTTTAACAAGCCAAAGTACTACGTACGTACATTCTTTTCAAAAGACTCCTTTCCAAATAAAACTTCACCGATACTAACCACCGTAGTATCAAGTCCTATCCACCATTTCAAGACAAGTCACAATACCTTTTTAGAAATACAATTACCGGCTTCTAATCAAGTGACTTCTTTATTAACGACCTTAAGCAATTGGTACCTTTGAAACAATTTGCCCTTCCTTAACACAAGTTAATTCTTTTATTACTTTAGAGAAAACCATTCTCTTAACCTTCCATAAAAGTCGTTATAACCAACTTCCCATAAAGCCGTTATAACCCTTTTATGGTTTAGACCAATACGTTCCTTTTATAACCAAGAGACTTCTACTTTTTTTTGAAACCAAGTATTATATACTTTCAAATCAATTCTCATAACTTTCAAAAATACAATTAGTCTCTTAACCTTTAGGAAACAAGTGACTCATTTTATTATAAAACCTTAGGCAATTGATGCCTTAAAAACAAGTTGCCTTTTCACTAAAATCAAGTCATTTATCTTTCCATAAAGCAAATATAACTAACTTCCCATAAAGCCGTTATATTCACTTTATACCTTAGCCAAAAACAATTTCCTATCCAAGGGACTTATACGTTTAAAACGGAACAAGTATCACATACTTTAAAACTCCTCAAGTCCCTTAACTTTAATAAAACTTAAGACATCCCTTATACTTTCAAAGAAGTGAGTAAATCTTCCAACTCACCCGACTTGGCTATTCACAAACTAGTAAAGGATCTCATGGTGTCAGACGCTCACCGTACTACATACGTGCAACTAGTCATGCTCAAAGATAGGAAAAGTTCTACATAGAGTAGATCACACAACTACCTCTTAACTTCCAAGAGTAACAGGAAACATGAAATGATACCACAGGTATATTCCATACATAGAATCATGCCAAAGGAAGGAAGAGGTTCACATACCTCGCGATGATTATCGACAAGTAGCAAAATGCTCCAAAGTACTTCAATCTTGATAGCTACTCCATCCTTCAAGTAGGATACGCTATACTTAGTACTTCAACCTATAATGGTCACAATACGTCCATTAACCTCTTACTTCAAACGTAGAATATTCTAAGTGCTTAGTCGCTAAATTCTACGGAAAATCGGACAAAGACCTCCTTTGTTTCTACTCACTTTGCCACCTTTTTCAAGGCCGAATACAATAACCAAACAGCCCCAATTGGCTCACAACAATATAGAAGGTATTCCAATACAAATGAATAACAAACTAATACAAACTACAAGTCCAAATTCGGCCACCTTGAGCTCAACAATACTAGTTCTTATCCAATTTCCATTTCAATCCAACTTGGTAGCATAACATGATATCTAGTCGCAACCAATTATAACTACTATAATCTTCAAGTCAATTTCATGCGACAATTCTAATAACGATCAAATAGTATTCCAACTTAACATGACTTACTTTACATTTCGGATTTCCAAGGTTACAATCAATCCATAATCCTTACAAACTTCAACACATATACTTCATGCTAGCAACATGTAAAGATAACAACAATAAAAATAATCTTGTAACACTTCTAAGGGACAAGATTATACCTCAACGAATCTTAATCCAATTCCAAATCCGAAGTCGCTCCTTAGCAACTTAGAGCCTCGTCAAGACACTCCAATCCGCTAGTTGAGACCCTTAGAACCACACCAACAACTTTCCTTCAAACTTTCAATCCAAAACCTAGAAAGCCACTAGGTTTTCACTTTGCGACTAACCCGAAAACTATCTTTTTCCGAGATTTTTCTATTGAGATATGCCTACAATACACATAGGAACCTTGGTTTAAAGTGTGGGGCTTATTGGACAAGAAACAAAAATTCTTTTGTGAAGAGAGGGGCAAACCCGTGAGCTCTACCATGAGTTCTTCCAATTTGTGTGAAATTTGGCTAAGTGTTTAAGCTTGTCTACTACTACTAGTATTATATAGTGTAATGTAGGGTCAAGATGCAAACAATTGGGTGGTTTGGATGATCTCTAATTAAATATCAAGACTTGTGGGACCTTTGACTTTGGTCAATTTTCAAGCTCACACTTGCAAGACTTGTTCATCCAAGACTTTATGGTAAATGACCATTATGGGCATGCCTTATTCGACCAAGGAATCACTAAGGGGGGGGGGGGGTGACACGTGTCGCCCTCCCATTAGTCACAACAAAACGCTTTTCCACAAAATTTCATAATTCCAGAAACTTTTACAAGTCTCAAATCTTAACACTCATGAGTTCTTACTTACGTTCTTAAAACATATCCCGTAAATACGGGTGTAACATTCTTCCCCTTAGAAACATTCGCCCTCGAATGTTCTTTCGAGTACAATCGATTAACGCGCGACATAGTCTCCTTATACTATACCCTTCTTACAACATATGCCACCCATGGCCACATAACAATATTTATTCTAAGTCACAACTTTGGCACTCACGGCCAACTAGCCCATACTTATAATGACCTCTAAGTCCGTCATAATCCTCTCTACTAGGTCTACTAGTGGTCCGACGATCGTATCATCACCGGAAAACCTCATATCCCCGCTCGCTACCACCCCACACACTCACGTGTAGTTACCTCGAAAGGTTCTTATGGATTCGTGCTCTATTCCTTTACACTTGGTTGTTATCTTTCTTCGGGTCGCACTCTTTCCGGACTTCCAACTCACACTAGTATACATAACTTCCATACCGATGTTGGCCTCCAATCTTTCGAGTCACTCTATAAAACAATATAAGGCCATTTCCGCCACGACTGTTCCGTGGAACGCGTCCACGAACCCAGAAACAATTAACTAGCCTCGCCTTGCACCTCGTGACCGCCACGCAGAGAAACTACTACCAACTGATCCCACTCCATTCCAGGCCATGGGAGACCCGCAATGGTCCTCAACCACTCGTCGCACTTAACTCTTATCCTCGTCCGACTTAAAATCTTATTGCCGAGAAAGCCTTATATACCTAAGGTCTCGCAGAATCAAAATTCTTAGGCTCGCAATTTTCATGCTCCAAGCCTACCTTATCACCCTCGCAAACGTACAAAACTTCTCATAATACCATAACCATGTTGTCTCGATCACAACAACCATCGCTACTCTATACGGACTTCATCCAGTATAATTCTCTTAAGCTTACTACGCAGCCTTAATTTATTAACATGACATTAGTTAGGTTCCTTAACATGGCTTCTAAGGGTTCACTACCCTATCGCATACCTCATCCTTTCCCAATTAACTCGAAATAAAACACAAAACCTTGGCTAAAATTCAATAACTATTTCATACCTCCCAGATCTAGTTAGTCTTTACCAATTCTGGTAATCTAAAATCATTCTAGGCAACACGCGTCGACTGTGACATAACTCCATATAGATGTATATCACAATACCAACTATACTACAATCATTACCAACCCGATACGCAATCCACATAGTCCTTCCCGGTCATCACGCTTTCTCGTAGATGTAATCAACATAACTCGTTAGGGAGTGACGACCCTAAAAACACAGCTCTATCGCACGATCTCGGAGTGAGAAGAATGGAAACCAATCCTAAATGTCTGTAGCCTCCGATTATAGATGTGGTGCACAACACACCGATAATCAAGACTCTCATCGACACGGTCTCAGACACTTTCCGAGACTAATCGCTCGATACCACTTTTGTCACAACCCGACCCCGGGGCCGCGACTGGTGCCCTACCTGGGCACCCTTACAGGTATACATCAGAGAAAATCAGCGGAACATACATGAAACTTTGAAAATAAACATCAGAAATAAAATAACGAGTTAGCCGATAGGCTACCTTCCCGACATAATATATACAACCAAGAAGTTGCCTCCTTTCCTTTACAAATCGACCCACATATGTGACTACTGCACTTCAAGAGTTTTTAACATAACAATCGCGGGACAGTGGCCCCGCCATACCTCAATAATACATGAATCTACCACCTCAGGGAAAACCGTACCAAGGGATAAGCCTCCGGAGCAAATGGAGCTTTTTCCCATAGCCTGAACCGAGATCCTAAGAGCAAGGATCACCAACCTGGGTACCTAAAACGTGGGCATGACGCACTTCGGCGGTCGATAACAAAAATTTCGAATATGGAATGTAAATAACGTATAGTAAACAAATCATAACTGTACAAAAGAATGACAAGGACAAGTATAAAAATACATACCAGATCCTGCCGTGTCATTACCACTTATGAACTTAATTTCACATCAATATCTTTTACCATTTTCCATAAAGGTTATAGCCACATTCTTACGCACATGATTAGGAAAAATCATTAAGTTCATTTCTATATAACCTACTTATCTTTCATACGTATAATTCGGCCCTTAAAGGAGGGCACATTTACTACCCTACTAACTGGGACGCGATTAAGTCACACTAATATCAGCGTGTACATCCGGAGACATGTATGATAACTCAATTAACGATAATCGCGGCCTTACTAACAATGAGTAAATAGAGTATACTTACAATATAAAGTAGAAAAGCTCACGATCAGCAGACCATCCGCCCGCAGATCATTAAGCAATCCTATTCCCGGACTATTTCACCCGCATAGATCGCGTGGACCCGCATGAGGCGATCCTCGCACGGGACTATTTCACCCGCATAAGCCCTTACGGACTCGCATGAGGTATTCCTCGCACGGGACTATTTCACCCGCATAAGCCCTTACGGACTCGCATGAGGTATTCCTCGCACGGGACTATTTCACCCGCATAAGCCCTTACGACTCGCATGAGGTATTCCTCGCGATAGGTGGACCCGCCCGCACGGGACTATTTCACCCGCATAAGCCCTACGGACTCGCGAGGTATTCCTCGCATCGTGGGTAGCAAATCCACGAAATATGCAATGCCACAAACCCGGAATGACCTCGAACGAATAATATACCACTAGCACAGATCCGCTTAGCACACATATCATAAGCACTACCGCTTATCATACAATATATAAGCAAGTTAAGAAAACCCTAACTTCTTATTCTTGTTCATATACACTCTCATTTTAGTTTACCTAAGGCACTAACATGTCTTTTTATAAAAATCCGAATTTAACCCAAGTACTACAATTAACTAAGCATACCCGTGGAATCCCACATCACCGCTTGTATGTCCAAGTACTTACAACAAGACAGTGCCTCCCACCGAGTCGCGCAATAAAACATAATACTTGCACTCAAAGGCTATCACCAAAGACACATAGGCTAATTCTCAATTAACAAGCCAAAGTACTTATCAAGGCACACTTAGACTAATTCTCAATTAATCAAGCCAAAGTACTAATCAAGTCACAATTAGAATAATTCTCTTTTAACAAGCCAAAGTACTACGTGACGACATTCTTTCAAAAGACTCCTTTCCAAATAAAACTTCACCGATACTAACCACGTAGTATCAAGTCCTATCCACCATTTCAAGACAAGTCACAATACCTTTTTAGAAATACAATTACCGGCTTCTAATCAAGTGACTTCTTTATTAACGACCTTAAGCAATTGGTACCTTTAAAACAATTTGCCCTTCCTTAACACAAGTTAATTCTTTTATTACTTTAGAGAAAACCATTCTCTTAACCTTCCATAAAAGCCGTTATAACCAACTTCCCATAAAGCCGTTATAACCCTTTATGGTTTAGACCAATACGTTCCTTTTATAACCAAGAGACTTCTACTTTTTTTTGAAACCAAGTATTATATACTTTCAAATCAATTCTCATAACTTTCAAAAATACAATTAGTCTCTTAACCTTTAGGAAACAAGTGACTCATTTTATTATAAAACCTTAGGCAATTGATGCCTTAAAAACAAGTTGCCTTTTCACTAAAATCAAGTCATTTATCTTTCCATAAAGCAAATATAACTAACTTCCCATAAAGCCGTTATATTCACTTTATACCTTAGCCAAAAACAATTTCCTATCCAAGGGACTTATACGTTTAAAACGGAACAAGTATCACATACTTTAAAACTCCTCAAGTCCCTTAACTTTAATAAAACTTAAGACATCCCTTATACTTTCAAAGAAGTGAGTAAATCTTCCAACTCACCCGACTTGGCTATTCACAAACTAGTAAAGGATATCAAGGTGTTGTACGTCTACCGTACTACATACGTGCAACTAGTCATGCTCAAAGATAGGAAAAGTTCTACATAGAGTAGATCACACAACTACCTCTTAACTTCCAAGAGTAACAGGAAACATGAAATGATACCACAGGTATATTCCATACATAGAATCATGCCAAAGGAAGGAAGAGGTTCACATACCTCGCGATGATTATCGACAAGTAGCAAAATGCTCCAAAGTACTTCAATCTTGATAGCTACTCCATCCTTCAAGTAGGATACGCTATACTTAGTACTTCAACCTATAATGGTCACAATACGTCCATTAACCTCTTACTTCAAACGTAGAATATTCTAAGTGCTTAGTCGCTAAATTCTACGGAAAATCGGACAGCACCTCCTTTGTTTCTACTCACTTTGCCACCTTTTTCAAGGCCGAATACAATAACCAAACAGCCCCAATTGGCTCACAACAATATAGAAGGTATTCCAATACAAATGAATAACAAACTAATACAAACTACAAGTCCAAATTCGGCCACCTTGAGCTCAACAATACTAGTTCTTATCCAATTTCCATTTCAATCCAACTTGGTAGCATAACATGATATCTAGTCGCAACCAATTATAACTACTATAATCTTCAAGTCAATTTCATGCGACAATTCTAATAACGATCAAATAGTATTCCAACTTAACATGACTTACTTTACATTTCGGATTTCCAAGGTTACAATCAATCCATAATCCTTACAAACTTCAACACATATACTTCATGCTAGCAACATGTAAAGATAACAACAATAAAAATAATCTTGTAACACTTCTAAGGGACAAGATTATACCTCAACGAATCTTAATCCAATTCCAAATCTGAAGTCGCTCCTTAGCAACTTAGAGCCTCGTCAAGACACTCCAATCCGCTAGTTGAGACCCTTAGAACCACACCAACAACTTTCCTTCAAACTTTCAATCCAAAACCTAGAAAGCCACTAGGTTTTCACTTTGCGACTAACCCGAAAACTATCTTTTTCCGAGATTTTTCTATTGAGATATGCCTACAATACACATAGGAACCTTGGTTTAAAGTGTGGGGCTTATTGGACAAGAAACAAAAATTCTTTTGTGAAGAGAGGGGCAAACCCGTGAGCTCTACCATGAGTTCTTCCAATTTGTGTGAAATTTGGCTAAGTGTTTAAGCTTGTCTACTACTACTAGTATTATATAGTGTAATGTAGGGTCAAGATGCAAACAATTGGGTGGTTTGGATGATCTCTAATTAAATATCAAGACTTGTGGGACCTTTGACTTTGGTCAATTTTCTCAAGCTCACACTTGCAAGACTTGTTCATCCAAGACTTTATGGTAAATGACCATTATGGGCATGCCTATTTCGACCAAGGAATCACTAAGGGGGGGTGACACGTGTCGCCCTCCCATTCGTCACAACAAAACGTTTTCCGACAAAATTTCATAATTCCGGTAAACTTTTTACAAGTCTCAAATCTTAACACTTGTGAGTTCTTACTTACGTTCTTAAAACATATCCTGTAAATACGGGGTGTAACATTCTTCCCCCCTTAGAAACATTCGTCCTCGAATGTTCTTTCGGAGTACAATCTGATTAACGCGCGACATAGTCTCCTTATACTATACCCTTCTTACAACATATGCCACCCATGGCCACATAACAATATTTATTCTAAGCTGTCAACCTTGGCACTCACGAAGCCAACTAGCCCATACTTATAATGACCTCTAAGTCTGTCATAATCCTCTCTACTAGGTCTACTAGGGTCTGACGACTGTATCATCACCGGGAAAACCTCATATCCCCGCTCAGTTACCACCCCACACACTCACGGGTGTAGTTACCTCGAAAGGTTCTTATGGATTCAGGCTCTATTCCTTTACACTTGGTTGTTATCTTTCTTACTGGTCGCACTCTTTCCGGACTTCCAACTCACACTAGTATACATAACTTCCATACCGATGTTGGCCTCCAATCTTTGGAGTCACTCTATAAAACAATATAAGGCCATTTCCGGTTTTCACGACCTGGTTCCGGTGGAACGCGTCCACGAACCCGTAAAACAATTAACTAGCCTTGGGCCTTGCACCCTCGTGACCCTGTCACGTAGAGAAACTACTACCAACTGATCCCACTCCATTCCAGGCCATGGGGAGACCCGTAACAGGTCCTCAACCCGACTCAGCGTCGCACTTAACTCTTATCCTTGGTCTGACTTAAAATCTTATTGCCCGAGAAAGCCTTATATACCTAAGGTCTCGGCAGTAATCAAAATTCTTAGGCTCGCAATTTTCATGCTCCAAGCCTACCTTATCAGTCCCCCCGCAAACGGGTACAAAAACTTCTCATAATACCATAACCATGTTGTCTCGATCACAACAACCACTGCTTACTCTATACAGACTTCATCCGTATAATTCTCTTAAGCTTACTACGCAGCTTAATTTATTAACATGACATTCCGTTAGGTTCCTTAACATGGCTTCTTAAGGGTTCACTACCCTATCAGACAGCTCATCCTTTCCCAATTAACTCGAAATAAAACACAAAACCTTGGCTAAAATTCAATAACTATTTCATACCTCCCCGGTATCTAGTTAGTCTTTACCAATTCCTGGTAATCTAAAATCATTCTAGGCAACATGCGTCTGACCCTCGTACATAACTCCATATAGATGTATATCACAATACCAACTATACTACAATCATTACCAACCTGGATACGCAATCCACATAGTCCTTCCTGGGTCACTGCTGCCTTTCTCGTAGATGTAATCAACATAACTCGTTAGGGAGGGACGACCCTAACAACACAGCTCTATCGCACGATCTCGGAGTGAGAAGAATGGAAACCAATCCTAAATGTCCTGTAGCCTCCTGATTATAGATGTGGTGCACAACACACCGATAATCAAGACTCTACTGGACACGGTCTGTAGACACTTTCCGAGGACTAACTGCTCTGATACCACTTTTGTCACGACCCGACCCCGGGGCCGCGACTGGTGCCCTACCTGGGCACCCTTACAGGTATACATCAGAGAAAATCAGCGGAACATACATGAAACTTTGAAAATAAACATCAGAAATAAAATAACAGGTTAGCCGATAGGGCTACCTTCCTGGACATAATATATACAACCGAAGCAGTTGCCTCCTTTCCTTTACAAACTGACCCACAATATGTGACTACAGACCTCTAAGAGTTTTTAACATAACAACTGTGGCGGGACAGGGCCCCGCCATACCCCTGAATAATACATGAATCTACCACCTCAGGGAAAACCGTACCAAGGGATAAGCCTCCGGAGCAAATGGAGCTTTTTCCCATAGCCTGAACCGAGATCCTAAGAGCAAGGATCACCAACCTGGGTACCTAAAACCTGCGGGCATGAACGCACTGGCCCGAAGAATCGATTACAACAGTACGAATATGGAGCAGAAATAACGTCTGATAAACAAATCATAACTGTACAAAAGAATGACAAGGACAAGTATAAAAATACATACCAGATCCTGCCGTGTCATTACCACTTATGAACTTAATTTCACATCAATATCTTTTACCATTTTCCATAAAGGTTATAGCCACATTCTTACGCACATGATTAGGAAAAATCATTAAGTTCATTTCTATATAACCTACTTATCTTTCATACGTATAATCCGGCCGCCAAGGAGGGCACATTTACTACGACCCGATGCGGGGCGCGATTAAGTCACACTAATATCAAGCGTGTACATCTGGAGACATGTATGATAACTCAATTAACAGTACACTGTGCCTTACTAACAATGAGAGTAAATAGGAGTATACTTACAATATAAAGTAGGAAAAGCTCACGATCAAAGCAGGACCATCCGCCCGCAGATGTCATTAAGCAATCTATTCGGGACTATTTCACCCGCGTAGATCGCGTGGACCCGCATGAGGCATTCCTCGCATGGGACTATTTCACCCGCATAAGCCCTTACGGACTCGCATGAGGTATTCCTCGCATGGGACTATTTCACCCGCATAAGCCCTCACGGACTCGCATGAGGTATTCCTCGCATGGGACTATTTCACCCGCATAAGCCCTTACGGACTCGCATGAGGTCTGCCTCGCATAAATTTGGACGCCCGCGTGGGACTATTTCACCCGCATAAGCCCTACGGACTCGCATGAGGTATTCCTCGCATCGTGGGTAGCAAATCCACGGAAATATGCAATGCCACAAACGGGAATGACCATGACGAATAATATACCACTAGCACAGATCCGGCTAGCACACATATCATAAGCACTACCGGCTTATCATACAATATATAAGCAAGTTAAGAAAACCCCTAACTTCTTACTATTCTTGTTCATATACACTCTCATTTTAGTTTACCTAAGGCACTAACATGTCTTTTTATAAAAATCCGGGAATTTAACCCAAGTACTACAATTAGCGGAAGCATACGTGGAATCCCACATCATCGGTATGTCCAAGTACTTACAACAAGACGGTAGCCTCCCATGAGTCGCGGCAATAAAACATAATACTTGCACTCAAAGGCTATCACCAGCACACATAGGCTAATTCTCAATTAACAAGCCAAAGTACTTATCAAGACACACTTAGACTAATTCTCAATTAATCAAGCTAAAGTACTAATCAAGTCACAATTAGAATAATTCTCTTTTAACAAGCCAAAGTACTACGTACGTACATTCTTTTCAAAAGACTCCTTTCCAAATAAAACTTCACCGATACTAACCACCGTAGTATCAAGTCCTATCCACCATTTCAAGACAAGTCACAATACCTTTTTAGAAATACAATTACCGGCTTCTAATCAAGTGACTTCTTTATTAACGACCTTAAGCAATTGGTACCTTTGAAACAATTTGCCCTTCCTTAACACAAGTTAATTCTTTTATTACTTTAGAGAAAACCATTCTCTTAACCTTCCATAAAAGTCGTTATAACCAACTTCCCATAAAGCCGTTATAACCCTTTATGGTTTAGACCAATACGTTCCTTTTATAACCAAGAGACTTCTACTTTTTTTTGAAACCAAGTATTATATACTTTCAAATCAATTCTCATAACTTTCAAAAATACAATTAGTCTCTTAACCTTTAGGAAACAAGTGACTCATTTTATTATAAAACCTTAGGCAATTGATGCCTTAAAAACAAGTTGCCTTTTCACTAAAATCAAGTCATTTATCTTTCCATAAAGCAAATATAACTAACTTCCCATAAAGTTATATTCACTTTATACCTTAGCCAAAAACAATTTCCTATCCAAGAGACTTATACGTTTAAAACGGAACAAGTATCACATACTTTAAAACTCCTCAAGTCCCTTAACTTTAATAAAACTTAAGACATCCCTTATACTTTCAAAGAAGTGAGTAAATCTCCCAACTCACCCGACTTGGCTATTCACAAACTAGTAAAGGATATCAAGGTGTTGTACGTCTACTGTACTACATCGTGCAACTAGTCATGCTCAAAGATAGGAAAAGTTCTACATAGAGTAGATCACACAACTACCTCTTAACTTCCAAGAGTAACGAAACATGAAATGATACCACAGGTATATTCCATACATAGAATCATGCCAAAGGAAGGAAGAGGTTCACATACCTCGCGATGATTATCGACAAGTAGCAAAATGCTCCAAAGTACTTCAATCTTGATAGCTACTCCATCCTTCAAGTAGGATACGCTATACTTAGTACTTCACCTATAATGGTCACAATACGTCCATTAACCTCTTACTTCAAACGTAGAATATTCTAAGTGCTTAGTCGCTAAATTCTACGGAAAATCGGACAGCACCTCCTTTGTTTCTACTCACTTTGTCACCTTTTTCAAGGCCGAATACAATAACCAAACAGCCCGATTGGCTCACAATATAGAAGGTATTCCAATACAAATGAATAACAAACTAATACAAACTACAAGTCCAAATTCGTACCTGAGCTCAACAATACTAGTTCTTATCCAATTTCCATTTCAATCCAACTTGGTAGCATAACATGATATCTAGTCGCAACCAATTATAACTACTATAATCTTCAAGTCAATTTCATGCGACAATTCTAATAACGATCAAATAGTATTCCAACTTAACATGACTTACTTTACATTTCGGTTCCAAGGTTACAATCAATCCATAATCCTTACAAACTTCAACACATATACTTCATGCTAGCAACATGTAAAGATAACAACAATAAAAATAATCTTGTAACACTTCTAAGGGACAAGATTATACCTCAACGAATCTTAATCCAATTCCAAATCCGAAGTCGCTCCTTAGCAACTTAGAGCCTCGTCAAGACACTCCAATCCGCTAGTTGAGACCCTTAGAACCACACCAACAACTTTCCTTCAAACTTTCAATCCAAAACCAAGAAAGCCACTAGGTTTTCACTTTGCGACTAACAAAAACTATCGTTTTCCGAGATTTTTCTATTGAGATATGCCTACAATACACATAGGAACCTTGGTTTAAAGTGTGGGGCTTATTGGACAAGAAACAAAAATTCTTTTGTGAAGAGAGGGGCAAACCCGTGAGCTCTACCATGAGTTCTTCCAATTTGTGTGAAATTTGGCTAAGTGTTTAAGCTTGTCTACTACTACTAGTATTATATAGTGTAATGTAGGGTCAAGATGCAAACAATTGGGTGGTTTGGATGATCTCTAATTAAATATCAAGACTTGTGGGACCTTTGACTTTGGTCAATTTTCTCAAGCTCACACTTGCAAGACTTGTTCATCCAAGACTTTATGGTAAATGACCATTATGGGCATGCCTATTTCGACCAAGGCATCACTAAGGGGGGGTGACACGTGTCGCCCTCCCATTCGTCACAACAAAACGTTTTCCGACAAAATTTCATAATTCCGGTAAACTTTTTACAAGTCTCAAATCTTAACACTTGTGAGTTCTTACTTACGTTCGTAAAACATATCCTGTAAATACGGGGTGTAACAGGTATACTCTCGGCCAAGGCTTCTCAAGGGGGGGGGGGGGGGCGAGACCTTGGACGAATACTACACTTAAGGGGGAGGGATTTTGAGACTTGGAAAATGATTTGTGGATGAAGATTTAGTCTTGCATTGGAGGGGTATTTATAGGCCAATCAATGGCCAAGATCAAGCCAAGTGGTGGGCAAGTGTAGGGTGAAGATTTGGACATGTGTTTGTGGGTCCCACTTGCTCATCAACTACACAAAATATCCTACCAACTCCTTGACAAAAAAGGAAGGCAAAAACGCCCAAGGTTTCGTCCACTTTGAGGGTGACACATGTCACCCTCCCGTTGGTCCAAAATATTTCATCTCTCGGAAAAATCCGCAAAAATTATAAATGACATAGCCGTATTTTTCTCTTCGCAAAGTCCGGAAAACGTTTCGTCGGAAAACGACTCTTTTCGCTAGTTGTGCACAAATTTCGCCCCTTTGCCTACTTTAAGGCTAAAACTTTTGTACGTACGTCCTGACGTACATACTCTGGAAATACGGGGTATAACACATAACTTGAAAAATAAAGTCTCATAACCTTTTAAGAAATCAAGGTTCATAGTCTTAAACATCATAACATAAATTCTTTAAAATCAATTCACTTACTTCAATTAAATCAAGTCACTTCTACCTTTAAGAATCAAGTCCCATAACTTGAAAAATAAAGTCCCATAACCTTTAAAGTCATTCGAGTTACTTATACTTTCATAATCAAGACTTATATATATTCAAAATCAATTTACTTACTTCAAATAAATCAAGTCACTACATATTTTCGAAATTCAAGTCTCACGTACTTTCCAAATTAATACTTTTATGAGTGGTGAATAGGTTATCCCGTTTATAACGATCTTGTCCATTGAGCCATGATCTAGAAAATGTAATACAATTTTGTCTCATCTTAGTTTCTATGCAGATGGAAGATTCTACTCATTTCAATGTAATTGATTACCGATACATTTTCATTAACGCTGCAATGGCTTGTTCGGTCCTTTTTTTCATTAGTGAAGTAAGTTAGCAAGGTCAACTAGACTCCAATACTTCCTAACGACTCTAACCAACATCCCCCATAAGACTTGGTAAGAACTTAGGAATATTCTAGACATGCCTTTAGCATAAAATCAATAACATGGATACTTCTTATGACAATGAAAGTATACTCAAGAACAAGCCTTGTATACCCCTAACAACAAGGCAAGTATACTTCAAATATCAAGGCAAGTATATGTCACGACCCGACCCCGAGCCCGCGACTGGTGCCCTACCTGGGCACCCTTACAGGTATACATCAGAGAATAGTAGCGGAACATACATACATAAACTTAACAAGAAATAAATAATAGGTTAGCCGATAAGGCCACCTTCCTGGATACATATAAATATGTAAAACCAAAAGCAGTTTCCTCTTTTTTTTTCTCAAAGCGACCCACAAGATATGACTACAGACCTCTAAGATTTGGACAAACACTATGACGGGACAAGGCCCCGCCGTACCACTGAATATACATAACCATGACAACTCCGGAACATTGGAGCCATCTCAAAATGCTGAACCAGGATCCTAAGCTCGCGGATCCACAACTGTGTACCTAAACCTGCGGACATGAACGCAGCCCGAAGAAGTCGATAACAGTGCGAATATGGAACGGAAAATAAGGTACAGTAAACAAATCATAACTGTACAAAAGAATGACAGGGGCAAGTATAAAAAAAAAGGATAAATACCAGATCCTACCGTGTTATTACCATCACGTGAACTTAATCGTACCTTATTATATTTTTCCATTTTTACATAAAAGTTATAGTCACATCCTTACGTACATGCTCAGGAAAAACCGTCAAGTTTATTACCATATAACTTACTTACCTTGCATAACATAATCCGACCCTTTATGGAGGGGCGCTATCTTTATACCTTGATGCGGGGCCGATAAAGTCACATAGTCTGCCCATAAAGGTATACTGCCCGACCCATTCCTGGGACGCGATAATGTCATATAGTATGCCCATAAAGGTATACTGCCCGGCCCATTTCTGGGACGCGATAATGTCATATAGTTTGCCCATAAAGGTATATTGCCCGGCCCATTTCTGGGACGCGATAATGTCATATAGTCTTCCCATAAAGGTATACTGCCCGGCCCATTTCTGGGACGCGATAATGTCATATAGTCTGCCCATAAAGGTATACTGCCCGACCCATTCCTGGGACGCGATAAAGTCACATAGCCTGCCCATAAAGGTATATTGCCCGACCAATTTCTGGGACGCGATAATGTCATATAGTCTGCCCATAAAGGTATACTGCCCGGCCCATTTTTGGGACGCGATAATGTCACATAGCCTGCCCATAAAGGTATACTGTCCGGCCGATTTTTTGGGACGCGATAATGTCATATAGTCTGCCCATAAAGGTATACTGCCCGGCCCATTTCTGGGACGCGATAAAGTCATATAAAATCCGGGAATTTAACCCAACGTACTACGTACCTCTACTCCTTTAGAATGACTCTTTTTCAAATGAAACTTCCAAGATACTATCAACCGTAGTATCAAGTCATATCTACTTTTCAAGACAAGTCACAATACCTTTTTAGAAATACATTTACCGGCTTCTAAATCAAGTGACTTCTTTCTTAAAAACCTTAAGCAATTGGTACCTTTAAAACAATTTGCCATTCTTTATTTCAAATCATTTCTTTGCTTACATTACTGAAGAAAACCATTCTTTTAATCTTCCATAAAGTTGTTATAACCAACTTCCCATAAAGCCGTTATAACTCTTTATGTCTTAGACAAATTCATTCCTTTTATAACCAAGAGACTTATACTTTCAAATCAAATCACATAGCTTTCAAAATACTTCAAGTCTCTTAACTTTTAAGAAAACAAGTTTCTTAACTTTAGAATGGCAAGAAATCAATACTTTCCAAATCAAGTATTCTATACTTTTAAATCAATTCATTTCTTCCTTTAAGAATCAAGTCCCATAACTTGAAAAATAAAGTCCCTTAACCTTTTAAAAATTTGAGGGTCATAGTCTTAAAACTTCATACGTAAATTCTTATAAATTAAGTAACATATACTTTGGTGCGTTGTGAATAAGTTATACTTATTTATAACTATCTTAATCAAGTAGCCATGATCTAGAAAATGTAATACAATTTTGTCTTATCTTAGCTTCTATGCAGATGGAGAATTTGTTATACCCCGTATTTCCAGAGTATGTACGTGAGGACGTACGTACAAAAGTTTAAGCCTTAAGTTAGGCAAGGGACGAAGTTTGTGCACAACCCCCGAAAAAAAATTGTTTTCCGACGAAACGTTTTCCAAACTTTGCGAAGGGAAAATTACGGTTGCGACATTTATTTTTTTGCGGATTTTTTCCGAGAGATGAAATATTTTGGACCAACGAGAGGGCGACACTTGTCACCCTCAAGTGGGCGGTCTTGTGGCCGAAAGTGAGCACATTTCTTGGCATGTTTTGTGGCCTAAAACTTGGGTCAATGTTTGGAGTGATTTGTGGAGTAGATGGCTAGGGTGCACTTGTGCAAATCTTCACCCTCCACTTGCCCACCACTTGTCTTGATCTTGGCCATTGAGGGCCCTATAAATACCCCCCTTAGTTGAAGACTTCTTCATCCACAACACAACTTCCAAGTCTCAAAAACTCCTTCCCCTCTCTATAGTTTTCGTCCAAGCGTCCCCCTCCCCCTTTGTAAGGCCTTTGGCCGAGAAATACCCCCCCCCTTTTTTCTAGTGGTGCTAGCCGAAAGTACCCCCCCCCCCCTCTTGAGTGTTGTTCTCGTAAAATACCCCCCTTGGTAGAAAAATACTCTCCAAGTATTGTTACTATTCCAAAATACCTTAGCCTTATACCTTGTTGTATTCCAAAGTTACCTCTATACGTAGAGCCCAGAAATACTATCTTATATCCTTTTAGTCACTAAACGAAACCCTAAGGAAAATCTTCATCATTGGTTGATCTAGTAAGAAGAAGTTGCGTAGAACTTCTAAAGGGTTGTTTGGAGCGGGTTGGAGCGCCCAGAGTAGGAGCTAAACGTTGCTCAGGATCGACATTTAAACTTGGATAATTTTGGGCTTATCGAGGTAAATACTTTTGTCCTTCTATTGTAATTGGAAATTACATACTGTAGTTGTATACAAATGAGTATAAGATATATAGAAGGATGGTATAAGAGAAGAGAATTGAATTGAAATCACATCAGAAGAATTTTTAAGAAGAAGATTGAACTGTACTTACATAGGACTGTATTTACAGTAGACTTGTGTAGTTCAACGGGTAGGGAAGTGCTGCCTGATTTTCCGTAGAATAGAGAAACCTCTGCTTAGAATGTTCTACAGAGTAGTCTAGACGTTGATAGACGTATATGGCCTTTATAGGTTGAAAGTTCTGCGAGTAGCATGTTCTACTTGAGAGGTGGACAAGGCTAGCCGGGTTATAGCCATGGAGCGTTTTGCTAATTGTCGATAATCGTCGCGAGGTATGTGATTCTTCCTATCCTCTTGAGCATGATATTTTGAAAAGAATATATATAGTACGATAGACGTACGTGTGTTAACTGAATGTGGTTTTACTTCGATGTCTTTTGACTTGAGTCTAAATAATAAGAATCTGAAGTATTTAAAAAGAATTAAGAATCGTTTTTGAAAGAAGAGTAATACTTGGTTTTAAAAGCTTAAGAGTTATACTAGCTTTATGGGAAGTTAGGTATAACGACTTAAGAGTGATAAAAGGAACGGTTTACTTAATTGTTTTATGAAAGCCTTGTATGGATTTCGGAATTGAGAATAAGTATCGAACAAACCACTGCAGCGCTAATAAAGGGAAATGTATTGACTAATTAAGTATTATTAAAAACCAGTAGAAACCTCCATCTGCATAGAAGCTAAGATGAGACAAAATGATATTACATTTCCTAGATCAGGGCTGCTTTAACAAGATTGTTATGAACAAGAATAACCTACTCACACATAAGGCATATGTTTCTCAAAATGTTTTAAAAGAGAATTATATTATTAAGTGATTAAGACTATGAACTACGAAACCTTTCGAAAATGAGAAACTTGAGCATTTGAAATTAGGCAAACTTGAACGTTTGGAAAAGAATGTTGTTACTTGATTTTACAAAGTGAAGTGTTTTGGTTTACTTAAAAAGATAGTCACTCTATTTTTATACTACGGGTATTTTGTGACTTTTGTGAAAGAAAAGGATCTTTTAAAGAGTTAATGTATGAAGTACTTTGGGGATAAAAACCCAAACTTGTTGACATAAAGTAGAAATTACCTTGTGTGAATAATTTGATTATGTTGGTTGGTGATAGCCTTGTAATACTTTCTTGTTGATTTGATAAGTAAACATGTTAGGATGCTACGTGTGTTAGTATCTTGTGATGTTTGTGTAAAGGGGTTTCCCTTGATTGTGCTTATGTTGTTTAACGATAAGCCGTTATGTTAGTATTGTACCACTCACCTCTTGACATGTTATACCAGGGGTTAAGCTGCCCTCCGATGCGGGGTACCTCGGTGATGCGTGTGACTATGATTCGAGATACCTCATGCGGGTCCAGGTGACCTATGCGGAGCTACGAGAGTTCCAGGTTAGTGTGCGGTCTATATGGCCATGCGGTCTATGTGGCCATGCGGACCACGGGTCGGGGCGATGCGGGAGTAGCTACCCTCGACGCGGGAATACCTCATGCGGGCCTATGTGTGTGGCCTATGCGAGTGCGGGAAGTTCGAGGATTTGACGCGCATTGATACCGAGGCGAGTGGCGCCGATCATATGGCGCGGTCTAGAAAGACCTCGTGATACAGTTTTATGGCATTGTTGGTACTGTGGGTTTTAGTAGTCGACTATGCCTTCGTACTTACCCGTGACGGTTTATTATGACACAGTGGGACTCGTGTTCATGTGTATTCCTTGGTGCTTTTATATCATAGGATGAAGCGGTGAGGAAGGTATTCCACGGGCATGATTGATGTTGTGGGCGTGAGACCCATAGTTATATTTGAGTGATGACTTGGAGGGCGTGAGTCCCTGACTTGACATGACTTCTTATTTATTGTGGACTGTAGTTTGGTTATCATACATGTCTCCTGCTTTATATAGACTACTATGATTTCATTTACAGTATTTTCAGTTTCACATACTTGGTACCTGTTGTACTGACCTCCTTCGGGGGGCTGCGTTCATGCCGCAGGTAGAGGTACACCAGTCGTCGATCCTCGCTCTTAGGATCATAGTTCAGCGTTTTGGGAAGCTCCATTTCTCCGGAGGCTTATCTTTGGTATAGTCCCCTGTCATTGTAGGTACTTACATTCAGGGGTATGGCGGGGCCCTGTCCCGTCGTTGTTATTATAAAACTCTTAGAGGTCTGTAGTACTGTTATGGGCAGAGTTTATTAAAAGGGATGTAACTGTTCGAATTCAAGTTTTATGTTTATATATATGCCGGAAGGCAACTTTTCTTAGAAAAATTGTTTCTCACTTCATTTTGTTTCATGTTTTGCTTTATATTCCGCTGATTACTCTGATGTATGTCTACTTGGGTGCCCGGGTAAGGCACCAGTCACGGGCCCCGGAACGGGTCGTGACAGAATTCTACTCATTTTAACTTAATTGATTGTCATTACATTTTTCTTTATTAACGCTGCAGTGGCTTGTTCAATACTTATTCTCATTTGTGTCGTAACTTAGCCAAGTCAACTTGGCTCCAAATACCTCCTAACGACTCTTACCAACGTCCCCCATAAGACTTGGTAAGAACTTAGGATAACTTATACATAACCTTTACGTAGAGTAAATCAACATACATATCTCTTAACTTCTAAGAGTAGGAGGAATCATGAAATAGTACTACATGTATATTCCATACATAGAATCATGTCAAAAGAAGGAAGAGGTTCACATACCTCGCGACGATTATCGACAAGTAGCAAAATGCTCCAAAGTACTTCAACCTTGATAGCTATTCCATCCTTCAAGTAGAATACTCTATACTTAGTACTTCAACCTATAATGGCCATAATACATCCATTAACCTCTAGCTTCGAACGTAGAATATTCTAAGTGCAAAGTCACTAAATTCTACGGAAAATCGGACAGCACTTCCTTTGTTTCTACATACTTTGCCACCTTTTTCAAGGCCGAATTCAATAACCAAACACGCCACATTTAAGGCTCAATACAACAACCAATCAAAGGGGATTACACGCCTTACAATACGTGTAAAATTCCGCCCCACAATTAATACCAACTAAGTCCTTAATCAAGGCCATTCTCGGCTAACTTATTCAATAACACAAAGTCCTTTCCAATTCTTTTTCAATCCAACTTCTTAGGTCTAACATGTTATATAGTCATAAACAACTTAACAATTATAATTCCTTCTTTATATAACATGTGACGACTAAACTAATAATCCAATTGAATTTAAATCTCAAGGGCTAAACATACTAGTTTTCGGATTAGGGTTCCAATAGACAATACACTTATCAAACTTAATAATAAATACTTCATTCTTGCTAATATCCAAATCTACAACAATAAGAAATCTTTAATTGCTAAAACGACAAGAATTTTACCTTTACAAGCCCTTATAATTTCCAAGATTCAAAGTCGCTCCTTAGCAATTCTTAGCTCCTTTTATTATGTTCCAATCCGATCCAAGCACTCCTTAGAAGCTTATGAAGAACTCCTCTTCAAGTTCCATCTTCAAAGTTGAAGAACACCCTAGGGTTTCGCCTTGCGACTAACGTGAAAATGTCATTTTTCCAAAATCTTTCTATTGAGATATCCTTACAATACCCTAAGGGACCTTGGGTTAAAGTCTTGTGAATTATGGAACAAGATTGCAAAAAAATTCTCTCTAATGGAAGCCTTGGCCGAGAGCTCTTTTAAGAGTACCTAAAGTTTTCTTGAATTTTTCTAAGTGTCAAGACTTGTCTTGCACTAGTTGTGTATATATAATACAATGGAGGGTCTATATTACAACAAATGTTAAATTTGGATGAAAGGGATCAAGCCAAATGGCTCTTGACTTAGTCAACAATATCAAGCTCTTAGCTTGCAAGACTTTGTCATCTAAACTTTGGTCAAATGACCATTATAACCTTGTCTCAATTTCGTCCAAGACCAATGTTGGGGGGGGTGCCACGTGTGGCCCTCCCATTCATCCATAAAATTCTGTAACCCTCGTGGGTCCCACTAAACGTAAAATTCCTCGGGTGGGCCCCACGTGACCAAATCCATAAAAATAAATTTCCGTAATGATAATAAGTTCCATACTCTTTAATTAATGCATTTTGAGAATCCAATTCTCATCAACGAATATTTTTCCTTTCCGACGTTCGGAAGATTTTCCGTCGGAAAAACAATTCTTCCTTTCGTACTAATTTCAAGTCTTGATTCCTTACGTATATTCTCTTATACATGTCCTGGAATTACGGGGTGTAACATTCTTCCCCCCTTAGAAACATTCATCCCCGAATGTTCTTTCGGAGTCCCATCTAATTAGATAGCGACATAGTCTCCTTTTACTACACCCTTCATACAACCTATGCCACCTATGTCCACATAACAATACTTATACTAAGATGTCAACCTTGGCACTCACGAAGCCAACTAGTCTATACTCATAATGACCTCAAAGTCTGTCATAATCATCTCTACTAGGTCTACTAGGGTCTGACGACTGTATCATCACCAGGCGAATCTCATATACCCGTTCAGCTACCACCCCAAACACTCACGGGTGTAGTTACCTCGAAAGGTTTTTATGTATTCAGGCTCTATTCCTTTACACTTGGTTGCTATCTGCCTTACTGGTCGTACTCTTTCCGTACTTCCAACTCATACTAGCATACATACATAACTTCCATACCGATTCTGGCCTCCAATTTTTGGAGTCACTTTATTAAACAATATAAGGCCATTTCCGGCTCTCCCGACCTGGTTCCGGTGGAACGCGTCCACGAACTCGTACAACGACTAACTAAGCTTGAGCCTTACACCCTCGTGACCCTATCACATAGTGGGACTACCTCCAACTGACCCCATTCCATTCTGGGCTACGGGTTGACCCGCAACAGTCCATAACCCGATCCATTGTCGCACATAACTCTTACCCTTAGTCTGAATAAAATCTTATTGCCCGAGAAGGCCTTATATACCTAAGGTCTCGGCGGTTATCAATATTCTTTTGGCTCGCAATTTCCATGCTCCCAGCCTACCTTACCAGTCCCCCCGTAAACGGGTGCAAGAACTTCTCATAATACCATAATCGTGTCGTCTTGATCTCAACAACCATTACTTACTCTATACGGACCTCATCCATACAATTCTCTTAAGTCTACCACGTAGCTTAATCTATTAACATGGTATTCCATTAAGTTTCTTAACATGACTTCTTAAGGGTTCACTGCCCTATCAGACAGCTCATCCTTTCCCAATTATCTCAAAATAAAATATAAGACCTTGGCGAGAATTCATTAACTGTTCCATACCTTCCCGGTATCTAGTTAGTCTTTACCAACTCCTGGTAATCTAAAATCATTCTAGGCAACACGCGTCTGACCCTCATACATAACTCCGTATAGATGTATGTCACAATACCAACTATACTACAATCATTACCAACCTGGATACGCCATACACATAGTCCTTCCTGGGTCACTGCTGCCTTTCTCATAGCTGCAATCAACATAACTCGTTAGGGAGAGACGACCCTAACAACACAGCTCTATAGCACGATCTCAGAGTGAGAAGAATGGAAACCAATCCTAAATGTCCTGCAGCCTCCTGATTATAGATGTGGTGCACAACACACCGATAATCAAGACTCTACTAGACACGGTCTGTAGACACTTTCCGAGGACTAAAGGCTCTGATACCACTTTTGTCATGACCCGACCCCGGGCCCGCGACTGGTGCCCTACCTGGGCACCCTTAAAGATACACATCAGAGAATAGTAGCGGAACATACATACATAAACTTAACAAGAAATAAATAATAGGTTAGCCGATAAGGCCACCTTCCTGGATACATATAAATATGTAAAACCAAAAGCAGTTTCCTCTTTTTTTTTTTTTTTTCTCAAAGCGACCCACAAGATATGACTACAGACCTCTAAGATTTGGACAAACACTATGACGGGACAAGGCCCCGCCGTACCCCTGAATATACATAACCATGACAACTCCGAAACATTGGAGCCATCTCAAAATGCTGAACCAGGATCCTAAGCTCGCGGATCCACAACTGTGTACCTAAACCTGCAGACATGAATGCAGCCCCGAAGAATCGATCTAACAGTCCAGAATATGGAACGAAAAATAAGGTACAGTAAACAAATCATAACTGTACAAAAGAATGACAGGGGCAAGTATAAAAAAAAGGGTAAATACCAGATCCTACCGTGTCATTACCATCTCGTGAACTTAATCGTACCTTATTATCTTTTCCCATTTTTACATAAAAGTTATAGTCACATCCTTACGTACATGCTCAGGAAAAACCATCAAGTTCATTACCATATAACTTACTTACCTTGCATAACATAATCCGACCCTTTATGGAGGGACGCCTATACTGCCCGGCCCAATCTGGAACGCGATAAAGTCACATAGTCTGCCCATAAAGGTATACTGCCCGGCCCATTCCTGGGACGCGATAATGTCATATAGTCTGCCCATAAAGGTATACTGCCCGGCCCATTTCTGGGATGCGATAATGTCATATAGTCTGCCCATAAAGGTATACTGCCCGACCCATTTCTGGGACGCGATAATATCATATAGTCTGTCCATAAAGGTATACTGCCCGGCCCATTTCTGGAACGCGATAATGTCATATAGTCTGCCCATAAAGGTATACTGCCCGGCCCATTCCTGGGACGCGATAAAGTCACATAGCCTGCCCATAAAGGTATACTGTCCGGCCCATTTCTGGGACGCGTTAATGTCATATAGTCTGCCCATAAAGGTATACTGCCCGACCCATTTCTGGGACGCGATAATGTCACATAGCCTGCCCATAAAGGTATACTGCCCGGCCCATTTCTGGGACGCGATAATGTCATATAGTCTGCCCATAAAGGTATACTGCCCGACCCATTTCTGGGACACGATAAAGTCATATAAAATTTGGGAATTTAACCCAATGTACTACGTACCTCTACTCCTTTAGAATGACTCTTTTTCAAATGAAACTTCCAAGATACTATCAACCGTAGTATCAAGTCATATCTACTTTTCAAGACAAGTCACAATACCTTTTTAGAAATACATTTACCGGCTTCTAAATCAAGTGACTTATTTCTTAAAAACTTTAAGCAATTGGTACCTTTAAAACAATTTGTCCTTCTTTATTTCAAATCATTTCTTTGCTTACATTACTGAAGAAAACCATTCTTTTAATCTTCCATAAAGTTGTTATAACCAACTTCCCATAAAGCCGTTATAACTCTTTATGTCTTAGACAAATTCATTCATTTTATAACCAAGAGACTTATACTTTCAAATCAAATCACATAGCTTTCAAAATACTTCAAGTCTCTTAACTTTTAAGAAAACAAGTTTCTTAACTTTAGAATGGCAAGAAATCAATACTTTCCAAATCAAGTATTCTATACTTTTAAATCAATTCATTTCTTCCTTTAAGAATCAAGTCACATAACTTGAAAAATAAAGTCCCTTAACCTTTTAAAAATTTGAGGGTCATAGTCTTAAAACTTCATACGTAAATTCTTATAAATTAAGTAACTTATACTTTGGTGCGTTGTGAATAAGTTATACTTATTTATAACGATCTTAATCAAGTAGCCATGATCTAGAAAATGTAATACAATTTTGTCTTATCTTAGCTTCTATGCAGATGGAGAATTCTACTCATTTTAACTTAATTGATTGTCATTACATTTTCCTTTATTAACGCTGCAGTGGCTTGTTCGATACTTATTCTCATTTGTGTCGTAACTTAGCTCCAAATACCTCCTAACGACTCTTACCAACGTCCCCCATAAGACTTGGTAAGAACTTAGGATAACTTAGACATAACCTTTACGTAGAGTAAATCAACATACATACCTCTTAACTTCTAAGAGTAGGAGGAATCATGAAATAGTACTACATGTATATTCCATACATAGAATCATGTCAAAAGAAGGAAGAGGTTCACATACCTCGCGACGATTATCGACAAGTAGCAAAATGCTCCAAAGTACTTCAACCTTGATAGCTATTCCATCCTTCAAGTAGAATACTCTTGTTATACCCCGTAGTTGCAGGGTATGTATGTGAGGACGTACGTACGAGAGTACGGCAGAAAATTTTGAAAAGAAAGAAAGATGTGAGTTTTCGACGGAAAAGTTTCCGGTTATTTGTGAAGAAAAAGGTTCGTTAATGGGAATTGGATTCCCAGATTTGGTATTTGGACTTCATAGATTATATTAGAATTTTGAGATTTTATTTTCGGAAATGGTCACGTGGGGCCCACGGGAGAAATTTACTGCTTTTGTGGGCCCGCTTTGTTTTTGAGTTTCGGTATTTTGGATATTTTCTAAGACGAAATATTCTGGCGAATCGGGGCGACACGTGTCACCCCATGTGGCACCCTGGCGAAATAACATTTGTGCACAACACCGGTTAAGTCGTTTTTCGAAACGTTTTGCGTAACTGCGAAGGAAAATTGCGGCGATGTGGTTTTGTATTTTTGCGGATTTTTCCGAGAGCCGAAACCTTCGGGACCAACGGGAGGGTGACACTTGTCACCTCGTTGTGATTTGGAGGGCGGTCGAGTGGGTTGGCACTTGGCCGATCGCCCTCAAGTGTGCCTTGTTTGGTGCATTGTTTTGTGGAGTGTTTTGTGGAGTAGGGAGTAGGGTGCAATTGTCTTAATCTTGACCTTACACTTGCTTTACACTTGGAAGGATCTTGGCCCTTGGTTGGCCTTTGGTTTTGCTATAAATACCCCCCTTATGTTGATGAACTCTTCATCCACAAATGAAACCTTCCAAGCCTAAAAATCCCTCCCTCCTCTAGTGTTGAGTTCGTCCAACTCATCCCCCCCCTCTTTTGAGAGTCTTGGCCGAGGGCCTCCTCCCTCCCCCTTTGTGGTGTCTTGGCCGTGGGGTACCCCCCCCTAGCCTAGTTGTTTTCGTATAATACCCCTTGTTGTGGTATAGAAATACTCCCCTAGTATTGTTATAATGCCCAAAATACCTTAGCCTTGTACCTTGTAGTATTCCAAAGATACCTCTTTACGTAGAGTCCGGAAATACTACCTTTTGTCCTTTTTAGTCTCAAACCGAAACCCTAAGGAAATCTTCATAGTTGGTTGAAGTATTTGAGTAGAAGTTGGTTAGAACTTCTAAGGGTTGTTTGGAGTGGTTTGGAGCGCACGGAGTGGAGCTAAACCTTGCTCAGGATCGACATTATAACTTGGATAATTTTGGGCTTATCGAGGTAATTATCTTGTCCCTCTATTGTAATTGGAAATTACATGTTTGTTAGCATATATAGTTGAAGTATACTATATATAGAACTACTTAGTATTCGGCAATGTCTTTTGACTTAAGCCTGAAGAATAAAGCCCGAATCAATGTATTTACATAGGTATGTATTGCCGTAGACTTGTGTATAATTTTACGTCCGGTTATCCGTGTAAACCCCCCCCCCCTGGTTGGCTTGGTAGCCGGCCTCGATAGAGGAGGAGATTTACTGTTTGTTGCGGGAGGTCTTAGAATTTTCTTTAGAAAGATAGAAAACTTGTGTTTTGGGGTTAATAGACGTTTGTGACCTTTATAGGTGAAAGTACTAAGAGTAGTGTATTCTCGAGGAGTGGAAAGGGCTAGCAAGGTTGTAGTACTTGGAGCATTTTGCTTATTGTCGATAAATCGTCGCGAGGTATGTGAACCTCTTCCTATCTTTTCTAGCATGATTGTTGTGAACTATGTAGTACGGTAGACGCATGTGCTAAGTGATTTGGTTGATTTAAAACATAGGGTGTTATAATAGCTTTATGGGAAGTTAGTTATAACGACCTTATGTAAGTGAAAATGGTTTCTTGATGTTAGAAGTTAAGAGACTTGATCTTATAAGATAAGAGACTTAACTTATTTGTTTTAATGTGGATGTTTGTGTGAAACCTCATTCGTGAGTAATGAGTACTTGGTTTTAAAGGGATAATGTTTTACCGATTTGGGAATCGGAATGTGTATCGACAGGACCACTGCCGCGTTAATAAAGGAAAATGTATTTAATAATGATGTGTAGTATTAAAACCAGTAGAAACCTCCATCTGCATATAAGCTAAGATAAGACAAAATGATATTACATTTTCTAGATCATGGTCATTGTAATAAGATCGTTATAAACAAGAATAAACTACTCACATATATGACATATGTTACTCAATTGCTCTAAAAAGGAATCAAGTGATTAAGTTTGGGAACTATGAAACCATTTGAAAATGAGAAGCTTGAGTAATTGAAACTAGGCAAACTGGAACTTAGGAAAAGAATGTTGTTACTTGATTTTGAAAAAGAAGGTGGGTTGGTCATTCTAATACTACGGGTATCGGGTGACTTTTATAACAGTAATGGATCTCTTTTAAAAGAACTTAACGTATGTAGTACTTTGGGGTTAAAAACCCGGACTTTGGCATAAAATGAAAGTACTTTGAGTTGTGTGAAACTTGCCTATGCTTGTTGTTGTGAAACTTGCCTATGCTTGTTGTTGTGAAACTTGCCTATGCTTGTGATGATAGCCTTTATTGTACAAGCGTTGTGTTTCTGTGTTACCGCGTCTCTCGATAGAGGGTCGGTTGACTGGTTGAGAACTTACTTGGATGTGCCGGCAGTGACGGAGAAATTCCACGGGTACGTTCCTGTTGATAGTATTATTGTTGTTAATCGCTTTGGACATACTGACACGATGCGTAGCGCACGGGTATGCTTCCATTTTGGTTAAGGTCTTGTGGTTAATCGCTTTGGATATACTGACACGATGCGTAGCGCACGGGTATGTTTCCATTTCGATTATCTCCTTGTGATTTCCTTTTGGACATACTGACACGATGCGTAGCGCACGGGTATGCGTCCATTTGGAAAGTTGTCTTATTGTTTCCCTTTGGACATACTGACACGATGCGTAGCGCACGGGTATGCTTCCATTTGGATTGCTGTCTTATTGTTGCATCATGGACATGTCTACACCGATGCAGTATTCCGGGGGCATGCGGCCATAATGCGAACCTGATTGATGTTGTGGGCGTGAGACCCATAGTTATATTGGAGTGATGACTGTTTTATGTTGTGAACTGTAGTTTGGTTATCATACATGTCTCCTGCTTTATATAGACTAGTATGATTTCATTTCTGATATTATGATTTCACATACTTGGTACTGTTATCGACCTCCTTGGGGCTGCGTTATCTGCGCAGTAAGTACATCGGCCGTGGATCCTCGCTCTTAGGATCTCGGTTCAGCGTTTTGGAAGCTCCGTTTCTCGGAGGCTTATCTTTTGTATGTGTTCCCCGAGTTGTAGGTGCTTGTACATTCGGGGTATGGCGGGCCACTGTCCGTCATAGTCGTTGTAAATCTTAAGTGCAGAATTGTGGCGGGGTTGTAAAAGGATTAAACTGCTCGGGTTTTATGTATACCGAAGGCAAGCTATTTTGGTTGCTTTGTTTATTTATTATATCTCTTGTTTCATGATTCATGTTTTATTTTCCGCTGGTTTTCTCTGATGTTGTATCACTAGGGTGCCCGGGGTAAGGCACCAGTAACGGGCCCGGGTTCGGGGCGTTACAACTCTATACTTAGTACTTCAACCTATAATGGCCATAATACATCCATTAACCTCTAGCTTCGAACGTAGAATATTCTAAGTGCAAAGTCACTAAATTCTACGGAAAATCGGACAGCACTTCCTTTGTTTCTACATACTTTGCCACCTTTTTCAAGGCCGAATTCAATAACCAAACATGCCATATTTAAGGCTCAATACAACAACCAATCAAAGGGGATTACACGCCTTACAATACGTGTAAAATTCCGCCCCACAATTAATACCAACTAAGTCCTTAATCAAGGTCATTCTCGGCTAACTTATTCAATAACACAAAGTCCTTTCCAATTCTTTTTCAATCTAACTTCTTAGGTCTAACATGTTATATAGTCATAAACAACTTAACAATTATAATTCTATCTTTATATAACATGTGACGACTAAACTAATAATCCAATTGAATTTAAATCTCAAGGGCTAAACATACTAGTTTTTGGATTAGGGTTCCAATAGACAATACACTTATCAAACTTCATAATAAATACTTCATGCTTGCTAATATCCAAAGCTACAACAATAAGAAATCTTTAATTGCTAAAACGACAAGAATTTTACCTTTACAAGCCCTTATAATTTCCAAGATTCAAAGTCGCTCCTTAGCAATTATTAGCTCCTTTTCTTATGTTCCAATCCGCTCCAAACACTCCTTAGAATCTTATGAAGAACTCCTCTTCAAGTTCCATCTTCAAAGTTGAAGAACACCCTAGGGTTTCGCCTTGCGACTAACGTGAAAACGTCGTTTTTCCAAAATCTTTCTATTGAGATATCCTTACAATACCCTAAGGGACCTTGGGTTAAAGTCTTGTGAATTATGGAACAAGATTGCAAAAATATTCTCTCTAATGGAAGCCTTGGCCGAGAGCTCTTTTAAGAGTACCTAAAGTTTTCTTGAATTTTTCTAAGTGTCAAGACTTGTCTTGCACTAGTTGTGTATATATAATACAATGGAGGGTCTAGATTACAACACATGTTAAATTTGGATGAAAGGGATCAAGCCAAATGGCTCTTGACTTAGTCAACAATATCAAGCTCTTAGCTTGCAAGACTTTGTCATCTAAACTTTGGTCAAATGACCATTATAACCTTGTCTCAATTTCGTCCAAGACCAATGTGGGGGGGGTGCCACGTGTCGCCCTCCCATTCGTCCATAAAATTCCGTAACCCTCGTGGGTCCCACTAAATGTAAAATTCCTCGGGTAGGCCCCACGTGACCAAATCCGTAAAAATAAATTCCGTAATGATAATAAGTTCCATACTCTTTAATTAATGCATTTTGAGAATCCAATTCTCATCAACGGATATTTTTCCTTTCCGACGTTCGGAAGATTTTCCGTCGGAAAAACAATTCTTCCTTTCGTACTAATTTCAAGTCTTGATTCCTTACGTATATTCTCTTATACATGTCCTGCACTTACGGGGTGTAACAGTATACTCCTAACAACAAGGCAAGTATACTCCTAATCAACAAGGCAAGTATACTTCAAATATCAAGGCAAGTATACTCCTAATCAACAAGGCAAGTATACTTCAAATATACTCATGTCTATAAAAAGAAGAAGTTCACATACTGTTACACCCCGTAGTTCCAGGGTATGTATGTGAGGATGTACGTACGAGAATACGACATTAAGATTGGAAAGGAAGAAAAATTTGATTTTCCGACGGAAAATTTTCCGGATTTTTGTGAAGGAAAAAGGTTCGTAAATGGGAATTGGATTCCCAGATTTGGTATTCGGACTTCTGGGAATATAATAGAATTATAAAATTTTATTTCCAGATTTAGTCACGTGGGGCCCACGGGGAAAATTTACGGTTTTGTGGGGCCCACATTGTTTTCGAGATTTTGGCCAATATGAATGTTTTCGGGAGATAAAATATTTTGGATGAATTGGAGGGCGACACGTGTCACCCCCTTAGGTGGCATGTGGCCGAAATGGAGTGGATAAGTGGCCATTGGCCGAAATCTTGTGCCAAGTGTCCCAAGCCTTGTGTTGGACAAGTGGCTTGTGGGACCCACACACACTTGTCCCCAATCTCATCCACATACTTGCTTTGATCCTAGACCTTGGTTTTCTTATAAATACCCCCTTGTTTTAAGACTTCATCCACACTTGAATTATTTTCCAAAGAAAAATACTCCCTCCCTTCCTTGAGTGTTCTCGGCAATTGGCCTTCCCCTTGACCAAAAGTTGTCCAAAAATTCTTAAACTGTTAAGTGTTCTTCCTTAAGGTGTTAGGAAGATTGTGAACCAAGTGTTAGACAAGATTTCAAAACCCTAGCCCTAAAACCTTGCCTTGGCCTAAAGTTGCTATGTTTGGAACCTAAGTGTTCTTCACTTTTTGGAGTTGAATCTTGAAGAGAAGTTGGTTAGGAGCTTCTGAGGGTTGCGTGTAGAGGATTGGAACGTAAGGATTTGGAGCTAAACTTGCTAAGGAGAGACTTTAAGTTCTTGGATATTTTTGGGCTTATCGAGGTAATGATCTTTGTCCTTCCACTGTAATTGGAGATTACATGTTGTAGTAGTTTATAATTGAGTATATGATATGTGGATAGAAGGTTGAAAAGAAATGGACTGTTTGTATATTGTGGGGCAGAATTTTACACGTCCAGTTAGGCGTGTAATCCCCTTTGAGTTGTTGTATTATTGCGCCTTAAATATGACATGTTGGCTATTGATATCGGGCCTTGAAAAAGGTGGAAAAGTACGTAGTTACAGGGGAAGTGCTGCCCGATTTTCCGTAGAATAAGAGACATTTTACTTAGAAATATTCTACGAAGAGATCTAGAATGTCACGACCCGTTCCCGGGCCCGTGACTTGTGCCTTACCCGGGCACCCAAGTAGACATACATCAGAGTAACCAGCGGAATATAAACTTGCAAACATGAAAAAATGTAAAATAAGAACAGTCTATCCAAAGAAAAGTTGTCTTTCGGCATGTGTATAAATACCAAAAGTGAACAGTTACATCCCAACTTTACAACAGGACTAAAGACCTCTAAGAAGGTGTAAACACTATGACGGGACAGGGCCCCGTCATACCCCTGAATGTACAAAACATCTACAACATCGGGGAGAACCGTACCAAAAGTCGAGCCTCCGGAGGAATGGAGCTCCTGAAACCTGAGTAAAGATCCTAAGAATGAGGATCTACCACCTGCTTTCCCTTACCTGCGGCATGAACGCAGCCCCCCGAAGGAGTTCAGTACAACAAGTACCAAGTATGTGAAACTGTAAAGTACTGATATATATAATTATAACATTTTAAAACCAATTCACAAATATGTACGAAACAACCAAGTTAACCGCACATAGTGCCACATCATAAACAAGAGCAAAAATAAACATAATGTAACTGGTCTTTTTTAGGCCGCTAATGATCGAAGAAAGGCCAATCGCCCATAGTATCATTATGCGAGCCTAATCCTGGAACTCCCGCAGTCCGCATAGGCCCCTTAGGCCCGCATGAGGTATTCCTCGCATCGGGGGTAGCTAACCCTCGACATCGTCCCGACTCCGCAGTCGCGTGGCACATAGACCGCATGAGGTATTCCTCACATCGGCGTAACATACCCGGAGTGATCATCCTGGAATTCACGCAGCTCCGCATAGGTCCCATGGACCCGCATGAGGTATTCCTCGCATCGGGGGCGGCTAACCCACGACATCGTAACAAGTCAGGAGGGTGAGTGATATAATACTAACACAACGGCTTATCGTTAAACAACATAAGCACAACAAGAATAACCTCCTTACCGACGCGTAACACGATACTAACACACTTAGCATCATAACATGTTTATTTATCAAACCAACTTACCACACCTTCAGAAATCATTACAAGGCTTTTATAAACAAATAAGTAAATCGTTCCTTTTAACTTTCTTAAGTCGTTATACCTAACTTCCCATAAAGCTAGTATAACACTTAAGTTTTATTTAAAAACCATGTATTACTTTTCTTCCAAAAATGATTCATAACTCTTTTTGAAATATTCAAGATTCTTGTTAATTAAAACTCAAGTCAAAAGACATCAAAGTGAAACCAAATTTAGTTAACACACGTACGTCTACCGTACTATATATAGTTCACAAATATCATGCTCAAGAGGATAGGAAGAATCACATACCTCCTCGGCTAAATCCACTTGCCAAGTCGGATATGTCTCGTGTGATGTCAACCTATAATAGTCAAAACACGCCTATCAACTTCTAGTTTTTCGTGGGATTCTTCTAAGTAAGACTTCTCTTAGTCTACGAAAAATTGGGCAGCACTTCCCCCATTTCTACTCAATTCTACACCTTTATCAAGGCCCGATAATAGTAACCAACATGCCATAAATAAGGCGCAATAATTCCGAATTTTAAAGAAGGGGATCACACGCCCAAACGGAACGCGATTAACAATATCTCCTTAACAATAACAATAATTAAAGAAGGGGATAACACGCCCAAACGGAACGCGATTAACAATCTCTCCTTAATAACAACAATAATTAAAGAAGGGGATAACACGCCCAAACGGAACGCGATTAACAATCTCTCCTTAATAACAATAATAATTAAAGAAGGGGATCACACGCCCAAACGGAACGCGATTTAACAATCTTCCCCTTAACAACAATGTAAATACAGTCCAAAGTAAATACGGTCCAAAGTAAATACGGTCCTTAAGTTGGGGTCCTTGGCCAACTTTTATAATTTTACTTATCCAATTACTTCATTAGTCTTCCAACTTATATTCCAATCTTTATATAAGTTATAGTTTCTTTGTTGTTAACTTCTTAGTCAAGTAATGGATACATTTTTACCATTTTAATGGCTAATATGTCAATTCTCCTTTTAACATCTTAACAAAATCCAAATCTTTCCTTATATCTTATAGTCCATAATATACTTCCAATATATGTATAATATCCAATATACATAATAATCAATTTCACAAAGAGGTTAAGGTTCATTACCTCAAAATAGCCCAAAAATTTCCAAGAACTTAAAGTCGTTCCTAAGCAAGTTTTAGCTCCAAATATTTGTGTTCCAAACCACCACAAGTCACCTTTAGAAGTTCCTAACCAACTTCTATTCAAGAATTAACTCCAAAAAGTGAAGAACACTAAGGCTTTTCTCCAAAGAGCTCTCGGCCAAGGGGGTAGTTTAGAGGTTAGGGTGTGAAATCTTGTCTAACTCTTGGTTACTAATCTTCCTAATACATTAAGGAAGAACAATTAGAAGTTTAAGAATTTTTGGACAATATTTGCTCAAGAAAGGGGGGGTTTGGACGAGAACTAGCTAGAAGGGAGAGGGAAATATTTTCAAGTCTTGAAATGTTCTAAGTGTGGAAGATTTTCATCAACTAGAGGTGTTTATATAGGACAACCAAGGGTTAGGATTGAAACATGTGTATGGCATAGATTGTTTGTGTAGGTTCCTTTCTCCACTTATCCCACAAAATGTCATTCAAGACTTTGACCATTTGACTAGCCCACTTTCTTGCCAAAACCGTGTATATGGCCATGCAAGACTTTTGGCCACTTGTCTTGCCCACTAGTCTTGAAAAAAACGTCCAACATGGCTCTTGGGGTGACACATGTCGCCCTCCTATTGGTCCAAAATATTTATCTCTCGGAAAAATTCCATAAAAATATTGAAAACATAAAAATTTCCTTCACAAGGTTCGGAATATTTTCCGTCGGAAACAATTCTTTCATTCTTACCCTAATTAGGGCTTATACATTCGTACGTACGTCCTTTCATACATACTCCGGAACTACGGGGTATAACATTCTCCCCTCCTTAGAAACATTCGTCCCGAATGTTCCTTCTCAAACAAAGATAACGATATAGGCCCTCATAAATGTATCCCCCAATCAAGAATGCCATGCATAGCCAAAATAACCCGTAAGCAAAATGACAATTAAAATCAACAAGTAGGAAAGTGAGTTACCTGGAGGTGTGGGGAATAAGTGAGGATACTTCTGCCTCATGTCCTCCTCTGCTTCCCACGTCATCTCCTCTCTGTTCTCGTTCCGCCATAAGACCTTGACGGAAGCCACATCCTTTGTCCGCAGTCGCCTAACCTGACGATCGAGAATCTCTATGGGAATCTCCTCATACGATAACCCCTCTGTTACCTGGACATCATCAATCGGGTGCACTCTAGACGGATCTCCGATACATCTCTTCAGTATAGAAACATGAAAAACTGGATGTACTGCCTCTAGATCGGACGGCAGATCCAACTCATAGGCAACCTTGCCTACCCTACGGACAATCTGATAAGGCCCAATGTACCTTGGGCTGAGCTTCTCTTTCTTCCCAAACCTCATCACACCCTTCATGGGTGACACCTTCAGGAAAACCCAATCAGCAACCTCAAACTCCAAATGTCGACGCCGATGATGCGTATCGACTTACCGACTCGGTATCGATAATCGCTCCTGGATAAGCTTTACCTTATCCACCGCCTGCTGAACCAAGTCTGTCCCGAATAACTGCACCTCACCCATATCAAACCAGCCTATCGGTGACCTGCACTTCCTCTCATATAAGGCCTCATAAGGCGCCATCTGGATACTGGAGTGGTAGCTGTTGTTATACGCAAACTCTACTAGCGACAAATGATCCTCCCAGCTACCCCTGAAATCAATAACACAGGCTCGCAGCATATCCTCAAGTGTCTGGATAGTACGCTCTGCCTGTCCGTCGGTCTGAGGATGGAATGCGATCGCGAGGCTCACTGCATCCCTAATCCCACGGAAAGACCTCCGAAGTTACAGTAAATTGGGCTCCTGCATGCGATATGATAGATATAGGGACCCCATGTAGTCTCACGATCTCTCGGATGTAAAGTCTAGCGTAATCCTCGGCCGAAAAAGTCGTCCTGACGGGAAGAAAGTGGGCTGATTTCGTCAACCTGTCGACGATAACCCAGATGGAATCATGCTTCCTCTGAGTGTGAGGTAACCCTGTAATAAAGTCCATATTGATCACCTCTCATTTCCATGTCGGAATCTCTATAGCCTGCAACAACCCACCAGGCCTCTGGTGCTCCACCTTGACATCGCGACAACTCGATCGAGCAACAAACTCGCAACGCCCTCTTCGTGCCATCCCACCAATACACAGATCGAGGTCGTGGTACATCTTTGTCGACCCGGATGGATGAAACGCCGCGTGTGCTTCCCTAGAACCTCGCCGAAGTCCCGCAATATCTGGAACACACAACCTGCCCTCAATCCTTAGCACCCCATACGGTGCTACCTCAAATGGACCATTCCCCTCACGAAGGGCCGTATCACGATACCGTGTCATAATCGGATCCTCATACTGTCGCCTCTTCACCTCCTTGACGATGGAAGACTCGGCAACCTCTCGAACCCGAACCCCACTACTATCAGAATCAATCAATCGGACTCCAAGGCTCGCTAGCTGATGTATCTCGCAGACCATGCCCCTCCTCTCTGGCTGCACATCTGATAGACTACCCATCGACCTACGACTAAGGGCATCTGCCACTACATTGGCCTTCCCCGGGTGGTATAGGATATCGACATCATAATCCTTGAGTAGCTCTAACCACCGCCTCTGTCGCAAGTTCAGCTCCCTCTGGCTGAAGATATACTGAAGGCTCTTGTGGTCTGTGTAAATATCCACATGAACTCCATACAAATAATGTCTACAGATCTTCAAGGCGTGAATCACCGCTGCCAACTCTAAGTCATGTGTGGGGTAGTTCTTCTCATGCTTCTTGAGCTGTAGAGATGCGTAAGCTATAACCTTGCCCTGCTGCATCAACACACATCCAAGCCCGATGTCCGACACATCACAGTAAACCACATAGCCGTCTAGAACCTTTGGAAGAGTAAGAACTGGGGCGGTCGTCAATCTCTCCTTCAGTAACTGGAAGCCCTCCTCACAAGCCTCCGTCCACTGAAACTTAGCTGCCTTCTGAATCAGCTTGGTCAAAGGTGCTGAAATAGAAGCAAACTTCTCCACAAACCTCCGGTAGTAACCCGCAAGGCCCAAAAAGTTGCGCACCTCTATCGGGGTAGTAGGTCTAGGCCAACTCCTGACCTCGATCTTTGCCGTATCCACCCTAATACCATCGGCCCCGACAATGTGCCCCAGAAACGCCACTGAAGCCAACCAAAACTCACACTTC
Source organism: Przewalskia tangutica (assembly GCA_029844215.1). NCBI lineage: Eukaryota > Viridiplantae > Streptophyta > Magnoliopsida > Solanales > Solanaceae > Przewalskia > Przewalskia tangutica. The sequence continues at coordinate 73,389,448 of CM056727.1, forward strand.
GAAAACTTGGCATAAAACCGCTGGTCCCGGAGAACTCTCAGCATCGTCCTCAAATGCTCCGCATGCTCCTGCTCCGAGCGAGAATAAATCAAGATGTCATCAATGAATACTGTCGCAAATGTATCCAAAAATGGCTTGAACACTCGGTTCATCAAATCCATAAATACTGCCGGAGCATTGGTCAAGACGAAAGACATGACCCTGAACTCATAGTGCGTCTGGGTCGAATGCAGTCCTAGGGACATCCGTCTCCCTAACTCGCACCTGATGGTAACCAGATCGTAGGTCTATCTTGGAGAAACACCTCGCACCCTGCAACTGGTCGAACAAGTCATCAATCCGGGGAAGGGGGTATATGTTCTTAATAGTCACCTTGTTCAGCTGCCTGTAATCAACACACATACGCAGCGTCTCATCCTTCTTCTTCACGAACAATACCGGCGCTCCCCAGGGAGAAACACTAGGCCTGATAAAGCCATTCTCCAGCAAATCTCTCAGCTGGTCCTTCAACTCTCTCAACTCGGAAGGTGTCATTCTGTATGGCGGAATGGATATAGGTCGAGTATCAGGCAGAATATCAATGCAAAACTCAATCTCCCTCTCAGGAGGGATACCTGGGAGGTCGTCTGGGAACACATCTGGGAACTCTCTAACTCTGAACCGATCAAGGTCCGGTATCTCGCCTCGATATCAAATACCGAATGAGATGGTAGATATACCGCCGAACCATCTTCCCGGCCTTGAGGTAAGAAATAAACTTACCCGCCGGCGACACGGTGTTCTCCCCACTCGATAACGGCTCCAGAAATGGAACCGTATCAACCGCTTCCTACGTCTACATTGGCGTAGCAAGAAGCTAACCAATCCATACCCATGATCACATCAAAATCGGTCATATCCAACTCTATCAAGTCGGCTAGGTCGGCATTGCATATAGTCACCGGACAAGCCCTATATACCTTTCACTACCATGAATCCCCACTGGCGTAGCTACCTCAAAAGGGTCTATGGACTCAGGCTTTATCCCTATCCTACTAGCAATAAAGGGAGATATATAGGACAAGGTAGAACCTGGATCTATCAAGGCATATACGTCACAACAAGAAACTGATAAAGTACCTGTGATGACATCCGGTGACGCCTCCTGGTCCTGGCGACTGGACATGGCATAAATGCGGTTCTGAGGACCGCTGGAACTAGGACCCTTGCCACAACCTCTGCCGCGACCTGCTGGCCCATGAGCACCCTGCCCTCCGGGGCGAGTAACTGTAGGAGATGAAGACAGGCTAAAGACCTCGAGGTGAACCCTACCATCGGCGCCGCTTGGTGACGATCTCGCAAAGTGACCTGCCGCCGCAAGTGTAACAAGCTCCCGCAGTCGTACCACAACTCCCGTAATGGGATCTACCACATCGAACACACTGAGAGGGAGGTGGTCTCGATCGGTTAGCACCTCTGCTACCCTGGAAGTCCGAAGTCCTGGGGCCCAGACCTGCCCCCGAATACCCTGGCTGCCCTGAAGATGGTGTAGGAGTGCTCTGAGTTGGCTGAGGTGCAAATCTAGTCTGCTGCTGGGGCCGTCCGCCCCGAGAGCTGCCAAAAGACCACTGCGTCTGGCCTTCGCTGGCGATATCTCACCCGTCGGCCTCTACGCCTCACACCCAGTCGCACGAGCCTACGTGCGGGCAATGTCCATGCCGGTGAAGAGCTACACCGAGCAAGACTACGCGCCAAGTAGTCATCAAGCCTGGACGTAGCGGTGCACTCGCCCTCCATATTCGCCACTAACGCAGGGACATACCGAGCCAACGAGTCGAACTCCACGTTGTACTCGGAATGCGCGGTTCGCCTCGGCGATCAAAAATCATCGGCTCGTGCTCTCCTCATCCGCGGAGGCAAGAAGTGAGTGAAATGCCTCACGAGAACTCGTTCCAAATACCGGCTGGGCGCATGCCCCGTGACAGCTCCTGAATCAAACCGATCATTGTAGTATCACGCGGCCGATGTGAACCTAAGACCGACTCGGTCTCCAAGCCTTGATCACTCTCGCGATCCATCAGAATCGGATGAACTCCTGCGGATCATCCTCAGGCCTCGACCCATAGAACTCTGGCGGGCTGCAACTCAAAAAGTCCCGAAGTCTCAAACTATCCGACCTCGGGTGAACCACGGGTACTACGAGGCTGGGCGATCGTCAACCTATCCTCGTGCCTCGCCACGACCCTGGCTAATAACTGGGCCATCTCCTTGTACCCCATCTCCTCTGCTCCAGGCTGTGGGACTGGAGGCTCAGGTGTCGTGGCCTCGTGAGCCACCGCTGCGCTCTAAACCTCTTTGGGGCGGCGTCGTGGAACTCGCCGTGCGGGGTATCACCTCGGGTAAAGGCCGGGCTCGGGCCTCGTGACCTCTGTGTCCTACTAGCGACTCCGCCTGCCTTGCCGCCGGGCGGGTTGCCTGCGTGGAGGCATAGCGGTAAACAAAAGAAATTCGTTAGAGGGGTCCAACTTTTAACACAACTCTAAGGCACGATCTAAGAATGAGAAGAATGACAACCAATCCTAATTATCCTGCACACTCATGATTATTGGTGTGGTGCACTACACACGATAATCAAGACTCTACTAGATACGGTGCGTAGACACTTTCCGAGGACTAATCGCTCGATACCACTTTTGTCACGACCCGTTCGGGCGTGATCGTGCCTTACCCGCACCAGTAGACATACATCGAGTAACGGCGGAATATAAACTTGCAAACATGAAAAAGTGTAAAATAAGAACGATACATCCAAAGAAAAGTTGTCTTTCGGCATGTGTATAAATACCAAAAGTGAGCGATTACATCCCAACTTTACAACAGGACTACGGACCTCTAAGAATGTGTAAACACTATGACGGGACGGGGCCGCCATACCCTGAATGTACAAAACATCTACAACATCGGGAGAACCGTGCAAAAGTCGAGCCTCAGGAGGAATGGAGCTCACGAAACTGAGTAAAGATCCTAAGAATGAGGATCTACCACCATTTTCCCTTACTGCGGCATGAACGCGGCCTCAAGGAGGTCGATAACAGTACAAAGTATGTGAAGCTAGAAATCTTGATATATATAATTATAACATTTTAAAACCAATTCACAAATATATACGAAACAACTAAGTTAACGCACATAGTGCCACATCATAAACAAGAGCAAAAATAGACATAATGTAATCGGTCTTTTCTAGGCGCTAATGATCAAGCAAGGCTAATCGCCCAGTATCATTATGCGAGCCTAATCTAGAACTCCGCGATCGCATAGGCCCAGGCGCATGAGGTATTCTCGCATCGGGGTAGCTAACCTCGGCATCGCCCCGGACTCCCGCGATCGCGTAGCCACGTAGACCGCATGAGGTATTCTCGCATCGGCGTAACACACCGGAGTGATCATCCCGGAACTCCGCGACTCGCATAGGTCCGTGGACCCGCATGAGGTATTCGCCGCATCGAGGCGGCTAACCCACGGCATCGTAACAAGTCAGGAGGGTGAGTGATATAATACTAACACAACGGCTTATCGTTAAACAACATAAGCACAACAAGAATAACCTCCTTACACAAGCGTCACAAGATACTAACACACTTAGCATCATAACATGTTTATTTATCAAACCAACTTACCACACCTTCAGAAATTATTACAAGGCTTTTATAAACAAATAAGTAAATCGTTCCTTTTAACTTTCTTAAGTCGTTATACCTAACTTCCCATAAAGCTAGTATAACACTTAAGTTTTATTTAAAAACCAAGTATTACTTTTCTTCCAAAAATGATTCATAACTCTTTTTGAAATATTCAAGATTCTTATTAATTAAAACTCAAGTCAAAAGACATCAAAGTGAAACCAAATTTAGTTAACACACGTACGTCTACCGTACTATATATAGTTCACAAATATCATGCTCAAGAGGATAGGAAGAATCACATACCTCCTCGGCTAAATCCACTTGCCAAGTCGGATATGTCTCGCGCAGAGTGTCAACCTATAATAGTCAAAACACGCCTATCAACTTCTAGTTTTTCGTGGGATTCTTCTAAGTAAGACTTCTATTAGTCTACGAAAAATTGGGTAGCACTTCCCCCGTTTCTACTCAATTCTCCACCTTTATCAAGGCCCGATAATAGTAACCAACATGCCATAAATAAGGCGCAATAATTCCAAAATTTAAAAAAGGGGATCACACGCCCAAACGGAACGCGATTAACAATCTCTCCTTAACAATAACAATAATTAAAGAAGGGGATAACACGCCCAAACGGAACGCGATTAACAATCTCTCCTTAATAACAACAATAATTAAAGAAGGGGATAACACGCCCAAACGGAACGCGATTAACAATCTCTCCTTAATAACAATAATAATTAAAGAAGGGGATCACACGCCCAAACGGAACACGATTTAACAATCTTCCCCTTAACAACAATGTAAATACGGTCCAAAGTAAATACGGTCCAAAGTAAATACGGTCCTTAAGTTGGGGTCCTTGGCCAACTTTTATAATTTTACTTATCCAATTACTTCATTAGTCTTCCAACTTATATTCCAATCTTTATATAAGTTATAGTTTCTTTGTTGTTAACTTCTTAGTCAAGTAATGGATACATTTTTACCATTTTAATGGCTAATATGCCAATTCTCCTTTTAACATCTTAACAAGATTCAAATCTTTCCTTATATCTTATAGTCCATAATATACTTCCAATATATGTATAATATCCAATATACATAATAATCAACTTCACAAAGAGGTTAAGGTTCATTACCTCAAAATAGCCCAAAAATTTCCAAGAACTTAAAGTCGTTCCTAAGCAAGTTTTAGCTCCAAATCTTTGTGTTCCAAACCACCACAAGTCACCTTTAGAAGTTCCTAACCAACTTCTATTCAAGAATTAACTCCAAAAAGTGAAGAACACTAAGGCTTTTCTCCAAAGAGCTCTCGGCCAAGGGGGTAGTTTAGAGGTTAGGGTGTGAAATCTTGTCTAACTCTTGATTACTAATCTTCCTAATACATTAAGGAAGAACACTTAGAAGTTTAATAATTTTTGGACAATATTTGCTCAAGAAAGGGGGGGTTTGGACGAGAACTAGCTAGAAGGGAGAGGAAAATATTTTCAAGTCTTGAAATGTTCTAAGTGTGGAAGATTTTCATCAACTAGAGGTGTTTATATAGGACAACCAAGGGTTAGGATTGAAACATGTGTATGGCGTAGATTTTTTGTGTAGGTTCCTTTCTCCACTTGTCCCACAAAATGCCATGCAAGACTTTGACCATTTGACTAGCCCACTTTCTTGCCAAAACCGTGTATATGGCCATGCAAATGCCATGCAAGACTTTTGGACACTTGTCTTGCCCACTAGTCTTGAAAACAACGTCCAACATGGCTCTTGGGGTGACACATGTCGCCCTCCTATTGGTCCAAAATATTTATCTCTCGGAAAAATTCCATAAAAATATTGAAAACGAAAAAATTTCCTTCACAAGGTTCGAAATATTTTCCGTCGGAAACAATTATTTCATTCTTACCCTAATTAGGGCTTATACATTCGTACGTACGTCCTTTCATACATACTCCGGAACTACGGGGTATAACATAGAAGTTGATTGATGTGTTATGGTTGTTATAGGTGGTATTCTACGCGTGGCATACTCGGATTGACTAGTGGATTAGGCCGAAGAGGTATGTGATTCGCCCTATACTCTTGAGCATGATTGTTGTGAAATATATAGTACGGTAGACGTACGTGTGTTAAATGAGTTTAGTTGTCCTTGGTTGGTTTAAAACATAAAGTGTTATAATAGCTTTATGGGAAGTTAGTTATAGCGACTTTATGAAGATAAAAGAATGGTTTGATTATTCTAAAAAGATAAGAGACTTGATCTTGAAAGATAAGAGACTTTATTTTGGGAAAGTATAAAGTAGCTTGATATTAAAAGGTGTGAGTGTCTTGATCTTAAAAGAGTGAGTTACTTGGGTTTTAAAAGTATACTTGATGTTGTTTTAAAAGTGTAAAACACTTGGTTTAAAAAGTATAGAGTACTTGATTTTAAAGGCCTTGTAAAGATTTTCTGAAGATGTAGTAATTTGGTTTGAAAAGAAAACATGATTTGATACTACGAGTATTAGTATCGTGTGGCTTTTACGTAAAAAGAGGTCTTTTTGAAAGAATGAAAGTATGTAGTACTTGGGGGTTAAAGCTCGGATTGTTGGCATAAAATGAAAGTACTTTGAGTTTATCAATGGTGAATCATGTTACATGTTAATGAAAGTCTAAGAGTACGTTGAACTTGCCTATGCTAGTGTGATAGCTTTTGTTGTGTAAGTGTTGTATTTCTATGCTACCGCATTTCTCGATGGAGGGCCGGTTATCTGGTTGTTTGCTTGGACATACTGACACGTTGGGTGGCCCACGGGTATGCTTCTACTATGAGTGTTATCTTGTTATGTCCTTGGACATACTGACACGTTGGGTGGCCCACGGGTATGCTTCCACTATATTGTTCCTTTGGGCATACTGACACGTTGGATGGTCCACGGGTATGCGTCCACTCGGATTGTTCCATGGCCATGTTTTCACCGATGTAAGATGCCGGGGGAATACGACCATGGTGAGGGTTAGATTCCCGGGTTATGTTATTAGTCCATGGACGGCTAATCCATAAAGCTTGTCGCAGTGATGAGTGGTCACGGGCTTGATTTATACATGTGGTTACAGGCACACTTTAGATACTTGTCCTGGTCATTTCTCGTGTATCGGCAGACACTGGTAGATAGCTTAAGATACTTGCCCCGGTCATATCTCGTGACGGCAGGCACTGGTACGTTGACTTAAGATACTTTCCCCGGTCAGTTGCATGACGAGTTGGATCAGTAGTTGGCTTACATGCTTGGCGTAAAGTTTTATGATGTAGGAATTGGATCTGGTAGTTGGCTATTCTACTAGGCCCGATCGGTTTTATGATGCAGGCAGGATCTAGTGTTCAGGTACACATAGGGGTGTTGTTTTACATCATGTACTGCCGACAGTGAGGAAGAAGTTCCACGGGCATGATTGATACTATGGGCGTGAGACCCATAGTTATGTGTGAGTGATGATTTTGAGGACATGCGTCCTTGACTTGACATAACTGTTTATTTATTGTGAAATGATCTTTTAAAATGATGAAATGTAATTTCATTCTGATACTTCGATTTCACATACTTGGTATCATTATCTTGACCTCGCCCGGCTGCGTTCATGCCGCAGGTAGATGTACACCGGTTGTTGATCCTCGCTCATAGGATCACGGTTCTGCGTATTGGGAATCTCCGTTTCTTCGGAGGCTTATCTTTTGGTATGGTTCACTGTCATTGTAGGTACTTGTACATTCAGGGGTATGGCGGGGCCCTGTTCCATCATAGTTGTTATATCAAATTCTTAGAGGTCTGTAGTCCTGTTGTGAGTTGGGCTTGTAAAGGATGTAACTGTTCAGGTTTTTGATATATATACAGAAAGGTGACCGTTTTGGTTAGCCTGTTTCTTATTTTATACTGTTCCACGTCTATGAGTTTATTTCCACTGTTTTTCTCTGATGTAGTATCACTAGGGTACCCGGGGTAAGGCACCAGTCGCGGGCCCGAGGTCGGGTCGTGACACATACCTCGTGACGACTAACCAATACGACAAGTCGTAAAATGCTTCAAAGTACTTCAACTTCATCGGCTATTCCTTAAGTCAAGTAGACTCTGCTACACGCAGTACTTCAACCTAAAATGGCCATAGTACTTCTATCAATATCATACTTATTATTGTAAGACTTATACCAATTAATTGCCCTCTAATTCTACGGAAAATCGGGCAGCACTTCCTTTGTTTCTACGTACTTTTCCACCTTTTCTAAGGCCCGTATTTATCAACCAATAAGCCACATTTAAGGCTCAACAATTCAGCTAACCAAAGGGGATTACACGCCTTAACATGACGTGTAAAATTCTGCCCCACAATTGTATAAAACAATCCAATAATTCAATGGCCATTCTCGGCTACGACCACATCAATTTCCTTTTTAGTCCTAGTCGTTATTCCAACATGTTATATACATAATAACAATTCTAACAACTATAATTCTTTTCTTCTATTACATGCGACGATTGTAACTAACAATTATATTGAATTACAATCTTAAAGGCCAACATGCCAATCTCGGATTTGAGCTTCCTAATTCCATAACATTTATCAATCTTCATTCTAAATATCACATGCTAATCTATCAACTACAACCACATGAAATCTTGAATTACAATAGCACGACAGAGATTATTACCTCTTTAAGCCCAAATACAATCCAAAACTTAAAGTCAATCCTTAGCAACTTTAGCTCATCTTCTGTTACACCCCGCAGTTTCAGGATATGTATGTGAGGACGTCCGTACGAGAATACGACATTAAGATTGGAAATGAAGAAAGATTTGATTTTCCGACGGAAAATTTTCCGGATTTTGTGAAGGAAAAAGGTTTGTAAATGGGAATTGGATTCCCAGATTTGGTATTCGGACTTCTGGGAATATAATAGAATTATGGAATTGTATTTCCAGATTTGGTCACGTGGGGCCCATGGGGAAAAATTTACGGTTTAGTAGGGCCCACATTGTTTTCGAGATTTTGGCCATTATGGATGTTTTCGGGAGATGAAATATTTTGGATGAATAGGAGAGCGACACGTGTCACCCCCTTAGGTGGCATGTGGCCGAAATCCTGTGGACAAGTGGCCATTGTGGCCGAAATAGGTGGACATGTGGCAAGCCAAGTGTCCCAAGTCTTGTGTTGGACAAGTGGCTTGTGGGACCCACACACACTTGTCCCCAATCTCATCCACACACTTGCTTTGATCCTAGACCTTGGTTGGCTTATAAATAGACCCTTGTAGCAAGACTTCATTCCACACTTAGAATAATTTCCAAGGCAAATACTCGCTCCCTTCCTTGAGTGTTCTCGGCATTGGCCCTTTCTCTTGACCAAATGTTGTCCAAAAATCCTTAAACTTTTAAGTGTTCTTCCTTAAGGTGTTAGGAAGATTGTGAACCAAGAGTTAGGCAATATTTCACACCCCTAGCCCTAAAACCTTGCCTTGGCCGAAAGTTGCTATGTTTGGAACCTAAGTGTTATTCACTTTTTGGAGTTGAATCTTGAAGAAAAGTTGGTTAGGAGATTCTAAGGGTTGCGTGTAGCGGATTGGAATGTAAGGATTTGGAGCTAAACTTGCTAAGGAGCGACTTTAAGTTCTTGGATATTTTTGGGCTTATCGAGGTAATGATCTTTGTCCTTCTATTGTAATTGGAGATTACATGCTGTAGTAGTATATAATTGAGTATATGATATGTGGATAGAAGATTGAAAAGAAATGGACTGTTTTGTATATTGTGGGGCAGAATTTTACACGTCCAGGTAGGCATGTAATTCCCTTTGACTTGTTGGATTGTTGCGCCTTAAATGTGGCATGTTGGCTATTGATATCGGGCCTTGAAAAAGGTGGAAAAGTATGTAGTTACAGGGGAACTGCTGCCCGATTTCCCGTAGAATAAGAGACGCTTTACTTAGAAATATTCTACGAAGAGATCTAGAAGTTGATAGATGTGTTATGGTTGTTATAGGTGGATATTCTATGCGCGGCATACTCGGCTTGGCTAGTGGATTAAGCCGAAGAGGTATGTGATTCTTCCTATCCTCTTGAGCATGATTGTTGTGAAATATATAGTACGGTAGACGTACGTGTGTTAAATGAGTTGGTTGTCTTTGGTTGGTTTAAAATATAAAGTGTTATAATAGCTTTATGGGAAGTTAGTTATAGCGACTTTATGAAGATAAAAGAATGGCTTGAATTATTCTAGAAAGTTAAGAGATTTGACTTATAAACGACTTGATTTTGGGAAAGTATAGGTTACTTGTTTTTAAAAGAGTAAGTCACATGAGTTTAAAAGTGTAAGTAACTTGTTTTTGAATATTGAACTTGTCTTGAATAAGAAAGTATAAGTGGCTTGATTTTAAAATGTGTGAGTGCCTTGATCTTAAAAGAGTGAGTTACTTGGGTTTTAAAAGTATATTTGACGTTGTTTTAAAAGTGTAAGACACTTGGTTTAAAAAATATATAAAGTACTTGATTTAAACATGAGAGTGTCTTGATACTATGGGTATTAGTATCGTGTGGTTTTTACTTAAAAAGGGATCTTTTTAAGAGAATTAAAGTATGTAGTACTTTGGGGTTAAAGCCCGAATTGTTGGCATAAAATGAAAGTCTAAAAATATGTTAAACTTGCCTATGCTAGTTGTGATAGCCTTTGTTGTGCAAATGTTATATTCTTGTCACGACCCGACCCCGGGCCCGCGACTGGTGCCCTACCTGGGCACCCCTTCCGGTATACATCAGAGAATAGCAGCGGAACATACACAACTGATAAAATGCTTAAACATAAAAATAACAACAGGCTAGCCGATAAGGCCACCTTCCGTAAACTATATAAATAAAACAGTACATTTTTCTTTACAACCCAATCCACAATGTGACTACAGACCTCTAAGAATAACAACTGTGACGGGACAGGGCCCCGCCATACCCCTGAATAAACAACAACCAACCATACCAGGGATAGGCCTCCGGAGTAATGGAGATTCCCAACAGCTGAACAGTGATCCTAAAAGTGAGGATCAGCTACCTGTATACTCTACCTGCGGCATGAACGCGGCCAAGAGGTCGATTACAACGTGTACCAAATATGTGGCCCGAAAGTATTGTAATGAAATCATAAGTCCATAATAAAACTGGAGACATGTATGATAACTCAATTAACAGTACACTGTGCCTTACTAACAATGAGAGTAATCAAGAGTATACTTACAACATAAAAATAGGAAGCTCACGATCAAAGCAGGACCACCCGCCAAGATCATTAAGCAATCCTACTCCTGGGACTATTTCACCCGCATAGGTCGTGTGGACCCGCATAAGGTATTCCTCGCATAGGCTGTACCCGCCCGCATGGGACTATTTCACCCGCATAAGCCCATAAGGACTCGCATGAGGTATTCCTCGCATCATGGGTAGCAAATCCACGGAACAAGTGGTATAACGTCTTGGGGGTTTACCCCTCATTTATACTCTTACCCTGAAGCAGGTGGGATAACGTCTTGGGGGTTTACCCCTCATTTATACTCTTACCCTGGAGAAGGTGGTATAACGTCTTGGGGGTTTACCCCTCATTTATACTCTTACCCTAACTCAACCAGCCATCATACATAACATAAGCCCTACCAGCTTATCATACATAACATAAGCCCTACCGGCTTATCATACATAACATAAGCACTACCGACTTATCATACAATAAATGAGCAAGTTAAGAAATACCCCTAACTTCTTATTAGTCTTATTCATATACACTCTCTTTTTAGTTTACTTAAGGCACTAACATGTCATTATAAATCCGGGAATTTAACCCAAAGTACTACGTACTTCTATTCTTTTAAAATGACTCCTTTTCATATAAAACTTCCAAGATACTAATAACCGTAGTATCAAGTCATAACTACATTTTAAGACAAGTCACAATACCTTTTTAGAAAATACATTTTCAGGCTTCTAAATCAAGTGGCTTCTTTCTTTTAAAACCTTAAGCAATTGATGCCTTTAAATCAATTTGCCTTTCGTTATTTCAAGTCATTTAACATACTTAAATTACTTAGAGTAAACCACTCTTTTTAACTTTCCATAAAGATATTATAACCAACTTCCCATAAAGTCGTTATACTAGCTGTATACTTTAGAAACTTACATACTTCTTTATAACCAAGAGACTTAAACTTTCCAACAAAACAAGTATCAACAATTCTTTCAACATACTTAAAGTCTCTTAACGTTTGAAAACCAAGATATCCTTAATATTTAAACAAGTGAGTTAATTCCCTAACTCAATCAATTTGGACATTCTTAAAATAAGCCAAGGATATCAAATGGACCTAGATTGTCAAAATCTTGTACGTCTACCGTACTATACATTTACAACTTATTCATGCTCAAGAGATAAGAAAGTTCCACATACCTCTTCGGTTTAATCCACTTGCTAAGTCCAATTCGCCGTACGTAGTATATCAACCTATAATGACCATAATACGTCTATTAACTTCTTACTTCAAACGTAGAGTATTCCAAGTGCAAAGTCACTAAATTCTACGGAAAATCGGACAGCACTTCCTTTGTTTCTACATACTTTGCCACCTTTTTCAAGGCCGAATTCAATAACCAAACATGCCACATTTAAGGCTCAACAAAGTAGTTAACAATAGGGGATTACACGCTTAATCAAGACATGTAAAATTCCGCCCCACAATAAATATCAAACTAGTCCAACATATAATGTCCATTCGGCAAAAATAGGGACAACAATACAAAGTCGTTTCCAATCCCTTTTCAATCCAAGTGGTTTAATATAACATGTTATCTAGCCACAGTTGATTATAACTACTACAATCCTCAAGTAGGTGAACATGCGACGATTCTAATTATCGGCCAAATTGTATTTTAATTTCAAATGGCTTAACATGTCATTTTCGGATTTGAGCTTCCAAATTTCCATAACACTTATCAATCTTCATAACACATATCACATGATCATTTCTAACTTATAATAACATGGAATCTTCAATTACAAAAGTAAGACGAAGATTATTACCTCAATTAGCCCAATTATGATCCAAGATTACAAGTCGATCCTTAGCAACTTTAGCTCCTCCTTTCGACATTCCAATCCACTCCAAGCAACCTTTAGAAGCCTATGAAGAACTCCTCTTCAAGTTCCATCTTCAAAGTTGAATAACTCCTTAGGTTTTCGCCTTGCGACTAATACGAAAACACCATTTTTCCAGGATCTTTCTATTGAGATACACTTACAATACCCTTAGGTACCTTGCTTTAAAGTATGGAGCTTATTGAACAACAAACATTTTTTTTTCTTCTTATGGAACCCTAAACCCGAGAGCTATCCCATGAGTCTTCAAAGTTTCTTGAAATTTTCTAAGTGTTAAGAGCCTTGTCTTGCTACTAGCAAGCTTTTATAAATAAATGGAAGGTCTAGATTAAAACAAATGGGTGGTTTGGATGAGTTTCACAAGGATCAAGCCAAGTGGCCCTTTGACAAGTCAACAATGTCAAGCTTTTTGTCTTTGCAAGACTTGGTCATTTAAATTATGGTCAAATGACCATTTTGTCCATGCCATTTTCGTCCAAGACCACTAAGGGGGGTGACACGTGTCGCCCTCCCGTTCGTCGAAATATTTCGTTTTCCGACAATTCCATAATTCCGATAAATTTTTACTCGTCTCCAACCTTAACACCTTTGAGTTCTTACGTACGTTCTTATAAACATATCCTGGAATTCCGGGGTGTAACATTCTTCCTCCCTTAGAAACATTCGTCCCCGAATGTTCTTTTGGGAGTCAAACTTAAAGATAGCGACATAGTCTCCTTACAACCCCTACATACCAATAATACCACACGAGGCCACATAACAATACTCATACTAAAATGTCAACCTGAACCCCATGTGTCAACGTCAGTTATCTGCATAAGCTTCTGCTGACTCTGAGCTTACTAATAATCTTTCCCGGATAAGCTTCGCCTTATCCTCAGCCCGCTGAATCAAGTCTGGACCAAATAGCTGAACCTCGCCTATGTCGAACCAACCAACCGGTGATCTACACATTCTTACATACAAGGTCTCATACAGGGCCATCTGAATACTGGAAGGGTATCTGTTATCGTACGCAACTCAACAAGAGGCAAACAACCCTCCCAGCTATCTCTGAAATCAAGAAAACAGGCCCGCCACTTATCCCCAAGTGCCTGGATAGTACGCTCTGCCTGTCCATCGGTCTGAGGGTGTAATGCAACACTGAGACTCACCTGAGTCCCTAATCCCTTCTGAAAACCCTCCAGAAGTTATTCGCAACCCAGCTCATCTGGTTGACATCATAAACGTAGGAACCCCGTGCAGTCTCACAGTATCCCTGCTATACAAGCTAGCATAATCCTTAGCCGAGTACGTGGTCCTAACCGGAAGAATACGGCTGGTTTCGCTAGCCTATTTACCATGACCCCCAGGGAGTCGCACTTCCTCCGAGTACGATGCCACCCTGTAACAAAATCCATATTAATTACCTTCCATAACTAAGTCGGGATCTAAATCGCCTGCAATAGCCCACTGGGCTTCTGGTGCTCAACCATGACCTGCTACTAACTCGACACTAAGCAGTAAACTCCGCTATGTCTCTTTTCCAATCATCTTACCCATACATTCATCTAAGGTCACGACACAACTTAGTCGGTCCCGAACAATTAGCGCAATAAGCACTACGTTCCTCCCCTAAAACCTACTGACTAGTCCTGCAGCACCGGGTACACGCGATCTATCCTCATATCACAACACCCCATCCGGTGCTACTCAAACAGGCTATTCTCTTCTCGGAGAGCCGTATCATAATTGGATTCCTCATACTGTCGCCTCTTTACATCCACAACGACGGAAGACCCGGTAACCTCCCGGATCCAAACTTCATTCACCCATGGAAACCAATAATCGAACCCCCCCGGCTCGGTAGCTGATGAATCACACGGACCACGTACCATCTATCTGGCTGCCCATCTGGCAGACTACCCATAAATCCACCTTCTCATTTTAGTTTACTTAAGGCACTAACATGTCTTTTATGAAATCCGGGAATTTAACCCAAAGTATTATACTATGTGCTTCTACTCTTGTAAAACCTTAGGCAATTAATGCCTTAAAAATCAATTTGTCTTTCACAACCTCAAATAATTTATCCGTACTCATTTTACTTAGAGTAAATCTTCCTTTATTAACTTTCCATAAAGCTAATATAATCAACTTCCCATAAAGTCATTATATTAATGTTATACCTTAGTCAAATAATGTTTTCCTAAAACCCAATGGACTTACACTTATAAAAAGAAACAAGAATCATATACTTGAATACATCAAGTCCCTTAACTTTGAAAACTCAAGACATCCTTAGTACTTTTAAAGAAATGAGTTAATCCCCCCTTACTCACAAAACTTGACTATCCTTAAAACAAGTAAGGGATATCAAAACTTGTACGTCTATCGTACTACATAGGTAAAACCATTCATGCTCAAGAGATAGGAAAGTTCCACATACCTCTTCGGTCAATCCACTTGCTAAGTCCAAAATATCGCACGTAGTATGTCAACCTATAATGACCATAATACGTTTATTAACCTCTAGTTTCAACGTAAAATATTTCCAAGTTCAAAGTCACTAAATTCTATGGAAAATTGGGCAGCATTTCCTTTGTTTCTACATACTTTGCCACCTTTTTCAAGGCCGAATTCAACATCCAAACGCCACATTTAAGGCCCAACAATCCAAACATTTCAAAGGGGATTACACACCTAATCTTGGATGTGTAAATTTTTTCCCCATAATGTATAACAACTAACTTAACAAGTTTAAGGTAGTATTTAGGCTACAACATGCTTACATAACCTTCTTATCCAATTCTTTCATATCCAAACCATATTTCTTGCATGCAATGTATCCAAGAGCAATATTTACCACTACAAGTTCTTTCTTCTTCACATGCAACACCAAAAACTAGCTACAAGAGAAGAATTGTTACCATAGAGCTTTAGCCAAATTATTCCAACAAGTTTGCTATCCTCCAATCCAAAAATACCACCACAATAACTCCTACAAGCTAGCCAACAAGCTTCCTTCTTGCCACACTTTTTCAGATTTTCCTCAAGCTTTGATTTCCTCTTGAATTTCTAGAGAGAAGGGAGAGCTTTTATCTTTAGAGAGAGAGAAGAACTTGAAGAATGACCAAGTCTTCAAGACTTGGTCAATAAGTAGTACATGCAAAATCAGATTGGGGGGGGGGGACACTTGTCACCCTCCCATGGCCTTTTTTAAAACAAAACTGTTCAGATTTTTCCACTCAACTTCGCAGAACCCGCCTCGGGGCGCCGCGGCGCTGAAACCTCTGCCGACTCCCAGAACTTTCCGGCGCCGCGGCCCTGCTTCCCGGCGCCGCGGCGCTGCAACATCAGCGAATGCTCAGGTCATCTGGCGCCGCGGCCCTGTGGTTCCTGATCGAAACACTTTTCTGTCCGACTGCGCACTGAACTTGTAACTCCTATAACTTTCTACTCCGATGTCCTATCGACAAACGGTTGGTTGCGTCGGAAACTAGACTCAATGAACTACGTACTAGGCCTTTGAAACACCTAGGAACTCTCAATGTAACGGGTCATAACCCGCCTCAAAGTTGACTAAAAATCCGTCCAAACACCACAACTCGCCCTTCTAAAATTTAAGTCTTACTCCCTTTCGTACGCTCTCACACGCATGGCCAGAACTACGGGGTATAACATTCTCTCCCCCTTAGAAACATTCGTCCCGATGCCACAATATCGACATAGACCCTCTTAACCATTCATGGTCAAAGCAAGGTCATCTGGCCCGAAGTATCATTAAGCACTCCTACTCCTGGGACTATTTCACCCGCATAGGTCATGTGGACCCGCATGAGGTATTCCTCACATAGGATGTACTCACCCGCATGGGACTATTTCACCCGCATGAGCCCTACGGACTCGCATGACGTATTTCTCGCATCGTGGGTAGCAAATCCACAGAATATGCAAATGCCACAACCCGGGGAATGACCCCGTAATAAATAAAAATATATATCATTAGCACATACCGTCTATCACACATAATACAAGCAAGTTAAGAAACCCCTTAACTTCTTATTAATCTTGTTCACACACCTTCTCATTTTAGTTTACTTAAGGCACTAACATGTCTTTTATGAAATCCGGGAATTTAACCCAAAGTATTATACTATGTGCTTCTACTCTTGTAAAACCTTAGGCAATTAATGCCTTAAAATCAATTTTCCTTTCACAACCTCAAATCATTTATCCGTACTCATTTTACTTAGAGTAAATCTTCCTTTATTAACTTTCCATAAAGCTAATATAATCAACTTCCCATAAAGTCATTATATTAACGTTATACCTTAGTCAAATACATTTTTCCTAAAACCCAAGGGACTTACACTTTTATAAAGAAACAAGAATCATATACTTGAATACATCAAGTCCCTTAACTTTGAAAACTCAAGACATCCTTAGTACTTTTAAAGAAATGAGTTAATCCCCCCTTACTCACAAAACTTGACCATCCTTAAAACAAGTAAGGGATATCAAAACTTGTATGTCTATCGTACTACATAGGTAAAACCATTCATGCTCAAGAGATAGGAAAGTTCCACATACCTCTTCGGTCAATCCACTTGCTAAGTCCAAAATACCGCACGTAGTATGTCAACCTATAATGACCATAATACGTTTATTAACCTCTAGTTTCAACGTAAAATATTTCCAAGTTCAAAGTCACTAAATTCTATGGAAAATTGGGCAGCATTTCCTTTGTTTCTACATACTTTGCCACCTTTTTCAAGGCCGAATTCAACATCCAAACGCCACATTTAAGGCCCAACAATCCAAACATTTCAAAGGGGATTACACACCTAATCTTGGATGTGTAAAATTTTGCCCCATAATGTATAACAACTAACTTAACAAGTTTAAGGTAGTATTTAGGCTACAACATGCTTACATAACCTTCTTATCCAATTATTTCATATCCAAACCATATTTCTTGCATGCAATGTATCCAAGAGCAATATTTACCACTACAAGTTCTTTCTTCTTCACATGCAACACCAAAAACTAGCTACAAGAGAAGAATTGTTACCTTAGAGCTTTAGCCAAATTATTCCAACAAGTTTGCTATCCTCCTTTCCAAAAACACCACCACAATAACTCCTACAAGCTAGCCAACAAGCTTCCTTCTTGCCACACTTTTTCAGATTTTCCTCAAGCTTTGATTTCCTCTTGAATTTCTAGAGAGAATGGAGAGCTTTTATCTTTAGAGAGAGAAAAGAACTTGAAGAATGACCAAGTCTTCAAGACTTGGTCAATAAGTAGTACATACAAAATCAGATGGGGGGGGGGGGGCACTTGTCACCCTCCCATGGCCTTTTTTAAAACAAAACAGTTCAGATTTCTCCACTCAACTTCGCAGCACCCGCTCAGCCATGGCGGCTGAATCGTCACGCCCGAACCGGGCGTGGATCGGTGCCCTACCTGGGCACCCTTCTACCTTAACAACACAAGTAAATTGCGGAAATTAAATAACACCCTTTTTTTTTAAAACCAACATACGTGCAAGGGAAAAGCCGACAAGGCTGCCATAATATATGTCACGACCCGAACCCGGGCCCGTGACTGGTGCCTTACCCCGGGCACCCTAGTGATACAACATCAGAGAAAATCAGCGGAAATAAAAGCATGAACATGAATCAAGAGACATGATAAATAAACAAAGCAACCAAAACAGCTTTTCAAGATATATACATAAATACCCAACGCTTATCCTTTTACAAACTCGCCATAATAAGATTACTGCACTTCTAAGAGGATAACAACTATGACGGACAGTGGTCCCGCCATACCACGAATGTACAAGAACCTGCTGCACTGTGGTAACATACCAAAAGATAAGCCTCAAGAAACGGGGCTTCCTAACACGCCGAATCGTGATCCATGGCGAGGATCCACAACCGATGTACTCTACTGCGGCGATGAACGCAGCCTCGGGCGAAGGAGGTCACATAACAGAACCAAGTATGTGAAATCAAAATATCAGAAATGAAATCATACGATATATAAAAACAGGAGACATGTATGATAACAAAACTACAGTTCACAACATAAAGGCAGTCATGTCAAGTCAGGGGCTCACGCCCTCAAGTCAACACTCAAATATAACCCGGGAATTTAACCCGTACAACGGCCGCATGCCCCGACATCTCACCTCGGTATAAGCATGGCCATGGAACCATCCCAATGGAAACATACCCGTGGGCCACCCATCGTGTCAGTATGTCCAAAGGAAATATCCAGATAGTAATAGAAATGGAAGCATACTCGTAGGCCACCCATCGTGTCAGTATGTCCAAAGCAAATAACAAGATAACACTCCTAATGGAAGCATACCCGTGGGCCACCCATCGTGTCAGTATGTCCAAAGCAAATAACAAGATCACACTCCTAATGGAAGCATACCCGGCCACCCATCGTGTCGGTATGTCCGTAAGGATCGATATAGTGAAGCATACCGTGGGCCACCCATCGTCGTGATGTCCATCAATCAACCAGATAGCCGCCCTCCAACGAGACGCCAGAGCACGTAAATACAACACTTGCACAACAAAGGCTATCACCACAAGCATAGGCAGTTCAACATACTTTTAGACATTCTTCTTATTATAACACAACCGGATTTTAACCCCAAGGTACTACGATTTTAACTCTTTAAAAGATCCATTTCCTTCACAACAAGTCACATGATACGTAGTATCAAAACGAGTAACTATCTTTTAAGTAAACTAAAATACTTCCTTTGTAAAATCAAGTAACAACATTATTTTCCAAACGTTCAATTTTGCCTAATTTAAAATTCTCAAGTTTCTAATTTTAGAAATGTTTCATAACTCATAGTCTTAATATCATTTAAAAACATTGAGTAATATATGTCTTGTGTGTGATTCTTTTATTCTTGTTTATAACAATCTTATTACAAAGACCATGATCTAGAAAATGTAATACAATTTTGTCTTATCTTAGCTTATGCAGATGGAGGTTTCTACCGGTTTTAATAACAATTAGCCATTCACAATACATTTTCCTTTATTAGTGTTCTTTGTGGTTTGTTCGACACTTATTCTCATTTCCAAATCAAGAAACATTATTCTTTTAAAACCAAGTACTCATTACTCGCGAATGAGGTTTCACAACATTTTTAACAAAATGTTATATAACAAGTCAAATAAGTTAAGTCTCTTATCTTACAAGATCAAGTCTCTTAACTTCTACAATCAATAAACCATTCTTTTACCCACATGTAGTCGTTATAACTAACTTCCCATAAAGCTATTATAACATCCTATGTTTTGAACCAACCAACTCATTTAGCACATGTACGTCACCGCATTTACATAGTTTACAAAACATCATGCTAGAAAGGATAGGAAAAGGTTCACATACCTCGCGACGATTATCGATAATAAGCAAAACGCTCCAAGTACTTTCAACCCGTCGGCTACTCCTAAGCCAAGTAGATCACGCCGCATTTAGTACTCCACTCCTAAAATGGTCATAGTACTTCTATCAAACCTTACTCACCATTGAAGACTTATACCAATAAAAAGCCTCTAATTCTACGGAAAATTCTACAAAGACTTCCCGCTTTTACTCACTTTTCCATCTTTCTCCAAGGCCCGAATAACCGTAATATATATACCATATATATATATAAGGCGTAATAATTAAACAACATAAAGAAGGGATTACACGCCCAAACGGTAACGCGTTTACTATCACGCCTTCATAACAACAATAAGTAAAAGAAGGATTACGCGCCAACCGTAACGCGTTTACTATCACGCCTTCATAACAATACAATAATTAAAAAGGGATCACACGCCCAAACGGAACGCGATTGAAAATCTTCCCAATGTAAATGTAAATACAAATCCAATGTAAATACCCAAAGTAAATACGTCCAAAGTAAATATACCCAAAGTAAATACCCAAAGTAAATACAAATCCTTAAGTTGGGGTCCTTGGCCAACTTTGTCCATTTTACTTATCCAAATTACTCATTAGTCATCCAACTTATATTTCCATTCTTAATATAAGTTATAGTTACTTTGTTAATTACTTCTTCACAAGTAAGATACGCTTTACCATTTTAATGGCAAACGGCCAATCCTTTCTTTTAACAAGTTAACAAGATCCAACTCTTCCAAACTTTACTCCATATATTATATATTCATAATATACTTATAATATATGTATATTGACTAAATCACAAAGAGGTTTAAGCTTCACTACCTCAAATAGCCCAAAAATATCCAAGTTCTTAAAGTCGCTCCAAGCAAGTCTTAGCTCTAAATCTTTATTGCCCAATCCGCTACAAGCAACCCATGTAAGCTCCTAACCAACTTCTCTTCAAGATTCAACTCCAAAAAGTGAAGAACACTTAGGGTTTCAAGATGACAACTTTCGCCAAGGCATCTCTTCAAGGCTGTGGTGTGAAATCTTTTCCATCTCTTGGTACAGAATCTTCCTAACACCTTAGGGAAGAAAACTTGAGAGTTTAAGAATTGTTGGACAATTTTTGCTCAAGAAATGGGGGCAAACCGAGAGCTCTAGGTCAAGGAGAAGGAGGGTTTTTCAAGTCTTCAAATGTCTAAGTGTGGAAGATTTCATCAACTAAGGGTGCATATATAGGACAACCAAGGGCTAGGATGAAGGCAAGTGTGTGGTTGAGATTGGGAACAAGTGTGTGTGGGTCCCACAAGCCACTTGTCCACACTAAAATATCTAGCAAGACTTGGCCACTTGTCTTGCCACTTGTCAAGGATTTCGCCAAGAGCCACCTAGGGGTGACACGTGTCGCCTCCTATTCGCCCAAAATATTTCATCTTCGAAAATATCCATAAAGGCCAAAATCTCAAAACAAAGTGGGCCTACAAAACAGTAAATTTCTCCCGTGGCCCCACGTGACCAATTCCTAAATAAAATCTCATAATTCTAATATAATTCAAGAAGCCCAAATACCAAATCTGGGAATCCACCCCATCAACGAACCTTTTTCCTTCACAAAACCCGAAACTTTTCCGTCGAAAAATCACATCTTTCATTCTTTCCAAAATTTACGTCAGATTCTCGCACGCACGCCCTCACATACATACCACGAACTACGGGTATAATATTCTTCCTTAGAAACATTCGTCCCGAATGTTCCTTCTAAGTCTCCTAACGCATTTGGCGTCGGATAGTCTTCACTACTATACTTACAAACCGATCATGCCACCAATGGCCGTAATATAACATGCGGCGCAAACTCAAATCCATGCCAACGAGGAATCATTTCTAACATCACAAAATCTTCCACCGTTTAAAGGATACCCTTCGTGATCTTCACTTCACAACAAAAAGATCTCTTATTCGACACACGCTCACTTCTTTCCTTACTCGTCAGAGTCACTTGAACTCTCCCAAAGATAATGCACTCATACTTCGCCATTACTTCGCCTCCCAAAATTTCTGGAGCCACTACCTTCAACCTTGGTCATCTTACTAGCCTCGATCTTCTTTAAGGCTATTCCCGGCCTTCACGAACCGCTTCTGGTCGAACATATCCATGAACTCATACGATGGTCACCTAAACTGGGGCCTAGCACCCTCGTGATTCTACCATCCGGCGACCACCCAACCGACTTACCTAAATCGGCCACGGGTTGACCCGCACACGCCTCAACCCGACCCTCCATCGCGCCAACTCTTGCTCCTCGATACGGAACAATCTTACTAATTCACATCATGAAAGCCACCACTTTCATTTTACACAACCCATGGACTTATTACACAAATATCTCTCACGTATACTACGCACTCTGATAAAGGTCAAACATAAAATAAATCTTTTGCTCAAGACGACCTTACCTCTAAGGTCTCAATCGTGAAATATTCTAAGGTTCACACCTACCATGCCCCATACTTACCCTTCCAACTAACCATGTTTTCTAACTCACAATTAACACGACGCTATCCGCATATAGCACACAATAATAAGATCATCATATCAAGCATACCAAAACTCTAGAGGTTAAGGATATACCAGTATCTACCGCTTACTCTAATCATAGGCCTGTCTGCAGGCGCATAACTGAAGGTGATGAACCACCATAGATCCCGGCGCCGAGTCTCTACATCCGCGCTACCACCGGGTCGGACAATTTCTCGCAAAATGGCCCGCTGGCCGCATGTAAAACAAATTCCCAAATTAGCACGACACTCCCAAAATGGAGCCTACCACAACGGCCACAACGAGGTAGGGTGGCTTCACCGCTAACACCCCGCTTCTCCCGAAAATGAACCTCGAGCCACGACATGCTCAAGACGCGGAGGACCACTCAGATCGGGGGTACATAACTAGCATGCTGCTGAGGCGGTCCGCCTCGAAAGTCGCCAAAAGACCCTGCTGTCCTGGCCCTCTTCTGCTGATCCCGATCATTCCGTCGACCTCTCCGTGCTTCACATCCTAGTGCATGAGCTCGCATGCGGCAATGTCCATGCGGCCAAGAGCTACACCCGAATAAGCCTCTGTCAAGTAATCATCTAGCCCGGCGACGTAGCGGTGCACTCTATCCTCCATGGTTGCCACCAAAGCGGGTACATACCGAGCCAACGAGTCAAACTCCACGTTGTACTCAACCGCACGCCTCTCTCTCAAAGATCATAAACTGCGGCCCGTGCTCCTCATCCGCGGAGGCAAGAAGTGAGTGAGGAATGCCTCAGAACTCGCCCCATACCGCTGGAAGCGCATGCTCTCCCGGACAGCTCCCACGAATCAAACCACGATCATGCGGTATCACGCACCGATGCGAACCTAAGACCACCGACTCGGTCTCCAAGACTTGATCACTCACGACACCAGAATCGCTTGGATGAACTCCCGCGGATCATCCTCGTGCCTCGACCCATAAAACTCGCGGGCTACAACTCGTAAAGTCCTGTAGCCTCAAACTATCCGATCTCGGGTGAACCACGTGTTATCGAATCGGCCGGCCCAAATTTATCCTCATGTTCGCCACGATCCCGCCGAATCGGGCCATCTCTTTGTAACCCATTCATCCGCTTCCACCGCGGGATCGAGGATCGTATCAGGGTCTCAGCAGCCACGATCGCGCTCTAAACTCGCTGGCCGGGCGGCGTCGCAAAACTCGCCGTCAAGCACAATCTGTGTATCGATCGCTCGCGCGCTCGCATTTCTCTCAGATCTCACTAGCAGTCCTCGCCGCCTTGCCCTTCGGCTCTGGTTGCTTGCGCGAGGCATAATCGTAAAATGAAATACGTCAGAGGGAGTCCAACTTATAACACAACTCTAAGGCACGATCTCAGAGTGAGAAGAATGGAAACCAATCCTAGATATCCTGCAGCCTCCTGATTATAGATGTGGTGCACAACACATCGATAATCAAGACTCTACTATATACGGTCTGTAGACACTTTCCGAGGACTAACTGCTCTGATACCACTTTTGTCACGACCCGAACCCGGGCCCGTGACTGGTGTCTTACCCCGGGCACCCTAGTGATACAACATCAGAGAAAATCAGCAGAAATAAAAGCATGAACATGAATCAAGAGACATGATAAATAAACAGGCCAACCAAAACAGTTGCCTTCAGTATATATACATAAATACCCGAACATTTATCCTTTTTACAAACTCTGCCCATAACAGTACTACAGACCTCTAAGAGTGACAACAACTATGACGGGACAGGGCCCCGCCATACCACGAATGTACAAGAACCTACACTGTGGTAACATACCAAAAGATAAGCCTCCAAGAAACGGGGTTTCCTAACACGAATCGTGATCCTATGAGCGAGGATCCACAACCGATGTACTCTACTGCGGCATGAACGCAGCCCCAAGGAGGTCAAGACAACAGTACCAAGTATGTGAAATCAAAATATCAGAAATGAAATCATAACGATCTATATAAAACAGGAGACATGTATGATAACAAAACTACGATTCACAACATAAAGGCATCATGTCAAGTCGGGCTCACGCCTCAAGTCATCACTCAAATATAACCCGAATTTAACTCGCACAACGGCCGCACGCCCCAAGATCTCACTTGGTATAAGCATGGCCATGGAACTATCCTAATGGAAACATACCCGGCCACCCATCGTGTCGAGATGTCCAAAGGAAATATCCAGATAGCAATAGAAATGGAAGATACCGTGGGCCACCCATCGTGTCAAGTATGTCCAAAGCAAATAACAAGATAACACTTAATGGAAGCATACCCGTGGCCACCCATCGTGTCGGTATGTCCAAAGCAAATAACAAGATCACACTTAATGGAAGCATACCCGCCACCCATCGTGTCAAGATGTCCGTAAGGATCGATATAGTGAAGCATACCCGGCCACCCATCGTGTCGATGTCCATCAATCAACGGATAGCCGCCCTCCAACGAGACGCCAGAGCACGTAAATACAACACTTGCACAACAAAGGCTATCACCACAAGCATAGGCAAGTTCAACATACTTTTAGACATTCTTCTTATTATAACACAACCGGATTTTAACCCCAAGGTACTACGTATTTTAACTCTTTAAAAGATCCATTTCCTTCACAACAAGTCACATGATACCCGTAGTATCAAAACGGAGTAACTATCATTTTAAGTAAACCAAAATACTTCCCTTTGTAAAATCAAGTAACAACATTATTTTCCAAACGTTCAAGTTTGCCTAATTTCAAATGCTCAAGTTTCTCATTTTAGAAAGGTTTCATAACTCATAGTCTTAATCTCTTTTAAAACCATTGAGTAATATATGTCTTGTGTGTGAGTCGTTTATTCTTGTTTATAACAATCTTGTTACAGCAGCCATGATCTAGAAAATGTAATACAATTTTGTCTTATCTTAGCTTCTATGCAGATGGAGGTTTCTACTGGTTTTAATAACAATTAGCCATTCGTCAATACATTTTCCTTTATTAGTGCTGCTGTGGTTTGTTCGACACTTATTCTCATTTCCGAATCAAGAAACATTATTCTTTTTAAAACCAAGTACTCATTACTCACGAATGAGGTTTCACAACATTTTTAACAAAATGTTATATAACAAGTCAAATAAGTTAAGTCTCTTATCTTACAAGATCAAGTCTCTTAACTTCTACAATCAATAAACCATTCTTTTACCCACATAGAGTCGTTATAACTAACTTCCCATAAAGCTATTATAACACCCTATGTTTTGAACCAACCAACTCATTTAGCACATGACGCTCACCGCACTACATAGTTTACAAAACATCATGCTAGCAAGGATAGGAAGAGGTTCACATACCTCGCGACGATTATCGACAATAAGCAAAACGCTCCAAGTACTTCAACCCGTCGGCTACTCCTTAAGCCAAGTAGATCACGCCACACGTAGTACTCCACTCCTAAAATGGTCATAGTACTTCTATCAAACCTTACTCACCATTGAAGACTTATACCAATAAAAAGCCCTCTAATTCTACGGAAAATTCGGCAGCACTTCCCCCGTTTTTACTCACTTTTCCATCTTTCTCCAAGGCCCGAATAACCGTAATATATATACCATATATATATATAAGGCGTAATAATTAAACAACATAAAGAAGGGGATTACACGCCCAAACGGTAACGCGGTTTACTATCACGCCTTCATAACAACAATAAGTAAAAGAAGGGGATTACGCGCCCAACCGGTAACGCGGTTTACTATCACGCCTTCATAACAATACAATAATTAAAAAGGGGATCACACGCCCAAACGGAACGCGATTGAAAAATCTTCCCCTTAATGTAAATGTAAATACACCAAAGTAAATACAAATTCAAAGTAAATATACCCAAAGTAAATACAGTCCTTAAGTTGGGGTCCTTGGCCAACTTTGTCCATTTTACTTATCCAAATTACTCATTAGTCATCCAACTTATATTTCCATTCTTAATATAAGTTATAGTTACTTTGTTAATTACTTCTTCACAAGTAAGATACGTTTTTACCATTTTAATGGCAAACGGCCAATCCTTTCTTTTAACAAGTTAACAAGATCCAACTCTTCCAAACTTTACTCCATATATTATATATTCATAATATACTTATAATATATGTATATTGACCAAATCACAAAGAGGTTTAAGCTTCACTACCTCAAATAGCCCAAAAATATCCAAGTTCTTAAAGTCGCTCCAAGCAAGTCTTAGCTCCAAATCTTTACGCCCAATCCGCTACAAGCAACCCATGAAGCTCCTAACCAACTTCTCTTCAAGATTCAACTCCAAAAAGTGAAGAACACTTAGGGTTTCAAGATGACAACTTTCGGCCAAGGCATCTCTTCAAGGCTAGGGGTGTGAAATCTTTTCCAACTCTTGGTACACAATCTTCCTAACACCTTAGGGAAGAACACTTGAGAGTTTAAGAATTGTTGGACAAATTTTGCTCAAGAAATGGGGGCAAAACCGAGAGCTCTAGGTCAAGGGAGAAGGGAGGGTTTTTCAAGTCTTCAAATGTCTAAGTGTGGAAGATTTCATCAACTAAGGGTGCATATATAGGACAACCAAGGGCTAGGATGAAGGCAAGTGTGTGGTTGAGATTGGGGACAAGTGTGTGTGGGTCCCACAAGCCACTTGTCCACACTAAAATATCTAGCAAGACTTGGCCACTTGTCTTGCCACTTGTCAAGGGATTTCGGCCAAGAGCCACCTAGGGGGGTGACACGTGTCGCCCTCCTATTCGTCCAAAATATTTCATCTTCCGAAAATATCCATAAAGGCCAAAATCTCGAAAACAAAGTGGGCCCCACAAAATCGTAAATTTCTCCCGTGGGCCCCACGTGACCAATTCCGGAAATAAAATCTCATAATTCTAATATAATTCAAGAAGCCCAAATACCAAATTTGGGAATCCAATTCCCATCAACGAACCTTTTCCTTCACAAAACCCGGAAACTTTTCCGTCGAAAAATCACATCTTTCATTCTTTCCAAAATTTCTGTCGTATTCTCGTACGTACGTCCTCACATACATACCCTGGAACTACGGGGTATAACAATATACATACTCAAAAGACACTACATTGTACATGAGTCCAATCCCACATATGAATACAAACCTCTAAGAGTTTTACTGAACTATGACGGGACAAGGCCCCGCTGCACCATAATCACAAAAGCACTGATCGAAAGAACTTATACCAAAAAGATAAACTCCTGAACAGATGGAGCTATCCAAAAACTCGGAGCAGGGTCCTACACCTGCGGATTACCAAACTGCGTACCTAAACCTGCGGTAAGAACGCAGCCCCCCGAAGGAGGTCAGTACGAAGAATGTACCAAGTATGTGAACAGTAAGTACTGTAATGAAATCATAACAGTCTAAACAAAACAGGAGACATGTATGATAACCAACCTACAGTACACAACACATAAGCAGTCATAACAAGTCAGGGACGCATGTCCTCAAGTCATTTCTAAAATATAACCATGGGTCTCACGCCCATAATATCAATCATGCCCATGGGATCCTTCCTCACTGCCGGCAGTCCATGATATAATATAACACCAATAGGCATACATGAACACCAAGTCCCACCTGTGTCCTAAAACCATGCGCCAAGTAGGAAAACGAAAGGTGTGGTATAACGTCTGGGGTTTACCTCATTTATACTCTTACCGAGAAGGTGGTAGCGGGGTATAATGTCTTGGGGGTTTACCCCTCATTTATACTCTTACCCTGGAGAAGGTGGTAACGCAGAGGGTATAATGTCTTGGGGGTTTACCCCTCATTTATACTCTTACCCTGGAGAAGGTGGTAACGCAGGGGGTATAATGTCTTGGGGGTTTACCCCTCATTTATACTCTTACCCTGGAGAAGGTGGTATAGCAGGGGGTATAATGTCTTGGGGGTTTACCCCTCATTTATACTCTTACCCTGGAGAAGGTGGTATAGCGTCTTGGGGGTTTACCCCTCACTTATACTCTTACCCTATCTCAACCGGCCGTCAAACAACACATAATGTTACACCCCGTAGTTCCAGAGTATGTATATGAGGACGTACGTACGTAGATACGACATTAAAATTGGAAAGGAAGAAAGATGTGATTTTTCGACGGAAAAGTTTCCGGATTTTGTGAAGGAAAAAGGTTCATTAATGGGAATTGGATTCCCAGATTTGGTATTCGGACTTTTTGGAATATTTGAGAATTATGGAATTTTATTTCCGAAATTGGTCACGTGGGGCCCACGGGAGAATTTACGGTTTTGTGGGGCCCACTTTATTTTTGGATTTTTGGCATTACAGATATTTTTCGGAAGACGGAATATTTTGGACGAGTAGGGGGCGACACGTGTCACCCCCCCCCCTTGAGGCCATGTGGGCCGATTGTTAGTGGTGTGTTGGACGGTTTTTGGGTGGGACAAGTGGCTCCCATTGTTATGGTGGATAAATGGTTGGCCAACTACCCACACACATGTACCCCATCCTCACCACACACTTGCCTAGATCTTGGCCATTGATTTTCCTATAAATACCCCATTGATTTCAAGACTTCTTCATCCACTTAAATGTTTCTAAGTCACCAAAATCCCCTCTTGTGTAGCTCTCGTCCGAAATTTCCCCCCCTTTGTAGAAAAATTCTTCAAGTGTTGGTATAGTCCCAAATACCTTAGCCTAGTATTCCTAATAGTTTTCCAAAGTTATTTCAAATATTAAGAGCCCGGAAATACTACTTTATTCCTTTAGTCGCAAAAACGAAGCCCTAGAAAAATCTTCATAGCTTAGATGAAGTGTTAAGAGAATTTGTTTTGAAACTTCTAAGGGTTGCTTGGAGCGGGTTGGAGCGTAAGGATTTGGAGCTAAACGTTGCTCAGGATCGACTTAACATCTTGGATAATTTTGGGCTTATCGAGGTAATGATCTTTGTCCCCCTATTGTAATTGGATATTACATGTTGTAGTAATGTATAGTTGAGTATACTATATGTAGAATGAATTTGGATAAGAATTGAATCAGATTTACATAGGATGTATTCTGAGACTTGTAGTATTATTGTGGAGTAGAATTGTACACGCCCGTTAGACGTGTAACCCCCCCTGGAATTGTTGGCTTGGTAGCAGGCCTCGTTAGAGAAGGAGATTTATGTGGTTGCGGGGGGGGGGGGGGGGGGAGGTGGTACCCAATTTTCCGTAAAATTTGGAACCTTGTACTTAGAAATATTCTACGAAGGGATCTAGAAGTTAATAAACGTTTTATGGCCATTATAGGTTGAAGTACTATGAGTAGCGTATTCTACTTGAAGGGTGGAAAAGGCTAGCAGGGTTATAGTACTTGGAGCATTTTGCTTATTGTCGATAATCGTCGCGAGGTATGTGAACCTCTTCCTATCCTTTCTAGCATGATATTTGTGAAATATATTTAGTGCGGTAGACGCACGTGTGTTTAAAGGAAGTTGATTTTCCTTTTGTGTCCTTGACTTGATTCCAAAGTTAAGTGACTTGTTATGAAATATTAAGGACTTGAATTATGTTAAAAAGTTGTAAAACCTCACTCATGAGTAATGGGTGTGTGGTCTTTTAAAGGATAAAGTTATCTTGATTTCGAAAATAAGAATGGTTTTATCATTGGATTTAAAATGATAACTTGACTTATAAACAACTTGATTTTGGGAAAGGAGAAGTAACTTGATTTAAAGGTATAGGTTACTTGTTTTTAAAAGAGTAAGACCCTTGGTTTAAAAAGTATATTGCTACTTGACTTTAAAAAAGAAAAAGTGCCTTTGTTTTAAAGGAAGGTATGGTTTTGTCTTAAAATGGTAAAAAAAAAAAAAGGCACGCTTTTGTCTTAAGATTGGTTTAAAAAGAAGGTATGGAAATTGTTTTGGTTTTACTTTGATGTCTTTTGACTTGAGTTTTAAATAATAAGAATCTTAAAGTATTTCAAAAGAGTTATGAATCATTTTTGAAAGAAAAGAAATACTTGGTTTTAAAAGCTTAAGTGTATACTAGCTTTATGGGAAGTTAGGTATAACGAGTTAAGAAAGATAAAAGGAACGGTTTGCTTATTTGTTTATGAAAGTCTTGTATTGATTTCTGGAAAGTGTAGTAAGATGGTTTGATAAGTAAACATGTTATGATGCTACGTGTGTTAGTGTCTTGTGATGTTTGTGTAAGGGGGTTATTCTTGTTGTGCTTACGTTGTTAAATGATAAGCCCGTTGTACTGCTATTATATCACATACCCCCCTGACTTGTTATGATGCCGAGGACTTGCCACCCTCGATGCGAGGAATACCTCATGCGTCCGCGGTGACTATGCGGAGTGCGGAGTTCCGGATGATCACCTGTGTGTGTTACCCGACGCGAGAATACCTACGCGGTCTCAGGTGACTACGCGATCTGCGGAGTCCGTGATGATGCGCGGGTTAGCTACCCCCGACGCGAGGAATACCTCACGCGGGTCCGCGTGACCTATGCGGATCGCGGGAGTTCGAGATTAGGCACGCATAATGATACTATGGGCGATCGCCTTGCCCGATCATTAGCGCCTAGAAAAGACGATTCACGTTATATCTATTTTTGCGCTTGTTTATGTTGTGGCACTATGTGCGATTAAATTGGTTGTTAAATGCGTATTTGTAATTGGTTTTAAAATGTTATGATTTGATTTCAGTACTTTACAGTTTCACATACTTGGTACCTGTTGTACTGACCTCCTTCGGGGGGCTGCGTTCATGCTACAGGTAGAGGTACACCAGTCGTCGATCCTCGCTCATAGGATCACAGTTCAGCGTTTTGGGAAGCTCCGTTTCCGAGGCTTATCTCGTATAGTCCCCTGTCGTTGTAGGTACTTACATTCAGGGGTATGGCGGGGCCCTGTCCCGTCGTTGTAGTTATAACATTCTTAGAGGCATGTAGTACTGTTGTGGGCAAGGTTTGTAAAAGGGATGTAACTGTTCAAGTTTTTATTTAAATATACAGAAAGGTAACCGTTTTGGTTAGCCTGTCTTATTATTTCACTGTTTGTCTTTTATGAGTTTTTATTTCCGCTGATTTTCTCTGATGTTGTATCACTAGGGTGCCCGGGGTAAGGCACCAGTCGCGGGCCCGAGTTCGGGTCATGACACATAAGCACTACCATGTCTTTTATAAAAATCCGGGAATTTAACCCAAGTACTACAAATAACGGAAGCATACCTGTGGAATCCCACATCACTGTCGGTACGTCCAAGTAACTTACAACAAGACAGCCGGCCCTCCAACCGAGAGTCGCGGCAACGTAATAAAACATAATACTTGCACTCAAAGGCTATCACCAGCACACATAGGCAAGTTCATGAAATCTATAGACTTTCATTTTATAAACTCAAGGCACATATATAATAATTCTCAATTAAACAAGCCAAAGTACTTATCAAGGCACACTTAGACTAATTCTCAATTAATCAAGCCAAAGTACTTATCAAGACACACTTAGACTAATTCTCAATTAATCAAGCCAAAGTACTACGTACGTACATTCTTTTCAAAAGACTCATTTTTATGTAATACCCCAAGATACTAACACCCGTAGTATCAAGGTGTGTCTCTTAGAAAACTCATTACAAAGCTTGAAATCAAGTAACTTCAAATTTTCACAATCAAGGCAACTTATGCCCATTAATCAAAATATACAACTTTCTAAACCTTCCATAAAGCCGTTATAACCAACTTCCCATAAAGCCGTTATAACCCTTTATGGGTTTTAGACAATTTCATTCTTTTTATAACCAAGAGACTTATACTTAAAACCAAGTATCACAAACTTTCAAATCAAGTTTCTTAACTTTCAAAAATACTTCGAGTCTCTTAATATATAGAAAACAAGTTTCTTCTACTTTTAAACCTTAAGTAACTCACACCTTTAAAACAAGTTACTTCTCTTAAATCATGTCATTTCTCCTCTTTTAAAACAATTAAGTAAATCACTCCTTTGACTCCCCTAAAGTCATTAAAACAACCATTAGGTTTTGGAACTAAGGCACTAGCCAAAAAGTTTGGAAACCACTTCCTTTTCAAGACTCTATGTACTTTAAGCAAAATACTTTCACTCTTAAGAATCCAAACTCCACTAAGGCAATGGATTATACAACTTACAATTTAAACATCAAAGTACAATCAAGGAAGTACATAGAACAAATTCTACTAGGCAATCCAAGTACAACCAAGGAATAGATCATTTAAGGAGTAGAACTTACTTTCTTTATCTTAAGGAATCATGCTAGAAGAGGAGATAGTTCACATACCTTTTCGGCTAAATCCACAAGCTAAGCCGAATATGCCGTACGTAGAAGTGTCAACCTATAATGGTCACAACAAGACTATCAACTTCTAGTCTCTAACGTAGAATAATACTAAGTATACGGTCTCTAATTCTACGGAAAATCGGGCAGCACTTCCTTTGTTTCTACTCACTTTGCCACCTTTTTCAAGGCCGAATACAATAACCAACATGCCACATTTAAGGCTCAAAACAACAACCAAACAAAGGGGATTACACGCCTTACAATACATGTAAAATTCCGCCCCACAATTAATACGAACTAGTTCCATAGTCAAGCCATTCTCGGCCAACAACATATCCAACAATTCAAAGTCTTTTCCAATTCAAAGTTCTAAGGTCTAACATGTTATATAGTCATAAACCACTTCAACAACTACAATTTCCTTCTTTATACAACATGCGACGACTTAAACTAATATTCAACTTGAATTGTAATCTTAAGGCTAAACATGCTAGTTTTCGGATTAGGGTTCCAATAGCCAAAACACTTATCAAACCTCATAATATATAACTCATGCTTGCTAATATCCATAGCTACAACAATAAGTAAACTTAATTACTAAAACGACAAGAATTATACCTTTACAAGCCCTTAAAATTTCCAAGATTCAAAGTCGCGCCTTAGCAATTCTTAGCTCCTTTCCTGTCACGACCCGAACCCGGGCCCGTGACTGGTGCCTTACCCGGGCACCCAAGTAGACATACATCAGAGTAATCAGCGGAATATAAAACAAGACATGAAATAATATGAAGTGAGAAACAGTTTATCTGAGAAAAGTTGCCTTTTCGGATATATATATATATATAACTTGAATCCAATTTACATCCTTTACAAACTCGCCCACAACATTACTACGGCACTTAAGAATGTTATAACAACAATGGAGGGACGGGTTCCGCCATACCCCGAATGTAAGTACTACAACGACAGGGGACTATACGAAAGATAAGCCTCCGAGAAACGGAGCTTCCCAAACGCTGAATCGTGACCCTACGGCGAGGATCAACACCGGTGTACCTCTACCGCGCAGATGAACGCAGCCTCAAGCGAGGTCGCACAACAGTACCAAGTATGTGAAATCAAAATATCGTGAATGAAATCATAATAGTCTATATAAAAGAAGACATATATGATAACCAATTTACGATACACACATGTAAGCAAATATGTCAAGTCGTGACTCACGCCTTAAAGTCATCACTCAAATATAACCATGGGTCTCATGCCCACAATATCAATCATGCGTGGAATTCCTTCCTCACTGTCGGCAGTCCATGATATAAAAGCACCAAGGAATACACATGAACACCAGGTCCCACCTGTGTCATAATAAAACCGTACGGGGTAAGTACGAAGGCATAGCCGACTACTAAAACCCACAGTACCAACAATGCCATAAACTGTATCACGAGGTCTTTCTAGACCGCCACATGATCGAAGTTGGCCACTTGCCCGCAGTATCAATGTGCGCGTCTAATCCTGGAACTTCCCGCAGCTCCGCATAGGCCACACACATAGGCCCGCATGAGGTATTCCCCGCATCGAGGGTAGCTACTCCTCGGCATCGTCCTGGACTCGTAGTCCGCATGGCCACATAGACCGCACACTAACCTGGAACTCTCGTAGCTCCGCATAGGTCCCTGGACCCGCATGAGATATTCATGAATCATAGTCACACAGACTGCATGAGGTGTACCCCGCATCGGGGGGCAACTTAACCCCCGGTATATCATGTCAAGAGGTGAGTGATATAATGCTAACATAACGGCTTATCGTTAAACAACATAAGCACAACAAAGGAAACCCTCTTACACAACCATCACAAGACACTAACACACGTAGCATCCTAACATGTTTACTTATCAAACCAATCAAGAAAGTATTACAAGGCTATCACAAACCAAACATAGTCAAATTATTCACACAATGTACTTTCTATTTTATGTCAACAAGTTCGGGTTTTAACCCCAAGGTACTACGTACATTAATTCTTTAAAAAGATCCGTTTCTTTCACAAAAGTCACACGATACCCGTAGTATCAAAAATAGAGTGACTATCTTTTTAAGTAAACCAAAACAATTTCCCTTTTTAAAGACAAGTAACAACATTCTTTTCCAAAAGTTCAAGTTTGCCTAAGTTCAAAGACTCATGTCACGACCCGAACCCGGGCCCGTGACTGGTGCCTTACCCCGGGCACCCTAGTGATACAACATCAGAGAAAATCAGCGGAAATAAAAATATGAACATGAATTAAGAGACATGATAAATAAACAGGCCAACCAAAACAGTTGCCTTCAGTATATATACATAAACACCCGAACAATTATCCTTTTTACAGACTCACAACAGCATTATGCACTTAAGAAGGATAACAACTATGACGGACAGTGGCCCCGCCATACCACGAATGTACAAGGACCTATGGACTGTGGTAACATACCAAAGATAAGCCTCCAAGGAACGGAGCTTCCCAACACGCTGAAATGTGATCCTATAGCGGATCGGCAATCGATGTACTCTACTGCAGATGAACGCACTTCGGGCGAGGTCAAGATAACAGTACCAAGTATGTGAAATCAGAAATATCAGAAATGAAATCATAATAGTCTATATAAAGCGGAGACATGTATGATAACCAAACTACGATCACAACATAAAAGCGATCATGTCAAGTCGGGACTCACGCCTCAAAGTCATCCTCATGCCCGTGGAACTCCTTCCTCACCGCCAGCCTAGGTACAAATCATGTGATACGATAATGTGTCTCGCCCATCTTATGGACCCAAAGATAGAAACATGGAATACATTCGGATGAACCAGAGTCGAGTGAAATACATTCCGGATGAACCTAGAGTCGAGTGAAGTACATTCCGGATGAACCTAGAGTCGAGTGAAATACATTCGGATGAACCCAGAGTCGAGTGAAATACATTCCGGATGAACCTGTAGTCGAGTGAAATACATTCGGATGAACCAGAGTCGAGTGAAATACATTCGGATGAACCCAGAGTCGAGTAGAACACGACTTGCACAACAAGGCTATCACACGTAACATGGTCAAGTTTCATAACAACAAGCATAGGCAAGTTATACACAACTCAAGGTACTTTCATTTTATGTCAAAGTCCGGATTTTAACCCTAAAGTACTACGTACGTTAAATTCCTTTTAAGAGATTCATTCCTTTTCTAAAAGTCACCCGATACCCGTAGTATATAAAAAAAAATGTGTGACTTATATTAAGTAAACCAAAACAACTTTCATACTTTCCTTTTTAAGACCAAATTAAGGCAATATCATGCCTTCCTTTGGACCAAAATACTTCTCTTTTAAAAGTCAAGTTACCGCATTAAAACAAATGATAAAACCCTTCTTTTGTTTTCATAAAGTCGTTATAACCAACTTCCCATAAAGCTGTTATAACACTTTATGTTTTAAACCATTTTAAGACAACACAATGCCTTTCTTTTCCCTAAAAGTTCCAGTTTGCCTAATTTCAATTACGCAAGTCTCTTTTTAGAAAAGTTTCATAGTTCAATGTCTTAACCTCTTTTTAAAACAATAGAGTAACATATGCCATAGGTGAGTAGGTTAATCTTGTTCATAATCAATCTTATTAAGCAGCCATGATCTAGAAAATGTAATATCATTTTGTCTCATCTTTAGCTTCTATGCAGATGGAGGTTTCTACTGGTTTTAATAATACTTAATTATTCAATACATTTTCCTTTATTAACGCTGCAGTGGTTTATTGATACACATTCTGATTTCCGAAATCAGTAAAACATTATTCCTTTTAAAAACCAAGTACTCATTACTCACGAATGAGGTTTCACACAAAATCCATATTAATTCATTTAAGTTAAGTCTCTTATCTTATAAGATCCAGTCTCTTAACTTTTGAAATTAATAAACCATTCATTTTACCACCCTTAAGACGTTATACCTAACTTCCCATAAAGCTAGTATAACACTTATGTTTTAAAACAACCAAATACGTCTACCGTACTACATAGCTCACACATATCATGCTAGAAAAGATAGGAAGAGGTTCACATACCTCGCGATGATTATCGACTAATAGCAAAATGCTCCAAGTACCTCAAACCGTCGGCTACTCCTTAAGCTAAGTAGATCACGCCATACGTAGTACTTCAACCTATAGAGGCCACAAGGCGCCTATTAACATCCTAGATCTCAATGTAGAATATTCTACATAAAATTAAGAAGATTCTCCCCACAACAGCGTAAATATCCTCCACAAACGAGGCCGGCGACCAAGCCAACCAGTGGGGTTTGCACGTCTAACCGGACGTGTACAATTCTACTACACAGTAATGCTACACAAGTCTACTGTAATACAGTCCTATGTAATTACAGTTCAGTTCTCTTATTTAAATTGAGGCTTAAGTCGCAAGACATTGCCGTAAGTATTATTCAGGCTTAAGTCAAAAGACATTGCCGCACAACTATGTTCAATTCTATATATAGTATACTTCAACTATATATTCCAACAACATGTAATTTCCAATTACAATAGAAGGTCAAGAGTGTTTACCTCGATAAGCCCAAAATTATCCGAGTTTATATGTCGATCCTGAGCAAGGTTTAGCTCCTACTCCGTGCGCTCCAACCCGCTCCAAACAACCCTTAGAAGTTCTAACCAACTTCTACTTAACACTTCAACTACGGGTGGAGATTTACTTAGGTTTTTGTATGAGGGAAGTATAATAGTATTTTACGGGCTTTTGTAAAAGTGTAACCTTGGGAATACTATAAGGTATTTGGGCAGGTATTTGGGCATTATAACAATACTAGGAGAGTATTTCTATACCACAAAAAGGGGGTATTATACGAAACAACTAGGCAGTGGGTACCCACGCTAACCACTACAAAGGGGGAGGGAAGCTCTCGCCAAGCTCACTCGAGGGGAGTGGTGTGGACGAAAACAACAAGAGGGAGAGGGAGGATTTTTCAAGACTTAGACAATTTTTGGATGAATAAGTTCATCAACTGAGAGGGGGATTGATAGGTCAAGAAATGGCCAACCAATGGCCAAGATCTATCCAAGTGTAAGGCAAGTGTAAGGTCAAGATGAAGCCATGTGTTTGTGGGTCCCACTTGCTCATCAACTACACAAAATATCCTACCTAACCCTTGACCACAATTTTCGCACAAAAAACGTGCCCACTTTTCCCTTTGGCCGTCCACTTCCTTCCAATGTGAGGGTGACACATGTCACCCTCCCGTTGGTCCAAAATGTTTCGCCTCGGAAAAATCCGCAAAAAATTATTAATGGCATAGCCGAATTTTCCTACGAAAGTCGTGGAAACGCTTCATTAAAAACGACTCCTTTCGGTACTTGTGCACAAAATTTCATTCTTGCCTAATCTTTAAGGCTCAAATTTATATACGTACGCCCTCACGTACATACCTTGGAAATACGGGGTATAACATTCTCCCCTCCTTAGAAACATTCGTCGAATGTTCCTTCTAAGCCTCAAACAAACATGCGCCAAAGATAGTCTTCACTACTATACTTACGAGAACAATCGCCACACCGCCACGTAAACACTGCGCAAATACTTACATCCAAGTCCACGAGGAAACACCTCTAACATCACAAACTTTTGTCACTTTGCGCGAGGTTCTAGTGTCACTCGGCGACCCAACAAATGGTGCCTGATCGCATGCGATCCACGAGGTCTAAAATATACATCCTTCGCACCTTCTCCCTTCACAAGAAATGATCATATCTAAGCTCGCAATACATGCTCGCTCTACCCTTACTCGCTTACTCTTCTCGAACACTTGAACTCTTCTAGTAATGCACCACACTTCGCCAACGCTCGCTTTCCAACCCTCGAGTCACTACCTCCAAACTTGGTCATCTTACTAACCTCGATTTCTTCTAGGGCCATTCTCGCCTTCACGGTCCGTCGTTGAACACATCCACGAACTCATACGATGGTCAACTAAACTTGGGCCTAGCACCTCGTGACCCTACCACGGCGGGACCACCCAGAGCCGACCCCACTGAAAACAGTGCGGTTGGCCCGCAACATGGCCCCAACCCGACCCACTTAACGCATCACGCTCTTGTTTCCGATCCGAACAATCTTACCTATACAAGTCATGAAATCTACCACTTCCATTTTACACTACCCAAGGAATTATCCTGAACACATTTATACGCAAAACCAAGTATTTCAACAAAGACTAACCGTAAAATCTTTTATTCAAGATGACCTTACCTCTAAGGTCTCAACACGAAATATTCTAAGGTTCACACTTTCCATGCCCCCATACATATCCTTTCAACTAACCATGCTTTCTAACTCATAACCAACATAACGTTATCCGAACGTAGCACCCAATAAGAAGGTCATTATATCATGCATACAAATCTCAGAGGTTAAGGATATACAGAATCTACCGCCCACTCTAATCATAGGCACACTCGCAGGCGTATAATCAGAAGGCGATGAACCTACCATCGATCCGTAGGCTGCGTCATGCCGCGGCATTCTCCTATAAGCACGCTCTCGTCACA
Organism: Przewalskia tangutica; assembly: GCA_029844215.1. Classification (NCBI taxonomy): domain Eukaryota; kingdom Viridiplantae; phylum Streptophyta; class Magnoliopsida; order Solanales; family Solanaceae; genus Przewalskia; species Przewalskia tangutica. The sequence goes on from CM056727.1 coordinate 73,429,128, forward strand.
TGGCCCGATACCGCAGTGAAACAAGCACCGAAAGACGACATTCCGGGATGATGTTTGCCACATCGCACACCGAGGGGACATGAATCTGGCGGCTAGCACTCACGCATACCGTGGAACTGGAAGCCACGAGCTCACCAGCTCGAATACCCCAACGCCCCGACGATCGTAGGGGACCACTCATCTTGGTGGAGGTACATAACTAGATCGGCCGAGGCGGTCCGCCTCGAAAGTTACCAAAGGACCTCGCTGCTCGCCTCTTCTCGCGATCTTGGTCATTCCGTCGACCTCTTCGTGCCTCACATCCTAGTGCATGAGCTTGCGTGCGGCAATGTCCATGCGGTGAAGAGCTACACCTGCATAAGCCTCGCCAAGTAATCGCCCACCCGGTGACGTAGCGGTGTACTCGTCCTCTATATCCGCTACTACAATGGGAACATACCGAGCTAATGAGTTGAACTCCACATTGTACTCTCTAACCGTCGCCCGCCCCGCTCAACGTCAAAAACTGCGCCGGCGAGCCTCTCATCTGTGGAGGCAAGAAATGTGCAAAAATGCCTCGAGAACTCGTCCCCAAATCTGGAAGTGCATGCTCTTCCCGGGACAGCTCGCACGAATCAAACTACCAATCGCAGTATCACGCGGCTCATGCGAACCCAATACCACCGACTCGCCTCGAGGCTCGATCACTCATGATCCGTCCGCTTGGATAAACTCCGAGGTCATCTCGCTCTCGATCCATAGAACATCAAGGGCTACAACTCGAAAGTCACGTAGCCTCAAACCGCTCGCCGGTGAACTACGGTGCTACGGGCCGGAACGCTGCGATTCGGCCTATCTCATATCGCCACGACCGCCGAATCGGGCCATCTCTTGTACCCCATCTCATCCGCTCCAGCCGAGATCGGAGGCTCAGTCTATCAGTAGTCTCAGCAGCCATCGCTGCGCTTAAACTCGCTTTGGTCGGGCGCGGGCGAAACTCGCCGCTGGAAGATCGGCTCGTGCATCGATCGGCTCGCGCTCGCACTCTCAGTATCTCACCAACGCTCTCGATCGCCTTGCCCATTCGGGCTGGGTTGCCTTACGCGGAGGCATAATCGTAAAGGAAAGGAATACGTCGGAGGGCCCAACTTATCACGGCTACAGGGCACGATCTCGAATGAGAAGAATGGAAACCAATCCTAAATGTCCTATAGCCTCACGATTATAGATGTGGTGCACAACACACCGATAATCAAGACTCTACTAGACACGGTCGTAGACACTTTCGAGGACTAATCGCTCGATACCACTTTTTCACGACGAACCGGGCCCACATCGTGCCTTACCCCGGGCACCCTAGTGATACAACATCAGAGAAAATCAGCGGAAATAAAAATATGAACATGAATTAAGAGACATGATAAATAAACAGGCCAACCAAAACAAATTTGCCTTGATATATACATAAACACCGAACAATTATCCTTTACGACTCGCCACAACAAGACTCTGCACTTAAGAAGTGACAACAACTATGGCGGACAGGGCCCCGCCATACCACGAATGTACAAGGACCTCTGCACTGTGGTAACATACCAAAGATAAGCCTCCAAGAAACGGAGCTTCCCAACACGCTGAAATGTGATCCTATAAGCGGGGATCGTGGTCGATGTACTCTACTGCGCATGAACGCAGCCCGGCGAGGTCGAGATAACAGTACCAAGTATGTGAAATCAGAAAATCGTAAATGAAATCATAATAGTCTATATAAAGCGGAGACATGTATGATAACCAAACTACGATTCACAACATAAAAGCGATCATGTCAAGTCGTGGACTCACGCCTCAAAGTCATCCTCATGCCCGTGGAACTCCTTCCTCACCGCCAGCCTAGGTACAAATCATGTGATACGTATAACGGTCTCGCCATCTTATGGACCCGATAGAAACATGTGGAATACATTCCGGATGAACCAGAGTCGAGTGTAATACATTCGGATGAGCCTAGTCGAGTGAAGTACATTCCGGATGAGCGGTAGTCGAGTGAAATACATTCCCGGATGAACCGGTAGTCGAGTGAAATACATTCCCGGATGAACCGGTAGTCGAGTGAAATACATTTCCGGATGAACCGGGAGTCGCGTGAAATACAGTCCCGGATGAACCGGGAGTCGGGTAGAACACAGTACTTGAACAACAAGGCTATCACACGTAACATGGTCAAGTTTCATAACAACAAGCATAGGCAAGTTATACACAACTCAAGGTACTTTCATTTTATGTCAAAGTACGGATTTTAACCCTAAAGTACTACGTACGTTAAATTCCTTTTAAGAGATTCATTCCTTTTCTAAAAGTCACCCGATACCCGTAGTATATAAAAAAATGTGTGACTTATATCTTTTAAGTAAACCAAAACAACTTTCATACTTTCCTTTTTAAGACCAAATTAAGGCAATACCATGCCTTCCTTTGGACCAAAATACTTCTCTTTTAAAAGTCAAGTTACCGCATTAAAACAAATGATAAAACCCTTCTTTTGTTTTCATAAAGTCGTTATAACCAACTTCCCATAAAGCTGTTATAACACTTTATGTTTTAAACCATTTTAAGACAACACAATGCCTTTTTTTCCCTAAAAGTTCCAGTTTGCCTAATTTCAATTACGCAAGTCTCTTTTTAGAAAAGTTTCATAGTTCAATGTCTTAACCTCTTTTAAAACAATAGAGTAACATATGCCATAGGTGAGTAGTTAATCTTGTTCATAATCAATCTTATTAAGCAGCCATGATCTAGAAAATGTAATATCATTTTGTCTCATCTTAGCTTCTATGCAGATGGAGGTTTCTACTGGTTTTAATAATACTTAATTATTCAATACATTTTCCTTTATTAACGCTGCAATGGGTTTATTGATACACATTCGATTTCAAATCAAGAAACATTATTCCTTTTAAAAACCAAGTACTCATTACTCACGAATGAGGTTTCACACAAAATCCATATTAATTCATTTAAGTTAAGTCTCTTATCTTATAAGATCCATCTCTTAACTTTTGAAATTAATAAACCATTCATTTTACCACCTTAAGACGTTATACCTAACTTCCCATAAAGCTAGTATAACACTTATGTTTTAAAACAACCAAATACAGTTAACACTGCACGTCACTGTACTACATAGCTCACACATATCATGCTAGAAAAGATAGGAAGAGGTTCACATACCTCGCGACGATTATCGACTAATAGCAAAATGCTCCAAGTACCTCAAACCGTCGGCTACTCCTAGCTAAGTAGATCACGCCATACGTAGTACTTGAACCTATAGAGGCCACGGCGCCTATTAACATCCTAGATCTCAATGTAGAATATTCTACGTAAAATTCGGTAACACTTTCCCGCACAGCGTAAATCTCTCCTCAATCGAGGCCGCTACCAAGCCAACCGTGGGGTTTGCACGCCTAACCGGACGTGTACAATTCTACTACACAAGAATGCTACACAAGTCTATCGTGATACACCCTATGTAATTACGATTCAGCTTCTCTTATTTAAATTCAGCTTAAGTCGCAAGACATTGCGTAAGTATTATTCAGCTTAAGTCAAAAGACATTGCCGCACAACTATGTTCAATTCTATATATAGTATACTTCAACTATATATTCCAACAACATGTAATTTCCAATTACAATAGAAGGTCAAGAGTGTTTACCTCGATAAGCCCAAAATTATCCGAGTTTATATGTCGATCCTGAGCAAGGTTTCGCTCCTACTCCGAGCGCTCCAACCCGCTACAAACAACCCTTAGAAGTTCTAACCAACTTCTACTTAACACTTCAACTACGGGTGAAGATTTACTTAGGGTTTCGTTTTTGTGGTGAGGAAGTATAATAGTATTTTCGGCTTTTGTAAAAGTGTAACCTTGGGAATACTATAAGGTATTTGGGCCAAGGTATTTGGGCATTATAACAATACTAGGAGAGTATTTCTATACCACAAAAAGGGGGGTATTATACGAAAACAACTAGGCTAGGGGGGGGGGGGTACCCCACGGCTAACCACTACAAAGGGGGAGGGGGAAGCTCTCGGCCAAGCTCACTCAAGGGGGAGGGGGTGTGGTGGACGAAAACAACAAGAGGGAGAGGGAGGGATTTTTCAAGACTTAGACAATTTTTGGATGAATAAGTTCATCAACTTAGAGGGGTATTTATAGGTCAAGAAATGGCCAACCAATGGCCAAGATCTATCCAAGTGTAAGGCAAGTGTAAGGTCAAGATGAAGCCATGTGTTTGTGGGTCCCACTTGCTCATCAACTACACAAAATATCCTACCTAACCCTTGACCACAATTTTTGCACAAAAAACGTGCCCATTTTTCCCTTTGGCCGTCCACTTCCTTCCAATGTGAGGGTGACACATGTCACCCTCCCGTTGGTCCAAAATGTTTCGTCTCTCGGAAAAATCCGCAAAAATTATTAATGGCATAGCCGGAATTTTCCCTACGAAAGCTGTGGAAACGTTTCGTCGAAAAACGACTCCTTTCGGTACTTGTGCACAAAATTTCATTCTTGCCTAATCTTTAAGGCTCAAATTTATATACGTACGCCCTCACTTACATACCCTGGAAATACGGGGTATAACAACTCAAGTCTCTTATTTTCGAAAGGTTTCGTAGTTCATAGTCTTAATCACTTAATAATATAATTCTCTTTTAAAACAATCTGAGAAACATATGCCTTATGTGTGAGTAGGTTATTCTTGTTCATAACAATCTTATTAAAGCAGCCATGATCTAGGAAATGTAATATCATTTTGTCTCATCTTAGCTTCTATGCAGATGGAGGTTTCTACTGGTTTTAATAATACTTAATTAGTCAATACATTTCCCTTTATTAGCGATGCAGTGGTTTGTTCTGTTATACCCCGTAGTTCTAGGGTATATATGTGAGGATGTGCGTACGAGAATACGACAAAATTTTTGTAAAGAAATGAAGATGTGATTTTTCGACGGAAAAGTTTCCGGTTTTTATAAAGGAAAAGGTTCGTTAATGGGAATTGGATTCCCAGATTTGGTATTTGAACTTCTTGGATTATATTAGAATTTTGGGATTTTATTTTCAGAAATGGTCACGTGGGGCCCACAGGAGAAATTTACGGTTTTGTGGGGCCCGCTTTGTTTTTGAGATTTTCGGTATTTTGGACATTTTCGGAAGACGAAATATTTTGGACGAGTAATGGGGCGACACGTGTCACCCCCTTGAGTGGCCATGCGGGCCGAAATTGGTGGGACAATTGGCTAGCCACTTGTCCCCTTGGCCGAATGGCCATGACACTTGGAAGCCTAAATCGTTGGCCATGTGGTGTGGTGGGACCCACACACACATGGCCCAATCTTGACCATACACTTACATTGATCTTGGCCCTTGATTCTTCTATAAATACCCCCTTAGCTTGAAGCATAATTTCATCCCTCACTTGAATACTTTCCAAAGCAAATACTCCCTCCCATTTGAAGTGTTTTCCTCCCCCCCTCTTGTGTAGAAAATACCTTGTGTATTGTTGTATAATCCCAAATACCTTGGCCTAGTATCCCTAGTAGTATTCCAAAGTTGTTTTAATACTAGGAGCCCGGAAATGCTACTTTATTCCAATAGTCGCAAAATGAAACCCTAGAAAACCTTCATAAGCTTGGTTGAAGTGTTAAGAGAAGTTGTTTAGAAACTTCTAAGGGTCGCTTGGAGCGGGTTGGAGCGTAAGAAATTGGAGCTAAGCATTGCTCAGGATCGACAAATAATCTTGGATAATTTTGGGCTTATCGAGGTAATAATCTATGTCCCCTATTGTAATTGGATATTACATGTTGTAGTAGTTATACTTGAGTATATTATATTTGAAGGATGATTATAAAGGATTGAACTGTATTTACATTGGACTGTACTTACAGTAGACTCGTGTAGTATTATTGTGAAGCAGAATTGAACACGTCCGGTTAGACGTGTAATCCCCTGAGAGTTGTTGTCCTGGTAGCGGACCTTGATAGGGGAGGAGATTTATGTGGTTACGGGGGGGGGGGGGAGGTGCTGCCGAATTTTCTGTAGAATAAGGAATCTGGTATTTAGAATATTCTACGAAGAGATCTAGAAGTTGATAGACGTTTTTTATGGCCAGTATAGGTGGAAGTACTACGAGTAGCGTATTCTACTTGAAGGGTGGAAAAGGCTAGCAATGTTGTAGTACTTGGAGCATTTTGCTAATTGTCGATAATCGTCGCGAGGTATGTGAACCTCTTCCAATCTTTTTTAGCATGATTGTTCTGAACTATGTAGTACGGTAGACGTACATGTGCTAAGTAAATAAATTGGTTAAAAACATAAGGTGTTATAATAGCTTTATGAGAAGTTAGTTATAACGACTTTATGTAGGTAAAAGAATGATTTATTGATTTTAGAAGTTAAGAGACTTGATCTTGAAAGATAAGAGACTTGACTTATAAATGACTTGATAGGAAATATTAAGGACTTGGTTTGTGTTAAACAGTTGTGAAACCTCATTCGCGAGTAATGAGTATTTGGTATTTAAAAGGAACTTGATTTCTAAAAGAAAAGAGACTTGAGGAATTAAAGAGTTCTTGGTTTAAAAGAGAGGCATGGTTTTGTCTTAAATTGGTTTAAAACATAAGGTGTTATAACAGCTTTATGGGAAGTTAGTTATAACGACTTTATGAAAGCAAAATAATGGTTTTATCATTAGTTTTAAAATGGTAACTTGATTTAAGTATAGGTTACTTGTTTTGAAAAGAGTAAGTATTTGAGTTTTAAAGAGTATACCTGATGTTGTTTTAAAAGAAAGGCACTTGGTTTAAAAAGTATAGAGTACTTGATTTTAAAAGTCTCGTAAAGGTTTTTACGAAAGTAAAGTAATTTGGTTTGTAAAGGAAATGTGTTTTTTTTATACTACGAGTATTAGTATCTTTTACGTAAAAAGAGGTCTTTTTGAAAGAATGAAAGTGGGTATTATTTTTGGGTTTGAAACCCGTATTGTTGACATAAAATGAAAGTACCTTGAGTTGTGTGTAACTTGCCTATGTTTGCGTGTGATAGCCTTGTTGTGCCAGTATTGTATTTCTATACCACCGTCTCGATGGAGGTAGGTTGATTTGTTATGATCTTACTTGGGCGTCTGCAGCGGTGACGGAGGATTCCAAGTGCGCTCGTTGATAGCGTTATACCATGGACTAGCTCTACATGAGATTTTACTGATTCGACCTTGGTATCGGTGGTTGGCTTCGTACTTGCCCCGCCTCGTGGCTGATTCGGCCTTGGTACCGGTAGTTAGCCTTCGTGACTTGCCCGTTCGGTTTAGTGACGATGTCTCGTGACACGCCTTGGTACCTAGTAGTTAGCCTTCAGACTTGCCGCCACCACGTGACACGACCTTGGTACCTGGTAGTCGGCTTTCGTACTTGCCCCATGTCAGCTTCGTGGTTTGGTTGTATAGTATTGTTAGTACGACCTTTGTATCTAGTAGTTGGCTTTCGTACTTGCCCCGGTCAGTTGATGATGCGGCTGTGGTATCTGGTAGTTAGCGCCCGTACTTGCCAGACGGTTGTTATGACAGGTGGGACCTAGTGTTCATGTGTACTTCTTGGTGTGATTATATCATAGACTGCCGACAGTGAGGAAGGCATTCCACGGGCATGATTGATGTTGTGGGCGTGAGACCCATAGTTATATTTGAGTAATGACTTTGAGGGCGTGAGTCCCTGACTTGACGTGACTGCTTACATATTATGTACTGTAGTTTGGTTATCATATATGTCTCGCTTTTATATAGACTACTATGATTTCATTTACTGATTTTCGCCACATACTTGGTACTGTTATCGACCTCCTTCGGGGGGCTGCGTTCATGCCGCAGGTAGGGGTACATCGGTTGTGGATCCTCGCTCATAGGATCAGAGTTCAGCATTTTGGGAAGCTTCGTTTCTCCGGAGGCTTATCTTTGGTATAGTCCTCTGTCAGTGTAGTTACTTGTACATTCAGGGGTATGGCGGGGCCCTATCCCGTCATAGTTATGGTTACATTCTTAGAGGTCTGTAGTACTGTTGTGGGCAGGGTTTGTGAAAGGATTTAACTGTTCAGGTTGATATATATATGTATACATTTAGGAAGGTGACCGTTTTGGTTAGCCTGCTTCATACTTTATGTCTTGTCTCATGTTTTAGTTTTTATTTCCGCTGATTTTCTCTGATGTTGTATCACTAGGGTGCTCGGGGTAAGGCACCAATCATGGGCCCGGGATCGGGTCGTGACAAAAGTGTTATCAGAGCAGTTAGTCCTCGGAAAGTGTCTACAGACCGTGTCTAGTAGAGTCTTGATTATCGGTGTGTTGTGCACCACATCTATAATCAGGAGGCTGCAGGACATTTAGGATTGGTTTCCATTCTTCTCACTCTGAGATCGTGCCTTAGAGCTGTGTTGTAAGTTGGACTCCCTCTGACGTATTCTTTTATATCAGTTATGCCTCCACGCAAGGCAACCAGAGCCCAGAAGGGCAAGGCAGCAGAGGGAGCTGCGAGTAGAGCACGGAGGGTTACCAGGGCAGAGGCCCAGTTTTTACCCGAGGTGGTGCTACAGACGGCGGATTCTACGATGCCGCCAGCCCCAGCAGAGTTTAGAGCCGCAGCAGTGGCTGCTGAGACCACAGTACCTGAGCCTCCAGTCCCACAGCCTGGAGCAGAGGAGTTGGGGTACAAAGAGATGGCCCGATCGCCGTGATCGTGGCGAACATGAGATAGGCCGATACGATTCAGCCCAAGAGTACCCGTGGTTCACCCGAAGTCGGATAGTTTGAGGCTACGGGACTTTACGAGTTGTAACTGCGAGTTCTACGGTCGAGGCACGAGGATGATCCGCAGGAGTTCATCAAGCGATTCTGTGGATCGTAGAGTGATCAAGGCTTCGGAGACCGAGTCAGTGGTCTTGGGTTCACATCGGCTGCGTGATACTGCAGTCGACTGGTTTGATTCGTGGGAGCTGTCCCGGGGAGGGCATGCACTTCCAGCCGTATGGAACGAGTTCTCAGAGGCATTTCTTACACATTTCTTGCCCCCACAGATGAAGAGGGCTCGGGCCGACAGATTTTTGATGTTGAGGCAGGACGGGCGTACGGTTCGGGAGTACAATGTGGAGTTCGACTCATTGGCTCGGTATGTCCCCGCGTTAGTAGCTAGTATGGAGGACAGAGTGCACCGCTATGTCACAGGGCTAGACGATTATTTGGCAGAGAGTTGCTCGGGTGTAGCTCTTCAGCCGGGCATGGACATTGCCCGCATGCAGGCTTATGCACTTGGATGTGAGGCACGGAGAGGTCGACGGAATGACCGGGATCAGCAGAAGAGGGCCAGAACAACAGGGTCTTTTGGCGACTTTCGAGGCGGACCGCCTCAGCAGCAGACTAGTTATGCGCCTCCGCCAGTACCGAGTGGCCCTCCACGCGATCTTCGGACGTTCGGGATATTCGAGGCAGGTCGTGGCTCCTGTGTTTGACTTTCGGGAGTAAGTGCTCCGGATAAGGTCACCCTTGTCTCGATGGCGTTGTGGGAAACTTCATAAGGGAGAGTGTCGTACTAATTTGGGAGATTGTTATTCTTGCGGCCATTTGGCGTTTAGATCGTCCGTGGGTAGCATGGTGGATTAGCACAGACACGAGATCGATTGCGGTTCTTCACCTTCCATAGCTAGGCAGGATGTTCATGCACCGGCAGGCCACGGCAGAGGTCGCGGTGGAAGTTCCCAGTTTTAGCGGTCCTTTGAACCGCCTATTTACAGGTATATCCTTAACCCTATAGAGACTAGTATGTATTGATATTATGATGATGTGTTAAGTGTTATGATCGGATAGCTTTGAGTTAAGGTGATTTAAAAGCCTGGTTAGTGAAAAAGGTAAGTCTAGGGATGAGAAATTGTGAACCTTAGAATATTACAGTTGAGACCTTAGGTGTAAGGCCGTCATGAGTAAAGGATTTTGCAGAAGATCCTTGTCGGAGTGCATTATATGCATAGGGTGTATTAGTGTGATAATTCCATGGGTAGTGTAAGATGAAAGTGGTAGCTTTCAGGACTTGTATAGGTAGGGTTGTTCCGGACCTGGGAACAAGAGCCTGGTGCGATTATGGGTCGGGTTGAGGACCATTCGCGGGTCAACCCGCAGCCCGAAAGGAGATGTGGTCAATTTGAGGTGGTCCCGCCAGGTGGTAGGATCACGAGGGTGCGAGGCCCAAGTTTAGGTAACCATCGTATGAGTTCGTGGATGTGTTCGACTAGAATCGGATCGTGAAGGCCGGGAATGGCCTTAGAGGAATTGAAGCAGTAACTGAAGTGTGGAACGTGTATTAGAAAGAGTTCAGGTGTGCGAGAAGGGTACGACGAGTAAGAAAAGAAGCGGACGCGTGATATGAAAACGGAAGTGATAATTTCTTTTGTGAAGTGAAGATGTGAAGGGAGTATCCTTTAGACCTTGGGTGTGAGCTTTTTGTGATATTAGAGGTGATTCCTCGTTGGCTCGGATTTGTATGTTATACTATGGCCATTGATGGCATGATTGGATTCGAAAGTATAGTAGTAAAGACTATACCGGCGCATGTGTGTTTGGAGACTTAGAAGGAACATTCGGGACGAATGTTTCTAAGGGGGGAAAAATGTTATACCCCGTAGTTCCAGGGTATATATGTGAGGATGTGCGTACGAGAATACGACAAAAATTTTGTAAAGAAAGGAAGATGTGATTTTTCGACGGAAAAGTTTCCGGTTTTTGTAAAGGAAAAAGGTTCGTTAATGGGAATTGGATTCCCAGATTTGGTATTTGGACTTCTTGGATTATATTAGAATTTTGGGATTTTATTTTCAGAAATGGTCACGTGGGGCCCACGGGAGAAATTTACGGTTTTGTGGGGCCCGCTTTGTTTTGGACATTTTCGGAAGACGAAATATTTTGGACGTGTAAGGGGGCGACACGTGTCACCCCCTTGAGTGGCCATGTGGGCCGAATTGGAGGGACAAGTGGCTAGCCACTTGTCCCCTTGGCCGAATGGCCATGACACTTGGAAGCCTAAATCGTTGGCCATGTGGTGTGGTGGGACCCACACACACATGGCCCAATCTTGACCATACACTTACATTGATCTTGGCCCTTGATTCTTCTATAAATACCCCCTTAGCTTGAAGCATAATTTCATCCCTCACTTGAATACTTTCCAAAGCAAATACTCCCTCCCCTTTGAAGTGTTTTCGTCCCTCCCCCCCTCTTGTGTAGAAAATACCGTGGGTAGTGTAGTATAATCCCAAATACCTTGGCCTAGTCTCCCTAGTAGTATTCCAAAGTTTTTTTAAAATGCTACTTTATTCCAATAGTCGCAAAATGAAACCCTAGAAAACCTTCATAAGCTTGGTTGAAGTGTTAAGAGAAGTTGTTTAGAAACTTCTAAGGGTCGCTTGGAGCGGGTTGGATCGTAAGGAATTGGAGCTAAGCGTTGCTCATGATCGACATATAATCTTGGATAATTTTGGGCTTATCGAGGTAATAATCTATGTCCCCTATTGTAATTGGATATTACATGTTGTAGTAGTTATACTTGAGTATATTATATTGGAAGGATGATTATAAAGGATTGAACTGTATTTACATTGGACTGTACTTACAGTAGACTCGTGTAGTATTATTGTGAAGCAGAATTGAACACGTCCGGTTAGACGTGTAATCCCCTGAGAGTTGTTGGCCTGGTAGCGGGCCTTGATAGGGGAGGAGATTTATGTGGTTACGGGGTGGGGGGGGGGAGGTGCTGCCGAATTTTCTGTAGAATAAGGAATCTGGTATTTAGAATATTCTACGAAGAGATCTAGAAGTTGATAGACGTTTTTATGGCCAGTATAGGTGGAAGTACTACGAGTAGCGTATTCTACTTGAAGGGTGGAAAAGGCTAGCAAGGTTGTAGTACTTGGAGCATTTTGCTAATTGTCGATAATCATCGCGAGGTATGTGAACCTTTTCCTATCTTTTTTAGCATGATTGTTGTGAACTATGTAGTACGGTAGACGTACATGTGCTAAGTGAATAAATTGGTTTAAAACATAAGGTGTTATAATAGCTTTATGGGAAGTTAGTTATAACGACTTTATGTAGGTAAAAGAATGATTTATTGATTTTAGAAGTTAAGAGACTTGATCTTGAAAGATAAGAGACTTGACTTATAAATGACTTGATAGGAAATATTAAGGACTTGGTTTGTGTTAAACAGTTGTGAAACCTCATTCGCGAGTAATGAGTATTTGGTCTTTAAAAGGAACTTGATTTCTAAAAGAAAAGAGACTTGAGGAATTAAAGAGTTTTGGTTTAAAAGAGAGGCATGGTTTTGTCTTAAATTGGTTTAAAACATAAGGTGTTATAACAGATTTATGGGAAGTTAGTTATAACGACTTTATGAAAGAAAAAGAATGGTTTTATCATTAGTTTTAAAATGGTAACTTGATTTAAGTATATGTTACTTGTTTTGAAAAGAGTAAGTATTTGAGTTTTAAAGAGTATACCTGATGTTGTTTTAAAAGAAAGGCACTTGGTTTAAAAAGTATAGAGTACTTGATTTTAAAAGTCTCGTAAAGGTTTTTACGAAAGTAAAGTAATTTTGGTTTGTAAAGGAAATGTGTTTTTTTGATACTACGAGTATTAGTATCTTTTACGTAAAAAGAGGTCTTTTTGAAAGAATGAAAGTGGGTATTATTTTTGGGTTTGAAACCCGTATTGTTGACATAAAATGAAAGTACCTTGAGTTGTGTGTAACTTGCCTATGTTTGCGTGTGATAGCCTTGTTGTGCCAGTATTGTATTTCTATACCACCGCGTCTCTCGATGGAGGGCCGGTTGATTTGTTATGATCTTACTTGGACGTACCGGCAGTGACGGAGGATTCCACGGGTGCGCTCCTGTTGATAGCGTTATTCCATGGACTAGCTCTCCATGAGGTTTTTACTGATTCGGCCTTGGTATCTGGTGGTTGGCTTTCGTACTTGCCCCGTCTCGTGGCTGATTCGGCCTTGGTACCTGGTAGTTAGCCTTCGCACTTGCCCCGTTCAGTTTAGTGACGAAGTCTCGTGACACGGCCTTGGTACCTGGTAGTTAGCCTTCGTACTTGCCCCGGTCAGCTACGTGACACGGCCTTGGTACCTGGTAGTCGGCTTTCGTACTTGCCCCGTGTCAGCTTCGTGGTTTGGTTGTATAGTATTGTTAGTACGGCCTTGGTATCTAGTAGTTGGCTTTCGTACTTGCCCCGGTCAGTTGATGATGCGGCTTTGGTATCTGGTAGTTAGCCTTCGTACTTGCCCCGTACGGTTGTTATGACACAGGTGGGACCTAGTGTTCATGTGTACTTCTTGGTGTGATTATATCATAGATCGCCGGTGATGAGAAGGCATTCCACGGGCATGATTGATGTTGTGGGCGTGAGACCCATAGTTATATTTGAGTAATGACTTTGAGGGCGTGAGTCCCTGACTTGACGTGACTGCTTACATATTATGTACTGTAGTTTGGTTATCATATATGTCTCCTGTTTTATATAGACTACTATGATTTCATTTACTGATTTTGATTTCACATACTTAGTACTGCATCGAGCTCCTTGCGGCTGCGTTCATGCCGCAGTAGGTACATCGGTTGTGGATCCTCGCCATAGGATCACGATCAACATTTTGGGAAGCTCCGTTTCTCCGAGGCTTATCTTTAGTATAGTCCTCGCCGTGTAGTTACTTGTACATTCAGGGGTATGGCGGGGCCCTGTCCCGTCATAGTTATGGTTACATTCTTAGAGGTCTGTAGTACTGTTATGGGTAGGGTTTGTGAAAGGATTTAACTGTTCAGGTTGATATATATATGTATACATTCAGGAAGGTGACCGTTTTGGTTAGCCTGCTTCATACTTTATGTCTTGTCTCATGTTTTAGTTTTTATTTCCGCTGATTTTCTCTGATGTTGTATCACTAGGGTGCCCGGGGTAAGGCACCAGTCACGGGCCCGGGATCGGGTTGTGACATGTTCGATACTTATTCTCATTTCCGAAATCAATATAAGGCGTTCATAACAATTAAGTAAACTGTTCCTTTTATCTCTCTTAAGTCGTTATACCTAACTTCCCATAAAGCTAGTATAACTCTTAAGCTTTTAAAACCAAGTATTACTCTTCTATCAAAAACGATTCTTAATTCTTTTGAAATACTTCAAGATTCTTATTATTTAGACTCAAGTCAAAAGACATCGCAGTAAAACCACGTTCAGTTAACACACGTACGTCTATCGTACTATATATATTCTTTTAAAATATCATGCTCAAGAGGATAGGAAGAATCACATACCTCGCGACGATTATCGACAAATAGCAAAACGCTCCACCGCTAAAACCCGGCTAGCCTTGTCCACCTTTCAAGTAGAACATGCTACTCGTAACTTTCAACCTATAAAGGCCATATACGTCTATCAACGCGTCTAGACTACTCTGTAGAATATTCTAAGCGAGGGTTCTCTATTCTACGGAAAATCGGGCAGCACTTCCACCCGTTAAACTACACAAGTTCATCAGTAAATACAGTCTATGTAAATCTGATTCAATCTTCTTCTTTAATATTCTTCTGATGTGATTTCAATTCAATTCTCTTTTCTAATATCCTTCTATATATCTTATACTCACTTCTATACTACTACAGTATGTAATTTCCAATTACAATAGAAGGACAGGAGTATTTACCTCGATAAGCCCAAAATTATCCAAGTTTAAATGTCGATCCTGAGCAAGGTTTAGCTCCTAATCCGTGCGCTCCAATTCGCTCCAAGAAACCCTTAGAAGTTCTACACAACTTCTACTTACTACTTCAACCACTATGAAGATTTTTCCCTAGGGTTTCGTTTTGTGACTAAAGAAAGTATAGTAGTATTTCCGGGCTCTTAGTATAGGGGTAACCTTGGAATACTACAAGGTATTTGGGCCAAGGTATTTTGGAATAGTAACAATACTTGGAGAATACTTTTCTACCAAGGGGGGGGGGGGGTATTTCACGAGAACAACTCAAGAGGGGGGGGGGGGTTAGTTTCGGCCAAGGCTTCACAAAGGGGGAGGGGGTGCTCTTGGACGAGAGCCTTTCAATGGGGGAGGAAGTTTTGAGACTTGGAAATTTTGTTTTGTGGATGAAGAATAAGTCTTGAACTTAAGGGGTATTTATAGGCCAATCAATGGCCAATATTAAGGCAAGTGGAGGGCAAGTGGAGGGTGAAGATTTGGGCAAGTGTACCTTATCCATCTACTACACAAATATCCTACCTAACCTTGACCAATGTTTTAGGCCACAAAAACGTGCCAAGATTGCCCACAATTGCCGTCCACTTGAGGGTGACAAGTGTCGCCCTCTCGTTGGTCCAAAATATTTCATCTCTCGGAAAAATCCGCAAAAATAATAAATGTCGCAACCGTAATTTTCCCTTCGCAAGGTTCGGAAAACTTTTCGTCGGAAAACAATTCTTTTCGTTAGTTGTGCACAAATTTCGTCCCTTATGCCTAACTAAGGCTTAAACTTTTGTACGTACGTCCTCACATACATACTCTTGGAAATACGGGGTATAACATTCTCCCCTCCTTAGAAACATTCGTCCCGAATGTTCCTTCTCAAGACTGATAACGATAAAGTTCCTCATAGCTTAATCGGTTTGCAAATGCCACACATGGCCACAATACAACACGCGCAAATACTTAAATCCAAGTCCACAAGGAACCACCTCTAGCATCACAAAAGCTCCCACTTCAAGGGCTAAAAGATACTCCCTTCGCACCTTTACTTCACATAAGAAATGATCACTTCTATTCTCTTAACCTATGCTCGCCTCTCCCCTTTCTCGTTGTACCCTCGAACTCTTCCTACTATACGCACTACCTTTCCGTTATTGCTTCAGTTTCCAAAATCTCGGGGTTACTATCTCCGACTTGGTCATCACTAACTGGGAACACTCTGGATGGATCTCCGATACTTTTCCGAACATAGCAACATGAAAGACCGGACGTACTACCTCCTGCGTCGGACGGCAAAGCTAACTTATAGGCAACCTGGCCTATTCTCCAAATGATCTGAAAATGCTCCAAGTACCTCGACCCGCTATCGCGCAAAACTCTTGTTCCCCCGATCCGGAACAATCTCACAATCATACCACTTTTGTCACGAAAACCTAGTGGTCTTCTTAGCTCAACTACCCCCTTTCATTTCACACTACTCAGGGACTTATCACACAAATATATCTCACGTAACTATGCACTCCGATAAGGGTCAAACAAATAAATCTTTTACTCAAGATGGCCTCGCCTCTAAGGTTTCCACGTATAAAACTCTAAGGCTCACACTTTCCCTATCCCCAATCTAACCCTTTTTAACTAACCAAGATTTCTAATCACAATTAACACCATGCTATCTGAACATAACACTTAAGATATACTCATCTTATCACACATACTAATCTCTAGAGGGTTAAGGATATACCTGAATCTACGGCTTCACTCCCCTTTGTCGTTCTAATCAATCCTTCCCTGTTGGGCGCATAGCTAGGGAAGGTGATGAACTAGCCACTGACCCTGAAGGCTGAGTCTCTACATTCGCATCACCTCTGGTCGGACAATTTCTCGCAAAATGGCCCTGCTGGCCGCAAGCATAACAAGCTGTCGAAGAAGCACGACACTCCCCACAATGACACCTACCACAACGGCCACACCGAGGTGGGGGTGGCCTCCTCAACAACACCCTTCCTCTCCGAACCACCGAATCGCAATCGACCGATGGTGAGTCCTCCTACTTGCATCCCTCCTACTTGAACATTCTCTCGTCACATGGCCCTGACGGCCGCAGGTAAAACAAGTACCAACAAAAAGACGACATTCCACGGGATGGCGCCGCACATCGTGAACACCGAGGAAAATCGAATCCACCGGGCCGAACCTACATGTATCACGTGAACGAAGCCCGAGCTCGACCAACTCCTGCATTGTTATAACCCGTATTTCCGCAGTACGACGCGTGACGTACAAAAGTTTAAGCCTTAAGTAGGCAAAGGGACGAAATTTTGTTCACAACCCCCGAAAAGAATTGTTTTCCGACGAAACGTTTTCCAAACTTTGCGAAGGGAAAATTACGGCTGTAACATTTATTATTTTTGCGGATTTTTTCGAGAGATGAAATATTTTGGAACAACGAGAGGGTGACACTTGTCCCTCAAGTGGACGGCATTGGAAGGGACTTCTTGGCACGTTTTTAGCCTTTTTCTTGGTCAAGGATTAGGTAGGATATTTTGTGTAGTAGATGAGCAAGTGGGACCCACAAACACTTGTCCAAATCTTGACCCTCCACTTGCCCACCACTTGTCTTAATCTTGGCCATTGATTTCCCTATAAATACCCCCCTTGAGTTGAAGACTTCTTCATCCCTAAAACATTTTCTAGTCTTGAAAATCCTTCCCCCCCTTTCTTGTTGCTCTCGTCCAAAGAGCACCCCTCCCCCTTGAGAAGGCCTTGGCCGAAACAACCCCCCCCCCTTTGCCTAGTTGTTCTCGTAAAATACCCCCACATTGTAGAAAAGTATTATCCAAGTATTGTTACTATTCCAAAATACATTGTCCCAAAAAACTTGTAGTATTACAAGGTTACACCTATACTAAAAGCCCGAAATACTATTATACTTCAGTCACAAAAACGAAACCCTAAGGAAAATCTTCATAGTCGGTTGAAGTATTAAGAAGAAGTTGCGTAGAACTTCTAAGGGTTGTTTGGAGCGGGTTGGAGCGCCCATAGTAGGAGTTAAACGTTGCTCAGGATCGACATTTAAACTTGGATAATTTTGGGCTTATCGAGGTAAATACTCTTGTCCTTCAATTGTAATTGGAAATTACATACTGTGGTAGTATAGAAATGAATATAAGACACATAGAAGGATATTACAGAAGAGAATTGAACTGAAATCACATCAGAAGAATATTAAAGAAGAAGATTGAATCATTTACATAGATCAGATTCTGATGAGACTTGTGTAGCTTAACGGGTAGGGAAGTGTCACGCCCCGAACCCGGGCCCGTGACTGGTGGCTTACCCCGGGCACCCAAGTAGACATACATCAGAGTAATCAGCGGAATATAAAACAAGACATGAAGTGTGAAACAGTTATCTGAGAAAAGTTGCCTTTCGGCATATATATATAAAAACTTAAATCCGAACAGTTACATCCCTTTTTACAAACTCTGCCCATAACAGTACTACAGACCTCTAAGAATGATATAAAAACAATGGCGGGATAGGGCCCCGCCATACCCCTGAATGTAAGTACCTACAACGACAGGGGACTATACCCAAGATAAGCCTCCGGAGAAACGGAGCTCTATGAGCGAGGATCAACACTAGTGTACCTCTACCTGCGGCATGAACGCACTTCAAGGAGGTCGATAACAGTACCAAGTATGTGAAATCAAAATATCAGTAAATGAAATCATAGTAGTCTATATAAAGCAGGAGACATGTATGATAACCAAACTACAGTGCACAATAAATAAGCAGTCATGTCAAGTCAGGGACTCACGCCCTCAAAGTCATCATTCAAATATAACTATGGGTCTCACGCCCACAACATCAATCATGCCCGTGGAATACCTTCCTCACTGCCGGCAGTCTAATATATAAAAGCACCAAGGAATACACATGAACACCAGGTCCCACCTGTGTCAAAATAAAACCGTACGGGGTAAGTACGAAGGCATAGCCGACTACTAACACCCACAGTACCAACAAGGTCATAAACTGTATCAGGAGGTCTGTCTAGACCGCCACATGATCGAAGCTGGCCACTCGCCTGCAGTATCAAATGTGCGCGTCTAGTCCTGGAACTTCCCGCAGCTCCGCATAGGCCACACACATAGGCCCGCATGAGGTATTCCCCGCATCGAGGGTAGCTACTCCCCGACATCGTCCTGGACTCGCAGTCCGCATGGCCACATAGACTGCATGACCACAAAGGCCGCACACTAACCTGGAACTCTCGTAGCTCCGCATAGGCCCCCTGAACCCGCATGAGGTATTCTCGAATCATGGTCCCAAACCGCCTGAGGTATACCCCGCATCGGAGGGCAGCTTAACCCCCGGTATCATGTCAAGAGGTGAGTGATATAATACTAACATAACAGCTTATCGTTAAACAACATAAGCACAACAAGGGAAACCCCTTTACACAAACATCACAAGATACTAACACACGTAGCATCCTAACATGTTTACTTATCAAATCAACAAGAAAGTATTACAAGGCTATCACAAACCAACACAATCAAGTTATTCATACAAGGTACCTTCTACTTTATGTTAACAAGTTCGGGTTTTTATCCCCAAAGTACTTCATACATTAACTCTTTAAAAGATTCGTTTCTTTCACAAAAGTCACACAATACCCGTAGTATAAAAATAGAGTGACTATCTTTTTAAGTAACCCAAAACACTTTCCTTTGTAAAACCAAGTAACAACATTATTTTCCAAACGTTCAAGTTTGCCTAATTTCAAATGCTCAAGTTTCTCATTTTCGAAGGGTTTCGTAGTTCATAGTTTTAATCACTTAATAATATAATTCTCCTTTAAAACAATTTGAGAAACATATGCCTTATGTGTGAGTAGGTTATTCTTGTTTATAACAATCTTATTAAATCAGCCATGATCTAGGAAATGTAATATCATTTTGTCTCATCTTAGCTTCTATGCAGATGGAGGTTTCTACTGGTCTTCATAATACTTTATTAGTCAATACATTTCCCTTTATTAGCGTTGTTGTGGTTTGTTCGATACTTATTCTCATTTCCGAAATCAGTAAAACATTATTCCTTTACAAACCAAGTACTCATTACTCACGAATGAGGTTTCACACTTTTAACAAAATTCATATTAATTCAATTAAGTCAAGTCTCTTATCTTTTAAGATCAAGTCTCTTATCTTTTAAGATCAAGTCTCTTAACTTCTAAAATCAATAAACCATCTTTTTTATCTCTCTTAAGTCATTATACCTAACTTCCCATAAAGCTAGTATAACTCTTAAGTTTTTAAAACCAAGTATTACTCTTCTTTCAAAAAGGTTTCTTAATTCTTTTGAAATACTTCAAGATTCTTATTATTTAAACTCAAGTCAAAAGACATCGGAGTAAAACCACGTTCAGTTAACACACGTACGTCTACCGTACTATATATTCTTTTAAAATATCATGCTCAAGAGGATAGGAAGAATCACATACCTCGCGACGATTATCGACAATTAGCAAAACGCTCCACCGCTATAACCCGGCTAGCCTTGTCCACCTTTCAAGTAGAACACGCTACTCGCAGTACTTTCAACCTATAAAGGCCATATACGTCTATCAACGTCTAGACTACTCTGTAGAATATTCTAAGCAGAGGGTTCTCTATTCTACGGAAAATCGGGCAGCACTTCCCTACCCGTTAAACTACACAAGTCTACTGTAAATACAGTCCTATGTAAGTACATTTCAATCCTCTGTAATATCCTTCTATGAATCTTATATTCATTTTTATACTACTACAGTATGTAATTTCTAATTACAATAGAAGGTCAAGAGTATTTACCTCGATAAGCCCAAAATTATCCAAGTTTAAATATCGATCCTGAGCAACGTTTAGCTCCAACTCTGGGTGCTCCAACCCGCTCCGAACAACCCTTAGAAGTTCTACGCAACTTCTTCTTAATACTTCAACCAACTATGAAGATTTTCCTAAGGGTTTCGTTTTGTGACTGAAGGAAAGTATAATAGTATTTCTGGGCTTTTAGTATAGGGGTAACCTTGGAATACTACAAGGTATTTGGGCCAAGGTATTTGGGAATAGTAACAATACTTGGAGAATACTTTTCTACCAAGGGGGGGGGGGGTGTATTGCACGAGAACAACTCAAGGTAGGGGGGGTACTTTCGGCTAGCACCACAAAGAAAGGGGGGAGTACTTCTCGGCCAAAAGGCCTCACAAAGGGGGGGGGGGGTGCTCTTTGGACGAGAGCAACAAGAAGAAGGGGGGAGGATTTTCAAGACTTGGAAAAGTGTGGAGTGGATGAAGAAGTCTTCAACTAAGGGGGGGTATTTATAGGGAAACCAATGGACAAGATCAAGACAAGTGGTGGGCAAGTGGAGGGTGAGGATTTGCCCAAGTGCCCCCTAGCCATCTTCTCCTCAATTCACTCCAAACATTGACCCATGGTTTAGGCCACAAAACATGGCACAAAACGTGCACCCAATCGGCCACCACATCCGTCCACTTGAGGGTGACAAGTGTCGCCCTCTCGTTGGTCCAAAATATTTCATCTCTCGGAAAAATCCGCAAAAATAATAAATGTCGCAACCGTAATTTTTCCTTCGCAAAGTTTGGAAAACGTTTCGTCGGAAAATAATTCTTTTCGGGGTTTGTGAACAAAATTTCGTCCCTTTTCCTACTTAAGGCTTAAACATTTGTACGTACGTCCTCACGTACATACTCTGAAAATACGGGGTATAACATTCTCCCCTCCTTAGAAACATTCGTCCCGAATGTTCCTTCTAAGTCTCAAAACATACTTGCGACAGTCTAGTCTTCACTACTATACTTACGAAAACAAATATGCCACGCCTGGCCACAAAATAACACACGCGCAAATACTTAATCCAAGTCCACGAGGAATCACCTCCAACACTACAAAAGCTCCCACCCGAGGTCTAAAATATATTTCCATCGCACCCTTACTTCACAAAAGTAATGATCACTCCTATGTTCTTTACACATGCTCGCTTCTTCCCTTACTGCCGCACTTTCTCGCACACTCGAACTCTTTCTCATAACTTACCACATTTCTTATCGCTTCGCTTCCAAAATCTACGGGTTACTACCTCCAACTTGGTCATCATTAGCGGGAACACTCGATGGATCTCAGATATTTTGCGATCATAGCAACACGAAGATCGGACATATCGCTTCCTACGCTGGACGGCAATGCTAACCTATAGGCAACTTGGCCTATTTTCCAAATGATCTGGCGCCAAAGTACCTCGGCTAAGTTTCCTCTATTTTCCAAAACTCGCCACACCTTTCCGGTGGTACCTTCAAGAAGACCCACCGGTCAACTCAACTCCGCCGCCGCCGATTATCCGCACGACTTCGCTGACTCGAGTTGCCAATAATCTCTTCTGGATAAGCTTCACCCTATCCACATACTGCTGAAACAAGAATGAACCAGCTATCTGAACCTTGCCAACATCGAACCAATCGACCGACAACTTACACTTCCGCCCCTACAAGGCGTCATAAGGCGATATCCGAATACTGATTTGGTAGCTATTAAACAATCGCTCACCAGGAGGCAACAATCATCACAGCTACCCATGTTATCCAAACACTGGCCCGAGGGCGAATGCGAGCATCGAGACCCACCGAAGTTTCTAACCTCGCTCGTAATACTTCCGAAAACGAAATAGGCAGAACTGGCTCCGCGCGTCATAAGGTGAAAGTAGGCACCTCGCAGCCTTACAACCTTCCCGATATAATCATCTCGCATAACCTCTCCGAGTAAACGGTCTTGACTAAAAGACAAGATGGGCTGACCATCGCCCGACCATCGGTCGAACGCACCCACGAACTCGTACGATGGTTAACTAAACTTGGGCCTAACACCCTCGTGACCCCACCACCTGGCGAGACCACCTCGAACAGACCCCACCACATTGCAGGCCGCGGGTTGACCCGCGATCGGTCCTCAACCCGACCCGCTATCGCGCAAAACTCTTGTTCCCCGATCCGGAACAATCTCACTAATCAAGTTACGAAAACCTAGTGGTCTTCTTAGCTCAACTACCCTCTTTCATTCCACACTAGTCAAGGACTTATCACACAAATAATCTCTAGAGGGTTAAGGATATACACAGATCTCTTCGCTTCCAATCGTTCGATCCATCGCCTTTTGGCGCATAGATAGGGAAGGTGACGAACTAGCTACTGATCCTGAAGGCCGAGTCTTTACATCCGCGCCACCTCTGGTCGGACAATTTCTCGCAAAATGGCCCTGCTAGCCGCAAGCGTAACAAGCTGTCGAAGAAGTACGACACTCCCCACAATGACACTTACCACAACGGCTACATCGAGGTGGGGGTGGCCTCCTCTGGCTAGCACCCCTTCCTCTCTGAACCACTGAATCCGCAACTGATCTGGTAGGCTGAGTCCTCCTACTTACATCCCTCCTACTAGGACATCCTTTCGACACATGGCCCTGACGGCCGCAGGTAAAACAAGTACCAACTAAAAGACGACATTCCCCGGGATGACGTCTGTCACACTGTGAACACTGGGGAAAACTGAATCCGGCTGGTTGGAACCTACGTGTAGCTGTGAACCGGAAGCTCGAGTTCGACCAACTCGCATACCCCGAACGTCACGAACCTGTGGAGGACCACTGCGACCTTGGGTGGAGGCATATCTAATCTCGCCGAGGCGGTTTGCCTTGAAAGTTACCAAAGGATCCTGCCGATCGCCCTCTTCTCGCCTTGATTAATCTGTCGATCTCTACGTTTCTCGGCCTGCTGCGCATAAGCCCGTACGCAGGCCATGCTCATGCCTGACTGGAGAGCTACTCTTGCACAACCCTCTCTTAGATAGTCATCAAGACCCGTGATAAATCGGTACATAATATACTCTCTGGTTGCTAACTCTCTAGCTAGTAACAAGGTCGTCTCTTTGCAATCTATTCTTTCTGCTACTGGTCGTGGAACTGAAGGTCCAGATATCATGGCCGCAGTAGAGGAACCGCCATTGCTAAACTCTGGGCCGTGGCGACGCCGCAGAACTCCCGAATGAAGCACCACCCGGTGATGATTGGGCCTCGCACTCATAACCCTCTCGTGCTTACTCAGCCTCGCCGCCTTGCCCTTCAGGCTCGGGTTGCCTTACGCGGAGGCATAGCGGTGAGGAAAGAAATACGTTAGAGGGTCCAACTTATAACACACTCTAAGCACGATCTCGGAATGAGAAGAATGGAAACCAATCCTAAATATCCTATAGCCTCACGATTATTGGTGTGGTGCACAACACACCGATAATCAAGACTTACTAGATACTCTGTAGACACTTTCCGAGGATTAATCGCTCGATACCACTTTTGTCACGCCCCGAACCCGGGCCCGTGACTGGTGCCTTACCCCGGGCACCCAAGTAGACATACATCAGAGTAATCAGCGGAATATAAAACCAGACATGAAGTGTGAAACAATTATCTGAGAAAAGTTGCCTTTCGGCATATATATATAAAAACTTAACCGAACATTACATCCCTTTACAAACTACGCCCATAACAAGATTACATACCTCTAAGAATGATATAACAATAATGGCGGGACAGGCCGCCATACCACGAATGTAAGTACCTACAACGACAGGACTATACCCAAGATAAGCCTCCGAGAAACGGGCTCATGAGCGAGGATCAACACTGTGTACCTACTGCGGCATGAACGCACTTCAAGGAGGTCAGTACAACAGGTACCAACTATGTGAAACTGAAAATACTGTAAATGAAATCAAAGTAGTCTATATAAAGCAGGAGACATGTATGATAACCAAACTACAGTGCATAATAAATAAGCAGTCATGTCAAGTCAGGGACTCACGCCCTCAAAGTCATCACTTAAAAATAACTATGGGTCTCACGCCCACAACATCAATCATGCCCGTGGAATACCTCACCGCCAGTGATCTAAGATATAAAAGCACCAAGGAATACACCCACAGCGATGCAATAAGGTCATAAATCGTATCACGAGGTCCATGCAGACCGCCACATGATCGGCCGCCACTCGCGCGCAGATCAAATGTGCGTCTAGTCCTCGAACTTCCCGCACTCCGCATAGGCCACACACGTAGGCCCGCATGAGGTATTCCGCGTCGGTGGTAGCTACTCCCGGCATCGCCCGACTCGCACCGCGTGGCCACATAGACCGCATGACCACAAAGGCCGCACACTAACACGGAACTCGTAGCTCGCGATAGGCCCTGGACCCGCATGAGGTATTCTCGAATCATGGTCCCAGACCGCCTGAGGTATACCCCGCATCGGAGGGCAGCTTAACCCCCGGTATCATGTCAAGAGGTGAGTGATATAATACTAACATAACAGCTTATCGTTAAACAACATAAGCACAACAAGGGAAACCCCTTTACACAAACATCACAAGATACTAACACACGTAGCATCCTAACATGTTTACTTATCAAATCAACAAGAAAGTATTACAAGGCTATCACAAACCAACACAATCAAGTTATTCATACAAGGTACCTTCTACTTTATGTTAACAAGTTCGGGTTTTTATCCCCAAAGTACTTCATACATTAACTCTTTAAAAGATCCGTTTCTTTCACCAAAGTCACACAATACCCGTAGTATAAAAATAGAGTGACTATCTTTTTAAGTAACCCAAAACACTTTCCTTTGTAAAACCAAGTAACAACATTATTTTCCAAACGTTCAAGTTTGCCTAATTTCAAATGCTCAAGTTTCTCATTTTCAAAGGGTTTCGTAGTTCATAGTTTTAATCACTTAATAATATAATTCTCCTTTAAAACAATTTGAGAAACATATGCCTTATGTGTGAGTAGGTTATTCTTGTTTATAACAATCTTATTAAAGCAACCATGATCTAGGAAATATAATATCATTTTGTCTCATCTTAGCTTCTATGCAGATGGAGGTTTCTACTGGTCTTCATAATACTTTATTAGTCAATACATTTCCCTTTATTAGCGCTGTTGTGGTTTGTTCGATACTTATTCTCATTTCCGAAATCAGTAAAACATTATTCCTTTACAAACCAAGTACTCATTACTCACGAATGAGGTTTCACACTTTTAACAAAATTCATATTAATTCAATTAAGTCAAGTCTCTTATCTTTTAAGATCAAGTCTCTTATCTTTTAAGATCAAGTCTCTTAACTTCTAAAATCAATAAACCATCCTTTTTATCTCTCTTAAGTCGTTATACCTAACTTCCCATAAAGCTAGTATAACTCTTAAGTTTTTAATATCAAGTATTACTCTTCTTTCAAAAAGGTTTCTTAATTCTTTTGAAATACTTCAAAATTCTTATTATTTAAACTCAAGTCAAAAGACATCGGAGTAAAACCACGTTTAGTTAACACATGTACGTCTACCGTACTATATATTCTTTTAAAATATCATGCTCAAGAGGATAGGAAGAATCACATACCTCGCGACGATTATCGACTATTAGCAAAACGCTCCACCGCTATAACCCGGCTAGCCTTGTCCACCTTTCAAGTAGAACACGCTACTCGCAATACTTTCCACCTATAAAGGTCATATACGTCTATCAACGTCTAGACTACTTTGTAGAATATTCTAAGCAAAGGGTTCTCTATTCTACGGAAAATCGGGCAAAGACTTCCCACAGTTAAACTACACAAGTCTCATCAGAAATACACCCTATGTAAGTACAGTTCAATCCTCTGTAATATCCTTCTATGAATCTTATATTCATTTCTATACTACTACAGTATGTAATTTCCAATTACAATAGAAGGTCAAGAGTATTTACCTCGATAAGCCCAAAATTATCCAAGTTTAAATGTCGATCCTGAGCAACGTTTAGCTCCAACTCTGGGTGATCCAACCCGCTCCGAACAACCCTTAGAAGTTCTACGCAACTTCTTCTTAATACTTCAACCAACTATGAAGATTTTCCTAAGGGTTTCGTTTTGTGACTGAAGGAAAGTATAATAGTATTTCTGGGCTTTTAGTATAGGGGTAACCTTGGAATACTACAAGGTATTTGGGCCAAGGTATTTGAGAATAGTAACAATACTTGGAGAATACTTTTCTACCAAGGGGGGGGTGTATTTCACGAGAACAACTCAAGGTAGGGGGCGTACTTTCGGCTAGCACCACAAAGGAAGGGGGGGAGTACTTCTCGGCCAAAAGGCCTCACAAAGGGGGAGGGGTGCTCTTTGGACGAGAGCAACAAGAAGAAGGGGGGGAGGATTTTCAAGACTTGGTAAATTGTGGAGTGGATGAAGAAGTCTTCAACTAAGAGGGGGTATTTATAGGGAAACCAATGGACAAGATCAAGACAAGTGGTGGGCAAGTGGAGGGTGAGGATTTGCCCAAGTGCCCCCTAGCCATCTACTCCTCAATTCACTCCAAACATTGACCCATGGTTTAGGCCACAAAACATGGCACAAAACGTGCACCCAATCGGCCACCACATCCGTCCACTTGAGGGTGACAAGTGTCGCCCTCTCGTTGGTCCAAAATATTTCATCTCTCGGAAAAATCCGCAAAAATAATAAATGTCACAAACGTAATTTTCCCTTCGCAAAGTTTGGAAAACGTTTCGTCGGAAAACAATTATTTTCGGGGGTTGGAACAAAATTTCGTCCCTTTTCCTACTTAAGGCTTAAACTTTTGTACGTACGTCCTCACGTACATACTCTGGAAATACGGGGTATAACAGGAAGTGCTGCCCGATTTTTCCGTAAAATAGAGAACCTACTGCTTAGAATATTCTACAGAGTAGTCTAGACGTTGATAAACGTATATGGCCTTTATAGGTTGAAAGTTCTGCGAGTAGCATGTTCTACTTGAAAGGTGGACAAGGCTAGCCGGGTTATAACCATGGAGCATTTTGCTATTAGTCGATAATCGTCGCGAGGTATGTGATTCTTCCTATCCTCTTGAGCATGATATTTTAAAAGAATATATATATATATAGTACGGTAGACGTACGTGTGTTAACTGAACGTGGTTTTACTCCGATGTCTTTTGACTTGAATTTAAATAATAAGAATCTTGAAGAATTTCAAAAGAATTAAGAAACCTTTTTGAAAGAATAGTAATACTTGGTTTTAAAAGCTTAAGAGTTATACTAGCTTTATGGGAAGTTAGGTATAACGACTTAAGAGAGATAAAAAGAATGGTTTATTGATTTTAAAAGTTAAGAGACTTGATCTTAAAAGATAAGAGACTTGACTTAATTGAATTAATATGAATTTTGTTAAAAAATGTGAAACCTCATTCGTGAGTAATGAGTACTTGGGTTGTAAAGGAATAATGTTTTACTGATTTCGGAAATGAGAATAAGTATCGAACAAACCACAGCAGCGCTAATAAAGGGAAATGTATTGACTAATAAAGTATTATGAAAACCAGTAGAAACCTCCATCTGTATAGAAGCTAAGATGAGACAAAATGATATTACATTTCCTAGATCATGGCTGCTTTAATAAGATTGTTATAAACAAGAATAACCTACTCACGCATAAGGCATATGTTTCTCAAATTGTTTTAAAGGGGAATTATATTATTAAGTGATTAAGACTATGAACTACGAAACCTTTCGAAAATGAGAAACTTGAGCATTTGAAATTAGGCAAACTTGAACGTTTGGAAAATAATGTTGTTACTTGATTTTACAAAGGGAAGTGTTTTGGGTTACTTAAAAAGATAGTCACTCTATTTTTATACTACGGGTATTGTGTGACTTTTGTGAAAGAAACGGATCTTTTAAAGAGTTAATGTATGAAGTACTTTGGGATAAAAACCCGAACTTATTAACATAAAGTAGAAGGTACCTTGTATGAATAACTTGATTGTGTTGGTTTGTGATAGCCTTGTAATACTTTCTTGTTGATTTGATAAGTAAACATGTTAGGATGCTACGTGTGTTAGTATCTTGTGATGTTTGTGTAAAGGGGTTTCATTGTGCTTATGTTGTTTAACGATGTTCGTTATGTTAGTATTATATCACTCACCTCTTGACAAGATACCGGGGGTTAAGCTGCCCTCCGATGCGGGGTATACCTCAGGCGGTCTGGGACCATGATTCGAGAATACCTCATGCGGGTCCAGGGGACCTATACGGAGCTACGAGAGTTCCAGGTTAGTGTGCAGCCTTTGTGGTCATGCGGTCTATGTGGCCATGTGGACTGCGAGTCCAGGACGATGCCGGGGAGTAGCTACCCTCGATGCGTGGAATACCTCATGGGGGGCTGCGTTCATGCCGCAGGTATAGGTACACCAGTGTTGATCCTCGCTCATAGGGTCATAGTTCAGCGTTTGGGAAGCTCCGTTTCTCCGGAGGCTTATCTTGGGTATAGTACCCTGTCGTTGTAGGTACTTACATTCAGGGGTATGGCGGGGCCCTGTCCCGCCATTGTTGTTATATCATTCTTAGAGGTCTGTAGTACTGTTATGGGCAGAGTTTGTAAAAAGGGATGTAACTGTTCGGATTTAAGTTTTTATATATATATGCCGAAAGGCAACTTTTCTCAGATAATTGTTTCACACTTCATGTCTTGTTTTATATTCCGCTGACACTCGATGTATGTCTACTGGTGCGGTAAGGCACGATCACGCCCGGTTCGGGGCGTGACAAAAGTGGTATCAGGGCAGTTAATCCTCGGAAAGTGTCTACAGACCGTATGTAGTAGAGTCTTGATTATCGGTGTGTTGTGCACCACACCAATAATCAGGAGGCTATAGGATATTTAGGATTGGTTTCCATTCTTCTCACTATGAGATCGTGCTTAAAGCTGTGTTATAAGTTGGACCCCTCTAACGTATTTCTTTCCCATACCGTTATGCCTCCGCGTAAGGCGACCTGGGCCCGGAAGGGCAAGGCAGCCGAAGGAGCTGCGAGTAGAGCACAAAGGGTTACGAGGGCACAGGCCCAATCATCACCTAGGGTGGTGCTGCATTTGGGGAGTTCAGCGACGCCGCCAGTCCCAGCAGAGTCTAGCACAGCGGCAGCAGTTCCTACTGCGGCCATGATATTTGAACCTTCAGTTCCACGACCAGTAACGGAAAGTATGGATTGCAAAGAGACGACCCTGTTACTAGCTAGGGAGTTAGCAACCAGAGAGTATATTATGTACCGATTTATCACGGGTCTTGATGACTATCTAAGAGAGGGTTGTGCAAGAGTAGCTCTCCAGTCAGGCATGAGCATGGCCTGCGTACGGGCTTATGCGCAGAAGGCCGAGAAACGTAGAGATCGACAGATCAATTAAGGACAGCAGAAGAGGGCCCGATCGGCAGGATCCTTTGGTAACTTTCGAGGCAAACCGCCTCAGCAGCAGATTAGATATGCACCTCCACCAGTGCAGAGTGGTCCTCCACAGGGTTCAGGACGTTCGGGGTATGCCGGAGTTGGTCAGAACTCCAGGGCTTCCGGTTCACAGCTACACGTAGGTTCCAGCCAGCCGAATTCAGTTTTTCCCCAGCGTCATCCCGGGGAATGTCGTCTTTTAGTTGGTACTTGTTTTACCTGCGGCCGTCAAGGCCATGTGTCGAAAGGATGTCCTAGTAGGAGGGATGTAAGTAGGAGGACTCAGCCTACGCATCGATGCGGTCGGTGGTTCGGAGAGGAAGGGGTGCTAGCCAGAGGAGGCCACCCCCACCTCGGTGTAGCCGTTGTGGTAAGTGTCATTGTGGGGAGTGTCGTACTTCTTCGACAGCTTGTTATGCTTGCGGCCAGCAGGGCCATTTTGCGAGAAATTGTCCGACCAGAGGTGGCGCGGATGTAAAGACTCGGCCTTCAGGATCAATGGATAGTTCGTCACCTTCCCTAGCTATGCGCCCAACAGTAAGGTGATTGATTGGAACGACAGGAGTGAAGCAAAGAGATCTGGTATATCCTTAACCTCAGATTGTATGTGTGATAAGATAAGTATATCTTAAGTGTTACGTTCAGATAACATTGTGTAAATTGTGATTAGAAATCATGGTTAGTTAACCGGGTAAGATTGGGGGATAGGAAAAGTGTGAGCCTTAGAGTTTTATACGTGGAGACCTTAGAGGTAAGGCCATCTCGAGTAAAAGATGTATTTTTATGTTTGACCCTTATCGGAGTGCATAGTGCACGTGAGATATATTTGTGTGATAAGTCCCTGAGTAGTGTGGAATGAAAGAGGGTAGTTGAGCTAAGAAGACCACTAGGTTTTCGTAACTTGATTAGTGAGATTGTTCCGGATCGGGGAACAAGAGTTTTGCGCGATAGCGGGTCGGGTTGAGGACCGATCGCGGGTCAACCCGCGGCCTGCAATGTGGTGGGGTATGTTCGAGGTGGTCCCGCCAGGTGGTGAGGTCACGAGGGTGTTAGGCCCAAGTTTAGTTAACCATCGTACGAGTTCGTGGATGCGTTCGACCAGTAGTCGGGCCGATGAGGTCAGCCCATCTTGTCTTTTAGTCAAGACCGTTTACTCGGCAGAGGGTTATGTGAGATGATTATATCAGGAAGGTTGTAAGGCTGCACGAGGTGCCTACTTTCACCTTATTATGGGTAGGGGAGCCCAGGTTACGGCTATTTCGTTTTTTGGAAGTATTACCAGGCAGGGTTAGAAACTCAGGTGGGTCTCAGTATCGCATTCGCCCTCGGGCCAGTGTTTGGATTTCAGGGGTAGCTGTGAGGATTGTTGTCTCCTGTTGAGGGGGTGTTTAATAGCTACCATATCAGTATTCGGATATCGCCTTATGACGCCTTGTAGGGGCGGAAGTGTAAGTTGTCGGTCGATTGGTTCGATGTTGGCAAGGTTCAGATAGCTGGTTCATTCTTGTTTCAGCAGGATGTGGATAGGGTGAAGCCTATCCAGGAGAGGTTATCGGCAGCTCAGAGTCAACAGAAGTCGTGCGGATAATCGACGACGCTTGAGTTGTCGACGGTGGGTCTTCTTGAAGGTACCACCCCGGAAAGGGTGTGACGAGTTTTGGAAAACAGAGGAAACTTAGCCGAGGTACTTTGAGCGCTTTCAGATCATTTGGAAAATAGGCCAAGTTGCCTATAGGTTAGAATTGTCGTCCGACGTAGGAGGCAGTATGTCCGGTCTTTCGTGTTGCTATGATCGCAAAAT
The DNA here is from genome assembly GCA_029844215.1 of Przewalskia tangutica. NCBI lineage: Eukaryota > Viridiplantae > Streptophyta > Magnoliopsida > Solanales > Solanaceae > Przewalskia > Przewalskia tangutica. Next base: position 73,461,097 of record CM056727.1, read on the forward strand.
ATCGGAGATCCATCCAGAGTGTTCCCAGTTAATGATGACCAAGTTGGAGGTAGTAACCTGTAGATTTTGAAGCAAAGAATAAAATGTGGTAAGTTATGAGAAAGAGTTCGAGTGTACGAGAAGGGTACGACGAGTAAGGGAAGAAGCGAGCATGTGTTAAGAACATAGGAGTGATCATTACTTTTGTGAAGTAAGGGTGCGATGGAAATATATTTTATACCTCGGGTGGGAGCTTTTGGTAGTGTTGGAGGTGATTCCTCGTGGACTTGGATTAAGTATTTGCGCGTGTGTTATTTTGTGGCGAGGCGTGGCATATTTGTTTTCGTAAGTATAGTAGTGAAGACTATACTGGCGCAAGTATGTTTTGAGACTTAGAAGGAACATTCGGGACGAATGTTTCTAAGGAGGGGAGAATGTTATACCCCGTATTTCCAGAGTATGTACGTGAGGACGTACGTACAAAAGTTTAAGCCTTAAGTAGGCAAAGGGACGAAATTTTGTTCACAACCCCCGAAAAGAATTGTTTTCCGACGAAACGTTTTCCAAACTTTGCGAAGGGAAAATTACGGCTGCAACATTTATTATTTTTGCGGATTTTTCCAAGAGATGAAATATTTTGGACCAACGAGAGGGTGACACTTGTACCTCAAGTGGACGGCATTGGAAGGGACTTCTTGGCACGTTTTTAGCCTTATTCTTGGTCAAGGATTAGGTAGGATATTTTGTGTAGTAGATGAGCAATTGGGACCCACAAACACTTGTCCAAATCTTGACCCTCCACTTGCCCACCACTTGTCTTAATCTTGGCCATTGATTTCCCTATAAATACCCCCCTTGAGTTGAAGACTTCTTCATCCCTAAAACATTTTCTAAGTCTTGAAAATCCTTCCCCCCTTTCTTGTTGCTCTCGTCCAAAGAGCACCCCTCCCCCTTGAGAAGGCCTTGGCCGAAACAACCCCCCCCCCTTTGCCTAGTTGTTCTCGTAAAATACCCCCCCTCCCCTTGGTAGAAAAGTATTCTCCAAGTATTGTTACTATTCCAAAATACCTTGGCCCAAATACCTTGTAGTATTCCAAGGTTACACCTATACTAAAAGCCCAGAAATACTATTATACTTCCTTGATCACAAAACGAAACCCTAAGGAAAATCTTCATAGTCGGTTGAAGTATTAAGAAGAAGTTGCGTAGAACTTCTAAGGGTTGTTTGGAGCGGGTTGGAGCGCCCAGAGTAGGAGCTAAACGTTGCTCAGGATCGACATTTAAACTTGGATAATTTTGGGCTTATCGAGGTAAATACTCTTGTCCTTCTATTGTAATTGGAAATTACATACTGTGGTAGTATAGAAATGAATATAAGACACATAGAAGGATATTACAGAAGAGAATTGAACTGAAATCACATCAGAAGAATATTAAAGAAGAAGATTGAACTGTACTTAGGATTAACTGCTCTGTTACCACTTTTGTCACGACCCGAACCCGGGCCCGTGACTGGTGCCTTACCCGGGCACCCAAGTAGACATACATCAGAGTAATCAGCGGAATATAAAACAAGACATGATATAATATGAAGTGAAAACAGTTTATCTGAGAGAAGTTGCCTTTCGGCATATATATAAAAACACGAATCCGAACAGTTTCATCCCTTTTACAAACTCTGCCCACAACAGTACTACAGACCTCTAAGAATGATATAACAACAATGGCGGGATAGGGCTCCACCATACCCCTGAATGTAAGTACCTACAACGACAGGGGACTATACCCAAGATAAGCCTCCGGAGAAACGGAGCTTCCCAAACGCTGAACTGTGACCCTATGAGCGAGGATCAACACTGGTGTACCTCTACCTGCGGCATGAACGCAGCCCGGAGGTCGGTCAAGACAACAGTACCAAGTATGTGAACGAAAATATCAGAAATGAAATCATAGTAGTCTATATAAAGCAGGAGACATGCATGATAACCAAACTACAGTTCACAATAAATAAGCAGTCATGTCAAGTCAGGGACTCACGCCCTCAAAGTCATCACTCAAATATAACTATGGGTCTCACGCCCACAGCATCAATCATGCCCGTGGAATACCTTCCTCACTACCGGCAGTCTATGATATAAAAGCACCAAGGAATACACATGAACACCAGGTCCCACCTGTGTCATAATAAAACCGTACGGGGTAAGTACGAAGGCATATCCGACGACTAAAACCGATGCATCAACAAAGTCATAAATCGTATCACGAGGTCTTTCTAGACCGCCATATGATCGGCCGCCACTCGCCGCAATATCAAATGTGCGTCTAATCTCGAACTTCCCGCACTCCGCATAGGCCACACACATAGGCCCGCATGAGGTATTCCCGATCGGGGTAGCTACTCCCAAGATCGCCTCGACTCGCGATCCGCGTGGCCACATGCATCGCATGGCCATATAGACCGCACACTAACCTGGAACTCTCGTAGCTTCGCATAGGTCCCCTGGACCCGCATGAGGTATTCTCGAATCATAGTCCCAGACTGCCTGAGGTATACCCCGCATCGGAGGGCAGCTTAACCCCCGGTATCATGTCAAGAGGTGAGTGGTACAATACTATCATAACGACTTATCGTTAAACAACATAAGCACAATCAAGGGAAACCCCTTTACACAAACATCACAAGATACTAACACACGTAGCATCCTAAACATGTTTACTTATCAAATCAACAAGAAAGTATTACAAGGCTATCACAAACCAACACAATCAAGTTATTCACACAAGGTACTTTCTACTTTATGTTAACAAGTTCGGGTTTTTATCCCCAAAGTACTTCATACATTAACTCTTTTAAAAGATCCGTTTCTTTCACAAAAGTCACACAATACCCGTAGTATAAAAATAAAGTGACTATCTTTTTAAGTAAACCAAAACACTTCCCTTTGTAAAATCAAGTAACAACATTATTTTCCACACGTTCAAGTTTCTCATTTTCGAAAGGTTTCGTAGTTCAGAGTCTTAATCACTTAAGAATATAATTCTCTTTTAAAACAATTTGAGAAACATATGCCTTATGTGTGAGTAGGTTATTCTTGTTCATAACAATCTTATTAAAGCAGCCATGATCTAGGAAATGTAATATCATTTTGTCTCATCTTAGCTTCTATGCAGATGGAGGTTTCTACTGGTTTTAATAATACTTAATTAGTCAATACATTTCCCTTTATTAACGCTGCAGTGGTTCGTTCGATACTTATTCTGATTTCCGAAATCAGTAAAACATTATTCCTTTTAAAAACTAAGTACTCATTACTCACGAATGAGGTTTCACCCTTTTTAACAAAATTCATATTAATTTAATTAAGTTAAGTCTCTTATCTTTTAAGATCAAGTCTCTTAACTTCTAAAATCAATAAACCATTCTTTTTATCTCTCTTAAGTCGTTACACCTAACTTCCCATAAAGCTAGTATAACTCTTAAGCTTTTAAAACCAAGTATTACTCTTCTTTCAAAAAGGTTTCTTAACTCTTTTGAAATACTTCAGATTCTTATTATTTAGACTCAAGTCAAAAGACATCGCAGTAAAACCACGTTCAGTTAACACACGTACGTCTACCGTACTATATATATTCTTTTAAAATATCATGCTCAAAAGGATAGGAAAATCACATACCTCGCGACGATTATCGACAATTAGCAAAACGCTCCACCGCTATAACCCGGCTAGCCTTGTCCACCCTTCAAGTAGAACATGCTACTCGCAGAACTTTCAACCTATAACGGTTATATAAGTCTATCAATGTCTAGACTACTCTGTAGAATATTCTAAGCAGAAGGTTCTCTATTCTACGGAAAATCGGGCAGCACTTCCCTACCCGTTAAACTACACAAGTCTACTGCAAATACAGTCCTATGTAAGTACAGTTTAATCTTCTTCTTTAATATTCTTCTGATGTGAATTCAGTACAATTCTCTTCTGTAATATCCTTCTATGTATCTTATATACATTTCTATACTACTACAGTATGTAATTTCCAATTACAATAGAAGGACAAGAGTATTTACCTCGGTAAGCCCAAAATTATCCAAGTTTAAATGTCGATCTTGAGCAACGTGTAGCTCCTACTCTGGGTGCTCCAACCCGCTCCAACAACCCTTAGAAGTTCTACGCAACTTCTTCTTAATACTTCAACCAACTGTGAAGATTTTCCTTAGGGTTTCGTTTTGTGACTGAAGGGAAGTATAGTAGTATTTATGGGCTTTTAGTATAGGGGTAACCTTGGAATACTACAAGGTATTTGGGCCAAGGTATTTTGGAATAGTAACAATACTTGGAGAGTATTTTTCTACCAAGGGGGGCGGGGGGGGGGGGGTATTTTACGAGAACAACTCTCAAGAGGGGGGGGATGTTTCGGCCAAGGGCCTTCTCAAGGGTGAGGGGTGCTCTTGGACGAGAGAAACAAGAAGGGGGGGGAGGATTTTCAAGACTTAGAAAATGTTTTAGGGATGAAGAAGTCTTCAACTCAAGGGGGGTATTTATAGGCCAATCAATGGCCAAGATTAAGACAAGTGGTGGGAAGTGGAGGGTGAGGATTTGTACATGTGCACCCTAGCCATCTACTCCACAAATCACTCCAAACATTGACCCATGTTTTAGGCCACAAAACAAGCCAAGAATCATGCACCCAATCGGCCCTAAGACCGCCCACTTGAGGGTGACAAGTGTCGCCCTCTCGTTGGTCCAAAATATTTCATCTCTCGGAAAAATCCTCAAAAATTATTAAAGTCGCAACCGTAATTTTCCCCTCGCAAAGTTTGGAAAACGTTTCGTCGGAAAACAATTCTTTTCGGGGGTTGTGAATAAATTTCGTCCCTTGCCTATCTTAAGGCTTAAACTTTCGTACGTACGTCCTTACGTACATACTCTGGAAGTACGGGGTATAACAATTATACTCTATGTGGCCGAGTTGGACTTGTAGGTTGTATTAGTTTGATATCGTTTGTGGGGAGGAATTTTACACGTCTAGTAGGCGTGTAATCCCCTATTGATTAATTTCATTGATTGGGCCTTAAATGTGGTGTGTTTGGTTATTGAATTCGACCTTGAAAAAGGTGGCACACTAAGTAAAAACAAAGGAGGTGCTGTCCGATTTTCAGTAGAATTTAGTGACTTAGCATTTGGAATATTCTACGTTTGAAGTAAGAGGTTAATGGACGTATGGTGACCATTATAGGTTGAAGCACTAAGTATAGCGTATCCTACTTGGAGAATGGAATAGTTCAAGGTTGAAGTACTTTGGAGCATTTTGCTACTTGTCGACAATCTTCGCGAGGTATGTGAACCCCTTCCTTCCTTTGGCATGATTCTATGTATGGAATATACATGTGGTATTATTTCATGTTTCCGTCTACTCTTAGAAGTTAAGAGGTAGTTACGTTGATTTACTCTATGTAAAAGCTACGTCTAAGAAATCCTAAGTTTTTACCAAGTCTTATGGGGGATGTTGGTAAGAGTCGTTAGGAAGTATTTGGAGTCGAGTTGACTTGGCTAAATTACGGCACGAATGAGAATAAGTATCAAACAAGCCATTGCAACGTTAATAAAGGTAATGTAATGACAATTAATTATATTAAAACAAGTAGAATCCTCCATCTGCATAGAAGCTAAGATAAGACAAAATTGTATTACATTTTCTAGATCATGGCTACTTGAATAAGATCGATATATTTAAGTATAACTTATTCACAACGCACCCAAGTATATGTTACTTAATTTAAAAGAGTTATGTATGAAGTTTTTAAGACTTTGAAACTTGTTTTCTTAAAAGTTAAGAGACTTGAGGTATTTTGAAGCTATGTGATTTGATTTGAAAGTATAAGTCTCTTGGTTATAAAAGGAATGATTTTGTCTAAGACATAAAGAGTTATAACGGCTTTATGGGAAGTTGGTTATAACAACTTTATGGAAGATTAAAAGAATGGTTTTCTTCAGTAATGTAAGCAAAGAAATGATTTGAAATTAAGAAGGGCAAATTGTTTTAAAGGTACCAATTGCTTAAGGTTTTAAAGAAGAAGTCACTTGATTTAGAAGCCGATAAATGTATTTCTAAAAAGGTATTGTGACTTGTCTTGAAAGGTAGATATGACTTGATACTACGGTTGTTAGTATCTGAGAAGTTTTATTTGAAAAAGAGTCTTTCTAAAGGAGTAGAGGTGCGTAGTACTTTGGGTTAAATTCCCGAATTTTATATGACATTATCGTCCCAGAAATGGGCCGGGCAGTATACCTTTATGAGCAGACTATATGACATTATCGTCCCAGAAATGGGCCGGGCAGTATACCTTTATGGGCAGACTATATGACATTATCTTCCCAGAAATGGGTCGGGCAGTATACCTTTATGGGCAGACTATATGACATTATCGTCCCAGAAATGGGTCGGGCAGTATACCTTTATGGGCAGACTATATGACATTATCGTCCCAGAAATGGTCCGGGCAGTACACCTTTATGGGCAGACTATATGACATTATCGTCCCAGAAATGGGTCGGGCAGTATACCTTTATGGGCATACTATACGACATTATCGTGTCCCAGGAATGGGCCGGGCAGTATACCTGTATGGGCAGATTATGTGACTTTATCGCGTCCCAGTTTGGGCCGGGTAGTATAGGCGTCCCTCCGTAAATGGCCGGATTAAGTTATGAAAGTAAGTAAGTTATATGATAACAAACTTGATGATGTTCCTAAGTATGTACGTAAGAAAGTGACTATAACTTTTATTGAAATGAGAAAAGATAATAAGGTACGATTAAGTTCATGAGATAGTAATGACATGGTAGGTTCGGATAATTACTTCTTTTACACTTACCTTTGTCATGCTTTTATACAGGTATGTTTTAATTGTTGTACCTTATTTCCGTTCCATATTCGCACTGTTAGATCGACTTTCTGGAAGCTGCGTCATGCCCGCAGGTATTAGGTACACAGGTTGGTGATCCTTGCTCTTAGGATCTCGGTTCAGTTTTTGGGAAAAAGCTCCATTTGCTCCGGAGGCTTATCTCTTGGTACGGTTTCCCCTGAGGCTGTAGATTCATGTATATTCAGGGGTATGGCGGGGCCCTGTCCCGCCACAATTGTTATGATAAAACTCTTAGAGGTCTGTAGTCACATATTGTGGGTCAGTTTGTAAAGGGAAGGAGGCAACTGCTTTAGTTATTTATATATATGTCCAGGAAGGTGGCCCTATCGGCTAACCTGTTGTTTTACTTCTGTTGTTTTATTTTTTTAAGTTTCATGTATGTTCCGCTGATTTTCTCTGATGTATACCTGTAAGGGTGCCCAGGTAGGGCACCAGTCGCGGGCCCGGGGTCGGGTCGTGACATAGTACTTTGGTTAACTGTCCGACCAAGGGCGGTGCAGATGGTAGGGCTCAGCCTACAGTGTCTTTTGCCGGGTCTTCATCTACTGCAGTTACTCGCCCCGGAGGGCAGGGTGCTCATGGGCCAGCAGGTCGCGGCAGAGGTCGTGGCAGGGGTGCCAGTTCCAGCGGTCCTCAGAACCGCATTTATGCCTTGTCCAGCCGCCAGGACCAGGAGGCATCACCGGATGTCGTCACAGGTACTTTATCGCTTGTTGTGCGACGTATGCCTTGATAGATCCGGTTCTACTGTCCTATATATCTCCCTTATTGCTAGTAGGATAGGATAAAGCCCGAGTCCATAGACCCTTTCGAGGTAGCTACGCCAAATGGGTGATTCGGTGGTAGCTCGGCGGGTATATAGGGCTTGCCGTTGTCTTTATGCGATCGTCGACTCCAGCCGACTTGATAGAGTTGAAATGACCGATTTTGATGTGATCACGGGTATGGATTGGATAGCTTGCTACGCCAATGTAGATCGCAGGAGAGAGTAGTACGGTTCAGCTTCTGGGAGCCGATTATCGAGTGGGAGGGGAACACTGTGTCGTCGAGGGGTAAGTTTATTTCTTACCTCAAGGCTAGGAAGATGGTTCAGAAGGGGTATATCTACCATCTCATTCGGGTATTTGATACCGAGGTCGCGATAGCAGATTTTCATCGATTCATGGTCGAGAGTTCCCGATGTGTTTCAGACGACCTCGGGTATCCTCCCGAGAGGAGATAGAGTTTTGTATCGATGTCGCTGCACACACGCCTATTTCCATTCTCGCCATACGGATGGCACCGCCGAGTTGAGAGAGTTGAAGGACCACCGAGAGATTTCTTGGAGAAGCGGCTTCATCGTGCCTAGTGTTTCTCCCCAGGATCGCGGTATTGTTCGAAGAAGAAGGATGGACGCCGCGCATGTGTGTTGATTATAGGCGGTGAACAAGGCGACTATTAAGAATGATACCCTTCCCGTGATTGATGATTTGTTCGACCATTGCAGTGGTGCGAGATGTTTCTTCAAGATTGATCTGCGATCGGGCTATCATCAAAAGTGCGAGTTAGAGAGGCGGATGTCCCTAGGACTGCATTCCGGACCCGGTACGGGCACTATGAATTCAGGGTTATGTCTTTCGATTTGACCAATGCTCCGGCGGTATTTATGGACTTGATGAACCGAGTGTTCAAGCCATTTTTGGATACGTTTGTGATAGTATTCATTGATGACATCTTCGTTTATTCTCGCTCCGAGCGCGAGCATGCGGAGCATTTGAGGACTGTGCTGAGAGTTCTCCAGGACCAGAAATTGTACGCCAAGTTTTCTAAGTGTGAGTTTTGGTTGGCTTGGTGGCTTTTCTCGCACATTGTCGGGCCGATGATATTCGTGGATACGCCAAGATCGAGGCGATCGAGTTGGCCTAGACCTACTACTCCGGCTGCAGTGCGCCTTTCTGGGCCTCAGAGGTTATTATCGGCGTTCGTGGAGAAGTTTGCTTCTATTTCGCACCATTGACTAGCCGACTCGTAAGGCGGCTAAGTTTGATGGATCGATGCTTGTTAGCGTGGTTTCCAGCCATCAAGTAGTAGATTGACGCACCGCCCAGCTTCTTACTTCCGCAGGGTCCGCATTATGTGGTGTATTGTGACGTCGAGCGTCGGGCTTGGATGTGTGTTGACGCGGCAGGTAAGGTTATAGCGCACGATCTCGATACCAAGAAGCATGAGAGAAACTACCCCACCCATGATTTGGAGTCGCGCGGTGATTCACGCCAAGATCCGGAGGCACTATTTGTATGGAGTTCATGTGGATATTTACACGCACCACAAGAGCCTCCAGATATCTTCACCAGAGGAGTCGAACTTCCGAGAGACGGTGGTTGGAGTTACTCAAGGATTATGATGTCGATATCTGTACCACCCAGGAAGGCCAATGTTGTGGCAGATGCCTCGATCAGATGTCGATGGGAGTCTATCGGATGTGCGGCAGAGGAGAGGAATGGTCCGCGAGTTGCATCGCTAGCGAGCCTTGAGTCCGATTGATTGATTCGATAGTAGTGGGGTTCGAGTTCGAGAGGTTGCCGAAGTCTTCCATCGCCGGCGAGGTGAAGAGGCAATTTGAGGATCCGATTTTGACCAGATCGTGATACGGCTCTTCGTGAGGAAGAGTCCTTTTGAGGTAGCACTGATGGGGTGCTAAGGTTTGAGGGCGTGTGTGTTCCGGATATTGCAGACATCAGCGAGTTCTAGGAAGCACACGGCGACGTTACTCTATCCATCCGAGGTCGACCAAGATGTACCACGACCTCGATCCGTATTGCGGGATGGCCTAAAGAGGACGTTCGAGTTTGTTGCTCGCCCGTGTTGTCGCAGTGAAGGTAGAGCATCGAGGCCCGTGGGTTGTTGCGCACGATAGAGATCCCGACCGAAGTGGAGGTGATCAACATGGACTTTATCACGGGGTTACCTCGCACCAGGAAACATAATTCTATCCGGTTATCGTCGACAGTCGATTTAAATCAGCCCACTTTCTTCCAGTCAGGACGACTTTTTCGGCTGAGGATTATGCCAGACTTTACATCCGAGAGATCGTGAGACTGCATGGAGTCCCTATTTCTATCATATCAGACAGAGGAGCCCAGTTTACGGCTAACTTCTGGAGGTCCTTCCAGAAGGGATTAGGGACGCAGGTGAGCCTCGATCGCATTCCATCCTCGCATGACGCAGGCAGAGCGCACTATCCAGACTCTTGAGGATATGCTGCGAGCCTGTGTTATTGATTTCAGAGGTAGCTGGGAGGATCATTTGTCGCTAGTAGAGTTTATGATAATAACGCCTACCACTCCAGATCCGACGACGCCTTATGAGGCCTTATATGGGAGGAAGTGCAGGTCACCGATAGGCTGGTTTGATGTGGGCGAGGTGCAGTTAGTGGGACCAGACCTGGTTCAGCAGGCAGTGGATAAGGTGAAGCTTATCCAGGAGCGGTTATTGATACTCGTAGTCGCATGTAAGTCGATGCAGATCATCGTCGCAGATCCGAGTTTGAGGTTGATGATTGGGTTTTCTCGGTGTCACCCATGGCGGTGTGATGAGATTCGGGAAGAAGGAAACTCACCAAGGTACATTGGGCCTTATCAGTCATCCGCAGGTAGGCAAGGTTGCTATGAGTTGGATCTGCCGTCCGATCTGGAGGCAGTACATCCGGTTTTTCATGTTTCTATGTTGAGGAGATGTATCGGAGATCCATCTAGAGTGCACCCGATTGAGAATGTCCAGGTGACGGAGGGGTTATCGTATGAGGAGAGTCCCATAGCGATACTCGATCGTCAGGTTAGGCGTCTGCGGACCAATGATGTGGCTTCCGTCAAGGTCTTATGGCGGAACGAGAACAGAGAAGAGATGACGTGGGAAGCAGAGGAGGACATGAGGCGGAGGTATCCTCACTTATTCCCCACACCTCCAGGTAACTCACTTCCCTACTTGCTGACTTTATTTATCCTTTATGCTTAAGAATTGTATTGTGGATATGTGTGGCTTTTGTAAATTGTTTAGTTACGAGGAACCACATTGTTAACTACCTTGAGAAGGAACATTCGGGACGAATGTTTCTAAGGGGGGAGAATGTTATACCCCGTAGTTCCAGAGTATGTATGTGAGGACGTACGTACAAACGTATAAACCCTAATTAGGTTAAGAATAAACTTGTGAAATTTCAACGGAAAAGATTCCGAACCTTGTGAAGGAAATTCTACGTTTTTAATATTTTAACCAATTACGGATTTTTCCGAGAGATGAAATATTTTGGACCAATAGGAGGGCGACACGTTTCACCCCTAGGTGGGCTAGGTTGGCCGAATTTCATTGACAAGTGGCCAAGACAAGTGGCCAAGTCTTGCAAGATATTTTGTGTAGACAAGTGGCTTGTGGGACCCCCACACACTTGTCTCCAATCTCAACCACACACTTTCCTTCATCCTAGCCCTTGGTTGTCCTATATATGCACCCTTTGTTGATGAAATCTTCCACACTTAGATAATTCAAGACTTGAAAAATATTTTCATCTCCCTCCCTCTCTCCCTTGCTCTCGTCGACCACACCCCCCCCCCTAACCAAACCTTGTCCAATAATTCCTAAACTATTAAGTGTTCTTCCCTAGTGTATTAGGAAGACTTTTAACCAAAAGTTAGAAAAGATTTCACACCCTAGCCCCTAAAACACCCCCTTGGCCGAGAGCTCTTGGAAGAGAAACCTAAGTGTTCTTCACTTGTTTGAGTTGGTTCTTGAAGAGATGATGGCTAGGAGCTTCTTAGGGTGATTTGTGGTGGTTTTTAACATAAATATTTGGAGCTAAGACTTGCTTGGAGCGACATTAAGTTCTTGGATAATTTTGGGCTATTTGAGGTAGTGAATCTTAAACCTCTTTGTGAATTGGTCATTATACATATATTATAGGTATATTATGAATATATAATATATGAAGTAAGGGTTGGAAGAGTTTGATCTTGTTAACTTGTTAAAAGAAAGGATTGGCCGTTAGCCATTAAAATGGTAAAAACGTATCCAACGTATCAAACGTATCTTACTTGTGAAGAAGTAATTAACAAAGTAACTATAACTTATATTAAGAATGGATTATAAGTTGGATGACTAATGAAGTAATTGGATAAGTAAAATGGACAAAGTTGGCCAAGGACCCCAACTTAAGGACTGTATTTACTTTGGACTGTATTTACATTTCTGTTAAGGGGAAGATTTTTAAATCGCGTTCCGTTTGGGCGTGTGATCCCCTTTTTAATTATTGTATTGTATTGTTAAGGGGAAGATTGTTAAATCGCGTTCCGTTTGGGCGTGTGATCCCCTTCTTTATGTTGTGTAATTATTACGCCTTATATATGACATATATATATTACGGTTATTCGGGCCTTGGAGAAAGATGGAAAAATGAGTAAAAGCGGGGGAAATGCTGCCCAAATTTCCGTAGAAAAGGAAATCTTACTTAGAAGAGTTCTACGACAAACTAGAAGTTAATCGGCATATTTTGACTATTATAGGTTGACCCTCTACGTGCGACATATCCGACTTGGCAAGTGGATTTAGCCGAGGAGGTATGTGATTCTTCCTATCCTCTTAAGCATGATATTTGTAAATATATATATAGTACGGTAGACGTACGTGTGTTGACTAAATTTGGTTTTACTTTGATGTCTTTTGACCTGACTTTTAAAAGAATAAGAACCTTGAAATATTTCAAAAAGAGTTATTGGGAAGAAAAGTAATAATTGGTTTTTAAAAGGCTTAAGTGTTATACTAGCTTTATGAGGAGTTAGGTATAACGACTTAAGAAAGATAAAAGGGACGGTTTACTTATTGTTTATAAAAGCCTTGTATTAATTTCTAAAGGTATAGTAGTTGGTTTGATAAGTAAACATGTTATGATGCTACGTGTGTTAGTGTCTTGTGATGTTGTATAAGGGGGTTACTCTTGTTGAGCTTACGTTGTTTAACGATAAGCCCTTTGTGCTGGTATTATATCACTTACCCCCCCCCCCCCCCGACTTGTTATGAGTCGCGGGTTAGCTACCCCCGATGCGAGGAATACCTCATGCGGGTCTATGTGACCTATGCGGAGCTACGGGAGTTCCAGGATGATCACTCCGGGTGTGTTACGCCGATGAGAGGAATACCTCACGCGTCCAGTGTGACTATGCGACTGCGGAGTCGAGTTGATGCCGCGTTAGCTACCCCGGCGCGGTGAGTACTCACGCGTCCGAGGGACCTATGCGGACTACGGTAGTCCAGGATTAGGCTCGCATAATGATACTATGGGCGATTGGCCTTGCTTCGATCATTAGCAGCCTAGAAAAGACCAGTTATGTTACATGTATTTTGCTCTTGTTTATGCCGTGGCATTATGTGCAGTTAAGTTGGGTTGTTTCGTACATATCTGTGAACTTGTTTTAAAATGTTATAATTTCATTCAGTACTTTACAGTTTCACATACTTAGTACCTGTTGTACTGACCTCCTTCGGGGGGCTGCGTTCATGCCGCAGGTAAGGGAAAGCAGGTGGTAGATCCTCATTCTTAGGATCTTTACTCTGGTGTCAGGAGCTCCATTTCTCCGGAGGCTCGACTTTTGGTACGACTCTCCCTGGTGTTGTAGATACTTTTGTACATTCAGGGTATGGCGGGGCCCTGTCCCGCCATAGTTGTTTACTCCCTTAGAGGTCTGTAGTCCTGTTGTAAAGGTCGGGATGTAACTGTTCACTTTGGGTATATATATATACATGCCGGAAGGCAACTTTTCTTGGATAAACTGTCTTTCATTTTATACTGTTTCATGTCATGATTTTATTTCCGCTGGTTACTCTGATGTATATCTACTTGGGTGCCCGGGGTAAGGCACCAGTCACGGGCCCGGGATCGGGTCGTGACATATACGACAGTTGTAGCGGATCATGAGAGTGATCGAGGCCTCAGAGACAGAGTCGGTGGTATTAGGTTCACATCGGCTGCGTGATATTGCAATGATCGGGTTTGATTCACGGAACCGCCCTGTGGGAGCATGCACCTCCAGCGGGTTGGGACGAGTTCTCAGAGGCATTTCTTACACACTTTTTGCCCTCGCAGATGAGGAGAGCTCGGGCAGATAGATTTATGATGTTGAGGCAGAACGGGCGGACGGTTCGGGAATACAGTATCGAGTTTGACTCATTGGCTTGTTATGTCCCCTCTTTAGTGGCAGACATGGAGGATAGAGTGCACCGATATGTCACAGGACTTGATGATTATCTAGTAAAGGGTTGTACAAGAGTAGCTCTTCAGTCATGCATGGACATTGCCCGCGTACAGGCTTATGCGCAGCAGACTGAGGAACGTAGAGATCGACGGATTAACCAAGATCAGCAGAAGAGGCCGCAAAGCAGGTCCTTGGTAACTTTCGAGGCGGACCTTCTCGCCAGATGGTTATGCGCCTCCGCCCGATGCAGTGGTCCTCTACTGCACTTCAGGACGTTCGGGGTATTTAGGAGTTGGTCAGAACTCCAGGGTTTCTGGTTCACAGATTTACATAGGTTCTAGCCAGCCAGATTCAGTTTCCCCTCAGTGTTCACTATGTGGTAGACGTCATCCCGGGAAATGTCATCTTTTTACTAATGCTTGTTTTACCAGCGGCCGTGGCCATGAGGAGAGAATGTCCTAGTAGGAGGTATACGGTGGGATGACTTAGCCTACTGTCGATTCATGATTCAGTGGTTCGTAGAGGAAGGGGTGTTAGCCAGAGGAGGCCACCCCCACCTCGGTATGGCTGTTGTGGTAGGTGTTCTTATGGGGAGTGTCGTACTACTTCGATAGCTTGTTATGCTTGCGGTCAGCAGGGCCATTTTTGAGAGAAATTGTCCGACCAGAGGTGGCGCGGATGTTACGACGCAGCCTTCGGGATCAGTGGCTGGTTCATCACCTTCTGTAGTTATGCGCCCAGCAGAGCAGGATTTGATTAGAGCGACAAAGGGAAAGTGAGGCAGTAGTTACATAGATATCTTCAACCCTTAAAAGACTTGTTTATGTCATTATGGTAGATACATGTGGAGTGCTATGTACGGATATCATTGTGTTAGGTGTGGATTAGAAAACATGGGTAGTTGAAAAGGGTAAGTCTGGGGACGAGAAAATAGTGAGCCTTAGAATTTATAATAGTTGGGACCTTGGATGCAAGGCCGTCTTGAGTGGATGATTTTACGGTTGGTCTTTGTCGAAGTACTTGGTATGTGTGAAATATATTGTGGGATAATTCCATGGGTAGTGTGAGATGGAAGTGGTAGCTTTCATGACGTGAATTGGTAAAATTGTTCCGGATCGGGGAACGAGAGAGGTTGGAGCGAAGTGGGTCGGGTTGAGGCCATATCGCGGGTCAACCCGCAGCCCGAAATGTGGTGGGGTCAGTTTGAGGTGGTCCCGCCAGGTGATAGGGTCACGAGGGTGTTAGGCCCAAGTTTAAGTAACCATCGTACGAGTTCGTGGATGCGTTCAACCAGTAGTCGGGCCGATGAGGCCAGCCCATCTTGTCTTTCAACGATCGCATTTACTCGCGGAGGTTATGCGAGATGTTATATATCGGGAAGGTTGTAAGGTCGCACGGGTTCCTACTTTTATTTTATGACAGCAGCCGAGCCCGGTTTATGGCTATTTCTTTTTGGAGGTTTTACCAAAGTGGGTTAGGAACTCGGTAGTCTCGATGTGCATTCACCCTCGGGCCGACGGATAACGGCGCGTATTATCCAGACATTTGAGGATAGGTTACGGGCAGATGTTTTGATTTCAGGGGTAGCTGTGAGGATTATTTGCCTCTTGTTTAGTGAGTATTACAATAGCTACCATTTCAGTATTCGGATGGCGCCTTATGAAGCCTTGTATGGGCGGAAGTGTAGGTTGCCGGTCGATTGGTTCGATGTTGGCAAGGTTCAGATAGTTGGTCCATACTTGATTCAACAGGATGTGGATAAGGTGAAGCTTATCCAGAAGAGGTTATTAGCAGCTCAGAGTCAACAGAAGTCGTGCGGATAATCGGCGTCGACACTTGGAGTTCAGTGCCGACGGTGGGTCTTCGCGTACCACCGGAAGGTATGACGAGATTGGGAAAGCAGGGGAAACTTAGCCGAGGTACTTGGGCCTTTCCAGATCGTTTGTAGAATAAGGCCAGGTTGCCTATAAGTTAGCACTGTCGTCTGACTTAGGAGGCAGTACGTCCGGTCTTCCATGTTGCTATGATTCGGAAGAGTATCAGAGATCCATCCAGAGTGTTCCCAGTTAATGATGACCAAGTTGGAGATGGTAACCCCGAGATTTTTTGAAAACTGAAGCAACGACTGAAATGTGGTACGTATAGTAGGAAGAATTCGAGTGTACGAGGAGGGTACGACGAGTAAGAAAAGAGGCGTAGATGTGTTAAGAAGATGGAAGTGTCATTTTTATAAGTAAAGATGTGAAGAAAGTATCCTTTGGACCATGGGTGGAGCTAATGGTATTGTTATACGCTTTAGAGATGATTCTTCGTTGGCTTGGATGTGAATTTTTGCGCGTATGTTGTATTATGGCCATGTGTGGCATAATTGGTTTCATAAGTATAGTAGGGAAGACTATACCGGCAGGTATGTTTGGAGACTTAGAAGGAACATTCGGATGGAATTTGCGTATAACAAGAGCTACCATTCTAGTATCCAGATGGAGCCTTATGAGGCCTTATATGGGAGGAAGTGCAGGTCACCGATAGGCTGGTTTGATGTGGGCGAAGTTCAGTTAGTCGGGCCGGACTTGATTCAGCAGGCGGTGGATAAGGTGAAGCTTATCCAGGAGCGGTTATTGTCAGCTCAGAGTCGACAGAAGTCGTATGCAGATAATCGGCGTCGACACTTGGAGTTTGAGATGGATGATTGGGTCTTCCTGAAGGTATCACCCATGAAGGGTGTGATGAGGTTTGGGAAGAAGGGGAAACTTAGCCCAAGGTACATTGGGCCTTATCAGATTGTCCGTAGGGTAGGCAAGGTTTCCTATGAGTTGGATCTGCCGTCCGATCTGGAGGCAGTACATCCAGTTTTTCATGTGTCTATGTTGCGGAGGTGTATCGGAGATCTATCTAGAGTGCACCCGATTTGTGATGTCCAGGTGACATAGTGGTTATCGTATGAGGAGAGTCCCATAGCGATACTCGATCATCAGGTTAGGCGACTGCGGACAAAGGATGTGGCTTCCGTCAAGGTCTTATGGCGGAACGAGAACAGAGAGGAAATGACATGGGAAGCAGAGGAGGACATGATGAAGAAGTATTCTGACTTATTCCCTACACCTCCAGGTAACTCACTTTCCTACTTGTTGTTTTTAATTGACATATATACTTAAGTGTTGTTATGACTATGTATGGAGTTCTTATTTCCGAGGGGTATAGTTAAGAGGGACTATGTCGATGGTTGTTTTGATTAAACGTAGAAAGAACATTCGGGACGAATGTTTCTAAGGGGAAGAGAATGTTACACCCCGTAGTTCCAGAGTATGTATGTGAGGACATACGTACGAGTGTATAACCCTAAATACGTAAGGGATGAAAATTTTGAATTTCCGACGGAAAATATTCCGAACCTCGTGAAGGAATAAGGTTTATTATTGGGAATTGGATTCTCAAAATTGGTATTTGATACTTATAGAATTTATAAGAATTATGGATTTTATTTTTCCGGAATTGGTCACGTGGGGCCCACGGGAGAAATTTACGGTTTTGTGTGGCCCACATTATTTTTTCGAGATTTTGGACATTATGGATATTTTTGGGAGATGAAATATTTTGGACAAGTAGGAGGGCAACACATGTCACCCCCATGTGGCCATGTGGCCGAAATGATGTGCCATTTGGCATGTTGGCCGTTTTTGAGAGACATGTGGCAAGACACATGTCTCAAGTTTTTGTGGGATATGTGGTTTGTGGGGACCACACACACATGTCCCCAATCTAAACCACACACTTGCTTGCATCCTAGATGTTACACCCCGTAGTTCCAGGGTATGTTGTGAGGACGTACGTACGAGAATACGACATATAAATTGTGTCACGCCCCGAACCCCGGGCCCGTGACTGGTGCCCTACCTGGGCACCCTTCTACCTTAACAACACAAGTAAACTGCGAAATTTAAATAACGCCTCATTTTTTATTTTTTAAAACCAACGTACGTACAAGGGCAAAGCCGACAAGGCTTCCATATAATATACATAATCAAAAGACACTACACTGTACACGAGTCTAATCCCACATATGAATACAGACCTCTAAGAGTTATACTGAACTATGACGGGACAAGGCCCCGCCGTACCCACAACTGTACAAAAGCCTGTATTGAAAGAACTATACCAAAATGATAAACTCCTGAACAAATGGAGCTATCCAAAACTCGAAAGGCGGTCCTACACCTGCAGATCACCAAACTGCGTACCTAAACCTGCGGCATGAACGCAGCCCCCCGAAGGAGGTCAATACGAAGAATGTACCAAGTAGGTGAAGCGATGAAATCTGTAATGAAATCATAATACTAAACAAAGCAGAGACATGTATGATAGCCAACCTACAATACAATACATAAGCAGTCATATCAAGTCAGGGACGCATGCCCTCAAAGTCATTACTAAAATATAACCATGGGTCTCACGCCCATAATATCAATCATGCCCGTGGAATCCTTCCTCACTGCCGGCAGTCCATGATATAATATAACACCAATAGGCATACATGAACACCAAGTCCCACCTGTGTCCTAAAAACTGTACGGGCCAAGTAGGAAAATGAACCACCAGATCCAGCCTGCATCATAAAACTGACGGGGGCAAGTACGAAAGCCAACTACCAGATCCAGCCTGCGTCAACAACTGACGGGGGCAAGTACGAAAGCTAACTACCAGATCCAGCCTGTCGTCATGAGATATGACCGGGGCAAGTGCGAAAGCTATCTACCGGAGTCTACCGTACCAAACTGTGCAATAGCACTGACGGGGGCAAGTACGAAAGCCAACTACTAGATCCATGCTTCGTCAGCCACCGACGGGGGCAAGTACGAAAGTTATCTACTGGAGTCTACCGTACCAAACTATGCAATAGCACTGACGGGGGCAAGTACGAAAGCCAACTACCAGATCCATCCTGCGTCAGCCACCGACGGGGGCAAGTACGAAAGCTAAGTACCAGATCCAGCCTGTGTCACTAAATCTCATGGAGGGCGAATCCATGGAATAAAAATATCCCACGTGGTCGCATGCCCCGGAATCCCACATCGTATAAGCATGACCATGGGGTAACACAAACAAATCCGGGAATCTAACCCGCCTCCTGGTCACATGCCCCGGAATCCCATATCGTATAAGCATGTCCAAGGAGTAATACAAATAATGGAAGCATACCCGTGGAATCCCACATCACCGTCGGTGCGTCCAAGTAAACTTACAACAAGACAGCCGACCCTCCGACCGAGAGTCGCGGCAGCGTAAAATATAATACTTGAACTCAAAGGCTATCACCAACACACATAGGCAAGTTCATAAAATCTTTAGACTTTCATTTTATAAACTCAAGGCACTTATAGAATAATTTTCAATTAAACAAACCAAAGTACTTATCAAGGCACACATAGAATAATTCTCAATTAAACAAGCCAAAGTACTTATCAAGGCACACATAGAATAATTCTCAATTAAACAAACCAAAGTACTACGTACGTACATTCTTTTCAAAAGACTCCTTTTTATGTAAAACCCCAAGATACTAACACCCGTAGTATCAAGGTGTGTCTATTTTTCAAAGTAAGTTACTACACTTTTAGAAAACTCATTTCAAAGCTTGAAATCAAGTAACTTCAAATTTTCACAATCTAGGCAACTCATACCTATCAATCAAAATAGACAACTTTCTAAACCTTACATAAAGCCGTTATAACCCTTTACGGTTTTTAGACAAATTCATTCTTTTTAAAACCAAGAGACTTATACTTTTAAAACCAAGTATCACATACTTTCAACTCAAGTTTCTTAACTTTCAAATTACTTCAAGTCTCTTAATCTTTAGAAATCAAGTTACTTCTACTTTTAAACCTCAAGTAACTCACACCTTTAAAACAAGTTACTTCTCTTAAATCATGTCATTTCTCCTCTTTTAAAACAATTAAGTAAATCACTCATTTGACTCCCCTAAAGTCATTATAACGACCCTTAGGTTTTGGAACTAAGGCACTAGCCAAAAGGTTTGGAAACCACTTCCTTTTCAAGACTCTATGTACTTTAAGTAAAATACTTTCACTTATAAGAATCCAAACTTCACTAAGGAAATGGATTATACAACTTACAATTTAAACATCAAAGTACAATCAAGGAAGTACATAGAACAAATTCTATTTTAAGCAATCCAAATACAACCAAGGAATGGATCATTTAAGGAGTAGGACATACTTTCTTTATCTTAAGGAATCATGCTAGAAGAGGAGATAGTTCACATACCTTTTCAGCTAAATCCACAAGCTAAGCCGAATACGCCGCACGTAGAAGTGTCAACCTATAATGGTCACAACATGACTATCAACTTCTAGTCTCTAACGTAGAATAATACTAAGTATACGGTCTCTTATTCTACGGAAAATCGGGCAACACTTCCTTTGTTCCTACATACTTTGCCACCTTTTTCAAGGCCGAATTCAATAACCAAACATGCCACATTTAAGGCTCAACATACCAACCAATCAAAGGGGATTACACGCCTTACAATACGTGTAAAATTCCGCCACACAATTCATACCAAGTAGTTTAACAACCAAGCCATTCTCGGCCAACATATACAACAACACTAAGTCTTTTCCAATCCTTTTCCAATTCCAAGTTCTAAGGTCTAACATGTTATATAGTCATAAACAACTTCAACAACTACAATTTCCTTCTTATACAACATGCGACGACTTAAACTAATAATCAACTTGAATTGTAATCTTAAGAATAAACATGCTAGTTTTCGGATTAGGGTTCCAATAGCCAATACACTTATCAAACTTCATAATATAAACCTCATGCTTGCTAATATCCATAACTACAATGATAAGTAAACTTTAATTGCTAAAACGACAAGATTTATACCTTTACAAGCCCTTAAAATTTCCAAGATTCAAAGTCGCTCCTTAGCAATTCTTAGCTCCTTTACTTTACGCTCCAATACGTTATTTGAAGCCTCTAGAAATTCACAACCAACTTCTCTTCCATTTCCAATCCAAAACTAGGAAAACTACTTAGGTTTACGCCTTGCGACTAACGTGAAAACGTCGTTTTTCCAAAATCTTTCTATTGATATATCCTTACAATACCCTTAGGGACCTTGGGTTTAAGTCTTGTGAATAATGGATCAAAACTACAAAATTTTCTTGTGGCAAAATAGGTGAACCCGAGAGCAAGTCTACAAGAACAAAAATGTTGTGATTTTTTTCTAAGTGTTGGAAGACCTTGTCTTTCTACTAGTGTGTATATATAACACAATGGAGGGTCAAGATTGCAACACTTGAGTGGCTAGGATGAAGAACACTTGGATAATAACCAAGTGGACAAGTTGACAAGTCAACAATCTCAAGCTTGAAGACTTATCATCCACAATGGTCAAATGACCATTCTAACCTTGCTAAATTTCGTCCAAGGGCATGTGGGGGAGGTGCCACATGTCTCCCTCTCATTCGTCCATAAAAATCTGTAACCCTCGTGGGTCCCGCAAAACGTAAAATTTCTCGGATGGGCCCCATGTGACAAAATCCGTAATAATAAATTTCCATAATGTTAATAAGTTCCATACTCTTCAAATAATACATTTTGAGAATCTAATTCTCCTCAACGAACACTTTTCCTTTCCGACGTTCGGAAGATTTTCCGTCGGAAAAACAATTCTTCCTTTCGTACCAATTTTCAAGTCTTGATTCCTTACATACATTCTCTTATACATGTCCTGGACTTACAGGGTGTAACATTCTTCCCCCCTTAGAAACATTCGTCCCCGAATGTTCTTAGTCGGTTGTCAAGCTATACAAACTCTGACACAGTCTCTATACTATGCCTATCAATCAATACTCTACAAGACCAACGATGCCACACATGGCCACCACCTAACATACGTAAACATATCAATGGACCTTCCGTCCGTGGTCCCTTCTCACAATACTCGAAGGTTACAGTCTTCTCAAACACGGGATCCTTAGAGGTTCCTTTATTTTCTTACTTGTCATACTTTCTCGTACTTCTAAACTTATTTAGCATACGTACAAAATTTCAATTATTGATTATGTTCTCCAATCCTTGGAGTTACTATCCAAATTTGGCCATATTGTTACTTACATTCCCGTTAAGGCTCTTCTCGGTCCTTACGACCTAGTTCCGGTGGAACGCATCCACGAACTCATACAACGATTAACTAAACTTGGGCCTTGCATCCTCGGGACCCTATCACATAACGGGACCATTTCTAACTGACATCACCCCATTCCATACTACCGGTTGACCCGAAATGAGTCCATAACCCGACTCATCGCCACACTTAACTTCTCATTCTTAGTCTGAAATAAATCTCTCTCTTATCTCAAGGTACTTCTCACCCTATCCCCTTATTCACTAGAGGTTTGTCACGTAAGCCGAAGTATTTCTACCGTGCATTCTTCCCTATTGGTCTTATTCTTATTATGGGGTAACTACAACTTGTGAACTCTACACAACTATAGTCTCAGTTCACTTACCATTCTTGTCAACATTCTTAACTTTTCACTTTACTAATCAAAGTATTCCTACCTCTGGGGGTACTATCACTTACAACTGCTAGCAATACAGGGAAAACATATACGCTAGGGTGAAATCTGAATCTATCAATGCATGTATGATTCAAAAGAATCGAAATATACCTGTAACCCCATGCGATGTCGCCTCCTGATCCTGCCCAGTAGTCACATCATCTATGCGGTTGGAAGGACCGCCAGAACTATAAACTCCACCCTGACCTCTACCACGGTTGGCTTACATCCAACACCGCCTTGGGGGCAGCATTTGTGGAGGAAAGGGAACCAACTACCGGCCTCATAGGCTGAGCCACCTCACCGGTGCTCTTTCTAAAAGGACATACTCTCAGTATATGGCCCAGACGGCCACAATAAAAACAAACACCTGTGCCATAACGACATTTCCCCAAATGACGCTTACTACATCCAGGCTCGAGGAAAAAGTGGCCTCGACTGAGAAAATCCTCTGCTCCTTTGAGAACCTCGACCCCTGGAGCTTGGACCGGCTCCTAAATACCTTGTGGGATCAAATATCCCACCTGTGAGCTGCGGGGGTATGTACTGGGTAGGCTGGGACAAATATATCACTCATTCTTGATTTGCTCGTCCAATAACTCACCGGGATAACCAACCGGTCTAGCCCTCTTACGCTGATTTCCGCGTTGGCTCTCTACCCTTTGTACACCTGCCTGTACTGGCCGAATAACCTCCTGCTGATGAAATCAGCACCGCTTATCTTGGTCAATAACATAATCGCTTCCTCATGACCCTATAGTCTTCTCCTAATCGAGAAAGCGGAGGCTCGTCTGGGGCCTCAAAACTGGCGAGAAGAACTTCGCCGATCGCGGAACAACATCCGGTATACCACAGGCATAAGCCCTATCAAATCTCTGAGTCATTTGACCGTAGCTCCTGCTACTCCTTGCCCTACAGGCGTGTCTCCTCGAGGCATACCTGTACAAAAATACGTCATAGAGGAATTATCTTACTAACACAGCTCTATAGCACGATCTTAGAGTGAGAAGAATAGAAACCAACTCCTAAATGTCCTGTAGCCTCCTGTTTAAGGGTGTGGCGCGCAACACACCGATAATCAAGACTCTACTAGACACGGTCTGTAGACATTCCGAGGACTGACTGCTCTGATACCACTCTGTGATGCCCCGAACCCCGGGCCCGTGACTGGTGCCCTACCTGGGCACCCTTCTACCTTAACAACACAAGTAAACTGCGAAATTTAAATAACGCCTCATTTTTTATTTTATTTTAAAACCAGCGTACGTACAAGGACAAAGCCGACAAGGCTTCTATATAATATACATAATCAAAAGACACTACACTGTACACGAGTCCAATCCCACATATGAATACAGACCTCTAAGAGTTATACTGAACTATGACGGGACAAGGCCCCGCCGTACCCACAACTGTACAAAAGCTTGTATTGAAGGAACTATACCAAAATGATAATGTTACACCCCGTATTTACAGGACATGTTTTAAGAACGTACGTGAGAATTCCTAATGTTAATATTAGAGACTTGTAAAAATTTATCGGAATTATGAAATTGTCGGAAAACGAATATTGTGACGAATGGGAGGGCGACACGTGTCACCCCCCTTATAGTTGCCTTGGACGAAATATGTCATGGCCAAAATGGCCATTGACCATAGTCTTAGGATGACAAGTCTTGCAAGTTGTGAGCTTGAGAGAATTGACTAAGTCAAAGGGGTCCACAAAGTCTTGATATTTAATAAGACCTCATCCAAGCCACCCATTTATTTACATCTTGACCCTCCATTGTGCTATATAATACTAGTAGTAGCAATACAAGCCTAACACTTAGAAAAAAATTGAAGAAATTGAAGAACACTACTAGGTTGCTCTCGGGTTCACTAAGGAAAGGAAAGAAAATTTTTTGTTTCTTGTTCTTTAAGCTCCACACTTTAAACCAAGGTTCATGAGTGTATTGTAAGTGTATCTCAATAGAAAAATCCTGGAAAAAGATAGTTTTCGTATTGGTCGCAAGGTGAAAACCTAGTTTCTTTTCTAGGTTTTGTTTGAAAGTTTGAAGGAAAGTTGTTGGTATTGTTCTAAGGATCTCTAGTAGCGGATTGAAGTGTATTGGAGAGGCTCTAAGTTGCTAAGGAGCGACTTCGGATATGGAGTTGGATTAGGATTCGTTGAGGTAATAATCTTGTCCCTTAAAAGTGTTACAAGATTATATATATTGTTGTTAGCTTTACATGTTGCTAGCATGAAGTTTATGTGTTGAAGTTTTATAAGTATTATGGATTGATTGTAGCCTTAAATCCGAAATGTCATTTAAGCCTTGTGAAGTTGGATTACAATTTGGTCGTTTATTAGAATCGTCGCATGTTACTTACTTGAGGATTATAGTGGTTATAATCGATTGCGACTTGTTATCATGTTATGTTAACAACTTGGATTGAAATAGAAATTGGATAAGAATTGGTGTTATTGTACTCAATGTGGCCGAAATTGGACTAGTAGTTTGATATCTTTTGTGGGGCGGAATTTTACACGTCTAGTAGGCGTGTAATCCCCTATTGTTAATGGCATTTATTGGGCCTTAAATGTGGCGTGTTTGGTTATTGAATTCGGCCTTGAAAAAGGTGGCAAAGTAAGTAGAAACAAAGGAAGTGTTGTCCGATTTTCCGTAGAATTTGGAGACTTTACACTTAGAATATTCTACGATTGAAGCTAGAGGTTAATGGACGTGTTATGACTTTTATAGGTTGAAGTACTACGAGTAGTGTATTCTACTTGAGGGGTGGAAATGCTAGCAAGGTTATAGTACTTTGGAGCATTTTGCAACTTGTCGCTAGTCGTCGCAAGGTATGTGAACCCCTTCCTTCTTTGGCATGATCCTACGTATGAAATATCCATGTGATAGTATTTAATGATTCCTTCTACTCTTAGAAGTTAAGAAGTATACACATTGTTGATCCTGAGTTATAAGTATGTTAAATTGTCCTAAGTCCTTACCAAGTCTTATGGGAGATGTTGGTAAGAATGGTTAGGAAAATATGAGATTTGATTTAAAGCTATGTGTCTTGATTTATTTAAAGTAAGGAAGTGGATTTTATGTTCGAAAATGACTTGAATTTATATGTAAAAAGGGGATTGATTTTAAAAGTGGAGTTATATGATTTTAAGAGAATAAGTTACTTGGTTTTGGAAGTGTATGGAACTTTATATATATTTTTTTAGATAAGTATAAGTAATTGGACTTTAAAGAATGTATGTTATGAAGTTTTAAGACTATGAACTTTGGTTGTCTTTTAAGGATTTTGAAACTTTATTTTTCAAGTTATGGGACTTGATTTCTAAAGTATTGATGACATGATTTTAAAGAGTGTATGCTACGAGGTGTTAATACTATAAGCCTTGATCTTATGAGTGGAAATGACTAATCTTTAAAAAGTATGGCTTCTTAATTTATATCAAAAAGTTAAGGAGATGGTTTCCAAAAGAGTATGTGACTTGAGCTTTTAAAAGAAAGAAGTTTTATGATTCTTTTAAGTATGTATGTACGTAGTATTTTTGGGTTTAGTTTCCCTAATGTTGCAAGAATAAAGTGCCTTAAGTTCTCTAAAATGAAAGGTTGTTATAATAGCTTTATGGGAAGTTGTTATAACGACATAAGAAGAAGTAATAATACGATTTAAAATGTTATGTAAGGAAAATACACCGAGCCTACAAATAGGACGGATTACGTTATGAAATACACCGAGCCTACAAATAGGCAGGATTACGTTATGAAATACACCGAGCCTACAAATAGGCCGGATTACGTTATGAGATACACTGAGCCTACACATAGGCCGGATTACGCCATATTACCCCGAGCCTACACATAGGCCGGGTTACGTCATCTTACACCGAGCTCCACAGGCGGGCCGGATTATGCTACATGATTCCACAGTACACCGAGCTCCACAGGCGGGCCGGATTATGCTACATGATTCCACAGTACACCGAGCTCCACAGGCGGGCCGGATTATGCTACATGATTCCACAGTACACCGAGCTCCACAGGCGGGCCGGATTATGCTACATGATTCCACAGTACACCGAGCTCCACAGACGGGCCGGATTATGCTACATGATTCCACAGTACACCGAGCCCCACAGGCGGGCCGGATTATGTCACATGATTCATCAGTACACCGTGTCCCGCAAATGGGCCGGATTATGTTATCACGTATGAATAAGCAAAGTTAGCTTCCAAATAAGAAGTCCCTCCATAAAGGGCCGGATTATGTTATGTAAGATATGTAAGTTATGTGGAAAAGCTTGATTAAATTATTAAGTATGTATGTCATAATATGATGTTAAATCTTATTGAAAGAGGTAAAGGAACGGTTAATATACGATTGATTTCAGAAGTTAAAATGGCATTTTTTTATACATTTATGATTTGGTTGTTGCACCTTATTTACATTCCATACTGCACTGTTGTAATCGACTTCTTCGGGCCGTGCTCATGCCCGCAGGTGTTAGGTACACAGGTTGGTGATCCTTGCTCTTAGGATCTCTGTTCAGTTTTTGGGAAGAAGCTTCATTCACTCCGGAGGCTTATCTTTTTGGTACGGTTTCCCTGATGTTGTAGATTTATGTACATTCAGGGGTATGGCGGGGCCCTGTCCCGCCACAGTTGTAATTCTTAGAGGTCTGTAGTCACATTCTGTGGGTCGGTTTGTAAAAAAATAAAAAAGGGATATAACTGCTGTTGTTTATGTATATGTATATGTGTCTAGGGAGGTAGCCTTATCGGCTAACCTGTTGTTTAAATTCTCGTTGTTTTATTTTATAAGTTTCATGTATGTTCCGCTGATTATCTCTGATGTATACCTGTAAGGGTGCCCAGATAGGGCACTAGTCGCGGGCCCGGGGTCGGGTTGTGACAGATAAACTCCTGAACAAATGGAGCTATCCAAAAACTCTGAGCAGGGTCCTACACCTG
This sequence comes from Przewalskia tangutica, assembly GCA_029844215.1. Lineage (NCBI taxonomy): Eukaryota > Viridiplantae > Streptophyta > Magnoliopsida > Solanales > Solanaceae > Przewalskia > Przewalskia tangutica. The sequence continues at coordinate 73,488,791 of CM056727.1, forward strand.
CAGATCACCAAACTGCGTACCTAAACCTGAGGCATGAACGCAGCCCCCCGAAGGAGGTCAGTACGAAGAATGTACCAAGTATGTGAAACAGTAAGTACTGTAATGAAATCATAACAGTCTAAACAAAACAGGAGACATGTATGATAGCCAACCTACAGTACACAATACATAAGCAATCATATCAAGTCGTGGACGATGCCTCAAAGTCATTACTAAAATATAACCACGGGTCTCACGCCCATAATATCAATCATGCGTGGAATCCTTCCTCACCGCTTGCGATCCATGATATAATATAACACCAATAGGCATACATGAACACCAAGTCCCAATTGTGTCCTAAAATCAGACGCTAAGTAGGAAAACGAACCACCGTGATCCACTTTGTATCATAAACCGACGGGGAAAGTACGAAGCCAACTACAGATTCACTGCTACGACAATCGACGGGGCAAGTACAAGCTAACTACGATCCACTGTCGCCACGAGATATGACCGGCAAGTGCGAAAGCTATCTACCGGAGTCTATCGTACCAAATCGTAATAGCAGCGACGGCCAAGCACGAAAGCCAACTACGGATCCATCTGCACCACCGACGGGGCAAGTACGAAGCTATCTACCGAGTCTACAGACCAAATCGCGTAATAGCACCGACGGGGCAAGTACGAAGCCAACTACGGATCCATCTCGCGACCCACCGACGGGGGCAAGTACGAAAGCTAACTACCAGATCCAGCATGCGTCACTAAATCTCATGGAATAAAAATATCCCACGTGGTCGCATGCCCCGGAATCCCACATCGTATAAGCATGACCATGGGGTAACACAAACAAATCCGGGAATCTAACCCGCCTCCTAGTCACATGCCCCGGAATCCCACATCGTATAAGCATGTCCAAGGAGTAATACAAATAATGGAAGCATACCCATGGAATCCCACATCACCGCTGCAGACGCCCAAGTAAACTTACAACAAGACACCCTCCAACCTAGAGTCGCGCAACAGAAATATAATACTTGCACTCAAAGGCTATCACCAGCACACATAGGCAAGTTCATAAAATCTTTAGACTTTCATTTTATAAACTCAAGGCACTTATAGAATAATTCTCAATTAAACAAGCCAAAGTACTTATCAAGGCACACATAGAATAATTCTCAATTAAACAAGCCAAAGTACTTATCAAGGCACACATAGAATAATTCTCAATTAAACAAGCCAAAGTATATCTCTTCTTGTTTGCATTACGTTGAGGCTTGAGATACCTCAACGACTGATTGTAGCCACTTCCTTTTCGTTATTAGTAATAATATTTGCATTTACCTAAAAAAAAAAAAAAAAAAAAAAAAAACAAGCCAAAGTACTACGTACGTACATTCTTTTTAAAAGAATCCTTTTTATGTAAAACCCCAAGATACTAACACCCGTAGTATCAAGGTGTCACGACCCGAACCCGGGCCCGTGACCGGTGCCTTACCCGGGCACCCAAGTAGACATACATCAGAGTAACCAGCGGAATATAAAACAAGACATGAAACAATATGAAGTGAGAAACAGTTTATCTGAGAAAAGTTGCCTTTCGGCATATATATATAAAAACTTGAACGAGCATATCCTTTTACAAACTCTGTCCATAACAAGATTACTGCACTTAAGAATGTTATAACAACAATGGCGGACAGGGCCGCCATACCCTCGAATGTAAGTACCTACAACGACAGGGACTATACCAACGATAAGCCTCCGAGAAACGGAGCTTCCCAAAACGCTGAATCGTGACTCCATGAGCGAGGATCAACAATCGTGTACCTCTACCGCGGCATGAACGCACTTCAAGGAGGTCGATAACAGTACCAAGTATGTGAAATCAAAATATCAGAATGAAATCATAATAGTCTATATAAAATAAAAGACATATATGATAACCAATTTACGATACACAATATGTAAGCAGTCATGTCAAGTCAGAGACTCACGCCCTTAAAGTCATCACTCAAATATAACCATGGGTCTCATGCCCACAATATCAATCATGCCCGTGGAATTCCTTCCTCACTGCCGGAGTCCATGATATAAAAGAACCAAGGAATACACATGAACACCAGGTCCCACCTGTGTCATAATAAAACCGTACGGGGTAAGTGCGAAGACATAGCCGACTACTAACACCCGCAGTACCAACAATGCTATAAAACTATATCACGAGGTCTTTCTAGACCGCGCCACATGATCGAACCTGGCCACTCGCCCTCAGTATCAATGTGCGCGTCTAATCCTGGAACTTACCGCAGCTCCGCATAGGCCACACATAGGCCCGCATGAGGTATTCATCGCATCGGGGGTAGCTAACCCACGGCATCCTCCTGGACTCTCGTAGTCCGCATGGCCACATAGACCGCATGAGGTATTCCTCGCACACTAACCTGGAACTCCCGTAGCTCCGCATAGGTCCCCTGGACCCGCATGAGGCATCCCTCGCATCGGGGGGCAGCTTAACCCCCGGTATAACATGTCAAGAGGTGAGTGATACAATACTAACATAACGGCTTATCGTTAAACAACATAAGCACAACAAGGGAACCCCCATTATACAAACGTTACAAGATACTAACACACGTAGCATCATAACATGTTTACTTATCAAACCAACAAGAAAGTATTACAAGGCTATCACAAACCAACATAGTCAAGTTATTCACACAAGGTACTTTCTATTTTATGTTAACAAGTTCGGGTTTTTATCCCCAAAGTACTTCATATATTAACTCTTTAAAAAGATCTGTTTCTTTCACAAAAAGTCACACGATGCCCGTAGTATCAAAATAGAGTGACTATCTTTTTAAGTAAACCAAAACAATTTCCCTACCTTCTTTTTGAACCAACTTAAGACAAAAGCATGTCTTCTTTTTTAAATGAAAACACTTCAATTTTTCAAGTCTTTGTCTTTTATAAAACAAGTCCTTACTTTGAAATTTTTAGAGAATCAAAACTTGTTTATTAATGATCTTATTAAACAAACCATGATCTAGGAAATGTAATACAATTTTGTCTTATCTTAGCTTCTATGCAGATGGAGGTTTCTACTGGTTTTAATAATAATTAATTAGTTAATACATTTTTCCTTTATTAGCGCTGCAGTGGTTTGTTCGATGTTCTTTTCCCCTTTCCGAAATCAATACAAGGCTTTCATAAACAATTAAGTAAATCGTTCATTTTATTTCTCTTAAGTCGTTATACCTAACTTCCCATAAAGCTAGTATAACTCTTAAGCTTTTAAAACCAAGTATTACTCTTCTTTCAAAAACGATTCTTAATTCTTTTGAAATACTTCAAGATTCTTATTATTTAAAACTCAAGTCAAAAGACATTGAAGTAAAACCACGTTCAGTTAACACACGTACATCTATCGTACTATATATATTCTTTTAAAATATCATGCTCAAAAGGATAGGAAGAATCACATACCTCATCGGCAAAATCCACCTGTCAAGTCGAATATGTCGCGCGCAGAGTTTCAACCTATAATAGTCAAATACATCTATCAACGTCTAGACTACACTGTAGAATATTCTAAGCAGAAGGTTCTTAATTCTACGGAAAATTGGGCAGCACTTCCCTACCCGTCAACTACTCAAGTCTCATCAGAAATACAAATTCTATGTAAGTACAGTTCAATTCTCTTCTTTAATATCCTTCTATATCTTATACTTATTTCTATACTACTATAGTATGTAACCTCCAATTACAATAGAAGGACAGGATTAATTACCTCGATAAGCCCAAAATTATCCAAGTTTTAATGTCGATCCTGAGCAACGTTTAGCTCCTACTCTGTGCGCTCCAACCCGCTCCAAACAACCCTTATACGCTCCTAACCAACTCCTCTTTAAGAACCAATCTAAACAAGTGAAGAACACTAAGGTTCTTGTCCTCACAACTCTCGACCAAGGTGAGGCTTTTAGGGGCTAGGGTGTGAAATCTTTTCTAACCTTTGGTTAATAATCTTCCTAATACACTAAGGAAGAACACTTAAGAGTTTAGGAATTTTTTTGGACAAAGTTTGGTTAAGGGAGAGGGGTGTGGGACGAGAACTATCAAGAGGGGGGGGGGGTTCGGCGAGAGCTACTAGGAAGGGGGGGGGGGTGTTTGGACGAGATCTTCTCAAAGGGGGAGAAGGATTTTGAGACTTGGAAATTGTTCAAGTGATGAAGAAGTCTTGCACAAGAGGGGGGTATTTATAGAACCACCAATGGTCTAGATTAAAACAAATGGAGGGTGAAGATTTGGATCCATGTGAAGAATGAGTTCTTCCAACCAAGTGTCCACCACAATGTTGGGACATATGTCCACCACAACCTTGGGACATATGTCCCCCACAACAAAGAGCCATGTGGCATTCCACTAGGCACAAAAAACGTCCAACATACCTACTCCCACTCACCAAAAGAAAATATCTTCCAAGACTTTGACCACTTGACCATGTCCACTTGGCCAACATTTTTGTCCAACCCATGCCAACTAAGGGTGACACATGTCGCCCTCCTATTGGTCCAAAATATTTCGTCTCTCAGAAAAATCCGTAATCGGTTAAATTATTAAAAACGTAGAATTTCCTTCACAAGGTTCGGAATCTTTTCCGTTGAAAGTTCACAATTCCATCCTTAACCTAATTAGGGTTTGTACAAATGTACATACGTCCTCACATACATACTCTGGAAATATGGGGTATAACATTCTCCCCTCCTTAGAAACATTCGTCCCGAATGTTCCTTCTCAAGACAGATAACGATAAAGTTCCTCAATACTTAAACAGTTTGCAAATGCCACACATGGCCACAATACAACACGCGCAAATACTTAAATCCAAGTCCACAAGGAATCACCTCTAGCATCACAAAAGCTCCTACCCAAGGTCTAAAAGATACTCCCTTCGCACCTTTACTTCACATAAGAATTGATCACTTCTATTCTCCTAACACAAGTTCACTTCCTCCCTTACTCGTGCATTCTCCTCGAACACTCGAACTCTTCTTAAAAAACTTATCACATTTATGTTATTGTTTCAGTTTCCAAAATCTCAGCGTTACTATTTCCAACTTGTTTATCATTAACTGTGAACACTCCCTATGGATCTCCTATACTTTTCTGAACATAGAAACATGAAAGATCGACGCATCGCTTCCTACGTCGGACAACAAAGCTAACTTATAGGCAACCTGGCCTATTCTCCAAATGATCTAAAAACACTCAAAGTACCTCGGGCTAAGTTTCCCCTGCTTTCCAAATCTCGTCACGCCCTTCCGGGGTGGTACCTTCAAGAAAACCCACCATCAACCTGAACTCCAAGTGTCGACGCCGATTATCCGCACGACTTCTGTTGACTCTGAGCTGCCAATAACCTCTCCTGGATAAGCTTCACCCTATCCACATCCTGCTGAATCAAGTATGAACCAACTATCTGCACCTTGCCAACATCGAACCAATCGACTGGCAACCTACCCTTACGCCCATACCCGGCTTCATAAGGCGACATCCGAATACTGAAATGGTAGCTATTATAATACTCACCCAACAAGAGGTGAATAATCCTTACAGCTACCTCTGAAATCAAAAACACCGGCCCGAGGGTGAATGCAATACTGAGACTCACCTGAGTTCCTAACCTTGCCTGGTAAAACCTCCATAAAAAGAAATAGCCGTAAACTGGGCTCCACTGCCTGTCATAAAGTAAAAGTAGGAACCCCGTGCAGTGTTATAACCTTCCTGATATATAGCATCTCGCATAACCTCTCGCCGAGTAAACGCTTGATCGAAAGACAAGATGGTGACCTCATCGCCCGACCATCGGTCGAACGCATCCACGAACGCTGCATTTACGGTTAACTAAACTTGGGCCTAACACCCTCGTGACCCTATCACAAAGCGACCACCACAATTTTTCCTTACTTCAAGCCGGGTTGCGGTTGACCCGCAACCGCCTCAACCCGACCCATTTATCGCGCCAAGCTCTTGTTTCCCGATCCGGAACAATCTCACCATCAAGTCACGAAAACCTAGTGGTCTTCTTAGCTCAACTACCCTCTTTCATTTCACACCACTCAGGGACTTATCACACAAATATATCTCACGTATACTATGCACTCCGATAAGGGTCATACATAAACATAAATCTTTTACTCAAAAGTTACCAAAGGACCCTGCCGATCTGGCCCTCTTCTGCTGATCTTGGTTAACCCGTCGATCCCACGCTTTCGCTTGTCGCATAAGCCCGTACGCAGGCCATGCTCAAGCCTGACTGAAGAGCTACTCTTGCACAACCCTCTTTTAGATAATCATCAAGACCCGTGATAAATCGGTACGTAATATACTCTCTGGTTGCTAAATCCCTAGCTAGTAACAGGGTCGTCTCTTTGCAATCCATACTTTCGCCATCGGGTCGCGAATCGGGCGTTCAAATATCATGGCCGCAGAGGAATCTTCTGCCGTTAGATCGGCTGGGCCGCGACGCCGCAGTAACTCCCGAATGAAGCACCACCTGGGTGATGATTGGGCGGTGCTTGTAACCTCTCGGTTTCACTTCGCAGCCTCCGCCGCTTTGCCTTCCGCCCGGGTTGCCTTGGGCGGAGGCATAACTGGTAAGGGAAAGAAATACGTTAGAGGGGTCCAACTTATAACACAGCTCTAAGGCACGATCTCAGAGTGAGAAGAGTGGAAACCAATCCTAGATATCCTATAGCCTCACGACATTGTGGTGCACAACACACCGATAATCAAGACTCTACCAGATACGGTCAGACACTTTCCGAGGATTAATCGCTCGATACCACTTTTGTCACGACCAACCCGACTACATCGTGCCTTACCCGGCACCCAAGTAGACATACATCGAGTAACCAATGAATATAAAACAAGACATGAAACAATATGAAGTGAGAAAGCTTTATCTCGAGAAAAGTTGCCTTCAAAGATATATATATAAAAACTTGAACGAGCATATCCCTTTACAAACTCGCCCACAACAAGATTACTGCACTCTAAGAATGTTATAACAACCACGGCGGGGCCGCCATACCCACGAATGTAAGTACCTACAACGATGGGGACTATACCAACGATAAGCCTCCGAGAAACGGAGCTTCCTAAAACGCTGAATCGCGGACCCTATGAGCGAGGATCAACAAATGGTGTACTCTACCGCGCATGAACGCACCCAAGGAGGTCAAGCATAACATGTACCAAGTATGTGAAATCAAAATATCAGTAAATGAAATAATAATAGTCTATATAAAATGTAAGACATATATGATAACCAATTTACGATACACAATATGTAAGCAAATATGTCAAGTCGTGACTCACGCCTTAAAGTCATCACTCAAATATAACCATGGGTCTCATGCCCACAATATCAATCATGCGCCGTGGAATTCTTCCTCACCGCGATCCATGATATAAAAGCACCAAGGAATACACATGAACACCAGGTTCCACCTGTGTCATAATAAAACCGTACGGGGTAAGTGCGAAGGCATAGCCGACTACTTACACCCACAGTACCAACAATGCTATAAAACTGTATCACGAGGTCTTTCTAGATCGCGCCACATGATCGAATCTGGCCACTCGCCTCGATCAATACGCGCGTCTAATCAGAACTTACCGCGACTCGCATAAAGGCCACACATAGGCCCGCATGAGGTATTCCTCGCATCCGGGGTAGCTAACCCGCGACATCCTCCTGGACTCTCGTAGTCCGCATGGCCACATAGACCGCATGAGGTATTCCTCGCACACTAACATGGAACTCCCGTAGCTCCGCATAGGTCCCCTGGACCCGCATGAGGCATCCCTCGCATCGGGGGGCAGCTTAACCCCCGTTATAACATGTCAAGAGGTGAGTGGTACAATACTAACATAACGGCTTATCGTTAAACAACATAAGCACAACAAGGGAACCCCCTTTATACAAACGTTACAAGATACTAACACACGTAGCATCATAACATGTTTACTTATCAAACCAACAAGAAAGTATTACAAGGCTATCACAAACCAACATAGTCAAGTTATTCACACAAGATACTTTCTATTTTATGTTAACAAGTTTGGGTTTTTATCCCCAAAGTACTTCATATATTAACTCTTTAAAAAGATCCGTTTCTTTCACAAAAAGTCACACGATACCCGTAGTATCAAAATATAGTGACTATCTTTTTAAGTAAACCAAAACAATTTCCCTACCTTCTTTTTGAACCAACTTAAGACAAAAGCATGTCTTCCTTTTTAAATGAAAACACTTCAATTTTTCAAGTCTTTGTCTTTTATAAAACAAGTCCTTACTTTGAAATTTTTAGAGAATCAAAACTTGTTTATTAATGATCTTATTAAAGCAGCCATGATCTAGGAAATGTAATACAATTTTGTCTTATCTTAGCTTCTATGCAGATGGAGGTTTCTACTGGTTTTAATAATAATTAATTAGTTAATACATTTTTCCTTTATTAGCGCTGCAGTGGTTTGTTCGATGTTCTTTTCCCCTTTCCGAAATCAATACAAGGCTTTCATAAACAATTAAGTAAATCGTTCATTTTATTTCTCTTAAGTCGTTATACCTAACTTCCCATAAAGCTAGTATAACTCTTAAGCTTTTAAAACCAAGTATTACTCTTCTTTCAAAAACGATTCTTAATTCTTTTGAAATACTTCAAGATTCTTATTATTTAAAACTCAAGTCAAAAGACATCGAAGTAAAACCACGTTCAGTTAACACACGACGCTCACCGTACTATATATATTCTTTTAAAATATCATGCTCAAAAGGATAGGAAGAATCACATACCTCCTCGGCGAAATCCACCTGTCAAGTCGAATATGTCGCGCGCAGAGTTTCAACCTATAATAGTCAACACGTCTATCAACGCCTAGACTACATCGTAGAATATTCTAAGCGTAAGGTTCTTAATTCTACGGAAAATTGGGCAGACTTCCTACCCACAACTACTCAGTTCATCATTAATACACCATGTAAGTTCAATTCTCTTCTTTAATATCCTTCTATATCTTATACTTATTTCTATACTACTATAGTATGTAACCTCCAATTACAATAGAAGGACAGGATTAATTACCTCGATAAGCCCAAAATTATCCAAGTTTTAATGTCGATCCTGAGCAACGTTTAGCTCCTACTCCGTGCTCTCCAACCCGCTCCAAACAACCCTTATATGCTCCTAACCAACTCCTCTTTAAGAACCAATCTAAACAAGTGAAGAACACTAATGTTCTTGTCCTCACAACTCTCGGCCAAGGTGAGGCTTTTAGGGGCTAGGGTGTGAAATCTTTTCTAACCTTTGGTTAATAATCTTCCTAATACACTAAGGAAGAACACTTAAGAGTTTAGGAATTTTTTTGGACAAAGTTTGGTTAAGGGAGAGGGGTGTGGGATGAGAACTATCAAGAGGGGGAGGGGGGGTTTCGGCGAGAGCTACTAGGAGGGGGGGGGGGGAGGGGTGTTTGGACTAGATCTTCTCAAAGGGGGAGAGGGATTTTGAGACTTGGAAATAGTTCAAGTGATGAAGAAGTCTTGCACAAGAGGGGGGTATTTATAGAACCACCAATGGTCTAGATTAAAACAAATGGAGGGTGAAGATTTGGATCCATGTGAAGAATGAGGTCTTCCAACCAAGTGTCCACCACAATGTTGGGACATATGTCCACCAAAACCTTGGGACATATGTCCCCCACAACAAAGAGCCATGTGGCCTTCCACTAGGCATAAAAAACGTCCAACATACCTACTCCCACTCACCAAAAGAAAATATCTTCCAAAATATTTCGTCTCTCGGATATTTAGATCCATGTGAAGTGATGAAGAAGTCTTGCAGAAGTGATGAAGAAGTCTTGCACAAGAGGGGGGTATTTATAGAACCACCAATGGTCTAGATTAAAACAAATGGAGGGTGAAGATTTGGATCCATGTGAAGAATGAGTTCTTCCAACCAAGTGTCCACCACAATGTTGGGACATATGTCCACCACAACTTTGGGACATATGTCCCCCACAACAAAGAGCCATGTGGCATTCCACTAGGCACAAAAAACGTCCAGCATACCTACTCCCACTCACCAAAAGAAAATATCTTCCAAGACTTTGACCACTTGACCATGTCCACTTGGCCAACATTTTTGTCCAACCCATGCCAACTAAGGGTGACACATGTCGCCCTCCTATTGGTCCAAAATATTTCGTCCCTCAGAAAAATCCGTAATCGGTTAAAATATTAAAAACGTAGAATTTCCTTCACAAGGTTCGGAATCTTTTCCGTTGAAAGTTCACAATTCCATCCTTAACCTAATTAGGGTTTGTACAAATGTACATACGTCCTCACATACATACTCTGGAAATACGGGGTATAACATTCTCCCATCCTTAGAAACATTCGTCCCGAATGTTCCTTCTCAAGACAGATAACGATAAAGTTCCTCAATACTTAAACAGTTTGCAAATGCCACACATGGCCACAATACAACACGCGCAAATACTTAAATCCAAGTCCACAAGGAATCACCTCTAGCATCACAAAAGCTCCTACCGAAGGTCTAAAAGATACTCCCTTCGCACCTTTACTTCACATAAGAATTTATCACTTCTATTCTCCTAACACAAGTTCACTTCCTCCCTTACTCGTCGTACCCTCCTCGAACACTCGAACTCTTCTTAAAAAACTTATCACATTTCTGTTATTGTTTCAGTTTCCAAAATCTCAGGGTTACTATTTCCAACTTGTTTATCATTAACTGGGAACACTCCGGATGGATCTCCGATACTTTTTCGAACATAGCAACATGAAAGACCGGACGTACTGCCTCCTACGTCGGACGACAAAGCTAACTTATAGGCAACCTGGCCTATTCTCCAAATGATCTAAAAACGCTCAAAGTACTTCGCTAAGTTTCCGCTTCAAATCTCACACGCCCTTCCGGGGTGGTACCTTCAAGAAAACCCACCGTCAACCTGAACTCCAAGTGTCGACGCCGATTATCCGCACGACTTCTGTTGACTCTGAGCTGCCAATAACCTCTCCTGGATAAGCTTCACCCTATCCACATCCTGCTGAATCAAGTATAAACCAACTATCTGCACCTTGCCAACATCGAACCAATCGACTGGCAACCTACCCTTACGCCCATACCCGGCTTCATAAGGCGACATCCGAATACTGAAATGGTAGCTATTATAATACTCACCCAACAAGAGGTGAATAATCCTTACAGCTACCTCTGGAATCAAAAATACCGGCCCGAGGGTGAATGCAATCGAGACTCACCCGAAGTTCCTAACCTTGCTCGGTAAAACCTCCATAAAAGAAATAGCCGTAAACCGGCTCCACCGTCACATAAAGTAAAAGTAGGAACCCCGTGCGCCTTACAACCTTCCCGATATATAGCATCTCGCATAACCTCTCACGAGTAAACAGCTCGATCGAAAGACAAGATGGGTCGACCATCGCCCGACCATCGGTCGAATGCATCCATGAACGCGTACGATGGTTAACTAAACTTGGGCCTAACACCCTCGTGACCCTATCACAAAGTGGGACCACCACAAGTTTTCCTTACTTCAAACCGGGCTGCGGGTTGACCCGCAATCTGGCCTCAACCCGACCCATTTATCGCGCCAAGCTCTTGTTTCCCGATCCGGAACAATCTCACCATCAAGTCATGAAAACCTAGTGGTCTTCTTAGCTCAACTACCCTCTTTCATTTCACACCACTCAGGGAATTATCACACAAATATATCGCACGTATACTATGCACTCCGATAAGGGTCAAACATAAACATAAATCTTTTACTCAAGATGGCCTCGCCTCTAAGGTCTCCACGTTTAAAATTCTAAGGCTCACACTTTCCCTATCCCCAATCTTACCCTTATAACTAACCATGATTTCTTATCACAATTAACACAACACTATCTGAACATAACACTTAAAATATACTCATCTTATCACACATACTAATCTCTAGAGGGTTAAGGATATACCTGTATCTACTGCTTCACTCCCCTTTGTCGTTCTAGTCAATCCTGCCCTGTTGGGCGCATAGCTAGGGAAGGTGATGAACTAGCCACTGATCCTGAAGGCTGAGTCTCTACATCCGCGCCACCTCTGGTCGGACAATTTCTCGCAAAATGGCCCTGCTGGCCGCAAGCATAACAAGCTGTCGAAGAAGTACGACACTCCCCACAATGACACCTACCACAACGGCCACACCGGCGGTGGCCTCTCGCTAACACCCCTTCCTCTCGAACCACCAATCCGCAATCGACCGTGGGTGAGTCCTCCTACTTGTACATTCCCTCGTCACATGGCCCTGACGGCCGCAGGTAAAACAAGCACCAACAAAAAGACGACATTCCCCGGGATGACGTCTGCCACACTGTGAACATTGAGGGAAAACAGAACCCGGCTGGCTAGAACTTACGTATAGCTGTGAACCAGAAGCCCTGGAGCTCTGACCAACTCCGCGCACGAACGTCACGAACCCCGGAGGACCACTGATCGGGCGGAGGCGCATATCGATCTGGCGAGGCGATTCGCCTCGAAAGTTACCAAAGGATCCCGCCGACCGCCCTCTTCGCTTATCTTGGTTAACCCGCCGATCCTACGTTTCTCGCCTGCGCATAAGCCCGCACGCAGCCATGCTCAAGCTCGATCAAGAGCTACTCTTGCACAACCCTCTTTTAGATAATCATCAAGACCCGTGATAAATCGGTACATAATATACTCTCTGGTTGCTAAATCCCTAGCTAGTAACAGGGTTGTCTCTTTGCAATCCATACTTTCTGCTACTGGTCGTGGAACTGAAGGTTCAAATATCATGGCCGCAGTAGGAATCGCCGCCTTGTGCTAGACTCTCTTTGTTTGGCGACGCCGCGTAACTCCCGAATGAAGCACCACCCTAGGTGATGATTGGGCTGTGCTCTGTAACCTCTCAGGTTTCTACTCAGCCTCCTCGCTCGCCCTTCTAGGCCCGGGTTGCCTTGCGCGGAGGCATAACTGGTAAGGGAAAGAAATACGTTAGAGGGGTCCAACTTATAACACAACTCTAAGGCACGATCTCAGAGTGAGAAAAGTGGAAACCAATCCTAGATATCCTATAGCCTCCTGATTATTGGTGTGGTGCACAACACACCGATAATCAAGACTCTACTAGATACGGTCTATAGACACTTTCCGAGGATTAACTGCTCTGATACCACTTTTGTCACGACCCGAACCCGGGCCCGTGACTGGTGTCTTACCCGGGCACTGTTATACCCCATATTTCCAGGGTATGTACGTGAGGACGTACGTAGAAATTTGAGCCTTAAAAGTTAGGCAAGGTTCGAAATTGTACACAACTACCGAGAGGAGTCGTTTTTCGACGAAACGTTTCCACAGCTTTCGTAGGGAAAATTCCGGCTATGTCATTTATTTTTTTTGCGGATTTTTCCGAGAGATGAAATATTTTGGACCAACGGGAGGGTGACACTTGTCACCCTCATTGGACGGCAACCATGGCCTTGGCTTGGACGATTTGGCTTAGTGGGAGTAGGTAGGATATTTGTGCAAGTTGGTGTGGTAGATGGATAAGGTGCACATGGCTAAATCCTAGCCCTACACTTGCCTAACACTTGGATGAATCTTGGTCATTGGTTGGCCATTTCTTGACCTATAAATACCCCTCTAACTTGATGAACTTCTTCATCCAAATATTTTCTAAGTCTTGAAAACCTTCCCCTCTCCTTTGTGTAGCTCTGTCCTACTTTCCCCTCCCCTTGGAAGGCCTTTGTGGCGAGAGTAACCCCTAACCTAGTTGTGCTAGTCGAAATACTACCCCCTTGGTAGAAATGTATTCTACAAGTATTGTTATAATGCCCAAAATACTTTAGCCAAATACCTTGTAGTACTTTCCAAAGTACCCTTTTATACTAAAAGCCCTAAAATACTATTATACTTTCCATTAGCCACTAAACGAAACCCTAAGGAAATCTTCATTGTTGGTGGAAGTGTTAAGTAGAAGTTGCGTAGAACTTCTAAGGGTTGTTTGGAGCGGATTGAGCACTCGAGTAGAGCTAAACGTTGCTAAGGAGCGACATTAAACTCGGATAATTTTGGGGCTTATCGAGGTAAATACTCTCGTCCTTCTAGTGTAATTGGAAATTACATACTATAGTAGTATAGAAATGAATATAAGATTCATAAGAAGAGAATTGAACTGTAATAGAAGGATATTACGTAAAAGACTTGGTGAAATCACTTGAAGAAAATAAGTAGAAGTTAAATTGTACTTACATAGAATTGTATATACTGATCGATAACCTTTATTGGTTGAATGTTCTGCAAGTAGCATGGGCTACTTAGAAGGTGGACCAGGCTAGCCGGGTTATAGCCGTGGAGCGTTTTGCTTATAGTCGATAATCGTCGCGAGGTATGTGATTCTTCTTATACTCTTGAGCATGAAGTATTTTAAAAGTATATATATATAGTGCGGTAGACGTACGTGTGGCAATGTCTTTTGACTTAAGCCTGAATAATATATATATGTAGTACGGTAGACGTACGTGTGCTAACTGAATATAATTGTACGACAATGTCTTTTGACTTAAGCCTGAATAATAAGAACCTTGAAATATTTTAAAGGAACATATATATAGTACGGTAGACGTACGTGTGTTAACTGAATGTAGTATTATGGCAATGTCTTTTGACTTAAGCCTGAATAATAAAGAATCTTGAAGTATTTCAACACTAAGAAACCTTTTTGAAAGAAGAGTAATGCTTGGTTTTGAAAACATAAGAGTTATACTAGCTTTATGGGAAGTTAGGTATAACGTCTTAAGAGAGATAAAGAGAATGGTTTACTGATGGTTAGAAGTAAAGAGACTTGATCTTATAAGATAAGAGACTTAACTTAAATGAATTAATATGAGTTTTGTGTGAAACCTCATTCGTGAGTAATGAGTACTTGGTTTTTAAAAGGGAATAATGTTTTACTGATTTCGGAAATCAGAATGAGTATCGACAAACCACTGCAGCGTTAATAAAGGAAAATGTAATGAATAATGAAGTATTATTAAAACCAGTGGAAACCTCCATCTGCATAGAAGCTAAGATGAGACAAAATGATATTACATTTCCTAGATCATGGCTGCTTTAATAAAGATGGTTATAAAATAAACTACGCACACATATGGCATATGTTATTCAATTGTTTTAAAAAGAGATTAAGACATTGAACTATGAAACTTTTCTAAAAAGTGACTTGAGTAATTGGAATTAGGCAAACTGGAACTTTAGGAAAAAGAAAGGCATTGTTATGTCTTAAATTGGTTTAAAACATAAAGTGTTATAACAGCTTTATGGGAAGTTAGTTATAACGACTTTATGAAAACAAAAGAAGGGTTTTATAATTAGTTTTAATGTGATAACTTGGCTTTAATAAGAGAAGTGTTTTGGTTTGCTAAAAATGTGAGTCACTCTATTTTATACTACGGGTATTGGGTGACTTCTATAAAAGGAATGGATCTCTTTAAAAGGAATTTAACGTACGTAGTACTTTAGGGTTAAAACCCGGACTTTGATATAAAATGGAAGTACCTCGAGTTGTGTATAACTTGCCTATGTTTGTTGTTGTGTAACTTTCCTATGCTTGTTGTGATAGCCCTTGTTGTAGAATTGTGTTTCTATACTACCGCGCCTCTCGTTGGAGGGCCGGTTGACTTGTTGAGAACTTACATGGACATGTCTACACCGATGCAGAATTCCGGGGGCATGTGGCCATGCGGCAGGGTTGATTACCCGATATATTGTTATTGTGGTTACATGGACATGTCTACACCAATGCAGAATTCCGGGGGCATGTGGCCATGCGGCAGGGTTGATCACCCGATATATTGTTGTTGATGTTACATGGACATGTCTACACCGATGCAGAATTCCGGGGGCATGTGGCCATGCGACATTGTTATTATTATTGTTGCATCATGGACATGTCTACACCGGCGCAATCCGGCACGGGCATGTACGATGGAACATGATTGATGTTGTGGGCGTAAGACCCATAGTTATATTTGAGTGACGACTTTGAGGGTGTGAGTCCCTGACTTACATGACTGCTTGTTTATCGTGAACTGTATTTTGGTTATCATACAAGTCTCCTGCTTTATATGATCGTTATGATTTAACCGCAGATTTTCGATTTCACATACTGCACTTGTTATCGACCTCCTTCGGGCCGCGTCATGCCGCAGTAAGTACATCGTCCGCCGATCCCCGCTTTTAGGATCACCCTTCCAGACGGAAGCTCCGTTCCTTCTGAGGCTTATCTTTTGGTATGTGTTCCCGAGTTGTAGGTTCTTGTACATCTGGGGTATGGCGGCCCCGTCCGTCATAGTTGTTGTAAATCTTAGAGGTGCGTAGTATCTTGGGCGTGTGGTTGTAAAAGGATTAAACTGTTCAAGTTTTAGTTTTATATATATGCCGAAAGACGATTTTCTCTCAGATAAAATGTGTCTCATTTTACAGTTGTTTCATGTTTTATTTTTATGTTCCGCTGATTACTCTGATGTATGACTACTTGGGTGCCCGGGTAAGGCACGATCACGCCCCGAACGGGTCGTGATGTATGGTATCGAGCGCTTAATCCTCGGAAAGTGTCTACATCCGTGTCAGTAGTCTTGATTATCGGTGTGTTGTGCACCACATCTATAATCGTGAGGTCGCAGGACATTTAGGATTGGTTTCCATTTCTTCTCATTCCGAGATCGTGCCTTAGAGGCGTGTGATAAGTTGGACCCTCCGACGTATTCCTTTCCTTTACCGCTATGCCTCCGTAAGGCAACCTGTGCCCGGATGGGCAAGCGCAATCGAGGAGCTGCTAGTGGGATACAGAGGAGTACGAGGGCGCAGGCCCGGTCAGTACCTGAGACAGTGCTTCCGACGGCGAGTTTCGCGACGCCGCCAGCACCAACAGAGTTTAGAGCCGCAGCAGTGGCTGCTGAGACTACAGTACCTGAGCCTCCACCCCACGATGCAGGCGTAAGAGATGGGTTACGCGAGATGGCCCGCCATCGCCGTGGTCGTGGGCGATATGAGGATAGCCGGACGCAGCAGCCCGATGGCGCCCGTGGTTCACCCTAGATCGGATGGTTTGAGACTACAAGACTTTCTGAGATGTAGCCCGCCAGAGTTCTACGGGTCGAGGCCTGAGGATGATCCGCAGGAGTTCATCCTACGATTCTGATCGCGAGAGTGATCAAGGCTTCGAGACCGAGTCGGTGGTCTTAGGTTCGCATCGGCCGCGTGATACCGCAATGATCGGTTTGATTCGCGAGCCGTCCCGGAGAGAATACACTTCCAGCCGTTTGGGACGAGTTTTGGGCCTTCGGCACATTTCTTGCCTCCACAGATGGCGAGGGCTCGGCCGACGATTTTTGATGTTGAGGCGTAACGCGCAGCATTCGGGAGTACAATGTGAGTTCGACTCATTGGCGGTATGTTCCCGCATTAGTAGCTAATATGGAGGATCGAGTGCACCGATATATTACGAGGCTTGATGATTACCTAGCGAGAGTTGTTCGTGTAGCCCTTCACCGCATGGACATTGCCGCATGCAGGCTTATGCACTTGGATGTGAGGAGCGGAGAAATCGACGGAATGACCGAGATCAGCAGAAGAGGGCCAGAACAGCAGGGTCCTTTGGTGACTTTCGAGGCGGACCGCCTCAGCAGCAGCCTAGTTTTGTACCTCCGCCAGTGCAGAGTGGTCCTCCACAACCTTCAGGGCATCCAGAGTATTCAGGAGCAGGTCAGAGCTCCATGGGTTCAAGTTTCCAGGGGAGTAGGGGTGTTGGCCAGGTGCAGTCACCCCTACCTCGGTGTGGTCGATGTGGTAGACCGCATTTTGGGGAATGTCGTGGTGCCAAGGGAGCTTGTTATTTTTGCGACAGCAGGCTATTTTGGCAGGAACCGTCCGAACAAGGGTAGCACGGATGTTACGACTCACCTTCAGATCGATGGTCGTTCATCGCCTTCACTAGCTATGCGCCCTGCAGGGCAGGACGGTGATTAGAAAAGCGGTAGAGACAGGTATATCCTTAACCCTCTAGAGACTTGTATGTATTGATGCTATGATAATGTGTTAAGTGTTATGTTCGGATAGCTTGTGCTAAAATGTGATTTAGAAACCTGGTTAGTGTAAACGGGTAAGCACAGGGTGAGGAAATGATGAACCTTAGAATATTACAATTGAGACCTTAGATGTAAGCGCCGCCTTGAGTGGATTTTGCAAGTAATCATTGTCGGAGAGCATTTATGCCTAGAATGTATTGTGTGATAAGTCCCCGGTAGTGTGAAATGGAAGTGGTAGCTTTCATGACTGTAGAGGTAAGATTGTTCGGAGCGGGAACAAGAGCGATGCATTAAGTAGGTCGGGTTGGGGCCATGTTGAGGCCAACCCGCGCCCGCTTTAGAGGTAGGTCACTGGGTGGTCCCGCCAGGTGGTAGGGTCACGAGGGTGCTAGGCCCAAGTTTAGATAACCATCGTATAAGTTCGTGGATGTGTTCGACCAGAATCGGTTCGTGAAGGCCGGGAATGGCCTTAAGGAAGATCGAGGCTAGTAAGATGACCAAGTTTGGAGGTAGTGACTCCAAAGTTTTGGAAACTGAAGTATGGTACGTATACTAGAAGAGTTCAAGTGTTCGAGAAGAGTACGACGAGTAAGGGTAGAGGCGAGCATGTATTGCGAGCATAGATATGATCATTTCTTGTGAAGGGAGAAGGTGCGAAGGATGTATATTTTAGACCTCGGGTAAGGGTTTTTGTAATGTTAGAGGTGTTTCCTCGTGGGCTTGGATGTAAGTAATTGCGTGGTGTTTCGTGGCGGTGTGGCAGATTGTTCTCGTAAGTATAGTAGTGAAGACTATCGGCGCATGTTTGTTTTGAGGCTTAGAAGGAACATTCGGACGAATGTTTCTAGGAGGAGAATGTTATACCCGTATTTCGTGGTATGTACGTGAGGACGTACGTAGAAATTTGAGTCTTAAAAGTTAGGCAAGGTTCGAAATTGTACACAACTACCGAGAGGAGTCGTTTTTCGACGAAACGTTTCCACATCTTTCGTAGGGAAAATTCCGGCTATGTCATTTATTTTTTTTGCGGATTTTTCCGAGAGATGAAATATTTTGGACCAACGGGAGGGTGACACTTGTCACCTTCATTGGACGGCAACCATGGCCTTGGCTTGGACGATTTGGCTTAGTGGGAGTAGGTAGGATATTTGTGCAAGTTGGTGTGGTAGATGGATAAGGTGCACATGGCTAAATCCTAGCCCTACACTTGCCTAACACTTGGATGAATCTTGGCCATTGGTTGGCCATTTCTTGACCTATAAATACCCCTCTAACTTGATGAACTTCTTCATCCAAATATTTTCTAAGTCTTGAAAACCTTCCCCCTCTCCTTTGTGTATCTCTCGTCCTACTTTCCCCCTCCCCCCCCTTGGAAGGCCTTTGTGGCCGAGAGTAACCCCCCCTAGCCTAGTTGTGCTAGTCGAAATACTACCCCCCCTTGGTAGAAATGTATTCTACAAGTATTGTTATAATGCCCAAAATACTTTAGCCAAATACCTTGTAGTACTTTCCAAAGTACCCTTTTATACGAAAAGCCCGGAAAATACTATTATACTTTCCTTTAGCCACTAAACGAAACCCTAAGGAAATCTTCATTGTTGGTTGAAGTGTTAAGTAGAAGTTGCGTAGAACTTCTAAGGGTTGTTTGGAGCGGATTGGAGCACTCGGAGTAGGAGCTAAACGTTGCTAAGGAGCGACATTAAACTCGGATAATTTTGGGGCTTATCGAGGTAAATACTACTGTCCTTCTAGTGTAATTGGAAATTACATACTATAGTAGTATAGAAATGAATATAAGATTCATAAGAAGAGAATTGAATCGTAATAAGGATATTACGTAAAAGACTTGAAATAAATCACTTGTAAGAAAATAAGTAGAAGTTAAATCAGATTTACATAGACTGTATATACTGAGATCGATAACCTTTATTGGTTGAATGTTCTCGCAAGTAGCATGGGCTACTTAGAAGGTGACCAAAGCAGGGTTATAGCCGTGAGCGCTTTTGCTTATAGTCGATAATCGCCGCGAGGTATGTGATTCTTTTATACTCTTGAGCATGAAGTATTTTAAAAGTATATATATATAGTGCGGTAGACGACGCGGTGGCAATGTCTTTTGACTTAAGCCCGAATAATATATATATGTAGTACGCAGACGACGCGTGTGCTAATGAATATAATTGTACGGCAATGTCTTTTGACTTAAGCCCGAATAATAAGAACCTTGAAATATTTTAAAGGAACATATATATAGTAGAGCGACGTGTGTTAACTGAATGTAGTATTATGGCAATGTCTTTTGACTTAAGCCTGAATAATAAAGAATCTTGAAGTATTTCAACAGAATTAAGAAACCTTTTTGAAAGAAGAGTAATGCTTGGTTTTGAAAACATAAGAGTTATACTAGCTTTATGGGAAGTTAGGTATAACGTCTTAAGAGAGATAAAGAGAATGGTTTACTGATGGTTAGAAGTTAAGAGACTTGATCTTATAAGATAAGAGACTTAACTTAAATGAATTAATATGAGTTTTGTGTGAAACCTCATTCGTGAGTAATGAGTACTTGGTTTTTAAAAGGGAATAATGTTTTACTGATTTCGGAAATCAGAATGAGTATCGACAAACCACTGCAGCGTTAATAAAGGAAAATGTAATGAATAATGAAGTATTATTAAAACCAGTGGAAACATCCATCTGCATAGAAGCTAAGATGAGACAAAATCATATTACATTTCTTAGATCATGGCTGCTTTAATAAAGATGGTTATAAAATAAACTACGCACACATATGGCATATGTTATTCAATTGTTTTAAAAAGAGATTAAGACATTGAACTATGAAACTTTTCTAAAAAGAGACTTGAGTAATTGGAATTAGGCAAACTGGAACTTTAGGAAAAAGAAAGGCATTGTTATGTCTTAAATTGGTTTAAAACATAAAGTGTTATAACAGCTTTATGGGAAGTTAGTTATAACGACTTTATGAAAACAAAAGAAGGGTTTTATCATTAGTTTTAATGTGATAACTTGGCTTTAATAAGAGAAGTGTTTTGGTTTGCTAAAAATGTGAGTCACTCTATTTTATACTACGGGTATTGGGTGACTTCTATAAAAGGAATGGATCTCTTTAAAAGGAATTTAACGTACGTAGTACTTTAGGGTTAAAACCCGGACTTTGATATAAAATGGAAGTACCTCGAGTTGTGTATAACTTGCATATGCTTGTTGTTGTGTAACTTGCCTATGCTTGTTGTGATAACCCTTGTTGTAGAATTGTGTTTCTATACTACCGCGCCTCTCGTTGGAGGGCCGGTTGACTTGTTGAGAACTTACATGGACATGTCTACACCGATGCAGAATTCCGGGGGCATGTGGCCATGCGGCAGGGTTGATTACCCGATATATTGTTACTGTGGTTACATGGACATGTCTACACCGATGCAGAATTCCGGGGGCATGTGGCCATGCGGCAGGGTTGATCACCCGATATATTGTTGTTGATGTTACATGGACATGTCTACACCGATGCAGAATTTCGGGGGCATGTGGCCATGCGGCATTGTTATTATTATTGTTGCATCATGGACATGTCTACACCGATGCAGAATTCCGGGGGCATGTGGCCATGATGCGAACATGATTGATGTTGTGGGCGTAAGACCCATAGTTATATTTGATGGCGACTTTGAGGCGTGAGTCACGACTTACATGCATCGCTGTTTATCGTGAATCGTATTTTGGTTATCATACAAGTCTCTCGCTTTATATATCGTTATGATTTAAGCGCAGATTTTTGATTTCACATACTTGGTACATGTTGTACTAACCTCCTGGGCTGCGTTCATGCCGCGGTAGAAATCGTCGTCGATCCGCCTTTTAGGATCACCTTCACAGATCGGGAAGCTCCGTTCCTTGGAGGCTTATCTTTTGGTATGTGTTCCCGAGTTGTAGGTTCTTGTACATTCGGGGTATGGCGGGCTGTCCGTCATAGTTGTTGTAAATCTTAAGTGCAGAAATGCTTGTTGTGGGCAGGGTTGTAAAAAGGATTAAACTGTTCAAGTTTTAGTTTTATATATATGCCGAAAGGCGATTTTCTCTCAGATAAAATGTGTCTCATTTAAAGTTGTTTCATGTTTTATTTTTATGTTCCGCTGATTACTCTGATGTATGACTACTTGGGTGCCCGGGTAAGGCACCAGTCACGGGCCCCGGAACGGGTCGTGACAGGCACCCAAGTAGACATACATCAGAGTAACCATCGGAATATAAAACAAGACATGAAACAATATGAAGTGAGAAACAGTTTATCTGAGAAAAGTTGCCTTTCGGCATATATATATAAAAACGAATGCTACATCCCTTTACAAACCCCGCCACAACAATACTACTGCACTTAAGAATGTTATAACAACAATGGCGGACAGAGGGCTCGCCATACCGAATGTAAGTACCTACAACGACAGGACTATACCAACGATAAGACTCGAGAAACGGAGCTTCCCAAAACGCTGAACTGCGGACTTATGGCGAGGATCAACAATCGCACTTCACCTACGCATGAACGCAGCTCCGGGCGAGGTCAAGATAACAGTACCAAGTATGTGAAATCAAAATATCAGAAATGAAATCATAATAGTCTATATAAAACAAAAGACATATATGATAACCAATTTACGATACACAATATGTAAGCAGTCATGTCAAGTCAGGGACTCACGCCCTTTAAGTCATCACTCAAATATAACCATGGGTCTCATGCCCACAATATCAATCATGCCCGTGGAATTCCTTCCTCACTGCCGGCATTCCATGATATAAAAGCACCAAGGAATACACATGAACACCATGTCCCACCTGTGTCATAATAAAACCGTACAGGGTAAGTGCGAAGGCTTAGCCGACTACTAACACCCACAGTACCAACAATGCTATAAAACTGTATCATGAGGTCTTTCTAGACCGCGCCACATGATCGAAGTTGGCCACTCGCCCTCAGTATCAATATGCGCGTCTAATCCTGGAACTTACCGCAGCTCCGCATAGGCCACATATAGGCCCGCATGAGGTATTCCTCGCATCGGGGGTAGCTAACCCGCGGCATCCTCCTGGACTCTCGTAGTCCGCATGGCCACATAGACCGCATGAGGTATTCCTCGCACACTAACCTGGAACTCCCGTAGATCCGCATAGGTCCCCTGGACCCGCATGAGGCATCCTCGTGACGGGGCGCTTAACCCCCGGTATAACATGTCAAGAGGTGAGTGGTACAATAATAACATAACGGCTTATCGTTAAACAACATAAGCACAACAAGGGAACCCCCTTTATACAAACGTTACAAGATACTAACACACGTAGCATCATAACATGTTTACTTATCAAACCAACAAGAAAGTATTACAAGGCTATCACAAACCAACATAGTCAAGTTATTCACACAAGGTACTTTCTATTTTATGTTAACAAGTTCGGGTTTTTATCCCCAAAGTACTTCATATATTAACTCTTTAAAAAGATCTGTTTCTTTCACAAAAAGTCACACGATACCCGTAGTATCAAAATAGAGTGACTATCTTTTTAAGTAAACCAAAACAATTTCCCTACCTTCTTTTTGAACCAACTTAAGACAAAAGCATGTCTTCCTTTTTAAATGAAAACACTTCAATTTTTCAAGTCTTTGTCTTTTATAAAACAAGTCCTTACTTTGAAATTTTTAGAGAATCAAAACTTGTTTATTAATGATCTTATTAAAGCAGCCATGATCTAGGAAATGTAATACAATTTTGTCTTATCTTAGCTTCTATGCAGATGGAGGTTTCTACTGGTTTTAATAATAATTAATTAGTTAATACATTTTTCCTTTATTAGCGCTGCAGTGGTTTGTTCGATGTTCTTTTCCCCTTTCCGAAATCAATACAAGGCTTTCATAAACAATTAAGTAAATCGTTCCTTTTATTTCTCTTAAGTCGTTATACCTAATTTCCCATAAAGCTAGTATAACTCTTAAGCTTTTAAAACCAAGTATTACTCTTCTTTCAAAAACGATTCTTAATTCTTTTGAAATACTTCAAGATTCTTATTATTTAAAACTCAAGTCAAAAGACATCGAAGTAAAACCACGTTCAGTTAACACACGTACGTCTACCGTACTATATATATTCTTTTAAAATATCATGCTCAAAAGGATAGGAAGAATCACATACCTCCTCGGCGAAATCCACCTGTCAAGTCGAATATGTCGCGCGCAGAGTTTCAACCTATAATAGTCAAATACGTCTATCAACGTCTAGACTACACTGTAGAATATTCTAAGCAGAAGGTTCTTAATTCTACGGAAAATTGGGCAGCACTTCCCTACCCGTCAACTACTCAAGTCTACTGTTAATACAGTCCTATGTAAGTACAGTTCAATTCTCTTCTTTAATATCCTTCTATATCTTATACTTATTTCTATACTACTATAGTATGTAACCTCCAATTACAATAGAAGGACAGGATTAATTACCTCGATAAGCCCAAAATTATCCAAGTTTTAATGTCGATCCTGAGCAACGTTTAGCTCCTACTCCGTGCGCTCCAACCCGCTCCAAACAACCCTTATACGCTCCTAACCAACTCCTCTTTAAGAACCAATCTAAACAAGTGAATAACACTAAGGTTCTTGTCCTCACAACACTCGGCCAAGGTGAGGCTTTTAGGGGCTAGGGTGTGAAATCTTTTCTAACCTTTGGTTAATAATCTTCCTAATACACTAAGGAAGAACACTTAAGAGTTTAGGAATTTTTTTGGACAAAGTTTGGTTAAGGAGAGGGTGTGGACGAGAACTATCAAGAGGGGGTTTCGAGAGCTACTAGGAAGGGGGGGTGTTTGGACGAGATCTTCTCAAAGGGGGAGAGGGATTTTGAGACTTGGAAATTGTTCAAGTGATGAAGAAGTCTTGCACAAGAGGGGGGTATTTATAGAACCACCAATGGTCTAGATTAAAACAAATGGAGGGTGAAGATTTGGATCCATGTGAAGAATGAGGTCTTCCAACCAAGTGTCCACCATAATGTTGGGACATATGTCCACCACAACCTTGGGACATATGTCCCCCACAACAAAGAGCCATGTGGCCTTCCACTAGGCACAAAAAACGTCCAACATACCTACTCCCACTCACCAAAAGAAAATATCTTCCAAGACTTTGACCACTTGACCATGTCCACTTGGCCAACATTTTCGTCCAACCTATGCCAACTAAGGGTGACACATGTCGCCCTCCTATTGGTCCAAAATATTTCGTCTCTCGGAAAAATCCGTAATCGGTTAAAATATTAAAAACGTAGAATTTCCTTCACAAGGTTCGGAATCTTTTCCGTTGAAAGTTCACAATTCCATCCTTAACCTAATTAGGGTTTGTACAAATGTACGTACGTCCTCACATACATACTCTGCAATACGGGGTAAAACACAAGGTGTGTCTATTTTTCAAAGTAAGTTACTACACTTTTAGAAAACTCATTTCAAAGCTTGAAATCAAGTAACTTCAAATTTTCACAATCTAGGCAACTCGTACCTATCAATCAAAATAGACAACTTTCTAAACCTTCCATAAAGCCGTTATAACCAACTTCCCATAAAGCCGTTATAACCCTTTACGGTTTTTAAACAAATTCATTCTTTTTAAAACCAAGAGACTTATACTTTTAAAACCAAGTATCACATACTTTCAACTCAAGTTTCTTAACTTTCAAATTACTTCAAGTCTCTTAATCTTTAAAAATCAAGTTACTTCTACTTTTAAACCTCAAGTAACTCACACCTTTAAAACAAGTTACTTCTCTTAAATCATGTCATTTCTCCTCTTTTAAAACAATTAAGTAAATCACTCCTTTGACTCCCCTAAAGTCATTAAAACGACCCTTAGGTTTTGAAACTAAGGCACTAGCCAAAAGGTTTGGAAACCACTTCCTTTTCAAGACTCTATGTACTTTAAGTAAAATACTTTCACTTATAAGAATCCAAACTTCACTAAGGAAATGGATTATACAACTTACAATTTAAACATCAAAGTACAATCAAGGAAGTACATAGAACAAATTCTATTTTAGGCAATCCAAATACAACCAAGGAATGGATCATTTAAGGAGTAGGACATACTTTCTTTATCTTAAGGAATCATGCTAGAAGTGGAGATAGTTCACATACCTTTTCAGCTAAATCCACAAGCTAAGCCGAATACGCCGCACGTAGAAGTGTCAACCTATAATGGTCACAACATGACTATCAACTTCTAGTCTCTAACGTAGAATAATACTAAGTATACGGTCTCTTATTCTACGGAAAATCGGGCAGCACTTCCTTTGTTCCTACATACTTTGCCACCTTTTTCAAGGCCAAATTCAATAACCAAACATGCCACATTTAAGGCTCAACATACCAACCAATCAAAGGGGATTACACGCCTTACAATACGTGTAAAATTCCGCCCCACAATTCATACCAAGTAGTTTAACAACCAAGCCATTCTCGGCCAACATATACAACAACACTAAGTCTTTTCCAATCCTTTTCCAATTCCAAGTTCTAAGGTCTAACATGTTATATAGTCATAAACAACTTCAACAACTACCATTTCCTTCTTATACAACATGCGACGACTTAAACTAATAATCAACTTGAATTGTAATATTAAGAATAAACGTGCTAGTTTTCGGATTAGGGTTCCAATAGCCAATACACTTATCAAACTTCATAATATAAACCTCATGCTTGCTAATATCCATAACTACAATGATAAGTAAACTTTAATTGCTAAAACGACAAGATTTATACCTTTACAAGCCCTTAAAATTTCCAAGATTCAAAGTCGCTCCTTAGAAATTCTTAGCTCCTTTCCTTTACGCTCCAATCCGTTATTTGAAGCCTCTAGAAGTTCACAACCAACTTCTCTTCCATTTCCAATCCAAAACTAGGAAAACTACTTAGGTTTTCGCCTTGCGACTAACGTGAAAACGTCGTTTTTCCAAAATCTTTCTATTGAGATATCCTTACAATACCCTTAGGGACCTTGGGTTTAAGTCTTGTGAATAATGGATCAAAACTACAAAATTTTCTTGTGGCAAAATAGGTGAACCCGAGAGCAAGTCTACAAGAACAAAAATGTTGTGATTTTTTTCTAAGTGTTGGAAGACCTTGTCTTGCTACTAGTGTGTATATATAACACAATGGAGGGTCAAGATTGCAACACTTGAGTGGCTAGGATGAAGAACACTTGGATAATGGCCAAGTGGACAAGTTGACAAGTCAACAATCTCAAGCTTGAAGACTTATCATCCACAATGGTCAAATGACCATTCTAACCTTGCTAAATTTCGTCCAAGGGCATGTGGGGGAGGTGCCACATGTCTCCCTCTCATTCGTCCATAAAAATCTGTAACCCTCGTGGGTCCCGCAAAACGTAAAATTTCTCGGATGGGCCCCATGTGACAAAATCCGTAACAATAAATTTCCATAATGTTAATAAGTTCCATACTCTTCAAATAATACATTTTGAGAATCTAATTCTCCTCAACGAACATTTTTCCTTTCTGACGTTCGGAAGATTTTCCGTCGGAAATTTTTTTTTCCTTCGGTACCAATTTTCAAGTCTTGATTCCTTACATACATTCTCTTATACATGTCCTGGACTTACGGGGTGTAACATTCTTCCCCCCTTAGAAACATTCGTCCCCGAATGTTCTTAGTCGGTTGTCAAGCTATACAAACTCCGACACAGTCTCTATACTATGCCTATCAATCAATACTCCACAAGACCAACGATGCCACACATGGCCACCACCTAACATACGTAAACATATCAATGGACCTTCCGTCCGTGGTCCCTTCTCACAATACTCGAAGGTTACAGTCTTCTCAAACACGGGATCCTTAGAGGTTCCTTTATTTTCTTACTTGTCATACTTTCTCGTACTTCTAAACTTATTTAGCATACGTACAAAATTTCAATTATTGATTTTGTTCTCCAATCCTTGGAGTTACTATCCAAACTTGGCCATATTGTTACTTACATTCCCGTTAAGGCTCTTCTCGGTCCTTACGACCTAGTTCCGGTGGAACGCATCCACGAACTCATACAACAATTAACTAAACTTGGGTCTTGCATCCTCGGGACCCTATCACATAACGGGACCATTTCTAACTGACATCACCCCATTCCATACTACCGGTTGACCCAAAATGAGTCCATAACCCGACTCATCGCCACACTTAACTTCTCATTCTTAGTCTGAAATAAATCTCTCTCTAGAGGTTCATCACGTAAGCCGAAGTATTTCTTATCAAACTTCATAATATAAACCTCATGCTTGCTAATATCCATAACTACAATGATAAGTAAACTTTAATTGCTAAAACGACAAGATTTATACCTTTACAAGCCCTTAAAATTTCCAAGATACAAAGTCGCTCCTTAGCAATTCTTAGCTCCTTTTCTTTACGCTCCAATCAGCTATTTGAAGCCTCTAGAAGTTCACAACCAACTTCTCTTCCATTTCCAATCCAAAACTAGGAAAACTACTTAGGTTTTCGCCTTGCGACTAACGTGAAAACGTCGTTTTTTCGAAATCTTTCTATTGAGATATCCTTACAATACCCTTAGGGACCTTGGGTTTAAGTCTTGTGAATAGTGGATCAAAACTACAAATTGGGAGCATGTGCTTCCAGCTGGTTGGGACGAGTTCTCAGAGACATTTTCTACACACTTCTTACCTCCGCAGATGAGGAGGGCTCGGGCAGATAGATTTGTGATGTAAGGCAGGATTATGATTAGTGCGACAAAGGGAAACTGAGGCAGTAGTTACAGATATATCTTTAGCCCTTAAGAGACTTGTATATGTTGTTATGGTGGATACATGTTGAGTGCTATGTACGGATAGCAGTGTGTTAATTGTGAATTAGAAGACATGGGTAGTTGAAAAGGTAAGTATGGGGACATGGAAGGTGTGAACCTTAAAATATTACACGTTGAGACCTTAGATGTAAGGCCGTCTTGAGTAAAAGATTTTGCAGATGATCCTTGTTGGAGTGCATTATATACATAGGGTGTATTAGTGTGATAATTCCATGGGTTGTGTAAGATGAAAGTGGTAGCTTTCATGACTTGAATAAGTAAGATTGTTCCGGATCGGGGAACAAGAGTTTGGCGCGATAGAGGGTCGGGTTGAGGTCAGATCGCGGGTCAACCCGCAACCCAGAATGAGGTGGGGTCAGTTCGAGGTGGTCCCGCCAGGTGGTAGGGTCACGAGGGTGCTAGGCCCAAGTTTAGGTAACCATCGTACGAGTTCGTGGATGCGTTTGACCAGAATCGGATGGTGAAGGCCGAAAATGGCCTTATAGGAAATTGAAGCTAGCATAATGACCAAGTTTGGAGGTAGTAACTCCAATGTTTTGGAAACAGAAGCTATGACTGAAGTGCGGTACGTGTACTAGAAAGAGTTCGGGTGTACGAGAAGGTTACGACGAGTAAGAAAAGAAGCGAACATGTGTTAAGTGAATGGAAGTGATCATTTTTGTGAAGTGAAGGTGCGAAGAGAGTATCCTTTGGACCAGGAGTGAGAGTTATAGTGTTGTTATACACTTTATAGGTGATTCCTCGTTGGCTTGGATTGGAGTTTTTGCGCGTATGTTATACTATGACCATTGGTGGCATGATTGGTTTTGTAAGTGTAGTAGTGAAGACTATACCAGTGTATGTGTGTTTGGAGACATAGAAGGAACATTCGGGACGAATGTTTCTAAGGGGTGAAAAATGTTACACCCCGTAGTTCCAGGGTATGTTGTGAGGACGTACGTACGGGAATACGACATATAAATTGGAAAGGAAGAAAAATGTGATTTTTCGACGGAAAAGTTTCTGGATTTTGTGAAGGAAAAAGGTTCGTTAATGGAAATTGGATTCCCAGATTTGGTATTTGGACTTCTTGGATTATAATAAAATTATGGAATTTTATTTCCGGAATTGGTCATGTAGGGCCCACGGGAGAAATTTACGGTTTTGCGGGGCCCACATTATTTTCGAGATTATGGATATTTTCGGGAGATGAAATATTTTGGACGAGTAGGAGGGCGACACGTGTCACCCCCCTTAGGTGGCCATGTGGGCCGAAATGGTGGGACAAGTGGCTAGACACTTGTCCCTTGGCCGAAATGGCCTTACAAGTGGCAAGCCACTTGTCTTCTTCTTTGTGTAGGCATGTGGATGGTGGGACCCACACACACTTGTCCCCCAATCTCACCACACACTTGCCTTGATCCTAGCCTTTGATTATTCTATAAATACCCCCCTTATGGCTTGCAAGACTTCATTCATCCACACTTTGAGATTTCAAGTCTTGAAAATATACTCCCTCCCCTTTGATGAGTGCTCTCGGTTTTTGGCTAAGATCTTGACCAAAAGTTGTCCAAAAATTCTTAAACTTTTAAGTGTTCTTCCTTAGGGTGTTAGGAAGATTGTGTACCAAGAGTTGGAAAAGATTTCACACCCCTAGCCTAGAAAGTTGCCTTGGCCGAAAGTTGCCCTATTTGAGCCTAAGGTGTTCTTCACTTTTTGGAGTTAGATCTTGAAGAGGAGTTGGTTAGGAGCGTCTAAGGGTTGCTTGGAGCGGTTTGGAATGTAAGGAATTGGAGCTAAACGTTGCTCAGGATCGACTTTTAAGCATTAGATAATTTTGGGCTTATCGAGGTAATGATCTATGTCCTTCTATTGTAATTGGAGATTACATGTTGTAGTAGTATAGTTGTGTATAGAATATATGGAAAGAGGACTGAAAAAGAATTGAACTGTATTTACATTGGACTGTATTTACAGTAGACTTATGTAGTATTACTGTGGGGCAGTTTTGTACACGTCCGGTTAGACGTGTAATCTCCTTGGAGTTTTTGGTTTGGTATCGGGCCTTGAAAGTGGTGGTGGTAAGTATATGCAGGGGAGGTGCTACTGAATTTTCCGTAGAATAAGGAACCTTGTACTTAGAAATGTTTTACGAAGAGATCTAGAAGTTGATAGACGTTTTATGGCCATTATAGGTTGAAGTACTACGAGTAGCGTATTCTACTTGAAGGGTGGAAAAGGCTAGCAAGGTTATAGTACTTTGGAGCATTTTGCTAATTGTCGATAATCGTCGCGAGGTATGTGAACCTCTTCCTATCCTTTCTAGCATGATTGTTGTGAACTATTTAGTACGTTAGACGTACGTGTACTAAACGAATTTGGTTGGTTTAAAACATAAAGTGTTATAATGGCTTTATGGAAAGTTAGTTATAACGACTTTATGTAGGTAAAAGAATGGTTTGTTGATTTTAGAAGTTAAGAGACTTGATCTTGAAAGATAAGAGACTTGACTTATAAATGACTTAATATGAATTGTTAAGGACTTGAATTGTGTTAAAAAGTTGTGAAACCTCATTCGTGAGTAATGAGTACTTGGTTTTTAAAGAATAATGTTATATTGATTTCGGAAATGGGAATGAGTATCGAACAAGCCATTGCAGCGTTAATAAAGTAAAATGCAATAACAAATAATTAACTTAAAACAAGTAGAATCTTCCATCTGCATAGAAGCTAAGATAAGACAAAATTGTATTACATTTTCTAGATCATGGCTGCTTTAATAAGATCGTTATAAACAAGTTTTGATTTTCTTAAATTCCAAATAAGGAACTTGATTTATAAAAGAGATAGACTTGAGAATTTGAAGTGTTCTTGTTTAAAAGGAAGCCGTGGTTTTGTCTTAAAATGGTTTAAAAGGGAAGGCACAGTTTTGTCTTAAGTTGGTTCAAAAAGAAGGTGTGAAAATTGTTTTGGTTTACTTAAAAAAGATAGTTACTCTATTTTGATACTACGGGTATCGTGTGACCTTTGTAAAAGAAGTGGATCTTTTTGAAAGAGTTAAAGTATGTAGTACTTTGGGGTTAAAACCCGGATTTTTTGGCATAAAATTAAAGTACCTTGAGTTGTGAGTAACTTGCCTATGTTTGCTTTTGATAGCCTTGTTGTGCGAGTGTTGTATCCTTATGTTACCGCGTCTCTCGGTGGAGGGCCGGTTATCTTGTCGTTACATGGACATGTTTACACCGATGAAGAATTCTGGGGGCATGCGGCCATGCGGCGGGTTAAACTCCCGGTCATGTTATTCTTGATCATTTTGGACATACTGACACGATGGGCGGCCCACGGGTATGCTTCCACTATGATAGTCCATGGGCATACTGACTCGATGGATGGTCCACGGGTATGCGACCAAGATGAGGGTTCGTTTCCCTGTTGATAGAGTTATTCCATGGACTAGCTCTCCATGAGGTTTTACTGATTCAGCTTTGGTAACTGGTAGTTGGCTCTCGTACTTGCCCCGATCGTGGTTGATTCGGCTTTGGTATCTGGTAGTTAGCCTTCGTACTTGCCCCGTTCAGTTTTGTGGCGAAGTCTCGTGATTACGGCTTTGGTATCTGGTAGTTGGTCTTCGTACTTGCCTCCATCAGCTACGTGGCGTGGTTGGTATCTGGTAGTCGGCCTTCGTACTTGCCCCGAGTCAGCTTCGTGGTATCGTTATATAGTACTGTTGGTACGACTTTGGTATCTGGTAGTTGGATTTCGTACTTGCCCCGGTCAGTTGATGATGCAAGGTGGATCTGGTAGCTATGCCTTCGTACTTGCCCCGTACGGTTCCTATGACACAGGTGGGACCTGGTGTTCATGTGTACTCCTTGGTGTTGTTATATCATATATTGTCGGCAGTGAGGAAGGAATTCCACGGGCATGATTGATATGGTGGGCGTGAGACCCATGGTTATAATTGAGTGATGACTTTGAGGGCGTGAGTCCCTGACTTGACATGACTGCTTATATGTTGTGTACTGTAGTTTGGCTATCATGCATGTCTCCTGCTTTATGTAGACTGTTATGATTTCATTACAGTATTTTCAGTTTCACATACTTGGTACCTGTTGTACTGACCTCCTTCGGGGGGCCGCGTTCATGCCGCAGGTAGAGGTACACCAGTTGTTGATCCTCGCTCATAGGATCACGGTTCTGCGTATTGGGAAGCTCCGTTTCTCCGGAGGCTTATCTTTTGGTATAGTCCCCTGTCGTTGTAGGTACCTGTACATTCAGGGGTATGGCGGGGCCCTGTCCTGTCGTTGTTGTTATAAAAATTCTTAGAGGTCTGTAGTACTGTTGTGGGCAGGATTTGTAAAGGATGTAACTATTCAGGTTTAATTATTTATATATACAGAAAGATAATCGTTTTGGTTAGCCTGTTTTCTTATTTCACTGTTTATCTTTTATGAGTTTTTATTTCCGCTGATTTTCTCTGATGTTGTATCACTAGGGTGCCCTGGGTAAGGCTCAGTCGCGGGCCCGAGGTCGGGTCGTGACAAAAGTGGTATCAGAGCAGTTAGTCCTCGGAAAGTGTCTACAGACCGTATCTAGTAGAGTCTTGATTATCGGCGTGTTGTGCACCACACCTATAATCAGGAGACTGCAGGATATTTAGGATTGGTTTCCATTCTTCTCACTCTGAGATCGTGCCTTAGAGCTATGTTATATGTTGGACTCCCTCGGACGTATTTGTTTGTACCAGTTATGCCTCTGCGAAAGGCAACCAGGGCCAGAAGGGCAAGGCAGCGGAGGGAGCTGCGAGTAGGACACAGAGGGTTACGAGGGCACTGACCCAGTCATTACCTGAGGTGGTACTTCATATTGGGAGCATGTGCTTCCAGCTGGTTGGGACGAGTTCTCAGAGACATTTTCTACACACTTCTTACCTCCGCAGATGAGGAGGGCTCGGGCAGATAGATTTGTGATGTAAGGCAGGATTATGATTAGAGCGACAAAGGGAAAGTGAGGCAGTAGTTACAGATATATCTTTAGCCCTTAAGAGACTTGTATATGTTGTTATGGTGGATACATGTTGAGTGCTATGTACGGATAGCAATGTGTTAATTGTGAATTAGAAGACATGGGTAGTTGAAAAGGTAAGTATGGGGACATGGAAGGTGTGAACCTTAAAATATTACACGTTGAGACCTTAGATGTAAGGCCGTCTTGAGTAAAAGATTTTGCAGATGATCCTTGTCGGAGTGCATTATATACATAGGGTGTATTAGTGTGATAATTCCATGGGTTGTGTAAGATGAAAGTGGTAGATTTCATGACTTGAATAAGTAAGATTGTTCCGGATCGGGGAACAAGAGTTTGGTGCGATAGCGGGTCGGTTTGAGGCCAGATCGCGGGTCAACCCGTAGCACAAAATGAGGTGGGGTCAGTTCTGTCACGACCCGAACCCGGGCCCGTGACTGGTGCCTTACCCCGGGCACCCTAGTGATACAACATCAGAGAAAATCAGCGGAAATAAAACATAAACATGAATCAAGAGACATGATAAATAAACAGGCCAACCAAAACAGTTGCCTTCTGTATATATACATAAAAACCCGAATCATATCCTTTACAAACTCGCCCATAGCATTACTGCACCTCTAAGAAGTGACAACAACTATGACGACAGGGCCCCGCCATACCCCGAATGTACAAGAACCTACTGACTGTGGTAACATACCAAAAGATAAGCCTCCGAAGAAACGGGGCTTCCCAACACGCTGAACTGTGATCCTATGAGCGAGGATCCACAACCGATGTACCTCTACCTGCGGCATGAACGCAGCCCCCCGAAGGATGATATACCCCGTATTTCCGGAGTATGTACGTGAGGGCGTACGTATAAAAGTTTAAAGCCTTAAGTAGGCAAAGTGGCGAAATTGTGCACAAGTGCCGAAAAGAGTCGTTTTCCGGCGAAACGTTTCCACAGCTTTTGTAGGGAAAATTCCGGCTATGTCATTTATTATTTTTACGGATTTTTCCGAGAGACAAAACATTTTGGACCAATTGGAGGGCGACATGTGTCACCCTTAGGTGTCCAAGGTTGGACGAAATTTCCTTGGTGGAAGCTTCTAGGCTTGCACGTTTTTTTTCATCTTTTGTGCCTAAAATGTTTGGTCAATGTTTGTGAGATATTTTGTGGAGTGGATGACCAAGTGGGACCCACACAACACATGGCTTAATCTTCACCTTACACTTGCCTACCACTTGGCTCAATCTTGGCCTTTGAGTGCCCTATAAAACCCCCTTAGTTGATGAGTTATTTCATCCACACTTGAGCAAATTCCAAGACTCAAAACACTCCCTCCCTTGTAGTTGTCTCGTCCAACTCCCCCTCCCCCTTTGAGTGGCCTTTTGGCCGAGAGCAAACCCCCCCCCCCTAGCCTAGTTGTGCTAGTCGAAATACTACCCCCCTTGGTAGAGAAATACTCTTCAAGTATTGTTATAATACCCAAATACTTTAGCCCAAATACCTTGTAGTATTTCCAAAGTACCCTCTATACGAAAAGCCCGGAAAATACTATTATACTTTCCTTTAGCCTCTAAACGAAACCCTAAGGAAAATCTCCATAGTTGGTTGGAGTATTAAGTAGAGGTCGCGTAGAACTTCTAAGGGTTGTTTGGAGCGGGTTGGAGC
Organism: Przewalskia tangutica; assembly: GCA_029844215.1. Classification (NCBI taxonomy): domain Eukaryota; kingdom Viridiplantae; phylum Streptophyta; class Magnoliopsida; order Solanales; family Solanaceae; genus Przewalskia; species Przewalskia tangutica. The sequence goes on from CM056727.1 coordinate 73,524,518, forward strand.
GCACGGAGTAGGAGCTAAACCTTGCTCAGGATCGACATTTAAACTTGGATAATTTTTGGCTTATCGAGGTAAACACTATTGTCCTTCTATTTGTAATTGGAAATTACATGTTGTAGGAATATATAGTTGAGTATACTATACGTAGAACTGATCATAGTATTGCGGCAATGTCTTTTGACTTAAGCCTGAATAATAAGAAACCTTTTCGAAAGAAGAGTACTGAACTGTAATTACATAGGACTGTATTACAGTAGACTTGTGTAGCTTTTCTGTGAGGTAGAATTGTGCACGTCCGGATTAGACGTATAACCCCCCCTGGTTGGCTTGGTAGCCGGCCCCGATAGAGGAGGAGATTTACGCGGTTGCGGGGGGGAGGTGCTGCCGAATTTTCTGTAGAATGTTCTACGAAGAGATCTAAATATTAATAAGCGCCTTGTGGCCTTATAGGTTGAAGTACTGCGTGTGGCGCGATCTACTTGGCTTAAGGAGTAGCCGACGGTTGGAAGTACTTGGAGTGTTTTGCTATTAGTCGATACTGCGCGAGGTATGTGAACCTCTTCCTATCTCTTCTAGCATGATATGTGTGTAACTATGTAGTACGATAGACGCATACGTGTTAAATGTATTTGATTGGTCTAAACAATAAAGTGTTATAACGGCTTTATGGGAAGTTGGTTATAACAGCTTTATGTAGGTAAGAAAATACTTGTGGTTTTTAAAAGGGTAACTGATTTGAACTACAACTGGCTGGTTAGGTAATAATAAAGAACTTGAAGTATTTCAAAAGATTTTTGAATCATTTTGAAAGAAGAAGTATCTGGTTTTTGAAAACATAAGAGTTATACTAGCTTTATGGGAAGTTAGGTATAACGGCTTAAGAATGTTTTACTGATTTCGGAAATCAGAATGTGTATCGACAAACCACTGCAGCGTTAATAAAAGGAAATATTTTGACAGATTAAGTATTATTAAAACCAGTAGAAACTTCCATCTGCATAGAAGCTAAGATGAGACAAAATGATATTTCCTAGATCATGGCTGCTGTAATAAGATTGTTATAAATAAGAATATCCTACTCACATATAAGGCGTATGTTTTCTCAGATGGTTTAAAAGAGAATTATATTCTTAAATGAATAAGACTATGAACTACGAAACCTTTCTAAAATAAGAAACGTGAACATTTGAAATTAGGCAAATTTGGACGTTTGGAAAATAATGTTGTTACTTGATTTTACAAAGGTAAGTGTTTTGATTTACTTCAAAAGATAATCACTCTATTTTCATATACTACGGGTATTGTGTGACTTTTGTAAACGTAACGTATCTTTTAAAAGATAATGTATGAAGTACTTTGGAAATAGATACCCGATCTTGTTAATCATATATTAGAATGTACCTTGTGTGTATAACATGATTGTGTTGGTTTGTGATAGCTTTGTAATACTTTCTTGTTGATTTGATAAGTAAACATGCTAGGATGCTACGTGTGTTAGTATCTTGTGATGTTTTGTGTAAAGGGGGTTTTCCCTCGACTGCGCTTAAATTTGTTTGACTCTTAGCCGTTATGTTGGTATTGTACCACTCACCTTGACTTGTCTCCGGAGGTTAAGCTGCCCTCCGATGTGGGGTAGACTCAGGCGGTCTGGGACCATGATTCGAGAATACCTCATGCGGGTCCAGGGGATCCATGCGGAACTACGAGAGTTCGGTGTTAGTTTGCGGCCCTTGTGGTCACGCGGTCTTTGTGGCCACGCGGATCGCGAGTCGGGGCGATGCCGGGAGTAGCTACCCTCGACGCGAGGAATACCTCATGCGGGCCTATGAGGTTGGCCTATGCGCGAGCTACGGAGAGTTCGTGGCTGACGCGCACAATTGATCATCGGCGAGTGACGGCCTTTGATCATGTGACGGTCAAGACAGATATCAAGATACAGTTTATGACCGTTAGTACTACGGGTGTTAGTAGTCGGTTATGCCTTCAGACTTACCTGCATTGTTTTATTAGGACACGTGGGACACGTGTTCATGTGTATTTCTTGGTGCTTTTATATCATAAAGCGCCGGTGAGGAAGGTATTCCACGGCATGATTGATGTTATGGGCGTGAGACCCATAGTTACATTTGAGTGATGACTTTGGCGTGAGTCACGACTTGACATGATCGCTATTTATTGTGAATCGTAGTTTGGTTATCATACATGTCTCTGCTTTATAGACTATTATGATTTCATTTACGGTATTTTTCGATTCACATACTTGTAATTGTAATCTGACTCTCCGGGCTGCGTTCATGCCGCAGTAAAGGTACACCGTTGTTGATCCTCGCTCTTAGGGTCACGATTCAGATGGGAAGCTCCGTTTCTCCGAGGCTTATCGGTGTATAGTCCCCGTTGTAGGTATTTACATTCGTGGTATGGCGGGCCCCGTCCCGCCATTGTTGTCGATCATTCTTAGAGGTCTCAGAGTACTTGTGGGCGAGTTGTAATGGGATGTAATCGCTCGATTTTAAATTGATTTATATATATATGCCGTAAGGCAAGTTTTCTCGAACTATTGTTTCATACTTCGTTATTTCATGTTATCGTCTTATGTTCTGATTACTGATGTTGTATCACTAGGGTGCCTGTAGGCACACCACGCCCGGTTCGGTCGTGACAAAAGTGGTATCGAGCGATTAATCCTCGGAAAGTGTCTACGCATCAGATCCAAGAAGTCTTGATTATCTGTGTTGTGCACCACACCAATAATCGTGAGGCTATAGGATATTTAGGATTGGTTTCTATTCTTCTCACTCTGAGATCGTGCCTTAGAGCTGTGTTGTAAGTTGGACCCTCTCACGTATTTCTTTCCCTTACCGTTATGCCTCCGCGTAGGGCAACCCGGGCCCAGGAGGGCAAGGCAGCCGAGGGAGCTGCGAGTAGAGTACAGAGGGTTACGAGGGCACAGGCCCAACCATCACCTGAGTTAGGTGCTTCGTTCGGGGAGTTCTGCGACGTCACTAGCCCCAGCAGAGTTTGGCACGGCGGCAGCAGTTCCTACTGCGGCCATGACATTTGAACCTTCAGTTCCACGACCGGGAACAGAGAATATAGATTGCAAAGAGGCGACCCTGTTACTAGCTATGGATTTGGCTACCAGAGAGTATACCGATGTACCGCGAGTCTTGATGACTATCTAGGAGAGGGTTGTGCAAGAGTAATTCTTCAGTTAGGCTTGAGCATGGCCTGAGTACGGGCTTGTGCGCAGCAGGCCAAGAAACGTAGAGATCGACGGGTTAACGGCGACGAGAAGAGGCCGAGCAAAGAAGGTCCTTTAGTAACTTTCGAGGCGAGTCACCTCACCAGCGGATTAGATTATCCACCAGTGCAGAGAGGTCCTCCACGGGGTTCAGGACGTTCGGGGTGTGCAGGAGTTGGTCAGAACTCCAGAGTTTTCGGTTCACAGCTACACGTAGGCTCCAGCCAGCCGGATTCAGTTTTTCCCCAGTGTTCACTGTGTGACAGGCGTCGTCCCGGGGAATGTTATCTTTTGTTGATGCTTGTTTTGCCGGCGGCCGTCAGGGCCATGTGTCGAAAGGATGTCCTAGTAGGAAGGATGCAAGTAGGGGGACGTAACCTTCAGGATCGGTGGGTAGTTCGTCATCTTCCCTAGCTATGCGCCCTACGGGGCAGGTTTGATTAGAACGACTAAGGGGAGTGAGGCAGTAGATATAGATATATCCTTAACCCTCTAGAGATGAGTATATCATAAGTGCTATGTTCTGATCGCAGTATGTTAGTTGTGATTAGAATCATGGTTAGTAACCGGGTAAGTTCGGGGGGCTGAGCGTATAAAGAGGCCAGAGCCTCTACCACGGGAACAGACCCGAACCGTGGCTCTCCGTATGGCACATCCTGAGATGGTTCATGCCTCAGGGATCGCATGCAGCCCGGTACCATTTGTTGGGTCGCCGGAGAAGGTGTTACCTCGCGGCAAAGTGACAAAAGTAAGATTTGGGGGATAGGAAAAGTGTAAGCCTTAGAGCTTTTTACGGAGACCTTAGAGGCAAGGCAATCTTGAGAGAAAGATTTATTTTATGTTTGACTTTATCGAGTGCATAATGCACGTGAGATATATTGTGTGATAAGTCCCCGAGTAGTGTGTAATGAAAGAGGGTAGTTGAGCTAAGAAGACCGCTAGGTTTTCGTAACGCGTGATTAGTGAAATTGTTCGGATCGGGAGCTAGTGTTTTGCGGCGTTGCGGACGGGTTGAGGCCATGTTGCGGGTCAACCCGCGGCCGGTTTGATGGTGAGGTCAGTTTGTGGTGGTCCCGCCTTGTGGTAGGGTCATGAGGGTGTTAGGCCCATGTTTAGTTAACCAGTGTACGAGTTTGTGGATGCATTCGACCAGTAGTCGGGCCGATGGGGTCAGCCCGTCGTGTCTTTCAGTCAAGACCGTTTACTCGGCAGAGGGTTATGCGAGATGTTACATCAGAAAGGTTGTAAGGCTGCACGAGGTGCCTACCTTCACCTTATGTCAGACAGTGGAGCCTGTGTTACGTTTCCTTTTCTGGAAGTTTTACCAGGCAGGATTAGGAACTCAGGTGAGTCTCCGTATCATATTCGCCCTCGGGCCAGTATTTGGATTTCAGGGGTAGCGGTGAGGATCGTTGCCTCCTGTTAGGAAGCGTTTTACGGCTACCATTTCAGTGTTCGGATATCGCCTTGTGACGCCTTGTAGGGGCGGAAGTGTAAGTTGCCGGTCGATTGGTTCGACGTTGGCAAGGTTCAGATAGTTGGTTCATACGTGTTCAGCAGGATGTGGATAGGGTGAAGCTTATCCAGAAGAGGTTTTTGGCAGCTCAGAGAAATCGTGCGGATTATCGGCGACGACGCTTAGAGTTCAGGTTGACGGTCGGTCTTCTTGAAGGTACCACCCCGGATAGGGTGTGACGAGTTTTGGAAAAAGCAGAGGAAACTTAGCCCGAGTTACTTTGGGCCTTTTGAGTTCGTGTGAAGGATAGGCCAGGTTGCCTATATGTTAGCATTTGTCGTCCGACTTAGGAGGCAGTGCGTCCAGTATTTCGTGTTGTTATGTCCGGGAAAGCATCGGAGATCCACCCAGAGATTTTGGAAACTGAATCAGTAACAGAAATATGGTAAGAAGGAGTTCGAGTGTACGAGAAGGGTACGACGCGTAAGGAAAGAAGCGAGCATGTATTGCGAGCATAGTTGTGATCATTACTTTGGTGATGTTAGAGGTGTTTCCTCGTGGACTTGGATGTAAGTATTTGCGCAGGTGTTTCTGTGGCCAGGTATGGCAGGTTTGTTCTCGTAAGTATAGTAGTGAAGACTATACTGGCGCGCGTTTGTTTTGAGACTTAGAAGGAACATTCGGGACGAATGTTTCTAAGGAGGGGAGAATGTTATACCCCGTATTTCCGGAGTATGTACGTGAGGGCGTACGTATAAAAGTTTAAAGCCTTAAGTAGGCAAAGTGGCGAAATTGTGCACAAGTGCCGAAAAGAGTCGTTTTCCGGCGAAACGTTTCCACAGCTTTTGTAGGGAAAATTCCGGCTATGTCATTTATTATTTTTACGGATTTTTCCGAGAGACGAAACATTTTGGACCAATTGGAGGGCGACATGTGTCACCCTTAGGTGTCCAAGGTTGGACGAAATTTCCTTGGTGGAAGCTTCTAGGCTTGCACGTTTTTTTCATCTTTTGTGCCTAAAATGTTTGGTCAATGTTTGTGAGATATTTTGTGGAGTGGATGACCAAGTGTGACCCACACAACACATGGCTTAATCTTCACCTTACACTTGCCTACCACTTGGCTCAATCTTGGCCTTTGAGTGCCCTATAAAACCCCCTTAGTTGATGAGTTATTTCATCCACACTTGAGCAAATTCCAAGACTCAAAACACTCCCTCCCTTGTAGTTGTCTCGTCCCAACTCCTCCCCTTTGAGTGGCCTTTTGGCCGAGAGCAAACCCCCCCCCCTAGCCTAGTTGTGCTAGTCGAAATACTACCCCCTTTGGTAGAGAAATACTCTTCAAGTATTGTTATAATACCCAAATACTTTAGCCCAAATACCTTGTAGTATTTCCAAAGTACCCTATACGAAAAGCCTTAAAATACTATTATACTTTCCTTTAGCCTCTAAACGAAACCCTAAGGAAAATCTCCATAGTTGGTTGGAGTATTAAGTAAGGTCGCGTAGAACTTCTAAGGGTTGTTTGGAGCGGGTTGGAGCGCACGAGGAGTAGAGCTAAACCTTGCTCAGATCGACATTTAAACTTGGATAATTTTGGGCTTATCGAGGTAAACACTCATCGTTCTTCTATTTGTAATTGGAAATTACATGTTGTAGGAATATATAGTTGAGTATACTATACGTAGAACGATCATAGTATTGCGGCCATGTCTGTTGACTTCAGCCGGAATCATAAGAAACCTTTTCGAAAGAAGAGTACCGAATCAGTAATTACATGGGATCAGACATGAGACTTGTGTAGCTTTTACGTGAGGTAGAATTGTGCACGTCCGGATTAGGCGTATAACCCTCGGTTGGTGTCACGCCCGAATCCGGGCCCGTGATCGTGCCTTACCGGGCACCCTAGTTATACAAAATCAGAGAAAACCACCGGAATATAAAACCCGAGTCATGAATCAAGAGATATAATATGTAAACAGCAACCAAAGCTTGCCTTCAAGATATACATAAAAACCGAACAGCTTATCCTTTTACAAACCCCGCCCACAACAAAGGCTGCACCTCTAAGATTTACAACAACTATGACGGGACAGGGCCCCGCCATACCCCTGAATGTACATGAACCTACAACTCAGGGAAACATACCAAAGATAAGCCTCCGAAGGAACGGAGCTTTCCAACACGCTGAAATGAGATCCTAAGAGCGGGGATCCACGACCGATGTACCTCTACCTGCGGCATGAACGCAGCCCCCCGAAGGAGGTCAGTACAACAGGTACCAAGTATGTGAAACTGTCAAATACTGTAAATGAAATCATAATAGCTTAAAAAGCAGGAGACATGTATGATAACCAAAATACAGTACGCAACATAAAAGCAGTCAAGTCAGGGACTCACGCCCTCAAAGTCACCACTCAAATATAACTATGGGTCTCACGCCCACAACATCTATCATGTTCGCATCATGGCCGCATGCCCCCGGAATACTGCATCGGTGTAGACATGTCCATGATGCAACAATAATAACAAGGCCGCATGGCCACATGCCCATGTAACCTCAATAACAATATACTGGGTGGTCAACCCTGCCGCATGGCCACATGCCCCCGGAATACTGCATCGGTGTAGACACGTCCATGTTGCAGTAATAACCATATATCGGGTAATCAACCCGCCCGCATGGCCGCATGCCCCCGGAATACTGCATCGGTGTAGACATGTCCATGTGACATCAACAACAAGACAGTAATCAAAATGGAAACATACCCGTGGAATTCTCCATCACTGCCAGCACGTCCAAGTAAGTTCTCAACAAGTCAACCGGCCCTCTATCGAGACGCCAGAATACGTAAATACCACACTTGCACAACAAAGGCTATCATCACAAGCATAGGCAAGTTTCACAACAACAAGCAAAGGCAAGTTTCACAACAACCAGAAAGGCAAGTTTCACAATAACAAGTAAAGGCAAGTTTCACAACAACTCAAAGTACTTTCATTTTATGCCAAAGTCCGGTTTTAACCTAAAGTACTACGACGTTAAATTCTTTTAAAAGAGATCCATTACTTTTAAAAAAAGTCACCGATACGTAGTATTAGAATGACCAACCCACATTCCTTTTCAAAATCAAGTAATAACATTCTTTTCCTAAGTTCGGTTTTGCCTAGTTTCAATTACTCAAGCTTCTCATTTTCAAATGGTTTCATAGTTCCAACTTAATCACTTGATTCCTTTTAGAACAATTGAGTAATATATGTCTCACGTGAGTAGGTTATTCTTGTTTACAACATTCTTATTACAGCAGCCATGATCTAGAAAATGTAATATCATTTTGTCTCATCTTAGTTTCTATGCAGATGGAGGTTTCTACTGTTTTTAATACGATACATCATTATTCATACATTTTCCTTTATTAACGCTGCAGTGGTCTGTCGATACACATTCTGATTTCCGAAATCAAGAAACATTATCCCTTTAAACAAAACCAAGTACTCATTACTAACGAATGAGGTTTCACACAAACATCCACATTAAAACAAATAAGTTAAGTCTCTTATCTTATAAGATCAAGTCTCTTAACTTCTCACATCAGTAAACCATTTTCTTTACCTCTCTTAAGACATTATACCTAACTCCCCATAAAGCTAGTATAACTCTTTTTTTTTTAAAAACCTTTAAAACCAGTGTTATTCTCCCTTCCAAAACGATTTATAAATCTTTTGAAATACCTCAAGTTCTTTATTATAACTAGCCAGTTATAATTCACATCAATTACCTTTTAAAACCAAAGTATTTTCTTACCTACATAAAGTCGTATAACCAACTTCCCATAAAGCCGTTATAACACTTTATGTTTTAAGAACAATCAAACACGATTAACACATGTACGCTCACCGCACTACATAGTTCACACATATCATGCTAGAAGAGATAGGAAGAGGTTCACATACCTCGCGACGATTGTCGACTAATAGCAAAACGCTCCAAGTACCTCAAACCGCCGGCTACTCCTTAAGCCAAGTGGATCACTCCACACGTAGTACTTCAACCTATAAGGCCACAAGGCGCTTATTAACATCTAGATCTCAACGTTCCATAATCTACGAAAATTGGCAGACTCTCCCCGCAACAGCAGAAATCTCTCCTTTATCGAGGTCGCTACCAAGCCAACCGGGGTTAACACGCCTAACCGACGCTGCATAATTCTACTACACAAGAATGCTATACAAGTTCACCGTAATACACCCTATGTAATTACAGTTTCGATTCTTTATTCTTCAGCTTAAGTCAAAAGACATTGCCACAATACTAAGTTCGATTCTATATATAGTATACAACAACTATATATTCAACACTTATGTAATTTCCAATTACAATAGGGGGACAAGATATTTACCTCGATAAGCCCAAAATTATCCGAGTTTAATGTCGCTCCTGAGCAAGGTTTAGCTCCTACCCGAGTGCTCCAATCCGCTCCAAACAACCCTTAGAAGTTCTACGCAACTTCTACTCCATATTTCAACAACGGGTGAAGATTTCAGGGTTTCGTTTAGTGGCTAAAGGAAAGTATAATGGTATTTTCCGGGCTTTTCGTATAAGTATAACCTTGGAAAGTACAACAAGGTATTTGGGCTAATGTATTTTGGACATTATAACAATACTAGGAGAGTATTTCTATACCACAAAGGGGGGGTATTACGAAAACAACTAGGCAGTGGGTACCCCACGGCTAGCACCACTAGGAGGGGATACTTTCGCCAAGGGCCTTCTCAAAGGGGAGGGGTGTGGCGGACGACTACTCCAAGGAGAGGGGAGGGAGATTTCAAGACTTAGGCACATTTTTGGATGAAGAACTCTTCAAGCTTAGGGGTATTTATAGGTCAAGCCATGGCCAACCAATGGCCAAGATGAAGACAAGTGTGGTGCAAGTGTAGGTTAGATTTCCACCATGTGTACCTTATCCATCTACCACACAACTTGCACAAAAATATCCTACCAACTAAAGCCCTCTTTTTCGTCACCATTGCCGCCCCATTTGTTCCAATGTGAGGTGACACATGTCACCCTCCGTTGGTCCACAATGTTCGTCTCTCGGAAAAATCCGCAAAAATTATAAATGACATAGCCGGAATTTTCCCAACAAAAGTCAGGAAACGTTTAAAAAAACGACTCTAATCGGGTGTTGTGTACAAATTTCGAAACTTGCCTAACTTAAGGCTCAAATTTTCTACGTACGTCCTCACGTACATACTCTGAAAATACGGGGTATAACATTCTTCCCCCCTTAGAAACATTCGTCCCGAATGTTCCTTCTCAAGTCTCAACACAAACACGCGCCAAAGATAGTCTTCACCGCTATACGCATTTAAAACAATCATGCCACACCCGCCATGAAATAACAAATGCACAAAATACGAAATCCCAAGTCCACGAGGAATCACCTCTGTTATCACAAAAGTTCCCACCAAGGTCTAACATATACTCCCTCTGCACCTTCATTTCACAAAAGAAACGATCACACTCGTTCACTTCTCCCCTACCTCGTCGTACCCTGTTCGAACACTCGAACTCTTCCCAGTACACGCACCACACTTCAGTCAACGCTTCTGTTTCCAACCCTTGGAGTCACTACCTCCAAACTTGGTCATCTTACTAACCTCGATTTCCTCTAAGGCCACTCTCGGCCTTCACGAACTGATTCTGGTCGAACGTATCCACGAACTCATAAGATGGTCATCTAAACTTGGGCCTAGCACCCTTGTGACCCTGCCACCTGGCGGGACCACCCAGAGCTGACCTTTCCTCGAAACGGGACGCGGGTTGGCCCGCAACATGGCCCCAACCCGACCCACTATCGCGCCAACTCTTGCTCCTCGACACGGAACAATCTTGCTAAAACACATCATGAAAGCTACCACTTTCATTTACCCAACCCAGGGACTTATCACACAATACATTCTAGGCATAAAATGCACTCTGACAAGGATCACTCGCAAAATCTTGTACTCAAGACGGCCTTACATCTAAGGTCTCAACTGTAATATTCTAAGGTTCATCATTTTCTCACCCCCAGGCTTACCCTTTCACTAAGCATGTTTCTAAATCACATTTTAGCACCAAGCTATCCGAACATAACACTTAACACATTATCATAACAAACAAAACTCTAGATGGTTAAGGATATACTGAAAATAAAGGCGGTTCAAGACCGCTAAAATCGAACTTCCACCGCGACCTACCGTGGCTCCGCAATCGCTCTAGTAGTCTGTGCTATCCTACCGCGCTACCTGGTCGGACGGTCCTCGTCATATGGCCTGTTGGCGCAAGAATAACAAGCTCCCTTGGTACTACGACATTCCCAAATGCGGTCTACCACATCGACCACAGAGGTAGGTGATCGCATCCGCCAACACCCCTACTCCCCGAACATCCAAACACGGGAGCCCCGACCGCTCCCGAATATCCCAAGGGTCCCGAAGTGCGGAGGACCACTGCAATGGCGGAGGTACATAACTAGTTCTGGCCGAGGCGGTCCGCCTCGAAAGTCGCTAAAATATCCGCCGTCTTGGCCTTCTTCTGAAAGCGGTCCACCGTCGATCCGCGCCTCGCACCCAAGTGCATGAGCACGAATGCGGCAATGTCCATGCGGTGAAGAGAAACACGAACAACTCTCTGCTAGGTAATCATCGAGCCTGTAACATATCGGTGCACTCGATCCTCCATACTAGCTACTAGTGCGGGAACATACCGCCGATGAGTCGAACTCACATTGTACTCCCGAATCAGACGCTCGCTCGCCTCAACATCAAAAATCATCGCCCGAGCCTCTCATTTGTGGAGGCAAGAAATGTGCCGAAGGCCCCGAAAACTCGTCCCAAACGGCCGGAAGTGCATGCTCTCCCGAAAGCTCACGAGTCAAACCAATCGATCGCGGTATCACGCACCGACGCGAACCAAATGTCACTGACTCGATCCGAAGCCTTGATCACCCGCATGATCCTCTGAATCGACGGATGAACTCCTGCGGATCATCCTCCGGCCTCGACCGTAAAACTCAAAGCGGCTACAACTAAGAAATCCGTAGCCTCAAATCGCTCGCCTCGGTGCACTACAGTCTGGCTGAATCGAACCGCTGCGGCCCATTTATCTCATATCGCCACAACACGCCAATAATCGCCATCTCTCGTGACCCGTCTCCCGCCTGCATGGGGTGGAGGCTCGTGCATCAGAGTCTCATCGCCACGGCCGCGTTTCTAAACTCCGCTGCCGGGCGGGCGTCGCGAAACTCGCCGGAAGCACTGCCTCAGTCTTGGCCGACTGCGCCTCGTACTCCTCGAATCCCACTAGCGCCTCCTCGGTTGCCTTGCCCTTCGGGCCCCGGTTGCCTTCGCAGAGGCATAGCGGTAAAAACGAAACACGTCGAGGGTCCAACTTACAACACAGCTCTAAGGCACGATCTCAGAATGAGAAGAATGGAAACCAATCCTAAATGTCCTATAGCCTCCTGATTATAGATGTGGTGCACAACACACCGATAATCAAGACTCTACTAGACACGGTCTGTAGACACTTTCCGAGGATTAACTGCTCTGATACCACTTTGTCACGCCCCGAATCCCGGGCCCGTGACTGGTGCCTTACCCCGGGCACCCTAGTGATACAACATCAGAGAAAACCAGCGGAAAATAAAACACGAGTCATGAAACAAGAGATATAATAAGTAAACAGGCCAACCAAAACAGTTGCCTTCAGTATATACATAAAAACCCGAACAGTTATCCTTTTTACAAACCCTGCTTACAACAAGGCTGCACTTAAGATTTACAACAACTATGACGGGACAGGGCCCCGCCATACCCCTGAATGTACATGAACCTACAACTCAGGGAAACATACCAATGATAAGCCTCCGAAGGAACGGAGCTTTCCAACACGCTGAAATGAGATCCTAAGAGCGGGGATCCACGACCGATGTACCTCTACCTGCGGCATGAACGCACTTCCGAAGGAGGTCGACAACAGTACCAAGTATGTGAAATCACAACATCAGAATGAAATCATAATAGCTTAAAAGCGTGAGACATGTATGATAACCAAAATACAGTACGCAACATAAAAGCAGTCAAGTCAGGGAGTCACGCCCTCAAAGTCACCACTCAAATATAACTATGGGTCTCACGCCCACAACATCTATCATGTTCGCATCATGGCAGCATGCCGGAATATCAGACGGTGTAGACATGTCCATGATGCAACAATAATAACAAGGCCGCGTGGCCACATGCCCCGGAATCAGCCGGTGTAGACATGCCCATGTAACCTCAATAACAATATATCGGGTGGTCAACCTCGCCGCACGCCACATGCCCGAATATCGTCGGTGTAGACACGTCCATGTTGCGAATAACCATATATCGGTAATCAACCCGCCGCACGGCCGCATGCCCCGGAATCGTGCGGCAGAGACATGTCCATGTGACATCAACAACAAGATAGTAATCAAAATGGAAACATACCCGTGGAATTCTCCATCACCGCCAAAGACGCCCAAGTAAGTTCTCAACAAGTCAACCGCCTCTATCGAGACGCCAGAATACGTAAATACCACACTTGCACAACAAAGGCTATCATCACAAGCATAGGCAAGTTTCACAACAACAAGCAAAGGCAAGTTTCACAACAACCAGCAAAGGCAAGTTTCACAATAACAAGTAAAGGCAAGTTTCACAGCAACTCAAAGTACTTTCATTTTATGCCAAAGTCCGGGTTTTAACCCTAAAGTACTACGTACGTTAAATTCTTTTAAAAGAGATCCATTACTTTTTAAAAAAAAGTCACCCGATACCCGTAGTATTAGAATGACCAACCCACATTCCCTTTTCAAAATCAAGTAATAACATTCTTTTCCTAAGTTCCAGTTTGCCTAGTTTCAATTACTCAAGCTTCTCATTTTCAAATGGTTTCATAGTTCCAACTTAATCACTTGATTCCTTTTTAGAACAATTGAGTAATATATGTCTCACGTGAGAGTAGGTTATTCTTGTTTACAACATTCTTATTACAGCAGCCATGATCTAGAAAATGTAATATCATTTTGTCTCATCTTAGTTTCTATGCAGATGGAGGTTTCTACTGTTTTTAATACGATACATCATTATTCATACATTTTCCTTTATTAACGCTGCAGTGGTCTGTCGATACACATTCTGATTTCCGAAATCAGTAAAACATTATCCCTTTAAACAAAACCAAGTACTCATTACTAACGAATGAGGTTTCACACAAACATCCACATTAAAACAAATAAGTTAAGTCTCTTATCTTATAAGATCAAGTCTCTTAACTTCTAACATCAGTAAACCATTTTCTTTACCTCTCTTAAGACATTATACCTAACTCCCCATAAAGCTAGTATAACTCTTTTTTTTAAAACCTTTAAAACCAGTGTTATTCTCCCTTCCAAAACGATTTATAAATCTTTTGAAATACATCAAGTTCTTTATTATAACTAGCCAGTTATAATTCACATCAGTTACCTTTTAAAACCACAAAGTATTTTCTTACCTACATAAAGCTGTTATAACCAACTTCCCATAAAGCCGTTATAACACTTTATGTTTTAAGAACAATCAAACACAGTTAACACATGTACGTCTACCGTACTACATAGTTCACACATATCATGCTAGAAGAGATAGGAAGAGGTTCACATACCTCGCGACGATTGTCGACTAATAGCAAAACGCTCCAAGTACCTCAAACCGCCGGCTACTCCTTAGCCAAGTGGATCACTCCACACGTAGTACTTCAACCTATAAGGCCACAAGGCGCTTATTAACATCTAGATCTCAACGTTCCATAATCTACAGAAAATTCGCAAAGACTCTCCCCGCAACAACAGTAAATCTCCTACTTTATCGAGGTCGGCTACCAAGCCAACCAGGGGGGGTTAACACGCCTAACCTGACGCTGCATAATTCTACTACACAGTAATGCTATACAAGTCTACTGTAATACAGCCCTATGTAATTACAGTTCAGTTCAGTTCTTTATTCTTCAGGCTTAAGTCAAAAGACATTGCCACAATACTAAGTTCAGTTCTATATATAGTATACAACAACTATATATTCAACACTTATGTAATTTCCAATTACAATAGGGGGACAAGATATTTACCTCGATAAGCCCAAAATTATCCGAGTTTAATGTCGCTCCTGAGCAAGGTTTAGCTCCTACTCCGAGTGCTCCAATCCGCTCCAAACAACCCTTAGAAGTTCTACGCAACTTCTACTCCATATTTCAACAACGGGTGAAGATTTCCTTAGGGTTTCGTTTAGTGGCTAAAGGAAAGTATAATGGTATTTTCCGCCAGTATAAGTATAACCTTGGAAAGTACAACAAGGTATTTGGGCTAAAGTATTTTGGACATTATAACAATACTAGGAGAGTATTTCTATACCACAGGGGGTATTACGAAACAACTAGGCAGTGGGGTACCATACGGCTAGCACCACTAGGAGGGGGGGGGATACTTTCGGCCAAGGGGCCTTCTCAAAGGGGGGAGGGGTGTGGCGGACGACTACTACAAGGAGAGGGGAGGGAGATTTCAAGACTTAGGCACATTTTTGGATGAAGAACTCTTCAAGCTTAGGGGGGTATTTATAGGTCAAGCCATGGCCAACCAATGGCCAAGATGAAGACAAGTGTGGTGCAAGTGTAGGGTTAGATTTCCACCATGTGTACCTTATCCATCTACCACACAACTTGCACAAAAATATCCTACCAACTAAAGCCCTCTTTTCGTCCACCATTGCCGCCCCATTTGTTCCAATGTGAGGGTGACACATGTCACCCTCCCGTTGGTCCACAATGTTTCGTCTCTCTTAAAAATCCGAAAAAATTATAATTGACTTAGCCGTATTTTTCCAAACAAAAGTCAGGAAACGCTTTAGTCAAAAACGACTCTAATCGGGTGTTGTGTACAATTTTCGAAACTTGCCTAACTTTTGGCTCAAATTTTCTACGACGCCCTCACGCATATACTCAAAATACGGTATAACAGTTGGCTTAGTAGCCCCCGATAAAGGAGAGATTTACGCGTTGCGGGGAAGGTCACGAATTTTCTCGAGAATGTTCTACGGAGAGATCTAAATATTAATAAGCGCCTTGTGGCCTTATAGGTTGAAGTACTGCGTGTGGCGCAATCTACTTGGCTTAAGGAGTAGCCGACGGTTGGAAGTACTTGGAGCGTTTTGCTATTAGTCGATACTCGCGAGGTATGTGAACCTCTTCCTATCTCTTCTAGCATGATATGTGTGTAACTATGTAGTACGATAGACGCATACGTGTTAAATGTATTTGATTGGTCTAAAACATAAAGTGTTATAACGGCTTTATGGGAAGTTGGTTATAACTTTTTATGTAGGTAAGAAAATACTTGTGGTTTTTAAAAGGGTAACTGATTTGAACTATAACTGGCTGGTTAGGTAATAATAAAGAACTTGAAGTATTTCAAAAGATTTTTGAATCATTTTGAAAGAAGAAGTAATACTGGGTTTTTGAAAACTTAAGAGTTATACTAGCTTTATGGGAAGTTAGGTATAACGACTTAAGAATGTTTTACTGATTTCGGAAATCAGAATGTGTATCGACAAACCACTGCAGCGTTAATAAAAGGAAATATTTTGACAGATTAAGTATTATTAAAACCAGTAGAAACTTCCATCTGCATAGAAGCTAAGATGAGACAAAATGATATTTCCTAGATCATGGCTGCTGTAATAAGATTGTTATAAATAAGAATATCCTACTCACATATAAGGCGTATGTTTTCTCAGATGGTTTAAAAGAGAATTATATTCTTAAATGAATAAGACTATGAACTACGAAACCTTTCTAAAATAAGAAACGTGAACATTTGAAATTAGGCAAACTTGGACGTTTGGAAAATAATGTTGTTACTTGATTTTACAAAGGTAAGTGTTTTGATTTACTTCAAAAGATAATCACTCTATTTTCATATACTACGGGTATTGTGTGACTTTTGTAAACGTAACGTATCTTTTAAAAGATAATGTATGAAGTACTTTGGGAATAGATACCCGATCTTGTTAATCATATATTAGAATGTACCTTGTGTGTATAACATGATTGTGTTGGTTTGTGATAGCCTTGTAATACTTTCTTGTTGATTTGATAAGTAAACATGCTAGGATGCTACGTGTGTTAGTATCTTGTGATGTTTTGTGTAAAGGGGGTTTTCCCTCGACTGCGCTTAAATTTGTTTGACTCTCAGCCGTTATGTTGGTATTGTACCACTCACATTGACTTGTCTCCGGAGATTGTCGCCTCCGACGGGGTAGACTCAGCGTGTCCAGGACCATGATTCGAGAATACCACGCGGGTCCAGGGATCCATGCGAACTACGGAGTTCCGTGTTAGTTTGCGGCCCTTGTGGTCATGCGGTCTTTGTGGCCATGCGGACTGCGAGTCCAGGACGATGTCGGGGAGTAGCTACCCTCGATGCGAGGAATACCTCATGCGGGCCTATGAGGTTGGCCTATGCGGAGCTACGGAGAGTTTCAGGGCTAGACGCGCACATTTGATACTGCGGGCGAGTGACCAGCTTTGATCATGTGACGGTCTAGACAGATATCATGATACAGTTTATGACCCTGTTAGTACTGTGGGTGTTAGTAGTCGGTTATGCCTTCGTACTTACCCTGTACTGTTTTATTAGGACACAGGTGGGACCTGGTGTTCATGTGTATTTCTTGGTGCTTTTATATCATAAACTGCCGGCAGTGAGGAAGGTATTCCACGGGCATGATTGATGTTATGGGCGTGAGACCCATAGTTACATTTGAGTGATGACTTTGAGGGCGTGAGTCCCTGACTTGACATGATCGCCATTTATCAGGAATCGTAGTTTGGTTATCATACATGTCTCCCGCTTTATAGACTATTATGATTTCATTTACGATTTTTCGATTTCCATACTTGGTACCGTTGTATCGACCTCCTCCGGGCCGCGTCATGCCGCATGTAAAGGTACACCGTTGTTGATCCTCGCTCTTAGGGTCACGATTCAGTATGGGAAGCTCCGCTTTCTCGAGGCTTATCGCTGGTATAGTCCTGCCGTTGTAGGTATTTACATTCGTGGTATGGCGGGCCCCGTCCCGCCATTGTTGTCGTATCATTCTTAGGTCCGTAGTAATCGCTGTGGGCGAGTTGTAATGGGATGAATCGTTCGGTTTTAAATTGATTTATATATATATGCCGTAAGGCAAGTTTTCTCGAACTATTGTTTCATACTTACGGTTATTTCATGTTATCGCCTTATGTTCCACTGACACTCGATGTTGTATCACTAGGGTGCCCGGTAGGCACTACCACGCCCGGTTCGGTCGTGACAAAGGAGGTCAAGACAACAGTACCAAGTATGTGAAATCGAAAATATCAGAATGAAATCATAACAGTCTATCTAAAAACAGGAGACATGTATGATAACAAAACTACAGTTCACAAATATAAAAGCAGTCATGTCAAGTCAGGGACTCACGCCCTCAAAGTCATCCCTCATGCCCGTGGAACTCCTTCCTCACTGCCGGCAGTCTAGGTATAAATCGTGTGGAATACGTGTCTCGGCCCATCCCATGGGACTCGATAAAGAACCAGGTGGAATACGTGTCTCGGCCCATCCCATGGGACTCGATAAAGAATCAGGTGGAATACGTGTCTCGGCCCATCCCATGGGACTCGATAAAGAATCAGGTGGAATACGTGACTCGGCCCATCCCATGGGACTCGATAAAGAATCAGGTGGAATACGTGTCTCGGCCCATCCCATGGGACTCGATAAAGAATCAGGTGGAATACGTGTCTCGGCCCATCCCATGGGACTCGATAAAGAATCATACATAACAGATCAGCCGGCCCTCCATCGAGAGACGCGGTGGTATAGAAATACAGTACTTGCACAACAAGGCTATCACACGCAAACATAGGCAAGTTACACACAACTTGAAGTACTTCCATTTTATGCCGAAGGCCAGGTTCTAACCCCCAAAGTATTATGTACGTTAAATTCTTTAAAAAAATCCAATTCTTTTATAAAGGTCACCCGATACCTGTAGTATTAAAAACAGAGTGACTCACATTTTTAAGTAAACCAGAACACTTTCTTTTTAAAAATCAAGTAACAACATTATTTTCCAAACGTTCAAGTTTGCCTAATTTCAAATGTTCAAGTCTCTTATTTTAGAAAGGTTTCATAACTCATAGTCTTAATCTCTTTTAAAACAATTGAGTAACATAAGTCTTATGTGTGAGTCGTTTATTCTTGTTTATAACAATCTTGTTACAGCAGCCATGATCTAGGAAATGTAATACAATCTTGTCTTATCTTAGCTTCTATGCAGATGGAGGTTTCTACTAGTTTTAATAACAATTAGTTATTTGTCAATACATTTTCCTTTATTAACGCTGCAGTGGTTTGTTCGACACTTATTCTCATTTCCGAAATCAGTAAAACATTATTCTTTTAAAATCAAGTACTCATTACTCGCGAATGAGGTTTTACAACATTTTTAACAAAATGTTATATATCAAGTCAATTAAGTTAAGTCTCTTATCTTACAAGATCAAGTCTCTTAACTTCTACAATCAATAAACTATTGTTTTACCTACATGGAGTCGTTATAACTAACTTCCCATAAAGCTATTATAACACCCTATGTTTTAAACCAACCAAATTCATTTAGCACATGTACGTCTACCGTACTACATAGTTTACAAAACATCATGCTAGAAAGGATAGGAAGAGGTTCACATACCTCGCGACGATTATCGACAATTAGCAATACGCCCACAAGATCAGAACCTCGCTAGCCTTTTCCACTCTTCAAGTAGAATACGCCACTCGTAGTACTTCCACCTATAGGCCACAAACGTCTATTAACTTCTAAACACACTGCCCATATTCTACGTAAAATTCGCAAAGACTCCCCGCAACCGCGTAAATCTCCTCCTCTATCGTGGCCGGCTACCAAGCCAACCAGGGGGGGTTTATGTTATACCCCGTATTTCCAGAGTATGTACGTGAGGGCGTACGTATTAAATTTTTTTGCCTTAAGAATTGGCTTTGGTTCGAAATTTGGGCACAAGTGCCGAATAGAGTCGTGTTCTGACGAAACGTTTCCACAGCTTACGTTGGGAAAATTCCGGCTATGTCATTTAGTATTTTTGCGGATTTTTCCGAGCGACGGAACATTTTTGGACCAACGGGAGGGTGACACTTGTCACCCTCATTGGACGGCAAAGAGGAGGCTTGGCCTTGGCCGATTGGTTCATGGTTTTGTGCCTTGTTTTGTGGCTTGTTTTGTGCCATGTTTTGTGGAGTAGGGGTTAGGGTGCACTTGGCTTGATCTTGGCCTTACACTTGCTATACACTTGGAAGGATCTTGGCCATTGGTTGGCTTTTGGTTTTGCTATAAATACCCCCCTCTCTTTGAAGACTTCATTCATCCAAAATCTTCCAAGTCTTGGAAACCCTCCCTCTTGTTGACTCTCGTCCAAGAGCCCCTCTCCCCCTTAAAGTTTGGCTTTGGCCGAGAGGCCACCCCTCCCCCCTTTGTGGTGCCTTGGCCGTGGGGTACCCCCCCCCCCTAGCCTAGTTGTTTTCGTATAATACCCCTTGTTGTGGTATAGAAATACTCTCCTAATATTGTTATAATGTCCAAATACCTTGGCCCAAATACCTTGTAGTATTCCCAAGGTTACACTTATACAAAGCCCGTAAAATACGATTATACTTCCTTTAGCCACAAAAACGAAACCCTAAGGAAATCTTCACCGTTGTTGGTTGTAAGTAGAAGTTGGTTAGAACTTCTAAGGGTTGTTTGGAGCGCCGAGTAGGAGCTAAGCGTTGCTCAGATCGACTTTATACTTGGATAATTTTGGGCTTATCGAGGTAAACACTATCATTCTTCTATTGTAATTGGAAATTACATGTTTGAATATATAGTTGAAGTATACTATATATAGAACTATACTTAATCTTGTGCAATGTCTTTTGACTTAAGCTTTGAAGAATTAAGAATCGAATCGAACTGTAATTACATAGGGTGTATTCTGATAGTCTTGTGTAGTATTCTTGTGTAGTAGAATTGTACACGCCCAGGTTAGGCGTGTAAACCCCTCGGTTGGCTTGGTAGCGGCCTCGATAGAAGGAGATTTGCGTTTGTGGCGGGAGAGTCGCCAATTTTTCTGTAGATTATGGAACGTTGAGATCTAGATGTTAATAAGCGCCTTGTGGCCTTATAGGTTGAAGTACTACGTGTGGAGTGATCCACTTGGCTTAAGGAGTAGCCGGCGGTTTGAGGTACTTGGAGCGTTTTGCTATTTGTCGACAATCGTCGCGAGGTATGTGAACCTCTTCCTATCTCTTCTAGCATGATATGTGTGGACTATGTAGTACGGTAGACGTACATGTGTTAACTGTGTTTGATTGTTCTTAAAACATAAAGTGTTATAACGGCTTTATGGGAAGTTGGTTATAACAGCTTTATGTAGGTAAGAAAATTCTTTGTGGTTTTAAAAGGTAATCGATGTGAATTATAAGCGGCTAGTTATAATAAAGAACTTGATGTATTTCAAAAGATTTATAAATCGTTTTGGAAGGGAGAGTAACACTTGGTTTTAAAGGTTTTAAAAAGAGTTATACTAGCTTTATGGGGAGTTAGGTATAATGTCTTAAGAGAGGTAAAGAAAATGGTTTACTGATGTTAGAAGTTAAGAGACTTGATCTTATAAGATAAGAGACTTAACTTATTTGTTTTAATGTGAATGTTTGTGTGAAACCTCATTCGTGAGTAATGAGTACTTGGTTTTATTTAAAGGGATAATGTTTCTTGATTTGGAAATCGAATGTGTATCGACAGGACGCTGCGGCGTTAATAAAGGAAAATGTATTGAAAAATGATGAATTGTATTAAAACCAGTAGAAACCTCCATCCGCATAGAAACTAAGATGAGACAAAATGATATACATTTTCTAGATCATGGTCTTTGTAATGAGAATGTTGTAAAGAAGAATAACCTACTCTCACGTGAGACATATATTACTCAATTGTTCTAAAAGGAATCAAGTGATTAAGTTTGGGAACTATGAAACCATTTGAAAATGAGAAGCTTGAGTAATTGAAACTAGGCAACCGGAACTTAGGAAAAGAATGTTGTTACTTGATTTTTAAAGGAATGTGGGTTGGTCATTCTAATACTACGGTATCGGGTGACTTTTATAAGTAATGGATCTCTTTTAAAAGAATTTAACGTATGTAGTACTTTGGGGTTAAAACCCGGACTTTGGCATAAAATGAAAGTACTTTGAGTTGTGTGAAACTTGCTATGCTTGTTGTTGTGAAACTTGCTGTGCTTGTTGTTGTGAAACTTGCCTATGCTTGTGATGATAGCCTTTCTTTGTGCAAGTGTGGTATTTCGTATTCCGCGTCTCGATAGAGGCGGTTGACTTGTTGATAACTTACTTGGGCGTCTTGGCGGTGATGGAGAATTCCACGGGTATGTTTCCATTTTGATTCTTGTCTTGTTGTTGATATCACATGGACATGTCTACCGTCTGAGATTCGGGGGCATGCGGCACGTGCGGCCGGGTTGATTACCGATAGATGGTTATTCGCAACATGGACGTGTCTACCGTCGCAGATTCGGGGCATGTGGCCACGCGGCAGTTGACCACCCAGTATATTGTTATTGAGGTTACATGGGCATGTCTACACCGTCACGAGATTCGGGGCATGTGGCCATGCGGCCTTGTTATGTGTGTTGCATCATGGACATGTCTACACCGAAGCGAGATTCCGGCGGCGCGCATGCGCGAACATGATGGATGTTATGGGCGTGAGACCCATAGTTATATTTGAGTGGTGACTTTGAGGCGTGAGTCACGACTTGACTGCTTTTATGTTGCGTCTTGTATTTTGGTTATCATACATGTCTCACGCTTTTTAAGCTATTATGATTTCATTTACAATATTTGTGATTTCACATACTTGGTACTGTTATCGACCTCCTTGGCTGCGTTCATGCCGCAGTGAAGGTACAGCGGTCGTGGATCCTCACTCTTAGGATCTCAGGTCAGCGTTTTGGGAAGCCCCGTTTCTTCGGAGGCTTATCTTTTGGTAGGTGTTCCCTGAGTTGTAGGTTCTTGGACATTCAGGGGTATGGCGGGGCCTGTCCGTCATAGTCGTTGTAAATCTTAAGTGCAGAGAAGCTGTTGTGGCGAGGTTGTAAAAGGATTAAAGCGTCGGGTTTTATGTATATACTTGAAGCAAGCTGTTTTGGTTGCTTTGTTTATTTATTATATCTCTTGTTTCATGATTTATGTTTTATTTTCCGCTGGTTTTCTCGATGTTGTATCACTAGGGTGCCCGGTAAGGCACGATGCGGGCCGGTTCGGCGTTACAAAGTGGTATCGAGCGATTAGTCCTCGGAAAGTGTCTACGCACCGTGTCTAGTAGAGTCTTGATTATCGGTGTGTTGTGCACCACATCTATAATCGAGGCTATAGGACATTTAGGATTGGTTTCCATTCTTCTCATTCCGAGATCGTGCCTTAGAAGCGTGTTGTAAGTTGGACCCCTCAGCGTGTTTCGTTTTTACCGATTATGCCTCGCGAAAGGCAACCAGGCCCGAAGGGCAAAGCGAGGAGGCGCTAGTGGGATTCAGAGAGTACGAGCGCGAGCGGCCAAGACGAGGTAGTGCTTCAGACGGCGAGTTTTGCGGCGCCGCCGGCCAGCGAGTTTAGAGCGCAGCGGTGCTGAGACTCTGATACTGAGCCTCAGGTCCCACGATGCAGGCGGGAGATGGGTCACGAGAGATGGCCCGATTATTGGCGAGTTGTGGCGGATATGAGATAAGTGGGCCGGCGATTCAGTTCAGCCTGGCAAGTAGTGCACCCGAGGCGGTTTGAGGCTACTGGGATTTCCTTAGTTGTAGCCGCTGAGTTTTACTGGTCGGCGGAGGATGATCCGAGGAGTTCATCCGTCGATTCTGAAGGATCGTCACGGGTGATCAAGGCTTCGTGAGTCTGTGACATTTGGTTCGCATCGGTGCGTGATACCGCGATCGATTGGTTTGACTTCGTGGGAGCTTTCGGGAGAGCATGCACTTCCGGCCGTTTGGGACGAGTTTTGGGGCCTTCGGCACATTTCTTGCCTCCACAAATGAGAGGGCTCGGGTAGCAGATTTTTGATGTTGAGGCGAGCGTCTGATTCGGGAGTACAATGTGGAGTTCGACTCATTGGCGGTATGTTCCGCATTAGTAGCTAGTATGGAGGATCGAGTGCACCGATATGTTCTGAGGCTCGATGATTACCTAGCGAAGAGTTGTTCGGTGTTTCTCTTGTAGGGCATGGACATTGCCGCATTCAAGCTCATGCACTTAGGTGCGAGCACGAAGATCGACAGGTGGACCGGCTTTCAGAAGAAGGCGAAGGCACGGATATTTTGGCGACTTTCGGCGGACCGCCTCGGAAGCGAACTAGTTATGTACCTCCGCCATTGCGAGTGGTCCTCCGCACGCCGGGACCTCAGGATATTGAGGCGGTCGTGGCTCCTGTGTTTGATGTTCGGGAGTAGGGTGTTGGCGGATCACGATCACCACCTCGGTGCGGTCTATGTGGTAGACCGCATTTGGAGAGTGTCGTAGTACGAGGAGCTTGTTATTCTTGCGGCAACAGGGCCATATGACGAGACTGTCCGGCCGGGTAGCTGGTAGGATAGCACGAGCTACTAGAGCGATTGCGGGCCACGGTAAGTCGCGGTGGAAGTTCGATTTAGCGGTCCTTGAACCGCCTAGTTTGTGTATATCCTTAACCTCTAGAGTTTTGTGTGTATTGATGTTGTTGATGTGTTTAATGATATGTTTGGATAGCTTTGTGCTAAAATGTGATTTAGAAACACAGTTAGTGAAAAGGGTAAGTCACGGGTGGTGTGAAATGGAAGTGGTAGCTTTCGCGACTGTAGAGGTAAGATTGTTCGGATCAAGAAATTAGAGAGTTGGCGCTACTGGTGGGTCGGGTTGGGGCCATGTTGCGGGCCAACCGCGTCCGTTTTGAGGAAGGGTCAGCTGCGGGTGGTCCCGCGGTGGCGAGTCACGAGGTGCTAGGCCCAGTTTAGATGACCATCGTATGAGTTCGTGGATACGTTCGATCGAGAATCAGTTCGTGAAGGCGGGAATGGCCTTAGGGAAATCGAGGTTAGTGAGATGACCAAGTTTGGAGGTAGTGACTCAAGGTTGGGAAACGAGCGTTGGAAGTGTGGTGCGGACACTAGAACGAGTTCGAGTGTTCGTGGCAATCGCGAGAAAGGGAGAAGTGGCGTGTGTTTTTGTGACCAGTGTGGCATGATTGTTTTAAATGCGTATAGCGGTGAAGACTATCGGCGCTGTTGTTTTGAGACCTTGAAGGAACATTCGGACGAATGTTTCTAAGGAAGAATGTTATACCGTATTTCCGCAGTATGTACGTGAGGCGACGTATTAAATTTTGCCTTAAGAATTGGCTTTGGTTGAAATTTGGGCACAAGTGCGAATAGAGTCGTTCGACGAAACGTTTCCACGACTACGTTGGGAAAATTCCGGCTATGTCATTTAGTATTTTTGCGGATTTTTCCGGCGGAACATTTTTGGACCAGCGGGAGGTGACACTTGTCACCTCGTTGGGCAAGAGGAGGCTTGGCCTTGGCGATTGGTTCATGGTTTTGTGCCTTGTTTTGTGGCTTGTTTTGTGCCATGTTTTGTGGAGTAGGGTTAGGGTGCACTTGGCTTGATCTTGGCCTTACACTTGCTATACACTTGGAAGGATCTTGGCCATTGGTTGGCTTTTGGTTTTGCTATAAATACCCCTCTCTTTGAAGACTTCATTCATCCAAAAATCTTCCAAGTCTTGGAAACCCCTCCTCCCTCTTGTTGACTCGTCCAAGAGCCCTCTCCCCTTAAAGTTTGGCTTTGGCGAGAGGCCACCCCTCCCCTTTGTGGTGCCTTGGTAGGGCACCCACTAGCCTAGTTGTTTTCGTATAATACCCACTTGTTGTGGTATAGAAATACTCTCTAATATTGTTATAATGTCCAAATACCTTGGCCCAAATACCTTGTAGTATTCCCAAGGTTACACTTATACAAAGCCCGAAAATACGATTATACTTCCTTTAGCCACAAAAACGAAACCCTAAGGAAATCTTCACCCGTTGTTGAAGTTGTAAGTAGAAGTTGGTTAGAACTTCTAAGGGTTGTTTGAGCGCTCGGAGTAGAGCTAAGCGTTGCTCAGGATCGACTTTATACTTGGATAATTTTGGGCTTATCGAGGTAAACACTTCATGTCCTTCTATTGTAATTGGAAATTACATGTTTGAATATATAGTTGAAGTATACTATATATAGAACTATACTTAATCTTGTGGCAATGTCTTTTGACTTAAGCTGAAGAATTAAGAGCCCAGAATCGTAATTACATAGGACTGTATTCTGAGTCTTGTGTAGTATTCTTGTGTAGTAGAATTGTACACGTCAGGTTAGGCGTGTAAAACCCCACGGTTGGCTTGGTAGCGGCCTCGATAGAGAAGGAGATTTGCTTGTGGCGGGAGAGTCTTTCTTTACAGAGATTATGGAGCGTTGAGATCTAGATGTTAATAGCGCCTTGTGGCCTTATAGGTTGAAGTACTACGTGTGGAGTGATCCACTTGGCTTAAGGAGTAGCCGGCGGTTTGAGGTACTTGAGCGTTTTGCTATTTGTCGACAATCGTCGCGAGGTATGTGAACCTCTTCCTATCTCTTCTAGCATGATATGTGTGGACTATGTAGTGCGGTAAGCGTACGTGTGTTAAGCTGTGTTTGATTGTTCTTAAAACATAAAGTGTTATAACGGCTTTATGGGAAGTTGGTTATAACGACTTTATGTAGGTAAGAAAATTCTTTGTGGTTTTAAAAGGTAATCGATGTGAATTATAAGCGGCTAGTTATAATAAAGAACTTGATGTATTTCAAAAGATTTATAAATCGTTTTGGAAGGAGAGTAACACTTGGTTTTAAAGGTTTTAAAAAGAGTTATACTAGCTTTATGGGGAGTTAGGTATAATGTCTTAAGAGAGGTAAAGAAAATGGTTTACTGATGTTAGAAGTTAAGAGACTTGATCTTATAAGATAAGAGACTTAACTTAATTGTTTTAATGTGAATGTTTGTGTGAAACCTCAGTCGTGAGTAATGAGTACTTGGTTTTATTTAAAGGGATAATGTTTCTTGATTTGAAATCGAATGTGTATCGACAGACCATTGCAGCGTTAATAAAGGAAAATGTATTGAAAAATGATGAATTGTATTAAAACCAGGAGAAACCTCCATCTGCATAGAAACTAAGATGAGACAAAATGATATACATTTTCTAGATCATGGTCTTTGTAATGAGAATGTTGTAAAGAAGAATAACCTACTCTCACGTGAGACATATATTACTTAATTGTTCTAAAAAGAAATCAAGTGATTAAGTTTGGGAACTATGAAACCATTTGAAAATGAGAAGCTTGAGTAATTGAAACTAGGCAAACTGGAACTTAGGAAAAGAATGTTGTTACTTGATTTTTAAAAGGGAATGTGGGTTGGTCATTCTAATACTACGGGTATCGGGTGACTTTTATAAGTAATGGATCTCTTTTAAAAGAATTTAACGTATGTAGTACTTTGGGGTTAAAAACCCGGACTTTGGCATAAAATGAAAGTACTTTGAGTTGTGTGAAACTTGCCTATGCTTGTTGTTGTGAAACTTGCTTGTGCTTGTTGTTGTGAAACTTGCCTATGCTTGTGATGATAGCCTTTCTTTGTGCAAGTGTGGTATTTACGTATTCTGGCGTCTCGATAGAGGCGGTTGACTTGATAACTTACTTGGGCGTCTTTGGCGGTGATGGAGAATTCCACGGGTATGTTTCCATTTTGATTCTTGTCTTGTTGTTGATATCACATGGACATGTCTACACCGTCACGCAAGATTCGGGGCATGCGGCCATGCGGCGGGTTGATTACCCGATAGATGGTTATTACGCAACATGGGCGTGTACCACCGTCACGATATTCGGGGCATGTGGCGTGCGGCGGGGTTGACCACCCATATATTGTTATTGAGGTTACATGGGCATGTCTACACCGTCGCAGATTCCGGGGCATGTGGCCATGCGGCCTTGTTATGTGTTGCATCATGGACATGTCTACAGAAGCGATTCGGGGCATGCGCCATGATCACGAACATGATGGATGTTATGGCGTGAGACCCATAGTTATATTTGAGTGGTGACTTTGAGGCGTGAGTCACGACTTGTATTTTTATGTTGCGTCTTGTATTTTGGTTATCATACATGTCTCACCTTTTTAAGCTATTATGATTTCATTCTGATGTTGTGATTTCACATACTTGGTACTGTTATCGACCTCCTTGGGGCTGCGTTCATGCCGCAGTAGAGGTACATCGGCGTGGATCCTCGCTCTTAGGATCTCGATTCGCGTTTTGGGAAGCTCCGTTTCTCGGGAGGCTTATCTTTTGGTATGTGTTCCCCGAGTTGTAGGTTCTTGTACATTCTGGGTATGGCGGGCCTGTCCGTCATAGTCGTTGTAAATCTTAAGTGCAGAACCAAGTTGTGGCGGGGTTGTAAAAGGATTAAACTGTTCGGGTTTTATGTATATACTGAAGGCAACTGTTTTGGTTGGCCTGTTTATTTATTATATCTCTTGTTTCATGATTTATGTTTTATTTTCCGCTGGTTTTCTCTGATGTTGTATCACTAGGGTGCCCGGGGTAAGGCACGATGCAGGCCCGGTTGGGCGTTCTGATTTACACGTCTAACAGGACGTGTACAATTTTCTTCACAAAGAATACTACACAAGTCTCAGAAATACTGATCTATTCTCCTCTTTAATATCCTTCTATGTAATTACAGTTCAATTCTTATCTTTAAACATTCTATATATAGTATACTCAACTATATATTACTACAACATGTAATTTCCAATTACAATAGGGGGACAAGATTATTTACCTCGATAAGCCCAAAATTATCCAAGTTAAAATGTCGATCCTGAGCAAGGTTTAGCTCCTATTCTCGCGCTCAATTCGCTCCGAGAAACCCTTAGAAGTTCTACACAACTTCTACTTAATACTTCAACTAACTATGAAGATTTTTCCATAGGGTTTCGTTTAGTGGCTAAAGGAAAGTATAGTAGTATTTTCCGGGCTTTTCGTATAGAGGGTACTTGGAAATACTACAAAGGTTTTGGGCTAGAGTATTTTGGCATTACAACAATACTTGGAGAAGTATTTCTCTACCAAGGGGGTATTTCACGAGAACAACTCAAGAGAGGAGGGGGTGTGTTCTCGGCTAGAACACTACAAAGGGAGAGGGGTTTCGGCCAAGGGCCTTTTCAAGGGGGAGGGGGTGGCTTTGGACGAGAACTACACCCAAAGGAGGAGAGGGTTTTCAAGACTTAGAATGATTTGAGGGATGAAGAAAACCTTCAAGCAAGGGGGGTATTTATAGGACCACCAATGGTCAAGATCAAGCCAAGTGGTAGGCAAGTGTAAGATGGAGATTTGCACAAGTGCACCCTAGCCTACTCCCCAAATCACTCAACAAACATTGACCCAAGTTTTAGGCCTCAAATCCATGCCAATCGTCCAAGGCAAACCGCCCCGGGCGTCCACTGAGGTGACAAGTGTCACCCTCTCGTTGGTCCAAAATGTTTCATCTCTCGGAAAAATCCGCAAAAATTATAAATGACATAGCCGTAATTTTCCCTACGCAAGTTTTGGAAAATGTTTCGTCGGAAAACAATTCCTCTCGCTAGTTGTGCACAATTTTCGATCCTTTGCCTATTTAAGGCTAAAACTTTAATACGTACGCCCTCACGTACATACTCTGGAAATACGGGGTATAACAAGTTCGAGGTGGTCCCGCCAGGTGGTAGGGTCACGAGGGTGCTAGGCTCAAGTTTAGGTAACCATCGTATGAGTTCGTGGATGCGTTCGACCAGAATCGGATCGTGAAGGCCGGAAATGGCCTAAGAGGAAATTGAAGCTAGCATAATGACCAAATTTGGAGGTAGTAACTCCAATGTTTTGGAAACAGAAGCTATGACTGAAGTGCGGTACGTGTACTAGAAAGAGTTCGGGTGTACGAGAAGGTTACGACGAGTAAGAAAATAAGCGAACATGTGTTAAGTGAATGGAAGTGATCATTTTTGTGAAGTGAAGGTGCGGAGAGAGTATCCTTTGGACCAGGAGTGAGAGTTATAGTGTTGCTATACACTTTAGAGGTGATTCCTCGTTGGCTTGGATTGGAGTTTTTGCGCGTATGTTATACTATGACCATTGGTGGCATGATTAGTTTTGTAAGTGTAGTAGTGAAGACTATACCGGCGTATGTGTGTTTGGAGACTTAGAAGGAACATTCGGGACGAATATTTCTAAGGAGGGAAGAATGTTACACCCCGTAGTTCCAGGGTATGTTGTGAGGACGTACGTACGGGAATACGACATATAAATTGGAAAGGAAGAAAAATGTGATTTTTCGACGGAAAAGTTTCCGAATTTTGTGAAGGAAAAAGGTTCGTTAATGGGAATTGGATTCCCAGATTTGGTATTTGGACTTCTTGGATTATAATAAAATTATGGAATTTTATTTCCGGAATTGGTCACGTGGGGCCCACGGGAGAAATTTACGGTTTTGCGGGGCCCACTTTATTTTCGAGATTATGGATATTTTCGGGAGATGAAATATTTTGAACGAGTAGGAGGGCGACACGTGTCACCCCCCTTAGGTGGCCATGTGGGCCGAAATGGTGGGACAAGTGGCTAGACACTTGTCCCTTGGACTGTATTTACAGTAGACTTATGTAGTATTACTGTGGGGCAGTTTTGTACACGTCCGGTTAGACGTGTAATCTCCTTGGAGTTTTTGGTTTGGTATCGGGCCTTGAAAGAGGTGGTGGTAAGTATATGCAGGGGAGGTGCTGCCGAATTTTTCGTAGAATAAGGAACCTTGTACTTAGAAATGATTTACGAAGAGATCTAGAAGTTGATAGACGTTTTATGGCCATTATAGGTTGAAGTACTACGAGTAGCGTATTCTACTTGAAGGGTGGAAAAGGCTAGCAAGGTTATAGTACTTTGGAGCATTTTGCTAATTGTCGATAATCGTCGCGAGGTATGTGAACCTCTTCCTATCCTTTCTAGCATGATTGTTGTGAACTATTTAGTACGTTAGACGTACGTGTACTAAACGAATTTGGTTGGTTTAAAACATAAAGTGTTATAATGGCTTTATGGAAAGTTAGTTATAACGACTTTATGTAGGTAAAAGAATGGTTTGTTGATTTTAGAAGTTAAGAGACTTGATCTTGAAAGATAAGAGACTTGACTTATAAATGACTTAATATGAATTGTTAAGGACTTGAATTGTGTTAAAAAGTTGTGAAACCTCATTCGTGAGTAATGAGTACTTGGTTTTTAAAGAATAATGTTATATTGATTTCGGAAATGGGAATGAGTATCGAACAAGCCATTGCAGCGTTAATAAAGGAAAATGCAATAACAAATAATTAACTTAAAACAAGTAGAATCTTCCATCTGCATAGAAGCTAAGATAAGACAAAATTGTATTATATTTTCTAGATCATGGCTGCTTTAATAAGATCGTTATAAACAAGTTTTGATTTTCTTAAATTCCAAAGTAAGGAACTTGATTTATAAAAGAGAGAGACTTGAGAATTTGAAGTGTTCTTGTTTAAAAGGAAGGCGTGGTTTTGTCTTAAAATGGTTTAAAAAGGAAGGCACGGTTTTGTCTTAAGTTGGTTAAAAAAGAAGGTGTGGAAATTGTTTTGGTTTACTTAAAAAAGATAGTTACTCTATTTTGATACTACGGGTATCGTGTGACCTTTGTAAAAGAAGTGGATCTTTTTGAAAGAGTTAAAGTATGTAGTACTTTGGGGTTAAAACCCGGATATTTTGGCATAAAATGAAAGTACCTTGAGTTGTGAGTAACTTGCCTATGTTTGCTTGTGATAGCCTTGTTGTGCGAGTGTTGTATCCTTATGTTACCACGTCTCTCGGTGGAGGGCCGGTTATCTTGTCGTTACATGGACATGTTTACACCAATGAAGAATTCCGGGGGCATGCGGCCATGCGGCGGGTTAAACTCCCGGTCATGTTATTCTTGATCATTTTGGACATACTGACACGATGGGCGGCCCACGGGTATGCTTCCACTATGATAGTCCATGGGCATACTGACTCGATGGATGGTCCACGGGTATGCGGCCATGATGAGGGTTCGTTTCCCTGTTGATAGTGTTATTCCATGGACTAGCTCTCCATGAGGTTTTACTGATTCGGCTTTGGTATCTGGTAGTTGGCTCTCGTACTTGCCCCGATCGTGGTTGATTCATTTTTGGTATCTGGTAGTTAGCCTTCGTACTTGCCCCTTTCAGTTTTGTGGTGAAGTCTCATGATTACCGCTTTGGTATCTGGTAGTTGATCTTCGTACTTGCCTCCGTCAGTTACGTGGCGTGGTTGGTATCTGGTAGTCAGCCTTCGTACTTGCCCCGAGTCAGCTTCGTGGTATCGTTATATAGTATTGTTGGTACGGCTTTGGTATCTGGTAGTTGGCTTTCGTACTTGCCCCGGTCAGTTGATGATGCAGGGTGGATCTGGTAGCTATGCCTTCGTACTTGCCCCGTACGGTTCCTATGACACAGGTGGGACCTGGTGTTCATGTTTACTCCTTGGTGTTGTTATATCATAGACTGCCGGCAGTGAGGAAGGAATTCCATGGGCATGATTGATATGGTGGGCGTGAGACCCATGGTTATAATTGAGTGATGACTTTGAGGGCGTGAGTCCCTGACTTGACATGACTGCTTATATGTTGTGTACTGTAGTTTGGCTATCATGCATGTCTCCTGCTTTATATAGATTGTTATGATTTCATTACAGTATTTTGATTTCATACTTGGTACTGTTATCGACCTCGCCCGAGGCTGCGTTCATGCCGCAGGTAGAGGTACACCAGTTGTTGATCCTCGCTCATAGGATCACGGTTCTGCGTATTGGGAATCTCCGTTTCTCCGGAGGCTTATCTTTTGGTATAGTCCCCTGTCGTTGTAGGTACCTGTACATTAAGGGGTATGGCGGGGCCCTGTCCTGTCGTTGTTGTTATAAAAATTCTTAGAGGTCTGTAGTACTGTTGTGGGCAGGGTTTGTAAAGGATTTAACTATTCAGGTTTAATTATTTATATATACAGAAAGGTAACCGTTTTGGTTAGCCTGTTTTCTTATTTTACTGTTTATCTTTTATGAGTTTTTATTTCCGCTGATTTTCTCTGATGTTGTATCACTAGGGTGCCCGGGGTAAGGCACCAGTCGCGGGCCCGAGGTCGGGTCGTGACACTAGCCTTTGGTTGGCCTATAAATACACCCCTTAAGCTTGCAAGACTTCTTCATCACTTAGAGAAATTCCAAGACAAAATAATACTCCCTCCCTTGTTAAGCTCTCGGCCAAACACCCCTCTTGTGAAGAAATTCTTCAATTGTTGTTGTTTTATCCCAAATACCTTAGCCTAGTGTCCCTAGTAGTGTTCTAAAGTTATCCCAACACAAAGATCCCGGAAATACTACGTTATTCCAATAGTCGCAAAAATGAAACCCTAGGGTAATCTTCATATTTTGGATGAAGTGTTAAGAGAAGTTGGTTAGGAACTTCTAAGGGTTGCTTGGAGTGGATTGGAGCGTAAGGAATAGGAGCTAACGTTGCTAAGGATCGACTTATTAATCTTGGATAATTTTGGGCTTATCGAGGTAATGATCTTTGTCCTTCTATTGTAATTGGAGATTACATATTGTAGTAGTTATAATTGAGTATATGATATGTGGAAGGAAGATTAAAAAGAAATAGACTGTTTAGGCTTATGGTGGGGCAGAATTTTACACGTCTAGTTAGGCGTGTAATCCCCTTTGAGTTGTTGTCTATTGATATCGGGCCTTGAAAAAGGTGGAAAAGTACGTAGATACGGGGGAAGTGCTGCCCAATTTTCCGTAGAATAAGGAACTTTATACTTAGAATATTCTACGAAGAAGTCTAGACGTTGATAGACGTATTTGATTATTATAGGTTGATACTCTACGCGCGGCATATTCGACTTGACAAGTTGATTTAGCCGAGGAGGTATGTGATTCTTCCTATCCTCTTGAGCATGATTGTTGTGAAATATATAGTACGCTAGACGTACGAGTGTTAAATGAATTTGGTTTCATTTTGATGTCCTTGAATTGAGTTCTAAATGATAAAAACCTTGAAATATTTCAAAAAGAGTTATGAATCATTATTCGGAAGGAAATTGATACTTGGTTTTAAAAAAAAGAATAGGCTTTCTTGGTTTTCCAAACGAATGTGGTTGTTTTGAATTATTAAAAAGTATAAGTGTTATGATAGCTTTATGGGAAGTTAGTTATAACGACTTAAGGAAGATAAAAAGAACGGTTTACTTGTTTATAAAAGCCTTGTTATGATTTCTGAAGGTGTGGTAAGTTGGTTGATAAGTAAACATACTAGGATATTATGGGCGTTAGTGTCGTGAGACTTTTGTGTTAAGGGGGTTTTCTTGTTGTGCTTATGTTGTTTACGATGAGCCGGTTGCGCTTATATTATATCACTTACCCCCCTGACATGTTACGTTGATCATATGTCGCGGGTTAGCTACCCCCGATGCGAGGAATACCTCATGCGGGTCCATGTGGCCTATGCGGACTGCGGGAGTCCAGGAATCACTCCGGGTGTGTTACCCCGATGCGAGGAATACCTCATGCGGGTCCATGTGGCCTATGCGGATTGCGAGAGTCCAGGAATGCCGCGAGTTAGCTACCCCCGATGCGAGG
This sequence comes from Przewalskia tangutica, assembly GCA_029844215.1. Classification (NCBI taxonomy): domain Eukaryota; kingdom Viridiplantae; phylum Streptophyta; class Magnoliopsida; order Solanales; family Solanaceae; genus Przewalskia; species Przewalskia tangutica. Next base: position 73,559,200 of record CM056727.1, read on the forward strand.
AGTACCTCATGCGGGTCCACATGACCTATGCGGAATACGGGAGTCCAGGATTAGGACTTGCACAATGATACTAAGGGCGAATGGCCCTACTCCGATCAATGGCGGTCTAGAAAGAACCGGTTGGGTTACACCTATTTGCTCTTGTATATACTATGGCACTATGTACTGTTAATTGGTTTGTTTCATACATGTCTGTGGGTTGGTTTTAGAATGTTATGATTTCATTTGAACTGATTTCACATACTTGGTACTGTTATCGACCTCGGGGGCTGCGTTCATGCCGCAGGTAGAGGTACATCGGTTGTTGATCCTCGCTCATAGGATCACCGTTCTGATTTTGGGAAGCTCCGTTTCTCCGGAGGCTTATCTTTTGGTATGATTCCATGTCATTGTAGGTTCATGTACATTCAGGGGTATGGCGGGGCCCTGTCCCGTCATAGTTGTTATAAACTCTTAGAGGTCTGTAGTCCCGTTGTAAATTGGGTTTGTAAAGGAAGTAATTGTCAGACTTTGATTTGTTATATATACATGTTGAAAGGCAACCTTAGCGGTTAGCCTGTTTCTTATCTTACATTGTTCCATGTTTTAAAGTTTATTTCCGCTGGTTTCTCTGATGTGTATCTACTAGGGTTCCCGGGTAAGGCACCAGTCGCGGGCCCGGGGTCGGGTCGTGACAATAATGACCACAATACGCCAATCAAATTCTAGCTTTCAACGTAGAATATTTCTAAGTATAAGGACTCTTATTCTACTGAAAATCGGGCAGCACTTCCTTTGTTTCTACGTACTTTTCCACCTTTTGCAAGGCCCGAAAATCAATAACCAAATGCCACCTTTAAGGCTCAACAATTCAGCTAACCAAAGGGGATTACACGCCTAACAGGACGTTTAAAATTCTGCCCCACAATTAATATAAAACTGTCCATAATCCAAAGCCATATTCGGCTACAATGTATCACAACAATATCAATTCTCTTTCAATTTCCTTTTTCAATCCAAGTTGTTATTCCAACATGTTATATACATAATAACAATTACAACAACTATAAATCCTTTCTTCCTTAACATGCCACGATTGCAACTATCGACCAAATTGATTACAACATTAATGGCTAACTTGTCCATTTTCGGTTTTAACATGTCGACATGATCCAAATCTTTTTAAACTTCAATCTATATATATCACATGCTCATATCAACTACTATAACATGTAATCTTTAATCACATTAAGAAGATGAAGATTTTACCTCAATAAGCCATAATAATGTCCAAGCGTAAAAGTCGATCCTTAGCAGCTTTTAGCTCCTATTATTATGTTCCAATCCGCTCCAAGCACTCCTTAGAAGCTCATAACCAACTTCTCTTCAATTTCCAACTTCAAAGTTGAAGAACACCTTAGGTTTTCTCCTTGCGACTAACGTGAAAACGTCATTTTTCCGGAATCTTTCTATTGAGATAAACTTACAATACCTCTAGGAACCTTGTTTTAATGTATTGTGAATTATGGAACAAGATTGCAAAAAATTTCTCTCAAATTTTCTCCTTGGCCGAGAGCATTTCTTTCATCAAGACAAGTTCTTGATAATTTTTCTAAGTATGGAAGTCATCTTGCACTAGTATAGGATATATACTACAATGAGGGGTCTAGATCAAAACAATTGTGTGGCCAAGATGTGGTCAATAATATCAAGCTAAGTTGACCCCTTTGACTTGGTCCATTATTCTTCATCCAACAAGCCCATGTGGAGGGTGGAATAGCCAATAAAGTTGAAGTACTTTGGAGCGTATTGCTACTTGTCGTATGGGTTAGTCGTCACGAGGTATGTGAACTTCTTCCTTCTATCGACATGCCTATCCTTGAAGTATACTTTCCTTGTTTTGGAGTATACGTGACTTGTTTTCTTGAAGTACTTACCTTGTCATTAGGAAGTATTCATGTTATTGATTTTATGCAAAAAGCATGTCTAAAATATTACTAAGTTCTTACCAAAGTTTTATGGGGGATGTTGGTAAGAGTCGTTAAGAAGTATTGGAGTCGAGTTAACCTTGCTAATTTACTACACTAATGAGAATAGATGTCGAACAAGCCACTGCAGCGTTAATAAAAATTTATCGACAATCAATTATATTGAAATGAGTAGAATTCTCCATCTGCATAGAAACAAAGATAAGACAAAATTGTATTACATTTTCTAGATCATGACTACTTTAACAAGATCGTTATAAACGAGTATAACCTATTCATAACTTATAAAAGTATTAATTTTGAAAGTACACGAGACTTGGATTTCGAAAGTATATGTTACTTGATTCAAAGAGAATACGTAACTCGATTTGAAAAGTATATGTTACTTGATTCAAAGAGAATAAGTAACTTGATTTGAAAAGTATATGTTACTTAATTTAAAGAGTAGAAGTAACTTGATTTAAAGGCATAAGTTACATGGTTTTAAAAGTGTAAGTTACTTGAGTTTAAAAGGGTAAGTAACTTGGTTTTAATAGTGAAAGTGCTTTTGGGTTCAACTCCCTAAATATTTCATGAAACAATTCTTTTTTAAAGAATAGACGTACATAGTACTTTGGGTTCAAATCTCGTACATGATATGGTAGTGCTTTAGTTTTCTAAAATGAAAGTGTTATAATGGCTTATGGGAAGTTTGTTATAACAAGGTTTGTGAAAAGTCAAGAGATGGTTGAAAATGTTGTAAGGGAATCATGTGAGAATGTTCATGGTTAAGTCCTTAATATAGTACATGATATGTGGCACTTTGATTTTCAAAGATGTTTTAAAGTAATACGTGATGTCTATTGCCCTGATTTGTCAAACCATGTCTTAGAAAGATACTTAGTATGATATGTGTCTTGATGATGGTTTCAAAATGATACATGTATTGGATTCTACTTCCTAGTGATACATGTAGTACTTGGGCTTTTCTAAAAATGGAAATTTAGTTTGTAAAGTGAATGTACGGCTCACGTACATTGTTGTAATGGACTTTAATCCTTAGTGATGTAAGTGTGATAGTGCCTTGGTGTTATAAAATGAAAGACTTGTTAGTGTCTTGTTTGTTTTAGAAAAGGAAGACATGGTATTGTCTTGGTTATTTTAGAAAGGAAGACATAGTATTGTCTTGTTTGTTTTAAAAGGAAGACATGGTATTGTCTTGTTTGTTTTAAAAGGAATGTATGATATTGTCTTGGTTATTTCAGAAAGGAAGGCATGGTATTGTCTTGTTTGTTTTAAAAGGAAGACATGGTATTGCCTTGGTTGTTCAAAAAGATGGTGCCTTCATTTTGTCTAATGAGAGTTAAGGATTACTTAACTTGCATAAGTTGTTCATGATAGCCATTGGTACTAGTGTTATGAGTATAATTGCGGGGTAAACCCCCAAGACATTATACATCCCCCGAGTATGATTGCGGGGTAAACCCCCAAGACATTATATATTCCGTGGATTTGCTCCCCACGATGCGAGGAAACTACCTCATGCGAGTCCGTAGGGCTCATGCGGGTGAAATAGTCTCATGCGGGTAAAATAGTCCTATGCGAGGAAATTACCTCATGCGGGTCCACGTGATCTATGCGGGTGAAATAGTCCTATGCGAGGAAATTACCTCATGCGGGTCCACATGACCTATGCGGGTGAAATAGTCCCAGGAGTAGGATTGCATAATGATACTACGGGCGGGTGGCCCTAGATTGATCATAAGCTTCCTAGTTTAAAGCGGTAAAGTTTACTCTACTTTTTAAAAAGGCATAGTGTACTGATATTTGAGTATTGTACTTTTTACATACCGACGGTGAGGTTGGAATTCCACGGGCATGCTTATCTGATGATGGTGGTATATTATACTTGTTACATGCTGACAGTGATATTGTCTTCCACGAGCATGCTTCTGTGATATTATATGCTGAGGGCAGGTGTCCCTGATTTTGACATGGCTTTCATATGTGAAAGTGGTACGGTGTTATAGTAGTACAGTGATACAAGGTACAATTGGATCTTATTGTTATATGACACGGTAGGATCTGGTATTTGATTTTCATACTTTCCCCTGTCATTCTTTTGTACAGTTATGATCTTGTTTACTGTATTTTATTTTCGTTCCATACTTGGTACCTGTTGTACTGACCTCCTTCGGGGGGCTGCGTTCATGTCCGCAGGTCTAGGTACTCAATTGTGGATCCGCGAGCTTAGGATCCTGGTTCAGCATTTTGAGATGGCTCCATTATTCCGGAGCTTGTCATTATGGCTAGGTATATTCAGGGGTACGGCGGGGCCTTGTCCCGTCACAGTTTATTGTCCAAATTCTTAGAGGTCTGTATTTATTTGTGGGCTGGACTGGATAGAGTTGTATTTACATTGTTGAACCGTGTAGACCCTTTCGGGTGATTTTTATTATGGCAGCCTTATCGGCTTTGCCTGTGTTTAAATAAAAAAAAAGTGTTATTTATCTTCCGCGGTTTATTATGTTGTATGAAAAGAAGGGTGTCCAGGTAGGGCACCAGTCGCGGGCCCGGGGTTCGGGGCGTGATACACGTATCCTTTACAAGCTTGTAACTATCTTGCTTTCATGTTTTTACTTCCATAAGTTCATATACAATCTTAGGGTCTCAAGATATTTTCTTGCCAAAACCGTGACTTACTATATTGCAAGGTTAACTTGGCTTAGAACTTAGTCTTGGTGCTTAATCTTGGAAAGAACTAATTCTTCTCTTTGGATATGGGGTTTTCGAAAATCTCAAGGTTAAGGAGAGACGAGGGTTTGAAAAGATGAAGATATTTTCTGTGAATGAAGTCTTCAAGACTTGGGTTTAATATAGGTGTAACACTACAAGTGGAGGGGGGACCTATGAAACCCCACTTGTCCACTTGTCTTCCTTTCACAAAATAATATCCCACACTTAACCAATTTTTCACCACATTTTCGATGGACATGTTCCATAATATACCAAGACTTAATAATTTCACTAAGCCCATAATTCTATTGAAAAATAATTCCCTAACTTAGTATTAATTCTTGTCATCACATTAATCTCGAAATTTTTTCGTATAAGGAAATGTAAAAATCCTTTCCTTCCGACATTCTAATCTTATTTCTATAATCATGTTCTCACTTAGTAGATATGTAATTATGGGATGTAACATTCTCCTCCCGAATGTTTAGGTCTCAAGTATACAACTTCCGACATAGTTTACCTTAAACCATACCTACCAACCTATACTTAGCAACCACAAAGATGTCTCACATGGCCACAATATAACACATAGCCTCATACATCAATCAAATAGTCAAATAGGGATCGGAATTACCTGTAGGCATCTGGAATAAGTGATGATACTTCCTCATCATCGCATCTTCCGCTTCCCACGGCATCTCGTCCCTATTATCATTCTGCCACAATACCTTGACGGAAGCCATATTCTTAGTCCGTAACCGTCTAACCTGGCGATCAAGTATGGCTATGAGACTCTCCTCATACGTCAACTCCTCGGTCACCTGGACGTCATCTACTAGGAAGACTCTAGATGGATCACCAATACACTTACGTAGCATCGATACGTGGAAGACTGGATGTACCGCCTCCAAATATGATGGTAGATCCAACTCATAGGCAACCTTGCCTACTCTACGTACAATCTGGTAAGGCCCAATGTATCTTGGGCTAAGTTTCCCCTTCTTACCAAACCTCATCACACCATTCACGGGTGATACCTTCAAGAAGACCCAATCATCAAGCTGAAACTCCAAGTGTCGACGTCGATTATCCGCATAAGACTTCTGTCGACTCTGGGCTGCTAATAATCTCTCCTGGATAAGCTTTACCTTATCCACAGCCTGCTGAATTATGTCTGGGCCGAGTAACTTAGTCTCGCCCATATCAAATCAACCTGTCACGACCCGACCTCGGGTCCACGACTGCTGCCTTACCCTGGGCACCCTAGTGATAAAACATCAGAGAAAATCAGCAGAAATAAAAACTTATAGACATGAAACAATATGAAATAAGAAACAGGCTAACCAAAACGGTCACCTTTCTGCATATATATAAAAACCCGAACAGTTATCCTTTACAAGCCCAACTCACAAAGATTACTCTGGACCTCTAAGAGTTTTTATAACAACTACGACGGGACAGGGCCCCGTCATACCCCTGAATGTACAAGTACTTACAATGACAGGGAATCTATACCAAAAGATAAGCCTCCGGAGAAACAGAGCTTCCGAAAACGCAGAACCGTGATCCTATGAGCGAGGATCAACAACCGGTGTACCTCTACCTGCGGTATGAACGCAGCCCCCCGAAGGAGGTCAGTACAACAGGTACCAAGTATGTGAAACTGAAAATACTGTAATGAAATCACATTTCATCATTTTCAAAAGATCATTTCGCAATAAGTAAACAGTTATATCAAGATACGGACGCATGTCCTCAAAATCATCACTCACACATAACCATGGGTCTCACGCCCATAATATCAATCGTGCCCGTGGAACTCCTTCCTCATTTCCGGCAGTACATGATGTAAAACAACACCCACATGTGAACCTGAACACTAGATCCTGTCTGCGTAATAAAACCGATCGGGCCAAGTAGAATAGCCAACTACCAGATCCAAAAACTAGTCATAAAACTTCACGGGCCAAGTACGGAAGCCAACTACCAAATCCAAAAACCAGTCACGCAACTGACCGAGGCAAGTATCTTAAGCCAACGTACCAGAGCCTACCGTCTCACGAGATATGACCGAGGCAAGTATCTTAAGCTATCTACGAGCTGCGATACGAGAAATGACCAGACAAGTATCTAAAGTGTACCTGTAACCACATGTACAAATCAAGCCCGTGATCGCTCGTCACTGCGACAAGCTTCATGGATTAGCGGTCCATGGACTAATAACATAACCCGAGAATTCAACCCGCACCAATGGCCGCATGCCCCGGCATCTTACCTCGGTATAAGCATGGCCATGGAACCATCCTAGTGGACGCATACCCGTGGACCATCCATCTCGTCAGTATGTCCAAAGGAAATAACAAGATAACACTCATAGTGGAAGCATACCCGTGGACCATCCAACGCGTCAGTATGTCCAAGCAATCAACCAGATAACCGGCCCTCCATCGAGAGACGCGGTAGCATAGAAATACAACACTTGCACAACAAAGGCTATCACAACAAGCATAAGCAAGTTCAACGTACTTTTAGACTTTTATTAACATGTAAACTGATTCATCAATTTTATCAACTCCAAGTACTTTCATTTTATGCCAACAATCCGGGTTTTAACCCCAAAATACTACATACTTTTCATTCCTTCAAAAAGACCTCTTTTTACGTAAAAGCCACACAATACTAATACTCGCAGTATCAACACACGTTTTCTTTTCAAACCAAATTACTACACCTTCAGAAAATCTTTACAAGGCCTTTAAAATCAAGTACTCTATACTTTTTAAACCAAGTGCTTTACATTTTTAAAACAACATCAAGTATACTTTTAAAACCCAAGTAACTCACTCTTTTCAAAACAAGTAACCTATACTTTTAAATCAAGTTACTTCTCCTTTTTCGAAATCAAATCGTTTATAAGTCAAGTCTCTTATCTTTCAAGATCAAGTCTCTTAACTTTCAAAACCAAATCTTTCTTTTATCTTCATAAAGTCTTTATAACTAACTTCCCATAAATCCATTATAACACTTTATGTTTTAAACAAACCAAATTCATTTCACACACGTACGTCTACCGTACTATATAGTTCACAACAATCATGCTCAAGAGTATAGGAAGAATCACATACCTCTTCGGCTTAATCCACTAGCCAAGTCGAGTATGCCGCGCGTAGAATATCCACCTATAACAACCAAAAACGCCTATCAACGTCTAGATCTCTTCGTAGAACATTTCTACGTATAAGGTTCCTTATCCTACGGTAAATTGGGCAGCACTTCCCCTGTATCTACTTACCTCCACCTTTTTCAAGGCCCGATATCAATAGCCAACATGCCACATTTAAGGCGCAGTAATACAACAACTCAAAGGGGATTACACGCCTACCTGGACGTGTAAAATTCTACCCTACTATATACTAAACAGTCCATTTCTTTTCAATCTTCTTTCCACATATTATAAACTCAACTATAAACTACTACAACATGTAATCTCCAATTACAATAGAAGGACAAAGATTATAACCTCGATAAGCCCAAAATTTTCCAATGATTAAAAGTCGATCCTTAGGAATCTTAGCTCCAATTCTTCACGTTACAATCCACTCCAAGTAACCCTTAGAAGCTCCTAACCAACTCCTCTTCAAGATCCAACTCCAAAAAGTGAAGAACACTTTAGGTTCCAAACCTACAAGTTTCGGCCAAGGCAAGACTTTTGGGTTAGGGGTGTGAAATTTTTTCTAACACTTGGTTCACAATCTTCCTAACACCTTAAGGAAGAACACTTAAAAGTTTAAGGATTTTTGGACAACTTTAGGTCAAGATAATGGCTAATTGCCGAGAGCTCAATCAAAGGGAGGGAGTATTTTGTGTCTTGGAAATTAATTCAAGTGTGGATGAAGATGTCTTGAAACAAGGGTCTATTTATAAGAAAATCAAGGGCTAGGATCAAAGCAAGTGTGTGGTGAGATTGGGGACAAGTGTGTGAGGGTCCCACAAGCCACTTGTCCAACTCAAGACTTGGGACATTTGGCTTGCCACATGTCCTCACTATTTCGGCCACCATGCCACTTGTCCACAAGATTTCGGCCATGTGCCACCTAAGGGGGTGACACATGTCGCCCTCCTAATCATCCAAAATATTTCATCTTCCGAAAATATCCATAATAGCCAAAATCTCGAAAATAAAGTGGGCCCCACAAAACCGTAAATTTCTCCCGTGGGACCACGTGACCAATTCCGGAAAATAAAATCCATAATTCTCTAATATTCCAAGAAGTCCAAATACCAAATCTGGGAATCCAATTCCCATTTTCGAACCTTTTTCCTTCACGAGGTTTGGAATATTCTCCGTCGAAAATTCAAAATTTTCTTCCCTTTCGTACTTAGTGTAATATTCTCGTACGTACGTCCTCACATACATACTCTGGAACTACGGGGTGTAACATTTTTCCCCCCTTAGAAACATTCGTCCCGAATGTTCCTTCTAAGTCTCCAAACATACATACGCCGGTATAGTCTTCACTACTATACTTACAAAACCAATTATGCCACACATGGACATAATATAATACACGCACAATACTTACATCCAAGCCAACGAGGAATCACCTCTAACGTGTATAACACCACAATAAGCTCTCACCCATGGTCTAAAGGATACTCTCTTCGCACCTTCACTTCACAAAAATGATCACTTCCATTCTCTTAACACATGTTCGCTTCTTTTCTTACTCGACGTACCCTTCTCGTATACCCGAACTCTTTCTAATACACGTACCACATTTCCGTCATTGCTTCAGTTTTCAGCACCTTGGAGTTACCACCTTCAAACTTGGTCATTACTAGCTTCAATTTCCTTTAAGGCCATTCTCGGCCTTCACGATCCGATTCTGGTCGAACGCATCCACGAACTTGTACAATGGTTACCTAGACTTGGGCCTACCACCCTCGTGACCCTAACACCTAGCGGGACCACCTCAAACTTACCCCACTTCATTCCGGGCTGCGGGTTGACCCGTGATTGGTCCTCAACCCGACCCATCAACGCACTTAACTCCTCCTTTCTCGTTCGGAAAATCTCACTATTCAAGTCATGAAAGCCTAGGGTATTCTTAGCCTAACTACTCACCTTCATATCACACTTCTTATGGACTTATCAAACAAATATACTTCATGTATACTACGTACTCCAACAAAGATCACCCGCAAAAATCTTTTACTCAAGACGGCCTCGCATCTAAGGTCTCCACGGTTATCTATATTCTAAGGCTCGTAATCTCCATACACCCAAACCTACCTTTCCTTCTAAGCAGGTGTCTTATACATAATTTACACAAATGCTATCCGAACATAACACTTAACAATAATCATCTTATCACGCATACTAATCTCTAGAGGGTTAAGGATATACCTGTATCTACTGCTTCACTTTCCCTTTATCGCTCTAATCATAATCCTGCCCTGCTGGGCGCATAGCTATAGAAGGCGATGAACCAGCTACCGATCCCGAAGGATGAGTCTTAACATCTGCGCTACCTCTGGTCGGACAATTTCTCGCAAAATGGCCCTGTTGGCCGCATGTAAAACAAGCCCTCTGAAAACCATGACATTCCCCCTTATGGGGGCTACCACACTGGCCACACCGAGGTAGGGGTGGCTGCATCTGGCCAACACCCCTACTCCCCGAAAACCTGAACCCTTGGAGCCCTGACCTGCTCCTGAATACCCTGGACGCCCTGCTGCTGAGGCGGTCCGCCTCGAAAGTTATCAAAGGACCCTGCTGTCTTGGCCCTCTTATGCTGATCTTGGTCCCTACGTCGGCCTCTACGTTCCTCAGTCCCCTGTGCATACGCCTGTATGCGGGCAATGTACATGCCCGGCTGAAGAGCTACACCCGAGCAACCCTCTGCTAAGTAATCATCGAGCCCTGTGACATAGTGGTGCACTCTATCCTCCATGTCTGCCACTAAAGCGGGGACGTACCGAGCCAATGAGTCAAACTCTACATTGTACTCCCGAACCGTCCACCCGTTCTGTCTCAACATCAAAAATCTATCGGCCCGAGCCCTCCTCATCTGCGGAGGCAAGAAATGGCTAAGAAACGCCTCTGAGAACTCGTCCCAAACAGCTGGAAGCGCATGCTCCCCCCTGGATAGTTCCCATGAATCAAACCAGTCGACTGTAGTATCACGCAGCCGATGTGGACCCAATACCACTGACTCTGTCTCCGAGGCCTTGATCACTCTCATGATCCACAGAATCGTTTGATAAACTCCTGAGGATCATCCTCAGTCCTCGACCCATAGAACTCTGGTGGAATGCAACTCAAAAAGTCCCGAAGTCTCAAACTATCAGATCTAGGGTGAACTACGGGTACAACCGGAACCGCTGCCTCCTGTCTTTCCTCATGCCTCGCCACAATCCAGGCTAGTAACTGGGCCATCTCCTTGTAACCCATATCCTCCGCTCCTAGCTGTGGGACTGGAGGCTCAGGTATTGTGGCCTCAGTAGCTACTGTTGCTGCTCTAAAGTCTACTGGGGCTGGCGGCGTCGTAGAATTCGCCGTCTGAAGTACTACCTCAGGTAAAGACTGGGCCTGTGCCCTAGTAACCCTTTGTGTTCTACTCGCAGCTCCCTCTGTTGCCTTGCCCTTCTGGGCCCTGGTTGCCTTGCGTAAAGGCATAACTGGCACATAAGAATACGTCAGAGAGAGTCCAACTTATAACACAACTCTAAGGCACGATCTCAGAGTGAGAAGAATGGAAACCAATCCTCAATATCCTGCAGCCTCCTGATTATAGGGGTGGTGCACAACACGCCTATAATTAAGACTATACCAGATACGGTCTATAGACTTTCCGAGAATTAACTGCTCTGATACCACTTTTGTCACAACCCGACCTCGGGCCCGCGACTGGTGCCTTACGGGCACCATAGTGATAAAACATCAGAGAAAATCAGCGGAAATAAAAACCTATAGACATGAAACAATATGAAATATGAAACAGGCTAACCAAAACGGTCACCTTTCTGCATATATATAAAAACCCGAACAGTTATCCTTTACAAGCCCAACTCACAACAGTACTACAAACCTCTAAGAGTTTTTATAACAACTACGACGGGACAAGGCCCCGCCATACCCCTGAATGTATAAGTACTTACAATGACATGGAATCTATACCAAAAGATAAGCCTCCGGAGAAGCGGAGCTTCCCAAAACGCTGAACCGTGATCCTATGAGCGAGGATCAACAACCGGTTTACCTCTACCTGCGGCATGAACACAGCCCCCTGAAGGAGGTCAGTACAATAGGTACCAAGTATGTGAAACTGAAAATACTGTAATGAAATCACATTTCTTCATTTTTAAAAGACCATTTCGCAATAAGTAAACAGTTATATCAAGATAGGGACGCATGTCCTCAAAATCATCACTCACACATAACCATGAGTCTCACGCCCATAATATCAATCGTGCCCGTGGAACTCCTTCCTCACTGCCGGCAGTACATGATGTAAAACAATACCCACATGTGAACCTGAACACTAGATCCTGCATGCGTCATAAAACCGATCGGGCCAAGTAGAATAGCCAACTACCAGATCCAAAAACTAGTCATAAAACTTCACGGGCCAAGTACGGAAGCCAACTACCATATCCAAAAACTAGTCACGCAACTGACCGAGGCAAGTATCTTAAGCCAACGTACCAGAACCTACCGTATCACGAGATATGACCGAGGCAAGTATCTTAAGCTATCTACCAGAGCCTGCCGATACACGAGAAATGACCAGGACAAGTATCTAAAAGTGTGTCTGTAACCACATGTACAAATCAAGCCCGTGATCGCTCGTCACTGCGACAAGCTTCATGGATTAGCGGTCCATGGACTAATAACATAACCCGAGAATTCAACCCGCACCAATGGCCGCATGCCCCGGCATCTTACCTTGGTATAAGCATGGCCATGGAACCATCCTAGTGGACGCATACCCGTGGACCATCCATCTCGTCAGTATGTCCAAAGGAAATAACAAGATAACACTCATAGTGGAAGCATACCTGTGGACCATCCAACGCGTCAGTATGTCCAAGCAATCAACCAGATAACCGGTCCTCCATCGAGAGACGCGGTAGCATAGAAATACAACACTTGCACAACAAAGGCTATCACAACAAGCATAGGCAAGTTCAACGTACTTTTAGACTTTTATTAACATGTAAACTGATTCATCAATTTTATCAACTCCAAATACTTTCATTTTATGCCAACAATCCGGGTTTTAACCCAAAAATACTACATACTATTCATTCTTTCAAAAAGACCTCTTTTTACGTAAAAGCCACACAATACTAATACTCGTAGTATCAACACACGTTTTCTTTTCAAACCAAATTACTACACCTTCAGAAAATCTTTACAAGACCTTTAAATTCAAGTACTCTATACTTTTTAAACCAAGTGCTTTACATTTTTAAAACAACATCAAGTATACTTTTAAAACCCAAGTAACTCACTCTTTTCAAAACAAGTAACCTATACTTTTAAATCAAGTTACTTCTCCTTTTCTGAAATCAAATCATTTATAAGTCAAGTCTCTTATCTTTCAAGATCAAGTCTCTTAACTTTCAAAACCAAATCTTTCTTTTATCTTCGTAAAGTCGTTATAACTAACTTCCCATAAAGCCATTATAACACTTTATGTTTTAAACAAACCAAATTCATTTCGTCTACCGTACTATATAGTTCACAACAATCATGCTCAAGAGTATAGGAAGAATCACATACCTCTTCGGCTTAATCCACTAGCCAAGTCGAGTATGTCGCGCGTAGAATATCCACCTATAACAACCAAACACGCCTATCAACGACTAGATCTCTTCGTAGAACATTTCTAAGTATAAGGTTCATTATCCTACGGTAAATTGGGCAGCACTTCCCCTATATCTACTTACCTCCACCTTTTTCAAGGCCCGATATCAATAGCCAACATGCCACATTTAAGGCGCAGTAATGCAACAACTCAAGGGGAATTACACGCCTAACTGGACGTGTAAAATTCTGCCCTACTATATACTAAACAGTCCATTTATTTTCAATCTTCTTTCCACATATTATAAACTCAACTATAAACTACTACTACATGTAATCTCCAATTACAATAGAAGGACAAAGATTATTACCTCGATAAGCCCAAAATTTTCCAATGATTAAAAGTCGATCCTTAGGAATCTTAGTGTCACGACCCGACCTCGGATCCGTGACTGGTGCCTTACCCCGGGCACCCTTGTGATACAACATCAGAGAAAACCAGCGGAAATAAACTCACAAACAAGAACCATATAAGATAAAATAGACTAACCCAAAAATGGCTACCTTCCCGTAACATAAATAAAACAGAACTGAACAGTTACATCCTTAATAACCCCATTTATAACCGGACTACAGGCCTCTAAGAGTTTGTAACAACCATGACGGGACAGGGCCCCGTCATACCCCTGAATGTACAAAAAACCTACCACGTCAGGGAGAACCGTACCAAAAATCAAGTCAAGCCTCCGGAGTAATGGAGCTTCTGACACCTGAGCAAAGATCCTACGAATGAGGATCCACCACCTGCTTACCCTTACCTGCGGCATGAACGCAGCCCCCGAGGAAGGGGGTCAGTACACAACGTACCAAGTATGTAAAACTGGAAAATACTGTAATAATATCATAAGTCCAAAATACACTGACGATATAGATAAAAATCAAATTATGTTGCACTGTGCCTTACTAACAATGGGAGTAACAAGTATAAGTATAATACTGCATGAAAATAGGAGCCTCATGATCAAGACAGGATCTCTCGCGTAGTAACATTAAGCAATCCTACTCGGATCGTTTCACCGCATGGATCCCGTGGATCCGCATAAGGCCATCCGCCTCGCATGGGATTTCACCCGCGTGGGACTATTTCACCCGCATGGATCCCGTGGACCGCATGAGTACCATCACCGCTCGCGTGGGACTATTTCACCCGCGTGGATCCCGTGGACCGGATCCGCGTAGTACAAGCGCGCGCTTTCGCATCATGGGTAGCAAATCCATGGCATAAGTAGTAAACCATCCTAATGGACGACATACCCATGGACCATCCATCGTGTCAGTATGTCCAAAGGAAATAACAAGAATCCGCATACCCGTGGGCCACCCAACGTGTCAGTATGCCAACAGGAATTAACAAGAATAACCCGGGGTCTACCCCGTAAGAACATATCACCTAGCACAACCGGCTATCATACATAACATAAGCGCTACCGGCTTATCATAACATAAGCAAGTTAAGAAATCCCCTAACTTCTTATTAACATTATTAACATATCCTCTCATTTTAGTATACCTAAGGCACCAACATGTCTTTTAATAGAAAAATCCGGGAATTCAACCCAAGTACCATGCACTTCTAACTTTTTAAGAAAAACTCTTTTTATACAAAGATTCCAAAATACTAATCACCATAGTATCAAGTTACAATTTCCTTTCAAAACAAGTCACATTTCCTTTTAGAAATATAATAGGCTTCTAAATCAAGTGACTTCATTTCCTTTAAAACCTTAGGCAACCAATGCCTAAAAATCAATCCACCTTCCATAGTTTCAAATCCTTTACCCGTACTTGTTTTAGTTAGAGTAAACCATTCTTTGTGAACCTTTCCAAAAACTAATATAACCAACTTCCCATAAAGTCATTATATTAGTGTTATACCTCTGTCAAAATACATTTTCCTTAAATCCAAAGGACTTATACTTTTGAAATGAAACAAGCATCATATACTTTAAAACAAGTGTAGATTATCAAATCTTGTACGATACCGCATCTACATAGATACAACTACTCATGCTCAAGAGATAGGAAAGCTCTACATACCTCCTTGGTCAATCCGCTTGCTAAGTCCAACTACCGCAAGTAATATGTCAACCTATAATAACCATAGTGTGTTTATTAACCTCTAATTTCAATGGAGAACTTCCAAATTCAAGTTATCAATTCCTAAGGAAAATCAAGCATTTCCTTTGTTTCTACTCACTTTGCCACCTTTCAAAGGCCAATTTTTCAACATTCAAACGCCTTATTAAGGCCCAACAACCAAACTAACACAGTGGGATTACACACCTAATCTTGGGTGTGTAAAATTCTGCCCCATAAGTTATAATAGTACATTTAACAATTCTAAGGTGGTTTTTAGGCTACAACATGCTCATAATATTTCTTTAGCCAAATCCTTCATATTCAACCCACATTTCTAGCATGCAATGACTCTAAGAGCATTATTTACCACCATAAGTATTTTCTTCTTAACATGCAACTCTATAAACTAATAATAGAGGAAGAATCATTACCTTAGAGCTTTAGCCAAATTTTACCCAACAATTTGCTAGCCTTTCTACCAAGAATACCACCACCACCACCTTCACAAGCTAGCCACAAGCTTCCTTCTTGTCTTTTAATTTTTCAGATTTTTCTTAAGGCTAGAATCCTCTTGGATTTTTAGAGAGAAGGAGGAGCTTGAAATATTTAGAGAGAAGGGAGAGGTTTTTCAAAGAGAGAGATGACAAATGACCAAGTCTTTAAGACTTGGTCAATATATTGCATGTAAAAATCAGATGGGGGGGGACACTTGTCCCCCACTCAGGCCCTTTCAACATAAAAATCTGACTTTTCCTAAGTTTTTCCGCTCGATTTCGCCTCGGCGGCATGCTTCGGCCATGGCACGCAACTCCCTGCGGACTCTCGGAACATTAGGCGTCGCGGCCCTGATTTCCGGCGCCGCGGCCATGCATTCCCCGCCTTGGCGCCGCGCCGCTCCGAGACGCGCTACCGAGGCCCCGATCAAGTTTTCGATTTCGAGTCCGTCACAAGACCGAACTTGTAGCTCCCGTAACTTCCTACTCCGATGTCCTATCGATGAACGGTTGGTTGAGTTGGAAACTAGACTCAATGAACTACGCCCTAGGCCTTTGAAACACTTAGGAACTCTCAATGTACCGGGTCATAACCCGCCTCAAAGTTGACTAAAACCCGTCCGGAACAATCCGTCAACCTATCCTTTGGAAATTTTAAGTCTTACATGCTTTCGTACACTCTCATACGTAGGGTCAGAACTACGGGGTATAACATTCTCCCCCCCTTAGAAACATTCGTCCCGAATGTTCCTTCTACGTCTCCAGAACGCATGTGCCGGTGTAGTCTCCACTACTATACTTATAAAACCAATTATGCCACATATGTTCATAATATACTAACCACGCAAAAGCTTACCTCCCCGCCTACGAGGAATTACCTCTAACACGTATAACAACTTATTAGTCCCCATCCGCGGTCTAAGGGTATTCTCCTCACAAAAGATCACTCCCATCTTCTCAACACATATTCGCTTCTTCTTCCACCTGTCGTATCCTCCTTACACACTCGACTCTTCCTAGCATACATACCACACTCTTGTTCCCGGCCCGAGACAACCTCAATATCCAAGTCACGAAAACCTAGTGGTTTCCCTAGCTTAGCTACCCACTATCATTTCACACCACTCATGGACTTATTACCCACGTATACCCTACGTGTACTATGTTCCTCGAAAAAAAGATCACCCGTAAAATCTTCCACTCACGATGGCCCTGTAGCTAAGGTTCCCACGGTTATCAAAATCCTAAGGACTCCCCAGTTTCATGTCCCTAAACTTACCCCCTTCTACAAGCCAGGCTCTCCAAGTCACAATTTACATAAAATTACCCGCACATAACACTTAACATGTAACCATCTTATCACACCTACTAATCTTTAGAGAGTTAAGGATATACCTGCAACTATTGCTTCACTTCTCCCTCGTCGTTCTAATCATGATCCTGCCCTGCACGGCGCATAGCAAAAGAAGGCGATGAACCAGCCACTGATCCCGAAGGCTGAATCTCTTCATCCGTGTTATCTCTGGTCGGACAATTCCTCGCAAAATTGTTATACCCCGTATTTCCAGAGTATGTACATGAGGGCGTACGTACGAAAGTTTAGCCTTAAAGTAGGCAATGGGATGTTTTTTTGGGCACAACTCATTAAAAGAATCGTTTTCCGACGAAACGTTTTACACAACTCGCGTAGGATAAATTCCGGCTATGTCATTTCTAATTTTTGCGGATTTTTCCGAGAGACGAAACACTTTGGACCAACGAGAGGGCGACACTTGTCACCCTCTCATTGATGGATGTGAGGCGGAAATGGACCGAATTGGATGACCATTTTTGTCAAGTAGTTGGTAGGATATTTTGTGTGCAAGTTGGCTAAGGACACTTGCCCAAATCTTGACCTTACACTTGCCTTGCACTTGGAATAATCTTGGCCATTGGTTGGCCATCCCTTGACCTATAAATACCCCTCTTGAGATGAAGAGTTCTTCATCCACAAAAACTTTCCAAGTCTAAAATCCTCCTCCCTTTGTTAGCCCTTTTCGTCCAAACACATCCCCTTGAGAAGCTTAGCCGAGGCTATTCCCCCCCTAGCCTAGCCGAAATCTACCCCCCTCCCTTGATAGAAAAGTTGCCTTCTAGTATTGTTATAATGCCCAAAATACCCTAGCCCAAATCCCTTAGTACTTAGTAGAAGTTGTGAAGAACTTCTAAGGTTTCTGGAGCTATCTGAGCGCATAACTTAGAGCTAAGCCTTGCTCGGATCGACTTATATCTAGGATATTATTGGGCTTACCGAGGTAAATAATCTTGTCCTTCTTTTGTAATTAGAGAATACATCTATAAGTATAAGAATAAGTATTAAATACTTAGAAGAATATTACGAATAGAATTGAATCATATCACAGAGAAGGGTTTAAAAGAAGAATAATTGAACTATACTTACTTAGAATTGTTTTCACAGAGACTTGAGTAGCTCACCGGTAGGGAAGTGCTGCCCGATTTTCCGTAGAATAAAGGACCCTGCTTAGAATCACATGAGTAGTCTAGACGTTGATAGACGTGTCGACTATTATAGGTTGATTCTCTCGCGACATATTCAACTTGCGTGGTTTTCGCGAGAAGGTATGTGATTCTTCCTAAAGCATGATATTTTAAAATATATATATATAGTACGGTAGACGCATACGTGTTGATGAATAATAACTACGGCAATGTCTTCCGACTTAAGCTCAATAAAAGCTACGCAATGTCTTGACTTAAGCCCGAATAATAAGAATCTTGATGCATTTCAAAAGAATCTTGAATCATTTTTTAATGTAAGAGAACTAATTGGTTTTAAACAAGAAGCTTAAGAGTTATACTAGCTTTATGGGAAGTTAGGTATAACAACTTAAGATTTATAAAAGGAACATTTACTTATGTGTTTATAATGGACTTATATTGAATTATGAAAGAATAATAAAATGGTTTGATAAGTAGTCGCGATATGATGCTATGTGTGGTAGTGACTTGTAACGTTTGTATAAGAGGGTATTTTTGTTGTGCTTATGTTGTTTAACGATAAGTTGTTATGTTAGTATTATATTACTCACCTCTTGACATGTTACCGGGGTTAAGTCGCCTCCACGCGGTAGACTCGGTGATGCAGGACCATGATTCGAGAATACCTCATGCGGTCCAGGGACCTATGCGAGCTACGAGAGTTCCGGTGTTAGTGTGCGGGGTTATACCTCACGGTCTATGTGGCCATGCGGACTACGAGTCCAGGGACGACGCCGAGGAGTAGCTACCCTCGATGCGGGTTATACCCTACGCGGCCTATGTGAGTGGCCTATGCGGACTACGGAGTCCGTGATTAGGCTTGATGGTGATACTACGGGCAATTGGCCTCGCCGATCATTCGCAGCCTAGAAAAGACCACATTGCTTTACCTATTGTTGCTCTTGTTTATGATGGGCACTATGCGCGTTACATTAGTTGTTTCGTGCATATTTATAAAATTGGTTTTAAAATGATATGATTTCATTTAAGTACTTTACGCTTTCACATACTTAGTACTGTTAGATCGACCTCCTTCGGGCTGCGTCATGCCGCAGGTAAGGCAAGCAGTGCTAGATCCACATCCTTAGGATCTTTGCGTTGGTGTCCGAGCTCCATCTTCTCGGAGGCTCTACTTTGGGTATGATCTCCTCATTGTAGATAGTTTTGTACATTCAGGTATGGCGGCCCCGTCCCGCCATAGTTGTTTACTTCTTAGAGGTCCTGTAGTCCTATTGTATAGTTGGGATGTAAATCGCAAAACAATGTTTTTATATATATGCCAAAGGCGTGCTTTTCTTCGTATAAATCGCTTTCTCCTTTTTAATAATGTTTCTTGTCTTGTTTTATATTTCCGCTGATTTTCTCCGATGTATGATCGGGGTGCCCGTAAGGCACGATCCACGGCCCCGAACGGTCGTGACAAAAGTGGTATCGAGCGCTTAATCCTCGGAAAGTGTCTACGCATCGTATCTAATAGAGTCTTGATTATCGGTGTTGTGCACCACACCAATAATCGTGAGGCTATAGGATATTTAGGATTGGTTTCATTCTTCTCACTCGAGATCGTGCTTTAGAGTTGTGTTAAAGTTGGACCCTCTAACGAATTCCTTTCTCAGAATGCTTATGCCTCCACGTAAGGCAACCCGCCCGTATGCCAAGGCAAATGAGGGGAGCCGCTAGTGGGACACCTAGAGTCACGAGGGCTCGTGCCCGCCGATACACCGAGAAGGCGAGTTCTACGACGCCACGACCCCGTGAGGATTTAGGCCGCAGCATGGGTCGATGAGACCACATTACCTACACCTCCACCCCACACCGGAGCAGATGAGACGGGTTACAGAGATGGCCCGCCATCGCCGGGATCGTGGGCGAATACGAGGACAGCCGACGCGGCAGTTCGATTCCACCCAAGAGCACCCGTGGTTCACCCGAGGCGCATGGGCTGAGGCTACGGATTTCTGAGTTGTAGCCCGCCGAGTTCTACGGTCGAGGCCGCAGGATGATCCGCAGGAGTTCATCCGTCGCCGCAGAGGATCACGCGGTGATCAAGGCATCGAGACCGAGTCCGTGACTTTCGGTTCGCATCGGCCACGTGATACCGCAATCGATTGGTTTGATTCGTGGAGTTATCCCGGAGAGCACGATCCCCACTACTGGGATGAGTTCTCGAGGCTTTCTCACTCACTTCGCCTCCACTGCATGAGGATGGCACGCCGATAGATTTTTGTTATCGAGGCGCAGAGGACGACCGTTAGTGAGTACAATGTCGAGTTTGATTCATTGGCTCGATATGTCCCGGTAGCAGATATGGAGGATAGGTGCACCGCCACGCCACCGCTAGATGATTATATGGCCGAATCTTGCGGGTGTTTCTCTTCACCGTATGGACATTACCCGCACGCAGCTCATGCTCTTGGATGCGAGCGAGCGAGACCGACGGGTTGACAGCAAAGAAGCAGAAGGCCAAGACGCAGGTCTTTTGGTGGCTATCGTGGGCGGCCTCAAAGAATAGCCTAGATTTGCACCACAGCCAGCTCAGAGCACCCCTGCACCGTCCTCAGCACAACCAGGATATTCGAGGGCGCATCAGTGGCCCCGTGACTTGACGCCCAGAGCAGCAGAGGCATCGGCCGGGGACCACCCCTCGCGTGGCCGTCGCAGATCCCACTTCGAGTTGTGCCTTTGCTACGGAGCTTGTTTGATAGCCAGGCCGCAGGTCACTTTGCTAGAACCGTCCACCAAGGCGGTCAGATAGTAGGGTCACCACGAGTTCTTTTACCGGGTCTTCTTCATCCCCGACAGTTACTCGCCCCGGAGGGCAGGGTACTCATGGACCAGCAGGTCGCGGCAGAGGTCGTGGCTCGGTCCTAGCTCTAGCGTCCCCGTAACCGCATTTATGCCTTGTCCACCGGCAGATCGTGAGGCCTCACCGATGTCGCCACAGTACCTTATCGGTTCGGATTTGATGTGTATGCCTTGATAGATCCGGTTCTACTGCCCTATATATCTCCCCTTCGCTAGTAGGATAGGGATAGAGCACGAGTCCATAGACCTTTCGAGGTAGCTACGCCAGATGGTGATTCGGTGGTAGCTCGGCGGGTATATGGGCTTGTCCATGACCATTCTGATCGTCGACCCAGCCGACTTGATAGCGGTGGCTCTGATTGATTTCGACGTGATCAGGGGTTTGGCTTGGCTAGCTTCTTGCTACGCCAATGTAGACTGCAGGAGAGAGTAGTGCGGTTCCGCTTTCTGAGGAGCCATTGTCGAGTGGGAGGAGCACTATATCGCCGAGGGTAGGTTTATTTCCTACCTCAAGGCTAGGAAGATGGTGCAGGCGGTACATCTACCATCTCGCTCGGTGTTTGATATCGAGGTTGCGGTACCAGATTTTCAATCAGTTCCAGTAGTCAGAGAGTTCCCAGACGTGTTTCCAGATGACCTCCCGGGTATCCCTCCTGAGAGGGAGATCGAGTTTTGTATAGATGTGTTGCCAGACACTCGGCCTATTTCCATTCCGCCATACAGAATGGCACCTGCCGAGTTAAGAGAGTTGAAGGATCAGCTTAGAGACTTGCTGGAGAAGGGCTTCATCAGACCTAGTGTTTCTCCCAGGTAGCGGTATTGTTCGTGAAGAAGAAGGACGGACGCCGCATGTGTGTTGATTACGGTGAACAAGGTGACCATTAAGAACGATACCCCTTCCCGTGATTGATGATTTGTTCGACCGGTGCGAGTGCGAGATGTTTCTCCAAGATTGATCTACGGTCGCTATCATCAAAGTAGTCGAGAGCCTGACATCCCTAGATCGCATTCGGACCGACGCAATCGCGAGTTTAGGGTTATGTCGTTTAGTTTGACCAACGCCCGCAGGTATTCATGGATTTGATGAACCGAGTGTTCAAACCATTTTCGACACGCTCGTGATAGTGTTCATCGATGATATCTTGGTTTATTCTCGCCAGAGCGGAGCACGCGAGCATTTGGCGATCTTGTACGCTTCCAAGACCAGCAGCTTATACGCCAAGTTTTCCAAATGTGAGTTTTGGTTAACTTCGTGGCTTTTCGGGCATGTTGTGGCCGATGGCATTCAGTGGATACGCCAAGATCGAGGTAGTCGACTTGGCCTAGACCTACTACTCCGGCTGAGGTTCGCAGCTCGGGCCTTGCAGTTATTATCGGCGTTCGTGGAGAAGTTTGCTTTATCTCGCACCATTGACTAGCCGACTCGCAAGCGGCTAAGTTTGATGGACGATGCTTGTGAGCGTGGTTTCCATTCTTGAAGGAGAGAATGACGACCGCCCGCTTCTACTCTTCCGCAGGTCCGCGGTTATGTCGTGGTATTGTGACGCGTCGTGCATCGGTTGGGATGTGTGTTGATGCAGCATGGCAAGGTTATAGCGCATGCATCCCGACACCAAGAAACACGAGAGAACTACCCCACCCATGATTTGAGTCGCGCGGTGATTCACGCCAAGATCTGGAGGCACTACTTGTATGGGGTTCATGTGGATATTTATACGCACCACAAGAGCCTCCAAGATATCTTCGGCAGGAGCCGAACTTACACGCAGACGGTGGTTAGAGTTTCTTAAGGATTACGATGTTGATATCTGTACCACCCGGGAAGGCCAATGTCAGGCAGATGCTCTTAGTCGTAGGTCGATGGGGAGTCTATCGACGCATGCAGAGGAGGGACATGGTTCGTGATTTGCATCGATTAGCGAGCCTTGGTGTCCGCTTGATTGATTCCCGATAGCGGTGGGTTCGAGTTTGTGAGGTTGCCGAGTCTTCCATCGCCGGCGAGGTGAAGAGGCAACGATCGAGGATCGATTTTGGCACGTTATCGTGATACGGCTCTTCGTGAGGGAAGGGTCCTTGATGTAGCACCTGATGGGGTGCTAAGGTTTGAGGCGTGTGTGTTCCAGATGTTTCGTGACTTGGCAGAGTTCTTGGGGAAGCACATACACAAGCGTTACTCTATCCATCCGTGGTCGACTGTTATACCCGTATTTCCGAGTATGTACGTGGGGCGACGTAGAAAATTTGAACTTGAGAATTAGGCGGCGAAATTTATTTGTTCACAACACCCGATTAGAGTCGTTTTTAAACGTTTTCCACTTTTCGTAGGAAAAATTCCGCTATGTCATTTTTATTTTTGCGGATTTTTCCGAGAGACGAAACATTTTGGACCAACAAGAGGGCGCCACTTGGCACCCTATCAGTGGTGGCGGTAGAGTTGACGAAATGGTGACTATTTTGTCAAGTAGTTGGTAGGATATTTTGTGTGTAGTTGGTTAAGGTGCACTTGGCAAGATCTTGGCCTACACTTTGCTTGCACTTGGCTAGATCTTGTACATTGGTTGGCCTTTTCTAGAACTATAAATAGACGCCCTTTTGAAGACTATTTCATCCACAAATTGCCTAAGTCTTGAAAGCTTCTTCATCCCACCTTAGTGTAGTGTCTTGGCGAGAGCCCCTCTCCCCCTTGGCCGAGAGTTCCCCACAGTGGGGTAGGTAGAGGGTAGCCACCCCTCCTTGGGGTGCTAGTGTGGGTACCCCACTAGCCTAGTTGTTTTCGTATAATACCCCTCTTGGTAGAAATACTCTCAAAGTATTGTTATAATGCCCAAATTACCTTAGCCGTATACCTTGTAGTATTCTAAGGTTATACCTATCTGAAAAGCCCGTAAATACTATTACACTTCGTCTGTCACAAAACCGAAATCCTAGGAAAATCTCCATAGTCCGTTGGAGTATTGTGTAGAAGTTGGTTAGAACTTCTAAGGGTGGTTTAGAGCGGGTTGAGCGCTCGGAGTTGGAGCTAAACGATTGCCGGGATCGACTTTATACTTGGATAATTATGGGCTTATCGAGGTAAATATCTTGTCCTCTATTGTAATTGGAAATTACATGATTGTTAGACTATATAGTTGAAGTATACTATATATAGGCGAACGTTGTTGTCGGCAATGTCTTTGGACTTAAGCCCAATAATTAGAAACCTTTTCGAAAGAAGAGTCTCGAATGTTTTTACATAGGGTATCAGATGAGACCTTGTGTAGCTTTTCTGTGAGGTAGAATTGTGCACGTCCGGTTAGATGTATGAACCCCCCCTGGTTGGTTTGATAGCCGGCCCCGATAGAGGAGGAGATTTACGCTGTTGCGGAGGAGTCTGCCGAATTTTACGTAGAATGTTCTCTGAAGGGAGCTAAATGTTAATAGCGCCTTGTGTCCTTAAAGGTTCAAGTACTACGTGGCGCGATCTACTGGCTAAGGAGTAGCCGACGGTTTGAAGTACTTGGAGCGTTTTGCTATTAGTCGATACTCGTCGCGAGGTATGTGAACCTCTTCCTATCTCTTCTAGCATGATATGTGTATAACTATGTAGTACGGTAGACGTACATGTGTTAAAAGTATTTGATTGGTTTAAAATATAAAGTGTTATAACGGCTTTATGGGAAGTTGGTTATAACAGCTTTATGTAGGTAAGAAAATACTTTGTGGTTTTAAAAGTAATCGATTTGAACTATAATCGGCTTGTTATGTGATAATAAAGAACTTGAAGTATTTCAAAAGATTTTTGAAAGCTTAAGAGTTATACTAGCTTTATGGAAAGTTAGGTATAACGGCTTAAGAATGTTTCTTGATTTGAAATCAGGATGTGTATCGACAAACCACTGCAGCGTTTAATAAAAGGAAATGTTTTGACTAATTAAGTATTAATAAAAACAGTAGAAACTTCCATCTGCATAGAAGCTAAGATAAGACAAAATGATATTACATTTCCTAGATCATGGCTGCTTTAATAAGATTGATTATGGACAAGAATAACCTACTCACATATAAGGCCTATGTTTCTCAGATTGTTTTAAAAGAGAATTATAATATTAAGTAGTTAATAATATGAATTACGAAACCTTTCGAAAATGAGAAACTTGAACGTTTGAAATTAGGCAAACTTGAACGTTTGGAAAATAATGTTGTTACTCGACTTTACAAAGTAAGTGTTTTGGTTTACTTTAAAAAGATAGTCACTCTATTTTATACTACGGGTATTGTGTGACTTCTGTGAACGAAACGGATCTTTTAAAAGAGTTAACGTATGAAGTACTTTGGGGATAAAAACCCGATCTTGTTAATCATATAGTAGAAAGTGCCTTGTGTGTATAACTTGATTATGTTGGGTTGTGATAGCCTTGTAATCTGTCTTGTTGATTTGTTAAGTAAGCATGCTAGGATGCTACGTGTGTTAGTATCTTGTGATGTTTTGTGTAAAGGGTGTTCCCTACTTGCGCTTAAAGTTGTTTAACTATCAGCCGATGTATTGGTATTGTACCACTCACCTTGACTTGTTTCCGGAGGTTAAGCTGCCCTCCGATGCGGGGTAGACTCAGGCGGGTCGATGGACCTATGATTCGAGAATACCTCACGCAGTCCTGCGGGCTATGCGAGCTACGAGTTCCGTGTTAGTGTCGTCCTTTATGGGCACGCGGTCCATGTGGCCATGCGGTGCGAAGTCGGGGCGATCTTAGGAGTAGCTACCTCGATGCGGGAATACCTCATGCGGGCGATGAGATTGGCCTACGCGAGTGCGGGAAGTTCTGGCTTGGCTTGCGCGACATTAGATACTGCGGGCAAGTGGCCGCTTTGATCATGTGACGATGCAAGCAGATCTTATGATCTGATTCATGACCTTGTTGGTGCGTCAGATGTTAGTAGTCGGCTATGCCTTCGTCTTACCGTCACGGTGTTATTAGAACGCAGTGGGACCTGGTGTTCATGTGTGTTTCCTTGGTGCTTTTATATCATAAACTGCCGGCAGTGAGGAAGGTATTCCACGGGCATGATTGATGTTGTGGGCGTGAGACCCATTATTATATTTGAGTAATGACTTTGAGGGCGTGAGTCCCTGACTTGATATGACTGCTTGTTTATCAGGCTGTAGTTTTGTTATCATACATGTCTCCTGCTTTATATAGACTACTATGATTCCATTTACAGTATTTTCAGTTTCACATACTTGGTACCTGTTGTACTGACCTCCTTCGGGGGGCTGCGTTCATGCCGCAGGTTGAGGTACACCAGTCGTTGATCCTAGCTTTCAGGGTCACAGTTCAGCGTATGGGAAGCCCCGTTTCTCCGGAGGCTTATCAGTGGTATATTCCCCTGTCGTAATAGGTGTTTACATTCAGGGGTTTGGCGGGGCCCTGTCCCGCCATTGCTGTCGTATCTTTTCTTAGAGGTCTGTAGTACTGTTGTGGGCAGGGTTTGTAAAGAAAGGATTAAACTGTTCATTTGTAGGAGTTGTTATTTATATATATGCCGAAAGGCAAGTTTTCCTCAGATTAGTGTTTTGTACTTCATTTGTTTCATGTATATGTTTTATGTTCCATTGATTACTCGATGTTGTATCACTAGGGTGCGGGGTAAGGCACGATCCACAAAGCCTGAGTTGGTCGTGACACGACCAAGATGTACCACGACCTTAGATCGTGTATTGGTGGGATGGCGAAGAGGACGTTGCGAGTTCGTAGCTCGGTGCGTGTTGTCGGCGGTGAAGGTAGAGCACCGTGAGGCCCGTGGTTTGTTCTGACGATAGAGATCTGTCACGACCGAACCGGGCGTGATCGTGCCTTACCCCGGCACCTAGTGATACAACATCAGAGTAATCAGCGGAACATAAAACACAATACATGATACAATGTAAAGAAGACACATGTTTATCTGAAGAAAAGTGGCCTCTCGGCATATATATAAATAACAACTCTTTCAAAATGAACAGTTTAATCCTTTTTACAAACCCTGCCCACAACATGCTCCAATGAGAGGGTGACAAGTGTCGCCCTCTTGTTGGTCCAAAATGTTTCGTCTCTCGGAAAAATCCGCAAAAATTAAAAATGACATAGCCGGAATTTTCCCTACGAAAGCTGTGGAAACGTTTCGTCGAAAAACGACTCTAACCGGGTGTTGTGCACAAAATAATTCGGCCAAGCCTTATTTAAAAAGTTCAAATTTTCTACGTACGTCCTTACGTACATACTCTGGAAATACGGGGTATAACATTCTCCCCTCCTTAGAAACATTCGTCCCGAATGTTCCTTCTAAGTCTCAAAACAAACGCGCGCCAGTATAGTCTTCACTACTATACTTACGAGAACAATCCTGCCACACATGGCCACAGAAACACCCGCGCAAATACCTCCATCCAAGTCCACGAGGAAACACCTCTAACATTACCACAAACACCTCTCTCCGGGGTCTAAAATATACTTCCTTCGCACCTTCTCTTTACAAAAGAAATGATACCACTTTTGTCACTTTGCCGCGAGGTTCTAGTGTCACTCCGGCGACCCAACAAATGGTACCGGGCTGCATGCGATCCCTGAGGCTGTCGTACACTCGAACTCTTACCACATTTCTGATACTGCTTCAGTTTCCAAAACTCGGGGTTACTATCTCTAACGTGGTCATCATTAACTGGGAACACTCTGGGTGGACCTCCGATACTTTCCCGATCATAACAATACGAAAGACCGGACGTACCGCCTCCTAAGTCGGACGGCAAATGCTAATATATAGGCAACCTGGCCTATTCTTCACATGAACTCAAAAGGGCCCAAAGTAACTCGGGCTAAGTTCCCTCTGTTTTCCAAAACTCGTCACACCCAACCCGGGGTGGTACTTTCAAGAAGACCGACCGTCAACCTGAACTCTAAGCGTCGTCGCCGATTATCCGCACGATTTCTCTGAGCTGCCAGAACCTCTTCTAGACAAGCTTTACCATATCCACAGTCTGCTGGAACAAGCCTGAACCAACTATCTGAATCTTGCCAACATCGAACCAATCGACCGGCGACTTACACATCCGCCCCTACAAGGCTTCATAAGGCGACATCCGAACACTGAAATGGTAGCTTAAACACTCCCTCCACAGGAGACAACAATCCCCACAACTACCCCTGAAATCCACACACCGCCCGAGGCGAATGCGGTCTGAGACTCACCGAGTCCTTAACCTGCTGTAAAACTTCGAAACAAAACAGCCGCACTGGCTCCACTGCATCATAAGGTGAAGGTAGGCACCGTGCAGCCTTACAACCTTTACGATAAAATCAACAACGCCGAGTAAACGGTCTTTGCTGAAGACAAGGCGGTCCGACCTCCTCGGCGACATCTTGGTCGAACGATCCACGAGTTCGCTGTTAACTAAACTTGGGCCTAACACCTCGTGACCTACCACGCGGGACCACCACAACCGACCCACCATACATGCGGCGGGTTGACCCGCAACGTGGCCTCAACCCGACCCGGCAACGCGCAAAACGCTAGCTCCCCGAAGGAAAACTCTCACTAATCACGTTACGAAAACCTAGCGGTCTTCTTAGCTCAACTACCCTCTTTCATTCCACACTACTCAGGGACTTATCCCACAAACATAACTCACGTGCACTATGCACTCCTATAAGGGTCAACCATAAACAATACATCTTTTACTCGAGATGGCCTTACCTCTAAGGTCTCCACGTATAACACTCTAAGGCTCACACTTTCTCTATCCCCCAATCTTCCCCGGTTACTAACCATGATTTCTAATCACAACTTACACACTGCTATCAGAACATAGCACTTAAGGTGTACTCACCTTATCTCACATACTAACCCCTAGAGGGTTAAGGATATATCTATATCTACTGCTTCACTCCCCTTAGTCGTTCTAGTCAAACTCGCCTGTAGGCGCAGCTAGGGAAGATGACGAACTACCCACCGATCCTGAAGGCTAAGTCCTCCTACAAGGACACTCTTTCGACATCAGACCCTGACGGTCGTAGGTAAAACAAGTACCAACTAAAAGACGACATCCCCCGGGATGACGTCTGTCGCACTGTGAACCGGAAGCCCTGGAGTTCTGACCAACTCCTGCATACCCCGAACGTCCTGAAATCCGTGGAGGACCTCTCTGCACTGGTGGATGTGCAAATCTAATCCGCTGGTGAGGTGACTCGCCTCGAAAGTTACCAAAGGACCTTGCTGTTCTGGCCCTCTTCTCGCCGTTAACCCGTCGATCTCACGCTTCTCGCTTGCGCGCATAAGCCCGCATACGTGCCATGCTCAAGCCTAACTGAAGAATTACTCTTGTACAACCCTCTCTTAGATAGTCATCAAGACTCGCGGTACATCGGTATACTCTCTGGTAGCCAAATCCATAGCTAGTAACAGGGTTGTCTCTTTGCAATCTATATTCTCTGCTCTGGCCGTGGATCGAAGGTTCATATATCATGGCCGCAGAGGAATCGCCGCCGTGCTAAACTCGCTGGGCCGGTGACGAGCATAACTTCCCGAACGGCACCTAACTCGGGTGATGGTTGGGCTCTGCCCTCGTAACCTCTCTCAGACTTACTCGCAGCTCCTCTGCGCGCCTCCCGGGCGGGTTGCCCTACGCGGAGGCATAACGGTAAGGGAAAAAAATACGTGAGAGGGTCCAACTTACAACACAACTCTAAGGCACGATCTCAGAGTGAGAAGAATAGAAACCAATCCTAAATATCCTATAGCCTCCTGATTATTGGTGTGGTGCACAACACACCGATAATCAAGACTCTACTGGATACGGTTTGTAGACACTTTCCGAGGATTAACTGCTCTGATACCACTTTTGTCACGACCCGAACCCGGGCCCGTGACTGGTGCCTTACCCCGGGCACCCTAGTGATACAACATCAGAGTAATCAGCGGAACATAAAACACAATACATGATACAATGTAAAGAAGACACATGTTTATCTGAAGAAAAGTGGCCTCTCGGCATATATATAAATAACAACTCTTTCAAAATGAACAGTTTAATCCCTTTTACAAACCACCCGCCACAACATGCTCCAATGAGAGGGTGACAAGTGTCGCCTCTTGTTGGTCCAAAATGTTTCGTCTCTCGAAAAATCCGCAAAATTAAAAATGACATAGCCGGAATTTTCCCGACGAAAGCTGTGTAAACGTTTCGTCGAAAAACGACTCTAACCGGGTGTTGTGCACAAAATAATTCGGCCAAGCCTTAT
This sequence comes from Przewalskia tangutica, assembly GCA_029844215.1. Lineage (NCBI taxonomy): Eukaryota > Viridiplantae > Streptophyta > Magnoliopsida > Solanales > Solanaceae > Przewalskia > Przewalskia tangutica. Next base: position 73,589,921 of record CM056727.1, read on the forward strand.
TTAAAAAGTTCAAATTTTCTACGTACGTCCTTACGTACATACTCTGGAAATACGGGGTATAACAGATCCCGACCTGGAAGTGGTAGGTGATCAACATGGACTTCATCACAGGATTGCCTCGCACTCAGAGGAGACATGATTCTATATGGGTTATCGTCGACAGGCTGACGAAATCAGCCCACTTTCTTCCCGTCAGGACGACTTTTTACCGAGGATTATGCGACTTTACATCAGAGATCGCCGATCGCATGAGTCCCTATTTCGATCATATCGCATGCAGGAGCCCGGTTACGGCTAACTGGAGGTCCTTCCGAGAAGGGTTTGGGACGCAGTGAGCACGAGTCTGCATTCCATCCACGCAGACGGACAAAGCCGAGCGCACTATCCGCACTTCGAGGATATCCGCGAGCTGTGTTATTGACTTCAGGGGTAGCTGGGAGGATCATTTGCCTCTAGTTGAGTTTGCGTATAATAATAGCTACCACTCCAGTATTCAGATGGCGCCTTATGAGGCCTTGTATGGGAGAAAGTGCAGATCGCCGATAGGCTGGTTCGATGTGGGCGAGGTGCAGTTAGTGGGACCAGATTTGGTGCAGCAGGCAGTGGATAAGGTGAAGCTTATCCAGGAGAGGTTCTTGGCAGCTGAGTCGGCGAAGTCATACGCAGATCATCGTCGTCGGCATCCGAGTTCGAGGTTGATGATTGGGTTTTCTGAAGGTATCACCCATGGCGGTGTGATGAGATTCGGAAGAAAGGAAACTCACCAAGGTACATTGGGCCGTATCGATTGTCCGCAGGTAGGCAAGGTTGCTATGAGTTGAATCTGCCGTCCGATCCGGAGGCGCATCCGTGTTTCATGTTTCTATCCGAGAAGATGTATCGGGATCCATCTAGGGTGCATCCGATTGACGATGTCCGTGTGACCAGGGGTTATCGTATGAGAGATTCCCATAGCGATAATCGATCGTCGTTAGCGTCTGCAGACGAAGGACGTGGCTTCCACAAAGTTACGTGGCGGAACGAGCTCAGGGAGGAGATGACGTGGGAAGCTGAGGAGGACATGAGGCAGAGGTATCCTCACCTATTCCCCACACCTCCAGGTAATTCACTTTCCTACTTGTAAATCTTCATTATCGTTTATGCCTAAGTGTTGTTTTGTGGCCGTGTGTGGCATTTGCAAAAAAATTTAAGTTATGAAGAACCTTATCGTTAACTGTCTTGGGAAGGAACATTCGGGACGAATGTTTCTAAGGAGGGGAGAATGTTATACCCCGTATTTCCAGAGTATGTACGTGAGGCGCACGTCAAATTTTAGCCTTAAAGTAGGCAATGGACGCTTTTTTGGGCACAACTCATTAAAAGAATCGCTTTCCGACTAAACGCTTTACACAACTCGCGAGGATAAATTCGCTATGTCATTTCTAATTTTGCGGATTTTTCCGAGAGACGAAACACTTTGGACAACGAGAGGCGACACTTGTCACCCTTTCATTGATGGATGTGAGGCGGAAATGGACCGAATTGGATGACCATTTTTGTCAAGTATTTGGTAGGATATTTTGTGTGCAAGTTGGCTAAGGACACTTGCCCAAATCTTGACCTTACACTTGCCTTGCACTTGGAATAATCTTGGCCATTGGTTGGCCATCCCTTGACCTATAAATACCCCTCTTGAGATGAAGAGTTCTTCATCCACAAAACTTTCCAAGTCTAAAATCCTCCTCTCCTTTGTTAGCCCTTTCGTCCAAACACATCCCCTCGGGAGAAGCTTAGCCGAGGCAATCCCCTAGCCTAGCCGACATATACCCCCCTCCCTTGGTAGAAAAGTTGCCTTCTAGTATTGTTATAATGCCCAAACTACCCTAGCCCAAATCCCTTAGTACTTAGTAGAAGTTGTGAAGAACTTCTAAGGTTTCCTTGGAGCTATCTGAGCGCACAACTTAGGAGCTAAGCCTTGCTGATCGACTTATATCTAGGATATTATTCGGCATACCGAGGTAAATAATCTTGACCTACTTATGTAATTAGAGAATACATACTGTAGAAGTATAGAAATAAGTATTAAATACTTAGAAGGATATCACAGAATAGAATTGAACTGATATCACAGTAGAAGGGTTTAAAAGAAGAATAATTGAACTATACTTACTTAGGACTGTTTTCACAGTAGACTTGAGTAGCTCACCGGGTAGGGAAGTGCTGCCCGATTTTCCGTAGAATAAAGGACCCTCTGCTAAGAACTGTTTACAGAGTAGTCTAGACGTTGATAGACGTGTCTGACTATTATAGGTTGATTCTTCGCGACATATTCAACTTGGCGTGGTTTTCACGAGAAGGTATGTGATTCTTCCTAAAGCATGATATTTTAAAATATATATATATAGTACCAGACGCATACGTGTTGGTGAATAATAACTACGCAATGTCTTCCGACTTAAGCTTTGAATAAAAGCTACGGCAATGTCTTACGACTTAAGCCTGAATAATAAGAATCTTGATGCATTTCAAAAGAATCTCGAATCATTTTTTAAATGTAAGAGAACTAATTGGATTTTAAACAAGAAGCTTAAGAGTTATACTAGCTTTATGGGAAGTTAGGTATAACAACTTAAGATTTATAAAAGGAACAGTTTACTTATGTGTTTATAACAGACTTATATTGAATTATGAAAGAATAATAAAATGGTTTGATAAGTAGTCATGATATGATGCTATGTGGTAGTGACTTGTAACGTTTGTATAAGAGGTATTCTTGTTGTGCTTATGTTGTTTAACGATAAATGTTATGTTAGTATTATATCACTCACCTCTTGACATGTTACGGGGTTAAGCCGCTCCACGCGGGTAGACTCAGCGATGCGGGACCATGATTCGAGAATACCTCATGCGGGTCCAGGGGACCTATGCGGAGCTACGAGAGTTCCAGGTTAGTGTGCGGGGTTATACCTCACGCGGTCTATGTGGCCATGCGGACTACGAGTCCAGGACGATGCCGAGGAGTAGCTACCCTCGATGCGGGGTTATACCCTATGCGGGCATGTGAGTGGCCTATGCGACTACGGAGTCCGGATTAGGCTTGCATGGTGATACTACGCAATTGGCCTGCTCGATCATTCGCAGCCTAGAAAAGACACATTACTGTTTACCTATTGTTGCTCTTGTTTATGATGTGGCATTATGCGGTTACATTGGTTGTTTCTGCGTATTTATAAAATTGGTTTTAAAATGATATGATTTCATTTAAGTACTTTACGCTTCACATACTTAGTAATTGCCAGATCGACCTCCTTCGGGTGCGTTCATGCCGCAGGTAAGGGCAAAGTGTGCTAGATCCACATCCTTATGATCTTTTGAGTTGGAGTCAGGAGCTAAATCTTCACCGCAGGATCTACTTTTGGGTATGATCTCCCTTTATTGTAGATAGTTTTTTACAGTCAGGGTATGGCTGGGCCCTGTCCCGCCATAGTTGTTTACTTCCTTAAGGTGCGTAGTCCTATTGCAGATTGGGATGTAATCGCAAAACAATGTTTTTATATATATGCCGAAAGGCAGACTTTTCTTCAGATAAACTGTTTCTCCTTTTTAATAATGTTTCTTGTCTTGTTTTATATTTCCGCTGATTTTCTCTGATGTATGACTTCTTGGGTGCCCGGGTAAGGCACCACGCCCCGAACGTCGTGGATAAAATGGCTCACTGGCCGCATGTAAACAAACTCCCAACCCAAAGACGACACTTCCACCATGGAGCCTACCACAACGGCCGAAACGCGGTAGGGGTGGCCCCATCCGGCTAGCACCCCACTTCCCCGAGAACCTGAAACCTTGGAGCCACGACCGCCTCGAATATCCCGAACATCTCAAGATCGCGGAGAACCACTCGTAATCGGGCGGAGGGCATAACTAGCTGCTGCGGCGATCCGCTCGAAGTTACCAGGACCTGCGTTTCGCCTCTTCGCGGATCTTGGTTATTCCGTCGACATCTACGCCTCACACCCGAGTGCATAAGCTCGCATACGCAATGTCCATGCCCTGAAGAGCTACTCGCAACTCTCGCCAAGTAATCGCCGAGCCCCGTGACATAGCGGTGTACCCTATCCTCCATGTCGCCACTAAGGCGTACATATCGCCAACGAATCAAACTTACATTGTAATCCCGAACCGCCCGCCTGCTTCGCCTCAACATCAAAAATCTATCCGCCGCGCCTCCTCATCCGCGAAGGCAAGAAGTGTGCAAGAAAGGCCTCGAGAATTCGTCCCCAAACACTGGAAGCGCATGCTTCCCCGACAGTTCCTATGAACCATACCAGTCAATCGCAGTGTCCCGCAAATGACGCGAACCTAGTACCACCGACTCGGTCTCCAAGCCCCGATCACCTCATGATCCAGAATCGCTCGGATAAACTCCCGAGATCATCCTCGCCTCACCCATAAAACTCGTGGGCTGCAACTCAAAAGTCCTCGCCTCGCTAGCTTCAGGTCGAACTACGGTGCAATGAATCGCTGTCTTCACTTATCCTCATATCCGCCACAATCTCGCTAGTAATCGGGCCATCTCCTTGTAGCCCATATCCTCTCGCCTGGCCGCTGGATCGAGGCTCGTACCGCGTCTCGTGAGCCGCCGCCGCCTCAGACTTCACCGGGTTGGCGACGTGGTAGAACTCGCCGTCCAAACACCTCATCCGTAAGGATCGGTCTGCGGCTCGTAACCCTGCCCTACTAGTAGTTCCCTCTCGCTTTGCCCTTACGGGCGCGGTTGCCTGCGTGAGGCATAAGCGATACAGAAACAATACGTCGAGGAAATTCAACCTATAACATACTCTATTGCACGATCTAGAGTGAAAGATGGAAACTAATCCTAATATCCTGCGACCTCTTGATTATAGATGTGGTGCACAACACACCGATAATCAAGACTCTACTAGATACGGCTCAGACCCTTCCGAGGATTAATCGCTCGATACCACTTTTGTCACGACCGACTCGATCCGCGGATCGTGCCTTACCCCGCACCCTTGTGATACAACATCGAGAAAACCAATGAAATAAACTCACAAACAAGAACCATATAAGATAAAATAGACTAACCCAAAATGGCTACCTTCCCGTAACATAAATAAAACAGAATCAACAGCTTACATCCTTAATAACCCCATTTATAACCGGACTACAGTGCCTCTAAGAGTTTGTAACAACCATGACGACGGGCCCCGTCATACCCCGAATGTACAAAACCTACCACGTCGTGAGAACCGCATCCAAAAATCAAGTCAAGCCTGCCGGAGTAATGGAGCTTCGACACTGAGCAAAGATCCTACGAATGAGGATCCACCACCTGCTTACCCTTACCTGCGGCATGAACGCAGCCCCCGAGGAAGGGGGTCAGTACACAACGTACCAAGTATGTAAAACTGGAAAATACTGTAATAATATCATAAGTCCAAAATACACTGACGATATAGATAAAAATCAAATTATGTTGCACTGTGTCTTACTAACAATGGGAGTAACAAGTATAAGTATAATACTGCATGAAAATAGGAGCCTCATGATCAAGACAGGATCTCTCGCCCGTAGTATCATTAAGCAATCCTACTCCTGGGACTGTTTCACCCGCATGGATCCTGTGGATCCGCATAAGGCCATCCGCCTCGCATGGGACTGTTTCACCCGCATGGGACTATTTCACCCGCATGGATCCTGTGGACCCGCATGAGTACCATCGCCGCACTCGCATGAGACTATTTCACCCGCATGGATCCTGTGGACCGGATCCGCATGCGTACAAGCGCCGCACTCGCATCATGGGTAGAAAATCCATGGCATAAGTAGTAAACCATCCTAATGGACGCATACTCGTGGACCATCCATCGTGTCAGTATGTCCAAAGGAAATAACAAGAATCCGCATACCCGTGGGCCACCCAACGTGTCAGTATGCCAACAGGAATTAACAAGAATAACCCGGGGTCTACCCCGTAAGAACATATCACCTAGCACAACCAGCTATCATACATAACATAAGCGCTACCGGCTTATCATAACATAAGCAAGTTAAGAAATCCCCTAACTTCTTATTAACATTATTAACATATCCTCTCATTTTAGTATACCTAAGGCACCAACATGTCTTTTAATAGAAAAATCCGGAAATTCAACCCAAGTACCATGCACTTCTAACTTTTTAAGAAAAACTCTTTTTATACAAAGAATCCAAGATACTAATCACCATAGTATCAAGTTACAATTTCCTTTCAAAACAAGTCACATTTCCTTTTAGAAATATAATAGGCTATTAAATCAAGTGACTTCATTTCCTTTAAAACCTTAGGCAACCAATGCCTAAAAATCAATCCACCTTCCATAGTTTCAAATCCTTTATCCGTACTTGTTTTAGTTAGAGTAAACCATTCTTTGTGAACCTTTCCAAAAACTAATATAACCAACTTCCCATAAAGTCATTATATTAGCGTTATACCTCTGTCAAAATACATTTTCCTTAAATCCAAAGGACTTATACTTTTGAAATGAAACAAGCATCATATACTTTAAAACAAGTGTAGATTATCAAATCTTGTACGTATACCGTACTACATAGATACAACTACTCATGCTCAAGAGATAGGAAAGCTCTACATACCTCCTTGGTCAATCCGCTTGCTAAGTCCAACTACCGCAAGTAATATGTCAACCTATAATAACCATAGTGTGTTTATTAACCTCTAATTTCAATGTAGAACTTCCAAATTCAAGTTATCAATTCCTAAGGAAAATTGGGCAGCATTTCCTTTGTTTCTACTCACTTTGCCACCTTTTCAAAGGCCGATTTTTCAACATTCAAACGCCTTATTAAGGCCCAACAACCAAACCAACACAAAGGGGATTACACACCTAATCTTGGGTGTGTAAAATTCTGCCCCATAAGTTATAATAGTACATTTAACAATTCTAAGGTGGTTTTTAGGCTACAACATGCTCATAATATTTCTTTAGCCAAATCCTTCATATTTGTTATACCCCGTATTTCCAGAGTATGTACGTAAGGGACGTACGTAGAAATTTGAAACTTTTAAAAGTGGCTTGGCCGAAATTATTTGTTCACAACACCCGATTAGAGTCGTTTTTCGACGAAACGTTTCCACAGCTTTCGTAGGGTAAAATACGGCTATGTCATTTCTAATTTTTGCGGATTTTTCCGAGAGACGGAATATTTTGGACCAACGAGAGGGCGACACTTGTCACCCTCAAGTTGGCGGTTTGCTTGGCCGAAAGTGGGACGTTTTAGCTAGCTTTCTTGGCCTTGTTTTGTGCCTTGTTTTGTGCCTTGTTTTGTGCCATGTTTTGTGGAGTAGGGATAGGGTGCACTTGGCTTGATCTTGGCCTTACACTTGCCTAACACATGGCTTGATCTTGTCCATTGGTTGACCCTTGGCTTCCCTATAAATACCCCTCCCTTTGTTGAAGACTTCATCATCCAAATGTGTTCTAAGTCTTGAAATCCTTCCCCTCTCCTCTTGTTTGACTCTCGTCCAAGAGCCCCCCCTCCCTAGTAAAGGCCCGTGGCCGAGCAACCCTCCCCTTTGAGTGGCCTTTGTGGCGTGAGCCTCCCCTCCCCTTCGGGGTGCTGGGTACCCCTAGCCTAGTTGTTTCGTATAATACCCCCCCTCTTGTTAGAAATACTCTCAAAAGTATTGTTATAATGCCCAAATTACCTTAGCCGTATACCTTGTAGTATCCTAAGGTTATACTTATACGAAAAGCCCAGAAATACTATTATACTTCCTTCACCACAAAAGCGAAACCCTAAGGAAAATCTCCATAGTTAGTTGGAGTAATAAGTAGAAGTTGGTTAGAACTTCTAAGGGTTGTTTGGAGCGGTTGAGCGCACGAGTAGAGAGCTAACCTTGCTCAGACCGACATTTAAACTCGGATAATTATGGGCTTATCGAGGTAAATATCTTGTCCTCTATTGTAATTGGAAATTACATGTTGTATGATTATATAGTTGAAGTATACTATATTTAGAACTGAACGTTGTTATCGCAATGTCTTTTGACTTAAGCTGAATAATAAGAAACCTTTTCGAAAGAAGAGTATCGAATCAGATTTACATAGATCAGACACAAGAGACTTGTGTAGCTTTTCGTGAGTAGAATTGTACCCGTTCGGGTTAGATGTAACCCTCGGTTGGCTTGGTAGCGGCCTCGATTAAATAGGAGATTTACGCCGCATGCGGGGAGGCTTGCCAATTTTTAGAATGTTCTCACGAATTAATAAGCGCCTGTGGCCTTATAGGTTGAAGTACTACGTGGAGCGATCTACTTGGCTTAGGAGTAGCCGACGGTTGGAAGAACTTGGAGCGTTTTGCTATTAGTCGATACTCGCGAGGTATGTGAACCTCTTCCTATCTCTTCTAGCATGATATGTGTGAACTATGTAGTACGGTAGACGACACGTGTTAAATGTATTTGATTGGTTTGAAACATAAAGTGTTATAACGGCTTTATGGGAAGTTGGTTATAACGACTTTATGTAGGTCCAAAATACTTTGTGGTTTTTAAAAGGTAAATGATTTGTTTATAATCGGCTTGATGTGTGATAATAAAGAACTTGAAGTATTTCAAAAGATTTCTAAATCGCTTTTGAAAAGAAGAGTGATACTTGGTTTCTTTTGAAAACTTAAGAGTTATACTAGCTTTATGGGAAGTTAGGTATAACGCTTAAGAATGTTTTATCGATTTTGGAAATCGGGATGTGTATCGACAAACCACCGCAAATACATTAAAAGGAAATGTTTTGAATAATTAAGTATTATTAAAACCAGAGAAACTTCCATCCGCATAGAAGCTAAGATGAGACAAAATGATATTTCCTAAATCACGGTCTTTGTAATAAGATTGTTATAAACAAGAATATCCTACTCACATAAGACTTATGTTTCTCGATTGTTTAAAAGAGAATTATATTCTTAAATGAATAAGACTATGAACTACGAAACCTTTCTAAAATAAGAAACGTGAACATTTGAAATTAGGCAAACTTGACGCTTGGAAAATAATGTTGTTACTTGATTTTACAAAGGTAAGTATTTTGGTTTACTTAAAAGATAGTCACTCTATTTTTATATACTACGGTATTGTGTGACTTTTGACGTACCTTTTAAAAAGAGTTATTGTATAAAGTACTTTGGGGATTAATTCTAACTTGTTAACTTAAAGTAGAAAGTACCTTGTGTGAATAACTTGATTGTATTGAATTGTGATAGCCGTAATACTTTCGTTGCTTTGATAAGTAATCATGTTAGGATGCTACGTGTGATAGTATCTTGTGATGTTTGTGTAAAGGGTTTTCCTTGATTGTGCTTCTTAACTATCATCGTTATGATAGTATTGTACCACTCATCGTGACATATTCCGAGGTTAAGCCGCCTCCGACGCGGGTAGACTCAGTGGTCGATGGACCTATGATTCGAGAATACCTTATGCGGTCCAGAGGCCTATGCGGAATCGCGGAGTTCCGTGTTAGTGTGCGCCCTTGTGGTCATGCGGTCCTTGTGGGCTACGCGGACGGCGAGTCCAGTGACGCCGGGAGTAGCTACCCTCGATGTGGGTTATACCTCACGCGGGCCTATGAGTTTGGCCTATGCGAGTCGCGGAGTTCCGTGGTTAGACGCGACATTGATATCTGCGGGCAAGTGGCCGCTTTGATCATGTGACGGCCTAGACAGATCTTATGATACGATTCATGACTGGTTGGTACCGTGGGTTTTTAGTAGTCGGCTATGCCTTCGTACTTACCCCGCATGCTTTATTATGACACAGTGGGACACGTGTTCATGTGTGTTCCTTGGTGCTTTTATATCATAGATCGCCGGCGTGAGGAAGGTATTCCACGAGCATGATTGATGTTGTGGGCCCGAGACCCATTGTTATACTTAAGTGATGACTGAGGCGTGAGTCCCCGACTTGACATACGATCGCTTTGTTGTAAATCGTAGTTTGGTTATCATACATGTCTCCCGCTTTATATGATCGCTATGATTTCATTTACTGATTTATTTTCGCCACATACTCTGCACTTGTATCGACCTCCTTGAGGCTGCGTTCATGCCGCAGGTAAAGGTACACCGCCGTTGATCCTCGCTCTAGTGGTCACGCCAGCCATTGGAAGCTCCGTTCTCCGAGGCTTATCTTGGTATAGTCCTCGTTGTTGTAGGTGTTTACATTCAGGGGTATGACGGCCCCGCCCCCGCTGTTGTCATCATATCATTCGTAGAGGTCCGTAGTACTTGTCAGGCAGAAATTGTAAGAGGGTTTGTAAAAAGGATTAATCTGTTCATGTTGAAAGAGTTGTTGTATATATATATATGCCGAAAGGCAACTTTCTTCAGATATCTGTGTCTCAATTTATACTGTTACATATCTTTGTTATTTTATGTTCCGCTGATTACTCTGATGTATGACTACTGGGGTGCCCGGGTAAGGCACCAGTCACGGGCCCCGGAACGGGTCGTGACAATATTCAACCCACATTTCTAGCATGCAATGACTCTAAGAGCATTATTTACCACCATAAGTATTTTATTCTTAACATGCAACTCCATAAACTAATAATAGAGGAAGAATCATTACCTTAGAGCTTTAGCCAAATTTTACCCAACAATTTGCTAGCCTTTCTACCAAGAATACCACCACCACCACCTTCACAAGCTAGCCACAAGCTTCCTTCTTGTCTTTTAATTTTTCAGATTTTTCTTAAGGCTAGAATCCTCTTGGATTTTTAGAGAGAAGGAGGAGCTTGAAATATTTAGAGAGAAGGGAGAGGTTTTTCAAAGAGAGAGATGAAAAATGACCAAGTCTTTAATACTTGGTCAATATATTGCATGTAAAAATCAGATGGGGACACTTGTCCCCACTCACTTTTCAAAATAAAAACTGACTTTTCCTAAGTTTTTCCGCCGATTTCGCCTCGGGCGCCGCAATCTGCGACTCTCGGAACTTTAGGCGCCGCAGCTGATTTCGGCGCGCCATGCATTCTCGCCTTGGCGCCGCGCTCGCTCCGGAGCCGCTGAGGCCCCGACCAAGTTTTCGATTTCGTGTCCGTCACAAGACCGAACTTGTAACTCCCGTAACTTCCTACTCCGATGTCCTATCGATGAACGGTTGGTTGAGTTGGAAACTAGACTCAACGAACTACGCCCTAGGCCTTTGAAACACTTAGGAACTCTCAATGTACCGGGTCATAACCCGCCTCAAAGTTGACTAAAACCCATCCGGAACAATCCGTCAACCCATCCTTTGGAAATTTTAAGTCTTACATGCTTTCGTACACTCTCATACGTAGGGTCAGAACTACGGGGTATAACACTTAGCTCCAATTATTCACGTTCCAATCCACTCCAAGTAACCCTTAGAAGATCCTAACCAAATCCTCTTCAAGATCCAACTCCAAAAAGTGAAGAACATTTTAGGTTCCAAACCTACAAGTTTCGGCCAAGGCAAGACTTTTGGGCTAGGGGTGTGAATTTTTTTCTAACACTTGGTTCACAATCTTCCTAAGACCTTAAGGAAGAACACTTAAAAGTTTAAGGATTTTTGGACAACTTTAGGTCAAGATAATGGCTAATTGCCGAGAGCTCAATCAAAGGAGAGAGTATTTTGTGTCTTGGAAATTAATTCAAGTGTGGATGAAGAAGTCTTGCAACAAGGGTCTATTTATAAGAAAATCAAGGGCTAGGATCAAAGCAAGTGTGTGGTGAGATTGGGGACAAGTGTGTGTGGGTCCCAAAAGCCACTTGTCCAACACAAGACTTGGGACACTTGGCTTGCCACATGTCCTCACTATTTCGGCCACCATGCCACTTGTCCACAAGATATCGTCCATGTGCCACCTAAGGGGGTGACACATGTCTCCCTCCTAATCGTCCAAAATATTTCATCTTCTGAAATCATCCATAATAGCCAAAATCTCAAAAATAAAGTGGGCCCCACAAAACCGTAAATTTCTCCCGTGGGCCCCACGTGACCAATTCCGGAAAATAAAATCCATAATTCTCTAATATTCTAAGAAGTCCAAATACCAAATCTGGGAATCCAATTCCTATTTTCGAACCTTTTTCCTTCACGAGGTTCGGAATAATCTCCGTCGAAAATTCAAAATTTTCTTCCCTTTCGTACTTAGTGTTATATTCTAGTACGTACGTCCTCACATACATACTCTGGAACTACGGGGTGTAACACAACCAATGGGTGACCTGCACTTCCTCCCATTTAAGGCCTCATACGGGGCCATCTGAATGCTAGAATGGTAGCTGTTGTTAGACGCAAACTCAATGAGTGGTAAATGATCCTCCCACCTACCCCTGAAACCGATAACACAAGCTCTCTACATATCCTCATGTGTCTTAATTGTACGCTCTGCATGTCCATCGGTCTGAGGATGAAACGTTGTACTGAGACTCACCTGTGTCCCTAATGCCTTCTGGAAAGACCTCCAGAAGTTAGCCATAAACTGGGCTCCTCTGTCTGATATAATAGAAGTGGGAACCCCGTGCAGTCTCACTATCTCCCTGATATAAAGTCTAGCATAGTCCTCAACCGAGTAGGTAGTCCTAACTGGAAGAAAATGGGCTGATTTCGTCATCCTATCTACGATAACCTATACAGAGTCATACTTCCTCTGAGTATGAGGCAACCCTGTAACAAAATCCATATTAATTACCCCCCACTTCCATGTCGGGATCTCTATCACCTGTAATAACCCACCAGGTTTCTGGTGCTCCACCTTGACCTGCTGACAATTCGGACACTGAGCAACAAACCCTGTTACATCTCTCTTTAGGCCATCCTACCAATATACGCATATGAGGTCATGGTACATCTTTGTTGACCTCAGATGCATAGAATAATGAGCATTGTGTGCCTCCCCCAAAACCTGCTGTCGAAGCCCTGCAACATCGGGTACACACAATCTACCTTCACACCTTAGCACCCCATCAGGTGCAACCTCAAATAGCGTCTTCTGTTTTCGAAGAGTTGTATCTCTATACCGTACCAGAACCGGATCCTCATACTGGTGCCTCTTTACCTCTTCTACGATGGAAGACTCGGCAACCTCTCGAACCCGAACTCCACTGTCATCATAATCAACCAACCGGATCCCAAGGCTCGCTAGCTGATGTATCTCATGAACCATTTCCCTTATGTCTGGCTGCACATCTGTCAAGCTACCCATAGATCTACGACTAAGAGCATCTGCAACCACATTGGCTTTCTCTGGGTGGTATAGAATATCAACATCATAGTCCTTAAGTAACTATAACCACCGTCTATGTCGCAAGTTCAGCTCCTTCTGTCTGAAGATATACTGGAGACTCTTGTGATCCGTATAAATGTCAACATGAACCCCATATAGATAGTGTCTCTATATCTTCAAAGCATGTATAACTGCCGCTAACTACAAATCATGAGTAGGGTAGTTCTTCTCATGCTTCCAGAGTTGTCGGGAAGCGTAAGCTATAACCTTACCATGCTTGCATCAACACATAACCTATCCCAACACACGAAGCATCACAATACACGACATAACCCTATAATCCCTCAGGAAGGGTTAGAAGTGGAGCCGTAGTCAACTTATCTTTCAACAACTGGAAGCCCTGCTCACAAGCATCCGTCCACTGGAACTTAGCCGCCTTCTACGTTAGCCTAGTCAAAGGCGCTGAGATCAAAGCAATCTTTTTTTTACACCCCGTAATATCAAGGCTACAAATTGAGAACGTGATTAAGGATTTAAGATTTGAATTTTGGAAGGAAATAATTATTACATTTTCTTTAGGAAAAATTTGGAAAAATGTGCCGACGGAAAAATTATTAACTTGGAGTTTAATACTTCTAATTTTCTTAAGGAAGAATTATTACATTTTCTTGCAAGACTTAACTATATAGATATGGATGCAAGACTTAAAGGTCCCATAATATCTCATCTTCTCCAACTCTTTTTCTCTCCTCTTTCCTTAGCCTTAGATTTCGAAAATCCCTTGGAAAGTGAAGATCAAGGACAAGTTATTATCTTAGATTAAGAACCTGTTATACCCCGTATTTCCTGAGTATGTACGTGAGGGCGTACGTATAAAAGTTTAAGCCTTAAGTTAGGCAAGGGACGAAAATTTGTGCACAACCCCCAAAAAGATTTGTTTTTCCGACGGAGAATTTTCCGAACCTTGTAAGGGAATTTTGCGTGTTCAATAATTTAATTTTTGCGGATTTTTCCGAGAGATAAAATATTTTGGACCAATGGGAGGGTGACATGTGTCACCCTCAAAGTGGACGAATTGGAGGGCACACCTTGCACGTTTTTTTCATTTTTGTGGCCTAAAACAATTGGTCAATGTTTGGTAGGATATTTTGTGTGGTAGATGGATAAGGTGGGACCCACACACACTTGTCCAAATCTACACCCTCCACTTGCCCACCACTTGTCTTAATCTTGGCCATTGAAGGCCCTATAAATACCCCCCTTAGTTGAAGGATTTCTTCATCCCTCAAATGACTTCTAAGTCTTAAAAATCCCTCCCTCCCTTGTAGTGAAATTCTCGTCCAAGTCCTCCCCCTCCCCTTGTAGTAGTTTCGTCCGCCACACCCCCCTTCCCTTGGAGTTGCTCTCATCCAAACATACCCCCCCCCCCCTTGGTAGAAAATATTCTTCAAGTATTGTTACTATTCCAAAATACTCGCCCAAATACCTTGTAGTATTCCAAGGTTACCCTATACTAAAAGCCCAAATACTATTATACTTCCTTCATACAAAAACGAAACCCTAAGGAAAATCTTCATCATTGGTTGAAGTATTAAGAAGAAGCGTAGAACTTCTAAGGGTTGTTTGGAGCGGGTTGAGAACCTGCAGTAGAGCTAAACGTTGCTCGGATCGACATTTAAACTTGGATAATTTTGGGCTTATCGAGGTAAATACTCTTGACCTTCTATTATAATTGGAAATTACATCCGTAGTAGTATAGAAATGAGTATAAGATATATAGAAGGATGGTATAAGAGAAGAGAATTGAATAGAAATCCCACCGTAAGAATATTAAAGAAGATTGAATCAGATTTACATGGATTGTATTTACTGAGAGACTTGTGTAGTTTAACTGCAGGGAAGTCGCCCGATTTTCCGAGAATAGAGAACCTCTCGCTTAGAATATTCTACGAGTAGTCTACACGTTGATAGACGATATGGCCTTTATAGGTTGAAAGTTCCATGAGTAACATGTTCTACTTGAAAGGTGGACAAGGCTAGCCGGGTTATAGCGGTGGAGCGTTTTGCTAATTGTCGATAATCGTCGCGAGGTATGTGATTCTTCCTATCCTCTTGAGCATGATATTTTAAAAGAATATATATAGTACGGTAGACGTACGTGTGTTAACTGAACGTGGTTTTACTTCGATGTCTTTTGACTTGAGTTTTAAATAATAAGAATCTTGAAGTATTTCAAAAGAATTAAGAATCGTTTTTGAAAGAAGAGTAATACTTGGTTTTAAAAGCTTAAGAGTTATACTAGCTTTATGGGAAGTTAGGTATAACGACTTAAGAGAGATAAAAGGAACGGTTTACTTAATTGTTTATGAACGCCTTGTATTGATTTCGGAAATAAGAATAAGTATCGAACAAACCACTGCAGCGCTAATAAAGGGAAATGTATTGACTAATTAAGTATTATTAAAAACCAGTAGAAACCTCCATCTGCATAGAAGCTAAGATGAGACAAAATGTTATTACATTTCCTAGATCATGGCTGCTTTAATAAGATTGTTATGAACAAGAATAACTACTCACATAAGGCATATGTTACTCAATTGTTTTAAAAAGAGATTACGTTATTTGATTAAGACTATGAACTATGAAATCTTTCGGAAATAAACGACTTGAGTATATTTTTAATTAGGCAACTTGGACGTTTGGAAAAGAATGTTGTTACTTGATATTAAAAAGGAAACTGTTTTGGTTTACTTAAAAAGATAGTCACTCTATTTTTGATACTATGGGTATCGTGTGACTTTTGTGAAAGAACGGATCTTTTAAAGAATTAATGTACGTAGTACCTTGGGGTTAAAACCCGAACTTGTTGACATAAAATAGAAGGTACCTTGTGTGAATAACTTGACTATGTTTGGTTTGTGATAGCCTTGTAATACTTTCTTGATTGGTTTGATAAGAAAACATGTTATGATGCTACGTATGTTCGTATCTTGTAACGTTTGTGTAAGAGGTTATTCTTATTGTGCTTATGTTGTTTAACGATAAGCCGTTGTGCTAGTATTATATCCCTTACCTCTTGACATGATATACCGGGGGTTAAGTTGCCCCCCGATGCGAGGTACACCTCAGGCAGTCTGTGTGACTATGATTCGAGAATACCTCATGCGGGTCCAGGGGGCCTGGCGCGAGCTACGAGTTCCGTGTTAGTATGCGGTCTATGTGGCTACGCGGTCTATGTGGCCACGCGGACTACGAGTCCAGACGATGTCGAGGAGTAGCTAACCTCAATGCGGGAATAACTCACGCGCCTATGTGTGGCCTATGCGCGAGTCGCGGAAGTTCCAGGAATAGACGCGACATTGATATCGCGCGAGTGGCCGCCTTCGATCATGTGGCGGTCTAGAAAGACCTCGTGATACGATTTATGGCATTGTTGGTACGTGGTTTTAGTAGTCGGCTATGCCTTCGCATTACCCCAGACGGTTTTATTATGACACGTGGGACTCGTGTTCATGTGTATTCCTTGGTGTTTTTATATCATGGATCGCCATGAGGAAGGAATTCCACGGGCATGATTGATATTGTGGGCATGAGACCCATGGTTATATTTGAGTGATGACTTTAAGGGCGTGAGTCCCTGACTTGACATGACTGCTTACATATTGTGTATCTTAAATTGGTTATCATATACGTCTTCTGTTTTATATAGACTATTATGATTTCATTTACAGTATTTTCAGTTTCACATACTTGGTACCTGTTGTACTGACCTCCTTCGGGGGGCTGCGTTCATGCCGCAGGTAGAGGTACACCAGTGTTGATCCTCGCTCATAGGGTCACAGTTCAGTGTTTGGGAAGCTCCGTTTCTCCGGAGGCTTATCAGTGGTATAGTCCCCTGTCGTTGTAGGTACTTACATTCAGGGGTATGGCGGGGCCCTGTCCCGTCATTATGGTTATAACATTCTTAGAGGTCTGTAGTACTGTTGTGGGCAGAGTTTGTAAAAAGGGATGTAACTGTTCGGATTCAAGTTTATATATATATATGCCGAAAGGCAACTTTTCTCAGATAAACTGTTTCTCACTTCATATTATTTCATGTCTTGTTTTATATTCCGCTGATTACTCTGATGTATGTCTACTTGGGTGCCCGGGTCGTGACAAAAGTGGTATCAGAGCAGTTAATCCTCGGAAAGTGTCTACAGACCGTATCTAGTAGAGTCTTGATTATCGGTGTGTTGTGCACCACACCAATAATCAGGAGGCTATAGGATATTTAGGATTGGTTTCCATTCTTCTCACTCTGAGATCGTGCCTTAGAGTTGTGTTATAAGTTGGACCCCTCTAACGTAATTCTTTCCCTTACCAGTTATGCCTCCGCGCAAGGCAACCCGGGCCCAGAAGGGCAAGGCAGCCGAGGGAGCTGCGAGTAGAGTACAGAGAGTTACGAGGGCACAGGCCCAATCATCACCTGAGGTGGTACTTCATTCGGGGAGTTCTGCGACGTCGCCAGCCCCAGCAGAGTCTAGCGCAGCGGCAGCAGCCTCATCGCGCCACGAGATTTGAACCTTCGCCCACGACCCGTGAGCGCATGCATGGATTGCGAAAGACGGCCACATTAGCTAGGGTTTAGCAACCAGAGAGTATATTATGTACCGATTTATCGCGGGCCTTGCCGATTATCTAAAGGAGGGTTGTGTAAGAGTAGCTCTTCACCGTAATGAGCATGGCTCACAGACGGGCTTACGCGCAAGAAAGACGCCGAGAAACGTAGGGATCGACGGGTTAACCAAGATCAGCAGAAGAGGGCCAGATCGGCAGGGTCCTTTGGTAACTTTCGAGGCGAACCGCCTCAGCAGCAGACTGGATATGCATCTCCGCCAGTGCAGAGTGGTCCTCCACAGGGTTCAGGACATTCGGGGTATGCCGGAGTTGGTCAGAGCTCCAGGGCTTCTGGTTCACAGCTATACAGAGGTTCTAGCCAGCCGGGTTCAGTTTTCCCTCAGTATTCACAGTGTGACAGGCGTCATCCCGGGGAATGTCGTCTTTTTGTTGGTGCTTGTTTTACCTGCGGCCGTCAGGGCCATGTGACGAGAGAGTGTTCAAGTAGGAGGGATATAAGTAGGAGGACTCAGCCTACCAGATCAGTTGCGGATTCAGTAATTCGGAGAGGAAGGGGTGTTAGCCAGAGGAGGCCACCCCCACCTCGCTGTGGCCGTTGTGGTAGGTGTCATTGTGGGGAGTGTCGTACTTCTTCGACAGCTTGTTATGCCATGACAGGCCATTTTGCGAGAAATTGTCCGACCAGAGGTGGCGTGGATGTAGAGACTCAGCCTTCAGGATCAGTGGCTAGTTCATCACCTTCCCTAGCTATGCGCCCAACAGGGCAGGATTGATTAGAACGACAAAGGGGAGTGAAGCAGTAGATACAGGTATATCCTTAACCCTCTAGAGATTAGTATGTGTGAAAAGATGAGTATATCTTAAGTGTTGTTCTGATAGCATTGTGTTAATTGTGAATAGAAATCATGGTTAGGTAAAATAGTAAGATTGGGGATAGGGAAAGTGTGAGCCTTAGAGTTTTATACGTGGAGACCTTAGAGGCGAGGCCATCTTGAGTAAAAGATTTATTTGTTTGACCCTCATCGGAGTGCATAGTATACGTGAGATAGGTTTGTGTGATAAGTCCCTGAGTAGGGTAAAATGAAAGAGGGTAGTTGAGCTAAAGAATGACCACTAGGTTTTCGTAACTTGATTAGTGAGATTGTTCCAGTTCGTGGGAACAAGAGTTTTGCGCGATAGCGGGTCGGGTTGAGGACCGATCGCGGGTCAACCCGCGGCCTGTAAGGTGGTGGGGTCAGTTCGAGGTGGTCCCGCCAGGTTGTAGGTTCACAAGGGCGCTAGGCCCAGGTTTAGTTAACCATCGTACGAGTTCGTGGATGCATTCGACCAGTAGTCGGGCCGATGAGGTCTGCCCATCTTGTCTTTCAGTCAGGACCGTTTACTCGGCAGAGGGTTATGCGAGATGTTATATATCAGGAAGATTGTAAGATTGCACGAGATTCCTACTTTTACTTTATGATGGGCAGTGGAGCCCAGTTTACGGCTGTTTCTTTTCTGGAGGTTTTACCAGGCAGGGTTAGAAACTCAGGTGAGTCTCAGTATCGCATTCACCCTAGGGCCAGTGTTTGGATTTCAGGGGTAGTTGTGAGGATTGTTGCCTCCTGTTGAGGGAGTGTTTTATAGCTACCATTTCAGTATTCGGATATTGCCTTATGACGCCTTGTAGGGGCGGAAGTGTAAGTTGTCGGTCGATTGGTTCGATGTTGGCAAGGTTCAGATAGTTGGTTCATACTTGTTTCAGCAGACGGTGGATAGGGTGAAGTTTATCCAGGAGAGGTTATTGGCAGCTCAGAGTCAACAAAAGTCATGCGGATAATCGGCGTCGACACTTGGAGTTCAGGTTGACGGTGGGTTTCTTGAAGGTACCACCCCGGAAGGGTGGGACGAGATTTGGAAAGCAGGGGAAACT
Source organism: Przewalskia tangutica (assembly GCA_029844215.1). Classification (NCBI taxonomy): domain Eukaryota; kingdom Viridiplantae; phylum Streptophyta; class Magnoliopsida; order Solanales; family Solanaceae; genus Przewalskia; species Przewalskia tangutica. Next base: position 73,609,700 of record CM056727.1, read on the forward strand.
TAGCCCGAGGTACTTTGAGCGTTTTCAGATCATTTGGAAAATAGGCCAGGTTGCCTATAAGTTAGCATTGTCGTCCGACGTAGGAAGCAGTACGTCCGGTCTTTCTTGTTGTTATGTTCGGAAAAGTATCCGGGATCCATCCAGAGTGTTTCCAGTTAATGATGACCAAGTTGGAGATAGTAACCCCGAGATGTTGGAAACTGAAGCAATGACAAAAGTGGTATCATGTTCGAGTGTACGAGGAGGGTACGACGAGTAAGGGAAGAAGTGAGCATGTGTTAAGAGAATAGAAGTGATCATTTCTTTTGTGAAATGAGGGTGCGAAGGGAATATCTTTTAGACCTTGGGTGGGAGCTTTTGTGGTGATTCCTTGTGGACTTGGAGTTAAGTATTTGCGTATGATGTTTTGTGGCCAGGAGTGGAATTGGAAACTTGTTTAAGTTAAGAGAGACATTATCGTTATCTGTCTTGAGAAGGAACATTCGGGACGAATGTTTCTAAGGAGGGGAGAATGTTATACCCCATATTTCCTGAGTATGTACGTGAGAGCGTACGTACAAAAGTTTAAGCCTTAAGTTAGGCAAGGGACGAAAATTTGTGCACAACCCCCAAAAAGATTTGTTTTTCCGACGGAGAATTTTCCGAACCTTGTAAGGGAATTTTGCGTATTCAATAATTTAATTTTTGCGGATTTTTCCGAGAGATAAAATATTTTGGACCAATGGGAGGGTGACATGTGTCACCCTCAAAGTGGACGAATTGGAGGGCACACCTTGCACATTTTTTTCATTTTTGTGGCCTAAAACAATTGGTCAATGTTTGGTAGGATATTTTGTGTGGTAGATGGATAATGTGGGACCCACACACACTTGTCCAAATCTACACCCTCCACTTGCCCACCACTTGTCTTAATCTTGGCCATTGAAGGCCCTATAAATACCCCCCTTAGTTGAAGGATTTATTCATCCCTCAAATGACTTCTAAGTCTTAAAAATCCCTCCTCCTCCTTGTAGTGAAATTCTCGCCCAAGTCCTCCTCCTCCTTGTAGTAGTTTCGTCCGCCACACCCCCTTCCTCGAGTTGCTCTCGCCCAAACATACCCCCTTTGGTAGAAAATATTCTCCAAGTATTGTTACTATTCCAAAATACCTTGGCCCAAATACCTTGTAGTATTCCAAGGTTACCCTATACTAAAAGCCCGTAAATACTATTATACTTTCCTTCACTACAAAAACGAAACCCTAAGGAAAATCTTCATCATTGGTTGAAGTATTAAGAAGTTGCGTAGAACTTCTAAGGGTTGTTTGGAGCGGTGGAGCACCTGCAGTAGGAGCTAAACGTTGCTCAGGATCGACATTTAAACTTGGATAATTTTGGGCTTATCGAGGTAAATACTCTTGACCTTCTATTATAATTGGAAATTACATACTGTAGTAGTATAGAAATGAGTATAAGATATATAGAAGGATGGTATAAGAGAAGAGAATTGAATAGAAATCCCACCAGAAGAATATTAAAGAAGATTGAATCAGATTTACATGATCGTATTTACTGAGACTTGTGTAGTTTAACTGCAGGAAGTCGCCCCGATTTTCCGTAGAATAGAGAACCCTCTGCTTAGAATATTCTACAGAGTAGTCTACACGTTGATAGACGTATATGGCCTTTATAGGTTGAAAGTTCTGCGAGTAACATGTTCTACTTGAAAGGTGGACAAGGCTAGCCGGGTTATAGCGGTGGAGCGTTTTGCTAATTGTCGATAATCGTCGTGAGGTATGTGATTCTTCCTATCCTCTTGAGCATGATATTTTAAAAGAATATATATAGTATGGTAGACGTACGTGTGTTAACTGAACGTGGTTTTACTTCGATGTCTTTTGACTTGAGTTTTAAATAATAAGAATCTTGAAGTATTTCAAAAAAATTAAGAATCGTTTTTGAAAGAAGAGTAATACTTGGTTTTAAAAGCTTAAGAGTTAAACTAGCTTTATGGGAAGTTAGGTATAACGACTTAAGAGAGATAAAAGGAACGGTTTACTTAATTGTTTATGAACGCCTTGTATTGATTTCAGAAATAAGAATAAGTATCGAACAAACCACTGCAGCGCTAATAAAGGGAAATGTATTGACTAATTAAGTATTATTGAAAACCAGTAGAAACCTCCATCTGCATAGAAGCTAAGATGAGACAAAATGTTATTACATTTCCTAGATCATGGCTGCTTTAATAAGATTGTTATGAACAAGAATAACTACTCACATAAGGCATATGTTACTCAATTGTTTTAAAAAAGAGATTACGTTATTTGATTAAGACTATGAACTATGAAATCTTTCGGAAATAAACGACTTGAGTATATTTTTAATTAGGCAACTTGGACGTTTGGAAAAGAATGTTGTTACTTGATATTAAAAAGGAAACTGTTTTGGTTTACTTAAAAAGATAGTCACTCTATTTTTGATACTATGGGTATCGTGTGACTTTTGTGAAAGAAACAGATCTTTTAAAGAATTAATGTACGTAGTACCTTGGGGTTAAAACCCGAACTTGTTGACATAAAATAGAAGGTACCTTGTGTGAATAACTTGACTATGTTTGGTTTGTGATAGCCTTGTAATACTTTCTTGATTGGTTTGATAAGAAAACATGTTATGATGCTACGTATGTTCGTATCTTGTAACGTTTGTGTAAGAGGTTATTCTTATTGTGCTTATGTTGTTTAACGATAAGCCGTTGTGCTAGTATTATATCCCTTACCTCTTGACATGATATACCGGGGGTTAAGTCGCTCACGCGAGGTACACCTCGAGCATCGTGTGACTATGATTCGAGAATACCTCATGCGGTCCAGGGGCCTATGCGAGCTACAAGAGTTCCGTGTTAGTGCGGTCTATGTGGCCACGCGGTCTATGTGGCCTACGCGGACTACGAGTCCAGATGCCGAGGAGTAGCTAACCTCAATGCGGGAATACCTCACGCGGCCTATGTGTGGCCTATGCGAGTGCGGAAGTTCCAGATTAGACGCGCACATTGATATCGCGGCGAGTGGCCGCCGATCATGTGGCGGTCTAGAAAGACCTCGTGATACGCTTTATGGCATTGTTGGTGCGTGGTTTTAGTAGTCGGCTATGCCTTCGTACTTACCCGCACGGTTTTATTATGACACAGGTGGGACACGTGTTCATGTGTATTCCTTGGTGTTTTTATATCATGGATCACAGCTGGTGAAGGAATTCCACGCATGATTGATATTGTGGGCATGAGACCCATGGTTATATTTGAGTGATGACTTTAAGGCGTGAGTCCCGACTTGACATGATCACATATTGTGTATCTTAAATTGGTTATCATATACGTCGTCTATTGTATATAGACTATTATGATTTCATTTACTGATTTTCGCCACATACTTGGTACTGTTATGCGACTCCTTCGGGATCGCTCATGCCGCGGTAGAGGTACACCATGTTGGTCCTCGCTCATAGGTCAGCGTTTGGGAAGCTCCGTTTCTCCGGAGGCTTATCAGTGGTATAGTCCTCGCCGTTGTAATGCATACATTCGTGGGTATGGCGGGCCCCGTCCGTCATTATGGTTATAACATTCTTAGAGGTCTGTAGTAATCAAGGGCGTAGTTTTTAAAAAGGGATGTAATCGCTCGATTCAAGTTTATATATATATGCCGAAAGGCAACTTTTCTCGAATAAACTGCTTTCACTTCATATTATTTCATGTCTTGTTTTATATTCTCACGACACTGATGTATGTCTACTTGGGTGCCCGTAAGGCACGATCACGCCCGGTTCGGTCGTGATGTAACCCTAACCAAGTCTTAAACCAAGTTAACTCTCCAAAACCCTCCAAGAATCCGTTTGGGCCGAGAATGACCATTAAAACCCTAGCTTGTTCGTCGACTTTTTAGAAGTAAAACAAGAAGGGAAGTTGGTTATAAGTTTGTAGAGGATACATGTGTGTGATTGGAACTTGAAGAAATGGAGCAAAACGAAAACTGCGGGAAAAAAACTTAGGGCATAGTCACGGCTTTTTGGGCAATTTTTGGTAAGAACTCTTCTTCCTCTTGAAGTAATTAGATATTACATATTATTATGGTTAGTAGATGAGCATGTGTTAAGAATAATTAAGATTAAAAAGTGTTTGGACCATTTATAATGTTGGGGCCGAGAATAGGCAACTTTAGGATCTTTGGAGTTTGTTGGTTATTGTTGTTGTTATCTTCACCTATTGCATGTTAAAAATGGAGTAATATTGTTGTAGATAAGTTGTTATACCATATATAGAAGTGTTGGAACTTGAAGTAGAATAAAATGGATTAAGGAAAGAGTTATCGGGTTGTAGAATCTACAAAACTGTTGGTTATTGTCGTGCAGTTTTTATGGACTGTTTTGTGGCGTGTATATGCTGGAAATTCAGTTGTCAATATGCATGATTAATGTGGTAAAATTGATAATGAAAATCCTAAGTAATAAGGGTTTAAAAGGGTGTTAAAAGGCTTCACATTTTACCCTTATTGTTGATGGAATTGTGGACTATTTTTATGGACTGTTTTGTATATCTAGGGGCTGAATTTTACACGTCAAGTAGGCGTGTAATCCCCTTTGGTTTCTGTTTTGATTGTGCCTTAAATGAGGCTTGATTGTTGTTGAATTTGGGCCTTGGAAAAGGTGGAAAAATACGTATTTATAGGGGAAGTGCTGTCACAACCCGGCCCCGGGTCCGTGTCTGGTGCCCTACCTAGACACCCTTTACAGGTAAACATCAGAGAATAGTAGCGGAACATACATACATCTCAAAAGAAATAAATAACAGGCTAGCCGATAAGGCCACCTTTCAAAAGTATACATATAACTACGTAAAACCAAAAGAGGTTACCTTTTTTTTTTTTGCGACCCACAAGATATGACTACAGACCTCTAAGAGTTTTGACGTAACAACTGTGACGGGACAGGGCCCCGCCATACCCCTGAATGTACAAAAATCTACAACCTCAGGGAAATGTACCAAAATACAAAGCCTCCGAAATAATGGAGCTTCCCAACAGTTGAACAGGGATCCTAAGAATGAGGATCAACAAGCTATGTACCTCAACCTGCGGCATGAACGCAGGCCCCCGAAGGAAGTCAGTACGAAATATATACCAAGTATGTGAAACTGAAAATACTGTAATGGAATCATAACAGTCTATAATAAACAGGAGACATATATGATAACCAAACTACAATACACAATGTATAAGCAGTCATGTCAAGTCAGGGACACAAGCCCTCAAGTCATTACTCACATATAACCATGGGTCTCACGCCCATAATATCAAGCATGCACGTGGAACTCCTTCCTCACTTTCGGCAGTCCATGATATAATATAACATCCATAAGTATACATGAACACCGGGTCCCACCTGTGTCATAAAAACTTTACGGGCCAAGTAGGAAAGCGAACCACCAGATCCAGCCTGCATCATAAAACTGACCGGGGCAAGTACGAAAGCCAACTACCAGATTCATCCTGCGTCAACAACTGACCGGGGCAAGTACGAAAGACAACTACCAGATCCAGCCTGCCGTCATGAGATATGACTGGGGCAAGTGCGAAAGATATCTACCAGAGTCTACCGTACCAAACTGTGCCATAGAACTGACGGGGGCAAGTACGAAAGCCAACTACCAGACCATCCTGCGTCAGCCACTGACGGGGGCAAGTACGAAAGCCAACTACCAGACCATCCTACGTCACTAAACCTCATAGAGGGCTAGTCCATGGAATAACAATATCCAACATGGTCGCATACCCCGGAATCCCACATCGTATAAGCATGTTCATGGGGTAATAAAAACAAATCCGGGAATCTAACCCGCCTCCTGGTCACATGCCCCGAAATCCCACATCGTATAAGCATGTCCAAGGATAAATCACAATGGAAGCGTACCCGTGGAATCCCCCATCACTGTCGGTACGTCCAAGTAAACTCACAATAAGACAACCGACCCTACAACTGAGAGTCACGGCAGCGTAAAAATATAATATTTGCACTCAAAGGCTATCACAAGCAAGCATAGGCAAGTTCATAAAATCTTTAGACTTTTATTATCATACAAAAATGAATTTCATTTTATAAACTCAAGGCACTTTCGTTTCACATAAAAATCCGGGAATTTAACCCTAAGTACTACGTACTTCCATTCTTTTCAAAAACCCCTTTTTATATAAAACCCCAAGATACTAACACCCGTAGTATCAAGGCATGTCTATTTTTCAAATTAAGTTACTACACCTTTAGGAATTCATTTCAAGACTTTGAAACCAAGTAACTTCTAATTTCATAATCTAGGCAACTCATGCCCATTAATCAAAATAGACAACTCTCTTAACCTTCCATAAAGTCGTTATAACTAACTTCCCATAAAGTCGTTATAACTCTTTATGGTTTTAGACAAATTCGTTCTTTTTATAACCAAGAGACTTATACTTTTAAAACCAAGTATCATATACTTTCAAATCAAGTTACATAACTTTCAAAATACTTCAAGTCTCTTAACTTTTAGAAATCAAGTTTCTTCTACTTTTAAACCCCAAGTAACTCACACTTTTAAAACAAGTTACTTCTCTTTAAATCATGTCAATTATCCTCTTTTAAAATCAATTAAGTAAATCACTCCTTTGACTCCCCTAAAGCCGTTATAACAACCTTTAGGTTTTGGAACTAAGGCACTATCCAAGAGATTAGGAACCACTTCCTTTTTAAGACTCTAAGTACTTCAAGTAAAAAACACTTTCACTTTGGAAAATCCAAATTTCATCAAGGGAATGGATTATAACAACTTCCAATTTAAACATCCAAAGTACAATCAAGGAAGTATATAGAACAACTTCTATATTAGGCAATCCAAGTACAATCAAGGAATGGATCATTTAAGGAGTAGGATTTACTTACTTTACCATAAGGAATCATGCTAGAAGAAGAGAAGATGGTTCACATACCTTTTCGGCTTAATCCACAAGCTAAGTCGAATACGCCGTACGTAGAATGCCAACCTATAATGATCATAATACGCCTATCAACTTCTAGCTTTCAACGTAGAATATTTCTAAGTATAAGGACTTTTATTCTACAGAAAATCGGGCAACACTTCCTTTGTTTCTACGTACTTTTCCACCTTTTTCAAGGCCCGAAAATCAGTACCCAAACACCACATTTAAGACTCAACAATTCAACAATACAAAGGGGATTACACGCCTAATAGGACGTGTAAAATTCTGCACCACAATTCATATAAAACTGTCCAATATTCCAAGCCATATTCGGCTACCATTGTCATAACAATTATCAATTCCTTTCAATTCCTTTTTCAATCCAAGTTGTTATTCCAACATGTTATATACATAATAACAATTACAACAACTATAAATCCTTTCTTCCTTAACATGCGACGATTGTAACTATCGACCAAATTGATTACAACATTAATGGCTAACTTGTCCATTTTCGGTTTTAACATGTCGACATGATCCAAATCTTTTTAAACTTCATTCTATATACCACGTGCTCATTTCTTAACTACTATAACATGTAATCTTTAATTACATTAAGAAGATGAAGATTTTACCTCAATAAGCCCTAATAATGTCCAAGCGTAAAAGTCGATCCTTAGCAACTTTTAGTTCCTCTTCTTATGTTTCAATCCGCTCCAAGAACTCCTTAGAAGCTCATGAAGAACTCCTCATCAAGTTCCATCTTCAAAGTTGAAGAACACCTTAGGTTTTCACCTTGCGACTAACGTAAAAATGTCGTTTTTCCGGGATATTTCTAATGAGATATCCTTACAATACCCCTAGGAACCTTGGGTTAAAGTCTTGTGAATTATGGACAACAATTGAAAAAATTTCTTGTTCATTCAAGCCTATTGCCGAGAGCACCACTATGAACACCTAAAGTTTTGCAAAAATCTCTCTAAGTGTAGGACTTGTCTTGCTACTAGTGTGATGATATAATACATCCAATGGTCAAGATTATAACACTTGTGTGATCTAGATTCATTGGGGTTAAAAGATCTAATGTCAAGTGGGCTAGTTGACTAAGTCAAAAATGTCATGCCCGGTCCATTTCTGGGACACAGTAAAGTCACATAAGTCTGCCCATAAAGGTATACTGCGCGGTCCATTTCTGTGACACGGTAAAGTTACATAAGTCTGCCCATAAAGGTATACTGCCCGGTCCATTTCTGGGACACAGTAAAGTCACATAAAGGACTGTACACATAAACTATCACAAGCAACTATGTGTCATATAAAATCCTCTTCTTACTTCTCGCTAAGTCGTTATAACAACTTCCCATAAAGCTATTATAACAACTTTTCATTTTAGAGAACTTAAGGCACTTTATCACATCTTCCTTTTTAATAACACTAAGGCATTTTCATAACATGAAACCTTAGGGAAACTAAACCCAAAGTACTACGTACGTTTATTCTTTACAAAAGAATCATTTCATGCAATATTTAGGGAGTTGAACCCAAAAGCACTTTCACTATTAAAACCAAGTTACTTACCCTTTTAAACTCAAGTAACTTACACTTTTAAAACCAAGTAACTGATGTCTTTAAATCAAGTTACTTCTACTCTTTAAATTAAGTAACATATACTTTTCAAATCAAGTTACTTATTCTCTTTGAATCAAGTAACATATACTTTTCAAATCAAGTTACTACACATTTAGGAGAATGAGGAGTTAGAGAGAAGTTTCTCTCACTAAGTGAAAACGCTCTCAACGATTTTCCTTAGTTGATCCTTTCGGTTCGTCCATCTCTTTCTAATTCACCATTGTTTCTTCATTAATCGAAGCTTAGTGTTCATGACATGAGAAAGACAAAGCGTTTTACTCGCTCTAGCAATGATTCTGGTGGATCTGGAGGCTCTATGAAGTCTAAATCCAAGAAAAAGAAAAAGAACGGTGGAAGCCCAACCATTGTTAAGGAAAACTTAATTCCGGCAATTTCGGATCCCACGGTGTTAGTGCACGTTCCGCCTGATATGCGCATTCCACTTGAACATGTGGTAGATGATACTACGCTGCAAAGGATACATGAATGGGGGAAAAGTATAGAAGTCGATAGCTTGGATAGATGTATGTTCGAAGGTGGGGAGTTTCATGTTCCTTTAGACATCGATCCGGAAATGACTACTCCAAATTTTGCTCCAGAAGTGGCTACAAAGGATGCTTGTAACACTGTCCACAAGATTAATGGAAATGCTTCTTCCGAAACTCTCGGCAATGCTATGGAAGTTATGATAGCTAAAGACACTCCAATCTCTCCTAGAGATGGCAAATCTAAGACGGGTCAATTGGTAAGCTATGGGACCACAATGGAAGAACATGGAAATCACGGGGCTAAGACAACCTCTTCACATCAAGGAAATTTTCTCAGGCAAGCCGGAAAAGTTAGAGAATTTGGGCCAGGAATTGTAAACGACAAAATAATGCATGATGGTATTCTCGGGCCAAAACCGGGTCAGGTTACGGGTCAAATAGCTGAGGCGGGTCAGGAGGGAGTCCATGGATCTAAGATTATTCCCAGTACTCATGGTACAATGCAGGTTGGGAGAACCGAAGGGTCATCTACTCCCAAGGAGCCTAGTAACTCTTCTAAATTTATTAGCGCGGGAGCCAAAGGGTCACTTCACTTAATCGGGCAGCATTCTTCGAATTCATTGAGAGTCACTAATAAGTCCTTCCCCACTTTAACAAGCTTACTTAGAGGACTTTAACAAAAGAATCTCAATAGCTCGCTTTCCTTTACTTCTTCCTTGGGTATTGGTAACGTCATTAACGGTCCACATCTCTCCTCCTCTACTTCATCAATACTCCCCGGAATCCAAGATGGCCCACCCCCACCTTCCTCCAAATCACCACTACCACCTGGAATGCATGAAAATTTCCCAACTCTTCCAAATGGCACACGTATCCTATCCCCAGACGCGGGTCCGAGCTCTACCCCTCTAATCCTATCCCTCCGTCAACACTACATGGGAGGCTAGCTGACAATATGCCCACCAATGAATCTAGAGATCATCATGCGAATCCACCCGTTGATGCAACAAATAAAGAAGTACCCCCTTATCAACGCAAAGGTTCTAATCCGGCAAAGAAGACCTATGCGGGAGTCTTTGCGGGTACCAGACTTGAAGCAAAGGGAATGAATTTATAATTTATTGAACAACAAGGAGAAGATGTGGAACTTGAAGCTACGGATGAAGTCCCCTTCATTGAAACCTGGGGATATTGTCTAATTGGTTGTTTCACGGGTCCTTTCCCGGGAAGAGAGGCATTGAATTCTATTGTTAAGGGATGAGGAGTGAAGTGTCGTATCATCCTGTATGGCAAAGGATGGACAATCTTCAAATTCATAACGGAGGAAGAACGCTCAAATGTACTTCATAGAGGCCCGTATATGGTCTTTGGCAAAACTATGATGTTAAAACCTATTGATAAGGGAGTATTATTAACGGATGACTTATTCATGGACATTCCAATCTGGGTCACTTTCCATGACATCCCCCTCTCAGTTTGGAGTGCAACATGCCTTAGCAAGATTGTTTCGCGTGTGGGGAAGCCTCTATACACGAATCAATTTACTAAGGAGAGGTCTAAAATAAACTATGCAAGAGTCTTGGTGGAAGTAGATGTTAGCAACGAACCCAGTTATGGAGTTTGGAGTTAAACTACCCGACAATAGAAGGTATATCCAAAAGGTGAAATATGAAAACTACCCAGTTTTTTGCTATCATTGTGTGTCTTTTGGCCACAACCATTTGAAGTGTAGAAAATTGATGCAAGATATCAACTCTCAAGAAGCCCAGAAAACCCATAATCCAATGGTTTCATCTAGCAATGGTGGCGTTTCTACAAGCTCGGGTGTTGCTATTGTTACAGGTCAAACCGATCCCTCTTGCCCCGATCCACCACCTCCACAACATCCCGTGGGTAGTGATAACTTGATGGATATAGAAAATAGTGTGCAAACACTACCCCATATTCCCGAAAGTGTGGGAGAAGCTCAGAATTTTGGAATTCCTCCGGTTGCGGGTCAACTCGTGTCATCGAGCTTGCGGGAAGCACACGAGGTGTCCTCTAACCATCACCCCTATGATGGTTTTGCGCATCATGATAGGTTGGGGATTGATACAAGACACGTTGATGTTAGCAAACCAATAGACCCGCAAACTTTACTAGATGGGGTAACTTGTAAGGGTACTACGGATGAGTATAATTATGCAATACGTTGTGTGAACTTTGAACGTGGGGAACATAGCCTGGTTGGGACCTCTTCCTTGACTTCTAACAACAAGGAAGAGGGATGGAAAGAAGTAATTTCAAGGAAGAACACGCCAAAGGGTAATAATATGATGAAGAATGTGAAGCGCGGAGGTGCTACTAAAACTGTTACACCCCGTAGTTCCAGAGTATGTATGTGAGGACGTATGTATGAGGATATAACACTAAGTACGAAAGGGAAGAAAATTTTGATTTTCCGACGGAAAATTTTCCGGATTTTGTGAAGGAAAAAGGTTCGTAAAAGGGAATTGGATTCCCAGATTTGGTATTCGGACTTCTAGGAATATAATAGAATTATGGAATTTTATTTCCAGATTTGGTCACGTGGGGCCCACGGGGAAAATATACGGTTTTGTGGAGCCCACATTGTTTTCGAGATTTTGGCCAATATGGATGTTTCCGGAAGATGAAATATTTTGGACGAATTGGAGGGCGACACGTGTCACCCCCTTAGGTGGAATGTGGCCGAAATGGAGTGGACAAGTGGCCCTTGGCCAAAATCTTGTGCCATGTGGCAAGCCAAATGTCCCAAGCCTTGTGTTGGACAAGTGGCTTGTGGGACCCACACACACTTGTCCCCAATCTCATCCACACACTTGCTTTGATCCTAGCCCTTGGTTGGCTTATAAATAGACCCTTGTAGCAAGACTTCATTCAACACTTATAATAATTTGCAAGGCAAATACTCCCTCCATTCCTTGAGTGTTCTCGGCAATTGGCCTTCCCCTTGACCAAAAGTTGTGCAAAAATTCTTAAACATTTAAGTGTTCTTCCTTAAGGTGTTAGGAAGATTGTAAACCAAGTGTTAGACAAGATTTCACACCCCTAGCCCTAAAACCTTGCCTTGGCCGAAAGTTGCTATGTTTGGAACCTAAGTATTCTTCACTTTTTGGAGTTGAATCTTGAAGAGAAGTTGGTTAGGAGCTTCTAAGGGTTGCGTGTAGCGGATTGGAACGTAAGGATTTAGAGCTAAACTTGCTAAGGAGCGACTTTAAGTTCTTGAATATTTTTGGGCTTATTGAGGTAATGATCTTTGTCCTTCTATTGTAATTGGAGATTACATGTTGTAGTAGTTTATAATGGAGTGTATGATTTGTGGAGGGAAGATTGATAAGGAATTGATTGTTTAGTATATTATGGGGCAGAATTTTACACTTCCAGTTAGACGTGTAATCCCCTTTGAGTTGTTGTATTACTGCGCCTTAAATGTGGCATGTTGGCTATTGATATCGGGCCTTAAAAAAGGTGGAAAAGTACGTAGTTACAGGGGAAGTGCTCCCCGATTTTCCATAGAATAAGAGGCGCTTTACTTAGAAGTATTCTACAAAGAGATCTAGATGTTGATAGAAGTGTTATGGTTGTTATAGGTGGATATTCTATGCGCGGCATACTCGACTTGGCTAGTGGATTTAAGCCGAAGAGGTATGTTATTCTTCCTATACTCTTGAGCATGATTGTTGTGAACTATATAGTACGGTAGACATACGTGTGTGAAATGAATTTGGTTTGTTTAAAACATAAAGTATTATAATGGCTTTATGGGAAGTTAGTTATAACGACTTTATGAAGATAAAAGAAAATTTTGATTTTGAAAGCTAAACGACTTGATTTTGAAAGATAAGAGACTTGATCTTGAAAGATAAGAGACTTGACTTATAAACAACTTGATTTCGGAAAAGGAGAAGTAACTTGATTTAAAAGTATAGGTTACTTGTTTTGAAAAGAGTGAGTTACTTGGGTTTTAAAAGTATACTTGATGTTGTTTTAAAAGTGTAAAACACTTGGTTTAAAAAGTATAGAGTACTTGATTTTAAAGGCATTGTAAAGATTTTTTGAAGGTGTAGTAATTTGGTTTGAAAAGAAAACGTGTTTTGATACTACGAGTATTAGTATCGTGTGGCTTTTACGTAAAAGGATGTCTTTTTGAAAGAATGAAAGTAGGGTTAAAACCCGGATTGTTGGCATAAAATGGAAGTACTTGGAGTTGATAAAATTGGTGAATCAGTTTACATGTTAATAAAAGTCTAAAAGTACGTTGAACTTGCCTATGCTAGTTGTGATAGCCTTTGTTGTGCAAGTGTTTTACTTCTATGCTACCGCGTATCTCGATGGAGGGTCGGTTATCTTGTTGTTTAGTTGGACATTATTATTGTTATGCCATGGACTAGCTCCTCATGAGATTGATGATGCAGGCAGGATCTGGTAGTTAGCCCCGCATTGCCGTTGTCGACGCAGCCGGTTCTGGTAGTTGGCTTTCGTACTTGCCCCGGTCAGTTTTATGATGTAGGTTGGATCTGGTGTGTAGTTTTCCTACTTGGACCGTACGGTTGTTTTATGGCACAGGTGGGACCTGGTGTTCATATGTACTTTTTGGTGTTATATTATATCATAGACTGTCGGCAGTGAGGAAGGAGTTCCACGGGCATGATGACTTCGAGGGCGTGAGTCCCTAACTTGGCATGAGTGCTTATATATTGTGTATTGTAGCTTGGTTATCATATATGTCTCCGGTTTTATATAGACTATTAAGATACTACGGGCGTTAGTGTCTTGAGACTTTTTGTGTTAAGGGGGTTTTCTTGTTGTGCTTATGTTGTACACGATAAGACGGTTGTGCTTTTATTATATCACTTACCCCCTGACTTGTTACGTTGTTCACATGCCACGGGTTAGCTACCCCCGATGCGAGGAATACCTCATGCGGTTCCATGTGGCCTATGCGGACTGCGGGAGTCCAGGAATCACTCCGGGTGTGTTACCCCGATGTGAGGAATACCTCATGCGGGTCCGTGTGACCTATGCGGATTGCGGGAGTCCAGGAAATTCCACGGGTTAGCTACTCCTGATGCGAGGAATACCTCATGCGGGTCCACGTGACCTATGCGGATTGCGGGAGTCCATGATTAGGACTCGCACAATTATACTAAGGGCGAATGGCCCTACTTCGATCATTTGTGGTCTAGAAAGAACCGGTCGAGTTACACCTATTTGTTCTCGTATGTACTATGGCACTATGTACTGCTAATTGGTTTTCATACATGTATGTGGATTTGTTTTAGAATGTTATGATTTCATTACGCATTTCTGCCACATACTGTACTGTTATCGACCTCCATCGGGGCCGTTACGCCGCAGTAGAGGTACACCGATTGTTGATCCTCGCCATAGGATCACGGTCACAGATTGGGAAGCTCCGTTTCTCCGGAGGCTTATCTTTTGGTATGGTTCCCTGTCATTGTAGGTACTTGTACATTCAGGGGTATGGCGGGGCCCTGTCCCGTCATAGTTGTTATATCAAATTCTTAGTGGTCTGTAGTCCTGTTGTGAGTTGGGCTTGTAAAGGATGTAACTGTTCAGGTTTTGTTATATATATGCAGAAAGGTGACCGTTTTGGTTAGCCTGTTTCTTATTTTATATTGTTCCATGTCTATGAGTTTATTTCCGCTGGTTTTTCTCTGATATAGTATCACTAGGGTGCCCGGGGTAAGACACCAGTCGCGGGCCCGAGGTCGGGTCGTGACAAAAGTGGTATCAGAGCAGTTAATCCTCGGAAAGTGTCTACAGACCATATCTAGTAGAGTCTTGATTATCGGCGTGTTGTGCACCACACCTATAATCAAGAGGCTAAGGGATATTTAGGATTGGTTTTCATTCTTCTCACTCTGAGATCGTGCGATAGAGTTGTGTTATGAGTTGGACTCCCTCTGACGTATTCCTATATACCAGTTATGCCTCCACGCAAGGCAACCAGGACCCAGAAGGGCAAGGTAGCAGAGGGAGCTGCTAATAGAACACAGAGGGTTGCCAGGGCACAGGCCCAGTCATTACCTGAGGTGGTACTTCATACGGGGAGTTCTGTTGTTACACCCCGAAATTTCAGGTCATGTATTAGGAACGTACGAAGGGAAATAAGAATTGAAATTGGAAAGATAAGTTGACAGAATGATTTTGGACAGTTTTTGAGTCCACTTTGGAGCGGTATATCTCCTAGTTCTTTAGGAGTTTTTAGGTATTTCAATAGCCCAGTATGAAGTTCGTTGAGTCTAGTTTCCAACGCAACAAACCGCTCGTCGATTGGACATCGAAGTAGGAAGTTATAGAGGTTACAAGTTCAGTGGGCAGACGAACAGGAAAGTGTTGTCAGTCCAGTGCCAGGCGCGCCGGATGCCGGACGCGGCCGCGACGATGCAGGTCGCGCGCCGGATGTCTTGGTGTATGCCGGTTGAAGCATCGCGCGCCGGCCGCAGGGCCGCGCGCCAGATGTGGCCGTGTATGCCGGTGAAGATCGCGCGCCGGCCGCAGGCCGCGCGCCAGATGTGGCCGAGATGTTCGGATGTTTCAGCGCCGCGGCACCGTTTGCAGGGCCGCGGCGCTGAGGCGGAAAATTCCGCGAAAAACCGGGGAATATTAGAAGATATTTTGTTAAAGGCCTGTGGGAGGGTGACAAGTGTCCCTCCCATTTTTTTGACCAAGAGGAAGCCTTATTTATTGACCAAGTCTTGAAGACTTGGTCATTTTTCAAAAGAACCCTTCTCTCAAAAAATTCCTCTCCCTTCTCTCTATAAATTTCAAGGAAAAACCAAGGCCTAATAGAATTTTGGAAAGACGACAAGAAGGAATTATGTTGGCAAGCTTGTAGAGGGCTCGTGTGGGTGATTTTAGCGTGAAGAAGATTTTGGAAAGAGGGCTTATTGAGGTAAAACCTTCACCTTCTCTTGTAATTGAAGATTACAAGTTATAGTAGTTAAGAAATGAGCATGTGGTTTAAATATTAAAGTTTGAAAACATTTGGATCATGTCGACTTGTTGAAAATCGAAAATGGGCATGTTAGTCACTAATGTTGTAAACAATTCTGTTGTTAGCAAAAATCGTTACATGTTATGTATAGAAGGGTATATCGTTGTTATATTGGGTTAAGACTTATATAGCGTGTTGAATTAACGAGTTGAATTGAAAGGATTTGAAAAGGTTGATATGTGAGCATGTTATAGCCAAGGAGTTGCCTTAAACTAGTTGGATTGTTTTAATATGAATTGTGGGGCAGAATTTTACACGTCCAGGTTAGGCGTGTAATACCCTTTGTATTGTTAGATTGTTGGGCCTTAAAAATGGTGTTTGGATATTGAATTCGAGCCTTGAAAAAGGTGGAAAAGTACGTAGAAGCAGAAGAAGTGCTGTCCAAATTTCCGTAGAATAAGAGACTTTACAATTAGAATATTCTACGTTGAACCTAGAAGCTAATAGACGTATTATGGTCGTTATAGGTTGACATACTACAGACGGCATATTGGACATGGCAAGTGGATTAAGCCGGAGAGGTATGTGGAAACTTTCTTATCTCTTGAGCATGAGTAGTATAACTGTATAGTACGTTAGACGCACGTGATTTAAATGAAGTAAATTCATTCGATATGCTTGACTGGTTATAAGAATGTCTAAGTTGGTTGAGTTAGACAATTAACTCACCTGTTACTAAGGAAAGGTTATAAGAATGGTTTATTCTAATAAGGTAGACAAGGATGTCTTGATGTGGGAAGGTATGTAATACTTGATTTGTAAGTATTGATTATGGAATTATTCTAAAGATAAGAAACTTGTTTTCTAAGCTAAGAAACTTGAAATATTTTGAAAGTTTTGTAGCTCGGTTTGAAAGTATAAGTCTCTTCGTCGTAAAAAGAATAAAGTTATCTTGATTTCGGAAATGAGAGTAGTTGTCCTTGGTTGGTTTAAAACATAAAGTGTTAAAATAAGCTTTATGGGAAGCTAGTTATAACGACTTTATGAAAACAAAAGAATGGTTTTATTATTGGATTTAAAATGGTAACTTGACATTTGTTTTAAAAAGATAAGAGACTTGAGAATTTGAAGTTTTGAAACTTATATTATTTTGAGAAGTGATTTGGTTGAAAAAGAGAAGGCATGGTATTGTCTTGACTTGGTTTAAAAAGAAGACATGGTATTGTCTTGGTTTATTTGAAAAGAAAGTATGGAAATTGTTTTGGTTTACTTAAAATAATAGTTACTCTATTTATATACTATGGGTGTTAGTATCATGTGACTTTTGTGAAGAAAAAATTGGCCCTTTTTAAAGAGATAAAATAAGTAGTACCTTGGGGTTAAAACCCGGATTTTGGCATAAAATGAAAGTACCCTGAGTGTGAATAACTTGCCTATGTTTTCTTGTGATAGTCTTGGTGTACAAGTATTGTATCCTTATGCTACCGCGTCTCTCGATGGAGGGCCGGTCATGTTATTCTCGATCATTTTGGGCATACTGACTCGATGGAAGGTCCACGGGTATGCGGCCACAATGAGGGTTCGTTCCCTGTTGATAGTGTTATTCCATGGACTAGCTCCCACGAGGTTCACGACGCAGAGGTATCCGGTAGTTAGCCCTCGCATTGCCGTCGTTCGCTGCGCAGCGGTATCGTAGTTGGCTTTCGACTTGCCGGTCGTCGATATGGCGAAGTCTCGTGATGCAGGAGGTATCTGGTAGTTGGCTTTGCCCCGCCAGCGATGGACGCAGAGGTATCCGTAGCCGGCCTTGTACTTGCCCCGCCACCGTGAGATGTGTTATAGCGATTTATGACGAAGTCTCGTGACGCAGCGTATCGGTAGTTAGCTTTACTTGCCTTGGCCACGACGTGACGCAGTGGTATCCGGTAGTGGCTTTCGTCTTGCCCTGGCCACCGTGGGTACGCTTATCTGATATTGTTGGTATGGTAGATATCTGGTAGTTGGCTTTCGTACTTGCCCCGGCCAGCGATGTGACGCAGGAGGTATCTGGTAGTCGGCCTTCGTACTTGCCCCGTACGGTTCTTATGACACAGGTGGGACCTGGTGTTCATGTGTACTCCTTGGTGTTGTTATATCATAGACTGCCGGCAGTGAGGAAGTAATTCCACGGGCACGTTTGATATTGATGGGCATGAGACCCGTGGTTATATTTGAGTAATGACTTTGAGGGCATGCGTCCCTGACTTGACATGATTGTTTATATACTGTGAAATGATCTTTTAAAAGACGAAGTTGATTTTCATTACTTTTGTTGTCAACCAGGCTTTGTGTATTGTATTTTGGTTATCATACATGTCTCCTGTTTTATATAAGACTGTTATGATTTCATTACAGTATTTTTCAGTTTCACATACTTGGTACCTGTTGTACTGACCTCCTTCGGGGGGCTGCGTTCATGCCGCAGGTAGAGGTACACCGGTGGTTGATCCTCGCTCCTAGTGTCACAGTTCTGCATTTTGGGAAGCTCCGTTTCTCCGGAGACTTATCTTTTGGTATAGTCCCCTGTCATTGTAGGTACTTGTACATTCAGGGGTATGGCGGGGCCCTGTCCCGTCATAGTTGTTGTTACATTCTTAGAGGTTTGTAGTACTGTTGTGGGTAGGGTTTGTAAAGGTTAACTGTTCAAGATTTCATTTATATATATATATGCAGTAAGGCGACTTTTTGGTCAGCCCGTTTTTGTATCACTGTTTTTTTTTCATGAGTTTTATTTTCCGCTGATTTTTCTCTGATGTTTTATCACTAGGGTGCCCGGGGTAAGGCACCAGTCGCAGGCCCGAGGTCGGGTCGTGACATCTGCAACGCCGCCAGCCCCAGCAGAGTTTAGCGCAGCGGCAACAGTTTCTACAGAGGCCATGATATCTGAACCTCCAGTTCCACGACCAGGAACAGAGGATATGGGTTACAAAGAGATAGCCCAGTTACTAGCTAGGATTGTGGCAAACAGGGAGGATAGAGTGCACCGATATGTCACAGGACTGGATGATTATCTAGCAGAGGGTGGTATGGGAGTGGCCCTTCAGCCGGGCATGGACATTGCCCGCATGCAGGCTTATGCATAGCAGACTGAGGAATGCAGAGGTCAACGGATTGACAGAGTCCAGCAGAAGAGGGCCAGGACAGCAGGGTCCTTTGGTAACTTTTGAGGCGGACAGCCTCAGCAGCAGGCTAAATATGCACCTCAGCCAGTACAGAGTACTCCTCTGCAGTCTTCAGGACGTTCGGGATATTCAGGAGCAGGTCAGGGCTCCAAGGTTTCAGGTTTTCAGGAGAACAGGGATGTTAGCCAGATGAGGCCACCCCTACCTCGGTGTGGCCAACCCAGCAGAGTTTAGCGCAGCGGCAACAGTTTCTACTGAGGCCATGATATCTGAACCTCCAGTTCCACGACCAGGAACAGAGGATATGGGTTACAAAGAGATAGCCCAGTTACTAGCTAGGATTGTGGAAAACAGGGAGGATAGAGTGCACCGATATGTTACGGGACTGGATGATTATCTAGCATAGGGTGGTATGGGAGTGGCCCTTCAGCCGGGCATGGACATTTCCCTCATGCAGGCTTATGCACAGCAGACTGAGGAACGCAGAGGTCAACGGATTGACAGAGTCCAGCAGAAGAGGGCCAGGACAGCAGGGTCCTTTGGTAACTTTCGAGGCGGACAGCCTCAGCAGCAGGCTGGATATGCACCTCATCCAGTACAGAGTACTCTTCTGCAGTCTTCAGGACGTTCGGGATATTCAGGAGCATGTCAGGGCTCCAAGGTTTCAGGTTTTCAGGAGAACAGGGATGTTAGCCAGATGAGGCCACCCCTACCTCAGTGTGGCCAATGTGGTAACCCCCATGCGGGGGAGTGTCATGGTATTCAGAGAGCTTGTTTTACATACGGCCAACAGGGCCATTTTGCCAGATATTGTCCGACCAGAAGTAGCGCAGATGTTAAGACCATCCTTCGGGATCGGTAGCTGGTTCATCGCCTTTTATAGCTATGCGCCCAGCAGGGCAGGATAATGATTAGAGCGACAAAGGGAAAGTGAAGCAATAGTTACAGGTATATCTTTAACCCTCTAGAGACTAGTATGCGTGATAAAATGATTACATGTTGAGTACTATGTACGGTTAGTTTTGTGTAAATTGTAATTTAGAAGCCTGGTTACTAAAAAGGGGAAGTTTGGGTACATAGAGATTGTGAGCCTTAGAATATAGATAACCGTGGAGACCTAAGATGCAAGGCCGTCTTGAGTAGAAGATTTTGCGGGTGATCTTTGTCGGAGTACATAGTATACATGGGGTATATTTGTGTGATAAGTCCATGAGTGGTGTGAAATGAAAGTGGGTAGTTGAGCTAAGGAGACCACTAGGTTTTTATGACTTGAATAGTGAGATTGTTCCGGACCGGGAACAAGAGTTTGGTACGAAATGGGTCGGGTTGAGGCCAGATCGCGGGTCAACCCGTAGCCCTGAATGAGGTGGTGTCAGTTTGAGGTGGTCCCGCCAGGTGATAGGGTCACAAGGGTGCAGGGCCCAAGTCTAGGTAACTATTGTACAAGTTCATGGACGGGTTCGACCAGAATCGGGTCGTGAAGGCCGAGAGTGGCCTTAAAGGAAATTAAAGCTAGTATAATGACCAAGTTGGTGGTAGTAACCCCAAGATTTTTGAAAGCTGAAGCGATGACTGAAATGTGGTACGTGTACTAGAAAGAGTTCGGGGTGTACGAGAAGGGTACGACGAGTAAGAAAAGAAGCGAACATGTGTTAAGAGAATGGAAGTGATCATTTTTGTGAAGTGAAGGTGCGAAGAGAGTATCCTTTAGACCATGGGTGAGAGCTTATTGTGGTGTTATACACGTTAGAGGTGATTTCTCGTTGGCTTGGATTTGAGTTTCTTGGCGTGTGTTATATTATGGCCATGTGGCATAATTGGTTTGTAAGTATAGTAGTGAAGACTATACCTGCAAGACGTGTGTTTGGAGACTTAGAAGAACATTCGGACGAATGTTTCTAAGGGGGGAAGAATGTTACACCCCGTAGTTCCAGAGTATGTATGTGAGGGCATACGTACGAGAATATAACACTAAGTACGAAAGGGAAGAAAATTTTGATTTTCCGACGAAAAATTTTCCGGATTTTGTGAAGGAAAAAGGTTCGTAAATGGAAATTGGATTCCCAGATTTGGTATTCGGACTTCTGGGAATATAATAGAATTATGGAATTTTATTTCCAGATTTGGTCACGTGGGGCCCACAGGGAAAATTTACGGTTTTGTGGGTGTTACACCCCGTAAGTCCAGGACATATATAAGAGAATGTACGTAAGGAATCAAGACTTGGAAATTGGTACGAAAGGAAGAATTGTTTTTCCGACGGAAAATCTTCCGAATGTCGGAAAGGAAAAATGTTTGTTGATGAGAATTGGATTCTCAAAATGCATTATTTGAGGCATATAGAAGGTATTAACATTATGGAAATTTATTTTTACGGATTTGGTCATGTGGGGCCCACCCGAGGAATTTTACGTTTTGTGGGGCCCACGAGAGTTACGAAATTTTATGGACGAATGAGAGGGCGACACGTGGTACCTCCCCCACATGGTCTTGGACGAAAAATACAAGGTTAGAATGGTCATTTGACCATTGTGGATGATAAGTCTTGCTAGCTTGATATTATTGTCCAAGTCAACTTGTCACTTGTGTAGTTATCCAAGTGTACTTCATCCAAGCCACACAATTGTTATAATCTAAGCCTTCCATTGTGTTATATATACACTACACTAGTGCAAGACAAGGTCTTCAACACTTAGAAAATTTCACAACATTTCATATCCCTTAAGTGCTCTCGGCTTTGATGAATTTTCCCACACAAAATTTTGTAATTTTGTTCCATTATTCACAAGACATTAACCCAAGGTCCCTAAGGGTATTGTAAGGATATCTCAATAGAAAGATGTCACGACCCGTTCCAGGGCCCGTGACTGGTGCCTTACCCGGGCACCCAAATAGCCATACATCAGAGAAATCAGCGGAATATAAAACATACAGATATGAAACAAGAGATAAGATGATAAAACAGGCCAACCAAAACGGTTGCCTTCTTGCATATATATACAGAAATTTTTGAACAGTTACATCCTTTACAACCCTGCCCACAACAGTACTACAGACCTCTAAGAATGTAACAACAACTATGACGGGACAGGGCCCCGCCATACCCCTGAATGTACAAGAACCTACAACTCAGGGAAACATACCAAAAGATAAGCCTCCGGGGAAACGGAGCTTCCAATACGTCAATCGTGATCCTACGGCGAGGATCAACAACCGATGTACCTCTACCGCGGCATGAACGCAACTCGTCACGACCTGCCCGGTTCGTGGATCGTGCCTTACCCGGGCACCTAAGTAGTCATACATCAGAGTAATCAGCGGAATATAAAAATAAGACATGAAACAGTTGTAAAATGAGACACAGTTTTATGTGAGAAAATGTCGCTTTCGGCATATATATATAAACATGGTTTAGCATTTACATTCCAACTGTACAATAGGGCTACAGACATATAATAAGATAAACGACTATGGCGGGACAGGGCCCCGCCATACTCGAATGTACAAAACTATATACAAAGAACAGGGAGATCATACCCAAAAGTCGAGCCTCCGGAGAAGATGGAGCTCCTGACACCAAAGCAAAAGATCCTAAGAATGTGGATCTAGCACCTGCTTTCCCTTACCTGCGGCATGAACGCAGCCCCCCGAAGGAGGTCAGTACAACAGGTACTAAGTATGTGAAATCAGAAGCATCAAGTAAAATCAAAGTATTTAAAACCATTTGCAAATACAACCAGTTTAACTGCACATAGTGCCACAACATAAACAAGAGCAAAATAGATATAATGTAACTGGTCTTTCCTATGCCGCGAATGATCGAAGCAAGGACAATCACCCATAGTATCATTATGTGTGCCTAGTCCTGGACTTCCCGCAGTCCGCATAGGTCACACTGCACCCACACGAGGTATTCCTCGTGACGGGGTAGCTAACCCCTGCCTCCCGACTCCCGCACCGCATAGTCTCATAGACCGCATAGTCACACGCACCGCATAGGCATCCCCGCGACGGATAAAACACCCGGAATGATCAATCCTGGAACTCCCGCAGCTCCGCATAGTCGCATAGACTGCATAGGCCGTATAGACCCGCATCAAGGGTGGCAAGCCCTCGGTATAACAAGTCAAGGGGTAGGTGATATAATAACATTACAACTGACTTACCGTTTAGCAACGTAAGCACAACAAGAATGACCTCCTTTCACAACATCACAAGACGCTAACACACGTAGCATCATAATATGTCTATTTATCAAACAATCTTACTACACCTTACAGAAATCAATACAAGGTTTTTATAACAAATAAGTAAACAGTTCCTTTTATCTTTCTTAAGTTGTTATACCTAACTTCCCATAAAGCTAGTATAACTCCCAAGCTTTTTGTTTAAAAACCAAATATTTCTCTTCTGTTAAAAATGATTCAGTATTCTTTTGAAATGCATCAAGATTCTTATTATTCAGGCTTAAGTCAAAAGACATTGCCGTAATTATTATTCAGGCTTAAGTCAAAAGACATTGCCGTAATTATTATTCAGGCTTAAGTCAAAAGACATTGCCGTAATTATTATTCAGGCTTAAGTCAAAAAACATTGCCTTAATTATTATTCAGGCTTAAGTCAAAAGACATTGCCGTAATTATTATTCAGTTAACACATGTACGTCTACCGTACTATATATATATTTTAAAATATCATGCTTAAGAGTATAGGAAGAATCACATACCTTCTCGGCGAAATCCACCTGCCAAGTCGAATATGCCGCGCGCAGAGTATCAGCCTATAATAGTCAAAGACATCTATCAATGTCTAGACTACTCTGTTGGACATTCTAAACAGAGGGTTCGCTATTCTACGGAAAATCGGGCAGCACTTCCCTACCCGGTAATTATACAAGTCTACTGTGAAAACAGTCCTATGTAAGTACAGTTCAATTATTCTTCTTTAATAACCTTCTAAGTATCTTATACTCAAGTCTTAGCTATTCTTATATGTAATATCCAATTACAATAGAAGGACAAGAGTATTTACCTCGATAAGCCCAAAATTATCCAAGTATAAACGTCGATCCTGAGCAAGGTTTAGCTCCTAATTGCACGCTCCGATAGCTCCAAGAAACCCTTAGAAGTTTCTAACAACTTCTACTTAACTACTATAAGGGATTTGGGCTAGGGTATTTTAGAATAGTAACTTAAACTTGGAAGACAACCTTTCTACCAAGGGAGGGGGGGTAGGTTTCGGCTAAGGGCTCAAGGAAGGGGGGGAGAGCCTTGGACGAAAAGCTTATAAGAGAGGGGAGGGATTTTTTCAAGACTTGGAGAATTGATTTGTGGATGAAGAAAACCTTCAAGTTAGAGGGGTATTTATAGGCCAACCAATGGCCAAGATGAAGCCAAGTGCTATGCAAGTGTAGGGTGAGGATTTAGGCAAGTGTCCTTATCCATCTACTACACAAAAATATCCTACCAACTCCTTGACAAAACAAGCCATTCCAATCGTCCAAATGGACGCCTCACGTCCACCAACTAGAGGGTGACAAGTGTCGCCCTCTCGTTGGTCCAAAATGTTTCGTCTCTCGGAAAAATCCGCAAAAATAATAAATGACATAGCCGGAATTTTCCCTTCGCAAGTTTTGTAAAACGTTTCGTCGGAAAACGATTCTTTTTGAGTGTTGTGCATAATATTTTCGTCCATAGTGCCTAACTAAGGCTAAACTTTTGTACGTACGTCCTCACGTACATACGCTGGAAATACGGGGTATAACATTCTCCCCTCCTTAGAAACATTCGTCCCGAATGTTCCTTCCCAAGACAGTTAACGATAAAGCTTAAACAGTTTGCAAATGCTACATACGGCCACAAAACAACACTTAAGCATAAATGACAATGAAAATTTACAAGTAGGAAAGTGAATTACCTGGAGGTGTGGGGAATAGGTGAGGATACTTCTGCCTTATATCCTCCTCAGCTTCCCACGTCATCTCCTCCCTGAGCTCGTTCCGCCACAAGACTTTGACGGAAGCCACGCCCCGTCCGCAGACGCCTAACGATGATCGATTATCGCTATGGGAATCTCCTCATACGATAACCCGCACACTGACATCGTCAATCGGGTGTACCCTAGATGGATCCCCGATACATCTCCTCAGCATAGAAACGTGAAAAACCGGATGCACTACCTCCATATCGGACGGCAGATCCAATTCATAGAGCAACATTGCCTACCCTGCGGACAACTGACACGCCCGATGTACTGGCCGAAGTTTTTCTACCGAATCTCATCACACCCTTCATGGGTGACACCTTCAGGAAAACCCAATCATCAACCTCGAACTCCAGATGCCGACGACGATGATCTGCATATGACTTTTGTCGACTCGAGTCGCCAAGAATCGCTCCGGATAAGCTTCACCTTATCCATTTTCGCTGCACCAAATCTGGTCCCACTAAGCGTACTCACCTACATCAAACCAGCTATCGGCGACCGCACTTCCTCACATACAAGGCCTCATAAGGCGCCATCGAATCTTGGAGTGGTAGCTATTATTATATGCAAACTCAACTAGAGGCAAATGATCCTCCGGTACCTCGAAGTCGATAACACAGCTCGCAAAGATATCCTCGAGAGTGCGGATAGTGCGCTCGCTGTCCGTCTGCATGCGGATGGAATGCGATACTCGAGCTCACTGCGTCCTAAACCCTTACGAAAGAACTCCGGAAGTTAGCGTAAATTGGGCTCCGTCTGATATGATCGAAATAGGGACTCATGCGATCGACGATCTCTGATGTAAAGTCCGCATAATCCTCACCAAAAGTCGTCATGGCGGAAGAAAGTGGGCTGATTTCACACTGTCGACGATAACCCAAATAGAATCATGCTTCCTGAGTGCGAGGTAATCCCGTGATAAAGTCCATGTTGATCACCTCCCACTTCCGTGTCGGGATCTCTATCGTCGCAACAAACCACGGTGCCTCGTGCTCTACCTTCACCGCCGACAACACGCATCGAGCTACAAACTCGCAACGTCCCTCTTCAAGCCATCCCACCAATACGGATCTAAGGTCGTGGTACATCTTGGTCGACCGGATGGATAGAGTAACGCGCGCCGTGTGCTTCCCTAGAACTCCGCCAGAAGTCCTGCAATATCTGGAACACACAACCTGCCCTCAAACCTTAGCACCCCATCAGGTGCTACCTCAAAAGGACCCTTCCCCTCACGAAGAGTCGTATCACGGTACCGTGTCAAAACTGGATCCTCAAACTGTTGCCTCTTCACCTCCTCGACGATGGAAGACTCGGCAACCTCTCGAACTCGAACCCCACTGCTATCAGAATCAATCAAACGGACACCAAGGCTCGCTAACTGATGAAAATCGCGAACCATGCCCCTCCTCTCTGGCTGCACATCTGATAGACTATCCATCGACCTACGACTAAGGGCATCTGCCACAACATAGGCCTTCCCCGGGTGGTACAAGATATCGACGTCATAATCCTTAAGCAACTCTAACCACCGTCTCTGTCGCAAGTTCAGCTCCCTCTGGCTGAAGATATACTGGAGGCTCTTGTTGTCTGTATAAATATCCACATGAACCCCATATAAATAGTGCCTCCTTATCTTCAAGGCGTGAATCACCGCTGCCAACTCCAAATCATGGGTGGGGTAGTTCCTCTCATGCTTCTTAAGCTGTCGGGATGCGTATGCTATAACCTTGCCCTGCTGCATCAACACACATCCCAACCCGATGTCTGACGCATCACAATACACGACATAGCCGTCTGGACCCTCTAGAAGAGTAAGAACGGGGGCGGTCGTCAGTCTCTCCTTCAGTAACTGGAAACCCTTCTCACACGCATCAGTCCACTGAAACTTAGCTGCCTTCTGAGTCAGCCTAGTCAATGGTGCAGAGATAGAAGCAAACTTCTCCACGAACCGCCGATAATAACCTGCAAGGCCCGAGCGTGAACCTCTGGAGTAGTAGGTCGAGGCCAACTCGATCGCTCGATCTTGGCCGTATCCACCCGAATACCATCGGCCGATAATATGCCTAAGAAAAGCCACGAAGTCAGCGAACTCACACTTCAAAACTTGGCGATAATAGCTGGGTCTGGAGAACTCTCAACGATCGCCTCAAATGCTCCGCGTGCTCCCGCTCTGGCGAATAAACCAAGATATCATCAATGAAAACTATCACAAGCGTGTCCAAAAATGGTTTGAACACTCGGTTCATCAAATCCATGAATACCACGAGCATTGGTCAACCCAAAAGACATGACCCGAACTCATAATGCCCGTCGGGTCCGAATGCGATCTAGGGACATCCGCCTCGACTCGTGCACTGATGATAGCGATCGCGGATCAATCTTGAGAAACATCTCGCACTGCACCGGGTCGAACAAATCATCAATCACAGGAAGGGGTATTCGTTCTTAATGGTCACCTTGTTCACCTTCGTAATCAACACATGCGCGGCGTCCCGCCCTTCTTCTTCACGAACAATACCGGCGCTCCCGGGGAGAAACACTAGGCACGATGAAGCCCTTCTCCAAAGAAATCTCGCACTGGTCCTTCAACTCTCTCAACTCGGCGGTGCGTTACGTATGGCGGAATGGAAATAGCCGATTGTGCAGCAAGACATCGATACAAAACTCTATCTCCTCTCTCGGAGGATACCCGATGCGTCGCTCGAAACACGTCTGGGAACTCTCTCGACCATCGAATCGGCCGAAATCGCGCCGCGGCCTCGATATCAAACACCCGAACGATGGTAGATATACCCTTCGCACCATCTTCCTAGCCTTGAGGTAAGAAATAAACCTACCCTCGGCGTCTGATGTTCTCCCACTCAACAACCGGCCCCATGAAAATGGAACTGCCACTCTCTCTCTGATCTACATTGGCATAGCGAAGCTAACCAATCCATACCCATGATCACGTCGAAATCGGTCATGTCCAACTCTATCAAGTCGGCTAGTGGTCCGACGATTGCATAAAGTCACCGAAAGCCCTAAATACCGCCGAGCTACCAGAATCACCCACCGCATAGCTACCTCGAAAGTGGTCTATGGACTCGGGCTCTATCCCTATCCTACTAGCAACAATGGGAGATATGTAGGATGAGTAGAACCAGATCTATCAAGGCATACACATCATGTCGTGATAAGGTACTGTGACGACATCGGTGAGGCCTCGGTCTGCCGGCCGACAAGGCATAAATGCGATTACGAGAACGCTAGAATCGGGACCCGCGCCACGACCGCCGCGACTGGCCCACGAGTACCACGCCTCGGCGAGTAATCGTAGGAGATGATGAACCGACAATGCACCGTAGGCCGAGCCCTACCACCAAGCGCCGCCGGTCGGACAGTTCGCAAAATGACCTGCCACAAGTATAGCAAGCTCGGAGTAGTACTACGGCTCGAATGGAATCTACCACAACGGACACGTTGAGCGGACCTCGATCGGTTAGCACCTTGCTACCGAAATCAAGTCTGGCCCCGACACGCCCCGAATACTCTGGTCACATCGACAATGATGTGGGAGTGATCCGAGTGGCCGGGTGCAAATCTAGATCTTTGCGAGGCCGCCCACCGAGAACTATCAAAAGAACCGGTCGTCTTGTCCTTCTTACGATGCGATATCTGCCGACCCGCTCTCTACGCCTCGCATCTAAGTCGTGAGCACGCATCTGGTAATGTCCATGCACGTGAAGAGCCACACCCGCACAAGACTCGGCCATATAATCATCTAGCCGGTGGCGTGGCGATGCACCGCCCTCCATATCCGCTACCAATACAGGGACATATCGAGCCAAAGAATCGAACTCGACATTGTACTCCTAATCGCGACTTCTGCGTCTCGAACAAAAATCTGTCGGCCCGTGCCTCCTCATCCGTGGAGGCAAGAAGTGAGTGAGAAAAGCCTCCGAGAACTCATCCCAAGTAGGCGGGACGCGTGCTCTCCCGGATAACTCGCACGAATCAAACCAATCAAGCGCGGTATCACGCGGCCGATGCGAACCGAAGATCACGGACTCGGTCTCGGCGCCCGATCACCCTCATAATCCTTCAGAATCGGCGGATGAACTCCTGCGGATCATCCTCGGCCTCGACCGTAAAACTCGCGGGCTACAACTCAGAAATCTCGTAGCCTCAAACTATACGCCTCGGGTGAACCACGGTACTATCGGGAAATCGAATCGCCAGATCCAAATTTATCTCGCGTCCGCCACGATCACGGCGAATCGACATCTCCTTGTACCCTAACTCCTCTCGCCTGTGCCGTGGACCGAGGCGCGTATTGTGGTCTCTTTGGGCCGGCGGCGTCATGGAACTCGCCGCCCGAGGTATCGCCTCGGGTAAGACCGGGCTGTGCCTCGTGACTCTCGGTGTCCTACTAGCGACTCGCCGCCTTGCCCTTACGGGCGGGTTGCCTAACGTGGAGGCATAAGCATTCTGAAAGGAATACGTTAGAGGGTCCAACTTATAACACAACTCTAAGGCACGATCTGAGTGAGAAGAATGGAAACCAATCCTAAATATCCTATAGCCTCACGATTATTGGTGTGGTGCACAACATACCGATAATCAAGACTACTAGATACGATGCGTAGACACTTTCAGAGGATTAATCGCTCGATACCACTTTTGTCACGACCCGTTCGGGCGTGGATCGTGCCTTACCCGGGCACCTAAGTAGTCATACATCAGAGTAATCAGCGGAATATAAAAACAAGACATGAAACAGTTGTAAAATGAGACACAGTTTTATGTGAGAAAATGTCGCCTTTCGGCATATATATATAAACATGGTTTAGCAGTTACATCCCAACTGTACAATAGGACTACAGACCTCTAAGAAGATAACAACTATGGCGGGACAGGGCCCCGCCATACCCTGAATGTACAAAACTATATACAACAACAGGGAGATCATACCCAAACGTCGAGCCTCCGGAGAAGATGGAGCTCCTGACACCAACAGGGAGATCTACCTTACTATATATATATTTTAAAATATCATGCTTAAGAGTATAGGAAGAATCACATACCTTCTCGGCGAAATCCACCTTCCAAGTCGAATATGCCGCGCGCAGAGTATCAGCCTATAATAGTCAAAGACATCTATCAATGTCTAGACTACTCTGTTGGACATTCTAAACAGAGGGTTCGCTATTCTACGGAAAATCGGGCAGCACTTCCCTACCCGGTAATTATACAAGTCTCTTTGTGAAAACAAATTCTATGTAAATCTGATTCAATTATTCTTCTTTAATACCCTTCTAAGTATCTTATACTCAAGTCTTAGCTATTCTTATATGTAATATCCAATTACAATAGAAGGACAAGAGTATTTACCTCGATAAGCCCAAAAATTATCCAAGTATAAACGTCGATCCTGAGCAAGGTTTAGCTCCTAATTGCACGCTCTGATAGCTCCAAGAAACCCTTAGAAGTTTCTAACAACTTCTACTTAACTACTATAAGGGATTTGGGCTAGGGTATTTTGGAATAGTAACTTAAACTTGGAAGACAACCTTTCTATCAAGGGGGTAGGTTTCTAAGGGCTCGGAAGGTGGGGAGAGCCTTGACGAAAGCTTATAAGAGAGGAGGGATTTTTTCAAGACTTGGAGAATTGATTTGTGGATGAAGAAAACCTTCAAGTTAGAGGGGTATTTATAGGCCAACCAATGGCCAAGATGAAGCCAAGTGCTATGCAAGTGTAGGGTGAGGATTTAGGCAAGTGTCCTTATCCATCTACTACACAAAAATATCCTACCAACTCCTTGACAAAACAAGCCATTCCAATCGTCCAAATGGACGCCTCACGTCCACCAACTAGAGGGTGACAAGTGTCACCCTCTCGTTGGTCCAAAATGTTTCGTCTCTCAGAAAAATCCGCAAAAATAATAAATGACATAGCCGGAATTTTCCCTTCGTAAGTTTTGTAAAACGTTTCGTCGGAAAACGATTCTTTTTTAGTGTTGTACACAATATTTTCGTCCATAGTGCCTAACTAAGGCTAAACTTTTGTACGTACGTCCTCACGTACATACGCTGGAAATACGGGGTATAACACAGCCCCCCGAAGGAGGTTAGTACAACAGGTACCAAGTATGTGAAACTGAAAAAAATACTGTAAATGAAATCATAACAATCTAAAATAAAACAGGAGACATGTATGATAACAAAACTACAGTTCACAACATAAAAACAGTCATGGCAAGTCAGGGACTCACGCCCTCAAAGTCATCCCTCATGCCCGTGGAACTCCTTCCTCACTGCCGGCAGTCTAGGTATAAATCGTGTGATATGTGTAACGTGTCTCGGCCCATCTCATGGACTCGAGGTGGAATCGTATGGAATACATTCCCGGTCCATCTCATGGACTCGGTATCAAACCAGGTGGTATACATTCCCGGTTCATCCCATGAATGCGGTATAGTGTGGAATACATTCCCGGTTCATCCCATGAACTCTGTATCGTGTGGAATACATTCCCGGTTCATCCCATGAACTCGGTATCGTATGAAATACATTCCCGGTCCATCTCATGGACGCGGTGTCGGGTGAAATACATTCCCGGTTCATCCCATGAACGCGGTGTCTAGTGAAATACATTCCCGGTTCATCCCATGAACGCGGTGTCGAGTGAAATACATTCTCGGTTCATCCCATGAACGCGGTATAGAATCGACCATAACATCTAAACGCTCTTTTAAGACAGATTAAGATAAAACCATGCTTTCCTTTTAAAACAACTAAGGAAATATCATGCCTTCCTTTTTAAACCAAAACACTTTCCCCTTTTTTTTAAAAATCAAGTAACAACATTCCTTTCCAAAAGTTCCAGTTGCCTAGTTTCAAATACTCAAGTTTCTCATTTTCGAAAGGTTTCGTAGTTCATAGTTTTAATCACTTAATAATATAAATCTCCTTTAAAATAATTTGAGAAACATATGCCTTATGTGTGAGTAGGTTATTCTTGTTTATAACAATCTTATTAAAGCAGCCACGATCTAGGAAATGTAATATCATTTTGTCTCATCTTAGCTTCTATGCAGATGGAGGTTTCTACTGGTCTTCATAATACTTTATTATTCAATACATTTCCCTTTATTAGCGCTGCTGTGGTTTGTTCGATACTTATTCTCATTTCCGAAATCAGTAAAACATTATTCCTTTACAAATCAAGTACTCATTACTCACGAATGAGGTTTCACACTTTTTTTTACAAAATTCATATTAATTCAATTAAGTCAAGTCTCTTATCTTTTAAGATCAAGTCTCTTAACTTCTAAAATCAATAACCCATCCTTCTTATCTCTCTTAAGCCGTTATACCTAACTTCCCATAAAGCTAGTATAAATCTCAAGCTTTTAAAACCAATTATTACTCTTCTTTCAAAAACGATTCTTAATTCTTTTGAAATACTTCAAGATTCATATTATTCAGACTCAAGTCAAAAGACGTCGCAGTAAAACCATGTTCAGTTAACACACGTACGTCTACCGTACTATATATATTCTTTTAAAATATCATGCTCAAGAGGATAGGAAGAATCACATACCTCGCGACGATTATCGACTATTAGCAAAACACTCCACCGCTATAATCCCGGCTAGCCTTGTCCACCTTTCAAGTAGAACACGCTACTCGCAGTACTTTCAACCTATAAAGGCCATATACGTCTATCAACGTCCAGACTACTCTGTAGAATATTCTAAGAAGTAGGTTCTCTATTTTATGGAAAATCGGGCAGCACTTCCCTACCCGTTAAGCTACACAAGTCTCATCAGAATACAAATATATGTAAGTCTGATTCAATCCTCTTCTGTAATATCCTTCATGAATCTTATATTCATTTCTATACTACTACGATGTAATGTCCAATTACAATAGAAGGTCAAGAGTATTTACCTCGATAAGCCCAAAATTATCCAAGTTTAAATGTCGATCCTGAGCAACGTTTAGCTCCAACTCTGGGTGCTCCAACCCGCTCCGAACAACCCTTAGAAGTTCTACGCAACTTCTTCTTAATACTTCAACCAACTGTGAAGATTTTCCTTAGGGTTTCGTTTTGCGACTGAAGGGAAGTATAATAGTATTTCTGGGCTTTTAGTATAGGGGTAACCTTGGAATACTACAAGGTATTTGGGCCAAGGTATTTGGAATAGTAACAATACTTGGAGAATACTTTTCCACCAAGGGGGGAGGGGTATGTTTGGACGAGAGCAACTCCAAGGGAAGGGGGGTACTCTCGGCTAGCACCACTAGAAAAAAATGGGGTATTTCTCGGCCAAAGGCCTCACAAAGGGGGAGGGGGAGCTCTTGGACGAGAGCTTCTACTAAGAGGGGGAAGGATTTTCAAGACTTAGAAAGTGTGGAGTGGATGAAGAAGTCTTCAACTAAGGGGGGTATTTATAGGGAAACCAATGGACAAGATCAAGACAAGTGGTGGGCAAGTGGAGGGTGAGGATTTGCCCAAGTGCCCCTAGCCATCTACTCCTCAATTCACTCCAAACATTGACCCATGGTTTAGGCCACAAAACATGGCACAAAAACGTGCACACCATCGGCCACTTGACCGCCCACTTGAGGGTGACAAGTGTCGCCCTCTCGTTGGTCCAAAATATTTCATCTCTCGGAAAAATCCGCAAAAATTATTAATGACATAGCCGTAATTTTCCCTACGCAAGTTCCGGAAAACGTTTCGTCGAAAAACAATTCTTTTCGGGGGTTGTGAACAAAATTTCGACCCTTGCCTAACTTAAGGCTTAAACTTTCGTACGTACGACCTTACGTACATACTCTGGAATTACGGGGTATAACATTCTCCCCTCCTTAGAAACATTCGTCCCGAATGTTCCTTCTAAGTCTCAAAACATACTTGCGCCAGTATAGTCTTCACTACTATACTTACGAAAACAAATATGCCACACCTGGCCACAAAATAACACACGCACAAATACTTAATCCATGTCCACGAGGAATCACCTCTAACATCACCAAAAAGCTCCCACCCAAGGTCTAAAATATACTCCCTTCGCACCTTCACTTTACAAAAGAAATGATCACATCTATGTTTTTAACACATGCTCGCTTCTTCCCTTACTCGTCGTACCCTTCTCGTACACTCGAACTCTTTCTCATAACTTACCACATTTCTGTTACTGCTTCAGTTTCCAAAATCTCTGGGTTACTATCTCCAACTTAGTCATCGTTAACTGGGAACACTCTGGATGGATCTCCGATACTTTTCCGAACATAACAATATGAAAGACCGGACGTACTGCCTCCTAAGTCGGACGGCAAAAGCTAACATATAGGCAACCTGGCCTATTCCTCACATGATCTAAAAGGGCCCAAAGTAACTCGAGCTAAGTTTCCTCTGTCTTCCAAAACTCGTCACACCCTTTCCGGGGTGGTACCTTCAAGAAAACCCGCCGTCAACCCGAACTCTAAGTGTCACGACCCGACCCCGGGCCCGCGACTGGTGCCCTACCTGGGCACCCTTACAGGTATACATCAGAGATAATCAGCGGAACATATATGAAACTTAAAAAAATAAATTATCAAAGATAAAATCAACAGGTTAGCCGATAAGGCTACCTTCTTGGATAGTAAATACATACGAAGCAGTTGCCTCCTTTCCTTTACAAACTGACCCACAATATGTGACTACAGACCTCTAAGAGTTTTAACATAACAAGCGTGGCGGACAGGCCCCGCCATACCACGAATATACACGAATCTACTACCTCGTGGAAAACCGCATCAAGAGCTAAGCCTCCGAGCAAATGGAGCTTTCTCTAAAATCAACCGAGATCCTAAGAGCAAGGATCACCAACCTGGTACCTAAACTGCGGCATGAACGCACTTCGGCGGGTCGATAACAAAAATTTAATATGGAACAGAATATAACGTACAGTAAACAAATCATAACTGTACAAAAGAATGACAGGGACAGGTATAAAAAGTACATACCAGATCCTGCCGTGTCATTACCACTTATGAACTTAATCGTACCTTATTATCTTTTCCCATTTTCAATAAAAGTTATAGTCACACTCTTATGTACATGATTAGGAAAATCATTAAGTTCATTACTATAAAACTTACTTATCTTTCATAACACAATCCGACCCTTTTATGGAGGGACGCATATACCACCCGGCCCAATCCAGGACGCGATCAAGTCACACAAAATAGCAAAGTGTGGCCGTGGAATCCCCCATCACTGCCGACAGCTATAAGTGTAAAATATAACCATGTGACGCGCCCGTGGCATCCCACCTCACCGCTTCGCATACATACACAATACATATATATATATCTCCTGCCCGTGGAATCCCACATCACTGTCGACAGCTATAAGTGTAAAATATAACCATGTGACGCACCCGTGGCATCCCACCTCACTGTCGGCGTACGCATACACAATACATATATATATATCTCCTACCCGTGGAATCCCACATCACTGTCGACAGCTATAAGTGTAAAATATAAACATGGGTCTCATGCCCATAACATCAATCAAGCAGGTGGTATAACGTCTTGGGGGTTACCCCTCATTTATACTCTTACCCTGGAGTAGGTGGTATAGCGTCTTGGGGGTTTACCCCTCACTGATACTCTTACCCTGGAGAAGGTGGTAAAGTAGGTGGTATAGCGTCTTGGGGGTTTGCCCCTTACTGATACTCTTACCCTGGAGAAGATGGTATAACGTCTTGGGGGTTTACCCCTCATTTATACTCTTACCCTATCTCGACCGACCATCTAACAATACATAAGCACTATCATGTCCTTTATAAAAAATCCGGGAATTTAACCCAAGTACTCCAAATAACGGAAGCATACCCGTGGAATCCCACATCACTGTCGGTACGTCCAAGTAACTTACAACAAGACGATACTCCAACCGAGAGTCGCGGCAACGTAATAAAACATAATACTTGCACTCAAAGGCTATCACCAGCACATATAGGCTAATTCTCAATTAACCAAGCCAAAGTACTTATCAAGGCACACATAGAATAATTCTCATTTAACAAGCCAAAGTACTTATCAGGGCACAAATAGAATAATTCTCATTTAACAAGCCAAAGTAATTATCGTATACGGATAGAATAATTCTCATTTAACAAGCCAAAGTACTTATCAGGCACAAATATAATAATTCTCAATTAACAAGCCAAAGTACTTATCAGGGCACAAATAGAATAATTCTCATTTAACAAGCCAAAGTACTTATCAGGGCACAAATAGAATAATTCTCATTTAACAAGCCAAAGTACTTATCGGGGCACAAATAGAATAATTCTCATTTAACAAGCCAAAGTACTTATCAGGGCACAAATAGAATAATTCTCATTTAACAAGCCAAAGTACTTATCAAGGCACACTTAGACTAATTCTCAATTAATCAAGCCAAAGTACTACGTACGTACATTCTTTTCAAAAGACTCCTTTCCAAATAAAACTTCCCCGATACTAACAACCGTAGTATCAAGTCCTATCCACCTTCAAGTCAAGTCACAAGACCTTTTTAGAAATACAATTACCGGCTTCTAAATCAAGTGACTTCTTTATTAAAACCTTAAGCAATTGGTACCTTTAAAACAATTTGCCCTTCCTTAATACAAGTTATTTCTTTGATTACTTCATTAGAGAAAACCATTCTCTTAACCTTCCATAAAGCCGTTATAACCAACTTCCCATAAAGCCGTTATAACCCTTTATGGTTTAGACCAACACGTTCCTTTTATAACCAAGAGACTTCTACTTTTTGAAACCAAGTATTATATCCTTTCAAATCAATTCTCATAACTTGCAAAAATACAATTAGTCTCTTAACCTTTAGAAAACAAGTGACTCCTTTTATTATAAAACCTTAGGCAATTGATGCCTTAAAAACAAGTTGCCTTTTTACTAAAATCAAGTCATTTATCTTTCCATAAAGCAAATATAACTAACTTCCCATAAAGCCGTTATATTCACTTTATACCTTAGCCAGAAACAATTTCCTATCCAAGGGACTTATACGTTTAAAACGGAACAAGTATCACATACTTTAAAACTCTTCAAGTCCCTTAACTTTAATAAAACTTAAGACATCCTTTACACTTTCAAAGAAGTGAGTTAATCTCCCAACTCACCCGACTTGGCTATTCACAAACTAGTAAAGGATATCAAGGTGTTGTACGTCTACCGTACTACATACGTGCAACTAGTCATGCTCAAAGATAGGAAAAGTTCTACATAGAGTAGATCACACAACTATCTCTTAACTTCTAAGAGTAACAGGAAACATAAAATGATACCACAGGTATATTCCATACATAGAATCATGCCAAAGGAAGGAAGAGGTTCACATACCTCGCGACGATTGTCGACAAGTAGCAAAATGCTCCAAAGTACTTCAACCTTGAGCTATTCCATTCTTCAAGTAGGATACGCTATACTTAGTACTTCAACCTATAATGGTCACCAACGTCCATTAACCTCTTATTTCAAACGTAGAATATTCTAAGTGCTAAGTCACTAAATTCTACGGAAAATCGGACAGCACCTCCTTTGTTTCTACTTACTTTGCCACCTTTTTCAAGGCCGAATACAATAACCAAACACGCCACATTTAAGGCCCAATAAATGTAATCAACAATAGGGGATTACACGCCTACTAGACGTGTAAAATTCCGCCCCACAAAGGATATCAAATTACTACAACTTACTAGGCCAATTCGGCTAACTTGAAGTGCTACAACATCAATTCTTATCCAATTTCCATTTCAATCCAAGTTATTAGCCTAACATGATATCAAGTCGCAAACGATTATAACTTCTATAATCTCCAAGTAATTAACATGCGACGATTCTAATAAATGACCAAATTGTAATCCAACTTAACATGGCTTACATTACATTTCGAATTTTCAAGGCTACAATCAATCCATAATCCTTATAAACTTCAACACAAATACTTCATGCTAGCAACAAGTAAAGCTAACAACAATATAAATAATCTTGTAACACTATCAAAGAACAAAATTATACCTCAACGAATCTTAATCCAATCTTCAAATCCGAAGTCGCTCCTTAGCAACTTAGAGCCTCTTCAAGACACTTCAATCCGCTCCTTGAGACCCTTAGAACAACACCAACAATTCTCCTTCAAACTTCCAAACAAAACCTAGAAAAGCAACTAGGTTTTCGCTTTGCGACTAACCCGAAAACTATCTTTTTCCGAGATTGTTCTATTGAGATACACTCACAATACACTCAAGAACCTTGGTTTAAAATGTGGAGCTTATTGGACAAGAAACAAAAAAAATTCTCTTCTTGAAGGGAGCAAACCCGAGAGCTAAGCTAGCTTGTTCATCCAATTTCTTGCAATTTTGGCTAAGTGTGGACTTGTCTCACTACTAGTAGTAATATATAGGGATATGGAGGGTCAAGATGTGTACAATTGGGTGGCTAGGATGAGGTCTTAATTAAATATCAAGCTTTGTGGGTCCTTTGACTTAGTCAAGATTGTCAAGCTTGCTACTTGCAAGACTTGTCTTGCTAACAAAGGTCCAATGACCCTCTTGCCCTTGCTAATTTCGTCCAAGGCATCCTTAAGGGGGGTGACACGTGTCGCCCTCCCATGCGTCACCATACTACGTTTTCCGACAATTTCATAATTCCGACAAACTTTTTACAAGTCTCAAATTTTAACACTTGCGAGTTCTTACGTACGTTCTTAAAACATGTCCTGCAAATACGGGGTGTAACACTAAGTGTCGACGTTGGTTATCCGCACAACTTCTGTTGACTCTGCGCTGTCAATAACCTCTTCTGGATAAGCTTCACCCTATCCATATCCTGCTAAAACAAGTATGAACCAACTATCTGAACCTTGCCAACATCGAACCAATCGACTGGCAACTTACACTTCCGCCCCTACAAGGCGTCATAAGGCGACATCCGAATATCGAAATGGTAGCTATAAAACACTCCCTCAACAGGAGGCAACAATCCTCACAGCTACCCCTGAAATCCAAACACTGGCCCGAGGGCGAATGTGATCCTGAGACTCACCTGAGTTCCTAACCCTGCCTGGTAAAATTTCCAGAAAAAGGAATAGCCGTAACCTGGGCTCTACTGCCTGTCATAAGGTGAAAGTAGGCACCTCGTGCAGCCTTACAACCTTCCTGATATACATAACATCTCGCATAACCCTCTGCCGAGTAAACAGTCTTGACTGAAAGACAAGATGGGCTGACCTCATCGGCCCTACTACTGGTCGAACGCATCCACGAACTCGTATGCTGGTTAACTAAACTTGGGCCTAACACCCTCGTGACCCCACCACCTGGCGGGACCACCTCGAACTGACCCCACCACATTACAGGCCACGGGTTGACCCGCGATCGGTACTCAACCCGACCCGCTATCGCGCAAAACTCTTGTTCCCCGATCCGGAACAATCTTACTATCGAGTCACGAAAACCTAGTGGTCTTTTTAGATCAACTACCCTCTTTTATTTCATACCACCCCGGGACTTATCACACAGACATATCTCACGTGTACTATGCACTCTGATAAGGTTAACATAACAATAAATCTTTTACTCAAGATGGCCTCGCCTCTAAGGTCTTCACGTATAAAACTCTAAGGCTCATACTTTCCTTATCCCCAACCTTACCCTTATAACTAACCATGATTTCTAACTCTAAAAAAAAAAAAAAAAAAAAAAAAACACAACGATATCCGTACATAGCACACACTAACAAGATCATCATATCAAGCATACGAAACTCTAGAGGGTTAAGGATATACCTGTATCTACCGCTTCACTCTAATCATAGGCCTGCCATGCCGGGAGCATAGCTGTAGAAGGCGATGAACTCACATCGACCCGGTAGGTCGCGCCCCATCGCTCGCACTTCTCCTATACGCACGCCTCGTCACATGGCTCTCGACGGCCGCAGTGAAACAAGCACTGTAAAAGACGACATTCCCGGGATGATGCACGCCACATCGTGCACACCGAGGACATGAATCCTGCCGGCTAGAACGTGTATATCCAGAAACTGCAGGCCCCGAGCTCGACCAGCCCCGAATACCCCGAACGCCCCAAGATCGTGGAGGACCACTCAGATCGGGCGGAGGTACATAATTCACTCTTTGGCGGTCCGCCTCGAAAGTTACCAAAGGACCTCGCTGTCCCGGCCTTCTCGCCGATCTCGGCCATTCCGTCGACCCTTCCGCCTCACATCCAAGTGCATAAGCTGCATGCGGCAATGTCCATGCCCGATCAAGAGCTACACCAACAAGCCTCGCTAAGTAGTCATCGAGCCGGTGGCGTGGCGGTATACTCGCCCTTCATGTCGCCTACTAATGCGGGACGCATCGAGCTAATGAGTCAAACTCACATTGTACTCCCGAACCAGACGCCCGGTGCGCCTCAACGTCAAAAATCGCGGCCGAGCCCTTCTCATCTTTGGAGGCAAGAAATGTGCAAGAAATGCCCCGAGAACTCATCCCATATGGCCGGAAGTGCATACTCTCCCGACGCTCCCACGAATCAAACCGATCGCAGATCACGCAAATGATGCGAACCTAAGACCACCGACTCGGTCTCCGGCCTTGATCACTCTCATGATCCGTCAGAATCGCTCGGATGAACTCGCGGATCATGCTCGTGCCTCGACCCATAGAACTCTGGTGGGCTACAACTCAGAAAATCCCGTAGCATCAATCTATACGATATCGGTTGAACCACGGGTACTATCGAACTCTGATCCAACCTATCCTCGTTCGCCACGATCCCGCCAAAGAACTAGGCCATCTCTTTGTACCCCAACTCCTCTCGCCGGTGCCGCGGACCGAGGCTCAGTGTATCGTGGTCTCAGCAGCCCACCGCCGCTCTAAACTCGCTGGCGGGCGGCCGCAAAACTCGCCGTCTGAAGCACTATCTCGAGTAATGACCGGCTCGCGCTCGTACTCCTCTCAGATCATACTAGCAGACTCCTACTGCCTTGCCCACTGGGCCCGGTTGCCTTGCACGAGGCATAATCGTAAAACGAAATACGTCGAGGGTCCAACTTATAACATGCTCTAAGGCACGATCTCGTAATGAGAAGAATGGAAACCAATCTTAAATGTCTCGCAGCCTCCTCGATTATAGATGTGGTTCACAACACGCCGATAATCAAGACTCTACCGCATACACGATGCAGTAGACACTTTCCGAGGATTAATCGCTCGATACCACTTTTGTCACGACTGCCAAGGCGTGGATCGTGCCTTACCCGCACCCAAGTAGCCATACATCGTAGAAATCGCGGAATATAAAACATACAGATATGAAACAAGAGATAAGATGATAAAATAGGCCAACCAAAGCGGTTGCCTTCTTGCATATATACAGAATTTTGAGCTACATCCTTTACAACCCCGCCACAACAGCATTACTGCACTTAAGAATGTAACAACAACTATGACGGACGGGGCCTCGCCATACCCCGAATGTACAAGAACCTACAACTCGTGGAAACATACCAAAAGATAAGCCTCCGGGAAGCGGAGCTTCCTAATACGCTGAATCGTGATCCTATGAGCGAGATCAACAACCGATGTACCTACTGCGGATGAACGCACTTCAAGGAGGTCGCATAACAGTACCAAGTATGTGAAATCAAAAATATCAGAAACGAAATCATAACAGTCTAAAATAAAACAGGAGACATGTATGATAACAAAACTACAGTTCACAACATAAAAACAGTCATGGCAAGTCAGGGACTCACGCCCTCAATGTCATCCCTCATGCCCGTGGAACTCCTTCCTCACTGCCGGCAGTCTAGGTATAAATCGTGTGATACGTGTAACGTGTCTCGGCCCATCTCATGGACTCGAGGTGGAATCGTATGGAATACATTCCCGGTCCATCTCATGGACTCAGTATCAAACCAGGTGGTATACATTCACGGTTCATCCCATGAACGCGGTATCGTGTGGAATACATTCCCGGTTCATCCCATGAACTCGGTATCATGTGGAATACATTCCCGGTTCATCCCATTAACTCTGTATCGTATGAAATACATTCCCGATCCATCTCATGGACGCGGTGTCGGGTGAAATACATTCCCGGTTCATCCCATGAACGCGGTATCGAGTGAAATACATTCCCGGTTCATCCCATGAATGTGGTGTTGAGTGAAATACATTCCCGGTTCATCCCATGAACGCGGTATAGAATCGACCATAACATCTAAACGCTCTTTTAAGACAGATTAAGATAAAACCATGCTTTCCTTTTAAAACAACTAAGGCAATATCATGCCTTCCTTTTTAAACCAAAACACTTTCCCTTTTTTTAAAAAAATCAAGTAACAACATTCCTTTCCAAAAGTTCTAGTTGCCTAGTTTCAAATACTCAAGTTTCTCATTTTCGAAAGGTTTCGTAGTTCATAGATTTAATCACTTAATAATATAAATCTCCTTTAAAACAATTTGAGAAACATATGCCTTATGTGTGAGTAGGTTATTCTTGTTTATAACAATCTTATTAAAGCAACCACGATCTAGGAAATGTAATATCATTTTGTCTCATCTTAGCTTCTATGCAGACGAAGGTTTCTACTGGTCTTCATAATACTTTATTAGTCAATACATTTCCCTTTATTAGCGCTGCTGTGGTTTGTTCGATACTTATTCTCATTTCCGAAATCAGTAAAACATTATTCCTTTACAAACCAAGTACTCATTACTCACGAATGAGGTTTCACACTTTTTTTTTTTACAAAATTCATATTAATTCAATTAAGTCAAGTCTCTTATCTTTTAAGATCAAGTCTCTTAACTTCTAAAATCAATAACCCATCCTTCTTATCTCTCTTAAGCTGTTATACCTAACTTCCCATAAATCTAGTATAACTCTCAAGCTTTTAAAACCAAGTATTACTCTTCTTTCAAAAACGATTCTTAATTCTTTTGAAATACTTCAAGATTCATATTATTCAGACTCAAGTCAAAAGACGTCGCAGTAAAACCATGTTCAGTTAACACACATACGTCTACCGTACTATATATATTCTTTTAAAATATCATGCTCAAGAGGATAGGAAGAATCACATACCTCGCGACGATTATCGACTATTAGCAAAACGCTCCACCGCTATAATCCCGGCTAGCCTTGTCCACCTTTCAAGTAGAACACGCTACTCGCAAAGATTTTCAACCTATAAAGGCCATATACGCCTATCAATGTCCGACTACTCAGAGAATATTCTAAGCGAGGTTCTCTATTTTACGAAAATCGGGCAGACTTCCTACCCGTTAAGCTACACAAGTCATCAGAATACAATACATATGTAAGTGCAGCTTCAATCCTCTTCTCAGAATATCCTTCTATGAATCTTATATTCATTTATATACTACTACAGTATGTAATTTCCAATTACAATAGAAGGTCAAGAGTATTTACCTCGATAAGCCCAAAATTATCCAAGTTTAAATGTCGATCCTGAGCAACATTTAGCTCCAACTCTGGGTGCTCCAACCCGCTCCGAACAACTCTTAGAAGTTCTACGCAACTTCTTCTTAATACTTCAACCAACTGTGAAGATTTTCCTG
Organism: Przewalskia tangutica; assembly: GCA_029844215.1. NCBI lineage: Eukaryota > Viridiplantae > Streptophyta > Magnoliopsida > Solanales > Solanaceae > Przewalskia > Przewalskia tangutica. Next base: position 73,653,576 of record CM056727.1, read on the forward strand.
TGGTTTCGCTTTGCATCAAGGAAAGTATAATAGTATTTCTGGGCTTTTAGTATAGGGGTAACCTTGGAATACTACAAGATATTTGGGCCAAGGTATTTGGAATAGTAACAATACTTGGAGAATACTTTTCCACCAAGGGGGGGGGGGTATGTTTGGACGAGAGCAACTCCAAGGGAAGGGGGTGGGGGGTACTCTCGGCTAGCACCACTAGAAAAATGGGGGGTATTTCTCGGCCAAAGGCCTCACAAAGGGGGAGGGGGAGCTCTTGGACGAGAGCTTCTACTAAGAGGGGGAAGGATTTTCAAGACTTAGAAAGTGTGGAGTGGATGAATAAGTCTTCAACTAAGGGGGGTATTTATAGGGAAACCAATGGACAAGATCAAGACAAGTGGTGGGCAAGTGGAGGGTGAGGAATTTCCCAAGTGCCCCCTAGCCATATACTCCTCAATTCACTCCAAACATTGACCCATGGTTTAGGCCACAAAACATGGCACAAAAACGTGCACACCATCGGCCACTTGACCGCCCACTTGAGGGTGACAAGTGTCGCCCTCTCGTTGGTCCAAAATATTTCATCTCTCGGAAAAATCCGCAAAAATTATTAATGACATAGCCGTAATTTTCCCTACGCAAGTTCCGGAAAACGTTTCGTCGAAAAACAATTCTTTTCGGGGGTTGTGAACAAAATTTCAACCCTTGCCTAACTTAAGGCTTAAACTTTCGTACGTACGTCCTTACGTACATACTCTGGAATTACGGGGTATAACAAAAGATTTCGGAAAAAAGTCATTTTCACAAGTTTGGATTGGAAATGGAAGAGAAGTTGGTTGTGAACTTCTAAAGGCTTCAAAGAGCGGATTGGAGCGTAAAGGAAAGGAGCTAAGAATTGCTAAGGAGCGACTTTGATCTTGGAAATTTTAAGGGCTTGTAAAGGTATAATCTTGTCGTTTTAGCAATTAAAGTTTACTTATTGTTGTAGCTATGGATATTAGCAAGAATGAGGTATTTAGTATGAAGTTTGATAAGTGTATTGGCTATTGTAACCCTAATCCGAAAACTAGCATGTTTAGCCTTAAGATTACAATTCAAGTTGATTATTAGTTTAAGTCGTCACATGTTATATAAAGAAGAAATTATAGTTGTTAAAGTTGCCTATGACTATATAACATGTTAGACCTAAGAAATTGGATTGAAAAAGAATTGGAAAGGACTTGTGTTGTTGTATTGTTAGCCGAGAATGGCTTTGAGTATATTAAACTAGTTGGTATGAATTGTGGGGCAGAATTTTACACGTATTGTAAGGCGTGTAATCCCCTTTGGTTGGTTGTTGTATTGAGCCTTAAATGTGGTGTGTTGGTTATTGAATTCGGCCTTGAAAAAGGTGGCAAAGTATGTAGAAACAAAGGAGGTGCTGCCCAATTTTCCGTAGAATAAGAGACCGTATACTTAGTATTATTCTACGTTAGAAGCTAGAAATTGATAGTCATGTTGTGACCATTATAGGTTGACAATTCTACGTGCGGAGTATTCTACTTAGCTTGGGGATTAAGCCGATAAGTTATGTGAACTATCTCCTCTTCTAGCATGATTCCTTAAGATAAAGAAAGTATGTCTACTCCTTAAATGATTCATTCCTTGGTTGTACTTGGATTGCATAATATGGAATTTGTTCTATATACTTCCTTGATTGTACTTTGATGTTTTAATTGTAAGTTGTTATAATCCATTTCCTTAGTGAAGTTTGGATTCTCAAAAGTGAAAGTATTTTACTTAAAGTACATAGAGTCTTGAAAAGGAAGTGGTTTCCAAATCTTTTGGCTAGTGCCTTAGTTCCAAAACGTAAAGGTCGTTATAATGACTTTAAGGGAGTCAAAGGAGTGATTTACTTAATTGTTTTAAAAGAGGAGAAATGACATGATTTAAGAGAAGTAACTTGTTTTAAAGGTGTGAGTTACTTGAGGTTTAAAGGTAGAAGAAACTTGATTTCTAAATATTAAGAGACTTGAAGTATTTTGAAAGTTAAGAAACTTGATTTGTAAGTATGTGATACTTGGTTTTAAAAGTATAAGTCTCTTGGTTATAAAATGAATGAATATGTCTAAAACCATAAAGGGTTATAACGGCTTTATGGGAAGTTGGTTATAACGGCTTTATGGAAGGTTAATAATGTTGTCTATTTTGATTAATGGGCATAAGTAGCCTAGATTGTGAAAATTTGAAGTTACTTGGTTTCAAGCTTTGAAATGAGTTTTCTAAAAGTATAGTAAATTACTTTGAAAAATAGACACGCCTTGATACTACGGGTGTTAGTATCTTGGGATTTTACATAAAAAAGAGTCTTTTGAAAAGAATGTACGTACGTAGTACTTTGGCTTGTTAAAAGAGAATTATTCTATTTGTGCCTTGATAAGTACTTTGGCTTGTTTAATTGAGAATTATTCTATGTGTGCCTTGATAAGTACTTTGGCTTGCTTAAATAAGGATTCTCTTGGTTTATGTAAAAAGAAGGCATGGTAGTTGTCTTGGTTTATGTGAAAAGAAGGCATGGTAATTGTCTTGGTTTGTGTAAAGGCATGGTATTGTCTTGATTTGTGTAAAAAGGAAAGGCATGGCATTGTCTTAGTTTATGACAAAAAGAAAGGCATGGTAATTGTCTTGATTTGTCTAAAGGCATGGTTTTGCCTTGGTTTGCTTGCATATGGGTTACTCATATAGACATTCGTGCAAGTGTCATATCTCCACATCTCCGTCCTCCATAAAGGGCCGACAACTTGTTTCAAGGATACCATGGGTTAGCTCCCACGGGGTGAGTGGTACACACTCACGCGGTCGATTTGACTCGCGTTAAATTCTCGGATATATATAAGCCATGGATTAGCTATCCGTGATGCGAGTATCGTGTACCGATGACTCATTACGGGTCCTCACGACCTAAGCGGGTGAAATAGTCCTTTGCGGGTGAAATAGTCCTATGATAGGTCGCATTATAACACAGAGGGTGGTTGACCCTGGCACTGGCACGGCCTTCATGTTTTGAAACGGTATTGATTTCATTAATGAAAGGGTGCAGTGTTGTTATGAATTAAAGTGGAACAGTAATTCTCATTGTTAAAGTCATAACTTAAATGATAAAAAGGATTGCATTACTCTCATGATTGCAAGGTTCGGTGTGCTTACTGATGTTGTATTATATCATGGATTGCCGGCAGTGAGGAAGGATTCCACGGGCATGATTGATATTATGGGCGTGAGACCCATGGTTATATTTGATTAATGACTTTGAGGGCATGCGTCCCTGACTTGATATGACTTCTTATGTATTGTGTACTATAGGTTGGCTATCATACATGTCTCATGATTTGTTAGACTATTATGATTTCATTACAGTATTTACTGTTTCACATACTTGGTACATTCTTCGTACTGACCTCCTTCGGGGGGCTGCGTTCATGCCGCAGGTTTAGGTACGCAGTTTGGTGATCTGCAGGTGTAGGAGCCTGCTCAGAGTTTTTGGATAGCTCCATTTGTTCAGGAGTTTATCTTTTGGTATAGTTCCTTGATGTGCTTTTGTATGATTATGGTACGGCGGGGCCTTGTCCTGTCATAGTTCAGTAAAACTCTTAGAGGTTTGTATTCATATGTGGGATTGGACTCATGTGCAATGTAGTGTCATTTGTTTATGTATATTATATGGCAGCCTTGTCGGCTTTGCCCTTACACGTACGTTGGTTTTAAAAAAAAAAAGGTGTTATTTAAATTCCGCAGTTTACTTGTGTCAGTTAAGTAGAAGGGTGACCAGGTAGGGCACCAGTCACGGGCCCGGCGTTCGTGGCGTGACAGTGGGGCCCATATAGTTTTCGAGATTTTGGCCAATATGGATGTTTCCGGAAGATGAAATATTTTGGACGAATTGGAGGGCGACACGTATCACCCCATTAGGTGGCATGTGGCCGGACAAGTGGCCCTTGGCCAAAATCTTGTGCCATGTGGCAAGCCAAGTGCCCAAGCCTTGTGTTGGACAAGTGGCTTGTGATACCCACACACACTTGTCCCCAATCTCATCCACACACTTGCTTTGATCCTAGCCCTTGGTTGGCTTATAAATAGACCCTTGTAGCAAGACTTCATTCCACACTTAGAATAATTTCCAAGGCAAATACTCCCTCCCTTCCTTGAGTGTTCTCGGCAATTGGCCTTCCCCTTGACCAAAAGTTGTCCAAAAATTCTTAAACTTTTAATCCTTAAGGTGTTAGGAAGATTGTGAACCAAGTGTTAGACAAGATTTCACACCCCTAGCCCTAAAACCTTATCTTGGCCGAAATTTGCTATGTTTGGAACCTAAGTGTTCTTCACTTTTTGGAGTTGAATCTTGAAGAGAAGTTGGTTAGGAGATTCTAAGGGTTGCGTGTAGCGTATTGGAACGTAAGGATTTGGAGCTAAACTTGCTAAGGAGCGACTTTAAGTTCTTGGATATTTTTGGGCTTATCGAGGTAATGATCTTTGTCCTTCTATTGTAATTGGAGATTACATGTTGTAGTAGTTTATAATGGAGTGTATGATTTGTGGAGGGAAGATTGATAAGGAATGGACTATTTAGTATATTATGGGGCAGAATTTTACACGTCCAGTTAGGCGTGTAATCCCCTTTGAGTTGTTGTATTATTGCGCCTTAAATGTGGCATGTTGGCTATTGATATCGGGCCTTGAAAAAGGTGGAAAAGTACGTAGTTACAGGGGAAGTATTGCCCGATTTTCCGTAGAATAAGAGGCGCTTTACTTAGAAGTATTCTACAAAGAGATCTAGATGTTGATAGAAGTGTTATGGTTGTTATAGGTGGATATTCTACGCGCGGCATACTCGACTTGGCTAGTGGATTTAAGCCGAAGAGGTATGTGATTCTTCCTATACTCTTGAGCATGATTGTTGTGAACTATATAGTACGGTAGATGTACGTGTGTGAAATGAAGTTGGTTTGTTTAAAACATAAAGTGTTATAATGGCTTTATGGGAAGTTAGTTATAACGACTTTATGAAGATAAAAGAAAGATTTGATTTTGAAAGCTAAACGACTTGATTTTGAAAGTTAAGAGACTTTATCTTGAAAGATAAGAGACTTGACTTATAAACGACTTGAGTTCGGAAAAGGAGAAGTAACTTGATTTAAAAGTATAGGTTACTTGTTTTGAAAAGAGTGAGTTACTTGGGTTTTAAAAGTATACTTGATGTTGTTTTAAAAGTGTAAAACACTTGGTTTTAAAATGTTACACCCCGTAGTTTCAGAGTACGTATATGAGGATGTACGTACGAATGTATAACCCTAAATACGTTAGGGATGAAAATTTTGAATTTCAAAATATTCCGAACCTCGTGAAGGAAAAAAGTTTATTATTGAGAATTGGATTCTCAACTTTGGTATTTAAGACTTTAAGAATTTATAAGAATTATGGATTTTATTTTTCGAAATTGGTCACGTGGGGCCCACGGGAGAAATTTACGGTTTTGTGGGGCCCACATTATTTTCGAGATTTTTGGCATTATGAATATTTTCGGAAGATGAAATATTTTGGACGAGTAGGAGGGCGACACATGTCACCCCCATGTGGCCCTATGGCCGATCTTAGTGTGCCAAGTGTCTTGTGGCCGAAATTAAGAGACATGTGGCAAGCCACATGTCTCAAGTTTGTGTGGGACATGTGGTTTGTGGGGCCCACTCACATGTCCCCAATCTACACCACACACTTGCTCACATCCTAGCCATTGATTGTCCTATAAATACCCCCCTTAAGCTTGCAAGACTTCATCAAACACTTAAATATTTCCAAGTCACAAAATACTCCCTCCCTTTTGTTGTGCTCTCGGCCACCCTCCAACTTTGTGTAGAAAAATTCTTCAATTGTTGTTGTATAATCCCAAATACCTTAGCCTAGTGTCCCTAGTAGTATTCTAAAGTTATCCCAACACAAAGAGCTCGGAAATACTACCTTATTCCATTAGTCGCAAAATAAAACCCTATGGAAATCTTCATATTTTGGATGAAGTATTAAGAGAAGTTGGTTAGGAACTTCTAAGGGTTGCTTGGAGTGGATTGGAGCGTAAGGAATAAGAGCTAAAGGTTGCTAAGGATCGACTTATTAATCTTGGATAATTTTGGGCTTATCGAGGTAATGATCTTTGTCCTTCTATTGTAATTGGAGATTACATATTGCCGTAGTTTATAATTAAATATATGATATGTGGAAGGAAAATTGAAAAAATATAGACTGTTGGTATATTGTGGGGCAGAATTGTACACGTCCGGTTAGACGTGTAATCCCTTTTGAGTTGTTGGCTAATGGTAGCGGGCCTTGTTATAAGTGGAAATATATGTGGATGCGGGGGGGGGGGGGGAGGTGCTGCTCAATTTTCCGTAGAATAAGGAACTGTATACTTAGAATATTCTACGAAGAAGTCTAGACGTTGATAGACGTATTTGATTATTATAGGTTGATACTCTACGCACGGCATATTCGACTTGGTAAGTGGATTTAGCCGAGGAGGTATGTGATTCTTCCTATCCTCTTGAGCATGATTGTTGTGAAATATATAGTACGGTAGACGTACGTGTGTTAAATAAATTTGGTTTCCCTTTGATGTCCTTGATTTGAATTCTAAATGATAAAAACCTTGAAATATTTTAAAAGGAGTTATGAAGCATTGTTCGGAAGGAAATTGGTCCTTGGTTTTAAAAAGAATAGGTTCTCCTGGTTTTCCAAACAAATATGGTTGTTTCGAATTATTAAAAAGTATAAGTGTTATGACAACTTTATGGGAAGTTAGTTATAACGACTTAAGGAAGATAAAAAGAACGGTTTACTTACTTGTTTATAAAAGCCTTATTGTGATTTCTGAAGGTGTGGTAAGTTGGTTTGATAAGTAAACATGCTATGATATTACGGGCGTTAGTCCCTTGAGAATTTCGTGTTAATGGATTTTTTTTGTTGGGCTTATGTTGCTTACGGTAAGTCGGTTGTGCTTACATTATATCACTTACCCCCCTGACTTGTTACGTGTCGCAGGTTAGCTACCCCCGATGCGAGGAATACCTCATGCGGGTCCATATGACCTATGCGGGCTACGGTAGTCCAGGAATCACTCCGGGTGTGTTACGTCGATGCGAGCAATACCTCATGCGGGTCCATCTGGCCTATGCGGATTGCGGGAGTCCAGGAAATGTCGCGGGTTAGCTACCCCCGATGCGAGGAATACCTCATGCGGGTCCACGTGACCTATGCGGACTACGGTAGTCCAGGATTAGACTCGTACAATGATACTAGGGGCGAATGGCCCTACTCCGATCATTGGCGGTCTAGAAAAGACCGGTTGGGTTACACCTATTTGCTCTTATATATACTGTGGCACTATGTACTGTTAATTGGTTTGTTTCGTACATGTTTGTGGATTGGTTTTTAAAATGTTATGATTTCATTTCGATTTCAGCCACATACTTGGTACTGTTATCGACCTCCTTCGGGCCGCGTTCACGCCGCAGTAGAGGTACATCGTTGTTGATCCTCGCCATAGGATCATCGCTCGCTGGGAAGCTCCGTTTCTCCGGAGGCTTATCTTTTGGTATGATTCCATGTCATTGTAGGTTCATGTACATTCAGGGGTATTGCGGGGCCCTGTCCCGTCATAGTTGTTACAAACTCTTAGAGGTCTCTAGTCCTGTTGTAAATTGGGTTTGTAAAGGATGTAACTGTTCAGGTTTTGTTATATATATGCAGAAAGGTGACCGTTTTGGTTAGCCTGTTTCTTATTTCCGCTGGTTTTTCTCTGATGTATCACTAGGGTGCCAGGGTAAGGCACCAGTCGCGGGCCCGAGGTCGGGTCGTGACAAAAAATATAAAATACTTGATTTTAAAGGCCTTGTAAAGATTTTCTGATGGTGTAGTAATTTGGTTTGAAAAGAAAACGTGTTTTGATACTACGAGTATTAGTATCGTATGGCTTTTACGTAAAAGGAGGTCTTTTTGAAAGAATGAAAGCATGTAGTACTTGGGGGTTAAAACCCGGATTGTTGGCATAAAATGGAAGTACTTGGAGTTGATAAAATTGGTGAATCAGTTTACATGTTAATAAAAGTCTAAAAGTACGTTGAACTTGCCTATGCTAGTTGTGATAGCCTTTGTTGTGCAAGTGTTTTAATTCTATGCTACCGCGTCTCTCGATTGAGGGCCGGTTATCTTGTTGTTTAGTTGAACATTATTGTTGTTATGCCATGGACTAGCTTGTTACACCCCGTAGTTCCAGAGTATGTATGTGAGGACGTACGTACGAGAATACGACATTAAGATTGGAAAGGAAGAAAGATTTGATTTTCCGACGGAAAATTTTCCGGATATTGTGAAGGAAAAAGGTTCGTAAATGGGAATTGGATTCCCAGATTTGGTATTCAGACTTCTGGGAATATAATAGAATTATGGAATTTTATTTCCGGAATTGGTCACGTGGGGCCCACGGGAGAAATTTACGGTTTTGTGGGGCCCGCTTTGTTTTCGAGATTGTGGCCAATATAAATGTTTTCGGGAGATGAAATATTTTGGACGAGTAGGAGGGCGACACGTGTCGCCCCCATGTGGCCATGTTGGCCGTTTTATGTAGACATGTGGCATTGGACCGAAATGGTGCCACTTGTCTCAAGTTTTTGTGGAACATGTTGATGGTGGGACCCACACAGACTTGTCCCAATCTCTACCACACACTTGCTTGCATCCTAGCCCTTGGTTGTCCTATAAATACCCCCCCCCCCCCCTTGTTGCAAGACTTCTTCATCAACACTTGAATTAGTTCCAAGGCAAAAATACTTCCTCCCTCTTGAGTGTGCTCTCGGCAATACCCCCCCCCCCCCTTTGACCAAAAGTTGTCCAAAAATCCTTAAACTTTTAAGTGTTCTTCCTTAAGGTGTTAGGAAGATTGTGAACCAAGTGTTAGAAAATATTTCACACCCCTAGCCTATATACACCCCCTTGGCCGAAACTTGCCAAGTTGGAACCTAAGATGTTCTTCACTTTTTGGAGTTGGATCTTGAAGAGGAGTTGGTTAGGAGCTTCTAAGGGTTGCTTCGAGTGGATTGGAACGTAAGGAATTGGAGCTAAGATTCCTAAGGATCGACTTTTAATCATTGAATAATTTTGGGCTTATCGATGTAATGATCTTTGTCCTTCTATTGTAATTGGAGATTACATATTGTAGTAGTTTATAATTGAGTTTATAATATGTGGAAGGAAGATTGAAAAGAAATAGACTGTTTGTATATTGTGGGGCGGAATTTTATACGTCCAGTAGGGCGTGTGATCCCCTTTGAGTTGTTGTATTACTGCGCCTTAAATGTGGCATGTTGGCTATTGATATCGGCCTGAAAAGTATGAGGTAAGTAGATTCAGGGAGGTCTTGCGAATTTTCCGTAAAATAAGGAACCTTATACTTAGAAATATTCTACGAAGAGAACTAGAAGTTGATAGATGTGTTGTGGTTATTATAGGTGGATATTCTACGCGCGGCATACTCGACTTGGCTAGTGGATTAAGCCGAAGAGGTATGTGATTCTTCCTATTCTCTTGAGCATGATTATTTGTGAAATATATAGTGCGGTAGATGCACGTGTGTGTAAGGAGTTGGATTTCCTTTTTGTGTCCTTGACTTGATTCTAGAGTTAAGTGACTTTCTATGAAATGTTAAGAACTTGAATTGTGTTACAAAGTTGTGAAACCTCATTCGTGAGTACTGGGTACTTGGTCTTTAAAAGAATAAAGTTATCTTAATTTCGGAAATGTGAGTAGTTGTCCTTGGTGGGTTTAAAATATAAAGTGTTATAACAGCTTTATGGGAAGTTAGTTATAACGACTTTATGAAAACGAAAGAATGGTTGTATCATTGGATTTAAAACGGTAACTTGATATTTTTAAGAAGTAATGAGGCTTAAACTATTTTGAGAAGTATATTGTTACTTGACCTTTGAAAGGAGAAGTGTTTTGTTTAAATGGAAGGCATGGTATTGTCTTGATTTGGTTTTGAAAGATAAACGACTTGATTTCGGAAAAAGAGAAGTAACTTGATTTAAAAGTATGGGTTACTTGTTTTGAAAATAGTGAGTTACTTGGGTTTTTTTTAAAGTACACTTGATTTTAAAGGCCTTGTAAAGATTTTCTGAAGGTGTAGTAATTTGGTTTGAAAAGAAAACGTGCTTTGATACTACGAGTATTAGTATCGTGTGGCTTTTAACTAAAAAAATGTCTTTTTGAAAGAATGAAAGTATGTAGTACCTTGGGGTTAAAAACCGTATTTGTTGTCATAAATTGAAAGTCTAAAAAGTATGTTAAAATTGCCTATGCTAGTTGTGATAGCCTTTGTTGGGCAAGGGTTGTATTCCTATGCTACCGCGTCTCTCGGTGGAGGGCCGATATATTATTATTATTACATGGACATGTCTGCACCGATGAAGAATTCCGGGGGCATGCGGCCATGAAGCGGGTTAAACTCCCGGTATATTATTATTATTACATGGACATGTCTGCACCGATGAGGAATTCTGGGGGCATGCGGCCATGCAGCGGGTTAAACTCCCGGTATGTTATTACTTCATGGACTAGCTCCCCATGAAGACATGTACCCGAGATGAGGGATGCCACGGGCATGTTATATACGATTATTACTCCATGGACTAGCTCCCCATGAAGACATGTACCCGAGATGAGGGATGCCACAGGCATGTTATATACGATTATTACTCCATGGACTAGCTCCCCATGAAGACATGTACCCGAGATGAGGGATGCCACGGGCATGTTATATATATATACATGTATGTATTATATATGTGTACGCCGACAGTGAGGTAGGATGCCACGGGCGCATCACATGGTTATATGTTACACCTACAGGCCGTGATGATGGAGATTCCAGGCGGGAGATATATGTATGTATTGTATATGTATGCGCAAGCGGTGAGTAGGATTCCACGCACGTCATGATTATAATTTATATCATAGCGCAGCGTGATGAGAAATTCCACAGGCATGATTGATATTGCGGGCGTGAGACCCATGGTTATATTTGAGTGATGACTTTTAGGGCGTAAGTTCCTGACATGACATAACTGCTTATATATGGTGTACTGTAGTTTGGTTATCATACATGTCTCCTGTTTTATATAGACTGTTACGATTCATTACAGTATTTTCAGTTTCACATACTTGGTACCTGTTGTCGACCTCTGGCCCGAGTGCGTTCATCTGCAGTAGAGGTACACCGTTTGCTGATCCTCGCTCATAGGGTCACAATTCCGCATTTTGGGAAGCTCCGTTTCTCCGGAGGCTTATCTTTTCGTATAGTCCCCTGTCATTGTAGGTACTTGTACATTCAGGGGTATGGCGGGGCCCTGTCCCGTCATTGTTGTTATAAAAACTCTTAGAGGTTTGTAGTACTGTTTTGGGCAGGGTTTGTAAAGGATAACTGTTCAGTGTTTATTTATATATATTTGATGAAAGGCGACTTTTTGGTCAGCCTGTTTCTTGTATCACTTTTTATTTTCATGAGTTTTATTTCCGCTGATTTTCTCTGATGTATTATCACTAGGGTGTCTGGGGTAAGACACCAGTCACGGGCCCGAGGTTGGGTCGTGACAAAAGTGGTATCAGAGCAGTTAGTCCTCGGAAAGTGTCTACAGACCGTATCTAGTAGAGTCTTGATTATCGGCGTGTTGTGCACCACACCTATAATCAGGAGGCTGCAGGATATTTAGGATTGAGTTCCATTCTTCTCACTTTGAGATCGTGCGATAGAGATGTGTTATAAGTCGGACTCCCTCTGACGTATTCTTATGTACCAGTTATGTCTCTACGCAAGGCAACCAGGGCCCAGAAGGGCAAGGCAGCAGAGGGAGCTGCTAGTGGAACACAGATGAGTACAAGGGCACATGCCCAGTCGTTACCTGTGGTAGTACTTCAGATGGGGAGTTCTGCGACGCCGCCAGCCCCAGGAGAGTTTAGAGCAGCAGCAGTATCTACTGAGACCACGATACCTGAGCCTCCAGTTTCATGACCAGGAGCCGAGGATATGGGTTACAAAGAGATGGCCCAATTACTAGCTAGGATTGTGGCGAGATATGGGGACGGACGGGAGCCGGTGGTTCCGGCAGTACCAGTGGTTCACCCTAGATCCGATAGTCTGAGACTTCGGGATTTCTTGGGTTGCAATCCACCAGAGTTTTATGGATCGAGAGCTGAGGATGATCCTCAGAAGTTTATTCGACAGATACAGCGGATCATGAAAGTTATCAAGGCCTCAGAGACAGAGTCGGTGGTATTGGGTTCACATCGGCTGCGTGATACTGCAGTCGACTGGTTTGATTCATGGGAACTGTTCCGGGGGGAGCATGCGCTTCCATCTGGTTGGGACGAGTTCTCAGGGGCATTTCTTACACACTTCTTGCCTTCGCAGATGAGGAGAGCTCGGGCAGATAGATTTATGATGTTGAGGCAGACATGGATGATAGAGTGCACCGCTACGTCACAGGGCTCGATGATTATTTAGCGGAGGGTTGCACGGGTGTAACTCTTCAGCCGGGCATGAACATTGCCAGCATCTGTGCTTATGCGCGTGGCGAGGAAACGTGAGTCGGGAATGACCAAGATCAGCAGAAGAGGGCCAGGACAGCAGGGTCCTTTGGTAACTTTCGAGGCGGCACTCGAAGTGATCGATATGTACCTCAGCCGGTACAGAGTGCTCCTCCACGGTCTTCAGGACGTTCGGGATGTTCAGGAACGGGTCAGGGCTCCAGGACATCAGGTTTCTAGGGAAGGAGGGGTGTTAGTCAGATGAAGCCACCTCTACCTCGGTGTGGTCGATGTGGTAGACCCCATCTCGGGGAGTGTCGTACTCTTTCGACAGCTTGTTATGTTTGCGGCCAGGCTATTTGGTGAGACCGTCCAGGCGGGTGGCTGGTGGGTTAGCATACCATCGGATCGATTGCGGGTTCTTCACCTTCAATAACTAGGCAGGATGTTCATACACCGGAAGGCTATGGCAGAGGTCGTGGTGGAAGTTCCAAGTTTTAGCGGTCCTTGGAACCGCCTATTTGATTTTAGGTATATCTTTAACCCTTTAGAGACTAGTATATGTTGTTATGGTGATTACATGTTAAGTGCTATGTACGGGTAGTTTTGTGTAAAATGTGATTTAGAAGCCTGGTTAGTAAAAAGGGTAAGTTTGGGTGCATAGAGATTGTGAGCCTTGGAATATTGATAAACCATAGAGGCCTTTGATGCAAGGCCGTCTTGAGTGAAATTTTTTGCGGGTGATCTTCGTCGGAGTACATAGTATACGTGGAGTATATTTGTGTGATAAGTCCATGAGTGGTGTGTAATGAAAGTGGGTAGTTGAGCTAAGAAGACCCCTAGGATTTCATGACTTGAATAGTAAGATCTGTTCCGGACTTGGAACGAGAGTTTGGCGCGAAATGGGTCGGGTTGAGGCCAGATCGCGGGTCAACCCGCTGCCCAGAACGAGATGGGGTCAGTTTGAGGTGGTCCCGCTATGTGATAGGGTCACGAGGGTGCAAGGCCCAAGTCTAGATAACCATTGTACGAGTTCGTAGACGCGTTCGACCAGAATCGGGTCGTGAAGGCTGAGAATGGCCTTAAATGAAATTGAAGCTAGTGTCATGACCAAGTTGTTGGTAGTATCCCCAAGATTTTTGAAAGCTGAGGCGATGACTGAAGTGTGGTACGTGTACTAGAAAGAGTTCGGGGTGTACGAGAAGGGTACGACGAGTAAAAAAAGAAGCGAACATGTGTTAAGAGAATGGAAGTGATCATTTTTGTGAAGTGAAGGTGCGAAGAGAGTATCCTTTAGACCATGGGTGAGAGCTTATTGTGGTGTTATACACGTTAGAGGTGATTTCTCGTTGGCTTGGATTTGAGTTTTGTCACGACCGACCGGGCGTGGATCGTGCCTTACCCGCACCCAGTAGACATACATCCAGTAATCGTGAAATATAAAAACACAACATGAAACAATGTAAAAGCACGCTTTATCCGAGGAAAAGTTGCCTTTCGGCATATTTATATAAACCTAAAGTTAACCGTTACATCCCAACTTTACAACGGGACTACGGACCTCTGGAAGTAAAACAACTATGGCGGACAGGGCCCGCCATACCGAATGAACATTAATACCTACAACATCGTGGACTATACAAAGATAAGCCTCCGAGAAACGGAGCTTCCTAAAACGCTGAGCGTGATCCTATGAGCGAGGATCGACGATCGTGTACCTCTACCCGGCATGAACGCAGCCCCAAGGAGAGTCGATAACAGTACCAAGTATGTGAAATCGAAAATCAGAAACGAAATCATAATAGTCTATATAAAACAAAAGACATATATGATAAACAATTTACGATACACAATATGTAAGCAGTCATGTCAAGTCAGGGACTCACGCCCTTAAAGTCATCACTCAAATATAACCATGGGTCTCATGCCCACAATATCAATCATGCCCGTGGAATTCCTTCCTCACTGCCGGCAGTCCATGATATAACAAGCACCAAGGAATACACATGAACACCAGGTCCCACCTGTGTCATAATAAAACCGTACGGGGTAAGTACGAAGGCATAGCCGACTACTAAGACCCAAAGTACTAACAATGCCATAAACTGTATCACGAGGTCTTTCTAGACCGCACCACATGATCGAAGCTGGCCACTCTCCCTCAGTATCAATGTGCGCGTCTAATCCTGGAGCATACTGCTGCTCCGCATAAAGCCACATAGGCGCGTGAGGTATTCCTCGCGACGGGGTAGCTAGCCGCGGTACCCTCCCCGACTCCGCATTCCGCATAGTCACATAGACCGCGTAGTCACATTGCATCGCATAAGGCACTCCTCGCATCGGGATAATACACCGGAATGATCAATCTCGAGCACGCGCTGCTCGCGATAGTCACACATCGCATAGTCCGTATAGACCCGCATCAAGGGGGTATGTGATATAATAACAATACAACGGGCTTAACGTTTAACAACGTAAGCACAACAAGAATAACCCCCTTACACAACATCACAAGATACTAACACACGTAGCAT
Source organism: Przewalskia tangutica (assembly GCA_029844215.1). NCBI lineage: Eukaryota > Viridiplantae > Streptophyta > Magnoliopsida > Solanales > Solanaceae > Przewalskia > Przewalskia tangutica. The sequence continues at coordinate 73,668,704 of CM056727.1, forward strand.
CCTAACATGTTTACTTATCAAATCAACAAGAAAGTATTACAAGGCTATCACAAACCAACACAATCAAGTTATTCACACAAGGTACTTTCTACTTTATGTTAACAAGTTCGGGTTTTTATCCCCAAAGTACTTCATACATTAACTCTTTAAAAGATCCATTTCTTTCACAAAAGTCACACAATACCCGTAGTATAAAAATAGAGTGACTATCTTTTTAAGTAAACAAAAACACTTCCCTAAGTAACAACATTATTTTCCAAACGTTCAAGTTTGCCTAATTTCAAATGCTCAAGTTTCTCATTTTCGAAAGGTTTCGTAGTTCATAGTTTTAATCACTTAATGATATAATTCTCCTTTAAAACAATTGGAGAAACATATGTCTTATATGTGAGTAGGTTATTCTTGTTTATAACAATCTTATTAAAGCAGCCATGATCTAGGAAATGTAATATCATTTTGTCTCATCTTAGCTTCTATGCAGATGGAGGTTTCTACTGGTTTTAATAATACTTAATTAGTCAATACATTTCCCTTTATTAACGATGCAGTGGTTTGTTCGATACTTATTCTGATTTCCGAAATCAGTAAAACATTATTCCTTTTACAAACCAAGTACTCATTACTCACGAATGAGGTTTCACACTTTTTAACAAAATTCATATTAATATAATTAAGTCAAGTCTCTTATCTTTTAAGATCAAGTCTCTTAACTTCTAAAATCAGTAAAACATTCTTTTTACCTCTCTTAAGTCGTTATACCTAACTTCCCATAAAGCTAGTATAACTCTTAAGCTTTTAAAACCAAGTATTACTCTTCTTTCAAAAATGATTCTTAATTCTTTTGAAATACTTCAAGATTCTTATTATTAGACTCAAGTCAAAAGACATCGCGATAAAACCACGCTCGGTTAAAACACGACGCCTCCGTACTATATATATTCTTTTAAAATATCATGCTCAAGAGGATAGGAAGAATCACATACCTCGCGACGATTTATCGACTATTAGCAAATAGCTCCAAATCGTAATCCTCGCTAGCCTTTTCCACCCTTCGAGTAGAATACGCTACTCGCAGATTCAACCTATAACGGTTATACAAGTCTATCAATGTCTAGACTACTCGGTAGAATAAATCTAGATACAAGATTCTACGGAACATTGGGCAAGACTTCCTACCACAAACTTCACAAGTCTCAGTAAATACAAATCCCATGTAAGTCTGAGTTCAATTCCTTCTTATATACTTTCCTTGTATATACCTTATACTTAATTCTTATACTTCAATGATGTAACTCTAATTACAATAGGGGACAAGATATTTACCTCGATAAGCCCATAATTATCCAAGTTTAAATGTCGATCCTGAGCAACGTTTAGCTCCTACTCTGGGCGCTCCAACCCGCTCCAAACAACCCTTAGAAGTTTCCAAACAACTTCTACTTAGCACTTCAACCAACTATGAAGATTTTTCCTTAGGGTTTCGTTTGAGACAAAAAGGACATAAGGTAGTATTTCCGGGCTCTACGTATAGAGGTATCTTTGGAATAATAACAATACTTGGAGAGTATTTTCTACCAAGAGGGGGGTGTATTTTCACGAGAACAACACCACTAGGAGGGGGGGTAGGTTTCGGCTAGCACCCCTAGGAGGGGGGGGGGTACCTCTCGGCCAAAAGGCCTCACAAAGGGGGAGGGGGAAGACTTGGACGAGAACTACACAAGAAGGGGGGAAGGATTTCAAGACTTAGAAAACATTTTGTGGATGAAGAAGTCTTCAACCAAGGGGGGGTATTTATAGGACAACCAAGGGCCAAGATCAAGACAAGTGGTGGGCAAGTGTAGGGTGAGGATTTATCCATGTGTACCTTATCCAACTACCACACAAAATATCACAAATATCCTACCTACTCCAAGACTTTGAAATCGTCCAAATGAAGCCCACAAATCCGCCAACTTGAGGGTGACAAGTGTCGCCCTCTCGTTGGTCCAAAATATTTCATCTCTCGGAAAAATCCGCAAAAATAATAAATGATATAGCCGTATTTTTCCCTTCGCAAAGTTTGGAAAACGTTTCGTCGGAAAACAATTCTTTTCGGGGGTTGTGAACAAAATTTTCGTCCCTTGCCTAATTTAAGGCTCAAACTTTTCTACGTACGCCCTCACGTACATACTCTGGAAATACGGGGTATAACATTCTCCCCTCCTTAGAAACATTCGTCCCGAATGTTCCTTCTCAAGACGGATAACGATAAAGTTCCTCTTAACTTAAACAAGTTGCCAATGCCACACATGGCCACAAAAAAACACATGCTCCAATACTTTATCCAAGTCTACGAGGAATCACCTCTAACATCACAAAAGCTTCCACCCAAAGTCTAAACGATACTCCCTTAAGAAACGATCACTTATATTCTCTTAACACATGTTCACTTCTTCCCTTACTCGTCGTACCCTTCTCGTACACTCGAACTCTTTCTCATACCTTACCACATTTCCGTTACTGCTTCAGTTTCCAAATCTCTGGGTTACTACCTCCAACTTTGGTCATCATTACTGGGAACAATCTGGATGGATCTCTGATACTTTTCCGAACATAACAACATGAAGACCGGACGTACTGCCTTCTACGTCGGAAGGCAAAGCTAACATATAGGCAACCTGGCCTATTCTTCACATGATCTAAAAAGGCCCAAAGTAACTCGGGCTAAGTTTCCTCTGTTTTCCAAAACTCGTCACCCCCGTTACGGCAGGGTACCTTCAAGAAGACCCACCTTCAACCTGAACTCCAAGCGTCGTCGCCGATTATCCGCACAACTTCTGTTGACTCTGAGCTGCCAATAACCTCTTCTGGATAAGCTTCACCCTATCCACATCCTGCTGAACAAGTATGAACCAACTATCTGAACCTTGCCAACATCGAACCAATCGACCGGCAACTTACACTTCCGCCCCTACAAGGCGTCATAAAGCGACATTCGAATACTGAAATGGTAGCTATTAAAACACTCCCTCAACAGGAGGCAACCATCCTCACAGCTACCCCTGAAATCCAAACACTGGCCCGAGGGCGAATGTGATACTGAGACTCACCTGAGTTCCTAACCCTGCCTGGTAAAACCTCCAAAAAAAAGAAACAGCCGTAAGCTGGGCTCCACTGCCTGTCATAAGGTGAAAGTAGGCACCTCGTGCAGCCTTACAACCTTCCTGATATAACATCTCGCATAACCCTCTGCCGAGTAAACGGTCTTGACTAAAAGACAAGATGGGCTGACCTCATCGGCCCGACTACTGGTCGAACGCATCCACGAACTCGTACGCTGGTTAACTAAACTTGGGCCTAACACCCTCGTGACCCTATCACAAAGCGGGACCACCCAAAACTGACCCCACCACCATACAGGCCGCGGGTTGACCCGCAATCGGTCCTTAACCCGACCCGCTATCGCGCCAAACACTTGCTCCCCGATCCGGAACAATCCCACAATCAAGTCACGAAAACCTAGTGGTCTTCTTAGCTCAACTACCCTCTTTCATTTCATACCACCCGGGACTTATCACACAGACATATCTCACGTGTACTATGCACTCCGATAAAGGTTAACATAACAAAAATCTTTTACTCAAGATGGCCTCGCCTCTAAGGTCTCCACATATAAAACTCTAAGGCTCACACTTTCCTTATCCCCAATCTTACCCGGTTAACTAACCATGATTTCTAATCACAATTAACACAATGCTATGTGAACATAACATTTAAGGTATACTTATCTTATCATACGTACTAATCTCTAGAGGGTTAAGGATCTACCTGTATCTACAGCTTCACTCCCCTTTGTCGTTTTAATCAATCCTGCCCTATTGGGCGCATAGCTAAGGAAGGTGACGAACTAGCCACTGATCCTGAAGGCTGAGTCCTCCTACTTACATCCCTCCTACAAGGACATCCTTTCGACATGGCCCGACGGCGCAGTAAGACAAGTACCAACAGAAGACGACATTCTCGGGATGGCGCTGTCCTGCGTGAACCGGAAGCCCTGGAGCTCTGACCAACTCCGGCATACCCCGAACGTCCTGAACCCTGTGTAGGACCACTCTGCACTGGTGGAGGTGCATATCTAATCTGCTGCTGAGGCGGTTCGCCTCGAAAGTCACCAAAGGACCCTGCCGATCTGGCCCTCTTCTGCTGATCTTGGTTAACCCGTCGATCCCTACGTGTTATACCCCGTAGTTCCAGGGTATATAGGTGAGGATGTACGTGCGAGAATACGACAGAAATTTTGGAAAGAAAGAAAGATGTGATTTTTCGACGGAAAAGTTTCCGGGTTTTGTGAAGGAAAAAGGTTCGTTGATGGGAATTGGATTCCCAGATTTGGTATTTGGGCTTCTTGAATTATATTATAATTATGGAATTTTATTTTCGGAATTGGTCACGTGGGGCCCACGGGAGAAATTTACGGTTTTGTGGGGCCCACTTTGTTTTCGAGATTTTTGCCTTTATGGATATTTTCGGAAGATGAAATATTTTGGACGAGTAGGAGGGCGACACGTGTCACCCCCCTAGGTGGCCTCATGGCCGAAATTTGCTAACAAGTGGCAAGACAAGTGGCCTTGTCTTGCTAGATATTTTGTGTGGACAAGTGGCCAAGTCTTGCTAGATATTTTGTGTGGACAAGTGGCTTGTGGGACCCACACACTTGTCCCCAATCTCAACCACACACTTGCCTTCATCCTAGCCCTTGGTTGTCCTATATATGCACCCTTAGTTGATGAAAACTTCCACACTTAACCATTTCAAGACAAGAAATTCCCTCCCTTCTCCCTTGACCTTGCTCTCGTTTTTGAGCCCATTTCTTGACCTAAATTTGTCCAACAATTCTTAAACTCTCAAATGTTCTTCCCTAAGGTGTTAGGAAGATTGTGTACCAAGAGTTGGAAAAGATTTCACACCTCTAACCTATTGTTCATGCCTTGGCCGAAACTTACTAGTTGGAAACCCTAAGTGTTCTTCACTTTTTGGAGTTGGTTCTTGAAGATAAGTTGGTTAGGAGCTTCTATGGGTTGCTTGTAGCGGATTGGAACGGAAAGATTTGGAGCTAAGACTTGCTTGGAGCGACATTAAGTTCTTGGATAATTTTGGGCTATTTGAGGTAGTAAACCTTAACCTCTTTGTGAATTGGTCATTATACATATATTATAAGTATATTATGGAGTATATAAAATATGGAGTAAAGTTTGGAAAAGTTGGATCTTGTTAAAAGAAAGGATTGGCCGTTTGCCATTAAAATGGTAAAAACGTATCTTACTTGTGAAGAAGTAATTAACAAAGTAACTATAACTTATATTAAGATGGAATATAAGTTGGATGACTAATGAAGTAATTGGATAAGTAAAATGGACAAAGTTGGCCAAGGACCCCAACTTAAGGACTGTATTTACTTTGGACAGTATTTACTTTGGACTGTATTTACTTTGGACAGTATTTACTTTGGACTGTATTTACTTTGGACTGTATTTACATTTCTGTTAAGGGGAAGATTGTTCAATCGCGTTCCGTTTGGGCGTGTGATCCCCTTTTTAATTATTGTATTGTTATGAAGGCGTGATAGTAAACCGCGTTACCGTTTGGGCGCGTAATCCCCTTCTTTTACTTGTTGTTATTATGGAGGCGTGATAGTAAACCGCGTTACCGTTTGGGCATGTAATCCTCTTCTTTATGTTGTTTAATTATTACGCCTTATATATATATATGGTATATATTACGGTTATTCGGGCCTTGGAGAAAGATGGAAAAGTGAGTAAAAACGGGGGAAGTGCTGCCGAATTTTCCGTAGAATTAGAGGGCTTTTTATTGGTATAAGTCTTCAATGGTAAGAAAGGTTTGATAGAAGTACTATGACCATTTTAGGAGTGGAGTACTACGTGTGGCGTGATCTACTTGGCTTAAGGAGTAGCCGACGGGTTGAAGTACTTGGAGCGTTTTTCTATTTGTCGATAATCGTCGCGAGGTATGTGAACCTCTTCCTATATTTTCTAGCATGATTGTTGTGAACTATGTAGTACGGTAGACGTACATGTGCTAAGTGATTTGGTTGGTTTAAAACATAGGGTGTTATAATAGCTTTATGGGAAGTTAGTTATAACGACTTTATGTAGGTAAAAAAATGGTTTATTGATTGTAGAAAGATAAGAGACTTGACTTATACACGACTTGATTTTGAAAGTTAAGAGACTTGATCTTGAAAGATAAGAGACTTGACTTAGTTTGACTTGTTATGAATTTTGTTAAAATGTTGTAAAAACCTCATTCGCGAGTAATGAGTAGTTGGTTTTAAAGAATAATGTTTCTTGATTTGGAAATGAGATTAAGTATCGAACAAACCATTGCAGCGTTAATAAAGGAAATGTATTGACTAATTGTTATTAAAACCAGTAGAAACCTCCATCTGCATAGAAGCTAAGATGAGACAAAATGATATTACATTTCTAGATCATGGCCGCTTTTATAAGATTGTAATAGACAAGAAAAACATACTCACATAAGGCATATGTTTCTCAAATTTGTTTTAAAGGAGAATTATATTCTTAAGTGATTAAAACTATGAACTACTGAAACCTTTCAAAATGAGAAACTTGAGCATTTGAAATTAGGCAAACTTGAACGTTTGGAAAATAATGTGTTACTTGATTTTACAAGGGAAGTGTTTTGGTTTACTTAAAAGATAGTCACTCTATTTTATACTACGAACATTGTGTGACTTTTGTGAAAGAAACGTATCTTTTTAAAAGAGTTAATGTATGTAATACTTTAGGGTCATAACCGGGATTTTGGCATAAAATGATAGTACCTTAAGTTGAGTGTAACTTGCCTATCTTTGCGAGTGATATCCTTGTTGAGCAAGTCGTATTTTACTCGACTAGGTTCGTAGGATGAACGTGGAATTTATTTCACTCGACTACCGCGTTCATGGGATTAACCGGGAATGTATTTCACTCGACTACCGCGTTCATGGGATGAACCGGGAATGTATTTCACTCGACTACCGCGTCCATGGGATGGACCGGGAATGTATTCCATCCGACTACCGAGTTCATGAGATGAACCGGGAATGTATTCCACACGTTTCTCTACTGGGTCCATGAGATGGGCCGAGACATGTTATACGTATCACCTGGTTTGTACCTAGATCGCCGCGGTGAGGAAGGAGTTCCACGGGCATGAGGGATGACTTTGAGGGCGTGAGTCCCTGACTTGACATGACTGCTTTTATGTTATGAGCTGTAGTTTGGTTATCATACATGTCTCCTGTTTTATATAGACTGTTATGATTTCATTTACAGTATTTTTCAGTTTCACATACTTGGTACTGTTATCGACCTCCTTGGGCTGCGTTCATGCCGCAGTAGAGGTACATCGGTTGTGGATCCTCGCCATAGGATCACAACAGCGTATTAGGAAGCCGTTTCTCGGAGGCTTATCTTTTGGTATGTTACCACAGTGCATAGGTTCTTGTACATTCAGGGGTATGGCGGGGCCCTGTCCCGTCATAGTTATTGTCACTTCTTAGAGGTCTGTAGTACTGTTGTGGGCAGAGTTTGTAAAAAGGATAACTGTTCGGGTTTTATGAATATATATACAGAAGGCAACTGTTTTGGTTGGCCTGTTTATTTATCATGTCTCTTGTTTCATGTTTATGTTTTTATTTCCGCTGATTCTCTCTGATGTTGTATCACGAGGGTGCCCGGGGTAAGACACCAGTCACGGGCCCCGGTTCGGGTCGTGACAAAAGTGGTATCGAGCGCTTAGTCTCGGAAAGTGTCTACGCACCGTGTCTAGTAGAGTCTTGATTATCGGTGTGTTGTGCACCACATCTATAATCAGGAGGCTGCAGGACATTTAGGATTGGTTTCTATTCTTCTCACTCTAAGATCGTGCCTTAGAGCTGTGTTATAAGTTGGACTCCCTCTGACGTATTCTTATGTGCCAGTTATGCCTCCACGCAAGGCAATCGGGGCCCAGAAGGGCAAGGCAGCCGAGGGAGCTGTGAGTAGAGCACGTAGGGTTACCGGCGCAGGCCCGATCGTTACCGAGATAGTGCTTGACGGCGAAGTTTTGCGCGCCGCCCAGCGCCGGCGAGTTTAGAGTCGCAGCGATGGCTGCCGAGACTACAAGACTGAGCCTCGGTCCACGGCTGGAGCGGATGAGATGGGTACAAGGAGATGTCGATTCATCGCGGTCGTGGCCGATATGAGAGAAGGCTGGATCAGGCGATTCACCCCAAGAGCACCGTAGTTCACCCCGGCAGCGCATTTGAGACTACGGGACTTTCGAGTTGTAGCCCGCCAAAGATTCTATGGATCGAGGCGAGGATGACCTCGAGGAGTTTATCCGACAACACGGATCATGAGTGATCGAGTCTCGCAGGCGAGTCGGTGGTATTCGGTTCGCATCACCGCGTGATACCGCAATGATCGTTTGATTCACGGGAATCGTCCCGAGGAACATGCGCTCCAGCAGTTTGGGCGAGTTTTCAAGGGCATTTCTTGCACATTTCTTTCCTCCACAGATGAGAGGGCTCGGCCGACAAATTTTTGACGCGTTAAAGCGGCCGCGCGACGGTTAGGAGTACAACGTGGAGTTTGACTCGTTGGCTCGGTATGTCCCGCCTTAGTGACCGATATGGAGGACAGAGTGCACCGCCACGCCACCGCTCGATGATTACTTGGCGAGGCTTGTTCGGTGTAGCTCTTCAGGGCATGGACATTGCCGCACGCAGCTCATGCACTTGGATGCGAGGCACGGAGAGGTCGATGGAATGACCGGATCGTGAAGAAGGCGTAACAGCAGGGTCCTTTGGTAACTTGCGAGGCGGACAGCCTCAGCGGCAGGCTAGTTATGCACCTTCGCCAGTACAGAGTGGTCCTCGCGCCTTCGGGACGCTCGGTATTCGGAGCTGGTCGTGGTTCCGTGGCTTCGTTCGCGATATACGTGAGTTCTAGCCGCAGGATTCATGTCCCCTCGGTGTGCGATGTGGCGGCGCCATCGGGAATGTCGTCTTTTATCGGTGCTTGTTTCACTGCGGCCGTCGAGCCATGTGACGAGAGAATGTGCTTATAGGAGGGTACCGGCAGACGTACGCGACTACCAGATCGATGGCGGGTTCATCGCCTTCTACTATGCGCCTGCAGTGTGCCTATGATTAGAGTGAAGCGGTAGATACAGTATATCCTTAACCCTCTAGAGTTTTGTTTTGCGATATGATGATCTTATTATTGTGTGCTGTATGCAGATAGCATTGTGTTAAGTATAACTTAGAGAACATGACTAGTCAAGAGGTAAGTTTGGGGTCATGGAAGGTGTGAACCTTAGAATATTATGTGGAGACCTTAGATGCAGTAGTCTTGAGTAAAAGATTTGTTTATGATTGACCTTTGTCTGAGTGCATAGTATACGAGGGGTAAAAAATTGTGTGATAAGTCCCCAGTGGTGTGAATTATATAAGGATAGTTATGATAAGAAGACCACTAGGTTTGCGTAACTTGATTAGTGAGATTGTTCGGATCGGAACAAGAGTTTGGCGCGCAAACGGGTCGGGTTGAGGCAAGGTTGCGTGTCAACCCGCAGCCGGTTTGGGGGTCGGTTCGAGGTGGTCCGCCAGCGGTAGGTCACGAGGTGCTAGGCCAGGTTTAGGTAACCATCGACGGGTTCGTGGACGCTTCGACCAGAATCGGATCGTGAAGGCGGGAATGGCCTTAGAGTAAATTGAAGCTAGTGGAGCTGTTGTGAGATTAGAAATGATTCTCGTTGGCTTGGATTTGAGTTTTGCGCACATGTTATATTACGGCCATTGGTGGCGTGATCGGTTTGTAAGTATAGTAGTGAAGACTATACCGACGCAAGTACGTTTGGAGACTTAGAAGGAACATTCGGGACGAATGTTTCTAAGGAAGAATGTTATACCGTAGTTCCGGGTATATAGGTGAGGATGTGCGTGCGAGAATACGGCGTAAATTTTGGAAAGAAAGAAAGATGTGATTTTTCACGGAAAAGTTTCCGGTTTTGTGAAGGAAAAAGGTTCGTTGATGGGAATGGATTCCAGTTTGGTATTTGGGCTTCTTGAATTATATTAGAATTATGGAATTTTATTTCGGAATTGGTCACGTGGGGCCACGGAGAAATTCTGATTTTGTAGGGCCCACTTTGTTTTGAGATTTTTGCCTTTATGGTTATTTTCTAAGATGAAATATTTTGACGAGTAGGAGGGTGACACGTGTCACCCCCAGGTGGCCTCACGGCCGAAATTTGCTAACAAGTGGCAAGACAAGTGGCCTTGTCTTGCTAGATATTTGTGTGGACAAGTGGCCAAGTCTTGCTAGATATTTTGTGTGGACAAGTGGCTTGTGGGACCCACACACACTTGTCCCCAATCTCAACCACACACTTGCCTTCATCCTAGCCCTTGGTTGTCCTATATATGCACCCTTAGTTGATGAAAACTTCCACACTTAACCATTTCAAGACAAGAAATTCCCTCTTCTCCTTGACCTTGCTCTCGTTTTGAGCCCATTTCTTGACCTAAATTTGTCCAACAATTCTTAAACTCTCAAGTGTTCTTCCCTAAGGTGTTAGGAATATTGTGTACCAAGAGTTGGAAAAGATTTCACACCCCAACCTATTGTTCATGCCTTGGTGAAACTTACTAGTTGGAAACCCTAAGTGTTCTTCACTTTTTGGAGTTGGTTCTTGAAGAGAAGTTGGTTAGGAGCTTCATGGGTTGCTTGTAGTGGATTGGAACGGAAAGATTTGGAGCTAAGACTTGCTTGGAGTGACATTAAGTTCTTGGATAATTTTGGGCTATTTGAGGTAGTAAACCTTAACCTCTTTGTGAATTGGTCATTATACATATATTATAAGTATATTATGGAGTATATAAAATATGGAGTAAAGTTTGGAAAAGTTGGATCTTGTTAACTTGTTAAAAGAAAGGATTGGCGCTTGCCATTAAAATGGTAAAAACGTATCTTACTTGTGAAGAAGTATTTAACAAGTAACTATAACTTATATTAAGATGGAATATAAGTTGGATGACTAATGAAGTAATTGGATAAGTAAAATGGACAAAGTTGGCCAAGGACCCCAACTTAAGGAGTATTTACTTTGGGTATTTACTTTGATCGTATTTACATTTACATTAAGGAAGATTGTTCAATCGCGTCCGCTTGGGCGTGTGATCCTTTTTAATTATTGTATTGTTATGAAGGCGTGATAGTAAACCGCTACCGTTTGGTAGCGTAATCCCTTCTTTACTTGTTGTTATTATGGGCGTGATAGTAAACCGCGTTACCGTTTGGGCGTGTAATCCCTTCTTTATGTTGTTTAATTATTACGCCTATATATATATATGGTATATATTACGGTTATTCTGCCTTGGAGAAAGATGGAAAAGTGAGTAAAAGCGGGAAGTCTTGCGAATTTTCCGTAGAATTAGAGGGCTTTTTATTGGTATAAGTCTTCAATGGTAAGAAAGGTTTGATAGAAGTACTATGACCATTTTAGGAGTGGAGTACTACGTGTGGCGTGATCTACTTGGCTTAAGGAGTAGCGGGTTGAAGTACTTGGGCGTTTTGCTATTTGTCGATAATCGTCGCGAGGTATGTGAACCTCTTCCTATCTTTTCTAGCATGATTGTTGTGAACTATGTAGTACGGTGAGCGTCATGTGCTAAGTGATTTGGTTGGTTTAAAACATAGGGTGTTATAATAGCTTTATGGGAAGTTAGTTATAACGACTTTATGTAGGTAAAAGAATGGTTTATTGATTGTAGAAAGATAAGATACTTGACTTATACGACTTGATTTTGAAAGTTAAGAGACTTGATCTTGAAAGATAAGAGACTTGACTTAGTTTGACTTGTTATGAATTTTGTTAAAATGTTGTAAAAACCTCATTCATGAGTAATGAGTAGTTGGTTTTAAAAGAATAATGTTTCACGATTTCGAAATGAGATTAAGTATCGAACAAACCATTGCAGCGTTAATAAAGGAAATGTATTGACTAATTGTTATTAAAACCAGAGAAACCTCCATCTGCATAGAAGCTAAGATGAGACAAAATGATATTACATTTCCTAGATCATGGTCGCTTTATAAGATTGTAATAGACAAGAACAACCTACTCACATAAGGCATATGTTTCTCAAATTTGTTTTAAAGGAGAATTATATTCTTAAGTGATTAAAACTATGAACTACGAAACCTTTCGAAAATGAGAAACTTGAGCATTTGAAATTAGGCAAACTTGAACGTTTGGAAAATAATGTGTTACTTGATTTTACAAGGGAAGTGTTTTGGTTTACTTAAAAGATAGTCACTCTATTTTATACTACGAACATTGTGTGACTTTTGTGAAAGAAACGTATCTTTTTAAAAGAGTTAATGTATGTAATACTTTAGGGTCAGAACCGGGATTTTGGCATAAAATGATAGTACCTTAAGTTGTGTGTAACTTGCCTATGTTTGCGTGTGATAGCCTTATTGTGCAAGTACTGTATTTTACTCGACTAGGTTCGTAGGATGAACCGAGAATGTATTTCACTCGACTACCGCATTCGTAGGATGAACCGAATGTATTTCACTCGACTACCGCGTTCATGGATGAACCGAATGTATTTCACTCGACTACGCGTCCGTGGGATGGACCGGAATGTATTCCATCCATCACCGAGTTCATGAGATGAATCGGGAATGTATTCCACACGTTTCTATACTGGGTCCATGAGATGGGCTGAGACATGTTATACGTATCACATGGTTTGTACCTAGACTGCCGGCAGTGAGGAAGGAGTTCCACGGGCATGAGGGATGACTTTGAGGGCGTGAGTCACGACTTGACATGGCGCTTTTATGTTATGAGTTGTAGTTTGGTTATCATACACGTCTCTGTTTTATATAGTATTATGATTTCATTTCTGATATTTTGATTTCACATACTTGGTACTGTTATCGACCTCCTTGAAGTGCGTTCATCTGCAGTAAGTACATCGGTTGTGGATCCTCGCTCATAGGATCACGCAGTTCAACGTATTGGGAAGCCGTTTCTCGAGGCTTATCTTTTGATATATTACCACGAGTGCAGAGGTTCTTGTACATTCTGGGTATGGCGGGGCCACTGTCCGTCATAGTTATTGTCACTTCTTAGAGTCCAGTAATCTTGTTGTGGCGAGTTTGTAAAAGGATAAGCTGTTGGGTTTTATGAATATATATCTAAGGCAACTGTTTTGGTTGGCCTGTTTATTTATCATGTCTCTTGTTTCATGTTTATGTTTTTATTTCCGCTGATTCTCTCTGATGTTGTATCACGAGGGTGCCCGGGGTAAGGCACCAGTCACGGGCCCCGGTTCGGGTCGTGACACTACGTTTCTCGGCCTGCTGTGCATAAGCCCGTACGCAGACCATGCTCAAGCCTGACTGAAGAGCTACTCTTGCACAACCCTCTCTTAGATAGTCATCAAGACCCGTGATAAATCTGTACATCATATACTCTCTGGTAGCTACATCCTTAGCTAGTAACAGGGTCGTCTCTTTGCAATCTATACTTTCATCGGTTGTGGGCGAAGGCTCATATATCATGCGCGCAGGAGCTATTGCATTGTGCTAAACTCTGCTGGGGCTGGCGACGTCGCAGAACTCCCCGAATGAAGCACCACCTCAGGTGATGATTGGGCCCGTGCCCTAGTAACCCTCTGTGCTCTACTTGCAGCTCCGCGCTTGCCTTCTACAGGCCGGGTTGCCTTACGCGGAGGCATAACGGTAAGGAAAGAAATATGTTAGAGGGGTCCAACTCATAACACAGCTCTAAGCACGATCTCAGAGTGAGAAGAATGGAAACCAATCCTAAATATCCTATAGCCTCCTGATTATTGGTGTGGTGCACAACACACCGATAATCAAGACTCTACTAGATACGGTTTGTAGACACTTTCCGAGGATTAATCGCTTCGATACCACTTTTGTCACGACTGAACCGGGCGTGGCGGTGCCTTACGGGCACCCAAGTAGACATACATCGAGTGTCTGAATATAAAAACACAACATGAAACAATGTAAAAGAGGCACAGTTTATCTGAGGAAAAATTGCCTTTCGGCATATATATATAAACCCAAAGTGAACAGTTACATCCCAACTTTACAACGGGACTACAGACCTCTAAGGAAGTAAAACAACTATGGCGGGACAGGTCCCCGCCATACCCGGAATGAACATTAATACATACAACATCAGGGACTATACCAAAGATAAGCCTCCGGAGAAACGGAGCTTCCCAAAACGCTGAACTGTGATCCTATGAGCGAGGATCGACGACTGGTGTACCTCTACCTGCGGCATGAACGCAGCCCCCCGAAGGAGGTCAGTACAACATGTACCAAGTATGTGAAACTGAAAATACTGTAAACGAAATCATAATAGTCTATATAAAAAAAAGACATATATGATAAACAATTTACGATACACAATATGTAAGCAGTCATGTCAAGTCAGGGACTCACGCCCTTAAAGTCATCACTTAAATATAACCATGGTTCTCATGCCCACAATATCAATCATGCCCGTGGAATTCCTTCCTCACTGCCGGCAGTCCATGATATAACAAGCACCAAGGAATACACATGAACACGTGTCCCATGTGTCATAATAAAACCGTGCGGGGTAAAATGCGAAGGCATAGCCGACTACTAAGACCTACAGTGCCAACAATGCCATAAATCGTATCACGAGGTATTTCTAGACCGCACTACATGATCGGCCGCCACTCTCCTCAAGATCAATGGCGCGTCTAATCCTGGAGCATATCGCTCGCGTGATACCACACATAGGCCCGCATGAGGTATTCCTCGACGGTAGCTAGCCCGCGGTACCTCACGGACTCCGCGATTCGCATAGTCACATAGACCGCGTAGTCACACAGACCGCATAAGGCACTCTCCGCGTCGGGATAATACACCGGAATGATCAATCTCGAGCGTGCGCCGCTCGCGTAGTCACATGACGCATAGGCCGTATAGACCGTCAAGGGTGGCAAGCCCTCGGTATAACAAGTCAAGGGGGTATGTGATATAATAACAGTACAACGGGCTTAACGTTTAACAACGTACGCACAACAAGAATAACCCCCTTACACAACATCACAAGATACTAACACACGTAGTATCCTAACATGTTTACTTATCAAATCAACAAGAAAGTATTACAAGGCTATCACAAACCAACACAATCAAGTTATTCACACAAGGTACTTTCTACTTTATGTTAACAAGTTCGGGTTTTTATCCCCAAAGTACTTCATACATTAACTCTTTAAAAGATCCGTTTCTTTCACAAAAGTCACACAATACCCGTAGTATAAAAATAGAGTGACTATGTTTTTAAGTAAACAAAAACACTTCCCTAAGTAACAACATTATTTTCCAAACGTTCAAGTTTGCCTAATTTCAAGTGCTCAAGTTTCTCATTTTCGAAAGGTTTCGTAGTTCATAGTTTTAATCACTTAATGATATAATTCTCCTTTAAAACAATTGGAGAAACATATGCCTTATATGTGAGTAGGTTATTCTTGTTTATAACAATCTTATTAAAGCAACCATGATCTAGGAAATGTAATATCATTTTGTCTCATCTTAGCTTCTATGCAGATGGAGGTTTCTACTGGTTTTAATAATACTTAATTAGTCAATACATTTCCCTTTATTAACGCTGCAGTGGTTTGTTCGATACTTATTCTGATTTCCGAAATCAGTAAAACATTATTCCTTTTACAAACCAAGTACTCATTACTCACGAATGAGGTTTCACACTTTTTAACAAAATTCATATTAATATAATTAAGTCAAGTCTCTTATCTTTTAAGATCAAGTCTCTTAACTTCTAAAATCAGTAAACCATTCTTTTTACCTCTCTTAAGTCGTTATACCTAACTTCCCATAAAGCTAGTATAACTCTTAAGCTTTTAAAACCAAGTATTACTCTTCTTTCAAAAACGATTCTTAATTCTTTTGAAATACTTCAAGATTCTTATTATTAGACTCAAGTCAAAAGACATCGCAGTAAAACCACGTTCAGTTAACACACGTACGTCTACCGTACTATATATATTCTTTTAAAATATCATGCTCAAGAGGATAGGAAGAATCACATATCTCGCGACGATTTATCGACTATTAGCAAATAGCTCCAAAGTACTGTAATCCTGCTAGCCTTTTCCACCCTTCGAGTAGAATACGCTACTCGCAGTACTTCAACCTATAACGGTTATACAAGTCTATCAATGTCTAGACTACTCGGTAGAATAAATCTAGATACAAGATTCTACGGAAAATTGGGCAACACTTCCACTGCACAAACTTCACAAGTCTACTGTAAATACAGTCCTATGTAAGTACAGTTCAATTCCCTTCTTATATACTTTCCTTGTATATACCTTATACTTAATTCTTATACTTCAACAGTATGTAACTCTAATTACAATAGGGGGACAAGATATTTACCTCGATAAGCCCATAATTATCCAAGTTTAAATGTCGATCCTGAGCAACGTTTAGCTCTACTGCAGGCGCTCCACCACGCTCCAAACAACCCTTAGAAGTTTCCAAACAACTTCTACTTAGCACTTCAACCAACTATGAAGATTTTTCCTTAGGGTTTCGTTTGAGACAAAAAGGACATAAGGTAGTATTTCCGGGCTCTACGTATAGAGGTATCTTTGGAATAATAACAATACTTAGAGAGTATGTTCTACCAAGAGGGGGGTGTATTTTCACGAGAACAACACCACTAGGAGGGTAGGTTTCGGCTAGCACCCTGGGAGGGGTACCTCTCGGCAAAAGGCCTCAAAGGGGAGGGGAAGACTTGGACGAGAACTACAGAAGGGAAGGATTTCAAGACTTAGAAAACATTTTGTGGATGAAGAAGTCTTCAACCAAGGGGTATTTATAGGACAACGAGGCGAGATCAAGAAAAGTGGTGGGCAAGTGTAGGGTGAGGATTTACCCATGTGTACCTTATCCAACTACCACACAAAATATCACAAATATCCTACCTACTCCAAGACTTTGAAATCGTCCAAATGAAGCCCACAAATCCGCCAACTTGAGGGTGACAAGTGTCGCCCTCTCGTTGGTCCAAAATATTTCATCTCTCGGAAAAAAATCCGCAAAAATAATAAATGATATAGCCGTATTTTTCCCTTCGCAAAGTTTGGAAAACGTTTCGTCGGAAAACAATTCTTTTCGGGGGTTGTGAACAAAATTTTCGTCCCTTGCCTAATTTAAGGCTCAAACTTTTCTACGTACGCCCTCACGTACATACTCTGGAAATACGGGGTATAACACCAACTACCAGATACCAAAGTCGTACTAACAATACTATATAACCATACCACGAAGCTGACACGGGGCAAGTACGAAAGCCAACTACGGATACCGCGCGATCACGTCGATGGGGGCAATCTGAGCTAACTACGGATACCAAGGCCGTGATCACGAGACTTCGCCACAAAACTGAACGGGGCAAGTGCGAAGGCTAACTACCAGATACCAAAGCCGAATCAGCCACGACCGGGGCAAATACGAGAGCCAACCACCGTGATACGGTGAATCGGTAAAACCCATGGAGGTGGTCCATGGAATGACACTATCGAAGCGATCGGGGCAAGTACCAAAACCAACTACGGAACCAACTCGCATCAACGGCGGGGCAAGTACGAGGGCAAACTACCAGATACCAAGGCGAATCAAGAAACCTCGTGGAGAGCTAGTCCATGGAACAACAATCTAATGGAACCATACCGTGGGCCCAACGTGTCAGTAGGTCCAAGGATATAACAAGACAACACTCCTAGTGGAAGCATACCCGTGGGCCACCCATCGTGTCAGTATGTCCATCAATCAACCAGATAGCCGGCCCTCCATCGAGAGACTCGGTAGCACAGAATCAAAACACTTGCACAACAAAGGCTATCACATCAAGCATAGGTAAGTTCAACGTACTCATAGACTTTCATTTTATTTACAACAAATTGGTTCACCATTTATATAAACTCAAGTACTCCTATTTTGTGCCAACAATCCGGGTTTCAACCCTAAAGTACTACGTACTTAAATTCTTTCAAAAGATCCCTTTCTTTTACAAAAGTCATACAATACCCATAGTATCAAAAATAGAGTAATTATCATTTCAAGTAAACCAAAACCATTTCCACACCTTATTTTGAAATAAGCCAAGACAACACCATGCTTTCTTTTAAAACCAATTTAAGACAAAACCATGCCTTCTTTTTAAACCATTTTAAGACAA
Source organism: Przewalskia tangutica (assembly GCA_029844215.1). Lineage (NCBI taxonomy): Eukaryota > Viridiplantae > Streptophyta > Magnoliopsida > Solanales > Solanaceae > Przewalskia > Przewalskia tangutica. The sequence continues at coordinate 73,687,049 of CM056727.1, forward strand.
AACCATGCCTTCTTTTAAAACCATTTTAAGACAAAACCATGCCTTCTTTTAAACCAAAAACTCTTCAATTCCTCAAGTCCCTTTTCTTTTAGAAATCAAGTTCCTTACTTTGGAATTTAAGAAAATTCAATACTTGTTATTAATGATCTTATTAAAGTAGCCATTATCTAGGAAATGTAATACAATTTTGTCTTATCTTAGCTTTTATGCAAATGGAGGTTTCTACAGGTTTTAATACTAATTAATTAGTCAATACATTTTCCTTTATTAACGCTGCAGTGGTTTGTTCGATACTTATTCTCATTTCCGAAATCAATATAACTTATTCCTTTTTAAAACCCAATTACACATTTCTTATAAATGCGGTTTCACAACTTTTTAACACAAACCAAGTCCTTAATAATTCACATCAAGTCATTTATAAGTTAAGTCTCTTATCTTTTAAAAACCACAAACCATTTCTTTACCTACATAAAGTTGTTATAACAAACTTCCCATAAAGCCATTATAACACTTTATGTTTTAAACCAACCAAATTCGTTTAGCACACGTACGTCTATCGTACTACATAGTTCACACAATCATGCTAGAAAAGATAGGAAGAGGTTCACATACCTCGCGACGATTATCGACAATTAGCAAAACGCTCCAAAGTACTGTAACCCTGCTAGCCTTTTTGTCACGACCCGATCCCGGGCCCGTGACTGGTGTCTTACCCCGGGCACCCTAGTGATACAACATCAGAGAAAACCAGCGGAAATAAAAACTTAAAGATGAACATGATACAAGATAATGAAACAGGCCAACCAAACGGTTACCTTCCAATAAAATATATATAAACAACTCTTTTTAAAACGAACAGTTTAATCCTTTTTACAAAACCACCTTACACGGTGCTACGGACCTAAGAGTTTATACAACAACTATGACGGGACAGGGCCCCGCCATACCCCTGAATGTACAAGAACCTACAGACTCAGGGTAACATACCAACAGATAAGCCTCCGAAGGAACGAAGCTTCCCAAAACGCTGAAATGAGATCCTAAACGCGGGGATCGACAGCCGATGTACTCCTACCTGCGGCATGAACGCAGCCCCCCGAAGGAGGTCAGTACAACAGGTACCAAGTATGTGAAGCGTAAAAATCGTAAATGAAATCATAATAGTCTATAAAAGCGAGAGACGGTATGATAACCAAACTACGATACACACATAATTATATCAATTCAGTGGTCTCACGCCCACAACATCAATCTGCGTGAGTACCTTCCGCCGCTGGCGATGCATGATATGATAACAACAAGACGACAATCCAAATAGGAGCATACCCGTGCGCTACGATCGTGTCGGTATGTCCAAAGGGAACAAATAAGACAACATTCCAAATGGAAGCATACGTGCGCTACGATCGTGTCGGCGTGTCCAAAAGGAAACAATAAGACAAGATTCCAAATGGAAGCATACGTGCGCTACGATCGTGTCGGCATGTCCAAAGGAAACAATAAGACAAAGATTCGGTAATCAAAGTGGAAGCATACGTGCGCCACGCATCGTGTCGATATGTCCAAAGCGATTAACAAAAGTAACACTATCAACGAGAACGTGCTGTGGAATTTATCCGCCACCACGGCCACGTCCAAGTAAGTTCTCAACAAGTCAACCGATCCTCCATCGAGAGCCAGAGTATAGAAACACAATTCTTGCACAACAAAGGCTATCACAACAAGCATAGGCAAGTTTATACACAACTCAAGTACTTCCATTTTATGCCCAAGTTCGGTTTTAACTCCTAAAGTACTACGTCGTTAAATTCCTTTTAAAGAGATTTATTCCTTTTATAAAAGTCACCCGATACCCGTAGTATAAAAATAGAGTGACTTATATCTTTTAAGTAAACCAAAACAACTTCCATACTTTCTTTTAAAGTCAAGTTACCACGTTAAAACCAATGATAAAACCTTTCTTTTGTTTTCATAAGGTCGTTATAACTAACTTCCCATAAAGTCGTTATAACACCTTATGCTTTAGACCATTTTAAGACAACACAATGCCTTTCTTTTCCTAAGGTTCCAGCTTTGCCTAATTTTAATTACTAAGTCTCTTTTGAAAAGTTTCATAGTTCAATGTCTTAATCTCTTTTAAAACAATTGAGTAACATATGCCATAAAGTAGTAGTTATTCTTGTTCATAATCAATCTTATTAAGCTGCCATGATCTAGAAAATGTAATATCATTTTGTCTCATCTTAGCTTCTATGCAGATGGAGGTTTCTACTGGTTTTAATAATACTTAATTATTCAATACATTTTCCTTTATTAACGCTGCAGTGGTTTGTCGATACACATTCTGATTTCCGAAATCAGTAAAACATTATTCCTTCCAAAAACCAAGTACTCATTACTCACGAATGAGGTTTCACACAAACATCCATATTAAGTCAAGTCTCTTATCCTTTAAGAATAAGTCTCTTAACTTCTAAACCATTAAACCATTCTTTTTATCTCTCTTAAGGCGTTACACCTAACTTCTCATAAAGCTGGTATAACTCTTATGTTTTCAAACCAAGTACACACTTCTTTCAAAAAGGTTTCTTAATCTTTTAGAATACTCCAAGGTTCTTTTACATCCAGTCGGTTATAAGTCAAATCAATTATCTTTTAAAAACCACAAAGCATTTCTCATGTACATAGAGTCATATAACTACTTCCCATAAAGCCGTTATAACACTTTATGTTTAAAGACAATCAAATACATTTAACACGTACGACGTCTACCGCACTACATAGTTATACACATATCATGCTAGAACAGATAGGAAGAGGTTCACATACCTCGCGACGAGTATCGACTAATAGCAAAACGCTCCAAGTACTCAAAGCGATGCTACACTCTCGATCAAGCGGATTACTCCACACGTAGTACTACAACCTATAGAGGCCACAAAGCGCCTATTAATATCTTTAGATCTCAATGTAGAATATTCTACAGAAAATTCGGCAAAGACCTCCCCCACACACAGCGTAAATCTCCTCCTCTATCGAGGCCGCTACCAAGCCAACTGGGGGTTAACACGCCTAACCGGACGCGTACAATTCTACTCACAAGAATACTACACGCTCATGTCTGATACCCTATGTAATTACGATTCACCACTTCTTAAAATTCAGCTTAAGTCGCAAGACATTGCCGTAAGTATTATTCAAAGCTTAAGTCAAAAGACATTGCCGCACAATTATAATGTTCGTACTATATAGTATACATCAACTATATATTCCTACAACATGTAATTTCCAATTACAATAGAAGGTCAAGAGTGTTTACCTCGATAAGCCCAAAATTATCCGAGTTTATATGTCGATCCTGAGCAAGGTTTAGCTCCTACTCCGTGCGTTCTAACCCGCTCCAACCAACCCTTAGAAGTTCTAACCAACTTCTACTTATAACTTCAACTACGGGTGAAGATTTACTTAGGGTTTCGTTTTTGTGACTGAGGGAAGTATAATGGTATTTTCTGGGCTTGTATAAATGTAACCTTGGGAATACTACAAGGTATTTGGGCCAAGGTATTTGGACATAATAACAATACTAGGAGAGTATTTCTATACCACAACAAGAGGTATTTATACGAGACAACTAGGCTAGGGGGTGTGTACCCTCGCCAAGCCTCTACAAAGGGGGGGGTAGGTTTCGGCCAAGGGGCCTTCAAGAGGGGGAGGGGTGTGTGGCGGACGAGATCACAAGAGGGAGAGGGAGGGTTTGAGACTTAGAAAGATTGCTCAATTTTTGAATGAAGAATGTCTTCAACTAGAGGGGTATTTATAGGTCAAGTGAAAGCCAACCAATGGCCAAGATGAAGACAAGTGTGGTGCAAGTGTAGGGCTAGATTTCAACCATGGACCTTATCCATCTACCACACCAACTTGCACAAATATCCTACCTAACCCAAGGCACAAAAACGTGCCTTTGCTTGCCTTTGCCGTCCACTTCACGCCCAATGTGAGGTGACACATGTCACCCTCCCGCTGGTCCAAAATGTTTCGTCTCGGAAAAATCCGCAAAATTATAAATGACATAGCCGGAATTTTCCCTTCAAAGTCAGGAAACGTTTCGAAAAATGACTCCTTTGGTAGCTATGCACAAATTCGAACCTATGCCTACTTTAAGGCTCAAATTGTATACGCACGCCTCACGTATATACTATGGAAATACGGTATAACATTCTCCCTCCTTAGAAACATTCGTCCGAATGTTCCTTCTCAAACAGATAACGGTTCTTCTAACAAGTTGCCAACGCCACACCGCCACGAAATATCACACGTTCTCTTCCTTCCTTACTCGTCGTGCCTTCTGACACTTGAACTCCTCTAGCATAATGCATCACACTTCGCCATCGCTTTCCCAAAACTTTGGAGTCACCACCTCCAAACTTGGTCATCTTACTAGCTTCAATCTCCTTAAGGCCATTCCCGCCTTCACGATCCGCCGTCGAACATATCCACGAACTCATACGATGGTTATCTATTCACGGGCCTAGCACCCTCGTGACCCTACCACGGCGGGACCACCCAGCTGACCCCACTTTGAATGCCGGCGGTTGGCCCCCAACATGGCCCCAACCCGACCCACTTACGCATCAAGCTCTTGTTCCCGATCCGAACAATCTTATTTATACTGGTCATGAAAGCTACCACTTCCATTACACACTACCTGTGGACTTTATCACACAAAACGTTCTAGGCATAAAAATGCACTCGACAAGGATCACTTGCAAAACTGTACTCAAGACGGCTTTACATCTAAGGTCTCAACTGTAATATTCTAAGGTTCATCATTTTCTCACCTCAAGCTTACCCTTCACAACCAGTTCTACATCACGCTTTAGCACAACGCTATCCGAACATGACACTAAACACATCATCACATCATCAATACATACAAAACTCTAGAGGTTAAGGATATACGAAAATAGGCGATTCAGAGGACCGCTAAAATCGGGAACTTCCACCGCGACTTACCGTGGCCCGCCTGTATGAACATCCCGCTCGACTATGGAAGGTGAAGAACCCGCAATCGATCCGTAGTGCGTGTTATCCTACCACACACTCGGTCGGACAATTTCTCCCAAAATGGCCGCTGGCCGCATGTAAAACAAACTCTGACTAGCACGACATTCCCATCGCGAGTCTACCACGATCACAACGAGGTATGGGTGGCTTCACCGTTAACACCGCTTCTCCCGAAAATCAACCTCGAGCCACGACCGCCTCCCGAAAACTCGACGCTCAAGATTGTAGAGGACCACTGCATCGGGCGAGGCACATAACTAGTCTGGCCGAGGCGGTGCGCCTCGAAATCACCAGCGACCTCGCAGCTTCGCCCTTTTCACGACTTTCGTCATTCCGCGATTTCTCCGCCTCACCTCAAGTGCATAAGCTCGCATGCGGCAATGTCCATGCCCTGAAGAGCTACACCAACAACTTCTCGCTAGGTAATCATCGAGCCTCAGAATATATCGGTGCACTCGATCCTCCATACTAGCTACTAATGCGGGACGCACGCCAATGAGTCGAACTCACATTGTACTCCCCAACCAGACGCCTGCTCGCCGCAACACCAAAATCTGTTTACCCGAGCCCTCTCATCCGCGAGGCAAGAAATGTGAAAGAAAGGCCTCGAGAACTCGTCCCCATAAAGCCGGAAGTGCATGCTCTCCCGACAGCTCCCACGAATCAAACTACCGATCATGCGGTATCACGCGGCCGATGCGAACCTCAGACCACCGACTCGGTCTCCGATGCCTTGATCACTCATGATCCGCAGAATCGCTGGATGAACTACGCGGATCATCCTCGTGCTCGACCCATAAAACTCGCGTTACACTCGTAAAATCTCGTAATCTCAAATCGTCGCCGGGGTGAACTACGGTGCTACTGGATCGAATCGCCTGGCCCACTTATCTCAAGTCTGCCACAACTCGCCATTAATCGCCATCTCCTTGTAACCATTCTTCTCCGCCTCACTGTAGGATCGAGGCTCGTGTATTGTGGTCTCAGAGATCGCCACGCTTTACTCGTATCTTCCTTCTCGCTTTGCCTTCTTCGGGCCCGTTGCTTGCGGGAGGCATAATCGTAAAGGAAAGGAATACGCGGAGGGGTTCAACTCATCACACGCCTCTAAGGCACGATCTCAGAATGAGAAGAATGGAAACCAATCCTAAATGTCCTATAGCCTCCTGATTATAGATGTGGTGCACAACACACCGATAATCAAGACTCTACTAGACACGGTCTGTAGACACTTTCCGAGGACTAACTGCTCTGATACCACTTTGTCACGACCCGATCCCGGGCCCGTGACTGGTGCCTTACCCCGGGCACCCTAGTGATACAACATCAGAGAAAATCAGCGGAAATAAAAACTTAAACATGAACATGAGACAAGATAATGAAACAGGCCAACCAAACGGTTACCTTCCAATAAAATATATATAAACAACTCTTTTTAAAACGAACAGTTTAATCCTTTTTACAAAACCCTGCCCACACAGTGCTACAGACCTCTAAGAGTTTATACAACAACTATGACGGGACAGGGCCCCGCCATACCCCTGAATGTACAAGAACCTGCTGCACTGTGGTAACATACCAACAGATAAGCCTCCGAAGGAACTGAGCTTCCCAAAACGCTGAAATGAGATCCTAAACGCGGATCGACAAATGATGACTTCTACCGCAGATGAACGCAGGCCCGGCGAGGTCAAGATAACAGTACCAAGTATGTGAAATCAGAAATATCAAATGAAATCATAATAGTCTATAAAAGCAGGAGACAGGTATGATAACCAAACTACAGTACACACACATAACAGTTATATCAATTCAGGGTCTCACGCCCACAACATCAATCCCGCCATGAGTACCTTTCCTCACCGCTTAGCCTATGATATGATAACAACAAGACAAAGAATCCAAATAGAGCATACCCGCAGCGCACGATCGTGTCGGTATGTCCAAAGGGAACAAATAAGACAACATTCCAAATGGAAGCATACCCGTGCGCTACGCATCGTGTCAGCATGTCCAAAGGGAAACAATAAGACAGCATTCCAAATGGAAGCATACCCGTGCGCTACGCATCGTGTCAGCATGTCCAAAGGGAAACAATAAGACAACATTCGGTAATCAAAGTGGAAGCATACCCGTGCGCTACGCATCGTGTCAGTATGTCCAAAGCGATTAACAAAAGTAACACTATCAACAGAACGCATCTGCGGAATTTATCCGCCACACTGGCCACGCCCAAGTAAGTTCTCAACAAGTCAACCGATCCTCCATCGAGAGACGCGGTAGTATAGAAACACAATTCTTGCACAACAAAGGCTATCACAACAAGCATAGGCAAGTTTATACACAACTCGAAGTACTTCCATTTTATGCCCAAGTTCGGTTTTTAACCCTAAAGTACTACGTACGTTAAATTCCTTTTAAAGAGATTTATTCCTTTTATAAAAGTCACCCGATACCGTAGTATAAAAATAGAGTGACTTATATCTTTAAGTAAACCAAAACAACTTCCATACTTTCTTTTAAAGTCAAGTTACCACGTTAAAACCAATGATAAAACCTTTCTTTTGTTTTCATAAGGTCGTTATAACCAACTTCCCATAAAGTCGTTATAACACCTTATGCTTTAGACCATTTTAAGACAACACAATGCCTTTCTTTTCCTAAGGTTCCAGCTTTGCCTAATTTTAATTACTAAGTCTCTTTGAAAAGTTTCATAGTTCAATGTCTTAATCTCTTTAAAACAATTGAGTAACATATGCCATAAAGTAGTAGTTATTCTTGTTCATAATCAATCTTATTAAGCCCATGATCTAGAAAATGTAATATCATTTTGTCTCATCTTAGCTTCATGCAGATGGAGGTTTCTACCGGTTTTAATAATACTTACTTATTCAATACATTTTCCTTTATTAACGCTGCATGGTTTGTCGATACACATTACGATTTCCAAATCAAGAAAACATTATTCCTTCCAAAACCAAGTACTCATTACTCACGAATGAGGTTTCACACAAACATCCATATTAAGTCAAGTCTCTTATCCTTTAAGAATAAGTCTCTTAACTTCTAAACCATTAAACCATTCTTTTATCTCTCTTAAGGCGTTACACCTAACTTCTCATAAAGTTCGTATAACTCTTATGTTTTCAAACCAAGTACACACTTCTTTCAAAAAGGTTTCTTAATCTTTTAGAATACTCCAAGGTTCTTTTACATCCATCGGTTATAAGTCAAATCGCTTATCTTTTAAAACCACAAAGCATTTCTCATTTACATAGAGTCGTTATAACCAACTTCCCATAAAGCCGTTATAACACTTTATGTTTAAAGACAATCAAATACATTTAACACATGTACGTCACTGCATTACATAGTTATACACATATCATGCTAGAACAGATAGGAAGAGGTTCACATACCTCGCGACGAGTATCGACTAATAGCAAAACGCTCCAAGTATCTCAAACCGTCTGCTACACTCTCAGTCAAACAGATCACTCCACACGTAGTACTACAACCTATAGAGGCCACAAAGCGCCTATTAATATCTTTAGATCTCAATGTAGAATATTCTACGTAAAATTCAAGAAGACTCTCCCGCAATAACAGAAATCTCCTCTCTATCGAGGCCGCTACCAAGCCAACCAGGGGTTAACACGCCTAACCGACGCTGCATAATTCTACTCACAAGAATACTACACAAGCTTCATCAGAATACGGTCCATGTAATTACAGTAGCCACTTCTTAAAATTCAGGGCTTAAGTCGCAAGACATTGCCGTAAGTATTATTCAGGCTTAAGTCAAAAGACATTGCCGCACAATTATAATGTTCTGTACTATATATAGTATACATCAACTATATATTCCTACAACATGTAATTTCCAATTACAATAGAAGGTCAAGAGTGTTTACCTCGATAAGCCCAAAATTATCCGAGTTTATATGTTGATCCTGAGCAAGGTTTAGCTCCTACTCCGTGCGTTCTAACCCGCTCCAACCAACCCTTAGAAGTTCTAACCAACTTCTACTTATAACTTCAACTACGGGTGAAGATTTACTTAGGGTTTCGTTTTTGTGACTGAGGGAAGTATAATGGTATTTTCTGGGCTTGTATAAATGTAACCTTGGGAATACTACAAGGTATTTGGGCCAAGGTATTTGGACATAATAACAATACTAGGAGAGTATTTCTATACCACAACAAGAGGTATTTATACGAGACAACTAGGCTAGGGGGGGGGGTGTGTACCCCACGGCCAAGCCTCTACAAAGGGGGAGGGGGTAGGTTTCGGCCAAGGGGCCTTCAAGAGGGAGGGTGTGGCGGACGAGATCACAAGAGGGAGAGGGAGGGTTTGAGACTTAGAAAGATTGCTCAATTTTTGAATGAAGAATGTCTTAAACTAGAGGGGTATTTATAGGTCAAGTGAAAGCCAACCAATGGCCAAGATGAAGACAGTGTGGTGCAAGTGTAGGCTAGATTTCAACCACGTGGACCTTATCCATCTACCACACCAACTTGCACAAATATCCTACCTAACCCAAGGCACAAAAACGTGCCTTTGCTTGCCTTTGCCGCCCACTTCACGCCCAATGTGAGGTGACACATGTCACCCTCCCGTTGGTCCAAAATGTTTCGCCTCCTAAAAATCCGCAAAAATTATAAATGACATAGCCGAATTTTCCTTCGAAAGTCAGGAAACGTTTAGTAAAAACGACTCCTTTTGGTAGCTATGCACAAATTCGAACCTATGCCTACTTTAAGGCTCAAATTGTATACGTACGCCCTCACGTATATACTATGGAAATACGGGGTATAACACTTTTCCACCCTCCAAGTAGAATACGCTACTCGTAGTACTTCAACCTATAAAGGCCACAAAACGTCTATCAACTTTTAGATCCCTTCGTAGAACATTTCTAAATACAAGGTTCCATATTCTACGGAAAATTGGCAAAGACCTCCCCGCAACCACATAAATCTCTCCTCTATCAAGGCCCGCTACCAAGCCAACAACTCTGAGGGGTTACACGCCTAACCTGACGTACAACACCGCCCCACAATAATACTACAAGTCATCAGAATATACCCAATGTAAATACATTCAATCCTTTATAATCATCCATCCAATATATCTGATACTCAATTCTAAACTACTACAATATGTAATATCCAATTACAATAGAGGGACATAGATCATTACCTCGATAAGCCCAAAATTATCCAAGATCATAAGTCGATCCTGAGCAACGTTTAGCTCCAATTCCTTACGCTGCAACCCGCTCCAAGCAACCCTTAGAAGTTCCTAACCAACTCCTCTTCAAGATCCAACTCCAAAAAGTGAAGAACACTTAGGCTACAATTTGGCAATGTTTCGGCCAAGGGGCATATCTAAGGCTAGGGGTGTGAAATCTTTTCCAACTCTTGGTACACAATCTTCCTAACACCCTAAGGAAGAACACTTAAAACTTTAAGAATTTTTGGACAACCTTTGCTCAAGAATCATGGCCAAAGCCGAGAGCACACAAGAGAAAGAGAGGGGATTTTCAAGACTTGGAAACTTTCTAAGTGGTGGATGAATAAGTCTTGCAACAAGGGGTATTTATAGAGAAATCGAGGGTCAAGATTAAAGCAAGTGTAAGGTGAGGATTGGGTACATGTGTGTGGGTAAACTACCAACCAAATGTCCACCACAAAATGGGATGTTGGCTTGCCACTTGTCCCCACATAAAAACGCCCGTGTCCCTCAATTCGCCATAGGCCACACGGGGTGACACGTGTCGCCTACTCGCCCAAAAATATTTCGTCTTCCCAAAATATCTGTAATGCCAAAAATCCGAAAATAAAGTGGGCCCCACAAACCGTAAATTTCTCCCGTGGGCCCCACGTGACCAATTCCGGAAATAAAATCCCATAATTGTCAAATATTCCAAAAGTCCGAATACCAAATCTGGGAATCCAATTCCCTTTAACGAACATTTTTCCTTCAAAAATTCGGAAACTTTTCCGTCGAAAAATCACATCTTTCTTCTTTTCCAAAATTACTGTCGTATTCTCGTACGTACGTCCTCACATACATACCACGAACTACGGGGTGTAACATTCTTCCCCCCTTAGAAACATTCATCCCGAATGTTCCTTCTAAGTCTCAAAACATACTGCGCTGGTATAGTCTTCACTATTATACTTACCAAACCAATCATGCCACCAATGGCCATAGTCTAATCATACGCGCAAAACTCAATCCAAGCCAACGAGGAATCACCTCTAACGTGTATAAAAACACAAAAGCTTCCACCCATGGTCTAAAGGATACTCCCTTCGCATCTTCACTTCACCACAAAATGATCTCCTTTATTCTGTTAACACACGTTCACTTCTTTCCTTACTCGTCGTACCCTTCTCGTACACCCGAACTCTCTCTAGTACACGTACCATACTCCAGTCATCGCTTCAGTTTCCAAAACCTTGGAGTCACTACCTCCAAACTTGGTCATCTATAAGCCTCTAATTCCCTTAAGGCCATTCCCGGCCTTCACGATACGATTCTGGTCGAACGCATCCACGAACTCGTGCGATGGTTACCTAAACTTGGGCCTAGCACCCTCGTGACCCTACCACCTGGCGGGACCACCTCGAACTGACCCCACCTCATTCCGGGCTGCGGGTTGACCCGCAATATTGCCTCAACCCGACCCACAGTCGCGCCAAACTCTCTCGTTCCCCGATCCGGACCAATCATACTAATTCACGTCATGAAAGCTACCACTTCCATCTCACACTACCCATGGAATTATCCCACAACATATTTCACGCATACCAAGTACTTCGACAAAGACCAACCGTAAAATCATCCACTCAAGACGGCCTTGCATCCAAGGTCCCAATTGTTATAAATTCTAAGGCTCCCCATTTTCTCGTCCCCAGACTTACCCTTTTCAACTACCCATGTTTTCTAATCACAACTTACACAATGCTAACCGAACATAGCACTCCACATGTATCTACCATAACGACCTAAACAAGTCTCTTAAGGTTGAAGATATCTCTCAGAATTCATCGCTTCACTTTCCCTTTGTCGCCTAATCAAATCCTCGCTCACGACGATAACTACTGTAGGTGATGAACCACCACCGATCCCGGCGTCGAGTCGTAATATCCGCGCCACCTTTAGTCGGACAATTTCTCGCAAAATGGCCCTTCTGGCCGCAAGCATACCAAGCTGTCGAAGTAGTACGACACTCCCCATAAGAACACCTACCACAACGGCCATACCGAGATGGGGTGACCTCATCTGACTAACACCCCCTTCTCCCAAACAATCAACCCGCAATCGACCGGTAGGCTGAGTCATACCTCTTGTATCCCTCCTACTTGGACATCCTCCCATCACATGGCCCTGACGGCCGCAAGTATAACAATCTCCCAAACTAGCACGACACCTTGAGGACCATCATCAACTCTCTATCCATAGAACTCTGGCGAACTGCAACTCAGGAAATCCCGAAGTCTCAGACTATCGGATCTAGGGTGAATCATCGGTATCGCTGAACCACCGGCTCCCGCCCGCCCTCATATCTCGCCACGACTTAGCTAGTAATCGGGCAATCGCTTTCTAACTCATATCCTCGCTCTCGGTCGGAACCGAGACCTGTATCGTGGCCTCGTGAGAAATCGCCGCCGCTTATAAACTATGTTGCTAGCGCGGCCATAAAACTCGCCGTCAAGTACTATCTCGTAATGGCCGCTCGTGCCCACGTAACCCTCGTTCTCTACTCGCAACTCTCTCGCGCTTTGCCTATTCGGGCCCCGGTTGCTCTGTAGAGGCATAACGGGTATATAAGAATACGCAAGAGGGAGTCCAACTTATACCACAGCTCTAAGGCACGATCTCAGAGTGAGAAGAATGGAAACCAATCCTAAATATCCTGTAGCCTCATGATTATAGATGGTGCACAACACACCGATAATCAAGACTCTACTAGACACGGTCAGACACTTTCCGAGGATTAATCGCTTCGATACCACTTTTGTCACGACCGACCTCGCCCGTGGATCGTGTCTTACCGGGCACCCTAGTGATACAACATCAGAGAAAATCAGCGGAAATAAAAACTTAAGCATGAATCAAGACAAAATAAGAAACAAGCTAACCAAAACGGTTACCTTTCTGCATATATATACCTGAACAAGTATATCCTTTACAAACCCTGCCCACAACAAGATTCTGCACTTCTAAGAATGTAACCACAACTACGACGACGTGGTTCTCGCCATACCCCGAATGTAAGTACCTACAACGATGTGGACTATACCAAAGATAAGCCTCCGAGAAACGGAGCTTCAGACACCGAATCGTGATCCTATGAGCGAGATCAACAATCGTGTACCTCTACCATGCAGATTTAACGCAGCCGGGCGAGGTCAAGACAACAGTACCAAGTATGTGAAACCGAAAATATCAGAAATGAAATCATAATAGTCTATATAAAGCAGGAGACATGTATGATAACCAAACTACAGTACACAACATATGAGCAGTCATGTCAAGTCAGTGACTCACGCCCTCAAAGTCATCACTCAAAATATAACAATCGGTCTCACGCCCACAACATCAATCATGCCCGTGGAATTCCTTCCTCACTGCCGACAGTCTATGATATAACAACACCAAGGAGTACACTTGAACACCAGGTCCCACCTGTGTCATAAAACTATACGGGGCAAGTACGAAGGCTAACTACCAGATACCAAAGCCGCATCATCAATTGACCGGGGCAAGTACGAAAGCCAACTACCAGATACCAAATCTTTACTAACAATACTATATAACCATACCACGAAGCTGACACGGGGCAAGTACGAAAGCCAACTACCAGATACCAAGGCCGCATCACGTCGCTGATGGGGGAAAGTACGAGGGCTAACTACCAGATACCAAGGCCGTGATCACGAGACTTCGCCACAAAACTGAACGGGGCAAGTGCGAAGGCTAACTACCAGATACCAAAGCCGAATCAGCCACGACCGGGGCAAGTACGAGAGCCAACCACCAGATACCAAGGCCGAATCAGTAAAACCCCATGGAGGGCTGGTCCATGGAATGACACTATCAAGAATCGACGGCAAGTACGAAAGCCAACTACCAGAACCAACCTGCATCAGCAACGACCGGGGCAAGTACGAGGGCTAACTACCAGATACCAAGGCCGAATCAGTAAACCTCATGGAGAGCTTGTCCATGTAACAACAATCCTAATGGAACCATACCCGTGGGCCACCCAACGTGTCAGTAGGTCCAAGGATATAACAAGACAACACTCCTAGTGGAAGCATACCCGTGGGCCACCCATCGTGTCAGTATGTCCATCAATCAACCAGATAGTCGGCCCTCCATCGAGAGACTCGGTAGCACAGAATCAAAACACTTGCACAACAAAGGCTATCACATCAAGCATAGGTAAGTTCAACGTACTCATAGACTTTCATTTTATTTACAACAAATTGGTTCACCATTTATATAAACTCAAGTACTCCTATTTTGTGCCAACAATCCGGGTTTCAACCCTAAAGTACTACGTACTTAAATTCTTTCAAAAGATCCCTTTCTTTTACAAAAGTCATACGATACCCATAGTATCAAAAATAGAGTAATTATCATTTCAAGTAAACCAAAACCATTTCCACACCTTCTTTTGAAATAAGCCAAGACAACACCATGCTTTCTTTTAAAACCAATTTAAGACAAAATCATGCCTTCTTTTTAAACCATTTTAAGAAAAAACCATGCCTTCTTTTTAAACCATTTTAAGACAAACCCATGCCTTCTTTTAAACCAAAAACTCTTCAATTCCTCAAGTCCCTTTTCTTTTAGAAATCAAGTTCCTTACTTTGGAATTTAAGAAGATTCAATACTTGTTATTAATGATCTTATTAAAGTAGCCATGATCTAGGAAATGTAATACAATTTTGTCTTATCTTAGCTTCTATGCAGATGGAGGTTTCTACTGGTTTTAATAATAATTAATTAGTCAATACATTTTCCTTTATTAACGCTGCAGTGGTTTGTTCGATACTTATTCTCATTTCCAAAATCAATATAACTTATTCCTTTTTAAAACCCAATTACCCATTTCTCATAAATTCGGTTTCACAACTTTTTAACACAAACCAAGTCCTTAATAATTCACATCAAGTCATTTATAAGTTAAGTCTCTTATCTTTTAAAAACCACAAACCATTTCTTTACCTACATAAAGTTGTTATAACAAACTTCCCATAAAGCCGTTATAACACTTTATGTTTTAAACCAACCAAATTCGTTTAGCACACGTACGTCTATCGTACTACATAGTTCACACAATCATGCTAGAAAAGATAGGAAGAGGTTCACATACCTCGCGATGATTATCGACAATTAGCAAAACGCTCCAAAAATCAGAACTCGCTAGCCTTTTCCACCCTCCAAGTAGAATACGCTACTCGTAGTACTTCAACCTATAAAGGCCACAAAACGTCTATCAACTTCTAGATCCCTACGTAGAACATTTCTAAATACAAGGTTCCATATTCTACGGAAAATTCGGCAGCACCCCCCCCCCCCCCCCCCGCAACCACATAAATCTTCTCCTCAATCAAGGCCCGCTACCAAGCCAACAACTCCAAGGGGGTTATACGTCTAACCGGACGTGTACAACACTGCCCCACAATAATACTACAAGTCTACTGTAAATACAGTCCAATGTAAATACAGTTCATGTCACGACCCATTCCGGGGCCAGTGACTGGTGTCTTACCGGGGCACCCAAGTAGACATACATCAGAGTAATTAGCGAAATATAAAAACAAGACATGAAACAAATGTAAATTGAGACACAGTTTATCGGATGAAAGTCGCCTTTCGGCATATATATATAAAGAGTGAACAGTTACATCCCAACTTTACAACATGACTACAGACCTCTAGGAATGTAAACAACTATGGCGGGACAGGGCCCCGCCATACCCTGAATGTACATGTATCTACAACATCAGGGAGAACCATACCAAAAGTCGAGCCTCCGGAGAAGATGGAGCTCCTGACACCAAAGTAGAGATCCTAAGGATTTGGATCTAGGCTACCGCTTCTTACCATGCATTTAACGCAGCTCGGCGAGGTCAGTACAACAGGTACCAAGTATGTGAAACTGTGAAGTACATTAAATGAAATCAAAGTATTTAAAACCATTTGCAAATACAATCAGTTCAATTGCACATAGTGTCATATCACAAACAAGAGCAATAATAGGTAAACTGTAACAGGTCTTTTCTAGGCCGCGAATGATCGAAGAAAGGCCAATCGCCCATAGTATCATTATGCGTGCTAATCTCGACTCCGCACCGCATAGTCACACATGCACTGCATGAGGTATTCCTCGTGACGGTAGCTAACCCCTGCATTCTCCTCGACTCGCGCACTCGCATAGTCTCAATAGACCGCATAGTCACATAGATCGCATAGGGCATCCCCGTGACGGATAAAACACCGAATGATCAATCTCGAACTCCCGCAGCCCGCATAGTCACACGACCGCATAAGACGATAGACCGCATCGGGTGGCAAGCCCTCGGTATAACAAGTCAAGGGGGTATGTGATATATTAACAGTACAACGGTCTTAACGTTTAACAACGTAAGCACAACAAGAATGACCCCATTTCACAACATCACAAGACACTAACACACGTAGCATCATAATATGTCTACTTATCAAACAATCTTACTACACTTTACAGAAATCAATACAAGGCTTTTATAAACAAATCAGTAAACAGTTCCTTTTATCTTTCTTAAGTTGTTATACCTAACTTCCCATAAAGCTAGTATAACTCTTAAGCTTTTGTTTAAAACCAAATATTACACTTCATTAAAATGATTCAATATTCTTTTGAAATACTTCAAGATTCTTATTATTCAGGCTTAAGTCAAAAGACATTGCCGTAAAAGTACGTCCAGTTAAAACACGTACGTCTACCGTATTATATATATATTTTAAAATATCATGCTCAAGAGTATAGGAAGAATCACATACCTTCTACGAAAAACCACCGCCAAGTCGAATATGTCGCGCAGAGAATCAACCTATAATAGTCGACACGCCTATCAATGTCTAGACTATTCGTAGACTATTCTAAGCAGAGGGTTCTTTATTCTACGGAAAATGGGCAAAAGACTTCCTACCCGTCAAGCTACACAAGTTCATCAGAATACAAATTCCATGTAAGTCTGATTCAATACTTCTTTATTATTCTTCCGATGTGATTTACCAATTCTATTCTTTAATATCCTTCATATCTTATACTCAAATCTTAACTATTCTTATATGTAATATCCAATTACAATAGAAGGACAAGAGTATTTACCTTGATAAGCCCAAAATTATCCAAGTTAAATGTCGATCCTGAGCAAGGTTTAGCTCCTAATTTGTAATGTCCGATAGCTCCAAGAAACCCTTAGAAGTTTCTAACAACTTCTACTTAAATACTATAAGGGATTTGGGGCTAGGGTATTTAGGAATAGTAACTATACTTGGAAGACAACTTTTCTACCAATGGAGGGGGGTAGGTTTCGGCTAGGACTCAAGGAAGGGGGGGGAGAAGAGCTTGGACGAAAAGCTATAAGAGAGGGGAGGGATTTTTCAAGACTTGGAGAATTGATTTGTGGATGAAGAAAACCTTCAAGTTAGGGGGGGTATTTATAGGCCAATCAATGGCCAAGATGAAGCCAAGTGGTAGGCAAGTGTAAGGTGGAGATTTAGGCAAGTGTCCTTATCCATCTACTACACAAAATATCCTACCTAACCTTGACTATTGCAAAGGCCACAAAACGTGCGCCCAAGATCGCCCAATGTCTCCACTTGAGGGTGACAAGTGTCACCCTCCGTTGGTCCAAAATATTTCATCTCTGAAAATCCGCAAAAATAATAAATGACATAGCCGGAATTTTCCCTACGCAAGTTTTGTAAAACGTTTCGTCTGAAACGATTATTTTCGCACAGTGTACAATATTTCGAACTATGCCTAACTTTAAGGCTTAAACTTTTATACGTATGCCCTCACGTACATACTCTGGAAATACGGTGTATAACAGTTCAATCCTTTATAATCATCCATCCAATATATCTGATACTCAATTCTAAACTACTAAAATATGTAATATCCAATTACACTAGAGGGACATAGATCATTACCTCGATAAGCCCAAAATTATCCAAGATTATAAGTCGATCCTGAGCAACGTTTAGCTCCAATTCCTTACGCTCCAACCCGCTCCAAGCAACCCTTAGAAGTTACTAACCAACTCCTCTTCAAGATCCAACTCCAAAAAGTGAAGAACACTTAGGCTACAATTTGGCAATGTTTCGGCCAAGGGGGATATCTAAGGCTAGCGGTGTGAAATCTTTTCCAACTCTTGGTACACAATCTTCCTAACACCCTAAGGAAGAACACTTAAAACTTTAAGAATTTTTGGACAACTTTTGCTCAAGAATCATGGCCAAAGCCGAGAGCACACAAGAGAAAGAGAGGGGATTTTCAAGACTTGGAAACTTTCTAAGTGATGGATGAATAAGTCTTGCAACAAGGGGTATTTATAGAGAAATCGAGGGTCAAGATTAAAGCAAGTGTAAGGTGAGGATTGGGTACATGTGTGTGGGTAAACTACCAACCAAATGTCCACCACAAAAATGGGACAAGTGGCTTGCCACTTGTCCCACACATAAAAACGTCCAAGTGTCCCTCAATTCGGCCATAGGCCACGGGGTGACACGTGTCGCCCTACTCGGCCCAAAATATTTCGTCTTCCCAAAATATCCGTAATGCCAAAAATCCAAAATAAAGTGGGCCCACAAACCGTAAATTTCTCCGTGGGCCCACGTGACCAATTCGGAAATAAAATCCCATAATTCTCAAATATTCCAAAAGTCCGAATACCAAACTGGGAATCCAATTCCTTTAACTAACATTTTCCTTCACAAAATTCGAAACTTTTCCTCGAAAAATCACATCTTTCTTCTTTTCCAAAATTATCGTCAGATTCTCGCACGCACGCCCTCACATACATACTCGAACTACGGGTGTAACATTCTTCCCCTTAGAAACATTCGCCCCGAATGTTCCTTCTAAGTCTCAAAACATACTGCTACCGTATAGTCTTCACTACTATACTTACCAAACCAATCATGCCACCAATGGCCATAGTCTAATCATACGCGCAAAACTCAATCCAAGCCAACGAGGAATCACCTCTAACGTGTATAACAACACAAAAGCTTCCACCCATGGTCTAAAGGATACTCCCTTCGCATCTTCACTTCACCACAACATGATCTCATTTATTCTGTTAACACACGTTCACTTCTTTCCTTACTCGTCGTACCCTTCTCGTACACCCGAACTCTCTATAGTACACGTACCATACTCCAGTCATCGCTTCAGTTTCCAAAACCTTGGAGTCACTACCTCCAAACTTGGTCATCTATAAGTCTCTCATTCCCTTAAGGCCATTCCCGGCCTTCACGATCCGATTCTGGTCGAACGCATCCACGAACTCGTGCGATGGTTACCTAAACTTGGGCCTAGCACCCTCGTGACCCTACCACCTGGTGGGACCACCTCGAACTGACCCCACCTCATTCCGGGCTGCGGGTTGACCCGCAATATGGCCTCAACCCGACCCACAGTCGCGCCAAACTCTCTCGTTCCCCGATCCGGAACAATCATACTAATTCACGTCATGAAAGCTACCACTTCCATCTCACACTACCCATGGAATTATCCCACAACATATTTTACGCATACCAAGTACTTCGACAAAGACCAACCGTAAAATCATCCACTCAAGACGGCCTTGCATCCAAGGTCCCAACTGTTATAAATTCTAAGGCTCCCCATTTTCTCGTCCCCAGACTTACCCTTTTCAACTACCCATGTTTTCTAATCACAACTTACACAATGCAAACCGAACATAGCACTCCACATCTATCTACCATAACGACCTAAACAAGTCTCTTAAGGTTGAAGATATCTTTGTAACTACTGCCTCACTTTCCCTTTGTCGCTCTAATCAAATCCTGCTCTGCTGGACGCATAACTACAGAAGGTGATGAACCAGCCACTGATCCCGAAGGCTGAGTCGTAACATCCGCGCCACCTCTAGTCGGACAATTTCTCGCAAAATGGCCCTTCTGGCCGCAAGCATAACAAGCTGTCGAAGTAGTACGACACTCCCCATAAGAACACCTACCACAATGGCCATACCGAGGTGGGGTGACCTCGTCTGACTAACACCCCCTTCTCCCAAACAACTGAACCCGCAACTGACCCGGTAGGCTGAGTCATCCCTCTTGTAACCCTCATACTTGGACATCCTCCCATCACATGGCCCTGACGGCCGCAAGTATAACAATCTCCCAAACTAGCACGACACCCTGAGGACCATCCTCAGCTCTCTATCCATAGAACTCTGGCGAACTGCAACTCAGGAAATCCCGAAGTCTCAGACTATCGGATCTAGGGTGAATCACTGGTACTGCTGGAACCACCGGCTCCCGTCCGTCCTCATATCTCGCCACGACCCTAGCTAGTAACTGGGCAATCTCCTTCTAACTCATATCCTCGGCTCCTGGTCGTGGAACTGGAGACCCAGGTATCGTGGCCTTAGTAGAAACTGCTGCCGCTCTAAACTATGCTGGGGCTAGCGGCGTCATAAAACTCGTCGTCTGAAGTACTATCTCAGGTAATGACCGGGCCTGTGCCCACGTAACCCTCTGTTCTCTACTCGCAGCTCCCTCTGCTGCCTTGCCTATCTGGGCCCTGGTTGCCTTGCGTAGAGGCATAACGGGTATATAAGAATACGCAAGAGAGAGTCCAACTTATACCACAGCTCTAAGGCACGATCTCAGAGTGAGAAGAATGGAAACCAATCCTAAATATCCTGTAGCCTCCTGATTATAGATGTGGTGCACAACACACCGATAATCAAGACTCTACTAGACACGGTCTGTAGACACTTTCCGAGGATTAACTGCTCTGATACCACTTTTGTCACGACCCGACCCCGGGCCCGTGACTGGTGCCTTACCCCGGGCACCCTAGTGATACAACATCAGAGAAAATCAGCGAAAATAAAAACTTAAGCATGAATCAAGACAAAATAAGAAACAGGCTAACCAAAACGGTTACCTTTCTGCATATATATACCGAGCTTATATCCTTTACAAACCCTGCCCACAACAGTACTACAGACCTCTAAGAATGTAACCACAACTACGACGGGACAGGGCCCCGCCATACCCCTGAATGTAAGTACCTACAACGACAGGGGACTATACCAAAGATAAGCCTCCGGAGAAACGGAGCTTCGTGACCGAATCGTGATCCTATGGCGAGGATCAACAATCGTGTACTTACTGCGGCATGAACGCACCCAAGGAGGTCAAGCACAACAGTACCAAGTATGTGAAATCAAAATATCAGTAAATGAAATCATAATAGTCTATATAAAGCAGGATACATGTATGATAACCAAACTACAGTACACAACATATGAGCAGTCATGTCAAGTCAGGGACTCACGCCCTCAAAGTCATCACTCAAAATATAACAATCGGTCTCACGCCCACAACATCAATCATGCCCGTGGAATTCCTTCCTCACTGCCGGCAATCTATGATATAATAACACCAAGGAGTACACTTGAACACCAGGTCCCACCTGTGTCATAAAACCGTACGGGGCAAGTACGGCTAACTAATGATACCAAAGCCGCATCATCAATCGACGGCAAGTACGAAAGCCAACTACCAGATACCAAAGTCGTACTAACACTACTGTATAACCAGACCACGGTCGACATGGGCAAGTACGAAAGCCAACTACGGATACCAAGCGCCGATCAAGTCGATGGGGGCAAGTACGAGGGCTAACTACCAGATACCAAGGTCGTGATCACGAGACTTCGCCATAAACCGAGCGGCAAGTGCGCGGCTAACTACCGATACCAAAGCCGAATCAGCCACGGCCGGGCAAGTACGAGAGCCAACCACGGATACTGGCGCGATCGGTAAAACCCGTGGAGGTCGGTCCATGGAATGACACTATCAAGAACTGATCGGGGCATGTACGAAAGCCAACTACCAGAACCAACCTGCATCAGCAACGACCGGGGCAAGTACGAGGGCTAACTACCAGATACCAAGGCCGAATCAGTAAACCTCATGGAGAGCTAGTACATGGAACAACAATCCTAATGGAACCATACCCGTGGGCCACCCAACGTGTCGATGAGTCCAAGGATATAACAAGACAACACTCTAGTGGAAGATACCCGTGGCCACCCATCGTGTCGGTATGTCCATCAATCAACGGATAGCCTACTCCATCGCGACTCAGAGTACGTAATCAAAACACTTGCACAACAAAGGCTATCACATCAAGCATAGGTAAGTTCAACGTACTCATAGACTTTCATTTTATTTACAACAAATTGGTTCACCATTTATATAAACTCAAGTACTCCTATTTTGTGCCAACAATCCGGGTTTCAACCCTAAAGTACTACGTACTTAAATTCTTTCAAAAGATCCCTTTCTTTTACAAAAGTCATATGATACCCATAGTATCAAAAATAGAGTAATTATCATTTCAAGTAAACCAAAACCATTTCCACACCTTCTTTTGAAATAAGCTAAGACAACACCATGCTTTCTTTTAAAACCAATTGACAAAACCATGCCTTCTTTTTAAACCATTTTAAGACAAAACCATGCCTTCTTTTAAACCAAAAACTCTTCAATTCCTCAAGTCCCTTTTCTTTTAGAAATCAAGTTCCTTACTTTGGAATTTAAGAAAATTCAATACTTGTTATTAATGATCTTATTAAAGTAGCCATGATCTAGGAAATGTAATACAATTTTGTCTTATCTTAGCTTCTATGCAGATGGAGGTTTCTACTGGTTTTAATAATAATTAATTAGTCAATACATTTTCCTTTATTAACGCTGCAGTGGTTTGTTCGATACTTATTCTCATTTCCGAAATCAATATAACTTATTCCTTTTAAAACCCAATTACCCATTTCTCAAAAAATGCGGTTCACAACTTTTTAACACAAACCAAGTCCTTAATAATTCACATCAAGTCATTTATAAGTTAAGTCTCTTATCTTTTAAAAACCACAAACCATTTCTTTACCTACATAAAGTTGTTATAACAAACTTCCCATAAAGCCGTTATAACACTTTATGTTTTAAACCAACCAAATTCGTTTAGCACACGTACGTCTATCGTACTACATAGTTCACACAATCATGCTAGAAATGATAGGAAGAGGTTCACATACCTCGCGACGATTATCGACAATTAGCAAAACGCTCCAAAGCATCAGAACCTCGCTAGCCTTTTCCACCCTCCAAGTAGAATACGCTACTCGTAGTACTTCAACCTATAAAGGCCACAAAATGTCTATCAACTTCTAGATCCCTTCGTAGAACATTTCTAAATACAAGGTTCCATATTCTACAGAAAATTCAAGCGACCTCCCCGCAACCACATAAATCTCTCCTCTATCAAGGCCCGCTACCAAGCCAACAACTCGAGGGGTTACCGCCTAACCTGACGTGTACAACATCGCCCCACAATAATACTACAAGTTCATCAGAATACAGTCCAATGTAAATACAGTTCAATCCTTTATAATCATCCATCCAATATATCTGATACTCAATTCTAAACTACTACAATATGTAATATTCAATTACAATAGAGGGACATATATCATTACCTCGATAAGCCCAAAATTATCCAAGATTATAAGTCGATCCTGAGCAACGTTTAGCTCCAATTCCTTACGCTCCAACCCGCTCCAAGCAACCCTTAGAAGTTCCTAACCAGCTCCTCTTCAATATCCAACTCCAAAAAGTGAAGAACACTTAGGCTACAATTTGGCAATGTTTCGGCCAAGGGGCATATCTAAGGCTAGGGGTGTGAAATCTTTTCCAACTCTTGGTACACAATCTTCCTAACACCCTAAGGAAGAACACTTAAAACTTTAAGAATTTTTGGACAACTTTTGCTCAAGAATCATGGCCAAAGCCGAGAGCACACAAGAGAAAGGAAGGGGATTTTCAAGACTTGGAAACTTTCTAAGTGATGGATGAATAAGTCTTGAAACAAGGGGTATTTATAGAGAAATAGAGGGTCAAGATTAAAGCAAGTGTAAGGTGAGGATTGGGTATATGTGTGTGGGTAAACTACCAACCAAATGTCCACCACAAAAATGGGACAAGTGGCTTGCCACTTGTCCCCCATATAAAAACGTCCAAGTGTCCCCTTGAATTCGGCCATAGGGCCACATGGGGGTGACACGTGTCACCCCCTACTCGTCCAAAATATTTCGTCTTCCCAAAATATCCGTAATGCCAAAAATTCGAAAATAAAGTGGGCCCCACAAACAGTAAATTTCTCCCGTGGTCCCCACGTGACCAATTCCGGAAATAAAATTCCATAATTCTCAAATATTCCAAAAAGTCCGAATACCAAATCTGGGAATCCAATTCCCTTTAACGAACATTTTTCCTTCACAAAATTCGGAAACTTTTTCGTCGAAAAATCACATCTTTCTTCTTTTCCAAAATTACTGTCGTATTCTCGTACGTACGTCCTCACATACATACCCTGGAACTACGGGGTGTAACAAGTTTTGCGCGTGTGTTATATTATGGCCATGTGTGGCATAATTGGTTTGTAAGTATAGTAGTGAAGACTATACCGGCGCATGTGTGTTTGGAGACATAGACATTCGGGATGAATGTTTCTAAGGGGGGAGAATGTTACACCCCGTAGTTCCAGAGTATGTATGTGAGGACGTACGTACGAGAATACGACATTAAGATTGGAAAGGAAGAAAGATTTGATTTTCCGACAGAAAATTTTCCGGATATTATGAAGGAAAAAGGTTCGTAAATGGGAATTGGATTCCCAGATTTGGTAATCAGACTTCTGGGAATATAATAGAATTATGGAATTTTATTTCCGGAATTGGTCACGTGGGGCTCACGGGAGAAATTTACGGTTTTGTGGGGCCCACTTTGTTTTCGAGATTTTGGCAAATATAAATGTTTTTGGGAGATGAAATATTTTGGACGAGTAGGAGGGTGACACGTGTCTCCCCCATGTGTCCATGTTGGCGATTTTATGTAGACATGTGGCATTGGGCCGAAATGGTGCCACTTGTCTCAAGTTTTTGTGGAACATGTGGATGGTGGGACCCACACACACTTGTCCCCAATATCTACCACACACTTGCTTGCATCCTAGCCCTTGGTTTTCCTATAAATACCCCCCCCCCCTTGTTGCAAGACGTCTTCATCCACACTTGAATTAGTTCCAAGGCAAAAATACTCCCTCCCTCTTGAGTGTGCTCTCGGCAATAGCCTCCCCCCTCCCTTTGACCAAAAGTTGTCCAAAAATGCTTAAACTTTTAAGTGTTCTTCCTTAAGGTGTTAGGAAGATTGTGAACCAAGTGTTAGAAAAGATTTCACACCCCTAGCCTATATACACCCCCTTGGCCGAAACTTGCCAAGTTGGAACCTAAGATGTTCTTCACTTTTTGGAGTTGGATCTTGAAGAGGAGTTGGTTAGGATCTTTTAATGGTTGCTTGGAGTGGATTGGAACGTAAGGAATTGGAGCTAAGATTCCTAAGGATCGACTTTTAATCATTGGAAAATTTTGGGCTTATCGAGGTAATGATCTTTGTCCTTCTATTGTAATTGGAGATTACATATTGTAGTAGTTTATAATTGAGTTTATAATATGTGGAAGGAAAATTGAAAAGAAATAGACTGTTTGTATATTGTGGGGCGAAATTTTATACGTCCAGTAGGGCGTGTGATCCCCTTTGAGTTGTTGTATTACTGCGCCTTAAATGTGGCATGTTGGCTATTGATATCGGGCCTTGAAAAAGGTGGAGGTAAGTAGATTCAGGGGAGGTGCTGCCCAATTTTCCGTAAAATAAGGAACCTTATACTTAGAAATATTCTACGAAGAGAACTAGAAGTTGATAGATGTGTTGTGGTTATTATAGGTGGATATTCTACGCGCGGCATACTAGACTTGGCTAGTGGATTAAGCCGAAGAGGTATGTGATTCTTCATATTCCCTTGAGCATGATTATTTGTGAAATATATAGTGCGGTAGACGCACGTGTGTGAAAGGAGTTGGATTTCCTTTTTGTGTCCTTGACTTGATTCTAGAGTTAAGTGACTTGATATGAAATGTTAAGAACTTGAATTGTGTTACAAAGTTGTGAAACCTCATTCGTGCGTAATTGTCACGACCCGAACCCGGGCCCGTGACTGGTGCCTTACCCCGGGCACCCTAGTGATACAACATCAGAGAAAATCAGCGGAAATAAAAATATGAACATGAATTAAGAGACATGATAAATAAGCAACCAACCAAAGCGATTGCCTTCGGATATATACATAAACACGACGAGTTATCCTTTTTACTGCACGCCACAACGATTACTGCACTCTAAGAAGTGACAACAACTATGACGGACAGGGCCCCGCCATACCACTAAATGTACAAGGACCTGCACTGTGGTAACATACCAAAGATAAGCCTCGAAGGAACGGAGCTTCCCAACACTGAAATGTGATCCTATAAGCGGGATCGACGATCGATGTACCTCTACCCGGCATGAACACACCCGAATGAGGTCGAGACAACAGTACCAAGTATGTGAAATCAGAAATCGTAAATGAAATCATAATAGTCTATATAAAGCAGAGACATGTATGATAACCAAACTACGATTCACAACATAAGCGATCATGTCAAGTCGAGGATTCACGCCTCAAAGTCATCCTCATGCCCGTGGAACTCCTTCCTCACCGCCGGCGATCTAGGTACAAATCATGTGATACGTATAACGTGTCTCGCCCATCTTATGGACCCGATAGAAACATGTGGAATACATTCGGATGAACCAGAGTCGAGTGAAATACATTCCGGATGAACCGGTAGTCGAGTGAAGTACATTCTGGATGAACCGTAGTCGAGTGAAATACATTCGGATGAACCGTAGTCGAGTGAAATACATTCGGATGAGCCGTAGTCGAGTGAAATACATTCGGATGAGCCGTAGTCGAGTGAAATACATTCGGATGAACCTAGTCGAGTAGAACACGCGACTTTGCACAACAAGGCTATCACACGTAACATGGTCAAGTTTCATAACAACAAGCATAGGCAAGTTATACACAACTCAAGGTACTTTCATTTTATGTCAAAGTCGGATTTTAACCACTAAAGTACTACGACGTTAAATTCCTTTTAAGAGATTCATTCCTTTTCTAAAAGTCACCCGATACCGTATATATAAAAAATGTGTGACTTATATCTTTTAAGTAAACCAAAACAACTTTCATACTTTCCTTTTTAAGACCAAATTAAGGCAATACCATGCCTTCCTTTGGACCAAAATACTTCTCTTTTAAAAGTTAAGTTACCGCATTAAAACAAATGATAAAACCCTTCTTTTGTTTTCATAAAGTCGTTATAACCAACTTCCCATAAAGCTGTTATAACACTTTATGTTTTAAACCATTTTAAGACAACACAATGCCTTTCTTTTCCCTAAAGTTCGGTTTGCCTAATTTCAATTACGCAAATCTCTTTTTAGAAAAGTTTCATAGTTCAATGTCTTAACCTCTTTTTAAAACAATAGAGTAACATATGTCATAGGTGAGTAGGTTAATCTTGTTCATAATCAATCTTATTAAGCAACCATGATCTAGAAAATGTAATATCATTTTGTCTCATCTTAGCTTCATGCGGATGGAGGTTTCTACTGGTTTTAATAATACTTAATTATTCAATACATTTTCCTTTATTAACGCCGCGATGGTTTATTGATACACATTCCGATTTAGAAATCGAGAAACATTATTCCTTTTAAAAACCAAGTACTCATTACTCACGAATGAGGTTTCACACAAAATCCATATTAATTCATTTAAGTTAAGTCTCTTATCTTATAAGATCCAGTCTCTTAACTTTTGAAATTAATAAACCATTCATTTTACCACCCTTAAGACGTTATACCTAACTTCCCATAAAGCTAGTATAACACTTATGTTTTAAAACAACCAAATACAGTTAACACATGTACGTCTACCGTACTACATAGCTCACACATATCATGCTAGAAAAGATAGGAAGAGGTTCACATACCTCGCGACGATTATCGACTAATAGCAAAATGCTCCAAGTACCTCAAACTGTCGGCTACTCCTTAAGCTAAGTAGATCACGCCATACGTAGTACTTCAACCTATAAAGCCACAAGGCGCCTATTAACATCCTAGATCTCAATGTAGACTATTCTACAGAAAATTCGGCAAGATTTTCCCCGCACATGGCGTAAATCTCCTCTCAATTGAGGCAGGCTACCTAGCCAACCAGGGGTGGTTTGCACGTCTAACCGGACGTGTACAATTCTACTACACATTAATGCTACACAAGTCTACTGTAATACAGTCCTATGTAATTACAGTTCAGTTCTCTTATTTAAATTCAGGCTTAAGTCGCAAGACATTGTCGTAAGTATTATTCAGGCTTAAGTCAAAAGACATTGCCGCACAACTATGTTCAATTCTATATATAGTATACTTCAACTATATATTCCAACAACATGTAATTTCCAATTACAATAGAAGGTCAAGAGTGTTTACCTCGATAAGCCCAAAATTATCCGAGTTTATATGTCGATCCTGAGCAAGGTTTAGCTCCTACCCGCTCCAAACAACCCTTAGAAGTTCTAACCAACTTCTACTTAACACTTCAACTACGGGTGAAGATTTACTTAGGGTTTCGTTTTGTGGTGAGGAAGTATAATAGTATTTTTGGGCTTTTGAAAAAGTGTAACCTTGGGAATACTATAAGGTATTTGGGCCAAGGTATTTGGGCATTATAACAATACTAGGAGAGTATTTCTATACCACAAAAAGTGGGGTATTATACGAAAACAACTAGGCTAGGGGGGGGGTACCCCACGGCTAACTACTACAAAGGGGAGGAAGCTCTCGCTAAGCTCACTCGAGGAGGGCGAGTGGTGGACGAAAACAACAAGAGGGAGAGGGAGGGATTTTTTCAAGACTTAGACAATTTTTGGATGAATAAGTTCATCAACTTAGAGGGGTATTTATAGGTCAAGAAATGGCCAACCAATGGCCAAGATCTATCCAAGTGTAAGGAAAGTGTAAGGTCTAGATGAAGCCATGTGTTTGTGGGTCCCACTTGCTCATCAACTACACAAAATATCCTACCTAACCCTTGACCACAATTTTTGCACAAAAAACGTGCCCACTTTTCCCTTTGGCCGTCCACTTCCTTCCAATGTGAGGGTGACACATGTCACCCTCCCGTTGGTCCAAAATGTTTCGTCTCTCGGAAAAATCCGCAAAAATTATTAATGGCATAGCCGGAATTTTCCCTACGAAAGCTGTGGAAACGTTTCTTGAAAAACGACTCCTTTCGGTACTTGTGCACAAAATTTCATTCTTGCCTAATCTTTAAGGCTCAAATTTATATACGCACGCCTCACGCACATACCACGGAAATACGGGTATAACATTCTCCTCCTTAGAAACATTCGTCCCGAATGTTCCTTCTAAGCCTCAAACAAACATGCGCCAAAGATAGTCTTCACTACTATACTTACGAGAACAATCACGCCACACCGCCACGAAACACTGCGCAAATACTTACATCCAAGTCCACGAGGAAACACCTCTAACATCACAAACTTTTGTCACTTTGCGCGAGGTTCTAGTGTCACTCCGACCCAACAAATGGTGCCGATTGCATGCGATCCACGAGGTCTAAAATATACATCTTCGCACCTTCTCCCTTCACAAGAAATGATCATATCTAAGCTCTCAATACATGCTCGCCTCTGCCCTTACTCGTCGTACTCTTCCGAACACTTGAAATCTTCTAGTATCGTACCACACTTGACCAACGCTGTTTCCAACACTTGGAGTCACTACCTCCAAACTTGGTCATCTTACTAACCTCGATTTCTTAGGGCCATTCTCGGCATTCACGGTGCGCACGGTTGAACACGTCCACGAACTCATACGATGGTCAACTAAACTTGGGCCTAACACCTGCGTGACCCTACCACTGGCGGGACCATCGGTGACCCCAGCTCGAACAGCCGCGGGTTGGCCCGCAACACGCCCCAACCCGACCCACTTAACGCATCACGCTCTTGTTTCCGATCCGGAACAATCTTACCTATACAAGTCATGAAAGCTACCACTTCCATTTTACACTACCCAAGGAATTATCGAACACATTTATCGCAAACCAAGTATTTCCACAAAGACTAGCAGTAAAATCTTTTATTCAAGATGACCTTACCTCTAAGGTCTCAGCGAAATATTCTAAGGTTCACACTTTCCATGCCCCCATACATATCCTTTCAACTAACCATGCTTTCTAACTCATAACCAACATAACGCTATCGAGCGTAGCACACAATAAGAAGGTCATTATATCAATGCATACAAATCTCTAGAGGTTAAGGATATACTGAATCTACCGCTCACTCTAATCATAGGCACGCAGGCGCATAATCAGAAGGCGATGAACGCGCCATCGATCCAGAGGTCGCGTCTACGCCGGTACCCTCCTATAAGCACGCCTCGCCACATGGCCACGACGGCGCAGTGAAACAAGCACCGTAAAAAGACGACATTCCCGGATGATGTTTGCCACATCGTGCACCGGCGGGACGTGAATCCTGGCGCTAGCACTCACGCATACCGTGACGAAGTCTGGAGCTCGACCAGCTCCGAATACCTGAGCGTCCCGGCGATCGTAGGGACCACTGCATGGTGGAGGTATATAACTAGATCACTTTGAGGCGGTCCGCCTCGAAAGTTACCAAAGGACCTGCTGTTACGGCCTCTTCTGGCGATCTCGGTCATTCCGTCGACCTCTTCGTGCCTCGCATCCTAGTGCATGAGCTTGCGTGCGGGCAATGTCCATGCGGTGAAGAGCTACACCTGCATGCTACGCCAAGTAATCGTCGGGCCGTGGCGTGGCGGTGTACTCTGTCCTCCATATCCGCTACTAGCGGGAACATACCGAGCTAATGAGTCGAACTCCACATTGTACTCTCTAACCGTCCGCCCGCCCCGCTCAGCGTCAAAAATCTGCCGCCCGAGCCCTCCTCATCCGTGGAGGCAAGAAATGTGCAAGAATGCCTCGAGAACTTCGTCCCAAAGCTGGAAGTGCATGCTCTTCCCGACAGCTCGCGAATCAAACTACCAATCGCGGATCACGCGGTGATGCGAACCAATACCACCGACTCGCCTCGAGGCTCGATCACTCTACGATCCATTGTGTCGGATAAACTCACGAGGTCATCTCGGCTCTCGATCCATAGAACATTTGGCGGGCTACAACTCGAGAAAGTCACGTAGCCTCAAACCGCTCGCCGGGGTGAACTACGGGTGCTCTGGGCCGGAATCGCGATCCACCTATCTCATATCGGCCACGACCGCGGCGAATCGGCCATCTCTGTACCCATCTCATCTCGCTCCAGCCGTGACCAGGAGGCTTAGGTATCGTAGTCTCGGCAGCCCATCGCTGCGGCTCTAAACTTCGCTGGTCTTGGCGTCGCGAAACTTCGCCGTCGAAGCACTGTCTCGTGCAGCCGGCTGCGCTGCATTCTCCTCAGATCTCACCTACGCTTTCTGACTCGCTTTGCCCATCCGGGCGGGGTTGCTTTACGCGAGGCATGGCGGTAAAGGAAAGGAATACGTCAGAGGGGCCCAACTTATCTGTTATACCCCGTAGTTCCAGGGTATGTATGTGAGGACGTGCGTACGAGAATACGACAGAAATTTTGGAAAGAAAGAAAGATGTGATTTTTCGACGGAAAAGTTTCCGGTTTTTGTGAAGAAAAAGGTTCGTTAATGGGAATTGGATTCCCAGATTTGGTATTTGGACTTCTTGGATTATATTAGAATTATTGGATTTTATTTTCGGAAATGGTCACGTGGGGCCCACGGGAGAAATTTACGGTTTTGTGGGGCCCACTTTGTTTTTGAGGTTTTCGGTATTTTGGATATTTTCGGAAGACGAAATATTTTGACCAGTCGGGGCGACACGTGTCACCCCATGTGGCACCTTGGTCGAAATGGTGGGACAGTGGCTGAAACACTGTCTCGCCGAATGGGCTAACAGTGGCAAGCCACTTGTCTAGCAATTTCGTTGGCCATGTGGTGTGGTGGGACCCACACACACATGGCCCAATCTTGACCATACACTTGATAAGATCTTGGCCCTTAATTCCTCTATAAATACCCCCTTAAGGTTGAAGAGTATTTCATCCTCACTTGAAGATTTTCCATAGCAAATACTCCCTCCCTTTAGCCCTATTTCGTCCCCCCCTCCTTTTGTGTAGAAAATACTTGGTGTATTGTTTTATAATCCCAAATACCTTGGCCTAGTATCCCTAGTAGTATTCCAAAGTTATTTCAATACTAGGAGCCCGGAAATACTACTTTATTCCAATAGCCGTAAAACGAAACCCTAGAAAAATCTTCCTAGCTTGGTGGAAGTATTTAGAGAAGTTGTTTAGAAACTTCTAAGGGTCGCTTGGAGCGGGTTGGAGCGTAAGGATTGGAGCTAAACGTTGCTCAGGATCGACTTATAACTTGGATAATTTTTGGGCTTATCGAGGTAATGATCTATGTCCCCCTATTGTAATTGGATATTACATGTTGTAGTAGTTATACTTGAGTATATTATATTGGAAGGATGATTATAAAGGTTTGAGCTGTATTTACATTGACTGCATTTACAGACTTGTGTAGTATTATTGTGAAGAATTGAACACGTCAGTTAGGCGTGTAATCCACAGGAGTTGTTGGCACAGTAGCGGGCACAGTAAGGAGGAGATTTATGTGATAGCGGGGAGGTCTCAGAAATTTACGTAGAATAAGGAATCTTGTGTTTAGAATATTCTACGGAGAGTGCTAGAAGTTGATTTATATATTATGGTTGTTATAGGTGGATCTTTCTACGCGGCATACTTGACTTGGCTTGTGGTTTAAGCTAAAGGTATGTGATTCTTCCTATACTCTTGAGCATGATTGTTGTGAACTATATAGTACGGTAGACGTACGTGTGTGAAACGATTTTTGTTTGTTTTAAAACATAAAGTGTTATAATGGCTTTATGGGAAGTTAGTTATAACGACTTTATGAAGATAAAAGAAAGATTTGGTTTTGAAAGTAAAAGGACTTGATTTTGAAATATAAGAGACTTGATCTTGAAAGATAAGAGACTAGACTTATAACGACTTGTTTTGGAAAAGGAGAAGTAACTTGATTTAAGTATAGGTTACTTGTTTTGAAAAGAGTAAGTTAATTGGGTTTTAAAAGAGTATACTTGATGTTGTTCTAAAAGAAAAGCACTTGGTTTATAAAGTATAGAGTACTTGATTTTAAAAGCCTTGTAAAGATTTTTACGAAGGTGAAGTAATTTGGTTTTAAAAGTAAAACGTGTTTTCTTTATATACTATGAGTATTAGTATCATGTGGCTTTTACATAGAAAGAGGTCTTTTTGAAAGAAGGAAAGTATGTAGTATTTTGGGTTTGAAACCGGATTGTTGATTAAAATGAATGTATGTTAAACTTGCCTATGCTTGTTGTGATAGTCTTTGATGTGCAAGTGTTTTGTTGATGTGCTGCCGTGACTCTCTGGGAGGGCCGGCTATCTGATTGATTATTTGGACATACCGGCGTTGGGTGGTCCGAGTATCGTCCACTTTGAGTATTGGTGGTTGTTTCGCATCGTCGTGACTCTGGGAGGGCTATCGATTTATTTCCTTGGGACATCTTTGGCGTGATGGATGTTCCACGCATGCGTCGATGGGATGGTTTCATGGCCATGACTTCGAGGTAAGATGCCGGGCATGCGGTCATTGTGAGGTTCGCATTAGTCCATGGACCGCTAATCCATGAAGCTTGCCGCGCGACGGCGATCACGGGCTTGGTTTATGCGTGTGGTTCGTACACTTTAGATACTTGTTCGTCATTTTCTCGTACCGTAGCCTCCGGTAGATAGCTTAAGATACTTGCCTCGGTCATATCTTGTGAGGCGGTAGGCTATTGTGCGTTAGCTTAAGATACTTGCCTCGGCGATTCGTGGCTAGCTTTGGGTAGTAGTTGGCTTCCGTACCTTGCAGTGATGGGATATGACTAGCTTTTGACCGTAGTTGGCTATTCTACTTGCCCGTCGGTTTTGATAGCGACGCAGAGGATCTAGTGTTCGAGTTCACATATGGGTGTTGTTTTACATCATGTATCGCCGGATGAGAATGAGTTCCACGCACGAGTGGTATTATGGGCGTGAGACCCGTAATTATGTATGAGTGATTATTCGGGGATATCGTCCTTACTTGACATAATTGTTTACTTATGGCGAAATGGTTTTATAAAATGATGAAATGTGATTTCATTCTGATTTTTGATTTCACATACTTGGTACTGTTATCTTGACCTCGCCTTGAGGCTGCGTTCATGCCGCAGTGTAGGTATACCAGTTGGTTGATCTCGCTCATAGGATCGTGATTCGGCGTTGGAAGCTCCGTTCCTCGGAGGCTTATCTTTTAGTATAGTCCTGTCATTGTAGGTACTTGTACATTCAGGGTATGGCGAGGCCTGTCGTCATAGTTGTTGTATATCTTAAGTGCAGTAGCCTTTGTTGTGGCGGGGTTTGTAAAAATGATAATCGTCGGGTTTTATGTATATATACTGAAGGCAACGGTTGGGTTGGCCTGTTTATTTATTTATGTCTCTCATTTCATGTGTAAAGTTTTTATTTCCGCTGGTTTTCTCTGATGTTGTATCACTAGGGTGCCCGGGGTAAGGCACCAGTGACGGGCCCGGGTTTCGGGTCGTCACATTATCACACAGCTCTAGGGCACGATCTCAGAATGAGAAGAATGGAAACCAATCCTAAATGTCCTATAGCCTCCTGATTATAGATGTGGTGCACAACACACCGATAATCAAGACTCTACTAGACACGGTCTGTAGACACTTTCCGAGGACTAATCGCTGCGATACCACTTTTGTCACGACTGAACCGGGCGTGGATCGTGTCTTACCCCGGGCAACCTAGTGATACAACATCAGAGAAAATCAGCGGAAATAAAAATATGAACATGAATTAAGAGACATGATAAATAAGCAGGGTTGCCTTGGATATATACATAAACACCCGAACAATTATCCTTTTTACATCGCCACAACAAGATTACATGCACTTAAGAAGTGACAACAACTATGACGAGGCCCCGCCATACCCCGAATGTACAAGGACCTACTGCACTGGGTAACATACCAAAGATAAGCTCGGAGGAACGAGCTTCCCAACACGAAATGTGATCCTATAAGCGGATCGGCGATCGATGTACCTCTACTCGCGGATGAACGCACCCAAGGAGGTCGACAACAGTACCAAGTATGTGAAATCAGAAAATATCGTAAATGAAATCATAATAGTCTATATAAAGCAGAGACATGTATGATAACCAAACTACAGCTCACAACATAAAGCAGTTATGTCAAGTCAGGTACTCACGCCCTCAAAGTCATCCCTCATGCCCGTGGAACTACTTCCTCACTGCCGGCAGTCTAGGTACAAATCATGTGATACGTATAACAGTCTCGGTCCATCTTATGGACCCGATATAAACATGTGGAATACATTCGGATGAACCCAGAGTCGAGTGAAATACATTCGGATGAGCCGGTAGTCGAGTGAAGTACATTCGGATGAGCCGGTAGTCGAGTGAAATACATTCGGATGAACCGGAGTCGAGTGAAATACATTCCGGATGAGCGGTAGTCGAGTGAAATACATTCGGATGAACCGTAGTCGAGTAGAACACAGTACTTGCACAACAAGGCTATCACACGTAACATGGTCAAGTTTCATAACAACAAGCATAGGCAAGTTATACACAACTCAAGGTACTTTCATTTTATGTCAAAGTCCGGATTTTAACCCTAAAGTACTACGTACGTTAAATTCCTTTTAAGAGATTCATTCCTTTTCTAAAAGTCACCCGATACAGTAGTATATAAAAAAATGTGTGACTTATATCTTTTAAGTAAACCAAAACAACTTTCATACTTTCCTTTTAAGACCAAATTAAGGCAATACCATGCCTTCCTTTGGACCAAAATACTTCTCTTTTAAAAGTCAAGTTACCGCATTAAAACAAATGATAAAACCCTTCTTTTGTTTTCATAAAGTCGTTATAACCAACTTCCCATAAAGCTGTTATAACACTTTATGTTTTAAACCATTTTAAGACAACACAATGCCTTTCTTTTCCCTAAAAGTTCCAGTTTGCCTAATTTCAATTACGCAAGTCTCTTTTTAGAAAAGTTTCATAGTTCAATGTCTTAACCTCTTTTTAAAACAATAGAGTAACATATGCCATAGGTGAGTAGGTTAATCTTGTTCATAATCAATCTTATTAAGCGACCGTGATCTAGAAAATATAATATCATTTTGTCTCATCTTAGCTTCATGCAGATGGAGGTTTCTACTGGTTTTAATAATACTTAATTATTCAATACATTTTCCTTTATTAACGCTGCAGTGGTTTATTGATACACATTCTGATTTCCGAAATCAGTAAAACATTATTCCTTTTAAAAACCAAGTACTCATTACTCACGAATGAGGTTTCACACAAAATCCATATTAATTCATTTAAGTTAAGTCTCTTATCTTTTAAGATCCAGTCTCTTAACTTTTGAAATTAATAAACCATTCATTTTACCACCCTTAAGACGTTATACCTAACTTCCCATAAAGCTAGTATAACACTTATGTTTTAAAACAACCAAATACAATTAACACATGTACGTCTACCGTACTACATAGCTCACACATATCATGCTAGAAAAGATAGGAAGAGGTTCACATACCTCGCGACGATTATCGACTAATAGCAAAATGCTCCAAGTACCTCAAACCGCTTACTCCTTAAGCTAAGTAGATCACGCCATACGTAGTACTTCAACCTATAGAGGCCACAAGGCGCCTATTAACATCCTAGATCTCAATGTAGAATATTCTACGTAAAATTGAAGACCTCCCCGCAATGGCAGCGTAAATCTCCTCCTCAATCGAGGCGGCTACCAAGCCAACCGGGGTTTGCACGCCTAACCGGACGTGTACAATTCTACTACAGAATGCTACACAAGTCTCTTGTAATACACCCTATCTAATTACTGATTCATTTCTTATTTAAATTCAGCTTAAGTCGCAAGACATTGCCGTAAGTATTATTCAGGCTTAAGTCAAAAGACATTGCCGCACAACTATGTTCAATTCTATATATAGTATACTTCAACTATATATTCCAACAACATGTAATTTCCAATTACAATAGAAGGTCAAGAGTGTTTACCTCGATAAGCCCAAAATTATCCGAGTTTATATGTCGATCCTGAGCAAGGTTTAGCTCCTACTCCGTGCGCTCCAACCCGCTCCAAACAACCCTTAGAAGTTCTAACCAACTTCTACTTAACACTTCAACTACGGGTGAAGATTTACTTAGGGTTTCGTTTTTGTGACTGAGGGAAGTATAATAGTATTTTCTGGGCTTTTGTAAAAGTGTAACCTTGGGAATACTATAAGTTATTTGGGCCAAGGTATTTGGGCATTATAACAATACTAGGAGAGTATTTCTATACCACAAAAAGGGGGGTATTATACGAAAACAACTAGGCTAGGGGGGGGTACCCCACGGCTAACCACTACAAAGGGGGAGGGGGAAGCTCTCGGCCAAGCTCACTCAAGGGGGAGGGGGTGTGGTGGATGAAAACAACAAGAGGGAGAGGGAGGGATTTTTTCAAGACTTAGACAATTTTTGGATGAATAAGTTCATCAACTTAGAGGGGTATTTATAGGTCAAGAAATGGCCAACCAATGGCCAAGATCTATCCAAGTGTAAGGCAAGTGTAAGGTCAAGATGAAGCCATGTGTTTGTGGGTCCCACTTGCTCATCAACTACACAAAATATCCTACCTAACCCTTGACCACAATTTTTGCACAAAAAACGTGCCCACTTTTCCTTTTGGCCGTCCACTTCCTTCCAATGTGAGGGTGACACATGTCACCCTCCCGTTGGTCCAAAATGTTTCGTCTCTCAGAAAAATCCGCAAAAATTATTAATGGCATAGCCGGAATTTTCCCTACGAAAGCTGTGGAAACGTTTCGTCGAAAAACGACTCCTTTCGGTACTTGTGCACAAAATTTCATTCTTGCCTAATCTTTAAGGCTCAAATTTATATACGTACGCCCTCACGTACATACCCTGGAAATACGGGGTATAACAGTAATGGGTACTTGGTCTTTAAAAGAATAAAGTTATCTTGATTTTGGAAATGTGAGTAGTTGTCCTTGGTGGGTTTAAAATATAAAGTGTTATAACAGCTTTATGGGAAGTTAGTTATAACGACTTTATGAAAACGAAAGAATGGTTGTATCATTGGATTTAAAACGGTAACTTGATATTTTTAAGAAGTAATGAGGCTTAAACTATTTTGAGAAGTATATTGTTACTTGACCTTTGAAAGGAGAAGTGTTTTGTTTAAAAGGAAGGCATGGTATTGTCTTGATTTGGTTTTGAAAGATAAACGACTTGATTTCGGAAAAAGAGAAGTAACTTGATTTAAAAGTATGGGTTACTTGTTTTGAAAAAAGTGAGTTACTTGGGTTTTTTTTAAAGTACACTTGATTTTAAAGGCCTTGTAAAGATTTTCTGAAGGTGTAGTAATTTGGTTTGAAAAGAAAACGTTCTTTGATACTACGAGTATTAGTATCGTGTGGCTTTTACGTAAAAATAGGTCTTTTTGAAAGAATGAAAGTATGTAGTACCTTGGGGTTAAAAACCGGATTTGTTGTCATAAAATGAAAGTCTAAAAAGTATGTTAAAATTGCCTATGCTAGTTGTGATAGCCTTTGTTGGGCAAGGGTTGTATTCTTATGCTATCGCGTCTCTTGGTGGAGGGCCGGTATAATATTATTATTACATGGACATGTCTGCACCGATGAGGAATTCCGAGGGCATGCGGCCATGCAGCGGGTTAAACTCCCGGTATATTATTATTATTACATGGACATGTCTGCACCGATGAGGAATTCCGGAGGCATGCGGCCATGCAGCGGGTTAAACTCCCGGTATGTTATTACTACATGGACTAGCTCCCCATGAAGACATGTACCCGAGATGAGGGATGCCACAGGCATGTTATATACGATTATTACTCCATGGACTAGCTCCACATGTAGACATGTACCCGAGATGAGGGATGCCACGGGCATGTTATATACGATTATTACTCCATGGACTAGCTCCCCATGAAGACATGTACCCGAGATGAGGGATGCCACAGGCATGTTATATATATATACATGTATGTATTATATATGTGTACGCCGACAGTGAGGTAGGATGCCACGGGTGCGTCACATGGTTAAATGTTACACCCACGGCTGCCGGCAGTGATGGAGGATTCCACGGGCACGTCACATGATTATAATTTATATCATAGACTGCCGGCAGTGAGGAAGGAATTCCACGGGCATGATTGATATTGCGGGCGTGAGACCCATGGTTATATTTGAGTGATGACTTTGAGGGCGTAAGTCCCTGACTTGACATAACTGCTTATATATGGTGTGTTGTAGTTTGGTTATCATACATGTCTCCTGTTTTATATAGACTGTTATGATTCATTACAGTATTTTCAGTTTCACATATTTGCTACTTGTTGTACTGACCTCCTTCGGGGGGCTGCGTTCATGCCGCAGGTAGAGGTACACCGTTTGCTGATCCTCGCTCATAGGGTCACAGTTCCGTATTTTGGGAAGCTCCATTTCTCCGGAGGCTTATCTTTTGGTATAGTCCCTTGTCATTGTAGGTACTTGTACATTCAGGGGTATGGCGGGGCCCTGTCCCATCATAGTTGTTATAAAAACTCTTAGAGGTCTGTAGTACTATTGTGGGCAGGGTTTGTAAAGGATAACTGTTCGGGGTTTATTTATATATATTTGATGAAAGGCGACTTTTTGGTCAGCCTGTTTCTTGTATCACTGTTTATTTTCATGAGTTTTATTTCCACTGATTTTCTCTGATATATTATCACTAGGGTGCCCGAGGTAAGGCACCAGTCGCGGGCCCGATGTCGGGTCGTGACAGTGTTTTAATTCTATGTTACCGCGTCTCTCGATGGAGGGCCGGTTATCTTGTTGTTTAGTTGGACATTATTATTGTTATGCCATGGACTAGCTCCCCATGAGGTTGATGACGCAGGCAGGATCTGGTAGTTAGCCCCCGTACTTGCCCCGGTCATTGCTGACGCAGGCTGGTTCTGGTAGTTGGCTTTCATACTTGCCCCGGTCAGTTTTATGATGCTGGCTGGATCTGGTGTGTAGTTTTCCTACTTGGCCCATACGGTTGTTTTATGGCACAGGTGGGACCTGGTGTTCATGTGTACTTTTTGGTGTTATATTATATCATGATCACGCGGTGAGGAAGGAGTTCCACGGGCATGATGACTTCGAGGGCGTGAGTCCCTGACTTTGCATGACTGCTTATATATTGTTTAATGTAGCTTGGTTATCATACATGTCTCCGGTTTTATTGTTATACCCCGTATTTTCCAGAGTATGTACGTGAGGGCGTACGTATAAAAATTTTAGCCTTAAAGACTAGACAAGGTTCGAATTTGTACACAAGTGCCGAAAAGAGTCGTTTTTCGACGAAACGTTTCCACAGCTTTCGTAGGGAAAATTCCGGCTATGTCATTTATAATTTTTGCGGATTTTTCCGAGAGACGAAACATTTTGGACCAACGGGAGGGTGACATGTGTCACCCTCACATTGGAAGGCTTGGACGGCAATTGGGACGATTTGGGGCTACTTTAGTTGGTAGGATATTTTGTGCAAGTTGTGTGGTAGATGGATAAGGTAGCACATGGCTAAATCTTGGCCTTACATTTGCTATGCACTTGTCTTCATCTTGGCCATTGGTTGGCCTTCACTTGACCTATAAATACCCCTCTAGTTGAAGACATTCTTCATCCTAAACTTGAGCAATCTATCTAAGTCTCAAACTACTCCTCCTCTTGTCTTGCTTTCGTCCCAAAGCCCTCCCCTCGAGAAAGGCCCTAAGCCGAGAGCACACCCCCCCCTTTTTGTGACGCGGTGGCCGAGGGGTTCCCCCCCCCGAGCCTAGTTGTCTCGGATAAATACCGCTTGGTGTGGTATAGAAATACTCCCCGAGGATTGTGAGAATGTCCAAATACATTGGCCCAAATACCTTGTAGTATTCCCAAGGTTACACTTATACAAGCCGGAAAATACCGTTATACTTTCCCTCACTACTAAAACGAAACCCTAAGGAAATCTTCACCGTGTTGAAGTTGTAAGTAGAAGTTGGTTAGAACTTCTAAGGGTAGTTTGGAGTGGGTTGAGCGCACTGAGTTGAGCTAAACCTTGCTCGGGAGCGACTTTAAACTAGGATAATGTTGGGCTTATCGAGGTAATTATCTTGTACCTCAATTGTAATTGGAAATTACATAAGTGTTGAATATATAGTTGTTGTATACTATATATAGTACTGAACTTAGTTATCGGCAATGTCTTGCGACTTAAGCCTGAATAATACTTACGGCAATGTCTTTCGAATTAAGCCCAAGAATCGAATGAATCGAATGTAATTACATAGGGTTGTATTACAGAGACTTGTGTAGTAGTACCGTGAGTAGAATTGTACCGTAGGGTTAGATGTATAACCCCTGGTTGGCTTGGTAGCCTACCGATAGAGGAGAGATTTACGCTGCATGGGGAGAGTCACGAATTTTCTAGAATGTTCTACGATGAGATCTAAATGTTAATAAGCGCCTTGTGGCCTTATAGGTTGAAGTGCTACGTGTGACGTAATCTTACGGACTAAGGAGTAGCCGACGGCCGAGGTACTGAGCGTTTTGCTATTAGTCGACAACCGTCGCGAGGTATGTGAACCTCTTCCTATCTCTTCTAGCATGATATGTGTGAACTATGTAGTACGGTGACGCATACGTGTTAATTATATTTGATTGTCGTAAAACATAAAGTGTTATAACGCTTTATGGGAAGTTGGTTATAACGACTTTATGTAGGTAAGAAAATGGGTTGTGGTTTTTAAAAGATAATCGATTTGATTTATAAGCGCTTGGGGCGTTATAATAAAACTTGAAGTATTTCAAAAGATTTATGAATCGTTTTGAACGAAGTGTAGTATTGTGTTTTGAAAACTTAAGAGTTATACTAGCTTTATGGGGAGTTAGGTATAACGCTTAAGAATGGTTTCTTGATGTTAGAAGTTAAGAGACTTGATCTTATAAGATAAGAGACTTAACTTATTTGTTTTAAAGTGAATGTTTGTGTGAAACCTCATTCGTGAGTAATGAGTACTTGGTTTTATTTAAAGGGATAATGTTTTACTGATTTGAAATCGAATGTGTATCGACGCACCACCGCGGCGTTAATAAAGGAAAATGTATTGAATAATGATGTATCGTATTAAAACCGAGAAACCTCCATCTGCATAGAAACTAAGATGAGACAAAATGATATTACATTTTCTAGATCATGGTCTGTAATAAGAATGTTGTAAACAAGAATAACCTACTCACGTGAGACATATATTACTCAATTGTTCTAAAAAGGAATCAAGTGATTAAGTTTATGAACTATGAAACCATTTGAAAATGAGAAGCTTGAGTAATTGAAACTAGGCAAACTGGAACTTAGGAAAAGAATGTTGTTACTTGATTTTGGAAAGGAATGTGGGTTGGTCATTCTAAGGCTACGGTATCGGGTGACTTTTATAAAAGTAATGGATCTCTTTTAAAGAATTTAACGTACGTAGTACTTTAGGGTTAAAACCCGGACTTTGGCATAAAATGAAAGTACTTTGAGTTGTTGTGAAACTTGCCTATGCTTGTTGTTGTGAAACTTGCCTATGCTTGTGATGATAGCCTTTGTTGTGCAAGTGTGGTATTTACGTATTCCGTGTTCTCGATAGAGGCGGTTGACTTATTGAGAACTTACTTGACGTCTTTGGCGGTGAAGGAGAATTCCACGGTATGTTTCCATTTTGATTCTTGTCTTGTTGTTGATGTCACATGGACATGTCTACACCGTCGCAGATTCGGCACGCGGCCGCGTTGATTACCCGATATATGGCTATTGCCGCAACATGGGCGGTTCACACCACGCAAGATTCCGGTACGTGTGGCCACGCGCCTTGTTATTATTGTTGCATCATGGACATGTCTACACCGTCGCAAGATTAGGGCATGCGTCCATGATGCGAACATGATGGATGTTGTGGGCGAGACCCATAGTTATATTTGAGTGGTGACTTTGAGGCGTGAGTCACGACTTGATCGCTTATGTTGCGTCTTGTATTTTGGTTATCATACATGTCTCCTGCTTTTTAAGCTATTATGATTTCATTTACGTGATTTGATGCCACATACTGTACTGTTATCGACCTCCTTCGGGCCGCGTTCATGCCGCAGTAGAGGTACATCGGTCGTGGATCCCCGCTCCTAGGATCTCATTTCACGTGTTGAAAGCTCGTTCCTTGGAGGCTTATCTTTGGTATGTTTCCTGAGTTGTAGGTTCTCACATTCGTGGTATGGCGGCCCCGTCCGTCAT
The DNA here is from genome assembly GCA_029844215.1 of Przewalskia tangutica. Lineage (NCBI taxonomy): Eukaryota > Viridiplantae > Streptophyta > Magnoliopsida > Solanales > Solanaceae > Przewalskia > Przewalskia tangutica. The sequence continues at coordinate 73,730,979 of CM056727.1, forward strand.
AGTTGTTGTAAATCTTAAGGTGCAGAGTAATTGTTGTGGGCAGGTTGAGGATAACTGTTTGGGTTTTTATGTATATACTGAAGGCAACTGTTTTGGTTGGCCTGTTTATTTATTATATCTCTCGTTTCATGACTCGTGTTTTATTTTCCGCTGGTTTTCTCTGATGTTGTATCACTAGGGTGCCCGGGGTAAGGCACCAGTAACGGGCCCGGGTTCGGGGCGTTACAAAGTGGTATCAGAGCAGTTAGTCCTCGGAAAGTGTCTACAGACCGTGTCTAGTAGAGTCTTGATTCTTGGTGTGGTGTGCACCACCTCTATAATCGGGAGGCTATAGGACATTTAGGATTGGTTTCATTCTTCTCATTACGAGATCGTGCCTTAGAGCCGTGTTGTAAGTTGGACCCTCCGGCGTGTTTCGTTTTACCGTTATGCCTGCGAAGGCAACCAGTGGCCCGAAGGCAAGGCAGCCGAGGAGTCGCTAGTGGATTCGAGGAGCACGAGGCGCAGCCGGCCAAGACTGAGTAGTGCTTGACGGCGAGTTTGCGGCGCCGCAAAGACCAAAGAGTTTAGAGCCGCAGCAGCCGGGCCGAGACTACAATACCGAGCCTCCAGTCCCATGCCGAGCGGGAGATGGGTCGCGAGAGATGGCGATTATTGGCGTGGTCAGGCCGATATGAGATAGGCCGGACGCAGCAGTTCGCTCCAAAGAAGACTGTAGTGCACCCGAGGCGCAGTTTGAGGCTACGGATTTTCTTAGTTGTAGCCCTTTGAGTTTTACTGGTCGAGGCGGAGGATGATCCGCAGGAGTTCATCCGTCGATTCAGAGGATCATGCGGGTGATCAAGGCTTGAGATCGAGTCATGACATTTAGTTCGCATCGGCCGCGCGTGATACCGCAGTCGATTGGTTTGACTCGTGGGAGCTTTCCCGGGGGGAGCATTCACTTCCAGCCGTTTGGGACGAGTTTTCGGGGGCCTTCCTGGCACATTTCTTGCCTCCACAAATGAGGAGGGCTCGCCAGATTTTTGATGTTGAGGCGAAACAGCGTCTGATTCGGGAGTACAATGTGAGTTCGACTCATTGGCGGTATGTTCCGCATTAGTAGCTAGTATGGAGGATCGAGTGCACCGATATGTTCTGAGGCTCGATGATTACCTAGCGAGAGTTGTTCGGTGTTTCTCTTCGGTACCGCATGGACATTGCCCGCATTGAGCTCATGCACGCGCGTGCGAGGCGCAGATCGGCAGGTGGACGGCTTCAGAAGAAGGCCAAGACGGTCGGATATTTTGGCGACTTTCGAGGCGGACCGCCTCAGCAGCAGACTAGTTATGTACCTCCGCCATTGCAGAGTGGTCCCCGCAGCCAGGACCTCCAGGATATTCGTGAGCGGTCGTGGCTCCTGTGCTTGATGTTCGGGAGTAGGGGTGTTGGCGGATCGATACACCCTACCGGTGTGGTCGATGTGGTAGACCGCATTTCGGGAGTGTCGTAGTACCAAGGAGCTTGTTATTCTTGCGCCAACAGGCCATATGGCGAGACCGTCCGACTGTGGGTAGCGCTGGTAGATAGCACAGACTCTTCGGAGCGATTGGTTCTTCACCTTCCATAGCCAGCGAATGTTCAGACCGGCAGCCCTAGAGGTCGCGGTGGGAGTTCCCAGTTCTAGCGGTCCTTTGAACCGCCTACTTTCAGGTATATCCTTAACCATCTAAAGTTTTGTATGTTATGATAATGTGTTAAGTGTTATGTTCGGATAGCTTTGTGCTAAAATGTGACTTAGAAGCATGCTTAGTGAAAGGGTAAGCCTGGGTTGAGAAAATGATGAACCTTAGAATATTACAGAGGAGACCTTAGATGTAAGGCCGTTTTGAGTACAAGTTTTTGCAAGTGATCCTTGTTGGAGTACATTTTATGCCTAGAATGTATTGTGTGATAAGTCCCTGGGTTGAGTAAATGAAAGTGGTAGCTTTCATGATGTGATTTAGCAAGATTGTTCCGGTCGGCGAGCAAGAGTTGGCGCGATAGTGGGTCGGGTTGGGGCCGTGTTGCGGGCCAACCCGCGTCCGCTTTCGAGGAAAGGTCACTGGGTGGTCCCGCCAGTGGCGAGGTCACGAGGTGCTAGGCCCAAGTTTAAATGACCAGCGATGAGTTCGTGGATACGTTCGACCAGTAGATCGTGAAGGCCGGAATGGCCTTAAGGAAGATTGAGGCGAGTAAGATGACCAAGTTTGGAGGTAGTGACTCCAAAGTTTTGGGAAGCGAAATGATGATCAAGTATGGTGCGTATACTAGAAGAGTTCAAGTGTTCGGCGAGGGCACTACGAGTAAGGAGGAAGAGAACGCGTGTGTTATGTTTGTGGCGGTGTGGCTTTAACAACTTGTTAGAAGGAACTTCTTCGTTATCTGTTTCGAGAAGGAACATTCGGGACGAATGTTTCTAAGGAGGGGAGAATGTTATACCCCGTATTTTCCAGAGTATGTACGTGAGGGCGTACGTATAAAAATTTTAGCCTTAAAGACTAGACAAGGTTCGAATTTGTACACAAGTGCCGAAAAGAGTCGTTTTTCGACGAAACGTTTCCACAGCTTTCGTAGGGAAAATTACGGCTATGTCATTTATAATTTTTGCGGATTTTTCCGAGAGACGAAACATTTTGGACCAACGGGAGGGTGACATGTGTCACCCTCACATTGGAAGGCTTGGACGGCAATTGGGACGATTTGGGGCTACTTTAGTTGGTAGGATATTTTGTGCAAGTTGTGTGGTAGATGGATAAGGTAGCACATGGCTAAATCTTGGCCTTACACTTGCTATGCACTTGTCTTCATCTTGGCCATTGGTTGGCCTTCACTTGACCTATAAATACCCCTCTAGTTGAAGACATTCTTCATCCTAAACTTGAGCAATCTATCTAAGTCTCAAACTACTCCCTCCCTCTTGTCTTGCTTTCGTCCCAAAGCCCTCCCCTTCGTAAAGGCCCTGCCGAGAGCACACCCCCTTTTGTGATGCTTTGGCCGAGGGGTACCCACTAGCCTAGTTGTCTCGTATAAATACCCCTTGTTGTGGTATAGAAATACTCCTAGTATTGTTATAATGTCCAAATACCTTAGCCCAAATACCTTGTAGTATTCCCAAGGTTACACTTATACAAGCCAGAAAATACCGTTATACTTTCCTCACCACTAAAACGAAACCCTAAGGAAATCTTCACCCGTTGTTGAAGTTGTAAGTAGAAGTTGGTTAGAACTTCTAAGGGTAGTTTGGAGCGGGTTGAGCGCACGGAGTTGAGCTAAACCTTGCTCGGGAGCGACTTTAAACTAGGATAATTTTGGGCTTATCGAGGTAATTATCTTGTCCTCTATTGTAATTGGAAATTACATAAGTGTTGAATATATAGTTGTTGTATACTATATATAGTCTTGAACGTAGTTATCGGCAATGTCTTGCGACTTAAGCTCGAATAATACTTACGCAATGTCTTGCGACTTAAGCCCAAGAATCGACCGAATCGAGCTGTAATTACATAGGTTGTATTACAGTAGACTTGTGTAGTAGTACCGTGGAGTAGAATTGTACCGTAGGTTAGATGTATAACCCCTGGTTGGCTTGGTAGCCTACCGATAGAGAGAGATTTACGCTGTTGCGGGGAGGTCTCGCCAATTTTCGGTAGAATGTTCTACGATGAGATCTAAATGTTAATAAGCGCTGTGGCCTTATAGGTTGAAGTGCTACGTGTGACGTAATCTTACGGACTAAGGAGTAGCCGACGGTTGAGGTACTGAGCGTTTTGCTATTAGTCGACAACCGCGAGGTATGTGAACCTCTTCCTATCTCTTCTAGCATGATATGTGTGAACTATGTAGTGCGGTAGACGCATACGTGTTAATTATATTTGATTGTCGTAAACATAAAGTGTTATAACGGCTTTATGGGAAGTTGGTTATAACGACTTTATGTAGGTAAGAAAATGGGTTGTGGTTTTTAAAAGATAATCGATTTGATTTATAAGCGCTTGGGGCGTTATAATAAAACTTGAAGTATTTCAAAAGATTTATGAATCGTTTTGAGCGAAGTGTAGTATTGTGTTTTGAAAACTTAAGAGTTATACTAGCTTTATGGGAAGTTAGGTATAACGGCTTAAGAATGGTTTCTTGATGTTAGAAGTTAAGAGACTTGATCTTATAAGATAAGAGACTTAACTTATTTGTTTTAAAGTGAATGTTTGTGAAACCTCATTCGTGAGTAATGAGTACTTGGTTTTATTTAAAGGGATAATGTTTCCGATTTGGAAATCGAATGTGTATCGACAGCACCGCAGCGTTAATAAAGGAAAATGTATTGAATAATGATGTATCGTATTAAAACCAGAAACCTCCATCCGCATAGAAACTAAGATGAGACAAAATGATATTACATTTTCTAGATCATGGTCTTTGTAATAAGAATGTTGTAAACAAGAATAACCTACTCTCACGTGAGACATATATTACTCAATTGTTCTAAAAAGAAATCAAGTGATTAAGTTTATGAACTATGAAACCATTTGAAAATGAGAAGCTTGAGTAATGAAACTAGGCAAACCGGAACTTAGGAAAAGAATGTTGTTACTTGATTTTGGAAAGGAATGTGGGTTGGTCATTCTAAGGCTACGGTATCGGGTGACTTTTATAAAAGTAATGGATCTCTTTTAAAAGAACTTAACGTATGTAGTACTTTGGGGTTAAAAACCGGACTTTGGCATAAAATGAAAGTACTTTGAGTTGTTGTGAAACTTGCCTATGCTTGTTGTTGTGAAACTTGCCTACGCTTGTGATGATAGCCTTTGTTGTGCAAGTGTGGTATTTACGTTACCGTGTCTCTCGATAGAGGTGGTTGACTTGTTGAGAACTTACTTGGGCGTCTTTGGCGGTGAAGGAGAATTCCACGGTATGTTTCCATTTTGATTCTCGTCTTGTTGATGTCACATGGACATGTCTACACCGACGCAGATTCTCGGCACGCGCCACGCGTCGCCGATTACCCGATATATGGCTATTACTGCAACATGGACGTGTCTACACCGACGCAAAGATTCCGGCATGTGGCTACGCGCGGGGTTGACCACCCGATATTGTTATTGAGGTTACATGGGCATGTCTACACCGATGCGCGATTCCGGTACGCGTGGCCACGCGCCTTATTATTGTTGCAACATGGACATGTCTACACCGTCGCGATTCCGGTACGCGGCCATGCGCCTTGTTATTATTGTTGCATCATGGACATGTCTACACCGATGCAGTATTCCGGGGGCATGCGTCCATGATGCGAACATGATGGATGTTGTGGGCGTGAGACCCATAGTTATATTTGAGTGGTGACTTTGAGGGCGTGAGTCCCTGACTTGATCGCTTTATGTTGCGTCGTATTTTGGTTATCATACATGTCTCCCGCTTTTTAAGCTATTATGATTTCATTTACTGATGTTGTGATTTCACATACTTGGTACTGTTATCGACCTCCTTCGGCTGCGTTCACGCCGCAGTAGAGGTACATCGGCCGTGGATCCGCTCCTAGGATCTCATTTCGTGTTGAAAGCTCCGTTCCTTGGAGGCTTATCTTTGGTATGTTTCGAGTCAGAGGTTCTTGTACATTCGTGGTATGGCGAGCCCCGTCCGTCATAGTTGTTGTAAATCTTAAGAGAGTGCTGCCAGTGTGGCGGGGTTGAGGATAACTGTTGGTTTTTATGTATATACTTGAAGGCAAGCTTTGGTTGGCCTGTTTATTTATTATATCTCTCGTTTCATGACTCGTGTTTTATTTTCCGCTGGTTTTCTCTGATGTTGTATCACTAGGGTGCCCGGGGTAAGGCACCAGTAACGGGCCCGGGTTCGGGGCGTTACATTTATATAGACTATTAAGATGCTACGGGCGTTAGTGTCTTGAGACTTTTTGTGTTAAGGGGGTTTTCTTGTTGTGCTTATGTTGTACACGATAAGCCGGTTGTGCTTGTATTATATCACTTAACCCCCTGACTTGTTACGTTGTTCACATGCCGCGGGTTAGCTACCCCCGATGCGAGGAATACCTCATGCGGGTCCATGTGGCCTATGCGGACTGCGGGAGTCCAGGAATCACTCCGGGTGTGTTACCCCGATGTGAGGAATACCTCATGCGGGTCCGTCTGACCTATGCGGATTGCGGGAGTCCAGGAAATGTCGCGGGTTAGCTACCCCTGATGCAAGGAATACCTCATGCGGGTCCACGTGACCTATGCGGATTGCGGGAGTCCAGTATTAGGACTCGCATAATGATACTAAGGGCGAATGGCCTTACTTCGATCATTTTGGTCTAGAAAGAACCGGTCGAGTTACACCTATTTGTTCTCGTATGTACTATGGAACTATGTACTGCTAATTGGTTTTCATACATGTATGTGGATTTGTTTTAGAATGTTATAATTTCATTACAGTACTTTCAGTTTCACATAATTGGTACTTGTTGTACTGACCTCCTTCAGGGGGCTGCGTTCATGCCGCAGGTAGAGGTACACCGGTTGTTGATCCTCACTCATAGGATCACGGTTCTGCGTATTGGGAAGCTCCGTTTCTCCGGAGGCTTATTTTTTGGTATGGTTCCCTGTCATTGTAGGTACTTGTACATTCAGGGGTATGGCGGGGCCCTGTCCCATCATAGTTGTTATATCAAATTCTTAGAGGTTTGTAGTCCTGTTATGAGTTGGGCTTGTAAAGGATGTAACTGTTCAGGTTTTGTTATATATATGCAGAAAGGTGACCGTTTTGGTTAGCCTGTTTCTTATTTTATATTGTTCCATGTCTATGAGTTTATTTCCGCTGGTTTTTCTCTGATGTAGTATCGCTAGGGTGCCCGGGGTAAGGCACCAGTCGCGGACCCGAGGTCGGGTCGTGACAAAAGTGGTATCAGAGCAGTTAATCCTCGGAAAGTGTCTACAAACTGTATCTAGTAGAGTCTTGATTATCGGCGTGTTGTGCACCACACCTATAATCAAGAGGTTGCGGGATATTTAGGATTGGTTTCCATTCTTCTCACTCTGAGATCGTGCGATAGAGTTGTGTTATGAGTTGGACTCCCTCTGACGTATTCCTATATACCAGTTATGCCTCCACGCAAGGCAACCAAGACCCAGAAGGGCAAGGTAGCAGAGGGAGCTGCTAGTAGAACACAGAGGTTGCGAGGCACAGCCCGCCATTACGAGGTGGTACTTCATACGGAGTTACTGACGCGGCAGCAATGAGTTTAGCGCGGCGCAGCAGATTTCCGAGGCATGATATTCGAACCTCGGCCACGACCAGGAACAGAGGATATGGGTTACAAAGAGATAGCCCAATTACTAGCTAGGATTGTGGCAAACAGGGAGGATAGAGTGCACTGATATGTCACGGGACTGGATGATTATCTAGCAGATGGTGGTATGGGAGTTGCCCTTCAACCGGGCATGGACATTGCCCGCATGCAGGCTTATGCACAGCAGACTGAGGAACGGAGAGGTCAACGGATTGATAGAGTCCAGCAGAAGAGGGCCAGGACAGCAGGGTCCTTTGGTAACTTTCGAGGCGGACAACCTCAGTAGCAGACTGGATATGCACCTCAGCCAGTACAGAGTACTCCTCTACAGTCTTCAGGACGTTCGGGATATTCAGGAGCAGGTCAGGGCTCCAAGGTTTCAGGTTTTCAGGAGAACATGGATGTTAGCCAGATGAGGCCACCCCTACCTCGGTGTGGCCAATGTGGTAACCCCCATGCGGGGGAGTGTCATGGTATTCAGAGAGATTGTTTTACATGCGGCCAGCAGGGCCATTTTGCGAGAAATTGTCCGACCAGAGGTAGCGCAGATGTTAAGACCATCCTTCGGGATCGGTAGCTGGTTCATCGCCTTTTATAGCTATGCGCCCAGCAGGGCAGGATTATGATTAGAGCGACAAAGGAAAAGTGAAGCAATAGTTACAGGTATATCCTTAACCCTCTAGAGACTAGTATGCGTGATAAGATGATTACATGTTGAGTACTATGTACGGGTAGTTTTGTGTAAATTGTGATTCAGAAGCCTGGTTAGTAAAAAGGGGAAGTTTGGGTACATAGAGATTGTGAGCCTTAGAATATAGATAACCGTGGAGACCTAAGATGCAAGGCCGTCTTGAGTAGAAGATTTTGCGGGTGATCTTTGTCGGAGTACATAGTATACGTGGGGTATATTTGTGTGATAAGTCCATGAGTGGTGTGAAATGAAAGTGAGTAGTTGAGCTAAGGATACCACTAGGTTTTTATGACTTGAATAGTGAGATTGTTCCGGACCGGGAACAAGAGTTTGGTACGAAATGGGTCGGGTTAAGGCCATATCGCGGGTCAACCCGCAACCCGAAATGAGGTGGGGTCAGTTTGAGGTGGTCCCGCCAGGTGATAGGGTCAGAAGGGTGCAGGGCCCAAGTCTAGGTAACTATTGTACGAGTTCGTGGATGCGTTCGACCAGAATCGGGTCGTGAAGGCCGAGAGTGGCCTTAAAGGAAATTGAAGCTAGTATAATGACCAAGTTGGTGGTAGTAACCCCAAGATTTTTGAAAGCTGAAGCGATGACTGAAATGTTGTACGTGTACTAGAAAGAGTTCGGGGTGTACGAGAAGGGTACGACGAGTAAGAAAAGAAGCGAACATGTGTTAAGAGAATGGAAGTGATCATTTTTGTGAAGTGAAGGTGCGAAGAGAGTATCCTTTAGACCATGGGTGAGAGCTTATTGTGGTGTTATACACGTTAGAGATGATTTCTCGTTGGCTTGGATTTGAGTTTTGCGCGTGTGTTATATTATGGCCATGTGTGGCATAATTGGTTTGTAAGTATAGTAGTGAAGACTATACCGGCGCATGTGTGTTTGGAGACTTAGAAGGAACATTCGGGATGAATGTTTCTAAGGGGGGAAGAATGCTACACCCCGTAGTTCCAGAGTATGTATGTGAGGACGTACGTATGAGGATATAACACTAAGTACGAAAGGGAAGAAAATTTTGATTTTCCGACGGAAAATTTTCCGGATATTGTGAAGGAAAAAGGTTCGTAAATGGGAATTGGATTCCCAGATTTGGTATTCGGACTTCTGGGAATATAATAGAATTATGGAATTTTATTTCTAGATTTGGTCACGTGGGGCCCACGGGGAAAATTTACGATTTTGTGGGGCCCACATTGTTTTCGAGATTTTGGCCAATATGGATGTTTTCGGAAGATGAAATATTTTGAACGAATTGGAGGGCGACACGTGTCACCCCCTTAGGTGGCATGTGGCCGAAATGGAGTGGACAAGTGGCCCTTGGCCGAAATCTTGTGCCATGTGGCAATCCAAGTGTCCCAAGCCTTGTGTTGGATAAGTGGCTTGTGGGACCCACACACTTGTCCCCAATCTCATCCACACACTTGCTTTGATCCTAGCCCTTGGTTGGCTTATAAATAGACCCTTGTAGCAAGACTTCATTCCACACTTAGAATAATTTCCAAGGCAAATACTCCTTTCCTTGAGTGTTCTCGGCAATTGGCCTTCCCCTTGACCAAAAGTTGTCCAAAAATTCTTATAAACTTTTAATTGTTCTTCCTTAAGGTGTTAGGAAGATTGTGAACCAAGTGTTAGACAAGATTTCACACCCCTAGCCCTAAAACCTTGCCTTGGCCGAAAGTTGCTATGTTTGGAACCTAAGTGTTCTTCACTTTTTGGAGTTGAATCTTGAAGAGGAGTTGGTTAGGAGCTTCTAAGGGTTGCGTGTAGCGGATTGGAACATAAGGATTTGGAGCTAAACTTGCTAAGGAGCGACTTTAAGTTCTTGGATATTTTTTGGCTTATCGAGGTAATGATCTTTGTCCTTCTATTGTAATTGGAGATTACATGTTGTAATAGTTTATAATGGAGTGTATGATTTGTGGAGGGAAGATTGATAAGGAATGAACAGTTTAGTATATTATGGGGCATAATTTTACACGTCCAGTTAGGCGTGTAATCCCCTTTGAGTTGTTGTATTACTGCGCCTTAAATGTGGCATGTTGGCTATTGATATCGGGCCTTGAAAAAGGTGGAAAAGTACGTAGTTATATGGGAAGTGCTGCCCGATATTCCGTAGAATAAGAGGCGTTTTACTTAGAAGTATTCTACAAAGAGATCTAGATGTTGATAGAAGTGTTATGGTTGTTATAGGTGGATATTCTACGCGCGGCATACTCGACTTGGCTAGTGGATTTAAGCCGAAGAGGTATGTGATTCTTCCTATACTCTTGAGCATGATTGTTGTGAACTATATAGTACGGTAGACGTACGTGTGTGAAATGAATTTGGTTTGTTTAAAACATAAAGTGTTATAATGGCTTTATGGGAAGTTAGTTAAAACGACTTTATGAAGATAAAAGAAAGATTTGATTTTGAAAGCTAAACGACTTGATTTTGAAAGTTAAGAGACTTGATCTTGAAAGATAAGAGACTTGACTTACAAACGACTTGATTTCGGAAAAAGGAGAAGTAACTTGATTTAAAAGTATAGGTTACTTGTTTTGAAAAGAGTGAGTTACTTGGATTTTAAAAGTATTCTTGATGTTGTTTTAAAAGTGTAAAACACTTGGTTTAAAAAGTATAGAGTACTTGATTTTAAAGGCCTTGTAAAGATTTTCTGAAGGTGTAGTAATTTTGTTTGAAAAGAAAACGTGTTTTGATACTACGAGTATTAGTATCGTGTGGCTTTTACGTAAAATGAGGTCTTTTTGAAAAAATGAAAGTATGTAGTACTTGGGGGTTAAAACCCGGATTGTTGGCATAAAATGGAAGTACTTGGAGTTGATAAAATTGGTGAATCAGTTTACATGTTAATAAAAGTCTAAAAGTACGTTGAACTTGCCTATGCTAGTTGTGATAGCCTTTGTTGTGCAAGTGTTTTAATTTTGTGTTACCGCGTCTCTCGATGGAGGGACGGTTATCTTGTTGTTTAGTTGGACATTATTATTGTTATTCCATGGACTAGATCCCCATGAGGTTGATGACGCAGGCAGGATCTGGTGTAAGCCCCCGTACTTGCCCCGGTCGTTGCTGACGCAGGCTGGTTCTGGTAGTTGGCTTTCGTACTTGCCACGGGCATGATGACTTCGAAGGCGTGAGTCTCTGACTTGGCATGACTGCTTATATATTGTGTAATGTAGCTTGGTTATCATACATGTCTCCGGTTTTATATAGACTGTTAAGATACTACGAGCGTTAGTGTCTTGAGACTTTTTGTGTTAAGGGGTTTTTCTTGTTGTGCTTATGTTGTACACGATAAGCCGGTTGTGCTTGTATTATATCACTTACCCCCCTGACTTGTTACGTTGTTCACATGTCGCGGGTTAGCTACCCCCGATGTGAGGAATACCTCATGCGGGTCCATGTGGCCTATGCGCGATCGCGGAGTCGAGAATCACTCCGGTGTGTTACCGTCGCGAGAATACCTCATGCGGGTCTGTGTGACCTATGCGGATTGCGGGAGTCCAGGAAATGCCGCGGGTTAGCTACCCCTGATGCGAGGAATACCTCATGCGGTTCCACGTGACCTATGCGGATTGCGGGAGTCCAGGATTAGGACTCGCACAATGATACTAAGGGAGAATGGCCCTACCTCGATCATTTGTCGTCTAGAAATAACCGGTCGAGTTACACCTATTTGTTCTCGTATGTACTATGGCACTATGTACTGCTAATTGGTTTTCATACATGTCTGTGGATTTGTTATAGAATGTTATTGTCACGACCCGACCTCGGGCCCGCGACTGGTGCCTTACCACGGGCACCCTAGTGATAATACATCAGAGAAACTCAGCGGAAATTAAAAACTCATAGACAAGAAACAATATGAAATAGGAAACAGGCTAACCAAAAACGGCCACCTTTCTGCATATATATAACAATCTGAACAGTTACATCCTTTACATGCCCAACTCACAACAGTACTACAGACCTCTAAGAGTTTTTATAACAACTATGAAGGGACAGGGCCCCGCCATACCCCTGAACGTACAAGAACCTACAATCTCAGGGAATCATACCAAAATATAAGCCTCCGGAGAAATGGAGCTTCCCAAAATGCAGAACTGTGATCCTATGAGCGAGGATCCACAACCGGTGTACCTCTACCTGCGGTATGAACGCAGCCCCTCGAAGGAGGTCAGTACAATAGGTACCAAGTATGTGAAACTGAAAATACTGTAATGAAATCATAACAGTCTATATAAACCAGGTGACATGTATGATAACCAAACTACAGTACACAATATATAAGCAGTCAGGTCAGGGACTTACGCCCTCAAAGTTCTCACTCAAATATAACCATGGGTCTCACGCCCGCAATATCAATCATGCCCGTGGAACTCCTTCCTCACTGCCGGCTGTCTATGACATAAATCATAATCATGTGATGCGCCCGTGGCATCCTACCTCACTGTCGGCGTACACATATACAATACATATATATATCTCCTGCCCGTGGAATCCTCCGTCACTGCCGGCAGCCGTAGGTGTAACATATAACCATGTGACACGCCCGTGGCATCCTACCTCACTGTCGGCGTACACATATACAATACATATATATATATATATAACTTGCCCGTGGCATCCCTCATCACAGGTACATGTCTTCATGGGGAGCTAGTCCATGGAGTAATAATCGTATATAACATGCCCCCGGAATCCCTCCTCGGTGTAGACATGTCTTCATGGGGAGCTAGCCCATGGAGTAATAATAATGGCCACATGCCCCCGGAATCCCTCATCGGTGTAAACATGTCCATGTGACAATAATAATATACCGGGAGTTTAACCCGCTGCATGGCCGCATGCCCCCGCCCCCCGGAATCCCTCATCGGTGTAGACATGTCCATGTAACAATAACAATGGAAGCATACCCGTGGAATCCTCCGTCACTGCCGGTACGTCCAAGTAAATTCACAACAAGTCAGTCGGCCCTCCATCGAGAGACGCGGTGGCATAGAAATACAATACTTGCACAACAAAGGCTATCACAACTAGCATAGGCAAGTTCAACATACTTTTATACTTTCATTAACATGTAAATTGATTCACCATTTTTATAAACTCAAAGTACTCCCATTTATTGCCAACAATCCGGGTTTTAACCCTAAAGTACTACATACTTTCATTCTTTCAAAAAGACCTCTTTTTACGTAAAAGCCACACGATACTAATACTTGTAGTATCAAAACAGAGTAACTATCACTTTAAGTAAACCAAAACAATTTCCGTACCTTCCTTTTTAAATAAAACAAGACAATACCATGCCTTCCTTTTAAACAAAAACACTTCTCCTTTCAAAGGTCAAGTAACAATATACTTCTCAAAATAGTTTAAGCTTCATAACTTCAAATTCTCAAGTCTCTTCTCTTTTAGAAATCAAGTTTCTTACTTTGGAAATCAAGAAAATCAATACTTATTTATAATGATCTTATTAAAGCAGCCATGATCTAGAAAATGTAATACAATTTTGTCTTATCTTAGCTTCTATGCAGATGGAGGAATTCTACTCATTTTAATTTAATTGATTGTCAATACATTTTCTTTTATTAACGCTGCAATGACTTGTTCGATACTTATTCTCATTTCCAAAATCAAGATAACCTCATTCTTTAAAGACCAAGTACTTATTACTCACGAATGGTGTTTCACAACTTTTTAACACAATTCAAGTCCTTAATATTTCATATCAAGTCACTTAACTCTAGAATCAAGTCAAGGACACAAAAAGGAAATCAAACTTCTTTAACACACGTGCGTCTACCGCACTATATATTTCACAAATATCATGCTCAAGAGAATAGGAAGAATCACATACCTCTTCGGCTTAATCCACAAGCCAAGTCGAGTATGTCGCGCGTAGAATATCCACCTATAATAACCACAAGACATCTATCAACTTCTAGTTCTCTTCGTAGAATATTTCTAAGTACAAGGTTCCTTATTCTACGGAAAATTGGGCAGCACCTCCCCTGTATTTACTTACTTCCTACCTTTTTCAAGGACTGATATCAATAGCCAACATGCCACATTTAAGGCGCAGTAATACAACAACTCAAAGGGGATTACACGCCAAACTGGACGTGTAAAATTCTGCCCTACAATATATAATACAGTCTATTTCCTTTCAATCTTCCTTCCACATATCAAATACTCAATTATAAACTACTACAACATGTAATCTCCAATTACAATAGAAGGACAAAGATCATTACCTCGATAAGCCCAAAATTATCCAATGATTAAAAGTCGATCCTTAGGAATCTTAGCTCCAATTCCTTACGTTCCAATCCGCTACAAGCAACCCTTAGAATCTCCTAACCAACTTCTCTTCAAGATTCAACTCCAAAAAGTGAAGAACACTTAGGCTCAAACTATGGCAACTTTCGGCCAAGGTGGGGTTTCAAGGTTAAGGGTGTGAAATCTTTTCCAACTCTTGGTTTACAATCTTCCTAACACCTTAAGGAAGAACACTTAAAAGTTTAAGGATTTTTGGACAACTTTTGGTCAAGGTATTGGCCCTAAGCCGAGAGCACAACAAGGAAGGGAGGGAGAATTTCTCAAGTCTTGGAAATTATTCTAAGTGTGGATGAAGAAGTCTTGCAACAATGGGGGTATTTATAAGCCAACCAAGGGCTAGGATCAAAGCAACTGTGTGGTAAAGATTGGGGACAAGTGTGTGTCTGTCACGACCCGACCCCGGGCCGCGACTGGTACCCTACCTGGGCACCCTTCTAAACATACAACAGAACAAACTGCGGAAGATAAATAACACACTTTTTTTTTAAAAACCAAGGCCAAGCCGATAAGGCTGCCAAAATTATAAAAATTACCCGAAAGGGTCTACTCTGCGTAACAATGTAAAAAAAACAACTCTAGTCAGTCCAGCCCACAGATGAATACAGACCTCTAAGATTTGAACAAATACTATGACGGGACAAGGCCCCGCCGTACCCCTGAATATACATAGCCATGACAACTCCGGAACATTGGAGCCATCTTAAATGTCAATCGGATCCTAAGCTCGCGGATCCACAATCGTGTACCTAAACTCGCGACATGAACGCGGCCCAAGAAGTCGATAACAAAAGTTAAGAATATGGAGCGGAAAATAAGGTACGAGAAACAAATCATAATCGCATAAAAGAATGATAGGCAAGTATAAAAAGGGTACATATCGATCCTACCGTGCATTACCATCTCGTGAACTTAATCGCACCTTTATTATCTTTTCCCATTTTTCAATAAAAGTTGTAGTCACATTCTTACGCACATGCTTAGGGAAAAATCATTAAGTTCATTACCATATAACTTACTTATCTTTCATAACATAATCCGCCCTTTATGGAGGGACGATATACTACCCTACAACTGGGATGCGATCAAGTCACACAAATATCAAAGCGTGCGTGGAATCCCCATCACCGCCGATACCATAAGTGTAACATATAACCATGTGACGCGCCTGGCATCCTACCTCACCGACGGCGCATACATACACAATACATATATATATCTCCCGCGTGGAATCCCACATCACTGCCGACAGCCGTAGGTGTAACATATAACCATGTGACGCGCCCGTGGCATCCTACCTCACTGTCGGCGTACACATATACAACACACATATATATATATATATATAACGTGGTCGCATTCCCCGGAATCCCTCATCGTATAAGCATGGCCTAACGTGCTCTCGGCATCCCTCATCGTAGGTGCAGGTCTTCATGGGGAGCTAGCCCATGGAGTAATAATATAACATGCCCCTAATCCTCATCGCTGGTATATGTCTTCACGGGAGCTAGCCCATGGAGTAATAGTCGCACATAGCATGGTCGTATGCCCCTAATCCTCATCGAGCAAGCATGGTCATGGGTAATAAAACAAATCCGGGAATCTAACCCGCCTCGTGGTCACATGCCCCGGAATCCCACATCGTATAAGCATGTCCAAGGATCAATCATAATGGAAGCATACCCGTGGAATCCCACATCACCGCTTGCAGACGCCCAAGCAAACTTACAACAAGACAGCCGGCCCTCCAACTGAGAGTCACGACAACGTAAACATATAATACTTGCACTCAAAGATATCACAAGCAAACATAGGCAAGTTCATTAAACCTTTAGATTTCCATTTTTATAAACTCATGGCACTTTCGTTTCACACATAAAAATCCGGGAATTTAACCCAAAGTACTACGTGCCTCTACTCCTTTAAAATGATTTTCTTTCAAATAAAACTTCCAAGATACTAATAACCGTAGTATCAAGTCATACTTACTTTTCAAGACAAGTCACAATACCTTTTTAGAAATACAATTATAGGCTTCTAAATCACGTGACTTCTTTCTTTAAAACCTTAAGCAATTGGTACCTTTAAAACAATTTGCCCTTCTTTATTTCAAGTCATTTCTTTGCTTACATTACTGAAGAAAACCATTCTTTTAATCTTCCATAAAGTTGTTATAACCAACTTCCCATAAAGCCGTTATAACTCTTTATGTCATAGACAAATTCATTCCTTTTATAACCAAGAGACTTATACTTTCAAATCAAATCACATAGCTTTCAAAATACTTCAAGTCTCTTAACTTTTAAGAAAACAAGGTTCTTAACTTTAGAAATCAAGTCTTTCCAAATCAAGTATTCTATACTTGTAAATCAATTCATTTCTTCCTTTAAGAATCAAGTCCCATAACTTGAAAAATAATGTCCCTTAACTTTTAAGAATTTGAGATCCATAGTCTTAAAACTTCATACGTAAATTCTTATAAGTTAAGTAACATATACATTGGTGCGTTGTGAATAAGTTATACTTATTTATAACGATCTTATTCAAGTAGCCATGATCTAGAAAATGTAATACAATTTTGTCTTATCTTAGTTTCTATGCAGATGGAGAATTCTACTCATTTTAACATAATTGATTGTCATTACATTTTCCTTTATTAACGCTGCAGTGGCTTGTTCGATACTTATTCTCATTTGTGCCGTAACATAGCCAAGTCAACTTGGCTCCAAAATACCTCCTAACTACTCTTACCAACATCCCCCATAAGACTTGGTAAGAACTTAGGATAACTTAGACATAACTCTCACGTAGAGTAAATCAACATACATACCTCTTAACTTCTAAGAGTAGAAGGAATCATGAAATAATACCACATGTATATTCCATACATAGAATCATGTCAAAAGAAGGAAGAGGTTCACATACCTCGCGACGATTATCGACAAATAGCAAAATGCTCCGAAGTACTTCAACCTTGATAGCTATTCCATCCTTCAAGTAGAATCTGCTATACTTAGTACTTCAACCTAAAATGGCCATAATACGTCCATTAACCTCTAGCTTCGAACGTAGAATATTCTAAGTGCAAAGTCACTAAATTCTACGGAAAATCGGACAGCACTTCCTTTGTTTCTACATACTTTGCCACCTTTTTCAAGGCCGAGTACAATAACCAAACACGCCACATTTAAGGCTCAACAATGTAGTTAACAATAGGGGATTACACGCCTACAAGATGTGTAAAATTCCGCCCCACAATTGATATCAAACTAGTCCACAGTACAATGCCATTTTCGGCCAAAAGGTGCAACAACTTATCAAACTTTCCAATTCCTTTCCAATCCAAGTTCTTAGGTCAAACATGTTATATAGTCATAAACAACTTCAACAACTACAATTTCCTTCAATATATAACATGTGACGACTTATACTTATAATCAACTTGAATTGTAATCTTAAGGCTAAACATACTAGTTTCGGATTAGGGTTCCAATAGTCAATATACTTATCAAACTTCATAATATAAACATCTCATGCTTGCTAATATTCATAGCTACAACAATAAGTAATCTTAATTACTAAAATGACAAGAATTATACCTTTACAAGCCCTTAATCTTTCCAAGATTCAAAGTCGCTCCTTAGAAATTCTTAGCTCCTTTCCTTATGTTCCAATCCGATCCAAGCACTCCTTAGAAGCCTATGAAGAACCCATCTTCAAGTTCCAACTTCAAAGTTGAAGAACCCCTTAAGTTTCCGCCTTGCGACTAACGTGAAAACGCTGCTTCCAAATCATTCTATTGAGATATCCTTACAATACCCTTAGGGACCTTGGGTTTAAGTCTTGTGAATAATGGATCACAAACTAAAATTTTTGTGTGGGAATTTAGGTGAACCCGTGAGCTTCACTAAGAGAACAAGAAATGTTGAAATAATTCTAAGTGTTTGAAGACTTGGTCTTGCACTAGTGTGTATATAAAACACAATGAAGGGTCAAGATTATAACAAATGTGTGGCTAGGATGAAGAACATTAATTAAATAGCCAAGTGGACAAGTTGACTTTGGTCAATAATATCATGCTAGCAAGACTAATCTTATACCTTGGTCAATGACCATCTTACCCTTGCTCCAATTCGTCCAAGACCAATGTGGGGGGGTGCCACGTGTCTCCCTCTCATTCGTCCATAAAATTCCGTAACCCTCGTGGGTCCAACAAAATGTAAAATTCCTCGGGTGGGCCCCACGTGACCAAATCCGTAAAATTAAATTTCCATATGATAATAAGTTCCATACTCTTCAATTAATACATTTTGAGAATCTAATTCTCACCAACGAACATTTCTCCTTCCCGACGTTCGGAAGATTTTCCGTCGGAAAAACAATTCTTCCTTTCGTACCCTATTCAAGTCTTGAGTTCCTTACGTACATT
This sequence comes from Przewalskia tangutica, assembly GCA_029844215.1. NCBI lineage: Eukaryota > Viridiplantae > Streptophyta > Magnoliopsida > Solanales > Solanaceae > Przewalskia > Przewalskia tangutica. The sequence goes on from CM056727.1 coordinate 73,749,750, forward strand.
CTCTTAAACATGTCCTAGAGTTACGGGGTGTAACATTCTTCCCCCCTTAGAAGCATTCGTCCCCGAATGTTCTTTCGGAGTCAAATCTAATTAGATAGCGACATAGTCTCCTTTTATTGCACCCTTCATATTACATATGCCACCCATGGCCACATAACAATACTTATTCTAAGGTGTCAACCTTGGCACTCACAAAGTCAACTAGTCCATACTCATAATGACCTCAAAGTCTGTCATAATCATTTCTACTAGGTCTACTAGGGTCTGATGACTGTATCATCACCGGGCAAATCTCATATACCCGCTCAGCTACCACCCCAAACACTCACGGGTGTAGTCACCTCGAAAGGTTCTTATGGATTCAAGCTCTATCCCTTTACACTTGGTTGTTACCTTTCTCACTGGTCGTACTCTTTCCGTACTTCCAACTCATACTAGCATACATACATAACTTCCATACCAATTCTGGCCCCCCAATCCTTTGGAGTCACTCTCTAAAATAATATAAGGCCATTTCCGGCTCTCAAGACCTGGTTCCGGTGGAACGCGTCCACGAACCCGTAAAACAATTAACCAGACTTGGGCCTTGCGCCCTCGTGACCCTGTCACATAGCAGAACGACTACCAACTGATCCCACTCCACTTCAGGCTATGGGGCGACCCGTAATAGGTCCTCACCCCGTCCCACCGTCGCACTTAACTCTTATTCTTGGTCTATAATAAATCTTTCTACCCGAGAAGACCTTGTACATCTAAGGTCTCAGCGGTCATCAATATTCTTAGGCTCGCAATATCCATGCTCCAAGCCTACCTTACCAGTCCCCCAATAAACGGGTACAAAAACTTCTCATAATACCATAATCTTGTCGTCTTGATCACAACAACCATTACTTACTCTATACGGACCTCATCCGTACAATTCTCTTAAGCCTACCACGTAGCTTAATATATTAACATGGTATTCCATTAAGTTTCTTAACATGACTTCTTAAGGGGTCACTGCCCTATCAGACAGCTCATCCTTTCCCAATTATCTCAAAATAAAACACAAGACCTTGGCGAGAATTCATTAATTGTTCCATACCTCCCCGGTATCTAGTTAGTCTTTACCAATTCCTGGTAATCTAAAATCATTCTAGGCAACACGCGTCTGACCCTCATACATAACTCCGTATAGATGTATGTCACAATACCAACTATACTATAATCATTACCAACCTGGATACACAATCCACATAGTCCTTCCTGTGTCACTGCTGTCTTTCTCGTAGCTACAATCAACATAACTCGTTAGGGAGAGACGACCCTAACAACACAGCTCTATCGCACGATCTCAGAGTGAGAAGAATGGAAACCAATCTTAAATGTCCTGCAGCCTCCTGGTTATAGATGTGGTGCACAACACACCGATAACTAAGACTCTACTAGACACGGTCTGTAGACACTTTCCGAGGACTAACTGTTCTGATACCACTTTTGTCACGACCCGACCCCGGGCCGCGACTGGTACCCTACCTGAGCACCCTTCTAAACATACAACATAATTCTAAGTGTTTGAAGACTTGGTCTTGCACTAGTGTGTATATAAAACACAATGAAGGGTCAAGATTATAACAAATGTGTGGCTAGGATGAAGAACATTAATTAAATAGCCAAGTCGACAAGTTGACTTTGGTCAATAATATCATGCTAGCAAGACTAATCTTATACCTTGGTCAATGACCATCTTACCCTTGCTCCAATTCGTCCAAGACCAATGTGGGGGGGGGGGGGGGTGTCACGTGTCGCCCTCTCATTCGTCCATAAAATTCCGTAACCCTCGTGGGTCCAACAAAACGTAAAATTCCTCGGGTGGGCCCCACGTGACCAAATACGTAAAATTAAATTTCCATATGATAATAAGTTCCATACTCTTTAATTAATGCATTTTGAGAATCTAATTCTCACCAACGAACATTTCTCCTTCCCGACGTTCGGAAGATTTTCCGTCGGAAAAACAATTCTTCATTTCGTACCCTATTCAAGTCTTGAGTTCCTTACGTACATTCTCTTAAACATGTCCTAGAGTTAAGGGGTGTAACAGTGTCGGTCCCACCATCCACATGTCCAACAAAACTTGAGACAAGTGGCCTCCACAAAACGGCCAAGAGGCCACATGGCACACACATTTCGGCCATGTTCCACCTAAGGGGGTGGCACGCATCGCCCTTCTATTCGTCCAAAATATTTCATCTTTCGAAAATATCCATAATGTCCAAAATCATGAAAACAAAGTGGGCCCCACAAAACCTAAATTTTCCCCGTGGGCCCCACGTGACCAAATCCGGAAATAAAATTCCATAATTCTCTAATATTCCAAGAAGTACAAATACCAAATCTGGGAATCCAATTCCCATTTTCGAACCTTTTACCTTCACAAACTCCGGAAATTTTTCCGTCGAAAAATCAAATCTTTCTTCCTTTCCAATCTTAATGTCGTATTCTCGTACGTACGTCCTCACATACATACCCTGGAACTACGGGGTGTAATAGTTATGATTTCATTATAGTACTTTCACATACTTACACTGGTACCGTTTCTCTCTTCGGGGCCGCGTCACGCCGCAGGTAGAGGTACACCGGTTGTTGATCCTAGCTCATATGATCACGGTTCCGCGTATTGGGAAGCTCCGTTTCTCCGGAGGCTTATCTCGGTGTCCTACTAGCAGCTCCCTCGGCTGTCTTGCCCTTCTGGGCCCGGGTTGCCTTACGTGGAGGCATAACTGTTACAGAAAAGGAATACGTTAGAGGGGTCCAACTTATAACACAGCTCTAAGGCACGATCTCAGAGTGAGAAGAATGGAAACCAATCCTAAATATCCTATAGCCTCCTGATTATTGGTGTGGTGCACAACACACCGATAATCAAGACTCTACTAGATACGGTCTGTAGACACTTTCCGAGGATTAACTGCTCTGATACCACTTTTGTCACGACCCGTTCCAGGGCCCGTGACTGGTGCCTTACCCGGGCACCCAAGTAGTCATACATCAGAGTAATCAGCGGAATATAAAAACAAGACAAGAAACAATATGAAAAGAGAAACAGTTTATCTGAGAAAAAGTGGCCTTTCGGCATATATATATATCCAAAGTTTGGCAGTTACATCCCAACTGTACAATAGGACTACAAACCTCTAAGGAAGTATACAACTATGGCGGGACAGGGCCCCGCCATACCCTGAATGTACATATATCTACGACACCGGGGAGAACCATACCAAAAGTCGAGCCTCCGGAGAAGATGGAGCTCCTGACACCAAAGTAGAGATCCTAAGGATGCGGATCTAGCACCTGTTTTCCCTTACGCGCATGAACGCAGCTTCAAGGAGGTCGATAACAGTACCAAGTATGTGAAATCGTAGCATCAAGTAAAATCAAAGTATTTAAAACCATTTGCAAATACAACCAGCCTAATCGCACATAGTGCCACAACATAAACAAGAGCAAAATAGGTATAGTGTAACTGGTCTTTTCTAGGCCGCGAATGATCGAAGCAAGACCAATCGCCCATAGTATCATTATGTGTGCCTAACCCTGGACTTCCTGCAGTCCGCATAGGTCACACACAGACCCGCATGAGGTATTCCTCGACGGGGTAGCTAACCCCTGCATTCTCCTCGACTCCCGCACCGCATAGTCTCATAGATCGCATAGTCACACAGACCGCATAGGCATCCCCGTGACGGATAAAACACCCGAATGATCAATCTCGAACTCTCGCACTCGCATAGTCACACAGACCGCATAGGTCGTATAGACCCGCATCAAGGGTGGCAAGCCCTCGGTATAACAAGTCAAGGGGGTATGTGATATAATAATAGTACAACGGTCTTAACGTTTAACAACGTAAGCACAACAAGAATGACCCCCTTACACAACATCACAAGACACTAACACACGTAGCATCATAATATGTCTACTTATCAAACAATTTTACTACACTTTACAGAAATCAATACAAGGCTTTTATAAACAAATAAGTAAACAATTCCTTTTATCTCTCTTAAGTTGTTATACCTAACTTCCCATAAAGCCAGTATAACTCTTAAGCTTTTTGTTTAAAAACCAAGTATTACTCTTCTGTTAAAAATGATTCAATATATTTTTGAAATACTTCAAGATTCTTATTATTTAGACTCAAGTCAAAAGGCGTCAGTAAAACCATGTTTAGTTAACACACGTACGTCTACCGTACTATATATATATATTTTAAAATATCATGCTCAAGAGGATAGGAAGAATCACATACCTTCTCGGCGAAAACCACCTGCCAAGTCGAATATGTCGCGCGCAGAGTATCGACCTATAACAGTCAAATATGTCTATCAACGTCTAGAATATACTGTATAAAGTTCTAAGCAGAGGGTTCTCTATTCTACGGAAAATTGGGCAGCACTTCCCTACCCATCTAGCTACCCAAGTCTACTGTAAATACAGTCTTATGTAAGTACAGTTTAATTCTTCTTTTGTTATACCCTTCTACTGTGATTACAGTTCAATTCTATTCTTTAATATCCTTCTATATCTTATACTCAAGTCTTAACTATTCTTATATGTAATATCCAATTACAATAGAAGGACACGAGTATTTACCTCGATAAGCCCAAAATTATCCAAGTTAAATGTCGATCCTGAGCAAGGTTTAGCTCCTAATTTGCACGCTCCGATAGCTCCAAGAAGCCCTTAGAAGTTCTACACAACTTCTACTTAAATACAATAAGGGATTTGGGCTAGGGTATTTAGGAATAGTAACTATACTTGGAAGACAACTTTCTACCAAGGGAGGGGGGGGGGGGGTTTCGGCTAGAGCTACTTGGCTAGAGGGGGAAGATGTTTCGGCCAAGGGCCTTCACAAGGGGGAGGGGGAGTGTTGGACGAAACACTACAAGAGAGGGGGAAGGATTTTCAAGACTTGGAGAAATGATTTGTGGATGAAGAAAACCTTGAGTTAGGGGGTATTTATAGGCCAACCAATGGCCAAGATGATGGCAAGTGGAGGGCAAGTGGAGGGTGGGGATTCACCCAAGTGTCCTTATCCATCTACTACACAAAAATATCCTACCTAACCATGACTAATGCAAGGCCACAAAAATCGTCCAACTTGCCCAAGTTGCCGTCCATATGAGGGTGACAAGTGTCACCCTCCCGTTGGTCCAAAATGTTTCATCTCTCGGAAAAATCCGCAAAAATAATAAATGACATAGCCGTAATTTTCCCTACGCAAGTTTTGTAAAACGTTTCGTTAGAAAACGATTCTTTTAGTGGGTTGTGCACAAGTTTTTCGTCCAATGCCTAACTTTAAGGCTAAACTTTTGTACGTACGCCCTCACGTACATACTCTGGAAATACGGGGTATAACAGGTTCCCTGTCATTGTAGGTACTTGTACATTCAGGGGTATGGCGGGGCCCTGTCCCGTCATAGTTGTTATATCAAATTCTTAGAGGTCTGTAGTCCTGTTGTAAGTTGGGCTTGTAAAGGATGTAACTGTTCAGGTTTTGTTATATATATGCAGAAAGGTGACCGTTTTGGTTTGCCTGTTTCTTATTTTATACTGTTCCATGTCTATGAGTTTATTTCCGCTGGTTTTTCTCTGATGTAGTATCACTAGGGTGCCCGGGGTAAGGCACCAGTCGCGAAAGTTGCTATGTTTGGAACCTAAGTGTTCTTCACTTTTTGGAGTTGAATCTTGAAGAGAAGTTGGTTAGGATTTTCTAAGGGTTGCGTGTAGCAGATTGGAACGTAAGGATTTGGAGCTAAACTTGCTAAGGAGCGACATTAAATTATTGGATATTTTTGGGCTTATCGAGGTAATGATCTTTGTCCTTCTATTGTAATTGGAGATTACATGTTGTAGTAGTTTATAATGGAGTGTATGATTTGTGGAGGGAAGATTGATAAGGAATGGACTGTTTAGTATATTATGGGGCAGAATTTTACACGTCCAGTTAGGCGTGTAATCCCCTTTGAGTTGTTGTATTACTGCGCCTTAAATATGGCATGTTGGCTATTGATATCGGGCCTTGAAAAAGGTGGAAAAATACGTAGTTACCTGGGAAATGCTGCCCGATTTTCCGTAGAATAAGAGGCGCTTTACTTAGAAGTATTCTACAAAGAGATCTAGATGTTGATAGAAGTGTTATGGTTGTTATAGGTGGATATTATACGCGCGGCGTACTTGTCTTGGCTAGTGGATTTAAGACGAAGAGGTATGTGATTCTTCCTATACTCTTGAGCATGATTGTTGTGAACTATATAGTACGGTAGACGTACATGTGTGAAATGAATTTGGTTTGTTTAAAACATAAAGTGTTATAATGGCTTTATGGGAAGTTAGTTATAACGACTTTATGAAGATAAAAGAAAGATTTTATTTTGAAAGCTAAACGACTTGATTTTGAAAGTTAAAAGACTTGATCTTGAAAGATAAGAGACTTGACTTATAAATGACTTGATTTCGAAAAAAGGAGAGGTAACTTGATTTAAAAGTATAGGTTACTTGTTTTGAAAAGAGTGAGTTACTTGGGTTTTAAAAGTATACTTGATGTTGTTTTAAAAATGTAAAACACTTGGTTTAAAAAGTATAGAGTACTTTATTTTAAAGGACTTGTAAAGATTTTCTGAAGGTGTAGTAATTTGGTTTGAAAAGAAAACGTGTTTTGATACTACGAGTATTAGTATCGTGTGGCTTTTACGTAAAAGGAGGTCTTTTTGAAAGAATGAAAGTATGTAGTACTTGGGGTTTAAAACCCGGATTGTTGGCATAAAATGGAAGTACTTGGAGTTGATAAAATTGGTGAATCAGTTTACATGTTAATGAAAGTCTAAAAGTACGTTGAACTTGCCTATGCTAGTTGTGATAGCCTTTGTTGTGCAAGTGTTTTACTTCTATGCTACTGCGTCTCTCGATGGAGGGCCGGTTATCTTATTGTTTATGTTATACCCCGTAGTTGCAGGGTATGTATGTGAGGACGTACGTACGAGAGTACGGCAGAAAATTTTGAAAAGAAAGAAAGATGTGAGTTTTCGACGGAAAAGCTTCCGGTTATTTGTGAAGAAAAAGGTTCGTTAATGGGAATTGGATTCCCAGATTTGGTATTTGGACTTCATAGATTATATTAGAATTTTGAGATTTTATTTTCGGAAATGGTCACGTGGGGCCACTGAGAAATTCTGGTTTTGTGGCCCGCTTTGTTTTTAAGTTTTCCGGTATTTTGGATATTTTCTAAGACGAAATATTCAGGCGAATGGGGCGACACGTGTCACCACCATCTGGCACCCTTGGCCGAAAAAACATTTGTGCACAACACCATTGAGTCGTTTTTCGACGAAACGTTTACAGAACTTGCGAAGGAAAATTCCGGCGATGTCATTGTGTATTTTTGCGGATTTTTCCGAGAGTCGGAACATTTTGGACCAACGGGAGGGTGACATGTGTCACCTCACATCGGAAGCTAGGAAGCGCACTGGCGATCAGTGTCAGTGGGTAGATATTTTTGTAGATATTTGTGAGGGTTTTAAGGAGTAGGGGCTAGGTGCACTTGGGCATATCTTGGCCTTACACTTGTGTAGCACTTGGCTAGATCTTGCCATTGGTTGGCCTTTGGGTTTGCTATAAATACCCTTAGTTGATGAACTTTCTTCATCCAAAATCATTTTCCAAGTCTTGAAATCTCTCCTTTGTGAGTTGAAATCGTCCAAAGCCCTCCCCTTGTGGAGCTTTGGCGAGAGGCCCCTTTGAGTGAGGCTTGGCTGGGTACCCACTAGCCTAGTTGTTTTCAGATAATACCCTTTGTGGTATAGAAATACTCCCCTAGTATTGTTATAATGCCCTAAATACCTTAGCCTTGTACCTTGTAGTATTCCAAAGATACCTCTTTACGTAGAATCCGGAAATACTACCTGTTGTCCTTTTAGTCTCAAACCGAAACCCTAAGGAAATCTTCATAGTTGGTTGAAGTATTTGAGTAGAAGTTGGTTAGAACTTCTAAGGGTTGTTTGGAGTGGTTTGGAGCGCATTGGAGCGAAACCTTGCTCAGGATCGACATTATAACTTGGATAATTTTGGGCTTATCGAGGTAATTATCTTGTCCCTCTATTGTAATTGGAAATTACATGTTTGTTAGAATATATAGTTGAGGTATACTATATATGGAACTATACTTAGTATTCGGCAATGTCCTTTGACTTAAGCCTGAAGAATAAAGAATCAATCGTATTTACATAGGATTTGACATGTAGACTTGTAAGTATTCTTGAGTAGAATTGTACACGCCCGTAGGCGTGTAAACCCACGGTTGGCTTGGTAGCGGCCTCGATAGAGAGAGATTTACGCTGTTGTGTGGAGGTCGCAATTTTCTATAAAGATAGCAACTTGTGTTTTGGGGTTAATAGACGCGTTTGACCTTTATAGGTGAAAGTACTAAGAGTAGCGTATTCTACTCGAGGAGTGGAAAGGGCTAGCAAGGTTGTAGTACTTGGAGCATTTTGCTTATTGTCGATAAATCGTCGCGAGGTATGTGAACCTCTTCCTATCTTTTCTAGCATGATTGTTGTGAACTATGTAGTGCGGTAGACGCATACGTGCTAAGTGATTTGGTTGGTTTAAAACATAGGTGTTATAATAGCTTTATGGGAAGTTAGTTATAACGACCTTATGTAAGTGAAAATGGTTTCTTGATGTTAGAAGTTAAGAGACTTGATCTTATAAGATAAGAGACTTAACTTATTTGTTTTAATGTGGATGTTTGTGTGAAACCACATTCGTGAGTAATGAGTACTTGGTTTTTAAAGGGCATAATGTTTTACTGATTTCGGGAATCAGAATGTTTATCGACAGACAAATGCATCGTTAATAAAAGCAAAATGTAATGAATAATGATGTGTTCTATTAAAACCGAGAAACCTCCATCCGCATAAGCTAAGATGAGACAAAATGATATTACATTTTCTAGATCATGGTCTTTGTAATAAGATCGTTATAAACAAGAATAAACTACTCACATATATGACATATGTTACTCAATTGTTCAAAAAGGAATCAAGTGATTAAGTTTGGGAACTATGAAACCTTTTGAAAATGAGAAGTTGGAGTAATTGAAACTAGGCAACCGAACTTAGGAAAAGTATGTTGGTACTTGATTTTAAAAGGAAAGTGTTCGTTTACTTAAAAATGTGGGTTGGTCATTCTAATACTACGTATCGGGTGACTTTGATAAAAGTAATGGATCTCTTTTACAAAACTTAACGTATGTAGTACTTTGGGGTTAAAACCCGACTTTGGCATAAAATGAAAGTACTTTGAGTTGTGTGAAACTTGCCTATGCTTGTGATGATAGCCTTTATTGTACAAGCGTTGTGTTTCGTGTTCGCTGCTCTCGATAGAGGTTGGTAGTTGAGAACTTACTGACGCGTGCAGCGACGGAGAAATTCCACGCAATGCGTTCGTTGATAGTATTATTGTTGTTAATCGCTTTGGACATACTGACACGATGCGTGGCGCACGGGTATGCTTCCATTTTAGTTAAGGTCTTGTGGTTAATCGCTTTGGATATCACGACACGATGCGTAGCGCATCGTATGTTTCCATTTCGATTATCGCGCGTGATTTCCTTTTGGACATACGACACGACGCGTAGCGCATGTGTATCGTCCATTTGGAAAGTTGTCTTATTGTTTCCTTGGACATACCGACACGACGCGTAGCGCAGGTATGCTTCCATTTGGATTCTTTGTCTTGTTGTTGAGGTCACATGGACATGTCTACACCGATGCAGTCCGGCATGTGGCCATGGGACATTGGTATTATTGTTGCATCATGGACATGTCTACACCGATGCAAGATTCGGCACGCGCCATAATGCGAACTCGATTGATGTGGGCGTGAGACCCATAGTTATATCGAGTGATGATTGTTTTATGTTGTGAATCGTAGTTTGGTTATCATACATGTCTCCGCTTTATATAGACTAGTATGATTTCATTTACGATTGCATGATTTCACATACTTGGTACTGTTGACCGACCTCTCGGGGCTGCGTTCACGCCGCAGTGAGGTACATCGATCGTGGATCCTCGCCATAGGATCACGGTTCAACAGATTTGAAGCTCCGTTTCTCCGAGGCTTATCTTTTGTAGGTGTTCCACGAGTTGTAGGTTCTTGTACATTGAGGGTATGGCGAGGCCTTGTCCGTCATAGTCGTGTATATCTTAAGTGCAGAGTAATCTTGTGTGGCGGGGTAGTAAAAGGATTAAACTGTTCAGGTTTTATGTATATACTGAAGGCAACTGTTTTGGTTGGCCTGTTTATTTATTATATCTTTTGTTAAATGACTCATGTTTTATGTTCCGCTGATTTTCTATGATGTATGTATCACTAGGGTGCCCGGTAAGGCACGATGAATCGCCCCGAACGGTCGTTACAAAAGTGGTATCGAGCGATTAATCCTCGGAAAGTGTCTACGCATCGCGTGTCAGTAGAGTCTTGATTATCGATGTGTTGTGCACCACATCTATAATCGGAGGTCGCAGGACATTTAGGATTAGTTTCCATTCTTCTCATTACGAGATCGTGCCTTAGAGTGTTGTTGTAAGTTGGACCCTCCGACGTATCTCGTTTTTACCGATTATGCCTCCGCAAGGCAACCAGAGCCAGAAGGCAAGGCGGCCGAGAGTGCCGCTAGTGAGATCTGAGAGGAGTACGAGGCGCAGCCCGACAAGACCGAGGTTGTGCTTGACGGCGGAGCCGCGACGCCGCCAAAGACCAGCAGAGTTTAGAGCCGCGCAGATGGGCGATGAGACTACGATACTGAGCCTCCATCCCATAGTGCGGAGCGGGAGATGGGTCCAAGGAGATGGCGATTATTGGCGAGGTTGTGGCGGATATGAGGACAGCCGACGCAGCGATTCGGTTCGAGCACGATGGTTCACCCCGAGCGATAGTTTGAGGCTACGGACTTTCGAGTTGTAGCCCGCGAGTTTTACTGGTCGAGGCACGAGGATGATCCGCAGGAGTTCATCCGGCGATTCTGATCATCGCGGTGATCAAGGCTTCAGAGACCGAGTCTGTGACCTTTGTTCGCGATCGGCCGCGTGATACCGCGATCGATTGGTTTGATTCATGGAGCTTTCGGGAGAGCATGCACTCAGCAGTATGGGATGAGTTTTGGGGCTTTCTCACGCACTTCTTGCCTCCGCGGATGAGAGGGCACGCCGAAGTGATTTTTGTTCTGCGAGGCAGAGCGCTGTCGTGGAGTACAATGTCGAGTTCGATTCTTTGGCTCGATATGTCCTGCGCTTAGTTGCAGATATGGAGGATAGGAGTGCATCGCCACGTCACCGCTAGATGATTATATGGCCGAGTCTTGTGCGGGTGTTTCTTCACCGGCATGGACATTGCCCGCACGCAGCTCATGCACTAGGATGTGAGGCACGGAGGGTCGACGGAATGACTGGATCGCGAGAAGAGGCCGGGACGGCAGGGTCCTTTGGTGACTTTCGAGGCGGACCGCCTCAGCAGCAGGCTAGTTATATACCCCCACCTGTACATAGTGGTCCTACACCGTCTTGAGAGCGGTCGGGCTCGAGGTTCAGATTTTCGGCAGAGGGGTGTTAACGGTGAAGCCACCCTACCTCGTTGTGACCATTGTGGTAGACTCCATTTTGGAGAGTGTCGTGCTAGATTGGGAGTTTGTTTTGCATGCACAGCAGGCCATTTTGCGAGGAACTGTCCTACCAAGGGAAGCGCGGATGTTACGACTTCACCTTCGGGATGCGTGGCTGGTTCATCACCTTTCTACGCATGCCGCAGGCGTGCCTATGATTAGAGTGAGCGGTAGCTTCAGGTATATCCTTAACCCTCTAGAGTTTTGGTATGCTTGTTATGATGATCTCATTATTGTGTGCTATGTACGGATAGCATTGTGATATGTGTGAGTTAGAATGCATGGTTAGTTGGAAGGATACGTATGGAGGCATGGTAAGTGTGAACCTTAGACTATTTCACGACTGAGACCTTAGAGGTAAGGTCGTCTTGAGTAAAAGATTCGTTTTATGTTTGACCTTTATAAGGGTGAGTAGTACGTGGGATTTATTTGTGTGATAAGTCCATGGGTAGTGTGAGATGGAAGTGGTAGCTTTCATGATGTGAATTAGTAAGATTGTTCCGGATCGGGAATAAGAGTTTGGCGGTTGGGGTCGGGTTGAGGACCATTTATGGTCAACCGTAACCGGTTTGGGGTGGGGTCAGTTCTGGGTGGTCCCGCGGTGGTAGGGTCACGAGGATGCTAGGCCCAAGTTTGTATGATCATCGTATGAGTTCGTGGACGCGTTCGACGAAGCGGTTCGTAAAGGCGGGAATGGCCTTAATGAAGTTGAGGTTAGTAAGATGACCAAGTTTGGAGGTAGTGACTCCGAGATTTTCGGAGCGAAGTAATGGTGAAGTATGGTGCGTCTTGGGAGAGTTCGAGTGTTCGAGAAGCGGTACAACGAGTAAGAGAGAAGATAACGTATGTTATCTCGTGCTGCGTGGCGTTGGCAACTTGTTAGAGGAACTTCATCAATATCCGTCTTGAGAAGGAACATTCGGACGAATGTTTCTAAGAGGGAGAATGTTATACCCCGTAGTTGCGGGGTATGTATGTGAGGACGTGCGTGCGAGTGCACAGAAAATTTTGAAAAGAAAGAAAGATGTGAGTTTTCACGGAAAAGCTTAGGTTATTTGTGAAGAAAAAGGTTCGTTAATGGGAATTGGATTCCCAGTTTGGTATTTGGACTTCATAGATTATATTAGAATTTTGAGATTTTATTTTGGAAATGGTCACGTGGGCCCACGGAGAAATTCTGGTTTGTGGGCCCGCTTTGTTTTTAAGTTTTCAGTATTTTGGATATTTTCGAAGACGAAATATTACAGGCGAATCGGGGCGACACGTGTCACCCCATGTGGCACCCGCCGAAATAACATTTGTGCACAACACCGGTTAGAGTCGTTTTCGGCGAAACGTTTTGCGTAACTGCGAAGGAAAATTCCGACTATGTCATTTTGTATTTTTATGGATTTTTCCGAGAGGCGAACATTTTGGACCAACGGGAGGGTGACATGTCACCTCACATTGGAAGCTAGGGCAGGGCGACTGACGATTGGGTGTCAGTGGGTAGATATTTTTGGTAGATATTTGTGAGGGTTTTAAGGAGTAGGGCTAGGGTGCACTTGGGCATATCTTGGCCTTACACTTGTGTAGCACTTGGCTAGATCTTGGCCATTGGTTGGCCTTTGGGTTTGCTATAAATACCCTTAGTTGATGAACTTTCTTCGTCCAAAAATCATTTTCCAAGTCTTGAAATCTCTCCTTTGTGAGTTGAAATCGTCCAAAGCCCTCCCTCCCTTGTGGAGCTTTGGCCGAGAGGCCCCCTTTGAGTGAGGCTTGGCAGTGGGTACCCCTAGCCTAGTTGTTTTCGTATAATACCCCTTTGTGGTATAGAAATACTCCTAGTATTGTTATAATGCCTAAAATACCTTAGCCTTGTACCTTGTAGTATTCCAAAGATACCTCTTTACGTAGAATCAAATAATACTACCGTTGTCCTTTAGTCTCAAACCGAAACCCTAAGGAAATCTTCATAGTTGGTTGAAGTATTTGAGTAGAAGTTGGTTAGAACTTCTAAGGGTTGTTTGGAGTGGTTTGGAGCGCACAGAGTGGAGCTAAACCTTGCTCAGGATCGACATTATAACTTGGATAATTTTGGGCTTATCGAGGTAATTATCTTGTCCTCTATTGTAATTGGAAATTACATGTTTGTTAGAATATATAGTTGAGGTATACTATATATGGAACTATACTTAGTATTCGCAATGTCCTTTGACTTAAGCTGAAGAATAAAGAATCGAATGTATTTACATGGATCATTGCAGAGACTTGTGTAGTATTCGAGTAGAATTGTACACGTCCCGGTAGGCGTGTAAACCCCACTGGTTGGCTTGGTAGCCTCGATAGAGAGGAGATTTCTGTGTGGGAGGTCTTTGAATTTTCTATAGAAAGATAGCAACTTGTGTTTTGGGGTTAATAGGCGTTTTGACCTTTATAGGTGAAAGTACTAAGAGTAGCGTATTCTACTCGAAGTGGAAAGGGCTAGCAAGGTTGTAGTACTTGGAGCATTTTGCTTATTGTCGATAAATCGTCGCGAGGTAGGTATGTGAACCTCTTCCTATCTTTTCTAGCATGATTGTTGTGAACTATGTAGTGCGGTGACGCATACGTGCTAAGTGATTTGGTTGGTTTAAAACATAGGGTGTTATAATAGCTTTATGGGAAGTTAGTTATAACGACCTTATGTAAGTGAAAATGGTTTCTTGATGTTAGAAGTTAAGAGACTTGATCTTATAAGATAAGAGACTTAACTTATTTGTTTTAATGTGGATGTTTGTGTGAAACCTCATTCGTGAGTAATGAGTACTTGGTTTTTAAAGGGATAATGTTTCTTGATTTGGGAATCGAATGTGTATCGACAGCACCATTTGCAGCGTTAATAAAAGGAAAATGTATTGAATAATGATGTGTTGTATTAAAACCGAGAAACCTCCATCTGCATAAGCTAAGATGAGACAAAATGATATTACATTTTCTAGATCATGGTCTGTAATAAGATCGTTATAAACAAGAATAAACTACTCACATATATGACATATGTTACTCGATTGTTCAAAAAGGAATCAAGTGATTAAGTTTGGGAACTATGAAACCTTTTGAAAATGAGAAGTTGGAGTAATTGAAACTAGGCAAACCGGAACTTAGGAAAAGAATGTTGGTACTTGATTTTAAAAGGAAAGTGTTAGTTTACTTAAAAATGTGGGTTGGTCATTCTAATACTACGTATCGGGTGACTTTGATAAAAGTAATGGATCTCTTTACAAAACTTAACGTATGTAGTACTTTGGGGTTAAAAACCGCTTTGGCATAAAATGAAAGTACTTTGAGTTGTGTGAAACTTGCCTATGCTTGTGATGATAGCCTTTATTGTACAAGCGTTGTGTTTACGTATTCTGCGTCTCGATAGAGGTCGGTTGAGTTGAGAACTTACTTGGGCGTGCCTGATGGCGGAGAAATTCCGCAGCACGTTCTGTTGATAGTATTATTGTTGTTAATCGCTTTGGACATACCGACACGATCGTAGCGCGGGTATGCTTCCATTTTGGTTAAGGTCTTGTGGTTAATCGCTTTGGATATCTCGACACGATCGTGGCGCGCGTATGTTTCCATTTCGATTATCGCCTTGTGATTTCCTTTTGGACATATCGACACGATCGTAGCGCACGGGTATCGTCCATTTGGAAAGTTGTCTTATTGTTTCCACTTTGGACATACCGACACGATCGTAGCGCACGTATGCTTCCATTTGGATTCTTTGTCTTGTTGTTGAGGTCACGTGGACATGTCTACACCGTCGCAATTCAGGGCATGTGGCCATGGGACATTGGTATTATTGTTGCATCATGGACATGTCTACACCGATGCTGATTCAGGCACGCGCCATAATGCGAACTGATTGATGTGGTGGGCGTGAGACCCATAGTTATATTGGAGTGATGATCGTTTTATGTTGTGAATCGTAGTTTGGTTATCATACATGTCTCCCGCTTTATATAGACTAGTATGATTTCATTCGATATTACGATTTCACATACTTGGTACATTGCATCGACCTCTTCGAGGCTGCGTTACGCCGCAGTAGAGGTACATCGATCGTGGATCCTCGCTCATAGGATCACGGTCAACAGATTGAAGCTCCGTTTCTCGAGGCTTATCTTTTAGTAGGTGTTCCACGAGTTGTAGGTTCTTGTACATTGGGTATGGCGGGCCCCGTCCGTCATAGTCATTGTATATCTTAAGTGCGTAATCTTGTTGTGTGGCGGGTTGTAAAAGGATTAAACTGTTCAGGTTTTATGTATATACTGAAGGCAAAGGTTTTGGTTGGCCGGTTTATTTATTATATCTTTTGTTAATTTACTCATGTTTTATGTTACGATTATTTTCTCTGATGTAAGTATCACTAGGGTGCCGGTAAGGCACGATGCCGGGCCGAACGGGTCGTTCTGATTTAGTTGGACATTATTATTGTTATGCCATGGACTAGCTCCCCATGAGGTTGATGACGCAGGTAGGATCTGGTAGTTATCCCCCGTACTTGCCCCGGTCGTTGCTGACGCAGGCTGGTTCTGGTAGTTGGCTTTCCTACTTGCCTGGCCGTTTTATAATCTGATGGATCCGTGTAGTTTTCCTACTTGGCCCGTCACGGTTGTTTTATAGCACAGTGGGACACGTGTTCATGTGTACTTTTTGGTGTTATATTATATCATAGACTGCCGACAGTGAGGAAGGAGTTCCACGGGCATGATGACTTCGAGGGCGTGAGTCTCTGACTTGGCATGACTGCTTATATATTGTGTACTGTAGCTTGGTTATCATACATGTCTCCGGTTTTATATAGACTGTTAAGATACTACGGGCGTTATTGCCTAGAGACTTTTTGTGTTAAGGGGTTTTTCTTGTTGTGCTTATGTTGTACACGTTAAGTCGGTTGTGCTTGTATTATATCCCTTACCCCCCTGACTTTTTACGTTGTTCACATGCCGCGGGTTAGCTACCCCCGATGCGAGGAATACCTCATGCGGGTCCATGTGGCCTATGCGGACTGCGGAGTCGAGAATCACTCGGTGTGTTACCGATGCGAGAATACCTCATGCGGTCCGTGACCTCTGCGATTTGCGAGTCCAGAAATGCCGCGTTAGCTACCACGATGCGAGGAATACCTACGCGTCCACGTGACCTATGTGGATTGCGAGTCGAGATTAGGACTCACACAATGATACGGCGGCGAATGGCCCTACTCGATCATTGTGGTCTAGAAAGAATCGCCGAGGTACACCTATTTGTTCTCGTATGCATCGCTAATTGTTTTCATACATGATGGATTTGTTTTAGAATGTTATGATTTCATTACGCATTTCGCCACATACTTGGTTCCTGTTATCGACCTCGGCCGTGCGTCATGCCGCAGGTAGAGGTACACCGGTTGTTGATCCTAGCTCATAGGATCACGGTTCTGCGTATTGGGAAGCTCCGTTTCTCCGGAGGCTTATCTTTTGGTATGGTTCCCTCTCATTGTAGGTACTTGTACATTCAGGGGTATGGCGGGGCCCGGTCCCGTCATAGTTGTTATATCAAATTCTTAGAGGTCTGTAGTCCTGTTGTGAGTTGGGCTTGTAAAGGATGTAACTGTTCAGGTTTTGTTATATATATGCAGAAAGGTGACCGTTTTGGTTATCATGTTTCTAATTTTATACTGTTCCATGTCTATGAGTTTATTTCCTCTGGTTTTTCTCTGATGTAGTATCACTAGGGTGCCCGGGGTATGGCACCAGTCGCGAGCCCGAGGTCGGGTCGTGACAAAAACCTCCTTTGTTTCTTAATGAAAGTACTTTGTTGGAACGTCCGGGGTCTTTGTGGACAAAAGGATAGGGCAGCCACACAAACTCTTGTGTGTAGGCTCGCAAAACAACATGATGTTGCATTGGTTTGTCTAATAGAAACTAAGTTCTCTCGTACACGGATGGACTCTTTTACATCTCAAAGATTCCTTGCTTGGAAATTTTGCTCTAACATCGATTTCATTGATGGCGGAAGAATGTTACTACTTTGGGACTCCTCCAGAGTTAGTTGTGATGTGCTCGAAATGGACTCTCAACATATTCATGTCCAAGCACGATGTAATATAACTCAAGTGTCCTTTCTTACTATATTTGTGTATCTGGTCTATAGTATTCCGGAAAGAAGAAAGCTTTGGCATCATCTTACCCACTTGGGCACTAGCATTGTCAAGCCTTGGATGATTATTGGAGATTTTAACACTTATTGTTACCCTCATGATAAGGCCGGTGGTCCCCCTCTCACGCCTTATGCACTTATGGACCTTGGGGAATTCAGAATAGCTCATGGACTTGATGACACTCCTTCTTCCGGTTCCTTCTACACTTGGACGAATGGTTCGATATGGTCCAAGCTAGATAGTGTGTTGATGAATCAGCATTGGAGTGATTTGAATCTAGAATGCTCGGCCAACTACTTGCCTATGGAACCAGTCTCGGACCATTGTCCCGTGATAGCTTCGATAATTACATCTTCTAATATTGGAAAACGACCTTTCAAGTTTATAAACATGTGGCTCTCTGTTACACCCCGTAGTCCAGGGTATGTATGTGAGGACGTACGTACGAGAATACGACAGTAATATTGGAAAGAAAGAAAGATGTGATTTTTCGACGGAAAAGTTTCCGGATTTTGTGAAGGAAAAAGGTTCGTTAATGGGAATTGGATTCCCAGATTTGGTATTTGGACTTCCTTGATTATATTAGAATTATGGAATTTTATTTTCGGATTTGGTCACGTGGGACCCACGGGGAAAAATTACGGTTTTGTGGGGCCCACTTTGTTTTCGAGATTTTTGGCATTACGGATATTTTCGGAAGATGAAATATTTTGGATGAGTAGGGGGCGACACGTGTCACCCCCATGTGGCCACCTTGGCCGAAATGTGTGAGACAGTGGCTGACAACGTCCCGCCGAAATGGCCTTACAAGTGGCAAGCCACTTGTCTTCTTCTTTGTGTGGACATGTGGTGGGTGGGACCCACACACACTTGTCCCCCAATCTCACCACACACTTGCTCTCATCCTAGCCTTTGATTTCTCTATAAATACCCCCTTGATGCAAGACTTTATTCATCCCACACTTAAAGATTTTTAAGGCAAAAATATACTCCCTCCCTTTAGTTGCTCTCGTCCACCCCCCCCCCCCCCACTTGTGTAGAAAATACTTCAATTGTTGTTGTATAATCCCAAATACGTTAGCCTAGTATCCCTAGTAGAATTCTAAAGTAATCCCAACATAAGAGCCCGGAAATACTACTTTATTTCTTTAGTCGTAAAATGAAACCCTAGGAAAATCTTCATAGCTTGGTTGAAGTGTTAAGAGAAGTCGTTTAGAAACTTCTAAGGGTTGCTTGGAGCGGATTGGAGCGCAAGGAATAGGAGCTAAACATTGCTCAGGATCGACTTATAAATCTTGGATAATTTTGGGCTTATCGAGGTAATGATCTATGTCCTCCTATTGTAATTGGAGATTACATATTGTAGTAGTTTATAATTGCGTATAAGATTTATGGAAGGATGATTAAAAAGAATTGAACTGTATTTATATTGGGTGTATTCTGATAGAGACTTATAGTATTATTGTGGGGCAGAATTGTACACGTCCGGTTAGACGTATAATCCCCTTGGAGTTGTTGGCTTGGTAGCGGGCCTTGATATAGGAGGATGTTGACGTGGTTACGGGGGGGGGAGGTGCTGCCCAATTTTCCGTAGAATAAGGAACCTTGTACTTAGAATTGTTCTACGAAGAGATCTAGAAGTTGATAGACGTTTTGTGGCCTTTATAGGTTGAAGTACTACGAGTAGCGTATTCTACTTGAATGGTGGAAAAGGCTAGCAAGGTTATAGTACTTTGGAGCGTTTTGCTAATTGTCGATAATCGTCGCGAGGTATGTGAACCTCTTCCTATCCTTTCTAGCATGATTGTTGTAAACTATGTAGTACGGTAGATGTACGTGTGCTAAACGAATTTGGTCGGTTTAAAACATAAAGTGTTATAATAGCTTTATGGGAAGTTAGTTATAACGACTTTATGTAGGTAAAAGAATGGTTTGTTGATTTTAGAAGTTAAGAGACTTGATCTTAAAAGATAAGAGACTTAACTTATAAATGACTTTTTATGAAAAATGTTAAGGACTTAAAGGGTGTTAAAAAGTTGTGAAATCGCATTCATGAGTAATGGGTACTTGGTCTTAAAAAGGATAATGTTATATTGATTTCGGAAAAGAGAATAAGTATCGAACAAACCATTGCAGCGTTAATAAAGGAAAATGTATTGACAAATAATTATATTAAAAGAAGTAGAATCCTCCATCTGCTTAGAAGCTAAGATAAGACAAAATTGTATTACATTTTCTAGATCATGGCTGCTTTAATAAGATCGTTATAAACAAGTATAACCTACTCACACATAAGATATATGTTACTCAATTTTAAAAGAGATTACGTTGTTAAGTGTTACACCCCGTAGTTCCAGGGTATCTATGTGAGGACGTACGTACGAGAATACGACATTAAGATTGGAAGGAAAGAAAGATGTGATTTTTCGACGGAAAAGTTTCCGGATTTTTGTGAAGGAAAAAGGTTCGTTAATGGGAATTGGATTCCCAGATTTGATATTTGGACTTCTTGGATTATATTAGAATTATGGAATTTTATTTCCGAAATTGGTCACGTGGGGCCCACGGTAGAAATTTACGGTTTTGTGGGGCCCACTTTGTTTTAGAGATTTTTGGCATTACAGATATTTTCGGGAGATGAAATATTTTGGGCCAGTGAGGCGACACGTGTCACCCCGTGTGGCGTGGCGAAGTGTGTTGTGAGTGGACTTGTGGCCGATTTTGTGTGCCAAGTGTCTAGCCACTTGTCTTGCTTAGACAAGTGGCTTGTGGCACCCACACTTGTCCCAAGATCTCACCACACACTTGCCTTGATCTTGGCCATTGATTTCTCTATAAATACCCCTTGAGTGCAAGACTAATTTTTCATCCACACTTGAGTTTTCCAAGGAAAAAATATACTCCCTCCCTTTAGTTGTTTTTGTCCACCCCCCCCCCCCCCCACTTTGTGTAGAAATACTTCAAGTGTGTTGTATAATCCCAAATACCCTAGCCTAGTATCCCTAGTAGTATTCCAAAGTTATTTCAATACTAAGAGCCCGGAAATACTACTTTATTCCTATAGTCGCAAATGAAACCCTAGAAAAATCTTCATAGCTTGGTTGAAGTGTTAGAGAAGTTGTTTAGAAACTTCTAAGGGTTGCTTGGAGCGGGTTGGAGTGTGAGGATTTGGAGCTAAAGCATCACGACCGAACCGGGCGTGGTGGTGCCTTACCGGCACCCAGTAGCCCATCGTCCAGTGTCGGAATATAAAACAGACATGAATAAAGTGAAGTGTAAAGCAGTTATCGAGAAAAGTTGCCTTTCGGCATAAATATATAACAACTAAACGATTACATCCCTTTTTACAATTACGCCCAGCGATTACTCTGAGACCTCAGAATGATATGACAACAATGGCGGACGGGGCCACGTACCACGAATGTAAGTACTTACAGCGACGGGGACTATACGTGATAAGCCTCGGAGAGCGGAGCTTCCAATGACTGTGACCTAGGCGAGGATCAACACGGTGTACCTCTACTGCGGCATGAGCGGCCCGAAGGAGGTCGATTACAACGGTACCAAGTATGTGGCGAAAATACGTAAATGAAATCATAGTAGTCTATATAAAGCGGGAGACATGTATGATAACCAAACTACGATTCCTGATAAATAGCGATCATGTCAAGTCGGGGACTCGCGCCCTCAAAGTCATCACTCAAATACAACTATGGGTCTCACGCCCACAACATCAATCATGCGTGGAATATCTTCCTCATTCTTGGCGATCTATGATATAAAAGCACCAAGGAATACACATGAACACGAGTCCTACGTGTGTCATAATAAAACCGTCTGGGGTAAATGCGAAGGCATAGCCACTACTAAAACCCAGTACCAACAAGGTCTAAAGCGTATCATGAGATCTGTCTGAACCGCCACATGATCGAAGCGGCCACTGCGCGCGATATCTAATGTGCGTGTCTAGTCTGGAACTTCCGCGACTCGCGTAAGCCACTCGATGGCCCGCGTGAGGTATTCCCGCGTCGAGGGTAGCTCTCCCGGCAGCGTCTGGACTCGCGATCCGCGTGGCCACATAGACCGCGTGACCATAAAGGCCGCACTAACACGGAACTCGTAGCTCGCATAGGTCACACAAACCCGCGTGAGGTATTCTCGAATCATAGGTCACCGGACACTTTGAGTCTACCCGCGTCGGAGGCGACAACCGGAATCATGTCGAGGTGAGTGATATAATACTAACATAACGACTTATCGTTAAACAACATAAGCACAACAAGAAACCCGCTTTATACAAACATCACAAGACACTAACACACGTAGCATCCTAACATGTCTACTTATCAAACCATCTTACTACACTTTCGAATCAATACAAGACTTTCATAAAAAAAATAAGTAAACCGTTCATACATCTTCCTTAAGTCGTTATACCTAACTTCCCATAAAGCTAGTATAACACTTAAGCTTTAAAACCAAGTATTTCTTTTCTTTCAAAAATGGTTAATAACTCTTTTGAAATACTTCAGATTCTTATTATTTAAACTCAAGTCAAAAGACATCAAAGTAAAACCAAAACAATTTCCATACCTTCTTTTAAAACAAAGGCATTTCTCCTTTAAAAGTCAAGTAGCAATATACAATTTAAACCAAGTGTCTTACTCTTTCAAAAACAAGTAACCTATACCTTTAAATCAAATTACTTCTCCTTTCCCAAAATCAAGTTGTTTATAAGTCAAGTTATCATTTTAAATCCAATGATAAAACCATTCTTATTTTCGAAATCAAGATAACTTTATTCTTTAAAAGACCACACCCATTAATCATGAGTGAGATTTTACAACTTTTAACATAATTCAAGTCCTTAATGTTTCATAACAAGTCACTTAACTTTGGAATCAAGTCAAGGACACAAAGGAAAATCAACTTCCTTTAAACACACGTCGTCTACGCACTAAATATATTTCACAAATATCATGCTAGAAAGGATAGGAAGAGGTTCACATACCTCGCGACGATTATCGACAATTAGCAAAGCGCTCCAAGTACTCTAACCTTGCTGCCTTTTCCACCCGAGTAGAATCGCTACTCGTAGTACTTGACCTATAAAGGCCACAAGCGTCTATCAACCTCTGGCTCTCTTCGTAGAATAATTCTAGATACAAGATTTCTTATTCTACGGAAAATTCAGCGACACCTCCCACATGACCACATAAAACTCCTCGCCGAAGCGAGGCTGCTGCAAACCAACAATTCGGGGGTTACACATCTAACGGGCGTGTACAATTCTACTCCACAATAATACTAAAAGTCTACGCAAATACGGTCCAATGTAAATACAGTTCAATTCCTTATAATTATACTTCGATATATCGTATACTCGATGATTAACTACTCTGACATGTAATTTCCAATTCTGATAGGGGACATAGATCATTACCTCGATAAGCCCAAAATTATCCAAGATTATAAGTCGATCACGAGCAGCGTTTAGCTCGATTCTGACGCTCAACCGCTCCAAGAAACCCTTAGAAGTTTCCAAATAACTTCTCTTAACACTTCATCTAAGCTATGAAGATTTTTCTAGAACCGTTTTTGCGACTAAAGGAATAAAGTAGAATTTAGGGCTCTAGTATTGAAATAACTTGGAATACAACTAGGGATACTAGGCTAAGGTATTTGGGACTATATCAACACTTGATGAATTTTTCCTACACCAATGGGGAGAGTAGGACGAGAACCTCAACAAAGGGGGAGTATTTTGTGACTTAGAATCTCAAAGTGTGGATGAAATAAGTCTTGAAACAATGGGCTATTTATAGGAAAATCAATGGCCAAGATCTAGGCAAGTGTGTGGTGAGGATGGGGTACATGTGTGTGGGTAGTTGGCCAACCATTTGGCTACCACAAAAATGGGACAAGTGGCGCACAAAATGGGCCACTTGTCGCTAAGCGTTCCACTTGGCCTTCTCCAATTCGGCCAACATGGCCACACGGGGGTGACACGTGTCGCCCCCTACTCGTCCAAAATATTTCATCTTCCGAAAATATCCGCAATGCCAAAAATCCGAAAATAAAGTGGGCCCCACAGCGTAAATTCTCCAGTGGGCCCAGCGTGACCAATTTCGGAAATAAAATTCCATAATTCTCAAATATTCCAAAAGTCCGAATACCAAATCACGGGAATCAATTCCCGTTAACGAACATTTTCCTTCTCAAAATTCGGAAACTTTTAGTCGAAAAATCACATCTTTCTTCCTTTCCAATTTTAATGTCGTATTTACGTCGTGCGTCCTCATATACATACACTTTGGAACTACGAGGTGTAACATTCTCTCCCCTCGCGAAACATTCGTCCCGAATGTTCCTTCTCAAGCAGAATAACGATCAAGTTCCTCGTAGCTTAACGGTTTGCAAATGCCACGCGTAGCCAGAAAACACGCGCAAATACTTACATCAAAGTCCACGAGGAATCACCTCTAACATCACAAAAACTCCCACCCAAGGGCTAAAGATACTCCGCCGCGCCCGGCTTTACAAGCGAAATGATCACAACTATGTTCTTAACACGTGCTCGCTTCTTCCCTTACTCGTCGTACCGCTTCCGTACACTCGAACTCTTTCTCTGACTTACCACATTTACGCTCGCTCCGGTTTCCAAATCTCGTCATACCACTTTCCGGGTGGTACCTTGAAGGCCCACCGTCAACTTTGAACTCTAAGTGTCATCGCCGACTATCATGCGACTTACGTTGACTCAGTGCCAAAATCTCTTACGGATAAGCCGCACTTATCCACGTCCTGCCGAAACAAGTATGAACCAACTATCCGAACTTAGCCAACATCGAACCAATCGGCCGTGACTTACACTTCCGCCCTACAAGGCGTCATAAGCGATATCAGAATCTGAAGCGGTAGCTATAAAACACTCCTCAGCGGGAGGCAACAATCCTCGCGACTACCGCGAAATCCAAACAACGGCAGAGGCGAATGCGATACTAAGACTACTTTGAGTTCCTAACCTGCTGGTAAAACCTCGAGAAAAGCGGTAGTAAATTAGGCTCATTGCTGTCATAAGGTGAAAGTAGGCACCTCGTGCAACCTTACAACCTTCACGATATAACATCTCGCATAACCTGTAGGAGTAGCGGTCTGGCGAAAGACAGATGGGCTGACCTCGTCGGCCCGACTGCGGTCGAACGCTTCCACGAACTCGTACGATGGTTAACTAACTTGGGCCTAACACCCTCGTGACCCTATCATCTAGCGGGACCACCTCAAGCCCGACCCGCACCACTTTCGTTGCGGGTTGACTCGCGATATGGCCTCGGCAGACCAACCGTACTAAACTCTCGTTTCCGTCCGGAACAATCTTACCAATTCCGTCATGAAAGCTACCACTTTCATCTCACACTACCATGGAATTATCCCATAAATACACCACGCGTATCTGTACTTGACAAAGACCAGCAGTAAAATCATCCACTCGGGGCGGCCTTGCATCGAGTCCCAGTATTATAAATTCTAAGGCTCCCGTTTTCGTCCCCGGACTTACCCTTTACAACTACCCATGTTTTCTAATCACAATTAACACAATGCTATCGAGAACATAACACTTAAGGTATACTCATCTTATCACACATACAAATCTCTAGAGGTTAAGGATATACTGCGTCTCTGCGCTTTACTTCTCTTTGTCGTTCTAATCAATCACCTTACTGTTGGCGCATTAGGGAAGATGATGAATTAGCCACTGATCTGAAGGTGAGTCTCTACATCCGCGCCACGTCTGGTCGGACAATTTCTGCAAGATGGCCTGGCGTCGAGAGCAAAACAATTTGTCGAAGAAGTCGACACTCTCGCGATGTCACTTACCTGATGGCCCACATCGAGGTGGGGTGGCCTCTCAGCTAACACCCTTCCTCTGCAGAACCACTGAATCATGGCGGCACGGTAGGCTAAGTCATCCCTGTATCCTCCTACTAGGACATTCTCTCCTCACATGGCCACGGCGGCCCTTTGGTAAAACAAGCGTTAGTAAAGCGACATTTCACGGGATGGCGTCTACCATAGTGAACATAGAGGAAAAGCGAATGCGGTGTTTGGAACCTATATAAATCGTGAACCGAGAAACCACGGAGTTGACCAACTCCTAAATACCCGAGCGTCACGAAGTGCGCGGAGGACCACTCTGTCTTGGCGGAGCGCATGCGATCTGCTGTTGAGAAGGTCGCCTCGAAAGTTACCAAGGACCTGCTATTCGGCCACTTCGCTGATCTTGGTTAGTCCATCGATCTCTACGTTCCTCAGTCTGCTGCGTGTAAGCATGTACGCGGGCAATGTCCATGTCTGACAGAAGAGCTACTCTTGTACAACTCTCTGCTAGATAATCGTCATGTCCTGTGACATATCGGTGCACTCATCCTCCGTATGCGCCACTAAAGCGGGGACATAACGAGCGATAAGTCAAACTCTATCTTGTATTCCGAACCGTTCGCGGTTGCCTCGACCTCATAAATCTATCTGCGAGCTCTCGCCGTGGCGAGGGCAAAAGTGTGTAAATGCCTCTGTGGTCTCGATCACTTTCATGATCCTCTGCGGAATCGAATAAACTCGGCGATCTTATCGGTCCTCGATCCATAGAACTCGGGTGGTGCAACTCAAAGCCTCGATGCCTCGAAACTATCGGATCTAGGGTGAACTCGATGCTGTCGGAACCAGGCTCCGTCAGTCCTCATTCGGCCACGGACTAGCTAGTATGGCGGCCGTCTCCTTAACTCATATCCTTTGTTCTGGCCGTGGGACTAGAGGCTCGGTATCGTGGTCTCGATGGCTCGCTCTTGCTCTAAACTCTCACAGGGCTAGCGGCGTCGCGAACTCCCGAATGAGCGTCTCGGATAATGAATGGGCGTGCCACGTAACATACG
Organism: Przewalskia tangutica; assembly: GCA_029844215.1. Classification (NCBI taxonomy): domain Eukaryota; kingdom Viridiplantae; phylum Streptophyta; class Magnoliopsida; order Solanales; family Solanaceae; genus Przewalskia; species Przewalskia tangutica. The sequence continues at coordinate 73,776,541 of CM056727.1, forward strand.
TGCTCTGCTCGCGGCTCGCCTGCTGCCTTGCCGCTACGGGCTCTGGTTGCCTTGCGTAGAGGCATAGCGGGTGAAAAGAATACGTCGGAGAGAGCCCGACTTATAACACGGCTCACAGGCACGATCTCGGAGTGAGAAGAATGGAAACCAATCCTAAATATCCTGCGACCTCACGATTATAGGTGTGGTGCACACCTGCGATAATCAAGACTCTACTAGAAGCGATGCGTAGACACTTTCCGAGGATTAAGCGCTCGATACCACTTTTGTCACGACCGAACCGGGCGTGGTAGTGCCTACCGGGCACACAAGTAGCCATACATCAGTGTCGGCGGAATATAAAACAAGACATGAATAAAGTGAAGTGTAAAGCAGTTATACGAGAAAAGTTGCCTTCGGCATAAATATATAACAACTGAAACGATTACATCCCTTTTTACAATTACGCCCATGATTACTCTGGACCTCTAAGAATGATATGACAACAATGGCGGGACGGGGCCCGCGTACCACGAATGTAAGTACTTACAGCGGCGAGGACTATACGTGATAAGCCTCGAGAAGCGGAGCTTCCCAAGCTGACTGTGACCACAGGCGAGGATCAACTTTGGTGTACCTCTACTGCGGCATGAGCGCGGCCCCGAAGAAGTCGATACAACGGTACCAAGTATGTGGCCGAAAATACGTAAATGAAATCATAGTAGTCTATATAAAGCGGGAGACATGTATGATAGCAAACTACGATTCACGATAAATAGCGATCATGTCAAGTCGGGGACTCGCGCCTCAAAGTCATCACTCAAATACAACTATGGGTCTCACGCCCACAACATCAATCATGCGTGGAATATCTTCCTCACTGCCGATCCATGATATAAAAGCACCAAGGAATACACATGAACACGAGTCCTACGTGTCATAATAAAACCGTCTGCGGGGTAATGCGAAGGCATAGCCAGGCTACTAAAACCCACAGTACCACAAGGTCTAAAGCGTATCATGAGATCTGTCTGAACCGCCACATGATCGGCGGCCACTCGCGCGATGTATCTAATGTGCGCGTCTAGTCTGGAACTTCCGCGACTCGCGTAAGCCACTCGATGGCCCGCGTGAGGTATTCCCGCATCGAGGGTGCTCTCCCGGCGGCGTCACGGACTCGCGATCCGCGTGGCCACATAGACCGCGTGACCATAAAGGTCGCACTAACACTGGAACTCTCGTAGCTCCGCATAGGTCCACAAAGCCGCGTGAGGTATTCTCGAATCATAGGTCACCTGGACACTTTGAGTCTACCCGCGTCGGAGGCGGCTTAACCCGGAATCATGTCAAGAGGTGAGTGATATAATACTAACATAACGACTTATCGTTAAACAACATAAGCCTGACAAGGAAACCCGCTTTATAAAAACATCACAAGACACTAACACACGTAGCATCCTAACATGTCTACTTATCAAACCATCTTACTACACTTTCCAAAATCAATACAAGACTTTCATAAAAAAAAATAAGTAAACCGTTCCTTCTATCTTCCTTAAAGTCGTTATATCTAACTTCCCGTAAAGCTAGTATAACACTTAAGCTTTTAAAACCAAGTATTTCTTTTCTTTCAAAATGGTTAATAACTCTTTTGAAATACTTCCAGATTCTTATTATTTAAACTCAAGTCAAAAGACATCAAAGTAAAACCAAAACAATTTCCATACCTTCTTTTAAAACAAAGGCATTTCTCCTTTAAAAGTCAAGTAGCAATATACAATTTAAACCAAGTGTCTTACTCTTTTAAAAACAAGTAACCTATACCTTTAAATCAAATTACTTCTCCTTTCCCAAAATCAAGTTGTTTATAAGTCAAGTTATCATTTTAAATCCAATGATAAAACCATTCTTATTTTCGAAATCAAGATAACTTTATTCTTTAAAAGACCACACACCCATTAATCATGAGTGAGATTTTACAACTTTTTAACATAATTCAAGTCCTTAATGTTTCATAACAAGTCACTTAACTTTGGAATCAAGTCAAGGACACAAAAGGAAAATCAACTTCCTTTAAACACACGTGCGTCTACCGCACTAAATATATTTCACAAATATCATGCTAGAAAGGATAGGAAGAGGTTCACATACCTCGCGACGATTATCGACAATTAGCAAAGCGCTCCAAGTACTCTAACCTTGCTGCCTTTTCCACCCTTCAAGTAGAATACGCTACTCGTAGTACTTGACTATAAAGGCCCTGGCGTCTATCGACCTCTAGCTCTCTTCGTAGAATAATTCTAGATACAAGATTCCTTATTCTACGGAAAATTCAGCGACACCTCACCCCGCATGACCACATAAAACTCCTCGCCAAGCGAGCTGCTACAAACCAACAATTCCGGGGGTTACACGTCTAACGGGCGTGTACAATTCTACTCACAATAATACTAAAAGTCTCGTAAATACGGTCAATGTAAATCTGATTCAATTCCTTATAATTATACTTCGATATATCGTATACTCGATGATTAACTACTCTGACATGTAATTTCCAATTCTGATAGGGGACATAGATCATTACCTCGATAAGCCCAAAATTATCCAAGATTATAAGTCGATCTCGAGCATCGTTTAGCTCGATTCTGACGCTCCAACCGCTCCAAGAAACCCTTAGAAGTTTCCAAATAACTTCTCTTAACACTTCATCTAAGCTATGAAGATTTTTCTAGGGCTTCGTTTTTGCGACTAAAGGAATAAAGTAGAATTTAGGACTCTAGTATTGAAATAACTTGGAATACAACCAGGGATACTAGGCTAAGGTATTTGGGACTATATCAACACTTGATGAATTTTTCCTACACCAATGGGGAGAGTAGGACGAGAACCTCAACAAAGGGGGAGTATTTTGTGACTTAGAATCTCAAAGTGTGGATGAAATAAGTCTTGAAACAATGGGCTATTTATAGGAAAATCAATGGCCAAGATCTAGGCAAGTGTGTGGTGAGGATGGGGTACATGTGTGTGGGTAGTTGGCCAACCATTTGGCTACCACAAAAATGGGACAAGTGGCCACCACAAAAATGGGCCACTTGTCACTAAAAGCGTTCCACGGCCTTCTCCATTCGGCCAACATGGCCTGCGGGGGGTGACACGTGTCGCCCCTACTCGTCCAAAATATTTCATCTTAGAAAATATCCGCAATGCCAAAAATCCGAAAATAAAGTGGGCCCAGCAAAGCGTAAATTCTCGTGGGCCCCGTGACCAATTCGGAAATAAAATTTCATAATTCTCAAATATTCCAAAAGTCCGAATACCAAATCGGAATCCAATTCCCATTAACGAACATTTTTCCTTCTCAAAATTCGGAAACTTTTCCGTCGAAAAATCACATCTTTCTTCCTTTCCAATTTTAATGTCGTATTTACGTACGTACGTCCTCATATACATACACTGGAACTACGGGGTGTAACATAAACGTTGCTCAGGATCGACTTATAAATCTTGGATAATTTTGGGCTTATCGAGGTAATGATCTATGTCCTTCTATTGTAATTGGATATTACATATGGTAGTAGTTTTTAATTGAGTATAAGATATATTGGAAGGATGTATATAAAGAATTGAACTATATTTACATTGGACTGTATTCTGATGAGACTTGTAGTATTATTGTCGAGGCGGTGTTATCTGCGTCAGGTTAGGCGTGTAACCTCTGAGTTGTTGGCTTGGTAGCGGGCCTTGATAGAGGAGGAGATTTATGTGGTTGCGGGGAGGTGCTGCCAAAATTTCCGTAGAATAAGGAACCTTGTACTTTGAAATATGCTACAAAGAGATCGAGAAGTTGATAGACGTTTTGTGGCCTTTATTGGTTGAAATACTGCGAGTAGCGTATTCTACTTGATGGGTGAAAAAGGCTAGCAGGGTTATAGTAATTTGGAGCATTTTGCTAATTGTCGATAATCGTCGCGAGGTATGTGAACCTCTTCCTATCCTTTCTAGCATGATTGTTGTGAACTATGTAGTACGGTAGACGTACGTGTGCTAAACGAATTTGGTTGGTTTAAAAACATAAAGTGTTATAATAGCTTTATGGGAAGTTAGTTATAACGACTTTATGTAGGTAAAGGAATGGGTTGTTGATTTTAAAAGGTAAGAGACTTGACTTATATTTGACTTGTTATAATGTTAAAGACTTGAATTGTGTTAAAAAGTTGAGAAACCTCATTCGTGAGAAATGAGTACTTGGTTTTTAAAAGAATAATGTTATATTGATTTTTCTTAAATTCCAAAGTAAGGAACTTGATTTCTAAAAGAAAGGAGACTTGAGGAATTAAAGTGTTTTGGTTTAAAAGGAAGGCATGGTTTTGTCTTAAATTGGTTTAAAAAGAAAACAGTGTATTGTCTTGGTTTATTTCAAAAGAATGTGTGGAAATTGTTTTGGTTTACTTGAAATGATAGTTACTCTATTTTTGATACTACGGGTATCGTGTGACTTTTGTAAAAGAAAGGGATCTTTTGAAAGAATTTAAGTATGACATACTTTGGGGTTAAAACCCGGATTTTTGGCATAAAATGAAAGTACCTTGAGTGTGAGTAAACTTGATTATGCTAGTTGTGATAGCCTTTGTTGTGCAAGTGTTGTATTTCTATGACTACCGCGTCTCTCGATGGAGGGTCGGTTATCCTGTTATATCCTTGGACCTACTGACACGTTGGGTGGCCCACGGGTAGGGTTCCATTAGGATTGTTGTTCCATGGACTAGCTCTCCATGAGGTTCTTGATGCGAGTTGGTTACGTAGCTAGCCCCTTACTTGCCCGATCGTTCTTGATGCGAGTTGGTTACGGTAGTTGGCTTCGTACTTGCCCGGTCGATTCTTTATAGTGTAGTTCCACGGACTAGTTCGCGAAGTCTCGTGATGCGAGGAGGTTACGTAGTTAGCCGTACTTGCCGATCGGCTGACGTGGCGCGAGTGGTTACGGTAGTTGGCTTAACCGTACTCGCCACAGTGGCCGTAGCGGTGGAATGAGGTTGGTGGCGAAGCGGTTACGGTAGTTGGCTTCGTACTTGCCGATCGGATCGCGGCGCGAGTTGGTTACGGTGGCTATGCCTTCGTCTTGCCGGTCAATTTTATAGCATAGTTAGTACGGTAGGTTACGGTAGTTGGCTTCGTACTTGCCGGTCGATTGATGATGCGAGCTAGTTACGGTAGCTATGCCTTCGTACTTACCGTCACGGTTTTATGACACGGTGGGACACGGTGTTCGTGTGTACTCGCTTGGTGTTATTATATCATAGGCTGGCGGTGAGGAAGGAATTCCACGAGCATGATTGATATGGTGGGCGTGAGACCGCGGTTATATTTAGTGATGACTTTGGCGTGAGTCACGACTTGACATATTGCTTACATGTTGTATCTTGTAGTTTGGTTATCATATATGTCTCTGTTTTATATAGACTATTATGATTTCATTCTGATATTTCGATTTCACATACTTGGTACTGTTATCGACCTCGCCCGAAGTGCGTTCATGCCATGAGTGAGGTACACCGGTTGTTGATCCTCGCTCATAGGATCACAGTTCAACGTTTGGGAAGCTCCGTTTCTCCGGAGGCTTATCTTTTGGTATGATTCCCTAAGATTGTAGGTTCTTGTACATTCAGGGGTATGGCGGGGCCCTGTCCCGTCATAGTTGTTGCTACATTCTTAGAGGTATGTAGTACTGTTGTGGGCAGGGTTTGTAAAGGATTTAACTGTTCGGTTTGATATATGTATATATTCTGAGAAGGTGGCCGTTTTAGTTGCTTTGTTTCTTATTGTATGTCTTGTTTCATGTTTAAGTTTTTTTATTTCCGCTGATTTTCTCTGATGTTGTATCACTAGGGTGCCCGGGGTAAGGCACTAGTCGCGGGCCCGAGGTCGGGTTGTGACAAAAGTGGTATCAGAGCAGTTAATCCTCGAAAAGTGTCTACAGACCGTATCTAGTAGAGTCTTGATTATTGGCGTGTTGTGCACGCGATGTCGAGGCTCTGAGATATTTAAGTTAGTTTCCATTCTTCTCATTACGAGATCGTGCCTTAGATACGTGTTATGAGTTGGACTCCTCGGCGTATTCTTATGTACGATTATGCCTCGCGCGCGCAACCAGCGCGAAGAAGCAAGCGGCGAGAGGAGTTGCGAGTAAACACGAGGGAATTACGAGCACGAGCCCGATCTTTACGAGGTGGTGCTACGAGGCGGCGAATTCACGATGCCGCCCGGCCCAGCGAGTTTAGAAGCGTAGCAATAGCTCACGAGGCCACGATATCGAGCCTCTAGTCGCGGCCGAGAGCAGAGGATATGGATTACAAGAGATGGCCCGATTACTAGTTAGGTTTATGGCGAGACATGAGAATGACGGGGCCGGTGATCTGTAGTGCACCCGGTAGATAGTTGGAGACCGGGACTTCTTAAGTTGCGATCCACGATGTTCTATGGATTGAGAGTGAGATGACCCTCGAGGAGTTTATCAAGCGATTATAGCGGATCATGAGTGATCAAGGCCTCGAAGGCAGTCGGTGGTATTGGGTTCGCATCGGTGTGTGATCTGCGATCGTGGTTTGATTCATGGGAGGCGTCGGGGAGCATGCGCTTCCGGCTGGTTGGGACGAGTTATCGAGGGCATTTCTTGCACATTTCTTGCCTCCGGATGAGGAGGGCTCGGTAAACAGTTTTTGATGTTGAGGCGAGCAGGCGTGCGGTTGGGAATCTGGCGTAGAGTTTGACTCATTAGCTCGGTATGTCCCGCATTAGTGGCGGACATGGAGGATAGGGTGCCGATATGTCACGAGACTTGATGATTATTTAGCGGAGGTTGCGCGGGAGTAGCTCTTGGTAGGGCATGGACATTTCCGTATACGAGCTTATGCGGGGATGGAGGAGCGTAGAGGCCGGCGTAGGGACCGTGATCGGCGTAAGAGGCGAACAACGAGGGTCCTTTGGTAACTTTCGAGGTGGACCGCTTCAGCAGCATGCTAGTTATATACCTCAGCTAGTATAGAGTGTTCCACCACAGTCTTCAGGACGTTCGGGATATTTAGGAGCAGGTCAGGGCTCGGGTTTGAGTTTTAGAGCGAGGATGTTAGTCGGATGAGACCACCCCGCTCGGTGTGGCCATTGTAGCGAGTTCCATCTTTGAGTGTCATGTTATTCGAGGAACTTGCTTTACTGCGGCGGCGAGGCCATTTTGCGAAGAAGTGTCAGGCGAGGTAGCGCGGATGTTACGATTCAGCCGTCGGGATCGTGGTGGTTCATCACCTCACATAGCTAGGCATACTGCGGCGAGAATTATGATTAGCACAACAAAGGGAAGCGGTGCAGTATTTACAGGTATATCTTCAACCCTTTGAAGATTTGTGTGCATTGATAAGTTGGTTATGTGTTAAGTGTTATATGGTTTTAAATTGTGTTTAAGGTAGCCTGGTTGGTAGAAAGGGTAAGTCTGGGGACGTGAAAATTTTGAACCTTAGAATATTATACGTTGAGACCTTAGATGTAAGGCCGTCGTGAGTAAAAGATTTTTTTTTTTGTTGATATTGGTCGAAGTACGTTATATGCGTGGAGTATTGGTGTGATAATTCCATGGGTAGTGTGAGATGGAAGTGGTAGCTTTCATGACGTGAATTAGCAAGATTGTTCCGAATCGGGGAACGAGAGAGTTTGGCGCGATAGCGGGTCGGGTTGAGGCCACATCGCGGGTCAACCCGCAGCCCGGAATGAGGTGGGGTCAGTTCGAGGTGGTCCCTCCAGGTGGTAGGGTCACGAGGGTGCTAGGCCCATGTTTAGGTAACCGTCGTATGAGTTCGTGGATGTGTTCGACCAGAATCGGATCGTGAAGGCCGGGAATGGCCTTAAAGGAATTTGAGGCTAGTAAGATGACCAAGCTTGGAGGTGGTAACTCCAAGGTTTTTGGAAACTGAAGCGGTAACTGAAGTATGGAACGTGTACTATAGAGAGTTCGGGTGTATGAGAAGGGTACGACGAGTAAGGAAAGAAGTGAACAAGTGTTAAGAGATCGGTAGTGATCGTTTCTGTTGTGAAGTGAAGATGCGAAGGGAGTATCCTTTAGACCTTGGATGGGAGTTTTTTTTGTGATGTTAGAGGTGATTCCTCATTGGCTTGGATTTGAGATTTGCTCGTATATTATACTATGGCCATTGGTGGCATAATTGGTTTCATAAGTATAGTAGTGAAGACTATACCGGCGCATGTATGTTTTGAGACTTAGAAGGAACATTCGGGACGAATATTTCTAAGGGGGGGGAAGAATGTTACACCCCGTAGTTCCAGGGTATCTATGTGAGGACGTACGTACGAGAATACGACATTAAGATTGGAAGGAAAGTAAGATGTGATTTTTCGACGGAAAAGTTTCCGGATTTTTGTGAAGGAAAAAGGTTCGTTAATGGGAATTGGATTCCCAGATTTGGTATTTGGACTTCTTGGATTATATTAGAATTATGGAATTTTATTTCCGGAATCGGTCACGTGGGGCCACGGGAGAAATTCTGATTTTATGGGGCCACTTTGTTTTAGAGATTTTTGGCATTACGGATATTTCGGAGATGAAATATTTTGGGCGAGTAGAGGCGACATGTGTCACCCCGTGTGGCGAGTGGCGGTGTGTTGACAAGTGGCCTTGGGGCTGATTTTGTGTGCCAAGTGGCTAGCCACTTGCCTTGCTGAGACACGTGGCTTGTGGCACCACACTTGTCCCAAGATCTCACCACACACTTGCCTTGATCTTGGCCATTGATTTCTCTATAAATACCCCTTGAGTGCAAGACTAATTTTTCATCCACACTTGAGTTTTCCAAGGAAAAAATATACTCCCTCCCTTTAGTTGTTTTTGTCCACCCCACTTTGTGTAGAAATACTTCAAGTGTGTTGTATAATCCCAAATACCCTAGCCTAGTATCCCTAGTAGTATTCCAAAGTTATTTCAATACTAAGAGCCCGGAAATACTACTTTATTCCTATAGTCGCAAATGAAACCCTAGAAAAATCTTCATAGCTTGGTTGAAGTGTTAGAGAAGTTGTTTAGAAACTTCTAAGGGTTTCTTGGAGCGGGTTGGAGCGTGAGGATTTGGAGCTAAACGTTGCTCATGATCGACTTATAAATCTTGGATAATTTTGGGCTTATCGAGGTATATGATCTATGTCCTTCTATTGTAATTGGATATTACATATGGTAGTAGTTTTTAATTGAGTATAAGATATATTGGAAGGATGTTTATAAATAATTGAACTGTATTTACATTGGACTGTATTTACAGTAGACTTGTAGTATTATTGTGGGGCAGTGTTGTACACGTCCGGTTAGACGTGTAACCCCCTTGGAGTTGTTGGCTTGGTAGAGGGCCTTGATAGAGGAGGAGATTTATGTGGTTGCGGGGGGGGAGGTGCTGCCGAAATTTCCGTAGAATAAGGAACCTTGTACTTTGAAATATGCTACAAAGAGATCGAGAAGTTGATAGACGTTTTGTGGCCTTTATAGGTTGAAATACTGCGAGTAGCGTATTCTACTTGATGGGTAGAAAAGGCTAGCAGGGTTATAGTACTTTGGAGCGTTTTTCTAATTGTCGATAATCGTCGTGAGGTATGTGAACCTCTTCCTATCCTTTCTAGCATGATTGTTGTGAACTATGTAGTACGGTAGACGTACGTGTGCTAAAAGAATTTGGTTGGTTTAAAAACATAAAGTGTTATAATAGCTTTATGGGAAATTAGTTATAACGACTTTATGTAGGTAAAGGAATGGGTTGTTGATTTTAAAAGGTAAGAGACTTGACTTATATTTGACTTGTTATAATGTTAAAGACTTGAATTGTGTTAAAAAGTTGGGAAACCTCATTCGTGAGAAATGAGTACTTGGTTTTTAAAAGAATAATGTTATATTGATTTTTCTTAAATTCCAAAGTAAGGAACTTGATTTCTAAAAGAAAGGAGACTTGAGGAATTAAAGTGTTTTGGTTTAAAAGGAAGGCATAGTTTTGTCTTAAATTGGTTTAAAAAGAAAACAGTGTATTGTCTTGGTTTATTTCAAAAGAAGTTGTGGAAATGGTTTTGGTTTACTTGAAATGATAGTTACTCTATTTTTGATACTACGGGTATCGTGTGACTTTTGTAAAAGAAAGGGATCTTTTGAAAGAATTTAAGTATGACATACTTTGGGGTTAAAACCCGGATTTTTGGCATAAAATGAAAGTACCTTGAGTGTGAGTAAACTTGCCTATGCTAGTTGTGATAGTCTTTGTTGTGCAAGTGTTGTATTTCTATGACTACCACGTCTCTCGATGGAGGGTCGGTTATCCTATTATATCATTGGACCTACTGACACGTTGGGTGGCCCACGGGTAGGGTTCCATTAGGATTGTTGTTCCATGGACTAGCTCTCCATGAGGGTTACTGATGCAGGTTGGTTCTGGTAGCTAGCCCCCGTACTTGCCCCAGTCGTTGTTGATGCAGGTTGGTTCTGGTAGTTGACTTTCGTACTTGCCCCGGTCAGTTCTTTATAGTGTCGTTCCACGGACTAGTTCCCCACGAAGTCTCGTGATGCAGGAGGTTCTGGTAGTTAGCCCGTACTTGCGGTCGTGACGTGACGCAGGTGGTTCTGATAGTTGGCTTCCGTACTCGCCCCGGTCAACTTCGTGACGCAGGTGGAATGAGGTTGGTGACGCAGGCGGTTCTGGTAGTTGGCTTTCGTACTTGCCCCGGTCGGATGCGCGACGCAGGTTGGTTTTGGTGTCTATGCCTTCGTACTTGCTCCGGTCAGTTTTATAGCATAGTTGGTACGGTAGGTTCTGGTAGTTGGCTTTCGTACTTGCCCCGGTCAGTTGATGATGCAGGCTGGTTCTGGTAGCTATGCCTTCGTACTTACCCCGTACGGTTTTTATGACACAGGTGGGACCTGGTGTTCATGTGTACTCCTTGGTGTTATTATATCATAGACTGCCGGCAGTGAGGAAGGAATTCCACGGGCATGATTGATATGGTGGGCGTAAGACCCACGGTTATATTTGAGTGATTACTTTGAGGGCGTGAGTCCCTGAATTGACATGACTGCTTACATATTGTGTATTGTAGTTTGGTTATCATTTATGTCTCCTGTTTTAGATAGACTATTATGATTTCATTTCTGATATTTTGATTTCACATACTTGGTACTGTTATCGACCTCCTTGAAGCTGCGTTCATGCCGCAGGTAGAGGTACACCGGTTGTTGATCCTCGCTCATAGGATCACAGTTCAGCGTTTGGGAAGCTCCGTTTCTCCGGAGGCTTATCTTTTGTTATGATTCCCTGAGATTGTAGGTTTTTGTACATTTAGGGGTATGGCGGGGCCCTGTCCCGTTATAGTTTTTGTTACATTCTTAGAGGTCTGTAGTACTGTTGTGGGCAGGGTTTGTAAAGGATTTAACTGTTCGGTTTGATATATGTATATATACAGAAAGGTGACCGTTTTGGTTAGCCTGTTTCTTATTGTATGTCTTGTTTCATGTTTAAGTTTTTTTATTTCCGCTGATTTTCTCTGATGTTGTATCACTAGGGTGCCCGGGGTAAGGCACCAGTCGCTGGCCCGAGGTCGGGTCGTGACATTAAGTGATTAAGACTATGAACTATGAAATCTTTCGAAAATAAGAGACTTGAGTATTTGAAGTTATGCAACTTGAACTATTGGAAAAGAATATTGTTACTTGACTTTAAAAGAGAAAGTGTCTTGGTTTAAAAGGAAGGCACGACATTGCCTTAGTTTGGTTTAAAAGGAAGGCATGGTATTGTCTTAATCTGTCTTAAAAGAGGGTTTAAATGTTATGCACGATTTTACCTCGAGTCCCATGGGATGGGCCGAGATATGTATACCACACGATTTTACCTCGAGTCCCTTGGGATGGGCCGAGATATGTATACCACACGATTTTACCTCAAGTCCCATGAGATGGGCCGAGATATGTATACCACACGATTCTACATCGAGTCCCATGGGATGGGCTGAGATATGTATACCACACGATTCTACATCGAGTCCCATGGGATGGGCCGAGATATGTATACCACACGATTCTACATCGAGTCCCATGGGATGGGCCGAGATATGTATACCACACGATTCTACATCGAGTCCCATAGGGATGGGCCGAGATATGTATACCACACGATTTTACCTCGAGTCCCATGGGATGAGCCGAGATATGTATACCATACGATTCTACCTCGAGTCCTATGGGATGGGACGAGACATGTTATACGTATCATACGATTTATCGTGAAGCTAGGTAGTGAGGAAGGAGTTCCACGGGCGTGAGGATGACTTTGAGGCGTGAGTCACGACTTGACATATTGTTTATATGTTGTGAGCGTAGTTTGGTTATCATACATGTCTCTGTTTTATATGATTATGATTTCATTCTGATATTTTGATTTCACATACTTGGTACCTGTTGTACTGACCTCTTTCGGGGGGCTGCGTTCATGCCGCAGGTAGAGGTACACCATCGTTGATCCTAGCTCATAGGATCACAGTTCAGCGTTTTGGGAAGCTCCGTTTCTCCGGAGGCTTATCTCTTGGTATAGTCCCCTGTCGTTGTAGGTACTTACATTCAGGGGTATGGCGGGGCCCTGTCCCGTCGTAGTTGTGGTTACATTCATAGAGGTTTGTAGTACTGTTGTGGGCAGGGTTTGTAAAAGGATGTAATTGTTCATGTTTAATTATTTGTATATACAGAAAGGTAACCGTTTTGGTTAGCCTGTGTTCTTATTTCACTGTTTATCTTTTATGAGTTTTTATTTCCGCTGATTTTCTCTGATGTTGTATCACTAGGGTGCCCGGGGTAAGGCACCAGTCGCGGGCCCGAGGTCGGGTCGTGACAAAAGTGCTATCAGAGCAGTTAGTCCTCGGAAAGTGTCTACAGACCGTATCTAGTAGAGTCTTGATTATCGGTGTGTTGTGCACCACACCTATAATTAGGAGGCTGCAGGATATATAGGATTGGTTTCCATTCTTCTCATTCTGAGATCGTGCCTTAGATCTGTGTTATGAATTGGACTCCTTGCTTGCAGAACCCGCAAGATTTATCCTCCAAGTTGAGATATGATAGAGTATCCATTGTAGCTAACCGCTTTCTGCAATTTAGCCACACAGTAAAAGAGAATTTGGGAGGAATGAAGCCTTTCCAAATTTGTGACATCCAAGGCTTTTTAACTTGCGGAGTGCGCAAGATATTATACACGAGGCTTGAATCAAATTTACCGTTGGCACAACACTTTGTAAAGCCGTCAATAGCATCACCATGCCTACCAAAGATAGAAACAAATTTGTCGTGAATCCCACAAATCCTTTTGAATAAGGGGGAGTCCCTAGGACGTACCTCATAGTCCCAAATTGTAATACCTCTCAAATAGTGGCTATTGATCCATTGGACCCATAGAGAATCAGCATCCGTGTGAGTTTGCCAAATAGTCCTGGATAGCAATGCATGATTCCATTCCTTGATGTTCATTAGACCCAAGCCACGCCCGGTTTGAGGCAAGCAAATGATATCCCAAGAAACTCTTGGTGGTTTCCTCCCATAAGAACCGAATACAAGCAGACCGTACCTTGTTGATAATAGTGGTAGGGATAGGAAGTGCGGAACCAAAAGCTCTCAACCCTCGACAACCGGCTGATTAGTTCCGACTTACCCGCGTAAGAAAGGGTGTGATGCCCCATTTCGAATGTAATTCGAAATTGCACTAGTGAATGGAGCAAATTGGTCCACCGAGACTGAAATTGGGGACAAAGGGATCCCCAAGTATCGTACCGGAAAGCTACCAATGGCGAATCCCACTCTGGACAATATCAAGTCACGAACTGTAATATGCATTCCCGCTAAGTAGACAGAGGATTTAGACGGGTTAAGAGTTAGCGAGGCGACCTCCAACTCTTCCAGACAATTCATAAGAATCCCAACTGAAGATATATCTCCTTTGGCAAAAAGCATGAGGTCGTCCGCAAATGCAAGATGAGTAATGCCCAATTTCTTGCACTTTGGAAAAAATGAGAAAGCTCTTCCCACAGCCTTCATTTTAAGCAGCCTTGAGAGGTATTTCATGCACAAGATAAAGAGAGTAGGGGACATAGGATCACCTTGTCTTAGGCCGCGCTTTCCTTTGAAGTATCCATGTAGCTCACCGTTGATAGAAAGGGAGAAGGAGGTTGAGCTAACACATTCCATGATCCAACTTGTAAATCTGTCTGGAAATTTTAGACTTCTTAGTACGGTCGAGGAAACTCCAAGAGACTGTATCGAATGCTTTACGAAGGTCCACCATAAGCATACATCTTGGTGAGACTCTGGCTCTATTAAATCCTCTCACAAGCTCTTGTGCCACATATACGTTGTCCATCATGTTTCTTCCTTTCACAAAAGCCCCTTGGGATTTGTCAATGAGAGAAGGAAGGATCAATGCCATTCTGTTAGCTAGAATCTTTGTGATGATCTTATAGACCACATTAGTCAATCCGATGGGCCTGAAATCATTTACCTTAGGATCATGATCAGTCTTTGGTAGTAAGGTAATGATGGTATGATTTACCTGCTTCAAAAAAACTCCAGTAGAGAAGAACTCTTGGACACTTCTTACAACATCATGGCCCATATCTCTCCATCTATTCTTGAAGAAGGCAGCCGAATAACCATCCGGTCCAGGTGCCTTGTCATTGCCTATATCAGAGAGAGCTTCCCAAATCTCCTTTGGGGTGATGAAATGCAAAAGTTGTAATCTCTCCTCTTCACTTAGCTTCGGGCCATAGTTGAACACTTCAGGATCAAAGTTGATAGTGGATCGGGAAGTACCTAATAGATCTTTGTAAAATTCAACAAGCAACTTCCTAACTTCTTCTGGTGATGTAGTGATAGTACCATTAACTTTAACAAGAAAGTTAATTGAGTTCCTGACATTACTCCTCTTGATCAAGCTATGAAAGTATTTGGAGCATCTATCACTTCCAATCAAGTGTTTCTGTCTTGACTTCTGCCTTATGAAGTGTCTTTCTGCTTCCAGTAAGGTGTTTGCTCTAGCTCTTGAGGACTTAACCTTGGCTTTTAGCTCCTCATCAAAGGGATTTTCCATGTGTGCATTGATAGCCTCCTTGAACTCAATGTTTGCCTCTTTTGCTCTTTGTTCAATACCCCCAAAGTCACTTATGTTAAAAACCCTTAATGGTTGCTCTAAGGCTTTCAATTTTGAGGCGAGGACGAATTGAGCAGTTCCCAATATGTCTTGTCTCCAACATGAAGTCATTATGTCCTCAAAGGCTGGGTGAGAAAGCCACATATTCATGAACTTGAATGGGCGTTTCCCAACATTATAGGATGCAATAACTGTGGCTATCACATGACAGTGGTCCGAGACAGGTTCCATAGGCATGAAATTGGTCGTGCATTCTAGGGTCAAATCACTCCAATTTTGATTCATCAACACTCTATCAAGCTTAGACCAAATCGAACCATTTGTCCAAGTGTAGAAGGAGCGTCTTCTAGTCCATGAGAAATCCTGAAATCGCCAAGATCCCTAAGTGCATAAGGCGTGAGAGGAGGACCCCACTTATCATTAGGGTTGCGGTAAGTGTTGAAATCTCCCATAATCATCCAAGGCTTAGTGATGCCAATGCCCAGTGAGAAAGGTGATGCCAAAGCATCCTTCTATCCGAGATACTATAAGCGGGTACACAAATGTGGCAGGAAGGACACTTGTGTTATATTGCAACTTGCACGGACATGGATATCTTGAGAGTCCATACCAAGCACTTGACAAACCCTAGATGGATCCCAAAGTAATAGCATTCTTAGCCTCCAATGAATTCCAAATTTGAGCAAAACTTCCAAGCTTTGAATCTTTGAGTAGAGAAAGATTTTGTCCTTGGCCGAGATAGTTTAGTTTCCAATAGACAAATCATAGCCGCGTCATGCTGTTTTGTGATACTACACACTAGAGCTTGCGTGGCTGCCCTATCCCTTTGTCCGCAAAGACCACGGACATTCCAACAAAGTATTTTCATTAGGAAACAAAGGAGGTTTTATTAGCACCTCCGCGCTTAGTCGCCGCTTTCCACGCTTTGCTTTTACGACCGTTCGGGGCCGTTCTTGGTGCCTTACCCCGGGCACCCTAGCGATACATACATCAGAGAAAAATCAGCGGAACATAAAACATGAGTCATTATACAAGAGATATAATAAATAAACAGGCCAACCAAGCGGTTGCCTTCAAGATATACATAAAACACGAGCAGTTTAATCGCTTTACAACCACGCGCGGACTACAGACCTGCACTTAAGATATCTGATGACTATGACGGACAGGGCCCGCCACACCCCGAATGTACAAGAACCTACAACTCGAGAACACTACCAAAGATAAGCCTCGGAGAAACGGAGCTTCAAATCTGTTGGCGTGATCCTATGGCGAGGATCCACGGCCGATGTACCTACTCTACTGCGGCGTGACGCGGCCCGAAGAGGTCGATACAAGTACCAAGTATGTGAAAGCATGCAATCTGAAAATGAAATCATACTAGTCTATATAAAGCGGAGACATGTATGATAACCAACTACGATTCACAACATAAAGCGATCATCACTCGATATAACTATGGGTCTCACGCCCACAACATCAATCGAGTTCGCATTATGGCGCGTGCCGGAATCTGCGCATCGGTGTAGACATGTCCATGATGCAACAATAATACCAATGTCCCATGGCCACATGCCGGAATGCATCGGTGTAGACATGTCCATGTGACCTCAACAAGACAAAGAATCCAAATGGAAGCATACGTGCGCTACGCGTCGTGTCGGTATGTCGAAGGAAACAATAAGACAACATTCCAAATGGACGCATACCCGTGCGCTACGCATCGTGTCAGTATGTCCAAAAGGAAATCACTGGCGTTAATCAAAATGGAAACATACGTGCGCTACGCATCGTGTCGATATATCCAAAGCGATTAACCACAAGACCTTAACCAAAATGGAGGCATACGTGCGCTACGCGTCGTGTCGATATGTCCAAAGTGATTAACAACAATAATACTATCAGCGAGGCGTGCGGTGGAATTTCTCCGCATCGCCGCATCCAAGTAAGTTCTCAACTATCAACCGACTCTATCGAGACGCGGTAACACGAAACACAACGCTTGTACAATAAAGGCTATCATCACAAGCATAGGCAAGTTTCACAACAACAAGCATAGGCAAGTTTCACACAACTCAAAGTACTTTCATTTTATGCCAAAGTCGGGTTTTTAACCCCAAAGTACTACATCGTTAAGTTCTTTTAAAAGAGATCCATTACTTTTATAAAAGTCACCCGATACGTAGTATTAGAATGACCAACCCACCTTCCTTTTCAAAATCAAGTAACAACATTCTTTTCCTAAGTTCCGGTTTGCCTAGTTTCATTACTCAAGCTTCTCATTTTCAAATGGTTTCATAGTTCCCCAAACTTAATCACTTGATTCCTTTTAGAACAATTGAGTAACATATGTCATATACGTGAGTAGTTTATTCTTGTTTATAACGATCTTATTACTGACCATGATCTAGAAAATGTAATATCATTTTGTCGTCTTAGCTTCTATGCGGATGGAGGTTTCTCTGGTTTTAATACAACACATCATTATTCAATACATTTCCTTTATTAGCTGCGGTGGTGCAGCCGATACGTTACGATTCGAAATCGGTAAAACATTATCCCTTTAAAACCAAGTACTCATTACTCATGAATGAGGTTTCACACAAACATCCACATTAAAACAAATAAGTTAAGTCTCTTATCTTATAAGATCAAGTCTCTTAACTTCTAACATCGAGAAACCATTTTCACTTACATAAGGTCGTTATAACTAACTTCCCATAAAGCTATTATAACACCCTATGTTTTAAACCAACCAAATCACTTAGCGTATGCGTCTACCGTACTACATAGTTCACAACAATCATGCTAGAAAAGATAGGAAGAGGTTCACATACCTCGCGACGATTTATCGACAATAAGCAAAATGCTCCAAGTACTACAACGCACTAGCCCTTTCCACTCGCCGGTAGAATACGCTACTCTTAGTACTTTCACCTATAAAGGTCACAAACGTCTATTAACCCCAAAACACAAGTTTTCTATCTTTCTATAGAAAATTCGGCGACCTCCCCATAGCAGCGTAAATCTCTCTCTATCGAGGCGGCTACCAAGCCAACCGGGGGTTTCACGTCTAACCTGGGCGTGTACAATTCTACACAAGTCTCTTGCAATACGGACCTATGTAAATCTGATTCGATTCGGTTCTTTATTCTTCAGCTTAAGTCAAAAGACATTGCGAATACTAAGTAGTTCCATATATAGTATACTTGACCAAACATGTAATTTCTAATTACAATAGAGGACAAGATAATTACCTCGATAAGCCCAAAATTATCCGAGTTTAATGTCGGCTCCCGAGCAAGGTTTAGCTCGCTCAGTGCGCTCCAAACCACTCCAAACAACCCTTAGAAGTTCTAACCAACTTCTACTCACATACTTCACCAACTATGAAGATTTCCTTAGGGTTTGGTTTGAGACTAAAAGGACAAAAGGTAGTATTTAGGACTCACGTAAAGAGGTATCTTTGGAATACTACAAGGTACAAGGCTAAGGTATTTTGGGCATTATAACAATACTAGGGAGTATTTCTATACCACAACAAGGGTATTATACGAAAACAACTAGGCTAGGGGTACCCAGGCAGACCTCATGAGGAGGAGACCTGCGGCCAAAGGCCACTTTCGAGGAGAGGAGCTCTTGGGCGAGTCAACAAGAGGGAGGAGGATTCAAGACTTGGAAACATTTGTGGATGAATGAAGTCTTCACAAAGGGGGTATTTATAGCAAACCCAAATGCCAACCAATGGCCAAGATCAAGCCATGTGCGAGGCAAGTGTAAGGCCTTGATCAAGCCAAGTGCACCCTAACCCTACTCCACAAAACATGGCACAAGACAAGCCACAAAACAAGGCCAAAACAAGGCACAAAACAAGGAACCAATAGGGCCAAGCGTGAGCCACAAAGACAATCCATTCGTGAACGAATCGTCCACTCGGCGCCCGAAGCTTCAATGTGAGGTGACACATGTCACCTCCGTTGGTCCAAAATGTTTCGTCTCTCGGAAAAATCCGCAAAAATTAAAAAGGACATAGCGGAATTTTCCTACGAAAGCTGTGGAAGCGTTTCGTCGGAAGCGACTTCAGACTGCTTGTGCCCAAATGTAACCGGCGAGCCACCACAGGCGGGGTGACACGTGTCACCCTCCTATTGGCCCTCAGCGTCTTTGAAAAAATATCCAATTTCTGGAAATCTCAAAAACAAAGCGGGCCCCTTACCAGTAAATTTCTCCGTGGGCCCACGTGACCATTTAGAAAATAAAATCTCAAAATTCTAATATAATCTATGAAGTCCAAATACCAAATCTGGGAATCCAATTCCCATTAACGAACCTTTTTCTTCACAAATGATGGAAACTTTTAGTGAAAACTCACATCTTTCTTTCTTTTCAAAATTTTCTGCGTACTCGACGTGCGTCCTCACATACATACCCTGCAACTACGGGTATAACATTCTCCTCCTTAGAAACATTCGTCGAATGTTCCTTCTCAAGTCGAATAACGATAAAGTTCCTCTAACAAGTTGCCATGCCACGGCACGCGAAATAACACACGTTATCTTCCTCCCTTACTCGTTGTACCGCTTCTCGAACACTCGAACTCTCCCAAGACGTACCATACTTCAGTCATTACTTGGTTCGAAAATCTGGAGTCACTACCTCCAAACTTGGTCATCTTACTAACCTCAAACTTCCTTAAGGCCATTCCCGGCCCTTACGAACCGCTTCTGGTCGAACGCGTCCACGAACTCATACGATGATCATACAAACTTGGGCCTAGCATCCTCGTGACCCTACCACCTGGCGGGACCACCCAGAACTGACCCCACCCCAAACCGGGTTACGGGTTGACCCGCAAATGGTCCTCAACCCGACCCCCAACCGCGCCAAACTCTTGTTCCCCGATCCGGAACAATCTTACTAATTCACATCATGAAAGCTACCACTTCCATCTCACACTACCCACGGACTTATCACACAAATAAATCCCACGTACTACTACTCTGATAAGGGTCAAAAATAAATCTTTAACTCAAGACGACCTTACCCCTAAGGTCTCAGTCGTGACATAGTCTAAGGTTCACACTTACCATGCCACATCGTATCCTTCCAACTAACCATGCATTTTAACTCACATATCACAATGCTATCCGTACATAGCACACAATAATGAGATCATCATAACAAGCATACCAAAACTCTAGAGGTTAAGGATATACACAAGCTACCGCTTCACTCTAATCATAGGCACGCCTGCAGGCGTATGAAGGTGATGAACGGCCACGGATCACGAAGGTGAGTCGTAACATCCGCGCTTCCCTTGGTAGGACAGTTCCTCGCAAAATGGCCCTGCTGGCCGCATGCAAAACAAACTCCCAATCTAGCACGACACTCTCCAAAATGGAGTCTACCACACTGGTCACAACGAGGTAGGGGTGGCTTCAGCTGGTTAACACCCGCTCTGCGAAAATCTGAACCTCGGAGCCACGACTGCTCACGAAGGCGGTGGAGGACCACTGCATGCGGTGGGGTATATAACTAGCTTTCTTCGAGGCGGTCCGCCTCGAAAGCCACCAGGACCTGCCGTCACGGCCTTCTGGCGATCCAGTCATTCCGTCGACCCTCCGTGCCTCACATCCAAGTGCGTGAGCTGCGTGCGGGCAATGTCCATGCGGTGAAGAGAAACACCGCACAAGATTCGCCATATAATCATCAAGCGGTGGCGTGGCGATGCACCACTATCCTCCATATCTGCAACTAAGCGCAGGGACATATCGAGCTAAAGAATCGAACTCGACATTGTACTCCCGACGGTCGCCTCTGCCTCGAGAACAAAAATCGCCGGCGTGCCCTCATCTGCGGAGGCAAGAAGTGCGTGAGAAAGCCCCGAAAACTCATCCCATCTTGCTGGAGTGCATGCTCTCCCGAAAGCTCCATGAATCAAACCCGATCATTGCGGTATCACGCGGCCGTCTGAACCAAAGGTCACGGACTCGGTTCGAAGCCTTGATCACCCGCGTGATCCGTCAGAATCGCCGGATGAACTCCTGCGGATCATCCTCGTGCCTCGACGTAAAACTCTGGCGGGCTACAACTCGAAAGTCCCGTAGCCTCAAACTATACGCTCGGGGTGAACGGCTGGTGCTCTTGGGCCCCAGGCTGCTGATCCGGCCTATCCTCATATCTGGCCACGACCCTGGCCAGCAACTGGGCCATCTCCTTGTAACCCATCTCCTGCCTGCATCGTGGGGTGGAGGCTCAGTGCTGCGGTCTCAGCAGCCATTGTTGCGGCTCTAACCTCTGCTGGGGCTGGCGGCGTCACAAAACCCGCCGTCTGAAGCACAACCTCAGGTACTGTCTGGGCCTGCGCCCTCGTACTCCTCTGTATCTCACTAGCAGCACCCTCGGCTGCCTTGCCCTTCTGGGCTCTGGTTGCCTTGCGCGGAGGCATAACTGGTAAAAACGAGATACGTCAGAGGGGTCCAACTTACAACACAGCTCTAAGGCACGATCTCAGAATGAGAAGAATGGAAACCAATCCTAAATGTCCTATAGCCTCCTGATTATAGATGTGGTGCACAACACACCGATAATCAAGACTCTACTAGACACGGTCTGTAGACACTTTCCGAGGATTAATCGCTCACGATACCACTTTTGTAACGACGTTCGGGGCGTTCATCGTGCCTTACCGGGCACCCTAGCGATACATACATCGAGAAAAATCAGCGGAACATAAAACATGAGTCATTATACAAGAGATATAATAAATAAACAGCCAACCAAAGCGGTTGCCTTCGGTATACATAAAACACGAGCAGTTTAATCCTTTACAACCCCGCCCACAACAGACTACAGACCTCTAAGATATACAATGACTATGGCGGACGGGGCCCGCCACACGAATGTACAAGAACCTACAACTCGGGAACACTGCAAAGATAAGCCTCGAGAAAGCGGAGCTTCAAATCTGTTGGCGTGATCCTATGAGCGAGGATCCACGGCCGATGTACCTACCTGCGGCATGAACGGCCCCGAAGGAGTCGATAACAGTACCAAGTATGTGAAAGCTGCAATCGAAAATGAAATCATACTAGTCTATATAAAGCGGAGACATGTATGATAACCAATTCTGATTCACAACATAAAACGATCATCACTCGATATAACTATGGGTCTCACGCCCACAACATCAATCGAGTTCGCATTATGGCGCATGCCCGGAATCTTGCATCGGTGTAGACATGTCCATGATGCAACAATACCAATGTCCCATGGCCACATGCCCCGGAATTTTGCATCGGTGTAGACATGTCCATGTGACCTCAACAACAAGACAACAATCCAAATGGAAGCATACGTGCGCTACGCGTCGTGTCGGTATGTCCAAGAAACAATAAGACAACATTCCAAATGGACGCATACGTGCGCTACGCGTCGTGTCGGTATGTCCAAAAGGAAATCCTGGCGTTAATCAAAATGGAAACATACGTGCGCTACGCGTCGTGTCGATATATCCAAAGCGATTAACCACAAGACCTTAACCAAAATGGAGGCATACGATGCGCTACGCATCGTGTCGGTATGTCCAAGTGATTAACAACAATAATACTATCAGCGAACGTGCGTGGAATTTCTCCGTCACTGCCGGCACGTCCAAGTAAATTCTCAACCAGTCAACCGACCCTCTATCGAGAGACGCGGTAACACAGAAACACAACGATTGTACAATAAAGGCTATCATCACAAGCATAGGCAAGTTTCACAACAACAAGCATAGGCAAGTTTCACACAACTCAAAGTACTTTCATTTTATGCCAAAGTCCGGGTTTTTAACCCCAAAGTACTACATACGTTAAGTTCTTTTAAAAGAGATCCATTACTTTTATAAAAGTCACCCGATACCTGTAGTATTAGAATGACCAACCCACCTTCCTTTTCAAAATCAAGTAACAACATTCTTTTCCTAAGTTCCAGTTGCCTAGTTTCAATTACTCGAAAGCTTCTCATTTTCAAATGGTTTCATAGTTCCCCAAACTTAATCACTTGATTCCTTTTTAGAACAATTGAGTAACATATGTCATATACGTGAGTAGTTTATTCTTGTTTATAACGATCTTATTACTGACCCATGATCTAGAAAATGTAATATCATTTTGTCTCATCTTAGCTTCTATGCGGATGGAGGTTTCTCTGGTTTTAATACAACACATCATTATTCAATACATTTCCTTTATTAACGCTGCGATTGGTGCTGTCGATACACATTACGATTCCCAAATCAGTAAAACATTATCCCTTTAAAACCAAGTACTCATTACTCATGAATGAGGTTTCACACAAACATCCACATTAAAACAAATAAGTTAAGTCTCTTATCTTATAAGATCAAGTCTCTTAACTTCTAACATCAGTAAACCATTTTCACTTACATAAGGTCGTTATAACTAACTTCCCATAAAGCTATTATAACACCCTATGTTTTAAACCAACCAAATCACTTAGCACGTACGCGTCACCGTACTACATAGTTCACAACAATCATGCTAGAAAAGATAGGAAGAGGTTCACATACCTCGCGACGATTTATCGACAATAAGCAAAATGCTCCAAGTACTACAACCTTGCTAGCCCTTTCCACTCCTCGAGTAGAATACGCTACTCTTAGTACTTTCACCTATAAAGGTCACAAACGTCTATTAACCCCAAAACACAAGTTTTCTATCTTTATAGAAAATTCAAGCACCTCCCCCCGCAACGTAAATCTCCTCCTCTATCGAGGCCGCTACCAAGCCAACCGGGGGGGTTTTACGTCTAACCTGGGGCGTGTACAATTACACAAGTCTACTGCAATACTGGACTATGTAAATCTGATTCGATTGGTTCTTTATTCTTCAGCTTAAGTCAAAAGACATTGCGAATACTAAGTAGTTCCATATATAGTATACTTCAACCAAACATGTAATTTCTAATTGCAATAGAGGACAAGATAATTACCTCGATAAGCCCCAAAATTATCCGAGTTTAATGTCGCTCACGAGCAAGGTTTAGCTCCACTCAGTGCGCTCCAAACCACTCCAAACAACCCTTAGAAGTTCTAACCAACTTCTACTCACATACTTGACCAACTATGAAGATTTCCTTAGGGTTTCGGTTTGAGACTAAAAGGACAAAAGGTAGTATTTAGGACTCTACGTAAAGAGGTATCTTTGGAATACTACAAGGTACAAGGCTAAGGTATTTTGGGCATTATAACAATACTAGGGAGTATTTCTATACCACACAAGGGGTATTATACGAAAATAACTAGGCTAGGGGTACCCATTGGTGAGACCTCATGAGGAGGGAGACCTCGGCCAAAGGCCACTTTCGAGGGGAGAGGAGCTCTTGGGCGAGAGTCAACAAGAGGGAGGAGGATTCAAGACTTGGAAACATTTGTGGATGAATGAAGTCTTCACAAAGGGGGTATTTATAGCAAACCCAATGCCAACCAATGGCGAAGATCAAGCCATGTGCAAGGCAAGTGTAAGGCCTTGATCAAGCCAAGTGCACCCTAACCCTACTCCACAAAACATGGCACAAGACAAGCCACAAAACAAGGCCAAAACAAGGCACAAAACAAGGAACCAATAGGGCCAAAAACGTGAGCCACAAAGACAATCCATTCGTGAACCAATCGTCCACTGGGCGCCACGGCTTCAATGTGAGGTGACATGTCACCCTCGTTGGTCCAAAATGTTCGTCTCTCGGAAAAATCCGCAAAAATTAAAAAGGACATAGCCGGAATTTTCCCTACGAAAGTGGAAACGTTTCGTCGGAAAGCGACTCAGTCGGCAACGTGCCCCAAATGTAACCGGCCAAGCCACTAGGCGGGGTGACACGTGTCACCCTCCTATTGGCCCTCAGCGTCTTTGAAAAAATATCCAATTCTGAAATCTCAAAAACAAAGCGGGCCCATGGCAGTAAATTTCTCCCGTGGGCCCCACGTGACCATTTCCGAAAATAAAATCTCAAAATTCTAATATAATCTATGAAGTCCAAATACCAAATCTGGGAATCCAATTCCCATTAACGAACCTTTTTCTTCACAAATGACCGGAAACTTTTCCGTCGAAAACTCACATCTTTCTTTCTTTTCAAAATTTTCTGCCGTACTCTCGTACGTACGTCCTCACATACATACCCTGCAACTACGGGGTATAACATTTTCGGCCCATTCTTTTTTGACAAAACTTCTTGCCATCCATCATCTTTGTTGCTGGAAGCCATAACTTGTGTTCCAGCCAAGCTATGTTCCCCGCGTTCAAAGTTAACGTTACGTGACACAAGTTGAGCCTTTTCCGTAGAACCCTTGTATGTATCTCCATCCAATGAAGGTGGCGGGTTCATAGGCATCTCAGAATCAGAATGTTTTGACTCACAACTCATCCTAACATGTTGTGCACTGCCATGGTGAAAATTAGGAAGTGAGGACTTTGCTTGAGAATCCCGCAAACATGATGGGCCAGAATGACCCAAAACCGGAGGACCCGCGGCATGTGATGCTTCTCCCAAACTTCCGGTACCAGGAGGTGTTGTGTGCTCAGTTTCTTCAATGTCCATCAAGTTATCAGCATCTACGGGATGTTGAGAAGTTGGTGGATGAGGGGGAGGAGGGTTGGTTCCACCGCACCTCTGTTGACCTCAAACAAGTAGAATTTTCCTTATTGTTAGAATGCGATTATTGCGTGTTTTTGGAGCTTCTTCATTGTTGACATCATCCCTCAGCTTCCTACACTTCAAATGGTTGTGTCCAAAAGTCGCACAATGATAGCAAAAGTCCGGGTAATTCTCATAGTTTACCCTTTGAGTATACCTTCTGTTATCGGGGAGTTTGACGACAAAATCCATTATTGGCTCCTTGCTAACATCCACTTCCACTAGAACTCTTGCATAGTTCATTTTAGACCTTTCCTTAGTATATTGGTCCGTGTAAAGAGGTTTTCCTACACGTGAAGCAATCTTACTAAGGCCCGTTGCACTCCAAATAGAAAGGGGAATGTCCGGAAAAGTGACCCAAATAGGAATGTCCATGAATAAATCATCCGTTATTAGAACTCCTTTATTGATAGCCTTGAGCATCATGGTTTTCCCGTAGACCATATAAGGGCCTCCGTGAAGTACATTAGTGCGCTCCTCCTCCGTCATGAATTTGAACCTTTGTCCACCTTTGCCATATGGTATAATCTGAATTTAACACCCCATCCTTTCACAATGGTATTCAATGCTTCTCTTCAGAAAGGACAGTGAAGCAACCTATTAGGCAATAGCCCCATGTTTCAATGAAAGGAACTTCATCCTCGGCTTCTATATCTACTTACGCCCTTGTTGTTCAATAAATTGTAACTTCATACCTTTTGCCTCATCCTAGTTCCATGAGACTCAGATAAGTCTTTTTGGGAGGACGGTACCTTTGCCATGGTTTGGGGGAAGATTGTTATGAGTTGTAGCCGCGGTAGGAATATGATGTGGTTTAGAAGATGCATTAGTGTGTAAATCATTGGGAGGTATTTCTGGAGGTATAGGCAGAGGGGGATGGGTAGAAGGAAATGAGCTTGGGCCCGCGATACGAGAGATGATTCGCGTGCCATTTGGGAGGGTAGGGAATTTGTGTTGGGTTTCAGGAGGAATAGAAGGAAGAGGAGATAGAAGGGGTGAGGTGTTGTGTAATTCAGAGAGTAGTGAAGTGGTATTAGATGAGAGAGGGGGTATGTTCAAGACTTTACTCGAATCCGAGGAAGCATTAAAGACGAAAGGTTTGTTGTGATTCTTGAGATTGACTCCACTTAGCAAACTAGGTAAAGTAGGGAAGGCTTCATTAGTGACACTTAAAGAAATCTGGGGTTGTTGTCTTAATACACGAGAGGACTTTTTGGATCCTGCATCATTCAAGGCTGACCCCTCGGCTCCCGCGATATTAATGGTCATGGAGTTCCTAGGCTCCTTGGAAATAGAATTAGCTTTGTTTCTCACAACTGACTGGGCTCCTTGTATAACGGGAATATTCAATGTCCCTTGGTTATCCCCCTGACCCGTCTTGGAAATCAGACCATCATAAAGACCCGTGCTTGTGAGTTTATCGTTGGTACCCACAGCATTAATGTGTGACGCCTCGGCACCCTCAATAATAACGTTAGAATCCTTGGGGATAGAAACCCCTTCGTATCCCACGTCTGACCTTGATCCTTGCATAGAGTGCATATTCCTAGTTTCATTGTTATCCTCCTGACCCGCCTTATCCTTCTGACCCAAGCCCCAGGCCGGAATAGGAGAGTCACATCGCTTCGGGGCATTAAAGTTTGTTCTCTTGACACCGCGTTAAACTTCTTGGGGATAGAGTACCTTCAATGCTATCAATCGACTTTGAATCAAATAAGGCGTGATTACTCTTGAACCCATGGACACGCCCGACCGCCATGAACTTGACCAGCATACGACTGGTTTTGACCCGAGTATGCCATCGTGCCTTGTTTCACCAACTGCAATGTCTGGCCCAGATTTTAACCCTTTTTCGGCTAACCTGAGTGAATTACCAGGTAGTGTCGGGGTACTAATGCTTGAGTGAATGTCCTGTTCTTCCGAAATGATCCCGTTATCAACTAATTGGCCCGTGGAATGATCGACCACCATAGTAGCATTAGGGGTGTCAATGGCTATCGATAAAAGACCTGCTGCGGAAGTTACGCCTTCAATTCACTTATATCCAAGCTTTCAATTTCTATATTTTTGCCCCATTCATGTATCCTTTGTAGCATAGAATCGTCTACTACATTTTCTAATGGAAAGCGCGAGTCTGGCGTGACATGAACAAACACAGAAGGGTCCGAGATTGCCGGAATAAGATTTTCCTCGGCAATTGTTGGACTGCCGCCACTCTTTTTTTTCTTCCTTGTTCTAGCTTTAGCCGAACTTCCTGAACCTCCTGAATCATTGCTAGAACGTGTGTAACGTTTAGACTTCTTCATATTGTGAACAATGACAATTAAACCATTGTGAAACAAACGAAAATCTTAGGGGGAGGGGGGGAAGAAGAGGAAAAAACCGAAGGAGCAACTAAGGGGAAACGTTGAGAGCGTTTTCTTAGTGAGAGAAACTTCTCTCTAACTCCTGACTTGCAGAGTTTTGAAGTATGTGATACTTGTTCAGTTTTAAACGTATAAGTCCCTTGGATAGGAAATTGTATTTTGGTTAAGGTATAAAGTGAATGTAACGACTTTATGGGGAGTTGGTTATATTTGCTTTATGGAAGGATAATGACTTGATTTTAAGGCATCAATTGCCTAAGGTTTTATAATAAAAGGAGTCACTTG
This sequence comes from Przewalskia tangutica, assembly GCA_029844215.1. Classification (NCBI taxonomy): domain Eukaryota; kingdom Viridiplantae; phylum Streptophyta; class Magnoliopsida; order Solanales; family Solanaceae; genus Przewalskia; species Przewalskia tangutica. The sequence continues at coordinate 73,805,078 of CM056727.1, forward strand.
ATTTCTAAAGGTTAAGAGACTAATTGTATTTTTTGAAGTTAAGAGAATCGATTTGAAATATATAATACTTGGTTTTAATAATGGTATAAGTCTCTTGGTTATAAAAGGAATGAGTTTTGTCTAAAACCATAAAGGGTTATAACGGCTTTATGGGAAGTTGGTTATAACGGCTTTATGGAAGGTTAAGGGAATGGTTTTCTCTAATAAAGTAATCAAAGAGTAACTTGTATTAAGGATGGGCAATGTGATTTAAAGGTATCACTTGCTTAAAAGCTTTAATGTAAGGGTCACTTGATTTAGAAGCCGAGACATGTATTTCTAAAAGTATCGTGACTTATGTGAAATGTACACAAGCCTGGATACTACGGGTGTTAGTATCTTGGGGTTAAATTCCCGGATTTTAATGTGTAAAACGAAAGGGCCATGAGTTTATAAAAATGGAAGTCTAAAGGTTTAATGAACTTGCCTAGGTTTGCTTGTGATAGCTTTGAGTGCAAGTATTATATGTTACGTTGTCGCGACTCTCAGTTGGAGGGCCGGCTGTCTTGTTATAAGTTTACTTGGACGTACCGACAGTGATGTGGGATTCCACGGGTATGTTTCCATCATGATTGATCCTTGGACATGCTTATACGATGTGGGATTCCGGGGCATGTGACCAGGATGCGGGTTAGATGCCCGGACATTTTATTGGACGTACCGGCAGTGACGGGGGATTCCACGGGTATGCTTCCATTGTGATTGATCTTGGCCATGCTTATACGATGAGGGATGCCGGGGCATGCAGCCAGGATGCGGGTTAGATGCCCGCGTGTTTTAGTACTCCATGGCCATGCTTATACGATGTGGGATTCCGGGGCATGCGACCATGTTATATTTTACTCCATGGGCTAGCTCCCCATGAAGACATGTACCGCGATGAGGATTAGGGGCATGTTATATTATTACTCCATGGGTTAGCTCCCGTGAAGACTGCGCTACGATGAGGATGCCGAGGGCGCGTTATGGCCATGCTTATACGATGTGGGATTAGGGCATGCGATCGCGTTATATATATATGTATGTGTTGTGTATGTATGCGGCGGCGGTGAGGTGGGATGCCACAGGCGCGTCACATGGTTATATTTTACACTTATAGTCGCCGGCGATGATGTAGGATTCCACAGGCGGGAGATATATATATGTGTGTGTATGTATGCAGAAGCGGTGAGGTGGGATGCCACAGGCGCGTCACGTAGTTATTTTTACACTTATAGCTGTCGGCAGTGATGGGGGATTCCACGGGCACGCTTTGATATTTGTGTGACTTGATCGCGTCCCAGATTGGGCCGGGTAGTATAGGCTCCCCTCCTTAAAGGGCCGGATTATACTTATGAAAGATAAGTAAGTTATATAGTAATGAACTTAATGATTTTTTCCTAATCATGTGCGTAAGAATGTGGCTATAACCTTTATTGAAAATGGGAAAAGATAAGGATGTGAAATTAAGTTCATAAGTGGTAATGACACGGCAGGATCTGGTATGTACTTTTTATACTTGTCCCTGTCATTCTTTTATCTGATTATGATCATTTCTTGACGTTATTTATGTTCCATATTCGGTACCTATTATGCGACCCGCCGGAGCTGCGTTCATGCCGCGAGTTTAGGTACCCAGGTTGGTGATCCTTGCTCTTAGGATCTCGGTTCAGTTTTTGGGAAAAAGCTCCATTTGCTCCGGAGGCTTATCTCTTGGTACGGTTTCCCCTGAGGTTGTAGATTCATGTGTATTCAGGGGTATGGCGGGGCCCTGTCCCGTGATTGTTATGTTAAAACTCTTAGAGTGCTGTAGTCACATATTGTGGGTCGCTTTGTAAAGGAAATGAGGCAAGCTTGGTTGTATATATATATGTCGGGAAGGTAGCCTATCGGCTAACTTTGTTGATTTTATCTTTGATGATTTATTTATAAGTTTCATGTATGTTCGCTGATTTTCTCTCGATGTATACATGCGGTGCCTGTGTAGGGCACGATGCGAGCTTGGTCGGGTCTTGAAAAAAGTGGTATCAGAGCAGTTAGTCCGCGGAAAGTGTCGACAGACCGTGTCTAGTAGAGTCTTGATTATCGGTGTGTTGTGCACCACCTCTATAATCAGGAGGCTGCAGGACATTTAGGAATGGTTTCCATTCTTCTCTCTTTGAGATCGTGCAGTAGAGCTGTCCTAGTAGGTTGAGTCCTCTCTGACCCGCCGTATGTAATGATTATGCCTCGCGGAAGGCGACCAGGGCCCAGAAGGGCAAGGCAGCATCAGGAGCTGCTAGTGGTACGCAGAGGGTTACCAGGACCCGGGCATAGGCTATGCCTGGGGTAGTAGGCGGATTGGCGAGATCAGCCACCGCGATATTAGAGGCGAGGCGGCGGTAGCTCCAGAGGTTCGTGCGAGCCTCGATTCCGCGGTGGGCGAGTTTAGAGATTATGGAGAGCAGATCAGGCTTTTGACTAGCATAGTGGTAGGCGGCAAACGTGAGCGAGTAGCTAACCCAGAGCCGAAGGTTTGAGGATTCGGGATTTTAGGTTGTAGTCCACCCAAGTTTTATGGTTCGAGATCGAGGATGATCCTCAAGAGTTCGTTCGGCGACTCTGACGGACTATGCAGTGCTTAGGGCCTCGAGAGGCAGTCGATTGTGTTAGCTTCTTACGGTTCTGCGATATTGCGTTGAACCGTTTGAGTCTTGGGAGCTATCGAGAGGTGTGGGTGCTCGTCCGTGATTTGGGATGAGTTCACGGAGGCCTTTCTTGATCACTTTTGCCTCACGAAATGAGAGAGCCCGTGTTGATAGGTTCTTGTCATTGAGGCGAGAATGGGAGGACCATCGAGAATACAACCCGAGTTTGACTCGTTGGCTAGGTATGCGCACACTATTGTGGCTGATATGGCGACGAGTTCACCGTTATGTGATGGGGCTAGACCATTATATGATTCTGCATGCACAGGAGTGGCTCTTCACCCGATATGGACATTGCCGGAGATGCAAGCTTATGCGCGAGGATAGAGGGCGAGAGAGAGAGGTCGGCTAGACTCAGGCCGGCCCAAGAGGCCGGGGCGCGAGGTTCGGGGTAACTTTCGAGGCGGACGGCCTCAGCGGCAAACTAGGTCTACATCTCGGTAGCGCAGTGCTCCTTCCGTCTTACGGCGGGAGGTTTGGTCGGGGATATTCGGGGCGGTCGGGCTCCAGGCTCTGAGTTCATGAGCGTCCGAGAATAGTAGCGGGAAGCCACCTTTGCCGGTGTAGTCACGTAGTAGATTCCATTTTGGGAGTGTCGTACTACGCCCGGCGACTTGTTATGTTTGCGGCGGCGAGGCCATTTCGTGAGAGCTGTCCGACCAGTGGCAGCGGTGGGATAGCGCGATCCGGATTAGTTGCGGGTTCTTCGCCCATAGCTAGGCGGGATGTATATGCCAGGCGTGATGTGAGGTCGTGGTGAAAGTTCCCAGTATTAGCGGTCCTTTGAACCGCCTATATGATTTCAGGTATGTCTTTGGACCTTTAGAAACTTGTATGCATGATAAAGTTGTGGTATGTTTGAGTGTCATGAATAGATTATATTGAGACTAAGTATAAGTTAGAAGGAGTAGGAAGTACGACAAGATAATCCCTTTTTGGGCTTATGATGGACAGATATGCGTGTGCGAGGTATTAGGGCCATGTGTGGCATTGTTGGTATGTCGGGGTTGTGAAATGAAACTATGTCGCAAATTATAAGTTTGACTCCGAAGGAACATTCGGGGACGAATGTTTCTAAGGGGGGAAGAATGTTACACCCCGTATTTACAGGACATGTTTTAAGAACGTACGAAAGAACTCACAAGTGTTAAGCTTTGAGACTTGTAAAAATTTATCGGAATTATAAAATTTTCGAAACGTATTATTATGATGAATGGGAGGGCGACACGTGTCACCCCCCCCTTTAGTAAGCTTGGACGAAAAATGCCATGGACAAAAGGGTCATTTGACCTTTGGTAGGATGATTAAGTCTTGCAACTTGAAAGCTTGAGAAAGTTGACTTGGTCAAGGACCCACAAGACTTGATATTTAATAAGAGCTCATCCAAACCACCCATTTGGTTGCATCTTGACCCTCCATGTCCCTTTATTATACTACTAGTAGCAAGACAAAGGCCAACACTTAGAAAAAATTTCAAGAATCTCAAGAACCTCAAGAGACTAGCTCTCGGGTTTGCCCTCTTCAACAACAAAAAAATTTTGTTTCTTGTTCTTTAAGCTCCACACTTTAAACCAAGGTTCATGAGTGTATTGTAAGCATATCTCAATAGAAAAATCTCGGAAAAAAATAGTTTTCGGGTTAGTCGCAAAGCGAAAACCTAGTTGCTTTCTAGGTTTTGTATGGAAGATTGAAGGAAATTGGTTGGTGTTGTTCTAAGGGTCTCAAGTAGCGGATTGAAGTGTCTTGAAGAGTCTCTAAGTTGCTAAGGAGCGACTTCGGATTTGGAAGTTAGATTGAGATTCGTTGAGGTATACTCTTGTCTCTTAATAGTGTTACAAGATTATAGTTATATTGTTGTTGTTAGCTTTACATGTTGCTAGCATGAAGTTGATATGTTGAAGTTTATAAGTATTATGGATTGCTTGTAGCCTTAAATCTGAAATGTAATGTAAGCCATGTGAAGTTGGATTACAAATTGGTCGTTTATTTGAATCGTCGCATGTTAATTACTTGGAGATTATAGTAGTTATAATCGTTTGCGACTTGACATCATGTTAGGCTAATAACTTGGATGGAAATGGAAATTGGATAAGAATTGATGTTGTAGTACTTCAAGTTAGCCGAATTGGCCTAGTAAGTTGTATTAAATTGATATCGTTTGTGGGGCGGAATTTTACACGCCTAATCCCCTATTGTTGATTTCATTGATTGGGCCTTAAATGTGGCGTGTTTGGTTATTGTATTCGGCCTTGAAAAAGGTGGCAAAGTAAGTAGAAACAAAGGAGGTGCTGTCCGATTTTCCGTAGAATTTAGCGACTTAGCACTTAGAATATTCTACGTTTGAAGTAAGAGGTTAATGGACGTATTGTGACCATTATAGGTTGAAGTACTAAGTATAGTGTATCCTACTTGAAGGATGGATTAGCTATCAAGATTGAAGTACTTTGGAGCATTTTGCTACTTGTCGATAATCGCCGCGAGGTATGTGAACCTCTTCCTTCCTTTGGCATGATTCTATGTATGGAATATACCTGTGGTATCATTTCATGTTTCCTTCTACTCTTAGAAGTTAAGAGGTAGTTGTGTGATTTACTCTATGTAGAACTTTTCCTATCTTCTGAACATGACTAGTTGCACGTATATAGTACGGTAGACGTACAACACCTTGATATCCTTTACTAGTTTTATGAATAGCCAAGTCGGGTGAGTTAGGAGATTAACTCACTTCTTTGAAAGTATTAAGGATGTCTAATGTTTTATTAAAGTTAAGGGACTTGCAGAGTTTTGAAGCATGTGATACTTGTTCAGTTTTAAACGTATAAGTCCCTTGGATAGGAAATTGTATTTTGGCTAAGGTATAAAGTGAATTTAACGACTTTATGGGGAGTTGGTTATATTTGCTTTATGGAAGGATAATGACTTGATTTTAAGGCATCAATTGCCTAAGGTTTTATAATAAAAGGAGTCACTTGATTTCTAAAGGTTAAGAGACAAATTGTATTTTTTGAAGTTAAGAGAATCGATTTGAAATATATAATACTTGGTTTTAATAATGGTATAAGTCTCTTGGTTATAAAAGGAATGAGTTTTGTCTAAAACCATAAAGGGTTATAACGGCTTTATGGGAAGTTGGTTATAACGGCTTTATGGAAGGTTAAGAGAATGGTTTTCTCTAATAAAGTAATCAAAGAGTAACTTGTATTAAGGAAGGGCAATGTGATTTAAAGGTATCACTTGCTTAAAAGCTTTAATGTAAGGGTCACTTGATTTAGAAGCCGAGACATGTATTTCTAAAAGTATCGTGACTTATGTGAAATGTACACAAGCCTGGATACTACGGGTGTTAGTATCTTGGGGTTAAATTCCCGGATTTTAATGTGTAAAACGAAAGGGCCATGAGTTTATAAAAATGGAAGTCTAAAGGTTTAATGAACTTGCCTAGGTTTGCTTGTGATAGCTTTGAGTGTAAGTATTATATGTTACGTTGTCGCGACTCTCAGTTGGAGGGCCGGCTGTCTTGTTATAAGTTTACTTGGACGTACCGCATTTATGCCTTGTCCAGCGGTCCTCAGAACCGCATTTATGCCTTGTCCAGCCGGCAGGACCAGGAGGCCTCACCTGATGTCGTCACAGGTACTTTATCAGTTTCATGTTGTGACGTGTATGCCTTGATAGATCCAGGTTCTACTCTGTCCTATATATCTCCCCTTATTGCTAGTAGGATAGGGATAGAGCCTGAGTCCATAGACCCTTTCGAGGTAGCTACGCCAGTGGGTGATTCGGTGGTAGCTCGGTGGGTATATAGGGCTTGCCCAGTGACTTTATGCAGTCGTCAGACCCTAGCCGACTTGATAGAGTTGGACATGACTGATTTCGATGTGATCATAGGTATGGATTGGCTAGCTTCTTGCTACGCCAATGTCACGACCCGACCTCGGGCCCGTGACTGGTGCCTTACCCCGGGCACCCTAGTGATACAACATCAGAGAAAAACCAGCGGAAATAAAAACTCATGAAAGAAAACAGTGAAATAAGAAAACAGGCTAACCCAAACGGTTACCCTTTTGTACATAAATGAAAACTTGAACAGTTACATCCCTTACAAACCCTGCCCACAACAGTGCTACAGACCTCTAAGAATTTTAAAACCATAATGACGGGACAGGGCCCCGCCATGCCCCTGAATGTACAAAAGTCTACAACTTCAGGGAACCGTACCACAGGACAAGCTTCCGGAGGTATGGAGCTTTCCGAGAACCGAACAGCGATCCTAAGAGTGCGGATCAGCAAGCTATGTACCTCAACCTGCGGCATGAACGCAGCCCCCCGAAGGAGGTCAGTACAACAGGTACCAAGTATGTGAAACTGAAAAATACTGTAAATGAAATCATAATAGTCTATATAAAGCAGGAGACATGTATGATAACCAAACTACAGTACACAACATATAAGCAGTCATGTCAAGTTAGGGACTCATGCCCGTGAAATCATCACTCAAATACAACCCGGGAATTTAACCCGCACAATGGCCGCATGCCCCGGCATCTCACCTCGATATAAGCATGGCCCTGGAACCGTCCTAGTGGGCCCATACCCGTGGACCATCCAACGTGTCGGTATGCCCAAATGAGATAACAAGATAACAATCCCTGTGGAAGCATACCCGTGGGCCACCCAACGTGTCGGTATGTCCAACCAACTAACAAGATAATACTCACTGTGGAAGCATACCCGTAGGCTACCCAACGTGTCAGTATGTCCAAAAAAATAACAAGAGAATACTCACTGTGGAAGCATACCCGTGGGCTACCCAACGTGTCAGTATGTCCAAACAAATAACAAGAGAATACTCACTATGGAAGCATACCCGTGGGCTACCCAACGTGTCAGTATGTCCAAACAAATAACAAGAGAATACTCACTGTGGAAGCATACCCGTGGGCTACCCAACGTGTCAGTATGTCCAAACAAATAACAAGAGAATACTCACTGTGGAAGCATACCCGTGGGCTACCCAACGTGTCAGTATGTCCAAACAAATAACAAATAGTCGGCCCTCCATCGAGAGACTCGATAGCACAAATCAAACCCTTGCACAACAAGGCCATCTCAACCAAGCATAGGCAAGTTACACACAACTCAAGGTACTTTAAACACTTCTTAACACAACGTCAAGTATACCATTTAAAACCCAAGTATCTAACCCCTTTAAGGTCAAGGTACTCCTACCTTTTATAACCAAGCCACTTATGTTTTTCCATCACAAAGAGTTCAATATTTGAAAACAAGTTACTTCTCTTTTCCCAAAATCAAGTTACCATTCTAAATCCAATAATGAATCCATTTCTTTATTTTCCATAAAGTCGTTATAACTAACTTCCCATAAAGCTATTATAACACTTTATGTTTTAAAACAAGTCAAGACAAAACCATGCCTTTCTTTTAAACCAAAACACTTCAAATTCTTAAGTCTCTTTTCTTTTAGAAACCGAGTTCCTTACATTGGAATTTTTAAGAAGATCAAAACTTGATTACAATAATTCTTATTAGAGCAGCCATGATCTAGGAAATGTAATACAATTTTGTCTTATCTTAGCTTCTATGCAGATGGAGGTTTCTACTGGTTTTAATATAATTAATTGTCATTACTTTTTCCTTTATTAACGCTGCATTGACTTGTTCGATTCTTATTCCCATTTCCGAAATTTATGTAACATTATTCTTTTAAAAACCAAGTACTCATTTCTCACGAATGAGGTTTCACACTTTTCAACACCATTTAGGTCAATTATAAGTCAAGTCTCTTATCTTTTGAAATCAACAAACCATTCTTTTACCTACATAAAGTGGTTATAACAAACTTCCCATAAAGCCGTTATAACACTTTATGTTTTAAACCAACCAATTACAACTATAAGCCCTTATGAGACCAAGAGGGCTTATTCTTTAACAACCGAGTACCCATTTCTAACGAATAAGATTTTTCTACTTTTTCACATAATCAAGACCTTTACACTTCATATCAAGACAAGGCACAACAAGGGAAATCAAATTCCTTTTACACACGTGCATCTACTGCACTATATATGTCACGCCCCGAACCCCGGGCCCGTGACTGGTGCCCTACCTGGGCACCCTTCTACCTTAACAACTAAGTAAACTGCGGAAATTAAATAACACCCTTCTTTTTTTCTTTTTTTTTTAAAAAAACAACATACGTACAAGGGCAAAGCCGACAAGGCTGCCATATAATATACATGAAAAGACACTACACTGTACATGAGTCCGATCCCACATATGAATACAGACCTCTAAGAGTTATACTGAACTATGACGGGACAAGGCCCCGCCGTACCCATAACCGCATACAAAGCACATCTTGAAGGAACTATACCAAAAGATAAACTCAATGCGGGGAGCTATCCAAAACTACGGCGTGGTCCTACACCGCCGATCACCAAACAGCGTACCTAAACATGCGCAGATGAACGCACTTCCGAAGGAGGTCAAGACGAAGAATGTACCAAGTATGTGAAACAGTAAGTATTGTAATGAAATCATAACAGTCTAAACAAAATAGGAGACATGTATGATAGCAAACCTACAGTACACAATACATAAGCAGTCATATCAAGTCAGGGACGCATGCCCTCAAAGTCACTACTCAATATAACTATGGGTCTCACGCCCATAATATCAACCATGCCCGTGGAATCCTTTCTCACTGCCGGCAGTCCATGATATAACAATATAACACCAATAAGCATATCCAAGGAGTATCCCTCGTGGTCGCATGCCCCGGAATCCCACATCGTATAAGCATGACCACGGGGTATATAAACAAATCCGGGAATCAAACCCGCTCCTGGTCACATGCCCCGGAATCCCATATCGTATAAGCATATCCAAGGAGTATCCCTCGTGGTCGCATGCCCCGACATCCCACATCGTATAAGCATGACCATAGGGTATCCCTCGCGGTCGCATGCCCCGGCATCCCACATCGTATAAGCATGATCGTAGGGTAACACAAACAAATCCGGGAATCTAACCCGACTCCTGGTCACATGCCCCGGAATCTCACATCGTATAACCATGTCCAAGGAGTATTCCTCGTGGTCGCATGCCCCGGCATCCCACATCGTATAAGCATGACCATAGGGTATCCCTCGCGGTCGCATGCCCCGGCATCCCATATCGTATAAGCATGACCGTAGGGTAACACAAATAATGGAAGCATACCCGTGGAATCCCACCTCACTGTCGGTACGTCCAAGTAAACTTACAACAAGGCAGCCGACCCTCCAACCGAGAGTCGCGGCAACGTAATAAAACATAATACGTGCACTCAAAGGCTATCACCAGCACATATAGGCAATTCTCAATTAATCAAGCCAAAGTACTTATCAAGGCACACATAGAATAATTCTCAATTAATCAAGCCAAAGTACTTATCAAGGCACATATAGAATAATTCTCAATTAACCAAGCCAAAGTACTTATCAAGGCACACATAGGATAATTCTCAATTAACCAAGCCAAAGTACTTATCAAGGCACACATATGATAATTCTCAATTAACCAAGCCAAAGTACTTATCAAGGCACACATAGGATAATTCTCAATTAACCAAGCCAAAGTACTTATCAAGACACACATAGGATAATTCTCAATTAACCAAGCCAAAGTACTACGTACGTACATTCTTTTCAAAATACTCCTTTCTAGGTAAAACCCCAAGATACTACCACCCGTAGTATCAAGGTGTGTCTATTTTTCAAGTAAGTTACTACACTTTTAGAAAACTCATTTCAAAGCTTGAAATCAAGTAACTTCCAATTTTCACAAACTAGGCAACTTATGCCTAATAATCAAAATAGACAACTTTCTTAACCTTCCATAAAGTCGTTATAACCAACTTCCCATAAAGTCGTTATAACCCTTTATGGTTTAGACATATTCATTCATTTTTATAACCAAGAGACTTATACTTAAAACCAAGTATAACATACTTACAAATCAAGTTCTTAACTTTCCAAAATACTTCAAGTATCTTAATATTTAGAAAACAAGTTTCTTCTCTTAAATCATGTCATTTATCCTCTCTTAAAACAATTAAGTAAATCACTCCTTTGACTCCCCTAAAGTCATTAAAACAACCCTTAGGTTTTGGAACTAAGGCACTAGCCAAAAGATTTGGAAACCACTTCCTTTTCAAGACTCTATGTACTTTAAGTAAAATACTTTCACTTTTAAGAATCCAAACTTCCCTAAGGAAATGGATTATAGAACTTACAATTTAAACATCAAAGTACAATCAAGGAAGTACATAGAACAAATTCTATTTTAGGCAATCCAAATACAACCAAGGAATGGATCATTTAAGGAGTAGGACATACATTCTTTATCTTAAGGAATCATGCTAGAAGAGGAGATAGTTCACATACCTTTTCGGCTAAATCCACAAGCTAAGCCGAATACGCCGTACGTAGAATTGTCAACCTATAATGGTCACAACATGACTATCAATTTCTAGTTTCTATCGTAGAATAATACTAAGTATACGGTCTCTAATTCTACGGAAAATCGGGCAGCACTTCCTTTGTTTCTACTCACTTTGCCACCTTTTTCAAGGCCGAATACAATAACCAAACATGCCACATTTAAGGCTCAAAACAACAACCAACCAAAGGGGATTACACGCCTTACAATACGTGTAAAATTCCGCCCCACAATTTAATACCTACTAAGACCATAATCAGGCCCTTCTCGGCCAACTTAAACAACAACACAAGTCCTTTCCAAATTCTTTTCCAATTCCAAGTTCTAAGGTCTAACATGTTATATAGTTTTAAACAACTTCAACAACTACAATTTCCTTCTTACACAACATGCGACGACTTAAACGAATAATCAACTTGAATTGTAGTCTTAAGGCTAACATGCTAGTTTCGGATTAGGGTTCCAATAGCCAAAACACTTATCCAACTTCATAATAAATAAAGCATGCTTGCTATTATCCATAGCTACAACAATAAGTAACCTTAATTACTAAAACGAAAAAATTATACCTTTATAAGCCCTTAAAAATTCCAAGATTCAAAGTCGCGCCTTAGCAATTCTTAGCTCCTTTCCTTATGTTCCAATCCGCTCCAAGCACTCCTTAGAAGCCTATGAAGAACCCATCTTCAAGTTCCAACTTCAAAGTTGAAGAACTCCTTAAGTTTCCGCCTTGCGACTAATACGAAAACACCGTTTTTCCGAAATCTTTCTATTGAGATATCCTTACAATACCCTTAGAGACATTGGGTTAATGTCTTGTGAACAAAGGATCAAAACTACAAAATTTTCTAGTGGGAATAGGCACTAAGCCGAGAGCAACTTAAAGAGGACAAGAGTTCTCTAATTTTTTCTAAGTGTTAAAAGAGCTTGTCTTGCACTAGCTTAGTATTTATAACACTATGGATGGCTTAGACTTAAACAAATGGGTGGCTAAGATGAAGATCACATGGATTAAGCACAAGTGGCAAGTTGACTTGGTCAACAATATCAAGCTTAGCAAGACTTATCTTCCACCATGGTAAATGACCATTTTAGCCTTGCAAATTTCGTCCAAGACCATATGTGGGGATACCACGTGTCGCCCTCTCATTCGTCCATAAAATTCCGTAACCCTCGTGGGCCCCGCAAAACGTAAAATTCCTCGGGTGGGCCCCACCTGACCAAATCCGTAAAAAAATAAATTTCCATAAGGTTAAGAGTTCCATACTCTTCAAATAATGCACTTTGAGAATCCAATTCTCAACAACGAACATTTTTCCTTTCCGACGTTCGGAAGATTTTTCGTCGGAAAAACAATTCTTCCTTTCGTACTAATTTCCAAGTCTTGATTCCTTACGTACATTCTCTTATACATGTCCTGGACTTACGGGATGTAACATTCTTCCCCCCTTAGAAACATTCGTCCCCGAATGTTCTTAGTCGGTTGTCAAGCTACACAAACTCCGGCATAAACTCTATACTATGTCTCTCAATCAAAAATGCACAAGACCAACGATGCCACACATGGCCACCACAACATACGTAAACATATCAATGGACCTTCCATCCGCGACCCCTCCTCACAAAACTCGAAGGTTACAGTCTTCTAAAACACGGGATCCTTAGAGGTTCCTTTCTTTCCTTACTTGTCATACCTTCTCGCACTTTCAAACTTATCTAGTACACGTACAAAATCTCAAATAGTGTTTCTGTTCTCCAATCCTTGGAGTTACTATCCAAACTTGGCCATATTGTTACTTACTTTCCCGTTAAGGCTCTTCTCGACCCTTACGACCTGGTTCCAGTGGAACACATCCACGAACTCGTACAACGATCAACTAGACCTGGGCCTTACACCCTCGTGACCCTATCACATAGCAGGACCATATCCAACTGACATCACCCCATTCCATACTACCGGTTGACCCGAAATGAGTCCATAACCCGACTCATCGTCACACTTAACTTCTCATTCTTAGTCTGAAATAAAACTCTCTCTTATCTCAAGGTATTTCTCACCCTATCCCCCTATTCACTAGAGGTTTGTCACATAGGTCGAAGTATTTCTACCGTACATTCTTCCCTATTGGTCTTACACTGTTATGGGATATTTGCAACTTGTGAACTCTACACAACTATAGTCTCAGTTCACTTATCATTCTTGTCAACATTCATAACTTTTCACTTTACTAATCAAAGTATTCCTACCTCTGGGGGTACTATCACTTACAACCGCTAGCAATAAAGGGAAAACATATACGCTAGGGTAAAATCTGAATCTATCAATGCACGTATGATTCAAAAGAATCAAAATATACCTGTAACCCCATGAGATGTTGCCTCCTGATCCTGCCTAGTAGTCACGTCAGCTATGCGGTTCGAAGGACCGCCAGAACTATAAACACCACCCTGACCTCTACCACGGCTGGCTGACATCTGAACACCCTGCCATGGGGGACGTACAGCTGTGGAGGAAAGGGAATCAACCATCGGCCTCATAGGCTGAGCCACCTCACCGGTGCTCTTTCTAAAAGGACATACCCTCCGAATATGGCCCGGACGGCCACAAAAAAAACAAACACCTGTGCCATAACGGCATTTCCCCGAATGACGCTTACCACATCTGATACACTGAGGTATAGGTGGCCTCGACCAGAAAGTCCTCTCGCCTCTAAGAACCTCGACCCCTGGAGCTTGGACCGCTCCTAAATCCTCGGGGTCCAATATCCCACCCGTGGAATCTGCGGTATGTACCGGGTAGGCCGGGACGAATATCTCACTCGCTTTGAGGTTGCTCGTCCAAAACTCACCGGGATAACCAACCGTCCTAGCCTCTTACGCTGATCTCCGCTGCCCTCTACCCTCTCAGACACCGCCTGCATCGCCGAATAACTTCGTTGATGAAACTGTAGCACCGCTTATCTTGGTCAATAACATAATCGCTTCCTCATGACCCTATAGTCTTCTCCTAATCGAGAAACTGGAGGCGCTGTGCCGGGACCTCAAAACTCGGGCGCAGAACTCACCGATCGCGAACAACATCCAGATACCAGGCATAAGCCCTATCAACTCTCTAAGTCGACTAGTAGCTCGCTACTCCTTTGCCCTTCGGGTGGTCATTGCCTCCTCGAGGCATAATCAGAACACAACAATACGTCGAGAGGAATTATCTTACTAACACAACTCATGGCACGATCTTAGAGTGAGAAGAATAGAAACCAACTCCTAAATGCCCCGTAGCCTCTCGTTTATGGGTGTGGCGCGCAACACACCGATAATCAAGACTCTACTAGACACGGCCTCAGACATTCCGAGGACCGATCGCTCGATACCACTGTCACGCCCAACCTCAAGCGTGGATCGGTGCCCTACCCGGGCACCCTTCTACCTTAACAACTAAGTAAATCATGGAAATTAAATAACACCCTTCTTTTAAAAAAACAACATACGCATAAGTGGCAAAGCCGACAAGGCCGCCATATAATATACATGAAAAGACACTACACTGCATACGAGTCCAATCCCACATATGAATCTGCACTCTAAGAGTTATATCGAACTATGACGGACAAGGCCCCGTGCACCATAACCGCATAAAAGCTCAGCATCAAGGAACTATACCAAAAAGATAAACTCCCGAGCGGGAGCTATCCAAAACTTTGGCAGGTCCTACACTGCCGATCACCAAACAGCAGACCTAAACTCGCGCAGATGTAACGCACTTCAAGGAGGTCGACGCGAAGAATGTACCAAGTATGTGAAATGAAGCATCAGAATGAAATCATAACAGTCTAAACAAAATAGGAGACATGTATAATAGCCAACCTACAGTACACAATACATAAGCAGTCATATCAAGTCAGGGACGCATGCCCTCAAAGTCACTACTCAAATATAACTATGGGTCTCACGCCCATAATATCAACCATGCCCGTGGAATCCTTTCTCACTGCCGGCAGTCCATGATATAACAATATAACACCAATAAGCATATCCAAGGAGTATCCCTCGTGGTCGCATGCCCCGGCATCCCACATCGTATAAGCATGACCACGGGTATACAAACAACCGAATCAAACCCGCCTCGTCACATGCCTGAATCCCACATCGTATAAGCATGTCGCGAGTATCCTCGTGGTCGCGTGCCGGCGATCCCACATCGTATAAGCATGACCATGGTATCCTCGCGATCGCATGCCCAGATCCCACATCGTATAAGCATGACCGTAGGGTAACACAAACAGATCCGAATCTAACCCGACTCGGTCACACGCCTAATCCCACATCGATAAAGATGTCCGAGTATCCTTCGTGGTCGCGTGCCGGCATCCCACATCGATAAGCATGACCATAGGTATCCTCGCGTCGCATGCCTGCATCCCACATCGTATAAGAATGATCGTAGGTAACACAAATAATGGAAGCATACGTGGAATCCCACCTCACCGCTCAGACGCCCAAGTAAACTTACAACAAGGCACACCCTCCAACCTAGAGTCGCGGAACGTAATAAAACATAATACGTGCACTCAAAGGCTATCACCAAAGACATATAGGCAATTCTCAATTAATCAAGCCAAAGTACTTATCAAGGCACACATAGAATAATTCTCAATTAATCAAGCCAAATTACTTATCAAGGCACACATAGAATAATTCTCAATTAATCAAGCCAAAGTACTTATAATGGCACACATAGGATAATTCTCAATTAACCAAGCCAAAGTACTTATCAAGGCACATAGGATAATTCTCAATTAACCAAGCCAAAGTACTTATCAAGGCACACATAGGATAATTCTCAATTAACCAAGCCAAAGTACTTATCAAGGCACACATAGGATAATTCTCAATTAACCAAGCCAAAGTACTACGTACGTACATTCTTTTCAAAATACTCCTTTCTAGGTAAAACCCCAAGATACTACCACCCGTAGTATCAAGGTGTGTCTATTTTTCAAGTAAGTTACTACACTTTTAGAAAACTCATTTCAAAGCTTGAAATCAAGTAACTTCCAATTTTCACAAACTAGGCAACTTATGCCTAATAATCAAAATAGACAACTTTCTTAACCTTCCATAAAGTCGTTATAACCAACTTCCCATAAAGTCGTTATAACCCTTTATGGTTTAGATATATTCATTCATTTTTATAACCAAGAGACTTATACTTAAAACCAAGTATAACATACTTACAAATCAAGTTCTTAACTTTCCAAAATACTTCAAGTATCTTAATATTTAGAAAACAAGTTTCTTCTCTTAAATCATGTCATTTATCCTCTCTTAAAACAATTAAGTAAATCACTCCTTTGACTCCCCTAAAGTCATTAAAACGACCCTTAGGTTTTGGAACTAAGGCACTAGCCAAAAGATTTGGAAACCACTTCCTTTTCAAGACTCTATGTACTTTAAGTAAAATACTTTCACTTTTAAGAATCCAAACTTCCCTAAGGAAATGGATTATAGAACTTACAATTTAAACATCAAAGTACAATCAAGGAAGTACATAGAACAAATTCTATTTTAGGCAATCCAAATACAACCAAGGAATGGATCATTTAAGGAGTAGGACATACTTTCTTTATCTTAAGGAATCATGCTAGAAGAGGAGATAGTGCACATACCTTTTCGGCTAAATCCACAAGCTAAGCCGAATACGCCGTACGTAGAATTGTCAACCTATAATGGTCACAATATGACTATCAATTTCTAATTTCTATCGTAGAATAATACTAAGTATACGGTCTCTAATTCTACGGAAAATCGGGCAACACTTCCTTTGTTTCTACTCACTTTGCCACCTTTTTCAAGGCCGAATACAATAACCAAACATGCCACATTTAAGGCTCAAAACAACAACCAACCAAAGGGGATTACACGCCTTACAATACGTGTAAAATTCCGCCCCACAATTTAATACCTACTAAGACCATAATCAAGCCCTTCTCGGCCAACTTAAACAACAACACAAGTCCTTTCCAAATTCTTTTCCAATTCCAAGTTCTAAGGTCTAACATGTTATATAGTTTTAAACAACTTCAACAACTACAATTTCCTTCTTACACAACATGCGACGATTTAAACGAATAATCAACTTGAATTGTAGTCTTAAGGCTAACATGCTAGTTTCGGATTAGGGTTCCAATAGCCAAAACACTTATCCAACTTCATAATAAATAACTCATGCTTGCTATTATCCATAGCTACAACAATAAGTAACCTTAATTACTAAAACGACAAAATTATACCTTTATAAGCCCTTAAAAATTCCAAGATTCAAAGTTGCGCCTTAGCAATTCTTAGCTCCTTTCCTTTTGTTCCAATCCGCTCCAAGCACTCCTTAGAAGCCTATGAAGAACCCATCTTCAAGTTCCAACTTCAAAGTTGAAGAACTCCTTAAGTTTCCGCCTTGCGACTAATACGAAAACACCGTTTTTCCGAAATCTTTCTATTGAGATATCCTTACAATACCCTTAGAGACATTGGGTTAAAGTCTTGTGAACAAAGGATCAAAACTACAAAATTTTCTAGTGGGAATAGGCTCTAAGCCGAGAGCAACTTAAAGAGGACAAGAGTTCTCTAATTTTTTCTAAGTGTTAAAAGAGCTTGTCTTGCACTAGCTTAGTATTTATAACACTATGGATGGCTTAGACTTAAACAAATGGGTGGCTAAGATGAAGATCACATGGATTAAGCACAAGTGGCAAGTTGACTTGGTCAACAATATCAAGCTTAGCAAGACTTATCTTCCACCATGGTAAATGACCATTTTAGCCTTGCAAATTTCGTCCAAGACCATATGTGGGGGGGTGCCACGTGTCGCCCTCTCATTCTTCCATAAAATTCCGTAACCCTCGTGGGCCCCGCAAAACGTAAAATTCCTCGGGTGGGCCCCACGTGACCAAATCCGTAAAAAAATAAATTTCCATAAGGTTAAGAGTTCCATACTCTTCAAATAATGCACTTTGAGAATCCAATTCTCAACAACGAACATTTTTCCTTTCCGACGTTCGGAAGATTTTCCGTCGGAAAAACAATTCTTCCTTTCGTACCAATTTCCAAGTCTTGATTCCTTACGTACATTCTCTTATACATGTCCTGGACTTACGGGATGTAACAATATATTTCACAAATAATCATGCTGAAGAGGATATGAAGAATCACATACCTCGCAACGATTATCGACGGTTAGCAAAATGCTCCACAGTATTATCCCCCTTAAGTAGAATATGCTACTCGTAGTACTTCAATCCTATAAGGGTCATAAAACGTCTATCAATCTCTAGCTTCGAACGTAGAATAAACTAAGTGCAAGGTCCCTACATTCTACGGAAATTTGACAAAGACTTCCTTTGTTTCTACTTACTATGCCACCTTTTTCAAGGCCGAATTCAATAACCAAACGCCACATTTAAGGCTCAATTAATTCAGCAAATACAAGGGGATTACACGCCTAACAATACGTGTAAAATCCGCCCCACAATAATACAAAATAAACCAACAATTTCCATGTCATTCTTGGCCAACAATATAACCAATCCTAAACCTCTTTCAACTCTTTTCCAATCCAAGTTCTTAGGTCTAACATGATATCTAGCCCTAGACATCTTCAACAACTACAATCCCCCCCTTTACAACATGTGACGGCTAAATTAGTAACCCAATTGAAGTTACAATCTTAAGGCTAACATGCCCATTTCGGTTTTCAACAAGACAACAAGATCCAAATCTAAACAAACTTAAATATAACAGCCTCAGGCTAATTTCTAAACTACTATAACAAGTATTAACTCATAATCAAGAGACGGGGAAACGTTTACCTTTCGGAATAGCCCACAAAAGCCCTTTTCTTCCACTTCTTTCCCGTCAACTACGCCCATCAGCGCTTCCCACAAGTTCACCCACACTTTGTCTTCTTGCCGCCGCTCCAACAATTTCCTCTTAGGCTAGGTTTTTCTTCAAAATCTAGAGAGAAGGGAGAGGAGTTCTTGGGAGGGTTTCCAAAATGAAATGGCCAAGTCTTCCGAGACTTGGCCCTAAAATAGGCCCCTTTCCTGGTAAAAAGGATGGGAGGGACATTTGTCACCCTCCCATAGGCTTTTAACAAAATATCCCCTGATTTTCGCCCTTTACCGCAGAAAAATCCCGCCTTGGTGCCGCGGCCACACGGCCGCGGCTCCACTTCAGAGAATAATTACGCGCATTTCGCGCTGTTCAGATTCGGCCAAGGCACTGCAACCCTGCGAACCCCAAGATAACCGGCCATGCATTCCAGGCCACACAGACTGAACCAAAATGTCACGACCGACTCTCCGGCCGCATCGTGCCTTACCGGGCACCCTAGTGATACAACATCGAGAAAATCAGCGAAATAAAAACTAAAACATGAGACAAGACATAAAGTATGAAACAAAGCAACCAAAACGGTCACCTTCACGAATATATACATATATATATCAAACTCAAGCATTAAATCCTTTTACAAACCATGCCCACAATAAAGATTATAGACTCTAAGAATGTAACCATAACTATGACGGGACAGGGCCCCGCCATACCCCTGAATGTACAAGTATCTACACTGACAGGGGACTATACCAAAGATAAGCCTCCGGATAAAACGGAGCTTCCCAAAATGCTGAATTGTGATCCTATGAGCGAGGATCCATAACCGATGTACCTCTACCTGCGGCATGAACGCAACCCCCCGAAGGAGGTCAGTACAACAGGTACCAAGTATGTGAAACTGAAAATACTGTAAATGAAATCATAGTAGTCTAAAAAAAATAGGAGACATATATGATAACCAAACTACAGTACATAACATGTAAGCAGTCACGTCAAGTCAGGGACTCACGCCCTCAAAGTCATCACTCAAATATAACTATGGGTCTCACGCCCGCAACATCAATCATGCCCGTGGAATACCTTCCTCACTGCCGGCAGTCTCTGATATAACAACACCAAGAAGTACACATGAACACCAGGTCCCACTTGTGTTATAAAACCCATACGGGGCAAGTACGAAGGCTAACTACCAGATACCAAAGCCGCATCATCAACTGACCGGGGCAAGTACGAAAGCCAACTACCAGATACCAAAGCCGTACCAACAAATCTATATAACCATACCACGAAGCTGACCCAGGGCAAGTACGAAAGCCAACTACCAGATACCAAGCCTGCGCCACGTAGCTGGTCGGGGCAAGTACGAAGACTAACTACCGTGATACCAAGGCGGAATCACGAGACTTCACAAACCGAACGGGGCAAGCACGAAGGCAAACTACGGATACTGCCGAATCACCACGACTTCGGCAAGTACGAGAGCCAACTACGGATACCAAGCCGAATCAAGAAACCTCGTGGAGAGCTAGTCCAGGAATAATAACCGCAGGTTGCACTGCGGAATGCTCATCACCGCCAGACGTCCAAGTAAGATCATAACAAATCAGCCGGCCCTCAATCGAGAGACGCGGTGGTAAAGAAATACAATACTAGCACGACAAGGCTATCATACGCAAACATAGGCAAGTTACACATTGTCACGACCCGAACCTGGGCCCGCGACTGGTGCCTTACCCCGGGCAACCTAGTGATACAACATCAGAGAAAATCAGCGGAAATAAAAACTTAAACAGGAAACAAGATACATCATAATAAAATAGGCCAACCAAAACGGTCGCCTTCATGTATATATATCAAACCGAACAGTTACAATCCTTTACAAACCCTGACCACAACAAGATTACTGCACTTAAGAATGTAACAACATCTATGACGGACAGGTCTCGCCATACCACGAATGTACAAGTATCTACAATGACAGGGACTATACCAAAAAGATAAGCCTCCGAGAAACGGCTTCCCAAAAGTGAATCGTGATCCTAAGAGCGGATCCACAACCGATGTACCTACCATGCGGATGAACGCGGCCAGGAGGTCAAGCATAACAGTACCAAGTGAAATCAAAATATCGTAATGAAATCACATTTCATCATTTTATAAAACCATTTCGCAATAAGTAAACATTATGTCAAGTAAGGGACGACATCCCTAAAATGATCACTCGCACATAACTATGGGTCTCACGCCATAATATCAATCATGCGTGGAACTCATTCTCATCTGCGATGCATGATGTAAAACAACACCCGTATGTGAACACGAACACTAGATCACGCTGCATCATCAAAACCGACGGGCGAAGTAGAATAGCCAACTACCGGTCAAAAGCTAGTCATATCCCATCACTGCAAGGTAATGCCAACTACTACCCAAAAGCTAGCCACACAACTGGCCGAGGCAAGTATCTTAAGCTAACGTACAATAGCCTACCGTCTCACAAGATATGACCGAGGCAAGTATCTTAAGCTATCTACCAGAGGCTACCGGTACACGAGAAAATGACCATTACAAGTATCTAAAGTGTGCCTTAACCACACGTACAAATCAAGCCCGTGATCGCTCGTCACCGCGGCAAGCTTCATGGATTAGCGGTCCATGGACTAACAATCTGAACCTCACAATGACCGCATGCCCCGGTATCTCACCTCGGAAGTCATGGCCATGAAACCATCCTCTCGACGACGACGTGGAACATTCATCGCACAAGATGTCCAAAGAAAATCAATCGATAGTCGGCCTCCCAGAGTCACGACGATGAAACAACAACCAATACTGAAAGTGGACGCATACTCGTGGACCACCCAACGTCAGTATGTCCAATCAATCAATCAGATAGCCGGCCCTCCCAGAGAGTCAAAATACTACATACTTTCATTCTTTCAAAAAAAGACCTCTTTTTACGTAAAAGCCACATGATACTAATACTCATAGTATTAAAAACACGTTTTCCTTTCAAACCAAATTACTACACCTTCCGAAAATCTTTATAAGATTTAAAATCAAGAACTCTATACTTTTAAAACCAAGTGCTTTTCTTTTAAACAACATCAAGTATACTCTTTAAAACCCAATAACTCACTCTTTCCAAAACAAGTAACCTATACTTAAATCAAGTTACTTCTCCTTTTTCGAAAACAAGTCATTTATAAGTCAAGTGTCTTATCTTTCAAGATCAAGTCTCTTAACTTTCAAAATCAAATCTTTCTTTTATTTTCATAAAGTCGTTATTACTAACTTCCCATAAAGTCATTATAACACTTTATGTTTAAAACAAACAAAACTCATTTCACACATGTACGTCGACCGTACTATATAGTTCACAACAATCATGCTCAAGAGTATAGGAAGAATCACATACCTTTTTAGCTTAAACCACAAGCCAAGTCAAGTATGCCGCGCGTAGAAGATCCACCTATAAAGGCCACAATACATCTATCAACTTCTAGTTCTCTTCGTAGAATATTCTAAATACAAGATTCCTTATTCTACGTAAAATTCGCAAAGACCTCCCCGCTTATCACATAAATATCCTCCTATCAAGGCCCGCTACTGTGCCAACAACTCCCGGGATTACGCGCCTAACCTGACGTGTTCAATTCTCGCTTCACAATAATACTACACAAGTCTCTGTAAGTGCAAATCAATGTAAATCTGATTCAAACCTTTATAATCATCCTTCCAATATAATCTACTCAAGTATAACTACTACTGACATGTAATATCCAATTACCATAGGGGACATAGATCATTACCTCGATAAGCCCAAAATTATCCAAGTTTATAAGTCGATCTGGGCAACGTTTAGCTCGATTCCTTACGCTCCAACCCGCTCCAAGCGACCCTTAGAAGTTTCTAAACAACTTCTCTAAACACTTTAACCAAGCTATGAAGGTTTTTCTAGGGTTTCATTTTGCGACTATTGGAATAAAGTAGTATTTCCGGCTCCTAGTATTGAAATAACTTTGGAATACTACTAGGGATACTAGGCCAAGGTATTTGGGATTATACAATAATACTCCAAGTATTTTCTTCACAAGAGGGGAGGGGGACGAAATCAACTTACAAAGGGAGGGAAAATATTTTGCTTTGGAAAGCTCTTAAGTGTGGATGAAATACTCTTCAACCTAAGGGGCTATTTATAGAGAATTCAAGGGTTAGGATCAAGGTAAGTGTAGGGTCAAGATTGGGCCATGTGTGTGTGGGTCCCACCACACCACATGGCCAACGAAACAAGGGCAGTGGCTTGCCACTTGTAAGGCCATTCGGCGAGGACAGTGGCTGAACACATCCTCCAAATCGGCCAAGGTGCCACATGGGGTGACACGTGTCGCCCCGACTAAATCCAAAATATTTCGTCTTAGAAAATATCCAAAATACGGAAATCTCAAAAACAAAGTGGGCCCACAAAGCAGTAAATTTCTCAGTGGGCCACGTGACCATTTAGAAAATAAAATCTCATAATTCTAAAATAATCCAAGAAGCCCGAATACCAAATCTGGGAATCCAATTCCCATTAACGAACCTTTTTCTTCACAAAAACTGGAAACTTTTCCGTCGAAAAATCACATCTTTCTTTCTTTCCAAAATTTCTGTCGTATTCTCGTACGTACATCCTCACATATATACCCTGGAACTACGGGGTATAACACACACAACTCAAGGTACTTTCATTTTATGTCAACAATACGGGTTTCAAACCCAAAAATAATACCTACTTTCATTCTTTCAAAAAGACCTCTTTTTACGTAAAAGATACTAATACTCGTAGTATCAAAAACACATTTCCTTTTCAAACCAAATTACTTTACTTTCGTAAAAACCTTTACAAGACTTTTAAAATCAAGTACTCTATACTTTTTAAACCAAGTGTCTTTCTTTTAAAACAACATCAAGTATACTCTTTCAAACTCAAATACTTACTCTTTTCAAAACAAGTAACCTATACTTAAATCAAGTTATCATTTTAAAACCAATGATAAAACCATTCTTTTGCTTTCATAAAATCGTTAGAACTAACTTCCCATAAAGCTGTTATAACACTTTATGTTTTAAACCAATTTAAGACAAAACCATGTCTCTCTTTTAAACCAAAAATTCTTCAATTCCTCAAGTCTCTTTTCTTTTAGAAATCAAGTTCCTTTTAAAGACCAAATACTCATTACTCGCGAATGAGGTTTCACAACTTTCTACACAATTCGAGTTCTTCATATATCATATCAAGTCAAATATAAGTCAAGTCCTTTATCTTTTAAAATCAGTAAACCAACTAAATTCACTTAGCACATGTACGTATACCGTACTACATAGTTCACAACAATCATGCTAGAAAATATAGGAAGAGGTTCACATACCTCGCGATGATTATCGACAATTAGCAAAATGCTCCAAGTACTACAACCTTGCTAGCCTTTTCCACCCTTCAAGTAGAATACGCTACTCGTAGTACTTCCACCTATACTGGCCATAAAAACGTCTATCAACTTCTAGATCTCTTCGTAGAATATTCTAAATACCAGATTCCTTTATTCTACAGAAAATTCGGCAGCACCTCCATGACCATAAATCTCCTCTTCTACTCGGGCATTGCCGGTACAACTCGAGGGTTACACGTTTAACCGGACGTGTACAACACTGCCCCACAAATATACTACAAGTCTACTGTAAATACAGTCCAATGTAAATACAGTTTAATTCTATCAATCTTCTATCCTCATATAATATACTCAAGTATAATTACTACAACATGTAATATCCAATTACAATAGGGGGACATAGATCATTACCTCGATAAGCCCAAAATTATCCAAGATATATGTCAATCCTGAGCAACGTTTAGCTCCAACTCCTTACGCTCCAACCCGCTCCAAGCGACCCTTAGAAGTTTCTAAACAACTTCTTTTAACACTTCAACCAACCTAGGAAGATTTTTCTAGGGTTTCACTTTGCGACTATTGGAATAAAGTAGTATTTCCGGGCTCCTAGTATTGAAATAACTTTGAAATACAACTAGGGATACTAGGCTAAGGTATTTGGGATTATACAACAATACACAAGGTATTTTCTACACAAGAGGGGGGAGGGACGAAAACACTACAAAGGGGAGGGAGTATTTGCTTTGGAAAGTATTCAAGTGTGGGATGAATTTAGTCTTCAACTTCAGGGGGTATATATAGAGAATTCGAGGGTCAAGATTAATGCAAGTGGGTGGTCAAGATTGGGCCATGTGTGTGTGGGTCCCACCACACCACATGGCCAACGATTTTGCTCTCCAAGTGTCATGGCCATTTCGGCGAGGACATGATGGCCACTTGTCCATGATTCGACCATGGCCACTCGAAGGGTGACACGTGTCGCCACTTACTCGTCAAAATATTTCGTCTTAGAAAATATCCAAAATACCGAAAATCTCAAAAACAAAGTGGGCCCCACAAAACCGTAAATTTCTCCCGTGGGCCCCACGTGACCATTTCCGAAAATAAAATCTCATAATTCTAATATAATCCAAGAAGTCCAAATACCAAATCTGGGAATCCGATTCCCACTAACGAACCTTTTTCCTTCACAAAACCCGGAAACTTTTCCGTCGAAAAATCACACCTTTCTTTCTTTCCAAAATTTCTGTCGTATTCTCGTACGTACGTCCCCACATACATAGCCTGGAACTACGGGGTATAACATTCTTCCCCCCTTAGAAACATTCGTCCCGAATGTTCCTTCTAAGTCTCCAAAACATACCTGCGCCGGTATAGTCTTCACTACCATACTTACCAAACCAAACCTGCCACCAATGGCCATAGTATAACATACCCGCAAAACTCAATCCAAGCCAACGAGGAATCACCTCTAACGTGCATAACAACACAAAACTTCCACCCATGGTCCAAAGGATACTTTCTTCCCCTCTTCACTTATAAAAAGGACACTTCCATCATCTTAACACATCTTAGCCTCTTTTATTACTCGTCGTATCTTCCTCGTACACTCGAAATCTTCCTACAATACGTACCACATTTCTGTCATTGCTTCAGTTTCCAAAATCTCGGGGTCACTATCTCTAACTTGGTCATCATACTAGCCTCAAATTCCCTTAAGGCCATTCCCGGCCTTCACGATCCGATTCTGGTCGAACATATCCACGAACTCGTACGATGGTTACCTAAACCTGGGCTTAGCACCCTCGTGACCCTACCACCTGGCGGGACCACCTCGAACTGACCCGCCCAAACCGGGCTGCGGGTTGACCCGCGAATGGTCCTCAACCCGACCATGTCGCACGGACACTTGTTCCCGATCCGGAACAACGCACCTATACAAGTCACGAAAGCTACCACTTTCATCTTACACAACCCAAGGAATTATCCCACTAATACACCCCATGTATATAATGCTCTCCGACAAGGATCACATGAAGTCTTTTACTCGAGACGAACTTACATCTAAGGTCTCAACGTGTAATATCCTAAGGTTCACACCTTCCATACCATACTTACATTTTCAACTACCCACTTTTCTAACACATCAATAACACAACGCTATCCGTACATAGCACACAATAATGAGATCATCATATCCAGCATACTAATCTACAGAGGTTAAGGATATACTGTATCTACCGCTTTACTCTAATCATAGGCACGCTTGCGGCGCGTAGTTGTAGAAGGTGATGAACCAGCCATAGATCCCGGTAGAGTCTCTACATCCGCGCTACCTGCGGTGGACAATTTCTCGCAAAATGGCCTGCCGTCGCATGTAAAACAACCTCCCGAACCAGCACGACACTCCCCCTTATGGATTCTACCGCAACGGCCACACTGAGGTAACGGTGGCCTCATCTGGTCAACACCACTAGTCCGAAACACGAACCCTTGGAGCCACGACTGCTCACGAATACTCTGGATGCCACGAAGGCTGTGGAGGACCGCTCTGGCTGGTGGAGCGCATAACTAGTCTGCTCGAGGCGGTCCGCCTCGAAAGTCGCCAAAAGACCTGCTGTTACGGCCTCTTCGCTGATCCGGTCATTTCGTCGACCTCTCCGCTCCACCGCCCAGTGCATAAGCTCAGTATGCGGGCAATGTCCATGCCGGTGAAGCTACACGAGCAAGCCTCTGCCAGTAGTCATCGAGCCAGTGACGTGGCGGTGCACTCTGTCCTCCATATTTGCCACTAACGCCGGGACATATCGGACAACGAGTCGAACTCCGTTGTACTCCCGACCAAATGCGCGTCTGCCTCAACATCAAAAATCTATCGGCCCGAGCCTCGCATCGTGGGGGCAAGAAATGTGCAAGAAATACCACGAGAACTCGTCCGTATAGTTGGAAGCGCATGCTCCCCGGGATAGTTCCGTGAATCAAACCGATCATTGCGGTATCACGCGGCCGATCACGAACCAATACCACCGACTCTGCCTCGAGGCCTTGATCACTCTCATGATCCGTCAGAATCGGATAAACTCACGAGGGTCATCCTCGGCTCTCGATCCATAGAACAACGGTGGTGCTGACTTAAGAAGTCGAAGTCTCCACTATCGGCCACAGGGTGCCTTCTGGTACCACCGACTCGTCGTCCTCGAGTCTCGCCATAAACCTAACTAGTGGCGGGCCATTTCCTTTGCAACCCGTATCCTCGACTCACGGCCGTGGGATTGGAGGCTCGAATATCGTGGCCTCGATGGCTCTTCTTTGTACTAAACTCTCTTTGAAATTTGGCGGCGTCGTAGAATCTGTAGTCACCACCCCGGGTAAGCGGGCCTGCCTGCGTAACCTCCGTGCTCTTTCTACTCATGACTCCTCTGTTGCCTTGCCGTACGGGCTCTGGTTGCCTTGCGTGGAGCATAAGCGATATAAAGAATACGTTAGAGGAGTCGACTTACAACACGGCTCACAGGCACGATCTCGGAGTGAGAAGAATGGAAACCAATCCTAAATGTCCTGCGGCCTCACGATTATAGATGTGGTGCGCACACGATAATCAAGACTACTACTGACACGCGATGCGTAGACACTTTCAGAGGACTAAGCGCTCGATACCACTTTTGTCACGACCGACCTCGGGCATCGGTGCCTTACCGGGCACCCTAGTGAAACAACATCGAGAGAAAATCAGCGGAAATAAAAACTAAAACATGAGACAAGACATAAAGTATGAAACAGGCTAACCAAAACGGTCACCTTCCTGAATATATACATATATATATCAAACCTGAACAGTTAAATCCTTTTACAAACCATGCCCAGCTTGATTACTACGGACCTCAGAATGTAACCATAACTATGGCGGGACGGGGCCGCCATACCACGAATGTACAAGTATCTACCGTGGGGACTATACGAAAGATAAGCCTCGGAGAAAGCGGGCTTCCCAAAATCTTTGGCTGTGATCCATGAGCGAGGATCCTGGCCGATGTACCTCTACTGCGGCGTGAGCGGCTCCCGAAGGAGGTCGATGCAATGTATCAGTATGTGGCGAAAATCGTAAATGAAATCATAGTAGTCTAAAAAAGCAGAGACATATATGATAACCAAACTACGAGACATAACATGTAGCGATCGCGTCAAGTCGGGGACTCGCGCCTCAAAGTCATCACTCAAATATAACTATGGGTCTCACGCCGCATCAATCATGCGTGGAATACCTTCGCCTGCCGGCGATCTATGATATAACAACACCAAGAAGTACACATGAACACCGAGTCCGCTGTGTTATAAAACCGTGACGGCAATCTGAAGGCTAACTACGGATACCAAAGCCGCGTCATCAACCGGGGCAAGTACGAAGCCAACTACGGATACCAAAGCCGTACCAACAAATCTATATAACCATACCACGAAGGCGACCGGGCAATCACGAAGCCAACTACGGATACAAGCTGCGCGCGTAATGGCGGGGCAATCACGAAGACTAACTACCGATACTGGCCGGAATCACGAGACTTCGTCACTAAACTGATCGGGGCAAGTACGAAGGCAAACTACGGATACCAAGCGAATCAGCCACGACTTGGGGCAAGTACGAGCGACTACGGATACCAAGCCGAATCGGTAAAACCTCGTGGAGAGCTAGTCAGGAATAATAACGCAGGCGTGCGTGGAATGCTCCGTCACTGCCGGTACGTCCAAGTAAGATCATAACAAATCAGCCGGCCCTCAATCGAGAGACGCGGTGGTAAAGAAATACAATACTAGCACGACAAGGCTATCATACGCAAACATAGGCAAGTTACACACAACTCAAGGTACTTTCATTTTATGTCAACAATACGGGTTTCAAACCCAAAAATAATACCTACTTTCATTCTTTCAAAAAGACCTCTTTTTACGTAAAAGATACTAATACTCGTAGTATCAAAAACACATTTCCTTTTCAAACCAAATTACTTTACTTTCGTAAAAACCTTTACAAGACTTTATAATCAAGTACTCTATACTTTTTAAACCAAGTGTCTTTCTTTTAAAACAACATCAAGTATACTCTTTCAAACTCAAATACTTACTCTTTTCAAAACAAGTAACCTATACTTAAATCAAGTTACCATTTTAAAACCAATGATAAAACCATTATTTTGCTTTCATAAAGTCGTTATAACTAACTTCCCATAAAGCTGTTATAACACTTTATGTTTTAAACGAATTTAAGACAAAACCATGTCTCTCTTTTAAACCAAAAACTCTTCAATTCCTCAAGTCTCTTTTCTTTTAGAAATCAAGTTCCTTTTAAAGACCAAATACTCATTACTCGCGAATGAGGTTTCACAACTTTCTACACAATTCGAGTTCTTCATATATCATATCAAGTCAAATATAAGTCAAGTCCTTTATCTTTTAAAATCAGTAAACCAACCAAATTCACTTAGCACATGTACGTCTATCGTACTACATAGTTCACAACAATCATGCTAGAAAAGATAGGAAGAGGTTCACATACCTCGCGATGATTATCGACAATTAGGAAAATGCTCCAAGTACTACAACCTTGCTAGCCTTTTCCACCCTTCAAGTAGAATACGCTACTCGTAGTACTTCCACCTATACTGGCCATAAGCGTCATCAACTTCTAGATCTCTTCGTAGAATATTCTAAATACCGATTCCTTTATTCTACGAGAAAATTCGGCACCTCCCACACATGACCACGTCTCCTCTTACCTGGGCGCTACGGTGCCAACAACTCGAGGGTTACACGTTTAACGGGGCGTGTACAACATCGCCCACAAATATACTACAAGTCTCGTAAATACGGTCGATGTAAAATACGGTTTAATTCTATCAATATTCTATCCTCATATAATATACTCAGTATAATTACTACTGACATGTAATATCCAATTACAATAGGGGACATAGATCATTACCTCGATAAGCCCAAAATTATCCAAGATATATGTCGATCTGAGCAACGTTTAGCTCGACTCCTTACGCTCCAACCGCTCCAGCGACCTTAGAAGTTTCTAAACAACTTCTCTTAACACTTCAACCAAGCTAGGAAGATTTTTCTAGGGTTTCACTTTGCGACTATTGGAATAAAGTAGTATTTCCGGGCTCCTAGTATTGAAATAACTTTGAAATACAACTAGGGATACTAGGCTAAGGTATTTGGGATTATACAACAATACACAAGGTATTTTCTACACAAGAGGGGGGAGGGACGAAAACACTACAAAGGGGAGGGAGTATTTGCTTTGGAAAGTATTCAAGTGTGGGATGAATTTAGTCTTCAACTTAAGGGGGTATATATAGAGAATTCGAGGGTCAAGATTAATGCAAGTGGGTGGTCAAGATTGGGCCATGTGTGTGTGGGTCCCACCACACCACATGGCCAACAATTTTGCTCTCCAAGTGTCATGGCCATTTCGGCGAGGGAATGATGGCTAGCCACTTATCCCATAATTCGACCACATGGCCACTCAAGGGGGTGACACGTGTCGCCCCCTTACTCGTCCAAAATATTTCGTCTTCCGAAAATATCCAAAATACAGAAAATCTCAAAAACAAAGTGGGCCCCACAAAACCGTAAATTTCTCCCGTGGGCCCCACGTGACCATTTTCGAAAATAAATTCTCATAATTCTAATATAATCCAAGAAGTCCAAATACCAAATCTGGGAATCCAATTCCCACTAACGAACCTTTTTCCTTCACAAAACCCGGAAACTTTTCCGTTGAAAAATCACACCTTTCTTTCTTTCCAAAATTTATGTCGTATTCTCGTACGTACGTCCCCACATACATACCCTGGAACTACGGGGTATAACACGAAACCACTGCTTTGCCTGACTGCGCACCAAACTTGAAACTTCCATAACTTTTGACTCCGATGTCCTATCGACGAACGGTTTGTTGCGTTGGGAACTAGATTTAACGGACTACACACTAGGCTTTTTTTTAAACACCTTGAAATTTTTAACAACTGGAGTACAACACTCCAAGGTAGACTCAAAATTCGTCCAACACATGTTTGTCCACTTATCTTTCCACTTTCAAATCTTATATTCCTCAATATGTTCTTATCTTATCTTCTTGAATTTACGGGGTGTAACATTTTTCCCCCCTTAGAAACATTCGTCCCGAATGTTCCTTCTAAGTCTCCAAAGCCTTGACCAGGTATAGTTTTCACCACTGCACTTACAAAAGAATCAGTTATGCCACTCATGGACTTATCACCCGAATATACTCCCCGTATACTATGTACTCCGACAAAGATCACTG
Source organism: Przewalskia tangutica (assembly GCA_029844215.1). NCBI lineage: Eukaryota > Viridiplantae > Streptophyta > Magnoliopsida > Solanales > Solanaceae > Przewalskia > Przewalskia tangutica. Next base: position 73,836,937 of record CM056727.1, read on the forward strand.
TAAAATCTTTTACTCTAGCCGGCCTTACCTCTAAGGTCTCGATTGTTATAAATTCTAAGGTTCAAAATTTCTCATCCCCAGACTTTTCCTTTTTCACTAGCCAAGCTTCTAAATCACATTTAACACAATGTTATCTGTACATAGCACTCCGCATGTATCTACCATAACCACATAAACAAGTCTCTTAAGGGCTAAAGATATCTCTGCAACTACTGCCTCACTTTCCCTTTGTCGCTCTAATCATAATCACGCCTGCAGGCGCTAGCTAAATAAGGCGATGAACCGACCACCGATCCGAAAGTCGAGTCTCTACATGTGCTACCTGCAGTCGGACAAACTCTCACCAAATGGCCTGGCATGGCGTACAAGCTGTCGGGAAGACGATCTGGAGTCTATTACAATAGCCACAACGAGTGGGGTGACCTCGTCGACTAACACCCTTCTCGAACAATCGAACCCATGGCCCGGCCGGTGGTGAGTCATCCCTCTGAATCCCTCCTACGTGGACATCCTCCCACCACATGTCCCTGACGGCCGCAAGTATAACAATCTCCCAAACTAGCACGACACTCTGAGCATCATCCTCAGCTCTCTCTACCCGTAGAACTCGCGACGCAACTCAAGAAATCCGAAGTCTCGGACTATCGGATCTAGGGTGAATCATGCTACTTTGGAACCACCGGCTCTCGTCATCCTCATTCCGGCCACGGACTAGCTAGTAACTGGGCCATCTCCTTGTAACTCCTATCCTCTGTTCCTGGCCGTGGGACTAGAGGCTCAAGTATCGTGGTTTCAGTAGCTACTGCTACTGCTCTAAACTCTCCTGGGGCTAGCGGTTCGCAGACCTCCCCGAATGAAGCGCTATCTCAGATAATGACTGGGCCCGTGCCCTGGTAACCCTCTGTGTTCTACTCGCAGCTCCCTCTGCTGCTTTGCCCTCCTGGGCTCTGGTTGCCTTGCGTAGAGGCATAACGGGTGAAAAGAATACGTCAGAGGGAGTCCAACTTATAACACAGCTCTAAGGCACGATCTCAGAGTGAGAAGAATGGAAACCAATCCTAAATATACTGCAGCCTCCTGATTATAGATGTGGTGCACAACACACCGATAATCAAGACTCTACTAGATACGGTATGTAGACACTTTCCGAGGATTAACTGCTCTGATACCATTTTTGTCACGACCCGACCTCGGGCCCGTGACTGGTGCCTTACCCCGGGCACCCTAGTGATACAACATCAGAGAAAAACCAGCGGAAATAAAAACTCATAAAAGAAAACAGTGAAATAAGAAAACAGGCTAACCCAAACGGTTACCCTTTTGTACATAAATGAAAACTTGAGCGATTCATCCGCTTACAAACCACATGGCGATTACTCTGACCTCTAGAATTTTAAAACCATAATGGCGGGACGGGGCCCCGTGCCACGAATGTACAAAAGTATACAACTTGAGGCCGTACCACGGGAAAGCTTAGGAGGTATGGAGTTTTCGAAGAACCGAACGGCGATCCTAAGAGTGCGGATCGACCAAGCTATGTACCTCGACTGCGGCATGAACGCGGCCCCGAAGGAGTCGATAACAGTACAGTATGTGGCGAAAAATCGTAAATGAAATCATAATAGTTTATATAAAGCGGGGAGACATGTATGATAACCAAACTACAATACACAACATATAAGCGATCATGTCAAGTTAGGGACTCATGCCCGTGAAATCATCACTCAAATACAACGGGAATTTAACCCGCACAATGGCGCGTGCCCGACATATCACCTCGGTATAAGCATGGCCTGGGCGTCTAGTGGGCCCATACCGGTGGACCATCCAGCGTGTCGGTATGCCCAAAGGAGATAACAAGATAACAATCCTGTGGAAGCATACGTGGGCCACTGACGTGTCGATATGTCCAAACAACTAACAAGATAATACTCATTGTGGAAGCATAGTGGGCTACCCAACGTGTCGGTATGTCCAAACAAATAACAAGAGAATACTCATTGTGGAAGCATACAGTGGGCTACCCAACGTGTCGGTATGTCCAAACAAATAACAAGAGAATACTGTTGTGAAACATACAGTGGGCTACCCAACGTGTCGGTATGTCCAAACAAATAACAAATAGTCGGCCTCCATGAGAGACTCGATAGCACAAATCAAACCCTTGCACAACAAGGCCATCTCAACCAAGCATAGGCAAGTTACACACAACTCAAGGTACTTTAAACACTTCTTAACACAACGTCAGTATACCATTTAAAACCCAGTATCTAACCCCTAAGGTCAAGGTACTCTACCTTTTATAACCAAGCCACTTATGTTTTTCCATCACAAAGAGTTCAATATTTGAAAACAAGTTACTTCTCTTTTCCCAAAAATCAAGTTACCATTCTAAATCCAATAATGAATCCATTTCTTTATTTTCCATAAAGTCGTTATAACTAACTTCTCATAAAGCTATTATAACACTTTATGTTTTAAAACAAGTCAAGACAAAACCATGCCTTTCTTTTAAACCAAAACACTTCAAATTCTTAAGTCTCTTTTCTTTTAGAAATCGAGTTCCTTACTTTGGAATTTTTAAGAAGATCAAAACTTGATTACAATAATTCTTATTAGAGCAGCCATGATCTAGGAAATGTAATACAATTTTGTCTTATCTTAGCTTATGCGGATGGAGGTTTCTCTTGGTTTTAATATAATTAATTGTCATTACTTTTTCCTTTATTAGCTGCATTGGCTTGTTCGATTCTTATTCCCATTTCCGAAATTTATGTAACATTATTCTTTTAAAAACCAAGTACTCATTTCTCACGAATGAGGTTTCACACTTTTCAACACCATTTAGGTCAATTATAAGTCAAGTCTCTTATCTTTTGAAATCAACAAACCATTCTTTTACCTACATAAAGTGGTTATAACAAACTTCCCATAAAGCCGTTATAACACTTTATGTTTTAAACCAACCAATTACAACTATAAGCCCTTATGAGACCAAGAGGCGTATTCTTCTTTAACTTAGAGTACCCATTTCTAACGAATAAGATTTTCCTACTTTTTCACACAATCAAGACCTTTACACTTCATATCAAGACAAGGCACAACAAGGGAAATCAAATTCCTTTTACACACGTTCATCTACTGCACTATATATTTCACAAATATTCATGCTGAAGAGGATAAGAAGAATCACATACCTCGCGACGATTATCGACGGTTAGTAAAATGCTCCACAGTACTATCCCCCTTAAGTAGAATATGCTACTCGTAGTACTTCAATCCTATAAGGGTCATAAAACGTCTATCAATCTCTAGCTTCGAACGTAGAATAAACTAAGTGCAAGGTCCCTACATTCTACGGAAATTTGGACAGCACTTCCTTTGTTTCTACTTACTATGCCACCTTTTTCAAGGCCGAATTCAATAACCAAACGCCACATTTAAGGCTCAATTAATTCAGCAAATACAAGGGGATTACATGCCTAACAATACGTGTAAAATTCCGCCCCACAATAATACAAAATAAACCAACAATTTCCATGCCATTCTTGGCCAACAATATAACCAATCCTAAACCCCTTTCAACTCTTTTCCAATCCAAGTTCTTAGGTCTAACATGATATCTAGCCCTAGACATCTTCAACAACTACAATCCCCCCCCCCCCTTTACAACATGTGACGGCTAAATTAGTAACCCAATTGAAGTTACAATCTTAAGGCTAACATGCCCATTTCGGTTTTCAACAAGACAACAAGATCCAAATCTAAACAAACTTAAATATAACAGCCTCAGGCTCATTTCTAAACTACTATAACAAGTATTAACTCATAACCAAGAGAAGGGGAAACTTTTACCTTTCGGAATAGCCCACAAAAGCCCTTTTCTTCCACTTCTTTCCCGTCAACTACGCCCACCAGCGCTTCCCACAAGTTCACCCACACTTTTCCTTCTTGCCGCCGCTCCAACAATTTCCTCTTAGGCTAGGTTTTTCTTCAAAATCTAGAGAGAAGGGAGAGGAGTTCTTGGGAGGGTTTCCAAAATGAAATGGCCAAGTCTTCCAAGACTTGGCCCTAAAATAGGCCCCTTTCCTGGTAAAAAGGATGGGAGGGACACTTGTCACCCTCACATAGGCTTTTAACAAAATATCTCCTGATTTACGCCCTTTACCGCAGAAAAATCCCGTCTTGGCGCGTGGCCGCCACTTGAGAATAATTACCGCGTTCGCGCGCGACCTGCATTCGGCGCAGGCGCTGCAACCCTGCGAACCCCACAGACAACCTGGCGCGCGACGCGTCCGGCGCCCGTACTGTACCCTGGCAAAACCATCTGCTTTGCATTGCGCGCAAACTTGAAACTTCCATAACTTTTGACTCCGATGTCCTATCGACGAACGGTTTGTTGCGTTGGGAACTAGATTTAACGTACTACACACTAGGCTTTTTTTTAAACACCTTGAAATTCTTAACAACTGGGGTACAACACTCCAAGGTAGACTCAAAATCCGTCCAACACATGTTTGTCCACTTATCTTTCCACTTTCAAATCTTATATTCCTCGGTATGTTCTTATCTTATCTTATTGAATTTACGGGGTGTAACAGCCAATGTAGACTTCAGGGAGAGAGTGGTACGGTTCCAGTTTCTTGCGGAGCTGGTTATTGAGTGGGAGGGGAACACTGGGTCTCCGAGGGGTAGGTTTATTTCCTACCTCAAGGCTAGGAAGATGGTGCAGAAGGGGTATATCTACCATCTCATTCGGGTGTTTGATACTGAGGCTGCGGTGCAGATTTTGATCGATTCGGTAGTCGAGAGAGTTCCCGGATGTGTTTCGGATGACCTCCGGGTATCCTCCCGAGAGGAGATAGAGTTTTGTATCGATGTCTTTGCGGACACTCGGCCTATTTCCATTCCGCCATACTGAGAATGGCACTGCCGAGTTGAGAGAGTTGAAGGACGGTGAGAGATTTTTACGGAGAAGGCTTCATCCGGACCTAGTGTTTCTCGCAGGAAGCGCCGTGTGTTCGTGAAGAAGAAGGGCGGGGCCAGCTGCGTGTGTTGATTACTGGCGGTGAACAAGGTGACTATTAAGAATAGATACCCTTCCCGGGATTGATGATTTGTTCGACCGGTTGCGAGTGCGAGATGTTTCTCAAGATTGATCTGCGATCGGGCTATCATCAGTGCGAGTTAGAGGCGGATGTCCACAGGGTGCATTCGGACGATCGAACGGCACTATGAGTTCAGGGTTATGTCTTTCGGTTTTGTTATACCCCGTAGTTCCAGGGTATGTATGCAAGGACGTACGTACGAGAATACGACAGAAAGATTGGAAAGGAAGAAAGAGGTGAATTTTCCACGGAAAAGTTTCCGGTTTTGTGAAGGAAAAAGGTTCGTTTATGGAATTGGATTCCCAGTTTGGTATTCGGACTTCTGGAATATTAGAGAATTATGGAATTTTATTTTGAAAATGGTCACGTGGGGCCCACGGGAGAAATTCTGGTTTTGTGGGGCGCTTTGATTTTGAGATTTTGGCGTTTTGGATATTTTGGAAGACGAAATATTTTGGGCGAATCGGAGGCGACACGTGTCACCCCGTGTGGCACCTTTGGGCGAAATATGTTTGTCTGTGGCACGGTTAAGTCGTTTTTCGAAGCGTTTTCCACGACTTTCGTAGGGAATTTCGGCTATGTCATTAAGTATTTTTGCGGATTTTTAGAGGCGGAACATTTTGAACCAACGAGAGGCGGCACTTGGCACCCTCCGTTGGTGGGCAAAGTGGCGGCGTGGGCGATTTGGGGAGGGCAAGTGGGAGATATTTTTGGTAGATATTTTGTGTGCAAGTTGGCTAGGACACTTGGGTAAATCTTGGCCTACACTTGCTAGGCACTTGGCTAGATCTTGGCCATTGGTTGGCCTTGGCTTGTCTTATAAATACCCTCTCCTTTGATGAACTTCTTCATCCAAATGCCTAAGTCTTGAGAGCCTTCCCCCGCCCCGTGAGGCCCTTGGCGAGAGTTCCCCACAGTGGGGTAGGGAGGGTAGCCACCCACTCCTTTGTGGTGTGGCAGTGGGGTACCCACTGCCTAGTTTGTTTTCATATAATACCACTCTTGGTAGAAATACTCTCAAAGTATTGTTATAATGCCCAATTACCTTAGCCATATACCTTGTAGTATTCTAAGGTTATACCTTTACAAAGCCAGTTATACTATTATACTTCCGTCGGTCCAAAACCACAGGAAAATCTCCATAGTCAGTTGGAGTTTTGTGTAGAAGTTAGTTAGAACTTCTAAGGGTGGTTTAGAGCGGGTTGGGCGCTCGGAGTTGGAGCTAAGCGATTGCCCAGGATCGACTTTAAACTCGGATAATTATGGGCTTATCGAGGTAATTATCTTGTCCCTATTGTAATTGGAAATTACATGTTGTTAGATTGTATAGTAGAAGTATACTATATATAGTCTTGACTGTAATTACATGGGTGTATTCTGATAGACTTGTGTAGTAGTGTAGTGGAGTAGAATTGTACAGTTAGGGTTAGATGTATAACCCCTGGTTGGCTTGGTAGTGGCCTCGTTAGAGAGGAGGTTTCTGTTGTTGCGGGGAGAGTCTTGCAGAAATTTACGTAGAAAGTTCTACGATGAGACCTAATGTTAATAAAGCGCCTTGTGGCCTTATAGGTTGAAGTACTACGTGTGGCGCGTTCTACTTGGCTTAAGGAGTAGCCGGCGGCTTGAGGTACTCGGAGCATTTTGCTATTAGTCGATAATCGTCGCGGTATGTGAACCTCTTCCTATCTCTCTAGCATGATATGTGTGAACTATGTATGCGGTGAGCGTCATGTGCTAAATGTGTTTGAATGGTTTAAAACATAAAGTGTTATAACGGCTTTATGGGAAGTTGGTTATAACGACTTTATGTTAGTAAGAAAATACATGTGGTTTTTAAGAGGTAGCGATTTGAACTATAAGCGGCTTGTTATATGATAAGAAAGAACTTGAAGTATTTTCAAAAGATTTTGAATCATTTTGAAAGGAAGTAATACTTGGTGTTTGAAAACTTAAGAGTTATACTAGCTTTATGGGAAGTTAGGTATAACGGCTTAAGAATGCTTTCTTGATTTGGAAATCGAATGTGTATCGACAAACCACTGCAGCGTTAATAAAAGGAAATGTTTTGAATAATTAAGTATTATGAAAACCAGTAGAAACTTCCATCTGCATAGAAGCTAAGATGAGACAAAATGATATTTCCTAGATCATGGCTACTGTAATAAGATTGTTATAAACAAGAATATCCTACTCACATATAAGGCTTATGTTTCTCAGATTGTTTAAGAGAGAATTATATTCTTAAATGAATAAGACTATGAACTACGAAACCTTTCTAAAAATAAGAAACGTGAACATTTGAAATTAGGCAAACTTGGACGTTTGAAAAATAATGTTGTTACTTGATTTTACAAAGAGAAGTAATTGATTTACTTTAAAAGGATAGTCACTCTATTTTATACTACGGGTATTGTGTGACATTGTGAAAGTAACGTATCTTTTAAAGAGTTGATGTATGAAGTACTTTGGGGATAAAAACCCGATTTTGTTAATCATATAGTAGAAGGTACCTTGTGTGAACAACTTGATTGTATTGGTTTGTGATAGCCTTGTAATACTTTCTTGATTGCGTTGATAAGTAAACGTGTTGGGATGCTACGTGTGTTAGTATCTTGTGATGTTTGTGTGAAGGGATTTCCTTGATTGTGCTTATTAACTATCGATCGTTATGATAGTATTGTGGCATTCATCTCTTGAGATGATTAGGGGTTAAGCCCTCCGTCGGGGGTAGACTTCGGCGGTCGATGGACCTATGATTCGAGAATACCTCATGCAGTCGAGGGCTATCTTGGAACTACGAGTTCGGGTTAGTGTCGTCCTTTATGGGCATGCGGTCCTTGTGGCGTGCGGTGCGAAGTCGGGGCGATCTTAGGGAGTAGCTACCCTCGATGCGGGGATGCCTCATGCGGGCGATGAGATTGGCCTATGCGGGCTGCGGGAAGTTCGAGGACTAGACGCGCGCATTAGATCTGCGGGCAAGTGGCGGCTTTGATCATGTAATGATGCAAGCGAGATCTTATAATCTGATTCATGACCTTGTTGATGCGTGGGTGTTAGTAAGCGGCTATGCCTTCGTACTTACCGTCACGGTGTTATTATAGCGCAGTGGGACTGGTGTTCATGTGTGTTCCTTGGAACTTTTATATCATAAAGCTGGCGGTGAGGAATGTGTCCCACGGGCACGATTGATGTTAATGGCGTGAGACCACCGATATGTTCTTTGGTGATGACTTGAGGCGTGAGTCACGACTTGATATATGCTTAGTTATTGTAAAGCGTAGTTTGGTCATCATACATGTCTCTGCTTTATAGACTATTATGATTTCATTTGCGGTATTTTTAGTTTCACATACTCAAATTTTTGTTATCGACCTCCTTGGCTGCGTTAAATCTGCGAGTTGAGGTACACGATCGTTGATCCTAGCTCTCGGTCCGATTCGGCGTTTGGGAAGCTCCGTTTCTCGGAGGCTTATCGGTGGTGTAGTCCCATGTCGTAGTAAGTGTTTACATTCGGGGTTTGGCGGGGCCTGTCCGCCATTGTTATCATATCATTCTTAGAAGTGCAGTAATCTTTATTGTGGGCATGGTTTGTAAAAAGGATTAAAGCATTCATGTTAAAAGTTGTCATTTATATATATGCAGAAAGGCAAGTTTTCCTGATTATTGTTTTATATACATTTATCTCGTATGGTTGTGTTTGTTCGTGATTACTCGATGTATGTCTACTTGGGTGCGGGGTAAGGCACGATCCACGAACCGGTTGGTCGTGACAAAAGTGGTATCGAGCGATTAATCCTCGGAAAGTGTCTGAACCGTATCGATGAAGTCTTGATTATCGGTGTGTTGTGCACCACATCAATGTCGAGGAGGCTATAGGATATTTAGGATTGGTTTCTATTCTTCTCACTCGAGATCGTGCCTTAGAGGCGTGTTGTAAGTTGAACCCTCGGCGAAATCTTTTCCCTTATCATTATGCCTCCGCGTAGGAGCAACCCGAGCCCGGGAGGGCAAGCGGCCGAGAGGCTGCGAGTAGAGTTCGGAGGGTGGCGAGGCACAGGCCCAATCATTACCTAGGGTAGTGCTTGTTCGGGGATTTCTGCGGCGTCACTAGCCCACAGAGTTTAGCACGATGTGGCGGTTCCTCTGCGTCCACGATATTTGAACCTTGGTTCCACGGCCAGAAACGATGAATATAGATTTCAAAGGCGACCTGTTACTAGCTATAGATTTGGCTACGGAAGATTATACCGATGTACCACGAGTCTTGATGACTACCTAAGAGAGGTTGTGCAAGAGTAATTCTTGATTGGGCTTGAGCATGGCACGTATGCGGGCTTATGTCTGGCGAAAAGCGTAGAGATTGTGGGTTAACCAGGGCGAGAAGAGGCGAGCGTGAAGGTCGCCGGTAACTTTCAAGGTGAGTATACCTTAAGTGCTATGTTACGATAGCGGTGTGTTAGTTGTGATTAGAATCATGGTGGGTTAGCAGAGTAAGATTTTGGGGATAGAGAAGGTGTGAGCCTTAGAGTGTTATCGTAAAGACCTTAGAGGTAAGGCCGTCTCGAGAAAGGTGTAGTGTTATGTTTGACCCTTATAGGAGTGCATAGTGCACGTGAGCTATGTTCGTGGGATAAGTCCCGAGTGGCGTGATTTGAAGGAAGGTAGTCGAGCTAAGAAGACCGCGGGTTTTAAGTAACGTGTTTAGTAAGATTGTTCGCCCGGGGAGATGGTATTTCGCGCTTAGGAGTCGGGGTTGAGGCTACGTCTTGGGTCAACCAGCGGTAGGTTTGGTGGTGAAGTCGGTTGTGGTGGTCCCTCTTTGTGTTAGGGTCATGAGGGTGTTAGGCCCGTGTTTAGTTAGCCCGTGCAAGTTCGTGGATGCGTTCGACCGGTGGTACGGCGATGGGGCGACCTATCGTGTTCTTGGTCGGTCGTTCCTCGGCGGTGTTGATGTTATCGAAAAGGTTGTGAGGTTGCAGGGTGCCTACCTTCACCTTATGACGGACGATGGAGCCAGTGCAGCTGTTTCTCTTCACGGGAGTTTGTACGAGCGGGGCTAGGAACTTCGGGTGAGTCTCGTATCGCGTTCGCCTCGGGCGGTGTTTTGATTTGAGGTAGCCGTGAGATCGTTGTCTCGGTTGAGGAGTGTTTAAGCTACCATTTCGGTGTTCGGATGTCGTCTTGCGGCGCCTTGTAGAAGCGAGAAATGCAAGTTGCGGTCGATTGGTTCGATGTTGGCGGGGTTGAGATAGTTGGTTGAGCTTGTTCCGGTGTGGATAGTGAAGCTTGTCTAGAAGAAGTTACGGCGGCTCGGAGGAATTGCGCGGATAATCGGCGGCGGCGCTTAGAGTTCGAGTTGACGGTCGGTCTTCTTGAAAGTACCACCGGGCGGTGTGGCGAGTTTTGGAAGCGAAGGAACTTAGCGAGTTACTTTGGTCGCTGTGAGTTCATGTGAAGAATAGGCGGGTTGCCTATATGTTAGCATTTGCCGTCCGACTTAGGAGGAAGGGCGTCCGATCTTCGTATTGTTATGTTGGGAAAGTATCGAAGATCCATCGAGAATGATCGATTAATGATGACCACGTTAGAGATAGTAACCAGAGTTTTGGATACTAAGCGATATCGGAAATGTGATAAGAATCAAGTGTACAACGACTTGGTGATCGCGTGCGGCCGGTACCGTTTGTTGGAGTCGTCGGAGCAAGGCTCGCGACAAAGTGACAAAAGTAGTATTATTTGTGGTGATGTAGAGGTGTTTCCTCGTGGACTTAGATGTAAGTGTTGCGCGGTATTTACGTGGCGGTATGGCGGGATTGTTTCGTAAGTATAGTAGTGAAGACTATCTTGGCGCGCGTTTGTTTGAGACTTAGAAGGAACATTCGGGACGAATGTTTCTAAGGAAGAATGTTATACCCGTAGTTCGAGGTATGTATGCAGGGCGTGCGTGCGAGAATCTGACAGAAAGATTGGAAAGGAAGAAGAGGTGAATTTTCCACGGAAAAGTTTCGGTTTTGTGAAGGAAAAAGGTTCGTTTATGGGAATTGGATTCCCAGTTTGGTATTCGGACTTCTGGAATATTAGAGAATTATGGAATTTTATTTTGAAAATGGTCACGTGGGGCCACGGGAGAAATTCTGGTTTTGTGGGGCCGCTTTGATTTTGAGATTTTGGCGTTTTGGATATTTCGGAAGGCGAAATATTTTGGGCGAATCGGGGCGACACGTGTCACCCCGTGTGGCACCTTTGGGCGAAATATGTTTGTGCCTGACACGGTTAGAGTCGTTTTTAAAGCGTTTTCCACGACTTTCGTAGGGAATTTCGGCTATGTCATTAAGTATTTTTGCGGATTTTTCGAGAGGCGGAACATTTTGAACCAACGAGAGGCGGCGCTTGGCACCTCATTGGTGGGCAAAGTGGGCGGCATGGACGATTTGGGGAGGGCAAGTGGGAGATATTTTTGGTAGATATTTTGTGTGCAAGTTGGCTAGGACACTTGGGTAAATCTTGGCCCTACACTTGCTAGGCACTTGGCTAGATCTTGGCCATTGGTTGGCCTTGGCTTGTGCTATAAATACCCCTCTCCTTTGATGAACTTCCCGTCAAATGCCTAAGTCTTGAGAGCCTTCCCCTCCCTTTTCGTGAGGCCCCCAGCGAGAGTTCCCCACAGTGGGGGTAGGCGAGGTAGCCACACTCGCTGTGGTGTGGCGTGGGTACCCCACTGCTAGTTTGTTTCATATAATACCACTCTTGGTAGAAATACTCTCAAAGTATTGTTATAATGCCCAATTACCTTAGCCATATACCTTGTAGTATTCTAAGGTTATACCTTCTAAAGCCAGTTATACTATTATACTTCCGTCGGTCACAAAACCGAAACCACAGGAAAATCTCCATAGTCAGTTGGAGTTTTGTGTAGAAGTTAGTTAGAACTTCTAAGGGTGGTTTAGAGCGGGTTGGGCGCTCGGAGTTGGAGCTAAGCGATTGCCCGGGATCGACTTTAAACTCGGATAATTATGGGCTTATCGAGGTAATTATCTTGTCCCCTATTGTAATTGGAAATTACATGTTGTTAGATGTATAGTAGAAGTATACTATATAGTCTTGATTTGTAATTACATAGGGTGTATTCTGATAGACTTGTGTAGTAGTGTAGTGGAGTAGAATTGTACAGTTAGGGTTAGATGTATAACCCCTGGTTGGCTTGGTGGCGGCCTCGTTAGAGGAGGAGGTTTCTGTTGTTGCGGGAGAGTCTTTGCGAAATTTACGTAGAAAGTTCTACGATGAGACCTAATGTTAATAAGCGCCTTGTGGCCTTATAGGTTGAAGTACTACGTGTGGCGCGTTCTACTTGGCTTAGGAGTGGCCGGCGGCGAGGTACTCGGAGCATTTTGCTATTAGTCGATAATCGTCGCGAGGTATGTGAACCTCTTCCTATCTCTAGCATGATATGTGTGAACTATGTAATGCGGTGAGCGTACGTGTGCTAAATGTGTTTGAATGGTTTAAAACATAAAGTGTTATAACGGCTTTATGGGAAGTTGGTTATATGACTTTATGTTAGTAAGAAAATACATGTGGTTTTAAGAGGTAAGCGATTTGAACTATAAGCGGCTTGTTATATGATAAGAAAGAACTTGAAGTATTTTCAAAGATTTTGAATCATTTTGAAAGAGAAGTAATACTTGGTGTTTGAAAACTTAAGAGTTATACTAGCTTTATGGGAAGTTAGGTATAACGGCTTAAGAATGCTTTCTTGATTTGAATGTGTATCGACAAACCAACTGCGGCGTTAATAAAAGGAAATGTTTTGAATAATTAAGTATTATGAAAACCGTTAGAAACTTCCATCTGCGTAGAAGCTAAGATGAGACAAAATGATATTTCTAGATCATGGCTTTGTAATAAGATTGTTATAAACAAGAATATCCTACTCACATATAAGGCTTATGTTTCTCAGTTGTTTAAAGAGAATTATATTCTTAAATGAATAAGACTATGAACTACGAAACCTTTCTAAAAATAAGAAAGCGTGAACATTTGAAATTAGGCAAACTTGGGCGTTTGAAAAATAATGTTGTTACTTGATTTTACAAAGAGAAGTAATTGATTTACTTTAAAAGGATAGTCACTCTATTTTATACTACGGGTATTGTGTGACATTGTGAAATAGCGTATCTTTTAAAGAGTTGATGTATGAAGTACTTTGGGGATAAAAACCGATTTTGTTAATCATATAGTAGAAGGTACCTTGTGTGAACAACTTGATTGTATTGGTTTGTGATAGCCTTGTAATACTTTCTTGATTGCGTTGATAAGTAAGCGTGTTGGGATGCTACGTGTGTTAGTATCTTGTGATGTTTGTGTGAAGGGTTTCCTTGATTGTGCTTATTAACTATCGGTCGTTATGATAGTATTGTGGCATTAATCTCTTGAGATGATTAGGGGTTAAGCGCCTCCGTCTGGGGTAGACTCGGCGGTCGATGGACGTATGATGGGAGAATACCTCATGCAGGTCCCGGGGGGCTATGCGGAACTACGAGAGTTCCAGGTTAGTGTCCGTCCTTTATGGGCATGCGGTCGCTTGTGGCGTGCGGTGCGAAGTCGGGGCGATGCGGGGAGTAGCTACCCTCGATGCGGGGATGCCTGCATGCGGGCGATGAGATTGGCCTATGCGGGCTGCGGGAAGTTCGAGGACTAGCGCGCGCATTAGATCTGCGGGCAAGTGGCGGCTTTGATCATGTAATGATGCAGACAGATCTTATAATCTGATTCATGACCTTGTTGAGTGCGTAGGTGTTAGTAAACGGCTATGCGCCGTACTTACCGTCACGGTGTTATTATAGCGCAGGTGGGACACGGTGTTCATGTGTGTTCCTTGGAACTTTTATATCATAAAGCTGGCGGTGAGAATGTGTCCCAGGGCACGATTGATGTTGTGGCGTGAGACCATTTGATATGTTCTTTGGTGATGACTTGAGGCGTGAGTCACGACTTGATATATTTGCTTAGTTATTGTAAAGCGTAGTTTGGTCATCATACATGTCTCTGCTTTATAGACTATTATGATTTCATTTGCGGTATTTTTAGTTTCACATGTACTAAATTTTTGTTATGCGACCTCCTTGAGAAGTGCGTTAATGCCGCGAGTTGAGTACACGATCGTTGATCCTAGCTCTCGAGTCACGGTTCGGCGTTTGGGAAGCTCCGTTTCTCGGAGGCTTATCGGTGGTGTAGTCCCTGCGTAGTAAGTGTTTACATTCGGGGTTTGGCGGGGCCACGTCCGCCATTGTTGTCATATCATTCTTAAGTGCAAAATCTTGTTGTGGGCATGGTTTGTAAAAAGATTAAAGCATTCATGTTAAAAGTTGTCATTTATATATATCTTAGAAAGGCAAGTTTTCCTGATTATTGTTTTATATACATTATCTCATATGGTTGTGTTTGTTCCGCTGATTACTCTGATGTATGTCTACTTGGGTGCCCGGGGTAAGGCACCAGTCACGGGCCCCGGTTCGGGTCGTGACAGGTTTGACCAATGCTCCTGCGGTTTTTATGGATTTGATTAACCGAGTGTTCAAGCCATTTTTGGATACGTTTGTGATAGTATTCATTGATGACATCTTGGTTTATTCACTTCGGGCGGAGCATGCGGAGCATTTGAGGTATCTTTGAGAGTTCTCGGGACCAGCGATTATCACGAAGTTTTCCAAATGTGAGTTTTGGTTGGCTTGGTGGCATTTCTTGGAGCACATTGTAGGGTGATGGTATTCGGGTGGATACGGCGAATCGAAGCGATCGGGAGTTGGCCTAGACCTCTTACTCCGGCAGTGCGCGGCTTTACGGGCCTTGCGAGTTACTATCGGAGGTTCGTGGAGAAGTTTGCTTCTATTTGGCACCTTTGACCAAGTGACTCGAGAAGGAGCTAAGTTTGATGGTGATGCTTGTGGCGAGGGTTTCCGATTCTTGAAGGAAGTGGCGACCGCCCAGATTCTTACTCTTCGAAGTGCAGCGGCTATGTGGTGTATTGTGATCGTCGGGCATCGGGCTTGGATGTGTGTTGATGCAGCGGGGCAAGGTTATAGCGTCGCATCGGCGACTTAAGAAGCATGAGAGAACTACCCGCCATGATTTGGAGTTAGCGGCGGTGATTCACGCCTTGAAGATGCGGAGGCACTATTTGTATGGGGTTCGTGTGGATATTTACCCGACCACAGAGCCTCGGTATATCTTCGGCGAGAGAGATGAACTTACGACGAGAGCGGTGGTTAGAATTACTCGAGGATTATGATGTCGATATCTGTACCACCCGGGGAAGGCGATGTTGTGGCGGATGCCGCCAGTCGTAGGTCGATGGGAGTATATCGGAGGTGCGGCGAGAGAGGAGGGCATGGTCGCGAGTTACATCGATTAGCGAGCCTTGGAGTCCGATTGATTGGTTACGATAGCGGTGGGGTTCGATTTGAGAGGTTGCCGAGTCTTCCATCGTCGAGGAGGTGAAGAGGCGGTTTGAGGATCGGTTTTGGCGGTATCGGGATCGACTCTTCGTGAGGAAGGTCCTTTTGAGGTAGCACTGATGGGGTGCTAAGGTTTGAGGCGAGTTGTGTGTTCCAGATATTGCAGGACTTAGGCAGCATGTTCTAGGGGAAGCACACCGCGCGCTTTACTATATCCATCCGGGGTCGACAAAGATGTACCACGACCTCAAATCTGTGTATTGGTGGGATGGCTTGAAGAGGGACGTTGCAGAGTTTGTGGCTCAGTGCCCGTGTTGTCAGCAGGTGAAGATAGAGCATCAGAGGCCTGGTGGATTATTGCGAGCGATAGAGATCCCGACACGGAAGTGGGAGGTGATCAACGTGGACTTTATCACGGGGTTACCTCGCACTCAGGAGACATGATTCTATCACGGGTTATCGTCGACGGTGTGAAATCAGCCCACTTTCTTCGATCGGGGCGACTTTCGGTCGAGATTATGCGGACTTTACATCAGAGATCGTGAGGCGTATGG
Organism: Przewalskia tangutica; assembly: GCA_029844215.1. Taxonomy (NCBI): domain Eukaryota; kingdom Viridiplantae; phylum Streptophyta; class Magnoliopsida; order Solanales; family Solanaceae; genus Przewalskia; species Przewalskia tangutica. The sequence continues at coordinate 73,853,053 of CM056727.1, forward strand.
AGTCCCTATTTCTATCATATCGAGCAGGAGCCCGGTTCTGGCTAACACGAAGGTCTTTTGAAGGGTTTAGGGGCCTTGGTGAGCACAGTGCGTATTCCATCCTCGAGCAGACGGACAGGCGAGCGCCTTATCGGACTGCGAGGATATCTTTGCGAGCCTATGTTATTGACTCGAGTGGTGGGAGGATCATTTGCCTCTAGTTGAGTTTGCGTATAATAATAGCTACCACTCGGTATTCGGATGGCGCCTTATGAGGCTTTGTATGGGAGGAAGTGCGGATCGCCGATAGGCTGGTTTGATGTGGGCGAGTGCGATTAGTAGGACGGACTGGTTGTGAAGCGATGAATAAGGTGAAGCTTATCTAGGAGCGGCTATTGACAGCTCAGAGTCGACAGAAGTCGTATGCAGATCATCGTCGTCGGCATCTGGAGTTTGAGGTTGATGATTGGGTTTTCCTGAAGGTGTCACCCATGAAGGGTGTGATGAGATTTGGCAGGAAAGAAGCTCATTAAAGTACATTGGGTCTTATCAGATTGTCCGCAGGGTAGGCAAGGTTGCCTATGAGTTGGATCTGCCGTCCGATCTGGAGGCAGTGCATCCGGTTTTTCATGTTTCTATGCTGAGGAGATGTATCGGGGATCCATCTATAGTACACCTGATTGACGATGTCCAGGTGACCGAGGGGTTATCGTATGAGGAGATTTCCATAGCGATACTTGATCGTCAGGTTAGGCGTCTGCGGACGAAGTATGTGGCTTCCGTCAAGGTCTTATGGCGGAACGAGCACAGAGAGGAGATGACGTGGGAAGCGGAGGAGGACATGAGGCGGTATCACTTATTCCCCACCTCGGGTAACTTACTTTCCTACTTGTTGATTTCAATTACCATATGTACTTAAGTGTTGTATTGTGGCCATGTGTGGCATTTGCAAACTGTTTACGTTATGAGGGACTTTATCGTTATATGTCTTAAGAAGGAACATTCGGGACGAATGTTTCTAAGGAGGGGAGAATGTTATACCCCGTACTTCCAGAGTATGTATGCGAGGACGTACGTACTATTATTCAAGCCCTAATTAGGTTAAGAATGAACTTGTGAACTTTCGACGGAAAAGATTCCGAACCTTGTGAAGGAAATTCTACGTTTTTAATATTTTAACCGATTACGAATTTTTCCGTGAGACGAAATATTTTGGACCAATAGGAGGGCGACATGTGTCACCCTTAGTTGGCATGGGTTGGACGAAATAATGGCCTAGTGGACAAGTCAAATGGTCAAGTCTTGCAAAGATATTTTTGGGTTAGTGGGAGTAGGTGGTGTGGACGGTTTGCTTGTGTTAGTGAAGGCCACATGGCTCATTGTTGTGGGGGACATATGTTCCAATGTTGTGGTGGACATATGTCCCAACATTGTGGTGGACACTTGGTTGGAAGACCTCACTCTTCACATGGATCCAAATCTCCACCCTCCATTTGTGTTAATCTTGGCCCTTGGTGGTTCTATAAATACCCCCTCTTGTGCAAGACTTCTTCATTCACTTAACACTTCCAAGTCTCAAAAACTCTCTCTCCCTTGTAGTAGTGTTCTCGTCCCAACTCTCCCCCCCCCCCCTTCTTCCCTAGTTTCGTCCGAAGCACCCCTCTTCCCCCCTTCCTAGTTGTCTCGTCAAATACCCCCCCTCTTTGTAGAAAAAAATATTCTCCAAGTATGGTTACTATCCCAAAATACCTTAGCCAAATACCTTGTAGTATTCCAAAGTCACCTCTATACTAAAAGCCCAGAAATACTACCTTATATCCATTAGTCACAAAACGAAACCCTAAGGAAAATCTTCATAGTTGGTTGAAGTATTAGTAGAAGTTGTTTGGAAACTTCTAAGGGTTTCTTGGAGCTATCGGAGCGTGCAGAATAGGAGCTAAACCTTACTCAGGATCGACATTTATCTTGGATAATTTTTGGGCTTGTCGAGGTAAATATCTTGTCCTTCTATTGTAATTGGAGATTACATACTGTAGTAGTATAGAATTGAGTATAAGACGTATAGAAGGATGGTATAAAAGAAGAGAATTGTGCATTTTTACATGGGGTGTAATTCATGAGACTTGTGTAGTTTAACTTGGTAGCGAAGTCTTTGCCCGATTTTATAGAATAGAGAGAACCCTCTGCTTAGATTATTCTACAGAGTAGTCTAGACGTTGATAGACGTATTTGCCTATTATAGGTTTGTTATACCCCGTATTTCCAGAGTATGTACGTAGGGCGTACGTATTTAAATTTGAGCCTTAAGGTTTTGGCAAGATTCGAAATTTGGGCACAAGTGCCGAAAAGAATCGTTTTTCGACGAAACGTTTTACTAAACTTGCGAAGGGAAAATTTCGGCTATGTCATTTATAATTTTTGCGGATTTTTCCGAGAGACGTAACATTTTGGACCAACGGGAGGGTGACATGTGTCACCCTCACATTGGAAGCTTAGGGACGGCAATGGGACGAAATAAGGGCACTTTAGTTGGTAGGATATTTTGTGCAAGTTGGTGTGGTAGATGGATAAGGTGCACATGGCTTAATCCTAGCCTACACTTGCCTAACACTTGGAAGAATCTTGGCCATTGGTTGGCCATTCCTTGACCTATAAATACCCCTTAGTTGATGAACTTTCTTCATCCAAAATCATTTTCCAAGTCTTGAAATCTCTTCCCTTTGTGAGTTAAAATCGTCCAAACCCTCCCCTTTGAGAAAGGCCCTTGGCAGCTTCCTCCCCTTTGTAGTGTTCTAGCTGGGGTACCCACTAGCCTAGTTGTCTCGTATAAATACCCCTTTTTGTGGTATAGAAATACTCTCCAAGTATTGTTATAATGCCCAAATACCTTGGCCCAAATACCTTGTAGTATTCCCAAGGTTACACTTATACAAAAGCCCAAATACTATTATACTTCCTTTAGCCACTAAACGAAACCCTTTGGAAAACTCTTCATAAGTAGTTGAAGTGTTTAGTAGAAGTTGAGTATAACTTCTAAGGGTTTATTGGAGCACTCGGAGCGTGCAATTAGGAGCTAAACCTTGCTCAGGATCGACTTATAACTTGGATAATTTTGGGCTTATCGAGGTAAACACTCTTGACCTTCTATTGTAATTAGAAATTACATGTTGTTGGAATATATAGTTGAAGTATACTATATAATACTTACGGCAATGTCTTTTGACTTAAGCCTGAATAATACTTACGGCAATGTCTTTTGACTTAAGCCTGAATAATACTTACGGCAATGTCTTTTGACTTAAGCCTGAACTTTAAGAAAGCTGACTGTAATTACTTAGGTGTATTCAGATGGGCTTCGTATAGCATTACTGTGAAGTAGAATTGTACACGTCCGGTTAAACGTGTAAACCCCCCCCCCCCTGGTTGGCTTGGTAGCCGGCCTCGATAGAGGAGGAGAATTACGCTGTTGCGGGGGGGGGAGGTGCTGCCGAATTTTCTGTAGAATATTCTACGTCGGGATCTAAAGATATTAATAGGCGCCTTGTGGACTCTATAGGTTGTAGTACTACGTGTGGAGTGATCTGCTTGGCTTAAAGTGTATTCGACGGTTTGAGGTACTTGGAGCGTTTTGCTATTAGTCGATAATCGTCGCGAGGTATGTGAACCTCTTCCTATCTGTTCTAGCATGATATGTGTATAACTATATAGTACGGTAGACGTACATGTGTTAAATGTATTTGATTGTTTTTAAACATAAAGTGTTATAACGGCTTTATGGGAAGTTGGTTATAACAGCTCTATGTAAATGAGAGAGAAATGCTTTGTGGTTTTTTTTAAAAAGATAACTGATTTGAATTATAACCGACTTGATGTGTGATAATAAAGAACCTTGAAGTATTCTAAAAGATTAAGAAACCTTTTTGAAAGAAGTGTATACTTGGCTTGAAAACATAAGAGTTATACCAGCTTTATGAGAAGTTAGGTGTAACGTCTTAAGAGAGATAAAAAGAATGGTTTAATGGTTTAGAAGTTAAGAGACTTGACTTAATATGGATGTTTGTGTGAAACCTCATTCGTGAGTAATGAGTACTTGGTTTTTGAAAGGAATAATGTTTCTTGATTTGGAAATCGAATGTGTATCGACAAACCAACTGCGGCGTTAATAAAGGAAAATGTATTGAATAATTAAGTATTATTAAAACCGGTAGAAACCTCCATCTGCATAGAAGCTAAGATGAGACAAAATGATATTACATTTTCTAGATCATGGTTGCTTAATAAGATTGATTATGAACAAGAATAACCTACTACTTTATGGCATATGTTACTCAATTGTTTTAAAAGAGATTAAGACATTGAACTATGAAACTTTTCAAAAAGAGACTTGTGTAATTGAAATTAGGCAAAGCTGGAACTTTAGGGAAAAGAAAGGCATTGTGTTGTCTTAAAATGGTTTAAAACATAAGGTGTTATAAACTTTATGGGAAGTTGGTTATAACGACCTTATGAAAACAAAAGAAAGGTTTTATCATTGGTTTTAATGTGGTAACTTAACTTTAAAGAGAAGTGTTTTGGTCAAAAAGAAGGCATGGTGTTGCCTTAATTTGGTTTTAAAAAGGAAAGTATGGAAGTTGTTTTGGTTTACTTAAAAGATATAAGTCACTCTATTTTTATACTACGAATTGTCGGGTGACTTTTATAAAAGGAATTTAACGTCGTAGTACTTTAGAGTTAAAACAGGACTTGGGCATAAAATGAAAGTACTTGAGTTGTGTATAAACTTGCTATGCTTGTTGTTGTGAAACTTGCCTATGCTTGTTGTTGTGAAACTTACTATGCTTGTTGTTGTGAAACTTGCCTATGCTTGTTGTGATAGCCTTTGTTGTGCAAGAATTGTGTTTCTATACTCTGGCGTCTCTCGATGGAGGTCGGTTGACTGTTGAGAACTTATTTGGGCGTCTTGGCGTGATGCGGAGAAATTCCGCGAATGCGTTCTGTTGATAGTGTTACTTTTGCTAATCGCTTTGGACATACGACACGATCGTGGCGCGCGGGTATGCTTCCACTTTGATTTCCGCCTTGTTATCTTATTGTTCCGCTTTGGACATATCGACACGATCGTAGCGCTGCGGGTATGCTTCCATTTGGAATCTTTGTCTTATTGTTTCCACTTTGGACTCTTGACACGATCGTGGCGCGCGGGTATGCTTCCATTTGGAATGTTGTCTTATTTGTTCCCTTTGGACATCGACACGATGCGTAGCGCGGGTATGCTCCATTTGGATTCTTTGTCTTGTTGTTATCATATCATAGGCTGGCGATGAGGAAAGGTACTCAGGCGGGATTGATGTTGTGGGCGTGAGACCACGAATTGATATAATCATTATGTGTGTGTCTTGTAGTTTGGTTATCATACTTGTCTCTGCTTTTATAGACTATTATGATTTCATTTCTGATATTTCTGATTTCACATACTTGGTACTGTTATCTTGACCTCGCCGGGAGCCGTTCATCTGCCGCGGTAGAAGTACATCATTTGTCGATCCGCGTTTAGGATCTCATTTAGCGTTTTGGGAAGCTCCGTTTTGTCGGAGGCTTAACTTTGGTATGTTACCACAGTCCGTAAGTTCTTATGCGTTGAGGTATGGCGAGGCCTGTCGTCATAGTTGTTGTATAAATCTTAGAGTGCATGAGCTTTATTGTGGGCGAGTGTAAGGATTATGCTATTCAAATGTTTATATATATATGTTGGGAGCGGCCGTTTTGGTTGGCCTATTTGCTTTATTTATCATGTCTCTTGTTTCATATTTATGCTTTATGTTCGCTGATTTTCTCACGATGTTGTATCACTAGGGTGCGGGTAGGCACGATCCACGAACCGGTTGGTCGTGACAAAGTGGTATCGAAGCGATTAATTCTCGGAAAGTGTCTGAGACCGTGTCTAGTAGAGTCTTGATTATCGGTGTGTTGTGCACCACATCTATAATCGAGAGGCTATAGGACATTTAGGATTAGTTTCCATTCTTCTCATTCGAGATCGTGCCTTAGAGTGTGTTGTAAGTTGGACCCTGACATATCTCGTTTTTACGATTATGCCTCGCGCAAGGCAACCCGAGAAGGGCAAAGCGGCGAAGGAGATCTGAGTAGAAGCGGCGATCTCTACGAGACCACAATACTGAGCCTCGATCCTACAGTGAGGCGAGAGAGATGGGTTACAAGAGATGGCGATTAATGGCGAGGTTGTGGCGAACTTGAGATAAGCTGGGCCGGCGATTCGATCCAGTAGCACCGTAGTTCAACCGGCGAGCGGTTTGAGACTACGCGATTTTACGAGTGTAACGCGAGTTTTATGGGTCGAGGCACGAGGATGATCCGCGAGTTCATCCGGCGATTCTGACGGATCGTGAGTGATCGAGGCCTCGGAGACGAGTCGGTGGTCTGAGTTCGCATCGGTGCGTGATACGCGATCGATTGGTTTGATTCGTGGGAGCTGTCGGGAGAGAATGCAACAGGCTGCGGGGCGAGTTCTCAGGCATTTCTTGCACACTTCTTGCCGCCACAAATGAGAGGGCTCGGTAACGATTTTTGGTGTTGCGTGAAGCAGTCTGATGCGGGAGTACAATGTGAGTTCGACTCATTGGCGATGCGTCCCACATTAGTAGCTAGTATGGAGGATCGAGTCCACGATATGTTATAGGGCTCGATGATTACCTAGCGAGTTATTGGTGTAGCTCTTGGTAGGGCATGGACGTGCCGCATGCGAGCTTATGCACTTGGAGGTGAGGCGGAGAAATCGGCGGAATGACGAGTCGAGAAGAGGCGAGCTGCGAGGTCCTTTGGTGATTTCGAGCGCACCGCCGGCGAACTAGTTATGCGCCTCGCCCGATCTGAGTGGTCTACAATCTTGAGCGTCGAGTTTTGAGGCGGTCGGGGCTCGAGGTTCAATTTCGGGAAGCGGGGTGTTAACGGTGAAGCCACCTACCTCGTTGTGACATTGTGGTAGACTCCGCGATGGGAGTGTCGTGCTAGTCAGAATTTGTTTTACATGCGGCAGCGAGGCCATTTTGGGAGAAATTGTCCGAGCCGAGTGTGGTAGGATAGAACAGACTCTGGGATCGATTGCGGGTTCTTCACCTTCCATAGGCGGGATGTTCATACAGCGGGCCACGGTAGAGTCGCGGTGGAAGTTCGATTTTAGCGGTCCTCTGAATCGCCTATTTTCAGTATATCCTTAACCTACAGAGACTTGTATGTATTGATGTTATGATAATGTGTTAAGTGTTATGTTCGGATAAGCTTTGTGCAAAAATGTGATTTAGAAACACAGTTTGTGAAAAGGGGTAAGCACAGGGTGAGTGAAAATGATGAACCTTAGAATATTACCGTTGAGACCTTAGATGTAAGGCCGTCTTGAGTACAAGTTTTTGCAAGTGATCCTTGTCGGAGTGCATTTTATGCCTAGAATGTATTGTGTGATAAGTCCCTGGGTAGTGTGAAATGGAAGTGGTAGCTTCGCGACTGTAGAGTAAGATTGTTCGGATCGGAAACAAGAGCTTGATGCGTTAAGTGGGTCGGGTTGGGGCCATGCTGCGGGCCAACCCGCGGCCTGTTTTGGGGTTGGGTCAGCTCTGGGTGGTCCCGCCAGGTGGTAGGGTCACGAGGGTGCTAGGTCCAAGTTTAGATGACCGTCGTATGAGTTGTGGATATGTTCGACCAGAATCGGTTCGTGAAGGCCGGGAATGGCCTTAGAAGAAAGTGAAGCTAGTAAGATGACCAAGTTTGGAGGTTGTGACTCCAAAGTGTTGGGAACTGAAGCGATTACTGAAGTGTAGTACGTATACTAGAAGAGTTCAAGTGTTCGAGAAGAGCACGACGAGTAAGGAGGGAAGAGAACGTGTGTTATTACGTGGCCAGGTGTGGCGTTGACAACTTGTTAGAAGGAACTTCTTCGTTATCTGTTTCGAGAAAGAACATTTGGGACGAATGTTTCTAAGGAGGGGAGAATGTTATACCCCGTATTTCCAGAGTATGTACGTAGGGCGTACGTATTTAAATTTGAGCCTTAAGGTTTTGGCAAGATTCGAAATTTGGGCACAAGTGCCGAAAAGAATCGTTTTTCGACGAAACGTTTTACTAAACTGCGAAGGAAAATTCGGCTATGTCATTTATAATTTTGCGGATTTTTCGAGAGGCGTAACATTTTGGACCAGCGGGAGGGTGGCATGTGTCACCTCACATTGGAAAGCTTAGGGGCGGCAATGGGACGAAATAAGGGCACTTTAGTTGGTAGGATATTTTGTGCAAGTTGGTGTGGTAGATGGATAAGGTGCACGTGGCTTAATCCTAGCCTACACTTGCCTAACACTTGGAAGAATCTTGGCCATTGGTTGGCCATTCCTTGACCTATAAATACCCCTTAGTTGATGAACTTTCTTCATCCAAAATCATTTTCAAGTCTTGAAATCTCTTCCCTTTGTGAGTTAAAATCGTCCAAACCCTCCCCTTTGAGAAAGGCCATGGCGAAAGCTTCCCCTCCCTGTAGTGTTCTAGCCGTGGGGTACCCACTAGCCTAGTTGTCTCGTATAAATACCCCTTTTTGTGGTATAGAAATACTCTCAAGTATTGTTATAATGCCCAAATACCTTAGCCCAAATACCTTGTAGTATTCTCAAGGTTACAACATACAAAAACCCAAATACTATTATACTTCCTTTGCCACTCATGAAACCCTTTGGAAAACTCTTCATAAGTAGTTGAAGTGTTTAGTAGAAGTTGAGTATAACTTCTAAGGGTTTATTGAGCACCTCGGAGCGTGCAATTAGGAGCTAAACCTTGCTCGGGATCGACTTATAACTTGGATAATTTTGGGCTTATCGAGGTAAACACTCTTGACCTTCTATTGTAATTAGAAATTACATGTTGTTGGAATATATAGTTGAAGTATACTATATAATACTTACGGCAATGTCTTTTGACTTAAGCCTGAATAATACTTACGGCAATGTCTTTTGACTTAAGCCTGAATAATACTTACGGCAATGTCTTTTGACTTAAGCCTGAATAATACTTACGGCAATGTCTTTTGACTTAAGCTTTGAATAATACTTACGGCAATGTCTTGCGACTTAAGCTGAACTTTAAGAAGAACTGACGTAATTACTTAGGGTGTATTACGAGACTTGTATAGCATTCTTGTGAAGTAGAATTGTACGTCAGGTTAAGCGTGTAAACCCCTGGTTGGCTTGGTAGCGGCTCGATAGAGAGGAGAATTACGCCATTGCGGGGAGGAGTCTTGCGAATTTTACGTAGAATATTCGTCGGGATCTAAAGATATTAATAGCGCCTTGTGGACTCTATAGGTTGTAGTACTACGTGTGGAGTGATCTGCTTGGCTTAAAGTGTATTCGACGGTTTGAGGTACTTGGAGCGTTTTGCTATTAGTCGATAATCATCGCGAGGTATGTGAACCTCTTCCTATCTGTTCTATCATGATATGTGTATAACTATGTAGTACGGTGAGCGTACGTGTGTTAAATGTATTTGATTGTTTTTAAACATAAAGTGTTATAACGGCTTTATGGGAAGTTGGTTATATGACTCTATGTAAATGAGAGAGAAATGCTTTGTGGTTTTTTAAAAGATAACTGATTTGAATTATAACCGACTTGATGTGTGATAATAAAGAACCTTGAAGTATTCTAAAAGATTAAGAAACCTTTTTGAAAGAAGTGTATACTTGGCTTGAAAACATAAGAGTTATACCAGCTTTATGAGAAGTTAGGTGTAACGTCTTAAGAGAGATAAAAAGAATGGTTTAATGGTTTAGAAGTTAAGAGACTTGACTTAATATGGATGTTTGTGTGAAACCTCATTCGTGAGTAATGAGTACTTGGTTTTTGAAAGGAATAATGTTTCTTGATTTGGAAATCAGAATGTTTATCGACAAACCACTGCAGCGTTAATAAAGGAAAATGTATTGAATAATTAAGTATTATTAAAACCAGTAGAAACCTCCATCTGCATAGAAGCTAAGATGAGACAAAATGATATTACATTTTCTAGATCATGGCTGCTTAATAAGATTGATTATGAACAAGAATAACCTACTCGCCTATGTCATATGTTACTCAATTGTTTTAAAAGAGATTAAGACATTGAACTATGAAACTTTTCAAAAAAGAGACTTGTGTAATTGAAATTAGGCAAACTGGAACTTTAGGGAAAAGAAAGGCATTGTGTTGTCTTAAAATGGTTTAAAACATAAGGTGTTATAACAGCTTTATGGGAAGTTGGTTATAACGACCTTATGAAAACAAAAGAAAGGTTTTATCATTGGTTTTAATGTGGTAACTTAACTTTAAAAGAGAAGTGTTTTGGTCAAAAAGAAGGCATGGTGTTGCCTTAATTTGGTTTTAAAAGGAAAGTATGGAAGTTGTTTTGGTTTACTTAAAAGATATAAGTCACTCTATTTTTATACTACGTATCGGGTGACTTTTATAAAAGGAATTTAACGTCGTAGTACTTTAGGAGTTAAAACCGGACTTGGGCATAAAATGAAAGTACTTGAGTTGTGTATAAACTTGCCTATGCTTGTTGTTGTGAAACTTGCCTATGCTTGTTGTTGTGAAAACTTGCATATGCTTGTTGTTGTGAAACTTGCCTATGCTTGTTGTTGTGAAACTTGCCTATGCTTGTTGTGATAGCCTTTGTTGTGCAAGAATTGTGTTTCTATACTCTGGCGTCTCTCGATGGAGGTCGGTTGACTGTTGAGAACTTATTTGGGCGTCTGCGCGATGCGGAGAAATTCCGCAATGCGTTCGCGTTGATAGTGTTACTTTTGCTAATCGCTTTGGACATCTCGACACGATCGTGGCGCGCGGGTATGCTTCCACTTTGATTACGCCTTGTTATCTTATTGTTCCCTTTGGACATCACGACCACGATCGTAGCGCGCGGGTATGCTTCCATTTGGAATCTTTGTCTTATTGTTTCCCTTTGGACCCTCGACACGATCGTGGCGCTGCGGGTATGCTTCCATTTGGAATGTTGTCTTATTTGTTCCCTTTGGACATCACGACACGATCGTAAGCGCGGGTATGCTCCCATTTGTATTCTTTGTCTTGTTGTTATCATATCATAGGCCATTGGCGGTGAGAAGGTACTCAGGCGGGATTGATGTTGTGGGCGTGAGACCACGAATTGATATAAGCATTATGTGTGTATCTTGTAGTTTGGTTATCATACTTGTCTCTGCTTTTATAGACTATTATGATTTCATTTCTGATATTTACTGATTTCACATACTTGGTACTGTTATCGACCTCGCCCGGGGGCCGTTCATCTGCGGTAGAAATCATCATTTGTCGATCCGCGTTTAGGATCTCAGTTCCGCGTTTAGGGAAGCTCCGTATTCTCGGAGGCTTAACTGGTATGTTACCACAGTGCTGTAAGTTCTTATGCGTTCAGGGTATGGCGGGAGCCTGTCGTCATAGTTGTTATATAAATCTTAGAAGTGCAGCCTTTGTTGTGGCGGTGTAAGGATTGTAACTATTCAAATGTTTATATATATATGTTGGGAGGCAGCCGTTTTGGTTGGCCTATTTGCTTTTATTTATCATGTCTCTTGTTTCATATTTATGCTTTATGTTCCGCTGATTTTCTCTGATGTTGTATCACTAGGGTGCCCGGGGTAAGGCACCAGTCACGGGCCCCGGTTCGGGTCGTGACAAAGTGGTATCAGAGCAGTTAATTCTCGGAAAGTGTCTACAGACCGTGTCTAGTAGAGTCTTGATTATCGGTGTGTTGTGCACCACATCTATAATCAGGAGGCTATAGGACATTTAGGATTAGTTTCCATTCTTCTCATTCTGAGATCGTGCCTTAGAGCGTGTTGTAAGTTGGACCCTCAGCGTATCTCGTTTTTACGATTATGCCTCGCGCAGCGGCCGGGCGAGAAGGGCAAAGCGGCGAGAGGAGATACGAGTAGAAGCGTGGCGATCTCTGAGACCACGATACACGAGCCTCGATCCTACGGTAGGCGAGAGAGACGGGTTACAATAGAGATGGCCCGATTAATGGCGGGGTTGTGGCGAACTTGAGGATAAGCCGGGCCAGCGATTCAGTCGATAGCACCGTAGTTCAACCCGGCGAGCGGTTTGAGACTACGGGATTTTACGAGTGTAACGCGAGTTTTATGGGTCGAGGCACGAGGATGATCGCGAGGAGTTCATCCGGCGATTCTGACGGATCGTGAGTGATCAAGGCCTCGGAGACCGAGTCGGTGGTCTGAGTTCGCATCGGTTTGCGTGATACATGATCGATTGGTTTGATTCGTGGGAGCTGTCGGGAGAGAATGCACTTCCGGGACGAGTTCTCAAAGGCATTTCTTGCACACTTCTTGCCGCCACAAATGAGGGCTCGGGCGAAAAGATTTTTGGTGTTGCGGCGAGCAGGCGTCTGATGCGGGAGTACAATGTGGAGTTCGACTCATTGGCGTGACGTCCCACATTAGTAGCTAGTATGGAGGATCGAGTCCACCGATATGTTCTGAGGCTCGATGATTACCTAGCGAGAGTTGTTGGTGTAGCTCTTGTAGGGCATGGACATTGCCGCATGCGAGCTTATGCACTTGGAGGTGAGGCGGAGAAATCGACGGAATGACCAAAGTCGGCGAAGAGGGCGAGCTGCAGGTCGCTGGTGATTTTCGAGGCGCACCGCCGGCAGCAGAACTAGTTATGCGCCTCGCCCGATCTGAGTGGTCTCTACAATCTTGAGCGTCGAGTTTTCGGGAGGCGGTCGGGGCTCGAGGTTCAGATTTCGGAGAAGCGGGGTGTTAACGGTGAAGCCACCTACCTCGTTGTGACATTGTGGTAGACTCGCGGTGGGAGTGTCGTGCTAGTCAGAATTTGTTTTACATGCGGCCAGCGGGCCATTTTGGAGAAATTGTCCGACCGAGTGTGGTAGGATAGCACAGACTCTGAGGATCGATTGCGGGTTCTTCACCTTCCATAGCTTGAGCAGGATGTTCATACGGCGGGCCCACGGTAGAAGTCGCGGTGGAAGTTCGATTTTAGCGGTCCTCTGAATCGCCTATTTTCGGTATATCCTTAACCTACAGAGACTTGTATGTATTGATGTTATGATAATGTGTTAAGTGTTATGTTCGGATAAGCTTTGTGCAAAAATGTGATTTAGAAACCTGGTTTGTGAAAAAGGGGTAAGCCTGGGGGTGAGAAAATGATGAACCTTAGAATATTACCGTTGAGACCTTAGATGTAAGGCCGTCTTGAGTACAAGTTTTTGCAAGTGATCCTTGTCGGAGTGCATTTTATGCCTAGAATGTATTGTGTGATAAGTCCCTGGGTAGTGTGAAATGGAAGTGGTAGCTTTCATGACCTGTAGAGGTAAGATTGTTCCGGATCGGGAAACAAGAGCTTGATGCGTTAAGTGGGTCGGGTTGGGGCCATGCTGCGGGCCAACCCGCGGCCTATTTTGGGGTTGGGTCAGCTCTGGGTGGTCCCGCCAGGTGGTAGGGTCACGAGGGTGCTAGGTCCAAGTTTAGATGACCATCGTATGAGTTGTGGATATGTTCGACCAGAATCGGTTCGGGAAGGCCGGGAATGGCCTTAGAAGAAAGTGAAGCTAGTAAGATGACCAAGTTTGGAGGTTGTGACTCCAAAGTGTTGGGAAGCGACGATCTTGAAGTGTAATACGTATACTAGAAGAGTTCAAGTGTTAGAAGAGCACGACGAGTAAGGAGGAAGAGAGAGCGTGTGTTATTACGTGGCGGTGTGGCGTTGACAACTTGTTAGAAGGAACTTCTTGCCGTTATACATTTGAGAAAGAACATTTGGGACGAATGTTTCTAAGGAGGAGAATGTTATACCGTATTTCCGGAGTATGTCGTAGGGCGTCGTATTTAAATTTGAGCCTTAAGGTTTTGGCAAGATTCGAAATTTGGGCACAGTGCAGAAAGAATCGTTTTTCGGCGAAACGTTTTACTAAACTGCGAAGGAAAATTAGGCTATGTCATTTATAATTTTGCGGATTTTTCGAGAGGCGTAACATTTTGGACCAGCGGGAGGGTGACATGTGTCACCTCACATTGGAAGCAGGCGGCAATGTGACGAAATAAGGGCACTTTAGTTGGTAGGATATTTTGTGCAAGTTGGTGTGGTAGATGGATAAGGTGCACATGGCTTAATCCTAGCCCTACACTTGCCTAACACTTGGAAGAATCTTGGCCATTGGTTGGCCATTCCTTGACCTATAAATACCCCCTTAGTTGATGAACTTTCTTCATCAAAATCATTTTCCAAGTCTTGAAATCTCTTCCCCTTTGTGAGTTAAAATCGTCCAAACCTCCCCTTTGAGAAAGGCCCTGGCCGAAAGCTTCCTCCCTTTGTAGTGTTCTGGTGGGGTACCCACTAGCCTAGTTGTCTCGTATAAATACCCCTTTTTGTGGTATAGAAATACTCTCCAAGTATTGTTATAATGCCCAAATACCTTGCCCAAATACCTTGTAGTATTCCCGAGTTACAACATACAAAAACCCAAATACTATTATACTTCCTTTAGCCACTAAACGAAACCCTTTGGAAAACTCTTCATAAGTAGTTGAAGTGTTTAGTAGAAGTTGAGTATAACTTCTAAGGGTTTATTGGACCTTTCGGGCGTGCGATTAGGAGCTAAACCTTGCTCAGGATCGACTTATAACTTGGATAATTTTGGGCTTATCGAGGTAAACACTCTTGACCTTCTATTGTAATTAGAAATTACATGTTGTTGGAATATATAGTTGAAGTATACTATATAATACTTACGGCAATGTCTTTTGACTTAAGCCTGAATAATACTTACGGCAATGTCTTTTGACTTAAGCCTGAATAATACTTACGGCAATGTCTTTTGACTTAAGCCTGAATAATACTTACGGCAATGTCTTTTGACTTAAGCCTGAATAATACTTACGGCAATGTCTTGCGACTTAAGCCTGAACTTTAAGAAGAGAAGCGAGCGTAATTACTTAGGGTGTATTACGGTGAGACTTGTATAGCATTCGTGAAGTAGAATTGTACGTCAGGTTAAGCGTGTAAACCCCTCCCCGGTTGGCTTGGTAGCGGCCTCGATAGAGAGGAGAATTACTGTTGCGGGGAGAGTCTTTGCCGAATTTTCTGTAGAATATTCTACGTCGGGATCTAAAGATATTAATAGGCGCCTTGTGGACTCTATAGGTTGTAGTACTACGTGTGGAGTGATCTGCTTGGCTTAAAGTGTATTCGACGGTTTGAGGTACTTGGAGCGTTTTGCTATTAGTCGATAATCGTCGCGGTATGTGAACCTCTTCCTATCTGTTCTAGCATGATATGTGTATAACTATGTAGTACAGTAGACGTACATGTGTTAAATGTATTTGATTGTTTTTAAACATAAAGTGTTATAACGGCTTTATGGGAAGTTGGTTATAACGACTACATGTAAATGAGAGAAATGCTTTGTGGTTTTTTAAAAAGATAAGCGATTTGAATTATAACCGACTTGATGTGTGATAATAAAGAACCTTGAAGTATTCTAAAAGATTAAGAAACCTTTTTGAAAGAAGTGTATACTTGGCTTGAAAACATAAGAGTTATACCAGCTTTATGAGAAGTTAGGTGTAACGTCTTAAGAGATAAAAAGAATGGTTTAATGGTTTAGAAGTTAAGAGACTTGACTTAATATGGATGTTTGTGTGAAACCTCATTCGTGAGTAATGAGTACTTGGTTTTGAAAGGAATAATGTTTCTTGATTTGGAAATCGAATGTGTATCGACAAACCAACTGCGGCGTTAATAAAGGAAAATGTATTGAATAATTAAGTATTATTAAAACCGGTAGAAACCTCCATCTGCATAGAAGCTAAGATGAGACAAAATGATATTACATTTTCTAGATCATGTTGCTTAATAAGATTGATTATGAACAAGAATAACCTACTTTATGGCATATGTTACTCAATTGTTTTAAAAGAGATTAAGACATTGAACTATGAAACTTTTCAAAAAAGAGACTTGTGTAATTGAAATTAGGCAAACTGGAACTTTAGGGAAAATAAAGGCATTGTGTTGTCTTAAAATGGTTTAAAACATAAGGTGTTATAACAGCTTTATGGGAAGTTGGTTATAACGACCTTATGAAAACAAAAGAAAGGTTTTATCATTGGTTTTAATGTGGTAACTTAACTTTAAAAAGAGAAGTGTTTTGGTCAAAAAAGAAGGCATGGTGTTGCCTTAATTTGGTTTTAAAAGGGAAAATATGGAAGTTGTTTTGGTTTACTTAAAAGATATAAGTCACTCTATTTTTATACTACGGGTATCGGGTGACTTTTATAAAAGGAATTTAACGTACGTAGTACTTTAGGGTTAAAACCCGGACTTGGGCATAAAATGAAAGTACTTCGAGTTGTGTATAAACTTGCCTATGCTTGTTGTTGTGAAACTTGCCTATGCTTGTTGTTGTGAAAACTTGCCTATGCTTGTTGTTGTGAAACTTGCCTATGCTTGTTGTTGTGAAACTTGCCTATGCTTGTTGTGATAGCCTTTGTTGTGCAAGAATTGTGTTTCTATACTACCGCGTCTCTCGATGGAGGGTCGGTGTCACGACCCGAACCTGGGCCCGTGACTGGTGCCTTACCCCGGGCACCCTAGTGATACAACATCAGAGTAATCAGCGGAACATAAAACACATACATGAAACAAATGAAGTACAAAACAGAAATCTGAGGAAAACTTGCCTTTCGGCATATATATAAATAACAACTCTTACAAATGAACAGTTTAATCCCTTTTACAAACCCTGCCCACAACAGTACTACAGACCTCTACGAATGATATGACAACAACGACGACGGGGCCGCCATACCTGAATGTAGCACCTAAAACAACGGGGACTATACGCGATAAGCCTCGGAGAAGCGGAGCTTTCCCAACGCTGAATGTGACCCTAGGCGAGGATCAACGGCGGGTGTACCTTTACTGCGGCATGAACGCAGCCCGAAGGAGGTCGATCTGACAGTGCAGTATGTGGCGAAAATAAATCATGCATGAAATCATAGCGATCATATAAAGCGGGAGACATGTATGATAACCAAACTACGATTTACAACAAAGCGATCATGTCAAGTCGTGACTCGCGCCTCAAGTCATCACTCAAGTATAACAATGGGTCTCGGGCCCACAACATCAATCATGCGTGGAATACCTTCCTCAGCTGCGATCACATGATATAAAGCACCAAGGAACACATGAACACGGGTCACTGTGTCATAATAAAGCGTGCGGGGTAAATGCGAAGGCATAGCCGACTACTAAAAACCCACGGTACCAGCAGTCATGAATCGTATCATAAGATCTGTCTAGGCCGTCACATGATCAAAGGCGGCCACTTGCCGCGATATCGATGTCTGGCGTCAACCACGGAACTCCGCGACTCGCATAGGCCAAACTCATAGGCCCGCATGAGGTATAACCCGCATCGAGGGTAGCTACTCCGGCGGCGTCACGGACTCGCCCGTCGCGTAGCCACAAGGACGCGTGACCACGCGGCGCGACACTAACACGGAACTCCGCGATTCCGCATAGGCCCTACGGACCGCATAAGGTATTCTCGAATCATAGGTCCATCGACCACTGAGTCTACCCGCGTCGGAGGCGACAACCTCGGAATATGTCACGATGGTGGCACAATACTATCATAACGACCGATAGTTAAGAAGCACAATCAAGGAAAACCCTTTACACAAACATCACAAGATACTATCACACGTAGCGTCCTAACATGATTACTTATCAAAGCAACGAGAAAGTATTACTGGCTATCACAATTCAATACAATCAAGTTATTCACACAAGGTACTTTCTACTTTAAGTTAACAAGTTCGAATTAATCCCCAAAGTACTTTATACAATAACTCTTTTAAAAGGTCGTCAAAAGTCACACAATACCGTAGTATATAAAAATAGAGTGACTATCTTTTAAGTAAACCAAAATACTTACCTTTGTAAAATCAAGTAACAACATTATTTTCCAAACGCCCAAGTTTGCCTAATTTCAAATGTTCACGTTTCTTATTTTAGAAAGGTTTCGTAGTTCGTAGTCTTATTCATTTAAGAATATAATTCTCTTTTAAACAACTGAGAAACATAAGTCTTATGTGAGTAGGATATTCTTGTTTATAACAATCTTATTACTGACCGTGATCTAGGAAATATCATTTTGTCTCATCTTAGCTTACATGCGGATGGAAGTTTCTCTGGTTTTAATAATACTTAATTATTCAAAACATTTCCTTTTAATGTATTGCAGTGGTTTGTCGATACACATCACGATTTCCAAAATCAAAAACATTCTTAAGCCGTTATACCTAACTTCCCATAAAGCTAGTATAACTCTTAAGTTTTCAAAAGAAACCAAGTATCACTCTTCTTTCAAAACGATTTAGAAATCTTTTGAAATACTTCAAGTTCTTTATTATCACACATCAAGCGATTATAAACAAATCATTTACCTTTTAAAAACCACAAAGTATTTTAGGACCTACATAAAGTCATTATAACCAACTTCCCATAAAGCGTTATAACACTTTATGTTTCAAACCAATCAAATACATTTAACACATGCGTCTACCGTACTACATAGTTCACACATATCATGCTAGAAGAGATAGGAAGAGGTTCACATACCTCGCGACAGTATCGACTAATAGCAAACGCTCAAGTACTTCCAACCGCTACTCCAGCCAGTAGATCGCGCCACACGTAGTACTTCAACCTATAAGGCCACAAGGCGCTTTATTAACATTTAGACCTCATCGCAGAACATTCTACGAAAATTCGGCACCTCCCCCATGCGGCGTAAATCTCCTCCTTTATCGAGGCGGCTACAAGCCAACCGGGGGTTACACATCTAACCCGAAGTACAATTCTACTCGCGAGAAAAGCTACACAAGCTCTTTATGTCTGATCCATGTAAATCTGATTCGATTACTCTTCTTTCAAAGCGGTTTCTTATTATTCAGCTTAAGTCAAAAGACATTGCCGACAACAACGTTCAGTTCTACATATAGTATACTTCAATTATAGTCTAACAATCATGTAATTTCCAATTACAATAGAGGGACAAGATATTTACCTCGATAAGCCCATAATTATCCAAGTATAAAGTCGATCCTGGGCAATCGTTTAGCTCGACTCAGGCGCTCAACCCGCTCTAAACCACCCTTAGAAGTTCTAACCAACTTCTACACAATACTCAACGGACTATGGAGATTTTCCTAGGGTTTGGTTTTGTGGACCGGGAAGTATAATAGTATTTCAGGGCTTAGTATAGGTATAACCTTAGAATACTACAAGGTATCTGGCTAAGGTAATTTGGGCATTATAACAATACTTTTGAGAGTATTTCTACACCACAAAGGGGTATTATACGAAAGCAACTAGGCTAGGGGTACCCCACGGCCACACTACTAGGAGGAGAGGGCTCTCGCAAGGGCCTTTCAAAGGGGAGAGGGCTCTTGGGCGAGTCAACAAGAGGGGAGAGGAGGATTTTAACACTTAGAAGATTTGTGGAAAGGATGAAGAATTCATCAAAGGGAGAGAGGGTATTTATAGCCTGAAGCCAAGGCCAACCAATGGCCAAGATCTTGCCAAGTGCATAGCAAGTGTAGGGCGAGATCAAGCCGTATGCACCCTAACCCTACTCCACAAAACACTCCACAAAACAAGGCACAAAACAAGGCACAAATCAAGGCCATAAAGTAGCCCAATCGGCCAAGGGTTGCCGCCGCGCTTCCGATGTGAGGTGACACATGTCACCTCCCGTTGGTCCAAAATGTTTCGCCTCTCGGAAAAATCCGCAAAAATTAAAAATGACATAGCGGAAATTCCCTACGAAAGTGGAAAGCGTTTCGTCGAAAACGACTCAAATCGGGTGTTGTGAACAAAAGAATTCGCCAAGCCTAAATCACAAGTTCAAATTTCTACGCACGTCCTACGTACATACTCTGGAAATACGGTATAACATTCTCCCTCGAAACATTCGTCGAATGTTCCTTCTAAGTCTCAAAACAACGTGCGCCAAGATAGTCTTCACTACTATACTTACGAGAACCAACACGCCACGTCCGCCACGAAACACCGCGCATAAAAACTTACATCCAAGTCCACGAGGAAACACCTCTAACATCACCAAATGATACCACTTTTGTCACTTTGTCGCGAGCCTTGCTCGACGACCCAACAAATGGTACCGCTGCGTACGCGATCATCGGTATCGTACACTCGAACCCTTACCACATTTCTGATACTGCTTTAGTTTCCAATACTCGGGGTTACTATCTCTTTACGTGGGCATCATTAACTGGGAACATTCTGGATGGATCTTCGATACTTTCGAACATAACAATACGAAAGACCGGACGTCCTGCCTCCTAAGTCGGACGGCAAATGCTAACATATAGGCAACCTGGCCTATTCTTCACATGAACTCTCAAAGGCCCAAAGTAACTCGGGCTAAGTTTCCTCTGTTTTCCAAAGCTCGTCACACCGTCCGGTGGTACTTTCAAGACCGACCGTCGGCACGAACTCTGGCGTCGTCGCCGATTATCCGCACGATTCCTCGAGTGCGGAACTTCTTCTAGACAAGCTTCACACTATCCACGTCTGTGGAACAAGCTGAACCAGTATGCGAACCTTGCCAACATCGAACCAATCGGGCAACTTTACACTTCCGCCCTGAGGCTTCAAAAGGTGACATCCGAACACCGAAATGGTAGCCTAAACACTCCATCCACAGAGACAACAATCCCACAACTATCCACGAAATCCAAGCACGGCGGAGGCGAATGCGGTCGAGACTCACGAGTTCTTAACACATGTTTGGTAAAACTTCCGGAAACAAAAACAGCCGTACCACTGGCTCCACATGCGCCATAAGGTGAAGGTAGGCACCCCGTGCAGCCTTACAACCTTTCTGTTAAAACAACACTGCCGAGTGAACGGTCCCGACCGAAGAACACGATGGGCTGCCCCCATCGGCCCAACCACTGGTCGAACACATCCACGAACTCGTACGCTGGTCAACTAAACTTGGGCCTAACACCCTCGTGACCCTAACACAAGACGGGACCACCACAACCCAGCGCACCAAACGCGCGGGTTGACCCGCGTGGCCTCAACCCGACCCGGCAACGCGCACAATGCTAGCTCCACGAAGAAAAACTCTCACTAATCACGCTACGAAAACCTAGCGGGCTACTTAGCTCAACTACCCCCTTTCATTCCACACAACTTAGGGACCTATCCCAAACGTAGCTCACGCACTATGCACTTCCGCACGGATCAAACATAACACTACACCTTTTCTCGAGATGGCCTCACCTCTAAGGTCTCTACGTATAAAACTCTAAGGCGCACCTCTCTATCCCCAAAATCTTACTCGGTTAACCCATCATGATTTCTAATCACAACTAACACCGCTATCGTAACATAGCACTTAAGGTATACTCACCTTATCACACATCTGGATCTCTGAGGGTTAAGGATATATCTATATCTACTGCTTCACTCCCCTTAGTCGTTCTAATCAAACCTGCCCCGCAGGGCGCATAACTAAGGAAGGTGACGAACTACCCACCGATCCTGAAGGCTAAGTCCTTCTACCAGGACACTCTTTCGACATCGGACCACGGCGGTCATAGTACAACAAGTACCAACTAAAAGACGACATTCCCGGGATGACGCGTCACAACCGGAAGCCACGGAGTTCTAACCAACTCCTGCATACCGAACGCCCCGAAATCCGTGGAAGACCACTCTGCATGGTGGATGTGCAAATCTAATCTGCGGTGGCGACTCGCCTCGAAAGTTACCAAAGGACCTTGCCGCTCGCCTCTTCTACCGCCCGTTAACCCGTCGATCTCTGCGTCTCGGCTGCTGCGCGCAAAGCCCGCATACGTGCCATGCTCGCTTCAATCAAGAACTTACTCTTGCACAACCTTTTCGTTGATATTCATCAAGACTCGCGATACATCGGTATACTCCGGTAGTCAAATCCATAGTTAGTAACGTGGTCGCTCCTTGAAATCTATATTCTCTGCTCGTGGGCGAAGGTTCACATATCATGGCGCAGAGGAACCGTCGCCGCGTGCTTAAACTCTGCGGGGCTAGTGACGTCGCAGAAATCCCGAATGAAGCATTACCTAGGTAATGATTGGGCTGTGCCACGTAACCCTCACGAACTCTACTCGCGGCTCCGCCGCCTTGCCTCTGGCCCGGGTTTTGCCTACGCGGAGGCATATCGGTAAGGAAAGAAATACGTTAGAGGTCCAACTTACAACACAGCTCTAAGGCACGATCTCAGAGTAAGAAGAAATAGAAACCAATCCTAAATATCCTATAGCCTCCTGATTATTGGTGTGGTGCACAACATACCGATAATCAAGACTTCTTGGATACTGATGCGTAGACACTTTCCGAGGATTAACTACTCTCATACCACTTTTGTCACGACCCGAACCTGGGCCCGTGACTGGTGCCTTACCCCGGGCACCCTAGTGATACAACATCAGAGTAATCAGCGGAACATAAAACACATACATGAAACAAATGAAGTACAAAACGATGTCGAGGAAAACTTGCCTTTCGGCATATATATAAATAACAACTCTTACAAATGAACAGTTTAATCCCTTTTACAAACCACCCACAACAAGATTACTCTGCACCTACGAATGATATGACAACAACGACGGACGGGGCCGTCATACCACGAATGTAGCACCTAAAACAACAGGGACTATACCACGATAAGCCTCGAGAAAGCGGAGCTTTCCCAACGCCGACTGTGACCCTAGAGCGAGGATCAACGGCGGGTGTACATTTACTGCGGCATGAACGCAGCCCGAAGGAGGTCGATCTAACAGTGCAGAGTATGTGAAATCGAAAATAAATCATCACATGAAATCATAGCGATCGTATAAAGCGGGAGACATGTATGATAACCAAACTACGATTTACAACAAGCGATCATGTCAAGTCGTGGACTCACGCCTCAGTCATCACTCAAGTATAACAATGGGTCTCGTGGCCCACAACATCAATCATGCGTGGAATACCTTCCTCCGCCGGCTGCGATGCATGATATAAAAGCACCAAGGAACACATGAACACCAGTCCCACTGTGTCATAATAAAAGCTGACGGGGGTAAGTGCGAAGGCATAGCCGACTACTAAAAACCCACGGTACCAACGGTCATGAAGCGTATCATAAGATCTGTCTAGGCCGTCACATGATCAAAGGCGGCCACTTGCCCGCGATGTCGATATGCGCGTCTAACCACTGGAACTCCGCGACTCGCATAGACCAAACTCATAGGCCGCATGAGGTATAACCCCGCATCGAGGGTAGCTACTCCCGGCGGCGTCACGGACTCGCCCGTCGCGTAGCCACAAGGACGCGTGACCACAAGGGCGCGCTAACACGGAACTCCGCGATTCGCGCCGAAGCCCTGCTGACCGCATAAGGTATTCTCGAATCATAGGTCCATCGACCACTGAGTCTACCGCGTCGGAGGCATCTTAACCTCGGAATATGTCACGATGAGTGGCACAATACTATCATAACGATAGTTAAGAAGCACAATCAAGGGAAAACCCTTTACACAAACATCACAAGATACTATCACACGTAGCGTCCTAACATGATTACTTATCAAAGCAACGAAAGTATTACTGTGCTATCACAATTCAATACAATCAAGTTATTCACACAAGGTACTTTCTACTTTAAGTTAACAAGTTAGAATTAATCCCCAAAGTACTTTATACAATAACTCTTTTAAAAGGTACGTCAAAAGTCACACAATACGTAGTATATAAAAATAGAGTGACTATCTTTTAAGTAAACCAAAATACTTACCTTTGTAAAATCAAGTAACAACATTATTTTCCAAACGTCCAAGTTTGCCTAATTTCAAATGTTCACGTTTCTTATTTTAGAAAGGTTTCGTAGTTCGTAGTCTTATTCATTTAAGAATATAATTCTCTTTTAAACAATCTGAGAAACATAAGTCTTATGTGAGTAGGATATTCTTGTTTATAACAATCTTATTACAATGACCATGATCTAGGAAATATCATTTTGTCTCATCTTAGCTTCTATGCGGATGGAAGTTTCTCTTGGTTTTAATAATACTTAATTATTCAAAACATTTTCTTTTATTAACGCCATGATGGTTTGTCGATACACATCCTGATTTCCAAAATCAGTAAAACATTCTTAAGCCGTTATACCTAACTTCCCATAAAGCTAGTATAACTCTTAAGTTTTCAAAAGAAACCAAGTATCACTCTTCTTTCAAAACGATTTAGAAATCTTTTGAAATACTTCAAGTTCTTTATTATCACACATCAAGCCAAATAAACAAATCATTTACCTTTTAAAAACCACAAAGTATTTTCGGACCTACATAAAGCTGTTATAACCAACTTCCCATAAAGCCGTTATAACACTTTATGTTTCAAATCAATCAAATACATTTAACACATGTACGTCTACCATACTACATAGTTCACACATATCATGCTAGAAGAGATAGGAAGAGGTTCACATACCTCGCGACGAGTATCGACTAATAGCAAAACGCTCCAAGTACTTCCAACCGTCGGCTACTCCTTAAGCCAAGTATATCGCCCCACACTTAGGACTTACACCTTTAAGGCAACAAGGCGCTTATTAACATTTAGACCTCATCGCAGAACATTCTACAGAAAATTCGTGGCACCTCCCCGCACATGGCGTAAATCTCCTCCTTTATCGAGGCCTACGAAGCCAACGAGGGTTACATCTAACGAACGGGTACAATTCTACTCCGAAAAAGCTACACAAGCTCATGTATCTGATCTATGTAAATCTGATTCGATACTCTTCTTTCAAAGCGGTTTCTTATTATTGGGCTTAAGTCAAAAGACATCACGACAACAACGTTGATTCTACATATAGTATACTTCAATTATAGTCTAACAATCATGTAATTTCCAATTACAATAGAGACAAGATATTTACCTCGATAAGCCCATAATTATCCAAGTATAAAGTCGATCTGGGCAATCGTTTAGCTCGACTCGGCGCTCAACCGCTCTAAACCACCCTTAGAAGTTCTAACCAACTTCTACACAATACTCAACGGACTATGGAGATTTTCCTAGGGTTTCGGTTTTGTGACTGACGGGAAGTATAATAGTATTTCCGGGCTTTTCGTATAGGTATAACCTTAGAATACTACAAGGTATACGGCTAAGGTAATTTGGGCATTATAACAATACTTTTGAGAGTATTTCTACACCACAAAGGGGGGTATTATATGAAAGCAATTAGGCTGGGGTACCCACGGCCACACTAGGAGGAGAGGGCTCTCGGCCAAGGGGCCTTTCAAGGGAGAGGGCTCTTGGGCGAGTCAACAAGAGGGGAGAGGGAGGGATTTTAACACTTAGAAGATTTGTGGAAAGGATGAAGAATTCATCAAAGGGAGAGGGGTATTTATAGCACAAGCCAAGGCCAACCAATGGCCAAGATCTTGCCAAGTGCATAGCAAGTGTAGGGCCAAGATCAAGCCATGTGCACCCTAACCCTACTCCACAAAACACTCCACAAAACAAGGCACAAAACAAGGCACAAATCAAGGCCATAAAGTAGCCCGGTCGGCCCGAGGTTGCGCCGCTTCCAATGTGAGGGTGACACATGTCACCCTCCCGTCGGTCCAAAATGTTTCGTCTCTCGGAAAAATCCGCAAAAATTAAAAATGACATAGCCGGAAATTCCCCTACGAAAGCTGTGGAAACGTTTCGTCGAAAAACGACTCAAATCGGGTGTTGTGAACAAAAAGAATTCGGCCAAGCCTAAATCACAAGTTCAAATTTCTACGTACGTCCTTACGTACATACTCTGGAAATACGGGGTATAACAGTCGGTTGACCTGTTGAGAACTTATTTGGACGTGCCGGCAGTAACGGAGAAATTCCACGGGTACGTTCCTGTTGATAGTGTTACTTTTGCTAATCGCTTTGGACATACTGACACGATGCGTAGCGCACGGGTATGCTTCCACTTTGATTACCGCCTTGTTATCTTATTGTTCCCTTTGGACATCTTGCACGATCGTGGCGCGGGTATGCTTCCATTTGGAATCTTTGTCTTATTGTTTCCCTTTGGACTCATCGACACGATCGTAGCGCTGCGGGTATGCTTCCATTTGGAATGTTGTCTTATTTGTTCCCTTTGGACATCTTGACACGATGCGTAGCGCACGGGTATGCTCCATTTGGATTCTTTGTCTTGTTGTTATCATATCATAGGCCGTGATGAGGAAAGGTACTCACGGCGGGATTGATGTTGTGGGTGTGAGACACGAATTGATATAAGCGTTATGTGTGTGTCTTGTAGTTTGGTTATCATACTTGTCTCCGCTTTTATAGACTATTATGATTTCATTCTGATATTTCTGATTTCACATACTTGGTACATGTTATCTTGACCTCGCCGGAAGTGCGTTCACGCCGCAGTAGAAATCGTCATCTGTCGATCCGCGTTTAGGATCTCATTTCAGCTTTTTGGGAAGCTCCGATTCTTCGTAGGCTTATCTTTTGTATGTTACCACAGTGCGTAAGTTCTTATGCGTTCGGGGTATGGCGGGGCCTGTCGTCATAGTTGTTGTATAAATCTTAAGTGCATGCTTTGTTGTGGGCGGTGTAAGGATTATGCTTGTTCAAATGTTTATATATATATGTTGGGAAGCGGCCGTTTTGGTTGCTTTATTTGCTTTATTTATCATGTCTCTTGTTTCATATTTATGCTTTATGTTCCGCTGATTTTCTCTGATGTTGTATCACTAGGGTGCCCGGGGTAAGGCACCAGTCACGGGCCCCGGTTCGGGTCGTGACAAGGTTGATACTCTGCGCGCGACATATTCGACTTGGCAGGTGGATTTCGCCGAGGAGGTATGTGATTCTTCCTATCCTCTTGAGCATGATATTTTAAAATATATATATATAGTACGGTAGACGTACGTGTGTTAACTGAACATGGTTTCTTGGGCGTCTTTTGACTTGAGTCTAAATAATAAGAACCTTGAAGTATTTCAAAAGAATTATGAATCATTTTTGAAAGAAGAGTAATACTTGATTTTTAAACAGAAAGCTTAAGAGTTATACTAGCTTTATGGGAAGTTAGGTATAACGACTTAAGAAAGATTAAAGGAACGGTTTTACTTATTTGTTTATGAAAATCTTGTATTGATTTCTGAAAAGTGTAGTAAGATGGTTTGATAAGTAAACATGTTATGATGCTTCGCGTGTTAGTGTCTTGTGATGTTGTGTAAGGGGGTTATTCTTGTTGTGCTTACGTTGTTAAGCGTTAAGCCCGGTTATCTTGTTATTATATCACATACCCGCTGACTTGTTATACGAGGGCTTGCCACGCGATGCGGTCTATACGGCTATCGATGCAATGTGACTATGCGGAGGCTGCGGGAGTTCGGGATTGATCATTCGGTGTATTATCCGTCGCGAGGAATGCCTTATGCGATGCAATGTGACTACGCGGTCTATGTGACTATGCGGATTGCGGAGTCGAGGAGGATACGCGGGCTAGCTACCCCGTCGAGAATACCTCATGCGGTGCGTGTGTGACTATGCGGTGCGGGAGTTCGAGGATTAGGCTCGCATAATGATACTATGGGCGATTGGCCTTGCTTCGATCATTAGCGGCCTAGAAAAGACCAGTTATGTTATATCTATTTTGCTTTTGGTTATGTTGTGGCACTATGTGCGGTTACATTGGTTGTTTCGTACATATTTGTAAAATTGCTTTTAAAATGGTGTGATTTCATTTAAAGTACTTTCTGATTTCACATACTTAGTACTGTTGTCTTGACCTCCTTGAAGTGCGTTCATGCCGCAGGTAAAGGGAAGTAGGTAGCGGATCCTCAGTTTTAGGATCTTTCCTCTGTGTCAGGAGCTCCATTTCTCCAGAGGCTCGACTTTTGGGTATGATCTCCCTGTTGTTGTAGATAGTTTTGTACATTCAGGGTATGGCGGGGCCCTGTCCCGCCATAGTTGTTTACTTTCTTAGAGGTATGTAGTCCTATTGTACAGTTGGGATGTAACTGCCAGACTTGGTTTATATATATATGCCGAAAGACGACTTTTTCTCAGAAACTGTGTCTCATTTTACACTTGTTTCATGTCTTATTTTTATTTTTCGCTGATTACTCTGATGTATGCCTACTTGGGTGCCCGGGTAAGGCACCAGTCACGGGCCCGGGATCGGGTCGTGACAAGGCTCTTCCGACTAAAGCGAAAAATGGGTCCTGCTCCTGGCTTAACCATCCTACGTGACCCCCTACTGCAATCAGACATTTGAAAAAGAATGATAACAAAATATCTAAATATTTGTTCAAAATATCCTAAAATCGATGGGCCCCACAAACTTGTGAAATTTTCGGCGGGCCCCATATTATTAATTTCAATACTTCATAATCCAATACTAATCCCAAAAATCCAATTAGAAGTATTAAACTCCAAGTTAATAATTTTTTCTTCACATTTTTTCAAAATTTTCCCTTAAGAAAATGTAATTATTCTTTCCTTCCAAAATTCAATTCTTAATTCCTTAGGTACGTTCTCATAACAATGCATTGGAATTACGGGGTGTAACATATATAATCCTGCTTATAAATGTTTTTCTGGATCAACTGTTAAGAGAGATGTATTTAAATTTGCACATGAATATCAATAATAATTACGTTATTCATTAAATCATTTTAAAGGCAAAGTCGCTCTCACTTCTGATATAGGTCGTAGTACTAACGACCATGATTATTTAACGGTAACCTGTCATTGGATATATTATAAATGATCTAAGCAAAAACATATTTTATCGTATAGATATATAGATAGTAGGCACACTTGTGATTTTATTTCAGAAAGTATTTATTTAGTTTTCGATTATTACGGAATAACTGATAAAATTATGAGTATTACATTAGATAATGCATCTTCTAATAATGTTGCTATTACAGTTTTATAAGATGCTCTAACTACATATTTTCCAAATAATTTTCATATAAAATGTGTGTGCCATATTTATAACTTAGTTGTAAAGGATGACCTATTACCTTTTCAAGATATTCTTGAAAAAATACAATTTGTTATACACTTTATTTTAAAAAATAATAGAATACAGCGGAAATTTTTTTATAAAAAACTTGTCACGATTGCCAACTACCTTATAGAAAAATTCTCGAAGATGTACCCACTAGGTGGAATTCTTTATATGAACAACTACTTGTTGCTTATGATTATAGAAAACCTATAACTTTATTTTTTAATCCCCATAATCAAAATCCAACTGATATGATCAGGGATGTCAATGAGGCGGGGCGGGGCGGGGGGAAGAGTACCACATACCCGTACCCGCCACCTAACACCCAACCCCACCCCGCCTCACCAACCATCACATGTAGTAATTCCTCCACCTGCCCCTGCCCCACTTACCCGGCGAGTACCCATCACGGGTAGTAAAAAAAGTTATATAAGAAAAAAGGAGGTCCAAGAAAATGGAAAAAATAAACTTTTTTCACTATGGTGTATCGAATATCAAAATAAAGCGTGAAATTTATATAGAAGAAGAAAGAAATTTTCTAGTCCTTTCAAATGATCACAATTGTAAAATAAGGAAAAGAGAAACTCTAATGTCATTACCAAAGTTGTCACATACGCACATGTAGAGTTGCTGCATTATACCATACATTTTCACACAAAAACATTAAAAAATTTGAAGGTACCGTACACTTTATTTCAAATGATATTATTATTAATAATAATAATAATAATAATAATAATAATAATAATAATATGTTGATGACTTGACAAGAATCAAAGAGTCTTGACAAGAATAAGAGATTTCAAGTTCTTGTCTAGTTAAGAGTACCAGAAAATCAACATAATTAAATAATCCAACAAAAACATGTACGGAGCGGGTAGCGGGGTGGGTACGGGGCTGATAGTGGGGCGGATACGGTGCGAGTGTTATATAAAATCCACCATGCCCCACTACCCATAGCGGGTAACACTTTTGATACCCATACCCGCCCCACCACCCACCAAACCATTCCACATACCCGCCCCAACTGGAGCGGATGAGGGGCGGTACCCGTATTTACCCGCCCCACTGACATCCCTAGATATGATTGTAGATAACGATTGAGAAAAAATTAAATAACTTATTGTATTTCATGAGAAATTTTTTCAAGCAACAAAAGAATTTTTCGGTATATATTATCCTACTATTTCAACTATGTTGTTTTATATGGCTATAATATGTTTACTACTTAGAGAATATATGAAAAAAACAGCTTATAAGACAGTTATTAAAAAAAATTATCAAAAGAAAGAAATATTTCATTTCTATTCCCCTATTTATATTATTTGTGTTGTATTAAATCCGATTATTAAAATAGACGGTTGTAAATAACTTATTGTATTTATAACTGTATAGAAGTACTACCACCTCCAACTCCCAAAAATTTAAATGCACCACCACCTATTAAAATTGAACAAACGAAAGAAGAAGAGTTGTCTAGCATAAAAGACGAATGCAAAAAAAAATATAGGTATTACCAACAAGAAAGTGCTAGCAACCAATCAGCTTCCATACCATCTTCTCCTTCAACACAGCCTTTAAAAAGACATGATGTTTTTGCGACTAGTATTGAAAGCCTCAAAAATAGAATGTGCGGTGGTAGCACTACTAACCAAATTAGCGAGTTTGATGGTTTTGTTTGCAGGGTACTTTACCGTATCAAGCAGTTGTCAATAAAGAAGGAAAGAAAGACTTGCTGAAATACTGGAGGGGCAATGAGAAGACATTTTCGATACTTTCAATGATGGCCCGAGATGTTTTGAACATTGGCGTCATGGCGGCCACGGCGTTTTCTGTGGCGATTTCAAATAGGAGAGCAGGATACTCGTTAGCGGGAGGCGGCAGAAGATTGCAATACTATTGAGAGATTGGATACGAGCGGAGAAGGTGTGGTCAACTAGAGATCAACGAAGAAGAAAACGAAAACTACAACGACATCTTATCTGAAGGTATGAGTAGCGACGTGGATCAATTTGACCAACAAATACCAATTTCAACCGAAGAACCACACGACATTGTGAAGAAACTAGAAAAAATATTTTCAAATTGGTAATTTATTTAATTGCAATTTACTATGTCATTTGCAAGTTTTGAAAAATACCACAAAGTTGTAATTTTGACAATTATATATGCATTACCAAAAAAACATATTTCAATGAAATAATATAAGATGTACAAAAACAGTCTTGAGATATTTTTATTACAATATCTTGTTCAATTACTGAGTTGTTCATATATTTAATATATGTTGTTGTTTTAAATAAGTGTAAAAAAAAAACGATCCCGGCCCGCAAGATTCGGTACATTTTTCCGACCGGACCGGGACATCGATCAAGGCCGATAATCGCAGCCCGCCAGTCCCACCCCACCCCAGTCCTGCCCGCCCCACCCCGGCCTGGCCTGTCCCGTTCGCCACCCCAAAGGTATTTCTCATCTTTGTTCATTTATAGCAAAAGATATTAAATTAATATTTGTAAAGTGGAGACCAAATAAAGGTGGAGCATGAGAGCACGTAATCTTTTGTTGTCATCATGCAAAGGTTATCCGTACAAAGATAACACAAAGGAATGGGGACAAACAAAGTAACAACCGTACCAAAACTGGGAAACCGCACATGAAACAGAAAACTACGGGACCCACTCCTCACCTGGGTCCCACACAACAGCATCCTCCGCACTTGTCCAGATCTGAGTACCTCACACGTGGGATAAAGTAGGTCCCACTTCATCTAAAAGCCAACCGATTAAAGTTCAAAAACAATTAAAGAAAAAGATAGGCCCTCACGCTCCCAACGAGTCATCTCGAAATCATCCACTAGTACTTTAAAAAAAAAACAGTTAAAGTTGCATTCAGTAAAAGTTTATTCATTAAAAGTTTATTAATTTCTTAACCTTCTTATTCAATTATTGATCAATAGATGGAATATCAATTACTATAGGTGACTTTAGCATGTTGATGTACAAAATAAAATGTATGGTGCTCACATAAGTTTGTTTTTTTATTTTCTACGTGTTCAAGTATCCGAATTAAAATTTAATTAAATTCGAAATCGTACCATAAAATCTTACGTCAGTGGGCTAACCGCCAGTGGAAACTTCACACAAGTTAAACTCAAATTATAAAAAATTTAAACTCCTTTTTAGTAAGAAGTTAAAATAAGGAAAACAACAAAAGAGTGAAAAGAACAAAATAAAAAGTACTATGGTCTACGGCTGACGTGGTAGTCGAGTATTGAGAGGAACAACGTGGCGGAGACCCAAAATGTCAGTTACTGCATCGAAACACACAGCCGCGCAATCACGTTATTCCCGCAGTTTCACATAGTACATATCACAAGGAGAAAAGATCCTCAATTTCCGGACAAGCCCCTACAAATTAGCTGACTGAATAATTTATCATTAATTAAGTTGTATAAAAATCACAAAATAGTGTGCGAACTGGACTGTATTGAGTAGGAGATTCTCTCTAGGTGAAAAATGAAGAGAGATAGTGGAGGTCTCGGAAAATAAAATGAATAATATTTTCGTTTCCTAATAAGCTATTCTTTTAATTTATGCACACGCTTTAAATAAGTGTTCGCTTTTAGAAAATTAGAAATATTTTTACTAATTTATCCCTAATCAATGTCTAGAAAAATAAAATATATTTAATGAATGATGATTATTTAAGCAAAGATAACTTTGGAAGAACACGCCCAAAGTATTTTTGAAACTCTAAAGAATCACTTATTTAAAAAAATAAATTAAAAGGCCTAAACAATTACTTATTGTGGAACGGAGGGAATAATAAAATTGGACAAGTTCAAGGCTTATAAATACTCCCTTCGTTTTATATTACTTGGTCATATTACTAAAAATATTTATCCCAAATCATTTGGTTACTTTCTAAAAATAAGATAGAATTAATTAAGTTTTTCTACATTGTTCTTAACATTAATTATTTTTTAAGATAACCAATATTAATTAAATTATAATTAATTAGAGAGATATAAGAGTAATATAGTAAAAATAATATTCTTATTTATGACTTCTTAAGGGCGTATAAAAGGAAAAGTGCATAAGTAATATAGGACGGAAGAAATACTCTCTGTTCACTTTTACTTATCCACGGTAGACATTGCACATTTCTTAAAAAATAATAAATGAAGTGCAACATATTTTAATGTATTTAAAAAATAATTTGTAATGAGTAATATAGAAAAAATTGTCTTCTTCTAAAAATGACAAGTAAATAATTGATTCTTTTGTAATATGACTAATTTCAAAATAAGTGATATTTTAAATTTTTTATTTTATTTTAAAATAAGTGATATTTTTGAATTTAAAAAAGAAATTGATCTTATTATTTTAAATTACTCTTATTTACATAATTAAAAATTATTAATAGCTTTTCTTTTTCAAGACGTTTAAATAGTAAGCACAATATTTAAGTAGGGAAAGTTAGTAAAAACACTTCTTATTTTTTAGGAGTAAACAATTTTTTTTAAGAGAGTGTCCAAACTAAAAACATCACTTATTTTGAAAAGGAGTAGAATCTGAGATGGATTAGATCTCCATACTCGTTCCTTTTATAACATTGATGGATCTCCTCTCGCCTTTCAGAACCAGTTTAATACACCTACAATTTTATATATCTGAAACATAAGTAACTAAAGTATTTGATCAATAGTATAATATACTTGTGATATATACTTATCATAAATAGTGTATATCACGGGTTTGTGGTCGATTGTGTACCGTGATATACACTTAACATAATTAGTATATATCACGGTTTGTAAGTGATTTGTTAGTATAAAATAGTTGTATTAATTAGTATTGTACACTTACCATAATTATAGGATTTTTGTATTACTAGAATATGATTTATGAGTAGAATAGGAATATCATTTTCTTATTATGAAAAATTGTAAATGGTATATATACTATTTCATTAATGAAAATAATCAAGGGATTATTTCTTTCATTTCATGGTGTTAGAAGTCTAGGTTAATTTTTTCTCTCCCAAATCTCCTTTCTCGTGGCATGGTTTCCGATTACCTCCTCCCGGTTCCGAGCGATTCTCCTCTCCCAAATTACCTAAATTTTCTTCCAAATCCCTATATCACGTCTTGCGTTGCTATTATACCTAAGAACACGTTTCACCCTACCCTTACTGTTTCTAACATCAATAACCACATCCCTATCATTCTTAAAATAGTAAACGTCCAATACGCGACGTGGGACGAACTGTTCAAAGTTCACGCACGCTCGCATCAAGTCCTCCATCATATTATCCCCGCAGCTCCTGATGATAAAAAGGTGTCTAAACCCGAGGATGATCCTAAATTATGGACAACCCTTGATGCTACCGTTCTTCAATTGATTTACTCCACCATATCTATCGACCTATTGCAAACGATTGTTGAGTCTGACGCTACGACGAAGGCTACTTGGGATAGAATACGTGATATATTCCAAGATAATCAAAATTCTAGAGTTGTTACTCTTGAGCAGGAATTCTCCCACGTCAACATGAAAGATTTTTCGAACGTTTCAGCTTACTACAAAATGTTGAAAGAATTGGCAGACCAACTCCGCAGTGTTGGTGCGCCTGTTAACAATGATGGTATTGTCCTTCGGATGGTTGCAGGCCTATCTGAGGACTATAGTGGCGTCGGTACGCTTCTTCGTCAGAGCACTTCTCTTTCGCAGTTTTATCAGGTTCGTTCCATACTCACGCTCGATGAACCAGACTTAGCTAAGAAAGAGGCCACTAGGCTCCTTCCATCGTCATGGTGACCGAATCCAATTTTTCTCTATCCGTCTCAAATAATACCGGCCAAAACTGTAACAACGGTGGGGCAAAAAAGGTCAGAATCGCAAAAATAATGCTAAAAACCGTGGTAGTGGCGGAAATCGAGGTGGAAATAATGGGGGTAACAATGGGCCTCATGGAAGTGGGCCGCAGGCCAAATGGCCACAACCCTAGGGACCATGGCCATGGAACTGGCCAGTGGGCCTCCTAGGCCCAACAACCCCTACTGCCCGCCTTGTGCACCAAGCCATCCTTGAGCCCAATTTCCAACCGCTACCAGGCCCAATTACTCCCAACAATAGTGGTACCCGAGAGCAGCTTCTAGGCCGGGGCAGCAAGTGGGTGTGCTTTGGTCTCGGCCCCACCTGGCCCACCATGCAGCGGGGTCCACACCTATCGACATTGAGGCCGCGATGCACACGTTTGGTCTAAATCCTCCGGATGTGAATTGGTATATAGACATCGAAGCCACTACTCACATGACGTCCGACCAAGGTACTCTCTCGTCTTATTCCAATTTGAGCAACCCTCATGACATACTTGTTGGTAATGGAAATTTAATTCTAATTCGCGGTTACGATCATAAAACTCTATCTTTCCACACCTCATCTTATCTTGAAAATGCTTTTCATGCTCCTAACTTAATTAAAAATTCGGCGTGTGTCCGTAAATTCAGCACTGATTATTGAGTTTCTTTTGATTTTGATCCTTTTGAATTTTCTGTAAAAGATTTCAAGACGGGGATTCCTCTCATGAGATGTGATAGTATATGAGATCTTTATCTTATTGTCACGACCCGAACCCGGGCCTGTTACTGGTGCCTTACCCGGGCACCTAAGTAGACATACATCAGAGTAACCAGCGGAATATAAAAACAAGACAGGAAACAATTATGAAATGAGAAACAGTTTATCCAAGAAAAGATTGCATTTCGGCATGTATATATACATCAAGAGTGAACAGTTACATCCCAACTTTACAACAGGACTACAGACCTCTAGGAATGTAAACAACTATGGCGGGACAGGGCCCCGCCATACCTTGAATGTACAAAATATCTACAACACAGGGAGAGCCGTACCAAAAGTCGAGCCTCCGGAGAAATGGGGCTCCTGACACCAGAGTAAGGATCCTAAGAACGAGGATCTACCACCTGCTTTCCCTTACCTGCGGCATGAACTGTTATACCCCGTAGTTCCAGGGTATGTATGCGAGGACGTACGTACGAGAAGACGACATTAAAAATTGGAAAGGAAGAAAGATGTGATTTTTCGACGGAAAAGTTTCCGGTTTTTGTAAAGGAAAAATGTTCGTTGATGGGAATTGGACTCCCGGATTTGGTATTTGGGCTTCTTGATTTATATTAGAATTTTGAGATTTTATTTTCGAAAATGGTCACGTGGGGCCCACAGGAGAAATTTACGATTTTGTGGGGCCCGCTTTGTTTTTGAGATTTTGGCCATTATGGATATTTTCGGAAGATGAAATATTTTGGACGAATAGGAGGGCGACACGTGTCACCCCCCTAGGTGGCTCTTGGCCGAAATCACTTGACAAGTGGCAAGACAAGTGGCCTTGTCTTGCAAGATATTTTTGTTGGACAAGTGGCTTGTGGGGCCCACACACACTTGTCCCCAATCTCAACCACACACTTGCCTTCATCCTAGCCCTTGGTTGTCCTATATATGCACCCTTAGTTAATGAAATCTTCCACACTTAACCATTTCAAGACTTGAGAAAACCCTCCCTCTCCCTTCATGAAGCTCTCGGCCATGGTGCCTTTTCTTGA
Source organism: Przewalskia tangutica (assembly GCA_029844215.1). Classification (NCBI taxonomy): domain Eukaryota; kingdom Viridiplantae; phylum Streptophyta; class Magnoliopsida; order Solanales; family Solanaceae; genus Przewalskia; species Przewalskia tangutica. The sequence continues at coordinate 73,889,849 of CM056727.1, forward strand.
GCAAAATTTGTCCAACAATTCTTAAACTCCTAAGTGTTCTTCCCTAAGGTGTTAGGAAGATTGTGTACCAAGAGTTGGAAAAGATTTCACACCCCTAGCCTATTTAGTTTGCCTTGGCCGAAAGTTGTCTTGTTGGAACCCTAAGTGTTCTTCACTTTTTGGAGTTGAATCTTGATGAGAAGTTGGTTAGGAGCTTCTATGGGTTGCGTGTAGCGGATTGGAACGTAAAGATTTGGAGCTAAGACTTGCTTGGAGCGACTTTAAGAACTTGGATATTCTTGGGCTTTTTGAGGTAGTGAAACATAAACCTCTTTGTGAATTGGTTATTATACATATATTATAAGTATATTATGGATTATATAATATATGGAGTAAAGTTTGGAAGGATTTGGATCTTGTTAAGTTGCTAAAATGAAAATTGGCAAGAAAGCCACAAAATGGTAAAAATGTATCTTACTTGCTAAGAAGCTAATAACAAAGTAACTATAACTTATATTAAGATGGAATATAAGTTGGATGACTAATAAAGTAAGTGGATAAGTAAAATGGAAAAAGTTGGCCAAGGACCCCAACTTAAGGACTGTATTTACTTTGGACTGTATTTACTTTGGACTGTATTTACATTGGACTGTATTTACATTTCTGTTAAGGGGAATATTGTTCAATCGCGTTAGTTTGGCGTGTGATCCCCTTTTTAATTATTGTATTGTTATGAAGGCGTGATAGTAAACGCGTTCTGGTTGGGCGCGTAATCCCTTCTTTTACTTATTGTTATTATGAAGGCGTGATAGTAAACGCGTTACCGTTTGGGCGTGTAATCCTTCTTTATGTTGTTTAAATTATTACGCCTATATATGGCATATAATTACGGTTATTCGGCCTTGGAGAAAGATGGAAAAGTAAGTAAAAACGGGGGAAGTGCTGCCCAATTTTCCGTAGAATTAGAGGGCTTTTTTTTGTATAAGTCTTCAATGGTAAGAAAGGTTTGATAGAAGTACTATGACTATTTTAGGAGTGGAGTACTACGTGTGGCGTGATCTACTTGGCTTAAGGAGTAGCCGACGGGTTGAAGTACTTGAGCGTTTTGCTATTTGTCGATAATCGTCGCGAGGTATGTGAACCTCCTATCTTTTCTAGCATGATTGTTGTGAACTATGTAGTACGGTAGACGTACGTGTGCTAAACGAGTTTTGGTTGGTTTAAAACATAAGGTGTTATAATAGCTTTATGGGAAGTTAGTTATAACGACTTTATGTAGGTAAAAGAATGGTTTATTGATTTTAGAAGTTAAGAGACTTGATCTTAAAAGATAAGAGACTTAACTTATAAATGACGTTTTATGAAATGTTAAGGACTATGAATTTTGTTAAAAAGTTGTGAAACCTCATTCGTGAGTAATGAGTACTTGGCTTTTAAAGAATAATGTTTTACTGATTTCGGAAATGAGAATAAGTATCGAACAAACCATTGCAACGTTAATAAAGGAAATGTATTGACTAATTAATTATATTAAAACCAGTAGAAACCTCCATCTGCATAGAAGCTAAGATAAGACAAAATTGTATTACATTTCCTAGATCATGACTGCTTTAATAAGATGGTTATAAACAAGAACAAGCTACTCACACATAAGGCATATGTTACTCAATTGTTTTAAAAGGAGATTACGTTAAGTGATTAAGACTATGATCTATGGAATCTTTCGAAAATAAGAGACTTGAGCATTTGAAATTAGGCAAACTTGAACTTTTGGAAAAAAATGTTGTTACTTGATTTTAATAAGGAAAGTGTTTTGGTTTACTTATAAATGTTAGTCACTCTATGTTAATACTACGGGTATCGGGTGACTTTTTTAAAAGAAATGGATCTTTTAAAAGAATTTAACGTATGTAGTACTTTGGGGTTAAAACCCGGACTTTGACATAAAATGAAAGTACCTTGAGTTGTGTGTAACTTGCCTATGTTTGCGTGTGATAGCCTTGTTGTGCAAGTCTTGTATTTATACCGCCGCGTCTCGATGGAGGCGGTGATTGGTTAATGAACGATTCCTATCGAGTCCCACGAGATGGCGAGACATGTATTACATACGATTCCTATCGAGTCCCAGAGATGGCGAGACACGTATTCCACGATTCTTATCGAGTCCCGTGGGATGGGCGAGACATGTATTCCACACGATTCTTATCGAGTCCCGTGGGATGGGCCGAGACATGTATTCCACGATTCTTATCGAGTCCCGTAGGATGGGCGAGACATGTATTCCACACGATTCCACCTCGAGTCCCGTGGGATGGGCGAGACATGTTATACGTATCATACGATTTATACCTAGGCTGGCGGTGAGGAAGGAGTTCCACGGCGTGAGGATGACTTGAGGTGTGAGTCCCCGACTTGACATGACTTCTTTTATGTTGTAAATCGTAGTTTGGTTATCATACATGTCTCGCTTTATATAGTATCGTGATTTCATTCTGATATTTCGATTTCACATACTTGGTACATGTTGTACTAACCTCCCGGGGCTGCGTTCATGCCGCGGTAGAGGTACATCGGTTGTGGATCCTCGCTAGGATCACTGATTCGTATTGGAAGCCGTTTCTCGGAGGCTTATCTTGTGGTATGTTACCACGAGTGCAGCAGGTTCTTGTACATTCGGGGTATGGCGGGGCCTGTCCGTCATAGTTGTTGTCACTTTCTTAAGTGCATGTATCTTTGTTGTGGCGGGGTTGTAAAGGATGCTATTCGGTCTGTATATATACGCAAGATGGCAAGCGTTTTGGTTGCTTTGTTTTTATCATATCTCTTGTTCGTGTTCATGTTTTTATTTCCGCTGATTTTTCTCGATGTTGTATCACCAGGGTGCCCGGTAAGGCACGATCCACGGGCCGGTTGGTCGTGACAAAAGTAGTATCGAGCGATTAATCCTCGGAAAATGTCTCTGACCGTATCTAGTAGAGTCTTGATTATCGGTGTGTTGTGCACCACATCTATAATCAGGAGGCTACAGGATATTTAGTATTGGTTTCCATTCTTCTCATTCTGAGATCGTGCCTTAGAGATGTGTTGTAAGTTGGACTCCCTCTGACGTATTTTTATGTGCCAGTTATGCCTCCACGCAAGGCACCGGGGCCTGGAGGCAAGGCTGCGAGGAGGCTGCGAGTGGAGTAGCGGCGGTCTCATCGAGGCCACACGATGCACGCGTCGGACCGGCAAGAGCAGAGGAGATGGGTTACAAGGAGATGGCCCGATTATTGGCGGGATAGTGGCAAGGCACGAGGATAAATTGGATCACGGCAATTGATGCCGTGTAGTACCGTAGTTCACCCGAGATCGGATAGTTTGAGGCTGCGGGACTTTCGAGCCGCGACCGCGAGTTTCTGGTCGAGGCACGAGGATGATCCGAGGAGTTCATCAAGCGATTCTGACGGATCGCGAGTGATCGAGCTTGGAGACCGAGTCGGTAGTCCTAGGTTCACATCGCCGCGCGTCTGGCCGATCGGGTTTGATTCATGGAAGCCCCGAGAAACCGCGCTCAGCAGTTGGGACGAGCTCTCGAGGCATTTCTTGCACATTTCTTGCCTCGCGGATGAGAGGGCTCGGGTACAGTTTTTGACGTTAAAGCGGGCCGGGCGTACGGTTAGGGAAACGTGGAGTTTGACTCGTTGGCTCGGTATGTCCCCGCTTTAGTAGCAGATATGGAGGACGAGTGCACCGCTACGCCACCGGCTCGATGATTACTTGGCGAGGCTTGTTGGTGTAGCTCTTCAGGCATGGACATTGCCGCGTGCAGCTCATGCACTAGGATGTGAGACACGGAGAGGTCGGCGGAATGACCGAATCAGCGAAGGCGAGCAGCAGGGTCCTTTGGTAACTTGCGGCGGACCGCCTCGGCAGCGATCTAGTTATGCACCTTCGCCAAGATGCAGTGGTCCTCCGCGATCTTGGGGCGTTCGGGGTATTGAGGTGATCGAGAACTCGAGGGCTTCGTTCACGAGTTTACATGGGTTCTAGCGATCGGGTTCATGTTTCCTCGGTGTGCCGCGATCGTGGCGTCGTCGAGAGTGTCGTCTTTTCTTGGTGCGTGTTTCACTGCGGTATCGAGGGCCGTGTGACGAGTATCCTAGGAAGAGATACAAGTAGAATGACGCAGCCTACCGGGTCGATGGCGAGTTCTCGCCTTACATAGCTATGCGCGCAGTGGGATTATGATTAGAGCGGCGAAGAAATGGCGGTTGATCTGGTATATTCTTACCCCTACAGAAGCGGTATCGTTGTTGATATGATGATGTGCTATGTATTATGTTCCGATAGCGTTTTGTTAAATGATGATTTAGAGGCACGTTAGTAAGGGAAGTTGGGTAAAAGATTTTGTTTACAATTGACCTTTGTCGGAGAGCATAGTATACGAGGGTATAATTGTGTGATAAGTCCCCGAGTGGTGTGAATTAAGAGGGTAGTTGAGCTAAGAAGACCACAGGTTTTCGTGACTTGATTAGTGAGATTGTTCGGATCGGAAACAAGAGTTTGGCGCGGTTATGGGTCGGGTTGAGGACCATTCGCGGGTCAACCCATAGCCGGAATGTGGTGGGGTCGGTTCGAGGTGGTCCCGCCGGTGGTAGGTCACAGGCGCTAGGCGAGTTTAGGTAACCATCGTGCGGGTTCGTGGATCGTTCGACGAATCGGATCGTGAAGGTCGGGGATGGCCTTTGTGGGAATTGAAACTAGTGAGATGACCAAGTTTGGAAGGTAGTGACTCGAGTTTTGGAAGCCAGGCGATGGCGAAGTGTGATGCGTCGGAAAGAGTTCGGGTGTTCGAAGTGATCATTTTTGTGAAGTGAAGGTGCGAAGGAAGTATCCTTTGGACCGGGAGCGAAGTTGGTGTTGTTTTTACATCGAGGTGATTCCTCGTTGGCTTGGATTTGAGTTTTGCGCATGTTATATTCTCGCCATTGGTGGCATGATCGGTTTGTAAGTATAGTAGTGGAGACTATACCGCAAGCGCTGCGTTTGGAGACTTAGAAGGAACATTCGGGACGAATGTTTCTAAGGGGAAGAATGTTATACCCGTAGTTCCGTGGTATGTATGCGAGGACGCACGTCTGAGAAGGCGACATTAAAAATTGGAAAGGAAGAAAGATGTGATTTTTGGCGGAAAAGTTTCGGTTTTTGTAAAGGAAAAATGTTCGTTGATGGGAATTGGATTCGGTTGGTATTTGGGCTTCTTGATTTATATTAGAATTTTGAGATTTTATTTTCTGGAAATGGTCACGTGGGGCCCACGGAGAAATTTACTGCTTTTGTAGGCCGCTTTGTTTTGAGATTTTGGCCATTATGGATATTTTCGGAAGATGAAATATTTTGACGAATAGGAGGCGACACGTGTCACCCCTAGGTAGCTCTTGGCCGAAATCACTGAGTGGCAAGACAAGTGGCCTTGTCTTGCAAGATATTTTAGTTGGACAAGTGGCTTGTGGGGCCCACACACACTTGTCCCCAATCTCAACCACACACTTGCCTTCATCCTAGCCCTTGGTTGTCCTATATATGCACCCTTAGTTAATGAAATCTTCCACACTTAACCATTTCAAGACTTGAGAAAACCCTCCCTCTCCCTTCATGAAGCTCTCGGCCATGGTGCCTTTTCTTGAGCAAAATTTGTCCAACAATTCTTAAACTCCTAAGTGTTCTTCCCTAAGGTGTTAGGAAGATTGTGTACCAAGAGTTGGAAAAGATTTCACACCCCTAGCCTATTTAGTTTGCCTTGGCCGAAAGTTGTCTTGTTGGAACCCTAAGTGTTCTTCACTTTTTGGAGTTGAATCTTGATGAGAAGTTGGTTAGGAGCTTCTATGGGTTGCGTGTAGCAAATTGGAACGTAAAGATTTGGAGCTAAGACTTGCTTGGAGCGACTTTAAGAACTTGGATATTCTTGGGCTTTTTGAGGTAGTGAAACATAAACCTCTTTGTGAATTGGTTATTATACATATATTATAAGTATATTATGGATTATATAATATATGGAGTAAAGTTTGGAAGGATTTGGATCTTGTTAAGTTGCTAAAATGAAAATTGGCAAGAAAGCCACAAAATGGTAAAAACGTATCTTACTTGCTAAGAAGCTAATAATAAAGTAATTATAACTTATATTAAGATGGAATATAAGTTGGATGACTAATAAAGTAAGTGGATAAGTAAAATGGAAAAAGTTGGCCAGGACTGACTTAAGGTATTTACTTTGATTGTATTTACTTTGGGTGTATTTACATTGGGTATTTACATTTCATTAAGGGAATATTGTTCAATCGCGTTCGCTTAGGCGTGTGATCCCCTTTTTAATTATTGTATTGTAATGAAGGCGAGATAGTAAACGCGTTACGGTTGGGCGTAATCCCTTCTTTTACTTATTGTTATTATGAAGGCGTGATAGTAAACGCGTTACCGTTTGGCGTGTAATCCCCTTCTTTATGTTGTTTAAATTATTACGCCTTATATATGGCATATAATTACGGTTATTCGGCCTTGGAGAAAGATGGAAAAGTAAGTAAAAGCGGGAAGTCGCTAATTTTCCGTAGAATTAGAGGGCTTTTTTTTGGTATAAGTCTTCAATGGTAAGAAAGGTTTGATAGAAGTACTATGACCATTTTAGGAGTGGAGTACTACGTTTGGCGTGATCTACTTGGCTTAAGGAGTAGCCGACGGGTTGAAGTACTTGGAGCGTTTTGCTATTTGTCGATAATCGTCGCGAGGTATGTGAACCTCTTCCTATCTTTTCTAGCATGATTATTGTGAACTATGTAGTACGGTAGACGTACGTGTGCTAAACGAGTTTTGGTTGGTTTAAAACATAAGGTGTTATAATAGCTTTATGGGAAGTTAGTTATAACGACTTTATGTAGGTAAAAGAATGGTTTATTGATTTTAGAAGTTAAGAGACTTGATCTTAAAAGATAAGAGACTTAACTTATAAATGACGTTTTATGAAATGTTAAGGACTATGAATTTTGTTAAAAGTTGTGAAACCTCATTCGTGAGTAATGAGTACTTGGCTTTTAAAGAATAATGTTTCTTGATTTGAAATGAGAATAAGTATCGAACAAACCATTGCAGCGTTAATAAAGGAAATGTATTGACTAATTAATTATATTAAAACCAATAGAAACCTCCATCTGCATAGAAGCTAAGATAAGACAAAATTGTATTACATTTCCTAGATCATGGTCGCTTTAATGAGATGGTTATAAACAAGAACAAGCTACTCACACATAAGGCATATGTTACTCAATTGTTTAAAAGGAGATTACGTTAAGTGATTAAGACTATGATCTATGGAATCTTTCGAAAATAAGAGACTTGAGCATTTGAAATTAGGCAAACTTGAACTTTTGGAAAAGAATGTTGTTACTTGATTTTAATAAGGAAAGTGTTTTGGTTTACTTATAAATGTTAGTCACTCTATGTTAATACTACGGGTATCGGGTGACCTTTGTAAAAGAAATGGATCTTTTAAAAGAATTTAACGTATGTAGTACTTTGGGGTTAAAACCGGACTTTGACATAAAATGAAAGTACCTTGAGTTGTGTGTAACTTGCCTATGTTTGCGTGTGATAGCCTTATTGTGCAAATCTTGTATTTACATGGCGTCTCGATGGAGGGCGGCTGATTGGTTGTGAACGATTCCTATCGAGTCCCGTGAGATGCCGAGACATGTATTCCATACGATTCTATCGAGTCCCATGAGATGGGCCGAGACACGTATTCCACACGATTCTTATCGAGTCCCGTGGGATGGGCGAGACATGTATTCCACACGATTCTTATCGAGTCCCGTGGGATGGGCCGACGTGTATTCCACACGATTCTTATCGAGTCCCACGGGATGGGCGAGACATGTATTCCACGATTCCACCTCGAGTCCCATGGGATGGGCGAGACATGTTATACGTATCATACAATTTATACCTAGGCCGGCGGTGAGGAAGAATTCCACGAGCATGAGGATGACTTGAGTGTGAGTCACGACTTGACATGGCTTTTTTATGTTGTAGCGTAGTTTGGTTATCATACATGTCTCTGCTTTATATAGATCATGATTTCATTTACGATTTGATTTCACATACTTGGTACCTGTTGTACTAACCTCATTCGGGGGGCTGCGTTCATGCCGCAGGTAGAGGTACATCGGTTGTGGATCCTCGCTCATAGGATCACAGTTCATCGTATTGGGAAGCCCCGTTTCTCCGGAGGCTTATCTTGTGGTATGTTACCCTGAGTCTGTAGGTTCTTGTACATTCACGGGTATGGCGGGGCCCTGTCCCGTCATAGTTGGTGTCACTTTCTTAGAGGTCTGTAGTACTGTTGTGGGCAGGGTTGTAAATGATGTAACTGTTCAGATTCTGTATATATATGCAAGAAGGCAATCGCTTTTTGGTTGCTTTTTTTTTATCATATCTCTTGTTTCGTGTTCATGTTTTTATTTCCGCTGATTTTTCTCTGATGTTGTATCACTAGGGTGCCCGGGGTAAGGCACCAGTCACGGGCCCCGGTTCGGGTCGTGACATGAACGCAGCCCCCCGAAGGAGGTCGATAACAGTACCAAGTATGTGAAGCGTAAATCGAAATGAAATCAAAGCATTTTAAAACCACTTACAAATACAACCAATTTAACGCGCATAGTGCCACAAAGATAAACAAGAGCAAAATAGATATAATGTATCGGTCTTTTCTAGGCGCTAATGATCGAAGCAAGGCCAATCGCCTATAGTATCATTATGCGAGCCTATTCCTGGACTCCCGCAGTCCGCATAGACCATCCAGGTCCGCATGAGGTATTCCTCGCATCGGGGGTAGCTATCCCGCGGCATCCTCCTGGACTCCCGCAGTCCGCATAGTCACACAGACCGCATGAGATATTCCTCGCATCGGGTAACACACCCGGAGTGATCATCCTGGAACTCCCGCAGCTCCGCATAGGTCACACAGACCCGCATGAGGTATTCCTCGCATCGAGGGTGGCAAGCCCTCGACATCATAACAAGTCAGGGGGGTATGTGATATAATAGCAGTACAACGGGCTTATCGTTTAACAACGTAAGCACAACAAGAATAACCCCTTTACACAAACATCACAAGACACTAACACACGTAGCATCATAACATGTTGACTTATCAAACCATCTTACTACACTTTTCAGAAATCAATACAAGACTTTCATAAACAAATAAGTAAACCGTTCCTTTTATCTTTCTTACGTCGTTATACCTAACTTCCCATAAAGCTAGTATAACTCTTAAGCTTTTTAAAACCAAGTATTACTCTTCTTTCAAAAATGACTCATAACTCTTTTGAAATATTTCCAAGATTTTTATCATTAAAACTCAAGTCAAAAGACATCAGAGTAAAACCAATTTTAGTTAACACACGTACGTCTACCGTACTATATATATATATCAAAAATATCATGCTCAAGAGGATAGGAAGAATCACATACCTCCTCGGCGAAATCCACCTGCCAAGTCGAATATGTCGCGCGCAGAGTATCAACCTATAATAGTCAAATACGTCTATCAACGTCTAGATTACTCTGTAGAATATTCTAAGCAGAGGGTTCTCTATTCTACGGAAAATTGGGCAGCATTTCCCTACCCGCCAAACTACACAAGTCTACTGTAAATACAGTCCTATGTAAGTACAGTTCAATTCTCTTCTTTTATACCATCCTTCTATATAACTTATACTTAATTCTGAACTACTACAACATGTAATCTCCAATTACAATAGAAGGATAAAGATATTTACCTCGATAAGCCCAAAATTATCCAAGATTAAATGTCGATCCTGAACAACGTTTAGCTCCTAATTTGCACGCTCCGATAGCTCCAAGAAACCCTTAGAAGTTTCTAAACAACTTCTACTTAAATACTTCAACCAACTATGAAGATTTTCCTAGGGTTTCGTTTTGTGACTAAAGGATATAAAGTAGTATTTCCGGGCTTTTAGTATAGAGGTAACTTTGGAGTACAACAAGGGATTTGGGATAGAAACAATACTAGAAGACAATTTTCTACCAAGGGGGGGGGGGGGGTATTTAGACGAGAAAAACAAGGAAGGGGAGGGTGTTTGGACGAGCTACTCAAGAGGAGGGACTTTGGACGAGAACTTGCAACTAAGGGGGAAGGATTTTGGAGACTTGGAATTTGTTTTTGTGGATGAAGAAGTCTTGCACTTGAGGGGGGTATTTATAGAACCTTCAATGGCCAAGATTAAAACAAATGGAGGGTGAAGATTGGGTTGCTTGTGTGAGTGGAGTCTTCCACCAAGTGTCCACCACAATATTGGGACATATGTCCACCACAATATTGGAACATATGTCCACCACAACAATGAGCCATGTGGCCATCCACATGGCTCACAAAAACCGTCCAATACCTACTCCCACTAACCCAAAGAAAATATCTTGCAAGACTTGACTATTTGACTTGTCCACTAGCCCACAATTTCGTCCAACCCAAGCCACCTAAGGGTGACACATGTCGCCCTCCTATTGGTCCAAAATATTTCATCTCTCGGAAAAATCTGTAATCGGTTAAAATATTAAAAACGTAAAATTTCCTTCACAAGGTTCGGAATCTTTTCCGTTGAAAGTTCACAATTTCATTCTTAACCTAATTAGGGCGTATACAATTGTACGTACGTCCTCACATACATACTCTGGAAATACGGGGTATAACATTCTCCCCTCCTTAGAAACATTCGTCCCGAATGTTCCTTCTAGATTCAGTCAAATCAGAAACGACACAGCTCCTTACCACTTAAACAATTTGCAAATGCCACACATGGCCACAATACAACACTTAAGTACATATGGTAATTGAAATCAACAAGTAGGAAAGTAAGTTACCTGGAGGTGTGGGGAATAAGTGAGGATACCTCTGCTCATGTCCTCTTCCGCTTCCCACGTCATCTCCTCTCTGTGCTCGTTCCGCCATAAGACCTTGACGGAAGCCACATCCTTCGTCCGCAGACGCCTAACCTGACGATCAAGTATCGCTATGGGAATCTCCTCATACGATAACCCCTCGGTCACCTGGACATCGTCAATCAGGTGTACTCTAGATGGATCCCCGATACATCTCCTGAGCATAGAAACATGAAAAACCGGATGCACTGCCTCCAGATCGGACGGCAGATCCAACTCATAGGCAACCTTGCCTACCCTGCGGACAATCTGATAAGGCCCAATGTACCTTGGGCTGAGCTTCCCTTTCCTGCCAAATCTCATCACACCCTTCATGGGTGACACCTTCAGGAAAACCCAATCATCAACCTCAAACTCCAGATGCCGACGACGATGATCTGCATACGACTTCTCGACTCGGTATCGATAGTCGCTCCGGATAAGCTTCACCTTATCCATCGCCGCTAAACTGTGCGGTCCCACTAATCGCACCTCACCCCATCAAACCAGCCTATCGGCGACCGCACTTCCTCATACAAAGCCTCATGGCGCCATCCGAATCTGAGTGGTAGCTATTATTATATGCAAACTCAACTAGAGGCAAATGATCCTCCCAGCTACCCAAGTCAATAACACAGGCTCGCAAAGATATCCTCGAGTGCGGATAGTGCGCTCTGCTGTCGATGCTCGAGGATGGAATGCGAGACTCGATCTCACTGCGTCCTAAACCTTCCGGAAAGACCTCCGAAGTTAGCTATAACCGGGCTCCTGCATGCGATATGATAGAAATAGGGACTCATGCAATCTCACGATCTCTCGGATGTAAAGTCCGGCATAATCCTCGTAGAAAGTCGTCCCCGGAAGAAAGTGGGCTGATTTTCGACTGTCGACGATAACCCAGATAGAATCATGTCTCCTGAGTGCGGGTAACCCCGTGATAAAGTCCATGTTGATCACCTCCCACTTCCGTGTCGGGATCTCTATCGTCGCAATAATCCACCGTGCCTCGATGCTCTATCTTCACTCATCGACAACACGGGCGAGCAACAAACTCAAGAACGCCCTCTTTAGGCCATCCCACCAATACACGATCGGTGTCGTGGTACATCTTTGTCGACCGGATGGATAGAGTAACGCGCGCTGTGCTTCCCTAGAACTCCGCCGCCGAAGTCCCGCAATATCCGGAACACACAACTCGCCCTCAAACCTTAGCACCGTCAGTACTACTCAAACGGACCCTTTCCCTCGCGAAGAGCCCTATCACGATACTGTGTCAAAATCGGATCCTTAAACTGTTGCCTCTTCACCTCCTCGACGATGGAAGACTCGGCAACCTCCCGAACCCGAACCCCACTGCTATCAGAACCAATCAATCGGACTCCAAGGCTCGCTAGCTGATGCAACTCGCGGACCATGCCCCTCCTCTCTGGATGCACATCTGATAGACTCCCGACCTACGACTGGCGGCATCCGCCACAACATCGCCTTCCCGGGTGGTACAGGATATCGACATCATAATCCTTGAGTAACTCTAACCACCGCCTCTCGTGAAGTTCAGCTCCTCGGTGAAGATATCTTTGGAGGCTTTTGTGGTCAGTGTAAATATCCACATGAACTCCATACAAATAGTGTCTCTAGATCTTCAAGGCATGAATCACCGCTGCCAACTCCAAATCATGGGTGGGGTAGTTCTTCTCATGCTTCGAGTCGCCGAGACGTATGCTATAACCTTACCTGCCGCATCAACACATCCAAGCCCGACGCCGACGATCACAATACACCACATAACCGTCTGGACCTCCGGAAGAGTAAGGCTGGGCGGTCCTCAATCTCTCCTTCGATGCTGGAAACCCCGCCACAAGCATCACCCATCAAACTTAGCGCTTCGAGTCACCTAGTCAATGGTGCAGAAATAGAAGCAAACTTCTCCACGAATCGCCGATAATAACCCGCAAGGCCCAAAAAGTTGCGTACCTGCTGCGGTGTAGTAGTCAGGCCAACTCGATCGCTTCGATCTTGGCCGTATCCAACCGAATACCATCGGCCCCGACAATATGCCCAAGAAATGCCACCGAATTCAACCAGAACTCACACTTCGAAAAATTGGCGTAAAACCGCTGGTCCTGGAGAACTCTCAGCACCGCCGCCAAATGCTCCGCGTGCTCGCCTCGGCGGGAATAAACCAAGATGTCATCAATGAATACTATCACAAACGTATCCAAAATGGCTTGAACACTCGGTTCATCAAGTCCATAAATACCACGAGCATTGTCAAACCGAAGACATAACCTCGAACTCATAGTGCGTCGCAGTCCGGAATGCGATCTAGGGACATCCGCCTCTCTAACTCGCACCTGATGATAGCCCGATCGCAGATCAATCTTGGAGAAACATCTCGCACTTCGCAACCGGTCGAACAAATCATCAATCCCGGGAAGGGTATTCGTTCTTAATAGTCACCTTGTTGGTATGCATGTCAACACATGCGCGCCCCGCCCTTCTTCTTCACGAACAATACCGCGCTCCCGGGGAGAAACACTAGGCTCGATGAAGCCCTTCTCCAAAGAAATCTCTCACCGGTCCTTCAACTCTCTCAACTCGGCAGTGCCATTCTGGGAGGAATGGATATAGTAAGTGTCCGGCAAGACATCGATACAAAACTTTATCTCCTCTCGTGAGGATACCGAGGTCATCCGAAACACATCGGAAACTTCGACTCATCGGCCGATGAAAATCTGGTATCGCACCTCGATCAAACACCCGAATGAGATGGTAGATATACCCTTCGCACCATCTTCGTAGCGCGAGGTAAGAAATAAACCTACCGCCGGCGACACGGTGTTCCTCCCACTCAATAACCGGCTCCCAGAAATTGGAACCGCACTCTCTCCTGCAGCCTACATTGGCGTAGCGAAGCTAGCCAATCCATACCCATAATCACATCGAAATCAGTCATATCCAACTCTATCAAGTCGGCTAGGGTCTGACGACTGCATAAAATCACTGGGCAAGCCCTATATACCCGCCGAGCTACCACCGAATCACCCACTGGCGTAGATACCTCGAAAGGGTCTATGGACTCGTGCTCATCCTCATCCTACTAGCAATAAGGGAGATATATAGGGCAGTAGAACCCGGATCTATCAAGGCATACACGCCACAAGAAATCGATAAAGTACTGGCGGACATCCGGTGATGCCTCGTGGTCTGTCGGTACCGGACAAGCATAAATGCGGTTCCGAGGACCGCTAGAACTAGGACCGCCACGACCTCGCCGCGACCTGCTGGTCCTCGAGCACCCGCCTCGGGCGAGTAAATCAGGTGAAGACCCGACAAAAGACCACGTAGTGACCCTACCATCTCGCGCCTGCAGTGGACGGAGCTCGCGATAGTGACCTGGCGGCCGCAGTGTAGCAAACTCCCGAGGTAGTATCACAACTCCCGGAATAGAATCTACCACATCGGACACACAGAGAGGACCTCGATCGGTTAGCACCCCTGCTACCCGGAAGTCAAGTCCCGGGCCCGATATGCCGAATGCCTGGCCGCCCCAAGACGGTGTAGGAGTGCTCTGAGCTGGCTGTGGTGCAAATCTAGTCTGCTGTTGAGATCGTACACCCCGAGAGCTACCAAAAGATCCGGCCGTCTTGGCCTTCTTCTGCTGCTGATATTTGTCGACCCGCCGGCCTCTACGCTCGCCGCACGAGTCGCATGCGAACGCGGCAATGTCCATTCCCGGCTGAAGAGCCACACCCGAGCAAGACTCTGCCAAATAATCATCGAGCCCGGTGACGTAGCGGTGTACCCTGTCCTCCATATCTGCTACTAACGCAGGGACATACCGAGCCAACGAGTCAAACTCGACGTTATACTCCCGAACTGTGCGCCCTCTCTGTCTCAGCATCAAAAATCTATCGGCCCGTGCCCTCCTCATCTGCGGAGGCAAGAAGTGGCTGAGAAAAGCCTCCGAGAACTCGTCCCATACTGCTGGGGCGATGTCTCCCGGGATAACTCCACGAATCAAACCGATCGCGGTATCACGCACCCGATGCGAACCAGACCACCGACTCGGTCTCGAAGCCTTGATCACTCACGATCCGTTGTATGTCGGATGAACTCCTGCGGATCATCCTCGTGCCTCGACCGTAGAACTCGCGGCTACAACTCAGAAAATCCCGTAGTATCAAGATGTCCGACCTCGGGTGAACCACGGGTACTCGAATCGAATCGCTGCGTCGGCCTATCTCATGTCGACCACGATCTGGCAGTGGCCGGGCCATCTCCTGTAACCCATCTCCTCCGCTCCAGGCTGTGGGACAGGAGGCGCAGTGCTTGTGGTCTCTGGGCGGCGGCGTCGTGGAACTCGCCCCCGAGGTATCGCCTCGGGTATAGGCGGGCTCAGGCCCTCGTGACCCTACGTGTCCTACTAGCGCCTCCGCTTTGCCTTGCCGCCCGGGCGGGTTGCCATGCGTGGAGGCATAACTGCGTAAAAGAAATACGTTAGAGGTCCAACTTATAACACAGCTCTAAGGCACAATCTCCGAGTGAGAAGAATGGAAACCAATCCTAAATATCCTATAGCCTCTTGATTATCGGTGTGGTGCACAACACCGATAATTAAGACTTACTAGATACGATGCGTAGACACTTTCCGAGGATTAATCGCTCGATACCACTTTTGTCACGACCGAACCTGCCAGTGATCGTGCCTTACCCGCACCTAAGTAGACATACATCGAGTAACGTGGAATATAAAAACAAGACAGAAACAATTATGAAATGAGAAAGCAGCTTTATCCAAGAAAAGATTGCCTTTCGGCATGTATATATACATCAAGAGTGAAGCTACATCCCAACTTTACAACAGGACTACAGACCTCCAGGAATGTAAACAACTATGGCGGGACAGGGCCCCGCCATACCCTGAATTTACAAAATATCTACAACACACGGGAGAGCGCACTAAAAGTCGAGCCTCGGAGAAATGGGCTCGACACTGCAGTAAGGATCCTAAGAACGAGGATCTACCACCGCTTCCCTTACCGCGACATTTAACGCAGCCTCGATGAGGTCGAGATAACAGTACCAAGTATGTGAAATCAGAAAAATCGAAATGAAATCAAAGCATTTTAAAACCACTTACAAATACAACCAATTTAACCGCATAGTGTCACAAAGATAAACAAGAGCAAAATAGATATAATGTAACCGGTCTTTTCTAGGCCGCTAATGATCGAAGCAAGGCCAATCGTATAGTATCATTATGCGAGCCTATTCTCGACTCCGCGACCGCATAGACCACCTAGGTCCGCATGAGGTATTCTCGTGACGGGGGTAGCTAACCCGCGGCATCCTCGGACTCCGCAGTCCGCATAGTCATGCAGATCGCATGAGGTATTACTCGCGTGGGTAACACACCGGAGTGATCATCCCGAACTCCCGCACTCGCATAGGTCACACATACCGCGTGAGGTATTCGCCGCATCGGTGGCAAGCCTCGACATCATAACAAGTCGGGGTATGTGATATAATAGAAGATAACGGGCTTATCGTTTAACAACGTAAGCACAACAAGAATAACCCCTTTACACAAACATCACAAGACACTAACACACGTAGCATCATAACATGTTTACTTATCAAACCATCTTACTACACTTTTCAGAAATCAATACAAGACTTTCATAAACAAATAAGTAAACCGTTCCTTTTATCTTTCTTACGTCGTTATACCTAACTTCCCATAAAGCTAGTATAACTCTTAAGCTTTTTAAAACCAAGTATTACTCTTCTTTCAAAAATGACTCATAACTCTTTTGAAATATTTCCAAGATTCTTATCATTAAAACTCAAGTCAAAAGACATCAGAGTAAAACCAATTTTAGTTAACACACGTACGTCTACCGTACTATATATATCAAAAATATCATGCTCAAGAGGATAGGAAGAATCACATACCTCCTACGAAATCCACCGCCAAGTCGAATATGTCGCGCAGAGTATCAACCTATAATAGTCAAATACGCCTATCAACGCCTAGATTACTCAGAGAATATTCTAAGCAGAGGTTCTCTATTCTACGGAAAATCAAGATTTCCTACCCGCCAAACTACACAAGTTTCATCAGAATACAAATTCTATGTAAGTACAGTTCAATTCTCTTCTTTTATACCATCCTTCTATATAACTTATACTTAATTCTGAACTACTACAACATGTAATCTCCAATTACAATAGAAGGATAAAGATATTTACCTCGATAAGCCCAAAATTATCCAAGATTAAATGTCGATCCTGAACAACGTTTAGCTCCTAATTTGCACGCTCCGATAGCTCCAAGAAACCCTTAGAAGTTTCTAAACAACTTCTACTTAAATACTTCAACCAACTATGAAGATTTTCCTAGGGTTTCGTTTTGTGACTAAAGGATATAAAGTAGTATTTCCGGGCTTTTATTATAGAGGTAACTTTGAAATACAACAAGGGATTTGGGATAGGAACAATACTAGAAGACAATTTTCTACCAAGGTGGGGTATTTCGACGAGAACAACAAGGAAGGGGGGGGGAAGGGTGTTTGGACGAGAGCTACTCAAAGGGGGAGGGGACTTTGGACGAGAACTTGCAACTAAGGGGGAAGGATTTTGGAGACTTGGAATTTGTTTTTGTGGATGAAGAAGTCTTGCACTTGAGGGGGGTATTTATAGAACCTTCAATGGCCAAGATTAAAACAAATGGAGGGTGAAGATTGGGTTGCTTGTGTGAGTGGAGTCTTCCACCAAGTGTCCACCACAATATTGGTACATATGTCCACCACAACATTGGAACATATGTCCACCACAACAATGAGCCATGTGGCCATCCACATGGCTCACAAAAACCGTCCAATACCTACTCCCACTAACCCAAAGAAAATATCTTGCAAGACTTGACTATTTGACTTGTCCACTAGCCCACAATTTCGTCCAACCCAATCCACCTAAGGGTGACACATGTCTCCCTCCTATTGGTCCAAAATATTTCATCTCTCGGAAAAATCCGTAATCGGTTAAAATATTAAAAACGTAAAATTTCCTTCACAAGGTTCGAAATCTTTTCCGTTGAAAGTTCACAATTTCATTCTTAACCTAATTAGGGCTTATACAATTGTACGTACGTCCTCACATACATACTCTGGAAATACGGGGTATAACACTTATCACGCCCACCTCCTGTCTCTCAAGTCAAGCCCTGCCATCTACTTTTGTGGCTCTCGCTCCTACCTTATGGCATGCACGTTTGAGTCACTCTGGGTCGTCTATTGTTTCTTCCTTACATAAAAATAATTTTATTTCTTGTAAGGGTACGCGTAGTACTCCAGTTTGTCAATATTGTTCACTAGGAAAGCTTGTTAGATTGTCGTTTGTAGACTCTACTTCTCATACTTTAATGTCATTTGATATTATTCATAGCGATTTATGGACATCTCATGTTCTTAGTTCTTTGGGCCATCGTTATTATGTTATGTTCTTGGATGATTATTCTAATTTTTTATGAACTTTTCGTTAGCGAAAAAATCTCAAGTGTTTCCCATTTTTTTAAAATTTAGAGCATTCATTTGTACCCAGTTCGAACGGAAAATAAAAAATATTCAATGTGATAATTGCAAAGAATATGCTATTGGGTTGTTTCGGCTTTTTTCTGGTACTAATAGAATAAATTTTCGTTTCTCTTGTCCTTATATGTCCTCACAGAATGGGAAAATCAAACGCAAAATTCGTTCCATTAATAATATTATCCGAACGTTATTGGTCCATGCTTCCGTACCACCTTCCTTTTGACATCATGCTCTACAAATGACTACTTATCTTCTTAACATACTTCCTACAAAAGGTTTGACATATTCCTCTCCTCTTCAAATCTTATTTAATAAGACTCATTCGTATTCACATCTTAGGGTCTTTGGGTGCTTATGTTATCCACTATTGTCATCCACCAACATTAACAAACTTCAGGCCTGATCTACCCCTTGTGTGTTTTTGGGTTATCCGTCTAATCATCGTGGTTACAAATATTTTGATTTATTGTCTAATAAAATAATCAGTAGTCTCCATGTTATATTTATGAAACCCAATTTCCCTAGTGAGTAGTCCCGTGCCTAGTTCGTATAATTTTTTGGATGACGAGCTCTCCCTATATATTTTCCACCATTTATCAGACTTGTCCTGCACCCATAATCCACCAGCTGGCCCACTGCCCGCTAGACCCACAGTACCGTCACTTGTTCCCAACGATCCAGTAACGGGTCCAACAACTGGGCTGAATATTCAACCCAATTTTGCCCCTGTTTCTGGGCCAGTTTCGGCTTCTGGGCCACTAATTGATCTCGGTCCAGTTCCTGTTTCAGCTTCCCATGTTGGGCCAACATGCCCACTGCCTGCTGGCCAGTCCGTCACCCAGTGAATTTAGTGGCACACTAAACTAATGTATTTTAAATTTTGAATACGGTCGTAAAATTTATTTTAGGGATATATACTCAAATATACCTAAATTATAATGAAATTGTCAATACCTAAAATATAGGGGTTCCAATGACCCCGGTGACCTTATTTTTTCATACTATTTATCCCTATACTAATTTGGTGGTAACAAAAATTGAAACATAATATGTGCAAACATGCGTTAATTCATTCTTACATCTCAAACTAAAATGCACCTTGCACCATGACTCTTTAACCTTTTTTACATAGGACATAAGTGCGTGGATGTAGGGAAGTGATGGGTAGAAATAGAAGCGCTAGATGCACAAAAGTGGATACATTCAATTATTCACTCCGTCTGGATGATTCTGCTTTTTCCCATATCTGAATTAATTAATAAATAAATACCCCAATTTCATTAATTAATAAATTATACAGTTAAGTGATGAAATGGGAGTTGTTGCAATTGCAAATGCAGGCAATCCCCCCCTATATCTAAAATCCAAAAACCAAACGCTTTAAATAAAGGCCAATGCCCATTCTTGCCTCTCAATTTGCATGCTCTCTCTACCCTTTTCCTTTCTCTCCATATATTCTCCTCTAATCATCAAAGGATCATAAATCAAACACTAGTTAAAAATAATACTTCATGGCTGTTGATCAAGCAAGACATCTCAATCTTTTACCTCAACAACAGATCATAAACAGGTGTGTATTTCTTCTCTCTCTCTCTCTGGATTGATTGATTTTTAGTTTTTCCTAAAATGGATGTATTAAAAATTGCAGAGATGGGCCTGGATTCATATACAATACCCAGATGGGTTCAGGGATGACAGAAATGCCGGAGAACTATTTTCCGATTCATCAAACACTGGTTCAGCCGAAGACATCGGTGAATTCTGACAGTGGCCTTACCCTTAATCTACCCATAAATGATCATCATGTTGCTCCAAGCAGGAAACGTTCAAGAGATTCATTCAATCATCACTTCAACACCTGTAATACTTATTTTTCAGCCCCTCAGAAACCATTGTTTGTCGGTGATGATGTTTTGCCACTTGTTCAACAGTATCAGTTAGATATCAACTCCATCATTTCTCACCAGGTAAGCTTATATAACATATCCCACTTGTCTCAGAGAATCTTTTTTAATTTGCTGATGTTGGTTATTTATTTATTTACAGACCAAGAAAATAAGATTGGAATTAGAAGAGCAACAGAAACAACAAGAGAGAATGTTGGTGTCGGCAATTAGTGATAGAGTGATGAATAAAATGAATGAGAAAGATGAACAGATACAAAGAATGGTAAAGATGAATTTGGTTCTACAAGAAAGAGTGAAAAGTCTTTATGTGGAAAATCAATTATGGAGGGACTTGGCACAAACAAATGAAGCCACGGCAAATACATTACGTAGCAACTTGGAACAGGTCCTGGCGCACGTTAGCGACGACCGCCTCTCCGTCGGAGCGGTGGAGGAAGAAGTTGAGTCGTGCTGCGGCAGCACCGACCACTGTGTGGAGGAAGTGCGTATGTTAGCGGGAAATGCGCAGAATAAGGGGGACGGTAAAAGTAAAAGTAAAAGTAACAGAATGTGCAGGAGGTGTGGAGAGAGGGAATCGTGTGTGTTGCTGTTACCGTGCAGGCATTTGTGTTTGTGCACAGTTTGTGGGTCCAGTTTACACCATGCCTGCCCTGTGTGTAATTCTAATATGAATGCCACAGTGCATGTTAACATGTCTTCTTGATCCGTGAAAAATGTAAAAAAAATATTGTTTAACAGTTTTATTTTTGTTGATTTAACAAGTCTCAGACTTACTAGTAAATGAATTGTTCATTCTTTCTCTACATGTTCTTATTACTCCAATTTATAAATCATGCTCAAGGGCGTAATTCCTAATGGGAGGTTTCACATTAAAATAAAGAATCTCTTGAGAATGCTTCACGCTTTGGTGGGCATAGTCTATATTAATTGGTTCAGAAAATTTTGAATATCGAATCATTAAAAAATCTATATAAAAGTTTATGTCCATTTTAAAATAATTACTATCATATTTTTCATTTGCAAGCTTCTAAGAAAGCATTAATTAGAATAGTATTTTAACTATTTTATTCTTTTTAAAATATTTCTGATCTCAATAAATATTTATTTTATATTGCTTTCAACTTCATCAATAATGTACTACTTCCTCCATTCCATAATAATTAATGCTTTAAACTTTTCATTTTATTTCAAAATAAGTTGTGTTTTAGAATTTCAACAAAAAATTAATCTTATTCTTTAGAAATTATCCTTAATTACATAATCAATAATCATTAAATATTTTTATTTTTTAAGCATTAATTAGGGGGTAAGTTAGTAAAAATACTCATAATTTTCTAGAAGTGATCGATATCTTAAGGGGTGTGCATAATTTAAAACCACCATTTATTATGGAATATGTCACGACCCGACCTCGGGCCCGTGACTGGTGCCTTACCCCGGACACCCTAGTGATATAACATCAGAGAAAATCAGCGGAAATAAAAACTTAAACAGGAAACAAGATACATCATAAGAAAATAGGCCAACCAAAACGCGCCTACGCGTATATATAAACCGACGATTATAATCCTTTACAACACCGCCACAACAAGATTTCATGCACTTCTAAGAATGTAATAACAACTATGACGACGGCTCCGCCATACCCCGAATGTACAAGAACCTACAACTCGTGAAACATACTAAAAGATAAGCCTCCGAGAAACGGAGCTTCCAATACGCGAATCGACATCCTATGAAAGCGAGATCCACAACCGATGTACCTCTACCGCAGATGAACGCACTTCAAGGAGGTCGATCAGTACCAAGTATGTGAAACTGAAAAATACTGTAATGAAATCACATTTCATCATTTTATAAAACCTTTTGCGATAAGTAAACAGTTATGCCAAGTAAGGGGACGCACATCCCCAGAATAATCACTCACACATAACTATGGGTCTCACGCCCATAATATCACTCATGCCCGTGGAACTCATTCTCATCGCGATGCACATGATGTAAAACAACATCCATGTGAACTCGAACACTAGATCCTGCGTCGCCATCAAACCGACGGGCAAGTAGAATCGCCATACCGCATCCAAAGCTAGTCATAAAACTTCACGCAAGTGCGGAAGCTAATTACCAGATCCAAAAGCTAGCCACGCAACTGGCCGAGGCAAGTACCAAAGCTAACGTACCCTAGCCAACCGTCTCACGAGATATGACCGAGGCAAGTATCTCAAGCTATCTACCAGAGGCTACCGATACACGAGAAATGACCAGAACAAGTATCTAAAGTGTGCCTGAACCACACGTACAAATCAAGCCCGATCGCCACATCGGCAAGCTTCATGGATTAGCGGTCCATGGACTAACAATCTTAACCTCACAATGACCGCATGCCCGATCTCACCTCTAAGTCAGCGGCTATGAAACCATCCCATCGACGCACGCCGCGGAACATCCATCACGCCGACGTCCAAGGAATAACAAGATGATACTCAAAGTGACGATACTGCGTGGAAAATCCAACGCACAAGATGTCCAACAATCAATCGATAACCGCCCTCCAGAGTCACGACAAAGACATCAACAAAACACTTGCACATCAAAGACTATCACGACAAGCATGGGCAAGTTCAACATACATACATTTTTATCAACAATCCGGGTTTCAAACCCAAAATACTACATACTTTCATTCTTTCAAAAAGACCTCTTTTTCGTAAAGCCACGTGATACTAATACTCGTAATATTAAAACACGTTTCCTTTTAAACCAAATTACTACACCTTCGTAAAATCTTTATAAGATTTTTAAAATCAAGTACTCTATACCTTTTAAAACTAAGTGCTTTTCTTTTAAAACAACAACAAGTGTTCTTTTAAAACCCAAATAACTTTACTCTTTTCAAAACAAGTAACCTATACTTAAATCAAGTTACTTCTCTTTTCCAAAAAAACAAGTCGTTATAAGTCAAGTCTCTTGTCTTTCAAGATCAAGTCTCTTAACTTTCAAAATCAAGTCGCTTTCTGATACCAAACCAAATCTTTCTTTTATTTTCATAAAGTCGTTATAACTAACTTCCCATAAAGCCATTATAACACTTTATGTTTTAAACAAACAAAATCCATTTCACACACGCACGCTACCGTACTATATAGTTTACAACAATCATGCTCAAGAGTATAGGAAGAATCACATACCTTTTAGCTTAAGCCACAAGCCAAGTCAAGTATGTCGCGCGTAGAAGATCCACCTATAAAGGCCACAATATGTCTATCAATCTCTAGTTCTCTTCGTAGAATACTTAAGTAAATGCTCCCGATTCTACGTAAAATTCGCAAAGACTCCCCGCCATCACATAAATCTCCTCCCCTAACCAGGCCCGCTACCAGGCCAACAACTCCCACGGGATTATACGTCTAACCGGACGTGTTCAATTCTACTCCACAATAATACAACGATCAGAATACAAATTTCTATGTAAATACAGTTCAATACTCATTCTATATATAGTATGCTCAACTATATATTACTACAATATGTAATATCCAATTACAATAGGGGGACATAGATCATTACCTCGATAAGCCCAAAATTATCCAAGATTATATGTCGATCCTGAGCAACGCTTAGATCCAATTCCTTACGCTCCAACCCGCTCCAAGAACCCTTAGAAGTTTCTAAACAACTTCTCTAAATACTTCAACCAAGCTTATGAAGATTTTCTAGTGGTTTCATTTTGCGACTAATGGATAAAGTAGTATTTCCTGCCCAAGTATTAAAACAACCTTGGAATACTACTAGGGATACTAGGCTAGTGTATTTGAAATTATACCACAATACACAAGGTATTCTACACAAGAGGAGGGTGGGACGAAACCACAAAAAGGAGGGAGTATTTTGCCTTGAAAGGCTTTGTGTTGATGAAATACTCTTCAAGCTAAAGGGGTATATATAGAAGAGTCGAGGCCAAGATCAATGCAGGTGGGTGGTCAAGATTGGGCCATGTGTGTGTGGGTCCCACCACAACACATGACCAACGAAATAGGCTACCAGTGTCAAGGCCAAAATCGGCCAGTGAGTAGGTGAAGTGGCTAGCCACTGTCACACCATTTCTACCACGTGGCCATGAGGGTGACACGTGTCGCCCGATTAAATCAAAATATTTCGTCTTGAAAATATCTAAAATGCCTAAACCTCAAAAACAAAGCGGGCCCACAAAAGTAAATTCCTCCCGTGGGCCCCACGTGACCATTTCCGAAAATAAAATCTCAAAATTCTAATATAATCCAAGAAGTCCGAATACCAAATCTGGGAATCCAATTCCCACTAACGAACCTTTTTCTTCACAAAAACCGGAACTTTTCCGTCGAAAAATTCACATCTTTCTTTCTTTCCAAAATTTCTGTCGTATTCTCGTACGTACATCCCCACATACATACCCTGGAACTACGGGGTATAACAGAATAGAAGGAGTATCTATTAAATATTGCTAATCTCAAACCCAATGGAGAAAGAAGTTAAAGATTAGAAGCAATTAATTACTTTAATTACATCTTTCATTCACTTTTATTGTCCACGGTTGACTTCACACGCCCCTTAACAAATAATAAATGAAGTTCATATTTTATCATGATACCCATATTAATTGATGCATAATTTTAATGGACATGAAAAATGATTTGAGTTGAGTAATTAAAGCAAACGATAAAAAAGAAAAAAAAAGTTTGTCTTGATATGCTAAATTTGACAATTAAAATAAAAACATATTTTTAATATAATGGACATAGAAAAGTGAAGGGAGAGGGTATTTATATTTTTCAAATGTTTTAAAAAATAAAGTAATTTTTTTATACGTGAACTCATAAAGCCCATTGATGTAATTAATGCAGGATAAAATGAGAAAAAAAACTAATTAATGTTATCTTGACTTTTAACAATTTTGAGATAAATATTTTTATGAAGGACTACAACTACTTTAATACTGGAGAACATTGTGAGGTAGTAGAACACCAGAATGGATTGTATCTTTAGGGGCGCGACAATTATTTTTTAATTATTTTTTTAGATATGAATTTCGAAAATTATGTTTGATCATGAAAATTTCAAAAACATAAATAAATTTCACTCGAAGTTGAATATCGAAATTTAAAAAATATCAAAAAATCGTTTTCACTTCAAATCACTCAAAAACAACTTCAATTTATATTCATAACCAAACAAAACATCAATTTTCATATATCATTTTCACTTGTATAATAATAACTACTTTTTTCTATATATTCATATTTTTTATGGCCAAATGGAATGTTAGAGTTTCTCTATTTTCTAGCTTTGATTTCACTTTCATAGATGTCGGACATTTTAATAAATCTCTGAATAAAGTTAGGATGCATGCCCAACTTTTACAAAGAAAGTTACTTTGAAATAAGGTTGGCCAGTGGGCGACCGACTCGTCCCGGCCGACCCCGACCACGACACCGGTATTAAAAAGCGGGGCCTGGCTCGAGCAAGGCGGGGCAGTATGGTCCCTTTGACCGACCACTTGAGCCGACCCCCGCCACCGCCGCCCAATCCCGCCCCGATCGACCCTTTGCACAAAATAGCGGTTGTCAACCGGAAATTTTAATTTTTGGCCGTTGGACAACGACCATTTTAGGCCTCCCCCCCTCCCCCAACCCCCCTACCCCCTTTATATTTATTTTTAACCCCTATAAATACCTCATTCCTCTTCTTATTATTTTCACAAATCTTTCTACTCTCTAATCTCTCAATCAATCTCTAATTCTCTATACAACATTGTCTACATATTCAATCTATTTATTAATTTGAGAATTGAGAGTGAAGTTAACAATTCGAGGATTATCTATCGAGCAAAGTTTCAATTTTCAACCTTCGATTACACGTCGACTTACGTCGGCGTTTGGTACATCTGTTCTCATTAAATTATTATTTTGTCTTTATTTCATTTAGCACATTTAATTTCATTATCTTTAACTATTTATTAGCATAATTAAAATGAAAGGACTAAGAGGCATGTTGGGTAAGGGTAAGGGTCAGGCTTCTTCTAGTAGGGGTGGTAACAAGGGCAAGGGTACTTCTTCTAGTATTCTTGTTCCAGTTATTCCTAGACAAGATGATTTTATAGATCCTGAAATGTTTCCTGAAATACCATATGATCTTGACACAAATGATTATCCTGAAATTGAAGAAGATTTTAATTTAGATGACACTCTAGTTGATGATACACATATTAATGAAGATGATGATACACCCACTAGTGATATGCCTTCTATCCCCCCTACTATGAGGCGAGGTCAAGAAACGACCATTAAAATCGATTGTATGGAAATATTTTGTGAGGACGTAGCTAATCAAGTAGCTGTATGTAAAACTTGTAAAAATGTTTACTTTTAAAACTGGACAAGGTCATGGTGGGACGGGGGGTTTAGGAAGACACCTGTTGCAAAAACACAAAGCCTTGCATGCCCAATACATGATTGAAAAAACTGGTGAGCAAGCGTCCTCTCAATCGGGACAAGTTTCACATACTACTGTCCGGAGAAAGTCTGGTCAAATTAACCTATGACGGGGAGTCAGAGGCTCTAAATACGATAAACATAAAGATAGGGAAACACTAGCAAAATTAGTTCTTTGTGGAGGGTTTGCCTTTTTCATTTCTGAATCTCCTGGTTTTATTCATTATATTAGAGATATGTATAATCCGCTTATAAATGTTTTCCTAGATCAATGTTAAAAGAGATGTATTTAAATTTGCATGAATATCAATGATATTTACGTTATGCATTATATCATTTAAATTGCAAAGTTGCTTTAACTTACGATATAGGTCGTAGTACTAACGACCATGATTATTTAACGGTAACCTGTCATTGGATAGATTATAAATGGTCTATGCAAAAACGTATTTTAGCATATAGATATATAGATAGTAGGCACACTGGTGAGTTTATTTCAGAAAATATTTATTCAGTCGTCGATTATTACGGAATAACCGATAAAGTTATGAGTATTACATTAGATAATGCATCTTCTAACAATTCTGCTATTAGTATTTTAAGAAATGTTTTAACTCCGTCTTTTCCAAAACATTTTCATATCAAATGTGCGTGCCATATTTATAACTTAGTTGTAAAGGATGGTCTTTCACTTTTTCAAGATATTCTTGAAAAAATACAATTTGCTATACACTTTATTTTTAAAAATAATAGAATTCAACAAAGAAAAGAATATAAAAACTTGCCACGATTGTGGACTATCTTACTGAAAAATTCAGAAGAAGTACCAACTAGGTGGAATTCTTTATATGACCAACTAGTTGTTGCTTATGACTATAGAAAACCTATTACTTTATTTTTAACGCCCGTAATCAAAATCCAAATGATATGATTGTGGATCTTGATTGAGAGAAAATTAGAGAACTTATTGTATTTTTAGAAAATTTTCAACGAGCAACAAAAGAATTTTCTACTTTATATTATCCTACTATTTCAACTATGTTGTTTTATATAGCTATAATATTTTTACTTCTTAAAGAATATATGGAAAAACACCTTATCTGCAGCCTATTAAAAATGTTTATGAAATTAAAAATATTTTATTCCTATTCCCTATTTATATTATTGGTCTGTATTAAACCCGACTATTAAAGTAGAGGTTGTAAAAGTCTTATTGAAAATATATATAAGCTGTATGGACGCACTACCACCTCCAACTCCCAAAAATTTAAATGTTGAACCACCTATTGAACTAACGCTAGAAGAAGTGTTGAATAGCGTAGAAGATGAATGCAAAAAGTATATCGGCATTACCGGCAAGAAAGTGCTAGTAACCAACCGACTTTTGTATCATCTTCTTCAACACAACCTAAAAAGACAAGCGGTTTACGTGGCTGGGCTAATATTAATTCTATTGAAAGCCTCGAATGCGGTGGTAGCGATGCTAACCAAATTAGTGAGTTCGATGTTTTTGTTTTGCGGGTAATTTACCTTACCAAGCGATTATCAATGAAGAAGGAAAGGAAGACTTGCTGAAATATTGGAGCGAATGAGAAGACATTTCCGACACTTTCAATGATGGCGAGATATTTTGAACATTGGCGTCGCCATCGCACGAAGCGCTTTTTCTCAGCGATTTCAAATAGAGAGCAGGACACTCATTAGCGGAGACGGCTTGGAGATGGCGGTACTATTCGAGAGATTGGATCTGAGCGGGCGAAGGAGGCGATCAACCAGAGATTAACAAAGAAGATGACGACAACTACAACGACATTTTATCTGAAGGCATGAGTAGCGACGTGGAACAATTTGATCAAGATATACCAATTCCAACCGAAGAACCACAAGAAATTATAAAGAAATTAGAAAAAATATTTTCAAATTGGTAATTTATTTCATTGCAATTTTTAAATTTTTCTATGTCTTTCACTCTTTTGCAATTTTTTTCAACAACAGTACACTACAATGTTGTCACAACCCGTTCCGGGGCCCGTGACTGGTGCCTTACCGGGACACCCAAGTAGTCATACATCAGAGTAATCAGCGGAAATATAAAGCAAGACATGAAACAGTTTATAAAATAAGACACAGTTTATGTGAGAAAACATCGCCTTTCGGCATATATATATAACCATGGTTTAGCAGTTACATCCGACATCGCATAACATACTTACTCTGCACCTCTAAGGAAAAATACAACTATGGCGGACGGGCCCCGCCATACCTCGACTACAAAACTATCTACAACAGGAGATCATACCCAAAAGTAGAGCCTCGGAAAAGATGGAGCTCCGACACCAACGTAGAGATCCTAAGAATGTGGATCTAGCACTGCTTGCCCTTACTGCGGCATGAACGCAGCCTCGAAGGAGGTCGATCAACAGTACTAAGTATATGAAATCAGAAAATACTTAAATGAAACATATCATTTTAAAAAGCTTTTGCAAGTATGTATAAAACACCGAAACCGCATAGTGCGCATCACAAACAAGAGCAATAGGTAATCGTAATAGGTCTTTTCTAGGTGCGAATGATCGAAGCAGGCCAATTGCGTAGTATCACCATGCAAGCCTAATCTCGGACTCCGTAGTCCGCATAGGCCAATCACATAGGCCCGCATAGGTACATAACCCCGCATCGAGGGTAGCTACTCTCGGCATCGCCCCGACTCGTTGTCCGCACGCCACATGCATCGCGTGAGGTATAACCCCGCACACTAACTGGAACTCCGTAGCTCGCATAGGTCCCTTGGACCCGCATGAGGTATTCTCGAATCATGGTCCTGCATCACCGAGTATACCTCGCGACGGAGGCGCCTTAACCCCTGTAATATGTCAAGAGGTGAGTGATGCTACACTAACCTAACAAATTATCGTTAAACAACATAAGCACAAGAATACTCTTTTCACAAACGTTACAAGACACTAACACACATAGCATCATATCATGTCTACTTATCAAACCATCTTATTATTCTTTTCACAATTCAATATAAGGTCGTTATAAACACATAGGCAAAGCGTTTCTTTTATCAATCTTAAGTGATTATACTTAACTTCCCATAAGGCTAGTATAACTCTTAAGCTTCATTTAAAAACCAATTAGTTCTCTTCATAAAAATGATTCAAGATTCTTTGAAATGCTTTCGGATCTTTATTATTCAGCTTAGCGAGGCATTGCGTAAGTGTTATTCAGGCTTAAGCGTGAGGCATTGCCGTAAGTGTTATTCAGCTTAAGCCGTGAGGCATTCTGTAAGTGTTATTCGGGCTTAAGTCGAGGCATTGCGTAGTTATATATATTGTAAAATATCATGCTTTAGGAAGAATCACATACCTTCTCAAATGAAAACCACCGCGAGTCAATATGTCACGCAGAGAGTCAGCCTATAATAGTCACAGATATTTATCAAAGACTACTCTGAAGGTCATTCTAAACAGAGGGTTCACAATTCTACGGAAAGTCGGGTGACTTCCTACGGTGAGCTATATAAGTCTCAGTGAAAACAAATTCTATTCTATTCTGCAATATTCTTCTAAGTATTTATACTTATTCTTATACTACAACAGTATATATTCTCTAATTCAAAAGAGGGTTAGGATTAGTTACCTCGGTAAGCCCAATAATATCCTAGAAAAGTCGCTGAGCAAGGTTTTGCTCTAAGTTGTATGCTCGAGAAACATTAGAAGTTCTTAACAACTTCTACTAAGTACTAAGGTATTTGGGCTAGGGTATTTTGGGCATTATAACAATACAAGAAGGCAACTTTTCTACCAAGGGAGGGGGGGTAGGTTTTGGCTAGGCTAGGGGCCTCGGCAAACTACTAGGCTAGAGGGTAGGCCTCGGCCAAACTTCACAAGGAGGGAAGGTGTTGGACGAAAGGGCTTAAGGAGAGGAGAAGATTTTCAAGACTTGAAAGCTTTGTGGATGAAGAACTCTTCATCTTAAGGGTATTTATAGGTCAGTGGCCAACCAATGGCCAAGATTAAGACAAGTGCAAGGCAAGTGTAGGGTGAGGATTAACTAAACACAAATATCCTACCAACTCGCGGACTTGTGCACAAGGCAAAAACGTGCCAAAGGTCTTCAATTCGTCCAACGGACGATTTCAAGTCCACAAATTGGAGGTGCCAAGTGTCGCCCTCCGTTGGTCCAAAATGTTTCGTCTCTAAAAATCCGCAAAATTAGAAATGGCATAGCCGGAATTTACCCTACGAAAGTGTGGAAACGTTTCGTAAAAACTATTCGTTTTGTGAGTTGTGCCCAAAAACGCGTTTTGCCTAATCTTTAAGGCTAGACTTTTTAGACGTATTCCCACGTACATACTCGGAAATACGGTATAACATTCTCCTCCTTAGAAACATTCGTCCGAATGTTCCTTCCAAGAACGATTAACGATAAGATTCTTCATAACTAAAACGATTTGCAAATGCCACACAAGGCCACGTAACAACACTTAGCGTAAACGATAACGAAAATTTACAAGTAGGAAAGTGAATTACCCGGAGGTGTGGGAATAGGTGAGATACTTCGCCTCATGTCCTCGGCTTCCCACGCTATCTCATCCTCGAGCTCGTTCGCCACAAGACTCGACGGAAGCCACGTCCTTGGTCGCAGACGCCTAACTCGACGATCGACTATCGCTATGGGAATCTCCTCATACGATAACCCTCGGTCACTGACATCTCCAATCGGGTGTACCTAGATGGATCCCCGATACATCTCCTCAAAGATAGATACGTGAAAAACCGGATGTCGCCTCCAGATCGGACGGCAGATCCAACTCATAGCAACCTTGCCTACCTGCGGATAATCGAAACGGCCCGATGTACCGAAGTGAGTTTCCACTTCTTCCCGAATCTCATCACACCTTCATGGGTGACACCTAGGAAAACCCAATCATGAACCTCGAACTCAAGATGCCGACGACGATGATGCGTGCGACTTGGCCGACTACGAGTGTCAATAGCGCCTCGGATAAGCTTCACCTTATCCACTGCCGTACCAAATCTGGTCCCACTTTCTCGCCCACATCGAACCAACCTATAGGCGATCTGCACTTCTCCATACAAGGCCTCATAAGGCGCCATCCGAATCTGGAGTGGTAGCTATTATTATACGCGAACTCAACTAGAGGCAAATGATCCTCCCAACTACCATGGAAGTCAATAACACAGGCTCGCAGATATCCTCGAGTGCGGATAGTGCGCTCTGCTGTCCGTGTCTGCGTGGATGAAATGCGATTACTCGAGCTCACTGCGTCCTAAACCCTCGGAAGGACCTCAAGTTAGCCGTAAATCGGGCTCCTGCATGCGATATGATCAAGTAGGGACTCCATGCGATCGGCGATCTCTCGGATGTAAAGTCCGCATAATCCTCAGAAAAAGTCGTCTGACGGAAGAAAGTGGGCTGATTTCGTCGACTGTCGGCGATAACCCATATAGAATCATGTCTCATCCGAGTGCGAGGTAATCCTGTGATGAAGTCCATGTTGATTACCTCCCACTTCCGGTCGGGATCTCAATCGTCAGAATAAACCACCGTGCCTCTCGGTGCTCTACCTTCACTGCGACAACACGGCACCGAGCTACAAACTCGCAACGCGTCTCTTCGCCATCCCACCAATACGGATCTGGCGTCGTGGTACATCTTGGTCGACCCGGATGGATAAGTAACGCCGCTGTGTGCTTCCCAAGAACTCCTTGCCAAGTCACGAAACATCCGGAACACTGATGCGCCTCAAACCTTAGCACCCCATCGTGCTACCTCAGGACCCTTGCCTCACGAAGAGTGTATCACGATACCGAATCAAAGCTGGATCCTCGAATCGTTGCCTCTTCACCTCGCCGACGATGGAAGACTCGGCAACCTCGAACTCTAACCCCACCGCTATCGAGAATCAAACAAGCGGACACCAGGCTCGCTCGATGCAAATCACAAACCATGTCCCTCCTCTCTACCGCACATCCGATAGGCTCCCATCGACCTACGAATAAGGCATACGCCATAACATTGGCCTTCGGGTGGTACAGGATATCAACATCGTAATCCTTAAGCAACTCTAACCACCGTCTGCCGTAAGTTCGGCTCCTCGTGAAGATATCTTGGAGGCTCTTGTGGTCAGTATAAATATCCACGTGAACCCATACAAGTAGTGCCTCAGGATCTTCAAAGCGTGAATCACTGCGCTAACTCCAAATCATGGGTGGGGTAGTTTCTCGTGTTTCTTGGTGTCGGGATGCATATGCTATAACCTGCCATGCTGCATCAATACACATCCCAACCCGATGCTCGACGCGTCACAATACACGACATAACCATCCGACCTCCGGAAGAGTAAGAACGGGGCGGTCGTCGATCTCTCTTTCAAGAATCGGAAACCCCGCCACAAGCATCACCATCAAACTTGCCGCCACGAGTCGGCCTAGTCAATGGTGCGTAGATAAGCAAACTTCTCCACGAACCGCGATAATATCTGCAAGGCCCGAAATCGCGAACTCTCTCGGAGTAGTAGGTCTAGGCCAAGTCCGATCGCCGATCTTGGCCGTATTCACTCGAATGCCATCACCCGATAATATGCCCAAGAAACGCCATCAAGTCAACCAAAACTCACATTTGGAAAACTTGGCGTACATCTGCCAGTCCCGAGAATCTGTCCACGATCGCCAAATGCTCGCGTGCTCTCTCTGAGAGAGATTAAACCATTATATCATCAATGAACACTATCACAAACGTGTCCAAAATGGTTTGAACACTCGGTTCAAGTCCATGAATACCGCGGAGCATTGGTCAACCCAAAGACATGACCACGAACTCATAATGCGTCTGCGGTCCGGAATGCGATCTAGGGACATCCACCTCTCGACTCTCACCGATGATAGCCGATCGCAGATCAATCTTGGAGAAACATCTCGCACTCGCAAATCGTCGAACAAATCATCAATCACGGGAAGGGTATATTCTTAATGGTCACCTTGTTCACCTGTAATCAACACATACGCAGCGTCCGTCCTTCTTCTTCACGAACAATCGGCGCTCCCGGGGAGAAACACTAGGCTCGATGAAGCCCTTCTCCAAAGAAATCCTCACCGGTGTCCTTCATTCTCTCAACTCGGCGGTGCCATTACGTATGGAGGAATGGAAATAGGCCGTATCCGCAACACATCTATACAAAACTCGATCTCCTCGGGAGGACACCGGAGGTCATCCGAAACACGCCGTGGGAACTCGTGACTCATCGGCCCGAAAATCTGGTACCGCAGCTTCAAGATCAAACACCCGAACGAGATGGTAGATATACCCTGCGCACCATCTTCCTAGCCGAGGTAGGAAATAAACCTACCCCCGGCGTCTGGTGCTCCTCCCACTCAACAACCGCTCCTGAAATCTGGAACCGCATTACTCTCTCTGCAGTCTACATTGGCGTAGCAAGAAGCTAGCCAATCCATCCCCATAATCACGTCGAAGTCAATCATCTCCAACTCTATCAAGTCGGCTAGGGTCCGACGACTGTAAATGGTCACAGGACAAGCTCTATATACTCGCCGAGCTACCACCGAATCACCCACTGGCGTAGCTACCTCGAAAGGGTCTATGGACTCAGGCTCTATCCCTATCCTACTAGCAACAAGGGGAGACATATAGGACAGAGTAGAACCCGGATCTATCAAGGCATAAAAATCAAACCCAGAAACTAATAAGGTACCTGTGACGACATCAGGTGAGGCCTCCTGATCCTGTCGGCTGGACAAAGCATAAATGCGGTTCTGAGGACCGCTAGAACTGGACGAGCCACGACCTGCCGCGACCTGGCCGACCCGAGTACCACGCCTCGGGCGAGTAATCGTAGGAGATGATGAAGCGGCGCGAGAACAGAAGTGAGCCGCGTGGCCCCGGTCGGACAGTCCGCCGCAAAGTGACCTGCGCTGGCACAATGTAACAAGCTCCAAAAGTAGTACCACACTTCCGTAATGGGATCTACCGCATCGGCCACGGGGTGGTCCCGTCGCCGATCTCTGCTACTCGGGCGCCGAAGCCACGGGCCCTGGTGCGCCTCGAAAACTCTGGGTCTTGAGGGCGGTGCGGGAGTGCTCAGGTGGCGTGGTGCGAATCTAGGCTGCTGCGAGGCCGCCACCACGATAACCACGAGAAGACCTCCCGCCCCTGCTTCTTCATCGGCTCGTCGACCTCTGCGCTCGCCGCGCATCGAGGCGTGAGCTGCGTGCGGGTAATGTCCATACCCGGTGGAGAAACACCGCATACGTGACTCGGCCATATAGTCGTCTAGCGGTGACATAGCGGTGCACCTATCCTCCATATCTACGCAATCTGGGACATATCGAGCCAATGAATCAAACTCGATATTGTACTCCCGACGATCGTCTCTGCCTCGATGGTAAAAATCTATCACCGCGCCTCTCATCCGGAGGCAAGAAGTGAGTGAGAAAGCCTCGAGAACTCATCCCAGTAGGCTGGACGCGTGCTCTCCCGGGATAACTCCTAGATCAAACCAATCGATCGCGGTATCACGCGCGGCCGACGCGAACAAAGGTCACAGACTGCTCTCCGAGGCCTTGATCACCTCATGATTCTCTGTGACGGATGAACTCCTGCGGATCATCCTCCTACCTCGACCAGTAAAACTCTGGCGGGCTCTGACTCAAGAAATCTCGTAGTCTCAAACTATTCGCCTCGGGTGCACGCGGTCTGGAGCCGAGCTGGAGCTGGGCTGCGCGATCCGGCCTCTCGCCGTGATTGGGCCTGACTTTAGCCAAAAGGTGGGCTATCTCTCATTCCAACTCCTCCGCCCGGTGTGGGACGGGAGGTGTGGGTGCTGTGGTCTCTTTGAAATTTGGCGTCATAGAACTCGCTGTCTCGGTATAGACGGGCCCGAGCCCTTGTGACTGGGTGTCTCGCTAGCAGCTCCTCACGCTGCCGCTTTGCCTCGGGTTGCACGCGAGGCATAATCATATGGAAAGGAATACGTTAGAGGTCCACTATAACCGACTCTAAAGCACGATCTCGGAATGAGAAGAATGGAAACCAATCCTAAATATCTTATAGCCTCACGATTATTGGTGTGGTGCACAACACCGATAATCAAGACTCTACTAGATACGGTCTGTAGACACTTTCCGAGGATTAATCGCTCGATACCACTTTTGTCACAACCTGTTCGGGGCGTGATCGTGCCTACCGGCACCCAGTAGTCATACATCAGTAATCGTGAAAATATAAAGCAAGACATGAAACAGTTTATAAAATAAGACACAATTTATGTGAGAAAACATCGCTTTCTAAGATATATATATAACCATGGTTTAGCGCTACATCCGACAATGCATAAATACGACTACTGCACTTAAGGAAAAATACAACTATGGCGACAGGCCCCGCCATACCCCGATCATACAAAACTATCTATAACAGGAGATCATACCCAAAAAGTAGAGCCTCGGAAAAGATGGAGCTCCCGACACCAACGTAGAGATCCTAAGAATGTGGATCTAGCACTGCCGCCTTACCATGCAGATGAACGCAGCTTCAAGCGAGGTCAAGATAACAGTACTAAGTATATGAAATCAGAAAATACTTAAATGAAACATATCATTTTAAAAATGCTTTTGCAAAGATGTATAAAACACCCAAGGAAACCGCATATAGTGCCACATCACAAACAAGAGCAATAATAGTAAATCGTAATAGGTCTTTTCTAGGTCGCGAATGATCAAGCGGGCCACCGCGTAGTATCACCATGCAAGCCTAATCTCGACTCCGTAGTCCGCATAGGCCAATCACATAGCCCGCATAGGTACATAACCCCGCATCGAGGGTAGCTACTCCGGCATCGCCCCGACTCGTTGTCCGCACGGCCACATGCATCGCGTGAGGTATAACCCCGCACACTAACTCGAACTCCCGTAGCTCGCATAGGTCCCTTGACCCGCATGAGGTATTCTCGAATCACGGTCCTGCATCACCGAGTATACCCCAGACGGAGGCGCCTTAACCCCTGCATATGTCAAGAGTGAGTGATGTTACACTAACCTAACAAATTATCGTTAAACAACATAAGCACAACAAGAATACTTTTTCACAAACGTTACAAAGACACTAACACACATAGCATCATATCATGTCTACTTATCAAACCATCTTATTATTCTTTTCACAATTCAATATAAGTCGTTATAAACACATAGGCAAACTGTTTCTTTTATCAATCTTAAGTGATTATACTTAACTTCCCATAAGGCTAGTATAACTCTTAAGCTTCGCTTAAAACCAATTAGTTCTCTTCATTAAAAATGATTCAAGATTCTTTGAAATGCTTTCGATCTTTATTATTCGTGCTTAAGCCGAGGCATCGCTGTAAGTGTTATTCAGCTTAAGCCGAGGCATTGCCGTAAGTGTTATTCAGGCTTAAAGCGGTGAGGCATTGCAGTTGTTATTCGTGCTTAAGCGCAGGCATTGCCGTAGTTATATATATTGTAAAATATCATGCTTTAGGAAGAATCACATACCTTCTCAAATAAAACCACCGCCAAGTCAATATGTCGCAGAGAGTCACCATAATAGTCACAGATATTTATCAAAGACTACTCGAAGGTCATTCTAAACAGAGGGTTCACAATTTACGGAAAGTGGCAAGACTTCCTACCCTGAGCTATATAAGTCTTGTGAAAACAAATTCTATTCTATTCGCAATATTCTTCTAAGTATTTATACTTATTCTTATACTACAACAGATATATTCTCTAATTCAAAAGAGGGTTAGGATTAGTTACCCGGTAAGCCCAATAATATCCTAGAAAAGTCGCACTGAGCAAGGTTTTGCTCCTAAGTTGTATGCTCGAGAAACCTTAGAAGTTCTTCACAACTTCTACTAAGTACTAAGGTATTTGGGCTAGGGTATTTTGGGCATTATAACAATACAAGAAGGCAACTTTTCTACCAAGAGTGGGTAGGTTTTGGCTAGGCTAGGGGGCCTCGGCCAAACTACTAGGCTAGAGGGGTAGGCCCTACCAAACTTCACGGGAGGGGAAGGTGTTGGACGAAAGGGCTTAAGGGAGAGGAGAAGATTTTCAAGACTGAAAGCTTTGTGGATGAAGAACTCTTCATCTTGGGGGTATTTATAGGTCGTTGGCCAACCAATGGCCAAGATTAAGACAAGTGCAAGGCAAGTGTAGGGTGAGGATTAACTAAACACAAATATCCTACCAACTCCTTGACTTGTGCACAAGGCACAAAAAACGTGCCAAAGGTCTTCAATTCGTCCAATGGACGATTTCAAGTCCACAAATGGAGGTGCCAAGTGTCGCCTCCCGTTGGTCCAAAATGTTTCGCCTCTGAAAAATCCGCAAAAATTAGAAATGGCATAGCGGAATTTACCCTACGAAAGTCGTGGAAACGCTTCGCCGTAAAAACTATTCGTTTTGTGAGTTGTGCCCAAAAAAAACGTTTTGCCTAATCTTTAAGGCTAGACTTTTTGTACGTATTCCCTTACGTACATACTCTGGAAATACGGGGTATAACAAATGTAATTTTGAATCTTGTATATTTGATATTTCAATGAAATTAATAATATAAAAGACACAAAAACAGCCTTGGGATGTTTTTTTTACACTATTCTTGTCTTTGTTTAATTATTTAGTTTATAACTTTATACTTTATACTTTATAGTTTATAGTTTATACTTTATAATACTATAAGTCTATAATATTATAGTATATGTATATGACATTATGACTATATGACAAGTATATGTTAATGTTACTTTGTTAGTACTTAGTAATTTAGTATTTTTAATTTAGTGAAAAAATTTTAAAAAAAAACCCGCCAACCCGGTCCCGCCCGACCGACGCCCCGACAGGCCCCGACTTACTCAGCGATCGGGATCGGGACGGGACATGGTATGGTCCCGCCCGACCCGACCCCTCCAGGCCCGCCCCAGCTCGACCCCGCCCATTTTCCCCGCCACGACCCCGTCCCGCTCCCGCCAAACCCGACCCCGGTGGGCCCGTCCCGGTCCACTGGCCAGCCCTACTTTGAAATGGCTGGTAGCACAACTTTGGCAAATATGTGGCCCTACATTAATGACATTTAAAATGTCATATGACTTTTCTTGCTCATTTATGGTGAAATAAAGAATCGTATTCTTTTTTGTGGAATTGGGAATTGGGATATTGCAGCATAAATGTTAGACTGGTACTCATTTA
Organism: Przewalskia tangutica; assembly: GCA_029844215.1. NCBI lineage: Eukaryota > Viridiplantae > Streptophyta > Magnoliopsida > Solanales > Solanaceae > Przewalskia > Przewalskia tangutica. Next base: position 73,929,028 of record CM056727.1, read on the forward strand.
TTTGCTTGGGGGGTGAGATGTCCAAAGATGCTGAAAAGAGAAGGATTGTATTGAGTTTGGTATTTGGTACTAGTAAAAGCTATGCATGTGGCCCCAAAACCAAGCAATTCCCTTTCTTTGCAGGCAGGTATAGTGATTTCGAAACGAGCTAGTAGTTGGAAAGTACTACTATTCATTTCTTGTTTTATAAATCATGCCTCACCTATATTTAAAAAGAAAGTAGTGCAGTGCATTAAGTTATCGCTATGTGCAGGGTTCGGGAAATGATCGGACTACAAGGGTGTATTTTATATAGCTTTACCTCACATTTCTGTAAGAGATTGTTTCTACGATTTGAACTCATGAACTCATGATCACGTGACAACAATTTTAACAGTTACTTCAATACTCCCTTCATGTCTTACCTATATCTAACTAAAATAATTAGGCCCTCCCTTTCCCTTCTTTAAAGTTACTATCACAAAAAATATTATGTATCGATCATAAATTAATAACGAACGATTATATAAATTGTGATTAATGTTAATGTCGGTTTCAATATGTCTCGATCCTAAATTAATAGGGATTAGACTATACAAATTCTCAATGTTCATATCAATTCACTTAAATTCGTTTCAATTCAATGCTATGAAAAAGTTAATCCAGTGAAACCAAAATTCACAAATAAAGTAGATTTTCAACTGATATATAAGTCTCTTACAAGACAGAATTTTAAAGTTAGTATCACCATTGTGAAATTTTTAAGTCTTTCATGAAATTTAATTAATACGTTAAACTCTAAAAGGGTTTCAAAGTACTTTCTCTACTAAAATATAAGTGAATTTTTGAGATGTGACACACCCCTTAAGAAAGTTAATTAATAACACTAATATAAGAGCCATTTGATAATATTACTTTTTTACTTTCTCCAAACTTCTTTAAAAAAAGTAAAAATAGTCGGCATCGGGGTGAAAATTTATTTGCTTTGTCACGCTTCAACCAGCTTATTCTATTTCATCTCTTAGAAGGAAAATAATTTAAATAGAAATACTTAATGACCAAAAAGAAGTGCTAAATATTCACTTATTTAATACGGGACGGAGTAAGTGGTTAATGCAATGAAAGAGACATTTGAGAAGCAATGTCTATATTGAGGACCACTCACATGAATAAGGAAATGAGCAGGAAAAGCTTTTAGAGTGACACACTCGCAGTTTACATGACAATGCGATTGATTGTGACTCCTACATTGTGTGTATCATGAAAAGTTATTAGTAATACTGGTCATCGACAGATTCAATATAATGAACCCATCAATGTGACCTTTTGTTTCCTTCTTGGAATCTTCCATCGGCAAGGCACAATCTTTTAGGTCTTGTAAAGACAAACTTACAGTATTTGTTAGTGGAAAATTATGGCCACATTCACATTTCTACTCCATTACTAGAACTACTACTACTACTACCTTTTGTCTTTTATTTTTATCTTCTGAAGTGGAGGGTTGTGGGGGAGGCCAGGATTTCGTGCTACCGTCCTCAACAATGATGGCTGTCACTAACAGCATCTTTTTTTTTTATAGGCATCTTCCAAGAATTTAACCTTATTATATATTCTTTGCAAGTCATAATCTATCACTAACCCTAGCCCTAAGTTGCCGGAAAACCCAACTTCGGCCCTCTCCTAGCCAAAATCCTAGTTTTTTCGATTTTTACCTTGCCAAAACCCTAATTGGTTCTTCCTTTTCCTATCCTCCTTGTTTTTTGACATTCAAGATCAACAATGACCGACCAACACAAATTTCATCACTCTTGTCGTAAATAATGTCAAGAACTTCATTCCAGTGATTCTTGAGATGGAAAAAAAACAATATTCATCTTGAGCGGAGTTATTCAAAATCCATTGTCACGCATACCAAGTCATTGACCATATTCTTCCTCCAAAGCCTCAATCGGGTGTCATAGAAAAACCCAACGATATTGACATGACTCTTTGGTCTCGCTTGGATATTATAGTACTTCAATGGATTTACGGCACCATATCAAATAATCTTTTGCATACCATATTGGAACTGAATTCGATGGCTCAACAAGCATGAAAGCGTTTAAAATATATTTTTCAAGATAACAAGATTTCTCATGCGGTTTATCTAGAAAATCAATTCACCAATGTCACATTGGATGATTTTCCAAACATCTCTGCATATTTTCAAGAGTTAAAAGTGCTTGCCGATCAACTATCCAATGTTGGTGCACCGATGATAAATTAAAGGTTAGTTCTCCAATTAATTGCGGGTTTGAATGAACAATATGATGGTGTTGCTACGTTCATTCAACAAAGTAATTTGTTGCCACCATTTTATGAGGCTCGTTTGAGATTGACTCTTGAAGAAACACGAAAACTAAAACAGGCGGTGATGGTGGCAAACAATGTCGGCACTGCCCTCCTTTCCACCAACACATATAATGATGATTTTGGCCATCAAAATTCTGGTTCAGGCAGTGGTCAAAATTGCAAAAATAATGGACCAAAATGGGGTCACAATCGGAACAATAACAAAGGAAAAAATAATAAAGGAAGGGGGCGAGGCCGTGGCGATGGACAACATTCCGGTGGTGGCAGCAGCCGCAGGTAGCAGGGGTAGAACCAACCTCCTAACAGCCGCAATAGTCCCCAGAGTGTAATGGGGCAAGACGCGCAGGTCGATGCCACAACAATGGCACCGACGCCTGCATTCCCACGACATCGTGGGCCCAACCAACGCCACCTAACTGACAACCCGGGGTATAACACCTCGTATTCCGAATAATGATTTGAGCACATAGACGTGAGCAAGTGGACCCGAACCCCGAGATATTTATGTTGTACTTACATATACTAATGAGGAAATTAGTATATAAAAGGAATGTGATCTCGAAATAATTTGGATTTAACAAGTGTGACAACAGAAATTAATAATTGTATGTCCCCAAAGAGGCTACGAACTAGTGTCATATTATAAGAATTATGACATTGAATAAAAGAAGGTTTTATGAGTCGTCAGGAATTAAGTGAATTGAGATCAGAAAGTATTTGTGTGTATAATTAATTAATTCTAAGCGGAGGACCTAATTGAATGAGATATTATGTATTATTTTATTAACAACAATGCAGTGACTAAGTCGTATAAGTAACTGTTGGCACCATTACAATCCCTCAGTCATACACCTCCCTATCGTTCTAAGTATGCACCTTCACAAAGTTTTTTGAAGAAATTTGTTCTTAGAATAACTGATACACTTCTAGAAGTAATGAAAAAGGGGTAAGTCTCCATTGATAACCCTCTGAAAATTCATGGTCGAATTGGGGCTTTACCACAAGCTTCGACTCGCAAAAGGGAGACAACATTTATGGTGTTCTGGGCCTAAATTTCCAGTAAAATCAAGCCCTTAAACAAGCCTAACACCCAGAAACCAGGCCAAGACATTGAATTAGAGAAGTTTCTGGTTCGAATAGATTTTGGGTCCTGCTTTCTGATTGTCGGAATTTGGGACGGGGTAAAGAATTGTCCGACGACGTTCGTCGCTGCTGTTATACCCCGTATTTCCAGAGTATGTACGTGAGGACGTACGTACGTTTGTACAAACCCTAATTAGGTTAAGAGTGAGATCAGAGCTTTGACGGAAAAGATTAGAACTTGTGAAGGAAAGTCTACGTTTTTATATTTTTAACCGACACGGATTTTTCCGAGAGACGAAATATTTTGGACCATTAGGAGGGCATGTGTCACCCTTAGTTGGCTTTGGTCGACGAATTGGGCCAGCCGGGCAAGTCAATTGGTCAAGTCTGCAAGTTGGTTTTGTGCGAGTGGAGTAGGTAGGAGTGGACGGTTTTGTGAGGTAGTGGAGTCCACATGGCTCATTGTCAGGCGGCATGTGTTCCATTATTGTGGTGGACATATGTCCTAATATTGTGGGAGACACTTGGTTGGAAGACCTCATCTTTCACACGGATCCTAATCCCAACCCTCCACTTGTTTTAATCTTGTCCTCGAGTGTTCTATAAATACCCCTCGAGTGAAGACTTCTTCATCCACTCCACACTTTCTAAGTCTCAAAATCCTCTCCTCAGTAGTAGTGTTCTCGTCCCAACTCCCTCCCCTTCCTGCTGGCTTCACGAGAACCCCTCAGAAAGTTGCCTTCTAGTATAGTTACTATTCCAAAATACCCTAGCCCCAAATCCCTTTATAGTATTTAAGTAGAAGTTGTTTAGAAACTTCTACGGGTTCTCGAGCTTTGAGCGTGCAATTGTGAGCTAAACCTTGCTCAGATCGACATTTAACTTGGATAATTTTGGGCTTATCGAGGTAAATACTCTTGTCCTTCTATTGTAATTGGAGATTACATATAAGAATAGTTAAGAGTTGAGTATAAGATATGTAAGGATATAAAAGAATATAATTGAACCGTAATCACGGTAGGCGGTATAAAAGAAGAATTGAATCAGATTTACATGTGACCGTATTTGATGAGACTTGAGTAGTTTGACGTAGGGAAATGCTGCCCAATTTTCCGTAATAGAGAACCCTCTGCTTAGAATATCCTACAGAGTAGTCTAGACGTTGATAGACGATTTGATCGTTATAGGTTGATACTCTGCGCGACATACCGACTTGGCGTGGATTTCACGGTAAGGTATGTGATTCTTCCTATCCTCTCGAGCATGATATTTTAAAATATATATATATAGTACGGTAGACGACGTGTGTTAATCGAAAATGGTTTTACCGGGTCGCCTTTTGACTTGAGTCTAAATAATAAGAACCTCAAGTATTTCAAAAGAATTATGAATCATTTCGAAAGAAGAGTAATACTTGATTTTTAAGCGAAAGCTTAAGAGTTATATTAGCTTTATGGGAAGTTAGGTATAACGACTTAAGAAAGATAAAAGGAACGGTTTTACTTATTTGTTTATGAAAATCTTGTATTGATTTAAAAGTGTAGTAAGATAGTTTGATAAGTAAACATGTTATGACGCCACGCGTGTTAGTGTCTTGTGATGTTGTGTAAGGGGTTATTTTTGTCAGGCTTACGTTGTTAAATGTTAAGCTCGTTGATCATATTATATCACATACCCTCGACTTGTTATACCGAGGGCTCACACCTTGACGCGTCTATACGGCTACGCGTTCGTGCGACTACGCGAGTCGCGAGTTCCGTGATTGATCATTCCGGTGTATTATCCCGACGCGGCGAGTGCCTTATGCGCTGTGTGACTACGCGGTCTATGTGACTATGCGGATCGCGGAGTCCGTGAGGATATCGCTGGCTAGCTACCCCGACGCGAGGAATACCTCACGCGGTGCACGTGTGACCCATGCGATCGCGGAGTTCGAGATTAGGCTCGCATAATGATACTATGGGCGATCGGCCTTGCTTCGATCATTAGCGCCTAGGAAAGACCAGTTATGTTATATCTATTTTGCTTTTGGTTATGCTGTGGCACTATGTGCGGTTACCTTGGTTGTTTCGTGCATATTTGTAAAATTGCTTTTAAAATGGTATGATTTCATTTAAAGTACTTTACAGTTTCACACACTTGGTACTCAGATCGACCTCCTTCGGGCCGCGTTCATGCCGCAGTAAAGGGAAGGTAGCGGATCCTCGCTTTAGGATCTTTTCGTGTCGAGCTCCATCTTCTCCGAGGCTCGAATTTTGGGTATGATCTCCCCGTTGTTGTAGATAGTTTTGTACATTCAGGTATGGCGGCCCCGTCCCGCCATAGTTGTTTACTTCTCAGAGGTGCAGAGTCCTATTGCATACTGGGATGTAATCGCGGACTTGGTTTATATATATATATATATATGCCGAAAGACGACTTTTTCTCAAATAAACTGTGTCTCATTTTACACTTGTTTCATGTCTTGTTTTTATTTTCCGTTGATTTCTCTGATGTATGCCTACTTGGGTGCCCGGGTAAGGCACCAATCACGGGCCAGGAATCGGGTCGTGACAAAAGTGGTATCAGGTTAATCCTCGGAAAGTGTCTACAGACCGTATCTAGTAGAGTCTTGATTATCGGTGTGTTGTGCACCACACCAATAATCAGGAGGCTATAGGATATTTAGGATTGGTTTCCATTCTTCTCACTCTGAGATCGTGCCTTTTGTGTTATAAGTCGACCTCTAACATATTTCCTTTCTTTAACAGTTATGCCTCAACGTAAGGCAACCCGCCTGTAGCGGCAAGGCAAATGGAGCCGCTAGTAGGACACAAAGGGTCAGCGGCCTGTGCCCGCCTATACCCGAGGCGATACCTCAGACGGCGAGTTCCACGACGCCGCCGGCCCCAGCAGGGTTTAGAGCCACAACAGTGGCTGAGGAGACCACAGTACCTGCGCCTCCAGTCCCACAGCCTGGAGCAGAGGAGATGGGTTACAGAGAGATGGCCCGCCATCGCCGTGATCGTGGCCGCATGTGAGATAGCCGGACGCAGCAGCCCAGTGGCACCCGTGGTACATCCTAGATCGGACAGCCTGAGACTACGATATTTTCTGAGTTGTAGCCCGCCAGAGTTCTACGGGTCGAGGCCTGGGGATGATCCGCAGGAGTTCATCTGTCAGTTACAGAGGATCATGCGAGTGATCAAGGCTTCGGAGACCGAGTCCGTGATCTTCGGTCGCGACGGCCGCGTGATACCGCCGCCGATCGGTTTGATTCGTGGAGCTATCCCGGAGAGCACGCACTCCGCCTATTCGGGACGAGTTCTCGAGGCTTTTCTCACTCACTTCTTGCCTCCGCATGGCGAGGGCACGGACGACAAGTTTTGATGCCGAGACGCAGAGGCGCATTCCGGAGTACAACGTTGAGTTCGATTCGTTGGCTCGATATGTCCTCGCGCTTAGTAGCAGAGCATGGAGGACCGAGTGCACCGCCACGCCACCGTTAGATGATTATCCGCGTAGTCTTGCTCAGTGTGGCTCTTTAGCCGCATGGACATTGCCCGCACGCAGCTCACGCACTGGATGCGAGTGAGCGTAGAGGCCGACGGTCGACATATATCGCCAGCGGTAAGGCGCCGTGACGCAGGATCTTTTGGTAGCTTCGGTGGACGGCCTCAAGAAGTTAGCCTAGATTTGCACCACAACCATCCTGAGCACTCCTACACCGCCTTCGCATGTGCCCAGTATTCGGGGCAGTCGTGCCCCGTGACTTGACTTCCGGTAGCAAGAGTGCTAACCGATCGAGATCCGCTCGGTATCCGATGTTGTAGATTCCATTCAGTGAGTTGTGGTACTACTTCGGAGTTTGCGATACTTGTGGCCGCAGGTCACTACATGCGAGACCGTCCGACTGTGGCGAGAGGAGAGGGTCACCTTGTGGTCCGCTGCCGGTCTTCATCCCCATAGCTTACTCGCCCGAGGCGTGGTACTCATGGACCAGCAGGTCGCGGCAGAGGTCGTGGCGCAGGTCCCAGTTCTAGCGGTCCTCGAACAAGATTTATGCCTTGTCCAGCCGGCAGGACCAGGAGGCGTCACCTGATGTCGTCACAGGTACTTTATCAGTTTCATGTTGTGACGTGTATGCCTTGATAGATCCGGTTCTACTGGCCCATATATCTCCCTTATTGCTAGTAGGATAGTGGATAGAGCCCGAGTCCATAGACACTTTTGAGGTAGCTACGCCAACAGTGATTCGGTGGTAGCTCGGCGGGTGTTTAGGCTTGCCCGTGACTTTATGTAGTCGCCGACCAGCCTACTTGATAGAGTCGACATGGCCGATTTCGACGTGATCACGGGTACGGATTGGCTAGCTTCTGCTACGCCCATGTAGACCGCAGGAGAGAGTGGTACGGCCCAGCTCGGGAGCGGTTATCGAGTGGAGGGGAACACCGTGTCGCCGAGGTAGGTTTATTTCCTACCTCGGCGCCGGAAGATGGTGCAAAAGCGGTATATCTACCATCTCATTCGGGTGTTTGATATCGAGGTCGTACCAGATTTTCGCCGCCCAGAGTCGAGAGTTCCCGATGTGTTTCAGCGACTTCCTCGTATCCTCCCGAGAGGAGATAGAATTTTGTATCGATATGCTGCCAGACACTCGACCTCTTTCCATTCCGCCATACAGAATGACATTTGCCGAGTTGAGAGAGTCAAGGACCACCGAGAGATTTCTCGGAGAAGCGGCTTCATCCGCCTAGTGTTTCTCCCCGGGAGCGCCGATATTGTTCGTAAAGAAGAAGGACGGGACGCCGCGCATGTGTTGATTACAGCAACTGAACAAGGTGACTATTAAGAATGATACCCCTTCCTGTGATTGATGATTTGTTCGACCACCGCAGCGCGTGCAAGATGTTTCTCCAAGATTGACCGCGATCGCTATCATCGTGCACGAGTCGAGAGGCGGATGTCCCTAGGATCGCATTCGACCCGTGACGCACTATGAGTTCGTGGTTATGTCGCTCGGTTTGACCAATGCCCGACAATTTTTATGGATTTGATGAACCGAGTGTTCGCCATTTTTGGATACGTTTGTGATAGTATTCATCGATGACATCTTGGTTTATTCTCGCCCGAGCGAGCACGCGAGCATTTGAGTAATCGGCCGAGAGTTCTCCAGACCGCCGTTGACGCCAAGTTTTGAAGTGTGAGTTCGTTGACTTCGGTGGCTTTTCGGGCATATTGTCGGGCCGATGGTATTCGTGTGGATACGACCAAGATCGAGGCGATGAGTTGGCCTAGACCTACTACTCCGGCAGAGTGCGCAGCTTTCGGGCCTCAGCTTTATTATCGGCGTTCGTGGAGAAGTTTGCTTTATCTCGCACCATTGACTAGCCGACTCGTAAGCGGCTAAGTTTGATGGACTGATGCTTGGAGCGTGGTTTCGCCATCGGCGAGAGATCGACGATCGCCACCGCTTCTTACTCTTCCGCAGGTCCAGACGGCTATGTCGTATTGTGACGCGTCGTGCATCGGCCGAGATGTGTTGACGCAGCAGGCAATGTTATAGCGACGCATCCCGACGGCTTAAGAAGCACGAGAGAACTACCCCACCCATGATTTGAGTCGCAGCGCGATTCACGCCTTGAAGATCCGAGGCACTATTTGTACGAGTTCATGTGGATATTTATACTGCACTCACAAGAGCCTCCAAAGATATCTTCACCAGAGGAGCCGAACTTACGGCAGACAATGGTTAGAGTTGCTAAGGATTATGATGTCGATATCCCGTACCACCCGGGAAGGCCAATGTCAGGCGTACGCCTTAGTCGTAGGTCGACGGGTAGCCCATCGATGTGCAACCAGATATGGCGGCATGGTTCACGATTTACATCGCTTAGCGAGCCTCGGAGTCCGATTGATTGATTCGATAGCAGATGGGTTCGAGTTCGAGAGGTTGCCGAGTCTTCCATCGCCGGCGAGGTGAAGAGGCAATAGTTTGAGGATCCGCTTTGACGCGTATCGTGATACGCTCTTCGTGAGGAAGCGGTCCTTTGAGGTAGCACTGATGGGGTGCTAAGGTTCGAGGCGTGTTGTGTGTTCGGATATTGCAGACTTCGGCAGCAGGTTCTAGGGGAAGCACACAGCACGCGTTACTCTATCCATCCGGGGTCGACCAAGATGTACCACGACCTCAGATCTGTGTATTGGTGGGATGGCTTGACGAGGGACATTGCAGAGTTTGTGGCTCAGTGCCCGTGTTGTCGCAGTGAAGGCAGAGCACCGGAGGCCCGTGGTTTGTTGCGACGATAGAGATCCCGACCGAAGTGGGAGGTGATCAACATGGACTTTATCACACGATTACTCGCACTCGCAGGAAGCATGATTCTATTCGGTTATCGCCGACAAGTCGACGAAATCAGCCGACTTTCTTCCCGTCAGATGACTTTTTCTACCGAGGATTATGCGGACTTTACATCCAAGAGATCGTCGATCGCATGGGTCCCTATTTCTATCATATCGCATGCAGGAGCCCGGGCCATTTACTAACTTCCGGAGGTCCTTCCGTGGGATTAGGGACGCAGTGAGCTCTGTATCGCATTCCATCCTCGCATGCACGGACAGCAGAACGCACTATCCGCACTCTCAAGATATGTCGCGAGCCGTGTTATTGACTTCGTGGTAGCCGGGAGGATCATTTGCCTCTAGTTGAGTTTGCGATAATAATAGCTACCACCCAAAGATTCAGATGGCGCCTTATGAGGCCTTGTATGAGAGGAAGTGCAGATCGCCGATAGGCTGGTTTGATGTAGGCGAGGTGCAGTTAGTGAGACCAGACCTGGTTCAACAGGCAGTGGATAAGGTAAAGCTTATCCAGGAGCGTTATCGACATCTCGAGTCGATGTAAGTCGATGCAGATCATCGCCGCCGATCCGGAGTTTGAGGTTGATGATTGGGTTTTCTGAAGGTGTCACCCATGGCGGTGTGATGAGATTTGGCAGGAAAGGGAAGCTCAGCCCAAGGTACATTGGGCCTTATCAGATTGTCCGCAGGGTGGGAAAGGTCGCCTACGAGTTAGATCTGTCGTCCGATCTTGAGGCAGTGCATCCGGTTTTTCATGTTTCTATGCTGAGGAGATGTATCGGGGATCCATCTAGGGTACACCCGATTGACGATGTCCAGGTGACCGAGGGGTTATCGTATGAGGACATTCCCATAGCGATAATCGATCGCCGTTAGGCGCCCGCGACGGGACGTGGCTTGGCCAAAGTCTTGTGGCGAACGAGCTCGTGGGAGATGACGTGGAAGCCGAGAGGACATGAGGCGTATATCCTCACCTATTCCCACACCTCCGTGTAACTCACTTTCCTACTTGTAAATTTTCATTGACATATTTGCTTAAGTGTTGTATTGTGGCCATGTGTGGCATTTGCAAACTGTTTAAGTTGTGAGGAACTTTATCATTATCTGTCTTGAGAAGGAACATTCGGGACGAATGTTTCTAAGGAGGGGAGAATGTTATACCCCGTATTTCCAGAGTATGTACGTGAGGACGTACGTACGTTTGTACAAACCCTAATTAGGTTAAGAGTGAGATTGTAAGCTTTCGACGGAAAAGATTCCGAACCTTGTGAAGGAAAGTCTACGTTTTTTTATATTTTTAACTGATTACGGATTTTTCCGAGAGACGAAATATTTTGGACCATTAGGAGGGCGACATGTGTCACCATTAGTTGGCTTTGGTTGGACGAATTGGGGGGCCTAGTGGGCAAGTCAATTGGTCAAGTCTTGCAAGTTGGTTTTGTGTGAGTGGGAGTAGGTAGGAGGTGGACGGTTTTTGTGAGGTAGTGGAGTCCACATGGCTCATTGTTGTGGTGGGCATGTGTTCCATTATTGTGGTGGACATATGTCCTAATATTGTGGGAGACACTTGGTTGGAAGACCTCATCTTTCACATGGATCCTAATCCCAACCCTCCACTTGTTTTAATCTTGTCCCTTGAGTGTTCTATAAATACCCCTCGAGTGAAGACTTCTTCATCCACTCCACACTTTCTAAGTCTCAAAATCCTCTCCTTGTAGTAGTGTTCTCGTCCCAACTCCTCCCCATTCCTAGTGGCTTCTAGAGACCCCCTCAGAAAGTTACCTTCTAGTATAGTTACTATTCCAAAATACCCTAGCCCCAAATCCCTTTATAGTATTTAAGTAGAAGTTGTTTAGAAACTTCTGGGTTCTTGAGCTTTGAGCGTGCAATTGTGAGCTAAACCTTGCTCAGATCGACATTTAACTTGGATAATTTTGGGCTTATCGAGGTAAATACTCTTGTCCTTCTATTGTAATCGAGATTACATATAAGAATAGTTAAGAGTTGAGTATAAGATATGTAAGGATATAAAAGAATAGAATTGAACCGTAATCACAGTAGGCGGTATAAAAGAAGAAGAATTGAATCAGATTTACATAAGCATGTATTTAGTGAGACTTGAGTAGTTTGACGGGTAGGGAAATGCTGCCCAATTTTCCGTAGAATAGAGAACCTTCTGCTTAGAATATCCTACAGAGTAGTCTAGACGTTGATAGACGATTTGATATTATAGGTTGATACTCGCGCGACATACTCGACTTGGCGTGGATTTCGTAGAAGGTATGTGATTCTTCCTATCCTCTTGAGCATGATATTTTAAAATATATATATATAGTACGGTAGACGCGTGTTAATCGAACATGGTTTTACCGGGTCGCTTTTGACTTGAGTCTAAATAATAAGAACCTCAAGTATTTCAAAAGAATTATGAATCATTTCTGAAAGAAGAGTAATACTTGATTTTTAAACAGAAAGCTTAAGAGTTATATTAGCTTTATGGGAAGTTAGGTATAACGACTTAAGAAAGATAAAAGGAACGGTTTTACTTATTTGTTTATGAAAATCTTGTATTGATTTCTGAAAAGTGTAGTAAGATAGTTTGATAAGTAAACATGTTATGATGCTACGCGTGTTAGTGTCTTGTGATGTTGTGTAAGGGGGTTATTCTTGTTGTGCTTACGTTGTTAAATGTTAAGCCTGTTGTACTGTTATTATATCACATACCCCCTTGACTTGTTATACCGAGGGCTTGCCACCCGACGCGTCTATACGGCTACGCGATTCGCGTGTGACTACGCGAGTCAGCGGAGTTCCAGGATTGATCATTCCGGGTGTATTATCCCGATGCGAGGAGTGCCTTATGCGGTCTGTGTGACTATGCGGTCTATGTGACTATGCGGACTGCGGGAGTCCAGGAGGATACCGCGGGCTAGCTACCCCCGATGCGAGGAATACCTCATGCGGGTCTCAGATGTGACCCATGCGACTACGGGAGTTCCAGGATTAGGCTCGCATAATGATACTATGGGCGATTGGCCTTGCTTCGATCATTAGCGGCCTAGGAAAGACCAGTTATGTTATATCTATTTTGCTTTTGGTTATGCTGTGGCACTATGTGCGGTTACCTTGGTTGTTTCGTACATATTTGTAAAATTGCTTTTAAAATGGTATGATTTCATTTAAAGTACTTTACAGTTTCACACACTTGGTACTGTTATCGACCTCCTTCGGGCCGCGTCATGCCGCAGTAAAGGGAAGCGGTAGCGGATCCTCGCTTTAGGATCTTTTCTTGGTGTCGTGAGCTCCATCTTCTCCGAGGCTCGACTTTTAGGTATGATCTCCTATTGTTGTAGATAGTTTTGTACATTCAGGGTATGGCGGGGCCCTGTCCCGCCATAGTTGTTTACTTCCTTAGAGGTCTGTAGTCCTATTGTACAGTTGGGATGTAACTGCCAGACTTGGTTTATATATATATATATATATATATGCCGAAAGACGACTTTTTCTCAAATAAACTGTGTCTCATTTTAAACTTGTTTCATGTCTTGTTTTTATTTTCCGCTGATTTCTCTGATGTATGCCTACTGGTGCTCGTAGGCACTACCACGCCCGGATCGGTCGTGACAGCTGCTCCTAAAAGAGGTAATGATTCTTGTCCTAAGTTATACAAGTTATAGAATGTGATTCTTATCACTAGTTCTAAAGTAATCGTCGGAAATATTGGGTTAATGGAGTATTGTCGGGGCTGCTGTATGAATTGGAGACTGTATATGAAATTATAGAGCTTACGAGGAACCGTGGAACTTAGATAATTCTACAACAAGATATGTGAAGACACTTCATTCCTTTTTTGGCATAATTCAGTGTACAGAACGTAATCGTCATGTTTCTCCATAACTTACTCTACTCTTAGTAGTTAAGGATATTCATATTATTGAAATCTATGATAAAAGTATGTCTAAGTATGTTCTAAGTTCTTATTGAGGCATCCGAAAAAATGTTGATATTCACACATTGCCAAAGTTACAAAGGTATTATGACGATCGTTGGGGTTGGAATATTGTGTTACCATTCATGCATTTTTATTTGCATTGCATCCATATATTTACCGTGATCACTTGTGCTACGTACATTGCTATATGGTAAATATGGTATATATATATATAAGGGATATAGGGAAATGGAAGACGTTATATACGCACACCACCTGCATCTGGTACAGATTATCACAAAAGAGCCCGAAGAGGCCAACATGAATCGATGCCCATGTGTGGACGATATAACCAGATGCCCACAGAGGCGGTTATGGACATGAATAGCCCTTGTGTGGCCAGTATATATATGTATACCGCATTTGCATCATGCATGATATTTAGAAATATTATGCCCACAGAGGCCAATAATGAAATGATGCCCCAGAGACTGTTATGGTAAGAAAGTTTGTCCGATGAGGCCGAGGTATGAGCATACTGCATTGTGCATAACTTTTAGACATATTCATTAGGGCCTTCAGAGGCAATTATTGTTGGTTAGTTGTTTCTGTTTCAGATTATGATATGTATCTGCTATGTTATTCGTTATGCCTAATATACTCAGTACATCAGTCGTACTGACGATCCTTTTGCTGGGGATGCTGCGTTTTATGCCCGCAGGTTCATACTAAGAAGGTGACAGATTATACTAAGAAATTGCTGGTTTAGTTGTGTGAGAGCACTCTACTTATTCCAGAGTTGCAGTTTGATTGTGGTACGTTATACTCTTAGAGTCTTGTAGATAAGTATCTTGTGGTTAGTTTTCATACATGGCCTTATCGGCCTTGGTATATATATATATGGTTAAGTATGGGTTGTATGGTCAGGGGTGGCCGATGGGTTGGGTCCGGGTGCCTATCGCGGCCCTCTGGTTTGGGTCTGACAAACTTGGTATCAAAGCACGTGTCACGACCCGACCCCAGGCCCGCGACTGGTGCCCTACCTGGGCACCCTTACAGGTATACATCAGAGATAATCAGCGGAACATACATAAACTTAACAGAAAATAAATAACAGGCTAGCCGATAAGACCACCTTCCAAAAAATATACACGTAACCCAAAAGACAGTTACCTCTTTTTTTTTCTTTACACAACCCAATCCACAAGATATGACTACAGACCTCTAAGAATTTGACATAACAACTGTGACGGGACAGGGCCCCGCCATAACCCTGAATATACATAAATCTACAACCTCAGGGAACTGTACCAAAATGCAAAGCCTCCGAAATAATGGAGCTTTCCAACCAGCTGAACAGTGATCCTAAGAATGAGGATCAACAAGCTATATACCTCAACATGCGGCATGAACGCAAAACAAAGTCAAGATTTAAATAAGTACCAAGTATGTGATACTGAAAATACTGTAATGAAATTATAACAGTCTATATAAAGCTGGAGACATGTATGATAACCAAAATGACAGTACACTGTGCCTTACCGAAGTGAAAGTAATGAAAGTCAGTTTTACCTTTTAAAGACTATTTCAACACATGAACAATAGTCACACCAGGGCTATGGACACAAGCTCTCAAATATCAAAGCGTGCCCGTGGAATCCCCCATCACTACCGACAGCTGTAATTGTAAAATATAACCATGTGACGCGCTCGTGGCATCCTACCTCACTGTCAGCGTACACACATACAATACATATATATATATATATATATATCCCCTGCCCGTGGAATCCCCATCGCTGTAAACCGTAGTAAGTGTAAAATATAACCATGTGACGCGCCCGTGGCATCCTACCTCACTGTCGGCGTACACACATACAATATATATATATATATATATATATATATATATCCGTGGAATCCCTCATCTCGGGTACATGACTTCATGGAAAGCTAATCCATGAGGTAATAATCGTATATAACATGCCCGTGGAATCCCTCATCTCGGGTACATGTCTTCATGGGGAGCTAGTCCATGGAGTAATAATCGTATATAACATGGTCGCATGCCCCGGAATCCCTCATCGTATAAGCATGGCCATGGGGTAATAAAACAAATCCGGGAATCTAACCCGCCTCCTGGTTGCATGCCCCAGAATCCCTCATCGTATAAGCATGTCCAAGGAGTAATAAAAACAATACGGGAATCTAACCCGCATCCTGGTCGCATGCCCCGGAATCCCACATCGTATAAGCATGTCCAAGGATCAATCACAATGAAAGCATACCCGTGGAAGCCTCCGTCACTGTCGGTACGTCCAAATAAATTCACAACAAGACAACCGACCCTCCAACTGAGAGTCATGGCAGCGTAAACATATAATATTTGCACTCAAGGCTATCACAAGCAAACATAGTCAAGTTCATAAAATCTTTACACTTTCATTTTATATACTCAAGGCACTTTTCGTTTTACATAAAAATCCGGGAATTTAACCCAAAGTACTACGTACTTTTATTCTTTTCAAAAGACTCATTTTCATATAAAACCCGTAGTATCAAGGCATGTCCACATTTTAAACAAGTCACTACATTTTTAGAAACACATTTCTAGGCTTCTAAATCAAGTGACTCTTACTTTAAAACTTTAAGCAATTGATACCTTTAAATCAAATTGCCCTTCCTTATTTCAAGTCATTTCTTTGTTTACATTACTAGAGAAAACCATTCTTCTAACCTTCTATAAAGTTGTTATAACCAACTTCCCATAAAGCCGTTATACTAACTTTATGCCTTAGACTAATTCATTCTTTTTTTTATAACCAAGAGACTTATACTTTCGAATCAAGTTACATAACTTTCAAAATACTTTAAGTCTCTTAACTTTAGAAATCAAGTTTCTTAACTTAGAATATCAAGTCTCTTTAACTTAGAATTTCAAGTCTCTTAACTTTAAAAATAAAGTCTCTTAACTTTAAAAATAAAGACTCTTAACCTTTTAAGAATTCAAGGTTCATGGTCTTAAAACTTCATAATGTAAACTCTTTAATATTAAGTAACATATACTTTTATGCGTTGTGAATAGGTTATACTTGTTTATAACGATCTTATTAAAGCAGCCATGATCTAGAAAATGTAATACAATTTTGTCTTATCTTAGTTTCTATGCAGATGGAGAATTCTACTCATTTTAATATAATTGATTGTCGATACAGTTTCTTTTATTAACGATGCAATGGCTTGTTCGATACTTATTCTCATTCGATGCAAAGAAATTAGCAAAGTCAACTCGACTCCAAATACTTCCTAACGACTCTTACCAACATCCCCCATAAGACTTGGTAAGAACTTAGGATAACTTAGACATAACTTTCACATAGAGTAAATCAACATACATACCTCTTAACTTCTAAGAGTAGAAGGAATCATGAAATAACACCACATGTATATTTCATACATAGAATCATGCCAAAAGGAGGAAGAGGTTCACATACCTCGCGACGATTATCGACAAGTAGTAAAATGCTCCAAAGTACTTCAACCTTGATAGTTATTCCATCCTTTAAGTAGAATACGTTACTCGTAGTACTTCAACCTATATTAATCATAACATGTCTATCAACTCCTAGCTTATTAATGTGGAATAATACTAAGTGCTAAGTCTCTTATTCTACAGAAATTTGGGCAGCACTTTCTTTGTTTCTACGTACTTTTCCACCTTTTTCAAGGCCCGAAAATCAATAACCAAACACCACATTTAAGGCCCAACAATTCAGCAATACAAAGGGGATTACACGCCTAATAGGACGTGTAAAATTCTGCCCCACAATCAATATAAAACTGTCCAATATTTCCAAGCCATAATCGGCTACCATTGTCACAACAATTATCAATATCCTTTCAATTCCTTTTTCAATCCAAGTTGTTATTCCAATATGTTATATACATAATAAATTACAACAACTATAAATCCTTTCTTCCTTAACATGCGACGATTGTAACTATCGACCAAATTGTAACTTGCCCATTTTCGGATTTTAACATGTCGACATGATCCAAATCTTTTCAAACTTCATTCTATATACCACATGCTCATTTCTTAACTACTATAACATGTAATCTTCAATCACATTAAGAAGATGAAGATTTTACCTCAATAAGCCCTAATAATATCCAAGCGTCAAAGTCGATCCTTAGCAACTTTTAGCTCATCTTCTTATGTTCCAATCCGATCCAAGCACTCCTTAGAAGATCATGAAGAACTCCTCTTCAAGTTCCATCTTCAAAGTTGAATAACACCTTAGGTTTTCGCCTTGCGACTAACGTAAAAACGTCGTTTTTCCGGGATCTTTCTATTGAGATATCCTTACAATACCCCTAGGAACCTTGGGTTAAAGTATTGTGAATTATGATCCACATTTGCAAAAATTTTCTCTCAAAATTCCTCCTTGGCCGAGAGCACTATAATGAGCACCTAAAGTTTCTCAATTTTTTTTCTAAGTGTTGAAGACTTGTCTTGCACTAGTGTAGTATATATAAAACAATGGAGGGTCAAGATTATAACACTTGTGTGGTCTTAGATGAATAGATTTAAATATCAAGCCAAATGGGCTCTTGACTTAGTCAATTATCTCAAGCTCTTAGCTTGCAAGACTTGGTCATCTATACTTTGGTCAAATGACCATTTTGCCCTTGGCATAATTCGAACAAGCCTAAGTAGGGGTGACACGTGTCGCCCTCCCATTCGTCCATAGAATTTCGTAACCCTCGTGGGCCCTACAAAACGTAAAATTTCTCGGGTGGGCCCTACGTGACCAAATCCGTAAAATACATTTCCACAATAATAATAAATTCTATACTCCTCAAATAATGCATTTTGAGAATCTAATTCTCATCAACAAACATTTTTCCTTTCCGACGTTCGGATGATTTTCCTTCGGAAAAATAATTCTTTCTTTCGTACCAATTTTCAAGTCTTGCGCTCTCGCGTCTATTCTCTTATTCATGTCCTAGAATTACGGGGTGTAACATTCTTCCCCCCTTAGAAACATTCGTCCTCGAATGTTCTTTCGGATTCCAATCTAATTAGATAGCGACATAGTCTCCTTTTACTACACCCTTCATACAACATATGCCACCCACGGCCACGTAACAATACTCATACTAAAACGTCAACCTGAACTCCAAGTGTCGACGTCGTTCATCTGCATAAAGTTTCTGATGACTCCGAGCTTACTAAAAATCTTTCCTGGATAAGCTTCACCTTATCCACAGCCCGCTGAATCAAGTCTGGGCCAATTATCTGAACCTCGCCTATGTGGAACCAACCAAACGACGATTCTACACTTTCTTACTGGTTGTATTCTTTCCGTACCTCCAACTTACACTAGCATACTTACATAACCTCCATACCAATTCTGGCCTCCAATCTTTGGAGTCACTCTATTAAACAATATAAGGTCATTTCCGGCTCTCACGACCTGGTTCCGGTGGAACACGTCCACGAACCCGTAAAACAATTAACTAGACTTGGGCCTTGCACCCTCGTGACCCTGTCACGTAGAGGGACTACTACCAACTGATACTACTCCATTTCAAACTATGAGGCGACCCGTAATAGGTCCTTAACTTGACCCACCGTCGCACTTAACTCTTACCCTTAGTCTGAATAAAATCTTATTGCCCGAGAAGGCCTTATATACCTAAGGTCTCGGTGGTTATCAATATTCTTAGGCTCGCAATTTCCATGCTCCAAGCCTACCTTATCAGTCCCCCCATAAACGGGTACAATAACTTCTCATAATACCATAACCATGTTGTCTTGATCACAACAACCATTACTTACTCCATACGGATCTCATCCGTACAATTCTCTTAAGCCTACCACGTAGCTTAATCTACTAACATGACATTCCATTAAGTTCCTTAACATGACTTCTTAAGGGTTCACTACCCTATCAGACATCTCATCATTTCCCAATTATCTCGAAATAAAAAATAAGGCCTTGGCGAGAATTCATTAATTGTTTCATACCTTCCCGGTATCTATTTAGTCCTTACCAAATCCTGGTAATCTAAAATTATTCTAGGCAACACGTGTCTGACCCTCATATATAATTCCCTATAACTGTATGTCATAATACCAACTATACTACAATCATTACCAACATGGATACGCAATCCACATAATCCTTCCTGGGTAACTGCTGCCTTTCTCATAGCTGCAATCAACATAACTCGTTAGGGAGAGATGACCCTAACAACACAGCTCTATCGCACAATCTCAGAGTGAGAAGAATGGAAACTAATCCTAAATATCATGCAGCCTCCTGATTATAGATGTGGTGCACAACACACCGATAATCAAGACTCTACTAGACACGGTCTGTAGACACTTTCCGAGGACTAACTGCTCTGATACCACTTTTGTCACGACCCCGGGCGCGGCGGTGCCCTACACGGGCACCGCTACGTATACATTAGAGATAATCAGCGGAACATACATAAACTTAACAGGAAATAAATAACAGGCTAGCCGATAAGGCCACCTTTCAAAAAATATACACGTAACCCAAAAGACAGTTACCTTTTTTTTTCTTACACAACCCAATCCACAATATATGACTACAGACCTCTAAGAATTTGACATAATAACTGTGACGGGACAGGGCCCCGCCATACCCCTGAATGTACATAAATCTACAACCTCAGGAAACTGTACCAAAATGCAAAGCCTCCGAAATAATGGAGCTTTCCAACCAGATGAACAATGATCCTAAGAATGAGGATCAGCAAGCTATGTACCTCAACCTGCGACATGAATGCAGCCCCCCGAAGGAGGTCAGTACGAAATAGGTACCAAGTATGTGAAACTAAAAATACTGTAATGAAATTATAACAGTCTATATAAAGCTGGAGACATGTATGATAACCAAACTACAGTCCACGACATAAAAACAGTCATGTCAAAGCAGGGACTCACGCCCTCAAAGTCATCACTCAAATATAACCAAGGGTCTCACGCCCACTGTCACGACGGCGGGCGTGATCGTGCCTTACCGGGCACCCTAGTGACACAACATCGAGTAATCAATGAACATAAAACATATACATGAAACAAGTGAAGTACAAAAGCGATGTCGAGGAAAACTTGCCTTCGGCATATATAAATAACGACTTTTACAAATGAGCAGTTTAATCCTTTTCACAAACCACGCTTGCATAAGATTACTCTGCACTTAAGAAATGATACGACAACGATGGCGGGACGGGGCCCGCCATACCACGAATGTAAACACCTACAACAACAGGGACTATACCATGATAAGCCTCCGAGAAACGGAGCTTTCCCAATCTTTGACGTGACCCTAGAGCGAGGATCAATGGCGGTGTACCTTTACTGCGGCATGAACGGCCCGAAGGAGTCGATCTGGCAATTGCAGTATGTGGCTGAAAATAAATCACGTAAATGAAATCATAGTAGTCTATATAAAGCGGGAGACATGTATGATAACCAAACTACGCTTCACCAATAAATAGCGATCATGTCAAGTCGGGGACTCAAAGTTATCACAATAAAACCGTGCGGGGCAAGTGCGAAGGCATAGCCGACTACTAAGACCCACGATACCAAAAATACCACTCGTATCCGAGGTCTTTCTAGACCGCACCACATGATCGAAGGCGCCACTCGCCCGCAATATCAATGTGCGTGTCTATCCTCGAACTCTCGCGACTCGCATAGGTCACACGGACCGCATGAGGTATTCCTCGAATCATGGTCCTGCATCGCCGAGGTATACCGCGTCGAAGCGGCAATTTAACCCTCGGTATCCGCTAGGCTCCGCAACCCGCATAGTCTCAAAAGACCGCATAGTCTCAGCAGACCGCATAGGAATCCCCGCGTCGGGCTAAACACCGGAATGATCAATCTCGAGCTCTGGCGCTCGCGTAGTCACGAGGACCGCAGCCGTGAAAGACCGCGTCAAGGGTGGCAAGCCCTCGGTATAATAAGTCAAAGGGTATGTGATACAATAATAGTACAACGGGCTTAACGTTTAACAACGTAAGCACAACAAGAATGACCCCTTACATTACGATCACACAAGATACTAACACACGTAGCATCCTAACATTTTCACTTATCACATCAACAAGAAAGTATTTACAAGGCTATCTCAAACCAACACAATCAAGTTATTCACACAAGGTACTTTAAGCTAACAAGTTCGGGTATCTACCCCTAAAGTACTTCATACATTAAATCTTTTAAAAGATCCGTTGCTTTCACAT
Source organism: Przewalskia tangutica (assembly GCA_029844215.1). NCBI lineage: Eukaryota > Viridiplantae > Streptophyta > Magnoliopsida > Solanales > Solanaceae > Przewalskia > Przewalskia tangutica. The sequence continues at coordinate 73,951,004 of CM056727.1, forward strand.
AAGTCACACTGATACGTAGTATAAAATAGAGTGGTATCTTTTTAAATAAACCAAAACACTTACCTTTGTAAAATCAAGTAACAACATTATTTTCCAAACGCCCAAGTTTGCCTAATTTCAAATGTTCACGTTTCTTATTTTAGAAAGGTCTCGTAGTTCATAGTCTTATTCATTTAAGAATATAATTCTCCTTTAAACAATCGAGAAACATAAGTCTTATATGTGAGTAGGATATTCTTGTTTATAACAATCTTATTACGGTAGTGATCTAGGAAATATCATTTTGTCTCATCTTAGCTTCATGCGGATGAAAGTTTCTCTTGGTTTTAATAATACTTAATTAGTCAAAACATTTCCTTTTATTATGTATTTGCGATGGTTTGTCGATACACATTCGATTTCCGAAATCAGTAAAAACATTCTTAAGCCGTTATACCTAACTTCCCATAAAGCTAGCATAACTCTTAAGTTTTCAAAAACCAAGTATTACTTCTTCTTTCAAAATGATTCCAAAAATCTTTTGAAATACTTCAAGTTCTTTATTAACACATAACAAGCCAGTTATAATTCAAATCAGTTACCTTATTAAAAACCATATGTATTTTCTCACCAACATAAAGCTGTTATAACCAACTTCCCATAAAGCCGTTATAACACTTTATGTTTTAAACCAATCAAATACATTTAGCACATGTACGTCTACCGTACCACATAGTTCACACATTTCATGCTAGAAGAGATAGGAAGAGGTTCACATACCTCGCGACGATTATCGACTAATAGCAAAACGCTCCGAGTACCTCAAACCGTCGACTACTCCTTAGTCCAGAAGATTACGTCACACGTAGCACTTCAACCTATAAGGCCCCACGGCGCTTAGTAAAAGCTAGATCTTAACGTAGAACATTCTCGAGAAAATTTGGCAAAGACCTCCCCGCAACAGCGTAAATCTCCTCTCTACAGGGTAGGCTACCAAGCCAACCGGGGGTTAATCATCTAACCCAACGGGTACAATTCTACTCGCGATTACTACTACAAGTCTCATCGTAATACGGTCTATGTAATTACTGATTGATTCGATTCTTGGGCTTAAGTCAAAAGACATTGCCAACAACTACGTTCAGTACTATATATAGTATACTTCAACTATATATTCAAACAACATGTAATTTCCAATTACAATAGAGGGACAAGATATTTACCTCGATAAGCCCATAATTATCCAAGTATAAAGTCGATCCTGGGCAATCGTTTAGCTCGACTCCGTGCGCTCAACCCGCTCCAAACTACCCTTAGAAGTTCTAACCAACTTCTACATACTACTCCAACTAACCATGGAGATTTTCCTTAGGGTTTCGGTTTGGTGACTGACGGGAGTATAATAGTATTTTCTGGGCTTTTCGTATAGGTATAACCTTAGAATACAACAAGGTATACGACTAAGGTAATTTGGGCATTATAACAATACTTTTGAGTATTTCTACCAAGAGGGGGTATTATACGAAGCAACTAGGCTAGGGGTACCCGGCCACACTAGGAGGGGAGGGGCGTCTCGGCCAAGAGGCCTCACGAAAGGGGGAGGAAGGCTCTCAAGACTTAGGCATTTTGGATGAAGAAGTCTTGACCTTAGAGGGTATTTATAGGTCAAGGATGGCCACCAAAGGCAAGATCAATCCGTGTGTTAGGCAAGTGTAGGGCTAGGATTTACAAACACAAATATCCTACCTACCCGACTTTGTGCCAAGGCACAAAACGTGCCAAGCTTAGCCATTTTCGTCCAATGGGCGATTTGAAGTCCACCAATGAGAGGGTGCCAAGTGGCGCCCTCTTGTTGATCAACACATTCGTCTCTCGGAAAAATCCGCAAAAATTAGAAATGACATAGCGGAAATTCCCTACGAAAGTCGTGAAAGCGTTTAGTCGAAACGACTCTAAGCGGGTGTTGTGCACAAACATAAATCGGCCAAGTCACTTTGCCTACTCAAGGCTTTAAACTTTTATACGCACGCCTACGTACATACTCTGGAAATACGGTATAACATTCTCCCCTCGCGAAACATTCGTCGAATGTTCCCTTTAAATCTCAAGACAACCGCGCGCCAGTATAGTCTTCACTACTATACTTACGAGAACAATCCTTGCCACACATGGCCACAGAAACAACTTGCGCAAAAAGCCTACATCCAAGTCCACGAGGAAACACCTCTATCATCACCATAACACCTCTGCGAATTACATAATATACTTCTTTCGCACCTTTTTACAAAAAGAAATGATCACATCTATGCTCGCGATACCATCGATACCACTTTTGTCACTTTGCCGCGAGGTTCTAGTGTCACTCCGGCGACCCAACAAACGGTACCGGACTGCATGCGATCCCAAAGGCTGTCGTACACTCGAACTCTTACCACATTTCTGACACTGCTTCAGTTTCCAAAACTCGGGGTTACTATCTCTAACGTGGTCATCATTAACTGGGAACACTCTGGATGGATCTCGATACTTTCCGATCATAACAATACGAAAGACCGGACGTCGCCTCCTAAGTCGGACGACAAAAGCTAACATATAGGCAACGGCCTATCCTTCATGAACTCACAAAGGCCCAAGTAACTCGGGCTAAGTTCCTCTGTATTCCTAACTCGTCACTGACGGGGTGGTGCTTTGAAGACCGACCGTCGGCTGAACTCTAGCGTCGTCGCCGATTATCCGCACAATTCCTACGAGCTGCGAACTTCTTCTAGACAAGCTTCACTATCCACGATCTGTTTGGAACAAGCTGAACCAACTATCTGAATCTTGCCAACATCGAACCAATCGGCCGTGACTTACACTTCCGCCTTACAAGGCTTCATAAGGCAATATCCGAACACCGAAATGGTAGCTTAAACACTACCTCCACGGGAGACAACAATCCCGCAACTATCCCCGAAATCAAACACGGCGAGGCGAATGTGGTCGAGACTCACTGAGTGCCTATCCTTGCTGGTAAAACTTTTTAGAAAGCGAAAATAGCCATAACACGGGCTTCATGCGACATAAGGTGAAGGTAGGCACCGTGCAGCCTTACAACCTTCGGATAACCCAACACACCGGTAAATGCGGTCGACCGAAGAACACGATGGGCTGCCCCATCGCCCGACCAGCGGTCGAACGCATCCACGAACTCGTCTGTTGGTTAACTAAACTTGGGCCTAACACCTCACAACCCTAACACAAAGCGGGACCACCACGCTGACCCCACCCAAACCTATCGCGGTTTGACCCGCGGCGTGGCCTCAACCCGACCGGCGCGCACAATACTAGCTCCCCGATTCGGAACAATCTCACTAATCACGTTTCGAAAACCTAGCGGTCTTCTTAGCTCAACTACCCCCTTTCATTCCACACTACTAGGGACCTATCCCAACATAACTCACGTGCACTATGCACTTCCGACAAGGGTCAAACATAACACTACACCTCTTCTCGAGATGGCCTTACCTCTAAGGTCTTTACGTAAAACATTCTAAGGTTCACACCTTCTCTATCCCCCAAAATCTTACTCGGTTGACCCACCATGATTTCTAAACACAACTAACACCGCTATCGAACATAGCACTTAAGGTATACTCACCTTATCACATAAACGAAACTACAGAGGGTTAAAGATATATCTATATCTCTCGCTTCACTCCTTAGTCGTTCTAATCAAACTGCCCGTGCAGGCGCAGCTAAGGAAGATGACGATCTACCCACCATCTCGAAGGCTAAGTCCTCCTACAAGGACACTCTCGACACATGGCCCTGACGGCGCAGTACAACAAGTACCAACAAAAAAGCGACATTCCCGGGATGGCGTCACACTGTGAGCAGGAAGCCACAGAGTTACGACCAACTCCTGCATACCCGAGCGTCCCGAAATCCGTGGAAGACCACTCTGCGTTGGCGGAGGTGCATATCTAATCTGCTGGTGAGGCGACTCGCCTCGAAAATTACTAAAGGACCTTGCTGCTCTGGCCCTCTTCTGCTGTCCTTTGTTAACCTGTCGATCTCTACGTTTCTCGGCCTGCTGCGCATAAGCGACCACGAGCCATGCTCAAGCCTAATCAAGAATTACTCTTACACTGACCCTCTCTTAGATAGTCATCAAGACTCGCGGTACATCGGTATACTCTATACTCATTGTTCGATCGCGGGCGAAGGTTCAAATATCATGGCGCGATGAGGCTGCCGCGCCGTGCTAAACTCTGCTTTGGGGCTAGTGGCGTCGCGAACTCCCGAATGAAGCACTACCTAGGTAATGGTTGGGCACGAGCCCTTGCCACCCTCGAACTCTACTCGCAGCTCCGCCGCTGCGCCCTCTGGGCGGGTTGCCTATGCGGAGGCATAACGATAAGGAAATAATTTCGTCGGAGGGTCGACTTACAACACGGCTCTAAGGCCGCGATCTCGAGTGAGAAGAATAGAAACCAATCCTAAATACCTATAGCCTCACGATTATTGGTGTGGTGCACACACCGATAATCAAGACTCTGCTGGATCTGATGCGTAGACACTTTCAGGATTAATCGCTCACGATACCACTTTTGTCACGACCAAATCGGGCGTGATGGTGCCTTACCGGGCACCCTAGTGACACAACATCAGTAATCGTGGAACATAAAACATATACATGAAACAAGTGAAGTACAAAGCGATGTCGAGAAAACTTGCCTTTGGCGTATATAAATAACGACTTTTACAAATGAGCAGTTTAATCCTTTTCACAACCACCTTGCGGCGATTACTACGGACCTAAGAAATGATCGACAACAATGGCGGACGGGGCCCGCCATACCACGAATGTAAACACCTACAACAACGAGGACTATACGGCTGATAAGCCTCGGAGAAAGCGGAGCTTTCCCAATCTTTGCCTGTGACCCTAAGAGCGAGGATCAATGGCGGTGTACCTTTACTGCGGCATGAACGCGGCCGAAGAGGTCGATCTAACAGGTACCAAGTATGTGGCGAAAATAAATCACGTAAATGAAATCATAGTAGTCTATATAAAGCAGGAGACATGTATGATAACCAAACTACAGTTCACCAATAAATAAGCAGTCATGTCAAGTCAGGGACTCAAAAGTTATCACAATAAAACCGTACGGGGCAAGTACGAAGGCATAGCCGACTACTAAGACCCACAGTACCAAAAATACCACAAACTGTATCCCGAGGTCTTTCTAGACCGCACCATGATCGAAGGCGCCACTCGCCCGCAATATCAATGTGCGTGTCTATCCACGGAACTCTCGCGACTCGCATAGGTCACACACGGACCGCATGAGGTATTCCTCGAATCATGGTCCTGCACCGCTGAGGTATACCCGCATCGAAGCGGCTAACCCTCGGTATCCGCCTAGGCTCCATGACCCGCGTAGTCTCAAAAGACCGCATAGTCTCAGCGGACCGCATAGGAATCCCCGCGTCGGGCTAAACACCGGAATGATCAATCTCGGAGCTACCGCTCGCGTAGTCACGAGGACCGCATAGGCCGTAAAGACCGCGTCAAGGGTGGCAAGCCCTCGGTATAATAAGTCAAAGGGGTATGTGATACAATAATAGTACAGCGGGCTTAACGTTTAACAACGTAAGCACAACAAGAATGACCCCCTTACATCACGATCACACAAGATACTAACACACGTAGCATCCTAACATTTTCACTTATCACATCAACAAGAAAGTATTTACAAGGCTATCTCAAACCAACACAATCAAGTTATTCACACAAGGTACTTTAAGCTAACAAGTTCGGGTATCTACCCCTAAAGTACTTCATACATTAAATCTTTTAAAAGATCCGTTGCTTTCACATAAGTCACACAATACCCGTAGTATAAAATAGAGTGACTGTCTTTTTAAATAAACCAAAACACTTACCTTTGTAAAATCAAGTAACAACATTATTTTCCAAACGTCCAAGTTTGCCTAATTTCAAATGTTCACGTTTCTTATTTTAGAAAGGTTTCGTAGTTCATAGTCTTATTCATTTAAGAATATAATTCTCCTTTAAACAATCTGAGAAACATAAGTCTTATATGTGAGTAGGATATTCTTGTTTATAACAATCTTATTACAGCAGCCGTGATCTAGGAAATATCATTTTGTCTCATCTTAGCTTACATGCGGATGGAAGTTTCTCTGGTTTTAATAATACTTAATTAGTCAAAACATTTCCTTTTATTAACTGCTGATGGTTTGTCGATACACATTCTGATTTCCGAAATCAGTAAAAACATTCTTAAGCCGTTATACCTAACTTCCCATAAAGCTAGCATAACTCTTAAGTTTTCAAAAACCAAGTATTACTTCTTCTTTCAAAATGATTCCAAAAATCTTTTGAAATACTTCAAGTTCTTTATTAACACATAACAAGCCAGTTATAATTCAAATCAGTTACCTTATTAAAAACCATATGTATTTTCTCACCAACATAAAGCTGTTATAACCAACTTCCCATAAAGTCGTTATAACACTTTATGTTTTAAACAATCAAATACATTTAGCACGTATGCGTCTACCGTACCACATAGTTCACACATTTCATGCTAGAAGAGATAGGAAGAGGTTCACATACCTCGCGACGATTATCGACTAATAGCAAAGCGCTCGAGTACCTCACAAACCGACTACTCCTTAGTCCGAAGATTACGTCACGAGCACTTCAACCTATAAGGCCACGCGCGTATTAAAATCTAGATCTTAACGTAGAACATTCTCTGAGAAAATTTGGCGACCTCCCCCGCAGCGTAAATCTCCTCTCTAACAGGGCGGCTACGAAGCCAACCGAGGGTTAATCATCTAACGACGGGTACAATTCTACTCACAAGATACTACTACACAAGTCTCTAATGTCTGATCTATGTAATTCTGATTCGATTCGATTCTTGGGCTTAAGTCAAAAGACATTGCCAACAACTACGTTGATACTATATATAGTATACTTCACTATATATTCAAACAACATGTAATTTCCAATTACAATAGAGGACAAGATATTTACCTCGATAAGCCCATAATTATCCAAGTATAAAGTCGATCACGGGCAATCGTTTAGCTCCACTCGTGCGCTCCACCCGGCTCCAAACTACCCTTAGAAGTTCTAACCAACTTCTACATACTACTCGACTAACCATGGAGATTTTCCTTAGGGTTTCGGTTTGGTGGTAGCGGGAGTATAATAGTATTTTCTGGCTTTTCAGATAGGTATAACCTTAGAATACAACAAGGTATCTGGCTAAGGTAATTTGGGCATTATAACAATACTTTTGAGAGTATTTCTACCAAGAGAGGGGTATTATACGAAAGCAACTAGGCTAGGGGTACCCACACTACTAGGAGGGGAGGGACATCTCTCGACCAAGAGGCCTCAAGAAAGGGGAGGGAAGGCTCTCAAGACTTAGGCATTTTGGATGAAGAAGTCTTCACCTTAGAGGGTATTTATAGGTCAGGGATGGCCACCAAAGGCCAAGATCAATCCATGTGTTAGGCAAGTGTAGGGCTAGGATTTACCAAACACAAATATCCTACCTACCCTTGACTTTGTGCCAAGGCACAAAAGCGTGCCAAGCTTAGCCATTTTCGTCGATGGACGATTTGAAGTCCACGATGAGAGGGTGCCAAGTGGCGCCCTCTTGTTGGTCCAACACATTTCGTCTCTCGGAAAAATCCGCAAAAATTAGAAATGACATAGCCGGAAATTCCCCTACGAAAGCTGTGAAAACGTTTCGTCGAAAAACGACTCTAAACGGGTGTTGTGCACAAACATAAATCGGCCAAGTCACTTTGCCTACTCAAGGCTTTAAACTTTTATACGTACGCCCTTACGTACATACTCTGGAAATACGGGGTATAACACCCACAATATCAATCATGCCCGCATCATGGCGCCATCGCGACCCGTTCGGGCGTGATCGTGCCTTACCCGCACCAAGTAGTCATACATCGGAGAAATCGCGGAATATAAAACAACCAAGATATGAAACGGTATAAATAAGACACGGTTTACGGAAAAAGTTGCCTTTCGGCATATATGTATATAAATACCCCAAAATGAGCGATTCATCCCACCTTACAACAGTCTCTGGACCTGCAGAGTTTAAAACAACAATGGCGGGCGGGGCCCGCCATACCTGAATGCAAATATCTACAACGGCGAGGACCGTACCAAAATGCTAAGCCTCGGAGACAGCGGGCTTTTCCAACTTGAAAGCGGTGATCCTAAGAACGGGGATCAACGGTAGGAGTACCTTTACTGCGGCGTGAACGGCCCCGAAAGTCGATCACAAGTACCAAGTATGTGGCCGAAAATACGTAAATGAAATCATAGTAGTCTATATAAAGCGGGAGACATGTATGATAACCAAAACTACGATTCACGATAATAGCGATCATGTCAAGTCGGGGACTCACGCCAAAGTCATCATAAAACCGTGCGGGGTAAATGCGAAGGCATAGCCGACTACTAAAACCACGGTACAAACAAGGTCGTAAAGCGTATCATGAGATCTGTCTGGCCGTCACATGATCAAAGGCGGCCACTCGCGCGATATCTAATGTCGCGTCTAGCCACGGAACTTCCGTAGTTCGCGTGGGCCACTCGATGGCCCGCATGAGGTATTCCGCGTCGGTAGCTACTCCCCGGCGTCACGGACTCGCCGTCGCGTAGCCACAAACCGCGTGACCACAAGGGCGCGTACTAACACGGAACTCCGCGATTCGCGATAGGCCATCTGGACTGCATAAGGTATTCTCGAATCATAGGTCACTAGACACTTTGAGTCTACCCCGCGTCGGAGGCGACAACCGGAATCATGAGGTGATATAATATCATCATAACGACTTATCGTTAAACAACCTAAGCACAACAAGGAAAAACCCCTTTACACAAACATCACAAGATACTAACTCACGTAGCATCCTAACATGTTTACTTATCAAGTCAACAAGAAAGTATTACAAGACTATCACAAATCAATACAATCAAGTTATTCACACAGTACTTTCTACATTATGTTAACAAGTTGGGTTTTTAGCCCCAAGTACTTTATGTATTACTCTTTTAAAAGATCCGTTTCTTTCACAAAAGTCACACAATACGTAGTATAAAAATAAAGTGATTATCTTTTGAAGTAAATCAAAACACTTCTCTTTGTAAAATCAAGTAACAACATTCTTTTCCCAACGCTCAAGTTTGCCTAATTTCAATTACTCAAGTTTCTCATTTTCGAAAGGTTTCGTAGTTCATAGTTTTAATCCTTTAAACCAATTTGAGAAACATATACCTTATGTGTGAGTAGGTTATTATTGTTCATAACAATCTTATTACAGCATCCATGATCTAGGAAATGTAATATCATTTTGTCTCATCTTAGCTCCTATGCACGGATGGAAGTTTCTAGGTTTTAATAATACTTTATTAGTCAAAACATTTCCCTTTATTAAGCTATTGCGTGGTTTGTTCGACATTCATTACGATCGGTAAAACATCATTCCTTTTGAAAACCAAAATACTATTTACTCACGAATGAGGTTTCACACTTTTAACAAAATTCATATTAGTATAATTAAGTCAAGTCTCTTATTTTCTTAAATCAATAAATCATTCTTTTTATCACTCTTAAGCCGTTATACCTAACTTCCCATAAAGCTAGTATAACTCTTAAGCTTTTAAAACCAAGTGTTACTCTTAAAAAGGTTTCTTAATTCTTTTGAACTACTTGATTCTTTTTATTGGGCTTAAGTCAAAAGACATTGCGTAATTATTATTCGAGCTTAAGTCAGAAGACATTGTCGTATTTATTATTCAATTAACACCGCGTCGTCTACCGTACTATATACATATTCTTTAAAATATCATGCTCAAGAGGATAGGAAGAATCACATACCTTCTCGGCGAAATCCACCTGCCAAGTTGAATATGTCGCGCGCAGAGAATTGACCTATAACAGTCAAATACGTCTATCAACGTCTAGACTGTACTGTACAAAGCTCTAAGTAGAGGGTTCGTTATTCTATGGACATTTGGGCAGCACTTCCCTACGGTGAGCTACTCAAGTCTCTGTGAAAGCAGTCGCATGTAAATCTGATTCTATTATTCATCTTTTAAACCCTTCTTGTGATATCGATTCAATTCTATTCTTTAATATCCTTCTAAGTATTTATACTTATTCCTATACTTCTACGGTATGTATATTCTAATTACAAAAGGAGGATAAGGTTATTTACCTCGGTAAGCCCAATAATATCCTAGATAAAAGTCGCTCACGAGCAAGGTTTAGCTCCTACTCACGCTCCATGCGCTCCAAGAACCCTAGAAGTTCTTCACAACTTCAACTAAGTACTAAGGGGTTTGGGCTAGGGTAATTGGGCATTATAACAATACTAGAAGCAACATTTCTACCAAGGGAGGCGGGGGTAGTGTTTGGCTAGGCTAGGGGGCCCTCGGCCAAACTTTACTCAAAGGGGAGGTGTTGGACGAAATGCTCACAAAGGAGAGGGAGGATTTTCAAGACTTGGAAGTAATTTGTGGATGAAGAACTCTTCATCACAAGAGGGGTATTTATAGGTCAAGGGATGGCCAACCAATGGCCAAGATTATGCCAAGTGCAAGGCAAGTGTAGGGTGAGGATTTAGGCAAGTGTACCTAGCCAACTTGCACACAAAATATCCTACCAACTACTTGACAAAGTTGGCACTCCAATCGGCCCTAATGCCGATCACGTCCGCGAGGAGAGGGTGACAAGTGTCGCCCTCTCGCTGGTCCAAAGTGTTTCGTCTCTCGTAAAAATCCGCAAAAATTAGCAATGACATAGCCGGAATTTATCCTTCGCGAGTTGTGTAAAACGTTTCGTCGAAAAACGACTCTAATCGGGTGTTGTGCACAAAGTGAAATTCGGCGAAGCCACGCAGGGGGTGACACGTGTCGCCCTCCTACTCGTCCAAAATATTTCATCTTCCGAAAATATCCACAATGGCCAAAATCTAGAAAACAAAGTGGGCCCCAAAACAGTAAATTTCTCAGTGGGCCCAGCGTGACCATTCCGAGAATAAAATTCCATAATTCTCTAATATTCCAAGAAGTCCGAATACCAAATCGGGAATCCAATTCCCATTAACGAACCTTTTTCCTTCACAAAACCGGAAACTTTTCCGTGGAAAAATCACCTCTTTCTTCCTTTCCAATTTCAATGTCGTATTCTCGCACGTACGTCCTCGCATACATACCCTGGAACTACGGGGTATAACATTCTCCCCTCCTTAGAAACATTCATCCCGAATGTTCCTGCTAGGTCTTAAAACAAGCAGCGCCAGTATAGTCCTTACTGCTATACTTACGGAAACAACCATGCCACACCTGGCCACAACACAACAAGCGCACATACTTATCTCCAAGTCCACGAGGAATCACCTCTATCACAAAAGCTCCTACTCGAGGTCTAAAAAGATACTCCTTCGCGCTACTCTTTACAAACGAAATGATCACACCTATGCATGTCGTAATGCTCGCTTCCACTTACTCGTCGTACGCTTCTCGTATCCTCGAACTCTTTATCGGAACTTACCATGTTTAGTGCGCTTCCACCGACTCGAGCTGCCAATGACCTCTTACGGATAAGCTTCACCCTATTCACGCCTGCTTTGAACAAGTACGAACCAATTATACGCACCTCGCACATCGAATCAATCGATCGGCAATCTTACACTAGCGCTTATAAAAGGCTCCAAACGGCGACACGAATACTGAAGCGGTAGCTATAATACATACTCAACAAGAGGCGAAGAGTCCTTACGGCTACTCCGAAATCCAACCACTTGCAGGGTGAATGCGACACCGAGATTCACTGAGTTCCTAACCTTGCTGTAACTCTTCCGAGAAAAGCGGTAGTAACTTGGACTCACATCGGCCATAAGGTGAAGGTAGGCACCCCGTGCAGCCTTACAACCTTCTTGAAATAATCATCTCGCAACTTACTACCGAGTACACGGTTTGACTAAAAGATAAGACGGGTTGACCCCATCGGCCCGACTACTGGTCGAACACATCCACGAACTCGTACAATGGTTAACTAAACCTAGGCCTAACACCCTCGTGATCCTAACACAAAGCGGGACCACCACTGCCCATCACCAAGCAGGCGTGGGTCGACCCGCAACACGGCCTCAACCCGACCCGGCAACGCGCAAAACACTAGCTCCCCGATCCGGAACAATCCCACCAATCACGTTACGAAAACCTAGCGGTCTTCTAAGCTCAACTACCCTCTTTCATTTCACATCACTCAGGGATTCATCCCACAAAAATATCTTACGTATAATATGCACCTCGATAAGGGTCAAACACGAAATAATTCTTTTACCAAAGATGGCCTCGCCTCTAAGGTCTCTACGTATAATATTCTAAGGCTCCCACTCTCTCTATCCCCAATCTTACAGGTTAACTAATCAAAAAAATTCTAATCACACTAACACCATGCTAACCGAAAACAATACTTAAGATAATTTCTATACATATAAAACTATAAAGGGTTAAGGATATACTGTATCTCTGGCACTTCCCTAGGTCGTTCTAATCAAACCGCCTTTGTGCATATTGGGGAAGGTTATGAACTATCCACTGATCCCGAAGGCTGAGTCCCTACATCCCCGCCAACTCTGGTTGGACAATTTCTCGTAAAATGGCCCTGCTGGCCGCAAACATAACAAGCTGTCGCAGAAGCACGACACTCCCCAAAATGACATCGACCACAACGGCCACACCGAGGTGGGGGTGGCCTCTCGCTAACACCCCTTTCTCTCCGCACCACTAAATCATGCCCGATCCGGTAGGTGAGTCTTCTACTTGCATCCTTCCTCATAGAACATTCCCTCGCCTTATGGCCATGACGGCCTCTAGTAAAACAAGCACCGGTAAAAAAGCGACATTTCCGGGATGGCGCACGCCACACTGTGAACACCGAGGAAAAAGCGAACCTGTGGAGGACACTCTGCCTTGGCGGGCGCGTTAATCTGTCTGCTGAGGCGGTTCGCCTCGAGTTACCAAATGATCACGCCAATCGGGCCTCTTGCGATCTTGTTTAATCTGCCGATCTCTACATCTCTCACCCATTGCACATAATCTGAACGCAAGGCTGGCTCGTTCTCGATCAAGAGCTACTTCTTCACAACCCTTCTTTAGATAATCATCAATATCCTTGGTATCTGGTACATAAAATACTCCTGCTGCCAAATCCGCTTGCTAGCAGGCCGTCTCCTTCGATCCATATTTTACGCTCCAAGTGGGCGAAGGTCCAGATGTCATGGCGCGGTAGGAGCTGCCGCCGTGCCAAACTCTGCTTTCTGGCGGCGTCTCGAACTCCCGCGTGAAGCATCACGGTGATGATTGGGCTGTGCCGCTTCTAACTCTCGAACTCCACTCGCGGCTCGCCTTGCGCGCTTACGGGCGAGTTACTGGCGCGAGGCATCACGGTAAAGGAAAGGAATACGTTAGAGGTCCACTTATAACACGACTCTAAAGCACGATCTCGAGTGCGAAGAATGAAACCAATCCTAAATATCCTATAGCCTCACGATTATTGGTGTAGTGCGCAACACCGATAATCGAACTACTAGATACGATGCGTAGACACTTTCCGAGGATTAATCGCTCGATACCCTTTGTTGTCACGACCCGTTCCGGGGCCCGTGACTGGTGCCTTACCCGGGCACCCAAGTAGTCATACATCAGAGAAATCAGCGGAATATAAAACAACCAAGATATGAAACAGTATAAATAAGACACAGTTTCTGGGAAAAAGTTGCCTTTCGGCATATATGTATATAAATACCCCAAAATGAGCGATTCATCCCAACCTTACAACAGGTCTACATACCTCTAAGAGTTTAAAACAACAATGGCGGGACAGGGCCCCGCCATACCCCTGAATGCAAATATCTACAACGACAGGGGACCATACCAAAATGCTAAGCCTCCGGAGACAACAGAGCTTTTCCAACGCTGAAACGGTGATCCTAAGAACGGGGATCAACAGTAGGAGTACCTTTACCTGCGGCATGAACGCAGCCCCCCGAAGGAGGTCAGTACAACAGGTACCAAGTATGTGAAAATCGTAAATGAAATCATAGTAGTCTATATAAAGCAGGAGACATGTATGATAACCAAAACTACAGTTCACAATAAATAAGCAGTCATGTCAAGTCAGGGACTCACGCCCTCAAAGTCATCATAAAATCGTACGGGGTAAGTACGAAGGCATAGCCGACTACTAAAACCCACAGTACAAACAAGGTCGTAAACTGTATCATGAGATCTGTCTAGACCGTCACATGATCAAAGCCGCCTTCGCCGCGATATCTAATGCGCGTCTAGCCCCGGAACTTCAGTAATTCCGCATGGGCCACTCGATGGCCCGCATGAGGTATTCCGCGTCGGTAGCTACTCCCGGGCGTCACGGACTTGCCGTCCGCGTAGCCACAAAGCGCGTGACCACAAGGGCGCGTACTAACACGGAACTCCGCGATTCCGCATAGGCCATCTGCACTGCATAAGGTATTCTCGAATCATAGGTCACTAGACGCTGAGTCTACCCGCGTGGAGGCGGCTTAACCGGAATCATGAGTGATATAATATCATCATAACGACTTATCGTTAAACAACCTAAGCCTGACAAGGAAAAACCCCTTTACACAAACATCACAAGATACTAACTCACGTAGCATCCTAACATGTTTACTTATCAAGTCAACAAGAAAGTATTACAAGACTATCACAAATCAATACAATCAAGTTATTCACACAAGGTACTTTCTACATTATGTTAACAAGTTCGGGTTTTTTAGCCCCAAAGTACTTTATGTATTACTCTTTTTAAAAGATCCGTTTCTTTCACAAAAGTCACACAATACCCGTAGTATAAAAATAAAGTGATTATCTTTTGAAGTAAATCAAAACACTTCTCTTTGTAAAATCAAGTAACAACATTCTTTTCCCAACGCTCAAGTTTGCCTAATTTCAATTACTCAAGTTTCTCATTTTCGAAAGGTTTCGTAGTTCATAGTTTTAATCCTTTAAAACAATTTGAGAAACATATACCTTATGTGTGAGTAGGTTATTATTGTTCATAACAATCTTATTACAGCATCCATGATCTAGGAAATGTAATATCATTTTGTCTCATCTTAGCTCCTATGCAGATGGAAGTTTCTACCGGTTTTAATAATACTTTATTAGTCAAAACATTTCCCTTTATTAGCGCTGCTGTGGTTTGTTCGACATTCATTCTGATCGGTAAAACATCATTCCTTTTGAAAACCAAAAATACTATTTACTCACGAATGAGGTTTCACACTTTTTAACAAAATTCATATTAGTATAATTAAGTCAAGTCTCTTATTTTCTTAAATCAATAAATCATTCTTTTATCACTCTTGCCGTTATACCTAACTTCCCATAAAGCTAGTATAACTCTTAAGCTTTTAAAACCAAGTGTTACTCTTAAAAAGGTTTCTTAATTCTTTTGAACTACTTCAGATTCTTTTTATTCAGGCTTAAGTCAAAAGACATTGCCGTAATTATTATTCAGGCTTAAGTCCGAAGACATTGCCGTATTTATTATTCAATTAACACACGTACGTCTACCGTACTATATACATATTCTTTAAAATATCATGCTCAAAAGGATAGGAAGAATCACATACCTTCTCGGCGAAATCCACCTGCCAAGTTGAATATGTCGCGCGCAGAGAATCGACTATAACGACCAAATCGTCTATCAACGTCTAGGCATGCTGTACAAGCTCTAGCGGAGGGTTCGTTATTCTACGGACATTTGAGCAGCACTTCCCTACGGTGAGCTACTCAAGTCTCATGTGAAAAACGTATGTAATTCTATTATTCATCTTTTAAACCCTTCTTTGTGATATCGGTTCAATTACATTTTTAATATCCTACAAGTATTTATACTTATTCCTATACTTCTACAGATGTATATTCTAATTACAAAAGGAGGATAAGGTTATTTACCTCGGTAAGCCCAATAATATCCTAGATAAAAGTCGCTCCCGAGCAAGGTTTAGCTCTACTCCTTGACGCTCCATGCGCTCAAGAACCCTTAGAAGTTCTTCACAACTTCAACTAAGTACTAAGGGGTTTGGGCTAGGGTAATTTGGGCATTATAACAATACTAGAAGGCAACATTTCTACCAAGGGGGTAGTGTTTCGGCTAGGCTAGGGGGCTCGGCCAAACTTTACTCAAGGGGAGGTGTTGGACGAAATTCTCACAAAGGGAGAGGAGGATTTTTCAAGACTTGGAAGTAATTTGTGGATGAAGAACTCTTCATCACAAGAGGGGTATTTATAGGTCAAGGGATGGCCAACCAATGGCCAAGATTATGCCAAGTGCAAGGCAAGTGTAGGGTGAGGATTTAGGCAAGTGTACCTAGCCAACTTGCACACAAAATATCCTACCAACTACTTGACAAAGTTGGCACTCCAATCGGCCTAACGTCTGATCCATCCGCGAGAGAGGGTGACAAGTGTAGCCTCTCGTTGGTCCAAAGTGTTCGTCTCTCGGAAAAATCCGCAAAAATTAGAAATGACATAGCCGAAATTTATCCTTCGCGAGTTGTGTAAAGCGTTTAGTCGAAAAGCGACTCTGTCGGGTGTTGTGCCTGAAGTGAAATTCGGCCAAGCCACGCAGGGGGTGACACGTGTCGCCTCCTACTCGTCCAAAATATTTCATCTTAGAAAATATCCTGATGACCAAAATCTAGAAAACAAAGTGGGCCCACAAAATCGTAAATTTCTTAGTGGGCCCACGTGACCATTCAGAATAAAATTCCATAATTCTCTAATATTCCAAGAAGTCCGAATACCAAATCTGGGAATCCAATTCCCATTAACGAACATTTTTCCTTCACAAAAACCAGAAACTTTTCCGTGGAAAAATCACCTCTTTCTTCCTTTCCAATTTCAATGTCGTATTCTCGCACGTACGTCCTCGCATACATACCCTGGAACTACGGGGTATAACACACGCCCACGGAATTCTCCATCGGTGTAGACATGTCCAGGATGCAATAACGATATCTGGGTAATCAACCACGCGTAGCGCATGCCCGGAATTCTTCCGGTGCGACGTATCCATGTAACAACAATAACAATATATCGGGTAATCAACCTGCGCGCCACATGCCCCGGAATTCTGCGCCGGTGCGGACATGTCCATGTAACAACAATAACAATATATCGGGTAATCAACCTGCGCGTAGCCACGTGCCGGAGTGCGTCGGTGCGAGCGTATCCATGTAACAATAACAATATATCGGGTAATCAACCTGCGTAGCCACATGCCGGAGTGCGTCGGTGCAGACATGTCCATGTAACAACAATAACAATATATCGGGTAATCAACCACGCGTAGCGCATGCCCCGGTCTGCGTCGGTGCGGGCGTATCCATGTAACAACAATAACAATACCGGGTGATTAACCCGCCGCATGGCCGCATGCCCCCGGAATTCTTCATCGGTGCAGACATGTCCATGTAACAACAATAACAATATACCGGCCCTCCATCGAGAGACGCGGTAGCATAGGAATACAACTTTTCACACAACAAGGCTATCACAAGCAAGCACAAGCAAATTACCATACTTGATTCCGCACAAATATCCATTCTTTCACGAAGTCACCGATACCAACACTCGTAGTATCCAAAACAGAGTAACTATTATCTTAAGTAAACCAAAATAGTTTCCTCTTTTTAAAGACAAGTAACAACCTTCTTTTCCAAAAGTTCAAGTTTGCCTAATTTCAAATACTCAAGTCTCTTATTTTCGAAAGGTTTCGTAGTTCATAGTCTTAATCACTTAATAACATAATTCTCTTTTAAAACAATTTGAGTAACATATGCCTTATGTGTGAGTAGGTTATTCTTGTTTATAACAATCTTATTAAAGCAGCCATGATCTAGAAAATGTAATACAATTTTGTCTTATCTTAGCTTCTATGCAGATGGAGGTTTTTACTGGTTTTAATAATAATTAATTAGTCAATACATTTTCCTTTATTAACGCTGCAGTGGTTTGTTCGATACATGTTCTCATTTCCGAAATCAATATAACATTATTCCTTTTAAAACCCAATTACCCATTTCTCATTAAAACGGTTTCACAACTTTTTAACACAACCCAAGTCCTTATTAATTCACATCCAGTCTTTTATCTTTTAAAAACCACAAACCATTTCTTTGCCCACATAAAGTTGTCATAACCAACTTCCCATAAAGCCGTTATAACACTTTATGTTTTAAACCAACCAAATTCATTTAACACATGTACGTCTACCGTACTACATAGTTCACAACATATCATGCTAGAAAAGATAGGAAGAGGTTCACATACCTCGCGACGATTATCGACAATTAGCAAAATGCTCCAAGTACTACAACCTTGCTAGCCTTTTCCACCCTTCAAGTAGAATACGCTACTCGTATACTTCCACCTATAATGGCCATAAAGCGCCTATTAACTTCTAGTTCTCTTCGTAGAATATTTCTACGGAAAATTCGGCAGCACCTCCCCATTATCACATAAATCTCTCCCTATCAAGGCCCGCTACTGTGCCAACAACTCCCGAGGATTACACGTCTAACGGACGCGTTAAATTCTACTTCACAGGAATACTCCAAGTCTCAGTAAATACTTCTATGTAATTACTGATTCAATTCTCTTCTTTAATATCCATTCTATATATAGTATACTCAACTATACATTACTCTGACATGTAATTTCCAATTACAATAGGGGGATAAAGATCATTACCTCGATAAGCCCAAAATTATCCAAGATTATATGTCGATCCTGAGCAACGTTTAGCTCCTAATCTGTACGCTCCAAACCGCTCCAAGCAACCCTTAGAAGTTTCTAATAACTTCTCTTAAACACTTCAACTCCAAAAAGTGAAGTACACTTAGGCTAAACTTGTGGCAACTCTCGGCCAAGGGGGTGTATTTAGGCTAAGGGTGTGAAATATTTTCTAACCTTTGGTTACTAATCTTCCTAATACACTAAGGAAGAACACTTAAGACTTTAAGAATTTTGGACAAAGTTTGGTTAAGGGAGAGGGGTGTTTGGACGAGAACTACTACAAAGGGAGGGAGTATTTTTGCCTTGGAATTTATCAAGTGTGGATGAAGAAGTCTTGCAACTTAAGGGGGTATTTATAGGACATTCAAGGGCTAGGATTGAATCAAGTGTGTGGTCTAGATTGAGCCATGTGTGTGTGGGTCCCACTTATCTATCTACTACACAAATATCTTGCAAGACTTTTGACCAAATGTTTTAAGCCTTTTTCATGCCAAAAACGTTTTCAACATGTCCAACAATTTCGTCCAACCTTGCCACCTAGGGGTGACACATGTCGCCCTCCTATTGGTCCAAAATATTTCATCTTCCGAAAATATCCGTAATGCCAAAAATCCGAAAATAAAGTGGGCCCCACAAAATCGTAAATTCCTCTTGTGGGCCCTACGTGACCAATTCCGGAAAGAATAAAATTCCATAATTCTCAAATGTTCCAAAAAGTCCGAATACCGAATCCGGGAATCCAATTCCCATTAACGAACCTTTTTCCTTCACAAAATCCGGAAACTTTTCCGTCGAAAAATCACATCTTTTCTTCCTCTCAAATTTAATGTCGTATTCTCGTACGTATGTCCTCACATATATACATTGGAACTACGGGGTGTAACAAACAACATCAGAGAAAATCAGCGGAAATAAAATTTAAACAGGAAACATGAGATAACATAAGAAAACAGGCTAACCAAAACGGTCGCCTTCATGTATATACATATATGTAAAATCGAACAGTTAAAATCCTTTACAAACCCTGCCCACAACAGTACTACAGACCTCTAAGAATGTAACAACAACTATGACGGGACAGGGCCCCGCCATACCCCTGAATGTACAAGTACCTACAATGACAGGGGACTATACCAAAAGATAAGCCTCCGGAGAAACGGAGCTTCCCAACGCTGAACTGCGATCCTATAAGCGAGGATCAACAACTGGTGTACCTCTACCTGCGGCATGAACGCAGCCGGCGAGGTCGATCAACAGTACCAAGTATGTGGCCCGAAAATGCGTAATGAAATCACATTTCATCATTTTATAAAACCATTTCGCAATAAGTGCAGTTAGGTCAAGTAAGGGCGGACGATATCCCCAAAATGATCACTACACATAACTATGGGTCTCACGCGCATAATATCAATCATGCGCGTGGAACTCATTCTCACTGCCGTGATACATGATGTAAAACAACACCCATATGTGAACTCGAACACTAGATCTCGCTGCGTCATCAAACCGATCGGGCGAGTAGAATAGCCAACTACGGTCAGAAGGCTAGTCATAAAACATCACTGGCAAGTGCGGAAGCCAACTACGATTCCAAACCAGCCACGCATGCCGTGAGGCAAGTATCTAAAGCTAGCGACAATAGCCTACCGTCTCACGAGATATGGCGTGGCAAGTATCTTAAGCTATCTACGAGCACTGCGATACGAGAAATGACGAACAAGTATCTAAAGTGTGCCTGTAACCACATGTACAAATCAAGCCCGTGATCTCTCGTCACCGCGGCAAGCTTCATGGATTAGCGGTCCATGGACTAACAACATAACTCTCACAATGACCGCATGCCCCGACATCTTACCTCGGTATAAGCATGGCCATGAAACCATCCTACTGGACGCATACCCGTGGGCCACCCATCGTGTCAGTATGTCCAAAGGAAATAACAAGATAATACTCAAAGTGGACGCATACCCGTGGGCCACCCATCGTGTCAGTATGTCCAAAAAGAGATAACAAGATAATACTCAAAGTGGACGCATACCCGTGGACCATCCAACGTGTCAGTATGTCCAAACAATCAATCAGATAGCCGGCCCTCCCCGAGAGACACGGTAGCACATAATCAAACACTTGCACAACAAAGGCTATCACAACAAGCATAGGCAAGTTCAACGTACTTTCATTTCATGTCAACAATCCGGGTTTCAACCCCAAAATACTACATACTTTCATTCTTTCAAAAAGACATCTTTTTACGTAAAAGCCACACGATACTAATACTCGTAGTATCAAAAACACGTTTTCTTTTCAAACCAAATTACTTCACCTTCGTAAAAATCTTTACACGACTTTTAAAATCAAGTACTCTATACTTTTTAAACCAAGTGTTTTTCTTTTAAAACAACATCAAGTATACTCTTTAAAACTCAAATAACTTACTCTTTTCAAAACAAGTAACCTATACTTAAATCAAGTTACTTTTCCTTTCCCAAAATCAAGTTATTAGCTTTCAAAATCAAATCTTTCTTTTATTTTCATAAAGTCGTTATAACTAACTTCCCATAAAGCCATTATAACACTTTATGTTTTAAACAAACAAAATTCATATCACACACGTACGTCTACCGTACTATATAGTTCACAACAATCATGCTCAGGAGTATAGGAAGAATCACATACCTCTTCGGCTTAATCCACAAGCCAAGTCGAGTATGCCGCGCGTAGAAGATCCACCTATAATATTCACAATACATCTATCAACTTCTAGTTCTCTTCGTAGAATATTCTAAGTAAATAGTTCCTTATTCTACGGAAAATTCGGCAGCACCTACCCCCCGCAATCACATAAATAACCTCCCCCTAACAAGGCCTGCTACCAAGCCAACAACTCCAAGGGGATTACACGTCTAACCGGACGTGTTCAAATCTGCTTCACAATAATACTACACAAGTCTACTGTAAATACAGTCCAATCCTTTATAATAATCCTTCCAAAATATCTTATACTCAATTCTAAACTACTACAATATGTAATATCCAATTACAATAGGGGGACATAGATCATTACCTCGATAAGCCCAAAATTATCCAAGATTATAAGTCGATCCTGAGCAACATTTAGCTCCAAATCCTTACGCTCCAAGCCGCTCCAAGCGACCCTTAGAAGTTTCTAAACAACTTCTCTTAACACTTCAACCAAGCTATGAAGATTTCTCTAGGGTTTCATTTTGCGACTATTGGAATAAAGTAGTATTTCCGGGCTCCTAGTATTGAAATAACTTTGGAATACAACTAGGGATACTAGGCTAAGGTATTTGAGATTATACTACAATACTTGAAGTATTTTCTACACAAGTGGGGGAGGTGGACGAAATCAACTACAAAGGGAGGGGATATTTTGCCTTGGAAACCTTAAGTGTGGATGAAGAATAAGTCTAGCACAAAGGGGGTATTTATAGAGAATTCAAGGGTCAATGTCACGACCCGACCCCGGGCCCGTGACTGGTGCCTTACCCCGGGCACCCTAGTGATACAACATCAGAGAAAATCAACGGAAATGAAAACTTACACATGAAACAAGATATACAATAATGAAATAAGAAAACAGGCTAACCAAAACGGTTACCTTTCTGAATATATAAATAAAACTTGAACCCGACGATTCATCCCTTTTTCAAACTCGCCCACAACGATTACTACTGCACCTCAAGAATGTTATAACAACGACGGGACGGGGCCCCGCCATACCCAGAATGTAAGTACTACAACGGCAGAGGACTATACGAAAGATAAGCCTCGAGAAACGGAGCTTCCCAAAACGTGAAGCGTGATCCTATGAGCGAGGATCGACGATGGTGTACCTCTACTGCGGCATGAACGCACGAAAGAGGTCGATAACAGTACCAAGTATGTGGCCCAAAAATCAGTAAATAAAATCATAATAGTCTATATAAAGCGGAATACATATATGATAACCAATTTATGATACACTGATATGTAAGATCATGTCAAGTCGTGCACCTTCTACCTTAACACTAAGCAAATCTGCGAATTTAAATAACACCTCATTTTTTTAAAACCAACGTGCGTGCGGCAAAGCCGACAAGGCCGCCATATAATATACATAAACAAAAGACACTACACCGCATACGAGTCCAATCCACATATGAATACAGACCTAAGAGTTTACGAAACACGACGGACAAGGCCCGCTGCACCCATAACCGCATACAAAGCACATGATGAAGGAACTATACCAAAAGATAAACTCCAATGTAAGGAGCTATCCAAAACTACGAGCGGTCCTACACTGCAGATCACCAAATCTGCGTACCTAAACCTACGGCGTGAACGCGGCCCGAAGGAGGTCGACGAAGAATGTACCAAATATGTGAGCGATGAAATCAGTAATGAAATCATGACACTAAACAAAGCAGGAGACATGTATGATAGCCAACCTACAATACACAATACATAGCGGTTATATCAAGTCGTGGGCGATGCCTCAAAGTCACTACTCAAATATAACCATGGGTCTCACGCCCATAATATCAATCATGCCCGTGGAATCCTTTCTCACTGCCGGCAGTCCATGATATAATATAACACTAAGTCATAATAACAGTATCCCTCGTGGTCGCATGCCCCGGAATCCCACATCGTATAAGCATGACCATGGGGTAATACAAACAAATCCGGGAGTCTAACCCGCCTCCTGGTCACATGCCCCGGAATCCCACATCGTATAAGCATGTCCAAGGAGTAAAAATATCCCACGTGGTCGCATGCCCCGGAATCCCACATCGTATAAGCATGACCATAGGGTAATACACACCACTAACAAGTTACTTCTCTTAAATCATGTCATTTCTCCTCTCTTAAAACAATTAAGTAAATCACTCCTTTAACTCCCCTAAAGTCATTACAACAACCCTTAGGTTTTGGAACTAAGACACTAGCCAAAAGGTTTGGAAACCACTTCCTTTTCAAGACTCCATGTACTTTAAGTAAAATACTTCCACTTGTAAGAATCCAAACTTCACTAAGGAAATGAATTATACAACTTACAATTTAAACATCAAAGTACAATCAAGGGAGTACATAGAACGAATTCTATTTTAGGAAATCCAAATACAACCAAGGAATGGATCATTTAAGGAGTAGGACATACTTTCTTTATCTTAAGGAATCATGCTAGAAGAGGAGATAGTTCACATACCTTTTCGGCTAATATCCACAAGCTAAGCCGAATACGCCGTACGTAGAAGTGTCAACCTATAATGGTCACAACAAGACTATCAACTTCTAGTCTCTAACGTAGAATAATACTAAGTATACGGTCTCTAATTCTACGGAAAATCGGGCAGCACTTCCTTTGTTTCTACTCACTTTGCCACCTTTTTCAAGGCCGAATACAATAACCAACACGCCACATTTAAGGCTCCAAACAACAACCAAACAAAAGGGGATTACACGCCTTACAATACGTGTAAAATTCCGCCCCACAATTCATACCAAGTAGATTAATACTCACTACCATTCTCGGCCAACTACATAACTTAACAATTCAAAGTCTTTTCCAATTCTATTCCAATTCCAAGTTCTAAGGTCTAACATGTTATATAGTGTCACGACCCGATCCCGGGCCCGTGACTGGTGCCTTACCCCGGGAACCCTAGTGATACAACATCAGAGAAAACCAGTGGAAAATAAAACATAAACATGAAACAAGATATATGATCATAAAACAGGCCAACCAAAAATTTGCCTTACGTATATACATAAAACCCGAACAGCTTTAATCCTTTTTACAACCCCGCCCACATAAAGATTACATGGACCTCTAAGATTTACAACAAACATGACGGACGGGGCCGCCATACCACGAATGTACAAGAACCTACAACTCGTGGAACACATACAAAGAATAAGCCTCGAGAAACGGAGCTTCCTAATACGCTGAATTGTGATCTCATGAGCGAGATCCACAACCGATGTACTCTACTGCGGCATGAACGCAGCCCGAAGGAGGTCGATAACAGTACCAAGTATGTGAAATCGAAAAATCAGTAAATGAAATCATAACGATCTTATATAAAAACAGAGACATGTATGATAACAAAACTACGATTCACAACATAAAAGCGATGTCAAGTCGTGGACTCACGCCTCAAGTCATCACTCAAATATAACTATGGGTCTCACGCCCACAACATCAATCATGTTCGCATTATGGCGCATGCCCGGAGTGCGCCGGTGTAGACATGTCCATGATGCAACACTAATAACAATGCCAGTGGCCACATGCCCGGAGTTCTGCATCGGTGTAGACATCGCCCATGTGACATTAACAACAATAATAACAATGCCCCACGGCCACATGCCGGAGTGCGCCGGTGTAGACACGCCCGTATGACATTAACGACAATATCTGGTGATCAACCCGCCGCGTGGCCATACGCCCGAGTGCGCCGGTGTAGACATGTCCATGTAACCACAATAACAATATATCGGGTAATCAACCCTGCCGCATGGCCACATGCCCCCGGAATTCTGCATCGGTGTAGACATGTCCATGTGACATCAACAATAATATACCGCACAACCAGGCTATCACAAACAAGCTCAAGCAAATTACCATACTTCTAGACTTTTATAAAAAGATCCACTCCTTCCCAAGAAGTCACCTGATATCAACACTTGCACAACAAAGGCTATCACAACAAGCATAGGCGAGTTACACAACAACAAGCATAGGCAAGTTACACACAACTCAAGGTACTTCCATTTCGTATCAAAGTCCGGGTTTTAACCCTAAAGTACTACGTACATTAAAATCCTCTTTAAGAGATCCATTCCTTTCACAAAAGTCACATAATACCCGTAGTATAGAGTGACTATCTTTTTAAGTAAACCAAAATACTTTCCTTTGTAAAATCGAGTAACAACATTATTTTCCAAACGTTCAAGTTAGCCTAATTTCAAATGCTCCAGTTTCTTATTTTAAAAAGGTTTCATAACTCATAGTTTTAATCTCTTTTAAAACAATTGAGTAACATAAGTCTTGTACGTGAGCCGTTTATTCTTGTTTACAACAATCTTGTTACAGCAGCCATGATCTAGGAAATGTAATACAATTTTGTCTTATCTTAGCTTCTATGCAGATGGAGGTTTCTACTGGTTTTAATAACAATTAGTTATTTGTCAATACACTTTCCTTTATTAGCGCTGCTGTGGTTTGTTCGACACTTATTCTCATTTCCGAAGTCAATAAAACATTATTCTTTTTAAAACCAAGTACTCATTACTCGCGAATGAGGTTTCACAACACATTTAACGAAATGTTAATAACCAAGTAAAACAAGTTAAGTCTCTTATCTTTCAAGATCAAGTCTCTTAACTTCTACAATCAATAAACCAATCTTTTACCTACATAGAGTCGTTATAACTAACTTCCCATAAAGCTATTATAACACCCTATGTTTTAAACCAACCAACTCATTTAGCACATGTACGTCTACCATACTACATAGTTTACAAAACATCATGCTAGAAGGATAGGAAGAGGTTCACATACCTCGCGACGATTATCGACAATAAGCAAAACGCTCCACAGTACTGTAACCCGGCTAGCCGTTTCCACTCTTCAAGTAGAATACGCTACTCGTAGTACTCCCACCTATAAGGCCACAAACGTCTATTAACTTCTAACCGCGGTTCCATATTCTGAGAAAATTCGCAAAGACTCTCCCGCAGCGGCGTAAATCTCTCTCTATCGAGGCCGCTACCAAGCCAACCGGGGGTTTATACGCCTAACCTGACGTATACAATTCTACTATACAAGAATACCACAAGTCTCATGTCTGATCTATGTAATTACTGATTGATTCTCTTCTTTATATTCAGGCTTAAGTCAAAAGACATTGCAAAGCTATGTTGATTCTATATATAGTATCCTTAAAATAGATAATCCTACAACATGTAATTTCCACTTACAATAAGCGGACAAGATTATTGACCTCGATAAGCCTAAAATTATCCGAGATAAAAGTCGATCCTGAGCAAGGTTTAGCTCCAACTCGTGCGCTCAATCCGCTCCAAACAACCCTTAGAAGTTCTAACCAACTTCTACTTAAATACTTCAACCAACTATGAAGATTTCCTTAGGGTTTCGGTTTGAGATTAAAGGACAAAAGGTAGTATTTCTGACTCTACGTATAGAGGTAACTTTTGGAATACTACAAGGTAAAGGCTAAGGTATTTTGGGCATTATAACAATACTTGGAGGAGTATTTCAATACCACAAAAGAGGGGTATATTTCTCGAACAACTAGGCTAGGGGTACCCTACCAACACTACTAAGGGGAGGGAAGGCTTAGGACGAGAACAACTCAAGAGGGAGGAGAGGGACTCAAGACTTGGAAGATTTTGGATGATGAAGTCTTCAGCTTAGGGGTATTTATAGGAAACCCAAAGGCCAACCAATGGCCAAGATCTTGCCAAGTGCAAGGCAAGTGTAGGGCCAAGATCTTGCCAAGTGCACCCTAACCCTACTCCACAAAACACTCCACAAAACAAGGCACAAAACAAGCCCCAAATCAAGGCCATTCGCCCAAGGCCAAACCGCCCACTTTGGCGTCCACTTGAGGTGACAAGTGTCACCCTCTCGTTGGTCAAAACATTTCGTCTCTCGGAAAAATCCGCAAAAATTAAAAAGGACATAGCCGAATTTACCCTTCGAGCTTTGTAAACGTTTAGTCGAAAACGACTCTAACCGGTGTTGTGCACAAATTTCAACCTAAGCCAAACTTTAAGTCTCAAACTTTCGTGACGTCTCCACGCACATACTGCGGAAATACGGTATAACATTCTCCCCTTAGAAACATTCGTCCGAATGTTCCTTCTCAAGCGGTATCGATAAAGTTCCTCTAACAAGTTGCCAACGCCACGCCTTGGCCACGAAATAACACACGTTCTCTTCCTTCCTTACTCGTCGTGCGATACCACTTTTGTCACTTTGGCGAGGTTCTAGTGTCACTCGGACGTGCCATACCGACCATCGCTTGATTCTCAAACCGTGAGTCACTACCTCCAACTTGGTCATCTTACTAACCTCAATCTTCTTTAAGGCCACTCCCGCCTTCACGAACCGCAGTCGAACATAACCACGAACTCATAAGATGGTCAACTAAAGCGGGGCCTAGCATCCTCGTGACCCTACCACTGGCGGGACCACCAGCGGCCCCACTAAAACCGGAGTGCGGGTCGACCATGAGCGGCCATCAACCCGACCACAATCGCGCGATACTTGCTCGCCGAAACGGAACAATCTTACTAATTCACATCATGAAAGCTACCACTTCCATTATACACAACCCAGAATTCCCCGATAACTCCACGTATACTACGTAATCGATAAAGGTCAAACATAAAATAAATCTTTTACACAAGGCGACCTTACCTCTAAGGTCTCAATCGTGAAATAGTCTAAGGTTCACACTTACCACGCCCCGGGCTTACTCTTCTACACTAACCGGTTCCTAAATCACATTTTAGCACAAAGCTAACCGAACATAACACTAAACACATCAGATACAAAACTCTAGAGGTTAAGGATATACTGTCTCTACCGCTTAATCACAGTCACCGCCTGCAGTACATCTAGTGAAGGTGATGAACGACCGATCACGAAGGTGAGTCGTAACATCCGTGCTTCCTGGTCGGACGATTCCGCAAAATGGCCTCGCGCCGCAAAATAACAAGCTCCCTTGGCACCACGACACTCCCGAAATGCGGTCTACCACATCGACCACACGAGGTAGGGGTGACCGTGATCCGCCAACACCCTACTTCCGGAAACTCGAACCTCGAGCCCGACCGCTCCGAATACTCTGGATGCTCACGAAGGTTGTGGAGGACCACTCTGCCTTGGCGGAGGTACAAAACTAGTATCTTCGAGGCGGTCCGCCTCGAAAGTCACCAAAGGACCTCGTTGTTCGGCCTCTTCTGCGATCTCGTCATTCCGTGCGACCTCTCGTGCCTCACATCCAAGTCGTGAGCTGCGTGCGGGCAATGTCCATGCGGTGAAGAGCTACACTCGAACAAGCCTCTGTCAAGTAATCATCTAGCGGTGGCGTAGCGGTGCACTCTATCCTCCATGGTTGCCACTAAAGCGGGGACATACCGAGCCAACGAGTCAAACTCACGTTGTACTCGAACCGTCGCCCACTCTGTCTCAAAGATCATAAATCTGCCGGCCGTGCCCTCTCCATCTGCGGAGGTAAGAAGTGAGTGAGGAATGCCTCGAGAACTCGTCCCATCTGCTGAGCGCATGCTCTCCCGACAACTCCACGAATCAAACGATCATGCGGTATCACGCGGCCGATGCGAACCTAAGACCACCGACTCGGTCTCCAAGCCTTGATCACTCATGACCAGAATCGCTTCGGATGAACTCCTGCGGATCATCCTCGTGCCTCGACCCATAAAACTCTGGCGGGCTCTAACTCGTAAAGTCCGTAGCCTCAAACTATCTCGCTCGGGGTGAACCATCTGGTGCTCTGGGCCCAGGCTGCTGCGTCGGCCTATCTCATATCTGCCCACGACCACGGCCAGCAATCGCCATCTCCGTACCCCGTCTCATCTGCTCCAGTGTGGGTGGAGGCTCGAGGTAAGGTGGTCTCGGCAGAAGCTGCTGCGACTCTAAACTCGCTTTGAAAGGCGGCGTCAAAACCCGCCGTCTGAAGCATAATCTCAGCAGCGAGGGCTGCGCCTCGTGCTCTCAGTATCTCACTAGCGCCTCCTACTGCCTTGCCCTTCTGGGCCCGGGTTGCCTTGCGCGGAGGCATAACTGGTAAAAACGAGATACGTCAGAGGGGTCCAACTTACAACACAGCTCTAAGGCGATCTCGGAATGAGAAGAATGGAAACTATCCTAAATGCCTGCGACCTCACGATTATAGATGTGGTGCACAACATATCGATAATCAAGACTTACTGTACACGATGCGTAGACACTTTCCGAGGATTAATCGCTCGATACCACTTTTGTCACGACCGATCCGGGCGTGGATCGTGCCTTACCGGGCACCCTAGTGATACAACATCGAGAAAACCGTGGAAAATAAAACATAAACATGAAACAAGATATATGATCATAAACAAAGCAACCAAAAGCGATTTGCCTTACGTATATAAATAAAACCCGAACAGTTTAATCCTTTTTACAACCCTGCCCAAAACAGTACTACAGACCTCTAAGATTTACAACAAACATGACGGGACAAGGCCCCGCCATACCCCTGAATGTACAAGAACCTACAACTCAGGGAACACATACCAAAGAATAAGCCTCCGGAGAAACGGAGCTTCCTAATCTGTTGGCGTGATCCATGAGCGAGGATCCACTACCGATATACTCCTACTGCGGCATGAACGCAGCCCGAAGGAGGTCGATAACAGTACCAGTATGTGAAACTGAAAAATACTGTAAATGAAATCATAACAGTCTTATATAAAAACATGAGACATGTATGATAACAAAACTACAGTTCACAACATAAAAGCAGTCATGTCAAGTCAGGGACTCACGCCCTCAAGTCATCACTCAAATATAACTATGGCTCTCACGCCCACAACATCAATCATGTTCGCATTATGGCGCATGCCGGAATTGCGCCGGTGTAGACATGTCCATGATGCAACACTAATAACAATGCCCCACGGCCACATGCCGGAGTCTGCAGCCGGTGTAGACACGCCCATGTGACATTAACAACAATAACAATGCCCGGCGCCACATGCCCGGAATTGCGCCGGTGTAGACACGCCCACGTGACATTAACGACAATATCTTGGGTGATCAACCAGCGCGTAGCCATACGCCCCTGAATTCTGACGGTGTAAACATGTCCATGTAACCACAATAAAAATATAACCGCTAATCAACCCTGCCGCATGGCCACATTCTCCCGGAATTCTGCATCGGTGTATACATGTCCATGTGACATCAACAATAATATACCGCATAACCAAGCTATCACAAACAAGCTCAAGCAAATTACCATACTTCTAGACTTTTATAAAAGATCCACTCCTTCCCAAGAAGTCACCTGATATCAACACTTGCACAACAAAGGCTATCACAACAAGCATAGGCGAGTTACACAACAACAAGCATAGGCAAGTTACACACAACTCAAGGTACTTCCATTTCGTATCAAAGTCCGGGTTTTAACCCTAAAGTACTACGTACATTAAAATCCTCTTTAAGAGATCCATTCCTTTCACAAAAGTCACATAATACCCGTAGTATAGAGTGACTATCTTTTTAAGTAAACCAAAATACTTCCCTTTGTAAAATCGAGTAACAACATTATTTTCCAAACATTCAAGTTTGCCTAATTTCAAATGCTCCAGTTTCTTATTTTAAAAAGGTTTCATAACTCATAGTTTTAATCTCTTTTAAAACAATTGAGTAACATAAGTCTTGTACGTGAGCCGTTTATTCTTGTTTACAACAATCTTATTCTGTGACCATGATCTAGGAAATGTAATACAATTTTGTCTTATCTTAGCTTCATGCAGATGGAGGTTTCTCTTGGTTTTAATAACAATTAGTTATTTGTCAATACACTTTCCTTTATTAGCGCTTGGCGTGGTTTGTTCGACACTTATTCTCATTTCCAAGTCAATAAAACATTATTCTTTTAAAACCAAGTACTCATTACTCGCGAATGAGGTTTCACAACACATTTAACGTAAATGTTAATAACTAAGTAAAACAAGTTAAGTCTCTTATCTTTCAAGATCAAGTCTCTTAACTTCTACAATCAATAAACCAATCTTTTACCTACATAGAGTCGTTATAACTAACTTCCCATAAAGCTATTATAACACCCAATGTTTTAAACCCACCCACTCATTTAAAACATGTACGTCTACCCTACTACATAGTTTACAAAGCATCAAGCGAGAAGGATAGGAAAAGGTTTACATACCTCGACGATTATCGCAATAAGCAAAACTCTCCACAAGATCAGTAACGGCCAGCCGTTTCCACTCTTCACGGAGAATCCGCTACTCGCAGTACTGCCACCGAAACGGCCAAAAACGTCTATTAACTTCTAACCGCAGTTCCATATTCTACGAGAAAATTGGAAGATTTTCCCGCACAATGGCGTAAATCTCCTCTCTATCGAGTGGCTACCAAGCCAACCGGGGGTTATACGCCTAACCGGGACGTATACAATTCTACTATCTGATAATACCACAAGTCTATGTCTGAATACCCTATGTAATTACTGATTCGATTCTCTTCTTTATATTGAGCTTAAGTCAAAAGACATTGCAAAGCTATGTTCAGTTCTATATATAGTATACTTCAACTATATAATCCTACAACATGTAATTTCCAATTACAATAAGGGGACAAGATTATTTACCTCGATAAGCCCAAAATTATCCGAGATAAAAGTCGATCCTGAGCAAGGTTTAGCTCGACTCCGTGCGCTCGATCCGCCTCCAAACAACCCTAGAAGTTCTAACCAACTTCTACTTAAATACTTCAACCAACTATGAAGATTTCCTTAGGGTTTCGGTTTGAGATTAAAAGGACAAAAGGTAGTATTTCCGGACTCTACGTATAGAGGTAACTTTTGGAATACTACAAGGTAAAGGCTAAGGTATTTTGGGCATTATAACAATACTTGGAGGAGTATTTCAATACCACAAAAGAGGGGTATATTTCTAGAACAACTAGGCTAGGGGGGGGGGTACCCCTCGGCCAACACTACTAAGGGGGGAGGGGGAAGGCTTAGGACGAGAACAACTCAAGAGGGGAGGGAGAGGGACTCAAGACTTGGAAGATTTTGGATGATGAAGTCTTCAAGCTTAGGGGGGTATTTATAGGAAACCCAAAGGCCAACCAATGGCCAAGATCAAGCCATGTGCAAGGCAAGTGTAAGGCCAAGATCAAGCCAAGTGCACCCTAACCCTACTCCACAAAACACTCCACAAAACAAGGCACAAAACAAGCCCCAAATCAAGGCCATTCGTCCAAGGCCAAACCGCCCACTTTAGGCGTCCACTTGAGGGTGACAAGTGTCACCCTCTCGTTGGTCAAAAACATTTCGTCTCTCGGAAAAATCCGCAAAAATTAAAAAGGACATAGCCGGAATTTACCGCCCGAAGCTTTGTAAAACGTTTCGTCGAAAAACGACTCTAACCGGGTGTTGTGCACAAATTTCGAACCTAAGCCAAACTTTAAGTCTCAAACTTTCGTACGTACGTCTCCACGTACATACTCTGGAAATACGGGGTATAACATATAGTCATAAACAACTTCAATAACTACAATTTCCTTCTTTATACAACATGCGACAACTTAAACTAATAATCAACTTGAATTCCAATCTTAAGGCTAAACATGCTAGTTTTCGGATTAGGGTTCCAATAGTCAAAATACTTATCAAACCTCATAATATATAACTCATTCTTGCTAAAATACATAGCTACAATGATAAGTAAACCTTAATTGCTAAAACGACAAGATTATACCTTTATAAGCCCTTAAAATTTCCAAGATTCAAAGTCGCGCCTTAGCAATTCTTAGATCTTTTCCTTAGGTTCCAATCCGCTCCAAGCACTCCTTAGAGGCCTATGAAGAACCCATCTTCAAGTTCCAACTTCAAAGTTGAAGAACTCCTTTAGTTTCCGCCTTGCGACTAACGTGAAAACTCCGTTTTTCCGAAATCTTTCTATTGAGATATCCTTACAATACCCTTAGGGACATTGGGTTAAAGTCTTGTGGCTAATGGATCAAAACTACAAATTTTTCTAGTGGGAAATGGTGCAAACCCGAGAGCTTCTAAGAGAGACAACAATGTGTGATTTTTTTTCTAAGTGTTTAAGACTAGTCTTGCACTAGTGTAGTGAATATATAACACATTGGATGGCTTAGATAACAACACTTGTTAAAATTGGAGGGAAGAGATCAAGCCAAGTGTCCCTTGGACTTAGTCAACAATATCAAGCTCTATTATTAGCAAGACTTGGTCATCCTATCATTGGCCAAATGACCATAATACCCTTACTAATTTTCGTCCAACACCACATGTGGGAGTGCCACGTGTCGCCCTCTCATTCGTCCACAAAATTCCGTAACCCTCGTGGGCCCCGCAAAACGTAAAATTCCTCGGGTGGGCCCCACGTGACCAAATCCGTAAAAATAAATTTCCATAATATTAATAAGTTCCCTACTCTCCAAATAATACATTTTGAGAATCCAATTCTCAACAACGAACATTTTTCCTTTCCGACGTTCGGAAGATTTTCCGTCGGAAAAACAATTCTTCCTTTTGTACTAAATTCCAAGTCTTGATTCCTTATGTATATTTTATTATACAAGTCTTGGACTTACGGGGTGTAACATTCTTCCCCCCTTAGAAACATTCGTCCCCGAATGTTCTTAGTCGGTTGTCAAGCTATACACACTCCGGCACAATCTCTAGACTATGCCTATCGATCAAAACTGCACCAGACCAACGATGCCACACATGGCCACCACAAAACATACGTAAACATATCAATGGACCTTCCGTCCACGACCCCTTCTCACAAAACTCGAAGGTTACAGTCTTCCCAAACACGGGATCCTTAGAGGTTCCTTTCCTTCCTTACTTGTCATACTTTCTCGTACTTTCAAACTCATCTATTACACGTACAAAATCTCAATTTTTTTTCTGTTCTCCAATCCTTGGAGTTACTATCCAAACTTGGCCATATTGTTACTTACTTTCCTGATAAGGCTCTTCTCGGTCCTTACGACCTAGTTCCGGTGGAACGCATCCACAACTCGTACAACGATTAACCCAACTTGGGCCTGGCATCCTCGTGACCCTATCACATAGCGGGACCATTTCTAACTGACATCACCTCATTCCATACTATCGGCTGACCCGAAATGAGTCCATAACCCGACTCATCGTCACACTTAACTTCTCATTCTTAGCCTAAAATAAACCTCTCTCTTATCTCAAGGTACTTCTTACCCTATCCCCTATTCACTAGAGGTTCGTCACATAAGACAAAGTATTTCTACTGTACATTCTTCCCTATCGGTCTTACACTGTTATGGGGAAATTACTATTTGTGAGCTCTACACAACTATAGTCTCAGTTCACTTACCATTCTTGTCAACATTCTTAACTTCTCACTTTACTAATCAAGGTATCCCTACCTCTGGGGTACTATCACTTTACAACTCTAGCAATAAAGGGAAAACATATACGCTAGGGTAAAATCTGAATATATCAACGCACGTATGATTCAAAGGAATCGAAATATACCTGTAACCCCGTGCGATGTCGCCTCCTGATCCTGCCCCGTAGTCACGTCATCTCTGCGGTTCGAAGGACCGCCAGAACTATAAACTCCACCCTGACCTCTACCACGGCTGGCTAACATCTGAACACCCTGCCCTGGGGAACGCACAGCTGTGGAGGAAAGGGAACCAACTACCGGCCTCATAGGCTGAGCCACCTCACCAGTGCTCTTTCTAAAAGGACATACCCTCAGAATATGGCGGACGGCCTGATAAAAACAAACACTGTGCCATAACAGCATTTCCCGAATGACGCTTACCACATCCGATACATCGAGGAATAGGTGGCCTCGGCCAGAAAATCCTCTCGCTCATCCGAGAACCTCGACCTCTGGAGCTTGGACCGACTCTAAATACCTTGTGGGGTCCAATATCCCACTGTGGAACTGCGGGGTATGTCTTGGGTAGTGGGACGAATATCTCACTTCTTCTTGAGGTTGCTCGTCCAAAAACTCAGGGATAACCAACCGGTCCTAGCCTCTTCTGCTGATCTCGCGTTGGCCTCTACCTCTGCACACATGCATCTTGCCGAATAACTCCTGTGATGAAATCAGTGCTATCTTGGTCAATAACATAATGGCTTCCTTCATGACCTAAAGTCTTCCCTGGCGAAACTGGAGGCTCTGGTGCTGGGGCCTCAAAACCTGGCGCAGAAGAACTCACCGACTGCGGAACAACATCTGGTATACCCTGGGCATAAGCCCTATCAACTCTCTGAGTCTGACTAGTAGCTCCTGCTACTCCTTTGCCCTTTACAGGCGGTGTTGCCCTCCTTGGAGGCATAACTGTAACACAAAATCACGTCAGAGAGGAATTATCTCACTAACACAGCTCTATGGCACGATCTTAGAGTGAGAAGAATAGAAACCAACTCCTAAATGTCCTGTAGCCTCCTGTTTATGGGTGTTGCGCTCAACACACCGATAATCAAGACTCTACTAGACACGGTCTGTAGACATTCCGAGGATTGCTCACGATACCACTCTGTCACGCCCAACCACGGGCGTGGTGGTGCCCTACAGGCACCGCTTCTACCTTAA
Organism: Przewalskia tangutica; assembly: GCA_029844215.1. NCBI lineage: Eukaryota > Viridiplantae > Streptophyta > Magnoliopsida > Solanales > Solanaceae > Przewalskia > Przewalskia tangutica. The sequence continues at coordinate 73,987,317 of CM056727.1, forward strand.
CAACTAAGTAAACTGCGGAAATTAAATAACACCTCTTTTTTTTAAACCAATCGTACGCACAAGGGCAAAGCCGACCAGGCTGCCATATAATATACATAACAAAAGACACTACATCGTACATGAGTCCAATCCCACATATGAATACGGACCTCAAGAGTTTCTTGAAATATGACGGGACAAGGCCCCGCCGTACCCATAACCGTACAAAAACCTGTACTGAAGGAACTATACCAAAAATATAAACTCCTGAACAGAGGGAGCTATCCAAAACTACGGCGGTCCTACACTGCCGATCACCAAGCTGCGTACCTAAACTGCGGCGTGAACGGCCCGAAAGGAGGTCGATCTGAAGAATGTACAAAGTATGTGAAGCGATAAATCTGTAATGAAATCATATGATCTAACAAAGCAGGAGACATGTATGATAGCCAACCTACAATACACAACACATGGCGATCATATCAAGTCGAGGGGACACATGCCTCAAGTCATTACTAAAATATAACCATGGGTCTCACGCCCATAATATCAATCATGCGTGGAATCCTTCGCCATGCCGTGATCCATGATATAATATAACACCAATAGGCATACATGAACACCAAGTCCCACTGTGTCCTAAAAGCATGCGGGCCAGGAAAGCGGCGGTGGTAAGCGAGGTATAATGTCTTGGGGTTTCTCGATTATACTCTTACCTGGAGAAAGTGGTATAGCATCTTGGGGTTTACCCTCACTTATACTCTTACCCTATCTCAACCGACCATCAAACAACCTGGCGGGGTATAATGTCTTGGGGTTTACCCTCACTTATACTCTTACCCTGGAGAAGGTGGTATAGCATCTTGGGGGTTTACCCCTCACTTATACTCTTACCCTATCTCAACCGGCCGTCAAACAAAACATAAGTACCACCATGTCTTCTATAAAAATCCGGGAATTTAACCCAAGTACTACAAATAACGGAAGCATACCCGTGGAATCCCACATCACTGTCGGTACGTCCAAGTAACTTACAACAAGATAGCCGGCCCTCCAACCGAGAGTCGCGACAACTTAATAAAACATATTCCTTGCACTCAAAGGCTATCGCCAGCACACATAGGCAATTCTCATTTAACAAGCCAAAGTACTTATCAAGGCACACATAGAATAAATTCTCATTTAACAAGCCAAAGTACTAATCAAGGCACAAATAGAATAATTCTCATTTAACAAGCCAAAGTACTTATCAAGGCACAAATAGAATAATTCTCATTTAACAAGCCAAAGTACTTATCAAGGCACAAATAGAATAATTCTCATTTAACAAGCCAAAGTACTTATCAAGGCACAAATAGAATAATTCTCGTTTAACAAGCCAAAGTACTTATCGAGGCACAAATAGAATAATTCTCATTTAACAAGCCAAAGTACTTATCAAGGCACAAATAGAATAATTCTCATTTAACAAGCCAAAGTACTACGTACGTGCATTCTTTTCAAAAGACTCCTTTTTATGTAAAATCCCAAGATACTAACACCCGTAGTATCAAGGTGTGTCTATTTTTCAAAGTAAGTTACTACACTTTTAGAAAAACTCATTCCAAAGCTTGAAATCAAGTAACTTCAAATTTTCACAATCTAGACAACTTATGCCCAATAATCAAAATAGACAACTTTCTTAACCTTCCATAAAGTCGTTATAACCAACTTCCCATAAAACCGTTATAACCCTTTATGGTTTTAGACAATTTCATTCCTTTTTTTATAACCAAGAGACTTATACTTAAAACCAAGTATAACAAACTTTCAAATCAAGTTTCTTAACTTTCAAAATACTTCAAGTCCCTTAATATTTAGAAAACAAGTTTCTTCTACTTTTAAACCTCAAGTAACTCACACCTTTAAAACAAGTTACTTCTCTTAAATCATGTCATTTCTCCTCTCTTAAAACAATTAAGTAAATCACTCCTTTAACTCCCCTAAAGTCATTACAACAACCCTTAGGTTTTGGAACTAAGACACTAGCCAAAAGGTTTGGAAACAACTTCCTTTTCAAGACTCCATGTACTTTAAGTAAAATACTTCCACTTGTAAGAATCCAAACTTCACTAAGGAAATGGATTATACAACTTACAATTTAAACATCAAAGTACAATCAAGGGAGTACATAGAACGAATTCTATTTTAGGCAATCCAAATACAACCAAGGAATGGATCATTTAAGGAGTAGGACATACTTTCTTTATCTTAAGGAATCATGCTAGAAGAGGAGATAGTTCACATACCTTTTCGGCTAATATCCACAAGCTAAGCCGAATACGCCGTACGTAGAAGTGTCAACCTATAATGGTCACAACAAGACTATCAACTTCTAGTCTTTAACGTAGAATAATACTAAGTATACGGTCTCTAATTCTACGGAAAATCGGGCAGCACTTCCTTTGTTTCTACTCACTTTGCCACCTTTTTCAAGGCCGAATACAATAACCAACACGCCACATTTAAGGCTCCAAACAACAACCAAACAAAAGGGGATTACACGCCTTACAATACGTGTAAAATTTTGCCCCACAATTCATACCAAGTAGATTAATACTCACTAGCCATTCTCGGCCAACTACATAACTTAACAATTCAAAGTCTTTTCCAATTCTATTCCAATTCCAAGTTCTAAGGTCTAACATGTTATATAGTCATAAACAACTTCAATAACTACAATTTCCTTCTTTATACAACATGCGACAACTTAAACTAATAATCAACTTGAATTCCAATCTTAAGGCTAAACATGCTAGTTTTCGGATTAGGGTTCCAATAGTCAAAACACTTATCAAACCTCATAATATATAACTCATGCTTGCTAAAATCCATAGCTACAATGATAAGTAAACCTTAATTGCTAAAACGACAAGATTATACCTTTATAAGCCCTTAAAATTTCCAAGATTCAAAGTCGCGCCTTAGCAATTCTTAGCTGCTTTCCTTAGGTTCCAATCCGCTCCAAGCACTCCTTAGAGGCCTATGAAGAACCCATCTTCAAGTTCCAACTTCAAAGTTGAAGAACTCCTTTAGTTTCCGCCTTGCAACTAACGTGAAAACTCCGTTCTTCCGAAATATTTCTATTGAGATATCCTTACAATACCCTTAGGGACATTGGGTTAAAGTCTTGTGGCTAATGGATCAAAACTACAAATTTTTCTAGTGGGAAATGGTGCAAACCCGAGAGCTTCTAAGAGAGACAACAATGTGTGATTTTTTTTCTAAGTGTTTAAGACTAGTCTTGCACTAGTGTAGTGAATATATAACACATTGGATGGCTTAGATAACAACACTTGTTAAAATTGGAGGGAAGAGATCAAGCCAAGTGTCCCTTGGACTTAGTCAACAATATCAAGCTCTATTATTAGCAAGACTTGGTCATCCTATCATTGGCCAAATGACCATAATACCCTTACTAATTTTCGTCCAACACCACATGTGGGAGTACCACGTGTCTCCCTCTCATTCGTCCACAAAATTCCGTAACCCTCGTGGGCCCCGCAAAACGTAAAATTCCTCGGGTGGGCCCCACGTGACCAAATCCGTAAAAATAAATTTCCATAATATTAATAAGTTCCCTACTCTCCAAATAATACATTTTGAGAATCCAATTCTCAACAACGAACATATTTCCTTTCCGACGTTCGGAAGATTTTCCGTCGGAAAAACAATTCTTCCTTTCGTACTAAATTCCAAGTCTTGATTCCTTATGTACATTTTCTTATACAAGTCTTGGTCTTACGGGGTGTAACACTATCTCTAACTTGGTCATCATTAACTGGGAACACTCTGGATGGATCTCCGATACTCTTTCGAAACATAGCAACCTGGGAGACCGGACGTACTGTCTCCTAAGTCGGACGGCAGTGCTAACTTATAGGCAACCTGGCCTATTCTACAACGATCTGAAAATGCCCAAAGTACCTCGGGCTAAGTTTCCCCTGCTATCCAAATCTCGTCACACCCTTCCGGGGTGGTACCTTCAAGAAGACCCACCGTCAACCTGAACTCCAAGTGTCGACGCTGATTATCCACACGACTTCTGTTGACTCTGAGCTGGTAATAACTTCTTCTGGATAAGCTTCACCTTATCCACATACTGCTGAAACAAGTAGGGACCAAATATCTGAACCTTGCCAACATCGAACCAATCGACCGACAACCTACACTTCCGTCCATACAAGGCTTCATAAGGCACCATCCGAATACTAAAATGGTAGCTATATAATACTCACTCAACAAGAGGCAAATAATCCTCACAGCTACCCCTGAAATCAAAACACCGGCCCGTAACCTATCCTCAAATGTCTGGATAAAATGCGTTGTTCGTCCGTCGGCCCGAGGGTGAATGCAATACTGAGACTCACCTGAGTTCCTAACCACTTTGGTAAAACCTCCAAAAGAAATAGCCATAACCGGGCTCCACGCCGCCATAATAAAAGTAGGAACCGTGCGACTTTACAACCTTCGATAACATCTCGCATAACCTCCGCCGAGTAAATGATCCTAATCGAAAGACAAGATGGTGACTCATCGCCCGGCCATCGGGTCGAACGCATCCACGAACTCGTACGATGGTTACCTAATCTTGGGCCTAACACCCTCGTGACCCTATCATCTAGCGGGACCACCTCAAACTGATCCCACCACATTCCGGGCTGCGGGTTGACTCACGATATGGCCTCAACCCGACCCACTTCGTACTAAACTCTCGTTCCCCGACCCGGAACAATCTTACCAGTTCACGCCATGAAAGCTACCACTTATATCTCACGCTACCCATGGAATTATCCCACAATATATATCACGCATACCAAGTACTTCGACAAAGACCAACCGTAACATCCACTCAGGACGACCTTGCATCCAAGGTCCCAACTGTTAAAAATTCTAAGGCTCCCCATTTTCTCGTCCCCAGACTTACCCTTTTCAACTACCCATATTTTCTAATCACAACTTACATAATGCTAACCGAACAATAGCACTCCACATGCATCTACCATAACGACCTAAACAAGTCTCTTAAGGCTGAAGATATCTCTGTAACTACTGCCTCACTTTACCTTTGCCGCTTTAATCAAATCCTGCTCTGCTGGGCGCATAACTACAGATGGTGATGAACCAGCCACTGATCCCGAAGGCTGAGTCGTAACATCCGCGCCACCTCTGTTCGGACAATTTCTCGCAAAAAGGCCCTGCTGGCCGCAAGCCTAACAAGCTATCTAAGTAGTACGACACTCCCCATAAGAACACCTACCACAACGGCTATACTGAGGTGGGGGTGGCCTCCTCTGGCTAACACCCCTTTCTCTCCGAACCACTGAATCCAGAATCGACACAGTAGGCTAAGTCATCCCACCTGTATCCTCCTACTAGGACATTCTCTCCTCACATGGCCCGACGGCATTGGTAAAACAAGTACTAGCAAAAGATGACATTCCGGGATGGCGCTGTCACATAGTGAACAACGAGGAAAATCAACTGATCGCTAGAACCTATGTAAATCTGTGAACCGGAAAACCTGGAGTTCTGACCAACTCCTAAATACCCCGAACGTCCTGAAGTCTATGGAGGACCACTCTGTACTGGCGGAGGCGTATAACTAGTCTGCTGCTGAGGCGGTCCACCTCAAAAGTTACCAAAGGACCCTGCTGTCCTGGCCTTCTTCTGCTGGTATTGGTCGATCCGTCAGACTCTCTGTTCCTCACACCCAAGTGCATAAGCCTGCATGCGGGCAATGTCCATGCCCGGCTGAAGAGCTACACCCGAACAAGCCTCTGCCAAGTAGTCATCGAGCCCCGTGACGTAGCGGTGCACTCTGTCCTCCATATCTGCCACTAATGCAGGGACATAACGAGCCAACGAGTTGAACTCTACGTTGTACTCCCGAACCGTACGCCTCTGCCTCAAAGATCGTAAATCTGTCGGCCCGTGCTCTCCTCATCTGCGGAGGCAAGAAATGGCTGAGAAATGCTTCCGAGAACTCGTCCCAAACAGCTGGAGGCGCATGCTCCCCCCGGGACAGCTCCCATGAATCAAACCAGTCGACTGCAGTATCACGCAGCCGATGCGAACCTAAGACCACCGACTCGGTCTCCGAAGCCTTGATCACTCTCATGATCCGCTGTAACTGTCGGATGAACTCATGCGGATCATCCTCAGGTCTCGACCCGTAGAACTCAGGTGGGCTGCAGCTCAAAAAGTCCCGTAGTCTCAAACTATCCAATCTGGGGTGAACAACGGGTGCTACTGGAACCTCCGACTCTCGTCTATCCTCGTGTCTAGCCACAATCCTAGCTAGTAACTGGGCCATCTCCTTATAACCCATATCCTCTGTTCCTGGCCGTGGATCGAGGCTCGTGTATCGTGGCCTCGTGAGACCGCCGCTCTACTCGCAGCTCCCTCTGCCGTCTTGCCCTTCTGGGCTCTGGTTGCCTTGCGTGGAGGCATAGCTGGTAAAAAGAATACGTCAGAAGGAGTCCAACTTACAACACAACTCTAAGGCACGATCTCAGAGTGAGAAGAATAGAAACCAATCCTAGATATCCCATAGCCTCCTGATTATAGGTGTGGTGCACAACCCGCCGATAATCAAGACTCTACTAGATACGGTCTGTAGACACTTTCCGAGGATTAACTGCTCTGATACCACTTTTGTCACGACCCGATCTCGGCCCGTGGATCGGTGCCTTACCCCGCACCGTAGTGATAACAACATCGAGAAAATCACCAAATAAAATTTAAACAGAAACATGAGACAACATAAGAAAGCAAAGCTAACCAAAGCGGTCGCGCTTCGTGTATATACATATATGTAAAATCGAGCAGTTAAAATCCTTTACAAACCCCGCCACAACAAGATTCTGGACCTCTAAGAATGTAACAACAACTATGACGGACAGGGCCCGCCATACCACGAATGTACAAGTACCTACAATGACAGGGACTATACTAAAAGATAAGCCTCGGAGAAACGGAGCTTCCAATGAATCGCGATCCTATGAGCGAGGATCAACAATCGGTGTACCTCTACTGCGGATGAACGCAGCCGAAGGAGGTCGATAACGGTACCAAGTATGTGAAACTGAAAATGCGTAATGAAATCACATTTCATCATTTTATAAAACCATTTCGCAATAAGTAAACAGTTAGGTCAAGTGGGACGATATCCCCAAAATGATCACTCACACATAACTATGGGTCTCACGCCATAATATCAATCATGCGTGGAACTCATTCTCACCGCTTGCAGATACATGATGTAAAACAACACCATATGTGAACACGAACACTAGATCCTGCTCGCTATCAAACCGATCGGGCCAAGTAGAATAGCCAACTACCAGTCCGAAGGCTAGTCATAAAACTTCACGGGCAAGGTACGAAAGCCAACTACCAGTTCCAAACCCGTTACAACCCGTATTTACAGGACATGTTTTAAGAACGTACGAAAGAACTCACAAGTGTTAAGATTTGAGACTTGTAAAAAAATTTATCGGAATTATGAAATTGTCGGAAAAAGTATTATTGTGACGAATGGGAGGGCGACACGTGTCACCCCCTTATTGATGCTTGGACGAATTTTGCAAGGGCAAGAGGGTCATTGCACCTTTGTTAGCAAGACAAGTCTTGCAAGTAGGGAGCTTGAGAATTTTGACTAAGTCAAAGGGTCCACTAGTCTTGATATTTAATAAGACTTCATCCAAACCACCCATTTGGTTACATCTTGACCCTCCATGTCCCTATATAATACTACTAGTAGCAAGAGAGAGCCCAACACTTAGAAATTTTTTCAAGAATTTCAAGAACTCACATATGGTGCTCTCGGGTTTGGGTTCAACAAGGGAGAAAAAAATTTGTTTGTTGTCCAATAATCTTCCCACTTTAAACCAAGGTTCTTGAGTGTATTGTAAGCATGTCTAAATAGAAAAATCTCGGAAAAAGATAGTTTTCGGGTTAGTCGCAAAGCGAAAACCTAGTTGCTTTTCTAGGTTTTGCTTGGAAGTTTGAAGGAAATTTGTTGGTGTTGTTCTAAGGGTCTCAAGTAGCGGATTGAAGTGTCTCGAAGAGTCTCTAAGTTGCTAAGGAGCGACTTCGGATTTGGAGTTGGATTGAGATTCGTTGAGGTATAATCTTGTCTCTTAATAGTGTTACAAGATTATATATATATTGTTGTTGTTAGCTTTACATGTTGCTAGCATGAAGTTGATATGTTGAAGTTTATAAGTATTATGGATTGCTTGTAGCCTTAAATCCGAAATGTAATGTAAGCCATGTGAAGTTGGATTACAATTTGGTCGTTTACTAGAATCGTCGCATGTTGCATACTTGAAGATTATAGTAGTATAATCGATTGCGACTTGATATCATGTTATGCTAACAATTTGGATTGAAATGGAAATTGGATAAGAATTGGTATTGTGGTACTCAATATGGACGAAATTGGACTAGTAGTTGTGTTAGTTTGATATCTATTGTGGGGCGGAATTTTACACGTCTAGTAGGCGTGTAATCCCCTATTGTTGATTGCTTTGATTGGGCCTTAAATGTGGCGTGTTTGGTTATTGAATTCGGCCTTGAAAAAGGTGTCAAAGTAAGTAAAAACAAAGGAGGTGCTGTCCGATTTTCCGTAGAATTTAGTGACTTAGCACTTAGAATATTCTACGTTTGAAGTAAGAGATTAATGGACGTATTGTGACCATTATAGGTTGAAGTACTAAGTATAGCGTATCCTACTTGAAGGATGGAATAGCTATCAAGGTTGAAGTACTTTGGAGCATTTTGCTACTTGTCGATAATCGTCGCGAGGTATGTGAACCTCTTCCTTCCTTTGGCATGATTCTATGTATGGAATATACCTGTGGTATCATTTCATGTTTCCTTCTACTCTTAGAAGTTAAGAGGTAGTTGTGTGATTTACTCTATGTAGAACTTTTCCTATCTTTTGAGCATGACTAGTTGCACGTATGTAGTACGGTAGACGTACAACACCTTGATATCCTTTACTAGTTTTATGAATAGCCTAGTCGGGTGAGTTAGGAGATTAACTCACTTCTTTGAAAGAATAAAGAATGTCTTAAGTTTTATTAAGTTAAGGGACTTGAAGAGTTTTAAAGTATGTGATACTTGTTCCGTTTTAAACGTATAAGTCCCTTGGATAGGAAATTATATTTTGGCTAAGGTATAAAGTGAATATAACGACTTTATGGGAAGTTGGTTATATTTGCTTTATGGAAAGATAAATGACTTGATTTTAGTGAAAAGGCAACTTGATTTTAAGGCATGAATTGCCTAAGGTTTTATAATAAAAGGAGTCACTTGATTTCTAAAGGTTAAGAGACTAATGGTACTTTGAAAGTTAAGAGAATTGATTTGAAAATATATAATACTTGGTTTTAAAAAAGTATAAGTCTCTTGGTTATAAAAGGAATGAGTTTGTCTAAAACCATAAAGGGTTATAACGGCTTTATGGGAAGTTGGTTATAACGGCTTTATGGAAGGTTAAGAGAATGGTTTTCTCTAATAAAGTAATCAAAGAAATAACTTGAATTAAGGAAGGGCAATTTGATTTAAGGGTATCACTTGCTTTAAGCTTTAAGGTAAGTGTCACTTGATTTAGAAGCCGAGAAATGTATTTCTAAAGTATAGTGATTTATGTGAAATGTACACAAGCCTTGATACTACGGGTGTTAGTATCTTGGGGTTTTATATGAAAAAAAGAATCTTTTGAAAAGAATGTAAGCATGTAGTACTTGGGGTTAATTTCCCGGATTTTTGTCACGACCCGAACCGGGCGTGGTAGTGCCTACCGGGCACCCAGTAGACATACATCAGTGTCAGGAACATAAAACAAGACATGATATAATATGAAATGTGAAAGCAGTTTATCGAGAAAACTTTCCTTTCGGCACATATATATATACTTAAAACGAGCGATTTACATCCCATTACAACTCGCCACAGTACTACTGAGACCTCACAGAATGATATGACAACAATGGCGGGACGGGGCCGCCATACCACGAATGTATGTACCTACAACGAGGACTATACTGATAAGCCTCGAGAAAGCGGAGCTTCCCAAGCTGACGTGACCTATGGTGAGGATCAACAATGGTGTACCTCTACTGCGGCATGAACGCAGCCCGAAGGAGGTCGATCTCAGTACCAAGTATGTGAAACTGAAAATACTGTAAATGAAATCATAGCAGTCTATATAAAATAGGAGACATGTATGATAACCAAAATATAGTTCACAATAAATAAGCAGTCATGTCAAGTCAGGGACTCACGCCCTCAAAGTCATCACTCAAATATAACTATGGGTCTCACGCCCACAACATCAATCATGCCCATGGAATACCTTCCATCGCCTGGCGATCATGATATAAAAGCACCAAGGAATACACATGGACACCAGGTCCCACCTGTGTCATCATAAAACCGTACGGGGTAAGTACGAAGGCATAGCCGACTACTAAAACCCACAGTACCAACAAGGTCATAAATTGTATGATGAGATCTGTCTAGAACGTCACATGATCAAAGCTGGCCACTCGCGCGATATCTAATGTGCGCGTCTAGCCTTGGAACTTCGCGACTCGCGTAGGCCACTCGATGGCGCGTGAGGTACTCCCGCATCGAGGGTAGCTCTCCCGACATCGTCCTGGACTCGCGATCCGCGTGGCCACATGAACGCGCGTGACCACAAAGGCGCGCTAACACGGAACTCTCGTAGCTCCGCATAGGTCCCCTGGACCCGCATGAGGTATTCTCGAATCATGGTCCCAGACCGCCTGAGATATACCCCGTATCGGAGGGCAGCGTAACCCCCGGGATCATGTCAAGGTGAGTGGTACAATACCAACATAACGGCTGATCGTTAAACAACATAAGAGCGATCGAGGGAAACCCCTTTACACAAACATCACAAGATACTAACACACGTATCATCCTAACATGTTTACTTATCAAACCAACAAGAAAGTATTACAAGGCTATCACAAACCAACACAATCAAGTTTATTCACACAAGGTACTTTCTACTTTATGTTAAACAAGTTCGGGTTTTTATCCCCAAAGTACTTCATACATTAACTCTTTTAAAAGATCCGTTTCTTTCACAAAAGTCACACAATACCCGTAGTATAAAAATAGAGTGACTATCTTTTTAAGTAAACCAAAACACTTCCTTTTGTAAAATCAAGTAACCACATTATTTTCCAAACGTTCAAGTTTGCCTAATTTCAAATGCTCAAGTTTCTCATTTTCGAAAGGTTTCGTAGTTCATAATTTTAATCACTTAATGATATAATTCTCTTTTAAAAACATTTGAGAAACATATGCCTTATATGTGAGTAGGTTATTCTTGTTTATAACAATCTTATAACATCAGCCATGATCTAGGAAATGTAATATCATTTTGTCTCATCTTAGCTTCTATGCAGATGGAGGTTTCTACTGGTTTTAATAATACTTACTTAGTCAATACATTTACCTTTATTAGCGTTGCTGTGGTCTGTTCGATACTTATTCTGATTTCCGAAATCAGTAAAACATTATTCCTTTTAAAAACCAAGTACTCATTACTCACGAATGAGGTTTCACACTTTTTAACAAAATTCAGATTAATTCGATTAAGTCAAGTCTCTTATCTTTTAAGATCAGTAAACCATTCTTATTACTTCTCTTAAGTCGTTATACCTAACTTCCCATAAAGCTAGTATAACTCTTAAGCTTTTAAAACCAAGCATTACTCTTCTTTCAAAAAGGTTTCTTAACTCTTTTGAATTACTTCAAGATTCTTATTATTCAGGCTTAAGTCAAAAGACATTGCCGTACTACTACGTTCAGTTAACACACATACGTCTACCGTACTATATATATATTCTTTTAAAATATCATGCTCAAGAGGATAGGAAGAATCACATACCTCGCGACGATTATCGACTAATAGCAAATAGCTCCAAAGTACTGTAGTCCGGCTAGTCTTTTCCACCCTCCGAGTAGAATATGCTACTCGCGATCTTCAACCTATACTTGATTATACAAGTCTATCAATGTCTAGACTACTCGGTAGAATAAATCTAGATCTGATTCTACGGAAAATTGGGCAAGACTTCCTACCCGCCAAACTTCACAAGTCTACGTAAATCTGATCTATGTAAATCTGATTCAATTCCTTCTTATATACCTTCACGGTATATAACTTATACTTAATTCTTATACTTGATAGTATGTAAACTCAATTACAATAGGAGACAAGATATTTACCTCGATAAGCCCATAATTATCCAAGTTTAAATGTCGATCTGAGCAACGTTTAGCTCTACTCTGGCGCTCGACGCTCCAAACAACCCTTATAAGTTCTACGCAACTTCTTCTTAATACTTCAACCGGCTATGAAGATTTTCCTTAGGGTTTCGTTTTGAGACAAAAAGGACAAAAGGTAGTATTTCCGGGCTCTACGTATAGAGGTAACTTTTGGAATACTACAAGGTATAAGGCTAAGGTATTTTGGTATAGTACAATACTTGGAGAGTATTTTCTATCAAGAGGGGGGGTGTTTTTGCGCGAACAACTAGGCAAAGGGGGGGGGGAGGGGGTACTCTCGGCCAAGGGCCTCACAAAGGGGAGGGGTGCTCTCGGCCAAAGGCCTTCTCAAGGGGGAGGGGGAGGCTAGGACGAGAACACTACAATAAGGGGGGGGGGGGGGGGAAGAGGGCTTTCAAGACTTAGAAGTTTTTTGGATGAAGAAGTCTTCACAAAGGGGGGGGGGGTATTTATAGGGAGTTCAATGGCCATGATCTAGCCAAGTGGGGGGCAAGTGGAGGGCCAAGATTTGCCCAAGTTCCCCCTATCCCTACTCCACAAAACCCTCACAATCATTGACCCATGATTTAGGCACAAAACATGGCCAAAAACCGTGACCCAATCGGCCAACTTGACCGCCCACTAGAGGGTGACAAGTGTCGCCCTCTCGTTGGTCCAAAATATTTCATCTCTCGGAAAAATCCACAAAAAATATCAATGACATAGCCGAAATTTTCCCTACGCAAGCTTTGTAAAACGTTTCGTCGGAAAACGATTCTTTTCGGTAGTTGTGAACAAAATTTTTCGGTCCTATGCCTATCTTAAGGCTCAAACTTTCGTACGTACGTCCTTACGTACATACTCTGGAAATACGGGGTATAACATTCTCCCCTCCTTAGAAACATTCGTCCCGAATGTTCCTTTTAAGTCTCAAAACACACAAGTGTCTGTATAGTCTTCACTACTATACTTACGAACAACAATCATGCCACACCTGGCCATAAAATAACACACGCACAAATACTTAATTCAAGTCCACGAGGAATTACCTCTAACATCACAAAAACTCCCATCCAAGGGCTAAAAGATACTCGCCGCGCCGCTTACAAAAGAAATGATCACATCTATATTCTTAACACATGCTCGCTTCTTCCCTTACTCGTCGTACCCTTCTCGTACACTCGAACTCTTTTTCATAACTTATCACATTTCTGTTACTGCTTCTGTTTCCAAAGTCTCTGGGTTACTACCTCCAACTTGATCATCATTAACTGGGAACACTTTGGATGGATCTCCGATACTTTTCCGAACATAACAACATGAAAGACCGGACATACTGCCTCCTACGTCGGACGACAATGCTAACCATAGGCAACTTGGCCTATTCTTCACATAACCTGAAAAGGCCCAAAGTAACTCGGGCTAAGTTTCCTCTGATTTCCAAAACTCGTCACACCCTTTCCGGGGTGGTACCTTCAAGAAATCCTACCGTCAACCTGAACTCCAAGTGTCGGCGGGTTACGCACAACTTATTGACTCGAGTGCTACTAACCTCTTACGGATAAGCTTCACCTATCCACATCCTGCTGAAACAAGAATGAACCAAATCTCGAACCGCCAACATCAGACCAATCGGCCGTGACTTACACTTCGCCCCTGGCGTCATAAGCGATATCAGAACACCGAAATGGTAGCCATAAAACACTTCCTAACAGAGGCAACAATCCTCACGGCTACCCACGAAAACCAAACAACGGCGAGGCGAATGCGTCTGGAGACTCACGAGTTCCTAACCTGCTCGTAAAACATCGTAAAGCGAAAATAGCGTGCAGGGCTCCATTGCACGACATAAGGTGAAAGCAGGCACCTCGCGCAGCCTTACAACCTTCCTGATATAATCATCTCGCATAACCCACTGCCGAGTACACGGTTTTGACTGAAAGATAAGATGGGCTGACCTCATCGGCCCGACTACTGGTCGAACGCATCCACAAACTCGTACGCTGGTTTACTAAACTTGGGCCTAACATCCCTATGACCCTACCACCTGGCGGGACCACCCCGAACTGACCCTATCACAAAACAGGCTGCGGGTTGACCCGCAACATGGCCTCGACCCGACCTGCCATCGCGCAAAAACACTTGCTCCCCGATCCGGAACAATCTCACTAATCAAGTTACGAAAACCTAGCGGTCTTCTTAGCTCAACTACCCTATTTCATTTCACACTACTCAGGGTCTTATTGCACAAGTATACCTCACGTACACTATGCTCCGACAAGGATCAAACATAAAAATAATTCTTTTACTCGAGATGGCCTTACCTCTAAGGTCTCCACGTATAAAACTCTAAGGCTCCCACTTTCTCTATCCCCCAATCTTACCCGGTTAACTAACCATGATTTCTAAACACAATTTACACAATGTTATCTGAACATAACACTTAAGGTATACTCATCTTATCACACACACAAATCTCTAGAGGGTTAAGGATATACCTATATCTACCGCTTCACTTCCCTCTGTCGTTCTAATCAATCCTGCCCTATTGGGCGCATAGCTAGGGAAGATGATGAACTGGTCACTGATCATGAATGCTGAGTCCTCCTACTTACATCCCTCCTACTAGGACATCCTTTCGACACATGGCCCTGACGGCCGCAGGTAAAAACAAGTACCAACTAAAAGACGACATTCCCCGGGATGACGCCTGTCACACTGTGAATACTGAGGAAACAACTGAATCCGGCTGGCTGGAACCTACGTGTATCTGTGAACCAGAAGCCCTGGAGCTCTGACCAACTCCGGCATACTCTGAACGTCCTGGACCCTGTGGAGGACCACTCTGTTCTGGCGGAGGCGCATAACCAGCCTGCTGCTGAGAAGGTCCGCCTCGAAAGTTACCAAAGGACCCTGCCGATCTAGCCCTCTTCTGCTGATCTTGGTTAATCCGTCGATCTATACGTTTCTCGGCCTGCTGCGCATAAGCCCGTACACAGGCCATGCTCAAGCCCAACTGAAGAATTACTCTTGCCCAACCCTCTCTTAGATAGTCGTCAAGACCCGCGTTAAATCGGTATATCATATACTCTCTGGTAGCTACATCCTTATCTAGTAACAGGGTCGTCTCTTTGCAATCTATACTTTCTGCTACTGGTCGTGGAACTGAAGGTTCAACTATTATGGCGCATGATGGAGCTAGCTGCCCGTGCTAAACTCTGCTGGGGCTGGCGACATCGCAGAACTCCCCGAATGAAGTACCAACTCAGGTGATGGTTGGGCCTGTGCCCTCGTAACCCTCTGTACTCTACTCGCAACTCCCTCAGCTGCCTTGCCCTTCTGGGCCCGGGTTGCCTTACGCGGAGGCATAACGGTAAGGGAAAGAAATACGTTAAAGGGTATAACCTATAACACAGCTCTAAGCACGATCTCAGAGTGAGAAGAATGGAAACCAATCCTAAATATCTTATAGCCTTCTGATTATTGGTGTGGTGCACAACACACCGATAATCAAGACTCTACTGGATACGGTCTGTAGACACTTTCCGAGGATTAATCGCTCACGATACCACTTTTGTCACGACCGAACGGGCATGTGGTAGTGCCTTACCGGGCACCCAGTAGACATACATCCAGTAATCGTGGAACATAAAACAAGACATGATATAATATGAAATGTGAAAGCAGTTTATCGAGAAAACTTGCCTTTCGGCACATATATATATACTTAAAACCCGAGCAGATTACATCCCATTACAACTCGCCACAACGATTACTACGGACCTCTAAGAATGATATGACAACAATGGCGGGACGGGGCCGCCATACCCGAATGTAAGTACCTACAACGACGGGGACTATACCACCGATAAGCCTCGGAGAAACGGAGCTTCCCAGCCGAATTGTGACCACATGGCGAGGATCAACAATCGGTGTACCTCTACTGCGGCATGAACGCGGCCCGAAGGAGGTCGATCTGGGTACCAAGTATGTGGCCCGAAAATCAGTAAATGAAATCATAGCAGTCTATATAAAACAGGAGACATGTATGATAACCAAAATATAGTTCACAATAAATAAGTAGTCATGTCAAGTCAGGGACTCACGCCCTCAAAGTCATCACTCAAATATAACTATGGGTCTCACGCCCACAACATCAATCATGCCCGTGGAATACGCCCTCGCTGCCGGCGATCTATGATATAAAAGCACCAAGGAATACACATGGACACCAGGTCCCACCTGTGTCATCATAAAACCGTACGGGGTAAGTATGAAGGCATAGCCGACTACTAAAACCCACAGTACCAACAAGGTCATAAACTGTATCATGAGATCTGTCTAGACCGTCACATGATCAAAGCTGGCCACTCGCCCGCAGTATCTAATGTGCGCGTCTAGCCCTGGAACTTCCGCGACTCGCATAGGCCACTCGATAGCCGCATGAGGTACTCCCGCATCGGTAGCTACTCCCGGCATCGCCACTGGACTCGCGATCCGCATGGCCACGTAGACCGCATGACCACAAAGGCGCGCTAACACCGGAACTCTCGTAGCTCGCATAGGTCCCTGGACCCGCATGAGGTATTCTCGAATCATGGTCCTGCACCGCTGAGATATACCGCGTCGGAGGAAGCTTAACCCCCGGGATCATGTCAAGGTGAGTGGTACAATACCAACATAACGGCTGATCGTTAAACAACATAAGCGCGATCGAGGGAAACCCCTTTACACAAACATCACAAGATACTAACACACGTATCATCCTAACATGTTTACTTATCAAACCAACAAGAAAGTATTACAAGGCTATCACAAACCAACACAATCAAGTTTATTCACACAAGGTACTTTCTACTTTATGTTAAACAAGTTCGGGTTTTTATCCCCAAAGTACTTCATACATTAACTCTTTTAAAAGATCCGTTTCTTTCACAAAAGTCACCTGATACAGTAGTATAAAAATAGAGTGAATATCTTTTTAAGTAAACCAAAACACTTCCTTTTGTAAAATCAAGTAACCACATTATTTTCCAAACGTTCAAGTTTGCCTAATTTCAAATGCTCAAGTTTCTCATTTTCGAAAGGTTTCGTAGTTCATAGTTTTAATCACTTAATGATATAATTCTCTTTTTAAACCATTTGAGAAACATATGCCTTATATGTGAGTAGGTTATTCTTGTTTATAACAATCTTATAACAGCAGCCATGATCTAGGAAATGTAATATCATTTTGTCTCATCTTAGCTTCTATGCAGATGGAGGTTTCTACTGGTTTTAATAATACTTACTTAGTCAATACATTTCCCTTTATTAGCGCTGCTGTGGTCTGTTCGATACTTATTCTGATTTCCGAAATCAGTAAAACATTATTCCTTTTAAAAACCAAGTACTCATTACTCACGAATGAGGTTTCACACTTTTTAACAAAATTCAGATTAATTCGATTAAGTCAAGTCTCTTATCTTTTAAGATCAGTAAACCATTCTTATTACTTCTCTTAAGTCGTTATATCTAACTTCCCATAAAGCTAGTATAACTCTTAAGCTTTTAAAACCAAGCATTACTCTTCTTTCAAAAAGGTTTCTTAACTCTTTTGAATTACTTCAAGATTCTTATTATTCAGGCTTAAGTCAAAAGGCATTGCCGTACTACTACGTTCAGTTAACACACGTACGTCTACCGTACTATATATATATTCTTTTAAAATATCATGCTCAAGAGTATAGGAAGAATCACATACCTCGCGACGATTATCGACTAATAGCAAATAGCTCCAAAGTACTGTAGTCCGGCTAGTCTTTTCCACCCTCCGAGTAGAATATGCTACTCGCAGTACTTCAACCTATAATGGTTATACAAGTCTATCAATGTCTAGACTACTCGGTAGAATAAATCTAGATACAGGATTCTACGGAAAATTGGGCAGCACTTCCCTACCCGCCAAACTTCACAAGTCTACTGTAAATACAGTCCTATGTAAATCTGATTCAATTCCTTCTTATATACCTTCCGGTATATAACTTATACTTAATTCTTATACTTGATAGTATGTAAACTCAATTCTGATAGGAGACAAAATATTTACCTCGATAAGCCCATAATTATCCAAGTTTAAATGTCGATCCCGAGCAACGTTTAGCTCCTACTGCAGGCGCTCCACCCGCTCCAAACAACCCTTATAAGTTCTACGCAACTTCTTAATACTTCAACCTATGAAGATTTTCCTTAGGGTTTCGTTTTGAGACAAAAGGACAAAGGTAGTATTTCAGACTCTACGTATAGAGGTAACTTTTGGAATACTACAAGGTATAAGGCTAAGGTATTTTGGTATAGTACAATACTTGGAGAGTATTTTCTATCAAGAGGGGGTGTTTTTGCGAACAACTAGGCAAAGGGTACTGCTCGGCGAGGGCCTCATGAGGGAGGGTGCTCTCAGCCAAAGGCCTTCTCAAGGGGGAGGGGGAAGCTAGGACGAGAACACTACACTAAGGGGGGGGGGGGGGAAGAGGGCTTTCAATACTTAGAAGTTTTTTGGATGAAGAAGTCTTCATGAGGGGTATTTATAGGGAGTTGATGGCGTGATCTAGCAGTGGGGCAAGTGGAGGGCCAAGATTTGCCCAAGTGCCCCCTATCCCTACTCCACAAAACCCTCACAAACTGTTATACCCCGTAGTCCCAGGGTATGTATGCGAGGACGTACGTGCGAGAATACGACAGAAAGATTGGAAAGGAAGAAAGAGGCGATTTTTTTCCACGGAAAAGTTTCCGGTTTTTGTGAAGGAAAAAGGTTCGTTAATGGGAATTGGATTCCCAGATTTGGTATTCGGACTTCCTGGAATATTAGAGATTTATGGAATTTTATTTTCGAAAATGGTCACGTGGGGCCCACGGGAGAAATTCTGATTTTGTGGGGCCCACTTTGTTTTGAGATTTTGGCCATTATGGATATTTTGGAAGATGTTTTATTTTGGGCCAATAGGAGGGTGACACGTGTCACCGCCTAGGTGGCTTAGTAGAATGGCATTTGTGCACAACACCTTTGGTTAGAGTCGTTTTTGGCGAAGCGTTTTATAACTGCGAAGGAAAATTCCGGCTATGTCTTTTCTCTATTTTGCGGAATATTCCGAGAGACGGAACATATTGGACCAACGAGAGGCGACTTGGCACCTCTCGTTGGTGGGCAAGGTGGGCGTCTTGGACGAAATGGGGATGTCAGTGGTAGATATTTTGGTAGATATTTTGTGAGGTTTTAAGGAGTAGGGACTAGGGGCACTTGGGCATATCTTGGCCCTACACTTGTGTAGCACTTGGCTCAATCTTGGCCATTGGTTGGCCTTGGCTTGCTATAAATACCCTCTCCCTTTGATGAATTCTTCATCCATTCCTAAATGTTTCTAAGTGTAAAATCCTCTCCCTCCCTTGTGTTGAGTTCGCCAGGGCCTCCCCCTTGTGGCCGAGAGCACCCCCCCCTCTAGGGGTGCTAGCCGAAGTAGTGCCCACTCCTAGAGTTGCTAGCAGTGGGGTACCCACTGCTAGGTTGTTTCGTATAATACCCTTTGTGGTATAGAAATACTCTCCTAGTATTGTTATAATGTCCAAATACCTTGGCCCAAATACCTTGTAGTATTCCCAAGTTACAACATACAAAAGCCAGAAAATACTATTATACTTCCGTCGATCCAAAACCGAAACCCTAGGAAAATCTCCATAGTCAGTTGGAGTATTGTGTAGAAGTTGGTTAGAACTTCTAAGGGTGGTTTAGAGCGGGTTGGAGCGCTCGGAGTTGGAGCTAAAACTTTGCTAAGGATCGACATTAAACTCGGATAATTATGGGCTTATCTAGGTAACTATCTTGTCCCCCTATTGTAATTTGATATTACATGTTGTAGGAATATATAGTTAAAGTATACTATATATATATAATCAACATAGCTTGTGGCAATGTCCTTGGACTTAAGCTGAAGAAGCTGACGTAATTACATAGGGCGTATTACAGTGAGACTTGTGTAGTAGTGCAGTGGAGTAGAATTGTACAGTTAGGGTTAGATGTATAACCCACTGGTTGGCTTGGTAGCCGGCCTCGATAGAGAGGAGGTTTCTGTTTGTTGCGGGAGGGAGTCTTTGCCGATTTTGGTAGAATGTTCTCGATGAGATCTAAATGTTAATAAAGCGCCTTGTGGCCTTATAGGTTGATGTACTACGTGTGGCGCGATCTACGTGGCTTAAGGGGTAGCCGCGTTTGGAAGTACTTGGGCGTTTTGCTGTAGTCGATACTCGCGAGGTATGTGAACCTCTTCCTATCTCTTCTAGCATGATATGTGTGAACTATGTAATGCGGTAGGCGTCACGTATGTGCTAAATGTGTTTGAGTGGTTTAAAACATAAAGTGTTATAACGGCTTTATGGGAAGTTGGTTATAACGACTTTATGTTAGTAAGAAAATACATGTGGTTTTAAAAGGTAGCGATTTGAACTATAAGCGGCTTGTTATATGATAAGAAAGAACTTGAAGTATTTCAAAAGATTTTGAATCATTTTGAAAGGAAGTAATACTTGGTGTTTGAAAACTTAAGAGTTATACTAGCTTTATGGGAAGTTAGGTATAACGGCTTAAGAATGCTTTCTTGATTTGAATCGGAATGTGTATCGACAAACCAACTGCGGCGTTGATAAAAGGAAATGTTTTGAATAATTAAGTATTATTAAAACCAGAGAAACTTCCATCTGCATAGAAGCTAAGATGAGACAAAATGATATTTCCTAGATCATGCTTTGTAATAAGATTGTTATAAACAAGAATATCCTACTCACCTATAAGGCTTATGTTTCTCAGTTGTTTAAAGAGAATTATATTCTTAAATGAATAAGACTATGAACTCTGAAACCTTTCTAAAATAAGAAGCGTGAACATTTGAAATTAGGCAAACTTGGGCGTTTGGAAAATAATGTTGTTACTTGATTTTACAAAGGTAAGAGTTTTAGTTTTCTTAAAAGGGCGATCACTCTATTTTATACTACGGGTATTGTGTGACTTATGTGAAAAAGCAGATCTTTTTTAGATTTTAATGTGTGAAGTACTTTGGGGATAGATGCAGAACTTGTTAGTAGAAAGTACCTTGTGTGAATAACTTGATTGTATTGGTTTGTGATAGCCTTGTAATACTTTCTTGTTGCTTTGATAAGTAAGCGTGTTAGGATCTACGTGTGTTAGTATCTTGTGATGTTTGTGTAAGGGGTTTCCTTGATTGTGCTTATTAACTATCGGTCGTTATGATAGTATTGTGGCATTCATCTCTTGAGATGATTAGGGTTAAGCCCTCCGACGCGGGGTAGACTCGGCGATGCAGGACCATGATTCGAGAATACCTCATGCGGGTCTGAGGGCCTATGCGGAGCTACGAGAGTTCGAGTTAGTGTCGTCCTTTATGGGCATGCGGTCGCGTGGCCATGCGGACTCGAAAGTCGGGGCGATGCGGGAGTAGCTACCCTCGATGCGAGGAATACCTGCATGCGGGCGATGAGATTGGCCTATGCGAGTGCGGGAAGTTCAGGACTAGACGCGCGCATTAGATCTGCGGGCAAGTGGCGGCTTTGATCATGTGACGGTGCAGGCAGATCTTATGATCTGATTTATGACCTTGTTGATGCTGTAGGTGTTAGTAGTCGGCTATGCCTTCGTACTTACTGTCTGATTTATTAGGACACGAGTGGGACTGGTGTTCATGTGTATTCCTTGGTGCTTGTATATCATAAAGCTGCCGGCGGTGAGGAAGGTATTCCACGCACGATTGATGTTGTGGCGTGAGACCCATTGTTAAATTGAGTGATGACTTGAGGTGTGAGTCACGACTTGACATGATCGCTTATTTATGGTGATCGTAGTTTGGTTATCATACATGTCTCCCGCTTTGTATAGACTACTATGATTTCATTCTGATTTATTTTTAGTTTCACATACTCAAATTTTTGTTATCGACCTCGCCCGAGGCTGCGTTCATCTGCGCGAGTTGAGGTACATCGATCGTTGATCTAGCTCTCAGTCACGATTCGGCGTTTGGGAAGCTCCGTTTCTCCGGAGGCTTATCGATGGTATAGTCCACTCGTAGTAAGTGTTTACATTCGGGGGTTTGGCGGGGCCACTGTCCGCCGTTGTGTCGTATCATTCTTAGAGTGCAATCTTGTTGTGGGCGGGGTTGGTAAAAGGATTAAAATTTCATTTGTAAAAGAGTTGATGGTTATATATATGCGAAAGCAAGTTTCCTGATTATTGTTTTATATTTCATTTATCTCATGTTGTTGTTTTATGTTCGTGATTACTCGATGTTGTGTCACTAGGGTGCGGGGTAAGGCACGATCACGGGCGATTTGGTCGTGACACAAACATTGACCCATGATTTAGGCACAAAACATGGCCAAAAACCGTGACCCAATCGGCCAACTTGACCGCCCACTAGAGGGTGACAAGTGTCTCCCTCTCGTTGGTCCAAAATATTTCATCTCTCGGAAAAATCCGCAAAGAATATCAATGACATAGCCGGAATTTTCCCTACGCAAGCTTTGTAAAACGTTTCGTCGGAAAACGATTCTTTTCGGTAGTTGTGAACAAAATTTTTCGGTCCTATGCCTATCTTAAGGCTCAAACTTTCGTACGTACGTCCTTACGTACATACTCTGGAAATACGGGGTATAACAATTTTTATGTGTGAAACGGAAGTGCCATGAGTTTATAAAAATTGAAGTCTAATGGTTTAATGAACTTGCCTGTATTTGCTTGTGATAGTTTTAAGTGCAAGTATTATATGTTACGTTGTCGTGACTCTCAGTTGGAGGGCCGGCTGTCTTGTTATAAGTTTACTTGGACGTACCGACAGTGATGTGGGATTCCACGGGTATGCTTCCATCTTGATTGATCCTTGGACATGCTTATACGATGTGGGATTCCGGGGCATGTGACCAGGATGCGGGTTAGATGCCCGGACATTTTATTGGACGTACCGGCAGTGACGGGGGATTCCACGGGTATGCTTCCATTGTGATTGATCTTGGCCATGCTTATACGATGAGGGATGCCGGGGCATGCAGCCAGGATGCGGGTTAGATGCCCGCGTGTTTTATTACTCCATGACCATGCTTATACGATGAGGGATTCCGGGGCATGCGACCATGTTATATTTTACTCCATGGGATAGCTCCCCATGAAGACATGTACCGCGATGAGGATTAGGGGCATGTTATATTATTACTCCATGGGCTAGCTCTCGCGAAGACTGCGCTACGATGAGGGATGCCGAGGGCACGTTATGGCCATGCTTATACGATGTGGGATTCCGGGGCATGCGGCCGCGTTATATAGATATATATATATATATGTGTTGTATATGTGTACGCCGACAGTGAGGTGGGATGCCACGGGCGCGTCACATGGTTATATTTTACACTTATAGTTGTCGGCAGTGATGTGGGATTCCACGGGCAGGAGATATATATATATGTGGTGTGTATGTGTACGCCGACAGTGAGGTGGGATGCCACGGGCGCGTCACATGGTTATAATTTACACTTATAGCTGTCGGCAGTGATGGGTGATTCTACGGGCACGCTTTGATATTTGTGTGACTTGATCGCGTCCCAGATTGGGCCGGGTAGTATATGCGCCCCTCCTTAAAGGGCCGGATTATCTTATGAAAGATACGTAAGTTATATGGTAATGAACTTAATGATTTTTCCTAATCATGCACGTAAGAATGTGACTATAACTTTTATCGAAAATGGGAAAAAAAAATAAGGTACGATTAAGTTCATAAGTGGTAATGACACGGCAGGATCTGGTATGTACTTTTTTATACTTGTCCCTGTCATTCTTTTATCTGATTATGATCACATTTCTTGTCACGTTATTTACATTCCATATTAAATTTTTGTTATCGACCCCGCCGAGGCTGCGTTCATGCCCGCAGGTTTTAGGTACCCAGGTTGGTGATCCTTGCTCTTAGGATCTCGGTTCAGTTTTTGGGAAAAAGCTCTATTTGCTCCGGAGGCTTATCTCTTGGTACGGTTTTCCTTGAGGTTGTAGATTCATGTATATTCAGGGGTATGACGGGGCCTGTCATACGATTGTTATGTTAAAACTCTTAAGTGCAGTAGTCACATGTGTGGAGTCGATTTGTAAAGGAAAGGAGGCAACTGCTTCGGTTGTATATATATATGTCCAGGAAGGTAGCCCTATCGGCTAACCTGTTGTTTTAATTTATAAATTTCATGTATGTTCCGCTTATTATCTCTGATGTATACCTGTAAGGGTGCCCAGGTAGGGCACGATCCGCGAGCTTCGAGGTCGGTCGTGACAAAACCAGCCTTATTTGGCGAGGCAAGTATCTAAAGCTAGCGTCTAATAGCCTACCGTCTCACGAGATATGGCCGTGGCAAGTATCTTAAGCTATCTACGAGCCCGCCGATACGAGAAATGACGAACAAGTATCTAAAGTGTGCTGTAACCACATGTACAAATCAAGCCCGTGATCGCCGTCGCGCGACAAGCTTCATGGATTAGCGGTCCATGGACTAACAACATAACTCGCGATGACGCGTGCCCGACATCTTACCTCGGTATAAGCATGGCCATGAAACCATCCTCTGGACGCGTACGGTGGGCCACCCATCGTGTCGGTATGTCCAAAGGAAATAACAAGATAATACTCAAAGTGGACGCATACAGTGGGCCACCCATCGTGTCGATATGTCGAAAAGAGATAACAAGATAATACTCAAGTGGGCGATACAGTGGACCATCCAGCGTGTCGGTATGTCCAAACAATCAATCGGATAATGGCCCTCCCCGAGAGACACGGTAGCACAGAATCAAACACTTGCACAACAAAGGCTATCACAACAAGCATAGACAAGTTCAACGTACTTTCATTTCATGTCAACAATCCGGGTTTCAACCCCAAAATACTACATACTTTCATTCTTTCAAAAAGACCTCTTTTTACGTAAAGGCACGATACTAATACTGTAGTATCAAAAACACGTTTTCTTTTCAAACCAAATTACTTCACCTTCGTAAAAATCTTTACACGACTTTTAAAATCAAGTACTCTATACTTTTTAAACCAAGTGCTTTTCTTTTAAAACAACATCAAGTATACTCTTTAAAACTCAAATAACTTACTCTTTTCAAAAGAAGTAACCTATACTTAAATCAAGTTACTTATCCTTTCCCAAAATCAAGTTATTAGCTTTCAAAATCAAATCTTTCTTTTATTTTCATAAAGTCGTTATAACTAACTTCCCATAAAGCCATTATAACACTTTATGTTTTAAACAAACAAAATTCATATCACACACGTACGTCAGTACTATCTGATTCCACAATCATGCTCAAGAGTATAGGAAGAATCACATACCTCTTCGGCTTAATCCACAAGCCAAGTCGAGTATGCCGCGCGTAGAAGATCCACCTATAATATTCACAATACATCTATCAACTTCTAGTTCTCTTCATAGCATATTCTAAGTAAATAGTTCTTTATTCTACGGAAAATTCGGCAACACCTCCCCATGATCACATAAATAACCTCACTAACAAGGCACGCTGCGAGCCAACAACTCCAAGGGGATTACACGTCTAACCGGACGTGTTCAAATCTGCTTCACAATAATACTACACAAGTCTACTGTAAATACAGTCCAATCCTTTATAATAATCCTTCCAAAATATCTTATACTCAATTCTAAACTACTACAATATGTAATATCCAATTACAATAGGGGGACATAGATCATTACCTCGATAAGCCCAAAATTATCCAAGATTATAAGTCGATCCTGAGCAACATTTAGCTCGAAATCCTTACGCTCCAAGCCGCTCCAAGCGACCCTTAGAAGTTTCTAAACAACTTCTCTTAACACTTCAACCAAGCTATGAAGATTTCTCCAGGGTTTCATTTTGCGACTATTGGAATAAAGTAGTATTTCCGGGCTCCTAGTATTGAAATAACTTTGGAATACAACTAGGGATACTAGGCTAAGGTATTTAGGATTATACTACAATACTTGAAGTATTTTCTACATAAGTGGGGGAGGTGGACGAAATCAACTACAAAGGGAGGGGATATTTTGCCTTGGAAACCTTAAGTGTGGATGAAGAATAAGTCTAGCACAAAGGGGGTATTTATAGAGAATTCAAGGGTCAAGATCTATGCAAGTGTGTGGTCAAGATTGAGCCATGTGTGTGTGGGTCCCACCACACCACATGGCCAACGAAAATCATATCAGTGTCGTGGCGTTTCGGCCCGAGGAATGTGAACAACGTCCCTCGGTCGACAAGGTGCCACGTGGGGTGACACGTGTCTCCCCCTGCTCGTCAAAATATTTCGTCTTCCGAAAATATCCAAAATACCGAAAATCTCAAAAACAAAGTGGGCCCCACAAAACCGTAAATTTCTCCCGTGGGTCCCACGTGACCATTTCCGAAAATAAAATCCCAAAATTCTAATATAATCCAAGAAGTCCAAATACCAAATCTGGGAATCCAATTCCCATTAACGAACCTTTTTCCTTCACAAAACCCGGAAACTTTTCCGTCGAAAAATCACATCTTTCTTTCTTTCCAAAATTTCTGTCGTATTCTCGTACGTACGTCCTCACATACATACCCTGGAACTACGAGGTATAACAAAATCATTCAGCTGGTCCTTCAGCTCCCTCAACTTAGCAGGTGCCATCCTGTATGGCGGAATAGATATAGGTCGAGTGTCTGGCAACGTATCAATACAAAACTCAATATCCCTCAACTCAGCAGGTGCCATCCTGTATGGCGGAATAGATATAGGTCGAGTGTCTGGCAACGTATCAATACAAAACTCAATATCCCTCTCAGGAGGGATACCCGGAAGATCGTCTGGGAATGCATCTGGAAACTCCCTAACCACGGGCACTGACTGAAGAGATGGAACCTCAGCCTCTGTATCGAATACCCGAACCAAATGATAGATGTACCCTTTCTGCACCATCTTCCTGGCCTTGAGGTAAGAAATAAACCCACCCCTCGGCGACGCTGTGTTGCCCTTCCACTCGATAACTGGTTGCGGAAGCTGACGGACCAACCTGTCTCTACAGTTAACGTTGGCATAACAAGAAGCCAACCAGTCCATACCCATAATGACATCAAAATCTGTCATCTCTAACTCTATCAAGTCTTCTAGGGTCTGACGACTGTAAATAAACACTGGACAACCCTTATACACCCGCTCCGCTAACATCGAATCACCCACTGGCGTAGCTACCTTAAAAGGCTCAATCGACACCGGCTCTATCCTGATTCTACCAGCAATAAGAGGGGACATATAGGACAAGGTAGAACATGGATCTATCAAAGCATATACGTCACAACATGAAATCAATAATGTACTTGGCGGCGTCGTGGAAGCCTCACGATCTGGCGGTGGCTAAGATATATGCGGATTACGTGGACGCTAAGCTGGGACCCCGCGACCCACAGCGCGGCCTGGTCGTGCGTACCACCCCTCGGCGGCCGTCACGACCGTTCGGGGCGTGGCCAGTGCCTTGCCGGGCACCCAGTAGTCATACATCGAGTAACAAATGGAATATAAAACAAGGCGAAAGCAGTTTATAAAATAAGACACAGTTTATACGAAGAAAAGCTTGCCTTTCGGCATAATATAAATAACTCAAGTTTTGCGATTACATCCCAGTTGTACAATAGTACTCTGGACCTCTAGGAAGTAAACAACTATGGCGGGACAGGGCCGCCATACCGATTGTACAAAACTATCTACAATACGGGAGATCATACCCAAAAGTAGAGCCTCGGAGAAGATGGAGCTCGACACCAACGCAAAGATCCTAAGGATGTGGATCTAGCACTGCTTGCCACCTGCGGCATGAGCGGCCCAGAAGAGTCGAGACAACAGGTACTAAGTATGCAGCTGTAAAATACTTAAATGAAAACATATCATTTAAAAACCAGTTTACAAATATGTGTGAAACAACGAGAAACCGCACGTAGTGCCATCCTAAACAAGAGCAATAATAGGTAGCGTAATAGGTCTTGTCTACGCGAATGATCGAAAGCAGGGCCACTCGCCCCATCATCATTCGCAAGCCTAATCTGAACTCGAGTCCGCATAGGCCACTCACGTGGGCGCGTGAGGTATAACCCGCATCGAGGGTAGCTACTCCTCGGCGTAAATCACGGACTCATTGTCGCATGGCCACACTGCACGCATGAGGCATAACCCGCATACTAACACGGAACTCCGTAGCTCGCGCATAGGCCCCTGGACCGCATGAGGTATTCTCGAATCATGGTCCTGGATCGCTGAGTCTACCCGCGTCGGAGGCGACTTAACCCGGTATCATCTCGAGGTGAGTGATAGTATACTAACATAACAACTTATCTTTAAACAACATAAGCACAACAAGGATACTCACTATACAAGCGTTACAAGATACTAACACACATAGCATCATATCATGTCTATTTATCAAACCATCTTTATTATTCTTTTCCTGATACAAGTGCATTATAAACACATAGGCAAACTTGTTTCTTTTATAAATCTTAAGTGGTTATACTTACTTCCCATAAAGCTAGTATAACTCTTAAGCCATTTTAAAAACCAATTAGTTCTCTTACGATAATATGATTGATAGTCTTTTGAAATGTTTTGATTCTTTATTATTGAGCTTAAGCGTGAGGCATTCCGTAAGTATTATCGAGCTTAAGTCAAAGACATTGCCGTAGTTATTATTCGATTAACACGTATACGTCTACCGTACTATATATATATTGTAAAATATCATGCTTTAGGAAGAATCACATACCTACCGTGAAAACCACCGCCAAGTTGAATATGTCGCGCAGAGAGTCGACTATAATAGTCACAGATATCTATCAAAGACTACTCGAAGGTCATTCTAAGCAGGGGGTTCATAATTCTCTGGTAAGTCGGGCAGACTTCCCTACCGGTGAGCTATATAAGTCTCTTTGTAGCAGTCCTATGTAAATCTGATTTGATTATTCTTCTTTTAAACCCTTCTAAGTGATTAATACTTCAATTCTATTACGTGATATACCTCTAAGTATTTATACTTATTCTTATACTACAACAGTATATATATTCTAATTCAAAGAGGTTAGGATTAGTTACCTCGGTAAGCCCAATAATATCCTAGAAAAGTCGCGCTGAGCAAGGTTTTGCTCTAAGTTGTAGCTCAAGAACCACAGAAGTTTTCACAACTTCTACTAAGTACTAAGGTATTTGGGCTAGGGTATTTTGGGCATTATAACGATACAAGAAGGTAACTTTTCTACCAAGGGAGGGTAGATTTCGGCTAGGCTAGGGGGTAGGCTCTCGGCCATACAACCTGAGGGAGGGAAGAGGTGTTTGGACGAAAAGCTTAAGGGAGAGGAGAGGATTTTTAGACTTGGAAGATAACTTTGTGGATGAATAACTCTTCATCTCTAAGGGGGTATTTATAGCTCAAGCCTTGCCAACCAATGGCCAAGATGAAGACAAGTGCAAGGCAAGTGTAAGGCGAGATCAAGCCAAGTGCACCCTAACTCCTACTCCACAAAACACTCCACAAAACACTCCACAAAACAAGGCCTAAACAAGGACCCAATCGGCCCGAGGCAACACCCTCTTTGGGCCTTGATCGTCCAAAGCCACCACTTGCTTCGATGTGAGGGTGACACATATCACCCTCCCGTTGGTCCAAAATGTTTCGTCTCTCGGAAAAATCCGCAAAAATAAGAAATGGCATAGCGGAATTTACTCTGAAAGTGTGAAGCGTTTTCGTCGGAAGCGATTCTTTTAGTGAGTTGTGTACAAAATAAAGCGTCCAAGGCTTATCTTTAAGGCAAGACTTTCGTCGTATTCCCTTACGTACATACTGCGGAAATCTGAGGTATAACATTCTCCTCGCCGAAACATTCGTCGAATGTTCCTTCCCAGCGGTTAGCGAAGAAGCTTAAGCGGTTGTAAATGCCACACCGCGCCCGCGAGAGCAACACATGGCGAAGCGATAACGAAAATTTACAAGTAGGAAAGTGAATTACGGAGGTGTGGGGAATAGGTGAGGATACTTCGCCTCATGTCCTCCTCGGCTTCCCATGTCATCTCCTCCCGAGCTCGTTCGCCACAAGACTTTGTGGAAGCCACGTCCTTCGTCCACGGGCGCTAACGACGATCGACTATCGCTATGGGAATCTCCTCATACGATAACCCTCGGTCACACGGACATCGTCAATCGGGTGTACCACTAGATGGATCCGATACATCTCCTCGGCGTAGATACGTGAAAAACCGGATGCCGCGCCTCCGGATCGGACGGCGGATCCAACTCATGGCAACGCTTGCCTACCTGCGGACAATCGAAGCGGCCCGATGTACCTGGTGAGCTTCCCTTCTTCCGAATCTCATCACACCGCCATGGGTGGCACCTTAGGAAAACCCAATCATGAACCTCGAACTCAAGATGTCGGCGGCGATGATCTGCATCGACTTACGACTACGGTATGTCGATAGCGCTCTCGGATAAGCTTCACCTTATCCATCTGCTTGTACCAAATCTGGTCCCACTGTTGCCCGCCGCCCACATCGAACCAACCTATAGGCGATCGCACTTCCTCCATACAAGGCCTCATAAGGCGCCATCGAATCTTTGGAGTGGTAGCTATTATTATATGCGAACTCAACTAGAGGCAAATGATCCTCCCAACTACCACTAAAGTCAATAACACGGGCTCGCGACATATCCTCGAAGTGCGGATAGTGCGCTCTGCTGTCCGTGCTGCGTGGATGAAATGCGATTACTCGGGCTCACTGCGTCCTAAACCCCTCTGGAAGGACCTCGGAAGTTAGCGTAAAGCGGGCTCCTGCATGCGATATGATCGAAGTAGGGACTCCATGCGATCGGCGATCTCTCGGATGTAAAGTGCGGCATAATCCTCGGTAGAAAAAGTCGTCACGACGGGAAGAAAGTGGGCTGATTTCGTCGACTGTCGGCGATAACCCATATAGAATCATGTCTCCTACGAGTGCGAGGTAATCCTGTGATGAAGTCCGTGTTGATTACCTCCCTTCGGTCGGGATCTCGATAAATGCGTAACAAACCACGGGCCTGCGGTGCTCTACCTTTACTGCGACAACACGGGCGGAGCTACGAACTGCTGGCGTCCTCTTGAAGCCATCCCACCAATACGGATCTAAGGTCGTGGTACATCTTGGTCGACCGGATGGATGAGTAACGCTTGTGTGTGCTTCCCCAAGAACCTGCTGCGAAGTCACGAAACATCCGGAACACGATGCGCCTCAAACCTTAGCACCCATCGGTGCTACCTCAAAGGACCGCTTGCCCTCACGAAGAGTCGTATCACGATATCGAATCAAAGCTGGATCCTCGAGCTGTTGCCTCTTCACCTCGCCGGCGATGGAAGACTCGGCAACCTCACGAACTCTAACCCCACGCTATCGGAATCAATCAAGCGGACACGAGGCTCGCTAAGCGATGCAAATCACGAACCATGTCCTCCTCTCTGTTGCACATCCGATAGGCTCCCATCGACTACGACTAAGGCATACGCCTGACATTGGCCTTGGGTGGTATAGGATATCAACATCGTAATCCTTAAGCAACTCTAACCACCGTCTGCGTCGTAAGTTCAGCTCCTCCGGTGAAGATATCTTGGAGGCTCTTGTGGTGCGTATAAATATCCACGTGAACCCATACAA
Organism: Przewalskia tangutica; assembly: GCA_029844215.1. Classification (NCBI taxonomy): domain Eukaryota; kingdom Viridiplantae; phylum Streptophyta; class Magnoliopsida; order Solanales; family Solanaceae; genus Przewalskia; species Przewalskia tangutica. Next base: position 74,019,413 of record CM056727.1, read on the forward strand.
ATAGTGCCTCAGGATCTTGGCGTGAATCACGGTACCGACTCCAATCATGGGTGGGGTAGTTCCTCTCGTGTTTCTTGGTGTCGGGATGCATATGCTATAACCCCGCCGTCTTTGCATCAATACACATCCCAACCCGATGCACGGCGCGTCACAATACACGACATAACCATCCGGACCTGCGGAAGATGAAGCGAGGCGATCGTCGATCTCTCTTTCAAGAGCTGGAAACCACGCTCCTGACATCGATCCACTGAAACTTGGCGCCACGAGTCGGCCTAGTCAATGGTGCGAAGATAAAGCAAACTTCTCCACGAACGCCGATAATAACGCAAGGCCCGAGCTGCGAACCTCGCCGGAGTAGTAGGTCTCGGCCAAGTCTTGCCGCTTCGATCTTGGCGTATCAACTCGAATGCCATCGGCCGACAATATGCCCAAGCGCCATGAAGTCAACCAAACTCGCGTTTGGAAAACTTGGCGTCAATGGCTGGTCTGGAGAAGCGTCGGCCTGATCGCCGAATGCTCTGCGTGCTCGCTCTGGCGAGAATAAACCAAGATATCATCGATGAACACTATCACAAGCGTGTCCAAAATGGTTTGAACACTCGGTTCATCAAATCCATGAATCTGCGGAGCATTGGTCAACCCAAAGACATGACCACGAACTCATAATGCGTCTGGGGTCGGAATGCGATCTAGGGACATCCACCTCTCGACTACTTTGATGATAGCGATCGCAGATCAATCTTGGAAAACATCTCGCACCTCGCCCGGTCGAACAAATCATCAATCACGGGGAGGGTATACATTCTTAATGGTCACCTTGTTCATTTGCTGTAATCAACACACATGCGCGGCGTCCGTCCTTCTTTTCACGAACAATCGGCGCCCCGGGAGAAACACGGGCCTAATGAAACCGCTTCTCTAGCAAATCCCTGGTGATCCTTGACTCTCTCGCTTCGGCGGTGCCATTACGTATGGCGGAATGGAAATAGGCGAAGTATCCGCAATATGTCAATACAAACTCAATCTCCTCTCGGGAGGATACGGGAGGTCAATGCGGGAACACGTGCGGGAACTCGTGACTCTGAGGCGGGCGAAAATCTGGTACGCGACCTCGTATCAAACACCGAACTAGATGGTAGATATACCGCCTGCACCATCTTCCTAGCCTTGGTAGGAAATAAACCTACCACCGGCGTCTGGTGCTCCTCCCACTCAATGGCTCGCCGAGCTGGAACCGTACTACTCTCTCTCTGCGATCTACATTGGCATAGCAAGCTAGCCAATCCGTCCCAATAATCACGTCGAAGTCAATCATCTCCAACTCTATCAAGTCGGCTGGGTCCGACGTAAATGGTCACGGGACAAGCTACATATACCGCCGAGCTACCACGAATCACCCATTTGGCGTAGCTACCTCGAAAGGGTCTATGGACTCGGGCTCTATCCCTATCCTACTAGCAACAAGGGAGATATATAGGGCCAGTAGAACCGGATCTATCAAAGCATACACATCAAACCAGCCCGATAAGGTACTGTGGCGACATCGGTGAGGCCTCACGATCTGTCGGTGGACAAAGCATATATGCGGTTCGAGGACCGCTAGGCTGGGACGAGCCACGACCTCTGCCGCGACCTGGCGACCTGAGCACCACGCCTCGGGGCGAGTAGCGTAGGAGATGATGAAGCGGCCACAGAACACGAAGGTGGGCCACACCACGCCTTGCCCGGTCGGACGATCCTCGCAAAGTGACCTGCCGGCCTGGCGTAACAAGATCCATAAGTAGTACCACACTTCCCGTAATGGGATCTACGCATCGGCCCGGCTGGGGTGGTCGTCGGCGATACCTCTGCTACTCACGGGCGTCACGAAGCCACAGGGCCACAGTGCGCCTCGAAAACTCTGGGTCTTGAGGGCGATGCAGGAGTGCTCTGGTGGGCGTGGTGCGAATCTAGGCTGCTTTGAGGCCGCGCCCACGATAACCACGAGAAAACCCTCCGTCTGGCCTTAACCTGGCGATGTCGTCGCTCGTCGACCTGCGCTCGCCGCATCGAGGCGTGAGCTGCGTGCGGGTAATGTCCATACGGTGGAAAACCCGCGTGACTTCGGCCATATAGTCGTCTGGCGGTGACATGGCGGTGCACCCTATCCTCGTATCTGCTACCAATCTTTGGGACATATCGAGCCAAAGAATCAAACTCGACATTGTACTCACGGCGGTCGTCCTCTGCGCCTCGTGGTAAAAATCTATCGGCCGCGCCCTCGCCAAATCGTGGAGGCAAGAAGTGAGTGAGAAAGCCTGCGAGAACTCGTCCCGTATGGCGGGGGCGTGCTCTCCCGGGATAACTCCGTGAATCAAACCAATCGATTGCGGTATCACGCGCCTATGTGAACCAAAGATCACGGACTCGGTCTCGCGCCACGATCACTCTCAAAATCCTCTGAAGGCGGCGGATGAACTCCTGCGGATCATCCTCGGCCTCGACCCATAAAACTCCGTGGCTCTGACTCGAAATCTCGTAGCCTCAAACTATACGCCTCGGGTGTACCACGGGTGCGGCTGGGTGGAGCTGGGCTGCGCGTCGATCTCTCACCGTGTCGGGCCTGACTTTAGCCAAAGGTGGGCCATCTCCTTGTGCCCTAACTCCTCCGCGGTGTGGGGCGGGAGGTGTGATGCTGTGGTCTCTGGGGCTGGCGGCGTCATAGAACTTCGCCGTCTACGGTATAGGCGGGCACGAGCCCTCGTGACTCTGGGTGTCTGCTAGCGACTCCTCCTGCCTTGCCCTACGGGCGGGTTGCCTTACGTGGAGGCATAAGCTATTCTGAGGAAAGGAATACGTTAGAGGTCCGACCTATAACACGACTCTAAAGCACGATCTCGGAATGAGAAGAATGGAAACCAATCCTAAATATCCTATAGCCTCACGATTATTGGTGTGGTGCACAACACGCGATAATCGAACTCTACTAGATACGGTGCGTAGACACTTTCCAGAGGATTAAGCGCTCGATACCACTTTTGTCACGACCGTTCGGGGCGTGGTAGTGCCTCTGGGGCACCCAGTAGTCATACATCGAGTAACGGCGGAATATAAAACAAGGCGAGAAAGCGATTTATAAAATAAGACACAGTTTATCTGAAGAAAAGCTTGCCTTTCGGCATAATCTAAATAACTCAAGTTTTGCAGTTACATCCCAACTGTACAATAGTACTCTGGACCTCACAGGAAGTAAACAACTATGGCGGGACGGGGCCGCCATACCTGCTATGCAAAACTATCTACAATACGGGGAGATCATACCCAAAGTAGAGCCTCGGAGAAGATGGAGCTCACGACACCAGCAAAGATCCTAAGGATGTGGATCTAGCACTGCTTGCCACCTGCGGCATGAGCGCAGCCCGAAGGAGGTCGATACAACAGTACTAAGTATGCGGCGTTAAAATACTTAAATGAAAACATATCATTTAAAAACCGGTTTACAAATATGTGTGAAACAACCAGGAAAGCGCGTAGTATACATCACAAACAAGAGCAATAATAGGTAAGCGTAATAGGTCTTGTCTAGGCTGCGAATGATCGAAAGCAGGGCCACTCGCCCCATCATCATTCCGCAAGCCTAATCTGAACTCGAGTCGCGTAGGCCACTCACGTGGGCGCGTGAGGTATAACCCGCGTCGAGGGTAGCTACTCCTCGGCGTCGTCACGGACTCATTGTCGCATGGCCCTGACCGCGTGAGGCATAACCCGCATACTAACTGGAACTCCCGTAGCTCGCGATAGGCCCCTGGACCCGCATGAGGTATTCTCGAATCATGGTCCTGGACACTGAGTCTACCGCGTCGGAGGCGGCTTAACCCCGGTATCATCTCAAGAGGTGAGTGATAGTATACTAACATAACAACTTATCTTTAAACAACATAAGCACAACAAGGATACTCACCTATACAAACGTTACAAGATACTAACACACATAGCATCATATCATGTCTATTTATCAAACCATCTTTATTATTCTTAATACAAGTCTGTTATAAACACATAGGCAAACTTGTTTCTTTTATAAATCTTAAGTGGTTATACTTACTTCCCATAAAGCTAGTATAACTCTTAAGCTTCTGTTTTAAAAACCAATTAGTTCTCTTCTGATAATATGATTGATAGTCTTTTGAAATATTTTGATTCTTTATTATTCGAGCTTAAGCGTGAGGCATTCGTAAGTATTATTCGAGCTTAAGTCAAAGACATTGCCGTAGTTATTATTCGATTAACACGTATGCGTCTACCGTACTATATATATATTGTAAAATATCATGCTTTAGGAAGAATCACATACCTTCTCGTGAAAACCACCGCCAAGTTGAATATGTCGCGCAGAGTCGACTATAATAGTCACATATATCTATCAAAGACTACTCAAGGTCATTCTAAGCAGGGGTTCATAATTCTCTGATAAGTCGGGCAGCACTTCCTACCGGTGAGCTATATAAGTCTCTTGTGAAAGCAGTCCTATGTAAATCTGATTTGATTATTCTTCTTTTAAACCCTTCAAGTGATTAATACTTCAATTCTATTACGTGATATACCTCTAAGTATTTATACTTATTCTTATACTACAACAGTATATATATTCTAATTCAAAAGAGGGTTAGGATTAGTTACCTCGGTAAGCCCAATAATATCCTAGAAAAAGTCGCGCCTGAGCAAGGTTTTGCTCACAAGTTGTAAGCTCCAGAACCCTAGAAGTTTTTCACAACTTCTACTAAGTACTAAGGTATTTGGGCTAGGGTATTTTGGGCATTATAACGATACAAGAAGGTAACTTTTCTACCAAGGAGGGGGTAGATTTCGGCTAGGCTAGGGGTAGGCTCTACCATACAACACAAGGAGGGAAGAGGTGTTTGACGAAAAGCAAGGGAGAGGAGAGGATTTTTAGACTTGGAAGATAACTTTGTGGATGAATAACTCTTCATCTCTAAGGGGTATTTATAGCTCAAGCCTTGGCCAACCAATGGCCAAGATGAAGACAAGTGCAAGGCAAGTGTAAGGCCAAGATCAAGCCAAGTGCACCTAACTCCTACTCCACAAAACACTCCACAAAACACTCCACAAAACAAGGCCTAAACAAGACCCAATCGGCCAAGGCCAACACCCTCTTTGGGCCCAATCGCCCAAAGCCACCCCACTTGCTTCCAATGTGAGGGTGACACATGTCACCCTCCCGTTGGTCCAAAATGTTTCGTCTCTCGGAAAAATCCGCAAAATAAGAAATGGCATAGCGGAATTTACTCTACGAAAGTCGTGGAAACGTTTGTCGGAAAACGATTCTTTTAGTGAGTTGTGTACAAAATAAAACGTCCAAGGCTTATCTTTAAGGCAAGACTTTCACGTATTCCCTTACGCACATACTGGAAATACGGTATAACAGCATAACCACAAAAGAAGAAAATCCAGAACCGACCGCTGACCGAACCATAACACTCCCGCCGACTCTGGACGGACAATCTCTCCTCAAATGGCCCTCCTGGCCACCAGAGTAATAAGCTCCCGCAGCCATACGACACTCGCCCGGGTGAGACCTCCCGCATCGAGCACACTTCGAGGTGGGTGGTCTCGACGGTGACTGCCGCCTCCAGAAACCTCGAAGTCTGGAGCCACGACTGCTCCTAAATGACCTTACCGATCGACCTCCTACCAAAAATCGAGAAGGAGCACTCTGCTGGCTGAAATGTGGACCTAGTTCGCCACGAGGCCGCCCGCAAAATCGCCACGAGACCTGCTGTCACGGCCTCTTGGCCGCTCAGTCAAGCCGATCCTCCTCTCGCCCTCTATCCTCGCAGATAGCTGCATCCTGGCAATATCCATACCGGGCTGAAGAGCAACACCCAAGCATGCAGTAATCATATGACGGTCTAGCCCCATCACATAACGATGAACTCTGTCTGCTATGTCAGCTACAATGGTGTGCTCATACCTGGCCAATGAGTCAAACTACAGATTGTACTCTCTGATAGTCCTCCCATTCTGCCTCAAGGTCAAGAATCTATCCACGCGGGCTCTCCTTATCTCAGGAGGCAAAAAGTGATCCAGGAAGACCTCTGTGAACTTCTCCCAAACAGCTGGAAGAGCATCCTCACCTCTCGACATTTCCCATGACTCAAACCAGTTCAACGCAATATCGCGTAACCGGTAAGAGGCTAGCTTAACTGACTCTTTCTCCGAGGCCCTAAGCACCTGCATAGTCCGTTGTAACTGTCGAATAAACTCATGCGGATCCTCCTCAGACCTCGAACCATAGAACTCGGGTGGATGACAACCCAGAAAATCACCGCAAATCGTCGCTCTAGGGTTAGCTACCGCTCGCTTCGCACGCCTGCTACTATCTGGTCAATAACCGGATCGCCTCCCGTAGTTCTATACTCGGCTCGGTGTGAAACCGAGGCTCGTGCGGAACCACTGGAGCTACTGCCGCTCGCCTCTAATACCGCTGCCGTGGCTGAACTCGCCGACCACCGCAACCTCGTGCATAGTGCGGGCTCAGTCCCGTAACCTCTGCGTACCACTAGCAGCTCCTCGCCGCCGCTTTGCCCTTCGGCCTCGTCGCCTTTCCGTGGAGGCATAATCATACATAAGAATAGGTCGAGAGGATTCAACCTAATAAGACAGCTTCACCGCACGATCTCGAGAGAGAAGAATGGAAACCAATCCTAAATGTCCTGTGACCTCACGATTATAGATGTGCACAACACACCGATAATCAAGACTCTACTAGACACGATCTGTAGATACTTTCCGAGGACTAATCGCTTCGATACCACTTTTGTCACGACCGACCGGTCGCGATCGTGCCCTACCTAGGCACCGGTTCAAGTATACATCGAGAATAGCAATGAACATACACAACATATAAACATGTTTAGACAATAAACATCACAAAGCAGCCGATAAGACCGCTTCCATAAAATATACATAATCAAAAGTAAGCAAGATAACTCGTTCTTACACCCAAACCACTAATGTGACTACGCACCTCAGGAATAACAATGTGGAGGGACAGGTTCGCCATACCACGAATGTACATAAAATCTACAACATCGGGAAAAGCGTACTAAAAGACAAGCCTCCGAGAAATGGAGCTTCGACACTGATCGGTGATCCTAAGAATGAGGATCCACCACCGCTACTCCCTACTGCAGATGAACGCCGAGAAGGGGTCGAGACACAATATGTACTAAGTATGTAAAACTGGAAAATATTGTAATTACATCATAAGTCTACAACAAAGCCGGAGACATGTATGATAATCAAATTACAGTACACTGTGCCTTACTAACAATGAGAGTAAATAAGAGTATACTTACTGCATAAAAATAGGAGGCTCGCGATCAAAGTAGGACAACCCGCCCGCAGTATCATTAAGCAATCCCACTCCTGGGACTATTTCACCCGCAAGGGTCGTGTGGACCCGCATGAGGTATTCCTCGCATCATGGGTAGCAAATCCATGGACTGGTATAATGTCTTGGGGGTTTACCCCTCAATCATACTCAGAAGGTGGTATAACGTCTTGGGGGTTTACCCCACATTTATACTCTTACCCTGGAGAAGGTGGTATAACGTCTTGGGGGTTTACCCCTCATTTATACTCTTACCCTGGAGAAGGTGGTATAACGTCTTAGGGGTTTACCCCTCATTCATACTCTTACCCTAGCTCAAACGGCCATCATACATAACATAAGCCCTACCGGCTTATCATACATAATATAAGCACTACCGGCTTATCATACAATATATAAGCAAGTTAAGAAATCCTCTAACTTCTTATTAGTCTTGTTCATATACACTCTCATTTTAGTTTACTTAAGGCACTAACATGTCTTTATAACAATCCGGGAATTTAACCCAAAGTACTACATACTTCTATTCCTTTTTTAAAAATGACTCTTTTTCTTTTAAAACCTTAGGCAATTGATGCCTTAGAATCAATTTGCCTTTCATAAATTCAAGTCATTTATCCTTACTTATATTACTTAGAGTAAATCTCTCTCTTTTTAACTTTCCATAAAGCTAATATAACCAACTTCCCATAAAGTCGTTATATTAACTTTATACCTTAGTAAATTACATTTTCCTATATCCAAGAGACTTATACTTTTAAAACGAAACAAGTATCACATACTTAAAACTCTTCAAGTCCCTTAACTTTGAAAACTTAAGACATCCTTAATACTTTTGAAGAAGTGAGTTAATCCCCTAACTCACCCAACTTGGCCATTCTTAAAACAAGTAAAGGATATCAAAGTCTTGTACGTCTACCGTACTATATAAGTGCAACTATTCATGCTCAAGAGATAGGAAAATTCTACATACCTCTTCGGGTCAATCCACTTGCTAAGTACAATATCCCGCACGTAGTATGTCAACCTATAATGACCATAATACGTCTATTAACTTCTTACTTCAAACGTAGAATATTATAAGTGCAAAGTCACTAAATTCTACGGAAAATCGGACAGCACTTCCTTTGTTTCTACATACTTTGCCACCTTTTTCAAGGCCGAATTCAATAACCAAACACGCCACATTTAAGGCCCAACAATGTAGTTAACAATAGGGGATTACACACCTACTAGACGTGTAAAATTCCGCCCCACAATTGATATCAAACTAGTACAAACTACAAGTGTAAATTCGGCAACTTGAGATACAACAACACCAATTCTTATCCAATTTCCTTTTCAATCCAAGTTGTTTAGTATAACATGATATCAAGTCGCAATCGATTATAACCACTACAATCTTCAAGTAAGTAACATGCGACGATTCTAATTAACGACCAAATTGTAATCCAACTTCAAATGGCTTATATGACATTTCAGATTTTAGGCTACAACAATCCATATCATTTATAAATCTTCAACACATATACTTCATGCTAGTAAAAATGTAAGGCTAACAACAATATATAATCTTGTAACACTTTAGGAGAATAAGATTGATACCTCAACGAGCCTTAGTCCAACTTCAAATCCGAAGTCGCTCCCTAGCAACTTAGAGCCTCTTCTTGACACTTCAATCCGCCACTTGAGACCCTTAGAATATCACAAACAACTTTCCTTTAATCTTCCAATCAAAACCTAGAAAAGCAACTAGGTTTTCACCTTGCGACTAATACGAAAACAATTTTTTTCTGGGATCTTTCTATTGAGATACCCTTACAATACCCTCATGAACCTTGGTTTAAAGTGTGGAGCTTATTGGACAACAAACAAATTTTTTTCTTTCTTGGAAGTGTGGAACCCGAGAGCACCTATTGTTATTCATCCAATTTCTTGAAATTTTTCTAAGTATAGAAAGCTTGTCTCACTACTAGTATCCTTATATAGCAACATGGAGGGATAAGATTAATACATATGTGTGGTTTGGATGGAAATCTTTTAAATATCAAGCTAAGTGGTCCCATTGACCAAGTCAATATTATCAAGCTTTACTACTTGCAAGACTTGTCATCTTAATAATGGTCAAATGACCCTTATACCCATGTTGATTTTCGTCCAAGCTCACTTAAGGGGGGGTGACACGTGTCGCCCTCCCATTCGTCACAATATTTCGTTTTCCGACAATTTCATAATTCCGATAAATTTTTACAAGTCTCTAATCTTATCATTTCCGAGTTCTTACGTACGTTCTTAAAACATGCCTTGAAATTACGGGGTGTAACACATGTCTTCATGGGGAGCTAGTCCATGGAGTAATAATCGTATATAACATGGTCGCATGCCCCGGAATCTCTCATCGTATAAGCATATCCATAGGGTAATAAAACAAATCCGGGAATCTAACCCGCATCCTGGTCACATGCCCCGGAATCCCACATCGTATAAGCATGTCCAAGGATCAATCACAATGTAAGCATACCCGTGGAAGCCTCCGTCACTGTCGGTACGTCCAAGTAAATTCACAACAAGATAGCCGACCCTCCAACTGAGAGTCACGGCATCGTAAACATATAATACTTGCACTCAAGGCTATCACAAGCCAACATAGGCAAGTTCAAAAAATCTTTAGACTTTCATTTTATATACTCAAGACACTTTTCGTTTTACATAAAAATCCGGGAATTTAACCTAAAGTACTACGTACTTTCATTCTTTTCAAAAGACTCCTTTTCATATAAAACCCCAAGATACTAACACCCGTAGTATCAAGGCATGTCTACATTTTAAATAAGTCACTACATTTTTAGAAATACATTTCTAGGCTTCTAAATCAAGTGACCCTTACTTTAAAACTTTAAGCAATTCATACCTTTAAATCAAATTGCCCTTCCTTATTTCAAGTCATTTCTTTTTACATTACTAGAGAAAACCATTCTTCTAACCTTCCATAAAGTTGTTATAACCAACTTCCCATAAAGCCGTTATACTAACTTTATGCCTTAGACTAATTCATTCTTTTTTTATTATAACCAAGAGACTTATACTTTCGAATCAAGTTACATAACTTTCAAAATATTTCAAGTCTCTTAACTTTAGAAATCAAGTTTCTTAACTTAGAATATCAAGTCTCTTTAACTTAGAATTTCAAGTCTCTTAACTGTAAAAATAAAGTCTCTTAACCTTTTAAGAATTCAAGGTTCATGGTCTTAAAACTTCATAACGTAAACTATTTAATATTAAGTAACATATACTTTTATGCGTTGTGAATATGTTATACTTTTTATAACGATCTTATTAAAACAGCCATGATCTAGAAAATGTAATACAATTTTGTCTTATCTTAGTTTCTATGCAGATGGAGAATTCTACTCATTTTAATATAATTGATTGTCGATACATTTTCTTTTATTAACGATGCAATGGCTTGTTCGATACTTATTCTCATTCGTGGCAAAGAAATTAGCAAAGTCAACTCGACTCCAAATACTTCCTAACGACTCTTACCAACATCCCCCATAAGACTTGGTAAGAACTTAGGATAACTTAGACATAACTTTCACATAGAGTAAATCAACATACATACCTATTAACTTCTAAGAGTAGAAGGAATCATGAAATAACACCACATGTATATTTCATACATAGAATCATTCCAAAAGGAGGAAGAGGTTCACATACCTCGGGACGATTATCGACAAGTAGCAAAATGCTCCAAAGTACTTCTACCTTGATAGCTATTCCATCCTTTAAGTAGAATACGCTTGTCACGACCCGACCCCGGGCCGCGACTGGTGCCCTACCTGGGCACCCTTCTAATCATACAACATAATAAACTGCGGAAGATAAATAACACACTTTTTTTTTTAAACCAAGGCCAAGCCGATAAGGCTGCCATAACATAAAATTACCCGAAAGGGTCTACATTGTTTAACAATGTAAAAACAACTCTAGCCAGTCCAGCCCACAGATGAATACAGACCTCTAAGATTTGAACAAATATTATGACGGGACAAGGCCCCGCTGCACTTCGAATATATACGCCATGACAACTCCGAACACGGGAGCCATCTCAAGATCTGAACCAGATCCTAAGCTCGCGATCCACAATCGTACCTAAACTGCGGACATTTAACGCAGCCGGGCGAGGTCAGAAACAGTAACGAATATGGAATGTAAATAAGGTACGTGAAAAATCATAATCGTACAAAAGAATGACAGAGGCAAGTATAAAAGCGGTGCATACCAGATCCTACTGGTTCGCTACGACTGCTCGGTTCGTGGATCGTGCCTTACCCGCACCCTAGTGATACAACATCGAGAAAACCAATGAAATAAAAACTTAAACATTTAAATAGACATGGATCAAGATAAAGAAAATAGGTCAACCAAAATGGTTGCCTTTCAACATATATATATGTATAGACATTTGAGCATAATTTACAACCCCGCCACAATAAAGCATGCACTTAAGATTTACAACAACTATGACGGACAGGCCCCGCCATACCCCGAATGTACAAGAACCCTGCACTGTGGTAACATACCAAAGATAAGCCTCCAAGGAACGGCTTCCCAATATGTGAAAGATGATCCTATAAGCGGATCGATAACCGATGTAACTCTACTGCAGATGAACGCACTTCAAGGAGGTCGATAACAGTACCAAGTATGCGGTCAGAAATATCAGAATGAAATCATAATACTATATAAAGCGAGACATGTATGATAACCAAACTACAAGACACCACATATAAACAAATATATCAAGTCGTGGACTCACGCCCTCCAAATCATCACTCGTGCCCGTGGAATTCCTTCCTCACTGCCGGCAATCTATGATATAACAACACCAAAGAGTATATGTGAACACCAGGTCCCACCTGTGTCAATAAAACCGTACGGGGCAAGTATAACTACCAGATCCGACCGTACCGATAATATCGCATAACCATATCACGGTCGACACGCGGCAAGTGCACTAGCCTCCACCAGATCCACTGCGTTCGTAGGCCGACGGGGCAAGTGAATCGGCCAAGCACCCGATCACAACCGGAAATCACGAAGCTCCATCCCAACACTGACTCGCGAAGCTGACACGTGGCAAGTACACTAGCCTCCACCGGATCCACCTGCGTCACGTAGCTGACGGGGCGTTGAATCGCCAGCACCGATCACAACCGTAAGTCACGATACTTCGCCGCGAAGCTGACACGTGGCAAGTGCAATAACTGTATCAGATCCACCGCCACGTGGCGACGGGGCAAGTAAACAAAGCACACCCGATCTCAACCGTAAGTCATGATACTTCGCCATAACCAAAATGGTCACATGTCCACAGAATCCATCAACGGTGTAGACATGCCCATGTAACAATGCTAATGGAAGCATACCCGTGGAATCTCCCACACCGCCAGACGCCCAAGTAAGTTCTCCACAAGTCAACCGACCTCCATCGAGACGCGCAGAGTATAGAAACACAATTCTTGCACAACAAAGACTATCACCATAAGCATAGGCAAGTTACACAACAACAAACATAGGCAAGTTACATAACAACAAACATAGGCAAGTTATACATAACTCAAGGTACTTTCATTTTATGACAAAGTCCGGGTTTTAACCCTAAAGTACTACGTTCGTTAAATTCCTTTTAAAGAGATCCATTCCTTTTATAAAAGTCACCCGGTACCCGTAGTATAAAATAGAGTGACTCACATTTTTAGGTAAACCAAAACACTTTCTTTTTCAACAACATTCTTTTCCTTAAAGTTCCAGTTTGCCTAATTTCAATTACTCAAGTCTCTTTATTTTAGAAAAGTTTCATAGTTCAATGTCTTAATCTCTTTTAAAACAAGTGAGTAACATATGCCATATGTGTGAGCAGTTTATTCTTGTTTATAACCATCTTATTAAAGCAGCCATGATCTAGGAAATGTAATATCATTTTGTCTCATCTTAGCTTCTATGCAGATGGAGGTTTCTACTGGTTTTAATAATACTTCATTATTCATTACATTTTCCTTTATTAACGCAGATGGTTTGTCGATACTCATTCTGATTTCCGAAATCAGTAAAACGTTATTCCTTTTAAAAACCAAGTACTCATTACTCACGAATGAGGTTTCACACAAAATTCATATCAATACAATTTAGTCAAGTCTCTTATCTTTTAAGATTAAGTCTCTTAACTTCTAAAAATCAGTAAACCATTCTTTTTATCTCTCTTAAGACGTTATACCTAACTTCCCATAAAGCTAGTATAACTCTTATGTTTTCAAAACCAAGTATTACTCTTCTTTCAAAAGGTTTCTTATTTCTTTTGAAATACTTCAAGATTCTTCTTATTCAGCTTAAGTCAAAAGACATTGCCGTAACACTACATTCGCTTAACACACGACGCCTACCGTACTATATATATATTCCTTTTAAAATATTTCAAGGTTCTTATTATTCAGCTTAAGTCAAAAGACATTGCCGCATAACTATATTCAGTTAGCACACGACGTCTACCATATTATATATACATATTATTCAAGCTTAAGTCAAAAGACATTGCCACACGACGCCTCACCGTACTATATGTATTCTTTTAAAATACTTCATGCTCAAGAGTATAGGAAGAATCACATACCGCGACGATTATCGACTATAAGCAAAACGCCCACGGCTATAACCCGGCTAGCCTTGTCCACCTTCCAAGTAGTTCATGCTACTCGCAGAACATTCAACCAATAAAGGTTATCACCATCAGAATACATACCTATGTAAGTACGCTTAATCTTCTACTTATATTCTTCACGATGTGATTTGATTCAAGTCTATTCCAGAATATCCTTCTATTACGCTTCAATTCTCTTCTATGAATCTTATATTCATTTCTATACAACTACGATGTAATTCCCAATTACAATAGAAGGACAATAGTATTTACCTCGATGAGCCCAAAATTTTCCAAGTTTAATGTCGCCCGAGCAACGTTTAGCTCCTACTCCGAGTGCTCCAATCCGCTCCAACAACCCCTAGAAGTTCTACACAACTTACTTAACACTTCAACCGACTATGGAGGTTTTCCTTAGGGTTTAGTTTAGTGGCTAAAGGAAGTATAATAGTATTTCCTGCCAGATAGAGGTAACCTTGGAAGTACTACAAGGTATAAGGGCTAAAGTATTTGGGCATTATAACAATACTTGGAGAGTATTTCTATACCACAAAAAGGGTATTTATACGAGACAACTAGGCAAGTGGGGTACCTCTCGCCAAGCCTCACTCAAGGGGGGAGGCTCTCGCCAAGGCTTCTCAAAAGAGTGGGGTTTGACGAACTCAACTCACAAAAGGGAGGATTTCAAGACTTGAAAATGATTTTAGGATGAAGAAGTTCATCAACTTAGAGGGTATTTATAGGAAAAGGAATGGCCAACCAATGGCCAAGATCCATCCAAGTGTTAGGCAAGTGTAAGGCTAGGATTAAGCCATGTGCACCTTATCCATCTACCACACCAACTTGCACAAATATCCTACCTAACCAATGCCACCTTTTTCGTCCATTTGCCGCCCCACTTCCTTCCAATATGAGGGTGACACATGTCACCCTCCCGTTGGTCCAAAATGTTTCGTCTCTTGGAAAAATCCGCAAAAATTATAAATGACATAGCCGGAATTTTCCTTTCGCAAGTCTAGTAAAATGTTTCGTCGAAAAACGATTCTTTTTGGCACTTGTGTACAAATTTCGAACCTAGCCTAACTTTAAGGCTCCACTTTTCTACGTACGTCCTCACGTACATACTCTGGAAATACGGGGTATAACATTCTCCCCTCCTTAGAAACATTCGTCCCGAATGTTCCTTCTCAAGACGGATAACGATGAAGTTCTTCTAACAAGTTGCCAACGCCACGCCTGGCCACGAAATAACACACGTTCTCTTCCTTCCTTACTCGTCGTACCCTTCTCGAACACTTGAACTCTTTTAGTATACGTACCACACTTTAGTAATCGCTTTAGTTTCCAAAACTTTGGAGTCACCACCTCCAAACTTGGTCCTCTTACTAGCCTCAATCTCCCTTAAGGCTATTCCCGGCCTTCACGATCCGCTTCTGGTCGAACATATCCACGAACTCATACGATGGTCATCTAAACTTGGGCCTAGCACCCTCGTGGCCCTACCACCTGGCGGGACCACCCAGAGCTGACCCCACCTCAAAACAGGCCACGGGTTGGCCCGCAACATGGCCCCAACCCGACCCACTTAACGCATCAAGCTCTTGTTCCCCGATCCGGAACAATCTTACCTATACAGGTCATGAAAGCTACCACGTCCATTTCACACTACCCAGGGACTTATCACACAATACATTCTAGGCATAAAATGCACTATGACAAGGATTACTTGCAAAATCTTGTACTCAAGACGGCCTTACATCTAAGGTCTCAACTGTAATATTCTAAGGTTCATCATTTTCTCACCCCCCAGGCTTACCCTTTCTCACTAACCAGGTTTCTAAATCACATTTTAGCACAAAGCTATCCGAACATAACACTAAACACATCATCAATACATACAAAACTCTAGAGGGTTAAGGATATACCTGAAAATAGGCGGTTCAGAGGACCGCTAAAACTGGGAACTTCCACCGCGACCTCTACCGTGGCCCGCCGGTGTATGAACATCCTGCCTAGCTATGGAAGGTGAAGAACCAAAGAATCGCCTAGTAGTCAGGCTATCCCACCAGCCATACTCGGCCTGGACGATCTCGCCAAATGGCTCGCCGGCCGCAAGTATAGCAATCTCCCAAACCAAGACGACATTCCCCATGGGCTTTACCACAATGGTCACACCGAGATACGGTGGCCTCATCCGCGAGCACTTACTCCCCGAAAATCTGAAACACAGGAGCCCCGACCGCTCTCAATATCCCGGCGTCCCGGCGCCGCGAGGACCACTCAGATCGGGCGAGATACATAATCGTTCACCGGCCGAGGCGGTCCGCCTCGAAAGTCACCAGCGACCTCGCTGCTCGCCTCTTCGCCGATTCGTCATTCCGCCGATTTCTCCGCCTCCCATCCAAGTGCATAAGCTCGCACGCGGCAATGTCCATGCCCTACCAAGAGCTACACCGAACAACTTCTACTAGGTAATCATCGAGCCCTCAGAACATATCGGTGCACTCGATCCTCCATACTAGCTACTAACGCGGGACGATTGCCAATGAGTCGAACTCCACATTGTACTCCCGAACCGCACGCCTGCTCGCCGCAACACCAAAAATTGTTTACCCGAGCCCTCTCATCCGCGAGGCAAGAAATGTGCAAGAAAGGCCTCGAGAACTCGCTCCATACACCTGGAAGTGCATGCTTCCCCGACAGCTCCCACGATCAAACCGCCGATCATTGCGGTATCACGCACCGATGCGAACCTAGACCACCGATCGGTCTCGACGCCTGATCACTCATGATCCGTCAGAATCGCTTCGGATGAACTCCTGCGATCATCCTCGTGCCTCGACCTATAAAACTCGGGCGCCTACAACTCGTAAAAATCCCGTAGCCTCGAACTATCTCGATCTAGGTGAGCCATCGTGCTATCGAACTGCCAAGGCCCAACCTATCTCTAAGTATGGCCACAACCCCGCCATTAATCGCCCACCTCTTGTAACCCATCTCCTCCGCCTGCATCGCGGATCGAGGCTAAGGTACCGTGGTCTGTAGAGACTACTGCCGCTTCTACTCGCAGCCTCCTCTCGCCGCTTGCCTTCGGGCCCGGTTGCCTTGCGCGAGGCATAATCGTAAAAACGGCACGTCGGAGGGTCCAACTTATCACACACTCTAAGGCATGATCTCGGAATGAGAAGAACGGAAACCAATCCTAAATGTCTCAGCCTCGACATAGATGTGGTGCACAACACATCGATAATCAAGACTCTACTAGACACGGTCAGTAGACACTTTCCGAGGACTAATCGCTTCGATACCACTTTTGTCACGAATTCGCCCGGCCCGTGGATCGTGCCTTACCCCGCACCCTAGTGATACAACATCGAGAAAACCAATGGAAATAAAAACTTAAACATTTAAATAGACATGGATCAAGATAAAGAAAATAGGCCAACCAAAACGGTTGCTTTTCAACATATATATATGTATAGACATTTGAACAGCGATAATCCTTACAACCCCGCCACAACAAAGGCTGCACTTAAGATTTACAACAACTATGACGGGACAGGCCTCGCCATACCCCAATGTACAAGAACCCTGCACTCGTGGTAACATACCAAAGATAAGCCTCCAAGGAACGAGCTTCCCAATATTTGAAAGGTGATCCTATAAGCGGATCGACAACCGATGTAACTCTACTCATGCAGATGCACGCACTTCAAGGAGGTCGATAACAGTACCAAGTATGTGAAATCAGAAATATCAGTAAATAAAATCATAGCGATCTATATAAAGCAGAGACATGTATGATAACCAAACTACAAGACACCACATATAAACAAATATATCAAGTCGTGGACTCACGCTCCAAATCATCACTGTGCGTGGAATTCCTTCCGCCGGTCTAGCCTATGATATAACAACACCAAGGAGTATATGTGAACACCAGTCCCACTGCGGTCAATAAAACCGTGACGGCAAGTATAAATACCGGATCCGACCGCATCGAGCACATCGTACAACCATATCATGAAGCTGACACGTGGCAAGTGCACTAGCCTCCACCAGATCCACCTGCGTTACGTAGCTGACGGGGGCAAGTGAATCGGCCAGGCACCCGATCACAACCGTAAGTCACGAAGCTCCATCCCAACACTGACTCGCGAAGCTGACACGTGGCAAGTACACTAGCCTCCACCAGATCCACCTGCGTCACGTAGCTGACGGGGGCAAGTGAATCGGCCAGGCACCCGATCACAACCGTAAGTCACGATACTTCGCCGCGAAGCTGACACGTGGCAAGTGCAATAACCTGTACCAGATCCACCGCCACGTGGCGACGGGGGCAAGTAAACAGGCTACGCACCCGATCACAACCGTAAGTCACGATACTTCGCCATAACCAAAATGGTCACATGTCCACAGAATCCATCAACGGTGTAGACATGCCCATGTAACAATGCTAATGGAAGCATACCCGTGGAATCTCCCCATCGCCAGACGCCCAAGTAAGTTCTCCACAAGTCAACCGACCTCCATTGAGAGACGCAGAGTATAGAAACACAATTATTGCACAACAAATACTATCACCATAAGCATAGGCAAGTTACACAACAACAAACATAGGCAAGTTACATAACAACAAACATAGGCAAGTTATACATAACTCAAGGTACTTTCATTTTATGACAAAGTCCGGGTTTTAACCCTAAAGTACTACGTTCGTTAAATTCCTTTTAAAGAGATCCATTGCTTTTATTCAAGTCACCCGGTTCCGGTAGTATTATATAGATTGACTCACATTTTTATGTAATCCAAAACACTTTCTTTTTCAACAACATTCTTTTCCTTAAAGTTCCAGTTTGCCTAATTTCAATTACTCAAGTCTCTTTATTTTAGAAAAGTTTCATAGTTCAATGTCTTAATCTCTTTTAAAACAAGTGAGTAACATATGCCATATGTGTGAGCAGTTTATTCTTGTTTATAACCATCTTATTAAAGCAGCCATGATCTAGGAAATGTAATATCATTTTGTCTCATCTTAGCTTCTATGCAGATGGAGGTTTCTACTGGTTTTAATAATACTTCATTATTCATTACATTTTCCTTTATTAACGCTGCAGTGGTTTGTCGATACTCATTCTGATTTCCGAAATCAGTAAAACGTTATTCCTTTTAAAAACCAAGTACTCATTACTCACGAATGAGGTTTCACACAAAATTCATATCAATACAATTTAGTCAAGTCTCTTATCTTTTAAGATTAAGTCTCTTAACTTCTAAAAATCAGTAAACCATTCTTTTTATCTCTCTTAAGACGTTATACCTAACTTCCCATAAAGCTAGTATAACTCTTATGTTTTCAAAACCAAGTATTACTCTTCTTTCAAAAAGGTTTCTTATTTCTTTTGAAATACTTCAAGATTCTTCTTATTCAGGCTTAAGTCAAAAGACATTGTCGTAACACTACATTCAGTTAACACACGTACGTCTACCGTACTATATATATATTCCTTTTAAAATATTTCAAGGTTCTTATTATTCAGGCTTAAGTCAAAAGACATTGCCGTACAACTATATTCAGTTAGCACACGTACGTCTACCATATTATATATACATATTATTCAGGCTTAAGTCAAAAGACATTGCCACACGACGCTCACCGTACTATATGTATTCTTTTAAAATACTTCATGCTCAAGAGTATAGGAAGAATCACATACCGCGACGATTATCGACTATAAGCAAAACGCCCACGGCTATAACCCGCTAGCCTTGTCCACCTTCCAAGTAGTTCATGCTACTCGCAGAACATTCAACCAATAAAGGTTATCACCATCAGAATACAATCCATGTAAGTACAGTTTAATCTTCTACTTATATTCTTCTGATGTGATTTCAGTTCAAGTCTATTCTGTAATATCCTTCTATTACAATTCAATTCTCTTCTATGAATCTTATATTCATTTCTATACAACTACAGTATGTAATTCCCAATTACAATAGAAGGACAATAGTATTTACCTCGATGAGCCCAAAATTTTCCAAGTTTAATGTCGCTCCTGAGCAACGTTTAGCTCCTACTCCGAGTGCTCCAATCCGCTCCAAACAACCCCTTAGAAGTTCTACGCAATTTCTACTTAACACTTCAACCGACTATGAAGGTTTTCCTTAGGGTTTCGTTTAGTGGCTAAAGGAAGTATAATAGTATTTCCTGCCAGATAGAGGTAACCTGGGAAGTACTACAAGGTATAGCGCTAAAGAATTTGGGCATTATAACAATACTTGGAGAGTATTTATATACCACAAAAAGGGGTATTTATACGCGACAACTAGGCAAGGGGTACCTCTCGCCAAGCCTCACTCAAGGGGATGCTCTGCCAAGGCTTCTCAAAAGAGGGGGTTTGACGAACTCAACTCACAAAAGGGGGAGGGATTTCAAGACTTGAAAAATGATTTTAGGATGAAGAAGTTCATCAACTTAGAGGGGTATTTATAGGTCAAGGAATGGCCAACCAATGGCCAAGATCCATCCAAGTGTTAGGCAAGTGTAAGGTTAGGATTAAGCCATGTGCACCTTATCCATCTACCACACCAACTTGCACAAATATCCTACCTAACCAATGCCACCTTTTTCGTCCATTTGCCGCCCCACTTCCTTCCAATGTGAGGGTGACACATGTCACCCTCCCGTTGGTCCAAAATGTTTCGTCTCTCGGAAAAATCCGCAAAAATTATAAATGACATAGCCGGAATTTTCCTTTCGCAAGTCTAGTAAAATGTTTCGTCGAAAAACGATTCTTTTTGGCACTTGTGTACAAATTTCGAACCTAGCCTAACTTTAAGGCTCCACTTTTCTACGTACGTCCTCACGTACATACTCTGGAAATACGGGGTATAACAGTGTCATTACCATCTCGTGAACTTAATCATACCTTATTATCTTTTCCCATTTTTTCAATAAAAGTTGTAGTCACTTTCTTACATACATACTTAGGAAAAATCGTCAAGTTCATTACCATATAACTTACTTATCTTTCATAACATAATCCGGCCCTTTATGGAGGGACGCATATACTAATGCCCAACTGGGACGCGATCAAGTCACACAAATATCAAAGCGTGCGTGGAATTCCTTTCTCATCGCCATAGCCTATGACATAAATCATACTCACGTGACACGCCCGTGGCATCCTACCTCACCGTCTGCATACATATACAATATATATATATACCTCCCGCGTGGAATCCTCCATCATCGCCTGGCGGTAGGTGTAACATATAACTAGGTGACACGCCCGTGGCATCCTACCTCACTGTCAGCGTACACGTATACAATACATATAACGTGGCCGCATGCCCCAGAATCCCTCATCGTATAAGCATGACCATAACGTGCCCTCGGCATCCCTCATCGTAGGTGCAAGTCTTCATGGGGAGCTAGCCCATGGAATAAGAATATAACATGCCTCTAATCCTCATCGTGGTACATGTCTTCATGGGGAGCTAGCCCATGGAGTAATAGTCGACATATCATGGTCGCATGCCTAATCCTCATCGAGCAAGTACGCCATGGGTAATAAAACAAATCCGGGAATCTAACCCGCCTCCTGGTCACATGCCCCGGAATCCCACATCGTATAAGCATGTCCAAGGATCAATCATAATGGAATCATACCCGTGGAATTCCACATCACTGTCGGTACGTCCAAGTAAACTTACAACAACACAGCCGGCCCTCCAACTGAAAGTCACGACAACGTAAACATATAATACTTGCACTCAAAGCTATCACAAGCAAACATAGGCAAGTTCATTAAACCTTTAGACTTTCATTTTTATAAACTCATGGCACTTTCGTTTCACACATAAAAATCCGAGAATTTAACCCAAAGTACTACGCACCTCTACTCCTTTAAAATGACTCTTTTTTTTCAAATAAAACTTCCAAGATATTAATAACCGTAGTATCAAGTCATATATACTTTTCAAGACAAGTCACAATACCTTTTAGAAATACAATTATAGGCTTCTAAATCACGTGACTTCTTTCTTTAAAACCTTAAGCAATTGGTACCTTTAAAACAATTTGCCCTTCTTTATTTCAAGTCATTTCTTTGCTTACATTACTGAAGAAAACCATTCTTTTAATCTTCCATAAAGTGGTTATAACCAACTTCCCATAAAGTCGTTATAACTCTTTATGTCTTAGACAATTTCATTCCTTTTATAACCAAGAGACTTATACTTTCAAATCAGATTACGTAGCTTTCAAAATACTTCAAGTCTCTTAACTTTTAAGAAAACCAGTTTCTTAACTTTAGAATGGCAAGAAATCAATACTTTCCAAATCAAGTATTCTATGCTTTTAAATCAATTCATTTCTTCCTTTAAGAATCAAGTCCCATAACTTGAAAAATAAAGTCTCTTAACCTTTTAAGAATTTGAGGTTCATAGTCTTAAAACCTCATACGTAAATTCTTATAAATTAAGTAACATATACTTTGGTGCATTGTGAATAAGTTATACTTATTTATAACGATCTTACTCAAGTAGCCATGATCTAGAAAATGTAATACAATTTTATCTTATCTTAGCTTCTATGCAGATGGAGAATTCTACTTGTTTTAACTCAATTGATTGTCATTACATTTTCCTTTATTAACGCTGCAGTGTCTTGTTCGATTCTCATTATCATTTGTGTCGTAACTTAGCCAAGTCAACTTGGCTCTAATTACCTCCTAACGACTCTTACCAACATCCCCCATAAGACTTGGTAAGAACTTAGGATAACCTTAGACATAACCTTTACGTAGAGTAAATCAACATACATACCTCTTAACTTCTAAGATTAGAAGGAATCATGAAATAGTACTACATGTATATTCCATACATAGAATCATGTCAAAAGAAGGAAGAGGTTCACATACCTCGCGACGATTATCGACAAATAGCAAAATACTGCAAAGTACTTCAACCTTGATAGTTATTCCATCCTTCAAGTAGAACACACTATACTTAGTACTTCCACCTATAATGGCCATAATACGTCCATTAACCTCTAGTTTCAAACGTAGAATATTCTAAGTGCAAAGTCACTAAATTCTACGGAAAATCGGACAGCACTTCCTTTGTTTCTACATATTTTGCCACCTTTTTCAAGGCCGAATTCAATAACCAAACACGCCACATTTAAGGCCCAACAATTCAGCTAACCAAAGGGGATTACACGCCTTAACATGACGTGTAAAATTCCGCCCCACAAATTAATACTAAATTAGTTCCATATTTAAAGCCATCCTTGGCTAAACATATACAACGACACAAAGTCCTTTTCCAATTCTTTTTCAATACAACTTCTTAGGCCTAACATGTTATATAATCATAAACAACTTAACAATTATAATCACCTTAATCAACTCTTTAGATAACATGCGACGACTAAACTAGTAATCCAATTGAATTGAAATCTCAAGGGCTAAACATACTAGTTTTCGGATTAGGGTTCTAATATCCATAACACTTATCAACTTAATAATATATATCTCATACTTGCTAATATCCATAGCTACAACAATAAGTAATCTTAATTACTAAAACGACAAGAATTTTACCTTACAAGCCCTTATAATTTCCAAGATTCAATGCCGCTCCTTAGCATTTCTTAGCTCCTTTCCTTATGTTCCAATCCACTCCAATCACTCCTTAGAAGCTCATGAAGAACTCTTCTTCAAGTTCCATCTTCAAAGTTGAAGAACACCTTAGGGTTTCGCCTTGCGACTAACGTAAAAACGTCGTTTTTCCGAAATCTTTCTATTGAGATAACCTTACAATATCCTTAGGGACCTTGGGTTAAAGTATCATGAATAATGGAACAAAATTACAAATTTTTCTTGCTCACAATTGCTCAAAGCCGAGAGCCTTTCTCAAGAACCCTAAGTGTTCTATTTTTTTCTAAGTGTAAAATAGCCTTGTCTTGATACATGGATGACTATATAACACATTGGAGGGTCTAGATTACAACACATGTTAAATTTGGATGAAAGGGATCAAGCCAAGTGGCCCTTGGACTTAGTCAACAATGTCAAGCTCTACTTGCAAGACTTAGTCTTCTATCATGGTCAATGACCATACTACCCTTGCATAATTTCGTCCAAGAACATGTGGGGGGTGCCACGTTTCGCCCTCCCATTCGTCCATAAAATTCTGTAACCCTCGTGGGTCCCACAAAACGTAAAATTCCTCGGGTGGGCCCCACATGACCAAATCCGTAAAAATAAATTTCCATAATGCTAATAGGTTCCATACTCTTCAATTAATGCATTTTGAGAATCCAATTCTCCTCAACGAACATTTTTCCTTTCCGACGTTCGGAAGATTTTCCGTCGGAAAAACAATTCTTCCTTTCGTACCCTTTTCAAGTCTTTTGTTCCATACATATTTTCTCTTAAACACGTCCTTGACTACGGGGTGTAACAACGCTACTCGTAGTACTTCAACCTATATTAATCATAACATGTCTATCAACTCCTAGCTTATTAACGTGAAATAATACTAAGTGCTAAGTCTCTTATTCTACAGAAATTTGCGCAACACTTCCTTTGTTTCTACGTACTTTTCCACCTTTTCAAGGCACGAAAATTAATAACCAAACGCCACATTTAAGGCCCAACAATTCAACAATACAAAGGGGATTACACGCCTAATAGGACGTGTAAAATTCTGCCCTACAATCAATATAAAACTGTCCAATATTTCCAAGCCATAATCGGCTACCATTGTCACAACAATTATCAATATCCTTTCAATTACTTTTTCAATCCAATTTGTTATTCCAATATGTTATATACATAATAAATTACAACAACTATAAATCCTTTCTTCCTTAACATGCGACGATTGTAACTATCGACCAAATTGTAACTTGCCCATTTTCGGTTTTTAACATGTCGACATGATCCAAATCTTTTCAAACTTCATTATATATAACACATGCTCATTTCTTAACTACTATAACATGTAATCTTCAATCACATTAAGAAGATGAAGATTTTACCTCAATAAGCCCTAATAATATCCAAGCGTCAAAGTCGATCCTTAGCAACTTTTAGCTCATATTCTTATGTTCCAATCCGCTCCAAGAACTCCTTAGAAGTTCATGAAGAACTCCTCTTCAAGTTCCATCTTCAAAGTTGAAGAACACCTTAGGTTTTCGCCTTGCGACTAACGTAAAAACGTCGTTTTTCCGGGATCTTTCTATTGAGAAATCCTTACAATACCCCTAGGAACCTTGGGTTAAAGTCTTGTGAATTATGATCCACATTTGCAAAAATTTTCTCTCAAAATTCCTCCTTGGCCGAGAGCACTATAATGAGCACCTAAAGTTTCTCAATTATTTTTCTAATTGTTGAAGACTTGTCTTGCAATAGTGTAGTATATATAAAACAATGGAGGGTCAAGATTATAACACTTGTGTGGTCTTAGATGAAGAGATTTAAATATCAAGCCAAGTGGGCTCTTGACTTAGTCAATTATCTCAAGCTCTTAGCTTGCAAGACTTGGTCATCTATACTTTGGTCAAATGACCATTTTTTCCTTGGCATAATTCGAACAAGCCTAAGTAGGGGGTGACACGTGTCGCCCTCCCATTCATCTATAGAATTTCGTAACCCTCGTGGGCCCCACAAAACATAAAATTTCTCGGGTGGGCCCTACGTGACCAAATCCGTAAAATACATTTCCACAATAATAATAAATTCTATAATCCTCAAATAATGCATTTTGAGAATCTAATTCTCATCAACGAACATTTTTCCTTTCCGACGTTCGGAAGATTTTCCTTCGGGAAAACAATTCTTTCTTTCGTACCAATTTTCAAGTCTTGCGCTATCGCGTCTATTCTCTTATTCATGTCCTGGAATTACGGGGTGTAACATCACGTCTATCATATGAAGTCTACAAGTCGTGTCTAGCAGAGTCTTGGTTATAGGTGTGATGTGTGCCACACTTATAAATGGGAGGCTGCAAAGCATTTATGAATGATTTATACTTTTTCATTATTTAGATCGTATAGTAAAGTTGAGTCGTAAGAATTTGGGATAACTCGTGCCTGTTACTGTTTCAATAAGTGATGACTACCAAAAATACTCCAGTTAAATCATATTCGTATCCAGCCATTGGGTAACTCTACTAGACAAATGATACGCCAGAGGGGCAATACGAATTTGAGGTTATGAGAAGCTATCTCACTCATATACGGAGGGGAGATAATGTAAGATTGGGAAGCAGAATATTTGAGAACCTTAGAATATTAAATAATTGTTGAGACCTTAGATATCTAAGTCCTTCTTAAATATGATATTTGATGCTTGAGCTTGGTTGAAATAGATGGTATATGTGATGATTGTGATTTGTGACTAAATGCTTCTTCTTAAAACTATTTTGAGTTAGTTTTACAAATTTATGGGTGCATTAAAAGCTCATGGGATTTGGTATTTTCTATATGATTACATATTAGAGTAAGATAGTTGTACTGTTTAATGTTATGAAGATATGGATATGTTTTCATATGACCTAAAAGTGATGAGAGGTATATTAGTTGTGATTATTTATTAGTATATTGATTTGTGTGCGAGTTCTGTTCTAGTTGTGTTACACTCAGTATGTGTAGGTAAGATAGTGATATTAATTTTCATAAAAACATGTCCCAGTAAGACTAATACACAGTAGGTTGATGAAATAGTATGTGAGTGGTTTGGTACAAGAGGCAAGAATTTAAAATGAGACTTTGTTGATCTGTTTGTCTGAAGATAAGTATGAAATCTTATCATGCTAATGTGTGCAATTATATGAATTTCTGTTTGGCATTTCCTATCTTCAATACCACATTTTTCAAAGGTATTGTATCTCATAGTCATCTGTTTACTTTCCTGTAATGATGTCAAGCCTTGCTAAGTCTTCATGTAGGATAATGTGTTAATTTAGACCTGAAGGATCATCTTTGCCTAAGATGTATGAACCTGATATCTAATGGTTTGATAAAGTCATATAAATTGTACAATTGCTTGTCTGAATATGCATGCTATTCATTTTTTTTATGATCTTGCATTACTGCTACTGGTACATAATCATTTGGATGATCATCTTGTTATTTGTTGCCATACCTGCTATTTGAGCATATAAGTTAAGGAGTTTGGTTCTGTTGTTTTTGTCCAATTTTCATGCTTGCTCACAATTGTAAAAAAATCATCCATACTGTCAATACATATATATATATATATATATAAGTATTAGCTAACATAATACTTCATTTCCTTATTCTTTTGGTCTGAACTGAATGTGAATGAGCTTAATTGAACCTTTGAAGTAGTAAAGAATAGAAGAGGAAGAGAATGTGTTTTGCCTAATCAGTATGCAGACTATTTGTACTTAAATTAGTGCTAATATGATAGTTTGGGAGCTTTTTAATTAGATAAAATTGACCTGAGTGGATATATGTTGATTGAGGTGTTGGGATAGTTTAAACTGACAGATGTAGTTAAAACCAAGCATGGTGTGTTAACTTTCAGACCTGTACATAGACAATGTCAGTTAATTTCATGCCTCAATATTGTTAACTTAAGGTTGTTCAAGCATATATGGTCTGAATATATATCTGTTTTACCATCTTTGTAGTTTCGGATACACGACTGATGGTTTTGAACTACAAGGGATATCATGTTGAATTTGTACAAACCATTCATGCCTCTATCATGAATTCTACTGACAATTTTAGTTAGGCAGTCATTTGTATGTTTTAATGTTATTTTTATTTCACTCATATGTGCATGTATTGTGTGTTGATGTGTGTATATTTACCTCAGTGTTGCATATGGTTGTGATATGTCCTTATCCTGTGATCTGGACATAGTTAAAAGACTTGTCACATTTTAGTCTTAAGTTAAGCCAGAACTCTGTACTTTCCTTTAATCCTGTGATGGTTAGGATGCCCTAAAATGCTACCATGCATGTCAATATAGCTTGAGAAAGATATTTTAATTTGACCCTAATAATATGTTTCTAGTCCTATGCATGTCTAGGATTTTATTTCTACTTCAGCATGACTAAAATTCATTAATAGGCTAGAGATAATTATTTGAGATAACTTGAAGTTGTCCATTGCTTGATGTTGTGTGTTATTGGTTATAAGACATTAACTAAACAAACATAGTTACAATAGATTAGATGTTGTTGATGATATCTTTCATGGGAAATACAAGGACATGTGATTAATCAACTTGGAACTAATCTATGAGAAATTTATGGGTGCAATTGAGTTAATATATATGTCCTTCCCCTGTACTATATGACATGTTATGTGGTTGGTATCTAATTTTGTCCTAAAAAGGACATGTAAAGACTACAGTCTAGAATATGGATCATGTTAGTCTAATCGGTTTCAACTTGATTTCACTAACTGGTTAGCCCATAAGTGGCATGTTCCACTTTTTATGTTCACTCCCATAATTGGTTTATAGGACATGTGTCTGGTTATAGTTGTCACGCCCAAAACATCGGGCCCGTCACCGGTGCACTACCTGGGCACCCTTCTACCCATACAACATAAGTAACTCGCGGAAGGTAAATAATACTCATTCTTTTTCTAAACAAAGGCAAAGCCGGAAAGGATGCCATAATATATAACACCCCAAATGGGATTACACTATACAACTATGTAATCACAACTCACGCCAGTCCAACCCACATATGAATACAAACCTCTAAGAATTTGGACAGTAAACTATGACGGGACAAGGCCCCGCCGTACCCCTAAATATACCAAGCCATAATGACAAGCTCCGGAACATTGGAGCCATCTCAAAATGCTGAACCATGATCCTAAGCTCGCGGATCCACAACTGAGTACCTAATATGTCATGACCCGACCTCGGGCCCGCAATTGGTGCCTTACCCGGGCACCCTAGTAGGTATACATCAGAGAAAATCAGCGGAATAAACTCATAGACATGGAACAATGTAGAATAGGAAATAGGCTAACCGATAAGGTCGTCTTTCAACATATATATATAAATATCAAAAGCCCGAACAATTATATCCTTTATAAACCCAACTCACAACAGGACTACAGACCTCTAAGAGTTTTTGACATAACAACTATGACGGGACAGGGCCCCGCCATACCCCTGAATGTGCATGTACCTACAATGACAGGGAACCATACCAAAAGATAAGCCTCCGGAGAAACGGAGCTTCCCAAAACGCAGAACTGTGATCCTATGAGCGAGGATCAACAACCGGTGTACCTCTACCTGCGGCATGAACGCAGCCCCCCCGAAGGAGGTCAGTACAACAGGTACCAAGTATGTGAAACTGAAAGTACTGTAATGAAATCACAATAGTCTAAAAACAAATCCAGAGACATATATGACAAACCAATTAACAGTAAACTGTGCCTTAGTATATACGAGAGTAAATATGTGTAACGTGACCGGTTCTGAATAGGCAGCCAATGATCAAACTAGGGCCACTTGCCCATAGTATCATTGTGCAAATCCTAATCCTGGACTCTCTTAGTCCGCATAGGTCGCGTGGACCCACATGAGGTATTCCTCGCATCGGGGGAAGCAAACTCGCGGTAATACATAGGACCCTGTCCCGCATGAGCCCCTTGGACTCGTATGAGGGTATTCCTCGCATAGGACCCCTGTCATGACCCAACCTTCGGCCCGCGACTGATGCCTTACACCGGGCACCCTAGTGATACAACATCAGAGAAAATCAGTTGAAATAAAAACTCATAAAAGATAAACAGTGATACAAGAAAACAGGCTAACCAAAACGGTCACCTTTCTGCATATATAAATAATTAAACCTGAACAGTTACATCCTTTACAAACCCTGCCCACAACAGTACTACAAACCTCTAAGAATGTAACCACAACTATGACGGGACATGGCCCCGCCATACCCCTGAATGTAAGTACCTACAACGACAGGGGACTATACCAAAAGATAAGCCTCCGGAGAAACGGAGCTTCCCAAAACGCTGAACTGTGATCCTATGAGCGAGGATCAATGCATCGGTACCTCTACTGCGCATGAACGCAGTCCCCAAGGAGGTCGATAACAGGTACCAAGTATGTGAAACTGAAAATACTGTAATGAAATCATAATAGTCTATATAAAGCAGGAGACATGTATTATAGCCAAACTACAGTACACAACATATAAGCAGTCATGTCAAGTCAGGGACTCACACCCTCAAAGTCATCACTCCAATATAACCATGGGTCTCACGCCCACAATATCAGTCATGCCCGTGGAATTCCTTCCTCATCGCCAAAGCATGATATAACAACACCAAGGAGTACATGAACACGTGTCCCATCTCAGGTCATAAGAACCGTACGGGGCAAGTACGAAGGCATAACTACCAGATCCACCCTGTATCATCAACTGACTGGGGCAAGTACGAAAGCTAGCTACCAGAACCTACCGTACCAACAATACTAAATAACGATATCACAAAGCTGACAAGGGCAAGTACGATAGCCTCTACCAGATCCACCCTGCATCACGTCGCTGACCGGGGCAAGTACGTAGGCTAACCACCAGATCCACCCTGCATCACGAAACTTCGTCCTAACACTGACCGGGGCAAGTACGAAAGCCAACTACGAACCACCTGATCAAGAACGGCCGGGCAAGTACGAAGACTAGCTACCAGATCCATCATGCATCAGTAAACCTCATGGAGAGCTAGTCCATGGATTAACACTATCGACAGGGAATAAACCCTCATCATAGCCGCATACCCGTGGACCATCCATCGAGTCAGTATGCCCAAAAATGATTAAGAATAACATGACCGGCCCTCCATCGAGAGACGCGGTAACATAAGGATACAATAGTTGCACAACAAGGCTATCACAAGCAAACTTAGGCAAGTTACTCACACTCAAGGTACTTCCATTTTATGCCAAAAATCTGGGTTTTAACCCCAAAGTACTACATACTTTAACTCTTTAAAAAGATCCATTTCTTTCACAAAAGTCACATGATACTAACACTCGTAGTATCCAAAATAGAGTAACTATTATTTTAAGTAAACCAAAACAATTTCCATCCCTTCTTTTAAATAAACCAAGACAATATCATGCCTTCTTTTTAAACCAAATCAAGACAATACCATGCCTTCTTTTTAAACCAAATCACTTCTCCTTTTAAAGTCAAGTTACCATTTTAAATCCAATAACAAAACCATTCTTTTGTTTTCATAAAGTCGTTATAACTAACTTCCCATAAAGCTATTATAACACTTTATGTTTTAAACCAACCAAGGACAACTACTCTCATTCCCGAAATCAAGATAACTTTATTCTTTTAAAAACCAAGTACTCATTACTCACGAATGAGGTTTCCCTACTTTTTAACACAATTCAAGTTCTAACATTTCATATCAAGTCACTTAACTTTAGAATCAAGTCAAGGACACAAAAAGGAAATCAAACTTCTTTAACACACGTGCGTCTACCGCACTAAATATTTCACAAATTATCATGCTCAAGAGGATAGGAAGAATCACATACCTCTTGGCAATCCACCAAGTCGAGTATGTCGCGTGTAGAATATCCACCTATAACAACCAAACACGTCTATCAACGTCTAGACTTCTTCGTAGAACATTCTAAGTATATAGTTCCTTATTCCACGGAAAATTGGGCAGCACCTCCCCCCCCCCCCCGCAATCACATAAATATCCTCTTATACCAAGGCCTGCTACCAAGCCAACAACTCCAAGGGGATTACACGCCTACAGGACGTGTACAAAGCGCCCACAAGAATACAACAGCCATCAGTAAATACGATCAATGTAAATCTGATTCAATTCTTTTTAATCATCCTTCCATATATCTTATACTCAATTATAAACTACTACAACATGTAATATCCAATTACAATAGGAGGACATAGATCATTACCTCGATAAGCCCAAAATTATCCAAGATTTATAAGTCGATCATGAGCAACGTTTAGCTCCAAATCCTTACGTTTCAATCTGCTACAAGCGACCCTTAGAAGCTCCTAACCAACTCCTCTCCAAGATTCAACTCCAAAAAGTGAAGAACACTTAGGCTCAAACTATGGCAACTTTCGGCCAATGTGGGGTTTCAAGGCTAAGGGTGTGAAATCTTTTCCAACTCTTGGTTCACAATCTTCCTAACACCTTAAGGAAGAACACTAAAAAGTTTAAGGATTTTTGGACAACTTTAGCTCAATAATTCAGCCCATGGTCGAGAGCTACTAGGGAGAGGGAGAGAGTATTTTTGCCTTGGAAACTCTCAAGTGAGGGATGAAGAAGTCTTGCACTCAAGGGGGGTATTTATAGAGAAATCAAAGGCTAGGATCAAGGCAAGTGTGTGGTGAGATTGGGGGACAAATGTGTGTGGGTCCCACCCACCACATGTCTACACAAAAGTTGAGACAAGTGGCTTGCCACTTGTCTCACTATTTCGGCCAAGGGGCAAGTGTCTAGCCACTTGTCCCACTCATTTCGGCTACATGCCACCAAGGGGGTGACACGTGTTGTCACGACCCGAACCCGGGCCCGTGACTGGTGCCTTACCCCGAGCACCCTAGTGATACAACATCAGAGAAAAACCAGCGGAAATAAAAACTTAAACATATAATTAGATATGGATCAAGATAAAAGAAAATAGGCCAACCAAAACGGTTGCCTTTTAGCATATATATATATATCGACCTCTGAACAGTTACAATCCTTACAACCCTGCCCACAACAGTGCTACAGACATCTAAGATTTTTACAATAACTATGATGGGACAGGGCCCCGCCATACCCCTGAATGTACAAGAACCTACAGACTCAGGGTAACATACCAAAAGATAAGCCTCCGAAGGAACGGAGCTTTCCAATACGCTGAAATGTGATCCTATGGCGGATCGGCGGTAGATGTACCTCTACTGCGGATGAACGCAGCTCAAGGAGGTCGACAACAGTACCAAGTATGTGAACGAAAATATCGAAAATGAAATCATAATAGTCTATATAAAGGTGAGACATGTATGATAACCAAACTACAAGACACAACATATAAACAAATATATCAAGTCGAGGACTCACACCTCCAAATCATCACTCGTGCGTGGAATTCCTTCCTCACCGCTTAGCCTATGATATAACAACACCAAGGAGTATACATGAACACGGGTCCCACCGTGTCATAAAACCGTGACGGCAAGTATAACTACGGATCCGACCGTACCAATAATACTGTACAACCATATCATGAAGCTGACACGTGGCAAGTGCAATAGCCTCCACCAGCTCCTCCCTGCGCCATGTATCTGACGGGGGCAAGTAAATCGGCTACGCACCAGATCACAACCGTAAGTCACGGCGCTCCATCCAAACACCGACTCGCGGCCGACACGCGTGGCAAGTGCACTAGCATCCACCGCCTCTCCCGCGCCACGTAGGCCGACGGGGCAAGTGAATCGGCTAAGCACCGATCACAACCGTAAGTCACGATACTTCGCCGCGTCGACACGCGTGCGCGATAACCTATACCAGATCCACCTGCGTCACGTAGCTGACGGGGGCAAGTAAACAGGCTATGCACTCGATCACAACCGTAAGTCACGATACTTCGCCAAAAATAACCATAATGGTCACATGTCCACAGAATCCATCATCGGTGTAGACATGCCCATGTAACAATGATAATGGAAGCATACCCGTTGAATCTTCCGTCACTGCCGGTACGTCCAAGTAAGTTCTCAACAAGTCAACCGGCCCTCCATCGAGACGCCAGAGTATAGAAACACAATTTTTGCACAACAAAGGCTATCACAACAAGCATAGGCAAGTTACACAACAACAAGCATAGGCAAGTTATACACAACTCAAGGTACTTTCATTTTATGTCAAAGTCCGGGTTTTAACCCTAAAATACTACGTACGTTAAATTCCTTTTTAAAGATCCATTTCTTTTACAAAGGTCACCCGATACCCGTAGTATAAAAATAGAGTGACTAACATTGTTAAGTAAACCAAAACACTTCCTTTTGTAAAATCAAGTAACAATATTATTTTCCAAACGTTCAAGTTTGCCTAATTTCAAATGCTCAAGTTTCTCATTTTCGAAAAGATTTCGTAGTTCATAGTTTTAATCCTTTAAAACAATTTGAGAAACATATGTCTTATGTGTGAGTAGGTTATTCTTTGTTCATAACAATCTTATTAAAGTAGCCATGATCTAGGAAATGTAATATCATTTTGTCTCATCTTAGCTTCTATGCAGATGGAGGTTTCTACTGGTTTTAATAATACTTTATTAGTCAATACATTTCCCTTTATTAGCGCTGCTGTGGTTTGTTCGATACTTATTCTGATTTCCGAAATCAGTAAAACATTATTCCTTTTAACAACCAAGTACTCATTACTCACGAATGAGGTTTCACACAAACATTCATATTAATTCATTTAAGTCAAGCCTCTTATCTTTGAAGATCAAGTCTCTTAACTTCTAAAATTAATAAACCATTCTTTTTATCTCTCTTAAGTCGTTATACCTAACTTCTCATAAAGCTAGTATAACTCTTAAGCTTTTAAAACCAAGCATTATTCTTCTTTTAACAAGGTTTCTTAATTCTTTTGAAATACTTCAAGATTCTTATTATTCAGGCTTAAGTCAAAAGACATTGCCGTAAAACTATATTCAGTTAACACACGTACGTCTACCGTACTATATATATATTCTTGTAAAATACTTCCAGATTCTTATTATTCAGGCTTAAGTCAAAAGACATTGCCACACGTACGTCTACCATACTATATATATTCCTTTAAAATATCATGCTCAAGAGTATAGGAAGAATCACATACCTCACGACGATTATCGACTATTAGCAAAACGCTCCACGGCTATAATCCGGATAGCCTTGTCCACCTTCCAATTAGTACATGCTACTTGCAGAACATTCAACCAATAAAGGTTATAAGTTCATCAGAATACAAATTCTATGTAAGTCTGATTTAAACTTCTACTTTAATACTCTTCTGATATGATTTCAGTTCAAGTCTTTTCTGTAATATTCTTCTATTACAGTTCAATTCCCTTCTATGCATCTTATATTCATTTCTATACAACTACAGTATGTAATTTCCAATTACAATAGAAGGATAAGATTATTTACCTCGGTAAGCCCAAAATTATCCAAGTTTAATGTCGATCCTGAGTAACGTTTAGCTCCTACTCCGGGTGCTCCAACCCGCTCCAAACAACCCTTAGAAGTTCTACGAAACCTCTTCCTAATACTTCAACCAACTGTGAAAATTTTCCTTAGGGTTTCGTTTTTGTGACTTAAGGGAAGTATAATAGTATTTCTGGGCTTTTCGTATAGAGGTAACCTTGGGAATACTACAAGGTATTTGGGCCAAGGTATCAATACTTGGAGAGTATTCTCTACCAAGAGGGGGGTATTTTCACGAGAACAATACCACAAGGAGGGGGGTAGGTTTCGGCTAGCACCCCTAGGAGGGGGGGGGGTACTTTCGGCCAAGGGGGAGGGGGCTCTCGGCCAAGGGGCCTCACAAAGGGGGGAGGGGGAGGCTAGGACGAGAACTTCAACACAAAGGGGGGGGGGGGGGAGAGGGCTTTCAAGACTTAGAACAATTTTTGGATGAAGAAGTTCATCAACTAAGGGGGGTATTTATAGGCCAACCAATGGCCAACCAATGGCCAAGATGAAGCCAAGTGCCATGCAAGTGTAGGGTGAGGATTCATCCATGTGCCTTTATCCATCTACTACACAAAATATCCTACCTAACCTTGACTAAAGAAAAGCCAAGAAAATCGTCCACTTTGGCCCAATGTTGCTGTTACACCCCGTATTTGCAGGACGTGCTTTAAGAACGTACGTAAGAACTCGCAAGTGTTAAGATTTGAGACTTGTAAAATTTTAACGGAATTATGAAATTGTCGGAAATCGTATTATTATGGCGAATGGGAGGGCGACACGTGTCACCCCCCCTTATGTGATGCCTTGGTCGAAATGTGCAAGGGCAAGAGGGTCATTGGACCTTTGTTGCAAGACAAGTCTTGCAACTTGTGTAGCATGAGAATGTTGACTAAGTCAAAGGTCAATTAGTCTTGATATTTTTGTAAGACTTCATCCTAGCCACCCAAATGGTTGCATCTTGTCCCTCCATGACCCTTTATATTACTACTAGTAGAGAGAGAGCTTGACACTTAGAAAAAATTGCACAAAATTGAAGAACAAAGAGCCTTAGCTCTCGGGTTCAAGAGGGAAGAGAAAGAAAAAAATTTGTTTGTGATCCTTTTAGCTCCACACTTTAAACCAAGGTTCATGAGGGTAGTGTAAGCATATCTCAATAGAAAAATCTTGGAAAAAGGTAGTTTTCGGATTAGTCGCAAAACGAAAACCTAATGGTCTTTCTAGGTTTTGTTTGGAGATTTGAAGGATAAATTGTTGGTGTTGTTCTAAGGGTCTCAACAAGCGGATTGAAGTGTCTTGGAGGGTCTCTAAGCTACTAAGGAGCGACTTCGGATTGGAGTTGGATTAAGAATCGTTGAGGTATAATCTTGTCTTTTAAAGGTGTTACAAGATTATATTTTTTTTTGTTGTTGTTAGCTTTACTTGTTGCTAGCATGAAGATTGATAGATTGAAGTTATAAGTATTATGGATTTCTTGAAGCTAAATCCGAAATGTATGCAAGCCACTTGAAAAATTGGATTACTAATTGGTCGTTTATTAGAAATCGTCGCATGTTACTTACTTTAAGATTATGGTGGTTATAATCAAATGCGGCTTGATATCATGTTATGCTACCAATTTGGATTAAAATGGAAATTGGATAAGATTTGGTATTGTTGAACTCAAGGTGGCCGAATTTGTACTTGTAGTTTGTAATAGTTGTTATTCTTTTGTATTGGACTACCTTCTATATTGTGGTGAGCCAATTGGGGCTGTATGGTTATTTATTTGTATTGGACTACCTTATAGATTGTAGTGAGCCAATTGGGGCTGTTTGGTTATTGTATTCGGCCTTGAAAAAAGTGGCAAAGTGAGTAGAAACAAAGGAGGTGTTGTCCGATTTTCCGTAGAATTTAGTGACTTAGCACTTAGAATATTCTACGTTTGAAGTAAAAGGTTAATGGACGTATTGTGACCATCATAGGTTGAAGTACTAAGTATAGCGTATCCTACTTGGACGGTGGAATAGCTATCAAGGTTGGAGTACTTTGGAGCATTTTGCTACTTGTCGATAATCATCGCGAGGTATGTGAACCTTTTCCTTCCTTTGGCATGATTATATGTATGGAATATACCTGTGGTATCTTTTCATGTTTCCTTCCACTCTTAGAAGTTAAGAGGTAGTTGTGTGATTTACTCTATGTAGGACTTTTCCTATCTTTGAGCATGACTAGTTGCACGTATGTAGTACGGTGGACGTACCTCACCTTGATATCCTTTACTAGTTTATGAATAGCCAAGTCGGGTGAGTTAGGAGATTAACTCACCTCTTTGAAAGAATAAAGGATGTCTTAAGTTTTATTAAGTTAAGGGACTTGAAGAGTTTTTGAAGTATGTGATACTTGTTCCGTTTTTAAAACGTATAAGTCCCTTGGATAGGAAATTGTTTTTGGCTAAGGTATAAAGTGAATATAACGGCTTTATGGGAAGTTGGTTATATTTGCTTTATGGAAAGATAAATGACTTGATTTTAGTGAAAAGGCAACTTGTTTTTAAGGCATCAATTGCCTAAGGTTTTATAATAAAAGGAGTCACTTGTTTTCTAAAGGTTAAGAGACTAATTGTATTTTTGAAAGTTATGAGAATTGATTTGAAAGTATATAATACTTGGTTTCAAAAAGTAAGTCTCTTGGTTATAAAAGGAACGTGTTGGTCTAAACTGTCACGACTGCCCGGCCCGTGGATCGTGCCTTACCGGGCACCCAAGTAGTCATACATCGAGTAACCAGGAATATAAAACAAGACAGAAACAGCTTTATAAAATAAGACACGCTTTATCTGATGAAAAGCTTGCCTTTCGATAATATAAATAACTCAAGTTTTGCGATTACATCCCAACTGCATAATAGTACTACTGACCTCTAAGGAAGTAAACAACTATGGCGGGACAGGGCCCCGCCATACCGATCAGATAAAAACTATCTACAATACAGGGAGATCATACCCAAAAGTAGAGCCTCGGAGAAGATGGAGCTCACGACACCAACGCAAAGATCCTAAGGATGTGGATCTAGCACTGCCGCTTACCTCACTGCATGAAACGCAGCTCCGAAGGAGGTCGATAACAGTACCAAGTATGTGAAACTATAAAGTACTTAAAATGAAATCAAAGTATTTAAAACCTTTTCACAAATACAATCGGTTCAATTGCACATAGTGCCACATCACAAACAACAACGAGAATAGGAAAAGCGAATGTGTCTATTCTAGGCCGCGAATGATCAAGCAAGGCCAATCGCCCATAGTATCATTCTGCGTGCCTAGTCCCGACTT
The DNA here is from genome assembly GCA_029844215.1 of Przewalskia tangutica. NCBI lineage: Eukaryota > Viridiplantae > Streptophyta > Magnoliopsida > Solanales > Solanaceae > Przewalskia > Przewalskia tangutica. Next base: position 74,058,077 of record CM056727.1, read on the forward strand.
CCGCACCGCATAGGTCCCACACGCACCGCATGAGATATTTCGATCGGGGCAGCTAACCCCGGATCCGCCTAGGCTCCCGCAGCCCGCATAGCCTCAAAAGACCGCATAGTCTCAACAGACCGCATAGTGAGTCCTCGCATCAGCAAACGCCCGAATGATCAATCTCGAGCATACCGCTGCCCGCATAGTCTCACAGACCGCGTAGGCGTAAAGACCGCATCGAGGGCAAGCCGCGTATAACGATCGAGGGGTAGGTGATACAATAACGGCAATGGACTTACCGGTTAGCAACGTAAGCAATGCAAAGAATGACCCACTTTACACAAAGATTACAAGACACTAACACGTAGCGCCATAACATGTCTACTTATCAAACAATCTTACTACACTTAAGAAATCAATACAAGGCTTTTATAAACAAAACAAGTAAACAGCCTTTTTATCTTCTTAAGTTATACTCAACTTCCCATAAAGCCAAGATAACTCTTACGCTTTTGTTTTAAAACCAAATATTTATCTTACATTTAAAAATGATTCAAGATTCTTTTGAAATGTTTTGATTCTTTGTTATTCAGCTTAAGTGAGGCATTGCCGTAAGTATCATTCAGGCTTAAGCCGTGAGGCATTGCCGTAAGTATTATTCAGGCTTAAGTCAAAGACATTGCCGTAGTTATTATTCAGTTAACACATGTACGTCTACCGTACTATATATTATAAAATATCATGCTTTAGGAAGAATCACATACCTTCTCAGCGAAAACCACCTGCCAAGTTGAATATGTCGCGCGCAGAGAGTCAGCCTATAATAGTCACAGATATCTATCAAAGATCGCCTGAGGGTCATTCTAAACAGGGGTTCATAATTCTACGGAAAGTCGGGCAAAGACAACCCTACCAGGTGAGCTATGTAATTCTACTGTGAAAACATTCCTATGTGACTAAATTTCAATTATTCTTATTTTAATCCCTTCTACTGTGATAATACCAATTTATTCTGTGATATTCTTCTAAGTATCTAATACTTATTCTAATACTACAACAGTAAGTATTCTCTAATTCAAAAGAGGGTTAGGATTAGTTACCTCGGTAAGCCCAATAATATCCTAGATAAAGTCGCGCCTGAGCAAGGTTTAGCTCCTAAGTTGTACGCTCCGGTAGCTCCAAGAAACCTTAGAAGTTCTTCACAACTTCTACTAAGGACTAAGGGATTTGGGCTAGGGTATTTTGGGCATTATAACGGTATTAGAAGACAACTTTTCTACCAAGGGAGGGGGTAGATTTCGGCTAGTGGGGTAGGCCTCGCCAAGCTTCTCGAGGGGGGGTGTTGACGAATTGCTAACAAAGGAGAGGAAGGATTTTTAGACTTGGAAAGCTTTTGTGGATGAAGAACTCTTCATCTCAAGAGGGGTATTTATAGCTCAAGCCTTGGCCAACCAATGGCCAAGATGAAGACAAGTGCAAGGCAAGTGTAGGGTGAGGATTTAGGCAAGTGTCCTTGGCCAACTTGCCCACAAAATATCCTACCAACTCCAAGACAAAAGAAGCCAACCCAATCGGCCCTATTGCCGTGTCAAGTCCACCAATTGGAGGGTGACAAGTGTCGCCCTCCCGTTGGTCCAAAATGTTTCGTCTCTCGGAAAAATCCGCAAAAATACTAAATGACATAGTCGGAATTTTCCCTACGAAAGTGTGGGAAACGCTTTCGAAACGATTCTTCTAGTGTGTTGTGCACAAATAAAACGTCCAAGGCTAACTTTAAAGCCAAACTTTTTGTACGTATTCCCTTACGTACATACTCTGGAAATACGGGGTATAACAAAACCATAAAGGGTTATAACGGCTTTATGGGAAGTTGGTTATAACGGCTTTATGGAAGGTTAAGAGAATGGCTTTCTCTAATAAAGTAATCAAAGAAATAACTTGTATTAAGGAAGGGCAAATTGTTTTAAAGGTACCAATGGCTTAAGGTTTTTAATAAAGAAGTCACTTGATTTAGAAGCCGGTAATTGTATTTCTAAAAAGGTATTGTGACTTGTCTTGAAAGGTGGATAGGACTTGATACTACGGTTGATAGTATCGGGGAAGTTTTATTTGGAAAGGAGTCTTTTGAAAAGAGTGTACGTACGTAGTACTTTGATTAATTGAGAATTAGTCTAAGTGTGCCTTGATAAGTACTTTGGCTTGTTAAATGAGAATTATTCTATTTGTGCCCTGATAAGTACTTTGGCTTGTTAAATGAGAATTATTCTATTTTGTGCCCTGATAAGTACTTTGGCTTTTTAAATGAGAATTATTCTATTTGTGCTCCGATAAGTACTTTGGCTTGTTAAATGAGAATTATTCTATTTGTGCCCGATAAGTACTTTGGCTTGTTAAATGAGAATTATTCTATTTGTGCCCGATAAGTACTTTGGCTTGTTAAATGAGAATTATTCTATTTGTGCCCGATAAGTACTTTGGCTTGTTAAATGAGAATTATTCTATGTGCCCGATAAGTACTTTGGCTTGTTAAATGAGAATTATTCTATGTGTGCCTTGATAAGTACATTGGCTTGGTTAATTGAGAATTAGCCTATATGTCGGTGATAGCCTTTGAGTGCAAGTATTATGTTTTATTGCGTTTATTGCGCCTCTCTTGGAGGGCCATTTGTCTTGTTGTAAGTTACTTGACGCGTCGAAGCTGATGTGAGATTCCACGGGTATGCTTCCGTTATTTGGAGTACTTGGGTTAAATTCCCGGATTTTTTATAAAGGACATGGTAGTGCTTATGTATTGTTAGATGGTCGGTCGAGATAGGGTAAGAGTATAAATGAGGGGTAAACCCCCAAGACGTTATACCACCTTCTCCAGGGTAAGAGTATCAGTGAGGGGTAAACCCCCAAGACGCTTATACCATCCGCTTTACCACCTACTCGGGGTAAGAGTATCGGTGAGGTAAACCAGAAGACGCTTATACCACTGCTCCAGGTAAGAGTATAAATGAGGGGTAACCCCCAAGACGTTATACCACCTGCTTGATTGATGTTATGGGCATGAGACCCATGTTTATATCTTACACTTATAGTTGTCGACAGTGATGTGGGATTCCACGGGTAGGAGATATATATATGTATGGTGTATGTGTACGCCGACAGTGAGGAGGGATGCCACGGGCGCGTCACATGGTTATATTTTACACTTATAGTTGTCGGCAGTGATGGGGGATTCCACGGCCATACTTTGCTATTTTGTGTGACCTGATCGCGTCCCAGATTGGGCCGGGTAGTAAATGTGCCCTCCTTTAAGGGCCGGATTATACTTATGGAAGATAAGTAAGTTTTATAGTAATGAACTTAATGTTTTTTCCTAATCGTGTACATAAGAATGTGACTATAACCTTTATTGAAAATGGGAAAAGATAATAAGGTGCGATTAAGTTCATAAGTGGTAATGACACTAGGATCCGTATGTATTTTTATACTTGTCCTCGTCATTCTTTTGTACGATTATGATCTGCTTATCAGACGTTATTTCGCTCCATATTAAACTGTTGTAGATCAATTTCTTCGGGGCCGCGTCATGCCCGCAGTTTAGGTACACGATTGTGGATCCGCGAGCTTAGGATCTGGTTCAAGATTCGAGACGCCCAATGTTCGGAGTTGTCATGGCTATGTATATTCGAAGTGGGCGGGCCTTGTCCCGCCATTGTTCAGTTGTTATTCCTAGAGGTCTGTATTCACATATGTGGTTGGGCTGTAAGAACTGAGTTGTACTTTTGATTATGTTTATATTATGGAAGGCGGCCTGATCGGCTAGCCTATGACGTTTTTTTTTTATTTACACATGTGGTTATGTTGTGTATGTTCCGCTGCTATTCTCTGATGTATACCTGAACGGGGTGCCTGTGTAGGGCACTACCGCGCCCCGGTCGGGTCGTGACAAAAGTGGTATCAGAGCAGTTAGTCCTCGGAAAGTGTCTACAGACCATGTCTAGTAGAGTCTTGATTATCGGTGTGTTGTGCACCACATCTATAATCAGGAGGATGCAGGACATTTAGGATTGGTTTCCATTCTTCTCACTCTGAGATCGTGCGATAGAGCTGTGTTGTTAGGGTCGTCCCTCCCTAACGAGTTATGTTGATTGCAGCTACGAGAAAGACAGCAGTGACCCAGGAATGACTATGTGGATTGCGTATCCAGGTTGGTAATGATTATAGTATAGTTGGTTTTGTGACATACATCTATACGGAGTTATGTAGGAGGGTCAGACGCGTGTTGCCTAGAATGATTTTTGATTTCCAGGAATTGGTAAAGACTAACTAGATACCGGGAAGGTATGGAATAGTTAATGAATTTTCGCCGAGGTTTTGTGTTTTATTTCGAGATATTTGGGAAAGGATGAGCTGTCTGATAGGGTAGTGAACCCTTAAGAAGCCATGTTAAGGAACTTAACGGAATGTCATGTAAACAGATTAAGCTGCGTAGTAGGCTTAAGAAAATTGTACGGATGAGGTCCGTATAGAGTAAGTAATGGTTCTTGTGATCAACGACACGATATGGTTTTAGGAGAAGTTTTTGTACCCGTTTACGGGGAGACTTATAAGATAGACTTGGAGCATGGAAATTGCGAGCCTAAGATTGTTGACATCACGAGACCTTAGATGCAAGGTCTTCTGGGTAGAAAGATTTATTATAGACCAAAATAAGAGTTAAGTGCGGGCGGGTGAGGACACATACGGTCGCCCCATAGCCCGAAATAGAGTGGGATCGGTTGGTAGTAGTTTCGCCACGTGTGAGTCACGGTGCAAGGCCCAAGTCTAGCTAATTGTTTTACGGGTTCGTGGACGCGTTCCACCGAACTGTGTCGTGAGTCGGAAATGGCCTTATATTGTTTTATAGTGACTCCAAAGATTAGAGGCCAGAATCGGGAAGTTATGTATGTATGCTAGTATGAGTTGGAAGTACGGAAAGAGTGCGACCAGTAAGAAAGATAGCAACCAAGTGTAAAGGAGTAGAGCCTGAATCCATAAGAACCTTTCGAGGTGACTACACCCGTGAGTGTGTGGGGTGGTAGCTGAGCGGGAATATGGGATTTTCCCGGTGACGATACGGTCGTCAGACCCTAGTAGACTTAGTAGAGATGATTACGACAGACTTTGAAGTCATTATGAGTATGGACTAGTTGGCTTCGTGAGTGCCAAGGTTGACATCTTAGTAAAAGTATTGTTATGTGGCCATGGGTGGCATATGTAGTAATGGGCGGTGCAAGAGAGGAGACTATGTCGCAAATTATAAAGATTGACTCCGAAAGAACATTCGAGGACGAATGTTTCTAAGGGGGGAAGAATGTTACACCCCGTATTTGTAGGACGTGCTTTAAGAACGTACGTAAGAACTCGCAAGTGTTAAGATTTGAGACTTGTAAAATTTTAACGGAATTATGAAATTGTCGGAAATCGTATTATTATGGCGAATGGGAGGGCGACACGTGTCACCCCCCCTTATGTGATGCCTTGGTCGAAATGTGCAAGGGCAAGAGGGTCATTGGACCTTTGTTACAAGACAAGTCTTGCAACTTGTGTAGCATGAGAAAGTTGACTAAGTCAAAGGTCAATTAGTCTTGATATTTTTGTAAGACTTCATCCTAGCCACCCAAATGGTTGCATCTTGTCCCTCCATGACCCTTTATATTACTACTAGTAGAGAGAGAGCTTGACACTTAGAAAAAATTGCACAAAATTGAAGAACAAAGAGCCTTAGCTCTCGGGTTCAAGAGGGAAGAGAAAGAAAAAAATTTGATTGTGATCCTTTTAGCTCCACACTTTAAACCAAGGTTCATGAGGGTAGTGTAAGTATATCTCAATATAAAAATCTTGGAAAAAGGTAGTTTTCGGATTAGTCGCAAAACGAAAACCTAATGGTCTTTCTAGGTTTTGTTTGGAGATTTGAAGGATAAATTGTTGGTGTTGTTCTAAGGGTCTCAACAAGCGGATTGAAGTGTCTTGGAGGGGCTCTAAGCTACTAAGGAGCGACTTCGGATTGGAGTTGGATTAAGAATCGTTGAGGTATAATCTTGTCTTTTAAAGGTGTTACAAGATTATATATTTTTTTGTTGTTATTAGCTTTACTTGTTGCTAGCATGAAGATTGATAGGTTGAAGTTATAAGTATTATGGATTGCTTGAAGCTAAATCCGAAATGTATGCAAGCCACTTGAAAAATTGGATTACTAATTGGTTGTTTATTAGAAATCGTCGCATGTTACTTACTTTAAGATTATGATGGTTATAATCAAATGCGGCTTGATATCATGTTATGCTACCAATTTGGATTGAAATGGAAATTGGATAAGATTTGGTATTGTTGAACTCAAGGTGGCCGAATTTGTACTTGTAATTTGTAATAGTTGTTATTCTTTTGTATTGGACTACCTTCTATATTGTGGTGAGCCAATTGGGGCTGTATGGTTATTTATTTGTATTGGACTACCTTATAGATTGTGGTGAGCCAATTGGGGCTGTTTGGTTATTGTATTCGGCCTTGAAAAAGGTGGCAAAGTGAGTAGAAACAAAGGAGGTGCTGTCCGATTTTCCGTAGAATTTAGTGACTTAACACTTAGAATATTCTACGTTTGAAGTAAGAGGTTAATGGACGTATTGTGACCATCATAGGTTGAAGTACTAAGTATAGCGTATCCTACTTGGACGGTGGAATAGCTATCAAGGTTGGAGTACTTTGGAGCATTTTGCTACTTGTCGATAATCATCGCGAGGTATGTGAACCTTTTCCTTCCTTTGGCATGATTCTATGTATGGAATATACCTGTGGTATCTTTTCATGTTTCCTTCCACTCTTAGAAGTTAAGAGGTAGTTGTGTGATTTACTCTATGTAGGACTTTTCCTATCTTTGAGCATGACTAGTTGCACGTATGTAGTACGGTGGACGTACCTCACCTTGATATCCTTTACTAGTTTATGAATAGCCAAGTCGGGTGAGTTAGGAGATTAACTCACCTCTTTGAAAGAATAAAGGATGTCTTAAGTTTTATTAAGTTAAGGGACTTGAAGAGTTTTTGAAGTATGTGATACTTGTTCCGTTTTTAAAACGTATAAGTCCCTTGGATAGGAAATTGTTTTTGGCTAAGGTATAAAGTGAATATAACGACTTTATGGGAAGTTGGTTATATTTGCTTTATGGAAAGATAAATGACTTGATTTTAGTGAAAAGGCAACTTGTTTTTAAGGCATCAATTGCCTAAGGTTTTATAATAAAAGGAGTCACTTGTTTTCTAAAGGTTAAGAGACTAATTGTATTTTTGAAAGTTATGAGAATTGATTTGAAAGTATATAATACTTGGTTTCAAAAAGTAGAAGTCTCTTGGTTATAAAAGGAACGTGTTGGTCTAAACCATAAAGGGTTATAACGGCTTTATGGGAAGTTGGTTATAACGGCTTTATGGAAGGTTAAGAGAATGGCTTTCTCTAATAAAGTAATCAAAGAAATAACTTGTATTAAGGAAGGGCAAATTGTTTTAAAGGTACCAATGGCTTAAGGTTTTTAATAAAGAAGTCACTTGATTTAGAAGCCGGTAATTGTATTTCTAAAAAGGTATTGTGACTTGTCTTGAAAGGTGGATAGGACTTGATACTACGGTTGATAGTATCGGGGAAGTTTTATTTGGAAAGGAGTCTTTTGAAAAGAGTGTACGTACGTAGTACTTTGATTAATTGAGAATTAGTCTAAGTGTGCCTTGATAAGTACTTTGGCTTGTTAAATGAGAATTATTCTATTTGTGCCCTGATAAGTACTTTGGCTTGTTAAATGAGAATTATTCTATTTTGTGCCCTGATAAGTACTTTGGCTTGTTAAATGAGAATTATTCTATTTGTGCCCTGATAAGTACTTTGGCTTGTTAAATGAGAATTATTCTATTTGTGCCCTGATAAGTACTTTGGCTTGTTAAATGAGAATTATTCTATTTGTGCCCTGATAAGTACTTTGGCTTGTTAAATGAGAATTATTCTATTTGTGCCCTGATAAGTACTTTGGCTTGTTAAATGAGAATTATTCTATGTGTGCCCTGATAAGTACTTTGGCTTGTTAAATGAGAATTATTCTATGTGTGCCTTGATAAGTACATTGGCTTGGTTAATTGAGAATTAGCCTATATGTGCTGGTGATAGCCTTTGAGTGCAAGTATTATGTTTTATTGCGTTGCCGCGCCTCTCGGTTGGAGGGTCGGCTGTCTTGTTGTAAGTTACTTGGACGTACCGACAGTGATGTGGGATTCCACGGGTATGCTTCCGTTATTTGGAGTACTTGGGTTAAATTCCCGGATTTTTTATAAAGGACATGGTAGTGCTTATGTATTGTTAGATGGTCGGTCGAGATAGGGTAAGAGTATAAATGAGGGGTAAACCCCCAAGACGTTATACCACCTTCTCCAGGGTAAGAGTATCAGTGAGGTAAACCCCCAAGACGCTATACCACCGCTTTACCACCTACTCCCGTGGTAAGAGTATCGGTGAGGGTAAACCCCAAGGCCTATACCACTGCTCGGGGTAAGAGTATAAATGAGGGTAACCCCAAGACGTTATACCACCTTGATTGATGTTATGGGCATGAGACCCGTGTTTATATCTTACACTTATTCTTTCGCCGGTGATGTGGGATTCCACAGGCGGGAGATATATATGTATATGGTGTATGTATGCGCAAGCGGTGAGGTGGGATGCCCGGCGCGTCACGTGGTTATATTTTACACTTATAGCTGCCGGCGATGATGGGGATTCCACGGCCACACTTTGCTATTTTGTGTGATTCGATCGCGTCCCAGTTGGTAGGGTAGTAAATGTGCCCTCCTTTAAGGGCCGGATTATACTTATGGAAGATAAGTAAGTTTTATAGTAATGAACTTAATGATTTTTCCTAATCGTGTACATAAGAATGTGACTATAACCTTTATTGAAAATGGGAAAAGATAATAAGGTGCGATTAAGTTCATAAGTGGTAATGACACGACCGGATCTGGTATGTATTTTTATACTTGTCCCTGTCATTCTTTTGTCTGATTATGATCATTTCTTATCGTTATTTCTGTTCCATATTCGCATTTGTTATGCGACCCCCTTGGCTGCGTTCATGCCGCGAGTTTAGGTACGATTGTGGATCCGCGAGCTTAGGATCTGGTTCGGCATTGAGCGGCTCAATGTTCGGAGTTGTCATGGCTATGTATATTGAAGTGCGGCGGGGCCTTGTCCATACGATTATTCGATTGTTATTCCTAGAGGTCTGTATTCACATATGTGGTTGGGCTGTAAGAACTGAGTTGTACTTTTGATTATGTTTATATTATGGAAGGCGGCCTGATCGGCTAGCCTATGACGTTTTTTTTATTTACACATGTGGTTATGTTGTGTATGTTCCGCTGCTATTCTCTGATGTATACGAGCAGGGTGCGGGTAGGGCACCGTCCGCGGCTCCCGGTCGGTCGTGGCGATTGTCGTCAATGAGGGTGACAAGTGTCACCTCCGTTGGTCCAAAATATTTCATCTCTCGGAAAAATCCGCAAAAATAATAAATGACATAGCCGGAATTTTCCCTTCGCAAAGTTTGTAAAACGTTTCGTCGGAAAACGACTCTTTTCGCTAGTTGTGTACAAATTTCGCCACTTTGCCTACTTAAGGCTTAAACTTTTGTACGTACGTCCTCACGTACATACTCTGGAAATACGGGGTATAACATTCTCCCCTCCTTAGAAACATTCGTCCCGAATGTTCCTTCTTAAGACAGATAACGATCAAGTTCCTCATAGCTTAACCAGTTTGCAAATGCCGCACATTGTCACAGAATAACATGCGCGCAAATACTTAAATCCAAGCCAACGAGGAATCGCCTCGACGATGCAAAACAGTACCAACTCTCGCTTCTGGTCCAAAGGATACTCTCTTCGCACATTCATTTCACAAAAAAGATTACTTCCATCTTTCAGCTCAAGTTCACTTCTTTCCTTTCTCGTCGTACCCTTCTCGAACACTCGAACTCTTCCTAGTACACGTACCACACTTCAGTCAACGCTTCTGTTGCCAAAATTTTGGAGTCTCTACCTCCAACTTGGTCATCTTACTAGCTTCAATTTCCTCTAAGGCCATTCCCGGCCTTTAACCGATTCTGGTCGAACGCATCCACGAATTCATACGATGGTTAACTAAACTTGGGCCTAGCATCCTCGTGATCCTACCACCTGGCGGGACCACCTCGAACTGACCCCACCACAAACCGGGTTGCGGGTTGACCCGTGAATGGTCCTCAACCCGACCCCATAACCGCGCCAAACTCTTGTTCCCCGATCCGGAACAATCTTACTAATTTACGTCATGAAAGCTACCACTTCCATTTTACACCACCCAAGGAAATTTTCCCATAATTACTCCACGTATACTTATACATTCTGACAAAGATCACCCGCAAAATCTTGTACTCAAGACGGCCTTACATCTAAGGTCTTAACTGTAATATTCTAAGGTTCAAAATTTTCTCATCCCCAGACTTACCCTTTCACTAACCAAGCTTCTAAATCACATTTTAGCACAAAGCTATCCGAACATAACACTAAACACATCATCATAACATCAATACATACAAATCTCTAGAGGGTTAAGGATATACCTGAAAATAGGCGGTTCAAAGGACCGCTAAAACTGGGAACTTCCACCGCGACCTCTACCGTGGCCTGCCGGTGTATGAACATCCTGCCTAGCTATGGAAGGTGAAGAACCCGCAACTGATCTAGTAGTCTGTGCTATCCCACCAGTGCTACCCCTGGTCGGACAGTCTCTCGTCAAATGGCCCTGTCGGCCGCAAGTATAGCAATCTCCCAAACCAGTACGACATTCCCCCCTATGGGCTTTACCACAACGGCCACACTGAGATACGGGTGGCCTCATCCGGCGAGCACTTCTACTCCCCTGAAAATCTGAAACCTAATAGCCCTGACCGGCTCCTGAATATCCCAGACGCTCCGACGACGGTGGGGGACCACTTGGTACTGGCGGAGGCGCATAATCGCGCTTCTTTGGCGGTCCCCCTCGAAAGTCAACAAAGGACCTGTTGTTCGACCTCTTCGCGATCTCGGTCATTCCGTCGATCTCTCCGCCTCACATCCAAGTGCATAAGCTCAGATGCGGGCAATGTCCATGTACGGTGAAGAGCTACACGAACAACTCTGCTAGGTAATCATCGAGCCTGTAACATATCGGTGCACTCGATCCTCCATACTAGCTACTAACGCGGACGTCGCCAATGAGTCAAACTCACATTATACTCCCGAATCAGACGCCGCCTTGCCGCAATACCAAAAATCGCCGGCGAGCCCTCCTCATCCGCGAGGCAAGAAATGTGCAAGAAATGCCACGAGAACTCGTCCCATATAGTGGAAGTGCATTCTCTCCCGGGACAGCTCCATGAATCAAACGATCATTGCGGTATCACGCAGCCGTCTGAACCTAGGACCACCGACTGGTCTCCGATGCCTTGATCACTCTCATGATCCGTTATGGCTTCGGATGAACTCCTGCGGATCATCCTCGTGCCTCGACCCATAAAACTCGGCGGACTACAACTCGAAAATCCGTAGCCTCAAACTATCGATCTAGGGTGAACCGGTGCTCTTTGGGCTGCTGCGTCCGGCTTATCCTCAAGTCTGCCTGACCACGGCAATAATCGGGCCAACTCGCGTAACCGTCTCCTCTGCTCCCGGTGTGGGATGGAGGCTCGTGTAATGTGGTCTCTGTAGAGGCTGCCGCTCTACTCGCAGCTCCTCGCCGCGCCTACTCGCGACTCCGCCTCGCTTGCCCTTCGGGCGGGTTGCCTTGCGCGGAGGCATAATCGTAAAACGAAATACGTCGAGAGGGTCCAACTTATCACACGATCTCGAGAATGAGAAGAATGGAAACTAATCCTAAATGTCTGCAGCCTCACGATTATAGATGTGGTGCACAACACATCGATAATCAAGACTCTACTAGACACGGTCGTAGACACTTTCCGAGGACTAATCGCTTCGATACCACTTTTTCACGACTAACCGGGCAGTGGCGTCGTGCCTACCGGGCACCCTAGTGATACAACATCGAGAAAAACCAGCGAAATAAAAACTTAAACATATAATTAGATATGGATCAAGATAAAGAAAATAGGCCAACCAAAAGCGGTTGCCTTTTCAAGATATATATATATATCGACCTTTGAGCGATAATCTTTACAACCCCGCCCACAATTACTCACAGACCTCTAAGATTTTTACAACAACTATGACGGGACAGGCCCCCGCCATACCCCTGAATGTACAAGAACCTACAGACTCAGTGGAACATACCAAAGATAATCCTCCGAAGGAACGGAGCTTCCAATCTGTTGAAATGTGATCCATAAGTGGGGATCGACGGTAGATGTACCTCTTACTGCGGCATGAACGCAGCCCGAAGGAGGTCAATACAACAGTACCAAGTATGTGGCGAAAATACGAAAATGAAATCATAATAGTCTATATAAAGCGGAGACATGTATGATATCCAAACTACGATACCTGACATATAAACAATCATATCAAGTCGTGGACTCACGCCTCCAAATCATCACTCGTGCGTGTAATTCCTTCCTCACCGCCGATGGCCTATGATATAACAACACCAAGGAGTATACATGAACACGTGTCCCACTGTGTCATAAAAACCGTCTGGGGCAAGTATAACTACCAGATCCGACCGTACCAATATCTTGCACAACCATATCATGAAGCTGACACGTGGCAAGTGCAATAGCCTCTACCAGCTCCTTCCTGCGCCACGTAGCTGACGGGGGCAAGTAAAACGGCTACGCACCCGATCACAACCGTAAGTCACGAAGCTCCATCCAAACGACTCGCGAAGGCGACACGTGGCAAGTGCACTAGCCTCGCGACTCCTCCTGCGCCACGTAGCTGACGGGGGCAAGTGAATCGGCTAAGCACCAGATCACAACTGTAAGTCACGATACTTCGCCGCGAAGCTGACACGTGGCAAGTGCGATAACCTATACCAGATCCACCTGCGTCACATAGCTGACGGGGGCAAGTAAATAGGCTATGCACTCGATCACAACCGTAAGTCACGATACTTCGCCATAAATAACCATAATGGTCACATGTCCACAGAATCCATCATCGGTGTAGACATGCCCATGTAACAATGATAATGGAAGCATACCCGTGGAATCTTCTGTCACTGCCGGTACGTCCAAGTAAGTTCTCAACAAGTCAACCGGCCCTCCATCGAGAGACGCGGTAGTATAGAAACACAATTTTTGCACAACAAAGGCTATCACAACAAGCATAGGCAAGTTATACACAACTCAAGGTACTTTCATTTTATGTCAAAGTCCGGGTTTTAACCCTAAAATACTACGTACGTTAAATTTCTTTTTAAAGATCCATTTCTTTTACAAAGGTCACCCGATACCCGTAGTATAAAAATAGAGTGACTAACATTGTTAAGTAAACCAAAACACTTCCTTTTGTAAAATCAAGTAACAACATTATTTTCCAAACGTTCAAGTTTGCCTAATTTCAAATGCTCAAGTTTCTCATTTTCGAAAAGGTTTCGTAGTTCATAGTTTTAATCCTTTAAAACAATTTGAGAAACATATGCCTTATGTGTGAGTAGGTTATTCTTTGTTCATAACAATCTTATTAAAGCAGCCATGATATAGGAAATGTAATATCATTTTGTCTCATCTTAGCTTCTATGCAGATGGAGGTTTCTACTGGTTTTAATAATACTTTATTAGTCAATACATTTCCCTTTATTAGCGCTGCTGTGGTTTGTTCGATACTTATTCTGATTTCCGAAATCAGTAAAACATTATTCCTTTTAACAACCAAGTACTCATTACTCACGAATGAGGTTTCACACAAACATTCATATTAATTCATTTAAGTCAAACCTCTTATCTTTGAAGATCAAGTCTCTTAACTTCTAAAATTAATAAACCATTCTTTTTATCTCTCTTAAGTCGTTATACCTAACTTCCCATAAAGCTAGTATAACTCTTAAGCTTTTAAAACCAAGCATTATTCTTCTTTCAACAAGGTTTCTTAATTCTTTTGAAATACTTCAAGATTCTTATTATTCAGGCTTAAGTCAAAAGACATTGCCGTAAAACTATATTCGATTAACACAACGCCTACCGTACTATATATATATTCTTGTAAAATACTTCCAGATTCTTATTATTCAGGCTTAAGTCAAAAGACATTGCCACACGTACGTCTACCGTACTATATATATTCCTTTAAAATATCATGATCAAGAGTATAGGAAGAATCACTTACCTCGCGACGATTATTGACTATTAGCAAAACGCTCCACGACTATAATCCGGCTAGCCTTGTCCACCTTCCAAGTAGTACATGCTACTTGCAGAACATTCAACCAATAAAGGTTATAAGTCTACTGTAAATACAGTCTTATGTAAGTACAGTTTAAACTTCTACTTTAATACTCTTCTGATGTGATTTCAGTTAAAGTCTTTTCTGTAATATTCTTCTATTACAGTTCAATTCCCTTCTATGAATCTTATATTCATTTCTATACAACTACAGTATGTAATTTCCAATTACAATAGAAGGATAAGATTATTTACCTCAGTAAGCCCAAAATTATCCAAGTTTAATGTCGATCCTGAGCAACGTTTAGCTCCTACTCCGGGTGCTCCAACCCGCTCCAAACAACCCTTAGAAGTTCTACGAAACCTCTTCCTAATACTTCAACCAACTTTGAATATTTTCCTTAGGGTTTCATTTTTGTGACTTAAGGGAAGTATAATAGTATTTCTGGGCTTTTCGTATAGAGGTAACCTTGGTAATACTACAAGGTATTTGGGCCAAGGTATCAATACTTGGAGAGTATTCTCTACCAAGAGGGGGGGTATTTTCACGAGAACAACACCACAAGGAGGGGGGTAGGTTTCGGCTAGCACCCCTAAGAGGGGGGGTGGGGTACTTTCGGCCAAGGGGAAGGGGGCTCTCGGCCAAGGGGCCTCATGAGGGGAGGGAGGCTAGGACGAGAACTTCACACAAAGGGGAGAGGGCTTTCAAGACTTAGAACAATTTTTGGATGAAGAAGTTCATCAACTAAGGGGGGTATTTATAGGCCAACCAATGGCCAACCAATTGCCAAGATGAAGCCAAGTGCCATGCAAGTGTAGGGTGAGGATTCATCCATGTGCCCTTATCCATCTACTACACAAAATATCCTACCTAACCTTGACTAAAGAAAAGCCAAGAAAATCGTCCACTTTGGCCCAATGTTGCCGTCCAATGGTGTCACCCTCCCGTTGGTCCAAAATATTTCATCTCTCGGAAAAATCCGCAAAAATAATAAATGACATAGCCGGAATTTTCCCTTCGCAAAGTTTGTAAAACGTTTCGTCGGAAAACGACTCTTTTCGCTAGTTGTGTACAAATTTCGCCACTTTGCCTACTTAAGGCTTAAACTTTTGTACGTACGTCCTCACGTACATACTCTGGAAATACGGGGTATAACACGTGTCGCCCTTCTACTCATCCAAAATATTCCATCTCCCGAAAAATATCCATAATGCCAAAAATCTCGAAAACAAGTGGCCCCCACAAAACCGTAAATTTTCCCCGTGGGCCCCACGTGACCAATTCCGGAAAATAAAATCCATAAATCTATTATAATCCAAGAAGTCCAAATACCAAATCTGGGAATCCAATTCCCATTAACGAACCTTTTTCCTTCACAAAATCCGGAAACTTTTCCGTCGAAAAATCACATCTTTCTTCCTTTCCAATATTAATGTCGTATTCTTGTACGTACGTCCTCACATTCATACCCTGGAACTACGGGGTGTAACAACCCCATCCCGCATGAGCCCCTTGGACCCGCATGAGGTATTCCTCGCATCGGGGGGAGCGAACCCGCAGAATATGAACAACGTAACATGGCCAGGGGTTTAAGTGATATAATACAAGTGCAACCGGCTATCTTAAACAACATATGCAAATGAAGAAAACCCCCTTAACATAAAAGTCTCAAGACACTAATACCCGTAGTATCAAGACACATTTACTTATCAAACCAAGTTACTACACCTTCAGAAAATCATTACAAGGCCTTTAAAATCAAGTAAGTAAACCGTTCTTTTATTCTCCTAAAGTCGTTATAACTAACTTCCCATAAAGCTATTATAACACTTATGTTTTAAGCAATTCAAAAACAATTACATCCATTTGGGAAACCAAGAGAACTTATTCTTTTAAAACCAAGTATCAGTTTCTTTCCGAATAATGATTCACAACTTTTTAGAATAGTTCAAGGCTCTTAAGATTTAGAAGTCAAGTCAAGGACATCAAAATGAAACCAAATTCATTTAACACACGTACGTCTACCGTACCATATATTTCATAATAATCATGCTCAAGAGGATAGGAAGAGTTCACATACCTCCTCGGCTTAATCCACTGGTGTTACACCCCGTAGTTCCAGGGTATGTATGTGAGGACGTACGTACGAGAATACGACATTAATATTGGAAAGGAAGAAAGATGTGATTTTTCGACGGAAAAGTTTCCGGATTTTGTGAAGGAAAAAGGTTCGTTAATGGGAATTGGATTCCCATATTTGGTATTTGGACTTCTTGGAATATTAGAGAATTATGGAATTTTATTTCCGGAATTGGTCACGTGGGGCCCACGGGAGAAATTTACGGTTTTGTGGGGCCCACTTTGTTTTCGAGATTTTGGCCATTTTGGATATTTTCGGAAGATGAAATATTTTGGACGAGTAGGAGGGCGACACGTGTCACCTACCTAGGTGGCTTGTTGGCCGAAATCCTTTGACATGTGGCAAGACAAGTGGCCTTGTCTTGCAAGATATTTTAGTGTGGACAAGTGGCTTGTGGGACCCACACACACTTGTCCCCAATCTCAACCACACACTTGCCTTCATCCTAGCCCTTGGTTGTCCTATATATGCACCCTTAGTTGATGAAATCTTCCACACATAGAACCATTTCAAGACTTGAACAATACTCCATCTCTTGACCTAGAGCTCTCGGCAAAGGTGCCATTTCTTGAGCAAAATTTGTCCAACAATTCTTAAACTTTTAAGTGTTATTCCTTAGAGTGTTAGGAAGATTGTGAACCAAGAGTTAGACAAGATTTCACACCCCTAGCCTTAAAGAGATGCCTTGGCCGAAACTTTCCATCTTTGGAACCTAAGTGTTCTTCACTTTTTGGAGTTGAATCTTGAAGAGAAGTTGGTTAGGAGCTTCTACGGGTTGCTTGTAGCAGATTTGAATGTAAGGATTTGGAACTAAACTTGCTAAGGAGCGACTTTAAGTTCTTGGATATTTTTGGGCTTTTTGAGGTAATGATCTTAATCCTCTTTGTGAAGTTGGATATTATGTATATTGGAAGTATATATATGAGTATGAGATATGTGGAATGAAGGTTGGAAAGATTTGGAACTTGTTAAGTTGCTAAAATGGAAAATTGGCATGTAAGCCACAAAATGGTAAAAACGTATCTTACTTGTTGAAAGCTAATAACAAAGTAACTATAACTTATATGAAGATTGGAATATAAGTTGGAGGATTAAAGAAGTAATTCCGGCATGATAGCCGAAAAATTGGATAAAGTATGATTATTGTAAGTTGGCCAAGAACACCAACTAGTGGATTAATGGACTGTATTTACATTGGACTGTATTTACTTTGGACTGTATTTACATTGGAATGTATTTACATTGGACTGTCTTTACTTTGGACTATGGACTTATGTCATTTCGGCTTTTAAGTTGTTGTTTTAAGGGGAAGATTGTTTAACACGTCCGTTTGGGCGTGTGATCCCCTTCTTTAGTTGTTGAATTGTTGCGCCTTAAAGGTGGAATGTTGGTTACTGTTATCGGGCCTTGAAAAAGGTGGAAAAGTATGTAAAAACAGGGGAAGTGCTGCCCGATTTTCCGTAGAATTAGAGGGCTATTAATTGGTATAAGTCTTAAATGGTAAGTAAGGTTTGATAGAAGTACTATGGCCATTTTAGGATTGAAGTACTACATGTGGCGTAATATACTTGGCTTAAGGAGTAGCCGACGAAGTTGAAGTACTTGGAGCGTTTTACTATTTGTTGATAATCGTCGCGAGGTATGTGAACCTCTTCCTATCCTTTCTAGCATGATTGTTGTGAACTATGTAGTACGGTAGACGTACGTGTGCTAAACGAATTTGGTTGATTTAAAACATAAAGTGTTATAATAGCTTTATGGGAAGTTAGTTATAACGACTTTATGTAGGTAAAATAATGGTTTGTTGATTTTAAAAGGCAAGAGACTTGACTTATATTTGACTTGTTATAATGTTAAGTACTTGAATTGTGTTAAAAAGTTATGAAACCGCATTCTTGTGTAATGAGTATTTGGTCTAAAAAAAAGGAATAAGTTACATTGATTTCGGAAATGGGAATAAGTATCGAACAAGCCATTGCAGCGTTAATAAAGGAAAAAGTAATGACAATTAATTATATTAAAACAAGTAGAAACCTCCATCTGCATAGAAGCTAAGATAAGACAAAATTGTATTACATTTCCTAGATCATGACTGCTTTAATAAGATCATTAATAACAAGTATTGATTTTTCTTAAATTCCAAAGTAAGGAACTTGATTTCTAAAAGAAAAGAGACTTGAGGAATTAAAGTGTTTTGGTTTAAAAGAAAGGCATGGTTGTGTCGTAAATTGGTTTAAAAGGAAGGCATGGTTTTTTCTTAAGTTGGTTTAAAAAGAAGGTATGAAAATTGTTTTGGTTTACTTAAAAAGATAGTTACTCTATTTTGATCTACGGGTATCGTGTGACTTTTGTGAATGAAATGGATCTTTTTAAAGAGTTTAAGTAAGTAGTATTTTGGGGTTGAAACCCAAATTGTTGACATAAAATGAAAGTACGTTGAACTTGCCTATGCTTGTTGTGATAGTTTTTTTTTTTTTTAGGTAAATGCAAATATTATAAAAGAACAAACGAAAAGAACAGGGAGCTACAATCAGTCATTGAGGGTTCTCAGTCCTCAACGTAAGCATAAACACGAAATGAAAGAGTGGGGATGGGGCGTTCACACAAAGGTGACGTTACAGGAGGGTATTAAATCATATTGTGGCTTCCGAGTATCATTTGCACACTCAGTAGGTGCAATAGTTGCATTCATGGGGGAAATCAAGACTAGTGCATCATTGGGAATGGTTGCCATAAATGGCTCATGTCCCTCAGCATTAAAAACTTCATTGGCCGGGACAAGATCAGGATTCTTAGGCGACTTGGAAAAGAACGACCCTTCGAATTCCACATAAGTTGATCTTCCAAGACTCGTTTGAAGAGTAGACCCTTCGGTTCCCGTAGCCATCAAGTTTCCATACCTCTTTGGACGAGCTGCCCCTTTGGTTTCCGCAACCTTTGAATTCATTAGAAGAGTTGACTCTTCGGTTCCCACCCTTATCAAGTTTCGATGTCCCATTGAATGAGATGTTTCCTTGGTTCTCTCAGCAATTAAATTCCCCAAGTTACCAAGTCTCGTTTGAAGAGTAGGCTTTTCCACTCCCGCACGATTTGTAATACCAAGAGCCATGGGAAATGAACCAACTTCGGACCCTTCAAACTTGAACCGAAAACCTTTGGGCTGCTGCCTTGACCCGCGACCACCATCATGATCAATCAGCATCCCATGACCACCCTTCTGACCCTCCTTCGACCCGGAACCACCCTCAAGATCCGCCATCGACCGGTGCCCACCCAAGCGACCCGTCTTCCCCTCGAGAAGGGGTGACGTTTCGGAAACCGCAACTCCTGCATTCCCAACGTCCTCAACTTCGAATGTAGCACCTAATGAATGAGGATTAGGAGCAGCTTCGGTAGTAGCACATAATGAATGAGGCGTGCCATTGACATCCGCAACAATAGAATGCATCAAATTACTAGACCTCTTTTGGATAAAAAACCCCTCGGCTTCCACAACCTTAGCATTTCCAAGGCCAATTGGAAAAGAAAAGATCTCGGACTCAACCACCAAAGGCTGGTGGCCCATGGACTTTCCCCAAGACCTATGCCCACCCACCTGACCCGTAATCAACCCGTGACTAACCTCGAGACCCGCTGACACCTTGGCATCCAAAGTGGCCGCCTGAAAAAACTCTTTGCACTCAGAAACCAAGGATCGGAGACCCAAGGGTTCAAGACACAAACCCTGAACATAAACACCACCCTCTTGCAACCCAGGTCCACCCTCCATACCCACTTTCGACCCGGGATCACTATCAAGATCCGCAATCTCCTCAGAGTCAGGAGTGCCTACCGGAAACGCAGCGACCCAGACTTCCAAGGTGCTGCGGAAAAGCCCGCTGGACTCAAATACAAATGAACGGTGACCCATGGGTTTCAACCACAACCCCATAACACCATCACAACCCTTCTGCAACCCGTGACCACCCACCTTACCCGCATTAGTCCCGGGAAATCCTTCAAGACCCGTAATCCTTCCAGTGTCAAGTTTTTGAATCGGAACACCAGCTGAGGTTGCCACCGGAAGGTTGGGAGAAACCAAGAGCTGTGTCCTCAACCCAAGACCACCATCATGACCCTCTTGCACACCAGGATCACCCTCCTGGCCTACTAACAATCCTGCAACACGTGTCATCCGAATATTCCACAATATTCGAGAAGCAAACCGCCACCGCGATCCCCCGAAATGCAAACTTCAAATTCATATCTTGAATCTTGTAATCTTGAACAATCAAAATAATCTCTTTCATTCTTTTGGCTGAAATCTTTGTATTCTTTCTCATGGCTAGAAGGAATATACCTTACTCTATAACAAATCAATTAGAGTGAACATAAAATGAACACAATCCGTAGAAAATCAGTTGATGAAAATCCTATCAGAAGGGAGACGTAGAAGAGCAACTAGGAAAAAATGTTGAGAGCATTTTCGCCTAGTGAGAGAAACATCTCTCTATTCTTCATATTTGTTGTGATAGCTTTGTTGTGCAAGTGTTGTATTTCTATGCTACCGCGTATCTCGATGGAGGGTCGGTTATCTGATTGATTGCTTGGACATACTGACGCGTTGGATGGTCCACGGGTATGCGTCCACTTTGAGTATTATCTTGTTGTTTCTTTTGGACATACTGACACGTTGGGTGGCCCATGGGTATGCGTCCACTTTGAGTATTATCTTGTTATTTCCTTGGGATTTACTGACACGTTGGATGGTCCACGGGTATGCGTCCACTAGGATAGTTCCATGGCCATGCTTATACCGAGGTAAGATGTCGGGGCATGCGGTCATTGTGAGGGGTTAAATTACTGGGTTATGTTATTAGTCCATGGACCGCTAATCCATGATGCTTGCCGCGGTGATGAGCGATCACGGGCTTGATTTGTACATGTGGTTACAGGCACAGTTTAGATACTTGTCCTGGTCATTTCTCATGTATCGGCAGGCTCTGGTAGATAGCTTAAGATACTTGCCACGGTCATATCTCGTGAGATGGTAGGCTCTGGTACGTTAGCTTAAGATACTTGCCTCGGCCAGTTGCGTGGCTAGTTTTTGGATCTGGTAGTTGGCTTCCGTACTTGGCCCGTGAAGTTTTATGACTAGCCTTTGGATCTGGTAGTTGGCTATTCTACTTGGCGTCGGTTTGACGACGCAGCGAGATCTAGTGTTCAGGTACACATATGGGTGTTGTTTTACGTCATGTACTGCCGACAGTGAGGAAGGAGTTCCACGGGCATGATTGATATTGTGGGCATGAGACCCATAGTTATGTGTGAGTGATGATTTTGAGGACATGCGTCCCTTACTTGACATAATTGTTTACTTATTGCGAAATGGTTTTATAAAATGATGAAATGTGATTTCATTCTGATATTCTCGATTTTACATACTTGGTACTGTTATCGACCTCGCCGGGCTGCGTTCATGCCGCAGGTAGAGGTACATCGGTTGTGGATCCTCGCTCATAGGATCACAGTTCCGCGTTTTGGGAAGCTCAATTTCTCCGGAGGCTTATCTTTGGTATAGTCCCCTGTCATTGTAGGTTCTTGTACATTCAGGGGTATGGTGGGGCCCTGTCCCGTCATAGTTGTGGTTACATTCTTAGAGGTCTGTAGTACTATTGTGGGCAGGGTTTGTAAAAGGATGTAACTGTTCAGGTTTAATTATTTGTATATACAGAAAGGTAACCGTTTTGGTTAGCCTGTTTTCTTATTTCACTGTTTATCTTTTATGAGTTTTTATTTCCGCTGATTTTCTCTGATGTTGTATCATTAGGGTGCCCGGGGTAAGGCACCAGTCGCGGACCCGAGGTCGGGTCGTGAAAAAAGTGGTATCAGAGCAGTTAGTCCTCGGAAAGTGTCTACAGACCGTATCTAGTAGAGTCTTGATTATCGGCGTGTTGTGCACCACTTTATGTCGAGGCTATAGGATATTTAGGATTGGTTTCCATTCTTCTCACTCGAGATCGTTCCTCAGAGCCGTGTTATAAGTTGGACTCCTCGAGCGTATTCGTATGTACGATTATGCCTCTACGCGAGCAACGAGCCCGAGAAGAGGCGAGGCAGCGAGAGGGAGCTGCGAATAAAGCACAGAGGGTTACAAGGGCAGGATTATGATTAGAGCGACAAAGGGAAAGTGAGGCAGTAGTTACGGATATATCTTTAGCCCTTAAGAGACTTGTTTATGTTGTTATGGTGTGTTCATGTTGAGTGCTATGTACGGATAGCATTGTGTTAATTGTGAATTAGAAAACATGAGTAGTTGAAAAGATGAGTATGGGGACATGGAAGGTGTGAACCTTAGAGTATTACACGTTGAGATCTTAGATGTAAGGCCGTCTTGAGTAAAAGATTTCGCGGGTGATCTTTGTCGGAGTGCATTATATACATAGGGTGTATTAGTGTGATAAATCCATAGGTTGTGTGAGAGGGAAGTGATAACTTTCATGACTTGAATAGGTAAGATTGTTCCGGATCGGGGAACAAGAGTTTGGCGCGATAGCGGGTCGGGTTGAGGCCAGATCGCGGGTCAACCCGCAGCCCGGAATGAGGTGGGGTCAGTTCGAGGTGGTCCCGCTAGGTGGTAGGGTCACGAGGGTGCTAGGCCCAAGTTTAGGTAACCATCGTATGAGTTCGTGGATGTGTTCGACCAGAATCGGATCGTGAAGGCCGGGAATGGCCTTAAAGGAATTTGAGGCTAGTAAGATGACCAAGTTTGGAGGTAGTGATTCCAAGGTTTTGGAAACTGAAGCGATGACGGAAATATGGTACGTGTACTAGAAAGAGTTCGGGTGTACGACAAAGGTAAGACGAGTAAGAAAGGAAGCGAACATGTGTTAAGAGGATGGAAGTGATCATTTTTGTGAAGTGAAGGTGCGAAGAGAGTATCCTTTGGACCAGGAGTGAGAGTTAGTGTTGTTTTACATCTTAGAGGTGATTCCTCATTGGCTTGGATTTGGGTTTCGCACGTATGTTATATTATGGCCATGTGTGGCATAATTGGTTTCGTAAGTATAGTAGTGAAGACTATCTGCCGCGCGTATGCGTTTGGAGACTTAGAAGGAACATTCGGGACGAATGTTTCTAAGGGGGGAAGAATGTTACACCCCGTAGTTCCAGGGTATGTATGTGAGGACGTATGTACGAGAATACGACATTAATATTGGAAAGGAAGAAAGATGTGATTTTTCGACGGAAAAGTTTCCGAATTTTGTGAAGGAAAAAGGTTCGTTAATGGGAATTGGATTCCCAGATTTGGTATTTGGACTTCTTGGAATATTAGAGAATTATGGAATTTTATTTCCGGAATTAGTCACGTGGGGCCCACGGGAGAAATTTACGGTTTTGTGGGGCCCACTTTGTTTTCGAGATTTTGGCCATTTTGGATATTTTCGGAAGATGAAATATTTTGGACGAGTAGGAGGTCGACACGTGTCACCCCCTAGGTGGCTTGTTGGCCGAAATCCTTTGATATGTGGCAAGACAAGTGGCCTTGTCTTGCAAGATATTTTAGTGTGGACAAGTGGCTTGTGGGACCCACACACACTTGTCCCCAATCTCAACCACACACTTGCCTTCATCCTAGCCCTTGGTTGTCCTATATATGCACCCTTAGTTGATGAAATCTTCCACACATAGAACCATTTCAAGACTTGAACAATACTCCCTCCCTTGACCTAGAGCTCTCGGCAATGGTGCCATTTCTTGAGAAAAATTTGTCCAACAATTCTTAAACTTTTAAGTGTTCTTCCTTAGAGTGTTAGGAATATTGTGAACCAAGAGTTAGACAAGATTTCACACCCCTAGCCTTAAAGAGATGCCTTGGCCGAAACTTGCCATCTTTGGAACCTAAGTTTTCTTCACTTTTTGGAGTTGAATCTTGAAGAGAAGTTGGTTAGGAGCTTCTACGGGTTGCTTGTAGCGGATTTGAATGTAAGGATTTGGAGCTAAACTTGCTAAGGAGCGACTTTAAGTTCTTGGATATTTTTGGGCTTTTTGAGGTAATGATCTTAATCCTCTTTGTGAAGTTGGATATTATGTATATTGGAAGTATATATATGAGTATGAGATATGTGGAATGAAAGTTGGAAAGATTTGGAACTTGTTAAGTTGCTAAAATGGAAAATTGGCATGTAAGCCACAAAATGGTAAAAAAGGTCCCACGGGGGAGCATTCACTTACTCAGTTACATAAATTTTTGGATGACCTGAGGGACAACTTTAACGTATCTTACTTGTTGAAATCTAATAACAAAGTAACTATAACTTATATGAAGATTGGAATATAAGTTGGAGGATTAAAGAAGTAATTCCGGCATGATAGCCGAAAAATTGGATAAAGTATGATTATTGTAAGTTGGCCAAGAACACCAACTAGTGGATTAATGGACTGTATTTACATTGGAATGTATTTACTTTGGACTGTATTTACATTGGACTGTATTTACATTGGACTGTCTTTACTTTGGACTATGGACTTATGTCATTTCGGCTTTTAAGTTGTTGTTTTAAGGGGGAGATTGTTTAACACGTCCGTTTGGGCGTGTGATCCCCTTCTTTAGTTGTTGAATTGTTGCGCCTTAAAGGTGGCATGTTGGTTACTGTTATCGGGCCTTGAAAAAGGTGGAAAAGTATGTAAAAACAGGGGAAGTGCTGCCCGATTTTCCGTAGAATTAGAGGGCTATTAATTGGTATAAGTCTTAAATGGTAAGTAAGGTTTGATAGAAGTACTATGGCCATTTTAGGATTGAAGTACTACATGTGGCGTAATCTACTTGGCTTAAGGAGTAGCTGACGAAGTTGAAGTACTTGGAGTGTTTTGCTATTTGTCGATAATCGTCGCGAGGTATGTGAACCTTTTCCTATCCTTTCTAGCATGATTGTTGTGAACTATGTAGTACGGTAGACGTACGTGTGCTAAAATAATTTGGTTGGTTTAAAACATAAAGTGTTACAATAGCTTTATGGGAAGTTAGTTATAACGACTTTATGTAGATAAAAGAATGGTTTGTTAATTTTAAAAGGCAAGAGACTTGACTTATATTTGACTTGTTATAATGTTAAGAACTTGAATTGTGTTAAAAAGTTATGAAACCGCATTCTTGTGTAATGAGTATTTGGTCTAAAAAAAAGGAATAAGTTACATTGATTTCGGAAATGGGAATAAGTATCGAACAAGCCATTGCAACGTTAATAAAGGAAAAAGTAATGACAATTAATTATATTAAAACAAGTAGAAACCTCCATCTGCATAGAAGCTAAGATAAGACAAAATTGTATTACATTTCCTAGATCATGGCTGCTTTAATAAGATCATTAATAACAAGTATTGATTTTTCTTAAATTCCAAAGTAAGGAACTTGATTTCTAAAAGAAAAGAGACTTGAGGAATTAAAGTGTTTTGGTTTAAAAGAAAGGCATGGTTTTGTCGTAAATTGGTTTAAAAGGAAGGCATGGTTTTGTCTTAAGTTGGTTTAAAAAGAAGCTATGAAAATTGTTTTGGTTTACTTAAAAAGATAGTTACTCTATTTTGATACTACGGGTATCGTGTGACTTTTGTAAAATGAATGGATCTTTTTAAAGAGTTTTAGTAAGTAGTATTTTGGGGTTGAAACCCAGATTGTTGACATAAAATGAAAGTACGTTGAACTTGCCTATGCTTGTTGTGATAGCTTTGTTGTGCAAGTGTTGTATTTCTATGCTACCGCGTCTCTCGATGGAGGGCCGGTTATCTGATTGATTGATTGGACATACTGACGCGTTGGATGGTCCACGGGTATGTGTCCACTTTGAGTATTATCTTGTTGTTTCTTTTGGACATACTGACACGTTGGGTTGCCTACGGGTATGCGTCCACTTTGAGTATTATCTTGTTATTTCCTTGGGACATACTGACACGTTGGAGGGTCCACGGGTATGCGTCCACTAGGATGGTTCCATGTCCATGCTTATACCGAGGTAAGATGCCGGGGCATGCGGTCATTGTGAGGGGTTAAATTCCCGGGTTATGTTATTAGTCCATGGACCGCTAATCCATGAATCTTGCCGCGGTGACGAGCGATCACGAGCTTGATTTGTACATGTGGTTACAGACACACTTTAGATACTTGTCCTGGTCATTTCTCGTGTATCGACAGGCTCTGGTAGATAGCTTAAGATACTTGCCACGGTCATATATCGTGAGACGGTAGACTCTGGTACGTTAGCTTAAGATACTTGCCTCGGCCAGTTGCGTGGCTAGTTTTTGGATCTGGTAGTTGGCTTCCGTACTTGGCCCGTGAAGTTTTATGACTAGCCTTCGGATCTGGTAGTTGGCTATTCTACTTGCCCGTCGGTTTGATAGCGAGTAGGATCTAGTGTTCAGGTACACATATGGGTGTTGTTTTACGTCATGTACTGCCGGCAGTGAGGAAGGAGTTCCACGGGCATGATTGATATTGTGGGCATGAGACCCATAGTTATGTGTAAGTGATGATTTTGTGGACATGCGTCCCTTACTTGACATAACTGTTTACTTATTGCGAAATGGTTTTATAAAATGATGAAATGTGATTTCATTACAGTATTCTCAGTTTCACATACTTGGTACTGTTATGACCTCGCCCGGGGCTGCGTTCATGCCGCAGGTAGAGGTACATTGGTTGTGGATCCTCGCTCATAGGATCACAGTTCAGCGTTTTGGGAAGCTCCGTTTCTCCGGAGGCTTATCTTTGGTATAGTCCCCTGTCATTGTAGGTTCTTGTACATTCAGGGGTATGGCGGGGCCCTGTCCCGTCATAGTTGTGGTTACATTTTTAGAGGTCTGTAGTACTGTTGTGGGCAGGGTTTGTAAAAGGATGTAACTGTTCAGGTTTAATTATTTGTATATACAGAAAGGTAACCGTTTTGGTTAGCCTGTTTTCTTTTTCACTGTTTATCTTTTATGAGTTTTTATTTCTGCTGATTTTCTCTGATGTTGTATCACTAGGGTGCCCGGGGTAAGGCACCAGTCGCGGCCCGAGGTCGGGTCGTGACAACTTGCCAAGTCGAATATGCCGCGCGTAGAGTATCAACCTATATAATAACCATAACACGTCTATCAACTTCTAGTTTTCTTCGTAGAATATTTCTAAGCATAAGGTGTCTTATTCTACGGAAAATTGGGCAGGACTTCCCCTGTTTCTTCGTACTTTTCCACCTTTTTCAAGGCCCGAAATCAGTAACCAAATGCCACATTTAAGGCTCAACAAAATCAGATTTCAAAGGGGATTACACGCCAAATAGGACGTGTAAAATTCATCCCCTTAATCAACCAAAATTGTCCATTAAAACTAGTCCATAGTCCAATGTAAAAACAGTCCATTAGTCCACTAATACAATCCATTAGTCCAGTCCTTTAGTTGGTGTTCTTGGCCAACTAATGCAATCCAAACTGTCCAGTTTTTCGGCTAGCATGCCAATAATTGTTTCATTACTTCTTTAATATTCCAATCTTTATATAAGTTATATTAACTTGTTATCAACAAGATTCCTTTATGTCAACAAGTAATAGGTAATGTTTTAACAACTTTAATGGCTAGCATGCCAATTTTCGATTTTAACAACTTTAATGGCTAGCATGCCAATTTCGGTTTTTAACATCTTATTAAGGTCCAATCTTAATCTTCCTTCCACATATCACATACTCAATTATAAACTACTTGTCACGGCCAGGCCGGGCATGGCCAGTGCCTACACAGGCACCTACAGTATACATCAGAGAATAGCAACGGAACATACATAAACTCATAAGATACTAGACATTAAACATCAACAGGCTAGCCGATAAGGCCACCTTCCGAAAAACATACATAAGCCAAAGGAACAGTTACATCTTTGTTTTTTTTTCTTTTTTACAACCCAATCCACAAGATATGACTACAGACCTCTAAGAATTTTTACATAACAACTGTGAGGGGACAGGGCCCCGCCATACCCCTGAATGTACATAAATCTACAACATCAGGGAAAACCGTACCAAAAAAACAAGCCTCCGGAGAAATGGACTTCTGACAACTGATCAGTGATCCTAAGAGTGAGGATCCACAACCTGCTTACCCCTACCTGCGGCATGAGCGACCTCCGAGAAAGGGGTCGATTGAGATGTACCAAGTATGTAAAACTGGAAGTACTGAAATGAAATCATATAGTCTAAAATAAAACTGAAGACATGTATGATAACTCAAATAACAGTACACTGTGCCTTACTAATAATGAGAGCAAACAAGAGTACATTATTCTGCATAAAAATAGGAGGCTTATGATCAAATCAGGGCCACCCGCCCGTAGTATCATTAAGCAATCCTACTCCTGGGACTATTTCACCCGCATAGGTCCTGTGGACCCGCAATGGAGCAATTTGCTCCGCATGAGATTATTTCACCCGCACAGGACTATTTCACCCGCTTAGGCCCGGTAGGCCCGCAATGAGTACAAATGTCGCACTCGCATCATTGGTAGCAAATCCATGGAATAAGTAGTAACCCGAGGTTTTACCCCGCAAGAATAACATAACACTAGCACAACCGGCTATCATACATAACATAAGCACCACCGGCTTATCATACATAACCTAAGCACCACCGGCTTATCATAATTATCATAAGCAAGTTAAGAAATCCCCTAACTTCTTATTAGTCTTAATTATCATGCACTCTCATTTTATTTAACTTAAGGCACTAACATGTCATTAAAAATCCGGGAATTTAACCCAAAGTACTATATACCTTATCCTTTTAAAAGTGACTCTTTCTCGTATAAAATCCCCAAGATACTAACACCCGTAGTATCAAGGCTTGTCTACATTTCAAAACAAGTCACTACTCCTTTTAGAAATACATTTAGGCTTCTAAATCAAGTGACTTTTTACTTAAAAACTTTAAACAATGATGCCTTTAAATCAATTTACCTTTCTTCATTTCAAGTCATTTATCTTTGTTTACATCACTAGAGTAAACCATTCTCTTAACTTTCCATAAAGTTATTATAATCAACTTTCTATAAAGCCGTTATACTAACTTTATGCTTTAGAAACTAAGGCATTTTTATCCTTTAAAAACTAGTGAGTTAATTCTCTAACTCAACCAACTTGGGCATTCTTAAAACAAGTCAAGGATACCAAATGAAACTGAATTCGTTTAAAGCTCGTACGTCTACCGTACTATACATTTATAACTACTCATGCTCAATAGATAAGAAAAGTTCAACATACCTCTTCGGTTCAATCCACTTGCTAAGTCCAATATGCCGTGCGTAGTATATGAACCTATAATGAACATAATACGTCTATTAATTTCTAGCTTCAAACGTAGAATATTCTAAGTGTAAAGTCACTTATTCTGTTAAACCCCGTAGTTCTAGGGTATGTATGTGAGGGCGTACGTACTAGAATACGACATTAATATTGGAAAGAAAGAAAGAGGTGATTTTTTTCGACGAAAAGGTTTCCGGTTTTTGTGAAGGAAAAAGGTTCGTTAATGGGAATTGGATTCCCAGATTTGGTATTCGGACTTCTGGGATTATTTTAGAATTATGGAATTTTATTTCCGGAATCGGTCACGTGGGGCCACGGGAAAATTCTGGTTTTGTGGGGCCCACTTTATTTTCGTTTTTGGCATTACGAATATTTTCGGAGATGAAATATTTTGGGCGAGTAGAGGCGATACGTGTCACCCCATTGTGGCCGTGTTGGTAGAATATTTGGTGAATGTGTCGCGGGCGTTTTGTGGTGGACAAGTGGCTTGCCACTTGTCCCATTTTTGTGGTGGACATATGGTTGGTAGAATCCACACACACATGTCCCCAATCCTCACCATACACTTGCTTTAATCCTAGCCCTTGATTTCTCTATAAATACCCACTTGATTGCAAGACTTATTTCATCCACACTTAGAGATTTCAAGTCACAAAAATACTCCCTCCCTAGTAGTAGTCTTGGCCGAACCCCCCTGTCACGACCCGAACCTGGGCCCGTGACTGGTGCCTTACCCCGGGCACCCTAGTGACACAACATCAGAGTAATCAGCGGAACATAAAAACAATACATGAAACCAATGTAATATGACAGTGAAATAAGAAGACAAAGCAACTAAAGCGGTTACGCCGGTATGTATATAAATAGCAATTTGAACAGCTACAACCCTCTTACAATTTCTGCCCACAACAGTACTACAGACCTCTACGAATAATATGACAACAACGACGGGACAGGGCCCCGTCATACCCCTGAATGTAAGCACCTACCACAACAGGGGACTATACCAAGATAAGCCTCCGGAGAAAGCGGAGCTTTCCCAAACGCCGAATGGCGTGACCCTAAGAGCGAGGATCAACGGCGGTGTACCTTTACTGCGGCATGAACGCGGCCCGAAGGAGGTCAATACAACGGTACCAGTATGTGGCGAAAATACATCACGTAAATGAAATCATAGTAGTCTAAATAAAGCGGGAGACATGTATGATAACCAAACTACGATTCACAATAAATCAGCGTATGTCAAGTCGTGGACTCACGCCTCAAGCCATCACAATAGAACCATACGGGTAAATGCGAAGGCATAGCCGACTACTAAGACCAGCGATGCAAAAATGCCATAAATTATATCACGAGGTCTTTCTAGACCGCACCACATGATCGGGCGCCACTTTCGCGCAATATCATTGTGCGCGTCTATCCTGGAACTCCCGCACTCGCGCATAGGTCACACACCCGCATGGTATTCCTCGAATCATGGTCCTGCACCGCTGAGTATACCGCGTCGAGCGACTTAACCCCGGTATCCACCTAGGCTCCGCGGCGCATAGTCCTCAAAGACCGCATAGTCCTCAAAGACCGCATAGGGCATCCCGCGTCGGGCTAAACACCGGAATGATCAATCACGAGCTCCGCATGACTCGCGTAGTCATAAGAATTGCATAGGCCGTATAGACCGCATCGAGGTGGAAAGCCCTCGGTATAACAAGTCGAGGGTATGTGATATAATAACGATCTGCGGGCTTAACGTTTGACAACGTAAGCACAACAAAGTGACCACTTACATAATAATCACAAGATACTAACACACGTAGCATCCTAACATGCTTACTTATCAAATCAACAAGAAAGTATTACAAGGCTATCACAAACCAATACAATCAAGTTATTCACATAAGGTACTTTCTACTAACAAGTTGAATACCTATCCCCAAAGTACTTCATACATTAAATCTTTAAAAGATACGTTACTTCACAAAACCACACAATACGTAGTATATGAAAATAGAGTGATTATCTTTTTAAAGTAAATCAATTACTTCTCTTTGTAAAATCAAGTAGCAACATTCTTTTCCAATGTTCAAGTTTGCCTAATTTCCAATGTTCAAGTTTCTCATTTTAGAAAGGTTTCGTAGTTCATAGTCTTATTCATTTAAGAATATAATTCTCCTTTAAACAATCTGAGAAACATAAGCCTTATAAGTGAGTAGGATATTCTTGTTTATAACAATCTTATTACAGCAGCCATGATCTAGGAAATATCATTTTGTCTCATCTTAGCTTATGCGGATGGAAGTTTCTCTTGGTTTTAATAATACTTAATTATTAAAAACATTTCCTTTTATTAACGCTGATGGTTTGTCGATACACATTCTGATTTCCAAAATCAGTAAAACATTCTTAAGCCGTTATACCTAACTTTCCATAAAGCTAGTATAACTCTTAAGTTTTCTAAAAAAATCAAGTATTACCTCTTCTTTCAAAATGATTCAAAAATCTTTTGAAATACTTCAAGTTCTTTATTAACACATAACAAGCCAGTTATAGTTCAAATCAGTTACCTTTTAAAAACCACAAGTATTTTCTTACCAACATACAGTGTTATAACCAACTTCCCATAAAGCGTTATAACACTTTTTGTTTTAAACCAATCAAATACATTTAGCACGTATGCGTCTACCGTACTACATAGTTCACAACAATCATGCTAGAAAAGATAGGAAGAGGTTCACATACCTGCGCGAGTATCGACTAATAGCAAAAGCGCTCAAGTACCTCAGCCGTCGGCTACTCCTTAGCCAAGTAGATCGCGCCACGTAGTACTTCAACCTATAAGGCCACAGCGCTTATTAACATTTAGATCCGCCGTAGAACATTACGAGAAAATTCGCACCTCCCCCACATGGCGTAAATCTCCTCCTCTATCGGGGCGGCTACCAAGCCAACCGAGGGGTTATACGTTTAATCGGGCGTGCACAATTCTACCTCACAGAAAAGCTACACAAGTCTACTGTAATACAGTCCTATGTAAAAACAGTTCAGTACTCTTCTTTCGAAAATGTTTCTTATTATTCAGGCTTAAGTCAAAAGGCATTGCCGCACAATTATGTTCAGTTCTATATATAGTATACTTCAACTATATATTCCTACAACATGTAATTTCCAATTACAATAGAAGGTCAAGAGTGTTTACCTCGATAAGCCCAAAATTATCCAAGTTTAAATGTCGATCCTGAGCAACGTTTAGCTCGACTCAGTGCGCTCAACCCGCTCTAAACCACCCTTAGAAGTTCTAACCAACTTCTACATACTACTCCACTAACTATGGAGATTTTCCTTAGGGTTCGGTTTTGTGGTGACGGGAAGTATAATAGTATAATGGGCTTTTGTAAGGTATAACCTTAGAATACTACAAGGTATATGGCTAAGGTAATTTGGGCATTATAACAATACTTTTGAGAGTATTTCTAACAAGAGGGGGGGTATTATACGAAGACAACTAGGCTAGGGGGGGGGTACCCCACGGCTAGCACCTGAGAGGGGAAGGGCTCTCGGCCAAGGGGGAGGGGGATGGTGTTGGACGAGAACACTACTAAGAGAGGGGGAGGATTTTAACACTTAGAAATATTTTAGGAATGGATGAAGAAGTCATCAAAGAGGGGGGTATTTATAGGTCTAGCAAAGGCCAACCAATGGCCAAGATCTTGCCAAGTGCAAGGCAAGTGTAGGGCCAAGATCTTGCCAAGTGCACCTTATCCATCTACCACAAAAATATCCTACCAACCCCTTGACCAAACAAGGCCAATTCGTCCACCCCTTTACACTAACGTGTTCCAATGAGAGGGTGACATGTGTCGCCCTCTCGTTGCCAAAAAAGGTTTCGACTCTCGTAAAAATCCGAAAAAATTAAAAATGACATAGCCGTATTTTTCCCTACGAAAGCTGTGGAAACGTTTCGTCGAAAAACGACTCTAATCGGGTGTTGTGAACAAAATAATTTTCGGCCAAGCCAACTTTAAACTTCAAATTTTCTACGTACGTCCCTACGTACATACTCGGGAAATACGGGGTATAACATTCTCCCTCCTTAGAAACATTCGTCCCGAATGTTCCTTCTAAGTCTCAAACAAGCGTGCGCCAAGATAGTCTTCACTACCATACTTACGAAACAATCACGCCACAATGGCCACGAAACAACTTCATGGAACCGCTACATCCAAGTCCACGAGGAAACACCTCTAACATCACCAAAATGATACCACTTTTGTCACTTTGCCTGAGGCATTAACCTTCTCAAACGACCCAACAAATGGTACCGGACTGCATGCGATCACCGAGGCTGTCGTACACTTCTTGTACACTCGAACTCTTACCACATTTCTGTCACTGCTTCAGTTTCCAAAACTCGGGGTTATTATCTCTAATGTGGTCATCATTAACTGGGAACACTCTGGATGGATCTCCGATTTCCTTCTCGAACATAACACGAAAGACTGGACGCACTGCCTCCTAGGTCGGACGGCAAATGCTAACATATAGGCAACCTGGCCTATTCTTCACATGAACTCAAAAGGCCCAAAGTAACTCGGGCTAAGTTCCCTCTGTATTCCAAAACTCACACTGACCCGGGGTGGTACTTTCAAGAAGACCGACCGTCGGCACGAACTCTAAGCGTCGTCGCCGATTATCCGCACGATTTCTCCGTTTGCCGAACCTCTTCTAGACAAGCTTTACCCTATCCACGATCTGCTGGAAAAAGCTGAACCAACCATTTGAATCTTGCCAACATCGAACCAATCGGCCGTGACTTACACATCCGCCCTCTGAGGCTTTATAAGGCGACATCCGAAAGCGAAATGGTAGCTTAAACACTCCTCCACAGAGACAACAATCCCCACACTACCCCGAAATCCACACGCGCTGGCAGGCGAATGCGGTCTGAGACTCACCGAGTTCTTAACCACCTTGGTAAAACTTCCGGAAACAACAATACCGGTAGTACCACAGGCTCCACATGCGTCATAAGGTGAAGGTAGGCACCCCGTGCCGCCTTATAACCCTTCTGATAAAATCAACACTGCCGAGTAAACTGTCTTTGCTAGAAGACAAGACGGCTGACCTCCTCGGCCCGACTACTGGTCGAAAGCATCCACGAGTTAAATGCTGTTGGTTAACTAAACTTGGGCTAACACCCTCGTGACCCTATCACAAGGCGGGACCACCACAACCGACCCCACCAAACAGGCCGCGGGTTGACCCGCAACATGGCCTCAACCCTACCCGGCATCGCGCAAAACACTAGCTCCCCGATCCGGAACAATTTCACAAATCACATTACGAAAACCTAGCGGTCTTCCTAGCTCGACTACCCTCTTTCAAATCACGCTACTCAGGGACTTATCCCACAAACATAGCTCACGTGCACTATGCACTCCGATAAGGATCAAACATAACACTACACCTATACTCGAGATGGCCTTACCTCTAAGGTCTCTACGTATAAAACTCTAAGGCTCACACCTTCTCTATCCCCCAAAATCTTACTCGGTTAACCCACCATGATTTCTAATCACAACTAACACACTGCTATCAGAACATAGCACTTAAGGTATACTCACCTTATCACACATACAGATCTCTAGAGGGTTAAGGATATATCTATATCTACTGCTTCACTCCCCTTAGTCGTTCTAATCAAACCTGCCCCGTAGGGCGCATAGCTAGGGGAGATGACGAACTACCCACCGATCCTGAAGGCTGAGTCCTCCTACTAGGACATCCTTTCGACACATGGCCCTGACGGCCGCAGGTAAAACAAGTACCAACTAAAAGAGGACATTCCCCGGGATGACGTCATTACTGCTATGGCGGAAAAAACTGAATCCGGCTGGCTGGAACCTACGTGTAGCTGTGAACCGGAAGCTCTGGAGCTCTGACCAACTCCTGCATACCCCGAACGTCCTGAACCCTGTGGAGGACCTTTCTGCACTGGTGGATGCGCATAATCTAATCTGCTGGTGAGGCGACTCGCCTCGAAAGTTACCAAAGGACCTTGCTGCTCTGGCCCTCTTCTGCTGTCCTTGGTTAACCCGTCGATCTCTACGTTTCTCGGCCTGCTGTGCATAAGCCCGTACACAGGCCATGCTCAAGCCTAACTGAAGAACTTACTCTTGCACAACCCTCTCTAAGATATTCATCAAGACTCGCGGTACATCGGTATACTCTCTGGTAGCCAAATCCATAGCTAGTAACAGGGTCGCCTCTTTGCAATCTATATTCATTTGTTCTCGATGCATTGGGCGAAGGTTCAAATGTCATGGCGCGATGGAATCGCTGCCGCCGTGCTAAACTCTGCTGGGGCTAGCGACGAGCATAACTCCCGAATAAAACACCACCGGTGATGATTGGGCTGTGCCTCGTAACCTCTGAACTCTACTTGCAGCTCCTCGCCGCTTGCCTCACAGGCGGGTTTGCCCTACGTGGAGGTATAACGGTAAGGGAAAGAAATACGTTAGAGGGGTCCAACTTATCACACAGCTCTAAGGCACGATCTCAGAATGAGGAGAATGGAAACCAATCCTAAATATCCTATAGCCTCCTGATTATTGGTGTGGTGCACAATACACCGATAATCAAGACTCTACTGGATACGGTCTGTAGACACCTTCCGAGGATTAATCGCTCGATACCACTTTTGTCACGACCGAACTGGGCGTGGCGGTGCCTTACCCAGGCACCCTAGTGACACAACATCAGTAATCGTGGAACATAAAGACAATACATGAAACCAATGTAATATGACGGTGAAATAAGAAGGCAACTAAAAGCGGTTACCTTGGTATGTATATAAATAGCAATTTGAGCGATTACAACCTGCTACAATTTACGCCTGCGATTACTAGACCTCTACGAATAATATGACAACGACGGGGCGGGGCCGTCATACCTGAATGTAAGCACCTACCACAACAGGACAATACGAGATAAGCCTCGGAGAAAGCGGAGCTTTCCCAACGCCGAATTGTGACCCTAAGAGCGAGGATCAACGGCGGGTGTACCTTTACTGCGGCATGAACGGCCCAGAAAGTCGATCTAACAGTACCAAGTATGTGGCGAAAATACATCGTAAATGAAATCATAGTAGTCTAAATAAAGCAGAGACATGTATGATAACCAACTACGATTCCACAATAAATCGTGATCATGTCAAGTCGGGGACTCACGCCTCAAGCCATCACAATAGAACCATACGGGGTAAATGCGAAGGCATAGCCGACTACTAAGACCAGCGATACCAAAAATGCCATAAATTATATCACGAGGTCTTTCTAGACCGCACCATGTCGAATCGGCTCGCCACTCACGCAATATCATTGTGCGCGTCTATCCTGGAACTCCGCGACTCGCATAGGTCACACACGGACCGCATGAGGTATTCCTCGAATCATGGTCCTGCACCGCTGAGGTATACCGCGTCGAGGCGGCTTAACCCCGGTATCCACCTAGGCTCCGCGGTCCGCATAGTCCTCAAAGACCGCATAGTCCCTCAAAGACCGCATAGGCATCCCCGCGTCGGGCTAAACACCGGAATGATCAATCTCGGAGCTCCGCGACTCCGCATAGTCACAAGGCGCATAGGCCGTATAGACCGCGTCAAGTGGCAAGCCCTCGGTATAACAAGTCGAGGGGTATGTGATATAATAACAAGATCCGGGCTTAACGTTTGACAACGTAAGCACAACAAGAGTGACCCTTACATAATAATCACAAGATACTAACACACGTAGCATCCTAACATGCTTACTTATCAAATCAACAAGAAAGTATTACAAGGCTATCACAAACCAATACAATCAAGTTATTCACACAAGGTACTTTCTACTAACAAGTTCGGTACCTATCCCCAAAGTACTTCATACATTAAATCTTTAAAAGATCGTTACTTCACAAAACCACACAATACGTAGTATATGAAAATAGAGTGATTATCTTTTTAAAGTAAATAAATTACTTCTCTTTGTAAAATCAAGTAGCAACATTCTTTTCCAATGTTCAAGTTTGCCTAATTTCCAATGTTCAAGTTTCTCATTTTAGAAAGGTTTAGTAGTTCATAGTCTTATTCATTTAAGAATATAATTCTCCTTTAAACAACTGAGAAACATAAGCCTTATAAGTGAGTAGGATATTCTTGTTTATAACAATCTTATTACAATGACCATGATCTAGGAAATATCATTTTGTCTCATCTTAGCTTACATGCGGATGGAAGTTTCTCTGGTTTTAATAATACTTAATTATTAAAAACATTTCCTTTTAACGCCGCGATGGTTTGTCGATACACATTCTGATTTCCAAAATCAGTAAAACATTCTTAAGCCGTTATACCTAACTTTCCATAAAGCTAGTATAACTCTTAAGTTTTCTAAAAAAAATCAAGTATTACCTCTTCTTTCAAAATGATTCAAAAATCTTTTGAAATACTTCAAGTTCTTTATTAACACATAACAAGCCAGTTATAGTTCAAATCAGTTACCTTTTAAAAACCACAAGTATTTTCTTACCAACATACAGCTGTTATAACCAACTTCCCATAAAGCCGTTATAACACTTTATGTTTTAAACCAATCAAATACATTTAGCACATGTACATCTACCGTACTACATAGTTCACACATATCATGCTAGAAGAGATAGGAAGAGGTTCACATACCTCGCGACGAGTATCGACTAATAGCAAAACGCTCCAAGTACCTCAAGTCGTTGGCTACTCCTTAAGCCAAGTAGATCGCGCCACACGTAGTACTTCAACCTATAAGGCCACAAGCCGCTTATTAACATTTAGATCCCTTCGTAGAGAACATTCTACTGAAAATTCGGCACCTCCCCACATGACAGCGTAAATCTCCTCTATCGGGGCGGCTACCAAGCCAACCGGGGTTATACGTTAATCCGGACGTGCACAATTCTACCTCACGAAAAGCTACACAAGTCTCATGTCTGATCCCATGTAAAAACGATTCGATACTCTTCTTTCGAAAATGTTTCTTATTATTCAGGCTTAAGTCAAAAGACATTGCCGCACAATTATGTTCAGTTCTATATATAGTATACTTCAACTATATATTCCTACAACATGTAATTTCCAATTACAATAGAAGGTCAAGAGTGTTTACCTCGATAAGCCCAAAATTATCCAAGTTTAAATGTCGATCCTGAGCAACGTTTAGCTCCAACTCCGTGCGCTCCAACCCGCTCTAAACCACCCTTAGAAGTTCTAATCAACTTCTACATACTACTCCAACTAACTATGGAGATTTTCCTTAGGGTTCGGTTTTGTGACTGACGGGAAATATAATAGTATAATTGGGCTTTTTGTAAAGGTATAACCTTAGAATACTACAAGGTATATGGCTAAGGTAATTTGGGCATTATAACAATACTTTTGAGAGTATTTCTAACAAGAGGGGGGGTATTATATGAAGACAACTAGGCTAGGGGGGGGTACCCCACGGCTAGCACCACAAGAAGGGGGGAAGGGCTCTCGGCCAAGGGGAGGATGGTGTTGGACGAGAACACTACTACGAGAGGGGGAGGATTTTAACACTTAGAAATATTTTAGGAATGGATGAAGAAGTCATCAAAGAGGGGGGTATTTATAGGTCTAGCAAAGGCCAACCAATGGCCAAGATCTTGCCAAGTGCAAGGCAAGTGTAGGGCCAAGATCTTGCCAAGTGCACCTTATCCATCTACCACAAAAATATCCTACCAACCCCTTGACCAAAAAAGGCCAATTCTTCCACTTTTACGTAACGTGTTCCAATGAGAGGGTGACAAGTGTCGCCTCTCGTTAACAAAGGTTTCGACTCTCGGAAAAATCCGCAAAAATTAAAAATGACATAGCCGGAATTTTCCCTACGAAAGTAATGAAACGTTTAGTCAACGACTCTAATGGGGTTTTGTGAACAAAATAATTTTCGGCCAAGCCAACTTTAAACTTCAAATTTTCTACGTACGTCCCTACGTACATACTCGAGAAATACGGGGTATAACACCCCCCCCCCCCCCCCTTTTGTGGAAAATTACTTCAAGTATTTTTATTATTCCAAATACCTTAGCCTAAATCCCTTGTAGTATTCCAAAGTTAACTCTATACTAAGAGCCCGAAAATACCACTTTATTCCTTTAGTCGCAAAACGAAACCCTAGAAAAATCTTCATAGTTGGATGAAGTGTTAAGAGAAGTTGTTTAGAAACTTCTAAGGGTTGCTTGGAGTGGGTTAGAGCGTAAGGAATTGGAGCTAAACGTTGCTCAGGATCGACTTATAAATCTTGGATAATTTTGGGCTTATCGAGGTAATGGTCTTTATCCCCCTATTGTAATTGGAGATTACATGTTGTAGTAATGTATAATTGAGTATATGATATATGGAAGGATGATTAAAAAGAATTGAACTGTATTTACATTGGACTGTATTTACAGTAGACTGTAGTATTATTGTGGGGCAGAATTGTACACGTCCGGTTAGACGTGTAATCCCCTGGGAGTTGTTGGCTTGGTAGCGGGCCTTGATATAGGAGGATATTTATGTGGTTACGGGGTGTGTGGGAGGTCTTCTTGAATTTTTCGTAGAATATGGAACCTTGTACTTAGAATATTCTACGAAGAAGTCTAGAAGTTGATAGATGTATTGTGATTGTTATAGGTGGATATTTTGCTCGCGGCATACTCGACTTGGCTTGTGGATTAAGCCGAAGAGGTATGTGATTCTTCCTTTTCTCTTGAGCATGATATTTGTGAAATATATATAGTGCGGTAGACGCACGTGTGTTAAAGGAATTGGATTTTCCTTTTGTGTCCTTGACTTGATTCTAAAGTTAAGTGACTTGTTATGAAATATTAAGGACTTGAATTATGTTAAAAAGTTGTAAAACCTCATTCATGAGTAATGGGTGCGTGATCTTTTAAAGAATAATATTATCTTGATTTCGGAAATTATAATAGTTATCCTTGGTTGGTTTAAAACATAAAGTGTTATAATATCTTTATGGGAAGTTAGTTATAACGATTTTATGAAAACAAAAGAATGGTTTTATTATTGGATTTAAAATGATAACTTGACATTTTAAAAGTTGGAGGTTGGTTTCCTTAAAAGATATGAGATATGATTTAAAGATTATGAGACTGATTTTTGAAAGTAAAGAGACTTGACTTATAAACAACTTGATTTTGGAAAGGAGAAGTAACTTGATTTAAAGGTATAGGTTACTTGTTTTGAAAAGAGTAAGACACTTGGTTTAAAAAGTATATTGCTACGTGACTTTAAAAAGGAAAAGTGTCTTTGTTTTAAAGGAAGGCATGGTATTGTCTTGTTTTGGTTTAAAAAGAGGGCATGATGTTGTTTTGATTTACTTAAAATGATAGTTACTCTATGAATGATACTACGGGTATTAGTATCGCGTGATTTTGTACTTAAAAAAGGTTTTTTTAAGAGAGTTGAAGTATGTAGTAATTTGGGGTTAAAACCCGGATTTGTTGACATGAAATAAAAGTACCTTGTGTGAGTAACTTGCCTATGTTTTTCTTGTGATAACCTTGTAATACTTTCTTATTGGTTTGATAAGTAAACATGCTAGGATACAACGGGCGTTAGTATCTTGGGACTTTTTATGTGAAGGGGGTTTTCTTATTGTGCTTATGTTGTTTACGATAAGCCGGTTGTGCTTGTATTACATCACATACCCCCCCTGACTTGTTATGTTGCCGCGGGTTAGCTACCCCCGATGCGAGGAATACCTCATGCGGGTCCATGTGACATATGCGGAACTGCGGGAGTTCCAGGAATCACTCCGGGTGTGTTACGCCGATGCGAGGAATACCTCATGCGGTCCATGTGTGGCCATGCGGATTGTGGGAGTCCAGGAAGATGCCGCGGGTTAGCTACCTCCGATGCGAGGAGTACCTCATGCGGGCCTAGGTGGCCTATGCGGAACTGCGGTGAGTTCCAGGGTTAGACGCGCACAATGATACTGAGGGCGAGTGGCCCAGCTTCGATCATTTGGCGGTCTAGAAAGACCTCGCGATACAGTTTTATAGCATTGTTGGTACGGTAGGTCCTAGTAGTTGGCTATGCCTTCGTACTTACCCCGTACGGTTCTTATGACACAGGTGGGACCTGGTGTTCATGTGTATTCCTTGATGTTATTATATCATGGACTGCCGGCAGTGAGGAAGGAATTCCACGGGCATGATTGATATTGTGGGCATGAGACCCATGGTTATATTTGGGTGATGACTTTGAGGGCGTGAGTCCCTGACTTGACATGACTGCTTATATATTGTGTACTGTAGTTTGGTTATCATACATGTCTCCTATTTTTTTATACAGACTATTATGATTTCATTTCAAGATTTCGCTTTCACATACTGCACTGTCAGATCGACTCCTTCGGGCCGCGTTCATGCCGCAGTAGAGGTACATCGGCCGTTGATCCTCGCTCATAGGATCACGATCAGCGTTTGGGAAGCTCCGTTTCTCCGAGGCTTATCTTTTGTATAGTCCCTGTCGTTGTAGTACTTACATTCTGGGTATGGCGGGCCCCGTCCCGTCGTAGTTGGGTTACATTCTTAAGGTGCAGAGTACCGTTGGCGGTGGTTTGTAAAAGGATGTAACTGTTCAATTTTAATCGTTTATATATACAGAAAGGTAACCGTTTTGGTTAGCC
Source organism: Przewalskia tangutica (assembly GCA_029844215.1). Lineage (NCBI taxonomy): Eukaryota > Viridiplantae > Streptophyta > Magnoliopsida > Solanales > Solanaceae > Przewalskia > Przewalskia tangutica. The sequence continues at coordinate 74,100,646 of CM056727.1, forward strand.
TGTTTTCTTATTTCACTATTTATCTTTTATGAGTTTTTATTTCCGCTGATTTTCTCTGATGTTGTATCACTAGGGTGCCCGGGGTAAGGCACCAGTCGCGGGCCCGAGGTCGGGTCGTGACAAAAGTGGTATCAGAGCTGTTAATCCTTGGAAAGTGTCTACAGACCGTATCTAGTAGAGTCTTGATTATCGGCGTGTTGTGCACCACACCTATAATCAGGAGGCTATAGGATATTTAGGATTGGTTTCCATTCTTCTCACTCTGAGATCGTGTCTTAGAGCTGTGTTATAAGTTGAACTCCCTCTGACGTATTCTTTTCACCAGTTATGCCTCTACGCAAGGCAACCAGAGCCCGTGGGCAAGGCAAACAGAGGAGTCGCGAGTAGAGCACGAGGGTTACTGAGGCACGTGCCCGCCTTTATCCAAGTGGTACTTGGATGGGGAGTTCGCGACGCCGCTAGCCCTGGAGAGTTTAGAGCCAGTAGCTCACGAGACCACGATACGAGTCTCCGCCCACGACCAGGAGCCGAGGATACGAGTTACAATGAGATGGCCCAGTTACTAGCTAGGCTTGTGGCTAGGAATGAGGACAGATGAGAGTCGGAGGTTCCGGTAGTACCAGTAGTTCACCCTAGATCCGATAGTTTGAGATTTCGGGACTTCTTGAGTTGCAGTCCACCCGAGTTCTATGGATTGAGTACTGAGGAAGATCCTCAGGAGTTTATTCGACAGTTACAGCGAATCATAAAAGTGATCAAGGCCTCAGAGACAGAGTCGGTGGTATTGGGTTCACATCGGCTGCGTGATACTGCAGTCGACTAGTTTGATTCATGTGAACTATCCTGGGGGGGGGGGAGCATGTGCCTCCAGCTGGTTGGGATGAGTTCTCAGAGACATTTCTTACACACTTCTTGCCCTCGCAGATGGGGAGAGCTCGGGCAGATAGATTTTTGATGTTGAGGCAGAACGGGCGGACGGTTCGGGAGTACAATGAAGAGTTTGACTCATTGGTTCGTTATGTCCCCGCTTTAGTGGAAGACATGTAGGATAGAGTGCACCGATATATCACGGGTCTAGATGATTATCTAGTGAAGGGTTGTACAAGAGTAGCTCTTCAGTCAGGCATGGACATTGCCCGCGTACAGGCTTATGCGCAGAACACTGAGGAACGTAGAGATCGACGGATTAACCAAGATCAGCAGAAGAGGGTCAGAACAATAGGGTCCTTGGGTAACTTTCGAGGCAGACCTTTTCAGCAGCAGACTGGTTATGCGCCTCCGCCAGTACAGAGTGGTCCTCCGCAGGCTTCAGGACGTTCGGGGTATGCAGGAGTTGGTCAGAGCTCCAGGGTTTCTGGTTCACAGATTTACATAGGTTCTAGCCAGCCAGATTCAGTTTTCCCTCAGTGTTCACTATGCGGTAGGCGTCATCCCGGGAAATGTCGTCTTTTTACTAATGCTTGTTTTACCTGCGGCCGTCAGGGCCATGTGAGGAGAGAATGTCCTAGTAGGAGGGATATCAGTGGGATGACTCAGCCTACCAGGTCAGTTGCAGATTTAGTGGTTCGGAGAGGAAGGGGTGTTAGCCAGAGGAGGCCACCCCCCACCTCGGTGTGGCCGTTGTGGTAGGTGTCATTGTGGGGAGTGTCGTACTACTTCGACAGCTTGTTATGCTTGCGGCCAGCAGGGCCATTTTGCGAGGAATTGTCCGACCAGAGGTGGTGCGGATGTTATGACTCAGCCTTCGGGATCAGCGGCTGGTTCATCACCTTCTATAGCTATGCGCCCAACAGGGCAGGATTTGGATTAGAGCGACAAATGGAAAGTGAAGCAGTAGTTACAGGTATATCCTTAACCCTCTAGAGACTAGTATGCGTGATATGATGACTTAATGTTAAGTGTTATGTTCGGATAGCATTGTGTAAGTTGTGATTAGAAAACATGGGTAGTTGAAAAGGTAAGTATGGGGACATGGAAGGTGTGAGCCTTAGAATATTACACGTGGAGACCATAGATGCAAGGCCGTCTTAAGTAAAAGATTTTACGTTTTTGATCCTTGTCGAGATACATTGTATACGTGGGGTATATTAATGTGATAAGTCCATGAGTGGTGTGAAATGGAAGTGGGTAGTTGAGCTTAGAAGACCACTAGGTTCTCATGACTTGAATAGTGAGATTGTTCCAGACCAGGAACGAGAGTTTAGTACGAAGTAGGTCGGGTTGAGGCCATATCGCGGGTCAACCCGCAGCCCAGAATGTGGTGGGGTCAGTTTGAGGTGGTCCTGCTAGATGATAGGGTCACGAGGGTGTTAGACCCAAGTTTAGGTAACCATCGTACGAGTTCGTGGATGCGTTCGACCAGTAGTCGGGCCGATGAGGTCAGCCCATCTTGTCTTTCAGTCAGGATTGTTTACTCGGCGGAGGGTTATGCGAGATGTTACATATCAGGAAGGTTGTAAGGCTGCACGGGGTTCCTACTTTTATTTTATGACAGACAGTGAAGCCCAGTTTACGGCTATTTCTTTTTTCTGGAGGTTTTACCAGGCGGGGTTAGGAACTCAGGTGAGTCTCAGTATTGCATCCACCCTCGGTCCGACGGACAAACAACGCGTATTATCCAGACATTTGAGGATAGGTTACGGGCCGGTGTTTTGATTTCAGGGGTAGCTGTGAGGATTATTTGCCTCTTGTTGAGTGAGTATTATAATAGCTACCATTTCAGTATTCGGATGGCGCCTTATGAAGCCTTGTATGGGCGGAAGTGTAGGTTGTCGGTCGATTGGTTCGATATTGGCAAGGTTCAGATAGTTGGTCCATACTTGATTCAGCAGGATGTGGATAAGGTGAAGCTTATCCAGAAGAGGTTATTAGCAGCTCAGAGTCAACAGAAGTCGTGCGGATAATCGGCGTCGACACTTACAGTTCAGGTTGACGATGGGTCTTCTTGAAGGTACCACCCCGGAAGGGTGTGACGAGATTTGGAAAGCAGGGGAAACTTAGCTCGAGGTACTTTGGGCCTTTTCAGGTCGTTTGTAGAATAGGCCAGGTTGCCTATAAGTTAGCACTGCCGTCCGACTTAGGAGGCAGTACGTCCGGTCTTCCATGTTGCTATGTTTCGGAAGAGTATCGGAGATCCATCCAGAGTGTTCCCAGTTAATAATGACCGGATGACAGGGGGGGTTATCGTATGAGGATAGTCCTATAGCAATGCGTGAACAACAGGCCAGGCCATTACGAGATAGGGACGGGGCTTCCTTCAAAGAGTTGTGACAGAGTTGCATTGGGGAGGAGATGTCTACAGAGGCAGAGGATGACATAATACAGAGGTATCCTCATCCTTTTACCTATACCTCTAGGAAAACCCACTCTCCCTACTTGTCGATTGGATTGACGTACAGGCATGGGTGTTATATTATGGCCAAACGTGGCATAATTGATGTAGTAAGTATAATAGTGAAGACTATAACAATGCATGTGTGTTTAGAGACTTAGAAGGAACATTCGGGACGAATGTTTCTAAAGGGGGAATAATGTTACACCCCGTAGTTCCAGGGTATGTATGTGAGGGCGTACGTACGAGAATATGACATTAATATTGGAAAGAAAGAAAGATGTGATTTTTTTTTTACGAAAAAGTTTCCGGTTTTTGTGAAGGAAAAAGGTTCTTTAATGGGAATTGGATTCCCAGATTTGGTATTCGGACTTCTGGATTATTTTAGAATTATGGAATTTTATTTCCGGAATTGGTCACGTGGGGCCCACGGGGAAAATTTACGGTTTTGTGGGGCCCACTTTATTTTCGGATTTTTGGCATTACGGATATTTTCGGGAGATGAAATATTTTGGACGAGTAGGGGTGACACGTGTCACCTACGTGGCCATGTTGGCGAATATTTGGTGGAGTTGTCCTCGGGCGTTTGTGGACAAGTGGCAAGCCACTTGTCCCATTTTTGTGGTGGACATATGGTTGGTAGAATCCACACACACATGTCCCCAATCCTCACCATACACTTGCTTTAATCCTAGCCCTTGATTTCTCTATAAATACCCCCTTGATTTCAAGACTTATTTCATCCACACTTAGAGATTTCAAGTCACAAAAATACTCCCTCCCTAGTAGTAGTCTTGGCCGAACCCCCCCCCCCCCCTTTTGTGGAAAATTACTTCAAGTATTGTTATTATTCCAAATACCTTAGCCTAAATCCCTTGTAGTATTCCAAAGTTATCTCTATTCTAAGAGCCCGAAAATACCACTTTATTCCTTTAGTCGCAAAACGAAACCCTAGGAAAATCTTCATAGTTGGATGAAGTGTTAAGAGAAGTTGTTTAGAAACTTCTAAGGGTTGCTTGGAGCGGGTTGGAGCGTAAGGAATTGGAGCTAAACGTTGCTCAGGATCGACTTATAAATCTTGGATAATTTTTGGCTTATCGAGGTAATGATCTTTATCCCCCTATTATAATTGGAGATTACATATTGTAGTAATGTATAATTGAGTATATGATATATGGAAGGATGATTAAAAAGAATTGAACTGTATTTATATTGGACTGTATTTACAGTAGACTGTAGTATTATTGTGGGGTAGAATTGTACACGTCCGGTTAGACGTGTAATCCCCTGGGAGTTGTTGGCTTGGTAGCGGGCCTTGATATATGAGGATATTTATGTGGTTACGGGGGGGGGGGAGGTGCTGCCGAATTTTCCGTAGAATATGGAACCTTGTACTTAGAATATTGTATGAAGAAGTCTAGAAGTTGATAGATGTATTGTGATTGTTATAGGTGGATATTCTGCGCGCGGCATACTCGACTTGGATTGTGGATTAAGCCGAAGAGGTATGTGATTCTTCCTTTTCTCTTGAGCATGATATTTGTGAAATATATATAGTGCGGTAGACGCACGTGTGTTAAAGGAATTTGATTTTCCTTTTGTGTCCTTGACTTGATTCTAAAGTTAAGTGACTTGTTATGAAATATTAAGGACTTGAATTATGTTAAAAAGTTGTAAAAGCTCATTCATGAGTAATGGGTGCGTGGTCTTTTAAAGAATAATATTATCTTGATATCGGAAATGAGAATAGTTGTCCTTGGTTGGTTTAAAACATAAAGTGTTATAATAGATTTATGGGAAGTTAGTTATAACGATTTTATGAAAACAAAAGAATGGTTTTATTATTGGATTTAAAATGATAACTTGACATTTTAAAAGTTGGAGGCTGGTTTCCTTAAAAGATATGAGATATGATTTAAAGATTATGAGACTGATTTTTGAAAGTAAAGAGACTTGACTTATAAAAAACTTGATTTTGGAAAGGAGAAGTTGTTACACACCGTAAGTCCAGGACATGTAAAAGAGAATGTACGTAAGGAATCAAGACTTGGAAATTGTACGAAAGGAAGAATTGTTTTGCCGACGGAAAATATTCCGAGCGTCAGAAAGGAAAAATGTTCGTTGTTGAGAATTGGATTCTCAAAATGCATTATTGGGAGAGTATGGAACTTATTAACATTATGGAAATTTATTTTTACGGATTTGGTCATATGGGGCCCACCCGAGGAATTTTACGTTTTGTGGGACCCACGAGGGTTACGGAATTTTATGGACGAATGAGAGGGCGACACGTGACACCTCTCCCACATGGTCTTGGTCGAAATTTGTAAGGGTAAAATGGTCATTGACCATGGTAGAAGATAAGTCTTCAAAGCTTGATATAATTGACCAAAGTCAACTTGCCACTTGGGCTTGATCCTAGTGAAACTCATCCTAGCCACTCATGTGTTGCAATATAAGCCCTCCAATGTGTTATATAAGCATACTACTAGTGCAAGACTAGTCTTCCAACACTTAGAAAAAATCACACATTGTTGTTCTTCAATAAGACCTCTCGGGTTTGTGACTTTCCCTCACAAGAAATTTTGTAGTTTTGATCCATCTTTCACAAGACTTTAACCCAATGTCCCTAAGGGTATTTTAAGGATATCTCAATAGAAAGATTTCGAAAAAACGACGTTTTCGTATTAGTCGCAAGGCGGAAACTTAAGGAGTTCTTCAACTTTGAAGTTGGAACTTGAAGATGGGTTCTTCATAGGCTTATAAGGAGTGCTTGGAGCAGTTTGGAATGTAAGGAAAGGAGCTAAGAATTTGCTAAGGCGCAACTTTGAATCTTGGAATTTTTAAGGGCTTGTAAAGGTATAATCTTGTCGTTTTAGCAATTAAGGTTTACTTATTGTTGTAGTTATGGTTATTAGCAAGCATGAGATGTTTAGTATGAAGTTTGATAAGTATATTGGCTATTGGAACCCTAATCCGAAAACTAGCATGTTTAGCCTTAAGATTACAATTCAAGTCGATTATTAGTTTAATTCGTCGCATGTTGTAAAAAGAAGGAAATTGTAGTTGTTGAAGTTGTTTATGACTATATAACATGTTTGACCTTAGAACTTGGAATTGGAAAAGGATTGGAAAAGACTTTGAATTGTTGGTTATGTAGTTGGTCGAGAATGGCTTTAAATATGGAACTACTTTGTATGAATTGTGGGGCGGAATTTTACACGTATTGTAAGACGTGTAATCCCCTTTGTTTGGTTGTTATTTTGAGCCTTAAATGTGGCGTGTTGGTTATTGTATTCGGCCTTGAAAAAGGTGGCAAAGTGAGTAGAAACAAAGGAAGTGCTGCCCGATTTTCCGTAGAATTAGAGACCGTATACTTAGTATTATTCTACGTTAGAGACTAGAAGTTGATAGTCTTGTTGTGACCATTATAGGTTGACACTTCTACGTACGACGTATTCGGCTTAGCTTGTGGATTTTAGCCGAAAAGGTATGTGAACTATCTCCTCTTCTAGCATGATTCCTTAAGATAAAGAAAGTATGTCCTACTCCTTAAATGATCCATTCCTTGGTTGTATTTGGATTGCCTAAAATAGAATTTGTTCTATGTATTTCCTTGATTGTACTTTGATGTTTAAATTGTAAGTTGTATAATCCATTTCCTTAGTGAAGTCTGGATTCTTAAAAGTGAAAGTATTTTACTTAAAGTACATAGAGTCTTGAAAAGGAAGTTGTTTCCAAACCTTTTGGCTAGTGCCTTAGTTCCAAAACCTAAGGGTTGTTGTAATGACTTTAGGGGAGTTAAAGGAGTGATTTACTTAATTGTTTTAAGAGAGGAGAAATGACATGATTTAAGAGAAGTAACTTGTTTTAAAGGTGTGAGTTACTTGAGGTTTAAAAGTAGAAGAAACTTGTTTTCTAAATATTAAGAGACTTGAAGTATTTTGAAAGTTAAGAAACTTGATTTATAAGTATGTGATACTTGGTTTTAAGTATAAGTCTCTTGGTTATAAAAAAGAATGAATATGTCTAAAACCATAAAGGGTTATAACGACTTTATGGAAAGTTGGTTATAACGGCTTTATGGAAGGTTAATAAAGTTGTCTATTTTGATTATTAGGCATAAGTTGCCTAGATTGTGAAAATTTGAAGTTACTTGATTTCAAGCTTTGAAATGAGTTTTCTAAAAGTGTAGTAACTTACTTTGAAAAATAGACATACATTGATACTACGGGTGTTAGTATCTTGGGGTTTTACATAAAAAAGAGTCTTTTGAAAAGAATGTACGTACGTAGTACTTTGGCTTGTTTAATTGAGGATTATTCTATGTGTGCCTTGATAAGTACTTTGGCTTGTTTAATTGAGAATTATTCTATGTGTGCCTTGATAAGTACTTTGGCTTGTTTAATTGAGAATTATTCTATGTGTGCCTTGATAAGTACTTTGGCTTGTTTAATTGAGAATTATTCTATAAGTGCCTTGAGTTTATAAAATGAAAGTCTATAGATTTTATGAACTTGCTTATGCGTGCTGGTGATAGCCTTTGAGTGCAAGTATTATGTTTTATTACGTTGCCGCGACTCTCGGTTGGAGGGACGACTGTCTTGTTGTGAGTTTACTTGGACGTACCGACAGTGATGGGGGATTCCACGGGTATGCTTCCATTATTTGTGTTACCCCTTGGACATGCTTATACGATGTGGGATTCCGGGGCATGTGACCAGGAGGCGGGTTAGATTCCCGGATTTATAATGTCATGTTAGTGCCTTAAGTAAACCAAAATGAGAGTGTATATGAATAAGACTAATAAAAAGTTAGGGGGATTTCTTAACTTGCTTGCTTATTGTGTGATAAGCCGGTAGTGCTTATGTTATGTATGATGGCCAGTTGAGTCAGGGTAAGAGTATAAATGAGGGGTGTATCCCCAAAGATCGTTATACCACCTGCTTTATCACTTTCTTCAGGGTAAGAGTATAAATGAGGGGTGTATCCCCAAAGATCGTTATACCACCTGCTTTATCACTTTCTTCAGGGTAAGAGTATAAATGAGGGGTGTATCCCCAAAGATCGTTATACCACCGCTTTATCACTTTCTTGAGGTAAGAGTATAAATGGCGGTGTATCCCCAAAGATCGTTATACCACCTGCTTTATCACTTTCTCCAGGGTAAGAGTATAAATGAGGGGTGTATCTCCAAAGATCGTTATACCACCGCTTTATCACTTTCTTCACTAGAAGAGTATAAATGAGGTGTATCCCCAAAGATCGGTATACCACCAGTTACCGTGGATTTTCTACCTATACTTTTGATTACTCTCATTGATAGTAAGGAACTCAGTAATCTTATTTGAGTAGTGACTTTGAGGGCATGCGTCACTGACTTGATATGACTGCTTATGTATTGTGTAATCAGAGGTTGGCTATCATACATGTCTCTGCTTTGTTTAGATCGTTATGATTTCATTACGATTTCATCGCTTCACATACTTGGTACATTCTTCAGACCGACTCCTTCGGGGCCGCGTTCATGTCGCGAGTTTAGGTACGCAGATTTGGTGATCTGCAGTGTAGGACCGCTTCGAGTTTTGGATAGCTCCTTCATTCGGAGTTTATCTTTTTGGTATAAGTTCTTTCGATGCAAGCTTTGTACAGCATGGGTACGGCGAGGCCTTGTCCGTCATAGTTCAAGATAACTCTTAGGTGCGTATTCATATGTGGATTGGACTGCGTATGCGATGTAATGTCTTTTGTTTATGTATATTATATGGCGACTTTGTCGGCTTTGCCTCGCACGCACGTTAGTTTAAAAAAATGAGGTGTTATTTAATTTCCGATTTACTTAGTTGTTAAGGTAGAAGGTGCCTGTAGGGCACGACCACGCCCGGGTTCGGTGTGACAGAGTGGTATCGAGCGATCCTCGGAATGTCTGAGGCCGTGTCTAGTAGAGTCTTGATTATCAGTGTGTTGCGCGCCACACCCATACACAGGAGGCTACATGACATTTAGGAGTTGGTTTTTATTCTTCTCACTCTAAGATCGTGCCATAGAGTTGTGTTAGTAAGAAAATTCCTCTCTGACGTAATTTTGTGTTACAGTTATGCCTCCAAGGAGGGCAACAGCCGCCCAGAAGGGCAAAGGAGTAGCAGGAGCTACTAGTCATACTCAGGGAGTTGATAGGGCTTATGCCCAGCGTATACCGGATGTTGTTCCGCAGTCGGCAAGTTCTTCTGCGCCAGGTTTTGAGGCCCAAAGACGAGCCTCCAGCTTCTCGATTAGAGAAGACTATAGGTCGCGAGGGAAGCGATTATGTTATTGACCAAGATAGCGGTGCTACAGTTTCATCACAGGAGGTTATTCGCCGATGCACAGTGTGTACAGAGGTAGAGGCCAACGCGAGATCAACGTAAGAGGCTAGACCGGTTGGTTATCCCTGAGTTTTTGGACGAGCGGCCTCAAGAATGAGTGAGATATTCGTCCCACCTACCCAAAGACATACCCCGCATCCCACAGTGTGGAGGTTTGATCCCACGAGGTATTTAAGAGCTGGTCCGAGCTCCAGGGTTCGAGGTTCTCAGAAGAGCAGAGGACTTTCTCAGTCAAGGCCACCTATTCCTCAGTGTATCAGATGTGGTAAGCGTCATTCGGGGAAATGCCGTTATGGAACAGGTGTTTGTTTTTATCAGGCCGTCCGGCCATATTCGAGGGTATGTCCTTTTAGAAAGAGCACCGGTGAGGTGGCTCACCTATGAGGCGGTAGTTGGTTCCTTCCTCCACAATCACGGCCCCTAGGCGGTGTTGATGTCACCACCGGTAGTGGTAGTGGTGGTGTTTATAGTTCTGGCGGTCCTTCGAACCCCATAGCTGACGTGACTACGGGATAGGATCAGGAGGCAACATCTCATGGGGTTACAGGTATATCTCGATTCTTTTGAATCATACGTGCATTGTTAGATTCAGATTTTGCCCTAGCGTATATGTTTTCCCTGTGTTGCTAGCAGTTGTAAGTGATAGTACCCCAGAGGTAGGAATACTTTGATTAGTAAAGTGAAAAGTTAAGAATGTTGACAAGAATGGTAAGTGAACTGAGACTATAGTTGTGTAGAGTTCACAAGTTGTAATTTCCAGAGCGATGTAAGGCCGATAGGGAAGGATGTCTGAGAAATACTTTGGCTTATGTGACGAACCTCTAGTGAATGGGAGGATAGGGTGAGAAGTACCTTGAGATAAGAGAAAGATTTATTTCAGACTAAGAATGAGAAGTTAAGTATGACAAGTAAGGAAAGAAAGGAACCTCTAAGGATCCCGTGTTTTAGAGGACTGTAACCTTCGAGTTTTGTGAGAAGGGGTCGCGGACGGAAGGTCCATTGATATGTTTACGTATGTTGTGGTGGACATGTGTAGCATCGTTGGTCTTGTGCAGTTTTGATTGATGGGCATAGTATAGAGTTTATGCCGGAGTTTGTATAGATTGAAAACCGGTTAAGAACATTCGGGGACGAATGTTTCTAAGGGGGGAAGAATGTTACACCCCGTAAGTCCAGGACATGTAAAAGAGAATGTACGTAAGGAATCAAGACTTGGAAATTGTACGAAAGGAATAATTGTTTTGCCGACGGAAAATCTTCCGAGCGTCGGAAAGGAAAAATGTGCGTTGTTGAGAATTGGATTCTCAAAATGCATTATTGGGAGAGTATGGAACTTATTAACATTATGGAAATTTATTTTTACGGATTTGGTCATGTGGGGCCCACCCGAGGAATTTTACGTTTTGTGGGACCCACGAGGGTTACGGAATTTTATGGACGAATGAGAGGGCGACACATGGCACCTATCCACATGGTCTTGGTCGAAATTTTTAAGGGTAAAATGGTCATTGACCATGGTAGAAGATAAGTCTTCAAAGCTTGATATAATTGACTAAAGTCAACTTGCCACTTGGGCTTGATCCTAGTGAAACTCATCCTAGCCACTCATGTGTTGCAATCTAAGCCCTCCAATGTGTTATATAAGCATACTACTAGTGCAAGACTAGTCTTCCAACACTTAGAAAAAATCACACATTGTTGTTCTTCAATAAGACCTCTCGGGTTTGTGACTTTCCCTCACAAGAAATTTTGTAGTTTTGATCCATCTTTCACAAGACTTTCACCCAATGTCCCTAAGGGTATTGTAAGGATATCTCAATAGAAAGATTTCGAAAAAACGACGTTTTCGTATTAGTCGCAAGGCGGAAACTTAAGGAGTTCTTCAACTTTGAAGTTGGAACTTGAAGATGGGTTCTTCATAGACTTCTAAGGAGTGCTTGGAGCGGTTTGGAACATAAGGAAAGGAGCTAAGAATTTGCTAAGGCGCGACTTTGAATCTTGGAATTTTTAAGGGCTTGTAAAGGTATGATCTTGTCGTTTTAGCAATTAAGGTTTACTTATTGTTGTAGTTATGGTTATTAGCAAGCATGAGATGTTTAGTATGAAGTTTGATAAGTATATTGGCTATTGGAACCCTAACCCGAAAACTAGCATATTTAGCCTTAAGATTACAATTCAAGTCGATTATTAGTTTAAGTCGTCGCATGTTGTAAAAAGAAGGAAATTGTAGTTGTTGAAGTTGTTTATGACTATATAACATGTTTGACCTTAGAACTTGGAATTGGAAAAGGATTGGAAAAGACTTTGAATTGTTGGTTATGTAGTTGGCCGAGAATGGCTTTAAATATGGAACTATTTTGTATGAATTGTGGGGCGGAATTTTACACGTATTGTAAGGCGTGTAATCCCTTTTGTTTGGTTGTTGTTTTGAGCCTTAAATGTGGCGCATTGGTTATTGTATTCGGCCTTGAAAAAGGTGGCAAAGTGAGTAGAAACAAAGGAAGTGCTGCCCGATTTTCCGTAGAATTAGAGACCGTATACTTAGTATTATTCTACGTTAGAGACTAGAAGTTGATAGTCTTGTTGTGACCATTATAGGTTGACACTTCTACGTACGGCGTATTCGGTTTAGCTTGTGGATTTTAGCCGAAAAGGTATGTGAACTATCTCCTCTTCTAGCATGATTCCTTAAGATAAAGAAAGTATGTCCTACTCCTTAAATGATCCATTCCTTGGTTGTATTTGGATTGCCTAAAATAGAATTTGTTCTATGTACTTCCTTGATTGTACTTTGATGTTTAAATTGTAAGTTGTATAATCCATTTCCTTAGTGAAGTTTGGATTCTTAAAAGTGAAAGTATTTTACTTAAAGTACATAGAGTCTTGAAAAGGATGTGGTTTCCAAACCTTTTGGCTAGTGCCTTAGTTCCAAAACCTAAGGGTTGTTGTAATGACTTTAGGGGAGTTAAAGGAGTGATTTACTTAATTGTTTTAAGAGAGGAGAAATGACATGATTTAAGAGAAGTAACTTGTTTTAAAGGTGTGAGTTACTTGAGGTTTAAAAGTAGAAGAAACTTGTTTTCTAAATATTAAGAGACTTGAAGTATTTTGAAAGTTAAGAAACTTGATTTATAAGTATGTGATACTTGGTTTTAAGTATAAGTCTCTTGGTTATAAAAAGGAATGAATATGTCTAAAACCATAAAGGGTTATAACGACTTTATGGGAAGTTGGTTATAACGGCTTTATGGAAGGTTAAGAAAATTGTCTATTTTGATTATTAGGTATAAGTTGCCAAGATTGTGAAAATTTGAAGTTACTTGATTTCAAGCTTTGAAATGAGTTTTCTATATGTCACGACCCGTTCCGGAGCCAGTGACTGGTGCCTTACCCGGGCACCCAAGTAGTCATACATCAGAGAAAATCAGCGGAATATAAAAACAAGACATGAAACAATGTAAATTGAGACACAGTTTATCTGAGAAAAATAGCCTTTCGGCATATATATATAAACCAAAATCTGGCAGTTACATCCCAACTGTACAATAGGACTACAGACCTCTAAGGAAGTAAACAACTATGGCGGGACAGGGCCCCGCCATACCCTGAATGTACATATATCTACAACATCAGGGAGAACCATACCAAAAGTCGAGCCTCCGTAGAAGATGGAGCTCCTGACACCAAAGCAAAAGATCCTAAGGATGCGGATCTAGCACCTGCTTTCCCTTACCTGCGGCATGAACGCAGCCCCCCGAAGGAGGTCAGTACAACAGGTACCAAGTATGTGAAACTGTAAAGTACTTAAATGAAATCATATCATTTTAAAGCCAATTTTACAAATATGTATGAAATAACCAATGTAACCGCACATAGTGCCACATCACAACCAAGAGTAACAACAGGTAACATGTTTTTTCTAGGCTGCGAATGATCGAAGCAAGGCCAATCGCCCATAGTATCATTATGCATGCCTAATCCTGGACTCCCGTAGTCCGCATAGGCCACCTAGGCCCGCATGAGGTATTCCCCGCATCGAGGGTAGCTACTCCTCGGTATCATCCTGGACTCGTAGTCCGCATGGCCACATAGACCGCATGGCCACATAGACCGCACACTAACCTGGAACTCTCGTAGATCCGCATAGGTCCCCTGGACCCGCATGAGGTATTCTCGAATCATAGTCCCAGACTGCGTGAGGTATACCCCGCATCGGAGGGCATCTTAACCCCCGGTATATCATGTCAAGAGGTGAGTGATGTAATACTAGCATAATGGGTTATCGTTAAACAACACAAGCACAAATAAGAATAACCTCTTTACACAAACGTTTACAAGATACTAACACACATAGCATCACAATATGTCTACTCAACAAACCATCTCACTGTACTTTCCAGAAATCAATACAAGTCTTTTATAAACACATAAGTAAACTGTTCCTTTTATCTTTCTTAAGTCGTTATACCTAACTTCTCATAAAGCTAGTATAACTCTTAAGCTTTTGTTTTAAAAACCAAGTATTACTCTTCTTTCAAAAATCATTCATAATTCTTTTGAAATACTTCAAGATTCTTATTATTTAGACTCAAGTCAAAAGACATCAAGTAAAACCATGTTCAGTTTAACACACGTACGTCTACCGTACTATATATATACTTTAAAATATCATGCTCAAGAGGATAGGAAGAATCACATACCTTCTCGGCGAAATCCACCTGCCAAGTCGAATATGTCGCGCGCAGAGTATCAACCTATAATAGTCAAATACGTCTATCAACGTCTAGACTACTACAGGATAATCTAAGCGGAGGTTCTCTATTCTATGGAAAATCGGGCAAAGACTTCCCTACCCAGAACGATACAAGTCTCAGAATTACACCCATGTAAGTCTGATTCAATCTTCTTTAAAATTTACAAGTAGGAAAGTGAGTTACTGGAGGTGTGGGAATAGGTGAGATACTTCGCCTCATGTCCCTCGCCTTCCCACGTCATCTCCTCCTCGAGCTCGTTCGCCACAAGACTTTGACGGAAGCCACGCCCTGGTCCGCAGACGCCTAACGACGATCGATTATCGCTATGGAATCTCCTCATACGATAACCCTCGGTCACTGGACATCGTCAATCGGGTGCACCTAGATGGATCCCCGATACATCTCTCAAAGATAGAAACATGAAAACCGGATGACCGCCTCAAGATCGGACGGCAGATCCAACTCATAGGCAACCTTGCCTACCTGCGACAACTGATACGCCCAATGTACCTTGCCGAAGTTTCCTTTCTTCCCGAATCTCATCACACCCTTCATGGGTGACACCTTCAGGAAAACCCAATCATCAACCTCAAACTCTAGATGTCGACGACGATGATCTGCATATGACTTGCCGACTCGAGCCGCCAAGATCGCTCTGGATAAGCTTCACCTTATCCATCGCACTGCACCAAATCTGGTCCTACTAATCGCACCTCGCCCACATCAAACCAGACTTATCGCGTCTGCACTTCCTCCCATACAAGGCCTCATGGCGCGCGTCGAATCGGAGTGGTAGCTATTATTATACGCAAACTCAACTAGAGGTAAATGATCCTCCCGTACCACGAAATCAATAACACAGCTCGCAGATATCCTCAAGAGTGCGGATAGTGCGCTCACCGTCCGTCTGTCTGAGGATGGAATGCAGTACTCAGGCTCACCTGCGTCCCTAGACCCTTCTGGAAAGACCTCCAGAAGTTAGCCGTAAACTGGGCTCCTATGTCTGATATGATGGAAATAGGGACTCCATGCAGTCTGACGATCTCTCGGATATAAAGTCTGGCATAATCCTCACCAAAAGTCGCCCCGACGGAAGAAAGTGGGCTGATTTCACACCGTCGACGATAACCCAAATAGAATCATGTCTCCTCTGAGTGCGAGGTAATCCTGTGATAAAGTCCATGTTGATCACCTCCCACTTCCAGGTCGGGATCTCTATCGTCTGCAACAAACCACCAGGCCTCTGGTGTTCTACCTTCACCTGCTGACAACACGGGCACTGAGCTACAAACTCTGCAACGTCCCTCTTCAAGCCATCCCACCAATACACGTGACCGAGGTCGTGGTACATCTTGGTCGACCGGATGGATAGAGTAACGCCGCTGTGTGCTTCCCTAGAACTCCGCCAAGTCCTGCAATATCTGGAACACACAACCTGCCCTCAAACCTTAGCACCCCATCAGGTCCTACCTCAAAAGGACCCTTCCCCTAACGAAGAGTCGTATCACGATACCGCGTCAAAACCGGATCCTCAAATTATTGCCTCTTCACCTCCTCGACGATGGAAGACTCGGCAACCTCTCGAACTCGAACCCCACTGCTATGAGAATCAATCAATCGGACTCCAAAGCTCGCTAGCTGATGTAACTCGCGGATCATGCCCCTCTTCTCTGGCTGCACATCTGATAGACTCCCCATCGACCTACGACTAAGAGCATCTGCCACAACATTGGCCTTCCCCGGGTGGTACAGGATATCAACATCATAATCCTTGAGTAACACTAACCACCGTCTCTGTCGTAAGTTCGGCTCTCGGTGAAGATATACCTGGAGGCTCTTGTGGTCCGTAAATATCCATGAACTCCATACAAATAGTGCCTCCAGATCTTGGCGTGAATCACCGCTAACTCCAAATCATGGGGGTAGTTCCTCTCATGCTTCTTAAGTCGCCTGATGCGACGCTATAACCTTACCAGTGCATCAACACACAT
This sequence comes from Przewalskia tangutica, assembly GCA_029844215.1. Lineage (NCBI taxonomy): Eukaryota > Viridiplantae > Streptophyta > Magnoliopsida > Solanales > Solanaceae > Przewalskia > Przewalskia tangutica. The sequence continues at coordinate 74,117,087 of CM056727.1, forward strand.
TCGAGCCCGACGCCGACGATCACAATACACTACATAACCGTCTGACCTCCGAAAGAGTAAGAACGGGGCGGCCGTCGCCTCCCTTCAAGAATCGGAAACCATTCTCACAAGAATCAGTCCATCGAAACTTAGCCGCTTTCCGAGTCACCTAGTCAATGGTGCAGATAGAAGCAAACTTCTCTACGAACCGATAGTAACTGCAAGGCCCAAAGTCGCGCACCTCGTCGGAGTAGTAGGTCTAGGCCAACTCGATCGCTTCGATCTTGGCGTATCCACCCGAATACCATCGGCCCACAATATGCCCAAGAAAAGCCACGAAGCCAACCAAAACTCACATTTGGAAAACTTGGCGTATAATCGCTGGTCTGGAGAACTCTCAAAGATGCCTCAAATGCTCCGCATGCTCCTGCTCTGAGCGGGAATAAACAAGATGTCATCAATGAACACTATCACAAACGTGTCCAAAAATGGCTTGAACACTCGGTTCATCAAATCCATGAATATCGCCGGAGCATTGGTCAACCCGAAAGACATGACCCTGAACTCATAATGCCCGTATCGGTCCGAATGCGATCTAGGGACATCCGCCTCTAACACGCACCTGATGATAGCCCGATCGCAGATCAATCTTGGAGAAACATCTCGCACCCTGCAACTGGTCGAACAAATCATCAATCCTGGGAAGCGGGTATCTGTTCTTAATGGTCACCTTGCTCAGCTGTCTGTAATCAACACACATGCGCAGCGTCCCGTCCTTCTTCTTCACGAACAATACCGGTGCTCCCCAGGGAGAAACACTAGGCCTAATGAAGCCCTTCTCCAGCAAATCTCTCAGCTGGTCCTTCAACTCTCTCAACTCGGCGGGTCATTACGTATGGCGGAATGGAAATAGCCGAGTGTCCGCAAAGACATCGATACAAAACTCTATCTCCTCTCGTGAGGGATACCCGAGGTCATCCGAAACACATCCGGGAACTCTCGACTACGTAAATCCGATCAAAATCTGAACCGCGGCCTCGTGATCGAACACCGAATGAGATGGTAGATATACCCTTCGCCATCTTCCTAGCCTTGAGGTAAGAAATAAACTTACCCCTCGGCGACACAGTGTTCCCCTCCCACTCAATAACCGGCTCCCCAGGAAACTGGAACCGTACCACTCTCTCCCTGCAGCCTACACTGGCGTAGCAAGAAGCTAGCCAATCCATACCTATGATCACATCGAAATCAGTCATATCCAACTCTACCAAGTCGGCAAGTGGTCCGACGATCGTGATATGGTCACCGGACAAGCCCTATATACCCGCCGAGCTACCACCGAATCACCCATGGCGTAGCTACCTCGAAAGGGTCTATGGACTCGTGCTCTATCCCTATCCTACTAGCAACATGGGGGATATATGGATGCAGTAGAACCGGATCTATCAAGGCATACACGCCACAACAAGAACGATAAAGTACCGTGATTTACATCGTGTGAGGCCTCCGTCCCGCCACCGACAAGGCATAAATGCGATTACGAGGACCGCTAGAAGCTAGGACTCGACGGTGTATATAAAATACACCTTTTGAGTCTGTTTTAGTTAGTCTTTTGTCCCATTTTGCACATATAAGTGTCATATTAGGATAGTTTTTCTTTCTTTTGAGTCAAAGTGGTTAAAATGGCCAAATGGCGGAAAAGGAGCAAAAAGAGGGCAAAAGAGGAGATGCCAGAGCTGAAAACAGAAAGTGGCGAACGAGGCTAAAATCCGGACGGCCACGCGGCCTCGCAGTAATGCGGTCGCGGCGCCCATCATTCGACCATCGTCTCAGTGAAGTAGCCCATGGGTATGGGATACGAACGATGTTGAGTTCTTGAGAAGGTGCAGAAGATCCAGCGCCGCGGCGCCCACTATCCAGAGAGGACAGAAGATGCAGCCGCGCGCCTCCGACCAGCCAAGCGCGCGCTAAACATCCGAGAAGCCAGGGAGTTGCGGCCGCGCGGCGCACGTGAAGATATCAGGCTGCGCGCCAAAACACCCGACGGACAGAACTTCCCACGCGCCGCTGTCGCAGGCGCGCGCCACGCCAAAAAAATAGGTTTTAGACGAATTTTGGGCACGCTGCAGGAAAAGTTGAGGCGGTTTCGACTATAAAAGGAGAACCCTAGGCGGTTTTGAGGTTCCCTTCGCACAACACAAGATTTTTGCTTGGAGATTGGACACCATTAGTTTAGTAATTTCTTTTCCTTTCTTGTTCTTTATTTGATTTTGCATGATGAACATGGAATTAGTTCTTGTCATGTCAATGGCTAGGAACTAATTCTCTTATAGGCTTTCTATGTTGAATTTCTTGAAACTTATGTTATAAATTAATGCATGCTTATGATTATTTTTCTTATTGAGAGATCTATCCAATAATTGAGTTGAATTCTTGGTAATTAATTGACAACTAATTATCACTATATGATTTCTAATCGATTCAAAAGGGATTGTGAATATCTTGTAAGTTGGGTAGACATTCTTGGATTGGGGATGAAAATACCTCAATTATTTATGTAAGCGTTGATGAGGCTTAACAACCCTAATTTTGCGCATTGTGCGTGACGGTCAACTAGGTTTTTGTTCTTAATCCTCCTATAAAGTTATCCTTATCAGAAAGGTAGGTAAGGTGCGACATCTTGAGGTTGAGTGTTTATATAACCCTAACGGAGTATAAAGCGATTTCAGAAACTGCTTTCTCCAAAAGAAGAATACCATAAGTTAATGCATTAGTAAGTAGCATAAGCGGATAGTAAGGATACATGGAAGCCCTATTCCCATCACATCCAAGTAAATCTTTATATTTTACATAGTTTTCATAATTCTTAGTTATAAACAACCAAATCAATTATCAATTCGCCAAATAGATACTAGAAAATAGATAGTTGGTACTTGAACCCTAATCCCGAGAGGGCGATATTCGGTCTTATCAAAGACTATACTACTTGTCACGATAACGTGCACTTGCGTTTAAAGTGTGTGCATCTTAACGCAGATCGACCAGCGCCACGACCTCCGCGACCGCTGGCCCATGAGTACCACGCCCGGCGAGTAAATGAGGAGATGAAGACCCGACAAAAGAACACATGGTGACTTCACCTCTGCGCCGCCTTGGTCGGACAGGCTCGCAAAGTGACCCGCTGACCGCAATCAAACAAACTCCCGAGCGGTACCACACCCGTAATGGGATCTACCGACGGCCACACCGAGGGGTGGTCCGTCGTTGCACCTCTGCTACCCCGACGCCGAAGTCACGGGCCCCGGTCCGCCGAATACCACGGCCGTCCCGAGGGCGGTAGGAGTGCTCGAGCCGGCCGTGGGCGCAAATCTAGACTGCTGCTGAGGCCGTCCACCCCGATAGCTACCAAAAGACCCTGCCGTCCTGGCCTTCTTCTGCTGCTGCTGTCTGTCAACCCGTCGACCTCTACGCTTCTCGCATCCAAGTGCATGAGCCTGCATACGGGTAATGTACATGCCTAGCTGAAGAGCCACACCCGCACAAGACTCGGCCATATAATCATCTAGCCCGGTGACATAGCGGTGTACCCTGTCCTCCATATCTGCTACCAACGCAGGGACATATCGAGCCAACAAATCGAACTCAACGTTATACTCCCTAACTGTGCGCCCTCTCTGTCTCAAAGAACAAAAATGTTTACTGCGCCTCCTCATGCGGAGGCAAGAAGTGAGTGAGAAAGCCTCCGAGAACTCATCCCAAGTACTGGGACGCGTGCTCTCCCGATAACTCGCGAATCAAACCAATCGATCGCGGTATCACGCGGCCTATGTGAACCGAAGATCACGGACTCGGTCTCCAAGCCTTGATCACTGACGATCCTCTCAGAATCGACGGATGAACTCCTGCGGATCATCCTCGTGCCTCGACCGTAGAACTCGGCGGGATACAACTCGAAAATCTCGTAGCCTCAAACTATCCGATCTCGTGAACCATGTGCTTTGGCCCAGGCTGAACTGCATCGCCGATCCAAATTATCATCATGTTCGCCACGATCACGGCGAATGGCGGGCCATCTCTCAGAACCCATCTCATCTCGCTCCGTGTGGGACCGAGGTGCAGGTCTGAGGTCTCATCGCCATCGCCGCGCCCTAAACTCTTTGGCCGACGGCGTCGTGGAACTCGCCGTCTCGTATAGATCGGTGCGAGCCTCGTGACTCGGTGTCCTACTAATAGCTCCTCCGCTTGCCCTTACGGGCGGGTTGCCTTACGTGAGGCATAATCGTTAAAGAAAGGAAATACGTTAGAGGGGTCCGACTTATAACACAGCTCTAAGACACGATCTCAGAGTGAGAAGAATGGAAACCAATCCTAAATATCATATAGCCTCCTGATTATTGGTGTGGTGCACAACATACCGATAATCAAGACTCTACTGGATACGGTCAGACACTTTCCGAGGATTAATCGCTCGATACCACTTTTGTCACGACGTTCGAGCAGTTGGATCGTGCCTTACCCGCACCCAAGTAGTCATACATCGAGAGAAAATCAGCGATTATAAAAACAAGACATGAAACAATGTAAATTGAGACACGCTTTATCTGAGAAAAATCGCTTTCGGCATATATATATAAACCAAAATCGCGATTACATCCCAACCGCATAATAGGACTACAGACCTCTAAGGAAGTAAACAACTATGGCGGGACAGGGCCCCGCCATACTCTGAATGTACATATATCTACAACATCAGGGAGAACCATACCAAAAGTCGAGCCTCCGGAGAAGATGGAGCTCACGACACCAAAGCAAAAGATCCTAAGGATGCGGATCTAGCACTGCTTTCTTACCTGTGATAAACGCACTTCGGGCGAGGTCGATCACAACAGTACCAAGTATGTGAAATCAGAAAGTACTTAAATGAAATCATATCATTTTAAAGCCAATTTTACAAATATGTATGAAATAACGATGAACCGCACATAGTGCCACATCACAACCAAGAGTAACAGCGGTAAAGCAGAATGTGTTTTTCTACGCTGCGAATGATCGGGCAAGGCCAATCGCCCATAGTATCATTATGCATGCCTAATCCTCGACTCGTAGTCCGCATAGGCCACCTAGGCCCGCATGAGGTATTCCTCGCAGGTGGTAGCTACTCGACATCGCCCCGACTCGTAGTCCGCGTGGCCACATAGACCGCATGGCCACATAGACCGCACACTAACACGAACTCTCGTAGCTCGCATAGGTCCCTAGACCCGCGTGAGGTATTCTCGAATCATAGTCCCATCGCTCGAGGTATACCCGTGACGGAGGCGACAACCCCGTATATCATGTCAAGAGGTGAGTGATGTAATACTAGCATAATGGCTTATCGTTAAACAACATAAGCACAAATAAGAATAACCTCTTTACACAAACGTTTACAAGATACTAACACACATAGCATCACAATATGTCTACTCAACAAACCATCTCATTGTATTTTCTAAATCAATACAAGTCTTTTATAAACACATAAGTAAACTGTTCCTTTTATCTTTCTTAAGTCGTTATACCTAACTTCCCATAAAGCTAGTATAACTCTTAAGCTTTTGTTTTAAAAACCAAGTATTACTCTTCTTTCAAAAATGAGTGCACAACACACCGATAATCAAGACTCTACTAGACACGGTATGTAGACACTTTCCGAGAACTAACTGCTCTGATACCACTTTTATCACGACTCGACTACGGGCCCGCGACTGGTGCCTTACCCCGGGCACCCTAGTGATACAACATCAGAGAAAAACCAGCGAAAATAAAACATACAGATATGAAACAAGATAAAAGAAAGCAAAGCAACCAAAGCGGTTGCCTTTTTGCATATATATACAGAATTTGAAGTTACATCCTTTACAACCCCGCCCACAACGATTTACTGCACTCTAAGAGTGTAACAACAACTATGACGGGACAGGGCCCCGCCATACCCCTGAATGTACAAGAACCTACAACTCAGGGAAACATACCAAAAGATAAGCCTCCGGAGAAACGGAGCTTCCCAATACGTTGAACTGTGATCCTAAGAGCGAGGATCAACAACCGATGTACTTACCGCGCATTAACGCCCCGGGCGAGGTCGATAACAGTACCAAGTATGTGAAATCAAAATCGTAAATGAAATCATAGTAGTCTATATAAAGCAGAGACATATATGATAACCAAACTACAAGCACATAATATGTAGCCACGTCAAGTCGTGGACTCACGCCTCAAAGTCATCACTCAAATATAATTATGGGTCTCATGCCCGCAACATCAATTATGCGTGGAACACCTTCCTCATCTAGCCTACGATAACCACACCAAGGAGTACACATGAACACCAGGTCCCACATGTGTCATAAAAACCATACGGGGAAAGTACGGAGGCTAACTACCAGATACCAAAGCCGCATCATCAACTGACCGGGGCAAGTACGAAAGCCAACTACCAGATACCAAAGTCGTACCAACAAATATATATAACCATACCACGAAGCTGACCCAGGGCAAGTACGAAAGCCAACTACCAGATACCACCTGCGCCACGTAGCTGGCCGGGGCAAGTACGAAGACTAACTACCAGAGACCAAGCCGGAATCACGAGACTTCGTCACAAAACTGAACGGAGCAAGTACGAAGGCTAACTACCAGATACCAAGCCGAATCAGCCACGACCTCGGGGCAAGTACGAGCCAACTACGGATACCAAGCCGAATCAAGAAACCTCGCGAGAGCTAGTCCATGGAATAATAATCACGTGCGTGCAGTGGAATGCTCGTCACTACCACAGACGCCCAAGTAAGATCATAACCAATCAGCCTACCCATCGAGAGACGCGGTGGTATAGAAATACAATACTAGCACGACAAGGCTATCACACGCAAACCTAGGCAAGTTACACACAACTCAAGGTTCTTTCATTTTATGCCAAAGTCCAGGTTTTAACCTCAAAGTACTACGTACGTTAAATTCTTTTTAAAAGATCTATTCCTTTTACAAAGGTCACCCGCCCGTATTATCAAAATAGAGTGACTAACATTTTAAGTAAACCAAAACAACTTCTATACTTTCCTTTTTAAACCAAATTAAGACAATACCATGCCCTTTTTAAACCAAAACACTTTCCCTTTTAAAATCAAGTAACAACATTCTTTTCCAAAAGCTCAAGTTGCCTAATTTCAAATACTCAAGTTTCTTATTTTCGAAAGATTTCATAGCTCATAGTCTTAATCACTTAACAACGTAATCTCTTTTAAAATAATTTGAGTAACATAAGTCTATGTGTGAGTAGATTATACTTGTTTATGACAATCTTATTAAAGCAGCCATGATCTAGGAAATGTAATACAATTTTTGTCTTATCTTAGCTTCTATGCAGATGGAGGTTTCTACTGGTCTTAATAGTAATTAATTAGTCAATACATTTTCCTTTATTAACGCTGCAGTGGTTTGTTCGATACTTATTCTCATTTCCGAAATATAATATTATTCCTTTTAAACCCCAAGTACCCATTTCTCATAAAAGCGGTTTCACAACTGTTTAACACAAACCAAGTCCTTAATATTTCACATCAAGTCATTTATAAGTCAAGTCTCTTATCTTTTAAAAACCACAAACCATTTCTTTACCTACATAAAGTTGTTATAGCAAACTTCCCATAAAGCCGTTATAACACTTTATGTTTTAAACCAACCAAATTCATTTAGCACACGACGTCTACCGTACTACATAGTTCACAACAATCATGCTAGAAAAGATAGGAAGAGGTTCACATACCTCGCGACGGTTATTGACAATTAGCAAAACGCTCCAAGTACTATAACCTTGCTAGCCTTTTCCACCCTTCAAGTAGAATACGCTACTCGTAGTACTTCAACCTATAATGGCCAGAAACCGTCGATCAACTTCTAGATCTCTTCGTAGAATATTCTAAATACAAGATTCCTTATTCTACGTAAAATTCGCAAAGACCTCCCCGCAACCACATAAATCTCCTCCTCTACTCGGCCCGCTACTGTGCCAACAATTTCAGGATTACACGTCTAACCTGGACGTGTTCAATTCTACTCCACAATAATACAACAAGTCTCATCAGAATACAGTCCTATGTAAATACAGTTCAATTCTTATCCATATTCATTCTACATATAGTATACTCAACTATACATTACTACAACATGTAATATCCAATTACAATAGGGGGACAAAGATCATTACCTCGGTAAGCCCAAAATTATCCAAGATTATATGTCGATCCTGAGTAACGTTTAGCTCCTATTCTGAACGCTCCAATGCTCCAAGAAACCCTTAGAAGTTTCTAAACACTTCTACTAAATACTTCAACCAACAATGAAGATTTTCCTAGGGTTTCGTTTTGTGACTAAAGGAAATAAAGTAGTATTTCCGGGCTTTTTGTTATACCCCGTATTTCCAGAGTATGTACGTGGGGGACGTACGTAGAAATTTTCGAACTTCTTTAGGCTTGGCCGAATTCTTTTGTGCACAACACCCGGTTAGAGTCGTTTTTCGACGAAACGTTTTCACAGCTTTCGTAGGGGAATTTCCGGCTATGTCGTTTATAATTTTTGCGGATTTTTCCGAGAGACGAAACATTTTGGACCAACGGGAGGGTGACAAGTGTCACCCTCACATTGGATGGAGTGGGACGGCAATTTGGACGATTTGGTGAGTGGGGTTAGGTAGGATATTTTGTGCAAGTTGTTGTGGTAGATGGATAAGGTGCACTTGGCTTAAATCTAGCCCTACACTTGCACCACACTTGTCTTCATCTTGGCCATTGGTTGACCTTCACTTGACCTATAAATACCCCCCTTAGTTGATGAACTTCTTCATCCAAAAATTGTCTAAGTCTTGAAAATCCCTCCCTCTCCCTCAACCTTGTTCTCGTCCAAACACCACCCCTCTCCCCCCCTCTTGAAGGCCCTCGGCCGAGCCCCCCCCCCTTGCCTAGTGGCTCTAGCCGAGAGCAACCCCCCCCTAGCCTAGTTGTGCTAGTCAAAATACTACCCCCCCTTGGTAGAAATGTATTCTACAAGTATCGTTATAATGCCCAAAATACTTTAGCCAAATACCTTGTAGTACTTTCCAAAGTACCCTTTTACGGCCCTAAAATACTATTATACTTTCCTTTAGCCACTAAACGAAACCCTAAGGAAAATCTTCACCGTAGTTGAAGTATTAAGTAGAAGTTGTGTAGACACTTCTAAGGGTTTCTTGAGCGTTTGGAGCGCACGGAGTAGGAGCTAAACCTTGTTCAGAACGACGTATAAACTCGGATAATTTTGGGCTTATCGAGGTAAACATTCTTGACCTTCATTGTAATTGGAAATTACATGTTGTAGGAATATATAGTTGAAGTATACTATATATAGAACTGAACATTATAATTATGCGGCAATGTCTTTTGACTTAAGCTCGAATAATACTTACGGCAATGTCTTGCGACTTAAGCTGAATTTAAATAAGAGAAGCGAATCGTAATTACATGGATTGTATTACGAGACTTGTGTAGCATTGCCGTGTAGTAGAATTGTACACGTCCGTCAGACGTGTTAACCCCCTGGTTGGCTTGGTAGCCTCGATAGAGGAGGAGAGATTTACGCCCATGCGGGGAGGTGCCAAATTTTCGTAGAATATTCTACGCCGATCTAAAGGTATTAATAGGCGCTTTGTGGCCTCTATAGGTTGTAATCTTGCGTGGAGTGATCCGCTGATCGAGAGTGTCGCCGACGGTTTGAGGTACTTGAGCGTTTTGCTATTAGTCGATAATCGTCGCGAGGTATGTGAACCTCTTCCTATCTCTTCTAGCATGATAAGTGTGAACTATGTAGTGCGGTAGACGCATACGTGCTAAATGTATTTGATTGATGTAAAACATAAAGTGTTATAACGGCTTTATGGGAAGTTGGTTATAATAGCTTTATGTGGATAAGCACATACTTTGTGGTTTTTAAAAGGTAGCGATTTGAATAATAGCGGCTTGATATGTGTTAATAAAGAACTTGAAGCATTTCAAAAGATTTATGAATCGTTTGAAAGAATGAGTATTACTTGGGTTTTGGAAGCTTAAGAGTTATACTAGCTTTATGGGAAGTTAGGTATAACGCTTAAGAATGTTTTACCGATTTGGAGATCGAATGTGTATCGACAAACCACCGCAATGGTAATAAAAGGAAAATGTATTGACTAAAGAAGTATTATTAAAACCAAGAGAAACCTCCATCTGCATAGAAGCTAAGATGAGACAAAATGATATTACATTTCCTAGATCATGGTCGCTAATAAGATTGATTATAAACAAGAATAGCCTACTCACTTATAAGACATAGGTTTCTCAAAACGTTTAAAGGAGAATTATGTTTTAAAGGACTAAAACTATGAACTACGAAACCTTTTTCTAAAATGAGAAATTTGAGCATTCGAAATTAGGCAAACTTGAACGTTTGGAAAATAAGGTTGTTACTTGATTTTACAAAGGAAAGCATTTTGGTTTACTTAACAATGTTAGTCACTCTATTTTTATACTACGTATCGGGTGACCTTTGTAAAAGAAATGGATCTTAAAAGGAATTTAACGGACGTAGTACTTTAAGGTTAAAATCCGGACTTTGATATAAAATGAAAGTACCTTGAGTCGTGTGTAACTTGCTTATACTTGTTGTTATGAAACTTGACCATGTTACGTGTGATAGCCTTGTTGTGTAAGTATTGTGTTCTACTCGACTACGGTTCATCCGGAATGTATATCACTTGACTACCGGGTCATCAGGAATGTATATCACTTGATTCACGGCTCATCCGGAATGTATTTCACTCGACTCACGGTTCATCCGAATGTGTTTCACTTGATTACGGTTCATCCGGAATGTATTTCACTTGAGGACCGGTTCATCCGGAATGTATTTCACTCGACTAGGTTCATGGGATGAGCAGGAATGTATTCCACCCTTTTCTATATTGGGTCCATAAGATGGGCCGAGACACATTATACGTATCACATGATTTGTACCTAGATCGCGGTGAGGAAGGAGTTCCACGCATGAGGATGACTTTTGGCGTGAGCCACGACTTGACATGATCGCTTCTATGTTGTGAATCGTAGTTTGGTTATCATACATGTCTCCCGCTTTATATAGACTATTATGATTTCATTTACTGATTTTTCTGATTCACATACTTGGTACTGTTGTTATCGACTCCTTCGGGCCGAGCGTATAAAGAGGCGAGCTCTCACTCGAACAGGCCAACCGTGGCTCTCCGATGGCACATCACGAGAAGGGCCGTTGGGCATGCCTCGGGGATCGCAAGCAGCCGGTACACTTTGTAGGTCGCCGAGAAGGTTAATGCCTCGGCGGCTTCTACGATTACAAAGTGGTATCGAGCGATTAGTCCTCGGAAAGTGTCTACTGCACCGTGTCTAGTAGAGTCTTGATTATCGGTGTGTTGTGCACCACATCTATAATCGGGAGGTCGCAGGACATTTAGGATTGGTTTCCATCCTTCTCATTACGAGATCGTGCCTTAGAGTGTGATAAATCGACTCTCCGACGTATTCCTTTCCTTTACCGCTATGCCTCGCGTAAGGCAACCTGAGCCCGATGGGCAAGGCAATCGAGGAGCTGTTAGTGAGATCTGAGGAGTACGAGGGCGCAGTCGGCCAAGACTGAGACAAGATTCGACGGCGGGTTTCGCGACGCCGCCAAAGACCAAAGAGAGTTTAGAGCCGCAGCGATGGGCGCTGAGACTACAGCACTGAGCCTCCACCCCACACTGAGCCGATGAGATGGGTACAAGGAGATGGCCCGATTACTAGCCGTGGTCGTGGCGATATGAGGATAGGCCGGATGCAGCAGCCCGATTCAAGAGCACCCGTAGTACACCCCGAGCGCATGGTTTGAGGCTACGTGACTTCACGAGTTGTAGCCTCCGTGTTCTATGGATCGAGCCGAGGCGACCTCGGGAGTTTATCCGACAGCTACGGATCATGAGAGTGATCGAGCCTCGAGGCGAGTCGGTGGTATTGGGTCGCATCACCGCGTGATCTGCGATTGATCGGTTTGATTCGTGGAGCTGTCCCGGAAGAGCATGCACTTCCAGCAGTTTGGGACGAAGTTCTCGAGGCATTTCTTGCACATTTCTTGCCTCCACAGATGAGGAGGGCTCGGCCGACGATTTTTGACGTTGAGGCGGGGCGCGAGCGGTTAGAGAGTACAATGTGGAGTTCGACTCATTAGCTCGGTATGTTCCTCAGAGTAGCGGATATGGAGGACAGAGTACACCGCTACGTCACCGGCCGACGATTACTTGGCGAGGCTTGTACGGTGTAGCTCTTCACCGCATGGACATTGCCCGCGCAAGCTCATGCACTAGGATGTGAGGCACGGAGAGGTCGGCGGAATGGCCGAGATCGCAGAAGAGGCCGAGCAGCAGGTCCTTTGGTAACTTTCGAGGCGGACCGCCTCGGCTAGCCTAGTTATGTACCTCCACCAAGACAGAGTGGTCCCCGCCTTCGGACGTTCGTGGTATTCGAGCCGGTCGAGCTCCGTGGCTTCGTTCACGGTATACGTGAGTGCTAGCCACGGGATTCATGTCCTCGCCATGGCACGATGTGGCAAACATCATCCCGGGAATGTCGTCTTTTATCGGGTGCTTGTTTCACTGCGCCGTCGGGCCATGTGACGAGATCGTGCTTATAGGAGAGGTACCGGCAGCTGGCGCAGCCTCACCGGATCGATGGCGGGTTCATCGCCTTTCATACGCATGCCTGCAGTGCACTTATGATTAAGTGAGCGGTAGCTTGTGTATATCCTTAACCATCTAGAGGCTTGTATGTTTTGATGTTATGTTAATGTGTTAAGTGTTATGTTTGGATAGCTTTGTGCTAAAATGTGATTTAGGAACCTGGTTGGGGAAAAAGGGTAAGCCTGAGGGGTGAGAAAATGATGAACCTTAGAATATTACAGTTGAGACCTTAGATGTAAGGCCGTCTTGAGTACAAGATTTTGCGAGTGATCCTTGTCAGAGTGCATTTTATGCCTAGAAAATATTGTGTGATAAGTCTAAGCGGTGCGTAAATCAAAGTGGACTCTTTCATGAAGAGATTTAGCAAGGTTGTTCGGATCGAGAAACAAGAGAGTTGGCGTGACGGAGGTCGGGTTGAGGGCGTGTTGCGTGTCAACCCGTGGCCCGAATGAGGTGGGTCACCAGGTGGTCCCGCCAGTGGTAGGGTCACCAGGTGCTAGGCCCAAGTTTTGATGACCATCGTATGAGTTCGTGGATACGTTCGACCAGAAGTAGATCGTGAAGGCCGGGAATAGCCTTAAGGAAGATCGAGGCTAATAGGATGACCAAGTTGGGAGGTAGTGACTCCAAGTTTCGGAAACTAAAGTGTGGTACGTATGCTAAAAGAGTTCAAGAGTTCGAGAAGAGTACGACGAGTAAGGGTAGAGGCGAGCATGTATTGCGAGCATAGATATGATCATTTCTTGTAAAGGGAGAAGGTGCGAAGGATGTATATTTTAGACCTCAGGAATCGCATGCGATCCGGCATGCGTTTGTTGGGTCGCGGAGTGACACTAGAACCTCGCGGCAAAGTGACAAAAGTTTGTGATGTTAGAGGTGTTTTCTCGTGGACTTGGATATAAGTATTTGCGTGCATATGTTGTTTAGTGGCGGCCAGTGGCGTTGGCAACTTATTAGAAGAACTTTATCGTTATCCGTCTTGAGAAGGAACATTCGACGCGAATGTTTCTAAGGAGGAGAATGTTATACCCGTATTTCAGTATATACGTGGGACGACGTAGAAATTTTCGAACTTCTAGGCTTGGCGAATTCTTTTGTGCACAACACCCGGTTAGAGTCGTTTTTAGACGAAACGCTTTTCACTTTTCGTAGGGAATTTCCGGCTAGGTCGTTTATAATTTTTTCGGCTTTTTACGAGAGACGAGAAAATTTGGACCAACGGGAGGGTGACAAGTGTCACCTCACATCGATGGAGTGGGACGGCAATTTGGACGATTTGGTGAGTGGGGTTAGGTAGGATATTTTGTGCAAGTTGTTGTGGTAGATGGATAAGGTGCACTTGGCTTAAATCTAGCCCTACACTTGCACCACACTTGTCTTCATCTTGGCCATTGGTTGACCTTCACTTGACCTATAAATACCCCCCTTAGTTGATGAACTTCTTCATCCAAAAATTGTCTAAGTCTTGAAAATCCCTCCCTCTCCTCAACCTTGTTCTCGTCCAAACACCACCCCTCTCCCCTCTTGAAGGCCCTACGAGCCCCCCTTGCCTAGTGGCTCTAGCCGAGAGCAACCCCCCCCTAGCCTAGTTGTGCTAGTCAAAATACTACCCCCCTTGGTAGAAATGTATTCTACAAGTATCGTTATAATGCCCAAAATACTTTAGCAAAATACCTTGTAGTACTTTCCAAGTACCTTTTCTGGCTTGGAAAATACTATTATACTTTCCTTTAGCCACTAAACGAAACCCTAAGGAAAATCTTCACCGTAGTTGAAGTATTAAGTAGAAGTTGTGTAGACACTTCAAGGGTTTCTTGGAGCGTTTTGGAGCGCACGGAGTAGAGCTAAACCTTGTTCAGAACGACGTATAAACTCGGATAATTTTGGGCTTATCGAGGTAAACATTCTTGACCTTACATTGTAATTGGAAATTACATGTTGTAGGAATATATAGTTGAAGTATACTATATATAGAACTGAACATTATAATTACGCGCAATGTCTTTTGACTTAAGCTCGAATAATACTTACGGAATGTCTTGCGACTTAAGCTGAATTTAAATAAGAGAATCGAATCGTAATTACATAGGATCAGACATGAGACTTGTGTAGCATTCTTTGTGTAGTAGAATTGTACACGTCCGGCCGACGTGTTAACCCCCTGGTTGGCTTGGTAGCGGCCTCGATAGAGAGAGATTTACTGTTGCGGGGAGGTCTTCGCCAAATTTTACGTAGAATATTCTACGTCGGGATCTAAAGGTATTAATAGGCGCTTTGTGGCCTCTATAGGTTGTAATCTTTGCGTGTGGAGTGATCTGCTTGATCGAGTGTCGACGGTTTGAGGTACTTGGGCGTTTGCTATTAGTCGATAATCGTCGCGAGGTATGTGAACCTCTTCCTATCTCTTCTAGCATGATAAGTGTGAACTATGTAGTACGGTAGACGCATACGTGCTAAATGTATTTGATTGATGTAAAACATAAAGTGTTATAACGGCTTTATGGGAAGTTGGTTATAATAGCTTTATGTGGATAAGCACATACTTTGTGGTTTTTAAAAGGTAATCGATTTGAATAATAAGCGCTTGATATGTGTTAATAAAGAACTTGAAGCATTTCAAAAGATTTATGAATCGTTTGAAAGAATGAGTATTACTTGGTTTTGGAAGCTTAAGAGTTATACTAGCTTTATGGGAAGTTAGGTATAACGGCTTAAGAATGTTTCTTGATTTCGAGATCGAATGTATCGACAAACCACCGCAATGTAATAAAAGGAAAATGTATTGACTAAAGAAGTATTATTAAAACCAAGAGAAACCTCCATCTGCATAGAAGCTAAGATGAGACAAAATGATATTACATTTCCTAGATCATGGCGCTTAATAAGATTGATTATAAACAAGAATAGCCTACTCACTTATAAGACATAGGTTTCTCAAAACGTTTAAAGGAGAATTATGTTTTAAAGGACTAAAACTATGAACTACTAAACCTTTTTCTAAAATGAGAAATTTGAGCATTGAAATTAGGCAAACTTGAGCGTTTGGAAAATAAGGTTGTTACTTGATTTTACAAAGGAAAGCATTTTGGTTTACTTAACAATGTTAGTCACTCTATTTTTATACTACGTATCGGGTGACCTTTGTAAAAGAAATGGATCTTAAAAGGAATTTAACGGACGTAGTACTTTAAGGTTAAAATCCGGACTTTGATATAAAATGAAAGTACCTTGAGTCGTGTAACTTGCTTATACTTGTTGTTATGAAACTTGACCATGTTACGTGTGATAGCCTTGTTGTAAGTATTGTGTTCTACTCGACTACGGTTCATCCGAATGTATATCACTTGACTACCGTCATCCGAATGTATATCACTTGATTACCGGTTCATCCGAATGTATTTCACTCGACTACGGTTCATCCGGAATGTGTTTCACTTGATTACCGGTTCATCCGGAATGTATTTCACTTGAGGACCGGTTCATCCGAATGTATTTCACTCGACTACGGTTCACGGGATGAACCGAATGTATTCCACCCTTTTCTATATTGGGTCCATAAGATGGGCCGAGACACATTATACGTATCACATGATTTGTACCTAGACCGCTAGTGGCGAAGGAGTTCCACGCACGTGAGGATGACTTTTAGGCGTGAGCCTCGACTTGACATGATCGCTTCTATGTTGTGAATCGTAGTTTGGTTATCATACATGTCTCTGCTTTATATAGACTATTATGATTTCATTTACTGATTTTACGATTCACATACTTGGTACTTGCATCGACTCCTTCGGGGCCGCTCATGCCGCAGTAAAAGGTACATCATCGATCCCCGCTTTAGGATCACCTTTCAGCGTATTGAAAGCTCCGTTCCTTGGAGGCTTATCTTTTGGTATGTTACCCAGTGCGTAGATGCTTATACATTCGTGGTATGGCGGGCCCCGCCGTCATAGAGGTTGTAAAATCTTAGAGTGCAGAGCAATTGTGGCGGGGTTTGTAAAAAGGATAACTGTTCGGGTATTTATGTATATTTGATGAAGGCAACTGTTTTGGTTAGCCTGTTTATTTATCTTTTCTCTTAATTCATGTTCATGTTTTTATTTCCGCTGATTTTCTCTGATGTTGTATCACTAGGGTGCCCGGGGTAAGGCACCAGTCACGGGCCCGGGTTCGGGTCGTGACACTTTTAGTATGGAGGTAACTTAGGAAAATTTCAAGGAATTTAGGCTAAGGTATTTTGGAATAGTAACAATACTTGAAGACATTTTTCTCTACCAAGGTGGGGGGGGTTTCGGCGAAATCAACAAGAAGGGGGCGGGAGAGGGAGTTTGGACGAGAGCTTTCTAAGGGGGAGGGAGTTTTGAGACTTGGAATTTGTTAAGTGGATGAAGAGTCTTGCAACTTAAGGGGGGGGTATTTATAGGACCCCCAATGGCCAAGATTAAAACATGTGTAGGGTGGAGATTTGGATCCAAGTGAAGAATGAAGTCTTCCAACCAAGTGTACACCACAATAATGGGACATATGTCCACCACAACTTTGGGACATATGTCCCCCACAACAAAGAGACATGTGGCCATCCACATGCTCAAGAAAACGCCCCACACCTACTCCCACTATCCCAAAGAAATGTCTTGCAAGACTTTGACTTCTTGACTTGGCCACTTGCCCATTATTTCATCCAACATGCCACCTAAGGGTGCCACATGTCGCCCTCCTATTGGTCCAAATATTTCATCTCTCGGAAAAATCCGAAAATAAAGTGGGCCCCACAAAACCGTAAATCCTCCCGTGGGCCCCGCGTGACCAATTCCGAAAATAAAATTCCAATACTTCTAAAATAATCCCAGAAGTCCGAATACCGAATCTGGAACTCCAATTCCCATTAACGAACCTTTTTTCCTTCACAAAAACCGGAAACTTTTCCGTCGAAAAATCACATCTTTCTTCCTTTCCAATCTTAATGTCGTATTCTCGTACGTACGTCCTCATATACATACTCTGGAACTACGGGGTGTAACAACATACCTCTTCGGTTCAATCCACTTGCTAAGTCCAATACGCCGTACGTAGTATGTCAACCTATAATGACCATAATACGTCTATTAACTTCTAGCTTCAAACGTAGAATATTCCAAGTGCAAAGTCACTAAATTCTACGGAAAATCGGACAACACTTCCTTTATTTCTACATACTTTTCCACCTTTTTCAAGGCCCGAATTCAATAAACAAATACGTCACATTTAAGGCTCAACAATGTAGTTAACAATAGGGGATTACACGCCTACAAGACGTGTAAAATTCCGCCCCACAATAGATATCAAACTAGTCCAAAAGACAAAGTCACATTCGGCAATTTGAGGGACAACAATACATAGTCTTTTCCAATTCCTTTTCAATCCAAGTTGTTTAGTATAATATGTTATCAAGCCGCAATCGATATATAACTACTACAATCTCCAAGTAGGTAACATGCGGCGATTCTAATTATCGACCAAATTGTATTTCAATTTCAAATGGCTCAATATGTCATTTCGGATTTTAGGCTTCCAATATCCATAACACTTATCAATCTTTAATACATATACTTCAAGCTAGTTAAATTGTAAGGCTACAACAATATGTAATCTTATACACTTAAGAGAACAAGATTGTTACCTTAGTGAGCCTTAATCCACTTCAAGATCTGAAGTCGCTCCCTAGAAACTTAGAGCCTCTCCTTGACACTCCCATCCGCCACTTGAATCCCTTAGAAGATCACAAATAACTTTCCTTAAGTTCCCAATCCAAACCTAGGAAAGTGACTAGGTTTTCACCTTGCGACTAATACGAAAACGCCACCTTTCCGGGATCTTTCTATTGAGATACCCTTATAATACTCTTAGGAACCTTAGTTTAAAGTGTGGAGATTATTGGACAACAATTGAAAATTTTCCTCTTGAAAAAGCCCCCATTGTCGAGAGCCTATTTCTTGTGCACACAAGGTTTGCAAATTTTTCTCTAAGTGTGGAGTTCATCCTTGCTACTAGTATACTATATAACACAACTAAGGGCCAAGATCTATACACTTTAATGGCTAGGATGAAGGATTTTTAAATATCAAGTCAAGTGGGCTTGTTGACTTGGTCAACAATGTCAAGCCTTGGCCTTTTCAAGACTAGTTCATCTTTGCCTTGGTCACATGACCATTTTACCCTTGGTCCATTCGACCAAGACCATCCAAGGGGGTGACATGTGTCACCCTCCCATTCGTCGTAATATCTCGTTTCCCGACATTTCCATAATTCCGATAAATTTTTACTAGTCTCAAATCTTAACATTTTTGAGTTCTTACGTACGTTCTTATAAACATGTCCTGGAATTACGGGGTGTAACAATAGCTCTATCCTAAATTTACTAAGATTTGGCTTACTAGACGCAAGGTTCCCGAGCGGACAACTCGAGTGAGAAGGCTACGCGGCCACCAGTTGGACAGGACGCTCCGCGCAAAATGCCAACTCTATTAAATTCGGGTATTTAAAAGAAATTTGCGGGTGCGCAAAACACACCTCGCGTGTTGTGTGTGATAGCGTGAATTTTTCATAAGAGAAAAAATATGAACGGAATGCCAGTTTAAGGAAAGCGGTAACAAATAACATTTAAGACAATATGCAAATATTTATATGTAAAATAGAATAGTTTTGGCAAAGCCAATAAGTGTGAAACACAAAAAGTAATTAAACAAAATAAAAAAAATAAAGCACAATAATTAACCTATGTTTGTTATGAATAAGAACCTAAATATTCCCAGCGGAGTCGTCATGCTGTCATACCCCATTTTAACCGGATTCGAAATGGAATAAGAGATATGGGTGATTCCTGAATTGTTTTAAGGAGTCGCCACCTAATTAGTCTAGTGAATTAGGACACTTCTAAATATAGCATAAAATGCTACAAATGATCTCCATTTTCTAAAGGTCTGCAAAAATTATGAGATTTCGGGTAAGAGTTCTTTATTATCCTAAAATGAAGGGATTAGGCATCCTCTAAGATCCGCTAACTTGCGGTTATCTGGTCAAACTTAGGTTGGTATTATTGTGCTAACATGCATTCTACAATTCTAAAAGTGTTCTACAATTATTAAACTAAGAGAATATTTAAGTTGTATTCAAATAAGATATATATTTAACAAGATTTTAACACAAGCAAAATCATATAAAGAGGGAGTGAATGAGAACTTAGCGGTATTTTACTTTTATTTTCCTTTTCTGGGCAGACTTTAACTTTGGGATACGTCTCCGGGTACCTACAAAAAACACTTAATAGAAGAGTTAGTATATAATAAATAAATTGTCAAATAAACACAACGTATGTATATATATATATATATATATATATGTGTGTGTGTGTGTGTGTGTGTGTGTAAAAATATATTTTTCATATAGTGTGGGCTCAGCTAGTGTTATGTCATGGATACTGAGACATGAGAAGCCAATATCGCCATGGTTGCGGTCAACTCGCCTTGCCGGTGAACGACACTATGCATTTTCGTCTTTATATTATTCTTTTCACTTTTATCCATACCCACATATTCCGTCTCGCTTACCATGGAGGCCTCCAAATCTACGGATACATATTTCATTGGCCAAAGTGTAGTAACTATTTCAAATCAGTAAATACCAACATTGCAGCATTTGTTCTAAATCAGTAAAATAACGAAATAACACCACAGTCCGCAAATTTTAGTAATCGAACCAGAACTGGCTCGACACATATTTTTGACCCGACCCGACAGCACTGACCCGACACATATTTTCGACACGACCAGACACATATTTTCGACCCGACCCGACAGCACTGACCCGACCCATTTCATAAAGTCCGACCCAAATCAGAACCAACACAGATAAGAAAATCCAACCTAGAGACTGGAAGATCCGACACATATCAGAACCGACCCGAATCAAAAATTCGAACCAGATAAAAAACGGGAAAAAGCAAAAAAACCACAGTAACCAGGAATCAGAAAATCAGTCTAAAGTACCAGAAGACAACAGATTTCCCCAAAACGGTAAGACAAACAAGGTCGCCGGAAATTTCAAATTCCGGCCAGACACCAAACAAAAATCAGAAAATCTTGTCCAACAAACAAAGTCAAGACAGGAATACAAAATAACAGACAGTAATGAAAAGCAGTATGATTACACACGCCAGAGTTTATCTTTTCCGACACAAACAATCAGTGAAATAATGGTCGATTAAAGAGCGTCACAAAACCGGTAGCGTCACCGGAGTTTTGAAACTACTATAGGATCTAATAGTAAACAAAGGGAGTGCAGCGTCACTTCCACGGCGAGGTACGCCGGAGCGACGCCACCATGGTAGTTGTCAGGTGGGGTTCCGATAGTAGTGGTGGTTATGCGGGTATGTCGGTCGAGTTTAAGGGGAGAGGGGAGTGAGGTGTTCGTCGGAGAAGATGATTGGTGCAAAATGGTTGTCTTTGTCGAGCAAAAATAACAAGAGGAAAACAATGCTTAAGTCTTATTAGGAGATCACGAAATCTAAAAATTAGAGTGTGAGAAGATGAGGGTGTGTGGCGGTGGTTTTGGAGAGGAGGGGAGGGTGTTGTGAGTTGCGACTGCTGGTAGGTTCCCGCGAAAGGCGGCGACTGGAGAGAATGGGTAGAGAGAGATGGGGAGCGAAGTGTCCAAATCAGAAAATAAGGGAAGGTGCGGCTGCTCCCCCTCAAAATGAGAAGAGGAGTGTTCTCTTTATAGAGGTTTTTTTATTAGGTTTTTAGGGTTGTGGGCTTGGGCTTTGAAATTTGAAAATGGGCAGTTGGGCTCATGGGATGGGTCAATAAAATATAATTAGGCTTAGAGATGATGAGCTTAGTTTTGGGAGTGTTTTTGGGTTGAAAATTAAAATAAAATTGGGTTTAAATGAAATAAAACTGATAAAATAAAACATACATTGGGCGCCCTTTTATTGCAAAAAATTGGAAAATCCAGGTCAAAATTGGGTGTCAACATTCCCCACCCTCGTATAATTTTTTGGACACTGGACTACTTTGCATCTTGCAATAACATCTACACAACCACAATGTTCAAGCCCAAATGAGGGAGCCCACTGCTCATTCTCTTGAGGCCTAATCAAACAACCCACTAAGACCAGCCAAAATGAGGGACCCCACTACTCTCTCACCCTCAATCCAAACCCAAAGCCCAAATACTCAATCCCATTTGAGGGAGCCTACGGCTCCCTATCCCACGGTCCAATGGACTCCACATCATCACCCGCGGTCCAACCCAGCAATTCCTAGTACATGCTAAGCTGGTCTGGACTCAACTCTAGCCGCGACTAGGTTCAATAACGACCAGGCCACGAGCTCAGCCTACTCCAACCAAATAATTCCACTTCCCCAACAACCTAATTCGGATCAGACCTGTCACGACCCGAACCCGGGCCCGTGACTGGTGCCTTACCCCGGGCACCCTAGTGATACAACATCAGAGTAATCAGCGGAACATACAACAAGACATGATATAATATGAAATGTGAAACAGTTATCTGAGAAAACTTGCCTTTCGGCATATATATATAAACTTTAAAACCGAACAGTTACATCCCATTTACAACTCTGCCCACAACAAGATTACATGCACTTCTAAGAATGATATGACAATAATGGCGATGACGGCCCGCCATACCCCGAATGTAAGTACCTACAACGACAGGGACTATATCATCGATAAGCCTCCGAGAAACGAGCTTCCCAAACGCCGAATCGTGACCCTAAGAGCGAGGATCAACATCGTGTACTCTACCGCGGCATGAACGCAACCCCGGGCGAGGTCAAGACAACAGTACCAAGTATGTGAAATCAAAAATATTGTAAATGAAATCATAGTAGTCTATATAAAGCAGAGACATGTATGATAACCAAACTACGCTCACGATAAATAAGCAATCATGTCAAGTCGTGACTCACGCCTCAAAGTCATCACTCAAATATAACTATGGGTCTCACGCCCACCACATCAATCATGCCCGTGGAATACCTTCCTCACCGCCGTGATCATGATATAAAAGCACCAAGAAATACACATGAACACCGTGTCCCACTGTGTCATAATAAAACCGTGACGGTAAGTAATGAAGGCATAGCCGACTACTAAAACCCACAGCATCAACAATGCTATAAAACTATATCACAGGTCTTTCTGCACCGCACCACATGATCGGCCGCCACTCGCCAAAGATCACGTGCGCTGCCTAGTCCTGGAGCATACCGCTGCTCCGCATAGGCCACACATAGGCCCGCATGAGGTATTCCTCGCATCGGGGGGCAACTAACCCCCGGTACCCTCCTGGACTCCCGCAGCCCGCATAGTCTCAATAGACCGCATAGTCATACAGACCGCATAGGGCATCCCCCGCATTGGGATAAAACACCCGGAATGATCAATCCTGGAGCATACCGCTGCTCCGCATAGTCACACAGACTGCATAGGCCGTATAGACCCGCATCAAGGGTGGAAAGCCCTCGGTATATCAAGTCAAGGGGGGTATGTGATGATATAACAGTACAACGGCTTATCGTTAATCAACATAAGCACAACAAGGGAAAACCCCTTTACACAATCCTTATAAGACATTAACACACGTAGCATCATAACATGATTACTTATCAAACCAATCAAGAAAGTATTACCAGGCTATCGCAAACCAACACAATCAAGTTATTCACATAAGGTACTTCTTACTTTATGTTAACAAGTTCGGGTTTGTATCCCCAAAGTACTTCATACATTAACTTTTTAAAAGATCCGTTTCTTTCACAACAGTCACACAATACCCGTAGTATAAAAATAGAGTGACTATCTTTTTAAGTAAACCAAAACACTTCCCTTTGTAAAATCAAGTAATAACATTATTTTTCCAAACGTTCAAGTTTGCCTAATTTCAAATGCTCAAGTTTTTCATTTTCGAAAGGTTTCGTAGTTCATAGTTTTAATCACTTATAATATAATTCTCTTTTAAAACAATCTGAGAAACATATGCCTTATATGTGAGTAGGTTATTCTTGTTCATAATCAATCTTATTAAAGCAGCCATGATCTAGGAAATGTAATATCATTTTGTCTCATCTTAGCTTCTATGCAGATGGAGGTTTCTACTGGTTTTAATAATACTTAATTAGTCAATACATTTCCCTTATTAACGCTGCAGTGGTTTGTTCGATACTTCTTCTGATTTTCGAAATCAAGAAACATTATTCCTTTTAAAACCAAGTACTCATTACTCACGAATGAGGTTTCACACTTTTTAACAAAATTCAGATTAATTCAATTAAGTCAAGTCTCTTATCTTTTAAGATCAAGTCTCTTAACTTCTTAAATCAATAAACCATTCTTTTTACCTTCCTTAAGTCGTTATACCTAACTTCCCATAAAGCTAGTATAACTTTTAAGTTTTAAAACCAAGTATTACTCTTCTTTCAAAAAGGTTTCTTAATCCTCTTGAAATACTTCAAGATTCTTATTATTCGCTTAAGTCAAAAGACATTGCCGTAATTATTATTCAGTTAACACACGTACGTCTACCGTACTATATATATATTTTAAAATATCATGCTCAAGAGTATAGGAAGAATCACATACCTCGCGAAGATTATCGACTATTAGCAAAACGCTCCACGGCTATAACCCGGCTAGCCTTGTCCACCTTTCAAGTAGTACATGCTACTCAGTAACATTCAACCTATAAAGGTTATATAGGTCTATCAACTTCTACATTAATAATCTTCGATGTGATTTGATTCAAGTCTTTTTCTCGTAATATCCTTCTATTACGCTCAAATCTCTTCCATGAATCTTATATTCATTTCTAAACAACTACGATGTAATTTCCAATTACAATAGAAGGATAGGATTATTTACCCTGAAGCCCAAAATTATCCAAGTTTAATATCGATCCTGAGCAACGTTTAGCTCCTACTCCGGGTGCTCCAACCCGCTCCAAATAACCCTTAGAAGTTCTACGAAACTTCTTCCTAATACTTCAACCAACTGTGAAGATTTTCCTTAGGGTTTCGTTTAGTGACCAAGGGAAGTATAATAGTATTTACGGCTTGTAGTATAAGTGTAACCTTGGAATACTACAAGGTATATAGGCCAAGGTATTTTGGAATAGTAACAATACTTGGAGAGTATTTCTACCAAGAGGGGGGGTGTATTTTACGAAAACAACTCAAGGTAGGGGTACCTCACCAAGGCCACTAGGAGTGGGTGTACCTCGGCCAAGGGCCTTCTCAAAGGGGAGGTGCTCTGCCAGAGCTCTCAAGAGAGGGAGGGATTTCAAGACTTAGAACAATTTGTGGATGAAGAAGATCTTCAACTAAGGGTATTTATAGGCCAACCAATGGCCAAGATCAAGACAAGTGGTAGGCAAGTGTAAGGTCAAGATTTGGACAAGTGTTTGTGGGTCCCACTTGCTCAACAACTAAACAAAATATCCTACCAACTCCCACTCTCCAATCGTCCAAAATGACGCCCACAAGTCCACCAATTAGGTGACAAGTGTCGCCTCTTGTTGGTCCAAAATATTTCGCCTCTAAAAATCCGCAAAAATTATAAATGACATAGCCGGAATTTTCCCTTCGCAAGCTTTGGAAGACGTTTCGTCGGAAAACGATTCTTTTTGGTAGTTGTGCACAAAATTTCGGTCCTAGCCTAACTTTAAGGCTTAAACTTTTATACGTACGCCCTCACGTACATACTCTGAAAATACGGGGTATAACAAGACCACAACCCGGTCCATCCAAACCCATATCACGCATGAGATTTTTCGGCCTAAACGTCATTTTAATTTGACATCCTCTATCCAACCATCCCCAATCCGCCGTAACCCGAAAGCCGCCCTATCGGACCCAAATTGGAATGCCCCCATGCTAGATGAAATTGATGCTCTTATTAAAAATAAGACATGGAAGTTGGTGCCCTATCATTCTAATGTAAACATAATTCATTCCATGTGGATTTTTTGTCATAAATAGAAATATGATGGTTCATTTGAGAGGCACAAAGTCCGTCTGGTTGGTGATGGCAGGTCTGAGTAGGTTGATGTGCATTGTGATGAAACCTTTAGCCTAGTTGTTAAACCAACGACTATCCAGATAGTTCTCAGTTTGGATCTGTCAAAATCATGGTCGATTCACCAGTTGGATGTATCAATTTCACCCATAGTTATGCTCAATATAGTGCGAATGGTGGCTGTTTGACTACCAGACTAAAAGTCTCACCACAATCAACTCTCTCATGCTGACCAATACCATTAGCCACAAGTGTTTCCTTATGACATTCAAGCTCTCCACTATCTCAGAATTTGTGGCGATAGAGCCACATACAACAAATCACATTCAACCCATCTGGTTTTGGAAGTAGATCCCAAGTGTGATGACTGGTCAATGCATTAAACTCCTCACGCATGGCCACATTCTAATTTGGGTAAAGTTTGGCTAATTTTGGGTTTTTAGGAATAGGTAAGACGATTTGAGTGGATAGGTTAAAGTGAAATTTTGGTTTGAAAATCATGTGTTGTGCACGGGTTTCTATTCGATATGTGTGGACGGTCACTGGTGGGGCAGATGGGCTAGGTGGTGACAGGCTGGACTGGGCAATGTTCTCGGGCGTGGGCTTGTAGGGTGACAAACAGTGTGGTTGGGCAGTGGGATGACGTAGTGGCTGACAGGATGATGAGAAGTGTGAGGGGGTAGTAGGGTGGGGCAGTGTAGTGGTGGGCTCATTGGGTGGGAGGGGCAATGAGACGGGTGTACTGGCAGGGAGGTCGACGGGATGAGTGTGTCGATGGGATGGGTAGTGGTACAGCCTGAGGATGCAAATTTTGTACTGTATTTTGGACTAGACATGAGGTGTCTGAGTCATCAAAGAATCCATAATTAGTTGGTCAAAATTGGTGGATGTTGGCAAAGGGGAATACGTTCTCCTCAAACGTG
This sequence comes from Przewalskia tangutica, assembly GCA_029844215.1. Classification (NCBI taxonomy): domain Eukaryota; kingdom Viridiplantae; phylum Streptophyta; class Magnoliopsida; order Solanales; family Solanaceae; genus Przewalskia; species Przewalskia tangutica. Next base: position 74,143,856 of record CM056727.1, read on the forward strand.
ACATGACTTGAGACTATGATTTTTCATGTGAACACGTTATAGAATAAGTACCTCTATGGTTTGACAGGAATCCTAAGAAGACACACGGAGTGGAATGGGGTGTTAATTTGTAAGGGATGGTGGATGCCATATTCGGTTAGCAGAGACAACCAAAAATCCGAAGAAGATCATACGTAGGGATTCGACGAAATAGGAACTCAGTATGGGTCCTATTTTGTTGCGTACGGGTAGGTAGTATATTAAGAAGATATTCTGACATTTTTAATGCATATACCAAAAAGCTGCGGGGAAGAGGTGCGTGAAAAAGTAAGATATGAATCATATTGTTAATGGTGCGGAGAATTCGTTTGGCTTTACCATTTTGAGGGGAAGTATGGGGGCAGAAAAAATGAAAGACCATGCCATTAGCCATACATAATTTATAAAAGAGAGAATTGTTAAACTCACGACCATTTGTCACATTGAAACATTTTTATTTCATTTTCAAATTGTGTTTTAACATACATACGAAATTCAAGAGACTTGGAGTAGACCTAAGATTTAAAGTGGAGCAGATAGACCTATAGAAAATGAGAAAAAGTATCCAAGAATATTAAATAATATTTATAACCCAATTTGCTAGTAATATGAGAGGTCCATAAATCTGCATGAATAATATCAAAGGAATAAAAAACAATACTTAAAGATGACGTAAAAGGTTCTAACATGCTTTCCAAGATAACAAGGATAGAAGTTTTGGGCAAGTTTCCCTTTATTACAATTAATAAAATTGCGGTTTCTAAGAAAATAAAAAATATGAGCTCCGGGATGTCTAAGTCTACTATGCCACATTGAGGAGGAGATTGCAGCTAGAGATGTGGGAGGATTGATATTGGCAGCGAATGTGGATATGAAAGGATAGAGGTCCCCCACACTATTGCATATCGTAAGAAGTTTCCCCGTACGTAGGTCCTTCACAAAAAACCAAACGAGACAAAATCAATAGATATAGAATTATTTGTAGCAAATTATGTAACAGAGATTAGGTTCTTGATAATGTTATGAGCATATATGACGTGTTTAGGCAGTAGTGGGGGTGCAATAGTGGAGTTAGTGTGTGGCCAAATCCTTGAATTGGAATGCGATGGTCATTTCCAACCATAATAAATTAAGGAGTATTTAAATTGCGCAATTGAGGAAGATTACCAGAATTGTGGATGAGGTTACACGTGAGACTCGTATCCATATACCACACATCATCGGACTGCTGAATATTTAATGAACCAAAAAGCTTGGCCCAAATTCGTCGGCGTGAGACTGGACATCGGTTGTTGGGCCTCTATGTACTGGGCCTGATGGTTGGGGCCCTACTAGAAAGTTGATCGATAAGCTCTTAGAATACTGGGCCTCAGCTGAGCTCACTGTTGCAATTGGGTTGCAGCTGCCGAAAAACTATTGGCCCAGTTTTCATAGAGCGACTAAGGCAGTGGGTCGGCCCACTGTGTTGGGTGTTGGGCTTGCTGTTACTGGAATTATTGGCCCGTCCCCCACGGTTTTTACCTTTGCCTCCTCAACCACCTCCGCGGTCTCTACCTCTGCCTCCACCATGGTTGTGCTACGATGGGTGGTGGTCAGAGTTTGGTGGCTGGCCGATGGTCAGCAATACCTTAGGGTTGTGTTCATCTTGTTTTGCTTGTCTCTTTTCCACTAATAGCAGTTAGGACCGCGCTTTGTTGAAATTTGGTAGGGGATTGGCCCATTGAATCATCGTTGCAAGTGTGTCATATTCACCTTTCGATAAATCATTAATCAATTGCAGAACCATCTTCGTGTCAGAAATTGGAGTATCCATGTTGGATATTGGTCGGCAATCAATTTTAATTGTTTGCAGTAGTCGACCATATTTCCTAAATTTTCAAGACGGATGGTGTTGAATTTCTCATTGAGATGTACGACACGTGTATGTCACGCCCCAAACCGACGGGCCTGTGACTGGTGCCCTACCTGGGTACCCTTATACCCACACATGACATATAACCAGCGAAAGATTTAAGAAAACTCATAAAATAAAAACAGGCAAGCCGACAAGGCCGCCACTTTTCATAGAATTGTCCAAACGGACTACAACCGTATACTCGTTCAACCCACACATGACTACAGACCTCTAAGAGTTTATAGTAACTATGACGGGACAAGGTCCCTCCGTACCCCTGAATATACACAAGTTAAAATGGAAGACATGTACCAAAATTACTAGGCTCCGGAACAATGGAGCTATCCCAAAACGCAGAGCAAGGATCCTAAGTTTGAGGATCACCAAACTGTGTACCTATACATGCGGGCATGAATGCAGCCCTCCGAAGGGGGTAAGTACAACAAGGTACCAAGTATGTAAACATGAAGTACAGTAAATAAGATCATAACTGTACAAAAGATGACAGGGACAAGTATGAAAATCAAATCTCAGATCCAACCATGCCATATAAAATAAAAGCCAATCAGACCTTGTATCATCGTATCAATGTACCGCACTATTGTACCATCGCATCACCTAACGATCCGCCCATTCTCGAACTCCACTATAACCATCATGATTGTATGCATAACATATCTCGGCCCTTGAGTGAGGGACTCGATGGAATCATCAATATAACGTGTCCCGGCCCTCTAGTGAGAGATGTGGTAAACATATAACGGTTTACACATAACGTATCCCAGCCCATTTGTGGGACTCGGTGTTCATTTACACATAACATACCCGACCCGTTGTGGGACTCGGTGTATCACTGTATTTATAAAAATGAGAAACAACTGTACCATTTAAAAATATGAAAGTCATGTAAAAATCAGGGATACCTGCCCATAGAATCATTATTGTTACACCCCGTAATTCCAGGACATGAATAAGAGAATGTACGTAAGGAACACAAGACTTGAAATTGGTACGAAAGGAAGAATTGTTTTTCCGAAGGAAAATCTTCCGAACGTCGGAAAGAAAAGATGTTCGTTGATGAGAATTGGATTCTCAAAATGCCTTATTTGAAGAGTATGGAACTTATTAACATTATGGAAATTTATTTTTACGGATTTGGTCACGTGGGGCCCACCCGAGAAATTTTACGTTTTGTGGGGGCCACGAAGGTTACGAAAATTTATGGACGAATGGGAGGGCGACACGTGTCACCCCCCCACATGGGCTTGTTCGAATTATGCCAAGGGCAAAATGGTCATTTGACCAATGTATAGATGGCCAAGTCTTGCTAATTAAAGAGCTTGATATTGTTGACTAAGTCCAAGGGCCACTTGGCTTGATCTTTTCCATCCAACCCTAACAAGTGTTCTAATCTTGGCCATTGAAGGTAGTATATCATCCTAAGTAGCAAGACTAGTTCTAACACTTAGAAAAATTTGCAAGAACTAGTGTGTCTCTTTAAAGAGCTCTCGGCTAAGCTCCATACAAAGGAGAAAATATTTTCAATTGTTGTCCAATATTCACAATACTTTAACCCAAGGTTCCTAAGGGTATTGTAAGGATATCTCAATAGAAAGATCCCGGAAAAATGACGTTTTTACGTTAGTCGCAAGGCGAAACCCTAAGGTGTTCTTCAACTTTGAAGATGGAACTTGAAGAGGAGTTTTTCATGAGCTTATAAGGAGTGCTTGGAGAGGATTGGAACATAAGAAGAGGAGTTAAAAGTTTCTAAGGATCGACTTTTACGCTTGGACATTATTAGGGCTTATTGAGGTAAAATCTTCATATTCTTAATGTAATTGAAGATTACATGTTATTGTAGTTTAGAAATGAGCATGTGGTATATATAGTGAAGTTTTAAAAGATTTGGATCATGTCTACATGTTAAAAACCGAAAATGGACAAGTTATCCCTTAATGTTGTAATTAATTTGGACGGTAGTTACAATTGTCGCATGTTAAGGAAGAAAGGATTTATAGTTGTTGTAATTGTTATTATGTATGTAACATGTTGGAATAACAACTTGGATTGAAAAAGGAATTGTAAGGAAATTGATATTGTTATGGATAGTGTTTTGTCGAAAATGCGCCTTAAGGAATGGACAGTTTTATATTAATTGTGGGGCAGAATTTTACACGTCCTGTTAAGGCGTGTAATCCCCTTTGGTTAGCTGATTTGATTGAGCCTTAAATGTGGCGTTTGGTTATTGATTTTTGGGCTTTGAAAAAGGTGAAAAAGTATGTAGAAACAAAGGAAGTGTTGTCCGATTTTCCGTAGAATTTAGTGACTTTGCACTTAGAATATTCTACGTTTGAAGCTAGAGGCTAATGGACGTATTATGGCCATTATAGGTTGAAGTAAAAGGTATAGCGTATTCTACTTGAAGGGTGGAATAGCTATCAAGGTTGAAGTACTTTGGAGCATTTTGCTACTTGTCGATAATCGTCGCGAGGTATGTGAACCTCTTCCTTCTTTTGACATGATTCTATGTATGAAATATACATGTGGTATTATTTCATGTTTCCTTCTACTCTTAGAAGTTAAGAGGTATGTATGTTGATTTACTCTAGGTAATGGTTATGTCTAAGTTATCCTAAGTTCTTACCAAGTCTTATGGGGGACGTTGGTAAGAGTCGTTAGGAGGTATTTGGAGCCAAGTTGACTTGGCTAATTTACGACACGAATGAGAATAAGTATCGAACAAGCCATTGCAGCGTTAATAAAGGAAAATGTATCGGCAATCAATTAAATTAAAATGAGTAGAATTCTCCATCTGCATAGAAGCTAAGATAAGACAAAATTGTATTACATTTTCTAGATCATGGCTGCTTTAATAAGATCGTTATAAACTAGTATAACCTATTCACACGCATAAAAGTATATGTTTCCTAATTTAAAGAGTTTACGTATGAAGTTTTAAGACTATGAACCTTAAATTCTTAAAAGGTTAAGAAACTTTATTTTTCAAGTTATGGGACTTGATTCTTAAAGGAGGAAATTACTTGATTTAAAAAGTACAGAATACTTGATTTGGAAAGTATTGACTTCTTGATACGCTAAGTTAAAGAGACTTGATATTCTAAGTTAAGAAACTTGTTTTCTTAAAAGTTAAGAGACTTGAAGTATTTTGAAAGCTATGTAATTTGATTTGAAAGTATAAGTCTCTTGGTTATAAAAAGAATGAATTTGTCTAAGACATAAAGAGTTATAACGGCTTTATGGGAAGTTGGTTATAACAACTTTATGAAAGATTAAAAGAATGGTTTTCTCCAGTAATATAAGCAAAGAAATGACTTGAAATAAAGAAGGGAAAATTGATTTAAAGGTACCAATTGCTTAAGGTTTTAAGGAAAGAAGTCACTTGATTTATAAGCCTATAAAAGTATTTCTAAAATGTATTGTGACTTGTCTTGAAAAGTAGATATGACTTGATACTACGGTTATTAGTATCTTGGAAGTTGTATATGAAAAAGAGTCATTTTAAAAGAATAGAAGTATGTAGTACTTTGGGATTAATTCCCGGATTTTATAATGACATGTTAGTGCCTTAAGTAAACAAATATGGGGGTGCTTATAAATAAGGTTAATAAGAAGTTAGGGGATTTCTTAACTTGCTTATGTTATGTATGATAAGCCAGTAGTGCTTATGTTATGTATGATAAGCCGGTAGCGCTTATGTTATGTATGATAGCCTTTGGTGCTAGTGTTATGAGTATAAATGCGGGGTAAACCCCCAAGACGTTATACACCTCCTGAGTATAAATGCGGGGTACACCCCCAAGACATTATACATTCTGAGTATAATTGCGGGTAAACCCCCAAGACATTATACCTCTCCATGGATTTGCTACCCATGATGTGAGCATGGCGTATTTGCTCATGGTCTGGCTGGCCTAAGCGGGTGAAATAGTCCTGTGCGGGTGAAATAGTCCTATGCGAGGAATACGTCATGCGGGTCCATACGACCTATGCGGGCGGATACAGCCTATGCGAGAAAGTTACCTCATTGCGGGTCCACCGGACCTATGCGGGTGAAATAGTCCCAGGAGTAGGATTGCTAAATGATACTATGGGCAGGTGACCCTAAGTTGATCATAAGTTTCCTATTTTTATACATTATACCTTTATGGGCAGACTTATGTGACTTTATCGCGTCCCAGAATGGGCCGGGCAGTATAGGCGTCCCTCCAGAAATGGCCGGATTATGTTATGCAAGATAAGTAAGTTATGGTTATGAACTTAATGATTTCTCCTAAGTATGTACGCAAGAATTTGACTATAACTCTTATTGAAAAATGGGAAAATATAATGACGTACGATTATGAGTTGTAATGGCATGGTAGGATCCGGTATTTACTTTTTATACTTGCCCCTGTCATTCTTTTGTACAGTTATGATTTGTTACTGTACCTTATATTCTGTTCCATATTCGCACTGTTGTTATCGACTTCTTCGGGCTGCGTTCATGTCCGCAGGTTTAGGTGCACAGTTGTGGATCCGCGAGCTTAGGATCCTGGTTCAGCATTTTGAGATGGCTCCCATATTCCGGAGCTTGTCATTATGGCTAGGTATATTCAGGGGTACGGCGGGGCCTTGTCCCGTCATAGTATTTGTCCAAAAATCTTAGAGGTCTGTAGTCACATATTGTGGGTCAGTTTGTAAAGGAAAGGAGACAACTGCTTCGGTTATGTATTTATATGTCCAGGGAGGTAGCCTTATCGGCTAACCTGTTGATTTTAATTCTATTGATTTATTTTATAAGTTTTATGTATGTTCCGCTGATTATCTCTGATGTATACCTGTAAGGGTGCCCAGGTAGGGCACCCGTCGCGGGCCCGGGGTCGGGTCGTGACAATTATACATATCCTATTCATAGGACTATTTCACCCGCAAGGGACTCGAACCCGCATGGATATTTTAGACCCGTAATGAGTATCTATACTCGATACCCGCATCATGGAGAGCTAGTCGACGGAATATTCATGGGACTGTATCACCCGCATGGGACTCGAACCCGCATGGATCTTTTAGACCCGCATGAGTATACCTACTCGCATCATGAAGAGCTAGTCCATGGAACTATATAATATCATGGGACTGTTTCACCCGCATGAGTCCTTAGGCCCGCATGAGTACATATACTCGCATCACGGAAGCATGTCCATGGAACATATATATAAAGTTGCCAGCCCTCTAGTGAAGGACGCGGTGATGTGGAAATATAACAGTTGCACGAATAACTATCATGAGCAACCATATGCAAGTTAAAATCATCTTTGACTCTCATTAGAAACCATCTTTAAAATGAGCTTTCATTTTAGAAAAAAACCAAGGCAATATCATGTCTTCCATTTTAGAAAAATAAAGGCAATACCATGCCTTCTATTTTCGGAAAAACCGAGACAACACCATGCCTCTCATTTTAGACAAACCAAGGCAATATTATGCCTTCCTTTTTAGAAAAACCAAGGCAATATCATGCCTTCCTTTTTAGAAATACCAAGGCAATATCATGTCTTCCTTTAAAATCCACCCTTTGGAAAGTCAAGACACTATACATCATGTATCATTTTGAAACCATCCTTTGGAAAATCAATACACTTACACTTTTTAAAATCAAGTCACTTACACTTTTAAAATCAAGTCACTTATACTTATAAAATCAAGTCATGCATCGTAAATGACTTAATGGAATTTCGTACGTCCGTCGTTGTCACGACCCGACCCCGGGCCGCGATTGGTGCCCTACCTGGGCACCCTTACATGTATACATCAGAGATAATCAGCGGAACATACATCAAACTTATAAAATAAATCAACAAGAAATAAACAATAGGTTAGCCGATAAGGCTACTGTCACGACCCGACCACAGACCCGTGACTGGTGCCTTACCCCGGGCACCCTTGTGATACAACATCATAGAAAACCAGCGGAAGATAACTCACAACAAGAACTCATATATATAATAAGCAGGCTAACCCAAAATGGCTACCTCTAATACAACAAAGCTGAACAGTTACATCCCTAACAACCCAAGCTATAACAGGACTACAAGCCTCTAAGAATGAGTAAACACTATGACGGGACAGGGCCCCGTCATGCCCCTGAATGTACAAATATCTACAACACCGGGGAGAACCGTACCAAAAGTCGAGCCTCCGGAGAAATGGAGCTCCTGACACCTGAGTAAAGATCCTAAGAATGAGGATCCACCACCTTATTTCCCTTACATGCGACATGAACGCAGCCCCCGAGGAAGGGGGTCAGTACACAATATGTACCAAGTATATAAAACTGGAAAATACTGAAATAATATCATAGTTAAAAATAGACTGGAGTCATGGAAGAGAGTCAAAAATACAGTACACTGTGCCTTACTAACAATGAGAGTAACAAGTATAAACTTTACTGCATAAAATAGGAGGCTCATGATCAAAACAGGATCTCCCGCCCGTAGTATCATTAAGCAATCCTACTCCTGGGACTGTTTCACCCGCATGGGTCCTGTGGACCCGCATAAGGTCATCACCTCGTATGGGACTATTCCACCCGCATGGGACTATTTCACCCGCATGAGTTCATCCGCCTCGCATGGGACTATTTCACCCGCATGGGACTATTTCACCCGCATGAACCCTGTGGGCCCACATGAGTACAAGCGCCACACTCGCATCATGGGTAGCAAATCCATGGCATAATTAGTAATAATAATAATAATAATAATACATAAATCAGCACAACCGGCTACCATACATAACATAAGCGCTACCGGCTTATCATAACGTAAACGTAAGCAAGTTAAGAATATCTCCTAACTCCTTAACAACATTTCTAGTACATCCTCTCATTTTAGTTACTTAAGGCACTACAGGTCATTTTAAAAGAAAATCCGGGAATTTAACCCAAGTACCACGTTCCTTAAACCTTTTAAGAAAATGACTCCTTTTTATGTAAAACTTCCAAGATACTAATAACCGTAGTATCAAATCACGACAACTTTTCAAAACAAGTCACGTTTACCTTTAAAAATACGATAGGCTTCTAAAATCAAGTGACTTCATCTCTTTTAAAACCTTAGACAATTAATGCCTTAAAAACAATTTGCCTTCCACAAATCCAAATCCTTTACCCGTACTTATTTTACTTGGAGTAAACCTTTCCTTCCTTCATAAAGCCAATACAACCAACTTCCCATAAAGTTGTTATATTACCATTATACACTAGTCAAACACATCTCCCTATATCCAAGGGACTTATACTTTTAAACGAAACAAGTATCATATACTTAAAACAAGTGAAGAATGTCAAATCCTGTACGTCTACCGTACTACATAGGTACAACTACTCATGCTCAAGAGATAAGAAAGCTCCACATACCTCTTCGGTCAATCCACTTGCTAAGCCCAAAATACCGTACGTAATATGCCAACCTATAATGACCATAATATGTTTATTAACCTCTAATTTCAATGTAGAATATTCCAAGTTCAAGTTACTAATTCCTAAGGAAAATTGGGCAGCATTTCCTTTGTTTCTACATACTTTGCCACCTTTTTCAAGGTCGAATTCAACATCCAAACGCCACATTTAAGGCCCAACAATCCAAACATTTCAAAGGGGATTACACAACTAAACTTGGGTGTGTAAAATTCTGCCCCATAAGGTACAACAAATAACTTAACAAGTTTAAGGTAGTTTTTAGGCTACAACATGCTCACATAACCTTTTTAACCAATCCTTTCATCTTCAAACCATATTTCTTACATGCAATGAATCTAAGAGCATTATTTACTACTACAAGTTCCTTCTTCTTCACATGCAACACCAATAACTAGCTACAAGAGAAGAATTGTTACCTTAGAGCTTTAGCCAAAATTATTCCAACAATTTTTGCTAGCCTCTTTTCCAAGAACACCACCACAATAACTCCTACAAGCTAGCCACAAGCTTCCTTCTTGTCCTAACTTTTCAGATTTTCCTTAAGCTTTGAATTCCTCTTGGAATTCTAGAGAGAAGTGAGAGCTTTAGCTTAGAGAGAGAGAAGGATTTGAAAGATGACCAAGTCTTCAAGACTTGGTCAATATATAAGACATGCAAAAATCAGATGGGGGGGGGGGGGACACTTGTCACCCACCCATGACCTCTTTTAAAACAAAACAGTGCAGAATTTTCCACTCAGCTTCGCAAAACCCGCCTCGGCGCCGCGGCGGCCTGCGCCGGCGCCGCAACTCCCGCCGACTCCCAGACATTCCGCCGTGGCCTCGCTTCCCGGCGCCGCGCTACAACTTCAGCGAGCCCTCAGATCTTTCCGGCGCCGCGGCCCTGTGGCTCCTGCCCGAAACACCTTTCTGTCCGTCTGCGCACTGAACTTGTAACTCTCATAACTTCCTACTCCGATGTCCTATCGACGAACGGTTGGTTGCGTTGGAAACTAGACTCAACGAACTACGCACTAGGCCTTTGAAACACCTAGGAACTTCAATGTACCGGTCACAACCCGCCCAAAGTTGACTAAAACCCGTCCAAACAATCCACAACTTATCTTTCGAAAATTTTAAGTCTTACTCCTTTCAGACGCTCATACGCATGGCCGTAACTACGGGTATAAGCCTACCTCCCTAGACCTATATATATATATATATATATATATATATATAGCCAGAAGGAGTGACATCATTTTTTCTTTTACAAGATGACCCACAAGATATGACTACAGACCTCTAAGAGTTCTGACATAACAACTGTGACGGGACAGGGCCCCGTCATACCCCTGAATGTACTATAACCGACAATACCAGTGATCCGAACCAAAGATAAGCCTCCGGAGTGAATGGAGCTTTTACCCAAAACTGAACAGAGATCCTAGAGCGAGGATCATCAACCTGTGTACCTAATACCTGCGGGCATGAACGCAACCCCCCAAAGTGGTCAGTACAACAAGTACCGAGTATGGAACGAAAATAAGGTACAGTAAACAAATCATAACTGTACAAAAGAATGACAGGGGCAAGTATAAAAAGTAAATACCATATCCTTACCGTGCCATTACAACTCATGAACTTAATCACACATTATTATCTTTTCCAATTTTCAATAAGAGTTATAATCAAATTCTTACATTCATACTTAGGAAAAATCATCAAGTTCATAAACATATAACTTACGTATCTTGCATAACATAATCCGGCCCTTAATGGAGGGACATCTCATTTTGGAGTTCACTTTGATTATCCATACGTGATAACGTAACCCGATCAATTTGCGGGACACGGCGAATTCATAAAAAGTCTTCCCACTAAGGTATACTGCCCGGCCCATTCTGGAACGCGATAAAGTCATATAAGTCTGCCCATAAAGGTATACTGCCCGACCCATTTCTGGAACGCGATAAAGTCATATAAGTCTGCCCATAAAGGTATACTGCCCGACCCATTTCTGGGACGCGATAAAGTCATATAAGTCTGCCCATAAAGGTATCAGAACGCCTCAACCCGGCTCGCATCGTGCCTTACCCGCACCCTAGTGATACAACATCGAGAGAAAACCAATGGAAAATAAAACACGAGTCATGAAACAAGAGATATAATAAATAAACAAAGCAACCAAAACAAATTGCTTTCAAGATATACACAAAACCCAATGCTTGTCCTTTTACAAACCCCGCCACAACAAAGGCATGCACTTAAGATTTACAACAACTATGACGGACAGGGCTCGCCATACCCCGAATGTACAAGAACCTACAACTCAGTGGAAACATACCAAAGATAAGCCTCCAAGGAACGGAGCTTTCCAACACGCTGAAATGAGATCCTAAGAGCGGGATCCACGATCGATGTACTCTACCGCATGATTTAACGCAGCCCGGCGAGGTCAAGACAACAGTACCAAGTATGAATCACAACATCAGAAATGAAATCATAATAGCCTAAAAAGGTGAGACATGTATGATAACCAAAATACAAGACGCAACATAAAAGTCAAGTCGTGGACTCACGCCTCAAAGTCACCACTCAAATATAACTATGGGTCTCACGCCACAACATCCATCATGTTCGCATCATGGCCGCATGCCCGAATCGTGACGGTGTAGACATGTCCATGATGCAACACACAATAAGGCCGCACGGCCATGCCCCTAATATCGTGACGGGTGTAGACATGCCCATGTAACCTCAATAACAATATATCTGGGTGGTCAACCGCCGCACGCCACATGCCCCGGAATATCAGACGGCAGACACGCCCATGTTGCGCAATAACCATATATCGGTAATCAACCCGCACGGCCGCATGCCCTAATATCGTGACGGTGTATACGCCCACGTGACATCAACAACAAGACAAGAATCAAAATGGAAACATACCCGTGGAATTCTCCATCACCGCCAAAGACGCCCAAGTAAGTTCTCAATAAGTCAACCGCCTCTATCGAGAGACGCCAGAATACGTAAATACCACACTTGCACAACAAAGGCTATCATCACAAGCATAGGCAAGCTTCACAACAACAAGCATAGGCAAGTTTCACAACAACAAGCATAGGCAAGTTTCACAACAACTCAAAGTACTTTCATTTTATGCCAAAGTCCGAGTTTTTAACCCCAAAGTACTACATACGTTAAGTTCTTTTAAAAGAGATCCATTACTTTGATAAAAGTCACCCGATACCCGTAGTATTAGAATGACCAACCCACATTCCCTTTTCAAAATCAAGTAACAACATTCTTTTCCTAAGTTCCAGTTTGCCTAGTTTCAATTACTCAAGCTTCTCATTTTCAAATGGTTTCATAGTTCCCAAACTTAATCACTTGATTCCTTTTTAGAACAATTGAGTAATATATGTCTCACGTGAGAGTAGGCTATTCTTGTTTACAACATTCTTATTACAGCAGCCATGATCTAGAAAATGTAGATCATTTTGTCTCATCTTAGTTTCTATGCAGATGGAGGTTTCTACTGGTTTTAATACAATTCATCATTATTCAATACATTTTCCTTTATTAACGCTGCAGTGGTCTGTCGATACACATTCTGATTTCCGAAATCAGTATAACATTATCCCTTAAAATAAAACCAAGTACTCATTACTCACGAATGAGGTTTCACACAAACATTCACATTAAAACAAATAAGTTAAGTCTCTTATCTTATAAGATCAAGTCTCTTAACTTCTAACATCAGTAAACCATTTTCTTTACCTCTCTTAAGACATTATACCTAACTCCCCAAAAAGCTAGTATAACTCTTTTTAAAACCTTTTAAAACCAAGTGTTACTCTCCCTTCCAAAACGATTTATAAATCTTTTGAAATACATCAAGTCCTTTATTATAACTAGCCAGTTATAATTCACATCAGTTACCTTTTAAAACCACAAAGTATTTTCTTACCTTCATAAAGCTGTTATAACCAACTTCCCATAAAGCCGTTATAACACTTTATGTTTTAAGAACAATCAAACACAGTTAACACATGTACGTCTACCGTACTACATAGTCCACACATATCATGCTAGAAGAGATAGGAAGAGGTTCACATACCTCGCGACGATTTATCGACAAAAGCAAAATGCTCCAAGTACTACAACCTTGCTAGCCCTTTCCACTCCTCGAGTAGAATACGCTACTCTTAGTATTTTCACCTATAAAGGTCACAAACGTCTATTAACCCCAAAACACAAGTTCTATCTTTCTACAGAAAATTCGCAAAGACTCTCCCCGCCACAACAGAATCTCCTCCTCTATCGAGGCCGGCTACCAAGCCAACCAGTGGGGTTTACACGCCTAACCTGACGTGCACCATCCTACTCAAGATCTCTACACAAGTCTCATCAGAATACACCCTATGTAAATACAGTCAGCTTCTTTTCTTTATTCTTCGTGCTTAAGTCAAAAGACATTGCGAATACTAAGTATAGTTCCATATATAGTATACTTCAACTATATATTCTAACAAACATGCAATTTCCAATTACAATAGAGGACAAGATAATTACCTCGATAAGCCCATAATTATCCAAGTTAAATGTCGATCCTTAGCAATGTTTAGCTCCAACTCCGGTGCTCCATCCCGCTCCAACAACCCCAGAAGTTCTATCCAACTTCTACTTAAATCCTTCAACTAACAATGAAGATTCCTTGTGGTTTCGGTTTGAGACTAAAAGGTAGTATTTCGCTCTACGATGAGGTAACTTTAGAATACAACAAGGTATAAGGCCAAGGTATTTTGGGCATTATAACAATACTTGGAAGACAACTTTCTACCAAGGGGGGGGGGGGTACCTCACGAGAACACTCCAACGTGGGGGTATGCTCGGCCACAAGGCCACTAGTGGGGTAGTACCTCTCGCCACTAGGCCTCACGGTGCGGGAGGGAGGGGAAGCTCTCGGCTAGCACAACAAGAAGGGAGGAGAGGGTTTCAAGACTTGGAAGTTTTTGGATGAATGAAGTCTTCAAGCTTAGGGGGTATTTATAGCAAAACCAAAGCCAACCAATGGCCAAGATCAATCCATGTTCAAGGCAAGTGTAAGGCCAAGATCAAGCCAAGTGAACCCACAAAACACTCCACAAAACACTCCACAAAACAAGCAACAAAACAAGGCACAAAAGGAGGGACCAATCTGCCAAGGCCAACAAATCCTCTCGACGCCCAATCGCCCAAGCCACCCTATTTGCTTCCAATGTGAGGGTGACACATGTCACCCTCCCGCTGGTCCAAAATATTTCGCCTCGGAAAAATCCGCAAAAATTATAAATGACATAGCCGAATTTTCCCTACGAAAGTCGTGGAAACGCTTCGCCGAAAAACGACTCTATTCGGCACTTGTGCACAAATTCGGTCCTTTGCCTAACTTAAGGCTCAAATTTTCTACGTACGCCCCACGCATACTGGAAATACGGTATAACATTCTCCCTTAGAAACATTCGTCCCGAATGTTCCTTCTCAAGCCTCCACACAAACCTGCGCTAGTATAGCCTTCACTGCTATACGTACGAAAACAATCATGCCACACCTGGCCATAAAAAAAAAAATAACAAACACACCAATACTTAAACCCAAGTCAACGAGGAAACACCTCTAATCATCACAAAACCCTTACCCGAGGTCTAAAATATACTCCTTCGCACCTACATTTCACAAAAGAAACGATCACACACGCTCACTTCTCCCTATCTCGTCGCACTTTCTAACACTCGAGCTCTTTCTAGTATCCGCACCACACTTCCACAACGCTTCGCTTTCCAACCCTCGAGTTACTACTCCAAACTTGGTCATCTTACTACCTCGATTTCCTCTAAGGCCATTCTCGCCTTCACGAACCGATTCTCGTCGAACATATCTATGAACTCATACGATGGTCATCTAAACTGGCCTAGCACCCTCGTGACCGCCACCGGGCGACCACCTGTAGCTGACCTTCCTCGAACGGACGCCGGTTGGCCCGCAACATGGCCCCAACCCGACCCATCAGAGCGCCAACTTCCGCCTCGACACGGAACACATCGCTAAGCTACCACTTCCATCTCACACTAACCAGATTTTCAAATCACACTATAGCACAAAGCTATCCGAACATAACACTTAACACATCATTAACATCAATACATACAAGTATCTACTGTGGTTAAGGATATACTCAAACTAGGCGGTTCAAGGACCGCTAAAATCGAACTTCCACCGCGACTTCTACCGTGGCCCGCAATCGCCTAAGTAGTTCAGGCTATCCTACCGCTACACTCGCCTGGACAGCTTCGTCATATGGCCCCGTTGGCCGCAAGAATAACAAGCTCCTCGTACTACGACACTTCAAATGCGGTCTACCACATCGACCACACCGAGGTAGGGTGATCGATCCGCCAACACCCCTACTCCTCGAACATTCGAAACTCGGGAGCCCCGACCGCCTCGAATATCCTGCGGTCCCGGCGTCGCGGAGGACCACTCGCAATGGCGGAGGTACATAACTAGTTCTGGCCGAGGCGGTCCGCCTCGAAAGTCGCTAAAATATCCTATTGCTCGCCTTCTTCTCACGAAAGCCCACCTGCCGATCTTCGCGCCTCGCACTCCAAGTGCATGAGCTCGAATGCGGCAATGTCCATGCCCTACCAAGAGAAACACCCAACAACTCTCGCTAGGTAATCATCGAGCCTCAGAACATATCGGCACTCGATCCTCCATACTAGCTACTAATGCGGAACATACCGCCAATGAGTCGAACTCACATTGTACTCCCGAATCAGACGCCTGCTCGCTCAACATCAAAAATCTTACCCGCGCCTCCTCATTTGTGGAGGCAAGAAATGTGCCGGAAGGCCCCAAAACTCGCCCCAAACGGCCGAAGTGCATGCTCTCCCGAGAGCTCCCACGAAGTCAAACCAATCGATCGCGGTATCACGCACCGACGCGAACCAAATGTCACGCACTCGGCCTCAAGCCTTGATCACCCGTGATGATCTCTTCAGAATCGACGGATGAACTCCTCGGATCATCCTCCGCTGATACCACTTTGTAACGCCTCAACCCGTAAAACTCAAAGCGGCTACAACTAAGGAAATCCAGCCTCAAATCGTCGCCTCAGCGCACTACATGCGTGCGCTGAATCGAATCGCCGGCCCACTTATCTCTCATATTCGCCACAACTCGCCAATAATCGCCATCTCTCAGACCCATCTCCCGCCTGCATCGTGGGACCGAGGCTCAGTATCAGAGTCTCGCAGCCCATCGCTGCGCTTCTAAACTCACAGGCCGGGCGGCGCCGCAAAACTCGCCGTCAAGCACTACTCAGTATCGACCGGTTCGCGCTGCATTCTCTCAATCCCACTAGCGCCTCCTACGCTTTGCCCTTCTCGGGCCCCGTTGTTTTCGCAGAGGCATAATCGTAAAAACGAAACACGCTGAGGGGTCCAACTTACAACACGCCTCTAAGGCACGATCTCGTAATGAGAAGAATGGAAACCAATCCTAAATGTCCTATAGCCTCCTCGATTATAGATGTGGTGCACAACACACCGATAATCAAGACTCTACTAGACACGGTGCAGACACTTTCCGAGGACTAATCGCTCGATACCACTTTGTAACGCCCAACCCGGTTCGCATCGTGCCTTACCCCGCACCCTAGTGATACAACATCGAGAAAACCAGGAAAATAAAACACGAGTCATGAAACAAGAGATATAATAAATAAACAAAGCAACCAAAACATTGCTTTCAAGATATACACAAAAACTCAATGCTTGTCCTTTTTACAAACCCCGCCACAACAAAGGCTGGCTGCACTTAAGATTTACAATAACTATGACGGACAGGCTCGCCATACCCCGAATGTACAAGAACCTACAACTCAGTGGAAACATACCAAAGATAAGCCTCCAAGGAACTGAGCTTTCCAACACGAAATGAGATCCTAAGAGGGATCCACGATCGATGTACCTACTACGCGCATGAACGCAGCTTCGGCGAGGTCAAGACAACAGTACCAAGTATGTGAATCACAACATCAGAAATGAAATCATAATAGCCTAAAAAGCAGGAGACATGTATGATAACCAAAATACAAGACGCAACATAAAAGTTAGCCAAGTCGTGACTCACGCCTCAAAGTCACCACTAAATATAACTACGGGTCTCACGCCCACAACATCCATCATGTTCGCGATCACGGCCGCATGCCTCTAACATCGTGACGGTGTAGACATGTCCATGATGCAACACACAAGCGCCGCACGGCCACATGCCCCGGAATCGTGACGGTGTAGACATGCCCATGTAACCTCAATAACAATATATCGGTGGTCAACCCCGCCGCACGGCCACATGCCCCGGACATCAGACGGTAGACATCGCCCATGTTGCGAATAACCATATATCGTAATCAACCCGCCGCACGGCCGCATGCCCCTAACATCGTGACGGTGTAGACATGTCCATGTGACATCAACAACAAGACAAGAATCAAAATGGAAACATACCCGTGGAATTCTCCATCACCGCCAAAGACGCCCAAGTAAGTTCTCAACAAGTCAACCGCCTCTATCGAGACGCCAGAATACGTAAATACCACACTTGCACAACAAAGGCTATCATCACAAGCATAGGCAAGATTCACAACAACAAGCATAGGCAAGTTTCACAACAACAAGCATAGGCAAGTTTCACAACAACTCAAAGTACTTTCATTTTATGCCAAAGTCCGGGTTTTTAACCCCAAAGTACTACATACGTTAAGTTCTTTTAAAAGAGATCCATTACTTTTATAAAAGTCACCCGATACCGTAGTATTAGAATGACCAACCCACATTCCCTTTTCAAAATCAAGTAACAACATTCTTTTCCTAAGTTCCAGTTTGCCTAGTTTCAATTACTCAAGCTTCTCATTTTCAAATGGTTTCATAGTTCCCAAACTTAATCACTTGATTCCTTTTAGAACAATTGAGTAATATATGTCTCACGCGAGAGTAGGCTATTCTTGTTTACAACATTCTTATTACAAGAAATCATGATCTAGAAAATGTAGATCATTTTGTCTCATCTTAGTTTCTATGCAGATGGAGGTTTCTACTGGTTTTAATACAATTCATCATTATTCAATACATTTTCCTTTATTAACGCTGCAGTGGTCCTGTCGATACACATTACGATTTCCAAATCGATAACATTATCCCTTAAAATAAAACCAAGTACTCATTACTCACGAATGAGGTTTCACACAAACATTCACATTAAAACAAATAAGTTAAGTCTCTTATCTTATAAGATCAAGTCTCTTAACTTCTAACATCAAGAAACCATTTTCTTTACCTCTTAAGATATTATACCTAACTCCCCAAAAAGCTAGTATAACTCTTTTTAAAACCTTTTAAAACCAAGTGTTACTCTCCTTCCAAAACGATTTATAAATCTTTTGAAATACATCAAGTCCTTTATTATAACTAGCCGCTTATAATTCACATCGCTTACCTTTTAAAACCACAAAGTATTTTCTTACCTTCATAAAGTTTATAACCAACTTCCCATAAAGCCGTTATAACACTTTATGTTTTAAGAACAATCAAACACGCTAACACACGTACGCTCACCGTACTACATAGTTCACACATATCATGCTAGAAGAGATAGGAAGAGGTTCACATACCTCGCGACGATTTATCGACAAAAGCAAAATGCTCCAAGTACTACAACTCTAGCCCTTTCCACTCCTCGAGTAGAATACGCTACTCTTAGTATTTTCACCTATAAAGGTCACAAACGTCTATTAACCCCAAAACACAAGTTCTATCTTTCTACGTAAAATTAGAAGACTCCCCGCCACAGCGTAAATCTCCTCCTCTATCGAGGCCGGCTACCAAGCCAACCAGGGGGGGGGGGGGGGGTTTACACGGATAACCGGACGTGCACCAACCACCTCAGTAACTCAACACAAGTTCATCAGAATACACCCATGTAAATACAGTTCTTTTCTTTATTCTTCAGGCTTAAGTCAAAAGACATTGCCGAATACTAAGTATAGTTCCATATATAGTATACTTCAACTATATATTCTAACAAACATGCAATTTCCAATTACAATAGAGGGACAAGATAATTACCTCGATAAGCCCATAATTATCCAAGTTAAATGTCGATCCTTAGCAATGTTTAGCTCCAACTCCGGGTGCTCCATCCCGCTCCAAACAACCCTTAGAAGTTCTATCCAACTTCTACTTAAATCCTTCAACTAACAATGAAGATTCCTGTGGTTTCGGTTTGAGACTAAAAGGTAGTATTTGCTCACGATAGAGGTAACTTTGAATACAACAAGGTATAAGGCCAAGGTATTTTGGGCATTATAACAATACTTGGAAGACAACTTTCTACCAAGGGGTACTCACGAGAACACTCCAACGCGTGGTATGCTCTCGACCACAAGGCCACTAGTGGGTAGTACCCTCTCGCCACTAGGCCTCACGAAAAGGAGGAGGGGAAGCTCCTGGCTAGCACAACAAGAAGGGAGGAGAGGGTTTCAAGACTTGGAAGTTTTGATGAATGAAGTCTTCAAGCTTGTGGGTATTTATAGCAAAACAAAAGCCAACCAATGGCCAAGATCAAGCCATGTGCAAGGCAAGTGTAAGGCCAAGATCAAGCCAAGTGCACCCACAAAACACTCCACAAAACACTCCACAAAACAAGCCACAAAACAAGGCACAAAAGGAGGGACCAATCGGCCAAGGCCAACCAATCCTCTTGGACGCCCAATCGTCCAAGCCACCCTATTTGCTTCCAATGTGAGGGTGACACATGTCACCCTCCCGTTGGTCCAAAATGTTTCGTCTCTCGGAAAAATCCGCAAAAATTATAAATGACATAGCCGAAATTTCCTACGAAAGTCCGTGGAAACGCTTTCGAAAAACGACTCTATTCGGCACTTGTGCCCAAATTCAGTCCTTTGCCTAACTTAAGGCTCAAATTTTCTACGTACGTCCTTACGTACATACTCTGGAAATACGGGGTATAACAGGTATGCTGCCCGGCCCATTTCTGGGACGCGATAAAGTCATATAAGTCTACCTATAAAGGTATACTGCCCAGCCCATTTCTGGGACGCGATAAAGTCATATAAGTCTGCTCATAAAGGTATACTGCCCGGCCCATTTCTGGGACGCGATAAAGTCTTCTTTACATAACATTTTAAACCATTATTTCACTTCTTCTTAAGTCGTTATAACAACTTCTCATAAATCTATTATAACAACCTTTCACTTTAGAGAACTTAAGGCACTTTTATTTCTTATTACATTAGGGAAAATTAAACCCAAAAGTACTACGTACATACATACTTAAAAAGAATCATAAAACTCATTCTCTTTTAAATCAATAAACTTCTTCTTTTTAAAACTCAAGTTACATTCTCTTTTGAAATCAAGCCGCTTAACTTTTGAAATAATTCATGGCAACCATACTTTTTAAATCAAGTCATTCCTTTCTTTTAAGAATCAAGTCCCATAACTTTAAAAATAAAGTCTCATAACCTTTTAAGAAATCAAGGTTCATAGTCTTAAAAATTCATAACATAAACTCTTTTAAATTAAGTAACATATACTTTTATGAGTTGTGAATAGGATATACTTGTTTATAACGATCTTATTAAAGCAGCCATGATCTAGAAAATGTAATACAATTTGGTCTTATCTTAGTTTCTACGCAGATGGAGAATTCTACTCATTTTAATATAACTGATTGTCGATACATTTTCTTTTATTAACGCTGCAATGGTTTGTTTGATACTTATTCTCATTTGTGCAGTAAATTAGCAAAGTCAACTCGACTCCAAATACTTCATAACGACTCTTACCAACATCCCCCATAAGACTTGGTAAGAACTTAGGATAACTTAGACATACCTTTTTACATAGAGTAAATAAACATACATACTTCTTAACCTCTAAGAGTAGAAGGAATCATGAAATAACACCACATGTATATTTCATACGTAGAACACGCCAAAAGAAGGAAGAGGTTCACATACCTCGCGACGACTATCGACAAGTAGCAAAATGCTCCAAAGTACTTCAACCTTGTTAGCTATTCCATCCTTCAAGTAGAATACGCTACACGTAGTACTTCAACCTATAATAGCCATAATACGTCCATTAACCTCTAGCTTCAAACGTAGAATATTCTAAGTGCAAAGTCACTAAATTCTACGGAAAATCGGACAGCACTTCCTTTGTTTCTACATACTTTTTCACCTTTTTCAAGGCCCAAAAATCAATAACCAAACGCCACATTTAAGGCTCAATCAAATCAGCTAACCAAAGGGGATTACACGCCTTAACAAGACGTGTAAAATTCTGCCCCGCAATTGTATAAAACAGTCCAATAATTCAATGGTCATTCTCGACTACAACTACATTAATTCTCTTTCAATTCTTTTTCAATCCAAGTTGTTATTCTAACATGTTATATAGTCGCAACCAATTATAACAACTATAATCCCTTTCTTATACAACATGCGACGATTATAACTATCGACCAAATTGATTTCCAATCTTTATGGCTAACATGCCAATTTCGGATTTAAGCTTCCAAATTCCATAAAACTTATCAATCTTCATAATATATTTCACATGATCATTTCTAAGTTATCATAACATGGAATCTTCAATTACAATAGTAAGACGAAGATTATTACCTCAATAAGCCCAAATCTAATCCAAGATTCAAAGTCGATCCTTAGCAACTTTAGTTCCTCCTCTTGATGTTCCAATCCACTCCAAGCACCCCTTAGAAGTTCATAAACAACTTCTCTTCAATTTCCAACTTCAAAGTTGAAGAACACCTTAGGTTTTCATCTTGCGACTAATATAAAAACGTAGTTTTTCTGAGATTTTTGTATTGAGATATCCTTATAATACCTCTAGGAACCTTGGGTTTAAGTATTGTGAATTATGAAGCAAGATTGCAAAAATTTTGTGTGGGAAAGATGCCAATGCCAAGAGCCTCTCTTCAAGAACAAGAAAATGATTTTTTTTCTAAGTGTTGGATTTTGTCTAGTCTTGTACTAGTAATGTAGATATATACTGCAACCATAGGGTGAGATCAAAACAAATGTGTGGCTAGGATCTTAGTCAATTATGGTCAATATTATCAAGCTTCCACTTGACCCTTTGACTTGGTCAATTCTTTTATTCATCCAACAAGCATGTGGAGGGTGACACAGGTCGCCCTCTCATTGGTCCATAATATTTCGTTTTCCGAAATTTCCACAATTGGTCAAAATATCGGAAACCTCGTGGGCCCCACAAAAACGTAAAATTTCTCGGGTGGGCCCCACGTATCTAACTCTGAAAATAAAATTCCATAGTTCCGATAAATTCCAACAGTCTTACTTAAAAATTCTGAGAACCCAATTCTCATTAACGAATAATTTTCCTTCTCGAGGTTCGGAAGATTTTTCCTTGGAAAACAATTCTTTCTTTCGTTCAAATTTTTAAGTCCTGTGTTCTCGCGTCTATTCTCGTATACATGTCCTGGAATTACGGGGTGTAACAGTCGTACACCCATTTCATATAAATCATGCCAAAGAAGAAAGGATAGTTCACATACCGCTTATCGTCTTTACCAACTCGATAATCTAAATATGTCTCGCTCCACTGGCTAACATTATGGAAACATTTGCATGGTGATAACCGATCCGAATTGCCAAATCAATTCATTTTATGAGTCGTTAGTAGGTTATATTTTTATAATGATCTTATCTAATCAGCTGTGAACTAGAAAATATAAAACGAACTGGTTATATCTTAGCTTCTATGCAGATGGAAGTCTAATCATTTCAATATAATTGATTGTTGATACCTTTTTCATTTAACACTGCAATGGCTTGTTTTATTACGCTGCAATGACTTGTTTTAATATGTTTACAAAAATCAGTCTCAACGCTGAATACTTATTAGTGCTGTAACTTAGCAAGGTCAACTCGACTCCAATGCTTACTAAAAACTCTTACCAACATCTCTCATAAGATTTCGTAAGGACTTAGGAATAATTTAGACATGCCTTTAGCATAGAATCAATAACATGAATACTCCTTAACTTCTAACAGTAGAATAACTTTTGAAATAATACCACAGTTATGGTTCATACGTAGAACATGCCAAAAGGAGAAGGAAGGGGTTCACATACCTTATTGACGACTAACCAACACGACAAGTAGAATATGTCCCAAATAGGTACTTCAACCTATAATGACAACAACATGTCTATCAACTTCATGAATACTAGTATACACTATACCACATAATGACTCTCTTTTCACATAATAATTCGAGCAACACTTTCCCTATTTATACGTACGTTTCCACCTTACAAATAAGGCCAATAACATCAATAACAAGTACCAATCAAGGGCACAACCAAACAGCAACCAAGGTGATTCACACACCTACTTCTTATGTAAATCCGGCCTCTTAATCACGTAAAATAGTCCACTAAAAACAGTCCACCATCCAACAACAACAAGGGTAAAATGTGAGACCTTTCAACACCTTTCCACCCCTTTATTCCCTTAGGATCTTCATTAGCAATTACTACATTTAAACATGCATATTGGTGGCTGAATTTCCAGCATTCCAATGCCACAAAACAGTCCTTAAAATAGCACAACAACGTCTCACAGTTTCATGCAGTTTTTCGGCCAACTACTACAACCAAAGTCATTTCCATAACTTCTTATAATCCAATTTACATGCCAACACTTATATATAAACCATAAAAACTTGCAATAACAAGATTTTCTTCAATATAACATGCACTTTAGTGACGATAATAACAACAGCAACCAACGAATCCAATATATACAAAATTGTCCATTAAATCGGCTAACATGTCAAATGTCACATGCACTTCTTATTCTCCATTTTTCTTAACACAAGTTCATCTCTTAACTATAACAACATGTAATCTCCAATTACTTTAAGAGGAAGAAGAATTTTTACCTTATTTTCTTAGCCAAAACAGTCCACTAGTCTCGGCACCACCACTTCCTTTTGCACCACTTCAACAAGTTCCAATCACACACATGTATCCTCTACAAGCTTGTATCCATCTTACCATCGTGTCTTTCTTCCAAAAAGTTCATATCCAAGCCAAGGGTTTCAAGACAATTTCAGACAACACCATGACCACTTGTTATAGAGAGTTAACTTGGCTTAGAACTTGGTTAAGGTGCTTAATCTTTGGAAAAAATAAGTTAACTTGTTCTTCTCTTTTGGCTTGGTTCGAAAACTAAAGGAGAAAGGGAGTGAAAGGAGAGGTTTGGATGAAGATATTATGAGCCTAAGTCTTTCAAGACTTGTAGATATTTGTTGTATGTAGCACAAGTGGAGGGGGACCCATGAATGTCAAGACTTCATAATACAATACTAAGTCCATAAATCCATATTAAGGAATCTAACTCCAAGTTAATAAATTTTCGTCTTCACATTTTTCCTTAAGAAAATGTAATTATACTTTCCTTCCAACCTTCCAATCTTATTTCCTTACTTACGTTCTCACTTATATGTCCTGGAACTACGTGGTGTAACAGTGTATGTTTGTTATCTTAAAATATTTCCTCCAATCGTGTCCATAACTCTTGAACCGAAGCTCCGGTCTTCATAATAGTATGAAGAAAATCCTTAGAGATAGTTCCATAGATCCACTGCTGGACGATAACGTCAAGTCATTTCCACATCGTGTCATCGATATCGGGTGGGCGAGGAAAAATAGTATCAATATGGTCAAGCACATTTTAAGCACATGCATGAATTTGAAAAAGTTTAACCCGCGACGCATATTGTCCATCCTCTTGATCAAGAGTCAACAAGATGAAGTTCTTGATATTGGTTACGGCGAAAGCCGGATGAAAGGTGTTGGGGTTGGAAGAGGGAGGAGGATGTGTGACGTCCGAGGTTGATGAGGAGGAAACGAGAGAAGCTATGTGGGTCGCTGGTGACACCATTAGGGCTGCCGGAAAGTAGGTGAGGAAAATATGGGGGTTCGGAACGTATATGAGGTGTATATGGGGCAGTATCAGTCGTATACGAGGTGTATATCAGCCTATGGATGTTGTATATCACTGTATACATGTAGTATATGGTAGAAATGAGGGTATATCAGCCGTATACAAGATGTATATCAATTTATGGATGTTTTATATCGCTGTATACGAGCAGTTTATGGTGACAGGCCATGTATATCAGCCATATACAGGGTGTATATCGGCTGTTTCCGGTTGGGTTTGGCGTCAGAAGAGAAGAAAGAAGATTGGGGGGCGGGGCGAATAGGGTTAGGAATTTTTTTCTCTTAATACCATGTAGAATAGTGTAAATATCCTTGAGTGGAATCCTTTCATTAATACAATATATATAGTGTATATAATTGTAGTCCTAATGGAATAAAAATCTCTACTTTACACAATTACACTAACATATTAATTACATAAAATACGGTGAATATATATAAATATATTCAGATACCTCTCAAGTTCTCCATCAATTATGAAATATATCACCTTCAGCAGATTGCTCCATTTTAGAATTGTGTCATCTAAGCATTCTCGAAATAGAAAAAGGAAATTCCCTGATTGACAACATTCCATCCAAGTGACGGAAATGCTTCATATACCCAACCATATAATGAACTAATCACATAATTAATCATAAAAATAACATGCATTCTATAATTTATCGCTTAATTGGTTGATAATTTTTACCATAAATGTCTAGGGGAAGCTATAAAGATCATAAGATGCATTCTTTTTCTTTCTTTTTTATATGTGTTCTATGTTGCTTGACCATGTCTATCTTGTTTTTCACGTAGTCCACGATTAGGTCAAAACATTCCTTTTCCCAAGGATATTGTGAGAAGAACTCCGAGAATGTACAATTTTAATCAATTTCATGTGCACAACTTTTGATGTATATCGCGCAAGCAAGATGGTATGAAGTAATCACTCAAGACAACACTTCAACTTTTTAAGTTTGCTTAGCCTACTCTTTTTCACCAACGACACTAGTCTTTTCCCTGTAACCTTCTTGTTCCTGGTGTCAATAATCTTTTTGTGAAATTCACCTTTGCACAGGACCTTGGTCAATTTAGAATCGCACGTGTAAACGTGTATAGTAGTATAGTAAAATTACTACCCATAATTAAAATATATTTCATATATTATTTAAATATAATTATGGTAAGACTAGGATTCATCTTGTGATTAAGACTAGAATTTCTATTGTATAAGAGATTAATATTGTACACTATATATATATATTGATATTAATGAGAAAGACTCCTCAAGAGAGATTAATATCATCTTACATGATATCAAGAGCCAAAACTAAAGAAGCCTAAAAAAAAAAATCTCATTGTGGCACTTCTCGAGATTCCGCGGCTCCTTCTAAATAAATCATGGTTTCTTCTTCTCCATTCCTCTATTCTCTAAATGGATCCTCCTGCCTCTCCCACACATTCTGATGCTTCCGCTTCCACAACTCCCACCACCAATCCATCACCATCGCCGTTACAAACATCAAGAATTTCATCCCTCTCATTCTTGATCAGGAAGATGGCCAATACTGGTCGTGGGTCAAACTCTTTAAAATTCATGCATGTGTTTACCATGTTCTTGATCACATCGATGATTCTATTACTCGCCCCTTGATGACAACATGACGTCGTCTTGATGTCTTGGTTAAACATTGGATATATGGTACTATATCCAAAGTCCTACTTCTCACTATCATGAAAACAGGGGCTTCTGCCCGCGAGATATGGACAAGATTGGAAGAAATTTTCCAAGAAAACAAACACACTCGCGCAGTGTACTTGGAGGAGAAATTCAACAACGCACGTCTGGAAAATCATTCCAATATGTCTGAATACTGTTGACAACTAAAACTAGTGGTTGACCAATTGTTCAATGATGGTACGCCCATGTCTGAAACAGAGATGGTGTTGCAATTGATTGTAGGCATTCCTAAAGGGGAATACGACACCCTAGCCACGATGATTCAGCAGGCTGACCCTCTTCCCAATTTTAACAAAGCCCGCTCGCAATTACTATTGGAGGAAACCCGTCATGCTAAACAGGATGAGCACAATCAGAAGGAGTTGGCTATCGAAACACAACCCCAAAGTCAAAATCCCGCCGGCCAAACCTCGCCGGAAAATTCCCAACCGCGGCGGCAGAGGTGGCAAGGGCCGCGACAGCAGAGGAGGTCGTGGTCGTGGCAAGGTTCGCGGCCAGCAGAACCAGCAACAGCCACTGCCCAGTCCACAGTTTGGTTGGGTCGCGAAGCCTCAACAGTACCAGCAGAGCGCCGCGGCGCCTCAACAGTACCAGCAGCAGCCCTTCAACCCGTATGCTCAACAAGGGTTGTTGGGCCCAGCTCCAGCCCCTCGGCCAACCCAGTACTAGCAGCAAGGCTAGTTCCCAGCTCCCAAAGATAGCTCCCATCGACTTGGGCGGGCCTTGGCACTAAACTTGCGACCAGGACAACATTTGGTACATGGACTCGGGAACCACATCTCACCTCACCCGGTCTGTAAGTAATATATCCAAAATGTTTAGTTTAAAGCATCCTCAATATATTATAGTTGGCAATGACCACCACATTTTAATACAGGACTATGGTACATCCTACACACAACCACCCCATCCACCCTTCTCCCTTAAAAATATCCTATATGCCCCACACATCATTAAGAACTTAATTTATGTCCGCAAATTTACTCGTAATAATTCTTTCTCTGTTGACTTTGACCCTTTTGGTTTTACTGTGAAAGATCTTCATACGGGGACACCTCTTACGAGATGCAATAGCACTAAGGATCTTTATCCACCTTCGCTGCCAGATCTTGCTCTCCCGTCTCTCTAGCGGCTATTTATCCATCCACATAGCATAATAGGCTTGGTCATCCAGGCGCTCCTATTTTAAATTTTCTTAGAGGAAATAATTTCATTACTTGTAATAATGGGAAGCTTGCCTATCACTGTGTTTCTTGTTCTTTAGGCAAACATACTCGTCTTCTGTTTCAATCATCTACTAGTGTTACCTTTGCATTGCAAAACTATGCCTACTCCAGTTGATTCAAAATCCAAGCTTAGTGCTATGGATGCTGCTCCTGTCTCGGATCCTACCCTTTATAGGTGTCTTGCAGGTGCACTTCAGTATCTCATATTTACCAGGTCAGATATTGCTTATGTTGTTCAGCAGGTATGGCTGGTTATGCATGCCCACAGGGAGTCTCATTTCACTGCTTTTAAGTGTATCATCCAATACATTAAGGGCACGCTTGATTATGATTTGCACCTATACCCCTCTGCACCAAATATTTTTCTCTCTTATACGGATTCAGATTGGGCAGGGTGTCCGGACACACGACGCTCCAACTCAGGCTTTTGTATTTTTTTAGGGGATAATCTGGTTTCATGGTTTGCCAAGCGACATGCCACCCTATCTCGTTGCAGTGTCGAGGCTGAGTACAGAGGCTTTGCAAATGTGGTAGCTGAGATTTGTTGGCTCAGAAATTTACTGTTAGAACTCCAGTGTCATTTGCGTAAAAAATCTATTGTGTACTGTGATAACATCTCTGCGATCTATCTCTCTCACAACCCGGTTCAACATCAGCGAACCAATCACATTGAGATGAACATACATTTCGTTCGTGAGAAGGTTGCACTAGGACATGTCAGAGTATTACATGTTCCCTCATAATATCAGTACGCATATATATTCACCAAAGGACTTCCCCGACAGTTATTTCTTGACTTCAAATCCAGTCTCAGCGTTCGGCCTCCTCCCGCTCCGACTGAGGGGGTGTGTAAATGTGTATAATAGTATAGTAAAATCCCTACCCATAATTAGAATATATTTCATATATTGTGTAAATATAATTATGGTAAGACTAGGATTCCTCTTGTGATTAGGACTAGGATTCCTATTGTACAAGGGATGAATATTATACACTATATATATTGATATTAATGAGAAAGACTCCTCAACGGAGATGAGATAAGAGTTGCACCCTAAATCCTTTATCAGAGCAAATTCCTTCAGTACGAAACACACTAACGTCTCATCTAAGAAGAATCACACCTCATGTTTCTTCGGTCTCTAATTAGATAAAGAAGTAGATAATGGACCATCTATCCATTGAATTTATTCCAGTGTCCGAACAACTTTCCAAAGTTACCTAAAACAGTAATGCTTGAACCTTTTCAATAGTTTTTGTTTTTTCAATAATTGTTTAAATTCAGAAACTAACTTGAATCTTAACCTTACAGATATTTGTGTTGGGAAAATAGGTAACTCATCCAAAAAATTAGTAGACGACTCGAACTTCTTCATCACAACATTCTTTGCAAAGTGGCAAGGACAATGAATCGACGTCTTCCTCCACTTTCCTATCGGTTGGAAATTTACTAATATGGGATTAAGTTTAACCCATTATTTATGACTCGAACAATTGAGGTCTCGCATGTCGGAAACGTCATTCCCTCACACGTAGTGCCAAGTATCATAAATTTTATTAGTGAAAGAGATATTGGTACGTGAGTAAACGTTTGAGACATGAAATGATGGACGATTGTTGTTTAAATGACACATGTTCCATGTTGGTAAATAAAGGAAGAAATGTACGATGTGTAAAAGATGGAATGAGTCAGAAATTATCGCGGAGTCGTGAAGGGCCGCGGTGTCTGTCTGCAGAACCGCGGTGCCTCCAGTTAGCACCGCGGTGCCTTGGTGGCAGTGGGTTATTGGAACTGCGGTGCTTCGGAGGCAGAATGGTCGACGGAAGATGGAAAGTTTCTGACTTTTGGGCTGATTTTTAGCATTGATCCTCCATTACTTGGCACTTGAGTTCAACCATTATTTGATTGAATAACACCTCTCCATAAGTGTCATTACATGGCCATTGATTCCCATTAGTTGGCTAGATGATAGGTCATCTTACACACACTATAAACTGAGGCCCTTGACTCAATTGTAGAACACACCTCACTTTTGTATAGTTCAGATTTTTCTGAACTTCTTCCTCTCTAGCATATCTTTCATACACTCAAAGATTCTTCTTGAGAAACACTTGAGTTTCCTTTGCTCATTTGTTTGATGTTGTTTGATCTTGGGAGACAGTTGCCCATAAACGTAAAAGGATATATACGGGGCAATAATTTCTTAAGGACAAAGTGCTAACACTCGACTCAACACAGTTGTAACAATTAGAGATTTAGTGTCTCTTGGTTTTAGTGTATCAATATCAAGGAGCTTGTTACAATAGGAACGAAGATCCATGACAACAGATCCAAGATTGATACAAAGACAGAAGATCAAGGTCACAAAACTTGTTGTTGTTGTCACAACTTTTGTTAGGCTTCAAGCCTATTTTTTTTTTTTGGGTAAATGCAAATATTATTACTAAAAAAGAAAAGTTGGGAGCTACAATCAGTCATTGAGGGTTCTCAATCCTCAACGTAAGTTGTTTTGACTTTTGCAACAACCTCATCCGTCGTTAAACTAATGCCCTCGAATAGCAATTCATTTCTTGTTCTCCAAATCTCATATACCATAATGCAAAAAGCGAGTAAGATGGCTTTGGATCGGATGCCTGTCCCGCGATGCTCTTTCTTGATCCACTTGAGTGCGCTTTCAATAGTTGTCATTTCTCTTCTAATACCCAACCATTCTTTTGTGTGCTTCCAAATCGTGTGGGTGTAGGGGCAAGAAAAGAAGAGGTGAGCCCTTGTCTCATTAGCCCGCTTGCAGAATCCGCAAGTCTTATCTTCCAAGTTTAGGTAGGAGAGAGCGTCTTTGGTAGCTAGACGCTTCCTACAAGTGAGCCAGACTGTGAATGAGAATTTAGGAGGTATGAAGCCTTTCCAAATTTGAGACATCCAAAACTTTTTCTCCCGCGGGGTGCGCAAGACCTCATACACAAGACTAGAATCAAATCTTCCATTAGTGCAACACTTTTCCAAGTCGGCAATTGCGTTTCCTTGACTACCAAAGATGCTAATGAATGTGTCGCGAATGCCACAAATTTTCTTGAATAAGGGGGAGTCCCTAGCACGTACCTCATAGTCCCAAAAGGATTGACCTCTCAAGTAGTAGCTATTAATCCATAGGACCCATAAGGTATCCGCCTTAGTGTGAGTTTGCCAGATGGTCCGGGAGAGTAAGGCATGATTCCATTCTTTGATGTTCATAAGACCCAAGCCTCCTTCGGATTGAGGCACACAAATGTCATCCCAAGCGACTCTTAGTGGCTTACCACCCCATAAGAACTGAATGCAAGCTGACCGTACCTTGTTGAGAACTGAAGAGGGAATAGAAAGTGCCCGAAACCAAAAGCTCTCAACACCCTGAATAACCGATCTGATTAGTTCCAGTTTTCCCGCATAAGAGAGTGAGTGATGCCCCCATTTCTGAATGTATTCTGAGATTGCACTAGTGAATGGGGCAAACTAATCCACCGAGACAGAAATTGGAGACAAAGGGATCCCTAAGTACCGCACGGGAAAGACTCCTATGCCGAAACCCACTCTAGTCAAGATCAAGTCACGAATTGAACCTTGCACTCCTGCTAAGTAGATGGAGGATTTAGACGGGTTAAGAGTTAGCCCAGAAGCAGCCTCCAATTCTTCAAGACACTCCATAAGAACACCAACCGAAGATATATCCCCTTTGGCAAACAACATGAGGTCATCTGCAAAGGCAAGGTGAGTGATGCCCAACCTCTTGCACTTAGGGTGATAGGAAAAAGCTTTTTCCGAGGTCTTTAGCTTTAGCGACCTTGAAAGGTATTCAATGCACAAGATAAAGAGCATAGGAGACATGGGATCATCTTGCCTTAAGCGGCGTTTACCCGCGAAATAACCATGTAACTCACCATTGATTGAAAAAGAGAAAGAGGTTGAGCTAACACATTCCATGATCCATTTAACAAATCTGTCCGGAAATTTGAGTCCTCTTAGTACTAACTCAAGGAAGTTCCAAGAGACCCTATCAAATGCTTTCCGTAGATCCACCATAAGCATACACCTTGGTGAGACTCTAGCTCTGTTAAAACCTCTCACAAGTTCTTGGGCAATAAAGACATTGTCCACCATGTTCCTTTCTTTCACAAAAGCTCTTTGGGATTTATCAACAATAGTAGGAAGAACCTTTGACATCCGGTTAGCTAAAATTTTTGTTATGATCTTGTAGACCACATTAGTCAATCTGATAGGCCTAAAGTCACTTACCTTGGGGTCCCGATCAGTCTTGGGCAGGAGGGTAAGTATGGTATGATTCACTTGCTTCAAAAGAACTCCGGATGAGAAGAATTCTTGTACACTTCTTACTACATCACGCCCCACATCCCTCCATCTTTTCTTGAAGAAGGCGGCTGAAAAACCATCTGGGCCAGGTGCCTTATCATTGCCTATATCGAAAAGAGCCTCCCAAATCTCCTTTGGGGAGATAGTATGCAAAAGGTGTAGGCCATCTTCCTCTCCTAGCTTCGGGCCACAATCCAGTACCGCGGGATCAATGTTGGTTGAGGACCGAGATGAGCCTAAAAGATCTTTATAAAACTCTACAAGTATCTCTCTTACTTCCCCGGGAGATGTTGTGGTAGTTCTGTTGGCCTTAACAAGGTAGTTGATTGAGTTCCTGACATTACTCCTCTTGATCAAGCTGTGAAAATATTTGGAGGATCTATCACTCCCAATCAAGTGTTTTTGCCTCGATTTTTGTCTTATGAAGTGTCTCTCGGCTTCAAGCAAGAGGTTTGCTCTAGCTCTTAAGGACTTGACATTGGCTTTTAGTTCATCATCAAAGGGATCTTCCATATGCGCATTAATAGCCTCCTTGAACTCCATGTTTGCCGCATTTGCTCTTTGTTCTATGTTTCCAAATTCACTCGTGTTCAATTCTCGCAATGGCTTTTTCAAAGACTTCAATTTTGTGGCTAATATGAATTGGGCAGATCCCAATATGCTTTGCCTCCAGCATGAAGTCAGTATGTTCTCAAATGCGGGATGTGAGAGCCACATGTTCATGAACTTGAAAGGTCATTTCCCAATACTAAAGGATGCAATTACCGAAGCTACCACGGGGCAATGATCCGAGACTGGTTCCATAGGCAAGTAGTTGGCCGTGCATTCTAGATTCAAATCACTCCAATGCTGATTCATCATCACTCTATCAAGCTTGGACCATATCGAACCATTCGTCCAAGTGTAGAAGGAACCGGAAGAAGGAGTGTCATCTAGTCTATGAGCAATTCTGAATTCTCCAAGATCCCTAAGTGCATAAGGCGTGAGAGGGGGACCACCCGCCTTGTC
This sequence comes from Przewalskia tangutica, assembly GCA_029844215.1. Classification (NCBI taxonomy): domain Eukaryota; kingdom Viridiplantae; phylum Streptophyta; class Magnoliopsida; order Solanales; family Solanaceae; genus Przewalskia; species Przewalskia tangutica. The sequence goes on from CM056727.1 coordinate 74,177,653, forward strand.
ATGTGGGTAGCAATAGGTGTTAAAATCTCCAATAATCATCCAAGGCTTGACAATACCAATGCCCAAGTGGGTAAGGTGATGCCAAAGTTTTCTTCTTTCTGGAAAGCTATAAACCGGATACACAAATGTGGCAAGGAAGGACACTTGTGTTGTATTACTTCTTGCTTGGACATGAATATGTTAAGAGTCCATTCCAAGAACTTCACAACTAACTCTGAAGGGCTCCCAAAGTATTAACATTCTTCCGCCATCAATGAAATCTATGTTGGAGCAAAAATTCCAAGCTTGGAATTTTTGAGATGTAAAAGAGTCTATCCGTGCTCGAGAGAATTTAGTTTCTATTAGACAAACCATTGCAACATCATGTTGTTTTGTGAGCCTAGACACAAGAGTTTGTGTGGCTGCCATATCCCTTTGTCCGCAAAGACCCCGGACATTCCAACAAAGTACTTTCATTAAGAAACAAAGGAGGTTTTGGTAGCACCTCCGCGCTTCGCGGTCTTTAACATACTACTACCCTTTGGCGTATTTTTCCTTGAAATTACTTTTTTCCATCCCTCGTCCTTGTTGTTGGAAGTTAAGGCAGGGGTCCTAGCCAGGCTATGTTTGTCACGACCCGAACCCGGGCCCGCGACCGGTGCCCTACCTGGGCACCCCTTACAGGTATACATCAGAGAATAGCAGCGGAACATACACAACTCAAAAAATACTTAGACATTAAAATCAACAGGCTAGCCGATAAGGCCACCTTCCGTAAAATATACATAATAAAACAATACATTTTTTTTTCTTTACAACCCAATCCACAAGACATGACTACAGACCTCTAAGAATAACAATTGTGATTGTGGCCCCCGCCATACCCCGAATGTACAAAGAACCGACAATACCGAGGATAAGCCTCAAAATAAATGAGCTTCTCAACATTTGCGTCACGACGCGACTGGCGCGACTAGTGCCCTACACAGGCACCCTTCTAATTATACAACCTACTCAACTGCGGAAAATAAATAACACACTTTTTTTAAACTAAGGCTGCCGATAAAGTCGCCATAATCATAAAAATTACCCGAAAGGGTCTACACTGTTTAACAATGTAAAAAAAACAACTCTAGCCAGTCCAGCCCACAGATGAATACAGACCTCTAAGATTTGAACAAATACTATGACGGGACAAGTGTTATACCCCGTACTTCCAGAGTATGTATGCGAGGACGTACGTACTATTATTCAAGCCCTAATTAGGTTAAGAATGAACTTGTGAACTTTCAACGGAAAAGATTCCGAACCTTGTGAAGGAAATTCTACGTTTTTAATATTTTAACCGATTATGGATTTTTTCCGAGAGACGAAATATTTTGGACCAATAGGAGGGCGACATGTGTCACCCTTAGTTGGCATGGGTTGGACGAAATGGTGGCCTAGTGGACAAGTCAAATGGTCAAGTCTTGCAAGATATTTTTGGGTTAGTGGGGGTAGGTATAGTGGACGGTTTTCTTGAGCAAGTGGGAGGCCACATGGCTCATTGTTGTGGGGGACATATGTCCCAATGTTATGGTGGACATATGTCCCAAGGTTGTGGTGGACACTTGGTGGAAGACTCCACTCACACAAGTTATCTAATCTACACCCTCCATTTGTTTTAATCTTGGCCCTTGGTGGTTCTATAAATACTCCCCTCTTGTGCAAGACTTCTTCATCCACAAACACAACTTCCAAGTCTCAAATCCTTCCCTCTAGTAGTGTTCTCGTCCAAGTCCTCTCCCCCTTTTCTAGCTATCGGTCAAGCACCCCTCCCCTTCCTAGTTGTTTCGTCCAAAGCCCACCCCCTTGGTAGAAAAATATTCTCCAAGTATTGTTACTATCCCAAAATACCTTAGCCAAATACCTTGTAGTATTCCAAAGTCACCTCTATACTAAAATCCCAGAAATACTACCTTATATCTATTAGTCACTAAACGAAACCCCGGGGAAATATTCATAGTTGGTTGAAGTATTAAGTAGAAGTTGTTTGGGAACTTCTAAGGGTTTCTTGGATCTATCGGAGCGTGCAGAATAGGAGCTAAACCTTGCTCAGGATCGACATTTATCTTGGATAATTTTGGGCTTGTCAAGGTAAATATCTTGTCCTTCTATTGTAATTGGAAATTACATACTGTAGTTGTATAGAAATAAGTATAAGATATATAGAAGGAGGGTATAAAAGAAGAGAATTGAACTGTACTTACATAGAATTTGTATTCTGATGAACTTGTGTAGTTGTTGGGTAGGGAAGTGCTGCCCAATTTTCCGTAGAATAGAGAACCCTCTGCTTAGAATATTCTACAGAGTAGTCTAGACGTTGATAGACGTATTTGACTATTATAGGTTGATACTCCGCACGCGACATATTCGACTTGGCAGGTGGATTTCGCCGAGGAGGTATGTGATTCTTCCTATCCTCTTGAGCATGATATTTTTAAAATATATAAATAGTACGGTGAGCGTCGTGTGTTAACTGAACTTGGTTTTACTCTGATGTCTTTTGACTTGAGTTTTAAATAATAAGAATCTTGAAGTATTTCAAAAGAGTTGTGAATCATTTTTGAAAGAAAAGTAATACTTGGTTTTAAAAGCTTAAAGAGTTATACTAACTTTATGGGAAGTTAGGTATAACGACTTAAGAAAGATAAAAGGAACGGTTTACTTATTTGTTTATGAAAGTCTTGTATTGATTTCTGAAAAGTGTAGTAAAGATGGTTTGATAAGTAAACATGTTATCTTCTTCTGGCGTGTTAGTGTCTTGTGATGTTGTGTAAGGGGTTATTCTTGTTGTCGGCGTTGTTAAGCGTTAAGCCCGTTATCTTGTTATTATATCACATACCTCGACTTGTTATACAGGACTTGCCACCCTTGATGCGGTCTATACGGCCTATGCGGTGCGTGTGACTATGCGGGCTGCGGGAGTTCGAGATTGATCATTCGGGTGTATTATCCGTCGCGAGGAATGCCTCACGCGATGCAATGTGACTATGTGGTCTATGTGACTATGCGGACTACGGAGTCGAGGAGGATACGCGGGTTAGCTACCCCCGTCGAGAATACCTCATGCGGTGCATGTGTGACCTATGCGGTGCGGGAGTTCGAGATTAGGCTCGCATAATGATACTATGGGCGATTGGCCTTGCTTCGATCATTAGCGGCCTAGAAAAGACCGGTTATGTTATATCTATTTTGCTTTTGGTTATGTTGTGGCACTATGTGCGGTTTACCTTTGGTTGTTTCGTACATATTTGTAAAATTGGTTTTAAAATGATATGATTTCATTTAAAGTACTTTCTGATTTCACATACTTGGTACTGTTATCGACCTCCTTGGCTGCGTTCATCTGCATGAGTAAAGGAAGCGGTGGTAGATCCTCATTTTTAGGATCCTTACTCTGGTGTCAGGAACTCCATTTTCTCCGGAGGCTCGACTTTTGGTACGACTCTCCCTGGTGTTGTAGATATTTTGTACGTTCAGAGTATGGCGGGGCCCTGTCCCGCCATAGTTGTTTACTTTTCCTAGAGGTCTGTAGTCCTGTGTAAAGTTGGGATGTAACTGCCAGACTTGGTACATATATATATATGCCGAAAGGCAACTTTTCCTCAGATAAACTGTTTCTCATTTCATATTGTTTCATGTCTTGTTTTTATATTCCACTGATTACTCTGATGTATGTCTACTTGGGTGCCCGGGTAAGGCACCAGTCACGGGCCCGGGATAGGGTCGTGACAAAAGTGGTATCAGAGCCAGGTTAATCCTCGGAAAGTGTCTACAGACCGTATCTAGTAGAGTTTTGATTATCGGTGTGTTGTGCACCACACTAATAATCAGGAGGCTATAGGATATTAGGATTGGTTTCCATTCTTCTCACTCTGAGATCGTGCTTTAGAGCTGTGTTATAAGTTGGACCTCTCTAACGTATTTATTTTCTTTACCAGTTATGCCTCCGCGCAAGCAACCCGGGCCCAGAAGGGCAAGGCAGTCGAGGGAGCCGCTAGTAGGACACAGAGGGCCACGAGGTCGAGCCGATCTATACGGCGATACCTCGGGCGGCGAGTTCCACGCCCGGCCCAACGAGGTTTAGAGCGCAGCGATGGTGATGAGACCACGATACTGCGCCTCGGTCCGCGGCTGGAAGCGGAGAGATGGGTTACAAAGAGATGGCCCGATTCGGCATGATTGTGGCGAACGTGAGGATAAGTGGGCCGCGATTCGATGCACCCGTGGTTCATCCTAGATCGGACAGCTTGAGACTACGGGATTTTCTGAGTTGTAGCCCGCCAGAGTTCTACGGGTCGAGGCCTGAGGATGATCCGCATGAGTTCATCCGACAGTTACAGCGGATCATGAGAGTGATCAAGGCTTTGGAGGCCGAGTCCGTGATCTTCGGTTCGCATCGGCTGCGTGATACCGCAGTCGACTGGTTTGATTCGTGGGAGCTATCCCGGGGAGAGCATGCGCCTCCAGCAGTATGGGACGAGTTCTCGGAGGCATTTCTCACTCATTTCTTGCCTCCGCAGATGAGGAGAACGCGTCGAAACAAATTTTTGATCTTGTCTGAGAGAGGCGCCGCGATTCGTGAGTACAACGTTGAGTTCGATTCGTTGGCTCGATATGTCCCTGCATTAGTAGCAGATATGGAGGACCGAGTGCACCGCTACGTTATGGGACTAGATGACTATTTTGCAGAGTCTTGCTCGGGTGTGGCTCTTCAGTCGGGCATGGACATTGCCCGCATTCAGGCTCATGAACTTGGGTGCGAGGAGCGTAGAGGCCGATGGGTCGACAGATATCGGCGAGAAGAAGGCCGGGGCGGCGAGATCTTTTGGTAGCTCTCGGGGTGGGCGGCCTCGGCAGCGATCTAGATTTGCACCACAACGGCTCGAGCACTCTACACCGTCTTCAAGCGGCCCGAGTATTGAGGCGGTCGGGGCCCGGGACTTGGACTTCGAGTAGCGAGGGTGCTAACCGATCGAGGTCTTCTCAGTGTGTCCGATGTGGTAGATTCAATGCAGGAGTTGTGATACTACGCCGGGAGTTTGCTACACTTGCGGCGGCGGTCACTATGCGAGTCCGCCCAGGCAGGCAACGCAGATGGTAGGGTCGGCTGCAGGTCTTTCGTCGGGTCTTCTTCACGGATTTACTCGCCCGGAGGCGGTGCTCGAGGACCAGCAGTCGCGAGAGGTCGTGGCAGGGTCCTAGTTCTAGCGGTCCTCGAAGCGCATTTATGCCTTGTCGGTAGCGAGGACGGGGCGTCACCGATGTCGCACGGTACTTTATCGGTTTCATGTTGTGGCGTATATGCCTTGATAGATCCGGGTTCTACTCATCCTATATATCTCCCTTATTGCTAGTAGGATAGGGATAGAGCACGAGTCCATAGACCACTTTCGGTAGCTACGCCAATGGGTGATTCGGTGGTAGCTCGGCGGGTATATAGGGCTTGCCCGATGACTTTATCACGATCGTCGGACCTGGCGACTTGATAGAGTTGGATATGACCGATTTCGATGTGATTATGGGTATGGATTGGCTAGCTTCTGCTACGCCAATGTGGTGCGAGGAGAGTGGTGCGGTTCCGGTTTCTGAGGCCGGTTATTGAGTGGGAGGAACAACGTGTCGCCAGGGGTAGGTTTATTTCCTACCTCGAGGCCGGGAAGATGGTGCGAAGGGTATATCTACCATCTCATTCGGGTGTTTGATCACGAGGCTGCGGTACCAGATTTTGATCGATTCGGTAGTCGAGAGTTCCCGGATGTGTTTCAGACGACCTCGGGTATCCCTCCGAGAGGAGATAGAGTTTTGTATCGATGTCTTTGCGGACACTCGGCTTTATTTCCATTCCGTCATACAGAATGGCACCTGCCGAGTTGAGAGAGTTGAAGGACCAGCTGAGAGATTTGCTGGAGAAGAGCTTCATTAGACCTAGTGTTTCTCCGTGGGGAGCGCCGGTATTGTTCGTGAAGAAGAAGGACGGGACGCTGCGCATGTGTGTTGATTATGTCACGACCCGAACCCGGGCCCGTGACTGGTGCCTTACCCCGGGCACCCTAGTGACACAACATCAGAGTAATCAGCGGAACATAAAACAATAATATGAAGTGTAAAACAGTTATTTGAGAAACGTTGCCTTTCGGCATATATAAAAATATGAAACCGAACATTACATCCCTTTTACAAACTCTGCCTGGCGATTACTCTGCACCTCTACGAATGATATGACAAAAGCAGCGGGACGAGGCCCGCCATACCACGAATGTAAGCACCTACAACAGGGGACTATACGAAAGATAAGCCTCGGAGAAACGGAGCTTCCCAAACGCTGTGACCACGTGAGCGAGGATCAACATCGGTGTACCTACTACTGCGACGCGACGCGGAGAAGGAGGTCGATGCAAGTACCAAGTATGTGGCGAAAATACCGTAAATGAAATCATAGTAGTCTATATATAAAGCAGAGACATGTATGATAACAAACTACGATTCTGATAAATAGCGATCATATCAAGTCAGGGACTCACGCCCTCAAAGTCATCACTCAAATATAACTATGGGTCTCACGCCCACAACATCAATCATGCCCGTGGAATACCTTCCTCACTGCCGGCAGTCCATGATATATACACACTAAGGAATACACATGAACACCAGGTCCTACCTGTGTCATAATAAAACCGTACGGGGTAATGCGAAGGCATAGCCGACTACTAAAACCCACAGTACCAACAAGGTCATAAACTGTATCATGAAATCTGTCTAGACCGCCACATGATCGAAGCTGGCCACTCGCCCGCAGTATCTAATGTGCGCGTCTAGTCCTGGAACTTCCGCGACTCGCATAGGCCACTCACATAGGCCCGCGTGAGGTATTCCTCGCATCGAGGTAGCTACTCCGGCGTAAATCTGGACTCGCGATCCGCGTAGCCACATAGACCGCGTGAGGTATAACCCGCACACTAACACGGAACTCGTAGCTCGCGTAGATCCACTGGACCGCATGAGGTATTCTCGAATCATGGTCCTGCATCGCCGAGTCTACCGCGTCGGAGGCGACTTAACCCCAGTATCATGTCAAGAGGTGATTGATATAATACTAACATAACAGCTTATCGTTAAACAACATAAGCACAACAAGGGAAACCCCTTTACACAAACATCACAAGATACTAACACACGTAGCATCCTAACATGTTTACTTATCAAATCAACAAGAAAGTATTACAAGGCCAACACAATCAAGTTACTCCCACAAGGTACTTTCTACTTTATGTTAACAAGTTCGGGTTTTTATCCCCAAAGTACTTCATACATTAACTCTTTAAAAGATATGTTTCTTTTACAAAAGTCACACAATACCCGTAGTATAAATACAAAGTGACTATCTTTTTAAGTAGATCAAAACACTTCCCTTTGTAAATCAAGTAACAACATTATTTTCCAAACGTTCAAGTTTGCCTAATTTCAAATGCTCAAGTTTCTCATTTTCTAAAGGTTTCGTAGTTCATAGTTAATCACTTAATGTTATAATTCTCCTTTAAAACAAATTGAGAAACATATGCCTTATATGTGAGTAGGTTATTCTTGTTCATAACAATCTTATTAAAGCAGCCATGATGTAGGAAATGTAATATCATTTTGTCTCATCTTAGCTTCTATGCAGATGGAGGTTTCTACTGGTTTTAATAATACTTTATTAGTCAATACATTTCCCTTTATTAGCGCTGATGTGGTTTGTTCGATACTTATTCTGATTTCCGAAATCAGTAAAACATTATTCCTTTTTTAAAAAAACCAAGTACTCATTACTCACGAATGAGGTTTCACACTTTTTAACAAAATTCAGATCAATTAAGTCAAGTCTCTTATCTTTTAAGATCAAGTCTCTTAACTTCTAAAATCAATAAACCATTCTTTTTATCTCTCTTAAGTCGTTATACCTAACTTCCCATAAAGCTAGTATAACTCTTAAGCTTTTAAAACCCAGTATTACTCTTCTTTCAAAAACGGTTCTTAATTCTTTTGAAATACTTCAAGATTCTTATTATTCAGGCTTAAGTCAAAAGACATTGCCGTAAAACTACGTTCAGTTAACACACGTACGTCTACCGTACTATATATATATATATTCTTTTAAAATATCATGCTCAAGAGGATAGGAAGAATCACATACCTCGCGACGATTATCGACTATTAGCAAATAGCTTCAAAGTACTGTAGTCCGGCTAGCCTTTTCCACCCTTCGAGTAGAATACGCTACTCGCAGTGCTTCAACCTCGATAAGCCCAAAATTATCCAAGTTTAAATGTCGATCATGAGCAACGTTTAGCTCCTACTCTGGGCGCTCCAACCCGCTCCAAACAACCCTTAGAAGTTCTACGCAACTTCTTCTTAATACTTCAACCAACTATGAAGATTTCCTTAGGGTTTCGTTTTGAGACAAAAAGGACATAAGGTAGTATTTTCGGGCTCTACGTATAGAAGTAACATTGGAATACTACATTCCAAAATACCTTGGCTCAAATACCTTGTAGTATTCCAAAGTCACCTCTATACTAAAAGCCCAGAAATACTACTTTATATCCATTAGTCACAAAACAAAACCCTGGGGAAAATCTTCATAGTTGGTTGAAGTAATTAGTAGAAGTTGTGTAGAACTTCTAAGGATTTCTTGGAGCGAATTGGAGCGTTCAGAATAAGAGCTAAACCTTGCTCAGGATCGACATATATCTTGGATAATTTTGGGCTTATCGAGGTAAATAATCTTGTCCTTCTATTGTAATTGGAGATTACATATTGTAGAAGTGTAGAATTGAGTATAAGTTATATACAAGGAAGGTATATAAGAAGAGAATTGAACTGTACTTACATAGGACTGTATTTACAGTAGACTTGTGTAATTTGACGAGTAGGGAAGTGCTGCCCAATTTTCCGTAGAATAAGGAATCTTGTATCTAGAATTATTCTGCAGAGTAGTCTAGACGTTGATAGACTTATATGACCGTTATAGGTTGAAGTACTGCGAGTAGCATATTCTACTCGAAGGGTGGAAAAGGCTAGCAGGATTACAGTACTTTGGAGCTATTTGCTAATTGTCGATAATCGTCGCGAGGTATGTGATTCTTCCTATCCTCTTGAGCATGATAATTTAAAAGAATATATATATAGTACGGTAGACGTACGTGTGTTAACTGAACGTGGTTTTACTTCGATGTCTTTTGACTTGAGTTTTAAATAATAAGAATCTTGAAGTATTTCAAAGGAACTAAGAATCGTTTTTGAAAGAAGAGTAATACTTGGTTTTGAAAGCTTAAGAGTTATATTAGCTTTATGGGAAGTTAGGTATAACGACTTAAGAGGAATAAAAAGAATGGTTTATTGATTTTAGAAGTTAAGAGACTTGATCTTAAAAGATAAGAGACTTGACTTAATTGAATTGATATGAATTTTGTTAAAAAATGTGAAACCTCATTCGTGAGTAATGAGTACTTGGTTTTTAAAGAATAATGTTTCTTGATTTGAACGAGAATAAGTATCGAGCGAACCAACTGCGGCGTTAATAAAGGAAAATGTATTGACAATAATTAAGTTATATTAAAACGGTAGAAACCTCCATCCGCATAGAAGCTAAGATAAGACAAAATTGTATTACATTTCTAGATCATGCATTTTGTTTTAATAAGATTGTTATAAACAAGAATAACCTACTCACACATAAGGCATACGTTATTCAATTGTTTTAAAAAAGATTACGTTATTTGATTAAGGCTATGAACTATGAAATCTTTCGAATCTAAAAGACTTGAGTATTTGAAATTAGGCAACTTGAACTTTTGGAAAAGAATATTGTTACTTGACTTTAAAAAGGAAAGTGTTTTGGTTTAAAAAGGAGGGCATAATATTGCCTTAGTTGATTTAAAAAGGAAAGCATGGTATTATCTTAATCTGTCTTAAAAGAGCGTTTAAATATTATGATCGATTCTACACCGCGTTCATGGGATGAACCGGGAATGTATTTCACTCGACACCGCGTTCATGGGATGAACCGAGAATGTATTTCACTCGACACCGCGTTCATGGGATGAACCGGGAATGTATTTCACTCGACACCGCGTTCATGGGATGAACCGGGAATGTATTTCACTCGACACCGCGTTCATGGGATGAACCGGGAATGTATTTCACTCGACACCGCGTTCATGGGATGAACCGGTAATGTATTTCACTCGACACTGCGTTCATGGGATAAACCGGGAATGTATTTCACTCGACACCGCGTTCATGGGATAAACCGGGAATGTATTTCACTCGACACCGCGTTCATGGGATGAACCAGGAATGTATTTCACACGATACCGAGTTCATGGGATGAACCGGGAATGTATTTCACACGATACCGAGTCCATGAGATGGACCGGGAATGTATTTCATACGATCCGACACCGAGTCCATGAGATGAGCCGAGACATGTTATACGTATCACGCGATTTATACCTAGACTGCCGGCAGTGAGGAAGGAGTTCCACGGGCATGAGGGATGACTTTGAGGGCGTGAGTCACGACTTGACATATCGCTTTTATGTTGTGACTGTAGTTTTGTTATCATACATGTCTCCTGTTTTATTTTAGATTGTTATGATTTCGTTCTGATATTTTGATTTCACATACTTGGTACTGTTATCTTGACCTCCTTGAGGCTGCGTTCATGCCGCGGTAAGTACACCGGTTGTCGATCCTCGCTCATAGGATCACACTACGTATTAGGAAGCTCCGTTTCTCGGAGGCTTATCTTTTGTATGTTTCCACGAGTTGTAGGTTCTTGTACATACAGGTATGGCGGGGCCACATCTGTCATAGTTGTTATAACATTCTTAGAGTGCATGTAATGCTGTTGTGGCGGGGTTGTAAAAGGGATATGCTATTCAAACATATATATATGCATGCGAAAGCGATCTTTTCTTGGATAAAGCTGTTCTCATTCTATATTGTTTCATGTCTTGTTTTATATTCCTAGTTACTCGATGTATGTCTACTTGGGTGCGGGTAAGGCACGATCCACGGGTTAGTCGTGACAAAAGTGGTATCGAAGCGATTAATCCTCGGAAAGTGTCTGAGCCGTGTCTAGTAGAGTCTTGATTATCGATGTGTTGTGCTCCACATCTATAATCAGGAGGATGCAGGACATTTAGGGTTGGTTTCCATTCTTCTCATTCTGAGATCGTTCCTTAGAGTTGTGTTATAAGTTGGACCCCTCTGACGTATTTCGTTTTTACCAGTTATGCCTCCGCGAGCAACCGGGCAGATGGGCAAGGCAGTAGAGGCGCTAGTAGGATACAGGAGTACGAGCGCGAGCGGTCATTACACGAGATAGTGCTTGACGGCGAGTTTTGCGGCGCCGCCGACTGATAGAGTTTAGAGCGCAGCGATGGGCTGCTGAGACCACGATACTGAGCCTCGGTCCACGGCTGGAGCGAGGAGTTGAGTACAAGGAGATGGCGATTCGGCGGGATCGTGGCGAACATGAGGATAAGTGGACGCAGTTCGATAGTACCCATGGTTCACGAGATCGGATAGTTTGAGGCTACGGGACTTTACGAGTTGTAGCCCGCGAGTTCTGGTCGAGGCACGAGGATGATCCGCAGGAGTTCATCAAGCGATTCTGACGGATCATGAGTGATCAAGTCTTGGAGACCAGTCGGTGGTCTTAGGTTCGCATCGGCTGCGTGATACTGCAGTCGACTGGTTTGATTCGTGGGAGCTGTCCCGGGGAGAGTATGCATTTCCAGCAGTATGGGACGAGTTCTCAGGGGCATTTCTTGCACATTTCTTGCCTCACAGATGAGAAGGGCTCGGTACAGATTTTTAGCGTTGAGGCGAGCCGGCGTCTGGTTGGGAGTACAACGTGGAGTTCGATTCATTGGCTTGGTATGTCCCGCGTTAGTAGGCGATATGGAGGGCGAGTACACCGCTACATCACGGACTCGATGACTACTTGGCGAGGCTTGTTGGTGTAGCTCTTCACCGAGCATGGACATTGCCGCATGCGACTTATGCACTTGGTGTGAGGCGGAGAGGTTGACGGAATGACCGAGATCGCGAAGAGGGCGAAGCGAGTCCTTGGTAACTTTCGAGCGGACCGCCGGCCCGAGCTAGTTATGTACCTCGCCCGGGGCGAGTGGTCCTCCGATGCCTTGGGGCGTTCGGTATTCGAGAGCTGGTCGAGCTCGGGGCTTAGTTTCTGAGATATACATGGGTTCTAGCGGCGAGATTCATGTCCCGCCGGTGTGCGCGATGTGGCGAGCATCATCGGGAATGTCGTCTTTTTCGGTGCTTGTTTCACTGCGGCCGTCGAGCCATGTGACGAGAGGCTGCTCATAGGAGAGTGCAGGCGAATGGCGAGCCTACTGGGTCGATGGCAGGTTCATCGCCTTCTATAGCTATGCGCCCGGCAGGGCAGGATTAGGATTAAAGCGACTAAGGAAAAATGAAGCAGATGATACAGGTATATTCTTACCCCTCTAGAGACTAGTATGCGTTGATGTTATGATGAAGTGCTAAGTATTATGTTCAGATAGCATTATGTTAAAATTGTGTTTAGAAAACATGGTTAGTTAGAAGGGTAAGATTGGGAGGACAGGTAAATTGTGAGCCTTAGAGTATATACGTAGAGACCTTAGATGCGAGGCCATCTTGAGTAAAAGATTTATTTTTATGTTTGACCTTTATCGGGGTGCATAGTATACGTGGGATATATTTGTGTGATAAGTCCCTGAGAGGTATGAAATGAAAGAGGGTAGTTGAGCTGAGGAGACCACTAGGTTTTCGTAACTTGATTAGTGAGATTGTTCCGGAACGGGGGAACAAGAGTTTGGCGCGATAGCGGGTCGGGTTGAGGACCGATCGCGGGTCAACCCGCGGCCTGTAATGTGGTGGGGTCAGTTCGTGGTGGTCCCGCCAGGTGGTAGGATCATGAGGGCGCTAGGCTCAAGTTTAGATGACCGTTGTACGAGTTCGTGGATGCGTTCGACCGATGGTCGGGCCGATGAGTCGACCCATCTTGTCTTCGATCGGGGTATTTACTCGGCGGAGGGTTATGCGAGATGTTGTATATCAGGAAGGTTGTAAGGCTGCACGGGGTTCCTACTTTTATTTTTACTTTATGACGGGCAGTGGAGCCCAGTTTACGGCTATTTCTTTTTCTGGAGGTTTTACCAGGCGGGGGTTAGGAACTCAGGTGAGTCTCGATGTGCATTCACCGGGCCGGTGTTTTGATTTCCGGGGTAGCAGCAAGGATTATGTGCCTCTTGTTGAGTGAGTATCATTATAGCTACCATTTCAGTATTCGGATATCGCCTTATGAAGCCTTGTATGGGCGGAAGTGTAGGTTGCCGGTCGATTGGTTCGATATTGACAAGGTTCAGATAGTTGGTCCGTACTTGATCCAGCAGGAAGTGAACATGTGTTAAGAGAATAGAAGTGATCATTTCCTTTGTGAAGAAAAGGTGCGAAGGGAGTATCTTTTAGCCCTTGAGTGGGAGCTTTTGCGATGATAGAGGTGATTCCTCGTGGACTTGGATTTCAGTATTTGCGCGTATGTTATTTTGTGGCCATGTGTGGAATTGGCAACTTGTTTAAGTTAAGAGGAACTTTATCGTTATCCGTCTTGAGAAGGAACATTAGGGACGAATGTTTCTAAGGAGGGGAGAATGTTATACCCCGTATTTCCAGAGTATGTACGTAAGGGCGTACGTACAAAAGTTCAAGCCTTAAGTAGGCATAAGGGACGAAATTGTGCACAACTAGCGAAAAGAATTATTTTCCGACGAAAAGTTTTTCGAACCTTGCGAAGGGAAAATTACGGTTGCGACATTTATTATTTTTGCGGATTTTTCCGAGAGATGAAATATTTTGGACCAACGAGAGGGCGACACTTGTCACCCTCAAGTGGACGGCAATTGAGGGCAATCTTGGCACGTTTTTGCCTTGAGCTTTGGTCAAGGTTAGGTAGGATATTTTTGTGATATTTTTGGAGTAGTTGGATAAGGTACACATGTGCAAATCCCCACCCTCCACTTGCCCTCCACGTGCCTTAAGCAGCTCTTTTTCGCGATATAGGTGTAATTTCATTAATTCAGTAATTTCTAAGTCTTTAAATCCTTCTCCCTCCCTCTTGAAGCTCTCGTCCAACCCACTCCCCTTTGAGAGGCCCTCGTGAAACCCCCTTTCCTAGTTGTTCTCGTGAAATACCCCCTTTGTAGAAAAGTATTCCCCTAGTATTGTTACTATTCCAAAATACCTTGGCCCAAATACCTTGTAGTATTCCAAAGTCACCTCTATACTAAAAGCCCAGAAATACTACTTTATATCCATTAGTCACAAAATGAAACCCTGGGGAAAATCTTCATAGTTGGTTGAAGTAATTAGTAGAAGTTGTGTAGAACTTCTAAGGGTTTCTTGGAGCGAATTGGAGCGTTCAGAATAGGAGCTAAACCTTGCTCAGGATCGACATATATCTTGGATAATTTTGGGCTTATCGAGGTAAATAATCTTGTCCTTCTATTGTAATTGGAGATTACATATTGTAGAAGTGTAGAATTGAGTATAAGTTATATACAAGGAAGGTATATAAGAAGAGAATTGAACTGTACTTACATAGGACTGTATTTACAGTAGACTTGTGTAATTTGATGAGTAGGGAAGTGCTGCCCAATTTTCCGTAGAATAAGGAATCTTGTATATAGAATTATTCTGCAGAGTAGTCTAGACGTTGATAGACTTATATGACCGTTATAGGTTGAAGTACTGCGAGTAGCATATTCTACTCGAAGGGTGGAAAAGGCTAGCAGGATTACAGTACTTTGGAGCTATTTGCTAATTGTCGATAATCATCGCGAGGTATGTGATTCTTCCTATCCTCTTGAGCATGATAATTTAAAAGAATATATATATATATAGTACGGTAGACGTACGTGTGTTAACTGAACGTGGTTTTACTTCGATGTCTTCTGACTTGAGTTTTAAATAATAAGAATCTTGAAGTATTTCAAAGGAACTAAGAATCGTTTTTGAAAGAAGAGTAATACTTGGTTTTGAAAGCTTAAGAGTTATACTAGCTTTGTGGGAAGTTAGGTATAACGACTTAAGAGGGATAAAAAGAATGGTTTATTGATTTTAGAAGTTAAGAGACTTGATCTTAAAAGATAAGAGACTTGACTTAATTGAATAGTTATGAATTTTGTTAAAAAGTGTGAAACCTCATTCGTGAGTAATGAGTACTTGGTTTTTAAAGAATAATGTTTCTTGATTTGAACGAGAATAAGTATCGAACGAACCACTGCAGCGTTAATAAAGGAAAATGTATTGACAATAATTAAGTTATATTAAAACCAGTAGAAACCTCCATCTGCATAGAAGCTAAGATAAGACAAAATTGTATTACATTTCCTAGATCATGGCTGCTTTAATAAGATTGTTATAAACAAGAATAACCTACTCACACATAAGACATACGTTATTCAATTGTTTTAAAAAAGATTACATTATTTGATTAAGGTTATGAACTATGAAATCTTTCGAATCTAAAACACTTGAGTATTTGAAATTAGGCAACTTGAACTTTTG
Source organism: Przewalskia tangutica (assembly GCA_029844215.1). NCBI lineage: Eukaryota > Viridiplantae > Streptophyta > Magnoliopsida > Solanales > Solanaceae > Przewalskia > Przewalskia tangutica. The sequence continues at coordinate 74,193,295 of CM056727.1, forward strand.
GAAAAGAATGTTGTTACTTGACTTTAAAAAGGAAAGTGTTTTGGTTTAAAAAGGAGGGCATAATATTGCCTTAGTTGATTTAAAAAGGAAAGCATGGTATTATCTTAATCTGTCTTAAAAGAGCGTTTAAATGTTATGGTCGATTCTACACCGCGTTCATGGGATGAACCGGGAATGTATTTCACTCGACACCGCGTTTATGGGATGAACCGGGAATGTATTTCACTCGACACCGCGTTAATGGGATGAACCGGGAATGTATTTCACTCGACACCGCGTTCATGGGATGAACCGGGAATGTATTTGTCACGACCCGAACCCGGGCCCGTGACTGGTGCCTTACCCCGGGCACCCAAGTAGACATACATCAGAGTAATCAGCGGAACATAAAGACAATACATGAAACCAGTGTAATAAGACAGTGAAATAAGAAGACAGGCTAACCAAAAGCGGTTACCTTCAGTATATATATAAATAGCAACTTTTTCAACATGAACAGTTTAATCCTTTTTACAAACCACCGCCAACAAGATACTACTGAGACCTCTAAGAATGATACGACAACAATGGCGGGACGGGCCCCGCCAAAACCACGAATGTAAACACTTACGGCGGCGGGGACTATACGTGATAAGCCTCCGAGAAGCGGAGCTTCCCAAACGCTGACCACGAGAGCTAGGATCAACGGCGGTGTACCTCAACTGCGGCATGAACGCGGCCCGAGAGGTCGATAACTGCAGTGCAGAGTATGTGCCCGAAAATACATATGTAAATGAAATCATAGCGATCATATAAAGCGGAGACATGTATGATAACCAAACTGATTCTGACAAAGCGATCATGTGAAGTTAGGGACTCACGCCTCAGTCATCACTCAAGTATAACAATGGGTCTCGGGCCCACAACATCAATCATGCGTGGAATACGCCCTCGCTGGCGATCTATGATATAAAAGCACCAAGGAACACACATGAACACGGGTCCACGCGTGTCATAATAAAGCATGCGGGGTAAGTGCGAAGGCATAGCCGACTACTAAAAACCCACAGTACCAACAAGGTCATGAATCGTATCATAAGATCTGTCTAGGCCGTCACATGATCAAAGCCGGCGCTTGCGCGCGATATCAATGTACGCGTCTAACCTGGAACTCCGCGACTCGCGTAGGCCAATCTCATCGCCCGCATGAGGTATTCCGCGTCGGTAGCTACTCCCGGCATCGTCACGACCGCGATCCGCGTAGCGCATGGACCGCATGCCCATAAGGGCGTACACTAACACGGAACTCTCGTAGCTCGCATAGGCCGGGACTGCGTGAGGTATTCTCGAATCATAGGTCCATCGACCCGCTGAGTCTACCCGCGTGGAGGGCGACTTAACCCGGAATCATCTCAAGAGATGAATGCCACAATACTATCATAACGACCGATAGTTAATAAGCACAATCAAGAAACCCTTCACACAAACATCACAAGATACTAACACACGTAGCGTCCCAACACGTTTACTTATCAACGCAATCAAGAAAGTATTACAAGGCTATCACAAACCAATACAATCAAGTTGTTCACACAAGGTACCTTCTACTATATGATTAACAAAATCGGGTTTTATCCCCAAAGTACTTCATACATCAACTCTTTAAAAGATCGTTACTTTCACGATGTCACACAATACGTAGTATAAAATAGAGTGACTATCCTTTTAAAGTAAATCAATTACTTCTCTTTGTAAAATCAAGTAGCAACATTCTTTTCCAATGATCAAGTTTGCCTAATTTCCAATGTTCAAGTTTCTCATTTTAGAAAGGTTTCGTAGTTCATAGTCTTATTCATTTGAGAATATAATTATCCTTAAAACTATCTGAGAAACATAAGTCTTATATGTGAGTAGGATAGTCTTGTTTATAACAATCTTATTACAGACCATGATCTAGGAAATATCATTTTGTCTCATCTTAGCTTCATGCGGATGGAAGTTTCTCTGGTTTTAATAATACTTAATTAGTCAAAACATTTCCTTTTATTAACGCTTGCGGTGGTTTGTCGATACATTCGATTTCGAAATCAAGAAAACATTCTTAAGCCGTTATACCTAACTTCCCATAAAGCTAGTATAACTCTTAAGTTTTCAAAAACCAAGTATTACTTCTTCTTTCAAAATGATTCAAAAATCTTTTGAAATACTTCAAGTTCTTTATTAACACATAACAAGCCAGTTATAGTTCAAATCAGTACCTTTTAAAAACCACATGTATTTTCTTACCAACATAAAGCTGTTATAACCAACTTCCCATAAAGTCGTTATAACACTTTATGTTTAAACCAATCACATACATTTAGCACGTATGACGTCTCACCGTCTACATAGTTCACACATATCATGCTAGAAGAGATAGGAAGAGGTTCACATACCTCGCGACGATTATCGACTAATAGCAAAGCGCTCCAAGTACCTCAAACCGCCGGCTACTCCCTAAGCCAAGTAGATCGCGCCACGCATAGTACTTCCACCTATAAGGCCACAAGGCGCTTATTAACATAAGGTCTCTTCGTAGAACATTCTACAGAAAATTCGCAAAGACCTCCCCCATGACGGCGTAAATCTCCTCTCTATCGAGGCTACGAAGCCAACCAGGGGTTATACATCTAACCTAACGGTACAATTCTACTCCACGGTACTACTTCACAAGTCTCTTATGTCTGACCTAAGTAATTACGATTCGGTAATCTTCTTTAAATTCAGGCTTAAGTCGCAAGACATTGCCGTAAGTATTATTCAGGCTTAAGTCAAAAGACATTGCCAATAACTACGTTCAGTTCTATATATAGTATACTTCAACTATATATTCTAACAATATGTAATTTCCAATTACAATAGAGGGACAAGATATTTACCTCAATAAGCCCATAATTATCCAAGTATAAAGTCGATCTGGGCAATCGTTTAGCTCGACTCCGGCGCTCAACCCGCTCTAAACCACCCTTAGAAGTTCTAACCAACACACAATACTCCAACGGACTATGGAGATTTTTCTAGGGTTTCGGTTTTGTGACTGACGGAAGTATAATAGTATTTTCTGGGCTTTTCGTATAGGTATCCTTAGAATACTACAAGGTATATGGCTAAGGTAATTTGGGCATTATAACAATACTTTTGAGAGTATCTCTACCAAGAAGGGGTATATATACGAGACAACACCACAAGGGGGGGGTGTATACCCCTCGGCCTACCCAGTGGGGGTACTCTCGGCGAGGGTGGGGAAGGAACTCTCGGCTAAGCCTCACAAGGGGGAGAGGACGAGAACAACATGAAGGGAGGGGGAGGGTTTCTAAGACTTAGAACATTTTAGGATGAATAAGTCTTCCAAAGGGGGGGGGTATTTATAGTACAAGCCAAGGCCAACCAATGGTCAAGATCTAGCCAAGTGCTATGCAAGTGTAGGGCCAAGATCATGCCAAGTGCACCTTATCCATCTACCCACAAAATATCCTACCAACTACTTGACAAAACTCACCCAAATCGTCCAAGCTTGACCGCCCACACTCCATCAATGAGAGGGTGACAAGTGTCGCCCTCTCGTTGGTCCAAAATTTTTCGTCTCTCGTAAAAATCCGAAAAAATAATAAATGACATAGCCGTAAATTCCCCTACTAAAGCTGTGAAAACGTTTCGCCGAAAAACGACTCTAACCGGGTGTTATGCACAAATAAAATTCGGCCAAGCACTTTAAGGCACAAACTTTTCTACGTACGTCCCCGCGTACATACTCTGGAAATACGGGGTATAACATTCTCCCCTCCTTAGAAACATTCGTCCCGAATGTTCCTTCTAAGTCTCAAAACAACCGCGCGCCAGTATAGTCTTCACTACTATACTTACGAGAACAATCCTGCCACACCGCCACGAAACACCGCACATACTTATCTAAGCCGCGAGAAAACACCTCTAATCATCACCACAAAACACTTCTCACCGGGGTCTAAAATATACTTCCTTCGCACCTTCTCTTTACAAAAAAGAAATGATCACATCTATGCTCGCCATACATGCTCGCTTCTCTCTTTACTCGTCGTAGATACCACTTTGTCACTTTGCCTGAGGCATTAACCTTCTCAGGCGACCCAACAAATGGTACCACTTTTGTCACTTTGTCGCGAGCCTTGCTCGACGACCCGATAAATGGTACCGGCTGCGTCGATCCACGAGGATGTCGTATACTCGAACTCTTTCCACATTTCGAAATCGCTTGGTTTCCAAAACTCGGGGTTACTATCTCTAACGTGGTCATCATTAGCGGGAACACTGCGGATGGATCTTCGATATTTCCCGAACATCACAATCTGAAAGATCGGACGCCTGGCTGCCTCTGCGTCGGATGACAAATGCTAACATATAGGCAACCTGGCCTATCCTTCACATGAACTCACAAAGGCCCAAAGTAACTCGGGCTAAGTTCCCTCTGTTTCCCAAAACTCGTCGCACCCAAACCCGGGGTGGTACTTTCAAGAAGGCCGTCGGCTGAACTCTAAGCGTCGTCGCCGATTATCCATACGATTCCTCCAGTGCGGAACCTCTTCTAGACAAGCTCACTATCCACGATCTGCTGGAACAAGCCCGACCATTATGCGAACCTTGCCAACATCGAACCAATCGATCGACAACTTACACTTCCGCCCTTACAAGGCTTCATAAGGCGATATCCGAACACCGAAATGGTAGATCAAACACTACCTCCACGGAGACAACAATCCCACAACTATCACGAAATCCAAACACGGCCCGAGGCGAATGCGGTCTCGAGACTCACGAGTTCCTAACCTGCGCTGGTAAACTTTTAGAAAGCGAAAATAGCCACAACACAGGCTTCATTGCCGACATAAGGTGAAGGTAGGCACCGTGCAGCCTTTCAACCCTTCGGATAACTCAACATAGCCGAGTAAGCGGTCGAGCGAAGAACACGATGGGCTGCCCCATCGACCGACCACCGGTCGAATCGTCCACGAACTTCGTCTGTTGGTTAGCGAACATGGGCCTAACACCCTCGTGACCCTACCACAGGCGGGACCACCACAACCGACCACCACCAAACTGCGCGGGTTGACCCGCGGCGTGGCCTCAACCCGACGGCAACGCGCATCATACTAGCTCCCGAACCGAACAATCTCGCTAATCACGTTACGAAAACCTAGCGGTCTTCTTAGCTCAACTACCTCTTTCATTCCACACTACTAGGGACTGTCCCAACATAACTCACGTGCTATGCACTCAGATAAGGTCAAACATAACACTACACCTTTTTCTCGAGATGGCCTCACCTCTAAGTTCTCTACGTATATAGCTCTAAGTCTCACACTTTCTCTATAAACATAAATATTACTGGGTTAAACAACCATGATTTCAAATCACAACTAACACACTTCTATCAGAACATAGCAGCTAAGGTATACTAACCTTATCACCTATACAAAAGTCTAGAGGTTAAGGATAGATCTATGTCTCTTCTTCACTCCCTTAGTCGTTCTAATCAAACACGCCTGTAGAGCGCATAGCTAAGGAGATGACGAACTACCCACGATCTGAAGGCTAAGTCCTCCCGCAAGGACACTCTTTCGACAACGGACCACGGCGGTCGCCAGTGCAACACGTACCAACTAAAAGCGACATTCGCAGGATGGCGCACGCGTGTGAACACCGAGAAAAAGCGAATCCGGATGGTGGAACCTACGTGTAGTGTGAGCGGAAGCTGGAGCTCGACCAACTCGCGTACGAGCGTCACGAAATTCGTGGAGGACCTCATTGCTTGGTGGATGTGCATAATCTAATCTCTTTGGTGGCGACTCGCCTCAAAAGTTACTAAAGGACCTTGCTGCTCGGCCTCTTACGGTGTCGCCGTTAACACATCGATCTCTACCGTCTCGGCCTGCTGCGCATAAGCCCGTACACAGGCCATGCTCAAGCCTAACTGAAGAATTACTCTAGCACAAACCTCTTTTAGATAGTCCTCAAGACTCTCGGTACAACGGAATACTCTCTGGTAGCCCAATCTATAGCTAGTAACACGGTCGCGTCTTTGCAATCTAACTTCTGTTCGGTCGTGGGCGAAGGTTCATATATCATGGCGCGATGGGATGCCGCTGCCGTGCCAAACTCTTTGGGGCTAGTGACGTCGCGAAATCCCGAATGAAGCACTACCTAGGTAAAGGTGGGCTGTGCCCTCGCATGACCCTCTGAACTCTACTCGCGGCTCCGCCTTGCGCCCTCTGGGCGGGTTGCCTACGCGGAGGCATAGCGGTAAGGGAAAGAAATCGTCGAGGTCTAACTTACAACACGGCTCTAAGGCACGATCTGGAGTGAGAAGAATAGAAACCAATCCTAAATACCTATAGCCTCACGATTATTGGTGTAGTGCACAACACACCGATAATCAAGACTCTTGGATCTGATGCGTAGACACTTTCCGAGGATTAAGCGCTCGATACCACTTTTGTCACGACCGAACGGGCGTGGTAGTGCCTTACCGGGCACCCAGTAGACATACATCAGTAATCGTGAACATAAAGACAATACATGAAACGGTGTAATAAGGCGGTGAAATAAGAAGGCAGGCTAACCAAAAGCGGTTACCTTCGGTATATATATAAATAGCAACTTTTTCAACATGAGCAGTTTAATCCTTTTTACAAACCACCCTGCAGATTACTCTGAGACCTCTAAGAATGATACGACAACAATGGCGGGGCGGGGCCCAAACCACGAATGTAAACACTTACGGCGGGGACTATACGGCTGATAAGCCTCGGAGAAAGCGGAGCTTCCCAAAGCTGTGACCACGAGCTAGGATCAACGGCGGTGTACCTCAACTGCGGCATGACGCGGCCCGGAGGTCGATCTGTGCAGAGTATGTGGCCCGAAAATACATCGTAAATGAAATCATAGCGATCATATAAAGCGGAGACATGTATGATAACTAAACTACGATTTACAACAAGCGATCATGTGAAGTTAGGGACTCACGCCCTCAGTCATCACTCGAAGTATAACAATGGGTCTCGGGCCCACAACATCAATCATGCGTGGAATACCTTCGCCATCGCTGGCGATCTATGATATAAAAGCACGAGGAACACATGAACACGAGTCCGCTGTGTAATAATAAAGCATGCGGGGTAAATGCGAAGGCATAGCCGACTACTAAAAACCCACGGTACCCAAGGTCATGGCGTATCATAAGATCTGTCTGACCGTCACATGATCAAAGGCGCCGCGCGATATCGATGTACGCGTCTAACCTGGAACTCCGCTGACTCCGCGTAGGCCAATCTCATCGGCCGCGTGAGGTATTCCCGCGTCGAGGTAGCTACTCCCGGCGTCGTCACGGACTTCGATCCGCGTAGCCACGTGGACCGCGTGCCCGTAAAGGGCGTACACTAACACGGAACTCGTAGCTCGCATAGGCCGGGACTGCGTAGGTATTCTCGAATCATAGGTCCATCGACGCTGAGTCTACCCGCGTGGAGGCGGCTTAACCGGAAATCATCTCGAGATGAATGCCACAATACTATCATAACGACCGATAGTTAATAAACACAATCAAGAAACCCCTTCACACAAACATCACAAGATACTAACACACGTAGCATCCCAACACGTTTACTTATCAGCGCAATCAAGAAAGTATTACAAGGCTATCACAAACCAATACAATCAAGTTGTTCACACAAGGTACCTTCTACTATATGATTAACAAAATCGGGTTTTATCCCCAAAGTACTTCATACATCAACTCTTTAAAAGATCGTTACTTTCACGATGTCACACAATACGTAGTATAAAATAGAGTGACTATCCTTTTAAAGTAAATCAATTACTTCTCTTTGTAAAATCAAGTAACATTCTTTTCCAATGATCAAGTTTGCCTAATTTCCAATGTTCAAGTTTCTCATTTTAGAAAGGTTTCGTAGTTCATAGTCTTATTCATTTGAGAATATAATTCTCCTTAAAACTATCTGAGAAACATAAGTCTTATATGTGAGTAGGATATTCTTGTTTATAACAATCTTATTACTGACCGTGATCTAGGAAATATCATTTTGTCTCATCTTAGCTTCTATGCGGATGGAAGTTTCTCTTGGTTTTAATAATACTTAATTAGTCAAAACATTTCCTTTTATTAGCTGCGATGGTTTGTCGATACGTTACGATTTCGAAATCAATAAAACATTCTTAAGCCGTTATACCTAACTTCCCATAAAGCTAGTATAACTCTTAAGTTTTTCAAAAACCAAGTATTACTTCTTCTTTCAAAATGATTCAAAAATCTTTTGAAATACTTCAAGTTCTTTATTAACACATAACAAGCGGTTATAGTTCAAATCGATTACCTTTTAAAAACCATGTATTTTCTTACCAACATAAAGTATTATAACCAACTTCCGTAAAGTCGTTATAACACTTTATGTTTTAAACCAATCACATACATTTAGCACGTATGCGTCTGGTACTACATAGTTCACATATATCATGCTAGAATAGATAGGAAGAGGTTCACATACCTCGCGACGATTATCGACTAATAGCAAAACTCTCCAGTACCTCAAACCGCGGCTACTCCTAAGCCAGTAGATCGCGCCACGCATAGTACTTCCACCTATAAGGCCACTGAGCGCTTATTAACATAAGGTCTCTTCGTAGAACATTCTACAGAAAATTCGGCACCTCCCATGACAGCGTAAATCTCTCTCTATCGGTAGGCTACAAGCCAACCGGGGGTTATACATCTAACCACTAACGGTACAATTCTACTCACGGTACTACTTCACAAGTCTCATGTCTGACCTAAGTAATTCTGATTCGATAATCTTCTTTAAATTCGGGCTTAAGTCGCGAGACATTGCAGTAAGTATTATTCGGGCTTAAGTCAAAGACATTGCCAATAACTACGTTCGATTCTATATATAGTATACTTCAACTATATATTCTAACAATATGTAATTTCCAATTACAATAGAGGACAAGATATTTACCTCAATAAGCCCATAATTATCCAAGTATAAAGTCGATCACGGGCAATCGTTTAGCTCGACTCAGCGCTCAACCGCTCTAAACCACCCAGAAGTTCTAACCAACTTCTACACAATACTCAACGGACTATGGAGATTTTCTAGGGTTTCGGTTTTGTAGTGAAGTATAATAGTATTTTACGGGCTTTTCGTATAGGTATCCTTAGAATACTACAAGGTATATGGCTAAGGTAATTTGGGCATTATAACAATACTTTTGAGAGTATCTCTGCAGAAGGGGTATATATACGAGACAACACCACAAGGGGGTGTATACCCTCGGCCTACCCCACTAGGGGTACTCTCGACGAGGGTGGGGAAGGAACTCTCGGCTAAGCCTCATGAGGGGAGAGGGCGAGAACAACATGAAGGGAGGAGGTTTCTAAGACTTAGAACATTTTAGGATGAATAAGTCTTCCAAAGGGGGGGGGGGGTATTTATAGTACAAGCCAAGGCCAACCAATGGTCAAGATCTAGCCAAGTGCTATGCAAGTGTAGGGCCAAGATCATGCCAAGTGCACCTTATCCATCTACCCACAAAATATCCTACCAACTACTTGACAAAACTCACCCAAATCGTCCAAGCTTGACCGCCCACACTCCATCAATGAGAGGGTGACAAGTGTCGCCCTCTCGTTGGTCCAAAATGTTTCGTCTCTCGGAAAAATCCGCAAAATAAGAAATGACATAGCCGGAAATTCCCTACGAAAGGTGGAAAGCGTTTAGCGAAAACGACTCTAACCGGGTGTTATGCACAAATAAAATTCGGCCAAGCACTTTAAGGCACAAACTTTTCTACGTACGTCCCCGCGTACATACTCTGGAAATACGGGGTATAACAGTATTTCACTCGACACCGCATTCATGGGATGAACCGGGAATGTATTTCACTCGACACCGCGTTCATGGGATGAACCGGGAATGTATTTCACTCGACACCGCGTTCATAGGATGAACCGGGAATGTATTTCACTCGACACCGCGTTCATGGGATGAACCGGGAATGTATTTCACTCGACACCGCGTTCATGGGATGAATCGGGAATGTATTTCACACGATACCGAGTTCATGGGATGAACCGGGAATGTATTTCACACGATACCGAGTCCATGAGATGGACCGGGAATGTATTCCATACAATCCGACACCGAGTCCATGAGATGGGCCGAGACATATTATACGTATCACGCGATTTATACCTAGACTGCCGGCAGTGAGGAAGGAGTTCCACGGGCATGAGGGATGACTTTGAGGGCGTGAGTCCCTGACTTGACATGACTGCTTTTATGTTGTGAACTATAGTTTTGTTATCATACATGTCTCCTGTTTTATTTTAGACTGTTATGATTTCGTTCTGATATTTTGATTTCACATACTTGGTACTGTTATCTTGACCTCCTTGAAGTGAGTTCATGCCGCATGAGTAAGTACTGGCGATTTGTCGATCCTCGCTCATAGGATCACAGTTCAGCGTATTGGGAAGCTCCGTTTCTCCGGAGGCTTATCTTTTTGTATGTTTCCCTGAGTTGTAGGTTCTTGTACATACAGGGGTATGGCGGGGCCCTGTCCCGTCATAGTTGTTATAACATTCTTAGAGGTCTATAGTACTGTTGTGTGCAGGGTTGTAAAAGGGATGTAACTGTTCAAACATATATATATGCATGCCGAAAGGCGATCTTTTCTTGGATAAACTGTTCTCATTCTATATTGTTTCATGTCTTGTTTTATATTCTGCTGGTTACTCTGATGTATGTCTACTTGGGTGCCCGGGTAAAGCACCAGTCACGGGCCCGGGTTCGGGTCGTGACAAAGGTACAGCTTACCCTATCCCCTATTCACTAGAGGTTCGTCACATAAGCCAAAGTATTCCTACTGTACAATCTTCCCTATTGGTCTTACACTGTCATGGGGCAATTTCGTGTGAACTCTACACAACTATAGTCTCAGTTCACTTACCATTCTTGTCAATATTCTTAACTTCTCACTTTACTAATCAAAGTATTCCTACCTCTGGGGTACTATCACTTTACAACTACTAGCAACAAAGGGAAAACATATACGCTAAGGCGAAATCTGAACCTATCAATGCACGTATGATTCAAAAGAATCGACATATACCTGTAACCCCGTGCGATGTCGCCTCCTGATCCTGCCCAGTAGTCACGTCATCTCTGTGGTTCAAAGGACCGCCAGAACTATAAACTCCACACGACCTCTACGGTGGTGGCGTCGAACACCTGTCTGGGGGCCGCATTTGTGGAGGAAAGGGAACCAACTACCGGCCTCATAGGCTGAGCCACCTCACCGGTGCTCCTTCTAAAAGGACATACCCTCAGAATATGGCCCGGACGGCCACAATAAAAACAAGCACTTGTGCCATAACGGCATTTCCCCAAATGACGCTTACTACATCGGAAACACTGAGGAAAAAGTGGCCTCGACTGAGAAAATCCTCTGCCCCTCTGAGAACCTCGACCCCTGGAGCTTGGACCGGATCCTAATGTTATACCCCGTATTTCCTGAGTATGTACGTGAGGGCGTACGTATAAAAATGTAAACCCTAAAGTTGGCAAGGTTCGAAAATTTGGGCAAGTGCCAAAAAGAATCGTTTTTCGACGAAACGTTTTACTAAACTTGCGAAGGGAAAATTCCGTCTATGTCATTTATTATTTTTGCGGATTTTTTCGAGAGACGGAACATTTTGGACCAACGGGAGGGTGACGTGTGTCACCCTCACATTGGAAGGAATTGTGGGCGGTGAAGAGGACGAATTGGGGCTTGTAGTTGGTAGGATATTTGTGCAAGTTGGTGTGGTAGATGGATAAGGTACACATGGTTAAAATCTAGCCCTACACATGCCTAACACTTGGATGGATCTTGGCCATTGGTTGGCCATTGCTTGACCTATAAATACCCCTCTAAGTTGATGAACTTCTTCATCCTAAAATCATTTTCCAAGTCTTGAAATCCCTCCCCCTTTGTGAGTTGAGTTAAATGCCCGCCACACCCCTTCCCCTTTGTGAGCCCTTGGCCGAGAGCCTCCCAGCAGGTGAGGCTTGGCGAGAGGCACCCCCTCCCCTTGCCTAGTTGTTTCGTATAATACCCCCATTGTGGTATAGAAATACTCTACAAGTAATTTTATAATGCCCTAACTACTCTAGCCCAAATACCTTGTAGTATTCCCAAGGTTACCTCTATACGAAAAGCCCAGAAATACTATTATACTTCCCCTCAGTCACAAAAACGAAACCCTAAGGAAATCTTCATTGATAGTTGAAGTATTTGAGTAGTAGTTGGTTAGAACTTCTAAGGGTTGTTTGGAGCGGGTTGGAGTAGGAGCTAAACGTTGCTCAGGATCGACATTAAACTTGGATAATTTTGGGCTCATCGAGGTAAATACTACTGTCCTTCTAGTGTAATTGGAAATTACATACTGTAGTAGTAAAGAAATGAATTTAAATTCATAGAAGAGATTTGAAATGTAATAGAAGGATATTACAGTAAAGACTTGAACTGAAATCACATCAGAAGAATATATGTAGAAGTTTAAGCGTACTTACATAGAATTTGTATTCTGATGAACTTATAACCTTATTGGTTGAATGTTCTGCGAGTAGCATGAACTACTTGGAAGGTGGACAAGGCTAGCCGGGTTATAGACGTGGAGCGTTTTGCTTATAGTCGATAATCGTCGCGAGGTATGTGATTCTTCCTATACTCTTGAGCATGAAGTATTTTAAAGGAATATATATATGGTACGGTAGGCGTAAGTGGCAATGATGTCTTTTGACTTAATCTGAATAATAAGAATCTTGAACTATTTTAAAAGTATATATATAGTCGGTAGGCGTCGTGTGTTAAGCGAGCGTGGTTGTCGGCAATGTCTTTTGACTTAAGCCTGAATAATAAGAAACTTGAAGTGTTTCAAGAGAGTTAAGAAACCTTTTTGAAAGAAGAGTAATACTTGGTTTTGAAAACATAAGAGTTATACTAGCTTTATGGGAAGTTAGGTATAACGTCTTAAGAGAGGTAAAGAGAATGACTTACTGATTTTATAAGTTAAGAGACTTGATCTTAAAAGATAAGAGACTTGACTTAAATGAATTAATATGAATTTTGTGTGAAACCTCATTCGTGAGTAATGAGTACGTGGTTTTAAAAGGAATAATGTTTCTTGATTTGAAATCAGAATGAGTATCGACAAACCACTGCAGCGCTAATAAAAGGAAATGTACTGATTAATGAAGTATTATTAAAACCCAGAAACCTCCATCTGCATAGAAGCTAAGATGAGACAAAATGATATTACATTTCCTAGATCATGGCTTAATAAGATTTATTATGAACAAGAATAACCTACTCACATATAAGGCGTATGTTTCTCAGATTGTTTTAAAAGAGAATTATATTCTTAAGTGAATAAAACTATGAACTATGAAACCTTTCTAAAATAAGAGACTTAAATACTTGAAATTAGGCAAACTTGAACTTAGGGAAAAGAATGTTGTTACTTGATGTTGAAAAGGAAAGTGTTTGGGTTTACCTAAAAATGTGAGTCACCCTATTTTTATACTACGGGTATCGGGTGACCTTTATAAAAGAAATGGATCTTTTAAAAAGAATTTAACGTATGTAATACTTGGGGGTCAGAACCTGGACTTTGGCCTAAAATAAACTTGAGTTGTGTATAACTTGCCTATGTTTGTGTTTGATATCCTTGTTGTGCAAATACTGTATTTCCATACCACCGCGTCTCTCAATGGAGGGCCGGCTGATTTGTTATGAACGATTCTTCACCGAGTCCCACGAGATGGGCCGGGACACGTATTTCATCTGATTATTCACCGAGTCCCACGAGATGGGCTGGGACACGTATTTCATCTGATTATTTACCGAGTCCCATGGGATGGGCCGGAACACGTATTCTACATGATTTCTTTACCGAGTCCCACGGGATGGGTCGGGACACGTATTCCACACGATTTATACCTAGACTGCCGGCAGTGAGGAAGGAGTTCCACGGGCATGAGGGATGACTTGAGGGCGTGAGTCCCTGGCTTGACATGACTGCTTTTATGTTGTGGCGTAGTTTGGTTATCATACATGTCTCTGCTTTATATAGACTATTATGATTTCATTTACTGATATTTCTGATTTCACATACTTGGTACTGTTGTCTTGACCTCCCGAGTGCGTTCATGCTGCAGTAAATCATCGGTTGTAGATCCTCGCTCATAGGATCAAAGTGCAGCGTGTTGGAAGCCCGATTCTTTGGAGGCTTATCTTTTGGTATGTTACCCGAGTCCGTAAGTTCTTGTACATTCGGGGTATGGCGGGCCACTGTCGCCATAGTTGTCATTCATTCTTAAGTGCATGTAATCTTGTTGTGGCGGGGTTGTAAAAAGGATTAAACTATCGGGTTTTATATATATATACAGAAAGCTGTTTTGGTTGGTCTGTTTGTTTATCATGTCTCTTGTTTCATATTTATGTTTTATGTTCCGCTGATTTTCTCTGATGAATGACTACTTGGGTGCCCGGGTAAGGCACCAGTCACGGACCCCGGATCGGGTCGTGACAAAAGTGGTATCGAGCGATTAATCCTCGGAAAGTGTCTGACCGTGTCTAGTAGAATCCGGATTATCGGTGTGTTGTGCACCATCTATAATCGAGGCTATAGGACATTTAGGATTGATTTCCATTCTTCTCATTCTGAGATCGTGCCTTAAAGCCGTGTGATAAGTTGGACCCCTCTGACGTTTTCCTTTCTTTTACCAGTTATGCCTCCGCGTAAGGCAACCCGGGCCCAGAAGGCAAGCGGCGAGAGGCGTGAGTAGAGCACGGAGGTTCCGGCGAAGGCCCGATCGTTACACGAGATAGTGCTTACGGCAAGTTTTGCGGCCGCCCGATCTGCGGCGAGTTTAGAGCGCAGCGATGGCTGCGAGACTCTGATACACGAGCCTCGATCCCGCGGCTGGAAGCGAGATGAGATAAGTACAAGAGATGGCGATTCTGGCGGTCGTGGCGAGATATGAGAAATTTGGATCTGGCGATTCGATCCAGTAGCACCGTAGTTCACCCCGGCGACGATTTGAGACTACGGGACTTTACGAGTTGTAGCCCGCGATGTTATTGATCGAGAGCTAGGATGACCTCGGGAGTTTATCAAGCGACTCTGACGGATCGTAAGTGATCGAGTCTCGAGCGAAGTCGGTGGTATTGGGTTCGCATCAATTGCGTGATCTGCCGATCGTAGTTTGATTCGCGAGCCGTCCCGGGGAGAATGCACTTCCACCGTTTGGGACGAGTTCTCGAGGCTTTTCTTGCACATTTCTTGCCGCGGATGAGGAGGGCTCGGGCGACAGATTTTTGGCGTTGAGGCGGGGCGGCGGACGGTTAGAGAGTAAACTGTCGAGTTCGACTCATTCGCTCGGTATGTTCCGCTGTAGTAGCCGATATGGAGGGCCAGTACACCGCTACATCAGGGCTAGATGATTACTTGGCGAGGCTTATGCGGGTGTAGCTCTTCACCGTAGAGCATGGACATTGCCGCGTCGCAAGCTCATGACCGGGATGTGAGGCACGGAGAGGTCGACGAAATGACCGGGATCGCGAAGAGGGCGAGCAGCGAGGTCGCTGGTAACTTTCGAGGCGGGCCGCCTCAGCAGCAGACTAGTTATGTACCTCCGCCAGTGCAGAGTGGTCCTCCACAGTCTTCAGGGCGTTCGGGGTATTCGGGAGCTGGTCAGGGCTCCAGGGCTTCTGGTTCACAGATATACATGGGTTCTAGCCAGTCGGGTTCAGGTTTTCCTCAGTGTGCACAATGTGGCAGACGTCATCCCGGGGAATGTCGTCTTTTTACTGGTGCTTGTTTTTCCTGCGGCCGCCAGGGCCATGTGACGAGAAACTGTCCTAATAGGAAGGATGCAGGCGGAATGACTCAGCCTACCGGGTCGATGTGAGTTCATCGCCTTCTATAGCTATGCGCCTGCAGCGAGATTATGGTTAGAGCGACGAAGGGAAAGTAAAGCAGTTGATACAGGTATATCCTTAACCCTCTAGAGTTTTTGTATGCGTGATACGATGACTATTTGTTGAATACCTTGTACAAATAGCTTTGGGTATATTGTAGTTAGAAAGCATGGTTAGTTGAAAGGATATGTATGGGAGCATGGAAAGTGTGAACCTTAGAATATTTCATGTTGAGACCTTAGATGTAAGGTCATCTTGAATAAAAGATTTTACGGTTAGTCTTTGTTGAAATACTTGGTTTGCGTATAATGTGTTGTGGGATAAGTCCATGGGTAGTGTGAAATGGAAGTGGTAGCTTTCGCGACTGTATAAATAAGATTGTTAGGATCGGAAACGGAGCTTGATGCGTTAAGTAGGTCGGGTTGGGGCCATGTTGCGGGCCAACCCGCGGCCTATTTCGAGGTGGGGTCAGCTCTGGGTGGTCCCGCCAGGTGGTAGGGTCACGAGGGTGCTAGGCCCAAGTTTAGATGACCATCGTATGAGTTCGTGGATATGTTCGACCAGAAGCGGATCGTGAAGGCCGGGAATGGCCTTAAGGGAGATTGAGGCTAGTAAGATGACCAAGTTCGGAGGTGGTGACTCCAAAGTTTTGGAAACTAAAGCATTGACTGAAGTATGGTACGTATACTAGAAAAGTTCAAGTGTTCGAGGAGGGCACAACGAGTAAGGAAGGAAGAGAACGTGTGTTATGTTTGTGGCCATGTGTGGCATTGAAAACTTGTTTAAGTTAAGAAGAACTTTATCGTTATCCGTCTTGAGAAGGGACATTAGGGACGAATGTTTCTAAGGAGGGGAGAATGTTATACCTCGTATTTCCTGAGTATGTACGTGAGGGCGTACGTATAAAAATTTAAGCCCTAAAGTTGGCAAGGTTCGAAAATTTGGGCAAGTGCCAAAAAGAATCATTTTTCGACGAAACGTTTTACTAAACTTGCGAAGGGAAAATTCCGGCTATGTCATTTATTATTTTTGCGGATTTTTTCGAGAGACGAAACATTTTGGACCAACGGGAGGGTGACATGTGTCACCCTCACATTGGAAGGAATTGTGGGCGGTGAAGAGGACGAATTGGGGCTTGTAGTTGGTAGGATATTTGTGCAAGTTGGTGTGGTAGATGGATAAGGTACACATGGTTAAAATCTAGCCCTACACTTGCCTAACACTTGGATGGATCTTGGCCATTGGTTGGCCATTTCTTGACCTATAAATACCCCTCTAAGTTGATGAACTTCTTCATCCTAAAATCATTATCCAAGTCTTGAAATCCCTCCCCCTTTGTGAGTTGAGTTCGTCCGCCACACCCTTCCCCCCTTTGTGAGCCCTTGGCCGAGAGCCTTCCCCCCCCCTTGCCTAGTTGTTTCGTATAATACCCCCTTTGTGGTATAGAAATACTCTCCAAGTATTGTTATAATTCCCTAAGTACTCGAGCCCAAAAACCTTGTAGTATTCCGAGGTTACCTCTATCTGAAAAGCCGGAAATACTATTATACTTCCTCGATCCACAAAACGAAACCCTAAGGAAATCTTCATTGATAGTTGAAGTATTTGAGTAGAAGTTGGTTAGAACTTCTAAGGGTTGTTTGGAGCGGGTTGGAGCGCTCGGAGTAGGAGCTAAACGTTGCTCAGGATCGACATTAAACTTGGATAATTTTGGGCTCATCGAGGTAAATACTACTGTCCTTCTAGTGTAATTGGAAATTACATACTGTAGTAGTATAGAAATGAATTTAAATTCATAGAAGAGATTTGAACTGTAATAGAAGGATATTACAGTAAAGACTTGAACTGAAATCACATCAGAAGAATATATGTAGAAGTTTAAACTGTACTTACATAGGACTGTATTTACAGTAGACTTATAACCTTATTGGTTGAATGTTCTGCGAGTAGCATGAACTACTTGGAAGGTGGACAAGGCTAGCCGGGTTATAGCCGTGGAGCGTTTTGCTTATAGTCGATAATCGTCGCGAGGTATGTGATTCTTCCTATACTCTTGAGCATGAAGTATTTTAAAGGAATATATATATGGTACGGTAGACGTAAGTGTGGCAATGTCTTTTTGACTTAAGCCTGAATAATAAGAATCTTGAACTATTTTAAAAGTATATATATAGTACGGTAGACGTACGTGTGTTAACTGAACGTAGTTGTACGGCAATGTCTTTTGACTTAAGCCTGAATAATAAGAAACTTGAAGTGTTTCAAGAGAGTTAAGAAACCTTTTTTAAAGAAGAGTAATACTTGGTTTTGAAAACATAAGAGTTATACTAGCTTTATGGGAAGTTAGGTATAACGTCTTAAGAGAGGTAAAGAGAATGGCTTACTGATTTTATAAGTTAAGAGACTTGATCTTAAAAGATAAGAGACTTGACTTAAATGAATTAATATGAATTTTGTGTGAAACCTCATTCGTGAGTAATGAGTACGTGGTTTTTAAAAGGAATAATGTTTTACTGATTTCGGAAATCAGAATGAGTATCGACAAACCACTGCAGCGCTAATAAAAGGAAATGTACTGATTAATGAAGTATTATTAAAACCAGTAGAAACCTCCATCTGCATAGAAGCTAAGATGAGACAAAATGATATTACATTTCCTAGATCATGGCTGCTTAATAAGATTTATTATGAACAAGAATAACCTACTCACATATAAGGCGTATGTTTCTCAGATTGTTTTAAAAGAGAATTATATTCTTAAGTGAATAAAACTATGAACTATGAAACCTTTCTAAAATAAGAGACTTAAGTACTTGA
The DNA here is from genome assembly GCA_029844215.1 of Przewalskia tangutica. Classification (NCBI taxonomy): domain Eukaryota; kingdom Viridiplantae; phylum Streptophyta; class Magnoliopsida; order Solanales; family Solanaceae; genus Przewalskia; species Przewalskia tangutica. The sequence continues at coordinate 74,212,147 of CM056727.1, forward strand.
AATTAGGCAAACTTGAACTTAGGGAAAAGAATGTTGTTACTTGATGTTGAAAAGGAAAGTGTTTGGGTTTACCTAAAAATGTGAGTCACCCTATTTTTATACTACGGGTATCGGGTGACCTTTATAAAAGAAATAGATCTTTTAAAAAGAATTTAACGTATGTAATACTTGGGGGTCAGAACCTGGACTTTGGCCTAAAATAAACTTGAGTTGTGTATAACTTGCCTATGTTTGTGTTTGATATCCTTGTTGTGCAAATACTGTATTTCCATACCACCGCGTCTCTCAATGGAGTGCCGGCTGATTTGTTATGAACGATTCTTCACCGAGTCCCACGAGATGGGCTGGGACACGTATTTCATCTGATTATTCACCGAGTCCCGAGATGGGCGGACACGTATTTCATCCGATTATTCACCGAGTCCCGAGATGGGCGGACACGTATTTCATCGATTCTTTCCGAGTCCCGTGGGATGGCGGGACACGATTCCACATGATTTCTTTCACCGAGTCCGGGATGGCGGACACGTATTCCACGATTTATACCTAGGCTGCGGTGAGGAAGGAGTTCCACGGGCGTGAGGATGACTTGAGGCGTGAGTCCACGGCAGCATGGCTTTTATGTTGTGAGCGTAGTTTGGTTATCATACATGTCTCTGCTTTATATAGACTATTATGATTTCATTTACGTATTTTCTGATTTCACATACTTGGTACTGTTATCGACCTCCTTGGGGCTGCGTTCATCTGCATGGTAGAAACATCGGTTGTAGATCCTCGCTCATAGGATCAAAGTGCAGCGTGTTGGGAAGCCCCGATTCTTCGGAGGCTTATCTTTTGGTATGTTACCACAGTGCTGTAAGTTCTTGTACATTCGGGGTATGGCGGGGCCTGTCCGCCATAGTTGTCATTTCATTCTTAGAGTGCATGAAATCTTGTTGTGGGCAGGGTTGTAAAAAGGATTAAACTGTTCGGGTTTTTATATATATGTACAGAAGGCAACTATTTTGGTTGGCCTGTTTGTTTATCATGTCTCTTGTTTCATATTTATGTTTTATGTTCCGCTGATTTTCTCTGATGAATGACTACTTGGGTGCCCGGGTAAGGCACCAGTCACGGACCCCGGATCGGGTCGTGACACCTAAATACCTCGTGGGGTCCAATCTCCCACCTGTGCTCTGCGGGGGTATGTACTGGGTAGGCTGGGACAAATATCTCACTTGCTGCTGAGGCTGCTCGTCCAAAAACTCACCGGGATAACCAACCGGTCTAGCCCTCTTCTGCCGATCTCGCGTTGGCCTCTACGCCTGTACACACATGCTGTCTTGGCGAATAACCTCCTGTGATGAAGCGTAGCACCGCTATCTTGGTCAATAACATAATCGCTTCCTCGCGACCCTATAGTTTTCCTGGCCCGAAAGCGGAGGCTCTGGTGCTGGGGCCTCAAAACTGGCGCAGAAGAACTTCGCCATTGCGACAACATCCGGTATACCACAGGCATAAGCCCTATCAACTCTGAGTCGACTAGTAGCTCATCTACTCTTTTTCCTTCAGGCGTATTATTCTTTGTCACGACCCGACCCGGGCGCGATGCCCTACAGGCACCCTTACAGGTATACATCAGAGATAATCAACGGAACATACATGAAACTATAAAATAAAACAACAGAAGTAAAACAACAGGTTAGCCGATAGGGCTACCTTCCTGGACATATAATATACAACTGAAGCAGTTGCCTCCTTTCCTTTACAAACTGACCCACAAAATGTGACTACAGACCTCTAAGAGTTTTAACATAACAACTGTGGCGGGACAGGGCCCCGCCATAACCCTGAATATACATGAATCTACAACCTCAGGGAAAACCGTACCAAGAGATAAGCCTCCGGAGCAAATGGAGCTTTTTCCCAAAGACTGAACTGAGATCCTAAGAGCAAGGATCACCAACCTGGGTACCTAAAACCTGCGGGCATGAGCATGGCCCAGAAGAAGTCGATTACAACAGTGCAGAATATGGAACAGAAATAACGTACATGAAACAGATCATAACTGTACAAAAGAATGACAGGGACAAATATACAGAGTACATACCAGATCATGCCGTGTCATTACCACTTATGAACTTAATCGTACCTTATTATATTTTCCCATTTTCAATAAAAGTTATAGCCATATCTTACGTACATACTTAGGAGAAGTCATTAAGTTCATTTCCATCTAACTTACTTACCTTTCATAACACAATCCGGCCCTTTATGGAGGACGCGTATACTACCGACCCGATCGTGGCGCGATCAAGTCACACAATATCAAAGCGTGTCCGTGGAATCCCCATCACTACAAGCGGTATCGGCGTAAAATATAACCATGTGACGCGCCCGTGGAATCCCACCTCACTGTCGGCGTACACATATACAACACATATATATATCTCCTGCCCGTGGAATCCCACATCACTGCCGACAACTATAAGTGTAAAACTATAACCATGTGATGGCTGTGGCATCCCACCTCACCGTACATACATATACATATATATATATATATATATATATATATATATATATATATATATATATATATATATATATAACGCGTGCCCTAATCCCACATCGTATAAGCATGGCCATAACGTGCCTCGGCGTCCTCATCGTAGGTCGCAGTCTTCGTGGGAGCTAGCCCATAGAGTAATAATATAACATGCCCCCGGAATCCCTCATCGTGGGTACATGTCTTCATGGGGAGCTAGCCCATGGAGTAAAATATAACATGGTCGCATGCCCCGTAATCCCACATCGTATAAGCATGGTCATGGAGTAATAAAACGCGCGGGCATCTAACCCGCATCTTGGCTGCATGCCCCGACATCCCTCATCATATAAGCATGGCCAAGATCAATCACAATGGAAGCATACCCGTGGAATCCCCCGTCACTGCCGGTACGTCCAATAAAATGTCCGGGAATCTAACCCACATCCTGGTCACATGCCCCGGAATCCCATATCGTATAAGTATGTCCAAGGATCAATCATGATGGAAGCATACCCGTGGAATCCCACATCACTATCGGTACGTCCAAGTAAACTTATAACAAGACAGCCGGCCCTCCAACCGAGAATCACGACAACGTAACATATAATACTTGCACTTAAAGCTATCACAAGCAAATACAGGCAAGTTCATTAAACCTTTAGACTTCCATTTTTATAAACTCATGACACTTTCGTTTTACACATCAAAATCCGGGAATTTAACCCCAAGTACTACGTACTTTCATTATTTTCAAAGATCCCTTTTTCATATAAAACCCCAAGATACTAACACCCGTAGTATCCAGGCTTGTGTACATTTCACATAAGTCACGATACTTTTAGAAATACATTTCTCGGCTTCTAAATCAAGCGACCCTTACTTTAAAGCTTTAAGCAAGTGATACATTTAAATCAAATTGCCCTTCCTTAATACAAGTTATTTCTTTGTTTACCTTATTAGAGAAAACCATTCTCTTAACCTTCCATAAAGCTGTTATAACCAACTTCCCATAAAGTCGTTATAACCCTTTATGGTTTTAGACAAAACTCATTCCTTTTATAACCAAGAGACTTATACTTTTTATTAAAACCAAGTATTATATATTTTCAAATCAATTCTCTTAACTTTCAAAGTACAATTAGTCTCTTAACCTTTAGAAATCAAGTGACTACTTTTATTATAAAACCTTAGGCAATTGATGCCTTAAAATCAAGTTGCCTTTTCATTAAAAAAAATCAAGTCATTTATCTTCCCATAAAGCAAATATAGCCAACTCCCCATAAAGTCGTTATATTCACTTTATACCTTAGCCAAATACAATTTCCTATCCAAGGGACTTATACGTTTAAAACGGAACAAGTATCACATACTTCAAAACTCTTCAAGTCCCTTAACTTTAATAAAACATTAGACATCCTTAATACTTTCAAAGAAGTGAGTTAATCTCCTAACTCACCCAACTTGGCTATTCATAAAACTAGTAAAGGATATCAAGGTGTTGTACGTCTACCGTACTACATACGTGCAACTAGTCATGCTCAAAAGATAGGAAAAGTTCTACATAGATTAAATCACACAACTACCTCTTAACTTCTAAGAGTAGAAGGAAACATGAAATGATACCACAGGTATATTCCATACATAGAATCATGCCAAAGGAAGGAAGAGGTTCACATACCTCGCGACGATTATCGACAAGTAGCAAAATGCTCCAAAGTACTTCAACCTTGATAGATATTCCATCCTTCAAGTAGGATCGCTATACTTAGTACTTCAACCTATAATGGTCACAATCGTCCATTAACCTCTCACTTCAAACGTAGAATATTCTAAGTGCTAAGTCACTAAATTCTCTGAAAATCTGACAGACTTCCTTTGTTTCTACTTACTTTGCCACCTTTTCAAGGCGAATACAAAAACCAAACACGCCACATTTAAGGCCCAATCAATGCAATCAACAATAGGGATTACACGCCTACTAGGCGTGTAAAATTCCGCCATGATAGATATCAAACTAATACAACTACTAGTCGATTTCGGCCATATTGAGTACAACAATACCAATTCTTATCCAATTTCCATTTCAATCCAAATTGTTAGCATAACATGATATCAAGTCGCGATCGATTATACTACTATAATCTCCAACTAAGTAACGTGCGGCGATTCAAGTAAACGACCAAATTGTAATCCAACTTCACAAGGCTTACATTACATTTCGGATTTTAAGGCTACAAGCAATCCATAATACTTATAAACTTCAACACATATACTTCATGCTAGCAACATGTAAAGCTAACAACAATGTAAAATAATCTTGTAACACTTTTAAGGGACAAGATTATACCTTAACGAATCTTAATCCAACTCCAAATCCGAAGTCGCTCCTTAGCAACTTAGAGCCTCTTCAAGACACTTCAATCCGCTACTTGAGACCCTTAGAACAATACCAACAACTTTCCTTCAAACTTCCAATCCAAAACCTAGAAAGCAACTAGGTTTTCACTTTGCGACTATCCCGAAAACTATCTTTTTCCGAGATTTTTCTATTGAGATATGCTTACAATACCCTCATGAATCTTGGTTTAAAGTGTGAAGCTAAATGGATAACAAACAAAAAAAAATTGTTGTAGAGAGGGGCAAACCCGAGAGCAATGCTCTTGTGTTCTTCAATTTCTCTTGAAAATTTTCTAAGTGTTGGGATTAGTCTTGCTACTAGTAGTATAATATAGTGCAATGGAGGGTCAAGATGTAAACAAATGGGTGGTTTGGATGAAGTCTTATCAAATATCAAGACTAGTGGACCCCTTTGACTTAGTCAAGAATCTCAAGCTACTACTTGCAAGACTTGTCTTGCTAACAAAATCGATGACCCTCTTGCCCTTGCAAATTTCGTCCAAGGCATCATTAAGGGGGGGTGACACGTGTCGCCCTCCCATTCGTCACAATAGTACGTTTTCCGACAATTTCATAATTCCGATAAATTTTTACAAGTCTCAAATCTTAACACTGTGAGTTCTTACGTACGTTCTTAAAACATGTCCTGTAAATACGGTGTAACGGTTGCCTCATGGAGGCATAATCGTAACACAAAATTACGTCGAGAGGAATTATCTTACTAACACGGCTACAGGGCACGATCTGAGTGAGAAGAATAGAAACCAACTCCTAAATGTATTGTAGCCTCACTGTTTATGGGTGTGGCGCATAGCGCACCGATAATCAAGACTCTACTAGACACGGTATGTAGGCATTCAGAGGTATCGCTCGATACCACTATGTCACGCCCGAACCGGGCGTGGTCGGTGCCTACACAGGCACCTTCTCCCTTAACAACACAATCAAACTGCGGAATTTAAAGACCACCTCATTTATTTATTTTTTAAAACTAACGTACGTGCAAGGGCAAAGACGACAAGGCGCCATGTAATATACATAATAAAAGACACTACACTATCGTAGGTCAATCCAGCATATGAATACTGGACCTCTAAGAGTTAAGCGAAATATGGCGGGACAAGGCCATAGTACCCATGCCGTACAAAAGCACATCTTGAAGGAACTATACGAAGAGATAAACTCACGAGCAGAGGAGCTTATCCAAAACTACGGCGGTCCTACACTGCCGATCACCAAGCTGCGTACCTAAACTGCGGCGTAAACGGCCCCGAAGGAGTCGATCACGAAGAATGTACCAAGTATGTGAAGCGATATAATCAGTAATGAAATCATATGATCTAACAAAGCAGGAGACATGTATGATAGTCAACCTACTGATATACAATACATAGCGATCATATCAAGTCGGGGGCGCGTGCCCTCAAAGTCATTACTCGAATATAACCGTGGGTCTCGCGCCCGTAATATCAATCATGCGTGGAATCCTTCCTCACTGCCGATCCATGATATAATACAACATCGATGTTTGAACCTTGCAATCATGAGAGTAAATAGTAGTATACTTACAATATAAACTAGGAAGCTCACGATCAAGCGAGGACCACCCGCGCGATAACATTAAGCAATCCTACTCACGGGACTATTTCACGCGTAGGTCGCGTGGACGCGTGGTATTCCTCGCGTGGGACTATTTCACCGCGTAAGCCGCTACGGACTCGCGTGAGGTATTCCTCGCGTGGACCCGCGCGTGGGACTATTTCACCGCGTAAGCCGCGCGGACTCGCATGAGGTATTCCTCGCATCGTGGGTAGCAAATCCACGGAATATGCAAATTCCACAAACCTGGGGAATGACCCCGAAATGAATGATATACCACTAGCACAAAACCGGCTAGTACCAGCACACATAGACAATTATCAATTAAACAAGCCAAAGTACTTATCAAGGCACACTTAGAATAATTCTCAATTAATCAAGCCAAAGTATTTATCAAGGCACACATGGAATAATTCTCAATTAATCAAGTCAAAGTACTTATCAAGGCACACTTAGACTAATTCTCAATTAATCAAGCCAAAGTACTTATCAAGGCACACTTAGAATAATTCTCAATTAATCAAGCCAAAGTACTTATCAAGGCACACTTAGAATAATTCTCAATTAATCAAGCCAAAGTACTACGTACGTACATTCTTTTCAAAAGACTCATTTTTATGTAATATCCCAAGATACTAACACCCGTAGTATCAAGGTGTGTCTATTTTTTTCAAAGTAAGTTACTACACTCTTAGAAAACTCATTTCAAATCTTGAAATCAAGTAACTTCAAATTTTCACAATCAAGGCAACTTATGCCCATTAATCAAAATAGACAACTTTCTAAACCTTCCATAAAGCCGTTATAACCAACTTCCCATAAAGCGTTATAACCGCTTTATGGTTTTAGACAATTTCATTCCTTTTATAACCAAGAGACTTATACTTTTAAAACCAAGTATCACATACTTACAAATCAAGTTCTTAACTTTGAAATACTTCAAGTCTCTTAATATTTAGAAAACAAGTTTCTTCTACTTTTAAGCCTCAAGTAACTTACACCTTTAAAACAAGTTACTTCTCTTAAATCATGTCATTTCTCCTCTTTTAAAACAATGAAGTAAATCACTCATTTGACTCCCCTAAAGTCATTATAATGACCCTTAGGTTTTGGAACTAAGGCACTAGCCAAAGATTTGGAAACCACTTCCTTTTCAAGACTCTATGTACTTTAAGTAAAATACTTTCACCTTTAAGAATCCAAACTCCACTAAGGCAATGGATTATACGACTTACAATTTAAACATCAAAGTACAATCAAGGAAGTACATAGCACAAATTCTATATTAGGCAATCCAAGTACAACCAAGGAATGGATCATTTAAGGAGTAGGAAATACTTTCTTTATCTTAAGGAATCATGCTAGAAGATGAGATAGTTCACATACCTTTTCGGCTAAATCCACAAGCTAAGCCGAATACGTCGTACGTAGAAGTGTCAACCTATAATGGTCACAACAAGACTATCAACTTCTAGTCTCTAACGTAGAATAATACTAAGTATACGGTCTCTAATTCTACGGAAAATCGGGCAGCACTTCCTTTGTTTCTACTCACTTTGCCACTTTTTTCAAGGCCGAATACAATAACCAACACGCCATATTTAAGTCTCAAAACAACAACCAAACCAAAGGGGATTACACGCCTTACAATACGTGTAAAATTCCGCCCCACAATTAATATGAAGTAGTTCCATAATCAAGCCATTCTCGGCCAACTTACTTAACCACCAATTCAAAGTCTTTTCCAATCCTTTTCAAATTCCAAGTTCTAAGGTCTAACATGTTATATAGTCACAAACAACTTCAACAACTACAATTTCCTTCTTTATACAACATGCGACGATTTAAACTAATAATCGACTTGAATTGTAATCCTAAGGCTAAACATGCTAGTTTTCGGATTAGGGTTCCAATAGTCAATATACTTATCAAACTTCATACTATAAAACTCATGCTTGCTAAAATCCATAGCTACAACAATAAGTAAGTCTTAACTACTAAAACGACAAAATTTATACCTTTATAAGCCCTTAAAAATTCCAAGATTCAAAGTCGCGCCTTAGCAATTCTTAGCTCCTTTCCTTAAGTTCCAATCCGCTCCAAGCACTCCTTAGAGGCCTATGAAGAACCCATCTTCAAGTTCCAACTTCAAAGTTGAAGAACTCCTTAAGTTTCCGCCTTACGACTAATACGAAAACGCCATTTTTCCGAAATCTTTCTATTGAGATAACCTTACAACACTCTTAGGAACCTTGGGTTTAAGTCTTGTGAATAATGGAACAAAACTACAAATTTTTCTTGTGTGGAACTAGCCAAACCCGAGAGCACTTGTTGAAGAACAAGGTGTTTGTGAAATTTTTCTAAGTCTTCAAGACCTTGTCTTGCTACTAGTATGTATTTATAACTCATTGGAGGGTCTAGACTTAAACAAATGGGTGGCTAAGATGAGTTTCACAAGGATCAAGCCCATGTGGACAAGTTGACTTTGGTCAAATATATCAAGCTTTGAAGACTTATCTTCCAAGATGGTCAATGACCATTTTACCCCTTACAATTTCGACCAAGACCACGTGTGGGGTGCGCGTGTCGCCCTCTCATTCGTCCATAAAATTCCGTAACCCTCGTGGGCCCCACAAAAATGTAAAATTCCTTGGGTGGGCCCCACGTGACCAAATCCGTAAAAAATAAATTTCCATAATGTTAATAAGTTCCATACTCTTCAAATAATGCATTTTGAGAATCCAATTCTCAACAACGAACATTTTTCCTTTCCGACGTTCGGAAGATTTTCCGTCGGAAAAACAATTCTTCCTTTCGTACCAATTTCCAAGTCTTGTTTCCTTACGTACATTCTCTTATACATGTCCTGAACTTACGGGGTGTAACATAAGATTTACCACAAAGGAAGATTAAGAACAATAACCTATTAAACTACACAAGTATCGGGGTACTTTCGTCCACGATTTTAACATATGTTTATTCAACTATAGCATATTCACAATCTCCCCTTTCGGATCTCGATTAGAAATCATATATGTGATGATAATTAGTGATCAATTAATTACCAAGCAATCAAAATAATTATTGAATAAATCTCAACTATATAAAGAAGAAATCAAAATCATGCATTAAATCATAAAACGAGGTTCAAGTGATTCTAATGGAAAGCCCTAATTAAAGTTTAGCTCCTAGCCATAGACATGATAAGAACTAAAAGATTATCCAACATAAACTGAAAAATAAATAAAGTAAGAAGAAAAGAAAATAATACTGAAAAGCCTCCAAAGTTGCCTTGTCTCCTTGAATGGTGTTATGGAATATTTACAAGATGGTAGAATGATGAATTGTAGAATAAGGTCTAAGGAGGTATAGTTATAATGAGCAGGGTTTTAGGGATTTTATAGGTTTTGTAGGTAGGAAAAGTTATCCCTTTTGGACTCTGAAAAAGTGTCAAATTCAGCCCAGAACTCAAAAATCCCGCGTCGGCGCCGTGGCCTACAGACTGGCGCCACGGCGCTGAAAAGTCAGAGAAAATCAGACTTCGCAGAACATTGGCGCCAGCTGCTTTGTGGCGCCACGCCGGAGGCGTTAATTGGACAATTTTCTGATTCTTCGTCCTTTTTTTCTTCCGGACTTCGTCTGATCTCTTCTATACTTCCCGAGACTTCTTAGACTTTATTTATTGGTCCTTTTAGTGTGTCATTCCATCTCAATTATGCTCATTTCCTTTCCTTTTCGTCATTTCTCCATTTTTGACCACTCTGACACAAAAGAAAGGAAAAACACACCTAATATTATACTAAACATAAACGAAATGAATAAAATACTAACTAAAAATGACTCAAAAAGTGTATATAAAATACACCTAACATCTTCACAATACATAAAATATCTCCCACACTTAGTCATTTCTCAATATTTTCGATGGACACACTTCATAATATCAAGACTTAATTAATCCACACTTAGCCAAATCTTACTATTTTCGATGGACCCCCCCCCCCCCCCCCCAAATTATGAAATTTTCAATTGGCTCATATTCTTAATCCCAAGATTTAATAATACAATCCTAAGTTCCTAACTCCATTTGGAAAGAATTCAACTGTTAATATAATTTCCGTCGTCACATTTTTTTTATCCAAAATTTTTCCATATCCGAAAATGTAAATATACTTTCCTTCCAACCTTCACATCTTATTTCCTTACTTACGTTCTCACTTATATGCCCTGGAACTACGGGGTGTGATTCTTGACTGAGTGGATTAAGTGAAGCGCCTCGAGGCGGGACCAGCTGCCGCTGCGTAGGGTCCACTATGGGCCCCATGACTGCTGCTGCTACTGACCTCCCCGCGGGTTACCACTGCCCCCCGCCACCGTTCCGATTGTCACCGCGAATTTTCCCATTATTTTTTCGATATGGACCCCTTTTTCCGCCACCGTTGTTACGTTGGTGGCTCGAGTCGGTGGAAACCGATAGAGGAAAGTTTGACTCGGTCACCATGACGGAATTACAAGCCCCGGTAGAAGCCTTTTTAGCTAATCCTGCTTCTTCCAAAGTAAGCATGGAACAGGCTTGATAGAATTCCGATAGGGGGTTACTTTGACGAATAATCGAAGCAACGCCGTTATAGGCCTCGGACAGGCCCGCAACTATTTGTAAAACAAGACGACTATTAGTAACAGGAGCACCCACGTTGCGAAGTTGATCCGCCAAATCCTTGAGTCGTTTACAATAAGAAGAAACGTGAGAAAAATTCTCCATAACAACTTGAGAAAATTCCTGCTCAAGGATAAGAATGCGAGAATGACTGTTATCTTGGAAGATATCACGCAATCGATTCCAAGTCTCCATAGTTGTGGAGTTAGGTTTCATAATCGTCTGTAAAAGATTCATGGAATTTGTAGCATAAATCCATTGGACAACCTTTGCGTCCAGCGTGACCCATAATTTAGGGATCGTCTGCTTTGGTTGGCATGGCTAATGTAGTCTCCGTATCATCCTCTGTAGGAGTAGGTGGAGGAATGATGTGGTGAATAACTTGATGAGTCATAGCATGAATCTTGAGTAATTCCGCCCACATTCCATAATGGACGTTTTATAAGTCAAGAACAATAGGAAGAACGCTCTTGATGTTGAAAACTGTGAGGGCGGGATGAAACGTGTTCTTATCAGTTATAGTGAATAGAACAACAAGATTCAGATAAGGGAGAATTTAAGAAAGAACCGAAAAGTGTCTCGGTTTTGGGAAGGGAATATGTCTCGGTTTTTGGAAGAACCGAGGGGGGGGCACGGTTTTCAAGAGGATATTGAGAAAGAAGTGAGTAGTGGAAGCAAGGAAAATAACCTAGACTCTTGATACCATGAACGAATTAATCTCTTGATTATTCTTATTAATGAAATGCATAAATATACAAGTTACAATAGGAGAATTTTATTCCTACTTTACATCTAAAACTCTATTCTATATGGAAACTAATTATACAATTATGATAATAGTACACTACTAATTAAGGTACAAGACTAATATACAAAGCTACCATAACATAAATCTGGACACGGACTTGGGCCGCTGCGCTTGGTCAGGATTCCGTGTATATTTAACACAAACCATAGAACGAAGGTACCATTTTCGTGTCTCGTATAATCGATAGTTACATAATTTATGCAGGATTATAATCTAACATTATTTTATAAAAAAATATAACGCACACTAGTATAGAAATACTATAACTATTCAGTCAGGAGTATTTAAAATACATATATAGTTTCATTATAATAAAATTTTAAGTAAGCTAAAAATTAGGGTAATGTTATTAGTTATATAATAAGAATCGCTACAAAAAGTATAGAATTCGCATCAAAACTTTAGCAACAATATATTTATTGTTGCTAAAAATGTAAATGACGATAAAAATTTAATATATTATTGCTTAAAAAAAATGACAACAAAAAAAATTATTATTGCGAAGACTTTTTGCATCAGATATAATTGCAACGGTATACAACAACATTTATTGATGTGAAAAATACTTTTGATAATAACATCCAACATAGAAAAACAAACAAAATCTATTTCATGTCATTATCAAATATAATGCTGGGCATGATAAATTTTCTTTAAAAAAATAAGTTCAAGAGTAAAAAATAAAAATAATAAGTATAAGAAATTTTCAAATTAATCGGTCATTAATAAACAGATACTTACCAAATAAGAAAAATGGTATTACTGTGGTGGTCCAAAGATAAGGCAAGTAAACGATAGAAAAACATTACTTCTCTGTTCCAAAAAAAAATTGTCTTTCTTTTCTTTATTAATTTATTTTAAAAATTTATATTTTTTTGTATTTTAAAATAATTTAATTTTATAAGATGATTTATAGTCCTATAAATATTTAAGATTAATTTTGAATTACATATATATTTTTTAAATTTTTTTGTCAAATCAAATTAAAATAACCACTTTTAACACGGAAAAAGTAATTAATTTGACGCAATACTATATCAGAGGGTGGGCCGTACACTGTAACACCACGCGTACATTAGAAAGTGACTCCTTTAAAACCACTGGTAAGTGCGAAAGAGATATAATTGTGGGGGCTTGTCTCTTGTCAGAGCGTCAAGATCGGTTTTCGTTCACAATTTTCACACCATCCGCCTCTGCCCTACGCAATTTTATTTATGGCGTACGTTATGGGACTCTGCTTTAATTTTATTTAACTCTTATGCAATTTTCAATACTACTCGTAATTAACTTTTCATTTTTATTTATGTGTCTATTCTTAATTTATTTTGAAAAAAGGTCTTTCAAAACTTATTTTTTTATTTTCAATGTCTTACATAAGATATTTAAGGCCATATATAAGATTAAAAGATACAGTATTCTAAGGAGTACATAATATATATCAAATTAAAATTAAAAGATTCTATTTTTAAAAATTTTATAATTTTTTTTCTTAGCTAAACTAAAACAATTAAGCTGAAGCATTTTTTTTATCAAGACTTAAATTGAAGCATTATAATTTATAATAGCATGTAATGTCACAAGTTTTTCACTTCTTTCTTCATCCCCATAGCCCAGAGGTCATATCTAGTTAGAGGCGAATTTAGAATTTGAAGGTCGAGGCGTCTTTATTTTAAGTATAAAATATACTTACCTAGCGACAAAGATTGAATAAGAATGATGGTTCGGTCGGTTAATTTTTTATTTATTCAATTAGGTCTTTTATTCACAAATAGACAAATAAGTTCAATTTTAGTTCAGTTTTTCATACTTGATTTGAATTATATTTTAGAATAAAATTGCAAAAAGAAAAAGTAAATCTTGAAAGAGTGATTAACCGTAAAACGGTACAGTTGAATTTGTATATGTGGTTATGGACACCAGACTAATATGACTAAAATAGCAGGATAATAAACAAGAACAAGTAAGATAATTGACGAGAAAGTAAATATTGTTCAAAGTAATTTAACCCGTGCTTGGTTGAAGTCGTGAGCTAGAGTCTTCGGGCTACCAAGTTATCGAGGCCTTGTGAAGTTGTAATAAATGTTTAAAAGACAGTTCTGCTACTCGCTTCGGGGTTCGCCCCAAGGCGGGGCACTGGCAAAACGCCCCGAGGCACACGTGTGGGTCTTAGTTCTGTGAAGCTTATGTCCTAAGCGTCCGAATGTAAGTCCAAACACGCCTAACAGTTCTTAAACAAATTATGTGTCAAGTTCCTTATTTAACATTATTTACCCTCATAATTCTTTAATAAATAAATGATATTTAATAATTTTTTCACTTATAGAAATAAAAAGATTGAGAGTAAATTAAATAACAAGCTGTAATATTGCATATTTACTATTTGAGAACACCGTGAAGGTGAATATCATTTAACAGATTAAAAAAATATATAATCGAATTTTACATCTTCATTTGTCATTGAATTTCATGTTTTGGCTTATGTCTCAACATTATCATATTTTATTACTTCACTATTTGAAAATAATTCTATTCTTATTCATGAAGTGGTCTTAGGTTGTAATAAAATTGGAATTATGGACAATTCTAAGTAAGCACCAGGAATTTTTCTAAGCGCCAATCACAAGGGAAGAGGACTAAAGACAAACCTGTCACCATTTCTGACAGAAGATCCTTCATTTGAAAGGATGGTATTGGACACTCAGTCATACAAAGCCTACATGCGACTGGAGTGGGCCTGAATTTCCAAGTCTTAAATGATCTGAAGGCCAAAAGAAAGATAGAAAAGAAATTGGACACTCAGTCTGCCAAGGCAACTGGGGTGGGCCGGAGTATCTAGATCACATATGATTCGGTTACGCCCTAACCACGGGCAAGGGGTTATTCATATGAAGCAACGCCACCTCTAAAGTAGAGGGGTTGGAGAGGTTGTCCCCAAAAGGACTTAAGGGAATGGGATCATTTTAAAAGGAGGTGATACGTGTTCCAAACTTGGTTTCTGAGACGCTGTTGGCCAAGCTGGTTTGTGTCTAGTCCAACAGGTCTGTAATAACTAAGAATGGTACAGTATGTCTGTAGCCAAATGAATGATATATTTGTAATCAGTGCATCTATGCCATCATAGATTAAGACACACTAAATAGAAAGTCATTCAACAACTAACTAAGTTGAGATTGTTGTCGTCTTTCGACACAAACCCTCAAAATGAATGTGATGTGGGCAAAGAGGCAAAATCACCTTTTCATTATGTCAAAGGAATAGTGAAAGAAGCACCGCTCCTCTAGAACTTAGTCACACCTACATTGGTGATTTTAAGCTTGTACAAAATAGAGGGGCATACAAGTAAATTGTGACCTTCATTGACGATAGTAGAACGTATTGCATCATTTGTTTGTTGAAAAGTAAAGATGAAGCTGTTGAAGAGGATAAGTGCTTCAAAATAGAAGTTGAAAAGCCTACGGATTGAGAAATTCGTAGTGATAGAGGGGGAGAATGTGAAACATCATTAATCAAATGACAGCTCTTTACTCAGCTTAGTCTAATGGTGTTAGCAAAGCGCAAAGTCGTACGCCCAAAATATGTAGGGAAAGGTAATCCTTACCGCTAATGCGATTGTTATACCCCGTATTTCCAGAGTATGTACGTAAGGGAATACGTACGAAAGTCTTGCCTTAAAGATAAGCCTTGGACGTTTTATTTTGTACACAACTCACTAAAAGAATCGTTTTCCGACGAAACGTTTCCACGACTTCGTAGAGTAAATTCGGCTATGCCATTTCTTATTTTTGCGGATTTTTCGAGAGGCGAAACATTTTGGACCAACGGGAGGGTGACATGTGTCACCTCACATCGAAGCAAGTGGGGTGGCTTTGGGCGATTGGGCGTCGAAGAGGGTGTTGGCCTTGGCCGATTGGGTCCTTGTTTAGGCCTTGTTTTGTGCCATGTTTTGTGGAGTGTTTTGTGGAGTGTTTTGTGGAGTGTTTTGTGGAGTAGGAGTAGGGTGCACTTGGCTTGATCTTGGCCTTACACTTGCCTTGCACTTGTCTTCATCTTGGCCATTGGTTGGCGAGGCTTGATTATAAATACCCTTAGAGATGAAGAGTTATTCATCCACAAAGTTATCTTCCAAGTCTAAAATCCTCTCCTCTCCCTTAAGCTTTTCGTCAAACACCTCTTCCCTCCCTTGTGTTGTATGGCGAGAGCCTACCACTAGCCTAGCAGAAATCTACCCCCTCCTTGGTAGAAAAGTTGTCTTCTTGTATCGTTATAATGCCCAAAATACCCTAGCCCAAATACCTTAGTACTTAGTAGAGGTTGTGAAGAACTTAAGGTTTCCTTGGAGCATACAACTTAGGAGCAAAACCTTGCTCAGCGACTTTCTAGGATATTATTGGGCTTACAGGGTAATAATCCTAACCTCTTTTGAATTAGAGAATACTTATTGTTATAGTATAAGAATAAGTATAAATACTTAGAAGTATATCACGAGAATAGAATTGAAGTATTAATCACTTAGAAGGGTTTAAAGAAGAATAATCAAACTGTACTTACATAGAATTTGTTTTCCTGATGAACTTATATAGCTCAGGGTAGGGAAGTCTGCCCGACTTCCGTAGAATTATGAACCCTGTTTGGAATGACCTTGAGTAGTCTTTAATAGATATACGTGACTATTATGGTGACTCTCTGCGACATATTGACTTGGCGGTGGTTTATTTGAGAAGGTATGTGATTCTTCCTAAAGCATGATATTTTACAATATAACTACGGCAATGCCTCACGCTTAAGCTGAATAATACTTACGGCAATGCCTGGCTTAAGCACGAATAATACTTACAGAATGCCTCGGCTTAAGCTGAATAATAAGAAGCGAAAACATTTCAAAAGACTCTTTGAATCATATTAGCGAAGAGAACTAATTGGTTTTAAAGCGAAGCTTAAGAGTTATACTAGCTTTATGGGAAGTAAGTATAACCACTTAAGATTTATAAAAGAAACAAGTTTGCCTATGTGTTTATAACGGACTTGTATTGTGAAAAGAATAATAAAGATGGTTTGATAAATAGACATGATATGATGCTATGTGTGTTAGTATCTTGTAACGTTTGTATAGGTGAGTATCCTTGTTGTGCTTATGTTGTTTAAAGATAAGTTGTTATGTTAGTATACTATCACTCACCTCTTGAGATGATCTAGGGGTTAAGCGCCTCCGTCGCGGGGTAGACTCGGTGATGCAGGACCGTGATTGAGAATACCTCATGCGGGTCGAGGGCCTATGCGAGCTCTGAGAGTTCGAGTTAGTATGCGGGGTTATGCCTCATGCGATGCTGTGTGGCCATGCGGACCGAGTCGGGGCGATGCAGGAGTAGCTACCCTCGATGCGGGGTTATACCTCATGCGGGCCCGTGAGTGGCCTATGCGGACTCGGGAGTCGAGATTAGGCTTGCGAGAATGATGATGAGGCGAGTGGCCTGTTTGATCATTCGCGGCTAGACAAGACCTATTCTGATTACCTATTGTTGCTCTTGTTTGTGATGTGGCACTACGTGCGGTTTTCCTTGGTTGTTTCACACATATTTGTAAATGGTTTTAAAATGATATGTTTTCATTTAAGTATTTCTGATTTCGCATACTTAGTACTGTTGTCTTGACCTCCTTGAGGCTGCGTTCATCCGCGGTAAGGGCAGCAGTGCTAGATCCACATCCTTAGGATGCTGCGTTGGTGTCGGAGCTCCATCTTCTAGGAGGCTCTACTTTTGGTATGATCTCCTGTATTGTAGATAGTTTTGTCTGATCGAGGGTATGGCGGGAACACTGTCCATAGTTGTTACTTCCTTAAGTGCGTAGTACTATTATGCAGTTGGGATGTAGCGCAAAACTTGAGTTATTTATATTATGCTTGAAAAGGCAAGCTTTTCTTGAGATAAGCGTATGTCTTATTTTATAAAGCTGTTTCTGTCTTGTTTATATTCATTAGTTACTACGATGTATGACTACTTGGGTGCCGGTAAGGCACGATCCACGGGCCGGGCAGTCGTGACAAAAGTGGTATCGAGCGATTAATCCTCGGAAAGTGTCTGAGCCGTATCTAGTAAGTCTTGATTATCGGTGTGTTGTGCACCACCAATGTCGAGGAAGCTATAGGATATTTAGGATTGGTTTCCATTCTTCTCATTACGAGATCGTGCTTTAGAGGCGTGTTATAGGTTGGACCCTCTAACGTATTCCTTTCTATGCTGATTATGCCTCGCGTAAGGCAACCGGGCCCGAGAAGGGCAAGCGGCGAGGCGCTAGCGAGACACCCAGAGTCACGAGGCTCGGGCCCGATCTATACGAGGCGGCGAGTTCTATGGCGCCGCCCGGCCAGCGAGACCACGGTACCTCGCCTCGTCCCCGGCTGGGCGGAGAGTTAGAGTCTGAGAGATGGCCCGACTTTTGGCTTAAGTTGTGGCCCGTACGAGAGAGATTGGATCGGCGATTCGGTTCCAGCTCGGCTCGATCGCGCCGTGGTACACCGAGGCGAATAGTTTGAGGCTCTGAGATTTCTTGAGTTGTAGCCGCCGAGTTTTATGGGTGGCGGAGGATGATCGCGAGGAGTTCATCCGTCGATTGAGGATTTTGAGAGTGATCGGGCGTCGGAGACCAGTGCGTGATCTTTGGTTCCACATAATTTGCGTGATACGCGATCGATTGGTTTGATTCATGGGAGTTATCGTGGAAACCTGCAGCGTCCCAGCTTGGGATGAGTTCTCGAGGCTTTCCTCGCTCACTTCTTGCCTCGCGGATGAGGAGGCGCGGTGATAGATTTTCTGCTGAGGCGAGAGGCGCCTTGTCGAAGTACAATGTCGAGTTTGATTCTTTGGCTCGATATGTCCCGGCATTAGTAGCGAATATGGAGGATAGGGTGCACGCTATGTCAGGCTGAAACGACTATATGGCGAGTCATGTGCGGGGTTTCTCTCGGCCGGGTATGGACATTACCGCGTGCGAGCTCACGCCGCTTGGATGCGAGGCCAAGGTCGGCGAGTGGGCGAGCAGCGAGAAGAAGGCGGGGCGGGAGGTCTTACGGTGGTTATCGTGGTGGCGGCCTCGTGGCGGTCTGGGTCGCACCACGGCCGGCTGAGCACTCTGCCGTCCGCCGGCCACGGCCCGAGTTTTGAGGCGGGCCGAGCGAGGCGAGCGTCGAGTAGCGAGTGCGGCGATCGGGACCACCCGGTGTGGCGTGCGGGATCCATTCAGGAAGTGTGGTACTACTTATGGATCTTATTCTGATTGTAGCGGCGGTCACTGCGGGCCCATCAGGCCGGCGTGGCGGTGGTAGGGCCCGACGCCGAGTTACGTGGCGGCCATCATCTCTACGATTACTCGCCCGGAGGCGGGTGCTACGTGGGTCGGCCAGTCGGCGGAGGTCGTGGCTCGGGTCCCGGATTCTGCGGTCCTCGAACCGCGTATATGCTTTGTCGGTAAGCGAGGATCGGGAGGCCTCTTTGATGTCGTCGCGGTACATCGGTTCTGGGTTTGATGTGTATGCTTTGATAGATCGGGTTCTACTCTGTCTATATCTCCACTTGTTGCTAGTAGGATAGGGATAGAGCACGAGTCCATAGACCACTTCGAGGTAGCTACGCGATGGGTGATTCGGTGGTAGCTCGGCGGGTATATAGAGCTTGTCTGTGACCATTCTGATCGTCGGACCTGGCGACTTGATAGAGTTGGAGATGATTGACCGGCGTGATTATGGGGATGGATTGGCTAGCTTCTTGCTATGCCAATGTAAGCTGAGAGAAAGTAATGCAGTTCCGGTTTCTGAGGCCGGTTGTTGAGTGGGAGAGCACGGTATCGTAGGGTAGGTTTATTTCCTACCTCGAGGCTAGGAAGATGGTGCGAAGGGTATATCTACCATCTAGTTCGGGTGTTTGATCACGAGTGCGGTACAGATTTTGATCGATTCCGTAGTCGTGAGTTCCCAGGCGTGTTCCCGGATGACCTCGGGTATCCTCACGAGAGGAGATTGAGTTTTGTATTAACATATTGCGGATACTCGGCCTATTTCCATTCCGCCATCTGAATGGCACTGCCGAGTTGAGAAAGTGAAGGATCGGCAGGGATTTGCTAGAGAAGGGCTTCATTAGGCCCGGTGTTTCTCCAGAAGCGCGGTATTGTTCGTGAAGAAGAAGGGCGGGGCAGCTGCGCATGTGTGTTGATTCTGACGGTGAACAAGGTGACCATTAAACGAATACCCGCTCCCGGGATTGATGATTTGTTCGACCGATTGCGAGTGCGAGATGTTTCTCCAAAATTGATCTGCGATCGGGCTATCATCAGTGCAGTCGAGAGAGGTGGATGTCCACAGAATGCATTCGGACGATGACGGGCATTATGAGTTCAGTCATGTCTTTTGGGTTGACGATGCTCGTGGTATTCATGGATTTGATGAACCGAGTGTTCAAACCATTTTTGGACCGCGTTTGTGATAGTGTTCATTGATGATATCTTGGTATATTCTCGCTCGAAGCGGGAGCATGCGGAGCATTGAGGCTATCTTGTGATTCTCGGGACCAGCGATTTATGCGCCAAGTTTTCCAAATGTGAGTTTTGGTTGACTTGATGGCGTTTCTTGGGCATATTATCGGGGCTGATGGCATTCGAGTTGATCGGCCAAGATCGAAGCGATCGAGGACTTGGCGAGACCTCTTACTCAAACGAGGTTCGCGATTTTACGGGCCTTGCGAGTTATTATCGGTTCGTGGAGAAGTTTGCTTCTATCTGCACCATTGACTAGGTGACTCGAAGCGGCCAAGTTTGATGGTGATGCTTGTGGCGGGGTTTCGATTCTTTGAAAAGAGGCGGCGACCGCCCGTTCTTACTCTTCGGAGAGGTCGGATGGTTATGTCGTGTATTGTGATCGTCGGGCATCGGGTTGGGATGTATTGATGCGGCATGGCGGGGTTATAGCATATGCGTCAGGCGGTGAAGAAACACGAGAGAACTACCCGCGTGATTTGGAGTTGGCGGTAGTGATTCACGCTTTGAAGATCTGGAGGCACTATTTGTATGGGGTTCACGTGGATATTTATACAGACCACAAGAGCCTCGGTATATCTTCACGGAGGAGTGAACTTACGGCGAGACGGTGGTTAGAGTTGCTTAAGGATTACGATGTTGATATCTATACCACGGGAAGGCGATGTTGTGGCGGATGCTCTTGAGTCGTAGGTCGATGGGAGCCTATCGGATGTGACTAGAGAGGAGGACATGGTTCGTGATTTGCATCGATTAGCGAGCCTTGGTGTCCGTTTGATTGATTACGATAGCGGTGGGGTTAGAGTTCGTGAGATTGCCGAGTCTTCCATCGTCGAGGAGGTGAAGAGGCAACGATTCGAGGATCCGGCTTTGATTCGATATCGTGTCTGACTCTTACGTGAGGGCAAGGGTCCTTTTGAGTAGCACGATGGGGTGCTAAGGTTTGGCGGTATGTGTTCGGATGTTTGAGGACTTGGCGGAGTTCTTGGGGAAGCCTGCGGTAGCGCGTTACTCTATCCGTCAAAGTCGACCAAGATGTACCACGACCTTAGATCGTGTATTGGTGGGATGGCTTGAAGAGGGCGTTGCGAGTTCGTAGCTCGGTGCCGTGTTGTCGGCCAGTGAAGGTAGAGCACGAGGCACGGTGGTTTGTTCTGACGATTGAGATCCGACACGGAAGTGGGAGGTAATCAACATGGACTTCATCACAGGATTACCTCGCACTCGGAGGAGACATGATTCTATATGGGTTATCGTCGACGGTGTGAAATCAGCCCACTTTCTTCCGTCAGGCGACTTTTCGGTGAGATTATGCGGACTTTACATCAGAAGATCGTCGATGCATGGAGTCCCTACCGATCATATCGCGAGAGGAGCCCGGTTTACGGCTAACTTACGGAGGTCCTTCGAGAGGGTTTAGGGGCCTTGGTGAGCACGAGTCTGCATTTCATCCACAGAGCACTGACGGCAGAGCGCTATCCGACTGCGAGGATATCTGCGAGCTGTGTTATTGACTTTAGTGGTAGTTGGGAGGATCATTTGCCTCTAGTTGAGTTCGCGTATAATAATAGCTACCACTCGGTATTCGGATGGCGCCTTATGAGGCCTTGTATGAGGAAGTGCGGATCGCCTATAGGTTGGTTCGATGTGGGCGGCGGCTAGTGGGACGGTTGGTACGAGCGATGGATAAGGTGAAACTTATCCGAGGCGGCTATTGTGACTTCGAGTCGGCGAAGTCGTATGCGAGATCATCGTCGTCGACATCTTGAGTTCGAGGTTCATGATTGGGTTTTCCTAAAGGTGTCACCCATGAAGGGTGTGATGAGATTCGGGAAGAAGGGAAGCTCGGCCAGGTACATTGGGCGTTTCAGTTGTCGCGAGGTAGGCAAGGTTGCCTATGAGTTGGATCTGCCGTCCGTCCGGAGGCGGTGCATCGGTTTTCACGTATCTATCTTTGAGGAGATGTATCGGGGATCCATCTAGGGTACACCGATTGGCGATGTCGGTGGCCAGAGGGCTATCGTATGAGGAGATTCCCATAGCGATAGTCGATCGTCGGAGTTAGCGTCTGCGGACGAAGGGCGTGGCCAGTCAAAGTCTTGTGGCGGAGCGAGCTCGAGGAGGAGATGACATGGGAGGCCGAGGAGGACATGAGGCGGAAGTATCCTCACCTATTCCCATACCTCGGTAAATTCACTTTCCTACTTGTAAATTTTCGTTATCGTTTACGCCTATGTATTGCTCTGTGGCGTGTGTGGCATTTACAATTGTTTAAGCTTAGCTAAGCTTGTCTTGGGAAGGAACATTCGGGGCGAATGTTTCTAAGGAGGAGAATGTTATACCGTATTTCAGTATATGCGTAAGGGAATACGTCACGAAAGTCTTGCCTTAAAGATAAGCCTTGGGCGTTTTATTTTGTACACAACTCACTAAAAGAATCGTTTCACGAAAGCGTTTCCACGACTTTCATAGAGTAAATTCGGCTATGCCATTTCTTATTTTTGCGGATTTTTAGAGGCGAAACATTTTGGACCAACGGGAGGGTGACATGTGTCACCTCACATTGAAGCAAGTGGGGTGGCTTTGGGCGATTGGCGTCAAGAGGGTGTTGGCCTTGGCGATTGGGTCTTGTTTAGGCCTTGTTTTGTGCCATGTTTTGTGGAGTGTTTTGTGGAGTGTTTTGTGGAGTGTTTTGTGGAGTAGGAGTAGGGTGCACTTGGCTTGATCTTGGCCTTACACTTGCCTTGCACTTGTCTTCATCTTGGCCATTGGTTGGCCAAGGCTTGAGCTATAAATACCCCCTTAGAGATGAAGAGTTATTCATCCACAAAGTTATCTTCCAAGTCTAAAAATCCTCTCCTCTCCCTTAAGCTTTTCGTCCAAACACCTCTTCCCTCCCTTGTGTTGTATGGTAGAGCCTACCCCTAACTAGCCAGAAATCTACCTCCTCTTGGTAGAAAAGTTGTCTTCTTGTATCGTTATAATGCCCAAAATACCCTAGCCCAAATACCTTAGTACTTAGTAGAGGTTGTGAAGAACTTCTAAGGTTTCCTTGGAGCATACAACTTAGGAGCAAAACCTTGCTCAGGCGCGACTTTTTCTAGGATATTATTGGGCTTACCGAGGTAATAATCCTAACCCTCTTTTGAATTAGAGAATACTTATTGTTATAGTATAAGAATAAGTATAAATACTTAGAAGTATATCACAGAATAGAATTGAAGTATTAATCACTTAGAAGGGTTTAAAAGAAGAATAATCAAACTGTACTTACATAGAATTTGTTTTCTGATGAACTTATATAGCTCACGGGTAGGGAAGTCTGCCCGACTTCTGCAGTAGAATTATGAACCCCTGTTTGGAATGACCTTGAGTAGTCTTTAATAGATATCTGTGACTATTATAGGTGACTCTCTGCGACATATTGACTTAGCGGTGGTTTTATTTGAAGGTATGTGATTCTTCCTAAAGCATGATATTTTACAATATAACTACGGCAATGCCTCACGGCTTAAGCCTGAATAATACTTACGGCAATGCCTCACGGCTTAAGCCTGAATAATACTTACGGCAATGCCTCACGGCTTAAGCCTGAATAATAAAGAACTGAAAACATTTCAAAAGACTACTGAATCATATTAACAGAAGAGAACTAATTGGTTTTTAAAACAGAAGCTTAAGAGTTATACTAGCTTTATGGGAAGTAAGTATAACCACTTAAGATTTATAAAAGAAACAAGTTTGCCTATGTGTTTATAACAGACTTGTATTGTGAAAAGAATAATAAAGATGGTTTGATAAATAGACATGATATGATGCTATGTGTGTTAGTATCTTGTAACGTTTGTATAGGTGAGTATCCTTGTTGTGCTTATGTTGTTTAAAGATAAGTTGTTATGTTAGTATACTATCACTCACCTCTTGAGATGATACCGGGGGTTAAGCTGCCCTCCGATGCGGGGTAGACTCAGGCGGTCTGGGACCATGATTCGAGAATACCTCATGCGGGTCCAGGGGGCCTATGCGGAGCTACGAGAGTTCCAGGTTAGTATGCGGGGTTATGCCTCATGCGGTCTGTGTGGCCATGCGGACAGCGAGTCCAGGACGATGCCGAGGAGTAGCTACCCTCGATGCGGGGTTATACCTCATGCGGGCCCACGTGAGTGGCCTATGCGGACTCCGGGAGTCGAGATTAGGCTTGCGAGAATGATGATGAGGCGAGTGGCCTGTTTCGATCATTCGCGGCTAGACAAGACCTATTCTGATTACCTATTGTTGCTCTTGTTTGTGATGTGGCACTACGTGCGGTTTTCCTTGGTTGTTTCACACATATTTGTAAACTGGTTTTAAAATGATATGTTTTCATTTAAGTATTTTACAGTTTCGCATACTTAGTACCTGTTGTACTGACCTCGCCCGGGCTGCGTTCATCTGCGAGTAAGGGCAAGCAGTGCTAGATCCACATCCTTAGGATCTTTGCGTTGGTGTCGGGAGCTCCATCTTCTCGGAGGCTCTACTTTTGGGTATGATCTCACTGTATTGTAGATAGTTTTATCTGATCGGGTATGGCGGGGCCACTGTCCGCCATAGTTGTTTACTTCCAGAAGTGCAGTAGTACTATTATGCAGTTGGGATGTAGCAAAACTTGAGTTATTTATATTATGCCGAAAGGCAAGCTTTTCTTGAGATAAGCGTGTCTTATTTTATAAGCATTTCTGTCTTGTTTTATATTCCGCTGGTTACTCTGATGTATGACTACTTGGGTGCCCCGGTAAGGCACCAGTCACGGGCCCCGGAACGGGTCGTGACAGCGATTCTCAACAGAATTTCGCAAAAGGATAAGTATAACTCTCCATGTGAAACATGGAAAGGATCCGACATACAAATATTGGGTGGCTTGGTAGAGGTTGGAATAACAAAACAGGTCAAGTTGGACCTAAGACTATAGATTTCATATCCACTGGATCTGCAAATAACAGTAGTGTTTATCGGCTCTTGATGTCAAAGAATGCTGAATTCTTTGAAGATTACTTTCTTTAAGAAGTAAAAAGAAGTAATTGCTTGAGGTTAACTAGAACCCGCAAGTGTTTGAATGTCCGGAACTAGAGATTCCAGATCTACAGAACTCATGGATTCTAACCGAGACGGAGCTAAGAGGGGACAAAGATGTCACGACCCGACCTCGGGCCCGCGACTGGTGCCTTACCCCGGGCACCCTAGTGATACAACATCAGAGAAAATCAACGGAAATAAAAACTTAAACATGAAACAAGATATAAAATAAGAAACAGGCTAACCAAAACGGTCACCTTTCTAATATATACATAAATATACCTGAACAGTTACATCTTTTACAAACCCTGCCCACAACAGTACTACAGACCTCTAAGAGTTTTTATAACAACTATGACGGGACAGGGCCCCGCCATACCCCTGAATGTACAAGAACCTACAATCTCAGGGGATCATACCAAAAGATAAGCCTCCGGAGAAACGGAGCTTCCAACGTCAATCGTGATCCTAAGAGCGGGGATCAACAATCGGTGTACCTCTACTGCGGCATGAGCACGGCCGAAGGAGTCGATACAACAGGTACCAAGTATGTGAAACTGAAAGTACTGTAATGAAATCATAACATTTTCAAACCAAATCCACAGATATGTATGAAAAACCAAGTAACCGCACATAGTGCCACAACATAAACAAGAGCAAATATGTGTAACGCAACCGGTCTTTTCTAGGACGCTAATGATCGAAGCAGGGCCATTCGCCCCTAGTATCATTGTGCGAGCCTAATCCTGGACTCCCGTAGTCCGCATAGGCCACCTGGGCCCGCATGAGGTACTCCTCGCATCGGGGGTAGCTAACTCGCGGCATTTCCCTGGACTACCGTAGTCCGCATGGCCACTTGGACCGCATGAGGTATTCCTCGCATCGACGTAACACACCCGGAGTGATTCCTGGACTACCGTAGCCCGCATAGGTCACATGGACCCGCATAAGGTATTCCTCGCATCGGGGGTAGCTAACCCGCGGCACATGTATCAAGTCAGGGGAGTAAGTGATATAATACCAGCACAACAGGCTTATCGTAAACCACATAAGCACAACAAGAAAACCCCCTTGATACAACAAGTC
Organism: Przewalskia tangutica; assembly: GCA_029844215.1. Taxonomy (NCBI): domain Eukaryota; kingdom Viridiplantae; phylum Streptophyta; class Magnoliopsida; order Solanales; family Solanaceae; genus Przewalskia; species Przewalskia tangutica. The sequence continues at coordinate 74,238,799 of CM056727.1, forward strand.
TCAGATACTAACGCCCGTAGTATCATAACAGTCTATATATAAGCAGTCAAGTCAGGGACTCACGCCCTCAAGTCCTCACTCAAATATAACCATGGGTCTCACGCCCGCAAAATCAATCATGCCCGTGGAACTCCTTCCTCACTGCCGGCAGTCTAGGATATGATATAACACCAAGAAGTACACATGAACACCAGGTCCCACCTGGGCCATAAAACAACCGTAATAATCGGCCCTCCATCGAGAGACACGGTAGCATAGAAGTAAGACACTTGCACAACAAAGGCTATCACAACTAGCATAGGCGAGTTTAACATACACTTAGGCTCTCATTTTATGCCAAAAATCCGGGTTTTAACCCCAAAGTAATACATACTTCAACTCTCTTAGAAAGAACCCCTTTTTAATACGAAATCACGCGATATTAATACCCGTAGTATCAATCATAGAGTAACTATCATTTCAAGTAAAACAAAATAATATCATGCCTTCCTTTAAAACCAAATACACTTCTCCTTTTAAAGTCAAGTAGCAATATACTTATTAAACCAAGTGGCTTACACTTTTTAAAACAACGTCAAGTATACTTTTTTTTAAAAAAAAAACCCCAAGTAACTCACTCTTTTCAAAACAAGTAACTTATACCTTTAAATCAAGTTACTTCTCCTTTCCCAAAATCAAGTTGTTTATAAGTCAAGTCTCTTATCTTTCAAAATCAAGTCGTTTAGCTTTCAAAATAGTTTAGGCTTCCTAACTTCAAATTCTCAAGTCTCTTCTCTTTTAGAAATCAAGTTTCTTACTTTGGAAGTTCAAGAAACCAATACTTGTTTATAATGATCTTATTAAAGCAGCCATGATCTAGAAAATGTAATACAATTTTGTCTTATCTTAGCTTCTATGCAGATAGAGGAATTCTACTCATTTTAATTTAATTGGTTGTCGATACATTTTCATTTATTAACGTTGCAATGGCTTGTTCGTTATTTATTCTCATTCGTGCCGTAAATTAGCAAAATCAACTTTACTTCCAAATATACAACTAACGACTCTTACCAACATCCCCCATAAGACTTGGTAAGATCTAGGATAACTTTATTCTTTTTAAAGACCAAGTACTCATTACTCACGAATGAGGTTTCACAACCTTTTTACATAATTCAAGTCCTTAACATTTCATAACAAGTCACTTAACTTTAGAATCAAGTCAAGGACACAAAAGGAAAATCAACTCATTTAACACACGTGCGTCTACCGCACTATATATATTTCACAAATATCATGCTCAAGAGTATAGGAAGAATCACATACCTCGCGACGATTAACGACAAGTAGCAAAATGCTCCAAAGTACTAAAACCTTGCTAGCCTTTTCCACCCTTCAAGTAGAATACACTACTCGTAGTACTTCACCCTATAATGGTCATAATACGTCTATTAGCTTCTAGCCTTAACGTAGAATATTCTAATTGTAAAGTCCCTTATTCTACGAAAATTTGGACAACACTTCCTTTGTTTCTACGTACTTTACCACTTTTTTCAAGGCTCGAATTCAATATCCAAACGCCACTTTTAAGGCCCAACAATCCAACAATACAAAGAGGATTACACGCCTAATCTTGGACGTGTAAAATTCTGCCCCACAATTCATATTAAAACAACCCAACTAGTTTAAGGTAACTCCTTGGCTATAACATGCTCACATATCAACCTTTTCAAATCCTTTCAATTCAACTCGTTAATTCAACATGCTATATAAGTCTTAACAAATTATATCAACGATATACCCTTCTATATACAACATGCAACGATTTTTGCTAACAACCGAATTGATTACTACACTAGTGACTAACATGTCCATTTTCGATTTTCAACAAGTCGACACGATCCAAATGGTTTCAAACTTTAATACTTAACCCACATGCTCATTTCTCAAATACTATAACTTGTAATCTTCAATTACATGAGAAGGTGAAGGTTTTACCTCAATAAGCCCTCTTTCCGAAATCTTCTTCACGCTAAAATCACCCACACGAACCCTCTACAAGATGCCAACAATAATTCCTTCTTGCCGCCTTTCCGAGATTTTTCTAGGCCTTGGTTTTTCCTTGAATTTTTAGAGAGAAGGGAGAGAAATTTTTAGAGAGAAGGGTTCTTTGAAAAGTGAAGACTTGGTCAATAAATAAGACTTCCTCTTAGTCAAACAGATGGGAGGGACACTTGTCACCCTCCCACAGGCCTTTAACAAAATATCTTCTGATTTTCCCCCTGTTTTCGCGAAATTTCCCGCCTCGGCGCCGCGGCGCTGAAACTTCTGAACACCACAACACTTATGGCGCCGCGGCCCTGCATCCAGCGCCGCGGCGCTGCAACTTCATACCAAAACCGTCCATCCGGCGCCGTGGCGCTGTGGCACCTGACTGAAAACACTTTCCTGTTCGTCTACCCACTGAACTTGTAACTTCCATATCTTTCTACTCGGATGTCCTATCGACGAGCGATTTGTTGCGTTGGAAACTAGACTCAACGAACTTCATACTGGGCTATTGAAAGACCTAAAAACTCCTAATAAACCAGGAGATATACCGCTCCAAAGTTGATTCAAAACTGTCCAAAACATTATGTCAACTTATCTTTCCAATTCCAATTCTTATTTTCCTTTGTACGTTCCCAATACATGATCTGAAATTCCGGGGTGTAACATTCTTCCCCCCTTAGAAACATTCGTCCCGAATGTTCCTTCTAAGTCTCCAAAACACATGCGCCGGTATAGTCTTCACTACTACACCTACCAAATCAATTATGCCGCATATGGCCATAATATAATAACCACACAAAAACTTAAATACCAGCCAACAAGGAATCACCTCTAAAGCGTATAACAACACTATTAGCTCTCATCCATGGTCTAAGGTGTCACGACCCGTTCCGGGGCCCGTGACTGGTGCCTTACCCGGGCACCCAAGTAGTCATACATCAGAGAAATCAGCGGAACATAAAACAAGACATGAATCAAATGTAAAATGAGACACATTTTATCTGAGAGAAAGTCGCCTTTCGGCATATATATATACAAAGTTTGAACAGTTACATCCTTTACAACCCTGCCCACAACAGTGCTACAGACCTCTAAGATTTTTATACAACAACTATGACGGGACAGGGCCCCGCCATACCCCTGAATGTACAAGAACCTACAACTCAGGGAAAACATACCAAAAGATAAGCCTCCGGAGAAACGGAGCTTCCCAATACGCTGAACTGCGATCCTACGAGCGAGGATCAACGACTGGTGTACCTCTACCTGCGGCATGAACGCAGCCCCCCGAAGGAGGTCAGTACAACAGGTACCAAGTATGTGAAACTGAAAAATACTGTAAGTGAAATCATAACAGTCTATATAAAACAGGAGACATGCATGATGACCAACTACAGTTCACAATATAATCTAGCACACATATCAAGTCAGGGACTCACGCCCGTAAAGTCATCACTTAAATATAACTCGGGAATTTAACTCATGAACTACGCATGCCCGACATCTTACCTCGGTGCAAGCATGGTCATGGAACCATCCTAATGGAAACATACCCGTGGGCCACCCATCGTGTTAGTATTTCCAAAGGAAATAACAAGATAACAATCATAATGGAAGCATACTCGTGGGCCACCCATCGTGTCAGTATGTCCAAAGCAAATAACAAGATAACACTCCTAATGGAAGCATACCCGTGGGCCACCCATCGTGTCAGTATGTCCAAAAGGAAGTAACAAGATAACAATAAAAAATGAAAGCATACTCGTGGGCCACCCATCGTGTCAGTATGTCCAAAACAAATAACAAGATAACACTCCTAATGGAAGCATACTCGTGGGCCACCCATCGTGTCAGTATGTCCAAAATGATCGATATAGTGGAAGAATACCCGTGGGCCACCCATCGTGTCAGTATGCCCATCAATTAATCAGATAGCCTACCTCCAACGAGACGCCAGAGCACAAAAATACAACACTTGCACAACAAAGGCTATCACCACAAGCATAGGCAAGTTCAATCATACTCACAGACATTTATTTTATTACAACAAATCCGGGTTTTAACCCCAAAGTACTACATACATTTATCCTTTCAAAAAGACCTCTTTTTACGTAAAAACAACTCGATACTATTGTCCGTAGTACCAAATACGTTCATGTTAAAATCAAGTACTTTACACTATTTTAAACCAAGTGGCTTACACTTTTTAGAACAACGTCAAGTAACAACATTCTTTTCCAAAAGTTCAAGTTTGCCTAATTTCAGATACTCAAGTCTTTTAGTTTCGAAAGATTTCATAGTTTATAGTCTTAATCAAATAACATACTCTCTTTTAAAACAATTGAGTAACGTATGCCTTATGTGTGAGTAGGTTATTCTTATTCATAATCAATCTTATTAAAGCAGCCATGATCTAGGACATGTGATATCATTTTGTCTTATCTTAGCTTCTATGCAGATGAAGGTTTCTACTGGTTTTAATAATACTTAATTATTCAATACATTTCCCTTTATTAGCGATGCAGTGGTTTGTTCGATACTTATTCTGATTTCCGAATCAAGAAACATTATTCCTTTTAAAAACCAAGTACTCATTACTCACGAATGAGGTTTCACACTTTTTAACAAAATTCATATTAATTCAATTAAGTCAAGTCTCTTATCTTTTAAGATCAAGTCTCTCAACTTCTAAAATCAATAACTCATTCTTTTTATCTCTCTTAAGTCGTTATACCTAACTTCCCATAAAGCTGGTATAACTCTTAAGCTTTTAAAACCAAGTATTTCTCTTCTTTCAAAAAGGTTTCTTAATTCTTTTGAAATGCTTCCAGATACTTATTATTTAAAACTCAAGTCAAAAGACATCGGAGTAAAACCACGTTCAGTTAACACACGTACGTCTACCGTACTATATATATTCTTTTAAAATATCATGCTCAAGAGGATAGGAAGAATCACATACCTCGCGACGATTATCGACTATTAGCAAAACGCTCCACCGCTATAACCCGGCTAGCCTTGTCCACCTTTTAAGTAGAACACGCTACTCGCAGTACTTCAACCTATACCGGTTATACAAGTCTATCAATGTCTAGACTACTCTGCAGAATAAATCTAGATACAAGATTCTACGGAAAAATTGGGCAGCACTTCCCTACCCGCCAAACTTCACAAGTCTACTGTAAATACAGTCCTATGTAAGTACATTTCAATTCCCTTCTTATATACCTTCCTTGTATATAACTTAAACTTAATTCTTATGCTTCAACAGTATGTAAACTCTAATTACAAAAGAAGGTCAAAAGTATTTACCTCGATAAGCCCAAAATTATCCAAGATTCAATGTCGATCCTGAGCAACGTTTAGCTCCTACTCTGGGCGCTCCAACCCGCTCCAAACAACTTCTACTTAGCACTTCAACCAACTATGAAAATTTTCCTTAGGGTTTCGTTTTGAGACAAAAAGGACATAAGGTAGTATTTCCGGGCTCTACGTATAGAGGTAACTTTGGAATACTACAAGGTATAAGACTAAGGTATTTTGGAATAGTAACAATACTTGGAGAATACTTTTCTACCGGGGGGGTGTATTTTACGAGAACAACTCAAGGTAGTGGGTACCTCGCTAGCACCACTAGGAAGGGGGTACCTCTCGCCACAAGGCCTCACAGGGGAGTGAGGCTCTTTGGACGAGAGCTTCTACAAGAGGGGAGGATTTTCAAGACTTAGAAAGGTGTGGAGTGGATGAAGAAGTCTTCAACTAAGGGGGGTATTTATAGGGAAACCAATGGACAAGATCAAGACAAGTGGGGGGCAAGTGGAGGGTGAGGATTTGCCCAAGTGCCCCCTAGCCCTCTACTCCACAAATCACTCCAAACATTGACTCATGTTTTAGGCCCCAAAAAATACCAAGAAAACGCCCCACTTTCGGCCACCACAACCATCCACTTGAGGGTGACAAGTGTCGCCCTCTCGTTGGTCCAAAATATTCCATCTCTCGGAAAAATCCGCAAAAATTATAAATGACATAGCCGTAATTTTCCCTACGCAAAGTTCGGAAAACGTTTCGTCGAAAAACAATTCGTTTCGTGGGTTGTGCACAAATTTTCGTCCTATGCCTAACTTAAGGCTTAAACTTTTGTACGTACGCCCTCACGTACATACTCTGGAAATACGGGGTATAACATAAGGGTACTCTCTTCACATCTTCTCTTCACAAAAATGATCACTTCCATTCTCCTAACACATGTTCGCTTCTTTTCTTACTCGTCGTACCCTCCTCGTACACCCGACTCTTTCTAGTATACGTACCATATTTCCGTGATTGCTCACAAATCTAGGGGTTACTACCTCCAATTTGGTCATTACTAGCTTCAATTTCCTTTAAGACAATTTCCGGCCCTCATGATCTGATTCTGGTCGAACGCATCCACGAACTCGTACGATGATTACCTAAACTTGGGTCTAGCACCCTCGTGACCTTATCACCTAGAGGGACCTCCTCAACTTACCTCACTTCATTCCGGGTTGCGGGTTGACCCGCGATTGGTCCTCAACCCGACCCATTACGTACCAAACTCTTGTTCCCGGTCCGGAACAATCTCACTATTCAAGTCACGAAAACCTAGTGGTTTCCTTATCTTAACTACCCACTATCATTTCACACCACTCATGGACTTATCACCCAAATATACCCCACGTATACTATGTTCCTCGACAAAGATCACCCGTAAAATCCTTCACTCAAGATGGCCCTGTATCTAAGGTTCCCACGGTTATCAAAATTCTAAGGCTCACAATTTCCATGTCCCCAAACTTACCTTTTCTACAAACCAGGCTTTCTAAATCATAATTTACATAAAATTACCCGCACATAACACTTAACATGTAACCATCTTATCACACATACTAATCTTTAGAGGGTTAAGGATATACCTGTAACTATTGCTTCACTTTCCCTTTGTCGCTCTAATCATAACCCTGCCCTGCACGGCACATAGCAAAAGAAGGCGATGAACCAGCCACTGATCCTGAAGGCTGAGTCTCTACATCCGCGCTACCTCCGGTCGGACAATCCTTCACAAAATGGCCCTGTCGGCCGCAAGTATAATGTCACGACCCGTTCCGGGGCCCGTGACTGGTGCCTTACCCGGGCACCCAAGTAGTCATACATCAGAGAAATCAGCGGAATATAAAAACAAGACATGAAACAATATGAAATGAGAAACAGTTTATCTGAGGAAAAATTGCCTTTCGGCATATATATATACACCAAGTCTGACAGTTACATCCCAGCTTTACAATAGGACTACAGACCTCTAAGGAAGTAAACAACTATGGAAGGACAGGGCCCCGCCATACCCTGAATGTACATAAATCTACAATGACAGGGAGATCATACCCAAAAGTCGAGCCTCCGGAAAAATGGAGCTCCTGACACCAGAGTAAAAATCCTAAGACTGAGGATCTGCTACTGCTCTTTACTCGCAGATGAACGCAGCTTCAAAGGAGGTCAGTACAACAGGTACCAAGTATGTGAAACTGTAAAGTACATATATATATACATATATAAAACCTTAACATTTTATAAAACCAATTCACAAGTATGTATGAATACAATCGAGTTAACTGCACATAGTGCCACATCACAAACAAGAGCAATAATAGGTAAAATGTAACAGGTCTTTTCTAGGTCGCGAATGATCGAAGCAAGGCCAATCTCCCATAGTATCATTATGCATGCCTAATCCTGGACTCCCGCAGTCCGCATAGGCCACCTAGGCCCGCATGAGGTATTCCCCGCATCGAGGGTAGCTACTCCTCGGCATCGTCCTGGACTCTCGTAGTCCGCATGGCCACATAGACCGCATGAGGTATTCCTCGCACACTAACCTGGAACTCTCGTAGCTCCGCATAGGTCCCCTGGACCCGCATGAGGCATCCCTCGCATCGGGGGGCAACTTAACCCCCGGTATAACATGTCAAGAGGTGAGTGGTACAATACTAGCATAACGGCTTATCGTTAAACAACATAAGCACAATAAGAATAACCTCTTTATACAAACGTTACAAGACACTAACACACGTAGCATCATAATATGTCTACTCATCAAACCATCTTACTATACTTTCCAGAAATCAATACAAGTCTTTCATAAACACATAAGTAAACCGTTCCTTTTTATCTTTCTTAAGTCGTTATACCTAACTTCCCATAAAGCCAGTATAACTCTTAAGCTTTTTGTTTAAAAACCAAGTATTACTCTTCTTTAAAAAATGATTCATAATTCTTTTGAAATACTTCGAGATTCTTATTATTTAGACTCAAGTCAAAAGACGTCAAGTAAATCCATGTTCAGTTAACACACGTACGTCTACCGTACTATATATATATTTTAAAATATCATGCTCAAGAGGATAGGAAGAATCACATACCTCCTCGGCGAAATCCACCTGCCAAGTCGAATATGTCGCGCGCAGAGTATCAACCTATAATAGTCAAATACGTCTATCAACGTCTAGACTACTCTGTAGAATATTCTAAGCAGAAGGTTCTTACTTCTACGGAAAATTGGGAAGCACTTCCCTACCCGCCAAACTACACAAGTCTACTGTAAATACAGTCATATGTAAGTACAGTTCAAACCTCTTCTTTAGTATCCTTCTATACGATGTAATTACAGTTCAATTCTCTTCTTTAATATCCTTCAATGTAATTACAGTTCAATTCTCTTCTTTAATATCCTTCTATAAATCTTATACTAAATTCTAAACTTCTACAATAATGTCACGACCCAACCTCGGCCGCTGATCGTACCTACCGGTACTCAGTATATGTCGAGAATAGCAATGGACATACATAACACATAACTTATAAAAAGGGTAACATCACCGTCACCGATAAAGCCGCTTCCATAAAACATAATTAAACAAAGTATAGTAGTACAACCGGTTCTTATAGCCCAAAACATATATGTGACCACGCACTTAAAGATAACAACCGTATGGACAGGGTTCGCCATACCCCTGAATGTACAAAATACCTATAACATCAGGGAATATCCGTACCAATAAACAAGCTTCCGGATGAATGGAGCTTCGGACACCGGAATAGTGATCCTAAGAACGAGGATCCTCAATCTGCTTACCCTTACTCGCAGATTTAACGCAGCCCCAGGAAGGGGTCGACACAATATGTACCAAGTATGTAAAGTGAAAAATATCGTACTGATGATATCATAAGTCTAAAAGTGCCGAGTCATGGAAGAAAATCAAAATACCTTTTATCAGGCCTTACTAACAATGAGAGTGACAAGTATATATATATAATCTTGCATAAAATAGGGCCTTAGGATCAAAACAGGTACTCGCCCGTAGTATCAATAAGCACCCTACTCCTCGGGACTATTTCACCCGTGATAGTCCCGTGGACCCGCATGAGGTATTCTCGATAGGTCAGACTACCGCACGAGACTATTTCACCCGCATAAGCCCATAAGGACTCGCATGAGGTATTCCTCGCATCGTGGGTAGCAAATCCACGAATGTGGTATAACGATCTTGGGGACTTTCCTCGATATACTCTTACCCAAGCAGATGGTATAACGATCTGGCTTGCCGCCGGATATAATCTTACATCGGCAGATGGTATAACGATCTTGGGCTTGCCTCGATATACTCTTACACGAAGAAGGTGGTATGACGATCTGGGCTTGCCTCGCATATACTCTTACCCCGAGTAGGTGGTATAACGATCTTGGGCTTGCCTCGATATACTCTTACCCTAGCTCAAACGCTCATCATATCATAATCATAAATAAGTTAAGAAAACTTATAACTTCTTATTAGTCTTGTTCATATACCCTCTCATTTTAGTTTACTTAAGGCACTTAATCATATCTTTAATAAAAGAACACTGGGAGTTTAACCCAAGTACTACATGCTTCAACTCTTTAAAAAGACTTTCTTTATACATAAAACTCTTGGGCAATTGATGCCTTAAAACCAATTTGCCTCACCATATACTTATCTTACTTAGAGTAAATCTCTTCTCATTAACCTTTTATGAAGCTAATAAACCAACTTCCCATAAAGTTGTTATATTAACTCTACACTTTAGTAAAATCATACTTTTTCCCTAACTAAGGGACTTATACATTCTTAAAACGAAACAAGTCATTATACACTTAAAACAAGTAAGAATACCAAATCTCAGACGCTCACCGTACTACATAGTTTCATCTATTCATGCTCAAGAGATAGGAAAGCTTCACATACCTCTTTGTCAATCCACTTGCTAAGTCCAAACTACCGCAAGTAATATGTCAACCTAAAATAACCATGATACGTTTATTAACCTCTAATCTTAATGTAGAACAATCCAAGTTCAAAATCACTAAATTCTATGGAAAATCAAGCATTTCCTTTGTTTCTACTCACTTTGCCACCTTTCTCAAGGCCGAATTTATCATTCAATTGCCACATTTAAGGCTCAATCAATCCAACAATTCCAGGGATTACACACCTAAACTTGGGTGTGTAAAATTCTGCCCCATAAGTTACAACAATTCACTTAACAATTCTAAGGTAGTTTTTAGGCTACAACATGCTCATAATCTCTTCTTAACCCATTTTTCATATCCAAACCACATTTCTAGCATGCAATGACTCTAAGAGCATTATTTACTACCACAAGTTCTTTCTTCTTAACATGCAACACTAAAAACTAAATCTAAAGGAAGAATCATTACCTTAGAGTTTTAGCCAAACTTATTCCAAATATCTTGCTAGCTTCCTTGTCAAGAACACCACCACAAGCTAGCCACAAGCTTCCTTTTTTGTTCTTAATTTTTCAGATTTTTCCTTAGGCTTGGATTTCCTTTGGAAATGTAGAGAGAAGGAGGAGTCGATTTTTGCAGAGGAGAGAAATTAGCATGACCAAGTCTTCAAGACTTGGTCAATATATTACATGCAAGAAATCAGATGTGGGGACACTTGTCACCCTCCCAAGGTCTTTTAAAAGAAAAATCGACTTTTCTAAGTTTTTCCGCCCAAAATCCCGCCACTCTCGCTTACGGCCAGTCAATAAACCTCCGCAGCCTTCTCTCAACTTTCGACGCCATGCAGATCGCTGTCTCGCGACGCGGCGCTGCAACTTCAGCGACCCTCAAGATTTCGCGCCGCTGCCCAAAGATCCGCGCGCGCCTCGCCGCTTTGTCCGAAACACATTTCTGTCCGACTGCGCACTGAACTTGTAACTCTCATAACCTCCTACTCCGACATCCTATCGACGAACGGTTGGTTGCGTTGGAATCTAGACTCCACGAACTACGCCCTAGGCCTTTGAAACACTTAGGAACTCTCAATGTATCGGGTCATAACCCGCCTCAAAGTTGACTAAAACCCGTCCGGAATAATCCGTCAACCTATCCTTTAAAAAATTTAAGTCTTACATGCTTTCGTACGGTCTCATACGTAGGGTCAGAACTACGGGGTATAACAAATATGTAACCTCCAATTACAATAGAAGGATAAGATTATTTACCTCGATAAGCCCAAAATTATCCAAGTTTAAATGTCGATCCTGAGCAAGGTTTAGCTCCTAATTTGCACGCTCCGATAGCTCCAAGAAACCTGTCACGACCCGCTCTGTGTTCGTGATCGTGCCTTACCGGCACCCAAGTAGTCATACATCGAGTAATCGAAATATAAAGCAAGACATGAAACAGCTTTATAAAATAGAACACGCTTTAAGTGAGAAAACATCGCTTTCGCATATATATAAAAACACGGTTTAGCGCTACATCCGATATCGCATAAAGACTACGCACTTAAGGAAATATACAACTATGGCGACAGGCCCGCCATACCTCGATCAGACAAAACTATCTACAACAGGAGATCATACCTAAAAGCAGAGCTCCTGAAAGGACGGAGCTCCCGACACCAACGTAGAGATCCTAGAATGTGGATCTAGCACTGCCGCTCTTACCGCAGATTTAACGCAGCTTCCGGGCGAGGTCAAGATAACAGTACCAAGTATGTGAAACTATAAAGAATCGAATAAAATCAAAGTATTTAAAACCTTTTCACAAATACAATCGCTTCAATTGCACATAGTGCCACATCACAAACAACAACAAGAATAGAAAATCAGAATGTGTCTATTCTAGGCCGCGAATGATCAAGCAAGGCTAATCGCCCATAGTATCATTCGCGTGCCTAGTCTCGACTTCCGCACTCGCATAGGTCACACACTGCACTCGCATGAGGTATTCCCGCATCGGGGCAGCTAACCCCAGATCCGCCTAGGCTCCCGCACTCGCATAGCCTCAAAAGACCGTGATAGTCTCAACAGACCGCATAGGAATCCCGATCAAAGCTAAACACCCGAATGATCAATCTCGGCACATACCGCTGCCCGCATAGTCTCACAGACCGCATAGCCGATAGACCAAGATCGGGCAAGCCCTCAGATAACAAATGGCGGGGTAGTGATACAATAACAGACAAACGGACTTACCTGTTAGCAACGTAAGCTAAGCAATTCAAGACACTAACCTGTAAAGATCATAATATGTCTACTTATCACACAAATCTTACTACACTTAATGTAAATCAATACAAGGCTTTTATAAACAAACAAGTAAACAGCCTTTTTATCTTCTTAAGTTGTTATACCTAACTTCCCATAAAGCTAGTATAACTCTTAAGCTTTTGTTTTAAAACCAAATATTTATCTTCTGTTAAAAATGATTCAAAGATTCTTTGAAATGTTTTCGCTTCTTTGTTATTCAGCTTAAGCGTGAGGCATCGCCGTAAGTATTATTCGTGCTTAAGCCGTGAGGCATTGCCATAAGTATTATTCGCTTAACACACGACGCTCACCGCACTATATATTGTAAAATATCATGCTTTAGGAAGAATCACATACCTTCTCAAATAAAACCACCGCCAAGTCAATATGTCGCGCAGCAGAGTCACCATAATAGTCACAGATATCTATCAAAGACTACTCAAGGTCATTCTAAACAGAGGGTTCATAATTCTACTAAGTCAAAAGACTTCCCTACCGTGAGCTATATAAGATATCGTGAAAACAAATTCCCATGTAAGTACAGCTTGAATATTCTTCTAAGTATTTATACTTATTCTTATTCTACAACAGAAGTATTCTCTAATTCAAAAGAGGGTTAGGATTAGTTACCCTAAGCCCAATAATATCCTAGAAAAGTCACCTGAGCAAGGTTTTGCTCCTAAGTTGTATGCTCCATGAAACCTTAGAAGTTCTTCACAACTTCTACTAAGTACTAAGGTATTTGGGCTAGGTATTTGGGCATTATAACAAAACAAGAAGGCAACTTTTCTACCAGAGTGGGGTAGGTTTCTGCCAGCTAGGGGTAGCCTCGCCAAGCTTCTCGTGTGGTGTTGACTAATTGCTACAAAGGGAGAGGGAAGGATTTTTAGACTTGAAGGCTTTTGTGGATGAAGAACTCTTCATCTCAAGAGGGTATTTATAGCTCAAGCCTCGCCAACCAATGGCCAAGATGAAGACAAGTGCAAGGCAAGTGTAAGGCCAAGATCAAGCCAAGTGCACCCTAACCCCTACTCCACAAAACACTCCACAAAACACTCCACAAAACATGGCACAAAACAAGGCCTAAGCAAGGAACCAATCGCCAAGGCCAACACCCTCTCGACGCCCAATCGCCCAAAGCCACCCCACTTGCTTCCAATGTGAAGCGTGACACATGCCACCCTCCCGCTGGTCCAAAATGTTTCGCCTCTCTAAAAATCCGCAAAATAAGAAATGGCATAGCCGAATTTACTCTACGAAAGTCGTGGAAACGCTTCGCCTGAAACGATTCTTTTAGTGAGTCAGGTACAAAAGAAAACGCCCAAGGCTAACTAAGGCCACTTTTTGACGTATTCCCTTACGCACATACTCGGAAATACGGGTATTACATTCTCTCCTTAGAAACATTCGTCCCGAATGTTCCTTCTCAAGACGCTTAACGATAAGATTCTTCATAACTTAAACAGTTTGGTAAATGCCACACGCGCCACAAAACAACACTTAGGCATAAACGATAACGAAAATTTACAAGTAGGAAAGTGAATTACCCGGAGGTGTGGGAATAGGTGAGGATACTTCGCCTCATGTCCTCCTGGCCCCACGCCATCTCCTTCTCGAGCTCGCTCCGCCACAAGACTTTGACTGGCCACGCCCTTCGTCCGCAGACGCCTAACTCGACGATCGACTATCGCTATGGAATCTCTCATACGATAACCCCTGGCCACCGACATCGCCAATCGGGTGTACCTAGATGGATCCCCGATACATCTCCTCAAGATAGATACGTGAAAAACCGGATGCGACGCCTCCGTGTCGGACGGCAGATCCAACTCATAGGCAACCTTGCCTACCTCGCGACAACTGAAATGGCCCAATGTACCTGTGGCCGAGTTTCCTTCTTCCCAAATCTCATCACACCCTTCATGGGTGACACCTTTAGGAAAACCCAATCATGAACCTCGAACTCAAGATGCCGACGACGATGATCCGTGATACGATTGGCCGACTCGAGTCATCAATAGCCGCCTCGATAAGCTTCACCTTATCCATCGCACGCACCAACCGTCCCACTAGCCGCACTCGCCCACATCGAACCAACCTATAGGCGACCGCACTTCCCCATACAAGGCCTCATACGGCGCCATCCGAATACCGGAGTGGTAGCTATTATTATACGCAAACTCAACTAGAGGCAAATGATCCTCCCAACTACCATCGGTCAATAACACAGCTCGCAAAGATATCCTCGCAGTCCGGATAGGCGCGCCTCGTCTGCCTGCTCGTGGATGAAATGCGATCGTGCTCACCAAGGCCCCTAAACTCCTCGAAGGACTCCAAGTTAGCCGTAAACCGGGCTCCTCATCGATATGATCGGGTAGGGACTCCATGCATCGACGATCTCTGATATAAAGTTCGCATAATCCTCACCAAAAGTCGTCCGGACGGAAGAAAGTGGGCTGATTTCACCGCCGACGATAACCCATATAGAATCATGTCTCCTCCGAGTGCGAGGTAATCCCGTGATGAAGTCCATGTTAATTACCTCCCACTTCCGTGTCGGATCTCAATCGTCAGAATAAACCACCGTGCCTCCGTGCTCTACCTTCACCGCCGACAACACGCACGAGCTACGAACTCGCAACGCCTCTCTTCAAGCCATCCCACCAATACATGATCTAAGGTCGTGGTACATCTTGGTCGACTTCGATGGATAGAGTAACGCGCTACCGTGTGCTTCCCAAGAACTCCGCCAAGTCCTCAAACATCCGAACACATACCGCTTCTCCAAACCTTAGCACCCCATCGTGCTACTCAAAAGGACCCTTGCCCTCACGAAGAGTCAGATCACGATATCGAATCAAAGCCGATCTCGAATCGGTTTCTTCACCTCCTCGACGCAGGAAGACTCGCAACCTCACGAACTCTAACCCCATCGCTATCGTAATCAATCAAACGACACCAAGGCTCGCTAATCGATGCAAATCACTAACCATGTCCTCCTCTCTAGTCGCACATCCGATAGGCTCCCATCGACTCTACGACTAAGAGCATCCGCCACAACATCGCCTTCCCGTGGTACAGATATCAACATCGTAATCCTTAAGCAACTCTAACCACCGCCTCGCCGTAAGTTCGGCCTCCTCCGTCAAGATATACCGAGGCTCTTGTGGTCTATATAAATATCCACGTGAACCCCATACAAATAGTGCCTCGGCATCTTCAAAGCGTGAATTACTACGCTAACTCCAAATCACGCGGGTAGTTCCTCCGTGTTTCTTCACCGTCGGACGATATGCTATAACCCCGCCATGCCGCATCAACACACATCCCAACCCGATGCCCGACGATCACAATACACGACATATAACCGTCTCGACCTCCGAAGAGTAAGAACGGGGCGTCGCCAATCTCTCCTTCAAGAATCGAAACCCCGCCACAAGCATCACCCATCGAGCTCCGCTTTCGAGTCACCTAGTCAATGGTGCAGATAGAAGCAAACTTCCACGAACCGATAATATCCTCGCAAGGCCTAAAATCGCGAACCTCTCGGAGTAGTAGGTCAGGCCAAGTCCTCGATCGCTTCGATCTTGGTCAGATTAACTCGAATGCCATCACCCATAATATGCCCAAGAAACGCCATCAAGTCAACCAAAACTCACATTTGGAAAACTTGGCGCATAAATCGCCGGTCTCGAGAATCACAAGACAGTTCTCAACGCCCGCATGCTCCCTCGCTTCCGAGCGAGAATAAACCAAGATATCATCAATGAACACTATCACAAACGTGTCCAAAATGGTTTGAACACTCGCTCATCAAATCCATGAATACCGCACGAGCATCGTCAACCCAAAAGACATGACTTCAACTCATAATGCCCGCATCGTCCGAATGCACTCTGTGGACATCCACCTCTCTCGACTCGCACTGATGATAGCCCGATCGCAGATCAATCTTGAGAAACATCTCGCACTCGCAACCGGTCGAACAAATCATCAATCTCGGAAGCGGGTATTCGTTTAATGGTCACCTTGTTCACCGTCAGAATCAACACACGCGCAGCGCCCCGCCCTTCTTCTTCACGAACAATACCGCGCCTCCTGTGGAGAAACACTGGGCCTAATGAAGCCCTTCTCTAGCAAATCCCTAAGCCGATCCTTCAACTCTCTCAACTCGGCAGTGCCATTCGTATGGCGAATGGAAATAGGCCGAGTATCCGCAACACATCTATACAAAACTCGATCTCCTCTCGGAGGGATACCTGAGGTCATCCGAAACACGCCTGGGAACTCACGACCATCGAATCGATCAAAATCGTACCGCAACTTCAGATCAAACACCCGAACGAGATGATAGATATACCCTTCGCATCATCTTCCTAGCCTCGAGGTAGGAAATAAACCTACCCTCGATACCGCGTTCTCCTCCCACTCAACAACCGGCCTCCTCAGAAACCGGAACTGCATTACTTTCTCTCTCAGCCTACATTGGCGTAGCAAGAAGCTAGCCAATCCATCCCCATAATCACGTCAAGTCAATCATCTCCAACTCTATCAAGTCCGCCAGGTCCGACGATCAGAATGGTCACAGACAAGCTCTATATACCCGCCGAGCTACCACCGAATCACCCATCGCGTAGCTACCTCAGTGGTCTATGGACTCGTGCTCTATCCCTATCCTACTAGCAACAAGGGAGATATATAGACAGAGTAGAACCCGATCTATCAAAGCATACACATCAAACCAGAACCGATAAGGTACTCGACGACATCAGCGAGGCCTCCGATCCTCGCTGGCCGACAAAGCATATACGCGTTCCGAGGACCGCTAGAATCGACCGCCACGACCGCCGCGCCGACCGATCCACGTGTACCTTGCCCTCCGGCGAGTAATCGCTTGGGATGAAGAAGCGCAATGCACTTCAGACGGGCCCTACTACCGCCGCCCCTGGCCGGACAAACTTCGCGAAATGACCGCCGCCACAAGTATAGCAGCTCCTGAGTACGCCTGCAATGGTATTCGCCACAACGGCACACCGAGCAGACTTCAACGGTTAGCACCTCGCTACTCGAAATCAAGTCCCGGGCCCCGACCGCCCGATCGCCCGGGTCATCGAATGAGGTAGAGCGCTCATACCGGCCGTGGTGCAAATCCGACTTCGCGATGCCGCCCACCCCGAGGACCACTAAAAGAACCGGCCGCCTCGCCTTCTTCTCGCCGCTGATATCGCTTACCCGCGTCTCTACGCCTCACATCCAAACAGCATGAGCTCGATACGGTTATGTCCATGCTCGGCCGGCGGACACACCCGCACAAGACTCGGCCATGTAATCATCTAGCCCTGACATAGCGATGCACTCGCCCTCCATCTCGCTACACATGTGGACATATCGAGCCAAAGAATCAAACTCGACATTGTACTCCTCACCGCAAGGCCCTCCCCGCCTCAAAGAATAAGCATCTATCACTCGTTCTCTCATCCGCGAGGCAAGAAGGTGTGAGAAAAGCCTCAAAACTCATCCCATACCGCCGGAGGTGCATGCTCTCCCGAAAGCTCCCATGAATCAAACCAATCGATCATGTATCACGCAATTGACGCGAACCGAATGTCACAGACTACCTCAAGCCCCGATCACCCGCATAATCCTCTGCACTGACGACGGATGAACTCCTCGCGGATCATCTTCCGCCACCCGTAGAAACTCGGAGGGCTACAACTAAGGAAATCCCGTAGTCTCAAACTATTCGCCTCGTGCACTACGGCGCGATCGAGCCGAGCCGAATCGAACCGCCGTGATCAGCCTTCTCTCAGATAGGGCCACAACTTTAGCCAAAAGTCGGGCCATCTCTCAGACCTAACTCTCCGCCCAGCCGTGGGGACGAGCGGGTACGCGTGGTCTCGCTGGGCCGGGCGGCGCCATAGAACTCGCTGCCTCGTATAGATCGGGCTCGAGCCTCGTGAACTCGGGTGTCTCGCTAGCAGCCTCCTACCGCCTTGCCCTTCTCGCCCGGTTGCCTTACGTGGAGGCATAATCACATAGAAAGGAATACGTTAGAGGGGTCCAACCTATAACATGCCTCTAAAGCACGATCTCGTAATGAGAAGAATGGAAACCAATCCTAAATATCCTATAGCCTCCTCGATTATTGCGTGCACAACACACCGATAATCAAGACTTACTAGATACGGTCAGACACTTTCCGAGGATTAATCGCTCGATACCACTTTTGTCACGCACTGCTCTGTGGCTCGTGGATCGTGCCTCACCGGCACCCAAGTAGTCATACATCGAGTAATCACGAAATATAAAGCAAGACATGAAACAGCTTTATAAAATAGAATACGCTTAAGTGAGAAACACGCTTTCTAAGATATATATAAAAACATGGTTTAGCTACATCCGACATCGCATAACAGACTACTGCACTTAAGGAAATATACAACTATGGCGGACAGGGCCCGCCATACCTCGATCAGCATAAAACTATCTACAACAGGAGATCATACCTAAAAGTAGAGCCTCGGAAAGGATGGAGCTCCCGACACCAACGTAGATCCTAGGAATGTGGATCTAGCACTGCCGCCTTACCGCGGCATGAACGCAGCTCGGCGAGGTCGATAACAGTACCAAGTATGTGAAACTATAAAGAATCGAATAAAATCAAAGTATTTAAAACCTTTTCACAAATACACCGCTTCAATTGCACATAGTGCCACATCACAAACAACAACAAAGAATAGAAAATCAGAATGTGTCTATTCTAGGCCGCGAATGATCGGGCAAGGCCAATCGCCCATAGTATCATTCTGCGTGCCTAGTCCCGACTTCCGCACCCGCATAGTCACACATGCACCGCATGAGGTATTCTCGCATCGGGGCAGCTAACCCCAGATCCGCCTAGGCTCCCGCACGCATAGCCTCAAAAGACCGCATAGTCTCAACAGACCGCATAGGAATCCCCGCATCGCTAAACACCCGAATGATCAACTCGAGCATACCGCTGCTCCGCATAGTCTCACAGACCGCATAGGCCGATAGACCAAGATCGCGGGGCAAGCCCTCAGATAACAAAGGGGGTAGTGATACAATAACAAGACAACGGACTTACCTGTTAGCAACGTAAGCACAATTCAAGACACTAACCTGTAGCATCATAATATGTCTACTTATCACACAAATCTTACTACACTTAATGTAAATCAATACAAGGCTTTTATAAACAAACAAGTAAACAGCCTTTTATCTTCTTAAGTTGTTATACCTAACTTCCCATAAAGCTAGTATAACTCTTAAGCTTTTGTTTTAAAACCAAATATTTATCTTCGTTAAAAATGATTCAAAGATTCTTTGAAATGTTTTCGCTTCTTGTTATTCAAAGCTTAAGCCGAGGCATTGCTAAGTATTATTCAGCTTAAGCCGTGAGGCATTGCCATAAGTATTATTCAGCTTAACACATGTACGCCTACCGTACTATATATTGTAAAATATCATGCTTTAGGAAGAATCACATACCTTCTCAAAAACCACCGCCAAGTCAATATGTCGCGCAGCAGAGTCACCATAATAGTCACAGATATCTATCAAAGACTACTCAAGGTCATTCTAAACAGAGGGTTCATAATTCTACTAAGTCGGGCAAAGACTTCCCTACAGTGAGCTATATAAGATACATCGTGAAAACAAATTCTATGTAAGTACAAATTTTGAATATTCTTCTAAGTATTTATACTTATTCTTATTCTACAACAAGAAGTATTCTCTAATTCAAAAGAGGGTTAGGATTAGTTACCCGGTAAGCCCAATAATATCCTAGAAAAGTCGCACTGAGCAAGGTTTTGCTCCTAAGTTGTATGCTCTAAGGAAACCTTAGAAGTTCTTCACAACTTCTACTAAGTACTAAGGTATTTGGGCTAGGTATTTTGGGCATTATAACAAAACAAGAAGGCAACTTTTCTACCAAGGAGGGGTAGGTTTCGCCAGGCTAGGGGTGGGTAGCCTCGCCAAGCTTCTCGAGGGAGGGGGTGTTGGACGAATTGCTACAAAGGAGAGAGGGAAGGATTTTTAGACTTGAAGGCTTTGTGGATGAAGAACTCTTCATCTCAAGAGGGGTATTTATAGCTCAAGCCTTGGCCAACCAATGGCCAAGATGAAGACAAGTGCAAGGCAAGTGTAAGGCCAAGATCAAGCCAAGTGCACCCTAACCCCTACTCCACAAAACACTCCACAAAACACTCCACAAAACATGGCACAAAACAAGGCCTAAGCAAGGAACCAATCGCCAAGGCCAACACCCTCTCGACGCCCAATCGCCCAAAGCCACCCCACTTGCTTCCAATGTGAGGGTGACATGTCACCCTCCCGTTGGTCCAAAATGTTTCGCCTCTCTAAAAATCCGCAAAATAAGAAATGGCATAGCCGAATTTACTCTACGAAAGTCGTGGAAACGCTTTCGGAAAACGATTCTTTTAGTGAGTTGTGTACAAAAGAAAACGTCCAAGGCTAACTAAGGCCAAACTTTTTGTACGTATTCCCTTACGTACATACTCTGGAAATACGGGGTATTACAAAACCCTTAGAAGTTTCTAAACAACTTCTACTTAATACTTCAACCAACTATGAAGATTTTCCTAGGATTTCGTTTTGTGACTAAAGGATATATAGTAGAATTTCCGGGCTCTAAGTATAGAGGTAACTTTGGAAATACTACAAGGGATTTGGGCTAAGGTATTTTGGAATAGTAACAATACTTTGGAGAGATTTTTCTACCAAGGGGGTGTTTCATTAAACTACTAGGAAAGGGGGGAGAGGACTTGGACGAAAAACTTCTAAGAGAGGGGAGGGATTTTGAGACTTGGAAAATGTTTAGTGGATGAAGAATTCTTGCAACTTAGGGGGGGTATTTATAGGACCTCCAAAGGCCAAGATTAAAGCAAGTGTGTGGTGGAGATTTGGACAAGTGCAACCTTATCTATCTACTCCACAAATATCTACAAAACATTGACCAAAGGTTTATGGCCTTTAAAACACAAAAAACGTGACAATCAATTCCCCACCTAAACCGTCCACTTGAGGGTGACACATGTCGCCCTCTCGTTGGTCCAAAATATTTCATCTCTCGGAAAAATCCAAAATAAATAAATTCTTCAAAACGTAAAATTCCCTTACAAGGTTCGGAAAATTTTTCGTCGGAAAACAATTCTTTTCGTTGGGTGTGCACAATTTCGTCCTTAATCATAATTCGGGCTTACACAATTGTACGTACGTCCTCACATACATACTCTGGAAATACGGGGTATAACATTCTCCCCTCCTTAGAAACATTCGTCCCGAATGTTCCTTCCCAAGACAGATAACGATAAAGTTCCTCATAACTTAAACAGTTTGCAAACGCCACACATGGCCACAATACAACACTTAAATACATATGCCAAAGAAAATTTACAAGTAGGAAAGTGAGTTACCTGGAGGTGTGGGGAATAAGTGAGGATACCTCTGCCTCATGTCCTCCTCTGTTTCCCACGTCATCTCCTCCCTGTTCTCGTTCCGCCATAAGACCTTGACGGAAGCCACATCCTTCGTCCGCAGCCGCCTAACCTGATGATCGAGTATCGCTATGGGACTCTCCTCATACGATAATCCCTCGGTCACCTGGACATCGTCAATCGGGTGCACTCTATATGGATCCCCGATACATCTCCTCAGCATAGAAACATGAAAAACCGGATGATCGCTTCCAGACGGACGGCAGATTCAACTCATAGGCAACCTTGCCTACCTCGCGGACAACTGATAAGGCCCAATGTACCTTGGGCTGAGCTTCCCTTTCTTCCCAAAACTTCAGCGACTCAAGATTTTGGCGCCATGCCCAAAGATCCGCGCGCCGCTCGCCGCTTTGTCCGAAACACATTTCTGTCCGACTGCGCACTGGACTTGTAACTCTCATAACCTCCTACTCCGACGTCCTATCGACGAACGGTTGGTTGCGTTGGAATCTAGACTCCATGAACTACGCCCTAGGCCTTTGAAACACTTAGGAACTCTCAATGTATCGGGTCATAACCCGCCTCAAAGTTGACTAAAACCCGTCCGGAATAATATGTCAACCTATCCTTTAAAAAATTTAAGTCTTACATGCTTTCGTACGCTCTCATACGTAGGGTCAGAACTACGGGGTATAACATTCTCCCCCCTTAGAAACATTCGTCCCGAATGTTCCTTCTAGGCTTACTCAAATCACAACATCGACATAGACCCTCTTAACTATTCTTTTGCAAAAAAAGAAGCTCCACGAGCCACAACATACTGAAGCGTAAATGCTAAATCAAAACTAACAAGCAGGAAAGTGGGTTACCTGGAGGTATATGAAATAGGTGAGGGTACTTCTTCATCATGTCATCCTCTGCTTCCCACGTCATTTCCTCCTGCTCGCTCGCCATAGACCTTGACGGAAGCCACGTCTTTCGTCTGAAGTCGTCTAACCTGACGAT
The DNA here is from genome assembly GCA_029844215.1 of Przewalskia tangutica. Lineage (NCBI taxonomy): Eukaryota > Viridiplantae > Streptophyta > Magnoliopsida > Solanales > Solanaceae > Przewalskia > Przewalskia tangutica. Next base: position 74,261,892 of record CM056727.1, read on the forward strand.
CGAGTATCGCTATGGGGCTCTCCTCATACGATAACTCCTCTGTCACTTGGATATCATGAACCGGGTGCACTCTAGATGGATCTCCAATACATTTCCGCAACATGGACACATGGAAGACTGGATGTACCGCCTCCAAATCGGACGACAGATCTAACTCATAGGCAACCCTGCCTACCCTACGGACAATCCGATACGGCCCAATGTACCTTGGGCTAAGCTTCCCCTTCTTTCCAAATCTCATCACGCCCTTCATGGGCGATACCTTTAGAAAAACCCAATCATCTATCTCAAATTCCAAGTGTCGACGCCGATGGTCTGCATACGACTTTTGCCGACTCTGAGCTGCCAACAACCGCTCCTGGATAAGCTTCACCTTATCCACTGCCTGCTGAACTAAGTCTGGCCCGACTAACTGAACTTCTCCCACCTCGAACCAGCCTATCGGTGACCTGCACTTCCTCCCGTATAAGGCCTCATAAGGCGCCATCTGAATACTGGAATGGTAGCTGTTGTTGTAAGCAAACTCCACAAGAGGCAAATGATCCTCCCAACTACCCCTGAAATCAATAACACAAGCCCGCAAAGATATCCTCGTGTCCGGATAGTGCGCTTCTACCGTCCGTCGGCCCGAGGATGAAACGCTGCATCGAGACTCACTGTGTCCCTAATCCCTTCTGAAAAGACCTCCAGAAGTTAGCCGAGAACTGGGCTCCTCTATCTGATATAATCGACATCGGGACTCCGTGCAGTCTCACAATCTCTCTAATATATAATTTGGCATAGTCCTCACTGAGAACGTCGTTCTGACCGGAAGAAAATGGGCTGATTTCGTCAACCTGTCGACAATCACCCAAATGGAATCATGCTTCCTCTGAGTGGTAGGTAGCCCTGTAATAAAATCCATATTTATCACCTCCCACTTCCAAGTCGGAATATCAATAGCCTGCAATAGCCCACCGGGCTTCTGGTGCTCAATCTTAACTCGACAATTCGCACGCGTGCCACGAATTCCGCAACGTCCCTCTTTAGGCCATCCCACCAATACACGCATCTGAGGTCATGATACATCTTAGTCGACCCCGGATGAAAAGAATAACGAGCATTGTGTGCCTCTCCCAAAATCTGCTGACGAAGTCCTGTCACATCGGGAACACACAACCGGCCCTCGAATCTTAGCACCCCATCCGGCGCTACCTCAAATAGACTCCTCTCTTTCTGAACAGCGGCATCTCGGTACCGTACCAAAATCGGATCCTCATACTGTCACTTCTTCACCTCCTCGACGATGGAAGACTCGGCAACCTCTCGAACCCGGATTCCATCACTAACAGAATCAACCAAACGAACCCCAAGGCTCGCTAGCTGATGTAACTCTCGGACCATATCCCTCTTCTCTGGCTGAACATCAGACAGACTACCCATCGATCTGCGACAAAGGGAGTCTACAACTACATTGGCCTTCCCTGGGTGGTATAGGATATCAACATCGTAATCCTTAAGTAGCTCCAACCACCGTCTCTGTCGCAAGTTCAGCTCCCTCTGGCTGAAGATATACTGGAGACTCTTGTGGTCTGTGTAAATGTCCACATGAACTCCATATAAATAATGTCTCCAGATCTTCAAGGCATGAATCACAGCTGCCAACTCCAAGTCATGTGTGGGATAGTTCTTCTCATGCTTCCTAAGCTGTCGAGATGCATAAGCTATAACTCTGCCGTGCTGCATCAGCACGCACCCAAGCCCGACACCTGATGCGTCACAATAAACCACATATCCATCTAAGCCCTCTGGAAGAGTAAGAACTGGGGCGGTCGTCAACTTCTCCTTTAGCAACTGGAAACTTTCCTCACAAGTATCCGTCCACCGGAACATAGCTGCCTTCTGAGTCAGCTTAGTCAAAGGTGCTGAAATAGAAGCAAATTTCTCTACAAACCTCCGATAATAACCTGCAAGGCCCAAAAAGCTGCGCACCTCCGTCGGTGTGGTGGAGTGCGCCAAGTCTCGATGCCTCAATCTTAGTCAGATCAACCCGAATACCGTCGGCCCCGATAACATGCCCTAAGAAAGCCATGAAGCTAACGAACTCGACTTCGAGAACTTGGCATACAATCGCTGGTCTCGGAGGACTCCTAATACCGCCTCAAATGACCAGATGCTCTCGCTCGCGCGCGAATACACCAAGATATCATCAATAAATACTATAACGAACATATCCAAGAATGGCCTGAACACCCTATTCATCAAATCCATGAATACTGCTGGGGCGTTGGTCAACCCGAAAGACATCACCCTGAACTCAATAGTGCTCATAGGGTCTGAATGCGATCTTTGGGATATCTATCTCTCTAACTCGCACTGATGATAACTGCATCGCAGTCTATCTTGAAAACACTTTGCACCTGGAATGGTCAAACAAATCGTCAATCCTGGGGAGGGGATATCTGTTCTTGATAGTTACCTTGTTCAGCTGCCCGTAATCAATACACATACGCAAAGGTCCATCCTTCTTCATAACAAATCACTCTGGTGCTCCCTAGTGAGACACACTTCGCCTAAGAAGGCCTATCGCCTGCAAATCTTTCAGCTGGTCCTTCAACTCCTTCAACTCGGCAGGTGTCATCCTGTATGGCGGAATAGATATCGGTCGAGTATCTGGCGCCAAATCAATGCAAAACTCAATCTCCCTCTCAGGAGGGATACCCAGAAGCTCATCTGGGAATACGCCCGAAACTCCTAACGACCGAATCGATCAAGGTCAGGTATCTCACCTCGATGTCGAATACCCGAACCATATGGTAGATATACCCTTTCCGCACCATCTTACTAGCCTTGAGGTAAGAAATAAACTTACCCTCGGCGATGCAAAGATTCCCTTCCACTCGATAACGGCTCGGCGAAAGAACCGAACTAATCTCTCAGGTCCACGTTGGCATAGCAAGATGCTAGCCAATCCATACCCATAATCACATCAAAGTCTGTCATATCCAACTTTATCGTGCTCCAGAGTCCGCCGGCTATCTATAGTCACTGTGGCAAGCCTTATACACCCGCCGGCTACCATCGAATCACTTCATCGCGTAGTCACCTCAAAAGGTCTTATGGACTCGCTCTATCCCTATTCTATCGCAATATGAGGAGATATGTAGGACAAGGTAGAACTCGGATCTATCAAAGCATATACATCACAAAGAAGAAACCAATAATGTACGTGGCGACATCCGTGACGCCTCCGGTCTGTCATCGGACATAGCATATATGCGGTTCGAGGACCGCTAGAACTAGAACCCTACCACGACCTGCCGCGCTGGCCGCCCATAAGTACCACGCCTCCGGGCGTCTAACCATCGAAGATGAAGATCCAAAGAATGCACCGTCGGCTGAACTGTAATGCTCCGCCGCCTAAGGACGGACAATTCTTCTTCGATGGCCCACGCCACAAGAGTAGCACGCCATCAACCCATACGGCACTTCGCCGGATAAGACCTACCGCGATCGAACGCACCGAGAGGTAGGTGGTCTCGACAGCCGGTCTCGCCTCGAAAACTCGAAGTCCCGAGCCCCGACCGCTTCCCGAATAACCTGGCGATCGGACCTCACGGAAAATCGAGAATGAGCACTCAGGCCGGTGGAATGTGGACCTAGTTTGCTGCTGAGGCTGCCCGCCTCAAAATCGCCTCGAGAACTCGCTTCGCCTCTTGGTGGCCCAAATCTAGGCGATCCCGCCTCTGTCCTCAATCTCCTGTGCGTACGCCGCATCCCGCAATATCCATCCTCGGTGAAGAGCCACCCCCAAGCATGCAGTAATCATATGACGGTCTAACCCCATCACATACCGATGAACCCTGTCTGCCATGTCAGCTACTATGGTGTGCGCATATCTGGCCAAGGAGTCGAACTCTAGGCTGTACTCCCTGATAGTCCTCCCGTCCTGTCTCAAGGTCAAGAACCTATCTACGCGGGCTCTCCTCACCTCAGGAGGCAAGAAATGGTCTAGGAACGCCTTTGTGAACTCCTCCCAAACAGCTGGAAGAACATCCTCACCTCTCGACAACACCCATGACTCGAACCATAGAACTCGGGTGGGTGACAACCCAAGAAATCCCGAACCAGAACTGCCGGCTTAGTGGTTGCCGCCGCTTCTCGGGCGCCGCTCGCCACTATGCCGTCAAGAATCAATCGTTTCGTAATTGTGATCGACTTCGATCGCTGGATCGAGCCTCCGCATCGCGTCTCGTGAGCCGCGTCCGGCCTCGAACTTGAGGCCGGCGACGACGTGGAACTCGCCGCCTAAACATCATCTTCGTAAGGATCGGCTCAGGCCCTCGTGACTCTCCGGCCCCACTAGCAAAGACTCACCGCTTTGCGCTTCTTCGGGCCGCGGTTGCTTGGCGAGGCATAATCGATACATAAAGGAAAACATCGAGGAGGTTCAACCTATAACTCACTTCATTGCACGATCTTAGAGTGAAAGAATGGAAACTAATCCTAAATGTCTCGCAGCCTCACGATTATAGATGTGGTGCACGACACACCGATAATCAAGACTCTACTAGACACCTGGTGCAGACACTTTCCGATGACTAACTACTCGATACCACTTTTGTCACGACTCCAACCCCGGCCGCGATCGGTACCTACCGGTACTTCGCTGTATATGTCAGAGAATAGCAGCGGGACATACATGACACATAACTTATAAAAAGGGTAAACATCACTGGTCAGCCGATAAAGTTGCCTTCCATAAAACATACTTAAACAAAGTATAGTAGTACAACTGGTTCTTATAGCCCAAAACATATATGTGACCATAGACCTCTAAAGATAACAATCGTATGGACAGGGCCCCGCCATACCCCTGAATGTACAAAATACCTATAGCATCAGGGAATATCCGTACCAATAAACAAGCTTCCGGATGAATGGAGCTTCGGACACCGGAATAGTGATCCTAAGAACGAGGATCCTCAATCTGCTTACCCTTACCTGCGGCATGAACGCAGCCCCCGAGGAAGGGGGTCAGTACACAATATGTACCAAGTATGTAAAGCTGAAAAATACTGTAATGATGATATCATAAGTCTAAAAGTAAGCTGGAGTCATGGAAGAAAATCAAAATACCTTTTACTGTGCCTTACTAACAATGAGAGTGACAAGTATATATATATAATACTGCATAAAATAGGGGCCTTAGGATCAAAACAGGGTACCTCGCCCGTAGTATCAATAAGCACCCCTACTCCTGGGACTATTTCACCCGCATAGGTCCTGTGGACCCGCATGAGGTATTCCTCGCATAGGCTGCACCTGCCTGCATGGGACTATTTCACCCGCATAAGCCCATAAGGACTCGCATGAGGTATTCCTCGCATCGTGGGTAGCAAATCCACGGAACAGGTGGTATAACGATCTTGGGGACTTTCCCCTCAGATATACTCTTACCCTGAAGCAGATGGTATAACGATCTTGGGGCTTGCCCCTCAGATATACTCTTACATCGGCGATGGTATAACGATCTTGGGGCTTGCCCTCGATATACTCTACACCAAGAAGGTGGTATGACGATCTTGGGGCTTGCCCCTCAGACATACTCTTACCCTGGAGTAGGTGGTATAACGATCTTGGGGCTTGCCCCTCAGATATACTCTTACCCTAGCTCAAACTGTCATCATATCATAATCATAAATAAGTTAAGAAAACTTATAACTTCTTATTAGTCTTGTTCATATACCCTCTCATTTTAGTTTACTTAAGGCACTTAATCATATCTTTAATAAAAGAACACCGGGAGTTTAACCCAAGTACTACATGCTTCAACTCTTTTAAAAAAAGGCTCTTCTTTATACATAAAACTCTTGGGCAATTGATGCCTTAAAACCAATTTGCCTCACCATATACTTATCTTACTTAGAGTAAATCTCTTCTCATTAACCTTTTATGAAGCTAATAAACCAACTTCCCATAAAGTTGTTATATTAACTCTACACTTTAGTAAAATCATACTTTTCCCCTAACTAAGGGACTTATACATTCTTAAAACAAAACAAGTCATTATATACTTAAAACAAGTAAGAATACCAAATCTTGTACGTCTACCGTACTACATAGTTTCATCTATTCATGCTCAAGAGATAGGAAAGCTTCACATACCTCTTTGGTCAATCCACTTGCTAAGTCCAAACTACCGCAAGTAATATGTCAACCTAAAATAACCATGATACGTTTATTAACCTCAAAGTTGACTAAAACCCGTCCGGAATAATCCGTCAACCTATCCTTTAAAAATTTTAAGTCTTACATGCTTTCGTACGCTCTCATACGTAGGGTCAGAACTACGGGGTATAACAAATATGTAACCTCCAATTACAATAGAAGGATAAGATTATTTACCTCGATAAGCCCAAAATTATCCAAGTTTAAATGTCGATCCTGAGCAAGGTTTAGCTCCTAATTTGCACGCTCCGATAGCTCCAAGAAACCCTTAGAAGTTTCTAAACAACTTCTACTTAATACTTCAACCAACTATGAAGATTTTCCTAGGGTTTCGTTTTGTGACTAAAGGATATATAGTAGAATTTCCTGCTCAAGTATAGAGGTAACTTTGGAAATACTACAAGGGATTTGGGCTAAGGTATTTTGGAATAGTAACAATACTTTGGAGAGATTTTTCTACCAAGGGGTGTTTTCGAAACTACTAGGAAAGGGGAGAGGACTTGACGAAAAACTTCTAAGAGAGGGGAGGGATTTTGAGACTTGGAAAATGTTTAGTGGATGAAGAATTCTTGCAACTTAGGGGTATTTATAGGACCTCCAAAGGCCAAGATTAAAGCAAGTGTGTGGTGGAGATTTGGACAAGTGCAACCTTATCTATCTACTCCACAAATATCTACAAAACATTGACCAAAGGTTTATGGCCTTTAAAACACAAAAAATGTGCCAATCAATTCCCCACCTAAACTGGTCCACTTGAGGTGACACATGTCGCCTCTCGTTGTCCAAAATATTTCATCTCTCTGAAAAATCCAAAATAAATAAATTCTTCAAAACGTAAATTCCCTTACAAGGTTCGGAAAATTTTTCATGAAAACAATTCTTTTCGTTGGGTGTGCACAATTTTGTCCTTAATCATAATTCGGCTTATACAATCAGACGACGCCCTCACATACATACTGAAATACGGTATAACATTCTCCCCTCCTTAGAAACATTTGTCCCGAATGTTCCTTCTCAAGACAGATAACGATAAAGTTCCTCATAACTTAAACAGTTTGCAAATGCCACACATGGCCACAATACAACACTTAAATACATATGCCAAAGAAAATTTACAAGTAGGAAAGTGAGTTACCTGGAGGTGTGGGGAATAAGTGAGGATACCTCTGCCTCATGTCCTTCTTTGCTTCCCACGTCATCTCCTCCCTGTTCTCGCTCCGCCATAAGAACTTGACGGAAGCCACATCCTTCGTCCGCAGCCGCCTAACCTGACGATCGAGTATCGCTATGGGACTCTCCTCATACGATAATCCCTCACACCGGACATCGTCAATCGGTGCACTCAGATGGATCCTCGATACATCTCCTCAAGATAGAAACATGAAAACGGATGCACCGCCTCCAGATCGGACGGCAGATCCAACTCATAGCAACCTTGCCTACCCCGCGACAATCTGATAAGGCCCGATGTACTGGGCCGAGCTTCCTTTCTTCCCAAAACCTCATCACACCCTTCATGGGTGACACCTTCAGAAAACCCAATCATCAACCTCAAACTCCGCCGACGACGATGATCCGATACGACTTTTGTCGACTCGAGTTGTCAAGAATCGCCTCCCGATAAGCTTCACCTTATCCATCGTCACTGAACCAGTGTCTGGTCCTACTAATCGCACATCGCCCATCAAACCAGCCTATCGGCGATCGCACTTCCTCCCATACAAGGCCTCATAAAGCGCCATCCGAATCGGAGTGGTAGCTATTATTATACGCAAACTCTACTAGAGGCAAATGATCCTCCGCTACTCAAGTCAATAACACAGCTCGCAGATATCCTCAAGAGTCCGGATAGTACGCTCGCTCTGTCTGCTCTCGAGGATGGAATGCAGACTGTGCTCACTGCCCCTAATCCTTCTCGAAAGACCTCCAGTTAGCGAAATCGGGCTCCTGTCCGATATGATAGAAATAGGGACCCATGCGCCTCACGATCTCTGATGTAAAGTCTGTCATAATCCTCAGCCGAAAAAGTCGTCCTGACTGGAAGAAAGTGGGCTGATTTCGTCAGCTTGTCGACGATAACCCAGATAGAATCATGCTTCCTCTGAGTGCGAGGTAATCCTGTGCTAAAGTCCATGTTGATCACCTCCCACTTCCAGGTCGGAATCTCTATCGTCTGCAACAAACCACTGTGCCTCGTGCTCTACCTTCACCTGCTGACAACACGGGCACTGAGCCACAAACTCTGCAACGTCCCTCTTCAAGCCATCCCACCAATACACTGATCTGAGGTCATGGTACATCTTTGTCCACCCCGGATGGATAGAGTAACGCGCTACCGTGGTGCTTCCTAGAACTCGCCGCCAAGTCCTGCAATATCTGGAACACACAACCTGCCCTCAAACCTTAGCACCCCATCAGGTGCTACCTCAAAAGGACCCTTCTCCTCACGAAGAGCCGTATCACGATACCGTGTCAAAACCGGGTCCTCGAACTGTTGCCTCTTCACCTCCTCGACGATGGAAGACTCGGAAACCTCTCGAACTCGAACCCCACTACTATCAGAATCAATCAATCGGACTCCAAGGCTCTCTAGCTGATGCAACTCGCGGACCATGCCCCTCCTCTCTGGCTTGACATCTGATAGACTCCCCATCGACCTACGATTAAGGACATTTGCCACAACATTGGCCTTCCCTGGGTGGTACAGGACGAATTTCTCTTTCTTACCAGTTATGCCTCCACATAAGGCAACCCGGGCCCAGAAGGACAAGGCAGCCGAGGGAGCTGCTAGTAGTACACAGAGAGTCACGAGGGCTCAGGCCCAACCCTTACTCGAGGTGATACCTCCGACGGCGCGTTCCACGGCGTCGCCGGCCCCAGTAGAGTTTAGGGCCGCAGCAGAGGCTGCTAAGGCCACGGCACCGGAGCCCCCAACCCCACAGCCTGGGGCAGAGGACATGGGTTACAAGGAGATGGCCCAGTTATTGGCCAGAGTCGTGGCGAGGCACGAGGATAGGCTGGATGCAGCGGTTCCAGTCCCAGTAGTACCCGTGGTTCACCCGAGGTCAGATGGTTTGAAACTTCGGGACTTTCTGAGTTGCGGACCGCCAGAGTTTTATGGGTCGAGGCCTGAGGATGATCCACAGGAGTTCATCAGACAGTTACAACGGATCATGAGAGTGATCAAGGCGTCGGAGACCGAGTCAGTGGTCTTAGGTTCACATCGGCTGCACGATACCGCAGTCGACTGGTTTGATTCTTGGGAGCTGTCCCGGGGGGAGCAGGCGCCTCCAGCCATTTGGGACGAGTTCTCAGAGGCATTTCTTGCTCACTTCTTGCCTCCGCAGAGGAGGAGGGCACGAGCTGACAGATTTTTATGCTAAAGCGCAGGCGCACGCCGGGAGTACAATGTAGTTCGACTGTTGGCCTCGGTATGTCCCCGGACCGGTAGCGATATGGAGGACCGAGTGCACCGCCACAGTGTCTGACGACTACTTGGCTGAGTCTTGCTGTGTGTAGCTCTTCACCGGCATGGACATTGCCCGCATGCAGGCTCATGCACTTGGGTGTGAGGAGCGTATAGGCAGACGGGTTGACAGATATCAGCAGAAGAAGGCCAGGACGTCAGGGTCCTTTGGTAGTCCTCGAGGTGGACGACCTCAGCAACGGAGTAGATTTGCAGCTCAGCCAGCTCAGAGCACTCCCACACCATCTTCAGGACCGACAGGGTATTCAGGGGCAGGTCAAGGCCCCAGGACTTCAGACTTCCAGGGTAGCAAAGGTGCTAACCAATCGAGACCACCTTCCTCTCAGTGTGTTCGATGTGGGAGATCCCATTTCGGGAAATGTGGTACTGCTGCGGGAGTTTGTTTCACTTGTGGCCAGCAGGGTCACTTTGTGAGAGACTGTCCGACTAAGGGCGGCGCATATAGTAGAGTTCAACCTACAAGATCTTTTGCCGGATCTTCATCTCCTACAGTTACTCGCCCCGGAGGGCAGGGTTCTCATGGGCCAGCAGGTCGCAGCAGAGGTCGTGGCAGGGGTGCTAGTTCCAGCGGTCCTTAGAACCGCATTTATGCCATGTCCAGCCGCCAGGACCAGGAGGCGTCGCCGGATGTCATCACATGTACTTTATCAGTTTCGTGTTGCGACGTATATACCTTGATAGATCCAGGTTCTACCTTGTCCTATATATCCCCCCTTATTGCTAGTAGGATAGAGATAGAGCCTGAGTCTATAGACCCTTTTGAGGTAGCTACTACGCTGGGATCTTGAGCACCGAAAGGTATATAGAGCTTGCCCAGTGACTATATGCAGTCGTCAGACCCTAGCCGACTTGATAGAGTTGGATATGACCGATTTTGATGTGATCATGGGTATGGATTGGCTAGCTTCTTGTTACGCCAATGTAGACTGTAGGAAACGATTGGTACGGTTCCAGTTTCCGGGGGAGCCGGTTATCGAGTGGGAGGGGAACACTTTGTCGCCGAGGGGTAAGTTTATTTCCTACCTCAAGGCCAGGAAGATGGTTCAGAAGGGGTGTATCTACCATCTCGTCCGGGTATTTGATACGGAGGCGGCGACACCAGACCTACAGTCAGTTCCGATAGTCAGAGAGTTTCCAGATGTGTTCCCAGACGACCTCCCGGGTATCCCTCCGGAGAGGGAGATAGAGTTTTGCATTGATATTCTGCCTGATACTCGACCTATATCCATTCCGCCATACCGAATGGCACCTGCCGAGTTGAGAGAACTGAAGGACCAGCTGAGCGATTTGCTGGAGAAAGGCTTCATTAGGCCTAGTGTTTCTCCCTGGGGAGCGCCGGTATTGTTCGTGAAGAAAAAGGATGGGACGCTGCGTATGTGCGTTGATTACAGGCAGCTGAACAAGATGACTATTAAGAACAGATACCCCCTTCCTAGAATCGATGACTTGTTCGACCAGTTGCAGGGCGCGAGATGTTTCTCTAAGATAGACCTACGATCTGGTTACCATCAGGTGCGAGTTAGGGAGTCGGATATCCCTAGGACTGCGTTCCGGACCCGGTACGGGCACTATGAGTTTAGGGTCATGTCTTTCGGCTTGACCAATGCTCCGGCGGTATTCATGGATTTGATGAACCGAGTGTTCAAACCATTTTTGGATATGTTCGTCATAGTATTCATTGATGACATCTTGATTTATTCTCGCTCGGAGCAGGACCATGCAGAGCATTGGAGGACGGTGCTGAGAGTCCTCCGGGACCAGCAGTTATACGCCAAGTTTTCAAAATGTGAGTTTTGGTTAGCTTCAGTGGCGTTCTTAGGACACATTGTAGGGACCGATGGTATTCGGGTAGATACGGCAAAGATCGAGGCAGTCAAGAGTTGGCCTAGACCTACTACCCCGACAGAGGTGCGCAGCTTTTGGGCTCATGGGTTACTACCGGAGGTTTGTGGAAAAGTTTGTTCTATTTCAAAGACCTTTGACCAAACCGACTCGTAAGGCGCTAAGTTTCAGTGGACGGATGCTTGCGAGAAGGGCTTTCGCCATTAAAGGAGAAGTTGACAACCGCCTGCTTACTCTTCAGAGGGCCGACGGCTATGCGATTTATTGTGATGCGTCAAGGCCGCTTGGATGTGTGTTGATGCGCAAAGAGGCAAGGTTATAGCTACGATCTCGACACCAAGAAGCATGAGAAGAACTACCCCACACATGACTTGAGTTGGCAGCAGTGATTCACACTCAAGATCCGAGACATTATTTGTATGGAGTTCACGTGGACATTTACACCGACCACAAGAGCCTCCAAGACATCTTGATCAGGAGCTGAACTTGCGACAGAGACGGTGGTTGGAGCTACTCAAGGATTATGATGTCGATATCTTATACCACCCAGGGAAGGTCAATGTAGTGGCAGATGCCCTTAGTCGTAGGTCGATGGGTATTCTGTCGGATGTTCAGCCAGATAGGAGGGGCATGGTCCGCGAGTTACATCGGCTAGCGAGCCTTGGAGTCCGATTGATTGATTCTGATGATAACGGGGTTCGGGTTCGAGAGGTTGCCGAGTCTTCCATCATCGAGGAGGTGAAGAGGCGACAGTATGAGGATCCGGTTATGACACGGTATCGTGATACGACTCTTCATGAGGGGAAGGGTCCTTTTGAGGTAGCACCTGATGAGGTGCTAAGGCTTGAGGGCAGGTTGTGTGTTCCAGATATTGCAGGACTTCGACAGCAGGTTCTAGGGGAAGCACACAGCGCGCGCTACTCTATCCATCCGGGGTCGACAAAGATGTACCACAACCTCAGATCTTTGTATTGGTGGGACGACCTGAAGAGAGACGTTGCATAATTTGTTGCTCAGTGCCCGAGTTGTCAGAAGGTCAAGGTAGAGCACCAGAGGCCTGGTGGGTTGTTGCAGGCTATAGAGATTCTGACATGGAAGTGGGAGGTGATCAACATGGACTTCATTACAGGATTACCTCGCACCCAGAGGAAGCATGATTCTATCTGGGTTATCGTCGACAGTCGATTTAAATCAGCCCACTTTCTTCCCGTCAGGACGACTTTTTCGGCTGAGGATTATGCCAGACTTTACATCCGAGAGATCGTCAGACTGCATGGGGTCCCTATTTCTATCATATCTGACCGAGGAGCCCAGTTTACGGCTAACTTCTGGAGGTCTTTCCGTGGCGGATTAGGACGCAGTGAGCCTCGCGATCGCATTCCATCCTGCATCGACGGACAGGCAGAGCGTACTATCCAGACACTTGAGGATATGCTACGAGCCTATGTTATTGACTTCAGAGGTAGCTGGGAGGATCATTTGCCGCTGGTAGAGTTTGCCTATAACAACAGCTACCACTCCAAGATCGGATGGCGCCTTAAGAGGCCTTATATGGGAGGAAGTGCAGTCACCGATAGGCTGGTTTGATGTAGGAGAATACAGCTTAGTCGGTCCGACTTGGTTCAGTGGCGATGGATAAGGTGAAGCTTATCCAGAGCGGTTATCGATGACTCGAGTCGGCAAGTCGACGCAGATCATCGGCGTCGACATTTGGAGTTTGAGGTTGATGATTGGGTTTTTCTGAAGGTATCACCCATGAAGGGTGTGATGAGGTTTGGCAAGAAGGGGAAGCTCAGCCCAAGGTACATTGGGCCTTATCAGATTGTCCGTAGAGTAGGCAAGGTTGCCTATGAGTTGGATCTGCCGTCCGATCTGGAGGCAGTACATCTAGTTTTTCATGTTTCTATGCTGAGGAGATGTATCGGAGATCCGTCTAGAGTGCACCCGGTTGATGATGTCCAGGTGACAGAGGAATTATCGTATGAGGAGATCCCCGCAGCGATACTTGACCGACAGGTTAGATGACTGCGGACAAAGGATGTGGCTTCCGTCAAGGTCTTGTGGCGGAACGAGAATAGAGAGGAAATGACGTGGGAAGCAGATGAGGACATGAGGCAGAAGTATCCCCACCTATTCCCCACACCTCGAGGTAACTCACTTTCATACCGGTTAATTTAAATTGTCATATGTACTTAGGTATTACAGCCCATATGTGGCATTTTGCCAATTGTTCGAATTATGGGGACTATGTCGTTATCCGAGTTATTTTGAATCTTGGAGGAACATTCGACGAATGTTTCTAAGGGAGAATGTTATGCCCGTAGTTAGAATGCGTATGTGAGGACGTACGTACGAATGTATAGGCCCTAATTAGGGTAAGAATGATAGAATTGTTTTCCGACGAAAGTTATTTCGAATCTTGTGAAGGAATTTACGCTTTCAATATTTTTACGACTATGGAATTTTTCGGAAAGATAAAATATTTTGGACCAATAGGAGGGCGACATGTGTCACCCATGGATTGGTCCAAGTGGACGAAAATTGGTGGACAACTTGGCAAGACAAGTGGCCAACAAGTCTTGCCAAGTTGGCATGGCTTGGACGGCAAAATGGAAGGATTTGGGCAAGTCTTGCTTAGTCAAGACTTGCCTAACTTTTGTAAGACAAGTGTGGGAAGGCTCTTACACACTTCATCTCCACCCTACACTTGTGTTAATCCCCTCCCTTGGTTGTGCTATATAAACCCCCTAAGTATATGAAATCATCCACACTTAAACATTACAAGTCTTGAAAAATATTTTCCTCTCCCTTCATCCCTAGTTGATCTCGTCTAAACAGCCCCCTCCCCTACCTAAAGTTGTCCAAAAACTCTTAAACTTATAAGTGTTATTCCTTAGTATGTTAGGAAGATCACCAACCAAGAGTTAGATAAGATTTTCACACCCATAGCCTCTAAAACACCACCAAAACCGAAACTGGACAGTTTTGAAGACTAAGTGTTCTTCACCTTTTGGAGTCAAATTCTTGAATAGAAGTTGGTTGGAACTTCTAAGGGTAAACTATGGTGAGTTGGAACACAAGAAATTGGAGCTAAAACACAAAGGTTTGGAGCTAAGACTTGCTTTGAAACGACTTTAAAATCTTGGATATTGTTGGGCTAGTATTAAGGTAATGCGCCTTAGACTCTTTGTTACTTTGGACTTCTTTTACTTATTGTTATTTTGAAGGCGAGATAGTAAACCGCGTTACCGTTTGGGCGCGTAATCCCCTTCTTTTACTTATTGTTATTTTGAAGAAGATATAGTAAACCGTGTTACCGTTTGGGCGCGTAATCGCCTTCTTTTACTTATTGATATTTTGAAGGCGAGATAGTAAACCGCGTTACCGTTTGGGCGCGTAATCCCCTTCTTTTACTTATTGTTATTTTGAAGGCGAGATAGTAAACCGCGTTACCATTTGGGCGCGTAATCCCCTTCTTTACTTATTATATTTATGAAGGAGAGATTGTTAATCGCGTTCCGTTTGGGCGTGTTATCCCCTTCCTTACTTATCGGAATTTTTGCGCCACGTTAGTTACTATTATCGGGCTTTGTTAAAAATGAAGAATTGAGTAAAAACGGGGGAAGTGCTGCCCAATTTTCCGTAAACTAAGAGAAGTCTCACTTAGAAGAATTCCACGAAAAACTAGAAGTTAATAGTCATGTTTTGACTATTATAGGTTGACACTCTGCACGCGATATATCCGACTTGAAAAGTGGATTTAGCCGAGGAGGTATGTGATTCTTCCTATCCTTTTGAGCATGATATTTTCCAAATATATATATAGTACGGTAGACGTACGGGTGTTAGATTGAACTTGGTTTTACTTTGATATCTTTGGACTGAAGTTCTAAATAATAAGAATCTAGAATATTTCAAAAAGAGTTATGAATCATTTTCGGAAGAAAAGTAATACTGGGTTTTACAAAAAGCTTAAGGGTTATACTAGCTTTGTGGGAAGTTAAGTATAACGACTTAAAAGATAAGAAACGGTTTTTATTATTTGTTTATCAAATGCTTGAAATATTGTCTGAAGGTATGGTAAGTTGGTTTGATAGACATGTTATGATACCTCGTGTGTTAGTATCTTGTAACGCCTACGTAAGGAGGTGATTCTTGTTATGCTTATATTGTTCAACGATTAGTCGTTGTGCTCGATTATTGTGATGATTGTATAAAGAGGTTATTCTTATTGTGCTTATGTTGTTTAACGATAAGCCGTTATGCTAGTATTGTACCACCCACCTCTTGACATGTTATACCGGGGGTTAAGCTGCCCCCCGATGCGAGGAATGCCTCATGCGGGTCCAGGGGACCTATGCGGAGCTACGGGAGTTCCAGGTTAGTGTGCGAGGAATACCTCATGCGGTCTATGTGGCCATGCGGACTACGAGAGTCCAGGACGATGCCGAGGAGTAGCTACCCTCGATGCGGGGAATACCTCATGCGGGCCTAGGTGGCCTATGCGGACTGCGGGAGTCCAAGATTAGGCATGCATAATGATACTATGGGCGATTGGCCTTGCTTCGATCATTCGCGGCCTAGAAAAGACCTGTTACAGTATACCTATTATTGCTCTTGGTTGTGATGTGGCACTATGTGCAGTTAACTCGGTTGTTTTCATACATACTTGTGAATTGGTTTTAAAAATGTTATGGTTTTATATATGTGTATATATCTGTGCTTTCTGATTTCACATACTTGGTACTGTTATCGACCTCCTTCGGGGGGCTGCGTTCATGCCGCAGGTAAGGGAAGCAGGTAGCGGATCCTCAGTCTTAGGATCTTTACTCTGGTGTCAGGAACTTCATTTTTCCGGAGGCTCGACTTTTTGTATGGTTTTCCCTGGTGTTGTAGATGTTTTGTACATTCAGGGGTATGACGGGGCCCTGTCCCGTCGTAGTGTTTACATTTCCTTAGAGGTCTGTAGTCCTGTCGCATTTTGGGATTGTAACTGTTCACTATTGGGTAATGATATATATATGCCGAAAGGCAACTTTTCCTTGGATAGACTATTCTTACTTTTATTATTTCATGTCTTGGTTATGTTCCGCTGGTTACTCTGATGTTTAGCTACTTGGGTGTCCGGGTAAGGCACCAGTCACGGGCCCGGGAACGGGTCGTGACACTTGTGTTCCTTACTTACATTCTCTTAAACATGTCCTTGAATTACGGGGTGTAACATCAAGTCTCTTAACTTTTAAGAAAACAAGTTTCTTAACTTAGAATATCAAGCTTTCTTAACTTTAGAAATCAAGCTTCTTAACTTTAGAAATCAAGTCTTTCCAAATCAAGTATTCTATACTTTTAAATCAATTCATTTCTTCCTTTAAGAATCAAGTCCCATAACTTGAAAAATAAAGTCTCTTAACCTTTTAAGAATTTGAGGTTCATAGTCTTAAAACTTCATACATAAACTCTTTTAAATTAAGCAACATATACTTTGGTGCGTTGTGAATAAGTTATACTTATTTATAACGATCTTATTCAAGTAGCCATGATCTAGAAAATGTAATACAATTTTGTCTTATCTTAGCTTCTATGCAGATGGAGAGTTCTACTCATTTTAAATTTAATTAATTGTCATTACATTTTCCTTTATTAACGCTGCAATGGCTCGTTCGATACTTATTCTCATTCGTGTCGTAAATTAGCCAAGTCAACTTGGCTCCAAATACCTCCTAACGACTCTTACCAACATCCCCCATAAGACTTGGTAAGATCTTAGGATATCTTAGACATAACCTTTATGTAGAGTAAATCAACATACATACCTATTAACTTCTAAGAGTAGAAGGAATCATGAAATAGTACTACATGTATATTTCATACATAGAATCATGTCAAGAGAAGGAAGAGGTTCACATACCTCGCGACGATTATCGACAAATAGCAAAATGCTCCAAAGTACTTCAACCTTGATAGTTATTCCATCCTTCAAGTAGAATACGCTATTCTTAGTACTTCCACCTATAATGGCCATAATACGTCCATTAACATCTAGCTTCAATCGTAGAATATTTTAAGTGTAAAGTCACCAAATCCTACGGAAAATCGGGCATCACTTACTTTGTTTCTACGTACTTTGCCACCTTTTTCAAGGCCGAAAATCAGTAACCAAACACCACATTTAAGGCTCAATCAATTCAGCAAATACAAAGGGGATTACACGCCTTAACAGGACGTGTAAAATTCTGCCCCACTATTAATATAAAATTGTCAATTCCTTAAGGCACATTTTCGACAAAACACTATCCATAACAATATCACTTTCCTTACAATTCCTTTCAATCCAAGTCCTTAGTTCAACATGTTATATAGTCATAAACAACTTTAACAACTACAATTCCTTCTTTATATAACATGTGACGACTTAAACTAATAATCAAATCGAATTGTAATCTTAAGGGCTAAACATGCTAGTTTTCAGATTAGAGTTCTAATAGCCAATACACTTATCAAACTTCATAATATGTACCTCATGCTTGCTAATATCCATAACTACAATGATAAGAAATCTTTAATTGCTAAAACGACAAGATTTATACCTTTACAAGCCCTTAAAATTTCCAATATTCAAAGTTGCTCCTTAGCAATTCTTAGCTCCTTTTATTATGTTCCAATCCGCTCCAAGCACTCCTTAGAAGCTCATGAAGAACTTCTCTTCAATTTCCATCTTCAAAGTTGAAGAACACCTTAGGGTTTCGCCTTGCGACTAACGTAAAAACGTCATTTTTCCGAAATCTTTCTATTGAGATATCCTTACAATACCCTTAGGGACCTTGGGTTAAAGTCTTGTGAATTATGATCCACAATTGCAAAATTTTGTCTTCCATTATAGCCTAAAGCCGAGAGCTACAAGAACAACAAGACAAGTTTCTTGAAATTTTCTCTAAGTATAGAATGATCAAGTCTTGCACTACTAGTATGCTTATATAACACATTGGAGGGTCTAGATTATAACACATGTTAGATTTGGATGGAAGAGATCAAGCCAAGTGGCCCTTGGACTTAGTCAACAATATCAAGCTCTTTAATTAACAAGACTTGGTCTTTTATCATGGTAAATGACCATACTAATCTTGCATAATTTCGTCCAAGACGATGTGGGGATGGGTGCCACGTGTCGCCCTCCCATTCGTCCATAAAATTCCGTAACCCTCGTGGGTCCCACAAAACGTAAAATTCCTCGGGTGGGCCCCACGTGACCAAATCCATAAAAACAAATTTCCATAATGATAATACATTCCATAATCCTCAATTAATGCATTTTGAGAACCCAATTCTCCTCAACGAACATTTTTCCTTTCCGACGTTCGGAAGATTTTCTGTCGGAAAAACAATTCTTCCTTTCGTACTAATTTCAAGTCTTGTGTTCCTTACGTACATTCTCTTAAACATGTCCTGGACTTACGGGGTGTAACATTCTTCCCCCCTTAGAAACATTCATCCCCGAATGTTCTTTCGGAGTCCAATCTAATTAGATAGCGACATAGTCTCCTTTTACTACACCCTTCAAACAACATATGCCACCTATGGTCACATAACAATACTTATACTAAAATGTCAACCTTGGAACTCACGAAGCCAACTAGTCCATATTCATAATGACCTCAAAGTCTGTCGTAATCATCACTACTAGGTCTACTAGGGTCTGACGACTGTATCATCACCGGGCAAATCTCATATACCCGCTCAGCTACCACCCAGACACCCAATGGTGTAGCTACCTCGAAAGGTCCTTACAGATTCGGGCTCTATTCCTTTACACTTGGTCGCTATCTTTCTTACTGGTCGCACTCTTTCCGTACTTCCCACTCATTCTAGCATACATACATAACCCCTATACCGATTCTGGCCCCCAATCTTTTGGAGTCACTCTTTTAAACAACATAAGGCCATTTCCGGCTCTCACGACCTGGTTCCGGTGGAACGCGTCCACGAACCCGTAAGACAATTAACTAGACTTGGGCCTTGCACCCTCGTGACCCTGTCATGTAGCGGAACTACTACCAACTGATCCCACTCTATTTCAGGCTATGGGGCGACCCGTAACAGGTCCTCACCCCGACCCACCGTCGCACTTAACTCTTACTCTTAGTCTGAATAAAATCTTATTGCCCGAGAAGACCTTATATACCTAAGGTCTCGGCGGTTATCAATATTCTTAGGCTCGCATTTTTCATGCACCAAGACTACCTTATCCGTCCCCCCGTAAACGGGTACAATAACATCTCATAATACCATAACCATGTTGTCTTGATCACAACAACCATTACTTACTCCATACGGACCTCATCCGTACAATTCTCTTTAAGCCTACTACGCAGCTTAATCTATTAACATGACATTCTGTTAAGTTCCTTAACATGACTTCTTAAGGGTTCACTACCCTATCAGACAACTCATCATTTCCCAATTATCTCAAAATAAAACATAAGACCTTGGCGAGAATTCATTAATTGTTCCATACCTACTCGGTATCTAGTTAGTCCTCACCAACTCTTGGTAATCTAAAACCATTCTAGGTAACCCATAAATGACCCTCATACACAACTCGTATAGTTGTATGTGACAATACCAACTATACTACAATCATTACCAACCTGGTACGCAATCCACATAGTCCTTCCTGGGTCACTGTTGCCTTTCTCAAAGCTGCAATCAACACAACTCGTTAGGGGGAGACGACCCTAACAACACAGCTCTATCGCACGATCTCAGAGTGAGAAGAATGGAAACCAATCCTAAATGTCCTGCAACCTCCTGATTATAGATGTGGTGCACAACACACCGATAATCAAGACTCTACTAGACACGGTCTGTAGACACTTTCCGAGGACTAACTGCTCTGATACCACTTTTGTCACGACCCGACCACGGGCCGCGACTGGTGCCCTACCTGGGCACCCTTCTATTCATACAAAATAATAAACTGCGGAAGATAAATAACACTTTTTTTTATCAAAACTAAGGCCAAGCCGATAAGGCTGCCATAACATAAAAATTACCCGAAAGGGTCTACACTGTTTAATAATGTAAAAACAACTCTAGTCAGTCCAGCCCACAGATGAATACAGACCTCAAAGATTTGGACAAAAACTATGACGGGACAAGGCCCCGCCGTACCCCTGAATATACATAACCATGACGACAAGATCCGGAACATTGGAGCCATCTCAAAATGCTGAACCAGGATCCTAAGCTCGCGGATCCACAACTGTGTACCTAAATGTTATACCCCGTATTTCCAGGGTATGTATGTGGGGACGTACGTACGAGAATACGACAGAAATTTTGGAAAGAAAGAAAGGTGTGATTTTTCGACGGAAAAGTTTCCGGGTTTTGTGAAGGAAAAAGGTTCGTTAGTGGGAATTGGATTCCCAGATTTGGTATTTGGACTTCTTGGATTATATTAGAATTATGAGATTTTATTTTCGGAAATGGTCACGTGGGGCCCACGGGAGAAATTCTGGTTTTGTAGGCCCACTTTGTTTTTGAGATTTTCGGTATTTTGGATATTTTGGAATCTGAAATATTTTGGGCCAGTCTGGGGCGACACGTGTCACCCCCTTGAGTGGCCATGTGGGCCGAAATTGGTGGGACAAGTGGCTAGCCACTTGTCCCCTTGGCCGATTTTGCCATGACACTTGGAGAGCAAATCGTTGGCCATGTGGTGTGGTGGGACCCACAAACACATGGCCCAATATTTACCACACACTTGCATAAGATCTTGACCCTTAATTCCTCTATAAATACCCCCTTAAGTTGAAGACCAATTTCATCCCACACTTAAGTCTTCCAAGGCTAAAATATCCCCTCGCCTTTGTAGTCTTGTTTCGTCCCCCTCCCCCTCTTGTGTAGAAAATACTTTGTGTATTGTTGTATAATCCCAAATACCTTGGCCTAGTATCCCTAGTAGTATTCCAAAGTTATTTTAATACTAGGAGCCCGGAAATGCTACTTTATTCCAATAGTCGCAAAGTGAAACCCTAGAAAAATCTTCCTAGCGTGGTTGAAGTGTTAAGAGAAGTTGTTTAGAAACTTCTAAGGGTCTCTTGGAGCGGGTTGGAGCGTAAGGAATTGGAGCTAAACGTTGCTCAGGATCGACTTATAATCTTGGATAATTTTGGGCTTATCGAGGTAATGATCTTTACCCCCCCCCCTATTGTAATTGGATATTACATGTGGTAGTAATGTATAGTTGAGTATACTATATGTAGAATGAATATTATAAAGGATTGAATCAGATTTACAATGGATGTATTTACAGAGACTTGTGTAGTATATCCGTGAAGTAGAATTGAACACGTCAGGTTAGGCGTGTAATCCTCGAGTTGTTGGCACAGTAGCGGTCTGAGTAGGAGGAGATTTATGTGGTTACGGGGAGGTGCTGCCGAATTTTCTGTAGAATAAGGAATCTTGTATTTAGAATATTCTACGAAGAGATATAGAAGTTGATAGACGTTTTATGACCATTATAGGTGGAAGTACTACGAGTAGCGTATTCTACTTGAAGGGTGGAAAAGGCTAGCAAGGTTGTAGTACTTGGAGCATTTTGCTAATGGTCGATAATCGTCGCGAGGTATGTGAACCTCTTCCTATCTTTTCTAGCATGATTGTTGTGAACTATGTAGTACGGTAGACGTACATGTTCTAAGTGAATTTGGTTGGTTTACTGATTTTAAAAGATAAAGGACTTGACTTATATTTTGTTACACCCCGTATTTACAGGACATGTTTTAAGAACGTACGTAAGAACTCACAGTTTTAAAATTTGAGACTTGTAAAAATTTATCGGAATTATGAAATTGTCGGAAAACGTACTATTGTGACGAATGGGAGGGCGACACGTGTCACCCCCCTTATAGTTGCCTTGGACGAAATGCCATGGACAAAATGGTCATTGACCATAGTCTTGGATGACTAAGTCTTGCAAGTTGTAGCATGAGAAAATTGACTAAGTCAAAGGACCCACATTAGTCTTGATATTTAATAAGACTACATCCAAGCCTCACATTTGTTTATATCTTGCCCCTCCATTTCACTATATAATACTAGTAGTGCTAGACAAGCTTAAACACTTAGCCAAAATTTCACTAAAATTGAAGAGCAAGAGAGCATTGCTCTCGGGTTTGCTCCTCTCTACACAAAAGAATTTTTGTTTGTTATCCATTTAGCTCCACACTTTAAACCAAGGTTCTTGAGTGTATTGTAAGCATATCTCAATAGAAAATCTCGGAAAAAGATAGTTTTCGGGTTAGTCGCAAGGTGAAAACCTAGTGGCTTTTCTAGGTTTTGGTTGGAAGTTTGAAGGAAATTGGTTGGTGTTGTTCTAAGGGTCTCAAATAGCGGATTGAAGTGTCTCGAAGAGTCTCTAAGTTGCTAAGGAGCGACTTCGGATTTGGAGTTGGATTGAGATTCGTTGAGGTATAATCTTGTCTCTTAATTAGTGTTACAAGATTTTATATATATTGTTGTTGCTAGCTTTACGTGTTGCTAGCATGAAGTTGATATGTTGAAGTTCATAGGTATTATGGATTGCTTGTAGCCTTAGAATCCGAAATGTAATGTAAGCCATGTGAAGTTGGATTACAAATTGGTCGTTTATTTGAATCGTCGCATGTTAACTACTTGGAGATTATAGCAGTTATAATCGTTGGCGACTTAATATCATGTTAGGCTAATAACTTGGATTGAAATGGAAATTGGATAAGAATTGATGTTGTAGTACTTCAAGTTAGCCGAATTGGCCTTGTAAGTTGTATTAATTTTATATCGTTTGTGGGGCGGAATTTTACACGTCTAGTAGGCGTGTAATCCCCTATTGTTGATTGCATTGATTGGGCCTTAAATGTGGCGTGTTTGGTTATTGAATTCGGCCTTGAAAAAGGTGGCAAAGTAAGTAGAAACAAAGGAGGTGCTGTCCGATTTTCCGTATTTTTTAGTGACTTAGCGCTTAGAATATTCTACGTTTGAAGTGAAAGGTTAATGAACGTATTGTGACCATAATAGGTTGAAGTACTAAGTATAGCGTATCCTACTTGAAGGATGGATTAGCTATCAAGATTGAAGTACTTTGGAGCATTTTGCTACTTGTCGATAATCGTCGCGAGGTATGTGAACCTTTTCCTTCCTTTGGCATGATTCAATGTATGGAATATACCGGTGGTATCATTTCATGTTTCCTTCTACTCTTAGAAGTTAAGAGGTAGTTGTGTGATTTACTCTATGTAGAACTTCTCCTATCTTTTGAGCATGACTAGTTGCACGTATGTAGTACGGTAGACGTACCACACCTTGATGTCCTTTACTAGTTTTATAAGTAGCCAAGTCGGGTGAGTTAGGAGATTAACTCACTTCTTTGAAAGTATTAAGGATGTCTAATGTTTTATTAAAGTTAAGGGACTTGAAGAGTTTTAAAGTATGTGATACTTGTTCCGTTTTAAACGTATAAGTCCCTTGGATAGGAAATTATAATTTGGCTAAGGTATAAGGTGAATATAACGACTTTATGGGAAGTTGGTCATATTTGCTTTATGGAAAGATAAATGACTTGATATCTTAAGGTTAAGAGACTTTATTTTTTTTCCAGGATTAGGAGACTTGATTCTTAAAGGAAGAAATGAATTGATTTACTTGATTTACAAGTATAGAATACTCGATTTGGAAAGACTTGATTTCTAAAGTTAAGAAACTTGTTTTCTTGAAAGATAAGAGACTAATTGTATTTTTTAAAGGTTAAGAGAATTGATTTGAAAGTATTTAATACTTGGTTTTAAAAAGCATAAGTCTCTTGGTTATAAAAGGAATGAGTTTGTCTAAAATCATAAAGGGTTATAACGGCTTTATGGGAAGTTGGTTATAACGGCTTTATGGAAGGTTAAGAGAATGGTTTTCTCTAATAAGGTAAGCAAAGAAATAACTTGATTTAAGGAAGGGCAATTTGATTTAAAGGTATCACTTGCTTAAAGTTTTTAAGAATGAAGTCACTTGATTTAGAAGCCGGTAAATGTATTTCTAAAAAGGTATCGTGACTTGTTTTGAAGGTAGATATGACTTGATACTACGGTCGTTAGTATCTTGGAAGTTTTATTTGAAAAAGAGTCTTTCTAAAGGAGTAGAGGCGCGTAGTACTTGGGGTTAAATTCCCGGATTTTTATGTGAGAAACGGAAGTGCCATGAGTTTATAAAAATGGAAGTCAAAAGGTTTAATGAACTTGCCGGTGTTTGCTTGTGATAGCTTTAAGTGCAAGAATTATATGTTACGTTGTCGTGACTCTAAGTTGGAGGGCCGACTGTCTTGTTATAAGTTTACTTGGACGTACCGACAGTGATGTGGGATTCCACGGGTATGCTTCCAATATGATTGATCCTTGGACATGCTTATACGATGTGGGATTCCGGGGCATGTGACCAGGATGCGGGTTAGATGCCCGGACATTTTATTGGACGTACCGGCAGTGATGGGGGATTCCACGGGTATACTTCCATTGTGATTGATCTTGACCATGCTTATACGATGAGGGATGCCGGGGCATGCAGCCAGGATGCGGGTTAGATGCCCGCGTGTTTTATTACTCCATGGCCATGCTTATACGATGTGGTATTACGTGGCATGCGTCCATGTTATATTATTACTCCACGGGCTAGCTCCCATGAAGACTGCACTACGATGAGGACGCCGAGGCACGTTATGGCCATGCTTATACGATGTGGGATTCCGGCATGCGCGCGTTATATATATATATATATATATATATATATATTATTGTGTATGTCTGTGCGCCGCAGTGGTGGGATGCCACGGGCGTGTCACATGGTTATATGTTACACCTACGGCTGCCGGCAGTGATGTGGGATTCCACGGGCAGGAGATATATATACATGTGTTGTGTATGTGTACGCCGACAGTGAGGTGGGATGCCACGGGCGCGTCACATGGTTATATTTTACACTTATTGTTGTCGGCAGTGATGGGGGATTCCACGGGCACGCTTTGAACTTAATGATTTTTCCTAATCATGTACATAAGAATGTGACTATAACTTTTATTGAAAATGGGAAAAGATAATAAGGTGCGATTACGTTCATAAGTGGTAATGACACGGCAGGATCTGGTATGTATTTTTATACTTGTCCCTGTCATTCTTTTACGCTTTGATCCGCATCAGACGTTATTTCCGTTCCATATTCGCACTGTTGTTATCGACTTCTTCGGGGCTGCGTTCATGCCCGCAGGTTTTAGGTACCCAGGTTGATGATCCTTGCTCTTAGGATCTCGGTTCAGTTTTTGGGAAAAAGCTCCATTTGCTCCGGAGGCTTATTTCTTGGTACGGTTTTCCCTGAGGTAGTAGATTCATGTATATTAACGGGTATGGCGGGGCCCTGTCCCGCCACAGTTGTTATGTTAAAACTCTTAGAGGTCTGTAGTCACGTATTTTGGGTCAGTTTGTAAAGGAAACGAGGCAACTGCTTCGGTTGTATATATGTATGTCCAGGAAGGTAGCCCTATCGGCTATCCTGTTGTTTTATTTTTGTTGATTTATTTATAAGTTTCATGTATGTTCCCGATTATCTCTCGATGTATACTGTAAGGTGCCTGTGTAGGGCACTCCGCGCCCGGTCGGGTCGTGACAAAAGTGGTATCAGAGCAGTTAGTCCTCGGAAAGTGTCTACAGACCGTGTCTAGTAGAGTCTTGATTATCGGTGTGTTGTGCACCACATCTATAATCAGGAGGCTGCAGGACATTTAGGATTGGTTTCCATTCTTCTCTCTTTGAGATCGTGCAGTAGAGCTGTCCTAGTAGGCTGAATCCTCTCTGACCCCTTCTTATGTAACAGTTATGCCTCCACGGAAGGCGACCAGGACCCAGAAGGGCAAGGCAGCAGCAGGAGCTGCTAGGGGTACGCAGAGGGTTATCAGGACTCGGGCACAGACTATGCCTGAGGTAGTAGGCGGATCGGCGAGCTCAGCCACGCCGGCGATATTAGAGGAGCCGAGAGCGGCAGTAGCTCCAGAGGTTCCGGTACCCGAGCCTCCAGTCCCGCAGCAAAGGCGAGTTTAGAGATTATGGAGAGCGGTCGGGCTTTGACTAGCATAGTGGTAGGCAAAGGCCGAAAATGTAGCTAACCCTAGAGCCGACAGTTTGAGGATTCGGGATTTTCTGGGTTGTAGTCCACCCGAGTTTTATGGTTCGAGATCTGAGGATGATCCTCAAGAGTTCGTTCGGCAGCTACAGCGGACTATGCAGGTGCTTAGGGCCTCGGAGACAGAGTCAGTTGTGTTAGCTTCTTACCGGTTACGCGATATTGCGTTGAACTGGTTTGAGTCTTGGGAGCTGTCGAGAGGTGTGGGTGCTCGTCCGGCAGTTTGGGATGAGTTCACGGAGGCCTTTCTTGATCACTTTTTGCCTCCTGAAATGAGGAGAGCCCGTGTTGATAGGTTCTTGTCATTGAGGCAGAATGGGAGGACCATCAGGGAATACAACCTGGAGTTTGACTCGTTGGCCAGGTATGCGCACACTATTGTGGCTGATATGGCGGACAGAGTTCACCGCTATGTGATGGGGCTAGACCGTCATATGATTACCGCATGCCTGGGAGTGGCCCTTCAGCCCGGTATGGATATTGCCAGGATGCAAGCTTATGCGCAGGGGATAGAGGACAGAGAGAGAGAGGGTCAGCTAGACTCAGGCCAGCCCAAGAGGGCCAGGACGGCAGGGTTCCAGGGTAACTTTCGAGGCGGACAACCTCAACAGCAGACTAGGTCTACATCTCAGCCGGCACAGAGTGCTCCTTCCCGGTCTTCTGGCCGGAGGTTTGGTCGCCGGGGATATTCGGGAGCAGGTCAGGGCTCTAGGGCTACAGGTTCACAGATGTTCGAGAATAGTAGCCAGGGGAAGCCACCTTTGCCCCGGTGTGGTCACTGTAGTAGATTCCATTTTGGGGAGTGTCGTACTACTTCGACAGCTTGTTATGCTTGCGGCCAGCAGGGCCATTTCGTGAGAGACTGTCCGACCAGAGGTGGCACTGGTGGGATAACGCCTTCCATAGCTAGGCAGGATGTTTATGCACCGGCAGGCCGTGACAGAGGTCGTGGTGGAAGTTCCCAGTTTTAGCGGTCCTTTGAACCGCCTATATGATTTCAGGTATGTCTTTGGCCCTTTAGAAACTTGTATGCATGATAGAGTTGTGGTATGTTTAAGTGACATGAACAGATTATATTGAGACCATGTATATGTTAGAAAGAGTTGGGAGTACGAAAAGATAATCTCTTTTGGGCTTACGATGGACAGATATGCGTGTGCGAGGTATTAGGGCCATGTGTGGCATTGTTGGTATGTCGGGGTTGTGAAAGGAAACTATGTCGCTAATTATAAGTTTGGCTCCGAAAGAACATTCGGGGACGAATGTGTCTAAGGGGGAAAGAATGTTACACCCCGTATTTACAGGACATGTTTTAAGAACGTACGTAAGAACTCACAGTTTTAAAATTTGAGACTTGTAAAAATTTATCGGAATTATGAAATTGTCGGAAAACGTACTATTGTGACGAATGGGAGGGCGACACGTGTCACCACCCCTTATAGTTGCCTTGGACGAAATGCCATGGACAAAATGGTCATTGACCATAGTCTTGGATGACTAAGTCTTGCAAGCTGTAGCATGAGAAAATTGACTAAGTCAAAGGACCCACATTAGTCTTGATATTTAATAAGACTACATCCAAGCCTCACATTTGTTTATATCTTGCCCCTCCATTTCACTATATAATACTAGTAGTGCTAGACAAGCTTAAACACTTAGCCAAAATTTCACTAAAATTGAAGAGCAAGAGAGCATTGCTCTCGGGTTTGCCCCTCTCTACATAAAAGAATTTTTGTTTGTTATCCATTTAGCTCCACATTTTAAACCAAGGTTCTTGAGTGTATTGTAAGCATATCTCAATAGAAAAATCTCGGAAAAAGATAGTTTTCGGGTTAGTCGCAAGGTGAAAACCTAGTGGCTTTTCTAGGTTTTGGTTGGAAGTTTGAAGGAAATTGGTTGGTGTTGTTCTAAGGGTCTCAAGTAGCGGATTGAAGTGTCTCGAAGAGTCTCTAAGTTGCTAAGGAGCGACTTCGGATTTGGAGTTGGATTGAGATTCGTTGAGGTATAATCTTGTCTCTTAATTAGTGTTACAAGATTTTATATATATTGTTGTTGCTAGCTTTACGTGTTGCTAGCATGAAGTTGATATGTTGAAGTTCATAGGTATTATGGATTGCTTGTAGCCTTAGAATCCGAAATGTAATGTAAGCCATGTGAAGTTGGATTACAAATTGGTCGTTTATTTGAATCGTCGCATGTTAACTACTTGGAGATTATAGTAGTTATAATCGTTGGCGACTTAATATCATGTTAGGCTAATAACTTGGATTGAAATGGAAATTGGATAAGAATTGATGTTGTAGTACTTCAAGTTAGCCGAATTGGCCTTGTAAGTTGTATTAATTTGATATCGTTTGTGGGGCGGAATTTTACACGTCTAGTAGGCGTGTAATCCCCTATTGTTGATTGCATTGATTGGGCCTTAAATGTGGCGTGTTTGGTTATTGTATTCGGCCTTGAAAAAGGTGGCAAAGTAAGTAGAAACAAAGGAGGTGCTGTCCGATTTTCCGTATTTTTTAGTGACTTAGCGCTTAGAATATTCTACGTTTGAAGTGAAAGGTTAATGGACGTATTGTGACCATTATAGGTTGAAGTACTAAGTATAGCGTATCCTACTTGAAGGATGGATTAGCTATCAAGATTGAAGTACTTTGGAGAATTTTGCTACTTGTCGATAATCGTCGCGAGGTATGTGAACCTTTTCCTTCCTTTGGCATGATTCTATGTATGGAATATACCGGTGGTATCATTTCATGTTTCCTTCTACTCTTAGAAGTTAAGAGGTAGTTGTGTGATTTACTCTATGTAGAACTTTTCCTATCTTTTGAGCATGACTAGTTGCACGTATGTAGTACGGTAGACGTACCACACCTTGATGTCCTTTACTAGTTTTATAAGTAGCCAAGTCGGGTGAGTTAGGAGATTAACTCACTTCTTTGAAAGTATTAAGGATGTCTAATGTTTTATTAAAGTTAAGGGACTTGAAGAGTTTTAAAGTATGTGATACTTGTTCCGTTTTAAACGTATAAGTCCCTTGGATAGGAAATTATAATTTGGCTAAGGTATAAGGTGAATATAACGACTTTATGGGAAGTTGGTCATATTTGCTTTATGGAAAGATAAATGACTTGATTTCTTAAGGTTAAGAGACTTTATTTTTTTTCCAGGATTAGGAGACTTGATTCTTAAAGGAAGAAATGAATTGATTTACTTGATTTACAAGTATAGAATACTCGATTTGGAAAGACTTGATTTCTAAAGTTAAGAAACTTGTTTTCTTGAAAGTTAAGAGACTAATTGTATTTTTTAAAGGTTAAGAGAATTGATTTGAAAGTATTTAATACTTGGTTTTAAAAAGCATAAGTCTTTTGGTTATAAAAGGAATGAGTTTGTCTAAAACCATAAAGGGTTATAACGGCTTTATGGGAAGTTGGTTATAACGGCTTTATGGAAGGTTAAGAGAATGGTTTTCTCTAATAAGGTAAGCAAAGAAATAACTTGATTTAAGGAAGGACATTTGATTTAAAGGTATCACTTGCTTAAAGTTTTTAAGAATGAAGTCACTTGATTTAGAAGCCGGTAAATGTATTTCTAAAAAGGTATCGTGACTTGTTTTGAAGGTAGATATGACTTGATACTACGGTCGTTAGTATCTTGGAAGTTTTATTTGAAAAAGAGTCTTTCTAAAGGAGTAGAGATGCGTAGTACTTGGGGTTAAATTCCCGGATTTTTATGTGAGAAACGAAAGTGCCATGAGTTTATAAAAATGGAAGTCTAAAGGTTTAATGAACTTGCCGGTGTTTTCTTGTGATAGCTTTAAGTGCAAGAATTATATGTTACGTTGTCGTGACTCTCAATTGGAGGGCCGGCTGTCTTGTTATAAGTTTACTTGGACGTATCGACAGTGATGTGGGATTCCACGGGTATGCTTCCATTATGATTGATCCTTGGACATGCTTATACGATGTGGGATTCCGGGGCATGTGACCAGGATGCGGGTTAGATGCCCGGACATTTTATTCGACGTACCGGCAGTGACGGGGGATTCCACGGGTATACTTCCATTGTGATTGATCTTGGCCATGCTTATACGATGAGGGATGCCGGGGCATGCAGCTAGGATGCGGGTTAGATGCCCGCGTGTTTTATTACTCCATGGCCATGCTTATACGATGTGGGATTCCGGGGCATGCGACCATGTTATATTATTACTCCATGGGCTAGCTCCCCATGAAGACCTGCACCTACGATGAGGGATGTCGAGGGCACGTTATGGCCATGCTTATACGATGTGGGATTCCGGGGCATGCGGCCGCGTTATATATATATATATATATATATATGTTGTGTATGTACGCCGACAGTGAGGTGGGATGCCACGGGCGCGTCACATGGTTATATGTTACACCTACTAGTCGGCGGTGATGCAGGATTCCACGCAAAGAGATATATATATGTGTTGTTTTTGTACGCCGACAGTGAGGTGGGATGCCACGGGCGCGTCACATGGTTATATTTTACACTTATAGATGTCAGCAGTGATGGGGTATTCCACGGGCATGCTTTGATATTTGTGTGACGTGATCGCGTCCCAGATTGGGCCGGGTAGTATATGCGTCCCTCCATAAGGGGCCGGATTATGTTATGAAAGTTAAGTAAGTTATATGGTAATGAACTTAATGATTTTTCCTAATCATGTACATAAGAATGTGACTATAACTTTTATTGAAAATGGGAAAAGATAATAAGGTGCGATTAAGTTCATAAGTGGTAATGACACGCACAGATCGGTATGTATTTTTATACTTGTCCCTGTCATTCTTTGTACGCTTTTTGATCTGCATCAGACGTTATTTCCGTTCCATATTCGGTACTGCTTTCTGACCTTCGCCGTGCTGCGTTATGCCCGCAGGTTTTAGGTACCCAGGTTGGTGATCCTTGCTCTTAGGATCTCGGTTCAGTTTTTGGGAAAAAGCTCCATTTGCTCCGGAGGCTTATTTCTTGGTACGGTTTTCCCTGAGGTAGTAGATTCATGTATATTCAGGGGTATGGCGGGGCCCTATCCCGCCACAGTTGTTATGTTAAAACTCTTAGAGGTCTGTAGTCACGTATTGTGGGTCAGTTTGTAAAGGAAAGGAGGCAACTACTTCGGTTGTATATATGTATGTCCAGGAAGGTAGCCCTATCGGCTATCCTGTTGTTTTATTTTTGTTGATTTATTTATAAGTTTCATGTATGTTCCGCTGATTATCTCTGATGTATACCTGTAAGGGTGCCTGTAGTAGGCACCATGCCCTGGCCTCGGTCGTGACATATTTAACTTGATATGATATATGAAGAACTCAAATTGTGTAGAAAGTTGTGAAACCTCATTCGCGAGAAATGAGTATTTGGTCTTTAAAAGGAATTTGATTTCTAAAAGAAAAGTGACTTGAGGAATTGAAGAGTTTTTGGTTTAAAAGAGAGACATGGTTTTGTCTTAAATTGGTTTAAAACATAAAGTTTTATAATGACTTTATGGGAAGTTAGTTATAACGACTTTATGAAAGCAAAAGAATGGTTTTATCATTGGTTTTAAAATGGTAACTTGATTTAAGTATAGGTTACTTGTTTTGAAAAGAGTAAAGTAATTTGGTTTAAAAAGGAAATGTGTTTTTGATACTACGAGTATTAGTATCTTTTACGTAAAAAGAGGTCTTTTTGAAAGAATGAAAGTGGGTATTATTTTTGGGTTTGAAACCCGTATTGTTGACATAAAATGAAAGTACCTTGAGTTGTGTGTAACTTGCCTATGTTTGCGTATGATAGCCTTGTTGTGCCAGTATTGTATTTTTATACCACCGCGTCTCCGATGGAGTAGGTTGATTTGTTATAATCTTACTTGGACGTCACAGCGATGTGGAGGATTCCACGTGCGCTCGTTGATAGCGTTATTCCATGGACTAGCTCTCCGCGAGGTTTTACCGATTCGGCCTTGGTATCCGGTGGTTGGCTTTCGTGCCCCGCCTCGTGGCTGATTCGGCCTTAGTACACAGTAGTTAGCCTTCGCACTTGCCACGTTCAGTTTAGTTGCGAAGTCTCGTGACACGACAATGGTACACTGGTCGACTTCAGACTTGCCCCGTCGACTTCGTGATTTGGTTGCATAGTATTGTTAGTACGGCCTTGGTATCTAGTAGTTGGCTTTCGTACTTGCCCCGGTCAGTCGATGATGCGGCTTTGGTATCTGGTAGTTAGCCTTTGTACTTGCCCCGTACGGTTTTATGACACAGGTGGGACCTGGTGTTCATGTGTACTCCTTGGTGTTTTTCTATCATAGACTGCCGACAGAGAGGAAGGAATTCCACGGGCACGATTGATATTGTGGGCGTGAGACCCATAGTTATATTTGAGTGATGACTTTGAGGGCGTGAGTCCCTGACTTGACGTGATTGCTTACATATTATGTACTGTAGTTTGGTTATCATATATGTCTCCTGTTTTATATAGACTACTATGATTTCATTTACAGTATTTTCAGTTTCACATACTTGGTACCTGTTGTACTGACCTCCTTCGGGGGGTTGCGTTCTTGCCGCAGGTAGAGGTACATCGGTTGTGGATCCCCGCTCATAGGATAACAGTTCAGCATTTTGGGAAGCTCCGTTTCTCCGGAGGCCTATCTTTGGTATAGTCCCCTGTCAGTGTAGTTACTTGTACATTCAGGGGTATGGCGGGGCCCTGTCCCGTCATAGTTATGGTTACATTCTTAGAAGTGCTGTAATCTTGTTGTGGGGTTTGTAAAAGGATTTAACTGTTCAGTTTGACATTTATATGTATATATTCAGGAAGGTGACCGTTTTGGTTAGCATGTTTCATACTTTATGTCTTGTCTCATGTTTTAGTTTTTATTTCTGCTGATTTTCTCTGATGTTGTATCACTAGGGTGCCCGGGGTAAGGCACCGATCGCCCGAGGTCGGGTCGTGACAAAAGTGGTATCGTGAGCCGTTAGTCCTCGGAAAGTGTCTCTTGACCGTATCTAGTAGTCTTGATTATCGGCGTGTTGCGCACCACACCTATAATCATGAGGTGCAGGATATTTAGGATTGGTTTCTATTCTTCTCACTCGAGATCGTGCCTTAGAAATGTTGTAAGTTGGACCCTCCGACGTAATTCTTTTATATCGCTTATGTCACGACCTGCCCGGTTCGTGGATCGTGCCTTACCCGCACCCAAGTAGTCATACATCGAGTAATCAACGGAATATAAAAACAAGACATGAAACAGATTGTAAAATGAGACATGCTTTATACGAAGAAAACTTGCCTTTCGGCATATATATATAACCCAAGTTCGCAGATTACATCCCAACTGTACAATAGGACTACTGCACTCAGGAAGTAAACAACTATGGCGGGACGGGGCCCGCCATACCTGAATGTACAAAAACTATCTACAATACAGGAGATCATACCCAAAAGTAGAGCCTCGAGAAGATGGAGCTCCCGACACCAACGCAAAGATCCTAAGGATGTGGATCTAGCACCGCTTGCCCTTACTGCGCATGAACGCAGCTTCAAGGAGGTCAAGACAACAGTACCAAGTATGTGAAAGCGTAAAGTACTTAAATGAAATCAAAGTATTTAAAGCCATTGCAAATACAATCGATTCAATTGCACATAGTGCCACAACATAAGCAAGAGCAACATAGATATATCAGAATCGTCTTTCCTAGGCCGCGAATGATCGAAGCAAGGCCAATCGCCCATAGTATCATTATGCCTAGTCCCGGACTTCCGCAGTCCGCATAGTCACACATGCACCGCGTGAGGTATTCCTCGACGGGGTAGCTAACCCCAGACTCCTCGACTCCCGCACCGCATAGTCTCAATAGACCGCATAGTCACCTGCACCGCATAGGCATCCCCGTCGGGCTAAAACACCGAATGATCAATCACGAGCTCCGCACTCCGCATAGTCTCACATACCGCATAGGCCGTATAGACCCGCATCAAGGGTGGCAAGCCCTCGGTATAACCAGTCAAGGGGGTAGGTGATATAATAACAGTACAACTGACTTACCGTCTAGCAACGTAAGCACAACAAGAATGACCCCCTTTCACAACATCATAAGACACTAACACACATAGCATCATAGTATGTCTATTTATCAAACAATCGTAACATACCTTACAGAAATCAATACAAGGTTTTATTAAGCAATTTAGTAAACAGTTCTTTTTATCATTCTTAAGTTGTTATACCTAACTTCCCATAAAGCTAGTATAACTCTTACGCTTTTGTTTAAAAACCAACTGTTTCTCTTCTGTTAAAAATGATTCAGTATTCTTTTGAAATGCTTCAAGATCTTTTATTATTCAGGCTTAAGTCAAAAGACATTGCCGTAGTTATTATTCAGGCTTAAGTCAAAAGACATTTCCGTAATTATTATTCAGTTAACACTCGTACGTCTACCGTACTATATATATATTTAAAATATCATGCTCAAGAGTATAGGAAGAATCACATACCTTCTCGGCGAAAACCACCTGCCAAGTTGAATATGTCGCGCGCAGAGAATCAACCTATAATAGTCAGACACGTCTATCAACGTCTAGACTACTCTGTAAACAGTTCTAAGCAGAGGGTCCTTTATTCTACGGAAAATCAGGCAGCACTTCCCTACCCGGTGAGCTACTCAAGTCTACTGTGAAAACAGTCCTATGTAAGTACAGTTCTATATTCTTCTTTTAAACCCTTCTACTGCGATAACAGTTCAATTCTATTCTTTACTATCCTTCTAAGTATTTATACTTATTCATATACTTCTACAGTATATATTCTCTAGTTACAAAAGAAGGATAAGATTATTTACCTCGGTAAGCCCAATAATATCCTAGATAATACGTCGATCCTGAGCAAGGTTTAGCTCCTAATTTGTACGCTCCGAAAGCTCCAAGAACCCTTAGAAGTTCTTCACAACTTCTACTAAGTACTAAGGGATTTGGGCTAGGGTATTTTGGGCATTATAACAATACTAGAAGGCAAATTTTCTACCAAGGGAGGGGGGGTAGGTTTCGGCTAGGCTAGGGGGGGTTGCCTCGGCCAAGCTTCACTAAAGGGGGGGGGGGTGTGTTGGACGAAAATGCTCAAGGGAGAGGAGAGGATTTTCAAGACTTGGAGAAAGATTTGTGGATGAGGAACTCTTCATCTTAAGGGGGGTATTTATAGGTCAAGAAGTGGCCAACCAAGGGCCAAGATGATGCCAAGTGCAAGGCAAGTGTAAGGTCAAGATTAGGGCAAGTGTCCTTAGCCAACTTGCACACAAAATATCCTACCAACTCCATGACAAAATAGGCCATCCAATTCGTCCCATTTCCGCCTCAAGTCCGCCAACTAGAGGGTGACAAGTGTCGCCCTCTCGTTGGTCCAAAATGTTTCGTCTCTCGGAAAAATCCGCAAAAATAATAAATGACATAGCCGGAATTTACCCTACGCGAGTTTAGTAAAACGTTTCGTCGAAAAACGATTCTTTTAGCGAGTTGGGCACAAACTTTTTCGTCCAAGGTCTTTTACTTAGGCTAACATTTGTACGTACACCCTCACGTACATACTCTGGAAATACGGGGTATAACAAGTTATGCTCGCGAAGGCAACGAGGCCCGTGGCGGCAAGGCATCGAGAGAGCCGCGGGAACACGAGGAGTACCGGCAGAGGCCCGATTTTACGAGGTGGTGCTACTGACGGCGGATTCTACGACGCCGCCATTTCAAAGCAGAGTTTAGAGCCGCGGCGGTCGCTGAGACCACGAGACTGAGCCTCCACCCACACCGGAGCGAGAGATGGGCTCTGGAGATGGCACGATTAGCCTTGATTGTGGCGGCCGCATGAGGATAGCCGGATGCAGCCCAAAGAGCACCGTGGTTCACCCAGAGCGGATAGATTGAGGCTACGGACTTTCTCGAGTCAGAGCCCGCCAGAGTTCTACGGGTCGAGGCACGAGGATGATCGCAGGAGTTCATCCGACGATTCTGGATCATGAGAGTGATCAAGGCTTCGAGACCGAGTCGGTGGTCTTGGTTCACATCGCCGCGTGATCTGCGATGATCGTTTGATTCGTGGGAGCTGTCCCGGGGAGGGCATGCACTTCTAGCCGTATGGAACGAGTTCTCAGAGGCATTTCTTGCACATTTCTTGCCTCCACAGATGAGGAGGGCTCGAACCGACAGATTTTTGGTGTTGAGGCGAATCCGCGACGTCTCGAGTACAATGTGGAGTTCGCCTCATTGCTCGGTATGTCCCCGCGTTAGTAGCTAGTATGAGGACGAGTGCACCGCTATGTCACGAGGCTAGACGATTATTTGGCGAGAGTTGCTCGGCGTAGCTCTTCAGCCAGGCATGGACATTGCCCGCATGCAGGCTTATGCACTTGGATGTGAGACACGAGAGGTCGACGGAATGACCGGGATCAGCAGAAGAGGGCGAAAGCAGGTCCTTGGCGACTTTCGAGGCGGACCGCCTAAGAAGCGAGCGATTATGCGCCTCTGCCCGGGCCGTGGATCGTGCCTTACCCGGGCACCCAAGTAGTCATACATCAGAGAAAATAAGCGGAATATAAAAACAAGACATGAAACAGTTGTAAAATGAGACACGCTTTATCTCGAGAAAATGTCGCTTTCGCATATATATGTATAAACCAAAATCGCGATTACATCCCAACTGTACAATAGGACTCTGCACCTCTAAGAAGATAAACAACTATGGCGGACAGGGCCCGCCATACCCTGAATGTACAACTATCTACAACAACAGGGAGATCATACCCAAAAGTCGAGCCTCCGGAGAAGATGGAGCTCCTGACACCAAAGCAAAAGATCCTAAGGATGCGGATCTAGCACCTGCTTTCCCTTACCTGCGGCATGAACGCAGCCCCCCGAAGGAGGTCAGTACAACAGGTACCAAGTATGTGAAACTGTAAAGTACTTAAATGAAATCATATCAATTTAAAACCAGTTTTACAAATATGTACGAAACAAACAAGGTAACCGCACATAGTGCCACATCACAAACAAGAGCAATAAGAGGTAAACTGTAACAGGTCTCTTTCTAGGCTGCGAATGATCGAAGCAAGGCCAATCACCCATAGTATCATTAAGCATGCCTAATCCTGGACTCCCGCAGTCCGCATAGGCCACTCACGTAGGCCCGCATGAGGTATTCCCCGCATCGAGGGTAGCTACTCCTCGGCATCGTCCTGGACTCGTAGTCCGCATGGCCACATAGACCGCATGGCCACAAGGACCGCACACTAACCTGGAACTCTCGTAGCTCCGCATAGGCCCCCGGGACCCGCATGAGGTATTCTCGAATCATAGTCACACTGCATGAGCTATACCCCGCATCGGAGGGCAGCTTAACCCCCGGTATCATGTCAAGAGGTGAGTGATATAATACTAACGTAACAGCTTATCGTTAAACAACATAAGCACAATAAGAATAACCTCTTTACACAAACGTTTACAAGATACTAACACACATAGCATCACAATATATCTACTCAACAAACCATCTTATTATACTTTCCAGAATCAATACAAGTCTTTCATAAACACATAAGTAAACGCCTTTTATCTTTCTTAAGTCGTTATACCTAACTTCCCATAAAGCTAGTATAACTCTTAAGCTTTTTGTTTTAAAAACAAATATTCTTCTTCTTTCAAAAATGATTTATAATTCTTTTGAAAAGACTTCAAGATTCTTATTATTCAGGCTTAAGTCAAAAGACATTACCGTAAAACTACGTCTAGTTAACACACATACGTCTACCGTACTACATATATATTTTAAAATATCATGCTCAAGAGTATATGGAGAATCACATACCTCCTCGGCGAAATCCACCTGCCAAGTCGAATATGTCGCGCGCAGAGAATCAACCTATAGTAGTCAGGTACGTCTATCAATGTCTAGACTACTCTGTAGACTATTCTAAGCAGAGGGTTCTTTATTCTACGGAAATTTGGGCAGCACTTCCCTACCCGTCAAGCTACACAAGTCTACTGTAAATACAGTCCTATGTAAGTACAGTTCAATTCTTCTTTATTAAACTTCTGATGTGATTTCAGTTCAATACTCTTCTGTATTATCCTTCAGTGTAATTACAGTTCAATTCTCTTCTTTAATATCCTTCTATGTGTTTTATACTTATTTCTATACTTCTACAGTATGTATTCTCCAATTACAATAGAAGGATAAGATTATTTACCTCTATAAGCCCAATATTATCCAAGTATAAATGTCGATCCTGAGCAAGGTTTAGCTCCTAATCTGAACGCTCCAATCCGCTCCAAGAAACCCTTAGAAGTTTCTACACAACTTCTACTTACAACTTCAACCAACAATGAAGTTTCTCCTAGGGTTTCGTTTAGTGGCTAAAGGAAGTATAGTAGTATTTTCCGGACTCTAAGTATAGAGGTAACTTTGGAAATACTACAAGGGATTGGCTAAGGTATTTTTGGGGATAGTAACAACCCTTGGAGAGTATTTCTACCAAGAGGGGGGGTAGTGTTTCGGCTAGGGCTTCCAAGAGGGGGGGGGAAGGTTTGCCGAGACTACAAGGAAGGGGGAGGGAGAGGGTGTTTCGGCTAGGCTCGTTTGGAGGGGGGGGGAAGAGAGCTTTGGACGAGAGCTCTTAAGGGAGAAGGGTGATTTTGAGACTTGGAAGATAATTTGTGGATGAAGAACTTCTTCAACTTAGGGGGGTATTTATAGGGTCTTCAAGGGCCAAGCTGAAGCCAAGTGGTAGGCAAGTGTAAGGTGGAGATTTAGGCAAGTGTCCTTATCCATCTAATACACAAATATCCTACCAACTCCTTGACCAAAAACTTAGCACAAAAAATGTGCCAAGGCAAGGCCTTTGCCGTCCACTTGAGGGTGACAAGTGTCACCCTCTCGTTGGTCCAAAATATTTCATCTCTCGGAAAAATCCGCAAAAATAATAAATGACATAGCCGGAATTTTCCCTACGCAAAGTTTGGAAAACGTTTCGTCGGAAAACGATTCTTTTTTATAGGTGTGCACAATTTTTCGTCCCCCCTATGCCTAACTAAGGCTAAACTTTTGTACGTACGCCCTTACGTACATACTCTGGAAATACGGGGTATAACAGCCTCCCCCAGTACCGAGTGGCCCTCCACAGTCTTCGGGACGTTCGGGATATTCAGGAGCAGGTCAGGGCTCCCAGGTTTCAGACTTTCAGGGGAGTAGGAGTGCTCGCCGGATAAGGTCACCCTTGTCTCAGTGGCCGCCAGGGAAAACTTCATAAGGGAGAGTGTCGTACTAATTTGGGAGATTGTTATTCTTGCGGCCAACAGGGCCATTTGGCGAGAGACTGTCCGACCAGGGGTAACACTGGTGGATTAGCACAGACTATGAGATCAGTTGTGGGTTCTTCACCTTCCATAGCTAGGCAGGATGTTCATGCACCGGCAGGCCACGACAGAGGTCGCGGTGGAAGTTCCCAGTTTTAGCGGTCCTTTGAACCACCTATTTACAGGTATATCCTTAACCCTCTAGAGACTAGTATGTATTGATGTTGATGATGTGTTAAGTGTTATGATCGGATAGCTTTGAGTTAAAAGGTGATTTAGAAGCCTGGTTAGTGAAAAGGGTAAGTCTGGGGATGAGAAAATTTCGAACCCTAGAATATTACACGTTGAGACCTTAGATGTAAGGCCGTCTTGAGT
This sequence comes from Przewalskia tangutica, assembly GCA_029844215.1. Taxonomy (NCBI): domain Eukaryota; kingdom Viridiplantae; phylum Streptophyta; class Magnoliopsida; order Solanales; family Solanaceae; genus Przewalskia; species Przewalskia tangutica. The sequence continues at coordinate 74,302,345 of CM056727.1, forward strand.
AAAGGATTTTGCAGATGATCCTTGTCGGAGTGCATTATATGCATAGGGTGTATTAGTGTGATAATTCCATGGGTAGTGTAAGATGAAAGTGGTAGCTTTCAGGACTTGTATAGGTAGGGTTGTTCCGGATCGGGGAACAAGAGTCTGGTACGATTATGGGTCGGGTTGAGGACCATTCGCGGGTCAACCCGCAGCCCGGTTTGGGGTGGGGTCAGTTCGAGGTGGTCCCTCCAGGTGATAGGGTCACGAGGGTGCTAAGCCCAGGTTTGGGTAACCATCGTACGAGTTCGTGGATATGTTCGACCAGAATCGGATCGTGAAGGCCGGGAATGGCCTTAAGGGAATGAGAGGCTTGTAGATGACCAAATTTGGAGGTAGTGACTCCAAGGTTTTGGAAACTGAAGCAATGACAAAAATGTGGTACGTATTATAGGAAGATTTCGAGTGTATGAGGAAGATGCGACGAGTAAGAAAAGAGGCTAAGATGTGTTAAGATGATGGAAGTATCCTTTGGTCCATGGGTGGAAGTTTTGTGTTGTTATATGCAAGTTAGAGGTGATTCCTCGTTGGCTTGGATTGGGAGTTGCGTGTATGTTATACTATGGCCATTGGTGGCAGGTTTGGTTTGGTAAGTATAGTAGTGAAGACTATACCGGCGCAGTTATGTTTTGGAGACTTAGAAGGAACATTCGGGACGAATGTTTCTAAGGGGGGAAGAATGTTATACCCCGTAGTTCCAGGGTATGTATGTGGGGACGTACGTACGAGAATACGACAGAAATTTTGGAAAGAAAGAAAGGTGTGATTTTTCGACGGAAAAGTTTCCGGGTTTTGTGAAGGAAAAAGGTTCGTTAGTGGGAATTGGATTCCCAGATTTGGTATTTGGACTTCTTGGATTATATTAGAATTATGAGATTTTATTTTCGGAAATGGTCACGTGGGACCCACGGGAGAAATTTACGGTTTTGTGGGGCCCACTTTGTTTTTGAGATTTTCGGTATTTTGGATATTTTCGGAAGACGAAATATTTTGATTTAGCACGGGGCGACACGTGTCACCCTGAGTGGCCATGCTGGCCGAATAGTGGGACAAGCTGCCAGCCACTGTCCCTCGCCGATTTTGCCATGACACTTGGAGAGCAAATCGTTGGCCATGTGGTGTGGTGGGACCCACAAACACATGGCCCAATATTTACCACACAATTGCATAAGATCTTGACCCTTAATTCCTCTATAAATACCCCCTTAAGTTGAAGACCAATTTCATCCCACACTTAAGTCTTCCAAGGCTAAAATATCCCCTCCCCTTTGTAGTCTTGTTTCGTCCCCCTCCCCCTCTTGTGTAGAAAATACTTTGTGTATTGTTGTATAATCCCAAATACATTGGCCTAGTATCCCTAGTAGTATTCCAAAGTTGTTTTAATACTAGGAGCCCGGAAATGCTACTTTATTCCAATAGTCGCAAAGTGAAACCCTAGAAAAATCTTCCTAGCGTAGTTGAAGTGTTAAGAGAAGTTGTTTAGAAACTTCTAAGGGTCGCTTGGAGCGGGTTGGAGCGTAAGGAATTGGAGCTAAACGTTGCTCAGGATCAACTTATAATCTTGGATAATTTTGGGCTTATCGAGGTAATGATCTTTACCCCCCCTATTGTAATTGGATATTACATGTGGTAGTAATGTATAGTTGAGTATACTATATGTAGAATGAATATTATAAAGGATTGAATCAGATTTACAATGGATGTATTTCTGAGACTTGTGTAGTATATCTGAAGTAGAATTGAACACGTCAGGTTAGGCGTGTAATCCTGAGTTGTTGGCACAGTAGCGGTCCCGAGTAGAGAGAGATTTATGTGGTTACGGGGAGGGGAGGTGCCGAATTTTCTGTAAAATAAGGAATCTTGTATTTAGAATATTCTACGAAGAGATCTAGAAGTTGATAGACGTTTTATGGCCAGTATAGGTGGAAGTACTACGAGTAGCGTATTCTACTTGAAGGGTGGAAAAGGCTAGCAAGGTTGTAGTACTTGGAGCATTTTGCTAATTGTCGATAATCGTCGCGAGGTATGTGAACCTCTTCCTATCTTTTCTAGCATGATTGTTGTGAACTATATAGTACCAGACGCGTACGTGTTCTAAGTGAATTTGGTTGGTTTCTGATTTTAAAAGATAAAGGACTTGACTTATATTTGACTTGATATGATATATGAAGAACTCAAATTGTGTAGAAAGTTGTGAAACCTCATTCGCGAGAAATGAGTATTTGGTCTTTAAAAGGAACTTGATTTCTAAAAGAAAAGAGACTTGAGGAATTGAAGAGTTTTTGGTTTAAAAGAGAGACATGCTTTTGTCTTAAATTGGTTTAAAACATAAAGTGTTATAACAGCTTTATGGAAAGTTAGTTATAACGACTTTATGAAAGCAAAAGAATGGTTTTATCATTGGTTTTAAAATGGTAACTTGATTTAAGTATAGGTTACTTGTTTTGAAAAGAGTAAAGTAATTTGGTTTGAAAAGGAAATGTGTTTTTGATACTACGAGTATTAGTATCTTTTACGTAAAAAGAGGTCTTTTTGAAAGAATGAAAGTGGGTATTATTTTTGGGTTTGAAACCCGTATTGTTGACATAAAATGAAAGTACCTTGAGTTGTGTGTAACTTGCCTATGTTTGCGTATGATAGCCTTGTTGTGCCAGTATTGTATTTTTATACCACCGCGTCTCTCAATGGAGGGCCGGTTGATTTGTTATAATCTTACTTGACGACGGCAGCGACGAGGATTCCACGCGCGCTCGTTGATAGCGTTATTCCATGGACTAGCTCTCCGCGAGGTTTTACCGATTCGGCCTTGGTATCCGTGGTTGGCTTCGTGCCCCGCCTCGCGTGGCTGATTCGGCCTTGGTACCTGGTAGTTAGCCTTCGCACTTGCCCCGTTCAGTTTAGTGGCGAAGTCTCGTGACACGGCCTTGGTACCTGGTAGTTAGCTTTCGTACTTGCCCCGTGTCAGCTTCGTGGTTTGGTTGCATAGTATTGTTAGTACGGCCTTGGTATCTAGTAGTTGGCTTTCGTACTTGCCCTGGCCGATCGATGACGGCTTTGGTAGCTGGTAGTTAGCCTTCGTACTTGCCCCGTATGGTTTTATGACACAGGTGGGACCTGATGTTCATGTGTACTCCTTGGTGTTGTTCTATCATAGACTGCCGACAGTGAGGAAGGATTTCCACGGGCACAATTGATGTTGTGGGCGTGAGACCCATGGATATATTTTGAGTGATGACTTGGAGGCGTGAGTCCACGACTTGACATGATCGCTTATATGTTGGTAATCGTAGTTTGGTTATCATACATGTCTCCCGCTTTATATAGACTATTATGATTTCATTACGCATTTTCGGGCCACATACTTGGTACTGTTATCGACTCCTTCGGGCCGCTCATGCCGCAGTAGAGGTACATCGGTTGTGGATCCTCGCCATAGGATCACACCAGCGTTTTGGGAAGCTCCGTTTCTCGGAGGCTTATCTTTGGTATACCGCCTGTGTAGTTACTTGTACATTCTGTGGTATGGCGGGCCCCGTCCCGTCATGGTTATGATTACATTCTTGAGGTCTGTAAATCGCCAAGTGTGGTTTGTAAAAGGATTTAATCGTCGATTTGACATATATATGTATATATTCAGGAAGGTGACCGTTTTGGTTAGCCTGTTTCATACTTTATGTCTTGTCTCATGTTTTAGTTTTTATTTCCGCTGATTTTCTCTGATGTTGTATCACTAGGGTGCCCGGGGTAAGGCACCAGTCGCGGGCCCGAGGTCGGGTCGTGACACTAAACTCGCGACATGAACGCACTCGGCGGGCATAACAACAGTTTACGAATATGGAACGGAAATAAGGTACAGTAAACAAATCATAACTGTACAAAAGAATGACAGGGGCAAGTATAAAAAGGGTAAATACCAGATCCTACAGTGTCATTATCCCTTATTATCTTTTCCCATTTTTCAATAAGAGTATAGTCAAATTCTTACGTACATACTTAAAAAAAATCATCAAGTTCATATATAACTTACGTATCTTGCATAACCTAATCTGCCCCTTTGGAGGGACGCCTATACTGCTGGCCCAATCTGGGACGCGATAAAATCATATAAGTCTGCCCATAAAGGTATATTTCCCGGCCCAATATGGGACGCGATAAAATCACATAAGTCTGCCCATAAAGGTATACTGCCCGGCCCAATCTGGGACACAATAAAATCACATAAGTCTGCCCATAAAGGTATACTGCATAAAAATAGGAAGCTTATGATCAACTTAGGGTCACCTGCCCGTAGTATCATTTAGCAATCCTACTCCTGGGACTATTTCACCCGCAAGGGCCGTATGGGCCCGCATGAGATATTCCTCGCATCATGGGTAGCAAATCCATGGAGTGGTATAATGTCTTGGGGGTTTACCCCACAATCATACTCAGAAGGTGGTATAACGTCTTGGGGGTTTACCCCGCATTTATACTCTTACCCCTCAATCATACCCGGAAGGTGGTATAACGTCTTGGGGGTTTACCCCGCATTTATACTCTTACCCCTCAATCATACACATAAGGTGGTATAACGTCTTGGGGGTTTACCCCGCATTTATACTCTTACCCCTCAATCATACACAGAAGGTGGTATAACATCTTGGGGGTTTACCCCGCATTTATACTCTTACCCCTCAATCATACTCATAACCTAGCTCAACCAGCTATCATACATAACATAAGCACTACCGGCTTATCATACGTAACCTAAGCAAGTTAAGAAATCCCCTAACTTCTTGTTAGCTTGTTCATATACATTCTCATATTAGTTTACTTAAGGCACTAACATATCATTGACATCATAATCCTTGAGTAACTCTAACCACCGTCTCTGTCGTAAGTTCAGCTCCCTCTGGCTGAAGATATACTGGAGGCTCTTGTGGTCTGTGTAAATATCCACATGAACTCCATACAAATAGTGCCTCCAGATCTTCAAGGCGTGAATCACCGCTGCCAACTCCAAATCATGGGTGGGGTAGTTCCTCTCATGCTTCTTAAGCTGTCGGGATGCGTACGCTATAACCTTGCCCTGCTGCATCAACACACATCCAAGCCCGATGCCTAACGCATCACAATACACCACATAGCCGTCAAGACCCTCAGGAAGAGTAATAACTGGGGCGGTCGTCGACCTCCTTCATGAATCGGAAACCCCGCCACAAGCATCACCATCAAACTTAGCCGCATACGAGTCGGCTTAGTCAAGTGCCGAAATAGAAGCAAACTTCTCACGAACCTCCGATAGTAACACGCAAGGCCCTAAAATCGCGCACTCTGGAGTAAGAGGTTCAGGCCAAGTCTCGATCGCCTCGATCTTGGCCATATCCACCTGAATACCATCAGCCCCTACAATGTGCCCAAGAAAAGACACCGAAGCCAACCAAAACTCAAATTTGGAAAACTTGGCGTACAACTGCTGGTCCTGGAGAACTCTCAGCACAGTCCTCAAATGCTCCGCATGCTCCTGCTCTGAGCGAGAATAAACCAAGATGTCATCAATGAATACTATCACAAACGTATCCAAAAATGGCTTGAACACCCGGTTAATCAAATCCATAAATACCGCCGGAGCATTGGTCAAACCGAAAGACATAACCCTGAACTCATAGTGCCCGTACCGGGTCCGGAATGCAGTCCTAGGGACATCCGCCTCTCTAACTCGCACCTGATGATAGCCCGACCGCAGATCAATCTTGGAGAAACATCTCGCGCCCTGCAACTGGTCGAACAAATCATCTATCCTGGGAAGGGGGTATCTGTTCTTAATAGTCACCTTGTTCAGATACCTGTAATCAACACACATGCGCAGCGTCCCGTCCTTCTTCTTCACGAACAATACCGGCGCTCCCCAGGGAGAAACAATAGGCCTGATGAAGCCCTTCTCCAGCAAATCTCTCAGCTGGTCCTTCAAATCTCTCAACTCGGCAGGTGCCATTATGTATGGAGGAATGGAATAGGCCGAGTGTCTGGCAGCACATCGATACAAAACTCTATCTCCCTCTCAAGAGGGATACCCGGGAGGTCGTCTGGAAACACATCTGGGAACTCTCTGACTACTGGAACTGACTAAAAATCTGGTACCACAGCCTCAATATCAAACACCCGAATGAGATGGTAGATATACCCCTTCTGCACCATATTTCTAGCCTTGAGGTAGGAAATAAACCTACCTCTGCGATCTGATGTTCCTCCCACTCAATAACCGGCCTCAGAAATCGAACCGCATCACTCTCCCTGCAGTCTACATTGGCGTAGCAAGAAGCTAGCCAATCCATACCCATGATCACATCGAAATCGGTCATATCCAACTCTATCAAGTCGGCTAGGGTCTGACGACTGCATAAAGTCACTGGGCAAGCCCTATATACCCGCCGAGCTACCACCGAATCACCCACTGGCGTAGCTACCTCGAAAGGGTCTATGGACTCAGGATCTATCCTTATCCTACTAGCAACAAGGGGAGATATATAGGATATAGTAGAACCCGGATCTATCAAGGCATATACGTCACAACAAGAAACTGATAAAGTACCTGTGACAACATCCGGCGATGCCTCCTGGTCCTGGCGGCTGGACAGGGCATAAATGCGGTTCTGAGGACCGGCTGAATCGGGACCGCGCCACGACCTGCCGCGACCGCTGGTCCATGAGTACCGCCGCCCGGCGAGTAATCAGAGGAGATGAAGACCGGCAAAAGACCACGTAGTGACCTCTACCATCGCCACGCTCGGCTCTGACGCCGCAAAGTGATCCTCGGGCCGCAAGTGAAACAAACACCCGTGAGCGATTCACAACTCCCGAATGGAATCTACCACATCGGACACACCGAGAGGACTTGATCGGTTAGCACCCTCGCTACCCCGAAGTCCAAGTCCCGGGCCCTGGTCCGCCGAATACCCCGGGCCGCCCCAAGGCGGTGTAGGAGTGCTCTGAGCCGGTGGTGCAAATCTAGATCGCCGAGGCCGCCCACCCCGAGAGCTACCAAAAGATCCGTCGTCCTAGCCTTCTTCTCGCTGATGTCCGCCGACCCGCCGCTTACGCCTCGCATCCAAGTGCATGAGCACGAATGCGGCAATGTCCATGCCCGGCCAAGAGCCACACCCGAGAAAGACTACGCCAAATAGTCATCTAGCCGGTGGCGTGAGGTGCACCTGTCCTCCATATCGCTACCAACGCAGGGACATATCGAGCCAACGAGTCGAACTCACGTTGTACTCCCGAATCAGGCGCCTCTCGCCTCAAAGATCAAAAATATGTCGGCTGCGTTTCTCATCTCGTGGCGGCAAGAAATGAGTGAGAAATGCCTCGAGAACTCGTCCCATCTGCTGGAGGCGATGCTCTCCCGATAGCTCCCACGAATCAAACCGATCGATCGGTATCACGCACCGATGCGAACCAAGATCACGGACTCGGTCTCAAGCCTTGATCACTGTGATGATCCGTCATTTGAGCTATCGGATGAACTCGTGGATCATCCTCGTGCCTCGACCAGAACTCTGGCGGCTACGGCTCGAAAATCCCGTAGCCTCAAACTATCCGACCTCGTGAACCACGGCTTCGCTGAGCTGAATCCGTGATCCAAATTTATCTCATGCCGCCACAATCTCGGCTGAATCGGGCCATCTCTGCACTTATCTCTCCGCTCCGTGCCGTGGACCGAGGTGCAGTCTTGTGGTCTCATCGCCCACCGCTGCGCTTAAACTCGCTTTGGGCGGCGTCGTGGAACTCGCCATCTGAGGTATCGCCTCGGTATAGATCGGCACAGGCCTCGTGGCTTGTGTCCTACTAGCGCCTCTCGCCGCTTTGCCTTGCCCGGGGTTGCCTTGCGTGGAGGCATAACTGATAAAGAAAGGAAATACGTTAGAGGGGTCCAACTTATAACACAACTCTAAGGAACGATCTCAGAGTGAGAAGAATGGAAACCAATCCTAAATATCCTATAGCCTCCTGATTATTGGTGTGGTGCACAACACACCGATAATCAAGACTCTACTAGATACGGTCTGTAGACACTTTCCGAGGATTAACTGCTCTGATACCACTTTTGTCACGATCCGTTCCGGGGCCCGTGACTGGTGCCTTACCCGGGCACCCAAGTAGTCATACATCAGAGAAATCAGCGGAATATAAAAACAAGACATGAAACAATATGAAATGAGAAAGCTTTATTCGAGGAAAAGTTGCCTTTCGGCATATATATATACATCAAGTCTGACAGTTACATCCCAGCTTTACAATAGGACTACAGACCTCTAAGGAAGTAAACAACTATGGCGGGACAGGGCCCCGCCATACCGTGAATGTACATAAATCTACAATGACAGGGAGATCATACCCAAAAGTCGAGCCTCCGAAAAAATGGAGCTCCTGACACCAGAGTAAAGATCCTAAGACTGAGGATCTGCTACCTGCTTCCCTTTACTCATGCAGATGAACGCACTCAAGGAGAGGTCAAGATAACAGTACCAAGTATGTGAAACTGTAAAGTACAGAGATATATACATATATAAAACCTTAACATTTTATAAAACTAATTCACAAGTATGTATGAATACAACCGAGTTAACTGCACATAGTGCCACATCACAAACAAGAGCAATAATAGGTAAAATGTAACAGGTCTTTTCTAGGCCGCGAATGATCGAAGCAAGGCCAATCGCCCATAGTATTATTATGCATGCCTAATCCTGGAATCCCGCAGTCCGCATAGGCCACCTAGGCCCGCATGAGGTATTCCCCGCATCGAGGGTAGCTACTCCTCGGCATCGTCCTGGACTCTCGTAGTCCGCATGGCCACATAGACCGCATGAGGTATTCCTCGCACACTAACCTGGAACTCTCGTTGTTATACCCCGTATTTCCAGGGTATGTACGTGAGGGCGTACGTATATAAATTTGAGCCTTAAGTTAGGCAAGTTTCGAAATTTGTACACAACACCCGATTAGAGTCGTTTTTCGACGAAACGTTTCCACATCTTTCGTAGGGAAAATTACGGCTATGTCATTAATAATTTTTGCGGATTTTTCCGAGAGACGAAACATTTTGGACCAACGGGAGGGTGACATGTGTCACCCTCACATTGGAAGCTTGAGTGGGCGGTAATGGACGATTGGGTCAAGGGTGGGTTGGTAGGATATTTTGTGCAAGTTGTGTGGTAGATAGATAAGGTACACATGGTTAAAATCTAGCCCTACACTTGCACCACACTTGTATTCATCTTGGCCATTGGTTGGCCTTTGGTTAGCCTATAAATACTCCCCTTACTTGAAGACTTTCTTCATCCAAAACTTGAGCAATCTTTCTAAGTCTCAAATACTCCCTCCCTCTTGTTTGATCTCGTCCAAAAGCCCCCCCCTCCCCCTTTGAGAAAGGCCCTTGGACGAGAACCTCCTCCCCTTGTGGTGTCCAGTGGTACCCCTAGCCTAGTTGTTTTCGTATAATACCCTTGTTGTGGTATAGAAATACTCTCCTAGTATTGTTATAATGCCCAAAATACTTTAGCCAAATACCTTGTAGTACTTTCCAAAGTACCTTTATATGAAAAGCCTAAAATACTATTATACTTCCTCACCAAAAACGAAACCCTAAGGAAAACCTTCATAGTCGGTTGAAGTGTTAAGTAGAAGTTGGTTAGAACTTCTAAGGGTTGTTTGGAGCGGGTTGAGCGCACGAGTAGGAGCTAAACCTTGCTCAGATCGACATATAAACTCGGATAATTTTGGGCTTATCGAGGTAAACATTCTTGACCTTCATTGTAATTGGAAATTACATGTTGTAGGAGTATATAGTTAAGTATACTATATATAGAACTGAACATAGTTGTGCGGCAATGTCTTTTGACTTAAGCACGAATAATACTTACTGAATGTCTTGCGACTTAAGCCCGAATTTTAAGAAGTGAATCGAATCAGAATTACATAGGATCAGACATGAGACTTGTGTAGTATTATCGTGAGTAGAATTGTACACGTCCGTTAGGCGTGCAAACCCCCGGTTGGCTTAGTAGCCTACTCGTTAGAGAGAGATTTACGCTGTTGCGGGAAAATCTTGCCGAATTTTCGTAAGATATTCTACATTGAGATCTAAGATGTTAATAGGCGCCTTGTGGCCTCTATAGGTTGAAATACTACGTGTGGCGTGGTCTACTTGGCTTAAGGTGTAGCCGACGGTTTGAGGTACTGGGAGCGTTTTGCTATTAGTCGATAATCGTCGCGAGGTATGTGAACCTCTTCCTATCTGTTCTAGCATGATATGTGTATAACTATGTAGTACGGTGACGCATACGTGTTTAATGTATTTGATTGGTTTGAAACATAAAGTGTTATAACGCTTTATGGGAAGTTGGTTATAACACTTTATGTAGGTAAGAAAATGCTTTGTGGTTTCAAAGGGTAAATCGATTTGACTTATAACGGATTTGATGTATAGTAATAAAGAACTTGAAGTGTTTCAAAATGACCTTTTGAAAGAAGAGTAATACTTGGCTTTGAAAACATAAGAGTTGTACTAGCTTTATGGGAAGTTAGGTATAACGTCTTAAGAGTGATAAAAAGAATGGTTTCTCGATTTTTAGAAGATAAGAGACTTGACTTAATGGTATTGATATGAATTTTGTTAAAAGTGTGAAACCTCATTCGTGAGTAATGAGTACTTGGTTTTAAAAGGAATAATGTTTCCGATTTGAAATCGAATGAGTATCGACAAACCACCGCGGCGTTAATAAAGGAAATGTATTGAATAATGAAGTATGGTATTAAAACCAAGAGAAACCTCCATCCGCATAAGCTAAGATGAGACAAAATGATATTACATTTCCTAGATCATGGTCGCTTAATAAGATTGATTATAAACAAGAATAACCTACTCACATATAAGACATATGTTTCTCAAAACGTTTAAAGGAGAATTATGTTTTAAAGGATTAAAACTATGAACTACGAAACCTTTTCTAAAATGAGAAACTTGAGCATTTGAAATTAGGCAAAACTTGAACGTTTGGAAAATAAGGTTGTTACTTGATTTTACAAAGGAAAGCATTTTGGTTTACTTAACAATGTTAGTCACTCATTTGTTTATACTACGGGTATCGGGTGACCTTTGTAAAAGAAATGGATCTTTAAAAGGATTTAACGTCAGTACTTTAGGAGTTAAAATCCGAATTTGACATAAAATGAAAGTACCTTGAGTTGTGTATAACTTGCCTATGCTTGTTGTTGTGAAACTTGACCATGTTACGTGTGATAGCCTTGTTGTGCAAGTCGTGTTTTACTCGACTCAGGTTCATGGGATGAGCAGGAATGTATTTCACTCGACTCTGGTTCATCCGAATGTATTTCACTTGACTACCGGTTCATCCGGGAATGTATTTCACTCGACTACCGGTTCATCCGAGAATGTATTTCACTCGACTACGGTTCATCCGGAATGTATTTCACTCGACTAGGTTCATGGGATGAGCAGGAATGTATCCACGTTTCTATAATGGGTCCATGAGATGGGCCGAGACATGTTATCGTATCACATGGTTTGTACCTAGGCTGGCGGTGAGGAAGAAGTTCCACGGGCATGAGGATGACTTTGAGGCGTGAGTCACGACTTGACATAATCGCTTTTATGTTGTGATCTGTAGTTTGGTTATCATACATGTCTCTCGCTTTATATAGATTATTATGATTTCATTTACGATATTTCTGATTTCACATACTTGGTACTGTTATCGACCTCGCCCGGGCTGCGTTAATGTCGCGGTAGTAAATCGTCATTATCGATCCGCGTTTAGGATCTCATTTCAGCGTTTTGGGAAGCTCCGTTCCGTCGGAGGCTTATCTTTGGTATGTTACCACAGTGCAGCAGGTCCTTGTACATTCGTGGTATGGCGGGGCCCCGTCCGTCATAGTTGTTGTATAAATCTTAGAAGTGCATGCTTTGTTGTGGCGGGGTTGTAAGGATTATCGCTTCAAATGTCTTTATGTATATATGATGAAGGCAAGCTGTTTTGGTTGCTTTGTTTATTTATCTTGTCTCTTAATTCATGTTCATGTTTTTAATTCGTGACTTTCTCGATGTTGTATCACTAGGGTGCAGGGTAAGGCACGATCCACGCCCCGTGAAGTCGTGACAAAAGTGGTATCGCATCGCTTAGTCCTCGGAAAGTGTCTGAGACCGTGTCTAGTAAGTCTTGATTATCGGTGTGTTGTGCACCATCTATAATCGAGGAGGCTATAGGACATTTATGATTGGTTTCCATTCTTCTCATTCCGAGATCGTGCCTTAGAGGCGTGTGATAAGTTGGACCCTCCGACGTATTCCTTTCCTTTACGATTATGCCTCGCGTAAGGCAACCGTACCCGGATGGGCAAGGCGATCGAGGCTATTAGTGAGATCTGAGGAGTACGAGCGCGAGCGGTCGATGCACGAGCAGTGCTTCCGACGGCGGGTTTCGCGGCGCCGCGGCCAGCGAGTTTAGAGCGCGGCGGTGGCTGCGAGACTCTGATACTGAGCCTCGGCCCGCGGCTGGAGGCGGATGAGATGGGGTACAAGGAGATGGCGATTCTTGGCGGTCGTGGCAGATATGAGATAATTTGGATCTGGCGATTCCAGCCCGATGCACCGTAGTTCACCCCGAGCGAGCGATTTGAGGCTACGTGACTTTACGAGTTGTAGCACTTGATGTTTATGGATCGAGAGGCGAGATGACCTGGGAGTTTATCAAGCGACTACAATGGATCATGAGTGATCGAGTCTCGAGGCGAGTCGGTGGTATTGGGTTCGCATCACCGCGTGATCTTGCGATTGGTAGTTTGATTCGTGGGAGTTGTACCTGGAATTGCATGAACTTCCAGCCGTATTGGACGAGTTCTCAAGTGCTTTTCTTGCACATTTCTTGCCGCCACAAATGAGAGGGCTCGGGCCGATGATTTTTGACGTTGAGGCGGGGCAGGCGGGCGGTTAGAGAGTACAATGTGAGTTCGACTCATTAGCTCGGTATGTTCCCGCCGTGGTGGCGATATGGAGGGCAGTACACCGCTACGTCACGGGCTGGATGATTACTTGGCGAGGCTTGCGGGTGTAGCTCTTGTAGGGCATGGACATTGCCCGCATGCAAGCTCATGCACTAAGATGTGAGGCACGGAGAGGTCGGCGAAATGACCGAGATCGGCGAAGAGGCGAGCAGCGAGGTCCTTTGGTAACTTTCGAGGCGGACCGCCTCGGCCGATCTAGTTATGTACCTCCACGATGCAGTGGTCCTCCTCGCCTTCTTGGGGCGTTCGGGGTATTCGGGAGCTGGTGAGCTCCGGGCTTCGGTTGCGGTATACGTGAGTTCTAGCGGCATGATTCATGTCCCCACCGGTGTGCGCGATGTGGCGGCGTCATCACGGGAATGTCGTCTTTTTGCTGGTACATGTTTCACCTGCGGCCGTCAGGGCCATGTAACGAGAGGCTGTGCTCATAGGAGAATGCGGCGGCAGCGCGACCTACGGATCGATGGCGGGTTCATCGCTTTCTACGGTATGCGCCTGCAGAGCTTATGATTAGAGTGAAGCGGTAGCCGGTATATCCTTAACCCTCTAGAGTTTTGTATGCGTGCTAGTATGACCTGATTATTGTGTGCTACGTTCGGATCGCGTTATGTTGGTTATGAGTTAGAAAGCATGGTGAGTTGAAAGGATATGTAGGGGGGCATGGAAAGTGTGAACCTTAGAATATTTCGTGTTGAGACCTTAGAGGTAAGGTCATCTTGAATAAAAGATTTTACTGGATTGTCTTTGTTGAAATACTTGGTTTGCGTATAAATGTGTTAGGATAATTCCTTGGGTAGTGTAAAATGGAAGTGGTAGCTTTCATGACTTGTATAGGTAAGATTGTTCGGATCGGAAACAAGAGCGTGACGCGTTAAGTGGGTCGGGTTGGGGCCATGTTGCGGGCCAACCCGCGGCTGTTCGAGGTGGGGTCGGCTGGGTGGTCGCCAGTGGTAGGGTCACGAGGGTGCTAGGCCCAAGATTAGATGACCGTCGTATGAGTTCGTGGATATGTTCGACCAGAAACGGATCGTGAAGGCCGGGAATGGCCTTAAGGGAGATTGAGGTTAGTAAGATGACCAAGTTTGGAGGTAGTGACTCGAGGTTGGAAAGCGAGCGTTGGTGAAGTGTGGTACGTATACTAGAAGAGTTCAAGTGTTCGAGAAGAGTCTGACGAGTAAGGGTAGAGCGAGCATGTATTGCGAGCATAGATATGATCATTTCTTGTGAAGGGAGAAGGTGCGAAGGATGTATATTTTAGACCTCAGGGATCGCATGCAGTCGGTACCATTTGTTGGGTCGCCGGAGTGACACTAGAACCTCGCGGCAAAGTGACAAAAGTTTGTGATGTTAGAGGTGTTTCCTCGTGGACTTGGATGTAAGTATTTGCGCGGGTGTTTCTGTGGCCAGGTGTGGCAGGATTGTTCTCGTAAGTATAGTAGTGAAGACTATACTGGCGCATGTTTGTTTTGAGGCTTAGAAGGAACATTCGGGACGAATGTTTCTAAGGAGGGGAGAATGTTATACCCCGTATTTCCAGGGTATGTACGTGAGGTGAGGGCGTACGTATATAAATTTGAGCCTTAAGTTAGGCAAGTTTCAAAATTTGTACACAACACCCGATTAGAGTCGTTTTTCGACGAAACGTTTCCACAGCTTTCGTAGGGAAAATTACGGCTATGTCATTAATAATTTTTGCGGATTTTTCCGAGAGACGAAACATTTTGGACCAACGGGAGGGTGACATGTGTCACCCTCACATTGGAAGCTTGAGTGGGCGGTAATGGACGATTGGGTCAAGGGTGGGTTGGTAGGATATTTTGTGCAAGTTGTGTGGTAGATAGATAAGGTACACATGGTTAAAATCTAGCCCTACACTTGCACCACACTTGTCTTCATCTTGGCCATTGGTTGGCCTTTGGTTAGCCTATAAATACTCCCCTTACTTGAAGACTTTCTTCATCCAAAACTTGAGCAATCTTTCTAAGTCTCAAATACTCCCTCCTCTTGTTTGATCTCGTCCAAAGCCCCCTCCCTTTGAGAAAGGCCCTTGGCAGAACCTCCCCTCCCTTGTGGTGTCTAGCAGTGGGGTACCCCACAGCCTAGTTGTTTTTGTATAATACCCTTGTTGTGGTATAGAAATACTCTCTAGTATTGTTATAATGCCCAAATACTTTAGCCAAATACCTTGTAGTACTTTCCAAAGTACCTTTATATGAAAAGCAGGAAAATACTATTATACTTCCTCGGTCAAAAACGAAACCCTAAGGAAAACCTTCATAGTCGGTTGAAGTGTTAAGTAGAAGTTGGTTAGAACTTCTAAGGGTTGTTGGAGGCGGATTGGAGCGCACTGAGTAGGAGCTAAACCTTGCTCAGGATCGACATATAAACTCGGATAATTTTGGGCTTATCGAGGTAAACATTCTTGACCTTACATTTGTAATTGGAAATTACATGTTGTAGGAGTATATAGTTAAGTATACTATATATAGAATGAACATAGTTGTGCGGCAATGTCTTTTGACTTAAGCTGAATAATACTTACGGCAATGTCTTGCGACTTAAGCTGAATTTTAAGAAGTGGTGGCTGTAATTACATAGGGCGTATTCTGATGAGACTTGTGTAGTATTACTGTGAGTAGAATTGTACACGTCCGGTTAGATGGGCAAACCCCCCCCCCCTGGTTGGCGTGGTAGCCGGCCTCGTTAGAGGAGGAGATTCTGTTGTTGCGGGGAGAGTCTTTGCGAATTTTCTGTAAGATATTCTACATTGAGATCTAAGATGTTAATAGGCGCCTTGTGGCCTCTATAGGTTGAAATACTACGTGTGGCGTGGTCTACTTGGCTTAAGGTGTAGCCGACGGTTTGAGGTACTTGGAGCATTTTGCTATTAGTCGATAATCGTCGCGAGGTATGTGAACCTCTTCCTATCTGTTCTAGCATGATATGTGTATAACTATGTAGTACGTAGACGTACATGTGTTTAATGTATTTGATTGGTTTGAAACATAAAGTGTTATAACGGCTTTATGGGAAGTTGGTTATAACAGCTTTATGTAGGTAAGAAAATGCTTTGTGGTTTCAAAGGGTAACTGATTTGACTTATAACGGATTTGATGTATAGTAATAAAGAACTTGAAGTGTTTCAAAAGGACCTTTTTGAAAGAAGAGTAATACTTGGCTTTGAAAACATAAGAGTTGTACTAGCTTTATGGGAAGTTAGGTATAACGTCTTAGGAGTGATAAAAAGAATGGTTTCTTGATTTTTAGAAGATAAGAGACTTGACTTAATGGTATTGATATGAATTTTGTTAAAAGTGTGAAACCTCATTCGTGAGTAATGAGTACTTGGTTTTAAAAGGAATAATGTTTTACTGATTTCAGAAATCAGAATGAGTATCGACAAACCACTGCAGCGTTAATAAAGGGAAATGTATTGAATAATGAAGTATGGTATTAAAACCAGTAGAAACCTCCATCTGCATAGAAGCTAAGATGAGACAAAATGATATTACATTTCCTAGATCATGGCTGCTTAATAAGATTGATTATAAACAAGAATAACCTACTCACATATAAGACATATGTTTCTCAAAACGTTTAAAGGAGAATTATGTTTTAAAGGATTAAAACTATGAACTACGAAACCTTTTCTAAAATGAGAAACTTGAGCATTTGAAATTAGGCAAAACTTGAACGTTTGGAAAATAAGGTTGTTACTTGATTTTACAAAGGAAAGCATTTTGGTTTACTTAACAATGTTAGTCACTCATTTTTTATACTACGGGTATCGGGTGACCTTTGTAAAAGAAATGGATCTTTAAAAGGATTTAACGTACGTAGTACTTTAGGGTTAAAATCCGGACTTTGACATAAAATGAAAGTACCTTGAGTTGTGTATAACTTGCTTATGCTTGTTGTTGTGAAACTTGACCATGTTACGTGTGATAGCCTTGTTGTGCAAGTACTGTGTTTTACTCGACTACGGTTCATAGGATGAGCAGAATGTATTTCACTCGACTAGGTTCATCCGGAATGTATTTCACTCGACTCTGGTTCATCCAGGAATGTATTTCACTCGACTCTGGGCTCATCAGAATGTATTTCACTCGACTACCGGTTCATGGGATGAGCAGGAATGTATCCACACGTTTCTATCTTTGGGTCCATGAGATGGGCCGAGACATGTTATCGTATCACATGGTTTGTACCTAGGCAGCGGTGAGGAAGAAGTTCCACGGGCGTGAGGATGACTTTGAGGCGTGAGTCACGACTTGACATAATCGCTTTTATGTTGTGAGCGTAGTTTGGTTATCATACATGTCTCTGCTTTATATAGACTATTATGATTTCATTCTGTATTTCTGATTTCACATACTTGGTACTGTTATCGACCTCCTTGGGGCTGCGTTCAATCTGCGCAGTAGAAGTACATCATTTGTCGATCCGCGTTTAGGATCTCATTTCAGCGTTTTGGGAAGCTCGTTCCGTCGGAGGCTTATCTTTGGTATGTTACCACAGTGCAGCAGGTCCTTGTACATTCGGGGTATGGCGGGGCCACTGTCCGTCATAGTTGTTGTATAAATCTTAAGTGCAGCCTTTATTGTGGCGGGGTTGTAAGGATTATGCTCATTCAAATGTCTTTATGTATATATGATGAAGGCAACTGTTTTGGTTGGCCTGTTTATTTATCTTGTCTCTTAATTCATGTTCATGTTTTTAATTCCGCTGATTTTCTCTGATGTTGTATCACTAGGGTGCCCGGGGTAAGGCACCAGGCACGGGCCCCGGAACGGGTCGTGACACTCGTAGCTCCGCATAGGTCCCCTGGACCCGCATGAGGCATCCCTCGCATCGGGGGGCAGCTTAACCCCCGGTATAACATGTCAAGAGGTGAGTGGTACAATACTAGCATAACGGCTTATCGTTAAACAACATAAGCACAATAAGAATAACCTCTTTATACAAACGTTACAAGACACTAACACACGTAGCATCATAATATGTCTACTCATCAAACCATCTTACTATACTTTCCAGAAATCAATACAAGTCTTTCATAAACACATAAGTAAACCGTTCCTTTTTATCTTTCTTAAGTCGTTATACCTAACTTCCCATAAAGCTAGTATAACTCTTAAGCTTTTTGTTTAAAAACCAAGTATTACTCTTCTTTCAAAAATGATTCATAATTCTTTTGAAATACTTCGAGATTCTTATTATTTAGACTCAAGTCAAAAGACGTCAAGTAAATCCATGTTCAGTTAACACACGTACATCTACCGTACTATATATATATTTTAAAATATCATGCTCAAGAGGATAGGAAGAATCACATACCTCCTCGGCGAAATCCACCTGCCAAGTCGAATATGTCGCGCGCAGAGTATAAACCTATAATAGTCAAATACGCCTATCAACGTCTAGACTACTCTGTAGAATATTCTAAGCAGAAGGTTCTTACTTCTACGAAAAATTGGGCAGCACTTCCCTACCCGCCAAACTACACAAGTCTACTGTAAATACAGTCCTATGTAAGTACAGTTCAATCCTCTTCTTTAGTATCCTTCTATACGATGTAATTACAGTTCAATTCTCTTCTTTAATATCCTTCAATGTAATTACAGTTCAATTCTCTTCTTTAATATCCTTCTATAAATCTTATACTAAATTCTAAACTTCTACAATATGTAACCTCCAATTACAATAGAAGGATAAGATTATTTACCTCGATAAGCCCAAAATTATCCAAGTTTAAATGTCGATCCTGAGCAAGGTTTAGCTCCTAATTTGCACGCTCCGATAGCTCCAAGAAACCCTTAGAAGTTTCTAAACAACTTCTACTTAATACTTCAACCAACTATGAAGATTTTCCTAGGGTTTCGTTTTGTGACTAAAGGATATATAGTAGAATTTCCGGGCTCTAAGTATAGAGGTAACTTTGGAAATACTACAAGGGATTTGGGCTAAGGTATTTTGGAATAGTAACAATACTTTGGAGAGATTTTTCTACCAAGGGGGGGGGGGTGTTTCGGTCGAAACTACTAGGAAAGGGGGGTGAGGACTTGGACGAAAAAATTATAAGAGAGGGGAGGGATTTTTAGACTTGGAAAATGTTTAGTGGATGAAGAATTCTTGCAACTTAGGGGGGGTATTTATAGGACCTCCAAAGGCCAAGATTAAAGCAAGTGTGTGGTGGAGATTTGGACAAGTGCAACCTTATCTATCTACTCCACAAATATCTACAAAACATTGACCAAAGGTTTATGGCCTTTAAAACACAAAAAACGTGCCAATCAATTCCCCACCTAAACCGTCCACTTGAGGGTGACACATGTCGCCCTCTCGTTGGTCCAAAATATTTCATCTCTCGGAAAAATCCAAAATAAATAAATTCTTCAAAACGTAAAATTCCCTTACAAGGTTCGGAAAATTTTTCGTCGGAAAACAATTCTTTTCGTTGGGTGTGCACAATTTCGTCCTTAATCATAATTCGGGCTTACACAATTGTACGTACGTCCTCACATACATACTCTGAAAATACGGGGTATAACATATAACAACCTCCCACACTAGCACGACACTCCCCCTAATGGATATTTCCACAACGGTCACACCGAGGTAAGGGTGGCCTCATCCGGATAGCACCCCCACTCCCCCGAAAACACGAAACCTCGAGCCACGACTGATCCGAATACTCGGGCGTCACGAAGGCGTGGAGGACCACTCAAGCGGCGGAGGTGCATAACTAGCTGTTGATCCCCAGGGCGGTTCCGTAGATCAAACCGATCGATCATTGCGATCACGCGCGGCGATGTGAACCCAATACCACTGAATCTGTCTCAGAAGCCTTGATCACTTTCATGATCCGCTGCAACTGTCGAATAAACTCATGAGGATCATCCTCAGCTCTCGATCCATAGAACTCCGGTGGATTGAAACTCAAGAAATCCCAATGTCTCAAACTATCGGATCTAGGTGAACCACCGGTACTGCCGGAACCACCGGCTCCCGTCTGTCCTCATGCCTCACCACAATCCTAGCTAGTAACTGGGCCATCTCCTTGTAGCCCATATCCTCTGCTCCTGTCATGGAGCTGGAGGCTCAGATATCATGGCCTCGGTAGAAACTGCTGCCGCTGTGCTAAACTCTGCTGGGGCTGGCGGCGTCGCAGAACTCGCCGTATGAAGTACCACCTCAGGTAATGACTGGGCCTGTGCCCCCGTAACCCTCTGTGTTCTACTCGCAGCTCCCTCTGCTGCCTTGCCCTTCTGGGCCCTGGTTGCCTTGCGTAGAGGCATAACTGGCACATAAGAATACGTCAGAGGGAGTCCAACTTATAACACAGCTCTAAGGCACGATCTCAGAGTGAGAAGAATGGAAACCAATCCTAAATATCCTGCAGCCTCCTGATTATAGGTGTGGTGCACAACACGCCGATAATCAAGACTCTACTAGATACGGTCTGTAGACACTTTCCGAGGACTAACTGCTCTGATACCACTTTTGTCACGACCCGACCTCGGGCCCGCGACTGGTGTCTTACCCCGGGCACCCTAGTGATACAACATCAGAGAAAATCAGCGGAAATAAAAATTTAAACATGAAACAAGATATAAAATAAGAAACAGGCTATAACCAAAACGGTCACCTTTATGTATATATACATAAATATACCTGAACAATTACATCATTTACAAACCCTGCCCACAACAGTACTACAGACCTCTAAGAGTTTTTATAACAACTATGACGGGACAGGGCCCCGCCATACCCCTGAATGTACAAGAACCTACAATCTCAGGGGATCATACCAAAAGATAAGCCTCCGGAGAAACGGAGCTTCCCAAAACGCTGAACTGTGATCCTAAGAGCGGGGATCAACAACTGGTGTACCTCTACCTGCGGCATGAACGCAGCCCAAGAGGTCGGCCTGACAGTACGATTATGTGGCGAAATACTGTAATGAAATCATAACATTTCCAAACCAAATCCACAGATATGTATGAAAAACCAATTAACCGCACATAGTGCCACAACATAAACAAGAGCAAATAGGTGTAACGCAACCGGTCTTTTCCAGGCCGCTAATGATCGAAGCAGGGCCATTCTGTCACGACCCGACCTCGGGCCCGCGACTGGTGCCTTACCCCGGGCACCCTAGTGATACAACATCAGAGAAAATCAGCAGAAATAAAAACTTAAACATGAAACAAGATAATAAGAGAACAGGCTAACCAAAACGGTTACCTTTCTGCATAAATAAATAATTAAACACGAGCGATTTACATCCTTTTTCCAAACACGCCAGCGATACTACGGACCTGCAGAATTTAACCACAACTATGACGGGACGGGGCCGCCATACCACGAATGTATAAGTACCTCTGATGACGAGGACTATACGAGAAAAGCCTCGAGAAAGCGAGCTTCCCAATCTTTGGCGTGATCCTATGAGCGAGGATCAACAACCGGTGTGTACCTCTGCGGCATGAACGCGGCCCCGAAGAGGTCGATCTAACAGTACCAAGTATGTGAGCGTAAAATCAGTAAATGAAATCATAATAGTCTATATAAAGCGGAGACATGTATGATAACCAAACTACGATACACATATGAGCGAATATGTCAAGTCGTGACTCACGCCTCAAAGTCATCACTCAAAATATAACAATGGGTCTTACGCCACAACATCAATCATGCGTGGAATTCCTTCCTCACCGGCGATGCATGATATAACAACACCAAAGAGTACACTTGAACACGGGTCCCACGTGTCATAAAACCGTCGGCAAGTACGAATGCTAACTACCAGATACCAAAGCCGCATCATCAACTGACCGGGGCAAGGACGACAGCCAACTACCAGATCCCAAAGCCGTACCACCAATACTATATAACCATACCACGAAGCTCACACGGGGCAAGTACGAAAGCCAACTACCAGATACTGGCGCGTCACGTGGGCGACGGGCAATCTGAAGGCTAACTACCGGATACCAAGGCCGTGATCACGAGACTTCACCAAAACTGAGCGGGGCGGTCACGAAGGCTAACTACGGATACAGCCGAATCGGCCATGGCCGGCAAGTACGAGAGCCAACCACCAGATACCAAGGCCGAATCAGTAAAACCCCATGGAGGGCTGGTCCATGGAATGACACTATCAAGAACTGATCGGGGCAAGTACGAAAGCCAACTACCAGAACCAACCTGCATCAGCAACGACCGGGGCAAGTACGAGGGCTAACTACCAGATACCAAGGCCGAATCAGTAAACCTCATGGAGAGCTAGTCCATGGAACAACAATCCTAATGGAACCATACCCGTGGGCCACCCAACGTGTCAGTAGGTCCAAGGATATAACAAGACAACACTCCTAGTGGAAGCGTACCCGTGGGCCACCCATCGTGTCAGTATGTCCATAAATCACGAATAACATGACCGGCCCTCCATCGAGAGACGCGGTAATCATAAGGATACAACACTTGCACAACAAGGCTATCACACGCAAACATAGGCAAGTTACACACAACTCAAGGTACTTTCATATTATGTCAAAGCCCGGGTTTTAACCCCAAAGTACTACATACCTTAATTCTTTTAAAAAGACCCATTTCTTTCCCAAACGTCACCTGGTACTAACACTCGCAGTATCCAAAAATAGAGTAATTATTGTTTTAAGAAAACCAAAACAATTCCATACCTTCTTTTAAATAAACCAAGACAATACTATGCCTTCTTTTTAAAACCAATTTAAGACAAAACCATGCCTTCTTTTTAAACCATTTTAAGACAAAACCATGCCTTCTTTTAAAACCATTTTAAGACAAAACCATGCCTTTCTTTTAAACCAAAAACTCTTCAATTCCTCAAGTCCCTTTTCTTTTAGAAATCAAGTTCCTTACTTTGGAATTTAAGAAAATTAATTCTTGTATGCAATGATTCTTATTAAAGTAGCCATGATCTATAAAATGTAATAATTTTGTCTTATCTTAGCTTCTATGCAGATGGGGGTTTCTACTTGTTTTAATATAATTAATTGTCATTACATTTTCCTTTATTAACGCTGCAATGGCTTGTTCGATACTTATTCTCATTTCCGAAATCAATATAACTTATTCCTTTTAAAACCCAATTACCCATTTCTCATAAAAACGGTTTCACAACTTTTTAACACCAACCAAGTACTTAATATTTCACATCAAGTCATTTATAAGTCAAGTCTCTTATCTTTTAAAAACCACAAACTATTTCTTTACCTACATAAAGTTGTTATAACAAACTTCCCATAAAGCCGTTATAACACTTTATGTTTTAAACCAACCAAATTCATTTAGCATATGTACGTCTACCGTACTACATAGTTCACAACAATCATGCTAGAAAAGATAGGAAGAGGTTCACATACCTCGCGACGATTATCGACAATTAGCAAAACGCTCCAAGTACTATACCCTTGCCAGCCTTTTCCACCCTTCAAGTAGAATACGCTACTCGTAGTACTTCAACCTATAATGGTCATAAAATGTCTATTAACCTCTAGCTCTCTTCGTAGAATATTCTAAGTACAAGGTCACTAAATTCTACGGAAAATCGGGCAGCACTTCCTTTGCTTCTACATACCTTGCCACCTTTTTCAAGGCCGAATTCAATAACCAAACGCCACATTTAAGGCTCAAATCAAATCAACAAATACAAAGGGGATTACACGCCTTACAAGACGTGTAAAATTCCGCCCCACAATTGACATCAAAACTAGTCCACAAAATACAATGTCTACTCGGCAACTTGAGATACAACAACACCAATTCTTATCCAATTCAAGTTCTTGGGTCAAACATGTTATATAGTCATAAACAACTTCCACAACTACAATTTCCTTCTTTATATAACATATGACAACTAAACTAGTAATCAATTTGAATTACAATCTTAAGGGCTAACATACTAGTTTTCGGATTAGGGTTCCAATAGTCAATTCACTTATCAAACTTCATAATATATACCTCATGCTTGCTAATATCCAAAGCTACAACAAGTAGTAATCTTAATTACTAAAACGACAAGAATTATACCTTTACAAGACCTTAAAATATCCAAGATTCAAAGTCGCTCCTTAGCAATTCTTAGCTCCTTTCCTTATGTTCCAATCCACTCCAAGCACTCCTTAGAAGCCTATGAAGAACCCATCTTCAAGTTCCAACTTCAAAGTTGAAGAACTCCTTATGTTTCCGCCTTGCGACTAATACGAAAACGCCACTTTTCCGGGATCTTTCTATTGAGATAACCTTACAATACCCTTAGGGACCTTGGGTTTAAGTCTTGTGAACAATGGAACAAAACTACAATTTTTTTGTGTGGAAAATGGGTGAACCCGTGAGCAATCCCTCAAGAACAAGAAAGTGTGAAAATAATTCTAAGTGTTGAAGACTAGTCTTGCACTAGTTGGGTATATATAAAACAATGGAGGGTCAATATTATAACAAATGTGTGGCTAGGATGAAGATCACATGGATAATAGCCAAGTGGACAAGTTGACTTGGTCAATACACTCAAGCTTGAAGACTTTCATCCACAATGGTCAAATGACCATCCAATCCTTGCATTAAATCGTCCAAGACCATATGAGGGGGTGCCACGTGTCTCCCTCTCATCCGTTCATAAAATTCTGTAACCCTCGTGGATCCCACAAAACGTAAAATTCCTCCGGTGGGCCCCACATGACCAAATCCGTAAAATATAAATTCCATAATTCTTATAAGTTCTTAAAGTCTTAAATACCAAAGTTGAGAATCCAATTCTCAATAATAAACCTCTTTCCTTCACAAAGTTCGGAAACTTTTCCGTCGAAAAATCACATCTTTCTTCTATTCCAATTTTAATGTCGTATTCTCGTACGTATGTCCTCACGTACATACCCTAGAACTACGGGGTGTAACATTCTTCCCCCCTTAGAAACATTCGTCCCGGCCGGTGTTTTTGATTTTTCAGAGGTAGCTGTAAGGATTATTCGCCTCTTGTTGAGTAAGTATTATACTAGCTACCATTTCAGTATTCGGAGGGTGCCTTATGAAGCCTCGTATGGGCGGAAGTGTAGGTTGCCGGTCGATTGGTTCGATGTTGGCAAGATTCAGATAGTTGGTCCAGACTTGATACAACAGGCAGCGGATAAGGTGAAGCTTATCCAGAGCGATTATTGTACTCGAGTCAGAAGTCGTGCGGATAATCGGCGTCGACACTTGGAGTTTGGGTACGAGAAGGGTACGACGAGTAAGGGAAGAAGCGAGCATGTGTTAAGAGGATAGAAGTGATCATTTCTTTTGTGAAGTAAAGGTGCGAAGGGAATATCTTTTAGACCTTGGGTGGGAGCTTTTGTGATGCTAGAGGTGATTCCTTGTGAACTTGGATTTAAGTATTTGCGCGTGTGTTATTATGGCCAGGTGTGGCATAATTGGTTTCGTAACTATAGTAGTGAAGACTATACCGGCGCATGTATGTTTTGAGACTTAGAAGGAACATTCGGGACGAATGTTTCTAAGGAGGGGAGAATGTTATACCCCGTAGTTCCAGAGTATATATGTGAGGACGTACGTACGAGAATACGACAGTAATTTTGGAAAGGAAGAAATATGTGATTTTTCGACGGAAAAGTTTCCGGTTTTTGTAAAGTAAAAAGGTTCGTTAATGGGAATTGGATTCCCAGATTTGGTATTCAGACTTTTTGGAATATTTTAGAAGTATTGAAATTTTAATTTCCGGAATTGGTCACGTGGGGCCCACGAGAGAATTTACGGTTTTGTGAGGCCCACTTTATTTTCGGATTTTTGGCATTACGGATATTTTCGAAAAATGAATATTTTGGACCAACGAGAGGGCGACATGTGTCACCCTCAAGTGGACGGATTGTTGGACGATTTACATGGTCAAGTGGTCAAAGTCTTGGAAGATATTTTCTTTTGGTGAGTGGGAGTAGGTATTTGGACGGTTTTGTGAGCCATGTGGTCATTGTTGTGGGGGACATATGTCCCAAGGTTGTGGTGGACATATGTCCCAACATTGTGGTGGACACTTGGTTGGAAGACCTCATTCTTCACATGGATCCAAATCTTCACCCTCCATTTGTTTTAATCTAGACCATTGAAGGTTCTATAAATACCCCCCATTGATAGCAAGACTTCTTCATCACTTGAACAATTTCCAAGTCTCAAAATCCCTCTCCCCCTTTAGTTGAAGTTCTCGTCCAAACTTCCCCTCCCCCTTCCTTGAAAGCCTTCGTCTGAAACACCCCTCTCCCTTAACCAAACTTTGTCCAAAAATTCCTAAACTCTTAAGTGTTCTTCCTTAGTGTATTAGGAAGATTGTTAACCAAAAGTTAGAAAATATTTCACACCCTAGCCCCTAAAGCCTCACCTTGGCCGAGAGTTGTGAGGACAAGAACCTTAGTGTTCTTCACTTGTTTAGGGTGGTTCTTAAAGAGGAATTGGTTAGGAGCGTATAAGGGTTGCTTGGAGCGGGTTGGAGAGCTCGGAGTAGGAGCTAAACGTTGCTCAGGATCGACATTAAAACTTGGATAATTTTGGGCTTATCGAGGTAAATATCCTTGTCCTTCTATTGTAATTGGAAATTACATACTGTAGTAGTATATAAATGAGTATAAGATATATAGAAGGATGGTATAAGAGAAGAGAATTGAACTGTACTTACATAGGACGGTATTTACAGTAGACTTGTGTAGTTTGACGGGTAGGGAAGTGCTGCCCAATTTTCCGTAGAAATAAGAACCCTCTGCTTAGAATATTCTACAGAGTAGTCTAGACGTTGATAGACGTATTTGACTATTATAGGTTGAAACTCTGCGCGCGACATATTCGACTTGGCAGGTGGATTTCGCCGAGGAGGTATGTGATTCTTACTATCCTCTTGAGCATGATATTTTAAAAGAATATATATAGTACGGTAGACGTACGTGTGTTAACTGAATGTGGTCTTACTTCGATGTCTTTTGACTTGAGTTTTAAATAATAAGAATCTTGAAGTATTTCAAAAGAATTAAGAATCGTTTTTGAAAGAAGAGAAATACTTGGTTTTAAAAGCTTAAGAGTAATACTAGCTTTATGGGAAGTTAGGTATAACGACTTAAGAAAGATAAAAGGAACGGTTTACTTAATTGTTTATGAAAGCCTTGTATTGATTTCGGAAATGAGAATAAGTATCGAACAACCCACTGCAGCGCTAATAAAGGAAAATGTATTGACTAATTAAGTATTATTAAAACCAGTAGAAACCTCCATCTGCATAGAAGCTAAGATAAGACAAAATTGTATTACATTTCCAAGATCATGGCTGCTTTAATAAGATCATTACTAAACAAGTTTTGATTTTCTTAAAATTTCAAAGTAAGGACTTGATTTATAAAAGACAAAGACTTGAAAATTTGAAGTGTTTTCGTTTAAAAAGGAAGGCATGCTTTTGTCTTAAGTTGGTTCAAAAAGAAAGTAGGGAAATTTTTTTGGTTTACTTAAAAAGATAGTCACTCTATTTGATACTTCGGGTATCGTGTGACTCTTGTGAAAGAAACGGATCTTTTTAAAGAGTTAATGTATGAAGTACATTGGGGATAAAAACCCGAACTTGTTGACATAAAATAGAAAGTACCTTGTGTGAATAACTTGACTATGTTGGTTTGTGATAGCCTTGTAATACTTTCTTGTTGGTTTGATAAGTAAACCTGTTATGATGCTACGTGTGTTAGTATCTTGTAACGTTTGTGTAAAGGGGGTTCCCTTGTTGTGCTTATGTTGTTTAACGATAAGTCGTTATGTTAGTATTGTACCACTCACCTCTTGACATGTTATACCGGGGGTTAAGCTGCCCCCCGATGCGAGGGATGCCTCATGCGGGTCCAGGGGACCTATGCGGAGCTACGAGAGTTCCAGGTTAGTGTGCGAGGAATACCTCACGCGTCTATGTGGCCACGCGCTACGAGAGTCGGGGCGATGCCGAGGAGTAGCTACCTCGATGCGGGAATACCTCATGCGGCCTAGGTGGCCTATGCGGATCGCGGAGTTCAGATTAGACGCGCACATTGATACTGAGGGCGAGTGGCCAGCTTCGATCATGTGGCGCGGTCTAGAAAGACCTCGTGATACAGTTTTATAGCATTGTTGGTACTGTGGGTTTTAGTAGTCGGCTATGCCTTCGTACTTACCCCGTACGGTTTTATTATGACACAGGTGGGACCTGGTGTTCATGTGTATTCCTTGGGTGTTTTTATATCATGGATTGTCGGCAGTGAGGAAGGAATTCCACGGGCATGATTGATATTGTGGGCATGAGACCCATAGTTATATTTGAGTGATGACTTTAAGGGCGTGAGTCCCTGACTTGACATGACTGCTTACATATTGTGTATCGTAAATTGGTTATCATATATGTCTTCTATTTTATATAGACTATTATGATTTCATTTACAGTATTTTCAGTTTCACATACTTGGTACCTGTTGTACTGACCTCCTTCGGGGGGCTGCGTTCATGCCGCAGGTAGAGGTACACCAGTTGTTGATCCTCGCTCATAGGGTCACAGTTCAGCGTTTTGGGAAGCTCCGTGTCTCCGGAGGCTTATCTTTGGTATAGTCCCCTGTCGTTGTAGGTACTTACATTCAGGGGTATGGCGGGGCCCTGTCCCGCCATTGTTGTTATAACATTCTTAGAGGTCTGTAGTACTGTTGTGGGCAGGGTTTGTAAAAGGGGTGTAACTGCTCAAGTTTTTATATATATATGCCGAAAGGCAACTTTTCTCAGATAAACTGTTTCTCTCTTCATATTGTTTCATGTCTTGTTTTATATTCCGCTGGTTACTCTGATGTATGTCTACTTGGGTGCCCGGGTAAGGCACCAGTCACGGGCCCGGGTTCGGGTCGTGACAAAAGTGGTATCAGAGCAGTTAATCCTCGGAAAGTGTCTACAGACCGTATCTAGTAGAGTCTTAATTATCGGTGCAGTGCACCACACCAATAATCGTGAGGCTATAGGATATTTAGGATTGGTTTCCATTCTTCTCACTCGAGATCGTGCCTTAGAAGGTGTTATGAGTTGGACCTCTAACGTATTTCTTTCCTTACCGCTATGCCTCCGCGCAAGGCAACCCGCCCGGCGGCAAGGCAGCCGAGGAGTCGCGAGTAAAGCACGAGGGTTACGAGGCACAGGCCCAATCATCACCGAGGGTGCTTCATTCGGGAGTTCGCGACGCCGCCATTTCAAAGAGAGTCTAGCACGGCAGCGATTCCTCTGCGGCCATGATATTTGAACCTTCGCCCATGACCAAGAGCATAAAGTATTTATTGCAAAGAGGCGACCACATTAGCTAGGATTTAGCAGCAGAGAGTATATTATGTACCGATTTATCACGGTCTTGATGATTATCTAAGAGAGGGTTGTGCAAGAGTAGCTCTTGATCCGGCATGAGCATGGCTCACAGACGGCTTATGCGCGCAGCAGGCCGAGAAACGTAGGGATCGACGGGTTAACCAAGATCAGCAGAAGAGGGCCAGGTCGGCAGGGTCCTTTGGTAACTTTCGAGGCGAATCGCCTCAGCAGCAGACTGGATATGCGCCTCCGCCAGTGCAGAATGGTCCTCCACAGGGTTCAGGACGTTCGGGGTATGCAGGAGTTGGTCAGAGCTCCAGGGCTTCTGGTTCACAGATACACGTAGGTTCCAGCCAGCCGGGTTCATGTTTCCCTCAGTGTGCACGATGCGGCAAGCGTCATTCCGGGGAATGTCGTTTTTTTGTTGGTGCTTGTTTTACCTGCGGCCGTCAGGGCCATGTGACGAAAGAATGTTCAAGTATGAGGGATGCAAGTAGGAGGACTCACCTACCGATCGACCATGATTCGCGGTTCGGAGAGGAAGGGGTGTTAGCCAGAGGAGGCCACCCCCACCTCGGTGTGGTCGTTGTGGTAGGTGTCATTGTGGGCAGTGTCGTACTTCTTCGACAGCTTGTTATGCTTGCGGCCAGCAGGACCATGTTGTGAGAAATTGTCCGACCAGAGGTGGCGCGGATGTAGAGACTCAGCCTTCAGGATCAGTGGCTAGTTTATCACCTTCTCTAGCTATGCGCCCAACAGGGCAGGATTGATTAGAACGACAAAGGGGAGTGAAGCAGTAGATACAGGTATATCCTTAACCCTCTGGAGTTTAGTATGTGTGATAAGATGAGTATATTTTAAGTGTTATGTTCAGATAGCATTGTGTTAGTTGTGATTATAAATCATGGTTAGTTAAAAGGGTAAGATTTGGGGATAGGGAAATTGTGAGCTTTAGAATATTATACGTGGAGACCTTAGAGACGAGGCCATCTTGAGTAAAAGATTTATTTTTATGTTTGACCCTTATCGGAGTGCATAGTATACGTGAGATATATTTGTGTGATAAGTCCCTGAGTAGTGTGAAATGAAAGAGGGTAGTTGAGCTAAGAAGACCACTAGGTTTTCGTGACTCGATGGTGAGATTGTTCCGGATCGGGAAACAAGAGCTTGGCGCGATAAATGGGTCGGGTTGAGGCCAGATTGCGGGTCAACCCGCAGCCCGGTTTGAAGTAAGGAAAATTTGTGGTGGTCCTGCTATGTGTTAGGGTCACGAGAGTGTTAGGCCCAAGTTTAGTTGACCATCGTACGAGTTCGGACGTTGCTCGACCCGATGGTCGGGCAGATGAGGTCAGCCCATCTTGTCTTTCAGTCAGGACAGTTTACTCGGCGGAGGGTTATGTGAGATGTTATATATCAGGAAGGTTGTAAGACTGCACGGGGTTCCTACTTTTACTTATGACAGGCAGTGGAGCCCAGTTTACGGCTATTTCTTTTTATGGAGGTTTTACCAGGCAAGGTTAGGAACTCAGGTGAGTCTCAGTATTGCATTCACCCTCGGGCCGGTGTTTTTGATTTTTCAGAGGTAGCTGTAAGGATTATTCACCTCTTGTTGAGTAAGTATTATACTAGCTACCATTTCAGTATTCGGAGGGTGCCTTATGAAGCCTCGTATGGGCGGAAGTGTAGGTTGCCGGTCGATTGGTTCGATGTTGGCAAGATTCAGATAGTTGGTTCAGACTTGATACAGCAGGCAGCGGATAAGGTGAAGCTTATCCAGGAGCAGTTATTGACAGCTCAGAGTCAACAGAAGTCGTGCGGATAATGGGCGTCGACACTTGGAGTTTGGGTACAAGAAGGGTACGACGAGTAAGGGAAGAAGCGAGCATGTGTTAAGAGGATAGAAGTGATCATTACTTTTGTGAAGTAAAGGTGCGAAAGGAATATCTTTTAGACCTTGGGTGGGAGATTTTGTGATGCTAGAGGTGATTCCTTGTGAACTTGGATTTAAGTATTTGCGCGTGTGTTATTATGGCCAGGTGTGGCATAATTGGTTTCGTAAGTATAGTAGTGAAGACTATACCAGCGCATGTATGTTTTGAGACTTAGAAAGAACATTCGGGACGAATGTTTCTAAGGAGGGGAGAATGTTACACCCCGTTGTTCCAGAGTATGTATGTGAGGACGTACGTACGAGAATACGACAGTAATTTTGGAAAGGAAGAAAGATGTGATTTTTCGACGGAAAAGTTTCCGGTTTTTGTAAAGTAAAAAGGTTCGTTAATGGGAATTGATTCCCGATTTGGTATTCGGACTTTTGGAATATTTTAGAAGTATTGAAATTTTAATTTCCGAATTGGTCACGTGGGGACCACGAGAGAATTTACTGTTTTGTGAGGCCCACTTTATTTTGGATTTTTGGCATTACGGATATTTTGGAAAATGAATATTTTGGATCAACGAGAGGCGCATACGTGTCACCCTCAAGTGGACGGATTGTTGGACGATTTGCATGGTCAAGTGGTCAAAGTCTTGGAAGATATTTTCTTTTGGTGAGTGGGAGTAGCTATTTGGACGGTTTTGTGAGTCATGTGGATGGCCACATGGCTCATTGTTGTGGGGGACAAATGTCCCAAGGTTGTGGTGGACATATGTCCCAACATTGTGGTGGACACTTGGTTGGAAGACCTCATTCTTCACATGGATCCAAATCTTCACCCTCCATTTGTTTTAATCTAGACCATTGAAGGTTCTATAAATACCCCCCCTTGATAGCAAGACTTCTTCATCACTTGAACAATTTCCAAGTCTCAAAATCCCTCTCCCCCTTTAGTTGAAGTTCTCGTCCAAACTTCCCCTCCCCCTTCCTTGAAAGTCTTCGTCCGAAACACCCCTCTCCCTTAACCAAACTTTGTCCAAAAATTCCTAAACTCTTAAGTGTTCTTCCTTAGTGTATTAGGAAGATTGTTAACCAAAAGTTAGAAAAGATTTCACACCCTAGCCCCTAAAGCCTCACCTTGGCCGAGAGTTGTGAGGACAAGAACCTTAGTGTTCTTCACTTGTTTAGGGTGGTTCTTAAAGAGGAGTTGGTTAGGAGCGTATAAGGGTTGCTTGGAGCGGGTTGGAGAGCTCGGAGTAGGAGCTAAACGTTGCTCAGGATCGACATTAAAACTTGGATAATTTTGGGCTTATCGAGGTAAATATCCTTGTCCTTCTATTGTAATTGGAAATTACATACTGTAGTAGTATATAAATGAGTATAAGATATATAGAAGGATGGTATAAGAGAAGAGAATTGAACTGTACTTACATAGGACGGTATTTACAGTAGACTTGTGTAGTTTGACGGGTAGGGAAGTGCTGCCCAATTTTCCGTAGAAATAAGAACCCTCTGCTTAGAATATTCTACAGAGTAGTCTAGACGTTGATAGACGTATTTGACTATTATAGGTTGAAACTCTGCGCGCGACATATTCGACTTGGCAGGTGGATTTCGCCGATGAGGTATGTGATTCTTCCTATCCTCTTGAGCATGATATTTTAAAAGAATATATATAGTACCAGACGACGTGTTAACCGAATGTGGTTTTACTTGATGTCTTTTGACTTGAGTTTTAAATAATAAGAATCTTGAAGTATTTCAAAAGAATTAAGAATCGTTTTGAAAGAGAAATACTTGGTTTTAAAAGCTTAAGAGTTATACTAGCTTTATGGGAAGTTAGGTATAACGACTTAAGAAAGATAAAGGAACGGTTTACTTAATTGTTTATGAAAGCCTTGTATTGATTTGAAATGAGAATAAGTATCGAACAAACCATCAAATACTAATAAAGGAAAATGTATTGACTAATTAAGTATTATTAAAACCAGTAGAAACCTCCATCTGCATAGAAGCTAAGATAAGACAAAATTGTATTACATTTCCTAGATCATGGCTGCTTTAATAAGATCATTACTAAACAAGTTTTGATTTTCTTAAAATTTCAAAGTAAGGACTTGATTTATAAAAGACAAAGACTTGAAAATTTGAAGTGTTTTCGTTTAAAAAGGAAGGCATGCTTTTGTCTTAAGTTGGTTCAAAAAGAAAGTAGGGAAATTTTTTTGGTTTACTTAAAAAGATAGTCACTCTATTTGATACTTCGGGTATCGTGTGACTCTTGTGAAAGAAACAGATCTTTTTAAAGAGTTAATGTATGAAGTACTTTGGGGATAAAAACCCGAACTTGTTGACATAAAATAGAAAGTACCTTGTGTGAATAACTTGACTATGTTGGTTTGTGATAGCCTTGTAATACTTTCTTGTTGGTTTGATAAGTAAACCTGTTATGATGCTACATGTGTTAGTATCTTGTAACGTTTGTGTAAAGGGGGTTCCCTTGTTGTGCTTATGTTGTTTAACGATAAGCCGTTATGTTAGTATTGTACCACTCACCTCTTGACATGTTATACCGGGGTTGTTGCCCCGATGCGAGGGATGCCTCACGCGTCCAGGGACCTACGCGAGCTACGAGAGTTCCGTGTTAGTGTGCGAGGAATACCTCATGCGGTCCATGTGGCCATGCGGGCTACGAGAGTCGGGACGATGCCGATGAGTAGCTACCGACGCGGAATACCTCACGCGCCTAGGTGGCTATCGCGGATCGCGGAGTCGAGATTAGACGCCGCACATTGATACCGAGGGCGAGTGGCGGCTTCGATCATGTGGCGCGGTCTAGAAAGACCTCGTGATACAGTTTTCTTGCATTGTTGGTACTGTGGGTTTTAGTAGTCTGCTATGCCTTCGCAATTACCCCGTACGGTTTTTATTATGACAGGTGGGACACGTGTTCATGTGTATTCCTTGGGTGTTTTTATATCATGGATCACGGCGGTGGAAGGAATTCCACGCATGATTGATATTATGGGCATGAGACCCATAGTTATATTTGAGTGATGACTTTAAGGCGTGAGTCCTCGACATACGACTACTTACATATCAGGTATCGTAAATTGGTTATCATATATGTCTTCTGCTTTATATAGACTATTATGATTTCATTTACGATTTTCGATTCACATACTTGGTACTGTTGTAGCGACCTTCCGGCCGCGTTCATGCCGCAGTAGAGGTACACACTTGTTGACCTCGCTCATGTGGTCACAGTCAGCTGGGAAGCTCCGTGTCTCCGAGGCTTATCTTTGTATAGTCCTGTCATTGTAGGTACTTACATTCAGGGTATGGCGGCCCCGTCCCGCCATTGTTGTTATAACATTCTTAGAGGTATGTAGTATTGTTGTGCATTTGGGTTTGTAAAAGGGTGTAATCGCCAAGTTTTTATATATATGTTTAAAGGCAACTTTTCTCGTATAAACTGCTTTCTTCATATTGTTTCATGTCTTGTTTTATATTCCGCTGGTTACTCGATGTATGTCTACTGGGTGCCTGTAATGCACGACCACGCCCGGTTCGGTCGTGACAATTTCCGACTACCGTAGTCCGCATGGCCACTGGACCGCATGAGGTATTCTCGACGTCAGAACACACCCGAGTGATTCCCACTCATCAGAGCCTGATAGGTCACATGGACCCGCATGAGGTATTCCTCGCATCGGGGGTAGCTAACCCGCGACACATGTATCAAGTCAGGGGAGTAAGTGATATAATACCAGCACAACAGGCTTATCGTAAACCACATAAGCACAACAAGAAAACCCCCTTGATACAACTAGTCTCAGATACTAACGCCCGTAGTATCATAACAGTCTATATATAAGAAGTCATGTCAAGTCAGGGACTCACGCCCTCAAGTCATCACTCAAATATAACCATAGGTCTCACGCCCGAAAAATCAATCATGCCCGTGGAACTCCTTCCTCACTGCCGGCAGTTTAGGATATGATATAACATCAAGAAGTACACATGAACACTAGGTTCCACCTGGGCCATAAAACAACCGTAATAACCGGCCCTCCATCGAGAGACACGGTAGCATAGAAGTAAGACACTTGCACAACAAAGTCTATCACAACTAGCATAGGCGAGTTTAACATACTCTTAGGCTCTCATTTTATGCCAAAAATCCGGGTTTTAACCCCAAAGTAATACATACTTCAACTCTCTTAAAAAGAACCCTTTTTTTAGTACGAAATCACGCGATATTAATACCCGTAGTATCAATCATAGAGTAACTATCATTTAAAGTAAAACAAAACAATATCATGCCTTCCTTTAAAACCAAAGACACTTCTCCTTTTAAAGTCAAGTAGCAATATAATTAATAAACCAAGTGGCTTACACTTTTTAAAACAACTTCAAGTATACTTTTTTTTTAAAAAAAAAAACCCAAGTAACTCACTATTTTCAAAACAAGTAACCTATACCTTTAAATCAAGTTACTTCTCCTTTCCCAAAATCAAGTTGTTTGTAAGTCAAGTCTCTTATCTTTCAAAATCAAGTCGTTTAGCTTTCAAAATAGTTTAGGCTTCCTAACTTCAAATTCTCAAGTCTCTTCTCTTTTAGAAATCAAGTTTCTTACTTTGGAAGTTCAAGAAACCAATACTTGTTTATAATGATCTTATTAAAGCAGCCATGATCTAGAAAATGTAATACAATTTTGTCTTATCTTAGCTTCTATGCAGATGGAGGAATTCTACCCATTTTAATTTAATTGGTTGTCGATACATTTTCATTTATTAACGCTGCAATGGCTTGTTCGTTATTTATTCTCATTCGTGCCGTAAATTAGCAAAATCAACTCTACTTCCAAATATACAACTAACGACTCTTACCAAAATCCCCCATAAGACTTGGTAAGATCTAGGATAACTTTATTCTTTTTAAAGACCAAGTACTCATTACTCACGAATGAGGTTTCACAACCTTTTTACACAATTCAAGTCCTTAACATTTCATAATAAGTCACTTAACTTTAGAATCAAGTCAAGGACACAAAAGGAAAATCAACTCATTTAACACACGTGCGTCTACCGCACTATATATATTTCACAAATAGCATGCTCAAGAGTATAGGAAGAATCACATACCTCGCGACGATTAACGACAAGTATAAAAATGCTCCAAAGTACTAAAACCTTGCTAGCCTTTTCCACCCTTCAAGTAGAATACGCTACTCGTAGTACTTCACCCTATAATGGCCATAATACGTCTATTAGCTTCTAGCCTTAACGTAGAATATTCTAATTGTAAAGTCCCTTATTCTACGGAAATTTGGACAGCACTTCCTTTGTTTCTACGTACTTTACCACCTTTTTCAAGGCTCGAATTCAATATCCAAACGCCACTTTTAAGGCCCAACAATCCAACAATACAAAGGGGATTACACACCTAATCTTGGACGTGTAAAATTCTGCCCCACAATTCATATTAAAACAACCCAACTAGTTTAAGGTAACTCCTTGGCTATAACATGCTCACATATCAACATTTTCAAATCCTTTCAATTCAACTCGTTAATTCAACATGCTATATAAGTCTTAACCAATTATATCAACGATATTGTTATACCCCGTATTTCCAGAGTATGTACGTAAGGACGTACGTAGAAAAATTTGAACTTGTGATTTAGGCTTGGCCGAATTCTTTTTGTTCACAACACCCGATTAGAGTCGTTTTTCGACGAAACGTTTCCACAGCTTTCGTAGGGGAATTTCCGGCTATGTCATTTTTAATTTTTGCGGATTTTTCCGAGAGACGAAACATTTTGGACCAACAAGAGGGCGACACTTGTCACCCCCTCATTGGAACACCTTGGGCGGTAAAGGGGGTTGGCCGAATGGCCATTGTTTGGTCAAGGGGTTGGTAGGATATTTTGGTGGTAGATGGATAAGGTGCACTTGGCAAGATCTTGGCCCTACACTTGCCTTGCACTTGGCAAGATCTTGGCCATTGGTTGGCCTTCACTTGACCTATAAATACCCACCCCTTTGAAGACTAATTCATCCACAAAATTGCCTAAGTCTTGAAAGCTCTCCTTCTCCCTCCCCTTGTGTTGAGTTCGCCGAGGCCTCCCCAATGGTCGAGAGCACCCCTCTAGGGGTGCTAGCCGAGAGTGTACCCCCCCTAGCCTAGTTGTCTTCGTATAATACCCCCCCTCTTGTTAGAAATACTCTCAAAAGTATTGTTATAATGCTCAAATTACCTTAGCCATATACCTTGTAGTATTCTAAGGTTATACCTTTACAATAAGCCCGTAAATACTATTATACTTCCTTCACTACAAAACCGAAACCCTAAGGAAAATCTCCATAGTTAGTTGGAGTATTAAGTAGAAGTTGGTTAGAACTTCTAAGGGTTGTTTGAGCTGGTCTGAGCGCACGGAGTAGAGCTAAACCTTGCTCAGATCGACATTTAAACTCGGATAATTATGGGCTTATCGAGGTAAATATCTTGTCCCCTATTGTAATTGGAAATTACATGTTGTTAGATTATATAGTTGAAGTATACTATATATAGTCAACGTTGTTATCGGCAATGTCTTTTACTTAAGCTGAATAATAATAAACCTTTCGAAAGAAGAGTCGAATCAGATTTACATAGGACGTATTACATGAGACTTGTGTAGCTTCTGTGAGGTAGAATTGTGCACGTCCGGATTAACGTATAACCCCTCGGTTGGCTTAGTAGCACCCGATAGAGAGGAGATTTACGCCATGGGGGAGGTGCCGAATTTTACGTAATGTTCTACGAAGGATCTAAATGTTAATAAGCGCCTTGTGGCCTTATAGGTTGAAGTACTACGTGTGGCGCGATCTACTTGGCTTAAAGGAGTAGCCGGCGGTTGGAAGTACTTGAGCGTTTTGCTATTAGTCGATAATCGTCGCGAGGTATGTGAACCTCTTCCTATCTCTTCTAGCATGATATGTGTGAACTATGTACGGTGACGCATACGTGCTAAATGTATTTGATTGGTTTAAAACATAAAGTGTTATAACGGCTTTATGGTAAGTTGGTTATAACTTTATGTTGGTAAGAAAATACTTGTGGTTTTTAAAAGGTAAATCGATTTGAACTATAATTGGCTTGTTATGTGTTAATAAAGAACTTGAAGTATTTCAAAGATTTTTGAATCATTTGAAAGAAGAAGTAATACTTGGTTTTGAAAACTTAAGAGTTATACTAGCTTTATGGGAAGTTAGGAAATAACGCTTAAGAATGTTTCTCGATTTGAAATCGAATGTGTATCGACAAACCACCGCAGCGTTAATAATAAAAGGAAATGTTTTGACAGATTAAGTATTATTAAAACCAAGAGAAACTTCCATCCGCATAGAAGCTAAGATGACAAAATGATATTTCCTAGATCATGGCTGCTGTAATAAGATTGTTATAAACAAGAATATCCTACTCACATATAAGACTTATGTTTCTCAGATAGTTTAAAGGAGAATTATATTCTTAAATGAATAAGACTATGAACTACGAAACCTTTCTAAAAAAGGCAAACTTGAACATTGGAAACTAGGCAAACTTGAACATTGGAAATTAGGCAAACGTGAACATTGGAAAAGAATGTGGCTACTTGATTTTACAAAGAGAAGTAATTGAGTTACTCTAAAAAGATAATCACTCTATTTTCATATACTACAGGTATTGTGTGGTTTTTGTGAAGTAACGTATCTTTTAAAGATTTAATGTATGAAGTACTTTGGGGATAGGTACCCGAACTTGTTAGTAGAAAGTACCTTGTGTGAATAACTTGATTGTATTGGTTTGTGATGACCTTGTAATACTTTCTTGTTGATTTGATAAGTAAGCATGTTAGGATGCTACGTGTGTTAGTATCTTGTGATTATTGTGTAAGGGGGTCACTCTTGTTGTGCTTACGTTGTCAAACGTTAAGCCCGTTGTACTGTTATTGTATCACATACCCTCTTGACTTATTATACCGAGGGCTTGCCACCCTTGATGCGGGTCTATATGGCCTATGCAGTCCTTGTGACTATGCGGAGCGGTAGCTCGAGGATTGATCATTCGGGTGTTTAGCACGACGCGGGGATTCCTACGCGTGCATTGAGACTATGCGGTCTTTGAGACTACGCGGCCGCGGAGCCCAGCGGATACCGAGGTTAGCCGCTTCGACGCGGGTATACCTCGGCGATGCGGGACCATGATTCGAGGAATACCTCACGCGGTCTGGTGACCTATGCGAGCCGCAAGAGTTCGAGGATAGACGCGCACATTGATATTGCGGGTGAGTGGCGGCCGACTACGCGCGGTCAGAAAGACCTCGATACGGTTTGTGGTATTTTTGGCATCGTGGTCTTAGTAGTCGGCTATGCCTTCGCACTTGCCCCGCACGGTTTTATTGTGATAACTTTGAGGCGTGAGTCCTCGACTTGACATGATCGCTTATTTATTGTGAATCGTAGTTTTGTTATCATACATGTCTCCGCTTTATATAGACTACTATGATTTCATTTACTGATTTATTTTCGCCACATACTGTACCGACCTTCTGGGGCCGCGTTCATGCCGCGCAGTAAAGGTACACCGCCGTTGATCCTCGCTCTTAGGGTCACGTCAGCGTTGGGAAAGCTCCGTTTCTCGGAGGCTTATCTGTATAGTCCCCTGTCGTTGTAGGTATTTACATTCAGGGGTATGGCGGGGCCCTGTCCCGCCATTGTTGTCGTATCATTTCTTAAAGGTCTGTAGTACTGTTGTGGGCAGGGTTGTAAAAAGGATTAAACTGTTCATTTGCAGGAGTTGTTATTTATATATATGCCGAAAGGCAAGTTTTCCTCAGACATCGCTTTGTACTTCATTTGTTTCACGTATGTGTTTTATGTTCCACGACACTCGATGTTGTATCACTAGGGTGCCCGGTAAGGCACTACCACGCCCAGATTCGGTCGTGACAAAGTGGTATCGTGAGCGATTAATCCTGAAAGTGTCTACGCACCGTATCCAAGAAGTCTTGATTATCGGTGTGTTGCACCACACCAATAATCGTGAGGCTATAGGATATTTAGGAGTGGTTTCGATTCTTATCACTCTGAGAACGTGCCTTAGAGCTGTGTTGTAAGTTGGATCCTCTAACGTATTTCTTTCCTCACCGCTATGCCTCCGTAGGCAACCCGCCCGTGAGGGCAAGGCAGCGGAGCCGTGAGCAGAGTAGTACAGAGGGTTACGTGGGCACAGGCTCAATTATCACCTTGGGTGGTGCTTCATTCGGGGAGTTCTGCGACGTCACTAGCCCCAACAGAGTTTAGCACGGCGGCAGCAGTTCCTACTGCGGCCATGATATTTGAACCTTCGCCCACGACCGAACAGAGAATATAGATTTCAGAGGCGACCGTTACTAACTATGGATTTGACTACTGAGAGTATACCGATGTACCGCGAGTCTTGATGAATATCAACGAGAAGGTTGTGCAAAAGTAAGTTCTTCAGTTAGGCTTGAGCATGGCCTGTGTACGGGCTTATGCGCAGCAGGCCGAGAAACGTAGAGATCGACGGGTTAACGGCGACGCAGAAGAGGCCGTGAGCAAGCCCTTTGGTAACTTTCGAGGCGAGTCGCCACCGCCAGATCGATTATGCGCATCCACCGATGCAAAGGTCCTCCACGGTTCGTGACGTTCGGGGTATGCAGGAGTTGGTCGAGCTCGAGCTTCCGCTCACGCCACACGGGCGTTCCACCATCCGATTCGCTTTTTCGGTGTTCACAGCGCGGGCAGCGCCATCTCGAGAATGTCGCTTTTAGTTGGTACTTGTTGTACCGGCGACCGCCGTGGTCCGATGTCGAAAGAGTGTCCTTGCGGGCGACTTAGCCTTCGGATCGGTGGGTAGTTCGTCATCTTCCTTAGCTATGCGCTCACGCAAGGTTTGATTAGAACGACTAAGGAGTGAAGCAAGAGATTCAGTATATCTTTAACCTCTGTGGTTTAGTATGTGTGATAAGGTGAGTATACCTTAATTGTTATATTCAGATAGCATTGTGTAAATGGTGATTAGAAATCTTGGTTAGTTAACCAAGTAAGATTTGGGGGATAGAGAAAGTGTGAGCCTTAGAGTGTTATACGTAGAGACCTTAGAGGTAAGGCCATCTCGAGTAAAAGATGTATTGTTTATGTTTGACCCTTATAGGAGTGCATAGTGCACGTGAGTTATGTTTGTGGGATTAGTCCCTGAGTAGTGTGGAATGAAAGAGGATAGTTGAGCTAAGAAGACCGCTAGGTTTTCGTAACGTGATTAGTGAGAGTTTTCCTTCAGGGAGCTAGCGTTTCGCGCGTTGCCGGGTCGGGTTGAGGCCACGTTGCGGGTCAACCCGCGGCATGTTTGGTGGTGGGGTCAGTTTGTGGTGGTCCCGCCTTGTGGTAGGGTCACGAGGGTGTTAGGCCCGAGTTTAGTTAACCAACGACGATTTCATGGACGATTCGACCGAGGTTGGGCCGGCGAGGTCACCGTGGTTGTCTTCTAGCAAAGACCGTTTACTCGGCAGAGGTTATGCGAGATGATATATCGTAAAGGTTGTAAGGTCGCACGAGGTGCCTACCTTCACCTTATGTCGCATGTGAGCCTGTGTCATACTGCTTTTTACGGAGGTTTTACCGTGCAAGGTTAGGAACTCAAGTAAATCTCGACCACATTCGCCGGGCCGTTGTTTGATTTCGAGGATAGTTGCGAGAATTGTTGTCTCTGTTGAAGGAGTGTTTAAGCTACCATTTCGGTGTTCGGATGTCGCCTTATGAAGCCTTGTAGGGCGGATGTAGTCGCCGGTCGATTGGTTCGATGTTGGCGTGATTCAGATAGTTGGTTCAGCTTGTTCCACAGATTGTGGATAGAGTAAAGCTTGTCTAGAAGAGGTTACGGCGGCTCGGAGAAATCTTGCGGATAATCGGCGGCGACGCCAGAGTTCGAGTTGTGGTCGGTCTTCTTGAAAGTACCACCGGGTTGGGTGTGACGAGTTTTGGAATCTGAGAGGAACTTAGCCCGAGTTACTTTGGGCCTTTGAGTTCATGTGAAGAATAGGCCAGGTTGCCTATATGTTAGCATTTGCCGTCCGACTTAGGAGGCAGTGCGTCCAGTCTTTCGTGTTATGTTCGAGAAGGAAATCGGAGATCCATCGAGTATTCGACTAATGATGACCAAGTTGAAGATGATAACCCGAGTTTTGAATCACGATGCTCGAAATGTGGTAAGAGTTCGAATGTACGACATCTTCAGTGATCGCATGAAGCCCGGTACCATTTGTTGGGTCGCCGGGGTGACACTAGAACCTCGCGGCAAAGTGACAAAAGTGGTATGCTTTATGATGTTAGAGTGCTTCCCGTGGACTTGGATGTAAGCATTTTTGCTGATTGTTTGGTGGCCATGTGTGACGGGTTTGTCCTCGTAAGTATAGTAGTGAAGACTATCTTGCGCGTTTGTTTGAGACTTAGAAGGAACATTCGGACGAATGTTTCTAAGGAGGAGAATGTTATACCGTATTTCGCAGTATGCACGTAAGGGGCGTGCGTAGAAAAATTTGAACTTGTGATTTAGGCTTGGCGAATTCTTTTTGTTCACAACACCCGATTAGAGTCGTTTTCGCGAAACGTTTCCACAACTTTCGTAGGGAATTTCGGCTATGTCATTTTTAATTTTGCGGATTTTTCGAGAGGCGAAACATTTTGGACCAAGAGGCGACACTTGTCACCCTCATTGGAACACCTTGGGCGGTAAAGGGGTTGGCGAATGGCCATTGTTTGGTCAAGGGGTTGGTAGGATATTTTGGTGGTAGATGGATAAGGTGCACTTGGCAAGATCTTGGCCTACACTTGCCTTGCACTTGGCAAGATCTTGGCCATTGGTTGGCCTTCACTTGACCTATAAATACCCACCCTTTGAAGACTAATTCATCCACAAAATTGCCTAAGTCTTGAAAGCTCTCCTTCTCCCTCCCTTGTGTTGAGTTCGGCGAGGCCTCCCCTTGTGGCCGAGAGCACCCCCTCTAGGGGTGCTAGCGAGTGTACCCCTAGCCTAGTTGTCTTCGTATAATACCCCTCTTGTTAGAAATACTCTCAAAGTATTGTTATAATGCCCAAATTACCTTAGCCATATACCTTGTAGTATTCTAAGGTTATACCTTTACAAAAAGCCGAAATACTATTATACTTCCCTTGATACAAAACCGAAACCACAAGGAAAATCTCCATAGTTAGTTGGAGTATTAAGTAGAAGTTGGTTAGAACTTCTAAGGGTTGTTTGGAGGCGGGTCGGAGCGCACGGAGTAGGAGCTAAACCTTGCTCGGGATCGACATTTAAACTCGGATAATTATGGGCTTATCGAGGTAAATATCTTGTCCCCTATTGTAATTGGAAATTACATGTTGTTAGATTATATAGTTGAAGTATACTATATATAATCTTGAACGTTGTTATCGGCAATGTCTTTTGACTTAAGCTCGAATAATAATAAACCTTTCGAAGAGAAATCTTGAACTATATTTACATAGGGCGTATTCTGATGAGACTTGTGTAGCTTTACGTGAGGTAGAATTGTGCACGTCCGGATTAAGCGTATAACCCCACTGGTTGGCTTGGTAGCCGACCCAGATGAGGAGGAGATTTACGCTGTTGCGGAGGCTTGCCGAATTTTACGTAGAATGTTCTCTGAAGGGATCTAAATGTTAATAAGCGCCTTGTGGCCTTATAGGTTGAAGTACTACGTGTGGCGCGATCTACTTGGCTTAAAGGAGTAGCCGGTTGGAAGTACTTGAGCGTTTTGCTATTAGTCGATAATCGTCGCGAGGTATGTGAACCTCTTCCTATCTCTTCTAGCATGATATGTGTGAAATATGTAGTGCGGTGAGCGTCATGTGCTAAATGTATTTGATTGGTTTAAAACATAAAGTGTTATAACGGCTTTATGGAAAGTTGGTTATAACGACTTTATGTTGGTAAGAAAATACTTGTGGTTTTTAAAAGGTAATCGATTTGAAC
The DNA here is from genome assembly GCA_029844215.1 of Przewalskia tangutica. Lineage (NCBI taxonomy): Eukaryota > Viridiplantae > Streptophyta > Magnoliopsida > Solanales > Solanaceae > Przewalskia > Przewalskia tangutica. The sequence continues at coordinate 74,346,731 of CM056727.1, forward strand.
TATAAGCGGCTTGTTATGTGTTAATAAAGAACTTGAAGTATTTCAAAAGATTTTGAATCATTTGAAAGAAGAAGTAATACTTGGTTTTGAAAACTTAAGAGTTATACTAGCTTTATGGGAAGTTAGGAAATAACGGCTTAAGAATGTTTCTTGATTTGAAATCGAATGTGTATCGACAAACCAACTGCGGCGTTAATAAAAGGAAATGTTTTGTGATTAAGTATTATTAAAACCATAGAAACTTCCATCTGCATGAAGCTAAGATGAGACAAAATGATATTTCCTAGATCATGGCTGCTGTAATAAGATTGTTATAAACAAGAATATCCTACTCACATATAAGACTTATGTTTCTCAGATAGTTTAAAGGAGAATTATATTCTTAAATGAATAAGACTATGAACTACGAAACCTTTCTAAAAAAGGCAAACTTGAAAACTAGGCAAACTTGAACATTGGAAATTAGGCAAACGTGAACATTGGAAAAGAATGTGGCTACTTGATTTTACAAAGAGAAGTAATTGAGTTACTCTAAAAAGATAATCACTCTATTTTCATATACTACAGGTATTGTGTGGTTTTTGTGAAGTAACGTATCTTTTAAAGATTTAATGTATGAAGTACTTTGGGGATAGGTACCCGAACTTGTTAGTAGAAAGTACCTTGTGTGAATAACTTGATTGTATTGGTTTGTGATGACCTTGTAATACTTTCTTGTTGATTTGATAAGTAAGCATGTTAGGATGCTACGTGTGTTAGTATCTTGTGATTATTGTGTAAGGGGGTCACTCTTGTTGTGCTTACGTTGTCAAACGTTAAGCCCGTTATCTTGTTATTGTATAACATAACCCCTTGACTTATTATACAGAGTGCTTGCCACCCTTGATGCTGGTCTATACGGCTATGCGATCCTTGTGACTATGCGGAGTCGCGGTAGCTCGGGATTGATCATTCGGGTGTTTAGCCGACGCGGGGATTCCTATGCGATGCTGAGACTATGCGGTCTTTGAGACTATGCGGGCTGCGGGAGCCTGGCGGATACCGAGGGTTAGTTGCGCCGACGCGGGGTATACCTCGGTGATGCAGGACCATGATTCGAGGAATACCTCATGCGGGTGCGTGGGTGACCTATGCGAGTGCGAGAGTTCGAGGATAGACGCGCACATTGATATTGCGGGTGAGTGGCGGCCGATCATGTAGTGCGGTCTAGAAAGACCTCGGGATACGCTTTGTGGTATTTTTGGCTTTGTGGGTCTTAGTAGTCGGCTATGCCTTCGTACTTGCCCCGCACGGTTTTATTGTGATAACTTTGAGCGTGAGTCCACGACTTGACATATCGCTTATTTATTGTGAGCGTAGTTTGGTTATCATACATGTCTCTGCTTTATATAGACTACTATGATTTCATTTACTGATTTATTTTGATTTCACATACTTGGTACTGTTGTCTTGACCTCCTCGGGGCTGCGTTCATCCGCAGTAAGGTACACGATCGTTGATCCTCGCTCTTAGGGTCACAGTTCAGCGTTTGGGAAAGCTCCGTTTCTCCGGAGGCTTATCTTGGTATAGTCCCCTGTCGTTGTAGGTATTTACATTCAGGGGTATGGCGGGGCCCTGTCCCGCCATTGTTGTCGTATCTTTTCTTAGAAGTCTGTAGTACTGTTGTGGGCAGGGTTGTAAAAAGGATTAAACTGTTCATTTGTAGGAGTTGTTATTTATATATATCTAGAAAGGCAAGTTTTCTCAATTCTTGTTTTGTACTTCATTTGTTTCATGTATGTGTTTTATGTTCCGCTGATTACTCTGATGTTGTATCACTAGGGTGCCCGGGGTAAGGCACCAGTCACGGGCCCAGATTCGGGTCGTGACAGATATACACTTCTATATACAACATGCAACGATTTTTGCTTACAACCGAATTGATTACTACACTAGTGACTAACATGCCCATTTTCGGTTTTCAACAAGTCGACACGATCCAAATGGTTTCAAACTTTAATACTTAACCCACATGCTCATTTCTCAAATACTATAACTTGTAATCTTAAATTACATGAGAAGGTGAAGGTTTTACCTCAATAAGCCCTCTTTCCGAAATCTTCTTCACGCTAAAATCACCCACACGAACCCTCTACAAGCTGCCAACAATAATTCCTTCTTACCGCCTTTCCGAGATTTTTCTAGGCCTTGGTTTTTCCTTGAATTTTTAGAGAGAAGGGAGAGGAATTTTTAGAGAGAAGTGTTCTTTGAAAAATGACCAAGTCTTCAAGACTTGGTCAATAAATAAGACTTCCTCTTGGTCAAACAGATGGGAGGGACACTTGTCACCCTCCCACAGGCCTTTAACAAAATATCTTCTGATTTTCCCCCTGTTTTCACGAAATTTCCCGCCTCGGCGCCGCGGCCCTGCATCCAGCGCCGCGGCGCTGCAACTTCAGACCACAACCGTCCATCCGGCGCCGCGGCCCTGCACCCGGCGCCGTGGCGCTGTGGCACCTGACTGAAAACACTTTCCTGTTCGTCTACCCACTGAACTTGTAACTTCCATATCTTTCTACTCCGATGTCCTATCGACGAGCGGTTTGTTGCGTTGGAAACTAGACTCAACGAACTTCATACTGGGCTATTGAAACACCTAAAAACTCCTAATGAACCAGGAGATATACCGCTCCAAAGTTTATTGAAAACTGTCCAAAACATTTTGTCAACTTATCTTTCCAATTCCAATTTTTATTTTCCTTCGTACGTTCCCAATACATGATCTGAAATTCCGGGGTGTAACATTCTTCTCCCCTTAGAAACATTCATCCCGAATGTTCCTTCTAAGTCTCCAAAACGCATGCGCCGGTATAGTCTTCACTACTACACCTACCAAATCAATTATGCCACATATGGCTATAATATAATTACCACGCAAAAACTTAAATCCCAGCCAACGAGGAATCACCTCTAAAGCGTATAACAACACTATTAGCTCTCATCCATGGTCTAAGGGTACTCTCTTCACATCTTCTCTTCACAAAAATGATCACTTCCATTCTCCTAACACATATTCGCTTCTTTTCTTACTCGTCGTACCCTCCTCGTACACCCGACTCTTTCTATTATAAGTACCACATTTCCGTGATTGCTCACAAATCTCGGGGTTACTACCTCCAACTTGGTCATTACTAGCTTCAATTTCCTTTAAGGCCATTTCCGGCCCTCATGATCTGATTCTGGTCGAACGCATCCACGAACTCGTACGATGATTACCTAAACTTGGGCCTAGCACCCTCGTGACCTTATCACCTAGAGGGACCTCCTCAACTTACCTCACTTCATTCCGGGTTGCGGGTTGACCCGCGATTGGTCCTCAACCCGACCCATTACGTACCAAACTCTTGTTCCCGGTCCGGAACAATATCACTATTCAAGTCACGAAAACCTAGTGGTTTCCTTAGCTTAACTACCCACTATTATTTCACACCACTCATGGACTTATCACCCAAATATACCCCACGTATACTATGTTCCTCGACAAAGATCACCCGTAAAATCCTTCACTCAAGATGGCCCTATATCTAAGGTTCCCACGGTTATCAAAATTCTAAGGCTCACAATTTCCATGTCCCCAAACTTACCTTTTCTACAAACCAGGCTTTCTAAATCACAATTTACATAAAATTACCCGCACATAACACTTAACATGTTACCATCTTATCACACATACTAATCTTTAGAGGGTTAAGGATATACCTGTAACTATTTCTTCACTTTCCCTTTGTCGCTCTAATCATAACCCTGCCCTGCACAACACATAGCAAAAGAAGGCGATGAACCAGCCACTGATCCCGAAGGCTGTGTCACAACCCGAATCCGGGCCCGTGACTGGTGCCTTACCCCGGGCACCCTAGTGACACAACATCAGAGAAAATCAGCGGAAAATAAAACATAAGCCATGAAACAAAAAATAAATAAGCAGGCCAACCAAAACAGTTGCCTTCAGTATATACATAAAACCCGAACAGTTTAATCCATTTACAACCACCGCCACAACAAGATTACTACAGCACTCTAAGATTTACAACACTATGACGGGGCCCCCGCCATACCACGAATGTACAAGAACCTACAACTCAGTGGAACACATACCAAAAGATAAGCCTCCGAGAAACGGAGCTTCCAATACGTTGAATGTGATCCTAAGAGTGAGGATCCACGATCGATGTACCTCTACTGCGGCGTGACGCGGCCAAGGCGAGGTCATAACAGTACCAAGTATGTGAAATCGTAAAATCAGTAAATGAAATCATAGCGATTATATAAAGCGAGACATGAATGATAACCAACTACGATGCACATATATCGCTTATATCAAGTCGTGGTCTCACGCCTTCACATCAATCATGCGTGGAATGCCTTCTCATCCGGCAGCCATGATATGATAACACCAAGAAGTACACCGCACACCAAGTCCTACGATGTCAAAGTATTAACAATTCAAATGGAAGCATACCCGTGCGCTACGATCGTGTCGTGATGTCCAAAAAGGGAACCACAAGACAAAGAATCAAAATAGAAGCATACCCGTGCGCCACGATCGTGTCGGTATGTCCAAAAGGAAACAATAAGACAAAGATTCCAAATGGAAACATACCCGTGCGCTACGATCGTGTCGAGATGCCCAGGGAAACAATAAAGCAAGATCAAAATGGAAGCATACGATGCGCCACGATCGTGTCGGTATGTCCAAAGCGATTAGCAAAAGTAACACAATCAACGAGAACGCACTGCGGAATTTCTCCGTCCATCGGCATGTCCAAGTAAGTTCTCAACAAGTCAACCGACCCTCCATTGAGAGGCGCGGTAGTATAGAAACACAATTCTTGCACAACAAAGGCTATCACGACAAGCATAGGCAAGTTTTACAACAACAAGCATAGGCAAGTTCACAACAACAAGCATAGGCAAGTTCACAACAACTCAAAGTACTTTCATTTTATGCCAAGGTCCGGGTTTTAACCCTAAAGTACCACGTACTTTAAATACCTTTTTTAAAAGAGATCCATTCCTTTTATAAAAGTCACCCGATACCCGTAGTATAAAAATAGAGTGACTTACATTTTTAGGTAAACCAAAACACTTTTCTTTTAAAGTCAAGTTACCACATTAAAATCAATGATAAACCCTTTTTCATAAAGTCGTTATAACTAAACTTCCCATAAAGCTGTTATAACACTTTATGTTTTAAACCATTTTAAGACAAACAATGCCTTCCTTTTCCCTAGAGTTCGGTTTGCCTAATTTCAATTACTCCACTTCTTTTAGAAAAGATTCATAACTCATAGTCTTAATCCCTTTAAAACAATTGAGTAACATATGTCTTATGTGTGAGCGATTTATTCTTGTTTATAACCATCTTGTTACAAAGACCATGATCTAGGAAATGTAATACAATTTTGTCTTATCTTAGCTTCTATGCAGATGGAGGTTTCTCCGGTTTTAATATCAATTAGTTATTTGTTAATACACTTTCCTTTATTAGCGCCGCGTGGTTTGTTCGACACTTATTCTCATTTCCAAATCAAAAAACATTATTCTTTAAAACCAAGTACTCATTACTCACGAATGAGGTTTCACAATACTTCTAACAAAATGTTAATTACCAAGTAAAACAAGTTAAGTCTCTTATCTTTCAAGATCAAGTCTCTTAACTTCTACAATCAATGAACCAATCTTTTACCTACATAGAGTCGTTATAACTAACTTCCCATAAAGCTATTATAACACCCTATGTTTGGAACCAAACAAACTCATTTAGCACATGTACGTCTACCGTACTACATAGTTTATAAAACATCATGCTCGAAGGATATGAAGAAGTTCACATACCTCGCGACGATTATCGACAAGAAGCAAAACGCTCCACAGTACTGTAACCCGGCTAGCCTTTTCCACTCTTCAAGTAGAATACGCTACTCGTAGTACTTCCACCTATAAGGCCACAAACGTCTATTAAATCTTAAACACAAGTTTTCGGCAGCACCTCCCCCCCCCCCCGCCACAGCGTAAATCTCCTCCTTGATCGAGGCCGGCTACCAAGCCAACCAGGGGGGGGGGGTTTACACGTCTAACCGGACGTGTACAATTCTACTACACAACAAAGCTACACAAGTCTACTGTAATACAGTCCTATGTAATTACAATTCAGTTCAGCTCTTTATTCTTCAGGCTTAAGTCAAAAGACATTGCCACAATACTAAGTTCAGTTCTATATATAGTATACTTCAACTATACATTCTAACATGTAATTTCCAATTACAATAGAAGGACAGTAGTGTTTACCTCGATAAGCCCAAAATTATCCGAGTTATAATGTCGATCCTGAGCAAGGTTTAGCTCCTACTCCGTGCGCTTCAATCCGCTCCAAACAACCCTTAGAAGTTCTAACCAACTTCTACTTAAATACTTCAACCAACTATGAAGATTTCCTTAGGGTTTCGGTTTGAGACTAAAAGGACAAAAGGTAGTATTTCCGGGCTCTATGTATAGAGGTAACTTTTGGAATACAACAAGGTAAAGGCTAAGGTATTTTGGGCATTATAACAATACTTGTAGAATACATGTCTACCAAGAGGGGGGGGATGTATTATACGAAACAACTAGGCTGTGGGTACCCACACTACTAGGAGGGGAGGAATCCTCTCGGCCACTAGCCTCACGAAAAGGGGAGGAAGGCTCTCGACCCAGAGCTCACAAAGGGGAGGAGAGGTTTCAAGACTTGGAAGCTTTTTTTTGGATGAATGAAGTCTTCAAGCTAAGGGGGGTATTTATAGCAAAACCAAAAACCAACCAATGGCCAAGATCAAGCCATGTGCAAGGCAAGTGTAAGGCCTTGATCAAGCCAAGTGCACCCTAACCCCTACTCCACAAAACATGGCACAAAACAAGCCACAAAACAAGGCCAAAATAAGGGACCAATCGGCCAAGGCCAACCAACCCTTGACCGCCCCTCTAAACCGTCCAATGAGGGTGACAAGTGTCACCCTCCCGTTGGCCCAAAAATGTTCCGTCGCTCGGAAAAATCCGCAAAAAATATAAATGACATAGCCGGAATTTTCCCTACGAAAGCTGTGGAAACGTTTCGTCGAAAAACGACTCTATTCGGCACTTGTGCCCAAATTTCGGTCCTATGCCTAACTTAAGGCTCAAATTTCGTACGTACGTCCACACGTACATACTCTGGAAATACGGGGTATAACAGGCTGAGTCTCTACATCCGCGCTACCTCCGGTCGGACAATCCTTCGCAAAATGGCCCTATCGGCCGCAAGTATAACAACCTCCCACACTAGCACGACACTCCCCCTTATGGATTTTCCACAACGGTCACACCGAGGTAAGGGTGGCCTCATCCGGCTAGCACCCCCACTCCCCCGAAAACCTGAAACCTTGGATCCCTGACCTGCTCCTGAATACTCCAGACGTCCTGAAGACTGTGGAGGACCACTCTGAACTGGAAGAGGTGCATAACTAGCCTATTGCTGAGGCGGTCCGCCTCGAAAGTTACCAAAGGACCCTGTTGTCGTCTTGGCCCTCTTCTGCTGATATGGGTCATTCCGTCGACCTCTACGTTCCTCAGTCTGCTGCGCATAAGCCTGCATGCGGGCAATATCCATGCCCGGCTAAAGAGCTACACCTGTGCAACCCTCTGCTAAATAATCATCTAGCCCTGTGACATAACGGTGTACTCTATACTCCAAATCTGCCACTAAAGCGGGGACATACCGAGTCAACGAGTCAAACTCTACACTGTACTCCCGAACCGTCTGCCCGTTCTGCCTCAAACTTCTGAACACCACAGTACTTATGGCGCCGCAGCCCTGCATCCGGCGCCGCGGCGCTGCAACTTCAGACCACACCGTCCATCCGCGCGCGCTCGCACTGCGCCGGCCGTGTGCTGTGGCACTGATCAAAACACCTTCATGTTCGTCTACCCACTGAACTTGTAACTTCCATATCTTTCTACTCCGATGTCCTATCGACGAGCGGTTTGTTGCGTTGGAAACTAGACTCAACGAACTTCATACTGGGCTATTGAAACACCTAAAAATCCTAATGAACCAGGAGATATACCGCTCCAAAGTTGATTCAAAACTGTCCAAAACATTCTGTCAACTTATCTTTCCAATTCCAATTCTTATTTCCCTTCGTACGTTCCCAATACATGATCTGAAATTCCGGGGTGTAACAAAAGACTTGTTCCAGGTCTTCTAGCTTGTATGGTTAAGAATGAACCATGGATAATTAACAAAGAATTTTCAACTCCAGAAGCACTACTTTGAAAAGAAGCTACAAGAGAGAGAAATAAATTCCATCAGATAGAACCATACTAGTGTATTGGTTAACCTTCCTCCGGGAAAAAACTTTGGGTTGTAAAAGTGGATACTCAAATTGAGTACGAAGTAGATAGATCTACTGACGAGTATAAGGCCTCGAATACTTGGACACATGCTCTTCTGTGAATAGTTTACATCCAGGGCCACTGTCGTCTTACATGGCATGGATGTTAAGACAGTCTTCCTAACCGGAGAGTTGGTTTAGTGGACTGTTGGGCTTCTTACATAATTCTTTTGGTCCCTGAAATGTTTACATTTTGGTCTTGAAAGTTTCAGATAAAACAGAAATAATGAATCTGACAACAGAAATATTGACTCTGAAGTTAGAAAGCCAATAGTTGGAAAACCAAAAGTCCAAAAGTGGAAGAAGAAAGTAATACGTAACAACCCGAGGGGTATGTGGTTCCAGGGAAGAGAAAAAAGTCTATCAACTTGTCAGATCTCTGTGCAGGATGAAACATGCCCCAAAGCAATGGCACAAAAACTTTGATAGTACTATACTATCGAAGGGTTTCTATATTAATGTGTGTGACAAATGTGTATACATGAAAGATAATTTTGACTCGTTTATGATATGTCTTTACGTAAACAACATGTTGATCACATATAGTAGTCCTAGTTTGATCCTAGAGACTAAGGGTATGTTGAAACAATATTTCGATATAAAGGATATGGGTATTGCAGATGACATCTTAGGAATTGGGATTTCTAAGACATCTAATAGACTGGTCTAAATCCAAACTTATTTGAGAGGTGGTTTGATAGTCTCACTGAAGTCACCAATGGATATGAATCATAGAAGTGATTGGAATCATTGTGCACCCATATACCAGGAGAGATATACGCAGGTCACATATAGTTCAATGTATTTTATACACTACAAGTGATCTGATATCAGCTCACAAAGTAGATCAGTTGAACTAAGGTTCACTGGAAATAATTGATAGAAGGCGTTAAATCAGATATGACGATATCTGAAGTATTCGCTTATTTCACGACCCGACCAGACGGGCCGCGACCCGGTGCCCTACCTGGGCACTCTTATACCCACCTGTCACATATAATCACACGGATATCAAGGATAATGTAAATATCGATAATAAACCTGTCTCTCAAGGAGTCACAACTAATTCATACAACAAAATAGGCAAGCCGATGAGGCCGCCACTGTACATAGAGATATTCAAAACTGCTCACAATCGTACACATATACAAAAGCACATCTACCACACATAACTGTCTACAGACCTCTAAGAATATGATAATGAAATATGACGGGACATGGCCCCGTCATACCCCTAAATATGCATAATTCCGAAAATAAGGTTCACTACCAAAATGACTAAGCTCCGAATCAATAGAGCTCTCCAACCAGCTGAACAGGAATCCTAGACCGGAGGATCACCAAACTGAGTACATTGCCTACGGGCATTTAACGCAGCCCCAGGAAAGGGTCGGTCTGAAATAATGTACCGAGTATGTAAAACATGAAGTACTGTAAAGAAGATCATAACTGAACAAAGGATAACAGGAGACATGTATAATAATCAAATACCAGTACAAAGGTGCCATATAAAAATGAGTCAACTGTACCTTATAAAAATGAGAGTCATGTGTGCCCATATAATTTACTGTACCCAGCCCAATGTGGGACTCGGTAAATATAGTCATATACATACCGCACTCGGCCCTCTAGTGAAGGTCTCGGTGAAATCATATCATAAATTGTACCCGGCCCATTATAGGACTCGGTGAAATCATCATCTGTGCACATATCGTACCCGGCCCATTCTGGGACTCCGTGAAATCATTATATATATATATATATACATACCCGGCCCTCTAGTGAGGGACTCGGTGAATTCATATAATCATATCCAGCACGAATAGAATATCATGAGTAACTTTATACAAATTAAATCATCATTTGACTCTCAATGGAATAAATAGAATAACTATCACTTTAGAAAATCAAGGCACTAGCATATCATGTATCATTAAGAATTAGAATTCAATAGAATTATGTACTTCCGTCGTACACTCATTTTATATAAATCATGCCAAAAGAAGAAAGGATAGTTTCACATACCTTATTGTCGAAATAACCAACTCTATAACTACAACTCGTCTCGATTAGCACTTCAACCTATAACAATAGTAATTTGTTCGTCAACTCTATGATTTCTAACGTAAGTTATATCGAATGATGACTCTCTTTTCTATAGAAATTTGGGCAGAACTTCCCCTATTTATATGCACATCCACAACTTACAAGCAAAGACAACAATACCAATAATAAGATGCAACTTAAAGATATAACCAAAACAATCCCAAATACTTTATATACGTCATCATAATACATTTCTTCTCTTTACTTTCATGGACGACAACAACTACAACAACCAAGGTGATTAATATACCTATTTCTCTTGTTAATTCAGCCCCTTAAACAACATTAAAATATCTTTTAAAATCAGTCCACCAATTCTAGCAACAACAACAAGAGTGCAAGTCTTATAGTTTGCAACATAACATCTTTCTACACTTTAATTCATTTAAGACATGTATTAGTTGTCACGACCCGACCCCGGGCCCGCGACTAGTGCCCTATCTGGGCACCCTTACAAGTATACATCAGAGATAATCAGCGGAACATACATGAAACTTATAAAATAAAACAACGAGAATTAAAACAACGGGTTAGCCGATAAGGCTACCTCCCTGGACACATATACATATACATAAACAACAGCAGTTATATCCCTTTCTTTTTTACAAACCGACCCACAACATGTGACTACAGACCTCTAAGAATTACAACTGTGGCGGGACAGGGCCCCGTCATACCCCTGAATGTACATAAATCTACAACATCAGGGAAACCGTACCAAAAAGATAAGCCTCCGGAGTGAATGGAGCTTCTTCCCAGAAACTGAACAGAGATCCTAAGAGCAAGGATCACCAACCTATGTACCTAACACCTGCGGGCATGAACGCAGCCCCCCGAAGGGGGTCAGTACAACAGGTACCGAGTATGGAACAGAAATAAGGTGCAACAACCAAATCATAAATGTATAAAAGAATGCCATTTTAACTCCTGAAATCAATCGTATATTAACCGTTCCTTTCCCTCTTTCAATAAGATTTAACATCATATTCTTACATACATACTTAAGAATTTAATCAAGTTTTTCCACATAACTTACATATCTTACATAACATAATCCGACCCTTTATGGAGGGATTTCTTATTTGGAAGCTAACTTTGCTTATTCATACGTGATAACATAATCCGACCCATTTGCGGGACACGGTGTACTGATGAATCATGTGACATAATCCGGCCCGCCTTTGGGGCTCGGTGTACTGTGGAATCATGTAGCATAATCCGCCACTTTGTGGAGCTCGATTGTCTTGTGGAATCATGTAGCATAATCCGGCCCGCCTGTGGAGCTCGGTGTAAGATGACGTAACCCGGCCTATGTGTAGGCTCGGGGTAATATGGCGTAATCCGGCCTATGTGTAGGCTCGGGGTAATATGGCGTAATCCGGTCTATGTGTAGGCTCGGTGTATCTCATAACGTAATCCGGCCTATTTATAGGCTCGATGTATTTCATAACGTAATCCGGCCTATTTGTAGGCTCGGTGTATTTCATAACGTAATCCGGCCTATTTGTAGGCTCGGTGTATTTTCCTTACATACCATTTTAAATCGTATTATTACTTCTTAAGTCGTTATAACAACTTCCCATAAAGCTATTATAACAACCTTTCATTTTAGAGAACTTAAGGCACTTTATTCTTGCAACATTAGGGAAACTAAACCCAAAAATACTACGTACATACATACTTAAAAGAATCATAAAACTTCTTTCTTTTTAAAGCTCAAGTCACATACTCTTTTGGAAACCATCTCCTTAACTTTTTGATATAAATTAAGAAGCCATACTTTTTAAAGTTTAGTCATTTCCACTCATAAGATCAAGGCTTATAGTATTAACACCTCGTAGCATAAACTCTTTAAAATCATGTCATCAATACTTTAGAAATCAAGTCCCATAACTTGAAAAATAAAGTTTCAAAATCCTTAAAAGACAACCAAGGTGCATAGTCTTAAAACTTCATAACATACTGTTACACCCCGTAAGTCCAGGACATGTATAAGAGAATGTACATAAGGAATCAAGACTTGAAAATTGGTACGAAAGGAAGAATTGTTTTTCCGACAGAAAATCTTCGGGACGTCGGAAAGGAAATATGTTCGTTGTTGAGAATTGGATTCTCAAAATACATTATTTGAAAAGTATGTAACTCTTAACCTTATGGAATTTATTTTTACGGATTTGGTCATGTGGGGCCCACCCGAGGAATTTTACATTTTGCGGGGCCCACGAGGGTTACGAAATTTTATGGACGAATGAGAGAGAGACACGTGGCACCTCCACCACTCAGTCTTGGTCGAATTAGTGAGGGGTAAAATGGTCATTGACCATCTTGGAAGATAAGTCTTGCAAGCTTGATATTGTTGACTTGTCAACTTGTCCACATGGGCTTAATCCTAGTGAAATTCATCCTAGACTCACATTTGTTGATATCTAAGCCTCTCATTGTGTTATATATACATAACTAGTAGCAAGACAAGGTCTTGAAGACTTAGAAAAAATTTCACAACACTTTGAGCTTGTTATGTTGCTCTCGGGTTTAGGCTAGATCCCACACAAAAATTTTGCAATTTTGATCCATTATTCACAAGACTTAAACCCAAGGTTCCTAAGAGTATTATAAGGTTATCTCAATAGAAAGATTGCGGAAAAATGGCATTTTCGTATTAGTCGCAAGGCGGAAACTTAGGGAGTTCTTCAACTTTGAAGTTGGAACTTGAAGATGAGTTCTTCATAGGCTTCTAAGGAGTGCTTGGAGAGGATTGGAACCTAATGAAAGGAGCTAAGAATTGCTAAGGCGCGACTTTGAATCTTGGAAATTTTAAGGGCTTATAAAGGTATAAATTTTGTCGTTTTAGTAGTTAAGACTTACTTATTGTTTTAGCTATGGATATTAGCAAGCATGAGTTATATATTATGAGGTTTGATAAGTGTTGTGGCTATTGGAACCCTAATCCGAAAACTAGCATGTTAGCCCTAAGATTTCAATTCAAGTCGATTATTAGTAAAGTCGTCGCATGTTGTAAAAAGAAGGAAATTGTAGTTGTTGAAGTTTTTTATGACTATATAACATGTTAGACCTTAGAACTTGGAATTGGAAAAGGAGTGAAAGGACTTAGTGTTATTATTTATGTTGGCCGAGAATGGCTAGATTATGGAGCTATTTCGTATGAATTGTGGGGCGGAATTTTACACGTATTGTAAGGCGTGTAATCCCCTTTGTTTGGTTGTTGTTTTGAGCCTTAAATGTGGCGTGTTGGTTATTGTATTCGGCCTTGAAAAAGGTGGCAAAGTGAGTAGAAACAAAGGAAGTGCTGCCCGATTTTCCATAGAATTAGAGACCGTATACTTAGTATTATTCTACGTTAGAGATTAGAAGTTGATAGTCTTGTTGTGACCATTATAGGTTGACACTTCTACGTACGGCGTATTCGGCTTAGCTTGTGGATTTAGCCGAAAAGGTATGTGAACTATCTCCTCTTCTAGCATGATTCCTTAAGATCAAGAAAGTACGTCCTACTCCTTAAATGATCCATTCCTTGGTTGTATTTGGATTGCCTAAAATAGAATTTGTTCTATGTACTTCCTTGAGTGTACTTTGATGTTTAAATTGTAAGTTGTATAATCCATTTCCTTAGTGAAGTTTGGATTCTTAAAAGTGAAAGTATTTTACTTAAAGTACATAGAGTCTTGAAAAGGAAGTGGTTTCCAAATCTTTTGGCTAGTGCCTTAGTTCCAAAACCTAAAGGTCATTATAATGACTTTAGGGAAGTCAAAGGAGTGATTTACTTAATTGTTTTAAAAGAGGAGAAATGACATGATTTAAGAGAAGTAACTTGTTTTAAAGGTGTAAGTTACTTGAGGTTTAAAAGTAGAAGAAACTTGTTTTCTAAATATTAAGAGACTCAAAGTATTTTGAAAGTTAAGAACTTGATTTGTAAGTATGTGATACTTGGTTTTAAAAGTATAAGTCTCTTGGTTATAAAAAGAATGAAATTGTCTAAAACCATAAAGGGTTATAACGGCTTTATGGGAAGTTGGTTATAACGACTTTATGGAAGGTTAAGAAAGTTGTCTATTTTGATTATTGGGCATAAGTTGCCTAGATTATGAAAATTTGAAGTTACTTGATTTCAATCTTTGAAATGAGTTTTCTAAAAGTGTAGTAACTTACTTTGAAAAATAGATACACCTTGATACTACGGGTGTTAGTATCTTGGGATTTTACATAAAAAGGAGTCTTTTGAAAAGAATGTACGTACGTAGTACTTTGGCTTGTTAAATGAGAATTATTCTATTTGTGCCTTGATAAGTACTTTGGCTTGTTAAATGAGAATTATTCTATTGGTGCCTTGATAAGTACTTTGGCTTGTTAAATGAGAATTATTCTATTTGTGCCTTGATAAGTACTTTGGCTTGTTAATTGAGAATTATTCCATGTGTGCCTTGATAAGTACTTTGGCTTGATTAATTGAGAATTGCCTATGTGTGCTGGTGATAGCCTTTGAGTGCAAGTATTATGTTTTATTGCGTTCTGCGACTCGGTTGAGGGCATTTGTCTTGTTGTATGTTACTTGGACGTACCGACAGTGATGTGGGATTCCACGGGTATGCTTCCGTTATTTGTAGTACTTGGGTTAAATTCCCGGATTTTTATAAAAGACCTGGTAGTGCTTATGTGTTGTTTGACGGCCGGTCGAGATAGGGTAAGAGTATAAGTGAGGGGTAAACCCCCAAGACGCTATACCACCTTCTCCAGGGTAAGAGTATAAATGAGGGGTAAACCCCCAAGACATTATACCCCCTGCTTGTTTTGTTTGATGGTCGGTCGAGATAGGGTAAGAGTATAAGTGAGGGGTAAACCCCCAAGACGCTATACCACCTTCTCCAGGGTAAGAGTATAAATGAGGGGTAAACCCCCAAGACATTATACCCCCTGCTTGTTTTGTTTGATGGTCGGTCGAGATAGGGTAAGAGTATAAGTGAGGGGTAAACCCCCAAGACGCTATACCACCTTCTCCAGGGTAAGAGTATAAATGAGGGGTAAACCCCCAAGACATTATACCCCCTGCTTGTTTTGTTTGAAGGTCTCCAGAGATAGGGTAAGAGTATAAATGAGGGGTAAACCCCCAAGACATTATACCCCCTGCTTTACCACCTGCTCGTCTTCCTACTTGGCGTCTGCTTTTAGGACACAGGTGGGACTTGGTGTTCATGTATGCCTATTGGCGTTATATTATATCATGGACTGCCGGCAGTGAGTAAGGATTCCACGGGCATGATTGATATTATGGGTGTGAGACCCATGGTTAGATTTTAGAAATGACTTAAGGGCATGCGTCCCTGACTTGTTATGACTGCTTATGTGTTGTGTATTGTAGGTTGGCTATCATACATGTCTCCTGTTTTGTTTAGACTGTTATGATTTCATTACAGTACTTACTGTTTCACATACTTGGTACATTCTTCGTACTGACCTCCTTCGGGGGGCTGCGTTCATGCCGCAGGTTTAGGTACGTTGTTTGGTGATCGGCAGGTGTAGGACCCGCCGAGTTTTGGATAGCTCCTCGCTCGGAGTTTATCTTTGGTATAAGTTCTTTCGATGTGCTTTTATCTGATTATGGGTACGGCGGGGCCTTGTCCCGTCATAGTTCAGTATAACTCTTAGAGGTCTGTATTCATATGTGGGATTGGACTCGTGTACAGTGTAGTGTCTTTTGTTTATGTATATTATATGGCAGCCTTGTCGGCTTTGCCCTTGCACGTACGATTGGTTTTAAAAAAAATAAATAAAAATGAGGTGTTATTTAATTTCCGCAGTTTACTTAGTTGTTAAGGTAGAAGGGTTGTAACGCCCCGAACCCGGGCCCGTTACTGGTGCCTTACCCCGGGCACCCTAGTGATACAACATCAGAGAAAACCAGCGGAAAATAAAACACGAGTCATGAAACGAGAGATATAATAAATAAACAGGCCAACCAAAACAGTTGCCTTCAGTATATACATAAAAACCCAAACAGTTATCCTCAACCCTGCCCACAACAGTGCTACAGACCTCTAAGATTTACAACAACTATGACGGGACAGGGCCCCGCCATACCCCTGAATGTACAAGAACCTACAACTCAGGGAAACATACCAAAGATAAGCCTCCGAAGGAACGGAGCTTTCCAACACGCTGAAATGAGATCCTAGGAGCGGGGATCCACGATCGATGTACTCTACTGCGGCATGAACGGCCGAAGGAGTCGATAACAGTACCAAGTATGTGAAATCACAACATCAGTAAATGAAATCATAATTGCTTAAAACGCAGGAGACATGTTTGATAACCAAAATACAAGACGCAACATAAAAGCGGTCAGTCGTGGACTCACGCCTCAAAGTCACCACTCAAATATAACTATGGGCCTCACGCCACAACATCCATCATGTTCGCGATCATGGCGCATGCCGGAATCTGCATCGGTGTAGACATGTCCATGATGCAACAATAATAACAAGGCGCGTGGCGCGTACCGGAATCTTGCGCCGGTGTAGACATGTCCATGATGCAACAATAATAAGGCCGCGTGGCCACATGCCCCGAATCGTGACGGTGTAGACATGCCCATGTAACCTCAATAACAATATCTTGGGTGGTCAACCTCGCCGCGTGGCCACATGCCCGAATCTGCGTCGGTGTAGACGCGTCCATGTTGCGGTAATAACCATATATCGGGTAATCAACCCGACGCGTGGCGCGTGCCGAATCTGCGTGGTGTAGACATGTCCATGTGACATCAACAACAAGACATAATCAAAATGGAAACATACCCGTGGAATTCTCCTTCACCGCCAAAGATGTCCAAGTAAGTTCTCAACAAGTCAACCTACCTCTATCGAGAGACACGGTAACGTAAATACCACACTTGCACAACAAAGGCTATCATCACAAGCAGATAGGCTAGTTTCACAACAACAAGCATAGGCAAGTTTCACAACAACAATCATAGGCAAGTTTCACAACAACAAGAATAGGCAAGTTTCACAACAAACCAAAGTACTTTCATTTTATGCCAAAGTCGGGTTTTAACCCCAAAGTACTACATCGTTAAGTTCTTTTAAAAGAGATCCGTTACTTTTATAAAAGTCACCCGATACGTAGCCTTAGAATGACCAACCCACATTCCTTTCCAAAATCAAGTAACAACATTCTTTTCCTAAGTTCGGTTTGCCTAGTTTCATTACTCAAGCTTCTCATTTTCAAATGGTTTCATAGTTCATAAACTTAATCACTTGATTTCTTTTTAGAACAATTGAGTAATATATGTCTCACGTGAGAGTAGGTTATTCTTGTTTACAACATTCTTATTACAGCAGCCATGATCTAGAAAATGTAATATCATTTTGTCTCATCTTAGTTTCTATGCAGATGGAGGTTTCTACTGGTTTTAATACGATACATCATTATTCAATACATTTTCCTTTATTAACGCTGCAGTGGTCTGTCGATACACATTCTGATTTCCGAAATCAGTAAAACATTATCCCTTTAAATAAAACCAAGTACTCATTACTCACGAATGAGGTTTCACACAAACATTCACTTCAAAACAAATAAGTTAAGTCTCTTATCTTATAAGATCAAGTCTCTTAACTTCTAACATCAGTAAACCATTCTTAAGCCGTTATACCTAACTTCCCATAAAGCTAGTATAACTCTTAAGTTTTCAAAACACAATACTACACTTCGTTCAAAACGATTCATAAATCTTTTGAAATACTTCAAGTTTTATTATAACGCTGCCGCTTATAAATCAAATCAGTTATCTTTTAAAAACCACAACCCATTTTCTTACCTACATAAAGCTGTTATAACCAACTTCCCATAAAGCCGTTATAACACTTTATGTTTTACAACAATCAAATATAATTAACACATGTACGTCTACCGTACTACATAGTTCACACATATCATGCTAGAAGAGATAGGAAGAGGTTCACATACCTCGCGACGGTTGTCGACTAATAGCAAAACGCTCCAAGTACCTCAACCCGTCGGCTACTCCTTAGTCCAGAAGATTACGTCACACGTAGCACTTCAACCTATAAGGCCACAAGGCGCTTATTAACATTTAGATCTCATCGTAGAACATTCTACCGAAAATTCGGCAGCACCTCCCCCCCCCGCAACAGCGTAAATCTCCTCCTCTAACGAGGCCGGCTACCAAGCCAACCAGGGGGGGGGTTATACATCTAACCCTAACGGGTACAATTCTACTCCACGGTACTACTACACAAGTCTACTGTAATACAACCCTATGTAATTACAGTTCAGTTCAGTTCTTCAGGCTTAAGTCGCAAGACATTGCCGTAAGTATTATTCAGGCTTAAGTCGCAAGACATTGCCGATAACTACGTTCAGTACTATATATAGTATAAAATCAACTATATATTCAACACTTATGTAATTTCCAATTACAATAGAGGGACAAGATAATTACCTCGATAAGCCCAAAATTATCCTAGTTTAAAGTCGCTCCTGAGCAAGGTTTAGCTCCAACTCCGTGCGCTCCAACCCGCTCCAAACTACCCTTAGAAGTTCTAACCAACTTCTACTTACAACTTCAACAACGGGTGAAGATTTCCTTAGGGTTTCGTTTTAGTGACTGAGGGAAAGTATAACGGTATTTTCTGGGCTTGTATAAGTGTAACCTTGGGAATACTACAAGGTATTTGGGCCAAGGTATTTGGACATTATAACAATACTAGGGGAGTATTTCTATACCACAACAAGGGGTATTTATACGAGACAACTAGGCTAGGGGGGGGGGGTACCCCTCGGCCAAAGCTTCACAAAAGGGGGGGGGTGTGCTCTCGGCTTAGGGCCTTTCTCAAGGAGGGCTTTGGGGAAAGCAAGACAAGAGGGAGGGAGTAGTTTGAGACTTAGATAGATTGCTCAAGTTTAGGATGAAGAATGTCTTCAACTAGAGGGGTATTTATAGGTCAAGTGAAGGCCAACCAATGGCCAAGATGAAGACAAGTGCATAGCAAGTGTAAGGCCAAGATTTAGCCATGTGCTACCTTATCCATCTACCACACAACTTGCACAAAATATCCTACCAACTAAAGTAGCCCCAAATCGTCCCAATTGCGTCAGCCTTCCAATGTGAGGGTGACACATGTCACCCTCCCGTTGGTCCAAAATGTTTCGTCTCTCGGAAAAATCCGCAAAAATTATAAATGACATAGCCGGAATTTTCCCTACGAAAGCTGTGGAAACGTTTCGTCGAAAAACGACTCTTTTCGGCACTTGTGTACAAATTCGAACCTTGTCTAGTCTTTAAGGCTAAAATTTTATACGTACGCCCTCACGTACATACTCTGGAAATACGGGGTATAACATTCTCCCCTCCTTAGAAACATTCGTCCCGAATGTTCCTTCTCGAAACAGATAACGAAGAAGTTCCTTCTAACAAGTTGTCAAAGCCACACCTGGCCACAAACATAACACACGTTCTCTTCCCTCCTTACTCGTAGTGCCCTCGCCGAACACTTGAACTCTTCTAGTATACGTGCCATACTTGATCATCATTTCAGTTCCCAAAACTTTGGAGTCACTACCTCCAAACGTGGTCATCTTACTCGCCTCAATCTTCCTTAAGGCCATTCCCGGCCTTCACGATCTACTTCTGGTCGAACGTATCCACGAACTCATACGCTGGTCATTTAAACTTGGGCCTAGCACCCTCGTGACCCTGCCACCTGGCGGGACCACCCAGAGCTGACCCTTCCTCGAAACGGGACGCGGGTTGGCCCGCAACATGGCCCCAACCCGACCCACTATCGCGCCAACTCTTGCTCCTCGACACGGAACAATCTTGCTAAATCACATCATGAAAGCTTCCACTTTAATTTACTCAAACCATGGAATTATCACACTATACATTCTAGTCATAAAATGCACTCCGACAAGGATCACTTTCAAAAACTTGTACTCAAAACGGGCTTACATCTAAGGTCTCTCCGTAATATTCTAAGGTTCATCATTTTCTCACCCCAGGCTTACCCTTTCACTAAGCATGCTTCTAAGTCACATTTTAGCACAAAGCTATCCGAACATAACACTTAACACATTATCATAACATACAAAACTCTAGATGGTTAAGGATATACCTGAAAGTAGGCGGTTCAAGGACCGCTAGAATCGGAACTCCCCGCGACCTCTAGGGGCTGTAGGTGTCTGAACATTCTCGCTGGCTATGGAAGGTGAAGAACCGCAATCGCTCTCCGATGATCGTGCTATCCTACCGCTACCACAGTCGGACGATCTCTCGTCATATGGCCTGTTGGCGCAAGAATAACAAGCTCCTCGTACTACGACCTTTCGAAATGCGGTCTACTACATCGACCACACCGAGGTAGGGGTGATCGCATCCGCCAACACCCTACTCCTCGAACATTCAAGCTCGGGAGCCCCGACCGCTCTCGAATATCCCAAGGGTCGAAGGCTGCGGGGACCACTCTGCAATGGCGGAGTACATAACTAGTCTGGCGAGGCGGTCCGCCTCGAAAGTCGCCAAAATATCCGACCGTCTTGGCCTTCCTGTGGCGGTCCACCTGCGTCGATCTCTGCGCTCGCCGCGCAGTGCATGAGCACGAATGCGGGCAATGTCCATGCGGTGAAGAGAAACACCGAACAACTCTCGCTAGGTAATCATCGAGCCTCGTAACATATCGGTGCACTCGATCCTCCATACTAGCTACTAATGCGGGAACATACCGCCAACGAGTCGAACTCCACATTGTACTCCCGAATCAGCGCGGTTCGCCTCAACATCAAAAATCTGCCGGCGAGCCCTCCTCATTTGTGGAGGCAAGAAATGTGCCAGAAGGCCCGAAAACTCGTCCCCAACGGTGAAGTGAATGCTCCCGGAAAGCTCCCACGAGTCAAACCAATCGATCGCGGTATCACGCGGCCGACGCGAACAAATGTCACGACTCGATCTCAAGCCTTGATCACCGCGTGATCCTCTGCAGTCGACGGATGAACTCGCGGATCATCCTCCGCCTCGACAGTAAAACTCAGGCGGGCTACAACTAAGAAAATCCCGTAGCCTCAAACCGTCTGCCCTCGGGTGCACTACAGTCTTCTTTGGGCGAAGGCTGCTGCGTCGGCCCACTTATCTCATATCCGCCTGACCACGGCAATAATCGGGCCATCTCTTGTGACCCATCTCCCGCTCGGCGTGGGGCGGAGGCTCAGTCTTGTAGTCTCAGTGACCGCTGCGGCTCTAAACTCTCTTTGGTCTTGGCGCGCCGCAAAACTCGCCGTCAAGCACTACTCAGTCTTGGCCGGGCTGCGCCTCGTACTCCTCAATCCCACTAGCAGCTCCGCCGCCTTGCCGCTCGGGCCTCGGTTGCCTTCGCAGAGGCATAATCGGTAAAAACGAAACACGCCGGAGGGTCCAACTTACAACACATTTCTAAGGCACGATCTCGTAATGAGAAGAATGGAAACCAATCCTAAATGTCCTATAGCCTCACGATTATAGATGTGGTGCACAACACACCGATAATCAAGACTCTACTAGACACGGTGCAGTAGACACTTTCCGAGGACTAATCGCTGCGATACCACTTTGTAACGCCCGAACCGGGCACATCGTGCCTTACCGGCACCCTAGTGATACAACATCGAGAAAACGGCGGAAAAATAAAACACGAGTCATGAAACGAGATATAATAAATAAACAGCCAACAAAACAATTTGCCTTGGTATATACATAAAAACCCAAACGATTATCCTCAGCCACGCCCACAGCTACGGACTTAAGATTTACAACAACTATGACGGACAGGGCCCGCCATACCCCGAATGTACAAGAACCTACAACTCAGTGGAAACATACAAAGATAAGCCTCAGGAACTGAGCTTTCAACACGAAATGAGATCCTAGGAGCGGGGATCCACGATCGATGTACCTCTACTGCGGCGTGAACGCAGCCCGAAGGAGGTCGATGCAACAGTACAGTATGTGAAATCACAACATCAGTAAATGAAATCATAATAGCTTAAAAAGCGGGAGACATGTATGATAACCAAAATACAAGACGCAACATAAGCGATCAGTCGTGGACTCACGCCTCAAGTCACCACTCAAATATAACTATGGGCCTCACGCCCACAACATCCATCATGTTCGCATCATGGCGCGTGCCGAATCTTGCATCGGTGTAGACATGTCCATGATGCAACAATAATAACAAGGCGCGTGGCCACATGCCCCGGAATCGCGACGGTGTAGACATGTCCATGATGCAACAATAATAAAGGCGCGTGGCGCGTACCCGGAATCGCGACGGTGTAGACATGCCCATGTAACCTCAATAACAATATCTTGGGTGGTCAACCCTGCGCGTGGCCACATGCCCCGGAATCTGCAGACGGTGTAGATCGCCCATGTTGCGATAATAACCATATATCGGGTAATCAACCCGCCGCGTGGCGCGTGCCGGAATCTGCGTCGGTGTAGACATGTCCATGTGACATCAACAACAAGACAAGAATCAAAATGGAAACATACGTGGAATTCTCCTTCACCGCCAAAGATGTCCAAGTAAGTTCTCGACAAGTCAACGGCCTATCGAGAGACACGGTAATACGTAAATACCACACTTGCACAACAAAGGCTATCATCACAAGCATAGGCAAGTTTCACAACAACAAGCATAGGCAAGTTTCACAACAACAAGCATAGGCAAGTTTCACAACAACAAGCATAGGCAAGTTTCACAACAACCCAAAGTACTTTCATTTTATGCCAAAGTCGGGTTTTAACCCCAAAGTACTACATACGTTAAGTTCTTTTAAAAGAGATCAGTTACTTTTATAAAAGTCACCCGATACGTAGCCTTAGAATGACCAACCCACATTCCTTTCCAAAATCAAGTAACAACATTCTTTCCTAAGTTCGGTTTGCCTAGTTTCATTACTCAAGCTTCTCATTTTCAAATGGTTTCATAGTTCATAAACTTAATCACTTGATTTCTTTTAGAACAATTGAGTAATATATGTCTCACGTGAGTAGGTTATTCTTGTTTACAACATTCTTATTACTGACCATGATCTAGAAAATGTAATATCATTTTGTCTCATCTTAGTTTCTATGCAGATGGAGGTTTCTACTTGGTTTTAATACGATACATCATTATTCAATACATTTTCCTTTATTAACGCTGCGGTGGTGCTGTCGATACACATTCCGATTTCCAAATCGGTAAAACATTATCCCTTTAAATAAAACCAAGTACTCATTACTCACGAATGAGGTTTCACAAACATTCACTTCAAAACAAATAAGTTAAGTCTCTTATCTTATAAGATCAAGTCTCTTAACTTCTAACATCAAGAAACCATTCTTAAGCCGTTATACCTAACTTCCCATAAAGCTAGTATAACTCTTAAGTTTTCAAAACACAATACTACACCGCTCAAAACGATTCATAAATCTTTTGAAATACTTCAAGTTTTATTATAACGCCCCAAGCCGCTTATAAATCAAATCGATTATCTTTTAAAAACCACAACCCATTTCTTACCTACATAAAGTCGTTATAACCAACTTCCCATAAAGCCGTTATAACACTTTATGTTTTACAACAATCAAATATAATTAACACGTACGCGTCACCGCACTACATAGTTCACACATATCATGCTAGAAGAGATAGGAAGAGGTTCACATACCTCGCGACGGTTGTCGACTAATAGCAAAACGCTCAAGTACCTCAACCGTCGGCTACTCCTTAGTCCGTAAGATTACGTCACACGTAGCACTTCAACCTATAAGGCCACAAGGCGCTTATTAACATTTAGATCTCATCGTAGAACATTCTGAAAATTGTAAAGACTCCCACATGGCAGCGTAAATCTCTCTCTAACGAGGCTACGAAGCCAACCGGGGGTTATACATCTAACCCTAACGGTACAATTCTACTCCACGGTACTACTACACAAGTCTCATGTCTGACCCTATGTAATTACAGATTCGATTCGATTCTTGGGCTTAAGTCGCAAGACATTGCTGTAAGTATTATTCAGCTTAAGTCGCAAGACATTGCCGATAACTACGTTCAGTACTATATATAGTATAAAATCAACTATATATTCAACACTTATGTAATTTCCAATTACAATAGAGGGACAAGATAATTACCTCGATAAGCCCAAAATTATCCTAGTTTAAAGTCGCTCCTGAGCAAGGTTTAGCTCCAACTCCGTGCGCTCAACCCGCTCCAAACTACCCTTAGAAGTTCTAACCAACTTCTACTTACAACTTCAACAACGGGTGAAGATTTCCTTAGGGTTTCGTTTTGGTAGTGAGGAAAGTATAACGGTATTTTACGGGCTTGTATAAGTGTAACCTTGGGAATACTACAAGGTATTTGGGCAAGGTATTTGGACATTATAACAATACTAGGAGTATTTCTATACCACAACAAGGGGTATTTATACGAGACAACTAGGCTAGGGTACCCTCGGCCAAAGCTTCACAAAGGGTGTGCTCGGCTTAGGGCCTTTCAAGGGAGGGGCTTTGGGACGAAAGCAAGACAAGAGGAGGGAGGAGTAGTTTGAGACTTAGATAGATTGCTCAAGTTTAGGATGAAGAATGTCTTCAACTAGAGGGTATTTATAGGTCAAGTGAAGGCCAACCAATGGCCAAGATGAAGACAAGTGCATAGCAAGTGTAAGGCCAAGATTTAGCCATGTGCTACCTTATCCATCTACCACACAACTTGCACAAAATATCCTACCAACTAAAGTAGCCCCAAATCGTCCCAATTGTCAGTCAGCCTTCCAATGAGGTGACATGTCACCCTCCGTTGGTCCAAAATGTTTCGTCTCGGAAAAATCCGCAAAAATTATAAATGACATAGCGGAATTTTCCTACGAAGGCGAATGAAACGTTTCGTCGAAAAACGACTCTTTTCGGCACTTGTGTACAAATTCGAACCTTGTCTAGTCTTTAAGGCTAAAATTTTATACGTACGTCCTCACGTACATACTCTGGAAATACGGGGTATAACAAGGGTGCCCAGGTAGGGCACGATCGATCGGGGTTCGGGCGTGACAGTGGTATCGAGCGATCGGTCCTCGGAATGTCTAGGCGTGTCTAGTAGAGTCTTGATTATCGGTGTGTTGCGCGCCACACCCATAAACAGGAGGCTACAGGACATTTAGGAGTTGGTTTCTATTCTTCTCACTCTGAGATCATGCCCTAGAGCTGTGTTAGTAAGATAATTCCTCTCTGACGTAATTTTGTGTTACAGTTATGCCTCGAGAGGGCAACCGCCTGAGAAGGCAAAGAGTAGCGAGAGCTACTAGTCGACTCAAAGAGTTGATAGGGCTTATGCCTGTGGTATCTGGATGTTGTTCGATCGGTGAGTTCTTGCGCGCGAGTTTTGAGGCCCAGCACGAGCCTCCAGTTTCTCAGTTAGGAGAAGACTATAGGGTCATGAGGGAAGCGGTTATGTTATTGACCAAGAGAACGGTGCTACAGTTTCATCAGCAGGAGGTTATTCGGCCAGTACAGACAGGTGTACAGAGGGTAGAGGGCCAACGCGTAGATCAGCGTAAGAGGGCTATACCGGTTGGTTATCCCGGTGAGTTTTTGGACGAGCTGCCTCAGCAGCGAGTGAGATATTCGTCCCAGCCTACCCAGTACATACCCCCGCAGCTCACGAGTGGGATATTTGATCCCACAAGGTATTTAGGAGCCGGTCCAAGCTCCAGGGTCGAGGTTCTCAGAGGAGCAGAGGATTTTCTCGGTCGAGGCCACCTATTCCTCAGTGTATCAGATGTGGTAAGCGTCAT
The DNA here is from genome assembly GCA_029844215.1 of Przewalskia tangutica. Lineage (NCBI taxonomy): Eukaryota > Viridiplantae > Streptophyta > Magnoliopsida > Solanales > Solanaceae > Przewalskia > Przewalskia tangutica. Next base: position 74,373,133 of record CM056727.1, read on the forward strand.
TCAGGGAAATGCCGTTATGGCCTAGGAGTTTGTTTTTGTGTGGCCGTCCGGGCCATATTCGGAGGGGATGTCCTTTTAGAAAGAGCACCGGTGAGGTGGCTCAGCCTATGAGGCCGATGGTTGATTCCCTTTCCTCCACAGCTGTGCGTTCCCCAGGGCAGGGTGTTCAGATGTTAGCCAGCCGTGGTAGAGGTCAGGGTGGAGTTTATAGTTCTGGCGGTCCTTCGAATCGCAGAGATGACGTGACTACGGGGCAGGATCAGGAGGCGACATCTCACGGGGTTACAGGTATATTTCGATTCTTTTGAATCATACGTGCATTGATAGATTCAGATTTTGCCCTAGAGTATATGTTTTACCTTTGTTGCTAGCAGTTGTAAAGTGATAGTACCCCAGAGGTAGGGATACCTTGATTAGTAAAGTGAGAAGTTAAGAATGTTGACAAGAATGGTAAGTGAACTGAGACTATAGTTGTGTAGAGTTCACAAGTTGTAATTGCCCCATAACAGTGTAAGACCAATAGGGAAGAATGTACGGTAGAAATACTTCGACCTATGAGACGAACCTCTAGTGATTAGGGGGACAGGGTGAGAAGTACCTTGAGATAAGAGAAAGATTTATTTCAGACTAAGAATGAGAAGTTAAGGGTGACGCTGGGTCGGGTTGTGGACTCATTTCGGGTCAGCCGGTAGTATGGAATGGGGTGATGTCAGTTAGAAATGGTCCCGTTATGTGGTAGGGTCCCGAGGATGCCAGGCCCAAGTTTAGTTAATCGTTGTACGAGTTCGTGGATGTGTTCCACCGGAACCAGGCCGTAAGGGTCGAGAAGAGCCTTGACGGGAAAGTAAGTAACAAAATGGCCAAGTTTGGATAGTAACTCCAAGGATTGGAGAATAGAAACAATATTTGAGATTTTTACGTGTACTAGATGAGTTTGAAAGTACGAGAAAGTATGACAAGTAAGGAAAGAAAGGAACCTCTAAGGATCCCGTGTTTTAGAAGACAGTAACCTTCGAGTTTTGTGAGAAGGGGTCGTGGATGGAAGGTCCATTGTTATGCTTACGTATGTTATGGTGGCCATGTGTGGCATCGTTGGTCTTGTGGAGTATTGATTGATAGGCTTGGTAAAGAGATTATGCCGGAATTTGTATAGCTTGACAACCGACTAAGAACATTCGGGGACGAATGTTTCTAAGGGAGGAAGAATGTTACACCCCGTAAGTCCAGGACATGTATAAGAGAATGTACGTAAGGAATCAAGACTTGAAAATTGGTACGAAAGGAAGAATTGTTTTTCCGACAGAAAATCTTCGGGACGTCGGAAAGGAAAAATGTTCGTTGTTGAGAATTGGATTCTCAAAATACATTATTTGAAAAGTATGAAACTCTTAACCATATGAAATTTATTTTTACGGATTTGGTCATGTGGGCCCACCCGAGGAATTTTACGTTTTGCGGGGCCCACGAGGGTTACGCAATTTTATGGACGAATGAGAGAGCGACACGTGGCACCTCCACCACTTAGTCTTGGTCGAATTAGTGAGGGGTAAAATTGTCATTGACCATCTTGAAAGATAAGTCTTGCAAGCTTGATATTGTTGACTTGTCAACTTGTCCACATGGGCTTAATCCTAGTGAAATTCATCCTAGCCTCACATTTGTTGATATCTAAGCCTCCCATTGTGTTATATATACATAACTAGTAGCAAGACAAGGTCTTGAAGACTTAGAAAAAATTTCACAACACTTTGAGCTTGTTATGTTGCTCTCGGGTTTAGGCTAGATCCCACACAAAAATTTTGCAATTTTGATCCATTATTCACAAGACTTAAACCCAAGGTTCCTAAGAGTATTATAAGGTTATCTCAATAGAAAGATTGCGGAAAAACGTCGTTTTCGTATTAGTCGCAAGGCGGAAACTTAGGGAGTTCTTCAACTTTGAAGTTGGAACTTGAAGATGAGTTCTTCATAGGCTTCTAAGGAGTGCTTGGAGCGGATTGGAACCTAAGGAAAGGAGCTAAGAATTTCTAAGGCGCGACTTTAAATCTTGGAAATTTTAATGGCTTATAAAGGTATAAATTTTGTCGTTTTAGTAGTTAAGACTTACTTATTGTTGTAGCTATGGATATTAGCAAGCATGAGTTATATATTATGAGGTTTGATAAGTGTTGTGGCTATTGGAACCCTAATCCGAAAACTAGCATGTTAGCCCTAAGATTTCAATTCAAGTCGATTATTAGTAAAGTCGTCGCATGTTGTAAAAAGAAGGACATTGTAGTTGTTGAATTTGTTTATGACTGTCACGACCCGTTCCGGGGCCCGTGACTGGTGCCTTACCGGGGCACCCAAGTAGTCATACATCAGAGTAACCAGCGGAAATATAAAACAAGACATGAAACAGTTTATAAAATAAGACACAGTTTATGTGAGAACACGCCTTTAGCGTATATATATAAAATCATGGTTTAGCGATTACATCGACCTTTGTACATGACTACAGACCTCTAAGGAAATATACAACTATGGCGGGACAGGGCCCGCCATACCGATCAGACAAAACTATCTACAACAGGGAGATCATCCCCAAAGTAGAGCCTCAGGAAGAGATGGAGCTTCCGTCACCTATGTAGAGATACTAAGGATGAGGATCTAGAACGTGCTTGCCCTTTACTGCGGCATGAAAGCAGCCCCGAAGGAGGTCGATAACAGTACTAAGTATGCGAAAGCGTAAAGTACTTAAATGAAAACATATCATTTTTAAAACCGGTTTACAAATATGTGTGAAACAACGAGAAACCGCACGTAGTGCCACATCACAAACGAGAGCAACAATAGGTAACTGTAATAGGTCTTGTCTAGGCTGCGAATGATCGAAACAGGGCCACTCGCCCATATCATCATTCTGCAAGCCTAATCTCGACTCCGAGTCCGCATGGGCCACTCACGTGGGCCCGCATGAGTATAACCCGCATCGAGGGTAGCTACTCGGCATCGCCCCGGACTCGCATTGTCCGCATGGCCATAGACCGCATGAGGCATAACCCCGCATACTAACACGGAACTCTCGTAGCTCGCATAGGCCCCCGGACCCGCATGAGGTATTCTCGAATCATGGTCCTGCATCACCGAGTCTACCCCGCGTCGGAGGCGGCTTAACCCGGTATCATCTCAAGAGGTGAGTGATAGTATACTAACATAACAACTTATCTTTAAACAACATAAGCACAACAAGGATACTCACCTATACAAACGTTACAAGATACTAACACACATAGCATCATATCATGTCTACTTATCAAACCATATTTATTATTCTTTTCTGATATAAGTCCGTTATAAACATATAGGCAAACTTGTTTCTTTTATAAATCTTAAGTGGTTATACTTACTTCCCATAAAGCTAGTATAACTCTTAAGCTTCTGTTTTAAAAACCGATTAGTTCTCTTCTGTTAATATGATTCAGTAGTCTTTTGAAATTTATTCAGATCTTTATTATTCAGTCTTAAGTCGTGAGGCAGTCCCGTAAGTATTATTCAGGATAAAGGCGTGAGGCCTTGCCGTAAGTATTATTCAGCTTAAGCGTGAGGCATTCCGTAAGTATTATTCAGCTTAAGTCAAAGACATTGCCGTAGTTATATTGTAAAATATCATGCTTTAGGAATAATAACATACCTTCTCAGCGAAAACCACCTGCCAAGTTGAATATGTCGCGCGCAGAGAGTCAGCCTATAATAGTCACAGATATCTATTAAAGACTACTCAAGGTCATTCTAAACAGGGGTTCATAATTCTGATAAGTCGGCGTGACTTCCCTACGGTGAGCTATATAAGTTCATGAAAACAGTCCTATGTAAGTCTGATTTGATTATTCTTCTTTAAACCCTTCTAAGTGATTAATACTTATTCTTATACTTCTACAAGATGCATTCTCTAATACAAAAGAGGTTAGGATTATTACCTCGGTAAGCCCAAGAATATCCTAGAAAAGTCGCGCTGAGCAAGGTTTTGCTCTAAGTTGTATGCTCCAAGAACCTTAGAAGTTCTTCACAACTTCTACTAAGTACTAAGGTAATTGGGCTAGGGTATTTTGGGCATTATAACAATACAAGAAGGCAACTTTTCTACCAAGGGAGGGGGGGTAGGTTTCGGCTAGGCTAGGGGGGGTAGCCTCGGCCAAGCTTCAGGGGGTGTTGGACGAATTGCTTACAAAGGGAGAGGAAGGATTTTGGACTTGGAAAGCTTTTGTGGATGAAGAACTCTTCATCTCAAGAGGGTATTTATAGCTCAAGCCTTGGCCAATGGCCAAGATGAAGACAAGTGCAAGGCAAGTGTAAGGCCAAGATCAAGCCAAGTGCACCTAAACCCTACTCCACAAAACACTCCACAAAACATGGCACAAAACAAGGCCTAAGCAAGGAACCAATCGGCAAGGCCAACATCCTCTTGGGCCCAATCGCCCAAAGCCATCCCACTTGCTTCCAATGTGAGGGTGACACGTGTCACCCTCCCGCTGGTCCAAAATGTTTCGTCTCTCGGAAAAATCCACAAAATAAGAAATGGCATAGCGGAATTTACTCTACGAAAAGTGGAAACGTTTCGTGGAAACGATTCTTTTAGTGAGTTGTGTACAAATAAAAACGCCCAAGGCTTATCTTTAAGGCTAGACTTTCACGTATTCCCACGTACATACTGCGGAAATACGGGTATAACATTCTCCCTTAGAAACATTCGTCCGAATGTTCCTTCCAAAACGATTATCGAAGAAGTTTAAGCGGTTGTAAATGCCACACACGCCACAGAGCAACACTTAGGCGTAAACGATGCGAAAATTTACAAGTAGGAAAGTGAATTTACGGAGGTGTGGGGAATAGGTGAGGATACTTCCGTCTCATGTCCTCTCGGCTTCCCGCCATCTCCTCCCTGAGCTCGTTCCGCCACAAGACTTTGACGGAAGCCACGTCCTTGGTCCGCAGACGCCTAACCTGACGATCGACTATCGCTATGGGAATCTCCTCATACGATAACCCCTCGGTCACCTGGACATCGTCAATCGGGTGTACCCTAGATGGATCCCCGATACATCTCTTCAGCATAGATACGTGAAAAACCGGATGCACTGCCTCCAGATCGGACGGCAGATCCAACTCATAGGCAACCTTGCCTACCGCGGACAATCTGAAACGGCCCGATGTACGCTGGTGAGTTTCTTCTTCCGAATCTCATCACACCCTTCATGGGTGACACCTTTAGGAAAACCCAATCATGAACCTCGAACTCCAGATGCCGACGACGATGATCTGCATACGACCTGCGACTACGGTGTCGATAGCGCCTCGGATAAGCTTCACCTTATCCATCACTGCGTACCAAATCTGGTCCCACTAACTGCACCTCGCCCACATCGAACCAGCCTATAGGCGATCTGCACTTCCTCTCATACAAGGCCTCATAAGGCGCCATCTGAATACTGGAGTGGTAGCTATTATTATACGCGAACTCAACTAGAGGCAAATGATCCTCCCAGCTACCCCTGAAGTCAATAACACAGGCTCGCAGCATATCCTCAAGAGTCTGGATAGTGCGCTCTGCCTGTCCGTCTGCGTGGATGAAATGCGTGCTCGTGCTCACTGCGTCCCTAAACCCCTCGGAAGGACCTCAGAAGTTAGCGTGGCCCGGGCTCCTGCATGCGATATGATCAGTAGGGACTCCATGCGATCGACGATCTCTCGGATGTAAAGTCCGCATAATCCTCAGAAAAAGTCGCCCCGACGGGAAGAAAGTGGGCTGACTTCGACTGTCGACGATAACCCATATAGAATCATGTCTCCTCCGAGTGCGAGGTAATCCGTGATGAAGTCCATGTTGATTACCTCCCACTTCCAGTCGGGATCTCTATCGCTGTAACAAACCACCGTGCCTCCGGTGCTCTACCTTCACTGCCGACAACACGGGCGAGCTACGAACTCGCAACGCCCCTCTTCAAGCCATCCCACCAATACACGGATCTGGGTCGTGGTACATCTTGGTCGACCCGGATGGATGAGTAACGCTTGTATGTGCTTCCCAAGAACTCTGCCAAGTCCTCAAACATCCGGAACACGATGCGCCTCAAACCTTAGCACCCATGGTGCTACCTCAGGACCTTGCCCTCACGAAGAGTCAGTATCACGATATCGAATCAAAGTGGATCCTCGAGCTGTTGCCTCTTCACCTCTCGACGATGGAAGACTCGGCAACCTCACGAACTCTAACCCCATCGCTATCGTAATCAATCAAACGGACACCAAGGCTCGCTAATCGATGCAAATCACGAACCATGTCCTCTCTAGCTGCACATCGATAGGCTCCCATCGACCTACGACTAAGAGCATCCGCACAACATTGGCCTTCCCGGGTGGTACAGGATATCAACATCGTAATCCTTAAGCAACTCTAACCACCGTCTCGCCGTAAGTTCGGCTCCTCCGGTGAAGATATCTCGGAGGCTCTTGTGGTGCGTATAAATATCCACGTGAACCCCATACAAATAGTGCCTCAGATCTTCAAAGCGTGAATCACTACGCCAACTCCAATCATGGGTGGGGTAGTTTCTCGTGTTTCCTCACCGTCGGGATGCATATGCTATAACCCCGCCATCGTGCATCAACACACATCCCAACCCGATGCCCGACGATCACAATACACGACATAACCATCCGGACCTCCGGAAGAGTAAGAACGAGGCGGTCGTCGGTCTCTTTCAAGAATCGAAACCCCGCCACAAGCATCGCCCATCGGAACTTGGCCGCCACGAGTCACCTAGTCAATGGTGCGAGATAGAAGCAAACTTCTACGAACGCCGATAATATCCTGCAAGGCCCGTAAAATGCGAACCTCCGCCGGAGTAGTAGGTCTAGGCCAAGTCTCGATGCTTCGATCTTGGCGTATCAACTCGAATGCCATCACCCGACAATATGCCCAAGAAACGCCATCAAGTCAACCAAAACTCACATTTGGAAAACTTGGCGTCAATCTGCTGTCTGGAGAATCGGCCAAGATCGCCAAATGCTCGCGTGCTCTGCTTCGGCGAGAATAAACCAAGATATCATCAATGAACACTATCACAAACGTGTCCAAAATGGTTTGAACACTCGGTTCATCAAATCCATGAATACCACGAGCATTGGTCAACCCAAAGACATGACTGAACTCATAATGCCGTCTGGGTCCGAATGCGATCCTAGGGACATCCACCTCTCGACTCGCACTGATGATAGCCCGATCGCAGATCAATCTTGGAGAAACATCTCGCGCCACTGTCGGTCGAACAAATCATCAATCACGGGAGGGTATCATTCTTAATGGTCACCTTGTTCACTCGTAATCAACACATGCGCGGCGTCGCCCTTCTTCTTCACGAACAATCTGGCGCCCCGGAAACACTGGGCCTAATGAAGCCCTTCTCCAAAGAAATCCTCGGTGGTCCTTCACTCTCTCAACTCGGCGGTGCCATTACGTATGGCGGAATGGAAATAGGCAGTATCCGCAATATGTCAATACAAAACTCAATCTCCTCTCGGGAGGATACGGGAGGTCATCCGGGAACACGTCGGGAACTTCGCGACTACGAATCGATCAAATCTGGTACCGCACCTCGATCAAACACTCGAACTAGATGGTAGATATACCCTTCGCACCATCTTCCTAGCCTCGAGGTAGGAAATAAACCTACCCCGGCGTCTGGTGCTCTCTCCACTCAACAACCGCTCCTCAGTGAGCGGAACCGTACTACTCTCTCTGCGGTCTACATTGGCATAGCAAGAAGCTAGCCAATCCATCCCCATAATCACGTCGAAGTCAATCATCTCCAACTCTACCAAGTCGGCGGTCGGCGACGTAAATGGTCACAGACAAGCCCTATATACCGCCGAGCTACCAGAATCACCCATCGGCGTAGCTACCTCGAAAGGGTCCATGGACTCGTGCTCTATCCCTATCCTACTAGCAACAAGGGGAGATATATAGGACAGAGTAGAACCGGATCTATCAAGGCATAAACATCAAACCCAGGCGATAAGGTACGTGACGACATCGGTGAGGCCTCACGATCTGTCGGTGGACAAAGCATAAATGCGGTTCGAGGACCGCTAGAATCGGACGAGCCACGACCTCTGCGCGACTGGCGACCCGAGCACCACGCCCTCGGGGCGAAAAGTAGGAGATGATGAAGCGGCAGCGAGAACGAAGTCGAGCCTACCATCGCCCCGGTCGGACGATCCGCGCAAAGTGACCTGCCGCCAATCGTAACAAGCTCCAAAATTAGTACCACACTTCGTAATGGGATCCCCGTCGGCCACCGGGGTGGTCGTCGGCGATGCCTCTGCTACTCGGGCGTCCGAAGCCACAGGGCCTGCGCCCTCGAAAACTCGGGTGTCGAGGGCGGTGCGGGAGTGCTCTGGTGGGCGTGGTGCGAATCTAGGCTTCGAGGCCGCCCACGATAGCCACCGTAAGACCCTCGCCCCGGCCTTCTGCTGTCTGTCGCTCGTCGACCTCTGCGCTCGCCGCATCGAGGCGTGAGCTGCGTGCGGGTAATGTCCATACCGGTGGAGAAACCCCGCACATGACTTCGGCCATATAGTCGTCTAGCGGTGACATAGCGGTGCACCTATCCTCCATATCTGCTACCAATGCTGGGACATATCGAGCCAATGAATCAAACTCGACATTGTACTCCCTGACAGTGCGTCCTCTCTGCCTCAGTAGTAAAAATCTATCAGCCCGCGCCCTCCTCATCTGTGGAGGCAAGAAGTGAGTGAGGAAAGCCTCTGAGAACTCATCCCAAGTAGGCGGGACGCGTGCTCTCCCGGGATATCTCCATGAATCAAACCAATCGACTGCGGTATCACGCAGCCTATGTGAACCAAAGATCACGGACTCGGTCTCCGACGCCCTGATCACTCTCAAAATCCTCTGAATCTGACGGATGAACTCCTGCGGATCATCCTCCGGCCTCGACCCATAAAACTCCGGCGGGCTACAACTCAAGAAGTCTCGTAGCCTCAAACTCTCTGCCCTCGGGTGAACAACGGGTATGACCGAGCTGAGTGGGGCTGAGGCGCCGCGTCTAGCCTCTCTCGTGTCGGGCCACAACTTTAGCCAATAGTGGGCCATCTCTCTTGTACCTAACTCCTCCGCCCGGTGTGGGACGGGAGGTGTGGGTGCTGTGGTCTCTTTGAAATTGGCGGCGTCATAGAACTCGCTGTCTCGGTATAGGCGGGCACGAGCCCTCGTGACTCTGGGTGTCTCGCTAGCGACTCCTCGTGCCTTGCCGCCACGGGCGGGTTGCCTTACGTGGAGGCATAACTGTTACAGGAAAGGAATACGTTAGAGGGGTCCAACCTATAACACAGCTCTAAAGCACGATCTCAGAATGAGAAGAATGGAAACCAATCCTAAATATCCTATAGCCTCCTGATTATTGGCGTGGTGCACAACACACCGATAATCAAGACTCTACTAGATACGGTGCAGAGACACTTTCAGGATTAATCGCTTCGATACCACTTTTGTCACGACCGTTCGGGGCGTGATCGTGCCTCAGGGCACCCAAGTAGTCATACATCAGAGTAATCAGCGGAAATATAAAGCAAGACATGAAACAGTTTATAAAATAAGACACAGTTTATGTGAGAAAACATCGCCTTTCGGCGTATATATATATAAAATCATGGTTTAGCAGTTACATCCGACACTGTACAACATGACTACAGACCTCTAAGGAAATATACAACTATGGCGGGACAGGGCCCCGCCATACCCTGACTGTACAAAACTATCTACAACAGGGAGATCATACCAAAAGTAGAGCCTCCGGAAGAGATGGAGCTCCCGACACCAACGTAGAGATCCTAAGGATGCGGATCTAGCACTGCTGCCCTTACTGCGGCATGAACGCAGCCCCAGAAGGAGGTCGATACAACAGTACTAAGTATGCGAAATCGTAAAGTACTTAAATGAAAACATATCATTTTAAAACCAGTTTACAAATATGTGTGAAACAACCGAGAAACCGTAGTGCCACATCACAAACAAGAGCAACAATAGGTATCGTAATAGGTCTTGTCTAGGCCGCGAATGATCGAAACAGGGCCACTCGCCCGTATCATCATTCTGCAAGCCTAATCTCGACTCGAGTCGCGTGGGCCCTTCGCGTGGGCGCGTGAGGTATAACCCGCATCGGTGCTACTCCTCGGCATCGCCTGGACTCATTGTCCGCATGGCCACATAGACCGCATGAGGCATAACCCCGCATACTAACTCGGAACTCGTAGCTCGCATAGGCCCTGGACCCGCATGAGGTATTCTCGAATCATGGTCCTGCACCGCGAGTCTACCGCGACGGAGGCGACTTAACCCGGTATCATCTCAAGAGGTGAGTGATAGTATACTAACATAACAACTTATCTTTAAACAACATAAGCACAACAAGGATACTCACCTATACAAACGTTACAAGATACTAACACACATAGCATCATATCATGTCTACTTATCAAACTATCTTTATTATTCTTTTCACAATATAAGTCTGTTATAAACATATAGGCAAACTTGTTTCTTTTATAAATCTTAAGTGGTTATACTTACTTCCCATAAAGCTAGTATAACTCTTAAGCTTCGCTTTAAAACCGATTAGTTCTCTTACATTAATATGATTGGTAGTCTTTTGAAATGTTTTGATTCTTTATTATTCAGCTTAAGCCGTGAGGCATTCTTAGTAAGTATTATTCAGGCTTAAGCCGTGAGGCATTGCCGTAAGTATTATTCAGGCTTAAGCCGTGAGGCATTGCCGTAAGTATTATTCAGGCTTAAGTCAAAGACATTGCCGTAGTTATATTGTAAAATATCATGCTTTAGGAAGAATCACATACCTTCTCAACGAAAACCACCTGCCAAGTTGAATATGTCATACAGAGAGTCACCTATAATAGTCACAGATATCTATTAAAGACTACTCAAGGTCATTCTAAACAGGGGTTCATAATTCTACTGATAAGTCGGGCAGCACTTCCTACGGTGAGCTATATAAGTCTCATGTGAAAAGGTCCTATGTAAGTCTGCTTTGATTATTCTTCTTTTAAACCCTTCTAAGTGATTAATACTTATTCTTATACTTCTACAGTATGCATTCTCTAATACAAAAGAGGGTTAGGATTATTACCTCGGTAAGCCCAAGAATATCCTAGAAAAAGTCGCGCCTGAGCAAGGTTTTGCTCCTAAGTTGTATGCTCCAAGAACCTTAGAAGTTCTTCACAACTTCTACTAAGTACTAAGGTAATTGGGCTAGGGTATTTTGGGCATTATAACAATACAAGAAGGCAACTTTTCTACCAAGGGAGGGGGGGTAGGTTTCGTCTAGGCTAGGGGTGGGGTAGCCTCGGCCAAGCTTCACAAGGGGGGGGGGGGTGTTGGACGAATTGCTTACAAAGGGAGAGGGAAGGATTTTTGGACTTGGAAAGATTTTGTGGATGAAGAACTCTTCATCTCAAGAGGGGTATTTATAGCTCAAGCCTTGGCCAACCAATGGCCAAGATGAAGACAAGTGCAAGGCAAGTGTAAGGCCAAGATCAAGCCAAGTGCACCCTAACCCCTACTCCACAAAACACTCCACAAAACACTCCACAAAACATGGCACAAAACAAGGCCTAAGCAAGGAACCAATCGGCCAAGGCCAACATCCCTCTTGGACGCCCAATCGTCCAAAGCCATCCCACTTGCTTCCAATGTGAGGGTGACACATGTCACCCTCCCGTTGGTCCAAAATGTTTCGTCTCTCGGAAAAATCCGCAAAAATAAGAAATGGCATAGCCGGAATTTACTCTGAAGTCTGGAAACGTTTCGTCGGAAAACGATTCTTTTAGTGAGTTGTGTACAAATAAAAACGTCCAAGGCTTATCTTTAAGGCTAGACTTTCGTACGTATTCCCTTACGTACATACTCTGGAAATACGGGGTATAACAATGACTATATAACATGTTAGACCTTAGAACTTGGAATTGGAAAAGGAGTGGAAAGGACTTAGTGTTATTATTTATGTTGGCCGAGAATGCCTAGATTATGGAGCTATTTCGTATGAATTGTGGGGCGGAATTTTACACGTATTGTAAGGCGTGTAATCCCCTTTGTTTGGTTGTTGTTTTGAGCCTTAAATGTGGCGTGTTGGTTATTGTATTCGGCCTTGAAAAAGGTGGCAAAGTGAGTAGAAACAAAGGAAGTGCTGCCCGATTTTCCGTAGAATTAGAGACTGTATACTTAGTATTATTCTACGTTAGAGACTAGAAGTTGATAGTCTTGTTGTGACCATTATAGGTTGACACTTCTACGTACGGCGTATTCGGCTTAGCTTGTGGATTTAGCCGAAAAGGTATGTGAACTATCTCCTCTTCTAGCATGATTCCTTAAGATCAAGAAAGTACGTCCTACTCCTTAAATGATCCATTCCTTGGTTGTATTTGGATTGCCTAAAATAGAATTTGTTCTATGTACTTCCTTGAGTGTACTTTGATGTTTAAATTGTAAGTTGTATAATCCATTTCCTTAGTGAAGTTTGGATTCTTAAAAGTGAAAGTATTTTACTTAAAGTACATAGAGTCTTGAAAAGGAAGTGGTTTCCAAATCTTTTGGCTAGTGCCTTAGTTCCAAAACCTAAAGGTCATTATAATGACTTTAAGGTAGTCAAAGGAGTGATTTACTTAATTGTTTTAAAAGAGGAGAAATGACATGATTTAAGAGAAGTAACTTGTTTTAACGGTGTAAGTTACTTGAGGTTTAAAAGTAGAAGAAACTTGTTTTCTAAATATTAAGAGACTCAAAGTATTTTGAAAGTTAAGAACTTGATTTGTAAGTATGTGATACTTGGTTTTAAAAGTATAAGTCTCTTGGTTATAAAAAGAATGAAATTGTCTAAAACCATAAAGGGTTATAACGGCTTTATGGGAAGTTGGTTATAACGGCTTTATGGAAGGTTAAGAAAGTTGTCTATTTTGATTATTGGGCATAAGTTGCCTAGATTATGAAAATTTGAAGTTACTTGATTTCAAGCTTTGAAATGAGTTTTCTAAAAGTGTAGTAACTTACTTTGAAAAATAGACACACCTTGATACTACGGGTGTTAGTATCTTGGGATTTTACATAAAAAGGAGTCTTTTGAAAAGAATGTACGTACGTAGTACTTTGGCTTGTTAAATGAGAATTATTCTATTTGTGCCTTGATAAGTACTTTGGCTTGTTAAATGAGAATTATTCTATTGGTGCCTTGATAAGTACTTTGGCTTGTTAAATGAGAATTATTCTATTTGTGCCTTGATAAGTACTTTGGCTTGTTAATTGAGAATTATTCCATGTGTGTCTTGATAAGTACTTTGGCTTGATTAATTGAGAATTGCCTATGTGTGTTGGTGATAGCCTTTGAGTGCAAGTATTATGTTTTATTGCGTTGCCGCGACTCTCGGTTGGAGGGCCGGCTGTCTTGTTGTAAGTTACTTGGGCGTCTGCGGTGATGTGGGATTCCTCGGGTATGCTTCCGTTATTTGTAGTACTTGGGTTAAATTCCCGGATTTTTATAAAAGACCTGGTAGTGCTTATGTGTTGTTTGACGGCCGGTCGAGATAGGGTAAGAGTATAAGTGAAGGGTAAACCCCCAAGACGCTACACCACCTTCTCCAGGGTAAGAGTATAAATGAGGGGTAAATGTCACGACCCGTTCCGGGGCCCGTGACTGGTGCCTTACCCGGGCACCCAAGCAGTCATACATCAGAGAAAATCAGCGGAAATATAGAACAAGACATGAAACATTAAGAAAAGAGAAAACAGTTTATCTGAAGAAAAGCTTGCCTTTCGGCATATATATATAACCCAAGTTTTTGCAGTTACATCCCAACTGTACAATAGGACTACGGACCTCTAAGGAAGTTGTAACGCCCCGAACCCGGGCCCGTTACTGGTGCCTTACCCCGGGCACCCTAGTGATACAACATCAGAGAAAACCAGCGGAAAATAAAACATGAGTCATGAAACAAGAGATATAATAAATAAACAGGCCAAGCAGTTGCCTTGGTATACATAAAACCGACAGTTTAATCCTTTTACAACCACGCTGCATGATTCTACAGACCTCTAAGATTTACAACGACTATGACGGACAGGGCCCGCCATACCACGAATGTACAAGAACCTGACTCGGGAACACATACCAAAAGATAAGCCTCGGAGAAACGGAGCTTCCCAAAACGGCGAGATCCTAAGAGTGAGGATCCACGACCGATGTACCTCTACTGCGGCATGAACGCAGCCCGAAGGAGGTCGATCTGTGGTACCAAGTATGTGGCGTCAAATCACGTAAATGAAATCATAATAGCTTAAAAGCGGGAGACATGTATGATAACCAAAATACGATGCAGCGACATAAAGCGATCAAGTCGGGGACTCACGCCTCAAAGTCACCACTCAAATATAACTATGGGTCTCACGCCCATAACATCCATCATGTTCGCATCATGGCGCGTGCCGGAATCGCCTCGGTGTATACATGTCCATGATGCAACAATAATAACAAGGCGCGTGGCGCGTACCGGAATCTGCGTCCGGTGTAGACATGCCCATGTAACCTCAATAACAATATCTTGGGTGGTCAACCTGCCGCGTAGCCACGTGCCGGAATCTGCGTCGGTGTAGACACGTCCATGTTGCGATAATAACCATATATCGGGTAATCAACGGCGCGTGGCCGCGTGCCGAGAATCTTGCGTCGGTGTAGACATGTCCATGTGACATCAACAACAAGACGATAATCAAAATGGAAACATACGTGGAATTCTCCATCACCGCCAAAGACGTCCAGTAAGTTCTCGACAAGTCAACCGCCTACTATCGAGACGCGGTAACCGAAATACCACATTTGCACAACAAAGGCTATCATCACAAGCATAGGCAAGTTTCACAACAACAAGCATAGGCAAGTTTCACAACAACAAACATAGGCAAGTTTCACCACAACAGGCATAGGCAAGTTTCACAACAACTCAAAGTACTTTCATTTTATGCCAAAGTCCGGGTTTTAACCCTATAGTACTACATACGTTAAGTTCTTTTAAAAGAGATCCATTACTTTTATAAAAGTCACCCGATACCCGTAGTATTAGAATGACCAACCCACATTCCTTTTCAAAATCAAGTAACAACATTCTTTTCCTAAGTTCCAGTTTGCCTAGTTTCAATTACTCAAGCTTCTCATTTTCAAATGGTTTCATAGTTCATAAACTTAATCACTTGATTTCTTTTTAGAACAATTGAGTAATATATGTCTCACGTGAGAGTAGGTTATTCTTGTTTACAACATTCTTATTACAGCAGCCATGATCTAGAAAATGTATATCATTTTGTCTCATCTTAGTTTATGCGGATGGAGGTTTCTCTTGGTTTTAATACAATTCATCATTTTTCAATACATTTTCCTTTATTAACGCTGATGGTGTCGATACACATTCTGATTTCCGAAATCAGTAAAACCTTATCCTTTAAATACAACCAAGTACTCATTACTCACGAATGAGGTTTCACACAAACCTTCACATTAAAACAAATAAGTTAAGTCTCTTATCTTATAAGATCAAGTCTCTTAACTTCTAACATCGATAAACCATTTTCTTTACCTCTCTTAAGACATTATACCTAACTCCCATAAAGCTAGTATAACTCTTTTTAAAACCTTTAAAACCAAGTGTTACTCTCTCCTTCCAAAGCGATTTATAAATCTTTTGAAATACATCAAGTTCTTTATTATAACTAGCGTTATAATTCACATGATTACCTTTTAAAACCACAAAGTATTTTCTTACCTACATAAAGTCGTTATAACTTGACTTCCCATAAAGCCGTTATAACACTTTATGTTTTAAGAACAATCAAACACAGTTAACACATGTACGTCTACCGTACTACATAGTTCACACATATCATGCTAGAAGAGATAGGAAGAGGTTCACATACCTCGCGACGATTTATCGACAATAAGCAAAAAGCTCCAAGTACTACAACCTTGCTAGCCCTTTCCACTCCTCGAGTAGAATACGCTACTCTTAGTACTTTCACCTATAAAGGTCACAAACGTCTATTAACCCCAAAACACAAGTTTCTATCTTTCTACAGAAAATTCGCAAGACCTTCCCCACATGGCGTAAATCTCCTCTAACGAGGCCGGCTACCAAGCCAACCAGGGGGGGGGGTTTTACACGTCTAACCGGACGCGTACAATTCTACTACACAGTACACAAGTCTACTGTAATACAGTCCTATGTAATTACAGTTCAGTTCAGTTCTGTATTCTTCAGGCTTAAGTCAAAAGACATTGCCAACTAACTACGTTCAGTACTATATATAGTATACTTCAACTATATAATCAACAACATGCAATTTCCAATCACAATTGAAGGGCGATGAGTGTTTACCTCGATAAGCCCAAAATTATCCAAGTATAAAGTCGATCCCGAGCAACGGCAGCTCACCTCCGAGTGCTCGATCCGCTCCAACCAACCCTTAGAAGTTCTAACCAACTTCTACTCCAAAACTTCAACCAACAATGAAGATTTTCCTTAGGGTTTCGGTTTGAGACTAAAAAGGTAGTATTTCGGGCTCTACGTATAGAGGTAACTTTTGGAATATAACAAGGTATAAGGCCAAGGTAATTTGGGCATTATAACAATACTAGGAGAGTATTTCTATACCACAACAAGGGGTATTATACGAAAGTAACTAGGCTAGGGGTACCCACGGCCAGACACCACTGAGGGGAGGAGACCTCTCGGCCAAAGGCCACTAGGAGGAGGAGAGAGGCTTAGGACGAGAGCCACAAGAGGGAGGGGAGGGATTTCAAGACTTGGAAACATTTGTGGATGAATGAAGTCTTCAAGCTTAGGGGGTATTTATAGCAAAACCAAAAGCCAACCAATGGCCAAGATCAAGCCATGTGCAAGGCAAGTGTAAGGCCAAGATCAAGCCAAGTGCACCCACAAAACACTCCACAAAACAAGCCACAAAGCAAGGCACAAAGAGGAGCCAATCGGCGAGGCCAACGAGGCTCTTGGGCGCCCAAATCGTCCAAGCCAACCTATTTGCTTCGATGTGAGGTGACACATGTCACCCTCCCGTTGGTCCAAAATGTTTCGTCTCGGAAAAATCCGCAAAAATTATAAATGACATAGCCGGAATTTTCCCTACGAAAGCTGTGGAAACGTTTCGTCAGAAAACGACTCTAATCGGCACTTGTGCCCAAATTTCGAATCCAATGCCTATCTTAAGGCTCAAATTTAGATGCGTCGTCCATACGCACATACTGCGGAAAAATGGGGTATAACATTCTCCCTCGTAGAAACATTCGTCGAATGTTCCTTCTCAAGTCTCAACACAAACATGCGCTAGTATAGCCTTCATCGCTATACGCCGAAACGATCATGCCACACCTGGCCATAAAAATAACAAACGCACCAATACTTAAACCCAAGTCAACGAGGAAACACCTCTAATCATCACAAAAACCCCTTACCTGAGGTCTAAAATATACTCCCTTCACACCTTCATTTCACAAAAGAAACGATCACACACGTTCACTTTTCCCCTATCTTGTTGTACCCTTCTCGAACACTCAAACTCTTTCTAGTATCCGTACCACACTTCTGTCAACGCTTCTGTTTCCCACCCTTGGAATCACTACCTCCAAACTTGGTCATCTCACTAATCTCGATTTCCCCTAAGGCCATTCCCGGCCTTCACGAACTGATTCTGGTCGAACGTATCCACGAACTCATACGATGGTCATCTAAACTTGGGCCTAGCACCTCGTGACCACGCCACTGGCGAGACCACCTGAGCTGACCGCCGCCGAAGCGGGGCGGGTTGGCCCGCACAGCTCCCAACCCGACCCACCGTAGCGCCAACTTCCACTCGCCGACACGGAACACATCATGAGCTACCACTTCCATCTCACACTAACCAGATTTTTAAATCACACTATAGCACAAAGCTATCCGAACATAACACTTAACACATCATTAACATCAATACATACAAGTATCTGAGGTTAAGGATATACACAAACTAGGCGGTTGAGGACCGCTAAAGCTGGCACTTCCACCGCGACCTCTACCGTGGCCCGTTCGCTCTAGTAGTCTGTGCTATCCTACGAGCTACCGGTCGGACGATCTCTCGTCATATGGCCTCGTTGGCGCAAGAATAACAAGCTCCCTTGGTACTACGACACTTCGAAATGCGGTCTACCATCGACCACACGAGGTAGGGGTGACTGCATCCGCCAACACCCTACTCCGCGAACATCTCAAACAGGAGCCACGACCGCTCTCGAATATCGAGGTCCCGAAAGGCTGCGGAGGACCACTCTGCAATGGCGGAGGTACATAACTAGTCTCTTCTTGGCGGTCCGCCTCGAAAGTCGCTAAAATATCCGTGATCTTGGCCTTACCTGTGGCGGTCCTGCGTCGATCTGCGCTCGCCGCACAGTCGCATGAGCACGAATGCGGGCAATGTCCATGCGGTGAAGAAACACCGAACAACTCTGCTAGGTAATCATGAGCCTGTAACATATCGGTGCACTCGATCCTCCATACTAGCTACTAATGCGGGAACATACCGGGCGATGAGTCGAACTCCACATTGTACTCCCGAGCTGCGCGATTCGCCTCAACATCAAAAATCTGCCGGCCGAGCCTCGCCGTTTGTGGAGGCAAGAAATGTGCCGAAGGCCCCAAAACTTCGTCCCAAACGGTGGAAGTGCATGCTCTCCCGGAAAGCTCCCACGAGTCAAACCAATCGGCTGCGGTATCACGCGGCCGTCGCGAACAAATGTCACAGACTCGATCTGAAGCCTTGATCACCGCGTGATCTCTGCGCAGGGACGGATGAACTCTGCGGATCATCCTCGGCCTCGACAGTAAAACTCAAGCGGGCTACACTAAGAAATCCGTAGCCTCAAATGCGCCGCCGGGTGCGCTACAGTCTTCTTTGGGCTGAAGGCTGCTGCGTCCGGCCTATCCTCATATCGGCCACAACGGCCAATAATCGGGCCATCTCGCGTGACCCATCTCCCCGCTCGGTGTGGACTGGAGGCTCAGTCTTGTAGTCTCGGCCCAACTGCTGCGGCTCTAAGCTTCTGGTCTTTGGCGGCGTCGCAAAACTCGCCGTCGAAGCACTACCTCAGTCTTGGCCGGGCTGCGCCCTCGTACTCTCTGAAACCCAGCAGACTCCGCTCGTTGCCTTGCCTCTCGGGCCACGGTTGCCTTTCGCGAGGCATAGCGGTAAAAGCGAAACACGTCGGAGGGCCCAACTTACAACACGGCTCTAAGGCACGATCTCGGAATGAGAAGAATGAAACCAATCCTAAATGTCCTATAGCCTCACGATTATAGATGTGGTGCACAACACCGATAATCAAGACTCTACTAGACACGGTCAGACACTTTCCGAGACTAATCGCTCGATACCACTTTGTAACGCCCGAACCGGGCGTTCATCGTGCCTTACCGCACCCTAGTGATACAACATCGAGAAAACCAGCGGAAAATAAAACATGAGTCATGAAACAAGAGATATAATAAATAAGCAGGCCAACCAAAGCTTGCCTTGGTATATACATAAAACCCGAACAGTTTAATCCTTTTACAACCACCACAACAGTTCTACGGACCTTAAGATTTACAACGACTATGACGGGACGGGGCCCGCCATACCACGAATGTACAAGAACCTACAACTCGGGGAACACATACCAAAAGATAAGCCTCGGAGAAACGGAGCTTCCCAAACGGACCGAGATCCTAAGGCGAGGATCCACGGCCGATGTACCTCTACTGCGGCATGAGCGGCCACGAAGGAGTCGATCTGGCAAGTACAGTATGTGGCTGTCAAATCGTAAATGAAATCATAATAGCTTAAAAAGCGGGAGACATGTATGATAACCAAAATACGACGCAACATAAAAGCGGTCAAGTCGGGGACTCACGCCTCAAAGTCACCACTCAAATATAACTATGGGTCTCACGCCATAACATCCATCATGTTCGCATCGTGGCGCGTGCCCCGGAATCACGCCTCGGTGTAGACATGTCCGTGATGCAACAATAATAACAAGGCCGCGTGGCCACGTACCGGAATCTGCGTCGGTGTAGACATGCCCATGTAACCTCAATAACAATATCTTGGGTGGTCAACCTGCGCGTGGCCACGTGCCGGAATCTTTGCGTCGGTGAGACACCGTCCATGTTGCGGTAATAACCATATATCGGGTAATCAACGACGCGTGGCGCGTGCCCGGAATCGCGTCGGTGTAGACATGTCCATGTGACATCAACAACAAGACGATAATCAAAATGGAAACATACGTGGAATTCTCCATCACCGCGGACGCGTCAAGTAAGTTCTCGACAAGTCAACCGGCCTCTATCGAGGCAGCGGTAACACGAAATACCACGTTTGCACAACAAAGGCTATCATCACAAGCATAGGCAAGTTTCACAACAACAAGCATAGGCAAGTTTCACAACAACAAGCATAGGCAAGTTTCATCACAATGTATAGCAAGTTTCACAACAACTCAAAGTACTTTCATTTTATGCCAAAGTCGGGTTTTAACCCTATAGTACTACATACGTTAAGTTCTTTTAAAGAGATCCATTACTTTTATAAAAGTCACCCGATACGTAGTATTAGAATGACCAACCCACATTCCTTTTCAAAATCAAGTAACAACATTCTTTTCCTAAGTTCGGTTTGCCTAGTTTCATTACTCAAGCTTCTCATTTTCAAATGGTTTCATAGTTCATAAACTTAATCACTTGATTTCTTTTAGAACAATTGAGTAATATATGTCTCACGTGAGAGTAGGTTATTCTTGTTTACAACATTCTTATTACGACCATGATCTAGAAAATGTATATCATTTTGTCTCATCTTAGTTTCTATGCGGATGGAGGTTTCTCTTGGTTTTAATACAATTCATCATTTTTCAATACATTTTCCTTTATTAACTTTGCAGTGGTGCGTCGATACACATTACGATTTCGAAATCGGTAAAACATTATCCTTTAAATACAACCAAGTACTCATTACTCACGAATGAGGTTTCACACAAACATTCACATTAAAACAAATAAGTTAATTCTCTTATCTTATAAGATCAAGTCTCTTAACTTCTAACATGATAAACCATTTTCTTTACCTCTCTTAAGACATTATACCTAACTCCCATAAAGCTAGTATAACTCTTTTTAAAACCTTTAAAACCAAGTGTTACTCACCATTCCAAAACGAATTATAAATCTTTTGAAATAAATAAATTTCTTTATTATAACTAGCGTTATAATTCACATCGATTACCTTTTAAAACCACAAAGTATTTTCTTACCTACATAAAAATTTGTTATAACGACTTCCCATAAAGCGTTATAACATTTTATGTTTAAGAACAATCAAACACGATTAACACGTATCGTCTGCCGTACTACATAGTTCACACATATCATGCTAGAAGAGATAGGAAGAGGTTCACATACCTCGCGACGATTTATCGACAATAAGCAAAAAGCTCAAGTACTACAACGCACTAGCCCTTTCCACTCGCCGAGTAGAATCGCTACTCTTAGTACTTTCACCTATAAAGGTCACAAACGTCTATTAACCCCAAACACAAGTTTCTATCTTTCTGAGAAAATTGGCGACCTCACATGGCAGCGTAAATCTCCTCCTCTAACGAGGCGGCTACAAGCCAACGGGGGTTTACACGTCTAACGGACGCGTACAATTCTACTACACGATGCACAAGTCTCTGTAATGTCTGATCTATGTAATTCTGATTCGATTCGGTCTGTATTCTTGGGCTTAAGTCAAAAGACATTGCCAACTAACTACGTTGATTACTATATATAGTATACTTCAACTATATAATCAACAACATGCAATTTCCAATCACAATAGAAGGGCGATAGTGTTTACCTCGATAAGCCCAAAATTATCCAAGTATAAAGTCGATCTGAGCAACGGCAGCTCCTACTCAGAGTGCTCGATCCGCTCCAAACAACCCTTAGAAGTTCTAACCAACTTCTGCTCCAAAACTTCAACCAACAATGAAGATTTTCCTTAGGGTTTCGGTTTGAGACTAAAAAGGTAGTATTTCGGGCTCTACGTATAGAGGTAACTTTTGGAATATAACAAGGTATAAGGCCAAGGTAATTTGGGCATTATAACAATACTAGGAGAGTATTTCTATACCACAACAAGGGGTATTATACGAAAGTAACTAGGCTAGGGGGGGGGTACCCCACGGCTAGACACCACAAGGGGGAGGGGGAGACCTCTCGGCCAAAGGCCACTAGGAGGGGGAGGGAGAGAGGCTTAGGACGAGAGCCACAAGAGGGAGGGGAGGGATTTCAAGACTTGGAAACATTTGTGGATGAATGAAGTCTTCAAGCTTAGGGGGTATTTATAGCAAAACCAAAAGCCAACCAATGGCCAAGATCAAGCCATGTGCAAGGCAAGTGTAAGGCCAAGATCAAGCCAAGTGCACCCACAAAACACTCCACAAAACAAGCCACAAAGCAAGGCACAAAAGAGGGAGCCAATCGGCCAAGGCCAACCAAGGCTCTTGGACGCCCAAATCGTCCAAGCCAACCTATTTGCTTCCAATGTGAGGGTGACACATGTCACCCTCCCGTTGGTCCAAAATGTTTCGTCTCTCGGAAAAATCCGCAAAAATTATAAATGACATAGCCGGAATTTTCCCTACGAAAGCTGGAAGCGTTTATCGACGACTCTAATCGGCACTTGTGCCCAAATTTCGAATCGATGCCTATCTTAAGGCTCAAATTTGTGCGTCGTCCATACGTACATACTGCGGAAAAAGCGGGTATAACATTCTCCTCGCTAGAAACATTCGTCGAATGTTCCTTCTCAAGTCTCAACACAAACATGCGCTAGTATAGCCTTCATCGCTTATCTGGCGAAAGCGATCATGCCACGCTGGCCATAAAAATAACAAGCGCACCAATACTTAAACCCAGTCAACGAGGAAACACCTCTAATCATCACAAAACCCGCACGAGGTCTAAAATATACTCCTTCACGCCCGTTTCACAAAGAAAGCGATCACACACGTTCACTTTTCCCTATCTTCGTACCGCTTCTCGAACACTCAAAATCTTTCTAGTATCCGTACCACACTTAGTCAACGCCTGTTTCCAACCGCGAGTCACTACCTCCAAACTTGGTCATCTCACTAATCTCGATTTCCCTAAGGCCATTCGGCCTTCACGAACTGATTCGGTCGAGCGTATCCACGAACTCATCGATGGTCATCTAAACTTGGGCCTAGCACCCTCGTGACCTGCCACTGGCGGGACCACCGGTGACCGCCGCCGAAGCGGGGCGGGTTGGCCCGCAACATAGCTGCAACCCGACCAGCGTAGCGCCACTTCCGCTCGCCGACACGGAACACATCATGGAAGCTACCACTTCCATCTCACACTAACCAGATTTTTAAATCACACTATAGCACAAAGCTATCCGAACATAACACTTAACACATCATTAACATCAATACATACAAGTATCTACGAGGTTAAGGATATACACGAAACTAGGCGGTTGAGGACCGCTAAAGCTGGCACTTCCACGCGACCTCTGGTGGCCCATCGCTCTAGTAGTAGTGCTATCTACCAGCGCTACCACAGTGGACGGTCTCTCTCGTCATATGGCCTGTTGGCGCAAGAATAACAAGCTCCCTTGGTACTACGACACTCCCCGAAATGCGGTCTACCACATCGACCACACAGAGGTAGGGGTGACTGCATCTGGCCAACACCCTACTCACGAACATCGAAACACAGGAGCCACGACTGCTCTGAATATCCCGAGGTCCGAAGGCTGCGGAGGACCACTCTGCAATGGCGGAGTACATAACTAGTCTGCTTCTTTGAGGCGGTCCGCCTCGAAAGTCGCCAAAATATCCGGCCGTCTTGGCCTTCCTGTGGCGGTCCGCCGTCGATCTCTGCGCTCGCCGCACCGAGTGCATGAGCACGAATGCGGGCAATGTCCATGCGGTGAAGAGAAACACCGAACAACTCTGCGCTAGGTAATCATCGAGCCTCCGTAACATATCGGTGCACTCGATCCTCCATACTAGCTACTAATGCGGGAACATCACGGGCGATGAGTCGAACTCCACATTGTACTCGGTATGCGCGGTTACGCCTCAACATCAAAAATCTGCCGGCGAGCCCTCGCCGTTTGTGGAGGCAAGAAATGTGCGGGAAGGCCGAAAACTTCGTCCCCAAGCGGTGGAAGTGCATGCTCTCCCGGGAAAGCTCCGCGAGTCAAACCAATCGGCTGCGGTATCACGCGGCCGTCGCGAACAAATATCCGAACTCGGTCTCTGAAGCCTTGATCACGCGTGATCCTCTGCAGCGGCGGATGAACTCCTGCGGATCATCCTCGGCCTCGACAGTAAAACTCGGGCGGGCTACAACTAAGAAATCCGTAGCCTCAGTATGCGCCGCTTGGGTGCCTACAGTCTTCTTTGGGCTGAGCTGCTGCGTCCGGCCTATCCTCATATCGGCCTGACCACGGCGATAATCGGGCCATCTCGCGTGACCCGTCTCCGCTCGGTGTGGGGTGGAGGCTCAGTCTTGTAGTCTCGGCTGACCACTGCTGCGGCTCTAAACTCTATTTGGTCTTTGGCGGCGTCGCCAAAACTCGCCGTCTGAAGCACTACCTCAGTCTTGGCCAGGGCTGCGCCTCGTACTCTCTGAAACCAGCTAGCGACTCGCCGGTGCCTTGCCGCTCGGGCCTGGTTGCCTTTCGCGGAGGCATAAGCGGTAAAAGCGAAACACGTCGGAGGGCCCAACTTACAACACGGCTCTAAGGCCGCGATCTCGGAATGAGAAGAATGAAACCAATCCTAAATGTCCTATAGCCTCACGATTATAGATGTGGTGCACAACACGATAATCAAGACTCTACTAGACACGGTGCAGACACTTTCAGAGGACTAAGCGCTCGATACCACTTTGTAACGCCCGAACGGGCAGTTCGTGCCTTACCGGGCA
The DNA here is from genome assembly GCA_029844215.1 of Przewalskia tangutica. Taxonomy (NCBI): domain Eukaryota; kingdom Viridiplantae; phylum Streptophyta; class Magnoliopsida; order Solanales; family Solanaceae; genus Przewalskia; species Przewalskia tangutica. The sequence goes on from CM056727.1 coordinate 74,398,276, forward strand.
CCCTAGTGATACAACATCGAGAAAACGGCGGAAAAATAAAACATGAGTCATGAAACAAGAGATATAATAAATAAGCGAGGCCAACCAAAGCGATTGCCTTGTATATACATAAAACCCGACAGTTTAATCCTTTTACAACCACCTTACAGCGATTCTACGGACCTCTAAGATTTACAACGACTATGACGGGACGGGGCGCCATACCACGAATGTACAAGAACCTACAACTCGAGAACCACATGCAAAAGATAAGCCTCGGAGAAGCGGAGCTTCCCAAACGCTGAACCGAGATCCTAGGCGAGGATCACGGCCGATGTACCTCTACTGCGGCGTGAGCGCGGCCCCGAAGGAGGTCGATCTGCAGTACCAAGTATGTGAAAGCGTCCAAATCGTAAATGAAATCATAATAGCTTAAAAAGCGGGAGACATGTATGATAACCAAAATACGATGCAGACATAAAAGCGATCAGTCGAGGACTCACGCCTCAAGTCACCACTCAAATATAACTATGGGTCTCGCGCCCATAACATCCATCATGTTCGCGTCGTGGCGCGTGCCGGAATCGCCTCGGTGTAGACATGTCCGTGATGCAACAATAATAACAAGGCGCGTGGCGCGTACCGAATCTTGCGCCGGTGTAGGCATGCCCGTGTAACCTCGATAACAATATCTTTGGGTGGTCGACCACGCGCGTAGCCACGTGCCGAATCTTGCGTCGGTGTAGACCACGTCCATGTTGCGGTAATAACCATATATCGGGTAATCAACGGCGCGTGGCGCGTGCCGGAATCTTGCGTGGTGTAGACATGTCCATGTGACATCAACAACAAGGCGATAATCAAAATGGAAACATACGTGGAATTCTCCATCATTGCCCGGCGTCGAGTAAGTTCTCGACAAGTCAACCGGCCTCTATCGAGGCAGCGGTAATACGAAATACCACATTTGCACAACAAAGGCTATCATCACAAGCATAGGCAAGTTTCACAACAACAAGCATAGGCAAGTTTCACAACAACAAGCATAGGCAAGTTTCATCACAACAGGCATAGGCAAGTTTCACAACAACTCAAAGTACTTTCATTTTATGCCAAAGTCCGGGTTTTAACCCTATAGTACTACATACGTTAAGTTCTTTTAAAAGAGATCCATTACTTTTATAAAAGTCACCCGATACCCGTAGTATTAGAATGACCAACCAGCTCTTTTCAAAATCAAGTAACAACATTCTTTTCCTAAGTTCGGTTTGCCTAGTTTGATTACTCAAGCTTCTCCGTTTTCAAATGGTTTCATAGTTCATAAACTTAATCACTTGATTTCTTTTTAGAACAATTGAGTAATATATGTCTCACGTGAGAGTAGGTTATTCTTGTTTACAACATTCTTATTACAGCAACCATGATCTAGAAAATGTATATCATTTTGTCTCATCTTAGTTTCTATGCAGATGGAGGTTTCTACTGGTTTTAATACAATTCATCATTTTTCAATACATTTTCCTTTATTAACGCTGCGGTGGTGCAGCCGATACGTTCGATTTCGAAATCGGTAAAACATTATCCTTTAAATACAACCAAGTACTCATTACTCACGAATGAGGTTTCACAACATTCACATTAAAACAAATAAGTTAAGTCTCTTATCTTATAAGATCAAGTCTCTTAACTTCTAACATGATAAACCATTTTCTTTACCTCTCTTAAGACATTATACCTAACTCCCATAAAGCTAGTATAACTCTTTTAAAACCTTTAAAACCAAGTGTTACTCTCATTCCAAAACGATTTATAAATCTTTTGAAATACATCAAGTTCTTTATTATAACTAGCAGTTATAATTCACATGATTACCTTTTAAAACCACAAAGTATTTTCTTACCTACATAAAGTCATTATAACGACTTCCGTAAAGCCGTTATAACACTTTATGTTTTAAACAATCAAACACGATTAACACGTATGCGTCACGTACTACATAGTTCACACATATCATGCTAGAAGAGATAGGAAGAGGTTCACATACCTCGCGACGATTTATCGACAATAAGCAAAAAGCTCCAAGTACTACAACGCGCTAGCCACTTTCCACTCCCGAGTAGAATACGCTACTCTTAGTACTTTCACTATAAAGGTCACAAACGTCTATTAACCCCAAAACACAAGTTTCTATCTTTCTCTGAGAAAATTCGGCAAAGACTCCCGCACATGCAGCGTAAATCTCCTCCTCTAACGAGTAGGCTACCAAGCCAACCGGGGTTTTACCGTCTAACGGACGGCGTACAATTCTACTACACGATACACAAGTCTCGTAATACTGTCTATGTAATTCTGATTCGATTCGATTCTGTATTCTTGGGCTTAAGTCAAAAGACATTGCCAACTAACTACGTTGATACTATATATAGTATACTTGACTATATAATCAACAACGTACAATTTCCAATCACAATAGAAGGGCGATAGTGTTTACCTCGATAAGCCCAAAATTATCCAAGTATAAAGTCGATCACGAGCAACGCTTAGCTCCTACTCCGAGTGCTCGATCCGCTCCAAACAACCCTTAGAAGTTCTAACCAACTTACTCCAAACTTCAACCAACGATGAAGATTTTCCTTAGGGTTTCGGTTTGAGACTAAAAGGTAGTATTTCGGGCTCTCTTGTCACGCCCGAAAATCGGGCCGTCAATGGTGCCTTACCGGGCACCCTAGCGATACATACATCGGAGAAAACCAGCGGAAATAAAAACTTTACGTGAAATGAGAGATATAGTAAATAAGCAGGCCAAAAGCGGTTGCCTTAAGGTATATCATAAAACACGAGCAGTTTAATCCTTTTTCAACCACACTTGCAGTACTACGGACCTCTAAGATATCTGATGACTATGGCGGAGAGGCCCGCCATACCACAGAATGTACAGAACCTACAACTCGGGAACACTGCAAAGATAAGCCTCGAGAAAGCGGAGCTTGTCTGTTGGCTGTGATCATGGCGAGGATCCACGGCCGATGTACCTCACTGCGGCGTGAACACGGCCCAGAAGGAGAGTCGATCTGGCAGTACCAAGTATGTGGCTGTAAATCATAAATGAAATCATAATAGTCTATATAAAGCGGGAGACATGTATGATGACCAAACTACGATATATAACATATAACGATTCACATCAAGACGAGGACTCGCGCCTCCAATTATCACTCGTGCGTGGAATTTCTTCCTCAGCTGCCGGCGGTTTATGATATAACCATACCAAGGATTATACATGAACACCATGTCCCTGTGTTATAAAAACCGTCAGGACAAGTATAACTACGAGATCCGGCCGTACCAATAATACAATGCAAAACACGAAGCCGTCACGGGGCAAGTGCGGCCGACTCACAGGATACCAAGGCGGTCACGCGGTGGCAGGGGCAATCTGGTGACCACGGGGACGAGCGTATCACGAAACCGTCACTATCTTGAGCGGGGCAAGTGCGGTGACTACCGATACGAAGGCGAATCGATCCACGAGGCGGGGCACGAGAGCCGACCACCGGATACCAGGCGAGCGGTAGAAACCTCAACGATCCGGCCTCTATCGAGACGCGGTAAACACCACACTTGCACAACAAAGGCTATCATCACAAGCATAGGCAAGTTTCACGACAACAAGCGTAGGAATGTTTCACCACAACAAGCATAGGCAAGTTTCACTCTCAGTACCAGTCGTTTTATGCCAAAGTCGGGTTTCAACCAAAAGTACTACGCTCGTTAAATTCTTTAAAGAGATCCATTACTTATCAAAGTCACCCGATACGTAGTATTAGAATGACCAACCACATTCCTTTTCAAAATCAAGTAACAACATTCTTTTCCTAAGTTCGGTTGCCTAGTTTCAATTACTCGAAGCTTCTCATTTTCAAATGGTTTCATAGTTCATAAACTTAATCACTTGATTCCTTTTTAGAACAATTGAGTAATATAAGTCTCGCGTGAGAGTAGGTTATTCTTGTTTACAACATTCTTATTCAATGACCATGATCTAGAAAATGTAATATCATTTTGTCTCATCTTAGTTTCTATGCGGATGGAGGTTTCTCTGGTTTTAATACGATACATCATTATTCAATACATTTTCCTTTATTAGCATTTGCGGTGGTGCGCCGATACGTTACGATTTAGAAATCGGTAAAACATTATCCCATTAAATAAAAACAACTACTCATAACTCACGAATTAAGTTAAACAAAAAAATCAACATTAAAAAAAATAAGTAAAGTCTCTTATCTAATAAGATAAAGTATCTAAAATTCTAACATTAGTAAACCATTTTCTTTACCTCTCTTAAGACATTATACCTAACTCCCATAAAGCTAGTATAACTCTTTTTAAAACCTTTTAAAACAAAGTGTTACTCTCATTCCAAAGCGATTTATAAATATTTTGAAATACATCAAGTTCTTTATTATAACAAGCGGTTATAATTCACATCGATTACCTTTTAAAACCACAAAGTATTTTCTTACCTACATAAAATTTGTTATAACTGACTTCCCATAAAGCCGTTATAACACTTTATGTTTTAAACAATCAAACACGATTAACACGTATGCGTCTACCGTACTACATAGTTCACACATATGCTAGAAGAGATAGGAAGAGGTTCACATACCTCGCGACGATTTAACGACAATAAGCAAAATGCTCCAAGTACTACAACGCGCTAGCCGCTTTCGCTCGAGTAGAATACGCTACTCTTAGTACTTTCACCTAAAAAGGCCTGGCGTCTATTAAATTTAAAACACACGTTCCCATCTTTCTCTGAGAAAATTCGTGCACCTCCCCATGAGCGTAAATCTCCTCTCTAACGGTGGCTAAGCCAACCGGGGGTTAACACGTCTAACGGACGCGTACAATTCTACTACGGTAATGCTACATAAGTCTCTTGTAATACAACCTAGGTAATTCTGATTCGATTCTTCTCTTTATTATCCTACATGTGATTCTTGTTCAATTCTTCATTCTTGAGCTTAAGTCAAAGACATTGCCATAATACTAAGTATAGTTCCATATATAGTATACTTGACTATATATCGACAAACATGTAATTTCCAATTACAATAGAGGACAAGATAATTACCTCGATAAGCCCAAAATTAACCGAGTTTAATGTAAGCTCTTGAGCAAGGTTTAGCTCCACTCAGTGCGCTCAAACCACTCCAACAACCCTTAGAAGTTCTAACCAACTTCTACTCATCTTGACCAACTATGAAGATTTCCTTAGGGTTTCGGTTTGAGACTAAAGGACAAAGGTAGTATTTCAGGACTCTACGTAAAGAGGTATCTTTGGAATACTACAAGGTACAAGGCTAAGGTATTTTGGGCATTATAACAATACTAGGAGTATTTCTATACCATGACAAAGGGTATTATCTGAAAATAACTAGGCTAGGGGGTACTTGCGGCTGAACCTCATGAGGGGAGGAGACCTGCCGCCAAAGGCCACTTTGAGGGGAGAGGAGCTCTTGGGCGAGAGTCGACAAGAGGAGGAGGGGTTCTCAAGACTTAGGCAAGTGAAGAGTGGATGAAGAAGTCTTCAAGAGAGGGGGTATTTATAGCAAAACCAAAAGCCAACCAATGGCGAGATCAAGCCATGTGCAAGGCAAGTGTAAGGCCAAGATCAAGCCAAGTGCACCACAAAACACTCCACAAAACACTCCACAAAACAAGCCACAAAGCAAGGCACAAAAGAGCGATCGGCGAGCCGAGCCTCCTCTTTTGCCGTCGATGAGGTGACAAGTGTCACCTCCCGTTAATCAAAAATGTTCCGTCGCTCGGAAAAATCCATAAAATACTAAATGACATAGCGGAATTTTCCCAGCGTAAGCGTGGAAGCGTTTAGTCGAAAAGCGACTCCTTTCGGCACTTGTGTACAAATTTGAAACTATGCCTACTTAAGGCTCAAATTGTACGTGCGCCTCAGCGTGCATACTCTGGAAATACGGGGCATAACATTCTCCCTTAGAAACATTCGTCGAATGTTCCTTCAGTCTCAAAACAAGCGGCGTCGATTATAGTCTTCCCGCTATCGTGCGAAAACAATCATGCCACGCTTTGGCCACAAAACATACGTTCACTTTTCCGCCTCGTAGTACTCGTCACGAACACTCGAACTCGTTCTAGTATCCGTACCACACTTACATCAACGCACATTACCAACCCTTGGAGTCACTGCCTCGAACTTGGTCATCTCGCTAACCTCGATTTCCCTAAGGCCATTCCGGCCTTCCGCGAACTGATTACGATCGAGCGCGTCCACGAACTCATACGATGGTCATCTAAACTTGGGCTAGCACCTCGTGACCCTACCACTGGCGGGACCACCTGAGGCCCCACCCCAAACGGGTTCTGGGTTGACCCGCGGTGGTCTCAACCCGACCCCGACGCGCTGACTCTTGTTCCCGATCCGGAACAATCTTACTAATTCACATCATGAAAGCTACCACTTCCATCTCACACTACCAGGACTTACCTTTTCACTAACTGGTTTCTAAATCACATTTTAGCACAAAGCTATTCAAACATAACATTAAACACATCAACAACATCAATACAAACAAAACTACAGAGGTTAAGGATATACGAAACTAGGCGGTTCGAGGCCGCTAAGCGGGAACTCCCGCGACCTCTGGGGCCTTAGGTGTCTGCGAACATCTGCACAGCTACGGAAGGTGAAGAACCAAGCGCTCTAGTAGTCCATGCTATCCTACCAGTGCTACTCACAGTGGACGATCTCTTGCGGATGGCCTGTTGGCGCAAAAATAACAATCTCCGAGTTAGTGCGACACTCTCCTTATGAAGCTTTCCCTGGCGGCCCGCTGAGACAAGGGCAACCTCGTCCGGCGAGCACTCCTGCTCCCGAAAATCTGAAACACAGGAGCCAGGCACGCTCACGAATATCGAAGGTCCGGCGGGAGGACCACTCTGTCTTGCGGAGGTACATAACTAGTCTGCTTTGGCGGTCGCCTCGAAAGTCACCAAAGGACCTGCTGTTACGGCCCTCTTCTGTGACTTTGGTCATTCAGTCGATTTATCGCTCCTCGCATCAGTGTATACGCTGCGTGCGAGCGATGTCGTGCGGTGAAGAGCTACCCGAACAACTCTGCGCAATCGTGAGCCTGTAACATATCGGTGCACTCGATCCTCCATACTAGCTACTAACGCGGGGGCGTCGGCGATGAGTCGAACTCCACATTGTACTCCCGAGCAAATGCGCGGATTCTGCGTAACACCAAAAATGTCGGCGAGCCCTCCTCATGCGGGAGGCAAGAAATGTGCAAGAAAGGCCTCGAGAACTTCGTTCCATACTGCTGGAAGTGCATGCTCTCCACAGGACAGCTCGAGAATCAAACCGATCATTGCGGTATCACGCGATTGATGTGAACCTAGGACCGACTCGATCTCCGATGCCTTGATCACTCTCGCGATCAGTATGGCGTCGGATGAACTCCTGCGGATCATCCTCGGGCCTCGACCCGTAAAACTCTGGCGGCTACAACTCGGAAAATCCGTAGCCTCGAACTATCTCGATCTAGGGTGAACCGCTGGTGCTCTTTGGGCTGCTGCGTCGGCCTATCCTCAAGTCAGCCTGACCACGGCCATTAAGCGGGCCCGGCTCGCTTGTAACTCATCTCCTGCTCCGGTGCGGGTGGAGGCTCAGTCTTGTGGTCTCTGCCATTGCTCTGCTCATGAGATCCTCTGCTGCCTTGCCCACGGGCGGGTTGCCTTCGCGAGGCATAGCGGTAAAAGCGAAACACGTCGGAGGGTCGATCTTATCACACGGCTCTGAGCACGATCTCGGAATGAGAAGAATGGAAACCAATCCTAAATGTCCTATAGCCTCACGATTATAGATGTGGTGCCTGACACCGATAATCAAGACTACCTGAACACGATGCGTAGACACTTTCCGAGAATTAACTGCTCTGATACCACTTGTGACGCCCCGAAAATCAGGCCCGTCACTGGTGCCTTACCCCGGGCACCCTAGCGATACATACATCAGAGAAAACCAGCGGAAATAAAAACTTTACACATGAAATGAGAGATATAGTAAATAAACAGGCCAACCAAAGCGGTTGCCTTGGTATATCATAAAACACGAGCAGTTTAATCCTTTTTCAACCACACTTGCAGTACTCTGGACCTCTAAGATATCTGATGACTATGGCGGACGGGGCCCCGCCATACCACAGATGTACAGAACCTACAACTCGAGGAACACTGCAAAGATAAGCCTCGGAAGCGGAGCTTGAATCTGTTGGCTGTGATCCATGGCGAGGATCCACGGCCGTGTACCTACTGCGGCGTGAACGCGGCCCGAAAGAGTCGATCACAACGGTACCAAGTATGTGGCGTAAATCACGTAAATGAAATCATAATAGTCTATATAAAGCGGGAGACATGTATGATGACCAAACTACGATATATAACATATAACGATTCGTGAGAGCGAGGACTCACGCCTCAATTATCACTCGTGCGTGGAATTTCTTCCAGCTGGCCGGTTTATGATATAACCATACCAAGGATTATACATGAACACCATGTCCCACTGTGTTATAAAAACCGTGAGACAAGTATAACTACGGATCCGGCCGTACCAATGTCTGATACAATGCAAAACCACGAAGCCGTCACGGGGCAAGTCGAGGCCGACTCTAGGATACCAAGGCGGTCACGCGGTGGCAGGCAATCTGGTGACCACGGGGACGAGGCCGTATCACGAAACCGTCACTATCTCGAGCAGGGGCAAGTCACGGTGACTACGGATACGAGGCGAATCGGTCACGAGGCGGGGCAGAAATCACGAGCCACCGGATACCGGGCGAGCGATGAAACCTCAACGATCCAACGGCCTCTATCGAGAGCGGTAACACGAAACACCACACTTGCACAACAAAGGCTATCATCACAAGCATAGGCAAGTTTCCGACAACAAGCATAGGAATGTTTCACCACAACAAGCATAGGCAAGTTTCACATCACTCGAGTCACGTCGTTTTATGCCAAAGTCGGGTTTCAACCCTAAAGTACTACGCTCGTTAAATTCTTTAAAGAGATCCATTACTTATCAAAGTCACCCGATACGTAGTATTAGAATGACCCGACCACATTCCTTTTCAAAATCAAGTAACAACATTCTTTTCCTAAGTTCGGTTTGCCTAGTTTGATTACTCAAGCACCGTTTCACATGGTTTCATAGTTCATAAACTTAATCACTTGATTCCTTTTTAGAACAATTGAGTAATATAAGTCTCACGTGAGTAGGTTATTCTTGTTTACAACATTCTTATTACTGACCATGATCTAGAAAATGTAATATCATTTTGTCTCATCTTAGTTTCTATGCGGATGGAGGTTTCTCTTGGTTTTAATACGATACATCATTATTCAATACATTTTCCTTTATTAACGCATTTGCGGTGGTGCTGTCGATACGTTACGATTTACGAAATCGGTAAACATTATCCCTTTAAATAAAACCAAGTACTCATTACTCACGAATGAGGTTTCACACAAACATCCACATTAAAACAAATAAGTTAAGTCTCTTATCTTATAAGATCAAGTCTCTTAACTTCTAACATTAGTAAACCATTTCCTTTACCTCTCTTAAGACATTATACCTAACTCCCCATAAAGCTAGTATAACTCTTTTTAAAACCTTTTAAAACAAAGTGTTACTCTCTTCCAAAGCGATTTATAAATCTTTTGAAATACATCAAGTTCTTTATTATAACAAGCGGTTATAATTCACATGATTACCTTTTAAAACCACAAGTATTTTCTTACCTACGTAAAGCTGTTATAACGACTTCCCGTAAAGCGTTATAACACTTTTATGTTTTAAACAATCAAACCTGATTAACACGTATGCGTCTAGTACTACATAGTTCACATATCATGCTAGAAGAGATAGGAAGAGGTTCACATACCTCGCGACGATTTAACGACAATAAGCAAAATGCTCCAAGTACTACAACCTTGCTAGCCCTTTCCACTCCTCGAGTAGAATACGCTACTCTTAGTACTTTCACCTAAAAGGCCACAAACGTCTATTAAATTTAAAACACACGTTCCCGTCTTTCTACAGAAAATTCGGCGACCTCACACGCATGGCGTAAATCTCCTCTCTAACGAGGTGGCTACCAAGCCAACGGGGTTAACCGCGTCTAACAGGACGCGTACAATTCTACTACGGTAATGCTACATAAGTCTCATGTAATACAACCTAGGTAATTACGATTCGATTCTTCTCTTTATTATCCTTCATGTGATTCTTGTTCAATTCTTCATTCTTGGGCTTAAGTCAAAAGACATTGCCATAATACTAAGTATAGTTCCATATATAGTATACTTGACTATATATCAACAAACATGTAATTTCCAATTACAATAGAGGACAAGATAATTACCTCGATAAGCCCAAAATTAACCGAGTTTAATGTAAGCTCTTGAGCAAGGTTTAGCTCGCTCAGTGCGCTCCAAACCACTCCAAACAACCCTTAGAAGTTCTAACCAACTTCTACTCACATACTTGACCAACTATGAAGATTTCCTTAGGGTTTCGGTTTGAGACTAAAAGGACAAAGGTAGTATTCAGGACTCTACGTAAAGAGGTATCTTTGGAATACTACAAGGTACAAGGCTAAGGTATTTTGGGCATTATAACAATACTAGGGAGTATTTCTATACCACTGACAAGGGGTATTATCTGAAAACAACTAGGCTAGGGGTACCCGGCTAGACCTCGCAGGAGGGGAGACCTCGGCCAAAGGCCACTTTCAAGGGGAGGAGCTCTTGGGCGAGAGTCGACAAGAGGAGGGGAGGGTTCTCAAGACTTAGGCAAGTGAAGAGTGGATGAAGAAGTCTTCAAGAGAGGGTATTTATAGCAAAACCAAAGCCAACCAATGGCCAAGATCAAGCCATGTGCAAGGCAAGTGTAAGGCCAAGATCAAGCCAAGTGCACCCACAAAACACTCCACAAAACACTCCTGAAAACAAGCCACAAAGCAAGGCACAAAGAGAGAGCCAATCGGCGAGGCGAAGCCTCCTCTTTGCAGTCGATGAGGTGACAAGTGTCACCCTCCGTTAATCCAAAAATGTTTAAATCGCTCGGAAAAATCCATAAAAATACTAAATGACATGGCGAATTTTCCCAGCGTAGGCGTGGAAGCGTTTAGTCGAACGACTCCTTTCGGCACTTGTGTACAAATTTGAAACTATGCCTACTTAAGGCTCAAATTGTACGTCGCCCTCACGTACATACTGCGGAAATCACGGGGCATAACATTCTCCCCGCCGAAACATGCGTCGAATGTTCCTTCAGTCTCAAAACAAGCGGCGTCGGTATAGTCTTCAACTGCTATCGTGCGAAAACAATCATGCCACACGCTTTGGCCCACAAAACATACGTTCACTTTTCCGCACTCGTAGTACTCGTCACGAACACTCGAACTCGTTCTAGTATCCGTACCACACATCAGCGACACATTACCAACCGCGAGTCACTACCTCGAACTTGGTCATCTCGCTAACCTCGATTTCCCTAAGGCCATTCGGCCTTCACGAACTGATTACGATCGAGCGCGTCCACGAACTCATACGATGGTCATCTAAACTTGGGCTAGCACCTCGTGACCCTACCACTGGCGGGACCACCCAGCCCGACCCGCTGGCCGGGTTCTGGGTTGACCCGCGGTGGTCCTCAACCCGACCCCCAACCGCGCCAACTCTTGTTCCCCGATCCGGAACAATCTTACTAATTCACATCATGAAAGCTACCACTTCCATCTCACACTACCCAGGGACTTACCCTTTTCACTAACCAGGTTTCTAAATCACATTTTAGCACAAAGCTATTCAAACATAACATTAAACACATCAACAACATCAATACAAACAAAACTCTAGAGGGTTAAGGATATACCTGAAACTAGGCGGTTCAAGGACCGCTAAAACTGGGAACTCCCACCGCGACCTCTACCGGGGCCTTCCGGTGTACGAACATCCTGCCTGGCTACGGAAGGTGAAGAACCCAATCGCTGCTCAAGTAGTCCATGCTATCCTACCGGTGCTACTCGCAGTGGACGATCTCTTGCCGGATGGCCTGTTGGCGCAAAAATAACAATCTCAGAGTTAGTACGACACTCGCCCTTATGAAGCTTTCCACAAGGGCCACCCTGAGACAAGGGCAACCTCATCCGGCGAGCACTCTGCTCCGAAAATCTGAAACACAGGAGCCCCGACACGCTCTGAATATCGAAGGTCCCGGGGAGGACCACTGCATCTTGTGAGGTACATAACTAGTCTGCTTCTTGGCGGTCCGCCTCGAAAGTCACAAAGGACCTCTGTTACGGCCTCGCCTGGCGACTTTGGTCATTCCGTCGATTTATCCGCTCTCACATCAGTGTATACGCTGCGTGCGAGGCGATGTCCATGCGGTGAAGAGCTACTGCCGAACAACTCTCTGCAAGGCAATCGTGAGCCTGTAACATATCGGTGCACTCGATCCTCCATACTAGCTACTAACGCGAGGGCGTCTGGGCGATGAGTCGAACTCCACATTGTACTCAACAACGTCGCGTTCGCGGCGTAACACCAAAAATCGCCGGCCGAGCCCTCGCCATCCGGGAGGCAAGAAATGTGCAAGAAAGGCCTCGAGAACTCGTTCCATACGCTGGAAGTGCATGCTCTCCTGGGCGGACTCGAGAATCAAACGATCATTGCGGTATCACGCGATTGATGTGAACCTAGGGCCACCGACTCGATCTCCGATGCCTTGATCACTCTCGTGATCGGCTATGGCGTCGGATGAACTCTGCGGATCATCCTCGTGCCTCGACCCATAAAACTCTGGCGGCCTGACTCGAGAAAATCCGTAGCCTCGAACTATCGATCTGGGTGAACGGCGGTGCTCTTTGGGCTGCTGCGTCCGGCCTATCCTCAAGTCAGCCTGACCACGGCCGTCGCGGGCCCGCTCCTTGTAACTCATCTCCTGCTCGGTGCGGATGGAGGCTCAGTCTTGTGGTCTCTGCTGCTCTGCTCGCAGATCCTCTTTGCCTTGCCATACAGGCGGGTTGCCTTTCGCGAGCATAAGCGGTAAAAGCGAAACACGTCGGAGGGTCGATCTTATCACACGGCTCAAGGCACGATCTCGGAATGAGAAGAATGAAACCAATCCTAAATGTCCTATAGCCTCACGATTATAGATGTGGTGCACAACACACGATAATCAAGACTCTACTGAACCGCGGTGCAGACACTTTCAGAGGATTAATCGCTCGATACCACTTGTCACGCCAGAAAATCGGGCGTCGCACGGTGCCTTACCGGGCAATTCTAGCGATACATACATCGAGAAAACCAGCGGAAATAAAACTTTACACATGAAATGAGAGATATAGTAAATAAGCAGGCCAACCAGCGGTTGCCTTGGTATATCATAAAACACGAGCAGTTTAATCCTTTTCAACCACCTTGTAGCGAGACTACGGACCTGCAAGATATCTGATGACTATGGCGGGACGGGGCCCGCCATACCCAGAATGTACAAGAACCTACAACTCGAGGAACACGCAAAGATAAGCCTCGGAGCGGAGCTTCAATCTGTTGGCTTGTGATCACATGGCGAGGATCCACGGCCGATGTACCTCTACTGCGGCGTGAGCGGCCCCGAAGAGTCGATTACAACGGTACCAAGTATGTGGCGTAAATCTTCGTAAATGAAATCATAATAGTCTATATAAAGCGGGAGACATGTATGATGACCAAACTACGATATATAACATATAACGATTACATCAAGCGAGGACTCACGCTCAAATTATCACTAGTGGCCGTGGAATTTCTTCCTCTCTTCCGGCTGTTTATGATATAACAATACGAAGGTTTATAGATGAACACCAGGTCCGAACTGTTTTATTAATACCGTACAGGACATGTATAACTACCAGATCGGACCGTACCAATTATACAATACAGCAAAACACGGCCGTCACGGGGCAAGTGCGGCCGACTCTCGGATACCAAGGCGGTCACGCGGTGGCGGGGCAAATCTGGTGACCACGGGGACGGCGTATCACGAAACCGTCACTATCTTGAGCAGGGCAAGTGCGGTGACTACGGATACCAGCGAATCGATCACGAGGCGGGGCAAATGCGAGGCCGACCACCGGATACGGCGAGCAAAGTAGAAACCTCAACCGATCAACCCGCCTATCGAGACGCGGTAACATAGAAACACCACACTTGCACAACAAAGGCTATCATCAAGCATAGGCAAGTTTCACAACAACAAGCATAGGAATGTTTCACGCAACAAGCATAGGCAAGTTTCACATCACTCGAGTCTGTCATTTTATGCCAAAGTCGGGTTTCAACCTAAAGTACTACGCTTCGTTAAATTCTTTAAAGAGATCCATTACTTATCAAAGTCACCCGATACGTAGTATTAGAATGACCAACCCACATTCCTTTTCAAAATCAAGTAACAACATTCTTTTCCTAAGTTCGGTTTGCCTAGTTTCATTACTCAAGCTTCTCATTTTCAAATGGTTTCATAGTTCATAAACTTAATCACTTGATTCCTTTTTAGAACAATTGAGTAATATAAGTCTCACGTGAGAGTAGGTTATTCTTGTTTACAACATTCTTATTACAATGACCATGATCTAGAAAATGTAATATCATTTTGTCTCATCTTAGTTTCTATGCGGATGGAGGTTTCTCTTGGTTTTAATACGATACATCATTATTCAATACATTTTCCTTTATTAACGCTGCGGTGGTGTCGATACGTTCGATTTACGAAATCGATGAAACATTATCCCTTTAAATAAAACCAAGTACTCATTACTCACGAATGAGGTTTCACAAACATCCACATTAAAACAAATAAGTTAAGTCTCTTATCTTATAAGATCAAGTCTCTTAACTTCTAACATTAGTAAACCATTTTCTTTACCTCTCTTAAGACATTATACCTAACTCCCATAAAGCTAGTATAACTCTTTTTAAAACCTTTTAAAACAAAGTGTTACTCTCCTTCCAAAGCGATTTATAAATCTTTTGAAATACATCAAGTTCTTTATTATAACAAGCCGATTATAATTCACATCGATTACCTTTTAAAACCACAAAGTATTTTCTTACCTACATAAAGTCGTTATAACTTGACTTCCCATAAAGCCGTTATAACACTTTATGTTTTAAACAATCAAACACGATTAACACGTATGCGTCTACGTACTACATAGTTCACACATATCATGCTAGAAGAGATAGGAAGAGGTTCACATACCTCGCGGCGATTTAACGACAATAAGCAAAATGCTCCAAGTACTACAACGCACTAGCCCTTTCCACTCCTCGAGTAGAATACGCTACTCTTAGTACTTTCACCTAAAAGGCCACAAACGTCTATTAAATTTAAAACACACGTTCCCATCTTTCTCTGAAAATTCGGCGCCTCCCCCATGACGGCGTAAATCTCCTCTCTAACGAGGCTACCAAGCCAACGGGGGTTAACACGTCTAGGGACGCGTACAATTCTACTACGGTAATGCTACATAAGTCTCATGTCTGACCAACCTAGGTAATTCTGATTCGATTCTTCTCTTTATTATCCTACATGTGATTCTTGTTCAATTCTTCATTCTTGAGCTTAAGTCAAAAGACATTGCCATAATACTAAGTATAGTTCCATATATAGTATACTTCAACTATATATCCAACAAACATGTAATTTCCAATTACAATAGAGGACAAGATAATTACCTCGATAAGCCCAAAATTAACCGAGTTTAATGTCGCTCACGAGCAAGGTTTAGCTCGCTCGTGCGCTCAAACCACTCCAAACAACCCTTAGAAGTTCTAACCAACTTACTCACATACTTGACCAACTATGAAGATTTCCTTAGGGTTTGGTTTGAGACTAAAAGGACAAAAGGTAGTATTTCGGACTCTACGTAAAGAGGTATCTTTGGAATACTACAAGGTACAAGGCTAAGGTATTTTGGGCATTATAACAATACTAGGGAGTATTTCTATACCTGACAAAGGGGTATTATACGAAAACAACTAGGCTAGGGGTACCCATGGCTAGACCTCACAAGGGGAGGAGACCTCACGGCCAAAGGCCACTTTCAAGGGAGAGGAGCTCTTGGGCGAGAGTCAACAAGAGGAGGAGGGTTCTCAAGACTTAGGCAAGTGAAGAGTGGATGAAGAAGTCTTGAGAGAGGGTATTTATAGCAAAACCAAAAGCCAACCATGGCCAAGATCAAGCCATGTGCAAGGCAAGTGTAAGGCCAAGATCAAGCCAAGTGCACCCACAAAACACTCCACAAAACACTCCACAAAACAAGCCACAAAGCAAGGCACAAAAGAGGAGCCAATCGGCGAGGCCAAGCCTCCTCTGCCGTCGATGAGGTGACAAGTGTCACCTCCGTTGATCCAAAAATGTTCCGTCGCTCGGAAAAATCATAAAAATACTAAATGACATAGCCGGAATTTTCCCAACGTACGTGGAAACGTTTCGTCGAAAAACGACTCCTTTCGGCACTTGTGTACAAATTTCGAAACTATGCCTACTTAAGGCTCAAATTGTACACGTACGCCCTCACGTACATACTCTGGAAATACGGGGCATAACATCTACGTATAGAGGTAACTTTTGGAATATAACAAGGTATAAGGCCAAGGTAATTTGGGCATTATAACAATACTAGGAGAGTATTTCTATACCACAACAAGGGGTATTATACGAAAGTAACTAGGCAGGGGTACCCAGGCTAGACACCACAAGGGGAGGGGAGACCTCTCGGCCAAAGGCCACTAGGAGGAGGAGAGAGAGGCTTAGGGCGAGAGCCACAAGAGGAGGAGGGATTTCAAGACTTGGAAACATTTGTGGATGAATGAAGTCTTGAGCTTAGGGGTATTTATAGCAAAACCAAAAGCCAACCAATGGCCAAGATCAAGCCATGTGCAAGGCATGTGTAAGGCCAAGATCAAGCCAAGTGCACCCACAAACACTCCACAAAACACTCCACAAAACAAGCCACAAAGCAAGGCACAAAAGAGAGCCAATCGGCGAGGCCAACGAGGCTCTTGGACGCCCAAATCGTCCAAGCCAACCTATTTGCTTCCAATGTGAGGTGACACATGTCACCTCCCGTTGGTCCAAAATGTTTCGTCTCTCGGAAAAATCCGCAAAAATTATAAATGACATAGCGGAATTTTCCTACGAAAAGCGTGGAAGCGTTTAATCGAAACGACTCTGTCGGCACTTGTGCCCAAATTTCGAATCCATGCCTATCTTAAGGCTCAAATTTAAATGCGTGCGTCCATACGTACATACTGCGGAAAAAGCGGGTATAACAGTAAACAACTATGGCGGGACGGGCCGCCATACCCTGAATGTACAAAACTATCTACAATACGGGAGATCATACCCAAAAGTAGAGCCTCGGAGAAGATGGAGCTCACGACAACGCAAGATCCTAAGGATGTGGATCTAGCACTGCTTGCCTTTACGTGCGGCATGAACGGCCCGAAGGAGTCGATGCAACAGTACCAGTATGTGAAAGCGTAAAGTACTTAAATGAAATCATATCATTTTAAAAATCATTTTTGCAAGTATGTATGAAACAACCAAGGTAGCATACGTAGTGCCACATCATAAACAAGAGCAACAATAGGTAAGCGTATGCAGTCTTTTCTAGGCTGCGAATGATCGAGCGGGCCAATTGCCCGTAGTATCACCATCTGAAGCCTAATCACGGACTCCGTAGTCGCGCATGGCCTCGCATAGGCCGCGTAGGGTATATAACCCGCATCGGTGGTACTCCTCGGCGTCGCCCTGGACTCGTAGTCGCGCATGGCACGTAGGCCGCGTGAGGTATAACCCGCGCTAACACGGAAATCCGTAGCTCGCATAGGTCCCCGGACCGCGTGAGGTATTCTTGAATCATGGTCCTGGACCGCTGAGTCTACCCGCGTCGGAGGCGACTTAACCCCGTAACATGTCAAGAGGTGAGTGATATTACACTAACATAACGACTTATCGTTAAACAACATAAGCACAAGAATACTCTCTTATACAAACGTTACAAGATACTAACACACATAGCATCATATCATGTCTAATTATCAAACCATCTTATTATTCTTTTCACAAATCAATATAAGTCTGTTATAAACACATAGGTAAACTGTTCCTTTTATTATTCTTAAGTGGTTATACCTAACTTCCCATAAAGCTAGTATAACTCTTAAGCTTCTGTTTTAAAAACTAATTAGTTCTCTTCTGTTAAAAATGATTCAGTAGTCTTTTGAAATGCTTTGGATCCTTATTATTGAGCTTAAGTCGTGAGACATTGCGTAAGTATTATTCGGCTTAAGTCAAAAGACATTGCGTAAGTATTATTCGGGCTTAAGTCGAAAGACATTGCCGTGTTACTATTCGATTAACACGTATGCGTCTAGTACTATATATATATTTTAAAATATCATGCTTTAGGAAGAATCACATACCTTCTCGAAATCCACCGCGAGTTGAATATGTCGCGTGAGAGAATCGACTATAATAGTCGAACACGCCTATCAACGTTCGACTATTACATGCTTGATTCTAAGCGAGAGGGTTCTATATCCTACGGAAAATTGGGCAGCACTTCCCTACCGGTGAACTACTCAAGTCTCATTGAAAACGTCTATGTAAATCTGATTTGATTATTCTTCTTTTAAACCCTTCTCTGTGATAATGATTCAATTCTATTCGTAATATTCTTCTAAGTATTTAATACTTATTCTTATACTACTACGGATGTATTCTCTAATTACAAAGAAGGACAAGATTATTTACCTCGGTAAGCCCAATAATATCCTAGATAAAAGTCGATCCGGACAAGGCTTAGCTCACAAGTTATGCGCTCAGATAGCTCGAGAAACCTTAGAAGTTCTTCACAACTTCTACTAAGTACTAAGGGATTTGGGCTAGGGTATTTTGGGCATTATAACAATACTAGAAGGCAACTTTTCTACCAAGAGAGGGGATAGATTTGGCTAGGCTAGGGGCCCTCGGCCAAACATTACTCGAGGGGATGGCTTGGGCGAAAATGCTCGAGGAGAGGAAGGATTTTTTCAAGACTTAGAAAGCTTGTTTGTGGATGAAGAACTCTTCATCACAAGAGGTATTTATAGGTCAAGGGATGGCCAACCAATGGCCAAGATTATGCCAAGTGCAAGGCAAGTGTAAGGCCAAGATTAGGGCAAGTGTACCTTATCCACTTGCACACAAAATATCCTACCAACTCCAAGACAAAAATAAGCCATCCATACGGCCCTATGAACGCCTCGCATCCATCAATTGGAGGTGACAAGTGTCGCACTCTCGTTGGTCCAAATTGTTTAGTCTCTCGGAAAAATCCAAAAATTAGAAATGGCATAGCCGGAATTTATCCTACACGAGTCTAGTAAAACGTTTCGTCGAAAAACGATTCTTTGTGAGAGTTGTGCCCAAAAACCGTCCCATGCCTAAACTTTAAGGCTAAACTTTCGTACGTACGCCCTCACGTACATACTCCGGAAAATACGGGGTATAACATTCTCCTCGCTAGAAACATTCGTCGAATGTTCCTTCCCAAACGATTAACGATAAGATTCTTCATAACTTAAGCGGTTTGCAAATGCCACACACGGCCACAAAAACAACACTTAGGCATAAACGATAATGAAAATTTATAAGTAGGAAAGTGAATTATACGGAGGTGTGGGGAATAGGTGAGATACTTACGCCTCATGTCCTCGCCGACTTCCCACGTCATCTCCTCCCGAGCTCGTTCCGCCACGAACTTTGTGGAAGCCACGTCCTTGGTCGCAGACGCCTAACTTTGACGATCGATTATCGCTATGGGAATCTCCTCATACGATAACCCCCGGTCACTGGACATCGTCAATCGGATGCACCACAGATGGATCCCGATACATCTCGCCGGCGTAGAAACATGAAACACGGATGACCGCCTCCAGATCGGACGGCAGATTCAACTCATAGCAACCTTGCCTACCTCTGCGGACAATCGTCTGACCCGATGTACCTTGGTGAGTTTCCCTTCTTCCGAATCTCATCACACCGCCATGGGTGACACGCTAGGAAAACCCAATCATGAACCTCGAACTCCGGATCTGACGGCGATGATCTGCGTATGACTTACATCGACTACGGTGTCGGCAACCTCTCACGGATAAGCTTCACCTTATCCACTGCTGCTGCACCGTCTGGTCCCACTAGCGCACCTCGCCCACATCGAACCAACCTATAGGCGATCTGCACTTCCTCATACAAGGCCTCATAAGGCGCCATCGAATCTTGGAGTGGTAGCTATTATTGTATGCAAACTCAACTAGAGGCAAATGATCCTCCGGCTACCCACGAAGTCGATAACGGGCTCGCGACATATCCTCGAGAGTGCGGATAGTGCGCTCGGCTTTGTCGTCATGCGTGGATGGAATGCGATGCTCGGGCTCACTGCGTCCCTAAACCTCTTTGGAAATACCTCGAAGTTAGCCATAAGCCCGGGCTCCTGCATGCGATATGATCGAAATAGGGACTCCATGCGGTCGGCGATCTCTCGGATGTAAAGTGCGGCATAATCCTCGGTAGAAAAAGTCGTCTGACGGGAAGAAAGTGGGCTGATTTAAATCGACTGTCGACGATAACCCATATAGAATCATGTCTCCTCTGAGTGCGAGGCAATCCTGTGATGAAGTCCATGTTGATCACCTCCCACTTCCAGGTCGGGATCTCTATCGTCTATAACAAACCACCAGGCCTCTGGTGCTCTACCTTCACATGCTGACAACACGGGCACTGAGCTACGAACTCTGCAACGTCCCTCTTCAAGCCATCCCACCAATACACAGATCTAAGGTCGTGGTACATTTTGGTCGACCCTGGATGGATAGAGTAACGTGCGCTGTGTGCTTCCCCAAGAACCTGCTGCCGAAGTCCTGAAACATCTGGAATACACAACCTGCCCTCAAATCTTAGCACCCGTGGTCTTTACCTCAAGGACCCTTCCTCACGAAGGCAGTATCACGATAACGTGTCGAGCGGATCCTCAAATGTTGCCTCTTCACCTCGCCGACGATGGAAGACTCGGCAACCTCACGAACTCGAACCCATCTGCTATCAAAATTAATCAAGCGGACACGAAGGCTCGCTAGGCGATGCAAATCACGAACCATGTCCGCCTGCGTTGCACGCGTCGATAGGCTCCCCATCGACCTACGACTAAGAGCATACGCCTAACATTGGCCTTCCCGGGTGGTACGGGATATCAACATCGTAATCCTTAAGCAACTCTAACCACCGTCTGCGCCGTAAGTTCGGCTCCTCTGGTGAAGATATCTGGAGGCTCTTGTGGTGCGTATAAATATCCACATGAACCCCATACAAGTAGTGCCTCCGGATCTTCAAGGCGTGAATCACGCCGCGACTCGAATCATGGGTGGGGTAGTTCCTCGTGTTTCTTGGTGTCGGGATGCATACGCTATAACCTTGCCTGCTGCATCAACACACATCCCAACCCGATGCACGACGATCATAATACACAACATATGATGCGGACCCTGCGGAAGAGTAAGAACAGGGACGGTCGTCGATCTCTCTTTCAAGAATCGGAAACCTCGCCACAAGCATCATCCATGAAACTTGGCCGCTCGAGTCACCTAGTCAATAGTGCGAGATAAAGCAAACTTCTCTGAACCGATAATAACTGCAAGGCCCGAGCGTGAACCTCTGTCGGAGTAGTAGGTCTAGGCCAACTCATCGCCTCGATCTTGGCGTATCTACGAATACCATCTACCCCGACAATATGCCGAAAAAGCCACGGTTAACCAAAACTCACATTTGGAAAACTTGGCGTACATTCTTGGTCTCGGAGAATCATCGGCCTGATCCTCAAATGCTCCGCATGCTCCTGCTCTGGCGAGAATAAACTAGATATCATCGATGAACACTATCACAACGCGTGTCGAGAATGGTTTGAACACTCGGTTCATCAAATCCATGAATACCACGAGCATTGGTCAACCCAAAGACATGACCACGAACTCATAATGCGTCTGGGTCCGGAATGCAGTCCTAGGGACATCCACCTCTCTAACTCGAACCTGATGATAGCCCAATCGCAGATCAATCTTGGAGAAACATCTCGCGCCCTGCAACTGGTCGAACAAATCATCAATCCTGGGAAGGGGGTATCTGTTCTTAATGGTCACCTTGTTCACCGCTCGTAATCAACACATGCGCGGCGTCGCCCTTCTTCTTCACGAACAATCTTGGCGCTTCCGGGAGAAACACTAGGCACGATGAAGCCGCTTCTCCAAAGAAATCCCTAAGCTGATCCTTCAACTCTCTCAACTCGGCAGGTGTCATTCTGTATGGCGGAATGGAAATAGGCCGAGTGTCTGGCAACACATCTATACAAAACTCAATCTCCCTCTCAGGAGGGATACCCGGGAGGTCGTCTGGAAACACGTCTAGGAATTCTCGACCAGGGCCCGATGAAAATATGGTACCGCAGCTTCAGTATCAAACACCCGAACGAGATGGTAGATATACCCCTTCTGCACCATCTTCCTAGCCTTGAGGTAGGAAATAAACCTACCTCTCGGCGTCTGGTGCTCCCCTCACTCAACAACGGCTCGCAAGAACTGGAACTGTACTACTCTCTCTGCAGTCTACATTGGCGTAGCAAGAAGCTAGCCAATCCATCCCCATGATCACGTCGAAGTCGGTCATCTCCAACTCTATCAAGTCGGCCAGGTCCGACGTATATGGTCATCGGACAAGCCTATATACCCGCCGAGCTACCACCGAATCACCCACCGACGTAGCTACCTCGAAAGGGTCTATGGATGAGGCTCATCCCTATCCTACTAGCAACAAGGAGATATATAGGGCCAGTAGAACCGGATCTATCAAGGCATAAACATCAAACCCAGCGATAAGGTACTGGCGACATCGGTGAGGCCTCACGATCTGCCGGTGGACAAGGCATAAATGCGGTTCGAGGACCGCTAGAAGCTGGGACCGCGCCACGACCTCTGCGCGACCTGCTGGCCATGAGTACCTTGCCCTCGGGCGAGTAGCTGTCGGGGATGAAGACCGCGAAAGAACTCAGTGGTGACTCCTACCACCGCGCCACTCCTAGTCGGGCGGTCTCGCAAAGTGACCTGCTGGCCTGGCGTAATGAGCTCGGAGCAGTACCTGATTCGAAGTGGGATCTACATCGGCCACACCGGAGGGGTGGTCCGTCGGCGATACCTCTGCACGCCTGGATATGCGAAGTCACGGGGCCACGGTGCGCTCTCGAATGTCTGGTGTGCGAGGGCGGTGCGAAGTGCTCAGCCGGGTGTGGTGCAAATCTAGGCTTCTTGAGGCCGCCACCACGATAGCCACAAAGACCTGCGTCACGGTCTTCCTGCTGCTTTGCTGTCGGCGTCGGTCTCTGCTCGCCGCATCCAAGAGCATGAGCTGCATGCGGGTAATGTCCATACCGGTGAAGAGAAACACCGCACAAGACTTCGGCCATATAGTCATCTAGCGGTGGCGTGGCGGTGCACCTATCCTCCATATCTGCTACCAATCTTTGGGACATATCGAGCTAAAGAATCGAACTCGACATTGTACTCACGATCGCGTCCTCTGTCTCGGCGGTAAAAATCTATCGGCCGCGCCTCTCATCTGTGGAGGCAAGAAGTGAGTGAGAAAGCCTCGAGAACTCATCCCAGTAGGCGGGGCGTGTGCTCTCCCGGGATAACTTCCACGAATCAAACCAATCGATCGCGGTATAACGCAGCCTATGTGAACCAAAGATCACGGACTCGGTCTCGGCCACGATCACTCTCAAAATCCTCTGTGGTAGCGGATGAACTCTGCGGATCATCCTCGGCCTCGACAGTAAAACTACGGCGGGCTACTGACTCGGGAAGTCTCGTAGCCTCAAACTCTGCGCCTCGGGTGAACCACGAATGCGGGTGGGGCTGAGCTGCGCATCGGCTGTCCTCGTGTTCGGCCACGATCTGGCGATGGCGGGCCATCTCTCGGTAACCCATCTCATCTGCTCCAGGCTGTGGGGCTGGAGGTGCAGGTACTGTGGTCTCATCGGCCGCTGCGACCTAAACCCTCTGGGTCGGCGTCGTAGAACTCGCCGTCTGCAGTATAGGCCCGGGCGAGCCTCGTGACTCTGGGTGTCCACTAGCGCCTCCTCGGTGCCTTGCCCTTACGGGCGGGTTGCCTTACGTGGAGGCATAATCATTCTGAGAAAAGGAATACGTTAGAGGGTCCAACTTTAACACAACTCTAATGCGATCTCGAGTGAGAAGAATGAAACCAATCCTAAATATCCTATAGCCTCACGATTATTGGTGTGGTGCACAACACCGCGATAATCAAGACTTACTAGATACGGTGCGTAGACACTTTCCGAGATTAATCGCTCGATACCACTTTTGTCACGACCCGTTCCGGGGCCCGTGACTGGTGCCTTACCCGGGCACCCAAGCAGTCATACATCAGAGAAAATCAGCGGAAATATAGAACAAGACATGAAGCATTAAGAAAAGATAAGCAGTTTATCGAAGAAAAGCTTGCCTTTCGGCATATATATATAACCCAGTTTTTGCGATTCATCCCAACTGTACAATAGGACTACTGCACCTCAAGGAAGTAAACAACTATGGCGGGACGGGGCGCCATACCACTGAATGTACAAAACTATCTACAATCTGAGAGATCATACCCAAAAGTAGAGCCTCAGGAGAAGATGGAGCTCACGACACCAACGCAAAGATCCTAAGGATGTGGATCTAGCACTGCTTGCCTTTACTGCGCGGCATGACGCAACCCCAGAAGGAGGTCGATCTGTGGTACCAAGTATGTGAAGCGTAAAGTACTTAAATGAAATCATATCATTTTAAAAATCATTTTTGCAAGTATGTATGAAACAACCAAGGTAGCATGTAGTGCCACATCATAAACAAGAGCAACAATAGGTAAGCAGTAGGTTTTCTAGGCTGCGAATGATCGAGCAGGCCAATTGCGTAGTATCACCATGCAAGCCTAATCTCGGACTCCGTAGTCCGCATAGGCCACTCACATAGGCGCGTAGGGTATATAACCCGCATCGAGGGTAGCTACTCCTCGGCGTCGCCCCGGACTCGTAGTCCGCATGGCCACATAGGCCGCATGAGGTATAACCCGCACACTAACACGGAACTCCGTAGCTCGCGCATAGGTCCCTGGACCCGCATGAGGTATTCTCGAATCATGGTCCTGCATCGCTGAGTCTACCCCGCGTCGGAGGCGACTTAACCCCCGGTAACATGTCAAGAGGTGAGTGATATTACACTAACATAACAGCTTATCGTTAAACAACATAAGCACAACAAGAATACTCTCTTATACAAACGTTACAAGATACTAACACACATAGCATCATATCATGTCTACTTATCAAACCATCTTATTATTCTTTTCACAAATAAATATAAGTCTGTTATAAACACATAGGTAAAATGTTCCTTTTATTATTCTTAAGTGGTTATACCTAACTTCCCATAAAGCTAGTATAACTCTTAAGCTTCTGTTTTAAAAACTAATTAGTTCTCTTCTGTTAAAAATGATTCAGTAGTCTTTTGAAATGCTTTCAGATCCTTATTATTCAGGCTTAAGTCGCGAGACATTGCCGTAAGTATTATCCAGGCTTAAGTCAAAAGACATTGCCGTAAGTATTATTCAGGCTTAAGTCGAAAGACATTGCCGTAGTTATTATTCAGTTAACACATGTACGTCTACCGTACTATATATATATTTTAAAATATCATGCTTTAGGAAGAATCACATACCTTCTCGGCGAAATCCACCTGCCAAGTTGAATATGTCGCGCGCAGAGAATCAGCCTATAATAGTCAGACATGTCTATCAACATTCATACTATTCTGTAAACAGTTCTAAGCAGAGGGTTCTATATCCTACAGAAAATTGGGCAGCAATTCCCTACCCGGTGAGCTACTCAAGTCTACTGTGAAAACAGTCCTATGTAAGTACAGTTTGATTATTCTTCTTTTAAACCCTTCTACTGTGATAACAGTTCAATTCTATTCTGTAATATTCTTCTAAGTATTTAATACTTATTCTTATACTACTACAGTATGTATTCTCTAATTACAAAAGAAGGACAAGATTATTTACCTCGGTAAGCCCAATAATATCCTAGATAAAAGTCGATCCGGAGCAAGGCTTAGCTCTAAGTTATGCGCTCAGATAGCTCAAGAAACCTTAGAAGTTCTTCACAACTTCTACTAAGTACTAAGGGATTTGGGCTAGGGTATTTTGGGCATTATAACAATACTAGAAGGCAACTTTTCTACCAAGGGAGGGGGGTAGATTTCGGCTAGGCTAGGGGGGGGGCCCTCGGCCAAACTTTACTCAAGGGGGGGGGGGGGATGGCTTGGACGAAAATGCTCAAGGGAGAGGGAAGGATTTTTTTCAAGACTTAGAAAGCTTGTTTGTGGATGAAGAACTCTTCATCACAAGAGGGGTATTTATAGGTCAAGGGATGGCCAACCAATGGCCAAGATTATGCCAAGTGCAAGGCAAGTGTAAGGCCAAGATTAGGGCAAGTGTACCTTATCCACTTGCACACAAAATATCCTACCAACTCCAAGACAAAAATAAGCCATCCATTCGGCCCTATGAACGCCTCACATCCATCAATTGGAGGGTGACAAGTGTCGCCCTCCCGTTGGTCCAAAGTGTTTCGTCTCTCGGAAAAATCATGAAAATTAGAAATGGCATAGCCGGAAATTATCCTACGCGAGTCTAGTAAAATGTTTCGTCGAAAAACGATTCTTTGTGAGAGTTGTGCCCAAAAAACGTCCCATGCCTAAACTTTAAGGCTAAACTTTCGTACGTACGCCCTCACGTACATACTCCGGAAAATACGGGGTATAACATTACCCCCAAGACATTATACCCCCTGCTTGTTTTGTTTGATGGTCGGTCGAGATAGGGTAAGAGTATAAGTGAGGGGTAAACCCCCAAGACGCTATACCACCTTCTCCAGGGTAAGAGTATAAATGAGGGGTAAACCCCCAAGACATTATACCCCCTGCTTGTTTTGTTTGATGGTCGGTCGAGATAGGGTAAGAGTATAAGTGAGGGGTAAACCCCCAAGACGCTATACCACCTTCTCCAGGGTAAGAGTATAAATGAGGGGTAAACCCCCAAGACATTATACCCCCTGCTTGTTTTGTTTGATGGTCGCCATAGATAGGGTAAGAGTATAAATGAGGGGTAAACTCCCAAGACATTATACCCCCTGCTTTACCACCTGCTCGTCTTCCTACTTGGCCCGTACAGTTTTTAGGACACAGGTGGGACTTGGTGTTCATGTATGCCTATTGGCGTTATATTATATCATGGACTGCCGGCAGTGAGTAAGGATTCCACTGGCATGATTGATATTATGGGCGTGAGACACATGGTTAGATTTTAGAAATGACTTAAGGGCATGCGTCCCTGACTTGTTATGACTGCTTATGTGTTGTGTACTGTAGGTTGGCTATCATACATGTCTCCTGTTTTGTTTAGACTGTTATGATTTCATTCTGATACTTCATCGCTTCACATACTTGTTACATTCTTCGTACTGACCTCCTTCTGGGGGCTGCTTTCATCTGCATGAGTTTAGGTCTGTTGTTTGGTGATCGGCGGTGTAGGACCTGCTCGAGTTTTGGATAGCTCCTCGCATTCGGGAGTTTATCTTTTGGTATAAGTTCTTTGATGTGCTTTTGTACGATTATGGATGCGGCGGGGCCTTGTCCCGTCATAGTTCAGTATAACTCTTAGAGGTCTGTATTCATATGTGGGATTGGACTCGTGTACAGTGTAGTGTCTTTTGTTTATGTATATTATATGGCAGCCTTGTCGGCTTTTCCCTTGCACGTACGATTGGTTTTAAAAAAAAAAAAAGAGGTGTTATTTAATTTCCGCAGTTTACTTAGTTGTTAAGGTAGAAGGGTGCCCAGGTAGGGCACTAGTCACGGTCCCGGGGTTCGGGGCGTGACACATACATTCTTTAAAGTCCATTTACTTATACTTATCTAAAAAAATATATATAAAGTTCCATACACTTCCAAAACCAAGTAACTTATTCTCTTAAAATCATATAACTCCACTTTTAAAATCAATCCCCTTTTTACATATAAATTCAAGTCATTTTCGAACATAAAATCCACTTCCTTACTTTAAATAAATCAAGACACATAGCTTTAAATCAA
The DNA here is from genome assembly GCA_029844215.1 of Przewalskia tangutica. Classification (NCBI taxonomy): domain Eukaryota; kingdom Viridiplantae; phylum Streptophyta; class Magnoliopsida; order Solanales; family Solanaceae; genus Przewalskia; species Przewalskia tangutica. The sequence continues at coordinate 74,426,665 of CM056727.1, forward strand.
ATCTCATATTTTCCTAACCATTCTTACCAACATCTCCCATAAGACTTGGTAAGGACTTAGGACAATTTAACATACTTATAACTCAGGATCAACAATGTGAATACTTCTTAACTTCTAAGAGTAGAAGGAATCATGAAATACTATCACATGGATATTTCATACGTAGGATCATGCCAAAGAAAGAAGGGGTTCACATACTCATGACGACTAGCGACAAGTTGCAAAATGCTCCAAAGTATTATAACCTTGCTAGCCTTTCCACCCCTCAAGTAGAATACACTACTCGTAGTACTTCAACCTATAAAAGTCATAACACGTCCATTAACCTCTAGTTTCAATCGTAGAATATTCTAAGTGTAAAGTCTCCAAATTCTACGGAAAATCGGACAGAACTTCCTTTGTTTCTACTTACTTTGCCACCTTTTTCAAGGCCGAATTCAATAACCAAACACGCCACATTTAAGGCCCAATCAATGCCATTAACAATAGGGGATTACACGTCTACTAGGCGTGTAAAATTCCGCCCCACAAAAGATATCAAACTAATACAAACTACTAGTCCAATTTCGGCCACATTGAGTACAATAACACCAATTCTTATCCAATTTCCATTTCAATCTAAGTTGTTAACATAACATGATATCAAGTCGCAATCGATTATAACCACTATAATCTTCAAGTAAGTAACATGCGACGATTCTAATAAACGACCAAATTGTAATCCAACTTCACAAGGCTTAAATGACATTTCGGATTTAAGGCTACAATCAATCCATAATACTTATAAAACTTCAACACATAAACTTCATGCTAGCAACATGTAAAGCTAACAACAATATATATAATCTTGTAACACTTTTAAGGGACAAGATTATTACCTCAACGAATCCTAATCCAACTCTATATCCGAAGTCGCTCCTTAGCAACTTAGAGCCTCTCCAAGACACTTCAATCCGCTACTTGAGACCCTTAGAACAATACCAACAACTTTCCTTCAAACTTCCAAAGAAAACCTAGAAAAGCAACTAGGTTTTCACCTTGCGACCAATACGAAAACTATCTTTTTCCGGGATTTTTCTATTGAGATACACTTACAATACACTCATGAACCTTGGTTTAAAGTGTGGAGCTTAAAGAACAAGAAACAAAAAAAAATCTTTCCTTTCCTTAGTGAACCCGAGAGCAACTATTGTTGTTGTTATACCCCGTAGTTCCAGGGTATGTATGTGAGGACATACGTACGAGAATACGACAGTAATATTGGAAAGAAAGAAAGGTAGGATTTTTCGACGGACAAGTTTCCGGGTTTTGTGAGGAAAGGTTCGTTAATAGGAATTGGATTCTCAGATTTGATGTTCGGACTTTTTGGAATAATTGAGAATTATGGAATTATATTTCCGGAATTTATTACGTAGGGCCCACGGGAGGAATTTACGGTTTGTGGGGCCCACTTTGTTTTCGGTTTTTTTGGAATTTCGGATTTTTCCGAGAGATGAAATATTTTGGACCAATAGGAGGGCAACATGTGTCACCCTTAGGTGGCACATGTTGGACGAAATGAATGGGCTAGTGGCCAAGTGAACAAGTCAAGTCTTGGAAGACATTTTCTTTTGGTGAGTGGGGTTAGGTATGGACGGTTTTGGAGGGGTTTGGAGGAGCAAGTGGTTAGCCACTTGGCTCATTGTTGTGGGGGACATATGTCCCAATGTTGTGGTGGACATATGTCCCAAAGTTGTGGTGGACACTTGGTGGAAGACTTCACTTGCACAAGCAACCAAATCTACACCTTACACATGTTTTAATCTTGGCCCTTGAGTGTCCTATAAATACCCCTCAAGTGCAAGACTAAATCTTCATCCCTTAAACATTTTCCAAGTCTCAAAATCCCTCTTCCCCTCTTGAAAGCTCTCGTCCAAACTCCCTCCCCTTTGTGAAGCCTCAGTAAACACACCCCTTCCTAAGTTGTTCTCGTTGAAGTACCCCCCCCCCTTGGTTGAAAAATATTCTCCAAGTATTGTTATTATTCCAAAATACCTTAGCCCAAATCCCTTGTAGTATTCCAAAGTTACCTCTATACTAAAATCCCGGAAAATACTACTATACTTCCCTTTAGTCACAAAACGAAACCTTAGGGAAAATCTTCATAGTTGGTTGAAGTACTAAGTAGAAGTTGTGTAGGAACTTCTAAGGGTTTCTTGAAGCGGATTGGAGCGTACAGAATAGGAGCTAAACGTTGCTCAGGATCTATATTTAATCTTGGATAATTTTGGGCTTATCGAGGTAATGATCTTTATCCCCCTATTTTAATTGGATATTACATGTTGTAGTAATGTATAGTTGAGTATACTATATGAAGAATGAATATTGAAAAGGATTGAACTGTATTTACATTGGACTGTATTTACAGTAGACTTGTGTAGTATATCTGTGAAGTAGAATTGAACACGTCCGGTTAGACGTGTAATCCCCTGGGAGTTATTGGCCTGGTAGCGGGCCTGAGTAGAAGAGGAGAGTTGTGTGGTTACGGGGGGGAGGTGCTGCCGAATTTTCAGTAGAATATGGAACCGTGTATTTAAGAATATTCTACGAAGGGATCTAGAAGTTAATAGCCATTTTGTGGCCTTATAGGTGGAAGTACTACGAGTAGCGTATTCTACTTGAAGGGTGGAAAAGACTAGCAAGGTTGTAGTACTTGGAGCAATTTGCTTATTGTCGATAATCGTCGCGAGGTATGTGAACCTCTTCCTATCTTTTCTAGCATGATTGTGTGAACTATGTAGTACGGTAGACGTACGTGTGCTAAACAAATTTGGTTGGTTTAAAACATAAAGTGTTATAACGGCTTTATGGGAAGTTTGCTATAACAACTTTATGTAGGTAAAGAAATGGGTTGTGGTTTTTAAAAGATAAGAGACTTGACTTATAAATGACTTGATGTGAAATATTAAGGACTTGGTTTGTGTTAAACAGTGGTGAAACCACTTTTATGTGAAATGAGTAATTGGGTTTTAAAAGGAATAATATTATATTGATTTCGGAAATGAGAATAAGTATCGAACAAACCACTGCAGCGTTAATAAAGGAAAATGTATTGACTAATTAATTACTATTAAAACCAGTAGAAACCTCCATCTGCATAGAAGCTAAGATAAGACAAAATTGTATTACATTTCCTAGATCATGGCTGCTGTAATAAGAATCATTATAAACAAGCATTAATTTTCCTAAATTTCCAAAGTAAGGAACTGAATTTCTAAAAAGAAAAAGAGACTTAAGAAATTGAAGAGTTTTTGGTTTAAAAAGAAGGCATGGTATTGTCTTAATTTGGTTTAAAAAGAAAGTATGGAAGTTGTTTTGGTTTACTTAAAATATTAGTCACTCTATTTTGATAATACGGGCATCGGGTGACCTTTGTAAAAGAAATGGATCTTTTAAAAAGAATTTAACATATGTAGTACCTTGGGGGTAAAAATCCGGATTTGTTGTAATAAAATGGAAGTCTACGAGTACGTTGAACTTGCCTATGCTTATTGTGATAGCCTTTGTTGTGCAAGTGTTATATTTTTGTGCTACCGCGTCTCTCGTTGGAGGGCCGGCTATCTGGTTGATTGATGGACATACTGACACGATGGGTGGCCCACGGGTATGCTTCCACTATATCGATCCTTTTGGACATACTGACACGATGGGTGGCCCACGGGTATGCTTCCATTAGGAGTGTTATCTTGTTATTTGCTTTGGACATACTGACACGATGGGTGGCCCACGGGTATGCTTCCATTAGGAGTGTTATCTTGGTATTTGCTTTGGACATACTGACACGATGGGTGGCCCACGGGTATGCTTCCATTAGGAGTGTTATCTTGTTATTTGCTTTGGACATACTGACACGATGGGTGGCCCACGAGTATGCTTCTATTTTGATAGTTATCTTGTTATTTCCTTTGGACATACTGACACGATGGGTGGCCCACGGGTATGCTTCCATTAGGATGGTTCCACGGCCATGCTTATACCGAGGTAAGATGCCGGGGCATGCGACCGTTGTGCGGGTTAAATTCCCGGGTTATATTTGAGTGATGACTTTGAGGGCGTGAGTCCCTGACTTGACATGACTGCTTTTATGTTGTGAACCGTAGCCTGGTTATCATACATGTCTCCTATTTTATTTAGACTGTTGTGATTTCATTTATAGTATTTTCTGTTTCACATACTTGGTACCTGTTGTACTGACCTCCTTCGGGGGCTGCGTTCATGCCGCAGGTAGAGGTACATCGGTTGTTGATCCTCGCTCCTAGGATCACAGTTCAGCGTATTGGGAAGCTCCGTTTCTCCGGAGGCTTATCTTTTGGTATGTTTCCCTGAGTTGTAGGTTCTTGTACATTCAGGGGTATGGCGGGGCCCTGTCCCATCATAGTTGTGGTTACATTCTTAGAGGTCTGTAGTACTGTTGTGGGCAGGGTGGTAAAGGATGTAACTGTTCAATTTCCGTATATATGCAAGAAGGTAACCGTTTTGGTTGGCCTGTTTTATTATCATATCTCTTGTTTCATGTTTAAGTTTTTATTTCCGCTGATTTTCTCTAATGTTATATCACTAGGGTGCCCGGGGTAAGGCACCAGTCACGGGCCCGGGATCGGGTCGTGACAAAAGTGGTATCAGAGCAGTTAGTCCTCGGAAAGTGTCTACAGACTATGTCTAGTAGAGTCTTGATTATCGGTGTGTTGTGCACCACATCTATAATCAGGAGGCTGCAGGACATTTAGGATTGGTTTCTATTCTTCTCACTCTGAGATCGTGCCTTAGAGTTGTATTATAAGATGGACCTCTCTGACATATTCGTTTTTACCAGTTATGCCTCCGCGCAAGGCAACCCGGGCCCAGAAGGGCAAGGCAGCCGGGGGAGCTGCTAGTAGGATACAGAGGAGTACGAGGGCGCAGGCCCGGACATTACCTGAGATAGTGTTTCAGACGGCGAGTTTTGCGACGCCGCCGGCCCCAGCAGAGTTTAGAGCCGCCAGATAAAGCATCGAGACCACAAGACTGAGCCTCCAGTCCCTCTGCATGGAGCAGAGGAGTTGTGTTATAAAGAGATGGCGCCATCGCCGTGATCGTGGCGCAACGAGAATAGTTTGGACGCAGGCGATTCGATTCGGTAGTACCATGGTTCACCCGAGGTCGGATAGTTTGAGGCTACGGGACTTTCTGAGTTGTAGCCCGCCAGAGTTCTACGGGTCGAGGCCTAAGGATGATCCGCAGGAGTTCATCCAACGATTCTGACGGATCGCGAGAGTGATCATGGCCGAGACCGAAGTCGGTGACGCCGGTTCGCAGACGCTGCGTGAATCGCGATCGGTTTGATTCGTATGAGCTGTCCCGGGGAGAGCATGCACTTCCAGCTGTATGGGACGAGTTCTCAGAGGCATTTCTTGCACATTTCCTGCCTCCACAGATGAGGAGGGCTCGGGCCGACAGATTTTTGATGTTGAGGCAGGACGGCGACGGCTCGAGTACAACGTGGAGTTCGACTCGTTGGCGATATGTCCCGGTGTTAGTGGCAAATATGGAGGGCAGAGTGCACCGCTACGCCACGGACTCGATGACTACTTGGCGAGGCTTGCTCGGGTGTAGCTCTTCACCGCATGGACATTGCCCGCACGCAGCTTATGCACTGGGTGTGAGGAGCGGAGAGGTCGGAATGGCCGGGATCGCAGGCGAGGCCGAACAACGGGGTCTTTTGGCGACTTCGAGGCGGATCGCCTGCCAGAAGACTAGTTATGCGCCTCCGCCAAGATAGAGCGGTCCTCGCGCCTTCGTGGTATCCAGAGTATTCGTGAGCGGTCGTGGCTCCAAGGGTTCAGATTTTCGGGTGGCGGTGTTAGCGGTGAAGCCACCCCTACCTCGTTGTGGCCGTTGTGGTAGTCTCCATTGTGGGGAGTGTCGTGCTTGTTTGGGAGTTTGTTTTACATGCGGCCAGCAGGGCCATTTTGCGAGAAACTGTCCGACCGGAGGTAGCACTGGTGGGATAGCACAGACTACGGATCGATCGGGTTCTTCACCTTCAATAGCTAGGCAGGATGTTCATATACCGGCAGGCCACGGCAGAGGTCGCGGTGGAAGTTCCCAGTTTTAGCGGTCCTCTGAACCGCCTATTTTTTTTCAGGTATATCCTTAACCCTCTAGAGATTAGCATGCGTGATACGATGATTATATGTTGAGTACTATGTACAGATAGCATTGGGTATATTGTGGTTTAGAAAACATGGTTAGTTGGAAGGATTAGTATGGGGGCATGGAAAGGGTGAACCTTAGAATATTTCATGTTGAGACCTTAGATGTAAGGCCGTCTTGAGTAAAGAAGTCTGCAAATGATCCTTGTCGGAGTGCATTATATGCATAGGGTGTATTAGTGTGATAAGTCCATGGGTAGTGTGAGATGGAAGTGGTAGCTTTCATGACGTGAATTAGTAAGATTGTTCCGTGTTGGGGAACAAGAGTTTGGCGCGATTATGGGTCGGGTTGAGGACCATTCGCGGGTCAACCCGTAGCCCAGCATGAGGTGGGGTCAGCTCGAGATGGTTCCGCCAGGTGATGGGGTCACGAGGGTTCTAGGCCCAAGTTTAGGTAACCATCGTATGAGTTCGTGGGTATGTTCGACCAGAATCGGACCATAAAGACCGGGAATGGTCTTAAAGGAAATTGAAGCTAGTGAGATGACCAAGTTTGGAGGTAGTGACTCCAAGGTTTTGGGAACTGAAGCAATGATCAAGTATGGTATGTATACTATAGAGTTCGGATAAGCGAGAAAGTGCGGACGAGTAAGGAAGGAAGCGAACATGTGTTATGAGTACGGAAGTGATCATTTCTTTTGTGAAGTGAAGATGCGAAGGAAGTATTATTTAGACCATGGGTGGAAGCTTGTTGTGATGTTAGAGGTGATTCCTCGTTGGCTTGGATTTGAGTTTTGCGCGTACGTTATATTATGGCCACGTGTGGCATAGTTGGTTTCCTAGGTATAGTAGGAAAGACTATACCGGCACAGGTATGTTTGGAGACTTAGAAGGAACATTTGGGACGAATGTTTCTAAGGGGGGAAGAATGTTATACCCCGTAGTTCCAGGGTATGTATGTGAGGACATACGTACGAGAATACGACAGTAATATTGGAAAGAAAGAAAGGTAGGATTTTTCGACGGAAAAGTTTCCGGGTTTTGTGAGGAAAGGTTCGTTAATAGGAATTGGATTCTCAGATTTGATGTTCGGACTTTTTGGAATAATTGAGAATTATGGAATTATATTTCCGGAATTTATCACGTAGGGCCCACGGGAAGAATTTACGGTTTGTGGGGCCCACTTTGTTTTCGATTTTTTTGGAATTTCTGATTTTTCCGAGAGATGAAATATTTTGGACCAATAGGAGGGTGACATGTGTCACCCTTAGGTGGCACATGTTGGACGAAATGAATGGGCTAGTGGCCAAGTCAACAAGTCAAGTCTTGGAAGACATTTTCTTTTGGTGAGTGGGGTTAGGTATGGACGGTTTTGGAGGGGTTTGGAGGAGCAAGTGGTTAGCCACTTGGCTCATTGTTGTGGGGGACATATGTCCCAATGTTGTGGTGGACATATGTCCCAAAGTTGTGGTGGACACTTGGTGGAAGACTTCACTTGCACAAGCAACCAAATCTACACCTTACACATGTTTTAATCTTGGCCCTTGAGTGTCCTATAAATACCCCTCAAGTGCAAGACTAAATCTTCATCCCTTAAACATTTTCCAAGTCTCAAAATCCCTCTTCCCCTCTTGAAAGCTCTCGTCCAAACTCCTCCCCTTTGTGAAGCCTCGTGAAACACACCCCCTTCCTAAGTTGTTCTCGTTGAAGTACCCCCCCCCCCTTGGCTGAAAAATATTCTCCAAGTATTGTTATTATTCCAAAATACCTTAGCCAAAATCCCTTGTAGTATTCCAAAGTTACCTCTATACTAAAAGCCCGGAAAATACTACTATACTTCCCTTTAGTCACAAAACGAAACCCTAGGGAAAATCTTCATAGTTGGTTGAAGTACTAAGTAGAAGTTGTGTAGGAACTTCTAAGGGTTTCTTGAAGCGGATTGGAGCGTACAGAATAGGAGCTAAACGTTGCTCAGGATCGACATTTAATCTTGGATAAAAAACGTCTATCAACTTCTAGATCTCTTCGTAGAATATTCTAAATACCAGATTCCTTATTCTCTAGAAAATTCGCAGCACCTCCCCAGTAACCACATAAATCTCCTCCCCTATCAAGGCCCGCTACCAAGCCAACAACTCTCAGGGGATTACACGTCTAACCGGACGTGTTCAATTCTGCTTCACAATAATACTACAAGAGTCTACTGTAAGTACAGTCCAATGTAAATACAGTTCAATCCTTTATAATCATCCTTCCAATATAATATACTCAAGTATAACTACTACAACGTGTAATATCCAATTACAATAGGGGACATAGATTATTACCTCGATAAGCCCAAAATTATCCAAGATTATATGTCGATCCTGAGCAACGCTTAGCTCCAATTCCTTACGCTCCAACCCGCTCCAAGAGACCCTTAGAAGCTTCTAAACAACTTCTCTTAACACTTCAACCAAGCTTATGAAGGTTTTCTAGGGTTTCATTTTGCGACTATTGGAATAAAGTAGCATTTCCGGGCTCCTAGTATTAAAACAACTTTGGAATACTACTAGGGATACTAGGCCAAGGTATTTGGGATTATACAACAATACACAAGGTATTTTCTACACAAGAGGGGGGGAGGGACGAAAACACTTCAAAGGGGAGGGAGTATTTGCTTTGGAAAGTATTCAAGTGAGGGATGAAATTATGCTTCAAGCTAAGGGGGTATTTATAGAAGAATCAAGGGCCAAGATCAATGTAAGTGTATGGTCAAGATTGGGCCATGTGTGTGTGGGTCCCACCACACCACATGGCCAACGATTTAGGCTTCAGTGTCACGGCTATTCGGCGAGGGACAAGTGGCTAGCTTGTCATATTCGACCACATGGCCACTCGAGGGTGACACGTGTCGCCTTTACTCGTCAAAATATTTCGTCTTAGAAAATGTCCAAAATACCAAAATCTCAAAAACAAGCGGGCCCCACAAAATCGTAAATTTCTCCGTGGGCCCACGTGACCATTTCTGAAAATAAAATCCCAAAATTCTAATATAATCCAAGAAGTCCAAATACCAAATCTGGGAATCCAATTCCCATTAACGAACCTTTTTCCTTTACAAAAACCGGAAACTTTTCCGTCGAAAAATCACATCTTCCTTTCTTTACAAATTTTTTGTCGTATTCTCGTACGCACATCCTCACATATATACCCTGGAACTACGGGGTATAACATTCTTCCCCCCTTAGAAACATTCGTCCCGAATGTTCCTTCTAAGTCTCCAAACACACATGCGCCGGTATAGTCTTCACTACTATACTTACGAATCCAATCATACCATCAATGGCCATAGTATAACATACAAATCCGAGCCAATGAGGAATCACCTCTAATATTACAAAAAGCTCACACCCAAGGTCTAAAGGATACTCCCTTCACATCTTCACTTCACAAAAGAAATGATCACTTCCGTTTTCATATCACGCGTCCGCTTCTTTTCTTACTCGTGCATCTTCGCACACCGAACTCTTTCTAATACACGCGTTCACACTTCGCCATCGCTTCAATTCCTCTAAGGCCATTCCCGGCCTTCACGATCCGATTCTAGTCGAACACATCCACGAACTCATACGATGGTTACCTAAACTTGGGTCTCGCACCCTCGTGATCCTACCACCTGGCGGGACCACCTCAAACTGACCACATCTCCTTTCGGGCTGCGGGTTGACCCGCGAATGGTCCTCAACCCGACCCATAATCGCACCAGGCTCTTGTTCCCCGGTCCGGAACAACCCTACCTATACAAGTCCTGAAAGCTACCACTTTCATCTTACACTACCCATGGAATTATCACACTAATACACCCTATGCATATAATGCACTCCGACAAGGATCTTCTGCAAAATCTTTTACTCATGACGGCCTTACACCTAAGGTCTCAACTGTAATATTCTAAGGTTCACAATTTCTCATCCCCAGACTTACCCTTTTCACTAACCAGGCTTCTAAATCACCTTAACTCAAAGCTATCCGATCATAACAATTAACACATCATCATAACATCAATACATACTAGTCTCTAGAGGGTTAAGGATATACCTGTAAATAGGCGGTTCAAAGGACCGCTAAAACTGGGAACTTCCACCGCGACCTCTGCCGTGGCCTGCCGGTGCATGGACATCCTGCCTAGCTATGGAAGGTGAAGAACCCGCAACTGATCTCGTAATCTGTGCTAATCCACCAGTGCTACCCCTGGTTGGGCGATCTCGCCAAACGGCCTGTTGGCGCAAGAATAACAATCTCCCAAATTAGTACGACACTCTCCCTTATGAAGTTTCCCACAACGCCACCGAGACAAGGGTGACCTTATCCGGCGAGCACTCCTACTCCCGAAAGTCGAAACACAGGAGCCACGACTGCCTCCCGAATATCCCGAACGTCCCGAAGACTGTGGAGGGGCCACTCGGTACTGGAGGAGGCGCATAACTAGTCTGTTGTTGAGGCGGTCCGCCTCGAAAGTCGCCAAAAGACCCTGCTGTTCTGGCCCTCTTCTGCTGATCCCGGTCATTCCGTCGACATCTCCGTGCCTCACATCCAAGTGCATAAGCCTGTATGCGGGCAATGTCCATGCCCGGCTGAAGAGCTACACCCGAGCAACTCTCTGCCAAATAATCGTCTAGCCCTGTGACATAGCGGTGCACTCTGTCCTCCATACTAGCTACTAACGCGGGGACATACCAAGCCAATGAGTCAAACTCCATATTGTACTCCCGAACCGTACGCCCGTCCTGCCTCAACATCAAAAATCTGTCGGATGAACTCCTGCGGATCATCCTCAGGCCTCGACCCGTAGAACTCTGGCGGCCTACAACTTAGAAAGTCCCGTAGCCTCAAACTATCCGACCTCGGGTGAACCACGTACTCTTCGGGCTCGGCTGCCGATCCGGCCTATCTCATGTCGCCACGATCCCGCCATTAATCGGCCATCTCTTTGTACTGACTCCTGCTCCGGTGTGGGACTGGAGGCTCAGTCTTGTGGTCTCGGCGACCATCGCTGCGGCTCTAAACTTCGCTGGGCCGGGCGACATCGTAGAATCCGCCGTCAGTGCACCACCTCGTAAAATCGGGCCTCTGCCACGTAACCTCCGTGCTCTACTCGCAGCTCCTCTGTTGCCTTGCCGCCCGGCTCTGGTTGCCTTGCGTGGAGGCATAAGCGATATAAAGAATACGTCGAGGAGTCCAACTTACAACACGGCTCTAAGGCACGATCTCGAGTGAGAAGGATGGAAACCAATCCTAAATGTCCTGCGACCTCACGATTATAGATGTGGTGCACAACACACCGATAATCAAGACTTACTAGACGATGCGTAGACACTTTCCGAGGACTAACTGCTCTGATACCACTTTTGTCATGACCCGATCCCGGGCCCGTGACTGGTGTCTTACCCCGGGCACCCTAGTGATACAACATCAGAGAAAATCAGCAGAAATAAAAACTAAAACATGAGACAAGACATAAAGTATGAAACAGGCTAACCAAAACGGTCACCTTCCTGAATGTATACATATATATATCAACCTGAACAGTTAAATCCTTTTACAAACCCTGCCCACAACAGTACTACAGACCTCTAAGAATGTAACCATAACTATGACGGGACAGGGCCCCGCCATACCCCTGAATGTACAAGTAACTACACTGACAGGGGACTATACCAAAGATAAGCCTCCGGAGAAACGGAGCTTCCCAAAATGCTGAACTGTGATCCTATGAGCGAGGATCCACAACCGATGTACCCCTACCTGCGGCATGAACGCAGCCCCCCGAAGGAGGTCAGTACAACAGGTACCAAGTATGTGAAACTGAAAATACTGTAAATGAAATCATAGTAGTCTATATAAAACAGGAGACATATATGATAACCAAACTACAGTACATAATATGTAAGCAGTCACGTCAAGTCAGGGACTCACGCCCTCAAAGTCATTACTCAAATATAACTATGGGTCTCACGCCCACAACATCAATCATGCCCGTGGAATGCCTTCCTCACTGCCGGCAGTCTATGATATAATCACACCAAGAAGTACACATGAACACTAGGTCCCACCTGTGTCATAACAACCGTACGGGGCAAGTACGAAGGCTAACTACCAGATACCAAAGCCGCATCATCAACTGACCGGGGCAAGTACGAAAGCCAACTACTAGATACCAAGGCCGTACTAACAATACTATACAACCAAACCACGAAGCTGACACGGGGCAAGTACGAAAGCCGACTACCAGGTACCAAGGCCGTGTCACGTGGTGGCCGGAGCAATCTGAGGCTAACTACGGTACGAGCGTGTCACGAGACTTCGTCACTAAACCGAGCGGGCAAGTCGAAGGCTAACTACTGTACAAAGGCCGAATCAGCCACGAGACGGGGCAAGTACGAAAGCCAACCACCAGATACCAAGGCCGAATCAGTAAAACCTCATGGAGATCTAGTCCATGGACTAACGTTATCAGCGAGCGCACTGGTGGAATCCTCCGTCGCCGCAGATGCGTCCAAGTAAGATCATAACAAATCAACCGGCCCTCCATCGAGAGACGCGGTGGTATAGAAATACAATACTGGCACAACAAGGCTATCACACGCAAACATAGGCAAGTTACACACAACTCAAGGTACTTTCATTTTATGTCAACAATACGGGTTTCAAACCCAAAAATAATACCCGCTTTCATTCTTTCAAAAAGACCTCTTTTTACGTAAAAGATACTAATACTCGTAGTATCAAAAAAACATATTTCATTTACAAACCAAATTACTTTACTTTCGTAAAAACCTTTACGAGACTTTTAAAATCAAGTACTCTATACTTTTTAAACCAAGTGCCTTTCTTTTAAAACAACATCAGGTATACTCTTTAAAACTCAAATACTTACTCTTTTCAAAATAAGTAACCTATACTTAAATCAAGTTACCGTTTTAAAACTAATGATAAAACCATTTTTTTGCTTTCATAAAGTCGTTATAACTAACTTCCCATAAAGCTGTTATAACACTTTATGTTTTAAACCAATTTAAGACAAAACCATGTCTCTCTTTTAAACCAAAAACTCTTTAATTCTTCAAGTCTCTTTTCTTTTAGAAATTAAGTTCCTTTTAAAGACCAAATACTCAGTACTCGCGAATGAGGTTTCACAACTGTTTAACACAAACCAAGTCCTTAATATTTCCAATCAAGTCATTTATAAGTCAAGTCTCTTATCTTTCAAGATCAAGTCTCTTAACTTCTAAAATCAATAAATCATTCTTTTACCTACATAAAGTCGTTATAACTAACTTCCCATAAAGCTATTATAACACCTTATGTTTTAAACCAATTTATTCACTTAGCACGTATGCGTTCGTACTACATAGTTCACAACAATCATGCTAAAAAAGATAGGAAGAGGTTCACATACCTCGCGACGATTATCGACAATTAGCAAAATGCTCCAAGTACTACAACCTTGCTAGCCTTTTCCACCCTTCAAGTAGAATACGCTACTCGTAGTACTTCCACCTATACTGGCCATAAAAAACGTCTATCAACTTCTAGATCTCTTCGTAGAATATTCTAAATACCATTTCTTATTCTACGAAAATTCGCAGACCTCCCACCCCGTAACCACATAAATCTCCTATTCTATCAAGGCCGCTACTGTGCCAACAACTCTCGAGGATTACACGCCTAACGGACGTGTTCAATTCTCGCTTCACAATAATACTACAAGAGTCCATCGTAAAATGCGGTCAATGTAAATACGGTTCAATCCTTTATAATCATCCTTCCAATATAATATACTCAAGTATAACTACTACAACATGTAATATCCAATTCTGATAGGGACATAGATTATTACCTCGATAAGCCCAAAATTATCCAAGATTATATGTCGATCTGATCAACGCTTAGCTCCAATTCCTTACGCTCAACCCGCTCAGCGACCCTTAGAAGTTTCTAAACAACTTCTCTTAACACTTCAACCAAGCTTATGAAGGTTTTCAGGGTTTCATTTTGCGACTATTGGAATAAAGTAGCATTTAGGGCTCTAGTATTAAAACAACTTTGGAATACTACTAGGGATACTAGGCCAAGGTATTTGGGATTATACAACAATACACAAGGTATTTTCTACACAAGAGAGGGGAGGACGAAAACACTTCAAAGGGAGGAGTATTTGCTTTGGAAAGTATTCATGAGGATGAAATTACGCTTGCTAAGGGGGTATTTATAGAAGAATCGAGGGCGATATCAATGTAAGTGTATGGTCAAGATTGGGCCATGTGTGTGTGGGTCCCACCACACCATGGCCAACGATTTAGGCTTCAGTGTCATGGCCATTCGGCGGGTAATGATGCTGGCTAGCCACTGTCCCAATTTCGGCCACGTGGCCACTCGAGGGTGACACGTGTCACCCCTTACGTCAAAATATTTCGTCTTCCGAAAATGTCCAAAATACCGAAAATCTCAAAAACAAAGCGGGCCCCACAAAACCGTAAAATTCTCCCGTGGGCCCCACGTGACCATTTCTGAAAATAAAATCCCAAAATTCTAATATAATCCAAGAAGTCCAAATACCAAATCTGGGAATCCAATTCCCATTAACGAACCTTTTTCCTTTACAAAAACCGGAAACTTTTCCGTCGAAAAATCACATCTTCCTTTCTTTACAAAATTTTTGTCGTATTCTCATACGCACATCCTCACATATATACCCTGGAACTACGGGGTATAACATTAATAGCCGTTTTGTGTCCTTATAGGTGGAAGTACTACGAGTAGCGTATTCTACTTGAAGGGTGGAAAAGACTAGCAAGGTTGTAGTACTTGGAGCAATTTGCTTATTGTCGATAATCGTCGCGAGGTATGTGAACCTCTTCCTATCTTTTCTAGCATGATTGTGTGAACTATGTAGTACGGTAGACGTACGTGTGCTAAACAAATTTGGTTGGTTTAAAACATAAAGTGTTATAACGGCTTTATGGGACACTTTCCGAGGACTAACTGCTCTGATACCACTTTTGTCACGACCCGACCCCGGGCCCGCGACTGGTGCCCTACCTGGGCACCCTTACAGGTATACATCAGAGATAATCAGCGGAACATACATGAAACTTATAAAATAAAACAACGAGAATTTAAACAACAGGTTAGCCGATAAGGCTACCTCCCTGGACACATATACATATACATAAACAACAGCAGTTATATCCCTTTCTTTTTTACAAACCGACCCACAACATGTGACTACAGACCTCTAAGAATTACAACTGTGGCGGGACAGGGCCCCGCCATACCCCTGAATGTACATAAATCTACAACATCAGGGAAACCGTACCAAAAAGATAAGCCTCCGGAGTGAATGGAGCTTCTTCCCAAAAACTGAACAGAGATCCTAAGAGCAAGGATCACCAACCTGTGTACCTAACACCTGCGGGCATGAACGCAGCCCCCCGAAGGGGGTCAGTACAACAGGTACCGAGTATGGAACAGAAATAAGGTGCAACAACCAAATCATAAATGTATAAAAGAATGTCATTTTAACTCCTGAAATCAATCGTATATTAACCGTTCCTTTCCCTCTTTCAATAAGATTTAACATCATATTCTTACATACATACTTAAGAATTTAATCAAGCTTTTCCACATAACTTACATATCTTACATAACATAATCCGGCCCTTTATGGAGGGACTTCTTATTTGGAAGCTAACTTTGCTTATTCATACGTGATAACATAATCCGGCCCATTTGCGGGACACGGTGTACTGATGAATCATGTGACATAATCCGGCCCGCCTGTGGGGCTCGGTGTACTGTGGAATCATGTAGCATAATCCGGCCCGCCTGTGGAGCTCGGTGTACTGTGGAATCATGTAGCATAATCCGGCCCGCCTGTGGAGCTCGGTGTATTGTGGAATCATGTAGCATAATCTGGCCCACCTGTGGAGCTCGGTGTAAGATGACGTAACCCGGCCTATGTGTCGGCTCGGGGTAATATGGCGTAATCCGTTCTATGTGTAGGCTCGGTGTATCTCATAACGTAATCCGGCCTATTTGTAGGCTCGGTGTATTTCATAACGTAATCCGGCCTATTTGTAGGCTCGGTGTATTTTCCTTACATAACATTTTAAATCGTATTATTACTTCTTCTTAAGTCGTTATAACAACTTCCCATAAAGCTATTATAAAAACCTTTCATTTTAGAGAACTTAAGGCACTTTATTCTTGCAACATTAGGGAAACTAAACCCAAAAATACTACGTACATACATACTTAAAAGAATCATAAAACTTCTTTCTTTTTAAAGCTCAAGTCACATACTCTTTTGGAAACCATCTCCTTAACTTTTTGATATAAATTAAGAAGTCATACTTTTTAAAGTTTAGTCATTTCCACTCATAAGATCAAGGCTTATAGTATTAACACCTCGTAGCATACACTCTTTAAAATCATGTCATCAATACTTTAGAAATCAAGTCTCATAACTTGAAAAATAAAGTTTCAAAATCCTTAAAAGACAACCAAGGTTCATAGTCTTAAAACTTCATAACATACATTCTTTAAAGTCAATTTACTTATACTTATCTAAAAAAATATATATAAAGTTCCATACACTTCCAAAACCAAGTAACTTATTCTCTTAAAATCATATAACTCCACTTTTAAAATCAATCCCCTTTTTACATATAAATTCAAGTCATTTTCGAACATAAAATCCACTTCCTTACTTTAAATAAATCAAGACACATAGCTTTAAATCAAATCTCATATTTTCCTAACCATTCTTACCAACATCTCCCATAAGACTTGGTAAGGACTTAGGACAATTTAACATACTTATAACTCAGGATCAACAATGTGAATACTTCTTAACTTCTAAGAGTAGAAGGAATCATGAAATACTATCACATGGATATTTCATACGTAGGATCATGCCAAAGAAAGAAGGGGTTCACATACCTTGCGACGACTAGCGACAAGTTGCAAAATGCTCCAAAGTATTATAACCTTGCTAGCCTTTCCACCCCTCAAGTAGAATACACTACTCGTAGTACTTCAACCTATAAAAGTCATAACACGTCCAACCTCTAGCTTCAATCGTAGAATATTCTAAGTGTAAAGTCTCCAAATTCTACGGAAAATCTGACAGCACTTCCTTTGTTTCTACTTACTTTGCCACCTTTTTCAAGGCCGAATTCAATAACCAAACACGCCACATTTAAGGCCCAATCAATGCCATTAACAATAGGGGATTACACGCCTACTAGACATGTAAAATTCCGCCCCACAAAAGATATCAAACTAATACAAACTACTAGTCCAATTTCGGCCACATTGAGTACAATAACACCAACTCTTATCCAATTTCCATTTCAATCCAAGTTGTTAACATAACATGATATCAAGTCACAATCGATTATAACCACTATAATCTTCAAGTAAGTAACATGCGACGATTCTAATAAACGACCAAATTGTAATCCAACTTCACAAGGCTTAAATGACATTTCGGATTTAAGGCTACAATCAATCCATAATACTTATAAAACTTCAACACATAAACTTCATGCTAGCAACATGTAAAGCTAACAACAATATATATAATCTTGTAACACTTTTAAGGGACAAGATTATTACCTCAACGAATCCTAATCCAACTCCATATCCGAAGTCGCTCCTTAGCAACTTAGAGCCTCTCCAAGACACTTCAATCCGCTACTTGAGAACCTTAGAACAATACCAACAACTTTCCTTCAAACTTCCAAACAAAACCTAGAAAAGCAACTAGGTTTTCACCTTGCGACCAATACGAAAACTATATTTTTCCGGGATTTTTCTATTGAGATACACTTACAATACACTCATGAACCTTGGTTTAAAGTGTGGAGCTTAAAGAACAAGAAACAAAAAAAAATTCTTTCCTTTCCTTAGTGAACCCGAGAGCAACTATTGTTGTGTCTTCAAATTCTTGAAATTTTTCTAAGTGTTGGACTATGTCTTGCTACTAGTAGTATTATATAGTAACTTGGAGGGTCAAGATGTAAAAAAAATGGGTGGTTTGGATGAGGTCTTACTAAATATCAAGCCTTGTGGACCCATTGACTAAGTCAATTTTCTCAAGCTCACTACTTGCAAGACTTAGTCATCCTACAAAGGTCAAATGACCCTTAAGTCCTTGACCATTTTCGTCCAAGGCATCATAAGGGGGGTGACACGTGTCGCCCTCCCATTCGTCACAATATTCGTTTTCCGACAATTTCATAATTCCGTTAAATTTTTACAAGTCTCTAATCTTAACATTAGGAATTCTCACGTACGTTCTTAAAACATGTCCTGTAAATACGGGGTGTAACATTAGTAATTACTACAATGTATATACATGTTCATAACTTATATTTCCAGCATTATAATACAATCAAAACAACCTCTAATACATCACAACAATGTCCAATGATTTGTATGTCACGGTTCACCACAAAAAAGTCCATAACTCTTCTCATAACTTCCTTAAAATCCAATTTCATATTTCAATACTTTCATATAACCAAATACAACTTTAAATGTTAAGATTTCCTTCACTTTAACATATAATTAATGGTGAAAATAATAACATAACAACAATCGAATCCAATGTACACAAAACAGTCCCAAATCGGTCCAACACCAAAAACATTCACATGCATTGTCTCATTTCCATTTTCTCTTAGCACAAGTTCATTTCTTACCTACAATATCATTTAACTCCAATGACTCAAATAAGAAGAAGAAATCTTACCTTAGCTTGCCAAAACAGTCCCTAAAAGTCATGGCACACTGCTCCTATTTTTCTTCACCATTTCTTCAACTCCAAATGACATGCATGTATTCTGCAAGTTTAAATCTATCTTCCTTACATGTTTTCCTTCAAAAATGTTCATATTCAAAACTGGAATTTTTGAAACAAAATCAGTCCATCAACCGTGACTCCACCACTGCTTCACCTTCACCCTTTTCTTAGAAATTAGTAGAAGGATTTAACCTTGGAAGAAAGAGTTGATAAAAATCTTCAATGTTGGCTATGGAATTGGGGAGAGTTTCGGCTGGTAGAGAGAAAGAGAGAAGGTGAGGGGGTGTTTTTTTTTAAATGAAACGGGGAGATGAAAGGTTAAGTATGCTGAAAATTAATATTTGCACCTTAGTCCAATTCCTATAATTGTCTACTTAAATTAATCACTCTACTAAAATAAATATCACTAAAAAATCAATCTCTCACATAACCCATTTTACATAAAATCTGAAAATTTCATGTCCATATATATATATATATACGGTACTGTGTCCTTATCACACTTGTAGTATCAAAATTTATTCTGGGAGCATATCCTTTGTATACCAATTTTCGTACTAACATATGTAAGTGTACTTTATTTCCAATACTCGGATCTTATTATCTTAATTACGTCCTCAAATTATGGCCTTAAAACCACGGGGTGTAATAGCTTATCTACGAATTATGGTATTCTGGATGTCTAGCGATTCTGGGAAAACACAGTAATGCAACCTGGACATCGGATTTGAAGAACACCAAAGCCACAAGTGGATAGGTATGGTGTGTCTGTGAAAATCCTCTAAGCAAATTTGCACCGGCCGATTCATGACGGAATCAGAGTTTATCGCTTTGGACAAAGTATGATGAGAAGTTGAGTAACTTCACAACCTCTTAGAGGATGTCTCTTATTGGGAGAAACTCGTGTCTTCATCAGTTATACACTGTGAGGGCAGGAATGACGACGTTTGGGCATATCTGTCAGAGACATAAGACCGTATGACAGTTGATCATCATGGGTGTCACTTCCTTGATTACTAATCAAAGGATGTAGCAAACCTTTTAACTAAGGGACTACCCAAAGATCAAAGTTTTTCTTGTCTAGGGGAATATGCATAAAACCCAAACTGTAAGAACTGATAAGGTGGAAACCCAACCTTACTGACTGGAGATCCCAGAGATTTAGGTTCAATGGAAAAATTAAATCATTAAGGTTCAGTTGAGCGCTTCGGTGGAAGCAAGAGCACTTCGGATGATGATTTCTGTAAAGAAACATGAGTCCAAAGTCGTTCATGTAATAGACCTTAAAGTGCTACCTGCATGGTGGGTAGAGGTTGTTACACCCCTTAGTTCCCAGATATGTATATGAGGACTTACGTAAGGAAATAAGATTTGAATTTTTAGAAAGAAAGAAAAATTACATTTTCTTAAGGAAATGTTTCAAAAATGTGAAGACGACAATTTATTAACTTGGAGTTTAATTCTCCTAATTGGAGTTATGAAATTAGTTTTGGATTATGAAGTCTTGGATTTGACCATGTGGGGCCCACCGGAAATTTCACCATTTTGTGGGGCCCACGAGATTTTGAGATATTTTGGCCAAGTATAGAAATTATTTTGTGAAGAATTATTTTTTGGACCAATAGGAGGGCGACACATGTCACCCCTCCACTTGTCTTGCAAAGATGATACACTTTAAGATATTTTGAGACAAAGGGGACAAGTGGACATGGGTCCCACTCCACTTGGCTTTGCACTTGTATATATCCAAGTCTTGCAAGACTTGGATCATTATTTCACTTACATCAATATAGCTCTCATCTTTCTCCCTTTGAGCTCAATATTTTCGAGACTCTTAGCCAAGAACAACAAGGTTGATTGAGTTTCTTTCTTCAAGATTAAGCCCCTAAAACAAGTGCTAAGCCAAGATCAATATTCAACCTTGGAACACACAGTTTGGCCGAGAAGTGTGGGTGAAAACCCTATCTTGTTATCAACCTTTTGGAAGTAAAACGAGAAGGGAAGATGGTTATAAGCTTGTAGAGGATATATGAGTATGGTTGGAACTTGAAGAAGTAGAGCTAAGACGAAACTGCAGGCCATTATAGTTGTTACACCCCGAAATTTCCAAGGCAATGAGATAAGAACGTACGTGAGAAATTGAGATTTGAATTTTGAAAAGAATGAAAAATTCCGAAAAAAATCCTCCGAACCTCGTGAAGGAAAAAGGTTTATAAAGTGGAGTTTGATTCTCAAATTTGATATTTGATACTTAGAGAATATATTGGAATTATGGATTTTAATTTTCGTATTTTGTCATGTGGGGCCCACCCGGGAAATTTTACGTTTTTGTAGGGCCCACAAGTTTTCCGATATTTTGGCCAATTATGGACTTTTTGGGAGATAAAAATATTTTGGACGAATCATAGGGTGACACGTGGCACACCCCACCCCCTTGTCTTGGTCTTGGAAGACTTTGACTTTTTGACTTTAGATATTTTCATGAAAATGAAGACAAGTGGACAAGTGGGTCCCACCCACACTTGTCCACCATCTCACCCTCCACTTGTCATCATCCAAGCCTAGGTGATACATTATATATACATAGATATGTCTTGCAAGACCTAGCCAACACTTAGCCATTCTACATCAAGCAAATATATCTCCCTCTCCATTGCTCTCAACCTTAGGGCTAAAAATGGAAGAACAAGACTTCAAATCTTCCAAGCTTAGTTCATTATACAAGATTAAGGTCCATAACCAAGTGATTAGCAAGATTAAGCACCCTTAACCCCTAAATCTAAGATTGGGCCAAAAATGGTGATGAAACCCTAGGGGTTTCCGTCGATTTTTTGGAAGTGAAACGTGAAGAGAATTTGCTCCCAAGGTGGTAGGGGATACATATATGTAAGTGGAACTTGAAGAAGTGGAGCGAAACGAAAACTACGGGCCATTGTTTAGCATTCTGTCCGGGACATTTTTTGGCACAAAAATGAGGTAATAGTTCTTCTTAAATTAAGGTAATTGGATATTACTTATTGTTATATAGATGAATTCATGTTAAGGAATAAATGGAAAATAAGATGTGTATGAGGTAGATATGTTGTTGGCCGATTTGAGGCAATTTTGTGACCTTGGTTTCGTTTGTTATATGGTTGTTGTTATCCACACTTGTCGCATGTTAAAATAAGATAATATGGTTGTTGATAAGTTGGTATGTCATATATGGAAGTGTTGGAACTCGAATTGGAATAAAATAGATTAAGGAAAGAGTTATCGGATTGTAGTTGCTTTAGCCGAAAAACTGCCAAAAACTGTTAGACGTTGTCGTATCATTTTATGGACTATTTTGGGCGTGCATAATTCTGGAAATTAAGCCCCTAATATGCATGTTTAAGTGTAGTAGTTGCTAACGAAAGTCCTAAGGAAATAGGGGTGTGGAAAGGTGTTGAAACGCCTCACATTTTACCCTCGTTATTGTTGGATTACAGACTGTTTTTATGGGCTGATTTGTGGACTGTTTTGTATAACTGTGGGGCAGAATTTTACACGTCCAGTTAAGCGTGTAATCTCATTTGGCTAACTGTTGGTTGCGCCTTAAATGTGGCTTGTTGGTGATGAATACGGGCCTTGGAAAAGGTGGAAAAGTATGTAGAAACAAAGGAAGTGCTGCCCAAATTTCTGTAGAATAAGAGACCTAGCACTTAGTATTATTCCACGTTGATAAGCTAGGAGTTGATAGACATGTTATGGTTAATATAGGATGAAGTACTACGTATATCATATCCTACTTGAAGGGTAGAATAGTTATCAAGGTTGAAGTACTTGGGAGCATTTTGCTACTTGTCGATAATCGTCGCGAGATATGTGAACCTCTTCCTTATTTTGTCATGATTCTACGTATGAAATATACATGTGGTATTATTTTATGATTCATTCTACTCTTAGAAGTTAAGAGGTACGTATGTTGACTTACTCTATGTAAAAGGTATGTCTAAGTAATCCTAAGTTCTTACCAAATCTTATGAGGGATGTTGGTAAGAGTCGTTAGGAAGTATTTGGAGTCGAGTTGACTTTGCTAATTTACTGCACTAATGAGAATAGGTATCGAACAAGCCATTGCAGCGTTAATAAATATGTATCGACAATCAATTATATTAAAATAAGTAGAATTCTCCATCTGCATAGAAACTAAGATAAGACAAAATTGTACTACATTTTTTAGATCATGGCTGCTTTAATAAGATCGTTATAAACGAGTATAACCTATTCACAACTCATAAAAGTATATGTTACTTAATTTAAAAGAGTTTATGTTATGAAGTTTTAAGACTATGAACCTTGGTTTCTTAAAAGGTTATGAGATTTTATTTTTCAAGTTATGGGACTTGATTCTTAAAGAAAGGAATGACTTGATTTAAAAAGTATGGTTGCCATGAATTATTTCAAAAGTTAAGCGGCTTGATTTCAAAAGAGAATGTAACTTGAGTTTTCAAAAGAAGAAGTTTATTGATTTAAAATAGAATGAGTTTTATGATTCTTTTAAGTATGTATGTACGTAGTACTTTTGGTTTTAATTTTCCCTAATGTAATAAAAAATAAAAGTGCCTTAAGTTCTCTAATGTGAATGGTTGTTATAATAGCTTTATGGGAAGTTGTTATAACGACTTAAGAAAAAGTGAAAAGATGGTTTAAAATGTTATGTAAAGAAGACTTTATCGCGTCCCAGAATGGGCCGGGAAGTATACCTTTATGGGCAGACTTATATGACTTTATCGCGTCCCAGAATGGGCCTGGCAGTATATCTTTATGGGCAAACTTATATGACTTTATCGCGTCCCAGAATGGGCCGGGTAGTATACCTTTATGGGCAGACTTATATGACGTTATCGCGTCCCAGAATGGGCCGGGCAGTATACCTTTATGGGCAGACTTATATGACTTTATCGTGTCCCAGAATGGGCCAGTATACCTTTATGGGCAGACTTATATGACTTTATCGCGTCCCAGAATGGGTCGGGCAGTATACGTTTATGGGCAGACTTTTATGACTTTATCGCGTCTCAGAATGGGCCGGGCAGTATACCTTTATGGGCAGACTTATATGACTTTATCGCGTCCCAGAATGGGCCAGGCAGTATACCTTTATGGGCAGACTTATATGACTTTATCGCGCCCCGTAGCGGCCGCAAGATACCTTTATGGGCAGACTTATATGACTTTATCGCGTCCCAGAATGGGTCGGGCAGTATACCTTCGTGGGAAGACTTTTTATGAATTCGACGTGTCCCGCAAATGGGTCGGGTTAAGTTATCACGTATGGATAATCAAAGTGAACTTCAAAATGAGACTTCCCTCCATAAAGGGTCGGATTATGTTATGCAAGATACGCAAGTTATGTGTTTATGAACTTAATGATTTGTTTTCCTAAGAAGGTATTTAAGAATTTGATTATAATACTTATTGAAAATGGACAAAGATAATAATGTGTGATTAAGTTCATGAGTTGTAATGGCACAAGAGATCCGATATTTACTTTTATACTTTCCTCGTTATTCTTTTGTACAGCTTATGATTTGTTTATCAGACCTTATTTTCCGTTCCATATTCTGCACTGTCAGATCGACTTTTCGCGGTTTGCGTTCATGCCATGCGTATTAGGTACACAGGTTGGTGATCCTTGCTCTTAGGATCTCTGTTCAGCATTTGGGGATAGTTCCGATGTTTCGGAGCTTGTCACTATGGCTAGATATATTCAGAGGTACGACGGGGCCTTGTCCCGTCATAGTTGTTGTTCAAAATCTTAGAGGTCTGTATTCATATGTGGGTTAGACTGCAAGGGTTGTATGTTGTTATACAGTGATATGTTATGGTGGTCGCCTTATCGGCTTTGCCTTTGTTTTTTGTTTTTTTTTTAAAAATGAGTGGTATTTATCTTCCGCGTTTTACTTATGTTGTATGAATAGAAGGGTGCCCAGGTAGGGCACCAGTCATGGGCCCGGGGTTCGGGGCGTGACAGAGTGGTATCAGAGCAGTTAGTCCTCGGCATGTCTACAGACCGTGTATAGTAGAGTCTTGTTTATCGGTGTGTTGTGCACCACATCTATAAACAGGAGGCTATAGTACATTTAGGATTGGTTTCCCTTCTTCTCACTCTGAGATCGTGCAATAGAGCTGTGTTGTTAGGGTAGTCTCTCCCTAACGTATTATTGTGATTGCAGCTTTGAGAAAGGCAACAGTGACCCAGAAAGGATTATATGGATTGCGTATCCAGGTTGGTAAAATTATCGTATAAATGGTATTAATATGATGTATATCTGTACGAGCGTATTTATTCGAGGCTATGTGTGTTTCCTAAAATGGTTATGAATTACCAAGAGTCGGTTAAGCCTTAGAAATTTCTTGGAAGGTGTGAAACAGTTTGTTGAATCCACACCTAGGCTTAATATATGTACTGATTTGGAATAGTCAGAAGGTAATGAACTGACTAAGAGTGTGATAGACTCTTAGAAGATCAGGTTCGATTGATTTAAGGACATACTATGTTGTTAGATTAAACTGTGTTATACGCTTAAGGGATTATGCGAATAATAATGGTATGTAGTAAATAGAGTTGTTGTGATTAAGACAACAGGGTTTTGAGATTATGAGAAGCTACTTTATCCGTATTTGGGGACTGATAATGTAAGTTTGGAACGTAGAATGATTGTGAACTTTAGAATATTGATGACCGCTGAGACCTTAGATGTATAAGACCTTCTCGGGTAGTAAGATTTATTTCAGACCAAGAATGAGAATTAAGTGCGATAATGGGTCGGGTTGTGGGCTGATTGGGGGTCAACCCGTGGCCAAATAGAGTGGGTCGGTTGGAGTGGGTCCTCTATGTGATAAGTCACGAGGTGCAAGGCTCAAGTCTAGTTAATCGTCAGACGAGTTCGTGGACGCGTTCCACCGTAACCGGTCGTGAGGGCGCGGGCGGCCTTAACGGAAATTGAATCTAAGTATAATGACCAAGTTTGGATATAGTAACTCCAAGGATTTGAAAACAGAAGCAATATGTGAGATTATGTACGTATACTAGAATAAGTTTGGAAGTACGAGAAGAGTGCGACAAGTAAGAAAAGAAGCGAACAAGTGTTAAAAGAATTGAAGTGTTTATAGTTATGACTAATGAAGGTACGAAAGGAGAATCCTTTTAGGCCATGAAAGGGAGTTAATAGTGGTGATACTCACCTTAGATTTGATTCCTCGTTTGGCTTTGACTTAGGTATATGCATGTGTGAGATTGTGGCCATATGTGGCATTATGGGTTTCGTAAGTATAGTAGTGAAGATATACCGGTGCATGTGTAGTTGGAGACTTAGAAGGAACATTCGGGACGAATGTTTCTAAGGGGGGAAGAATGTTACACCCCGAAATTTTCAAGGCAATGAGATAAGAACGTACGTGAGAAATTGAGATTTGAATTTTGAAAAGAATGAAAAATTTCAGAAAAATCCTCCGAACCTCGTGAAGGAAAAAGGTTTATAAAGTGGAGTTTGATTCTCAAATTTAATATTTGAGACTTAGAGAATATATTGGAATTATGGATTTTAATTTTCGTATTTTGTCATGTTGGGCCCACCCGGAAAATTTTACGTTTTTGTAGGGCCCACAAGTTTTTCGATATTTTGGCCAATTATGGACTTGTTGAGAGATAAAAATATTTTGGACGAATCATAGGGTGACACGTGGCACACCCCACCCCCTTGTCTTGGTCTTGGAAGACTTTGACTTTTTGACTTTAGATATTTTCATGAAAATGAAGACAAGTGGACAAGTGGGTCCCACCCACACTTGTCCACCATCTCACCCTCCACTTGTCATCATCCAAGCCTAGGTGATACATTATATATACATAGAGATGTCTTGCAAGACCTAGCCAACACTTAGCCATTCTTCATCAAGCAAATATATCTCCCTCTCCATTGCTCTCAACCTTAGGGCTAAAAATGGAAGAACAAGACTTCAAATCTTCCAAGCTTAGTTCATTATACAAGATTAAGGTCCATAACCAAGTGATTAGCAAGATTAAGCACCCTTAACCCCTAAATCTATGATTGGGCCGAAAATGGTGATGAAACCCTAGGGGTTTCCGTCGACTTTTTGGAAGTGAAACGTGAAGAGAATTTGCTCCCAATGTTGTAGGGGATACATATATGTAAGTGGAACTTGAAGAAGTGGAGCGAAACGAAAACTACGGGCCATTGTTTAGCATTCTGTCCGGGACATTTTTTGGCACAAAAATGAGGTAATAGTTCTTCTTAAATTAAGGTAATTGGATATTACTTATTGTTATATAGATGAATTCATGTTAAGGAAGAAATGGAAAATAAGATGTGTATGAGGTAGATATGTTGTTGGCCGATTTGAGGCAATTTTGTGCCCTTGGTTTCGTTTGTTATATGGTTGTTGTTATCCACACTTGTCGCATGTTAAAATAAGATAATATGGTTGTTGATAAGTTGGTATGTCATATATGGAAGTGTTGGAACTCGAATTGGAATAAAATAGATTAAGGAAAGAGTTATCGGATTGTAGTTGTTTTAGCCGAAAAACTGCCAAAAACTGTTAGACGTTGTCGTATCATTTTATGGACTGTTTTGGGCATGCATAATGCTGGAAAATAAGCCCCTAATATGCATGTTTAAGTTTAGTAGTTGCTAACGAAAGTCCTAAGGAAATAGGGGTGTGGAAAGGTGTTGAAACGCCTCACATTTTACCCTCGTTATTGTTGGATTACAGACTGTTTTTATGGGCTGATTTGTGGACTGTTTTGTATAACTGTGGGGCAGAATTTTACACGTCTAGTTAGGCGTGTAATCCCCTTTGGCTAACTGTTGGTTGCGCCTTAAATTTGGCTTGTTGGTTGATGAATACGGGCCTTGAAAAAAGTGGAAAAGTACGTAGAAACAAAGAAAGTGCTGCCCAAATTTCTGTAGAATAAGAGACCTAGAACTTAGTATTATTCCACGTTGATAAGCTAGGAGTTGATAGACATGTTATGGTTAATATAGGATGAAGTACTACATATATCATATCCTACTTGAAGGGTGGAATAGCTATCAAGGTTGAAGTACTTGGGAGCATTTTGCTACTTGTCGATAATCGTCGCGAGGTATGTGAACCTCTTCCTTATTTTGGCATGATTCTACGTATGAAATATACATGTGGTATTATTTTATGATTCATTCTACTCTTAGAAGTTAAGAGGTACGTATGTTGACTTACTCTATGTAAAAGGTATGTCTATGTAATCCTAAGTTCTTACCAAATCTTATGAGGGATGTTGGTAAGAGTCGTTAGGAAGTATTTGGAGTCGAGTTGACTTTGCTAATTTACTGCACTAATGAGAATAGGTATCGAACAAGCCATTGCAGCGTTAATAAAAATGTATCGACAATCAATTATATTAAAATAAGTAGAATTCTCCGTCTGCATAGAAACTAAGATAAGACAAAATTGTACTACATTTTCTAGATCATGACTGCTTTAATAAGATCGTTATAAACGAGTATAACCTATTCACAACTCATAAAAGTATATGTTACTTAATTTAAAAGAGTTTATGTTATGAAGTTTTAAGACTATGAACCTTGGTTTCTTAAAAGGTTATGAGACTTTACTTTTCAAGTTATGGGACTTGATTCTTAAAGAAATGAATGACTTGATTTAAAAAGTATGGTTGCCATGAATTATTTCAAAAGTTAAGCGGCTTGATTTCAAAAGAGAATGTAACTTGAGTTTTCAAAAGAAGAAGTTTATTGATTTAAAAGAGAATGAGTTTTATGATTCTTTTAAGTATGTATGTACGTAGTACTTTTGGGTTAATTTTCCCTAATATAATAAGAAATAAAAGTGTCTTAAGTTCTCTAATGTGAAAGGTTGTTATAATAGCTTTATAGGAAGTTGTTATAACGACTTAAGAAGAAGTGAAAAGATGGTTTAAAATGTTATGTAAAGAAGACTTTATCGCGTCCCAAAATGGGTCGGGCAGTATACCTTTATGGGCAGACTTATATAACTTTATCGCGTCCCAGAAAGGGGCCGAGCAGTATACCTTTATGGGCAGACTTATATGACTTTATCGCGTCCCAGAATGGGCCGGGCAGTATACCTTTATGGGCAGACTTATATGACTTTATCGCATCCCAGAATGGGCCGGGAAGTATACATTTATGGGTAGTCTTATATGACTTTATCGCGTCCCAGAATGGGCCGGGCAGTATACCTTTATGGGCAGACTTATATGACTTTATCGCGTCCCAGAATGGGCCGGGCAGTATACCTTTATGGGCAGACTTATATGACTTTATCGCGTCCCAAAATGGGCCGGGCAGTATACCTTTATGGGCAGACTTATATGACTTTATTGCTGTTACACCCCGTAGTTCCAGGGTATGTATGTGAGGACGTACGTACGAGAATACGACATTAAAATTGGAAAGGAAGAAAAATGTGATTTTTCGACGGAAAAGTTTCCGAATTTTGTGAAGGAAAAAGGTTCGTTAATGGGAATTGGATTCCCAGATTTGGTATTTTTACTTCTTGGAATATTAGAGAATTATGGAATAATATTTCCGGAATTGGTCACGTGGGGCCCACGGGAGAAATTTACGGTTTTGTGGGGCCCACTTTGTTTTCGAGATTTTGGCCATTATGGATATTTTCGGGAGATTAAATATTTTGGACGAATAGGAGGGAGACATGTGTCACCCCCCTAGGTGGCTCTTGGCCGAAATTACTTGACAAGTGGCAAGACAAGGATATTTTTTTAGTGTGGACAAGTGGCTTGTGGGACCCACACACACTTGTCCCCAATCTCAACCACACACTTGCCTTCATCCTAGCCCTTGGTTGTCCTATATAGGCACCCTTAGTTGATGAAATCTTCCACACTTATACATTTCTAGACTTGAGAAAAATCCCTCCCTCCCTTGACCTAGAGCTCTCGGCCATGGTGCCATTTCTTGAGCAAAATTTGTGCAACAATTCTTAAACTTTTAAGTGTTCTTCCTTAAGGTGTTAGGAAGATGGTGAACCAAGAGTTAGACAAGATTCCACACCCCTAACCTCTAATTGTTGCCTTGGCCGAAACTTGCTAAGATTGGAACCCAAGTGTTCTTCACTTTTTGGAGTTGATTCTTGAAGAGAAGTTGGTTAGGAGCTTCTATGGGTTGCTTGTAGAGGATTGGAACGTAAGTATTTGGAGCTAAACTTGCTAAGGAGCGACTTTAAGTTCTTGGTTATTTTTGGGCTTTTTGAGGTAATGAACCTTAACCTCTTTGTGAAGTTGATTAATATGTATATTGGAAGTATTATGGAGTATAAGATATGTGGAGTAAGGTTTGGAAAGATTTGGATCTTGTTAACTTATTAAATGGAGAATTGGCAAGTAAGCCATCAAAATGGTAAAAACGTATCTTACTTGCTAAGAAGTTAATAACAAAGTAACTATAACTTATATTAAGATTGGAATATAAGTTGGAAGACTAATGAAGTAATTGGATAAGTGAAATTGTAATAGTTGGCCAAGGACCCCACTAAGGATTTGTATTTACTTTGGACTGTATTTACTTTGGACTGTATTTACATTGGACTGTATTTACATTGTTGTTAAGGGGAAGATTGTTAATCGCGTCCGTTTGGGCGTGTGATCCCCTTCGTTAATTGTTGTTGTTGTTGTTAAGGGGAAGATTGTTAATCGCGTCCGTTTGGGCGTGTGATCCCCTTCGTTAATTGTTGTTGTTGTTGTTGTTAAGGGGAAGATTGTTAATCGCGTCCGTTTGGGCGTGTGATCCCCTTCTTTAAATTTCGGAAATTGTTGCGCCTTATTTATATGGCATGTTGGTTACGGTTATCGGGCCTTGAAAAAGGTGGAAAAGTACGTAGAAGCAGGGGAAGTGATGCCCGATTTTCCGTATAATTAGAGGGCTTTTAATTGGTATAAGTCTTCAATGGTAAGTAAGGTTTGATAGAAGTACTATGACCATTTTAAGATTGAAGTACTACGTGTGGCGTGATCTACTTGGCTTAAGGAGTAGCCGACATAGTTGAAGTACTTGGAGCGTTTTGCTATTTGTCGATAATCGTCGCGAGGTATGTGAACCTCTTCCTATCCTTTCTAGCATAATTGTTGTGAACTATGTAGTACGGTGAGCGTCGTGTGCTAAGCAATTTGGTTGGTTTAAAACATAAAGTGTTATAATAGCTTTATGGGAAGTTAGTTATAACGACTTTATGTAGGTAAAAGAATGGTTTGTTGATTTTAAAAGGCAAGAGACTTGACTTATATTTGACTTGTTATAATATTAAGGACTTGGTTTGTGTTAAAAAGTTGTGAAACCGCATTTATGAGAAATGGGTAATTGGGTTTTAAAAGGAATAAGTTATATTGATTTCGGAAATGAGAATAAGTATCGAGCAAACCACTGCAGCGTTAATAAAGGAAAATGTATTGACTAATTAATTATTATTAAAACCAGTAGAAACCTCCATCTGCATAGAAGCTAAGATAAGACAAAATTATATTACATTTCCTAGATCATGGCTGCTTTAATAAGATCATTATAAACAAGTACTGATTTTCTTAAAATTCCAAAGTAAGGAACTTGATTTCTAAAAGAAAGGAGACTTGAGGAATTGAAGTATAAATTGGTTTAAAAAGAAGGTATGTAAATTGATTTTTGTTTTACTTAAAAAGATAGTTACTCTATTTTGATACTACGGGTATCGTGTGACCTTTATAAAAGAAATGGATATGTTGAAAGAATTTAAGTACGTAGTACCTTGGGGTTAAAACCCGGATTTGTGGTCATAAAATGAATGTCTAAAAGTATGTTGAACTTGCCTATGCTTGTGGTGATAGCCTTTGTTGTGCAAGTGTTGTATTTATGTGCTCTGGCGTCTCTCGATGGAGGTCGACTATCCGGTTGATTGATGGACATGATGACACGTTGTGTGGCCCACTAGTATGCTTCCATTATGATTGTTATCATGTTATTTCCTTTGGACATACCGACACGATGGGTGACCGGGTATGCTTCCATTAAGTGTTATCTTGTTATTTGCTTTGGACATACTGACACGTTGGGTGGCCACGAGTATGCTTCCATTATGATTGTTATCTTGTTATTTGCTTTGGACATCTTGCGTGTTGGGTGGCGCGAGTATGCTTCCATTATGATTGTTATCTTGTTATTTCCTTTGGACATACTGACATGATGGGTGGCCCACGGTGTTATACCCCGTATTTCCAGAGTATGTACGTAAGGGAATACGTACAAAAGGTTAGCCTTAAAAAGTTAGGCTTGGACGAAAATTATTGGGCACAACTCACAAAACGATTGGTTTTCCGACGAAACGTTTCCACAGCTTTCATAGGATAAATTCCGGCTATGTCATTTCTTATTTTTGCGGATTTTTCCGAGAGACGTAACACTTTGGACCAATGAGAGGGCGACACTTTCCACCCTCTCATTGGTGGACTTGTCACGGCAATAGGGCCGATTGGATGACAATCCTTGTCATAAAGTTGGATAGATATTTTGTGTGCAAGTTGGCTAGGTACACTTGCCCTAATCTTGACCTTACACTTGCCTAGCACTTGGCTAAATCTTGGCCATTGGTTGGCCATGTCTTGACCTATAAATACCCCTCTTGAGATGAAGAGTTCTTCATCCACTAAAGCTTTCAAGTCTTGAAAAATCCTCCTCTCCACTTGTGAGCAATTCGTCAAACACCCTCCCCTTTGAGTGAAGTTTTGGCGAGGCCCTTCCCTCTAGCCTAGCGAAACCTACCCCCTTGGTAGGAAAGTTGCCTTCTAGTATTGTTATAATGCCCAATTTAACCTAGCCCAAATTCCTTAGTACTTAGTAGAAGTTGTGGGAAACTTAAGGATTCTTGGGGCGCTGAGCTTTGGATTAGGAGCTAAACCTCGCTCGGGATCGACTTTTACTTGGATATTATTGGGCTTATCGAGGTATATAATCCTAACCCTCTTTTGTAATTAGAGAGTGCATCTTGTAGAAGTATTGAAATAAGTATAAATACTTAGGAGGTTATTAAGAATAGAATTGAACTGTAACACCTTAGAAGGGTATAAAAGAAGATTATCTGACTGTACTTACATGGGAATTTGTTTTCTGATGAACTTATATAGCTCATGGGTAGGGTTGTGCTGCCCGACTTTCCGTAGAATTGA
Organism: Przewalskia tangutica; assembly: GCA_029844215.1. Taxonomy (NCBI): domain Eukaryota; kingdom Viridiplantae; phylum Streptophyta; class Magnoliopsida; order Solanales; family Solanaceae; genus Przewalskia; species Przewalskia tangutica. Next base: position 74,459,909 of record CM056727.1, read on the forward strand.
GGACCCTCTGTTTAGAACGACCTACTGAGAATAGTCTAGACTTTGATAGATGTGCGTGACTATTATAGTGATTCTCTCGCGACATACTCGACTTGGCGGTGGATTTCGTAGAGAAGGTATGTGATTCTTCCTATACTCTTGAGCATGATATTTTAAGTATATATAGTACGGTAGGCGTACATATGATAATCGGCAATGTCTTTTGACTTAAGCTGAATAATAAGAACCTTGAAGTATGTCAAAAGAATAATGAATCATTTTTAACGGAAGAGTAATATTTGGTTCTAAACAAAAGCTTAAGAGTTATACTAGCTTTATGGGAAGTTAGGTATAACAACTTAAGAATGATAAAAGGCTGTTTACTTGTTTGTTTATAAAAGCCTTGTATTGATTTACATTAAGTGTAGTAAGATTGGTTGATAGGTAGACATACTATGATCTGCATGTGTTAATTGGCTTGTAATGTTGTGAAAGGGTCATTCTTGTTGTGCTTACGTTGCTAACAGGTAAGTCCGTTGATCTTGTTATTGTATCACCTACCCTCGACTTGTTATCAGGGCTTGCCACCGCGATGCGGTCTATACGGCTATCACGGTCTATGAGACTATGCGAGCTGCGGCGTGCTCGAGATTGATCATTCGGGTGATTAGCGTCACGAGGATGCCACATGCGGTCCATGGGACTACGCGGTCTTTTGAGGCTATGCGGTGCGGAAGTCGGGAGAGTACAGGGCTAGCTACCCCGTCACGGGAATACCTCATGCGAATGCGTGTGTGACTATGCGATGCGGAAGTCGAGGACTAGGCACGCAGAATGATACTATGGCGGTTGGCCTTGCTTCGATCATTCACGGCCTAGACTAGACCGGTTACAGTTTTCCTATTCCTGTTATTATTGTGATGTGGCACTATGTGCAATTGAACTGAATGTATTTGTGAAAAGGTTTTAAATACTTTGATTTCATTTAAAGTACTTTATAGTTTCACATACTTGGTACTGTTATCTTGACCTCGCCCGGAAGTGCGTTAAATCCGCGAGTTCTAGAGGAAGCGGTGCTAGATCCACATCCTAGGATCTCTACGTGGGTGTTAGGAGCTCCACTCTCTGGAGGCTCTACTTTTGGGTATGATCTCCTGTTGTAGATAGTTTTGTACAGACAGGTATGGCGGGGCACTGTCGCCATAGTTGTTATTTCCTTGAGTGCGTAGTCTGTTATGCAGTTGGGATATAGCGCAAAAACTTGGTTTATGTATATACGAAAGGCAATCTTTTCATCGAGATAAAATGTTCTAGTTATATCATGTTTCATGTCTTGTTTTATATTCTGATTGTTCTCGATGTATGACTACTTGGGTGCGGGTAAGGCACGATCCACGAACCGGGCGAATCGTGACCTGCGGGTATCTTAATTAGGAGTGTTATTTTGTTATTTGCTTTGGACATACTGACACGTTGGGTAGCCCACGAGTATGCTTCCATTATGATTGTTATCTTATTATTTCCTTTGGACATACTGACACGATGGGTGGCCCACGGGATGCTTCCATTAGGAGTGTTATCTTGTTATTTGCTTTGGACATACTGACACGTTGGGTGGCCCACGAGTATGCTTCCATTATGATTGTTATCTTGTTATTTCCTTTGGACATACTTACACGATGGGTGGCCCACGGGTATGCTTCCACTAGGAGTGTTATCTTGTTATTTTCTTTGGACATACTGACACGTTGGGTGGCCCACGAGTATGCTTCCACTATGAGTGCTATATTGTTATTTCCTTTGGACATACTGATACGATGGATGGTCCACGGGTATGCGTCCATTAGGATGGTTCCATGGCCATGCTTATACTGAGGTAAGATGTTGGGGCATGCAGCCGTTGTGCGGGTTAAATTCCCGGGTTATATTTGAGTGATGACTTTACGGGCGTGAGTCCCTGACTTGACATGACTGCTAATATATATTGTGTAATGTAGTTTGGTTATCATACATGTCTCCTATTTTATATAGACTGTTATGATTTCATTTACAGTATTTTTCAGTTTCACATACTTGGTACCTGTTGTATTGACCTCCTCCGGGGGGCTGCGTTCATGCCGCAGGTAGAGGTACACCAGTTGTTGATCCTCGCTCTTAGGATCACGGTTCTGCGTATTGGGAAGCTCCGTTTCTCCGGAGGCTTATCTTTTGGTATAGTCCCATGTCATTGTAGGTACTTGTACATTCAGGGGTATGGTGGGGCCCTGTCCCGTCATAATTGTTATAAAAACTCTTAGAGGTCTGTAGTACTGTTGTGGGCAGGGTTTGTAAAAGATGTAACTGTTCGATTATATATATACATGCAGAAAGGTGACCGTTTTGGTTAGCCTGTTTCTTTTCATATTGTTCATATGTTTAAGTTTTTAATTCCGTTGATTTTCTCTGATGTTGTATCACTAGGGTGCCCGGGGTAAGGCACCAGTCGCGGGCCCGAGGTCGGGTCGTGACAAAAGTGGTATCAGAGCAGTTAATCCTCGGAAAGTGTCTACAGACCGTATCTAGTAGAGTCTTGATTATCGGCGTGTTGTGCACCACACCTATAATCAAGAGGCTACAGGATATTTAGGATTGGTTTCTATTCTTCTCACTCTGAGATCGTGCCTTAGAGTTGTGTTATAAGTTGGACTCCCTCGGACGTATTCGTATGTACCAGTTATGCCTCTACGCAAGGCAACCAGAGCCCAGGAGGGCAAGGCAGCAGAGGGAGTTGCGAATAGAGAACAGAGGGTTACAATGGTAGGATTATGATTAGAGCGACAAAGAGAAAGTAAGGCAGTACTTACAGAGATATCTTTAGCCCTTAAGAGACTTGTTTTTGTTGTCATGGTAGATACAGGTTGAGTGCTATGTACGGATAGCATTGTGTAAATTGTGATTTAGAAAACATGGGTAGTTGAAAAGGTAAGTATGGGGACATGGAAGGTGTGAACCTTAGAATTTATAACAGTTAGGACCTTGGATGCAAGGCCGTCTTGAGTGGATGATTTTACGGTTGGTCTTTGTCGAAGTACTTGGTATGCGTGAAATATATTGTGGGATAATTCCATGGGTAGTGTGAGATGGAAGTGGTAGGTTTCATGGCGTGAATTAGTAAGATTGTTCCGGATCGGGGAACAAGAGTTTGGCGCGATAGCGGGTCGGGTTGAGGCCAGATCGCGGGTCAACCCGACCAGAATGGCGGGGGTCGATTCGAGTGGTCGCCAGGTGGTAGGGTCACGAGGGTGCTAGGCCCAAGTTTAGGTAACCATCGTATGAGTTCGTGGATGTGTTCGACCAGAATCGGATCGTGAAGGCCGGGAATGGCCTTGAAGGAATTTGAGGCTAGTAAGATGACCAAGTTGGAGGTAGTGACTCCAAGGTTTTGAAAACTGAAGCGATGACTGGAGTATGGTATGTGTACTAGAAAGAGTTCGGGTGTACGAGTAGGGTACGACGAGTAAGAAAGGAAGCGAACATGTATTAAGATGATGGAAGTGATCTTTTTTGTGAAGTGAAGGTGCGAAGAGAGTATCCTTTGGACCAGGAGTAAGAGTTAGTGTAGTTTTACATCTTAGAGGTGATTCCTCGTGGGCTTGGATTTGGGTTTCGCGCGTATGTTATTTTATGGCCATTGGTGGCATGATTAGTTTTGTAAGTATAGTAGTGAAGACTATACCGGCGCATGTGTGTTTTTGAGACTTAGAAGGAACATTCGGGACGAATGTTTCTAAGGGGGGAAGAATGTTACACCCATTAGTTCCAGGGTATGTATGTGAGGACGTACGTACGAGAATACGACATTAAAATTGGAAAGCAAGAAAAATGTGATTTTTCGACGGAAAAGTTTCCGGATTTTGTGAAGGAAAAGGGTTCGTTAATGGGAATTGGATTCCCAGATTTGGTATTTGGACTTCTTAGAATATTAGAGAATTATGGAATTTTATTTCCGGAATTGGTCACGTGGGGCCCACGGGAGAAATTTACGGTTTTGTGGGGCCCACTTTGTTTTCGAGATTTTGGCCATTATGGATATTTTCGGGAGATGAAATATTGTGGATGAATAGAAGGGCGACACGTGTCACCCCCCTAGGTGGCTCTTGGCCGAAATTACTTGACAAGTGGCAAGACAAGTGGCCTTGTCTTGCAAGATATTTTTTTAGTGTGGACAAGTGGCTTGTGGGACCCACACACACTTGTCCCCAATCTCAACCACACACTTGCCTTCATCCTAGCCCTTGGTTGTCCTATATATGCACCCTTAGTTGATGAAATCTTCCACACTTAGACATTTCTAGACTTGAGAAAAATCCCTCCCTCCCTTGACCTAGAGCTCTCGGCCATGGTGCCATTTCTTGAGCAAAATTTATCCAACAATTCTTAAACTTTTAAGTGTTCTTCCTTAAGGTGTTAGGAAGATGGTGAACCAAGAGTTAGACAAGATTCCACACCCCTAACCTCTAATTGTTGCCTTGGCCGAAACTTGCTAAGATTGGAACCCAAGTGTTCTTCACTTTTTGGAGTTGATTCTTGAAGAGAAGTTGGTTAGGAGCTTCTATGGGTTGCTTGTAGCGGATTGGAACGTAAGGATTTGGAGCTAAACTTGCTAAGGAGCGACTTTAAGTTCTTGGTTATTTTTGGGCTTTTTGAGGTAATGAACCTTAACCTCTTTGTGAAGTTGATTAATATGTATATTGGAAGTATTATGGAGTATAAGATATGTGGAGTAAGGTTTGGAAAGATTTGGATCTTGTTAACTTATTAAATGGAGAATTGGCAAGTAAGCCATCAAAATGGTAAAAACGTATCTTACTTGCTAAGAAGTTAATAACAAAGTAACTATAACTTATATTAAGATTGGAATATAAGTTGGAAGACTAATGAAGTAATTGGATAAGTGAAATTGTAATAGTTGGCCTAGGACTGACTAAAGGATGTATTTACTTTGGTATGCTTACTTTGGTTGTATTTACATTGGACTGTATTTACATTGTTGTTAAGGGGAAGATTGTTAATCGCGTCCGTTTGGGCGTGTGATCCCCTTCGTTAATTGTTGTTGTTGTTGTTAAGGGGAAGATTGTTAATCGCGTCCGTTTGGGCGTGTGATCCCTGTCACGACCCGTTCCGGGGCCCGTGACTGGTGCCTTACCCGGGCACCCAAGTAGTCATACATCAGAGTAATCAGCGGAATATAAAAACAAGACATGAAACAGTTGTAAAAGAACCACGCTTTTATGTGAGAAAAAGTCGCCTTTCGGCATATATACATAAACGTAGTTTTTGCGATTACATCCCAACTGCAAATGGGACTACAGACCTAAGAAAGTAAACAACTATGGCGGGACGGGCCCCGCCATACCCGATCGCACAAAACTAACTCTGACGGGAGATCATACAAAAAGTAGAGCCTCAGGAGAAGATGGAGCTCGGCACCAACGTAGAGATCCTAAGAATGTGGATCTAGCACTGCTTGCCCCTGCGGCATGAACGGCCCGAAGGAGGTCGATCAACGGTACTAAGTATGCGAAATCGTAAAGTACTTAATGAAAACATTTCATTTTTAAAAATCGGTTTACATATATGTATGAAACAACGAGGTATGCGCATAGTGCCACATCATAAACAAGAGCAACAATAGGTAAATCAGATGTGTCTTTCCTAGGCTGCGAATGATCGAAGCGAGGCCAATTTCCCATAGTATCATTAAGCAAGCCTAATCACGGACTCCGTAGTCCGCATAGGCCACTCACGTGAGCTGCGTAGAGGCATAACCCCGCGTCGAGGGTAGCTACTCCTCGACATCGCCTGGACTCGTAGTCGCGTGGCCCACATGACCGCGTGAGGTATAACCCGCGCTAACACGGAACTCTCGCGGCTCACATAGGTCACCTGAGACCGCGTGAGGTGTCCTCGTATCATAGTCACCTGATTGCACGAGGTATACCAGCGTCGGAGGCAACAACCCCGTGATTTGTCAAGAGGTGAGTGATATAATACTAACATAACGACTTATCGTTAAACACATAAGCACAAGAATACTTTTATACAAACGTTACAAGACACTAACACACATAACATCATATCATGTCTACTTATCAAACCATTTTATTATTCTTTCCATAAATCAATGTAAGTCTGTTATAAACACATAAGTAAACTGTTCCTTTTATCATTCTTAAGTTGTTATACCTAACTTCCCATAAAGCTAGTATAACTCTTAAGCTTTCTGTTTAAAAACCAATTAGTTCTCTTCTGTTAAAAAAAATGATTCAGTATTCTTTTGAAATGCTTTCAGATCCTTATTATTCAGGCTTAAGTCGCGAGACATTGCCGTAAGTATTATTCAGGCTTAAGTCGCGAGACATTGCCGTAAGTATTATTCAGGCTTAAGTCAAAGACATTGCGTGTAGTTATTATTCGATTAACACTCAAATGCGTCTAGTACTATATATATATTTAAAATATCATGCTCAAGGGTATAGGAAGAATCACATACCTACCGTGAAAACCTCGCCAAGTCGAATATGTCGCAGAAGAATCGACTATAACGATCAAATCGTCTATCAACGTCTAGTGATCTTGTATAAAGCTTTAAGAAGAGGGTTCTCTATTCTATGGGAATTTGGGCAGCACTTCCCTACCCGGTAAGCTATACGATCTCTTGAAAAAAATCTATGTAGTACAGTTCAATTATTCATCTTTTAAACCCTTCTATTGTGATAACAGTTCAATTCTATTCTGTAATATTCTTCTAAGTATTTAATACTTAATTCTATACTTCTACAGTATGTATTCTTATATACAAAAGAGGGTTAGGATTATTTACCTCGGTAAGCCCAATAATATCCTAGGTATAAGTCAATCCGGAGCAAGGCTTAGCTCACAAGTTATACGCTCAGATAGCTCGAGAAACCTTAGAAGTTCTTCAACTTCTACTAAGAACTAAGGGATTTGGGCTAGGGTATTTTGGGCATTATAACAATACTAGAAGGCAACTTTTCTACCAATGGAGGGTAGATTTCGGCTAGGCTCGGGGGAGGGTTGCCTCGGCCAAGCTTACTCAAAGGGGGGGTGTTTTGGACGAAAAAAAAGGCTCAAGGGAGAGGGAAGGATTTTCAAGACTTGGAAAAGAATTTGTGGATGAAGAACTCTTCATCTTAAGGGGGTATTTATAGGTCAAGGGATGGCCAACCAATGGCCAAGATTATGCCAAGTGCAAGGCAAGTGTAAGGTCAAGATTTGGGCAAGTGTACCTAGCCAACTTGCACACAAAATATCCTACCAACTACTTGACAAAACAAGCCACTCCATTCGGCCATATAGACGCCTCACGTCCACCAATTGGAGGGTGACAAGTGTCGCCCTCCCGTTGGTCCAAAATGTTTCGTCTCTCGGAAAAATCCGCAAAAATTAGAAATGGCATAGCCGGAATTTATCCTACGCGAGTCTTGTAAAACATTTCGTCGGAAAACGATTCCTTGAGTGAGTTGTGCCCAAAAACGTGTCATGCCTAAACTTTTAAGGCCAAACTTTCGTACGTACGCCCTCACGTACATACTCCGGAAATACGGGGTATAACAATCCCCTTCGTTAATTGTTGTTGTTGTTGTTAAGGGGAAGATTGTTAATCGCGTACGTTTGGGCGTGTGATCCCTTTCTTTAAATTTCGGAAATTGTTGCGCCTTATTTATATGGCATGTTGGTTACGGTTATCGGGCCTTGAAAAAGGTGGAAAAGTACGTAGAAGCAGGGGAAGTGCTGCCCGATTTTTCGTAGAATTAGAGGGCTTTTAATTGGTATAAGTCTTCAATGGTAAGTAAGGTTTGATAGAAGTACTATGACCATTTTAGGATTGAAGTACTACGTGTGGCGTGATCTACTTGGCTTAAGGAGTAGCCGACAAAGTTGAAGTACTTGGAGCGTTTTGCTATTTGTCGATAATCGTCGCGAGGTATGTGAACCTCTTCCTATCATTTCTAGCATGATTGTTGTGAACTATGTAGTACGGTAGACGTACATGTGCTAAACGAATTTGGTTGGTTTAAAACATAAAGTGTTATAATAGCTTTATGGGAAGTTAGTTATAACGACTTTATGTAGGTAAAAGAATGGTTTGTTGATTTTAAAAGGCAAGAGACTTGACTTATATTTGACTTGTTATAATATTAAGGACTTAGTTTGTGTTAAAAAGTTGTGAAACCGCATTTATGAGAAATGGGTAATTGGGTTTTAAAAGGAATACGTTATATTGATTTCGGAAATGAGAATAAGTATCGAACAAACCACTGCAGCGTTAATAAAGGAAAATGTATTGACTAATTAATTATTATTAAAACCAGTAGAAACCTCCATCTGCATAGAAGCTAAGATAAGACAAAATTGTATTACATTTCCTAGATCATGGCTGCTTTAATAAGATCATTATAAACAAGTACTGATTTTCTTAAAATTCCAAAGTAAGGAACTTGATTTCTAAAAGAAAGGAGACTTGAGGAATTGAAGTATAAATTGGTTTAAAAAGAAGGTATGTAAATTGATTTTTGTTTTACTTAAAAAGATAGTTACTCTATTTTGATACTACGGGTATCGTGTGACCTTTATAAAAGAAATGGATATGTTGAAAGAATTTAAGTACATAGTACCTTGGGGTTAAAACCCGGATTTGTGGTCATAAAATGAATGTCTAAAAGTATGTTGAACTTGCCTATGCTTGTGGTGATAGCCTTTGTTGTGCAAGTGTTGTATTTCTGTGCTACCGCGTCTCTCGATGGAGGGTCGGCTATCTGGTTGATTGATGGACATGCTGACACGTTGGGTGGCCCACGAGTATGCTTCTATTATGATTGTTATATTGTTATTTCCTTTGGACATACTGACACGATGGGTGGCCCACGGGTATGCTTCCATTAGGAGTGTTATCTTGTTATTTGCTTTGGACATACTGACACGTTGGGTGGCCCACGAGTATGCTTCCATTATGATTGTTATCTTGTTATTTGCTTTGGACATACTGACACGCTGGGTGGCCCACGAGTATGTTTCCATTATGATTGTTATCTTGTTATTTCCTTTGGACATACTGACACGATGGGTGGCCCACGGGTATGCTTCCATTAGGAGTGTTATCTTGTTATTTGCTTTGGACATAGTGACACGTTGGGTGGCCCACGAGTATTCTTCCATTATGATTGTTATCTTGTTATTTCCTTTGGACATACTGACACGATGGGTGGCCCACGGGTATGCTTCCATTAAGAGTGTTATCTTGTTATTTGCTTTGGACATATTGACACGTTGGGTGGCCCACGAGTATACTTCCATTATGATTGTTATCTTGTTATTTCCTTTGGACATACTGACACGATGGGTGGCCAGCGGTATCTTCACTAGGAGTGTTATCTTGTTATTTTCTTTGGACATCTTGACACGTTGGGTGGCCGAGTATCTTCCACTATGAGTGCTATATTGTTATTTCCTTTGGACATACCGACACGATGGATGGTCGCGGGTATCGTCCATTAGGATGGTTCCATGGCCATGCTTATACCGAGGTAAGATCTTGGGCATGCGGCCGTTGTGCGAGTTAAATTCGGGTTATATTTGAGTGATGACTTTACTGCGTGAGTCACGACTTGACACGATCGCTAATATATCTTGTGTCTTGTAGTTTGGTTATCATACATGTCTCCTGTTTTATATAGTATTATGATTTCATTCTGATATTTTCATTTTCACATACTTGGTACTGTTGTCTTGACCTCGGCCGAAGTGCGTTAAATCTGCGGTAGAGGTACACCAGTTGTTGATCCTCGCTCTTAGGATCACGGTTCTGCGTATTGGGAAGCTCCGTTTCTCCGGAGGCTTATCTTTTGGTATAGTCCCCTGTCATTGTAGGTACTTGTACATTTAGGGGTATGGCGAGACCCTGTCCCGTCATAATTGTTATAAAAACTCTTAGAGGTCTGTAGTACTGTTGTGGGCAGGGTTTGTAAAGGATGTAACTGTTCGATTTTATATATACATGTAGAAAGGTGATTGTTTTGGTTAGCCTGTTTCTTTTCATATTGTTCATATGTTTAAGTTTTTAATTCCGCTGATTTTCTCTGATGTTGTATCACTAGGGTGCCCGGGGTAAGGCACCAGTCGCGGGCCCGAGGTCGGGTCGTGACAATCGCGTCCCAGAATGGGTCGGGCAGTATACCTTTATGGGCAGACTTATATGACTTTATCGCGTCCCAGAATGGGCCGGGCATTATACCTTCGTCGGAAGACTTTTTATGAATTCGATGTGTCCCGTAAATGGGTCGGGTTACGTTATCACGTATGGATAATCAAAGTGAACTTCAAAATGAGACGTCCCTCCATAAATGGCCGGATTATGTTATGCAAGATACGCAAGTTATGTGTTTATGAACTTGATGATTTTTTCCTAAGAAGGTATGTAAGAATTTGATTATAATACTTATTGAAAATGGGCAAAGATAATAATGTGCGATTAAGTTCATGAGTTGTAATGGCACGGTAGGATCTGGTATTTACTTTTTATACTTGCCCCTGTCATTCTTTTGTACAGTTATGATTTGTTTACTGTACCTTATTTTCCGTTCCATATTCGGTACCTGTTGTACTGACCCCCTTCGGGGGGCTGCGTTCATGCCCGCAGGTATTAGGTACACAGGTTGGTGATCCTTGCTCTTAGGATCTCTGTTCAGCATTTGGGGATAGTTCCGATGTTCCGGAGCTTGTCACTATGGCTAGATATATTCAGAGGTACGACGGGGCCTTGTCCCGTCATAGTTGTTGTTCAAACTCTTAGAGGTCTGTATTCATATGTGGGTTAGACTGCAAGGGTTGTATGTTGTTATACAGTGATATGTTATGGTGGCAGCCTTATCGGCTTTGCCTTTGTTTTTGTTTTTTTTTAAATGAGTGGTATTTATCTTCCGCGTTTTACTTATGTTGTATGAATAGAAGGGTGCCCAGGTAGGGCACCGATCCTGAGCTTTGAGGTTGGGCGTGACAATAGTCTTGAAATTTGTTTTATGCGTTTTTGACATAAAAATAAGGTAAGAGTTCTTCTTCTTTTAAAGTAATTGGATATTACATGTTGTTATGTTAAAGGGATGAACTTGTGTTAAGAAATAAATGGAAAATAAGAAGTGTAAGTGATAGATGTGGTGATGGGCCGAGACTTGATATTTTCGGCATCGTTGGATTCGTTGGTTATTATTATTGTTATTTACACTTGTTGCATGTTAAAATGAAGTAATCTTGTTATTGATAAGTGATATGAAGTATATATAAGTGTTGAAATGTGAATTGGATTATAAAGAATTATGGAAAAGGGCTTTGGATTGTTGTTGTTGTTGTTGGCCGAAAACTGCCCAAAACTGTTAGACGTTGTAGTGTCATTTTAGGGACTGTTTTGGGGTGTTGTAATGCTGGAAAATCAGCCACCAATATGCATTTTTAATGTGGTGAATTGCTAATGAAAGTCCTAAGAAATAAGGGTGTTAAAGGCTTCACATTTTACCCTTATTGTTGATTGAATTGTGGACTATTTTTATGGACTATTTTGTATAGATTAAGGGGCCGAATTTTACACGTCAAGTAGGCGTGTAATCCCCTTTGGTTGATGTTTTTATTGTGCCTTAAATGGGGTTTGTTTGTTGATGGAAGTGGGCTTTGAAAAAGGTGTAAAAGTACATATAAACAGGGGAAGTGCTGCCCGGATTTTTATGAGAAAGGAGATTCATTATGTGGTATAAGTGTATACAAGTATTCATGAATTTGATAGACGTGTTGTTGTCACTATAGGTTGAAGTTCCTATTTGGGACTATTCTACTTGTCGTGTTGGTTAGTCGTCAATAAGGTATGTGAACCTCTTCCTTCTTTCTTTTGGCATGTTCTACGTATGAACCATAACTGTGGTATTGTTTCAAAAGTTATTCTACTCTTAGAAGTTAATGAGTATTCATGTTGTTAATTCTATGCTAAAGGCATGTCTAAATTATTCATAAGTCCTTACCAAGTCTTATGGGAGATGTTGGTAAGAGTTTTTAGGAAGTATTGGAGTCGAGTTGATCTTGCTAAGTTACATCACTAATGAGAAAAAGTATCGAACAAGTCATTGCAGCGTTAAATGAAAAAGCAATCGACAATCAATTATATTGAAATGAGTAGAATTTCCATCTGCATAGAAGCTAAGATATAACCAGTTCGTTTTACACTTTCTAGGTTCACAGCTAATTAGATAAGATCATTATCAATATATAACCTGCTAAAGGCTCATAAAATGGATTAATTTGGCAATTTGGACCGGTCATCATTATGCAAATGTATCCATAATGTTAGCCAGAGGAGCGAGACGAATTTAGATTATCGAGTTGGTACAGACGAGAAACGGTGTGTGAACTATCCTTTCCTCTTTTGAAAGTTGTTTGTTTGAAGTAAGTGTACGGTGGATGTACATTGTTTTATTGGATCTTAAACTTAAAATGATACTTGATGTGATAAGTATCTTGATTTACCAAATGAGGTTTTAAAATGATACTTGATATGATAAGTGTCTGGATTTTTCAAATGAGGATTTAAAAATGAAAGGTATGAGAGTGTCTCGGTATTTCTAAAAAGGAAGGCATGATATTGCCTTGGTAGTTCTAAAAGGGAAGGCATGGTATTGCCTTGGTTTTTTTCTAAAACGAAAAGATTATTATGTTATACCCCGTATTTCCAGAGTATGTACGTGGGGACGTACGTAGAAATTTTCGAACTACAAAGTGGCTTGGCCGAATTAATTTTGCTCACAACACCCGATTAGAGTCGTTTTTTGAAAGCGGTTTCCACGACTTTTGTTGGGAAAATTCCGGCTATGTCATATTTAATTTTTGCGGATTTTTGAGAGGCGAAACATTTTGGACCAGCGGGAGGGTGGCATGTGTCACCCTCACATTGGAAAGAGGTTAGACGGCCAAATGGCTAAGCTTGCACGTTTTTGTGCTTGTTTGGTCAAGGGGAGTTGGTAGGATATTTGTGTGTGGTAAATCTTGGCCCTACACTTGCACCACACTTGGCTCAATCTTGGCCATTGGTTGGCCTTGGCTTGTACTATAAATACCCCCCCTCTTTGAAGACTTTCTTCATCCTAAAAATATTTCTAAGTGTTAAATTCTCCCTCCCCTCTCTTGTGGTGTTCTCGTCCTAGCCTCCCTCTTCCCCTTGGCGAGAGCCCTCCCCTTGTGAAGGCCTTGTTGGCGAGAGTTCTACCCACTAGCCTAGTTGTCTCGTATAAATACCCCCTTTTGTGGTATAGAAATACTCTCCAAAGTATTGTTATAATGTCCAAATACCTTGGCCCAAATACCTTGTAGTATTCGAGTTATACTTATACAAAAAGCAGGAAAAATACCATTATACTTTCCTCGGTCTTAAAAAGCGAAACCACTAAAGAAAAACCTTCATAGTCGGTTGAAGTGTTTAGTAGAAGTTGAGTAGAACTTCTAAGGGTTGTTTGGAGCGGTTTGGAGCACTCGGAGTAGGAGCTAAACCTTGCTCGGTAGCGACATTAAACTTGGATAATTTTGGGCTTATCGAGGTAATTACTCTCGTCATACATTTGTAATTGGAAATTACATGTTGTTAGAATATATAGTTGAAGTATACTATATATAGAACTATACTTAGTATTGTGGCAATGTCTTTTGACTTAAGCTGAAGAATTAAGAATCGAATCGGCTGATCAGTAATTACATAGATGTATTCTGATGAACTTGTGTAGCATTCTTGTGTTGTAGAATTGTACTCGTCCGGTTAGATGTGTTAACCCCGGTTGGCTTGATAGCGGCCTCGATAAAGGAGGAGATTTCTGTTGTGGCGGAGAAGTCTGCCGAATTTTACGTAGAAAGTTCTGCGATGTTAATAAAGCGCGCGTGGCCTTATAGGTTGAAGTACTACGTGTGGCGCGAGTTACTTGGCTTAAGGAGTAGCATTGTTTGGAGCGTTTTGCTATTAGTCGGTACTCGTCGCGGTATGTGAACCTCTTCCTATCTCTTCTAGCATGATATGTGTGAACTATGTAATGCGGTGACGCGTACGTGTGTTAACTATGTTTGATTGTTTTAAAACATAAAGTGTTATAACGGCTTTATGGGAAGTTGGTTATAATGACTTTATGTAGGTAAGAAAATGGGTTGTGGTTTTCGAAAGGTAACTGATTTAATTATAACTGGCTTGTTATGTGTTAATGAAGAACTTGATGTATTTCAAAAGATTTGTGAATCGTTTTGAAAGAGGAGTAATATTTGGGTTTTGAAAAACTTAAGAGTTATACTAGCTTTGTGGGAAGTTAGGTATAACGGCTTAAGAATGTTTTACTGATTTCGGAAATCAGAATGTGTATCGACAAACCACTGCAGCGTTAATAACGGAAAATGTATTGACTAATGAATTGTATTATTAAAAACCAGTAGAAACCTCCATCTGCATAGAAACTAAGATGAGACAAAATGATATTACATTTTCTAGATCATGGCTGCTGTAATAAGATTGTATAAACAAGAATAAACTACTCACATGTTAGGCATATGTTTTAAGGGATTAGAACTATGAACTATGAAACCTTTCTAAAGCAAGAGACTTGAGTAATTGAAAGTAGGCAAACTGGAACTTAGGAAAAGAATGTTGTTACTTGATTTTTTAAAAGGAAAGTGTTCTGGTTTACTTAATAATGTGAATCACTCTAGTTTTATACTACGGGTATCGGGTGACTTTTATAAAAGGAATGTATCTCTTTTAAAAGGACTTAACGTACATAGTACTTAGGGTTAAAACCCGGACTATGATATAAAATGGAAGTACCTTGAGTTGTGTATAACTTGCCTACGCTTTTTGTTGTGTAACTTGCCTACGATTGGTGTTGTGTAACTTGCCTACGATTGTTGTTGTGTAACTTGCCTATGCTAGATGTTGTGTAGCTCGACTATGCTAGTTGAGATAGCATTTGTTGTGCAAGTGTTGATATCAGTGACTCCTGAGAAAGAATGGATCTTTTATGAAAGTTTAGAAGTATGGTAATTTGCTTGAGCTTGCTTGTGATAGCTGGTTGCGTGATATATTGTTATTGTGGTTACATGGACATGTCTACACCGATCTTTGTATTCGGGGCATGTGGCCATGCGGCGGGTTGATTACCGATATATGGTTATTCTTGTTCCATGGGCGTGTCTACACAATCTTTGTATTCAGGGGCATGTGGCGTGCGGCGGGGTTGACCACGATATATTGTTGTTGAGGTTACATGGGCATGTCTACACCGTCTTTGTATTCAGGGGCATGTGGCGTGCGGCCTTGTCATTATTGTTGCATCATGGACATGTCTACCGATCTTTGTATTAGGGGCACGCGGCCGTGATGCGAACATGATGGATGTTGTGGCGTGAGTCCCATGGTTATATTTGAGTGGTGACTTTGAGGCGTGAGTCCACGACTTGGCTTTTATGTTGCGTCTTGTATTTTGGTTATCATACATGTCTCTGTTTTATAGGCTATTATGATGTCATTCTGATATTTCTGATTCGCATACTTGGTACTGTTATCGACCTCCTCGGGGCTGCGTTCATGCCGCAGTAGAGGTACATCGATCGTTGATCCGCTCTTAGGATCACCGTTCAGCGTATTGGGAAGCTCGTTTCTCGGAGGCTTATCTTTTGGTATGTTTCCGAGTCGTAGGTTCTTGTACATTGGGTATGGCGGGGCCTGTCCGTCATAGTTGTTGTATAAATCTTAGAGTGCATGCTTTGTTGTGGCGGGGTTTGTAAAAAGGATAAGCGTCGGGCTTTTATATATATATATCTTGAAAAGCTGTTTGGTTGCTTTGTTTATTTAGTATGTCTCTCATTTCATGTTTAAAGTTTTTATTTCCGGTTTTCTCGATGTTGGATCACTAGGGTGCGGGGTAAGGCACGATCACGGGCGGATTGGGGTGTGACAAAGTGGTATCGAGCGATTAATCCTCGGAAGGTGTCTGCACCGTGTCTAGTAGAGTCTTGATTATCGGTGTGTTGTGCACCACATCTATAATCGAGGCTGCGAGACATTTAGGATTGGTTTCCATTCTTCTCATTACGAGATCGTGCCTTAGAAGGTGTTGTAAGTTGGACCCTCGGCGTATTTCGTTTTCACGATTATGCCTCGCATGGCGACGGCCGAGAAGGGCAAAGGCTGCCGAGGCTGCTAGTGTGGTTGAGGAGATGCGAGCGCGAGCGGTCGATGCGAGTAGTGTTTGACGTCGAGTTTTGCGACGCCCGGCCAGAGTTTAGAAGCGGCGGCGATGGCTGCGAGACTACGATACACGAGCCTCAGGTCCGCGGCACAGGCGGAGGTTAAGTACAAGGAGATGGCCCATGCGGCGGGATCGTGGCGAATATGAGGACAGTGGATCGGCGATTCAGTTCAGCGGCACGTGGTGCATCCGAAGCGAATAGTTTGAGGCTACGAGATTTTACGAGTTGTAGCGCGAGTTTCTGGTCGAGGCACGAGGATGATCCGCAAGAGTTCATCCGGCGATTCTGTGGATCGTAGGGTGATCAAGGCATCGGAGACCGAGTCGGTGGTCTAGGTTCGCGTCGGTGCGTGATACCGCGATCGGCGGTTTGATTCGTGGGAGCTATCGGGAGAGAATGCACTTAGGCCTTGTGGGACGAGTTCTCAAAGCTTTTCTTGCACACTTCTTGCCTCGCGAGATAAGGAGGGCTCGGTAAACGATTTTTGGTGTTGCGGCGAAGCAGGCGTGCGGTTGGAGTACAATGTGAGTTCGACTCATTAGCGGTATGTCCCGCATTAGTAGCTAGTATGGAGGACCGAGTGCACCGATATGTTCTGAGGCTCGATGATTACCTAGCGAGAGAGTTGTTGGTGTATCTCTTCACCGGGCATGGACATTGCCGCATGCGAGCTTATGCGCAGGGGTGAGGCGGAGAAATCGGCGGAATGACCAAGTCGGCGTAAGAGGCGAAGAGCAGGTCCTTTGGTGATTTTCGAGGCGGACCGCCTCGGCTGAACTAGTTATGCGCCTCCGCCATTTCCAGTGGTCTCCGCGACGCCGGGACCTTTGGGAGATTCGAGGCGGTCGGGGCTCGAGTTTGAATGTTCGGGAGTAGGGTGTTGGCGAATCGATCACCCTACCTCGGTGTGGTCGATGTAGTAGACGCGTTTCGAAGTGTCGTAGTACGAGGAGCTTGTTATTCTGCGGCCGTCGAGGGCCATGTGAAGAAGGCGTGCTTATAGGAGAGGTTCAGCGGACGACTCGGCCGAGGATCGATGGGCTGGTTCATCGCCTTCGATTATGCGCCTGCGGTGGCCTATGATTAGAGTGGAGGCGGTAGCCGGTATATCCTTAACCTCTAGAGTCTTGGTATCTTTGTTATGATGATCTCATTATTATGTGCTATGTGCGAATAGCGTTGTGTAAATTGTGAGTTAGAAAACATGGTTAGTTGGGAGGTTAAGTATGGGGTCATGGTAAGTGTGAACCCTAGACTATGTCACGATTGAGACCTTACAAGTGAGGTCGTCTTGAGTAAAAGATCTATATATATTTGTGTGATCAGTCCCTGGGTAATGTGAGATGGAAGTGGTAGCTTTCATGACTTGAATAGGTAAGATTGTTCGGATCGAGAACTAGAGAGTTGGCGTGATGGAGGGTCGGGTTGAGGGCGTGTTGCGTGTCAACCGTGGCGGGAATGAGGTGGGAGTCGGCTACGGGTGGTCCCGCCGGTGGTAGGGTCACGAGGGTGCTAGGCCCAGTTTAGATGACCATCGTGCGAGTTCGTGGATGCGTTCGACCGATGGTCGGGCGATGGGGCAGCCTATCGTGTTCTTGGTTAAGTCGTTCCTCGGCGGTGTTGGTGTTATGCGAAAGGTTGTAAGGCTGCACGGGGTGCCTACCTTCACCTTATGACAGACAGTGAAGCCCCGGTGGTGGCTATTTTCGTTTTCTAAGAATTTTACGAGCGAGTTGGGAACTTCGGTGAGTCTCAGATCGTATTCGCCTCGGGCGGTGTTTTGATGTCGGGGTATTTGTGAGGATCGTTGTCTCCTTTGGAGAGAAGTGTTTTGGCTACCATTTGTGTTCGGATGTCGTCTTGTGAAGCATTGTACGGTCGGAAGTGTAAGTTGACGGTCGATTGGTTCGATGTTGGCGAGGTTGGATAGTTAGTTCAGCTTGTTCCGGTAATGTGGATAGGGTGTACCGAGTTTTGGAAGCTGACGATGTCGGAAATGTGGTAAGAGTTCGAGTGTACGACAGCCTCAGGGATCGCAAGCAGCCCGGTACACTTTGTTGGGTCGCCTGAGAAGGTTAATGCCTCAGGCAAAGTGACAAATGTGGTACCTTTTGTTGGGTCGCTGGGCTGTGTGCGACATTATGAAATAGTGGTATCATTTCTTTTGTAAAGAGAAGGTCTGAAGGAAGTATATTGTAGGACCCGGAGAGGTGGTTGCGGTGATGTTAGAGGTGTTTCTCGTGGACTTGGATGTAAGTATTTTTGAGTGGGTGTTTCGCGGCGGATGTGGCGGGTTTGTTCTCGTAAGTATAGTAGTGAAGACTATCTTGGGCGCGTTGTTTTGAGCCTTAGAAGGAACATTCGGACGAATGTTTCTAAGGAGGAGAATGTTATACCGTATTTCGGTATATGCGTGGGGGCGTGCGTAGAAATTTTCGAACTACAAAGTGGCTTGGCGAATTAATTTTGCTCACAACACCCGATTAGAGTCGTTTTTTGAAAGCGGTTTCCACGACTTTTGTTGGGAAAATTCGGCTATGTCATATTTAATTTTGCGGATTTTTCGAGAGGCGAAACATTTTGGACCAACGGGAGGGTGACATGTGTCACCTCACATTGGAAGAGGTTGACGGCCAAATGGCTAAGCTTGCACGTTTTTGTGCTTGTTTGGTCAAGGAGTTGGTAGGATATTTGTGTGTGGTAAATCTTGGCCCTACACTTGCACCACACTTGGCTCAATCTTGGCCATTGGTTGGCCTTGGCTTGTACTATAAATACCCCTCTTTGAAGACTTTCTTCATCCTAAAAATATTTCTAAGTGTTAAATTCTCCTCCTCTCTTGTGGTGTTCTCGCCCTAGCCTCCTCTTCCCCATGGCGAGCCCTCCCTTGTGAAGGCCTTGTTGGTAGAGAGTTCTACCCACTAGCCTAGTTGTCTCGTATAAATACCCCCTTTTGTGGTATAGAAATACTCTCCAAAGTATTGTTATAATGTCCAAATACCTTGGCCCAAATACCTTGTAGTATTCGAGTTATACTTATACAAAAAGCAGGAAAAATACCATTATACTTTCCTCGGTCTTAAGCGAAACCACTAAGAAAAACCTTCATAGTCGGTTGAAGTGTTTAGTAGAAGTTGAGTAGAACTTCTAAGGGTTGTTTGGAGCGGTTTGGAGCACTCGGAGTAGGAGCTAAACCTTGCTCAGCGACATTAAACTTGGATAATTTTGGGCTTATCGAGGTAATTACTCTTGTTCTTACATTTGTAATTGGAAATTACATGTTGTTAGAATATATAGTTGAAGTATACTATATATAGAACTATACTTAGTATTGTGGCAATGTCTTTTGACTTAAGCTGAAGAATTAAGAATCGAATCGAATGTAATTACATAGATGTATTACTGATGAACTTGTGTAGCATTCTTGTGTTGTAGAATTGTACTCGTCCGGTTAGATGTGTTAACCCCTGGTTGGCTTGATAGCGGCCTCGATAAAGGAGGAGATTTCTGTTGTGGCGGGAGAGTCTGCGAATTTTACGTAGAAAGTTCTGCGATGTTAATAAGCGCGCTGTGGCCTTATAGGTTGAAGTACTACGTGTGGCGCGAGTTACTTGGCTTAAGGAGTAGCCGATTGTTTGAGCGTTTTGCTATTAGTCGGACTGCCGCGAGGTATGTGAACCTCTTCCTATCTCTTCTAGCATGATATGTGTGAACTATGTAAGATGCAGAGACGCATACGTGTTAACTATGTTTGATTGTTTTAAACATAAAGTGTTATAACGGCTTTATGGGAAGTTGGTTATAACAGCTTTATGTAGGTAAGAAAATGGGTTGTGGTTTTCGAAAGGTAACTGATTTAATTATAACTGGCTTGTTATGTGTTAATGAAGAACTTGATGTATTTCAAAAGATTTGTGAATCGTTTTGAAAGAGGAGTAATATTTGGTTTTGAAAAACTTAAGAGTTATACTAGCTTTGTGGGAAGTTAGGTATAACGGCTTAAGAATGTTTTCTTGATTTGGAAATCGAATGTATCGACAAACCACCGCGGCGTTAATAACGGAAAATGTATTGACTAATGAATTGTATTATTAAAAACCATTAGAAACCTCCATCCGCATAGAAACTAAGATGAGACAAAATGATATTACATTTTCTAGATCACGGTCACGTAATAAGATTGTATAAACAAGAATAAACTACTCACATGTTAGGCATATGTTTTAAGGGATTAGAACTATGAACTATGAAACCTTTCTAAAGCAAGAGACTTGAGTAATTGAAAGTAGGCAAACTGGAACTTAGGAAAAGAATGTTGTTACTTGATTTTTTAAAAGGAAAGTGTTCTGGTTTACTTAATAATGTGAATCACTCTAGTTTTATACTACGGGTATCGGGTGACTTTTATAAAAGGAATGTATCTCTTTTAAAAGGACTTAACGTACATAGTACTTAGGGTTAAAACCCGGACTATGATATAAAATGGAAGTACCTTGAGTTGTGTATAACTTGCCTACGCTTGTTGTTGTGTAACTTGCCTATGCTTGTTGTTGTGTAACTTGCCTATGCTTGCTGTTGTGTAGCTCGCCTATGCTTGTTGAGATAGCATTTGTTGTGCAAGTGTTGATATCAGGTGACTCGAGAAAGAATGGATCTTTTATGAAAGTTTAGAAGTATGGTAATTTGCTTGAGCTTGCTTGATAGCTTTGCGTGATATATTGTTATTGTGGTTACATGGACATGTCTACACCGACGTCAGATTCGGGGCATGTGGCTACGGCGGGTTGATTACCCGATATATGGTTATTATCGTTCCATGGGCGGTCTACACCGACGTCAGTATTCCGGCATGTGGCTACGCGCGGGTTGACCACCCGATATTGTTGTTGAGGTTACATGGGCATGTCTACACCGATGTCAGATTCGGTACGCGCCATGCGCCTTGTCATTATTGTTGCATCATGGACATGTCTACACCGATGTCAGTATTCGGCACGCGCCACGACGCGAACATGATGGATGTTGTGGGCGTGAGTCCCATGGTTATATTTGAGTGGTGACTTTGGCGGCGTGAGTCCACGACTGATCGCTTTTATGTTGCGTCTTGTATTTTGGTTATCATACATGTCTCTGCTTTATAGGCTATTATGATGTCATTTACTGATTTTACGCCGCATACTGTACTGTTAGATCGACCTCCCCGGGCCGCTCACGCCATGCGCAGTAGAGGTACATCGATCGTTGATCCCCTCTTAGGATCACCGTTCAGATTGGGAAGCTCCGCTTTCTCGGAGGCTTATCTTTTGTATGTTTCCAGTCGTAGGTTCTTGTACATTCGGGGTATGGCGGGCCTGTCCGTCATAGTTGTTGTATAAATCTTAGAGGTGCAGAGTAATTGTGGGCGGGGTTTGTAAAAGGATAAGCGTCGGGCTTTTATATATATATATACCAAGGCAAATTGTTTGTTGGCTGTTTATTTAGTATGTCTCTCATTTCATGTTTAAAGTTTTTATTTCCGCTGGTTTTCTCTGATGTTGGATCACTAGGGTGCCCGGGGTAAGGCACCAGTCACGGGCCCGGATTTCGGGGTGTGACATATTATATGTGATTGGTACATAATATGTTGGTACCACACATTTCTAAAAGGAAAAGTTTATTATATGTGATTGGTACATGATATATTGGTACCACACATTTCTAAAAGGAAAAGTTTATTATATGTGATTGGTACATGATATGTTGGTACCACACATTTCTAAAAGGAAAAGTTTATTATATGTGATTGGTACATGATATGTTGGTACCACACATTTCTAAAAGGAAAAGTTTATTATATGTGATTGGTACATGATATGTTGGTACCACACATTTCTAAAAGGAAAAGTTTATTATATGTGATTGGTACATGATATGTTGGTACCACGCATTTCTAAAAGGAAAGTTCATTTTAATATTTGGTACACGAGATGTTGGTACCTAGGTTTAGTTAAAATGAAAGATTTTATATGTTTTTGATACATGATATGTTGGTACCTTGGCATAGCTAAAATAAAAAGTTCGTATATGTGATTGGTACATGAGATGTTGGTACCTTGGTTTTATTCCTTTGAGAGTCAAAAGATGAGTTAAGTTGCACAAGGTTGCTTATGGTAGCTATTCGTGCAAGTGTTATTATTCCATTTTCCCGAATCCCTCACTAAAGGGTCGAGATACATTATAGTGAGTTCGCCGAGTCCCTCACTAAAGGGCCGGGATGCGTTATATGAAAACAGATACGATGACTCTCATTTCTATAAAATGCAGTCTGATACAAGAGTACAAAGAGTGTCTGATGGTATAGTGATCTGATGGTAAAAGGTACAATTGACTTTTATTTTATATGACACAATTGGATTTGGTATTTGATTTTCATACTTGTCCCTGTCATCTTTTGTACAGTTATGATCTTATTTATTGTACTTCATGTTTTCATACTTGGTACCTTGTTGTACTGACCCCCTTCGGGGGGCTGCGTTCATGCCCGCAGGTATTAGGTACTCAGTTGGGTGATCCGTGAGCTTAGGATCCTTGGTCAGCATTTTGGGATAGCTCCAATGTTCCAGAGCTTGTCATTTTGACACATGTCTTCCATTATGGCAATGTATATTCAGGGGTACGGCGGGGCTTTGTCCCGTCATAGTTTACTGTCCAAACTCTTAGAGGTTTGTATTCATGTGTGGGTTGGACATGTACAGTTGTAGCTCGTTTTGGGTTCTATGTAAAGTGGCGGCCTTGTCGGCTTGCCTATTTTTATTTTTATGAGATTATGAATTTTCTTAAGCTTCCGTTGATTTTATTTGATGTATGGGTAGAAGGGTGCCCAGGTAGGGCATCAGTCGCGGGCCCGTCAGTTCAGGGTGTGACAGAGGTTAAGTTTCCAAAACCTTAATGATCATCACCGGTTGAGGTTAGGTTTGGGGAAACTTTTAATGGTTTCTAACACTTGTGAAGTGGGGGTATAGCAGGATACATTATAGGAGACCACCTATTTAAGTGTGAGGACATGCCGCCTCCAATGAATGCACTTAAAAATCCAAGTGTGTCCACGGCCACAACAGACAAAACATTAAGAACAACAGAGTAAGGAAAGTTGTTGTGTTGATACCGTTGTCTTGGCTTACATTAAACACTGACGGTTCAAGACATCATGTTCACCGCGAAGCAAGTAAGTCCGATGTTATTCAACTATGTAATGTTCAAATCCAAGGCTACCTATCCAGATGCAACATCGGTCCGCCGAATGAAAGGCACCTTGTGAGTGCGCCAAAATCTCTTTTAAGAGGAGATTGTTGGAAATTTACTAATGTAGAATTAAGGTTATCCCGTTATTTATGACTCGAACAATTGGGGCCCCGCACGTCGGAAACGTCATTTCCACACACGTGCACTCGTAGTGCCAAGTATCATAAATTTCATTAGTGAAAGAGATATTGGTATTTAAGTAAATATTTGAGACGTAAATGATGGACGCTCGTTGGTTAATGAAGAGTGTTCCACGTTAGTAAATGAAGGAGTAAATGTACGAAGTGTAAGTTTGAAACGGGTCGAAAAAGGGCCTCGACGTCACTGCAGAGCCTGGGGGCCGCGGCGCAACCACCACCAGGGTCGCGGTGCCTAAAGGCCGAGCTATGACACTTGGGTGGTTGTAGCTCACTGGATCCGCGATGCTAATTCCGCAGCGCCGCGGCGCTTCCGAGGCAGTGACTGCTCGACGGAAGTCCAAAAGTTTGGCTGATCATGCAGACGTTTTGGAGCATTGAAATATCAGATTTTCCTCCATAACTCAGTCATTATTTGGCAGCATTACTTGGTGGATTGAATGGTCATTACATGACATTTAAATGCCCATTGCATGGGCACTTGAAGAGGCCTTCTTACACTACTATATATTGAGGCTTTTGGCTCAATTGGAGATGCACCACACTCATATTTTCTAATATTCTTCTTCTTTTCTAAGCATTCTTTCACACACTCAAAGGTTCTTCTTTTAGTAAACACTTGAGTTTCCTTTGCTCATTTGTTAGTTGTTGTTTTATCTTAGAAGACAATTATCCACTAACGTAAAAAGATATATACGGGGCAATCTTGTCTTAAGGACGGAGTGAATGTCACTCGACTCATAGCGCTTTTGTAACGCTACCTGATTTAGTGTCTCTTGGTTTCAGGTTATCAAATTCAAGGAGCTTGCTGCAATTAGAACAAAGATCTAAGAACGAAGATCAAGAACTCAAAACTTATTGTTGCCACAATTCTTGTTGGCTACAAGTTTGTTGCTTTGTTATCCTTTATTGTTTACCCTTTCGAAGCACTTGTAATAGTTACTTACTATTTCCGTACATTCACTGTTTTCCAACCGTTCTTACTACACTAGTATTATCGAAGTTTGAGTATACAAGAAAAAAAAAGTAGTTTCAAAGCATTGACCCATAAGACTTTACTTGATATTCGTAAGTTCAGTTAATCGTATGTCTAAACGTGAAATGCACGGTGTTATATTGACAATTGTATATTATATCCATTAAATCTTGATTCTATACTAGTCTTTATGTTCCAAAAAGAACTAATGATGGAATACAATAGGAGAGTCGATGAATCTAAATTTCCATTGTGACTTTAAAAAGCAAATTCTTTAGTTTTTATAAAGTAATTTTTAAACTTAAAAACTATATAAAAATACTATAAATTCATATATTTTTATAGTTAAAACATTTTAAAGATGTTTGAAATCAGACTTGAAGTAAGAATTGTTTGATTTCTCAAAAATAAAAATGAAAACTATCTCGAAGAACTTACCGAAAGTCCAAATGCTACACTTGTTGATTGTTGTAACAGACAAATTATAGAAAAACATAATATATTTTTTTGTCATGGAAAATTCTGGTATAACTATATCATCATTTTTCGTTTAATTGTAAAAAAATGATCATGAGTGTGTAGAAAAAGCCAAAGATTAAATAGTAGTGGCATCTACTATTTGTGAATAAGTTGGAAGTCATATTTGTGAATAAGTTGGAAGTCATCATGTGATTTGTTTAATATCTTTTTCAAAAAGCAACCCCAGCATCTAGATTTCCTCGTTGTTAGTTTTCTTTCAACGTATGACCACAAAGAGAATTGGTCCCGTTGTTGTCTACCAATTTTAGAGACTAAAATTATGCCAGATAAGGTATATTTGATATATCATGGCTAGTGGTAAGCCCTTTGTGGGGTTGTGTGGCACATCAAAATAATTGTTTTTTTTTTTATATTCAGGTTCCTCATTTGCGTCAGACTAGTTTTGAAGATAGTAGTACCGGTCCCTTAATACTACTATCAGTAAATCACAGGATGTGCTCCAATAACGGTGACATGTTTGTCTCTAGTCCTTTAATATTACTATGACTGAGTGTCCACTATTATCCTGTCAAAAGACGGATCTTCTGTCGGAAACGGTGACAGGTTTGTCTCTAGTCCTTTAGTCCTTGTCCTTAGTCCTCTTCCCTTGCTTAGGATTTTCCATAAATTCAGTTTATTACAGTCTAAGTCCATTCTTTTTAGAGCGTTATTTATAATATTCCAATCATAAACGGGAAGGTAAGTGAGATTAAACTTCTGATTTTAAAGTGTAGAGAATATAAGTCTTAACAAAAACACTTCATATTCCTAGCCTTGCTTTATTCACTTTTATTCAGAAATTATCTTTTAATCTTAATTTTGACAAGGAATAAAAAGTTGACTCATGCCTTCGGAATATGGCCCACATCAGTCTCTTCGTTGAACTGAGTGTCCATATCCTCCGTACCATTCTTCGGATCCTCTGTCTGAGACAGATGTAGACCTTCTGCTGCAAGATAGAACATCATCTTCAGCCTTCTCCTCTTGTCCCAGTTGATATCCTCCACCTCTCGTGGGTGCTTGTTTCCACCGCTCTCGGGAGCGGTGACAACCACTCTTCTTTAATCCTTAGCCTTGCCAGCATGACTATCAGCAGTATCTTCAAGTTCAGGATCAACAACAGAGATCTCCCCTTTGACGAAAATAGATATGTAACTATCGACAAAGAGAGACCCAAAACTAGAACCAAATTTGTTGACAGAGACAGTGTTTGAACTGTTTATAGAACTGTCAACAGAACTGGTTTCAACAAGAAAGCCACAACCAGATCTTGGACCATATCTACTGGCATACATTTTTCTAGCACTAGTACAAATAATGTCTTAAGATTGTGAGTTACACAATGGATGTACATGAATAATATACAACTACTACTAGTGCTTAGAAAAGATAAACTATAATGATTACAATACAACAGGCTTGAAGCCTTACAATATCTAGTTATAACAACGCCAACAAGTTTGATGATCTTGTTCTTCTTTCTTGAATGCGTCTTTGAGTCTTGGATCTTGAGATCTTCGTTGGAACTGCAGCAAGCCCCTTGATCTTTATAACCTGAAACCAGATACACTAAATCTGGTAGTGTTACAAGGGCGCTGCTGAGTCGAGTGATATTCACTCTGTCCTTAAGACATTATTTCCCCGTATATATCCTTTCTACGATATGGGCAAATGTCTCCCAAGATAAAATAACAACTAAATAAATGAGCAAAGAAAACTCAAGTGTTTCACAAAAAGAACCTTTGAGTGTGTGAAAGATATGCTAGAGAGGAAGAAGTTCAGAAAAATCTGAACTATACAAGAGTGAGGTTTATTATACAATTGAGTCAAGGGCCTCAATTTATAGTATGTGTAAGATGACCTCTCATCTAGCCAACTAATGACAAATAATGACTGAATTCAAGTGTCAAGTAATGGAGGATTAATTCTCCAAAACCAGCCATAAAGTCAGAAACTTTTCGTCATCCGTCGACCTCACTGCCTCTGAAGCGTCGCGCTTCTTCTGAGAGCGCGCATACCGAACTCGAAGTCATCGCCACTGGCGTCGCGGCGCTGGTTGGAGGCACCGCGGCCCTTCACGACTCCGCGGCGATTTCCGACTTGTTTCAATATTGCACTTTGTACATTTTTCCTTCATTTACCAACGTGGAACATGTGTCATTTAACCAATGACCGTCCATCATTTCATGTCTCAAATATTTACTCACGTACCAATATCTCTTTCACTAATGAAATTTACGATACTTGGCACTACGTGTGCACATGTGTGGAAACAACGTTTCCGACGTTCGAGACCTCAATTGTTCGAGTCATAAATAATGGGTTAGACTTAATTCCATATTAGTAAGTTTCCAAGATCACACATATTCACTACTAAATTAAACTCCGTAGACCTAATAAGATAACAAATTAATAATGAGCAAATACTAGCATAATGTTAAGACGTGATTAGAGTTAACTTTTTCTTTTAAATAATTTTAAGTGGACCCCTGAATACACGAGTAAGGGGAAAAACTAAAAGGAAGTCCTTCCATAGCACCAAAAGCTATAGTCTAGGATTTAATGAAGCAGATGAAACTTATGATAAATAAACTTTAAAAATCTAAGCAAACAAAAAACGTTAGGTATTTTTCTATTTGCCAAAACTTTAGAGGTACAGTTATCCTAACTACTACGTTGATAGAAGGAAATAAATATCCGATAAAGTAATTGAGATGAAAAAAATTATCATTATAATAAAAGAGTTGTTCTATGAGATTTAAGTGATTTGCAACTAGCAGGTGGTTCTACTCCAATTTCTAATTAATTAGGATTAGCTAGAATCATTCTTATATTATTTTGCAATGTTTTAAAAATAAAATAAAAATTTGTCAAGGTTATCCCTATCACAACAACAACATATCCAGTGAAATTCCACAACGTGGAGTTTGGAGAGGATAGAGTGTGTGCAGACCTTACCTCTATCTTGATAGATAGAACGACTGTTTTCGAGAGATCATCGACCCACAACAAAGCACAAGCACAAGCAAAGTAAGACAAACAAAACGAGAAGCCATGATTAGTGAATTCTGAAAAAGAAGCAATAACTAATGCATGTAAATAAGACAAACAAAATACACATAGCAGCATAAAATCAAACGACATGAAACTATAAAACAATATTATGCCTACTAGCGAGCCTACAATAATAACACTACAACTATCCTACAAAATGTCGATAATAGTGATGTAGGCTACAACGATAAGTTGGAAGCAATTATTTTGCTTTTACGGTTTTCCTTTGTCATGAAAATGACATTTGAGAAAAGGTTGTTTAGTGATCAATTTCATGCTTTCAACTTATGGGCGGCCGCCCTACTTTAATTTCTCATTGCTTCATCATTTTCTTTGCTTTCGAGCTACCCATGACCGAATAATAGTACTACTACTACCATCCAGGGTTGTAGTTGATGGATAAAATCCTCTACATCTTAGTTTTGAAAATGGAAAAGTCTTTTTAGGGAACTCATTCTTTTCACTTTAATAAGCTTTATCCGATTCGAATCAAGATATTAGTAGGGGCTAAAAAACTAATACGAACACCTGATGAAAAAATAAAAATAGTAATATTACTAAAAAGTGAGTTGTGTAACTCAAAATAACATATTTTAAACGAAGATTTTTTCCCCTTCCGTATATAGAAATCGGATGAGAGTTTGTAGAGGTATAAAATTTGAATGTTAGTGATCAATTTGATGCTTTCAACTTATGGTTCCTTCTGGCCCTACTTCCATTTTTCATTGCTTTCGAACTACCCATGAATCAACAAATATAATATTACTATCATTCAAGGTTGTGATTGATGAATAAAATCATTCACTTTTAATCAGATATTACGATTTCGAAACATAATTAAAAAAAATCGATAGAAAGCTTTCCTTTGAAATGTATCGTACTTGGTGGAAATCAAAATTAGTTGGGGCTACAAATGCGAAAATCGGATGGGAAATAAAATAATAATAATAAAAAAACTGATTTGTATAACTTAGAAAATAACCTATCTGACAATAGGAGTTGCTCGATAAACACCATCCACTTTCAACTCGAGTATTGCGAGTTCGGATCCAAGGGAGCAAAAGAGAGCTCTTGGGGAGGGGTTAAAAAAATAACCTATGTTAAGCGAATATATTCTTCTTGCTTTTTTTTTTGATGACGGAAAACCCGCAGCCGCTACTTTATTACAAGTGCGCACTGGGTAAATCCTCGGACTGACGCAATAGCCTGCAAACCACGTCAGTCAAGTAAACCAAACTTGATAAATCATGTGTGCATATTCTTCTTGCTTTAGTATATAGAAGTCGGTTGACAGTCTCTAGAGGTATAAAAATTGAATAGTACTCCCTTCTGATCAAAGAGAGTTTTCACTTGGTCATTTTCACGCTCCTTAAGAAAATAATAACTCTTAAGCAAAAATAGGTAAATTGATTGAAATGCCCCTAATTAAATTGATATTGAGATTTGATCATCTAACAATTAATAAGAACAAATCTTGAAAAAATAAAATTAATTCTTTCTTGATTTTGTAAGTGGACACTTTTTAATTCAAAAAATAAAAAATAAATGAACACTTTTTATCGGGATGGAGTATTAGCTAACTTTAAACTCAAACAACCTTGAATAAGTATCTCCAAATTAGAGAGAAATGAGTACGTGGCTGTAATTATTTTTTGATTCGTTAACGTAATCAACTAGTCACTTGTATAGAAAGATTAAATTAATTTATGAGATCAAAGGTTCACAATCAATTAAGTATAGAGAATATTCACTATGTTTATCTTTTAAATATATCATGTGTTAATTTAATATACGGAATAGTACTTTATCCTTAATTAAATTACAGGTCTAGGGTAAAGTACAATATTGGGAATAGCCAATAGGGTCATGATCATCACTATATTGCCGCCTTGTTGTCTGGTCAATGTGTGGCATCCAATGCGATGGCCATTTCCCTTAGACCGAATAATGATTTCTCTGCACCTTTCTTTAAATAATTACTCCTAATTAAAGTATTTAGTAAACTGTGAAAGAGTATTTAAAGTATTTAATTATTTGAGTAATAGCAAATAATGTTAGCAATATGCAATCTCGGGGGTAAAATGCGAAATCCCTCGCTTACAGGGCTCCCACTCCCAGCCCGACAGAGATTAGTGGGGAGGTAAATCATGGTGACTCAGCGGCCCACTAGGTGTGAGGCACAGTGTCTAGTGCCCACAAGGAGAAATCCTCACAAAGGAGGTGTCACGACCCGACCTTGGGCCCGCAACTGGTGTCTTACCCCGGGCACCCTAGTAGGTATACATCAGAGAAAATCAGCGGAATAAACTCATAGACATGGAATAATGTAGAATAGAAAACAGGCCAACCGATAAGGTCGCCTTTCAACATATATATATATATATATATATATATATATATATATATATCAATAGCCAACAGTTATATCCTTTACAAACCCAACTCATAACAGACTACTGCACTCCCAAGAGTTTTGACATAACAACTATGACGGACAGTGGCACCGCCATACCACGAATGTACATGTACCTACACCGACAGGAACCATACCAAAATATAAGCCTCGGAGAAACGGAGCTTCCCAAAACGCAGTAATCGTGATCTATGGCGAGATCAACAACCGGTGTACCTCTACTGCGCAGTGAACGCACCAAGGAGGTCAAGACAACAGTACCAAGTATGTGAAATCGAAGTATCAGAATGAAATCACAATAGTCCAAAACAAATCCACAAACATATATAAAAAACCAATTAACAATACACAGTGTCATAGTATATATGGGAGCAAATAGGTGTAACCTAGCCGGTTCTGAATAGGCAGCCAATGATCAAACTAGGGCTATTCGCCCATAGTATCATTGTGCAAACCTTAATCCTGGACTCTCCCCTTCACCGTGATAGTCGCGTGGACCCGCATGAGGTACTCCTCGCATCGGGGGTAGCAAACCCGCGGTAATTCCTGGACTCCCCCCCTTCAGTCCTCATAGATCGCGTGGACCCGCATGAGGTACTCCTCGCATCGGGGGTAGCGAACCCGCGGAATATGAGCAACGTAACATGGCCAGTGTTTAAGTGATATAATACAAACACAACCGGCCATCGTAAACAACATAAGCAATTTAAGCAAACTCCCTTAACACAAAAGTCTCAAAACATTAATACCCGTAGTATCAAGACATGTTTACTTATCAAACCAAGTTACTACACCTTCAGAAAATCATTACAAGGCCTTTAAAATCAAGTAAGTAAACCGTTCTTTTTATCTTGCTCAAGTCGTTATAACTAACTTCCCATAAAGCTATTATAACACTTATATTTTAATCAATTCAAAACAATCACACTCTTTTGAGAAACCAAGAGAACTTATTCTTTTAAAACCAAGTATCAATTTCTTTTCTGAATAATGTTTCACAACTTTTTAGAATACTTCAAGGCTCTTAAGATTTAGAAGTCAATCAAGGACATCAAAACTGAAACCAAATTCATTTAACACACGTACGTCTACCGTACTATATATTTCACAACAATCATGCTCAAGAGGATAGGAAAAGTCACATACCTCCTCGGCTTAATTCACTTGCCAAGTCGAATATGACGCACGTAGAATATCAACCTATAATAATCATAACACGTCTATCAACTTCTAGTTTTCTTCGTATAATATTTCTAAGCATAAGGTCTCTTATTCTACGGAAAATTGGGCAGCACTTCCCCTATTTCTACGTACTTTTCCACCTTTTTCAAGGCCCGAAATCAATAACCAACATGCCACATTTAAGGCGCAACAAAAATCAGATTTCAAAGGGGATTACACACCAAGTATGACGTATAAAATTCAGCCCCTTAATCTACAAAAATTGTCCATTAAAATTACTCCATAGTCCAATGTAAAAACAGTCCATAGTCCAATGTAAAAACAGTCCATAATCCAATCATTTAGTTGGTGTCCTTGGCCAACTACTACAATAAAAAATGTCCAGTTTTCGGCTAGCATGCCATTATTGTTTCATTACTTCTTTATAATCCTCCAACTTATATTCCAATCTTTATATAAGTTATATTAACTTGTTATTAACAAGATTCCTTCATGTCAACAAGTAATAGGTAATGTTTTAACAACTTTAATGGCTATCATGCCAATTTCGGTTATTAACAACTTATTAAGGTCCAAATCTTTTCAATCTTCCTTACACATATCACATACTCATTTATATACTACTATAACATGTAATCTCCAATTACATTAGAAAGACAAAGATTATTACCTCAATAAGCCCAAATTATTCCAAGATCTAAAGTCGATCCTTAGCATGTTTAGCTCCTTTCCTTTACGTTCCAATCATACACAAGCATCCACCACAAGCTTATAACAAACTTCTCTTCAAGTTTTGCTTCCGAAAAGTCGACGAACAAGCCTAGGGTTTCACCCTCATTTTCGACCTAGTGTAGCGTTTTTGCTCACTGTTTTGTCAGCTGAACTTGTGACGTCCATAACTCTTTACTCCGATGTCCTATTGACAAACGGTTTGTTGCGTTGAAAACTAGACTCGACGAAATTCATTTTAGGATTTTGAAACACCTAAAAACTCCTCGTATACCAGGATATATACCTCTTCAAAGTTGGCTGAAATATGCCCAACCTTGGCCGAGAACACCATTTAGAGAGCAAAGGTTTTGCTCAAAATTTTCTAAGTGTTGAAGTCTTCAACCTCTAGATATGTATATATAAGACAACCAAGGGCTAGAATTAAAATAAATGTGTGGATGAGATTGGGGAAAAGTGTGTGTGGGTCCCATTAGTCCACTTGTCAAACAAATATCTTGAGCCACTTGGCTCTTCATTCTCGCCTAACTTGGGCCCACACGGGGGTGACACATGTTTCCCTCCTATTGGTCTAAAATATTTCATCTCTCCAAAGTCTCAATAATTGGTCAAAAATCGAAAACCTTATGGGCCCCATAAAATCGTAAAATTTTCCGGGTGGGCCCCACATGACCAAATCTGGAAATAAAATTCTATAATTCTTATAAATTCTATAAGTCTCAATTTCCAAAATTGAGAATCCAATTCCCAATAATAAACTTTTTTCCTTCACGAGGTTCGGAATATTTTCCGTAGAAAAAAAAATCTTTCTTCCTTTCCAAACTTAAAGTCGCATTCCCTTACGTACATCCTCATATACATACCCTGAAACTACGGGGTGTAACAGGAGGAATGAAACTCCCACACTGCGGCTGCTAGGGCTCGAACCTGCCTACTTGGGGGCAATCTATCACCCTGAAACCAACTGAGCTACGCCCATGCGGACTAGCAATATGCATATCTGCTGAGTGCTTTGATTGCGCTGGTGTTACACTCCGTAATTCCAGGACATGTGTTTAAGAGAATGTACGTGAGAAGATACGACTTTAAGTTTGAAACGAAAGAATGATTACTTTTTCCTACGGAAAATGATTTCGAGCCTCGGGAAGGAAAATTGTTCGTTAGTGAGAATTGGGTTACCGAATTTATTATTTAAGACTTTTAGAATCTATCGGAATTATGAAATTTTATTTTCAGAGTTGGATACGTGGGGCCCACCCGAGAAATTTTACGTTTTTGTGGGGCCCACGAGGTTTCCGATATTTTGGCCAATTATGGAAATTTCGGGAAACGAAATATTTTAGACCAATGGGAGGGCGACACATGTCACCCTCCACATGCCCAAGTAGGACGAAAATGTTGACAAGTCAAGCTAGCCAAGTGGAGCTTGACATTCTTGACTAAATCCTAGCCCTTCAAGTGTTTTAATCTTGGCCCTTGATTCTATTATATATCCATTACTAGTGCAAGACTAGTGAACACTTAGAAAATATTTCAAGAATTATTCTTGCTCTTGTGAGCTCTCGACTTTATGCCCTTATCCACACAAAAAAAATTCAATTGTTGTCCATAATTCACAATACTTTAACCCAAGGTTCCTAAGGGTATTACAAGGTTATCTCAATAGAAAGATCCCGGAAAAATGACGTTTTCACGTTAGTCACAAGGCGAAAACCTAAGGTGTTCTTCAACTTTGAAGATGGAACTTGAAGAGGAGTTCTTCATGAGCTTCTAAGGAGTGCTTGGAGCGGATTGGAACATAGGAAGAGGAGCTAAAATTTGCTAAGGATCGACTTTTACGCTTGGACATTATTAGGGCTCATTGAGGTAAAATCTTCACCTTCTTAATGTAATTGAAGATTACATGTTATAGTAGTTAATAAATGAGCATGTGGTATATAGAATGAAGTTTGAAAAGATTTGGATCATGTCGACATGTTAAAACCGAAAATGGACAAGTTAGTCATTAATGCTGTAATCAATTTGGTCGATAGTTACAATCGTCGCATGTTAAGGAAGAAAGGATTTTTAGTTGTTGTAATTGTTATTATGTATATAACATGTTGGAATAACAACTTGGATTGAAAAAAGAATTGAAAGGAAATTGATAATTGTTGTGACAATGGTAGCCGATTATGGCTTGGAAATATTGGACAATTTTACATTGATTGTGGGGCAGAATTTTACACGTCCTATTAGGCGTGTAATCCCCTTTGTATTGCTGAATTGTTGGGCCTTAAATGTGGCGTTTAGTTATTGATTTTTGGGCATTGAAAAGGTGGAAAAGTACGTAGAAACAAAGGAAGTGCTGCCCGATTTTCCGTAGAATAAGAGACCTTACACTTAGTGTTATACCCCGTATTTCCAGAGTATGTACGTGAGGACGTACGTACAAAAGTTTAGGCCTTAAGTTAGGCTAGGAACGAAAATATTTGTGCACAACTACCAAAAAGAATTGTTTTCCGACGAAACGTTTTCCAAACTTTGCGAAGGGGAAATTACGGCTATGTCATTTATTATTTTTGCGGATTTTTCCGAGAGATGAAATATTTTGGACCAATGGGAGGGTGACATGTGTCACCCTCAAAGTGGACGAATTGGAGGGCCTTGTCTTGCACGTTTTTGGCATTTTTGTGGCCTTAAACATTTGGTCAATGGTTGGTAGGATATTTGTGTGGTAGATGAGAAAGTGGGACCCACACAACACTTGTCCAAATCTTCACCCTACACTTGCCTACCACTTGTCTCAATCTTGGCCATTGGTTGGCCTATAAATACCCCCCTTAGTTGAAGGATTTCTTCATCCCTCAAATGACTTCTAAGTCTTAAAAATCCCTCCCTCCCTTGTAGTATAGTTCTCGTCCAAGCCACCCCTCCCCCTTTGAGAAGCCTTGGCCGAAAATACTCCCCCCCCCCTTCCTTGAAGCTTTCGTCCAAAATACCCCCCCTCTTGGTAGAAAATACTCTCCAAGTATTGTTACTATTCCAAAATACCTTAGCCTTATACCTTGTAGTATTCCAAAGTTACCTCTATACGTAGAGCCCGAAAATACTACCTTTTGTCCTTTTAGTCTCAAAACGAAACCCTAAGGAAAATCTTCATAGTTGGTTGAAGTGCTAAGTAGAAGTTGTTTAGAAACTTCTAAGGGTTGTTTGAGCGGGTTGAGCGCCAGTAGGAGCTAAACGTTGCTCAGGATCGACATTAAATCTTGGATAATTTTGGGCTTATCGAGGTAAATACTCTTGACCTTCTATTGTAATTAGAGTTTACATACTGTTGAAGTATAAGAATTAAGTATAAGTTATATATAAGGAAGGTATATAAGAAGGGAATTGAACTGTACTTACATGGGATCTGATTTACTGAGACTTGTGAAGTTTAACTGCAGGGAAATGCTGCCCAATTTTCCGTAGAATAGAGAAGTCTCTGCTTAGAATGTTCTACAGAGTAGTCTAGACATTGATAGACTTATATAACCGTTATAGGTTGAAGTACTGCGAGTAGCGTATTCTACTCGAAGGGTGGAAAAGGCTAGCAAGATTACAGTACTTTGGAGCTATTTGCTAATAGTCGATAAATCGTCGCGAGGTATGTGATTCTTCCTATCCTCTTGAGCATGATATTTTAAAAGGAATATATTTAGTACGGTAGACGTACGTGTGTTAACTGAACGTAGTTTTACGGCAATGTCTTTTGACTTAAGCCTGAATAATAAGAATCTTGAAGTATTTCAAGAGAGTTAAGGAACCTTTTTGAAAGAAGAGTAACACTTGGTTTTAAAAGTTTTAAAAGCTTAAGAGTTATACTAGCTTTATGGGAAGTTAGGTATGACGACTTAAGAGAAATAAAAAAAAATGGTTTATTGATTTTAGAAGTTAAGAGACTTGATCTTAAAAGATAAGAGACTTGACTTAATTGAATTAATATGAATTTTGTTAAAAAGTGTGAAACCTCATTCGTGAGTAATGAGTACTTGGTTTTTAAAAGGAATAATGTTTTACTGATTTCGGAAATCAGAATAAGTATCGAACAAACCACAGCAGCGCTAATAAAGGGAAATGTATTGACTAATAAAGTATTATGAAAACCAGTAGAAACCTCCATCTGCATAGAAGCTAAGATGAGACAAAATGATATTACATTTCCTAGATCATGGCTGCTTTAATAAGATTGTTATAAACAAGAATAACCTACTCACACATATAAGACATATGTTTCTCAAATTTGTTTTAAAGGAGAATTATATCATTAAGTGATTAAAACTATGAACTACGAAACCTTTCGAAAATGAGAAACTTGAGCATTTGAAATTAGGCAAACTTGAATGTTTGAAAAATAATGTTATTACTTGATTTTACAAAGGGAAGTGTTTTGGTTTACTTAAAAAGATAGTCACTCTATTTTTATACTACGGGTATTGTGTGACTTTTGTGAAAGAAACGGATCTTTTAAAGAATTAATGTGTGAAGTGCTTTGGGGATAAAAACCCGAACTTGTTGACATAAAGTAGAAAGTACCTTGTGTGAATAAATTGATTGTGTTGGTTTGTGATAGCCTTGTAATACTTTCTTGTTGATTTGATAAGTAAACATGTTAGGATGCTACGTGTGTTAGTATCTTGTGTTGTTTGTGTAAAGGGGTTTCCCTTGTTGTGCTTATGTTGTTTAACGATAAGCTGTTATGTTAGTATTATATCACTCACCTCTTGACATGATTCCGGGGTTAGGCGCCTCCGACGCGGTAGACTCATGCGGTGCATGTGACCTATGATTCGAGAATACCTCACGCGGGTGCATGTGACTTATGCGGAGCTACGAGAGTTCCAGGTTAGTGCGCGGCCTTTGTGGTCATGCGGTCTATGTGGCCATGCGGACTGCGAGTCCAGGACGATGCCGGGGAGTAGCTACCCTCGATGCGGGGAATACCTCATGCGGGCCATTGGAGTGGCCTATGCGCGAGTCGCGAAATTCGGACTAGACGCGACATTAGATAATCGCGGGCAAGTGGCGGCCCGATCATGTGGCGGTCTAGACAGATCTCATAATCTGATTTATGACCTTGTTGGTGCTGTGGTTTTAGTAGTCGGCTATGCCTTCGTACTTACCCCGACGGTTTTATTATGACACGTGGGACACGTGTTCATGTATTCCTTGGTGCTTTTATATCATAGATCGCCAGTGAGGAAGGTATTCCACGCATGATTGATGATGTGGGCGAGACCCATAGTTATATTTGAGTGATGACTTTGAGGCGTGAGTCACGACTTGACACGATCGCGATTTATTGTGAATCGTAGTTTGGTTATCATACATGTCTCCCGCTTTATATAGACTACTATGATTTCATTTACGATTTTTAGTTTCACATACTGTACTGTTATCGACCTCCTTCGGGCTGCGTTCACGCCGCAGTGTAGGTACACGATTGTTGATCCTCGCTCATAGGGTCACGTCAGCTTGGGAAGCTCCGTTTCTCGGAGGCTTATCAGCGGTCTGATCCTGCCGTCAGTACTTGCATTCGTGGTATGGCGGCCCCATCCCGCCATTGTTGTCATATCATTCTTAAGTGCAGAATCTTTGTTGTGGCGGGGTTTGTAATAGGGGATGTAACTGTTCAAGTTTATACATATATATAGGCCGAAAGGCAACTTTTCTCAGATAAACTGTTTTTATTTCATGTCTTGTTTTATATTCCGTTGATTACTCTGATGTATGTCTACTTGGGTGCACGGGTAGGCACGATCCACGGCCCGGTTCGGTCGTGACAAAAGTTATATCGAGCGATTAATCCTGAAAGTGTCTCTGCACCGTATCTAGTAGTCTTGATTATCGGTGTGTTGTGCACCACACCAATAATCGTGAGGCTATAGGATATTTAGGATTGGTTTCATTCTTCTCACTCGAGATCGTGCCTTAGAGTGTGTTATAAGTTGGACCCTCTAACGTATTTCTTCCCTTACGATTATGCCTCCGCGTAAGGCAACCCGGCCTGGAAGGCAAATGGCGGAGCTGCGAGTAGAGCACAGAGGGTTACGAGGGCACATGCCCAACCATCACCTGAGTGGGTGCTTCATTCGGGGAGTTCTGCGACGTCGCCAGTCCCAGCAGAGTCTAGCACTGAAGCGCCTCATCGCGCCGTGATATTTGAACCTTCGCCCACGACCAAGAGTGCGAGGTATGGATTGCAAAGAGACGACTGTTTCTAGCTATGGATTTAGCAACCATAGAGTATTTTATGTATCGATTTATCGCGGGCCTTGATGAATATCTAAGAAAGGGTTGTGCAAGAGTAGCTCTTCAGTCAGGCATGAGCATGGCCTGCGTACAGGCTTATGCACAGCAGGCCGAGAAACGTAGGGATCGACGGGTTAACCAAAATCAGCAAAAGAGGCGAGCAGGTCCTTTGGTAACTTTCGAGGCGAATCGT
Organism: Przewalskia tangutica; assembly: GCA_029844215.1. NCBI lineage: Eukaryota > Viridiplantae > Streptophyta > Magnoliopsida > Solanales > Solanaceae > Przewalskia > Przewalskia tangutica. The sequence continues at coordinate 74,498,962 of CM056727.1, forward strand.
CTCAGCCAGATCGATACGCGCTCCGCGATCAGAATGGTCCTCCGCGAGGTTCGTGACGTTCGGGGTATATAGGAGTTGGTCAGAGCTCCAAGGCTGCTAGTTCGCAGAAACACGTAGGTTTCGGCCCGGATTGATTTTCCTCGGTGTTCACGGTGGCAAACGCCATCCCGGGAATGTCGTTTTGTTGGTACTTGTTTTACTGCGGCCGTCGGGGCCATGTGTCGAAAAGATGTCCTAGTAGGAGGACTCGGTCTACCGTGATCGCCATGAGTCGATGGTTCGGAGAGGAAGGGTGTTAGCTGAGAGGCCACCCCACCTCGTGTGGCCGTTGTGGTAGATGTCATTTTGGGAGTGTCGTGCTTCTTCGACACTTGTTATGCTTGCGACAGCAGGCCATTTTGCGAGAATTTGTCCGACTGCAGGTGGCGCGGATGTAGAGACTCACCTTCAGATCGGTGGCTAGTTCATCACCTTCCTAGCTATCGCCAACAAAGGTGATTGACTAGAACGACAAAAAGGGAGTGAAGCGAGATACAGTATATCCTTAACCTCAGAGATTAGTATGTGTGATAAGATGAGTATATTTTAAGTGTTATGTTCAGATAGCATTGTGTTAATTATGAGCCTTAGAATATTATACGTAGAGACCTTAGATGTGAGGTCATCTTGAGTAAAAGATTTATTTTATGTTTGACCCTTATCGGAGTGCATAGTTCATGTGAGATATGTTTGTGTGATAAGTCCCTGTGTAGTGTGAAAGGAAAGAGGGTAGTTGATCTAAGAATACCACTAGGTTTTCGTGACTTGATTATGAGATTATTCCGGATCGGGGAACAAGAGTTTTGCGTGATAATGGTCGGGTCATGGACGAATTGCGGGTCAACTGCGGCTGTATTGTGGCGCTCGGTTGTGGTGGTTCCGCTTTGTGGTAGGTCATGAGGGTGTTAGGCCCAAGTTTAGTTAACCAACGTATGAGTTCGTGGATGCGTCGACCCGAGGTCGGGCCGATGAGGTCACCATCTTGTCTTTGATCAGGACTCAGACCGGCAGAGGTTATGAGAGATGTTATATCGGGAAGGTTGTAAGGCTGCACGAGGTGCCTACTTTCACCTTATGACGTCGATGGAGCCAGTGTTACGCTATTTCTTTTTCTCGAAGTTTTACGAGTGGTTAGGAACTCAGTGAGTCTCAAGATCGCATTCGCCTCGGGCGGTGTTTGATTCGTGGTAGTTGTAAGGATTGTTGCCTCTGCATGGAGTGTTTAATAGCTACCATATCAATATTCGGAGGGTGCCTTGTGAGGCCTCGTTTGGGCGGAAGTGTAAGTTGCCGATCGATTGTCTGATGTTAGCGCTCGATTAGTAGGTTCATACTTGTTCAGCAGGATGTAGGTAGGGTGAAGCTTATCCAAGAAAGGTTATTGGCAGCTCAGGGTCAACATAAGTCATACGGATAATCGACGTCGACACTTGAAGTTCAGGTTGACGGTCGGTACTCTTGAAGGTACCACCCCGGAGAGGGTGTGACGAGTTTTGGAAAACAGAGGGAACTTAGCCTGAGATACTTGGAGCGTTTTCAGATCATGTGAAGAATAGGCCAGGTTGCCTATAAGTTGGCATTATCGTCCGACGTAGGAAGAAGTACGTCCGGTCTTTCAGGTTGTTATGTGTAGAAAAGTATCGGAGATCCATCCAGAGTGTTCCCAGTTAATGATGACCAAGTTGGAGATAGTAACCCCGAGATTTGGAAACTGAAGCAGTAACAGAAATGTGGTAAGTTATGTGTTATACCCCGTATTTCCTGAGTATGTACGTGAGGGAGTACGTACAAAAGTTTAAGCCTTAGTTAGGCATTAAGGACGAAAATATTGGGCACAACACACGAAAAGAATCGTTTTCCGACGAAACGTCTTCCAAACTTTGCGAAGGGAAAATTACAGCTATGTCATTTATTATTTTTGCGGATTTTTCCGAGAGATGAAATATTTTGGACCAACGAGAGGGTGACACTTGTCACCCTCAAGTGGACGGCAAAGGGCTTTCCTTGGCACGTTTTTTTGTGCTAAGTTTTTGGTCAAGGGGTTGGTAGGATATTTGTGTAGTAGATGGATAAGGACACTTGCCTAAATCTCCACCTTACACTTGCCTACCACTTGGCTTCATCTTGGCCCTTGAAAGCCCTATAAATACCCCCCTTGAGTTGATGAATTCTTCATCCACAAATCAACTTTCCAAGTCTTAAAATCCTCCCCCTTCTAGTTGTAGTTTTCGTCCAAGCCATCTCCCCCCCCCCCCCCCTCTAAAAGAGCCTAGCCGAAACACTCCCCCCCTTGGGTAGAAAAATACTCTCCAAAGTATTGTTACTATTTCCCAAATACTTTAGCCTATACCTTGTAGTATTTCCAAAGTCACTTCTTTACAAAAAGCCTAGAAATACTACCTTATACTCCTTTGGTCACTAAACGAAACCCTAAGAGAAACTTCATAGTGGTTGAAGTATAAAGTAGAAGTTGTATAGAAACTTCTAAGGGTTTCCGGGAACGGATTGGAGCGTGCAGATTAGGAGCTAAACCTTGCTCAGGATCGACATTTATACTTGGATAATATTGGGCTTATAGAGGTAAATAATCTTATCCTTCTATTGTAATTGGAGAATACATACTGTAGAAGTATAGAAATAAGTATAAAACACAGAAGGATATTAAAGAAGAGAATTGAACTGTAATTACACTGAAGGATAATACAGAAGAGTATTGAACTGAAATCACATCAGAAGTATAATAAAGAAGAATTGAACTGTACTTACATAGGACTGTATTTACAGTAGACTTGTGTAGCTTGAAGGGTAGGGAAGTTGTTACACCTCGTAAGTCCAGGACATGTATAAGAGAATGTATGTAAGGAATCAAGACTTGGAAATTTGTACGAAAGGAAGAATTGTTTTTCCGACGGAAAATCTTCCGAACGTCGGAAAGGAAAAATGTTCGTTGTTGAGAATTAGATTCTCAAAATACATTGTTTGAAGAGTATGGAACTATTAACCTTATGGAAATTTATTTTTACGGATTTGGTCACGTGGGGCCCACCCGAGGAATTTTACATTTTTGTGGGGCCTACGAGGGTTACAGAAATTTATGGACGAATGAGAGGGCGACACGTGGAACTCCTTCCACATGGCTTGGTCGAAATTGTGTAAGGGCAAAATGGTCATTGACCATGGTAGAAGATAAGTCTTCCAAAGCTTGATATTGTTGACAAGTCAACTTGTCCACCTAGGCTTGATCCAAGTGAAACCCATCCTAACCTCACATTTGTGGACATCTAAACCTCCATTGTGTTATAAGTATACTACTAGTGCAAGACTAGCTCATTTAACACTTAGAGAAAAATCACAATCTTTCTTGCTCAAGAAAGAGCTCTGCATTGAGGAACTTTTCACACAAAAATTTTTGCAAATGTTGTCCATTAGCCACAAGACTTAAACCCAAGGTTCCTAAGAGTGTTGTAAGGTTATCTCAATAGAAAGATTTCGGAAAAACGGAGTTTTCACGTTAGTCGCAAGGCGAAAACTAATGGAGTTCTTCAACTTTGAAGTTGGAACTTGAAGATGGGTTCTTCATGGGCCTCTAAGGAGTGCTTGGAGCGGATTGGAACTTAAAGAAAGGAGCTAAGAATTTCTAAGGCGCGACTTTGGATCTTGGAAATTTTAAGGGCTTGGAAAGGTATAAATTTTGTCGTTTTAGTAGTTAAGACTTACTTATTGTTGTAGCTATGGATTTTATCAAGCATGTGTTATATAGTATGAAGTTTGATATGTTTATGGGCTATTGGAACCCTAATCCGAAAACTAGCATATTTAGCTTTAAGATTGGAATTCAAGTTGATTATTAGTTTAAGTCGTCGCATGTTGAATAAAGAAGGAAATTGTAGTTGTTGAAGTTGTTTATGTCTAAATAACATGTTGACCTAAGAACTTGAAATTGGAAAAGGATTGGAAAAGACGTAGTGTTATTGGTTATATGTTGGCCGAAAATAGCTAGTGAAGTATTATACTATTTGGTATGAATTGTGGGGCGGAATTTTACACTTATTGTAAGGCATGTAATCCCCTTTGTTTGGTTGTTGTTTGGAGCCTTAAATGTGGCGTGTTGGTTATTGCATTCGGCCTTAAAAAAGGTGGCAAAGTGAGTAGAAACAAAGGAAGTGCTGCCCGATTTTCCATAGAATTAGAGACCGTATACTTAGTATTATTCTACGTTGAGACTAGAAGTTGATAGTCTTGTTGTGACCATTATAGGTTGACACTTCTACGTACGGCGTATTCGGCTTAGCTTGTGGATTTTAGCCGAAAAGGTATGTGAACTATCTCCTCTTCTAGCATGATTCCTTAAGAGAAAGAAAGTACGTCCTACTCCTTAAATGATCCATTCCTTGGTTGTATTTGGATTGCCTAAAGTAGAAATTGTTCTATGTACTTCCTTTGATTGTACTTTGATGTTTAAATTGTAAGTTGTATAATCCATTGCCTTAGTGAAGTTGGATTCTTAAAAGTGAAAGTATTTTACTTAAAGCACATAGAGTCTTGAAAAGGAAGTGGTTTCCAAATCTTTTGGGCTAGTACCTTAGTCTCAAAATCCTAAAGGTCATTATAATGACTTTAGGGGAGTCAAAGGAGTGATTTACTTAATTGTTTTAAAAGAGGAGAAATGACATGATTTAAGAGAAGTAACTTGTTTTAAAGGTGTGAGTTACTTGAGGTTTAAAAGTAGAAGAAACTTGTTTTCTATATATTAAGAGACTTGAAGTGTTTTGAAAGTTAAGAACTTGATTTGTAAGTATGTGATACTTGGTTTTTAATAGCATAAGTCTCTTGGTTATAAAAGGATTGGATATGTCTAAAACCATAAAGGGTTATAACGGCTTTATGGGAAGTTGGTTATAACGGATTTATGGAAGGTTTAAAAGTTGTCTATTTTGAGTATTAGGCATAAGTTGCCTAGATTGTGAAAATTTGGAGTTACTTGATTTCAAGCTTTGAAATGAGTTTTTTTTAAAAGTGTAGTAACTTACTTTGAAAAATAGACACGCCTTGATACTACGGGTGTTAGTATCGTGGGGCTTTACATAGAAGGGAGTCTTTTATAAAAGAATGTACGTACGTAGTACTTTGGCTTGATTAATTGAGAATTATTCCATGTGATGCCTTGATAAGTACTTTGGCTTGATAAATTGAGAATTTGTCTAAGTGTGCCTTGATAAGTACTTTGGCTTGATTAATTGAGAATTATTCCATGTGATGCCTTGATAAGTACTTTGGCTTGATTAATTGAGAATTATTCCATGTGATGCCTTGATAAGTACTTTGGCTTGATAAATTGAGAATTTGTCTAAGTGTGCCTTGATAAGTACTTTGGCTTGTTTAATTGAGAATAATTCTAAATGTGCCTTGATAAGTACTTTGGCTTGATTAATTGAGAATTATTCCATGTGATGCCTTGATAAGTACTTTGGCTTGTTAATTTAGAATTATTCTATTTGTGCCTTGATAAGTACTTTGGCTTGATTAATTGAGAATTATTCTAAGGGTGCCTTGATAAGTACTTTGGCTTGCTAAATGAGAATTATTCTATGTGTGCCTTGATAAGTACTTTGGCTTGTTTAGTTGAGAATTGCCTATGTGTGCTGGAAATAGCCGGTTGTGTGCTATTGGTATATCAGTCGTTTCGGGGTCATTCCCCGGGTTTGAGGCATTTGGATATTCCGTGGATTTGCTACCCACGATGCGAGGAATACCTCATGCGGTCCGTATGACTTATGCGGGTGAAATAGTCCCACGCGGGCGGGTCCAAATTATGTGAGAATACCTCACGCGAGTCCGTAAGGGCTTATGCGGTGAAATAGTCCCATGCGAGAATACCACGCGGGTCCACGCGCCTACGCGGTGAAATAGTCCGGGAGTAGGATGGCTAAATGATATCGCGCGGATGTTCTGCTTTTGATCATGAACTTCCTATTTTATATTGTAAGGATACTATCGCTTACTCTCATTGTTAGTAAGGCACAATGTGTTGTAATTTGATTATCATATATGTCCCCGGATTTGTTTGTGTTACCCTATGGTCATGTTTTACGATGTGGGATTCCGGGGCATGGGACCACGTGGTATTTAGGACACAGGTGGTACTTGGTGTTCATGTATCCTTATTGGTGTTAGTACAACATGGATCGCCAGATGAGGAAGGATTCCACGCATGATTGATATTACGGCGTGAGACCCATAGTTATATTTGAGTAGTGACTTGGAGGGCTGCGTCCCCGACTTGATATGACCGCTATGTATCAGGTAATCGTAGGTTGGCTATCATACATGTCTCCCGCTTTGTTTAGACTATTATGATTTCATTACTGATTTCATCGCTCACATACTTGGTACATTCTTCAGACCGACTTATTCGGGCCGCGTCATGCCGCAGTTTAGGTACGCAGCTTGGTGATCGGCAGTGTAGGACCGCCGAGTTTTGGATAGCTCCTCTGCTTAGGAGTTTATCATTTTGGTATAGTTCCTTGACATGCTTTTGTACGATTATGGGTACTGGCGGCCTTGTCGTCATATTTGATAAAACTCTTAGAGGTCTGTATTCATATGTGGGATTGGACTCATGTGCAGTGTAGTGTCTTTTATTATGTATATTATATGGCAGCCTTGTCGGCTTTGCCTTGCACGTACGTTGTTTTTTTTTTTAAAAATGAGGTGTTATTTAATTTCCGCAGTTTACTTAGTTGTTAAGGTATAATGGTGCCTGTAGGCACGACCACGCCCTTGAGGTTCGGGCGTGACAGAGTGGTATCGAGCGATCACCTCGGAATGTTTACGACCGTGTCTAGTAGAGTCTTGATTATCGGTGTGTTGGCGCGCCACACCCATAAACAGGAGGCTACGGACATTTAGAGTTGGTTTCTATTCTTCTCACTCAAGATCGTGCCATGAGGCGTGTTAGTAAGATAATTCCTCTCCGACGTATTGTTGTATTCTGATTATGCCTCGAAGGAGGGCAACAACCGCCTGAAGGGCAAAGGAGTAGCAGGAGCTACTAGTCAGACTCAGAGAGTTGATAGGGCTTATGCCCAGGTTATACCGGATGTTGTTCCGCAGTCGGCGAGTTCTTCTTCGCCAGGTTTTGAGGCCCCAGCACCAGAGCCTCCAGTTTCTCAGTTAAGGGGAGACTTTAGGGTCATGAAGGAAGCCATTATTCTATTGACCAAGATAGCGGTGTTGCGATTTAAATCGCCAGGAGGTTATCCGCAAGCATGCAGTGTGTACAAAGGTAGAGGCCAGCGGAGATCTGCGTAAGAGGGCTAGACCGGTTGGTTATTCCGGTGAGTTTTTGGACGAGCTGCCTCAGCAGCGAGTGAGATATTCGTCCCAGCCTACCCAGTACATACCCCCGCAGCTCACAGGTGGAAGATTGGACCCCACAAGGTATTTAGGAGCCGGTCCAAGCTCCAGGGGTCGAGGTTCTCAGAGGAGCCGAGGATTTTCTCAGTCAAGGCCACCTATTCCTCAGTGTTTCAGATGTGGTAAGCGTCATTCGGGGAAATGCCGTTATGGCACGGGTCTTTGTTTTTATTGTGGCCGTCCGGGCCATATTCTGAGGGTATGTCCTTTTAGAAGGAGCACCGGTGAGGTGGCTCAGTCTATGAGGCCGGTAGTTGGTTCCCTTTCCTCCACAGCTGTGCGTCCCCCGGGGCAGGGTGTTCAGATGTCAGCCAGCCGTGGTAGAGGTCAGGGTGGAGTTTATAGTTCTGGCGGTCCTTCGAACCGCAGAAATGACGTGATCATCGGGCGGATCGGGAGGCGACATCGCATCGGTTCTGGTGTATATCTCGATTCTTTTGAATCATACGTGCATTGTTAGATTCAGATTTTGCCCTAGCGTATATGTTTTCCCTTTATTGCAAGAGTTGTAAAGTGATAGTACCCCAGAGTTAGGGATACTTTGATTAGTAAAGTGAGAAGTTAAGAATGTTGACAAGAATGATAAGTGAACTGAGACCATAGTTGTGTAGAGTTCACACGTAGTAATTACCCCGTAACAGTGTAAGACCGATAGGGAAGGATGTACAGTAGAAATACTTTGACTTATGTGACGAACCTCTAGTGAATAGAGGGATAGGGTAAGAAGTACCTTGAGATAAGAGAGAGATTTATTTCAGACTAAGAATGAGAAGTTGAGTGTGACGATGAGTCGGGTTATGGACTCATTTCGGGTCAGCCGATAGTATGAAATGGGGTGATGTCAGTTGGTAGTGGTCCCGCTATGTGATAGGGTCCCGAGGATGTCAGGCCCAAGTTTAGTAAATCGTTGTACGAGTTTGTGGACGCGTTCCACCGGAACTAGGTCGTAAGGACCGAGAAAAGCCTTAACGGGAATGTAAGTAACAATATGGCCAAGTTGGTTAGTAACTCCAAGTTGGGAACGTAAACAAAATTTGAGATTTTGACGTGTACTAGATGAGTTTGAAAGTACGAGAAAGTATGACAAGTAAGGAAAGAAAGGAACCTCTAAGATCCGTGTTTGGGAAGATCAGAACCTTCGAGTTTTGTGAGAAGGGACCACGACGGAAGGTCCATTATTATGTTTACGTATGTTATGTGGGTACGTATGTGGCATCGTTAGTCTGTGCATTTGATTGATAGGCATAGTATAGAGATTGGGCCGGAGTTTGTATAGCGTGAAAACCGACTAAGAACATTCGGGGACGAATGTTTCTAAGGGGGGAAGAATGTTACACCCCGTAAGTCCAAGACATGTATAAGAGAATATACGTAAGGAATCAAGACTTGGAAATTTGTACGAAATGAAGAATTGTTTTTCCGACGGAAAATCTTCCGAACGTCGGAAAGGAAAAATGTTCGTTGTTGAGAATTGGATTCTCAAAATACATTGTTTGAAGAGTATGGAACTCTTAAACTTATGGAAATTTATTTTTACGGATTTGGTCACGTGGGGCCCACCCGAGGAATTTTACATTTTTGTGGGGCCCACAAGGGTTACGGAATTTTATGGACGAATGAGAGGGCGACACGTGGCACTCCTTCCATATGGCTTGGTCGAAATTGTGTAAGGGCAAAATGGTCATTGACCATGGTAGAAGATAAGTCTTCCAAAGCTTGATATTGTTGACAAGTCAAGTTGTCCACCTAGGCTTGATCCAAGTGAAACCCATCCTAACCTCACATTTGTGGACATCTAAACCCTCCATTGTGTTATAAGTATACTACTAGTGCAAGACTAGCTCATTTAACACTTAGAGAAAAATCACAATCTTTCTTGCTCAAGAAAGAGCTCTCGGCTTTGAGGAACCTTTCACACAAAATTTTTGCAAATGTTGTCCATTAGCCACAAGACTTAAACCCAAGGTTCCTAAGAGTGTTGTAAGGTTATCTCAATAGAAAGATTTCGGAAAAACGGAGTTTTCACGTTAGTCGCAAGGCGGAAACTAATGGAGTTCTTCAACTTTGAAGTTGGAACTTGAAGATGGGTTCTTCATGGGCCTCTAAGGAGTGCTTGGAGCGGATTGGAACTTAAAGAAAGGAGCTAAGAATTTCTAAGGCGCGACTTTGGATCTTGGAAATTTTAAGGGCTTGGAAAGGTATAAATTTTGTCGTTTTAGTAGTTAAGACTTACTTATTGTTGTAGCTATGGATTTTAGCAAGCATGTGTTATATAGTATGAAGTTTGATATGTTTATGGGCTATTGGAACCCTAATCCGAAAACTAGCCTGTTTAGCTTTAAGATTGGAATTCAAGTTGATTATTAGTTTAAGTCGTCGCATGTTGAATAAAGAAGGAAATTGTAGTTGTTGAAGTTGTTTATGTCTAAATAACATGTTGACCTAAGAACTTGAAATTAGAAAATGATTGGAAAAGACGTAGTGTTATTGGTTATATGTTGGCCGAAAATGGCTAGTGAAGTATTATACTATTTGGTATGAATTGTGGGGCGGAATTTTACACGTATTGTAAGGCGTGTAATCCCCTTTGTTTGGTTGTTGTTTGGAGCCTTAAATGTGGCGTGTTGGTTATTGCATTCGGCCTTGAAAAAGGTGGCAAAGTGAGTAGAAACAAAGGAAGTGCTGCCCGATTTTCCGTAGAATTAGAGACCGTATACTTAGTATTATTCTACGTTGAGACTAGAAGTTGATAGTCTTGTTGTGACCATTATAGGTTGACACTTCTACGTACGGCGTATTCGGCTTAGCTTGTGGATTTTAGCCGAAAAGGTATGTGAACTATCTCCTCTTCTAGCATGATTCCTTAAGAGAAAGAAAGTACGTCCTACTCCTTAAATGATCCATTCCTTGGTTGTATTTGGATTGCCTAAAGTAGAAATTGTTCTATGTACTTCCTTTGATTGTACTTTGATGTTTAAATTGTAAGTTGTATAATCCATTGCCTTAGTGAAGTTGGATTCTTAAAAGTGAAAGTATTTTACTTAAAGCACATAGAGTCTTGAAAAGGAAGTGGTTTCCAAATCTTTTGGGCTAGTACCTTAGTCTCAAAATCCTAAAGGTCATTATAATGACTTTAGGGGAGTCAAATGAGTGATTTACTTAATTGTTTTAAAAGAGGAGAAATGACATGATTTAAGAGAAGTAACTTGTTTTAAAGGTGTGAGTTACTTGAGGTTTAAAAGTAGAAGAAACTTGTTTTCTATATATTAAGAGACTTGAAGTGTTTTGAAAGTTAAGAACTTGATTTGTAAGTATGTGATACTTGGTTTTTAATAGCATAAGTCTCTTGGTTATAAAAGGAATGGATATGTCTAAAACCATAAAGGGTTATAACGGCTTTATGGGAAGTTGGTTATAACGGATTTATGGAAGGTTTAAAAGTTGTCTATTTTGAGTATTAGGCATAAGTTGCCTAGATTGTGAAAATTTGGAGTTACTTGATTTCAAGCTTTGAAATGAGTTTTTTTTTTAAAGTGTAGTAACTTACTTTGAAAAATAGACACGCCATGATACTACGGGTGTTAGTATCGTGGGGCTTTACATAGAAGGGAGTCTTTTATAAAAGAATGTACGTACGTAGTACTTTGGCTTGATTAATTGAGAATTATTCCATGTGATGCCTTGATAAGTACTTTGGCTTGATAAATTGAGAATTTGTCTAAGTGTGCCTTGATAAGTACTTTGGCTTGATTAATTGAGAATTATTCCATGTGATGCCTTGATAAGTACTTTGGCTTGATTAATTGAGAATTATTCCATGTGATGCCTTGATAAGTACTTTGGCTTGATAAATTGAGAATTTGTCTAAGTGTGCCTTGATAAGTACTTTGGCTTGTTTAATTGAGAATAATTCTAAGTGTGCCTTGATAAGTACTTTGGCTTGATTAATTGAGAATTATTCCATGTGATGCCTTGATAAGTACTTTGGCTTGTTAATTGAGAATTATTCTATTTGTGCCTTGATAAGTACTTTGGCTTGATTAATTGAGAATTAGTCTAAGGGTGCCTTGATAAGTACTTTGGCTTGCTAAATGAGAATTTTTCTATGTGCCTTGATAAGTATTTTGGCTTGTTTAGTTGAGAATTGCCTATGTGTGCCGGAAATAGCCATTGTGCTATTGGTATATCCGCTGCTTCGTGGTCATTCCGGGTTTGAGGCATTTGGATATTCCGTGGATTTGCTACCCACGATGCGGCGAATACCTCACGCGGTCCGTATGACTTACGCGGTGAAATAGTCCCACGCGCGGGTCCAAATTTACGCGAGGAATACCTCACGCGAGTCCGTAAGGCGGCTTACGCGGTGAAATAGTCCCATGCGAGGAATACCTCACGCGGTCCACGCGCCTACGCGGTGAAATAGTCCTGCGAGTAGGATGGCTAAATGATACCGCGCGGATGGTCTGCTTTTGATCATGAACTTCCTATTTTATATCAGAAGGATACCATCGCTTACTCTCATTGTTAGTAAGGCACAATGTGTTGTAATTTGATTATCATATATGTCCCCGATTTGTTTGTGTTACCCTATGGTCATGCTTACGATGTGATTAGGGCATGGGATCACGTGGTATTTAGGACACGCGGACTTGGTGTTCATGTATCCTTATTGGTGTTAGTACATCATGGATCGCGGTGAGGAAGGATTCCACGCATGATTGATATTATGGGCGTGAGACCCATAGTTATATTTGAGTAGTGACTTAGGGCTGCCCCCGACTTGATATGATCGCTATGTATTGTGGTAATCGTAGGTTGGCTATCATACATGTCTCTTGCTTTGTTTAGACTGTTATGATTTCATTACGATTTCATCGCTCACATACTTGGTACATTCTTCGCATCGACCTCCTTCGGCCGCTCACGCCGCAGTTTAGGTACACGCTTGGTGATCGGCAGTGTAGGACCGCCGTTCGAGTTTTTGGATAGCTCCTCTGCTCGTGAGTTTATCATTTTGGTATAGTTCCTTCAAGCATGTGCTTTTGTACGATTATGGGTACAATGGGGCCTCATTCCGCCATATTTCAAGAAACTCTTAGAGGTCTGTATTCATATGAGATTGGACTCGTATGCGGTGTAGTGTCTTTTATTATGTATATTATATGGCAGCCTTGTCGGCTTTGCCTTGCACGCACGCTGGTTTTAAAAAAAGAGGTGTTATTTAATTTCCGCAGCTTTACTTAGTTGTTAAGGTAGAAGGTGCCAGTAGGCACCGCCACGCCCTGGTTCGGGCGTGACGTATTGCCCAAATTTCCGTAGAAAAGAACCTCCGCTTAGAATAGTCTTGAGTAGTCTAGACATTGATAGACGCATTCGACTATTATAGGTTGATTCTCTGCGCGAGACATATTCGACTTGGCAGGTGGATTTCGCCTAGGAGGTATGTGATTCTTCCTATACTCTTAAGCATGATATTTTAAAATATATATATAGTGCGGTAGAGCGACGTGTTAAGCGAACGTAGTTTTACTGCAATGTCTTTTGACTTAAACCTGAATAATAAGAATCTTGAAGTCTTTCAAAAGAATTATAAATCATTTTTTGAAAGGAGAAGAATATTTGTTTTAAAACAAAAAGCTTAAAAAGTTATACTAGCTTTATGGGAAGTTAGGAATAACGACTTAAGGAAGATAAAAAGGAACAATTTACTTGTGTGTTTATAAAAGACTTGTATTGATTTCTGGAAAGTACAGTAAGATGGTTTGTTGAGTAGTCATATTGTGATGCTATGTGTGTTAGTATCTTGTAACGTTTGTGTAAAAGAGGTTATTCTTATTTGTGCTTATGTTTTTTAATGGTAAGCTGTTATATCACTCACCTCTTGACATGATACCGGGGGTTAAGCCGCTTCTCCGACGCGGGTAGACTCAGCGATGCAGGACCATGATTCGAGAATACCTACGCGGTCCAGGGACCTATGCGAGCTACGAGTTCCGTGTTAGTGCGGGGTTATACCTCACGCGGTCTATGTGGCTACGCGATCGCGAGTCGGGGCGATGTCGGAGTAGCTACCCTCGATGCGAGGAATATCTCATGCGGGCCTAGGTGGCCTATGCGGACTACGGGAGTCCAGGATTAGGCATGCATAATGATACTATGGGCGATTGGCCCTGCTTCCATCATTCGCAGCCTAGAAAAGACCTGTTACAGTTTAACTATTGTTGCTCTTGTTTATGATGTGGCACTATGTGCGCTACATCGTTGTTTCGCATATTTGTAAAATTGGTTTTAAAACGATATTATTTCATTTAAGTACTTTACGATTTCACATACTTAGTACTGTTGTCTCGACTCCTTCTGGCCGCTGCTCATGCCACGTATAAGTGGAAAGGAGTGCTAGATCCGCATCCTTAGATCTTTTGCTTTGTGTCGTGAGCTCCACCTTCTCCGAGGCTCGACTTTGGGTATGATCTCCTGTTGTGTAGATATTTTTGTACATTCTGTGGTATGGCGAACCTGTCTCGCCATAGTTGTTTACTTCTCAGAAGTGCGTAGTCCTATTGTACAGTTGGGATGTAAACTGCCAGATTTTGGTTTATATATATATATGCCGAAAGGCGCCCTTTTCTCAGATAAAATGTGTCTCATTTACAATTGCTTCATGTCTTGTTTTTTATATTCCGCTGATTACTCTGATGTATGACTACTTGGGTGCTCGTAAGGCACGATCCACGCCCCGAACGGGTCGTGACAAAAGTGGTATCGAGCGATTAATCCTCGTAAAGTGTCTACAGACCGTATCTAGTAGTCTTGATTATCTGTGTTGCGCACCACACCTATAATCGTGAGGCTATAGGATATTTAGGATTGGTTTCCATTCTTCTCACTCGAGATCGTGCCTTAGAGCCGTGTTATAAGTTGACCTCTAACGTATTCCTTTCAGAATGGCTTATGCCTCCACGTAAGGCAACCCGCCCGTGGCGGCAAGGCAGCCGAGGAGTCGCTAGTAGGACACCGAGAGTCACGAGGCTCGTGCCCGCCTATACCGAGACGGCGAGTTCCACGACGCCGCCGCCCCAAAGCAGGTTTAGGGCGCAGCGATGGCCGATGAGACCCGCACTGCACCTCCGCCCACACCGGAGCAGATGAGATGGGTTACGAGACGGCCCGCCATCGCCGTGATCAGGCCGCATACGAGGATATCGCGCCGACGCAGCAGCTCCAACTCCCGCATACCGCGCTCACCCGAGATCGAGCGATGCGCTACGAGATTTTCTCGAGTCAGAGCCCGCGCAGTTCTGGTCGAGGCACGAGGATGATCCGCAGGAGTTCATCCGTCGCTGCAGAGGATCACGCGAGTGATCAAGGCTTCGAGACCGAGCCCGTGATCTTGGTTCACATAGACCGCGTGATACCGCATGATCGATTCGATTCGCGGAGTTATCGGGAGAGCACGCGCCCCCGCCTACTGGGACGAGTTCTCGAGGCCTTTCTCACTCACTTCTTGCCTCGCGGATGAGGGCACGGCCGACGATTTTTGTCTTTGAGACAGAGGACGCACGCCAGGAGTACAACGTTGAGTTCGATTCATTGGCTCGATATGTCCCTGCGTTGGTAGCAATATGGAGGACATGGTGCATCGCCACGCCACCGGCTAGATGATTATATGGCCGAGTCTTGCGGTGTGGCACTTCACCGAGCATGGACATTACCCGCGACGCAGCTCACGCACTTGACGCGGCGAGCGTAGAGGCCGACGGGTTGACAGACAGCAGGTTAAGAAGACGGGCCGAGGTCTTTTGGTAGCTATCGGTGGGCGCCTCAGAAGAGCCTAGATTTGCACCACGCCACCAGAGCACTCCGCTCCGTCTTCAAAGACCCAGAGTATTCGGGCGTGTCGTGGCCCCGGACTTCAGACTTCCAGGGTAGCAGAGGTGCTAACCGATCGAGACTACCCCCCCCAGTGTGGCCGATGCGGTAGATCCCATCTCGGGAGTTGTGGTCCTACTTCAGGAGGTTGCTACACTTGTGGCCGCAGGCCACTTTGCAGATCGTCCGACTAGAGCGCGGTGGTGGTGGTCACTATGTGTTCTTTCACGGGTCTTCTTCGTCTCCTAGCTACTCGCCCGAGGGCAAGGTACTCATGGGCCAGCAGGTCGCGCAGGTCGTGGCACGTCCCGCCTAGCGGTCCTCGATCGCATTTATGCCTTGTCCACCGGGCAGACCGGAGGCCTCACCGATGTCGTCACGGTACTTTATCGGTTCGTGTTGACGCGTATGCCTTGATAGATCCGGTTCTACTGGCCCCATATATCTCCCTTGTTGCTAGTAGGATAGAGGATAGAGCACGAGTCCATAGACCTTTCGAGGTAGCTACGCCATGGTGATTCGATGGTAGCTCGGCGGTATATGTGGCTTGTCCAAGAACCATATGCGATGCCGTCGGCCCTAGCCGACTTGATAGAGTTGGATATGACTGATTTCGATGTGATCATGGGTATGGATTGGCTAGCTTCTTGCTACGCCAATGTAGACTGCAGGGAGAGAGTGGTACGGTTCGGTTCGGCGAGTTGTTGGTTGAGCGAGGAACACCGTGACGCCGAGGGTAGGTTTATCTCCTACCTCAAGGCTAGGAAGATGGTGCGGAAGCGGTATATCTACCATCTCGTTCGGGTGTTTGATACTGAGGCTGCTGTTATACCCCGTATTTCTGGAGTATGTACGTGAGGGCGTACGTATAAAAATTTAAGCCTGAAGGTTGGCAAGGTTCGAAATTTGTACACAAGTACCGAAAAGAATCACTTTTCGACGAAACGTTTTACTAAACTTGCGAAGGGAAAATTCCGGCTATGTCATTTATTATTTTTGCGGATTTTTCCGAGAGATGGAATATTTTGGACCAACGGGAGGGTGACACTTGTCACCCTCATTGGACGGCAACATTGGGCCAAAGTGGACGATTTTCTTGGCTTTTCATTAGTCAAGGTTAGGTAGGATATTTTGTGTGGTAGATGGATAAGGACACATGGATGAATCCTCCCCCTACACTTGCCTTGCACTTGGCTTCATCTTGGCCATTGATTGGCCATTGCTTGACCTATAAATACCCCCCTTAGTTGATGAACTTCTTCATCCAAAAATTGTTCTAAGTCTTGAAAGCCCTCTCCCCCCCTTTGTGTCAAGTTCTCGCCCTAGCCTCCTCCCCTTGAGGCCCCCTCCCTGGCCGAAAGTACTTCTGTGGTGGTGCTAGCCGAAACATACACCCCCTTTGTGGTATAGAAATACTTCTCCAAGTATTGTTATAATGCCAAAATACTCTAGCCCAAAACCTTTGTAGTATTTCCAAGTACCCTCTTTACGGCAGGAAAATACTACTATACTTTCTTTAGCCACTAAACGAAACCCTAAGGAAAATCTCCATAATTGGTTGGAGTACTAAGTAGACGTTGTGTAGAACTTCTAAGGGTTTCTGAGCGAATGGAGCGCTCAGACCTGAGCTAAACGTTGCTCAGGATCGACATTAAACTTGGATAATTGTGGGCTCATCGAGGTAAATACTACTGTCCTTCTATTGTAATTGGGAATTACATATTGTAGTAGTATAAAAATGAATATAAGATTCATAGAAGAGAATTGAACTGTAATAGAGGGATATTACAGAAAAGACTGGAATAGATCACATCAGAAGAATATTAAAGTAGAAGTTTAAATCAGACTTACATAGTGTATTCTGAGAGACTTATAACCTTTATTGGTGGACTGTTCTGCGAGTAGCATGTACTACTTGGAAGGTGGACAAGGCTAGCCGGGTTATAGCCGTGGAGCGTTTTGCTAATAGTCGATAATCGTCGCAAGGTATGTGATTCTTCCTATACTCTTGAGCATGATATTTTAAAAGTATATAGATATATATAGTACGGTAGACGTACGTGCGTTAACTGAACGTAGTTATCGGCAATGTCTTTTCACTTAAGCCTGAATAATAAGAATCTGGAAGTATTTTAAAAGAATATATATATAGTACGGTAGACGTACGTGTGTTAACTGAATGTAGTTTTACGGCAATATCTTTAGACTTAAGCCTGAATAATAAGAATCTGGAAGTATTTCAAAAGAATTAAGAATCCTTTTTGAAAGAAGGATAATACTTGGTTTAAAAGCTTAAGAGTTATACTAGCTTTATGGGAAGTTAGGCATAACGACTTAAGAAAGATAAAAAGAATGGTTATTTGATTTTAAGAAGTTAAGAGACTTGATCTTAAAAGATAAGAGACTTGACTTAATTAAATTAACATGAAGTTTGTTAAAAAGTGTGAAACCTCATTCGTGAGTAATGAGTACTTGGTTTTTAAAGGATAATGTTTTACTGATTTCGGAAATGAGAATAAGTATCGAACAAACCACAGCAGCGCTAATAAAGGGAAATGTATTGACTAATAAAGTATTATTAAAACCAGTAGAAACCTCCATCTGCATAAAAGCTAAGATGAGACAAAATGATATTACATTTTCTAGATCATGGCTGCTTTAATAAGATTGTTATGAACAAGAATAACCTACTTACACATAAGGCATATGTCTCTCAATTTGTTTTAAAGGATTAAAACTATGAACTACGAAACCTTTGCGAAAATGAGAAACTTGAGCATTTGAAATTAGGCAAACTTGAACGTTTGGAAAATAATGTTGTTACTTGATTTTACAAAGGGAAGTGTTTTGGTTTACTTAAACAATGTTAGTCACTCTATTTTTATACTACGGGTATCGGGTGACCTTTGTAAAAGAAATGGATCTCTAAAAGGAATTTAACGTACGTAGTACTTTAGGGTTAAAACCCGGACTTCGACATAAAATGAAAGTACCTTGAGTTGTGTGTAACTTTCCTATGCTTGTTGTTGTGTAACTTGCCTATGTTTGTTGTTGTGTAACTTGCCTATGCTTGCTTTGATAGCCTTTGTTGTGCAAGAATTGTGTTTCTACACTATCGCGTCTCTCGATGGAGGGTCGGTTGACTTGTTGAGAACTTACTTGACGCATCGCAGCGATGGAAGATTCCACAGGTATGCTTCCATTATTATTATTACATGGGCATGTCTACACCGATGATGGATTCTGTGGACATGTGACCATTATGGTTATTTATGGCGAAGTATCGTGACTTACGATTGTGATCGCGCGTCTGCTTACTTGCCCCGTCACCACGTGGACGCAGTGGATCTGTATAGGTTATCAGACTTGCCACGGTCGCCTTCGCGCGAAGTATCGTGACTTACGGTTGTGATCCGGTGCTTAGCCGATTCACTTGCCGCCGCCGCCTACGTGGGCGCGAGGAGTGAGTGGAGGCTAGTGCACTTGCCACGTGTCGGCCAGCGAGTCGGTATTTGGATGGAGCTTCGACTTACGGTTGTGATCTGCGCGAGTCGATTCACTTGCCCCCGCCGCCACGTGGCGCGGGAGGAGCCGCGAGGCTATCAGACTTGCCACGCGTGTCGCCTTCATGATATGGTTGTACAAGATTATTGGTACGGTCGGATCCGTAGTTATACTTGCCCCGCACGGTTTTTATGACGCAGTGGGACACGTGTTCATGTATACTCCTTGGTGTTGTTATATCATCATCGCCGTGAGGAAGGAATTCCACGCACGAGTGATGATTTGGAGGCGAGTCACGACTTGATATGATTGTTATATGTTGTATCGTAGTTTGGTTATCATACATGTCTCCCGCTTTATATAGACTATTATGATTTCATTTACGATTTTCGCCACATACTTGGTACTGATCGACCTCCTTCGGGGGGTTGCGTTCATGCCGCAGGTAGAGGTACATCGGCTGTCGATCCCCGCTTATAGGATCACATTTCAGCGTATTGGGAAGCTCCGTTCCTTGGGAGGCTTATCTTTTGGTATGTTACCCTGAGTCTGTAGGTTCTTGTACATTCAGGGGTATGGCGGGGCCCTGTCCCGTCATAGTTGTTGTAAAAATCGTAGAGGTCTGTAGCACTGTTGTGGGCAAGGTTGTAAGGATTGTGTTATACCCCGTATTTCCAGAGTATGTACGTGTGGGCGTACGTAGAAAGTTTGAGCCTTAAAGTTAGGCAAGTTTCGAAATTTTTGTGCACAACCCCCGTAAAGAATCGTTTTTCGACGAAACGTTTTACAGAACTTGCGAAGGGAAAATTCCGGCTATGTCGTTTAGTATTTTTGCGGATTTTTCCGAGCGACGGAACATTTTTGGGCCAACGAGAGGGTGACACTTGTCACCCTCAAATGGCGGTTTGGTGGACGAAAGGGGGACGTCTTCCTCCCTTATTTTGTGCCTTGTTTTGGCCTTGTTTTGTGCCTTGTTTTGTGCCATGTTTTGTGGAGTAGGGGTTAGGGCGCACTTGGCTTGATCTTGGCCTTACACTTGCCTTGCACATGGCTTGATCTTGTCCATCGTTGCCCTGGCTTCCTATAAATACCCTCCCTTGTGGAAGACTTCTTCATCCTAAATTTCACTAAGTCTTGAAATCCTCCCTCCTCTTGTGTTGTTCTCGCCCAAGAGGTCCCCTTTAAGAAGCTTTGGCAGGCCTCCTCCCCTTTGTAGTGTCTAGCCGGGGGTACCCCTAGCCTAGTTGTTTCGTATAATACACCCTCTTGGTAGAAATACTCTCCAAGTATTGTTATAATGCCCAAAATACCTTAGCCTTTACCTTGTAGTATTCCAAAAGTTACCTCTATACGTAGAGTCAGGAAATACTACCTTTTGTCCTTTAGTCTCAAACCGAAACCCTAAGGAAATCTTCATAGTTGGTTGAAGTATTTAAGTAGAAGTTGGTTAGAACTTCTAAGGGTTGTTTGGAGCGGATTGGAGCGCACTGAGTAGAGCTAAACCTTGCTCAGATCGACATTAACTTGGATAATTTTGGGCTTATCGAGGTAAATATTCTTGTCCTTATTGTAATTGGAAATTACATGTTGTAAGATTATATAGTTGAGGTATACTATATATAGAATCAACATAGCTTTGCGGCAAAGTCTTTTGACTTAAGCTGAATATAAAGAAGAGAATCGAATCAGAATTACATAGATCAGACATGAGACTTGTGGTATTCTTGTTTAGTAGAATTGTATACGCCCGTTAGGCGTATAACCCCCTGGTTGGCTTGCAGCCTACCGATAGAGAGGAGATTTACGCGGTTGCGGGGAGATCGCGAATTTTCTCAGAGAATATGGAACCGCGGTTAGAAGTTAATAGGCGTTTGTGGCCTTATAGGTGGAAGTACTACGAGTAGCGTATTCTACTTGAAGAGTGGAAAAGGCTAGCCAAGTTACTGATCTTGTGAGCGTTTTGCTTATTGTCGATAATCGTCGCGAGGTATGTGAACCTCTTCCTATCCTTCTAGTATGATGCTTTGTAAACTATGTAGTACGGTGACGCATACGTGCTAAATGAGTTGGTTGGTTTAAAACATAGGGTGTTATAATAGCTTTATGGGAAGGTAGTTATAACGACTCTATGTAGGTAAAAGATTGGTTTATTGATTGTAGAAGTTAAGAGACTTGATCTTGAAAGATAAGAGACTTAACTTGTTTTACTGTAATTAACATTTTGTTAAAAGTGTTGTGAAACCTCATTCGCAGTAATGAGTACTTGGTTTTAAAAAGAATAATGTTTTTGATTTGGAAATGAGAATAAGTGTCGAACAAACCACAGCGCTAATAAAGGAAAGTGTATTGACAAATAACAAATTGTTATTAAAACCAAGAGAAACCTCCATCCGCATAAGCTAAGATAAGACAAAATTGTATTACATTTCCTAGATCATGGTCTGTAATAAGATTGTTGTAAACAAGAATAAGCGGCCAATTATAAGACATATGTTACTCAATTGTTTTAAAAGAGATTAAGACTATGAGTTATGAAACCTTTCTAAAATGAGAAACTTGAGCATTTGAAATTAGGCAAACTTGAACGTTTGGAAAATAATGTTGTTACTTGATTTTACAAAGGGAAGTATTTTGGTTTACTTAAAAAGATAGTCACTCTATTTTTATACTACGGGTATTATGTGACTTTTGTGAAAGGAACGGATCCTTTAAAAAGAGTTAATGTATATAGTATTTTGGGGTTAAAACCCGGAATTGTTGTAATAAAATATAAGTCTATGAATTTGTTGAACTTGCCTATGCTTGTTGTGATAGCCTTTGTTGTGCAAGTATTGTATCTCTGTGTTACCGCGCCTCTCGTTGGAGGCCGCTATCCGTTGAGAAGTTACTTGACGTGCGCAGCGACGTGGAGAATTCCACCGCACGCGCTCGCTGATAGTGTTATTTTTGCTAATCGCTTTGGACATACCGACACGACGCGGCGCGGGTATGGTTCCATTTTGATTCTTTGTCTAGTTGTTTCCTTTTTGGGCATCGACACGACGCGCGCGCGGGTATGGTTCCATTGGGATTGTCTTGTTATTGGCTTGGACATATTGACACGATGCGTGGCGCACGGGTATGGATCCATTTTGATTGTTATCTTGTTATTCGCTTTGGACATACTGACACGATGGGTGGCCCACGAGTATGCTTCCATTTCGATTGTTATCTGGATATTTCCTTTGTACATACTGACACGACGCGTGGCGCACGTATCTTCCATTGGGACGGTTCCATGGCCATGCTTATACCGAGTGAGACGCCGGCACGCGTCAAGGCGGGTCAAATTCCCGGGTTATATTTGAATAATGACTTTGAGGGTGTGAGTCCCTGACTTGACATGACTGCTTTTATGTTGTGAACTGTAGTTTTGTTATCATACATGTCTCTGCTTTTATATAGATCGTTATGATTTCATTTCTGATTTTCGCCACATACTTGGTACTGTTATCGACTCCTTCGGGCCGCGTTCATGCCGCAGTAGGTCCACCATGTTGATCCTCGCTCTGTGGTCACGATTCAGCGTTGGGAAGCTCCGTTTCTCGAGGCTTATCTTTGGTATGTTACCTTGAGTTGTAGGTTCTGTACTGATCGGGGTATGGCGGGGCCCCGTCGTCATGTTGTATAAAAACTCTAGAGGTGCAGTAGTAATCACAAGTGTGGCGGGGTTTGTAAAAGGATTAAACTGCTCGTTTTGAAAGAGTTGTTTATATATATTTTATTGGAAGGTAACCGTTTGGTTGGCCTGCTTTATGATCATATATCTTGTTTCTTGTTTAAGTTTTATTTTCCGCCGGTTTTCTCGATGTTGTATCACTAGGTGCCCGGTAGGCACGACCACGCCCGGATCGGTCGTGACAAAAGTGGTATCGAGCGATTAGTCCTCGGAAAGTGTCTACGCACCGTGTCAGTAGTCTTGATTATCGGTGTGTTGTGCACCACATCTATAATCGGAGGCTATAGGACATTTAGGATTGGTTTCATTCTTCTCATTACGAGATCGTGCCTTAGAGCCGTGTTATAAGTTGGACCTCCGACGTATTTCATATTACCGTTCGCCTCCGCTAGTGCAACCAGAGCCTGGCGGCAAGGCCGAGGAGCCGCTAGTGAGATCTGAGGAGTACGAGGGCGCAGACCGGCCAAGACGAGATTATGCTTCAGACGGCGAGTTTTGCGACGCCGCCAATTTCAAAGAGTTTAGAGCGCAGATGGTCGCTGAGACCACATACTGAGCCTCCAGCCCCACATCCCGGGAGCGATGAGACGGGTACAAAGAGATGGCCCGCTTTGGCCGGGTCGTGGCAGATATGAGGATAGGCCGTGCGCAGTTCGATTCCAAAGAGCACGATGGTTCACCCCGAGCAGATAGTTTGAGGCTACGGACTTTACGAGTCAGAGCCCGCGAGTTTTATGGGTCGAGGCACGAGGATGATCCGCAGGAGTTCATCCGCGATTCTACGGTCGCGAGTGATCAAGGCTTCGAGACCGAGTCGGTGGTCTTAGGTTCGCATCGGCCGCGCGTGATACCGCAATGATCGGTTTGATTCGTGGGAGTTGTCGGGAGAGCATGCGCTCAAAGATTATGGGACGAGTTCTCGGAGGCATTCTCACTTCACTTTGCCTCCGCAGATGAGGCGAGGGCACGCCGACAAATTTATGATGCTTAGACAGAGAGGGTGTACGGTTCGGGAGTACAACGTGGAGTTTGACTCGTTGGCTCGGTATGTCCCCGCTTTAGTGGCAACCATGGAGGATAGAGTGCACCGATACGTCACCGGGCTAGATGATTACTGACGAGGCTTGTTGGGTGTAGCTCTTCAGGGCATGGACATTGCCCGCACGCAGCTCATGCACTAGGATGCGAGGCACGGAGAGGTCGACGGGATGACTGGATCAGCGAGAAGAGGCGAGACATCGTGGTCTTTTGGCGACTTCGAGCGGACCGCCTCGCGGCGAGCTAGTTATGTACCGCCCGACAGAGTGGTCCTTCACCGCGTCTTGAGGCGGTCGGGGCTCGAGGTTCATATTTTCGTGAGAGCAGGGGTGTTAGCCAGCTGAAGCCACCCCTACCTCGTTGTGACCGTTGTGGTAGGTTCCATTTTGGGGAGTGTCGTGCTAATTTGGGAGTTTGTTTTACATGCGGCCAGCAGGGCCATTTGCAGAAATTGTCCGGCCAGTGAGCGGATGTAGAGACTCGGCCTTGGGATCTATGGCTGGTTCATCACGCCTGATTACGCCTGCGAGCAGTGCCTATGATTAGAGTAAGCGGTGGATCTGGTATATCCTTAACCTACAGAGTTTTGGTATGCTTGATATTATGATCTTATTATTGTGTGCTATGTACGGATATCGTTGTGTTATTTGTGAGTTAGAAAACATGGTTAGTTGGAAGGATAAGTATGGGGGCATGGTAGGTGTGAACCTTAGAATATTTCACGATTGAGACCTTAGAGGTAAGGTCGTCTTGAGTAAAAGATTTATTTTATGTTTGACCTTTATCGGAGTGCGTAGTATACGTGGGAGATATTGTGTGATAAGTCCATGGGTTGTGTAAATGAAAGTGGTGGCTTTCATGATGTGAATTGTAAGATTGTTCCGTATCGAGGAGCAAGAGTTGGCGCGACGGAGGGTCGGGTTGAGGGCGTATTGCGGGTCAACCCGTGCTTGATTTTAGGTAAGTCGATTAGGTGGTCCCGAGGTAGGGTCACGAGGTGCTAGGCCCCGATTTAGGTGACCATCGTATGAGTTCGTGGATATGTTCGACGAGCGGTTCGTGAAGGCGGGAATGGCCTTAAAGAAGATTGAGGTTAGTAAGATGACCAAGTTTGGAGGTAGTGACTCGGAGATTTTTGGGAGGCGAAGTAATGGTCAAGTATGGTACGTGCAGGAGAGTTCAAGTGACTACGACGAGTAAGGAAAGAAGAGAACGTGTGTTATTTCGTGGCTACGTGTGGCGTTGCAACTTGTTAGAGGACTTTATCGTTATCCGTCTTGAGAAGGAACATTCGGGACGAATGTTTCTAAGGAGGGGAGAATGTTATACCCCGTATTTCCAGAGTATGTACGTGTGGGCGTACGTAGAAAGTTTGAGCCTTAAAGTTAGGCAAGTTTCGAAATTTTTGCACAACCCCGTAAAGAATCATTTTTCGAAGCGTTTCTTGAACTTGCGAAGGAAAATTCCGGCTATGTCGTTTAGTATTTTTGTGGATTTTTCGAGCGACGGAACATTTTGGGCCGAGAGGTGACACTTGTCACCCTCAGTGGCGATTTAGTGGACGAAAGGGGGCGTCTTCCTCCTTATTTTGTGCCTTGTTTTGGCCTTGTTTTGTGCCTTGTTTTGTGCCATGTTTTGTGGAGTAGGGGTTAGGGTGCACTTGGCTTGATCTTGGCCTTACACTTGCCTTGCACATGGCTTGATCTTGTCCATTGGTTGGCCCCTTGGCTTCCCTATAAATACCCCTCCCTTGTGGAAGACTTCTTCATCCTAAATTTCACTAAGTCTTGAAATCCTCCCTCCCCTCTTGTGTTGTGTTCTCGTCCAAGAGGTCCCCGCCCCCCCCCATTGAGAAGCTTTGGCCGAGAGGCCTCCCCCTCCCCCTTTGTAGTGTCTAACAGGGTACCCACTGCCTAGTTGTTTCGTATAATACACCCCCCCTCTTGGTAGAAATACTCTCCAAGTATTGTTATAATGCCCAAAATACCTTAGCCTTTACCTTGTAGTATTCCAAAAGTTACCTCTATACGTAGAGCCCGGAAATACTACCTTTTGTCCTTTTAGTCTCAAACCGAAACCCTAAGGAAATCTTCATAGTTGGTTGAAGTATTTAAGTAGAAGTTGGTTAGAACTTCTAAGGGTTGTTTGGAGCGGATTGGAGCGCACGGAGTAGGAGCTAAACCTTGCTCAGGATCGACATTAACTTGGATAATTTTGGGCTTATCGAGGTAAATATTCTTGTCCCCTTATTGTAATTGGAAATTACATGTTGTAAGATTATATAGTTGAGGTATACTATATAGAACTGAACATAGCTTTGCGGCAATGTCTTTTGACTTAAGCCTGAATATAAAGAAGAATCGAATGTAATTACATAGGATTGTATTACAAAGAGACTTGTGTATTCTCGTTTAGTAGAATTGTATACGCCCGTTAGACGTATAACCCCACGGTTGGCTTGGTAGCCGGCCTCGATAGAGGAGGAGATTCTGTGATTCTTGCGAGGAGTCTTGCGAATTTTACGTAGAATATGGGCCGATGCGGTTAGAAGTTAATAGGCGTTTGTGGCCTTATAGGTGGAAGTACTACGAGTGGCGTATTACTTGAAGAGTGGAAAAGGCTAGGGTTCTGATCTTGTGGAGCGTTTTGCTTATTATCGATAATCGTCGCGAGGTATGTGAACCTTTTCCTATCCTTCTAGCATGATGCTTTGTAAACTATGTAGTACGGTGAGCGTACGTGTGCTAAATGAGTTGGTTGGTTTAAAACATAGGGTGTTATAATAGCTTTATGGGAAGTTAGTTATAACGACTACATGTAGGTAAAAGATTGGTTTATTGATTGTAGAAGTTAAGAGACTTGATCTTGAAAGATAAGAGACTTAACTTGTTTTACTCGTAATTAACATTTTGTTAAAAGTGTTGTGAAACCTCATTCGCGAGTAATGAGTACTTGGTTTTAAAAGAATAATGTTTCTTGATTTGGAAATGAGAATACGTGTCGAACAAACCACAAAGGCGCTAATAAAGGAAAGTGTATTGACAAATAACAAATTGTTATTAAAACGGTAGAAACCTCCATCCGCATAGAAGCTAAGATAAGACAAAATTGTATCACATTTCCTAGATCATGGTCTTTGTAACAAGATTGTTGTAAACAAGAATAAACGGCTCACGTATAAGACATATGTTACTCAATTGTTTTAAAAGAGATTAAGACTATGAGTTATGAAACCTTTCTAAAATGAGAAACTTGAGCATTTGAAATTAGGCAAACTTGAACGTTTGGAAAATAATGTTGTTACTTGATTTTACAAAGGGAAGTATTTTGGTTTACTTAAAAAGATAGTCACTCTATTTTATTACTACGGGTATTATGTGACTTTTGTGAAAGGAACGGATCCTTTAAAAAGAGTTAATGTATGTAGTACTTTGGGGTTAAAACCCGGAATTTTTGTAATAAAATATAAGTCTATGAATTTGTTGAACTTGCCTATGCTTGTTGTGATAGCCTTTGTTGTGCAAGTATTGTATCTCTGTGTTACCACGCCTCGTTGGAGTAGGCTATCTGGTTGAGAACTTCCTTGGACGTGCGGGCAGTGACGGAGAATTCCACGGGTCGGCTCCTGGTGATAGTGTTCTTTTTGCTCATCGCTTTGGACATACTGACACGATGCGTGGCGCGCGGGTATGGTTCCATTTTGATTCTTTGTCTAGTTGTTTCCTTTTTGGGCATACGACACGATACGTGGCGCGCAGTATGGTTCCATTGGGATTCTTGTCTTGTTATTGGCTTGGACATCACGACACGATCGTGGCGCGCACGTATGGATCCATTTTGATTGTTATCTTGTTATTCGCTTTGGACATACCGACCACGATGGGTGGCCACGAGTACGCTTCCATTTCGATTGTTATCCGGATATTTCCTTTGGACATACCGACACGATCGTGGCGCGCGGGTATGCTTCCGTTGGGGTGGTTCCATGGCCATGCTTATACAGGGTGAGATCGGGGCATGCGGCCGTTATCAGGAGTCAAATTCGGGTTATATTTGAATAATGACTTTGAGGCGTGAGTCACGACTTGACATATTCGCTTTTATGTTGTGTCGTAGTTTTGTTATCATACATGTCTCTGTTTTTATATGCATTATGATTTCATTTCTGATATTTCAGTTTCACATACTTGGTACTGTTATCGACCTCCTTGGGCTGCGTTCATGCCGCAGTAGAGGTACACCAGTGTTGATCCTCGCTCTTAGGGTCACGATTCGGTGTTGGGAAGCTCCGTTTCTCGGAGGCTTATCTTTGGTATGTTACCACTGAGTTGTAGGTTCTTGTCTGATCGGGGTATGTCGGGGCCTGTCGTCATGTTGTATAAAAACTCTTAGAGGTATGTAAATCTTTGTTGTGGGCGGGGTTTGTAAAAGGATTAAAGTATTCGTTTTGAAAGAGTTGTTTATATATATTTTATTGGAAGGTAACCGTTTGGTTGGCTTTGTTTTATGATCATATATCTTGTTTCTTGTTTAAGTTTTATTTTCCGCTGGTTTTCTCGATGTTGTATCACTAGGGTGCAGGGTAAGGCACGATCCACGGGCCGGATCGGTCGTGTGATTATGCTGTTCAAAGGTCGATATATATATATATCTTTGAAAAGGCAAATTTTGGTTGGCTATTTTCTTTATCTTGATCCATATCTATTTGTATGTTTAAGTTTTATTTCATTGGTTTTCTCTAATGTTGTATCACTAGGGTGCAGGGTAGGCACGATCCACGGCCAGGTTGGTCGTGACAAAAGTGGTATCATAGCGATTAGTCCTCGGAAAGTGTCTACAGACCGTGTCAGTAAGTCTTGATTATCGGTGTGTTATGCACATCTATAATCGTGAGGCTGCAGACATTTAGGATTGATTTCCGCCTTCTCATTCCGAGATCGTGCCTTAGAAATGTTGTAAGTTGGACCCTCCGACGTATCTCGTTTTACGATTATGCCTCCGCGCAAGGCAACCCGGCCCGAGAAGGGCAAAGCGGCGAGAGGAGGCGAGTAGAAGCGTGGCGATCTACAGACCACGAGACGAGCCTCGGTCCGCGATGCAGGCGAGAGGAGATGGGTTCTGAGAGTTGGCGATTATTGGCGAGTTGTGGCGGACACGAGGATAAGTGGGCCGCAGACGATTCGATAGCTGATGGTTCACCCTAGATCGAGATAGTTTGAGGCTACGGGATTTTACGAGTTGTAGCCCGCGAGTTTTATGGGTCAAGGCACGAGGATGATCCGCAGGAGTTCATCAAGCGATTCTGTGGATCGTAGAGTAATCAAGGCATCGGAGACCGAGTCGGTGGTCTAAGTTCGCGTCGGTGCGTGATACCAATGATCGGTTTTGATTCGTGAGGCGTCGGGAGAGAATGCACTTCGGCTATATGGGACGAGTTCTCGGGGCATTTCTTGCACATTTCTTCCCTCGCAGATGAGAGGCTCGGTAAACAGTTTTTGGTGTTGCGGCGAAGCGGGCGTGCGGTTCGGGAGTACAATATGAGTTCGACTCATTGGCCCAGACGTCCGCGTTAGTAGCTTGTATGGAGGATCGAGTGCACCGATATGTTCTGAGGCTCGATGATTACCTAGAGAGTTGTTGGTGTAGCTCTTCACCGGGCATGGACATTGCCCGCACGCAGCTTATGCACTTGGATGTGAGGCGGAGAAATCGGCGGAATGACCGAGATCAGTGAAGAGGCGAGCAATGAGGCCTTTGATGACTTTCGAGGCGGACCGCCTCAGCAGCAGGCCAGTTATACACCTCCGCCAGTACCGAGTGGTCCCCCACCGTCGTCGGGACGTTTGGGATATTCAGGAGCAAGTCAGAGCTCCCAGGTTTCAGATTTTCAGGGGAGTAAAAGTGCTCGCAGGATGAGGCCACCCGTATCTCAGTGTGGCCGCTGTGGTAAAGCCCATAGGGGGGAATGTCGTACTGGTTTGGGAGATTTCTATACTTGCGGCTGACAGGGCCATTTGACGAGAGATCGCCCAACGTGGGTAACATCTGGTGGGATAGCATGAACTACTAGATCGATTGCGGTGTTCTTCACCTTCTATAGCTAGGCAGGATGTTCATACACCGGCAGGCCACGGTAGAGGTCACGGTGGAAGTTCCCAGTTTTAGCGGTCCTTTGAACCGCCTATTTTTTAGGTATATCCTTAACCCTCTAGAGATTTGTATGTATTGATGTTATGATGATGTGTTTAGTGTTAATGTTCGGATAGCTTTGTGGTAAAATGTGACTTAGAAGCCTGGTTAGTGAAAAGGATAAGCCTGGGGGTGAGAAAATGATGAACCTTAGAATATTACAGTTGAGACCTTAGATGTAAGGCTGTCTTAAGTACAAGATTTTGCGGGTAATCTTTGTCAGAATGTTTAATTATACGTGGAGTAATTGTGGGAAAATTTCCTTGGGTGGTGTAAAATGGAAGTGGTAGCTTTCATGACGTAAATTAGTAAGATTGTTCCGGATCGGGGAACAAGAGTTTGGCGCGGTTATGGGGTCGGGTTGAGGACCATTCACGGGTCAGCCCGCAGCCCGGTTTGTGGTGGGGTCAGTTCGAGGTGGTCCCGCCAGGTGGTAGGATCACGAGGGTGCTAGGCCCAAGTTTAGGTAACCATCGTATGAATTCGTGGATGCGTTCGACCAGAATCGGTTCGTGAAGGCCGGGAATGGCCTTAGAGGAAAGTGAAGCTAGTAAGATGACCAAGTTTGGAGGTAGTAACTCCAAAGTTTCGCAATGTACATTGATGAAGTGTGGTACATTGTACTAGAAGAGTTCAAGTGTTCGAGAAAGTGCGAGTAAGGAAGGAAGAGAACGTGTGTTATTTTGTGGCCAGGTGTGGCGTTGGCAACTTGTTAGAGGAACTTTATCGTTATCCGTCTTGAGAAGGAACATTCGGGACGAATGTTTCTAAGGAGGGGAGAATGTTATACCCCGTATTTCTGGAGTATGTACGTGAGGGCGTACGTATAAATATTTAAGCCTTAAGGTTGGCAAGGTTCGAAATTTATACACAAGTACCGAAAAAAATCGTTTTTCGACGAAACGTTTTACTAAACTTGCAAAGGGAAAATTCCGGCTATGTCATTTATTATTTTTGCGGATTTTTCCGAGAGATGGAATATTTTGGACCAACGGGAGGGTGACACTTGTCACCCTCATTGGACGACAACATTGGGCCACAGTGGACGATTTTCTTGGCTTTTCATTAGTCAAGGTTAGGTAGGATATTTTGTGTGGTAGATGGATAAGGACACATGGATGAATCCTCCCCCTACACTTGCCTTGCACTTGGCTTCATCTTGGACATTGGTTGGCCATTGCTTGACCTATAAATACCCCCCTTAGTTGATGAACTTCTTCATCCAAAAATTGTTCTAAGTCTTGAAAGCCCTCTCCCCTTCAGGTCAAGTTCGCCCTAGCCTCCTCCCCTGTGAGGCCCTGGCGAGAGCCCTCCTCACTTGGCGAAAGTACCCCCAGGGTGCTAGCCGAAACATACACCCCCCCTTTGTGGTATAGAAATACTTCTCCAAGTATTGTTATAATGCCAAAATACTCTAGCCTAAAACCTTTGTAGTATTTCCAAGTACCCTCTTTACGAAAAGCCCGAAAAATACTACTATACTTTCCTTTAGCCACTAAACGAAACCCTAAGGAAAATCTCCATAATTGGTTGGAGTACTAAGTAGAAGTTGTGTAGAACTTCTAAGGGTTTCTTGGAGCGAATTGAAGCGTTCATAATCGGAGCTAAACGTTGCTCAGGATCGACATTAAACTTGGATAATTGTGGGCTCATCGAGGTAAATACTACTGTCCTTCTATTGTAATTGGGAATTACATACTGTAGTAGTATAAAAATGAATATAAGATTCATAGAAGAGAATTGAACTGTAATAGAGGGATATTACAGAAAAGACTGGAATAGATCACATCAGAAGAATACTAAAGTAGAAGTTTAAACTGTACTTACATAGGACTGTATTTACAGTAGACTTATAACCTTTATTGGTGGACTGTTCTGCGAGTAGCATGTACTACTTGGAAGGTGGATAAGGCTAGCCAGGTTATAGCCGTGGAGCGTTTTGCTAATAGTCGATAATCGTCGCAAGGTATGTGATTCTTCCTATACTCTTGAGCATGATATTTTAAAAGTATATAGATATATATAGTACGGTAGACGTACGTGCATTAACTGAACGTAGTTATCGGCAATGTCTTTTGACTTAAGCCTGAATAATAAGAATCTGGAAGTATTTTAAAAGAATATATATATAGTACGGTAGACGTACGTGTGTTAACTGAATGTAGTTTTACGGCAATGTCTTTTGACTTAAGCCTGAATAATAAGAATCTGGAAGTATTTCAAAAGAATTAAGAATCCTTTTTGAAAGAAGAATAATACTTGGTTTAAAAGCTTAAGAGTTATACTAGCTTTATGAGAAGTTAGGCATAACGACTTAAGAAAGATAAAAAGAATGGTTATTTGATTTTAAGAAGTTAAGAGACTTGATCTTAAAAGATAAGAGACTTGACTTAATTAAATTAACATGAAGTTTGTTAAAAAGTGTGAAACCTCATTCGTTAGTAATGAGTACTTGGTTTTTAAAGGATAATGTTTAACTGATTTCGAAAATGAGAATAAGTATCGAACAAACCACAGCAGCGCTAATAAAGGGAAATGTATTGACTAATAAAGTATTATTAAAACCAGTAGAAACCTCCATCTGCATAGAAGCTAAGATGAGACAAAATGATATTACATTTTCTAGATCATGGCTGCTTTAATAAGATTGTTATGAACAAGAATAACCTACTCACACATAAGGCATATGTCTCTCAATTTGTTTTAAAGGATTAAAACTATGAACTACGAAACCTTTGCGAAAATGAGAAACTTGAGCATTTGAAATTAGGCAAACTTGAACGTTTGGAAAATAATGTTGTTACTTGATTTTACAAAGGGAAGTGTTTTGGTTTACTTAAACAATGTTAGTCACTCTATTTTTATACTACGGGTATCGGGTGACCTTTGTAAAAGAAATGGATCTCTAAAAGGAATTTAACGTACGTAGTACTTTAGGGTTAAAACACGGACTTCGACATAAAATGAAAGTACCTTGAGTTGTGTGTAACTTGCCTATGCTTGTTGTTGTGTAACTTGCCTATGCTTGCTTTGATAGCCTTTGTTGTGCAAGAATTGTGTTTCTATACTATCGCGTCGCTCGATGGAGGGCCGGTTGACTTGTTGAGAACTTACTTGGACGTACCGGCAGTGACGGAAGATTCCACAGGTATGCTTCCATTATTATTATTACATGGGCATGTCTACACCGATGATGGATTCTGTGGACATGTGACCATTATGGTTATTTATGGCGAAGTATCGTGACTTACGGTTGTGATCGCAGCGTACTGCTTACTTGCCCCGCCGCCTACGTGGCGCGGTGGATCCGTATAGGTTATTGCACTTGCCACGTGTCGCCTTCGGTGAAGTATCGTGACTTACGGTTGTGATCCGTGCTTAGCCGATTCACTTGCCCCCGCCACCACGCGTGGCGCAGGAGGAGTCGCGAGGCTAGTGCACTTGCCACGGTCGCCTTCGCGAGTCAAGATTTGGATGGAGCCGTGACTTACGGTTGTGATCTGTGCGTGGCGATTCACTTGCCCCGTCGCCACGTGGCGCGGGAGGAGATGCGAGGCTATTACACTTGCCACGCGGTCGCCTTCATGATATGGTTGTCTAAGATTATTGGTACGGTCGGATCCGTAGTTATACTTGCCCCGCACGTTTTTATGACGCAGTGGGACACGTGTTCATGTATACTCCTTGGTGTTGTTATATCATAGATCGCCGGCGGTGAGGAAGGAATTCCACGCACGAGTGATGATTTGAGGCGAGTCCCCGACTTGATATATTTGTTTATATGTCAGGTACTATAGTTTGGTTATCATACATGTCTCCCGCTTTATATAGACTATTATGATTTCATTTACAGATTTTCGGGCCACATACTTGGTACTGTTAGATCGACCTCCTTCGGGGCTGCGTCATGCCGCAGTGAGGTACATCTACCGCCGATCCCCGCTTAGGATCACATTTCAGCAGATTGGAAGCTCGTTCCTTCGGAGGCGTATCTTTTGGTATGTTACCCTGAGTCTGTAAGTTCTTGTACATTCAGGGGTATGGCGGGTCCCTTTCCCGTCATAGTTGTTGTAAAAATCGTAGAGGTCCAGTGTAGCACCGTTGCAAGGTGGTTGTAAGGATTATAATCGCTCAAAGGTCGATATATATATATATGCTGAAAGGCAACCGTTTTGGTTGGCCTATTTTCTTTTATCTTGATCCATATCTATTTATATGTTTAACTTTTTATTTCCGCTGGTTTTTCTCTGATGTTGTATCACTAGGATGCCCGGGGTAA
Organism: Przewalskia tangutica; assembly: GCA_029844215.1. Classification (NCBI taxonomy): domain Eukaryota; kingdom Viridiplantae; phylum Streptophyta; class Magnoliopsida; order Solanales; family Solanaceae; genus Przewalskia; species Przewalskia tangutica. Next base: position 74,533,014 of record CM056727.1, read on the forward strand.
GGCACCAGTCACGGGCCCGGGTTCGGGTCGTGACAAAAGTGGTATCAGAGCAGTTAATCCTCGGAAAGTGTCTACAGACCGTGTCTAGTAGAGTCTTGATTATCGGTGTGTCAGGCACCACATCTATAATCGTGAGGTTGCAGGACATTTAGGATTGGTTTCCTTCTTCTCATTCCGAGATCGTGCCTTAGAGCCGTGTTGTAAGTTGGACCTCCGACGATCTCGCTTTTACCACCTATGCCTCCGCAAGGCAACCCGGCCCCGGGCGGCAAGGCAGAGGAGCCGCGAGTAGAAGCGCAGCTTCTACAGAGACCACAAGACCGAGCCTCCATCCCACACCGGGAGCAGGAGACGGGTTACTGAGGAGTCGCCCGATTATCGCCGTGGTCAGGCCGACACGAGGATAGCCGACGCAGTAGCCCAGAGCACCAGCCGTTCACCCTAGATCGAGATAGTTTGAGGCTACTGGATTTTCTCGAGTCAGAGCCCGCGAGTTTTATGGGTCAAGGCCCGAGGATGATCCGCAGGAGTTCATCCGGCGATTCTGGATCACGAGAGTAATCAAGGCATCGGAGACCGAGTCGGTGGTCCTAGGTTCGCATCGGCCGCGTGATACCGCATGATCGGTTTGATTCGCGAGCCGTCCCGGGAGAGAATGCACCGACTATATGGACGCAGTTCTCGTGGGCATTTCTTGCACATTTCTTCCTCCATGTATGAGAGGGCTCGCCGGCGATTTTTGGTGTTGCGGAAGAACGCGCACGGTCGGAGTACAATGTGGAGTTCGACTCATTGGCCCGGTACGTCCCCGCGTTAGTAGCTTGTATGGAGGATCGAGTGCACCGATATGTTACAGGGCTCGATGATTACCTATCAGAGAGTTGTTCGGGTGTAGCTCTTCACCGCACGACATTGCCCGCACGCAGCTTATGCACTGATGTGAGCGGAGAAATAGACGAATGACCGAGATCGCAGAAGAGGCGTAACAGCAGGGCCCTTTGATGACTTTCGAGGCGGACCGCCTCAGCAGCAGGCCAGTTATACACCTCCGCCAGTACCGAGTGGTCCCCCACCATCGTCGAGACGTTTGGGATATTCAGGAGCAAGTCAGAGCTCCCAGGTTTCAGATTTTCAGGGGAGTAGAAGTGCTCGCAGGATGAGGCCACCCGTATCTCAGTGTGGCCGATGTGGTAAAGCCCATAGGGGGGAATGTCGTACTGGTTTGGGAGATTGCTATACTTGCGGCCGACAGGGCCATTTGACGAGAGATCGCCCAACCAGGTAGCATCGCGGATAGCATGTAATACTAGATCGGGCCATGGTTCTTCACCTTCCATAGCTAGGCAGATGTTCATACACCTACAGCTACCAGAGGTCACGGTGGAAGTTCCCAGTTTTAGCGGTCCTTTGAACCGCCTATTTTTCAGGTATATCCTTAACCCTCTAGAGATTTGTATGTATTGATGTTATGATGATGTGTTTAGTGTTATGTTCGGATAGCTTTGTGCTAAAATGTGACTTAGAATCCTGGTTAGTGAAAAGTGCGGTAAGCACAGGGTGAGAAAATGATGAACCTTAGAATATTACAGTTGAGACCTTAGATGTAAGGCCGTCTTAAGTACAAGATTTTGCGGGTAATATTTGTCAGAATGTTTAAGTATACGTGGAGTAATTGTGGGAAAATTTCCTTGGGTGGTGTAAAATGGAAGTGGTAGCTTTCATGACGTAAATTAGTAAGATTGTTCCGGATCGGGGAACAAGAGTTTGGCGCGGTTATGGGGTCGGGTTGAGGACCATTCACGGGTCAACCCGCAGCCTGGTTTGTGGTGGGGTCAGTTCGAGGTGGTCCCGCCAGGTGGTAGGATCACGAGGGTGCTAGGCCCAAGTTTAGGTAACCATCGTATGAATTCGTGGATGCGTTCGACCAGAATCGGTTCGTGAAGGCCGGGAATGGCCTTAGAGGAAAGTGAAGCTAGTAAGATGACCAAGTTTGGAGGTAGTAACTCCAATGTTTCGCAATGAAGCATTGATCGTGGTACGTGTACTAGAAGAGTTCAAGTGTTCGGAAGCGGTACGACGAGTAAGGAAGAGAACGTGTGTTATTTTGTGGCCAGGTGTGGCGTTGGCAACTTGTTAGAGGAACTTTATCGTTATCCGTCTTGAGAAGGAACATTCGGGACGAATGTTTTTAAGGAGGGGAGAATGTTATACCCCGTATTTCTGGAGTATGTACGTGAGGGCGTACGTATAAATATTTAAGCCTTAAGGTTGGCAAGGTTCGAAATTTGTACACAAGTACCGAAAAGAATCGTTTTTCGACGAAACGTTTTACTAAACTTCATGGGCGGAAAATTCCGGCTATGTCATTTATTATTTTTATGATTTTTCCGAGAGATGGAATATTTTGGACCAACGGGAGGGTGACACTTGTCACCCTCATTGGACGGCAACATTGGGCCAAAGTGGACGATTTTCTTGGCTTTTCATTAGTCAAGGTTAGGTAGGATATTTTGTGTGGTAGATGGATAAGGACACATGGATGAATACTCCCCCTACACTTGCCTTGCACTTGGCTTCATCTTGGCCATTGGTTGGCCATTGCTTGACCTATAAATACCCCCCTTAGTTGATGAACTTCTTCATCCAAAAATTGTTCTAAGTCATGAAAGCCCTCTCCCTTTGTGTCAAGTTCTCGCCCTAGCCTCCTCCCCCTGTGAGGCCCTCGCCGAGAGCCCTCCCCTGGCCGAAAGTACCCCCCCTAGGGGTGCTAGCCGAAACATACACCCCCCCCCTTTGTGATATAGAAATACTTCTCCAAGTATTGTTTTAATGCCAAAATACTCTAGCCCAAAACCTTTGTAGTATTTCCAAGTACCTCTTTCTTAAAAGCCTTAAAATACTACTATACTGTCCTTTAGCCACTAAACGAAACCCTAAGGAAAATCTCCATAATTGGTTGGAGTACTAAGTAGAAGTTGTGTAGAACTTCTAAGGGTTTCTTGGAGCGAATTGGAGCGTTCAGAATCAGAGCTAAACGTTGCTCAGGATCGACATTAAACTTGGATAATTGTGGGCTCATCGAGGTAAATACTACTGTCCTTCTATTGTAATTGGGAATTACATACTGTAGTAGTATAAAAATGAATATAAGATTCATAGAAGAGAATTGAACTGTAATAGAGGGATATTCTGTAAAAGTGGAATAGATCACATCGGAAATATTAAAGTAGAAGTTTAAACTGTACTTACATAGATCGTATTCTGATGAGACTTATAACCTTTATTGGTGGACTGTTCTGCGAGTAGCATGTACTACTTGGAAGGTGGACAAGGCTAGCCGGGTTTTAAAAGAATATATATATAGTACGGTAGACGTACGTGTGTTAACTGAATGTAGTTTTACGGCAATGTCTTTTGACTTAAGCCTGAATAATAAGAATCTGGAAGTATTTCAAAAGAATTAAGAATCTTTTTTGAAAGAAGAATAATACTTGGGTTAAAAGCTTAAGAGTTATACTAGCTTTATGGGAAGTTAGGCATAACGACTTAAGAAAGATAAAAAGAATGGTTATTTGATTTTAAGAAGTTAAGAGACTTGATCTTAAAAGATAAGAGACTTGACTTAATTAAATTAACATGAAGTTTGTTAAAAAGTGTGAAACCTCATTCGTGAGTAATGAGTACTTGGTTTTTAAAGGATAATGTTTTACTGATTTCGGAAATGAGAATAAGTATCGAACAAACCACAGCAGCGCTAATAAAGGGAAATGTATTGACTAATAAAGTATTATTAAAACCAGTAGAAACCTCCATCTGCATAGAAGCTAAGATGAGACAAAATGATATTACATTTTCTAGATCATGGCTGCTTTAATAAGATTGTTATGAACAAGAATAACCTACTCACACATAAGGCATATGTCTCTCAATTTGTTTTAAAGGATTAAAACTATGAACTACGAAACCTTTGCGAAAATGAGAAACTTGAGCATTTGAAATTAGGCAAACTTGAACGTTTGAAAAATAATGTTGTTACTTGATTTTACAAAGGGAAGTGTTTTGGTTTACTTAAACAATGTTAGTCACTCTATTTTTATACTACGGGTATCGGGTGACCTTTGTAAAAGAAATGGATCTCTAAAAGGAATTTAACGTACGTAGTACTTTAGGGTTAAAACCCGGACTTCGACATAAAATGAAAGTACCTTGAGTTGTGTGTAACTTGCCTATGCTTGTTGTTGTGTAACTTGCCTATGCTTGTTGTTGTGTAACTTGCCTATGCTTGCTTTGATAACCTTTGTTGTGCAAGAATTGTGTTTCTATACTATCGCGTCGCTCGATGGAGGGCCGGTTGACTTGTTGAGAACTTACTTGGACGTACCGGCAGTGACGGAAGATTCCACAGGTATGCTTCCATTATTATTATTACATGGGCATGTCTACACCGATGATGGATTCTGTGGACATGTGACCATTATGGTTATTTATGGCGAAGTATCGTGACTTACGGTTGTGATCGGGTGCGTAGCCTGTTTACTTGCCCCCGTCAGCTACGTGACGCGGGTGGATCTGGTATAGGTTATTGCACTTGCCACGTGTCAGCTTCGCGGCGAAGTATCGTGACTTACGGTTGTGATCTGGTGCTTAGCCGATTCACTTGCCCCCGTCAGCTACGTGGCGCAGGGAGGAGCTGGAGGCTGGTGCACTTGCCACGTGTCGCCTTCGCGAGTCGATTTGGATGGAGCCGTGACTTACGGTTGTGATCCAGTGCGTGGCGATTCACTTTCCCCGTTAGCTACGTGGCGAGGAAGGCGGTGTAGCTATTGCGACTTGCCACGTGTCGCCTTCATGATATGGTTGTGCGATATTATTGGTACGGTCGGATCCGTAGTTATACTTGCCGTCGGTTTTATGACGCAGTGGGACCTGGTGTTCATATATACTCCTTGGTGTTGTTATATCATATACTGCCGGCAGTGAGGAAGGAATTCCACGGGCACGAGTGATGATTTGGAGGGCGTGAGTCCCTGACTTGATATGACTGTTTATATGTGGTGTTGTAGTTTGGTTATCATACATGTCTCCTGCTTTATATAGACTGCTATGATTTCATTTACTGATATTTCGATTTCACATACTTGGTACTGTTATCGACCTCCTTGAAGTGCGTTCATGCCGCAGGTAGAGGTACATCGGCTGTCGATCCCCGCTTATAGGATCACATTTCAGCGTATTGGGAAGCTCCGTTGCGGTACCAGATTTTCAGTCCGTTCCAGTAGTCAGAGAGTTCCCAGACGTATTTCCAGACGACCTCCCGGGTATCCCTCCTGAGAGGGAGATAGAGTTTTGTATCGATGTGCTGCCAGACATTCGGCCTATTTCCATTCCGCCATACAGGATGGCACCTGCCGAGTTGAGAGAGAGTTGAAGGACCGGTGAGAGATTTCTTTGGAAAAGCGGCTTCATCAGGCCTAGTGTTTCTCCCCGGGAGCGCCAGTATTGTTCGTGAAGAAGAAGGGCGGGGCCGCGCATGTGTGTTGATTATAGGCGGTGAACAAGGTGGCCATTAAACGAATACCCCTCCCGGGATTGATGATTTGTTCGACGATTGCCAGGCGCGAGATGTTTCTCAAGATTGATCGCGATCGGGCTATCATCAGTGCAGTCGAGAGGCGGATGTCCACAGGATTGCATTCGGACCCGTGACGGGCATTATGAGTTCAGTGGTCATGTCTTTCGGGTTGACGATGCTCGACGGTATTCATGGATTTGATGAACCGAGTGTTCAAGCCATTTTGGATACGTTTGTGATAGTGTTCATTGATGATATCTTGGTTTATTCTCGCCAGAGCGGGAGCACGCGAGCATTGGCGATCTTTGAGAGTTTTCCAGACCAGCGATTATACGCCAAGTTTTCCAAATGTGAGTTTTGGTTGGCTTGGTGGTTTTCTTGGGCATATTATCGGGGTGATGGTATTCAGTGGATACGGCCAAGATCGGCGATCGAGGAGTTGGCCTGAACCTCTTACTCCGGCAGAGGTTCGCGATTTCGGGCCTCGCCGGTTATTATCGGCGGTTCGTGGAGAAATTTGCTTCTATCTCGCACCATTGACTAGGGTGACTCGAGGCGGCTAAGTTTGATGGTGATGCTTGTGAGAAGGGTTTCGATTCTTTGAAGGAGAGGCGACGCCCGTTCTTACTCTTCCGCAGGTCCAGCGGTTATGTTGTGTATTGTGATCGTCGAGCGTTGGGCTCGGATGTGTGTTGATGCGGTTGGGTAAGGTTATAGCGTCGCATCCCGACTTAAGAAGCATGAGGAACTACCCACCCATGATTTGGAGTCGCGGCGGTGATTCACGCCTTGAAGATCTGGAGGCACTATTTGTATGGGGTTCATGTGGATATTTATACAGACCACAAGAGCCTCCAGTATATCTTCAGCCAGAGGGAGCTGAACTTACGACAGAGACGGTGGTTAGAGTTGCTTAAGGATTATGATGTCGATATCCTGTACCACCCGGGGAAGGCCAATGTTGTGGCAGATGCCCTTAGTCGTAGGTCGATGGGTAGCCTATCAGATGTGCAGCCGGAGAGGAGGAGCATGGTTCGCGATTTACATCAGTTAGCGAGCCTTGGTGTCCGTTTGATTTATTCTGATAGCAGTGGGGTTCGAGTTCGAGAGGTTGTCGAGTCTTCCATCGTCGAGGAGGTGAAGAGGCAATAGTTTGAGGATCCGGTTTTGACGCGGTTCCGTGATACGGCTCTTCGTGAGGGGAAGGGTACTTTTGAGGTAGCACCTGATGGGGTGCTAAGGTTCGAGGGCAGGTTGTGTGTTCCGGATATTGCAGGACTTCGGCAGCAAGTTCTAGGAAGTACAGCGACGCGTTACTCTATCCATCCGGGTCGACCAAGATGTACCACGACCTCGGATCGTGTATTGGTGGGATGGCTTGAAGAGGACGTTGCGAGTTGTGGCTCGGTGCGTGTTGTCGGCGGTGAAGGTAGAGCACCGAGGCCCGGTGGTTTGTTGCGACGATAGAGATCCCGACCGGAAGTGGGAGGTGATCAACATGGACTTTATCACCGGATTACCTCGCACTCGGAGGAAGCATGATTCTATCGGGTTATCGTCGGCCAGTGTGAAATCAACCCACTTTCTTTCCGTCAGACGACTTTTTCGGTGAGGATTATGCGGACTTTACATCCGAGAGATCGTCGATCGCATGGAGTCCCTATTTCGATCATATCGCATGAGGAGCCCGGTTCTGGCTAACTTTTGGAGGTCTTTCCGAAGGGGTTTAGGGGCGCAGTGAGCACAGTCCGCATTCCATCCACGCAGACAGGACAGGCGAGCGCACTATCCGACTCTTAAGGATATCTGCGAGCTGTATTATTGACCGAGTGGGTAGTGGGAGGATCATTTGTCTCTAGTTGAGTTTGCGTATAATAATAGCTACCACTCCAAAGATTCGGATGGCGCCTTATGAGGCCTTGTATGGGAGGAAGTGCAGATCGCCGATAGGCTGGTTTGATGTGGGCGAGTGCGATTAGTGGGACTGATTTGGTGCGAAGGCGATGGATAAGGTGAAGCTTATCCAGAGCGATTCTTGGCGACTCGAGTCGGCGAAGTCATATACAGATCATCGCCACCGGCATCCGGAGTTCGAGTTGATGATTGGGTTTTCTGAAGGTGTCACCCATGAAGGGTGTGATGAGGTTCGGGAAGAAGGGAAACTTCGGCCAAGGTACATTGGGCCCTATCAGTTGTCGCGAGTAGGCAAGGTTGCTACGAGTTGGATCTGCCGTCCGTCCGGAGGCGGTGCATCCGTGTTTCATGTTTCTATCTTTGAGAGATGACGGGGATCCATCTAGAGTGCACCCGATTGACGATGTCCGGTGACCGAGGGTTATCGATGAGGAGATTCCCATAGCGATAATCGATCGCGGGCTAGGCGTCTGCGGACGAGGCGTGGCTTCCGTCAAAGTCTTGTGGCGGAACGAGCTCAGGGAGGAGATGACGTGGGAAGCTGAGGAGGACATGAGGCAGAAGTATCCCCACCTATTCCCCACACCTCCAGGTAACTCACTTTCCTACTTGTAAAATTTTTCATTAACATATTTGCTTAAGTGTTGTATTGTGGCCATGTGTGGCATTTGCAAACTGTTTAAGTTATGAGGAACTGTATCGTTATCTGTCTTGGGAAGGAACATTCGGGACGAATGTTTCTAAGGAGGGGAGAATGTTATACCCCGTATTTCCTGAGTATGTACGTGAGGGAGTACGTACAAAAGTTTAAGCCTTAGTTAGGCATTAAGGACGAAAATATTGGGCACAACACACGAAAAGAATCATTTTCCGACGAAACGTCTTCCAAACTTTGCGAAGGGAAAATTACGGCTATGTCATTTATTATTTTTGCGGATTTTTCTGAGAGATGAAATATTTTGGACCAACGAGAGGGTGACACTTGTCACCCTCAAGTGGACGGCAAAGGGCTTGCCTTGGCACATTTTTTTGTGCTAAGTTTTTGGTCAAGGGGTTGGTAGGATATTTGTGTAGTAGATAGATAAGGACACTTGCCTAAATCTCCACCTTACACTTGCCTAACACTTGGCTTCATCTTGGCCCTTGAAAGCCCTAAAAATACCCCCCTTGAGTTGATGAATTCTTCATCCACAAATCAACTTTCCAAGTCTTAAAATCCTCCCCCTTCTAGTTGTAGTTTTCGTCCAAGCCATCCCCCCCCCCCCTCTAAAAGAGCCTAGCCGAAACACTCCCCCCCTTGGGTAGAAAAATACTCTCCAAAGTATTGTTACTATTTCCCAAATACTTTAGCCTATACCTTGTAGTATTTCCAAAGTCACTTCTTTACAAAAAGCCTAGAAATACTACCTTATACTCCTTTAGTCACTAAACGAAACCCTAAGAGAAACTTCATAGTGGTTGAAGTAGAAAGTAGAAGTTGTATAGAAACTTCTAAGGGTTTCCGGGAACGGATTGGAGCGTGCAGATTAGGAGCTAAACCTTGCTCAGGATCGACATTTATACTTGGATAATATTGGGCTTATAGAGGTAAATAATATTATCCTTCTATTGTAATTGGAGAATACATACTGTAGAAGTATAGAAATAAGTATAAAACACATAGAAGGATATTAAAGAAGAGAATTGAACTGTAATTACAATTGAAGGATAATCTGTAAGAGTATTGAATGAAATCACATCGTAAGTATAATAAAGAAGAATTGAACTTACATGGGGTGTATTCTGATGAGACTTGTGTAGCTTGAAGGGTAGGGAAGTGCTGCCCAAATTTCCGTAGAAAAAGAACCCTCTGCTTAGAATAGTCTTCAGAGTAGTCTAGACATTGATAGACGTACCTGACTATTATAGGTTGATTCTCTGTGCGCGACATATTCGACTTGGCGGTGGATTTCGTAGGAGGTATGTGATTCTTCCTATACTCTTGAGCATGATATTTTAAAATATATATATAGTATGGTAGACGTACGTGTGTTAACTGAACGTAGTTTTACTGCAATGTCTTTTGACTTAAGCTGAATAATAAGAATCACAAGTCTTTCAAAAGAATTATAAATCATTTTTGAAAGGAGAAGAATATTTGTTTTAAAACAAAAGCTTAAAAAGTTATACTAGCTTTATGGGAAGTTAGGAATAACGACTTAAGGAAGATAAAAGACAGTTTACTTGTGTGTTTATAAAAGACTTGTATTGATTTACGGAAAGTCTGATAAGATGGTTTGTTGAGTAGTCATATTGTGATGCTATGTGTGTTAGTATCTTGTAACGTTTGTGTAAAAGAGGTTATTCTTATTTGTGCTTATGTTTTTAATGGTAGTCGTTATATCACTCACCTCTTGACATGATACCGGGGTTAAGGCGCCCTCCGTCACGGGGTAGACTCGGTGATGCAGGACCATGATTCGAGAATACCTCAATGCGGGTCAGGGACCTATGCGAGCTACGAGAGTTCGAGGTTAGTGTGCGGGGTTATACCTCATGCGGTCTATGTGGCCACGCGATGCGAGTCGGGGCGATGTCGGGAGTAGCTACCCTCGATGCGAGGAATATCTCATGCGGGCCTGGGTGGCCTATGCGGACTACGGAAGTCCAGGATTAGGCATGCATAATGATACTATGGGCGATTGGCCCTGCTTCGATCATTCGCAGCCTAGAAAAGACTTGTTACAGTTTACCTATTGTTGCTCTTGTTTATGATGTGACACTATGTGCGGTTACATTGGTTGTTTCGTGCATATTTGTAAAATTGGTTTTAAAACGATATGATTTCATTTAAGTACTTTACAGTTTCACATAATTAGTACCTGTTGTACTGACCTCCTTCGGGGGGCTGCGTTCATGCCGCAGGTAAGGGAAAATAGGTGCTAGATCCGCATCCTTAGGAGGTCTGTAGTACTGTTGTGGGCAGGGTTTGTAATAGGGGATGTAATTGTTCAAGTTTATATATATATATAGGCCGAAAGGCAACTTTTCTCAGATAAACTGTTTTTATTTCATGTCTTGTTTTATATTCCGCTGATTACTCTGATGTATGTTTACTTGGGTGCCCGGGGTAAGGCACCAGTCACGGGCCCGGGTTCGGGTCGTGACACTTAGTATGTTTCTACGTTAAAAGGTTAGGAGTTGATAGACATGTTATGATTAATATAGGTTGAAGTGCTACGAGTAGCGTATTCTACTTAAAGGATGAAATAGCTATCAAGGTTGAAGTACTTTGGAGCATTTTGCTACTTGTCGATAATCGTCGCGAGGTATGTGAACCTCTTCCTTCTTTTGGCATGATTCTATGTATGAAATATACATGTGGTGTTATTTCATGATTCCTTATACTCTTAGAAGTTAAGAGGTATGTATGTTGATTTACTCTATGTAAAAGTTATGTCTAAGTTATTCTAAGTTCTTACCAAGTCTTATGGGGGATGTTGGTAAGAGTCGTTAGGAAGTATTTGGAGTCTAGTTGACTTTACTAATTTACTGCACGAATTGGAATAAGTATCGAACAAGCCATTGCAGCGTTAATAAAAGAAAATGTATCGACAATCAATTATATTAAAATGAGTAGAATTCTCCATCTGCATAGAAACTAAGATAAAACAAAATTGTATTACATTTTCTAGATCATGGCTGCTTTAATAAGATCGTTATAAACGAGTATAACCTATTCACAACGCATAAAAGTATATGTTACTTAATTTAAAGAGTTCACGTTATGAAGTTTTAAGACTATGAACCTTGAATTCTTAAAAGGTTAAGAAACTTTATTTTCTAAGTTAAAGAGACTTGATATTCTAAGTTAAGAAACTTGATTTCTTAAAGTTAAGAGACTTGATATTCTAAGTTAAAGAGACTTGATATTCTAAGTTAAGAAACTTGATTTCTTAAAGTTAAGAGACTTGAAGTATCTTGAAAGCTATGTAACTTGATTTGAAAGTATAAGTCTCTTGGTTATAAAAAGAATGAATTTGTCTAAGACATAAAGAGTTATAACGACTTTATGAGAAGTTAGTTATGACGGCTTTATGAAAGGTTAAAGATGTCTTAGTTTCTAAAGCATAAAGTTAGTATAACGGCTTTATGAGAAGTTGGTTATAACAACTTTATGGAAGGTTAAAAGAATGGTTTTCTCTAGTAATGTAAACAAAGAAATGACTTGAAATAAAGAAGGGCAATTTGATTTAAAGGTATCAATTGCTTAAAGTTTTAAAGTAAAGGTCACTTGATTTAGAAGCCTAGAAATGTATTTCTAAAAATGTAGTGACTCGTTTGTCACGACCCGAACCCGGGCCCGTGACTGGTGCCTTACCCCGGGCACCCTAGTGATACAACATCAGAGTAATCAGCGGAACATAAAACAAGACATGAAAATATTATGAAGTAAGAAAGCGATGTCGGAGAAAACTTGCCTTACGGCATATATATAAATCAATTTTAAAACCCGACGATTACATCCCATTACAACTCGCCACACAAGATTACTGGACCTCTTAGAATGATACGACAACAATGGCGGGGCGGGGCCACACCCTCGAATGTAAATACCTACAACGGCAGGACTATACCATGATAAGCCTCGGAGAAACGGAGCTTCCCATACGTTGACGTGACCCGAGAACTAGGATCAACGGCCCGGTGTACCTCAACTGCGGCGTGACGCGGCCCGAAGGAGGTCAAGATAACAGTACCAAGTATGTGAAATCGAAAATCGTAAATGAAATCATAATAGTCTATAAAGCAGAGACATGTATGATAACCAAACTACGATTCACAATAAATAGCGATCATGTCAAGTCGTGGACTCACGCCTCAAAGTCATCACTCAAATGTAACTATGGGTCTCACGCCCATAACATCGATCATTCGTGGAATACCTTCCTCACCGCTAGCGATTTATGATATAAAAGCACCAAGCAATACACATGAACACCAGGTCCCACCTGTGTCCTAATAAAACAGTACAGGGTAAGTACGAAGGCATAACCGACTACTAACACCCACAGTACTAACAGGGTCAAAAACTGTATCATGATATCTGTCTAGACCGTCACATGATCAAAGCTGGTCACTCGCCCGCAGTATCAAATGTGCGCGTCTAGCCCTGGAACTCTCCGTAGCTCCGCATAGGCCAACCTCATAGGCCCGCATGAGGTATTCCTCGCATCGGTAGCTACTCCCGGCATCGCCCCGGACTCGCGATCGCGTAGCCACAAACCGCATGACCACAAGGGCCGCAAACTAACCTGGAACTCCCGTAGTTCCGCATGGATCCCTTGGACCCGCATGAGGTATTCTCGAATCATGGTCCCAGACCGCCTGAGTCTACCCCGCATCGGAGGGCAGCTTAACCTCCGGAAATAAGTCAAGGTGAGTGGTACAATACCAACATAACGGCTGATAGTCAAACAACTTTAAGCGCGATCGAGGAAAACCACTTAACACTAACATCACAAGATACTAACACACGTAGCATCCTAGCATGTTTACTTATCAATCAACAAGAAAGTATTACAAGGCTATCACAAACCAACACAATCAAGTTATACACACAAGGTACTTTCTACTATATGTCAACAAGTTCGGGTTTTATCCCCAAAGTATTTCATACATTAACTCTTTAAAAGATACGTTACTTTCACAAAAACCACACAATACCCGTAGTATATGAAAATAGAGTGATTATCTTTTGAAGTAAATCAAAACACTTACCCTTGTAAAATCAAGTAACAACATTATTTTCCAAACGTCCAAGTTTGCCTAATTTCAAATGTTCACGTTTCTTATTTTAGAAAGGTTTCGTAGTTCATAGTCTTATTCATTTAAGAATATAATTCTCTTTTAAACCATCTGAGAAACATAAGCCTTATATGTGAGTAGGATATTCTTGTTATAAAAATCTTATTACAGCAGCCATGATCTAGGAAATATCATTTTGTCTCATCTTAGCTTCTATGCAGATGGAAGTTTCTACTGGTTTTAATAATACTTAATCTGTCAAAACATTTCCTTTTATTAACGCTGCAGTGGTTTGTCGATACACATTCTGATTTCCGAACTCAGTAAAACATTCTTAAGCCGTTATACCTAACTTCCCATAAAGCTAGTATAACTCTTAAGTTTTCAAAAACTAAGTATTACTCTTCTTTCAAAATGATTCAAAAATCTTTTGAAATACTTCAAGTTCTTTATTATTACATAACCAACCAGTTATAGTTCAAATCAGTTACCTTTTAAAAACCATAAGTATTTTCTTACATACATAAAGTTGTTATAACCAACTTCCCATAAAGCCGTTATAACACTTTATGTTTTAGACCAATCAAATACATTTAACACGTATGCGTCACCGTACTACATAGTTACACACATATCATGCTAGAAGAGATAGGAAGAGGTTCACATACCTCGCGACGATTATCGACTAATAGCAAAACGCTCCAAGTACCTCAAACCGCCGGCTACTCCTTAAGCCAAGTAGATCGCGCCACGCATAGTACTTCCACCTATAAGGCCACAAGGCGCTTATTAACAGTTAGGTCTCTTCGTAGAACATTCTACAGAAAATTAGGCAAAGACTCCCCAACAGCGTAAATCTCCTCTCTATCGGGGGCTACCAAGCCAACCGGGGGTTATACGTCTAATCCGGACGTGCACAATTTTACCTCACAGAAAGGCTACACAAGTCTACTGTAATACAGTCCTATGTAATTACAGTTCAGTACTCTTCTTTCGAAAAGGTTTCTTATAATTCAGGCTTAAGTCAAAAGACATTGCCGATAACTACGTACAGTTCTATATATAGTATACTTCAACTATACATTCCTACAACATGTAATTTCCAATTACAATAGAAGGTCAAGAGTGTTTACCTCGATAAGCCCAAAATTATCCGAGTTTAAATGTCGATCCTGAGCAAGGTTTAGCTCCTACTCCGTGCGCTCCGACCCGCTCCAAACAACCCTTAGAAGTTCTAACCAACTTCTACTTAATACTCCAACCAACTATGGAGATTTTCCTTAGGGTTTCGGTTTTGTGACTGAAGGGAAGTATAATAGTATTTCTGGGCTTTTCGTATAAGTATAACCTTAGAATACTACAAGGTATACGGCTAAGGTAATTTGGGCATTATAACAATACTTTTGAGAGTATTTCTACCAAGAGGGGGGGTATATATACGAGACAACACCACAAGGGGGGTGTATACCTCTACCAACCCCACTGTGGGGTACTCTCGGCCAAGGGGAGCTCTCGGCCACTAGGCCTCACAAAGGGGAGAGGGGTGTTGACGAAACACCATACAAGGGAGGGAGGAATTTTAGACTTAGGAAATATAGGAAAGGATGAAGAAGTCTTCAAACCAGTGGGGTATTTATAGGACAAGCCAAGGCCAACCAATGGCCAAGATCATGCCAAGTGCATAGCAAGTGTAAGGCCAAGATTGGGACAAGTGTGTGTGGGTCCCACTTTATCAATCAACACACAAAATATCCTACCAACTACACTCTCCAATTTCGTCCAATTACGCCCACATCCGCCAATGAGAGGGTGACAAGTGTCGCCTCTTGGCCCAAAATGTTTCGCCTCTCGGAAAAATCCGCAAAAATTGGAAATGACATAGCCGGAATTTTCCCTACGAAAGCTGTGAAAACGTTTCGTCGAAAAACGACTCTAACCGGGTGTTGTGAACAAATAATTTTCGGCCCTACACTTTAAGGCACAAACTTTTCTACGTACGTCCTTACGTACATACTCTGGAAATACGGGGTGTAACATCGTTTGAAATGTAGACATGCCTTGATACTACGGGTGTTAGTATCTTGAGGTTTTATATGAAAATGAGACTTTTGAAAAGAATGGAAGTACGTAGTACTTTGGGTTAAATTCCCGGATTTTTAATGACATGTTAGTGCCTTAAGTTTAAATAAAATGAGAGTGCATAATAATTAAGGCTAATAAGAAGTTAAGGGATTTCTTAACTTGCTTATGATATTTATGATAAGCCGGTGGTGCTTACGTTATGTATGATAAGCCGGTGGTGCTTATGTTATGTATGATAGCCGGTTGTGCTAGTGATGTATTGTTTCATTACGGGGTCATTCCCCGGGCTTGTTGCATTTGCATATTCCGTGGATTTGCTCCCCACGATGCGAGGAATACCTCATGTGAGTCCGTAGGGCTCATGCGGGTGAAATAGTCCTATACGGGGCGGACCAGTCCTATGCGAGGAGATTACCTCATGCGGGTCCATACGACCTATGCGGGCGGATACAGTCTATGCGAGGAAATTACCTCATGCGGGTCCATACGGCCTATGCGGTTGAAATAGTCTCAGGAGTAGGATTGTCAAATGATACTATGGGCGGGTGGCCCTAAGTTGATCATAAGCTTCCTATTTTTATGTAGTATACCTTTATTAGCAGACTTATGTGACTTTACCGCGTCCCAGATTGGGCCGGGCAGTATACCTTTATGGGCAGACTTATGTGGCTTTACCGCGTCCCAGAATGGGCCGGACAGTATACCTTCGTGGGAATGATTTTTATGACTTCGCCGTGTCCCGCAAATGGGTCGGGTTACGTTATTACGTATGGATAATCAATGTGAACTCCAAAATGATGCGTCCCTCCATAAAGGGCCGGATTATGTTATGCAAGATAAGTACGTTATATGGTTATGAACTTGATGATTTTTCCTAATTATGTACGTAAGAATTTGACTATAACTCTTATTGAAAAATGGGAAAAGATAATAATATGCGATTAAGTTCATGAGTTGTAATTGTCACGACACGTTCTGGGGCCCGTGACTGGTGCCTTACCGGGGCACCCAAGTAGTCATACATCAGAGTAATCAGCGGAAATATAAAGCAAGACATGAAACAGTTTATAAAATAAGACACAGTTTATGTGAGAAAACATCGCCTTTCGGCATATATATATAAACATGGTTTAGCAGTTACATCCGATAATCGCATAAATACTACATGCACTTAAGGAAATATACAACTATGGCGACAGGGCCCGCCATACCGATCGCATAAAACTATCTACAACAGGAGATCATACCCAAAAGTAGAGCCTCGGAAAAGATGGAGCTCCCGACACCAACGTAGAGATCCTAAGAATGTGGATCTAGCACTGCCGCTCTTACCTGCAGATGAACGCAGCCCAAGGAGGTCGCATAACAGTACTAAGTATATGAAATCAGAAAATACTTAAATGAAACATATCATTTTAAAAGCAGTTTGCAAGTATGTATGAAACAACTATGAAACCGCATAAGTACATCACAAACAAGAGCAAAGAATAGTAAATCGTAATGTGTCTTTTCTAGGTCGCGAATGATCAAGCAGGCCAATTTCCCGTAGTATCACCATGCAAGCCTAACTCGACTCTCAGAGTCCGCATAGGCCAATCACATAGGCCCGCATAGGTATATAACCCCGCATCGAGGTAGCTACTCGGCATCGCCCCGACTCGTAGTCCGCACGGCCACATAGACCGCATGAGGTATAACCCCGCACACTAACACGAACTCCGTAGCTCCGCATAGGTCCCTCGACCCGCATGAGGTATTCTCGAATCATGGTCCTGCATCGCCGAGTCTACCCCGACGGAGGCGCCTTAACCCCTGCATATGTCCAGAGCGAGTGATGTTACACTAACCTAACAAATTATCGTTAAACAACATAAGCACAACAAGAATACTTTTTACACAAACGTTACAAGACACTAACACACATAGCATCATATCATGTCTACTTATCAAACCATCTTATTATTCTTTTCACGATTCAATATAAGTCTGTTATAAACACATAGGCAAATGCTTTCTTTTATCAATCTTAAGTGGTTATACTTAACTTCCCATAAAGCTAGTATAACTCTTAAGCTTCGCTTAAAACCAATTAGTTCTCTTACATTAAAAATGATTCAAGATTCTTTGAAATGCTTTGATCTTTATTATTCAGCTTAAGCCGTGAGGCATTGCAGTAGTTGTTATTCAGCTTAAGCCAGGCATTGCCGTAGTTATTATTCGCTTAACACACGACGCTCACCGCACTACATATATTATAAAATATCATGCTTTAGGAAGAATCACATACCTTCTCAAATAAAACCACTGTCAAGTCAATATGTCGCGCGCAGAGTCACCATAATAGTCACTGCATCTATCAAAGACTACTCAAGGTCATTCTAAACAGAGGGTTCACAATTCTACGGAAAGTCCAAGCACTTCCTACCCTGAGCTATATAAGTTCATCGTGAAAACAAATTCTATATAAGCATAGTTCAATTATTCTTCTTTTAAACTCTTCCACTGTGATAACAGTTCAATTCTATTCTCGCAATATTCTTCTAAGTATTTATACTTATAATTATACTACAAATGTAAGTATTCTCTAATTCAAAGAGGGTTAGGATTAGTTACCTCTGTAAGCCCAATAATATCCTAGAAAAGTCGCACTGAGCAAGGTTTTGCTCTAAGTTGTATGCTCCAAGGAAACCTTAGAAGTTCTTCACAACTTCTACTAAGTACTAAGGTATTTGGGCTAGGTATTTTGGGCATTATAACAATACAAGGCAACTTTTCTACCAAGGGAGTGGGTAGGTTTTGGCTAGGCTGGGGCCTACCAAACTACTAGGCTAGAGGAGGGTATTCGCCAAGGGCCTTCAAGGAGGGGAGGTGTTTTGGACGAAAAGGCTACAAAGGGAGAGGAGAGGATTTTCAAGACTTGAAAGATTTGTGGATGAAGAACTCTTCATCTCTAAGGGGTATTTATAGGTCAAGAAGTGGCCAACCAAGGGCCAAGATTAAGACAAGTGCAAGCAAGTGTAGGTGAAGATTTACTCCACACAAATATCCTACCAACTCCTTGACTTGTGCACAAGGCACAAAAACGTGCTAAGGTATTCCAATTCGTCCAAATGGACGATTTCAAGTCCACAAATCGGAGGTGCCAAGTGTCGCCTCCCGTTGGTCCAAAATGTTTCGCCTCTCTAAAAATCCGCAAAAATTAGAAATGGCATAGCCGAAATTTACCCTACGAAAGTCGTGGAAACGCTTTCTAAAACGATTCTTTTAGCGAGTTGTGCACAAATAAAAACGCTTTGCCTAAACTTTAAGGCTAGACTTTGCACGTATTCCTCACGTACATACTCGAAATACGGGTATAACATTCTCCTCCTTAGAAACATTCGTCCCGAATGTTCCTTCCCAAGACGCTTAACGATAAGATTCTTCATAACTTAAACAATGCAAATGCCACACACGCCACGTAACAACACTTAGGCGTAAACGATAGCGAAAATTTACAAGTAGGAAAGTGAATTACCCGGAGGTGGGGAATAGGTGAGATACTCGCCTCATGTCCTCCTCGGCTTCCCACGTCATCTCCTCCCGAGCTCGTTCCGCCACAAGACTTTGACGGCCACGCCTCGGTCCGCAGACGCCTAACTCCGACGATCGACTATCGCTATGGGAATCTCCTCATACGATAACCCCTAGGTCACCGACATCGCCAATCGGTGTACCCTAGATGGATCCCCGATACATCTCTCAAAGATAGATACGTGAAAATCGGATGCACCGCCTCCAGATCGGACGGCAGATCCAACTCATAGCAACCTTGCCTACCTCGCGACAATCAAACGCCCAATGTACTTGGGCCGAAGTTTCCTTCTTCCCGAATCTCATCACACCCTTCTTCATGGGTGACACCTTTAGGAAAACCCAATCATGAACCTCGAACTCAAGATGCCGACGACGATGATCTCGCATACGACTTGCCGACTCGAGTATCAATAGCCGCCTCGGATAAGCTTCACCTTATCCATCGCCTCAGTACCAAATCTGTCCCACTAGCCGCACTCGCCCACATCGAACCAACCTATAGGCGACCGCACTTCCTCCCACACAAGGCCTCATAAGGCGCCATCCGAATACTGGAGTGCTAGCTATTATTATACGCGAACTCAACTAGAGGCAAATGATCCTCCCAACTACCATCGGAGTCAATAACACAGCTCGCAAAGATATCCTCAAGAGTCCGGATAGTGCGCTCGCCTCAGACGTCTGTCTGTGGATGAAATGCAAGACTGTGCTCACCGCGTCCCTAAACCTCTCGAAGGACCTCAAGTTAGCCAGAACCGGGCTCCTCCGTCGATATGATCGGTAGGGACTCCATGCACCGACGATCTCTGATGTAAAGTCCGCATAATCCTCACCGAAAAAGTCATCTGACGGAAGAAAGTGGGCTGATTTCACACCGCCGACGATAACCCATATAGAATCATGTCTCCTCCGAGTGCGAGGTAATCCCGTGATGAAGTCCATGTTGATTACCTCCCACTTCCGTGTCGATCTCAATCGTCAGAATAAACCACCGTGCCTCCGTGCTCTACCTTCACCGCCGACAACACGCATCGAGCTACGAACTCGCAACGCCCTCTTCAAGCCATCCCACCAATACACGCATCTAAGGTCGTGGTACATCTTGGTCGACTTTGACGGATAGAGTAACGCGCGCCGCTGGTGCTTCCCAAGAACTCCGCCGCCAAGTCCTCAAACATCCGGAACACACACCGCCAAACCTTAGCACCCCATCGTGCTACTCAAGCGACCTTTGCCCTCACGAAGAGTCAGACACGATATCGAATCAAAGCCGATCTCGAATCAGGCCTCTTCACCTCCTCAACGATGGAAGACGCAACCTCACGAACTCTAACCCCATCGCTATCGTAATCAATCAAACGGACACCAAGGCTCGCTAATCGTGCAAATCACGAACCATGTCCTCCTCTCTAGCCGCACATCCGATAGGCTCCCATCGACCTACGACTAAGAGCATCCGCCACAACATCGCCTTCCCGTGGTACAGATATCAACATCGTAATCCTTAAGCAACTCTAACCACCTTCTCTCGTCGTAAGTTCACTCCTCCGTCAAGATATACCTGAGGCTCTGTGGTCCAGAAAAATATCCACGTGAACCCCATACAAATAGTGCCTCCAGATCTTCAAAGCGTGAATCACACCGCCAACTCCAAATCACGCGGGTAGTTCCTCGTGTTTCTTCACCGTCGGGATGATATGCTATAACCCCGCCATGCCGCATCAACACACATCCCAACCCGATGCTCGACGATCACAATACACGACATAACCATCCGACCTCCGGAAGAGTAAGAACGGGCGGTCGCCGCCTCTCTTTCAAAGAATCGAAACCCCGCCACAAGCATCACCCATCAAACTTGGCCGCTTTCCGAGTCACCTAGTCAATGGTGCGTAGATAAGCAAACTTCTCCATGAACCGATAATATCCTCGCAAGGCCCGTAAAAATGCGAACTCTCGCGAGTAAGAGTTCAGGCCAAGTCCCCGATCGCCGATCTTGGCCAGATCCACTCGAATGCCATCACCGGCTAATATGCCCAAGAAACGCCATCAAGTCAACCAAAACTCACATTTGGAAAACTCGCATAATCGCTGGTCCCGAGAATCACAAGACAGCCTCAAATGCTCCGCATGCTCCCGCTCGAGCGAATAAACCAAGATATCATCAATGAACACTATCACAAACGTGTCCAAAAATGGTTTGAACACTCGGTTCATCAAATCCATGAATACCGCGAGCATCGTCAACCCAAAAGACATGACCGAACTCATAATGCCCGCATCGTCCGAATGCAATCCTGGGACATCCACCTCTCGACTCGCACTGATGATGCCCGATCGCAGATCAATCTTGAGAAACATCTCGCACTCGCAACCGGGTCGAACAAATCATCAATCCCGGGAAGCGGGGTATTCGTTTAATGGTCACCTTGTTCACCGTCAGAATCAACACATGCGCAGCTGCCCCGCCCTTCTTCTTCACGAACAATACCGCGCTTCCTGTGGAGAAACACTAGGCCCGATGAAGCCCTTCTCCAAAGAAATCTCTAAGCCGATCCTTCAACTCTCTCAACTCGGCAGTGCCATTCTGTATGGCGAATGGAAATAAGCCGAGTGTCCGCAATATGTCAATACAAAACTCAATCTCCTCTCGTGAGGATACCCGGAGGTCATCCGAAACACGCCCGGGAACTCACGACCATCGAATCGATCAAAAATCTGGTACCGCAGCCTTCAGATCAAACACCCGAACGATGGTAGATATACCCTTCGCACTATCTTCCTAGCCTTGAGGTAGGAAATAAACCTACCTTCTGCGATACCGTGCTCCTCCCACTCAACAACCGGCCCTCAGAAATCGAACCGCATTACTTTCTCTGCAGCTTCACATTGGCGTAGTGAAGCTAGCCAATCCATCCCCATGATCACGCCGGTCAATCATCTCCAACTCTATCAAGTCGCCAGTGGTCCGACGATCGTAAATGGTCACAGACAAGCTCTATATACCCGCCGAGCTACCACCGAATCACCCATCGCGTAGCTACCTCGAAGCGGTCTATGGACTCGTGCTCTATCCTCATCCTACTAGCAACAAGCGGAGATATATAGACAGAGTAGAACCCGATCTATCAAAGCATACACATCAAACCCAGAACCGATAAAGTACCGCGACGACATCGCGAGGCCTCCCGATCCCGCTTACCGACAAAGCATAAATGCGTTCTCGAGGACCGCTAGAATCGACCCGAGCCACGACCTCGCCGCGACTCGCCGACCCATGAGTACCTCGCCCGGCGAGTAAATCGTAGGAGACGGCAGACCGCGAAAGAACTCAGTAGTCGACTCTACCATCAAGATCGCCTTGGTCCTGACAAGCCGATAGTGACTTCGCCGCTACAATCAAACAAACTCCCGCATCACAACTCCCGGCGGGATCTACCAGACGGCCACACCGGCGGTGGTCCCGACGCCGTAACCTCGCCGCTCGATGTCTCAAGTCCCGGGCCCCGTCGCCTCGAATATCTCCGCCGGCCGAGGACGCGCAGAGTGCTCGAGCCGGCCGTGGTGCAAATCTAGATCGCCGCCGAGGCCGCCACCACGATAGCCACCAAACGACTCGCCGCCCCGGTCTTCTTCTCGCCGTCACAACCCGCGATCTCTACGCCTCACATCCAAGAGCATTTAGTCGCACGCGTAATGCCCATACCCCTGAAGAGAAACACCCGCATACGACTCGCCATATAGTCATCTAGCCCTGACGTAGCGGTGCACCCTAACCTCCATAACTGCTACCAATGCTGGGACATATCGAGTTAATGAATCAAACTCGACATTGTACTCCCCGACAAAGGCCCTCTCTCGCCAAGAAGAAAATCTATCACCGCGCCTCCTCATCCGCGAGGCAAGAAGTGGGTGAGGAAAGCCTCGAGAACTCATCCCAAGTAGCTGGGACGCGTGCTCTCCCGGATAACTCCCATGAATCAAACCAATCGACCGCGTATCACGCACCGACGCGAACCGGCGTCACAGACTGCCTCGAGGCCTTGATCACCCTATGATCCTTCTCAGAGTCGACGGATGAACTCCTCGCGATCATCCTCCGCCGACCAGAAAACTCGCGGCTACAACTTAAGAAATCTCGTAGTCTCAAACTATTCGCCTGGTGCACCACGGCGCGATCGAGCCGAGCTGAATCGAACCGCCGATCCAATCTCTCTCGATCGGGCCACAACTTTAGCCAATAGCCGGGTTATCTCTCAGACTCCTAACTCCTCCGCCTGTGCCGCGGGATGCGAGTGGCATCGTTCTCGCTGGGCGGCGCCATAGAACTCGCCGCCTTCGTATAGACCGGGCTCGAGCCTCGTGACTGGGTGTCTCGCCACAGCCTCCTACGCTTGCCCTTCTCGGGCCCGGTTGCCTTTACGTGGAGGCATAATCACATAGAAAGGAATACGTTAGAGGGGTCCAACCTATAACACACTCTAAAGCACGATCTCGTAATGAGAAGAATGGAAACCAATCCTAAATATCCTATAGCCTCGACATATTGCGTGGTGCACAACACACCGATAATCAAGACTCTACTAGATACGGTCAGATACTTTCCGAGGATTAATCGCTTCGATACCACTTTTGTCACGACTGCTCGGCCCATGATCGTGCTCACGGCACCCAAGTAGTCATACATCGAGTAATCACGGAAATATAAAGCAAGACATGAAACAGCTTTATAAAATAAGATACGCTTTATGTGAGAAAACACGCTTTCTAAGATATATATATAAACATGGTTTAGCAAGCTACATCCGATTAATCGCATAAATACGACTACTGCACTTAAGGAAATATACAACTATGGCGACAGGGCCCCGCCATACCTCGATCGCATAAAACTATCTACAACAGGAGATCATACCCAAAAGTAGAGCCTCCTAAAAGATGGAGCTCCGACACCAACGAGATCCTAAGAATGTGGATCTAGCACTGCCGCTCTTACTCGCAGATGAACGCAGCCTCAAGCGAGGTCAAGACAACAGTACTAAGTATATGAAATCAGAAAATACTTAAATGAAACATATCATTTTAAAAACGCTTTTGCAAGTATGTATGAAACAACCAAGGAAACCGCATAGTGTCACATCACAAACAAGAGCAGAATAGGTAAATCGTAATGTGTCTTTTCTAGGCTGCGAATGATCAGCAGGCCAATTGCCCGTAGTATCACCACGCAAGCCTAATCTCGACTCCGTAGTCCGCATAGGCCAATCACATAGGCCCGCATAGTATATAACCCCGCATCGAGGGTAGCTACTCCTGCATCGCCCCGACTCGTAGTCCGCATGCCACATAGACCGCGTGAGGTATAACCCCGCACACTAACCTCGAACTCCGTAGCTCAAGATAGGTCCCTTGGACCCGCATGAGGTATTCTCGAATCACGGTCCTGCATCACCGAGTCTACCCCGCACGGAGGCGCTTTAACCCCTGCATATGTCCAGAGGTGAGTGATGTTACACTAACCTAACAGCTTATCGTTAAACAACATAAGCACAACAAGAATACTCTTTACACAAACGTTACAAGACACTAACACACATAGCATCATATCATGTCTACTTATCAAACCATCTTATTATTCTTTTCACGATTCAATATAAGTGCGTTATAAACACATAGGCAAACTGCTTTCTTTTATCAATCTTAAGTGGTTATACTTAACTTCCCATAAAGCTAGTATAACTCTTAAGCTTCGCTTAAAACCAATTAGTTCTCTTCATAAAAATGATTCAAGATTCTTTGAAATGCTTTCAGATCTTTATTATTCAGTGCTTAAGCCAGGCATTGCCGTAAGTGTTATTCAAGCTTAAGACGTGAGGCATTGCCGTAGTTATTATTCGCTTAACACATGACGCTCACCGTACTACATATATTATAAAATATCATGCTTTAGAAGAATCACATACCTTCTCAAATGAAAACCACCGCCAAGTCAATATGTCGCGCAGAGTCACCTATAATAGTCAGCATATATATCAAAGACTACTCAAGGTCATTCTAAACAGAGGTTCACAATTTACGGAAAGTCAAAAGACTTCCTACCCTATGAGCTATATAAGTTCATCAGGAAAACAAATTCTATATAAGCATAGTTCAATTATTCTTCTTTAAACTCTTCCATCGTGATAACAGTTCAATTCTATTCGCAATATTCTTCTAAGTATTTATACTTATACTTATACTACAAAGAAGTATTCTCTAATTCAAAAGAGGGTTAGGATTAGTTACCTCAGTAAGCCCAATAATATCCTAGAAAAAGTCGCGCCTGAGCAAGGTTTTGCTCCTAAGTTGTATGCTCTAAGGAAACCTTAGAAGTTCTTCACAACTTCTACTAAGTACTAAGGTATTTGGGCTAGGGTATTTTGGGCATTATAACAATACAAGAAGGCAACTTTTCTACCAAGGGAGGGGGTAGGTTTTGGCTAGGCTGGGGCCTCGGCCAAACTACTAGGCTAGAGGGAGGGTATTCGCCAGGGCCTTCACAAGGGGAGGGGAGGTGTTTTGGACGAAAAGGCTACAAAGGAGAGGAGAGGATTTTCAAGACTTGAAAGATTTGTGGATGAAGAAATCTTCATCTCTAAGGGGTTATTTATATGTCAAGAATTGGCCAACCATTGGCCAATATTAAGACAATTTCAAGGGAAGTGTAGTGTGAAGATTTAATCCACACAAATATCCTACCAACTCTCGACTTGTGCACAAGGCACAAAAACGTGCTACAGGTATTCCATCGTCCAAATGGACGATTTCAAGTCCACAAATCGGAGGTGCCAAGTGTCGCCTCCCGTTGGTCCAAAATGTTTCGCCTCTCTAAAAATCCGCAAAATTAGAAATGGCATAGCGGAATTTACCCTACGAAGTCGTGGAACGCTTCGCCGAAAAGCGATTCTTTTAGCGAGTTGTGCACAAATAAAAACGCTTTGCCTAAACTTTAGGCTAGACTTTTGACGTATTCCTTACGCATATACTCGGAAATACGGGTATAACAAGAATGGCATGGTAGGATCTCGTATTTACTTTTATACTTGCCCTCGCCATTCTTTTGTATGCTTATGACCGCTTATTGTACCTTATTTCCGTTCCATATTCTGCACTGTATCGAACCCTTCGCGGCTGCGTTCATGTCCGCAGTTTAGGTACATTGTGGATCCGCCGCTTAGGATCTGGTTCGATTTTGAGATGGCTCCAATGTTTCGGAGCTTGTCATAATGACTATGTATATTCAGGGGTACGACGGGGCCTTGTCCCGTCATAGTATTTGTTCAAAATCTTAGAGGTCTGTATTCATATGTGGGTTGGACTGACTAGAGTTGTAATTACATTATTGAATAGTGTAGGCCCTTTTGGGTGATTTATATTATGGCAGCCTTATCGGCTTTGCCTTTGTTTTTTTTTAAAAATGTGTTACTTATCTTCCGCGGTTATTTTCTATTATATGAATAGAAGGGTGCCCAGGTAGGGCACCAGTCGCGGGCCCAGGGTCGGGTCGTGAAAAAAGTGTTATCAGAGTAATTAGTCCTCGGAAAGTGTCTATAGACCGTGTCTAGTAGAGTCTTGATTATCGGTGTGTTGTGCACCACATCTATAATCAGGAGGCTGCAGGACATCTAGGATTGATTTCCATTATTCTCACTCTGAGATCGTGCGATAGAGATGTGTTGTTAGGGTCGTCTCTTCCTAACGAGTTATGTTGATTGCAGCTATGAGAAAAGCAGCAGTGACCCAGGAAGGACTATGTGGATTGCGTATCCAGGTTGGTAATGATTGTAGTATAGTTGGTATTATGACATACAACTATACGGAGTTTTGTATGAGGGTCAGACGTGTGTTGCCTAGAATGAGTTTAGATTACCAGGATTTGGTAAGGACTAAATAGATATCGGGAAGGTATGAAACAGTTAATGAATTCTCGCTAAGGTCTTATGTTTTATTTTGAGATAATTGGGAAATGATGAGTTGTTTGATAGGGTAGTGAACCCTTAAAAAGTCATGTTAAGGAACTTAATGGAATGTCATGTTAATAGATTAAGCTACGTGGTAGGCTTAAGAGAATTGTACGGATGAGATCCGTATGAAGTAAGTAATGGTTGTTGTGATCAAGACAACATGGTTATGGTATTAGGAGAAGTTATTGTACCCGTTTACGGGGATACTGATAAGGTAGGCTTGGAGCATGGAAATTGCGAGCCTAAGAATATTGATAACCGCAGAGACCTTGGGTATATAAAGCCTTCTCGGGCAATAAGATTTAATTCAGACTAAGGGTAAGAGTTAAGTGCGAAGGTGGGTCGGGTTGAGGACCTATTACGGGCCGCCCCGTAGCAAGAAATGGAGTGGGATCAGTTGGTAGTAGTCCCGCTACGTGACAGTGTCACGAGGGTGCAAGACCCAAATTTAGTTAATTGTTTTACGGGTTCGTGGGCGCATTCCACCGGAACCAGGTCGTGAAAGCGGAAATGGCCTTATATGGTTTGATTTAGTAAACTCCAAAGATCGGAGGCCAGAATCAATATGGAGGTTATGTACGTATGCTAGTATAAGTTGTAGGTACGGAAAGAAACCAGTAAAAAAGTGTAGAATCGCCGATTGGTTGGTTCCACGTAGGCGAGGTTCAGATAATTGGCCCAGACTTGATTCAGCGGGATGTGGATAAGGCGAAGCTTATCCAGGAAAGATTGTTAGTAAGCTTAGAGTCAACAGAAACTTTATGCAGATGAACGACGTCGACACTTGGAGTTCAGGTTGACGTTTTAGTATAAGTATTGTTATGTGGCCATGGATGACATATTTTGTATGAATGGTGTAGTAAAAGGAGATTATGTCGCTATATAATTAGATTGGACTCCGAAAGAACATTCGGGGACGAATG
Organism: Przewalskia tangutica; assembly: GCA_029844215.1. Classification (NCBI taxonomy): domain Eukaryota; kingdom Viridiplantae; phylum Streptophyta; class Magnoliopsida; order Solanales; family Solanaceae; genus Przewalskia; species Przewalskia tangutica. The sequence goes on from CM056727.1 coordinate 74,560,871, forward strand.
TTTCTAAGGAGGGAATAATGTTACACCCCGTAATTCCAGGACATGTGTTTAAGAGAATGTACGTGAGAAGATACGACTTTAAGTTTGAAACAAAAGAAGGATTGCTTTTTCCTACGGAAAGTGATTTCGAGCCTCGGGAAGGAAAATTGTTCGTTAGTGAGAATTGGTTTCCCGAATTTGTTATTTAAGACTTTTAGAATCTATCAGAATTATGGAATTTTATTTTCAGAGTTGGATACGTGGGGCCCACCTGAGAAATTTTACGTTTTTGTGGGGCCCACGAGGTTTTCGATATTTTGGCCAATTATGGAAATTTCGGAAAACGAAATATTTTTAGACCAATGGGAGGGCGACACGTGTCACCCTCCACATGCCCAAGTAGGACGAAAATGTTGACAAGTCAAGCTAGCCAAGTGGAGCTTGACATTCTTGACTAAATCCTAGCCCTTCAAGTGTTTTAATCTTGACCCTTGATTCTATTATATATCCATTACTAGTGCAAGACTACTGAACACTTAGAAAATATTTCAAGAATTATTCTTGCTCTTGTGAGCTCTCGGCTTTATGCCCTTATCCACACAAAAAAAATTCAATTGTTGTCCATAATTCACAATACTTTAACCCAAGGTTCCTAAGGGTATTACAAGGTTATCTCAATAGAAAGATCCCGGAAAACCGACGTTTTCACGTTAGTCACAAGGCGAAAACCTAAGGTGTTCTTCAACTTTGAAGATGGAACTTGAAGAGGAGTTCTTCATGAGCTTCTAAGGAGTGGTTGGAGCGGATTAGAACATAGGAAGAGGAGCTAAAGGTTGCTAAGGATCGACTTTTACGCTTGGACATTATTAGGGCTTATTGAGGTAAAATCTTCACCTTCTTAATGTAATTGAAGATTACATGTTATAGTAGTTAAGAAATGAGCATGTGGTATATAAAATGATGTTTGAAAAGATTTGGATCATGTCGACATGTTAAAACAGAAAATTGACAAGTTATCCATTAATGTTGTAATCAATTTGGTCGATAGTTACAATCGTCGCATGTTAAGGAAGAAAGGATTTTTAGTTGTTGTAATTGTTATTATGTATATAACATGTTGGAATAACAACTTGGATTGAAAAAAGAATTGAAAGGAAATTGATAATTGTTGTGACAATGGTAGTCGATTATGGCTTGGAAATATTGGACAGTTTTACATTGATTGTGGGGAAGAATTTTACACGTCCTATTAGGCGTGTAATCCCATTTGTATTGCTGAATTGTTGGGCCTTAAATGTGGCGTTTGGTTATTGATTTTCGGGCCTTGAAAAAGGTGGAAAAGTACGTAGAAACAAAGAAAGTGCTGCCCGATTTTCCGTAGAATAAGAGACCTTACACTTAGTATGTTTCTACGTTAAAAAGTTAGGAGTTGATAGACATGTTATGATTAATATAGGTTGAAGTGCTACGAGTAGCGTATTCTACTTAAAGGATGGAATAACTATCAAGGTTGAAGTACTTTGGAGCATTTTGCTACTTGTCGATAATCGTCGCGAGGTATGTGAACCTCTTCCTTCTTTTGGCATGATTCTATGTATGAAATATACATGTGGTATTATTTCATGATTCCTTATACTCTTAGAAGTTAAGATGTATGTATGTTGATTTACTCTATGTAAAAGTTATGTCTAAGTTATCCTAAGTTCTTACCAAGTCTTATGGGGGATGTTGGTAAGAGTCATTAGGAAGTATTTGGAGTCGAGTTGACTTTACTAATTTACTGCACGAATGAGAATAAGTATCGAACAAGCCATTGCAGCGTTAATAAAAGAAAATGTATCGACAATCAATTATATTAAAATGAGTAGAATTCTCCATATGCATAGAAACTAAGATAAGACAAAATTGTATTACATTTTCTAGATCATGGCTGTTTTAATAAGATCGTTATAAACGAGTATAACCTATTCACAACGCATAAAAGTATATGTTACTTAATTTAAAGAGTTTACGTTATGATGTTTTAAGACTATGAACCTTGAATTCTTAAAAGGTTAAGAGACTTTATTTTCTAAGTTAAAGAGACTTGATATTCTAAGTTAAGAAACTTGATTTCTTAAAGTTAAGAGACTTGATATTCTAAGTTAAAGAGACTTGATATTCTAAGTTAAGAAACTTGATTTCTTAAAGTTAAGAGACTTGAAGTATCTTGAAAACTATGTAACTTGATTTGAAAGTATAAGTCTCTTGGTTATAAAAAGAATGAATTTTTCTAAGACATAAAGAGTTATAATGACTTTATGGGAAGTTAGTTATGACGGCTTTATGAAAGGTTAAAGATGTCTTAGTTTCTAAATCATAAAGTTAGTATAACGACTTTATGGGAAGTTGGTTATAACAACTTTATGGAAGTTTAAAAGAATGGTTTTCTCTAGTAATGTAAACAAAGAAATGACTTGAAATAAAGAAGGGCAATTTGATTTAAAGGTATCAATTGCTTAAAGTTTTAAAGTAAGGGTCACTTGATTTAGAAGCCTAGAAATGTATTTCTAAAAATGTAGTGACTCGTTTGAAATGTAGACATGCCTTGATACTACGGGTGTTAGTATCTTGAGGTTTTATATGAAAAAGAGTCTTTTGAAAAGAATGAAAGTACGTAGTACTTTGGGTTAAATTCCCGGATTTTTAATGACATGTTAGTGCCTTAAGTTTAAACAAAATGAGAGTGCATAATAATTAAGGCTAATAAGAAGTTAAGAGATTTCTTAACTTGCTTATGATATTTATGATAAGCCGGCGGTGCTTACGTTATGTATGATAAGCCGGTGGTGCTTATGTTATGTATGATAGCCGGTTGTGCTAGTGATGTATTGTTTTATTACGGGGTCATTCCCCGGGCTTGTTGCATTTGCATATTCCGTGGATTTGCTCCCACGATGCGAGAAATACCTCATGCGAGTCCGTAGGGCTCATGCGGGTGAAATAGTCCTATGCGGGGCGGACCAGTCCTATGCGAGGAGATTACCTCATGCGGGTCCATACGACCTATGCGGGCGGATACAATCTATGCGAGGAAATTACCTCATGCGGGTCCATACTATCATGCGGTGAAATAGTCTCGGGAGTAGGATTGTCAAATGATACTATGGGCGTGGCCCTAAGTTGATCATAAGCTTCCTATTTTTATGTAGTATACCTTTACGGGCGACTTATGACTTTCCGTCCCCATCGGGCGGACAGTATATCTTTATGGGCAGACTTATGTGGCTTTACCGTGTCCCAGAATGAGCCGGGAAGTATACCTTCGTCGGAAGGCTTTTTATGACTTCGCCGTGTCCCGCAAATGGGTCGGGTTACGTTATTACGTATGGATAATCAAAGTGAACTCCAAAATGAGGCGTCCCTCTATAAAGGGCCGGATTGTTATGCAAGATAAGTAAGTTATATGATTATGAACTTGATGATTTTTCCTAAGTATGTACGTAAGAATTTGACTATAACTCTTATTGAAAAATGGGAAAAAATAATAATGTGCGATTAAGTTCATGAGTTGTAATGACATGGCAGGATCTGGTATGTACTTTTTATACCTGCCCCTGTCATTCTTTTGTACAGTTATGATGCATTTCAGTACTTTATTTGCTCCATATTCTGCACTGTACTAACCCCTTCGGCTGCGTTCATGTCCGCAGTTTAGGTATTACGATTGGATCCGCTGCCTTAGGATCCTCGGTTCAAAGATTTGAGATGGCTCCAATGTTTCGGAGCTTGTCATAATGGCTATGTATATTCAAGGGTACGGCTGGGCCTTGTCCCGTCATAGTATTTGTCCAAAATCTTAGAGGTCTGTATTCATATGTGGGCTGGACTGACTAGAGTTGTAATTATATTATTGAATAGTGTAGGCCCTTTTGGGTGATTTATATTATGACAGCCTTATCGGCTTTGCCTTTGTTTAAAAAAAATATGTTACTTATCTTCCGCGGTTATTTTGTATTGTTTGAATAGAAGGGTGCCCAGGTAGGACACCAGTCGCGGGTCCGGGGTCGGATCGTGACAGCTGGCTTGGGTGCAGTGCACAATATATGATTCTACTCTATATAGGAGTGCCATATGTCTAATCTTATGTCACTTTTACTCTCACTTCCTTTATGGGGGCAAAAGTCGAAATCCCTCGTCCACGGGCAAATTTCTCCAGAGATTGATGAAGGAGGAATCATGATGATCACGGCCCACTGGGTGGGACAACGTGATGCCAGTGTGCGAAGTCATTCCCCACAAAGAAGGAATGAGACTCCCACACTGCGGTTGACAGGGCTCGAATCTGCCTACTTGGAGGCAATCTACCACTCTGGAACCAATCTATCATCACCAGAACATCTAGATAATACTAGTGAAATAGTCAGGCACAAACACGACCTGCAAAAAAAAATGGAGTTAAAAGGGTTTCTTGTCATATGATAGCATTTCTGGGACCCACTCACATTTTCCACAAAAAGAACTGTGCTTTTTTCTTAAATAAACCCAACAGAACAGAATATATATATATATTACTTTTGCTCCACTTGCCTTTTGGTCTAAATGAGAGGTGGGGTTGGGAAGGGGACTTTTCCTGTCAATGACTAGCATTGAAAGGGAAGGCTCTTCCTACTGGAATTAAAAGTTGAAACATTGACATTTCTTCTCCTTTTTTCATTATAAAAAAAATCTCTTTTTTCCTTGGTGTTTGACGAGGGATTTTCTAGGTTAAAACCAAAATCTCTACCCCTTATTGAAAAGAGTTAAAACTTGATATTTTGGTATCACAATAATTTGAAGTAACTATTTGATTGATGCATGTGAATGTCCTCTATGACAAGTAAATGTCACAATTACATCATTTCCACCTACTAGAACATGAAGATGGCAACCTAATTTAAGGGATTCAACACAATCCAACAATTTAAATCAGCCCACATTCAATGTTTTTATAGTCCCCATGTAACCCAAAAGGTAGGATCCAAGTATGTTGGCCCATGTTTGTGCCCCTAATGAGGCTGTGGGCCCAATATCATTAAAAAATGGAAAGGAGCTTCACCAGAAGTTGTCTGCTTTAGGGATTTATCCCTATTCCCATTGCATTGACTTGTGATCGAATTTTAGTAGGATAGATAGAGGGGACAAAACCTAGCACAAAAGTATGGATACTATCAAGGAAATGTGTAGGGGCCCAAGATGTGAAACTTAACCTTACCTTATTGTGTCAGTGTGATTATGGCACATATTTCCATCTACAATCACCTTAAATTTGATGTTGCTTTCTTTGTTTTCTAATAACACATATGCTCTTTATGAAGTGGGGTCCACACACTAAAAATACAAACAATTGATAAGAGAAAGGTGAAGGGGATCTGGGGCCATGCCACACCCCACACATGTAGAATAATGACCTTCCACATTGTGTATATATATATATATTTTTTTTTGATAATCTGCGCTGCGCCATACCGACTACTTCACTCCAGATACCCAAACGCCCCGGCGAATAATAAAGACCTGGCCCTTCAACACTATCATCAGGTAAATCGCGAAATGTGCTCCTGTGACCAAGTTTCTGGGAGCGTACAACTGATCAATGAAACAATGTTCAATTTTCCAACATGCAGAATTTTTTCATGCTTACGGGGAATCGAACCCACGTTGTCTATGTCAGAGCGCCTTATAACGCTCAGACTTTTTCCACTGGATTATGCCCCGAAGGACTTTATATGGGAATTTTCATGACTTTGTCATTACCTTGCTTTTTTTTTGGTGAATTGGGATCAATTGGTAAAATAATGGAGTGGAATGAAAGCTAACTAAAGAGATTTGTTAAGTTCTCTAGTTGAATTATCAAAAACAGATAACAATGAGTTGTTGGAAAGCAAAGACTTGGAAAGAGATAATGGAGGAACAATCCAAACTATTTCTTGACAGATGGTTGATGCATACATCATTATCTCCCACTACTCTAAATATAATTCCATGTGGTCATCTCATAAGATTTCTTATAACACATTATTTTGTGGGGTTTGCAGTGCACTATAAATAACCACACATTACAAATAAGGAGACTACTCAAATACTTAGGTTAACATCTAGGTCAGCATGATTATTATGCTTTACCTTTTCAGATTTAGAACGTTAAATTCCTATTCACCCCACTATTAACTCAACTACTACCCATGTACAATTTAGTGGATACACTTTTTCCTCATTGGATGGAGCCAGAGGTGAGGGGTTGATATAAAGGGACTCTTTCAATACAAGTCTAGTGGGAATCCATTACACTCATAGAACAGTTAAAATATTTTCTATTTAGAAGCTTAACTTTTTTCTATGTGGAAGTATTGATAGGACATAAAGATATATGCCAATTGATCTACTTGTCATCAAACACTTGAGAATTCATGGTTTTAAGGGAACTAACTATATAATGTACCTTCTCACTTTTTCCCTTCATCGAAAGTTCGAAACAATACAAGATTTGGAGAAAAGATAATGGCTTAAAAGTGATCACACGTTTCAATAGAAACATGTTTTCACCATATGTTTTATAGCATAAATTTGTCACGGAATGTCTTTGGAAAAAAATTATATTTTTAATAGTGTGGAAAATGATTAAATGGTTTCAAAGTCAAATAATTAGAAGTCTAGTAGCGAGCGTATTGCATCCTCAACAACCATATAGTTGAAAATTTTGTGACAAAAGCTAAACTTGAATTTATTGAATGACAAGAAAAAGACGACCTTCAGAAGTTGCATATCTTGGTTCTCTTGATTATAGAGACTTTGAATTACTTAGTCCAAATTCTCATTTTTAATAGGAAAAGTATATCATGAAAAAGCTGTCACGATCATTAATAGAGTGGAACGAAGGTAAATCTGAGCCTCCAGAAGTATGGCTTTTTCTAACTTAAGATCATTCTGACTCCAGAATAATTATTTAGCACTAGCTTAAAATGGAGTTAACCACTCAAAATATTTTTCAAGATATGGATCCGAGAGCCAAAAAAAGCCATTCAGAAAAGGAGACCAAACAGAAAACTCACTTAACCGATACTATTGCAATTTAATTGTTTTGTTGTTCGTTTTGAACTTGGCTCGATTCAGATCTGAAAAGAGTTGGGGAAAGCAAGAGTTACTACTAGAAATATGGGCTATTAACTACAAATGAAACCCCACGTACTGATATGCTTGGACTGGACCTTTTCATTTTAATGACTTCTAGCGTGGACCAAACTTCACCCAGGTTTGTTTGGGAGCCAAAATTGGAGATTTACATACATATACTAAAATTAATCTATATTTGCAATATTTAAATTACTATTCCATTTCAAAATCATAACAACAAAATTTTAACATAATGTATACAACATCCAACAAATCATTTTGGAGATTTTCTTTTTGGTCTTATCTTCTCTTTCCCGCAAACCCTAGCGGTCATCATCCTCATCCATGTTGTGTAGTTGCTAGCTTAATGATCATGAATTTACATGTAGGTTTTGGTGATTTGACAAACAGTGTACCCAATGACAACCAAGGGAAACATAAGAAATGATTCAATTGAAAAAATAGATCTCCGAAGGTTTTAGTGAAGCAATTTTATTAACAAAAGAAATGCTCGAAGGAACAGAACCTTAATATGCAACTGGAGACTAGAAATTGTTTCATGCCGACATTGGAGAAGGCGAAATCTTGGTCGATTCCTATTCGAAGAAGAATTGGATTTCAAGTTATGGTAATATTTTCATAAAATATCATAAGCTGATCAATATGAAATTAGCATTGAAATAAAACAAGGAAGCGGAAGCGCATCAGTGTAGAGCGTCCAGACCCCGGGGGCAGTCTTCGAGACAAAATAGCTTTTTTTTTTGCTTGAGGGACTGCTCCTGAACTGAAATCAGCTAAAAAATTCACAAGGACCTACAACTTTATCGCAGTCTGGGTCTATATTCAATATCAAATTCAGTTAATTCTACCGCATATTTAGCCAGACGCCCGGAAAGTTCGGGCATATGTAACACGTTTTTAAGTGGAAATGTAGTTCCTACGATAATTGAGTTGCACTGAAAATATGGTTGAAGCTTTCGCGACGAGCCGACGACATAACTAAAGCAAATGCTAGTTTTTCGAGCAACAGATATCGGGTTTCGGTCCCTGACATTACTCTACTTACGTAATAAATAGGAAATACGTACCTTTTTCTTCCCGCTCCAGAACTGCACATACCTCTACCTCTGAGACCATGAGATTTATAAGTCATTGTTCTTCGTCCTTTGACTTTGTCATGAGCGGAGGACTGGATAAGTAAGTTTTCATGTCCCATAGGGCCTTTTGGCATTCGAGAATTCAAATAAAACCGTTCTTCTTTTTTAGAAGTGAGAAGAACTTGTGACATTTTTCGATGACTAGAAGATAAATCTGCTCAAAGCCGCCACTCGACCGGTCAGTTGTTGTACCTATTTACGTCTTCAAGCGTGTATGATATATCTTTAATAGCCTTTATTTTGGCAGGGTTTATCTCGATTCTTCTCCGAGAAACCAAAAAACTCAAGAATTTTCCGTAGCCCACCCCGAAGGCACATTTCTCAGGGTTGAGTTTCATATTGAACTTTCTCAACACTTTGAAGATTTTCTGCAAATGACTTAAATGGTCCTCTGCGCAAAGACTCTTAACAATTACATCGTTTATATATACTTCCATAGTTTTTTCTATTTGTTTTACAAATATATTTTTTACCAACCTTTGATATGTACCTCCAACATTTTTTAGTCCGAATGGCATAATATTATAATAATAAGTGCAACAAATAGTTAAAAATATGTTTTCTCTTCATCTTTCAGGTGCATCCTTATTTGGTTATATTCGGAATACGTATTGAGAAAACTCATTCTTTCCTGCCCAGTCATAACATCGATCATTTGATCTATGTTCGACAACGAAAACGAGTCTTTTGGACATGCTTTGATTAAATCTTTATAATCAATGCACATTCTAAATTTATTACCCTTTTTAGGTACTACGACTACATTTGCTAACCAGTCCGGGTATTTTACCTCTCAGATTAACCCTATATTAAGTGATCTAACTACTTCTTCTTTAACAAACCTATTTCGGAGTTCGGCGATCGGTTGCTTCTTCTGCCGCATGGGAGGAAAACTTAGATCTAGGCCCAACTTAAGAGTTGTGACTTCTGGTGGGACACCTATCATATCTTTATATGACCATGCAAAACAATCAACGTTAGCCACAAGATATTTAAGAATTAAATCACTGAGCCCCGGATTTAATCTCATGCCCAGGTATACCTTCTCTGGGAGTTTCTCTCGATGTAGTGAAATCTATTCAAGATCTTCTATAGTGGACTTGGTGACCTCTGACTCATCCGGTACCTGAAAATAAATAGGTAATTGATATCGATTTGAAAACTCCTCTTCCATATATGTTGATTATTCTTCTACCGACGGAAACTGATGGACATCTACTAACATGTGTTCTATTTTCTATAATTGATATTTACGATTTTCCACAACCTTTGGTTCCTCTATAGCGTACATCTCCCTTACATCGGTTTGTTCTCATTGAATTTTCTAGATCTCTTCTGGTGTCTGGAATTTAACCAATAGATGCAACGTTGACGAGATCATCTTTATATCATATATACATGGTCTCCCTAATATAGCATTATACCTCATGTCACCGTCAATGACATAAAATTTATTTATCTTAATGACTCTCATGACATCCACCAGTAAATCTATCTCCCCCTTCATGGTTTCGCAAGACATATTGAAACCCGGGAGGGTTTTGGCGGCGAAGATAGTTTTGTCTGCATATTCATCTCTTCTACGACCTTCAACCAGATAATATTAGCAGAGCTCCCGGGGTCGATTAGAACTCTCTTCACCTGAAAGTAATCAATAGGTACCGAAATCACCAATGCGTCGTTGTGAGGGAAGATCACACCGTCATATTCTTCTTCAGTAAAAATGATGATATGTTCATCTGGTACCTCACAAAATCTTTTTCTTCTGGATTACTGAAATCTTTGTCTTCTTAGTAGCTGTGAAAGACGTAGCAGTAATTATTGACCCAATAAAGATCATGTTTATAACATGGGGTGGGGAAGTCAGATTAGATTTGTCTTCGGCGAGTGGTCCCCGCTCATAGTCGTTATGAGCTCTTTCGCTTAAATATTCTCAAAGGTGGCCCCTGTTGTAATATGCAAGTTTATGTCCATGAGTACCATGAAAATTGCACTAAACGAACTAATCTTTTTTACTAGGATCGGATTGTAATAGCTTCGAAGGTTGAGATGCTGGATGAATTCTCAGTACCGTCACCATTTGATCCTCGTTGGTGTTGATGTTGTACTCGGATAATTTCAGGTAACCGATACCCTTAGTAGAAGAGTTAGATGAATTCTCTTTGTTGAAGTTTATCAATCCTTGATTGTTTCATCCAGGTCCTCCCTTATTGTTTGTTTTCTCAAGGAGTGAAAACCTGTCCAACTCCTTGATTTTCGGGAATAGGATAAGGTTGAAGCGGTTCTTCGAGGAGTTCTGGTCTTCTCCGGCTTCTTTGTCTGACTTCTGAAAAATACTTCCTGTCTGGGTTCCCATTAAATCATCTTCTATCCGAATCTTGGACTCATACCGATTATACACGTCTTCCTAGGTTATAGATTGGAACTCCAAGAGATTTTCTTTAAGTTTTCGTGAGGCGTCTGAACTCAAGGATTCAAACCCTTTCTGAAATCCTCTGCAGTTCACTCATCCGAGACTGCGGGCAGCATCATCTATTCCTTCTGGAACCGTGAGACAAAGCCTCTAAGGAGTTTCATTTCTCCCTGCGCAATGTGAAAGATATTCACCTTGCGCATCTTCACCTTCTGTGTCTCTGTATGAGCTTTTATGAACATGTCGTCAAGTTGGGTGAAAGATCCAACCGAATTCTCAGGGGGGAGAGAATACCATGTCAAGTCTCTCTTAACAAGTGTTTCAACAAACTTCTTGATCAGAACTAATTTTATCTCGAGTTCCCTTAGATCGTTTCCTTTTACGGCTGTAGTAAAAGCTGTTATGTACTTATGTGGATCAGTAGACTCATCATACTTAGGTATGAATAGCATTTTAAACCTTTTGGGGACCAGTTAGGCGCAACCTCTGGCTTATACACCAATTGAATATATCTCCTCATGTCTGATCCTTCAACCACTAGAGGGGCTCCCAGTATTTGATTTAATCGGTGTTGGAACTCCTTGGCATTTTTCTCCACCTTTTTGCGTTGGTGTCTACTTTGTTCGTCATATCTTTCATAAATTTTATAATATGTTCCTGGAACGGATTTTAAGGAAATGGCTTCGCTTTCTAAAACACCATCATTTCTTGATTTCTTTTGATCATTTTTGGTATGTTCGTTGATATTTGATGGAGGTGTCATGTCACGACCCGACCTCGGGCCCGCAACTGGTGCCTTACCCGGGTACCCTAATAGGTATATATCAGAGAAAATCAGCGGAATAACTCATAGACATGGAACAATGTAGAATAGGAAACAGGCTAACCGATAAGGTCGCCTTTCAACATATATATAAATAACAAAAGCCCGAACAGTTATATCCTTTACAAACCCAACTCACAACAGGACTACAGACCTCTAAGAGTTTTGACATAACAACTATGACGGGACAGGGATCCGCCATACCTCTGAATGTACATGTACCTACAATGACAGGGAACCATACCAAAAGATAAGCCTCCGGAGAAACGGAGCTTCCCAAAATGCAGAACTGTGATCCTATGAGCGAGGATCAACAACCGGTGTACCTCTACCTGCGGCATGAACGCAGCCCCCCGAAGGAGGTCAGTATAACAGGTACCAAGTATGTGAAACTGAAAGTACTGTAATAAAATCACAATAGTCTAATAATAAAAACCAGAGACATGTATGATAAACCAATTAATAGTACACTGTGCCACAGTATATACGAGAGCAAATAGGTGTAACCTAGCCGGTTATGAATAGGCAGCCAATGATCAAACTAGGGTCATTCGCCCATAGTATCATTGTGCAAATCCTAATCCTGGACTACCGCAGTCCGCATAGGTCGCGTGGACCCGCATGAGGTATTCCTCACATCGGGGGAAGCAAACCCCCGGTAATACATAGGACCCTGTCCCGCATGAGCCCCTTGGACTCGCATGAGGGTATTCCTCGCATAGGACCCCGTCCCGCATAAGCCCCTTGGACTCACATGAGGTACTCCTCGCATCGGGGGGAGCAAATCCGCAGAATATGAACAACGTAACATGGCCAGGGGTTTAAGTGATATAATACAAGCGCAACCAGCTATCGTAAACAACATAGGCAAATTAAGAAAACCCCCTTAACACAGAAGTCTCAAGACACTAATACCCGTAGTATCATAACACATTTACTTATCAAACCAAGTTACTACACCTTCAGAAAATCATTACAAGGCTTTTAAAATCAAGTAAGTAAATTGTTCTTTTATCCTCCTAAAGTCGTTATAACTAACTTCCCATAAAGCTATTATAACACTTATGTTTTAAGCAATTCAAAACAATCACATTCATTTGGGAAACCAAAGAACTTATTCTTTTAAAACCAAGTATCAATTTCTTTCGGAATAATGATTCACAACTTTTTAGAATAATTCAAGGCTCTTGAGATTTAGAAGTTAAGTCAAGGACATCAAAATGAAACCAAATTCATTTAACACACGTACGTCTACCATACTATATATTTCATAATAATCATGCTCAAGAGGATAGGAAGAGTTCACATACCTCCTCGGCTTAATCCACTTGTCAAGTCGAATATGCCGCGCGTAGAGTATCAACCTATAATAACCATAACACGTCTATCAACTTCTAGTTTTCTTCGTAGAGTGTTTCTAAGCATAAAGTCTCTTATTCTACGGAAAATTGGGCAGCACTTCCCCTGTTTCTACGTACCTTTCCACCTTTTTCAAGGCCCGAAATCAATAACCAAATGCCATATTTAAGGCTCAACAAAATCAGATTTCAAAGGGGATTACACGCCAAGTAGGGCGTGTAAAATTCAGCCCCTTAATCTACCAACACTGTCCATTAAAACTAGTCCATAGTCCAATGTAAAAACAGTCCATAGTCCAATGTAAAAACAGTCCATTAGTCCACAAATACAATCCATTAGTCCAGTCCTTTAGTTGGTGTTCTTGGACAACTACTACAATCAAAACTGTCCAGTTTTCGGCTAGCATGCCAATAATTGTTTCATTACTTCTTTTAATAATCCTCCAACTTATATTCCAATCTTTATATAAGTTATATTAACTTGTTATCAACAAGATTCCTTCATGTCAACAAGTAATAGGTAGTGTTTTAACAACTTAAATGACCATCATGCCAATTTTCGGTTTTAACAACTTTAATGGCTAGCATGCCAATTTTGGTTTTTAACATCTTATTAAGGTCCAACTCTTTTCAATCTTCCTTCCACATATCACATACTCAATTATAAACTACTATAACATGTAATCTCCAATTACACTAGAAGGACAAAGATTATTACCTCAATAAGCCCAAAATTTTCCAAGATTATAAGTCGATCCTTAGGAATCTTAGCTCTCATTCCTTACGTTCCAATCCACTCCAAGAAACCCTTAGAAGTTCCTATCGAACTTCTCTTAAAACTTCACCAAAAAATATGAAGATTGTTATACCCCGTATTTCCAGAGTATGTACGTAAGGGCGTACGTATAAAAGTCTAAGCCTTAAGGTTAGGCAAGGACAAAATTTTGTGCACAACACACGAAAAGAATCGTTTTCCGACGAAACGTTTTCCAAACTTTGCGAAGGGAAAAATACGGCTATGTCATTTATATTTTTCGCGGATTTTTCCGAGAGATGAAATATTTTGGACCAACGAGAGGGTGACACTTGTCACCCTCAAGTGGACGGTTTGGGCGAGAACATTGGCACGTTTTTTGCCTTGTTTGTGGTCAAGGAGTTGGTAGGATATTTTGGTGGTAGATGGATAAGGTACACTTGCCCAAATCTTGGCCTTACACTTGCCTAGCACTTGGCTTCATCTTGGCCATTGGTTGGCCATTGGTTGGCCATTGGTTGGCCTATAAATACTCCCCTAACTTGAAGGTTTCTTCATCCCTCAAATGATTTCTAAGTCTTGAAATCCCTTTCCCCTCTTGAGCTCTGGCGAGAGCCCCTTCTCCCCTTAGTGTAGTTTTCGTCCAGGCCCCTCCCTGAGAGGCCTTGGCAGAAATATCCCCTTGCCTAGTTGTTCTCGTAAAATACCACCTCCCTTGGTTGAGAAATACTTCTCCAAGTATTGTTTTAATGCCAAAATACTCTAGCCCAAAACCTTTGTAGAATTTCCAAGTACCCTCTTTCTGAAAAGCCGGAAAATACTACTATACTTTCCTTTAGCCACTAAACGAAACCCTATGGAAAAATCTCCATAATTGGTTGGAGTACTTAGTAGAAGTGTGTAGAACTTCTAAGGGTTGTTTGGAGCGGGTTGGAGCACCCGGAGTAGGAGCTAAACCTTGCTCAGGATCGACATTAAACTTGGATAATTTTGGGCTTACCGAGGTAAATAATCCTATCCTTCTATTGTAATTGGAAATTACATACTGTAGTTATATAGAAATGAATATAAGATTCATAGAAGAGAATTGAACTGTAATAGAAGGATATTACAGAAAAGAATTGAACTGAAATCACGTCAGAAGAATATTAAAGAAGAAGATTGAACTGTACTTACATATGACTGTATTTACAGTAGACTTGTGTAGCTTAACGGGTAGGGAAGTGCTGCCCGATTTTCCATAGAATAGAGAACCTATTGCTTAGAATATTCTACAGAGTAGTCTAGACTTTGATAGACTGGTATAACCTTTATAGGTTGAATGTTCTGCGAGTAGCATGTGCTACTTAAAAGGTGGACAAGGCTAGCCGGGTTATAGCCGTGGAGCGTTCTGCTAATAGTCGATAATCGTCGCGAGGTATGTGATTCTTCCTATCCTCTTGAGCATGATATTTTAAAGAATATATATATATAGTATGGTAGACGTACGTGTGTTAACTGAACGTAGTTGTACGGAAATGTCTTTTGACTTAAGCCTGAATAATAAGAATCTTGAAGTATTCCAAAGAATTAAGAAACCTGTTTGAAAGAAGAGAAATGCTTGGTTTTAAAAGCTTAAGAGTTATACTAGCTTTATGGGAAGTTAGGTATAACGACTTAAGAGAGATAAAAAGAATGGTTTATTAATTTTTGAAGTTAAGAGACTTGATCTTAAAAGAGAAGAGACTTGACTTAAATGAATTAATATGAATTTTGTGTGAAACCTCATTCGTGACTAATGAGTACTTGGTTTTTAAAAAAAGGAATAATGTTTTAATGATTTCGGAAATCAGAATGAGTATCGACAAACCACTGCAGCGTTAATAAAGGGAAATGTTTCGACTAATTAAGTATTATTAAAACCAGTAGAAACCTCCATCTGCATAGAAGCTAAGATGAGACAAAATGATATTACATTTCCTAGATCATGGCTGCTTTAATAAGATTGATTTTGAACAAGAATAACCTACTCACATATAAGGCATATGTTTCTCAAATTGTTTAAAAGAGAATTATATTCTTAAGTGATTAAGACTATGAACTACGAAACCTTTCTAAAATAAGAGGCTTAAGTACTTGAAATTAGGCAAACTTGAACTTATGGAAAAGAATGTGTTACTTGATGTTGAAAAGGAAAATGTTTTGGTTTACCTAAAAATGTGAGTCACTCTATTTTAATACTACGGGTATCGGGGTGACCTTTATAAAAGAAATGGATCTTTTTTTAAAGGAATTTAACGTACGTAATACTTTGGGGTCAGAACCGGGATTTTTGCATAAAATGAAAGTACCTTGAGTTGTGTATAACTTGCCTATGTTTGCGTATGATAGCCTTGTTGTGCAAGTACTGTATTTCTATACCACCGCGTCTCGATGGGTAGGCTGATTTGTTATGAACGATTCTTCACCGAGTCCCATGAGATGGGCCGGGACACGTATTTCATTCTGATTCTTCACCGAGTCCCATGAGATGGCCGGGACACGTATTTCATCTGATTCTTCACCGAGTCCCGTAGGATGGCGGGACACGTATCTACATGATTCTTACCGAGTCCCATGGGATGGGCGGGACACGTATTCCACGATTTGTACCTAGGCTGGCGGTGAGGAAGGAGTTCCACGGGCGTGAGGATGACTTGAGGCGTGAGTCCCCGACTTGACATGATCGCTTTTATGTTGTGAATCAGTAGTTTGGTTATCATACATGTCTCTGCTTTATATAGACAAATATGATTTCATTCTGATATTTCTGATTTCACATACTTGGTACTGTTATCGACCTCCTTCGAGTGTGTTCATGCCGCAGTAGAGGTACATTGGTTGTGGATCCTCGCCATAGGATCACGATTCGGCGTGTTAGGAAGCCGTTTCTTGAGGCTTATCTTTTGGTATGTTACCACAGTCGGTAAGTTCTTGTACATTCAGGGTATGGCGGGCCCTGTCCGTCATAGTTGTTGTCACTTTCTTAGAGTGCATGCTTTATTTGTGGAGCGAGTTTGTAAAAGGATAAGCTGTTGGGTTTTTTTGTATATTCTGAAGGCAACTGTTTTTGTTAGCCTGTTTATTTATCAAATCTTTTGTTACATGTTTATGTTTTATTTCCGCTGATTTTCTCTGATGTTGTATCACTAGGGTGCCCGGGGTAAGGCACCAATCACGTGCCCGGGAACGGGTCGTGACAAAGATCACTTTAGGGTTTCACTTTGCGACTATCAGATTAACGTAGTATTTCTGGGATTTTTGTGTTGGGATATCCTTAGAACACTACTAGGGACACTTGGTTTTAGTATTGGGATTTATCAACAACAATTGAAGAATTGTTCTTCAAGAAAGGGTGGGGGGGGGGGGGTGCCGAGAGTCACTTAAAGGGAGGGAGTATTGAGTATTTTGCTTGAAATTTTCTAAGTGTTGAAGTCTTCCACCCCAAGGTGTGTATATATAAGACAACCAAGGGCTAGGATTAAAGCAAGCGTGTGGTTGAGATTGGGGATAAGTGTGTGTGGGTCCCACAAGCCACTTGTCCAACAAATATCTTGAGACACTTGGCTTGCCACTTGGCTCTACCAATCTCGCTCACCATGGGCCACATGGGGGTGATACGTGTGATCGGTGTATTTTATATACACCTTTTGAGTCATTTTTAGTTAGTCTTTTGTCCATTTTTGTACAAATACGTGTCGTCTTAGGATAAATTTTCTTTCTTTTGAGTCATATTGGTTTAAAGTGGCTCATTGGTGAAAAAGGAGCAAAAAGAGGGAAGAAACAGAGGTTTCAAAGCTCGAAAAGCGAGAAAGTTGGCGAACCGGGCACAAAACAGGGCAGCGCCGCGGCGCCTCCAGCCAACAGGTCAGAGCGCCACGGCGCCCAATATTCAGAGAGGTGCAGTAGTTCCGGCGCCGCGGCGCCAGTTGCAGGGCCGCGGCGTCGAGGCGGAAAAATCAGCAAATTCGAATGACAATGGGCCAAGGCCTGAAGGAAAACCTGCATCACGTTTTGGAGACTATAAAAAGAGGACTCTAGGTCAGATTTAAGGGTTCCTCTTCTTGCCAAATCACACAACTTTTGGAGATCAAGATTGGAGACCTATTCTTAGTAATTTCTTGTTTCTTGTTTTATTTCTTTACATTTTATGTTGGATATTAATTTAGTTCTTGTTATGTCTATGGCTAGGAACTAACTTAATCTAGGGCTTTCCATGTCAATTCACTTGAAACTTATCTTTATGAATTAATGCATGTTTTGGTTCTTGTTGTTGTTGTTGAGATTTATTCAATATTTGTTTTGATTGCTTGGTAATTACTTGATCACTAATTATCATAATCCTTATGATTTCTAACCGAAAGCCGAAAGGGGAGGTTGTGAATATGCTGTAGTTGGATAAACATAGGTTAAATCGTGGATGAAAGTACCCCGATACTTGTGTAGTATTAATAGGTTATTGCTCTTAATCCTCCTTTATAGTCAATCTTATCACCGAAAGGTAGAAGGGTTCTATATTGGGGTTGAGTGTTTATATTACCTTAACAGGAGTATAAAACGCTTAGTTAACTCGCTATCTCAAAATAGAAGAAGAACCATAATTAAGCATTAACAAGTTGTCACGACCGACTCGATCCGTGACGGTGCCTTAACCCGCACCGCGTGACACAACATCAGAGAAAACCAGCGGAATATAAACTCACAATAAACAACTATAATGATATAAAATAGTCTAGCCCAAAATGGCTACCCCAAAAGTACATAAAACCGAACAGTTACATCCTTAAACAAAACAAGTTATGACAGGACTACAGGCCTCTAAGAAGGAGTAACACTATGATGGGACAGGGCCCCGTCATGCCCCTGAATGTACAAAACATCAACAACACCAGGGAGAACCATACCAAAAGTCGAGCCTCTGAAGAAATGGAGCTCCTGACACCTGAGTAAAAGATCCTAGGAATGAGGATCTACCACCTGCTTCCTTACTGGCGCATGAACGCAGCCAGGAAGCGGGTCGACACAACGTACAAGTATGTAAATCGAAAATCGTAGTAATATCATAAGTCCAAAATACACTGAAGTTATAGATAAAAATCAAATTATGTTGCACTGTGCCTTACTAACAATGAGAGTAACAAGTATAAGTATAATACTGCATGAAAATAGGAGGCTCATGATCAAGACAGGATCTCTCGCCCGTAGTATCATTAAGCAATCCTACTCCTGGGACTATTTCACCCGCATGGATCCTGTGGATCCGCATAAGGCCATCCGCCTCGCATGGGACTATTTCACCCGCATGGGACTATTTCACCCGCATGGATCCTGTGGACCCGCATGAGTACAAGCGCCGCACTCGCATGGGACTATTTCACCCGCATGGATCCTGTGGACCCGCATGAGTACAATCGCCGCACTCGCATCATGGGTAGCAAATCCATGGAATAGGTAGTAAACCATCCTAATGGACGCATACCCGTGGACCATCCATCGTGTCAGTATGTCCAAAGGAAAATAACAAGAATACGCATACCCGTGGACCATCCATCGTGTCAGTATGCCAACAGGAAATAACAAGAATAAGTAGTGAACCATCATAATAAACGCATACCCGTGGACCATCCATCGTGTCAGTATGTCAAAAGGAAATAACAAGAATAACCCGGGGTTTACCCGTAATAATATTTATATAACATAGCTCATCCGACTATCATACATAACATAAGCACTACCGGCCTATCATACATAACATAAGCACTACCGGCCTATCATATCATAACATAAGCAAGTTAAGAAATCCCCTAACTTCTTATTAACATTATTAATATATCCTCTCATTTTAGTATACCCAAGGCACTAACATGTCTTTTAATAGAAAATCCGGGAATTCAACCCAAGTACCATGTACTTCTAACCCTTTAAGAAATAACTCTTTTATACAAAAATTCCAAGATACTAATCACCATAGCATCAAGTTAAGATTTCCTTTCAAAACAAGTCACATTTCCTTTTAGAAATATAGTAGGCTTCTAAATCAAGTGACTTCATTTCCTTTAAAACCTTAGGCAATCAATGCCTCAAAATCAGTTTACCCTTTTCCCAACTCTAAACATTTTTCCGTGCTTACTTTACTTAGAGTAAATATCCTTTCGTTAACCTTCCATAAAGCTAATATAATCAACTTCCCATAAAGTCATTATATTCGCTTTATACATTAGTCAAATACATTTTTCCCTAAATCCAAGGGTTTTATACTTTTAAGATGAAACAAGTATCACATACTTAAAACAAGTGAAAGATATCAAATCTCAGACGTCTACCGTACTACATAGATACAACTACTCATGCTCAAGAGATAGGAAAGCTCCACATACCTCTTCGGTCAATCCACTTGTTAATTCCAACTATCGCACGTAATACGTCAACCTATAATGACCATAATACGTTTATTAACCTCTAATATCAAAGTAGAACAATCCAAGTTCAAAGTCACTAAATTCTCTGGAAAATTGGGCAGCATTTCCTTTATTTCTACTCACTTTGCCACCTTTTTCAAGGCCGAATTTATCATCCAAACACCACATTTAAGGCTCAACAATCCAACATTTTAAAGGGGATTACACCTCCAAACTTGAGTGTGTAAAATTCTGCCCCATTTGGTACAACAATACACTTAACAATTCTAAAGTAGTTTTTAGGCTACAACATGCTCATAATATCTTTTCTTAACCAATCCTTCATATCCAAACCACATTTCTTACATGCAAGGACTCTAAGTGCATTATTCACTACCACAAGTTCTTTCTTCTTAACATGCAACACTAAAAACTAATTATAAAGGAAGAATCATTACCTTAGAGCTTTAGCCAAATTTATTCCAAATATTTTGCTAGCTTCCTTGCCAAGAACACCACCACAACAACACCAACAAGCTAGCCAAAAGCTTCATTCTTGTTCTTAACTTTTCAGATTTTTCCTAAGGCTAGAATTTCTCTTGGAAATGTAGAGAGAAGGAGGAGCTAATTTAGAGAGAGAGGGAGGTTTGAAAGATGACCAAGTCTTCAAGACTTGGTCAATATAAGGCATGCAAGAAAATCAGATGGGAGGGGGACACTTGTCACCCTCCCATGGCCTTTTTAAAAGAGAAATCAGACTTTCCTAAGTTTTTCCGCAGCCTCTCTGAACTTCCGGCACCGCGGCCCTGCTGTCCTGGCGCCGCGGCGCTGCAACTTCAGTGACCCTCGCATTTCGCGCCGCGCCTGCATCCGCGCCGCGCCCGTTGTTTTGCTCAAACGCATTTCTGTCCGTCACGACCGAACTTGTAACTCCCATAACTTCCTACTCCGATGTCCTATCGATGAACGGTTGGTTGCGTTGGAAACTAGACTCAACGAACTACGCCCTAGGACTTTGAAACACTTAGGAACTCTCAATGCACCGGGTCATAACCCGCCTCAAAGTTGACTAAAACCCATCCGAAACAATTCGTCAACCTATTCTTTTGAAAAAATTTAAATCTTACTCCCTTTCGTATGCTCTCATACGCATGACCTGAACTACGGGGTGTAACGCAAGTAAGATAAGCGGATAGTTGAGGAGATTTGGAAGCTCTATTTCCACCATTACTGAAGTAAAAAAACGTAGTTTAATTAGCTTTCATAATTATAGTCATAAACAACTTATCAATCATCGGTCACCAAATAGATACCATAGAATAGAATTTGAGCATTGAACACTAATCCCTGAGGACGATAACTCGGTCTTCTAAGACTATATTACTTGACACGACACGTGCACTTGCGTTAAGTGTGTACATAAATCGCGCATCAAGTTTTTGGCGCCGTTGCCGGAGATTGGCATAGTTCAATATCAATTTTATCTATTCTTAATTTCTAATTTGGTTTTTATTTTTTTGTTTTTATTTATTATTATTTTTCTCTTTTTCGTGAAAACCAGTGTGCCGTGATTCGTTTGTTTATTTTGATCTGTTGCAGACGTACAGTTATGCGAAGGAGAAGAGGAGCATACACACTTGTTCCCTTCAACCCGAAAATTGAAAAGACTTGCAAACAGAACAGGAGAAACCAACGAGTTTCAGCCTTAATAGAGATGAGAGGCTTACAAAACAACAATGAAATGAACGAGGGGTTAGGTGATCATCAATCTAACCAAAGGATGCCTCGGAGATTGCCGATGGATGTAGAAGAGAGGGTCCAGGTCCAAGCTGAGAGAAGCTTGGGAGATTATGTGCCGCCAAGGGTGAATGGAGCACAAACTTGCATCAGGCTCCCAGCAATAGGAGCAAATAATTTTGAAATCAAGCCTGCGATTTTAAGTATGGTGCAGAATCGTCAGATTCGGAGGGTTGCCGTCGGAAGATCCTCACATGCATATAGCGAATTTCTTAGAGTTGTGTGCAACCTTCAGGTACAATGACGTTACTGATGACGCCGTCCGATTGAGGCTATTTCCCTTCTCACTCAGGGATAGAGCGAAAGTGTGGTTGAATTCTTTGCCAACAGATTCGATATTCACATGGCAAGAGTTAGCACAGAAGTTATTAGCTAAGTTCTTTCCACCATGCAAAGCCGCGAAGCTGAGAGGGGAGTTGAATAATTTTTATCAAGCTGATGGAGAGTCACTATATGAAGCTTGGGAGAGATTCAAGGACTTGTAAAGAAAGTGTCCACATCACAACATTGAGTTGTGGAATTTGGTCCATATTTTCTATAATGGGCTAAGCAGGACTACCAGAACGATCATTGACGCAGCCGCAGGTGGAACTTTCATGAGAAAAACAGCACACGAAGCTCATGATTTATTGGAAGACATGGCCACCAATAATCATGTAACAGAGGACAGAGGGGTAAGTGGAAGAAAAACAGTAGGAGTTCATGAGATTGATGCCATCACTGCACTAAATGCCCAAGTTGCTCTCTAGACTAAGCAACTCCAACAAAATACAATGTCTGTAAATGCAGTGCAAATCCCATTGAGTTGTGAAATATGTGGAGGTCCACATACCTTTGATAGGTGCCCATCAGCTGATCCTAACAATATTTCGATCGAGCAAGCAGAGTTCCAAGCAGTAGGAAATTATCAAAGGCCTCAGAACAACCCCTATTCGAATACCTACAATCCAGGGTGGAGAAATCACCTTAATTTTTCATGGAGGGGTGATCAAGGGCAGCAGAACCAATTTAGAGGCTAGTACCAAAATCAACAACCATTCACTCAGGCCTCATCTTCACAATTGATTGCACTGCTCAACAAAAGAAGCGGATGGTGAGAGCGACCACTGACACTCACCAACTCACAGACCTGGTTCATGGCAGAGACTAGATCCTCTATTAGGAATTTGGAGACACAGATGGGGCAACTAGCGAAGATGGCAAACAACAGGCCACATGGTACCTTACCTAGCAATACAGAGATGAACCCAAGAGAACAGTGCCAAGCGGTGCAGCTGAGGAGTGGAAAAGCGATTAGAGCACTTGCAAAGACGTGTGGTTGAGCAGTAGAAACAGAGAGAGAGAGAGGGTTGTTGAAGACCGCCCGATATCAGAGAAAGCTCCAACAGTCCCAGTGAAGGAGTACACTGAGAGGATTCCTTTCCCGCAAAGATTGCAAAAGAAAGTAGTTGATAAGCAATTCTCCAAGTTTTGGAGATATTCAGAAAGTTACACATCAACATTCCGTTCATTGAGGCATTGGAACAAATGCCTACTTATTTTAAATTTATGAAGGAAATTTTGGGAAAGAAGAAGAAGTTGGCGGAGTATGAGATGGTGGCACTGACAGAGGAATGCAGTGCTATCTTGCAGAAGAAATTTCCCCTAAACTCAAGGATCCAGGGAGCTTCACACTGCCTTGCACAGTTGGCAGGGTAACATGTAATAGGGCCCTTTGTGACTTGGGGGCTAGTATAAATCTTATGCCTTTGTCTGTTTTTAAAAGGTTGGAGTTAGGTGAAGCCAAACCAACCACTGTGAGCTTGCAGTTAGCAGATAGGACGGTGGTGCATCCCAGGGGAAAGATTGAAGATGTCCTAGTTAAGGTGGGAAAATTCTTCTTTTCTGCAGACTTCCTCATCCTTGATATGGAGGAAGATGAGGAGATCCCCATCATATTGGGAAGACCGTTCTTGGCAACAGGGAGAGCCCTAATTGACGTAGAGAAAGGAGAGCTGACACTTAGAGTGGAAAGTGAAAAGATGGTGTTCAAAGTGTTCAAACACATTAGTGTACCCCCAGTCATGAGCAGGTGATTTGCAATTAGCACTGTCAGAACTTCGTTTGAGACAGCGCAAGCCACAGCAAGGGAGATAAGCCCGCCAAAACAGGTAAGTGATACTGAACCTCCTCTTGAAATTAAAAAGGAAAAGAAAAACAGAAGGAGAAAACGGAAAATGTTGATGAAGTGGATTAGTCGTGGGGTTAATCTACCCCACGCCTCTTGATTAAAGAACTTGCGTCCGGCTAAAACACGTTAAAGACAACGCTACTTGAGAGGCAACCCAAGGTTATTTTAATTTATTCAATTTAATGCAGTTTAGTTTTTACTTAGAACAGTCTCACGGAGGTATTGTTTATATCTTATGATGACAGGTGCAGAGCCAAGAATTGGGAGGACGGAAACTGAAAAGAAACCATAAAAATATCAGCTCAGTATGCTGGAAGTTGAAGGAATGCAAAAGTTTGGCGTATGGCTGATTCTGAACATGGCGCGGCGGAAATTCTGAAATTAAAGGAGCCCTAAATCCGATTTTCCTCACTCCAAATCAAAACCTAAAACTTCCCTCTCCCCAAAACCGACGAAAGTTTACCCTTTTACCTAAAAATCTTCCATAAACTAAACCCAATCACAACCAAAGTTCTTAAATTCCTTAAACCCTTAACCACCTTAAACAACAACCCTCATCCCATTGCCTCAAAACATCATTAGGAGCAAGAAAATCTTGAAGAACACCGTCCAAGGTAACCTTTATCTTTTATTGAAATCTTTAATATAATCAGAGGAGGTAGTAGGTTTGAGGAGGTGCTTTATCTGTGAAAGGTGTGTGGGGGTGTTGAAGTTGGGTGTGAGATTTCGAGGAAGAGTATACGAAGTGAGTGTGGGGTGTTGTGTAGGAGCTTTGTTAGTGAAGTGTGGGGGTTGATAAGTGTTGTAGCTGCTGATTGTTGATTGAGAGTGTTGGGTAATATCGTTGAACAAAGGGAACGCTGCCAAGTTATCTAAAAATGTCTGCCAAGAAGAGGAGAGCTTCCACATCCACCTCCGCCCCTCAATAAGACACTACTAGGTTTGTCATCCAAAAAGCTCAGGATAGATACCAAAAACTTAATACTAGACCCTTGATCCCTGAAAGGGGAATGGAGTACCAAAGGGAGTCGTTTGAGGAGGGAGACGCCTATGAGCCCATTCGGGCAATGATAGAGGTCATGGGGTGGAAGAGATTTGTTAACCCGGAAAGAATAGCACCGATGAACATAGTGATGGTGAGAGAATTTTATGCTAACTTTCCTGAGAGGGTGGATGATAGATGCTTTGTGGGGGGATGGTATGTGCCTGTGACGGCAGAAGTGGTGAATTTGTGTTATACCCCGTAGTTCTAGAGTATGTATGTGAGGACGTACGTACGAATGTATAGCCCTATCTAGGTTAAGGATGAAAGATTTGTTTTCCGACGGAAAATATTCCGAACCTTGTGAAGGAAATTTTACATTTTCAATATTTTAACCAATTATGGATTTTTCCGAGAGATGAAATATTTTGGACCAATAGGAGGGCGACATGTGTCACCCCTAGTTGGGCCATGGTGGACGTTTTTCATGGGACAAGTGGCCAAGGCAAGTGGCCAATGTCTTGCAAGATATTTGTTGGGCAAGTGGGCAAGAGGGACCCACACAAACACATGTCCCCAATCTATACCATACACATGCTTCAATCCTAGCCCTTGGTTGTCCTATATAAACCCCTCTAGTTGATGAAATCTTCCACACTTAGTATATTTCAAGACTTGAAAAATATCCTCCCTCTCCCTCCTTCTTGATTTCTCTCGTCAATTGCTCCCTCCCCTAACCTAGTGTTGTCCAAAAATTCTTAAACTTCTAAGTGTTCTTCCTTGATGTATTAGAAAGATTAGTAACCAAGAGTTAGACAAGATTTCACACCCTAGCCTCTAAAAACCACACCTTGGCCGAGACATGCCATCTTTAAAACCTAAGTGTTCTTCACTTTTTGGAGTTCATTCTTGAATAGAAGTTGGTTAGGAGCTTCTAAGGGTGACTTGTGGTGGTTTGGAACATAAATATTTGGAGCTAAAACTTGCTTAGGAGCGACTTTAAGTTCTTGGATATTTTTGGGCTATTTGAGGTAATGAACCTTGTCCTCTTTGTGAAGTTGAATATTATGTATATTGGAAGTATATTATGGAGTATAAGATTTGTGGAGTAAGGTTTGGAAAGATGTGGATCTTGTTAACTTGTTAAAAAGATAATTGGCATGTTAGCCATTAAAATGGTAAAAACGTATCCATTACTTGCTAAGAAGTTAATAACAAAGTAACTATAACTTATATTAAGATTGGAATATAAGTTGGAAGACTAATGAAGTAATTGGATAAATGAAATTGCAAAAGTTGGCCAAGGACCCCAACTAAAGGACTGTATTTACTTTGGACTGTATTTACATTGGACTGTATTTACATTATTGTTAAGGGGAAGATTGTTAATCGCGTCCGTTTAGGCGTGTGATCCCCTTCTTTTTTTATTGTTGTTGTTAAGAGGAAGATTGTTAATCGCGTCCGTTTGGGCGTGTGATCCCCTTCTTTTATTGTTGTTGTTGTTAAGGGGAAGATTGTTAATCGCGTCCGTTTGGGCGTGTGATCCCCTTCTTTTATTGTTGTTGTTGTTAAGGGGAAGATTGTTAATCGCGTCCGTTTGGGCGTGTGATCCTCTTCTTTAAATTTCGGAATTGTTGCGCCTTATATATAGCATGTTAATTACGGTTATCGGGCCTTGAAAAAGATGGAAAAGTGAGTAGAAGCGGAAATCTTGCCAATTTTCCGTAGAATAAGAGATCTTACTTAGAAGAATTCTACGTAGAACTAGAAGTTGATAGGCGTGTTTTGACTATTATAGGTTGACACTCTGCGCGCGACATATCCGACTTGGCAAGTGGATTTAGCCGAGGAGGTATGTGATTCTTCCTATCCCTTTGAGCATGATATTTGTGAAATATATATAGTACGGTAGACGTACGTGTGTTAAACTAAATTTGGTTTCACTTTGATGTCTTTGGACTTGAGTTCTAAATAATAAGAATCTTGAATATTTCAAAAAGAGTTATGAATCATTTTTGGAAGAAAAGAAATACTTGATTTTAAAAAATCTTAAGTGTTATACTAGCTTTATGGGAAGTTAGGTATAACGACTTAAGAAAGATAAAATGAACGGTTTACTTACTTGTTTATAAAAGCCTTACAATGATTTCTAAAGGTGAGGTAAGTTGGTTTGATAAGTAAACATGTTATGATGCTACGTATGTTAGTGTCTTGTGACGTTTGTGTAAGAGGGTTTTCTTGTTGTGCTTATGTTGTTTAACGATAAGCAGTTGTCGTATTATATCGATTACCCACGACTTATTCTGGCGAGGGTTAGCCACCCCCGATGCGAGGAATACCTCATGCGGGTCCATGTGACCTATGCGGAGCTGCGGGAGTTCCAGGATGATCACTCCGGGTGTGTTACGCCAATGCGAGGAATACCTCGTGGGGTCAATGTGTCCATGCGGACTGCGGGAGTCCAGGACGATGCCGCGGGTTAGCTACCCCCGATGCGAGGAATACCTCATGCGGGCCTAGGTGGCCTATGCGGACTGCGGGAGTTCCAGGATTAGGCTCGCATAATGATACTATGGGCGATTGGCCTTGCTTCGATCATTAGCGACCTAGAAAAGACCAGTTACGTTACATCTATTTGCTCTTTTTATGTTGTGGCACTATATGCGGTTAAAGTGGGTTGTTGCGTATTTAATTGGTTTTAAAATGTTATGATTTTATTTGATGCTACTGATTTCACATACTTGGTACTGTTATCTTGACCTCGCCCGAAGCTGCGTTCATCCGCGGTAGAAGTACTCGGTTGTTGATCCCCGCTCTAGGATCGCTGCTCGCTTTTGAGAAAGCCCCGTTTCTCCGGAGGCTTATCTTTTGGGTATGATTTTCCCTGTCATTGTAGGTTTATGTACATTCAGGGGTATGGCGGGGCCCTGTCCCGTCATAGTTGTTTACATTCTTAGAGGTCTTTAGTCCTGTTGTAAATTTGGGATATAGCTATTGATTTTGGGTATAATATATACATGCGAAGGCAACTTTTCTTGATTAAACAGTTTCTCATTTTACATGTTTTACGTTGGTAAGTTTATATTCGCTTGGTTACTCGATGTATATCTACTTGGGTGCCGGGTAAGGCACGATCACGCCCGAACGGTCGTGACAAAAGTGGTATCGAGCGATTAATCCTCGGAAAGTGTCTACTGCACCGTATCTAGTAGAGTCTTGATTATCGGCGTGTTGTGCACCACACCTATAATCGAGGCTACGAGATATTTAGGATTGGTTTCCATTCTTCTCACTCGAGATCGTGCCTTAGAGGCATGTTATAAGTTGGACTCTTTCTAACACATTCTTATGTACAGCTATGCCTCCACGCAAGGCAACCGGGCCCGAAGGCAAAGCGGCGAGAGGAGGCGCTAGTAGGACACGAGAGGTCACGAGGCACGAGCCCCGTCTTTACGAAGGTGGTGCTTCTGACGGCGAGTTCCATGACGCCACCGGCCCAGCGAGTTTAGAGCGCGGCGGTGGCTCACGAGACTACTGTGCACTGAGCCTCTGTCCCACGGCTGGAAGCGAGAGGAGATGGGCTATAAGAGATGGCGATTATTAGCGAGATTGTGGCGACACGAGATAAGTGGATCTGGCGATTCTGTAGCACCCGTAGTTCACCCCAGATCGGATAGTTTGAGACTACGGGATTTTCTGAGTTGCAGCCCGCCAGAGTTCTATGGGTCGTGACCTGAGGATGATCCGCGTAACTCCAGGACATGTTTAAGAGAATGTACGTAAGGAACTCAAGACTTGAATTTGGTACGAAATGAAGAATTGTTTTTCCGACGGAAAAATCTTCCGAACGTCGGAAAGGAGAAATGTTCGTTGGTGAGAATTAGATTCTCAAAATGCATTAATTGAAGAAGTATGGAACTTATTATCATTATGGAAATTTATTTTTACGGATTTGGTCATGTGGGGCCCACTCGAGGAATTTTACGTTTTGTGGGACCCACCAGGGTTACGAAATTTTATGGATGAATGGGAGGGCGACACGTGGCACCCCCCCCCACAAATTGGTCTTGGACGAATTGGAGCGAGGGTAAGATCGTCATTGACCAAGGTAAAAGATTAGTCTTGCAAGTAGAGCTTGACATTGTTGACTAAGTCAAGGGCCACTTGGCTTGATCTCTTCCATCCAATTTTAACATGTGTTGTAATCTAGACCCTCCATGTTACTATATAGTAGTACTAGTAGCAAGACAAGAGTTCTATACTTAGAAAATTTTCAAGAAATTTGAAGAGCTCCCAATGTTGCTCTCGGGTTCACAAGAAAAAAAAGAGATTTTTTTTGTTTGTTGTCCAATAAGCTCCACACTTTAAACCAAGGTTCATGAGTGTATTGTAAGTGTATCTCAATAGAAAAATCCCGGAAAAAGAGAGTTTTCGTATTAGTCGCAAAGTGAAAACCTAGTTGCTTTCTAGGTTTTGGATTGGAAGTTTGAAGGAAAGTTGTTGGTATTGTTCTAAGGGTCTCAAGTAGCGGATTGAAGTGTCTTGAAGAGGCTCTAAGTTGCTAAGGAGCAACTTCGTATATGGAGTTGGATTAAGCTTCGTTAAGGTATAATCTTGACCCTTATAAGTGTTACAAGATTATTTATATTGGTGTTAGCTTTACATGTTGCTAGCATGAAGTATATGTGTTGAAGTTTATAAGTATTATGGATTGCTTGTAGCCTTAAAAATCTGAAATGTAATGTAAGCCTTGTGAAGTTGGATTACAGTTTAGTCGTTTATTAGAATCGTCGCATGTTACATACTTGAAGATTATAGTAGTATAATCGATTGCGACTTGATACCATGTTATACTAACAACTTGGATTGAAATGGAAATTGGATACGAATTGGTGTTATGGTACTCTATGGCCGAAATTGGACTAGTAGTTGTATTAGTTTGATATCTATTGTGGGGCGGGATTTTACACATCTAGTAGGCGTGTAATCCCCTATTGTTGATTGCATTGATTGGGCCTTAAATGTGGCGTGTTTGGTTATTGTATTCGGCCTTGAAAAAGGTGGCAAAGTAAGTAGAAACAAAGGAGGTGCTGTCCGATTTTCCGTAGAATTTAGTGACTTAGCACTTGGAATATTGAATATTCTACGTTTGAAGTAAGAGGTTAATGGACATATTGTGACCATTATAGGTTGAAGTACTAAGTATAGCGTATCCTACTTGAAGAATGGAATAGCTCAAGGTTGAAGTACTTTGGAGCATTTTGCTACTTGTCGATAATCGTCGCGAGGTATGTGAACCTCTTCCTTCCTTTGGCATGATTCTATGTATGGAATATACCGGTGGTATCATTTCATGTTTCCTTCTACTCTTAGAAGTTAAGAGGTAGTTGTGTGATTTACTCTATGTAGAACTTTTCCTATCCTTTGAGCATGACTAGTTGCACGTATATAGTACGGTAGCGTCTGAGACCTTGATATCCTTTACTAGTTTTATGAATAGCCAAGTCGGGTGAGTTAGGAGAATAACTCACTTCTTTGAAAGTATTAAGGATGTCTAATGTTTTATTAAAGTTAAGGGACTTGAAGAGTTTTAAAGTATGTGATACTTGTTCCGTTTTAAACGTATGAGTCCCTTGGATAGGCAATTGTATTTGGCTAAGGTATAAAGTGAACATAACGGCTTTATGGGAAGTTGGTTATATTTGCTTTATGGAAAGATAAATGACTTGTTTTTTTTAATGAATAGACAACTTGATTTTTAGGCATCAATTGCCTAAGGTTTTATAATAAAAGGAGTCACTTGATTTCTAAAGGTTAAGAGACTAATTGTACTTTGAAAGTTAAGAGAATTGATTCGAAGATATATAATACTTGGTTTTAAAAAAGTATAAGTCTCTTGGTTATAAAAGGAATGGGTTTGTCTAAAACCATAAAAGGGTTTTAACGACTTTATGGGAAGTTGGTTATAATGGATTTATGGTAGGTTAAGAGAATGGTTTTCTCTAATAAAGTAATCAAAGAATAACTTGAATTAAGGAAGGGCAATTTGATTTAAGTGTATCACTTGCTTAAAGCTTTAAGGTAAGGGTCACTTGATTTAGAAGCCGAGAAATGTATTTCTAAAGTATAGTGACTTATGTGAAATGTACCTGACCTTGATACTACGGGTGTTAGTATCTTGGGGTTTTATATGAAAAGGAATCTTTTGAAAAGAATGTAAGCACGTAGTACTTGGGGTTAAATTCTCAGATTTTTATGTGTGAAATGAAAGTGCCATGAGTTTATAAAAAATGGAAGTCTAAAGGTTTAATGAACTTGCCTAGGTTTGCTTGTGATAGCTTTGAGTGCAAGTATTATATGTCGTTATGCGTGTCTCGGTTGGAGGCGGTTGGTGGTTGTAAGTTTACTTGGAGCGTCGAAGCGGTGATGTGGGATTCCACGGGTATGCTTCCATTATGATTGATCCTTGGACATGTTTATCGATGTGAGATTAGGGGCATGTGACCGGGATCTTTGGTTAGATGCCGGACATTTTATTGACGTCTGCAGCGATGTGGGATTCCACGGGTATGCTTCCATTGTGATTGATCTTGGCCATGCTTATACGATGAGGGATGCCGGGGCATGCAGCCAGGATGCGGGTTAGATGCCCGCGTGTTTTATTACTCCATGGCCATGCTTATACGATGTGGGATTCCGGGGCATGCGACCATGTTATATTATTACTCCATGGGCTAGCTCCCCATGAAGACCTACACCTGCGATGAGGGATGCCGAGGGCACGTTATGGCCATGCTTATACGATGTGGGATTCCGGGGCATGCGGCCGCGTTATATATATATATATATGTTGTGTATGTGTACGCCGACAGTGAGGTGGGATGCCATTGGCGCGTCACATGGTTATATGTTACACCTACTATTGGCGATGATGTGGGATTCCAGGCGGGAGATATATATATATGTGTTGTGTATGTATGCGCCAGCGGTGAGGTGAGATGCCACAGGCGCGTCACATGGTTATATTTTACACTTATAGGTATCGGCGTGATGGGGATTCCACGCACGCGCTTTGATATTTGTGTGACTTGATCGCGTCCCAGTTGGGCGGGTAGTATATCGTCCCTCCAAGGGCGGATTATGTTATGAAAGATAAGGAAGTTATATGGTAATGAACTTAATGATTTTTCCTAATCATGTGCATAAGAATGTGACTATAACTTTTATTGAAAATGAGAAAAGATAATAAGGTACGATTAAGTTCATAAGTGGTAATGACACGGCAGGATCTGGTATGTATTTTTATACTTGTCCCTGTCATTCTTTTGTACAATTATGATCACATTTCTTGACGTTATTTACATTCCATATTCGGCACTGTTATCGACCCCGCCAGCTGCGTTAAATGCCGCGAGTTTTAGGTACCCAGGTTGGTGATCCTTGCTTTTAGGATCTCGGTTCAGTTTTTGGGAAAACGCTCCAATTGCTCCGGAGGCTTATCTCTTGGTACGGTTTTCCCTGAGATTGTAGATTCATGTGTATTCAGGGGTATGGCAGGGCCCTGTCCCGCCACAGTTGTTATGTTAAAACTCTTAAGTGCAGTAGTCACATGTGTGGGTCGATTTGTAAGGAAAAGGCAAGCGCTTGATTGTATATATATATATCGGGGAAGGTAGCCCTATCGGCTAACTTTGTTGTTTTATACATTGTTTTATCTTATAAGTTTCATGTATGTTCGTGATTATCTACGATGTATACTGTAAGGGTGCCAGGTAGGGCACGATCGCGAGCTTGGGTCGGAGTGACAAAAGTGGTATCGAGCGATTAGTCCTCGGAAAGTGTCTGAGCCGTGTCTAGTAGAGTCTTGATTACGGTGTGTTGTGCACCACATCTATAATCAGGAGGCTGCGGGACATTTAGGATTGGTTTCCATTCTTCTCACTCTGAGATCGTGCGATAGAGCTGTGTTGTTACGGTCGTCTCTCCCTAACGAGTTATATTGATTGCGAGCACGAGAAGGCGTGATGACGGGAAGGACTATGTGGATTGCGTATCCAGGTTGGTAATGATTATAGTATAGTTGGTATTGTGACATACATCTATACGGAGTTATGTATGAAGGTCATTTATGGGTTGCCTAGAATGGTTTTAGATTTACCAAGAGTGGTAAAGACTAACTAGATACCGGGAAGGTATGGAATAGATAATGAATTTTCGCCAGTCTTGTGTTTTATTTTGAGATAATTGGGAAAGGATGAAGTATCGATAGGGTAGTGAACCCTTAAGAAGCCATGTTAAGGAACTTAACGGAATGTCATGTTAATAGATTAAGCTGCGTAGTAGGCTTAAGAGAATTGTACGGATGAGGTCCTTATAGAGTAAGTAATGGTGGTTGTGATCAAGACGACACGATTATGGTATTATGAGAAGTTTTTGTACCCGTTCTTGGGGATGGTAAGGTAGGCTTGGAGCATGGAAATTGCGAGCCTAAGAATATTGATAAGCTGAGACCTTAGATATATAAGGCTCTCTCGGGCGTAAGATTTTAATTCGGACGAGGATAAGAGTTAAGTGCGGCGGGTGGGGTGAGGACTGTGCGGGTCTCCCATGCACTGGAATGGAGTGAGATCGGTTGGTAGTAGTTCGCCACGTGGCGAGTCACGAAGGTGCAAGTCCCAAGTCTAGTTAATTGTTTTATGGGTTCGTGGGCGCGTTCCACGGGTTCCAGTCGTGGCCGGAAATGGCGTATATTGTTTATAGAGTGACTCAGATTGGAGGCGAGAATCGTATGGAAGTTATGTATGTATGCTAGTATGAGTTGGAAATGCAGAAGAATCGACCGATAAGAAAGATAACAACCGAGTGTAAAAAGTAGAGCACGAATCCATAAGAACCTTTGGTGACTACACTGCGTGCGTGTTTGGGGTGGTAGGCGGCGGGTATATGAGATTTGCGGTGATGATCTGATCGTCGGACCTAGTAGACCTAGTAGAGATGATTATGACAGACTTTGAGGTCATTGTGAGTATGAACTAGTTGGCTTTGTGAGTGCCAAGGTTGACATCTTAGTATAAGTATTGTTATGTGGCCATGGAAGGCATATGTTGTATGAAGGGTGTAGTAAAGGGAGACTATGTCGCTATCTAATTAGATTGGACTCCGAAAGAACATTCGGGGACGAATGTTTCTAAGGGGGGAAGAATGTTACACCCCGTAACTCCAGGACATGTTTAAGAGAATGTACGTAAGGAACTCAAGACTTGAATTTGGTACGAAATGAAGAATTGTTTTTCCGACGGAAACATCTTCCGAACGTCGGAAAGGAGAAATGTTCGTTGGTGAGAATTAGATTCTCAAAATGCATTAATTGAAGAAGTATGGAACTTATTATCATTATGGATATTTATTTTTACGAATTTGGTCATGTGGGGCCCACCCGAGGAATTTTACGTTTTGTGGGACCCACGAGGGTTACGAAATTTTATGGATGAATGGGAGGGCGACACGTGGCACCCCCACATTGGTCTTGGACGAATTGGAGCGAGGGTAAGATGGTCATTGACCAAGGTAAAAGATTAGTCTTGCAAGTAGAGCTTGACATTGTTGACTAAGTCGAGGCGGCAGCGATCTCTTCCATCCAATTTTAACATGTGTTGTAATCTAGACCCTCCATGTTACTATATAGTAGTACTAGTAGCAAGACAAGAGTTCTATACTTAGAAAATTTTCAAGAAATTTGAAGAGCTCCCAATGTTGCTCTCGGGTTCTGAAAAAAAAGAGAATTTTTGTTTGTTGTCGATAAGCTCCACACTTTAAACCAAGGTTCATGAGTGTATTGTAAGTGTATCTCAATAGAAAAATTCCGGAAAAAGAGAGTTTTCGTATTAGTCGCAAAGTGAAAACCTAGTTGCTTTCTAGGTTTTGGATTGGAAGTTTGAAGGAAAGTTGTTGGTATTTTTCTAAGGGTCTCAAGTAGCGGATTGAAGTGTCTTGAAGAGGCTCTAAGTTGCTAAGGAGCAACTTCGGATATGGAGTTGGATTAAGCTTCGTTAAGGTATAATCTTGACCCTTAAAAGTGTTACAAGATTATTTATATTGTTGTTAGCTTTACATGTTGCTAGCATGAAGTATATGTGTTGAAGTTTATAAGTATTATGGATTGCTTGTAGCCTTAAAAATCCGAAATGTAATGTAAGCCTTGTGAAGTTGGATTACAATTTAGTCGTTTATTAGAATCGTCGCATGTTACATACTTGAATATTATAGTAGTATAATCGATTGCGACTTGATACCATGTTATACTAACAACTTGGATTGAAATGGAAATTGGATAAGAATTGGTGTTATGGTACTCTATGGCCGAAATTGGACTAGTAGTTGTATTAGTTTGATATCTATTGTGGGGCGGAATTTTACACATCTAGTAGGCGTGTAATCCCCTATTGTTGATTGCATTGATTAGGCCTTAAATGTGGCGTGTTTGGTTATTGTATTCGGCCTTGAAAAAGGTGGCAAAGTAAGTAGAAACAAAGGAGGTCTTTGTCAGATTTTAGTAGAATTTAGTGACTTAGCACTTGGAATATTCTACGTTTGAAGTAAGAGGTTAATGGACATATTGTGACCATTATAGGTTGAAGTACTAAGTATAGCGTATCCTACTTGAAGAATGGAATAGCTCAAGGTTGAAGTACTTTGGAGCATTTTGCTACTTGTCGATAATCGTCGCGAGGTATGTGAACCTCTTCCTTCCTTTGGCATGATTCTATGTATGGAATATACCGGTGGTATCATTTCATGTTTCCTTCTACTCTTAGAAGTTAAGAGGTAGTTTTGTGATTTACTCTATGTAGAACTTTTCCTATCTTTTGAGCATGACTAGTTGCACGTATATAGTACGGTAGACGTACAAGACCTTGATATCCTTTACTAATTTTATGAATAGCCAAGTCGGGTGAGTTAGGAGAATAACTCACTTCTTTGAAAGTATTAAGGATGTCTAATGTTTTATTAAAGTTAAGGGACTTGAAGAGTTTTAAAGTATGTGATACTTGTTAGTTTTAAGCGTATGAGTCCCTTGGATAGGCAATTGTATTTGGCTAAGGTATAAAGTGAACATAACGGCTTTATGGGAAGTTGGTTATATTTGCTTTATGGAAAGATAAATGACTTGTTTTTTTTAATGAATATGCAACTTGATTTTTAGGCATCAATTGCCTAAGGTTTTATAATAAAAGGAGTCACTTGATTTCTAAAGGTTAAGATACTAATTGTACTTTGAAAGTTAAGAGAATTGATTCGAAGATATATAATACTTGGTTTTAAAAAAGTATAAGTCTCTTGGTTATAAAAGGAATGAGTTTGTCTAAAACCATAAAGGGTTATAACGACTTTATGGGAAGTTGGTTATAACGGCTTTATGGAAGGTTAAGAGAATGGTTTTCTCTAATAAAGTAATCAAAGAATAACTTGAATTAAGGAAGGGCAATTTGATTTAAGTGTATCACTTGCTTAAAGCTTTAAGGTAAGGGTCACTTGATTTAGAAGCCGAGAAATGTATTTCTAAAGTATAGTGACTTATGTGAAATGTACCTGACCTTGATACTACGGGTGTTAGTATCTTGGGGTTTTATATGAAAAGGAATCTTTTGAAAAGAATGTAAGCACGTAGTTCTTGGGGTTAAATTCCCGGATTTTTATGTGTGAAATGAAAGTGCCATGAGTTTATAAAAAATGGAAGTCTAAAGGTTTAATGAACTTGCCTAGGTTTGCTTGTGATAGCTTTGAGTGCAAGTATTATATGTCTACGTTGTCGTGTCTCTCAGTTGGAGGGCCGGCTGGCTGGTTGTAAGTTTACTTGGACGTACCGACAGTGTGTGGGATTCCACGGGTATGCTTCCATTATGATTGATCCTTGGACATGCTTATACGATGTGGATTCCGGGGCATGTGACCAGGATGCGGGTTAGATGCCCGGACATTTTATTGGACGTACCGACATTGACGGGGGATTCCACGGGTATGCTTCCATTGTGATTGATCTTGGTCATGCTTATACGATGCGGGATGACGGGGCATGCAACCAGGATGCGGGTTAGATGCCCGCGTGTTTTATTACTCCATGGCCATGCTTATACGATGTGGGATTCCGGGGCATGCGACCATGTTATATTATTACTCCATGGGCTAGCTCCCGGCGAAGACTGCGCTACGATGAGGGATGCCGAGGGCACGTTATGGCCATGCTTATATGATGTGGGATTTCGGGGCATGCGGCCGCGTTATATATATATATATATATGTTGTGTATGTGTACGCCGACAGTGAGGTGGGATGCCACGGGCGCGTCACATGGTTATATTTTACACTTATAGGTATCGTAGTGATGGGGATTCCGCAGACGCGCTTTGATATTTGTGTGACTTGATCGCGTCCCAGTTGGTAGGGTAGTATATCGTCCTCGTAAGGGGCCGGATTATGTTATGAAAGATAAGGAAGTTATATGGTAATGAACTTAATGATTTTTCCTAACGCCGACAGTGAGGTGGGATGCCACGGGCGCGTCACATGGTTATATTTTACACTTATAGCGGTAGTGATGGGGATTCCACAGACGCGCTTTGATATTTGTGTGACTTGATCGCGTCCCAGTTAGGCGGGTAGTATATGCGTCCCTCCATAAGGGGCCGGATTATGTTATGAAAGATAAGGAAGTTATATGGTAATGAACTTAATGATTTTTCCTAATCATGTGCATAAGAATGTGACTATAACTTTTATTAAAAATGGGAAAAGATAATAAGGTACGATTAAGTTCATAAGTGGTAATGACACGGCAGGATCTGGTATGTATTTTTATACTTGTCCCTGTCATTCTTTTGTACCATTATGATATGTTTCTCATGCGTTATTTACATTTCCATATTAAATTTTTGTTATGCGACCCGCCGAAGTGCGTTAAATGCCGCGAGTTTTAGGTACCAGGTTGGTGATCCTTGCTTTTAGGATCTCGGTTGATTTTGGGAAAAAGCTCCATTGCTCGGAGGCTTATCTCTTGTACGGTTTTCCACGAGATTGTAGATTCATGTATTGAGGGTATGGCGGGGCCTGTCCATACGATTGTTATGTTAAAACTCTTAAGTGCAGTAGTCACATGTGTGGGTCGGTTTGTAAAGGAAAGGAGGCAACTACTTGATTGTATATATATATCGGGAAGGTAGCCACATCGGCTAACTTTGTTGTTTTATACATTGTTTTATCTTATAAGTTTCATGTATGTTCATTGATTATCTACGATGTATACTGTAAGGGTGCCTGAGTAGGGCACGATGCGAGCTTGGTCGGGTCGTGACATATCCATTCCGCCATCTGAGAATGACACTGCGAGTTGAGAGAGTTGAAGGACCGGTGAGATATTTCTTTGGAGAAGGGCTTCATCGAGCCTAGTGTTTCTCCCCGGGAGCGCCCGGTGTGCTCGTGAAGAAGAAGGATGGAGCAGCTGCGTATGTGTGTTGATTACGAGCGGTGAACAAGGTGACTATTAAGCGATACCTCTCTAGGATTGACGATTTTTTCGACCCGGTTGCGAGCGCGAGTGTTTCTCCAAGATGAACTGCGATCTGGTTACCATCGTATGTGCGAGTTAGGGAGGCGGATGTCCCAGGACTACATTAGGACGTACAAGCACTATGAGTTCAGTCATGTATTTCGGCTTGACCAATGCTCGGCGATATTTATGGATTTGATGAACCAGTGTTCAAGCCATTTTGGATACGTTTGTGATAGTATTCATTGATGACATCTTGGTTTATTCTCGCTCGAGGCGAGAGCAGCGGAGCATTTGAGGGCGGTGATGAGAGTTCTCGGGACCCGGTAATTTGTATGCCAAGTTTTGAAGTGTGAGTTTTGGTTGTCTTGGTGGAATTCTTAGGGCACGTTGTGGGGCGATGGTATTGGTGGATACGGCAAGATCGAAGCGATCGGGACTTGGCCTGAACTCTTACAAGCGAGTGCGCGACTTTACGGGCCTTGCGGGTTACTATCGGAGGTTTGTGGAGAAGTTTGCTTCTATTTGGCCACCTTTGACTAAGTGACTCGAAGCAGCTAAGTTTCAGTGGACGGATGCTTGTGAGGAGGGATTCCAGTTACTGAAGGAGAGATTGACGACCTCCCCAGTTCTTACTCTTCCAGAGGGTCTAGACGGATACGTGGTTTATTGTGATGCGTCGGGCGTCGGGCTTGGTGTGTGCTAATGCAGCAGGGTAAGGTTATAGCTTATGCATCTCGACAGCTCAAGAAGCATGAGAAGAACTACCCCACACATGACTTAGAGTTGGCAGCAGTGATTCATGCCTTGAAGATCTGGAGACATTATTTGTATGGAGTTCATGTAGATATTTACACATACCACAAGAGCCTCCAGTATATCTTTAGTCAGAGGGAGCTGAACTTACGACAGAGACGGTGGTTAGAGCTACTCAAGGATTATGATGTCGATATCTTATACCACCCAGGGAAGGCCAATGTAGTGGCTGGTGCCCTTAGTCGTAGGTCGATGGGTAGTCTATCAGATGTGCAGCCAGAGAGGAGGGGCATGGTCCGCGAGTTACATCAGCTAGCGAGCCTTGGAGTCCGATTGATTGGTTCTGATAGTAGTGGGGTTCGGGTTCGAGAGGTTGCCGAGTCTTCCATCGTCGAGGAGGTGAAGAGGCGACAATATGAGGATTCGATTATGACACGGTATCGTGATACGACTCTTCGTGAGGGGAAGGGTCCATTTGAGGTAGCACCTGATGGGGTGCTAAGGTTTGAGGGCAGGTTGTGTGTTCCGGATATTGCAGGACTTCGACGGCGAGTTACGGGGAAGCACGGCGCTCGTTACTCTATCCATCCGAGTCGACAAAGATGAACCACGACCTAAGATCTGTGTAGTGGTGGGATGGCACGAAGAGGGCGTTGCGAGTTTGTTGCTCGGTGCGAGTTGTCGCCAGGTCAGTGGAGCACGGAGGCACGGTGGGTTGTTGCGGATGATAGAGATTAGGCGTGGAAGTGGGAAGTGATCAATATGGACTTTATTACGGGGTTACCTACTTTCGGAGAGCATGATTCCATCGGGTTATCGTCGACGTGTGAAATCCGCCCACTTTCTTCTGTCGGGGCGACTTTTGTAGAGGATTATGCTAGACTTTACATCAGAGATCGTGAGGCGCATGGGGTCCCTATATCTATCATATCGAACAGAGGAGCCCAATTTATGGCTAACTTCTGAAGGTATTTCCAGAAGGGATTAGGGGCCTTGGTGAGCCTCAAGATCGCATTCCATCCTCGGGCCA
This sequence comes from Przewalskia tangutica, assembly GCA_029844215.1. NCBI lineage: Eukaryota > Viridiplantae > Streptophyta > Magnoliopsida > Solanales > Solanaceae > Przewalskia > Przewalskia tangutica. The sequence continues at coordinate 74,601,180 of CM056727.1, forward strand.
AGCGGACGGCGAGCGTCTTATCCGGACAACGAGGATATCTTTGCGAGCTGTGTTATTGATTTTAGGGGTAGCTGGGAGGATCATTTGCCTCTAGTGGAGTTTGCGTATAATAACAGCTACCATTCCAGTATCCAGATGGAGCCTTATGAGGCCTTATATGAGAGGAAGTGCAGGTCACCGATAGGCTGGTTCGATGTGGGCGAGTGCGATTAGTCGGGCGGACTTGATCTGACGATGGATAAGGTGAAGCTTATCGGGAAGCGGTTATTAATGACTCGAGTCGGCAAGTCGTATGCAGATCATCGGCGTCGACATTTGGAGTTTGAGGTTGATGATTGGGTTTTCCTGAAGGTGTCACCCATGAAGGGTGTGATGAGATTTGGGAAGAAGGGGAAACTCAGCCCAAGGTACATTGGGTCTTATCAGATTGTCCGTAGGCAAGAGTTTCCTATGAGTTGGATCTGCCGTCCGATCTGGAGGCAGTGCATCCGGTTTTTCATGTTTCTATGCTGAGGAGATGTATCGGAGATCCATCTAGAGTGCACCCGATTGATGATGTCCAGGTGACGGAGGGGTTATCATATGAGGAGAGTCCCATAGCGATACTCGATCGTCAGGTTAGGCGACTGCGGGCAAAGGATGTGGCTTAGTCGAGTCTTATGGCGGAGCGAGCAGAGAGGAGATGACATGGGAAGCAGAGAGGAGGGCGTAGGCGAAGTATCCTCACTTATTCCCCACACCTCCAGGTAACTCACTTTCCTACTTGTTGATTTTAATTGACATATATGTTTAAGTGTTGTATTGTGGCCATGTGTGGCAGTTGCAAATTGTTTAGTTATGAGGAACTATGTCGTTATCTGATTTAATTGAATCTAGAAGGTACATTCGGGACGAATGTTTCTAAGGGGGGGAGAATGTTATACCCCGTAGTTCCAGAGTATGTATGTGAGGACGTACGTACGAATGTATAGCCCTATCTAGGTTAAGGATGAAAGATTTGTTTTCCGACGGAAAATATTCCGAACCTTGTGAAGGAAATTTTACGTTTTCAATATTTTAACCAATTATGGATTTTCCGAGAGATGAAATATTTTGGACCAATAGGAGGGCGACATGTGTCACCCCTAGTTGGGCCATGGTGGACGTTTTTCATGGGACAAGTGGCCAAGGCAAGTGGCCAATGTCTTGCAAGATATTTGTTGGGCAAGTGGGCAAGAGGGACCCACACAAACACATGTCCCCAATCTATACCATACACATGCTTCAATCCTAGCCCTTGGTTGTCCTATATAAACCCCTCTAGTTGATGAAATCTTCCACACTTAGTATATTTCAAGACTTGAAAAATATCCTCCATCTCCCTCCTTCTTGATTGCTCTCATCAATTGCTCCCTCCCCTAACCCAGTGTTGTCCAAAAATTCTTACACTTCTAAGTGTTCTTCCTTGATGTATTAGGAAGATTAGTAACCAAGAGTTAGACAAGATTTCACACCCTAGCCTCTAAAAACCACACCTTGGTAGAGACATGCCATCTTTAAAACCTAAGTGTTCTTCACTTTTTGGAGTTCATTCTTGAATAGAAGTTGGTTAGGAGCTTCTAAGGGTGACTTGTGGTGGTTTGGAACATAAATATTTGGAGCTAAAACTTGCTTAGGAGCGACTTTAAGTTCTTGGATATTTTTGGGCTGTTTGAGGTAATGAACCTTGTCCTCTTTGTGAAGTTGAATATTATGTATATTGGAAGTATATTATGGAGTATAAGATTTGTGGAGTAAGGTTTGGAATGATGTGGATCTTGTTAACTTGTTAAAAAGAGAATTGGCATGTTAGCCAATAAAATGGTAAAAACGTATCCATTACTTGCTAAGAAGTTAATAACAAAGTAACTATAACTTATATTAAGATTGGAATATAAGTTGGAAGACTAATGACGTAATTGGATAAATGAAATTGCAAAAGTTGGCCAAGGACCCCAACTAAAGGACTGTATTTACATTGGACTGTATTTACATTATTGTTAAGGGGAAGATTGTTAATCGCGTCCGTTTGGGCGTGTGATCCCCTTCTTTTTTTATTGTTGTTGTTAAGGGGAAGATTGTTAATCGCGTCCGTTTGGGCGTGTGATCCCCTTCTTTTATTGTTGTTGTTGTTAAGGGGAAGATTGTTAATCGCGTCCGTTTGGGCGTGTGATCCCCTTCTTTTATTGTTGTTGTTGTTAAGGGGAAGATTCTTAATCGCGTCCGTTTGGGCGTGTGATCCCCTTCTTTTATTGTTGTTGTTGTTAAGGGGAAGATTGTTAATCGCGTCCGTTTGGGCGTGTGATCCCCTTCTTTTATTGTTGTTGTTGTTAAGGGGAAGATGGTTAATCGCGTCCGTTTGGGCGTGTGATCCCCTTCTTTAAATTTCGGAATTGTTGCGCCTTATATATAGCATGTTAATTACGGTTATCGGGCCTTGAAAAAGATGGAAAAGTGAGTAGAAGCGGAAATCTTGCCAATTTTCCGTAGAATAAGAGATCTTACTTAGAAGAATTCTACGTAGAACTAGAAGTTGATAGGCGTGTTTTGACTATTATAGGTTGACACTCTGCACGCGACATATCCGACTTGGCAAGTGGATTTAGCCGAGGAGGTATGTGATTCTTCCTATCCCTTTGAGCATGATATTTGTGAAATATATATAGTACGGTAGACGTACGTGTGTTAAACTAAATTTGGTTTCACTTTGATGTCTTTGGACTTGAGTTCTAAATAATAAGAATCTTGAATATTTCAAAAAGAGTTATGAATCATTTTTGGAAGAAAAGAAATACTTGGTTTTAAAAAAGCTTAAGTGTTATACTAGCTTTATGGGAAGTTAGGTATAACGACTTAAGAAAGATAAAAGGAACGGTTTACTTACTTGTTTATAAAAGCCTTACAATGATTTCTAAAGGCGTGGTAAGTTGGTTTGATAAGTAAACATGTTATGATGCTACGTGTGTTAGTGTCTTGTGACGTTTGTGTAAGGGGGTTTTCTTATTGTGCTTATGTTGTTTAACGATAAGCAGTTGTGCTGGTATTATATCACTTACCCACGACTTGTTCTGCGAGGTTAGCCACCCCGTCACGAGGAATACCTCATCTTGAGTCCATGTGACCTATGCGGAGCTGCGGGAGTTCCAGGATGATCACTCCGGGTGTGTTACGACGATGCGAGGAATACCTCATGCGGTCCATGTGGCCATGCGGACTGCAGGAGTCCAGGACGATGCCGCGGGTTAGCTACCCCCGATGCGAGGAATACCTCATGCGGGCCTAGGTGGCCTATGCGGACTGCGGGAGTTCCAGGATTAGGCTCGCATAATGATACTATGGGCGATTGGCCTTGCCCGATCATTAGCGGCACTAGAAAAGACGATTCACGTTACATTTATTTGCTCTTGTTTATCTTTGTGGCACTATATGCGGTTAAAGTGGGTTGTTAAATGCGTATTTACGAATTGGTTTTAAAATGTTATGATTTTATTTGATACTTTCTGATTTCACATACTTGGTACTGTTATGCGACCTCGCCGAGAGTGCGTTAAATCTGCGGTAGAGGTACTCGGTTGTTGATCCGCTCTAGGATCGTGATTACTGCTTTTGGGAAAGCCCCGTTTCTCCGGAGGCTTATCTTTTGGGTATAATTTTCCCTGTCATTGTAGGTTTATGTACATTCAGGGGTATGGCGGGGCCCTGTCCCGTCATAGTTGTTTACATTCTTAGAAGTGCGTAGTCTGTTGTAAATTTGGGATGTATTATTGATTTGGGTATATATACATGCGAAAGACAACTTTTTCTTGATTAAACTGTTTCTCATTTTACACTGTTTTCTGTTGGTAAGTTTATATTCCGCTGGTTACTCTGATGTATATCTACTTGGGTGCCCGGGTAAGACACCAGTCACGGGCCCGGGAATGGGTCGTGACAATTTGCTATTAAAAACAGTCGATGTTGAAGAAAGAGGTGACGAGCGGAGCTATTTCAGAACGTGGTCTAGAGACACCAACAACATCAACTGGGATGTAAATCGCATAAGCACGATAAGCTACCACAGGGTGAGTGTGTTATTGCCAGAAATGGATCAAGAGGACTGAGCAGATGTCAGTTCAACAAAACAGCCAAGGGTTGGTTGTATTTAAATCGATGCGCTTAATTCCATCGATGCACTTTACGCAGTGCGTGACGAGAATAAAATTGATATATGGAATCATGTCAGAGAAGACGATTGACGTTGGGAATGAAATAGTGCAAAACATTGGAGAAACCAGCAGGTTGGTAACGACATGTGGGTTGGGACATGGCTCACTTATTAGCTGTTTATGCTCCAGACATGGGGTCCCAACCCTACCCACTGATACATATGAGAAAGTCCAACTTCATGTGTCATATGGGATAGTGCATTCCTTCCTGACCCTATCCCTCCGGCGGCGGTCTGAAGGAGACCCGGCCCGGCCAACGCGGCGGCGTGAGAGGCTGCCGTGGATGAAGATGAGTGCGAGGCAGAGGCTCGGTATGAGGCGAAGCGACCAGCCACTCCCAGAATCTGAACATCCAATGCCCATAATGGAGCAGTTGCTCATGAACCAGAGAAGGATGATGCAGAACTTTGACATAATGATACAAGGTCAATGGACTGAGGCAAGACAACAAATTAAAGCGGGAGAACAACGATTGCACGAGAGATTTGATGAGATGAGTTCCTTGTTCAACCAGTGGTCAATGCATTATCCACTGCCACCTCCACCACTTTAAACCAAGTCTGTAAGTTGTCCTATTTTTTTTTTAAGTCTTGCACACATTGGGGACAATGTGTGATTTACGTTTGGGGGGGGGGGGTATTTTATTTATGTCTTATTTGTCTTAGTGTTTTTGAGTCTTTTGATTTGTTTTGTGTATTTTTGAGTCATAAAATTTTTGAGTCATAATTTTAAATCATGCATGCTGTAGTTACTGGAATCTCCTAGTGAAGTAAGGTTGAATAATGTAATGGAATTAGAAGCAACCATCTAAACACTTAGGTTAGATATGCCAAAAACTCATGAAATCTGTCTATTTGGGGTATCTTGCTTAATTTGTGCATTGTTAAATGATTAAACCTATGTGTATGATTACCTGCTATTTGAGGCGAAATAGTTAGGATATGCATGTTAGGGAGATGACTCAGACATTTCTTTGTTAGTCTTTCTTACCATTTTTTACCTATCCCTGACATTCAAAATATCCCTAGTCAGCCCCTTTGAGCCTAAAAATTAAACTTTTTCTTTGACACCCTATAATTCCACACTTGTTCCATAAGTGAAAATGTGAAATGATTGGAATAGAAAGTGTTAAAAAAGAGACAAAAAGAGTGAACAATCTTGATGCACCCCAGTGAAAAAGTAATAATAAATAGGCAAAAGCCTAAGTTTAGGGGTGCCTGTTATTCATAATACACTTCACTCTCTCAAAACAAAAGAGGGGAAAGATAAATATGAAGTGAAGAAAGAAAATCAAAAGAAAAGGGAAGAATTGAAAAGCAAAAGAGCTTATGGTACATAAAATGAGCCTAAATGCCTATTTTTACCTACCCATGCCTAAGCCTACATTATAACCCTGCAAAGTCTTGAAGATCTCTTACATGTGTATCCATGATTAGTGGAGAATAGCAAGTAAACATGCCATAGGATTTTGAAATTGACATGCATAATTCAGTATTCTTACTTCCATTTAGCATGATTAAAGTGAGTTTGCGAAATATCTAACTTAATGTGTTTAGAATGCTAAAAATCCATGCTATATGTTCCTGCACATTATTCTGCTAACCTTCATGCTTTTCTAAGTAACAGTGATGCAGCAAAGTGATTAATGTCTTTGAGTCATTCTATTTCTTTTTCCTTGTGTCTTTAATTCTTTCTTTTGATCTTTGCTCGAGGGCGAGCAAATGTTAAGTTTGGGGGTGTTTGAGCGGTGTATTTTATATACATCTTTTGAGTCATTTTTAGTTAGTCTTTTGTCCATTTTTGTACAAATACGTGTCGTCTTAGGATATATTTTCTTTCTTTTGAGTCATATTGGTTTAAAGTGGCTCATTGGCGAAAAAGGAGCAAAAAAAGGGAAGAAACAGAGGTTACAAAGCTCGAAAAGCGAGAAAGTTGGCAAGCGGGCACAAAGCGAGCGTGGCGCGCGGCCTCCAGCCAACAGTCGAGCGCCACGGCGCTGACATTGAGAGGTGCGATGAGTTCGCGCGCGTCGCGATTGCGAGGCAGCGGCGAGGCGAAAATCAGCAAATTCGAATAACAATGGGCCAAGGCCTGAAGGAAAACCTGCATCACGTTTTGGAGACTATAAAAAGAGGACTCTAGGTCAGATTTAAGGGTTCCTCTTCTTGCCAAATCACACAACTTTTGGAGATCAAGATTGAAGACCTATTCTTAGTAATTTCTTGTTTCTTGTTTTATTTCTTTACAGTTTATGTTGGATATTAATTTAGTTCTTGTCATGTCTATGGCTAGAAACTAACTTAATCTAGGGCTTTCCATGTCAATTAACTTGAAACTTATCTTTATGAATTAATACATGTTTTGGTTCTTCTTGTTGTTGTTGAGATTTATTCAATATTTGTTTTGATTGCTTGGTAATTACTTGATCACTAATTATCATAATCCTTATGATTTCTAACCGAAAGCCGAAAGGGGAGGTTGTGAATATGCTGTAGTTGGATAAACATAGGTTAAATCGTGGACGAAAGTACCCCGATACTTGTGTAGTATTAATAGGTTATTGCTCTTAATCCTCCTTTATAGTCAATCTTATCACCGAAAGGTAGAAGGGTTCTATATTGGGGTTGAGTGTTTATATTACCTTAACAGGAGTATAAAACGGCTTAGTTAACCTGCTATCTCAAAATAGAAGAAGAACCATAATTAAGTGCATTAACAAGTAAGATAAGCGGATAGTTGGGGAGATTTGGAAGCCCTATTTCCACCATTACTGAAGTAAAACAACGTAGTTTAATTAGCTTTCATAATTATAGTCATAAAAAACTTATCAATCATCGGTCACCAAATAGATACCATAGAATAGAATTTGAGCATTGAACACTAATCCCTGAGGACGATAACTCGGTCTTCTAAGACTATTTTACTTGACACGACACGTGCACTTGCGTTAAGTGTGTGCATAAATCGCGCATCAACGTGTCGCCCTTCTATTGGTCCAAAATATTTCACCTCCCCAAAATCTCACTAATTGATCAAATATCGAAAACCTTGTGGGCCCCACAAAAACGTAAAATTTCCCGGGTGGGCCCCATATGACCAAATCTGGAAATAAAATTCCATAATTCTTATAAATCTTATAAGTCTTAAATACCAAAATTGATAATTCAATTCCCAATAACAAACCTTTTTCCTTCACGTGGTTCGAAATATTTTCCATATGAAAAAGAAATCTTTCTTCCTTTTCAAACTTAAAGTCGCATTCTCTTATGTACGTCCTCATATACATACCTTGAAATTACGGGGTGTAACATTCCCCCCCTTAGAAACATTCGTCCCGAATGTTCCTTCTAAGTTCAATTAAATCAGATATCGGCATAGTCCCTCTTAACTATACCCCACACAAATCAAGAACGCCACACATGGCCACAATAACATTTAAGCATATATGTCAATTAAAATCGACAAGTAGGAAAGTGAGTTACCTGGAGGTGTAGGGAATAAGTGAGGATACTTCTTCATCATGTCCTCCACTGCTTCCCAAGTCATCTCCTCTCTATTCTCGTTCCGCCACAAGACTTTTACGGAAGCCACGTCCTTTGTCCGCAGTCGCCTGACCTGGCGATCGAGTATCGCTATGGGACTCTCCTCATACGATAACCCCTCTGTCACCTGGACATCACTAACTGGGAACACTCTGGATGGATCTCCGATACACCTCCGCAGCATAGAAACATGAAAGACCGGATGTACTTCCTCCAGATCGGACGACAGATCCAACTCATAGGCAACCTTGCCTACTCTATGGACAATCTGATAAGGCCCAATGTACCTTGGGCTAAGTTTCCCCTTCTTCTCAAACCTCATCACACCGCCGTGGGTGACACCTTGAGAAGACCCGATCGTCCATCTCAAACTCCAAGTGTCGGCGCCGATTATATCATCGACTTACATGCGACTACGAGTGCCAATAACCTCTCCTGGATAAGCTTCACCTTATCCACTGCCTGCTGAATCAAGTCCGGCCCGACTAACTGAACCTCGCCCACATCGAACCAGCCTATCGACGACCTGCACTTCCTTCCATACAAGGCCTCATAAGGTGCCATATGGATAATGGAATGATAGTTGTTATTATATGCAAACTCAACAAGAGGCAAATGATCCTCCCAGCTACATTTGAAATCAATAACACAGGCCCGCAGTATATCCTCAAGTTTCTGGATAGTACGTTCTGCCTGTCCGTCGGTCTGAGGATGGAATGCAGTACTGAGGCTCACCTGCGTCCCTAATCCCTTCTGGAAGGACCTCCAGAAATTAGTCGTAAACTGGGCTCCTCTGTCTGATATAATAGATATATGGACCCCATGCAGTCTCATGATCTCCGGGATGTAAAGTCTAGCATAATCCTCGGCCGAATAAGTCGTCCTGACTGGAAGAAAGTGGGCTGATTTCGTCAGCCTGTCTACTATAACCCATATGGAATCACACTTCCTCTGAGTGCGAGGTAACCCTGTAACAAAATCCATGTTGATCACCTCCCATTTTCAGGTCGGAATCTCGATAAATGCGCAACCGCGAGGATTTTGGTGCTCCACCTTGACCTGCTGACAATTCGGACACTGAGCAACGAACTCTGCAACGTCCCTCTTCAGGCCATCCCACCAATATATACATCTGAGGTCGTGGTACATCTTTGTCAACCCCGGATGAATAGAGTAACGAGCGATGTGTGCTTCCCCTAGAACCTGCTGACGAAGTCCTGTAACATCGGGTACACACAATCTACCCTCGTATATTAGCACCCCATCAAGTGCTACCTCAAATGGAACCTTCTCCTCTCGAAGAGCTGTATTTTGATACCGTATCATAATCGGGTCCTCATACTATCACCTCTTCACCTCCTCAACGATGGAAGACTCGGCAACCTCTCGAACCAGAACCCCACTACTATCAGAACCAACCAATCGAACCCTAAGGCTCGCTAGATGATGAATCTCGCGGACCATGCCCCTTCTATCTGGCTGCACATCTGATAGACTACCCATCGATCTACGACTAAGGGCATCTGCAACTACATTGGCCTTTCCTGGGTGGTATAGGATATCGACATCATAATCCTTAAGTAACTCTAACCACCGTCTCTGCCGCAAGTTCAGCTCCCTCTGGCTGAAGATATACTGGAGGCTCTTGTGGTCTGTAAAAATCCATATGAACTCCATATAAATAATGCCTCCAGATCTTCAAGGCGTGTAACACTGCTGCTAACTCCAAATCATGTGTGGGGTAGTTCTTCTCATGCTTCTTGAGTTGTCAAGATGCGTAAGCTATAACCTTACCATGCTGCATCAACACACATATAAGCCCGACACCCGACGTATCACAATAAACCACATACCCGTCTAAACCCTCTGGAAGAGTAAGAACTGGGACCGTCGTCAATTTCTCCTTCAGTGGAAGCCCTTTTCACAAGCATTCGTCCACTGGAACTTAGCCGCTTTCTGAGTTAGCCTAGTCAAAGGTGCTGAAATCGAAGCAAACTTCTCCACAAACCTCCGATAATAACCCGCAAGGCCCAAAAAGTTGCGCACCTCCGTTGGTGTAGTAGGTCTAGGCCATGTCCTGATTGCCTCAATCTTTGCTGTATCAACCTGAATATCATCGGCCCCGATAACATGCCCTAAGAATGCCACTGAAGCCAACCAAAACTCAAATTTAGAGAACTTGGCATACAACTGTCGGCTCTGGAGGACTCTCAGTACCGTCTCAAATGATCCGCATGCTCCTGCTCCGTGCGAGAATAAACCAAGATGTCATCAATGAATACTATAACAAACGTATCCAGAAATGGCTTGAACACCCGGTTCATTAAATCCATAAATATTGTTGGAGCATTAGTCAAACCGAAATACATCACCCTGAACTCATAATGCCCATACCGGGTCCTGAATGCAGTCTTAGGGACATCTGCCTCCCTAACTCGCACCTGATGATAACCAGATCGCAGGTCTATCTTGGAAAAACACTTCACACTCTGCAACTGATCAAATAAATTATCAATCCTGGGGAGGGGATATCTATTTTTGATGGTTACCTTGTTCAGCTGCCTGTAATCGACACACATACGCAACGTCCCATCCTTCTTCTTTACAAACAATATCGGCGCTCCCCAATGTGGAGTACTAGGCCTAATAAAGCCTTTCTCCAGCAAATCTTTCAGCTGGTCCTTCAACTCCCTCAACTCGGCAGGTGCCATTCTGTACGGTAGAATAAATATAGGCCGAGTATCAGGCAGAACGTCAATACAGAACTCTATCTCCCTCTCAGGAGGAATACCTGGTAGATCGTCTGGGAATACATTCGGAAATTCTCTAACCACCGGAACTGACTGAAGATCTGGCAACTCAGCCTCTGTATCAAATACCCAAATAAGATGGTAGATATATCCCTTCTGAACCATCTTCCTAGCCTTGAGGTACGAAATAAACCTACCGCCGGCGGCGCGATGTTCCTTCCACTCGATGGCAGGCTCGTCGGAAGCGGAACCATACCAATCTCTCTCTACAATCTACATTGGCGTAGAAAGAAGCCAACCAATCCATACCCATAATAGCATCAAAATCTATCATATCCAACTCTATCAAGTCGGCTAGGGTCCGACGACTGTATATAGTCACCGGGCAAGCCTTATATACCCGCTCCACTACCACCGAATCACCTACTGACGTAGCTACCTCAAAAGGTTCTATGGACTCAGGCTTTATCCCTATTCTACCAGCAATATGAGGATATATATAGGACAAAGTAGAACCCGGATCTATCAAAGCATATACGCCACAGCATGAAACCAATAATGTACCTGTGACGACATCCGTGGCGCCTCACGATGCTTGGCGGTGGATAAGGCATAAATGCGGTTCTGAGGACCGCTGGAACTAGGACCCCTGCCACGACCTCTATCGCGACCTGCTGGCCCATGAGCACCCTGCCCTCCAGGGCGAGTAACCGTCGGAGATGAAGACCCGACAAATGACCCTGTAGGCTGAACCCTACCATCTGCGCTACCTCTGGTCGGACAACTCCTTGAAAAATCGCCCTGCCGGCCGCAAGTGAAACAAGCTCCCAAGGCACCACTACAATTCCCGAAATGGGATTTACCGCATTGGACACACCGAGAGGGGGATGGTCTCGATCGGCTAAGATCCTGCCTTCGAAAACACGAAGTCTGGAGCCACGACCGCCACGAGTACCGGACGTCTTGAAGGCGTGAAGGAGTACTGCTGTCTTGGTGAGTGCATATCTAGCTTCTTCGAGGCTATCCGCCTCGAAAGTTACCAAAGTACCCTGCTGTCTTGGCCCTCATATGCTGATCTCGGTCATTACGTCGACCTCTACGTTCCTCAGTCCCCTGTGCATAAGCATGTATGCGGGCAATGTCGATGCCCGGCTGAAGAGCTACCCCCGTGCAACCTTCCGCTAAATAATCATCAAGCCCCGTGACATAGCGGTGCACTCTATCCTCCATGTCTGCCACTAAAGTGGGGACATACCGAGCCAATGAGTCGAACTCTATGTTGTACTCCCGAACCGTCCGCCCATTCTGCCTCAACATCATAAACCTATCCACCCGGGATCTCCTCATCTGCGGAGGCAAGAAGTGGTTAAGAAACGCCTCCGAGAACTCGTCTCAACCAGCTAGAAGCGCATGCTCCCCCCGGGACAGTTTCCATGAATCAAACTAGTTGACTGCAATATCACGCAACCGATGAGAACCCAATACCACTGACTCTGCCTCTGAGGCCTTGATCACCTTCATGATCCGCTGCAGCTGTCGAATAAACTTCTGAGGATCTTCCTCACTTCTTAATCCATAGAACTCTGGTGGATTGCAACTCAAGAAGTCCCGAAGCCTCAAACTATCAGTTCTGGGGTGCACTACTGGTACTACCGGCTCCCGTCTGTCATCATGCCTCGCCACGATCCTAGCTAGTAACTGGGCCATCTCCTTGTAACCCATATCCTCTGCTCCTGGCCGTGGGACTGGAGGCTCAGGTATCGTGGTCTCAGTAGATACTGCTGCTGCTCTAAACTCTTATGGGGCTGGCGGCGTCGTAGAACTTGCCTTCTGATGTACTATCTCAGGAAATGACTGGGCCTGTGCCCGAGTAACCCTCTGAGTCCCACTAGCAGCTCCTCTGCTGCCTTGCCCTTCTGGGCCGCGGTTGCCTTGCGTGAAGGCATAACTGGTACATAAGAATACGTCAGAGGGAGTCCAACCTATAACACAACTCTATTGCACGATCTAAGAGTGAGAAAAATGGAAACCAATCCTAAATATATTGTAGCCTCCTGATTATAGGTGTGGTGCACAACACGCCGATAATCAAGAATCTACTAGATATGGTCTGTAGACACTGTCCGAGGACTAACTGCTCTGATACCACTTTTGTCAAGACCTGACCTCGGGCCCGCAACTGGTGCCTTACCCGGGCACCCTAGTAGGTATACATCAGAGAAAATCAGCGGAATAACTCATAGACATGGAACAATGTAGAATAGGAAACAGGCTAACCGATAAGGTCTCCTTTCAACATATATATAAATAACAAAAGCCCGAACAATTATATCCTTTACAAACCCAACTCACAACAGGACTCCAGACCTCTAAGAGTTTTTGACATAACAACTATGACGGGACAGGGCCCCGCCATACCCATGAATGTACATGTACCTACAATGACAGGGAACCATACCAAAATATAAGCCTCCGGAGAAACGGAGCTTCCCAAAACGCAGAACTGTGATCCTATGAGCGAGGATCAACAACCGGTGTACCTCTACCTGCGGCATGAACGCAGCCCCCCGAAGGAGGTCAATACAACAGGTACCAAGTATGTGAAACTGAAAGTACTGTAATGAAATTACAATAGTCTAATAATAAAAACCAGAGACATGTATGATAAACCAATTAACAGTACACTGTGCCACAGTATATACGAGAGCAAATATGTGTAACCTGGAAGGTTCTAAATAGGCAGCCAATGATCAAACTAGGGTCATTCGCCCATAGTATCATTGTGCAAATCCTAATCCTGGACTCCCGCAGTCCGCATAGGTCGCGTGGTCCCGCATGAGGTACTCCTCACATCGGGGGAAGCAAACCCGCGGTAATACATAGGACCCTGTCCCGCATGAGCCCCTTGGACTCGCATGAGGATATTCCTCGCATAGGACCCCGTCCCGCATAAGCCCATTGGACTCGCATGAGGTACTCCTCGCATCGGGGGGAGCAAACCCGCAGAATATGAACAACGTAACATGGCCAGAGGTTTAAGTGATATAATACAAGCGCAACCGGCTATCATAAACAACATAGGCAAATTAAGAAAAACCCCTTAACACAGAAGTCTCAAGAAACTAATACCCGTAGTATCATAACACGTTTACTTATCAAACCAAGTTACTACACCTTCAGAAAATCATTACAAGGCTTTTAAAATCAAGTAAGTAAATTGTTCTTTTATCCTCCTAAAGTCGTTATAACTAACTTCCCATAAAGCTATTATAACACTTATGTTTTAAGCAATTCAAAACAATCACATTCATTTGGGAAACCATGGAATTTATTCTTTTAAAACCAAGTATCAATTTCTTTCGGAATAATGATTCACAACTTTTTAGAATAATTCAAGGCTCTTGAGATTTAGAAGTTAAGTCAAGGACATCAAAATGAAACCAAAATCATTTAACACACGTACGTCTACCGTACTATATATTTCATAATAATCATGCTCAAGAGGATAGGAAGAGTTCACATACCTCCTCGGCTTAATCCACTTGCCAAGTCGAATATGCCGCGCGTAGAGTATCAACCTATAATAACCATAACACGTCTATCAACTTCTAGTTATCTTCGTAGAGTATTTCTAAGCATAAGGTCTCTTATTCTACGGAAAATTGGGCAGCACTTCCCCTGTTTCTACGTACTTTTCCACATTTTTCAAGGCCCGAAATTAATAACCAAATGTCACATTTAAGGCTAAACAAAATAAGATTTCAAAGGGGATTACACGTGTTATACCCCGTATTTCCAGAGTATGTACATGAGGGCGTACGTATAAAAGTTTAAGCCTTAAGTAGGCAAGGGTCGAAATTTTGTGCACAACCCCCGAAAAGAATCGTTTTCCGACGAAACGTTTTCCAAACTTTGCGAAGGGAAAATTACGGCTATGTCATTTATTATTTTTGCGGATTTTTCCGAGAGATGAAATATTTTGGACCAACGAGAGGGCGACACTTGGCCCTCAAGTGGACGGCAAAGCTAAAGGGGTCTTGGCACATTTTTTGTGCTAGGACTTTGGTCAAGGGGTTGGTAGGATATTTGTAGATATTTTGTGTAGTTGATGAGCAAGTGGGACCCACAAACACTTGTCCAAATCTTGACCCTACACTTGCCCACCACTTGTCTTGATCTTGGTCATTGGTTGGCCTATAAATACCCCCCTTTGTTGAAGACTTCTTCATCCACAAAATAGTTTCTAAGTCTTGCAATCCTCTCTCCCCCTTTGTAAGGTTTTTCGTCCAAAGCCTCCCTCCCCTGTGAGCCTCGTGAGAGTACACTCTCTTGAGTGTTGTCTCGTAAATACACCCTCCCCCTTGGTAGAAAAGTATTCTCCAAGTATTGTTACTATTCCAAAATACCTTGGCCCAAATACCTTGTAGTATTCCAAGGTTACCCCTATACTAAAAGCCCAGAAATACTATTATACTTCCTTGATCCAAACGAAACCCTAAGGAAAATCTTCACAGTTGGTTGAAGTATTAAGAAGAAGTTGTGTAGAACTTCTAAGGGTTGTTTGGAGCGGGTTGGAGAACCCGGAGTAGGAGCTAAACGTTGCTCAGGATCGACATTAAATCTTGGATAATTTTGGGCTTATCGAGGTAAATACTCTTGTCCTTATATTGTAATTGGAAATTACATCTGTTGTAGTATAGAAATGAATACAAGATTCATAGAAGAGATTTGAACTGTAATAGAAGGATATTCTGAGAAAAGACTTGAACGAAATCACGTGAAGAATATTAAAGTAGAAGGTTGAACTGTACTTACATAGGATTGTATTTACAGTAGACTTGTGTAGTTTAACGGGTAGGGAAGTGCTTCCCGATTTTCCGTAAAATAGAGAACCTGCTGCTTAGAATATTCTACAGAGTAGTCTAGACGTTGATAGACGTATATGGCCTTTATAGGTTGAAAGTTCTGCAAGTAGCATGTTCTACTTGAAAGGTGGACAAGGCTAGCCGGGTTATAGCCGTGGAGCGTTTTGCTAATAGTCGATAATCGTCGCGAGGTATGTGATTCTTCCTATCCTCTTGAGCATGATATTTTAAAAAGAAGATAATTAGTACGGTAGACGTACGTGTGTTAACTGAACGTGGTTTTACTTCGATGTCTTTTGACTTGAGTTTTAAATAATAAGAATCTTGAAGTAATTCAAAAGAATTAAGAATCGTTTTTGAAAGAAGAGTAATACTTGGTTTTGAAAGCTTAAGAATTATACTAGCTTTATGGGAAGTTAGGTATAACGACTTAAGAGAGATAAAAAAAATGGTTTATTGATCTTAAAAGATAAGAGACTTGACTTAATTGAATTGATATGAAAGTGGTTAAAAAGTGTGAAACCTCATTCGTGAGTAATGAGTACTTGGTTTGTAAAAGGAATAATGTTTTACTGATTTCGGAAGGGAGAATAAGTATCGAACAAACCACTGCAGCGCTAATAAAGGGGAATGCATTGACTAATTAAGTATTATTAAAACCAGTAGAAACCTCCATCTGCATAGAAGCTAAGATGAGACAAAATGATATTACATTTCCTAGACCATGGCTGCTTTAATAAGATTGTTATGAACAAGAATAACCTAATCACACAGAAGGCATATGTTTCTCAAATTGTTTTAAAAGAGAATTACATTATTAAGTGATTAAGACTATGAACTATGAAATATTTCGAAAATAAGAGATGTGAATGTTTGAAATTAGGAAAACTTGAACTTTGGAAAAGAATGTTGTAACTTGATTTTAAAAGGAGAAGTGTTTTGGTTTAAAAAGGAAAGTATGGAAGTTGTTTTGGTTTACTTAAAAATGTTAGTCACTCTATTTTTATAATACGGGCATCGGGTGACCTTTGTAAAAGAAATGGATCTTTTAAAAAGAATTTAACGTACGTAGTACTTTGGGGTTAAAACCTGGACTTTGGCATAAAATGAAAGTACCTTGAGTTGTGTGTAACTTGCCTATGTTTGCGTGTGATAGCCTTGTCGTGCTAGTATTGTATTTCTATACCACCGTGTCTCTCAATGGAGGGTCGGTTGATTTGTTATGATCTTACTTGGACGTACCGACAGTGACGGAGGATTCCACGGGTGCGCTCCTGTTGATAGCGTTATTCCATGGACTAGCTCTCCATGAGGTTTTACTGATTCGGCTTTGTTAACTGGTGGTTGGCTTTCGTACTTGCCCCGTCTCGTGGCTTATTCGGCCTTGGTATCTGGTAGTTAGCCTTCGCACTTGCCCCGTTCAGTTTAGTGGCGAAGTCTCGTGATGCGGCCTTGGTATCTGGTAGTTAGCCCTCGTACTTGCCCCGGTCAGCTACGTGACACGGCTTTGGTATCTGGTAGTTGGCTTTCGTACTTGCCCCGTATCAGCTTCATGGGTTGGTTGTATAGTATTGTTAGTACAACTTTGGTATCTGGTAGTTGGCTTTCGTACTTGCCCCGGTCAGTTGATGATGCGGCTTTGGTATCTGGTAGTTAGCGCCGTACTTGCCCGTCTTGTTTATGACTCAGGTGGGACCTGGTGTTTATGTGTACTCTTTGGTGTTATTATATCATAGACTGCCGGCAGTGAGGAAGGTATTCCACGGGCATGATTGATGTTGAGGGCGTGAGACCCATAGTTAAATTTGAGTGATGACTTTGAGGGCGTGAGTCCCTGACTTGACATGACTGCTTATTTATTGTGGACGGTAGTTTGGTTATCATACATATCTCCTGCTTTATATAGACTACTATGATTTCATTTCTGATATTTTGATTTCACATACTTGGTACTGTTATCTCGACCTCGCCGAGTGCGTTCATGCCGCGGTAAGTACACGATTGTTGATCCTCGCCATAGGATCGCGATTCAGCGTATTAGGAAGCTCCGTTTCTCGGAGGCTTATCTTTTGGTATAGTCCCATCACTTTGTAGGTACTTGTACATTCGGGGTATGGCGAGGCCACTCCCGTCATGTTGTATAAAAACTCTTAAAGGTCATGTAATCTTGTTGTGGCGAGATTTGTAAGGATGTAACTGTTCAAACTTTGTATATATATATATATGCCGAAAGGCGACTTTCTCTCAGGTAAAATGTGTCTCATTTTACATTTGATTCATGTCTTGTTTTTATGTTCCGCTGATTTCTCTGATGTTGTATCACTAGGGTTCCCGGGGTAAGGCACGACCACGTCCGGATTGGGTCGTGACAAAAGTGGTATCGAGCGATTAATCCTCGGAAAGTGTCTACGCATCGTGTCTAGTAGAGTCTTGATTATCGATGTGTTGTGCACCACATCTATAATCAGGAGGCTGCAGGACATTTAAGATTGGTTTCCATTCTTCTCATTCTGAGATCGTGCCTTAGAGTTGTGTTGTAAGTTGGACCCCTCTAACGTAATTCATTCCCTTACCAGTTATGCCTCCACGTAAGGCAACCCGCCTGAAGAGGCAAGGCCGGCGAGTCGCGAGCAGAGTACAGAGGGTTACGAGGGCACAGCCCAATCATCACCGGGGTGCTTCATTCGGGAGTTCTGCGACGCCAAAATTTCAGCAGAGTTTAGCACGCAAGAACAGCTTTCCTGCGGCCATGATATATGAGCCTTCGCCCACGGCCGAACAGAGAATATGGATTACAAAGGAATGGACTCACATTACTAGCTGTGAGTTAGCAACGAGATAGTATATTATGTATCGATTTTTCACGGTCTTGATGACTATCTAAGAGAGGTTGTGCAAGAGTAGCTCTTGATCGGGCATGGATATTGCGCGTCTGCACTTATCGCGCAGACACAGAGGAACGTAGAGATCGGCGGATTAACCAAGATCGGCAAAGAGGCGGTCGGCAGGTTCTTTGGTAACTTTCAAGGAAAATCGCCAAAGTAGATCGATATGCACCTCCGCCCGAGCAGTGGTCCTCCACAGGGTTCAGGACGTTCGGGGTATGCCGGAGTTAGTCAGAACTCCAGGGCTTCTGGTTCACAGCTATACGTAGGTTCTAGCCAGCCGGATTCAGTGGCTCGGAGAGGAAGAGGTGTTATGTTATACCCCGTATTTCCAGAGTATATACGTGAGGGCGTACGTATACAATTTGAGCCTTAAAGTAGGCATAGGTTCGAATTTGTGCATAGCTACCAAAAGGAGTCGTTTTTCGACGAAACGTTTCCACACTTTGAAGGAAAATTCCGGCTATGTCATTAATAATTTTTGCGGATTTTTCCGAGAGACGAAACATTTTGGACCAACGGGAGGGTGACATGTGTCACCCTCACATTGGAAGCTAGGGACGGCAAAGAGGACGACTTGGGCACGTTTTTTGTGCTAAAAAATGTGGTCAAGGGTTAGGTAGGATATTTTGGGTAGATGGATAAGGTAGCACATGGCTTAATCTTGGCCTTACACTTGCCTAACACTTAGATGAATCTTGGCCATTGGTTGGCCATTTCTTGACCTATAAATACCCTCTAACTTGATGAACTTCTTCATCCAAAAATTGCCTAAGTCTTGAAATCCTTCCTCCCCTTGTGGTTCTCGCCCAACCCTTGGCCGAAACCCTCCCTCATGGTGTTTTGTGGGTACCCCTAGCCTAGTTGTCTTCGTATAATACCCCCCGTTGGGGTATAGAAATACTCTCCTAGTATTGTTGTTATGCCCAAATACCGTGGCCCCAATACCTTGGAGTATTCCCCAGGTTACACTTATACAAAAGCCAGAAAATACTATTATACTTCCTCACACAAAAATGAAACCCTAAGTAAATCTTCACCCGTAGTTGAAGTTATAAGTAGAAGTTGGTTAGAACTTCTAAGGGTTGGTTGGAGCGGTCGAAGCGCACGGAGTAGAGCTAAACCTTGCTCGGGATCGACATATAAACTCGGATAATTTTGGGCTTATCGAGGTAAACACTCTTGACCTTCTATTGTAATTGGAAATTACATATTGTAGGAATATATAGTTGAAGTATACTATATATAGAACTGAACATCATAATTGTGCGGCAATGTCTTTTGACTTAAGCTCGAATAATACTTACGCAATGTCTTGCGACTTAAGCTGAATTTAAAGAAGAGAATCGAATCAGAATTACATAGATCGTATTACAGAGACTTGTGTAGCATTCGTGTAGTAGAATTGTACACGTCAGGTTAGACATGTTAACCCCCGTTGGCTTGGTAGCGGCCTCGATAGAGAGAGGAGATTTCTGTTGTGGGGAGTCGCCGAATTTTTGTAGAATATTCTACATCGAGATCTAAAGATATTAATAGGCGCTTTGTGGCCTCTATAGGTTGTAGTACTACGTGTGGAGTGATCTGCTTGACTGAGAGTGTAGCAGACGGTTTGAGGTACTTGGAGCGTTTTGCTATTAGTCGATACTCGTCGCGAGGTATGTGAACCTCTTCCTATCTGTTCTAGCATGATATGTGTATAACTATGTAGACGGTAGACGCATACGTGTTAAATGTATTTGATTGTCTTTAAACATAAAGTGTTATAACGGCTTTATGGGAAGTTGGTTATAACAGCTCTATGTAAATGAGAAATGCTTTGTGGTTTTTAAAAGATAACTGATTTGACTTATAACCGACTTGTTGTAAAAGAACCTTGAAGTATTCTAAGAGATTAAGAAACCTTTTTGAAAGAAGTGTATACTTGGTTTGAAAACATAAAAGTTATACCAGCTTTATGAGAAGTTAGGTGTAACGCCTTAAGAGAGATAAAAAGAATGGTTTAATGGTTTAGAAGTTAAGAGACTTGACTTAATATGGATGTTTGTGTGTAACCTCATTCGTGAGTAATGAGTAATTGGTTTTGGAAGGAATAATGTTTCCGATTTGGAAATCGAATGTGTATCGACAAACCAACTGCGTTAATAAAGGAAAATGTATTGAATAATTAAGTATTATTAAAACCAGTAGAAACCTCCATCTGCATAGAAGCTAAGATGAGACAAAATGATATTACATTTTCTAGATCATGGCTGCTTAATAATATTGATTATGAACAAGAATAACCTACTCGCCTATGGCATATGTTACTCAATTGTTTTAAAAGAGATTAAGACATTGAACTATGAAACTTTTCAAAAAGAGACTTGCGTAATTAAAATTAGGCAAACTGGAACCTTAGGGAAAAGAAAGGCATTGTGTTGTCTTAAAATGGTTTAAAGCATAAGGTGTTATAACAGCTTTATGGGAAGTTGGTTATAACGACCTTATGAAAACAAAAGAAAGGTTTTATCATTGGTTTTAACGTGGTAACTTGACTTTAAAAAAAAAAAGTATGGAAGTTGTTTTGGTTTACTTAAAAGATATAAGTCACTCTATTTTTATACTACGGGTATCGGGTGACTTTTATATAAAAGGAATAAATCTCTTTAAAAGGAATTTAACGTGCGTAGTACTTTAGGGTTAAAACCCGGACTTTGGCATAAAATGAAAGTACTTTGAGTTGTGAAACTTGCCTATGCTTGTTGATGTGAAACTTGCCTATGCTTGTTGTTGTGAAACTTGCCTATGCTTGTTGTGATAGCCTTTGTTGTGCAAAGATTGTGTTTTTATACTACCGCGTCTCTCGATGGAGGGTCGGTTGACTTGTTAAGAACTTACTTGACGCGCTGCAGCGATGTGGAGAAATTCCACGCACGTTCTCGTTGATAGTGTTACTTTGTTAAATCACTTTGGACATACCGACACGACGCGCGAGCGCATCGCATGCTTCCACTTTGATTACCGCTTGTTGTCTTATTGTTTCCCTTTGGACACGCCGACACGATCGTAGCGCACGCATGCTTCCATTTGGAATGTTGTCTTATTTGCTCCCTTCGACATACCGACACGATGCGTAGCGCACGCGGTATGCTTCCATTTGGAATCTTTGTCTTATTGTTTCCCTTTGGACACGCCGACACGACGCGTAGCGCACGGGTATGCTTCCATTTGGAATGTTGTCTTATTTGTTCCTTTGGACATACCGACACGACGCGTAGCGCACGTATGCTCCCATTTGGATTCTTTGTCTTGTTGTTATCATATCATGCATCGCCGGTAGTGAGGAAGGTACTCACGCGGGATTGATGTTGTGGGCATGAGACCGAATTGATATAATCATATGTGTATCGTAGTTTGGTTATCATACCGTCTCCCGCTTTTATAGACTATTATGATTTCATTTACGATTTTACGATTTCACATACTTGGTACTGTTATCGACCTCCTTCGGGCCGCGTTCACGCCGCAGTAGGAGTACATCGGTTGTCGATCCCCGTTAGGATCTCATTTCAGCATTTTGGGAAGCTCGTTCCTTGGAGGCTTATCTTTTGGTATGTGTTCCCGAGTCAGGTTCTTGTACATTCGTGGGTATGGCGGCCCCGTCCGTCATAGTTGTTGTAAATCTTAGAGGTCTGTAGTACTGTTGTGGGCAGGGTTGTAAAAAGGATTAAACTGTTCAGGGTTTGTATATATTTATGCAGAAGGCAACTGTTTTGGTTGACCTGTTTACTTATAATATCTCTTATTTCATGTTCATGTTTTATTTCCGCTGATTTTCTCTGATGTTGTATCACTAGGGTGCCCGGGGTAAGGCACCAGTCACGGGCCGAGTTCGGGTCGTGACAAAAGTGGTATCAGAGCCAGGTTGTCCTCGGAAAGTGTCTACAGCCCGTGTCTAGTAGAGTCTTGATTATCGGTGTGTTGTGCACCACATCTATAATCAGGAGGCTATAGGACATTTAGGATTGGTTTCCATTCTTCTCATTCTGAGATCGTGCCTTAGAGTTGTGTGATGAGTTGAACCCCTCTGACGTATTCCTTTCCTTTACCAGTTATGCCTCCGCGCAAGGCAACCCGCCCGTGGCGGCAAGGCGGCAGAGGAAGATACGAGTAGAGCGGCCAGCTCTCAGAGACCACAAGACCGAGCCTCCACCCCACAGTGCGCGATGACTAGGTTACGGAGATGGCGATTAATGGCCGTGGTCAGGCCGACTTGAGGATAAGCCGGACGCAGCAGTTCAGCCCCAAGAGCACCGTAGTTCACCCCCGAGCGCATTTGAGATTACGGATTTTACGAGGTGTAACCCGCCGAGTTTTATGGGTCGAGGCACGAGGATGATCCGCAGAGTTCATCCGGCGATTGCAGCGATCATGAGAGTGATCAAGGCATCGGAGACCGAGTCGGTGGTCCTAGGTTCGCATCGGCCGCGTGATACCGCGATCGATTGGTTTGATTCGTGAGCCGCCCCGCGAGAGCATGCACTTCCGCCTTTATGGGACGCAGTTCTCGAGGCCTTTCTTGCACATTTCTTGCCTCGCGGCAGGAGGGCTCGCCGACAGATTTTTGGGGTTGCGCGAATCCGCGACGGTTCGGGAGTACAATGTGGAGTTCGACTCATTGGCGTGACGTCCCCGCATTAGTAGCTAGTATGGAGGATCGAGTGCACCGATATGTTACGAGGCTCGATGATTACCTAGCAGAGTTGTTCGGTGTAGCTCTTCACCGCATGGACATTGCCCGCATGCAGCTTATGCACTGAGGAGGAGCGGAGAAATCGGCGAAATAACCAAGGTCACAGAAGAGGCCGCAAGCAGGTCCTTTGGTGACTTTCGAGGCGGACCGCCAGCAGACTAGTTATGCGCCTCCGCCAAGATCTGAGTGGTCCTCCACAATCTTGAGCATCCAGAGTATTCGGGAGCGGTCAAGGCTCCAAGGGGTTCAGATTTTCGAGAGCAGAGGTGTTAGCCACCAAGCCACCCCTACCTCGTTGTGACTGGCCGTGGTAGACTCCACGGTGGGAGTGTCGTGCTAGTCCGGAGTTTGTTTTACATGCGGCAGGCCATTTTGGGAGAAATTGTCCACCAGTGGGTAGCGCTGGTAGGATAGCCTGACTACGGATCGGGCGGGTTCTTCACCTCCCATAGTCAGCAGATGTTCATACACCGGCGCCACAGAGAGGTCGCGGTGGAAGTTCCCGATTAGCGGTCCTCCAATCGCCTATTTTCAGGTATATCCTTAACCCTCTAGAGTTTTGTATGTATTGATGATGTGATGATGTGTTTAGTGTTATGTTCGGATAGCGTTGTGCTAAAACGTGATGTAGAACCTGGTTGTGAGAAGGGTAAGCTTGAGGGTGAGAAAATGATGAACCTTAGAATATTACAGTTGAGACCTTAGATGTAAGCGCCGCTTGAGTACCAGATTTTGCAAGTGATCCTTGTCGGAGTGCATTTTATGCCTAGAACGTTTTGTGTGATAAAGTCCCCGGTAGTGTGTAATGGAAGTGGTAGCTTTCATGACCAGATAGTAAGATTGTTCCGGATCGGGGAACAAGAGCTTGATGCGTAAGTGGGTCGGGTTGGGGCCATGTTGAGGGCCAACCCGCGGCCGGTTTCAAAGTGGGGTCAGCTCTGGGTGGTCCCGCCAGGTGGTAGGGTCACGAGGGTGCTAGGCCCATGATTAGATAACCATCGTATGAGTTCGTGGATATGTTCGACCAGAGGCGGATCGTGAAGGCCGGAATGGCCTTAAGGAGATTGAAGCTAGTAAGATGACCAAGTTTGGAGGTGGTGACTCCAAAGTTTTGGGAAAGCAATGACAAGCGACGTGATGCTAGAGGAGTTCAAGTGTCCGAGAAGGGCACGACGAGTAGAAGGAAGAGAACGTGTGATATTTCGTGGCGGTGTGGCGTTGGCAACTTGTTAAGAACTTCGTTATCTGTTTGAGAAGGAACATTCGGACGAATGTTTCTGGCGAGGAGAATGTTATACCGTATTTCCAGAGTATATACGTGAGGGCGTACGTATACAATTTGAGCCTTAAAGTAGGCATAGGTTCGAATTTGTGCATAGCTACCAAAAGGAGTCGTTTTCGACGAAACGTTTCCATGACTTTGAAGGAAAATTCCGGCTATGTCATTAATAATTTTTGCGGATTTTTCCGAGGCGAAACATTTTGGACCAACGAGGGTGACATGTGTCACCTCACATTGGAAGCTAGGGACGGCAAAGAGGACGACTTGGGCACGTTTTTTGTGCTAAAAAATGTGGTCAAGGGTTAGGTAGGATATTTTGGGTAGATGGATAAGGTAGCACATGGCTTAATCTTGGCCTTACACTTGCCTAACACTTAGATGAATCTTGGCCATTGGTTGGCCATTTCTTGACCTATAAATACCCCTCTAACTTGATGAACTTCTTCATCCAAAAATTGCCTAAGTCTTGAAATCCTTCCTCCCCTTGTGGTTCTCATCCAACCTGGCCGAAACCTCCTCCTCTGTGGTGTTTTGCCGGGTACCCCTAGCCTAGTTGTCTCGTATAATACCCCCTTTGTGGTATAGAAATACTCTCCTAGTATTGTTGTTATGCCCAAATACCTTGCCCAAATACCTTGTAGTATTCCCAAGGTTACACTTATACAAAAGCCAGTAAAATACTATTATACTTCCTCACCACAAAAATGAAACCCTAAGTAAATCTTCACCCGTAGTTGAAGTTATAAGTAGAAGTTGGTTAGAACTTCTAAGGGTTGGTTGGAGCGGTCAAGCGCACGGAGTAGAGCTAAACCTTGCTCAGATCGACATATAAACTCGGATAATTTTGGGCTTATCGAGGTAAACACTCTTGACCTTCTATTGTAATTGGAAATTACATATTGTAGGAATATATAGTTGAAGTATACTATATATAGAACTGAACATTATAATTGTGCGGCAATGTCTTTTGACTTAAGCTCGAATAATACTTACGGCAATGTCTTGCGACTTAAGCCTGAATTTTAAGAAGTGAACTGAACTGTAATTACATAGGACTGTATTACAGTAGACTTGTGTAGCATTACTGTGTAGTAGAATTGTACACGTCCGGTTAGTCATGTTAACCCCCCCCCTGGTTGGCTTGGTAGCCTACCGATAGAGGAGAGATTTACGCTGCATGGGGAGGTGTCTTTGCCGAATTTTCTGTAGAATATTCTACATTGAGATCTAAAGATATTAACAGGCGCTTTGTGGCCTCTATAGGTTGTAGTACTACGTGTGGAGTGATCTGCTGAGAGTGTAGCACGGTTTGAGGTACTTGAGCGTTTTGCTATTAGTCGATACTGTCGCGAGGTATGTGAACCTCTTCCTATCTGTTCTAGCATGATATGTGTATAACTATGTAGTACGGTAGACGCATGTGTTAAATGTATTTGATTGTCTTTAAACATAAAGTGTTATAACGCTTTATGGGAAGTCAGTTATAAATTTCTATGTAAATGAGAAATGCTTTGTGGTTTTTAAAAGATAACTGATTTGACTTATAACCGACTTGTTGTAAAAGAACCTTGAAGTATTCTAAGAGATTAAGAAACCTTTTTGAAAGAAGTGTATACTTGGTTTGAAAACATAAAAGTTATACCAGCTTTATGAGAAGTTAGGTGTAACGCCTTAAGAGAGATAAAAAGAATGGTTTAATGGTTTAGAAGTTAAGAGACTTGACTTAATATGGATGTTTGTGTGAAACCTCATTCGTGAGTAATGAGTAATTGGTTTTTTGGAAGGAATAATGTTTTACTGATTTCAGAAATCAGAATGTGTATCGACAAACCACCTGCGGCGTTAATAAAGGAAAATGTATTGAATAATTAAGTATTATTAAAACCAAGAGAAACCTCCATCCGCATCGAAGCTAAGATGAGACAAAATGATATTACATTTTCTAGATCATGGCTGCTTAATAATATTGATTATGAACAAGAATAACCTACTCGCCTATGGCATATGTTACTCAATTGTTTTAAAAGAGATTAAGACATTGAACTATGAAACTTTTCAAAAAGAGACTTGCGTAATTAAAATTAGGCAAACTGGAACCTTAGGGAAAAGAAAGGCATTGTGTTGTCTTAAAATGGTTTAAAGCATAAGGTGTTATAACAGCTTTATGGGAAGTTGGTTATAACGACCTTATGAAAACAAAAGAAAGGTTTTATCATTGGTTTTAACGTGGTAACTTGACTTTAAAAAAAAAAAAAGTATGGAAGTTGTTTTGGTTTACTTAAAAGATATAAGTCACTCTATTTTTATACTACGTATCGGGTGACTTTTATATAAAAGGAATAAATCTCTTTAAAAGGAATTTAACGTGCGTAGTACTTTAGGGTTAAAACCCGGACTTTGGCATAAAATGAAAGTACTTTGAGTTGTGAAACTTGCCTATGCTTGTTGATGTGAAACTTGCCTATGCTTGTTGTTGTGAAACTTGCCTATGCTTGTTGTGATAGCCTTTGTTGTGCAAAGATTGTGTTTCTATACTACCGCGTCTCTCGATGGAGGGTCGGTTGACTTGTTAAGAACTTACTTGACGCGTCTGCGGTGACGAGAAATTCCGCACGCGTTCGTTGATAGTGTTACTTTTGTTAAATCACTTTGGACATGTCGACATCGACGCGAGCGCATCGGGTATGCTTCCACTTTGATTACCGCCTTGTTGTCTTATTGTTTCCCTGGACACGCCGACACGACGCGTAGCGCATCGTATGCTTCCATTTGGAATGTTGTCTTATTTGCTCCTCGACATACTGACACGATGCGTAGCGCACGGGTATGCTTCCATTTGTTATGGTGTCTTATTGATTCGCCTTGGACATGCTGACACGATGCGTAGCGCACGGGTATGCTTCCATTTGGAATGTTGTCTTCTTTGTACCATTTGGACATAACGACACGATGCGTACCGAACTCGACTGCTCCCATTTGGATTGCTGTCTTGTTGTTATCATATCATGCATCGCCGGTAGTGAGAAGGTACTCACGCGGGATTGATGTTGTGGGCATGAGACCACGAATTGATATAATCATTATGTGTGTACTGTAGTTTGGTTATCATACTGTCTCGCTTTTATAGACTATTATGATTTCATTTCTGATTTTTCGATTTCACATACTTGGTACTGTTATCGACCTCCTTGAGTGCGTCATGCCGCAGTAGAGTACATCGGTTGTCGATCCCCGCGTTTAGGATCTCATTTCAGCGTTTTAGGAAGCTCCGTTCCTTCGGAGGCTTATCTTTTGGTATGTGTTCCCTGAGTTGTAGGTTCTTGTACATTCAGGGGTATGGCGGGGCCCTGTCCCGTCATAGTTGTTGTAAATCTTAGAGGTCTGTAGTACTGTTGTGGGCAGGGTTGTAAAAAGGATTAAATTGTTCAGGGTTTGTATATATTTATGCAGAAGGCAACTGTTTTGGTTGACCTGTTTACTTATAATATCTCTTATTTCATGTTCATGTTTTATTTCCGCTGATTTTCTCTGATGTTGTATCACTAGGGTGCCCGGGGTAAGGCACCAGTCACGGGCCGAGTTCGGGTCGTGACATGTTAGCCAGAGGAGGCCACCCCCACCTCGGTGTGGCCGTTGTGGTAAGTGTCGTCGTGGGGAGTGTCGTACTTCTTCGACAACTGGTTATGCTAGGCGCCCAACAGAGCAGTTTTGATTAGAACGACAGAGTGGAGTGAAGCATTAGATACAGGTATATCTTTAACCCTCTAGAGATTAGTATGTGTGATAAGATGGGTATATCATAAGTGTTGTGTTCAGACAGCATGGTGTTAATTATGATTAGAAATCATGGTTAGTTAAAAGGGTAAGATTGGGGATAAGGAAAGTGTGAGCCTTAGAGTTTTATACGTGGAGATCTTGGAGGCAAGGCCATCTTGAGTAAAAGATTACATTTATGTTTGACCCTTATCGGAGTGCATAGTACACGTGAGATATGTTGTGTGATAAATCCCTGAGTGGTATGAAATGAAAGAGGGTAGTTTATCTAAGAAGACCACTAGGTTTTCGTGACTTGATTGTGAGATTGTTCCGGATCGGGGAACAAGAGTTTTGCGCGATAGCGGGTCGGGTTGCGGATCGATTGCGGGTCAACCCGCGGCCTGTAATATGGTGGGGTCAGTTCGAGGTGGTCCCGCCAGGTGGTGGGGTCACGAGGGCGTTAGGCCCAAGTTTAGTTAACCAGCGTACGAGTTCGTGGATGCGTTCGACCAGTAGTCGGGCCGATGAGGTCAGCCCATCTTGTCTTTCAGTCAGGACCGTTTACTCGGCAAAGGGTTACGCGAGATATTATATCAGCAAGGTTGTAAGGTTGCACGAGGTGCCTACTTTCACCTTATGACATGCAGTGGAGCCCAGGTTACGGCTATTTCGTTTTCTGGAAGTTTTACCAGGCAGGGTTAGGAACTCAGGTGAGTCTCAGTATCACATTCGCCCTCGGGCCAATGTTTGGATTTCAGGTGTAGCTGTGAGGATTGTTGTCTCCTGTTGAGGGAGTGTTTAATAGCTACCATATCAGTATTCGGATATCGCCTTATGACGCCTTGTAGGGGCGGAAGTATAAGTTGCCGGTCGATTGGTTCGATGTTGGCAAGGTTCAGATAGCTGGTTCATTCTTGTTTCAGCAGGATGTGGATAGGGTGAAGCCTATCCAGGAGATGTTATCGGCAGCTCAGAGTCAACAGAAGTCGTGCGGATAATCGGCGACGACGCTTGGAGTTCAGGTTGACGGTGGGTCTTCTTGAAGGTACCACCCCGGAAAGGGTGTGACGAGTTTTGGAAAACAGAGGAAACTTAGCCCGAGGTACTTTTGGGCATTTTCAGATTGTTTGTAGAATAGGCCAGGTTGCCTATAAGTTAGCATTGCCGTCCGACGTAGGAGGCAGTACGTCCGGTCTTTCATGTTGTTATGTTCGGAAAAGTATCGGAGATCCATCCAGATTGTTCCCAGTAATGATGATCAAGTGGAGGTAGTAACCCAGAGATTTTGGAAACAGAAGCAGTAGCAGAAAGGTGGTAAGTTATGAGAAGAGTTCAAATGTACGAGAAGGGTACGACGAGTAGGGGAAGAAGCGAGCATGTGTTACGAACATAGATGTGATCATTTCTTTTGTAAAGTGAAGGTGCGAAGGGAGTATATTTTAGACCTCGAGTGGGAACTTTTGCAGTGATGGAGGTGATTCCTCGTGGACTTGGATGTAAGTATTTGTGCGTGTTGTATTGTGGCCAGGTGTGGCATGATTGTTTTCGTAAGTATAGCAGTGAAGACTATACTGGCGCATGTATGTTTTAAGACTTAGAAGGAACATTCGGGACGAATGTTTCTAAGGAGGGGAGAATGTTATACCCCGTATTTCCAGAGTATGTACATGAGGGCGTACGTATAAAAGTTTAAGCCTTAAGTAGGCAAGGGTCGAAATTTTGTGCACAACCCCCGAAAAGAATCGTTTTCCGACGAAACGTTTTCAAAACTTTGCGAAGGGAAAATTACGGCTATGTCATTTATTATTTTTGCGGATTTTTCCGAGAGATGAAATATTTTGGACCAACGAGAGGGCGACACTTGGCCCTCAGTGGACGCAAAGCTAAAGGGGTCTTGGCACGTTTTTGTGCTAGGACTTTGGTCAAGGTTGGTAGGATATTTGTAGATATTTTGTGTAGTTGATGAGCAAGTGGGACCCACAAACACTTGTCCAAATCTTGACCCTACACTTGCCCACCACTTGTCTTGATCTTGGCCATTGGTTGGCCTATAAATACCCCTTTGTTGAAGACTTCTTCATCCACAAAATAGTTTCTAAGTCTTGAAATCCCCTCTCCCCCTTTGTAAGGTTTTTCGTCAAAGCCTCCCCTCCCCTTGTGAGCCTCTACGAGAGTACTCACTATCTTGAGTGTTGTCTCGTAAATACACCCCCCCTTGGTATAAAAGTATTCTCCAAGTATTGTTACTATTCCAAAATACCTTGGCCCAAATACCTTGTAGTATTCCAAGGTTACCCCTATACTAAAAGCCCAGAAATACTATTATACTTCCCTTCAGTCACAAACGAAACCCTAAGGAAAATCTTCACAGTTGGTTGAAGTATTAAGAAGAAGTTGCATAGAACTTCTAAGGGTTGTTTGGAGCGGGTTGGAGAACCCGGAGTAGGAGCTAAACGTTGCTCAGGATCGACATTAAATCTTGGATAATTTTGGGCTTATCGAGGTAAATACTCTTGTCCTTATATTGTAATTGGAAATTACATACTGTTGTAGTATAGAAATGAATACAAGATTCATAAAAGAGATTTGAACTGTAATAGAAGGATATTACAGAAAATCCTTGAACTGAAATCACATCAGAAGAATATTAAAGTAGAAGATTGAACTGTACTTACATAGAATTGTATTTACAGTAGACTTGTGTAGTTTAACGGGTAGGGAAGTGCTTCCCGATTTTCCGTAAAATAGAGAACCTGCTGCTTAGAATATTCTACAGAGTAGTCTAGACGTTGATAGACGTATATGGCCTTTATAGGTTGAAAGTTCTGCAAGTAGCATGTTCTACTTGAAAGGTGGACAAGGCTAGCCGGGTTATAGCCGTGGAGCGTTTTGCTAATAGTCGATAATCGTCGCGAGGTATGTGATTCTTCCTATCCTCTTGAGCATGATATTTTAAAAAGAAGATAATTAGTACGGTAGACGTACGTGTGTTAACTGAACGTGGTTTTACTTCGATATCTTTTGACTTGAGTTTTAAATAATAAGAATCTTGAAGTAATTCAAAAGAATTAAGAATCGTTTTTGAAAGCAGAGTAATACTTGGTTTTGAAAGCTTAAGAATTATACTAGCTTTATGGGAAGTTAGGTATAACGACTTAAGAGAGATAAAAAGAATGATTTATTGATCTTAAAAGATAAGAGACTTGACTTAATTGAATTGATATGAAAGTGGTTAAAAAGTGTGAAACCTCATTCGTGAGTAATGAGTACTTGGTTTGTAAAAGGAATAATGTTTTACTGATTTCGGAAGGGAGAATAAGTATCGAACAAACCACTGCAGCGCTAATAAAGAGGAATGCATTGACTAATTAAGTATTATTAAAACCAGTAGAAACCTCCATCTGCATAGAAGCTAAGATGAGACAAAATGATATTACATTTCCTAGACCATGGCTGCTTTAATAAGATTGTTATGAACAAGAATAACCTACTCACACAGAAGGCATATGTTTCTCAAATTGTTTTAAAAGAGAATTACATTATTAAGTGATTAAGACTATGAACTATGAAATCTTTCGAAAATAAGAGATGTGAATGTTTGAAATTAGGAAAACTTGAACTTTGGAAAAGAATGTTGTAACTTGATTTTAAAAGGAGAAGTGTTTTGGTTTAAAAAGGAAAGTATGGAAGTTGTTTTGGTTTACTTAAAAATGTTAGTCACTCTATTTTTATAATACGGGCATCGGGTGACCTTTGTAAAAGAAATGGATCTTTTAAAAAGAATTTAACGTACGTAGTACTTTGGGGTTAAAACCTGGACTTTGGCATAAAATGAAAGTACCTTGAGTTGTGTGTAACTTGCCTATGTTTGCGTGTGATAGCCTTGTCGTGCTAGTATTGTATTTCTATACCACCGTGTCTCTCAATGGATGGCCGGTTGATTTGTTATGATCTTACTTGGACGTACCGGCAGTGACGGAAGATTCCACGGGTGCGCTCCTGTTGATAGCGTTATTCCATGGACTAGCTCTCCATGAGGTTTTACTGATTCGGCTTTGGTATCTGGTGGTTGGCTTTCGTACTTGCCCCGTCTCGTGGCTTATTCGGCCTTGGTATCTGGTAGTTAGCCTTCGCACTTGCCCCGTTCAGTTTAGTGGCGAAGTCTCGTGATCGCGCCTGGTATCCGTAGTTAGCCCTCAGATTGCCCCGGCCACTACGTGACACGGCTTTGGTATCCGTAGTTGGCTTCGACTTGCCGTGACGCTTCATGGGTTGGTTGTATAGTATTGTTAGTACAACTTTGGTATCCGTAGTTAGCCCTCAGATTGCCCCGGTCACCACGTGACACGGCTTTGGTATCCGTAGTCGGCTTTCAGACTTGCCGTGACGCCTTCGTGGTTTGGTTGTATAGTATTGTTAGTACGGCTTTGGTATCCGGTAGTTGGCTTCGTACTTGCCGGTCGATTGATGATCGCGCTTTGGTATCCGGTAGTTAGCCTTCGCTTGCCCCAGACGGTTTTATGACTCGTGGGACACGTGTTTATGTGTACTCTTTGGTGTTATTATATCATAGACTGCCGGCAGTGAGGAAGGTATTCCACGGGCATGATTGATGGTGAGGGCGTGAGACCCATAGTTAAATTTGAGTGATGACTTTGAGGGCGTGAGTCCCTGACTTGACATGATCGCTATTTATCAGGATCGTAGTTTGGTTATCATACATGTCTCCCGCTTTATATAGACTACTATGATTTCATTTACTGATTTTCGATTTACATACTGCACTGTTAGATCGACCTCCTTCGGGCCGCTCATGCCGCAGTAGAGGTACACCGATTGTTGATCCTCGCCACGGGATCGCATTCAACAGATTGGGAAGCTCCGTTTCTCGGAGGCTTATCTTTCGTATAGTCCTCATCAGAGGTACTTGTACATTCAGGGATATGGCGGGGCCCTGTCCCATCATGTTGTATAAAAACTCTTAGAGGTCTGTAGTTTTGTTGTGGACAGGGTTTGTAAGGATGTAACTGTTCAAACTTTGTATATATATATATATGTCGAAATGCGACTTTCTCTCAGGTAAAATGTGTCTCATTTTACATTTGATTCATGTCTTGTTTTTATGTTCCGCTGATTTCTCTGATGTTGTATCACTAGGGTGTCCGGGGTAAGGCACCAGTCACGGGCCCGAGATCGGGTCGTGACAACACGCCAAGTAGGGCGTGTAAAATTCAGCCCCTTAATCTACCAACACTGTCCATTAAAACTAGTCCATAGTCCAATGTAAAAACAGTCCATAGTCCAATGTAAAAATAGTCCATAGTCCAATGTAAAAACAATCCATTAGTCCACTAATACAATCCATTAGTCCAGTCCTTTAGTTGGTGTTCTTGGCCAACTACTACAATCAAAACTGTCCAGTTTTCGGCTAGCATGCCAATAATTGTTTCATTACTTCTTTTAATAATCCTCCAACTTATATTTCAATCTTTATATAAGTTATATTAACTTGTTATCAACAAGATTCCTTCATGTCAACAAGTAATAGGTAATGTTTTAACAACTTAAATGGCTAGCATGCCAATTTTCGGTTTTAACAACTTTAATGGCTAGCATGCCAATTTCAGTTTTTAACATCTTATTAAGGTCCAACTCTTTTCAATCTTCCTTCCACATATCACATACTCAATTATAAACTACTATAACATGTAATCTCCAATTACACTAGAAGGACAAAGATTATTACCTCAATAAGCCCAAATTTTTTCAAGATTATAAGTCGATCCTTAGGAATCTTAGATCCTATTCCTTACGTTCCAATCCACTCCAAGCAACCCTTACAAGTTCCTATCCAACTTCTCTTAAAACTTCACCCAAAAATATGAAGATCACTTTAGGGTTTCACTTTGCGACTATCAGATTAAGGTAGTATTTCCGGAATTTTTGTGTTGGGATATCCTTAGAACACTACTAGGGACACTTGGTTTTAGTATTGGGATTTATCAACAACAATTGAAGAATTGTTCTCCAAGAAAGGGGGGGGGGGTGCCGAGAGTCACTTAAAGGGAGGGAGTATTTTGCTTGAAATTTTTTAAGTGTTGAAGTCTTCCACCCCAAGGTGTGTATATATAAGACAACCAAGGGTTAGGATTAAAGCAAGTGTGTGGTTGAGATTGGGGACAAGTGTGTGTGGATCCCACAAGCCACTTGTCCAACAAATATCTTGAGACACTTGGCTTGTCACTTGGCTCTACCAATCTCGCCCAACATGGGCCACATGGGGTGACATGTGTCGCCCTCCTATTGGTCCAAAATATTTCACCTCCCCAAAATCTCACTAATTGGTCAAATATCAAAAATCTTGTGGGCCCCACAAAAACGTAAAATTTCCCAGGTGGGCCCCACATGACCAAATCTGAAAATAAAATTCCATAATTCTTATAAATCCTATAAGTCTTAAATACCAAAATTGAGAATCCAATTCCCAATACCAAACCTTTTTCCTTCACGTGGTTCAGAATATTTTCCGTATGAAAAAGAAATCTTTCTTCCTTTTCAAACTTAAAGTCGCATTCTCTTACGTACGTCCTCATATACATACCCTGAAACTATGGGGTGTAACATGTCGGTTCATCTGTTGGGGTACTACCAGTATTTTTGGACATGTATGAGTAAAACCACGTCAGGTGGTCCAACTGTCCACTCATAGCGGCATTCTGCGTCCTCAGATTTTGTATAGCTTCTTCAAGCGTCTCGTCATTGGGGACATCCTCCTGCCCAGTCTGTCCGCCTACAGAAGTGAGCCCGTCTGTAGCCATCAGGTCTTCTGGCGCCATATATTCTACTGGTAAGTCATCTAGTCTGAGTGAAATATTATTGATATTGTCCCCGGTGTTGCGAGTGCTTCCGTGTTCTCCTACTCCTGTCATTTGTTTATTCTGAGTAAAAAAATAAGACTTGAAGGAAAGATTAGATTAGTAGAAAGGGGGTCACTTGTAACACCACAATTTTTCAGGCCCCATGGTGAGCACCAAACTAAATACCCATAAAATAGTACAATTGAATTTGTATACGTGGTCAAGGACACGTGAATCTCAAGTGACTGATTTAGCTATAATATTAGATAAAATATAGTTTAAGTAAATAAAATCAAGACAAAGTAAGGAGATAATTATCCTGAGCCTTATGTGATCTTTTGAACAAAATCTCCGTGACTAGTATGAAAGCACTATAATCAAGATAAATGTTAGAGAGTGTATTGTAATAGCTTGAACATGATGATTTACAATAAAATTATGTGTCCTATTTATACATGAGCTTTACGGGTACACACCCCATGAAATATGTCCTCATTAATATCGGAGAATGAATGATGTAATAATTGGACAATTAATATCTCTATAAATGTTATTAATGCTCTGTTGGAAGATGTATGACCGGTTCAATAACAGCCGTGCGTTGTAATTTAAACGGCTCACCTGAGCTTCTGAGTTACCGGTACCACATATGCGTACGATGCTTCCGGCCCTACTCACATCTTACCGGTAGCATCTCAATCTGACTTGAATCAGACTCAACATCATCTGCCATGTGTCACATCATAGTTCGTACAACTGTCTTATACGAATTTTGTCATATATATACATGTAAGTTTACCATTTCATTCATTATAATTTTATGTAACTTACATTTTTAAATTTATTTATAAAAGAATAATATTTTCTTTTTTCTAAAAATTTTATTCACATTTTCATTTCACCTTTAGTGACAAAAAATGGATACTCACTATAGCTTATTTAAAATCAAAAGCCATATAAAATTATCACAACCACTCATTTAAAAAGATTTTTTAAATAGTTTACGCATATTTGGCTTACGAGACAAAAGTCTTGATTACTTTTATTTCATAAATTTCAAGTTATTCAAACGTATTGTCGATAGTTACTATGCAGGATTATAATCTAACATTATTTTATAAAAAATCTAACGCACACTAGAATAGAAATACTAGCTCCTGCCTCATTATTCCCCTCAGATTCAGCTCCTTCCATTTCCTCTATCCTGCCACCCCAGTTATTTGATTCTTTTGATGCTTCCTACACCGGTATTTCCATTGCATTCTCATTGGTTTATTAGTCTCTCCTCGTAGATTAAGGACTTTCCAAATCTAGCTTCAATCCAAGGTTTTTCACCCGTATTTGCACTTCCAAATCTATTCTGTTCCATTTTATCCACCTCTTTGTTGTTGTTTTCTTATACTGCATTTACTTCCCTATTATTCCTCTTTTGTGTACTTTCCTCCTCTTTCCCTTCAGTTGTCAATGTCTCAAACTTGTTTTTGGTCATTGTTTGCATCCTTGTTTGTTTCTTGATTCTTATTCTCCTTCCCAGCCTTATTCCCTTCAGCATTCATCTTCTCATCCTTCCTAGTATTCAGATTCTGTACATTTCCAACCACCTTGCCCCTTGCCAAAATCTTAATAGGATACTTATTGTTCATATTACTGTGATCATCCCCCTCGAATGTTGGTTTGGCTCTGTTGCTTGTTTATTCATATTATTTTCCCCTTGTACTTCCATTTGTGTTTCATTGTCTTTGCCATTCTCACTGTTTTTTGTTTTCTCTTCCCTTGCAGGCCGTAACTCAGGATTCAAGACTCTGCATTTCATTTTATTGTGGCCTTGGAGTTTACATTCAATTAGTATTTGGTCATATCTGATTTTGACCACTTCAGTTCTCTCCTCCCCATTTTCCTCATTGATAATGTTCATTTGCACCGTTTAATTAGGTAAATATTAATTGAGATCTACCAATACTCTTACCCTAAGTCCCTAACACACCTAGGACGAGTCTTATATATTGTTGCATGATTCCCTACTATAGCATCTAGAGAAAGAAGTGTCCTTTACATAATAGGTAGGCAACAACTCAGGAAATGAAATTCAAGCAATGACCTTAGTAGTCTCCTCCTCCGATTTGAATTTTGGATCATAAATTAGAGGCCACGTTTGATTGTAACGTCCATCCTTCAAATTTAAATAATATGACCCCTTTGATGTGAGATTCACATAGTTTTCCTTTAATGTAAGTTGTATTAGTAAACGTCGATGTCTAAAAACATTAATCTGATACTTGTTTTTCATCCCGCATTGTGATGGTATTGTTTTCCTTACTTCTTCAATTTCCGGTCATCCATAAGAGAACTTGCCTATGACATTAGATTGAAGGTTTTCAATCACATTCATTCGAGCAACTTCATTTTCAGTCCACTGAATTTTCGGCACTCTATTAATAAACGTAATTGGTTAACTTCAATAGGATTAACTTCGGTGGTGTTTTGCATGATATCTCTCATTAGAGCTGGTTTTAGATTATTTTCTAACTTCCACATCACTTTATTTTGATTATTCAACGATGAGAATTCATGTGAGTTACCATGAATGTACGAGAATAGTATACACTACTACTAGTGCTTCGAAAGGATAAACATAAGGAATTACAATAGTTAACAATCTCATAGCCAACCAGAGTTGTGGCTACAGTAAACTTATGAGTTCTTGAGCTTCGTTATTGAATGGTTCTTGAGTCCGTCTTGAGTCTTCGTTCCAGTTGCAGCAAGCTCCTTGATCTTGATAGCCTGAAATTAAAAGACACTAAATCTGATAGTGTTACAAGGGTGCTGCTGAGTCGAGTGATATTCACTCTGTCCTTAAGACATTATTGCCCCGTATATATCCTTTTATGATAATGGGAAACTGTCTTCCAAGATAAAACAACAACTAACAAATGAGCAAAGGAAACTCAAGTGTTTCTCAAAAATAACCTTGAGTGTTTGAAAGAATTCTTAGAGAGGAAGAGTTTCAGAAAATCTGAATATAAGTATGAATGTTGTTGTTTAACAATTGAGCCAAAAACCTCAATTTATAGTAGTGTAAGAATGCCTCTTCAAGTGCCCATGTAATGGCTACTTAATTGACCAAGCAATGCAGCCCAATAATGACTGATTTATGGAGGAGAAACTGACATCTTAATGCCCCAAAACGTCCCTATAATCAGCCAAACTTGTCTTGGTGCGCCACGACACCGCGATACTTTTCCTGACCCGTTTTAATCTTACACTTCGTACACTTCTTCCTTCATTTACCAACGTGGAACACGTGTCATTTACCGAACGATCGTCCATCATTTCATGTCTCAAACGTTTACTCACGTACCAATATCTCTTTCACTAATGAAATTTATGATACTTGGTATTACGCGTGTACGTGTGTGTAAACGACATTTCCGACGTGCGAGGCCTCAGTTGTTCGAGTCATAAATAATAGATAAAACTTAGTTCCACATTAGTAAATTTCCGACAATCCCCTCTTGAAAGTGATTTTGGCGCACTCAAAAGGTGTCTTTCTAGCAATATTTTGGCAAACCGATGTTGCATCTGGATAGGTAGTCGTAGCTTTGAACCTTCTATAGTTGAATACCATCGGACTAACTTACTATGCGGTGAACGTGATGTCTTGAACCGTCAGTGTTTAGTGTAAGCCAAGACAATGGTACCAACACAACAATTTTTCTTACTCTGTTCTTCTTAATGTTTTATCCGTTGTGGCCTAGGACATACTTGGTGTCACGACCCGAGCCGACGGGCCGCGACTAGTACCCTACCTGGTAGGGCTGCACAAAAAATGGACCAGACCGAAAATAACCCCTGCACCGAACCGGATCGGACCAAATTTTTTGGTCCGGTCTTCGGTCCTACGTTTCTGAAAATTCGGTCCTCGGCCGGTCCGACCCTGGTTTTTTTTGGTTTTTAATGTATATTGGACCGGACTGGACCGAATTTGTCGGTACGGTCTTTGGTCCGACCTTTCTGGATTTTCGGTCCTCGGTCCGATCCGGTCCGGTCCGATCCGAGGGTTTTGTGCAGCCCTACTACCTGGGCACCCTTCTACCCAACCATCACATATAACCAGCGGAAGCTTAAGAACAACTCATAATCTCATAACGAAGGGATCTTGTCCCCTAGACTGTAATAGTAAACTCATTTTATAAAATAGGCAAGCCGGCAAAGCTGCCACTATATACAGAATATGTCCAAAATGAACTACAACATATACACGTCCAAATACACATTTACCACCCACACCTGTCTACAGACCTCTAAGAGTTTGATAATGAAATGTGAC
Source organism: Przewalskia tangutica (assembly GCA_029844215.1). Classification (NCBI taxonomy): domain Eukaryota; kingdom Viridiplantae; phylum Streptophyta; class Magnoliopsida; order Solanales; family Solanaceae; genus Przewalskia; species Przewalskia tangutica. Next base: position 74,640,402 of record CM056727.1, read on the forward strand.
GGAACAAGGCCCCGTCGTACCCCTGAATATACATAAGTCTATAATGGCAGATTTGTACCAAAATGACAAGCTCCGGAATAATGGAGCTATCCCAAAAGCTGAGCGAAGATCCTAAGCTCGCGGATCACCAAACTGAGTACCTATACATGCGGGCATGAACGCAGCCCCCCGGAGAGGGGGTCAGTACAACAATGTATCAAGTATGTAAACATAAAGTACAGTAAATAAGATCATAATTGTACAAAATATGACAGGGACAAGTATGTAATCAACATATCAGATCCAACCTTGCCATATAAAATAAGAATCAACTGTACCTTGTACAAATAGAGAGTCAACTATACCTTTTTAAAAAAAAGTGAGAGTCATATCAAAATCATGAATGTCTGTCCATATAATCATATACTGTCTTGGGTATCTATACCCACATCATGGATACATGTCAACAGAATCATATACTGTCGTGAGTATCTATATTCGCATCATGGATACATGTACATGGAATCATATATGTCATAGGTATCTATACCCGCATCATGGATACATGTTCATGGAATCATATATATAACGTACCCGACCTCTAATGAAGGTCGGTGTTCATGGGTATCTATACCCGCATTATGGATACATGTCCATTGAATCATATATATATATAACGTACCCGACCTCTAATGAAGGTCTCGGTGTTCATGCGTATCTATACCCGCATCATGGATTCATGTCCATGGAATCATATATATATATAACGTACCCAACTTTAATGAAGGTCTCGGTGTTCATGGGTATCTATACCCGCATCATGGGCTGCAAGTCCATGGAACCATAATACATATAACATTGTCGGCCCTACAACAATGGACTCGATGAAGGGAATGTAACACTTGCACGAATAGCTATCATGAGCAACCATATGCAGTTTACATCATCTTTTGACTCTCATTAAAATCATATACTGTCCGACCCTTTCTGGAACGCGATAAAATCATTTTTGACTCTCAATGGAATAAAATAGAATAACTTCTTTTAGAAAACTCAAGGCACTATCATGTCATGTATCATTAAGGATTAAGATCCAATAAAACTATATACGTCCACCGTACACTCACTTTATAAAACTCAACTTTCATTTTAGAAAAACCAAAGTACTATCATATCATTAAGGATTAGGATCGAATAGAACTGTGTACGTTCGCCGTACACTTACTTCATATAAACATGCCAAAAGAAGAAAGGATAGTTCACATACCTTATCGGCTATATCAACACGATAAGTAGAATACGTCTCAATTAGTACTTCAACCTATAACAACAATAACACATCTATCAACTTCATGAATACTAGTATACACTATACCACATAATGACTCATTTCATATAACAATTTGGGTGGAACTTCCCCTATATATACTCACATCCACAACTTACAAACAAGGCCAATAACATCAATAACCGAGCACCAATTAAGGGCACAACCAAACATCAACAAATGGGATTTACACACCTACTTCTCATGTAAATTCAGCCTCTTAATCCATATTAAAACAATCCATAACAACAGTCCATATTCCAACAACAACGAGGGTTAAATGTAAAGCCTTTCTACACCCTTTTATACCCTTATTCCTTTAGGACATACGTTAGAAATTACCACATTAAACATGCATAATTGTAATTAAATTACCAGCATTATAACTCCACAAAACAGTCCCCAAAACAGCACAACAATATCCAACAGTTTCATGAAGTCTCGGCCAACAACCAATACCAAAGACCTTTTCATAACTCCTTAAAATCCGATACATGTTTCAACAATTTTATATAAACCATATCAACTTTCAATAACAAGATTTCCTTCACTTTAACATGCAGTTAGTGACGATAATAACAACAATAACCAACGAATCCAATATACTAAAAACAGACCAAAATCGGCTAACATGCCAAAACTGTCTCATGCACTTCTTATTCTCCATTTAACTTAATACAAGTTCAACCCTTAATTATAACAACATGTAACTTCCAATTACTTCAAGAGGAAGAAAAAATATTACCTTATTTTTAGCCCAAAACAGTCCACAAGTTACGGTTCACAGTTTTCTCTTTGCTCCACTTCTTCAAGTTACAACAACACACATGTATCCTCGACAAACTTGTAACTATCTTCCTTTCATATATTTCTTCCAAAAAGTTCATCTCCAAGCTTAGGGTGTCAAGACTGTTTTCTTGGCCAAAACCGTGACCACTGTTTTTTTGGAGAGTTAGCTAGGCTTAAAACTTGGTTAAGGAGCTTAATCTTGGAAAATAAGTTAGTCTTGATCTTCACTTGGCTATGGGATTTTCGAAACTTGTAGGAGAAGAGAAGAGAGAAAAGAGTTTCGATGATGAAGATATTTGTGATATTAAGTCTTGTTACACTTGTATCATATGATGTTTGTAGCACAAGTGGAGGGGGACCCATGAACCCCACTTGTCCACTTGTCTTTACTTTCACAAAATATCTGACTTGGGAATTCCCGCATCGGCACCGTGGTACTGCAGAATGACACCGCGGTTCCGGAATTCTGCAGCTCTCTGCAGTTTCAGCACCGCGGTCCTATTCTTTAGCACAGCGGTGTTGTGCCTGAAATTCATAGAACACATTTCTCTCACTAATATGCCCTGGAATTACGGAGTGTAACATTCTTCCCCCCTTAGAAACATTCGTCCTGGAATGTTCATAATAGGTCTCAAACGATAACCATTTCGACATAGTCTCCTTTAACTATACCTATCAACCTATACTTAGCAACACAAGATGTCACACAGGGCCACAATATAACACATGTACTATTCACCAAACAATATAGCCAAGTAAGGAATCGAATTACCTGTATAACTATAATTTCATTCACATTTACCGTTCTTGTCGTAATCCTTCCTTCTATTCGTCATTAAACGAAGGAAAAACATTCTTGCCTTAATACTTGATCATACCATTCCATTCCTACTTATTCATTATTTTCATATTTCTTACAGCCATTCTTCGACTGTTCCATAGTTCCCGTCCTCAATTACCCCCAACACACTATAGTTATCCAAAGGTTATGTAGAATGGTAACATGTTGCACAACGTAGCCGAAGTCGAGGACCTTACCAGTCCAATATCTATAGCATACCTTGGCTTACTAACCTTAATACATGTAATTCTTAATAATACGCAATATCACCCTTTACACGAGGAAGAGTGCTTATCTCCCTTTCATAATCTTCCCTTCTAGCATTGTTCTCTGTTCCTCACTTAACACTTCTCCTTGTCTCACTATATTACTAGTTACATGATCCCTGAAGTATCATTAAGAGTATCACCCTTTTTGTCCTTTATATTGAATATCATATTATCAAGCTGTGGAATACTTTTGTATTCATATCTCCATATATTAGCCATTGAATTTTTGCACTTCTGTTGAAAGAATTTTGGTCATTGCCTCATTCCACCTCTAATAGCCCTTAGCACATTGTACTTCCTTTGTAGTCAAAGTCACATTCATAAGGTCCTATTGCAGTTCCCTCTAGAATTCTAATCGGCAAGAGTCACCGTAAAACGTGTGGATCTTTATAACCTACTAAACCTTCCAATGATGTCTTATGTTTTTTATCTGTACCACTTATATTCATCTTATTCTTACTTTGCGCATCCACTTGAGACACTTCAGAATGTCGTGGCCATGGATTCCACACTAAACCAACTCCAATACCTCCAAAAGAAGCTTAACATAAAATCCTTCCAAGATCTTATTTCCAGTTTCAATATTATCTCCAACTTTTAACAACACAAGTGGTTTATACTCAACCCAAGGAATCATCACACTAATATACTTCACATATACTATGTACTTTAACCAAGATCACACATAAAATATTTTACTCAAGAAGGCCTTATATATCTAAAGTCTCAACGATTATCCAATATTCTAAGATTCTCAAACATTCCATGTCCCAAGCTTACATCATCTCTCCCCATATACGGGTAAGATATCTTCTCATAATCTCGACATCATGTCGTCTTAACCAAAACAAACCTATTTACTCCATACAAATATCATTCGTACATATCACTTAAGCATACAACACACCTTAATCTAACAACATGGTATGCCATTAAGTCAATTAAACATGATCTTCTAAGAGTTCATCACCATCTCAGACAACTCATCACCTCCTAAATATTTCAAATTAGCACACCCAGTATGCCTTGATGTGGATTTATTAAACTGTTTCATACCTTCCAAGCAATTATTAAAGCTTAACCAACTCATGATAACCCCAAATCACTTCAGACAACACACACATGGCCCTAGTAAATATGTTCGTATAGATGTACATCATCATCACACCAACTATACAACAATTTTACCAACCTGTATACAAGGTCCATATATTCCCCTTCTGGGCCACTGTCACTTTCTTTGGAGGCATAGCTGCAACCACAATAATACGTTAGGGAGAGACTACCCTAATAACACAGCTCTATCGCACGATCTTAGAGTAAGGAAAATAGAAACCAATCCTAAATGTACTTGTTACACCCCGGAATTCCAGGATATGTTTATAAGAACGTACGTAAGAACTCAAAAATGTTAAGATTTGTGACGAGTAAAAATTTATCGGAATTTTGGAATTTGTCGGAAAACGAAATATTGCGACGAACGAGAGGGCGACACGTGTCACCCCCTTAGTGGTCTTGGACGAAATTGACATGGATGAAATGGTCATTTGACCATAATTGAAGATGACCAAGTCTTGCTAAAGATTGAGCTTGATATTATTGACTAAGTCAAAGGCCACTTGGACTTGATCCTTGTGAAATGCATCCAAGCCACCCATTTGTTTTAATACTAACCCTTCCTTCTGTTATATAATCTTACTAGTAGCAAGACTAGTTCCCACACTTAGTCATATTCAAGAATTTTTTTTGAAGAGGCTCTAAGGAGCTCTCGGCTTTGATGTTTTTAAGAAGAGAAAAAAATTCAATTGTTGTCCAATAATCCCCATACTTTAAACCAAGGTTCCTAAGAGTATTGTAAGGGTATCTCAATAGAAAGATCCTGGAAAAGTGGCGTTTTCGTATTAGTCGCAAGGCGAAAACCTAAGGAGTTCTTCAACTTTGAAGTTGGAACTTGAAGTGGAGTTCTTCATAAGATTCTAAGGGTTGCTTGGAGTGGATTGGAACGTCGAAAAGAGGAGCTAAAGTTGCTAAGGATCGACTTGTAATCTTGAATCATATTTGGGCTAAATGAGGTAATAATCTTCGTCTTACTTTTGTAATTGAAGATTCCATGTTATGATAAGTTAGAAATGATCATGTGATATGTGTTATGAAGGTTGATAAGTGTTATGGAAATTTAGAAGCTCAAATCCGAAAATGATATGTTAGCCATTTGAAATTGAAATACAATTTGGTCGATAATTAGAATCGTCGCATGTTTACCTACTTGAGGATTGTAGTAGTTATAATCAATTGCGGCTAGATAACATGTTATACTAAACAACTTGGATGGAAAAGGAATTGGAAAAGACTATGTATTATTGTCCCTCCAAGTTGCCGGATTTACACTTGTAGTTTGTACTAGTTTGATATCAATTGTGGGGCGGAATTTTACACGTCTAGTAGGAGTGTAATACCCTATTGTTAATTACATTGTTGAGCCTTAAATGTGGCGTGTTTGATTATTGAATTCGGCCTTGAAAAAGGTGGCAAAGTATGTAGAAACAAAGGAAGTGCTGTCCGATTTTCCGTAGAATTTAGTGACTTTGCACTTGGAATATTCTACGTTTGAAGCTAGAAGTTAATAGACGTATTATGGTCATTATAGGTTGACATACTACGTACGGCGTATTGGACTTAGCAAGTGGATTAAACCGAAGAGGTATGTGGAACTTTCCTATCTCTTGAGCATGAATATTTGTAAGTATATAGTACGGTAGACGTACGAGGTTTTGACGAATTTAGTTCCTTTGATATCCTTGGCTTATTATAAGAAATGTCCAAGTTGGTTGAGTTAGAGAATTAACTCACCTGTTTAAAATATTAAGGATATCCTACTTTCTAAATGTTAAGAGACTTAAAGTATTTTTGAAGGTATATGACACTTGTTTTGTTTGGAAAGTTTAAGTCTCTCGGTTATAAAGAAAAATGTAAGTTTCTAAAGTATAAAACTAGTATAACGACTTTATGGGAAGTTGGTTATAATAGCTTTATGGAAAGTTAAAGAGTGGTTTACTCTAAGAAATTTAAGTATGAAAAATGACTTGAAATAATGAAGGGCAAACTGATTTTAAAGGCATCAATTGCTTAAAGTTTTAAAAGAAAGAAGTCACTTAAATTAGAAGCCTAAATGTATTTCTAAAAGGTATTGTGACTTGTCTTGAAAAGTAGTTATGACTTGATACTACGGTTATTAGTATCTTGGAAGTTTTATATGAAAAAGAGTCATTTTAAAAGAATAGAAGTACGTAGTACTTTGAGTTAAATTCCCGGATTTTGTAATGACATGTTAGTGCCTTAAGTAAACTAAAATGAGAGTGTATATGAATAAGACTAATAAGAAGTTGGGGGGATTTCTTAACTTGCTTATGTAATGTATGATAAGCCGGTAGTGCTTATGTTATGTATGATAAACCGGTAGTGCTTATGTTATGTATGATAAGCCGGTAGTGCTTATGTTATGTATGATAGCCGGTTGTGCTAGTGATTTATTGTGCATTACGGGGTCATTCCCCGGGTTTGTGACATTTGCATATTCCGTGGATTTGCTACCTATGATGCGAGGAATACCTCATGCGGGTCCGAAAGGGCTTATGCGGGTGAAATAGTCCCATGCGGGGCGGACCAGTCCTATGCGAGGAATACCTCATGCGGGTCTACACGACCTATGCGGGCGGATACAGTCTATGCGAGGAATACCTCATGCGGGTCCATACGACCCTTGCGGGTGAAATAGTCCCAGGAGTAGGATTGCTTAATGATACTGCGGGCGGGTGACCCTGCTTTGATCATGAGCCTCCTATTTTTATGCAGTAATGTATACTCTTGTTTACTCTCATTGTTAGTAAGACACAGTGTACTGTTATATGAGTTATCATACATGTCTCCAGTTTATTTTAGACTTATTATTTCACTACAGTACTTTCAGTTTCACATATTTGGTACATGTTGTACTGACCTCCTTCGGGGGGCTGCGTTCATGCCGCAGGTAGAGTACATGTTGCTGATCCTCACTCTTAGGATCACTGTTCAGCTGTTGAGAAGCTCCTTTATTTCGGAGGCTTATCCCTGGTATTGTCGGTTGTTGTACATTCAGGGGTATGGCGGTGCCCTGTCCCGCTAAAGTTGTTATTCTTAGAGGTCTGTAGTCACATTTGTGGATTGGGTTTGTAAGAGCAAAGATGTACTGTTTTAATTTTGTATTATGTATATGTTACGAAAGGCGGCCTCATCGGCTAGCCGATTGATGTCTACTGTCTAAGTATGATTTTTATTTTAAGAGTTGTGTATATTCCGCTGCTATTCTCTGATATATACCTGAAAGGGATGCCCAGGTAGGGCACCAGTCGTGGGCCCGGGGTCGGGTCGTGACAGTACTGTAGCCTCATGTTTATGGGTGTGGTGCACAACACACCGATAACCAAGTCTCTACTGCACACGGTCTGTAGACATTCCGAGGACTAACTGCTTTGATAAAACTTTTGTCACGACCCAAGCCTACGGGTCGCGACTAGTACCCTACCTGGGCACCCTTCTACCCAACCATCACATATAACCAGCGGAAGCTTAAGAACAACTCATAATCTCATAACGAAAGGATCTTGTCCCCTAGACTGTAATAGTAAACTCATTTTATAAAATAGGCAAGCCGGCAAGGCTGCCACTATATACAGAATATGTCCAAAATAAACTACAACATATAGACGTCCAAATACACATTTACCACCCACACCTGTCTACAGACCTCTAAGAGTTTGATAATGAAATGTGACGGGACAAGGCCCCGCCGTACCCCTGAATATACATAAGTCTATAATGGCAGATCTGTACCAAAATGACAAGCTCCGGAACAATAGAGCTATCCCAAAAGCTGAGCGAAGATCCTAAGCTCGCGGATCACCAAACTTAGTACCTATACATACGGGCATGAACGCAACCCCCCGGAGAGGGGGTCAATACAACAATGTACCAAGCATGTAAACATAAAGTACAGTAAATAAGATTATAACTGTATAAAAAATGACAGGGTTGATGATAATCAACATACCAGATCCAACCTTGACATATAAAATAAGAGTCAACTGTACCTTGTACAAATAGAGAGTCAACTGTACCTTTTAAAAAAAAAGTGAGATTCATATCAAAATCATGAATGTCTGTCCATATAATCATATATTGACTTGGGTATCTATACCTATATCGTGGATACATGTCCACAAAATCATATACTATCGTGAATATCTATACTCGCATCATGGATACATGTCCATGGAATCATATATGTCATAGGTATCTATACCCGTATCATGGATACATGTCCATGAAATCATATATATAACGTACCCGACCTCTAATGAAGGTCTTGGTATTCATGGGTATGTATACCCGCATCATGGATACATGTCCATGGAATCATATATATATAACGTACCCGGCCTCTAATGAAGGTCTCGGTGTTCATGGGTATCTATACTCGCATCATGGATACATATCCATGGAATCATATATATATATAACGTACCCGACCTCTAATTAAGGTCTCAGTGTTCATGGGTATCTATACCCACATCATAGATACATGTCCATGGAATCATATATATAACGTACCCGACCTCTAATGAAGGTCTCGGTGTTCATGGGTATCTATACCCGCATCATGGGTTGCAAGTCCATGGAATCATAATACATATAACATTGTCGGCCCTATAGCGAGCGACTCGGTGAAGGGAATATAACACTTGCACGAATAGCTATCATGAGCAACCATATGCAGTTTACATCATCTTTTGACCCTTATTAAAATCATATACTGCCCGGCCCTTTCTGGGACGCGATAAAATCATTTTTGACTCTCAATGGAATAAAATAGAATAACTTCTTTTAGAAAACTCAAGGCACTATCATGTCATGTATCATTAAGGATTAGGATCCAATAAAACTATGTACGTCCGTCGTACACTCACTTTATAAAACTCAACTTTCATTTTAGAAAAACCAAAGTACTATCATATCATTAAGGATTAGGATCCAATAGAACTATGTACGTCCGTCGTACATTACTTCATATAAACATGCCAAAAGAAGAAATGATAGTTCACATACCTTATCGGCTATATCAACACGATAAATAGAATACGTCCCAATTAATACTTCAACCTATAACAACAATAACACATCTATCAACTTCATGAATACTAGTATACGCTATAGCACATAATATCTATCATTTCATATAACAATTTGGGCGGCACTTCCCCTATATATACTCACATCCACAACTTACAAACTAGGACAATTAAGGGCACAACCAAACAGCAACAATGTGTATTTACACACCCACTTCTCATGTAAATTCAGCCTCTTAATCCATATTAAAATAATCCATAACAACAATCCATATTCTAACAACAACGAGGGTAAAATGTGAAACCTTTCTATACCCTTATTCCTTTAGGACATACGTTAGCAATTACCACATTAAACCTGCATAATTGTAACTAAATTTCCAGCATTATAACTCCACAAAACAGTCCCTAAAACAACACAACAATATCCAACAGTTTCATGAAGTCTCGGCCAACAACCAATACCAAAACCCTTTTCATAACTCCTTAAAATCCGATACATGTTTCAACAATTTTATATAAACCATATCAACTTTCAATAACAAGATGTCCTTCATTTAAACATGCAGTTAGTGACGATAATAACAACAATAACCAACGAATCCAATATACTAAAAACAGTCCAAAATAGACTAACATGCCAAAACTGTCTCATGCACTTCTTATTCTCCATTTTACTTAATACAAGTTCATCTCTTAATTATAACTTCATGTAACTTCCATTTACTTCAAGAGGAAGAAGAAATCTTACCGTATTTTTAGCCCAAAACAGTCCACAAGTTTCGGTTCACAGTTTTATCTTTGCTCCACTTCTTCAAGTTACAACAACACACATGTATCCTGTTATACCCCGTAGTTCCAGGGTATGTATGCGAGGACGTACGTACGAGAATACGACAGAAAGATTGGAAAGGAAGAAAGAGGTGATTTTTTCCACGGAAAAGTTTCCGGTTTTTGTGAAGGAAAAAGGTTCGTTAATGGGAATTGGATTCCCAGATTTGGTATTTGGACTTCTTAGATTATATTAGAATTTTGGAATTTTATTTTCGGAAATGGTCACGTGGGCCCACGGAGAAATTTACTGATTTTGTGGGCCCACTTTGTTTTGAGATTTTGGCCATTGTGGATATTTTTGGAAGATGTTTTTGGGCCAATAGAAGGGTGACACGTGTCACCCCGCCAGGTGGCTCGCCGAATGACATTTGTGCACAACACCCGGTTAGAGTCGTTTTTCGACGAAACGTTTTACATAACTTGCGAGGGGAAAATTACGGCTATGTCTTTTCTTATTTTTTCGGATTTTTACGAGAAACGAAACAATTTTGACCAAAGGGATGGTGAAATGTGTCAACCACACATCGAAGTTAGGGCGCTTAGGCCGATTGGTGGGCAAGTTGTTGGTAGATATTTGTGTAGATATTTGTGAGGGTTTTAAGGAGTAGGGACTAGGGGGCACTTGGGCATATCTTGGCCCTACACTTGCCTAGCACTTGGCTAGATCTTGGCCATTGGTTGGCCTTTGCTTGACCTATAAATACCTCTCCCTTGTGAAGACTTCTTCATCCCAAAATCTCTAAGTCTTGAAAGCTTCTTCCTCCCCCCTTAGTGTAGTGTCTTGACCGAGAGTCCCTCCCCCCCTTTGTGAGGCCTTTGGCCGAGAGCACCCCCTGGCCGAGAGTTCCCCACAGTAGGTGAGGGTATACACCCCTCATGTGGTGTTGTCTCGTATAAATACCCCCTCTTGGTAGAAATACTCAAAAGTATTGTTACTATACCCAAATTACCTTAGCCAGTATACCTTGTAGTATTCCAAAGAAACCTCTATACGTAGAGTCAGGAAATACTACAGTATGTCCTTTTTGTCTCAAACCGAAACCCTAAGGAAATCTTCGTTGTTTGATTGAAGTATTTAAGTAGAAGTGGTTAGAACTTCTAAGGGTTGTTTAGTGCGAGTTAGAGCACCGGAGTAGAGCTAAGCGTTGCTAAGGATCGACATTTATACTTGGATAATTATGGGCTTATCGAGGTAATTATCTTGTCCCTCTATTTGTAATTGGAAATTACATGTTGTTAGATTATATAGTTGAAGTATACTATATATAGAACTAAGCTTAAGATCGCATGCAATGTCTTTTGACTTAAGCTGAAGAATAAAGAAAAGAATCGAATCAGATTTACATAGGACTGTATTGCAGTAGACTTGTGTAGTATTACTGAGTAGAATTGTACTCGTCCGGTTAGGCATATAAACCCCCCCCCCTGGTTGGCTTGGTGGCCGGCCTCGATAGAGGAGGAGATTTACGCTGTTGCGTGGGAGGTCTTGCGAATTTTACGTAGAATGTTCTACGATTAGACCTAGATGTTAATAAGCGCCTTGTGGCCTTATAGGTTGAAGTACTACGTGTGGCGCGATCTACTTGGCTTAAGGAGTAGCCGACGGTTGGAAGTACTTGGAGCGTTTTGCTATTAGTCGATACTCGTCGCGAGGTATGTGAACCTCTTCCTATCTCTTCTAGCATGATATGTGTGAACTATGTAGTACGGTGACGCATACGTGTTAAATGTATTTGATTGGTTTGAAACATAAAGTGTTATAACGCTTTATGGGAAGTTAGTTATAACGACTTTATGTAGGTCAGAAAATACTTTGTGGTTTTTAAAAGGTAATCGATTTGAACTATAATCGCTTGTTATGTGTTAATAAAGAACTTGAAGTATTTCAAAAGAGTTTTGAATCATTTTGAAAGAAGAAGTAATACTTGGTTTTGAAAACTTAAGAGTTATACTAGCTTTATGGGAAGTTAGGTATAACGCTTAAGAATGTTTTATCGATTTGGAAATCGAATGTATCGACAAACCACGGCGTTAATAAAGGGAAATGTTTTGATTAATTAAGTATTAATAAAACAGTGGCAACTTCCATCCGCATAGCTAAGATGAGACAAAATGATAATTCCTAGATCATGGTTCTTTGTAATAAGATTGTTATAAGCAAGAATATCCTACTCACATATAAGGCTTATGTTTCTCAGTTGTTTAAAAGAAAATTATATTCTTAAATGAATAAGGCTATGAACACGAAACCTTTCTAAAATAAGAAACGTGAACATTTGAAATTAGGCAAACTTGGGCGTTGGGAAATAATGTTGTTACTTGATTTTACAAAGGTAAGAGTTTTGGTTTTCTTAAAAGGACACCACTCTATTTTTATACTACGGTATTGTGTGACTTATGTGAAAGAAACAGATCTTTTAAAGATTTAATGTGTGAAGTACTTTGGGGTTAGATACAGAACTTGTTAGTAGAAAGCATCTTGTGTGAATAACTTGATTGTATCGGTTTGTGATAGCCTTATAATACTTTCTTGTTGATTTGAGAAGTAAACATGTTAGGATGCTACGTGTGTTAGTATCTTGTGATGTTAGTGTAAAGGGTTTTCCTCGATCGCGCTTAAAGTTGTTTGACTATCACCGTTATGTTGGTATTGTACCACTCACCTTGACTTGTGTCCGAGGTTAAGTCGCCTCCGTCGCGGGTAGACTCGGTGATGCGGGACCGTGATTCGAGGATACCTACGTGGGTCCAGGGATCCATGCGGAACTACGAGAGTTCCAGTTAGTTTACGACCCTTGTGGTCATGCGGTCTTTGTGGCCGTGCGGATCGCGAGTCGGGGCGACGCCGGAGTAGCTACCCTCGATGCGGGGTTATACCTCATGCGGGCCTATGAGGTTGGCCTATGCGAGTCGCGGAAAGTTCGAGGCTAGACGCGCACATTTGATCTCGCGCGAGTGACCAGCTTGATCATGTGACGCCAGACAGAGATATCATGATCTGATGTATGACCTTGTTAGTTACGTAGGTGTTAGTAGTCGGCTATGCCTTCGTACTTACCCCTGCATCGCTTTATTTGGACACGCGGGACACGTGTTCATGTGTATTCCTTGGTGCTTTTATATCATAGATCGCGGTGAGGAAGGTATTCCACGGGCATGATTGATGTTGTGGGCGTGAGACCCATGGTTATTATTGAGTAATGACTTTGAGGCGTGAGTCCACGGCTTGATACATGATCGCTATTTATCAAAGCGTAGTTTGGTTATCATACATGTCTCCCGCTTTGTATAGACTACTATGATTTCATTCTGATTTATTTTCGATTTCACATACTGCATCAGTTATCGACCTCCTTCGGGCTGCGTTCATGCCGCAGTAAGGTACACGCCGTTGATCCTCGCTCTAGGGTCACGATTGCGTTGGGAAAGCTCCGTTTCTCCGAGGCTTATCTTCGTATAGTCCCCTTGTTGTAGGTGCTACATTCGTGGTATGACGGGCCCCGTCCCGTCGTTGTTGTCATTTCATTCATAGCGTCTGTAGAAAATCGATGTGGCGGGTTGTAAAAAGGATTAAACTGCTCGCTTTAAAAGATTGTTTATATATGCCGGCGGCAAGTTTTCACAAGATTATTGTTTATACTTCTTGTTATTTCATGTTGTTGTTTATATTCATTGATTACTCGATGTTGTATCACTAGGTGCCCGGTAAGGCACGATCACGCCCGCCAGTTTGGGTCGTGACAAAAGTGGTATCGAGCGATTAATCCTCGGAAAGTGTCTACGCACCGTATCGAAGAGAGTCTTGATTATCGGTGTGTTGTGCACCACGCCAATAATCGTGAGGCTATAGGATATTTAGGATTGGTTTCTATTCTTCTCATTACGAGATCGTGCCTTAGAGCTATGTTGTAAGTTGGACCTCCGACGCATTTCTTCCCTTACCGCTATGCCTCCGCGCAGGCAACCCGCCCGTGAGGGCAAGCGGCGGAGCCGCGAGTAGAGTTCGAGGGTTGCGGCACAGCCCAATCATTACCTAGGTAATGCTTCATTCGGGATTTCTGCGACGTCACTAGCCCGCAGAGTTTAAGCACGCGGCGGCAGCTTATCGCGCCATGATATGTGAACCTTCGCCCACGGCCAGGAGCAGAGAATATAGATTGCAAAGAGGCAACCTTGTTACTAGCTATGGATTTGGCTACCGAGAGTATACCGATGCATCGCGAGTCTTGATAAATATCAACGAGGGTTGTGCAAGAGTAGTTCTTGATTAGGCTTGAGCATGGCACGTATGCGGGCTTATGCGATCGGCCGAAACATAGAAATCATGGTGGGTTAACCGAGTAAGATTTTGGGGGATAGAGAAGGTGTGAGCCTTAGAGTGTTATACGTAGAGACCTTAGAGGTGAGGCCATCTCAAGAAAAGGTGTAGTGTTATGTTTGATCCTTATCGGAAGTGCATAGTGCACGTGAGCTACGTTTGGGATAGGTCCTGGTAGTGTGGAATGAAAGGGGGTAGTTGAATTAAGAAGACCGCTAGGTTTTCGTAGCATGATTAGTGAGAGTTTTTCTTCGTGGAGCTAGCATTGTGCGCGTTGCCGGGTCGGGTTGAGGCCATGCCGCGGGTCAACCCGCGACACTGTTTGCGGGTCGGTTCGTGGTGGTCCCGCCGTGGTGGGGTCACGAGGGTGTTAGGCCCAAGTTTAGTTAACCAGCGTACGAGTTCGTGGTTGCGTTCGACCAGTAGCCGGGCCGATGGGGGCAGCCCATCGTGTTCTTCGGTCGGGACCGTTCACTCGGCAGTGTTGATTCATCGAAGGTTGTAAGGTCGCGACGGTGCCTACCTTCACCTTATGTCGAGCGGTGAAGCCTGGTTGTGGCTATTTTCGTTTTCTAAGAGTTTGACCAGCAGGTTAAGAACTCGTGAGTCTCAGACCGCATTCGCCTGCCGGCGGTGTGGATTTCGGGTAGTTGTGGGATTGTTGTCTCTGTGGAGGAGTGTTTAGGCTACCATTTCGGTGTTCGGATGTCACTTTTGAAGCCTTGTAGGGCGGAAGTGTAAAGTTGCGGTCGATTGGTTCGATGTTGGCGCGTTCGATATTGGTTCAGCTTGCTCCGGCCAGATGTGGATAGTGTGAAGCTTGTCTAGAAGAAGTTCTGGCAGCTCAGAGGAATCGTGCGGATAATCGGCGACGACGCCAGAGTTCGTGCCGACGGTCGGTCTTCTTGAAAGTACCACCCCGGACAGGGTGTGACGAGCTTTGGAAAACAGAAGGAACTTAGCCCGAGTTACTTTGGGCCTTTGGGAGTTCATGTGAAGAATAGGCCAGGTTGCCTATATGTTAGCATTGCCGTCCGACTTAGGAGGCAGTACGTCCGGTCTTTCGTATTGTTATGTTCGGGGGGCTGAGCGTATAAAGAGGCCAGAGCCTCTACCACGGGAACAGACCCGAACCGTGGCTCTCCGTATGGCACGTCCCGAGAAGATGGCCGTGAGGGCATGCCTCAGGGATCGCAAGCAGCCCGGTACCATTTGATGGGTCGTCGGGGCAAGGCTCGCGACAAAGTGACAAAAGTGGTATCAGTGACTGAGGAAGTATATTTTGACCCCCGGGAAGAGGTATTTGTGGTGATGTCGAGGTGTTTCCTCGTGGACTTGGATGTAAGTTTTTGCGCAGGTGTTTCCATGGCCAGGTATGGCAGGATTGTCCCCGTAAGTATAGTAGTAGAGACTATATCGGCGCTAGTATGTTTGAGGACTTAGAAGGAACATTCGGGACGAATGTTTCTAAGGGGGGAAGAATGTTATACCCCGTAGTTCCAGGGTATGTATGCGAGGACGTACGTACGAGAATACGACAGAAAGATTGGAAAGGAAGAAAGAGGTGATTTTTTCCACGGAAAAGTTTCCGGTTTTTGTGAAGGAAAAAGGTTCGTTAATGGGAATTGGATTCCCAGATTTGGTATTTGGACTTCTTAGATTATATTAGAATTTTGGAATTTTATTTTCGGAAATGGTCACGTGGGCCCACGGAGAAATTTACTGATTTTGGGGCCCACTTTGTTTTGAGATTTTGGCCATTGTGGATATTTTGGAAGATGTTTTTGGGCCAATAGAAGGGTGACACGTGTCACCCCGCCTAGTGGCTCGTAGAATGACATTTGTGCACAACACCCGGTTAGAGTCGTTTTTCGACGAAACGTTTTACATAACTTGCGAGGGGAAAATTCCGGCTATGTCTTTTCTTATTTTTGCGGATTTTTCCGAGAAACGAAACATTTTGGACCAACGGGAGGGTGACATGTGTCACCCTCACATTGAAGCAGTGGGCGCTTAGGGCCGATTGGTGGGCAAGTTGTTGGTAGATATTTGTGTAGATATTTGTGAGGGTTTTAAGGAGTAGGGACTAGGGGGCACTTGGGCATATCTTGGCCCTACACTTGCCTAGCACTTGGCTAGATCTTGGCCATTGGTTGGCCTTTGCTTGACCTATAAATACCCCTCCCTTGTGAAGACTTCTTCATCCCAAAATCTCTAAGTCTTGAAAGCTTCTTCCTCCCCCCCCTTAGTGTAGTGTCTTGGCCGAGAGTCCCTCCCCCCTTTGTGAGGCCTTTGGCCGAGAGCACCCCCCCTTGGCCGAGAGTGTTACACCCCGTAGTTCAGGTCATGCGCATGAGGGCGTACGAAAGGGAGTAAGACTTAAAATTTTCAGAAGATAGGTTGATGGATTGTTCCGGACGGGTTTTAGTCAACTTTAAGGCGGGTTATGACCCGGTACATTGAGAGTTCATAAGTGTTTCAAAGGCCTGGGCGTAGTTCGTTGAGTCTAGATTCCAACGCAACCAACCGTTCGTCGATAGGACGTCGGAGTAGAAAGTTATGAGGGTTACAAGTTCAGTGCGCAGTCGGACAGAACTGTGTTTCGGCGGCGGCGGCATGGCCGCGCGATGGCCGCGCGCCTAACGTTCTGAAGGGTCGCTGAAGTTGCAGCGCCGCGGCGCCGGAATAGCAGGGCCGCGGCGCCGAAAGATCAGAGAGACTGCGGAGGTTTCAGCTGGCGCCGTGTGGCCGCGCGCCGAGGCGGATTTTGGGCGAAAAACTTAGAAAAGTCGATTTTTGTTTTAAAGAGACCATGGGAGGGTGACAAGTGTCCCCATCTGATTTGCTGTTGCATGAAAGATAATGACCAAGACTTGGGCATTTTCTATCTTTCCTCTTCACTCTCTCTCAAATTGCTCCCCTGTCACACTAAAAACCCTTAGAAAAATCTTAATAGTTAAGAACCAAAAAGGAAGCTTGTAGCTAGCTTGTTGGCATTGTTGTGGTGGTGTTCTTGGCAAGGAAGCTAGCAATACTTGGAATAAGTTTTGGCTAAAACTTTAAGGTAATGATTCTTCCTTTAGATTTAGTTTATAGTGTTGCATGTTAAGAAGAAAGAACTTGTGGTAGTGAATAATGCTCTTAGAATCATTGCATGCTAGAAATGTGGTTTGGATATGAAAAATGGGTTAAGAGGAGATTATGAGCATGTTGTAGCCTAAAAACTACCTTAGAATTATTAAGTGAATTGTTGTAAACTTATGGGGCAGAATTGGTATTTGGGTGTGTAATCCCCTTTAAAATGTTGGATTGTTGAACCTTAAATGTGGTGTTTGGATGATAAATTCGGCCTTGAGAAAGGTGGCAAAGTGAGTAGAAACAAAGGAAATGCTGCCCAATTTTTCCATAGAATTTAGTGGCTTTGAGTTTAGATTATTCTGCATTGAAATTAGAGGTTAATAAACGTATCATGGTTATTTTAGGTTGACATATTACTTGCGGTAGTTTGGACTTAGCAAGTGGATTGATCAAAAAGGTATGTGAAGCTTTCCTATCCTTTGAGCATTAGTATTTGTATCTATGTAGTACGGTAGACGTACAAGATTTAGTATTCTTACTTGTTTAAGTATATATAAAGACTTGTTTCGTTTTGAGAAGTATAAGTCCCTTGGTTAAGGGAAAAGTATGATTTTACAAAAGTATAGAGTACTTGGTGTGAAAGTATTGAGTATTGAATTATTCTAAAGATAAGTGGCTTGAAGTATTTTTGGAAGTTGTGTAGAATTGTTTGAAGTATAAGTCTCTTGGTTTGTAAAAGAACAAAATGGTTTATAAGGAGTTATAACGACTTTATGGGAAGTTAGTTATAACGGCCTTGTGAAAGGATAAGAAGGTCTTAATTTCTAAAGTATAAAGATAGTATAACGGCTTTATGGGAAGTTAGTTATATTAGCTTTATGAAAGGATAACAAGAGATTTACTCTAAATAAGATAAGCAAGGACAAATGGTTTGATTTATGAAAGGCAAATTGATTTTAAGGCATCAATTGCCCAAAGGTTTTATACATGAAAAAGAGTCACTTTTGAAAGAGTTGAAGTATGTAGTACTTTGGGTTAAATTCCCGGTTTTCTTTTATTAAAGATATGATTAAGTGCCTTAACTAAAATGAGAGGGTATATGAACAAGACTAATAAGAAGTTATAAGTTTCTTAACTTATTTATGATTATGATATGATATGATTTGAGCTAGGGTAAGAGTATATCCGGCGGGCAAGCCCCAAGATCGTTATACCACCTACCTGGGGTAAGAGTATGTCCGGCGGGCAAGCCCCAAGATCGTCATACCACCTCCTTGATGTAAGAGTATGTCCGGCGGGCCACCCCAAGATCGTCATACCATCCGCTTGCAAAGAGTATATCCGGCGGGCGAATCCGAGATCGTTATACCATCTGCACCAAGATAAGAGTATATCCGGCGGGCAAGCCCCAAGATCGTTATACCATCTGCTCGATAAGAGTATATCCGGCGAAATGATCCCCAAGATCGTTATACCATCCGCTTGAGTAAAGAGTATATCCGGCGGCGATCAGAGATCGTTATACCATTTGCACCAAGATAAGAGTATATCCGGCGGGCAAGCCCCAAGATCGTTATACCATCTGCTCCAAAGATAAGAGTATATCCGGCGAGTCTGATCCCAAGATCGTTATACCATCCGCTTGGTAAGAGTATATCCGAGGTAAGTCCCCAAGATCGTTATACCACTGTTCCGTGGACTTGCTACCCACGACGCGAGGAATACCTCACGCGAGTCCTTATGGGCTTACGCGGTGAAATAGTCCCACGCGCGGTACAACCTATGCGAGGAATACCTCGTGCGGTTCACGAGACCCGTGCGGTGAAATAGTCCCGGAGTAGGATTGCTTATTGATACTACTGCAGGGACCTGCTTTGATCACGAGCCTCCTAATTTTTATGCGATCTATATACATATGTTTGTTACTCTCATTGTTAGTAAGGCACGATAAAAGGTAAGTTGATTTCATCCATGACCCCAACTTATTTTGGACTTATGATTTCATTCTGATTTTCGATTTCACATACTTGGTACTTGTTATCGACCTCCTTCGGGCTGCGTTCATGCTGCAGTCGAGATACATAGCTTGTTGATTCGCACTCTTAGGATCATTGTCCGATTCTTGGAAGGCTCCATCTCCGAGGCTTTGTCTTTTGGTATGATTCCCGAGGTTATAGACTTTTGTATATTCAGGGGTATGGCGGCCCCGTCCCGCCACGATTGTTATTCTTAAGTGCGTAGTCACGTTTGTGGTTGGGCCGTAAGGATAAGTTATCTGATTTCACTTTCGATTAAGTTATTTTATGGCGCGCCTTGTGGCCGGAATGTTTACCTTATTATAAGTTAGATGTTATGTATGTTCATTGCTATTCTCGATGTATACTGACAGGTACCCTGCAGGGTACCGATCGACTCCGGTCGGTCGTGACAAAAGTGGTATCGAGCGATTAGTCCTCGGAAAGTGTCTACGCGCATCGTCTAGTAGAGTCTTGATTATCGGTGTGTCGTGCACCACATCTATAATCAGGAGGCTGCATGACATTTAGGATTGGTTTCCATTCTTCTCACTCTAAGATCGTGCGATAGAGCTGTGTGGTTAGGGTCGTCTCTCCCTAACGAGTTATGTTGTTTGCAGCTACGAGAAAGGCAGCAGTGACCCAGGAAAGATTATGTGGATTGCGTATCCAGGTTAGTTATGATGGTAGTATAGTGGGTATAGTGACATTCAGCTATACAGAATTATGTATAAGGGTCAGACACGTGTTGCCTAGAATGATATTGGAATACCAAGGATTGATAAGGACTAATTAGATACCGGGAAGGTAGGGAGTGGTTTGATGAACTCTCATCAATGTTGTACGTACTAATTTGAGATAATTAGGAGATGATGAGTTGTCTGAGAAATAAATAGACCCTTAAGAAGTTTAATTAAGGGACCTAATGGGAGACTATGGTTGTAAATTAAGCTACGTGGTATGCTTAAGGGGATAGTCTGAGATGAGATCAAGGGAGTAAGTGATGGGATTGTTGTAAGATTTAGTATCATGAACGAGGGATATTGAGACTATGTACATGTGTTAGAATAAGTTGGTAGATACGAACCGCAATGCATAGGGCCGTGAGCGAGGTAAGTAGTAATGGTTCATATTTTGGGTTCATTTTCTGTTTGACTTACAGTGAATGGGTATGCGTGTGCGATATCTTAGGGTCATAGGTGGCATAATGAAGTTCCATTAGTATATAGTACGAGGATGTACCGAGGAATAGTAGATTGGCTCTAAAAGAACATTCGGGACGAATATTTCTAAGGGGAGAATGTTACACCGTAGTTCAGTCATGCGCATGAGGGCGTCTAAAGGGAGTAAGACTTAAAATTTTCGTAAGATAGGTTGATGGATTGTTCGGACGGGTTTTAGTCAACTTTAAGGCGGGTTATGACCCGTACATTGAGAGTTCATAAGTGTTTCAAAGGCACAGGCGTAGTTCGTTGAGTCTAGATTCCAACGCAACCAACCGCTCGTCGATAGGACGTCGGAGTAGAAAGTTATGAGGGTTACAAGTTCGGCGCAATGGACGTAAATGTGTTTCGCGGCGACGAGGCGCGGCGCCGGATGCAGGGCGGCGCCGAGGCGGATTTTGGGCGAAAAACTTAGAAAAGTCTGATTTTGTTTTAAAGAGACCATGGGAGGTGACAAGTGTCCCCCATCTGATTTTCTGTTGCATGCAATATATTTACCAAGACTTGGGCATTTTCTATCTTTCATCTTCTCTCTCTCTATATTAAATTGCTACCCATTAACTATAAAAACCCTTAGAAAAATATTAATAGTTAAGAACCAAAAGGAAACTTGTAGCTAGCTTGTTGGCATTGTTGTGGTGTTCTTGGCAAGGAAGCTAGCAATACTTGGAATAAGTTTTGGCTAAAACTTTAAGGTAATGATTCTTCCTTTAGATTTAGTTTATAGTGTTGCATGTTAAAGAAAGAACTTGTGGTAGTGAATAATGCTCTTAGAATCATTGCATGCTAGAAATGTGGTTTGGATATGAAAAATGGGTTAAGAGGAGATTATGAGCATGTTGTAGCCTAAAAACTACCTTAGAATTATTAAGTGAATTGTTGTAAACTTATGGGGAATTGGTATTTGGGTGTAATCCCCTTTAAAATGTTGGATTGTTGAACCTTAAATGTGGTGTTTGGATGATAAATTCGCCTTGAGAAAGGTGGCAAAGTGAGTAGAAACAAAGGAAATGCTGCCCAATTTTTCCATAGAATTTAGTGGCTTTGAGTTTAGATTATTCTACATTGAAATTAGAGGTTAATAAACGTATCATGGTTATTTTAGGTTGACATATTACTTGCGGTAGTTTGGACTTAGCAAGTGGATTGATCAAAAGGTATGTGAAGCTTTCCTATCCTTTGAGCATGAGTATTTGTATCTATGTAGTACGTAGACGACAAGATTTAGTATTCTTACTTGTTTAAGTATATATAAAGACTTGTTTCGTTTTGAGAAGTATAAGTCCTGGTTAAGGGAAAAGTATGATTTTACAAAAGTATAGAGTACTTGGTGTGAAAGTATTGAGTATTGAATTATTCTAAAGATAAGTGGCTTGAAGTATTTTTGGAAGTTGTGTAGAATTGTTTGAAGTATAAGTCTCTTGGTTTGTAAAAGAACAAAATGGTTTATAAGGAGTTATAACGGCTTTATGGGAAGTTAGTTATAACGGCCTTGTGAAAGGATAAGAAGGTCTTAATTTCTAAAGTATAAAGATAGTATAACGGCTTTATGGGAAGTTAGTTATATTAGCTTTATGAAAGGATAACAAGAAGAGATTTACTCTAAATAAGATAAGCAAGGACAAATGGTTTGATTTATGAAAGGCAAATTGATTTTAAGGCATCAATTGCCCAAAGGTTTTATACATGAAAAAGAGTCACTTTTGAAAGAGTTGAAGTATGTAGTACTTTGGGTTAAATTCCCGGTTTTCTTTTATTAAAGATATGATTAAGTGCCTTAACTAAAATGAGAGGGTATATGAACAAGACTAATAAGAAGTTATAAGTTTCTTAACTTATTTATGATTATGATATGATATGATTTGAGCTAGGTAAGAGTATATCCGGCGGGCAAGCCCCAAGATCGTTATACCACCTACTCCGGGTAAGAGTATGTCGAGGCAAGCCCCAAGATCGTCATACCACCTCCTTGGTGTAAGAGTATGTCCGGCGGGCCACCCCAAGATCGCCATACCATCCGCTGCAAAGAGTATATCCGGCGGGCGATCCGAGATCGTTATACCATCCGCACCAAGATAAGAGTATATCCGGCGGGCAAGCCCCAAGATCGTTATACCATCCGCTCAAAGATAAGAGTATATCCGGCGAGTACTGTCCCAAGATCGTTATACCATCCGCCAGCAAAGAGTATATCCGGCGGGCGATCCGAGATCGTTATACCATTTGCACCAAAGATAAGAGTATATCCGGCGGGCAAGCCCCAAGATCGTTATACCATCTGCTCCAAAGATAAGAGTATATCCGGCGAGTACACCCCAAGATCGTTATACCATCCGCCTGGGGTAAGAGTATATCCGGCGGGTAAGTCCCCAAGATCGTTATACCAATTGCTCCGTGGACTTGCTACCCACGACGCGAGGAATACCTCACGCGAGTCCTTATGGGCTTACGCGGTGAAATAGTCCCACGCGGGCATGCCTTACGCGAGGAATACCTCATGCGGTTCACGAGACCCACGCGGTGAAATAGTCCCGGAGTAGGATTGCTTATTGATACTACAGGCGAGGACCTGCTTTGATCACGAGCCTCCTATTTTTATGCAGACTATATACATATGCTTGTTACTCTCATTGTTAGTAAGGCACGAGAAAAGGTAAGTTGATTTCATCCATGACCCCAAATTTATTTTCGGACTTATGATTTCATTACGATTTTCGCCACATACTTGGTACTTGTTATAATCGACTCCTTCTGGCTGCGTTCATGCCGCAGTCGAGATACATAGCTTGTTGATTCGCACTCTTAGGATCATTGTCCGATTCTTGGAAGGCTCCATCTCCGAGGCTTTGTCTTTTGGTATGATTCCCGAGGTTATAGACTTTTGTATATTCGGGGTATGGCGGGCCCCGTCCCGCCACGCTTGTTATTCTTAGGTGCGTAGTCACGTTTGTGGTCAATGTAAGGATAAGTTGTGCAGTTTCACTTTCGATTAAGTTATTT
Source organism: Przewalskia tangutica (assembly GCA_029844215.1). Lineage (NCBI taxonomy): Eukaryota > Viridiplantae > Streptophyta > Magnoliopsida > Solanales > Solanaceae > Przewalskia > Przewalskia tangutica. The sequence goes on from CM056727.1 coordinate 74,664,239, forward strand.
TATGGCGCGCTTGTTACCGGCGAATGTTTACCTTATTATAAGTTAGATGTTATGTATGTTCCGCTATTCTCTCGATGTATACTGACAGTACCCTGCAGGGTACCAGCCGCACTGGTCGGTCGTGACAGAGTTCCCCACAGTGGGGTAGGCCTAGGTATACACCCCTTGTGGTGTCTCGTATAAATACCCCTCTTGGTAGAAATACTCAAAAGTATTGTTACTATACCCAAATTACCTTAGCCGTATACCTTGTAGTATTCCAAAGAAACCTCTATACGTAGAGCCCGGAAATACTACCGTATGTCCTTTTTGTCTCAAACCGAAACCCTAAGGAATTCTTCATTGTTTGATTGAAGTATTTAAGTAGAAGTTGGTTAGAACTTCTAAGGGTTGTTTGGTGCGGGTTGAGCACCGAGTAGGAGCTAAGCGCCTAAGGATCGACATTTATACTTGGATAATTATGGGCTTATCGAGGTAATTATCTTGTCCCTCTATTTGTAATTGGAAATTACATGTTGTTAGATTATATAGTTGAAGTATACTATATATAGAACTAAGCTTAGATCGCGCAATGTCTTTTGACTTAAGCTGAAGAATAAAGAAAAGAATCGAATCGTATTTACATGGGTATCAGCGGTAGACTTGTGTAGTATTCCGAGTAGAATTGTACTCGTCCGGTTAGGCATATAAACCCCTGGTTGGCTTGGTGGCCACCGATAGAGGAGATTTACGCCATGTGTGGGGAGGTCTTTGCGAATTTTACGTAGAATGTTCTACGATTAGACCTAGATGTTAATAAGCGCTGTGGCCTTATAGGTTGAAGTACACGTGTGGCGCGATCTACTTGGCTTAGGAGTAGCCGACGGTTGGAAGTACTTGAGCGTTTTGCTATTAGTCGATACTGTCGCGAGGTATGTGAACCTCTTCCTATCTCTTCTAGCATGATATGTGTGAACTATGTAGTGCGGTGACGCATACGTGTTAAATGTATTTGATTGGTTTGAAACATAAAGTGTTATAACGGCTTTATGGAAAGTTGGTTATAACAGCTTTATGTAGGTCCGAAAATACTTTGTGGTTTTTAAAAGGTAACTGATTTGAACTATAACTGGCTTGTTATGTGTTAATAAAGAACTTGAAGTATTTCAAAAGAGTTTTGAATCATTTTGAAAGAAGAAGTAATACTTGGTTTTTGAAAACTTAAGAGTTATACTAGCTTTATGGGAAGTTAGGTATAACGGCTTAAGAATGTTTCTTCGATTTCGAAATCGTAATGTATCGACAAACCACAAAGAAATAATAAAGGGAAATGTTTTGATTAATTAAGTATTAATAAAACCAAGAGCAACTTCCATCCGCATAGAAGCTAAGATGAGACAAAATGATAATTCTAGATCATGGTTCTTTGTAATAAGATTGTTATAAACAAGAATATCCTACTCACATATAAGGCTTATGTTTCTCAGATTGTTTAAAAGAAAATTATATTCTTAAATGAATAAGGCTATGAACCACGAAACCTTTCTAAAATAAGAAACGTGAACATTTGAAATTAGGCAAACTTGACGTTTGGGAAATAATGTTGTTACTTGATTTTACAAAGGTAAGAGTTTTGGTTTTCTTAAAAGGACAGTAACTCTATTTTTATACTACGGGTATTGTGTGACTTATGTGAAAGAAACAGATCTTTTAAGGATTTAATGTGTGAAGTACTTTGGGGTTAGATACACGAACTTGTTAGTAGAAAGCACCTTGTGTGAATAACTTGATTGTATCGGTTTGTGATAGCCTTATAATACTTTCTTGTTGATTTGAGAAGTAAACATGTTAGGATGCTACGTGTGTTAGTATCTTGTGATGTTAGTGTAAAGGGGTTTTCCCCTCGACTGCGCTTAAAGTTGTTTGACTATCAGCCGTTATGTTGGTATTGTACCACTCACCTTGACTTGTGTCCGAGGTTAAGTCGCCTCCGACGCGGGTAGACTCAGGTGATGCAGGACCATGATTCGAGGATACCTCATGCGGGTCCGTGGATCCATGCGAACTACGGGAGTTCCAGTAGTTTACGCGCCGCGTGTCACGCGGTCTTTGTGGCACGCGGACGCGCGCGAGTCGGGGCGATGCGGGGTAGCTACCCTCGATGCGGGGTTATACCTCATGCGCCTATGAGGTTGGCCTATGCGAGTGCGAAAGTTCGGTGGCTAGACGCGCACATTTGATATCGCGCGAGTGACCGCTTGATCATGTGATGCCTAGACAGATATCATGATCTGATGTATGACCTTGTTAGTTACGTAGGTGTTAGTAGTCGGCTATGCCTTCGCATTTACCCTCGCATCGCTTTATTTGGACACGTGGACCGTGTTCATGTGTATTCCTTGGTGCTTTTATATCATAGGATCGCCACAGCGGGCGTATTCCACGCATGATTGATGTTGTGGGCGAGACCCATGGTTATTATTGAGTAATGACTTTGGCGTGAGTCCCCGGCTTGACATGATCGCTTATTTATCAGAATCGTAGTTTGGTTATCATACATGTCTCCCGCTTTGTATAGACTACTATGATTTCATTTACGATTTATTTTCGATTTCACATACTGCACTGTCAGATCGACCTCTTCGGCCGCGTCACGCCGCAGTAAAGGTACACCGCCGTTGATCCTCGCTCTTAGGGTCACAGCCGCTTGGGAAAGCAACGTTTCTCCGAGGCTTATCTTCGTATAGTCCCCGTTGTTGTAGGTGCTATTCGTGGTATGACGGCCCCGTCCCGTCGTTGTTGTCATTTCATTCATACGTCTGTAGTAATCGATGTGGCGGGTTGTAAAAAGGATTAAACTGTTCGCTTTAAAAGATTGTTTATATATGCCGAAGGGCAAGTTTTCACAAGATTATTGTTTATACTTCTTGTTATTTCATGTTGTTGTTTATATTCCGCTGATTACTCTGATGTTGTATCACTAGGGTGCCCGGGGTAAGGCACCAGTCACGGGCCCGGGTTCGGGTCGTGACATATCCTCTACAAGCTTGTAACCATCTTCCTTTCATGTCTTTCTTCCAAAAAGTTCATCTCCAATCTTAGGGTTTCAAGACAGTTTTCTTGGAAAAAACCGTGACCACTATTTTTTTGGAGAGTTAACTAGGCTTTAGAACTTGGTTAAGAAGCTTAATCTTGGAAAATAAGTTAGTCTTGATTCACTTGGATATGAGATTTTCGAAACTTGTAGGAAAAGAGAAGAGAGAAAAGAGTTTGGATGATGAAGATATTTGTGATATTAAGTCTTGCTACACTTGTATCATATGGTGTATGTAGCACAAGTGGAAGGGGACTTATGAACCCCACTTGTCCACTTATCTTTCCCTTCACAAAATATCTGACTTAGAAATTCATGCATCAGCACCGCAGTACTGCAGAATGGCACCGTAGTTCCCGAATTCCTGCAGCTCTCTGCAGTTTCAACACCGCGGTCCTGTTCTTTGGCACCGCGGTGCTGTGCCTGAAATTCACAGCACGCATTTATCTCATTAATATACCCTGAAATTATGGGGTGTAACACTTGGATTCTTAAGTGCGTTCATTTGAGGCGGCCAATCCTTGAACTTAAATAGGTGGTCTCCTATAAGGTATCCTGCTATATACCACTTCACAAGTGTTAGACACCATTAAGAGTTTCCCCAAACCTAACCTCAACTGTTAAGGATCATTAAAGGTTTTGGAAACTTAACATCTACCCACCATGCATGTAGCACTTTAAGGTATATCGCGGGAACGAATTTGGATTCGTGTTTCTTTTAAGAAATCATCATCTGAGGTGCTCTTGCTTCTACCGAAGCGCTCAACTGAACCTTTACGACTTAGTTTTACCATTGAACCTAATTGCTCGGATCTCCAGTCAATAAGGTTGGGTATCCACCATATTAGTCCTTATATTATGGGTTTTATGCCAATTCCCCTAGACCGGCAGAACGCTTGATCTTCGGGTAGCCCTTTAGTTAAAGGGTTTGTTGTATCATTTGATTAGTAATCAAAGAAGTGTCACCCGTGATGATCAACTGCCATACGGTCTTAGATCTTCGACATATATGTCCAGTACGCCGTCATTCGTGTCCTTACATTGTATAACTAATGAAGACACGTGTTACTCACAATGGGGAACATCCTCTAAGAGGTCATGAAGTTACTCAACTTCTCATCATGTTTTGTACAAATATATAAACTCCGATTCCATCACGAATTGGCCGGTGCAAATTTGCTTAGAGGATTTTCCAAAGACACACCATGCGCATCCATTTGTGCCTTTGGTGTTCTTCAAGTCTGATATTCAGTTTGCATCACTGAGTTCTCCCAGAACCGCTGGACATCTATAATACCATAATCCATAGATAAGCGAAAATTTCATATATAGTCATATATGATTTAACGCCTTCTATTAATTATTTCTAGAATCGAGAGTGAATCTTAGTTCTACTTTGTAAGCCTATATCGGGTCTGGTATAGTGTGTAAATAACATTGAACTACACGTGACCTGCGCATATCACTCCTGGTATATGGGTGCACCATGATTTCAATCAGTTCTATGATTCATATCTATTAGTGCCTTTCAACGAGACTGTCAAACACCTCACAAATGAGTTTGGATCTAGACCAGTCCGTTAAATGTCTTAGAAATTCCAATTCCTAAGATGTCATCTGCAATACCCATATCATTCATATTGAAACATCGTTTCAACATACTCTTAGTCTCTAGGGTCAACCCAGGACTTCTCCCTGTGATCAACATGTCGTCTACGTAAAGGCACATCATGACAAATGAGAAAGAATTACCTCTCACGTAGACACATTTGTCACACTATTAGTAGAGAAACCTGTCACGACCCTACCCCGGGCCGCGACTGGTGCCCTACCTGGGCACCCTTCTAATCATACAACATAATAAAACTGCGGAAGATAAATAACACTCCCTTTTTTTTTAAACCAAGGCCAAGCCGATAAGGCTGCCATAATATAAATCACCCAAAAAGGGCTTACACTATCCAAAAATGTAATTACAACTCTAACCACCCAACCTACACGTGAATACGCACTTAAGATTTGAACAAATACTATGACGACAAGGCCCCGCTGCACTTCGAATATACATAGCCATGACAACTCGGAACATTGAGCCATCTCAAAATGTCAACCAGATCCTAAGCTCGCGGATCCACAATCGTACCTAAACTAAACTCATGACATGAACGCAGACTTCGAAGGGTCGCATAACAAAATTTAATATGGAACGGAAAATAAGGTACAGTAAACAAATCATAACTGTACAAAAGAATGACAAGGGCAAGTATAAAAAGGGTACATACCAGATCCTACCGTGTTATTACCATCTCATGAACTTAATCGCACATCATTATCTTTTCCATTCCATTAAGAGTTATAGCCAAATTTTACGTACATACTTAGGAGAAATCATTAAGTTCATTACCATATAACTTACTTGTCACGACCCGAACCGGGGCCCGTGACTGGTGCCTTACCCCGGGCACCCAAGTAGACATACATCAGAGTAATCAGCGGAACAAACACAACAATATGAGATAACAGAAGTATAAAACAATAATCTGTGAAAACTTGCCTTTCGGCATATATATATAAATGACAACTTTTAACATGAACAGTTTAATCCTTTTTACAAACCCTGCCCACAACAAGATTACATGCACTTAAGAATGATATGACAACAACGGGACAGGCCCCGCCAAACCCCGAATGTAAACACTTACTACGCAGGGACTACACCACCGATAAGCCTCCGAGAAACGGAGCTCCCAAACGCCGAATTGTGACTCGAGAGCTAGGATCAACGATCGTGTACCTCAACTCGCAGATGAACGCAGCCTCGGCGAGGTCGATAACAGTACCGAGTATGTGAAACTAAAGATAAATCAGTAAATGAAATCATAGTAGTCTATACAAAGCAGAGACATGTATGATAACCAAACTACGCTTCACTATAAATAAGCCATGTCAAGTCGTGATTCACACCTCAAGTCATCACTCAATTTAACAATGGGTCTCACGCCCACAACATCAATCGTGCTCGTGGACTACCTTCCTCACTGCCGGCAGTTTATGATATACAAGCACCAAGGAATACATATGAACACCGTGTCCCACCTGTGTCCTAATAAAGCTGCATGCAGGTAAGTACGGCTCAGCCGACTACTAACACCTACGCATCAACAAGGTCATAAATCAGATCATAAGATCTGTCTGCACCGCCACATGATCAAAGCCGCCACTTGCCCGCAGATCTAATGCGCGCGTCTAGTCCCGAACTTCCCGCAGACTCCGCATAGGCCAATCTCATCGCCCGCATGAGGTATTCCCGCATCGAGGGTAGCTACTCCGGCATCGCCCCGACTTCGCACCGCACGGCCACGCGACCGCATGCCCATAAAGGACGACACTAACACGAACTCTCGTAGCTCCGCATAGGCCCTCAGACCCGCATGAGGTATTCTCGAATCATGGTCCTGCATCGCTCGAGTCTACCCCGCGACGGAGGGCGCTTAACCCGGAATCATCTCAAGAGATGAATGCCACAATACTATCATAACGATCGATAGTTAATAAGCACAATCAAAGGGAAACCCTTCACACAAACATCACAAGATACTAACACACGTAGCGTCCCAACACGTTTACTTATCAACGCAATCAAGAAAGTATTACAAGGCTATCACAAACCAATACAATCAAGTTGTTCACACAAGGTACCTTCTACTATATGATTAACAAAATCGGTTTTATCCCCAAAGTACTTCATACATCAACTCTTTAAAAGATACGTTACTTTCACAATGTCACACAAAACCCGTAGTATAAAATAGAGTGACTATCTTTTAAAGTAAATCAATTACTTCTTTGTAAAATCAAGTAGCAACATTCTTTTCCAATGATCAAGTTTGCCTAATTTCCAATGTTCAAGTTTCTCATTTTAGAAAGGTTTAGTAGTTCATAGTCTTATTCAATTAAGAATATAATTCTCTTTTAGACAATCGGAGAAACATAAGCCTTATATGTGAGTAGGATATTCTTGTTTATAACAATCTTATTACAATGACCATGATCTAGAAATATCATTTTGTCTCATCTTAGCTTCTATGCAGATGGAAGTTTCTCGTTTTAATAATACTTAATTATTCAAAACATTTCCTTTTATTAACGCTGCAGTGGTTTGTCGATACACATCCCGATTTCCAAAATCAAGAAACGTTCTAAGCCGTTATACCTAAATTCCCATAAAGCTAGTATAACTCTTAAGTTCTCAAAACCAAGTATTACTTCTCTTTCAAAACGATTTGAAATCTTTTGAAATAATTCAAGTTCTTTATGATCACATCAAGCCGCTTATAAACAAATCATTTACCTTTTAAAACCACAAAGTGTTTTCTTATCTACATAAAGTCGTTATAACCAACTTCCCATAAAGCCGTTATAACACTTTATGTTTTAAACCAATCGAATACGTTTAGCACACGACGCTCACCGCATTTACATAGTTCACACATATCATGCTAGAAGAGATAGGAAGAGGTTCACATACCTCGCGACGAGTATCGACTCATAGCAAAACGCCCAAGTACCTCGCCGTCGGCTACTCCTAAGCCAAGTAACGCGCCACACGTAGTACATCCACCTATAAGGCCACAAGGCGCTTATTAACATTTAGGTCTCATCGTAGAACTTTCTACGTAAATTTCAAAGACCTCCCGCAACAACAGCGTAAATCTCCTCCTCTAACGAGGCCGCTACCAAGCCAACCAGTGGGGTGATACATCTAACCCTAACTGTACAATTCTACTCCACGGACTACTACACAAGTCCATCAGAATACACCCTATGTAATTACTGATTCGATTGATTCTTCAGCTTAAGTCAAAAGACATTGCACAAAGATTAAGCTTAGTTCTATATATAGTATACTTCAACTATATAATCAACAACATGTAATTTCCAATTACAATAGAGGACAAGATATTTACCTCGATAAGCCCATAATTATCCAAGTATAAAGTCGATCCCGGGCAATCGCTTAGCTCCAACTCCGAGCGCCCAACCCGCTTCTAAACCACCCTTAGAAGTTCTAACCAACTTCTACACAATACTCCAACTGACTATGGAGATTTTCCTAGTGGTTTCGGTTTTGTGACAGACGGGAAGTATAATAGTATTTCGGCTTTTCAGATAGTATAACCTTAGAATACTACAAGGTATACGGCTAAGGTATTTGGGCATTATAACAATACTGGAGAGTATTTCTATACCACAAAGGGGTATTATACGAAAGCAACTAGCAGTGGGTACCCCACTGGCTAGCACCTCAAAGGAGTGGTGTCTACCTCGCCTACCCCACTGTGGGGACTCTCGCCAGGGAGAGAGGGCTCTCGCCAAGACACCACACTGGGGGAAGGAAGAAGCTTTCAAGACTTAGGCAATTTGTGAATGAATTAGTCTTCAGGAGTGGTATTTATAGTCAGTGAAAGCCAACCAATGGCCAAGATTACACCAAGTGTTAGGCAAGTGTAGGCCAAGATTCACCCATGTGCCTAGCCAACTTGCACACAAAATATCTACCAAAATATCTACCACTGACATCCCCTTTTCGCCCAAGAACCGCCACCTTGCCCACCAACGAGAGGTGCTGCGCCGCCTCTCGTTGGTCCAAAATGTTCCGCCTCGGAAAAATCCGCAAAAATACTAAATGACATAGCGGAAATTCCCTACGAAAGTCGTGGAAAACGTTTCACTAAAAACGACTCTAACCGGTGTTATGACAAACATAATTCGCCCAAAGGTGCCACATTGGGGTGACACGTGTCGCCCCGATTCGCCCAAAATATTTCGTCTTCGAAAATATCCAAAACGCCAAAATCTCAAAATCAAAGCGGGCCTACAAAATCAGAAATTTCTCCCGTGGCCCCACGTGACCATTTCCAAAATAAAATTCCATAATTCTCTAATATTCCAGAAGACCGAATACCAAACTGGGAATCCAATTCCCATTAACGAACCTTTTTCCTTCACAAAAAAACCTAAACTTTTCCGTGGAAAAATCGCCTCTTTCTTCCTTTCCAATCTTTCACGATTCTCGCACGCACGCCCTCGCATACATACCACGAACTACGGGTATAACATTCTTCCTTAGAAACATTCGTCCCGAATGTTCCTTCTAAGTCTCAAACGAACACGCGACAAGATAGTCTTCACTACTATACTTACGAAACAATCCTCGCCACACCGCCATGGAAACACTGCGCAAAACTTACATCTAAGTCCACGAGGAAACACCTCTACATCACCACAAATAATACTACTTTTGTCACTTTGTCGCGAGCCTTGCTCCAACGACTCCAACAAATGGTACCGGCCGCATGCGATCACCAAGCTCGCCGTGACACTCGAATTCTTACCATATTTCGAGCATCGCTTAGTATCCAAAACTCGGTTACTATCTCTAACGAGGTCATCATTAATCGGGAACATTCGGATGGATCTTCGATACTTTCCGAACATAACAATATGAAAGACCGGACGCCCTTCCTCCTAAGTCGGACGGCAAATGCTAACATATAGGCAACCCGCCTATTCTTCACATGCACTCACAAAGGCCCAAAGTAACTCGCTAAGTTCCTTCGCTTTCCAAAACTCGCCACACCGTCCGGTGGTACTTTCAAGAAGACCGATCGCAACTCAACTCTAAGCGTCGCCGATTATCCGCGACGATTCCTCCGAGCCGCCGTAACTTCTTCTAGACAAGCTTCACTATCCACACCTGGAACAAGATGAACCAACTATCCAACCCCGCCAACATCGAACCAATCGACCGCAACTTACACTTCCGCCCGCAAGGCTTCATAAGGCGACATCCGAACACCGAAATGGTAGCTCAAACGCCTCCACAGAGACAACAATCCTCACAACTACCTCAAATCCACGACCGCCCGAGGCGAATGCGGTCTCGAGACTCACCCGAGTTCTTAACACATGCTTGGTAAAACTTCCAGAACAAAACAGCCGTACCACTGGCTCCATCGTCCGTCATAAGGTGAAGGTAGGCACCTGCAACCTCACAACCTTTTCGATAACATCAACACCGCCGAGGAACGACTCGACCAAGAACACGATAGGTCGCCCCATCGCCCGACCGGTCGAACGCATCCACGAACTTGCACGCTGGCTAACTAAACATGGGCCTAACACCCTCATGACCTAACACAAAGAGGACCACCACAACCGACCCCACCACCAAACCTACCGCGGGTTGACCCGACGTAGCCTCAACCCGACCCGTATTGCAAGAAACACTAGCTCCCAAGGAATAATTTCACAATCATATTACGAAAACCTAGCGGTCTTCCTAGCTCGACTACCTTCTTTCAAATCACGCTACTGGGACTTATCCCCGAACATAGTTCACGCACTATGCACTCCTATAAGGGTCAAACATAACACTACACCTTTCTCGAGATGGCCTTACCTCTAAGGTCTTTACGTATAACACTCTAAGGCTCACACCTTCTCTATCCCCAAAATCTTACTCTGCTAACCCACCATGATTCCTAATCACAACTCACACCGCTATCGTAACGTAGCACTTAAGGTATACTCACCTTGAAAGTTACCAAGGCGACTTGCTGCTCGCCCTCTTCGCCGCCTCTGGTTAACCCGCCGATCTCACGCTTTCGGCCACTGCGCATAAGCCCGCATACGTGCCATGCCAAGCCTAATCAAGAATTACTCTTGCACAACCTCTCTAGGTAGTCATCAAGACTCGTGGTACATCGTATAATCTCTGGTAGCCAAATCTATAGCTAGTAATGTGGTCGCCTCTTTGCAATCTATATTCACTGTTCCTGGCCGTGGAACCGGGTTCAAATATCATGGCCGCAGAGGAACCGCCGCCGTGCTAAACTCACTGGGGCTAGTGACGCCGCAAACTCCCGAATGAAGCACTACCCTAGGTAATGATTGGGCTGTGCCCTCGCCACCTCCGAACTCTACTGCAGCCTCTGGCCGCTTTGCCTCTCGGGCTCGGGTTCTACGCGAGGCATAACGATAAGTGGAAAGGATTTCGTCGAGGGTTCAACTTACAACATGACTCTAAGGCACGATCTCAGAGTGAGAAGAATAGAAACCAATCCTAAATATCCTATAGCCTCACGATTATTGATGTGGTGCACAACACACCGATAATCAAGACTTCATCGATACGGTGCAGACACTTTCCGAGGATTAATCGCTCGATACCACTTTTGTCACGACCAACCGGGGCGTGGATCGTGCCTTACCGGGCACCCAAGTAGACATACATCGAGTAATCACGAACAAACACAACAATATGAGATAATGAAGTATAAAACAATAATCAGGAAAACTTGCCTTTCGGCATATATATATAAATGACAACTTTTAACATGAGCAGCTTTAACTTTTTACAAACCCCGCCTACAACGATTACTGCACTTAAGAATGATATGACAACAACGGCGACAGGGCCCCGCCAAACCCCGAATGTAAACACTTACTACGACAGTGGACTACACCACCGATAAGCCTCCGAGAAACGGAGCTCCCAAACGCCGAATCGTGACCCCGAGCTAGGATCAACGATCGGTGTACCTCAACTCGCGCATGAACGCACTTCGGGCGAGGTCGATAACAAAAAAGTATGTGAAACTAAAGATAAATCAGAAATGAAATCATAGTAGTCTATACAAAGCAGAGACATGTATGATAACCAAACTACGATTCACCATAAATAAGGCCATGTCAAGTCGTGATTCACACCTCAAGTCATCACTCAATTTAACAATGGGTCTCACGCCCACAACATCAATCGTGCCCGTGGAATACCTTCCTCACTGCCGGCAGTTTATGATATACAAGCACCAAGGAATACATATGAACACCAGGTCCCACCTGTGTCCTAATAAAACTGTACAGGGTAAGTACGAAGGCCTAGCCGACTACTAACACCCACGCATCAACAAGGTCATAAATCAGATCATAAGATCTGTCTAGACCGCCACATGATCAAAGCCGCCACTTGCCCGCAGATCTAATGCGCGCGTCCTAGTCCCGAACTTCCCGCAGCTCCGCATAGGCCAATCTCATCGGCCCGCATGAGGTATTCCCCGCATCGAGGGTAGCTACTCCCCGGCATCGTCCTGGACTTCGCAGTCCGCATGGCCACAAGGACCGCATGCCCATAAAGGACGTACACTAACCTGGAACTCTCGTAGCTCCGCATAGGCCCCCAGGACCCGCATGAGGTATTCTCGAATCATGGTCCTGCATCGCCGAGTCTACCCGCGACGGAGGGCGCTTAACCCCTAATCATCTCAAGAGATGAATGCCACAATACTATCATAACGATCGATAGTTAATAAGCACAATCAAAGCGGAAACCCTTCACACAAACATCACAAGATACTAACACACGTAGCATCCCAACACGTTTACTTATCAACGCAATCAAGAAAGTATTACAAGGCTATCACAAACCAATACAATCAAGTTGTTCACACAAGGTACCTTCTACTATATGATTAACAAAATCGGGTTTTTATCCCCAAAGTACTTCATACATCAACTCTTTAAAAGATACGTTACTTTCACAATGTCACACAAAACCCGTAGTATAAAATAGAGTGACTATCTTTTAAAGTAAATCAATTACTTCTCTTTGTAAAATCAAGTAGCAACATTCTTTTCCAATGATCAAGTTTGCCTAATTTCCAATGTTCAAGTTTCTCATTTTAGAAAGGTTTCGTAGTTCATAGTCTTATTCAATTAAGAATATAATTCTCTTTTAGACAATCGGAGAAACATAAGCTTTATATGTGAGTAGGATATTCTTGTTTATAACAATCTTATTACAAAGAAATTATGATCTAGGAAATATCATTTTGTCTCATCTTAGCTTCATGCGGATGGAAGTTTCTACCGGTTTTAATAATACTTAATTATTCAAAACATTTTTTATTAACGCCGCAGTGGTTTGTCGATACACATCCCGATTTCCAAAATCAGAAACGCTCTTAAGCCGTTATACCTAAATTCCCATAAAGCTAGTATAACTCTTAAGTTCTCAAAACCAAGTATTACTTTCAAAACGATTTGTAAATCTTTTGAAATAATTCAAGTTCTTTATGATCACACATCAAGCCGCTTATAAACAAATCATTTACCTTTTAAAACCACAAAGTGTTTTCTTATCTACATAAAGTCGTTATAACCAACTTCCCATAAAGCCGTTATAACACTTTATGTTTTAAACCAATCGAATACGTTTAGCACATGACGCTCACCGCACTACATAGTTCACACATATCATGCTAAGAGATAGGAAGAGGTTCACATACCTCGCGACGAGTATCGACTACAGCAAAACGCCCAAGTACCTCAGCCGCCGGCTACTCCTAAGCCAAGTAGAACGCGCCACACGTAGTACATCCACCTATAAGGCCACAAGGCGCTTATTAACATTTAGGTCTCATCGTAGAACTTTCTACATAAATTTCGCAAAGACTCTCCCGCAACAGCATAAATCTCCTCCTCTAACGAGGCCGGCTACCAAGCCAACCAGGTGGGGGGGGGGGGGATACATCAAACCATAACGGGTACAAATCTACTCCACGGTACTACTACACAAGCTCCATCAGAATACACCCTATGTAATTACAGTTGATTCGATTCTTCAGCTTAAGTCAAAAGACATTGCGCGATTAAGCTTAGTTCTATATATAGTATACTTCAACTATATAATCAACAACATGTAATTTCCAATTACAATAGAGGGACAAGATATTTACCTCGATAAGCCCATAATTATCCAAGTATAAAGTCGATCCTGGGCAATCGTTTAGCTCCAACTCCGAGCGCCCAACCCGCTCTAAACCACCCTTAGAAGTTCTAACCAACTTCTACACAATACTCCAACGGACTATGGAGATTTTCCTGGTTTGGTTTTGTGCCAGGATGACGGAAGTATAATAGTATTTCTGGCTTTTCAGATAGGTATAACCTTAGAATACTACAAGGTATACGGCTAAGGTATTTGGGCATTATAACAATACTGAGAGTATTTCTATACCACAAAGGGGTATTATACGAAAGCAACTAGGCTAGTGGGTACCCCACTGGCTAGCACCTCAAAGGAGGGGGTGTCTACCCTACTACCCCACTGTGGGGACTCTCGGCCAAGGGGAGAGAGGGCTCTCGCCAAGACACCACACTGGGGAAGGAAGAAGCTTTCAAGACTTAGGCAATTTGGAATGAATTAGTCTTCAAATGGAGGGTATTTATAGTCAAGTGAAAGCCAACCAATGGCCAAGATTACACCAAGTGTTAGGCAAGTGTAGGCCAAGATTCACCCATGTGCCTAGCCAACTTGCACACAAAATATCTACCAAAATATCTACCACTGACATCCCCTTTTCGCCCAAGAACCGCCCACCTTGCCCACCAACGAGAGTGCTGCCGCCGCCTCGTTGGTCCAAAATGTTCCGCCTCTCGGAAAAATCCGCAAAAATACTAAATGACATAGCCGAAATTCCCTACGAAAGTCGTGGAAAACGTTTCACTAAAAACGACTCTAACCGTGTTATGACAAACATAATTCGCCCAAAGGTGCCACATGGGGTGACACGTGTCGCCCCGATTCGCCCAAAATATTTCGTCTTCCAAAATATCCAAACGCCAAAATCTCAAAATCAAAGCGGCCCTACAAAATCAGAATTTCTCCGTGGGCCCCACGTGACCATTTCCAAAAATAAAATTCCATAATTCTCTAATATTACAGAAGACCGAATACCAAATCTGGGAATCCAATTCCCATAAACGAACCTTTTTCCTTCACAAAAACCTAAACTTTTCCGTGGAAAAATCGCCTCTTTCTTCCTTTCCAATCTTTCTGTCGTATTCTCGTACGTACGTCCTCGCATACATACCCTGGAACTACGGGGTATAACATTACTTATCTTTCATAACATAATCCGACCCTTTATGGAGGGACGCATATACTACCCGGCCCAATCTGGGACGCGATCAAGTCACACAAATATCAAAGCGTGTCCGTGGAATCCCCCATCACTGCAGATACCATAAGTGTAAAATATAACCATGTGACGCGCTGTGGCATCCTACCTCACCGCCGGCGCATACATATACAACACATATATATATCTCGCCTGTGGATTCTGCCATCACCGCCGATCGTAAGTGTAAAATATAACTACGTGACGCGCGTGGCATCCTACCTCACCGCTTCTACAGCATACATATACAACATATATATATATATATATATATATATATATATATAACGTGGTCGCATGCCCCTAATCCTCATCGTATAAGCATGGCCATAACGTGCCCTCGGCGTCCTCATCGTATGTGCAGTGTCTTCGTGGGAGCTAGCCCGTGGAGTAATAATATAATATGCCCCTAATCCTCATCGTGGTACATGTCTTCATGGGGAGCTAGCCCATGGAGTAATAGTCGTACATAGCATGGTCGCATGCCCCGGAATCCCTCATCGTATAAGCATGGCCATGGGTAATAAAACAAATCCGGGAATCTAACCCGCCTCCTGGTCACATGCCCCGGAATCCCACATCGTATAAGCATGTCCAGGGATCAATCATAATGGAAGTATACCCGTGAAATCCCACATCACTGTCGGTACGTCCAAGTAAACTTACAATAAGACAGTCGGCCCTCCAACTGAGAGTCACGACAACGTAAACATATAATACTTGCACTCAAAGCTATCACAAGCAAACATAGGCAAGTTCATTAAACCTTTAGACTTCAATTTTTATAAACTCATGGCACTTTCGTTTCACACATAAAAATTCGGGAATTTAACCCAAAGTACTACGTGCTTACATTCTTTTCAAAAGACTCATTTTCATATAAATCCCCAAGATACTAACACCCGTAGTATCAAGGCTTGTTTACATTTTACCTAAGTCACTACACTTTTAGAAATACATTTCTCGGCTTCTAAATCAAGTGACTGATTTCCTTAAAACTTAAGCAATTAATGCTTTTAAATCCATTTGTCTTTCTTTATTTCAAAACATTTATCATTACTTAGAGTAAACCACTCTTTTAAATTTCCATAAAGCTATTATAACCCACTTCCCATAAAGTCGTTATACTAACTTTATACTTTAGGTAAATACATTCTTTTTATAACCAAGAGACTTATACTTTCGAAAACCAAGTATCGTATACTTTCAAAATACTTCAAGTCTCTTATCTTTTGGAATCTAGTTTCGTAGATCATAGTCTTAACACTTCATAACGTAAACTCTTTAAATTAAGCAACATATGCCTTATATGTGTGAATAGGTTATACTTGTTTATACTGATCTCATTAAAGCAGCCATGATCTAGAAAATGTAATACAATTTTGTCTTATCTTAGCTTCTATGCAGATGGATAATTCTACTTGTTTTAATATAATTTATCGTCATTACATTTTCCTTTATTAACGCTGCAATGGCTTGTTCGATACTTATTCTCATTTGCCGTAAATTAGCCAAGTCAACTTGGCTCCAAATACCTCCTAACGACTCTTACCAACATCCCCATAAGACTTGGTAAGAACTTAGGATAACTCAGACATAACCTTTACGTAGAGTAAATCAACATACATACTTCTTAACTTCTAAGAGTAGAAGGAAACATGAAATAATACCACATGTACATTCCATACATAGAATCATATCAAAAGAAGGGAGAGGTTCACATACCTCGCGACGATTATCGACAAATAGCAAAATGCTCCAAAGTACTTCAACCTTGATAGCTATTCCATCCTTCAAGTAGAACACGCTATACTTAATACTTCCACCTTTGCAAGCCCTTATAATTTCCAAGATTCAAAGTCGCTCCTTAGCAATTCTTAGCTCCTTTCCTTTACGCTCCAATCCGCTATATGAAGCTTTTAGAAGCTCACAACCAACTTCTCTTCCATTTTAAATCAAACCAATGCCTTATGTTTTCGCGTTGCGACTAACGTGAAAACACCGTTTTCCGAAATCTTTCTATTGAGATATCCTTACAATACCCTTAGGGACCTTGGGTTAAAGTCTTGTGGCTAAAGAACCACAAACGAAAATATTTTCTTGTTCAAACTAAGCAAACCCGAGAGCTTTCTATGGAACTCACAAGTTCTCTCAAATTTTTCTAAGTGTAAAATGCCAAGTCTTGCTACTTAGGATGATATATAACACATTGGAGGGTCTAGATTACAACACATGTTAAAATTGGATGAATGGGATCAAGCCAAGTGGCTCTTGACTTGGTCAACAATGTCAAACTCTAGCTTAGCAAGACTTTCTCATCTTTACAATTATCAAATGACCCTTTTGCCCTTGCATTAATTCGACCAAGGCATGTGGGAGGGGTGCCATGTGTCGCCCCCCCATTCGTCCATAAAATTCCGTAATCCTCGTGGGCCCCACAAAACGTAAAATTCCTCGGGTGGGCCCCACATGACCAAATCCGTAAAAATAAATTTCCATAATGATAATAAGTTCCATACTCTTCAAATAATGCCTTTTGAGAATCTAATTCTCACCAACGAACATTTTTTCTTTCCGACGTTCTTCCCCCCTTAGAAACATTCGTCCTCGAATGTTCTTTCGGAGTCCAATCCAATTAGATAGGGACATAGTCTCCTTTTACTGCACCCTTCATACTACATATGCCACCCATGGCCACATAACAATACTTATACTAAGATGTCAACCTTGGCACTCACGAAGCCAACTAGTCCATACTCATAATTGTTACACCCCGTAAGTCCAAGACTTGTATAAGAGAATGTACGTAAGGAATCAAGACTTGGAAATTAGTACGAAAGGAAGAATTGTTTTTCCGGCGGAAAATCTTCCGAACGTCGGAAAGGAAAAATGTTCGTTGTTGAGAATTGGATTCTCAAAGTGCATTATTTGAAGAGTATGGAACTCTTAACCTTATGGAAATTTATTTTTACGGATTTGGTCACGTGGGGCCCACCCGAGGAATTTTATGTTTTGCGGGGCCCACGAGGGTTACGGAATTTTATGTACGAATGAGAGGGCGACACGTGGCACCCCCACATTTGGTCTTGGGCGATTTTGGTAAGGGGTAAAATGGTCATTGACCATGGTAGAAGATAAGTCTTGCTAAGCTTGATAATATTGACCAAAGTCAACTTGTCACTTGTGTTTGATCCTAGTGAAACTCATCTTAGCCACCCATTTGTTTAAGTCTTAGCCCTCCAATGTGTTATATATACTACCCTAGTGCAAGACAAGGTCTTCAACACTTAGAAAAAAAATTAGAGAAACTCTTGTGCTTCACATAGACCTCTCGGATTTGCTCATTTCCACACAAAAAAAATTGTAGTTTTGATCCTTTGTTCACAAGACTTAAACCCAATGTCCCTAAGAGTATTGTAAGGATATCTCAATAGAAAGATTTCGGAAAAACGCCGTTTTCGTATTAGTCGCAAGGCGGAAGCTTAAGGAGTTCTTCAACTTTGAAGTTGGAACTTGAAGATGGGTTCTTCATAGGCTTCTAAGGAGTGCTTGGAGCGGATTGGAACTTAAGGAAAGGAGCTAAGAATTTCTAAGGCGCGACTTTGAATCTTGGAAATTTTAAGGGCTTATAAAGGTTGACACTTCTACGTACGGCGTATTCGGCTTAGCTTGTGGATTTAGCCGAAAAGGTATGTGAACTATCTCCTCTTCTAGAATGATTCCTTAAAATAAAGAAAGTATGTCCTCCTCCTTAAATGATCCATTCCTTGGTTGTATTTGGATTGCCTAATATAGAATTCGTTCTATGTACTCCCTTGATTGTACTTTGATGTTTAAATTGTAAGTTGTATAATCCTTTTCCTTAGTGAAGTTTGGATTCTTAAAAGTGAAAGTATTTTACTTAAAGTACTTAGAGTCTTGAAAAGGAAGTGGTTTCCAAACCTTTTGGCTAGTGCCTTAGTTCCAAAACCTAAGGGTTGTTGTAATGACTTTAGGGGAGTTAAAGGAGTGATTTACTTAATTGTTTTAAGAGAGGAGAAATGACATGATTTAAGAGAAGTAACTTGTTTTAAAGGTGTGAGTTACTTGAGGTTTAAAAGTAGAAGAAACTTGTTTTCTAAATATTAAGAGACGTGAAGTATTTTGAAAGTAGAAGAAACTTGATGTTATACCCCGTATTTCCAGAGTATGTACGTAAAGACGTACGTAGAAAATTTGAACTTGAGAATTAGGCTTGGCCGAATTAATTTTGTTCACAACACCCGGTTAGAGTCGTTTTTCTAAACGTTTTCCACGACTTTCGTAGGGAATTTCCGGCTATGTCATTTTTATTTTTGCGGATTTTTCGAGAGGCGAAACATTTTGGACCAACAAGAGGCGACACTTGTCACTCTCATTGGAACACCTTAGGCGGTAAAGGAGGTTGGCGAATGGCCATTGTTTGGTCGAGGGTTGGTAGGATATTTTGGTGGTAGATGGATAAGGTGCACTTGGCAAGATCTTGGCCTACACTTGCCTTGCACTTGGCAAGATCTTGGCCATTGGTTGGCCTTCACTGACCTATAAATACCCACCCCTGAAGACTAATTCATCCACAAAATTGCCTAAGTCTTGAAAGCTCTCCTTCTCCCTCCCTTGTGTTGAGTTCGGTAGAGCCCTCTCCCCTGGCCGAGAGTCCCCACTAGTGGGGTGGTAGGGTAGACATCCCCTCCTTGGGGTGCTAGCCGTGGGGTACCCCAGCCTAGTTGTCTTCGTATAATACCCCTCTTGGTAGAAATACTCTCAAAGTATTGTTATAATGCCCAAATTACCTTAGGTATACCTTGTAGTATTCTAAGGATATACTTATCTGAAAAATCCCGAAATACTATCATACTTCCCTTAGTCACAAAACCGAAACCCTAAGGAAAATCTCCATGGTTAGTTGGAGTAATAAGTAGAAGTTGGTTAGAACTTCTAAGGGTTGTTTGGAGCGGGTCGGAGCCTTGCGGAGTAGGAGCTAAATCTTGCTCGGGATCGACATTTAAACTCGGATAATTATGGGCTTATCGAGGTAAATATCTTGTCCTCTATTGTAATTGGAAATTACATGTTGTTAGACTATATAGTTGAAGTATACTATATATAGAACTGAACGTTGTTATCGTGATGTCTTTTGACTTAAGCTGAATAATAAGAAACCTTTTCGAAGAAAATCTTGTCTGTATTTACATAGGGTGTATCAGATGAGACTTGTGTAGCTTTTACGTGAGGTAGAATTGTGCGTCAGGTTAGATGTATGAACCCCCTGGTTGGCTTGATGGTAGGCCCCGATAGGAGAGGAGATTTCTGTTGTTGCGGGAGAGTCTTTGCCGAATTTTCGTAGAATGTTCACGAAGGGATCTAAATGTTAATAGCGCCTTGTGGCCTTATAGGTTGAAGTACTACGTGTGGCGCGATCTACTTGGCTTAAGGAGTAGCGACGGTTGGAAGTACTTGGGCGTTTTGCTATTAGTCGATACTCGTCGCGAGGTATGTGAACCTCTTCCTATCTCTTCTAGCATGATATGTGTGAACTATGTAGTACGATAGCGATACGTGTGCTAAATGTATTTGATTGGTTTAAAACATAAAGTGTTATAACGACTTTATGGGAAGTTGGTTATAACGACTTTATGTTGGTAAGAAAATACTTGTGGTTTTAAAAGGTAAGCGATCTGAACTATAAGCGGCTTGTTATGTGTTAATAAAGAACTTGAAGTATTTCAAAAGATTTTTGAATCATTTCAAAGAAGAAGTAATACTTGGTTTTGAAAACTTAAGAGTTATACTAGCTTTATGGGAAGTTAGGTAATAACGGCTTAAGAATGTTTCTTGATTTGAAATCGAGAATGTGTATCGACAAACCACCGCAGCGTTAATAAAAGGAAATGTTTTGTGATTTAGTATTATTAAAATCGGTAGAAACTTCCATCTGCGTAGAAGCTAAGATGAGACAAAATGATGTTTCTAGATCATGGTTCTTTGTAATAAGATTGCTATAAACAAGAATATCCTACTCACATATAAGACTTATGTTTCTCAGATAGTTTAAAGGAGAATTGTATTCTTAAATGAATAAGACTATGAACTACGAAACCTTTCTAAAATAAGAAACGTGAACATTTGAAATTACGCAAACTTGGACGTTTGGATAATAATGTTGTTACTTGATTTTACAAAGATAAGTGTTTTGATTCACTTCAAAAGATAATCACTCTATTTTCATATACTACGGGTATTGTGTGACTTTTGTGAAAGTAACGTATCTTTAAAAAAAGTTAATGTATGAAGTACTTTGGGGATAGAAACCCGAACATGTTGACATATAGTAGAAAGTACCTTGTGTGTATAACTTGATTGTGTTGGTTTGTGATAGCCTTGTAATACCTTCGTGATGCTTTGATAAGTAATCATATTAGGATGCTACGTGTGTTAGTATTCGTGACGTTGGTGTAAAGGGTTTTCCCTTGATTGTGCTTATGTTGTTTAAACGATAAACCGTTATGTTGGTATTATACCACTCGCGTGTTTCGGGGTTAAGCCGCCCTCCGCGGGGTAGACTCGGTGATGCAGGACAATGATTCGAGAATACCTCATGCGGGTCACGGGGCCTATGCGAGCTACGAGAGTTCGAGTTAGTGTCGCGGCCTTTATGGTCATGCGGTGCATGTGGCCATGCGGTGCGAGTCGGGGCGATGCGGGAGTAGCTACCCTCGATGCGGGGTTATACCTCATGCGGGCCTATGAGATTGGCCTATGCGGCTGCGGGAGTTCGGTGGCTAGACGCGCACATTTGATATTGCGAGCGGCGACCGGCTTTGATCATGTGGCGGTGCAGACGGATATCATGATATATTTTATGACCTTGTTAGTCTTGTAGGTGTTAGTAGTCGGCTATGCCTTCGCATTTACCGTCTTGTTTTAATTGGACACAGTGGGACCCATTGTTCATATGTATTCCTTGGTGCTTTTCTATCATTATTGGCGTGATGAGGAAGGTATTCATGGGCATGATTGATGTTGTGGGCGTGAGACCCATTGTTATATCGAGTGATGACTTGAGGCGTGAGTCCACGACTTGATATATCGCTTATTTGTTGTGAATCGTAGTTTGGTTATCATACATGTCTCCGCTTTATATAGACTACTATGATTTCATTTCTGATATTTTGATTTCACATACTGCATTTTTGTTATCGACCTCCTTGAAGTGCGTTCATCTGCGCGAGTAAAGGTACACGATCGTTGATCCTCACTCTTAGGGTCACGATTCGGCGTTTGGGAAAGCTCCGTTTCTCGGAGGCTTATCTTGGTATAGTCCCGTCGTTGTAGGTATTTACATTCGAGGTATGGCGGCCTGTCCGCCATTGTTGTCATATCATTTCTTAAGTGCATGTAATCTTTGTTGTGGCGGGGTTTGTAAAAAGGATTAAAGCTCATTTGTAAGAGTTGTTATTTATATATATCGAAAGGCAAGTTTTCCTCAGTTCTTGTTTTGTACTTCATTTGTTTCATGTATGTGTTTTATGTTCCGATTACTCGATGTTGTATCACTAGGGTGCCGGGGTAAGGCACGATCCACGCCCAGTTGGTCGTGACAAAAGTGGTATCGAGCGATTAATCCTCGAAAGTGTCTCTGACCGTATCGATGAAGTCTTGATTATCGGTGTGTTGTGCACCACACCAATAATCGAGGCTATAAGATATTTAGGATTGGTTTCTATTTCTTCTCACTCGAGATCGTGCCTTAGAGTTGTGTTGTAAGTTGAACCTCTAACGTATTTCTTTCCACTTACCGCTATGCCTCGCGTAGAAAACCGGGCCCAGAGGGCAAGCGGCGAGGAGGCTGCGAGTAAGTCTGAGAGGGTTACGTGGGCACAGGCCCATTATCACCTTGGGTGGTGCTTCATTCGGGAGTTCTGCGGCGTCGCTAGCCCAATGAGTTTAGCCGCAGCGGCCGGTTCCTCTGCGGCCCACGATGTTTGGACCTTGATTCCTGGCCGGAAGCAGAGAATATAGATTGCGAAAAGACAACCTGTTACTAGCTATGGATTTGGCTACGAGAGTGTACCGATGTCTGCGCGAGTCTTGATGAATATCAACGAGAAGGTTGTGCAAAGTAAGTTCTTGATTAGGCTTGAGCATGGCTGTGTAGGGCTTATGCCGCAGCGGTAGAAACGTAGAGATCGACGGGTTAACCAGGGCGAAGAGGGCGAGTAGCAAGGTCCTTTAGTAACTTTCGAGTCAAGTCACCTCGCGTGATTAGATTATGCACATCCACGATCTGAAAAGTCCTCGCGGGGTTCGGGGCGTTCGAGGTATCAGGAGTTGGTGAGCCCGAGCTTAGGTTCTGATCCTGCGAAGGTTCGGCCATCCGGATTGATTTTTCGGTGTTCCGCGGTGTAGCGGGCGTCATCTCGAGAATGTCGTCTTTTAGTTGGTACTTGTTGTACTATGGCCGTCGGTGCGATGTCGAAAGAGTGTCCTTGCGGGAGGACTTAGCCTTGAGGATCGGTGGGTAGTTTGTCATCTTCTTAGCTTTGCGCCTGCAGGCGAGGTTTGATTAGAACGACTAAGGGAGTGAAGCGATGAATATAGATATATCCTTAACCCTCTAGAGATCTGTATGTGTGTTAAGGTGAGTATATCTTAAGTGCTATGTGTTACGATAGCGGTGTGTTAGTTGTGATTAGAAATCATGGTGGGTTAGCCGAGTAAGATTTTGGGGATAGAGAAGGTGTGAGCCTTAGAGTTTTATACGTAGAGACCTTAGAGGTAAGGCCATCTCGAGTAAAAGATGTATTGTTTATGTTTGACCACTTATAGGAGTGCATAGTGCACGTGAGTTATGTTGTGGGATTAGTCCCCGAGTAGTGTGGAATGAAAGAGGGTAGTTGAGCTAAGAAGACCGCTAGGTTTTCGTGCGTGATTAGTGAGAGTTTTCCTTGAGGAGCTAGCGTTTGGCGTTGCGGGTCGGGTTGAGGCCACGTTGCGGGTCAACCCGCGGCATGTTTGGTGGTGGGGTCGGTTGTGGTGGTCGCCTTGTGGTAGGTCACGAGGGTGTTAGGCGAGTTTAGTTAACCAACGTCACGATTTCATGAACGATTCGACCGATGGTTGGGCGAGGAGTCACCGTGTTGTCTTCAGCAAAGGCCGTTTACTCGGCGGAGGTTATGCGAGATGATATATCGAGAAAAGTTGTAAAGTTGCACGAGGTTCCTACCTTCACCTTATGTCGAGCAGTGGAGCCAGTTGCGGTTTCTTTTACGGAGGTTTTACGAGCAAGGTTAGGAACTCGAGTAAGTCTCGAGAATCACATTCGCCCTCGGGCGGTGTTTGGATTTCGAGGATAGTTGCGAGAATTGTTGTCTCTGTTGAAGAGTGTTTAAGCTACCATTTCGGTGTTCGGATGTCGCCTTATGAAGCCTTGTAGGGGCGGATGTGTGAGTCGCGGTCGATTGGTTCGATGTTGGAAGGATTGGATAGTTGGTTCGAGCTTGTTCCGGTCCGTGGATAGAGTAAAGCTTGTCTAGAAGAGGTTAGCGGCTCGGAGAAATCGTGCGGATAATCGGCGATGGCGCTTAGAGTTCGAGTTGACGGTCGGTCTTCTTGAAAGTACCACCGGGGTGGGTGTGACGAGTTTTGGAATACTGAGAGGAACTTAGCCCGAGTTACTTTGGGCCTTTGAGTCCATGTGAAGAATAGGCGGGTTGCCTATATGTTAGCTTTTGCCGTCCGACTTAGGAGGCGGTATGTCCGATCTTCGTATTGTTATGATCGGGAAAGTATCGGAGATCCATCAGTGTTCGATTAATGATGACCACGTTAGAGATAGTAACCGAGTTTTGGAAAGCGACGATGTCGAAATGTGGTAAGAGTTCGAGTGTCTGGCGACCTCGGGGATCGCATGTAGTCCGGTACCATTTGTTGGGTCGCCGGAGTGACACTAGAACCTCGCGGTAAAGTGACAAAAGTAGTATCGGGAAGAAGCGAGCATGTATGGCGAGCATTGATGTGACCATTTCTTTTGTTTGGAAAAAGTGTGGAAGAAGTATATTTTAGACCCCGGAGAGAGGTGTTTGTGGTGATGTTAGAGGTGATTCCTCGTGGACTTGGATGTAAGTATTTTGCGCAGTTGTTTCTGTGGCCATTGTGGCAGGATTGTTTCGTAAGTATGGTAGTGAAGACTATACTGGCGCACGTTTGTTTTGAGACTTAGAAGGAACATTCGGGACGAATGTTTCTAAGGAGGGGAGAATGTTATACCCCGTATTTCGAGTATATGCGTAAAGGCGTGCGTAGAAAATTTGAACTTGAGAATTAGGCTTGGCGAATTAATTTTGTTCACAACACGGTTAGAGTCGTTTTTACGAAGCGTTTCCACGACTTTCGTAGGGAATTTCGGCTATGTCATTTTTATTTTTGCGGATTTTTAGAAAGGCGAAACATTTTGGACCAACAAGAGGCGACACTTGTCACCTCATTGGAACCTTAGGCGGTAAGGAGGGTTGGCGAATGGCCATTGTTTAGTCGAGGGGTTGGTAGGATATTTTGGTGGTAGATGGATAAGGTGCACTTGGCAAGATCTTGGCCTACACTTGCCTTGCACTTGGCAAGATCTTGGCCATTGGTTGGCCTTCACTTGACCTATAAATACCCACCCTGAAGACTAATTCATCCACAAAATTGCCTAAGTCTTGAAAGCTCTCCTTCTCCCTCCCTTGTGTTGAGTTCGCCGAGAGCCCCTCTCCCCACTTGGCCGAGAGTCCCCACAGTGGGGTAGGCCGAGAGGTAGACATCCACTCCTTGGGGTGCTAGCCGTGGGGTACCACTAGCCTAGTTGTCTTCGTATAATACCCCACTCTTGGTAGAAATACTCTCAAAGTATTGTTATAATGCCCAAATTACCTTAGCCAGTATACCTTGTAGTATTCTAAGGATATACTTATCTGAAAAGCCAGAAATACTATCATACTTCCTTAGTCACAAAACCGAAACCCTAAGGAAAATCTCCATGGTTAGTTGGAGTAATAAGTAGAAGTTGGTTAGAACTTCTAAGGGTTGTTTGGAGGCGGGTCGGGCCTTGCGGAGTAGGAGCTAAACCTTGCTCGGGATCGACATTTAAACTCGGATAATTATGGGCTTATCGAGGTAAATATCTTGTCCTCTATTGTAATTGGAAATTACATGTTGTTAGACTATATAGTTGAAGTATACTATATATAGAACTGAGCGTTGTTATCGGCAATGTCTTTTGACTTAAGCTGAATAATAAGAAACCTTTTGAAAGAAAATCTTGTTGTATTTACATGGGTGTATTCTGATGAGACTTGTGTAGCTTTTACGTGAGGTAGAATTGTGCACGTCCAGGTTAGATGTATGAACCCCTGGTTGGCTTGATGGCAGGCCAGATAGGAGAGAGGAGATTCTACATTGTTGCGGGGAGGTCTGCGAATTTTACGTAGAATGTTCTCTGAAGGGATCTAAATGTTAATAAAGCGCCTTGTGGCCTTATAGGTTGAAGTACTACGTGTGGCGCGATCTACTTGGCTTAGGAGTAGCCATGGCGGTTGGAAGTACTTGGGCGTTTTGCTATTAGTCGATACTCGTCGCGAGGTATGTGAACCTCTTCCTATCTCTTCTAGCATGATATGTGTGAACTATGTAGTGCGGTGAGCGTCATGTGCTAAATGTATTTGATTGGTTTAAAACATAAAGTGTTATAACGGCTTTATGGGAAGTTGGTTATAACGACTTTATGTTGGTAAGAAAATACTTGTGGTTTTAAAAGGTAGCGATCTGAACTATAAGCGGCTTGTTATGTGTTAATAAAGAACTTGAAGTATTTCAAAAGATTTTTGAATCATTTGAAAGAAGAAGTAATACTTGGTTTTGAAAACTTAAGAGTTATACTAGCTTTATGGGAAGTTAGGTAATAACGGCTTAAGAATGTTTCTTGATTTGAATCGAATGTGTATCGACAAACCAACTGCGGCGTTAATAAAGGAAATGTTTTGTGATTTAGTATTATTAAAATCGGTAGAAACTTCCATCTGCATAGAAGCTAAGATGAGACAAAATGATGTTTCCTAGATCATAATTTCTTTGTAATAAGATTGCTATAAACAAGAATATCCTACTCACATATAAGACTTATGTTTCTCGGATAGTTTAAAGGAGAATTGTATTCTTAAATGAATAAGACTATGAACTACTGAAACCTTTCTAAAATAAGAAACGTGAACATTTGAAATTAGGCAAACTTGGGCGTTTGGATAATAATGTTGTTACTTGATTTTACAAAGATAAGTGTTTTGATTCAACGAAAGATAATCACTCTATTTTCATATACTACGGGTATTGTGTGACTTTTGTGAAAGTAACGTATCTTTTAAAAAAGTTAATGTATGAAGTACTTTGGGGATAGAAACCGAACATGTTGACATATAGTAGAAAGTACCTTGTGTGTATAACTTGATTGTGTTGGTTTGTGATAGCCTTGTAATACCTTCGTGATGCTTTGATAAGTAATCATATTAGGACGCTACGTGTGTTAGTGATACGTAGCGTTGGTGTAAAGGGGTTTTCCTCGATTGTGCTTATGTTGTTTAAGCGATAAACCGTTATGTTGGTATTATACCACTCACCGTGTTTCGGGGTTAAGCGCCTCCGACGCGGGGTAGACTCGGTGATGCAGGACCATGATTCGAGAATACCTCATGCGGGTCTGGGGGCTATGCTTGAGCTACGAGAGTTCGAGGTTAGTGTGCGGCCTTTATGGTCATGCGTGCATGTGGCGTGCGGTGCGAGTCGGGGCGATCTTGGGAGTAGCTACCCTCGATGCGGGGTTATACCTCATACGGGCCTATGAGATTGGCCTATGCGAGCTGCGGGAGTTCGGGGCTAGGCGCACATTTGATATTGCGAGCGGCGACCGGCTTTGATCATGTGACGGTGCAGGCGGATATCATGATACATTTATGACCTTGTTAGTCTTGTAGGTGTTAGTAGTCGGCTATGCCTTCGCACTTACCGTCTTGTTTTAATTGGACACGGTGGGACTGTTGTTCATATGTATTCCTTGGTGCTTTTCTATCATTATTGCGGCGGATGAGGAAAGGTATTCGCGGGCATGATTGATGTTGTGGGCGTGAGACCCGTTGTTATATCGGAGTGATGACTGAGGCGTGAGTCCACGACTTGATATGATCGCTTATTTGTTGTGAATCGTAGTTTGGTTATCATACATGTCTCTGCTTTATATAGACTACTATGATTTCATTCTGATATTTTGATTTCCACATACTAAATTTTTGTTATCTTGACCTCGCCCGAGGCTGCGTTCAATCTGCGAGTAAAGGTACACCAGTCGTTGATCCTCGCTCTTAGGGTCACAGTTCAGCGTTTGGGAAAGCTCCGTTTCTCCGGAGGCTTATCTTGGTATAGTCCCCTATCGTTGTAGGTATTTACATTCAGGGGTATGGCGGGGCCCTGTCCCGCCATTGTTGTCATATCATTTCTTAGAGGTCTGTAGTACTGTTGTGGGCAGGGTTTGTAAAAAGGATTAAACTGTTCATTTGTAAGAGTTGTTATTTATATATATGCCGAAAGGTAAGTTTTCCTCAGATTACTGTTTTGTACTTCATTTGTTTCATGTATGTGTTTTATGTTCCGCTGATTACTCTGATGTTGTATCACTAGGGTGCCCGGGGTAAGGCACCAGTCACGGGCCCAGGTTCGGGTCGTGACACTTGATTTGTAAGTATGTGATACTTGGTTTTAAGTATAAGTCTCTTGGTTATAAAAAGGAATGAATATGTCTAAAACCATAAAGGGTTATAACGGCTTTATGGGAAGTTGGTTATAACGGCTTTATGGAAGGTTAAGAAAGTTGGCTATTTTGATTATTAGGCATAAGTTGCCTAGATTGTGAAAATTTGAAGTTACTTGATTTCAAGCTTTGAAATAAGTTTTCTAAAAGTGTAGTAACTTACTTTGAATAAAATAGACACACCTTGATACTACGGGTGTTAGTATCTTGGGGTTTTACATAAAAATGAGTCTTTTGAAAAGAATGTACGTACGTAGTACTTTGGCTTGATTAATTGAGAATTATTCTATGTGTGCCTTGATAAGTACTTTGGCTTGGGTAATTGAGAATTATTCTATGTGTGCCTTGATAAGTACTTTGGCTTGGGTAATTGAGAATTATTCTATGTGTGCCTTGATAAGTACTTTGGCTTGATTAATTGAGAATTGCCCATGTGTGCTGGTGATAGCCTTTGAGTGCAAGTATTATGTTTTATTACGTTGCCGCGACTCTCGGTTGGAGGTCATTTGTCTTGTTGTAAGTTACTTGGGCGTCTGCAAGCGGTGATGTGGGATTCCACGGGTATGCTTCCGTTATTTGTAGTACTTGGGTTAAATTCCCGGATTTTTATAAAAGACATGGTAGTGCTTATGTTTTGTTTGATGGTCAGTTGAGCTAGGGTAAGAGTATAAATGAGGGGTAAACCCCCAAGACATTATACCACCTTCTCCAGGGTAAGAGTATAAATGACGGGTAAACCCCCAAGACGTTATACCACCTGCTTTACCACCTTCTCCAGGGTAAGAGTATAAATGAGGGGTAAACCCCCAAGACGTTATACCACCTACTTGACCACCTTCTCCAGGGTAAGAGTATAAATGAGGGGTAAACCCCCAAGACGTTATACCACCTGCTTTGATTGATATTATGGGCGTGAGACCCATGGTTATATTTTAGTAATGACTTTGAGGGCATGCGTCCCTGACTTGATATGACTGTTTATGTATTGTGTATTGTAGGTTGGCTATCATACATGTCTCTTGTTTTGTTAGACGGTTATGATTTCATTACAATATTTACTGTTTCACATACTTGGTACATTCTTGTCTTGACCTCGCCCGGGCTGCGTTCATCTGCATGAGTTTAGGTACGTTGTTTGGTGATCGGCATGTGTAGGACCCTACTCAGAGTTTTGGATAGCTCCTTCTGTTCGGGAGTTTATCTTTTTGGTATAAGTTCTTTCACTACAGGCTTTTGTACGGTTATGGGTATGGCGGGGCCTTGTCCCGTCATATTTCAGTAAAACTCTTAGAGGTCTGTATTCATATGTGGGATTGGACTCATGTACAGTGTAATGTCTTTTATTATGTATATTATATGGCAGCCTTATCGGCTTTGCCCTTGTACGTATGTTGGTTGAAAAAAAAAGGGGTGTTATTTAAATTCCGCAGTTTGCTTAGTTGTTAAGGTAGAAGGGTGCCCAGGTAGGGCACCAGTCATGGGCCCGGGGTTCGGGGCGTGACAGAGTGGTATCAGAGCAGCCAGTCCTCAGAATGTCTACAGACCGTGTCTAGTAGAGTCTTGATTATCGGTGTGTTGCACGCCACACCCATAAACAGGAGGCTACAGGACATTTAGGAGTTGGTTTCTATTCTTCTCACTCTAAGATCGTGCCATAGAGCTGTGTTAGTAAGATAATTCCTCTCTGACGTGATTTTGTGTTCTGATTATGCCTCGAGAGGCAACGGCCGCCCGAGAAGGGCAAAGGAGTAGCGAGAGCTACTAGTCGGACTCGAGAGTTGATAGGGCTTATGCCGAGGTATCTGGATGTTGTTCGCGATCGGCGAGTTCTTGCGCGAGTTTTGAGGCCCAGCACGAGCCTCGGTTTCTCGATTAGGAGAAGACTATAGGGTCATGGGGGAAGCGGTTATGTTATTGACCAAGATAGCGATGCTACAGTTTCATCAGCGGGAGGTTATTCGGCCCGATGCAAGCGGTGTCAGAGGAGTAGAGGCAACGTGGAGATCGGCGTAAGAGGCTAGGCCGGTTGGTTATCGGTGAGTTTTTGGACGGCGGCCTCGGCGAGTGAGATATTCGTCGACCTACCCGGTACATACCCCAGCTCACGGGTGGGAGTTTGGACCCAAGGTATTTAGGAGCGGTCAGAGCTCCAGAGGTTGAGTTCTCGGAGGAGCAGAGGATTTTCTCGATCGAGGCCACTTTTCCTCGGTGTTTGGATATAGTAAGTGTCATTTGGGAAATGTCGTTATGGCACAGTCTTTGTTTTTATTGTGGCCGTCGGGCCATATACTGAGGTGATGTCCTTTTAGAAGTGGCACCGGTGAGGTGGCTCGGCTATGAGCGATGGTTGATTCCTTTCCTCGCGGTGTCGTCTCCGAGCGGGGTGTTCACGGGTCATCCATTTGTGGTAGAGTCGGGGTGGAGTTTATAGTTCGGCGGTCCTTGAACGCATAGATGACGTGACTCATGGGCGGGATCGAGAAGCGACATCGCGTGGGGTTCTGGTATATCTTGATTCTTTTGAATCATACGTGCATTGATAGATTCAGATTTCGCCCTAGCATATATGTTTTCCCTTTGTTGCTAGCAGTTGTAAGTGATAGTACCCCAGAGGTAGGAATACTTTGATTAGTAAAGTGAAAAATTAAGAATGTTGACAAGAATGGTAAGTGAACTGAGACTATAGTTGTGTAGAGTTCACAAGTTGTAATTGCCCATGTGATGTAAGACCAATAGGGAAGAATGTACGGTAGAAATACTTCGACCTATGTGACAAACCTCTAGTGAATAGGGGGTTAGGGTGAGAAGTACCTTGAGATAAGAGAGAGTTTTAGTTCAGACTAAGAATGAGAAGTTAAGGGTGACGATGAGTCGGGTTATGGACTCCTTTCGGGTCAACCGATAGTATGGAATGGGGTGATCTTAGTTGGTAATAGTCCCGCTATGTGATAGGGTCCCGGGGATGCAAGGCCCAAGTCTAGTTGATCGTGGTACGAGTTCGTGGATGCGTTCCACCGGAATCAGGTCGTAAGGACTAAGAAGAGCCTTAACGGGAATGTATGTAGCATAATGGCCAAGTTTGGATAGTAACTCCAAGGATTGGAGGACAGAAACAATATTTGAGATTTTGTACGTGTACTAAATAAGTTTGGAAGTACGAGAAAGTATGACAAGTAAGGAAAGAAAGGAACCTCTAAGGATCCCGTGTTTTAGAAGACTGTAACCTTCGAGTTTTGTGAGGAGGGGTCGTGGACGGAAGGTCCATTGATATGTTTATGTATGTTGTGGTGGCCATGTGTGGCATCGTTAGTCTTGTGGAAGTATTGATTGATAGGCATAGTATAGAGATTGTGCCGGAGTTTGTATAGCCTGACAACCGACTAAGAACATTCGGGGACGAATGTTTCTAAGGGGGGAAGAATGTTACACCCCGTAAGTCCAAGACTTGTATAAGAGAATGTACGTAAGGAATCAAGACTTGGAAATTAGTACGAAAGGAAGAATTGTTTTTCCGGCGGAAAATCTTCCGAACGTCGGAAAGGAAAAATGTTCGTTGTTGAGAATTGGATTCTCAAAGTGCATTATTTGAAGAGTATGGAACTCTTAACCTTATGGAAATTTATTTTTACGGATTTGGTCACGTGGGGCCCACCCGAGGAATTTTACGTTTTGCGGGGCCCACGAGGGTTACGGAATTTTATGGACGAATGAGAGGGCGACACGTGGCACCCCCACATTTGGTCTTGGACGATTTTGGTAAGGGGTAAAATGGTTATTGACCATGGTAGAAGATAAGTCTTGCTAAGCTTGATAATATTGACCAAAGTCAACTTGCCACTTGTGCTTGATCCTAGTGAAACTCATCTTAGCCACCCATTTGTTTAAGTCTTAGCCCTCCAATGTGTTATATATACTACCCTAGTGCAAGACAAGGTCTTCAACACTTAGAAAAAAATTAGAGAAACTCTTGTGCTTCACATAGACCTCTCGGGTTTGCTCATTTCCACACAAAACAATTTGTAGTTTTGATCCTTTGTTCACAAGACTTAAACCCAATGTCCCTAAGGGTATTGTAAGGATATCTCAATAGAAAGATTTCGGAAAAACGACGTTTTCGTATTAGTCGCAAGGCGGAAACTTAAGGAGTTCTTCAACATGGAAGTTGGAACTTGAAGATGGGTTCTTCATAGGCTTCTAAGTAGTGCTTGGAGCGGATTGGAACTTAAGGAAAGGAGCTAAGAATTGCTAAGGCGCGACTTTGAATCTTGGAAATTTTAAGGGCTTATAAAGGTTGACACTTCTACGTACGGCGTATTCGGCTTAGCTTGTGGATTTAGCCGAAAAGGTATGTGAACTATCTCCTCTTCTAGCATGATTCCTTAAGATAAAGAAAGTATGTCCTACTCCTTAAATGATCCATTTCTTGGTTGTATTTGGATTGCCTAATATAGAATTCGTTCTATGTACTCCCTTGATTGTACTTTGATGTTTAAATTGTAAGTTGTATAATCCTTTTCCTTAGTGAAGTTTGGATTCTTAAAAGTGAAAGTATTTTACTTAAAGTACTTAGAGTCTTGAAAATGAAGTGGTTTCCAAACCTTTTGGCTAGTGCCTTAGTTCCAAAACCTAAGGGTTGTTGTAATGACTTTAGGGGAGTTAAAGGAGTGATTTACTTAATTGTTTTAAGAGAGGAGAAATGACATGATATAAGAGAAGTAACTTGTTTTAAAGGTGTGAGTTGCTTGAGGTTTAAAAGTAGAAGAAACTTGTTTTCTAAATATTAGGAGACTTGAAGTATTTTGAAAGTAGAAGAAACTTGATTTGTAAGTATGTGATACTTGGTTTTAAGTATAAGTCTCTTGGTTATAAAAAGGAATGAATATGTCTAAAACCATAAAGGGTTATAACGGCTTTATGGGAAGTTGGTTATAACGACTTTATGGAAGGTTAAGAAAGTTGTCTATTTTGATTATTAGGCATAAGTTGCCTAGATTGTGAAAATTTGAAGTTACTTGATTTCAAGCTTTGAAATAAGTTTTCTAAAAGTGTAGTAACTTACTTTGAAAAAAATAGACACACCTTGATACTACGGGTGTTAGTATCTTGGGGTTTTACATAAAAATGAGTCTTTTGAAAAGAATGTACGTACGTAGTACTTTGGCTTGATTAATTGAGAATTATTCTATGTGTGCCTTGATAAGTACTTTGGCTTGGGTAATTGAGAATTATTCTATGTGTGCCTTGATAAGTACTTTGACTTGGGTAATTGAGAATTATTCTATGTGTGCCTTGATAAGTACTTTGGCTTGGGTAATTGAGAATTATTCTATGTGTGCTTTGATAAGTACTTTGGCTTGGGTAATTGAGAATTATTCTATGTGTGCCTTCATAAGTACTTTGGCTTGATTAATTGAGAATTGCCCATGTGTGCTGGTGATAGCCTTTGAGTGCAAGTATTATGTTTTATTACGTTGTCGCGACTCTCGGTTGGAGGGCCGGCTGTCTTGTTGTAAGTTACTTGGACGTACCGACAGTGATGTGGGATTCCACGGGTATGCTTCCGTTATTTGTAGTACTTGGGTTAAATTCCCGGATTTTTATAAAAGACATGGTAGTGCTTATGTTTTTTTTGATGGTCAGTTGAGCTAGGGTTAGAGTATAAATGAGGGGTAAACCCCCAAGACATTATACCACCTTCTCCAGGGTAAGAGTATAAATGAGGGGTAAACCCCCAAGACGTTATACCACCTGCTTTACCACCTTCTCCAGGGTAAGAGTATAAATGAGGGGTAAACCCCCAAGACGTTATACCACATGCTTGACCACCTTCTCTAGGGTAAGAGTATAAATGAGGGGTAAACCCCCAAGACGTTATACCACCTGCTTTGATTGATATTATGGGCGTGAGACCCATGGTTATATTTTAGTAATGACTTTGAGGGCATGCGTCCCTGACTTGATATACTGTTTATGTATTGTGTACTGTAGGTTGGCTATCATACATGTCTCTTGTTTTGTTAGACGGTTATGATTTCATTCTGATATTCTTGTTTCACATACTTGGTACATTCTTCTTGACCTCGTTCGGAAATGCGTTCATGCCGCAGTTTAGGTGCGTTGTTTGTTGATCGGCGGTGTAGGACCTGCTCGAGTTTTGGATAGCTCCTTCCGTTCGGAGTTTATCTTTTGGTATAAGTTCTTTCGATCTGAGGCTTTTATGCGGTTATGGATGCAGCGGGGCCTTGTCCGTCATATTTCGATAAAACTCTTAGAGTGCGTATTCATATGTGGGATTGGACTCGTATGCAGTGTAGTGTCTTTTATTATGTATATTATATGGCGACGCATCGGCTTTGCCCTTGTACGTATGTTGGTTGAAAAAAAAAAGGGTGTTATTTAAATTCCGCAGTTTGCTTAGTTGTTAAGGTAGAAGGGTGCCCAGGTAGGGCACCAGTCACGGGCCCGGGGTTCGGGGCGTGACAATAATGACCTCAAAGTCTGTCGTAATCATCTCTACAAGGTCTACTAGGGTCTGACGGCTGTATAATCACCGGGCAATTCTCATATACTCGCTCAGCTACCACCCCAAACACTCACGGGTGTAGTTACCTCGAAAGGTTCTTATGGATTCAGGCTCTACTCCTTTACACTTGGTTGCTATCTTTCTTACTGGTCGTACTCTTTCCATACTTCCAACTCATACTAGCATACATACATAACTTCCATACCGATTCTGGCCTCTAATCTTTGGAGTCACTCTATAAAACAATATAAGGCCATTTCCGGCTTTCACGACCTGGTTCCGGTGGAACGCCTCCACGAACCCGTAAAACAATTAACTAGACTTGGGCCTTGCACCCTTGTGATCCTGTCACGTAGCGAAACTACTACCAACTGATCCCCCTCCATTTCAGGCTATGGGGCGACCCGCAATAGGTCCTCACCCCGTCCCATCGTCCCACCGTCGCACTTAACTGTTATTCTTCTTCTATAATAAATCTTTCTACCCGAGAAAACCTTGTACATCTAAGGTCTCAACGGTCATCAATATTCTTAGGCTCGCAATTTCCATGCTCCAAGAATACCTTATCAGTCCCCCCGTAACCGGGTACAATAACTTCTCATAATACCATAATCGTGTCGTCTTGATCACAACAACCCTTACTTACTCTATACGGACCTCATCCGTACCATTCTCTTAAGCCTACCACGTAGCTTAATATATTAACATGGTATTACATTAAGTTTCTTAACATGACTTCTTAAGGGTCCACTGCCTTATCAGACAGTTCATCCTTTCCCAACTATCTCAAAATAAAACACAAGATCTTGGCGAGAATTCATTAACTGTTCCATATCTTCCCGGTATCTAGTTAGTCTTTACCAACTCCTGGTAATCTAAAATCATTCTAGGCAACACGCGTCTGACCCTCATACATAACTCCGTATAGATGTATGTCACAATACCAACTATACTATAATCATTACCAACCTGGATACGCAATACACATAGTCCTCCCTGGGTCACTGTTGCCTTTCTCGTAGCTGCAATCAACATAACTCGTTAGGGAGAGACGACCCTAACAACACAGCTCTATCGCACGATCTCAGAGTGAGAAGAATGGAAACCAATCCTAAATGTCCTGCAGCCTCCTGATTATGGATGTGGTGCACAACACACCGATAATCAAGACTCTACTAGACACGGTCTGTAGACACTTTCCGAGGACTAGCGCTCGATACCACTTTTGTCACGACCCGACCCGAGCGCGGCGGTGCCCTACAGGCACCGCCTAATCATATAACATAATAAAACTGCGGAAGATAAATAACACTCATTTTTTTTTAAACCAAGGCCAAGCCGATAAGGCTGCCATAATATAAATCACCCAAAAAGGGCTTACACTATCCAAAAATGTAATTACAACTCTAACGATCCGGCCACGTGTGAATACGGACCTCTAAGATTTGAACAAATACTATGACGGGACAAGGCCGCCCGTGCCCTGAATATACATAGCCATGACAACTCGGAACATTGGAGCCATCTCAAAATCTTTGAACCGGGATCCTAAGCTCGCGAATCCACAATGTACCTAAACTGCGGACATGAACGCAGCCTCCGAAGAAATCGATCTAACAGCAGAATATGGAGCGGAAAATAAGTGCGATAAACAAATCATAATCTGTACAAAAGAATGGCGAGGCAAGTATAAAAGGGTACATACGGATCCTACCGTGTCATTACCATCTCATGAACTTAATCGCATCATTATCTTTTCCATTCCATTAAGAGTTATAGCCAAATCTTACGTACATACTTAGGAGAAATCATTAAGTTCATTACCATATAACTTACTTATCTTTCATAACATAATCCGACCCTTTATGGAGGGACGCATATACTACCCGACCCAATGCGGGGGCGATCAAATCACACAAATATCAAAGCGTGCGTGGAATCCCCATCACCGTAGCGATCATAAGTGTAAAATATAACCATGTGACGCGCCCGTGGCATCCTACCTCACTGTCGGCGTACACATATACAACACATATTTATATCTCCTTCCCGTGGAATCCCACATCACTGCCGACATTCATAAGTGTAAAATATAACCATGTGACGCGCCTGTGGCATCCTACCTCACTGTCGGCGTACACATATACAACACACACACATATATATATATATATATATATATAACGTGGCCACATGCCCCGGAATCCCTCATCGTATAAGCATGTCCATAACGTGCCCTCCCTCATCGTAGGTGCATGTCTTCATGGGGAGCTAGCCCATGGAGTAATAATATAACATGCCCCCGGAATCCCTCATCGTGGGTACATGTCTTCATGGGGAGCTAGCCCATGGAGTAATAGTCGTACATAGCATGGTCGCATGCCCCGGAATCCCTCATCGTATAAGCATGGCCATGGGTAATAAAACAAATCCGGGAATCTAACCCGCCTCGGTCACATGCCGGAATCCCACATCGTATAAGCATGTCCAGGATCAATCATAATGGAAGCATACGTGGAATCCCGTCATCGCCGGTACTTCCAAGTAAACTTACAATAAGACAGCCGACCCTCCAACTGAGAGTCACGACAACGTAAACATATAATACTTGCACTCAAAGCTATCACAAGCAAACATAGGCAAGTTCATTAAACCTTTAGACTTCCATTTTTATAAACTCATGGCACTTTCGTTTCACACATAAAAATTCGGGAATTTAACCCAAAGTACTACGTGCTTACATTCTTTTCAAAAGACTCATTTTCATATAAAACCCCAAGATACTAACACCCGTAGTATCAAGGCTTGTTTACATTTTACCTAAGTCACTACACTTTTAGAAATACATTTCTCGGCTTCTAAATCAAGTGACTTATTTCCTTAAAACTTAAGCAATTAATGCTTTTAAATCCATTTGCCTTTCTTTATTTCAAAACAATTTATCATTACTTAGAGTAAACCACTCTTTTAACTTTCCATAAAGCTATTATAACCCACTTCCCATAAAGTCGTTATACTAACTTTATACTTTAGGCAAATACATTTTTTTTATAACCAAGAGACTTATACTTTTGAAAACCAAGTATCGTATACTTTCAAAATACTTCAAGTCTCTTATCCTTTAGAATCAAGTTTCGTAGTTCATAGTCTTAACACTTCATAACGTAAACTCTTTAAATTAAGCAACATATGCCTTATATGTGTGAATAGGTTATACTTGTTTATACTGATCTCATTAAAGCAGCCATGATCTAGAAAATGTAATACAATTTTGTCTTATCTTAGCTTCTATGCAGATGGAGAATTCTACTTATTTTAATATAATTTATCGTCATTACATTTTCCTTTATTAACGCTGCAATGGCTTGTTCGATACTTATTCTCATTCGCCGTAAATTAGCCAAGTCAACTTGGCTTCAAATACCTCCTAACGACTCTTACCAACATACCCCATAAGACTTGGTAAGAACTTAGGATAACTCAGACATAATGTCACGACCCGACCCCGGGACCGCGACTGGTGCCCTACCTGGGCACCCCGGTTAGGTATACATCAGAGAATAGCAGCGGAACATACACAACATAAACACATGGGTAAACAACAACATCCCAGGCTAGCCGATAAGGCCGCCTTCCATAATATAAACATACTCAAAAGTACAACTGTACAAATCAGTTCTTACAGCCCAACCACATATGTGAATACAGACCTCTAGGAATAACAACTGTGGCGGGACAGGGCCCCGCCATACCCCTGAATGTACATAAATCTACAACATCAGGGACAGAGCGTACTAAAAGAGACAAGCCTCGGATAAATGGAGCTTCGGCGTCGATAAGTGATCCTAAGAATGAGGATCCTGACACCTTACCACTCTGCGGCGTGAACGCATCCCGAGGAAGGGTCGATTACCTGATATGTACTAAGTATGTAAAACTGGAAAAAAATACTGTAATTACATCATAAGTCTAAATCAAAGCCGGAGACATGTATGATAATCAAATTATAGTAAACTGTGCCTTACTAACAATGAGAGTAAATAGTAGTATCTTTACAATATAAAATAGGAAGCTTACGATCAAAGCAGGACCACCTGCCCGCAGTATCATTTAGCAATCCTACTCCTGGGACTATTTCTCCCGCTTAGGTCGCGTGGACCCGCGTGAGGTATTCCTCGCATGGGACTATTTCACCCGCATAAGCCCTTACAGACTCGCATGAGGTATTCCTCGCATAGGCTGGACCCGCCCGCATGGGACTATTTCACCCGCATAAGCCCTTACGGACTCGCATGAGGTATTCCTCGCATCGTGGGTAGCAAATCCACGGAATATGCAAATGCCACAAACCCGGGGAATGACCCCGTAAAGAATAATATACCACTAGCACAAATCCGGCTAACACACATAACATAAGCACTACCGGCTTATCATACAATACATAAGCAAGTTAAGAAATCCCCTAACTTCTTATTATTCTTGTTTATATACACTCTCATTTTAGTTTACCTAAGGCACTAACATGTCTTTATAAAAATCCGGGAATTTAACCCAAAGTACTACATACTTCAACTCTTTAAAACAAGTGAATCTTTTAGTACAAAACTTCCAAGATGCTATTAACCATAGTATCAAGTCCAAATTACATTTCAAGGCAAGTCATAATACCTTTAGAAACAAAGTTAGGTTTCTAAATCAAGTGACTCCTTTTCTTATAAAACCTTAGGCAATCGATGCCTTAAAATCAAATTGCCTTTCCTTAAACCAAGCCATTTATCTTTCCATAAAGCCAATATAACCAACTCCCCATAAAGTCGTTATATTCACTTTATACCTTAGTTAAGTACAATTTCCTATCCAAGGGACTTATACGTTTAAAACGAATCAAGTATCACATACTTTAAAACTCTTCAAGTCCCTTAAACTTTAATAAAACTTAAGACATCCTTAATACTTTCAAAGAAGCGAGTTAATCTCCTAACTCACCCGACTTGGCCATACAATAAACTAGCAAAGGATATCAAATTAATACAACTTACTAGGCCAATTCGGCTAACTTGAAGTATTTCAACATCAATTCTTATCCAATTTCCATTTCAATCCAAGTTATTAGCCTAACATGATATCAAGTCGCAAACGATTATAACTACTATAATCTCCAAGTAATTAACATGCGACGATTCTAATAAACGACCAATTAGTAATCCAACTTCAAGTGGCTTATATAACATTTCGGATTTAAGCTACAAGCAATCCATAATACTTATAAACTTCAACATATCAACTTCATGCTAGCAACATGTAAAGCTAACAACAACAATATATATATAATCTTGTAACACTTTCAAAAGACAAGATTATACCTCAACGAATCTTAATCCAACTCCAAATCCGAAGTCGCTCCTTAACAACTTAGAGCCTCTTCAAGACGCTTCAATCCTCTAGTTGAGACCCTTAGAACAACACCAACAAATTTCCTTCAAATCTCCAAACAAAACCTAGAAAGACAACTAGGTTTTCTCTTTGCGACTAACCCGAAAACTATCTTTTTCCAAGATTTTTCTATTGAGATATGTTTACAATACACTCAAGAACCTTGGTTTAAAGTGTGGAGCTAAATGGATCATAAACAAAGATTTTTCTTTTTTTTCTAGAGGGAACCCGAGAGCAATGCTCTTGTTCATCCAATTTTAGTGAAATT
Organism: Przewalskia tangutica; assembly: GCA_029844215.1. Lineage (NCBI taxonomy): Eukaryota > Viridiplantae > Streptophyta > Magnoliopsida > Solanales > Solanaceae > Przewalskia > Przewalskia tangutica. The sequence continues at coordinate 74,705,411 of CM056727.1, forward strand.
TTGGCTAAGTGTTTAAGCTTGTCTAGCACTACTAGTATTATATAGTGCAATGGAGGGTCAAGATATAAACAAATGTGAGGCTTGGATGTAGTCTTATTAAATATCAAGACTAATGTGGGTCCTTTGACTTAGTCAATTCTCTCATGCTACAAGTTGCAAGACTTGTCTTGCTAACAAAGGTCCAATGACCCTCTTGCCCTTGCACAAAACGTCCAAGGCATCTTTAAGGGGGGGGGGGGGTGACACGTGTCGCCCTCCCATTCGTCATAATAATACGTTTTCCGACAATTCCATAATTCCGATAAATTTTTACAAGTCTCAAATCTTAACACTTGTGAGTTCTTACGTACGTTCTTAAAACATGTCCTGTAAATATGGGGTGTAACATTCTTCCCCCCTTAGAAACATTCGTCCCCGAATGTTCTTTCAGAGTCAAACTTATAATTAGCGACGTAGTTTCCTTTCACAACCCCGATATACCAAAAATGCCACACATGGCCACATAATAGCATTTAAGCAAAAGAGATACTTCAATTACAACTTGACAAGTAAGGGAAGATGAATTACCTGAAGGTATAGGAAATAAGTGAGGATACTTCCCCAACATGTCCTCCTCCGCTTCCCAAGTCATCTCCTCCCGGTTATCATTCCTCCACAAGACTTTGACGGAAGCTACATCCTTGGTCATGATCGCTGACACAGCGATCGAGTATCGCTATGGGACTCTCCTCATACGATAACCCCTCTGTCACCTGGACCTCACTAGTAGGGAAAACTCTTGCTGGATCACCGATACACTTCCGCAACATAGAAACATGGAAGACTGGATGTACCGCCTCTAACTCTGATGGCAGATCCAACTCGTAGGCAACCTTGCCCACTCTACGGACGATCTGGTAGGGCCCAATGTACCTTGGGCTGAGTTTCCCCTTCTTACCGAATCTCATCACACCGCCGTGGGTGGCACTTCAAGAAGACCCAATCGTCTACCTGAAACTCCAAATGCCGACGCCGATTATCCGCATATGACTTCTGCCGACTCTGAGCTGCCAACAGTCTCTCCTGGATAAGCTTCACCTTATCCACAGCCTGCGGTACCAAGTCTGGGCCCACTAACTGCAACTCGCCCACGTCGAACCAACCAATCGGCGACCTACATTTCCGCCCATATAAAGCCTCGTATGACGCCATCTGTATACTGGAATGGTAGCTGTTGTTATAAGCAAACTCTACAAGAGGCAAATGATCCTCCCAGCTACCCCTGAAATCAATCACGCAGGCCCGCAACATATACTCAAGTGTCTGGATAGTACGCTCTGCTGCCGTCGACCGAGGATGGAATGCTGTACTGAGACTCACCCGTGTCCCTAAACCCTTCTGGAAAGACCTCCAGAAGTTAGCCGTAAACTGGGCTCCTCTATCAGATATAATAGACACCGGGACACCGTGTAGCCTCACAATCTCTCTGATGTACAATCTGGCATAGTCCTCAGCTGAAAACGTCGTCCTGACTGGAAGGAAATGGGCTAATTTTGTCAGCCTGTCAACAATAACCGAAATAGAGTCGTACTTCCTCTGAGTACGAGGTAACCCTGTAACAAAGTCCATGTTGATCACCTCCCTTCCAGTCGGAATCTCGATAGCGATAATCCATTGGGCCTCCGGTGCTCGACCTTGACTGCCGGCAATTAGGACATCGTGCAATAAAACTCGCCACGTCCTCTTCGTGCCATCCCACCAATACAAACATCTGAGGTCATGGTACATCTTGGTCGACCCCGGATGAATAGAATAACGAGCACTGTGTGCCTCCCCCAGAATCTGCTGACGAAGTCCTGACACATCGGGAACACACAACCGGCCCTCAAATCTCAGCACCCCATCAGGCGCTACCTCGAATAGACTCTTCTCCACACGAAGAGATGTATCTCGATACTGCACCAACACTGGGTCCTCAAACTGTCGCCTCTTCACCTCATCAACGATGGAAGACTCGGCAACCTCACGAACCCGTACCCCACTATCGTCGGTATCGATCAAATGAACCCCAAGGCTCGCTAATCGGTGGATCGGCGGACCGTATCTGTCTCTGCTGGTACCTCTGACGGGCTCCCATCGATCTACGACTCAAGGCATCAACAACTACGTTGGCTTTCCGGATGGTATAGAATATCAACATCATAATCTTTCAAAGACTCTAACCACGTCTCTGCGCAAGTTCAACTCCTCTGCACGAAGATATCTGGAGGCTCTTGTGGTGCGTATAAATATCCACATGAACCCCATACAAATAATGTCTCCAAATCTTGAGGCATGAATAAGCTGCGTGACTCTAAGTCATGGGTAGGGTAATTCCTCTCATGCTTCCGAATCGCCGGGAAGCATAGGCTATAACCTTGTCGTCTTCGCATCAAAACACACCCTAGCCCGATACAGAGGCATCACAATAGATCACGTGCCGTCTAACCCGCCGGGAAGTGTAGGAACCGGGCGTAGTCAACCTTTCGCCAAGAATCGGAAACCCTTCGCAAGCCTCATCGGCTGGAACTTGGCGCCTTCTAAGTCACTAGTCAGCGGTCTTGAAATCAAGCAAGCGCTCCACAAATCTCGATAATAACCGCCGATCCTAAAGCTGCGCACCTCGGTCGGAGTAGTAGGTCTCGCCAAGACTTGATGCCTCAATCTTTGCCGTATCCACGCGAACACCATCAGCCCAATAATATGCCCGGGAATGCCGAGGCCAACCAAAACTCACACTTGGAGAACTTGGCGAATAGCTGCCGGCTCGGAGGACCCAATCAATCTGATCCGAGTGATCTGCGTGCTCTGCTCGCTCTGTCCGCGAATAAACCAGGATGTCATCAATGAATACTATCACAAATGTATCCAAAAATGGCTTGAACACCCGGTTCATCAAATCCATAAATACCGCTGGAGCGTTGGTCAACTCGAAAGACATAACCCTGAACTCATAGTGCCCATACCGGGTCCTGAATGCAGTCTTTGGGATGTCTGCCTCTCGAACCCGAACTTGATGATAACCGGACCGCATGTCTATCTTGGAGAAACACCTCGCACCCTGCAACTGGTCAAACAAATCATCAATCCTGGGGAGGGGGTACCTATTCTTGATGGTTACCTTATTCAACTGCCTGTAATCAACACACATACGCAGCGTCCCATCCTTCTTCTTCACGAACAAAACCGACGCTCCCCAAGGAGATACACTAGGCCTGATAAAGCCTTTCACCAGCAAATCTTTCAGCTGGTCCTTCCGCTCCCTCAATTCAGCAGGTGCCATCCTGTATGGCGGAATGGAAATAGGTCGAGTGTCTGGCAACGTATCAATACAAAACTCAATCTCCCTCTCAGGAGGGATACCCGGAAGATCGTCTGGGAACACATCTGGAAACTCCTAACCATCGGCATCGATCAAGGGCGACACCTCGGCCTACATATCAAATACCGAACGGATGATAGATGTACGCTCGCACCATCTTCCTAGCCTTGAGGTAAGAAATAAACCTACCCTCGGCGTATTTGTGTTGCCGCTTCCACTCGATAATCGGCTCGCCAGGCTGGGAACGAACCAACTGTCCTCTAATCAACGTTGGCATAACGAAGCCAGTCCATACCCATAATGACATCGAAATCGTCATCTCGGCTCTATCAAGTCTGCAAGTGCGACGATCGTAAATATATACGGATAACCTCGTGTCACGACCGAACCGAGCAGTGGTGGTGCCTTACCGGGCACCTAGTGATACAACATCAGTAATCACGGAACATAAAACAAGACATGAAAATATTAAGAAGTAAGCGATGTCGGAGAAAACTTGCCTTACGGCATATATATAAATCAATTTTAAAACGAGCGATTACATCCCATTACAACTCGCCACAACAAGATTACTACGGACCTCAAGAATGATACGACAATAATGGCGGGACGGGGCCCGCCATACCACGAATGTAAATACCTACTGGCGAGGACTATACGGCTGATAAGCCTCGGAGAAACGGAGCTTCCCATCTGTTGACGTGACCCGAGAACTAGGATCAACGGCGGTGTACCTCAACTGCGGCATGAACGCAGCCCGAAGGAGGTCGATAACAGTACAGTATGTGAAGCGTAAAGTACTTAAATGAAAACATATCATTTTAAAATCAGTTTTGCAAGTATGTATGAAACAACGAGTAACGCGCATAGTGCCATATCATAAACAAGAGCAACAATAGGTAAATCAGAATGTCTTTTCTAGGCTGCGAATGATCAAGCAGGCCAATTGCCCGTAGTATCACCATGCAAGCCTAATCACGGACTCCGTAGTCCGCATGGCCACTCATATAGGCGCATAGGGTATGTAACCCGCATCGAGGGTAGCTACTCCTCGGCATCGCCCCGGACCCGCGATCCGCATGGCCAGACCGCGATGACCACAAGGGCAAACTAACTGGAACTCCGTAGTTCGCATGGATCCTCGGACCCGCAGAGGTATTCTCGAATCATGGTCCTGCATCACCGAGTCTACCCGCGTCGGAGGCATCTTAACCTCGGAAATAAGTCAAGGTGAGTGGTACAATACCAACATAACGGTGATAGTCAAACAACTTTAAGCGCAGTCGAGGGGAAAACCCCTTTACACTAACATCACAAGATACTAACACACGTAGCATCCTAGCATGTTTACTTATCAATCAACAAGAAAGTATTACAAGGCTATCACAAACCAACACAATCAAGTTATACACACAAGGTACTTTCTACTATATGTCGCCAAGTTCGGGTTTTATCCCCAAAGTATTTCATACATTAACTCTTTAAAAGATACGTTACGTTTACAAAAGTCACACAATACGTAGTATATGAAAATAGAGTGATTATCTTTTGAAGTAAATCAAAACACTTCTCTTCGTAAAATCAAGTAACAACATTCTTTTCCAAATGTTTCAAGTTTGCCTAATTTCAATTACTCAAGTTTCTCATTTTCGAAAGGTTTCGTAGTTCATAATTTTAATCACTTAATGATATAATTCTCCTTAAAAGTAATTTGAGAAACATATATCGATACGTGAGTAGGTTATTCTTGTTTATAACAATCTTATTTAAGCGATACGATCTAGGAAATGTAACATCATTTTGTCTCATCTTAGTTTCTATGCGGATGGAAGTTTCTTTGGTTTTACTAATACATTATTAGTCAAATCATTTCCCTTTATTAGCGTATTTGTGGTTTGTTCGATACTTATTACGATTTTCAAATCAAGAAAACATTATTGCTTTTAAAATCAAGTACTCATTACTCGCGAATGAGGTTTTACAACATTTTTAACAAAATGTTAATTACCAAGTAAAACAAGTTAAGTCTCTTATCCTTTAAGATCAAGTCTCTTAACTTTTAAAATCAATAAACCATTCATTTTACCATTCTTAAGACGTTATACCTAACTTCCCATAAAGCTAGTATAACTCTTATGTTTTCAAAACCAAGTATTATTCTTACATTAAAAATGATTCACATTCTTTTGAAATACTTGAAGATTCTTTATTATTACACATTAAGTCGGTTATAAGTCAAATCGATTACCTTTTAAAACCATAAAGCATTTTCTTACTTACATAAAGTCGTTATAACCAACTTCCCATAAAGCGTTATAACACTTTATGTTTCAAACCAATCAAATACGTTTAACACGTATGCGTCACCGTACTACATAGTTATACACCTATCATGCTAGAAAAGGTAGGAAGAGGTTCACATACCTCGCGACGATTATCGACTAATAGCAAAACGCTCCAAGTACCTCAAACCGTCGGCTACTCCTTAAGCCCAGTAGATCGCGCCACGCATGGTACTTCAACCTATAAGGCCACAAGGCGCTTATTAACATCTAGGTCTAATCGTAGAACATTCTACGAGAAAATTGTGACACCTCCCCACTGCAGCGTAAATCTCCTCTCTATCGGTAGGCTACCAAGCCAACCAGAGGGTTATACGTGTAACCGGATGTGCACAATTCTACCACGTAAAAAGCTACACAAGCCTCATGTCTGATTCCTATGTAATTCTGATTCGATACTCTTCTTTACATTCGGGCTTAAGTCGCAAGACATTGCGTAAGTATTATTCAGCTTAAGTCAAAAGACATTGCGCACAACTATGTTCCATTCTATATATAGTATACTATAACTATATATTCAACAACATGTAATTTCCAATTACAATGTAAGGTCAAAAGTGTTTACCTCGATAAGCCCAAAATTATCCAAGTATAAAGTCGATCACGCAACGCGTTTAGCTCGACTCCGTGCGCTCAACCCGCTCCGAACCACCCAGAAGTTCTAACCAACTTCTACTTAATACTCCAACTAACTATGGAGATTTTCCTTAGGGTTTCGGTTTGTGTGAAGGAAGTATAATAGTATTTCGGGCTTTTCAGTATAAGTATAACCTTAGAATACTACAAGGTATACGGCTAAGGTAATTTGGGTATAGTAACAATACTTTTGAGAGTATTTCTACCAAGAGGAGGGTATTTATACAAAAACAACTAGGCTAGGGGGTACCCACGACTAGCACCACAAGGAGGGTGTATACCCGCCGGCTACCACTAGGGGTACTCTCGACGAGGGAGAGGGCTCTCGGCCGAACTCAACACAAGGGGAGGGAGGAGGATTTTAACACTTAGGAAATATTTGGAATGGATGAAGAAGTCTTCCAGGGGGTATTTATAGGTCTAGCAAAGGCGACCAATGGCCAAGATCATGCCAAGTGCATAGCAAGTGTAGGGCCAAGATCATGCCAAGTGCACCTTATCCATCTACCACCAAAAATATCCTACCTACTACTTGACAAAAACTCACCCAATTCGTCCCACCCTTGACCGCCCAAGCCTATCCAATGAGAGGTGACAAGGGTCGCCCTTTTGTTGGTCCAAAATTTTTCGTCTCTCGGAAAAATCCACAAAAATTAAAAATGACATCGCCGAAATTTTCCCTACGAAAGTTGTGGAAACGTTTCGTCGAAAAACGACTCTAACCGGGTCAGGCACAAAGAATAATTCGCCAAGCCTATTCTCAAGTTCAAATTTTTCTACGCACGCCCCACGCACATACTGGAAATACGGGGTATAACATTCTCCCCTCCTTAGAAACATTTGTCCCGAATGTTCCTTCTAAGTCTCAAACCAACGTGCGCCAGTATAGTCTTCACTACTATACTTACCTGAACAATCCTGCCACAACTGGCCACAACAACACCTGCGCGAAATACTTACGTCCAAGTCCACGAGGAAACACCTCTAACATCACCACAAACACCTCTAACATCACAACGCTCCCATCCAAGGGTCTAAAATATAATTCCTTCGCACTTTCTCCATACAAAAGAAATGGTCACATCTCTGCTCGCAATACATGCTCGCTTCTCCCTTTACTCGTCGTGATACCACTTTTGTCACTTTGCCGCGGGTTCTAGTGTCACTCCGACGACCTAACAAATGGTACCGGGCTGCATGCGATCCCTGAGGATGTCGTACACTCGAACTCTTACCACATTTCGATCATCGCTTCGCCAAAACTCGGTTACTATCTCTAACGTGGTCATCATTAATCGGAACACTGATGGATCTCCGATACTTTCCCGATCATAATAATACGAAAGACCGGACGTATTGCCTCCTAAGTCGAACGACAAAAGCTAACATATAGGCAACCTGGCCTATTCTTCACATGAACTCAAAAGGGCCCAAAGTAACTCGGGCTAAGTTCCCTCTGTTTTCCAAAACTCGCCACACCCAACCCGGGGTGGTACTTTCAAGAAGACCGACCGTCAATCCTGAACTCTAAGCGTCGTCGCCGATTATCCGCACGATTTCTCTGAGCTGCCAGAACCTCTTCTAGACAAGCGTTACCCTAACCACAGTCTGCTGGAACAAGCCTGAACCAATTATCTGAATCTTGCCAACATCGAACCAATCGACCGGCGACTTACACTTCCGCCCTGCAAGGCGTCATAAAGCGACATCCCAATACTGAAATGATAGCTACTAAAACACTCCCTCAACAGGAGACAACAATCCTCGCAACTATCCCTGAAATCCAAACGCTGGCCCGAGGGCGAATGTGATTCTGAGACTCACCTGAGTTCCTAACCTTGCCTGGTAAAACCTCCAGAAAAAGAAACAGCCGTACCCTGGGCTCCGCTGTCTGTCATAAGGTAAAGGTAGGCACCCCGTGCAGCCTTACAACCTTTCTGATATAACGCCTCGCAACATACCACTGAGTGCACGGTTTGGATTAAAAGATAAGACGGGCTGACCTCATCGGCCCGACCATCGATCAACGCATCCACGAACTCAGACTGGTTAACTAAACTTGGGCCAAACACCCTCGTGACCCTACCACCCGGCGGGACCACCACAAACTGACCCTACCATAAAACAGGTCGCGGGTTGACCCGCGGCACGGCCTCAACCCGACCCACTCTCGCGTACAACACTTGCTCCCCGATCCGGAACAATCTCACTAATCATGTTACGAAAACCTAGCGGTCTTCTTAGCTCAACTACCCTCTTTCATTTCACACTACTCAGGAACTTACCCTACAAACATAGCTTACGTGCACTATGCACTCCGACAAGGGTCAAACATAAAATACTTCTTTACTCGAGATGGCCTTTCCTCTAAGGTCTCTACGTATAAAGCTCTAAGGCTCACATCTTCTCTATCCCCCAAATCTTACTTGGTTAACTAACCAAGATTTCTAATTACAATTTACACAATGCTATCAGAATATAACACTTAAGGTATACTCACCCTTTCACACATACTAATCCCTAGAGGGTTAAAGATCTATCTCAGATTTATCGCTTCACTCCCTTAGTCGTTCTAATCAAACTCGCCTGTAGGGCGCATAGCTAAGGAAGGTGACGAACTACCCATCGATCCTGAAGGCTAAGTCCTCCTACTAGGACACCCATTCGACACATGGCCCTGACGGCCGCCGGTAATACGAGCACCAACAAAAAGACGACGTTCCCCGGGATGACGCTCACACACATCGAACACCGGGAAAATCAATCCGGGCCGGAACCTACGTAGAGCCGTGGAACCTAAGCTCTGGAGCTCTGACCAACTCCTGCATACCCCGAACGTCCTGAAACCTGTGGAGGACCTTTCTGCACTGGTGGATGTGCATAATCTAATCCGCTGGTGAGGCGACTCGCCTCGAAAGTTACTAAAGGACCTTGCTGCTCTGGCCCTCTTCTGCTGTCCTTCGTTAACCCGTCGATCTCTACGTTTCTTGGCCTGCTGCGCACAAGCCCGTACTCAGGCCATGCTCAAGCCTAACTGAAGAATTACTCTCGCACAACCCTTTCTAAGATATTCATCAAGACTCGCGGTACATCGGTATGCTCTCTGGTAGCCAAATCCATAGCTAGTAACAGGGTTGTCTTTTCGCAATCTATATTCTCTGTTTCCGGTCGTGGAACCGGCGTTCAAATGTCGTGGCCGCAGTAGGAACTGCTGCCGCCGTGCTAAACTCTGCTGGGGCTGGTGACGTAGCATAACTCCCCGAACGAAGCACCTAACTCAGGTGATGGTTGGGCCTGTGCCCTCGTAACCCTCTGAACTCTACTCGCAGCTCCCTCGACTGCCTTGCCCTCCTGGGCCCGGGTTTGCCCTACGCGAGGCATAGCGTAAGGAAAAGAAATACGTGAGAGGGTCCAACTTACAACACAGCTCTAAGGCACGATCTCAGAGTGAGAAGAATAGAAATCAACCGTAAATATCCTATAGCCTCCTGATTATTGGTGTGGTGCACAACACACCGATAATCAAGACTCTACTGGATACGGTCTGTAGACACTTTCGGAGGATTAAGTGCTCTGATAACACTTTTGTCACGACCAACCGGGCGGATCGTGCCTTACCCCGCACCCTAGTGATACAACATCGAGTAATCACGAACATAAAACAAGACATGAAAATATTAAGAAGTAAGAAGCGATGTCGGAGAAAACTTGCCTTTACGACATATATATAAATCAATTTTAAACCGAACGATTACATCCCATTACAACTCGTCCACAACAAAGATTACATGCACTTAAGAATGATACGACAATAATGGCGGACAGGGCCCCGCCATACCACGAATGTAAATACCTACAACGACAGGGGACTATACCACTTATAACCTCCGGAGAAACGGAGCTTCCCATACGCTGAACTGTGACCCCGAGAACTAAGATCAACGACTGGTGTACCTCAACCTGCGGCATGAACGCAGCCCCCCGAAGGAGGTCAGTACAACAGGTACCAAGTATGTGAAATCAGAAAGTACTTAAATGAAAACATATCATTTTAAAATCGGTTTTGCAAGTATGTATGAAACAACCAAGGTAACCGCATAGTGCCATATCATAAACAAGAGCAACAATGATAGGTAAATCGTAACAGTCTTTTCTAGGCCGCGAATGATCGGCAGGCCAATTGCCCGTAGTATCACCATGCAAGCCTAATCCTCGACTCGTAGTCCGCATAGCCACTCATATAGGCCCGCATAGGGTATGTAACCCCGCATCGAGGGTAGCTACTCTCGCATCGCCCCGACCCGCATCCGCACGGCCACAGAGACCGCATGACCACAAGGGTCGCAAACTAACTCGAACTCCGTAGTTCCGCATGGATCCTCGGACCCGCATGAGGTATTCTCGAATCATGGTCCTGCATCGCTCGAGTCTACCCCGTGACGGAGGCGACAACCTCGGAAATAAGTCAAGGTGAGTGGTACAATACCAACATAACGGTGATAGTCAAACAACTTTAAGCGCAGTCGAGGGGAAAACCCCTTTACACTAACATCACAAGATACTAACACACGTAGCATCCTAGCATGTTTACTTATCAATCAACAAGAAAGTATTACAAGGCTATCACAAACCAACACAATCAAGTTATACACACAAGGTACTTTCTACTATATGTCAACAAGTTCGGGTTTTTATCCCCAAAGTATTTCATACATTAACTCTTTAAAAGATACGTTACGTTTACAAAAGTCACACAATACCCGTAGTATATGAAAATAGAGTGATTATCTTTCAAGTAAATCAAAACAGTTCTCTTCATAAAATCAAGTAACAACATTCTTTTCCAAATGTTTCAAGTTTGCCTAATTTCAATTACTCAAGTTTCTCATTTTCGAAAGGTTTCGTAGTTCATAATTTTAATCACTTAATGATATATTCTCCCTTAAAAGCAATTTGAGAAACATATGTCTGATACGTGAGTAGGTTATTCTTGTTTATAACAATCTTATTTAAGCAGCCCTGATCTAGGAAATGTAACATCATTTTGTCTCATCTTAGTTTCTATGCAGATGGAAGTTTCTACTGGTTTTACTAATACATTATTAGTCAAATCATTTCCCTTTATTAGCGCTGCTGTGGTTTGTTCGATACTTATTCTGATTTTCGAAATCAAGAAACATTATTGCTTTTAAAATCAAGTACTCATTACTCGCGAATGAGGTTTTACAACATTTTTTAACAAAATGTTAATTACCAAGTAAAACAAGTTAAGTCTCTTATCCTTTAAGATCAAGTCTCTTAACTTTTAAAATCAATAAACCATTCATTTTACCATTCTTAAGACGTTATACCTAACTTCCCATAAAGCTAGTATAACTCTTATGTTTTCAAAACCAAGTATTATTCTTCTGTTAAAAATGATTCAAAGATTCTTTTGAAATACTTGAAGATTCTTTATTATTACACATTAAGTCGCTTATAAGTCAAATCGATTACCTTTTAAAACCATAAAGCATTTTCTTACTTACATAAAGTTTATAACCAACTTCCCATAAAACCGTTATAACACTTTATGTTTCAAACCAATCAAATACGTTTAACACACGTACGCGTCACCGCACTACATAGTTATACACATATCATGCTAGAAAAGGTAGGAAGAGGTTCACATACCTCGCGACGATTATCGACTAATAGCAAAACGCCCAAGTACCTCAAACCGCTTACTACTCCTTAAGCCAAGTAGATCGCGCCACGCATGGTACTTCAACCTATAAGGCCACAAGGCGCTTTATTAACATCTAGGTCTAATCGTAGAACATTCTACGTAAATTGGAAGACCTCCCCGCAACATGGCGTAAATCTCCTCCTCTATCTGGGCCGGCCACTAAGCCAACGAGTGGGGTTATACGACTAACCCGGACGTGCACAATTCTACCCCACAGAAAAGCTACACAAGCCTACTGTAATACAGTCCTATGTAATTACAGTTCAGTACTCTTCTTTACATTCAGGCTTAAGTCGCAAGACATTGCCGTAAGTATTATTCAGGCTTAAGTCAAAAGACATTGCCGCACAACTATGTTCCATTCTATATATAGTATACTATAACTATATATTCAACAACATGTAATTTCCAATTACAACAGAAGGTCAAAAGTGTTTACCTCGATAAGCCCAAAATTATCCAAGTATAAAGTCGATCCCGGCAACGTTTAGCTCCAACTCCGTGCTCCAACCCATTCCGAACCACCCTTAGAAGTTCTAACCAACTTCTACTTAATACTCCAACTAACTATGGAGATTTTCCTTGTGGTTTTGCCAGGATCAAGGGAAGTATAATAGTATTTACGGGCTTTTCAGATAAGTATAACCTTAGAATACTACAAGGTATACTGGCTAAGGTAATTTGGGTATAGTAACAATACTTTTGAGAGTATTTCTACCAAGAGGAGGGTATTTATACAAAAACAACTAGGCTAGTGGTACCCCACTAGCAGCCACAAGGAGGGTTGTATACCCCGGCCTACCCCCACTAGGGGATACTCTCGACAAGGGGTGGGGAGAGGCTCTACCGAACTCAACAAAGAGGAGGAGGAGGATTTTAACACTTAGGAAATATTTGGAATGGATGAAGAAGTCTTCCAAAGGGGGGTATTTATAGGTCTAGCAAAGGCCAACCAATGGCCAAGATCATGCCAAGTGCATAGCAAGTCTAGGGCCAAGATCATGCCAAGTGCACCTTATCCATCTACCACCAAAAATATCCTACCTACTACTTGACAAAAACTCACCCAATTCGTCCACCCTTGACCGCCCAAGCCTATCCAATGAGAGGGTGACAAGTGTCGCCCTCTTGTTGGTCCAAAATGTTTCGTCTCTCGGAAAAATCCGCAAAAATTAGAAATGACATAGCCGGAATTTTCCTACGAAAAGTCGTGGAAACGCTTCGTCGAAAACGACTCTAACCGGGGGTTGTGCACAAAGAATAATTCGGCCAAGCCTATTCTCAAGTTCAAATTTTTCTACGTACGTCCTTACGTACATACTCTGGAAATACGGGGTATAACACTCTGAACATCCGCTCAGCTAACACCGAATCTCCCATTGGTGTAGCTACCTTAAAAGGCTCTATCGACTCCGGCTCTATACCGATTCTACCCGCAATAAGAGGGGACACATAGGAAAAGGTAGAACCTGGATCTATCAAAGCATAAACGTCACAAAGATGAAATCAATAATGTACTGCGACGACGCCGTGGAAGCCTCACGATCTGGCGGCCGGCTAATGAATATATGCGGTTCGGACCGCTAGAATCGAACCACCACCACAACCTCTACCGTGGCCTGCCGGTCCGTGAGTACCCTGACCTCCGGGGCGCATAACCACAGAAGGAGAGGAAGACCCAAAGAATCGATCCTCGGCCGACCGTACCACCCATGCTGCCTCTCGACGGACAATCTCTCTTCAAATGGCCCACCGCCACAAGAGTAACAAGCTCTCGTAGGAACACGACACTCGCTGCGCGATATACCGCATCGAGCACACCGAGATGCTGGTGGCCTCGATCGCGACGATCTCGCCTCCTGAAACCAAGTCCCGAGCCCGACCGCCTCGAATGACTGGCCGATCGGACCTCCCGCCGTAAAATCGCGGACGGAGCACTCGGCCGGGCCGGAATGTGACCTGATCATTGCTGAGGCCGCCCGCCTTGAAATCGCCTCGAGACCACGATGTCACGCCTCGGGCCGGGCTCGAGTCAATATGGTCCTCCTCTCTATCCTCTATCCTCGCAGATAGGCTCGCATCTCCGGCGATGTCCATACCGGGCTGAAGAGCCACACCTAAGAAGACAGTAATCATATGACGGTCTAGCCCCATCACATAACGATGAACTCTATCCGCCATGTCAGCTACAATAGTGTGTGCATGCCGCTGGGCCGAACTCTGTGCTATACTCGCGATAGTCCTCCTGCTCGCCTCAAGGTCAAGAATCTATCTACCCGCTCTCTCATCTCGGGAGGCAAAAAGTGATCCATGAAGGCCTCAGTAAACTCTTCCCAAACACCGGAAGAGCATCCTCACCTCTCGAAAGCAACCACGACTCAAACCGGTTCAACGCAATATCGCAGAACCAGAAGAGGCTAGCGTAATGCACTCGTCTCAAGCCCTAAGGACTGCATGGTCCGTAGCGCCGAATGAACTCCTGCGGATCCTCCTCTCGACCTCGAACCATAAAACTCGTGGATGACAACTCGTAAAATCCCTAATCCGCCGCTTCACGGGCCGCCGCTCATCGTACGCCGCTACTATATCGGTCAATAATCAGATCGCCTCGTAGTCTCTATACTCGACCCGATCGCGAATCGAGGCTCGCACGAACCTCTCGAGCTACCGCCGCCTCGCCTTCTAATACCTGGCGTGGTGAACTCGCCGACCGCTTACTACCTCGTGCATAGTCTGCTCTCGAGTCCGTAACCCTCGAGTACCGCTAGCCTCTCGCCGCCGCTTTGCCCTTCGCCCCGGCCGCCTGCGAGGCATATCTGCTTTCATAAGACTAGGTCGAAAGGATTCAACCTAATAAGACATTTCATCGCACGAACTCAAAGAGAGAAGAATGGAAACCAATCCTAAATGTACTGCAGCCTCCTGATTATAGATGTGGTGCACAACACACCGATAATCAAGACTCTACTAGACACGGTCTGTAGACACTTTCCGAGGACTATATGCTCTGATACCACTTTTGTCACGACCCGACCCCGGGACCGCGACTGGTGCCCTACCTGGGCACCCCGGTTAGGTATACATCAGAGAATAGCAGCGGAACATACACAATATAAACACATGGGTAAACAACAACATCCCAGGCTAGCCGATAAGGCGCCGCTTCCATAATATAAACATACTCAAAAGTACAATCTGCATAAATCAGTTCTACCCAACCACATATGTGAATACAGCACTCTAGGAATAACAATCGTGGACAGTGGCCCCGCCATACCACGAATGTACATAAATCTACAACATCGTGGAAAAGATCGACTAAAAGAGACAAGCCTCCTGGATAAATGGTGCTTCGACGTCGATAAGTGATCCTAAGAATGAGGATCCACCACCGCTACCCTTTCCTCGTGGCATTTAACGCAGCCCGGGAAGGGGGTCGATAATGATATGTACTAAGTATGTAAATCGAAAAAAATCAGAATTACATCATAAGTCTAAATCAAAGCCGAGACATGTATGATAATCAAATTACAAGATAATCGTGCCTTACTAACAATGAGAGTAAATAGTAGTATCTTTACAATATAAAATAGGAAGCTCACGATCAAAGCAGGACCACCCGCCCGCAGTATCATTTAGCAATCCTACTCCTGGGACTATTTCACCCACTTAGGTCGCGTGGACCCGCGTGAGGTATTCCTCGCATGAGACTATTTCACCCGCATAAGCCCTTACGGACTCGGATGAGGTATTCCTCGCATAGGCTGGACCCGCCCGCATGGGACTATTTCACCCGCATAAGCCCTTACGGACTCGCATGAGGTATTCCTCGCATCGTGGGTAGCAAATCCACGGAATATGCAAATGCCACAAACCCGGGGAATGACCCCGTAAAGAATAATATACCACTAGCACAAATCCGGCTAACACACATAATATAAGCACTACCGACTTATCATACAATACATAAGCAAGTTAAGAAATCCCCTAACTTCTTATTATTCTTGTTTATATACACTCTCATTTTAGTTTACCTAAGGCACTAACATGTCTTTATAAAAATCCGGGAATTTAACCCAAAGTACTACATACTTCAACTCTTTAAAACAAGTGACTCTTTTAGTACAAAACTTCCAAGATGCTATTAACCATAGTATCAAGTCCAAATTACATTTCAAGGCAAGTCACAATACCTTTAGAAACAAAGTTATGTTTCTAAATCAAGTGACTCCTTTTCTTATAAAACCTTAGGCAATCGATGCCTTAAAATCAAACTGCCTTTCCTTAAACCAAGCCATTTATCTTTCCATAAACCCAATATAACCAACTCCCCATAAAGTCGTTATATTAACTTTATACCTTAGTTAAGTACAATTTCCTATCCAAGGGACTTATACGTTTAAAACGAATCAAGTATCACATACTTTAAAACTCTTCAAGTCACTTAAACTTTAATAAAACTTAAGACATCCTTAATACTTTCAAAGAAGCGAGTTAATCTCCTAACTCACCCGACTTGGCCATACAATAAACTAGCAAAGGATATCAAATTAATACAACTTACTAGGCCAATTCGGCTAACTTGAAGTATTTCAACATCAATTCTTATCCAATTTCCATTTCAATCCAAGTTATTAGCCTAACATGATATCAAGTCGCAAACGATTATAACTATTATAATCTCCAAGTAATTAACATGCGACGATTCTAATAAACGACCAATTAGTAATCCAACTTCAAGTGGCTTATATAACATTTCGGATTTAAGCTACAAGCAATCCATAATACTTATAAACTTCAACATATCAACTTCATGCTAGCAACATGTAAAGCTAACAACAACAATATATATATAATCTTGTAACACTTTCAAAAGACAAGATTATACCTCAACGAATCTTAATCCAACTCCAAATCCGAAGTCGCTCCTTAACAACTTAAAGCCTCTTCAAGACGCTTCAATCCGCTAGTTGAGACCGTTAGAACAACACCAACAAATTTCCTTCAAATCTCCAAACAAAACCTAGAAAGACAACTAGGTTTTCGCTTTGCGACTAACCCGAAAACTATCTTTTTCCAAGAT
The DNA here is from genome assembly GCA_029844215.1 of Przewalskia tangutica. Taxonomy (NCBI): domain Eukaryota; kingdom Viridiplantae; phylum Streptophyta; class Magnoliopsida; order Solanales; family Solanaceae; genus Przewalskia; species Przewalskia tangutica. The sequence goes on from CM056727.1 coordinate 74,722,540, forward strand.
TTTTCTATTGAGATATGTTTACAATACACTCAAGAACCTTGGTTTAAAGTGTGGAGCTAAATGGATCACAAACAAAGATTTTTCTTTTTTTTCTAGAGGGAACCCGAGAGCAATGCTCTTGTTCATCCAATTTTAGTGAAATTTTTGCTAAGTGTTTAAGCTTGTCTAGCACTACTAGTATTATATAGTGCAACGGAGGGTCAAGATATAAACAAATGTGAGGCTTGGATGTAGTCTTATTAAATATCAAGACTAATGTGGGTCCTTTGACTTAGTCAATTCTCTCATGCTACAAGTTGCAAGACTTGTCTTGCTAACAAAGGTCCAATGACCCTCTTGCCCTTTCACAAAACTTCCAAGGCATCTTTAAGGGGGGTGACACGTGTCGCCCTCCCATTCGTCATAATAATACGTTTTCCGACAATTCCATAATTCCGATAAATTTTTACAAGTCTCAAATCTTAACACTTGTGAGTTCTTACGTACGTTCTTAAAATATGTCCTGTAAATACGGTGTGTAACACATAACCTTTACGTAGAGTAAATCAACATACATACTTCTTAACTTCTAAGAGTAGAAGGAAACATGAAATAATACCACATGTACATTCCATACATAGAATCATGTCAAAAGAAGGGAGAGGTTCACATACCTCGCGACGATTATCAACAAATAGCAAAATGCTCCAAAGTACTTCAACCTTGATAGCTATTCCATCCTTCAAGTAGAACACGCTATACTTAGTACTTCCACCTTTGCAAGCCCTTATAATTTCCAAGATTCAAAGTCGCTCCTTAGCAATTCTTAGCTCCTTTCCTTTACGCTCCAATCCGCTATTTGAAGCCTTTAGAAGCTCACAACCAACTTCTCTTCCATTTCAAATCAAACCTATGAAAATGCCTTAGGTTTTCGCCTTGCGACTAACGTGAAAACGCCGTTTTTCCGAAATCTTTCTATTGAGATATCCTTACAATACCCTTAGGGACCTTGGGTTAAAGTCTTATGGCTAAAGAACCACAAACGAAAATATTTTCTTGTTCAAACTAAGCAAACCCGAGAGCTTTCTATGGCACTCACAAGTTCTCTCAAATTTTTCTAAGTGTAAAATGCCAAGTCTTGCTACTTAGGATGATATATAACACATTGGAGGGTCTAGATTACAACACATGTTAAAATTGGATGAATGGGATCAAGCCAAGTGGCTCTTGACTTGGTCAACAATGTCAAGCTCTAGCTTAGCAAGACTTTCTCATCTTTACAATTGTCAAATGACCCTTTTGCCCTTGCATTAATTCGACCAAGCCATGTGGGAGGGGTGCCACGTGTCGCCCTCCCATTCGTCCATAAAATTCCGTAACCCTCGTGGGCCCCACAAAACGTAAAATTCCTCGGGTGGGCCCCACATGACCAAATCCGTAAAAATAATTTTCCATAATGATAATAAGTTCCATACTCTTCAAATAATGCCTTTTGAGAATCTAATTCTCACCAACGAACATTTTTCCTTTCCGACGTTCGGAAGATTTTCCGTCAGAAAAACAATTCTCCCTTTCGTACCAATTTCAAGTCTTGAGTTCCTTACGTACATTCTCTTAAACATGTCCTGGAGTTACGGGGTGTAACAAAACCCTTCGATAGTAAAGTATTATCTGTTACACCCCGTAATTCCAGGGCATGTTAATTGAGAACATGATTATGAAAATAAGATTTGATTGTTGGAAGGAAAGTATAATTACATTTTCTAGTATGCAAAATTTTGTTACAAATGTGACGACAAAAATTTATTTACTCATAGTTGAATTCTTTTCAATAGATTTATGGACTTAGTATTGTATTATGAAGTCTTGGCATTGATAATGTGGGGTCCATCGAAAATTTCTCAATTTTAGGGGAGGTCCATCGAAAATTTGCTCAATTTTAGCTAAGTGTGAAAGATATTTTCTTCAAGGGAAAGACAAGTGGACAAGTGGGTCACATGGGTCCCACATCCACTTGTGCTTGTGCACCACCTATACATACAAGTCTTGCAAGACTATTCTTGCCTTAGCTCACATAATATCTTTCTCTTTAACCTCTTTTCTCCCTTTACTTAGCCTTCAAGGTACAAAATTCTTGAGAAAAAGTGAAGAACAAGTGTAAGTTATTTTCCAAGATTAAGCACCTTAACCAAGTTCTAAGCCAAGTTAACACACAAAACAGTGGGTCACGGGTTCTTGGCCGAGAAATAGGTGTTGAAACCCTAGGCTAGAAGATGAAGTTTATGGAAGGAAAACATGAAAGCAAGTTGGTTACAAGCTTGTAGAGCATACTTGTGTGTTATTGCAACTTGAAGAAGTGGTGCAAAAGTGAAGTGTAGGTCGAGACTAGTGGACTGTTTTGGCATAAGTTTAAGGTAAGATTTCTTCTTCCTCTTGAAGTATATAGAAGTTACATGATGTTATAGTTAATAGATGAACTTGTGTTAAGCATAATAGAGAATAAGTAGTGCTTGTGACAGTTTTGGTGGTTGAGCCGAATAGGGGCAGTTTTTGGTGATGTTGGACTCGTTGGTTATTGTTGTTATTAACGTCACTACTTGCATGTTAAAATGAAGGAAATATTATTATTACAAGTTGATATGGTTTATATGAAGTGTTGAAATATGAATTGGATTAAAAAGAGTTATGAAAAGGGTTATAGTATTGTGGATGTTAGCCGAGACATGTATAAAATTGTTGGATATTGTTGTGCAGTTTTAGGGACTGTTTTGTGACGTTATAATGCTGAAAATTCAGTTACCATTATGCATTTTTAATGTGGTAAATTGTTAACGTGTGTCCTAAAGTAATAAGAGTATAGAAAGGTGTAGAAAGCTTCACATTTTACCCTCGTTGTTGATGAAGTATGGACTATTTTAGTGGACTATTTTTATATGAATTAAGAGACCGGATTAACATGTGAAATAGGTGTGTCGATCACCTTGGTTGCTGTTTTGGTTATGCCCTTAATGGGTGTTTGGTTATTGATGTTATTGGCCTTATTTGTAAGGTGAAAACGTATGTATAAATAGGGGAAGTGCTGCCCAAATTTTTATATGAAAGGAGAACCATTACTTGGTATATGACTACACTAGTAAGCATGTAGTTAATGTACGTATTATTTTTATTATAGGTTGAAGTACTTATTGAGGCATATTCTACTTATCGAGTTGGTATAGCCGATAAGGTATGTGAACTATCATTCTTCTTTTGGCATGATTATTTTTTTAGGTAAATGCAAATATTATTACTAAAAAGAAAAAAACTGGGAGCTACAATCAGTCGTTGAAGGTTCTCAATCCTTAACGTAAGCATAAACAAGAAATGAAAGAGAGGAGGGATGGGGCGTTCACTCATAGGTGACGTCACAATAGGGGGTTAAATCTTAAAACTCAATCTTGGAAGGTTGAAATACTCTTTTCACTTCTCAAGCTTGCTGCTTGGCTTTGTTCTTAATGAAATTCTTCCTTGAAGTAACCTCTTGTCATCCATCATTATCCGCACAAAGTGGTGCTAGAGCTTGCGTGGCTGCCCTATCCCTTTGTCCGCAAAGACCACGGACATTCCAACAAAGTATTTTCATTAGGAAACAAAGGAGGTTTTATTAAGACTCCGCGCTTAGTCGCCGCTTTCCCACTGCTTTTCGGCCCATTATTTTTTGACAAAACTTCTTGCCATCCATCATCTTTGTTGCTGGAAGCCATAACTTGTGTTCCAGCCAAGCTATGTTCCCCGCGTTCAAAGTTAACGTTACGTGACACAAGTTGAGCCTTTTCCGTAGCACCCTTGTATGTACCTCCATCCAATGAAGGTGGCGGGTTCATAGGCATCTCAGAATCAGAATGTTTTGACTCACAACTCATCCTAACATGTTGTGCACTGCCATGGTGAGAATTAGGCAGTGAGGACTTTTCTTGAGAATCCCGCAAACATGATGGGCCAAAATGACCCAAAACCGGAGGACCCACGGCATGTGATGCTTCTCCCAAACTTCCGGTACCAGGAGGTGTTGTGTGCTCAGTTTCTTCAATGTCCATCAAGTTATCAGCATCTACGGGATGTTTAGAAGTTGGTGGATGAGGGGGAGGAGGGTTGGTTCCACCTGCACTGCTGACCTCCAAACAAGTAGAATCTTCCTTATTGTTAGTGGTACCGCGATGTGCGTGTTTTGGAGCTTCTTCATTGTTGACATCATCCCTCAGCTTCCTACACTTCAAATGGTTGTGTCCAAAAGCCGCACAATGATAGCAAAAGTCCAGGTAATTCTCATAGTTTACCCTTTGAGTATACCTTCTATTATCGGGGAGTTTGACGACAAAATCCATTATTCGCTCCTTGCTAACATCCACATCCACTAGAACTCTTGCATAGTTCATTTTAGACATTTCCTTAGTATATTGGTCCGTGTAAAGAGGTTTTCCTACACGTGAAGCAATCTTACTAAGGCCCGTTGCACTCCAAATAGAAAGGGGAATGTCCGGAAAAGTGACCCAAATAGGAATGTCCATGAATAAATCATCCGTTATTAGAACTCCTTTATTGATAGCCTTGAGCATCATGGATTTCCCGTAGAACATATAAGGGCCTCCGTGAAGTACATTAGTGCGTTCCTCCTCCGTCATGAATTTGAACACTGTCCAGCCTTTGCCATATGGTATAATACGACATTTAACCCCCCATCCTTTCACAATGGTATTCAATGCTTCTCTTCCCGGGAAAGGACGCGTGAAGCAACCTATTAGGCAATAGCCCCATGTTTCAATGAAAGGAACTTCATCCTCAGCTTCTATATCTACTTACGCCCCTTGTTGTTCAATAAATTGTAACTTCATACCTTTTGCCTCAATCCTAGTTCCCGCAAAGACTCCAGAATAAGTCTTTTTGGGAGGGAAGGTACCTTTGCCATGGTTTGGGGGAAGATTGTTATGAATTGTAGCCGCGGTAAGAATATGATGTGGTTTAGAAGATGCATTAGTGTGTAAATCATTGGGAGGTATTTCTGGAGGTATAGGCAGAGGGGGATGGGTAGAAGGAAATGAGCTTGGGCCCGCGATAGAAGAGATGATTCGCGTGCCATTTGGGAGGGTAGGGAATTTGTGTTGGGTTTCAGGAGGAATAGAAGGAAGAGGAGATAGAAGGGGTGAGGTGTTGTATAATTCACAGAGTAGTGAAGTGGTATTAGATGAGAGAGGGGGTATGTTCAAGACTTTACTCGAATCCGAGGAAGCATTAAAGACGAAAGGTTTGTTGTGATTCTTGAGATTGACTCCACTTAGCAAACTAGGTAAAGTAGGGAAGGCTTAATTAGTGACACTTAAAGAAATCTGGGGTTGTTGTCTTAATACACGAGAGGACTCTTTGGATCCCGCATCATTCAAGGCTGACCCCTCGGCTCCCGCGTTATTAATGGTCATGGAGTTCCTAGGCTCCTTGGAAATAGAATTAGCTTTGTTTCTCACAACTGACTTGGATCCTTGTATAACGGGAATAGTTAATGTCCCTTGGTTACCCCCCTGACCCATCTTGGAAATCAGACCATCATAAAGACCCGTGCTTGTGAGTGAATTGTTGGTACCCGCAGCATTAATGTGTGACGCCTCGGCACCCTCAATAATAACGTTAGAATCCTTGGGGATAGAAACCCCTTCATATCCCACGTCTGACCTTGATCCTTGCATAGAGTGCATATTCCTAGTTTCATTGTTATCCTCCTGACTCGCCTTATCCTTCTGACCCAAGACCCGACCCGGAATAGGAGGAGTCACATCGTTTCCCGGGGCATTAAAGTTTGTTCTCTTGACACCCGCGTTAAACTTCTTGGGGATAGGAGTACCTTCAATGCTATCAAATGACTTTGAATCAAACAAGACGTGATTACTCTTGAACCCATGGACATCTGCCCGACCCGCTATGAACTTCTGACCCACGCCCTGACCCGGTTTTGGCCCGAGTATGCCATCGTGCCTTGTTTCATCAACTGCAATGTCTGGCCCAGATTTTAACCCTTTTACGGCTAACCTGAGTGAATTACCAGGTAGTGTCGGGGTACTAATGCTTGAGTGACTGTCCTGTTCTTCCGAAATGATCCTGTTATCAACTTATTGGCCCGTGGAATGATCGACCACCATCTGCCTGCCGGAAGTTCTGCCTTCAAATTCACTTATATCCAAGCTTTCAATTTCTATATTTTTGCCCCATTCATGTATCCTTTGTAGCATAGAATCGTCTACTACATTTTCTAATGGAAAGCGCGAGTCTGGCGTGACATGAACCAACACAGAAGGGTCCGAGATTGCTTAATAAGATTTTCCTCGCAATTGTTGAATCGCCGCCACTCTTTTTTTCTTCCTTGTTCTAGCTTTAGCCGAATCGCGTAACCTCTGAATCATTGCTAGAACGTGTGTAACGTTTAGACTTCTTCATATTGTGAACAATAACAATTAAACCATTGTGAAACAACCGAAAATATTAGGGGGGGGGGGGGGGAGAAGAGGAAAAAACCCAAGGAGCAACTAAGGGGAAACGTTGAGAGCGTTTTCTTAGTGAGAGAAACTTCTCTCTAACTCCTTTAGGAGACTTCTTTTGGCATGATTATTATTTATATGTAATAGGTGTACGGCGGACGTGCATAATTCCATTGAGTTCTACTTTCTAGTAGTATATGATATGATAGTGCCTTGATTTTAAAAAAGTGAAAGTGTCTTGATTTCAAAAGTGAAAGTGCCTAGATTCTACAAGTGCTAGTGCCTTGGTTTTTCTAAAGTCAAAGTCCGTCTTAATGACTTATACATAATGTGATAGTGCCTTGGTTTTTCTAAAGTGAAAGTCCATCTTAATGACTTATACATAATGTGATAGTGCCTTGGTTTTTCTAAAATGAAAGTTCATTTTAAAGAGATTATATGGAGAGTCAAAGTGGTGATTTAAATTGCATATGGTTGCTCGTGATAGCTATTCGTGCAAGTGTTATTTCATCACTTCTCAAAGTCCTACGATTGGGCCGGCAATGTTATATTTGATTCCATGGACAAGATCCATGATGCGAGTACAAGATACTCATGCAACCCTATGATTCCATGGACATGTATCCATGATGCGAGTACAAGATACTCATGCGGTTATATTTGATTCCATGGACATGTATCCATGATGCGAGTACAAGATACTCATGCGGTTATATTTTATTTCATGGACATGTATCTGTGATGCGAGTACAAGATACTCATGCGTTATATATATGTATATGTATATATATATGTTGATTATAGGGTCAGGCATGCATGATTTTGATATGAATCTTATTTGTTTTAAAAGGCACAGTTGACTCTCATTCTTAAGTGGTACAGTGGTACAGTTATACAGTGGTACTGGTATTTTGATCATCATACTTGTTTACTGTCATCTGCTTATTTTTTTATTTGTCAGTATGATTTCATTTACAGTACTTTATGTTTACATACTTAGTACATGTTGTACTGACCCTCTTCTCCGGAGGGCTGCGTTCATGCCCGCAGGTATAGGTACACTGTTTGGTGATCCTCGAGCTTAGGATCCTTGCCCAACTGTTGAGATAGCTCTATTGTTCCAGAGTCTTATCATTTTGGTACAGTTTTGGCTGTTACAGGCTTATGTATATTCAGGGGTACGGAGAGGCCTTGTCCCGTCATAGTTACTATTATACTCTTAGAGGTCTGTAGTCATGTGTGGATCGTGTGTACATTTGTAGTTCATTTTGGATGTGTGTATATAATGGCAGCCTTGCCGGTTTGACTATTTTATTATGTGAGTTTTTATGATATTGAGTTTTCCTTAGCTTCCATTGGTCATATGTGATGTACGGGTATAAGGGTGCCAACGTAAGGCACCAGTCGCGAACCCATCTGCTCGGGTCGTGACAAAAGTGGTATTAGAGGAGTTCGTCCTCGGAATGTACACACCGTGTGTAGTAGAGTCTTGGTTATTGGTGTGTTGTGCACCACACCTATACACAGGAGGCTACAATACATTTAGGATTGATTTCTATTCTTCTTACTCTAAGGTCGTGCGATAGAGTTATTCTAGTAGGATAATACCCCTCTAACGTATTATTGTGTTACAGTTATGCCTCTGAGAAAAACGACAGTGGCCCAGAAGGGAAAATCAGTAGCAGGAGCTGCTAGTCAGACCCAAAGAGTTACTAGGGCTCGTGCCCAGTCTGTACCTGAGATTGTGCGCCAGTCGGAAAGTTCAGTTACACCGCCATTACCAGAGGAGCTTAGAGCAGCTCCAGAGGCCCCGATACTTGAGCCTCCAGTTCCTCAGTCAGGAGCAGAGGGCAGAGCCATGAGAGATGCGGTTCAGCTGTTGACTAGGCTAATGGCAGGAGAGACTTACCGACAGAGACTAGGAGCTGACCCTAGAGCAGATAGTTTGAGGGTCCGGGATTTCTTAAGATGTAGTCCACCAGAGTTTTTTGGGTCCAGGCCCGAGGATGATCCACATGAGTTCATCCGAAAGATACAACGGACGTTAAGGGTGATAAAGGCTTCGGAAACTGAGTCGGTCGTGTTGGCTTCATATCGGTTGTGTGACGTAGCTGTTAATTGGTATGAGTCATGTGAGCTGTCTAGGGGCGAGGGTGCTCCTCCAGCCGTGTGGGATGAGTTCACGGAGGCCTTCCTTGGTCACTTCTTGCATCCAGATATGAGGAGGGCAAGAGTTGACAGGTTCTTACAGTTGAGGCAGAGTGGCAAGACCATTCGCGAGTATAGCCTGGAGTTTGATTCATTGGCTAGATCTACGTGCTTACGCAAGTGTAGGTATCGCTTCAAGTAATATAGTCTGTAAGACCGAGTTATCATCCTCAGAGACTGGTTATCAATTACCGAACAACTAAACTATGGTATCTATTTGGTGATCGTAATTGAGTTTAGAGTTTAACTAAGAATTATAACTCAGTTAAGTAAATACTAACACTGATAATGCTAAGGGGTTTAAAGAAGTTATGTGGAGAATTAGGGCTTCCAATCTCCTCAACTATCCACTCTTTCACGTGTTAATGCAATACTAATAATTCTTCTTCGTATTAAGATAGCAGGTTAACTAATCTGTCATTATATTCCGGTTAGGACATACAAGAGCTCAACCATGTGTAGAAACCTTCTATATTTCTATGATAGATTTTACCACACATGAGGATTAAGAACAATAACCCTAAACACTACACAAGTATCGGAGTACTTTCGTTCACGATTTTAACCTATGTCTATTCAACTACAGCATATTCAAATCTCACCTTTTAGAATTTTGATTCGAAATCATATATGTGATGACAATTAGTGATCAGTTAATTATCAAGCAGTCAAAACAATTATTGAATAGATCTTAATATGACTGAAGAAGAAATCACTAATAATGCATTAACTATATGAAAGAGTTTCAAGTGATTCGATGGAAAACCTTAACAAAGTAATTAGCTCATAAACATTGTCATGCTAAGAACTAAATTATAATCCAACATAAACTGAATTAAAGTAAAGAAAAGAGAAAGAACTTGAACAAAAGTCTCTAATTGTGTAGCTTGTAGCCGTCGTTCTCCTCTCCAAAATCTCCTCCTAAATAAGACAGGGTTTAGGGATTTTATATTTTGAGAAAAACCCTGCTCCGGACCCTTTTACCCTTGTCAAATTTTGGAACTTTTTCCACAAAAACGTGTGTCGGGGCCGCGGCCCTTCGTCCAGGCGTCGCGGCCCTAATTGGCCTTGAAATCGCTGAAGGTTACTGCTATTTCTGCGCCGCGGCTCTTCTGCCAGGGGCCGCGGCCCTTGCGACGGTGAATTATTTTCTTACTCTCTGGAATTTTCACTCCGCGTCTTAATTCCTTTAGCCGCGGCTCATCAGCGCCGTGGCCCTTCCTTCCTAAGAGTCGTGACCCTTTTGTCCGGAATTCGCCTGATTTCTTCTATTCTTCTCGTGGCTCCTTAGACTTCATCCCTTGGGCTATGCTTGTGCAAATTTCATCTCAATTGATCTCATTTCCTCCTTTGGGACCGATGTGACTCAAAAGAAAGAAAAACAACCCTAATACTATACTAAACACAAATGAAAAGACGAAAATACTTAAGTAAACAGGACTCAAAAGAGTGTATAAAATACACTCAACAAACATCCCCAAACTTACACTTTACTCGCCCTCGAGTAAAGCACTAAACAAAAATAAAAACAAAACAAAAACAATGACTCTATGAACTGGATCAAGTAGTTATAGCAATGCTTCTTCAACATCATTAATGAAAGATGGGATAATATGTTAGAACGTATAGCATGAAAATATAGGAATCTAGAATTTCAAGTTAGATATTTCGCAAATTCACTTAGATCATGATCAATGGGAATACAAACACCTAACCTATGCATGTCAATTTCATTCCATCAATCCCAAAATGTTATAGACCTGTTTACATGCTATTCTTCACTAATCATAGACATACACATTAAGTATCCTCAGAACTTTCAAGGGTTGAGAGTTAGAGAGAAGTTTCTCTCACTAGGCGAAAATGCTCTCAACATTTCTCCCTAGTCGCTCTTCGCAATCCGCCTCATTCTTATGATTTCATCTTCGATTTCATACTCCGTAAATATGATTTCATCTTTGATTTCATGAGATTGTTCGTCTGTTCATCTTACTTGAATTTGATACGAAGTTGTTTGAGTAAATTACGGAAATTTTACATCTTGTTCGAAGATTTTTCGAAAATTGTGGAAAGATTGTTCGAGTTTATCAACTTGTCCAAAGATTGTTACGAAGATACTTCCACTTGATTAAAGATTACTCAAGAGTTGCATTATCTTCCTTCTAGCCATGAGAAAGAATACAAAGATTTCAGCCAAAAGAATGAAAGAGATTATTTTGATTGTTCAAGATTACAAGATTCAAGATTTGAATTTGAGGTTTACATTTCCGGGGGCTCGCGGCGCGCTTGTTTTCTCTTCGACAGCCGGTGATTCGTGGTTAGCAAGTCAGGAGGGTGTTCTTGGTGTGCAAGAGGGTCATGATGGTGGTCTTGGGTTGAGGATACAACTCTTTGATTTTCCCAACCTTCCGGCAAGCACCTTGGACGTCGGAATGGCAGCTATGATTCCGGTAGACACTCCTGACTCTGGAGAGATTGCGGATCTTGATAGGGATCCCGAGTAGAAAGTGGGTATGGAGGGTGGTTCCGGGTTGCAGGAGGGTGGTGTTGATGTTCAGGGTTTGTGGTTTGAACCCTTGGGTCTCCGATCCTTGGCTTCTGAGTTCAAAGAGACTTTTCCGGCGGCCACTTTGGATGCCAAGGTGACAGCGGGTCTCGAGGTTGGTCACGGGTTGATTGCGGGTCAGGAGGGTGGTCATGGGTTTTTGGGGAAGTCCATGGGTCACCAACCTTTGGTTGTTGAGTTCGACATTGTTTCTTTTCCAATTGGCCTTGGAAATGCTAAGGTTTTGGAAGCCGAGGGGTTTCCTATCCAAAAGAGGTCTAGGAATTTGATGCATTCAATGGGTGCGGATGTCAATGGCACGCCTCATTCAATTGCTTCGGTTTTCAATGGCACGCCTCATTCATTAGGTGCAACTTTCGGAGTTGAGTTTGTTGGGAATTCAAGTGTTGCGGTTTCAAACGCCACCCATTCTTGGCGGGTTGACGGTAGCATGGGTGGCACGGTCGATGGCGGTTCTTGAGGGTGGTTTCGGTCGGGCGAGGGTCGGGCGGTGGCCATGGGCCGATTGGTCTTTATGGTGGTCACGTGTCAAGGCCGGAGCCCAAGGGTCATCGGTTCAAGATTGTTGTCCGGTCGGGTTCAATTCCCATGGCTCTTGGTTGTACAAACCGCGGCGGAATTTGAACACCTACTCTTCAAACGAGACTTGGTAACTGGGAATTTAATACCGAGAGTACCAAGGAAACATCTCATTCAATAGGGCTTCGAAACTTGATAAGGGTGGGTACCGATGGGTCTACTCTTCTTTTGAAGTCAAAAGTTGCGGAAACCATAGGGGCAACTCGTCCAAAGAGGTTTGGTAACTTGATGGCTACGGGAACCGAAGGGGCTACATTTCAAATGAGTCTTGGAAGAGCAACTAATGTGGAATTTGAAGGATCATTCTTTTCCAAGAAGCCTAAGGAGTCTGACCTTGTTTCGGCCAATAAAGCACTTAATGCCGAGGGACATGAGCCATTTATGGCAACCATTCCCAATGATGCACTAGTCTTGATTTCCCCCATGAATCCAACTATTGCACCTACTGAGCGTGCAAATGATACTAGGGAGTCACAACAAATTAAGGAGCCTAATCCAACGAATAAAAGTCCAAGTACGAAGATTGGAAGAGTATTTCACTACCCCCCGATTACTTAAATGAAGATACTATCTTGGAATTTCATGTTGAAGTTTATTTTCTTGTTCTTGTTTACGTTGAGGATTGAGAACCCTCAACGACTGATTGTAGCTTCCTGAGCTTTTCTTTTTAGTAATAATATTTGCATTTACCCGGAAAAAAAAAAAGAACTTTGAAGGGTTGTAATGTATACTTAGGCAATGGTAGGTAAAGATAGTCATTTAGGCTCAATTACGTACCATAATTATTTTCATTCAACTCCTTCTTTCTTTTTTTTTACTTCATTTTTAATCTCATACCTATTTTTCCCCTCTTTTATTTTGAGAGAATGAGATACATTACAAATAACAGGCACCCACCAAACTTAGGCTTTTGCATATTTTTCCTTGGGGTGCATCAAATTTTCACTCTCTATTTTATTTCTTTTTCAACACTTTTCATTCCAAGAGTTTTCAAATATCACTTATGGTACAGCAAAGAAATCATAGGGTGTCAAAGAAAGATCTTATGTTAGGCTCAACGGGGCTGACTAGTGATACATTTTATGTCAGGGTAGGTAATGAATGACAAGAAGGGCTTATCAAAGAAATGCCTGAATTATCTCCCTAAACATGTATATCTTAACTATTTCGCCTCAAATAGCAAGCAAATAAGTTTTCTAGACATTTTTCAACTTTTCTTTCCATAATTGACAACACATAGGTCAAGCACAAATACCCAAAATAATTAGATGTCATGAATCTTTGACATATCTAACTTAAGCACACAGATTTTTGCATTCAATTCCATTACATTATCCCACTTTATCCACTCAATATCTTTAGCAACTACATCATGCTTGATCCATAGAAAAACAAATTGACTCACGAACACATAAATAAAATAAACAAAATGACTCAAAACATATAAGACACCCTCCAAACTTAATCGACACATTGTCCCCAATGTGAGAAGATTAAAACTAAAGGGACACTTACAGACACAACACAACGGTCACAACGGAGGTCTAAAATGGTGGAAAAATCACTCTGCATATAGCCGAAGGAGGAACCGCGACCCTTGGAACATGCGCCGCGACCCTACTTGTATGGCAGAATTACTGAGGCTACTGCCTCTCTTGCGCCGCGGCTCTCTCAACAGGCTCCGCGACCCTTAATTCCCTGAAGATTTGATTTTTCTAGTTTTCAACATTTTTCGCCCTTTTCTCCTCGGAGTTAGCCCCTGCTCTTATCTGTCATCCAAACACTCAATATACCAGATCACGAGACTGTTCAAGATAAACTAAAAACAAACTAAAACAAAAATTGAAATAACATAATTAAAACATTGGGTTGCCTCCCAAGTAGCGATGTCATTAACGTCTTTTAGCCGAATGCAAATAAATGTTCACTCAAGGGGGTAGATTATCCTTCCACATATCCATTTCAACACCATTCACATTCTCGTCCTCTTCTTTTTCACAGGGTTGAGTTCAGTGGACTTTGTTCCTTTTTCCTCATTCACAACATCATTCACAAGTCCAAACTTTTTACCATCAATGACATCAGTACCCTTGGAAATTTCATAAGGAGTCTTTTTGTCAACCACACTAACCGCAAAGCATTTATCATTGAATTGTGGATCAGTTGAAGGTTTCAAAACAGTGAAAGTCATCTCCTCATCTTGTACTCGGAGTTTCAATTCTCCATTTTCAACATCAATAAGAGCTCTCCATGTCGCTAGGAATGGTCTCCCAAGAATAATGGACATATTTTCATCTTCCTCCATATCAAGAATGAGGAAATCAGCAGGGAAGATGAGTTTTCCCACTTTTACTAACACATCTTCAATTATAACTTTGGGATGCATGACTGAGCGATCGGCTAGATGCATGTTGACTGTGGCCGGCTTTGCTTCTCCCAACCCAAGTCTTTTGAATACGGAGAGAGACATCAAGTTGATACTAGCCCCTAAGTCACACAAATCCCTTTTACATGTCACCTTACCTATAGTGCAAGGTAAGGTGAAACTTGTTACATCCTGTATTTTCAAGAGAACGAGATGAGAAGGGACGAGAGGAAACACAATTTGAATTTTGGAACGAAAGGAAAATCACTTTTCCTAAAGGGAATTTTCCGAACCTCGTAAAGGAAAAATGTTCATTATTTGGAATTTGATTCTTAAATTTGGTATTTGGGAGTTATATAATTTATCAGATTTTTACATTTTCAAATTCGGATTTGGTCATTTGGGGCCCATCGGAAATTTTTACGGTTTTGTGGGGCCCACAAAGTTTCGAGATATTTTGACCAAATACAGACGTTTTTGGTGAAGAAATAATTCTGGACCAATAGGAGGGTGACACGTGTCACCCCGCCACTTGTCTTGATTTGGATGAGATATTTTGAAGACAAGTGGACATGTGGGTCCCACCCACACTTGTCCACACACTTGCCCTACACTTGTCATCATCCAAACCCTTGGATACATATTATATACATAGAGGTCTTGCAAGACTTGTCTTTCACACTTAGCATTATATCACAAAAATATCTCTTTCTCTTTCAAAGTCTCTCGGCCAAGGCAAACAATGAAGACCAAAAATTCCTTAAACTTCTAAGCTTAGTTCACTAACACAAGATCAAGAACCCTAATCAAGTGTTAAACCAAATTAACTCTCCAAGAACCTTCTAGTTTGTGTGTTGGCCGAAAATGGTGATGAAACCCTAGGGGTTTCCGTCGACTTTTTGGAAGCGAAACGTGAAGTGAAGTTGGTTATAAGATTGTGGTGGATGTGTATATGTGATTGTATCTTGAATAAGTGGATCGAAACGAAAACTGCGGACCAATAAAGACCAGACTGTTTTGGGACGTTTTTGGGCACAAAATGAGGTAAAAGTCCTTCTTCTTTTAAAGTAATGGGATATTACATGTTGTTATAATGTATATATGAGCGTGTGCTAAAAATAATGAAGAATAAAAAGCGTTTGAACCATTTTTGGGGCTAAAATCGTGAATGGACAGATTTGGTGATTATCGGGTTTCGTTGGTTATTGTCGTTATTAACGTCACCTATTGCATGTTATAATGGAATAATATTGTGGTTAATAAGTTGTTATAACTTATATGGAAGTATTAGAATTCGAATTGGATTAAGGAAAGGGTAATTGGATTATAGTTGTTGGCCGAGAATTTGCCTAAAACTGTGAGGTGTCTTCATGCAGTTTTAAGGGATTGTTTCGTGGTGTGGTAATGCTGGAAAAATCAGCCCCTATATTACATGTTTAATGTGGTAAAATGACTAATGAAAGTCCTAAGGAATAAGGGTATAAAAAGGGTGTTAAAGGCTTTACATTGTACCCTTAATGTTGATTAATTTGTGGACTATTTTTATATCGTTGTGGGACAGAATTTTACACGTCAAGTTAGGCGTGTAATCCCCTTTGGTTAACTATTGTTTATGCCCTTAAGTGTGGCTTGTTGGTTGTTGAAATTGGGCCTTGGAAAAGGTGGAAAAGTACGTAGAAATAAAGGAAGTGCTGCCCAACTTTTCATAAAATAAGAGACCCTTTAGTTGGCATTAATCTACCTTAGAAATCTTGGAATTGATAAACATGTTATCATGTTTATAGGTTGAAGTACTTTGGGGCGTATTCTAGATAGTAGAGTTGGTTAGTCGCCAAAAAGGTATGTGAACTACTTCCTTCTATCGGCACGATTGATTATTGAAGTGTACTTGTCTTGATTATTAAAGTACACGCCCCTTGTTATTTGAAGTATACTTGTCTTGTTATTTGGAGTATACATGACTCATTTCTTGAAGTATACTCGCCTTGATTTTAGAAGTATACTTGACTTGATCTTGATAGAGTTCTATCGGAACTTAATCCTTAGTGATATACTTCTTTCATAGTACTTTGGATTTCCTAAACTAGAAGTTGGTCTATATACTTCTTTGATAGTAATTTGGGGTTTCCAAAATTGAAGTTGTTAAAATCCATTATTCTTGATAGTATTTGAGTTTATAAAATGGAGATTTTTATATCTATTTTCCTTGTAGTACTTTGGGCTTTAAAAGCGAAAGTTGTTCCACTTATAGTACTTAGAGTCTTAAAAATAAAGTTGTTCCTAATCTCTTAAATAGTATTTGAGTTTAAAAGTGTAGTAACTTGATTTTAACGGATACAAGTGCCTTAGTTTTCCAAAACCTAAAGTTTGTTATAATAGCTTTATGGAAAGTTAGTTATAACGGCTTTAGGGGAAGTCAAAAGAATGGTTTACTTGATTGATTTAAAAGAGGATAAATGACTTGATTTAAAGAGAAGTAACTTGATTTAAAGGTGTGAGTTACTTGAGATTTGAAAGTATAAGTTACTTGGTTTGAAAGGTATAAGTAACTTGATTTTAAAAGTATACTTGACTTGATTTGAAAGGTATAATGTTACATCCCGTAAGTCCAGGACATGTTTAAGAGAATGTACGTAAGGAACATAAGACTTGAAAAGAGTACGAAAGGAAGAATTGTTTTTCCGACGGAAAATCTTCCGAACGTCGGGAAGGAGAAATGTTCGTTGGTGAGAATTAGATTCTCAAAATGCATTAATTGAAGAGTATGAAACTTATTATCATTATGGAAATTTAATCTTACGGATTTGGTCACGTGCGGCCCACCCGAGGAATTTTACGTTTTGTGGGACCCACGAGGGTTACATAATTTTATGGACGAATGGGAGGGCGACACGTGGAACCTCCCCCACATTGGTCTTGGGCGAATTGGATCAAGGATAGAATGGTCATTTGACCATTGTGTAGATGAGAAAGTCTTGCTAAGCTAGAGCTTGACATTGTTGACCAAGTCAAGATCCTCTTGGCTTGATCCCATTCATCCACTTTTAACATGTGTAGTAATCTAGACCCTCCAATGTGTTATATATCATCCTAAGTAGCAAGACTTGGCATTTTACACTTAGAAAAAAATGAAGAACCCTTGTTCTTGACATTGTAGCTCTCGGCTTTAGTGAAAAAAAAGGAGAAGAAAATTTTCAATTGTTGTCCAATATTCACAAGACTTAAACCCAAGGTCCCTAAGGGTATTGTAAGGATATCTCAATAGAAAGATCCCGTAAAAGTGGCGTTTTCGTATTAGTCGCAAGGTGGAAACTTAAGGAGTTCTTCAACTTTGAAGTTGGAACTTGAATGTTATACCCCGTATTTCCAGAGTATGAACGTGAGTGCGTACGTACAAAAGTTTAGCCTTAAGATAGGCACTTTGGGCGAAATTTGTGCACAACCCACGAAACGAATGGTTTTCCGACGAAACGTTTTTCAAAACTTGCGTAGGGTAAATTACGGCTATGTCATTTATAATTTTTGCGGATTTTTTCGAGAGACGAAATATTTTGGACCAACGGGAGGGTGACACTTGTCACCCTCATATGGACGGCAACTTGGGCAAGGGTTGGACGATTTTGTGGCTTAGTTTTTGGTCAAGGAGTTGGTAGGATATTTGTGTAGTAGATGGATAAGGACACTTGCCTAAATCTCCACCTTACACTTTCCTACCACTTGGCTTCATCTTGGCCATTGGTTGGCCTATAAATACCCCCCTAACTTGAAGGTTTTCTTCATCCACAAATCAATTCTCCAAGTCTTGAAAAATCCCTCCCCTCTCTTATAGCTTTTCGTCCAAGCTCTTCTCCCCCCTTCCTTGAGTCCTAGCCGAAACCTACCCCCCTTCCTTGGTAGAAAATTTGTCTTCCAAGTATAGTTACTATTCCTAAATACCCTAGCCCCAAATCCCTTATAGTATTTAAGTAGAAGTTGTTAGAAACTTCTAAGGGTTTCTTGGAGCTATCGGAGCATACAAATTAGGAGCTAAACCTTGCTCAGGATCGACATTTAACTTGGATAATATTGGGCTTATCGAGGTAAATAATCTTATCATTCTATTGTAATTGGAGAATACATACCGTAGAAGTATATAAATAAGTATAAAACACATAGAAGGATATTAAAGAAGAGAATTGAACTGTAATTACACTGAAGGATAATACAGAAGAGTATTGAACTGAAATCACATCAGAAGTATAATAAAGAAGAATTGAATCAGATTTACATAAGACTGTATTTACAGTAGACTTGTGTAGCTTGACGGGTAGGGAAGTGCTGCCCAAATTTCCGTAGAATAAAGAACCCTCTGCTTAGAATAGTCTACAGAGTAGTCTAGACATTGATAGACGTACCTGACTATTATAGGTTGATTCTCCGCGACATACTCGACTTGGCGGTGGATTTCGCGAGGAGGTATGTGATTCTCCTATACTCTTGAGCATGATATTTTAAAATATATATATAGTACGGTAGGCGACGTGTGTTAATCGGCGTAGTTTTACGGCAATGTCTTTTGACTTAAGCCTGAATAATAAGAATCTTAAAGTCTTTTCAAAAGAATTATAAATCATTTTTGAAAGAAGAAGAATATTTGTTTTTAAAACAAAAAGCTTAAGAGTTATACTAGCTTTATGGGAAGTTAGGTATAACGACTTAAGAAAGATAAAAGGAACAGTTTACTTATGTGTTTATGAAAGACTTGTATTGATTCTGGAAAGTATAATAAAATGGTTTGTTGAGTAGATATATTGTGATGCTATGTGTGTTAGTATCTTGTAAACGTTTGTGTAAAGAGGTTATTCTTATTGTGCTTATGTTGTTTAACGATAAGCTGTTATGTTAGTATTATATCACTCACCTCTTGACATGATACCGGGGTTGTCGCCTCCGACGCGGGTATAGCTCAGCGATGCAGTGTGACTATGATTCGAGAATACCTCATGCGGGTCCCGGGGGCCTATGCGGAGCTACGAGAGTTTCAGGTTAGTGTGCGGTCCTTGTGGCCATGCGGTCTATGTGGCCATGCGGTCTATGTGGCCATGCGGACTACGAGTCTAGGACGATGCCGAGGAGTAGCTACCCTCGATGCGGGGAATACCTCATGCGGGCCTACGTGAGTGGCCTATGCGGATCGCGGAGTCGAGATTAGGCATGCTTAATGATACTATGGCGATTGGCCTTGCTTCGATCATTCGCGGCCTAGAAAGAGACACATTACGATTTACCTCTTATTGCTCTTGTTTGTGATGTGGCACTATGTGCGGTTACCTTGTTTGTTTCGTACATATTTGTAAAACTGGTTTTAAATTGATATGATTTCATTTAAGTACGTTACAGTTTCACATACTTGGTACCTGTTGTACTGACCTCCTTCGGGGGGCTGCGTTCATGCCGCAGGTAAGGGCAAGCAGGTGCTAGATCCGCATCCTTAGGATCTTTGCTTTTGTGTCAGGAGCTCCATCTTCTCCGGAGGCTCGACTTTTGGTATGGTTCTCCCTGATGTTGTAGATATATGTACATTCAGGGTATGGCGGGGCCCTGTCCCGCCATAGTTGTTTACATTCCTAGAGGTCTGTAGTCATGTTGTAAAGTTGGGATGTAACTGTTCACTCTTTATATATATATGCCGAAAGGCGACTTTTCTCAGATAAACTGTGTCTCAATTTACAATTATTTCATGTCTTGTTTTTATATTCCGCTGATTACTCTGATGTATGTCTACTTGGGTGCCGGTGAAGGCACGATCCACGCCCCGAACGGGTTGTGACAAAAGTGGTATCAGAGCAGTTAATCCTCGGAAAGTGTCTACAGACCGTATCTAGTAGAGTCTTGATTATCGGTATGTTGTGCACCATACCAATAATAAGGAGGCTATAGGATATTTAGGATTGGTTTCCATTCTTCTCACTCTGAGATCGTGCCTTAGAGCTGTGTTATAAGTTGGACCCCTCTAACGTATTCCTTTTCTGTAACAGTTATGCCTCTACATAAGGCAACCCGGGCCCAGAAGGGCAAGGCAGCCGATGGAGCTGCTAGTAGGACACCGAGAGTCACGAGGGCTCAGGCCCAGTCTATACCTGAGACGACGAGTTCCATGACGCCGCCGGCCCCAACAGAGACCACAGTACCCGCACCTCCTGTCCCACAGTCTGGGGCAGAGTATTTAGGGTACAAGGAGATGGCTTGATTATTGGCGAGATTGGCGACATGAGGATAGGCCGATGCAGCAGCATTCGGGCCCAGCAAGACTGTGGTTCACCCGAGATCAGATAGTTTGAGGCTACGGGATTTTCTGAGTTGTAGCCCGCCAGAGTTTTACGGGTCGAGGCCTGAGGATGATCCGCAGGAGTTCATCCGTCAGTTACAGAGGATCATGCGGGTGATCAAGGCTTCAGAGACCAAGTCTGTGATCTTCGGTTCACATAGGCTGCGTGATACCGCAGTCGATTGGTTTGATTCGTGAGAGTTATCCCGGGGAGAGCACGTCCCGGCCTACTGGGACGAGTTCTCGGAGGCCTTTCACTCACTTCTTGCCTCCACGATGAGGAGGGCACGCCGACAGATTTTTGTTCTTTGAGAGAGAGGACGCACGATTAGGAGTACAACGTTGAGTTCGATTCGTTGGCTCGATATGTCCCCGCTGGTAGCGATATGGAGGGCGGTGCATCGCCACGTCACCGGCTAGATGATTATATGGCGAGTCTTGTGCGGTGTGGCTCTTCACCGAGCATGGACATTACCCGTGCGCAGCTCATGCACTTGGATGCGAGCGAGCGTAGGGCCGACGGTTGACAGCGAAGCAGAAGGCCAGGACGGCAGGGTCTTTTGGTAGCTATCGGGGTGGACGGCCTCAGCAGCAGTCTAGATTTGCACCACAGCCAGCTCAGAGCACTCCTACACCGTCCTCAGGACAACCAGGATATTCGAGGGCAGACCAGGGCCCCAGGACTTCAGACGTCCAGGGTAGCAGAGGTGCTGGCCGATCGGGACCACCCCCCCTCAGTGTGGCCGATGCGGTAGATCCCATTACGGGAATTGTGGTGCGCTCGAGAGTTTGTTACGATACGCCAGCGAGTCACTGCGAGCCCGTCCACCAAGCGGCGCAGAGGGTAGGGGTCACCACGTGGTCTTTCGTCGGGTCTTCTTCATCTCCTACGATTACTCGCCGGAGGCGAGGTACTCGAGGCGGCAGGTCGCGGCAGAGGTCGTGGTGCGGGTCCCAGTTCTAGCAGTCCTCAGAACCGCATATATGCCTTGTCCAGCCGGCAGGACCAGGAGGCCTCACCTGATGTCGTCACAGGTACTTTATCAGTTTCGTGTTGTGACGTGTATGCCTTGATAGATCCGGGTTCTACTCTGTCCTATATATCTCCCCTTGTTGCTAGTAGGATAGGGATAGAGCCTGAGTCCATAGACCCTTTCGAGGTAGCTACGCGATGGTGATTCGGTGGTAGCTCGGCGGGTATATAGGGCTTGTCCAGTGACCTTATGCAGTCGTCAGACCCTAGCCGACTTGATAGAGCTGGACATGACTGATTTCGACGTGATCATGGGCATGGATTGGCTAGCTTCTTGCTATGCCAATGTAGACTGCAGGAAAGTGAGTACGGTTCGATTTCTGAGGCCGGTTATTGAGTGGGAGGAACACCGTGTCGTAGGGTAGGTTATTTCCTACCTCGAGGCTAGGAAGATGGTGCGAGAAGGGTATATCTACCATCTCGTTCGGGTGTTTGATCACGAGTTGCGATGCAGATTTTGATCGATTCCGATAGTCGAGAGAATTCGGGCGTGTTTCAGGGCGACCTCGGGAATCCCTCACGAGAGGAGATAGAGTTTGTATCGATGTCTTTGCGGACACTCGGCTATTTCCATTCCGCCATCTGAATGGCACTGCCGAGTTGAGAGAGTTGAAGACCGGTGAGAGATTTCTTTGGAGAAGGGCTTCATCAGGCCTAGTGTTTCTCCCTGGGGAGCGCCGGTATTGTTCGTGAAGAAGAAGGATGGGACGCTGCGCATGTGTGTTGATTACAGGCAGCTGAACAAGGTGACTATTAAGAACAAATACCCCCTTCCCAGGATTGATGATTTGTTCGACCAGCTGCAGGGTGCGAGATGTTTCTCCAAGATTGATCTGCGATCGGGCTATCATCAGGTGCGAGTCAGAGGCGGATATCCCTAGGATGCATTCGGACCAGTACGGGCATTATGAGTTCAGGGTCATGTCTTTCGGGTTGACCAATGCTCCGGCGGTATTCATGGATTTGATGAACCGAGTGTTCAAGCCATTTTTGGACACGTTTGTGATAGTGTTCATTGATGATATCTTGGTTTATTCTCGCTCAGAGCAGGAGCATGCAGAGCATTTGAGGCGATCTTGAGAGTTCTCGAGACCAGCGATTATACGCCAAGTTTTGAAATGTGAGTTACGGTTGACTTGGTGGCTTTTCTTGGGCATATAGTCGGGCGATGGTATTCGGTGGATCGACCAAGATCAAGCGATCGAGTTGGCTGAACCTCTTACTCGGCGAGGTTCGCGATTTTACGGGCCTTGCGAGTTATTATGCTCGGTTCGTAGAAATTTGCTTCTATCTACGCACCATTGACTAGGTGACTCGAGAAAGCGGCTAAGTTTGATGGTGATGCGTGTGGCGGGGTTTCCGATTCTTGAAGGAGGCGGCGGCGCCCCGTTCTTACTCTTCCGAGAGGTCGACGGCTATATGCGTGTATTGTGATGCGTCAGACATCGGGTTGGGATGTGTGTTGATGCAGCAGTACAAGGTTATAGCGTACGCATCCCGACAGCTTAAGAAGCATGAGAGGAACTACCCCACCCATGATTTGGAGTTGGCAGCGGTGATTCACGCCTTGAAGATCTGGAGGCACTATTTGTATGGGGTTCATGTGGATATTTATACAGACCACAAGAGCCTCCAGTATATCTTCAGCCAGAGGGAGCTGAACGTAAGACAGAGACGGTGGTTAGAGTTACTCAAGGATTACGATGTTGATATCCTGTACCACCCGGGAAAGGCCAATGTTGTGGCAGATTCCCTTAGTCGTAGGTCAATGGGTAGCCTATCAGATGTGCAGCCAGAGAGGAGGGGCATGGTTCGTGATTTGCATCAGTTAGCGAGCCTTGGAGTCCGATTGATTGATTCTGATGGCAGTGGAGTTCGAGTTCGAGAGGTTGCCGAGTCTTCCATCGTCAAGGAGGTGAAGAGGCAACAGTTTGAGGATCCGATTTTGGCACGATACCGTGATACGGCTCTTCGTGAGGGGAAGGGTCCTTTTGAGATAGCACCTGATGGGGTGCTAAGGTTCGAGGGCAGGTTGTGTGTTCCGGATATTGCAGGACTTCGGCAGCAGATTCTAGGGGAAGCACACAGCGCACGTTACTCTATCCATCCGGGGTCGACCAAGATGTACCACGACCTCAGATCTGTGTATTGGTGGGATGGCTTGAAGAGGGACGTTGCAGAGTTTGTGGCTCGGTGCGTGTTGTCGGCAGTGAAGGTAGAGCACGGAGGCACGGTGGTTTGTTGCGACGATAGAGATCCCGACACGGAAGTGGGAGGTGATCAACATGGACTTTATCAGGATTACCTCGCACTCGGAGGAAGCATGATTCTATCCGGGTTATCGTCGACGGTGAAATCAGCCCACTTTCTTCCGTCGGGACAACTTTTGGTGAGGATTATGCGGACTTTACATCAGAGATCGTCGGTCGCATGGAGTCCCTATTTCTATCATATCGGCCGAGGAGCCGGTTCGACTAACTTACGGAGGTCTTTCGGAAGGGTTTAGGGGCAGGTGAGCACGAGTCTGCATTCCATCCACGAGACAGATTTGGTGGCGCACTATCCGGACTCTTGAGGATATCTGCGAGCTGTGTTATTGACCGGGTAGTGGGAGGATCATTTCCCTCTAGTTGAGTTTGCGTATAATAATAGCTACCACTCCAGTATTCAGATGGCGCCTTATGAGGCCTTGTATGGGAGGAAATGCAGATCGCCGATAGGCTGGTTTGATGTAGGCGAGTGCGATTAGTAGGACCAGACACGCACATCGTGCGATGGATAAGGTGAAGCTTATCCAGGAGCGGCTACTGACAGCTCAGAGTCGACAGAAGTCATATGCAGATCATCGTCGTCGGCATCTGGAGTTCGAGGTTGATGATTGGGTTTTCTGAAGGTGTCACCCATGAAGGGTGTGATGAGATTCGGGAAGAAAGGAAACTTCGGCCCAGTACATTGGGCGTGTCAGTTGTCCGCAGGGTAGGCAAGGTTGCCTATGAGTTGGATCTGCCGTCCGATCTGGAGGCAGTGCATCCGGTGTTTCATGTTTCTATGCTGAGGAGATGTATCGGGGATCCATCTAGAGTGCATCTGATTGACGATGTCCAGGTGACCGAGGGGTTATCGTATGAGGAGATTCCCATAGCGATAATCGATCGTCAGGTTAGGCGTCTGCGGACGGGGCGTGACTTAGTCAAAGTCTTGTGGCGGAACGAGCTCAGGGAGGAGATGACATGGGAAGCCGAGGAGGACATGAGGCAGAAGTATCCTCACCTATTCCCCACACCTCCAGGTAACTCACTTTGCTACTTATAAATTTTCATTGTCATATATGCCTAAGTGTTGTTTTGTGGCCGTATGTGGCATTTGCAAACTGTTTAAGTTATGAGGAACTTTATCATTATCTGTCTTAGGAAGGAACATTCGGGACGAATGTTTCTAAGGAGGGGAGAATGTTATACCCCGTATTTCCAGAGTATGTACGTGAGGGCGTACATACAAAAGTTTAGCCTTAAGATAGGCACTTTGGGTGAAATTTGTGCACAACCCACGAAACGAATGGTTTTTCAGGCGAAGCGTTTTCAAAACTTGCGTAGGGTAAATTACGCTATGTCATTTATAATTTTTGCGGATTTTTGAGAGGCGAAATATTTTGGACCAACGGGAGGTGACACTTGTCACCCTCATATGAGCAACAACTTGGGCAAGGGTTGGACGATTTTGTGGCTTAGTTTTTGGTCAAGGAGTTGGTAGGATATTTGTGTAGTAGATGGATAAGGACACTTGCCTAAATCTCCACCTTACACTTGCCTACCACTTGGCTTCATCTTGGCCATTGGTTGGCCTATAAATACCCCCTAACTTGAAGGTTTTTTTCATCCACAAATCAATTCTCCAAGTCTTGAAAAATCCCTCCCCTCTCTTATAGCTTTTCTTCCAAGCTCTTCTCCCCCCTTCCTTGAGTCCTAGCCGAAACCTACCCCCTTCCCTTGGTAGAAAAGTTGTCTTCCAAGTATAGTTACTATTCCTAAATACCCTAGCCCCAAATCCCTTATAGTATTTAAGTAGAAGTTGTTAGAAACTTCTAAGGGTTTCTTGGAGCTATCGGAGCGTACAAATTATGAGCTAAACCTTGCTCAGGATCGCCATTTAACTTGGATAATATTGGGCTTATCGAGGTAAATAATCTTATCCTTCTATTGTAATTGGAGAATACATACCGTAGAAGTATAGAAATAAGTATAAAACACATAGAAGGATATTAAAGAAGAGAATTGAACTGTAATTACCCAAGGATAATCTGTAAGAGTATTGAACTGAAATCACATCGTAAGTATAATAAAGAAGAATTGAGCTGTACTTACATAGAATTTGTATTCTGATGAGACTTGTGTAGCTTGACGGGTAAGGAAGTCTTGCCCAAATTTCCGTAGAAAAAGAACCCTCCGCTTAGAATAGTCTACGAGTAGTCTAGACATTGATAGGCGTGCGACTATTATAGGTTGATTCTCTGCGCGACATACTCGACTTGGCGGTGGATTTCGCGAGGAGGTATGTGATTCTCCTATACTCTTGAGCATGATATTTTAAAATATATATATATAATGCGGTAGACGTACGTGTGTTAACTGGACGTAGTTTTACGGCAATGTCTTTTGACTTAAGCCTGAATAATAAGAATCTTAAAGTCTTTTCAAAAGAATTATAAATCATTTTTGAAAGAAGAAGAATATTTGTTTTTAAAACAAAAAGCTTAAGAGTTATACTAGCTTTATGGGAAGTTAGGTATAACGACTTAAGAAAGATAAAAGGAACAGTTTACTTATGTGTTTATGAAAGACTTGTATTGATTCTGGAAAGTATAATAAGATGGTTTGTTGAGTAGATATATTGTGATGCTATGTGTGTTAGTATCTTGTAAACGTTTGTGTAAAGAGGTTATTCTTATTGTGCTTATGTTGTTTAACGATAAGCTGTTACGTTAGTATTATATCACTCACCTCTTGACATGATACCGGGGGTTAAGCTGCCCTCCGATGCGGGGTATAGCTCAGGCAGTCTGTGTGACTATGATTCGAGAATACCTCACGCGGTCCCGGGGCCTATGCGAAGCTACGAGAGTTCCAGGTTAGTGTGCGGTCCTTGTGGCCATGCGGTCTATGTGGCCATGTGGACTACGAGTCCAGGACGATGCCGAGGAGTAGCTACCCTCGATGCGGGGAATACCTCATGCGGGCCTACGTGAGTGGCCTATGTGGACTGCGGGAGTCCAGGATTAGGCATGCTTAATGATACTATGGGAGATTGGCCTTGCTTCGATCATTCGCAGCCTATAAAGAGATTTGTTACAGTTTACCTCTTATTGCTCTTGTTTGTGATGTGGCACTATGTGCGGTTACCTTGTTTGTTTCGTACATATTTGTAAAACTGGTTTTAAATTGATATGATTTCATTTAAGTACGTTCTGATTTCACATACTTGGTACTGTTATCGACCTCCTTGGCCGCGTTAAATGCCGCAGTAAGGGCGGCAGTGCTAGATCCGCATCCTTAGGATCTTTGCTTTGGTGTCGAGCTCCATCTTCTAGGAGGCTCGACTTTTGGTATGGTTCTCCCGATGTTGTAGATATATGTACATTCAGGTATGGCGGCCCCTGTCCCGCCATAGTTGTTTACATTCCTAAGTGCGTAGTCATGTTGTAAAGTTGGGATGTAACTGTTCACTCTTTATATATATATGCCGAAATGCGACTTTTCTCAGATAAACTGTGTCTCAATTTACAATTATTTCATGTCTTGTTTTTATATTCCGCTGATTACTCTGATGTATGTCTACTTGGGTGCCCCGGTAAGGCACCAGTCACGGGCCCCGGAACGGGTCGTGACATTGAAGATGAGTTCTTCATAGGCTTCTAAGGAGTGCTTGGAGCGGATTGGAACATAAGGAAAAGAGCTAATAATTGCTAAGGAGCGACTTTGAATCTTGGAAAGATTAAGGGCTTGTAAATGTATAATTCTTGTCGTTTTAGTAATTAAGATTTCTTATTGTTGTAGCTATGGATATTAGCAAGCATGAGGTATTTAGTTTGAAGTTTGATAAGTGTATTGATTGTTGGAACCCTAATCCGAAAACTAGTATGTTAGCCCTTAAGATTTTAATTCAAGTTGGTTACTAGTTAAGTTGTCATATGTTATATAAAGAAGGAAATTGTAGTTGTTGAAGTTGTTTTTGACTATATAACATGTTGACCCAAGAACTTGGATTGGAAAAGAATTGGAAGACTTTATGTTGTTGCACCTATTAGCCGAGAATGACATGGAAATTATTGGATTGTTTTGTATTGTTGTGGGGCGGAATTTTACACGTATTGTAAGGCGTGTAATCCCCTTTGTATTTGCTGAATTGATTTAAGCCTTAAATGTGGCGTTTGGTTATTGAATTCGGCCTTGAAAAAGGTGGCAAAGTATGTAGAAACAAAGGAAGTGCTGTCCGATTTTCCGTAGAATTTAGTGACTTTGCACTTAGAATATTCTACGTTCGAAGCTAGAGGTTAATGGACGTATTATGGCCATTTTAGGTTGAAGTACTAAGTATAGCGGATTCTACTTGAAGGATGGAATAACTATCAAGGTTGAAGTACTTCGGAGCATTTTGCTATTTGTCGATAATCGTCGCGAGGTATGTGAACCTCTTCCTCCTTTAGACATGATTCTATGTATGGAATATACATGTGGTATTATTTCATGATTCCTTCTACTCTTAGAAGTTAAGAAGTATGTATGTTGATTTACTCTACGTAAGGGTTATGTCTAGTTATCCTAAGTTCTTACCAAGTCTTATGGGGGATGTTGGTAAGAGTCGTTAGGAGGTATTTGGAGCCAAGTTGACTTGGCTAAGTTACGGCACAAATGAGAATAAGTATCGAACAAGCCACTCAGCGTTAATAAAGGAAAATGTACTGACCATCAATTAAGTTAAAACAAGTAGAATTCTCCATCTGCATAGAAGCTAAGATAAGACAAAATTGTATTACATTTTCTAGATCATGGCTGCTTTAATAAGATCGTTATAAACAAGTATAATCTACTCACACACATAAGGCATATGTACTTCACTTAAAGAATTTACGTTATGAAGTTTTAAGACTATGAACCTTTGACTCCTAAAAAGGTTGAGAGACTTTATTTTGGAAGTTAAGAAAATTGATTTGAAAGTATATGATACTTGGTTTTAAAAGTATAAGTCTCTTGGTTATAAAAAGAATGTATTTGCCTAAAGTATAAAGTTAGTATAACGACTTTATGGGAAGTGGGTTATAATAGCTTTATGGAAAGTTAAAAGAGTGGTTTACTCTATGTAATGATAAATGTTTTGAAATAAAGAAAGGCAAATGGATTTAGAAGCATCAATTGCTTAAGTTTTAAGGAAAGAAGTCACTTGATTTAGAAGCCGAAAAATGTATTTCTAAAAAGTGTAGTGACTTAGGTATAATGTAAACAAGCCTTGATACTACGGGTGTTAGTATCTTGGGGTTTATATGAAAATGAGTCTTTTGAAAAGAATGTAAGCACGTAGTACTTTGGGTTAAATTCCCGAATTTTTATGTGTGAAACGAAAGTGCCATGAGTTTATAAAAATGGAAGTCTAAAGGTTTAATGAACTTGCCTATGATTGCTTGTGATAGCTTTGAGTGCAAGTATTATATGTTTACGTTGTCGTGACTCTCAGTTGGAGGGTCGTCTGTCTTGTTGTAAGTTTACTTGGACGCGTCGAAGCGGTGATGTGGGATTCCACGGGTATGCTTCCATTATGATTGATCCTTGGACATGCTTATACGATGTGGGATTCCGGGGCATGTGACCAGGAGGCGGGATAGATTCCCGAATTTGTTTTATTACCCATGGCCATGCTTATACGATGAGGGATTCCGGGGCATGCGACCATGCTATGTACGATTATTACTCCATGGGCTAGCTCCCCATGAAGACATGTACCCACGATGATGGATTCCGGGGGAATGTTATATTATTACTCCATGGGCTAGCTCCCCATGAAGACCTGCACCTACGATGAGGGATGCCGAGGGCACGTTATGGCCATGCTTATACGATGAGGATTAGGGCATGCGTCGCGTTATATATATATATATATATATATATATATATATATATGTATATGTGTACAAGCGGTGAGGTGGGATGCCACGCGCTACACGGTTATATTTTACACTTATAGTCGGCAGTGATGGGGGATTCCACGGGCACGCTTTGATTTTGTGTGACTTAATCGCGTCCCAGATTGGGCCGGGTAGTATATGCGTCCCTCCATAAAGGGCCGAATTATGTTATGAAAGATAAGTAAGTTAGATGGTAATGAACTTAATGACTTCTCCTAAGTATGTACGTAAGATATGGCTATAACTCTTAATGGAATGGAAAATATAATGATGTGCAATTAAGTTCATAAGTGGTAATGACACGGATCCGTATGTATTTTTATACTTGCCCTGTCATTCTTTTGTACAATTATGATCCGCATCGCATTTATTTCTGTTCCATATTCGTACTGTTATCGATTTCGGGCTGCGTTCATGTCCACAGTTGTGGATCCGCGAGCTTAGGATCCTGGTTCAGCATTTTGAGATGGCTCCAATGTTCCGGAGTTGTCATGGCTATGTATATTCAGGGGTACGGCGGGGCCTTGTCCCGTCATAGTATTTGTTCAAATCTTAGAGGTCTGTATTCATCTGTGGGCTGGACTGGCTAGAGTTGTTTTTTTTACAATGTTAAACAGTGTAGACCCTTTCGGGTAATTTTTATGATATGACAACCTTATCGGTTTGGCCTTGGTTTAAAAAAAAAGTGTTATTTATCTTCCGCAGTTTATTATGTTGTATGATTAGAAGGGTGCCCAGGTAGGGCACCAGTCGCGGCCCGGGGTCGGGTCGTGACATATAACTTACTTGAGTTTAAAATGTGTAGTAACTTGATTGTTAAAAATGGAAGTGTCTTGATACTACGGGTGTTAGTGTCTTGATTATTTTAAAAGGAATGCATGATAATTGTCTTGATTATTTTAAAAGGAAGCCATGGTATTGTCTTGGTTTATTTAAAAAGAAAGGCATGATATTGTCTTGGTTTTTCTAAAAATGAAAGTTTGTTATAATGGATTTATGGGAAGTTGTTATAACAATTTTGTGGAAAGTCAAGAGATGGTTTAAAATGTTATATAGAAATCATGTGAGAATGTCCATGATTAAATTCTTAACATAGTACATGAAATGAAAGTGCCTTGAGTTTATAAAGTGAAGTTCATTATATGTGTTTGGTACATGAGGTGTTGGTACCTTGGCATTTCTAAAAGGAAAGTTTATTTTAATATTTTGTATCTGATGCGTTGGTACTTTGGTTTATTTCCTTGACAGTATTTGTGTATATTTGATCCATGGATGTGCTTCCATGATGCGAGTAGAGATACTCATGCAGGTATATTTACCTATGCGAGTTCGATTCCCATGAATAATATCCACGGACAAGATCAGTGATGCGAGTAGAGATACTCATGCGGGTATAATTACCTACGCAGGTTCGATTCCCATGCAGGTTCGATTCCCATGAAAAAGATATACATATTGATTCTTGGGCTGGTGTCCCTGTCTTAGACGTGACTCTCACTTTGAAAAGATACAGTTGGCTTTTATTTTAGGTGACACGGTTGGATCTGGTATTTGATTATTTTACTTGTCCATGTCATTTCTTTGCCAGCTTTGATTTTAATACTGTACTTTATTTTCGTTCCATACTTACTATATGTTGTACTGACCCCCTTCCGGGGCTGCGTTCATGCCCGCAGGTATAGATACTCAGCTTGGTGATCCGCGTGCTTAGGATCTCCATCCAGCTTCTATTGAGACAACTCCCCTACTTCGGAGTCTTGTCATTTTGGTACGGAATTTGTATTACAGTTTTATGGTTATTTAGAGGCACGGCGGGGCCTTGTCCCGCCATGTTGTACAATCATACTCTCTAGGGGTCTGTAGTCATATGTGGGCTGTGTATATTGGTTGTGTAAAAGAAAAAAAAAGTAGTCCCCGGTGGGCTTTTTATATATATATATTGGCAGCCTCGTCGGCTAGCCTGTGTTGTATCATGAGTGTTGTTTTAAATTGTTTTCTTTGGGTTGTTTGGGATTAGGGTGCCCAGGTAGGGCACCAATCGCGGGCCCGAGGTTCGGGTCGTGACAAAGTGGTATCAGAGCAGTTAGTCCTCGGAATGTCTACCGACCGTGTATAGTAGAGTCTTGTTTATCGGTGTGTTGTGCACCACATCTATAAACAGGAGGCTACAGTACATTTAGGATTGGTTTCCATTCTTCTCACTCTGAGATCGTGCAGTAGAGCTGTGTGATTAGGTTGATCTCTCTCTGACGTATTCTTGTGTATCAGGTTTGCCTCCACGGAGGGCAACAGTGGCCCAGAAGGGCAAGTCAGCAGCAGGAGTTGCTAGTAGGATGCAGAGAGTTATGAGGGCACAGACCCAGTCTATGCCTGAGGGTGTGCGTCAGATGGTTAGTTATGTTAAGCGACCGTTACCAGAGGAGCTTAGAGCTGCTGCAGCTCCAGAGGCCCCGATACTTGAGCCTCCAGTTCCTCAGTCATGGGAAGAGGATAGGGACTACAGAGATACAGTCTGGTTGCTGGCTAGGATAGTAGCAGGACAGAACAGACAGGAGCCGGTAGCTAACCCTAGAGCAGACAGTTTGAGGGTTCGGGACTTCCTGAGTTGTAGTCCGCCAGAGTTCTACGGGTCAAGGCCCGATGATGATGCCCAGGAGTTCATCCGTCAGATCTAGAGGACGATGAGAGTGATTAAGGCTTCGGAGACCGAGTCGGTCATATTGGCTTCTTACCGGTTGCGCGATGTAGCAGTTAACTGGTTTGAGTCGTGGGAGTTGTCTAGGGGCGAGGGTTCTCCTCCAGCCATATGGGATGAGTTCGAGGAGGCTTTCCTCGATCATTCTTACCTCCAGAGATGAGGAGGGCCAGAGTAGATAGATTCTTGACCTTGAGGCAAGGTGGAAGGACCATCAGAGAGTATAGCCTGAAGTTTGACTCATTGGCTCGATACGCACCCACGATAGTATCAAACATGGCAGACAGAGTACACCGCTATGTGATAGGGTCACGACGATGCAAGACCCAAGTCTAGTTAATCGGTGTACGAGTTCGTGGACGTGTTCCACCAGAACCAGGTCGTGGGAGCCGAGAATGGACAAAACGTGAGCATGTGATGGTTGTGTGCAAGTGCGGTTAAGTTGACACTTGGAGTTTCAGCTTGACACCTAGTATGAACATTCAGGATGAATGTTTCTAAGGGGGGAAGGATGTTACACCCCGTATTTTCAAGAGAACGAGATGAGAAGGGATGTGAGGAAACAAGATTTAAATTTTGGAACGAAAGGAAAATCACTTTTCCTAAAGGGAATTTTCCGAACCTCGTGAAGGAAAAAGGTTCATTATTTGGAATTTGATTCTCAAATTTGGTATTTGGGAGTTATATAATTTATCGGATTTTTGGATTTTCAAATTCGGATTTGGTCATGTGGGGCCCACCGGAAATTTATACGATTTTGTGATGCCCACAAAGTATCGAGATATTTTGACCAAATATAGACGTTTTTGGTGAAGAACTAATTTTGGACCAATATGAGGGTGACACGTGTCACCCCACCACTTGTTTTGATTTGGATGAGATATTTTGAAAACAAGTGGACATGTGGGTCCTACCCACACTTGTCCACACACTTTCCCTACACTTGTCATCATCCAAACCCTTGGATACATATTATATAAATAGAGGTCTTGCAAGACTTGTCTTCCACACTTAGCATTATATCACAAAAATATCTCTTTCTCTTTCAAAGGATCTCGGCCAAGGCACACAATGAAGACCAAAAATTCCTTAAACTTCCAAGCTTAGTTCACTAACACAAGATTAAGAACCCTAACCAAGTGTTAAACCAAATTAACTCTCCAAGAACCTTCTAGTTTATGTGTTGGCCGAAAATGGTGATGAAATCCTAGGGGTTTCCGTCGATTTTTTGGAAGCGAAATGTGAAGTGAAGTTGGTTATAAGTTTGTGGTGGATGCGTATATGTGATTTGATCTTGAAGAAGTGGAGCGAAACAAAAACTGCGGACCAATAAAGACCGGACAGTTTTGGGGCATTTTTGGGCACAAAATGAGGTAAAAATCCTTCTTCTTTTAAATAAATTGGATATTACATGTTTTTATAATGTATAGATGAGCTTGTGCTAAAATAATGAAGAATAAAAAGCGTTTGAACCATTTTTGGGGTTAAAACCGTGAATGGACAGATTTGGTGATTATCGGGTTTCGTTGGTTATTGTCGTTATTAACGTCACCTATTGCATGTTATAATGGAGTAATATTGTTGTTAATAATCTGTTATAACTTATATGGAAGTATTGAAATTTGAATTGGATTAAAAATGATTAAGGAAAAGGTAATTGGATTATAGTTGTTGGCCGAGAATTGCCTAAAACTTTGAGGTGTCGTCATGCAGTTTTAAGGGACTGTTTCATGGTGTGGTAATGCTGGAAAAATTAGCCCCTATATTGCATGTTTAATGTGGTAAAATGGCTAATGAAAGTCCTAAGGAATAAGGGTATAAAAAGGGTGTTAAAGGCTTCACATTGTACCCTTAATGTTGATTAATTTGTGGACTATTTTCATATCGTTGTGGGGCAGAATTTTACACGTCAAGTTAGGCGTGTAATCCCCTTTGGTTAACTGTTAGTTATGCCCTTAAGTGTGGCTTGTTGGTTGTTTAAATTGGGCCTTGGAAAAAGTGGAAAAGTACGTAGAAATAAAGGAAGTGTTGCCCAATTTTCCGTAGAATAAGAGCCCCTTTAGTTGGCATTAATCTACCTTAGAAAGCTTGGAATTGATAAACATGTTATTGTGTTTATACGTTGAAGTACTTTGGGGCGTATTCTAGATTGTAGTGTTGGTTAGTCGCCAAAAAGGTATGTGAACTACTTCCTTCTATCGGCATGATTGATTATTGAAGTGTACTTGTATTGATTCTTGAAGTACACGCCCCTTGTTATTTGAAGTATACTTGCCTTGTTATTTGGAGTATACATGACTCATTTCTTGAAGTATACTTGCCTTGATTTTAGAAGTACACTTAACTTGATCTTGATAGAGTTCTATCGGAACCTAATCCTTAGTGATATATTTCTTTGATAGTACTTTGGATTTCCTAAACTAGAAGTTGGTCTATATACTTCTTTGATAGTAATTTGGGGTTTCCAAAATGGAAGTTGTTAAAATCCATTATTCTTGATAGTATTTGAGTTTATAAAATGAAGATTTTTATATCTATTTTCCTTGTAGTACTTTGGGCTTTAAAAGCGAAAGTGGTTCTACTTATAGTACTTAGAGTCTTAAAAAGAAAGTTGTTCCTAATCTCTTAAATAGTACTTGAGTTTAAAAGTGTAGTAACTTGATTTTAACGGATACAAGTGCCTTAGTTTTCCAAAACCTAAAGTTTGTTATAATAGCTTTATGGGAAGTTAGTTATAACGGCTTTAGGGGAAGTCAAAAGAATGGTTTACTTGATTGATTTAAAAGAGGATACATGACTTGATTTAAAGAGAATTAACTTTTGATACAACACTCATGATACCTATGCAGAATAATATAACAAACTTTCAGCTAGCATGTGTTGTATCATGAGTGTTGTTTTAAATTGTTGTCTTTGAGTTGTTTGGGATAAGGGTGCCCAGGTAGGGCACCAGTCGCGGGCCCGGGGTTCGGGTCGTGACAAAAATCCCCGGATCTCTCAACTTGGGTGGGAGCTTCTTCTGAAAAATAGCATTGCATTCTTCAGTGAGCACCACTGTCTCATAGTCTGCCAACTTTCTCTTCTTAAACAGTATGTCCTTCATAAACTTTACATAAGCTGGCATCTACTCTAAATCTTCAATGAATGAGAGATTGATATGAAGATTTTTGAAGACCTCTAAAAATTTAGAAAATTGCTTTTCCAAGGACTTCTTTGCAGTCTTTGAGGATAGGGAATTTTGTCTGTATACTCCCTCATCACTACGGGTGGAGCTTTCTCTAAAATAGGGCGGTCATCAGTAACCCCCTCCTTCCCTATCTCATATGTCTTCTCTAACTCACTCCTCTTTTCAACCAATAGTTGAGGTGCACCTTGCTCTAACTGCCTCCCACTTCTTAAGCTGACTGCCTGACATTGCTCCCTTGGGTTCATCACTGTATTACTGAGAAAAGTACCTTGATTTCTAATGTTCAGTGTGTGTGCCAGCTGACCCACTTGTGTTTCTAAATTTCTGATGGAGGACCTGGTCTCTGTTATGAACTGAGTGGTCTCCTTCATGAATTGAGTCTGGGAGTTGTTGGATTCTGTCTGGGATTTAGCCAAGGTTATCAGTGCTGCTCTTATTTCTTTTATTTCATCTGACCTCTCTTGTGAGGCTGGTGGGCTAAATTGTTGTGAAGAAGATGACTGGTTTTGTGGCTGGCCCTGAAATTGTGCTTGATGTCCCTGGTCATTTCTCCATGAAAAGTTGGGATGATTTCTCACCCTGAATTGTAAGTATTGTAGAATGTATTGTTATTATAGGGCCTCTGAAAGTTTCCCACAACCTGACATTGAGCATGCTCCATTGGGATATTGTTGGGGTCAGTTGTTGGACATCTATCGAAGGGGTGTGGACCCCCACAAATTTCACAAACTGCTTGCATCTGCACTGCATTTACGGATACTGCATTCTGTTGCAATTGCTTGGTCAGGAGTGCAACCTATGCATTCAGTGTTGTGATGGAATCTAGTTCATGAACTCCACTCGATCTTCTACCATCTGTTCCTCTATCTTCTGGCAAATGATTGTTCGTGGCCATATCCTCCAATAAATCATGAGCTTTATGTGTTGTTTTTCTCATGAATGTGTCACTTGCTGCTGCATCAATGATCGTCCGGGTAGTCCCATTCAATCCATTATAGAAATTGTGAACCAAGTTCCACTGCTCAAGACCATGGTGTGGGTTGTCACGACCCGATTCCGGGCCCGTGACTGGTGCCTTACCCCGGGCACCCTAGTGATACAACATCAGAGTAATCAGCGGAACATAAAACGATACAAGACATATTATGAAATATGAAACAATAATCTGAGAAAAACTTGCCTTTCGGCATATATGTAAATAACAACTTTTTCAACATGAACAGTTTAATCCTTTTTACAAACCCTGCCCACAACAGTACTACAGACATCTAAGAATGATATGACAACAATGGCGGGACAGGGCCCCGCCAAACCCCTGAATGTAAACACTTACTACGACAGGGGACTATACCACTGATAAGCCTCCGGAGAAACGGAGCTTCCCAAACGCCAAAGCGTGACCACGAGAGCTAGGATCAACGATCGGTGTACCTCAACTGCGGCATGAACGCACTTCAAGGAGGTCGAGACAACAATTGCGAGTATGTGAAACTGAAAATACTGTAAATGGAATCATAGTAGTCTATATAAAGCAGGAGACATGTATGATAAGCAAACTACAGTTCACAACAAATAAGCAGTCATGTCAAGTCAGGGACTCACGCCCTCAAAGTTATCACAATAAACCGCACGGGCAAGTACGGCGCATAGCCGACTACTAAGACCCACAAGACCAAAAATACCACAACCGTATCCCGAGGTCTTTCTAGACCGCACCACATGATCGGCCGCCACTCGCCCGCAATATCAATGCGCGTCTATCCTCGAACTCTCGCAGCCCGCATAGGTCACACACGGACCCGCATGAGGTATTCCTCGAATCATGGTCCTGCATCACCGAGGTATACCCGCGTCGAAGGCGGCTAACCCTCGGTATCCGCCAGGCTCCGCAACCCGCATAGTCTCAAAAGACCGCATAGTCTCAGCAGACCGCATAGGAATCCCCGCGTCGAAGCTAAACACCGGAATGATCAATCCTGAGCTACCGCGACCGCGTAGTCACGAGGACCGCATAGGCCGTAAAGACCGCGATCAAGGTGGCAAGCCCTCGGTATAATAAGTCAAAGGGTATGTGATACAATAATAGTACAACGCTTAACGTTTAACAACGTAAGCACAACAAGAATGACCCCTTACATCACGATCACACAAGATACTAACACACGTAGCATCCTAACATTTTCACTTATCACATCAACAAGAAAGTATTTACAAGGCTATCTCAAACCAAAGACAATCAAGTTATTCACACAAGGTACTTTAAGCTAACAAGTTCGTATCTACCCTAAAGTACTTCATACATTAAATCTTTTAAAAGATCCGTTGCTTTCACATAAGTCACACAATACGTAGTATAAAATAGAGTGATCATCTTTTTAAATAAACCAAAACACTTACCTTTGTAAAATCAAGTAACAACATTATTTTCCAAACGTCCAAGTTTGCCTAATTTCAAATGTTCACGTTTCTTATTTTAGAAAGGTTTCGTAGTTCATAGTCTTATTCATTTAAGAATATAATTCTCTTTTAAACAATCTGAGAAACATAAGTCTTATATGTGAGTAGGATATTCTTGTTTATAACAATCTTATTACAGCAGCCGTGATCTAGGAAATATCATTTTGTCTCATCTTAGCTTCTATGCAGATGGAAGTTTCTACTGGTTTTAATAATACTTAATTAGTCAAAACATTTCCTTTTATTAACGCTTGCAGTGGTTTGTCGATACACATTACGATTTCGAAATCAAGAAACATTCTTAAGCCGTTATACCTAACTTCCCATAAAGCTAGTATAACTCTTAAGTTTTTCAAAACCAAGTATTACTTCTTCTTTCAAAATGATTCAAAAATCTTTTGAAATACTTCAAGTTCTTTATTAACACATAACAAGCCAGTTATAGTTCAAATCAATTACCTTTAAAACCACAAGTATTTTCTTACCAACATAAAGCTGTTATAACCAACTTCCCATAAAGCCGTTATAACACTTTATGTTTTAAATCAATCAAATACGTTTAGCACATGTACGTCTACCGTACTACATAGTTCACACATATCATGCTAGAAGAGATAGGAAGAGGTTCACATACCTCGCGACGAGTATCGACTAATAGCAAAACGCTCCAAGTACTTCCAACCGTCGGCTACTCCTTAAGCCAAGTAGATCGCGCCACACGTAGTACTTCAACCTATAAGGCCACAAGGCGCTTATTAACATTTAGATCTCATCGTAGAACATTCTACCAAAATTCGCAAAGACCTCCCCGCAACAGCAGAAATCTCCACTCTACCGAGGCCGCTACCAAGCCAACCGGGGGTTATACGTCTAACCCTAACGGTACAATTCTACTCCACGGTACTACTACACAAGTCTCTGTAATACACCTATGTAATTACGATTCAAGATTCTTCTTTGAAAAGGTTTCTTATAATTCGGCTTAAGTCAAAAGACATCCGACAACAACGTTGATTCTACATATAGTATACTTCAACTATAGTCTAACAATCATGTAATTTCCAATTACAATAGAGGACAAGATATTTACCTCGATAAGCCCATAATTATCCAAGTATAAAGTCGATCACGGCAATCGTTTAGCTCGAACTCCGAGCGCCCAACCCGCTCTAAACCACCCTTAGACGTTCGAACCAACTTCACACAATACTCCAACGGACTATGGAGATTTTCCTAGGGTTTCGGTTTTGTGATGACAGGAAGTATAATAGTATTTACGGGCTTTTCAGATAGGTATAACCTTAGAATACTACAAGGTATACGGCTAAGGTAATTTGGGCATTATAACAATACTTTTGAGAGTATTTCTACACCACAAAGGGGGGGTATTATACGAAAGCAACTAGGCTAGGGGGGGGGGGGGTACCCCACGGCCACACTACTAGGATGGGAGGGAGAGGGCTCTCGGCCAAGGGGGCCTTTCAAAGGGGGAGAGGGGCTCTTGGACGAGAGTCAACAAGAGGGGAGAGGGAGGGATTTTTAACACTTAGAAGATTTGTGGAAAGGATGAAGAATTCATCAAAGGGAGAGGGGTATTTATAGCACAAGCCAAGGCCAACCAATGGCCAAGATCTTGCCATGTGCATAGCAAGTGTAGGGCCAAGATCTTGCCAAGTGCACCTTAACCAACTAACACACAAATATCCTACCTACTCCATGACAAAAATGACCAACTTTCGGCCAAGCTTGACCGCCCAAGGTGTTCCAATGAGAGGGTGACAAGTGTCGCCCTCTTGTTGGTCCAAAATGTTTCGTCTCTCGGAAAAATCCGCAAAAATAAAATATGGCATAGCGGAAATTCCCTACGAAAGTTGTGGAAAGCGTTTCACTAAAAACGACTCTAACCGTGTTGTGCACAAAATTAAATCGCCAAGCCTACTTGAAGTTCAAAATTTCCTACGTCGTCCTGCGTACATACTGGAAATACGGTATAACATTCTCCTCGCTTAGAAACATTCGTCGAATGTTCCTTCTAAGTCTCAAACAAACGCGCGGTATAGTCCTTCTCGCTATACTTACGAAAACAATCACGCCACGCATGGCCACGGAACCAACTTGCGCAAAGTACTTACCTTCAAGTCCACGAGGACACACCTCTAACATCACAAACGCTCCCATCCAAGGGTCTAAAATATAATTTCTTCGCACTTTCTCCACACAAAAGAAATGATCACACCTATGCTCGCCATACATGCTCGCTTCTCTTTACTCGTCGTAGATACCACTTTGTCACTTTGCACGAGGCATTAACCTTCTCGGCGACCCAACAAATGGTACCACTTTTGTCACTTTGTCGCGAGCCTTGCTCCGACGACCAACAAATGGTGCCGGCTGCACGCGATCCACGAGGATGTCGTACACTCAAACTCTTACCACATTCGACACGGCGATTCAAAACTCGGTTACTATCTCTAACGTGGTCATCATTAATCGAACACTGATGGATCTTCGATACTTCCCGAACATCACAATACGAAAGACGGACGACCGCCTCCTACGTCGGACGGCAAATGCTAACATATAGGCAACCTGGCCTATCCTTCACATGAACTCACAAAGGCCCAAAGTAACTCGGGCTAAGTTCCCTCTATTTTCCAAAACTCGTCGCACCCAAACCGGGGTGGTACCTTCAAGAAGACCGACCGTCAACCTTAACTCTAAGCGTCGTCGCCGATTATCCGCACGATTTCTCTTAGCTGCCAGAACTTCTTCTAGACAAGCTTCTCACTATCCACGATCTGTGGAACAAGCTGAACTAATCGTTCGAACCTTGCCAACATCGAACCAATCGACCGAACTTACACTTCCGCCTTACAAGGCTTCAAGGAGATATCCGAACACCGAAATGGTAGCTTAAACACTCCTTCAACAGAGACAACAATTCTCGCAACTATCACGAAATCAAACAACGGCGAGGGCGAATGTGATTCTGAGACTGACGTGAGTGCCTATCCTTGGGTGGTTAAACTTTTAGAAAACGAAAATAGCCACAACACGGGCTTCAGCATGCGACATAAGGTGAAGGTAGGCACCCTGCAGCCTTTCAACCTTTCGGATAACTCAACACGGTAGAGTAAATGGTCGACCAAGAACACGATGGGCTGCCCCATCGGCCCGACCAGCGGTCGAACGTATCCACGAACTCAGTCTGTTGGTTAACTAAACTTGGGCCTAACACCCTCACAACCCTAACACAAGGCGGGACCACCACAACCTGACCCCACCACCAAACCTACCGCGGGTTGACCCGCAACGTGGCCTCAACCCGACCCGGCAACGCGCACAATACTAGCTCCCCGATCCGGAACAATCTCACTAATCACGTTTCGAAAACCTAGCGGTCTTCTTAGCTCAACTACCCCCTTTCATTCCACACTACTAGGGACCTGTCCCAACATAACTCACGTGCACTATGCACTTCCGATAAGGGTCAAACATAACGCTACACCTTTTCTCGAGATGGCCTCACCTCTAAGGTCTTTACGTAAAAAGCTCTAAGGCTCACACCTTCTCTATCCCCCAAAATCTTACTCGGTTAAACAACCATGATCTAATCACGACTAACACACTGCTATCAGAACATAGCACTTAAGGTATACTCACCTTATCACACATACTGATCTCTAGAGGGTTAAAGATATATCTATATCTACTGCTTCACTCCCCTTAGTCGTTCTAATCAAACCTGCCCCGTAGGGCGCATAGCTAAGGAAGATGACGAACTACCCACCGATCCTGAAGGCTAAGCCCTCCTACAAGGACACTCTTTCGACATCAGACCCTGACGGTCATAGGTACAACAAGTACGAACTAAAAGACGACATTCCGGATGGCGTCGCCAAATCGCGAACCGGAAGCCACGAGTTCTAACCTACTCCTGCATACCCCGAACGCCATGAAATCCGTGGAAGACCACTGCATTGTGGATATGCATAATCAAATCTTGGTGAGGTGACTCGCCTCGAAAGTTACCAAAGGACCTTGCCGCCCGCCCTCTCGCCCTCGTTAACCCGTCGATCTCTACGTTTCTACCGCCTGTGTATAAGCTCGTACACAGGCCATGCTCAAGCCTAACTGAAGAACTACTCTTGCACAACCCTCTCGTTGATATTCATCAAGACTCGCGGTACATCGGTATACTCTCTAGTAGTTAAATCCATAGCTAGTAACAGGGTCGCCTCTTTGCAATCCATATTCTCTGTTCCTGGTCGTGGAACTGAAGGTTCAAATATCATGGCCGCAGTAGGAACTGCCGCCGCCGTGCTAAACTTTACTGGGGCTAGTGATGTCGCAGAACTCCCCGAATGAAGCACTACCCTAGGTAATGATTGGGCCTGTGCCCTCGCCACCCTCTGAACTCTACTCGCAGTCCTCTACGCCTTGCCCTCCCGGGCGGGTTGCCTACGCGGAGGCATAGCGGTAAGGAAAGAAATACGTCGAGGGTCCAACTTACAACACACTCTAAGGCACGATCTCGAGTGAGAAGAATAGAAACCAATCCTAAATACCTTATAGCCTCACGATTATTGGTGTGGTGCACAACACACCGATAATCAAGACTTCTTCGATACGATCGTAGACACTTTCTGAGGATTAACTGCTCTGATACCACTTTTGTCACGACCCGATTCCGGGCCCGTGACTGGTGCCTTACCCCGGGCACCCTAGTGATACAACATCAGTAATCACGAACATAAACGATACAAGACATATTATGAAATATGAAACAATAATCGAGAAAACTTGCCTTTCGGCATATATGTAAATAACAACTTTTTCAACATGAGCAGTTTAATCCTTTTTACAAACCCCGCCACAACAAGATTACTGCACTCTAAGAATGATATGACAACAATGGCGGACGGGGCCCCGCCAAACCCCGAATGTAAACACTTACTACGACGGGGACTATACCACCGATAAGCCTCGGAGAAACGGAGCTTCCCAAACGCCAAATCGTGACCGAGAGCTAGGATCAACGATCGGTGTACCTCAACTGCGGCATGAACGCAGCCAAGGAGGTCGATAACAAAACCGAGTATGTGAAATGAAAATATCGTAAATGGAATCATAGTAGTCTATATAAAGCGGAGACATGTATGATAAGCAAACTACGATTCACAACAAATAAGCGATCATGTCAAGTCGTGGATTCACGCCTCAAAGTTAT
Source organism: Przewalskia tangutica (assembly GCA_029844215.1). NCBI lineage: Eukaryota > Viridiplantae > Streptophyta > Magnoliopsida > Solanales > Solanaceae > Przewalskia > Przewalskia tangutica. Next base: position 74,765,822 of record CM056727.1, read on the forward strand.
CACAATAAAACCGCACGGCAAGTGCGAAGGCATAGCCGACTACTAAGACCCGCGCACCAAAAATACCACAAACCGTATCCCGAGGTCTTTCTAGACCGCACCACATGATCGAAGCCGCCACTCGCCGCAATATCAATGTGCGTCTATCCTCGAACTCTCGCAGCTCGCATAGGTCACACACGGACCCGCATGAGGTATTCCTCGAATCATGGTCCTGCACCGCCGAGGTATACCCGCATCGGGCGGCTAACCTCGGTATCCGCCTAGGCTCCGCAACCCGCATAGTCTCAAAAGACCGCATAGTCTCAGCGGACCGCATAGGGAATCCCCGCATCGGGCTAAACACCGGAATGATCAATCACGGAGCTACCGCGACCGCGTAGTCACGAGGACCGCATAGGCCGTAAAGACCGCATCAAGGGTGGCAAGCCCGGTATAATAAGTCAAAGGGGTATGTGATACAATAATAGTACACGCTTAACGTTTAACAACGTAAGCACAACAAGAATGACCCTTACATCACGATCACACAAGATACTAACACACGTAGCATCCTAACATTTTCACTTATCACATCAACAAGAAAGTATTTACAAGGCTATCTCAAACCAGACAATCAAGTTATTCACACAAGGTACTTTAAGCTAACAAGTTCGTATCTACCCCTAAAGTACTTCATACATTAAATCTTTTAAAAGATCCGTTGCTTTCACATAAGTCACACAATACGTAGTATAAAATAGAGTGATCTTTTTAAATAAACCAAAACACTTACCTTTGTAAAATCAAGTAACAACATTATTTTCCAAACGTCCAAGTTTGCCTAATTTCAAATGTTCACGTTTCTTATTTTAGAAAGGTTTAGTAGTTCATAGTCTTATTCATTTAAGAATATAATTCTCTTTTAAACAACTGAGAAACATAAGTCTTATATGTGAGTAGGATATTCTTGTTTATAACAATCTTATTACAGTAGTGATCTAGGAAATATCATTTTGTCTCATCTTAGCTTCATGCAGATGGAAGTTTCTCTTGGTTTTAATAATACTTAATTAGTCAAAACATTTCCTTTTATTAACGCCGCAGTGGTTTGTCGATACACATTCGATTTCGAAATCAAGAAACATTCTTAAGCCGTTATACCTAACTTCCCATAAAGCTAGTATAACTCTTAAGTTTTTCAAAACCAAGTATTACTTCTTCTTTCAAAATGATTCAAAAATCTTTTGAAATACTTCAAGTTCTTTATTAACACATAACAAGCCGCTTATAGTTCAAATCGTTACCTTTTAAAAACCACAAGTATTTTCTTACCAACATAAAGTCATAACCAACTTCCCATAAAGCCGTTATAACACTTTATGTTTTAAATCAATCAAATACGTTTAGCACACGTATCGTCACCGTACTACATAGTTCACATATCATGCTAGAAGAGATAGGAAGAGGTTCACATACCTCGCGACGAGTATCGACTAATAGCAAACGCTCAAGTACTTCCAACCGGCTACTCCTTAAGCCAAGTAGATCGCGCCACACGTAGTACTTCAACCTATAAGGCCACAAGGCGCTTATTAACATTTAGATCTCATCGTAGAACATTCTACAGAAAATTCGGCAATTTTCCCGCAACAACAGCGTAAATCTCCACTCACCGAGGCGGCTACCAAGCCAACCGGGGTTATCGTCTAACCCTAGCGGTACAATTCTACTCCACGGTACTACTACACAAGTCTCATGAATACACCCTATGTAATTACAGATTCAAAGATTCTTCTTTGAAAAGGTTTCTTATAATTCGGGCTTAAGTCAAAAGACATCACGACAACAACGTTCAGTTCTACATATAGTATACTTCAACTATAGTCTAACAATCATGTAATTTCCAATTACAATAGAGGGACAAGATATTTACCTCGATAAGCCCATAATTATCCAAGTATAAAGTCGATCCTGGGCAATCGTTTAGCTCGAACTCAGGCGCCCAACCCGCTCTAAACCACCCTTAGAAGTTCTAACCAACTTCTACACAATACTCCAACGGACTATGGAGATTTTCCTAGGGTTTCGGTTTTGTAATGACACGGAAGTATAATAGTATTTACTGGCTTTTCAGATAGGTATAACCTTAGAATACTACAAGGTATACGGCTAAGGTAATTTGGGCATTATAACAATACTTTTGAGAGTATTTCTACACCACAAAGGGGTATTATACGAAAGCAACTAGGCTAGTGGGGTACCCCACGGCCACACACTACTAGGAGGGAGAGGGCTCTCGGCCAAGGGGCCTTTCAAAGGGGAGAGGGCTCTTGGGCGAGAGTCAACAAGAGGAGAGGAGGGATTTTTAACACTTAGAAGATTTGTGGAAAGGATGAAGAATTCATCAAAGGAGAGGGTATTTATAGCACAAGCCAAGGCCAACCAATGGCCAATATCTTGCAAATTGATTAGCAAGTGTATGGACAAGATATTGCCAAGTGCACCTTAAGAAACTAACACACAAATATACTTCCTACTAGATGACAAAATTGACCAACTTTCGGCCAAGCTTGACCGCGAGGTGTTCAATGAGAGGTGACAAGTGTCGCCTCTTGTTGGTCCAAAATGTTTCGTCTCTCGGAAAAATCCGCAAAAATAAAATATGGCATAGCGGAAATTCCCTACGAAAGTGGGGTAAACGTTTCGCCGAAAAACGACTCTAACCGGGTGTTGTGCACAAAATTAAATCGGCCAAGCCTACTTGAAGTTCGAAATTTCCTACGTACGTCCCTGCGTACATACTCTGGAAATACGGGGTATAACATGGGTACTTTCTTAGTAAATCCTTGAAACGCTCCCAGGCATCGTATAATGACTCTCCATTAATCTGGTAGAAATTATTCAACTCTCCCCTAAGCCTTGCTTCCTTTGATGGTGGAAATAACTTGGCTAAAAATTTCTGGGCTAGATCCTGCCATGTAAATACGGAGTCTGTGGGCAAGGAGTTCAACCAAACCTTTGCTCTGTCCCTGAGTGAGAAGGGGAATAGCCTCAACCGAATGTCATCATCAGTAACGCCATTGCATTTGATTGTGGCACACAACTCCAGAAAATTTACAATGTGCATATGTGGATCCTCTGATGACAATCCTCAAAACTGGACTGTGTTCTGCACCATACTCAAAATAGCAGGTTTGATCTCAAAATTATTGGCTCCTATCGCTGGAAGCCTTATGAATGTTGTTACACCCCGTATTTACAGGACATGTTTTAAGAACGTACGTAAGAATCCCAAATGTTAAGATTAGAGACTTGTAAAAATTTATCGGAATTATGGAATTTTTCGGAAAACGTAATATTGTGACGAATGGGAGGGCGACACGTGTCACCCCCCTTATTGATGTCTTGGACTAAATTACATGGGCACAAGGGTCATTTGACCCTTGTTAGGAAGACAAGTCTTGCTAGTAGTAGAGCTTGAGATAATTGACTTGGTCAATGGGACCACAAGACTTGATATTTAGTAGAAACTCATCCAAGCCACCCATTTGGTTACATCTTGACCCTCCATGTTACTATATAATACTACTAGTAGTGAGACAAGTTCCACACTTAGCCAAATTTTCAAGAGAATTGGATGAACATGAGCCATAGCTCTCGGGTTCTACATGAATGAAAAAGAAAAAAAAATTTGTTGTCCAATAATCTCCCCACTTTAAACCAAGGTTCCTAAGTGTATTGTGAGTGTATCTCCATAGAAAAATCCCGGAAAAAAATAGTTTTCGTATTAGTCGCAAGGTGAAAACCTAGTTGCATTTCTAGGTTTTGTTAAGAAGTTGAAGGAAAGTTGTTGGTATTATTCTAAGGGTCTCAAGTAGCGGATTGAAGTGTCTTGAAGGGGCTCTAAGTTGCTAAGGAGCGACTTCGGATTTAGAGTTGGATTAAGATTCGTTGAGGTAATAATCTTGTCTCTTAAAGTGTTACAAGATTATATATATTGTTTGTTGTTAGCTTTACATGTTGCTAGCATGAAGTTATATGTTGAAGTTTATAAGTATTATGGATTGCTTGTAGCCTTAAAATCCGAAATGTAATGTAAGCCTTGTGAAGTTGGATTACAATTTGGTCGTTGATTAGAATCATCGCATGTTAATTACTTGAAGTTTATAGTGGTTATAATCGATTGCGACTTGATATCATGTTATGCTAATAACTTGGATTGAAATAGAAATTGGATAAGAATTGGTGTTATTGTACTCAATGTGGCCGAATTGGACTAGTAGTTTGATATCTTTTGTGGGGCGGAATTTTACACGTTTAGTAGGCGTGTAATCCCCTATTGTTAATTGCATTGGTTGGGCCTTAAATGTGGCGTGTTTGGTTATTGAATCCGGCCTTGAAAAAGGTGGCAAAGTATGTAGAAACAAAGGAAGTGCTGTCCGATTTTCCGTAGAATTTAGTGACTTAGCACTTAGAATATTCTACGTTTGAAGTAAGAAGTTAATGGACGTATTGTGGCCATTATAGGTTGAAGTACTAAGTATAGCGTATCCTACTTGGAGGATGGAATAGCTATCAAGATTGAAGTACTTTGGAGCATTTTGCTACTTGTCGATAATCGTCGCGAGGTATGTGAACCTCTTCCTTCCTTTGGCATGATTCTATGTATGAAATATACATGTAGTAGTATTTCATGATTCCGTCAACTCTTAGAAGTTAAGAGGTAGTTATGTTGATTTACTATATGTAAAAGCTACGCCTAAGAAATCCTAAGTTCTTACCAAATCTTATGGGGGATGTTGGTGTCACGACCGGAACCCGGGCCCGTGACTGGTGCCTTACCCGGGCACCCAAGTAGACATACATCAGAGTAACCAGCGGAAAATAAAAACAAGACATGAAACAATATGAAGTGAGAAACAGTTTATCTGAGAAAAGTTGCCTTTCGGCATATATATAAAAATGTTTGAACAGTTACATCCCTTTTACAAACCCTGCCCACAACAGTACTACAGACCTCTAAGAATGTTATAACAACAATGGCGGGACAGGGCCCTACCATACCCCTGAATGTAAGTACCTACAACGACAGGGGACTATACCAAAGATAAGCCTCCGGAGACACGGAGCTTCCCAAAACGCTGAACTGTGACCCTATGAGCGAGGATCAACAACTGGTGTACCTCTACCTGCGGCATGAATGCAGCCCCCCGAAGGAGGTCAGTACAACAGGTACCAAGTATGTGAAACTGAAAATACTGTAAATGAAATCATAATAGTCTATATAAAACAGAAGACATATATGATAACCAATTTACGATACACAATATGTAAGCAGTCATGTCAAGTCAGGGACTCACACCCTTAAAGTCATCACTCAAATATAACCATGGGTCCCATGCCCACAATATCAATCATGCCCGTGGAATTCCTTCCTCACTGCCGGTAGTCCATGATATAAAAGCACCAAGGAATACACATGAACACCAGGTCCCACCTGTGTCATAATAAACCGTACGGGGTAAGTACGAAGGCATAGCCGACTACTAAAACCCACAGTACCAACAATGCCATAAACTGTATCACGAGGTCTTTCTAGACCGCCACATGATCAAAGCTGGCCACTCGCCCTCAGTATCAATGTGCGCGTCTAATCCTGGAACTTACCGCAGCTCCGCATAGGCCACACATAGGCCCGCATGAGGTATTCCTCGCATCGGGGGTAGCTAACCCGCGGCATCCTCCTGGACTCTCGTAGTCCGCATGGCCACATAGACCGCATGAGGTAATTACCCCGCACACTAACCTGGAACTCTCGTAGCTCCGCATAGGTCCCCTGGACCCGCATGAGGCATCCCTCGCATCGGGGGGCAGCTTAACCCCCGGTATATCATGTCAAGAGGTGAGTGGTACAATACTAACATAACGGCTTATCGTTAAACAACATAAGCACAACAAGGGAACCCCCTTTACACAAACGTTACAAGATACTAACACACGTAGCATCATAACATGTTTACTTATCAAACCAACGAGAAAGCATCACAAGGCTATCACAAACCAACATAGTCAAGTTATTCACACAAGGTACTTTCTACTTCATGTCAATAAGTTCGGGTTTTTATCCCCAAAGTACTTCATACATTAACTCTTTAAAGACCAAGTACTCATTGCTCACGAATGATGTTTCACACTTTTTAACAAAATTCATATCAAGTCAATTAAGTCAAGTCTCTTATCTTTTAAGATCAAGTCTCTTATTTCAAAAAGATTCATAGATCATAGTTTTAACACTTAACAATGTAATCTCCTTTTTAAAACAATTTGAGTAACATATTCCTTATGTGTGAGTAGGTTATTCTTTGTTATACCCCGTATTTCCAGAGTATGTACGTAAGGAGATACGTACAAAAAGTTTGGCTTTAAAGTTAGCCTTGGACGTTTTTTTTTGTACACAACTCACTAAAAGAATCGTTTTCCGACGAAACGTTTCCACGGCTTTCGTAGGGAAAATTCCGGCTATGCCATTACTAATTTTTGCGGATTTTTCCGAGAGACGAAACATTTTGGACCAACGGGAGGGCGACACTTGGCACCCTCCCATTGGTGGACTTGAATCGTCCATTGGACGAGATTGGAGAGGTGGAGCACGTTTTTTGTGCCTTGTGCACAAGTCAAGGAGTTGGTAGGATATTTGTGTGGAGTAAATCTCCACCCTACACTTGCCTTGCACTTGTCTTAATCTTGGCCATTGGTTGGCCACTTCTTGACCTATAAATACCCCCCTTAAGATGAAGAGTTCTTCATCCACAAATCTTCCAAGTCTTGAAAAATCCTCCCCTCCTTTGTGATCTTTCGTCCAACACCCTTCCTCCTTGTGAGTTTGGCCGAGGCCTAACCCCTAGCCTAGCCGAAATCTACCCCTCCCTTGCTAGAAAAGTTTTCTTCTAGTATCGTTATAATGCCCAAAATACCCTAGCCCAAATCCCTTAGTCCTTGGTAGAAGTTGTGAAGAACTTCTAAGGTTTCTTGGAGCTACCGGGGCGTACAACTTAGGAGCTAAACCTTGCTCAGGCGCGACTTTATCTAGGATATTATTGGGCTTACCGAGGTAATAATCCTAACCCTCTTTTGAATTAGAGAATACTTACTGTTGTAGTATAAGGATAAGTATAAATACTTAGAAGATTATCACGTAAAAGAATTGAACTATTACCACAGAAGGTTTTAAAAGAAGAATAATCACATTTGTACTCACATAGACTGTTTTCACATGAGACTTATATAGCTCACCTGTAGGGATGTCTGCCCGACTTTCCGTAGAATTGTGAACCTCTGTTTAGAATGACCCTGAGTAGTCTTTGATAGATATCTGTGACTATTATAGGTGACTCTGCGCGACATATTCAACTGGCGGTGGTTTTCATTGAGAAGGTATGTGATTCTTCCTAAAGCATGATATTTTACAATATATAGTACGGTAGACGCATACGTGTTAATCGAATAATACTTATGGCAATGCCTCACGGCTTAAGCCTGAATAATACTTACGGCAATGCCTCACGGCTTAAGCCTGAATAACAAGGAACTGAAAACATTTCAAAGGAATACTGAATCATTTTTAACAGAAGATAAATAATTGGTTTTTAAAACAAAGGCTTAAGAGTTATGCTAGCTTTATGGGAAGTTAGGTATAACAACTTAAGAATGATAAAAATGAACTGTTTACTTGTTTGTTTATAAAAGCCTTGTATTGATCTCTGTTAAGTGTAGTAAGATTGTTTGATAAGTAGACATATCATGATGCTACCTGTGTTAGTGTCTTGTAATCTTTGTAAAGGGGTCATTCTTCTTGCCGCTTACGTTGCTAACCGGTAAGTCCGTTGTGCATTATTGTATCACCTACCCTCGACTATTATACCGGAGGCTTGCCTCGACGCGGTCTATACGGCCTATGCGGTCTGTGAGACTATGCGAGCAGCGGTATGCTCGGGATTGATCATTCCGGCGTCTAGCCCGACGCGGGGATTCTATGCGGTCTGTTGAGACTACGCGGTCTTTTGAGGCTACGCTGCGGAGCCTAGGCGGACGCCGGGTTAGCTGCCCCGATGCGAGGGCTACCTCACGCGGTCTATGTGTGACCTATGCGGCTGCGAAGTCGGGACTAGGCACTGAGAATGATACTATGGGCGATTGGCCTTGCTTCGATCATTCGCGCCTAGAATAGACTGCGCTTTTCTATTATTGTTGTTTGTGATGTGGCACTATGTGCAATTGAACTGATTGTATTTGTGAAAAGGTTTTAAATACTTTGATTTCATTTTAAAGTACTTTATAGTTTCACATACTTGGTACTGTTATCGACCTCCTTCGGGCCGCGTTCATGCCGCAGTAAGGGCAAGCAGTGCTAGATCCACATCCTTAGGATCTTTGCGTTGGTGTCGGGAGCTCCATCTTCTCGGAGGCTCTACTTTTGGGTATGATCTCCTGTATTGTAGATAGTCTTGTATGCGATCGGGGTATGGCGGCCACGTCCCGCCATAGTTGTTTACTTCCTTAGAGGTCTGTAGTACTATTGTACAGTTGGGATGTAACTGCAAAAACTTGAGTTATTTATATTATGCCGAAAGGCAAGCTTTTCATCAGATAAACTGTGTCTTATTTTATAAACTGTTTCCTGTCTTGTTTTATATTCCGCTGGTTACTCTGATGTATGACTACTTGGGTGCCCCTGCAGGCACGATCATGGGCCCGAACGGGTCGTGACAAAAGTGGTATCGAGCGATTAATCCTCGGAAAGTGTCTACAGGCATCGTATCTAGTAGTCTTGATTATCGGTGTGTGCACCACACCAATAATCGTGAGGCTATAGGATATTTAGGATTGGTTTCATTCTTCTCATTACGAGATCGTGCTTTAGAGCCGTGTTATAGGTTGGACCTCTAACGTATTCTTTTCTATGTGATTATGCCTCCACGTAAGGCAATCCGCCCGTGGCGGCAAGGCGGAGGAGCCGCTAGCAGACACCCAGAGTCACGAGGGCTCGTGCCCGCCTATACGAGGCGGCGAGTTCTATGACGCCGCTGCCCAAAGAGACCACAGTACCCACACCTCCCGCCCCACACCTGGGCGGAGGAGTTAGTACAAGAGAGACGCCCAGCCTTTTGGCTAAAGTCAGGCCCGTCACGAGAGATCTGATGCGACGCCGGCTCCACTCCGTCGCACCGTAGTGCACGCAGGCGATAGTTTGAGGCTGCGAGATTTCTTGAGTTGTAGCCCGCCAGAGTTTTACGGGTCGAGGCCGGAGGATGATCCGCAGGAGTTCATCCGTCAGCTGCAGAGGATTATGCGGGTGATCAGGGTGTTATACCCCGTGTTTCCAGAGTATGTACGTGAGGGCGTACGTGTACAATTTGAGCCTTAAGTAGGCATAGTTTCGAAATTTGTACACAAGTGCCGAAAGGAGTCGTTTTTCGACGAAACGTTTCCACAGCTTACGTTGGGAAAATTCCGGCTATGTCATTTAGTATTTTTGCGGATTTTTCCGAGCGGAACATTTTGGACCAACGGAGGGTGACACTTGTCACCTCGTTGACGGCAAAGAGAAGGCTTGGCCTTGCCGATTGGCTCCTCTTTTGTGCCTTGCTTTGTGGCTTGTTTTGTGGAGTGTTTTGTGGAGTGTTTTGTGGGTGCACTTGGCTTGATCTTGGCCTTACACTTGCCTTGCACATGGCTTGATCTTGGCCATTGGTTGGCCTTTGGTTTTGCTATAAATACCCTCTCTTCAAGACTTCTTCATCCACTCTTCACTTGCCTAAGTCTTGAGAACCTCCTCCCTCTCTTGTTGACTCTCGTCCAAGAGCCCTCTCCTTGTGAAGGCCTTTGGCCGAAACCTTCCCCTTGTGAGCCTAAAGCCGAGAACACCCCCTCCCTTAGGTGTTGTTCTCGTGGTACCCCTTGTGGTATTAAAATACTCCTCCAAGTATTGTTATAATGCCCAAAATACCTTAGCCTTATACCTTGTAGTATTCCAAAGTTACCTCTATACGAGAGTCAGAAATACTACCTTTTGTCCTTTTAGTCTCAAACCGAAACCCTAAGGAACCCTTCACTGTTGGTTGAAGTTTTGGAGTAGAAGTTGGATAGAACTTCTAAGGGTTGTTTGGAGCGGTTTGGAGCACTCGGAGTAGGAGCTAAACCTTGCTCAGGCGCGACATTACTCGGATAATTTTGGGCTTATCGAGGTAAACACTACTGTCCTTCTATTGTAATTGGAAATTACATGTTGTAAGAATATATAGTTGAAGTATACTATATATAGAACTATACTTAGTACTGTGGCAATGTCTTTTGACTTAAGCCTGAAGAAGTAAGAACTGAACTGTATTACAGTAGACTTGTGTAGTAGAATTGTACACGTCCGGTTAGGCGTGTGAAACCCCCCCCTCTGGTTGGCTTGGTAGCCGGCCTCGATAGAGAAGGAGATTTACGCTGTGGCGGGGGGGGGAGATGCTGCCGAATTTTCTGTAGAATATTCTACATTGTGGTCTAGATGATAATAGGCGCCTTGTGGCCTTATAGGTTGAAGTACCTACGTGTGGCGCGATTTACTTGGCTTAAGGAGTAGCCGACTGTTTGGAGCGTTTTGCTATTAGTCGATACTCGTCGCGAGGTATGTGAACCTCTTCCTATCTCTTCTAGCATGATATGTGTGTAACTATGTAGTACGGTAGACGTACATGTGTTTAATGTATTTGATTGGTTTGAAACATAAAGTGTTATAACGGCTTTATGGGAAGTTGGTTATAACAGCTTTATGTAGGTAAGAAAATGGGTTGTGGTTTTTAAAAGATAATTGATTTGATTTATAACTGGCTTGGGGCGTTATAATAAAACTTGAAGTATTTCAAAAGATTTATGAATCGTTTTGAAAGAAGTGTAGTATTGTGCTTTGAAAACTTAAGAGTTATACTAGCTTTATGGGAAGTTAGGTATAACGACTACGAATAGTTTCTTGATGTTAGAAGTAAAGAGACTTGATCTTATAAGATAAGAGACGTAACTTATTTGTTTTAATGTGAATGTTTGTGTGAAACCTCATTCGTGAGTAATGAGTACTTGATTTTATTTAAAGGGATAATGTTTCTTGATTTGGAAATCGTAATGTGTATCGACAGACCAACTGCGGCGTTAATAAAGGAAAATGTATTGAATAATGATGAATTGTATTAAAACCAAGTAGAAACCTCCATCTGCATAGAAACTAAGATGAGACAAAATGATATTACATTTTCTAGATCATGGTCTTTGTAATAAGAATGTTGTAAACAAGAATAACCTACTCACGCATGCGACATAATTTACTCAATTATTCTAAAAGGAATCAAGTGATTAAGTTTATGAACTATGAAACCTTTTGAAAATGAGAAGCTTGAGTAATTGAAACTAGGCAAACGGGAACTTAGGAAAAGATTGTTGTTACTTGTTTTTGATAAGGAATGTTGGTTGGTCATTCTAATACTACTGTTATCTGGTGAATTTTATAAAAGTAATTGATATCTTTTAATAGAACTTATCGTATGTAGTACTTTGGAGTTAAAACCCGACTTTGGCATAAAATGAAAGTACTTTGAGTTGTGTGAAACTTGCCTATGCTTGTTGTTGTGAAACTTGCCTATGCTTGTGATGATAGCCTTTGTTGTGCAAGTGTGGTATTTCAGACACGTGTCTCTCGATAGAGGCGGTCGACTTATTGAGAACTTACTTGGACATCTTTGGCGGTGATGGAGAATTCCACGGGTATGCTCCATTGATAGTGTTATTCCATGGACTAGCTCTCCGTGAGGTTTCTTCTTGTTCGGCTGGGTATCGGTGGTCGCTCGCATTTGCCCCGCCTCGTGATGATTCGGCCTTGGTATCGGTAGTCACCCTGACTTGCCCCGCTCGATTATAGTGACGAAGTTTCGTAATACGGCCTTGGTCCTCGGTGGTCACCAGATTGCCTTGCCCCGGTGCGTGGCCGGCCTTGGTATCCTGGTCGGCTCGCACTTGCCGTATCGGCCGTGTTTTGGTTGCATTGTATTATTGGTACGGTCGGATCTGGTAGTTATACTTGTCTGCACGGTTTTTATAACACAGTGGGACATGGTGTTCATGTATAATCCGTGGTATGGTTATATCCTAAACTGCAGGCAGTGAGGAAGAAATTCCACGGGCACTAGTGATAATTTGGAGGGCGTGAGTCCATGTCTTGATGTAAGTGTTTATATGTTATATATCGTAGTTTGGTCATCATACATGTCTCTGCTTTATATAGACTATTATGATTTCATTTACTGATTTTCACATACTTCACATACTGTACTGATGTCGACCTCCTTCGTGGCCGTCATGCCGCAGTAGGTACATCTACCGCCGATCCGCGTTTAGGATCTCGCCAGCGTTTTGGGAAGCTCCGTTCCGTCGGAGGCTTATCTTTGTATGTTACCACAGTCCGTAAGTTCTTATACGTTCGGGGTATGGCGGGCCCCGTCCGTCATAGTTGTTGTATAAATCTTAGAGGTCTGTAGTACTGTTGTGGGCAGGGTTGTAAAAGGATTAAACTGTTCAGGTTTTATGTATATACTGAAGGCAACTGTTTTGGTTGGCCTGTTTATTTATTATATCTCTTATTTCTTGTGTAAAGTTTTTATTTCCGCTGGTTTTCTCTGATGTTGTATCACTAGGGTGCACGGGGTAAGGCACGATGGACGCCCGGTTCGGGCGCCACAAGTGGTATCGTGAGCGATTAATCCTCGGAAAGTGTCTACGCACCGTGTCTAGTAGAGTCTTGATTATCGGTGTTGTGCACCACATCTATAATCTGGAGGCTATATGACATTTAGTATTGGTTTAGATTCTTCTCATTCTGAGATCGTGCCTTAGAGCTGTGTGCTAAGATTGGACCCCTCTGACGTGTTTCGTTTTTACCAGTTATGCCTCTGCGAAGGCAACCCGCCCGGGCGGCAAGGCAGCAGAGGATCTGCGCAGTAAGCGCGGCGAGACCACAAGACTGAGCCTCGATCCCGCACCGGAGCAGCGGAGATGAGTTACACGGAGTGGCCCGCGACGGCCGAGGTTGTGGCGACTTGAGGATAAGCCGACACTAGCCGGTTCGATGCACGATGGTTCACCCGAGATCAGATAGTTCGAGGCTTCGGGATTTTCTGAGTTGTAGGCGCGAGTTTTATGGGTCGAGGCCTGAGGATGATCCGCAGGAGTTCATCCGACAGTTACAGCGGATCATGAGAGTGATCAAGGCATCGGAGATCGAGTCGGTGGCCCTAGGTTCACATCAACTGCGTGATACCGCAGTCGACTGGTTTGATTCTTGGGAGCTGTCCAGGGGAGAGCATGCACTTCCAGCGGTATGGAACGAGTTCTCAGAGGCCTTTCTTGCACATTTCTTGCCTCCCCAGATGAGGAGGGCTCGGGCCGACAGATTTTTGGTGTTACGGCAGAACGGGCGTACGGTTCGGGAGTACAATGTGGAGTTCGACTCATTGGCCCGGTACGTCCCCGCGTTAGTAGCTAGTATGGAGGATCGAGTGCACCGATATGTTACAGGGCTCGATGATTGCCTTGCAGAGAGTTGTTCGGGTGTAGCTCTTCAGCCGGGCATGGACATTGCCCGCATGCAGGCGTATACACTTGGATGTGAGGAGCGGATAAATCGACGGAATGACCAAAGTCAGCAGAAGAGGGCCAGAACAGCAGGGTCCTTTGGTGACTTTCGAGGCGGACCGCCTCAGCAGCAGACTAGTTATGTACCTCCGTCAGTACAGAGTGGTCCTCCACAGCTTTCGGGACCTTCGGGATATTCAGGAGCGTGCCTGGGGCTCCTGTGTTTCAGATTTTCGGAGAGCAGGAGTGCTCGCGGATGAGGTTGCCCTTGTCTCGGTCGGCGTTGTGGAAAGCTTCATAAGGGAGAGTGTCGTACTAACTCGGAGATTGTTATTTTGCGCCAGCAGGCCATCGGCAAGAGGCTGTCCGACTGTGGGTAGCACCGGTAGGATAGCATGGACTACTAGAGCAGCGGGTTCTTCACCTTCCGTAGCCGAGCAGGGATGTTTGTACACGGAAGGCCCCAGAGGTCGCGATGGGAGTTCGATTTAGCGGTCCTTGAACCGCCTAGTTTGAGTATATCCTTAACCTCTCGAGTTTTGTTTGTATTGATGTTGTTGATGTGTTTAATGTTATGTTTGGATAGCTTTGTGCTAAAGTGTGATTTAGAAACTGGTTAGTGAAAAGGGTAAGTCCTGGTAGTGTGAGATGGAAGTGGTAGCTTTCATGATGTGAAATAGTAAGATTGTTCGGATCGGGAACAAGAGTTGGCGCGATTGGGGTCGGGTTGGGGACCATTTGCGGTCAACCCGTAACCCGGTTTGGGGTGGGGTCAGTTAAGGTGGTCCCGCCAGTGGTAGGGTCACGAGGGTGCTAGGCCCAAGTTTAGTTGACCATCGTATGAGTTCGTAGGTGTGTTCGACTGCAATCAGTTCGGGAAGGCCGGGAATGGCCTTAGGGGAAATCGAGGTTAGTGAGATGACCAAGTTTAGAGGTAGTGACTCCAAGGGTTGGTAACAGAAGCGTTGACAGAAGTGTGGTACGGATACTAGAACGAGTTCGAGTGTTCGTGACGAGTACTACGAGAAAGGGAGTAGTGAGCGTGTGTTTTGCGGTGTGGCATGATTGTTTTAAACGTATAGCGGTGAAGACTATCTCGACGCCGCTTGTTTTGAGACCTAGAAGGAACATTCGGGACGAATGTTTCTGAGGAAGAATGTTATACCGTGTTTCCAGAGTATGTACGTGAGGCGACGTACAATTTGAGCCTTAAGTAGGCATAGTTTCGAAATTTGTACACAAGTGCGAAAGGAGTCGTTTTCGACTAAACGTTTCCACGACTACGTTGGGAAAATTCCGGCTATGTCATTTAGTATTTTGCGGATTTTTCCGAGCGACGGAACATTTTGGACCAGCGGGAGGGTGACACTTGTCACCTCGTTGACGGCAAAGAGAAGGCTTGGCCTTGGCCGATTGGCTCCCTCTTTTGTGCCTTGCTTTGTGGCTTGTTTTGTGGAGTGTTTTGTGGAGTGTTTTGTGGGTGCACTTGGCTTGATCTTGGCCTTACACTTGCCTTGCATATGGCTTGATCTTGGCCATTGGTTGGCCTTTGGTTTTGCTATAAATACCCCCTCTCTTTGAAGACTTCTTCATCCACTCTTCACTTGCCTAAGTCTTGAGAACCCCTCCCCTCCCTCTTGTTGACTCTCGTCCAAGAGCCCTCTCCTTGTGAAGGCCTTTGGCCGAAACCTTCCCTTTGTGAGCTAAAGCCGAGAACACCCCCTCCCTGTGGTGTTGTTCTCGTGGTACCCCCTTTGTGGTATTAAAATACTCCTCAGTATTGTTATAATGCCCAAAATACCTTAGCCTTATACCTTGTAGTATTCCAAAGTTACCTCTATACGTAGAGTCCGGAAATACTACCTTTTGTCCTTTTAGTCTCAAACCGAAACCCTAAGGAACCCTTCACTGTTGGTTGAAGTTTTGGAGTAGAAGTTGGATAGAACTTCTAAGGGTTGTTTGGAGCGGTTTGGAGCACTCGGAGTAGGAGCTAAACCTTGCTCAGGCGCGACATTACTCGGATAATTTTGGGCTTATCGAGGTAAACACTACTGTCCTTCTATTGTAATTGGAAATTACATGTTGTAAGAATATATAGTTGAAGTATACTATATATAGAACTATACTTAGTACTGTGGCAATGTCTTTTGACTTAAGCCTGAAGAAGTAAGAACTGAACTGTATTACAGTAGACTTGTGTAGTAGAATTGTACACGTCCGGTTAGGCGTGTGAAACCCCCCCCTCTGGTTGGCTTGGTAGCCGGCCTCGATAGAGAAGGAGATTTACGCTGTGGCGGGGGGGGGAGATGCTGCCGAATTTTCTGTAGAATATTCTACGTTGTGGTCTAGATGATAATAGGCGCCTTGTGGCCTTATAGGTCAAGTACTACGTGTGGCGCGATTTACTTGGCTTAAGGAGTAGCCGATTGTTTGGAGCGTTTTGCTATTAGTCGATACTGTCGCGAGGTATGTGAACCTCTTCCTATCTCTTCTAGCATGATATGTGTAACTATGTAGTACCAGACGCATACGTGTTTAATGTATTTGATTGGTTTGAAACATAAAGTGTTATAACGGCTTTATGGGAAGTTGGTTATAACAGCTTTATGTAGGTAAGAAAATGGGTTGTGGTTTTTAAAAGATAATTGATTTGATTTATAAGCGTGGGCGTTATAATAAAACTTGAAGTATTTCAAAAGATTTATGAATCGTTTTGAAAGAAGTGTAGTATTGTGCTTTGAAAACTTAAGAGTTATACTAGCTTTATGGGAAGTTAGGTATAACGACTACGAATGGTTTCTTGATGTTAGAAGTTAAGAGACTTGATCTTATAAGATAAGAGACTTAACTTATTTGTTTTAATGTGAATGTTTGTGTGAAACCTCATTCGTGAGTAATGAGTACTTGATTTTATTTAAAGGGATAATGTTTCTTGATTTGAAATCGAATGTGTATCGACAGGACATGCGGCGTTAATAAAGGAAAATGTATTGAATAATGATGAATTGTATTAAAACCAGAGAAACCTCCATCCGCATAGAAACTAAGATGAGACAAAATGATATTACATTTTCTAGATCATGGTCATTGTAATAAGAATGTTGTAAACAAGAATAACCTACTCACGCATTTACATAATTTACTCAATTATTCTAAAAAGGAATCAAGTGATTAAGTTTATGAACTATGAAACCTTTTGAAAATGAGAAGCTTGAGTAATTGAAACTAGGCAAACTGGAACTTAGGAAAAGAATGTTGTTACTTGATTTTGAAAAGGAATGTGGGTTGGTCATTCTAATACTACGGGTATCGGGTGACTTTTATAAAAGTAATGGATCTCTTTTAAAAGAACTTAACGTATGTAGTACTTTGGAGTTAAAAACCCGGACTTTGGCATAAAATGAAAGTACTTTGAGTTGTGTGAAACTTGCCTATGCTTGTTGTTGTGAAACTTGCCTATGCTTGTGATGATAGCCTTTGTTGTGCAAGTGTGGTATTTATGTATTACCGTGTCTCTCGATAGAGGGCCGGTCGACTTGTTGAGAACTTACTTGGACATGCTGGCAGTGATGGAGAATTCCACGGGTATGCTCCTGTTGATAGTGTTATTCCATGGACTAGCTCTCCATGAGGTTTCTTCGCTCGGCTGGTATCCGTGGTCGGCTCTCGACTTGCCCCGCCTCGTGGTGATTCGGCCTTGGTATCCGTAGTCACCGTGACTTGCCCCGCTCGATATAGTGACGAAGTTTCGTGATACGACCTTGGTCCCCGGTGGTCACCAGACTTGCCCGGCCACCGCGTGGCCGCCTTGGTATCCGAGTCGGCTCGTGACTTGCCCCGTATCGGCTTCGTGTTTTGGTTGCATTGTATGATTGGTACGGTCGGATCTGGTAGTTATACTTGTCCTGTACGGTTTGTATAACACAGGTGGGACATGGTGTTCATGTATAATCCTTGGTATGGTTATATAATAACCTTCCGGCAGTGAGGAAGAAATTCCACGGGCACGAGTGATAAATTGGAGGCGTGAGTCCTCGCTTGATGAATCGTTATATGTTATATATCGTAGTTTGGTCATCATACATGTCTCTCGCTTTATATAGACTATTATGATTTCATTTACGTGATTTACGCTTCACATACTGCAATTGTCAGACCGACTCCTTCGGGGCTGCGTTCATGCCGCAGTAGAGGTACATCTACCGTCGATCCCCGCGTTAGGATCTCGATTCAGCGTTTGGGAAGCTCCGTTCCGTCGGAGGCTTATCTTTGGTATGTTACCACAGTCCGTAAGTTCTTGTACGTTCGGGGTATGGCGGCCCCGTCCGTCATAGTTGTTGTATAAATCTTAGAGGTCTGTAGTAATCGCAAGTGTGGCGAGGTTGTAAAAGGATTAAAGCTCAGATTTTATGTATATCTGAAGGCAATCGCTTTTGTTGGCCTGTTTATTTATTATATCTCTTATTTCTTGTGTAATGTTTTATTTCCGCTGGTTTTCTCGATGTTGTATCACTAGGGTGCCCGGGTAAGGCACTGATGGGCCCGGTTCGGGCGTCACGCGGCTTCGAGACCGAGGTTTGTGACATTCGGTTCAGACGGCATTGCGTGACACCGCATGATCGATTGGTTTGATTCATGGGAGCTTTGGGAGAGCATGCACCGCCAGCAGTATGGGATGAGTTTTGAGGCTTTTTCACACACTTCGCCTCCGCGGATGGCGAGGGCACGAGCCGATAGATTCTGCTGCGAGGCAGGGGACGCACCGTCGTGGAATACAATGTCGAGTTTGATTCTTTGGCTAGATATGTCCCAAAGATTGCAGCATATGGAGGATAGGTGCACCGCTACGCCACCGGGCTAGATGATTATATGGCCGAGTCGTATGCGGGTGTTTCTCTTCACCGTATGGACATTACCCGCGTGCAGCTCATGCACTAGGATGCGGCGAGCGCAGAGACCGCCGGTAGAGCGATATCAGTGAGAAGAAGGCCAAGACGGCCGGTTCTTTTGGTGGTCCTCGGGTGGGCGGCATCGGAAGTCCGATTTGCACCACGGCCAGCAGAGCGCTCCTACCTCATTTTCAAGACAACCAGAGCGGGCGGTCGGGGCCCGGACTTGATTTGAGGTAGCAGAGAGGTGCTAACCGCTCGAGGTCCGCTCGGTGTGCGTTGTGGCAGATACCATTCGCGGTGTACTCCAGAGCTTGCTATACTTGTGGCGGCAGGTCACTTTGCGAGTTTGTCCGACCGGGCGGCGCTGGTGGTAGGCTCACCCTGTGGTCTGTGCCGCTTCTTCATCCTCGACAGCGATTACTCGCCCGGAGGCAAGGTACACACGGACCAGCCGGGTCGCGGCAGAGGTCGTGGCGCAGTCCCGATTCTAGCGGTCCTCGAATCGCATATATGCTTTGTCCAAAGCGACAGATCGGAGGCCTCACCGATGTCGCCACAGTACCTTATCGGTTCGGGTTTGATGTGTATGCTTTGATAGATCCGGTTCTACTGGCCCTATATATCTCCCTTGTTGCTAGTAGGATAGGGATAGAGCACGAGTCCATAGACCTTTCGAGGTAGCTACGCCATGGGTGATTCGGTGGTAGCTCGGCGGGTATATAGAGCTTGTCTGTGACCATTTACGTCGTCGGACCACAGCCGACTTGATAGAGTTGGAGATGATTGACTTCGACGTGATCATGGGGATGGATTGGCTAGCCTCTGCTACGCCAATGTGGACCGCAGAGAGAGTAGTACGGTTCCAGTTTCTGCGAGCCGGTTGTTGAGTGGGAGGAGCACGGTACGCCGGCGGTAGGTTTATTTCCTACCTCAAGGCTAGGAAGATGGTGCGAAGGGTATATCTACCATCTCGTTCGGGTGTTTGATCTCGAAGCCGCGGTACCAGATTTTCGCCGATTCCAGAGTCACGAGTTCCCGACGTGTTTCCGCATGACCTCCCGTATCCTCCCGAGAGGAGATTGAGTTTTGTATTGACATAGTGCCAGACACTCGCCTATTTCCATTCCGCCATACAGAATGACACCTGCCGAGTTGAGAGAGTTGAAGGACCACTTAGGATTTCTTTGGAGAAGGGTTTTATCGACCTAGTGTTTCTCCCCGGGCGCCAGATTGTTCGAAGAAGAAGGGCGACGCCGCGCATGTGTTGATTACTGCGGTGAACAAGGTGACCATTAAGAACAGATACCCTTCCCGGATTGATGATTTGTTCGACGATTGCAGGCGCGAGATGTTTCTCCAAGATTGATCTGCGTCGGGCTATCATCGAGTTCGTGTCGAGAGTGGATGTCCTAGATCGCATTCGGACGTGACGCATTATGAGTTCAGTGGTCATGTCTTTGGGTTGACCAATGCTCCGGCGGTATTCATGGATTTGATGAACCGAGTGTTCAAACCATTTTGGACACGTTTGTGATAGTGTTCATTGATGATATCTTGGTTTATTCTCGCCAGAGCGGGAGCATGCGAGCATTTGGCGATCGTGGCTAACAGCTTCTCAGACCAGCGATTATACGCCAAGTTTTCCAAATGTGAGTTTTGTTGACTTGATGGCGTTTCTTGGGCATATTGTCGGGTGATGGCATTCAGTGGATACGCCAAGATCGAGGCGATCGGGACTTGGCCGAGACCTACTACTCCGGCAGAGGTTCGCGATTTCGGGCCTTGCAGTTATTATCGGTTCGTGGAGAAGTTTGCTTCTATCTCGCACCATTGACTAGGTGACTCGTAAGGCGCCAAGTTTGATGGTGATGCTTGTGGAGCGTGGTTTCGATTCTTGAAAGAGAGACCGACGACCGCCTCGCTTCTACTCTTCCGCAGGTCCAGATGGTTATGTCGTGTATTGTGATCGTCGCATCGGGTTGGGATGTGTATTGATGCAGCATGGCGGGTTATAGCATATGCATCCCGACACCAAGAAACACGAGAGGAACTACCCCACCCATGATTTGGAGTTAGCGTAGTGATTCACGCCAAGATCTGAGGCACTATTTGTATGGGTTCACGTGGATATTTATACTGACCACAAGAGCCTCCAAGATATCTTCACCGGAGGGAGTGAACTTACACGCAGACGGTGGTTAGAGTTGCTTAAGGATTACGATGTTGATATCCTATACCACCCGGGAAGGCGATGTTGTGGCAGATGCTCTTAGTCGTAGGTCGATGGGAGCCTATCGGATGTGCAGCTAGAGAGGAGGGACATGGTTCGTGATTTGCATCGATTAGCGAGCCTTGGTGTCCGCTTTGATTGATTACGATAGCGATGGGGTTAGAGTTCGTGAGGTTGCCGAGTCTTCCATCGTCGAGGAGTGAAGAGGCAACGATTCGAGGATCCAGCTTTGATTCGATATCGTGATCTGACTCTTCGTGAGGCGCGGTCCTTTGAGGTAGCACTGATGGGTGCTAAGGTTTGAGGCGCATGTGTTCCGGATGTTGCAGGACTTCGCAGCAGGTTCTTGGGAAGCACACGGTACGTTCTATCCATCCGGTCGACCAAGATGTACCACAACCTTAGATCCGTGTATTGGTGGGATGGCTTGAAGAGGACGTTGCGAGTTCGTAGCTCGGCCCGTGTTGTCGGTGAAGGTAGAGCACGGAGGCACGGTGGTTTGTTCTGACGATTGAGATCCCGACACGGAAGTGGAGGTAATCAACATGGACTTCATCACGTGATTACCTCGCACTCGGAGAGACATGATTCTATATGGGTTATCGTCGACGGTGGCGAAAATCAGCCCACTTTCTTCCCGTCGGACGACTTTTAGTGAGGATTATGCGGACTTTACATCCGAGAGATCGTCAGTTGCATGGAGTCCCTACCGATTATATCGCATGAGGAGCCCGGTTTACGCTAACTTCCGGAGGTCTTTCGAGAGGTTTAGGGACGCAGTGAGCCCGAAATCGCATTTCATCCACGCATGCAGACGGACAGCGAGCGCACTATCCGACTGCGAGGATATCTGCGAGCCCGTGTTATTGACTTGATGGTAGTTGGGAGGATCATTTGCCTCTAGTTGAGTTCGCATATAATAATAGCTACCACTCCGGATTCGATGGCGCCTTATGAGGCCTTGTATGGGAGGAAGTGCAGATCGCCTATAGGTTGGTTCGATGTGGGCGAGGTGCAGCTAGTGGGACCAGATTTGGTGCAGCAGGCAGTGGATAAGGTGAAGCTTATCCGAGGGCGGCTATTGACAGCTCAGAGTCGACAGAAGTCGTATGCAGATCATCGTCGTCGGCATCTTGAGTTCGAGGTTCATGATTGGGTTTTCCTAAAGGTGTCACCCATGAAGGGTGTGATGAGATTCGGAAGAAGAAACTCACCAAGGTACATTGGGCGTTTGATTGTCCGCGAGGTAGGCAAGGTTGCCTACGAGTTGGATCTGCCGTCCGATCCGGAGGCGGTGCATCCGTGTTTCACGTATCTATCTTTGAGGAGATGTATCGGGATCCATCTAGGTGCACCGATTGGCGATGTCCAGTGTGAGGGTTATCGTATGAGGAGGTTCCCATAGCGATAATCGATCGCCGAGTTAGCGTCTGCGGACGAAGGGCGTGGCTTCCGCAAGGTCTTGTGGCGGAACGAGCTCAGGGAGGAGATGACGTGGGAAGCCGAGGAGGACATGAGGCAGAAGTATCCTCACCTATTCCCCACACCTCCAGGTAATTCACTTTCCTACTTGTAAATTTCCATTATCATTTATGCCTAAGTGTTGTTTTGTGGCCGTGTGTGGCATTTGCAAACTGTTTAAGCTTCTTCGTTATCTGTCTTGAGAAGGAACATTCGGGACGAATGTTTCTAAGGAGGGGAGAATGTTATACCCCGTATTTCCAGAGTATGTACGTAAGGAGATACGTACAAAAAGTTTGGCTTTAAAGTTAGCCTTGGACGTTTTTTTTTGTACACAACTCACTAAAAGAATCGTTTTCCGACGAAACGTTTCCACAGCTTTCGTAGGGAAAATTCCGGCTATGCCATTACTAATTTTTGCGGATTTTTCCGAGAGACGAAACATTTTGGACCAACGGGAGGGCGACACTTGGCACCCTCCCATTGATGGACTTGAATCGTCCATTGGACGAGATTGGAGAGGTGGAGCACGTTTTTTGTGCCTTGTGCACAAGTCAAGGAGTTGGTAGGATATTTGTGTGGAGTAAATCTCCACCCTACACTTGCCTTGCACTTGTCTTAATCTTGGCCATTGGTTGGCCACTTCTTGACCTATAAATACCCCCCTTAAGATGAAGAGTTCTTCATCCACAAATCTTCCAAGTCTTGAAAAATCCTCCCCTCTCCCTTTGTGATCTTTTCGTCCAACACCCCTTCCCTCCCCTTGTGAGTTTGGCCGAGGGCCTAACCCCCCCTAGCCTAGCCGAAATCTACCCCCCCTCCCTTGGTAGAAAAGTTGTCTTCTAGTATCGTTATAATGCCCAAAATACCCTAGCCCAAATCCCTTAGTCCTTGGTAGAAGTTGTGAAGAACTTCTAAGGTTTCTTGGAGCTACCGGGGCGTACAACTTAGGAGCTAAACCTTGCTCAGGCGCGACTTTATCTAGGATATTATTGGGCTTACCGAGGTAATAATCCTAACCCTCTTTTGAATTAGAGAATACTTACTGTTGTAGTATAAGGATAAGTATAAATACTTAGAAGAATATCACGTAAAAGAATTGAACTATTACCACAAAGAAGGTTTTAAAAGAAGAATAATCACATCAGTACTCACATAGAAATTTTCACAGTAGACTTATATAGCTCACCGGGTAGGGATGTGCTGCCTGACTTTCCGTAGAATTGTGAACCCTCTGTTTAGAATGACCCTCAGAGTAGTCTTTGATAGATATCTGTGACTATTATAGGCTGACTCTCTGCGACATATTCAACTTGGCGTGGTTTTCGAGAAGGTATGTGATTCTTCCTAAAGCATGATATTTTACAATATATAGTGCAGACGCATACGTGTTAACTGAATAATACTTATGGCAATGCCTCACGCTTAAGCTCGAATAATACTTACAGCAATGCCTCACGCTTAAGCTGAATAACAAGGAAGCGAAAACATTTCAAAGGAATCTTGAATCATTTTTAACAGAAGATAAATAATTGGTTTTAAAACAAAGGCTTAAGAGTTATGCTAGCTTTATGGGAAGTTAGGTATAACAACTTAAGAATGATAAAAAGGCTAATTTACTTGTTTGTTTATAAAAGCCTTGTATTGATCTCTAAGTGTAGTAAGATTGTTTGATAAGTAGACATATCATGATGCTACTGTGTTAGTGTCTTGTAATCTTTGTGTAAGGGGGTCATTCTTTGCGGCTTACGTTGCTAACCGGTAAGTCCGTTGTAATCGCATCGTATCACCTACCCTCGACTATTATACCGAGGGCTTGCCCCTCGACGCGGTCTATACGGCCTGCGCGTCTGTGAGACTATGCGAGCAGCGGTATGCTCGAGGATTGATCATTCGGGCGTCTAGCCCGACGCGGGGATTCCTATGCGGTCCGCTGAGACTATGCGGTCTTTTGAGGCTATGCGGCCGCGGAGCCTAGGCGGATGCCGGGTTAGCTGCCCCGATGCGAGGGCTACCTCACGCGGTCTATGTGTGACCTATGCGGGCTGCGAAAGTCCAGGACTAGGCACGCAGAATGATACTATGGGCGATTGGCCTTGCTTCGATCATTCGCGGCCTAGAATAGACCTGTTACAGTCTTTCTATTACTGTTGTTGTTGTGATGTGGCACTATGTGCAATTGAACTGATTGTATTTGTGAAAAGGTTTTAAATACTTTGATTTCATTTTAAAGTACTTTATAGTTTCACATACTTGGTACCTGTTGTACTGACCTCCTTCGGGGGGCTGCGTTCATGCCGCAGGTAAGGGCAAGCAGGTGCTAGATCCACATCCTTAGGATCTTTGCGTTGGTGTCAGGAGCTCCATCTTCTCCGGAGGCTCTACTTTTGGGTATGATCTCCCTGTATTGTAGATAGTCTTGCAGATCAGTGGTATGGCGGGCCCCTGTCCCGCCATAGTTGTTTACTTCCTTAGAGGTGCAGAGTACTATTATGCAGTGGGATGTAACTGCAAAAACTTGAGTTATTTATATTATGCCGAAAGGCAAGCTTTTCATCAGATAAACTGTGTCTTATTTTATAAACTGTTTCCTGTCTTGTTTTATATTCCGCTGGTTACTCTGATGTATGACTACTTGGGTGCCCCGGTAAGGCACCAGTCACGGGCCCCGGAACGGGTCGTGACATTCTTGTTTATAACAATCTTATTAAAGCAGCCATGATCTAGGAAATGTAATACAATTTTGTCTTATCTTAGCTTCTATGCAGATGGAGGTTTCTACTGGTTTTAATAATACTTAATTAGTCAATACATTTTCCTTTATTAGCACTGCAGTGGTTTGTTCGATACTTATTCTCATTTCCGCAATCAATATAAGGCTTTCATAAACAATTAAGTAAACCGTTCCTTTTATCTCTCTTAAGTCGTTATACCTAACTTCCCATAAAACTAGTATAACTCTTAAGCTTTTAAAACCAAGTATTACTCTTCTTTCAAAAAGGATTCTTAATTCTTTTGAAATACTTCAAGATTCTTATTATTTAAAACTCAAGTCAAAAGACATCGAAGTAAAACCACGTTCAGTCAACACACGTACGTCTACCGTACTATATATATATATACTTTTAAAATATCATGCTCAAGAGGATAGGAAGAATCACATACCTCCTTGGCGAAATCCACCTGCCAAGTCGAATATGTCGCGCGCAGAGTATCAACCTATAATAGTCAAATACGTCTATCAACGTCTAGACTACTCTGTAGAATATTCTAAGCAGAAGGTTCTTATTGCTACGGAAAATCGGGCAGCACTTCCCTACCCGTCAAACTACACAAGTCTACTGTAATACAGTCCTATGTAATTACAGTTCAATTCTCTTCTCTTATACCATCCTTCTATACATCTTATACCCAATTCTAAACTTCTACAATATGTAATCTCCAATTACAATAGAAGGATAAGATTATTTACCTCGTTAAGCCCCAAATTATCCAAGTTTAAATGTCGATCCTGAACAACGTTTAGCTCTTAATCCGTGCGCTCCAATTCGCTCCAAGAAACCCTTAGAAGTTCTACACAACTTCTACTTAATACTTCAGCCACTATGAAGATTTTTCCCTAGGGTTTCGTTTTGTGACTAAAGAATGTATAGTAGTATTTCCGGGCTCTTAGTATTGAAATAACTTTGGAATACTACAAGGTATTTGGGCTAAGGTATTTTGGAATTGTAACAATACTTGGAGAATACTTTTCTACCAAGGGGGGGGAGGGGTATTTCACGAGAACTATCAAGAGGGGGGGGGGGGGAGAGGGCTTTGGACGAAAACTTACTAAGAGAGGGGAGGGATTTTAAGACTTAGAAATTATTTTGTGGATGAAGAAGTCTTCAACTAAGGGGGGGTATTTATAGACCCTTCAAAGGCCAAGATCAAAGCAAGTGGATGGTGGGGATTTGGGCAAGTGTAACCTTATCCATCTACTACACAAATATCACAAAATATCCTACCTAACCTTGACCAATGTTTAAGGCCAAAAACGTGCCAAGAATCGTCCCCCATTTCCGCCAACTTGAGGGTGACACATGTCGCCCTCTCGTTGGTCCAAAATATTTTATCTCTCGGAAAAAATCCGCAAAAATAATAAATGTCGCAACCGTAATTTTCCCTTCGCAAGGTTCGGAAAACTTTTCGTCGGAAAACAATTCTTTTCGTTAGTTGTGCACAATTTCGTCCCTTATGCCTAATTAAGGCTTAAACTTTTGTACGTACGTCCTCACATACATACTCTGGAAATACGGGGTATAACATTCTCCCCTCCTTAGAAACATTCGTCCCGAATGTTCCTTCTCAAGACAGAAAACGAAGAAGTTCCTTTTAACTTAACAAGTTGCCGATGCCACACATGGCCACAAAATAACACACGCGCAAATACTGAAATCTAAGTCCACGAGGAATCACCTCCATCATTACAAAAGCTCCCACCCAAGGGCTAAAAGATACTCCCTTCGCACCTTTTCTTCACAAACGAAATGATCACTTCTATTCTCTTACGCATGTTCACTTCTTCCCTTACTCGTCGTACCCTCCTCGTACACTTGAACTCTTCCTACTAAACTTACCACAATTCTGCTATTGCTTCATTTTCCAAAATCTCCGGGTTACTATCTCCAACTCGGTCATCATTAACTGGGAACACTCTGGATGGATCTCCGATACTCTTCCGAAACATAGCAACATGGAATACCGGACGTACTGCCTCCTACGTCGGACGACAATGCTAACTTATAGGCAACCTGGCCTATTTTCCAAATGATCTGAAAACGCTCAAAAGTACTTTGGGCTAAGTTTCCCCTGCTTTCCAAATCTTGTCACGTCCATCCGGGGTGGTACCTTCAAGAAAATCCACCGTCAACCTGAACTCCAAGTGTCGACGCCGATTATCCGCACGACTTCTGTTGACTCTGAGCTGTCAATAACCGCTCCTGGATAAGCTTCACCTTATCCACTACTTGTTGTATCAATGATGGACCAACTATCTGAACCTTGCCAACATCGAACCAATCGATCGGCAACCTACACTTCCGCCCATACGAGGCTTCATAAGGCACCCTCCGAATACTGAAATGGTAGCTAGTATAATACTCCCTCAACAAGAGGCACATAATCCTTACAGCTACCTCTGAAAACAACACACCGGCCCGAGGGTGAATGCAATACTGAGACTCACCTGAGTTCCTAACCTTGCCTGGTAAAACCTTCATAAAAAGAAATAGCCGTAAACTGGGCTCCACTGCCTGTCAAAAAGTAAAAGTAGGAACCCCGTGCAGTCTTACAACCTTCCTGATATATAACATCTTGCATAACCCTTTGTCGAGTAAACAGTTCTGACTGAAAGAGAAGATGGGCTGACCTCATCGTCCCGACTACTGGTCGAACGCATCCACGAACTCGTACGATGGTTAACTAAACTTGGGCCTAACACCCTCGTGACCCTATCACAAAGCGGGACTACTACAATTTTTCCTTACTTCAAACCAGGCTGCGGGTTGACCCGCAACCTGGCCTCAACCCGACCCATTTTGCGCCAAGCTCCTGTTTCCCGATCCGGAACAACCTCACCAACATGTCACGAAAACCTAGTGGTCTTCTTAGCTCAACTACCCTCTTTCATTTCACACTACCCAGGGACTTATCACACCAATATATCTCACGTATACTATGCACTCCGATAAGGGTCAAACATAGAAATAAATCTTTTACTCAAGATGGCCTTGTCTCTAAGGTCTCCACGTATAAAACTCTAAGGCTCACACTTTCCCTATCCCCAATCTTACCCTTTTAACTAACCATGATTTCTAATCACAATTAACACAATGATATCTGAACATAACACTTAAGATATACTCATCTTATCACACATACTAATCTCTAGAGGGTTAAGGATATACCTGTATCTACTGCTTCACTCCCCTTTGTCGTTCTAATCAATCCTGACATGTTGGGCGCATAGCTAGGGAAGGTGATGAACTAGCAACTGATCCTGAAGGCTGAGTCTCTACATCCGCGCCACCTCTGGTCGGACAATTTCTCACAAAATGGCCCTGCTGGCCGCAAGCATAACAAGTTGTCGAAGAAGTACGACACTCCCCACAATGACACCTACCACAACGGCCACACCGAGGTGGGGGTGGCCTCCTTTGGCTAACACCCCTTCCTCTCCGAACCACTGAATCCGCAACTAATCTGGCAGGCTGAGTCCTCCTACTTGCATCCTCCTACTTGAACATTCTTTCGTCACATGGCCCTGACGGCCGCAGGTAAAACAAGCACCAACGAAAAGATGACATTCCCCGGGATGACGCCTGCCACACTGTGAACACTGAGGGAAAACTGAATCCGGCTGGCTGGAACCTACGTGTATCTGTGAACCAGAAGCCTTGGAGCTCTGACCAACTCCTGCATACCCCGAACGTCCTGAACCCGGTGGAGGACCACTCTGCACTGGCGGAGGTGCATATCCAGTCTGCTGCTGAGGTGATTCGCCTCGAAAGTTACCAAATGACCCTGCTGATCTGGCCCTCTTCTTCTTATCTTGGTTAACCCGTCGATCCCTACATTTCTCGGCCTGCTACGCATAAGCCCGTACGCAGGCCATGCTCATGCCTGACTGAAGAGCTACTCTTACACAACCCTCCTTTAGATATTCATCAAGACCCGCGATAAATCGGTACATAATATACTCTCTGGTTGCTAAATCCCTAGCTAGTAACAGGGTCATCTCTTTGCAAACCATACTTTCGCCATCGGGTCGGAATCAAGGTTCAAATATCATGGCCGCAGAGGAACTCCATCGCCATGCTAGACTCTGGCCGGGCGACGTCGCAAAACTCCCCGAATGAAGCACCACCTCAGGTGATGGTTGGGCCTGTGCCCTCGTAACCCTCTGTGCTCTACTCGCAGCCTCCTACCGCTTTGCCCTTCTCGGGCCCGAGTTGCGCGCGAGGCATAATCGGTAAGGGAAAGAATTACGTTAGAGGGTCCAACTTATAATCACACTAAGGCACGATCTCGAGTGAGAAGAATGGAAACCAATCCTAAATATCCTATAGCCTCACGATTATTGGTGGTGCACAATACACCGATAATCAAGACTCTACTAGATACGATGCGTAGACACTTTCCGAGGATTAATCGCTCGATACCACTTTTGTCATGACCGAACCGGCGTGATCGTGCCTTACCCGGGCACCGAAGTAGACATACATCAGAGTAACCAGCGGAAAATAAAAACAAGACATGAAACAATATGAAGTGAGAAACAGTTTATCTGAGAAAAGTTTCCTTTCAGCATATATATAAAAATGTTTGAACAGTTACATCCCTTTTACAAACCCTGCCCACAACAGTACTACAGACCTCTAAGAATGTTATAACAACAATGGCGGGACAGGGCCCCGCCATACCCCTGAATGTAAGTACCTACAACGACAGGGGACTATACCAAAGATAAGCCTCCGGAGACACGGAGCTTCCCAAAACGTTGAACTGTGACCCTATGAGCGAGGATCAACAATCGCGTATTTCTACCGCCGTGATGAACGCAGCCAAAGGAGGTCGAGATAACAGTACCAAGTATGTGAAATCGAAAATATCAGAAATGAAATCATAATAGTCTATATAAAACAGAAGACATATATGATAACCAATTTACGATACACAATATGTAAGCAGTCATGTCAAGTCAGGGACTCACACCCTTAAAGTCATCACTCAAATATAACCATGGGTCCCATGCCCACAATATCAATCATGCCCGTGGAATTCCTTCCTCACTGCCAGCAGTCCATGATATAAAAGCACCAAGGAATACACATGAACACCAGGTCCCACCTGTGTCATAATAAACCGTACGGGGTAAGTACGAAGGCATAGCCGACTACTAAAACCCACAGTACCAACAATGCCATAAACTATATCACGAGGTCTTTCTAGACCGCCACATGATCGAAGCTGGCCACTCGCCCTCAGTATCAATGTGCGTTTCTAATCCTGGAACTTACCGCAGCTCCGCATAGGCCACACATAGGCCCGCATGAGGTATTTCTCGCATCGGGGGCAGCTAACCCGCGGCTTCCTCCT
This sequence comes from Przewalskia tangutica, assembly GCA_029844215.1. NCBI lineage: Eukaryota > Viridiplantae > Streptophyta > Magnoliopsida > Solanales > Solanaceae > Przewalskia > Przewalskia tangutica. The sequence goes on from CM056727.1 coordinate 74,796,188, forward strand.
GGACTCTCGTAGTCCGCATGGCCACATAGACTGCATGAGGTAATTACCCCGCACACTAACCTGGAACTCTCGTAGCTCCGCATAGGTCCCCTGGACCCACATGAGGCATCCCTCGCATCGGGGGGCAGCTTAACCCCCGGTATATCATGTCAAGAGGTGAGTGGTACAATACTAACATAACGGCTTATCGTTAAACAACATAAGCACAACAAGGGAACCCCCTTTACACAAACGTTACAAGATACTAACTCACGTAGCATCATAACATGTTTACTTATCAAACCAACGAGAAAGCATTACAAGGCTATCACAAACCAACATAGTCAAGTTATTCACACAAGGTACTTTCTACTTCATGTCAATAAGTTCGGGTTTTTATCCCCAAAGTACTTCATACATTAACTCTTTAAAAACCAAGTACTCATTGCTCACGAATGATGTTTCACACTTTTTAACAAAATTCATATCAAGTCAATTAAGTCAAGTCTCTTATCTTTTAAGATCAAGTCTCTTATTTCAAAAAGATTCATAGATCATAGTTTTAACACTTAACAACGTAATCTCCTTTTTAAAACAATTTGAGTAACATATGCCTTATGTGTGAGTAGGTTATTCTTGTTTATAGCAATCTTATTAAAGCAGCCATGATCTAGGAAATGTAATACAATTTTGTCTTATCTTTGCTTCTATGCAGATGGAGGTTTCTACTGGTTTTAATAATACTTAATTAGTCAATACATTTTCCTTTATTAGCGCTGCGGTGGTTTGTTCGATACTTATTCTCATTTCCGCAATCAATATAAGGCTTTCATAAACAATTAAGTAAATCGTTCCTTTTATCTCTCTTAAGTCGTTATACCTAACTTCCCATAAAGCTAGTATACCTCTTAAGCTTTTAAAACCAAGTATTACTCTTCTTTCAAAAAGGATTCTTAATTCTTTTGAAATACTTCAAGATTCTTATTATTTAAAACTCAAGTCAAAAGACATCGAAGTAAAACCACGTTCAGTCAACACACGTACGTCTATCGTACTATATATATATATATATATTCTTGTAAAATATCATGCTCAAGAGGATAGGAAGAATCAGATACCTCCTCGGCGAAATCCACCTGCCAAGTCGAATATGTCGCGCGCAGAGTATCAACCTATAATAGTCAAATACGTCTATCAACGTCTAGACTACTCTGTAGAATATTCTAAGCAGAAGGTTCTTATTGCTACGGAAAATCAAAAGACTTCCTACCCACAAACTACACAAGTCTATTGTAATACAATCATATGTAATTACAGTTAAATTCTCTTCTCTTATACCATCCTTCTATACATCTTATACCCAATTCTAAACTTCTACAATATGTAATCTCCAATTACAATAGAAGGATAAGATTATTTACCTCGTTAAGCCCAAAATTATCCAAGTTTAAATGTCGATCCTGAACAACGTTTAGCTCCTAATCCGTGCGCTCCAATTCGCTCCAAGAAACCCTTAGAAGTTCTACACAACTTCTACTTAATACTTCAACCACTATGAAGAATTTTCCCTAGGGATTCGTTTTGTGACTAAAGAAAGTATAGTAGTATTTCCGGGCTCTTAGTATTGAAATAACTTTGGAATACTACAAGGTATTTGGGCTAAGGTATTTTGGAATTGTAACAATACTTGGAGAATACTTTTCTACCAAGGGGGGGGAGGGGTATTTCACGAGAACTATCAAGAGGGGGGGGGGGGGAGAGGGCTTTGGACGAAAACTTACTAAGAGAGGGGAGGGATTTTAAGACTTAGAAATTATTTTGTGGATGAAGAAGTCTTCAACAAAGGGGGGGTATTTATAGGCCCTTCAAAGGCCAAGATCAAAGCAAGTGGATGGTGGGGATTTGGGCAAGTGTAACCTTATCCATCTACTACACAAATATCACAAAATATCCTACCTAACCTTGACCAATGTTTAAGGCCAAAAACGTGCCAAGAATCGTCCCCCATTTCCGCCAACTTGAGGGTGACACATGTCGCCCTCTCGTTGGTCCAAAATATTTTATCTCTCGGAAAAAATCCGCAAAAATAATAAATGTCGCAACCGTAATTTTCCCTTCGCAAGGTTCGGAAAACTTTTCGTCGGAAAACAATTCTTTTCGTTAGTTGTGCACAATTTCGTCCCTTATGCCTAATTAAGGCTTAAACTTTTGTACGTACGTCCTCACATACATACTCTGGAAATACGGGGTATAACAGTTGGTAAGAGTCGTTAGGAATTATTTGGAGTCGAGTTGACTTGGCTAATTTACGGCACGAATAAGAATAAGTATCGAACAATCCATTGCAGCGTTAATAAAGGAAAATGTAATGACAATTAATTATATTAAAACAAGTAGATTTCTCCATCTGCATAGAAGCTAAGATAAGACAAAATTTTATTACATTTTCTAGATCATGGCTACTTGAATAAGATCGTTATAAATAAGTATATTCACAATGCACCAAAGTATATGTTACTTAATTTAAAAGAGTTTACGTATGAAGTTTTTAAGACTTTGAAACTTGTTTTCTTAAAAGTTAAGAGACTTGAAGTATTTTGAAAGCTATGTGATTTGATTTGAAAGTATAAGTCTCTTGGTTAAAAAAATAATGAATTTGTCTAAGACTTAAAGAGTTATAACGGTTTTATGGGAAGTTGGTTATAACAACTTTATGGAAGATTAAAAGAACGGTTTTCTCCAGTAATGTAAGCAAAGAAATGATTTGAAATAAAGAAGGGCAAATTGTTTTAAAGGTACCAATTGCTTAAGGTTTTTAAGAAGAAGTCATTTGATTTAGAAGCCGGTAATTGTATTTCTAAAAAGGTATTGTGACTTGTCTTGAAAGGTAGATATGACTTGATACTACGGTTGTTAGTATCTGAGAAGTTTTATTTGAAAAGGAGTCTTTTTAAAGGAGTAGAGGTGCGTAGTACGTTGGGTTAAATTCCCGGATACTATATGACATTATCGCGTCCCAGAAATGGGTCGGGCAGTATACCTTTATGGGCAGACTATATGACATTATCGCGTCCCAGAAATGGGCCGGGCAGTATACCTTTATGGGCAGACTATATGACATTATCGCCCCGTAAATGGGTCGGGCAAGATACCTTTATGGGCGGACTATATGATATTATCGCCCCGTAAATGGTTCGGCAAGATACCTTTATGGGCCGTCTATATGACATTATCGACCCAGAAATGGGTCAGGCAGTATACCTTTACGGGCAGACTATATGACATTATCGTCCCAGAAATGGGCCGGGCAGTATACCTTTATGGGCAGACTATGTGACTTTATCGCGTCCCAGATTGGGCCGGGCAGTATAGGCGTCCCTCCATAAAGAGCCGGATTAGGTTATGTAAGGTAAGTAAGTTATATGGTAGTGAACTTGATGATTTTCCTAAGTATGTACGTAAGAAAGTAACTATAACTTTTATTGAAAAAAATGGGAAAAGATAATAAGGTACGATTAGGTTCACGAGATAGTAATGACATGGTAGGTTCAGGTATTTACCCTTTTTATACTTACCCCTGTCATGTTTTTTTTACAGATATGTTTTGTTTACTGTACCTTATTTCCGTTCCACATTCGGTACTTGTTGTACTGACCCCCTTCGGGGGACTGCGTTCATGCCCGCAGGTATTAGGTACACAGGTTGGTGATCCTTGCTCTTAGGATCTATCAGTTTTGGGAAAAAGCTTCATTTGCTCCGGAGGCTTATCTCTTGGTACGGTTTTCCCTGAGGTTGTAGATTCCTGTATATTCAGGGGTATGGCGGGGCCCTGTCCCGCCACTGTTATTATGTAAAAACTCTTAGAGGTCTGTAGTCACATATTGTGGGTCAGTTTGTAAAGGAAATGAGGCAACTGCTTCGTTTATGTATTTACTATCCAGGGAGGTAGCCTTATCGGCTAACCTGTTGATTTTATCTTTGTTAATTTATTTATAAGTTTCATGTATGTTCCGCTGATTATCTCTGATGTATACCTATAAGGGTGCCCAGGTAGGGCACCAGTCGCGGGCCCGGGGTCGGGTCGTGACACATGTCTGTGCCTCCGTAACCGTTGGTAGAACGTAGTCTCCCAAGCTCCTTTCTACAGGATGTGGGACTTGTCCCATGGCAGCCGACACCTCATTATTCACCCCATCGCCAGGTAGCCCGTTGTTGTTATTCTGCTGATTTTCCATGGCTAGTAAATCAACAATTCTCTTCTCACGCATGTTTTACTTGCACAATTTCTCAATTTCTGGGTTTAGAGGAACGAGTGTATCTGCTTCTCTTCTTCTTCGCATAAACTAAGTTCCCTGAATTCGATAAAAAACAACAAACAAATCAAGGCAAAAATTTTCTAAAATAAAAATTAAAATAAAACCAAATTAGAAATAAGATTAGCTAATTCGATATTGATATATGCCAGTCCCCGACAACAGCGCCAAAAACTTGTTAGGATATTTATACGTGCTTACGCAAGTGTACGTATCGCTTCAAGTAATATAGTCTGTAAGACCGAGTTATCGTCCTCAGAGACTGGTTATCAATTACCGAACATCTAAAATATGGTATCTATTTGGTGATCGTAATTGGGTTTAGAGTTTAACTAAGAATTATAACTAAGTTAAGTAAATACTAACGATGATAATGCTAAGGGGTTTAAAGCAGTTATATGGAGAATTAGGGCTTCCAATCTCCTCAACTATCTACTCTTTCACGTGTTAATGCAATACTAATGATTCTTCTTCGTATTAAGATAGCAGGTTAACTAATCTGTCATTATATTTCGGTTAGGACATACAAGAGCTCAACCATGTGTAGAAACCTTCTATATTTCTATGATAGATTTTACCACACATGAGGATTAAGAACAATAACCCTAAACACTACACAAGTATCAGAGTACTTTCATCCACAATTTTAACCTATGTCTATTCAACTACAGCATATTCAAATCTCACCTTTCAGAATTTTGATTCGAAATCATATATGTGATGACAATTAGTGATCAGTTAATTATCAAGCAATCAAAACAATTATTGAATAGATCTTAATATGACTGAAGAAGAAATCACTAATAATGCATTAACTATATGAAAGAGTTTCACCGGCTTATCATACATTACATAATCAAGTTAAGAAATCCCCCTAACTTCTTATTAGTCTTATTCATATTGTCACGACCCGACCCCGGGCCCGCGACTGGTGCCCTACCTGGGCACCCCTTTCGGTATACATCAGAGAATAGCAACGGAACATACACACTGATAAAATGCTTAAACATAAAAATAACAACAGGCTAGCCGATAAGGCCACCTTCCGTAAACTATACAAATAAAACAGTACATTTTTTTTTCTTTACAAACCCAACCCACAATGTGACTACAGACCTCTAAGAATAACAACTCTGGCGGGACAGGGCCCCGCCATACCCCTGAATGTACAACAACCGACAATACCAGGGATAAGTCTCCGGAATAAAAGAGCTTCTCAATAGCTGAACAATGATCCTAAGAGCGAGGATAAGCAACTCAGACTTCCACTGCGCAGATTTAACGCGGCCCAAGGAGGTCGATAACATGTACCAAATATGTGGCGAAATGCATCAGAATGAAATCATAAGTCTATAATAAAACTGGAGACAGGTATGATAACTCAATTAACAGTACACAATGCCTTACTAACAATGAGAGTAATCGAGAGTATACTTACAACATAAAAATAGGAAGCTCGAGATCAAAGCAGGACCACCCGCCCGCAGTATCATTAAGCAATCCTACTCCTGGGACTATTTCACCCGCATAGGTCGTGTGGACCCGCATGAGGTATTCCTCGCATAGGTTGTACCCGCCCGCATGGGACTATTTCACCCGCATAAGCCCATAAGGACTCGCATGAGGTATTCCTCGCATCATGGGTGGCAAATCCACGGAAACAGGTGGTATAACAATCTTGGGGATTTACCCCTCATTTATACTCTTACCCTGAAGCAGGTGGTATAACGATCTTGGGGATTTACCCCTCATTTATACTCTTACCCTGAAGAAGGTGGTATAACGTCTTGGGGGTTTACCCTTCATTTATACTCTTACCCTATCTCAACCGGCCATCATACATAACATAAGCCTACCGGCTTATCATACATAACATAAGCACTACCGGCTTATCATACAATAAATAAGCAAGTTAAGAAATCCCCCTAACTTCTTATTAGCCTTATTCATATACACTCTCATTTTAGTTTACTTAAGGCACTAACATGTCATTATAAATCCGGGAGTTTAACCCAAAGTACTACGTACTTCTATTCTTTTAAAATGACTCATTTTGATATAAAACTTCCAAGATATTAATAACCGTAGTATCAAGTCATAACTACATTTTAATACAAGTCACAATACCTTTTTAGAAAATACATTTTCGGGCTTCTAAATCAAGTGACTTTTTTCTTTTAAAACCTTAAGCAATTGATGCCTTTAAATCAATTTGCCTTTCGTTATTTCTAGTCATTTAACATACTTAAATTACTTAGAGTAAACCACTCTTTTTAACTTTCCATAAAGCTATTATAACCAACTTCCCATAAAGCTGTTATACTAGCTTTATACATTAGCAACTTACATACTTCTTTATAACCAAGAGACTTAAACTTTCCAACAAAACAAGTATCAATAATACTTTCAACATACTTAAAGTCTCTTAACTTTTGAAAACCAAGATATCCTTAATATTTAAACAAGTGAGTTAATTCCCTAACTCAATCAACTTGGACATTCTTAAAATAAGCCAAGGATATCAAATAGACCTAGATTGTCAAAATCTTGTACGTCTACCGTACTATACATTTACAACTTATTCATGCTCAAGAGATAAGAAAGTTCCACATACCTCTTCGGTTTAATCCACTTGATAAGTCCAATTCGCCGTACGTAGTATGTCAACCTATAACGACCATAATACGTCTATTAACTTCTTACTTCAAACGTAGAATATTCCAAGTGCAAAGTCACTAAATTCTACGGAAAATCGGACAGCACTTCCTTTGATTCTACATACTTTGCCACCTTTTTCAAGGCCAAATTCAATAACCAAACATGCTACATTTAAGGCTCAACAAAGTAGTTAACAATAGGGGATTACACGCTTAATCAAGACGTGTAAAATTCCGCCCCACAATATATAACAAACTAGTCTAAACTACAATGTCAATTTGGCAATTAGGGCAACAATACCAATTCTTCTTCCAATTTATTTTCAATCCAAGTTGTTTAGTATAACATGTTACAAGGCCGCAATTGATTATAACAACTATAATCTTCAAGTAGATAACATGCGACGATTCTAGTTAACGACCAAATTGTAATTCAATTTCAAATGACTCAACATGTCATTTTCGGATTTGAGCTTGCAAATTTCCATAGCACTTATCAAACTTCATTACACATATCACATGATCATTTCTAAATTATAATAACATGGAATCTTCAATTACAAAAGTAAGACGAAGATTATACCTCATTTAGCCCAAATATGATCCAATATCACAAGTCGATCCTTAGCAACTTTAGCTCCTATTTTCGACATTCCAATCCACTCCAAGCAACCCTTAGAAGCTTATGAAGAACTTATCTTCAAGTTCCAACTTCAAAGTTGAAGAACTCCTTAACTTTCCGCCTTGCGACTAATACGAAAATGCCATTTTTCCGGAATCTTTCTATTGAGATACACCTACAATACCCTTAGGTACCTTGGTTTAGTATGGGGAGTATTGGACAAAAATTGAAAAAAATTCTTCTTGGAACCCCTCAAAGCCGAGAGCAATACCTAGAGTTCTTCAAGATTTTTTTGAAAATTTTGCTAAGTGTGGAGCTTGTCTTGCACTAGTATACATATATAACAATATGGAGGGTCAAGATTAGTACAATTGGGTGGCTTGGATGAGCTTCACATGGATCAAGTCCAAGTGTCCATTGACTTAGTCAACATTGTCAAGCTTCAAGACTTTAGCAAGACTTACTCATCTATTTAATAGTCAAATGACCCTTTTGCCCATGGTAAATTTCGTCCAAGACAACATAAGGGGGTGACACGTGTCGCCCTCCCATTCGTCACAATATTACGTTTTCCGACAATTCCATAATTCCGATAAATTTTTACTCGTCTCTAATCTTAACCTCTTTGAGTTCTTACGTACGTTCTTATAAACATATCCTGGAATTCCGGGGTGTTACATTATTCCCCGCTTAGAAACATTCGTCCCGAATGTTCTTTCGGGAGTCAAACTTAAAGATAGCGACATAGTCCCCTTACAACCCCTACTTACCAATAATGTCACACGTGGCCACATAATAATACTCATACTAAAATATCAAGCTGAACCCCATGTGTCAACGTTGGTTATCTTCATAAAGCTTCTGCTGACTCTAAGCTTACTAATAATCTTTCCCGGATAAGCTTCGCCTTATCCACAGCCCGCTGAATCAAGTCTGGACCAAATAACTGAACCTCGCCTATGTCGAACCATCCAACCGGCGATCTACACTTTCTTACATACAAGGCCTCATACAGGGCCATCTGAAAACTGGAAGGGTATCTGTTATCGTACGTAACACAACAAGAGGCAATTAACCCTCCCGGCTATTTCTGAAATCAAGAACACAGGCCCGCAACCTATCCTCAAGTGCCTGGATAATACGCTCTACCTGTCCGTCGGTCTGAGGGTGTAATGCAACACTGAGACTCACCTGTGTCCCTAAAACCCTTCTGAAAAACCTCCAGAAGTTATTTGTAATCGAGCTCATCTGTCTGACATCATAAACGTAGGAACCCCGTGCAGTCTCCCAATCCCCTTGCTATAAAAGCTAGCACGAACCTCAGCCGAGTAAGTGGTCCTAACCGGAAGAACACGGCTGGTTTCGTCAGCCTATTTACCATGACCCCCAGGGAGTCGCACTTCCTCTGAGTACGATGCCACCCTGTAACAAGATCCATTTTAATTACCTCTCATATCTAAGTCGGGGTCTAAATCGCCTGTAATAGCCCACTGGGCTTCTGGTGTTCAACCATGACCTGCTACTAATTCGGATATTAAGAAACAACTCTGCTACGTCCTTTTCCGGTCATCTTACCCATACATACATCTGAGGTCACGACACAACTTAGTCGACCCCGAACAATTTGAGAAATAAGCACCAGATGCCTCCCTAAAACTCCGCCGACTAGTCTGCAAAGACCGGTACACACAATCTATCCTCATATCACAACACCTCATCCGGTGCTACTCAAACAGCTCTTTCTTCTGAGAGTCGATCTCGATATCAGATCATAATCTGGATCCTCATATGCCGCTCTTTACCTCCTCAACGACGGAAGACTCGGCAACCTCTCGGATCTAAACTTCATTATCCTTGGAAACAAATAATCGAACCCCTAGGCTCGGTAACTGAAGAATCTCACGGACCACGTCCAGTCTATCTGGCTGCCCATCTGGCATACTACCCTTAGATCTGCGACTAAGAGTATCTTTAACTGTCTTGGCTTTCCCTGGGTGGTATAGGATATCGATATCACAATCCTTGAATAACTCTAACCACCGTCGTTGTCGCAAATTCTACCGCTCACCGCGAGATATATCGGAGGCTTTTGTGGTCTGCACAAATATCCACATGAAGTCTATATATACGTCATGCCCCCAAATCTTTAAGGCATGATTTAACTGCCGCCAGCTCTAAATCGGAAGTGGCGCAATTTCCTTTCCTGCTTCCCTAATTACCGGGAAAACATAGGCTCTATCCTTATCGGGTTGCGTCAGCACACAACCTAGCCCAACACCCAACGTGCTATCATAATAACCTAACCTCTAGTCTTTCGGAGGAGTTAGAATGTAGTCGAGTCAACTTATCTTCCAATAATCGAAGCCTTTCTCATTCTCGCGAAACATTCGTATCCTTAATCTCACTTATGGTTCCTGCTTTCCTTCTCTCTGCAACCAAACTTGGTCACTAAACTTAGATTTGATTCCTTTGCTTGCCTCCCGGCTAAGACTTCACAATCACAATTTAGGGGATTTTCTTGATCTCGTCAAGTAGTAACCTAATTTTCCTTTCCTAGTTGTAGAGCCTATAGCTAGGTGTTACCACATTTCCTCGAAATGTTCTTACTTCCCATTATTTACTAATGGTCTTTACACTAGTCTGGGGTAGTCATATCTCGTGCAACTTACATAACCATAGTCGTATTCTCCTTTATCATTCTGGCCATATCCTTACCTTAGGCTTATTATTAGCAAAAATATTTCTATCTTGATTCATAATCGTACAGTTTCATACAAGCGTACAACCTGCATTTATATCTTTACGATACTTCATCGACCAATTCGTACATCGTTCTTAATTACCCCAACACAACACTTTTCCCACGGTTATCCACAACTGTAACCTATGGCGTGACGATACCGAAGACCTTACCGGCCTCCTATCCTTCGTCTAACAACATGGGTACACATAACCCCATAATACGCAAAACTGTCCTTTTACGTGGGGGAGAGAAATTATCTCTCTATCAAAATCTAAATCATCAAGCGCCACCTTAATCGTATAGATTTTCAAACTCTACCAACGATGTCTTCTATTTTCCGCAGCCACACTCGTACTTATCTTATTCTTGCTTGCGCGCTATCCTGAACTTATCCGGAAGGTCGTGGCCCAGACCGCCACACCAAACCAACTCCAAGTACAACCAAGGGCACTTAGCATTAATTCCTTCAAATTCGAGTATTTCTTACTTTCTGCATTAATTTACCTCCAATGAACCAGTCACCTAGACTTATTAAAATCAACAATGTCAAAGAAAGAAGGATAATTCACTGGTTACCACCACTTCTCTTCCTTTCCACTCGATAACCGGCTTACCGGGAAACTGGTACCGAATCAATCTCTCTCTGTAGTCCACGTTGGCATAACAAGAGGCCAACTAGCCCGTACTCATAATGACCTCAATGTCTGTCATAACAGCTCTGCTAGGTCTTCTAGGGTCCAACGACAGTATCGTTACCGGTAATTATTATCTACCCACTCAGCTACCACCCAACACTCACGGGTGTAGTCACCTCGAAAGGTCCTCATGGATTCAGGCTCCATTTCTTTACATTTGGTCGCTCTCTTTCTTACTGGTCGTACTCTTCCCGTACTCTCAAAACTTATTATAGCGTACGTACATAGCCTTCATACTGATTCGGGCCTCCAATCTTTGGAGTTACTAAATTAAACAATATAAGGCCCATTCCGGCTCTCACAACCTGGTTCCGGTGGAACACGTCCAAAAACCCGTAAAATGATTAACTAAACTTGGGCCTTGCACCCTCGTGACCCTGTCACATAGCGGGATTACTACCAATTGATCCCATACCATTTCAAGCCATGGGGCGACCCTTAATAGGTCCTCAACCCGACTCGGCGTCGTATTTAACTCTTTTCCTTAGTCTGTCTTAACTTTTTACTACCCGAGAAGGCCTTATATACCTAAGGTCTCGGTGGTTATCACATTCTTAGGCTCGCAATTTCCATGCTCCATGCCTACCTTATCACCCTCCAGAACGGGTACAAAACTTATCGTAATACCATAATCGTGTTGTCTTGACCACAACGACCATACTTACTCCATACGGATCTCACCCGTACCATTCTCGAAATCCTACTACGTAGCTCAATCTATTAACATAGTCTTCCATTAATTCCCTTAATAATAACTTCTTAAGGGTCCATTCCCTTCTCAGACAACTCATCATTTCCTAATTATCTCAAATTAGTACGTAAAACCTTGATGAGAATTCATTAAACTGTTTCATACCTTCCCGATATTTATTTAGTCCTTACCAAATCCTGGTAATCTAAAATCATTCTAGGAAACATGCGTCTGACCCTCATACATAAATCCGTATAGTTGTATGTCACAATACCAACTACAAACATTACCAACCTGGATACGCAATCCACATAATCTTTCCTGGGTCACTGCTGCAAACAATAATAACTTGTTAGGGAGAGACGACCCTAACCATACAGCTCTATCGCACGATCTTAGAGTGAGAAGAATGGAAACCAATCCTAAATATCCTGCAGCCTCCTGATTATAGATGTGGTGCACAACACACCGATAATCAAGACTCTACTAGACACGGTCTGTAGACACTTTCTGAGGACTATCTGCTTTGATACAACTTTTGTCACGACCCGACCCCGGGCCGCGACTAGTGCCCTACCTGGACACCCCTTTCGGTATACATCAGAGAATAGCAGCGGAACATACACACTGATAAAATGCTTAAACATAAAAATAACAACAGGCTAGCCGATAAGGCCACCTTCCGTAAACTATACAAATAAAACAGTACATTTTTTTTCTTTACAAACCCAAACCACAATGTGACTACAGACCTCTAAGAATAACAACTCTGGCAGGACAGGGCCCCGCCATACCCCTGAATGTACAACAACCGACAATACCAGGGATAAGCCTCCGGAATAAAAGAGCTTCTCAACAGCTGAACAGTGATCCTAAGAGCGAGGATCAACAACTTGTACTCTACCAGCGACATGAACGCAACCCCCCGAAGGAGGTCAGTACAACATGTACCAAATATGTGAAACTGAAAGTACTGTAATGAAATCATAAGTCTATAATAAAACTGGAGACAAGTATGATAACTCAATTAACAATACACAGTGCCTTACTAACAATGAGAGTAATCGAGAGTATACTTACAACATAAAAATAGGAAGCTCGCGATCAAAGAGACCACCCGCCCGCAGATCATTAAGCAATCCTACTCACGGGACTATTTCACCCGTGATAGTCGTGGACCCGCATGAGGTATTCCTCGTGATAGCCGCACTACCGCATGGGACTATTTCACCCGCATAAGACCATAAGGACTCGCATGAGGTATTCCTCGCATCATGGGTAGCAAATCCACGGAAACAGGTGGTATAACGATCTTGGGGATTTACCCCTCATTTATACTCTTACCCTGAAGCAGGTGGTATAACGATCTTGGGGATTTACCCCTCATTTATACTCTTACCCTGAATAAGGTGGTATAACGTCTTGGGGGTTTTCCCCTCATTTATACTCTTACCCTATCTCAACCGGCCATCATACATAACATAAGCCCTACCGGCTTATCATATATAACATAAGCACTACCGGCTTATCATATAATAAATAAGCAAGTTAAGAAATCCCCCTAACTTCTTATTAGCCTTATTCATATACACTCTCATTTTAGTTTACTTAAGGCACTAACATGTTATTATAAATCCGGGAGTTTAACCCAAAGTATGACGTACTTCTATTCTTTTAAAATGACTCATTTTGATATAAAACTTCCAAGATACTAATAACCGTAGTATCAAGTCATAACTACATTTTAAGACAAGTCACAATACCTTTTTAGAAAATACATTTTCGGGCTTCTAAATCATGTGACTTCTTTCTTTTAAAACCTTAAATAATTGATGCCTTTAAATCAATTTGCCTTTCGTTATTTCAAGTCATTTAACATACTTAAATTACTTAGAGTAAACCACTCTTTTTAACTTTCCATAAAGCTATTATAACCAACTTCCCATAAAGTCGTTATACTAGCTTTATACATTAGCAACTTACATACTTCTTTATAACCAAGAGACTTAAACTTTCCAACAAAACAAGTATCAATAATACTTTCAACATACTTAAAGTCTCTTAACTTTTGAAAACCAAGATATCCTTAATATTTAAACAAGTGAGTTAATTCCCTAACTCAATCAACTTGGACATTCTTAAAATAAGCCAAGGATATCAAATAGACCTAGATTGTCAAAATCATGTACGTCTACCGTACTATACATTTACAACTTATTCATGCTCAAGAGATAAGAAAGTTCCACATACCTCTTCGGTTTAATCCACTTGCTAAGTCCAATTCGCCGTACGTAGTATGTCAACCTATAACGACCATAATACGTCTATTAACTTCTTACTTCAAACGTTGAATATTCCAAGTGCAAAGTCACTAAATTCTACAGAAAATCGGACATCACTTCCTTTGATTCTACATACTTTGCCACCTTTTTCAAGGCCGAATTCAATAACCAAACACGCCACATTTAAGGCTCAACAAAGTAGTTAACAATAGGGGATTACACGCTTAATCAAGACGTGTAAAATTCCGCCCCACAATATATAACAAACTAGTCTAAACTACAATGTCAATTCGGCAATTAGGGCAACAATACCAATTCTTCTTCCAATTTCTTTTCAATCCAAGTTGTTTAGTATTACATGTTACAAGGCCGCAATTGATTATAACAACTATAATCTTCAAGTAGATAACATGCGACGATTCTAGTTAACGATCAAATTGTAATTCAATTTCAAATGACTCAACATGTCATTTTTGGATTTGAGCTTCCAAATTTCCATAACACTTATCAAAATTCATTACACATATCACATGATCATTTCTAACTTATAATAACATGGAATCTTCAATTACAAAAGTAAGACGAAGATTATACCTCATTTAGCCCAAATATGATCCAATATCACAAGTCGATCCTTAGCAACTTTAGCTCCTCTTTTCGACGTTCCAATCCACTCCAAGCAACCCTTAGAAGCTTATGAAGAACTTATCTTCAAGTTCCAACTTCAAAGTTGAAGAACTCCTTAACTTTCCGCCTTGCGACTAATACGAAAATGCCATTTTTCCAGAATCTTTCTATTGAGATACACCTACAATACCCTTAGGTACCTTGGTTTAGTATGGGGAGTATTGGACAAAAATTGAAAATTTTTGTTCTTGGAACCCCTCAAAGCCGAGAGCAATACATAGAGTTCTTCAAGATTTTTTTTGAAAATTTTGCTAAGTGTGGAGCTTGTCTTGCACTAGTATACTGTTATACCCCGTATTTCCAGAGTATGTACGTGAGGACGTACGTAGAAAATGTGAGCCTTAGATAGGCATTGGATCGATTTTTGTACACAACTACCGAAAGGAGTCGTTTTTCGACGAAACGTTTCCACAGCTTTCGTAGGGAAAATTCCGGCTATGTCATTTAGAATTTTTGCGGATTTTTCCTAGAGACGAAACATTTTGGACCAACGGGAGGGTGACATATGTCACCCTCATATTGGAAGCAAGTGGGGCGGCTTTGGACGATTTGGGCGTCCAAGTGGGACGATTTTGGCTTGATCTTTTGGCCTTATTTTGTGCCTTGTTTTGTGCCTTGTTTTGTGGAGTGTTTTGTGGAGTAGGGGTTAGGGTGCACATGGCTTGATCAAGGCCTTACACTTGCCTTGCACATGGCTTGATCGTGGCCATTGGTTGGCCTTTGCTTAGCCTATAAATACCCCTTGAAGTGAAGACTTCTTCATCCACTCCTCACTTGTCTAAATCTTGAAAACCCCTCTCCTCCCTCTTGTTGACTCTCGTCCAAGAGCCCTCCCTAGTCAAGGCCTTTGGCCGAAACCCTCTCCCTTTGTGAGCCTTAGCCGAGAGCCCCCCCCTGTCTTAGTGTGTTGGTCTCGTGTAACACACCCCCCGCCCTTGGTTGAGAAGTACTCTCCAAGTATTGTTATAATGCCCAAATACCTTAGCCTAATACCTTGTAGTATTCCAAGGTTACACTTATACAAAAGCCCAGAAAATACTATTATACTTTCCGTCAGTCACAAAACCGAAACCCTAAGGAAAATCTCCATAGTCAGGTGGAGTATTGTGTAGAAGTTGGTTAGAACTTCTAAGGGTGGTTTAGAGCAGGTTGAGCGCTGAGTCGAGCTAAACGTTGCCCAGGATCGACATCTCTACTTGGATAATTATGGGCTTATCGAGGTAATTATCTTGTCCCTCTATTGTAATTGGAAATTACATGGTTGTTAGATTATATAGTTGAAGTATACTATATATAGAACTGAACGTAGTATCGGCAATGTCTTTTGACTTAAGCCTGAATAATAAGAAACCTTTTCGAAAGAAGAGTATTGAACTGTAATTACATAGGACTGTATTACAGTAGACTTGTGTAGCTTTTCTGTGAGGTAGAATTGTGCACGTCCGGATTAGACGTATAACCCCCCCCTGGTTGGCTTGGTAGCCTACCGATAGAGAGAGATTTACGCCATGTGGGTGTGCCAATTTTCTCAGAGAATTTTCCACGATGAGATCTAGATGTTAATAAGCGCTTGTGGCCTTTTAGGTCAAGTACTACGTGTGGCGCGATCTACGTGGCTTAAGGAGTAGCCGGCGCTTGAGGTACTTGGAGCGCTTTTGCTATTAGTCGATAATCGTCGCGAGGTATGTGAACCTCTTCCTATCTCTTCTAGCATGATATGTGTGTAACTATGTAGTACGATAGACGTACATGTGTTAAATGTATTTGATTGGTCTAAAACATAAAGTGTTATAACGGCTTTATGGGAAGTTGGTTATAACAACTTTATGTAGGCAAGAAAATACTTGTGGTTTTTAAAAGGTAACTGATTTGAACTATAACTGGCTGGTTATGTGATAATAAAGAACTTGAAGTATTTCAAAAGATTTTTGAATCATTTTGAAAGAAGAAGTAATACTTGGTTTTTGAAAACTTAAGAGTTATACTAGCTTTATGGAAAGTTAGGTATAACGGCTTAAGGATGTTTTACTGATTTCGGAAATCAGAATGTGTATCGACAAACCACTGCAATGTTAATAAAAGGAAATATTTTGACAGATTAAGTATTATTAAAACCAGTAGAAACTTCCATCTGCATAGAAGCTAAGATGAGACAAAATGATATTTCCTAGATCACGGTCATTGTAATAATATTGTTATAAACAAGAATATCCTACTCACATATAAGGCTTATGTTTCTGATGGTTTAAAAGAGAATTATACTCTTAAATGAATAAGACGATGAACTACGAAACCTTTCTAAAATAAGAAACGTGAACATTTGAAATTAGGCAAACTTGACGCTTGGAAAATAATGTTGTTACTTGATTTTACAAAGGTAAGTGTTTTGATTTAATTCAAAAATAATCACTCTATTTTCATATACTACGGGTATTGTGTGACTTCTGTGAAAGTAACGTATATTTTAAAGAGTTAACGTATGAAGTACTTTGGGGATAAAAACCCGAACTTGTTGACATATAGTAGAAAGTACCCTGTGTGTATAACTTGATTGTGTTGGTTTGTGATAGCCTTGTAATACTTTCTTGTTGATTGATAAGTAAACATGCTAGGATGCTACGTGTGTTAGTATCTTGTGATGTTAGTGTAAAGGGGCTTTCCCCTCGACTGCGCTTAAAGTTGTTTGACTATCAGCCGTTATGTTGATATTGTACCACTCACCTTGACTTGTCTCCGGAGGTTAAGCTGCCCTCCGATGCGGGGTAGAATCAGGCGGTCTGGGACCATGATTCGAGAATACCTCATGCGGGTCCAGGGGATCCATGCGGAACTACGGAGTTCCGTTAGTTTGCGGCCTTGTGATCATGCGGTCTTTGTGGCTACGCGGATCGCGAGTCCGTGCGACGCCGGGAGTAGCTACCCTCGACGCGAGGAATACCTCACGCGCCTATGAGGTTGGCCTACGCGAGTCTGCGAGAGTTCAGGGCTAGACGCGCACATTTGATATCATCGCGCAGTGACCGCCTTTGATCATGTGACGCCTAGACAGATATCATGACACGCTTTATGACCTTGTTGGTACCGCTGGTGTTAGTAGTGTTATGCCTTCGTACTTACCCGCATCGTTTTATTAGGACACAGTGGGACCCGTGTTCATGTGTATTCCTTGGTGCTTTTATATCATAAATCGCCAGTGAGGAAGGTATTCCACGCATGATTGATGTTATGGGCTTGAGACCCATAGTTATATTTGAGTGATGACTTTGAGGCGTGAGTCCCCGACTTGACACGATCGCTTATTTAATTGTAAATCGTAGTTTGGTTATCATACATGTCTCCCGCTTTATAGACTATTATGATTTCATTTACGATTTTCGCTTCACATACTTGGTACTGTTATCGACTCCTTCGGGCCGCGTTCATGCCGCAGGTAAGGTACACCGCCGTTGATCTCGCTCTTAGGGTCACGATTCAGCGTTGAAGCTCCGTTCCTCCGAGGCTTATTCGTATAGTCCTGTTGTTATAGGTGCTACATTCGTGGTATGACGGCCCCGTCCCGTCGTTGTCATATCATTCGTAGAGTGCAGTAGTACCGCTGTGGCGTGGTTTGTAAAAAGGATTAAACTGTTCATGTTGAAAGAGTTGTTGTTTATATATATGCCGAAAGGCAAGTGTTCACAGATTATTGTTTATACTTCTGTTATTTCATGTTATTGATTTATGTTCCGCTGATTTTCTCTGATGTATGACTACTGGGGTGCCCGGGGTAAGGCACCAGTCACGGGCCCGGGTTCGGGTCGTGACAAAAGTGGTATCAGAGCAGTTAATCCTCGGAAAGTGTCTACAGACCGTATCCAGTAGAGTCTTGATTATCGGTGTGTTGTGCACCACGCCAATAATCAGGAGGCTATAGGATATTTAGGATTGGTTTCTAATTCTTCTCACTCTGAGATCGTGCCTTAGAGCTGTGTTGTAAGTTGGACCCTCTGACGTATTTCTTTCCCTTACCGTTATGCCTCCGCGTAGGGCAACCCGTTCCCAGGAGGGCAAGGCACCGAGGAGCCGCGAGTAGAGTTCGTGAGGGTTGCGAGGGCACGCCCACCTTTACCTAGGGTAGTGCTTCATTCGGGGAGTTCTGCGACGTTACTAGCCCCAGCAGAGTTTAGCACGGCGGCGGCAGTTCCTACTGCGGCCATGATGTTTGGACCTTCAGTTCCGCGATCGGGAACAGAGAATATAGAGTATATCGATGTACCGCGAGTCTTGATGACTATCTAAGAGAGGGTTGTGCAAGAGTAATTCTTCAGTTAGGCTTGAGCATGGCCTGTGTACGGGCTTATGCGCAGCAGGCCGAGAAACGTAGAGATCGATGGGTTAACCAAGGACAGCAGAAGAGGGCCAGAGCAGCAAGGTCCTTTGGTAACTTTCGAGGCGAGTCGCCTCACCAGCGGTTTAGATTATGCACATCCACCAGTGCAGAGAGGTCCTCCACGGGGTTCAGGACGTTCGGGGGTTGCAGGAGTTGGTCAGAACTCCAGAGTTTTCGGTTCACAGCTACACGTAGGCTCCGGCCAGCCGGATTCAGTTTTTCCCCAGTGTTCACTGTGTGACAGGCGTCGTCCCGGGGAATGTCATCTTTGGATGATGCTTGTTTTGCTGGCGGCCGTCAGGGCCATGTGTCGAATGGGTGACCTAGTAGGAGGACTTAGCCTTCAGGATCGATGGGTAGTTCGTCACCTTCCTTAGCTGGCGCCTACGGTAGATTTGTTTAGAACGGCCAGGAGTGAAGAAGAGATACAAGTATATCCTTAACCTCTAGTGGATCGCATGTGTGATAAGATGAGTATATCGTAAGTGTTGTGTGCTAATAGCAGCGTGTTAATTGTGATTAGAAATCATGGTTAGTTAACTGAGTAAGATTTGGGGGATAGAAAGGGTGTGAACCTTAGAATGTTATACGTGGAGACCTTAGAGGTAAGGCCATCTCGGGTAAAGAATTATTTTATGTTTGACCCTTATCGGAGTGCATAAGTACACGTGAGCTATGTTTTTGGGATAAGTCCCTGAGTAGCGTATATGAAAGAGGGTAGTTGAGCTAAGAAAACCGTTAGGTTTTCGTAACGTGATTAGTGAGATTGTTCCTTTGGGGAGCTAGTATTTTGCGCATTGCCGGGTCGGGTTGAGGACACGCTGCGTCAACCCGCCGCCCGCTTTGGTGGTGGGCCGGTTTGGTGGTCCCGCTTTGTGGTAGGTCACGAGGGTGTTAGGCCCATGTTTAGTTAACCATCGACGAGTTCGTAGACGCGATCAGCCAAGGTCGGGCCGATGGGTCACCATCGTGTCGTTCACCGATCGCTGTTTTGGCATTGATGTTTTATCGTAAAGGTTGTAAGGTCGCACGGTGCCTACCTTCACCTTATGACGATGGAGCCTGTGGTACTGCTTTTTTTCTCGAGGTTTTACCAGTGCAAGGTTAGGAACTCGTGAGTCTCAGACCACATTCGCCTCGCCGTTGTTTGATTTCGTGGATAGTTGCGAGAATTGTTGTCTCCTCGTTGAAGGAGTGTTTAAGCTACCATTTCGGTGTTCGGATGTCGCCATGAAGCCTTGTAGGGCGGATGTGTAAGTCACGGCCGATCGTTCGATGATGGCAAGATTCAGATAGTTGGTTCAGGCTTGTTCCAGCAGACTGTGGATAGGGTAAAGCTTGTCTAGAAGAGGTTCCGCACTCGTAGAAATCGTACGGATAATCGGCGACGACGCTTAGAGTTCAGGTTGACGGTCGGTCTTCTTGAGAGTACCACCCCGGGTTGGGTGTGACGAGTTTTGGAAAACAGATGGAACTTAGCCCGAGTTACTTTGGGCCCTTTTTGGGTTCATGTGAAGAATAGGCCAGGTTGCCTATATGTTAGCTTTTGCCGTCCGACTTAGGAGGCAGTACGTCCGGTCTTTCGTATTGATATGTTCGGGAAAGTATCGGAGATCCATCCAGAGTGTTCCCAGTTAATGACGACCACGTTAGAGATAGTAACCCCGAGTTTTGGAAACTGAAGCAGTATCAGAATGTGGTAAGAGTTCGAGGGTATGACAGCCTCAGGGATCGACGCGCCTTGCACCATTTGTTGGGTCGCCGGAGTGACACTAGAACCTCGCAGCAAAGTGACAAAAGTGGTATCATTTCTTTTGTAAAGAGAAGGTGCGAAGGAAGTATATTTTAGACCCCGGAGAGAGGTGTTTGTGGTGATGTTAGAGGTGTTTCTCGTGGACTTGGATGTAAGTATTTTGGCGCAAGTTGGTTCCGTGGCCATGTGTGGCGTGTTTGTTCTCGTAAGTATAGTGGTGAAGACTATCTTGGCGCATGCCGTGTTGAGATTGAGAAGGAACATTCGACGAATGTTTCTACGAGGAGAATGTTATACCGTATTTCCGCAGTATGTACGTGAGGACGACGTAGAAAATTTGAGCCTTAGATAGGCATTGGATTGATTTTTGTACACAACTACCGAAAGGAGTCGTTTTTCGACTAAACGTTTCCACCTTTCGTAGGGAAAATTCCGGCTATGTCATTTATATTTTTTGCGGATTTTTCCGAGAGACGAAACATTTTGGACCAACGGGAGGGTGACATGTGTCACCCTCACATTGGAAGCAAGTGGGGCGGCTTTGGACGATTTGGGCGTCCAAGTGGGACGATTTTGGCTTGATCTTTTGGCCTTGTTTTGTGCCTTGTTTTGTGGAGTGTTTTGTGGAGTAGGGGTTAGGGTGCACATGGCTTGATCAAGGCCTTACACTTGCCTTGCACATGGCTTGATCTTGGCCATTGGTTGGCCTTTGCTTAGCCTATAAATACCCCTTGAAGTGAAGACTTCTTCATCCACTCCTCACTTGTCTAAATCTTGAAAACCCCTCTCCTCCCTCTTGTTGACTCTCGTCCAAGAGCCCCCCCCCCCCCTCCCTAGTCAAGGCCTTTGGCCGAAACCCTCTCCCTTTGTGAGCCTTAGCCGAGAGCCCCCCCCTCTCTTAGAGTGTTGTTCTCGTGTAACACACCCCCCGCCCTTGGTTGAGAAGTACTTCCAAGTATTGTTATAATGCCCAAATACCTTAGCCTAATACCTTGTAGTATTCCAAGGTTACACTTATACAAAAGCCCGTAAAATACTATTATACTTTCCGTCACCACAAAACCGAAACCCTAAGGAAAATCTCCATAGTCGGTGAGTATTGTGTAGAAGTTGGTTAGAACTTCTAAGGGTGGTTTAGAGCAGTTGAGCGCCGAGTCGAGCTAAACGTTGCCCAGATCGACATCTCTACTTGGATAATTATGGGCTTATCGAGGTAATTATCTTGTCCTCTATTGTAATTGGAAATTACATGGTTGTTAGATTATATAGTTGAAGTATACTATATATAGAATCGAACGTAGTATCGCAATGTCTTTTGACTTAAGCCCTGAATAATAAGAAACCTTTTCGAAAAGAAGAGTAATCGAATCAGAATTACATAGGATCAGACACAAAGAGACTTGTGTAGATTTTCTCGAGGTAGAATTGTGCACGTCCGATTTGATGTATAACCCCCTGGTTGGCTTGGTAGCCGCCCAGATAGAGAGGAGATTTACGCTGTCATGTGGGGAAGGTGCCGAATTTTCTCAGAGAATTTTCCACGATGAGATCTAGATGTTAATAAGCGCTGTGGCCTTTTTAGGTCAAGTACTACGTGTGGTGCGATCTACGTGGCTTAAGGAGTAGCCGACGGTTTGAGGTACTGAGCGCTTTGCTATTAGTCGATAATCGTCGCGAGGTATGTGAACCTCTCCTATCTCTTCTAGCATGATATGTGTGTAACTATGTAGTACGATAGACGTACATGTGTTAAATATATTTGATTGGTCTAAAACATAAAGTGTTATAACGGCTTTATGGGAAGTTGGTTATAACAACTTTATGTAGGTAAGAAAATACTTGTGGTTTTTAAAAGGTAACTGATTTGAACTATAACTGGCTGGTTATGTGATAATAAAGAACTTGAAGTATTTCAAAAGATTTTTGAATCATTTTGAAAGAAGAAGTAATACTTGGTTTTTGAAAAACTTAAGAGTTATACTAGCTTTATGGGAAGTTAGGTATAACGGCTTAAGAATGTTTTACTGATTTCGGAAATCAGAATGTGTATCGACAAACCACTGCAGCTAATAAAAGGAAATGTTTTGACAGATTAAGTATTATTAAAACCAGAGAAACTTCCATCCGCATAAGCTAAGATGAGACAAAATGATATTTCCTAGATCATGGCTGCTGTAATAAGATTGTTATAAACAAGAATATCCTACTCACATATAAGGCTTATGTTTCTCAGATGGTTTAAAAGAGAATTATACTCTTAAATGAATAAGACGATGAACTACGAAACCTTTCTAAAATAAGAAACGTGAACATTTGAAATTAGGCAAACTTGGACGTTTGGAAAATAATGTTGTTACTTGATTTTACAAAGGTAAGTGTTTTGATTTACTTCAAAAAGATAATCACTCTATTTTCATATACTACGGGTATTGTGTGACTTCTGTGAAAGTAACGTATCTTTTAAAGAGTTAACGATGAAGTACTTTGGGGATAAAACCCGAACTTGTTGACATATAGTAAAGTAGCACCGTGTGTATAACTTGATTGTGTTGGTTTGTGATAGCCTTGTAATACTTTCTTGTTGATTGATAAGTAAACATGCTAGGATGCTACGTGTGTTAGTATCTTGTGATGTTAGTGTAAAGGGGCTTTCCCCTCGACTGCGCTTAAAGTTGTTTGACTATCAACCGTTATGTTGATATTGTACCACTCACCTTGACTTGTCTCCGAGGTTAAGTCGCCTCCACGCGGGTAGACTCAGCGACCGGGGACCATGATTCGAGAATACCTCACGCGTCCAGGGATCCATGCGAACTACGGAGTTCCGTGTTAGTTTGCGCCCTTGTGGTCATGCGGTCTTTGTGGCTACGCGATCGCGAGTCGGTGATTTACGCCGGGAGTAGCTACCGATGCGAGGAATACCTCACGCGCCTATGAGGTTGGCCTATGCGAGTCGCGGAGAGTTCTGTGGCTAGACGCGCACATTTGATATCGCGCGAGTGACCGCCTTTGATCATGTGACGGTCTAGACAGATATCATGACACGCTTTATGACCTTGTTGGTACTGCGGGTGTTAGTAGCCTGTTATGCCTTCGCACTTACCTCGCATCGTTTTATTAGGACACAGTGGGACTCGTGTTCATGTGTATTCCTTGGTGCTTTTATATCATAAATCGCCGGCGTGAGGAAGGTATTCCACGCATGATTGATGTTATGGGCTTGAGACCCATAGTTATATTTGAGTGATGACTTTGGCGCGCGAGTCCCCGACTTGACACGATCGCTTATTTAATTGTAAATCGTAGTTTGGTTATCATACATGTCTCCCGCTTTATAGACTATTATGATTTCATTTACGATTTTTAGTTTCACATACTTGGTACTGTTATCGACCTCCTTCGGCCGCTGCGTTCATGCCGCAGGTGGGTACACCGCCGTTGATCCTAGATCTTAGGGTCACAGTTCAGCTTTTGGGAAGCTCCGTTCATCCGTAGGCTTATCTTGGTATAGTCCCCGTTGTTATAGGTGCTTACATTCGTGGGTATGACGGCCCCGTCCCGTCGTTGTTGTCATATCATTCGTAGAGTGCATAGTAATCTTGTTGTGTGGTTTGTAAAAGGATTAAAATGTTCATGTTGAAAGAGTTGTTGTTTATATATATGCCGAAAGGCAAGTGTTCACAGATTATTGTTTATACTTCTGTTATTTCATGTTATTGATTTATGTTCCGCTGATTTTCTCTGATGTATGACTACTGGGGTGCCCGGGGTAAGGCACCAGTCACGGGCCCGGGTTCGGGTCGTGACATATACATATATAACAAGATGGAGGGTCAATATTAGTACAATTGGGTGGCTTGGATGAGCTTCACATGGATCAAGTCCAAGTGTCCTTTGACTTAGTCAACATTGTCAACCTTCAAGACTTTAGCAAGACTTACTCATCTATTTAATGGTCAAATGACCCTTTTGCCCATGGTAAATTTCGTCCAAGACAACATAAGGGGGGTGACACGTGTCGCCCTCCCATTCGTCACAATATTACGTTTTTCGACAATTCCATAATTCCGATAAATTTTTACTCGTCTCTAATCTTAACATCTTTGAGTTCTTACGTACGTTCTTATAAACATATCCTGGAATTCCGGGGTGTAACACATATACACTCTCATTTTAGTTTACTTAAGGCACTAACATGTCATTATAAAATCCGGGAATTTAACTCAAAGTACTACGTACTTCTAATTCTTTAAAATGACTCTTTTTCATATAAAACTTCCAAGATACTAATAACCGTAGTATCAAGTCATAACTACTTTTCAAGACAAGTCACAATACCTTTTAGAAATACATTTTCAGGCTTCTAAATCAAGTGACTTCTTTATTTTAAAACCTTAAGCAATTGATGTCTTTAAATCAATTTGTCTTTCATTATTGCAAGTCATTTATCATTCTTATATTACTTAGACTAAACCACTCTTTTTAACTTTCCATAAAGCTATTATAACCAACTTTCCATAAAGCCGTTATACTAGCTTTATACCTTAGATACTTACACAAAGTCTTCTTTCCAATTTCTTTTCAATCCAAGTTGTTTAGTATAACATGTAATCAAGCCGCAATCGATTATAGCTACTACAATCTTCTAGTAGATAACATGCGACGCTTCTATATAACGACCAAATTGTAATTCAATTTCAAATGACTCAACATGTCATTTTTGGATTTGAGCTTCTAAACTTCCATAACACCTATCAATCTTCATAACACATATCACATGATCATTTCTAACTTATCATAACATGGAATCTTCAATTACAAAAGTAAGACGAAGATTATACCTCATTTAGCCCAAATATGATCCAAGATTACAAGTCGATCCTTAGCAACTTTAGCTCCTCTTTTCGACGTTCCAATCCACTCCAAGCAACCCTTAGAAGCTTATGAAGAACTCATCTTCAAGTTCCAACTTCAAAGTTGAAGAACTCCTTAAGTTTCCGCCTTGCGACTAATACAAAAATGCCACTTTTCCGGGATCTTTCTATTGAGATACCCTTACAATACCCTTATGAACCTTGGTTTAAAGTGTGGAGCTTATTGGACAAAAATGGAAATTTTTTGTCTTGAAGGAACCCTCAAACCCGAGAGCTTCCAATAAGTGTTCTTCAATTCTTGAAATTTTTTCTAAGTGTAGAGCCTTTGTTTTGCAACTAGTACATATATATAACACAATGGATGTTATACCCCGTATTTCCAGAGTATGTACGTAAGGGCGTACGTATAAAAGTTTAAGCCTTAAGTAGGCAAAGTGGCGAAATTTGTACACAACTAGCAAAAAGAGTCGTTTTCCGACGAAATGTTTTCCGGACTTTGCGAAGGGAAAAATATGGCTATGTCATTTATAATTTTTGCGGATTTTTCCGAGAGCGGAAATATTTTGGACCAACGAGAGGGTGACACTTGTCACCCTCAAGTGGACGATTTTAAGGGCCATTCTTGGCGTTTTTTTGTAGTCAAGGGTTGGTAGTATATTTTGTGTAGTTGTTGAGCAAGTGGGACCCACAAATACATGTCCAAATCCCCACCCTACACTTGCCTACCACTTGGCTTGATCTTGGCCCTTGAATGTCCTATAAATACCCCTCCAATGCAAGACTAAATCTTCATCCACAAATCATTTTCCAAGTCTTGAAATCCCTCCCCCTAAAAGTGTAGTATTCGTCCAAGTCCTCCCCCTCCCCCTTGAGAGCCTTGGCCGAAACCAATCCCCCCCTTGCCTAGTTGTTTTCGTATAATACCCCCCCCCCCCCCCTGGTAGAAAAGTATTCTCCAAGTATTGTTACTATTCCCAAATACCTTGGCCCTAATACCTTGTAGTATTCCAAGGTTACACCTATACTAAAAGCCCAAAAATACTATTATACTTCCTTTAGCCACTAAACGAAACCCTAAGGAAAAATCTTCATAGCCGGTTGAAGTATTAAGAAGAAGTGCGTAGAACTTCTAAGGGTTGTTTGGAGCGGGTTGGAGCACACGGAGTAGGAGCTAAACCTTGCTCAGGATAGACATTTAATCTTGGATAATTTTGGGCTTATCAAGGTAAATAATCCTATCCTTTTTGGGGAGTGTCGTGCTAGTTCGGGAGTTTGTTTTACATGCGGCCAGCAGGGCCATTTTGCGAGAAACTGTCCGACCGGAGGTAGCACTGGTGGGATAGCACAGATTACGGGATCTATGGTTGATTTATCACCTTCTACATCTATGCGCCCTGCAGGGCAGGCCTATGATTAGAGTGAAGCGGTAGATACAGGTATATCCTTAACCCTCTAGAGTTTTGTATGCTTGATGTGATGATCTTATTATTGTGTGCTATGTACGGATAGCGTTGTGTTATTTGTGAGTTAGAAAACATGGTTAGTTGGAAGGGTAAGTATGGGGGCATGGAAAGTGTAAACCTTAGAATATTACACGATTGAGACCTTAGATGTAAGGTCGTCTTGAGTAAAGGATTTTGCAAATGATCCTTGTCGAAAGTGCATTATACGCCTAGGGTGTATTAGTGTGATAAATCCATGGATAGTGTGAGATGGAAGTGGTAGCTTGCATGATGAAAATTAGTAAGATTGTTCCGGATCGAGAAATAAGAGAGTTCGGCACGATGGAGGGTCGGGTTGAGGACCATTTGCGGGTCAACCCGTAGCCCGGATTAAGGTGGGGTCAGTTCTGGGTGGTCCCGCCAAGTGGTAGGGTCACGAGGGCGCCAGGCCCAAGTTTAGATGACCATCGTATAAGTTCGTGGTTATGTTCGACCAGAATCGGATCGTGAAGGCCGGGAATGGCCTTAAAAGAGATCGAGGCTAGTAAGATGACCAAGTTTTGAGGTGGTGACTCCAAAGTTTTGGGAACTGAAGCGATGACTGAAGTATGGTACGTATACTAGAAGAGTTCAAGTGTTCGAGAAGAGTACGACGAGTAAGGAAATAAGTGAACCTGTGCTGAGAGAATAGAAATGATCATTTTTTTTTTGAAGTAATGGTGCGAAGGGGATATCTTTTAGACCAGGGGGTGGAAGCTTTTGTAATACTAGAGGTGATTCCTCGTTGACTTGGACAAGTATTTGCGTGTGTGTTATTTGGTGGCCAGGTGTGGCATTGGCAACTTGTTCTGAGGAACTTTATCGTTATCCGTCTTGAGAAGGAACATTCGGGACGAATGTTTCTAAGGAGGGGAGAATGTTATACCCCGTATTTCCAGAGTATGTACGTAAGGGCGTACGTACAAAAGTTTAAGCCTTAAGTAGGCAAAGTGGCGAAATTTGTACACAACTAGCAAAAAGAGTCGTTTTCCGACGAAACGTTTTCCGGACTTTGCGAAGGGAAAAATACGGCTATGTCATTTATAATTTTTGCGGATTTTTCCGAGAGCGGAAATATTTTGGACCAACGAGAGGGTGACACTTGTCACCCTCAAGTGGACGATTTTAAGGGCCATTCTTGGCGTTTTTTTGTAGTCAAGGGTTGGTAGGATATTTTGTGTAGTTGTTGAGCAAGTGGGACCCACAAACACATGTCCAAATCCCCACCCTACACTTGCCTACCACTTGGCTTGATCTTGGCCCTTGAATGTCCTATAAATACCCCTCCAATGCAAGACTAAATCTTCATCCACAAATCATTTTCTAAGTCTTGAAATCCTCCCTAAAGTGTAGTATTCGTCCCAAGTCCTCCTCCCCTCGAGAGCCTTGGCGAAACCAATCCCCTGCCTAGTTGTTTTCAGATAATACCCCCTTGGTAGAAAAGTATTCTCCAAGTATTGTTACTATTCCCAAATACTGGCCCTAATACCTTGTAGTATTCCAAGGTTACACCTATACTAAAAGCCCAAAATACTATTATACTTCCTTTAGCCACTAAACGAAACCCTAAGGAAAAATCTTCATAGCCATTGAAGTATTAAGAAGAAGTCGTAGAACTTCTAAGGGTTGTTTGTAGCGGGTTGAGCACACTGAGTAGAGCTAAACCTTGCTCAGATAGACATTTAATCTTGGATAATTTTGGGCTTATCAAGGTAAATAATCATATCCTTCTAGTGTAATTGGAGATTACATCTGTAAGTGGTATAGAAATAAATATAAGATACATAGAAGGATAATTCGGATGAGAATTGAATCGTAATAGAAGGATATTACGTAAAAGAATTGAATCAAATCACATCCAAGAATATTAAAGAAGACCGAATCAGTATTTATGAGACTTGTGTAGTTTGGCGGGTAGGGAAGAGCCGCCCAATTTTCCGTAGAATAAAGGAATCAGATCCGTAATTATTCTGCAATAGTCTAGACGTTGATAGACTTGTATGACCATTATAGGTTGAAATCGCGAGTAGCGTATTCTACTCGGGCGGTGGAAAAGGCTAGCGGATTACTGATTTGGAGCTATTTGCTAATAGTCGATAATCGTCGCGAGGTATGTGATTCTTCCTATACTCTTGAGCATGATATTTTAAAAGAAATATATATAGTACGCAGACGACGTGTTAACCGAACGTAGTTTTATGGCAATGTCTTTCGACTTAAGCCTGAATAATAAAGAATCTTGAAGTATTTCAAAAGAAATAAGAAACCTTTTTGAAAGAAGAGTAATGCTTGGTTTTAAAAGCTTAAGAGTTATACTAGCTTTATGGGAAGTTAGGTATAACGACTTAAGAGAGATAAAAGGAATGGTTATTTGATTTTAGAAGTTAAGAGACTTGATCTTAAAAGATAAGAGACTTGACTTAATTGAATTAATATGAATTTTGTTAATAAGTGTGAAACCTCATTCGTGAGTAATGAGTACTTGGTTTTTTCAAAAAAGGGATAATGTTTTACTGATTTCAGAAATCAGAATAAGTATCGAACAAACCACTGCAGCGCTAATAAAGGGAAATGTATTGACTGATTAAGTATTATTAAAACCAGTAGAAACCTCCATCTGCATAGAAGCTAAGATTAGACAAAATGATATTACATTTCCTAGATCATGGCTGCTTTAATAATATTGTTATAAACAAGAATAATCTACTCACATATAAGGCATATGTTTCTCAACTGTTTTAAAGAAGAATTATATTATTAAGTGATCAAGACTATGAACTAATCATTAAAATGAAACTTGAGCATCTGAAATTAGGCAAACTTGAACTTTTGGAAATGAATGTTGTTACTTGACGTTGTTCTAAAAAGTGTAAGCCACTTGGTTTAAAATAGTATAAAGTACTGGAGTTTAAAACATGAACGTATTTGGTACTACGGATAATAGTATCGAGTTGTTTTTACGTAAAAAGGGGTCTTTTTGAAAGGATAACTGTATGTAGTACTTTGGGGTTAAAACTCGGATTTGTTGTAATAAAATAAATGTCTGTGAGTATGATTAAACTGGCCTATGCTTGTGGTGATAGCCTTTGTTGTGCAAGTGTTGTATTTACGCTATCGCCTCTCATCGAGGGCGGCTATCCGATTGATTGATGGACATACCGACACGATGGGTGGCCCACGTATGCTTCCACTAATCGATCCTTTCGACATACCGACACGATGGGTGGCCCATGGGTATGCTTCCATTGTGAGTGTTATCTTGTTATTGGCTTGACATACCGACACGATGGGTGGCCCACGAGTATGCTTCCATTCGATTGTTATCTTGTTATTTCTTTTGGACATACCGACACGATGGGTGGCCCACGTATGCTTCCATTGTGAGTGTTATCTTGTTATTGCTTGACATACCGACGATGGGTGGCCCACGAGTATGCTTCCATTCGATTGTGTCACGACCGCCCGGTTCGTGGATCGTGCCTTACCGGCACCCAAGTAGTCATACATCGAGTAACCAATGAATATAAAACAAGACAGAAACAGCTTTATAAAATGAGACACGCTTTATCTCGATGAAAAGCTTGCCTTTCGCATAATATAAATAACTCAAGTTTTTGCGATATCCCAACTGCATAATAGTACTCTGCACTCTAAGGAAGTAAACAACTATATGGACAGGGCCCGCCATACCCTCGATCTGCACAAGACTATCTACAATACAGGAGATCATACCCAAAAGTAGAGCCTCGGAGAAGATGGAGCTCACGACACCAACGCAAAGATCCTAAGGATGTGGATCTAGCACTGCCGCTCTTACCGCAAAGATTTAACGCAGCCCAAGGAGGTCGAGACAACAGTACCAAGTATGTGAAACTATAAAGTACTTTAAAATGAAATCAAAGTATTTAAAACCTTTTCACAAATACAATCGTTCAATTGCACATAGTGCCACATCACAAACAACAACGATAATAGAAAGATCAGAATAGTCTATTCTAGGCCGCGAATGATCGGCAAGGCCAATCGCCCATAGTATCATTCTGCGTGCCTAGTCCTCGACTTTCGCAGCCCGCATAGGTCACACATAGACCCGCATGAGGTAGCCCTCGATCGGGGCAGCTAACCCCGGATCCGCCTAGGCTCCCGCAGCCGCATAGCCTCAAAAGACCGCATAGTCTCAGCGGATCGCATGGGAATCCCCGCGATCGGCTAGACGCCGGAATGATCAATCTCGAGCATACCGCTGCTCCGCATAGTCTCACAGACCGCATAGGCCGATAGACCAAGATCCGGGGCAAGCCCTGTATAATAGTCAAGGGTAGGTGATACAAGAATAGACAACGGACTTACCGGTTAGCAACGTAAGCACGCAAGAATGACTTTTACACAAAGATTACAAGACACTAACACAGTAGCATCATGATATGTCTACTTATCAAACAATCTTACTACACTTAACAGAGATCAATACAAGGCTTTTATAAACAAACAAGTAAACAGTTCCTTTTTATCATTCTTAAGTTGTTATACCTAACTTCCCATAAAGCTAGCATAACTCTTAAGCCTTTGTTTTAAAAACCAATTATTTATCTTCTGTTAAAAATGATTCAGTATTCTTTTGAAATGTTTTCAGTTCTTTGTTATTCAGGCTTAAGCCGTGAGGCATTGCCGTAAGTATTATTCAGCTTAAGCGTGAGGCATTGCCATAAGTATTATTCATTAAACACATGTACGTCTACCGTACTATATATTGTAAAATATCATGCTTTAGGAAGAATCACATACCTTCTCAGCGAAAACCACCTGCCAAGTTGAATATGTCGCGCGCAGAGAGTCAGCCTATAATAGTCACAGATATCTATCAAAGACTACTCAGGGTCATTCTAAGCAGAGGGTTCACAATTCTACGGAAAGTCGGGCAGACATCCCTACCGGTGAGCTATATAAGTCTCATCGTGAAAACAAATTCTATGTGAGTACGATGTGATTATTCTTCTTTAAAACCTTCTATCGTGGTAATAGTTCAATTCTTTTCTCGTGATATTCTTCTAAGTATTTATACTTATCCTTATACTACAACAAGAAGTATTCTCTAATTCAAAAGAGGGTTAGGATTATTACCTGTAAGCCCAATAATATCCTAGATAAAGTCGCGCTGAGCAAGGTTTAGCTCCTAAGTTGTACGCCTTGGAGCTCTAAGAAACCTTAGAAGTTCTTCACAACTTCTACCAAAGACTAAGGGATTTGGGCTAGGGTATTTTGGGCATTATAACGATACTAGAAGACAACTTTTCTACCAAGGAGGGGGTAGATTTCGGCTAGGCTAGGGGGTTAGGCCCTCGCCAAACTCACAAGGGAGGGAAGGGTGTTGACGAAAAGATCACAAAGGGAGAGGAGGATTTTCAAGACTTGAAGATTTGTGGATGAAGAACTCTTCATCTTAAGGGGTATTTATAGGTCAAGAAGTGGCCAACCAATGGCCAAGATTAAGACAAGTGCAAGGCAAGTGTAGGGTGGAGATTTACTCCACACAAATATCCTACCAACTCCTTGACTTGTGCACAAGGCACAAAAACGTGCTCCACCTTCTCCAATCTCGCCCAATGGGCGATTCAAGTCCACCAATGGGAGGGTGCCAAGTGTCGCCTCCCGTTGGTCCAAAATGTTTCGTCTCTAAAAATCCGCAAAAATTAGTAATGGCATAGCCGGAATTTTCCTACGAAAGTCGTGGAAACGTTTAGTCGAAACGATTCTTTTAGTGAGTTGTGTACAAAAACGCCCAAGGCTAACTTTAAAGCCAAACTTTAGACGTATCTCTTACGTACATACTGAAATACGGTATAACATTCTCCTCCTTAGAAACATTCGTCCCGAATGTTCCTTCTCAAGACATAACGAAGAAGCTTAAGCGGTTTGCAAATGCCACACACGCCACAAACAACACTTAGGCATAAATGATAATGGAAATTTACAAGTAGGAAAGTGAATTACCCGGAGGTGTGGGAATAGGTGAGGATACTTCGCCTCATGTCCTCCTCGGCTTCCCACGTCATCTCCTCCCGAGCTCGTTCCGCCACAAGACCTTGACGGAAGCCACGCCCTTCGTCCGCAGACGCCTAACTCGACGATCGATTATCGCCATGGAACCTCCTCATACGATAACCCCTGGCCACTGACATCGTCAATCGGTGCACCCTAGATGGATCCCCGATACATCTCTCAAAGATAGATACGTGAAACACCGGATGCACCGCCTCCAGATCGGACGGCAGATCCAACTCGTAGGCAACCTTGCCTACCTCGCGACAATCAAACGCCCAATGTACCTGGGCCGAGTTTCTTCTTCCCGAATCTCATCACACCCTTCATGGGTGACACCTTTAGGAAAACCCAATCATGAACCTCGAACTCAAGATGCCGACGACGATGATCTGCATACGACTTGCCGACTCGAAGTCGATAGCCGCTCGGATAAGCTTCACCTTATCCATCGTCACTGCACCAAATCTGGTCCCACTAGCCGCACCTCGCCCACATCGAACCAACCTATAGGCGATCGCACTTCCTCCCATACAAGGCCTCATAAGGCGCCATCCGAATACCGGAGTGGTAGCTATTATTATATGCGAACTCAACTAGAGGCAAATGATCCTCCCAACTACCATCGGTCAATAACACGGCTCGCACATATCCTCGAGTGCGGATAGTGCGCTCTGCTGTCCGTCTGTGGATGAAATGCGAGACTCGAGCTCACTGCGTCCCTAAACCTCTCTGGAAAGACCTCCGAAGTTAGCCGTAAACCGGGCTCCTGCATGATATAATCGAAGTAGGACTCCATGCAATCGACGATCTCTCGGATGTAAAGTCCGCATAATCCTCACCGAAAAAGTCGCCCCGACGGGAAGAAAGTGGGCTGATTTCGTCACTGTCGACGATAACCCATATAGAATCATGTCTCCTCCGAGTGCGAGGCAATCACGTGATGAAGTCCATGTTGATCACCTCCCACTTCCGGTCGGGATCTCTATCGTCAGAACAAACCACCGTGCCTCTCGTGCTCTACCTTCACCGCCGGCAACACGGCACCGAGCTACGAACTCGCAACGTCCCTCTTCAAGCCATCCCACCAATACACGATCTAAGGTCGTGGTACATCTTGGTCGACCCGATGGATGAGTAACGCGCGCCGTGTGCTTCCCCAAGAACTCACGCCAAGTCCTCAAACATCCGAACACATGCCGCCTCAAACCTTAGCACCCCATCGTGCTACTCAAAAGGACCCTTGCCCTCACGAAGAGTCAGTATCACGATATCGCATCAAAGCCGATCCTCGAATCGCTGCTCTTCACCTCCTCAACGATGGAAGACTCGCAACCTCACGAACTCTAACCCCACCGCTATCGTAATCAATCAAGCGGACACCAAGGCTCGCTAATCGATGCAAATCACGAACCATGTCCCTCCTCTCTAGTCGCACATCCGATAGGCTCCCATCGACCTACGACTAAGGCATACGCCACAACATTGGCCTTCCCGTGGTACAGGATATCAACATCGTAATCCTAAGCAACTCTAACCACCGTCTCGCCGTAAGTTCACTCCTGCGTGAAGATATCTTGGAGGCTCTTGTGGTGCGTAAAAATATCCACGTGAACCCCATACAAATAGTGCCTCCAGATCTTCAAAGCGTGAATCACTACCGCTAACTCCAAATCATGGGGGTAGTTCCTCCGTGTTTCTTGGTTGTCGGGATGCATATGCTATAACCCCGCCATGCCGCATCAACACACATCCCAACCCGATGCCCGACGCATCACAATACACGACATAACCATCCGACCTCCGGAAGAGTAAGAACGGGCGGTCGCCTCTCTTTCAAGAATTGGAAACCCCGCCACAAGCATCACCATCAAACTTGGCCGCCTTCCGAGTCACCTAGTCAATGGTGCGTAGATAGAAGCAAACTTCTCCACGAACCGATAATATCTGCAAGGCCCGTAAAATGCGAACCTCTGCCGAGTAGTAGGTCTAGGCCAAGTTCGATCGCCTCGATCTTGGCGTATCCACTCGAATGCCATCGGCCGACAATATGCCCAAGAAACGCCATCAAGTCAACCAAAACTCACATTTGGAAAACTTGGCGCATAATCGCTGGTCTCCGAGAAGCGTTAGCAGCCTCAAATGCTCGCATGCTCCCGCCCGGCGAGAATAAACCAAGATATCATCAATGAACACTATCACAAACGCGTGTCAAAAATGGTTTGAACACTCGGTTCATCAAATCCATGAATATCGCCGAGCATTGGTCAACCCAAAAGACATGACCGAACTCATAATGCCCGCATCGTCGGAATGCGATCTAGGGACATCCACCTCTCTGACACGAACCTGATGATAGCCCGAACGCAGATCAATCTTGGAGAAACATCTCGCGCCCTGCAACTGGTCGAACAAATCATCAATCCTGGGAAGGGGGTATCTGTTCTTAATGGTCACCTTGTTCACCGTCAGAATCAACACACATGCGCAGCCCCGCCCTTCTTCTTCACGAACAATACCGCGCTTCGGGGAGAAACACTAGGTCTGATAAAACCCTTCTCCAGCAAATCCCTAAGCTGGTCCTTCAACTCTCTCAACTCGGCAGGTGCCATTCTGTATGGCGGAATGGAAATAGGCCGAGTGTCTGGCAATATGTCAATACAAAACTCAATCTCCCTCTCAGGAGGGATACCCGGGAGGTCATCTGGAAACACGTCTGGGAACTTCGACTCGAACTCGATCCGAAAGTCTGGTACCGCAGCTTCAGTATCAAACACCCGAACGAGATGGTAGATATACCCCTTCTGCACCATCTTCCTAGCCTTGAGGTAGGAAATAAACCTACCCCTCGGCGATACCGTGCTCCCCTCCCACTCAACAACCGGCTCCTCAGGAAACTGGAACCGTACTACTCTCTCTCTGCAGTCCACATTGGCGTAGCAAGAGGCTAGCCAATCCATCCCCATGATCACGTCGAAGTCAATCATCTCCAACTCTATCAAGTCGGCTAGGGTCCGACGACTGTAAATGGTCACAGGACAAGCTCTATATACCCGCCGAGCTACCACCGAATCACCCACTGGCGTAGCTACCTCGAAAGGGTCTATGGACTCAGGCTCTATCCCTATCCTACTAGCAACAAGGGGAGATATATAGGACAGAGTAGAACCCGGATCTATCAAGGCATACACATCAAACCAGCGATAAGGTACCGTGACGACATCGGTGAGGCCTCACGATCTCGCTGGACAAAGCATATATGCGGTTCTGAGGACCGCTAGAACTGGGACCTGCGCCACGACCTGCGCGACCCGCTGGTCCATGTACCTTGCCTCCGGCGAGTAATCGCTTGGGATGAAGAAGCGGCAGCACTCGTAGTGAGCCCTACCACCACGCCCGGTCGGACAAACTCGCAAAGTGACCTGCGGCCACAAGTATAGCAAGCTCTGAGTCAGCCTCGAATGGTATTCGCCACAACGGGCACACCGAGCACTCGAGCAGTTAGCACCTTCGCTACCCGAAATCAAGTCCCGGGCCACGACACGCCCCGACCGCTCGGGTCTTGAAAATGAGGTAGAGCGCTCGCGCCGGCCGTGGTGCAAATGCCGACTTCGCGATGCCGCCACCACGAGGACCACCAAAAGAACCGCCGCCTTCTTCTCGCTGATATCGCTTACCCGGCGGTCTGCGCTCGTGATCCTAGTGCATGAGCTCGCATGCGGTAATGTCCATACGGTGAAGAGAAACACCCGCATACGACTCGCCATATAATCATCTAGCGGTGGCGTAGCGGTGTACCCTATCCTCCATATCTGCTACCAATCCGGGACATATCTAGCCAAAGAATCAAACTCGACATTGTATTCTCGACGGCAGGCCCCCTGCCTCGAAAGCAGAATCTATCACTCGTGCCTCCTCATCCATGAGGCAAGAAGTGTGTGAGAAAAGCCTCAAAACTCATCCCACATCGCCGAGGTGCATGCTCTCCCGAAAGCTCCATGAATCAAACCAATCGATCGCGTGTCACGCAGCCGATGCGAACCGAATGTCACAGCCTCAGTCTCCGAGGACCTGATCACCCGCATAATCCTCTGCAGCTGACGGATGAACTCCTGCGGATCATCCTCCGGCCTCAACCCGTAAAACTATGGCGGGCTACAACTCAAGAAATCTCGTAGCCTCAAACTATCTGCCCTCGGGTGCACTACGGTGCGGCGAGCCGAGCTGAACTGCCGTGATCCGGTCTCTCTCGACGGGCCACAACTTTAGCCAAAGTGGGCTATCTCCTTGTACCCTAACTCTCCGCCCAGCCGTGGGGCGGGAGGTGTGGTGCTGTGGTCTCGCTGAGCCGCCGGCGTCATAGAACTCGCCGTCTCGTATAGACCGGGCACGAGCCCTCGTGACTGGGTGTCTGCTAGCGCCTCCGCTTTGCCCTTCTACGGGCCCGGTTGCCTTACGTGGAGGCATAATCATATAGAAAAGAATACGTTAGAGGTCCAACCTATAACACACTCTAAAGCACGATCTCGGAATGAGAAGAATGGAAACCAATCCTAAATATCCTATAGCCTCACGATTATTGGTGGTGCACAACACACCGATAATCAAGACTCTACTAGATACGGTCTCAGACACTTTCCGAGGATTAATCGCTCGATACCACTTTTGTCACGACTGCCCGGTTCGTGGATCGTGCCTTACCGGCACCCAAGTAGTCATACATCGAGTAACCGGAATATAAAACAAGACAGAAGCAGCTTTATAAAATGAGACACGCTTTATCGATGAAAAGCTTGCCTTTCGCATAATATAAATAACTCAAGTTTTGCGATTTACATCCCAACTGTATAATAGTACTACTGCACCTAAGGAAGTAAACAACTATGGCGGACAGGGCC
This sequence comes from Przewalskia tangutica, assembly GCA_029844215.1. NCBI lineage: Eukaryota > Viridiplantae > Streptophyta > Magnoliopsida > Solanales > Solanaceae > Przewalskia > Przewalskia tangutica. The sequence goes on from CM056727.1 coordinate 74,834,271, forward strand.
CCGCCATACCTCGATCGCATACAAGACTATCTACAATACAGGAGATCATACCCAAAAGTAGAGCCTCGGAGAAGATGGAGCTCCGACACCAACGCAAAGATCCTAAGGATGTGGATCTAGCACTGCTGCCCTTACCGCGCATGAACGCACCCAAGGAGGTCGATAACAGTACCAAGTATGTGAAACTATAAAGTACTTTAAAATGAAATCAAAGTATTTAAAACCTTTTCACAAATACAATCAGTTCAATTGCACATAGTGCCACATCACAAACAACAACAGTAATAGAAAGACTGTAACAGGTCTATTCTAGGCCGCGAATGATCGCAGCAAGGCCAATCGCCCATAGTATCATTCTGCGTGCCTAGTCCTGGACTTTCGCAGCCCGCATAGGTCACACATAGACCGCGTGAGGTAGCCCTCGTGATCGGGGCAGCCAACCCCAGATCCGCCTAGGCTCCCGCACGCGCATAGCCTCAAAAGACCGCATAGTCTCAGCAGACCGCATGGAATCCCCGTGATCGCTAGACGCCGGAATGATCAATCCCGAGCATACCGCTGCTCGCATAGTCTCACAGACCGCATAGCCGTATAGACCGTCAAGACTGCGGGCAAGCCCTGTATAATAGTCAAGTGGGTAGGTGATACAAGAATAAAGACAACGGACTTACGGTTAGCAACGTAAGCACGGCAAAGAATGACCCTTACACAAAGATTACAAGACACTAACACGTAGCATCATGATATGTCTACTTATCAAACAATCTTACTACACTTAACAGAGATCAATACAAGGCTTTTATAAACAAACAAGTAAACAGCCTTTTTATCATTCTTAAGTTGTTATACCTAACTTCCCATAAAGCTAGCATAACTCTTAAGCCTTTGTTTTAAAAACCAATTATTTATCTTCTGTTAAAAATGATTCAGTATTCTTTTGAAATGTTTTCAGTTCTTGGTTATTCAGGCTTAAGCCGTGAGGCATTGCCGTAAGTATTATTCAGGCTTAAGCCGTGAGGCATTGCCATAAGTATTATTCAGTTAACACATGTACGTCTACCGTACTATAGATATTGTAAAATATCATGCTTTAGGAAGAATCACATACCTTCTCAGCGAAAACCACCTGCCAAGTTGAATATGTCGCGCGCAGAGAGTCAGCCTATAATAGTCACAGATATCTATCAAAGACTACTCTGAGGGTCATTCTAAACAGAGGGTTCACAATTCTACGGAAAGTCGGGCAGCACATCCCTACCCGGTGAGCTATATAAGTCTACTGTGAAAACAAATTCTATGTGAGTACAGGTGATTATTCTTCTTTAAAACCTTCTACTGTGGTAATAGTTCAATTCTTTTCTCGTGATATTCTTCTAAGTATTTATACTTATCCTTATACTACAAAGAAGTATTCTATAATTCAAAAGAGGGTTAGGATTATTACCTCGGTAAGCCCAATAATATCCTAGATAAAGTCGCGCTGAGCAAGGTTTAGCTCCTAAGTTATGCGCCAGGTAGCTCCAAGAAACCTTAGAAGTTCTTCACAACTTCTACCAAAGACTAAGGGATTTGGGCTAGGGTATTTTGGGCATTATAACGATACTAGAAGACAACTTTTCTACCAAGGGAGGGGGGTAGATTTCGGCTAGGCTAGGGGGGGTTAGGCCTCGCCAAACTCACAGGGGAGGGAAGGGGGTGTTGACGAAAAGATCACAAAGGGAGAGGAGGATTTTCCAGACTTGGAAGATTTGTGGATGAAGAACTCTTCATCTTAAGGGGGGTATTTATAGGTCAAGAAGTGGCCAACCAATGGCCAAGATTAAGACAAGTGCAAGGCAAGTGTAGGGTGGAGATTTACTCCACACAAATATCCTACCAACTCCTTGACTTGTGCACAAGGCACAAAAAATGTGCTCCACCTCTCCAATCTCGCCCAATGGGCGATTCAAGTCCACCAATGGGAGGGTGCCAAGTGTCGCCTCCCGTTGGTCCAAAATGTTTCGCCTCTCGGAAAAATCCGCAAAATTAGTAATGGCATAGCGGAATTTTCCCTACGAAAGTCGTGGAAACGCTTTCGTCGGAAAACGATTCTTTTAGTGAGTTGTGTACAAAAACGTCCAAGGCTAACTTTAAAGCCAAACTTTGACGTATCTCCCACGCATATACTGAAATACGGGTATAGCATTGTTATCTTGTTATTTCCTTTGGACATCTTGACACGATGGGTGGCCCACGTATGCTTCCATAGGATGGTTCCATGGCCATGCTTATACCGAGGTAAGATGCCGGGCATGCGGCAGGCCGGTTATATTTGAGTGATGACTTTGAGGGCGTGAGTCACGACTTGATATGTCCGCTAGATTATATTGTGAATCGTAGTTTGGTCATCATGCATGTCTCTGCTTTATATAGATCGTTATGATTTCACTTACGATTTTTCGCCACATACTTGGTACTGCAGATCGACCTCCTTCGGGGTGCGTCACGCCGCAGTAGAGGTACATCGGTTGTCGATCCTCGCTTCTAGGATCACAAATCAGATTGGGAAGCTCCGTTTCTCGGAGGCTTATCTTTTGGTATGTTACCCGAGTGCAGCAGGTTGTTGTACATCTGTGGGGTATGGCGGCCCCGTCCCGCCATAGTTGTCGTTACATTCTTAGAGGTCTGTAGTACTGTTGTGGGCAGGGTTTGTAAAAAGGATTAAACTATTCGGTTTGAAAGATTTGTATATTTATATATATGCCGAAAGGCGACTTTCTCTCATATAAAATGTGTCTCATTCATTTGATTCTTGTCTTGTTTTTATGTTCCATGATTACTCGATGTATGATTACTGGGAGCCGGGTAAGGCACTACCACGCCCGAACGGTCGTGACAAAAGTGGTATCGTGAGCGCTTAATCCTCGGAAAGTGTCTACGCACCGTGTGCAGTAGTCTTGATTATCGGTGTGTTGTGCACCACATCTATAATCAGGAGGCTGCAGGACATTTAGGATTGGTTTCCATTCTTCTCATTCTGAGATCGTGCCTTAGAGCTGTGTTGTAAGTTGGACCCCTCTGACGTATTTCGTTTTCACCAGTTATGCCTCCGCGCAAGGCAACCCGGGCCCAGATGGGCAAGGCAGCCGAGGGAGCTGCTAGTAGGATGCAGAGGAGTACGGGGGCGCAGGCCCAGTCTTTACCTGAGATAGTACTTCAGACGGCGAGTTTTGCGACGCCACAATTTCAGAGAGTTTAGAGCCGCAGCAGTTGGTGAGACAACGATACTGAGCCTCGCCCCACACAGGGCAGAGGAGATGGGTTACAAGGAGATGGCACAGTTGCTAGCCAGGATTGTGGCCAGACATGAGGATAGGCTGGACGCAGCAGTTCCAGTAGTACCCATGGTTCACCCAAGATCGGATAGTTTGAGGCTACGGGACTTTCTGAGTTGTAGCCCGCCAGAGTTCTACGGGTCGAGGCCTGAGGATGATCCGCAGGAGTTTATTCGACAGTTACAGCGGATCATGAGAGTGATCAAGGCTTCGGAGACCGAGTCGGTGGTCTTAGGTTCGCATCGGCTGCGTGATACTGCAGTCGACTGGTTTGATTCGTGGGAGCTGTCCCGGGGAGAGTATGCACTTCCAGCCGAATGGAGCGAGTTCTCAGGGGCATTTCTTGCACATTTCTTGCCTCCACAGATGAGAAGGGCTCGGGCCGACAGATTTTTGACGTTGAGGCAGACCGGGCGTACGGTTCGGGAGTACAATGTGGAGTTTGACTCATTAGCTCGGTACGTCCCCGCATTGGTAGCCGACATGGAGGACAGAGTACACCGCTACGTCACCGGGTTAGATGACTACTTGGCAGAGGCTTGTTCGGGTGTAGCTCTTCAGCCGGGCATGGACATTGCCCGCATGCAGGCTTATGCACTTGGGTGTGAGGAGCGGAGAGGTCGACGGAATGACCAAGATCAGCAGAAGAGGGCCAGAACAACAGGGTCTTTTGGCGACTTTCGAGGCGGACCGCCTCAGCGGCAGACTAGTTATGCGCCTCCGCCAATACAGAGTGGTCCTCCACAATCTTCAGGGCATCCAGAGTATTCAGGAGCAGGTCAGGGCTCCAAGGGTTCAGATTTTCGGGGGAGCAGGGGTGTTAGCCAGCTGAAGCCACCCCTACCTCGTTGTGACCGTTGTGGTAGACTCCATTTTGGGGAGTGTCGTGCTAGTTCGGGAGTTTGTTTTACATGCGGCCAGCAGGGCCATTTTGCGAGAAACTGTCCGACCGGAGGTAGCACTGGTGGGATAGCACAGATTACGGGATCTATGGCTGATTCATCACCTTCTACAGCTATGCGCCCTGCAGGGCAGGCCTATGATTAGAGTGAAGCGGTAGATACAGGTATATCCTTAACCCTCTAGAGTTTTGTATGCTTGATGTGATGATCTTATTATTGTGTGCTATGTACGGATAGCGTTGTGTTATTTGTGAGTTAGAAAACATGGTTAGTTGGAAGGGTAAGTATGGGGGCATGGAAAGTGTAAACCTTAGAATATTACACGATTGAGACCTTAGATGTAAGGCCGTCTTGAGTAAAGGATTTTGCAAATGATCCTTGTCGAAAGTGCATTATACACCTAGGGTGTATTAGTGTGATAAATCCATGGATAGTGTGAGATGGAAGTGGTAGCTTGCATGATGAAAATTAGTAAGATTGTTCCGGATCGAGAAATAAGAGAGTTCGGCACGATGGAGGGTCGGGTTGAGGACCATTTGCGGGTCAACCCGTAGCCCGAATTAAGGTGGGGTCAGTTCTGGGTGGTCCCGCCAGGTGGTAGGGTCACGAGGGCGCCAGGCCCAAGTTTAGATGACCATCGTATAAGTTCGTGGTTATGTTCGACCAGAATCGGATCGTGAAGGCCGGGAATGGCCTTAAAAGAGATCGAGGCTAGTAAGATGACCAAGTTTGGAGGTGGTGACTCCAAAGTTTTGGGAACTGAAGCGATGACTGAAGTATGGTACGTATACTAGAAGAGTTCAAGTGTTCGAGAAGAGTACGACGAGTAAGGAAAGAAGTGAACCTGTGCTGAGAGAATAGAAATGATCATTTTTTTTTGAAGTAATGGTGCGAAGGGGATATCTTTTAGACCGGGGGGTGGAAGCTTTTGTAATACTAGAGGTGATTCCTCGTTGACTTGGATAAGTATTTGCGTGTGTGTTATTTGGTGGCCAGGTGTGGCATTGGCAACTTGTTCTGAGGAACTTTATCGTTATCCGTCTTGAGAAGGAACATTCGGGACGAATGTTTCTAAGGAGGGGAGAATGTTATACCCCGTATTTCCAGAGTATGTACGTAAGGGCGTACGTACAAAAGTTTAAGCCTTAAGTAGGCAAAGTGGCGAAATTTGTACACAACTAGCAAAAAGAGTCGTTTTCCGACGAAACGTTTTCCGGACTTTGCGAAGGGAAAAATACGGCTATGTCATTTATAATTGTTATACCCCGTATTTTCCAGAGTATGTACGTAAGGGAATACGTACAAAAGTCTAGCCTTAAAGATAAGCCTTGGACGTTTTTTTATTTGTGCACAACTCACTAAAAGAATCGTTTCGGCGAAAGCGTTTCCACGACTTTCGTAGGGTAAATTCGGCTATGCCATTTCTAATTTTTGCGGATTTTTAGAGGCGAAACATTTTGGACCAACGGGAGGGCGACACTTGGCACCCTCCAATTGGTGGACTTGAATCGTCCATTGGACGAAATTGGAGAGCATTGGCACGTTTTTTGTGCCTTGTGCACAAGTCAAGGAGTTGGTAGGATATTTGTGTGGAGTAAATCTTCACCCTACACTTGCCTTGCACTTGTCTTAATCTTGGCCATTGGTTGGCCACTTCTTGACCTATAAATACCCCTTAGAGATGAAGAGTTCTTCATCCACAAATCTTTCCAAGTCTTGAAAATCCTCTCCTCTCCTTTGTAGCCTTTTCGTCCAAACCCCTCCTCCGCTTGTGAAGGCCCTTGGCGAATACCCCCTAGCCTCGCCAAAATCTACCCCCCTCCCTTGGTAGAAAAGTTTCCTTCTTGTATTGTTATAATGCCCAAAATACCTAGCCCAAATACCTTAGTACTTAGTAGAAGTTGTGAAGAACTTCTAAGGTTTCCTTGGAACATACAACTTAGGAGCAAAACCTTGCTCGGTATGACTTTTCTAGGATATTATTGGGCTTCTTGAGGTAACTAATCCTAACCCTCTTTTGAATTAGAGAATACATCCGTAGTAGTATTAGAATAAGTATTAAATACTTATAAGAATATCAAATAATAGAATTGAGCTGTTACCACAGTAGAAGGGTTTAAAGAAGAATAATCAAATGTACTTACATAGAATTTGTTTTCACAATGGACTTATATAGCTCACCGGGTAGGGAAGTGCTGCCCAACTTTCCATAGAATTGTGAACCCTCTGTTTAGAATGACCTTCAGAGTAGTCTTTGATAGATGTCTGTGACTATTATAGGCTGACTCTCTGCGACATATTGACTTGGCAGGTGGTTTTCGCTGAGAAGGTATGTGATTCTTCCTAAAGCATGATATTTTACAATATATATAGTACGGTAGACGTACATGTGTTAACTGAATAATAACTACGGCAATGTCTTTGACTTAAGCCTGAATAACACTTACGGCAATGCCTCACGGCTTAAGCCTGAATAACACTTACGGCAATGCCTCACGGCTTAAGCCTGAATAATAAAGATCTGAAAGCATTTCAAAAGAATACTGAATCATTTTTTAACAGAAGAGAACTAATTGGTTTTTAAACAGAAGCTTAAGAGTTATACTAGCTTTATGGGAAGTTAAGTATAACCACTTAAGATTGATAAAAGAAACAGTTTGCCTATGTGTTTATAACAGACTTATATTGAATTGTGAAAAGAATAATAAGATGGTTTGATAAGTAGACATGATATGATGCTATGTGTGTTAGTGTCTTGTAACGTTTGTGTAAAAGAGTATTCTTGTTGTGCTTATGTTGTTTAACGATAAGCTGTTAGGTTAGTGTAACATCACTCACCTCTTGACATATTACCGGGGGTTAAGGCGCCTCCGACGCTGGGGTAGACTCGAGTGATGCAGGACCATGATTCGAGAATACCTCATGCGGGTCCAAGGGACCTATGCGGAGCTACGGGAGTTCCAGGTTAGTGTGCGGGGTTATACCTCATGCGGTCTATGTGGCCATGCGGACTACGAGTCCAGGACGATGCCGAGGAGTAGCTACCCTCGATGCGGGGTTATATACCCTATGCGGGCCTATGTGATTGGCCTATGCGGACTACGGGAGTCCAGGATTAGGCTTGCATGGTGATACTACGGGCAATTGGCCCTGCTTCGATCATTCGCAGCCTAGAAAAGACCTGTTACAGTTTACCTATTGCTGCTCTTGTTTGTGATGTGGCACTATGTGCGGTTTCCTTGGTTGTTTCATACATACTTGCAAAACTGTTTTTAAAATGATATGTTTCATTTAAGTATTTTTACAGTTTCATATACTTAGTACCTGTTGTACTGACCTCCTTCGGGGGGCTGCGTTCATGCCGCAGGTAAGGGCAGCAGTGCTAGATCCACATTCTTAGGATCTACGTTGGTGTCGGGAGCTCCATCTTTTAGGAGGCTCTACTTTTAGGTATGATCTCCTGTTGTAGATAGTTTTGTCTGATCGAGGGTATGGCGGGCACTGTCCCGCCATAGTTGTATATTTCCTTAGAAGTGCGTAGTCATGTTTATGCGATGTCGGATGTAGCGCTAAACCATGTTTATATATATATGCCGAAAGCGATGTTTTCTCACATAAGCGTGTCTTATTTTATAAAGCGTTTCATGTCTTGCTTTATATTTCCGCGATTACTCGATGTATGACTACTTGGGTGCCGGTAAGGCACGATCACGAACCGGGCAGTCGTGACAAAAGTGGTATCGAGCGATTAATCCTCGGAAAGTGTCTACGACCGTATCTAGTAGAGTCTTGATTATCGGTGTGTTGTGCACCACACCAATAATCGTGAGGCTATAGGATATTTAGGATTGGTTTCCATTCTTCTCATTACGAGATCGTGCTTTAGAGGCGTGTTATAGGTTGGACCCTCTAACGTATTCCTTTCTGTATGATTATGCCTCGCGTAAGGCAACCGGGCCCGAGAAGGGCAAAGCGGCCGAGGCGCTAGCGAGACACCCAGTCACGAGGCTCGAGCCCGGTCTATACGAGAGGCACGAGTTCTATGACGCCGCCCGGCCCAGAGACCACGGTACCCACACCTCGTCCCGCGGCACAGGCGGAGAGTTAGGTACAATGAGAGATGGCCCGGCTATTGGCTAAAGTTGTGGCCCGATACGAGAGAGGTTGGATGCGGCGATTCGATTCCATCTCGGCTCAATCGCACCGTGGTGCACGAGCGAATAGTTTGAGACTACGAGATTTCTTGAGTTGTAGCCCGCGAGTTTTACTGGTCGAGGCGGAGGATGATCCGCGAGTTCATCCGTCGGCTCTGAAGGATCATGAGGGTGATCAAGGCCTCGAGAGGCAGTCTGTGACGCCGGTTCGCGTCGGTGCGTGATACGCGATCGATTGGTTTGATTCATGGGAGTTATCGGGAGAGCACGCGCGTCCCAGCTACTTAGGATGAGTTCTCGAGGCTTTCCTCACCTTCTTGCCTCCACGGATGAGGAGGCGCGGTGATAGATTTTCTTCTTGGCGGAGAGGGCGCCTTGTCGGGAGTACAATGTCGAGTTTGATTCATTGGCTCGATATGTCCCGGCATTAGTAGCGATTATGGAGGATAGGGTGCACCTACGTCACGGGCTAGATGACTATATGGCCGAGTCGTATGCGGGTGTTTCTCTTGGCCGGGTATGGACATTACCGCATGCGAGCTCATGCTCTTGGATGTGAGGCGTAGAGATCGCGGGTTGTGACGGCAGCGAAGAAGACCATGTGGCGGTCATTTGGTGGCTATCGTGGTGGCGGCCTCGGCGGCGATCTAGATTTGCACCACGGCCGGCTGAGCACTCCTGCACCGTCCTCAAGGCCCGAGATATTCGAGCGGACGGGGCCCGGGACTTGACATCCAGCGGCGAGAGGTTCGGCGATCGGGACCACCCGCCGGTGTGGCCGTCACGGTAGATCCGCCGGGAGTTGTGGTGCGGGAGTTTGTTTGATTGTGGTCGGCGAGTCACTATGCGAGCTTGTCCGACCAAGGCGATCTTGATGGTAGAGTCGACCTACGGGTTCTTCGCCGGTCTTCATCTCCTACGATTACTCGCCGGGCGGGGTACTCGTGGGTCGGCCAGTCGCGGCGAGTCGTGGCTCGGGTCGATTCTAGCGGTCCTCGAACGCATTTATGCTGTCGGTAAGCGGGATCGGGAGGCCTCACCGATGTCGTCACGGTACTTTATCAATTTGGGTTTGATGTGTATGCTTTGATAGATCGGGTTCTACTACATCTATATATCTCCCTTTGTTGCTAGTAGGATAGGGATAGAGCACGAGTCCATAGACCGTTCGAGGTAGCTACGCGATGGGTGATTCGGTGGTAGCTCGGCGGGTATATAGAGCTTGTCTGTGACCATTTCTGATCGTCGGACCTAGCGACTTGATAGAGTTGAAGATGATTGACTTCGATGTGATCATGGGGATGGATTGGCTAGCTTCTTGCTACGCCAATGTAGGCTGATGAGAAAGTAATGCAGTTCCAGTTTCTGAGGCGGTTGTTGAGTGGGAGAGCACGGTATCGCCGAGAGGTAGGTTTATTTCCTACCTCAAGGCTAGGAAGATGGTGCGAGAAGGGTATATCTACCATCTCGTTGGTGTTTGATCTTTGAAGGCTGCGGTACCAGATTTTGATCGGTTCGATAGTCGTGAGTTCCCAGAGCGTGTTTCGGATGACCTCCGGGTATCCCTCACGAGAGGATATCGAGTTTGTATAGATGTGTTGCGGATACTCGGCCTATTTCCATTCCGCCATACGTAATGGCACTGCCGAGTTGAGAGAGTTGAAGGACCGGTGAGGATTTCTTTGGAGAAGCGGCTTCATCGGGCCTAGTGTTTCTCCACAGGAAGCGCGGTATTGTTCGTAAAGAAGAAGGGCGGGGCAGCTGCGCATGTGTGTTGATCTGGCGGTGAACAAGGTGACCATTAAACGAATACCCCTTCCCGAGATTGATGATTTGTTCGACCGGTTGCGAGTGCGAGATGTTTCTCAAGATTGATCTGCGATCGGGCTATCATCAGTGCGAGTCGAGAGGTGGATGTCCCAGAATTGCATTCGGGACGTGACGGGCATTATGAGTTCAGTCATGTCTTTTGGGTTGACGATGCTCGTGGTATTCATGGATTTGATGAACCGAGTGTTCAAACCATTTTGGACACGTTTGTGATAGTGTTCATTGATGATATCTTGGTTTATTCTCGCCAGGCGAGGAGCATGCGAGCATTTGAGGCTGTCTTGTGATTCTCCAGACCCGGATTTATGCGCCAAGTTTTCCAAATGTGAGTTTTGGTTGACTTGATGGCGTTTCTTGGGCATATTGCCGGTGATGGCATTCAGTGGAATCGGCCAAGATCGGCGATCGAGGACTTGGCCTAGACCTCTTACTCCGGCAGAGGTTCGCGATTTACGGGCCTTGCGAGGATATTATCGGCGGTTCGTGGAGAAGTTTGCTTCTATCTCTGCACCTTTGACTAGGCCCGACTCGGCCAAGTTTTGATGGTGATGCTTGTGGCGAGGTTTCGATTCTTGAAAAGAAGCGACGATCGCCCCGTTCTTACTCTTCCGGAGGGTCGGATGGTTATGTCGTGTATTGTGATCGTCGGGCATCGGGTTGGGATGTGTGTTGATGCAGCATGGCGGGGTTATAGCATATGCATCCAGCGGTGAAGAAACACGGAGGAACTACCCACCCATGATTTGGAGTTGGCGGTGTGATTTACGCTTTGAAGATGCGGAGGCACTATTTGTATGGGGTTCACGTGGATATTTTACAGACCACAAGAGCCTCGGTATATCTTGGCCAGAGGAGTGAACTTACGGCGAGAGGCGGTGGTTAGAGTTGCTTAAGGATTACGATGTTGATATCTGTACCACCGGGCAAGGCCAATGTTGTGGCAGATGCTCTTAGTCGTAGGTCGATTGGGAGCCTATCAGATGTGCAGCTAGAGAGGAGGGACATGGTTCGTGATTTGCATCAGTTAGCGAGCCTTGGTGTCCGTTTGATTGATTCTGATAGCAGTGGGGTTAGAGTTCATGAGGTTGCCGAGTCTTCCATCGTCGAGGAGGTGAAGAGGCGATTCGAGGATCGGCTTTGATTCGATATCGTGATCTGACTCTTACGTGTGGGCAAGGGTCCTTTTGAGGTAGCACCTGATGGGGTGCTAAGGTTTGAGGCGGTGTGTTCGGATGTTTGAGGACTTGGCGAGTTCTTGGGGAAGCACACAGCGCGCGTTACTCTATCCATCGGTCGACCAAGATGTACCACGACCTTAGATCGTGTATTGGTGGGATGGCTTGAAGAGGGCGTTGCGAGTTCGTAGCTCGATGCGTGTTGTCGGCCGGTGAAGGTAGAGCACGGATGCACGGTGGTTTATTCTGACGATTGAGATCGACACGGAAGTGGGAGGTAATCAACATGGACTTCATCACAAGATTACCTCGCACTCGGAGGAGACATGATTCTATATGGGTTATCATCGGCGGTGGCGAAATCAGCCCACTTTCTTCCGTCGGGGCGACTTTTAGGTGAGGATTATGCGGACTTTACATCAGAGATCGTCGATGCATGGAGTCCCTACGATCATATCGGCGAGAGCCCGGTTCGGATAACTTAGAGTCCTTCCGAGGAGTTTAGGGGCCTTGGTGAGCACAGTGCGCATTTCATCCTGAGCAGACGGGCGAGCGAGCGCTATCGGACTCTTGAGGATATCTGCGAGCTTTGTGTTATTGACTTCAGTGGTAGTTGGGAGGATCATTTTCCTCTAGTTGAGTTCGCGTATAATAATAGCTACCACTCCAGTATTCAGATAGCGCCTTATGAGGCCTTGTATGGGAGGAAGTGCAGATCGCCTATAGGTTGGTTCGATGCGGGCGAGGTGCAGCTAGTGGGACCAGATTTGGTACAGCAGGCAGTGGATAAGGTGAAGCTTATCAGGCGGCTATTGACTCGAGTCGGCAAGTCGTATGCAGATCATCGTCATCGGCATCTTGAGTTCGAGGTTCATGATTGGGTTTTCCTAAAGGTGTCACCCATGAAGGGTGTGATGAGATTCGGGAAGAAGAAACTCGGCCAAGGTACATTGGGCGTTTGATTGTCGCGAGGTAGGCAAGGTTGCTATGAGTTGGATCTGCCGTCCGATCTGGAGCAATGCATCCGGTTTTCACGTATCTATCTTTGAGGAGATGTATCGGGGATCCATCTAGGTTACACCCGATTGGCGATGTCCGGTGGCCAGGGGTTATCGTATGAGAGATTCCATAGCGATAGTCGATCGTCGAGTTAGGCGTCTGCGGACCAAGGGGCGTGGCAGTCAAAGTCTTGTGGCGGAGCGAGCTCGAGGAGGAGATGGCGTGGGAAGCGAGGAGGACATGAGGCGAAGTATCCTCACTATTCCCACACCTCCGGGTAATTCACTTTCCTACTTGTAAATTTTCGTTATCGTTTACGCCTAAGTGTTGTTACGTGGCGTGTGTGGCATTTGCAAGCTGTTTAAGTTATGAAGAATCTTATCGTTAAGCGTCTTGGGAAGGAACATTCGGACGAATGTTTCTAAGGGGAGAATGTTATACCGTATTTTCCGGAGTATGTACGTAAGGAATACGTCTGAAAGTCTAGCCTTAAAGATAAGCCTTGGGCGTTTTTATTTGTGCACAACTCACTAAAAGAATCGTTTTCCGGTGAAACGTTTCCACGACTTTCGTAGGGTAAATTCGGCTATGCCATTTCTAATTTTGCGGATTTTTAGAGACGAAACATTTTGGACCAACGGGAGGGCGACACTTGGCACCCTCCCATTGATGGACTTGAATCGTCCATTGGACGAAATTGGAGAGCATTGGCACGTTTTTTGTGCCTTGTGCACAAGTCAAGGAGTTGGTAGGATATTTGTGTGGAGTAAATCTTCACCTACACGTGCCGTGCACTTGTCTTAATCTTGGCCATTGGTTGGCCAGTTCTTGACCTATAAATACCCCCGTAGATATGAAGAGTTCTTCATCCACAAATCTTTCCAAGTCTTGAAAATCCTCTCCTCTCCCTTTGTAGCCTTTTCGTCCAAACCCCTCCCTTGTGAGGCCCTTGGCGAATACCCCCTAGCCTAGCCAAAATCTACTCCTCCCTTGGTAGAAAAGTTGCCTTCTTGTATTGTTATAATGCCCAAAATACCCTAGCCCAAATACATTAGTACTTAGTAGAAGTTGTGAAGAACTTCTAAGGTTTCCTTGGAGCATACAACTTAGGAGCAAAACCTTGCTCAGGCGCGACTTTTTCTAGGATATTATTGGGCTTACTGAGGTAACTAATCCTAACCCTCTTTTGAATTAGAGAATACATACTGTAGTAGTATTAGAATAAGTATTAAATACTTAGAAGAATATCACGAGAATAGAATTGAGCTATTACCAATGAGAAGGGTTTAAAAGAAGAATAATCAAAATGTACTTACATGGAATTTGTTTTCCACGATGAACTTATATAGCTCATGGGTAGGAAGTCTTGCCCAACTTTCCATAGAATTGTGAACCCTCTGTTTAGAATGACCTTGAGTAGTCTTTGATAGATGTCCGTGACTATTATAGGTTGACTCTGCGCGACATATTGACTTGGCGGTGGTTTTATTTGAGAAGGTATGTGATTCTTCCTAAAGCATGATATTTTACAATATATATAGTGCGGTAGGCGTACATGTGTTAGCGAATAATAACTACGGCAATGTCTTTGACTTAAGCCTGAATAACACTTACGGCAATGCCTGGCGAAGCACTTTGAATAACACTTACGGCAATGCCTCGCTAAGCACGAATAACACTTACGTGAATGCCTCACGGCTAAGCACGAATAATAAAGATCGAAAGCATTTCAAAAGAATCTTGAATCATTTTTATGAGAGAACTAATTGGTTTTTAAGCGAAGCTTAAGAGTTATACTAGCTTTATGGGAAGTTAAGTATAACCACTTAAGATTGATAAAAGAAACATTTGCCTATGTGTTTATAACAGACTTATATTGAATTGTGAAAGAATAATAAGATGGTTTGATAAGTAGACATGATATGATGCTATGTGTGTTAGTGTCTTGTAACGTTTGTGTAAAAGAGTATTCTTGTTGTGCTTATGTTGTTTAACGATAATTTGTTAGGTTAGTGTAACATCACTCGCCTCTTGACATATTAGGGGTTGCGCCTCCGTCGGGGTAGACTCGAGTGATGCAGGACCATGATTCGAGAATACCTCATGCGGGTCCAAGGGACCTATGCGGAGCTCTGGGAGTTCGAGTTAGTGTGCGGGGTTATACCTCATGCGGTCTATGTGGCGTGCGGACTACGAGTCGGGGCGATGCCGAGGAGTAGCTACCTCGATGCGGGGTTATATACCTATGCGGGCCTATGTGATTGGCCTATGCGGACTCTGAGTCGAGATTAGGCTTGCATGGTGATACTACGGGCAATTGGCCTGCCCGATCATTCGCGGCCTAGAAAAGACATTACGATTTACCTATTGCTGCTCTTGTTTGTGATGTGGCACTATATGCGGTTTCCTAGTTGTTTCATACATACTTGCAAAACTGTTTTTTAAAATGATATGTTTCATTTAAGTATTTTACAATTTCATATACTTAGTACCTGTTGTACTGACCTCCTTCGGGGGGCTGCGTTCATGCCGCAGGTAAGGGCAAGCAGGTGCTAGATCCACATTCTTAGGATCTCTACGTTGGTGTCGGGAGCTCCATCTTTTAAGGAGGCTCTACGTTTTGGTATGATCTCACTGTTGTAGATAATTTTGTCTGATCGAGGTATGGCGGGGCCTGTCCGCCATAGTTGTATATTTACTTAAGTGCAGTCATATGTTATGCGATTATCGGATGTAATCGCTAAACCATGTTTATATATATATCGAAAGGCGATGTTTTCTCACATAAAGCGTATGTCTTATTTTATAAAGCTGTTTCATGTCTTGCTTTATATTTCCGTGATTACTCGATGTATGACTACTTGGGTGCCGGTAAGGCACGATCCACGCCTTAGCGGGTCGTGACAATAATTTTTGGATTTTTCGAGGCGGAAATATTTTGGACCAACGAGAGGGTGACACTTGTCACCTCAGTGAGCGATTTTAAGGGCCATTCTTGGCGTTTTTGTAGTCAAGGGTTGGTAGGATATTTTGTGTAGTTGTTGAGCAAGTGGGACCTGAACACATGTCCAAATCCCCTTTACACGTGCCTACCACTTGGCTTGATCTTGGCCCTTGAATGTCCTATAAATACCCCTCCAATGCAAGACTAAATCTTCATCCACAAATCATTTTCCAAGTCTTGAAATCCCTCCCCCTAAAAGTGTAGTATTCGTCCAAGTCCTCCCCCTCCCCCTGGAGAGCCTTGGCTGAAACCAATCCCCCCCCTTGCCTCTTTGTTTTCGTATATTACCCCCCCCCCCCTTGGTAGAAAAGTATTCTCAAAGTATTGTTACTATTCCCAAATACCTTGGCCCTAATACCTTGTAGTATTCCAAGGTTACACATACTAAAAGCCCAAAAATACTATTATACTTCCTTTAGCCACTAAGCGAAACCCTAAGGAAAAATCTTCATAGCCAGGTTGAAGTATTAAGAAGAAGTGCGTAGAACTTCTAAGGGTTGTTTGGAGCGGGTTGGAGCACGGAGTAGGAGCTAAACCTTGCTCAGGATAGACATTTAATCTTGGATAATTTTGGGCTTATCAAGGTAAATAATCATATCCTTCTAGTGTAATTGGAGATTACATACTGTAAGTGGTATAGAAATAAATATAAGATACATAGAAGGATAATTCAGATGAGAATTGAACTGTAATAGAAGGATATTACAGAAAAGAATTGAATGAAATCACATCAGAAGAATATTAAAGAAGAAAGTGACGTATTCTGATGAACTTGTGTAGTTTGGCGGGTAGGGAAGTGCTGCCCAATTTTCCGTAGAATAAAGGAATCTGTATCCAGAATTATTCTAAAGAATAGTCAAGACGTTGATAGACTTGTATGACCATTATAGGTTGAAGTACTGCGAGTAGCGTATTCTACTCGAAGGGTGGAAAAGGCTAGCAGGATTACAGTACTTTGGAGCTATTTGCTAATAGTCGATAATCGTCGCGAGGTATGTGATTCTTCCTACTCTTGAGCATGATATTTTAAAAGAAATATATATAGTACGGTGAGACGTCGTGTGTTAAGCGAACGTAGTTTTATGGCAATGTCTTCGACTTAAGCTGAATAATAAAGAATCTTGAAGTATTTCAAAAGAAATAAGAAACCTTTTTGAAAGAAGAGTAATGCTTGGTTTTAAAAGCTTAAGAGTTATACTAGCTTTATGGGAAGTTAGGTATAACGACTTAAGAGAGATAAAAGGAATGGTTATTTGATTTTAGAAGTTAAGAGACTTGATCTTAAAAGATAAGAGACTTGACTTAATTGAATTAATATGAATTTTGTTAATAAGTGTGAAACCTCATTCGTGAGTAATGAGTACTTGGTTTTTAAAAAAGGGATAATGTTTTACTGATTTCGGAAATCAGAATAAGTATCGAACAAACCACTGCAGTGCTAATAAGGGAAATGTATTGACTGATTAAGTATTATTAAAACGATGAAACCTCCATCTGCAAGCTAAGATTAGACAAAATGATATTACATTTCCTAGATCATGGCTGCTTTAATAAGATTGTTATAAACAAGAATAATCTACTCACACATAAGGCATATGTTTCTCAACTGTTTTAAAGAAGAATTATATTATTAAGTGATCAAGACTATGAACTAATCTTTCGAAAATGAGAAACTTGAGCATCTGAAATTAGGCAAACTTGAACTTTTGGAAAAGAATGTTGTTACTTGACGTTGTTCTAAAAAGTGTAAGCCACTTGGTTTAAAATAGTATAAAGTACTGGAGTTTAAAACATGAACGTATTTGGTACTACGGATAATAGTATCGAGTTGTTTTTACGTTAAAAAGGGTCTTTTTGAAAGGATAACTGTATGTAGTTGTTATACCCCGTATTTCCAGAGTATGTACGTGAGGGCGTACGTATTAAATTTTTGCCTTAAGAATTGACAAGTTTCGAAATTTGTACACAAGTGCCAAAAAGAGTCGTTTTTTAAAGCGTTTCCACAGCTTTCGTAGGGAAAATTCCGGCTATGTCATTAATAATTTTTGCGGATTTTTCCGAGAGACGAAACATTTTGGACCAACGGGAGGGGGACAAGTGTCACCCTCCCATTGGAAGCAATTGGACGGCAAGCTTGACCATTGGCACGTTTTTGGTGTTGAAATTTTGGTCAAGGGTTAGGTAGGATATTTTGTGTAGATGGATAAGGTAGCACATGGCTAAATCTTGGCCTTACACTTGCTATGCACTTGTCTTCATCTTGGCCATTGGTTGGCCTTCACTTGACCTATAAATACCTCTCTAGTTGAAGACATTCTTCATCCAAAACTTGAGCAATCTATCTAAGTCTCAAAATACTCCCTCCCACTTGTTTGCTTCGTCCAAAGCCCCTCCCCCCTCCCTTGAGAAGCTTTGGCCGAGAGGGCCTCCCCCTCCCCCTTTGTAGAGGCTTGGCGGTGGGGTACACCCCCCCCCCTTGCCTAGTTGTTTTCGTATAATACCCATTTTTTGTGGTATAGAAATACTCTCCTAGTATTGTTATAATGCCCAAATACTTTAGCCCATATACCTTGTAGTACTTTCCAAAGTACCCTTTTTATACAAAAGCCCAGAAAATATTATTATACTTCCTCTTAGCCTCTAAACGAAACCCTAAGGAAATATTCATTGTTAGTTGAAGTATTTAAGTAGAAGTTGGTTAGAACTTCTAAGGGTTGGTTGGAGCGGGTTGGAGCGGGTTGGAGCGCACGGAGTAGGAGCTAAACCTTGCTCAGGATCGACATATAAACTCGGATAATTTTGGGCTTATCGAGGTAAACACTCTTGACCTTCTATTGTAATTGGAAATTACATGTTGTAGGAATATATAGTTGAAGTATACTATATATAGAGCTGAACTTTATAATTGTGCGGCAATGTCTTTTGACTTAAGCCTGAATAATACTTACGGCAATGTCTTGCGACTTAAGCCTGAATTTTAAGAAGTGGCTGTAATTACATGGGGCGTATTCTGATGAAGCTTGTAGTATTCTTGTGAGTAGAATTGTACGTCGGTTAGGCGTGCAAACCCCACTGGTTGGCTTGGTGGCGGCCTCGATAGAGGAGGAGATTTCTGTTGTTGGGGAGAGTCTTTAATTTTTATGTAAGATATTCTACATTGAGATCTAAGATGTTAATAGGCGCCTTGTGGCCTCTATAGGTTGAAATACTACGTGTGGCGTGAGTGCGCTTGGCTTAAGGTGTGGCCAGAGCGGTTTAAGGTACTTGGGCGCTTTGCTTTTAGTCGTGTCGTCGCGAGGTATGTGAACCTCTTCTTATCTGTTCTAGCATGATATGTGTATAACTATGTAGTACGGTAGACGTACATGTTTTAAATGTATTTGATTGTTTTTAAACATAAAGTGTTATAACAGCTCTATGTAAATGAGAAATGCTTTGTGGTTTCTTTTTTTTAAAAGATAACTGATTTGACTTATAACCGACTTGATGTGTGATAATAAAGAACCTCGAAGTATTCTAAAAGATTAAGAAACCTTTTTGGAAGAAGTGTATACTTGGTTTGAAAACATAAGAGTTATACCAGCTTTATGAAAAGTTAGGTGTAACGTCTTAAGAGAGATAAAAAGAATGGTTTAATGGTTTAGAAGTTAAGAGACTTATTCTTAAAAGATAAGAGAATTGACTTAATATGGATGTTTGTGTGAAACCTCATTCGTGAGTAATGAGTACTTGGTTTTTGAAAAGAATGATGTTTCTGGATTTGAAATCGAATGTGTATCGACAAACCAACTGCAGCGTTAAAAAAGGAAAATGTATTGAATAATTAAGTAATATTAAAACCAGTAGAAACAACCATAAGCATAGAAGCTAAGATGAGACAAAATGATATTACATTTTCTAGATCATGGCTGCTTAATAAGATTGATTATGAACAAGAATAACCTATTCGCCTATGGCATATGTTACTCAATTGTTTTAAAAGAGATTAAGACATTGAACTATGAAACTTTTCAAAAAGAGACTTGTGTAATTAAAATTAGGCAAACTGGAACTTTAGGGAAAAGAAAGGCATTGTGTTGTCTTAAAATGGTTTAAAACATAATGTGTTATAACATATTTATGGGAAGTTGGTTATAACGACCTTATGAAAACAAAAGAAAGGTTTTATCATCGGTTAATGTGGTAACTTGACTTTAAAAAGAGAAGTGTTTTGGTCAAAAAAAGAAAGAATGGAAGTTGTTTTGGTTTACTTAAAATATATAAGTCACTCTATTTTATACTACGGGTATCGGGTGACTTTTATAAAAGGAATAGATCTCTTTAAAAGGAATTTAACGTACGTAGTACTTTAGGGTTAAAACCCGGACTTGGGCATAAAATGAAAGTACTTCGAGTTGTGTAGAAACTTGCCTATGCTTGTTGTTGTGAAAACTTGCCTATGCTTGTTGTTGTGAAACTTGCCTATGCTTGTTGTTGTGAAAACTTGCCTATGCTTGTTGTGATAGCCTTTGTTGTACAAGAATTGTGTTTCTATACTCTGGCGTCTCGATGGAGGTCGGTTGACTTGTTGAGAACTTACTTGGGCGTGGCCGTGCGGTGACGGATAAATTCCGCAGATGCGTTCTGTTGATAGTGTTACTTTTATGTCGCTTTGGACATCTCGACACGATCGTGGCGCGCGGGTATGCTTCCACTTTGATTACCGCTTGTTGTCTTATTGTTTCCCTTTGGACATCTCGTGCGATCGTAGCGCGCGGGTATGCTTCCATTTGGAATCTTTGTCTTATTATTTCCCTTTGGACTCATCGACACGATCGTAGCGCGCGGGTATGCTTCCATTTGGAATGTTGTCTTATTTGTTCCCTTTGGACATCTCGACACGATGCGTAGCGCGGGTATGCTCCCATTTGAATTCTTTGTCTTGTTGTTATCATATCATAGATTCCGCGGTGAGGAAAGGTACTCATGGCGAGATTGAGGTTGTGGCGTGAGACCACGAATTGATATAAGCGTTATGTGTGTCTTTGTAGTTTGGTTATCATACACATCTCCTGCTTTTATAGACTATTATGATTTCATTTCTGATATTTCTGATTTCACATACTTAGTACTGTTATGCGACCTCGCGGGGCTGCGTTCATCTGCGCAGTAGGAGTACATCGGTTGTCGATCCGCGTTTAGGATCTCATTTCAGCGTTTTGGGAAGCTCCGTTTCGTGGAGGCTTATCTTTGGTATGTTACCACAGTGCGTAAGTTCTTATGCGTTACGGGGTATGGCGGGGCCTGTCCGTCATAGTTGTTATATAAATCTTAGAGTGCATGCCTTTATTGTGGGCGAGTGTAAGGATTATGCTTGTTCAAATGTTTATATATATATGTTGGAAGGCAAGCTGTTTTGGTTGGCCTATTTGCTTTTATTTATCATGTCTCGTTTCATATTTATGCTTTATGTTCCGCTGATTTTCTCGATGTTGTATCACTAGGGTGCAGGGTAAGGCACGATCCACGAGCCGGTTCGCTCGTGACAAAAGTGGTATCGAGCGATTAATCCTCGGAAAGTGTCTGAACCGTGTCTAGTAGAGTCTTGATTATCGGTGTGTTGTGCACCACATCTATGTCGAGGCTATAGGACATTTAGGATTGGTTTCCATTCTTCTCATTACGAGATCGTGCCAGAGTGTGTGATAAGTTGGACCCCACGGCGTATTCCTTTCCTTTACGATTATGCCTCGCGTAAGGCAACCTTGAGCCCGAGATGGGCAAGCGATCGAAAAGGCTGTTAGTGGGATCTGAGGAATGCGAGCGCGAGCGTCGATGCACGAGCAGATGCTTGACGGCGAGTTTCGCGCGCCACAGGCACCAGCGAGTTTAGCGCGGCGATGGCTGCGAGACTCTGATACACGAGCCTCGGTCCGCGGCACAGGCGAGATGAGATGGGGTACAAGGAGATGGCGATTCTTGGCGGTCGTGGCAGATATGAGATAAGTGGGCCTTGGCGATTCGATGCACTGATGGTTCACCTTAGATCGGATAGTTTGAGGCTCTGAGGACTTCACGAGATGTAGCGCGAGTTCTACGGTCGAGGCACGAGGATGATCGCGAGGAGTTCATCAAGCGATTCTGTGGATCATGAGTGATCAAGGCTTGGAGACCGAGTCGATGGTCCTAGGTTCGCATCGGTGCGTGATACCGCGATCGGTGGTTTGATTCGTGGGAGCTGTCGGGAGAGAATGCACTTCCGGCTATTTGGGGCGAGTTCGCAAGGGCATTTCTTGCACATTTCTTGCCTCGCGAGATGAGGAGGGCTCGGGCCGCAGATTTTTGGTGTTGCGGCGAGCAGGCGTATGGTTCGGGAGTACAATGTGAGTTCGACTCATTGGCGACGTCCGCGTTAGTAGCTAGTATGGAGGATCGAGTCCACCGATATGTTCTGAGGCTCGATGATTACCTAGCGAAGAGTTGTTGGTGTAGCTCTTGTAGGGCATGGACATTGCCGCATGCGAGCTTATGCACTTGGAGGTGAGGCGGAGAAATCGGCGAAATGACCAAAGTCGGCGAGAAGGGCGAGCTGCGAGGTCGCTGGTGATTTTCGAGCGGCCGCCTCGGCCCGAGACTAGTTATGCGCCTCCGCCCGATGCAGTGGTCCTCTACAATCTTGAGCGTCGAGTTTTGAGGCGGTCGGGGCTCGAGGTTGATTTCGGGAGAAGCGGGGTGTTAACGGTGAAGCCACCCATACCTCGTTGTGGCATTGTGGTAGACTCCACGATGGGAGTGTCGTGCTAGTCAGGAGTTTGTTTTACATGCGGCGGAGGGCAATTTTAGGAGCTGTCCGGCCGGGTAGTGGTGGTAGGATAGCCTGAACTACGGGATGCATTGCGGGTTCTTCACCTTCCATAGTCGAGCAGGATGTTCATACTGCCGTGGGCCACGGTAAGAGTCGCGGTGGAAATTCCCGATTTTAAGCGGTCCTGCAGATCGCCTATTTTGTATATCCTTAACCTCAGAGTTTTGTATGTATTGATGATGTGATGATGTGTTTAGTGTTATGTTCGGATAGCTTTGTGCTAAAGCGTGATGTAGAACTGGTTGTGAGAAGGGTAAGCTTGAGGGTGAGAAAATGATGAACCTTAGAATATTCTGATTGAGACCTTAGATGTAAGGCCGTCTTGAGTACAGTTTTGCAAGTGATCCTTGTCGAGTGCATTTTATGCCTAGAGCGTTTTGTGTGATAAAGTCCTGGGTAGTGTGCAATGGAAGTGGTAGCTTTCATGACACATGAGTAAGATTGTTCGGATCGGGAACAAGAGCGTAATGCGTTAAGTGGGTCGGGTTGGGGCCATGTTGAGGGCCAACCCGCGGCTGTTCAGTGGGGTCAGCTCTGGGTGGTCCCGCCAGGTGGTAGGGTCACGAGGGTGCTAGGCCCAAGTTTAGATGACCATCGTATGAGTTTGTGGATATGTTCGACCAGAATCGGTTCGTGAAGGCCGGGAATGGCCTTAGAGGAAATAAAGCTAGTAAGATGACCAAGTTTGGAGGTTGTGACTCCAAAGTATTGGAAACTGAAGCAATGACTGAAGTATGGTGCGTATACTAGAAGAGTTCAAGTGTTCGAGGAGGGCACGACGAGTAAGAAAGGAAGAGAACGTGTGTTAGTTCGTGGCCAGGCATGGCGTTGGCAACTTGTTAGAAGATCTTCTTCGTAATCCACCTTGAGAAGAAACATTCGGGCCGAATGTTTCTAAGGAGGGGAGAATGTTATACCGTATTTCCGGAGTATATGCGTGAGGCGTGCGTATTAAATTTTGCCTTAAATTGACAAGTTTCGAAATTTGTACACAAGTGCCAAAAGAGTCGTTTTTAAATGAAAGCGTTTCCACGACTTTCGTAGGGAAAATTCGGCTATGTCATTAATAATTTTGCGGATTTTTAGAGGCGAAACATTTTGGACCAACGGGAGGGTACAAGTGTCACCCTCCCATTGGAAGCAAGTGGGCGGCAAGCTTGACCATTAGCACGTTTTTGGTGTTGAAATTTTGGTCAAGGGTTAGGTAGGATATTTTGTGTAGATGGATAAGGGAGCACATGGCTAAATCTTGGCCTTACACTTGCTATGCACTTGTCTTCATCTTGGCCATTGGTTGGCCTTCACTTGACCTATAAAGACCTCTCTAGTTGAAGACATTCTTCATCCAAAACTTGAGCAATCTATCTAAGTCTCAAAATACTCCACTCCCACTTGTTTGCTTCGTCAAAGCCCCTCCTCCCTTGAGAAGCTTTGGCGAGAGGGCCTCCACTCCCTTTGTAGAGGCTTGGCGTGGGGTACACCCCTAGCCTAGTTGTTTCGTATAATACCCATTTTTGTGGTATAGAAATACTCTCTAGTATTGTTATAATGCCCAAATACTTTAGCCCATATACCTTGTAGTACTTTCCAAAGTACCCTTTTTATCAAAAGCCAGAAAATATTATTATACTTCCTCTTAGCCTCTAGCGAAACCACAAGGAAATCTTCATTGTTAGTTGAAGTATTTAAGTAGAAGTTGGTTAGAACTTCTAAGGGTTGGTTGGAGCGGGTTGGAGCGCACGGAGTAGGAGCTAAACCTTGTTCAGGATCGACATATAAACTCGGATAATTTTGGGTTTATCGAGGTAAACACTCTTGACCTTCTATTGTAATTGGAAATTACATGTTGTAGGAATATATAGTTGAAGTATACTATATATAGAGCTGAACTTTATAATTGTGCGGCAATGTCTTTTGACTTAAGCCTGAATAATACTTACGGCAATGTCTTGCGACTTAAGCCTGAATATTAAGAAGTGAACTGAACTGTAATTACATAGGACTGTATTATAGTAGGCTTGTGTAGTATTACTGTGAGTAGAATTGTACACGTCCGGTTAGACGTGCAAACCCCCCCCCCCCCCTGGTTGGCTTGGTGGGCGGCCTCGATAGAGGAGGAGATTTACGCTGTTGCGGGGGGGGAGGTGCTGCCGAATTTTTCTGTAAGATATTCTACATTGAGATCTAAGATGTTAATAGGCGCCTTGTGGCCTCTATAGGTTGAAATACTACGTGTGGCGTGGTCTGCTTGGCTTAAGGTGTAAGCGGTTTAAGGTACTTGGGCGCTTTGCTTTTAGTCGTGTCGTCGCGAGGTATGTGAACCTCTTCTTATCTGTTCTAGCATGATATGTGTATAACTATGTAGTACGATAGACGTACATGTGTTAAATGTATTTGATTGTTTTTAAACATAAAGTGTTATAACAGCTCTATGTAAATGAGAAATGCTTTGTGGTTTCTTTTTTTAAAAGATAACTGATTTGACTTATAACCGACTTGATGTGTGATAATAAAGAACCTCGAAGTATTCTAAAAGATTAAGAAACCTTTTTGGAAGAAGTGTATACTTGGTTTGAAAACATAAGAGTTATACCAGCTTTATGAAAAGTTAGGTGTAACGTCTTAAGAGAGATAAAAAGAATGGTTTAATGGTTTAGAAGTTAAGAGACTTATTCTTAAAAGATAAGAGACTTGACTTAATATGGATGTTTGTGTGAAACCTCATTCGTGAGTAATGAGTACTTGGTTTTTGAAAAGAATGATGTTTCTGGATTTGGAAATCAGAATGTGTATCGACAAACCACTGCAGCGTTA
Source organism: Przewalskia tangutica (assembly GCA_029844215.1). Taxonomy (NCBI): domain Eukaryota; kingdom Viridiplantae; phylum Streptophyta; class Magnoliopsida; order Solanales; family Solanaceae; genus Przewalskia; species Przewalskia tangutica. The sequence continues at coordinate 74,859,307 of CM056727.1, forward strand.
ATAAAGGAAAATGTATTGAATAATTAAGTAATATTAAAACCAGTAGAAACCTCCATCTGCATAGAAGCTAAGATGAGACAAAATGATATTACATTTTCTAGATCATGGCTGCTTAATAAGATTGATTATGAACAAGAATAACCTATTCGCCTATGGCATATGTTACTCAATTGTTTTAAAAGAGATTAAGACATTGAACTATGAAACTTTTCAAAAAGAGACTTGTGTAATTAAAATTAGGCAAACTGGAACTTTAGGGAAAAGAAAGGCATTGTGTTGTCTTAAAATGGTTTAAAACATAAGGTGTTATAACAGCTTTATGGGAAGTTGGTTATAACGACCTTATGAAAACAAAAGAAAGGTTTTATCATCGGTTAATGTGGTAACTTGACTTTAAAAAGAGAAGTGTTTTGGTCAAAAAAAGAAAGAATGGAAGTTGTTTTGGTTTACTTAAAAGATATAAGTCACTCTATTTTATACTACGGGTATCGGGTGACTTTTATAAAAGGAATAGATCTCTTTAAAAGGAATTTAACGTACGTAGTACTTTAGGGTTAAAACCCGGACTTGGGCATAAAATGAAAGTACTTCGAGTTGTGTAGAAACTTGCCTATGCTTGTTGTTGTGAAAACTTGCCTATGCTTGTTGTTGTGAAACTTGCCTATGCTTGTTGTTGTGAAAACTTGCCTATGCTTGTTGTGATAGCCTTTGTTGTACAAGAATTGTGTTTCTATACTACCGCGTCTCTCGATGGAGGGTCGGTTGACTTGTTGAGAACTTACTTGGACGTGACCGCGGTGACGGATAAATTCCACGGGTACGTTCCTATTGATAGTGTTACTTTTGTAATCGCTTTGGACATACTGACACGATGCGTAGTGCACGGGTATGCTTCCACTTTGATTACCGCCTTGTTGTCTTATTGTTTCCCTTTGGACATCTCGACACGATCGTGGCGCGCGGGTATGCTTCCATTTGGAATCTTTGTCTTATTATTTCCCTTTGGACTCATCGACCGCGATCGTAAGCGCGCGGGTATGCTTCCATTTGGAATGTTGTCTTATTTGTTCCCTTTGGACATCTTGACACGATCGTAGCGCGGGTATGCTCCCATTTGAATTGATGTCTTGTTGTTATCATATCATAGATTCTTGCGGTGAGGAAGGTACTCATGGGCGAGATTGAGGTTGTGGGCGTGAGACCACGAATTGATATAAGCGTTATGTGTGTGTCTTGTAGTTTGGTTATCATACATCTCCTGCTTTTATAGACTATTATGATTTCATTTATAGTATTTCTGATTTCACATACTTGGTACTGTTATCGACCTCGCCCGGGCTGCGTTAAATCTGCATGCGGTAGAAATACATCATTGTCGATCCGCGTTTAGGATCTCATTTCAGCGTTTTGGGAAGCTCCGTTTCGTGGAGGCTTATCTTTGGTATGTTACCAGTCCGTAAGTTCTTGCATGCGTTCGAGGTATGGCGGGCCTGTCCCGTCATAGTTGTTGTATAAATCTTAGAGGTTTGTAACCTTTGTTGTGGCGAGTGTAAGGATTATGCTTGTTCAAATGTTTATATATATATGTTGGAAGGCAAGCATTTTGGTTGCCTATTTGCTTTTATTTATCATGTCTCTCGTTTCATATTTATGCTTTATGTTCCGCTGATTTTCTCGATGTTGTATCACTAGGGTGCGGTAAGGCACGATCCACGGGCCGGTTGGCTTGTGTGATAGTACTTTGAGTTAAAACCGGATTTGTTGTAATAAAATAAATGTACGTAGTATGATTAAACCGGCTATGCTTGTGGTGATAGCCTTTGTTGTGCAAGTGTTGTATTTATGTGCTCTGGCGTCTCGTTGGAGAATTCGGCTATCGATTGATTGATGGACATACCGACGATGGGTGGCCCACGGGTATGCTTCCACTGTCGATCCTTTTGGACATCTTGACACGATGGGTGGCCCGGGTATGCTTCCATTAGGAGTGTTATCTTGTTATTGGCTTGGACATCACGACGATGGGTGGCCCACGAGTATGCTGCCATTCTGATTGTTATCTTGTTATTTCCTTTTGGACATACTGACACGATGGGTGGCCCACGGGTATGCTTTCATTAGGAGTGTTATCTTGTTATTGGCTTGGACATACTGACACGATGGGTGGCCCACGAGTATGCTTCCATTCTGATTGTTATCTTGTTATTTCCTTTGGACATACTGACACGATGGGTGGCACATGGGTATGCTTCCAATAGGATGGTTCCATGGCCATGCTTATACCGAGGTAAGATGCCGGGGCATGCGGCCGTTGTGCTGGTTATATTTTAGTGATGACTTTGAGGGCGTGAGTCCCTGACTTGATATGTCTGCTAGATTATATTGTGAACTGTAGTTTGGTCATCATGCATGTCTCCTGTTTTATATAGACTGTTATGATTTCACTTACAGTATTTTTCAGTTTCACATACTTGGTACCTGTTGTACTGACCTCGCCCGAGCTGCGTTTATCTGGCAGTGAAACCTGTCGGTTGTCGATCCTCGCTTCAGGATCACAAATCGGCGTATTGGGAAGCTCCGTTTCTCGGAGGCTTATCTTTTGGTATGTTACCACAGTGCAGTAGGTTGTTGTACATTGAGGGTATGGCGGGGCCTGTCCGCCATAGTTGTCGTTACATTCTTAAGTGCAGTAATCTTGTTGTGGCGGGGTTTGTAAAAAGATTAAACTATTCGGTTTGAAAGATTTGTATATTTATATATATGCCGAAAGACGACTTTCTCTCATATAAAATGTGTCTCATTTTACATTTGATTCTTGTCTTGTTTTTATGTTCCGCTGATTACTCTGATGTATGACTACTTGGGTGCCCGGGTAAGGCACCAGTCACGGGCCCCGGAATGGGTCGTGAAAATGGAGGGTCAAGATTAGCATATATGGATGGCTTGGATGCATTTCACTAGGATCAAGCCCAAGTGGCCCTTTGACAAGTCAACGATGTCAAGCTCTTTGTCTTAGCAAGACTTGATCATTTAAATTATGGTCAAATGACCATCTTATCCATGCCATTTTCATCCAAGACCACTAAGGGGGGGGGGGGGGTGACACGTGTCGCCCTCCCATACGTTTTTATAAACATATCCTGGAATTCCGGGGTGTAACATTCTTCCCCCCATAGAAACATTCGTCCCCGAATGTTCTTTTGGGAGTCAATCTTGTAAATAGCGACATAGTCTCCTTTTACAACCCCTACACACCAATAATGCCACACGTGGCCACATAACAATGCTCATACTAAAATGTCGCTTTGAACCGGCGTGTGGCGTCGGTTATCTGCATAAAGCTTCTGCTGACTCTGAGCTTACTTATAATCTTTTCTGGATAAGCTTCGCCTTATCCACAGCCCACTGAATCAAGTCTAGACCAAATAAATGAACCTCGCCTACACTTTCTTACATACAAGGCCTCATACAGGGCCATCCGAATACTGGAAGGGTATCTGTTATCGTACGTAACTCAAAAAGAGGCAAATAACCCTCCCAACTATCTCTGAAATCAAGAACACAGGCCCGCCACCTATCCTCAAGTGCCTGGATAGTACGCTCTGCCTGTTCGTTGGTCTGAGGGTGAAATGTCACACTGAGACTCACCTGTGTCCCTAATACCTTCTGGAAAACCTTCAGAAGTCAGCCGTAAACTGAGCTCATCTGTTTGACATCATAAATGCAGGAACCCCGTGCAATCTCACAATCTCTGTTACACCCCGTAAGTCCAGGACATGTATAAGAGAACGTAAGTAAGGAACACAAGACTTGATTGGTACGAAAGGAAGAATTGTTTTTCCGACGGAAAATCTTCCGAACGTCGGAAAGGAAAAATGTTCATTGAGGAGAATTGGATTCTCAAAATGCATTAATTGAGGATTATAGAATGTATTTTCATTATGGAAATTTATTTTTACGGATTTGGTCACGTGGGGCCCACCCGAGGAATTTTACGTTTTGTGGGGCCCACGAGGGTTATGAAATTTTATGGATGAATGGGAGGGCGACACGTGGCACCCCCCCCCCTCATGACTTGGTCGAATTGATACAAGGGTATAATGGTCATTTGACCAAAGTTTAGATGACAAAGTCTTGCAAGCTAAGAGCTTGACATTGTTGACTAAGTCAAGAGCCACTTGGCTTGATCCCTTTCATCCAAATTTAACATGTGTTGTAATATAGACCCTCCAATGTATATATAAGCACACTAGTAGCAAGAGAAGTCTTCCAACACTTAGAAAAAATTTGAGAGAACTTGTGTGTGCCATGGAAGCTCTCGGGTTTGCTCCATTGAATAAGAAAATATTTTCGTTTGTGGTTCTTTAGCCACAAGACTTTAACCCAAGGTCCCTAAGGGTATTGTAAGGATATCTCAATAGAAAGATTTCGGAAAAACCGCATTTTTACGTTAGTCGCAAGGCGTAAACCCAATGTGTTCTTCAACTTTGAAGTTGGAAATAGAAGAGGATTTTTTCACAAGCTTCTAATGGTTGCAAATAGCGGATTGGAACGTCAAGAAAATGAGTTGGAGTTGCTAAGGATCGACTTAGGGTTTTGGATCATTTTGAGCTTAAGGAGGTAATAATCTCCGTCTTGCTATTAAAATTCAAGATTTCATGTTGTAGTAGTTAGAAATGATCATGTGGATTATATTATGAAGAATGATATGTGTTATGGAATATCTTGATGGAATCCGAAAAGTTGCATGATTTAGCCTTTAAGATTGTAATTCAATTTAGTTACTAGTTTAGTCGTCGCATGTTATCTAAAGAATTGATTAAGGTGGTTATAATTGCTAAGTTGTTTATGACTATATAACATGTTAGACCTAAGAAGTTGGATTGAAAAAGAATTGGAAAGAACTTTGTGTTATTGAATAAGTTAGCCGAGAATGACCTTGATTAAGGGCTTAGTTGGTATTAATTGTGGGGCGGAATTTTACACGTATTGTAAGGCGTGTAATCCCCTTTGATTTGGTTGTTGTATTGAGCCTTAAATGTGGCGTGTTTGGTTATTGAATTCAGCCTTGAAAAAGGTGGCAAAGTATGTAGAAACAAAGGAAGTGATGTCCGATTTTCCGTAGAATTTAGTGACTTTGCACTTAGAATATTCTACGTTTGAAGCTAGAGGTTTAATGGACGTATTATGGCCATTATAGGTTGAAGTACTAAGTATAGCGTATTCTACTTGAAGGATGGAATAGCTATCAAGGTTGAAGTACTTTGGAGCATTTTGCTAATTGTCGATAATCGTCGCGAGGTATGTGAACCTCTTCCTTCTTTTGACATGATTCTATGTATGGAATATACATGTGGTACTATTTCATGATTCCTTCTACTCTTAGAAGTTAAGAGGTATGTATGTTGATTACTCTACGTAAAGGTTATGTCTAAGTTATCCTAAGTTCTTACCAAGTCTTATGGGGGATGTTGGTAAGAGTCGTTAGGAGGTATTTGGAGCCAAGTTGACTTGGCTAATTTACGGCACAAATGAGAATAAGTATCGAACAAGCCCGCTGAAATGATAATAAAGGAAAATGTAATGACAATCAATTAAGTTAAAATGAGTAGAAGTCTCCATCTGCATAGAAGCTAAGATAAGACAAAATTGTATTACATTTTCTAGATCATGGCTACTTGATTAATATCGTTATAAATAAGTATAACTTATTCACAACGCACCAAAGTATATGTTACTTAATTTATAAGAATTTACGTATGGAGTTTTATGGCTATGAACCTCAAATTTTTAAAAGGTTAAGGGACTTTATCTTTCAAGTTATGGGACTTGATTCTTAAAGGAAGAAATGAATTGGTTTAAAAGTATAGAATACTTGATTTGGAAAGTATTGATTTCTTTCCATTCTAAAGTTAAGAAACTTGTTTTCTTAAAAGTTAAGAGACTTGAAGTATTTTGAAAGCTATGTGATTTGATTTGAAAGTATAAGTCTCTCGGTTATAAAAGGAATGAATTTGTCTAAGACATAAAGAGTTATAACGGCTTTATGGGAAGTTGGTTATAACAACTTTATGGAAGATTAAAAGAATGGTTTTCTTCAGTAATGTAAGCAAAGAAATGATTTGAAATAAAGAAGGGCAAATTGTTTTAAAGGTACCAATTGCTTAAGGTTTTAAAGAAAGAAGTCACTTGATTTAAAAGCCTATAAATGTATTTCTAAAAGGTATGGTGACTTGTCTTGAAAAGTAGATATGACTTGATACTACGGTTATTAGTATCTTGGAAGTTTTATTTGAAAGAGAATCATTTTAAAGGAGTAGGGCACGTAGTACGTTGGGTTAAATTCTCGGATTTTATAATCACATGTTAGTGCCTTAAGTAAACAAAAATTAGAGTGTATATGAACAAGCTAATAAGAAGTTAGGGGATTTCTTAACTTGCTTATGTAATGTATGATAAGCCGGTGGTGCTTATGTTATGTATGATAAGTCGGTAGTGCTTATGTTATGTATGGTAAGCTGGTGGTGCTTATGTTATGTATGATAAGTCGGTAGTGCTTATGTTATGTATGGTAAGCCGGTGGTGCTTATGTTATGTATGATAAGTCGGTAGTGCTTATGTTATGTATGATAAGTCGGTAGGGCTTATGTTATGTATGATGGCCGGTTGAGTTAGGGTAAGAGTATAAATGAGGGGTAAACCCCCAAGACGTTATATCACCTTCTCCAGGGTAAGAGTATAAATGAGGGGTAAACCCCGACGTTATACCACCTGCTTCAGGGTAAAAGTATAAATGAGGGGTAAACCCCCAAGACGTTATACCACCTGTTCCGTGGATTTGCTACCCATGATGCGAGGAATACCTCATGCGAGTCCTTATGGGCTTATGCGGGTGAAATAGTCCCATGCGGTAGTGCGACCTATGCGAGGAATACCTCATGCGGGTCCACAGGACCTATGTGGGTGAAATAGTCCCAGGAGTAGGATTGCTTATCGATACTACGGGCGAGGGACCCTGTTTTGACCATGAGCCTCCTATTTTTATGCAGTATACCTTTATGGGCAGACTTATGTTACTCTATCGCGTCCCAGATTGGGCCGACAGTATAGGCGTTCCTCCATAAAGGGACGGATTAGGTTATGTAAGATACGTAAGTTATATGTTTATGAACTTGATGAGTTTTCTTAAGTATGTACGTAAGAATTTGACTATACTCTTATGGAAAAATGGGAAAAGATAATAAGGTACGATTAAATTCACGAGATGGAAATGACACGGTAGGATCTGGTATTTACCCTTTCTTTATACTTGCCCCTGTCATTCTTTTGTACAATTATGATTTTTTAATGTACCTTATTTTCCGTTCCATATTAATTACTGTTATCTTGACCCGCTTGAAGTGTGTTCATGTCCGCAGTTTAGGTACCTGATTGTGGATCCGCGAGCTTAGGATCTGGTTCGACATTTTGAGATGGCTCGATGTTCGGAGTTGTCATGGCTATGTATATTCGAAGTGCAGCGGGGCCTTGTCCGTCATAGTATTTGTTCAAATCTTAAGTGCGTATTCATCCGTAATGATCTTGGCTAGAGTTGTTGTTTTTACATTGTTAAGCAGTGTAGACCACTTTGGGTAATTTTTATGATATGGCGGCCTTATCGGCTTGGCCAGTTTAAAAAAGGGTGTTATTTATCTTCATGATTTATTATGTTGTATGATTATAAGGGTGCCCGGGTAGGGCACGATCGCGGCGGTGAATTCGTGACAAAAGTGGTATCGAAGCGATTAGTCCTCGGAAAGTGTCTGACCGTGTCTAGTAGAGTCTTGATTATCGGTGTGTTGTGCACCACATCTATAATCGGGAGGCCGCAGGACATTTAGGATTGGTTTCCATTCTTCTCACTCTGAGATCGTGCGATAGAGTGTGTTGTTAAGTCGTCTCTCCCTAACGAGTTATGTTGATTGCATTACTGAAAAGCGTGATGACCCGAAGGAGTATGTGGAATGCGTATCGGGTTGGTAATGATTATATTATAGTTGGTATTATGACATACTGCTATCTGAGTTATGTATAAAGAATTCGGGCGCGTGTTGCCTAGAATGATTTTAGATTACCAAGAGTTGGTAAAGACTAACTAGATACCGGGAAGGTATGGAATAGTTAATGAATTCTCGCCAAGGTTTTATGTTTTATTTTGAGATAATTGGGGAAGGATGAGCTGTCTGATCGAAGTAAGCTGTGGCTTATAAATAGGAAGATGAGGAGATAAGGGGCGAAGGATATTCATGATATTCGGAAAGATTTATGTTCATTCGCTCTGCGAGCAGAGCGGTATACTTAGGGCAGTGAACCCTTAAGAAGTCATGTTAAGAAACTTAATGGAATACCATGTTAATACATTAAGCTACGTGGTAGGCTTAAGAGAATTGTACGGATGAGGTCCGTATAGAGTAAGTAATGGTTATTGTGATCACGACGACACGATTATGGTATTATGAGAAGTTTTTGTACCCGTTTACTGGGGGACTGGTAAGGTAGGCTTGGAGGCATGGAAATTGTGAGCCTAAGAATATTGATGACCGCTGAGACCTTAGATGTACAAGGTCTTCTCGGGTAGAAAGATTTATTATAGACCAAGAATAAGAGTTAAGTGCGATGGTGGGACGGGGTGAGGACCTATTGCGGGTCTCCCCATAGCCTGAAATGGAGTGGGATCAGTTGGTAGTAGTTCCGCTACGTGACAGGGTCACGAGGGTACAAGGCCCAAGTCTAGTTAATTGTTTTACGGGTTCGTGGATGCATTCCACCGGGACCAGGTCGTGAAAGCCGGAAATGGCCTTATATTGTTTTATAGAGTGACTCCAAAGATTAGAGGCCAGAATCAGTATGGAAGTTATGTATGTATGCTAGTATGAGTTGGAAGTACGGAAAGAGTACGACCAGTAAGAAAGATAACAACCAAGTGTAAAGGAATAGAGCCTGAATCCATAAGAACCTTTCGAGGTAACTACACCGTGAGTGTGTGGGGTGGTAGTTGAGCGGGAATATGAGATTTTCCCGATGATGATACAGTCGTCAGACCCTAGTAGACCTAGTAGAGAGGATTATGACAGACTTTGAGGTCATTATGAGTATGGGCTAGTTGGCTTCGTGAGTGCCAAGGTTGACATTTTAGTATAAGTATTGTTATGTGGCCATGGGTGGCATATGTTGTATGAAGGGTGTAGTAAAGGGAGACAATGTCGCGCTCTAATTAGATTGGACTCTGAAAGAACATTCGAGGATGAATGTTTCTAAGGGGGGAAGAATGTTACACCCCGTAAGTCCAGGACATGTATAAGAGAACGTAAGAAAGGAACACAAGACTTGATTGGTACGAAAGGAAGAATTGTTTTTCCGACGGAAAATCTTCCGAACGTCGGAAAGGAAAAATGTTCATTGAGGAGAATTGGATTCTCAAAATGCATTAATTGAGGATTATAGAATGTATTTTCATTATGGAAATTTATTTTTACGGATTTGGTCACGTGGGGCCCACGAGGGTTACGAAATTTTATGGATGAATGGGAGGGCGACACGTGGCACCCCCCCCCCTCATGGCTTGGTCGAATTGATACAAGGGTATAATGGTCATTTGACCAAAGTTTAGATGACAAAGTCTTGCAAGCTAAGAGCTTGACATTGTTGACTAAGTCAAGAGCCACTTGGCTTGATCCCTTTCATCCAAATTTAACATGTGTTGTAATATAGACCCTCCAATGTATATATAAGCACACTAGTATCAAGAGAAGTCTTCCAACACTTAGAAAAAATTTGAGAGAACTTGTGTGTGCCATGGAAGCTCTCGGGTTTGCTCCATTGAATAAGAAAATATTTTCGTTTGTGGTTCTTTAGCCACAAGACTTTAACGAGTCCTAAGGGTATTGTAAGGATATCTCAATAGAAATATTTCGGAAAAACCGCATTTTTACGTTAGTCGCAAGGCGGAAACCCAATGTGTTCTTCAACTTTGAAGTTGGAAATAGAAGAGGAGTTTTCTGAAACACAATGGTTGCAAATAAGCGGTTGGGCGTCGAAAAGGAGTTGGAGTTGCTAAGGATCGACTTAGGGTTTTGGATCATTTTGAGCTTAAGGAGGTAATAATCTCCGTCTTGCTATTAAAATTCAAGATTTCATGTTGTAGTAGTTAGAAATGATCATGTGGATTATATTATGAAGAATGATATGTGTTATGGAATATCTGGATGGAATCCGAAAAGTTGCATGATTTAGCCTTTAAGATTGTAATTCAATTTAGTTACTAGTTTAGTCGTCGCATGTTATCTAAAGAATTGATTAAGGTGGTTATAATTGCTAAGTTGTTTATGACTATATAACATGTTAGACCTAAGAAGTTGGATTGAAAATGAATTGGAAAGAACTTTGTGTTATTGAATAAGTTAGCCGAGAATGACCTTGATTAAGGGCTTAGTTGGTATTAATTGTGGGGCGGAATTTTACACGTATTGTAAGGCGTGTAATCCCCTTTGATTTGGTTGTTGTATTGAGCCTTAAATGTGGCGTGTTTGGTTATTGAATTCAGCCTTAAAAAAGGTGGCAAAGTATGTAGAAACAAAGGAAGTGCTGTCCGATTTTCCGTAGAATTTAGTGACTTTGCACTTAGAATATTCTACGTTTGAAGCTAGAGGTTTAATGGACGTATTATGGCCATTATAGGTTGAAGTACTAAGTATAGCGTATTCTACTTGAAGGATGGAATAGCTATCAAGGTTGAAGTACTTTGGAGCATTTTGCTAATTGTCGATAATCGTCGCGAGGTATGTGAACCTCTTCCTTCTTTTGACATGATTCTATGTATGGAATATACATGTTGTACTATTTCATGATTCCTTCTACTCTTAGAAGTTAAGAGGTATGTATGTTGATTACTCTACGTAAAGGTTATGTCTAAGTTATCCTAAGTTCTTACCAAGTCTTATGGGGGATGTTGGTAAGAGTCGTTAGGAGGTATTTGGAGCCAAGTTGACTTGGCTAAGTTACGGCACAAATGAGAATAAGTATCGAACAAGCCACTGCAGCGATAATAAAGGAAAATGTAATGACAATCAATTAAGTTAAAATGAGTAGAAGTCTCCATCTGCATAGAAGCTAAGATAAGACAAAATTGTATTACATTTTCTAGATCATGGCTACTTGATTAATATCGTTATAAATAAGTATAACTTATTCACAACGCACCAAAGTATATGTTACTTAATTTATAAGAATTTACGTATGGAGTTTTATGGCTATGAACCTCAAATTTTTAAAAGGTTAAGGGACTTTATCTTTCAAGTTATGGGACTTGATTCTTAAAGGAAGAAATGAAATGGTTTAAAAGTATAGAATACTTGATTTGGAAAGTATTGATTTCTTGCCATTCTAAAGTTAAGAAACTTGTTTTCTTAAAAGTTAAGAGACTTGAAGTATTTTGAAAGCTATGTGATTTGATTTGAAAGTATAAGTCTCTCGGTTATAAAAGGAATGAATTTGTCTAAGACATAAAGAGTTATAACGGCTTTATGGGAAGTTGGTTATAACAACTTTATGGAAGATTAAAAGAATGGTTTTCTTCAGTAATGTAAGCAAATAAATGATTTGAAATAAAGAAGGGCAAATTGTTTTAAAGGTACCAATTGCTTAAGGTTTTAAAGAAAGAAGTCACTTGATTTAAAAGCCTATAAATGTATTTCTATAAGGTATGGTGACTTGTCTTGAAAAGTAGATATGACTTGATACTACGGTTATTAGTATCTTGGAAGTTTTATTTGAAAGAGAATCATTTTAAAGGAGTAGAGGCACGTAGTACGTTGGGTTAAATTCCCGGATTTTATAATCACATGTTAGTGCCTTAAGTAAACAAAAATGAGAGTGTATATGAACAAGCTAATATGAAGTTAGGGGATTTCTTAACTTGCTTATGTAATGTATGATAAGCCGGTGGTGCTTATGTTATGTATGATAAGCCGGTAGTGCTTATGTTATGTATGGTAAGCCCGTGGTGCTTATGTTATGTATGATAAGTCGGTAGTGCTTATGTTATGTATGGTAAACAGGTGGTGCTTATGTTATTTATGATAAGTCGGTAGTGCTTATGTTATGTATGATAAGCCGGTAGAGCTTATGTTATGTATGATGGCCGGTTGAGTTAGGGTAAGAGTATAAATGCGGGGTAAACCCCCAAGACGTTATACCACCTTCTCCAGGGTAAGAGTATAAATGAGGGGTAAACCCCCAAGACGTTATACCACCTGCTTCAGGGTAAAAGTATAAATGAGGGGTAAACCCCCAAGAGGTTATACCACCTGTTCCGTGGATTTGCTACCCATGATGCGAGAAATACCTCATGAGAGTCCTTATGGGCTTATGCGGGTGAAATAGTCCCATGCGGTAGTCTGACCTATGCGAGGAATACCTCATGCGGGTCCACAGCACCTATGCGGGTGAAATAGTCCCAGGAGTAGGATTGCTTATCGATACTACGGGCGAGGGACCCTGTTTTGATCATGAGCCTCCTATTTTTATGCAGTATACCTTTATGGGAAGACTTATGCTACTCTATCGCGTCCCAGATTGGGCCGACAGTATAGGCGTTCCTCCATAAAGGGACGGATTAGGTTATGTAAGATACGTAAGTTATATGTTTATGAAATTGATGAGTTTTCTTAAGTATGTACGTAAGAATTTGACTATACTCCTATGGAAAAATGAGAAAAGATAATAAGGTACGATTAAATTCACGAGATGGAAATGACACGGTAGGATCTGGTATTTAACCTTTCTTTATACTTGCCCCTGTCATTCTTTTATGCGATTATGATTTATTCTTGTACCTTATTTTCCGTTCCATATTAAATTTTTGTTATGGACCCGCCGATTTGCGTTAAATGTCCGCGAGTTTAGGTACTGCGATTGTGAATCCGCGAGCTTAGGATCCTGGTTCAGCATTTTGAGATGGCTCCAATGTTCCGGAGTTGTCATGTCTATGTATATTCAGGGGTACGGTGGGGCCTTGTCCCGTCATAGTATTTGTTCAAATCTTAGAGGTCCGTATTCATCTGTGGGCTGGACTGGCTAGAGTTGTTTTTTTTTTACATTGTTAAACAGTGTAGACCCTTTCGGGTAATTTTTATGTTATGGCAGCCTTATCGGCTTGGCCTTGGTTTAAAAAAAAATGGTGTTATTTATCTTCCGCAGTTTATTATGTTTTATGATTATCAGGGTGCCCAGGTAGGGCACCAGTCGCGGCCCGGGGTCGGTTCGTGACAATCTCCCTGCTATATAAGCTAGCATAATCCTCAGCCGAGTAAGTGGTCCTAACCGAAAGAACACGACTGGTTTCGCCAGCCTATTTACCCTCACCCCCAGGGAGTCGCACTTCCTCTGAGTACGATGCCACCCTGTAACAAGATACATATTAATTACCTTCCGCAACTAAGTTGGGATTTCAATCGCCTGTAATAGCCCACTGGGCTTCTGGTGTTCAATCTTGACCTGCTACAAATTCGGACATTAAGCAACAACTCTGCTACATCCCTCTTCAGGCCATCTTACCAATACATACATCCGAGGTCACGAAACGACTTAGTTGACCCCGAACAATTAGAGCAATAAGCACTGCGTGCCTCCCCTAAAACCTGCTGACAAGTCCTGCAGTACCGGGTACACACAATCGATCCTCATCTCACAACACCCCATCTGGTGCTACTCAAACAGGCTCTTCCCTTTTCGGAGAGTCGAATCTCGATCACATACTAACGCTGAATCCTCATATTGTTTCCTCTTCACCTCCTCGGCGAAGGAAGACTCGACAACCTCTCGGATCTATTCCATTAACCTTGGAACAAATAATCGAACCCCTCGGCTCGGTAGCTGATGAATCTCACGGACCACGTCCTGTCTATCTGGTTGCCCACCTGGCAGACTACCCATAGATCCACGTCTAAGAGCACCTGTAATCGTCTCGGCTTCCCCGGGTGGTATAGGATATCAATATCACAATCCTTGAATAACTCTAACCACCGTTTCTGTCGCAAATTCAGTTGCCTCTGTCTGAAGATATACCGGAGGTTCTTGTGGTCTGCACAATTATCCACATGAAGTCTATATAAGTCACGCCTCCAAATCTTTAAGGCATGATTAACTGCCGCCAACTCTAAATCGTGAGTGGCGTAATTTCCTCTCATGCTTCCCTAACTGTAGGGAAACATAGGCTCTAACCTTATCATGTTGCGTCAGCACACAACCTAGCCCAACACCCAACGTGTTACAATAATAACCTAACCCTCTAGTCTCTCAGAAGGGGTTAGAACTGTAGTCGTGGTCAACTTATCTTCCAATAACTGAAAGTCTTTCTCATACCTGCGAAATATTCGGGTATCCTTAATCTCAATTATGGTTCCTGTTTCCCTTTCTCTGTTGCAACCAAACTTGGTCACTAACTTAGATTTGATTCTTTTGCTTGCCTCATGGCCAAGACTGCCTGTCAGTCACAATTTAGGGGGAGACTTCCTTGATCTCGCCAAGTAGCAATCCTATTATTCTCTCCCAGCTCGTAGAGATAATAGATAGGTGCTCAACCTCAATTCATGGTATTACATAATCCAATGACTTGTCAAAATTTCTTATCGTTCGAGTGTCTACTCGTCTTTCCTTTATAAGTCATTTCAAGTTGTCCTGGGGTCCCTTACCCCTCCGTATTTTCTTACAATTTTTCTCGTCAGTACAGATGCTACCACCTTTTCTCAAGGTGTTCTTACTGCCCATTATCTACTAATGGTCTCACACTAGTCTGGGGTAATCATATCTCGTGCAACTTATATAACCATAGTCGTATTCTCTTTTATCATTCTGGTCATAACCTTACCTTATGCTTATTATTAGCAAAAGTATTTCTATCTTGATTCATAATCGTACAGTTTCATATATGTGTACCAGCATTTTAATCCTTACGACACTTCCTCGACCATTTTGTAACGTCGTTCTTAATTACCCCAACACAATACTTTTCCCACGGTTATCTAAAACTGTAACATATGTCATGACGATACTGAAGACCTTACCAGTCTCATCATCGCCGTCTAACAACAGGTACACATAACCTCATGTCGTAAAGCGTCGCTTACGTGGGAAGAACTTATCTCCATTAAATAAATCATCACGACCGAACCGGGCCGTGGATCGTGCCTACCGGGCACCTAGTGATACAACATCAGAGTAATCAGCGGAACATAAAACAAGACATGAAAATATTATGAAGTAAGAAACAGTAATCGGAGAAAACTTGCCTTACGGCATATATATATAGATCAATTTAAAACCAAACAGTTACATCTCATTACAACTCGCCTGTACAAGATTACTGGACCTCTAGAAAGATATGACAACAATGGCGGGATAGGGCCGCCCATACCCCGAATGTAAATACCTACAACGACGGGACTATACGGCTGATAAGCCTCGGAGAAGCGGAGCTTCCATCTGTTGGCTGTGACCCAGGGACTAGGATCAACGGCGGTGTACCTCAACTGCGGCATGAGCGCGGCCGAAGGAGTCGATAACAGTACCAAGTATGTGAAAGCGTAAAGTACTTAAATGAAAACATATCATTTTAAAATCAGTTTTGCAAGTATGTATGAAACAACCAAGGTAACGCGCATAGTGCCACATCATAAACAAGAGCAACAATAGTTAAAGCGTAGCGAGTCTTTTCTAGGTGCGAATGATCGAGCGGGGCCAATTTCCGTAGTATCACCATGCAAGCCTAATCACGGACTCGTAGTCGCATAGGCCACTCACATAGGCCCGCAAGGGTACATAACCGCGTCGGTAGCTACTCCTCGGCATCGTCCCGGACCCGCGATCCGCATGGCCCACGAGACCGCATGACCACAAGGGCGCAAACTAACACGGAACTCCGTAGTTCCGCATGGATCCCTTGGACCCGCATGAGGTATTCTCGAATCATGGTCCTGCATCGCTGAGTCTACCCGCGTCGGAGGCGACTTAACCTCGGAAATATGTCAAGAGGTGAGTGATATTATACTAACATAACGACTTATCGTTACACAACATAAGCACAACAAGAATACTCTCTTTTAAGCGTTACAAGACACTAACACACATAGCATCATATCACGTCTACTTATCAAATCAACAAGAAAGTATTACAAGGCTATCACAAACCAACACAATCAAGTTATACACACAAGGTACATTCTATTATATGATTAACAAGATCGAGTATCTATTCCCAAAGTACTTCATACATTATCTTTTAAAAGATACGTTACGTTTACAAAAGTCACACAATACCCGTAGTATATGAAAATAGAGTGATTATCCTTTGAAGTAAATCAAAACACTTCTCTTCGTAAAATCAAGTAACAACATTCTTTTCCAAATGTTTTAAGTTTGCCTAATTACAATTACTCAAGTTTCTCGTTTTTCGAAAGGTTTCGTAGTTCATAATTTTAATCACTTAATGATATAATTCTCCTTTAAAAGCAATTTGAGAAACATATGTCTGATACGTGAGTAGGTTATTCTTGTTTATAACAATCTTATTTAAGCAGCCATGATCTAGGAAATGTAACATTATTTTGTCTCATCTTAGTTTCTATGCAGATGGAAGTTTCTACTGGTTTTACTAATACATTATTAGTCAAAACATTTCCCTTTATTAGCGCTGCTGTGGTTTGTTCGATACTTATTCTGATTTCCGAAATCAGTAAAACATTATTGCTTTTAAAATCAAGTACTCATTACTCGCGAATGAGGTTTTACAACATTTATTAACAAAATGTTAATTACCAAGTAAAACAAGTTAAGTCTCTTATCTTTTAAGATCAATAAACCATTCATTTTACCATTCTTAAGACGTTATACCTAACTTCCCATAAAGCTAGTATAACTCTTATGTTTTCAAAACCAAGTATTATTCTTCTGTTAAAAATGATTCAGCATTCTTTTGAAGTACTTCAAGATTCTTTATTATTACACATCAAGTCAGTTATAAGTCAAATCAGTTACCTTTTAAAATCATAAAGCATTTTCTTACTTACATAAAGCTGTTATAACCAACTTCCCATAAAGCCGTTATAACACTTTTATGTTTCAAACCAATCAAATACGCTTAACACGTATGCGTCACCGTACTACATAGTTATACACATATCATGCTAGAAAAGGTAGGAAGAGGTTCACATACCTCGCGACGATTATCGACTAATAGCAAAGCGCTCAGTACCTCAAACCGTCGGCTACTCCTTAAGCCAAGTAGATCGCGCCACGCGTGGTACTTCAACCTATAAGGCCACAAGGCGCTTATTAACATCTAGGTCTAATCGTAGAACATTCTACGAGAAAATTCGACCTCCCCGCACATGGCGGCGTAAATCTCCTCCTCTATCGGGTGGCTACCAAGCCAACCGTGGGGTTATGTCTAAACCGGACGTGCACAATTCTATCACACGAAAAGCTACACAAGTCTCTTGTAATACGGTCTATGTAATTCTGATTCAGCCCTCTTCTTTCGAAAGGTTTCTTATAATTGGGCTTAAGTCAAAAGACATTGCGATAACTACGTTCATTTCTATATATAGTATACTTCAACTATATGTTCTAACAACATGTAATTTCCAATTACAATAGAAGGTCAAGAGTGTTTACCTCGATAAGCCCAAAATTATCCGAGTTTAAATGTCGATCTGAGCAAGGTTTAGCTCTACTCAGTGCGCTCAGGCCAGCTCACATGACCAGAAGTTCTAACCAACTTCTACTTAATACTCCACCAACTATGGAGATTTTCCTTAGGGTTTCGGTTTGTGTGGAAGGGAAGTATAATAGTATTTACGGGATTTTTGTATAAGTATAACCTTAGAATACTACAAGGTATCTGGCTAAGGTAATTTGGGTAGAAATGTAATACTTTTGAGAGTATTTCTACCAAGAGGAGGGTATTTATACGAAAATAACTAGGCTATGGGGTGTATACCCCTCGGCCTACCACTAGGGGGTACTCGACGAGGGGAGGACTCTCGGCTAAAAGCCTCACAAGGGGAGGGGCGAGAACTATAGAGGAGGAAGAGATTTCAAGACTAAGCACAATTTTTGGATGAAGAAATTCATCAAAGGAGAGGGGTATTTATAGGTCAAGCCATGGCTAACCAATGGCCAAGATCAAGCCAAGTGTGGTGCAAGTGTAGGGCCAAGATCATGCCAAGTGCACCTTATCCATCTACCACAAAATATCCTACCTACTACTTGACAAAATGTCAAGCAATTCGTCAACTTCACCGCGTGCTCCAATGAGAGTGTGACAAGTGTCGCCCTCTCTTTGGTCCAAAATGTTTCGTCTCTCGGAAAAATCCGCAAAAATTAGAAATGACATAGCCGGAATTTTCCCTACGAAAGCTGTGAAAACGTTTCGTCGAAAAACGACTCTAACCGGGGGTTGTGCACAAATAAAAATCGGCCAAGCCTTACTTTAACGCCCAAACTTTCTACGTACGCCCTTACGTACATACTCTGGAAATACGGGGTATAACATTCTCCCCTCCTTAGAAACATTCGTCCCGAATGTTCCTTCTAAGTCTCAAAACAACCATGCGCCAGTATAGTCTTCACTACTATACTTACGAAACAATCCTGCCACACCTGGCCACAGAAACATCCGCGCAAATACTTCAATCCAAGTCCACGAGAAACACCTCGATATCACCACAAAAACCTCTCCGGTCTAAAATATACTTCTTCGCGCCTTCTCTTCACCAAAGAAATGATCACATCTATGCTCGCCATACATGCTCGCTTCTTCCCGATACCACTTTTGTCACTTTGCGAGGTTCTAGTGTCACTCCGTGACCCAACAAATGGTGCCGGACTACGTGTGATCCACGAGGATGTCATACACTTCTTGTACACTCGAACTCTTACCACATTTCTGATACTGCTTCAGTTTCCAAAACTCGGGGTTACTATCTCTAACGTGGTCATCATTAACTGGGAACACTCTGGATGGATCTCCGATTTCCTTCTCGGACATAACACGAAAGACTGGACGCACTGCCTCCTAAGTCGGACGGCAAATGATAACATATAGGCAACCTGGCCTATCCCTCACATGAACTCAAAAGGCCCAAAGTAACTCGGGCTAAGTTTCCTCTTACACCCTATCCGGGGTGGTACCTTCAAGAAGACCGACCGTCAACCTGAACTCTAAGCGTCGTCGCTGATTATCCGCACGATTCCTCCGAGCTACCAAAAACCTCTTCTGGATAAGCTTCACCCTATCCACATCCTGCTGAACACGTATGAACCAACTATCGAACGCGCAACGTCGAACCAATCGGCCAGAACTTACACTTCCGCCCTACAAGGCGTCAAGGCGATATCAGAACACCGAAATGGTAGCTATAAAACACTTCCCCAACGGAGATAACAATCCTCACAACTACCGCGAAATCCAAACATCGGCGAGGCGACGCGTCTGGAGACTGCTGAGTTCCTAACCCTACCTGGTAAAACTTCCCGAAAGAAACAACCGTAACCTGGGCTCCACTGTCTGTTCATAAGGTGAAAGCAGGCACCCCGTGCAACCTTACCACCTTTCTGATATATCATCACCGCCAGCAGCGGTCTGGCCCGAAAAACACGATGGTGACCCATCGCCCGACCATCGGTCGAACGCATCCACGAACTCGTCTGTTGGTTAACTAAACTTGGGCCTAACACCCTCGTGACCTACCACGTGGGACCACCACAAACTGACCCCACCACTAAGCGGGCGCGGGTTGACCCGCAACATGGCCTCAACCCGACCGGCAATGCGCGAAACATTAGCTCCCCGATCCGGAACATTCTCTCAAATCATGTTACGAAAACCTAGCGGTCTTCTTAGTTCAACTACCCTCTTTCATTTCACACTACTTAGGGACCTATCCCATACATAGCTCACGTGCACTATGCACTCCGATAAGGATCAAACATAACACTACACCTTCGCTCCAGATGGCCTTACCTCTACGGTCTCTACGTCTGACACTCTAAGGCTCACACCTGCTCTAACCCCAAAATCTTACTCGGTTAACCCACCATAATTTCTAATCACAACTAACACCTTGCTATCGAACATAGCACTTAAGGTATACTCACCTTATCACATAAACAAAACTCTAGAGGGTTAAAGATATGCCTGTATCTACTGCTTCACTCCCCTTAGTCGTTCTAAACAAACCTGCCCCGTAGGGCGCATAGCTAAGGAAGATGACAAACTACCCACCGATCCTGAAGGCTAAGTCCTCCTACAAGGACACTCTTTCGACATCAGACCCTGACGGTCATAGGTACAACAAGTACCAAAAAGATGACATTCCCCGGGATGACGTCTGTCACACTGTGAACCGGAAGATCTGGAGCTCTGACCAACTCCTGCATACCCCGAACGTCCTGAAATTCGTGGAGGACCTCTGCCTTTGGTGGATGCGCAGATCTAATCCTGGTGAGGTGACTCGCCTCGAAAGTTACCAAGGACCTTGCTGCTCGGCCTCTTACCTGCATCGCCCGTTGACCGTCGATCTCTACGTTTCTCGGCTGCTGCGCATAAGCCGTACGGGCCATGCTCAAGCCCAATGAAGAATTACTCGCCGCGCGACCCTCTTTAGATAGTCCTCAAGACTCGCGGTACATCGGTATACTCTCGGTAGCCAAATCCATAGTTAATGCGAGGTCACCTTTGCGATCTACATTCATTGTTCGGTCGTGGGCGAAGGTTCAAATATCATGGCGCGATGGAGCTGCTGCGCCGTGCTAAACTCTGGAAGTGGTGACATAGCATAACTCCCGAATGAAATACCACCGGTGATGATTGGGCTGTGCCTCGTAACCCTCTAAACTCTACTCGCGGCTCCGCCGTGCCTTGCCTCTGGGCGGGTTTGCCTACGCGGAGGCATAGCGGTAAGGAAAGAAATACGTGAGAGGTCCACTTACAACACGGTTCTAAGGCACGATCTCGAGTGAGAAGAATAGAAACCAATCCTAAATATCCTATAGCCTCACGATTATTGGGTGGTGCACAACACACCGATAATCAAGACTCTACCGGATACGATGCAGTAGACGCTTTCAGAGGATTAAGCGCTCGATACCACTTTTGTCACGACCGAACCGGGCGTGGTGGTGCCTACCGGGCACCCTAGTGATACAACATCAGTGTCGGTGGAACATAAAACAAGACATGAAAATATTATGAAGTAAGAACGATGTCGGAGAAAACTTGCCTTACGGCATATATATATAGATCAATTTAAAACCGACGATTACATCCCATTACAACTCGCCTGCGGTACTCTACGGACCTCTAAGAAAGATATGACAACAATGGCGGGACGGGGCCCGCCATACCCGAATGTAAATACCTACAACGGCGAGGACTATACCACTGATAAGCCTCGGAGAAACGGAGCTTCCCATCTGTTGAATCGTGACCCAGGGACTAGGATCAACGGTGTACCTCGACTGCGGCGTGAACGGCCCCGAAGGAGGTCGGTACAACGGTACAGTATGTGAAAGTAAGTACTTAAATGAAAACATATCATTTTAAAATCAGTTTTGCAAGTATGTATGAAACAACGAGTAACCGCATAGTGCCACATCATAAACAAGAGCAACAATAGTTAAGCATATGAGTCTTTTCTAGGCTGCGAATGATCAAGCGGGGCCAATTTCCGTAGTATCACCATGCAAGCCTAATCACGGACTCGTAGTCGCATAGGCCACTCACATAGGCCCGCATAGGGTACATAACCGCATCGAGGGTAGCTACTCCTCGGCATCGATCACGGACCCGCGATCGCGCGTAGCACGAGACCGCATGACCACAAGGGCCGCAAACTAACCTGGAACTCCCGTAGTTCCGCATGGATCCCTTGGACCCGCATGAGGTATTCTCGAATCATGGTCCCAGACCGCCTGAGTCTACCCCGCATCGGAGGGCAGCTTAACCTCCAGAAATATGTCAAGAGGTGAGTGATATTATACTAACATAACAGCTTATCGTTACACAACATAAGCACAACAAGAATACTCTCTTTCGCAAACGTTACAAGACACTAACACACATAGCATCATATCACGTCTACTTATCAAATCAACAAGAAAGTATTACAAGGCTATCACAAACCAACACAATCAAGTTATACACACAAGGTACATTCTATTATATGATTAACAAGATCGAGTATCTATTCCCAAAGTACTTCATACATTATCTTTTAAAAGATACGTTACGTTTACAAAAGTCACACAATACCCGTAGTGTATGAAAATAGAGTGATTATCCTTTGAAGTAAATCAAAACACTTCTCTTCGTAAAATCAAGTAACAACATTCTTTTCCAAATGTTTTAAGTTTGCCTAATTACAATTACTCAAGTTTCTCGTTTTCGAAAGGTTTCGTAGTTCATAATTTTAATCACTTAATGATATAATTCTCCTTTAAAAGCAATTTGAGAAACATATATACGTCGTGAGTAGGTTATTCTTGTTTATAACAATCTTATTTAAGCGACCATGATCTAGGAAATGTAACATCATTTTGTCGTCTTAGTTTCTATGCGGATGGAAGTTTCTCTTGGTTTTACTAATACATTATTAGTCAAAACATTTCCCTTTATTAAGCTTTGTGGTTTGTTCGATACTTATTCTGATTTCCGAAATCAGTAAAAAATTATTGCTTTTAAAATCAAGTACTCATTACTCGCGAATGAGGTTTTACAACATTTATTAACAAAATGTTAATTACCAAGTAAAACAAGTTAAGTCTCTTATCTTTTAAGATCAATAAACCATTCATTTTACCATTCTTAAGACGTTATACCTAACTTCCCATAAAGCTAGTATAACTCTTATGTTTTCAAAACCAAGTATTATTCTTACGTTAAAAATGATTCAGCATTCTTTTGAAGTACTTCAAGATTCTTTATTATTACACATCAAGTCAGTTATAAGTCAAATCAGTTACCTTTTAAAATCATAAAGCATTTTCTTACTTACATAAAGCTGTTATAACCAACTTCCCATAAAGCCGTTATAACACTTTTATGTTTCAAATCAATCAAATACGCTTAACACATGTACGTCTACCGTACTACATAGTTATACACATATCATGCTAGAAAAGGTAGGAAGAGGTTCACATACCTCGCGACGATTATCGACTAATAGCAAAACGCTCCAAGTACCTCAAACCGTCGGCTACTCCTTAACCCAAGTAGATCGCGCCACGCATGGTACTTCAACCTATAAGGCCACAAGGCGCTTATTAACATCTAGGTCTAATCGTAGAACATTCTACAGAAAATTGGCGGACACCTCCCACACATGGCGTAAATCTCTCTCTATCGGTAGGCTACGAAGCCAACCGGGGTTGTATGTCTAAACCGGACGTGCACAATTCTATCACACAGAAAAGCTACACAAGTCTCATGTCGGTCCTATGTAATTCTGATTCACCCTCTTCTTTCGAAAAGGTTTCTTATAATTGGGCTTAAGTCAAAAGACATTGCCGATAACTACGTTCATTTCTATATATAGTATACTTCAATTGTATATTCTAACAACATGTAATTTCCAATTACAATAGAAGGTCAAGAGTGTTTACCTCGATAAGCCCAAAATTATCAGAGTTTAAATGTCGATCTGAGCAAGGTTTAGCTCCTACTCGTGCGCTCAGACCGCCCACAAGCTCCTTAGAAGTTCTAACCAACTTCTACTTAATACTCAACCAACTATGGAGATTTTTCCTTAGGGTTTCGGTTTTGTGTGGAAGGAAGTATAATAGTATTTGGGCTTTTTGTATAAGTATAACCTTAGAATACTACAAGGTATACGGCTAAGGTAATTTGGGTATAATGTAATACTTTTGAGAGTATTTCTACCAAGAGGAGGGTATTTATCCGAAAACAACTAGGCTAGGGGGGGTGTATACCCCTCGGCCTACCACTAGGGGGTACTCTCGACGAGGGGAGGACTCTCGGCTAAAAGCCTCACAAGGGGAGGGGGACGAGAACTATAGAGGGAGGGGGAAGAGATTTCAAGACTAAGCACAATTTTTGGATGAAGAAATTCATCAAAGGAGAGGGGTATTTATAGGTCAAGCCATGGCTAACCAATGGCCAAGATCAAGCCAAGTGTGGTGCAAGTGTAGGGCCAAGATCATGCCAAGTACACCTTATCCATCTACCACAAAAATATCCTACCTACTACTTGACAAAAATGTCAAGCAATTCGTCCAACTTCACCGTAACGTGCTCTGAGAGGGTGACAAGTGTCGCCTCTCGTGGGTCCAAAATGTTTCGTCTCTCGTAAAAATCCGCAAAAATTAGAAATGACATAGCGGAATTTTCCTACGAAGTCGTGAAAGCGTTCGTCGAAAAACGACTCTAACCGGGGGTTGTGCACAAATAAAAATCGGCCAAGCCTTACTTTAACGCCCAAACTTTCTACGTACGCCCTTACGTACATACTCTGGAAATACGGGGTATAACATAAACTTTCCTTGGAGTCACAACCCTAATCACAGGGTCCTCTCGCGGTCTTGTAAATATCTAATCATCAAGCACCGCCTTAAAATCGTGTAGATTTTCAAAACCTACTAAAAATGTCTTCTGTTTTCCACAGGCAACACTCGTACTTATCTTAATCTTTCTTGCGCACTATCATGAACTTATCCGGAAGGTCGTGGCCCTGACCGCCACACCAAACTAACTCCAAGTACATCCAAGGGCACTTAGCATAAACTCCTTCAAATTCGAGTATTTCTTACTTACTGCATTAATTTACCTCCATTGAACAAGTCACACAGACTTATTAAAATCAACAATGTCAAGAAGGAAGGATAATTCACTGGTTACCACCACTTCTCTTCCTTTTCACTCGATGGCAAACTGCAGGAAGCGATGCCGAATCAATCTCTCTGTAGTCGTTGGCATAACAAGAGGCCAACTAGCCCGCACTCATAATGACCTCGATATGCGCCATAACGACTCTTCTAGGTCTGCTAGGGTCCAACGACTGTATCGTTACTGACAACTATTATCTACCCACTCAGCTACCACCCAACACTCACGGGTGTAGTCACCTCGAAAGGTCCTTATGGATTCAGGCTCCATTTCTTTACACTTGGGTTCTCTCTTTCTTACTAGTCGTACTTTTCCCGTACTTCCAAACTTATTCTAGCGTACGTACATAGCCTTCATACTGATTCAGGCCTCCAATCTTTGGAGTTACTTATTCTAAACAACATAAGGCCATTTCCGGCTCTCACAACCTGGTTCCGGTGGAATGCGTCCACGAACCTGTAAAATGATTAACTAAACTTGGGCCTTGCACCCTCGTGACCCTGTCACGTAGCGGGACTACTACCAACTGATCCCATTCCATTACAGGTTATGTGGTAACCCTTAATAGGTCCTCAACCCGACTCGGAGTCGTACTTAACTCTTGTTATACCCCGTATTTCCAGAGTATGTATGTAAGGGCGTCGTCTGATTTTATGGCGAATTATTATTACGGATGAAATTGTGCACATCCGAAAAGATTTGTTTTTCCGACGGAAAATTTTCCGAACCTTGTAAAGGAATTTTACGTTTTCAGGAATTTATTTATTTTGGATTTTTCCGAGAGATGAAATATTTTGGACCAACGAGAGGGCGACATGTGTCACCCTCAAGTGGACGGTTGGTGGACGAATTGGAAGGCTCATTTTACACGTTTTTTTCATTATAAAGGCCTAAAACATTTGGTGAATGTTTGCTAGATATTTTTGTCACGACCCGAACCCGGGCCCGTGACTGGTGCCTTACCCCGGGCACCCTAGTGATACAACATCAGAGAAAATCAGCGGAAATAAAAACATGAACATGAATTAAGAGACAAGATAAATAAACAGGCCAACCAAAACAGTTGCCTTCATCATATATATACATAAATACCGACGATTATCCTTTTTACAAACCACGCTGGCAGTTCTCTGACCTAAGATTTACAACAACTATGGCGGACGGGGCCCGCCATACCACAGAATGTACAAGAACCTACAACTCGGGGAACACATGCAAAAGATAAGCCTCGGAGAAAGCGGAGCTTCCCAACACGTGAATGTGATCCTATAAGCGGGGATCGGCGGTCGATGTACCTTTACTGCGGCATGACGCGGCCCGAAGAGTCGATCTGCAGTACAGTATGTGAAGCGTAAGATCTGTAAATGAAATCATAATAGTCTATATAAAGCGGGAGACATGTATGATAACCAAACTACGATTCACAACATAGAAGCGATCATGTCAAGTCGAGGACTCACGCCACAAAGTCATCCTCGTGCGTGGAACTCCTTCCTCACTGCCGGCAGTCGAGGTACAAATCATGTGATACGTATAACAGGTCTCGGCCCATCTTATGGACCCAATATAGGAAAGGGTGGAATACATTCCCGGTTCATCCCATGAACCGGTAGTCGAAATGGAACACATTCGGATGAACCGTAGTCAAGTGAAATACATTCCGGATGAACCGGTCCTCAAGTGAAATACATTCGGATGAGCCGTTAATCAAGTGATATACATTCGGATAAACGGTGAGTCAAGTGATATACATTCCCGGATGAACCGGTAGTCGAGTAGAACACAGTACTTACACAACAAGGCTATCACACGTAACATGATCAAGTTTCATAACAACAAGTATAAGCAAGTTACACACGACTCAAGGTACTTTCATTTTATATCAAAGTCGGATTTTAACCTTAAAGTACTACGTCAGTTAAATTCCTTTTAAGATCCATTTCTTTTACAAAGGTCACCGATACGTAGTATAAAAATAGAGTGACTAACATTGTTAAGTAAACCAAAATGCTTTCCTTTGTAAAAACCAAGTAACAACCTTATTTTCCAAGCGTTCAAGTTTGCCTAATTTCGAATGCTCAAGTTTCTCATTTTAGAAAAAGGTTTACGTAGTTCATAGTTTTAGTCCTTTAAAACATAATTCTCCTTTAAGCGTTTTGAGAAACCTATGTCTTATAAGTGAGTAGGTTATTCTTGTTTATAATCAATCTTATTAAGCGACCATGATCTAGGAAATGTAATATCATTTTGTCTCATCTTAGCTTATGCGGATGGAGGTTTCTCTTGGTTTTAATAATACTTCTTTAGTCAATACATTTTCCTTTTATTAACGCTGCGATGGTTTGTCGATACACATTCGATTTCGAAATCGAGAAAACATTCTTAAGCCGTTATACCTAACTTCCCATAAAGCTAGTATAACTCTTAAGCTTTCAAAACCAAGTAATACTCATTCTTTCAAAGCGATTCATAAATCTTTTGAAATGCTTCAAGTTCTTTATTAACACATATCAAGCGGTTATTATTCAAATCGTTACCTTTTAAAAACCACAAAGTATGTGCTTATCCACGTAAAGCTATTATAACGACTTCCCATAAAGTCGTTATAACACTTTATGTTTTACATCAATCAAATACATTTAGCACGTATGCGTCATCGTACTACATAGTTCACACATATCATGCTAGAAGAGATAGGAAGAGGTTCACATACCTCGCGGCGATTATCGACTAATAGCAAAGCGCTCAAGTACCTCAAACCGTCGGCGACACTCTCGATCGAAGATCACTCCACACGCGATACTACAACCTATAGAGGCCACTGGCGCCTATTAATACCTTTAGATCGGCGTAGAATATTCTACGAGAAAATTCGCGGACCTCCCCCATGCAGCGTAAATCTCCTCCTCTATCGAGGCGGCTACCAAGCCAACCGGGGGTTAACACGTCTGACCGGGCGTGTACAATTCTACTACACGCAATGCTACACAAGTCTCATGTAATACGGTCTATGTAATTACGATTCGGTTCTCTTATTTAAATTGGGCTTAAGTCGCAAGACATTGCGTAAGTATTATTCGGGCTTAAGTCAAAGACATTGCCGCACAATTATAATGTTGTTCTATATATAGTATACTTCAACTATATATTCCTCTGACATGTAATTTCCAATTACAATAGAAGGTCAAGATATTTACCTCGATAAGCCCAAAATTATCCAAGTTATAAGTCGCTCACGAACAAGGTTTAGCTCTACTCAAGTGCGCTCCAAGCGCTCAAGAAACCCTTAGAAGTGTCTACACAACTTCTACTTAATACTTCAACTACGGGTGAAGATTTTTCCTTAGGGTTTCGTTTAGTGGCTAAAGGAAGGTATAATAGTATTTTCCGGGCTTCGTATAAAGGGTACTTTGGAAAGTACTACAAGGTATTTGGCTAAAGTATTTTGGGCATTATAACGATACTTGTAGAATACTTTTCTACCAAGGGGGGTAGTATTTTGACTAGCACAACTAGGCTAGGGGGGGGGGGTTGCTCTCGGCTAGAGCCACTAGGCAAGGGGGGGGCTCGGCCGAGGGCCTTCAAGAGGGGGGGAGAGGGGTGGTGTTTGGACGAGAACAAGGTTGAGGGAGAGGGAGGGATTTTCAAGACTTAGACAATTTTTGGATGAAGAAGTTCATCAACTAAGGGGGGTATTTATAGGTCAAGTGAAGGCCAACCAATGGCCAAGATGAAGACAAGTGCATAGCAAGTGTAGGGCCAAGATCTTGCCAAGTGCCCCTTATCCATCTACCACAAAATATCCTACCAACTACTTGACAAAAATGCCAAGTCCAATTCGTCCAAACCGAACCCCTTACGTCCGCCAATGGGAGGGTGCCAAGTGGCGCCCTCTCGTTGGTCCAACACGTTTCGTCTCTCGGAAAAATCCGCAAAAATTAAAAATGACATAGCCGGAAATTCCCCTACGAAAGCTGTGAAAACGTTTCGTCGAAAAACGACTCTAATCGGGTGTTGTGCACAAAAAGAATTCGGCCAAGCCTAAAGAAGTTCGAAAATTTCTACGTACGTCCCCCACGTACATACTCTGGAAATACGGGGTATAACATTCTCCCCTCCTTAGAAACATTCGTCCCGAATGTTCCTTCTCAAGACGGATAACGGTAAAGTTCTTCTAATAAGTTGCCAACGCCACAACTGGCCACTAAACAACATATGCACGCAAATACTTATATCCAAGTCCACGAGAAAACACCTCTAACATCACAAACTTTTGTCACTTTGCCGCGAGGTTCTAGTGTCACTCCGGCGACCCAACAAACGGTACCGGACTGCATGCGATTCCTGAGGTCTAAAATATACATCCTTCGCACCTTCTCCCTTTACAAGAAATGATCGTATCTATGCTCGCAATACATGCTCGCCTCTACCCTTACTCGTCGTACTCTTCTCGAACTCTTGAACTCTTTTAGCATACGTACCACACTTTAGTTTCCGAAACTTGGAGTCACTACCTCCCAACTTGGTCATCCTATTAGCCTCGATCTTCCTTAAGGCTATTCCCGGCCTTCACGATCTACTTCTGGTCGAACGTATCCACGAACTCATACGATGGTCATCAAAACTTGGGCCTAGCACCCTGGTGACCCTACCACCTGGCGGGACCACCCAGAGCTGACCCCACCTCATTCCGGGCTACGGGTTGACACGCAACACGCCCTCAACCCGACCCTCCGTCACGCCAACTCTCTTGTTTCTCGATCCGGAACAACCTTGCTAAATCACATCATGAAAGATACCACTTTCATTTACCCAACCCAGAGACTTATCACACAATATTTTCTAGGCATAAAATGCACTCTGACAAGGATCACTCGCAAAATCTTGTACTCAAGACGGCCTTACATCTAAGGTCTCAACTGTAATATTCTAAGGTTCATCATTTTCTCACCCCTCAGCTTACCCTTTTTCCCAACTAGGTTCCTAAATCACATTTTAGCACAAAGCTATCCGAACATAACACTTAACACATTAACATAACATCAAAACATACAAGCCTCTAGATGGTTAAGGATATACCTGAAGCTACCGCTCCACTCTAATCGTAAGTACGCCTGCAGTGCATAATAGAAAGCGATGAACACGCCTTGATCCGGTAGGCTGCGCCAAGCTGCGGTACCTCTCTATAAGCCTGATCTCTCGTCACATGGCCACGGCGGCGCGGTGAAGCAAGCACCGATAAAACGACATTCCGGGATGATGTTTGCCACATCGTGCACTGAGGGGACATGAATCCGTGGCTAGCACTCGCGTATACTGTGAACGGAAGCCACGGAGCTCGACCAGCTCCGAATACCTGAGCGTCCGAAGGCGGGGACCACTCTGTACTGGCGGAGGTACATAACTAGCCTGCTGCTAAGGCAGTCCGTCTCGAAAGTTACCAAAGGACCCTGCTGTTCTGGCCCTCTTCTGTTGATCCTGGTCATTCAGTCGACCTCTCCGTGCCTCACATCCTAGTGCATGAGCTTGCATGCGGGCAATGTCCATGCCCGGCTGAAGAGCTACACCCGTACAAGCCTCTGCCAAGTAATCGTCGGCCGGTGGCGTAGCGGTGTACTCGTCCTCCATATCCGCTACTCTGGAACATCCGAGCTAATGAGTCGAACTCCACATTGTACTCTCTAACCGTCGCGATCACGCCTCAGCGTCAAAAATGCGCCGGCGAGCCCTCCTCATACGTGGAGGCAAGAAATGTGCAAGAAATGCCCTCGAGAACTTCGTCCCAAACTGCTGGAAGTGCATGCTCTTCCCGGGACAGCTCGCGAATCAAACGATCAGCTGCGAGATCACGCGGTGATGCGAACAATACCACCGACTACGCCTCGAGGCTCGATCACTCTCATGATCCGTGTAGGCTGTCGGATAAACTCACGGTCGTCCTCGGCTCTCGATCCATAGAACACCGGAGGGCTCAACTCGAGAAAGTCACGTAGCCTCAAACCATGCGCTCGGGGTGAACTACGGGTGCTCTTGCGGAAGGCTGCTGCGTCGGCCTATCCTCATATCGGCCACGACCACGGCGATGGCGGGCCATCTCCTTGTACCCGTCATCTCGCCGGCTCGGTGTGGGGTGAGGCTCAGTCTTGTAGTCTCGGCAGCTGCTGCGGCTCTAGCTTCTCTTTGGTCTTTGGCGGCGTCGCGAAACCCGCCGTCGGGCTTGTCTCAGTCTTGGCCAGGGCTGCGCCCTCGTACTCCTCTGTATCTCGCTAACGGCTCCTCATTGCCTTGCCCATTCGGGCTGGAGGTTGCCTGCAGCGGAGGCATAGCGGTAAAGGAAAGGAATACGTCGGAGGGTCGATTTATCACACGACTCTAAGGCACGATCTCGGAATGAGAAGGATGAAACCAATCCTAAATGTCTGCGACCTCACGATTATAGATGTGGTGCACAACACCGATAATCAAGACTCTACTAGACACGGTCTGTAGACACTTTCCGAGGACTAAGCGCTCGATACCACTTTTGTCACGACCGAACCGGGCGTGATAGTGCCTTACCGGGCACCTAGTGATACAACATCGAGAAAATCAGCGGAAATAAAAACATGAACATGAATTAAGAGACAAGATAAATAAACAGGCCAACCAAAGCGATTTGCCTTCATCATATATATACATAAATACGACGATTATCCTTTTTACAAACCACACTTGTGATTCTCTGGACCTCTAAGATTTACAACAACTATGGCGGACAGGGCCCGCCATACCACAGATGTACAAGAACCTACAACTCGAGAACACATACAAAAGATAAGCCTCGGAGAAGCGGAGCTTCCACGCCGAATGTGATCCTATAAGCGGGGATCGGCGATCGATGTACCTTTACTGCGGCATGAACGGCCCCGAAGGAGTCGATGCAGCCAGTATGTGTATGTGAAATCACGTAAATGAAATCATAATAGTCTATATAAAGCGGGAGACATGTATGATAACCAAACTACGATTCACAACATAGAAGCGATCATGTCAAGTCGGGGACTCGCCTACAAAAGTCATCCTCTGCACGTGGAACTCCTTCCTGCCGGCGATCTAGGTACAAATCATGTGATACGTATATGAGTCTCGGCCCATCTTATGGACCCGATATAGGAAAGGGTGGAATACATTCCGGTTCATCCCGTGAACCGTAGTCGAGTGGAACACATTCGGATGAGCCGGTAGTCAGTGAAATACATTCCGGATGAACCGGTCCTCAAGTGAAATACATTCGGATGAACCGGTAATCAAGTGATATACATTCCGGATAAACGGTAGTCAAGTGATATACATTCGGATGAACCGGTAGTCGAGTAGAACACGATACTTACACAACAAGGCTATCACACGTAACATGATCAAGTTTCATAACAACAAGTATAAGCAAGTTACACACGACTCAAGGTACTTTCATTTTATATCAAAGTCGGATTTTAACCTTAAAGTACTACGTCCGTTAAATTCCTTTTAAGATCCATTTCTTTTACAAAGGTCACCCGATGCAGTAGTATAAAAATAGAGTGACTAACATTGTTAAGTAAACCAAAATGCTTTCCTTTGTAAAACCAAGTAACAACCTTATTTTCCAAGCGTTGAGTTTGCCTAATTTCGAATGCTCAAGTTTCTCATTTTAGAAAAAGGTTTCGTAGTTCATAGTTTTAGTCCTTTAAAACATAATTCTCCTTTAAGCGTTTTGAGAAACCTATGTCTTATAAGTGAGTAGGTTATTCTTGTTTATAATCAATCTTATTAAGCGACCATGATCTAGGAAATGTAATATCATTTTGTCTCATCTTAGCTTCATGCGGATGGAGGTTTCTCTGGTTTTAATAATACTTCTTTAGTCAATACATTTTCCTTTTATTAACGCTGCGGTGGTTTGTCGATACGTTCGATTTCGAAATCGATAAAACATTCTTAAGCGTTATACCTAACTTCCCATAAAGCTAGTATAACTCTTAAGCTTTCAAAACCAAGTAATACTCATTCTTTCAAAGCGATTCATAAATCTTTTGAAATGCTTGTTCTTTATTAACACATATCAAGCCGGTTATTATTCAAATCGATTACCTTTTAAAACCACAAAGTATGTGCTTATCCACATAAAGCTATTATAACCAACTTCCCATAAAGTCGTTATAACACTTTATGTTTTACATCAATCAAATACATTTAGCACGTACGCGTCTGCAGTACTACATAGTTCACACATATCATGCTAGAAGAGATAGGAAGAGGTTCACATACCTCGCGACGATTATCGACTAATAGCAAAAGCGCTCCAAGTACCTCAAAGTCGGCGACACTCTCGATCGAAGATCACTCCACACGCAAAGATTACAACCTATAGAGGCCACAGCGCCTATTAATACCTTTAGATCGGCGTAGAATATTCTAGAAAATTCGACACTCTCCCGCATGGCGTAAATCTCTCTCTATCGAGGCTACGAAGCCAACCGAGGGGTTAACACGTCGGCCGGGCGTGTACAATTCTACTACGGCAATGCTACACAAGTCTCATGTCTGATCCTATGTAATTCTGATTCGATTCTCTTATTTAAATTGGGCTTAAGTCGCAAGACATTCCGTAAGTATTATTCGAGCTTAAGTCAAAAGACATTGCACAATTATAATGTTCAGTTCTATATAGTATACTTCAACTATATATTCCTACAACATGTAATTTCCAATTACAATAGAAGGTCAAGATATTTACCTCGATAAGCCCAAAATTATCCAAGTTATAAGTCGCTCACGAACAAGGTTTAGCTCTCTACTCGTGCGCTCCAAGCGCTCCAAGAAACCCTTAGAAGTGTCTACACAACTTCTACTTAATACTTCAACTACGGGTGAAGATTTTCCTTAGGGTTTCGTTTAGTGGCTAAAGGAAGGTATAATAGTATTTTAGGGCCGTATAAAGGTACTTTGGAAAGTACTACAAGGTATTTGGCTAAAGTATTTTGGGCATTATAACGATACTTGTAGAATACTTTTCTACCAAGGGGGTAGTATTTTGACTAGCACAACTAGGCTAGGGGTTGCTCTCGGCTAGAGTCACTAGGCAAGGGGGCTCGGCCGAGGGCCTTCAAGAGGGGAGAGGGGTGGTGTTTGGACGAGAACAAGGTTGAGGAGAGGAGGATTTTCAAGACTTAGACAATTTTTGGATGAAGAAGTTCATCAACTAAGGGGTATTTATAGGTCAAGTGAAGGCCAACCAATGGCCAAGATGAAGACAAGTGCATAGCAAGTGTAGGGCCAAGATCTTGCCAAGTGCCCCTTATCCATCTACCACAAAATATCCTACCAACTACTTGACAAAAATGCCAAGTCCAATTCGTCCAAACCGAACCCCTTACGTCCGCCAATGGGAGGGTGCCAAGTGGCGCCCTCTCGTTGGTCCAACACGTTTCGTCTCTCGGAAAAATCCGCAAAAATTAAAAATGACATAGCCGGAAATTCCCCTACGAAAGCTGTGAAAACGTTTCGTCAAAAAACGACTCTAATCGGGTGTTGTGCACAAAAAGAATTCGGCCAAGCCTAAAGAAGTTCGAAAATTTCTACGTACGTCCCCCACGTACATACTCTGGAAATACGGGGTATAACAATTTTGTGGGTAGATAGATAAGGTGGGACCCACACAACACTTGTCCAAATCTCATCCACACACTTGCTTGAATCTTGGCCATTGAAGGCCCTATAAATACCCCCCCCCCCCCTTAGTTGAAAGATTTCTTCATCCCTTAAACATTTTCCAAGTCTAAAAATCCTTCCCCCTCTTAGAAGAGCTCTCGTCCAAACACCCTCCCCCCCCCCCCCTTCCTAGTAGTGCTAGTGAAACACCCTCCCCTTCCTAGTAGTGCTAGCGAAACACCCCCTTTTTGGTTGAAAAGTATTCTCCAAGTATTATCACTATTCCAAAATACCTTAGCCCTTATACCTTGTAGTATTCCAAGGTTACCTCTATACCAAAAGCCCGGAAATACTACTTTATTTCCTTTAGTCACAAAACGAAACCCTAGGAAAATCTTCATTGTTGATTGAAGTATTAAGTAGAAGTTGTATAGAACTTCTAAGGGTTTCTTGGAGCGAATTGGAGCGTACAGAATAGGAGCTAAACCTTGCTCAGGATCGACTTTAATCTTGGATAATTTTGCGCTTATCGAGGTAAATATCTTTGTCCTTCTATTGTAATTGGAGATTACATATCGTAGTAGTTTAGAATTGAGTATAAGATATAGAAGGATGGTATAATAGAAGAGAATTGAACTGTACTTACATTGAACTATATTTACAGTAGACTTGTGTAGCTTTACGGGTAGGGAAGTGCTGCCCAAATTTCCGTAGAAATAAGAACCTTCTGCTTAGAATATTTATAGAGTAGTCTAGACGTTGATAGATGTATTTGACTATTATAGGTTGATACTCTGCGCGCGACATATTCGACTTGGCAGGTGGATTTCGCCGAGGAGGTATGTGATTCTTCCTATCCTCTTGAGCATGATATTTTAAAATATATATAGTGCGGTGAGCGTCGTGTGTTAACTGATCATGGTTTTACTTCGATGTCTTTTGACTTGAGTTTTAAATAATAAGAATCTTGAAGTATTTCAAAAGAATTATGAATCGTTTTTGAAAGAAGAGTAATACTTGGTTTTAAAAGCTTAAGAGTTATACTAGCTTTATGGGAAGTTAGGTATAACGACTTAAGAAAGATAAAAGGAACGGTTTACTTAATTGTTTATGAAAGCCTTGTATTGATTTCGGAAATGAGAATAAGTATCGAACAAACCACTGCAGCGCTAATAAAGGAAAATGTATTGACTAATTAAGTATTATTAAAACCAGTAGAAACCTCCATCTGCATAGAAGCTAAGATAAGACAAAATTGTATTACATTTCCTAGATCATGGCTGCTTTAATAAGATCATTAATAAACAAGTTTTGATTTTCTTAAAATTTCAAAGTAAGGACTTGTTTTATAAAAGACAAAGACTTGAAAATTTGAAGTGTTTTCGTTTAAAAAGAAAGGCATGCTTTTGTCTTAAGTTGGTTCAAAAAGAAGGTAGGAAAATTGTTTTGGTTTACTTAAAAAGATAGTCACTCTATTTGATACTACGGGTATCGTGTGACTCTTGTGAAAGAAACGGATCTTTTTAAAGAGTTAATATATGAAGTACTTTGGGGATAAAAACCCGAACTTGTTGACATAAAATAGAAAGTACCTTGTGTGGATAACTTGACTAGGTTGGTTTGTGATAGCCTTGTAATACTTTCTTGTTGGTTTGATAAGTAAACATGTTAGGATGCTACGTGTGTTAGTGTCTTGTGATGTTTGTGTAAAGGGGTTTCCCTTGTTGTGCTTATGTTGTTTAACGATAAGCCGTTATGTTAGTATTGTACCACTCACCTCTTGACATGTTATCACGGGGTTAAGCTGCCCCGTCGAGGTATACCTCATGCGATGCGTGTGACTATGATTCGAGAATACCTCATGCGGGTCGGGGACCTATGCGAGCTACGAGTTCGAGTTAGTGTGCGGTATATGTGGCCATGCGGTCTATGTGGCCATGCGGACTACGAGAATCCAGGACGATGTCGAGGAGTAGCTACCCTCGATGCGGGGAATACCTCATGCGGGCCTAGGTGGCCTATGCGGAGCTGCGGTGAGTTCCAGGAGTTGACGCGCACATTGGCGAGGCGAGTGGCGGCCGATCATGTAGTGCGGTCTAGAAAGACCTCGTGATCTGATTTATAGCATTGTTGGTGCGTGAGTTTTAGTAGTCGGCTATGCCTTCGTACTTACCGTCTGATTTTATTATGACACAGGTGGGACCTGGTGTTCATGTGTATTCCTTGGTGCTTTTATATCATGGACTGCCGGCAGTGAGGAAGGAATTCCACGGGCATGATTGATATTGTGGGCATGAGACCCATGGTTATATTTGAGTGATGACTTTAAGGGCGTGAGTCCCTGACTTGACATATTGCTACATATTGTGTATCGTAAATTGGTTATCATATATGTCTACATTTTATATAGACTATTATGATTTCATTCTGATATTTTGATTTCACATACTTGGTACTGTTATCGACCTCCTTGAGCTGCGTTCATCCGCGGTAGAGTACACGATTGTTGATCCTCGCTCATAGGGTCACATTTCAACGTTTTGGGAAGCTCCGTGTCTCCGGAGGCTTATCTTTGGTATAGTCCCCTGTCGTTGTAGGTACTTACATTCAGGGGTATGCGGGGCCCTGTCCCGTCATTGTTGTAATACATTCTTAAGTGCATGAAATCTTGTTGTGGCGAGTTTGTAAAAGGGATGTAACTGTTCGGGTTCAAGTTTATATATATATATATATGCCGAAAGGCAACTTTTCTCAGATAAATTGTTTCTCACTTCATATTATTTCATGTCTCGTTTTATATTCATTGGTTACTCGATGTATGTCTACTTGGGTGCGGGTAAGGCACGATCCACGGGCAGGTTCGTCGTGACAAAAGTGGTATCGAGCGATTAATCCTCGGAAAGTGTCTCTGACCGTATCTAGTAGAGTCTTGATTATCGGTGTGTTGTGCGCACCAATAATCGAGAGGCTATAGGATATTTAGGATTGGTTTCCATTCTTCTCACTCTGAGATCGTACCTTAGAGCTGTGTTATAAGTTGGACCCCTCAAACGTATTTCTTTCCACTTACGATTATGCCTCGCGCGAGCAACCGGGCGAAGAAGCGGCCGAAGAAGGCTGCGAAGTAGAGCACATAGGGATTCACGAGGGCACGAGCCCAATCATCACACGGTGGTGCTTCATTCGAGGAGTTCTGCGGCGTCGCCCGGCCAATGAGTCTAGCACATCGGCAGCAGTTCCTACCGCGGCCATGATATTTGAACCATCAGTTCCACGACCAGTAGCAGAAAGTATGGATTGCGAAGAGACGACCCTTTTACTAGCTAGGGATTTAGCAACCAGAAAGTATATTATGTACCGATTTATCACGGGTCTTGATGATTATCTAAGAGAGGGTTGTGCAATAGTAGCTCTTCAAACAGGCATGACCATGGCCTGCGTACGGGCTTATGCACAGCAGGCCGAGAAACGTAGGGATCGACGGGTTAACCAAGATCGTGAAGAGGGCGAACAGCGGTCCTTTGGTAACTTCGGCGGACCTTCCGGCCGTGAGATGGTTATGCGCCTCCGCGATCTGAGTGGTCCTCGCGAACTTGAGACATTCGGGGTATACAAGAGTTGGTTAGAGCTCCAGGGCTTCTGGTTCACAGATACACGTAGGTTCCAGCCAGCCGGATTCAGTTTTCCCTCAGTGTTCACAGTGTGGCAGACGTCATCCCGGGGAATGTAGTCTTTTTGTTGGTGTTTGTTTTACCTGCGGCCGTCGGGCCGTGTGCGAAAGAATGTTCAAGTAGGAGGATGCAGCGGGAGGACTCGGCCTACGGTCGATTGTGGATTGGTGGTTGGAGAGGAAGGGATGTTAGCGAGAGGCCACCTTTCGGTGTGGCGTTGTGGTAGGTGTCATTGTGGGAGTGTCGTACTTCCCGGCGACTTGTTATGCTTGCGGCAGCGGGCCATTTGCGAGAAATTGTCAGGCCAGGTGGCGCGGATGTAGAGACTTCGACGCCGAGGATCGGTGGCTAGTTCATCACGCCCCTAGCTATCGCCCAGAGCGGGATTGATTAGAACGACAAAGGGGAGTGAAGTAGTAGATACAGGTATATCCTTAACCCTCTAGAGATTAGTATGTGTGATGAGATGAGTATATTTTAAGTGTTATGTTCAGATAGCATTGTGTAAATTATGATCAGAAATCATGGTTAGGAAAAAGGGTAAGATTGGGAATAGCGAAAGTGTGAGCCTTAGAGTTTTATACGTGGAGACCTTAGAGGCGAGGCCATCTTGAGTAAAAGATTTATTTTTATGTTTGACCCTTATCGGAGTGCATAGTATACGTGAGATATGTTTGTGTGATAAGTCCCTAAGTAGTGTGAAATGAAAGAGGGTAGTTGAGCTAAGAAGACCACTAGGTTTTCGTGACTCGATGGTGAGATTGTTCCGGATCGGGAAACAAGAGCTTGGCGCGATAAATGGGTCGGGTTGAGGCCAGATTGCGGGTCAACCCGCAGCCCGGTTTGAAGGAAGGAAAAATTGTGGTGGTCCCGCTTGTGATAGGGTCACGAGGGTGTTAGGCCCAAGTTTAGTTAACCATCGTACGAGTTCGTGGATGCGTTCGACCGATGGTCGGTGATGAGGTCACCATCTTGTCTTCGATCGAAGCTTTACTCGTGAGAGGTTATGCTAAATGTTATATATCAGGAAGGTTGTAAGACTGCACAGGTTCCTACTTTTACTTATGACAGGCAGTGGAGCCCAGGTTACGGCTATTTATTTTTTTCTGGAAGTTTTACCAGGCAGGGTTAGGAACTCAGGTGAGTCTCAGTATTGCATTCACCATCGGGCCGGTGTTTTGATTTCAGGGGTAGCAGCGAGGATTATGTGCCTCTTGTTGAGTGAGTATCATAATAGCTACCATTTCAGTATTCGGATGTCACCTTATGAAGCCTTGTATGGGCGGTAGTGTAGGTTGTCGGTCGATTGGTTCGATGTTGGCAAGGTTCAAATTATTGGTTCATACTTGATTCAGCAGGATGTGGATAGGGTGAAGCTTATCCAGGAGAGGTTATTGACAGCTCAGAGTTAACAGAAGTCGTGCGGATAATCGGCGTCAACACTTGGAGTTCAGGTTGACGGTGGGTTTTCTTAAAGGTACCACCCCGAAAGGGCGTGACGAGATTTGGAAAGCAGGGGAAACTTAGCCCGAGGTACTTTGAGCGTTTTCTGATCATTTGTAGAATAGGCCAGGTTGCCTATAAGTTAGATTTGCCGTCCGACGTAGGAGGCAGTACGTCCGGTCTTTCATGTTGCTATGTTCGGAAAAGTATCGGAGATCCATCCAGAGTGTTCCCAGTAATGATAACCAAGTTGGATATAGTAACCCTGAGATTTTGGAAACTAAAGCAATAACAGAAGTGTGGTAAGTTATCAGGAAGAGTTCGAGAGTTCGAGTGTTCGAGGAAGGTACGACGAGTAAGGGAAGAAGGGAGCAGGGGTTAAGAGAATCGAAGTGATCAATTCTTATGTGAAGTAAAGGTGCGAAGAAAGTATCCTTTGGACCATGGGTGGAAGTTTTTGTGTTGTTATACACGTTAGAGGTGATTCCTTGTGAACTTGGATTTAAGCATTTGCGCGTGTTGTGTTATGGCCATGTGTGGCATTTGCAAACTGTTTAAGTTGAGGAACTTTATCGTTATCTGTCTTGAGAAGGAACATTCGGGACGAATGTTTCTAAGGAGGGGAGAATGTTATACCCCGTATTTTCAGAGTATGTATGTAAGGGCGTCGTCTGATTTTTATGCTTGAATTATTGTTAAGGACGAAATTGTGTACATCCACGAAAAAAGATTTGTTTTTCCGACGGAAAATTTTCCGAACCTTGTAAAGGAATTTTACGTTTTCAGGAATTTATTTATTTTGGATTTTTCCGAGAGATGAAATATTTTGGACCAACGAGAGGGCGACATGTGTCACCCTCAAGTGGACGGTTGGTGGACGAATTGGAAGGCTCATTTTACACGTTTTTTTCATTATAAAGGCCTAAAACATTTGGTGAATGTTTGCTAGATATTTTGTGGGTAGATAGATAAGGTGGGACCCACACAACACTTGTCCAAATCTCATCCACACACTTGCTTGAATCTTGGCCATTGTAGGCCCTATAAATACCCCCCCCCCCCCCCCCTTAGTTGAAAGATTTCTTCATCCCTTAAACATTTTCCAATTCTAAAAATCCTTCCCCCTCTTAGAAGAGCTCTCGTCCAATCACACTTCCCCCCCCTTCCTAGTAGTGCTAGCCGAAACACCCCCCCCCCCTTTTTGGTTGAAAAGTATTCTCCAAGTATTATCACTATTCCAAAATACCTTAGCCCTTATACCTTGTAGTATTCCAAGGTTACCTCTATACCAAAAGCCCGAAAATACTACTTTATTTCCTTTAGTCACAAAACGAAACCCTAGGAAAATCTTCATTGTTGGTTGAAGTATTAAGTAGAAGTTGTATAGAACTTCTAAGGGTTTCTTGGAGTGAATTGGAGCGTACAGAATAGGAGCTAAACCTTGCTCAGGATCGACTTTAATCTTGGATAATTTTGGGCTTATCGAGGTAAATATCTTTCTCCTTCTATTGTAATTGGAGATTACATATCGTAGTAGTTTAGAATTGAGTATAAGATATAGAAGGATGGTATAATAGAAGAGAATTGAACTGTACTTACATTGGACTGTATTTACAGTAGACTTGTGTAGCTTTACGGGTAGGGAAGTGCTGCCCAAATTTCCGTAGAAATAAGAACCTTCTGCTTAGAATATTCTATAGAGTAGTCTAGACGTTGATAGATGTATTTGACTATTATAGGTTGATACTCTGCGCGCGACATATTCGACTTGGCAGGTGGATTTCGCCGAGGAGGTATGTGATTCTTCCTATCCTCTTGACTATGATATTTTAAAATATATATAGTACGGTAGACGTACGTGTGATAACTGATCGTGGTTTTACTTCGATGTCTTTTGACTTGAGTTTTAAATAATAAGAATCTTGAAGTATTTCAAAAGAATTATGAATCGTTTTTGAAAGAAGAGTAATACTTGGTTTTAAAAGCTTAAGAGTTATACTAGCTTTATGGGAAGTTAGGTATAACGACTTAAGAAAGATAAAAGGAACGGTTTACTTAATTGTTTATGAAAGCCTTGTATTGATTTCGGAAATGAGAATAAGTATCGAACAAACCACTGCAGTGCTAATAAAGGAAAATGTATTGACTAATTAAGTATTATTAAAACCAGTAGAAACCTCCATCTGCATAGAAGCTAAGATAAGACAAAATTGTATTACATTTCCTAGATCATGGCTGCTTTTAAGATCATTAATAAACAAGTTTTGATTTTCTTAAAATTTCAAAGTAAGGACTTGTTTTATAAAAGACAAAGACTTGAAAATTTGAAGTGTTTTCGTTTAAAAAGGAAGGCATGCTTTTGTCTTAAGTTGGTTCAAAAAGAAGGTAGGAAAATTGTTTTGGTTTACTTAAAAAGATAGTCACTCTATTTGATACTACGGGTATCGTGTGACTCTTGTGAAAGAAACGGATATTTTTAAAGAGTTAATATATGAAGTACTTTGGGGATAAAAACCCGAACTTGTTGACATCAAATAGAAAGTACCTTGTGTGGATAAATTGACTAGGTTGGTTTGTGATAGCCTTGTAATACTTTCTTGTTGGTTTGATAAGTAAACTTGTTATGATGCTACATGTGTTAGTGTCTTGTGACGTTTGTGTAAGGGGGTTTTCTTGTTGTGCTTATGTTGTTTAACGATAAGCAGTTATGCTGATATTATACCACTTACCCCCCTGACTTGTTATTATGCCGAGAACTTGCCACCCTCGATGCGAGGAATACCTCATCGCAGTGCTGTGTGACCCGTGCGGAGCTGCGGGAGTTCGGGACGGGATGATCACTCGGTGTGTATACGCCGTCACGAGTATTATACCTTATGCGGTCCATAGGACTATGCGGACTTCGGGGGTCCAGGAGGATGTCGCGGGTTAGCTACCCCCGATGCGAGGAATACCTCATGCTACGTGTGTTAGTGTCTTGTGATGTTTGTGTAAAGGGGTTTCCCTTGTTGTGCTTATGTTGTTTAACGATAAGCCGTTATGTTAGTATTGTACCACTCACCTCTTGACATGTTATACCGGGGGTTAAGCGCCCCGTCACGAGGTATACCTCATGCGGTCTGTGTGACTATGATTCGAGAATACCTCATGCGGGTCCAGAGGACCTATGCGGAGCTACGAGAGTTCCAGGTTAGTGTGCGGTCTATGTGGCCATGCGGTCTATGTGGCCATGCGGACTACGAGAGTCCAGGACGATGCCGAGGAGTAGCTACCCTCGATGCGGGGAATACCTCATGCGGGTCTAGGTGGCCTATGCGGAGCTGCGGTGAGTTCCAGGATTTGACGCGCACATTGATACTGAGGGCGAGTGGCGGCCGATCATGTGGCGCGGTCTAGAAAGACCTCGTGATACAGTTTTATAGCATTGTTGGTACTGTGGGTTTTAGTAGTCGGCTATGCCTTCGTACTTACCCCGTACAGTTTTATTATGACACAGGTGGGACCTGGTGTTCATGTGTATTCCTTGGTGCTTTTATATCATGGACTGCCGGCAGTGAGGAAGGAATTCCACGGGCATGATTGATATTGTGGGCATGAGACCCATAGTTATATTTGAGTGATGACTTTAAGGGCGTGAGTCCCTGACTTGACATAACTGCTTACATATTGTGTATCGTAAATTGGTTATCATATATGTCTTCTGTTTTATATAGACTATTATGATTTCATTTCTGATATTTTGATTTCACATACATGGTACTGTTATCTTGACCTCCTTGGGCTGCGTTCATCCGCATGAGTAAGTACACCAGTTGTTGATCCTCGCTCATAGGGTCACAGTTCAGCGTTTTGGGAAGCTCCGTGTCTCCGGAGGCTTATCTTTGGTATAGTCCTGTCGTTGTATGTACTTACATTCGTGGGGTACGGGCCCTATCCGTCGTTGTTGTAATACATTCTAGAGGTCCTGTAAATCGCTGTGGGATATTTAGGATTGGTTTCCATTCTTCTCACTCCGAGATCGTGCCTTAGAGTTGTGTTATAAGTTGGACCCTCAAACGTATTTCTTTCCCTTACAGTTATGCCTCCACGCAAGGCAACCCGGGCCCAGAAGGGCAAGGCAGCCGAGGGAGCTGCGAGTAGAGCACGGAGGGTTACGAGGCACAGCCCAATCATCACCCGAGGTGCTTCATTCGGGAGTTCTGCGACGTCGCCAATTTCAAAGAGTCTAGCACGGCAGCGATTCCTCTGCGGCCATGATATTTTAACCATCGGTTCCACGACCAAGAGTAAAGTATGGATTGCAAAGAGGCGACCACATTAGCTAGGGATTTAGCAAACTGCAGAGTATATTATGTACCGATTTATCACGTCTTGATGATTATCTAAGAGAGGTTGCAAGAGTAGCTCTTCAAACAGATGAGCATGGCTGCAGACGGGCTTATGCGCGCAGCAGCCGAGAAACGTAGGATCGACGGGTTAACCAAGATCGTGAAGAGGC
The DNA here is from genome assembly GCA_029844215.1 of Przewalskia tangutica. Classification (NCBI taxonomy): domain Eukaryota; kingdom Viridiplantae; phylum Streptophyta; class Magnoliopsida; order Solanales; family Solanaceae; genus Przewalskia; species Przewalskia tangutica. Next base: position 74,903,525 of record CM056727.1, read on the forward strand.
CGTAACAGCAGGTCCTTTGGTAACTTTCAAGGCGGACCTTCTGCAGCAGATCGGTTATGCGCCTCCGCCAAGATCTGAGTGGTCGCCCACGCACTTGGGGCGTTCGGGTATGCAGGAGTTGGTCGAGCTCCGGGCTTACGTTCACAGATACACGTAGTTCCGGCCACCGATTGATTTTCCTCGGTGTTCACAGGCGTACGCCATCCCGGAATGTCGTCTTTTTGTTGGTGCTTGTTTTACCTGCGGCCGTCAGGGCCATGTGACGAAAGAATGTTCAAGTAGGAGGGATGCAAGCAGGAGGACTCAGCCTACCAGATCAGTTGTGGATTCAGTGGTTCGGAGAGGAAGGGATGTTAGCCAGAGGAGGCCACCCCCACCTCGGTGTGGCCGTTGTGGTAGGTGTCATTGTGGGGAGTGTCGTACTTCTTCGACAGCTTGTTATGCTTGCGGCCAGCAGGGCCATTTTGCGAGAAATTGTCCGACCAGAGGTGGCGTGGATGTAGAGACTCAGCCTTCAGGATCAGTGGCTAGTTCATAACCTTTCCTAGCTATGCGCCCAGCAGGACATGATTGATTAGAACGACAAAGGGGAGTGAAGCAGTAGATACAGGTATATCCTTAACCCTCTAGAGATTAGTATGTGTGATGAGATGAGTATATTTTAAGTGTTATGTTCAGATAACATTGTGTAAATTGTGATCAGAAATCATGGTTTGGAAAAAGGGTAAGATTGGGAATAGGGAAAGTGTGAGCCTTAGAGTTTTATACGTGGAGACCTTAGAGGCGAGGCCATCTTGAGTAAAAGATTTATTTTTATGTTTGACCCTTATCGGAGTGCATAGTATACGTGAGATATGTTTGTGTGATAAGTCCCTAAGTAGTGTGAAATGAAAGAGGGTAGTTGAGCTAAGAAGACCACTAGGTTTTCGTGACTCGATGGTGAGATTGTTCCGGATCGGGAAACAAGAGCTTGGCGCGATAAATGGGTCGCCGAGGCGGATTGCGGGTCAACCCGCAGCCCGGTTTGAAGTAAGGAAAAATTGTGGTGGTCCCTCTTGTGATAGGGTCACGAAGGTGTTAGGCCCAAGTTTAGTTAACCATCGTACGAGTTCGTGGATGCGTTCGACTAGTAGTCGGGCCGATGAGGTCAGCCCATCTTGTCTTTCATCGAATCGCTTACTCGGCAGAGGGTTATGCGAAATGTTATATATCAGGAAGGTTGTAAGACTGCACGGTGTTCCTACTTTTACTTATGACAGTGGAGCCAGTGTTACGCTTATTTATTTTTTCTCGAAGTTTTACCAGTGCAGGTTAGGAACTCAGTGAGTCTCGATGTGCATTCACCCTCGGGCCGGTGTTTTGATTTCAGGGGTAGCAGCGAGGATTATGTGCCTCTTGTTGAGTGAGTATCATAATAGCTACCATTTCAGTATTCGGATGTCACCTTATGAAGCCTTGTATGGGCGGTAGTGTAGGTTGCCGGTCGATTGGTTCGATGTTGGCAAGGTTCAGATTGTTGGTTCATACTTGATTCAGCAGGATGTGGATAGGGTGAAGCTTATCCAGGAGAGGTTATGTTATGCCCCGTAGTTCCGGAGTACGTATGTGAGGACGGACGTGCGAATGTATAAGCCCTAATTAGGTTAAGAATAAAATATGTTGGACCAATAGGAGGGTGACATGTGTCACCCCTAGGAAGGGCATGATGGACAAGGCAAGTGGTCAAAGTCTTGCAAGATATTTGTGGGGCAAGTAGACGAGAGGTGATGGACTAGTTTCATATTACATGAATTATGACATTAAGTATACGAAAGTCTTATAATGAGATATTAAATTTAAGTGAACTGAGATCAAGAGATTAACCATAATTAATTAATTATGGGATTGATTATTAAGGGGGGGGGGGGGGGGTAATAGGGCCATTACGTGTAAGCCTCTAGGTAGATCACCTAATTGACTAGCTAAAGTTATATTAGGTGGCGGTAATTGACGAGGGGTTAAATAGGATAGTGGAAGACTAAGTCATGAGGATTAATTAATTATTTATCTACAAGTGTTTCACGTCTTATATATAGGAGCAAAACGAGAAATATGAGCCTCCTCCTTAAGTCATTTTTTTTTGTTTTAAAAAAAAGGGGGATACATTTCATTTCACTTTGGTTTGAAAAGAAATGATTAGAAGAAAAACGTTGAGCAACTCTTGGTGAAACATTCAACAAGTTCTTCAACATTTCATTTTAATAAACCTTTCATGCCCCTACATACTACAATCCTTTTAAACATTTTAAGCCTTTCACGTTTTTCAAAGTAATGCTACAGAGACTTTAGCCTTTGGAATTTCTCGGACAAATCCTTATTTTGGTTAAAGTTTGCTCCACGTATCAAGGTTGACATACTACGTTTGGGCGGGTAATCCCCTTCTTTTATTTTATTGTTATTGTTATTATGAAGGCGAGATAGTAAACCGCGTTACCGTTTGGGCGCGTAATCCCCTTCTTTTATTTTATTGTTATTATGAAGGCGAGATAGTAAACCGCGTTACCGTTTGGGCGCGTAATCCCCTTCTTTTACTTATTGTTATTTTGAAGGCGAGATAGTAAACCGCGTTACCGTTTGGGCGCGTAATCCCCTTCTTTTACTTATTATATTTATGAAGGAGAGATTGTTAATCGCGTTCCGTTTGGGCGTGTTATCCCCTTCCTTACTAATCGAAAGTAATGCGTCTTATTTATGGCACGTCAATTACTGTTATCGGGCTTTATTAAAAATGAAGAATTGAGTAAAAACGGGAAGTCTCGCCAATTTTCCGTAGACTAAGAGAAGTCTCACTTAGAAGAATTCCATGAAAAACTAGAGGTTAATAGTCGTGTTTTGACTATTATAGGTTGACACTTTGCACGCGACATATCCGACTTGGCAAGTGGGTTTAAGCCGAGGAGGTATGTGATTCTTCCTATTCCTTTGAGCATGATATTTTCCAAATATATATATAGTACGGTAGACGTACGGGTATTAAACTAAACTTGGCTTCACTTTGATGTCCTTGAACTTGAGTTCTAATTAATAAGAATCTTGAATATTTCAAAAGAAATATGAATCATTTTTTGGAAGAAAAATAATACTTGGGTTTTTATAAAAAGCTTAGGTGTTATACTAGCTTTATGAGAGGTTAGGTATAACGACTTAAGAAAGATAAGAAAATGATTTGTACTACTTGTTTATCAAATGCTTGAAATATTGTCTGAAAGTATGGTAAGTTGGTTTGATAGACATGTTATGATACCTCGTGTGTTAGTATCTTGTGACGCTTACGTAAGTAGGTTATTCTTGTTATGCTTATATTGTTCAACAATTAGTCGTTGTGTTTGATTCTTGTGATAATTGTATAAAGAGGTTGTTGCTATTGTGCTTATGTTGGTTAAACGATAAGTCGTTATGTTAGTATTATACCACTCACCTCTTGACATGTTATACCGGGGGTTAAGCTGCCCCCCGATGCGAGGGATGCCTCATGCGGGTCCAGGGGACCTATGCGGAGCTACGGGAGTTCCAGGTTAGTGTGCGAGGAATACCTCATGCGGTCTATGTGGCCGCATTACGAGAGTCGAGGATGATGCCGGCGAGTAGCTACCCTCGATGCGAGAAATACCTCACGCAGCCTGGTGGCCTGCGCGACTACGGAGTCCGTGATTAGGCATGCATAATGATACTATGGGCGATTGGCCTTGCTTCGATCATTCGCGCCTAGAAAAGACACATTGATTTACCTATTATTGCTCTTGTTTGTGATGTGGCACTATGTGCGATATTAGGTTGTTTCGCACATATTTGTAAAATTGGTCTTAAAATGATATGCTTTCATTTAAAGTACTTTCTGATTTCACATACTTGGTACTGTTATCGACCTCCTTGGGGCTGCGTTCATGCCGCAGGTGGGAAAGTGTGCTAGATCCGCATCCTTAGGATCTTTGCTTTGGTGTCGAGCTCTATCTTCTCCGAGGCTCGACTTTTGGTATGGTTCTCCCGGTGTTGTAGATATATGTACATTCAGTGGTATGGCGGCCCCTGTCCCACATAGTTGTTCACTTTTAGAGTTCTGTAGTCCTATTATGCAGTGGGATGTAATCGCGGACTTGGTTTATATATATATGCCGAAAGGCGACTTTTTCTCAGATAAACTGTGTCTCATTTTACATTTGTTTCATGTCTTGTTTTTATAGTCCGCTGATTACTCTGATGTATGACTACTTGGGTGCCCGGGTTAGGCACCACCACGCCCCTAACGTCAAAAGTGGTATCGAGCGATTAATCCTCGGAAGGTGTCTACGCATCGTATCTAGTAGAGTCTTGATTATCGGTGTGTTGTGCACCACACCAATAATCGGAGGCTATAGGATATTTAGGATTGGTTTCCATTCTTCTCACTCGAGATCGTGCCTTAGAGTTGTGTTATAAGTTGGACCTCTAACGTATTCCTTTCTCAGACGCTTATGCCTCCGCGCAAGGCAACCGGACCTGGCGGCAAGGCAGCCGAGGAACCGCTAGTAGGACACCGAGTCACGAGGCCTGTGCCCGATCTATACCCGAGGCGATACCTCGACGGCGAGTTCCACGACGCCGCCCAAAGCAGAGGTTTGTGAGCCGCAGCATGGTCGATGAGACCACGCACCCGCACCTCCACCCCACACCGGGGCGCAGGAGTTGGGGTACAAGGAGATGGCCCACCATCGCCGTGATCGTGGCGCATACGAGGATAGCCGGATGCAGCAGCCCAGCCCAGCACTGTGGTTCACCCGAGATCGGACATTGAGGCTACGGATTTTCTCGAGTCAGAGCGCCAGAGTTGTCACGACCAACCCGGCCCGTGATCGTGCCTACAGGCACCCTAGTGATACAACATCGAGAAAATCGTGAAAATAAAACATAAACATGAAACAAGAGATATGATAAATAAACAGCAACCAAAGCAGCTTGCCTTCGTATATATACATAAAAACCCAACAGTTATCCTTTTACAAACTCGCCACAACAAGCATTACATACCTCTAAGAGTTTTATAACAACAACTATGACGGACAGGCCCCGCCATACCCGAATATACAAGACCCTGCTGCACTGTGGTAACATACCAAAAGATAAGCCTCAAGAAACGGCTTCCTAACACGCTGAACTGTGATCCTATGAGCGAGGATCCACAATCGATGTACTTCTACCGCGGATGAACGCAGCCTCAAGGAGGTCGATAACAGTACCAAGTATGTGAAATCGAAAAATCAGAATGAAATCATAATCTATATAAAATGAGACATGTATGATAACAAAACTACGGTTCACAATATAAAAGCAGTCACGTCAAGTCAGGGACTCACGCCCTCAAGTCATCCCTCATGCCCGTGGAACTCCTTCCTCACTGCCGGCAGTCTAGGTATAAATCATGTGATACGTATAACATGTCTCGGCCCATCTCATGGACCCAGTGTCGCATCGTATGGAATACATTCCCGGCCCATCTCATGGACTCGGTATAGAAACGTGTGGAATACATTCTCGGTCCATTCCATGGACTCGGTAGTCGTGTGAAATACATTCCCGGTTCATCTCATGAACTCGGTAGTCGGATGGAATACATTTCCGGTTCATCTCATGAACGCGGTAGTCGAGTGAAATACATTCCCGGTTCATCTCATGAACGCGGTAGTCGAGTGAAATACATTCCCGGTTAATCTCATGAACGCGGTAGTCGAGTGAAATACATTCCCGGTCCATCTCATGGACGCGGTAGTCGAGTGAAATACATTCCCGGTTCATCCCATGAACGCGGTAGTCGAGTGAAATACATTCCCGGTCCATCCCATGGACGCGGTAGTCGTGTATTCATAACATTTAAACGCTCTTTTAAGACAGATTAAGGTAATACCATATGTTCCTTTTAAAACAACTAAGGTAACATTATGCCCTTCTTTTTAAACCAAAACACTTTCCTTCTTAAAGTCAAGTAACAACATTCTTTTCCAAAAGTTCAAGTTTGCCTAATTTCAAATATTCACATTTCTTATTTTCGAAAGGTTTCATAGTTCATAGTCTTAATCTTTTAATAACATAATTCTCCTTTTAAAACAGTTGAGTAATATATGCCTTATGTGTGAGTAGGTTATCCTTGTTTATAACAATCTTATTAAAGCAGCCATGATCTAGGAAATGTAATATCATTTTGTCTCATCTTAGCTTCTATGCAGATGGAGGTTTCTACTGGTTTTCATATAATTAATTAGTCAATACATTTTCCTTTATTAGCGCTGCAGTGGTTTGTTCGACCCTTATTCTCATTTCCGAAATCAGTAAAACATTATTCATTAAAACCAAGTACTCATTACTCACGAATGAGGTTTCACAACTTTTTAACAAAATTCATATCAAGTCAATTAAGTTAAGTCTCTTATCTTTCAAGATCAAGTCTCTTAACTTCTTCAATCAATAAACCATTCTTTTACCTACATAGAGTCGTTATAACTAACTTTCCATAAAGCTATTATAACACCCTATGTTTTAAACCAACCAAATTCATTTAACACATGTACGTCTACCGTACTACATAGTTTACAAAACATCATGCTAGAAAGGATAGGAAGAGGTTCACATACCTCGCGACGATTATCGACAATTAGCAATACGCTCCACAATATCAGAACCTCGCTTAGCCTTTTCCACTCTTCAAGTAGAATACGATACTCGTAGTACTTCCACGTATAATTGCCATAAAAGGTCTATAAACTCATAGATCTCTTCGTAGAATATTCTACGTAAAATTCGAAGACCTCCCCGCAACCACTCAAATCTCCTCTCTACCGAGGCCGACTACCAAGCCAACCAGGGGGGGTTTACACGTCTAACCGGACGTGTACAATTCTACTTCACAGTAATACTACACAAGTTCATCAGAATACAAATTCTATGTAAATCTGATTCCAATTCCTTTTAACATCCTTCTATACAGTGTAATTACAGTCCAATTCTCTTCTTTAATATCCTTCTATGTAATTACAGTTCAATTCTTTTCAATAATCATTCTATATATAGTATACTTCAACTATATATTACTACAACATATAATTTCCAATTACAATAGGGGGGCAAGATTATTTACCTCGATAAGCCCAAAATTATCCAAGTTTTAATGTCGATCCTGAGCAACGTTTAGCTCCTATTCTGAACGCTCCAACCCGCTCCAAACAACCCTTAGAAGTTCTACACAACTTCTACTTAACACTTCAACCGACTATGAAGATTTTCCTTAGGGTTTCGTTTTTGTGACTGAAGGGAAGTATAATAGTATTTCTGGGCTTTTAGTATAGGTGTAACCTTGGAATACTACAAGGTATTTGGTCCAAGGTATTTTGTAATAGTAACACTACTTGTCGAATACTTTTCGACCCAGGGGGGGGGGGGGTATTTTACGAAAACAACTAGGCAAGGGGTTGGCCGAGGCCTCTGCCGAGGGGGAGGGGAGGCTTTGGATGAAATCTACACAAAGGGGAGGGAGTATTTTCCTTGGAATTTCACAAGTGTGGATGAAGAATAAGTCTTGCATTAGAGGGGTATTTATAGGCCAATCAATGGCCAAGATTTAGACAAGTGGTGGGCAAGTGTAGGGTGAAGATTTGGACATGTGTTTGTGGGCTCCACTTGCTCATCTACTACACAAAATATCTACAAAAATATCCTACCAACTCCTTGACCAAAAATCAACACAAAAACGTGCCAAGAACTCCCATGGCTTTGGCCCACTGAGGCCAAGTGTCGCCTCTCGTTGGTCCAAAATATTTCATCTCTCGGAAAAATCCGCAAAATAATAAATGGCATAGTCGTATTTTTCCTTCGCAAAGTTTGGAAAACGTTTCGTGGAAAAACAATTCTTTTTGGTAGTTGTGAACAAAATTTTCGTCCCTTGCCTAATTTAAGGCTCAAATTTTTCTACGCACGCCTCACGCACATACCTGAAATACGGGTATAACATTCTCCTCCTTAGAAACATTCGTCGAATGTTCCTTCTCAAGACGGATAACGATAAAGTTCCTCTTAACTTAAATAAGTTGCCAATGCCACACATGGCCACAAAATAACACACGCTCCAATACTTAATCCAAGTCTACGAGGAATCACCTCTAACATCACAAAAGCTTCCACCCAAAGTCTAAACGATACTCCTTAAGAAATGATCACTTTTATTCTCTTAACACATGTTCACTTCTTCCTTACTCGTCGCACTTTCCGAACACCGAACTCTTTCTAGTATAATGCACCATACTTGATCATCGCTTCCGCTTTCCAAAATCTGCGAGTCACTACCTCCAATCTTGGTCATCTTACTAGCCTCAATCTCCTTTAAGGCCATTCCCGCCTTCACGATCCGATTCGTCGAACATATCCACGAACTTATGCAACGATTACCTAAACTTGGGCTTTGCACCGTGATCCTACCATCTGGCGGTACCACCCAGAACTGACCCCACCTTAATCCGGGCTACGGGTTGACCCGCAATACGTCCTCAACCCGACCCTCCGTCGTGCCGAACTCTCTTGCTTCTCGATCCGGAATAATCTCACAACTCAAGTCAGGAAAACCTAGTGGTCTTCTTAGCTCAACTACCCTCTTTCATTTCATACCACTCAGAGACTTATCACACAACTACATCCCACGTATACTATGCACTCTGATAAAGGTCAACACAAACATAATTCTTTTACTCAAGATGGCCTCGCATCTAAGGTTTCTACGTATAAAACTCTAAGGCTCACACTTTCCCTGTCCCCAAACTTACCCTTAAACATGTTTTCTAAACACAATTTTTAACATAATGCTATCTGAACATAATACTTAGCACTTCATCATATCATCTACGCATACTAGTCTCTAGAGGGGTAAGAATATACCTGTACCATCTGCTCCACTCTAATCATAGGCCTGCCCTGCAGGGCGCATAGTTATAGAAGGCGATGAACTCACATCGACTTGGTAGTCGCTGCGTCATTCGCTTGTACCCTCCTATAAGCACGGTCTCGTCACATGGCCCCGACGGCCGCAGTGAAACAAACACCGCAGAAGACGACATTCCCGACGACGCCGCACATCGCGCACACCGGCGGGGGACATGAATCCTGCTAGAACCCGTGTATATCTCAGAAACGAAGCCACGAGCTCGACCAGCTCGAATACCGAACGCCCCAAGATCTGGAGGACCACTGCATCTTGGCGGAGGTACATAACTAGCTCTTCGAGGCGGTCCGCCTCGAAAGTTACCAAGGACCTGTTGTCACCGCCTCTTCTGCTGATCTCGGTCATTCCGTCGACCTCTCCGCGCCTCACATCCAAGTGCATAAGCCTGCATGCGGGCAATGTCCATGCCCGGCTGAAGAGCTACACCCGAACAAGCCTCTGCCAAGTAGTCATCAAGCCCGTGGCGTGGCGGTGCACTCGCCCTCCATGTCGGCTACCAATGCGGACGCATCGAAGCTAATGAGTCAAACTCCACAATGTACTCCCGAACCGTACGCCCGGTCTGCCTCAACATCAAAAATTTGTCGGCCCGAGCCCTTCTCATCTGTGGAGGCAAGAAATGTGCAAGAAATGCCCCTAAGAACTCGCTCCATACGGCTGGAAGTGCATACTCTCCCCGGGACAGCTCCCACGATCAAACCACCGATCGGCAGATCACGCGGCCGATGCGAACCTAAGACCACCGACTCGGTCTCAAGCCTTGATCACTCTACGATCCAGAATCGTCGAATGAACTCGCGGATCATCCTCGTGCCTCGACAGTAGAACTGCGGCGCTACAACTCAAAAGTCTCGTAGCCTCAAACTATCCGATCTAGGGTGAACCATGGTACTATCGAACCGAACTTCGCATCCACCTATCCTCATGTCTTGCCACTATCCCGCCAATAATCGCCATCTCCTTATAACCCATCTCTCTCGCTCCGTGATGTGGACCGGAGGCTCGTGTATCGTTGTCTCAGCCCACCGCCGCGCCCTAAACTCGCTGGGTCAAGCGCGTCGCAAAACTCGTCGTCAAGCACTATCTCGGTAATGATCGGCTCGCGCCGCATTCTCTCAGTATCCTACTAGCGCCTCCTGGCCGCTTGACCATCTGGGCCGGGTTGCCGCGCGGAGGCATAATCGTAAAACGAAATACGTCAGAGGGGTCCAACTTATAACACAGCTCTAAGGCACGATCTCAGAATGAGAAGAATGGAAACCAATCCTAAATGTCCTGCAGCCTCCTGATTATAAATGTGGTGCACAACACATCGATAATCAAGATTCTACTAGACACGGTCTGTAGACACTTTCCGAGGATTAACTACTCTGATACCACTTTTGTCACGACCCGAACCCGGGCCCGTGACTAGTGCCTTACCCTGGGCACCCTAGTGATACAACATCAGAGAAAATCAGCGGAAATAAAACATAAACATGAAACAAGAGATATGATAAATAAACAGGCCAACCAAAACAGTTGTCTTCTGTGTATATATACATAAAAAAAAACCCGAACAGTTATCCTTTTACAAACTCGCCACAGCGATACTACATACCTCTAAGAGTTTTATAACAACAACTATGACGGGACAGGGCCCCGCCATACCCCTGAATGTACAAGACCCTACAGACTCAGGGTAACATACCAAAAGATAAGCCTCCGAAGAAACGGGGCTTCCCAACACGCTGAACTGTGATCCTATGAGCGAGGATCCACAACCGATGTACTTCTACTGCGGCATGAACGCACTTCGGGCGAGGTCAAGATAACAGTACCAAGTATGTGAAATCAAAATATCAGAATGAAATCATAACAGTCTATATAAAACAAGAGACATGTATGATAACAAAACTACGGTTCACAATATAAAAACAGTCACGTCAAGTCAGAGACTCACGCCCTCAAGTCATCCTTCATGCCCGTGGAACTTCTTCCTCACTGCCGGCAGTCTAGGTATAAATCATCGACACGTATAACATGTCTCGCCCATCTCATGGACCTGTCGATCGTATGGAATACATTCCCGCCCATCTCATGGACTCCTGATAGAAACGTGGAATACATTCCGGTCCATCCATGGACTCGGTAGTCGTGGTGAAATACATTCTGCTCATCTCATGAACTCGGTAGTCGGATGGAATACATTCGGTTCATCTCATGAACGCGTAGTCGAGTGAATACATTCGGCTCATCTCATGAACGCGTAGTCGAGTGAAATACATTCCTGCTCATCTCATGAACGCGTAGTCGAGTGAAATACATTCGGTCCATCCTATGGACGCGTAGTCGAGTGAAATACATTCCTGCTCATCCCATGAACGCGTAGTCGAGTGAAATACATTCGGTCCATCCCATGGACGCGTAGTCGTGGTAGTCATAACATTTAAACGCTTCTTTAAGACAGATAAGGTAATACCATATGTTCCTTTTAAAACAACTAAGGTAACATTATGCCCTTCTTTTAAACCAAAACACTTTCCTTCTTAAAGTCAAGTAACAACATTCTTTTCCAAAAGTTCAAGTTTGCCTAATTTCAAATATTCACATTTCTTATTTTGAAAGGTTTCATAGTTCATAGTCTTAATCTTTTAATAACATAATTCTCCTTTTAAAACAGTGAGTAATATATGCCTTATGTGTGAGTAGGTTATCCTTGTTAATAACAATCTTATTAAAGCGACCATGATCTAGGAAATGTAATATCATTTTGTCTCATCTTAGCTTCTATGCAGATGGAGGTTTCTACCGGTTTTCATATAATTAATTAGTCAATACATTTTCCTTTATTAGCGCCGCAAATGGTTTGTTCGACTTTATTCTCATTTCCAAATCAAGAAACATTATTCATTAAAACCAAGTACTCATTACTCACGAATGAGGTTTCACAACTTTTTTAACAAAATTCATATCAAGTCAATTAAGTTAAGTCTCTTATCTTTCAAGATCAAGTCTCTTAACTTCTTCAATCAATAAACCATTCTTTTACCTACATAGAGTCGTTATAACTAACTTCCCATAAAGCTATTATAACACCCTATGTTTTAAACCAACCAAATTCATTTAACACATGTACGTCTACCGTACTACATAGTTTACAAAACATCATGCTAGAAAGGATAGGAAGAGGTTCACATACCTCACGACGATTATCGACAATTAGCAATACGCTCCACAACATCAGAACCTCGCTAGTCTTTTCCACTCTTCAAGTAGAATACGCTACTCGTAGTACTTCCACCTATAATGGCCATAAAACGTCTATCAACTCATAGATCTCTTCGTAGAATATTCTACAGAAAATTCGGCAGCACCTCCCTCCCCCGCAACCACTCAAATCTCCTCCTCTATCGAGGCCGGCTACCAAGCCAACCAGGGGGGGGGGGGTTTACACGTCTAACCGGACGTGTACAATTCTACTTCACAGTAATACTATACAAGTCTCATCAGAATACACCCTATGTAAGTACAGTTCAATTCCTTTTAACATCCTTCTATACAGTGTAATTACAGTCCAATTCTCTTCTTTAATATCCTTCTATGTAATTACAGTTCAATTCTTTTCAATAATCATTCTATATATAGTATACTTCAACTATATATTACTACAACATGTAATTTCCAATTACAATAGAGGGGCAAGATTATTTACCTCGATAAGCCCAAAATTATCCAAGTTTTAATGTCGATCCTGAGCAACGTTTAGCTCCTATTCTGAACGCTCCAACCCGCTCCAAACAACCCTTAGAAGTTCTACACAACTTCTACTTAACACTTCAACCGACTATGAAGATTTTCCTTAGGGTTTCGTTTTTGTGACTGAAGGGAAGTATAATAGTATTTCTGGGCTTTTAGTATAGGTGTAACCTTGGAATACTACAAGGTATTTGGGCCAAGGTATTTTGGAATAGTAACAATACTTGTAGAATACTTTTCTACCAAGGGGGGGTATTTTACGAAAACAACTAGGCAAGTGGGGGTTCGCCGAGGCCTCTCAAGGAGGGGAGGAGGCTTTGGACGAAATCTACACAAAGGGAGGAGTATTTTCCTTGGAATTTCACAAGTGTGGATGAAGAATAAGTCTTGCATTGGAGGGGTATTTATAGGCCAATCAATGGCCAAGATTTAGACAAGTGGTGGGCAAGTGTAGGGTGAAGATTTGGACATGTGTTTGTGGGCCCCACTTGCTCATCTACTACACAAAATATCTACAAAAATATCCTACCAACTCCTTGACCAAAAATCAACACAAAAACGTGCCAAGAACTCCCATGGCTTTGCCGTCCACTTGAGGGCCAAGTGTCGCCCTCTCGTTGGTCCAAAATATTTCATCTCTCGGAAAAATCCGCAAAAACAATAAATGGCATAGCCGTATTTTTCCCTTCGCAAAGTTTGGAAAACGTTTCGTCGGAAAACAATTATTTTTGGTAGTTGTGAACAAAATTTTCGTCCCTTGCCTAATTTAAGGCTCAAATTTTTCTACGTACGCCCTCACGTACATACTCTGGAAATACGGGGTATAACAAGAGTTCTACTGGTCGAGGCCTGAGGATGATCCGCAGGAGTTCATCCGTCAGTTACAGAGGATCATGCGAGTGATCAAGGCTTCGGAGACCGAGTCTGTGATCTTCGGTTCACATAGGCTGCGTGATACTGCAGTCGATTGGTTTGATTCATGAGAGTTATCCCGGGGAGAGCACGCGTCTCCAGCTATTTGGGACGAGTTCTCGGAGGCTTTTCTCACTCACTTCTTGCCTCCGCAGATGAGGAGGGCACGGGCCGACAAGTTTTTGATGCTGAGACAGAGCGCACGCCAGTGAGTACAACATTGAGTTCGATTCGTTGGCTCGATATGTCCTGCGCTAGTAGCAGAATATGGAGGACATGGTGCATCGCCACGCCACCGGCTAGACGATTATATGGCCGAAGTCTTGTGCGGTGTAGCTCTTCACCGAGCATGGACATTACCCGCACGCAGCTCATGCACTTGGATGCGAGGCGAGCGCAGAGGCCGACGGCCGACAGACAGCAGAAAAGGCCGGACGGCAGGTCTTTTGGTAGCTCTGGTGGGCGGCTCGCCAAAGCTAGCCTAGATTTGCACCACACCGTGAGCACTTACACCATCTTCGAGGACGACAGGCCCCGTGACTTCTGACGTCCAGTGGTAGCAGAGGTGCTAACCGACGGACCACCTCCTCTGGTGGCCGATGCGGTAGATCCCATTACGGAATTGTGGTATTGCTCGGAGTTTGTTTGATGCGCCAGCAGGTCACTTTGCGAGCCCGTCCACCGCGGCGCCAGCAGGGTAGGGTCACCACAGGATCTTTCGTCGGTCTTCTTCATCTCCTACGCTACTCGCCGGATGGCGGTACTCGAGGCCGCAGTCGCGCAGAGGTCGTGGCGCGGTCCTGGCTTCTAGCGCCTCGTAATCGCATTTATGCCTTGTCCACCGGCAGACCGTGAGGCGTCGCTGATGTCGCCTGTACTTTATCGCCGTTGTGATGTGTATGCCTTGATAGATCCGGTTCTACTCGTCCTATATATCTCCCTTATTGCTAGTAGGATAGGATAGAGCCCGTGTCCATAGACCCTTTCGAGGTAGCTACGCCATGGTGATTCGGTGGTAGCTCAATGTATATAGAGCTTGCCGGTGACTTTATGCGATCGTCGACTCAGCCGACTTGATAGAGTTGGATATGACCGATTTCGATGTGATCATGGGTATGGATTGGCTAGCTTCTGCTACGCCAATGTAGATCGCAGGAGACGATTGGTACGGTTCCGCCTGTGGAGCCTGCTATCGAGTGGAGGGGAACACTTTATCGCCAAGGGAAAGTTTATTTCCTACCTCAAGGCCGGGAAGATGGTTCGGCGGGTATATTTACCATCTTGTCCGAGTATTTGATCTGAGGCGGCGACACTGCACTACGATCGATTCGGTAGTCGAGAGTTTCGGATGTGTTTCCGCACGACCTCCCGTATCCTCCCGAGGGAGATAGAGTTTTGTATCGATGTCGCGGACACTTACTTATTTCCATTCCGCCATACGTAATGGCACCGCCGAGTTGAGAGAGTTGAAGGACCACCGAGAGATTTCCGGAGAAGCGGCTTCATCAGCCTAGTGTTTCTCCCCGGGAGCGCAGATTGTTCGTGAAGAAGACGGACGCCTTTGCGCATGTGTGTTGATTACGGTGAACAAGGTGACCATTAAGAACGAATACCCTTCCCGTGATTGATGATTTGTTCGACCCGGTTGCAGGCGCGAGATGTTTCTCTAAGATAGACCTACGATCCGTTACCATCAAAGTGCGAGTTAGGAGTCGGATATCCCTAGGATCGTTCGGACCTGACGGCACTATGAGTTTAGGGTCATGTCTTTCGGCTTGACCAATGCTCCGGCGATATTCATGGATTTGATGAACCGAGTGTTCAAACCATTTTTGGATACGTTCGTCATAGTATTCATTGATGACATCTTGATTTATTCTCGCTCGGAGCAGGACCATGCAGAGCATTTGGCGACGATCTTGAGAGTCCTCCGACCAGCAGCTGTACGCTAAGTTTTCAAAATGTGAGTTTTGGTTGGCTTCGTGGCATTTCTTGGGCATATCAGAGGGTGATGGTATTCGGGGATACGCCAAGATCGAGGCATCCAGACTGCCTAGACCTACTACTCCGGCAGAGGTGCGCACTACGGGCCTCGCAGTTATTATCTGCGGTTTGTGGAGAAGTTTGCTTCTATCTCTGCACCATTTACTAGGCTGACTCGAGGCGGCTAAGTTTGATGGACTAATGCTTGGAGCGTGGTTTCGCCATTCTTGAGAGACTGACGACCGCCCCCGTTCTTACTCTTCCAAAGGGTCCAGATGGCTATGTCGTGTATTGTGATGCATCGGGCTTGGATGTGTGTTGATGCAGCAGGGCAAGGTTATAGCATACGCATCCCGACAGCTTAAGAAGCATGAGAGGAACTACCCCACCCATGATTTGGAGTTGGCAGCGGTGATTCACGCCTTGAAGATCTGGAGGCACTATTTGTATGGGGTTCATGTGGATATTTATACGCACCACAAGAGCCTCCAAAGATATCTTCACCAGCAGAGCCGAACTTACGCAGCAGACGGTGGTTAGAGTTACTCAAGGATTACGATGTCGATATCCCGTACCACCCGGGAAGGCCAATGTTGGCGTATGCCCTTAGTCGTAGGTCGATGGGTAGCCTATCGATGTGCGGCAGAGAGGGGCATGGTTCACGATTTACATCGATTAGCGAGCCTCGAGTCCGATTGATTGATTCCGATAGCGGTGGGTTCGAGTTCGAGAGGTTTCGAGTCTTCCATCGTCGGCGAGTGAAGAGGCAACATTGAGGATCCGGTTTGACACGGTATCGTGATACCGCTCTTCGCGGGAAGCGGTCCTTTGAGATAGCACGATGGGGTGCTAAGGTTTGAGGGCGAGGTGTGTTCCAGATATTGCAGGACTTCGGCAGCAGGTTCTAGGGGAAGCACACAGCGCGCGTTACTCTATCCATCCGGGGTCGACAAAGATGTACCACGACCTCAGATCTGTGTATTGGTGGGATGGCCTGAAGAGAGACGTCGCAGAGTTTGTTGCTCAGTGCCCGTGTTGTCAGCAGGTGAAGGTAGAACATCAGAGGCCTGGTGGATTATTGCAGGCGATAGAGATCCCGACCTGGAAGTGGGAGGTGATCAACATGGACTTTATCACAGGATTACCTCGCACTCCGAGGAAGCACGATTCTATCTGGGTTATCGTCGACAGGCTGACGAAATCAGCCCACTTTCTCCCCGTCAGGACGACTTTTTCGGCTGAGGATTATGCCAGACTTTACATCCGAGAAATCGTGAAACTACATGGGGTCCCTATTTCCATTATATCAGATAGAGGAGCTCAATTTACGACTAACTTCTTGAAGTCTTTCCAGAAGGGATTAGGGACGCAGGTGAGCCTCAGTACTGCATTCCATCCCCAGACCGACGGACAGGCAGAGCGCACTATCCAGACACTTAAGGATATGTTGCGAGCCTGTGTTATTGATTTCAGGGGTAGCTGGGAAGATCATTTGCCTCTAGTAGAGTTTGCGTATAATAATAGCTACCACTCCAGTATTCAGATGGCGCCTTATGATGCCTTGTATGGGAGGAAGTGCAGATCGCCGATAGGCTGGTTTGATGTGGGCGAGGTGCGCGAAGTGGGACGGACACTGGTTCAAGCAGTGGATAAGGTAAAGCTTATCCGAGAGCGATCGACACTCGAGTCGACGAAGTCGTATGCAAATCATCGCCGTCGGATCCGGAGTTCGAGGTTGATGATTGGGTTTTCCTGAAGGTGTCACCCATGAAGGGTGTGATGAGATTCGGGAAGAAAGGGAAACTCAGCCCAAGATATATTGGGCCGTATCAGATTGTCCGCAGGGTAGGCAAGGTTGCCTATGAGTTGGATCTGCCGTCCGATCTTGAGGCAGTGCATCCGGTTTTTCATGTTTCTATGCTGAGGAGATGTATCGGGGATCCATCTAGGGTACACCCGATTGACGATGTCCAGGTGACCGAGGGGTTATCGTATGAGGACATTCCCATAGCGATAATCGATCGTCAGGTTAGGCGTCTGCGGACAAAAGACGTGGCTTCCGTCAAAGTCTTATGGCGGAACTAGAACAGAGAGGAGATGACATGGGAAGCAGAGGAGGACATGAGACAGAAATATCCCCACCTATTCCCCACACCTCGAGGTAACTCCCTTTCATACTGGCTAATTTAAAATATCACCTGTACTTAGATATTCCATTGTGACCATATGTGGCTTTTTGATTGTTCAATTTATGGGGGACTATGTCATATCTAAGTTGTGGAATCTTGAAGGAACATTCGGGACGAATGTTTCTAAGGGGGGGAGAATGTTATGCCCCGTAGTTCTGGAGTACGTATGTGAGGACGGACGTGCGAATGTATAAGCCCTAATTAGGTTAAGAATAAAATATGTTGGACCAATAGGAGGGCGACATGTGTCACCCCTAGGAAGGGCATGATGGACAAGGCAAGTGGTCAAAGTCTTGCAAGATATTTGTGGGGCAAGTAGACGAGAGGTGATGGACTAGTTTCATATTACATGAATTATGACATTAAGTATACGAAAGTCTTATAATGAGATATGAAATTTAAGTGAACTGAGATCAAGAGATTAACCATAATTAATTAATTATGGGATTGATTATTAATTGGGGGGGGGGGGGGGGGTAATTGGGCCATTACGTGTAAGCCTCTAGGTAGATCACCTAATTGACTAGCTAAAGTTATATTAGGTGGTGGTAATTGACGAGGGGTTAAATAGGATAGTGGAAGACTAAGTCATGAGGATTAATTAATTACTTATCTACAAGTGTTTCACGTCTTATATATAGGAGCAAAACGAGAAATATGAGCCTCCTCCTTAAGTCATTTTTTTTTTGTTTTAAAAAAAAGGGGGATACATTTCATTTCACTTTGGTTTGAAAAGAAATGATTAGAAGAAAAACGTTGAGCAACTCTTGGTGAAACATTCAACAAGTTCTTCAACATTTCATTTTAATAAACCTTTCATGCCCCTACATACTACAATCCTTTTAAACATTTTAAGCCTTTCACGTTTTTCAAAGTAATGCTACAGAGACTTTAGCCTTTGGAATTTCTCGGACAAATCCTTATTTTGGTTAAAGTTTGCTCCACGTATCAAGGTTGACATACTACGTTTGGGCGGGTAATCCCCTTCTTTTATTTTATTGTTATTGTTATTATGAAGGCGAGATAGTAAACCGCGTTACCGTTTGGGCGTAATCCCTTCTTTTATTTTATTGTTATTATGAAGGCGAGATAGTAAACCGCGTTACCGTTTGGGCGCGTAATCCCCTTCTTTTACTTATTGTTATTTTGAAGGCGAGATAGTAAACCGCGTTACCGTTTGGGCGCGTAATCCCCTTCTTTTACTTATTATATTTATGAAGGAGAGATTGTTAATCGCGTTCCGTTTGGGCGTGTTATCCCCTTCCTTACTAATCGAAAGTAATGCGTCTTATTTATGGCACGCCAATCAAGTATCGCTTTATTAAAAATGAAGAATTGAGTAAAAACGGGGGAAGTGCTGCCCAATTTTCCGTAGACTAAGAGAAGTCTCACTTAGAAGAATTCCACGAAAAACTAGAGGTTAATAGTCGTGTTTTGACTATTATAGGTTGACACTTTGCACGCGACATATCCGACTTGGCAAATGGGTTTAAGCCGAGGAGGTATGTGATTCTTCCTATTCCTTTGAGCATGATATTTTCCAAATATATATATAGTACGGTAGACGTACGGGTATTAAACTAAACTTGGCTTCACTTTGATGTCCTTGAACTTGAGTTCTAATTAATAAGAATCTTGAATATTTCAAAAGAAATATGAATCATTTTTTGGAAGAAAAATAATACTTGGGTTTTTATAAAAAGCATAGGTGTTATACTAGCTTTATGGGAGGTTAGGTATAACGACTTAAGAAAGATAAGAAAACAATTTGTACTACTTGTTTATCAAATGCTTGAAATATTGTCTGAAAGTATGGTAAGTTGGTTTGATAGACATGTTATGATACCTCGTGTGTTAGTATCTTGTGACGCTTACGTAAGTAGGTTATTCTTGTTATGCTTATATTGTTCAACGATTAGTCGTTGTGTTTGATTCTTGTGATAATTGTATAAAGAGGTTGTTGCTATTGTGCTTATGTTGTTTAAACGATAAGCCGTTATGTTAGTATTATACCACTCACCTCTTGACATGTTATACCGGGGTTGTCGCCCCGATGCGAGGGATGCCTCATGCGGGTCCAGGGGACCTATGCGGAGCTACGGGAGTTCCAGGTTAGTGTGCGAGGAATACCTCATGCGGTCTATATGGCCATGAGGACTACGAGAGTCCAGGACGATGCCGAGGAGTAGCTACCCTCGATGCGAGAAATACCTCATGCGGGCCTAGGTGGCCTATGCGGACTACGGAAGTCCAGGATTAGGCATGCATAATGATACTATGGGCGATTGGCCTTGCTTCGATCATTCGCGGCCTAGAAAAGACCTGTTACAGTTTACCTATTATTGCTCTTGTTTGTGATGTGGCACTATGTGCGGTTACATTGGTTGTTTCGTACATATTTGTAAAATTGGTCTTAAAATGATATGCTTTCATTTAAAGTACTTTACAGTTTCACATACTTGGTACCTGTTGTACTGACCTCCTTCGGGGGGCTGCGTTCATGCCACAGGTAAGGGAAAGCAGGTGCTAGATCCGCATCCTTAGGATCTTTGCTTTGGTGTCAGGAGCTCCATCTTCTCCGGAGGCTCGACTTTTGGTATGGTTCTCCCTGGTGTTGTAGATATATGTACATTCAGGGTATGGCGGGGCCCTGTCCCGACATAGTTGTTCACTTTCTTAGAGGTCTGTAGGCCTATTGTACAGTTGGGATGTAACTGCCAGACTTGGTTTATATATATATGCCGAAAGGCGACTTTTTCTCAGATAAACTGTGTCTCATTTTACATTTGTTTCATGTCTTGTTTTTATATTCCGCTGATTACTCTGATGTATGACTACTTGGGTGCCCGGGTAAGGCACGATCCACGCCCTAACGGGTCGTGACAAGTTATTGATGACTTCGAGTTAACGAAGTCGTATGATAATCGGCGTCAACACTGGAGTTCAGTGCCGGTGGGTTTTCTTAAAGGTACCACCGAAAGCGGCGTGACGAGATTTGGAAAGCAGGGAAACTTAGCCCGAGGAACTTTGGCGCCAGATCATTTGGAGAATAGGCCGTTGCCTATAAGTTAGCTTTGTCGTCCGACGTAGAGGCAATACGTCCGGTCTTTCATGTTGCTATGTTCTAAAAGTATCGAGATCCATCCAGAGTGTTCCCGAATGATAACCAAGTTGAGATAGTAACCACGAGATTTTGGAAACTAAAGCACAATGTGTGGTAAGTTATCGGGAAGAGTTCGAGTGTTCGGGAAGGTACGACGAGTAAGGGAAGAAAGGCGGGGGTTAAGAGAATAGAAGTGATCAATTCTTATGTGAAGTAAAGGTGCGAAGAAAGTATCCTTTGGACCATGGGTGGAAGTTTTTGTGTTGTTATACACGTTAGAGGTGATTCCTTGTGAACTTGGATTTAAGCATTTGCGCGTGTTGTGTTATGGCCATGCGTGGCATTTGCAAACTGTTTAAGTTGAGGAACTTTATCGTTATCTGTCTTGAGAAGGAATATTCGGGATGAATGTTTCTAATGAGGGGAGAATGTTATACCCCGTATTTTCAGAGTATGTATGTAAGGACGTACGTACAATTTTGTAAGCCCGAATTATTGTTAAGGACGAAATTGTGCACATCCACGAAAAAGATTTGTTTTTCCGACGGAAAATTTTCCGAATAAAGGAATTTTACGTTTTCAGGAATTTATTTATTTTGGATTTTTCCGAGAGATGAAATATTTTGGACCAACGAGAGGGCGACATGTGTCACCCTCAAGTGGACGGTTGGTAGACGAATTGGAAGGCTCATTTTACACGTTTTTTTCATTATAAAGGCTTAAAACATTTGGTCAATGTTTGCTAGATATTTTGTGGGTAGATAGATAAGGTGGGACCCACACAACACTTGTCCAAATCTCATCCACACACTTGCTTGAATCTTGGCCATTGAAGGCTATAAATACCCCCCATTAGTTGAAAGATTTCTTCATCCCTTAAATATTTTCCAAGTCTAAAAATCCTTCCCTCTTAGAAGAGCTCTCGCCCAAACACATTCCCTTCCTAAGTAGTGCTAGCCAAACACCCCCTTTTGGTTGAAAAGTATTCTCCAAGTATTAGCACTATTCCAAAATACCTTAGCCCTTATACCTTGTAGTATTCCAAGGTTATCTCTATACCAAAAGCCCGAAAATACTACTTTATTTCCTTTAGTCACAAAACGAAACCCTAGGAAAATCTTCATTGTTGGTTGAAGTATTATGTAGAAGTTGTATAGAACTTCTAAGGGTTTCTTGGAGCGAATTGGAGCGTACAGAATAGGAGCTAAACCTTGCTCAGGATCGACTTTAATCTTGGATAATTTTTGGCTTATCGAGGTAAATATCTTTGTCCTTCTATTGTAATTGGAGATTACATATCGTAGTAGTTTAGAATTGAGTATAAGATATAGAAGGATGGTATAATAGAAGAGAATTGAACTGTACTTACATTGGGTCAGACATGAGACTTGTGTAGCTTTACGGCAGGGAAGTCTTGCCCAAATTTCCGTAGAAATAAGAACCTTCGCTTAGAATATTCTCTGAGTAGTCTAGACGTTGATAGACGTATTTGACTATTATAGGTTGATACTCTGCGCGACATATTCGACTTGGCGGTGGATTTCGCGAGGAGGTATGTGATTCTTCCTATCCTCTCGAGCATGATATTTTAAAATATATATAGTACTAGACGACGTGTGTTAACCGATCGTGGTTTTACTTGATGTCTTTTGACTTGAGTTTTAAATAATAAGAATCTTGAAGTATTTCAAAAGAATTATGAATCGTTTTGAAGAGTAATACTTGGTTTTAAAAGCTTAAGAGTTATACTAGCTTTATGGGAAGTTAGGTATAACGACTTAAGAAAGATAAAAGGAAGTTTACTTAATTTTTATGAAAGCCTTGTATTGATTTGAGAAATGAGAATAAGTATCGAACAAACCATCGCAGCTTAATAAAGGAAAATGTATTGACTAATTAAGTATTATTAAAACCAGTAGAAACCTCCATCTGCATGGAAGCTAAGATAAGACAAAATTGTATTACATTTCCTAGATCATGGCTGCTTTAATAAGATCATTAATAAACAAGTTTTGATTTTCTTAAAATTTCAAAGTAAGGACTTGTTTTATAAAAGACAAAGACTTGAAAATTTGAAGTGTTTTCGTTTAAAAAGGAAGGCATGCTTTTGTCTTAAGTTGGTTCAAAAAGAAGGTAGGAAGATTGTTTTGGTTTACTTAAAAAGATAGTCACTCTATTTGATACTACGGGTATCGTGTGACTCTTGTGAAAGAAACGGATCTTTTTAAAGAGTTAATATATGAAGTACTTTGGGGATAAAAACCCGAACTTGTTGACATAAAATAGAAAGTACCTTGTGTGGATAACTTGACTAGGTTGGTTTGTGATAGCCTTGTAATACTTTCTTGTTGGTTTGATAAGTAAACATGTTAGGATGCTACGTGTGTTAGTGTCTTGTGATGTTTGTGTAAAGGGGTTTCCCTTGTTGTTCTTATGTTGTTTAACGATAAGCCGTTATATTAGTATTGTACCACTCACCTCTTGACATGTTATACCGGGGGTTAAGCTGCCCCCCGATGCGAGGTATACCTCATGCGGTCTGTGTGACTATGATTCGAGAATACCTCATGCGGGTCCAGGGGATCCTATGCGGAGCTACGAGAGTTCCAGGTTAGTGTGCGGTCTATGTGGCCATGCGGTCTATGTGGCCACGCGGACTCACGAGTCGGGGCGATGCCGGCGAGTAGCTACCCTCGACGCGGGAATACCTCACGCGGTCTAGGTACTCACGCGAGTCGCGGTGAGTTCGTGATTTGACGCGCACATTGATACCGAGGGCGAGTGGCGGCCTTCGACATGTAGTGCGGTCTAGAAAGACCTCGTGATACGATTTTATAGCATTGTTGGTACCGTGGGTTTTAGTAGTCGGCTATGCCTTCGCATTTAACCCGCATGCTTTATTATGACACAGTGGGACACGTGTTCATGTGTATTCCTTGGTGCTTTTATATCATGGATCGCGGTGAGGAAGGAATTCCACGGGCATGATTGATATTGTGGGCATGAGATCCATGGTTATATTTGAGTGATGACTTTAAGGCGTGAGTCACCGACTTGATACGATCGCTACATATTGTGTATCGTAAATTGGTTATCATATATGTCTTCTGCTTTATATATACTATTATGATTTCATTTACGTGATTTTCGATTCACATACTTGGTACTGTTATCGACCTCCTTCGGGTGCGTTCATGCCGCAGTAAGGTACACGATTGTTGATCCTCGCTCATAGGGTCACAGTTCAGCGTTTTGGGAAGCTCCGTGTCTCCGGAGGCTTATCTTTGGTATAGTCCCCTGTCGTTGTAGGTACTTACATTCAGGGGTATGGCGGGGCCCTGTCCCGTCATTGTTGTAATACATTCTTAGAGGTCTGTAGTACTGTTGTGGGCAGAGTTTGTAAAAGGGATGTAACTGTTCGGGTTCAAGTTTATATATATATATGCCGAAAGGCAACTTTTCTCAGATAAATTGTTTCTCACTTCATATTATTTCATGTCTCATTTTATATTCCGCTGGTTACTCTGATGTATGTCTACTTGGGTGCCCGGGTAAGGCACCAGTCACGGGCCCGGGTTCGGGTCGTGACAACTCTTACCCCTGGTCTGACTTAAATTTTTACTACCCGAGAAGACCTTATATATCTAAGGTCTCGGTGGTTATCAACATTCCTAGGCTCACAATTTCCATGCTCCAAGCCTAACTTATCAGTCCCCCTGTAAACGGGTACAAAAACTTCTCAATATACTATAATCGTGTTGTCTTTTCCATAACAACCATACTTACTCCATACGGATCTCACCCGTACCATTCTCGTAATCATACCATGTAGCTTAATCTATTAACATAGTCTTCCATTAAGTCCCTTAATTAAACTTCTTAAGGGTCCATTTCCTTCTCAGACAACTCATCATCTCCTAATTATCTAAAATTAGTACGTAAAACCTTGATGACAATTCATTAAACTGTTTCATACCTTCCCGGTATTTATTTAGTCCTTACCAATTCCTGTTAATCCATAATCGTTCTAGGCAACACATATGTGACCCTCATACATAAATATGTATAGCTGTATGTCACAATAAACCTATACTACAAATATTACCAACCTGGATACGCAATCCCCATAATCTTTTCTGGGTCACTGCTGTCTTTCTCGTAGCTGCAAACAACATAACTTGTTAGGGAGAGACGACCCTAACCACACAGCTCTATCGCACGATCTCAGAGTGAGAAGAATGGAAACCAATCCTAAATGTCCTGCAGCCTCCTGGTTATAGATGTGGTGCACAACAAACCGATAACCAAGACTCTACTAGATACGGTCTGTAGACACTTTCCGAGGACTAACTGCTCTGATACCACTTTTGTCACGACCCGGCCCCGGGCCCGCGACGGTAGGGCACCCCTTACATGTATACATCAGAGAATAGCAGCGGAACATACACAACTCAAAAAAAAAAATACTTAGACATTAAAATAAATAGGCTAGCCGATAAGGCCACCTTCCGTAAAATATACATAATAAAACAGTACATTTTTTTCTTTACAACTCAATCCACAAGACATGACTACAGACCTCTAAGAATAACAACTGTGGCGGGACAGGGCCCCGCCATACCCCTGAATGTACAACAACCGACAATACCGCCAATCACACTCTCACCATCACTCAGTGGTATACGTACAAATATTAGTAAGCGATGTCAACATTTAATGAACAATTCATTGTGATGATATTATTATATTTAAAAAAACAAAATCTAGACTATTAAACACAATTTAGTGTTAGTTTCTGTCAATTTATGTATTCATATGTTATTTCTTATTTTTGTATAATGTATATTTAGTATAATTTTCCGACCAAGTAGAGTTGAATGACACCGCTTAACCAAATTAATTAGGTGGCTCAGCCGTCACCTATTAGTATAAAATACATTCAGGGGTATGGCGGGGCCTTGTCCCGTCACAGTTGTTATGTAAACTCTTAGAGGTCTGTAGTCATATATTGTGGGTCACTTTAAAAAAAAAAAATAGAGGTAACTGCTTTTGGATTTGTTTATATCCGGGACAGGGCCCCGCCATACCCCTGAATGTACAAGAACCTACAACTCAGGGAACACATACCGAAGAATAAGCCTCCGGAGAAACGGAGCTTCCCAATACGCTGAACTGTGATCCTATGAGCGAGGATCAACTACAGGTACTCCTACTGCGGCATGAACGCAGCTTCTGGAAGGAGGTCGACAACAGTACAGTATGTGAAATCAAAATATCTGCAGTTAAATCATAACAGTCTATATAAAGCAGGAGACATGTATGATAACCAAAATACAGTACGCAACATAAAAGTAGCGGCCGTGACTCACGCCCTCAAAGTCATCACTCACTCTATAACTATGGGTCTCACGCCCACAACATCAATCATGTTTGCATCATGGCCGCATGCCGGAGTGACGGCGGTGCATATGTCCATGATGCAACAATAATAATGCCGCACGGCCACATGCCCCGACTCGTGACGGCGTATGTCCATGTAACATCAACAACAATATACCGGGTGGTCAACCTCGCCGCACGGCCACATGCCCCGACTGCAGACGGCAGACACGCCATGTAACAATAATAACCATATATCGGGTAATCAACCCCGCCGCGTGACCACATGCCCCGACTCGTGACGGCAGACATGCCCATGTAACAATAATAATGGAAGCATACGTGGAATCTTCCACACCGCCAGACGCCCAAGTAAGCTCTCAACAAGTCAACCGACTCCATCGAGACGCCAGAGTATAGAAACACAATTCTTGCACAACAAAGGCTACCACAACAAGCATAGGCGAAGTTACACAACAACAAGCATAGGCAAGTTATACAACAACAAGCATAGGCAAGTTATACACAACTCAAGGTACTTCCATTTTATATCAAAGTCCGGTTTTAACTCAAAGTACTACGACGTTAAATTCCTTTTAAAGAGATCCATTCCTTTTATAAAGGTCACCCGATACCCGTAGTATAAAAATAGAGTGACTCACATTTTTAGGTAAACCAAAACACTTTCCTTTTCAACAACATTCTTTCCCCTAAAGTTCCAGTTTGCCTAATTTCAATTACTCAGGTCTCTTTATTTTAGAAAAGTTTCATAGTTCATAGTCTTGATCATTTAAGAATATAATTCTCTTTTAAACAATCTGAGAAACATATGCCTTATATGAGTGTAGGTTATTCTTGTTCATAATCAATCTTATTAAGCAGCCATGATCTAGGAAATGTAATATCATTTTGTCTCATGTTAGTTTCTATGCAGATGGAGGTTTCTACTGGTTTTAATAATACTTCATTATTCAATATATTTTCCATTATTAACGCTGCAGTGGTTTGTCGATACTCATTCTGATTTCCGAAATCAGTAAAACATTTCTCCTTTTAAAAACCAAGTATTCATTACTCACAAATGAGGTTTCACACAAAATTCATATTAATTCATTCAAGTCAAGTCTCTTATCTTTTAAGATCAAGTCTCTTAACTTCTAAAAATCAGTAAACCATTCTCTTTACCACTCTTAAGACGTTATACCTAACTTCCCATAAAGCTAGTATAACTCTTATGTTTTCAAAACCAAGTATTTCTCTTCTTTCAAAACGGTTTCTTAATATTTGAAATACTTCAAGATTCTTTATTATTCAGGCTTAAGTCAAAAGACATTGCCGTAACACTACATTCAGTTAACACACGTACGTCTACCGTAATATATATAGATTCCTTTAAAATACTTCAAGATTCTTATTATTCAGGCTTAAGTCAAAAGACATTGTCGTAACACTACATTCAGTTAACACACGTACGTCTACCGTAATATATATAGATTCCTTTAAAATACTTCAAGATTCTTATTATTCAGGCTTAAGTCAAAAGACATTGCCGTAACACTACATTCAGTTAACACACGTACGTCTACCGTAATATATATAGATTCATTTAAAATACTTCAAGATTCTTATTATTCAGGCTTAAGTCAAAAGACATTGCCACACGTACGTCTACCGTACTATATATATATATTCTTTTAAAATACTTCATGCTCAAGAGTATAGGAAGAATCACATACCTCGCGACGATTATCGACTATAAGCAAAACGCTCCACGGCCATAACCCGGCTAGCCTTGTCCACCTTCCAAGTAGCACATGCTACTCGCAGAACATTCAACCAATAAAGGTTATCACCATCAGAATACAGTCCTATGTAAGTACAGTTTAATCTTCTACTTAATTCTTCTGATGTGATTTCAGTTCAAGTCTATTCTGTAATATCCTTCTATTACAGTTCAATTCTCTTCTATGAATCTTATATTCATTTCTATACAACTACAGTATGTAATTTCCAATTACAATAGAAGGACAGTAGTATTTACCTCGATGAGCCCAAAATTATCCAAGTTTAATGTCGCTCCTGAGCAACGTTAAGCTCCTACTCCGTGCGCTCCAACCCGCTCCGAACAACCCTTAGAAGTTCTACGCAACTTCTACTTAACACTTCAACCGACTATGAAGGTTTTCCTTAGGGTTTCGTTTAGTGGCTAAAGGAAAGTATAATAGTATTTCCGGGCTCTACGTATAGAGGTAACTTTGGAAAGTACTACAAGGTATATGGGCCAAGGTATTTGGGCATTATAACAATACTTGGAGATTATTTCTCGACCACGGGGGGGGGGTGTATTATACGAGAACAACTAGGCTAGGAGGTACCCTGCCAGAACACTATAGGGGGACCTCTCGCCAAAGCTTCTCAAGGGTGGGAGGGCTTTGGACGAAACACAACTCTCAAAGGGGGGGGGGGATTTTTAGACTTGGAAAATGATTTTAGGATGAAGAAGTTCATCAACTTAGGGGGGTATTTATAGGTCAAGCAATGGCCAACCAATGGCCAAGATCAAGCCAAGTGCCATGCAAGTGTAGGGTCAAGATTTAACCATGTGGACCTTATCCATCTACCACGCCAACTTGCACAAAATATCCTACCTAACCCATTGCTCCTTCGTCCATTACGCCACACTCTTCCAATGTGAGGGTGACACATGTCACCCTCCCGTTGGTCCAAAATGTTTCGTCTCTCGGAAAAATCCGCAAAAATAATAAATGACATAGCCGGAATTTTCCCTTCGTAAGTTTAGTAAAACGTTTCGTCGAAAAACGATTCTTTTTGGCACTTGTGCCCAAATTTCGATCCTTGCCAAACCTTAAGGCTTAAATTTATATCGACGCCTCACGCATACTGCGGAAATACGGGGTATAACATTCTCCCCTCCTTAGAAACATTCGTCCCGAATGTTCCTTCTCAAGACGGATAACGATAAAGTTCCTCTAACAAGTTGCCAACGCCACACCTGGGCACGAAATAACACACGTTCTCTTCCTTCCTTACTCGCCGCGTGCCCTTCGAACACTTGAACTCTTCTAGTATAATGCACCACACTTGACCATCGCTCAGTTCCCAAAACTTTGGAGTCACCACCTCCAAACTTGGTCATCTTACTAGCCTCAATCTTCCTTAAGGCCATTCCCGGCCTTCACGATCCGCTTCTGGTCGAACACACCCACGAACTCATACGATGGTCAACTAAACTTGGGCCTAGCACCCTCGTGACCCTACCACCTGGCGGGACCACCCAGAGCTGACCCAACCCCAAAACAGGTCGCGGGTTGGCCCGCAACATGGCCCCAACTCGACCCACTTAACGCATCAAGCTCTTGTTTCCCGATCCGTAACAATCTTACCTATACAGGTCATGAAAGCTACCGCAATTACTCCACGTATACTTATACATTCTGACAAAGATCACCCGCAAAATCTTGTACTCAAGACGGCCTTACATCTAAGGTCTCAATTGTAATATTCTAAGGTTCATCATTTTCTCACCCCCAGGCTTACCCTTTTACACTAACCAGGTTTCTAAATCACATTTTAGCACAAAGCTATCCGAACATAACACTAAACACATCATCATAACATCAATACATACAAGTCTCTAGAGGGTTAAGGATATACCTGAAAATAGGCGGTTCAAAGGACCGCTAAAACTGGGAACTTCCACCGCGACCTCTGCCGTGGCCTGCCGGTGTATGAACATCCTGCCTAGCTATGGAAGGTGAAGAACCCGCAACTAATCCCGTAGTATGTGCTATCCTACCAGCGCTACCCCTGGTCGGACAGTCTCTCGCCAGATGGCCCTGTTGGCCGCAAAAATAACAAGCTCCCTTGGTACCACGACACTCCCCGAAATGCGGTCTACCACATCGACCACACCGAGGTAGGGTGATCGACGGCCCACACCCCTACTCCCCTGGAAATCTGAACCCCTGGAGCTCTGACCTACTCCTGAATCCCCCGGATGCCCTGAAGGTTG
The DNA here is from genome assembly GCA_029844215.1 of Przewalskia tangutica. NCBI lineage: Eukaryota > Viridiplantae > Streptophyta > Magnoliopsida > Solanales > Solanaceae > Przewalskia > Przewalskia tangutica. The sequence continues at coordinate 74,933,857 of CM056727.1, forward strand.
TGGAGGACCACTCTGCACTGGCCGAGGTACAAAACTAGTATGCTGCTGAGGTGGTCCGCCTCGAAAGTCACCAAAGGACCCTGTTGTTCTGGCCCTCTTCTGCTGATCTCGTCATTCCGCCGACCTCTCCGCCTCCTCACACCCAAGTGCATAAGCTCGCACGCGGCAATGTCCATGCCCGGTGAAGAGCTACACCAACAAGCTCGCCAAGTAGTCATCTAACCCAGAACGTAGCGGTGTACTCGCCTCCATATCGCTACTACGGGGGCATACCGAGCCAATGAGTCGAACTCACATTGTACTCCAATCAGACGCTGCTCGCCTCAACATCAAAAATATGTCGCCCGAGCCCTCCTCATCTGCGAGGCAAGAAATGTGCAAGAAATGCCTCAAAACTCGCCCCAAACGGCCGAAGTGCATTCTCTCCCGACAGCTCCCACGAATCAAACCACGATCATGCGGTATCACGCACCGATGCGAACCTAGACCACCGACTCGGTCTTGAAGCCTTGATCACTCTCATGATCCGATGAATCGCTTGATGAACTCCTGCGGATCATCCTCGTGCCTCGACCAGAAATCGGGCGCTACATCTCGTAAAGTCCCGTAGCCTCAAACTATCCGATCTTGGGTGAACCATGGGCGCACGGAATCGCTGCGCCCAAATTTATCCTCATGTTCGCCACGATCCCGCCAAGAATCGGGCCATCTCTTTGTACCCCAACTCTTCTTCCCAGTGCTGGACTGGGCGCAGTATCGTGGTCTCATCGACCCATCGCCGCGCTCTAAACTCGCTGGGCCGGGCGGAGTCGCAAAACCCGCCGTCAAGCACTGCCTCGTAATGACGCTCGCGCCAGATTTCTTCAGACTGTCACGACCCACCTCGGATCGCATCGCGCCTACTCGGGCACCTTTCGTGTAATCATCGAGAAAATCAGCGAACATACATGAAACTTAAAAATAAAACATCGTAAGTAAAACAACAGTTAGCCGATAGTGGCTACCTTCGAACATATATAAATACAACCAAGCGGTTGCCTCATTTCTTTTACAAATCGACCCACAAAATGTGAATACGCACTTAAGAGTTTTGACATAACAATCGTATGGACAAGGCCCCGCTGCACTTCAATACACATAAATGTGACAACTCAAACACTGAGCCATCTCAACTTGTCAACCGGATCCTAAGCTCGCGGATCCACAATCGTACCTAAACTCGCGGCATTTAACGCACTTCGGCGGGTCGATAACAAAAATTTAATATGGAACATAATATAACGTACAGTAAACAAATCATAACTGTACAAAAGAATGACAAGGACAAGTATAAAAATACTTACCAGATCCTGCCGTGTCATTACCACTTATGAACTTAATCGTACCTTACTATCCTTTCCATTCCCAATAAAAGTTATAGTCACATTCTTACGTACATTATTTAGAAAAAGAATCATTAAGTTCATTACCATATAACTTACTTATCTTTCATAACATAGTCCGGCCCACTACGGAGGGACACATATACTGCCCGGCCCAATCTGGGACGCGATCAAGTCACACTAATATCAAAGCATGCCCGTGGAATCCCCCATCACTGTCGACAGCTATTAGTGTAAAATATAACCATGTGACGCGCCCGTGGCATCCCACCTCACTGTCGGCGTACACATACACAATACATATATATATATCCTGCCCGTGGAATCTCACATCATCGCCGATACCAGTGGTATAATAATACACCAATAGGCATACATGAACACCAAGTCCCACCTATGGTATAGCGTCTTGGGGTCTACCTCACTTATACTCTTACCCGAGAAGGTGGTAAGCGGTGGTATAGCATCTTGGGTCTACCTCACTTATACTCTTACCGAGAAGGTGGTATAACGTCTGGGCTTGCCCTCATTTATACTCTTACCCTATCTCGACCTGGCCACAAAAACACATAAAGCAGGTGGTACAGCCTGGGGTTTACCCTCACTTATACTCTTACCACGAGAAGGTGGTATAACGTCTGGGCTTGCCTCATTTATACTCTTACCCTATCTCGACGACCATCAAACAAGACATAAGCACTACCATGTCTTTTATAAAATCCTGGAATTTAACCCAAGTGCTACAAATAACGGAAGCATACCCGTGGAACCCCACATCACCGCTTCGACGTCCCAAGAACTTACAACAAGACATCCGACCTTCAACCGAGAGTCGCGACAACTTAATAAAACATAATACTTGCACTCAAAGGCTATTACCAGACATATAGGCAAGTTCTCAATTAACCAAGCCAAAGTACTTATCAAGGCACACATAGGATAATTCTCATTTTATCAAGCCAAAGTACTAATCAAGGCATACATAGAATAATTCTCTTTAACAAGTCAAAGTACTACATACGACATTCTTTTATAAAAGACTCTTTCTATGTAAAGCTCCAAGATACTAACACCGTAGTATCAAGTCCTATTCACCTTTCAAGACAAGTCACAATACCTTTTTAGAAATACAAACACCGCTTTCTAAAACAAGTGACTTCTTTTATTAAAAGCCTTAAGCAATTGGTACCTTTAAACCAATTTGTCGCTCCTTAATACAAGTTATTCCTTTGATTACGTTATTAGAGAAAACCATTCTCTTATCCTTCCATAAAGCCGTTATAACCCACTTCCCATAAAGCCGTTATAACCCTTTATGGTTTTAGATAAACTCATTCCTTTTATAACTAAGAGATTTATACTTTCAAATCAAATCTCTTAACTTTCAAAATACATCAAGTCTCTTAACTTTTTAGAAAACAAGTTTCAAAGTCTTAAAAGCTTCATACGTAAACTCTTTTAAAATTTGTAACAAATCTTTAGTCTTGTCGTGAATAAGTTATACTTATTTATAACGATCTTATTCAAGTAGCCATGATCTAGAAAATGTAATACAATTTTGTCTTATCTTAGCTTCTATGCAGATGGAGGATTTCTACTTGTTTTAACATAATGGATTGTCATTACATTTTCCGTTATTAACGCCGCATGGCTTATTCGATACTTATACTCATTTGTGCCGTAAATTAGCCAAATCAACTCGACTTTTTATATAAAACCTTAGGCAATTGATGCCGTAAAATCAAGTTGCCTTTTACATAGTCAAGTCATTTATCTTTCCATAAGGCAAATATAACTAACTTCCCATAAAGCCGTTATATTCACTTTATACCTTAGCCATAAACAATTTCCTATCCAAGGGACTTATACGTTTAAAACGGGACAAGTATCACATACTTTAAAACTCTTCAAGTCCCTTAACTTTAAAATCAACTTAAGACATCCTTACTATTTTCAAAGAAGTGAGTTAATCTCCTAACCCACCCCACTTGGCATCACATAAAACAAGTAAAGAATGTCATAGTTCAGTATGTCTACCGTACTACATACGTGCAACTAGTCATGCTCAAAAGATAGGAAAAGTTCTACATGGTAATTCACATAACTACCTCTTAACTTCTAAGAGTAAGGAAACATGAAAGGATACCACAAGTATATTCCATACATAGAATCATGCCAAAGGAAGGAAGAGGTTCACATACCTCGCGATTTATCGACAAATAGCAAAATGCTCCAAAGTACTCCAACCTTGATAGCTAGTCCATTCTCCAAGTAGGATACACTATACTTAGTACTTCAACCTATAAGGGTGACAATATGTCCATGAACCTTTTACTTCCAACGCAGAATCATTCTAAGTGCTAAGTCACTAATCCTACGGAAAATCTGGACAAAGACCTCCTTTGTTTCTACTAACTTTGCCACCTTTTCAAGGTCGAATACAATAACCAAACAGCCCCAATTGGCTCACAATTAAGTAGAAGATAGTCCAATACAAATGACTAACTAAACAAATTCCCAATTGGCTCACAATTAAATAGAAGATAGTCCAATACAAATGACTAACTAAATGTTCTAATTGGCTCACAATTAAATGTAAGATAGTCCAATACAAATGACTAACCAACTACTACAAACTACAAGTCCAAAATCGGCCACCTTGAGTTCAACCAAACTAATTCTTATCCAATTTCCATTTCAAACCAAAATGGTAGCATAATAAGATATCAAGTCGCATTTGGTTAGTACTACCATAAGCTTCAAGTCAATAACATGCGACGATTCTAACAACGATCAAATTGTAATCCAACTTAACATGGCCTACATTTCATTTCGAATTTCAAAGACTACAATCGATCTATAATCCTTATAAACTTCAACACATATGCTTCATGCTAGTAAAATGTAAGGCTAACAACAATACATAATCTTGTAACACTTAAAGAGAACAAAATTATACCTCAACGAATCTCAATCTAACTTCCAAATCCGAAGTCGCTCCTTATCAACTTAGAGCCTCTTCAAGACACTTCAATCCGCTACTTGAGACCCTTAGAACAATACCAACAACTTTCCTTCAAACCTCCAATCCAAAACCTAGAAAGCCACTAGGTTTTCACTTTGCGACTAATACGAAAACTCTCTTTTTCCGGGATTTTTCTATTGAGATACACTTACATAACACTCATGAACCTTGGTTTAAAGTGTGGAGCTTAATAGACAACAAACGAATTTTTTTCTCTCCTTGGTCCCTCTCAAACCCGAGAGCTCAATGTGGAGTTCATCCAATTCTCTTCAATTTTTTTCTAAGTGTTGGACTAAGTCTCACTACTAGTAGTATTATAAAACACATTGGAGGGTCAAGATGCAAACAAATGGGTGGTTTGGATGAGCTTTACTTAAATATCAAGGCTGGGACCTTTGACTTTGGTCAAGATTGTCAAGCTTCACTACTTGCAAGACTTTGTCATCCAAGACTATGGTCAATGACCATATTGGCCATGCCTAAATCGTCCAAGGCATCATAAGGGGGGGTGACACGTGTCGCCCTCCCGTTCGTCACAACAAAACGTTTTCCGACAATTTCATAATTCCTATAAATTCCTACAAGTCTCTAATCTTGACACTTATGAGTTCTTACGTACGTTCTAAAACACGCCCCGTAAATACGGTGTAACATTCTTCCCTTAGAAACATTCGCCCGAATGTTCTTTCGGAGTCAATCTTTATAATAAGCGACATAGCTTCTTCTCACAACCCCGACATACCAACAATGCCACACATGGCCACATAACAATACTTATGCTAAGATGTCAACCTTGGCACTTATAAAGCCAACTAGTCCATACTCATAATGACCTTAAAGCCTGTCATAATCCTCTCTACTTGCCTACTAAGGGTCCGACGATCAGATCATCACCGGAAAATCTCATATTCCCGCCGCTACCACCCCAAACACTCACTGTGTAGTTACCTCGAAAGGTTCTTATGGATTCGTGATCTATTCCTTTACACTTGGTTGCTATCTTTTTTATCGGTCGCATTTCTTCCGTACTCCCAACTCATACTAGTATACATATATAACTTCCATACCGATTCTGGCCTCTAATCTTTGAGTCACTCTATAAAACAATATAAGGTCATTTCCGCTTTCATGACTGTTCCGGTGGAACGCGCCCACGAACCCAGAAACAATTAACTAGACTTGGCCTTGCGCCTCGTGACCGCCACGTGGCGAACTACTACCAACCGATCCCACTCCATTCCAGATATGGGAGACCCAGAATGTGTCCTCGACCCTACTCAGCGTCGCACTTAACTCTTATCCTTGGTCTGACTTAAAATCTTATTGCCAGAGAAAGCCTTATACATCTAAGGTCTCGGCAGTTATCAATATTCTTAGGCTCGCAATTTCCATGCTCCAAGCCTACCTTACCAATCCCCCAATAACGGGTATAAAAACTTCTCATAAAATCATAACCATGTTGTCTCGATCACAACAACCATTACTCACTCTATACAGGCCTCATCCGTATAATTCTCTTAAGCATACTACGCAACTTAATCTATTAACATGACATTCCGTTAGGTTCCTTAATATGGCTTCTTAAGGGTTCACTACCCTATCATACAGCTCATCCTTTCCCAATAATCTCAAAATAAACCACAAGACCTTGGCGAAAATTCACTAACTATTCCATACCTTCCCGGTATCTAGTTAGTCTTTACCGATTCCTGGTAATCTAAAATCATTCTAGGCAACACGCGTCTGACCCTCATACATAACTCCGTATAGATTTATGTCACAATACCAACTATACTATAATCATTACCTACCTGGATACGCAATCCACATAGTCCTTCCCGGTCATCACGCTTTCTCGTAGTCGCAATCAACATAACTCGTTTGGTAGAGACGAACCTAACAACAAAGCTCTATGGAACGATCTCTGAGTGAGATGATTGGTAACCAATCCTTATTGTCCTGCAGCCTCGATTATAGATGTGGTGCACAACACACCGATAATCAAGACTCTACTAGACACGGCAGTAGACACTTTCCGAGGACTAATCGCTCGATACCACTTTTGTCACGACCGACCCTCGATCGCGATCGCGCCCTACCCGGCACCCTTTCGTAATCATCGAGAAAATCAGCGAACATACATGAAACTTAAAAATAAAACATCGTAAGTATAACAACAAAGTTAGCCGATGTGGCTACCTTTCCCGAACATATATAAATACAACCAAGCAGCTTTCATTTCTTTTACAAATCGACCCACAAAATGTGAATACGCACTTCTAAGAGTTTTGACATAACAATCGTATGGACAAGGCCCCGCTGCACTTCAATACACATAAATGTGACAACTCAAACACTGGAGCCATCTCAACTTGCTAACCGGATCCTAAGCTCATGGATCCACAATCGTACCTAAACTGCGGCATTTAACGCACTTCGGCGGGGTCGATAACAAAATTTAATATGGAACATAATATAACGCATAAGAAACAAATCATAATCGTAAAAGAATGACAAGGACAAGTATAAAAATACTTACGGATCTGCCGTGTCATTAACACTTATGAACTTAATCGTACCTTACTATCCTTTCCACCCAATAAAAGTTATAGTCACATTCTTACGTGACATTATTTAGAAAAAGAATCATTAAGTTCATTACCATATAACTTACTTATCTTTCATAACATAGTCCGCCCACTACGGAGGGACACATATACCGCCTACCAACTGGGACGCGATCAAGTCACACTAATATCAAAGCATGCCCGTGGAATCCCCATCACCGCCGACAACTATTAGTGTAAAATATAACCACGTGACGCGCGTGGCATCCCACCTCACCGTCGGGCACACATACACAATACATATATATATATCCCGCCTGTGGAATCTCACATCATCGCCGATCCCAGTATAATAATACACCAATAGCATACATGAACACCAAGTCCCACGGTGGTATAGCGTCTTGGGTCTACCTCACTTATACTCTTACCGAGAAGGTGGTAAAGCGGTGGTATAGCATCTGGGGTCTACCCTCACTTATACTCTTACTCGGAGAAGGTGGTATAACGTCTGGGCTTGCTCATTTATACTCTTACCCTATCTCGACTGGTCCACAAACAACACATAAAGCGGTGGTATGCGTCTTGGGTTTACCCTCACTTATACTCTACCCGGAGAAGGTGGTATAACGTCTGGGCTTGCCGCTCATTTATACTCTTACCCTATCTCGACCGACCATCAAACAAGACATAAGCACTACCATGTCTTTTATAAAATCCGAATTTAACCCAAGTGCTACAAATAACGGAAGCATACCCGGGGAACCCCACATGACTGTCGGTACGTCCCAGTAACTTTCAACAAGACATCCGACCCTTCAACCGAGAGTCGCGACAACTTAATAAAACATAATACTTGCACTCAAAGGCTATTACCAGCACATATAGGCAAGTTCTCAATTAACCAAGCCAAAGTACTTATCAAGGCACACATAGGATAATTCTCATTTTATCAAGCCAAAGTACTAATCAAGGCATACATAGAATAATTCTCTTTAACAAGTCAAAGTACTACATACGTACATTCTTTTATAAAAGACTCCTTTCTATGTAAAGCTCCAAGATACTAACACAATTAGTATCAAGTCCTATTCACCTTTCAAGACAAGTCACAATACCTTTTTTAGAAATACAAACACCGGCTTCTAAAACAAGTGACTTCTTTTATTAAAAGCCTTAAGCAATTGGTACCTTTAAACCAATTTGTCGTTCCTTAATACAAGTTATTCCTTTGATTACGTTATTAGAGAAAACCATTCTCTTATCCTTCCATAAAGCCGTTATAACCCACTTCCCATAAAGCCGTTATAACCCTTTATGGTTTTAGACAAACTCATTCCTTTTACAACTAAGAGATTTATACTTTCAAATCAAATCTCTTAACTTTCAAAATACATCAAGTCTCTTAACTTTTTAGAAAACAAGTTTCAAAGTCTTAAAAGCTTCATACGTAAACTCTTTTAAAATTTGTAACAAATCTTTGGTGCGTCGTGAATAAGTTATACTTATTTATAACGATCTTATTCAAGTAGCCATGATCTAGAAAATGTAATACAATTTTGTCTTATCTTAGCTTCTATGCAGATGGAGGATTTCTACTTGTTTTAACATAATGGATTGTCATTACATTTTCCTTTATTAACGCCGCAGTGGCTTATTCGATACTTATACTCATTTGTGCCGTAAATTAGCCAAATCAACTCGACTCCTTTTTATATAAAACCTTAGGCAATTGATCTTTAAAATCAAGTTGCCTTTTACATAGTCAAGTCATTTATCTTTCCATAAGGCAAATATAACTAACTTCCCATAAAGCCGTTATATTCACTTTATACCTTAGCCATAAACAATTTCCTATCCAAGGGACTTATACGCTTAAAACGGACAAGTATCACATACTTTAAAACTCTTCAAGTCCCTTAACTTTAAAATCAACTTAAGAAATCCTTACTATTTTCAAAGAAGTGAGTTAATCTCTAACCCACCCGACTTGGCATCACATAAAACAAGTAAAGAATGTCATAGTCTTGTATGTCTACCGCACTACATAATGCAACTAGTCATGCTCAAAAGATAGGAAAAGTTCTACATAGGGTAATTCACATAACTACCTCTTAACTTCTAAGAGTAAGGAAACATGAAAGGATACCACAAGTATATTCCATACATAGAATCATGCCAAAGGAAGGAAGAGGTTCACATACCGCGACGATTGTCGACAAATAGCAAAATGCTCCAAAGTACTCCAACCTTGATAGCTATTCCATTCTCCAAGTAGATACGCTATACTTAGTACTTCAACCTATAATGGTCACAATATGTCCATTAACCTTTTACTTCCAACGCAGAATCATTCTAAGTGCTAAGTCACTAATCCTACGGAAAATCGGACAAAGACCTCCTTTGTTTCTACTAACTTTGCCACCTTTTCAAGGTCGAATACAATAACCAAACAGCCCCAATTGGCTCACAATTAAGTAGAAGATAGTCCAATACAAATGACTAACTAAACATTTCCAATTGGCTCACAATTACATAGAAGATAGTCCAATACAAATGACTAACTAAACAGCCCAATTGGCTCACAATTAAATAGAAGATAGTCCAATACAAATGACTAACCAACTACTACAAACTACAAGTCCAAAATCGGCCACCTTGAGTTCAACCAAACTAATTCTTATCCAATTTCCATTTCAAACCAAAATGGTAGCATAATAAGATATCAAGTCGCATTTGGTTAGTACTACCATAAGCTTCAAGTCAATAACATGCGACGATTCTAACAACGATCAAATTGTAATCCAACTTAACATGGCCTACATTTCATTTCGAATTTCAAAGACTACAATCGATCTATAATCCTTATAAACTTCAACACATATGCTTCATGCTAGTAAAATGTAAGGCTAACAACAATACATAATCTTGTAACACTTAAAGAGAACAAAATTATACCTCAACGAATCTCAATCTAACTTCCAACCAAGTCGCTCCTTAGCAACTTAGAGCCTCTTCAAGACACTTCAATCCGCTACTGAGACCCTTAGAACAATACCAACAACTTTCCTTCAAACCTCCAATCCAAAACCTAGAAAGCCACTAGGTTTTCACTTTGCGACTAATACGAAAACTCTCTTTTTCCGGGATTTTTCTATTGAGATACACTTACATAACACTCATGAACCTTGGTTTAAAGTGTGGAGCTTAATAGACAACAAACGAATTTTTTTCTCTCCTCGTCCCTCTCAAACCCGAGAGCTCAATGTGGAGTTCATCCATTCTCTTCAATTTTTTCTAAGTGTTGGACTAAGTCTCACTACTAGTAGTATTATAAAACACATGGAGGGTCAAGATTCATACAAATGGGTGGTTTGGATGAGCTTTACTTAAATATCAAGGCTTGTGGGACCTTTGACTTTGGTCAAGATTGTCAAGCTTCACTACTTGCAAGACTTTGTCATCCAAGACTATGGTCAATGACCATATCGCCATGCCTAAATCGCCCAAGGCATCATAAGGGGGTGACACGTGTCGCCTCCCGCTCATTACAACAAAACGTTTCCGACAATTTCATAATTCCTATAAATTCCTACAAGTCTCTAATCTTGACACTTATGAGTTCTTACGCACGTTCTAAAACATGTCCTCAGAATACGGTGTAACAAGATCTCACTAGCAGCCTCCTCGATCGCCTTTGCCCACTGGCCCGGTTGCACTGCGGAGGCATAATCGGTGAAAACGAAATACGTCGGAGGGTCCAACTTACAACACCTTCTAAGGCACGATCTCGTAATGAGAAGAATGGAAACTAATCCTAAATGTCCCGCCTCCTGATTATAGATGTGGTGCACAACACACCGATAATCAAGACTCTACTAGACACGGTCTGTAGACACTTTCCGAGGATTAACTGCTCTGATACCACTTTTGTCACGACCCGAACCTGGGCCCGTGACTGGTGCCTTACCCGGGCACCCAAGTAGTCATACATCAGAGAAAATCAGCGGAACATAAAAACAAGACATGAAGCAAGAGATATTATATATAACAAAGCAACCAAAATAGCTTGCCTCAGATATAAATACATAAAAACCCGAACAGTTTAATCATTTTTACAACCCTGCCCACAACAGTACTACAAACCTCTAAGATTTACAACAACCATGACGGGACAGGGCCCCGCCATACCCCTGAATGTACAAGAACCTACAACTCAGGGAACACATATCGAAGAATAAGCCTCCGGAGAAACGGAGCCTCCCAATACGCCGAATCGCGTGATCCTATGAGCGAGGATCAACTACGGTACTCCTACACGCAGCATGAACGCACTCAAGGTGTCAAGATAACAGGTACCAAGTATGTGAAACTGAAAATACTGCAGTTAAATCATAACAGTCTATATAAAGCATGAGACATGTATGATAACCAAAATACAGTACGCAACATAAAAGAAGTCAAGTCAGGGACTCACGCCCTCAAAGTCATCACTCAATATATAACTATGGGTCTTACGCCCACAACATCAATCATGTTTGCATCATGGCCGCATGCCCCCGGAATTCTGCATCGGTGCAGACATGTCCATGATACAACAATAATAACAATGCCGCATGGCCACATGCCCCCGGAATTCGTGACGGCGCATGTCCATGTAACATCAACAACAATATACTGGGTGGTCAACCCTGCCGCATGGCCACATGCCCCCGAAATTCTGCATCGGTGCAGACACGCCCATGTAACAATAATAACCATATATCGGGTAATCAACCCTGCCGCATGGCCACATGCCCCCGGAATTCTGCATCGGTGTAGACATGCCCATGTAACAATAATAATGGAAGCATACCCGTGGAATCTTCCGTCACTGCCGGTACGTCCAAGTAAGCTCTCAACAAGTCAACCGGCCCTACATCGAGAGACGCGGTAATATAGAAACACAATTCTTGCACAACAAAGGCTACCACAACAAGCATAGGCGAGTTACACAACAACAAACATAGGCAAGTTATACAACAACAAACATAGGCAAGTTATACACAACTCAAGGTACTTCCATTTTATATCAAAGTCCGGGTTTTAACCCTAAAGTACTACGTACGTTAAATTCCTTTTAAAGAGATTCATTCCTTTTATAAAGGTCACCCGATACCCGTAGTATAAAAATAGAGTGACTCACATTTTTAGGTAAACCAAAACACTTTCCTTTTCAACAACATTCTTTCCCCTAAAGTTCCAGTTTGCCTAATTTCAATTACTCAGGTCTCTTTATTTTAGAAAAGTTTCATAGTTCATAGTCTTGATCATTTAAGAATATAATTCTCTTTTAAACAATCTGAGAAACATATGCCTTATATGAGTGTAGGTTATTCTTGTTCATAATCAATCTTATTAAGCAACCATGATCTAGGAAATGTAATATCATTTTGTCTCATATTAGTTTCTATGCAGATGGAGGTTTCTACTGGTTTTAATAATACTTCATTATTCAATACATTTTCCTTTATTAACGCTGCAGTGGTTTGTCGATACTCATTCTGATTTCCGAAATCAGTAAAACATTTCTCCTTTTAAAAACCAAGTACTCATTACTCACGAATGAGGTTTCACACAAAATTCATATTAATTCATTCAAGTCAAGTCTCTTATCTTTTAAGATCAAGTCTCTTAACTTCTAAAAATCAGTAAACCATTCTCTTTACCACTCTTAAGACGTTATACCTAACTTCCCATAAAGCTAGTATAACTCTTATGTTTTCAAAACCAAGTATTTCTCTTCTTTCAAAACGGTTTCTTAATCTTTGAAATACTTCAAGATTCTTTATTATTCAGGCTTAAGTCAAAAGACATTGTCGTAACACTACATTCAGTTAACACACGTATGTCTACCGTAATATATATAGATTCCTTTAAAATACTTCAAGATTCTTATTATTCAGGCTTAAGTCAAAAGACATTGCCGTAACACTACATTCAGTTAACACATATACGTCTACCGTAATATATATAGATTCCTTTAAAATACTTCAAGATTCTTATTATTCAGGCTTAAGTCAAAAGACATTGCCGTAACACTACATTCAGTTAACACACGTATGTCTACCGTAATATATATAGATTCATTTAAAATACTTCAAGATTCTTATTATTCAGGCTTAAGTCAAAAGACATTGTCACACGTACGTCTACCGTACTATATATATATATTCTTTTAAAATACTTCATGCTCAAGAGTATAGGAAGAATCACATACCTCGCGACGATTATCGACTATAAGCAAAACGCTCCACGGCTATAACCCGGCTAGCCTTGTCCACCTTCCAAGTAGCACATGCTACTCGCAGAACATTCAACCAATAAAGGTTATCACCATCAGAATACAAATTCTATGTAAGTACGCTTTAATCTTCTACTTAATTCTTCCGATGTTATTTGATTCAAGTCTATTCTCAGAATATCCTTCTATTACGATTCAATTCTCTTCTATGAATCTTATATTCATTTCTATACAACTACAAGATGTAATTTCCAATTACAATAGAAGGACGAGTATTTACCTCGATGAGCCCAAAATTATCCAAGTTTAATGTCGCCCCGAGCAACGTTAAGCTCCTACTCCGCGGCGCCCAACCCGCTCCGAACAACCCTTAGAAGTTCTAATGAACTTCTACTTAACACTTCAACCGACTATGAAGGTTTTCCTTAGGGTTTTGTTTAGTGGCTAAAGGAAAGTATAATAGTATTTCCTGCTCTACGTATAGAGGTAACTTTGGAAAGTACTACAAGGTATATGGGCCAATGTATTTGGGCATTATAACAATACTTGGAGAGTATTTCTCTACCAAGGGGGGGTGTATTATACGAGAACAACTAGGCTAGGGGGGGTACCCCTCGGCTAGAACACTACAAGGGGACCTCTACCAAAGCTTCTCGAGGGGAAGGGCTTTGACGAACACAACTCTCAAAGGGGGAGGGATTTTTAGACTTGGAAAATGATTTTAGGATGAAGAAGTTCATCAACTTAGGGGGGTATTTATAGGTCAAGCAATGGCCAACCAATGGCCAAGATCAAGCCAAGTGCCATGCAAGTGTAGGGTCAAGATTTAACCATGTGGACCTTATCCATCTACCACACCAACTTGCACAAAATATCCTACCTAACCCATTGCTCCCTTTCGTCCATTACCGCCCACACTCTCTTCCAATGTGAGGGTGACACATGTCACCCTCCCGTTGGTCAAAAATGTTTCGTCTCTCGGAAAAATCCGCAAAAATAATAAATGACATAGCCGGAATTTTCCCTTCGTAAGTTTAGTAAAACGTTTCGTCGAAAAACGATTCTTTTTGGCACTTGTGCCCAAATTTCCATCCTTGCCAAACCTTAAGGCTTAAATTTATATACGTACGCCCTCACGTACATACTCTGGAAATACGGGGTATAACAACTTCGTACCAGTTACGCGATATTGCGTTGAACTGGTTTGAATCATGGGAGCTGTCTAGAGGTGAGAGTGCTCTTCCAGCTATTTGGGATGAGTTCACAGAGGCCTTTCTGGATCACTTTTTGCCTCCCGAGATGAGGAGAGCCCGCATGGATAGATTTTTAACATTGAGACAGAATGGAAGGACTATCAGAGAGTACAGCCTAGAGTTTGACTCATTGGTTAGGTATGCGCTCACCATCGTGGCTGACATGGCAGACAGAGTTCATCGCTATGTGATGGGGCTAGACCGTCATATGATTACTGCATGCTTGGGGGTGGCCCTTCAGCCCGGTATGGATATTGCCAGGATTCACATTTATGCGTAGGGGATCAGGGACAGAGAGAGAGAGGATCAGCTAGACTCGCCACCCAAGAGGCGGGCAGCCATGGTTCTAGTGGCAGTCGCAAGCGCATACCTCAGCAGACTAGGTCCATATTTCAGTCGGCACAGAGTGCCCCTTCTCGGTTTTCTGGCAGGAGGGTTAATCAACCGGGTCATTCAGGAGCAGGTCAGGGCTCCAGGACTTCGGGGTTTCAGGGAGGCAGAGACCGTCACCGATCGATACCACCCACATCGCGGCGTGTTTGATGCGGTAGATGTCACCCGGGCGAGTGCCAGACACTGGAGCTTGTTTCTTGTGATGCAGGCCATATGAAGAGGGATTGTCCGACCACAGGAGGAGGGGGTGGTATGGCTCAGCCGACAGGGTCAGTTGTCGGATCTTCTTCTTCTGTGGTTATGCGCCGCGGAGGGCAGGGTGTTCACGGACCAACAGGCCGCGACAGGGGTCGTGGTGGAGGTCTCAGTTCTAGCAGTCCACAGAACCGCATTTATTCCTTAGCTAGCCGCCAGGATCAGGAGGCTTCCCCGGACGTCGTCACATGTACATTATTGATTTCATGCTGTGACGTTTATGCTTTGATAGATCCAGGTTCTACCTTGTCCTATGTGTCCCCTCTTATTGCTGGTATAATCGGGATAGAGCCGGTGTCGGTAAAGCCTTTTGAGGTAGCTACGCCAGTGGGTGATTCGGTGTTAGCTGAGCGGGTGTACAAAGGTTGCCCGGTGTTTATTTACAGTCGTCAAACCCTAGCAGACTTGATAGAGTTGGAGATGACAAATTTTGACGTCATTATGGGTATGGACTGGTTGGCTTCTTGTTACGCCAATGTTGACTGTAGAAACAGGTTGGTCCGATTCCAGTTATCGGGTGGAAGGGCAATACAGCGTCGTCGAGGGGTAGGTTTATTTCTTACCTCAAGGCTAGGAAGATGGTGCAAAAAGGGTACATCTATCATCTGGTTCGAGTATTCGATACAGAGGCTGAGGTGCCAGCTCTTCAGTCAGTTCCAGTGGTCAGAGAGTTCCCAGATGTATTCCCAGATGATCTCCCGGGTATCCCTCCTGAGAGGGAGATTGAGTTTTGTATTGATATGTTGCCAGACACTCGGCCTATATCTCTTCCGCTGCATGTGACGGCACCCGCCGAGTTGAGGAGTTGAAGGGCCACCAAAGAAGATTTATCGAAAAGGCTTTATCAGGCCTAGTGTTTCTCCTTGGGGAGCGCCGGTTTTGTTTGTAAGAAGAATGATGGGACACTGCGGATGTGTGTTGATTACAGGCAGCTGAATAATGTAACCATCAAGAACAGATACCCCCTCCCCGGGATTGATGATTTGTTTGACCAGTTTCTGGGTGCGAGGTGTTTCTCCAAGATAGACCTGCGGTCTGGTTATCATCAGGTACGAGTTAGAGAGGCAGATATCCCAAAGACTGCATTCAGGACCCGGTATGGGCACTATGAGTTCAGGGTGATGTCTTTCGGTTTGACCAACGCTCCAGCGGTATTTATGGATTTGATGAACCGGGTGTTCAAGCCATTTTTGGATACGTTTGTTATAGTATTCATTGATGACATCCTGGTTTATTCGCGTACAGAGCAGGAGCATGCAGATCACTTGAGGACGGTACTTGGGGTCCTCCGGAGCCGGCAGTTGTTCGCCAAGTTCTCCAAGTGTGAGTTTTGGTTGGCCTCAGTGGCATTCTTGGGGCACATTATTGGGACTGATGGTGTTCAGGTTGATACGACAAAGATTGAGGCGGTCAAGTCTTGGTCGAGACCTACTACTCCGACGGAGGTGCGCAGTTTCTTAGGGCTGGCAGGTTATTATCGTAGGTTTGTGGAGCAATTTGCTTCGATATCAGCACCGTTTACTAGGCTGACTCAGAAATCAGCTTCCAGTTACTGAAGGAAAGGTTGATGACGGCTCCAGTACTTACTCTTCCTGAGGGGTTAGAGGGTTACGTGATTTATTGTGATGCCTCGGGTATTGGGCTAGGGTGCGTATTGATGCAGCACGACAAGGTTATAGCCTATGCTTCTCGGCAGTTACGGAAGCATGAGAGGAATTACCCTACCCACGACTTAGAGTTGGCCACAGTTATTCATGCCTTGAAGATTTGGAGACATTATTTATATGGGGTTCGTGTGGATATTTATACAGACCACAAGAGCCTCCAGTACATCTTCAAGCAGAGGGAGTTGAACTTGCGGCAGAGACGGTAGTTAGAGTTGTTAAAGGATTATGATGTTGACATTCTATATCATCCGGGGAAAGCCAACGTGGTTGCAGATGCTTTGAGTCGTAGATCGATGGGGAGTCTGTCAGAGGTTCAGCAAGATAGACAGGACATGGTCTGTCAGATCCATCAGCTAGCGAGTCTTGGGGTTCGATTGGTCGATACCGATGGTAGTGGGGTACGGGTTCGTGAGATTGCCGAGTCTTCCATCGTTGATGAGGTGAAGAGGCGACAGTATGAGGACCCAGTTATGATACGCAGATAGATACGGCTCTTCGGGAGGAGAAGAGTCTGTTTGAGGTAGCGCCTGATGGGGTGCTAAGATTTGAGGGCAGATTATGTGTTCCCGATGTTGCAGGACTTCGTCAGCAGATTCTGGGGGAGGCACACAGCGCCCGTTATTCTATTCATCCGGGGTCGACTAAGATGTACCGTGACCTCAGATGTATGTATTGGTGGGATGGCATGAAGAAGGACGTGGCAGGTTTTGTTGCAAAGTGTCCTAATTGTCAGCAGGTCAAGGTTGAGCACCAGAAGCCCGGTGGGCTATTGCAGGCTATTGATATTCCGACATGGAAGTGGTAGGTGATCAACATGGTCTTTTTTACAGGGTTACCTCGTACTCAAAGAAAGTATGACTCCATCTGGGTTATTGTTGACAGGCTGACAAAATCATCCCACTTTCTTCCAGTCAGGACTATGTTTTCGGCCGAGGATTATGCCAGATTGTATATCAGGGAGATTGTGAGACTGCACGGAGTCCCTATATCGATTATATCAGAGAGAGGAGCCCAGTTTACGGCTAACTTCTGGAGGTCTTTCCAGAAGGGATTAGGGACACAGGTGAGTCTCGATCGCGTTTCATCCTCGTGATCGACGGGCAGGCAGAGCGTACTATCCAGACACTTGAGGATATGCTGCGAGCCTGTGTTATTGATTTCAGGGGTAGCTGGGAGGATCATTTGCCTCTTGTAGAGTTTGCTTATAACAACAGCTACCATTCTAGCATTCAGATGGCGCCATATGAGGCTTTGTATGGGCGGAACAGTAGGTCGCCGATTGGATGGTTCGACGTGGGCGAGGTTCAGTTAGTTGGGCCAGATTTGATTCAGCAGGATATGGATAAGGTGAAGCTTATCCAAGACATACTGTTAGCAGCTCAGAGTCGGCAAAAGTCTTATACAGATAATCGGCATCGACATTTGGAGTTTCAGGTAGACGATTGGGTCTTCTTGAAGGTATCACCCATGAAGGGTGTGATGAGGTTCGGGAAGAAGGGGAAACTTAGCCCAAGATACATTGGGCCCTACCAGATCATTCGTAGAGTAGGCAAGGTTGCCTATGAGTTGGATCTGCCATCATATTTAGAGGCGGTACATTCGGTCTTCCATGTTTCTATGTTACGGAAGTGTATCAGAGATCTATCGAGAGTTTTCCCAGCTAGCGAGGTCCAGGTGACAGAGGGGTTATCGTATGAGGAGAGTCCCATAGCGATTCTCGATCATCAGGTCAGGCGACTGCGGACCAAGAATGTGGCTTCCGTCAAAGTCTTGTGGCGGAATGATAATAGGGAGGAGATGACTTGGGAAGCGGAGGAGGACATGTTGAGGAAGTATCCTCACTTATTCCCTACACCTTCAGGTAATTCATTTTCCCTTACTTGTCAAGTTTTAATTGAAGTATTTTTCTTAAGTGCTATAATGTGGCCACGTGTGGCATTATTGGTATGTCGGGGTTGTAAAAGGAGACTATGTCGCTATTTATAAGTTGACTCCGAAAGAACATTCGGGGACGAATGTTTCTAAGGAGGGAAAAATGTTACACCCCGTAATTACAGGTCATGTTTATATGAACGTACGTAAGAACTCAGAAATGTTAAGATTCAAAACTAGTAAAAATTTATCGGAATTATGGGGAAAACGAAATATTGTGACGAATGGGAGGGCGACACGTGTCACCCCCTTAAGTTGGTCTTGGACGATTTTAGCTTGGATAAAATGGTCTTTTGACCATTACTTAGATGACCAAGTCTTGCTAAGTCTTAGAGCTTGACATTGTTGACTAAGTCCAAGGGCCACTTGGGCTTGATCCTAGTGAAATGTATCTAAGCCACACATTTGTGCTAATCTTGACCCTTCATAGTGTTATATATGTGTGTTAGTAGCAAGACAAGGCTCTTAACACTTAGAAAATTTTCATGAAACTTTGTAGAACTTGAGGGAGCTCTCGGGTTAGGGCTAGAGGAAGAAGATTTTTTTTTTGTTTGTTGTCCAATAACATCCATACTATAAACCAAGGTTCCTAAGACTATTGTAAGGGTATCTCAATAGAAAGATCCCAAAAAAGTGGCGTTTTCGTATTAGTCGCAAGGTGAAAACCTAGTCACTTTCCTAGGTTTTGATTGGAAGATTAAAGGAAAGTTGTTTATGATCTTCTAAGGGCTTCAAGTGGCGGATTGGAGTGTCGAGGAGAGGCTTTAAGTTGCTAAGGAGCGACTTCGGATCTTGAAGTGGATTAAGGCTCGCTAAGGTAACAATCTTGTTCTCTTAAGTATTACAAGATTACATATTGATGTAGCCTTACATTTTAACTAGCATGAAGTATATGTATTGAAGATTGATAAGTGATATGGATTGTGGAAGCCTAATATCCGAAATGACATTCTTGTCATTTGAAATTGAAATACAATTTGGTCGTTAATTAGAATCGTCGCATGTTACCTACTTGTAGATTGTAGTAGTTATAATCGATTGCGGCTTGATATCATGTTATACTAAACAACTTGGATTGCCAGTTGTACTTTTGTTATGAGATTATGATAGCCTATTGTTCTTATGTTATGAGATTATGATAGTCGATTGTACTTAATTTACGTGATTATGTTAGCCGGTTGTGCCTGTGATATATTATTCATTACGGGGTCATTCCCCGGGCTTGTGGCATTTGCATATTCCGTGGATTTGCTCCCCACTATGCGAGGAATACCTCATGCGAGTCCGTAGGGCTCATGTGGGTGAAATAGTCTCATGCGGAGCGGACCAGTCCTATGCGAGGATATTACCTCATGCGGGTCCCTGCGGCCTATGCGGGCGGATACAGCCTATGCGAGGAGATTACCTCATGCGGGTCCATACGGCCTATGCGGGTGAAATAGACCACGACTAGCATTGCTTAATGATACTACGCGACGGGCCCTAGGTTAATCATAAGCTTCCTGTTTTAAAACCGGCAAAGTTTATTCTTGTTCACTCTCTTTGTTAAAAAGGCACAATGTACTGGTAGGGTACATTATACTTGTTACATGCTGACGGTGATGTTGTATTCCACGAGCATACTTTTGTGATATTATATGCTGAGGGCAGGTGTCCCGGATTTTTGACATGGCTTTCATATGTGAGAGTGGTACGGTGTTACAGTAGTACAGTGATACAAGGTACAATTGGCTCTGATTGTTTTATGACATGGTAGAATCTGGTATTTGCTTTTCATACTTGCCCCTGTCATTCTTGTATGCTTATGATCTTGCATCGCATTCTTGTTTACATACTTGGTACCTGTTGATCACTTTCTGGGGCTTGTGTTCATGTCTGCAGGTCTAGGTACACCGTTGTGGATCCGTGAGCTTAGGATCCTTGTTCAGCATTTTGGGATAGCTCCAATGTTCTGGAGATGGTCATTATGGATAGGTATATTCAGAGGTACGACGGGGCCTTGTCCCATCACAGTGGTTCTGTCAAAAATTCTTAGAGGTCTGTAGTCATATCTTGTGGGTCGGTTTGTAAAGAAGAGGGATGTAACTGCGTTTGGTTATATATATATATATATATATGTCCAGGGAGGTAGCCTTATCGGCTAGCCTGTTGTTTATTTTCTGTTAAATGTACGTTATGAGTTTCATGTATATTCCGCTGATTTTCTCTGATGTATACATGTAAGGGTGCCCAGGTAGGGCACCAGTCGCGGGCCCGAGGTCGGGTCGTGACAACCGTCTTGAGTAAAAGATTTTACGGTTGATCTTGGTCGAGGTACATAGTATACGTGGGGTATATTAGAGTGATAATTCCATGGGTTGTGTGGAATGAAAGTGGGTAGTTGAGCTAAGAAGACCCCTAGGCTTTCATGACTTGAATAGTGCGATTTGTTCCGGACAGGAATGAGAATTTAGTGCGATAATGGGTCGGGTTGAGGACCAATCGCGGGTCAACCCACAACCCGGATTGGAGTGGGGTCAGTTTGAGGTGGTCCCGCTAGGTGATAAGGTCACGAGGGTGCAAGTACCAAGTCTAGGTAACCATTGTACGAGTTCGTAGACGCGTTCGACCAGAACCGGGTCATGAAGGCCGAGAATGGACTTAAAGGAAATTGAAGCTAGTATAATGACCAAGTTTGGAGGTAGTAACTCCAAGGTTTTGAAAACTGAAGCGATGACTGAAATGTGGTATGTGTACTAGAAAGAGTTCGGGTGTACGAGAAGGGTACGACGAGTAAGAAAAGAAGCGAACATATGTTAAAAGAATGGAAGTGATTACTTATGTGAAGTGAAGGTGCGAAGAGAGTATCCTTTAGACCATGGGTGCGAGCTAATTGTTATACCCCGTAGTTCCGGAGTATGTATGTAAGGACGTACGTACGAATGTATAAGCCCTAATTAGGGTAAGAGTGAAAGAATTGTTTTCCCACGGAAAAGTTTTCGAACCTTGAGAAGGAAATTTTACGTTTTCGATATTTTATCCAATTATGGAATTTTTCCGAGTGATTAAATATTTTGAACCAATAGGAGGGCGACATGTGTCACCCCAAGAGCCATAGTGGACGTTTTTTGCAAGGTTAGTGGGCAAGTCAAATGGTCAAAGTAATGCATGGCATTTGTGGGACAAGTGGAGAAAGGAACCTACACAAACAATCTAAACCATACACATGTTTCAATCCTAACCCTTGGTTGCCCTATATAAACCCCTCTAGTTGATGAAAATCTTCCACACTTAGAACATTTCAAGACTTGAAAATATTTTCCTCTCCTCCCTAGTTGCTCTCGTCCAACCTTGTTTTTTTTGAGCAATTGTTGTCCAAAAATTCTTAAACTTCTAAGTGTTCTTCCTTAATGTATTAGGAAGATTAGTAACCAAGATTTAGACAAGATTTCACACCCTATCCTCAAAAAAAAAAAACCTTGGCCGAGAGTGGGCAGATTTTCGGGACTGTTTTGGACATATTTTTAGTCAAATTTGGAAGGGAATATCTCCTAGCATATTAGGAGTTTTTGGGTGTTTCAAAATCCTAAAATGAATTTCGTCGAGTCTAGTTTCCAACGCAATAAACCGCTCGTCGATAGGACACTGGAGTATAGAGTTATCAACGTTACAAGTTCAGCTGACGAAGCAGTGGCTAAAAATCTGGACAGTCACGTTTTTTGGGCTATTTTGAGGTAATGAACCTTAACCTCTTTGTGAAGTTGATTATTATGTATATATGGATATTATACATATATTGAAAGTATATTATGGAGTATGAGATATAAGGAAAGATTTGGACCTTGTTAAGATGTTAAAAGGAGAATTGGCATATTAGCCATTAAAATGGTAAAAATGTATCCATTACTTGACTAAGAAGTTAACAACAAAGAAGCTATAACTTATATAAAGATTGGAATATAAGTTGAAGGACTAATGAAGTAATTGGATAAGTAAAAATGTAAAAGTTGGCCAAGGACCCCAACTTAAGGACCATATTTACTTTGGACCGTATTTACTTTGGACTGTATTTACATTATTGTTAAGGGGAAGATTATTAAATCGTGTTCCGTTTGGGCGTGTGATCCCCTTCTTTAATTATTGTTGTTATGAAGGAGAGATTGTTAATCGCGTTCCGTTTGGGCGTGTTATCCCCTTCTTTAATTATTGTTGTTATGAAGGAGAGATTGTTAATCGCGTTCCGTTTGGGCGTGTTATCCCCTTCTTTTATTATTGTTGTTATGAAGGAGAGATTGTTAATCGCGTTCCGTTTGGGCGTGTTATCCCCTTCTTTAATTATTGTTGTTGTTAAGGGGAAGATCGTTAATCGCGTTCCGTTTGGGCGTGTGATCCCCTTCTTTAAATTTCGGTATTATTGCACCTTAATTATAGTATGTTAATTACGGTTATCGAGCCTTGGAAAAGGTGGAAAATTGAGTAGAAATGGGGGAGGTGCTGCCGAATTTTCCGTAGGATATGGAACCTTGTTCTTAGAAATATCCTACGAAGAGATCTAGAGGTTAATGGACGTTTCATGGCCATTATAGGTGGAAGTACTACGAGTAGCATATTCTACTTGAAGGGTGTAAAAGGGCTAGCAAGGTTATAGTACTTTGGAGCGTTTTTCTAATTGTCGATAATCGTCGCGAGGTATGTGAACCTCTTCCTATCCTTTCTAGCATGATTGTTGTAAACTATGTAGTACGGTAGACGTACGTGTGCAAAATGAATTTGGTTGGTTTAAAACATAAAGTGTTATAATGGCTTTATGGGAAGTTAATTATAACAACTTTATGTAGGTAAAGAAATGGTTTGTGGTTTTTAAAAGATAAGAGACTTGACTTATAAATGACTTGATGTGAAATATTAAGGACTTGGTTTGTGTTAAAAAGTTGTGAAACCTCATTCGTGAGTAATGAGTACTTGGTTTTTAAAGAATAATGTTATATTGATTTCGGAAATGGGAATAAGTATCGAACAAGTCATTGCAGCGTTAATAAAGGAAAAATTAATGACAAATTAATTATATTAAAACAAGTAGAAACCTCCATCTGCATAGAAGCTAAGATAAGACAAAATTGTATTACATTTCCTAGATCATGGCTGCTTTGATAAGATCATTATAAACAAGTATTGATTTTCTTAAATTCCAAAGTAAGGAACTTGATTTTCTAAAATAAAAGAGACTTGAGGAATTGAAGAGTTTTTCGTTTAAAAGAAAGGCATGGTCTTGTCTTAAATTGGTTTAAAACATGAAGTGTTATAATAGCTTTATGGGAAGTTAGTTATAACGACTTTATGAAAACAAAAGAATGGTTTTATTATTGGATTTAAAAGGGTAACTTGTGTTACACCCCGTAGTTCCAGAGTATGTATACGAGGACGTACGTTCGAGAATACGACATTTAAATTGGAAAGGAAGAAAGATGTGATTTTTCGACGGAAAAGTTTCCGGATTTTTTGTGAAGGAAAAATGTTCGTTAAAGGGAATTGGATTCTCAGATTTGGTATTTGGACTTTTTGGAATATTTAATAATTATGGAATTTTATTTCCGGAATTGGTCACGTGGGGCCCACGGGAGGAAATTTACGGTTTTGTGGGGCCCACTTTATTTTCGGATTTTTGGCTTTACGAATATTTTCGGAAGATGAAATATTTTGGACGAGTAGGGGGGCGACACGTGTCACCCCCGTGTGGCCATGTTGGCCGAATTGGAGAAGGACAAGTGGGACGTTTTTTTAGGTGGACAAGTGGCCCATTTTTGTGGTGGCCACTTGTCCCATTTTTGTGGTGAACAAATGGTTGGCCAACTACCCACACACATGTACCCAATCTTCACCATCCATTTGCCTAGATCTTGGCCATTGATTTCCCTATAAATACCCCTTGTGTGCAAGACTTTATTTCATCCACATTAGAAAGTTTCCAAGGCAAACATTCCCCTCCCTCCCTTAGTGAGTTCTCGTCCAAACACCCTCCACCTTGAGTAGAATTCTTCAAGTATTGTTGTTATTCCAAATACTTTAGCCTAAATCTCTTGTGGTATTCCAAAGAAATCCCAACATAAGAGCCCGAAAATACTACTTTATTCCAATAGTCGTAAAACGAAACCCTAGGAAAATCTTCATAGCTTAGATGAAGTGTTAAGAGGAGTTGGTTAGAAACTTCTAAGGGCCGCTTGGAGCGGGTTGGAGCGTAAGGATTTGGAGCTAAACGTTGCTCATGATCGACTTATAATCTTGGATAATTTTGGGCTTATCGAGGTAATGATCTTTGTCCCGCTATTGTAATTGGATATTACGTGTTGTAGTAATGTATAGTTGAGTATACTATATGTAGAATGAATATGGATAAGAATTGAATTGTATTTACAAAGGATTTGTATTCTGATGGTAGTATTATTGTGGAGTAGAATTGTACACGCACGGTTAGACGCGGTAACCCTCCCCTCCGGGATTGTTGGTTCGCAGCGTGCCTCGCTAGATGAGGAGATTTATGTGGTTGCGGGGGGGAGGTGCTGTCGAATTTTCCGTAGAATAAGGAATCTTGTATCTAGAATTATTCTACGAAGAGATCTAGAGGTTGATAGACGTTTTGTGGCCTTTATAGGTTGAAGTACTACGAGTAGCGTATTCTACTTGAAGGGTGGAAAAGGCGAGCAAGGTTAGAGTACTTTGGAGCGTTTTGCTTATTGTCGATAATCGTCGCGAGGTATGTGAACCTCTTCCTATCCTTTCTAGCATGATATTTGTGAAATATATTTAGTGCGGTAGACGCACGTGTGTTTAAAGGAATTTGATTTTCCTTTTGTGTCCTTGACTTGATTCCAAAGTTAAGTGACTTGTTATGAAATATTAAAGACTTGAATTATGTTAAAAGTTGTAAAACCTCACTCATGAGTAATGTGTGTGTGGTATTTTAAAGAATAAAGTTATCTTGATTTCGAAAATAAGAATAGTTGTCCTTGGTTGGTTTAAAACATAAAGTGTTATAATAGCTTTATGGGAAGTTATTTATAACGACTTTATGAAAACAAAAGAATGATTTTATCATTGGATTTTAAATGATAACTTGACATTTTAAAGGTATATGTTACTTGTTTTTAAAAGAGTAAGACACTTGGTTTAAAAAGTATATTGCTACTTGACTTTAAAAAGGAAAAAGTGTCTTTGTTTAAAAAGGAAGGCATGCTTTTGTCTTAAGATTGATTTAAAAAGAAGGTATGGAAATTGTTTTGGTTTACTTAAAAGATAGTTACTCTATTTTAATACTACGGGTATCGTGTGACTTTTGTGTGGGTAAATTGACTATGTTGGCTTGTGATAGCCTTGTAATACTTTCTTGTTGGTTTGATAAGTAAACTTGTTATGATGCTACGTGTGTTAGTGTCTTGTGACGTTTGTGTAAGGGGGTTTTCTTGTTGTGCTTATGTTGTTTAACGATAAGCAGTTATGCTGATATTATATCACTTAACCCCCTGACTTGTTATTATGCCGAGGACTTGCCACCCTCGATGCGAGGAATACCTCATGCGGTGCAGTAACCCATGCGAGTGCGGAGTTCCGTGGCGATGATCACTCGGTGTGTTACGCCAACGCGAGGTATTATACCTTACGCGTCCATAGTACTATGCGGACTTCGGGGTCCGGAGGACGCCGCGGGTTAGCTACCCCGACGCGAGGAATACCTCACGCGGCCTATGCGTGGCCTATGCGAGTGCGGTAAGTTCGAGGATTAGACGCGCATCGATAATCGGTGGGCGAGTGCCGCCGATCATGGCGCGGTCTAGAAAGACCTCGTGATACGCCTTTATAGCATTGTTGGTACGGTGGGTTTTAGTAGTCGGCTATGCCTTCGCATTTACCCCCGTGACGGTTTTATTATGACACAGTGAGACACGGTGTTCAGGTGTATTCCTTGGTTCTTTTATATCATGGATCGCAGCGTGAGGAAGGAATTCCACGCATGATTGATATTGTGGGCATGAGACCCATGGTTATATTTGAGTGATGACTTTGGGCGTGATTCTCGACTTGACATGATCGCATATATGTGTATCGTAAATTGGTTATCATATATGTCTTCCGCTTTATATAGACTATTATGATTGCATTCTGATATTTTGATTTCACATACTTGGTACTGTCAGATCGACCTCCTTCGGGGCTACGCTCATGCCGCAGGTAGAGGTACACGCGATTGTTGATCCTCGCTCATAGGATCACGATTCAAAGATTTTAGGAAGCCCGCTTTCTCGGAGGCTTATCTTTGGTGTAGTCCCCGTCGTTGTAGTACTTACATTCAGGGTATGACGGCCCCGTCCGTCGTTGTTGTTATAACACTCTTAGAGGTCCGTAAATCGCTGTAGGCGAGTTTGTAAAAGGGATGAATCGTCGGTTCAAGTTTTATTTATATATTCGAAAGGTAACCGCTTTTAGTTAGCCTGCTTTCTTATTTCATTATCAGATATCTTGTTTCATGTGTATGTTTTTATATTCCGCTGATTTTCTCGATGTTGTATCACTAGGTGCGGGTAAGGCACGATCACGGCGGTTCGGGTCGTGACAAAAGTGGTATCAGAGCAGTTAATCCTCGGAAAGTGACAAAAGTGGTATCAGAGCAGTTAATCCTCGGAAAGTGTCTACAGACCGTATCTAGTAGTCTTGATTATCGGTGTGTTGTGCACCACACCTATAATCAGGAGGCTGCAGGATATTTAGGATTGGTTCCCATTCTTCTCACTCTGAGATCGTGCCTTAGAGCTGTGTTATAAGTTGGACTCCCTCTGACGTATTCTTTTCACCCATTATGCCTCTATGCAAGGCGACCAGAGCCCAGAAGGGCAAGACAACAGAGGGAGCTGCGAGTAGAGAACAGAGGGTTACCAGGGCACGGGCCCAGTCATTATCTGAGACAGCGCTTCATTCGGGGAGTTCTGCCACGCCGCTAGCCCCAGGAGAGTTTAGAGCAGTAGCAGTAGCTACTGAGGCCACGATACCTGATCCTCTAGTCCCACGGCCAGGAACAGAGGATAGGAGTTACAAGGAGATGGCCCAGTTACTAGCTAGTCTGGTGGCTGGGAATGAGGACAGACGAGAGCTGGTGGTTCCGCCAGTACCAGTAGTTCACCCTAGATCCGATAGTTTTGAGATTTCGGGACTTCTTGAGTTGCAGTCCACCCGAGTCCTATAGATTGAGGACTGAGGAAGATCATCAGGAGTTTATTCGACAATTGCAGCGGATCATGAAAGTGATCAAGACCTCAGAGGAATTCTTACACACTTCTTGCCCTCGCAGATGAGGAGAGCTCGGGCAGATAGATTTATGGGCCGAGGCGAGCAGGCGACGGTTCGGGAATACAAGATAGAGTTTTACTCATGGGCTCGTTATGACCCGCGTTAGTGGCGCATACGAGGAGATAGAGTGCACCGATATGTCACAGACATGACGATTATCTAACAGAGTTGTACAAGAGTAGCTCTTGATCGATATGGACATTGCCCGTCACAGCTTACGCGCAGCGCATCGAGGAACGTAGATCGACGCATTAACCAAGATCGCAGAAGAGGCGAGCAGCAGGTCCTTTGGTAACTTTCGAGTGAACCTTCTCAGCAGATCAAGCATGCGCCTCCGCCAAGATCTGAGTGGTCCTCCGCACTTCGTGACGTTCGGTATTTAGGAGTTGGTCAGAACTCCAGGGTTTCCGGTTCACAGATTTACATAGGTTCTAGCCGATCGATTTTCCTCGGTGGTCACTATGTGCGCCATCCCGGGAATGTCGCTTTTTGCTAGTACTTGTTTTACCATGGTATCGCTGGCCATGTGAGGAGAGAATGTCCTAGTAGGAGGATACGGTGGGATGACTTAGCCTACCAAGTCGATTCTGCGATTCAGATGGCCTGGAGAGGAAGGGGTGTTAGCCAGAGGAGGCCGCCCCCACCTCGGTATGGCCGTTGTGGTAAGTGTTCTTATGAGGAGTGTCGTACTACTTATATAGCTTGTTAGTCTTGCGTCCAGCAGGGCCATTTTACGAGAAATTGTCCGAACAGAGGTGGCGCAGATGTTACGACTCAGCCTTCAGGATCAGTGGCTGGTTCATCACCGTCTGTAGTTATGCGCCCAACAGGGTAGGATTTGATTAGAGCGACAAAGGGAAAGTGAGGCAGTAGTTACAGAGATATCTTCAGCCCTTGAGATACTTGTTTAGGTCGTTATGGTAGATACATGTGGAGTGCTATGTTCGGTTAGCATTGTGTAAGTTGTGATTAGAAAATATGGGTAGTTGAAAAGGGTAAGTCTGGGGACGAGAAAATGGGGAGCCTTACAATTTATAATACTGGGACTCGATGCAAGCGCCGCCCCGAGTGGTTGATTTTTCGGTTGGTCTTTGTCGATGTAATCGGTTTTCGTGGTGTATTTGTGTGATATTTCCATGGGTAGTGTGAGATTGAAGTGGTAGCTTTCATGACGCGTGAATCGTAAGGTTGTTCGGATCGGAACGAGAGTTTAGTACGGGTGGTCGCCGAGGCCATATCGCGAGTCAACCCGCAGCCGAATGTGCGGGTCGATTTGAGGTGGTCCCGCTAGATGATAGGGTCACGAGGGTGTTAAGCCCAAGTTAGGTAACCATCGTACGAGTTCGTGGATGCGTTCGACCAGTAGCCGGGCCGATGAGGTCAGCCCATCTTGTCTTTCGCCAGATCGCTTACTCGGCGGAGGTTATGCGAGATGTTATCGGGAAGGTTGTAAGGTCGCACGGGTTCCTACTTTTATTATGGCAGCAGTAGCCCATTTATGGCTATTTCTTTTCGGGAGGTTTTACCAGAGGTTAGGAACTCGTGGAGTCTCGATGTGCATTCACCTCTGCCGACGGACGAACAGCGCATTTTATCCAGACATTTGAGGATAGGATACGGGCTGGTTTTTTGATTTCAGGGGTAGCTGTGAGGATTATTTGCCTCTGGTTGAGTGAGTATTATATAGCTACAATTTTAGTATTCGGATGGTGCCTTATGAAGCCTTGTATGGACGGAAGTGTAGGTTGCGGCCGATTGGTTCGATGTTGGCAAGGTTCGATAGTTGGTCCCTACTTGTTTCATCAGGATGTGGATAAGGTGAAGCTTATCCGGAAGAAGTTATTAGCGTGAGTCAGTGAAGTCGTGTGGATAATCGGCGTCGACACTGGAGTTCAGCCGACGGTGGTCTTCGAAGCGTACCACCGGATGGGTGACGAGATTTGGATAGCGGGAAACTTAGCGAGGTACTTTGGGCATTTTCGGATCGTTGTAGAATAGGCCAGTTGCCTATAAGTTAGCATCGTCGTCCGACTTAGGAGACAAGACGTCCGATCTCCTGTGTTGCTATGTTTGAAAGAGTATCGAGATCCATCCAGAGTGTTCCCGATTAATGATGACCAAGTTAGAGATAGTAACCAGATTTTGGAACAAGCAATGATGTAAATGTGGTTCGTATAGTAGGAAGAGTTCGAGTGTACGAGGAAGATACGACGAGTAAGAAAAGAGGCTAAGATGTGTTAAGAAGATGGAAGTGTCCTTTTTTATAAGTGAAGAGGGGAAGAAAGTATCCTTTGGACCATGGGTGAAGCAAATGGTATTGTTATACGCTTTAGAAATGATTCTTCGTTGGCTTGGATGTGCATTTTTGCGCGTATGTGGTATTATGGCCAGGTGTGGCATAATTGGTTTCGTAAGTATAGTAGTGAAGACTATACCGGCACAGGTGTGCTTGGAGACTTAGAAGGAACATTCGGGACGAATGTTTCTAAGGGGGGAAGAATGTTACTGTTACACCCCGGAATTTCAGGATATGTTTATAAGAACGTACGTAAGAACTCAACAATGTTAAGGTTTGACGAGTAAAAACTTATCGGAATTTTGGAATTTGTCGGAAAACGAAATATTGCGATTTAGCGGGAGGCGACACGTGTCACCCCCTTAATGGTCTTGGACGAAATTATGATGGAGGAAATGGTCATTTGACCATAATTTAAAAGACCAAGTCTTGCAAATGGCTTAGCTTGACATTGTTGACTAAAAGTCCAAGGGCCACTTGGCTAGGATCCATGTGAAACTCATCTAGGCCATCCAATTGTGTAGATCTTGACCTCCATAGTATTATATATGTGCTAGTAGCAAGACAAGGCTTTTAACACTTAGTTAAATTTTCAAGAAAACCTTGAAGAGCACAAGGAAGCTCTGGCTTTGAGGGTTTTTCAAGATGAAATTTTTCAATTGTTGTCAATAATTCCCCACTTTAAACCAAGGTACCTAAGGGTATAGTAAGTGTTTCTCAATAAAAGATCCGGAAATGTGGTGTTTTCGTATTAGTCGCATGGCTTAAAAACCTAAAGGGTTATTCAACTTTGAAGTTGAAACTTGAAGATGAGTCTTTTATAAGCTTCTAAGGGTTGCTTGGAGTGGATTGGAACGTCGAAAGGAGGAGCTAAAGTTGCTAAGGAGCGACTTGTGATCTTGGAGCATAATTGGGCTAATTGAGGTATAATCTTGGTTTTACTTTTGTAATTGAAGATTTCATGTTATGATAAGTTATAAGTGATCATGTGATTTGTGTTATGAAGTTTGATAAGTGACATGGATTGTAGAAGCCTAGAACCGAAAAGGACATGATTAGCCTTTTGAAATTGAAATACAATTTTGGTCGTTTATTAGAATCGTCGCATGTTTACCTACTTGAGGATTGTAGTAGTTGTAATCGATTGCGGCTTGATATCATGTTATACTAAACCACTTGGATTAAAAAGGAATTGGAAATGATTTGTATTATTGCCTAATTGCCGAATTGACATTATAGTTTAGACTAGTTTGTTATCGTTTGTGGTGAGCCAATTGGGGCTGTTTGGTTATTCATTTGTATTGAACTACCTTATAAATTGTGGTGAGCCAATTGGGGCTGTTTGATTATTGTATTCGGCCTTGAAAAAGGTGGCATAGTTAGTAAAAACAAAGGAAGTGTTGTCCGATTTTCCGTAGAATTTAGTGACTTGCACTTGGAATATTCTACGTTTGAAACTAGAAGTTAATAGACGTACTATGGTCCTTATAGGTTGGCATACTACGTACGGCGATTGGACTTAGCAAGTGGATTAAACCGAATAGGTATGTGGAACTTTCTTATCTCTTGAGCATGATTAAGTTGTAAATGTATAGTACGGTAGACGTACAAGATTTTGACAACCTAGTCTATTTGATATCCTTGGCTTATTTTAAGAATGCCCAAGTTGTTTGAGTTAGGGAATTAACTCACTTGTTTAATTATTAAGGATATCTTGGTTTTCAAAAATTAAGAGACTTTAAGTATGTTGAAAGTATTTTGATACTTGTTTTGTTGGAAAGTTTAAGTCTCTTGGTTAAAAAGAAGTATGTAAGTTGCTAATGTATAAAGCTAGTATAACGGCTTTATGGGAAGTTGGTTATAATAGCTTTATGGAAAGTTAATAAGAGAATGGTTTACTCTTAAGTAATTTAAGCATGATAAGGGACTTGAAGAGTTTTAAAGAATGTGACACTTGTTTCGTTTTAAACGTATAAGTCCCTTGGATAGGAAATTGTACTTGACTTAGGTATAAAGTGAATATAACGACTTTATGGGAGTTGGTTATATTGGCTTTATGGAAAGATAAATGGCTTGATTTATTTGAAAGGCAATTTGATTTAAAGGCATCAATTGCCTAAGGCTTTACGAGAAGAAGTCACTTGATTTAGAAGCCTAATTTTATTTCTAAAAGTATTGTGACTTGTCTTGAAAAAGAAATTGTAACTTGATACTACGGTTATTAGTATCTTGGAAGTTTTATAATGAAATGAGTCATTTTGAAAGAATAGAAGTACGTAGTACTTTGGGTTAAATTCGGATTTTTATAAAGAACATGTTAGTGCCTTTAAGTAAACTAAAATGAGAGTATATGAAATGTAATAATAAGAAGTTGGGATTGCTTAACTTGCTTATATATTGTATGATAAGCAGAGTGCTTATGATATGTGTGATAGCCGGATTTGTGCTAGTAGTTCAGTAATAATTGCGGGGTCATTTCCCGGGTTTGTGGCATTGCATTTTCCGTGGATTTGCTACCCACGATGCGAGGAATACCTCATGCGAGTCCGTAGGGCTTATGCGGGTGAAATAGTCCCACGCGGCGTCCACCTATGCGAGGAATACCTCACGCGAGTCCGTAAGGGCTTACGCGGTGAAATAGTCCCATGCGAGGAATACCTCACGCGGTCCACGCGATCTATGCGGGTGAAATAGTCCCGTGAATAGGATCGCTTAAGGATACCGCGACAGTGGTCTGCTTTGATCGTGAGCTTCCTACTTTATATTGTAAGTATACACCTATTTACTCTCATTGTTAGTAAGGCACATGCAATCGTTAATCGAGTATCATGCATGTCTCCGCTTTATTATTAGACTTATGATTTCATTACAAGATTTCGGGCCACACATTTGGTACATGTCAGATCGACCTCCTTCGGGGCCGCTCACGCCGCAGTAAAGTATGTTCTTGATCCTCGCTCTTAGGATCACTGTTCAGCTGTTGAGAAGCTCCTTTATTCCGGAGGCTTATCCCTGGTATTGTCGGTTATTGTACATTCAGGGGTATGGCGGGGCAGGGCCCCGCCAGAGTTGTTATTCTTAGAGGTTTGTAGTCACATTATGGATGGGTTGTAAAGAAAAAAAAATGTACTGTTCTATATCTGGATTGAGTATATTTTTACGGAAGGTGGCCTTATCGGCTAGCCTGTTGTTAATTTATGTTTAAGTATTTTTTTTAGTTGTGTATGTTCCGCTGCTATTCTCTGATGTTTATCAAAGGGTGCCTGTGTAGGCATCAGCCGCGACCGGTCGGGTCGTGACAAAGTGGTATCAAAGCGATTAGTCCTCGGAAAGTGTCTACGCATCGTGTTCAGTAGTCTTGATTATCGGTGTGTTGTGCACCACATCTATAATCAGGATGCTGCAGGACATTTAGGATTGGTTTCCATTCTTCTCACTCTAAGATCGTGCGATAGAGATGTATGGTTAGAGTCGTCTCTCCCTAACAAGTTATGTTGTTTGCCACGAAAGGCAAAGCGTGACCGGAAGGATTATGTGGATTGCGTATCCAGGTTGGTAATGTTTGTAGTATAGTTGGTATTGTGAAATACAACTATACGAATTTATGTTTGGGGGTCACATGTGTGTTGCCTAGGATGATTTTAGATTACCAGGATTGGGTAAGGACTAAATAAATACCGGAAGGTATGAAAGAAGGAACTCTCATCAAGGTTTTACGTGCTAATTTGAGATAATTAGGTGATGATGAGATGTGTGAGAATGTAATGGACCCTTAAGAAGTTAATTAAGAGACTAAGTGGAAGACTATGTTAGCAACTTAAGCTACGCGGTATGCTTAAGGGAATTGTACCACGAGATCGGACGAAGAAAGTATGGTTGTTGTGGTCAAGACAACACGACTATGATTTTACGAGAAGTTTTGTACCTGCCACGTGGCTGATAAGTTAGGCTTGGAGCATGGAAATGCGAGCACGAGAATGTGATAACCGTCGAGACCTTAGGTATATAGGGCCTTCTCGCAGTAAAGTTAAGTCAGACCAAGGGTAAGAGTTAAGTGCGACGCCGAGTCGAGTTGAGGACCTATTAACGGTCGCCCCATAGCTTGAAATGAAATGGGATTAGTTGGTAGTAGTCCCGCTACGTGACAGGGTCACGAGGGTGTAAGGCCCAAGTCTAGTTAATCGTTTTATGGGTTCGTGGACGCATTCCACGGAACCAGTTGCGAGCGGAATGGGCCTTGTATTGTTTAATTTAGTAACTCCAAAGATCGAGACCCGGATCAAGATGAAGGCTATGACGACGCTAAAATAAGTTTGGGAGTACGGAAAAGTACGACCAAAGGAAAAGAGAGCAACCAAGTGTAAAGAAATAAAGCCCGAATCCACGAGAACCTTTCGTGATCACACCCGTGAGTGATGGGTGGTAGCGGCGAGTAGATAATAATTACCGTAACGATACGTTGGACCTTAGCGGACCTAGAAGAGTCATTATGACAGACGAGGTCATTATGAGACGACTAGTTGGCCTCTTGTGATGCCAACGTGGACTACAGAGAGATTGATTTCGTACGCTTTTCCGATGCGGTTATCGAGTGGAAAGGAAGAGAAGGTGGTAACGATGAATTATTCTTCCTTCTTTGACATAATTGTTTTTAATAAGTCTGTGTGATTTGTTCATTTGAGGTGGATTGAGGCGTAAAGTAGTAATAATTGAATTTGAAGGAATTTATGTTAAATGCCCAGGAGGTACTGAGTTGGTTTGTGGCGGTCGTACACGACCTTCCGATAATTTCAGAAAATGTGCAAGGCATGAATAAATAAATACGGTGTCGCCACGGAAAGCTGAGGGCATCTTTGGTAGGTTTTGAAAATCTACCCGACTTTAAGGCGGTGCGTGATGATTAGATGTTTACTGGACCGCGAGAGGACCATGTGATTAGGGTTGTGACTCCAAGGAAGGTTTATTAAGGGAGATAAGTTCTTCCCCATGTAAAGGACGCTTTATGTATTATGGGTTACGTGTACCCATGTTGTTAGACGAAGGATATAAGATCGTAAGGTCTTGAGATCGTCATGCCATAGGTTCTGATTGTGGATAACCATGGAAAAAGTGTTGGGTTGAGTAATAAAGAGACGCATTTAATTGGTCGGGAAGTATCGTAAAGATATAAATGTAAGTTGCACGAGTCATGATTACCCTGCATTTAGTGTAAAGACCATTAGTTGATAATGGGCAGTAAGAACATTTCAAGAAAATGTGGTAACACCTAGTTATAGGCTCTACCAATCGGAAAGGAAAACAGGTTACTACTTGACGAGATCAAGGAAACCTCCCCAAAATGTGATTTACATGAAGTCTTAGCCGAGGCAAGCAAAGGAATCAAATCTAAGTTTAGTGACCAAGTTTGATTGCATCGAGAAAGGGAAACAGAACCATAAGTGAGATTAAGGATACGAATATTTCGCAGAATGAGAAAGACTTTCGATTATTGGAAGACAAGTTGACCACGACTACGATTCTAACTCCTCCCGAAAGACTAGAGGGTTAGGTTTTTATGATAACACGTTGGGTATTGGGCTAGGTTGTGTGCTGACGCAACCCGATAAGGATAGAACCTATGTTTTCCCGGTAGTTAGGGAAGCATGAAAGGAAATTGCGTCACTCACGATTTAAAGTCGGCGATTAAATCATGCCTTGAAGATTTGGGGCACGACGATATACAGACTTCATGTGGATACTTGTGCAGACCACAAAAGCCTCCGGTATATCTGCAGACTGAGGCAGTAGAATTTGCGACACCGATGGTGGTTAGAGTTACTCAAGGATTGTGTATTGATATCCTATACCATCCGGGGAAAGCCAAGACAGTTACAGATACTCTTTGTGGTGGACCTAAGGGTAGTCTGCCAGATGGGCAGCCAGATAGACAGGATGTAGTCTGTAAGATTCTTCAGTTACCAAGCCTAGGGGTTCGATTATTTGTTTCCAAGGTTAATGAAGTTCTGATCCGGGAGGTTGCCGAGTCTTCCATCGTTGGGGAAGTAAAGAGGCGACAGTAAGAGGATCCAGTTATGATACGGTATCGAGTTACGACTCTCCGAGGAGAGAAGAGACTGTTTGAGTAGCACCAGATGGGGTGCTATGAGATGAGGATAGATTGCGTGTACCCGGTGCTGCAGGACTAGTCAGCAGGTTCTAGGGGAGGCACGCAGTGCTTATTGCTCTGATTGTTTGGGGCCGACTAAGTCGTGTCGTGGCCTCAGATGTATGTATGGGTAAGATGACCGGAAGAGAGACATAGCGGAGTTTACTGCTTAGTGTCCGAGTTAGTAGCAGGTCATGGTTGTGTACCAGAAGCCCAGTGGGCTATTGCAGGCGATTGAAATCCCAACCTAGATATGAGAGGTAATTATTATGGATCTTGTTACAGGGTGGCATCGTACTCGGAGGAAGTGCGACTCCCTGGGGGTCATGGTAATTAGGCTGGCGAAACCAGCTGTGTTCTTTCGGATTGGGACCACTTACTCGGCTGAGGTTTATACTAGCTTGTATAGCAGAGAGATTGTGAGACTGCACGAGGTTCCTACGTTTATGATTACAGATAGATGAGCTCAGTTGCGGATAACTTCTGGAGGTTTTTTTCCAGAAAGGATTAGGGACACAGGTGAGTCTCAGTGTTGCATTACACCCTCAGACCGACGGTCAGGCAGAGCGTACTATCCAGGCACTTGAGGATAGGTTGCGGGCCTGTGTTTTTGATTTCAGGAATAGCCGGGAAGGTTAATTGCCTCTTGTCTTGTTACGTACGATAACATATACCCTTCCAGTTTTCAGGTGGCCCGGTACGAGGCCTTGTATGTAAGGAAGTGTAGATCGCCGATCGGATGGTTCGACATAGGCGAGGTTCAGTTATTTGGTCCAGACTTGATTCAGCGGGCTATGGATAAGGCAAAGCTTATCCGGAGAAGATTGTAGTAAGCTTAGAGTCCGCAGAAGCTTTATGCAGATAACCGATGATTGACACGTGGGGTTCAGTTTGATATTTTGGTATGAGTATTGTTATGTGGCCAAGTGTGGCATTATTGGCACGTAGGGGTTGTAAGGAGACTATGTCGCTATCTTAAGTTTGACTCCCGAGAGAACATTCGGGGACGAATGTTTCTAAGGGGGGAAGAATGTTACACCCCGGAATTTCAGGATATGTTTATAAGAACGTACGTAAGAACTCAACAATGTTAAGGTTTGACGAGTAAAAACTTATCGGAATTTTGGAATTTGTCGGAAAACGAAATATTATGATTTAACGGGAGGGCGACACGTGTCACCCCCCTTAATGGTCTTGGACGAAATTATGATGGAGGAAATGGTCATTTGACCATAATTTAAAAGACCAAGTCTTGCAAATGGCTTAGCTTGACATTGTTGACTAAAAGTCCAAGGGCCACTTGGCTAGGATCCATGTGAAACTCATCTAGGCCATCCAATTGTGTAGATCTTGACCCTCCATAGTATTATATATGTGTGCTAGTAGCAAGACAATGCTTTTTAACACTTAGTTAAATTTCAAGAAAACCTTGAAGAGCACAAGGAAGCTCTCGACTTTGAGGGGTTTTTCAAGATGAAAATTTTCAATTGTTGTCCAATAATTCCCCCACTTTAAACCAAGGTACCTAAGGGTATAGTAAGTGTTTCTCAATAAAAAGATCCCGGAAATGTGGTGTTTTCGTATTAGTCGCAAGGCGAAAACCTAAAGGGTTATTCAACTTTGAAGTTGAAACTTGAAGATGAGTCTTTTATAAGCTTATAAGGGTTGCTTGGAGTGGATTGGAACGTCGAAAGGAGGAGCTAAAGTTGCTAAGGAGCGACTTGTGATCTTGGAGCATAATTGGGCTAATTGAGGTATAATCTTGGTTTTACTTTTGTAATTGAAGATTTCATGTTATGATAAGTTATAAGTGATCATGTGATTTGTGTTATGAAGTTTGATAAGTGACATGGATTGTAGAAGCCTAGAACCGAAAAGGACATGATTAGCCTTTTGAAATTGAAATACAATTTTGGTCGTTTATTAGAATCGTCGCATGTTTACCTACTTGAGGATTGTAGTAGTTGTAATCGATTGCGGCTTGATATCATGTTATACTAAACCACTTGGATTAAAAAGGAATTGGAAACGATTTGTATTGTTGCCTAATTGCCGAATTGACATTATAGTTTAGACTAGTTTGTTATCGTTTGTGGTGAGCCAATTGGGGCTGTTTGGTTATTCATTTGTATTGAACTACCTTATAAATTGTGATGAGCCAATTGGGGTTGTTTGATTATTGTATTCGGCCTTTAAAAAGGTGGCAAAGTTAGTAAAAACAAAGGAAGTGCTGTCCGATTTTCCGTAGAATTTAGTGACTTGCACTTGGAATATTCTACGTTTGAAACTAGAAGTTAATAGACGTACTATGGTCCTTATAGGTTGGCATACTACGTACGGCGATTGGACTTAGCAAGTGGATTAAACCGAAGAGGTATGTGGAACTTTCTTATCTCTTGAGCATGATTAAGTTGTAAATGTATAGTACGGTAGACGTACAAGATTTTGACAACCTAGTCTATTTGATATCCTTGGCTTATTTTAAGAATGCCCAAGTTGTTTGAGTTAGGGAATTAACTCACTTGTTTAATTATTAAGGATATCTTGGTTTTCAAAAATTAAGAGACTTTAAGTATGTTGAAAGTATTTTGATACTTGTTTTGTTGGAAAGTTTAAGTCTCTTGGTTAAAAAGAAGTATGTAAGTTGCTAATGTATAAAGCTAGTATAACGGCTTTATGGGAAGTTGGTTATAATAGCTTTATGGAAAGTTAATAAGAGAATGGTTTACTCTTAAGTAATTTAAGCATGATAAGGGACTTGAAGAGTTTTAAAGAATGTGACACTTGTTTCGTTTTAAACGTATAAGTCCCTTGGATAGGAAATTGTACTTGACTTAGGTATAAAGTGAATATAACGACTTTATGGGAGTTGGTTATATTGGCTTTATGGAAAGATAAATGGCTTGATTTATTTGAAAGGCAATTTGATTTAAAGGCATCAATTGCCTAAGGCTTTTACGAGAGAAGAAGTCACTTGATTTAGAAGCCTAATTTTATTTCTAAAAGTATTGTGACTTGTCTTGAAAAAGAAATTGTAACTTGATACTACGGTTATTAGTATCTTGGAAGTTTTATAATGAAATGAGTCATTTTGAAAGAATAGAAGTACGTAGTACTTTGGGTTAAATTCCCGGATTTTTATAAAGAACATGTTAGTGCCTTAAGTAAACTAAAATGAGAGTGTATATGAAACAGAATAATAAGAAGTTAGGGGATTGCTTAACTTGCTTATATATTGTATGATAAGCCGGTAGTGCTTATGTTATGTGTGATAGCCGGATTTGTGCTAGTAGTTCAGTAATAATTGCGGGGTCATTTCTCGGGTTTGTGGCATTGCATTTTCCGTGGATTTGCTACCCACGATGCGAGGAATACCTCACGCGAGTCCGTAGGGCTTATGCGGGTGAAATAGTCTCACGCGGCGGTCCAGCCTATGCGAGGAATACCTCATGCGAGTCCGTAAGGGCTTATGCGGGTGAAATAGTCCCATGCGAGGAATACCTCATGCGGGTCCACGCGATCTATGCGGGTGAAATAGTCCCAGGAATAGGATTGCTTAAGGATCCGCGGACAGTGGTCTGTTTTGATCGTGAGCTTCCTACTTTATATTGTAAGTATACACCTATTTACTCTCATTGTTAGTAAGGCACGATTATCGTTAATCGAGTATCACGCATGTCTCCGCTTTATTATTAGACTTATGATTTCATTACGATTTTGGGCCACATATTTGGTACATGTTATCGACCTCTCGGGTGCGTTCACGCCGCAGTAAAGTCAGTTCTTGATCCTCGCTCTTAGGATCATTTGTCACCGCTGAGAAGCTCCTTTATTCCGAGTCTTATCCCCGGTATTGTCGGTTATTGTACATTCAGGTA
This sequence comes from Przewalskia tangutica, assembly GCA_029844215.1. NCBI lineage: Eukaryota > Viridiplantae > Streptophyta > Magnoliopsida > Solanales > Solanaceae > Przewalskia > Przewalskia tangutica. The sequence goes on from CM056727.1 coordinate 74,974,248, forward strand.
TGGCGGGCCCCGTCCCGCCAGTTGTTATTCTTAGAGGTGCAGTAGTCACATTGTGGATGGGTTGTAAAGAAAAAAAATGTACCGTTTCTATTTACGGATTGAGTATATTTTTACGGAAGGTGGCCTTATCGGCTAGCTTGTTAATTTATGTTTAAGTATTTTTTTAGTTGTGTATGTTCATTGCTATTCTCGATGTTTCTGAAAGGGTGCGGGTAGGGCACGATGTGAGCCCGGGGTCGGGTCGTGACAGTTACACCCCGTAGTTCCAGAGTATGTATACGAGGACGTACGTTCGAGAATACGACATTTAAATTGTAAAGGAAGAAAGATGTGATTTTTCGACGGAAAAGTTTCCGAATTTTTTGTGAAGGAAAAATGTTTGTTAAAGGGAATTGGATTCCCAGATTTGGTATTCGGACTTTTTGGAATATTTAATAATTATGGAATTTTATTTCCGGAATTGGTCACGTGGTGCCCACGGGATGAAATTTACGGTTTTGTGGGGCCCACTTTATTTTCAGATTTTTGGCTTTACGGATATTTTCGGAAGATGAAATATTTTGGACGAGTAGGGGGCGACACGTGTCACCCCCGTGTGGCCATGTTGGCCGAATTGGAGAAGGACAAGTGGGACGTTTTTTTAGGTGGACAAGTGGCCCATTTTTGTGGTGGCCACTTGTCCCATTTTTGTGGTGAACAAATGGTTGGCCAACTACCCATACACATGTACCCAATATTCACCATCCACTTGCCTAGATCTTGGCCATTGATTTCCCTATAAATACCCCTTGTGTGCAAGACTTTATTTCATCCACATTAGAAAGTTTCCAAGGCAAAAATTCCCCTCCCTCCCTTAGTGATTTCTCGTCCAAACACCCCCCCCCCCACCTTGAGTAGAATTCTTCAAGTATTGTTGTTATTCCAAATACTTTAGCCTAAATCCCTTGTGGTATTCCAAAGAAATCCCAACATAAAAGCCCGGAAATACTACTTTATTCCAATAGTCGTAAAAAGAAACCCTAGGAAAATCTTCATAGCTTAGATGAAGTGTTAAGAGGAGTTGGTTAGAAACTTCTAAGGGTCGCTTGGAGCGGGTTGGAGCGTAAGGATTTGGAGCTAAACGTTGCTCAGGATCGACTTATAATCTTGGATAATTTTGGGCTTATCGAGGTAATGATATTTGTCCCCCTATTGTAATTGGATATTACGTGTTGTAGTAATGTATAGTTGAGTATACTATATGTAGAATGAATATGGATAAGAATTGAATTGTATTTACATAGGACTGTATTTACAGTAGACTGATAGTATTATTGTGGAGTAGAATTGTACACGTCCGGTTAGACGTGTAACCCCAAAGGATTGTTGGTTTGGCAGCGAGCCTCAGAGAGGAGATTTATGTGGTTGCGGGGGGGGAGGTGCTGCCGAATTTTCCGTAGAATAAGGAATCTTGTATCTAGAATTATTCTACGAAGAGATCTAGAGGTTGATAGACGTTTGTGGCCTTTATAGGTTGAAGTACTACGAGTAGCGTATTCTACTTGAAGGGTGGAAAAGGCGAGCAAGGTTAGAGTACTTTGGAGCGTTTTGCTTATTGTCGATAATCGTCGCGAGGTATGTGAACCTCTTCCTATCCTTTCTAGCATGATATTTGTGAAATATATTTAGTGCGGTAGACGCACGTGTGTTTAAAGGAATTTGATTTTCCTTTTGTGTCCTTGACTTGATTCCAAAGTTAAGTGACTTGTTATGAAATATTAAGGACTTGAATTATGTTAAAAGTTGTAAAACCTCACTCTTTTTTTTTTTTTTTTTTTTTTTTACTAATAACGGAAATAAAGATGGCTACAATCAGTCATTGAGGGTTCTCAATCCTCAACGTTTATGCAAACAAGAAATGGGGGAGGGGAGCAGTGGTCACTCAAAGGTGTCATTACAAGAGGGGATAAGATCATAATAGTTTTAAGTCCTTTTGATTCTAGACAAGAACTTGTAAAGATTCCTGCTTAAGTTTCCTATGTTGAATTAAAACTCCTTGCACGCTTAGTACGTGCATTAGAAGCATTTGTTGGGGAATTCAAGAGTAGTGCATTATTGGGAAAGGTTGCCATAAATTGCTTAAGTCGTTTGGCATTGAATGCTCCATTGGCCGAGACCAATTGTGAGATCTTAGGCGAATTGGAAGAGAGTGTCCCTTCGATTTCCACATAAGTTGATCGTCCAAGATTTGATTGAAGAATAGTCCCTTCGAATCCCGTAGCCATCAAGTTTCCAAGCCTCTTTTGACGAGTTTCCCCTTTGGTTTCCGCAACCTTTGAATTCATTAGAATGGGTGATTCTTCGGTTCTCACCCTTATTAATTTTCGATGTCTCATTGAATGAGATGTTTCCTTGGTTCTCTCAGTAATTAAATGCCCCGAAATACCAAGTCTCGTTAGAAGGGTAGGCTGTTCGACTTCCACACGATTCATACTACCAAGAACCATGGGAAATGAACCAACATCGGTCTCTACATACTTTAACCGAAGACCCATAGGCTGCAGCCATGACCCACGACCACCAACGTGACCAATCAGCAACCCATGACTACCCCTCTGACCCTCCTTCGACCCGGAACCATCCTCTTGATCCTCCATAAACCCATTCCCACCCATGCGACCCGACATTCCCTCGAGAAGGGGTGGGGCTTCGGAAACCGCAACATTTGCCTTCTCAATGTCCTTGGGAAAAGAAGTCCCAACGGCTTCACCAACCTTAGACTGATGCCTCGTGGGCATGAACACTGACCCATGACCACCGTCCTGACCCGCCATCGACCCTGGATCATCCACAAGACCCGTTTCATCTCCGACCTCCATGTTGCCAGTCGGAAAACAACAAAAACCCACACCTTTATCCTTCATAAGATTACCCTCCATACCGTGACCCATGGATTCCATCCATAACCCATGACCACTATCACGACCCTCTTGCAACCCGGGACCCCCCACCATACCCACCTTTGACCCGGGATCTCTATCAAGATCCGCAGACCAACCAGTGTCAAAAGTCGTTTGAAGAGAAGCCCCTTCGAATCCCGTAGCCATCAAGTTTCTAAACCTCTTTTGACGAGCTGCCCCTTTGGTTTCCGTAACCTTTGAATTCATTAGGAGAGATGACTCTTCGGGTCTCACCCTTTTCAAGTTTCGATGTCCAATTGAATGAGATGTTTCCTTGGTTCTCTCAGCAATTAAATTTGTAGCACATAATGAATGAGGCGTGCCATTGACAACCGTAACAAAAGAATGTATCAAATTACTAGACCTCTTTTGGCTAAAAACCCCGCCTACAACCTTAGCACTTCCAAGGCCAATTGGAAATGAAAAATTCTGAGTCAACCACTAAAGGCTGGTGGCCCATGGACTTTCCCAAGACCCATGCCCACCCACGACCCGCATCCAACCCAGTGACTAACCTCGATTCCCGTTGACCCTCGCATCCAAAGGCGCCGGAAAAACTCTTTGCACTCGAAACCAAGGATCGGAGGCCCAAGGATTCAAGCCTCAAACCACGAACATCTACACCACCCTCCTCGCACTCGGTCCACCTCAATACCCACTTTCGACCGGATCACCATCAAGATCCGCACTCCTCGTGAGCCGTGAGTGTTCATCGGAATCGTAGCAGCCTTTCCCGGCTTCAGGAGCTCCGCTAAAAGCTCCCTTGGACTCAAAGACAATTGAGCGTGAACCAAGGGTTTCAACCACAACCCTTTATCACCATCACGACTCCACCGCAACCCGTGACCCCCCACCTTTCCCGCATTTGACCTGGGAAATCCGTCAAGACCCGTAAACCCTCCATTTTGATGTTTTTCAACCGGAACACTAGCTGAGGTTGCCACCGGAAGGTTGGGAGAAACCAAGAGCTGCTTCCTCAACCCAAGACCACCATCATGACCCTCTTGCACACCAAGATCACCCTCCTGACCTGCTAATAACCCAGCAACACCCGCATGTCCCGAATATTCCGCAATATTCGAGAGAACTGCCATCGCTAAGTCGCTCGGAAATGCAAACTTCAAATTCATATCTTGTAACTTGTAATCTTGAACAATCAAAATAATCTCTTTCATTCTTTTGGCTGAAATCTTTGTATTCTATCTCATGGCTATAAGGAAGATACCTTACTCTATAACAAATCAATTAGAGTGAGCGTGAAATGAACACACAAACTTCAACGTAGGATGGATTAGATCAAAGAAAAATCTGTGTAGTATATCAGTTGGTGAAAATCATAGAAGAAGGAAGACGTAGAAGAGCAACTAGGAAAAAATGTTGAGAGCATTTTCGCCTAGTAAAACCTCACTCATGAGTAATGGGTGTGTGGTCTTTTAAAGAATAAAGTTATCTTGATTTCGAAAATAAGAATAGTTGTCCTTGGTTGGTTTAAAACATAAAGTGTTATAATAGCTTTATGAGAAGTTATTTATAACGACTTTATGAAAACAAAAGAATGGTTTTATCATTGGATTTTAAATGATAACTTGACATTTTAAAGGTATACGTTACTTGTTTTTAAAAGAGTAAGACACTTGGTTTAAAAAGTATATTTCTACTTGACTTTAAAAAGGAAAAAGTGTCTTTGTTTAAAAAGGAAGGCATGCTTTTGTCTTAAGATTGATTTAAAAAGAAGGTATGGAAATTGTTTTGGTTTACTTAAAAGATAGTTACTCTATTTTAATATTACGGGTATCGTGTCACTTTTGTGTGAGTAACTTGACTATGTTGGCTTGTGATAGCCTTGTAATACTTTCTTGTTGGTTTGATAAGTAAACTTGTTATGATGCTACGTGTGTTAGTGTCTTGTGATGTTTGTGTAAGGGGGTTTTCTTGTTGTGCTTATGTTGTTTAACGATAAGCAGTTATGCTGATATTATACCACTTACCCCCCTGACTTGTTATTATGCCGAGGACTTGCCACCCTCGATGCGAGGAATACCTCATGCTGGTCTGTGTGACCCATGCGGAGCTGCGGGAGTTCCAGGACAGGATGATCACTCCGGGTGTGTTACGCCGATGCGAGGTATTATACCTTATGCGGTCCATAGGACTATGCGGACTTTGGGGGTCCAGGAGGATGCCGCGGGTTAGCTACCCCCGATGCGAAGAATACCTCATGCGGGCCTATGTGTGGCCTATGCGGAGCTGCGGTAAGTTCTAGGATTAGACGCGCACATTGATACTGAGGGCGAGTGGCGGCCGATCATATGGCGCTCTAGAAAGACCTCGTGATACGCCTTATAGCATTGTTGGTACGGTGGGTTTTAGTAGTCGCTATGCCTTCGCATTACCCCCGCACGGTTTTATTATGACACGGTGAGACACGGTGTTCGTGTGTATTCCTTGGTGCTTTTATATCATGGACTTCCGGTGAGGAAGGAATTCCACGGCATGATTGATATTGTGGGCATGAGACCCACGGTTATATTTGAGTGATGACTTTAAGGCGTGATTCACGACTTGACATGACCACATATCAGGTATCGTAAATTGGTTATCATATATGTCTTCGCTTTATATAGACTATTATGATTGCATTCTGATTTTTGATTCACATACTGTACTGTTATCGACCTCCTTCGGGTGCGTTCATGCCGCAGGTAGAGGTACACCAGTTGTTGATCCTCGCTCATAGGATCACAGTTCAGCGTTTTGGGAAGCTCCGTTTCTCCGGAGGCTTATCTTTGGTGTAGTCCCCTGTCGTTGTAGGTACTTAAATTCAGGGATATGACGGGGCCCTGTCCCGTCGTTGTTGTTATAACACTCTTAGAGGTGCATGTAATCGTGTGGCGAGTTTGTAAAAGGGATGAATCGTCGTTCAAGTTTTATTTATATATTCAGAATGGTAACCGTTTTGGTTAGCCTGTTTTCTTATTTCATTATTGTATATCTTGTTTCATGTGTATGTTTTTATATTCTGCTGATTTTCTCTGATGTTGTATCACTAGGGTGCCCGGGTAAGGCACCAGTCACGGGCCCGGGTTCGGGTCGTGACAACTTGATTTTGGGAAAAGAGAAGTAACTTGGGTTTTAAAAGTATACTTGACGTTGTTTTAAAAATGTAAGCCACTTGGAAAAAAAGGTATAAAGTACTTCATTTAAACATGAACGTGTTTGGTACTACGGATATTAGTATCGAGTTGTTTTTACGTAAAAAGAGATCTTTTGAAAGAGTTAAAGTATGTAGTACTTTGGGGTGAAAACCCGGATTTTTTGGCATAAAATGAAAGTACCTCGAGTGTGAGTAACCTGCCTATGTTTTCTTGTGATAGCCTTGTTGTGCAAGTGTGGTATCCTTATGTTACCGCGTCTCTCGATGGAGGGTCGGTCGTGTTATTCTTAACCATTTTGGACATACTGACGCGATGGATGGTCCACGGGTATGCAGCCATGATGAGGGTTCGTTTCCCTGTTGATAGTGTTGTTCAATGGATTAGCCCTCCATGAGGTTTAGGGACGCAGGTGGTATCTAGTAGTTACCTTTCGTATCTGCCCCGGTCGTGGCTGATGCAGGCGGTATCTGGTAGTTGGCTTTCGTACTTGCCCCGGTCGGCATTATGGCGAAGTCTTGTGATGCAGGAGGTATCTGGTAGTTTGATTTCGTACTTGCCCCGGTCAGCGACGTGACGCAGGTGGTTGATGCGCGTTAAGATGCACACACTTTAAACGCAAGTGCACGTTATCGTGACAAGTAATATAGTCTTAGCAAGACCGAATATCGTCCACAAGGATTAGGGTTCAATTACCAACTATCTATTTTCTAGTATTGTTATACCCCGTATTTTCCAGAGTATGTACGTGTGGACGTACGTACGAATTTTGAGCCTTAAGTTAGGCATGTTTCGAAATTTTGGGCACAAGTGCCGATTAGAGTCGTTTTCTGACGAAACGTTTCCACAGCTTTCGTAGAGAAAAATACCGCTATTTCATTTATAAATTTTTCGGATTTTTCCGAGAGACGAAAAAATTTTGAACAAACGGAGGGTGAAAAGTTTCAACCCCACAATGGTAGCAAGTGGAGGACTTGGACGATCAAGGCCCAAGAGGATCGGTTGGCCTTGGCCGATTGGTCCCTTGAATTGTGCCTTGTTTTGGCCTTGTTTTGTGGAGTGTTTTGTGGAGTGTTTTGTGGAGTAGGGTTAGGGTGCACTTGGCTTGATCTTGGCCTTACACTTGCCTTGCACATGGCTTGATCTTGGCCATTGGTTGGCTTTTGGTTTTGCTATAAATACCCCCTAAGTGTGAAGACTTCATCCATTCCAAAAACTTCCAAGTCTTGAAACCCTCTCCTCCCTTCTTGTTGTGCTAGCCGAGAGCTTCCTCCTCCCCTTTTCGTGAGGCCTGTGGGCCGAGAGCACACCCCCTTTGTGAAGCTTTGGAGAGGTACCCCACTAGCCTAGTTGTCTCGTATAAATACCCTTGTTGTGGTATAGAAATACTCCCTAGTATTGTTATAAGGTCCAAATACCTTGCCCAAATACCTTGTAGTATTCCCAAGGTTACACTTATACAAGCCTAAAATACCGTTATACTTTCCTCACTCACTAAACGAAACCCTAAGGAAATCTTCACCCGTTGTTGAAGTTGTAAGTAGAAGTTGGTTAGAACTTCTAAGGGTAGTTTGGAGCGGGTTGGAGCGCACTGAGTTGAGCTAAACCTTGCTCAGAGCGACTTTAAACTAGGATAATTTTGGGCTTATCGAGGTAATTATCTTGTCCTCTATTGTAATTGGAAATTACATAAGTGTTGTATATATAGTTGTTGTATACTATATATAGTACTGAACGTAGTTATCGGCAATGTCTTGCGACTTAAGCCTGAAGAACTGAACTGTAATTACATAGGGTTGTATTACGAGACTTATGTAGTAGTACCGTGGAGTAGAATTGTACTGTTAGGTTAGATGTATAACCCCTGGTTGGCTTGGCAGCCTCGATAGAGAGGAGATTTACGCTGCCATGTGCGGTGCCGCTGAATTTTCGGTAGAGAATGTTCTACGATGAGATCTAAATGTTAATAAGCGCGTGGCCTTATAGGTTGAAGTGCTACGTGTGACGTAATCTTACGACTAAGGAGTAGCCGACGGGTGAGGTACTTGAGCGTTTTGCTATTAGTCGACAACCGTCGCGAGGTATGTGAACCTCTTCCTATCTCTTCTAGCATGATATGTGTGAACTATGTAGTGCGGTAGACGCATACGTGTTAATTATATTTGATTATCGTAAAACATAAAGTGTTATAACGCTTTATGGGAAGTTGGTTATAACGACTTTATGTAGGTAAGAAAATGGGTTGTGGTTTTTAAAAGATAATCGATTTGATTTATAAGCGGCAGGGGCGTTATAATAAAACTCAAGTATTTCAAAAGATTTATGAATCGCTTTTGAACGAAGTGTAGTATTGTGTCGAAAACTTAAGAGTTATACTAGCTTTATGGGAAGTTAGGTATAACGGCTTAAGAATGGTTTACTGATGTTAGAAGTTAAGAGACTTGATCTTATAAGATAAGAGACTTAACTTATTTGTTTTAAAGTGAATGTTTGTGTGAAACCTCATTCGTGAGTAATGAGTACTTGGTTTTATTTAAAGGGATAATGTTTCCGATTTGGAAATCGAATGTATCGGCAGCACCACCGCAAATGCGTTAATAAAGGAAAATGTATTGAATAATGATGTATCGTATTAAAACCAGTAGAAACCTCCATCTGCATAGAAACTAAGATGAGACAAAATGATATTACATTTTCTAGATCATGGCTGCTGTAATAAGAATGTTGTAAACAAGAATAACCTACTCTCACGTGAGACATATATTACTCAATTGTTCTAAAAAGAAATCAAGTGATTAAGTTTATGAACTATGAAACCATTTGAAAATGAGAAGCTTGAGTAATTGAAACTAGGCAAACTGGAACTTAGGAAAAGAATGTTGTTACCTGATTTTTGAAAAGGAATGTGGGTTGGTCATTCTAATACTACGGGTATCGGGTGACTTTTATAAAAGTAATGGATCTCTTTTAAAAGAACTTAACGTATGTAGTACTTTGGGGTTACAAACCCGGACTTTGGCATAAAATGAAAGTACTTTGAGTTGTGTGAGACTTGCCTATGCTTGTTGTTGTGAAACTTGCCTATGCTTGTTGTTGTGAAACTTGCCTATGCTTGTTGTTGTGAAACTTGCCTATGCTTGTTGTTGTGAAACTTGCCTATGCTTGTTGTTGTGAAACTTGCCTATGCTTGTTGTTGTGAAACTTGCCTATGCTTGTGATGATAGCCTTGGTTGTGCAAGTGTGGTATTTCTGTGTTACCGCGTCTCTCGGTAGAGGGTCGGTTGACTTGTTGAGAACTGACTTGGACGTGCTGGCAGTGATGGAGAATTCCACGGGTATGTTTCCATTTTGATTCTTGTCTTGTTGATGTCACATGGACATGTCTACACCGACGCAGATTCCGGTACGCGGCCACGCGTCGTTGATTACCCGATATATGGTTATTACGCAACATGGACGGTTCTACACCGACGCAGATTCCGGGGCATGTGGCCACGCGCAGGTTGACCACCGATATTGTTATTGAGGTTACATGGGCATGTCTACACCGACGCAGATTCGGGGTACGTGGCCATACGCCTTATTATTGTTGCATCATGGACATGTCTACACCGATGCAAGATTCGGCACGTGGCCATGATGCGAACATGATGGATGTGGTGGGCGTGAGACCCATAGTTATATTTGAGTGGTGACTTTGAGGCGTGAGTCCCCGACTTGATCGCTTTTATGTTGCGTCTTGTATTTTGGTTATCATACATGTCTCCGCTTTATATAGATCGTTATGATTTAACCGCAGATTTACGCCACATACTTGGTACTGCATCGACCTCGGGGCTGCGTCATGCCGCAGTAGAGGTACATCGGCCGTGGATCCCCGCTTAGGATCTCACTTCGTGCCTGAAGCTCCGTTCCTTGGAGGCTTATCTTTGCATGTTTCCCGAGTTGTAGGTTCTTGTACATTCTGTGGTATGGGCCCCGTCCCGTCATAGTTGTCAGATATCTTAGAGGTCTGTAGTAATCTGTTGTGGCGTGGTTGTAAAAGGATTAAACTGCTCGTGTTTTATGTATATACCAAGGCAAATCGCTTTTGGTTGGCCTGTTTATTTACTATATCTCTTGTTTAATGACTCATGTTTTATGTTCCGCTGATTTTCTCGATGTATGTATCACTAGTGGTGCCCGGGTAAGGCACCGATGACGCCCGGTTTCGGGCGCCAAGTGGTATCGAGCGATTAGTCCTCGGAAAGTGTCTACGCATCGTGTTCAGTAGTCTTGATTATCGGTGCCAGCGCACCACATCTATAATCGTGAGGCTATAGGACATTTAGGATTGGTTTCCATTCTTCTCATTACGAGATCGTGCCTTAGAGCCGTGTTGACCCTCCGACGTGTTTCGCTTTTTACCGCTTATGCCTCGCGAAGGCAACCAGGCCCGAGGCAAGGCACCGAGGAGCCGCTAGTGGGATTCAGAGAGGAGTACGAGGCGCAGCCCTGGCCAAGACTGAGTAGTGCTTCCGACGGCGAAGTTTTGCGCGCCGCCAAAGACCAAAGAAGTTTAGAGCCGCAGCAGCCGGGCCGAGACTACAAGACTGAGCCTCCACCCACACCGAGCGGAGTCGGGTTACGCGAGATGGCCGCCATCGCCGTGGTCGTGGCCGATATGAGGATAGGCCGGACGCAGATTCTAGCCCCAGAGCACCCGTAGTTCACCCCGAGCGCATTTGAGGCTACAGGACTTTCTCGAGACGTAGCCCGCCGCAGTTCTACGTCGAGGCACGAGGATGATCCGCAGGAGTTCATCCGACGCCATAGCGATCATGAGAGTGATCAAGGCTTCGAGACCGAGTCGGTGGTCCTAGGTTCGCATCGGCCGCGTGATACCGCGATCGATTGGTTTGACTCGTGAGCTTTCCGGGAGCATTCACTTCACCGTTTGGGACGAGTTTTCGGGCCTTCTCGCACATTTCTTGCCTCCACAAACGGCGAGGGCTCGCCGATAGATTTTTGATGTTGAGGCGCAATCCGCGCATAGCCGGGAGTACAATGTGGAGTTCGACTCATTGGCGGTATGTTCCCCGCATTAGTAGCTAGTATGGAGGATCGAGTGCACCGATATGTTACAGGTGGCTCGATGATTACCAGCAGAGTTGTTCGGTGTTTTCACCGCATGGACATTGCCCGCGACGCAGCTCACGCACTGGGTGCGGCGAGCGCAGATCGACGGTGGACCGCCACAGGTTAAGGCCAAGACGGTCGGATATTTTGGCGACTTTCGAGGCGACCGCCGCCAGCAGAAGACTAGTTATGTACTCCGCCATTGCAGAGTGGTCCCCGCAGCCTTCGGACCTCGGGATATTCGAGAGCAGTCGAGGCTCCTGTGCTTCGATGTTCGCGAGTAGTGGTGTTGGGATGCAATACCCCTACCCGGTGTGGTCGATGTGGTAGACCGCATTTCGAAAGGTCGTAGTACGAAGGGAGCTTGTTATTCTTGCGCCAACAGGCCATATGACGAGACCGTCCGACTGCGGGTAGCGGGTAGATAGCACAGATCATCGAGCAGCGGGTTCTTCACCTTCCATAGCAGCAGAATGTTCAGACACCTACAGCCCGGTAGAGGTCGCGGGAGTTCGAGCTTTAGCGGCCTCGAACCGCCTAGTTTCTGTATATCCTTAACCCCGTAGATACTTGTATGTATTGATGTTAATGATGTGTTAAGTGTTATGTTTGGATAGCTTTGTGCTAAAATATGATTTAGAAACACGTTAGTGAAAAGGGTAAGTCCTCGGTAGTGTGAAATGGAAGTGTAAGCTTTCATGACCTCTATAGGTAGCATACTTCCGTGTCGGGGAACAAGCGGCTTGACGCGATTGTGGGTCGGGTTGAGGACGTGATACGTCAACCCGCAGTCCGAATAAGGTAGGTCGCTTCGGGTGGTCCTCCGTGGTAGGGTCACGAGGATGCTAGGCCCTAGTTTGTATGACGATGGTATGAGTTTGTGGATATGTTCGACCGAAGCGGGTCGCGAGGCCGAACGACCTTAGAGGAAATCGAGGTTAGTGAGATGACCAAGTTCGAGGTAGTGACTCCAGGGCGGAAACGCAAGCGTTGATGAAGTGTGGTACGGATACTAGAACGAGTTCGAGTGTTCGTGACGAGTACTACGAGAGGGAGAAGTGAACGTGTGTTTTGTGGCCAGCGTGGCATGATTGTTTTCGCATGATAGCGGTGAAGACTATACCGACGCCGCTTGTTTTGAGACTGAAGGAACATTCGGGCGAATGTTTCTAAGGGGAAGAATGTTATACCGTATTTTCCAGTATGTACGTGTGGACGACGCATTTAATTTTGAGCCTTAAGTTAGGCATGTTTCGAATTTGGGCACAAGTGCCGATTAGAGTCGTTTCGACGAACGCTTTCCAAACTTTGAGAGAAAATTCCGCTATGTCATTTATAATTTTTATGGATTTTTCCGAGAGACGAACATTTTGGACCAACGGAGGGTGACATGTGTCACCCCACATCGTAGCAAGTGGAGGACTTGGACGATCAAGGCCCAAGAGGATCGCTGGCCTCGCCGATTGGTCCCTTGAATCAGGCCTTGTTTTGGCCTTGTTTTGTGGAGTGTTTTGTGGAGTGTTTTGTGGGGTAGGTTAGGTGCACTTGGCTTGATCTTGGCCTTACACTTGCCTTGCACATGGCTTGATCTCGCCATTGGTTGGCTTTTGGTTTTGCTATAAATACCCCTAAGTGTGAAGACTTCATCCATTCCAAAACTTCCAAGTCTTGAAACCCTCTCCTCCCTTCTTGTTGTGCTAGCCGAGAGCTTCCTCCTCCCCTTTTCGTGAGGCCTTGTGGCCGAGAGCACACCCCCTTTGTGAAGCTTTGGCAGGGTACCCCTAGCCTAGTTGTCTCGTATAAATACCCCTTTGTGGTATAGAAATACTCCCTAGTATTGTTATAAGGTCCAAATACCTCGCCCAAATACCTTGTAGTATTCCCAAGGTTACACTTATACAAGCCCGTAAAATACCGTTATACTTTCCTCACTACTAAACGAAACCCTAAGGAAATCTTCACCCGTTGTTGAAGTTGTAAGTAGAAGTTGGTTAGAACTTCTAAGGTAGTTCGAGCGGGTCGAGCGCACGAGTCGAGCTAAACCTTGCTCGTGAGCGACTTTAAACTAGGATAATTTTGGGCTTATCGAGGTAATTATCTTGTCCTCTATTGTAATTGGAAATTACATAAGTGTTGTATATATAGTTGTTGTATACTATATATAAGATCAACGTAGTTATCGGCAATGTCTCGCGACTTAAGCTCGAAGAATCGAATCGTAATTACATAGGTTGTATTACATGAGACTTGTAGTAAGAGTACCGGAGTAGAATTGTACTGTAGTGGTTAGATGTATAACCCCCGGTTGGCTTGGTAGCCGCCTCGATAGAGAGGAGATTTACGCTGTCATGGGGAGGTCCGCCAATTTTCTAGAATGTTCTACGATGAGATCTAAATGTTAATGCGCATTGTGGCCTTATAGGTTGAAGTGCTACGTGTGACGTAATCTTACGGACTAAGGAGTAGCCGACGGGGTGAGGTACTGGAGCGCTTTTGCTATTAGTCGACAACCGTCGCGAGGTATGCGAACCTCTTCCTATCTCTTCTAGCATGATATGTGTGAACTATGTAGTACGGCAGACGCATACGTGTTAATTATATTTGATTATCGAAAACATAAAGTGTTATAACGCTTTATGGGAAGTTGGTTATAACACTTTATGTAGGTAAGAAAATGGGTTGTGGTTTTTAAAAGATAATCGATTTGATTTATAAGCGTCAGCGTTATAATAAAATGAAGTATTTCAAAAGATTTATGAATCGCTTTGAACGGTGTAGTATTGTGTTCGAAAACTTAAGAGTTATACTAGCTTTATGGGAAGTTAGGTATAACGCTTAAGAATGGTTTATCGATGTTAGAAGTTAAGAGACTTGATCTTATAAGATAAGAGACTTAACTTATTTGTTTTAAAGTGAATGTTTGTGAAACCTCATTCGTGAGTAATGAGTACTTGGTTTTATTTAAAGGGATAATGTTTTACCGATTTCGAAATCGAATGTATCGACTGCACCACGCAGCGTTAATAAAGGAAAATGTATTGAATAATGATGTATCGTATTAAAACCAGAGAAACCTCCATCCGCATAAAACTAAGATGAGACAAAATGATATTACATTTTCTAGATCATGGTCATTGTAATAAGAATGTTGTAAACAAGAATAACCTACTCACGTGAGACATATATTACTCAATTGTTCTAAAAAGAAATCAAGTGATTAAGTTTATGAACTATGAAACCATTTGAAAATGAGAAGTTTCGAGTAATCAAACTAGGCAACCGAACTTAGGAAAAGAATGTTGTTACTGATTTTTGAAAAGGAATGGGTTGGTCATTCTAATACTACGGTATCGTGACTTTTATAAAAGTAATGGATCTCTTTAAAAGAACTTAACGTATGTAGTACTGGGGTTACAAACCCGACTTTGGCATAAAATGAAAGTACTTTGAGTTGTGTGAGACTTGCTATGCTTGTTGTTGTGAAACTTGCCTATGCTTGTTGTTGTGAAACTTGCCTATGCTTGTTGTTGTGAAACTTGCCTATGCTTGTTGTTGTGAAACTCGCCTATGCTTGTTGTTGTGAAACTTGCCTACGCTTGTGATGATAGCCTCGTCGCAAGTGTGGTATTTACGTTACCGCCTCTGCAGTGGCCGTTGACTTGTCGAGAACCGACTCGACGGCCGGGCGGTGATGGAGAATTCCACGTATGTTTCCATTTTGATTATCGCCTTGTTGTTGATGTCACACGGACATGTCTACACCGACGCAGATTCCGGCACGCGGCCACGCCGTTGATTACCCGATATATGGTTATTACCGCAACATGGACGCGTCTACACCGACGCAAGATTCCGGCATGTGCCACGCGCGGTTGACCACCATATATTGTTATTGAGGTTACATGGGCATGTCTACACCGGCAAAGATTCCGGCACGTGGCCATACGGCCTTGTTATTATTGTTGCATCATGGACATGTCTACACCGGCGCAGATTCCGGGGTACGTGGCCATGATGCGAACATGATGGATGTGGGCGTGAGACCCATAGTTATATTTGAGTGGTGACTTTGAGGGCGTGAGTCCTCGACTTGATCGCTTTTATGTTGCATCGTATTTTGGTTATCATACATGTCTCCCGCTTTATATAGATCGTTATGATTTAACCGCAGATTTACGCTTCACATACTTGGTACTGCATCGACTCTCCTTCGGCCGCGTTCACGCCGCAGTAGAGGTACATCGGTCGTGGATCCCCGCCTAGGATCTCACTTCGTGTCGAAAGCTGCCTTCCTGAGGCTTATCTTTGGTATGTTTCTCGAGTTGTAGGTTCTTGTACATTCGTGGTATGGGCCCCGTCCCGTCATAGTTGTTGTATATCTTAGAGTCTGTAGTAATCGCTGGCGGTGGTTGTAAAAGGATTAAACTGCTCGTGTTTTATGTATATACCAAGGCAACTGCTTTGGTTGGCCTGCTTATTTACTATATCTCTTGTTTAATGACTCATGTTTTATGTTCCGCTGATTTTCTCTCGATGTATGTATCACTAGGTGCCCGGTAAGGCACTGGACGTGCCCGTTTCAAGGCCACAAGTATCTATTTGTGAGTTTATGATTGATTTGTTGTTTATAACTACAAATTACGCAGCTATTTTAATGTAAAGATTTACTTCAGGTGATGAATAGGGCTTCCATGTATCCTTACTATCCGCTTATGCTACTTACTAATGCATTAACTTATGGTATTCTTCTTTAGGAGAAAGCAGTTTACTTAAATCGCTTTATACTCCCGCTAGGTTATATAAACACTCTACTCAAGATCGCGACGTTATACCGTATTTCCAGTATGCACGTAAGGGAATACGCATAAAATTCTAGCCTTAAAGATAAGCCTCGACGCTTTTTTATTTGTGCACAACTCACTAAAAGAATCGCTTTCCGACTAAACGCTTCCACACTTTCGTAGGTAAATTCCGCCATGCCATTTCTAATTTTTGCGGATTTTTCCGAGAGACAAAACATTTTGGACCAACGGAGGGCTACACTTGGCACCTCCAATTGGTGGATTGAAATCGCCCATCGACGAATTGGAGAAGCTTGGCACGCTTTTGTGCCTTGTGCACAAGTCAAGGAGTTGGTAGGATATTTGTGGAGTAAATCTTCACCCTACACTTGCCTTGCACTTGTCTTAATCTTGGCTATTGGTTGGCCACTTCTTGACCTATAAATACCCCTTAAGATGAAGAGTTCTTCATCCACAAATCTTTCCAAGTCTTGAAAATCCTTTCCTCTCCCTTTGTAGCCTTTTCGCCCAAACACCTCCCTCCCTTGTGAAGGCCCTTGGCCGAATACCCCTCTAGCCTAAGTAGTTTGGCCGAGGCCCCCAGCCTAGCCAAACCTACCCCTCCCTTGGTAGAAAAGTTGCCTTCTTGTATTGTTATAATGCCCAAAATACCCTAGCCCAAATCCCTTAGTACTTAGTAGAAGTTGTGAAGAACTTCTAAGGTTTCTCGAGCATACAACTTAGAGCAAAACCTTGCTCAGCGCGACTTTATCTAGGATATTATTGGGCTTACCGAGGTAACTAATCCTAACCTCTTTGAATTAGAGAATACTTATCGTTGTAGTATAAGAATAAGTATAAATACTTAGAAGAATATTGCGAATAGAATTGAACTGTTATCACAGTAGGCGGTTTAAAAGAAGAATAATTGAACTATGCTTATATAGGACTGCTTTCACAAGAGACTTATATAGCTCACCGCAGGGAAGTCACGCCCGACTTTCCGTAGAATTGTGAACCCTCTGCTTTAGAATGACCTTGAGTAGTCTTTGATAGATGCGTGACTATTATAGTCGACTCTCAAGGCGACATATTCAACTCGCGGTGGTTTTCACGGTAAGGTATGTGATTCTTCCTAAAGCATGATATTTTACAATATATAGTACCAGAGACGCATACGTGTTAATCGAATAATAACTATGGCAATGTCTTTGACTTAAGCTCGAATAATACTTACGGAATGCCTCACGGCTTAAGCTCGACAATACTTACTAAGAATGCCTCACGCTTAAGCCCGAATAATAAAGAATCAAAGCATTTCAAAAGAATATCAATCATTTTTAATGTAAGAGAACTAATTGGTTTTTAAAATGAAGCTTAAGAGTTATACTAGCTTTACGGGAAGTTAAGTATAACCACTTAAGAATGATAAAAGAAACAGTTTGCATGTGTTTATAATGACTTATATCAATTGTGAAAAGAATAATAAGATGGTTTGATAAGTAGACACGATATGATGCTATGTGTTAGTGTCTTGTAACGCTTGTATAAGAGAGTATTCTTGTTGTTCTTATGTTGTTTAAAGATAAGTCGTTATGTTAGTGTACTATCGCCACCTCTTGACATATTACGGGTTAGCCGCCTCCGACGCGGTAGACTCAGCGGTCCGGGACCATGATTCGAGAATACCTCATGCGGGTCCAGGGACCCATGCGAGCTACGGAGTTCCGTGTTAGTGATGCGGGTTATACCTCACGCGGTCTATGTGGCTACGCGACTACGAGTCCAGGCGACGCCGAGGAGGCTACCCTCGACGCGGGGTTATGTACCTACGCGGGCCTACGTGAGTGGCTACGCGACTACGAGTCCAGGATTAGGCTTGCATGGTGATACTACGCAATTGGCCCCGCTCGATCATTCGCAGCCTAGAAAAGACTCGCTACGCTTACCTATTGTTGCTCTTGTTTATGATGTGGCACTATGTGCGGTCCCCTTGGTTGTTTCATACATACTTGCAAAACTGATTTTAAAAAATGATATGTATTCATTTAAGTATTTTTACAGTTTCATATACTTAGTACCTGTTGTACTGACCTCCTTCGGGGGGCTGCGTTCATGCCGCAGGTAAGGGCAAGCAGGTGCTAGATCCACATTCTTAGGATCTCTACGTTGGTGCCTGAGCTCCATCCTTTCCGAGGCTCTACTTTTGGATATGATCTCCTGTCAGAGATAGTTTTGTATACAGGTATGGCGGCCCCGTCCCGCCATAGTTGTATATTTCAGAGGTCTCAGAGTCATGTTGTACAGTATCGGATGTAACTGCTAAAACCATGTTATATATATATGCCGAAAGGCGACGTTTTCTCACATAAACTGTGTCTTATTTTATAAACTGTTTCATGTCTTGTTTTATATTTCCGCTGATTACTCTGATGTATGACTACTTGGGTGCCCTGCATAAGGCACCACCACGCCCCGGACGGGTCGTGACAAAAGTGGTATCGAGCGCTTAATCCTCTGAAAGTGTCTACGCACCGTATCTAGTAGAAGTCTTGATTATCGGTGTCGCGCACCACACCAATAATCGTGAGGCTATAAGATATTTAGGATTGGTTTCATTCTTCTCACTCGAGATCGTGCTTTAGAGTCAGTTAAAGTTGGACCCTCTAACGTATTCCTTGTTCTCAGAATGCTTATGCCTCCACGTAAGGCAACCCGCCCGTATGGCAAGGCACCGAGGAGTCGCTAGTGGGACACCTAGAGTCACGAGGGCTCGAGCCCGCCTATACCGCAGACGGCGAAGTTCTATGACGCCACCAACAAAGAGACCACAGCACCCACACCTCCCGCCCCACACCGGGCGGAGGAGTTAGGGTACAAGGAGATAGCCCACTATTGGCTGAGTTGTGGCCGATACGGATAGGCCGATGCGCGCAGCTCAGCCTCCAGCCTGGTCGCACTCCGCGTGCACCCGAGGCGTATAGTTCGAGGCTACGAGATTTCGAGTCAGAGCCCGCCGTAGTTTTACGTCGAGGTCGAGGATGATCCGCAGGAGTTCATCCGCTACCAGAGGATCACGCGGTGATCAAGGCCTCAGAGATGAGTCCGTGACCTTCGCAGATAGGCCGCGTGATACCGCAATGATTGGTTTGATTCACGAGTTATCCCGGAGAGCACGCCCCGCCCCACTACTGGGATGAGTTCTCGCAGGCTTTCTCACTCACTTCTTGCCTCTACAGATGGCGAGGGCGCGGCCGATAGATTTTTACCGCCGAGGCAGAGGACGACCGCCGTGAGTACAATGTCGAGTTTGATTCATCGCTCGATATGTCCCAATTGGTAGCGCATGAGGATAGGGTGCACCGCCACGCCACCGCTAGACGACTATATGGCCGAAGTCGCGCGGTGTTTCTCACCGTATGGACATTACCCGCATACGTGCTCATGCTCGATGCGGCGAGCGTAGAGACACGGCCGACAAGCAGCAGCAGAAGACCAGACGGGCAGGTCTTTTGGTGGCTATCGTGGTGGGCGCCTCGCAGTTAGCCTAGATTTGCACCACGCCACCAGAGCACTCCCGCACCGCCCTCAAGACACCAGATATTCGAGGGCGCACGTGGCCTGACTTCGTGACGCCCGCAGAGCAGGCGATCGCCGATCGACCACCCCTCGCCGTGGCCGACGCGTAGATCCCACTTCGAGTCGTGGTGCTACGAGTTTGTTTCGGGCCAGGCCGCAAGGTCACTATGCGAGGAACTGTCCGACCGGCGCGGCTGATGGTAGGGTCACCACAGTTCTTTCACGGCTTCTTCATCCTCGACAGCTACTCGCCCCGAGGGCAAGGTACTCACGGACCAAAGGCCGCGGCAGAGGTCGTGGCGCGGTCCTGGGCCTAGCGGTCCTCGAACCGCATTTATGCTTTGTCCACCGACAGATCGTGAGGCCTCACCGATGCCGCCACTGTACCTTATCGGGCTGGTTTGATGTTTATGCCTTGATAGATCCGGTTCTACTGGCCCCATATATCTCCCTTGTTGCTAGTAGGATGTGGATAGAGCCCGAGTCCATAGACCCTTTCGAGGTAGCTACGCCAGCTGGTGATTCAGGTAGCTCTACGGTATATGTAGCTTGTCCCGTGACCATTTACGCCGTCTGACCCTATCCGACTTGATAGAGTCGAGATGATTGACTTCGACGTGATCACGGGACGGATTGCTAGCTTCTGCTACGCCAATGTAGACCGCAGAGAGAGAGTAGTACGGTTCCAGCTTTCCCGGCGAGCCGGTTGTTGAGGAGGAGCACCAGACGCCGGCGGTAGGTTTATTTCTACCTCAAGGCTAGGAAGACGCGCAGGCGGGTATATCTACCATCTCGCTCGGTGTTTGATATCGAGGCTACATGCAGCATTTTCGTGCGCCCAGTGGTCGAGTTCCCGCACGTGTTTCCGCACGACCTCCGCATCCTCCCGAGAGGGAGATTGAGTTTTGTATTGACATATTGCTGACACTCCTACTATTTCCATTCCTCCATACGTAACGGCACCGCCGAAGTTGAGAGAGTCAAGGATCAGCTTAGGGATTTGGCCGGAGAAGCGGCTTCATCAGCCTAGTGTTTCTCCCCGGGAGCGCCAGATTGTTCGTGAAGAAGAAGGACGACGACGCGCACGTGTTGATTACAGTAGTCAACAAGGTGACCATTAAGAATGATACCCTTCCTGTGATTGATGATTTGTTCGACCAGTGGCGCGAGATGTTTCTCCAAGATTGATCTACGGCCGCTATCATCAAAGTGCAGTCGAGAGGTGGATGTCCATAGATCGCATTCCGACCCTGACGCATTATGAGTTCAGTGGTCATGTCTTTGTTGACCAATGCTCCGACGGATTCATGGATTTGATGAACCGAGTGTTCAAACCATTTTGGACACGCTTGTGATAGTGTTCATTGATGATATCTTGGTTTATTCTCGCCAGAGCAGAGTACGCGAGCATTTGGCGATCGTGGCCGACAGCTTCTCCAGACTGCAATAGTACGCCAAGTTTTCCAAACGTGAGTTTTGCTGACTTGATGGCGCTGGGCATATTGTCGGGCCGATGGCATTCGAGTGGATACGCCAAGATCGAGGCAACAGACTTGCCTAGACCTACTACTCCGACGAGGTTCGCAGCTCGGGCCTGCAGATATTATCGGCGTTCGTGGAGAAGTTTGCTTCTATCTTCGCACCATTGACTAGCCGACTCGTGGCGCAGCCAAGTTTCGCCGGATCGATGTCAGGAGCGTGGTTTCCAGCTTCGAAGAGAGACCGACGACCGCCTCGCTCTTACTCTTCCGCAGGTCCAGATGGTTATGTCGTATTGTGACGCGCCGTGCATCGGGTTGGGATGTGTGTTGACGCAGCATGGCGTGGTTATAGCATACGCATCCCGACACCAAGAAACACGAGAGAACTACCCCACCCATGATTTGGAGTTGGGCCGTGATTCACGCCAAGATCCGGAGGCACTATTTGTACGGGTTCACGTGGATATTTATACTGCACTCACAAGAGCCTCCAAAGATATCTTCACCGCAGGAGCCGAACTTACGGCTGCAGACGTGGTTAGAGTTGCTTAAGGATTACGATGTTGATATCCCGTACCACCCGGGAAGGCCAATGTCAGGCGTATGCCTTAGTCGTAGGTCACGGGAGCCTATCGATGTGCAATGCAGAGGAGGGACATGGTTCGTGATTTGCATCGCTTAGCGAGCCTCGTGTCCGCTTGATTGATTCCGATAGCAATGGGTTAGAGTTCGCGAGGTTGCCGAAGTCTTCCATCGCCAAGAGCGAAGAGGCAACACCGAGGATCCACTTTGATTCGATATCGCGATACACCCTTCGTGAGGGCAAGCGGTCCTTTGAGGTAGCACCACTGGGTGCTAAGGTTTGAGGGCGATTGTGTGTTCAGATGTTTCAGACTTCGCAGCAGTGTTCTCGGGAAGCACACAGCAAGCTACTTCATCCATCCGGTCGATCAAGATGTACCACGACCTTAGATCCGTATTGGTGGACGGCTCAAGAGGACGCTGCAGCAGTTCGTAGCTCGCCCGTGTTGTCGCAGCGAAGGCAGAGCACCGCAGGCCCGTGGTTTGCAGCGATAGAGATCCCGACCGAAGTGGAGGTGATCAACATGGACTTCATCACGTGATTACCTCGCACTCGCAGGAGACATGATTCTATACGGGTTATCGCCGACAGTCGACGAAATCAGCCCACTTTCTTCCCGTCAGACGACTTTTTCTACCGAGGATTATGCCGACTTTACATCCGAGAGATCGCCGATCGCATGTAGTCCCTATTTCGATCATATCGCATGCAGGAGCCCGCCACGCTAACTTCGGAGGTCTTTCCGCAGAGGTTTAGGGACGCAGTGAGCCTCGAGTATCGCATTCCATCCACGCAGACTGACAGTGCCGAGCGCACTATCCGCACTTCGAGGATATGTCGCGAGCCCGTGTTATCGACTTCGTGGGTAGCTGGAGGATCATTTGCCTCTAGTTGAGTTCGCATAATAATAGCTACCACCCAAAGATTCGATGGCGCCTTATGAGGCCTTGTATGGGAGGAAGTGCAGATCGCCTATAGGTTGGTTCGATGTGGGCGAGCGCAAATGAATGGGACCAGATTTGGTGCAGCAGTGCCGGATAAGGTGAAGCTTATCCAAGAGCGCTATCGATACCGTAGTCGATGTAAGTCGACGCAGATCATCGTCGTCGATCTTGAGTTCGAGGTTCATGATTGGATTTTCCTAGCGTGTCACCCACGGCGGTGTGATGAGATTCGGAAGAAGGGAAACTCACCAAGGTACATCGGGCCGCTTCAGATTGTCCGCAGGTAGGCAAGGTTGCTCATGAGTTGGATCCGCCGTCCGATCCGAGGCGCATCCGGCTTTTTCACGATCTACGCCGGCGAGATGTATCGGATCCATCTAGTGGTACACCCGATTGACGATGTCCAGTGACCGCGGGTTATCGTGATGAGATTCCCATAGCGATAGTCGATCGTCGTTAGGCGCCCGCGACCAAGGACGCGTGGCTTCCACAAAGTCTTGGGCGAACGAGCTCGGAGGAGATGACGTGGAAGCCGAGGAGGACATGAGGCGTAAGTATCTCACCTATTCCCCACACCTCCGTAATTCACTTTCCTACTTGTAAATTTTCGTTATCGCTTCGCCTAAGTGTTGTTCTCGCGGCCGTGTGGCATTTGCAATCGCTTAAGTTATGAAGAATCTTATCGTTAATCGTCTTGGGAAGGAACATTCGACGAATGTTTCTGGGGGAGAATGTTATACCGTATTTCCAGCAGTATGCACGTAAGGAATACGCACAAAAGTCTAGCCTTAAAGATAAGCTCGACGCTTTTTATTTGTGCACAACTCACTAAAAGAATCGCTTTCCGACGTAAACGCTTCCACAACTTTCGTAGGTAAATTCCGCCATGCCATTTCTAATTTTTGCGGATTTTTCCGAGAGACGAAACATTTTGACCAACGGAGGGCGACACTTGGCACCTCCACCGGGTGGATTGAAATCGCCCATTGACGAATTGGAGAAGCTTGGCACGCTTTTGTGCCTCAGGCACAAGTCAAGCGAGTTGGTAGGATATTTGCGCGAGTAAATCTTCACCCTACACTTGCCTTGCACTTGTCTTAATTCGCCATTGGTTGGCCACTTGACCTATAAATACCCCCTTAAGATGAAGAGTTCTTCATCCACAAATCTTTCCAAGTCTTGAAAATCCTTTCCTCTCCCTTTGTAGCCTTTTCATTCCCAAACACCTCCTCCTCAGGAAGGCCCTGGCCGAATACCCCCTCTAGCCTAAGTAGTTTGGCCGAGGCCCCTAGCCTAGCCAAACCTACCCCTCCCTTGGTAGAAAAGTTGCCTTCAGTATTGTTATAATGCCCAAAATACCCTAGCCCAAATCCCTTAGTACTTAGTAGAAGTTGTGAAGAACTTCTAAGGTTTCTCGAGCATACAACTTGTGAGCAAAACCTTGCTCAGCGACTTTATCTAGGATATTATTGGGCTTACCGAGGTAACTAATCCTAACCCTCTTTGAATTAGAGAATACTTATCGTTGTAGTATAAGAATAAGTATAAATACTTAGAAGAATATTGCAGTAGAATTGAATCAAGTTATCACAAGTAGGCGGTTTAAAAGAAGAATAATTGAACTATGCTTATATAGACTGCTTTACAAAGAGACTTATATAGCTCACCGTAGGGAAGTGCTGCCCGACTTTCCGTAATTGTGAACCCTCTGCTTAGAATGACCTTGAGTAGTCTTTGATAGATGTCCGTGACTATTATAGTCGACTCTCTGCACGACATATTCAACTCAAGGTGGTTTTCACGGTAGGTATGTGATTCTTCCTAAAGCA
Source organism: Przewalskia tangutica (assembly GCA_029844215.1). Taxonomy (NCBI): domain Eukaryota; kingdom Viridiplantae; phylum Streptophyta; class Magnoliopsida; order Solanales; family Solanaceae; genus Przewalskia; species Przewalskia tangutica. The sequence continues at coordinate 74,998,654 of CM056727.1, forward strand.
TGATATTTTACAATATATAGTACGGTAGACGCATACGTGTTAATCGAATAATAACTACGCAATGTCTTTGACTTAAGCTCGAATAATACTTACTAAGAATGCCTCACGCTTAAGCTCGAATAATACTTACTAAGAATGCCTCACGCTTAAGCTCAATAATAAAGAATCAAAGCATTTCAAAAGAATATCAATCATTTTTAATGTAAGAGAACTAATTGGTTTTTAAAATGTAAGCTTAAGAGTTATACTAGCTTTATGGGAAGTTAAGTATAACCACTTAAGAATGATAAAAGAAACAATTTGCCTATGTGTTTATAATGCACTTATATTGAATTGTGAAAAGAATAATAAGATGGTTTGATAAGTAGACATGATATGATGCTATGTGTGTTAGTGTCTTGTAACGCTTGTATAAGAGAGTATTCTTGTCAGGCTTATGTTGTTTAAAGATAAGTCATATGTTAGTGTACTATCGCCACCTCTTGACATATTACCGGGGTTGTCGCCTCCACGCGTGGTAGACTCAAAGGTCCGGGGACCATGATTCGAGAATACCTCATGCGGGTCCAGGGACTTACGCGGAGCTACGGAGTTCCGTGTTAGTGATGGGGTTATACCTCACGCGGTCTATGCGTGGCGCGCGACTACGAGTCCAGACGACGCCGAGGAGTAGCTACCCTCGACGCGGTTATACCCTATGCGGGCCTATGTGAGTGGCCTACGCGACTACGATAGTCCAGATTAGGCTTGCATGGTGATACTACGCAATTGGCCCCGCTTCGATCATTCGCACCTAGAAAAGACTCATAGCTTACCTATTGTTGCTTTGCTTATGATGGCACTATGTGCGTCCCTTGGTTGTTTCATACATACTTGCAAAACTGATTTTAAAAATGATATGTTTTCATTTAAGTATTTTTACGCTTCATATACTTAGTACTGTTGTCTCGACCTCCTTCGGGGCGCTCATGCCGCAGTAAGGGCAAAGCAGTGCTAGATCCACATTCTTAGATCTCTACGTTGGTGTCGGAGCTCCATCCTTTCCGAGGCTCTACTTTGGGTATGATCTCCCTGTAGATAGTTTTGTATACCAGGTATGGCGGGGCCCTGTCCCGCCATAGTTGTATATTTCCTTAGAGGTATGTAGTCATGTTGTACAATATCGGATGTAACTGCTAAAACCATGTTATATATATATGCCGAAAGGCGACGTTTTCTCACATAAACTGTGTCTTATTTTATAAACTGTTTCATGTCTTGTTTTATATTTCCGATTACACGATGTATGACTACTGGGTGCCGGTGAGGCACCACCACGCCCCGGACGGGTCGTGACACGCACCTTACCTACCTCTCGGTGATAAGGATAACTTTATAGGAGGATTAAGAACAAAAATCTAGTTGACCGTCACGCACAATGCGCAAAATTAGGGTTGTTAAGCCTCTCATCAACGCTACATAAATAATTGAGGTATTTTCATCCCCAATCCAAGAATGTCTACCCAACTTACAGCATATTCACAATCCCCTTCTCGTAACTGATTAGAAATCATATAGTGATAATTAGTTGTCAATTAATTACCAAGAATTCAACTCAATTATTGGATAGATCTCACAATAAGAAAAATAACCAAAAGCATGCATTAATTTATAGCATAAGTTTCTAGCAATTCAACATGGAAAGCCCTATAAGAGAATTAGTTCCTAGCCATAAATATGACAAGAACTAATTCAAAGTTCATCATAAAAACTGAAATAATAGTAAAGGGAAGGAAAAGAAATTACTAAACTAATGGTATCCAATCTCCAAGCCAAAGTCTTGTGTTGTGCAAGAAGGGGAACCCTTAAAAACTGCCTAGGGTTCTCCTTTTATAGGCGCAAACCGCCTCCTCTTTCCTTCAGTTCGCCTGCATTTTCGTCAAAAGACCTAATTTTTTCGCGTCGGCGCCGGAAGTTCTGCATTCCGTCGGGTGTTTTGGCGCCGCGCCCGATATCTCGTTCGGAGCCGCGCAGATCTTCAGAGCTCCTGGATGTTTAGGCGCCGCGCCCGATTTTGCGTTCGAGGCCACGCAACAGTCTTCCGACCTCTCGATAGTGGCGCCGCCCCGCTGATCACAGGAGGCCGCGGCCGGGTCTTGATTTTTCCCTCGTTCGCCACTTTCTTTGTTTCCAGCTCTGGCATCTCTTCTTTTGCCCTCTTTTAGCTCTTTTTTCGTCATTTGGCCATTTTAACCACTTTGACTCAAAAGAAAGAAAAACTATCCTAATACGACACTTATATGTGCAAAATGCGACAAAAGACTAACTAAAACCGACTCAAAAAGTGTATATAAAATATACCGATCAAATACCCCCAAACTTAACCTTTGCTCGCCCTCGAGCAAATATAGAAAGAAATAAAATAAAAGACTCAAAGACGAAAAATAAAAGACTCACTGCCATTGATCACTTTTGATGCATAAGTGTTAACTAGAAAAACATGAAGGTTAGCAAAATAATATGCAGGAACATATAGCATGAAATTTCAACACACTAAGCACATGAAGCTAGATATTTTGCAAACTCATATTCATCATGCTTAATGGAAGTCAATATACTAAATTATGCATATAAATTCAAGAATTCCTATGGCATGCTTACTTGTTATTCTCCACTAATTCTGGATATGCATAAAAGAGATCTTCAGGACTTTAAGGGTTGTAATGTAGGCTTAGGTAGGGGTTGGTAAAAATAGGCATTTAGGCTCATTTTTGTGTACCATAAGCTCTTTAGTTTTTCAATATTTCCCTTTTTCTTTTTGTTCTTTTCTTCATTTCGATTTTATCTTTCCCCTCTTTTGTTTTGGGAGAGTGAAGTATATAATAATGACAAGCACCCCCAAACTTAGGCTTTTGCCTATTTCCTATTACTTTTGTATTGGGGTGCAACAGACTTATTCACTCTTTTTGTCTCTTTTTTTTAACACAATATATTCCACTATTTCATATCTTCACTTATGGTACAATTTGTGGGAATATAGGGTGTCAAAGAAGAAGTTTCAAATTTAGGCTCAATGAGGCTGACTAGGGATATTTTTAAAGTACGGGATAGAAAAGAATGGTAAGAATTGGCTATCAAAGAAATGCCTGAGTCATCTCCCTAACATGCATATCCTAACTATTTTGCCTCAAATAGCAAGCAATCATAACACATAAGCATTTATCATTTAGTATGTGTAATTCAAGCAAGAAACTCCAAATAGACAGATTCTATGAGTTTTTGGCATATCTAACTTAAGTGTTTAGATAGTTGCTTCAATTCCGTTACATTATTTCACCTTACTTCACTAGGTGTTTCTAGCAACTACAGCATACATGATCTTTGACAGACAATTATGACTCAAAAAGGAAAAAAAAATTGTGACTCAAAATAAACATAAAACAATCAAAAAGACTTAAATAAAACATAACATGACACAAATAAAACAAAACACAAATAAACACCCTGTCTTGAAACACACATTGTCCCCAATGTGTGTAGACTCAAAGACAGTAAAAGAAATAGACACTTACAAACTTTGGTTAAAATGGTGGTGGTGGCGGTGGATAATGCATCGATAATTGGTTGAACAAGGAACTCAGCTCGTTGATTTGTTTCCTTGTTTCTTGCTGTCCTTGTACTATCGGTTCAAGGTCCGCATCATCCTCATCCGATTCTCGATACAATTGCTCCATTGTGGGCATTGGAGGTTCCGCTTCCCGTGGTTGGCGTGCTAGGTCCCGCCTCATATTGAGCCCCTATTTCAGCTCATCTTCGCCCATGGCGGCCTCACGCTGCTGCCGCTGGTTGTACTCTCCGTCTGCCGGGGGCTTGGGTGCAGGAAAGAGTGCACTATCCCATGACATCGCGCTTGGTTTCTTTCATGAGTGTCGCTGGTAGGTTTGGAACCGCACTCACGTGACATAGCTTGGTGATAATCGAGCCATGTCCCAATCCGCTGTTGTTACCAACTCGCTGATTTCCTCAATGCTCGCACTATTTCTTTCCCACATCAATCGCCAACCCTCATAATTCCATATATCGCTTTGATCCTATCCTCCGCACTCGTGAAGTGCGTGGATGGAATCACGCAAGGCCGACGAAATATAGCCAACCTTTGGCTACCTTGTTGAATTGGCACTGCTCAAAGGTTTTGACCCATTTCTTCCAATATCAAAACAGCTCCCAGTAGCTTACGGTGTTTATGACGATATCCCGCTTTATGTTGGTGCTCCTAGACCATGTTCTAAAATGGCTCCGATCACCAATTCCTCCTTCAACATCAACTGTTTTCAATTGTATATTGATATCTTCTGATGTCACAGGCACATAGCGTCCCCTTACAAAGCATCCCCTTTCCACCTTCTCCGGAAAATTGGCATAAAATTCACGCACCATTGTTGTGTTTACTGGTGCTATCTTCTCCGAATTTACAAATTTCCTCCAATCTGTTAACTCAATCATCGCCCGAATGGGCTTATAAACATCTTCTTCCCCATATGACTCCCTCTGGTAGTCCATTCCCCTTTCTGGTATTATGGGTCTGGTATCAAGCTTTTTGTATCTTTGGGAGGCTTCGTAGCTCACAAACCTATTTTCATCAGACGTTGGGTCGTGGATGTGGAGCCTCTTCTCTTCCTGGTGGCCATGGTTTAAAACAAAATCTGCAGCTTATACTTTAGTGGCACAACTGTCTCCTATACACTCAACACTAGCAGCGAATACAACACCCCCAAACTTCAACCTTTCTACTCACTACCCACAACCTCCTTTTCTACTCTTTTCTCCAAACTTCACAATCACTTTTCAGCACCCAAACTACTCCAACTACAATACTCCTCCAAACTACTACCTCATATGACTTCAATAAAAGGATTCAAGAACAGAAAAGGATTACCTTTTTAGGAGAAGATTCGAGCTTGTCCTTGTTTCAATTGGTGGTTTTGAGGCTATGGAATGGAGCTTTGTTGGTTGAGATGGCTAAGGGTTTTTGGGAATTTAAGAGTTTAGATTGTGGTTGGGTTGGATTTGTGGAAGATTTATGGGCGATTTTTCGGATTTTCGTGGGTTTTTGGAGAGGGAAGGTTAGGTTTTTGAAGTTGGAATTGGGGAAAATCTAATTTTTGGGCGTTTTTAAGTTTCGATTCTTGCCAGCGTTCGCTGGGCGCCGCGTTCGCTTTAGCCATGGCGCCTAACCGCGCCTTCGACTTTCGCCATGCGGCCATATTCGAGCCGCGGCGCCTAAACTTGGCAAATTTTTCTGGGATTTTGGCGCCATACTGCCTGGCGCCGCATGGCTAACTGCCTCGCTTCAGATTCATGGCGCCGCGTTCGCTCTGGCCATGGCGCTACCCATTTTTCTCGAAATCTCGGCTGCTCACTTTTCGCCCTTCGCTTTATTTCCTGCACCTATCAATAACAAAGACAAACACAAGAACCCAAGACCGTGAGATTGTTTCTAAACAAAATAAAATAAACTAAAGATGTAAATTAAAATAACATACTTGAAAACGTTGGGTTGCCTCCCAACAAGCGCTGTCTTTAACGTCTTTTAGCCGGACGCAAGTTCCTTAGCCTTAATAACCCTGGGGTGGATTAAGCCCCCAACCTATCCATTTCCTCCACATTTGGCGTTTTTTTTTCTTCTTTTCTTCTTAGCATTATCATTGAGGGGGAGTTCAGGAATACTTACCTCCTTTAGTGGCATTTCAAAGAAACCATGCCCTTTCTTGGGCTCATCGCTCTTTGGTTGACTTGTATTGGCTCGCATGGGGTTTGATGGTGCTGATTGCAAAGCACCCACTCCTTGTTGGTGGCTTCAATGACGTGTTTAAAAACTTTAAACACCATTTCTTGCACTCCACCCTTAGTGTTAATTCTCCTCTTCAACATCAATCAAAGCTCTCCCGTTGCTAGAATGGCCTCCCAATATGATAGGTATTTCCGCATCTTCTTCCATATCAAGAATGAGGAAATCTGCAGAAAGAAGAATTTTCCTACTTTCACAATCACGCCTTCAATCTTGCCTCGTGGATGAACCATCGTCCCGCTCGCCACCGTAGGCTTATCGTGGTTGGTTTGGCCTCACCCAACTCTAATCTTTTAAAAACTGATAAGGGCATCAGATTTATACTCGCCCCTAAATCACACAAGGCTCTATTGCAAGTCACCCTGCCCACTGTGCAAGGTAGTGTAAAGCTTCCAGGATCCTTTAGCTTTGGTGGTAACTTTTTCTGCAAGATAGCACTACACTCTTACAGTTAGTGCTACTATTTCATACTCGCCACTTTTTCTTCCCCAAAATCTCCTTCAAAAACTTGAAATAGGAGGGCATCTCCTCTAATGCCTCTACGAAAGGTATGTTGATATGCAGCTTTCTGAATGTCTCCAAAAATTTGGAGAATTGTTTATCAACCGCCTTTCGTTGTAGTCTCTGGGGGAAAGGGATCTTCTCTGTATACTCCTTCTCCGAGTTTTCTATCTGGGCTAGGCTCAATCACCTTCTCTTTTCTAACTCGATTTCTTCTCAACTATCTGGCCGAGGCGATCACGCTCAACTATCTTCCACTTCTCAACCGCATCGCCTCGACATCGCTTCCTCGAATTTACCTGTATTGCTTGGCAATGTCCTCGTGGCCTGCTTGCTGCTTTTGCTAGCCGACCCACTGTGGTTCCAAGTTTCAACGAGGATCTAGCTTCGCATGAATCGCGTCTAGGCGTTGCAAGTGCTATCACTGCCACCATCTCGCTTTTCTTTACGCACGTGCATTGAATCGCTGAGGCTGTGGGGCTTGAATGAAGGTTTGATGATTCGCTCACGACTCGCATCGCCCCTATACCGATTCTCGCTGCTCGACATCGCTCACGCTCTAACACTGTTCCGCGTTCTGTATTGGTTCCCGCTGGTTCTCGTGCCGATTCGCCGCTCGGTCTCTCCATGAGAAATTTGGGTGGTTCCTCCACCGGATTATAAGTGTTGGAGTAGGGGTTGTTCGTTGCTCGATAATTACCTATGGCTTGACACTCGCCGATCCATTGGTATATTATTGGGATCCAAGGACACCTATCAAATGTATGTGGCCACCACATATCTCACGCCTTTTAGGCATCATCGCATTCATCGACATTAATCGTATATTGATGCAAATGCTTTCGCCAGAGGGTCACTGGGCATTCAAGGCAAGAATAGCATCTATTTCATGGACTCACCGTTTCTTCTCCCATTTGTCGACCTTCTTCCGTGACATGGTTGTAAGTGACCATGTCTTCTAATAACTCACGAGGCCGCGGGTCGCTTTCCTCATGAATGCTCCACCTGCTGCATCTATGATAGTTCGGTCAGCTCGCCACCGTTGTAGAAGATGTGGACCAAGTTCCACAACTCAATGCAATGGTGTGGGCACTTTCTCTGTAGATCTTTGAACCTTTCCCAAGCTTCATATAAGGACTCTCCATCTGCTTGGTAAAAGTTGTTCAACTCCCCTCTCAATTTTGCTGCTTTACACGGGGGAAAGAACTTGGCAAGGAATTTCTGTGCCAGCTCTTGCCATGTAAAAATCGAATCGGCCGGCAAGGAATTCAACCATACTTTTGCTCTATCCCTAAGTGAGAAGGGAAATAGCCTCAATCTGACGGCATCATCAGTAACGCCGTTATACCTGAACGTTGCACATAGCTCCAAGAAATTAGCTATGTGCATATGTGGATCCTCCGACGGCAGTCCTCCGAACTGCACTGTGTGCTATACCATGCTCAGAATTGCCGGTTTTATCTAGAAGTTGTTAGCTCCTATTGCAGGGAGCCTAATGCATGTCTGTGCTCCATTTACTCGGGCAAGACATAGTCTCCCAAACTTCGCTCGGACTTGGACTCTCTCTTCCACGCCTATCGCGCTTTCCTAGGTATTCTGGATGGGGTTGATTCTCTCCTAACACTTCTCCCATCCCGTTGTTGTTCAACGCCGCTCATCTCTAACAAGGTTGCAATCCGATTCTTTCGCTCGCATTTCTGAGTTTTCTCACTGATTGAAGGGAATAAGAGTGTCTGCTCCTCTTCTCCTTCGCATAAACTGACTTCCTGAAATAGATCAAAAACAGACAACAAATCACGGCACCTCGAATTTTCAAAAGAAAAACGTAAAAATTAAAAATTAAAATAAAAACCAAATTAGAAATTAAAAATAGACAAATTTGATATTGAACTAATGCCTAATCCCCGGCAACGGCGCCAAAAACTTGATGCGCATTAAGATGCACACACTTTAAACGCAAGGGCACGTTATCGTAACAAGTAATATAGTCTTAGCAAGACCGAATATCGTCCACAAGGATTAGGGTTCAATTACCAACTATCTATTTTCTAGTATCTATTTGGTGAGTTTATGATTGATTTGTTGTTTATAACTACGAATTAGGCAGGCTATTTTAATGTAAAGATTTACTTCAGTGGTGATGAGAATAGGGCTTCCATGTATCCTTACTATCTGCTTATGCTACTTACTAATGCATTAACTTATGGTATTCTTCTTTAGAAGAAAGAGTTTATTTAAATCGTTTTATACTCCCGCTAGGGTTATATAAACACTCAACCCCAGTATCGCACCTTACCTACCTCTCGGTGATAAGGATAACTTTATAGGAGGATTAAGAACAAAAAACCTAGTTGACCGTCACGCACAATGCGCAAAATTAGGGTTGTTAAGCCTCTCATCAACGCTACATAAATAATTGAGGTATTTTCATCCCCAATCCAAGAATGTCTACCCAACTTACAGCATATTCACAATCCCCCCTTCTCAGAATCTGATTAGAAATCATATAGTGATAATTAGTTGTCAATTAATTACCAAGAATTCAACTCAATTATTGGATAGATCTCACAATAAGAAAAATAATCAAAAGCATGCATTAATTTATAGCATAAGTTTCTAGCAATTTAACATGGAAAGCCCTATAAGAGAATTAGTTCCTAGCCATAAATATGACAAGAACTAATTCAAAGTTCATCATAAAAACTGAAATAATAGTAAAGGAAAGGAAAAGAAATTACTAAACTAATGGTATCCAATCTCCAAGCCAAAGTCTTGTGTTGTGCAAGAAGGGGAACCCTTAAAAGCGCCAGGTTCTCCTTTTATAGCCGCAAACCGCCTCCTCTTTTCCTTCGTGCCCGCCTGATTTTCGTCAAAAGACCTAATTTTTCCGCGTCGGCGCCGCGGCGCCGGTAGTTCGGCAATCCGTCGGGGGTTTTGGCGCCGCGCCGATATCGCTGTTCGAGAGCCGCGGCACAGATCTTCGTAGCTCATCGGATGTTTAGCGCCGCGCCCCGATTTTGCCTCGAGGGTGTCGCGCTACGAGTCTTCGACCTCTCGATAGTGGCGCCGCGGCCGCTGATCGCAGGAGGCCGCGCTGGCTGGTCTTGATTTTTCCCTCGTTCGCCACTTTCTTTGTTTCCAACTCTGGCATCTCTTCTTTTGCCCTCTTTTAGCTCTTTTTTCGCCATTTGGCCATTTTAACCACTTTGACTCAAACGAAAGAAAAACTATCCTAATACGACACTTATATGTGCAAAATGGGACAAAAGACTAACTAAAACCGACTCAAAAAGTGTATATAAAATACACCGATCAGTGGTATCTGGTAGTAGCTTTCAGACTTGCCGGCCACCTTCGTGGTACAAAGATATCTGATTGTTGGTACGATTGGTATCTGGTAGTTGGCTTTCGTACTTGCCCTGGTCAGCGGAGTGACGCAGGAGGTATCTGGTAGTCGGCCTTCGTACTTGCCCCGTACGGATCTTATGACACATGTGGGACCTGGTGTTCAGGTGTATTCCTTGGTGTTTTATATCATGGACTGCCGGCAGTGAGGAAGGAATCCCACGGACACGTTTGATATGGTTGGGCATGAGACCCGGGGTTATATTTGAGTAATGACTTTGAGGGCATGCGTCCCTGACTTGACACGATTGTTTATAGATTTTGAAATGGTATCTTTTTAGAGACAATGTTGATGTTCATTACTCTTGTTGTTAGCCGGGCTTTGTGAAACGCATTTTGATTGTCATACATGTCTCATGCTTTATATAGACTATTATGATTTCATTTACTGATTTTCGCCACATACTGTACTGTCAGATCGACTTCGGGGCCGCGTCACGCCGCAGGTTGAGGTACGTAGCTTGCTGATTTGCACTCTTAGGATCACTGTTCAGTTCTTGGAAAGCTCCATTTCTCCGGAGGCTTTATCTTTTGGTACGGTTCCCTGAGGTTGTATACTTTTGTACATTCAGGGGGTATGGCGGGGTCCTGTCCCGTCATAGTTGTATAAAAACTCTTAGAGGTCTGTAGCACTGTTGTGGGCAGGGTTTGTAAAGGATGTAATTGTTCAAGTTTTTAATTTATATACAGGGAGGTAACCGTTTTGGTTAGCCTGTTCTTATGCTAATATGTTGTTTCATGTCTTTGATTTTTATTTCCGCTGATTTTCTCTGATGTTGTATCACTAGGGTTCCCGGGGTAAGGCGCCAGTCGTGGGCCCGAGGTCGGGTCGTGACACTAATAGTGATGTTATACACTTTAGAGGTGATTCCTCGTTGGCTTGGATTTAAGTATTTGCGTGTGTGTTATATTATGGTCATTTGTGGCATAATTGGTTTTGTAAGAATAGTAGTGAAGACTATACCGGCGCATGTGTTATTAGAGAATTAGAAGGAACATTCGAGATGAATGTTTCTAAGGGGGGAAGAATGTTACACCCTGTAGTTCCAGAGTATGTATGTGAGGACGTACGTTCGAGGATATAACACTAAGTACGAAAGGGAAGAAAATTTTGAATTTCCGACAAAAAATATTCCGAACCTCGTGAAGGAAAATGGTTTATTATTGGTAATAGGATTCTCAATTTTGGTATTTGGACTTCTTGGAATATAAGAGAATTATGGAATTTCATTTCCAGAATTGGTCACGTGGGGCCCACGGGAGAAATTTACGGTTTTGTGGGGCCCATATTATTTTCGAGATTTTGTCCATTATGGATGTTTTTGGGAGATGAAAATATTTTGGACCAATAGGAGGGCGACACATGTCACCCCATGTGGCCCATGTTGGCTGAAATCATATGGACAAGTGGACAAGCCAAGTGGCTTTAGATATTTGTTGGACAAGTGGCTTGTGGGACCCACACACACTTGTCCCCAATCTCATCCACACATTTGTTTCAATCCTAGCCCTTGGTTGTCTTATATATACACATAGAGGTGCAAGACTTCATCCACACTTAGATTAATTTCAAGAACAATACTTCATCCCTTCCTAGTGCTCTCGGCAATGGCCATTATCCTTGACCAAATGTTGTCCAAAAATTCTTAAACTCTTAAGTGTTCTTCCTTGATGTGTTAGGAAGGTTATTAACCAAGTGTTAGACAAGATTTCACACCCCTAGCCTAAGAAACACCTCTTGGCCGAAACTTGCAAGGTTTGAAACCTAAAGTGTTCTTCACTTTTTGAAGTTGGATCTTGAAGAGGAGTTGGTTAGGAACTTCTAAGGGTTACTTGGAGGGGATTGGAATGTAAGGAATAGGAGCTAAACTTGCTACGGATCGACTTTTAGTTCTTGGATTATTTTGGGCTCTTTGAGGTAATGAACTTTGTCCTCTTTGTGAAGTTGGATATTATATATGTTGGTAGTATATAAGTGAGTATGTGATACACGGAAGGAAGATGGAAAAGATTTGGACCTTGTTAAGTTGCTAAAATCGATAAATTGGCATACTAGCCATTAAAATGGTAAAAAGTTACCTATTACCTGTTGACAGTTAATAACAACGTTATTATAACTTATATAAAGATTGGAATATAAGTTGGAAGATTAAAGAAGTAATTCCGGCATGCTAGCAAAAAATTGGATAAGTTTGATTGTGGTAGTTGACCAAGAACACCAACTAATGGACTGTATTTACATTGGATTGTATTTACATTGGACTGTATTTACATTAGACTGTTTTTACTTTGGACTAATGGACTGTTTTGTATATTGTGGGGCAGAATTTTACACGTCCAGTTAGGCGTGTAATCCCCTTTAGTATTGTTGTATTATTGCGCCTTAAATGTGGCATGTTGGTTATTGAATTTCGGGCCTTGAAAAAGGTGGAAAAGTACGTAAAAACAGGGGATGTGCTGCCCGATTTTCCGTAGAATAAGAGACCCTATACTTAGAAATATTCTACGAAGAAATCTATACGTTGATAGACGTATTTGATTATTATAGGTTGATATTCTATGCGCGGCATATTCGACTTGGCAAGTGGATTAGCCGAGGAGGTATGTGATTCTTCCTATCCTCTTGAGCATGATTTGTTGTGAAATATATAGTACGGTAGACGTACGTGTGTTAAATGAACTTGGTTTCATTTTGATGTCCTTGACTTGACTTTTAAATCTTAAGAGCCTTAAATCATTCTAAAAAGTTGTGAATCATTATTTGGAAAGAATTGATATTTGGTTTTAAAAGAATAAGTTTTCTTGGTTTTTCCAAATGATTGTAGTTGTTTTGAATTACTTGAAAAATAAGTGTTATAATAGCTTTATGGGAAGTTAGTTATAACGACTTGAGTAGGATAAAAGAACGTTTTATTTACTTGATTTTAAAGGCCTTGTAAAGATTTTCTGAAGGTGTAGTAATTTGGTTTGAAAAGTAAACGTGTTTTGATACTACGGGTATTAGTATCGTGTGACTTTTACGTAAAAATAGATCTTTTTGAAAGAATTAAAGTATGTAGTACTTTGGGGTTAAAACCCGGATTGTTGACATAAAATGAAAGTCTAAAAGTATGTTAAACTTGCCTATGCTAGTTGTGATAGCCTTTGTTGTGCAAGTGTTGTATTTCTATGCTACCGCGTCTCTCGATGGAGGGCCGATTATCTTGTTGTTTACTTGGACATACCGACGCTGCTGGATGGTCCACGGGTATGCTTCCACTTTGATTGTTATCTTGTTATTTTCTTGGACATACCGACGTTGCTGGATGATCCACGGGTATGTTTCTACTATGATTGTTATCTTGTTATTTACTAGGATATACCGACACTGTTGGGAGGCCCATGGGTATGCGTCCACGATGATTGTTCCATAGCCATGCTTACACCGATGCGAGATTTCGGAGGCATGCGGCCATGGTGCGGGTTAAATTCCCGGGTCATGTTATTAGTCCATGGACTAGCTATCCATGAAGCTTGCTGCAGTGTTGAGTGGTCACGGGGTTGATTTGTACATGTAGTTACAGGCACACTTTAGATACTTGTCCTGGTCATTTCTCGTGTATCGGCAGGCTCTGGTAGATAGCTTAAGATACTTGCCCCGGTCATATCTTGTGATACGGTAGGCTCTGGTACGTTGGCTTAAGATACTTGCCCCGGTCAGTTGCGTGACGCATGTTGGATCTGGTGGTTGGCTCTTCTACTTGGCCCGATCGGTTTTATGACGCAGGCGGGATCTAGTGTTCAGGTACACATATGGGTGTTGTTTTACATCATGGACTGCCGGCAGTGAGGAAGGAATTCCACGGGCATGATTGATATTGTGGGCGTGAGACCCATGGTTATATGTGAGTAATAATTTTGAGGGCATGCGTCCCTGACTTGACATGACTGCTTATATATTGTGAAATGGTCTTTTTAAAGGATGAAATGTGATTTCATGACAGTACTTTTAGTTTCACATACTTGATACTGTTATCGACCTCCCGAAGCTGCGTTCATCTGCCGCAGTAGAGGTACACCGGTTGTTGATCCTCGCCATAGGATCACGCTTCAGATTTGGGAAGCTCCGCTTCTCCGAGGCTTATCTTTTGGTATGGTTCCCTGTCATCAGAGGTACTTGTACATTCGTGGGTACGGCCGGGCCACGTCCGTCATAGTTGTTATATCAAACTCTTAGAGGTCTGTAGTCTTGTTATGAGTTGGGTTTGTAAGGGATGTAACTGTTCGGGTTTTGATATATATGCAGAAAGGTGACCGTACTGGTTACCCTGTTTCTTATTTTATATTGTTCTATGTCTATGAGTTTTATTCCGCTGGTTTTTCTCTGATGTATTATCACTAGGGTGTCCGGGGTAAGGCACCAGTCGCGGGCCCGAGGTCGGGTCGTGACAAAAGTGGTATTAGAGCAGTTAGTCCTCGGAAAGTGTCTACAGACCGTATCTAGTAGAGTCTTGATTATCGGCGTGTTGTGCACCACACCTATAATCAGGAGGCTACATGATATTTAGGATTGGTTTCCATTCTTCTCACTCTGAGATCGTGCGATAGAGTTGTGTTATAAGTTGGACTCCCTCTGACGTATTCTTATGTACCAGTTATGCCTCCACGCAAGGCAACCAGGGCCCAGAAGGGTAAGGCAGCAGAGGGAGCTGCTAGTAGAACACAGAGGGTTACGAGGGCACAAGCCCAGTCATTACCTGAGGTAGTGCTTCAGACGGCGAGTTCTACGACGCCGCCAAATTTGAGAGAGTTTAGAGCAAAGAATCTCTATCGAGGCCACGACTGAGCCTCCAGTCCCACGACCAGGAACAGAGGATATGGGTTACAAGGAGATGGCCCAGTTACTAGCTAGGATTGTGGAGAGGCATGAGGACAGACGGGAGTCTGTAGTACCGGTATCGCACCCCAGAACTAATAGTTTGAGGCTTCGGGACTTCTTGATTAGCAGTCCACCAGAGTTCTATGGATCGAGAACTGAAGAAGATCCTCAGGAGTTTATTCGACAATTGCGGCGGATCATGAGGGTGATCAAGGCCTCATAGGCAGAGTCAGTGGTATTGGGTTCTTACGGCTGCGTGATATTGGAGTCAACTGGTGTGATTCGTGGGAACTGTCCCGGGGGGAGCATGCGCTTCCAGCTGGTTGGGACGAGTTCTCAGAGGTACTTCTTAACCACTTCTTGCCTTCACAGATGAGGAGAGCCCGGGTGGATAGGTTTATGATGTTGAGACAAAATGGACGGACGGTTCGGGAGTACAACATAGAGTTCGACTCATTAGCTCGGTATGCCCCCACTATAGTGGCAGACATGGAGGATAGAGTGCACCGATATGTCACGGGACTTGATGATTATCTAGCAGAGGGTTGTACGGGAGTAGCTCTTCAGCCGGGCATGGATATTGCCCGAACACAGGCTTATGCACAGTGGATTGAGAAACGTAGAGGTCGACGAAATAACCGAGATCAGCATAAGAGGGCCAAGACAGCTGGGTCCTTTGGTAACTTTCGAGGCGGACCGCCAAGAAGCTAGTTATGCGCGCCATCGCCAAGACAAAGTGGTCCTCGCGCCTTACGGACGTCCGGGTATTCAGGAGCAGGTCAGGGCTCTAAGGGTTCAGGTTTTTAGGGGAGTAGGGGTGTTAGCCAGATGAAACCACCCCTACCTCGGTGCGGCCAATGTGGTGGCCTTCATGCGGGGGAGGGTCATGGTGCTCAGAGAACTTGTTTTACCTGCGGCCGGCAGGGCCTTTTTGCGAGGAATTGTCCCACCAGAGGTAGCGCAGATGTTAAGACTCATCCTTCGGGATCGATGGCTGGTTCATCGCCTTCTATAGCTATGCGCCCAGCAGGGCAGGATTATGATTAGAGCGACAAAGGGAAAGTGAAGCAATAGTTACAGGTATATCTTTAACCCTCTAGAGACTAGTATGCGTTTATAAGATGATTATATGTTAAGTGTTATGTTCGGATAGTATTGTTTAAATTGTGTTTAAGACACTTGGTTAGAAGGAAAGGTAAGTTTGGGTGGCTGGAGATTGTAAGCCTTAGATTATTTGATAACCGTGGAGACCTTAGATGCAAGGCCGTCTTGAGTAAAAGATTTTACGGTTGATCTTGGTCGTGGTACATTGTATACGAGAGGTATATTAGAGTGATAATTCCATGGGTTGTATGGAATGAAAGTGGGTAGTTGAGCTAAGAAGACCCCTAGGCTTTCATGACTTGAATAGTGAGATTTGTTCCGGGCAGGAATGAGAATTTAGTGCGATAATGGGTCGGGTTGAGGACCAATCGCGGGTCAACCCACAACCCGGATTGGAGTGGGGTCCGTTTGAGGTGGTCCCGCTAGGTGATAGGGTCACGAGGGTGCAAGGCCCAAGTCTAGGTAACCATTGTACGAGTTCGTAGATGCGTTCGACCAGAACCGGGTCATGAAGGCCGAGAATGGCCTTAAAGGAAATTGAAGCTAGTATAATGACCAAGTTTGGAGGTAGTAACTCCAAGGTTTTGAAAACTGAAGCGATGATTGAAATGTGGTACGTGTACTAGAAAGAGTTCGGGTGTACGAGAAGGGTACGACGTGTAAGAAAAGAAGCGAACATATGTTAAAAGAATGGAAGTGATTATTTATGTGAAGTGAAGGTGCGAAGAAAGTATCCTTTAGACCATGGGTGGGAGCTAATAGTGATGTTATACACTTTAGAGGTGATTCCTCGTTGGCTTGGATTTAAGTATTTGCGCGTGTGTTATATTATGGTCATTTGTGGCATAATTGGTTTTGTAAGTATAGTAGTGAGGACTATACCGGCGCATGTCTTATTAGAGACTTAGAAGGGACATTCTGGACGAATGTTTCTAAGGGAGGAAGAATGTTACACCCCGTAGTTCAAGAGTATGTATGTGAGGATGTACGTTCGAGGATATAACACTAAGTACGAAAGGGAAGAAAATTTTGAATTTCCGACAGAAAATATTCCGAACCTCGTGAAGGAAAAAGATTTATTATTGGGAATTGGATTCTCAATTTTGGTATTTGGACTTCTTGGAATATAAGAGAATTATGGAATTTTATTTCCATAATTGGTCACGTTGGGCACACGGGAGAAATTTACGATTTTGTGGGGCCCACATTATTTTCGAGATTTTGGCCATTATGGATGTTTTTGGAAAATGAAAATATTTTGGACGAATAGGAGGGCGAAACATGTCACCCCATGTGGCCCATGTTGGTCGAAATTATGTGGACAAGCCAAGTGGCTTTAGATATTTGTTGGACAAGTGGCTTGTGGGACCCACACACACTTGTCCCCAATCTCATCCACACATTTGTTTCAATCCTAGCCCTTGGTTGTCTTATATATACACATAGAGGTGCAAGACTTCATCCACACTTAGATTAATTTCAAGAACAATACTCCATCCCTTCCTAGTGCTCTCGGCAATGGCCATTATCCTTGATCAAATATTGTCCAAAAATTCTTAAACTCTTAAGTGTTCTTCCTTGATGTGTTAGGAAGGTTATTAACCAAGTGTTAGACAAGATTTCACATCCCTGGCCTAAGAAACACCCCTTGGCCGAAACTTGCAAGGTTTGAAACCTAGAGTGTTCTTCACTTTTTGAAGTTGGATCTTGAAGAGGAGTTGGTTAGGAGCTTCTAAGGGTTACTTGGAGCGGATTGGAACGTAAGGAATATGAGCTAAACTTGCTTCGGATCGACTTTTAGTTCTTGGATTATTTTGGGCTCTTTGAGGTAATGAACTTTGTCCTCTTTGTGAAGTTGGATATTATATATGTTGGTAGTATATAAGTGAGTATGTGATACACGGAAGGAAGATGGAAAAGATTTGGACCTTGTTAAGTTGGTAAAATCGAGAAATTGGCATGCTAGCCATTAAAATGGTAAAAAGTTACCTATTACCTGTTGACGGTTAATAACAAAGTTATTATAACTTATATAAAGATTGGAATATAAGTTGGAAGATTAAAGAAGTAATTCCGTCATGCTAGCAAAAAATTGGATAAGTTTGATTGTGGTAGTTGACCAATAACACCAACTAATGGACTGTATTTACATTGGATTGTATTTACATTGGACTGTATTTACATTGGATTGTTTTTACTTTGGACTAATGGACTGTTTTGTATATTGTGGGGCAGAATTTTACACGTCCAGTTAGGCGTGTAATCCCCTTTATTAATGTTGTATTATTGTGCCTTAAATGTGGCATGTTGGTTATTGAATTTCGGGCCTTGAAAAAGGTGAAAAAGTACGTAAAAACAGGGGAAGTGCTGCCCGATTTTCCGTAGAATAAGAGACCCTATACTTAGAAATATTCTACGAAGAAATCTAGACGTTGATAAACGTATTTGATTATTATAGGTTGATATTCTACTCGCGGCATATTCGACTTGGCAAGTGGATTAGCCGAGGAGGTATGTGATTCTTCCTATCCTCTTGAGCATGATTTGTTGTGAAATATATAGTACGGTAGACGTACGTGTGTTAAATAAACTTGGTTTAATTTTGATGTCCTTGACTTGACTTTTAAATCTTAAGAGCCTTAAATCATTCTAAAAAGTTTTGAATCATTATTTGGAAAGAATTGATACTTGGTTTTAAAAGAATAAGTTCTCTTGGTTTTTCCAAATGATTGTAGTTGTTTTGAATTACTTGAAAAATAAGTGTTATAATAGCTTTATAGAAAGTTAGTTATAACGAATTGAGGAGGATAAAAGAACGGTTTATTTACTTGATTTTAAATGTCTTGTAAAGATTTTCTGAAGGTGTAGTAATTTGGTTTGAAAAGTAAACGTGTTTTGATACTACGGGTATTAGTATCGTGTGGATTTTACGTAAAAATAGATCTTTTTGAAAGAATTAAAGTATGTAGTACTTTGGGGTTAAAACCCGGATTGTTGACATAAAATGAAAGTCTAAAAGTATGTTAAACTTGCCTATGCTAGTTGTGATAGCCTTTGTTGTGCAAGTGTTGTATTTCTATGCTACCGCGTCTCTCGATGGAGGTCCGATTATCTTGTTGTTTACTTGGACATACCGACGCTGCTGGATGGTCCACGTGTATGCTTCCACTATGATTGTTATCTTGTTATTTACTTGGACATACCGACGATGCTGGATGGTCCACAGGTATGCTTCCAATATGATTGTTATCTTGTTATTTACTTGGACATACCGACACTGTTGGGAGGCCCACGGGTATGCGTCCACGATGATTGTTCCATGGCCATGCTTACACCGATGCGAGATTCCGGGGGCATGCGGCCATTGTGCGGGTTAAATTCCCGGGTCATGTTATTAGTCCATGGACTAGCTATCCATTAAGCTTGCCGCAGTGATGAGTGGTCACGGGTTTGATTTGTACATGTAGTTACAGGCACACTTTAGATACTTGTCCTGGTCATTTCTCGTGTATCGGCAGGCTCTGGTAGATATCTTAAGATACTTGCCCCGGTCATATCTCGCGATACGGTAGGCTCTGGTACGTTGGCTTAAGATACTTGCCCCGGTCAGTTGTGTGACGCAGTCGATCCGTAGTTGCTTCCGCATTGCCCTTTAAGTTTTATGATGACGCCTGGATCCGTAGTTGGCTCTTCTACTTGGCCCGATCGGTTTTATGACGCAGGCGGGATCTAGTGTTCAGGTACACATATGGATGTTGTTTTACATCATGGACTGCCGGCAGTGAGGAAGGAATTACACGGGCATGATTGATATTGTGGGCGTGAGACTCATGGTTATATGTGAGTAATGATTTTGAGGGCATGCGTCCCTGACTTGACATGACTGCTTATATATTGTGAAATGGTCTTTTTAAAGGATGAAATATGATTTCATTACGATTTCTTGATTTCACATACTGATAATTGTCAGATCGACCTCCTTCGGGGGGCTGCGTTCATGCCGCAGGTAGAGGTACACCAGTTGTTGATCCTCGCTCATAGGAACACGGTTTTGTGTATTTGGGAAGCTCCATTTCTCCGGAGGCTTATCTTTTGGTATGGTTCTCTGTCATTGTAGGTACTTGTATATTCTAGGGTATGACGGGGCCCTGTCCCGTCATAGTTGTTATATCAAACTCTTAGAGGTCTGTAGTCTTGTTATGAGTTGGGTTTGTAAGGGATGTAACTGTTTGGGTTTTGATATATATGTAGAAAGGTGACCGTATTAGTTAGCATGTTTCTTATTTTATATTGTTCCATGTCTATGAGTTTTATTCCGATGGTTTTTCTCTGATGTATTATCCCTAGGGTGCCCGGGGTAAGGCACCAGTCGCGGGCCCGAGGTCGGGTCGTGACAAAAGTGGTATCAGAGCAGTTAGTCCTCGGAAAGTGTCTACAAACTGTATCTAGTAGAGTCTTGATTATCGGCGTGTTGTGCACCACACCTATAATCAGGAGGCTACAACATATTTAGGATTGGTTTCCACTCTTCTCACTCTGAGATCGTGCGATAGAGTTGTGTTATGAGTTGGACTCCCTCTGACGTATTCTTATGTACCAGTTATGCCTCCACGCAAGGCAACCAGGGCCCAGAAGGGCAAGGCAGCAGAGGGAGCTGCTAGTAGAACACAGAGGGTTACGAGGGCACAGGCCCAGTCATTACCTAAGGTAGTGCTTCAGACGGCGAGTTCCACGACGCCGCCAGCCCAAGGCGAGTTTAGAGCAGCAGCAGTCTCTACTGAGGCCACAGTACCTGAGCCTCCAGTCCCACGACCAGGAACAGAGGATATGGGTTACAAGGAGATGGCCCAGTTACTAGCTAGGATTGTGGCGAGGCATGAGGACGATGGAGTCTAGAATGCGTCGCACCCTGCAACCAATAGTTTGAGGCTTCGGGACTTCTTGAGTTGCAGTCCACCAGAGTTATATGGATCGAGAACTGAAGAAGATCATCAAGAGTTTATTCGAAAGTTGCGACGGATCATGAGGGTGATCAAGGCCTCATAGGCAGAGTCAGTGGTATTGGGTTCTCATCGGTTGCGTGATATTGCAGTCAACTGGTGTGATTCGTGGGAACTGTCCCGGGGGGAGCATGCGCCTCCAGCTGGTTGGGATGAGTTCTCAGAGGAATTTCTTAACCACTTCTTGCCTCCACAGATGAGGAGAGCCCGGGTGGTTAGGTTTATGATGTTGAGACAAAATGGTCGGACGGTTCGGGAGTACAACATAGAGTTCGACTCATTAGCTCGGTATGCCCCCACTCTAGTGGCAGATATGGAGGATAGAGTGCACCGATATGTCACGGGACTTGATGATTATCTAGCAGAGGGTTGTACGAGAGTAGCTCTTCAGCCGGGCATGGACATTGCCCCCATACAGGCTTATGCACAGGGGACTGAGGAACGTAGAGGTCGACGAAATGACCGAGATCAGCATAAGAGGGCCAAGACAGCTGGGTCCTTTGGTAACTTTCGAGGCGGACCGCCTCAGCAGCAGGCTAGTTATGCGCCATCGCCAGTACAAAGTGGTCCTCCACAGTCTTCATGACGTCCGGGTATTCAGGAGCAGGTCAGGGCTCTAAGGGTTCAGGTTTTCGGGGGAGTAGGGGTGTTAGCCAGATGAAACCACCCCTACCTCGGTGTGGCCAATGTGGTAGCCTTCATGCGGGGAGTGTCATGGTGCTCAGAGAGCTTGTTTTACCTGCGGCCGGCAGGGCCTTTTTGCGAGGAATTGTCCGACCAGAGGTTGCGCAGATGTTAAGACTCATCCTTCGGGATCGGTGGCTGATTCATAGCCTTGTATAGCTATGCGCCCAGCAGGGCAGGATTATGATTAGAGCGACAAAGGGAAAGTGAAGCAATAGTTACAGATATATCTTTAACCCTCTAGAGACTAGTATGCATTGATAAGATGATTATATGTTAAGTGTTATGTTCGGATAGTATTGTGTAAATTGTGTTTAAGACACTTGGTTAGAAGGAAAGGTAAGTTTGGGTGCCTGGAGATTGTGAGCCTTAGATTATTTGATAACCGTGGAGACCTTAGATGCAAGGCCGTATTGAGGAAAAGATTTTACGGTTGATCTTGGTCGAGGTACATTGTATACGAGGGGTATATTAGAGTGATAATTTCATGGGTTGTGTGGAATGAAAGTGGGTAGTTGAGCTAATAAGACCCCTAGGCTTTCATGACTTGAATAGTGAGATTTGTTCCGGGCAGGAATGAGAATTTAGTGCGATAATGTGTCTGGTTGAGGACCAATCGCACGTCAACCCACAACCCAGATTGGAGTGGGGTCAGTTTGAGGTGGTCCCGCTAGATGATAGGGTCACGAGGGCTCAAGGCCCAAGTTTAGGTAACCATTGTACGAGTTCGTAGACGTGTTCGACTAGAACCGGGTCATGAAGGCCGAGAATGGCCTTAAAGGAAATTGAAGCTAGTATAATGACCAAGTTTGGAGGTAGTAACTCCAAAGTTTTGAAAACTGAAGCGATGACTGAAATGTGGTACGTGTACTAGAAAGAGTTCGGGTGTACGAGAAGGGTACGACGAGTAAGAAAATAAGCGAACATATGTTAAAAAAATGGAAGTGATTATTTATGTGAAGTGAAGGTGCGAAGAGAGTATCCTTTAGACCATGGGTGGGAGCTAATAGTGATGTTATACACTTTAGAGGTTATTCCTCGTTGGCTTGGATTTAAGTATTTGCGCGTGTGTTATATTATGGCCATTTGTGGCATAATTGGTTTTATAAGTATAGTAGTGAAGACTATACCGGCGCATGTGTTATTAGAGACTTAGAAGGAACATTCGGGAAGAATGTTTCTAAGAGGGGGAAGAATGTTACACCCCATAGTTCCAGAGTATGTATGTGAGGACGTACATTCGATGATATAACACTAAGTACGAAAGGGAAGAAAATTTTGAATTTCTGACGGAAAATATTCCGAGCCTCGTGAAGGAAAAAAGGTTTATTATTGGGAATTGGATTCTCAATTTTGGTATTTGGACTTCTTGGAATATAAGAGAATTATGGAATTTTATTTCCAGAATTGGTCACGTGGACCCCACGGGAGAAATTTACGGTTTTGTGGGGCCTACATTATTTTCGAGATTTTGGCCATTATGGATGTTTTTGGGAGATGAAAATATTTTGGACGAATAGGAGGGAGACACATGTCACCCCATGTGGCCCATGTTGGCCGAAATCATGTGAACAAGTGGACAAGCCAAGTGGCTTTAGATATTTGTTGGACAAGTGGCTTGTGGGACCCACACACACTTGTCCCCAATCTCATCCACACATTTGTTTCAATCCTAGCCCTTGGTTGTCTTATATATACACATAGAGGTGCAAGACTTCATCCACACTTAGATTAATTTCAAGAACAATACTCCATCCCTTCCTAGTGCTCTCGGCAATGGCCATTATCCTTGACCAAATGTTGTCCAAAAATTCTTAAACTCTTAAGTGGTCTTCCTTGATGTGTTAGGAAGGTTATTAACCAAGTGTTAGACTAGATTTCACACCCCTAGCCTAAGAAACACCCCTTGGCCGAAACTTGCAAGGTTTGAAACCTAAAGTGTTCTTCACTTTTTGAAGTTGGATCTTGAAGAGGAGTTCGTTAGGAGTTTTTAAGGGTTACTTGGAGCGGATTGGAACGTAAGGAATGGGAGCTAAACTTGCTACGGATCGACTTTTAGTTCTTGGATTATTTTGGGCTCTTTGAGGTAATGAACTTTGTCCTCTTTGTGAAGTTGGATATTATATATGTTGGTAGTATATAAGTGAGTATGTGATACATGGAAGGAAGATGGAAAAGATTTGGACCTTGTTAAGTTGCTAAAATCGAGAAATTGGCATGCTAGCCATTAAACCTATTACCTGTTGACATTAATAACAAAGTTATTATAACTTATATAAAGATTGGAATATAAGTTGGAAGATTAAAGAAGTAATTCCGGCATGCTAGCCAAAAATTGGATAAGTTTGATTGTTGTAGTTGGCCAAGAACACCAACTAATGTGTTACACCCCGAAAGTCCAGGACATGTATAAGAGAATTTATATAATGAATCAAGACTTGAAAATTGGTACGAAAGGAAGAATTGTTTTTCCGACGAAAAATCTTCCGAACGTCGGAAAGAAAAAATGTCCGTTGATGAGAATTGGATTCTCAAAATGTATTATTTGAAGATTATGGAACTTATTATCATTATGGAAATTTATTTTTACGAATTTGACCACGTGGGGCCCACCCGAGGAATTTTACGTTTTGTGGGGCCCACAAGGGTTTCGGAATTTTATGGATGAATGGGAGGGTGACACGTGGCACCCTCCCACATGGTCTTGGACGATTTAATGCAAGGGTAAAATGGTCATTGACCATGGTAGATGAATAAGTCTTCAAGCTTGAGAATATTGACCAAGTCAACTTACCACTTGTGTAGTTATCCAAGTGTTCTTCATCCTAGCCACACATATGTTATAATCTTGACCCTTCCTTGTGTTATATATACACACTAGTAGCAATACAAGGTCTTCCACACTTAGAAAAATTTCACACTTGTCCTTGCACTTATATTTGCTCTCGGGTTCACCCTCAAATCCACACAAAATTTTTGTAGTTTTGGTTCTTTATTCACAAGACTAAAACCCAAGGTCCCTAAGGGTATTGTAAGGATATCTCAATAGAAAGATTTTGGAAAAACAACGTTTTCACGTTAGTCGCAAGGCGAAAACCTAAGTTGTTTTCACAAGTTTGGATTGGAAATGGAAGAGAAGTTGGTTGTGAACTTCTAAAGGCTTCAAATAGCGGATTGGAGCATAAAGGAAAGGAGCTAAGAATTGCTAAGGAGCGACTTTGAATCTTGGAAATTATAAGGGCTTATAAAGGTAACAATTCTTGTCGTTTTAGTAATTAAGATTACTTATTGTTGTAGCTACGGATATTAGCAAGCATGAAGATTATAGTATGAAGTTTGATAAGTGTATTAGCTATTGGAACCCTAATCCGAAAACTAGCATGTTTAGCCTTTGAGATTACAATTCAATTTGACTATTAGTATAAGTCGTCACATGTTATATAAAGAAGGAATTGTAGTTGTTGAAGTTGTCTATGACTATATAACATGTTAGACCTAAGGAGTTGGATTGAAAAAGAATTGGAAAGAACTTTGTGTTGTTGAATAAGTTAGTCGAGAATGGCTTTGATTATGGACTTAGTTGGTATTAATTGTGGGGCAGAATTTTACACGTATTGTAAGGCGTGTAATCCCCTTTGTTGGTTGTTGTATTGAGCCTTAAATGTGGCATGTTGGTTATTGATTATCGGGCCTTGAAAAAGGTGGAAAAGTATGTAGAAACAAAGGAGGTGCTGCCCGATTTTTCCGTAGAATAAGAGACCGTATACTTAGTATTATTCTACGTTAGAACTAGAAGTTGATAGTCGTGTTGTGTCCATTATAGGTTGACACTTCTACGTGCGGCGTATTCGACTTAGCTTATGGATTAAGCCGAAAAGGTATGTGAACCATCTCCTCTTCTTCTAGCATGATTCCTTATGGTAAAGTAAGTAAGTCCTACTCCTTAAATGATCTATTCCTTGATTGTACTTGGATTGCCTAATATAGAAGTTGTTCTATATACTTCTTTGATTGTACTTTGGATGTTTAAATTGGAAGTTGTTATAATCCATTACCTTAATGAAGTTTGGATTTTCAAAAGTAAAAGTATTTTACTTGAAGTACATAGAGTCTTGAAAAGGAAGTGGTTTCCAAATCTTTTGGCTAGTGCCTTAGTTCCAAAACCTAAAGGTTGTTATAATGACTTTAGGGGAGTCAAAAGGGTGATTTACTTAATTGATTTAAAAGAGGAGAAATGACATGATTTAAAGAGAAGTAACTTATTCTAAAGGTGTGAGTTACTCGGGATTTAAAAGTATAAGCTACTTGATTTCTAAAGATTAAGAGACTTGAAGTATTTTGAAAGTTAAGAAACTTGATTTGAAAGTATATGATACTTGGTTTTAAAAGTATAAGTCTCTTGGTTATAAAAAGAATGAATTCGTCTAAAACCATAAAGGGTTATAACGGCTTTATGGGAAGTTGGTTATAACGGCTTTATGGAAAGTTAAGAGAGTTGTCTATTTTTGATTGGTGGGCATAAGTTGTCTAGATTGTGAAATTTAAAGTTACTTAGTTTCAAAGCCTTGAAATGAATTTCTAAAGGTGTAGTAACTTATTTTGAAAAATAGATATGTCTTGATACTACGGGTGTTAGTATCTTGGGGTTTTACATAAAAAGGAGTCTTTTGAAAAGAATGTACGTACGTAGTACTTTGGCTTGTTTAAATGAGAATTTTTCCATTTGTGCCTTGATATTACTTTGGCTTGTTTAAATGAGAATTATTCTATGTGTGCCTTGATAAGTACTTTGGCTTGCTTAAATAAGGATTTCTCTTGGTTTATGTAAAAAGAAGGCATGGTAATTGCCTTGGTTTGTAAAGGCATGGTATTGTCTTGGTTTATATAAAAAGGAAAGGCATGGTATTGTCTTGGTGTGAAAGGCATGGTATTGTCTTGGTTTGCTTGCATATGGGTTGCTCATATAGACATTCGTGCAAGTGTCATATTTCCACATCTCCGCGTCCCTCCATAAAGGGCCGGCAACTTATTTCAAGGATACCATGGGTTAGCTCCCCATGGGGGTGAGTGGTACACACTCACGGCGGGTCGGTATTTGACTCTGGCGGGTTAAATTCCCGGGATATATATAAGCCATGGATTAGTTAACCGTGATGCGAGTATCGTGTACCGATGACTCATTGCGGGTCCTCATGACCTAAGCGGGTGAAATAGTCCTATGATAGGTTGCATTATAACACAGAGGGTGGTTGACCCTGGCATTGGCACGGCCTTCATGTTTTGAAACGGTAGTGATTTCATTAATGAAAGGGTGCAGTGTGTTTATGACTTAAAGTGGAACAGTTTGGTACGGTAGGCTCCGGTGGATAGCTTTCGCACTTGCTCCGGTCATATCTCGTGACGACAGGCTGGATCTGGTAGTTAGCTTTCGTACTTGCCGATCGATTGATGCAGCCGGAATCGTAGTTGACTTTCGTACTTGCCCCGGACAGTTTTATGATGCAGGCTGGATCTGGTGGTTCGTTTTCCTACTTGGTCGTACAGTTTTTAGGACACAGGTGGGACTTGGTGTTCATGTATGCTTATCTGGTGTTATATTATATCATGGACTGCCGGCAGTGAGGAAGGATTCCACGGGCATGATTGATATTATGGGCGTGAGAGCCATGTTTATATTTGAGTAATGACTTTGAGGGCATGCGTCCCTGACTTGATGTGACTACTTATGTATTGTGTAATATAGTTTGGCTATCATACATGTCTCCTATTTTGTATAGACTGTTATGATTTTATTACAGTATTTTTCAGTTCACATACTTGGTACATTCTTCGTATTGACCTCCTTCGGGGGGCTGCGTTCATGCCGCAAGTTTAGGTACGCAGTTTGGTGATATGCAGGTGTAGGACCCTGCTCAGAGTTTTTGGATAGCTCCATCTGTTCTGGAGTTTATCATTTTGGTATAGATCCTTGATGTGAGTTTTTATGCAGTTATGGGTACGGCGGGGCCTTGTCCCGTCATAGTTCAGTAAAACTCTTAGAGGTCTGTATTCATATGTGGGATTGGACTCGTGTACAGTGTAGTGCTTTTTATTATGTATGTTATATGGCATCCTTGTCGGCTTTTGTCACGACCCAACCCCGGGCCCGCGACTGGTGCCCTACCTGGGCACCCTTACAGGTATACATCAGAGATAATCAGCGGAACATACATGAAACTTATAAAAATAAAACAACAAAAATTTAAGCGACAGGCTAGCCGATAAGGCTACCTCCCTGGACACATATACATATACTTAAACCATCGCAGTTACATTTCTCTTTTTTTTTAAACAAAAACAAAGGCAAAGCCGAATAGGCTGCTGATCGGTGTATTTTATATACACCTTTTGAGTCAGTTTTAGTTAATCTTTTGTCCCATTTTGCATATATAAGTGTCGTATTAGGATAGTTTTTCTTTCTTTTGAGTCAAAGTGATTAAAATGGCCAAATGGCGGAAAAGGAGCAAAAAGAGGGAAAAGAGGATACGCGGAGTGAAAGCAGAGAAAGTGGCGAACGAGGGTAAAATCGGACGGTAGCGCGCCTCACTGCGATCAGCGGGCGCGGCGCCACTATTCAGAGAGGCTGCAGAAGATCCAGCGTCGCGGCGCCTCGAACGGCGGTCACGAGGGCGCGGCGCTAATCATCCGAGAAGTTACAGAGTTCCAGCGCGGCTACCGAGCAGCGAATATCGGTCGTGGCGCCAAAACACCCGACGGATTGCAGAACTTTCGGCGCGCGCATCTGCGAGGCGCGGCGCGGAAAAATTAGGTCTTTTGACGAAATTCTGGGCCATGCCTGAAGGAAAAGAGGGAGGCGGTTTTCAGCCTATAAAAGGAGAACCCTAGGCAGTTTTTGGGGGTCCCCCTTCTTGCAGAACTCAAGACTTTTGCTTGGAGATTGGATACCATTAGTTTAGTAATTTCTTTTCCCTTTCTTGTTCTTTATTTCAGTTTTGTATGATGAACTTTGAATTAGTTCTTGTCATGTCAATGACTAGGAACTAATTCTCTTATAGGGCTTTCCATGTTGAATTACTAGAAACTTATGTTATAAATTAATGCATGCTTATGGTTATTTTTCTTATTGTGAGATCTATCCAATAATTGAGTTGAACTCTTGGTAATTAATTGACAACTAATTATCACTATATGATTTCTAATCGATTAGAAAGGGGATTGTGAATATGCTGTAAGTTGGGTAGACATTCTTGGATTGGGGATGAAAATACCTCAATTATTTATGTAGCGTTGATGAGAGGCTTAACAACCCTAATTTTGCGCATTGTGCGTGACGGTCAACTAGGTTTTTGTTATTAATCCTCCTATAAAGTTATCCTTATCACCGAAAGGTAGGTAAGGTGCGATACTGGGGTTGAGTGTTTATATAACCCTAACGGGAGTATAAAACGATTTCGTAAACCTGCTTTCTCCAAAAGAAGAATACCATAAGTTAATGCATTAGTAAGTAGCATAAGCGGATAGTAAGGATACATGGAAGCCCTATTCTCATCACCACTGAAGTAAATCTTTATATTTAAATACCTTGCATAATTCTTAGTTATAAACAACAAATCAATTATCAATTCACCAAATAGATACTAGAAAATAGATAGTTGGTAATTGAACCCTAATCCTTGTGGACGATATTCGGTCTTCTCAAGACTATACTACTTGTCACGATAACGTGCACTTGCGTTTAAAGTGTGTGCATCTTACTGCGCATCAAGTTTTTGGCGTCATTGCCGGGGATTAGGCAATAGTTCAATATCAAATTTGTCTATTTTTAATTTCTAATTTGGTTTTTATTTTAATTTTTAATTTTTACGTTTTTTCTTTTGAAAATTCGAGGTGCCGTGATTTTTTGTCTGTTTTTGATCTATTTCAGGAAGTCAGTTTATGCGAAGGAGAAGAGGAGCAGACACTCTTGTTCCCTTCAATCCAGAAATTGAGAAAACTCGCAAAGCGAGCGAAAGAATCGGATTGCAACCTTGTTAGAGATGAACGGCGTTGTAACAACAACGGGATGGGAGAAGGGTTAGAGAGAATCAACCCCATCCAGAATACCTAGGCAAGCGCCAATAGGCGTGGAAGAGAGAGTCCAAGTCCAGCCAGTAAGTTTGGGAGACTATGTGTTGCCAAGAGTAAATGGAGCACAGACATGCATTAGGCTCCCTGCAATAGGAGCTAACAACTTCGAGATAAAACCGGCAATTCTGAGCATGGTACAACACACAGTGCAGTTCAGAGGACTGCCGTCGGAGGATCCACATATGCACATAGCTAATTTCTTGGAGCTATGTGCAACGTTCAGGTATAACGGCGTTACTGACGATGCCGTCAGATTGAGGCTCTTTCCCTTCTCACTTAGGGATAGAGCAAAAGTATGGTTGAATTCCTTGCCGGCCGATTCGATTTTTACATGGCAAGAGCTGGCACATAAATTCCTTGTCAAGTTCTTTCCCCCGTGTAAAGCAGCAAAATTGAGAGGGGAGTTGAACAACTTTTACCAAGCAGATGGAGAGTCCTTATATGAAGCTTGGGAAAGGTTCAAAGATCTACAGAGAAAGTGCCCACACCATTGCATTGAGTTGTGGAACTTGGTCCACATCTTCTACAACGGGTTGAAGCAAAGACAACCGTAACCATCATAGATGCAGTGGGTGGAGCATTCATGAGGAAAACAGCCACGCTCATGAGTTATTAGAAGATATGGCCACTAACAACCATGTCACGGAAGAGAGGTCGACAAATGGGAGAAGAAACGTTGGGAGTCCACGAAATAGATGTTATCACGCCTTGAATGCTCAAGTGGCCCTTCTAGCAAACAATTGCAGCAACATACACGGTCGTGAATGCGCGTATGCCTAAAAGTCATGAGATATGTGGTGGCCCACATACATTTGATAGGTGTCCTTCAGCGGATCCCAACAACATACCCATGGAGCAGGCAGAGTGTCAGGCCATATGTAATTATCAGAGGCAACAGAACAACCCCTACTCCAACACTTATAATCCAGGGTGGAGGAACCACCCAAATTTCTCATGGAGAGGAGACCAGGGGCAGCAGAACCAGCAGAATCAGTACAAGGCGCAGAATCGTACCACGGGCAGCGTAACGATATAGGGGCGATGCAGAACCAGCGAGCGAATCAGCAACCCTTCATTCAAGCCCCACACTCAATACCAATGCACCGGCGAGAAAAGCGATGAGTCGAAGTATGCGACAAAGACTGCAACGCCAGACGCAGTTCATGACAGAAGCTAGATCCTCGTTCAGAAACTTGGAGACACAGGTGGTTCAGCTAGCAAAAGAGGCAAACAGCAGGCCACAGGGGACATTGCCAAGCAATACAGAGGGAAATCCGAGGAAGCGATGTCGAGCGATGCGGTTGAAGAAGTGGAAGCAAGTTGGAGCAATCACCTCGAAAGAGGTTGAGAAGAAAGCAGAGTTAGAAAAAGAGAAGGTGATTGAGCCTAGCCCAACAGTAGAGAAAACTCCAGAGAAGGAGTATACAGAGAAGATCCCTTTCCCCCAGAGACTACAGCGAAAGGCGGTTGATAAACAATTCTCCAAATTTTTGGAGACATTCAGAAAGCTGCATATCAACATACCTTTCATAGAAGCATTAGAGCAGATGCCCTCCTATTTCAAGTTTATGAAGGAGATTTTGGGGAAAAAGAAGAAGCTGGCAGAATACGAAATAGTAGCAATCGAGAAGAGTGTAGTGCTATCTTGCAAAAAGTTGTCACCAAAGCTAAAAGATCCGGAGCTTTACACTACCTGCAGTGGGCGGTGGTAACTTGCAACAGAGCTCTATGTGATTTAGGGGCAAGTATAAATCTAATGCCCCTATCAGTATTTAAAAGATTGGAGTTGGGTGAAGCCAAACCAACCACAGTAAGCCTGCAACTAGCCGACAGGACAGTGGTTCATCCAAGAGGCAAGATCGAGGACGTGATTGTGAAAGTAGGAAAATTCTTCTTTCCTGCAGACTTCCTCATTCTTGATATGGAAGAAGACGCGGAAATCCCTATCATATTGGGGAGGCCATTCCTAGCAACGGGGCGAGCTTTGATTGATGTTGAAAGAGGAGAATTAACACTAAGGGTGGAGTCTGAAGAAATGGTGTTTCAAGTTTTTAAACACGTCATTGAGCCACCAACAGTGAGTGGGTGCTTTGCAATCAGCACCATCAAACCCCCATGCGAGCCAATACAAGTCAATCAAAGAGCGATGAGCCCAAGAAAGCAGGCATGGTTTGCTGAAATGTCACTAAAGGAGGTGAGTATTCCTGAACTCCCCCTTACTGATAATGCTAAGAAGAAAAGAAGAAAAATAAAACACCAAATGTGGAGGAAATGGATAGGTTGGGGGATTAATCCTGTTATACCCCGTAGTTGCAGGGTATGTATGTGAGGACGTACGTGCGAGCGTACGACAGAAATTTTGAAAAGAAAGAAAGATGTGAGTTTTCGACGGAAAAGTTTCCGGTCATTTGTGAAGAAAAAGGTTCGTTAATGGGAATTGGATTCCCAGATTTGGTATTCGGACTTCCTGGAATATTAGAGAATTATGGAATTTTATTTTCGGAAATGGTCACGTGGGGCCCACGGGAGAAATTTACGGTTTTGTGGGGCCCACTTTGTTTTCGAGATTTTGGCCATTGTGGATATTTTTTCGAAAGACGTTTTATGAGGGCCATTAGGAGGGTGACACGTGTCACCCCCGCCTAGGTGGCTTGGCCGAAGTTACATTTGGGCACAAGTGCCGACTAGAGTCGTTTTCCGACGAAACGTTTCCACACCTTTCGTAGGGAAAATTCCGGCTATGTCCTTTTTAATTTTTGCGGATTTTTCCGAGAGACGAAACATTTTGGACCAACGGGAGGGTGACATGTGTCACCCTCACATTGGAAGCTTGTGGGCGTCCAAGTGAACGATTGGTTCACGTATTGGATTGTCTTTGTGGCTCACGTTTTTGGCCCTATTGGTTCCTTGTTTTGTGCCTTGTTTTGGCCTTGTTTTGTGGCTTGTCTTGTGCCATGTTTTGTGGAGTAGGGGTTAGGGTGCACTTGGCTTGATCAAGGCCTTACACTTGCCTTGCACATGGCTTGATCTTGGCCATTGGTTGGCATTTGGGTTTGCTATAAATTCCCCCCCTTTGTGATGACTTCATTCATCAAATAATGTTTCCAAGTCTTGAATCCATCCGATCACTCTTGTTGAATCTCTTCCAAGAGATCCTCTCGCCCTTGAAAGTGGCCTTTGGCCGTGAGGTCTTCCCCTCCCCCTTGTGAGGTCTAGCCGTGGGGTACCCCCCCCCCTAGCCTAGTTGTTTTCGTATAATACCCCTTGTTGTGGTATAGAAATACTCCCCTAGTATTGTTATAATGCCCAAAATACCTTAGCCTTGTACCTTGTAGTATTCCAAAGATACCTCGTTACGTAGAGTCGGAAATACTACCTTTTGTCCTTTTAGTCTCAAACCGAACCCCGAAGGAAATCGTCCTAGTTGGTTGAAGGATTTGAGTAGTAGTTGGTTAGCACTTCTCAGCGTGGTTTGGAGTGGTTTGGAGCGCACGGAGTGGAGCTAAACCTTGCTCAGGAGCGACATTAAACTCGGATAATTTTGGGCTTATCGAGGTAATTATCTTGTCCCTCTATTGTAATTGGAAATTACATGTTTGTTAGCATATATAGTTGAAGTATACTATATATGGAACTACTTAGTATTCGGCAATGTCTTTTGACTTAAGCTCAAGAATCGAATGAATCGTATTTACATAGGGTGTATTGCGATGAGACTTGTGTAGAATTGTACATGTCAGGTTAGGCGTGTAAACCCCTGGTTGGCTTGGTAGCCGGCCTCGATAGAGGAGGAGATTTACGCTGTTGCGGGGGGGGGAGGGGCTGCCGAATTTTCTATAGAAAGATAGAAACTTGTGTTTTGGGGTTAATAGACGTTTGTGACCTTTATAGGTGAAAGTACTAAGAGTAGCGTATTCTACTCGAGGAGTGGAAAGGGCTAGCAAGGTTGTAGTACTTGGAGCATTTTGCTTATTGTCGATAAATCGTCGCGAGGTATGTGAACCTCTTCCTATCTTTTCTAGCATGATTGTTGTGAACTATGTAGTACGGTAGACGTACATGTGCTAAGTGATTTGGTTGGTTTAAAACATAGGGTGTTATAATAGCTTTATGGGAAGTTAGTTATAACGACCTTATGTAAGTGAAAATGGTTTACTGATGTTAGAAGTTAAGAGACTTGATCTTATAAGATAAGAGACTTAACTTATTTGTTTTAATGTGGATGTTTGTGTGAAACCTCATTCGTGAGTAATGAGTACTTGGTTTTAAAGGGATAATGTTTCTTGATTTCGGAATCGAATGTGTATCGACAGGACCAACTGCAGCGTTAATAAAAGGAAAATGTATTGAATAATGATGTGTTGTATTAAAACGGTAGAAACCTCCATCTGCATAGAAGCTAAGATAAGACAAAATGATATTACATTTTCTAGATCATGGTTGCTGTAATAAGATCGTTATAAACAAGAATAAACTACTCACATATATGACATATGTTACTTAATTGTTCTAAAAAGGAATCAAGTGATTAAGTTTGGGAACTATGAAACCATTTGAAAATGAGAAGCTTGAGTAATTGAAACTAGGCAAACTGGAACTTAGGAAAAGAATGTTGTTACTTGGTTTTGAAAAGGAAGGTGGGTTGGTCATTCTAATACTACGGGTATCGGGTGACTTTTATAAAAGAAATGGATCTCTTTTAAAAGAACTTACGTATGTAGTACTTTGGGGTTAAAACCCGGACTTTGGTATAAAATGAAAGTACTTTGTGTTGTTGTGAAACTTGCCTATGCTTGTTGTTGTGAAGCTTGGCTATGCTTATTGTGATAACCTTTGTTGTGCAAAGCGTTGTATTTACGTGTTCTGGCGTCTCGATGGAGGGTCGGTTGACTTGTTGAGAACTTACTTGGACGTGCCGGCAGTGACGGAGAAATTCCACGGGTACGTTCCTGTTGATAGTATTATTGTTGTTAATCACTTTGGACATACTGACAACGATGCGTAGCGCACGGGTATGCTTCCATTTTGGTTAAGGTCTTGTGGTTAATCGCTTTGGATATCTCGACCGCGATCGTGGCGCGCGGGTATGTTTCCATTTCGATTATCGCCGTGATTTCCTTTTGGACATACCGACACGATCGTAGCGCTGCGGGTATCGTCCATTTGGAAAGTTGTCTTATTGTTTCCCTTTGGACATACCGACACGATCGTAGCGCTGCGGGTATCGTCCATTTGGAAAAGTTGTCTTATTGTTTCCCTTTGGACATCGACACGATCGTAGCGCGCGGGTATGCTTCCATTTGGATTCTGTCTTGTTGTTGAGTCACATGGACATGTCTACACCGATGCAATTCCGGGGCATGTGGCCATGGGACATTGGTATTATTGTTGCATCATGGACATGTCTACACCGTCACGAAGATTCCGGGCACGCGCCATGTCACGAACGATTGATGTTGTGGGCGTGAGACCCATAGTTATATTGGAGTGATGGTATTTTATGTAGTGAGCGTAGTTTGGTTATCATACATGTCTCGCTTTATATAGACTAGTATGATTTCATTTCTGATGTTATGCAGTTTCACATACTTGGTACTGTTATCTTGACCTCCTTGAAGTGCGTTCATCCGCAGGTGAGGTACATCGATGCGTGGATCCTCGTTCATAGGATCACGATTCGGCGCATTTGAAGCTCCGTTTCTCGGAGGCTTATCTTTAGTAGGTGTTCCACGAGTTGTAGGTTCTTGTACATTCGGGGTATGGCGAAGCCCTGTCCGTCATAGTCATGTATATCTTAGAGTGCAGTAAATCTTGTTGTGGGCGTGGTTGTAAAAGGATTAAGCATTCGTGTTTTATGTATATCGGAAGCAACCGTTTTGGTTGCTTTGTTTATTTATTATATCTCTTGTATAATGACTCATGTTTTATGTTCCGCTGATTTTTCTCGATGTATGTATCGCTAGGTGCGGGGTAAGGCACGATGAAGCCGGGCAGTCGTTACAAAAGTGGTATCGAGCGATTAATCCTCGGAAAGTGTCTACTGAACCGTGTCTAGTAGAGTCTTGATTATCGATGTGTTGTGCACCATCTATAATCGGAGGCCGCAGACATTTAGGATTGGTTTCCATTCTTCTCATCCTGAGATCGTGCCTTAGAGCTGTGTTGTAAGTTGGACCCCTCTGACGTATCTCGTTTTTACCAGTTATGCCTCCGCGCAAGGCAACCCGGGCCCAGGAGGGCAAGGCAGCCGAGGGTGCTGCTAGTGAGATCTGAGAGAAATGCAGCGCGAGCGAGCATACTGAGGTTGTGCTTGACCCGGGTTTAGCGACGCCACGGCCAAAGAGTTTAGAGCGCAGCGATGGGATGAGACTACTGATACGAGCCTCCATCCAGCGATGCAGAGGCGAGAGAGATGGGTTACAAGAGATGGCGATTCTTTGGCGAGTCGTGGCGAATATGAGGATAATTTGGATCACGGCGATTCAGTTCGATGCACGATGGTTCACCCCGAGCAGATAGTTTGAGGCTACGGGACTTTCGAGTTGTAGCCCGCCGAGTTTTACGGTCGAGGCACGAGGATGATCGCGAGGAGTTCATCCGGCGATTCTGACGGATCATGCGGGTGATCAAGGCTTCGAAACCAGTGCGTGACCTTTGGTTCGCATCGGCTGCGTGATACCGCAGTCGATTGGTTTGATTCATGGGAGCTTTCCCGGGGTGAGCATGCACCTCCAGCAGTATGGGATGAGTTTTCGGGGGCTTTCCTCACGCACTTCTTGCCTCCGCAGATGAGGAGCACGCGGCGTGATTTTTGTTCTTGAGGCAGAGAGGCGACCGTCGGGAGTACAATGTCGAGTTCGATTCTTTGGCTCGATATGTCCTGCGCTAGTTGCAGATATGGAGGATAGGGTGCATCGCTCGCCACGGGCTTGATGATTATATGGCGAATCTTGTGCGGGTGTTTCTCTTGAGGGCATCGACATTGCCCGCATGCACGCTCATGAAATAGGATTTGAGCCACTGAGGGGTCGACGGAATGACTGGATCGTGAGAAGGGCCAGGGCGGCAGGGTCCTTTGGTGGCTTTCGAGGCGGACCGCCTCGGCGGCGAGCTAGTTATATACCCCACCGATGCAGTGGTCCTCCACCGCCTTCGTGAGGCGGTCGGGGCTCGAGGTTCAGATTTTCGGCGAGCGGGGTGTTAACCGGTGAAGCCACCTACGTCGTTGTGACCATTGTGGTAGACTCCATTTTTGAGAGTGTCGTGCTAGATTGGGAGTTTGTTTTCCTTGCGGCCAGCAGGGCCATTTTGCGAGGAACGTCTACCAAGGGAGCGCGGATGTTACGACTTCGGCCGGGATCTGTGGCTGGTTCATCACCTTCTACAGCTATGCGCCCTGCAGGGCAGGCCTATGATTAGAGTGGAGCGGTAGCTTCAGGTATATCCTTAACCCTCTAGAGTTTTGGTATGCTTGTTATAATGATCTCATTATTGTGTGCTATGTACGGATAGCATTGTGATATGTGTGAGTTAAAATGCATGGTTAGTTGGAAGGATACGTATGGAGGCATGGTAAGTGTGAACCTTAGACTATGTCACGACTGAGACCTTAGGGGTAAGGTCGTCTTGAGTTAAAGATTTATGTTTGACCTTTATAAGGGTGAGTAGTATACGTGGGATTTATTTGTGTGATAAGTCCATGGGTAGTGTGAGATGGAAGTGGTAGCTTTCATGATGTGAATTATTAAGATTGTTCCGAATCGGGGAACAAGAGTTTGGCATGATTGGGGTCGGGTTGAGGACCATTTGCGGGTCAACCCGTAACCGGTTTGGGGTGGGGTCAGTTAGGTGGTCCCGGTGGTAGGGTCACGAGGATGCTAGGCCCAAGTTTGTATGATCATCGTATGAGTTCGTGGACGCGTTCGACCGAGCGGTTCGTAAAGGCGGGAATGGCCTTAAGGAAGTTTGAGGTTAGTAAGATGACCAAGTTTGGAGGTAGTGACTCGGAGATTTTCGAACAAGTAATGATGAAGTATGGTACGTCTGGGAGAGTTCAAGTGTTCGAGGAGGGCACGACGAGTAAGGAAGAAGAAACGTGTGTTATTTCGTGGCGGTATGGCGTTGACAACTTGTTAGAGGAACTTCATCGATATCCGTCTTGAGAAGGAACATTCGGGACGAATGTTTCTAAGGAGGGGAGAATGTTATACCCCGTAGTTGCAGGGTATGTATGTGAGGACGTACGTGCGAGCGTACGGCAGAAATTTTGAAAAGAAAGAAAGATGTGAGTTTTCGACGGAAAAGTTTCCGGTCATTTGTGAAGAAAAAGGTTCGTTAATGGGAATTGGATTCCCAGATTTGGTATTCGGACTTCCTGGAATATTAGAGAATTATGGAATTTTATTTTCGGAAATGGTCACGTGGGGCCCACGGGAGAAATTCTGATTTTGTAGGGCCACTTTGTTTTGAGATTTTGGCCATTGTGGATATTTTTGAAAGACATTTTATGAGGCCATTAGGAGGGTGACACGTGTCACCCCGCCTAGGTGGCTCGGCGGTTACATTTGGGCAAGTCTGCATTAGAGTCGTTTTCCGACGAAACGTTTACACAGCTTTAGTAGGGAAAATTACGGCTATGTCCTTTTTAATTTTTGCGGATTTTTACGAGAGACGAAACATTTTGGACCAACGGGAGGGTGACATGTGTCACCCTCACAATGAAACTTGTGGCGTCAGTGAGCGATTGGTTCACGAATTGGAGTGTCTTTGTGGCTCACGTTTTTGGCCCTATTGGTTCCTTGTTTTGTGCCTTGTTTTGGCCTTGTTTTGTGGCTTGTCTTGTGCCATGTTTTGTGGAGTAGGGGTTAGGGTGCACTTGGCTTGATCAAGGCCTTACACTTGCCTTGCACATGGCTTGATCTTGGCCATTGGTTGGCATTTGGGTTTGCTATAAATACCCCCCCTTTGTGAAGACTTCATTCATCCACAAATGTTTCCAAGTCTTGAATCCCTCCCCTCCCTCTTGTTGACTCTCGTCCAAGAGCTCCTCTCCCCCTTGAAAGTGGCCTTTGGCCGGGAGGTCTGCCTCATGAGGTCTGGCGGTAGGGTACCCACTAGCCTAGTTGTTTTCATATAATACCCCTTGTTGTGGTATAGAAATACTCCCCTAGTATTGTTATAATGCCCAAAATACCTTAGCCTTGTACCTTGTAGTATTCCAAAGATACCTCTTTACGTAGAGTCCGGAAATACTACCTTTTGTCCTTTTAGTCTCAAACCGAAACCCTAAGGAAATCTTCATAGTTGGTTGAAGTATTTGAGTAGAAGTTGGTTAGAACTTCTAAGGGTTGTTTGGAGTGGTTTGGAGCGCGCGAGTGAGCTAAACCTTGCTCGGAGCGACATTAAACTCGGATAATTTTGGGCTTATCGAGGTAATTATCTTGTCCCTCTATTGTAATTGGAAATTACATGTTTGTTAGCATATATAGTTGAAGTATACTATATATAGAACTACTTAGTATTCGGCAATGTCTTTTGACTTAAGCCCAAGAATCCCAATCTGTATTTACATAGGATCAGTATTGCGATGAGACTTGTGTAGAATTGT
The DNA here is from genome assembly GCA_029844215.1 of Przewalskia tangutica. Classification (NCBI taxonomy): domain Eukaryota; kingdom Viridiplantae; phylum Streptophyta; class Magnoliopsida; order Solanales; family Solanaceae; genus Przewalskia; species Przewalskia tangutica. The sequence goes on from CM056727.1 coordinate 75,037,767, forward strand.
ACACGTCCGGTTAGACGTGTAAACCCCCCCTGGTTGGCTTGGTAGCGGCACGATAGAGGAGGAGATTTCTGTTTGTTGCGGGAGGTGCTGCCGAATTTTCTATAGAAAGATAGAAACTTGTGTTTTGGGGTTAATAGACGTTTGTGACCTTTATAGGTGAAAGTACTAAGAGTAGCGTATTCTACTCGAGGAGTGGAAAGGGCTAGCAAGGTTGTAGTACTTGGAGCATTTTGCTTATTGTCGATAAATCGTCGCGAGGTATGTGAACCTCTTCCTATCTTTTCTAGCATGATTGTTGTGAACTATGTAGTACGGTGACGCATACGTGTGCTAAGTGATTTGGTTGGTTTAAAACATAGGGTGTTATAATAGCTTTATGGGAAGTTAGTTATAACGACCTTATGTAAGTGAAAATGGTTTACTGATGTTAGAAGTTAAGAGACTTGATCTTATAAGATAAGAGACTTAACTTATTTGTTTTAATGTGGATGTTTGTGTGAAACCTCATTCGTGAGTAATGAGTACTTGGTTTTTAAAGGGATAATGTTTCTTGATTTGGGAATCGAATGTGTATCGACAGACACCGCAGCGTTAATAAAAGGAAAATGTATTGAATAATGATGTGTTGTATTAAAACCGGTAGAAACCTCCATCCGCATAGAAGCTAAGATAAGACAAAATGATATTACATTTTCTAGATCATGGTCTTTGTAATAAGATCGTTATAAACAAGAATAAACTACTCACATATATGACATATGTTACTTAATTGTTCTAAAAGGAATCAAGTGATTAAGTTTGGGAACTATGAAACCATTTGAAAATGAGAAGCTTGAGTAATTGAAACTAGGCAACCTGGAACTTAGGAAAGAATGTTGTTACTTGGTTTTGAAAAGGAAGGTGGGTTGGTCATTCTAATACTACGGGTATCGGGTGACTTTTATAAAAGAAATGGATCTCTTTTAAAAGAACTTACGTATGTAGTACTTTGGGGTTAAAAACCGGACTTTGGTATAAAATGAAAGTACTTTGTGTTGTTGTGAAACTTGCCTATGCTTGTTGTTGTGAAGCTTGGCTATGCTTATTGTGATAACCTTTGTTGTGCAAAGCGTTGTATTTACGTGTTCTGCGCGTCTCGATGGAGGTCGGTTGACTTGTTGAGAACTTACTTGGGCGTCTTGCGGTGGCGGAGAAATTCCGCAGATGCGTTCGTTGATAGTATTATTGTTGTTAATCACTTTGGACATACCGACACGATCGTAGCGCGCGGGTATGCTTCCATTTTGGTTAAGGTCTTGTGGTTAATCGCTTTGGATATCTTGACACGATCGTGAGCGCGCGGGTATGTTTCCATTCGATTATCGCCTTGTGATTTCCTTTTGGACATCTCGACACGATGCGTAGCGCTGCGGGTATCGTCCATTTGGAAAGTTGTCTTATTGTTTCCCTTTGGACATATCGACACGATCGTAGCGCTGCGGGTATCGTCCATTTGGAAAAGTTGTCTTATTGTTTCCCTTTGGACATACCGACACGATCGTAGCGCGCGGGTATGCTTCCATTTGGATTCTTTGTCTTGTTGTTGAGGTCACGTGGACATGTCTACACCGATCACATTCCGGGGCATGTGGCCATGGGACATTGGTATTATTGTTGCATCATGGACATGTCTACACCGTCTGATATTCGGGGCATACGGCCATAATGCGAACTCGATTGATGTTGTGGGCGTGAGACCCATAGTTATATTGGAGTGATGGTATTTTATGTAGTGAATCGTAGTTTGGTTATCATACATGTCTCGCCTTTATATAGACTAGTATGATTTCATTTCTGATATTATGCAGTTTCATACTTGGTACTGTTATGCGACCTCCTTGGGGCCGCGTTCACGCCGCAGTAGAGGTACATCGATCGTGGATCCTCGTTCATAGGATCACGATTCAGCGCATTTGAAGCTCCGTTTCTCGGAGGCTTATCTTTGGTAGGTGTTCTCGAGTTGTAGGTTCTTGTACATTCGGGGTATGGCGAGCCTGTCGTCATAGTCATTGTATATCTTAAGTGCATGTAATCTTGTTGTGGCGGGGTTGTAAAAGGATTAAACTATTCGGAGTTTTATGTATATCGAAGGCAACCGTTTTGGTTGGCCTGTTTATTTATTATATCTCTTGTATAATGACTCATGTTTTATGTTCCGCTGATTTTTCTCTGATGTATGTATCGCTAGGGTGCCCGGTAAGGCACGATGCTTGAACGGGCGAATCGTTACAAATCCACCCGTGGTTATTAACGTTAAGGAACTTGCGTCCGGCTAAAAAACGTTAAAGACAGCGCTACTTGGGAGGCAACCCAACGTTTTCAATTATGTTATTTTAATTTCTGTCTTTAGTTTATTTTATTTTGTCTAAGAACAATCTCACGGTCTTGGGTTCTTGTGTTTGTGCTGTGATTGATAGGTACAGGGAAATAAACTGAAGGCGAAAAACTGAAGAAAAGCCAGAATTTCCAGAAAAGCGGGTAAGCGCCGCGGCGCCCAGGAGCAGGGCCGCGGCGCCAAAAGAACTAAACAGGCGCAGAAGTTTAAGCGCTGCTGCGCCCCGTAACAGGGCCGCGGCGCAGAAAATCCCAAAGGAGCGCAGAAGTTTGGGCGCCGCGGCGCCAAATGATCAGAAGACGCCCAGAAGTTTGGGCGCCGCGGCGCCCATTTGCAGGGCCGCGACGCCACAACGGAAAATATGAATTCTGGAAGACACCCTGATCCGAAGGCCCTATTGCCAAATCAAAACACCAAGAATGCTCCTCCCCTCACAGAATTCAAAGTATTATCCACCACCACCATTTTAACCAAAGTTTGTAAGTGTCTTATTTCTTTTACTGTCTGTTAGTCTACACACATTGGGGACAATGTGTGATTTAAGTTTGGGGGTGTTTTATTTGTGTTTTATTTTCTTTGTGTCATGTTATGTTTTACTTAAGTCTTTTTGATTGTTTTTATATTTATTTTGAGTCACCAAATTTTTTTCCTTTTTTAAGTCATAATTGTGCACAAAGATCATGTATCTTTGTAGTTGCTAGAAACACCTAGTGAAGTAAGGTGGAATAATGTAAAGGAATTGAAGCAACTATCTAAACACCTAAGTTAGATATGCCAAAAACTCACAGAATCTGTCTATTTGGAGTTTCTTGCTTGAGTTATGCATGTTAAATGATAAATACTTATGTGTTATGATTGCTTGCTATTTGAGGCGAAATAGTTAGGATATGCATGCTAGGGAGATGACTCAGGCATTTCTTTGATAGCCAATTCTTACCATTCTTTTCTATCAGTGCTTTAAAAATATCCCTAGTCATTCTATTGAGCCTAAATTTGAAACTTCTTCTTTGACACCCTATATTCCCACAAATTGTACCATAAGTGAAAATATGAAATAGTGGAATATATTGTGTTAAAAAAGAGACAAAAAGAGTGAATAAGTCTGTTGCACCCCAATACAAAAGTAATAAGAAATAGGCAAAAGCCTAAGTTTGGGGGTGCTTGTCATTATATACTTCACTCTCCCAAAACAAAAGAGGGGAAAGATAGAATCGAAATGAAGAAAAGAACAAAAAGGAAAAAGGGAATACTGAAAAGCTGAAGAGCTTATGGTACACGAAATGAGCATAAATTGCCTATTTTTACCTACCTATACCTAAGCCTACATTACAACCCTTAAAGTCCTGAAGATCTCTTTTATGAATATCCAGAATTAGTGGAGAATAGCAAGTAAGCATGCCATATGAATTCTTGAATTTATATGCATGATTTAGTATATTGACTTCCATTAAGCATGATGAATATGAGTTTGCGAAATATTTAGCTTCATGTGTTTAGTGTGCCGAAATTTCATGCTATATGTTCCTGCATATTATTTTGCTAACCTTCATGTTTTTCTAGTTAACACTAATGCAGCAAAAGTGATCAATGGCAGTGAGTCTTTTATTTTCGTTTCTTTGAGTCTTTTATTTTCGTTTCTTTGAGTCTTTTATTTTATTTTTTTCTATCTTTGCTCGAGGGCGAGCAAAGGTTAAGTTTGGGGGTATTTGATCGGTGTATTTTATATACACCTTTTGAGTCAGTTTTTGTTAATCTTTTGTCCCATTTTGCATATATAAGTGTCGTATTAGGATAATTTTTCTTTCTTTTGAGTCAAAGTGGTTAAAATGGCCAAATGGTGGAAAAGGAGCAAAAAGAGGGCAAGAGAGATGCGAGGCTGGAAAGCAGAAAGTGGCGAACGAGGGTAAAATCCAGACCAGCGTCGCGGCGCCTCTGCGATCAGCGAGCGCGGCGCCACTATCAGAGAGGCTGCGAAGATCGGTGTCGCGGCGCCCTCGGGCCAGACGCAGGGCCGCGACGCCTAAACATCCGAAGCTACAGAGTTCCAGCGCGGCATCACCGAGCCAGATATCGGGCGCGGCGCCAAAACACCCGACGGATTGCAGAACTTTCAGGCGCCATGGCTCATGCCAGTCGCGCGCGACGCAGAAAAATTAGGTCTTTTGACGAAATTCTGGGCCAGGCCTGAAGGAAAAGAGGGAGGCGGTTTTCAGCCTATAAAAGGAGAACCCTAGGCAGTTTTTGGGGGTCCCCCTTCTTGCAGAACTCAAGACTTTTGCTTGGAGATTGGATACCATTAGTTTAGTAATTTCTTTTCACTTTCTTGTTCTTTATTTCAGTTTTGTATGATGAACTTTGAATTAGTTCTTGTCATGTCAATGACTAGGAACTAATTCTCTTATAGGGTTTTCCATGTTGAATTACTAGAAACTTATGTTATAAATTAATGCATGCTTATGGTTATTTTTCTTATTGTGAGATCTATCCAATAATTGAGTTGAACTCTTGGTAATTAATTGACAACTAATTATCACTATATGATTTCTAATCAGTTAGAAAGGGGGATTGTGAATATCTTTGTAAGTTGGGTAGACATTCTTGGATTGGGGATGAAAATACCTCAATTATTTATGTAAGCGTTGATGAGAGGCTTAACAACCCTAATTTTGCGCATTGTGCGTGACGGCCAACTAGGTTTTGTTCTTAATCCTCCTATAAAGTTATCCTTATCACCGAAAGGTAGGTAAGGTGCGATCTTTGGGGTTGAGTGTTTATATAACCTAACGGGAGTATAAAGCGATTTCAGAAACTGCTTTCTCCAAAAGAAGAATACCATAAGTTAATGCATTAGTAAGTAGCATAAGCGGATAGTAAGGATACATGGAAGCCCTATTCTCATCACCACTGAAGTAAATCTTTATATTTAAATAGCTTGCATAATTCTTAGTTATAAACAACAAATCAATTATCAATTCACCAAATAGATACTAGAAAATAGATAGTTGGTAATTGAACCCTAATCCTTGTGGACGATATTCGGTCTTCTCAAGACTATACTACTTGTCACGATAACGTGCACTTGCGTTTAAAGTGTGTGCATCTTACCACGCATCAGCTGCCACCATACATACATACATAACAAAAGAACTTACATCCTTTCAAAATACAACCCACATACATGACTATAGACCTCTAAGAATTTCAACTGTGGCCGGACAGGGCCCCGCCATACCCCTGAATGTACATAATCTACACTCTCAGGGAAACCGTACCCAAAAGATAAGCCTCCGGAGTGAATAGAGCTTCTTCCCAAAAACTGAACAGAGATCCTAAGAGCAGGGATCACCAACCTGTGTACCTAACACCTGCGGGCATGATCGCATCTCAGAAGTCGATTACAACAGTGCAGTATGGAACAGAAATAAGGTACAGTAACCAAATCATAACTGTATAAAAGAATGACAGGGGCAAGTATAAAAATGAAATACCAGATCCTATCGTGCCATTTTAACTCCTGAAATCAATCGTATATTAACCGTTCTTTTCCTTCTTTCCATAAAAATTAACTTCATATTCTTACATACTTACTTTAAGGATTTAAATCAAGTTTTCCACATAACTTACATATCTTACAAAACATAATCCGACCCTTTATGGAGGGACCTCTTGTTTGGGGGTTTGCTTTGATTATCCATACGTGATAACGTAATCCGGCCCATTTGCGGGACACAGTGTACTGATGAATCATGTGGCATAATCCGGCCCGCCTGTGGAGCTCGGTGTACTGAGGAATCATGTAGCATAATCCGGCCCGCCTGTGGAGCTCGGTGTAATGTGGAATCATGTAGCATAATTCGGCCCGCCTGTGGAGCTCGGTGTAATGTGGAATCATGTAGCATAATCCGGCCCGCCTGTGGAGCTCGGTGTACTGTGGAATCATGTAGCATAATCCGGCCCGCCTGTGGAGCTCGGTGTAAGATGACGTAACCCGGCCTATGTGTAGGCTCGGGGTAATATGGTGTAATATGGCCTATGTGTAGGCTCGGTGTATCTCATAACGTAATTCGGCCTATTTGTAGGCTCGGTGTATTTCATAACATAATCCGGCCTATTTGTAGGCTCGGTGTGTTTTTCCTTACATAACATTTTTAAACCATCTTTTCACTTCTTCTTAAGTCGTCATAACAACTTCCCATAAAGCTATTATAACAACCATTCATTTTAGAGAACGTAAGACACTTTTATTCTTACAACATTAGGGAAACTAGACCCAAAAACACTACGTACATACATACTTAAAAAGAATCATAAAACTCATTTCTTTTTAAAGCTCAAGTCACACACTCTTTTGGAAACCATCTTTTTAACTTTTGAAATAAATTAAGAAGCCATACTTTTTAAAGTTTAGTCATTTCCACTCATAAAATCAAGGCTTATAGTATTAACCTCTCGTAGCATACACTCTTTAAAATCATATCGTTTAAAACTTCATAATCCTTAAAAGACAATCAAAGTTCATAGTCTTAAAACATCATAACATACATTCTTTAAAGTCCATTTACTTATACTTATAAAATCAGATCATCTACACTTAAGAAATCAAGTCCCATAACTTGAAAAATAAAGTTTCATACACTTCCAAAATCAAGTAACTTATTCTCTTTAAAACCATATAACTTCCACTTTTAAAATCAATCCCCTTTTCACGTATAAATTCAAGTCATTTTTAAACATAAAGTCAACTTGCTTACTTTAAATAAATCAAGACACGACGCTTTAAATCAAATCTCATAACTTCCTAACCATTCTTACCAACATCTCCCATAAGACTTGGTAAGGACTTAGGAAAATTTAAACATACTTTTAACTTAGAATCAACAATGTGAATACGTCTTAACTTCTAAGAGTAGAAGGAATCATGAAATACTATCACATGGATATTTCATACGTAGGATCATGCCAAAGAAAGAAGAGGTTCACATACCTCGCGACGACTAGCGACAAGTTGCAAAATGATCCCAAGTACTTTAGCCTTGCTAGCTTTTCCACCCTTCAAGTAGAATACGCTACTCGTAGTACTTCAACCTATATTAATCATAACATGTCTATCAACTCCTAGCTTTTTAACGTAGAATCATACTAAGTGTAAGGTATCTTATTCTACGGAAAATCGGGCAGAACTTCCTTTGTTTCTACATACTTTTCCACCTTTTTCAAGGCCCGATAATCAATAACCAACATGCCACATTTAAGGCGCAACAATCCAATAATTCAAAGGGGATTACACGTCTTAATAGGACGTGTAAAATTTTGCCCCACAATCATACAAAACAATCCAATAACTTTATGCAATATTCGACAATATCAAGACAACAACAACATCTATTTCTTTCCAATTTCTTCCAATCCATAATGTCGTCCTAACATGTTATATAGTCGCAAAACAATTCAAACAACTATAATCCTTTCTTTATATAACATGCGACGACTAAAACTAATTACCAAATTGAATTACAATCTTAGGGTTAATCATGCAACTTTCGGATTAGGGTTTCCAATATCCATAACACTTATCAAACTTCATAATATATACCTAATGCTTGCTAATATCCATAGCTACAACAATAAGTAATCTTAATTACTAAATGACAAGTTTGTTACCTTTATAAGCCCTTATAATTTCCAAGATTCAAAGTCGCTCCTTAGCAATTCTTAGCTCATTTCCTCTACGCTCCAATCCTCTATTTGAAGCCTTTAGAAGTTCACAACTGTTATACCCCGTATTTTCAGAGTATGTACGTAAGGACGTACGTAGAAAAATTTGAACTTGAGAATAGGCTTGGCCGAATTATTCTTTGTGCACAACACCCGGTTAGAGTCGTTTTTCGACGAAACGTTTCCACAGCTTTCGTAGGGAAAATTTCGGCTATGTCATTTTTAATTTTTGCGGATTTTTCCGAGAGACGAAACATTTTGGACCAACAAGAGGGCGACACTTGGCACCCTCTCATTGGTGGGCATGTGGGGCGGCTTGGACGAAATGGGTGAGTGGGAGTAGGTAGGATATTTTGTGATATTTGTGTGGTAGATGGATAAGGTACACATGGAGGAATCTTGGCCCTACACTTGCATAGCACTTGGCTAGATCTTGGCCATTGGTTGGCCTTTGCTTAGCCTATAAATACCCTCCCTCCTTTGAAGACTTCTTCATCCAAAAACTTTCCTAAGTCTAAAATCCTCCCCCCCTCTCCTTGTAGTGTTTCGTCCCTCCCCTCTCCCTTTGGGAAGGCCTTTGGCCGAGAGCACCCTTTTCCCCCCTTGGCCGAGAGTCCCCCCCTCCTAGTAGGGTTGGCCAAGGGGTATACCCCCCCTTGTGGTGTTGTCTCGTATAAATACCCCCCCTCTCTTGGTAGAAATACTCTCAAAAGTATTGTTATAATGCCCAAATTACCTTAGCCGTATACCTTGTAGTATTCTAAGGTTATACCTTTACAAAAAGCCCAGTTATACTATTATACTTCCCGTGGGTCCACCAAACCGAAACCCTAAGGAAAATCTCCATGGTTAGTTGGAGTAGTATGTAGAAGTTGGTTAGAACTTCTAAGGGTAGTTTGGAGGCGGGTTGGGCGCGGAGTTGGAGCTAAGCGTTGCCGGGATCGACTTTATACTTGGATAATTATGGGCTTATCGAGGTAATTATCTTGTCCTATTGTAATTGGAAATTACATGTTGTTAGAATATATAGTTGAAGTATACTATATATAGAATCGAGCGTAGTTATCGGCAATGTCTTTTGACTTAAGCTGAATAATAAGAAACCTTTCGAAAGAAGAGTATTGAGCTGTAATTACATAGGGTGTATTCTGATACTTGTAGCTTTTACGTGAGGTAGAATTGTGCACGTCCGGATTAGTCGTATAACCCCCTGGTTGGCTTGGTAGTCGGCCCGATAGAGGAGGAGTTTCTGTTGTTGCGGGGAGGAGAGTCTTTGCCGAATTTTACGTAGAATGTTCTCTGAAGAGACCTAAATGTTAATAAGCGCCTTGTGGCCTTATAGGTGGAAGTACTATGCGTGGCGCGATCTACTTGGCTTAAGGAGAAGCGGCGGTTTGAGGTACTTGGAGCGTTTTGCTATTAGTCGATAATCGTCGCGGTATGTGAACCTCTTCCTATCTCTTCTAGCATGATATGTGTGTAACTATGTAGTCGATAGACGCATGTGTTAAATGTATTTGATTGGTCTAAACCATAAAGTGTTATAACGGCTTTATGGGAAGTTGGTTATCGACTTTATGTATGTAAGAAAATACTTTTGGTTTTAAAAGGTAGCGATTTGAACTATAATCGCTGGTTATGTGATAATAAAGAACTTGAAGTATTTCAAAAGATTTTGAATCATTTTGAAAGAAGAAGTATCTTGGGTTTTGAAAACTTAAGAGTTATACTAGCTTTATGGGAAGTTAGGTATAACGGCTTAAGAATGTTTCTTGATTTCGAAATCGAGAATGTGTATCGACAAACCACTGCAGCGTTAATAAAAGGAAATATTTTGACAGATTAAGTATTATTAAAACCAGTAGAAACTTCCATCTGCATAGAAGCTAAGATGAGACAAAATGATATTTCCTAGATCATGGCTGCTGTAATAAGATTGTTATAAACAAGAATATCCTACTCACATATAAGGCTTATGTTTTCTCAGATGGTTTAAAAGAGAATTATATTCTTAAATGAATAAGACTATGAACTACGAAACCTTTCTAAAAAAAGAACCGTGAACATTTGAAATTAGGCAAACTTGGACGTTTGGAAAATAATGTTGTTACTTGATTTTACAAAAGTAAGTGTTTTGATTTACTTCAAAAGATAATCACTCTATTTTGGTACCTGTTGTACTGACCTCCTTCGGGGGGCTGCGTTCATGCCGCAGGTTGAGGTACACCAGTCGTTGATCCTCGCTCTTAGGGTCACAGTTCAGCGTTTGGGAAAGCTCCGTTTCTCCGGAGGCTTATCTTGGTATAGTCCCCTGTTGTTGTAGGTGCTTACATTCAGGGGTATGGCGGCCCCGTCCGTCGTTGTCATATCATTCGTAGAAGTGCAGTAATCTTGTTGTGGCGAGTTGTAATGGGATGTAACTGTTCGGTTTTAAATTGATTTATATATATATGCCGTAAGGCAAGTTTTCTCAGACTATTGTTTCATACTTCTTGTTTTCATGTTATCATCTTATGTTCCGTTGATTACTCTGATGTTGTATCACTAGGGTGCCCGGGGTAAGGCACCAGTCACGGGCCCGGGTTCGGGTCGTGACAAAAGTGGTATCAGAGCAGTTAATCCTCGGAAAGTGTCTACAGACCGTATCCATTAGAGTCTTGATTATCGGTGTGTTGTGCACCACACCAATAATCAGGAGGCTATAGGATATTTAGGATTGGTTTCTATTCTTCTCACTCTGAGATCGTGCCTTAGAGCTGTGTTGTAAGTTGGACCCTCTCACGTATTTCTTTCCCTTACCATTATGCCTCGCGTAGGCAACCCGGCCGGGAGGGCAAAGCGGCGAGGAGGCTGCGAGTAAATCTGAGAGGGTTACGAGGCACGAGCCCAACCATCACCGAGTTAGGTGCTTCGTTCGGGAGTTATGCTACGTCACGGCCCAGAGGTTTAGCCGGCGGTGATTCCTATCTGCGGCCATGACATTTGAACCTTGATTCGCGGCCAGGAAGCAGAATAGAGATTTCAAATAAGCGACCCTGTTACTAGCTATGGATTTGGCTGCCAGAGTCTATACCGATGTACCGCGAGTCAAGATGACTATCTAAGAGAGGGTTGTACAAGAGTAATTCTTCAGTTAGGCTTGAGCATGGCCTGTGTACGGGCTTGTGCGCAGCAGGCCAAGAAATGTAGAGATCGACGGGTTAACGAGGGACAGCAGAAGAGGGCCAGAACAGCAGGGTCCTTTGATAACTTTCGAGGCGACTCGCCTCACCAGCAGATTGAATATGCATCCACCAGTGCAGAGTGGTCCTCCACAGGGTTCAGGACGTTCGGGGTATGCAGGAGTTGGTCAGAACTCCAGAGTTTCCGGTTCACAGCTACACGTAGGTTCCGGCCGGCGGATTGATTTTCCCTGTGTTCGATGTGTGACGTCATCGGGAATGTCGTCTTTTAAGTTGGTACTTGTTGTACCTGCGGCCGTCAGGGCCATGTGTCGAAAAGAGTGTCCTTGTATGAGGACTCAGCCTTCAGGATCGGTGGGTAGTTCGTCATCTTCCCTAACTATGCGCCCTACGGGGTAGATTTTGATTAGAACGACTAAGGGGAGTGAAGCGATGAATCTGGTATATCCTTAACCCTCTAGAGATCAGTATGTGTGATAAGATGAGTATATCGTAAGTGTTATGTTCTGATAGCAGTGTGTAAATTGTAATTAGAAATCTTGGTTAGTTAACCAAGTAAGATTTGGGGGATAGAGAAGGTGTGAGCCTTAGAGCTTTATACGTAGAGACCTTAGAGGAAAGGCCATCTCGAGTAAAGAAGTATTTTATGTTTGACCCTTGTCGGAGTGCATAGTGCACGTAAGCTATGTTTGTGGGATAAGCCCCTGAGTAGTGTGGAATGAAAGAGGGTAGTTGAGCTAAGAAGACCGCTAGGTTTTAAACGTGATTAGTGAGAGTTTTCGGTTCGGGAGCTAGTGTCTTGCGGCGTTGCGGGTCGGGTTGAGGCCACGTTGCGGGACAGCCCGGCATGTATGGTGGTGGGGTCGGTTGTGGTGGTCCCGCCGTGGTAGGTCACGAGGGTGTTAGGCCCAAGTTTAGTTAACCAAAGTCTGAGTTCGTGGATGCGTTGACCGATGGTCGGGCGATGGGGGCGGCGTCGTGTTTCGGTCGATGCAGTGTACTCGTGGTGTTGATATATCGAGAAAGGTTGTAAGGTGCACGGTGCCTACCTTCACCTTATGGTAGACAGTGGGGCCAGTTACGGTTTCTTCTTTCTTTCGAAAGTTTTACCAGCGGGGTTAGGAACTGGTGAGTCTCGAATCACATTCGCTTCCGGGCGGTGTTTGGATTTCAGGGGTAGTTGCAAGGATTGTTGTCTCCTGTTGAAGGAGTGTTTAAGCTACCATTTTAGTGTTCGGATGTCGCCTTATGAAGCCTTGTAGGGGCGGAAGTGTAAGTTGCCGGTCGATTGGTTCGATGTTGGCAAGGTTCAGATAGTTGGTTCAGGCTTGTTCCAACAGACTGTGGATAGGGTGAAGCTTATCTAGAGGAGGTTTTTGGCAGCTCAGAGGAATCGTGCGGATTATCGGCGACGACGCTTAGAGTTCAGGTTGACGGTCGGTCTTCTTGAAGGTACCACCCCGGATAGGGTGTAAGAGGAAACTTAGCCTGAGTTACTGTGGGCCTTTTGAGTTCATGTGAGGGATAGGCCAGGTTGCCTATATGTTAGCATTTGCCGTCCGACTTAGGAGGCAGTACGTCCGGTCTTTCGTATTGTTATGATCGGGAAAGTATCGGAGATCCATCCAGAGTGTTCGATTAATGATGACCACGTTAGAGATAGTAACCCGAGTTTTGGAACCGGCGATGATCGAAATGTGGTAAGAGTTCGAGTGTACGACAGCCTCAGGGATCGCATGCAGCCCGGTACCATTTGTTAGGTCGCCGGAGTGACACTAGAACCTCGCGGCAAAGTGACAAAAGTGGTATCACGACGAGTAAAGGAGAAGCGAACATGTATTGCGGCGAGATGTGACCATTTCTTTTGTATGGAGAAAGTGCGAAGGAATTATATTTTAGACCCTTGGATGGGAGCGTTTGTGATGTTAGAGGTGTTTCCTAATGGACTTGGATGTAAGTATTTTGCGCAGGTGTTGTTGTGGCGGTTGTGGCGGGATTGTTCGGTAAGTATAGTAGTGAAGACTATCTTGGCGACGCGTTTGGTTTGAGACTTAGAAGGAACATTCGACGAATGTTTCTAAGGAAGGAGAGAATGTTATACCGTATTTTCGAGTATGCGTGGGGCGTGCGTAGAAAAATTTGAACTTGAGAATAGGCTTGGCGAATTATTCTTTGTTACAACACGGTTTTCGACGAAACGTTTCCATAACTTTCGTAGGAAAATTCCGGCTATGTCATTTTTAATTTTTGCGGATTTTTAGAGGCGAAACATTTTGGACCAACAAGAGGCGACACTTGCCACCCTCTCATTGGTGGGCATGTGGGCGCTTGGACGAAATGGGGGAGTGGGAGTAGGTAGGATATTTTGTGATATTTGTGTGGTAGATGGATAAGGTACACATGGAGGAATCTTGGCCCTACACTTGCATAGCACTTGGCTAGATCTTGGCCATTGGTTGGCCTTTGCTTAGCCTATAAATACCCTCCCTCCTTTGAAGACTTCTTCATCCAAAAACTTTCCTAAGTCTAAAATCCTCCCCCCCTCTCCTTGTAGTATTTCGTCCTCCCTCTCCCTTTGGGAAGGCCTTTGGCCGAGAGCACCCTTTTCCCCTTGGCGAGAGTCCCCTCCTAGTAGGGTTGGCCAAGGGGTATACCCCCCCCTTGTGGTGTTGTCTCGTATAAATACCCCCCCTCTCTTGGTAGAAATACTCTCAAAAGTATTGTTATAATGCCCAAATTACCTTAGCCGTATACCTTGTAGTATTCTAAGGTTATACCTTTACAAAAAGCCCAGTTATACTATTATACTTCCCGTCAGTCACCAAACCGAAACCCTAAGGAAAATCTCCATGGTTAGTTGGAGTAGTATGTAGAAGTTGGTTAGAACTTCTAAGGGTAGTTTGGAGCGGGTTGGAGCGCACGGAGTTGGAGCTAAACGTTGCCCAGGATCGACTTTATACTTAGATAATTATGGGCTTATCGAGGTAATTATCTTATCCCCCTATTGTAATTGAAAATTACATGTTGTTAGAATATATAGTTGAAGTATACTATATATAGAACTGAACGTAGTTATCGGCAATGTCTTTTGACTTAAGCCTGAATAATAAGAAACCTTTTCGAAGAAGAGTCGAATGTAATTACATAGGACTGTATTGCAGTATACTTGTGTAGCTTTTCTGTGAGGTAGAATTGTGCACGTCCGGATTAGTCGGATAACCCCCGGTTGGCTTAGTGGCGGCCCGATAGAGGAGGAGTTTTCTGTTGTTGCGGGAGAGTCTGCGAATTTTACGTAGAATGTTCTCTGAAGAGACCTAAATGTTAATAAGCGCCTTGTGGCCTTATAGGTGGAAGTACTATGCGTGGCGCGATCTACTTGGCTTAAGGAGTAGCGGCGGTTTGAGGTACTTGGGCGTTTTGCTATTAGTCGATAATCGTCGCGAGGTATGTGAACCTCTTCCTATCTCTTCTAGCATGATATGTGTGTAACTATGTAGTATGCAGTGACGTACATGTGTTAAATGTATTTGATTGGTCTAAACCATAAAGTGTTATAACGACTTTATGGGAAGTTGGTTATAACATCTTTATGTATGTAAGAAAATACTTGTGGTTTTTAAAAGGTAGCGATTTGAACTATAAGCGGTGGTTATGTGATAATAAAGAACTTGAAGTATTTCAAAAGATTTTTGAATCATTTTGAAAGAAGAAGTATCTTGGGTTTTTGAAAACTTAAGAGTTATACTAGCTTTATGGGAAGTTAGGTATAACGGCTTAGAATGTTTCTTGATTTGGAAATCGAATGTGTATCGACAAAACACTGCAGCGCTAATAAAAGGAAATATTTTGAGAGATGAAGTATTATTAAAACCAGTAGAAACTTCCATCTGCATAGAAGCTAAGATGAGACAAAATGATATTTCCTAGATCATGGCTGCTGTAATAAGATTGTTATAAACAAGAATATCCTACTCACATATAAGGCTTATGTTTTCTCAGATGGTTTAAAAGAGAATTATATTCTTAAATGAATAAGACTATGAACTACGAAACCTTTCTAAAAAAAGAACCGTGAACATTTGAAATTAGGCAAACTTGGACGTTTGGAAAATAATGTTGTTACTTGATTTTACAAAAGTAAGTGTTTTGATTTACTTCAAAAGATAATCACTATATTTTCATATACTACGGGTATTATGTGACTTTTGTAAACGTAACGTATCTTTTAAAAGATAATGTATGAAGTACTTTGGGAATAGATACCCGATCTTGTTAATCATATATTAGAATGTACCTTGTGTGTATAACATGGTTGTGTTGGTTTGTGATAGCCTTGTAATACTTTCTTGTTGATTTGATAAGTAAACATGCTAGGATGCTACGTGTGTTAGTATCTTGTGATGTTTTGTGTAAAGGGGGTTTTCCCTCGACTGCGCTTAAAGTTGTTTGACTCTCAGCCGTTATGTTGGTATTGTACCACTCACCTTGACTTGTCTCGGAGGTTAAGCGCCCTCCGTGCGGGGTAGACTCAGCGATGCAGGACCGTGATTCGAGAATACCTCACGCGGGTCCAGGGATCCATGCGGAACTACGGAGTTCGAGTTAGTTTGCGGCCCTTGTGGTCATGCGGTCTTTGTGGCTACGCGGATGCGAGTCGGGGCGATGCCGGGAGTAGCGCCCTCGATGCGAGAATACCTCATGCGGGCCTATGAGGTTGGCCTATGCGAAGCTCTGAGAGTTCGAGGGCTAGACGCGCACATTTGATCTGCGGGCGAGTGACGGCTTTGATCATGTGATGCCAGACAGATATCATGATACGATTTATGACCATGTTAGTCTTGCGTAGGTGTTAGTAGTCGGTTATGCCTTCGCATTTCACCTGTCTTGTTTTATTAGGACACAGGTGGGACACGGTGTTCATGTGTATTTCTTGGTGCTTTTATATCATAAAGCGCGGCGGTGAGGAAGGTATTCCACGCATGATTGATGTTATGGGCGTGAGACCCATAGTTACATTTGAGTGATGACTTTGAGGCGTGAGTCACGACTTAACATATCGCCTATTTATTGTGAATGTAGTTTGGTTATCATACATGTCTCTGCTTTATAGACTATTATGATTTCATTCTGATATTTTGATTTCACATACTTGGTACTGTTATCGACCTCGCCCGGGGCTGCGTTCATGCCGCAGGTTGAGGTACACCAGTCGTTGATCCTCGCTCTTAGGGTCACAGTTCAGCGTTTGGGAAAGCTCCGTTTCTCCGGAGGCTTATCTTGGTATAGTCCCCTGTTGTTGTAGGTGCTTACATTCAGGGGTATGACGGGGCCCTGTCCCGTCGTTGTTGTCATATCATTCGTAGAGGTCTGTAGTACTGTTGTGGGCAGAGTTGTAATGGGATGTAACTATTCGATTTTAAATTGATTTATATATATATGCCGTAAGGCAAGTTTTCTCAGACTATTGTTTCATACTTCTTGTTTTCATGTTATCGTCTTATGTTCCGCTGATTACTCTGATGTTGTATCACTAGGGTGCCCGGGGTAAGGCACCAGTCACGGGCCCGGGTTCGGGTCGTGACAACAACCAACTTCTCTTCCATTTCCAATCCAAGACTATGAAAACGACTTAGGTTTTCGCCTTGCGACTAACATGAAAACGTCGTTTTTCCAAAATCTTTCTATTGAGATATCCTTACAATACCCTTAGGGACCTTGGGTTAAAGTCTTGTGAATAATGGACCAAAATTACAAAATTTAATTGTGAGAAAGACACTAAAGCCGAGAGCAACTTTCAAGCACAAAAATGTTGTGAAAATTTTCTAAGTGTTGAAGACTTGGTGTTGCATCTAGTGTGTATATATAATACAATGGAGGGTCAATATTACAACATATGTGTCACGACCCGACCTCGGATCCGTGACCGATGCCTTACCCCGGGCACCCTTGTGATACAACATCAGAGAAAACCAGCGGAAATAAATAAACTCACCATAAGAACCCATACAATATAAAGCAGGTTAACCCAAAGTGGCTACCTCTAAATATAATCAAAACGAACAGTTACATCCTTACATCCTAATTCATGACAGGACTACAAGCCTCTAAGAAGGTGTAAACACTATGACGGGACAAGGCCCCGTCATGACCCTGAATGTACAAAACATCTACAACACCAGGGAGAACCGTACCAAAAGTCAAGTCAAGCCTCCGGAGGAATGAAGCTTCTGACACCTGAGCAAAGATCCTAAGAATGAGGATCCACCACCTGCTTACCCTTACCTGCGGCATGAACGCAGCCCGGAAGAAGGGTCGAGACACAATATGTACCAAGTATGTAAAACTGGAAAATACTGTAATAATATCATAAGTCAAAATAAGCTGGAGTCATAGACAAAATCAATTTACCTTGCACTGTGCCTTACTAACAATGAGAGTAACAAGTATAAATCTTACTGCATAAAAATAGGAGGCTCATGATCAAAACAGGGTACCTCGCCCGTAGTATCATTAAGCAATCCTACTCCTAGGACTATTTCACCCGCATGGGTCCTGTGGACCCGCATGAGGTCATCCGCCTCGTCATGGGACTATTTCACCCGCATGAGACTATTTCACCCGCATGGATCTTGTGGACCCGCATGAGTACAATCGCCGCACTCGCATGGGACTATTTCACCCGCATGGATCCTGTGGACCGGATCCGCATGAGTACAAGCGCCACACTCGCATTATGGGTAGCAAATCCATGGCAAAAATAGAAACCCGGGGTTTACCCTGTAATAATAATATATATAACTTAGCACAACCGGCTATCATACATAACATAAGCGCTACCGGCTTATCATAACATAACATAACATAACATAAGCGCTACCGGCTTATCATAACATAAGCAAGTTAAGAAATCTCCTAACTTCTTATTAACATTATTAATATATCCTCTCATTTTAGTATACCTAAGGCACTAACATGTCTTTTAAGAGAAAATCCGGGAATTCAACCCAAGTACCACGTACTTCTAACCTTTTAAGAAATAACTCTTTTTATATAAAATTCCCAAGATACTAATAACCATAGTATCAAGTTACGATTTCTTTTCAAGACAAGTCACATTTCCTTTTAGAAATATAATAGGCTTCTAAATCAAGTCATTTCCTTTAAAACCTTAGGCAATCAGTGCCTAAAAATCAATTCACCTTTCATAGTTTCAAATCATTTACCCGTACTTGTTTTACTTAGAGTAAACCTTTCTTTGTTAACCTTTCAAAAGCTAATATAACCAACTTTCCATAAAGTCATTATATTTGCGTTATTCCTTAGTCAAATACATTTTCCCTAAATTCAAGGGACTTATACTTTTAAAATGAAACAAGTATCATATACTTTAAAACAAGTGAAAGATATCAAATCTTGTACGTCTACCGTACTACATAGGTACAACTACTCATGCTCAAGGGATAGGAAAGTTTCACATACCTCTTCGGTTAATCCACTTGCTAAGTCCGAAATACCGCACGTAATATGTCAACCTATAATGACCATAATACGTTTATTAACCCCTAATTTAAATGTATAATATTCCAAGTTCAAGTTACTAATTCTTAAGGAAATTTGGGCAGCACTTCCTTTGTTTCTACATATTTTGCCACCTTTTTCAAGGTCGAATTCAATATCCAAACGCCACATTTAAGGCCCAACAATCCAACATTTCAAAGGGGATTACACACCTAAACTTAGATGTGTAAAATTCTGCCCCACAAGGTAAAACAACTAACTTAACAAGTCTAAGGTAGTTTTTAGGCTACAACATGCTCACATAATCTTCTTAACCAATTCTTTCACATCCAAACCATATTTCTTACATGCAATGAATCTAAGAGAATTATTTACTATAACAAGTTCCTTCTCCTTCACATGCAACATCAATAACTAGCTACAAGAGAGAATTGTTACCTTTAGAGCTTTAGCCAAAATTATTCCAACAATTTTGCTAGCCTCTTTTTCAAGAACACCACCACAACAACTCCTACAAGCTAGCCACAAGCTTCCTTCTTGTCCTTAACTTTTCAGATTTTTCTTAGGCTTTGAATTCCTCTTGGAATCTTAGAGAGAAGTGAGAGCTTTGGCTTAGAGAGAGAGAGAGATTTGAAAGATGACCAAGTCTTCAAGACTTGGTCAATATAAGAGACATGCAAAATCAGATGGGGGGGGACACTTGTCACCCACCCATGACCTCTTTTAAAACAAAACAGTGCAGAAATCCCCACTCAACTTCGCAGAACCCGCCTCGGCGCCGCGGCCCTGCAGCCGGCGCCGCGGCGCTGAAACTTCAGCCACCCCTCAGATCTTCCGGCGCCGCGGCCCTACAATCACCCGCCTTGGCGCCGCGGCCCTGCCTACGGCGCCGCGGCGCTGAGGCCCCTGACCGCGATTTTTCATCAACCTATTTAAGTCTTAACTCCTTTCGTATGGCCCCATACGCACGGCCTGAACTACGGGGTATAACATTCTCCCCCCCTTAGAAACATTCGTCCCGAATGTTCCTTCTAGGTTTACTCAAAACACAAATCGACATAGACCCTCTTAACTATTCTCTTTGCAATAAAGGATGCTCCACGAACCACAACAATACTCAAGCAAAATTTCCAATTTAAAACTATCAAACAAGAAAGTAGGTTACCTGAAGGTATAGGAAATAAGTGAGGATACTTCTTCATCACGTCATCTCCTCCCTGTTCTCGTTCCGCCATAATACTTTGACGGAAGCCACGTCCTTCGTCCGAAGTCGCCTAACCTGACGATCGAGTATCGCTATGGGACTCTCCTCATACGATAACTCCTCTGTCACCTGGACATCATGAATCGGGTGCACTCTAGATGGATCTCCAATACATTTCCGCAACATAGACACATGGAAAACTGGATGTACCGCCTCCAAATCGGACGGCAGATCTAACTCATAGGCAACCTTGCCTACCCTACGGACAATCTGATAAGGCCAAATGTACCTTGGGATAAATTTCCCCTCCTTCCCAAATCTCATCACACCCTTCATGGGTGATACCTTCAGGAAGACCCAATCATCTACCTCAAACTCCAAGTGTCGACGCCGATGATCGTCGACACGACTGGCCGACTCTAAGTCGACAATAACCGTTCTTGGATAAGCTTCACCTTATCCACTGCCTGCTGTACCAAGTCTGGCCCGACTAACTGAACTTCTCCCACCTCAAACCAACCTATCGGTGACCTACACTTCCTCCCGTATAAGGCCTCATAATGCGCCATCTGAATGCTAGAATGGTAGCTGTTGTTATAAGCAAACTCCACAAGAGGTAAATGATCCTCCCAACTACCCCTGAAATCAATAACACAAGCCCGCAGCATATCCTCAAGGGTCTGGATAGTACGCTTGGCTTCGTCCGATGGCCCGAGGATGAACGCAGCGATCGAGACTCACCTGTGTCCCTAATCCCTTCTGGAAAGACCTCCAAAAGTTAGTCGTGAACTGGGCTCCTCTGTCTGAAATAATCGATATAGGGACTCCATGCAGTCTCACAATCTCCCTGATATACAATCTAGCAAAATCCTCGGCCGAAAAAGTCGTCCTGACTGGAAGAAAATGGGCTGATTTCGTCAGCCTGTCGACAATAACCCATATGGAATCATGCTTCCTCTTGAGTGTGAGGTAATCCCGTAATAAAATCCATATTGATCACCTCCCATTTCCACATCGGAATATCAATAGCCTGTAACAGCCCATCGGGCTTCTGGTGCTCAACCTTAACCTGCTAACAATTAGGACACTGTGCAACAAAACCTGCCACGTCCCTCTTCAGGCCATCCCACCAATACACACATATGAGGTCATGGTACATCTTAGTGGACCCCGGATGAATAGAATAACGAGCACCGTGCCTCCCGAAATCTGCTGACGAAGTCCTGTCACATCGGGAACACACAACCTGCCCTCAAATCTTAGCACCCCATCAGGTGCTACCTCAAATAGACTCTTCTCTTCCCGAAGAGTCGTATCTCGGTACCGTACCATAATCAGATCCTCATATTGTCGCCTCTTCACCTCCTCGACGATGGAAGACTCGGCAACCTCTCGAACCCGAATTCCATCACTATCAGAATCAACCAATCGAACCCCAAGGCTCGCCAGCTGATGTAACTCGCGGACCATGCCCTTCTTCCCTGGCTGCACACCGGACAGACTACCAATCGATCTGCGACTAAGGGCATCTGCAACTACATTGGCCTTCCCTGGGTGGTATAGGATATCAATATCATAATCCTTGAGTAACTCCAACCACCGTCTCTGTCGTAAGTTCAGCTCCCTCTGGCTGAAGATATACTGGAGGCTCTTTTGGTCTGTGTAAATATCCACATGAACTCCATACAAATAGTATCTCCAGATCTTCAAGGCATGAATCACTGCTGC
The DNA here is from genome assembly GCA_029844215.1 of Przewalskia tangutica. Lineage (NCBI taxonomy): Eukaryota > Viridiplantae > Streptophyta > Magnoliopsida > Solanales > Solanaceae > Przewalskia > Przewalskia tangutica. The sequence goes on from CM056727.1 coordinate 75,059,488, forward strand.
CAACTCTAAGTCATGTGTGGGATAGTTCTTCTCGTGCTTCCTGAGCTGTCGAGATGCGTAAGCTATAACTCTGTCGTGCTGCATCAGCACACACCCAAGCCTGACACCCGACGCATCACAATAAACCACATATCCGTCCAAACCCTCGCGAAGAGTAAGAACTGGGGCGGTCGTCAATTTCTCCTTCAGTAACTGAAAACTCTCCTCACAAGCATCCGTCTACTGAAATATAGCTGCTTTCTGAGTCAGCCTAGTCAAAGGCGCTGACATGGAAGCAAACTTCTCCACAAACCTCCGATAATAACCTGCAAGGCCCAAAAAGTTGCGCACTTCCATCGGTGTAGTGGGTCTAGGCCAAGTCTTGCCTGCCTCAATCTTTGCTGTATCAACCCGAATACCATCAGCCCAGATAACATGCCCTAATAAAGCCACTGAAGCCAGCCAAAACTCGCATTTCGAGAACTTGGCATACAACTGCCGGTCCCTGAGGACTCCCAATACCGTCCTCAAATGATCTGTATGCTCCTGCTCTGTGCGCGAATACACCAAGATATCATCAATGAACTGTTATACCCCATATTTCCAGAGTATATACGTGAGGGCGTACGTATAAAAGTTTAAGCCTTAAGTTAGGCAAGGACCGAAAATTTTGGGCACAACTAGCGAAAAGAATCGTTTTCCGACGAAACGTTTTCCGGACTTTGCGAAGGGAAAATTTCGGCTATGTCATTTATTATTTTTGCGGATTTTTCCGAGAGATGAAATATTTTGGACCAACGAGAGGGCGACACTTGTCACCCTCAAGTGGACGGTTGTGGTGGCCGAAAGTGGGGCGTTTTCTTGGCATGTTTTGGGGCCTAAATCAAGGGTCAATGTTTGTGAGGGATTTGTGGAGTAGGGTTAGGGTGCACTTGGCCAAATCTTGACCCTCCACTTGCCCCCCACTTGGCTTGATCTTGGCCATTGATCTCCCTATAAATACCCCCCTTGTTGAAGACTTCTTCATCCCAAAAACACTTTCCAAGTCTTGAAGCCCTCTCCCCCTTAGTGTAGTGTTCTCGTCCAAAGAGCACCCCTCCCCCTTTGTGAGGCCGCTTGGCCGAGAGATATCCCTCCTCCTAGTGGTGTTGGCCGAGACACACCCCCCTCCCCCCCCCCCTCCTTGCCTAGTTGTTCTCGTAAAATACCCCCATCTTGGTAGAAAATACTCTCCAAGTATTGTTACTATACAAAAATACCTTAGCCTTACACCTTGTAGTATTCCAAAGATACCTCTATACGTACAACCCGGAAATACTACCTTATGTCCTTTTAGTCTCAAAACGAAACCCTAAGGAAAATCTTCATAGTTGGTTGAAGTGCTAAGTAGAAGTTGTTTAGAAACTTCTAAGGGTTGTTTGGAGCGGGTTGGAGCGCCCAGAGTAGGAGCTAAACGTTGCTCAGGATCGACATTAAATCTTGGATAATTTTGGGCTTATCGAGGTAAATACTCTTGACCTTCTATTGTAATTAGAGTTTACATACAGTTGAAGTATAAGAATTAAGTATAAGTTATATACAAGGAAGGTATATAAGAAGGGAATTGAACTGTACTTACATAGGACTGTATTTACAGTAGACTTGTGAAGTTTAGCGGGTAGGGAAGTGCTGCCCAATTTTCCGTAGAATAGAGAAGCCTCTGCTTAGAATGTTCTACAGAGTAGTCTAGTCATTGATAGACTTATATAACCGTTATAGGTTGAAGTACTGCGAGTAGCGTGATCTACTTGGAAGGTTGACAAGGCTAGCCGGGTAATAGCGGTGGAGCATTTTGCTAATAGTCGATAATCGTCGCGAGGTATGTGATTCTTCCTATCCTCTTGAGCATGATATTTTAAAAGGAATATATTTAGTACGGTAGACGTACGTGGGTTAACTGAACGTAGTTTTACGGCAATGTCTTTTGACTTAAGCCTGAATAATAAGAATCTTGAAGTATTTCAAAAGAATTAAGAATCGTTTTTGAAAGAAGAGTAATACTTGGTTTTAAAAGCTTAAGAGTTATACTAGCTTTATGGGAAGTTAGGTATAACGACTTAAGAGTGGTAAAAAGAATGGTCTACTGATTTTAGAAGTTAAGAGACTTGATCTTAAAAGATAAGAGACTTGACTTAATTGAATTAATATGAATTTTGTTAAAAAGTGTGAAACCTCATTCGTGAGTAATGAGTACTTGGTTTTTAAAAGGAATAATGTTTTACTGATTTCGGAAATCAGAATAAGTATCGAACAAACCACTGCAGCGTTAATAGAGGGAAATGTATTGACTAATTAAGTATTATTAAAACCAGTAGAAACCTCCATCTGCATAGAAGCTAAGATGAGACAAAATGATATTACATTTCCTAGATCATGGCTACTTTAATAAGATTGTTATGAACAAGAATAACCTACTCACACATAAGGCATGTGTTTCTCAAATTGTTTCAAAAGAGAATTATATTATTAACTGATTAAGACTATGAACTACGAAACCTTTCGAAAATGAGAAACTTGAGTATATGAAATTAGGCAAACTTGAACGTTTGGAAAATAATGTTGCTACTTGATTTTACAAAGAGAAGTGTTTTTGTTTACTTAAAAAGATAGTCACTCTATTTTTATACTACGAGTATTGTGTGACTTTTGTGAAAGAAACGGATCTTTTAAAGAGTTAATGTATGAAGTACTTTGGGGATAAAAATCCGAACTTGTTAGCATAAAGTAGAAAGTACCTTGTGTGAATAACTTGATTGTGTTGGTTTGTGTTAGCCTTGTAATACTTTCTTGTTGATTTGATAAGTAAACATGTTAGGATGCTACGTGTGTTAGTATCTTGTGATGTTGTGTAAGGGGGTTATTCTTGTTGTGCTTACGTTGTTAAACGTTAAGCCCGTTATCTTGTTATTATATCACATACCCTCGACTTGTTATACCGGGGGTTGCCACCCTTGACGCGGTCTATACGGCTATGCGGTCCGTGTGACTATGCGAGCAGCGGTATGCTCCAGATTGATCATTCCGTGTATTATCCCGGCGCGAGGAGTGCCTTATGCGATGCGTGTAACTATGCAGTCTATGTGACTATGCGGACTGCGGGAGTCCAGGAGGGTACCGGGGTTAGCTACCCCCGATGCGGGTCTATACGACCTATGCGGGTCTATGTGTGACCTATGCGGGTTGCGGGAAGTCCAGGATTAGGCACGCATAATGATACTATGGGCGATTGGCCTTGCTTCGATCATTAGCGGCCTAGAAAAGACCGATTCTGATATATCTGTTTTGCTCTTGTTTATGTTGTGGCACTATGTGCGCTTTAAGCGATTGTATTTACAAACGGTTTTAGATACTTGATTTCATTTGATGCTACGCTTTCACATACTTGGTACTGTTATCGACCTCCTTCGGGCTGCGTTCATGCCGCGGTAGAGGTACACGATCGCCGATCCTCGCTCTTAGGATCACGATTCGGCGTTTTGGGAAGCTCCGTTTCTCGGAGGCTTATCGATGGTATAGTCCCCGGCATTGTAGGTATTTACATTCGGGGTATGGCGGGCCCCTGTCCGTCATTATTGTCATATCATTCTTAAGTGCAGTAATCTTGTTGTGGCGAGTTTGTAAAAAAAAAGGATGTAATCGTCGATTTAAGTTTTTATATATATGCCAGAAGGAAACTTTTCTTGAGATAAAGCGTGTCTCTTTACATTGTTTCATGTTGTGTTTTATATTCTGATTACTCGATGTTGTATCACTAGGTGCCTGGGTAAGGCACGATCCACGGGCAGGTTGGTCGTGACATGAACACTATAACGAACATATCCAAGAATGGCCTGAACACCCTATTCATCAAATCCATGAATACCGCTGGAGCGTTGGTCAATCCGAAAGACATCACCCTGAACTCATAGTGCCCATACCGGGTCCTGAATGCAGTCTTCGGGATATCCGCCTCTCTAACTCGTACCTGATGGTAACCAGATCGCAGGTCTATCTTGGAAAAGCATCTCGCACCCTGCAACTGGTCAAACAAATCATCAATCCTGGGGAGGGGATATATGTTCTTGATAGTTACCTTGTTGGTATGCAGAATCAATACACATACGCAGCGTCCCATCCTTCTTCTTTACAAATAACACTGGCGCTCCCCAGGGAGAAACACTTGGCCTGATAAAGCCTTTCTCCAGCAAATCTTTCAGCTGGTCCTTCAATTCCTTCAACTCGGCAGGTGCCATCCTGTATGGCGGAATAGATATCGGTCGAGTGTCTGGCGCCAAATCAATGCAAAACTCAATCTCCCTCTTAGGAGGGATACCTAAGCTCGCCCGGGAATACGCCCGAAATTCTCTAACAACCGGGCCGATCAAGGTCCGGTATCTCATCTCGATGTCGAATACCCGAACCAAATGGTAAATATAACCCATCAGTACCATCTTCCTAGCCTTGAGGTAAGAAATAAACCTACACCGGCGATGCAAAGATTCCTCCACTCGATAACCGCTCGGCTGGAACCGAACTAACCTCTCTCTACAGTCCACATTGGCATAGCAAGACGCTAGCCAATCCATACCCATAATCACATCAAAGTCCGTCATATCCAACTCTATCAAGTCGGCTAAAGTCTGACGACTGTATATAGTCACTGGGCAAGCCTTATACACTCGCTCGGCCACCACCGAATCACCTACTGGGGTAGCTACCTCAAAAGGTTTTATGGACTCGGGTTCTATCCCTATTCTACCAGCAATATGAGGAGATATATAGGACAAGGTAGAACCTGGGTCTATCAAAGCATAAACATCACAGCAAGAAACCAACAATGTACCTGTGACGACATCAGGTGACGCCTCCTGGTCCTGGCGGCTGGACATAGCATAAATGCAGCTTCGAGGACGCTGAATCGAACCCCGCCACGCGACCCGCCGCGGCTGCTGGCCGTGAACACTCGCCTGCAGGCGCCAACCATCAAGACGGCGACCAAGAATCAACTCCGCTGAACTATAGCATTCCCGCCGCCTCTGGTCGGATAATCTCTCTTCAAATGGCCCTGTTGGCCACAAGAGTAACAAGCTCCTGGAGGAACACGACACCCCCCATAATGGCAATCACCACATCGACCACACCGAGGCATAGGTGGCCTCATCTCGACCGAACTCGTCCTCCGAAACTCAAGCCTTGGGGCCTGTCGCCCGCCGAATACCTCAGACGTCCGGAAGATGGTGGAGGAGCGCTCTGAACCGGCTGTGATGCAAATCCGGTCTGCTGCTGAGGCTGTCTACCTCGAGAACTACTAGAGGACGCTGCTGTCCTGGCCCTCTTCTGCTGATACCTATCAATCCGTCGGCCCCTGCGTTCCTCACACCCCAGTGCATAGGCCTGCATGCGGGCAATGTCCATGCCCGGCTGAAGAGCTACTCCCGTACAACTCTCTGCCAAATAGTCATCGAGCCCTGTGACGTAGCGGTGCACTCTGTCCTCCATATCTGCTACTAAAGTGGGTACATATCGAGCCAACGAGTCAAACTCTACGTTGTACTCCCGGACTGTCCGCCCACTCTGTCTCAATCTCAGAAATCAGTCGGCCCGTGCTCTCCTCATCTGCGGAGGAAAGAAATGACCAAGAAACGCCGCCGAGAACTCGTCCCATACAGCTGGAAGCGCATGTTCCCCCCGGGACAGCTCCCATGAATCAAACCAGTCAACTGCGGTATCACGCAGCCGATGCAAACTCAATATAACCGACTCGGTATCCGAGGCCTTGATCACTCTCATGATCCGCTGTAGCTGTCGGATAAATTCCTGAGGATCATCCTCAGGCCTCGACCCATAGAACTCTGGTGGGCTGTAGCTCAAAAAGTCCCGAAGTCTCACGCTATCGGATCTGGGAGGAACTACGGGTACAGCCGGAACCGCTGTCTCCTGTCTGTCCTCATGCCTAGCCACTATCTCCGCGATGGCGGGCCATCTCTCGTAGCCCATATCCTCTGCTCCAGCCGTAACGAGGCTCGTGCGTAATCTCGATAGTCGCGTCGCTCCGCTTCATTGGGGTTGGCGACTTCGTGGAACTTCGCCCAAAACATTATCTCGTGTAGGGCTCGTGCGGGTAACCTCGGTGTCCTACTAGTAGTTCCTCATCGCCTTGCCCTCGGCGCGGTTGCCTTGCGTGGTGGCATAACTGATACATAAAAAATTTACGTCAGAGGAAATTCAACCTATAACACGGCTCTATTGCACGATCTTAGAGTGAAAGAAATGGAAACCAATCCTAAATATCCTGTAGCCTCCTGATTATAGATGTGGTGCACAACACACCGATAATCAAGACTCTACTAGATACGGCCTGTAGACCCTTTCCGAGGATTAACTGCTCTGATACCACTTTTGTCACGACTGACCTCGGATCCGTGGTGCCTTACCGGGCACCCTTGTGATACAACATCGAGAAAACCAATGAAATAAATAAACTCACCATAAGAACCCATACAATATAAAGCAGGTTAACCCAAAGTGGCTACCTCTAAATATAACCAAAACGAACAGTTACATCCTTACATCCTAATTCATGACAGGACTACAAGCCTCTAAGAAGATGTAAACACTATGACGGGACAGGGCCCCGTCATGCCCGTGAATGTACAAAACATCTACAACACCAGGGAGAACCGTACCAAAAGTCAAGTCAAGCCTCCGGAGGAATGGAGCTTCTGACACCTGAGCAAAGATCCTAAGAATGAGGATCCACCACCTGCTTACCCTTACCTGCGGGATGAACGCAGCCCCCGAGGAAGGGGGTCAGTACACAATATGTACCAAGTATGTAAAACTGGAAAATACTGTAATAATATCATAAGTCAAAATAAGCTGGAGTCATAGACAAAATCAATTTACCTTGCACTGTGACTTACTAACAATGAGAGTAACAAGTATAAATCTTACTGCATAAAAATAGGAGGCTCATGATCAAAACAGGGTACCTCGCCCGTAGTATCATTAAGCAATCCTACTCCTGGGACTATTTCACCTGCATGGGTCCTGTGGACCCGCATGAGGTCATCTGTCTCGTCATGGGACTATTTCACCCGCATGGGACTATTTCACCCGCATGGATCCTGTGGACCCGCATGAGTACAATCGCCGCACTCGCATGGGACTATTTCACCCGCATGGATCTTGTGGACCGGATCCGCATGAGTACAAGCGCCACACTCGCATTATGGGTAGCAAATCCATGGCATAAATAGAAACCCGGGGTTTACCCCGTAATAATAATATATATAACTTAGCACAACCGGCTATCATATATAACATAAGCGCTACCGGCTTATCATAACATAACATAACATAACATAAGCGCTACCGGCTTATCATAACATAAGCAAGTTAAGAAATCCCCTAACTTCTTATTAACATTATTAATATATCCTCTCATTTTAGTATACCTAAGGCACTAACATGTCTTTTAAGAGAAAATCCGGGAATTCAACCCAAGTACCACGTACTTCTAACCTTTTAAGAAATAACTCTTTTTATATAAAATTCTCAAGATACTAATAACCATAGTATCAAGTTACGATTTCTTTTCAAGACAAGTCACATTTCCTTTTAGAAATATAAAAGGCTTCTAAATCAAGTGACTTCATTTCCTTTAAAACCTTAGGCAATCAATGCCTAAAAATCAATTCACCTTTCATAGTTTCAAATCATTTACCCGTACTTGTTTTACTTAGAGTAAACCTTTCTTTGTTAACCTTTCAAAAGCTAATATAACCAACTTCCCATAAAGTCATTATATTTGCGTTATTCCTTAGTCAAATACATTTTCCCTAAATCCAAGGGACTTATACTTTTAAAATGAAACAAGTATCATATACTTTAAAACAAGTGAAAGATATCAAATCTTGTACGTCTACCGTACTACATAGGTACAACTACTCATGCTCAAGAGATAGGAAAGTTCCACATACCTCTTCGGTTAATCCACTTGCTAAGTCCGAAATACCGCACGTAATATGTCAACCTATAATGACCATAATACGTTTATTAACCCCTAATTTCAATGTAGAATATTCCAAGTTCAAGTTACTAATTCTTAAGGAAATTTGGGCAGCACTTCCTTTGTTTCTACATACTTTGCCACCTTTTTCAAGGTCGAATTCAATATCCAAACGCCACATTTAAGGCCCAACAATCCAACATTTCAAAGGGGATTACACACCTAAACTTAGATGTGTAAAATTCTGCCCCACAAGGTAAAACAACTAACTTAACAAGTCTAAGGTAGTTTTTAGGCTACAACATGCTCACATAATCTTCTTAACCAATTCTTTCACATCCAAACCATATTTCTTACATGCAATGAATCTAAGAGCATTATTTACTATAACAAGTTCCTTCTCCTTCACATGCAACATCAATAACTAGCTACAAGAGAGAATTGTTACCTTTAGAGCTTTAGCCAAAATTATTCCAACAATTTTGCTAGCCTCCTTTTCAAGAACACCACCACAACAACTCCTACAAGCTAGCCACAAGCTTCCTTCTTGTCCTTAACTTTTCAGATTTTTCTTAGGCTTTGAATTCCTCTTGGAATCTTAGAGAGAAGTGAGAGCTTTGGCTTAGATAGAGAGAGAGATTTGAAAGATGACCAAGTCTTGAAGACTTGGTCAATATAAGAGACATGCGAAATCAGATGGGGGGGGGGACACTTGTCACCCACCCGTGACCTCTTTTAAAACAAAACAGTGCAGAAATCCCCACTCAACTTCGCAGAACCCGCGGTGCGCGGCCTGCAGCCGGCGGCGCTGAAACTTCAGCCACCCCTCGGATCTTCCGGCGCCTATAATCACGCGGCGCGCCACTGCACGCGCGGCCCCGAGCCACGGACCGCGATTTTTCATCAACCTATTTAAGTCTTAACTCCTTTCGTACGGTCCCATACGCACGGCCTGAACTACGGGGTATAACAATATGTGAGGCTAGGATGAAGAGCATTAATTAATTAGCCAAGTGGACAAGTTGACTTGGTCAATTTTCTCAAGCTTTGAAGACTTGATCTTTCACATAGGTCAATGACCCTACTACCCTTGTCTAATTTTGTCCAAGACCATTGGGGGGGGGTGCCACATGTCGCCCTCCCATTCGTACATTAATTTCGTAACCCTCGTGGGCCCCACAAAACGTAAAATTTCTCGGGTGGGCCCCATGTGACCAAATCCGTAAAAATAAATTTCCATAATGTTAATAAGTATCATACTCTTCAAATAATGCATTTTGAGAATCTAATTCTCATCAACAAGTATTTTTCCTTTCCGACGTTCGGAAGATTTTCCTTCGGAAAAACAATTCTTCCTTTTGTACCAATTTCCAAGTCTTGTGTTCTTGCGTCTATTCTCGTATACTTGTCCTGAAATTCCGGGGTGTAACAACTTTGCCCTTGCATGTACATTGGTTTTTTTTTTTAAAAGGTGTTATTTAAATTCTGCAGTTTAATTGAGTTGTTAAGGTAGGAGGGTGCCCAGGTAGGGCACCAGTCACAGGCCCGGGGTTCGGGGCGTGACAGAGTGGTATCAGAGCAGTCAGTCCTCGGAATATCTACAGACCGTGTCTAGTAGAGTCTTGATTATCGGTGTGTTGCGCGCCACACCCATAAACAGGAGGCTACAGGACATTTAGGAGTTGGTTTCTATTCTTCTCACTCTGAGATTGTGCCATAGAGCTGTGTTATTAAGATAATTCCTCTCTGACGTATTTTTGTGTTACAGCTATGCCTCCAAGGAGGGCAACAGTTGCCCAGAAAGGCAAAACAGTAGCAGGAGCTACCAGTCAGACTCAGAGAGTTGATAGGGCTTATGCCCAGGGTATACCGGATATTGTACCAGTCGGCGAGTTCTTCTGCGCCAGGTTTTGAGGCCCCAACACGAGCCTTGATTTCGATTAGGAGAAGACTATAGGGTCATAAGGGAAGCAGTTATGTTATTGACCAAGATAGTGGTGCTACAGTTTCACCAGCAGGAAGTTATTCGGGACAGGTGTACAGAGGGTAGAAGGCCAACGCGGAGATCAGCGTAAGAGGGCAAGACCGGTTGGTTATCCCGATGAGTTTTTGGACGAGCAGCCTCAACAGCGAGTGAGATATTCATCCCAGCCTACCCAGTACATACCCCCGCAGCTCACAGGTGTGAGATTAGACCCCACAAGGTATTTAGGAGCCAATCCAAGCTCCAGGAGTCTAGGTTATCTGAGGAGCAGAGGATTTTCTCAGTCGAGGCCACTTATTCCTCAGTGTTTCCGATATAGTAAGCGTCATATGGGGAAATGCCGTTATGGCACAGGTGTTTGTTTTTATTGTGGCCGTCCGGGCCATATACTGAGGGTATGTCCTTTTAGAAAGAGCACCGGTGAGGTGGCTCAGCCTATGAGGCCGATGGTTGATTCTCTTTCCTCCACAGTTGTGCGTCCCCGAGCGGGGTGTTCGGATGTCGACCGGTAGTGGTAGAGGTCAGGGTGGAGTTTATAGTTCTGGCGGTCCTTCGAACCGCATAGATGACGTGGCTACTGGGCAGGATCAGGAGGCAACATCGCATGAGGTTACATGTATATTTCGATTCTTTTGAATCATACGTGCATTGATAGATTCAGATTTCGCCCTAGCGCATATGTTTTCCCTTTGTTGCTAGCAGCTGTAAAGTGATAGTACCCCCAAAGGTATGGATACTTTGATTAGTAAAGTGAAAAGTTAAGAATGTTGACAAGAATGATAAAGTGAACTGAGACTATAGCTGTGTAGGGTTCACAAGTTGTAATTACCCCATAATAAGTGTAAGACCGATAGGGAAGGATGTACAGTAGAAATACTTCGGCCTATGTGAAGAACCTCTAGTGAATAGGGGGATAGGGTGAGAAGTACTTTGAGATAAGAGAGAGATTTATTTCAGACTGAGAATGAGAAGTTAAGTATGACGATGAGTCGGGTTATGGACTCATTTCGGGTCAACCGGTAGTATGGAATGGGGTGATGTCAGTTGGATATGGTCCCTCTATGTGATAGAGTCCCGAGGATGCAAGGCCCAAGTCTAGTAAATCGTTGTACGAGTTTGTGGACGTGTTCCACCAGAACCAGGTCGTAAGGACCGAGAGGAGCCTTAGCGGAAATTCAAATAGCACGATGGCCAAGTTTGGATAGTAACTCCAAGGATTGGAGAACAGAAACAATATTTGAGATTTTGTACCTGTACTAAATAAGTTTGGAAGTACGAGAAAGTATGATAAGTAATAAAGGAAGGAACAAGGGTTAAAAGAACTATAGTGATTATAGTTATGAGTAATGAAAGTGCGTAGAGAAAATTTCTTTTAGGCCATGAGTGGAGGTTAACTGTGATAATACACACGTCTTAGGTTCAGTAACAATGTCTTTAGGTGCTCGTGATTGAGATGCTACTAGTATTAGAGTTTACACCGGTTGGTAAACTAAGCTAGGCAGGTTATAGGTTCATGTCCCAACTGGTTTGGTGACTAAGTGAGGCATAGAAGGGAAGTAACACGGGGGGAAACATCAGTTAGCTGAGTGGGAGTCCGACTGAAGGATTCAGATAGTGTTAGTCCCATGACTTAGATCACGACAGGGCCATCCCTAGTATGGGAAAAAGAAAGGAACCTCTAAAGATCCCGTTTTTTTTTATAAGACTGTAACCTTCGAGTTTTGTGAGAAGGGACCGCAGACGGAAGGTCCATTGTTATGTTAACATATTTTATATGGTTTCCATGTATGGCATCGTTGGTCTTGTGGAGTATTAATTGATAGGCATAGTATAGAGACTGTGCCGGAGTTTGTATAGCTTGACAACCGATTAAGAATATTCGGGGACAAATGTTTCTAAGGTGGGAAGAATGTTACACCCCGTAAGTCCAGGACATGTATAAGAGAATGTATGTAAGGAATCAAGACTTGAAAATTGATACGAAAGGAAGAATTGTTTTTCCGACGGAAAATCTTCCGAACGTCGGAAAGGAAAAATGTCTGTTGATGAGAATTGGATTCTCAAAATGTATTATTTGAAGAGTATGGACAGGGCTAAGATAGCGAATTGCAAAGTTATGCCTACTCCAGTCGATTCGAAATCTAAGCTCAGTGCTATAGATAGTGTTCCAATCTTCGATCCTACTCTGTATATGAATCTTGCAGGTGCACTTCAGTATCTCACATTTACCAGGCCAGACATTTCTTATGCTGTTCAGTAGGTATTCTTATTCATGCATGCCCCCAGAGAGTCTCTGTCACGACCCGAACCCGGGCCCGTGACTGGTGCCTTACCCCGGGCACCCTAGTGATACAACATCAGAGAAAATCAGCGGAAATAAAAACATGAACATGAATTAAGAGAAAAGATAAATAAACAGGCCAACCAAAACAGTTGCCTTCATCATATATACATAAATACCCGAACAGTTATCCTTTTTACAAACCACCTTGCAATGCTCTGCACCTCTAAGATTTTTTACATGGCTATGACGGGGCGGGGCCACATACCTGAATGTATAAGAATCCATGACTCGGGTAACATACCAAAAGATAAGCCTCGAAGGAACGGAGCTTCCCAATACGTTGAAAGGTGATCTAAAGCGAGGATCGACGGCGATGTAGCTTTTACATGCGGCATGAACGCAGCTCCAGAAGGAGGTCGATCTAACAGTACCAAGTATGTGAAGCGTAAAATCGTAAATGAAATCATAATAGTCTATATAAAGCAGAGACATGTATGATAACCAAACTACGATTCACAACATAGAAGCGGTCATGTCAAGTCGTGGACTCGCCTCAAAGTCATACCTCATGCCTGTTGAACTTCTTCCTCACTGCCGGCAGTCTAGGTACAAATCATGTTATACGTATAACAGTTCTCTGCCCATCTTATGGACAAAAAATAGAAAAGTGAGGAATACATTCCCGGATGAACCGGTAGTCAGTGAAATACATTCCCGGATGAACCGGTAGTCAAGTGGTATACATTCCCGGATGAACCGGTAGTCGAGTGAAATACATTCCCGGATGACCCGGTAATCAAGTGAAATACATTCCCGGATGAACCGGTAATCAAGTGAAATACATTCCCGGATGACCCGGTAATCAAGTGAAATACATTCCCGGATGACCCGGTAATCAAGTGAAATACATTCCCGGATGACCCGGTAGTCGAGTAGAACACAGTACTTGCACAACAAGGCTATCACACGTATCATGGTCAAGTTTCATAACAACAAGCATAAGCAAGTTACACACGACTCAAGGTACTTTCATTTTATGTCAAAGTCCGGATTTTAACCTTAAAGTACTACGTCCGTTAAATTCCTTTTAAGATCCATTTCTTTTACAAAGGTCACCCGATACCCGTAGTATAAAATTGAGTGACTAACATTGTTAAGTAAACCAAAATGCTTTCCTTTGTAAATTCAAGTAACAACCTTATTTTCCAAACGTTCAAGTTTGCCTAATTTCGAATGCTCAAGTTTCTCATTTTAGAAAAAGGTTTCGTAGTTCATAGTTTTAAATCCTTTAAAACATAATTCTCCTTTAAACGTTTTGAGAAACCTATGTCTTATAAGTGAGTAGGTTATTCTTGTTTATAATCAATCTTATTAAGCACCATGATCTAGAAATGTCATTTTGTCTCATCTTAGCTTCTATGCGGATGGAAGTTTCTCTTGGTTTTAATAATACTAAATCTGTCCAAAACATTTCCTTTTATTAACGCTGCTGGTTTGTCGATACATTCGATTTCCAAATCATAAAACATTTTAAGCCGTTATACCTAACTTCCCATAAAGCTAGTATAACTCTTAAGTTTCCAAAACCAAGTATTACTTCTTCTCTCAAAATGATTCAAAAATCTTTTGAAATACTTCAAGTTCTTTATTATCACATAGCTTGACCATTATAGTTCAAATCGATTACCTCTTAAAAACCACAAGTACTTTCTTACCTACATAAAGTCGTTATAACCAACTTCCCATAAAGCCGTTATAACACTTTATGTTTCAAACCAATCAAATACATTAAACATATATGCGTCTCTTGTACTACATAGTTATACACATATCATGCTAGAACAGATAGGAAGAGGTTCACATACCTCGCGACGATTATCGACTAATAGCAAAACGCTCCAAGTACCTCAAACCGTCGGCTACACTCTCGATCAGCGGATCACTCCACACGTAGTACTACAACCGATAGAGGCCACAAATCGCCTATTAATATCTTTAGATCCCGCAGTAGAATATTCTACAGAAAATTCGGCACCTCTCCCCGCAGCGTAAATCTCCTCTCTATCGAGGCTACCAAGCCAACCAGGGTTAACACGTCTAACGGGCGTGTACAATTCTACTACGGTAATGTTACACAAGTCTCATGTCTAATACGCCCTATGTAATTCTGATTCGATTCTCTTCTTTAAATTCAGGCTTAAGTCGCAAGATATTGCGTAAGTATTATTCAGCTTAAGTCAAAAGACATTGCCGCACAACTATGTTCAGTTCTATATATAGTATACTTAACTATATACTCCTACAACATGTAATTTCCAATTACAATGGAAGGTCAAGAATGTTTACCTCGATAAGCCCAAAATTATCAGGAGTTTATATGTCGATCTGAACAACGTTTAGCTCCTACTCGGCGCCCAATCCGCTCCAACCAACCCTTAGAAGTTCTAACCAACTTCTACTTATGACTTCAACTACGGGTGAAGATTTACTTAGGGTTTCGTTTTTGTGGTGAGGAAGTATAATAGTATTTTACGGGCTTTTGTAAAAGTGTAACCTTGGGAATACTACACGGTATTTGGGCCACGGTATTTGGGCATTATAACAATACTTGGAGAGTATTTCTATACCACAATAGGGGGGGTCTTTATACGAGACAACTAGGCTGGGGTACCGCGGCAAAAACACCACAAAGGGGAGGAGGTGGCTCTCGGCGAGGGCTCTCGAAGGGGAGGGGGTGTGGTGGGCCAGCTCGAGGAGAGGAGTATTTTGAGACTTAGTTAGATTGCTCAAGTTTTTGGATGAAGAAAGTCTTCAACTAGAGGGGTATTTATAGGTCAAGTGAAGGCCAACCAATGGCCAAGATCCATCCAAGTGTTAGGCAAGTGTAAGGTCAAGATTAAGCCATGTGCAACCTTATCCATCTACCCAAAATATCCTACCAACTCCTTGACCAAAAATAATGCACAAAAAACGTGCCAACTCTCCCATTTCGTCCGTCCACTCCTTCCAATTAGAGGGTGACAAGTGTCGCCCTCTCGTTGGTCCAAAATGTTTCGTCTCTCGGAAAAATCCGCAAAAATTATAAATGACATAGCCGGAATTTTCCCTACTAAAGCTGTGTAAACTTTTCGTCTAAAAACGACTCTAATCGGGTGTTGTGTACAAATTTCGAAACTAGCCAACTTTAAGGCTCAAATTATAATACGTACGCGCTCACGTACATACTCTGGAAATACGGGGTATAACATTCTCCCCTCCTTAGAAACATTCGTCCCGAATGTTCCTTCTCAAGACGGATAACGATAAAGTTCTTCTAATAAGTTGCCAACGCCACAACTGGCCACGAAACAACACATGCACGCAAATACTTATATCCAAGTCCACGAGGAAACACCTCTAACATCACAAACTTTTGTCACTTTGCCGCGAGGTTCTAGTGTCACTCCGGCGACCCAACAAATGGTACCGGACTGCATGCGATTCCTGAGGTCTAAAATATACATCCTTCGCACCTTCTCCCTTTACAAGAAATGATCATATCTATGCTCGCAATACATGCTCGCCTCTACCCTTACTCGTCGTACTCTTCTCGAACTCTTGAACTCTTCCAGTATACGTACCACACTTCAGTCATCGCTTCAGTTCTCCAAACCTTGGAGTCACCACCTCCAACTTGGTTATCTTACTAGCCTCAATCTTCCTTAAGGCCACTTCCGGCCTTCACGATCCGCCAGTCGAACATATCCACGAACTCATACGATGGTCATCTAAACTTGGGCCTAGCACCCTCGTGACCCTACCACCGGTGGGACCACCCAGTGACCCACCTCATTCCGGCCACGGGTTGACACGCAACACGCCCTCAACCCGGCCTCACACGCCGACTCTCTCGTTTCTCGATCCGGAACAACCTTGCAAAATCACATCATGAAAGATACCACTTTCATTTACCCAACCTGAGACTTATCACACAATATATTCTAGGCATAAAATGCACTCGACAAGGATCACTCAAAATCTTGTACTCAAGACGGCGCACATCTAAGGTCTCAACTGTAATATTCTAAGGTTCATCATTTTCACCCTGTGCTTACCCTTTTTCCCCAACGGGTTCCTAAATCACATTTTAGCACAAAGATATCCGAACATAACACTTAACACATTAACATAACATCAAAACATACAAGCCTCTAGATGGTTAAGGATATACCGAAGCTACCGCCCACTCTAATCATAAGTCCGCCTGCAGTAGCATGTATGAGAAGCGATGAACTCGCCATCGATCCGGTAAGGCTGCGCCAGTCGGTACCTCTCCTATAAGCACGTCTCTCGTCACATGGCCTCGACGGCGCAGTGAAACAAGCACCGATAAAAAGCGATATTTCCGGGATGATGTTTTCCACATCGCGCTGAGGGACATGAATCCTGGCGCTAGCACTCACGTAAACTCGTGAACGAAGCCACAGGCCACGACCAGCTCCCGAATACCCCGAACGACACGAAGGCGCGGAGGACCACTGCATCGGCGGAGGTACATAACTAGATCGCCACGAGGCGGTCCGCCTCGAAAGTTACCAAAGGACCTGCTGTTATGGCCTCTTCTCGCGATCTCGGCCATTCCGTCGACCTCTCCGTGCCTCACATCCTAGTGCATGAGCTTGCGTGCGGGCAATGTTCATGCCCGGTGAAGAGCTACACCCGCAAGCCTCGCCAAGTAATCGTCGGCCGGTGGCGTAGCGGTGTACTCTGTCCTCCATATCCGCTACTCTGGCAGGAACATACCGAGCTAATGAGTCGAACTCACATTGTACTCTCTAACCCGCCCGCCCCCTCAACGTCAAAAATGCGTGGCCCGAGCCCTCTCATCTGTGGAGGCAAGAAATGTGCAAGAAATGCCTCGAGAACTCGTCCCAAATCTGGAAGTGCATGCTCTTCCCGGGACAGCTCGCGAATCAAACCAATCAGCTGCAGATTACGCGGTGATGCGAACCAATACCACCGACTCGCCTCGAGGCTCGGATCACTCTCATGATCCGTGGTAGTCGGATAAACTCTGGCGTCGTCCTCGGCTCTCGATCCATAGAACACCGGAGGGCTACAACTCGGAAGTCCGTAGCCTCAAATGCGCTCGGGGTGAACTACGGTCTTCTTTGAATTTGAGCTGCTGCATCGGCCTATCCTCATATCGGCCACGACTTCGGCGAATCGCCATCTCCTTGTACCCATCTCATCGGCTCGGTGTGGGGTGGAGGCTCAGTATCAGAGTCTCGTGACCAGCTGCGGCTCTAAGCTTCTTTGGTCTTTGGCGGCGTCGCGAAACCCGGGTCGAATCTTGTCTCAGTCTTGGCCAGGGCTGCGCCTCGTACTCCTCAGTATCTCACTAACGCTCCTCATTCGCCTTGCCCATCTGGGCTCAGGTTGCCTTACGCGGAGGCATAATCGGTAAAGGAAAGGAATACGTCGGAGGGTCCAATTTATCACTGCCTCTAAGGCACGATCTCGAATGAGAAGAATGGAAACCAATCCTAAATGTCCTGCGACCTCACGATTATAGATGTGGTGCACAACACCGATAATCAAGACTCTACTAGACACGGTGCAGTAGACACTTTCCGAGGACTAATCGCTCGATACCACTTTTGTCACGACCGAACCGGGCGTGGATCGTGCCTACCGGGCACCCTAGTGATACAACATCGAGAGAAAATCACGGAAATAAAAACATGAACATGAATTAAGAGAAAAGATAAATAAACAGTCAACCAAAACAGTTGCCTTCATCATATATACATAAATACCCGAGCGATTTATCCTTTTTACAAACCACCTTGCAGCGGTCTCTGCACCTCTAAGATTTTTTACAATGCTATGACGGGGCGGGGCCCCGCCATACCCCGAATGTATAAGAATCTCTGCACTGAGTAACATACCAAAAGATAAGCCTCGAAGGAACGGAGCTTCCAATCTGTTGAAAGGTGATCCTAAGCGGGGATCGATACCGATGTACCTTTTACTGCGGCATGACGCGGCCCCGAAGGAGGTCGCATAACAGTACCAAGTATGTGAAATCGTAAAATCAGTAAATGAAATCATAATAGTCTATATAAAGCGGGAGACATGTATGATAACCAAACTACGATTCACAACATAGAAGCGATCATGTCAAGTCGTGGACTCACGCCTCAAAGTCATCCTCATGCGTGGAACTTCTTCCTCTGCCGTGATCTAGGTACAAATCATGTGATACGATATAACGGTCTCGGCCCATCTTATGGACCCAATATAGAAACGTGTGGAATACATTCGGATGAACCGGTAGTCGGTGAAATACATTCGGATGAACCGTAGTCAAGTGGTATACATTCGGATGAGCCGTAGTCGAGTGAAATACATTCGGATGACCCGGTAATCAAGTGAAATACATTCGGATGAACCGGTAATCAAGTGAAATACATTCGGATGACCGGTGAGTCGAGTAGAACACGATCTTGCACAACAAGGCTATCACACGTATCATGGTCAAGTTTCATAACAACAAGCATAAGCAAGTTACACGACTCAAGGTACTTTCATTTTATGTCAAAGTCCGGATTTTAACCTTAAAGTACTACGTCCGTTAAATTCCTTTTAAGATCCATTTCTTTTACAAAGGTCACCCGATACCCGTAGTATAAAATTGAGTGACTAACATTGTTAAGTAAACCAAAATGCTTTCCTTTGTAAATTCAAGTAACAACCTTATTTTCCAAACGTTCAAGTTTGCCTAATTTCGAATGCTCAAGTTTCTCATTTTAGAAAAAGGTTTCGTAGTTCATAGTTTTAAATCCTTTAAAACATAATTCTCCTTTAAACGTTTTGAGAAACCTATGTCTTATAAGTGAGTAGGTTATTCTTGTTTATAATCAATCTTATTAAGCAGCCATGATCTAGGAAATGTCATTTTGTCTCATCTTAGCTTCTATGCGGATGGAAGTTTCTCTGGTTTTAATAATACTAAATCTGTCCAAAACATTTCCTTTTATTAACGCCGCAGTGGTTTGTCGATACACATTCGATTCAGAAATCAAGAAAACATTTTAAGCCGTTATACCTAACTTCCCATAAAGCTAGTATAACTCTTAAGTTTCCAAAACCAAGTATTACTTCTTCTCTCAAAATGATTCAAAAATCTTTTGAAATACTTCAAGTTCTTTATTATCACATAGCCACCGGTTATAGTTCAAATCGATTTACCTCTTAAAAACCACAAGTACTTTCTTACCTACATAAAGTCGTTATAACTAACTTCCCATTAAGCCTTTATATGACTTTATGTTTCATTTCAATAAAATAAATTAAACATATGTAAGTATACCGTACTACATAGTTATACACATATCATGCTAGAACAGATAGGAAGAGGTTCACATACCTCGCGACGATTATCGACTAATAGCAAAACGCTCCAAGTACCTCAAACCGTCGGCGACACTCTCAGTCAAGCAGATCACTCCACACGTAGTACTACAACCTATAGAGGCCACAAAGCGCCTATTAATACCTTTAGATCCCGGCGTAGAATATTCTCTGAAAATTCAAGACCTCTCCCAACATGGCGTAAATCTCTCCTCTATTGAGGTCGGCTACCAAGCCAACCAGGGGGTTAACACGTCTAACGGGCGTGTACAATTCTACTACAAGAATGTTACACAAGTCTCATGTCTGATCACATGTAATTACGATTCGATTCTCTTCTTTAAATTGGGCTTAAGTCGCAAGACATTGCCGTAAGTATTATTCAGGCTTAAGTCAAAAGACATTGCCGCACAACTATGTTCAGTTCTATATATAGTATACTTAACTATATACTCCTACAACATGTAATTTCCAATTACAACAGAAGGTCAAGAATGTTTACCTCGATAAGCCCAAAATTATCTGAGTTTATATGTCGATCCTGAACAACGTTTAGCTCCTACTCCGGGCGCTCCAATCCGTTCCAACCAACCCTTAGAAGTTCTAACCAACTTCTACTTATGACTTCAACTACGGGTGAAGATTTACTTAGGGTTTCGTTTTTGTGACTGAGGGAAGTATAATAGTATTTTCTGGGCTTTTGTAAAAGTGTAACCTTGGGAATACTACAAGGTATTTGGGCCAAGGTATTTGGGCATTATAACAATACTTGGAGAGTATTTCTATACCACAAAAAGTGGGGGTATTTATACGAGACAACTAGGCTAGGGGGGGTACCCCACGGCAAAACACCACAAAGGGGAGAGAGGTGGCTCTCGGCCAAGGGCTCTCAAAGGGGGAGGGGGGTGTGGTGGGCCCAGCTCGAGGAGAGGAGTATTTTGAGACTGAGTTAGATTGCTCAAGTTTTTGGATGAAGAAAGTCTTCAACTAGAGGGGTATTTATAGGTCAAGTGAAGGCCAACCAATGGCCAAGATCCATCCAAGTGTTAGGCAAGTGTAAGGTCAAGATTAAGCCATGTGCAACCTTATCCATCTACCCAAAATATCCTACCAACTCCTTGACCAAAAATAATGCACAAAAAACGTGCCAACTCTCCCATTTCGTCCGTCCACTCCTTCCAATTAGAGGGTGACAAGTGTCGCCCTCTCGTTGGTCCAAAATGTTTCGTCTCTCGGAAAAATACGCAAAAATTATAAATGACATAGCGAATTTTCCTACGAAGTCGTGGAAACGTTTCGTCGAAAAACGACTCTAATCGGGTGTTGTGTACAAATTTCGAAACTAGCCAACTTTAAGGCTCAAATTATAATACGTACGCGCTCACGTACATACTCTGGAAATACGGGGTATAACAGTCTCACTTCACTGCTCTTAAGCGTATCATTCGATACATTAAAGGCACTCTTGATTATGGTTTGCACCTATACCCCTCTGTGCCAAACAGGTTGCTCTTATATACGGATGCAGATTGGGCAGGGTGTCCGGACACGCGATGCTCCACCTCAGGCTTTTGTGTTTTCTTAGGGGATAATCTGATTTCTTGGTCTGCCAAGCGACAGGCTACCCTATATAGATCCAGTGTCGAGGTTGAGTACAGAGGCGTTGCAAATGTAGTAGCTGATATTTGTTGGCTTAGAAACATACTGTTAGAACTTCAGTGTCCTTTGCGTCAGACATCTATTGTGTATTGTGATAACATCTCTGCCATCTATTTGTCTTATAATCCGGTTCAACATCAGCGAACCAAACACATTGAGATAGACCTACACTTTGTTCGTGAGAAATTTGCTTTAGGTCATGTTAGAGTGTTACATGTTCCATCATCCTATCAGTATGCAGACATATTTACCAAAGGACTTCCCAGACAGTTGTTTCTTGACTTCAGATCCAGTCTCAGCGTCCGGCCTCCTCCCGCTCCGACTGAGGGGGTGTGTAAACGTGTAAATATAGGAAATAATATATTCCCTACCCATAATTAGAATATTTTCATATATTGTGTAAATATAATTATGGTAAGACTATGATTCCTCTTTTGTATAGGCTTAGGATTACTATTGTATAAGGGATGAACATTGTACTCTATATATACCTTGATATTAATGAAAGACTCCCCAAGGGAGATTAATCATCTTACAAGTAGGATAGATCTTTAATTCTTAGATTGTACTCGAGAGAGGAATACTAAGATAGATCAAATATTAAGTAGAGTATGATCTCACCATCAGAAAATCGGGGTAAGGATTTGCGGCTAGGATAGAAATATATCTAGATCGCCATGTTTGGTTGAAATACAGGAAATATAAATGCATTTGCATTAAGGTTCTTGTCACGACCCGAACCCGGGCTCGCGACTGGTGCCTTACCCGGGCACCCAAGTAGACATACATCAGAGTAACCAGCGGAATATAAAAACAAGACATGAAACAATTATAGAACGAGAACAGTTTATCAAGAGAAGATTGCCTTTCGGCATGTATATATGCATAAAATTTGAACCCGAACAGTTACAATCCTTTACAAACCCTGCCCACAACAGTACTACAGACCTCTAAGATTTTTACAACAACTATGACGGGACAGGGCCCCGCCATACCCCTGAATGTACAAAAACTTACAAACTCGGGGAAACATACCAAAAGATAAGCCTCCGGAGAAACGGAGCTTCCCGTCTGAGCTGTGATCCTAAGAACGAGGATCAACAACCGATGTACCTCACTGCGGCATGAACGCGGCCCGAAGGAGGTCGATCTGACAATTGCAGTATGTGGCGAAAATCATGCGAAGTCATAACGATCTAAATAAAGCAGAGACATGTATGATAACCAAACTACGATTCCGACATAAGCGATCATGTCAATGCGGGGACTAACGCCTCAAAGTCATCACTCAAATATAACCAAGGTCTCACGCCCACAATATCAATCATGCGCATCATGGCCACATGCCGGAATTCTCCATCCGGTGTAGACATGTCCAGGATGCGATATGATATCTGGGTAATCAACCACGCGCGTAGCACATGCCGAGAATTCTGCATCGGTGCAGACATGTCCATATAACAACAATAACAATATATCGGGTAATCAACCTGCCGCATGGCCGCATGCCCCCGTAATTCTTCATCGGTGAAGACATGTCCATGTAACAACGATAACAATATCTGGGTGATTAACGCCGCGTGGCGCATGCCGGAATTCTTCATCGGTGCGTACATGTCCATGTAACAACAATAACAATATATCGGGTGATTAACCCGCGCGTAAACGCATGCCGGAATTCTTCATCGGTGCGACATGTCCATGTAACAACAATAACAATATATCGGGTGATTAACGCCACGTGGCCGCATGCCGGAATTCTTCATCGGTGCGTACATGTCCATGTAACAACAATAACAATATACGGCCCTCCATCGAGAGCAGCGGTAGCATAGAATACAACTTTCACAACAAGGCTATCACAAGCAAGCACAAGCAAATTACCATACTTCATTCTCTTACAAATATCCATTCTTTCATAAGAAGTCACCTGATACCAACACTCGTAGTATCCAAAACAGAGTAACTATTATTTTAAGTAAACCAAAATAATTTCCCTTTTTAAAGACAAGTAACAACATTCTTTTCCAAAAGTTCAAGTTTGCCTAATTTCAAATACTCAAGTCTCTTATTTTCGAAAGGTTTCGTAGTTCATAGTCTTAATCACTTAATAACATAATTCTCTTTTAAAACAAATTGAGTAACATATGCCTTATGTGTGAGTAGGGTATTCTTGTTTATATCAATCTTATTAAAGCAGCCATGATCTAGAAAATGTAATACAATTTTGTCTTATCTTAGCTTCTATGCAGATGGAGGTTTCTACTGGTTTTAATAATACTTACTTAGTCGATACATTTTCCTTTATTAGCGCTGCAGTGGTTTGTTCGATACTTATTTTCCCCTTTCCGAAATCAATACAAGGCTTCCATAAACAATTAAGTAAACCGTTCTTTTTATCTTTCTTAAGTCGTTATACCTAACTTCCCATAAAGCTAGTATAACTCTTAAGCTTTTAAAACCAAGTATTACTCTTCTTTCAAAAACGATTCATAATTCTTTTGAAATACTTCAAGATTCTTATTATTTCACATCAAGTCTTTTATCTTCCCATAAAGCCGTTATAACACGTTATATTTTAAATCAACCAAATTCATTTAACACATGTACTTCTACCGTACTACATAGTTCACAACATATCATGCTAGAAAAGATAGGAAGAGGTTCACATACCTCGCGACGATTATCGACAAATAGCAAAACGCTCCACCGTACTATAACCCTGCTAGCCTTGTCCACCCTTCAAGTAGAACACGCTACTCGCAGAACTTCAACCTATAATGGCCATATATGTCTATCAACGCCTAGACTACTCTGTGGAATATTCTAAGCAGAAGGTTCTTAATTCTACGGAAAAATTGGGCAGCACCTCCCTACCCGACAACTACACAAGTCTCAGAAATCTGAGTCATGTAAGTACATTTCAATTCTCTTCTTTCATACCATCCTTCTATACGTCTTATACTCATTTCTATACTACTATAGTATGTAATTTCCAATTACAATAGAAGGACAAGATATTTACCTCGATAAGCCCAAAATTATCCAAGATATATGTCGATCCTGAGCAAGGTTTAGCTCCTATTCTGCACGCTCCGATAGCTCCAAGAAACCCTTAAGTTTCTACACAACTTCTACTTAATACTTGACCCACTATGAAGATTTCCCTAGGGTTTCGTTTGTGACTAAAGGATATAAAGTAGTATTTACGGGCTTTTAGTATAGAGGTGACTTTGGAATACTACAAGATATTTGGCTAAGGTATTTTGGGAATAGTAAATACTTGGAGAATACTTTTCTACCGGGGGTGTTGCTTGGACGAGACAACTAGGCAAGGGGAGGAGTTGGACGAGAACTTAGCAACTAAGGGGGAAGGATTTTGGAGACTTGGAATGTGTTTTGTGGATGAAGAAGTCTTGCACAAGAGGGTATTTATAGAACCACGAGGGCGAGATTAAAACAAATGGAGGGTGTAGATTTGGTAGCTTGTTCAAGTGAAGTCTTCCACCAAGTGTCCACCACAACCTTGGGACATATGTCCACCACAACATTGGGACATATGTCCCCCCCACAACAATGAGCCATGTGGCCTTCCACTAGCACAAAAAAAAAACGCCCAAGGCAAGCCCCCACTAGCCCACAATATTCGTCCCTTACCTACTCCCACTCACCCAAAGAAAAATATCTTGCAAGACTTGACCATTTGACTTGTCCACTAGGCCACCATTTCGTCCAACCCATGACAACTAAGGGTGACACATGTCGCCCTCCTATTGGTCCAAAATATTTCATTTCTCGGAAAAATCCGTAATCGGTTAAACTATTAAAAACGTAGAATTTCCTTCACAAGGTTCGGAATCTTTTCCGTCGAAAGTTCACAATTTCATCCATAACCTAATTAGGGTTTGTACAAATGTACGTACGTCCTCGCATACATACTCTGGAAGTACGGGGTATAACATTCTCCCCTCCTTAGAAACATTCGTCCCAAATGTTCCTTCTCAAGACAGATAACGATAAAGTTCCGCACAACTTAAACAATTTGCAAATGCCACACATGGCCACAGAATAACACACGCGTAAATACTTAAATCCAAGTCCACGAGGAATCACCTCTATCATCACAAAAGCTCCTACCCAAAGTATAAAGGCTACTTTCTTCGCACCTTCACTTCACAAAAAGATCACTTCCATCCTCTTAACACATGCTCGTTTCATCCCCTTTCTCGTCGTACCCTTCTCGTACCCAAACTCTTTCTAGTATACTTACCCTACTTCAGTCATTACTTCAGTTTCCAAAACCTTAGAGTCACTACCTCCAAACTTGGTCATCTTACTAGCCTCAAATTCCCTTAAGGCCATTCCCGGTCTTCATGGTCCGATTCTGGTCGAACGTATTCACGAACTCTTACGATGGTTATCTAAACCTGGGCTTAGCACCCTCGTGACCCTACCACCTGGCGGGCCCACCTCTAACTGACCCCACCCCAAATCGGGCTGCGGGTCGACCCGCGAATGGTCCTCAACCCGACCCATAATCGCGCCAAACTCTTGTTCCCCGATCCGGAACAATCTTACCTATTCAAGTCCTGAAAGCTACCACTTTCATCCTACACAACCCAAGGAATTATCCCACTGGTACACCCTATGTATATAATGCTCTCTGACAAGGATCACCCGCAAAATCTTCTACTCGAGACAACCTTACACGTAAGGTCTCGACGTGTAATATTCTAAGGTTCACACCTTCCACCCCCATACTTACCTTTTCAACTACCCATGTTTTCTAACTCACCAATAACACAACGCTATCCGTACATAGCACACAATAATAAGATCATCATATCAAGCATACTAATCTCTAGAGGGTTAAGGATATACCTGTAACTACCGCTTTACTCTAATCACAGTTCTGCCCTGCAGGGCGCATAGCTAGTGAAGGTGATGAACCAGCCACTGATCCTGAAGGCTGAGTCGTAACATCCGTGCTACCCACAGTGGGACGGTTCCTCGCAAAATGGCCACGGCGGCGCAAATATAACGAGCTCCCTTGGCGACGACACTCCCAAAATGGGGTCTACCATTGACCGCGAGGTCGGGGTGGCTTCATCCGGCGCGACTCGCCGAAAACTCGAACCTTTGGAGCCACGACCGCTCACGAATATCTGGAAGCCACGAAGGCGCGGAGGACCACTGCATGCTGGCGAAGGTGCATAACTAACTTCTTCTTTGAGGCGGTCCGCCTCGAAAGTCACCAAAGGACCCTGCTGTTCTGGCCCTCTTCTGCTGATCTCGGTCATTCCGTCGACCTCTCCGCTCCTCACATCCAAGTGCATAAACCTGTATGCGGGCAATGTCCATGCCCGGCTGAAGAGCTACACCCGAACAAGCCTCTGCCAAGTAGTCATCGAGCCCGGTGACATAGCGGTGTACTCTGTCCTCCATATTTGTCACTAACGCCGGGACATATCGGGCCAACGAGTCGAACTCCACGTTGTACTCGACCGTCGCGTCTGCCTCGACATCAAAAATCGCCGGCGAGCCCTCTCATCTGTGAGGCAAGAAATGTGCAAGAAATGCCCACGAGAACTCGTCCCATCTGGTGAAGCGCATGCTCCCCGGACGGTTCCATGAATCAAACGATCGGCGGTATCACGCAGCCGATGCGAACTCAATACCACCGACTCTGCCTCTGAGGCCTTGATCACTCTCATGAACCGCTGTAATTGTCGGATAAACTCCTGAGGGTCATCCTCAGCTCTCGATCCGTAGAACTCTGGCGGGCTACAACTCAGAAAGTCCCGTAGCCTCAAACTATCCGATCTCTGGTGAACCACGGGTGCTCTTTGGGCTGCTGCGTCCGGCTATCCGTATGCGGCCATAATCACGGCGCCAATAAGCGGGCCATCTCCTTGTAAACCATCTCCTCTACTCCAGGTTGTGGGAATGGAGGCTCAGGTACCGTGGTCTCAGTAGCCACTGCTGCTCTACTCGCGACTCGCCGCCTTGCCGCCACGGGCCCTGATTGCCTTGCGTAGAGGCATAACAGGTAAAAACGAAATACGTCAGAGGGGTCCAACTTATAACACAGCTCTAAGACACGATCTTAGAGTGAGAAGAATGGAAACCAATCCTAAATGTCCTGCAGCCTCCTGATTATAGATGTGGTGCACAACACACCGATAATCAAGACTCTATTAGACACGGTCTGTAGACACTTTTCGAGGACTAACTGCTCTGATACCACTTTTGTCACGACCCGAACACGGGCCCGCGACTGGTGCCTTACCCGGGCACCCAAGTAGACATACATCAGAGTAACCAGCGGAATATAAAAACAAGACATGAAACAATTATAGAACGAGAACAGTTTATCAAGAGAAGATTGCCTTTCGGCATGTATATATACATAAAATTTGAACCCGAACAATTACAATCCTTTACAAACCACACTTGCAGCGATTACTCTGGACCTCTAAGATTTTTACAACAACTATGACGGAAAGGGCCCGCCGTACCACCGAATGTACAAAACTTACAAACTCGAAAGCATACCAAAAGATAAGCCTCGGAAGCGGAGCTTCCCAATCTGTTGGCTGTGATCCTAGAGCGAGGATCAACAACGTGTACCTCTACTGCGGCATGAGCGGCCCGAAGGAGGTCGATCTGGCCAGTACAGTATGTGGCGAAAATCACATGCGAAGTCATAACGGTCTAAATAAAGCAGGAGACATGTATGATAACCAAACTACGATTCACGACATAAAAGCGGTCATGTCAATGCGAGGACTCGCGCCTCAAAGTCATCACTCAAATATAACCAAGGTCTCACGCCCACAATATCAATCATGCCCGCATCGTGGCCACATGCCGGAATTCTCCATCGGTGTAGACATGTCGGGATGCGATAACGATATCTGGGTAATCAACCTCGCGCGTAGCCACATGCCCCGAATTCTTAATGGGTGCAGACATGTCCATGTAACAACAATAACAATATATCGTAATCAACCACCGCGTAGCCACATGCCCCTAATTCTTCATCGCGTGCATGTCCATGTAACAACAATAACAATATACCGTGATTAACCGCCGCATGGCCGCATGCCCCTAATTCTTCATCTGCGTATATGTCCATGTAACAACAATAACAATATATCGGGTGATTAACCCTCCGCATGGCCGCATGCCCCCGGAATTCTTCATCGGTGCAGACATGTCCATGTAACAACAATAACAATATATCGGGTGATTAACCCGCCGCATGGCCGCATGCCCCCGGAATTCTTCATCGGTGCAGACATGTCCATGTAACAACAATAACAATATACCGACCTTCCATCGAGAGACGCGGTAGCATAGGAATACAACTTTCACACAACAAGGCTATCACAAGCAAGCACAAGTAAATTACCATACTTCAATTCTCTTACAAATATCCATTCTTTTACAAGAATTCACCTGATACCAACACTCGTAGTATCCAAAACAGAGTAACTATTATTTTAAGTAAACCAAAATAATTTCCCTTTTTAAAGACAAGTAACAACATTCTTTTCCAAAAGTTCAAGTTTGCCTAATTTCAAATACTCAAGTCTCTTATTTTCGAAAGGTTTCGTAGTTCATAGTCTTAATCACTTAATAACATAATTATCTTTTAAAACAAATTGAGTAACATATGCCTTATGTGTGAGTAGGGTTTTCTTGTTTATATCAATCTTATTAAAGCAGCCATGATCTAGAAAATGTGATACAATTTTGTCTTATCTTAGCTTCTATGCAGATGGAGGTTTCTACTGGTTTTAATAATACTTACTTAGTCGATACATTTTCCTTTATTAGCGCGCGGTGGTTTGTTCGATACTTATTTTCCCCTTTCTGAAATCAATACAAGGCTTCCATAAACAATTAAGTAAACCGTTCTTTTTATCTTTCTTAAGTCGTTATACCTAACTTCCCATAAAGCTAGTATAACTCTTAAGCTTTTAAAACCAAGTATTACTCTTCTTTCAAAAATGATTCATAATTCTTTTGAAATACTTCAAGATTCTTATTATTTCACATCAAGTCTTTTATCTTCCCATAAAGCCGTTATAACACGTTATGTTTTAAATCAACCAAATTCATTTAACACATGTACGTCTACCGTACTACATAGTTCACAACATATCATGCTAGAAAAGATAGGAAGAGGTTCACATACCTCGCGACGATTATCGACAAATAGCAAAACGCTCCAATCGCACTATAACCCCGCTTAGCCTTGTCCACCCTTCAAGTAGAACACGCTACTCGCAGAACTTCAACCTATAATGGCCATATATGTCTATCAACGCCTAGACTACTCTGTGGAATATTCTAAGCAGAAGGTTCTTAATTCTACGGAAAAATTGGGCAGCACCTCCCTACCCGACAACTACACAAGTCTACTGTAAATACAGTCCTATGTAAGTACAGTTCAATTCTCTTCTTTCATACCATCCTTTTATACGTCTTATACTCATTTCTATACTACTATAGTATGTAATTTCCTATTACAATAGAAGGACAAGATATTTACCTCGATAAGCCCAAAATTATCCAAGATATATGTCGATCCTGAGCAAGGTTTAGCTCCTATTCTGCACGCTCCGATAGCTCCAAGAAACCCTTAGAAGTTTCTACACAACTTCTACTTAATACTTCAACCCACTATGAAGATTTCCCTAGGGTTTCGTTTTGTGACTAAAGGATATAAAGTAGTATTTATGGGCTTTTAGTATAGAGGTGACTTTGGAATACTACAAGGTATTTGGCTAAGGTATTTTGGGAATAGTAACAATACTTGGAGAATACTTTTCTACCAAGGGGGTGTTCTGACGAGACAACTAGGCGGGGGCGGAGTTGGACGAGAACTTAGCAACTAAGGGGGAAGGATTTTGGAGACTTGGAATGTGTTTTTGTGGATGAAGAAGTCTTGCACAAGAGGGGGGTATTTATAGAACCACCAAGGGCCAAGATTAAAACAAATGGAGGGTGTAGATTTGGTAGCTTGTTCAAGTGAAGTCTTCCACCAAGTGTCCACCACAACCTTGGGACATATGTCCACCACAACATTGGGACATATGTCCCCCCACAACAATGAGCCATGTGGCCTTCCACTAGCACAGAAAAAAACGCCCAAGGCAAGCCCCCACTAGCCCACAATTTTCGTCCCTTACCTACTCCCACTCACCCAAAGAAAAATATCTTGCAAGACTTGACCATTTGACTTGTCCACTAGGCCACCATTTCGTCCAATCCATGCCAACTAAGGGTGACACATGTCGCCCTCCTATTGGTCCAAAATATTTCATCTCTCGGAAAAATCCGTAATCGGTTAAACTATTAAAAACGTAGAATTTCCTTCACAAGGTTCGGAATCTTTTCCGTCGAAAGTTCACAATTTCATCCATAACCTAATTAGGGTTTGTACAAATGTACGTACGTCCTCGCATATATACTCTGGAAGTACGGAGTATAACAGTTCTTGACTAGAGGCGTGAAAGTAATACAAATAGGTGACTAGAGGACTCTAGAGATTTATAGTCGTAAAATTAACCATGTCAATCAGTAACTCGATAATAAAGTAAGCGCAACATGATTACAAAACGTGTCATGACCCAGTAATGCTATTCTCTTTGTGTGAAAAATCAAATCTTAAACAACGTTCTCAACAATTGTTTGTATTATTAATTAGTTATTTATATTTTGCATTAGAATATAAAACAACCAATCATTTTTCATAGATACTTGTGAAATTAGTAGTAATAGTGTTGAAAACATTAATTCATTAAATAATTGATATTCAACTTTTTAAATTCTTAATTTAAAAAGTAGAAAATAAATTACTTCATTGATCTTAAAATGAAAAGAATTTAGCTATTATATATCCACTATCAGTGTAAAGTACTTTTATATTATTAGATCATTTAAAACTAAATACGGGTAACTTTATATAAGAATGATGTATAGTAACCTGCAAACGATGGTAAATAACATGTGATAACGGGTAAAATATACTCTCTTTGTCTCAATCTATATCACACTTTTCGTTTTTCTAAACTATATAAACTTTGATATATCAACATTTTATAATGTTAGAAAATTAAAGTTGCAACTTATTATAATACTTATCATATAGTTTTTTAATATCTAAATTTTGATTGTTAACGTAAAACTGATCTGATCCAATTTAACTTCAAATATTAGTCAAATTGACTCTCGGGAAGCAAAAGGTGCGACACAAATTGAGACGGAGAGAATATATTGATAATGTAAAATTCTTTTACACTGTCAATTATGAATAAGTTAAATCAATGGAAAAGGAAAAGAGTACGAAGGAGAGCACAAACCTGCATTTGTTTAGGATTAGTGCTTAAAACAAAATCATCAGCACCTAAGTTGTGTTTGGCTTCTTGTTCTTTGGATGGAGAGGTGCTAATAACCGTAACATGATGTCCAAATGCTTTCCCAAACTTCACAGCTACATGCCCAAGTCCACCAAGACCTATGATTCCTATTCTTTTACCTTGTGTATCCACCAAGTTATTGTCTTTCAAAGGAGTATAAACTGTTATTCCTGCACATAATAATGGTGCTGCTCTATCCATTGCCATGTTATCTGGTATACGTACCACGTACCTTCACGTTAACAAAGAGTACTATGTTTAGACTTCTTTTTTTATAATGTCCCCCATTCTGTGACTATTTTAAGAATTTTTATAAATTCAACAAAAACAGTTGGTAAGTTTCATTAGAATGGTTGCGATTTCACCTTGTATCTTACTTCTTTCGGTCCATATTATATGATATTTTAGTTTAGGTACGTACACCCTTTAAGAAATTTACTCACCTCTAAAAATTAAGAGGTGTATTAACTAAATTACCCTTGATTAAATATTACATATTTAATATGTTGTTTTTGTTATGTAAAAACTCAATTATCAAATTAAGGGTAAATATAAAAGAAAAATATAATACCTTCTTTATTATATATAAAAACAATATTTTGAATCAAATAAAAATTTAAACATTGGTGGGTTTAGAAAGCTATGTTGGTACACTAATTACAAAAAAAAATTAAAAATCTTTACAAAATTTGCATCTATTAAAAAATTAGTAATGAGGGTACCAACATATTATTTCAAACCAACCTACCCTTCCACTGGTTTTAATTTTGTGGGTTTGAAGTATATCTGTCTACCGGTCCGGGTTGACCCGGAACCGGACCGGTTGACCCGGTAGCCAAACCGGACCGGTAAGGGCATACCGGGTTGGGGTTGGATTGGCCCCCAACCCCAACCCGCACGGGTTAGGAAAAAACCCGGTAAGGCCCGGACCGGTTAGGTTCGGTAACGGAAAACCGGTTCCATTACCGGTTAATCGGTCCGGACCGGACCGGACCGGTAACAAAACAAAAAAAAGAAAGTGCCCAAACGGTATTGTTACCGTTGGGACTTGGGAGTGGGTTGTAGCGGTCATTTCGGCCAGTTGGCTTGTTTTTTATTTTTATTTTTATTTTTATTTTTATTTTTATTTTTTTAATTACATTTTTACCCTTTAAAAAATCTATAAATTCTCTACATTTTTTTCATTTTTATCACACAACATTTCTCTCAATTCTCTTATTCTCAATTTCTCATACTCTCGTAATCATCTTTATTATCAATTTTCAAGTTATTATTATTATTAGTTTTCAAATTCAAAGTAGCAAGACGAAGACTTGAGCTTGAGTTTCAATTGAATTCTGAATCCCGAAGTTTGGTACACTCGTTTCATTCTCTAATTATTTTATTAAATTGTCATATTTATTTGTTGATTATTTAAATATTTTATAATGTCTTTACTAAGGGGAATTGCGTCGGATGCTGTAGTAAATCTAGTTCAAGGGGTAAAAAATTTGTAGGTTCTTCATCATCTAATCAAAAAATAGATTATGATCAAATGCAAGAAGATTTTGGAATAGAAGATAATGAATATGATAACGTTTAATTAGATGATGTTGATGAACTTGAAGAACAAGAACCTCCTACACCTACTAGTGTTCCTTCTGTCAATGTTGGTGGTACTGCTAGTGGTAGTCGTAGACCTCTTTTACCAGAACCAGTAGCAAGAAAAAAAAGGAGTAAAGTGTGGCTCTTTTATGATAAAGTTGTGGGTACTGATAGAGTTAAATGTAATATTTGTGGAGAACTTATAAACATAAGACAGGGGGTGGTGACGGGGGGACGGACACTATAGGTAGACATATAAAACACGATCATACGACACAATGGAATGCTGTCTCTGATTTAGAACCCGGTCAACAACAACTCAATCAGTAACTCGATAATAAAGTAAGCGCAACATGATTATAAAACGTGTCATGACCCAGTAATGCTATTCTCTTTGTGTGAAAAATCAAATCTTAAACAACGTTCTCAACAATTGTTTGTATTATTAATTAGTTATTTATATTTTGCATTAGAATATAAAACAACCAATCATTTTTTATAGATACTTGTGAAATTAGTAGTAATAGTACATTTTGGTATACCGTTGATCATAAGTCGATATGGGTACGATATCTGACTAATAAAGTCACTATATTACTAGGAGATTACCCAACATGCGTGTGCGTTTGGAAGCAACTAGTCTTGTTGAGATTTGTCTCAATATTTGCTTAACTCCAGATTTGTCTCCTCTTTTACTCAGCTCATTACAATTATGTACTTCCTCTCTCAAGCCATGGAGCCCGTGAAAAATTGGGGATGACCATATTCTATATAACTTTTGATGGCTTAAATATTCTATCTCAATTTACAAACAACGGGCTAACTATAATTTCATTTATGATGTGTTCTTTTTCTAACCACTTTATGTAGCTATGCAATCTCAAAGGGAAAAAACAATTAAAGAAAAACAGAAAGAGAAGGGAAACTTCTATATTACTTGGGGTAAATCAGTAAGAAATATCATAATGTAAGAAATATCATAATGTAAGAAATACAAGTTCAGAGAACTGGAATTAGCTAAGCATAATAATTATAATACTATTTGATAAATAAATGTGCCTAAAGATGAGATGATTGGCCAGCAATGTCAATGACAAAACGGTACTTGACATCATTCTTCACTAGCCTATCAAGTCCTTCATTAATTTGATCAGTAGTGATAATTTCAATGTCACTCAAGATGTTATGTTTCCCACATAAGTCCATCATTTCTTGTGTCTCTTGTATGCTTCCTATCATGCTTCCTTTCACTGTTCTCTTCCCTGCAAGAAATGAATATTAACGTTAGTTTTATATGTTTTTACAGTGTAAATCATTCTCATATTATCGGATTAAGTAGATATTTAATACTAATAGACAAGTGTGTCAGTGTAAAACCTATTTAACACAATTTTGTAGATAATTGGAACTAACTCTATTTAAAATATTAATAGGTTATGTGAAATAACTGGTTAGTATCCTGCTATAACAAGGTTAAATAATATTGGTGGTGTAAGAAATTTACTGCAATATTAACATCCTACTTAATTTTTATAACTAGTTAGATTGTACTGTTTGTGTGGCAGTTTATTTGTAATGTTAATATATACTAATCACTTAAAAACTTTTTTCAATTTTAAAATTCATGCAACTTTTGCATAAAAAAATGCAAAAAAAAAAT
Source organism: Przewalskia tangutica (assembly GCA_029844215.1). Lineage (NCBI taxonomy): Eukaryota > Viridiplantae > Streptophyta > Magnoliopsida > Solanales > Solanaceae > Przewalskia > Przewalskia tangutica. The sequence continues at coordinate 75,094,492 of CM056727.1, forward strand.
TATTTTTAATCTTTTTCACATTTTTTTCTTTTAAAGATTTTACTGCAAACAATAGGGAAAATTTTCAATTTTTTTTTATTATATTGGAGAAATACAAATTTGCATTTTTTTTATAAATCAAGTAGATATAGTGACAATGTAACGTAACATTAGTGGTCTAGTATACGTTGGAAGAGTAGAGAGATGTTTCTCACACTAGGCGAAAATGCTCTCACCATTTTCCTCTAGTTGCTCTTCTACGTCTCCCATCTTCTATGATTTTCACCAACTGAATTATTACGGATTGTTCTTTGATCAATCCCATCTTACGGAGAAGTTTGTGTGTTCATTTCATGTTCACTTTAGTCGATTTGTTAAAGGTAAGTTTTCATCTTCTTTAACATCCAAGATTTCATAGTATTGTGTATTCGTTGGTTCCGCCACTATCGAAGAGATTTATTCCTAGTGTGAGTCATCTTCCTTCTTGCCATGAGGAAGAATATAAAGATTACGTCCAAGAGAAAGAAAGAGATTAGTTTGATTGTTCAAGGTTTTAATTTTTCGAGTACATATCTAGTGGTGGCAGCTTTCGGTGGTGTCCCGATAGCAACCTTGAACATTGTGGGGAAATCGGGTCAGGCGGGTGTAGCAGGATCGAAATCAGGTCAGGAGGGTGGTTATGGATTGCAAGAGGGTCATGATGGTGGTCATGGGTCGAGGATGCAATTCATTGAGTCTCCCAACTTTTCGGTGGCGACCTCAGGTGGTGTTCCGGTAGAAACCCTTGACACTGGGGGGAAAACGGGTCATGCGGGGGATCCCGGGAATACATTCGGGTATGGAGGGTGGTCTCGGGTTGCAGGGGGGTCGTGATGGTGGTCATGGGTTGTGGATGCAACCCATGGGTCACCGGTCTATGGTTTTTGAGTCCGAAGGGGCTTTTCCGGCAGACACTTTGGATGCCGAGGAGAAAGCGAGTCACGTGAATGGTCCCGGATTGATAGCGGGTCAGGTGGGTGGGCATGGGTCAAGGGCGAAGTCCATGGGTCACCAGACAATGGTTGTTGAGTCCGAGAATGCTTCAATTCCAATGAGCCTTGGAAATGCAAAGGTTGCGGAAGCCGAAGGGATTTTTATTCAAAAGAGATTTAGTAATTTGCAGCATTCAATTGATGCGGAAGCCAATGGCACACCTCATTCAATGGTTGCTGCATCCGAAGTTACTCCAAGTCTCATGGATCTTGGTAAGGCAAATGATGCGGAAGCCGATGGGTTTTCTCTCCAAAAGAGGCCTAGTAACTCGACGAATTTAATTGGCGTAGGGAATGAAGAGACATCTCATTTAAGGGGACTTCGAAACTTGATATGGGTGGGAACCGTTTTTGACAAGAACAAGAGTCCTAGGAACTCTAATACATTAAATGATAGTGCATTATTACAACAAAAGAATTCTGTGACACCAAATCCCAATGGTGCACGTTATTTGACTTCAATTGCGGGAATCAACAATGTACCTATGGATCCTCAACCCTTCACTTCACCCGAAGCTGTAAACAATGCACCTACGGATAAGCCTATTCCAAGGAAGAAGACTTATGTGGGGGTGTTTGCGGAGTCACGTTTGGAAGCAAAGGGTATGAAATTGTAATTTATTGAACAAGAAGGAGATATTGTAGAACTTGATGCGAATGATGAAGTTCCATTTGGGGCTATTGTCTTATTGGATGTTTCACGGGCCCTTTCCCGGGATGTGAGACACTGAATTCAATTGTTAAGGGCTGGGATGTGAAGTGCCGAATCATTCCCTATGGACGTAGATGGACTGTCTTCCGTTTCATGTCGGAGGACGATCGCATTAAGGTGTTTCATGGTGGCCCCTATATGACTTTCGGCAAAACATTGATGTTAAAACTAGTTGATAAGGACGTGATACTTTCAGATGATATTTTTATGAAAATTCTCGTTTGGGTGTTGCTACGTGACATCCCCTTATCGGTTTGGAGTGAAACCGTTTTGAGTAAAATTGCATCACGTGTTGGAATGCCTCTATACACGGATCGGTTTACTAAAGAGGGGTCCAAAATGAACTATGCACGAGTATTGATTGAAGTCGATGTTAGCAAGGAGCCAGTCACAGAATTTAGAGTAAAACTACCGAGTAATATTATGTATGTTCAAAAAGTGGAATATGAGCATTATCCGAATTTTTGTTTTCTTTGCCAAATATTTGGGCATAGCCATTTAAAGTGTAAGAAGTTGAAGAAACAAGTGAAGCCTATGGAGATTTCCCGACCTCAAAATTCGAATGTTTTGCCTCAGAATGGCGAGGATACGAGTATGCCCTCTATGCCCGGAAGTGTCGATGCAGATTCGAATCTTGATCGAGCTTCGGGTGAGAATCAATTTGATGAACACCGTTTGCGGGATGCACATGATGTTCCCAACACAACAGGGGTGGGAAATAAGGATTTTAATCAAGTCAGGACCTTTGCCGAGGCAGCTCGAGGGGGGTCTAACACTCCTTTCGTCCTGGGGTACTTTAGAAGTGCTACGGTTGTTGAGAATTCGCCGAGTGTGTACATGCAGGCACCACTTTGTGCGGATAATGATGGATGGCAAGAGGTTACTTCAAGGAAGAATTTTATTAAGAACAAAGCCAATCAGCAAGTTTGAGAAGTGGAAGAGTATTTCAACCCTTCAAGATTGAGTTTATTTGTATTGCGTTTATTTTATTTTCTTGTATTGTATTTTCGTGCTTTACATTGAGGCTTGAGAACCCTCAATGATCGATTGTACTTTCCGATTTCTAGTAATATATTATTTATTTACCCAAAAAAAAAATGTAACGTAACATTACCAAAAATCATAGGGAAAGCAGGCAAATCAATAGGCTTATCTGGTGCTCCAACAATCACTAGACTTCCATTCACTTTTAGCAGCTCTAAGTAACTCCCAAGTGAGTGTTTGGCTGACACTGTATCCAAAATAAAGTCTAGCGTCTTTTTCCTTGCCTGGAATTGAACAGAATGAATGTAAAGCACCATTTATAAATTATACTCCAGTTTTTTTCTAACATAAATTATGATGGTGAGAATTGAACTATAACGTATATTCAGTGAAAATATTTTTATCCCAAAAGTGTTGAAAACATTAATTCATTAAATAATTGATATTCAACTTTTTAAATTCTTAATTTAAAAAATAGAAAATAAATTACTTCATTGATCTTAAAATGAAAAGAATTTAGCTATTATATATCCACTATCAGTGTAAAGTACTTTTATATTATTAGATCATTTAAAACTAAATACGGGTAACTTTATATAAGAATGATGTATAGTAACCTGCAAACGATGGTAAATAACATGTGATAACGGGTAAAATATACTCTCTTTGTCTCAATCTATATCACACTTTTCGTTTTTCTAAACTATATAAACTTTGATATATCAACATTTTATAATGTTAGAAAATTAAAGTTGCAACTTATTATAATACTTATCATATAGTTTTTTAATATCTAAATTTTGATTGTTAACGTAAAACTGATCTGATCCAATTTAACTTCAAATATTAGTCAAATTGACTCTCGGGAAGCAAAAGGTGCGACACAAATTGAGACGGAGAGAATATATTGATAATGTAAAATTCTTTTACACTGTCAATTATGAATAAGTTAAATCAATGGAAAAGGAAAAGAGTACGAAGGAGAGCACAAACCTGCATTTGTTTAGGATTAGTGCTTAAAACAAAATCATCAGCACCTAAGTTGTGTTTGGCTTCTTGTTCTTTGGATGGAGAGGTGCTAATAACCGTAACATGATGTCCAAATGCTTTCCCAAACTTCACAGCTACATGCCCAAGTCCACCAAGACCTATGATTCCTATTCTTTTACCTTGTGTATCCACCAAGTTATTGTCTTTCAAAGGAGTATAAACTGTTATTCCTGCACATAATAATGGTGCTGCTCTATCCATTGCCATGTTATCTGGTATACGTACCACGTACCTTCACGTTAACAAAGAGTACTATGTTTAGACTTCTTTTTTTATAATGTCCCCCATTCTGTGACTATTTTAAGAATTTTTATAAATTCAACAAAAACAGTTGGTAAGTTTCATTAGAATGGTTGCGATTTCACCTTGTATCTTACTTCTTTCGGTCCATATTATATGATATTTTAGTTTAGGTACGTACACCCTTTAAGAAATTTACTCACCTCTAAAAATTAAGAGGTGTATTAACTAAATTACCCTTGATTAAATATTACATATTTAATATGTTGTTTTTGTTATGTAAAAACTCAATTACCAAATTAAGGGTAAATATAAAAGAAAAATATAATACCTTCTTTATTATATATAAAAACAATATTTTGAATCAAATAAAAATTTAAACATTGGTGGGTTTAGAAAGCTATGTTGGTACACTAATTACAATTTTTAAAAAAAAATCTTTACAAAATTTGCATCTATTAAAAAATTAGTAATGAGGGTACCAACATATTATTTCAAACCAACCAACCCTTCCACTGGTTTTAATTTTGTGGGTTTGAAGACCTTTTTTGCTCACCATCAGCAAAGTTGGCTGGGCCCTCCCAATAAAGTAATTATTCATGTGTGAGTATTTTTATAGATTAAAAAAAAAAAGAGAGAATATTAGTACCTATGATCAGCAACAAGCATTTTGGAGTAGCCACCATAAGTGATGCTGCCATCCCAAAAGATGCCATTATAAGTGAACTGGACTTGGTCACAGTAGTTCTCTTGAGACTCCTCGCAATACTCGCACCTCAAACATGTAGCTGCCAAGCAACCTACCCCTACTCTGTCCCCTATCTTGAATTTCCCCACATTGCTTCCCACCTTTGTTATAATCCCAGTAATTTCATGCCTTCAACATGAAAAAATACATTTTTATTTAATGGGATAAAACACCAATGCTCATTTCAATGGATGCAATTCTTTTAATTGTTTTGTTTTACATGATATGTTGTGTGATCATAATCTTTCCTTCATTTCATTTTATGTGTTTTACTTTGACAGGATGTGTATGTTATGAAGAAAAATATTTTCTTAGAGAATATCTTTTTAAAAAGTGAGTGTCTTATTTATTTTCTTGTGTTTGGTACATAAATGAAAAATATTTTTCCAAAACTATTTGTATGTAATCTAGGCAAATATTATGGGTGGAATGGGTAGGGTGTAGGGGTGCTGCGGATGGGGGCTATCAGGGTGTGGTGAGGATGGGTGTGTTGTAAGGCGTGAGGATCGGAGAAGACGATCAATGTGAAATGCTATTTTTGAAACTTGTTTTTCGTATTTTTATTAGGGAAGTTATTTTTCTCATTTTTAAGAATTTGTTTTCTTAGAGTTCAAAGTTTTTACCAACCAAATATAAGAAAATTGAAAAATATTTTCTGGACTTCATACCAAAAACACATACTATGTTTAAGAAAGTATGAGAATTTTTTTGAATCTTGTGATCTTAAAATTAAAAATATTTATTGTGGGATATTAGAATTAAAGAGTTACTAAATATAAAAAATAATTTTCTTTTTCAAACAAACTAACAAAAAAAGTAAGACTCATAAAGTGAAACTATCTAGTATAAGTTTAATTTTGATAGCAAAAGATAGATATGCAGAACATGTAAAATCCACGAAAGTTTTGGGTTGATGTCTCACTATCTCTTTATAACATGCATAAAGATGACTATTTATCTAAGAGAAAAAAAAGGTAAATAAGCTACATACCCAGGCACAACAGGGAACATTGTAATGCCCCAATCGTCCTTGACATGATGAATATCCGTATGACATATTCCACAATACAATATCTCAATGGTCACATCATTCTCACCATTTTCTCTGGTATATATATTTCAACCAAGAAAAAAAAAAGAAGATTAGTTACTTATAGTCATCGGTAAACTTTTATAACAAATATTAACCTAGTAAAAATCATACTGTAACATGAAGTATTACATGTTAAAACTATACTGATAGTATAATCAGAGGCGGATTTAAATGGAAATCTATGGGTTAATTCACGTGAACTCATGTAGTTTCTACACAAACTCTATATGTACATAAAATCAATTAAATATCGATAAATATTTGACCGTGAATCATATTATTATTGTATATTAAGTTGAGGTTGTTATTATTATTTTTTACCTAAATTCAACAATTTATACAAAGGATAGAAGATGGATAGAAGTAGTGAATATCATTTACCTTCTCTTGAAGCTAAAAGGTGTGATTTTGCCAGAAGAATCATGAGCTGCCCAACCAGAAACAGTTTGTGTGTGACTAGGTGTGGTTTGAGCCATCGATCTATAAATGTTTGGTCTTTTTTTTGGGAGTTGGGAGAATATAATGGAGTTTGAAGATGAGTGAGTATGGGAAGTTGTGGGAGGTAAATCTCTTTGGCTATGTGCTATTGGGAACAAGTGACAAGGCCCCTTTATGTAGAAACAGAAAGCAGATTCTCAGTAGGACATCGTTCAGCTTGCTGGCGAAGGTCGAACTTGTGGTCCTAGGGTCACAGGTTCGATTCTCACTAGGACATTGCTCTTCGGGGCATATACTTGTGATTAAGCCTGAGCGCTAAAAGCGCATCTTTGCGATGTGGGTTTGATTCCCTCGAACGATCGTGAAGTCGGGCGCTGTATCGTTGATCCGTTGGGCCTTAGCGAGACAGCGATTCTGGTGCACATTCCGCGATTTACCTGGTGGTGGGGTGCTGAAGAGTCGGTCCCATCGCCTCGAGTCAAGATCTGCGTCTTTGTATGCAGTGCTAGCGATAGGGAATGAGGTTAAAATCGCTGGTCATCAAAAAAAAAAAAAAAAAAAAAAGAAAGCAGATGAAGCTATTATAAGTCATCTGGTTGGCAGTGGGGTAGCTATTATAAGTCATCTGGTTGGCAGTGGGTAGCTTGATATTTAATACAAAAACGTGAAACGGATCTACCTATACATAAATAATTCCTTTTATCTATTTATATTATATTCAAGTTATACAGATTAATAATGTAAAATTTTCAATTCGATAATACTTTATAGATTAAATTATTTCACATGACATAAAATGTTTAATAGGCTGGACCTCAAGATAAGATGCTTGAACGGAAAACAATTACTACTAAACACAGGTAAAAAATGGAAGGCCAAAACCGACGGACACAATTGATATTTTAAAGAAAACCAATACAAAACCGACGGACTACGCGTTGTCGATTTAAGGTGGGCCGGTTTTTCAAAACCGACAGACACCATTGATTTAAACCGACCATAGTGTCGGTTTTATTAATTTCACTTTCGTCGGATTTCAATTGAATACCCCGCAAATGAAATTAAAATAAAAACCAACGAACCACGTTGGATTATTTAATTTTCTTAATAAACATTTTAAATAAATAAATAATTTCTTCATTCAGAGTCGAATTTCTGGGAAAATATCAGATGCAGAAACTGCAATTTCAGCATCTCACAGCCAAAACAATTTGCAATTCAATATCTGGCTACAACCGACACTAAATGATACCAAATCAATTCTAAAAGAGCTACAATATCAATTCAATTCTAAAAGAGCTACAATATCAATCAAAAACATCAAATATTATACTAAACATTCAACCAAAAGTACCAATTACTTCTAAAAAATATCAAACATATGTCAATATATGAAATTCTAACTAAGGTAGCTCATCATCTGGTGTCCGGGCAATAAATTCACCATCGTCATCCTCGAAGTCTTCATTCTCTGGGTCAGGGGGAGGAGAATATGGCACACCACACCATACCATACATATGCAATGTGGCTTAATACTTGTGGCTTGAGCGCTTTGACGGTCTCGACCATGGTCCTGCTTTCAGCAGTTTGTCGTGTTTTGGTCTCCGCTAATTTCTGATTAAGTTGTTTGATCTGCTATGCCACAATCGTGATCTTATAATTCATATAATTTATGAATCATTATAAGAAAATAACAAAGAGGTAAAGAAAAGAGAATAAGAATATTATTGATAGTGAATTGGTAAGTAAAAAAAAATAACTACATCCCTTTATATAGGGTTTAATAAGAAGAGAAAATATTCTCATCTTCGATGTGAGATAAACCACATTTGTTAACATCCCCTCTCAAGCTCGCGATGGTGTAGAGAGAAACATCGAGAGTTTGCCAAGAAAGAATCAGTAACGCTGTAAGGTATGTGCCTTTGTGAAGAAATCTGCAAGTTGCATCGAAGATGAGACAAATGGCAAGGATAGAGTACCTTGTTGAAGATGATATCGAATAATATGACAATCAATCTCAATATATTTGGTACGTTCATGTCATGCCCCAAACCTCGGGCCCGCGACGGGTACCCTACCTGAGCACCCTTCTATACATACAACATGAGTAACACGTGGAAGATAATAACATTCATTCTTTTTTTTTCTCTTAAAGCAAAGGCAAAACCGATAAGGCTGCCGTATATTTATACCATACCCAACTGGGTCTACACTGTACAACAATGTAAATATAACTCTCACCAGTCCAACCCACATATGAATACAGACCTCTAAGAATTTGACAACAAATGTGACGGGACAAGGCCTCGTCGTACCCCTGAATATACCTAGTCATAATGATAAGCTCCGGAACATTGGAGCTATCCAAAACGCTGAACAAGGATCCTAAGCTCGCGGATCCACAACAGAGTACCTAGACATGTGGACATGAATGCAGCCCCCCGAAGGAGGTCAGTACAATAAGTACTAAGTATGAGACTGAAATAAAGTACAGTATTAAAATCATGGTTGTGTACAAGAATTACAGGGGCAAGTATAAAAATCAAATATCAGATCCTACAGTGTCATATAACCTAAAAGCCAACTGCACCTCGTATCATTGTACTATAATAACTCCAAGAGTCGACTGTGCCTTTCAAGGATATAATATCACACAGTCCAAATATAAAGCAGGAGACAAATATAATTACCACATCAACAGTACACTGAACTTTACAAACAATGAGAGCAATAAAAGTCGATTTCGCCGGTTCGCAAATAGGAACCCGATGATCAAACTAGGGCCATTCGCCCATAGTATCATGGGGCAATTCCTGTTTCCTGGACTCCTAGTCCGCATAGGTCGCGTGGACCCGCATGAGGTACTCTTCGCATCGGGGGGAGCAAACCCGCGGTAATACATAGGACCCTGTTCCGCATGAGCCTCTTGGACTCGCATGAGGATGATCCTCGCATAGGACCCCGTCCCGCATGAGCCCCTTGGACCCGCATGAGGTACTCCTCGCATCGGGGGGAGCAAACCCGCGGAATATAAACAACGCGACATGGTCAGGGGGTTGACCCCACAATAAATCATAAAATACAAGTGCAACCGGCTATCGTAAACAACATAGGCAAGTTAAGATAAGCTTTGACTCTCATTAGACAAAATGAAGGCACCATCTTTTTGAACAACCAAGGCAATACCATGCTTTCTTTTTAAAACAAACAAGACAATACTCTGCCTTCCTTTCTGAAATAACCAAGACAATACCATGCCTCCTTTTTAAAACAAACAAGACACTAACAAGTCTTTTATTTATAACACCAAGGTACTATCAAGGCAAAAGTAGTATAACTATCATTTACACAAGCCAAAGTACCATCAAGGCAAAAGTAGTATTACTATTATTTACACAAGCCAAAGTACTACGTACGTCCACCACACATTCGGTTCCTTTAATAAAAATCCCAAGCCACTAGTCTTGCAACATCAAGTTACTTACTCATCAACTCAAGCGACCTACACTCTTTGTACTCTAGTCACTTCCTTTATGTACTACAATGAAACCAAGTTCATTTTTATCAACCATCTAGACTTTTCATAAAGACCGTTATAACCACTTCCCATAAAGTCATTATAACAATTCTTACGAATCTAAGGTACCATCACATCTTTCCTTTTCAATCATCATTAAGGTTTTATCACATAGTTCATTAAGGATTAAGATCCATTATAAGCATTATTTGAAACCATCATTTGAAATATTGAGATACTTATCATATCAAGTATATATTAAAAACATGGTTTGGAAAATCAAGGCACTAGTTATCATGTACTATTTTTAAAACATCTTTTTAGAAAATCAAAGTGTCGTATATCGCGTAGGATTAAAATTCAAAGAAGCTATGTACCTTTATTCTTTATAAGAAGAATTGTCTTATGAAATATCAGGGCGTTGGACCCAAAAGTTCTACGTACATCTATTCTTTATAAAAGAATCCTTTAAAACAAGTCACTTTTCCTTTTTAAAATCAAGTAACATATTCCTTTAAATCAAGTTACTTCTCCTTTTTAAAATCGAGTAACTTATTTCTTTAAATCAAGTTACTTCTCCTTTTTAAAATCGAGTAACCTATTCCTTTAAATCAAGTTACTTCTCCTTTTTAAAATCGAGTAACCTATTCCTTTAAATCAAGTTACTTCTCCTTTTTAAAATCAAGTCTCATAACTTGAAATTAAAGTCTCATAATTATTTAAATAAAACAAGCCTCATAACATTGAAAATCAAATCTCATAACTTTCAAAATAAATATTCATTGAACCGTGAGTAGGTTATACACGTTTATAACGATCTTGTCCATTGAGCCATGATCTAGAAAATGTAATACAATTTTGTCTTATCTTAGTTTCTATGCAGATGGAAGATTCTACTCATTTCAATATAATTGATTACCGATACATTTTCTTTAACGCTGAAATGGCTTGTTCGGTCCCTTTTTTATTAGTGTAGTACCTTAGCAAGGTCAACTAGACTCCACTACTTCCTAATGACTCTTGCCAACATCCCCCATAAGACTTGGTAAGAACTTAGGAACATTCTAGAGATGATTTTAGCCTAAAATCTATAACATGAATACTTCCTAATTACCAGGCAAGTACTTCAAACAACAAGTCATGTATACTCCCAACAAGAAGGCAAGTATACTCAAACATCAAGTCATGTATACTCCTAACAACAAGACAAGTATACTCAAATAAATACTCATGTCTTAGAGAAGAGAAAGTTCACATACCTCGCGACGACTAACCATTTCGACACGTAGCAAAACGCTCCAAGTACTTCAACTTCATCAGCTATTCCTTAAGCCAAGTTAAACCTGTCTAACGGTCCGGGTTGACCCGGAACCGGACCGGTTGACCCGGTAGAAAATTCGGACCGGTTACATTCTGGATTAACGGTCCGGACGGGCCGGTAACACAAAAAAAAAAATTACGATCGACCCAAAGCGGTATTATTACCGTTGGGAGGGTGAAGTGGGGATGCCAACGGTCATTTCGATCGTTTAGCTGCATTTTTTTCATTTTTTTGTTTAGTTTATTATTATTTTTAATTACATTTTTACCCTTTAAAAAATCTATAAATTCTCTACATTTTTTTCATTTTTATCACACAACATTTCTCTCAATTCTCTTATTCTCAATTTCTCATACTCTCTTAATCATCTTTATTATCAATTTTCAAGTTATTATTATTATTAGTTTCCAAATTCAAAGTAGCAAGACCTTGAGACTTGAGCTTGAGTTTCAATTGATTGAATCCCGAAGTTTGGTACACTCGTTTCATTCTCTAATTATTTTATTAAATTATCATATTTATTTGTTGATTATTTAAATAATTTATAATGTCTTTGCTAAGGGGAATGCGTCGGATCTTGTAGTAAATCTAGTTCAAGGGGTAAAAAATCTGTAGGTTCTTCATCATCTAATCAAAATATAGATTATGATCAAATGCAAGAAGATTTTGGAATAGAAGATAATGAATACGATAACGTTCAATTAGATAATATTGTTGAACTTGAAGAAAATGAACCTCCTACACCTACTAGTGTTCCTTCTGTCAATGTTGGTACTGCTAGTGGTAGTCGTAGTCGTAGACCTCCTTTACCAGAATCAGTAGCAAGAAAAAAAAGGAGTAAAGTGTGACTCTTTTATGATAAAGTTGTGGGTACTGATAGTTAGATGTAATATTTGTGGGAGAACTTATAAACATAAGACAGGGGTGGTGACGGGGGGACGGGCACTATAGGTAGACATATAAAACACGATCATACGACACAATATAATGTTGTCGCTGATTTAGAACCTGATCAACAACAACTTAATCCATTAACTGGGGGGGGGGGGGTGGCTCAGTACGATCCAAAAAAGGATCGCATTGAATTAACAAAAATGATTGTCAGAGGTTGTTTACCTTTTTCTTTTGCTTCTTCTTCATATTTAATTACATATATTCAAAGAGTATATAATCCCTTTTTTAATGGTGTTCCTCGTAGTACTACTAGAGCCGATATTTTTAGACTTCATAATGATTATATTATTTTTTTGCAATATTTATTTGCTAACCTTCCATGCCTAGTTAGTTTTACTTCAGACATTGGATATGCTTTAAACGGTTATGATTATTTAACAATTACTTGTCATTGGATTGATGAAAATTTTAGAATGGAAAAACGTATTATTTCTTTTGCGTATGACGAGGATCAAAGTCATACTGGAAAATATATAAGCGAAACTATTTGTTCTTATGCCCAAAAATATAATCTTTATAATAAAATACTTTGTGTATCATTCGATAAGGCATCTAATAATACTGCTGTTGTAGATCTTTTAAAAGCGGAAGTACAACCACCACTTCCTCATATATTTCATGTTCGTTGTGTTTGTCATATTTATAATTTAATTGTTAAAAGTGGTCTTAATTTGTTTTCACCTGAAATAAAACTTGTCAAAAGAGCTGTTGGAGTTATTCAGGGTAATAATAGGAAAAATAGAATTATAGAATTTAAAGAAAAATGTAAACAATTTAATTTGAGACCTAAATTCATGCCAGAAGAGATTATTACACGGTGAAATTATACTTATTTATTGTTAAAAGAATGTTATAAGTATAAATACCTCATAACACATGTTGCAAATGCGCATTGTAAGAACGTGATGTATATGTTAACCGACGAACATTGGAAATCAATTGGTGAACTTTTAAAAAATTTACGTAAATTTTACACTGCTACTGTTGAATTTTTAGGATCTTATTACCCAACAGTTTGTAATGCTTTAGCTCATATAGCTGGAATTTCATATTTACTTTTTGGTTTAAAATCAATTGTGAAATATAAAGATGCAGTTACACTTATGTTTAAAAAATTTAAAAAATATTTTTTCCCTATTCCTGATATTTATTGTATTGGTGCAGTCTTAAATCCTTCTATTCAAAAAGTAGATTGTCATAATTTAATATGTAGTTTATATACTTATATGGAAGTAAGTGCAACAGAAACTCCATCTTCATTTGATTGCATAAGTACACTTGATACTAATTTAACTACATTATATGAATATTATGCTACATTACATGATAACAACAACTCTGCTACTAATATTCTTTCTAGTTCTGCTTCTGTGTCTACACCTTCAGGATTAAATGAAGATGACGATGAAGAAGAATCTTTAGACATATGGAGCACTTTTACAACATAAGCAACCACAAGTCGATCTTGCGATGAGATGCAATTTTATTTGTAAAAGTCAGCGGAGCCGAAGAAAGTTTTGACCCTTTACAATGGTGGCAGGATAACAAAAGACAATTCTCGGTACCTGCAGCGATGACCCGAGATGTTCTTAATGTGTCGATCTCAACAGTGGCTTCTGAAAGTGCATTTAGCCAAGCACGAGATCAAATAGGAGACACACGTCACTCATTGGGTGGAAGCACATTAGAAGTGTTAGTCTGCTTAAGGGATTGGATCAGATCAGAGAGAAGAAATCAAGGATGTGGAGACGTTAATTCTCCGGAAGATGAAGAAATAGGCAATATTTTGGAAGGCGGGAGCGGAGGCGGGACTGGAATTAATACTCCAGATTTAGAGGCTATGGAGCATAACCAATTCAATCAACCTATAGATTACGAAGAACTTGCAAGAAGGATGCATAATATGTAAATAAAATTATTATTACTTCATTATGTACTCTTATTAACATTATGAAAGTTCAAAAGTTTACATCTTATCATTAATTTTAATTTTACTATCTATTTAGTTGTTAATCTGTTATTACTTATTTGTTAACTTATATCTACTAATCTAATAAATTAATAAAAGTATAATTACAATATAAAGTTATAAACTATAAAGTATAACTATAACAGTGGTAAACTATAAAATAAAGATAAAGTATAAAGTTATAAACTATAAACTATAAACTATAAAATATAAAGTTATAAACTATAAAATAGAAAGTTAACTTTAAAGTTTCAATTTTAATATATAAAAATATATTATATATTATATTATTATATTACATATTTAAATTGAATTTAGTTTACATTATAGAAAATAAATACTAGAAATTATAAAAAAAAAGCGGACGGTAGGCGGTTCAGACTGGACATGTGGCACGAAATCCGGTAATGAACCGGATCGGTTGGCTTTCGGTAGTCGTGAACGGACCGACTAACAGTTAAACGATGAGGGCTCTGGTCCGGACCGGTTCGACCCGTTAGACAGGTATAAGCCAAGTAGACCATGCTACACGTAGTACTTCAACCTAAAATGGCCATAGTACTTCTATCAAAATCTTACTTACTATTGTAAGACTTATACCAATTAATAGTCCTCTAATTTTACGGAAAATCGGGCAGCACTTCCTTTGTTTCTACGTACTTTTCCATATTTTTCCAAGGTTCGTATTCATCAACCAACAAGCCACATTTAAGGCGCAACCAACAGTTAACCAAATGGGATTACACGCCTAACTGGACGTGTAAAATTCAGCCCCTTAATCTACTCAATTTTCCATTAAAACTAGTCCATAGTCCAATGTAAAAACAGTCCATAGTCCAATGTAAAAACAGTCCATTAGTCCAGTTTTCGGCTAGCGTGCCAAAATTGTTTCATTAAGTCTTTATAATCCCAACTTATATTCCAATCTTTATATAAGTTATATTAACTTGTTATTAATAAGATTCCTTCATGTCAACAAGTAATAAGTAATGTTTTAACAACTTTAATGGCTAGCATGCCAATTTTCGATTTTAACATCTTAATAAGGTCCAAATCTTTTCAACCTTCATTCCACATATCACATACTCATTTATATACTACTATAACATGTAATCTCCAATTACATTAGAAGGACAAAGATTATTACCTCAATAAGCCCAAAATTATTCCAAGATCTAAAAGTCGATCCATAGCAACTTTAGCTCCTAATCCTTACGTTCCAATCCACTCCAAGCAACCCTTAGAAGTTCCAAAACAACTTCTCTTTAAGCTTCATCCAAAGATATGAAGATCACCTTAGGGTTTCACGTTGCGACTAACGGATTAACGTAGTATTTCCAGGATTTTAGTATTTGGTTATCCTTAGAATACCTCTAAGAACACTTGGTTTAAGTATTGGGATTAATCAACAACAATTGAAGAATTGTTCTTCACAAAAGGGGGGGGGGGGGGGTGCCGAGAGCAACATCAAGGGAGGGAGTATATTTTTGTCTTGGAAATTATTCTAAGTGTTGAAGAAGTCTTGCTACTAGTGTGTATATATAAGACAACCAAGGGCTAGGATTAAAGCAAGTGTGTGGTTGAGATTGAGGACAAGTGTGTGTGGGTCCCACAAGCCACTTGTCCAACAAATATCTTGGGACACTTGGGCCACTTGTCTTCAGTTGTCTCACCCAACATGGGCCACATGGGGGTGACACGTGTCACCCTCATATTCGTCCAAAATATTTTCATCTCCCAAAAACATCCATATTGGCCAAAATCTCGAAAAATATTGTGGGCCCCACAAAATCGTAAATTTTCCCGTGGGGTGACCAATTTTAAGAAATCCATAATTCTATTATATTCCAAAAAGTCCAAATCCCAAATTTGAGAACTCAATTCTCCTTATTAAACACTTTTCCTTTACGGGTTACGAGGTTTCTTTTAAGGAAAAAACGCATCTTCTATCGTTTCACGATTTACCCCTTATCGTCTTACGTATGTTCTCTTATTCTTGTGTTAGAACTACGGGGTGTAACAGTTCATGAAAGATTGTGTTGTGTGCAATCTGAATAGAACTCTTATTATTGCACCCATATCAGCCAATAACCAACGTAACCATACAATATCACACCTAGTAGAAGCTATAGCACGATACTCTGCCTCGGTCGAAGAGCGAGAAACAACATCTTGTTTCTTACTTTTTCATGAAATGAGTGAATCTCCTAAAAATACACAATAACCAGTAGTGGATTTCCGATCAGTCGGGTTACTAGCCCAATCTGCATCAGAAAATGCACGAAGCTCTAATGATGATGTTTATGGAAATAAGAGACTTTGATAAATCATTCCTCGGAGATAATGAAGAATACGCATAACCGCAACCCAATGTACAGATGTAGGAGAACAAACAAACTTACTGACAATGTGAACAACATATGCAATGTCAGGGCGAGTAATGGTAAGGTACACCAGGCTACCCACAACTGAACGATATAAAGTGGGATCAGGAAGAGGATCCCCATCAGTAGGGGTATAACAAACATTGACCTCAAGAGGAGAGTCAACAATACGAGTATCTGTGAGACGAGCCCGCTCAAGAATATCTACATCATACTTAGACTTAGAGAGAATATACCCCTTCTCAGAATAAGCTACCTCAATGCCTAAAATGTAACGTAAATGACCTAAATCTTTCATCTCAAAGCGACGAGACAAAGTGAAATTTTAGGTTCGTGATACCATCAATATCATCACATGTAATGATCATATCATCAACATATAACAAAAGAAAAATATAGCCTGCCGGGGACGATCTAACAAATAACGCCGAATCATGAAAGCTGGAAATAAACCCAAGAGAAGATACTACAGTGGAAAACTTGTTGAACCAAGCTTTTGAGGCTTGTTTGAGACCATACAAAGCCTTCTTAAGCCTGCATACCTGTCCTGAATTATGTGATACACTAGGTGGAGGGACTATGTAGACTTCTTCTTGAAGATCCCCATTCAAAAAGGCATTTTTAACATCCATTTGTAAAATATGCCAATGACGAACAAATGCTACTGCAATAAGAACCCGGACTGATGTCATCTTTGCAACAGGTGAAAAAGTCTCCTCATAATCCATACCATACTCTTGAGCAAAGCCCTTTGAAACCAAACGAGTTTTATATCGTTCAATAGAACCATCAGACTTGGTTTTAATCTTGTACACTCATCGAGAACCAATAGTTTTCTTACTAGATGGTAGAGAAATCAAATCTCAAGTACCAATTCTATCCAAAGTAGACAATTCCTCACTCACAGCCTTTTGCCAAAGAGGATCACGAATTGTCTCAGAGTAAGAGGTAGCCTCACAAAGAGAATTAATAGAAACTAAAAAAGAGGCGAATGATGGAGAATAGCAAGAATAATCATAATCGGATACCTAGGTAGATCGAGTAGTGCGTTTAGGATAGCGAGGTGGATCTGGATCTGCAATCACAAGAGGTTCTGTAACAGTCGTAAGAGGGGTATGGGTATCAATATCATGGGACCTGTCAGAAGACTGAGAAGGAATAGACGATATAGATATAGAATCAGATGGACAATCAGTAGTAAAAGGATCAATATCAACAAGGTCAGATTTTGATATGCCATGTGAAGTAGATGTTACACCCCGTAATACCAGGGCTACTAATTGAGAACGTGATTAAGGATTTAAGATTTGAATTTTGGAAGGAAAGAATAATTACATTTTCTTAAGGAAAACTTCAGAAAAAATGTGACGACGGAAAAATTATTAACTTGGAGTATAATACTTCTAATTGAATTTATGGACTTAGTATTGGATTATAAGGTGTTGGAATTGATAATATGAGGTCCGCCGAGAATTTCACAATTTCGCGGGGACCTTCGAAAAATTATAATATTTTGGACCAATCGGAGGGCGACACGTGGCACCCCTCCACTTGTCTTGCTAAGATGACAACAAATTAGATATTTTGAGAGGGGACAAGTGGATATGGGTCCCACTCCACTTGGCTATACATATCCAAGTCTTGCAAGACTTGGATCACTTTACACTTAGACCAAACAATAAGCTCTCATCTTCTCCCCTTTAGCTCCATAATTTCGAGAGCCCCTTGGCTAAGAACACCATTGTTGATCAATTTATTTCTCCAAGATTAAGCCCTTAAACTAAGTGCTAAGCCTAGATTAATATTCTACACATTTTTACTTGTATTGGCCGAAAGTTGATGCCAAAACCCTAGGGGTTCCGTCGACTTTTTGGTAGTGAGATTCAAAGAGAAGTTTCTCATAAGGTTGTAGGGGGTACATATATGTGATTGGAACTTGAAGAAGTGGAGCGAAACGAAAACTGCGCACCAATAAAGACCGGACTGTTTTGGGGCGTTTTTGGGCAAACAAATGAGGTAAAAGTCCTTATTTTAAATTAATTGGATATTACTTATTGTTATTATGTATGGATGAACTTGTGTTAGAAAAGAATGAAGAATAAAAAGCGTTTGAGCCATTTTTGGGGCTAAAACCGATTTCGGACAGATTTGGTGCAAATGGAATTCGTTGGTTATTGTCGTTGTTATCTTCACCTATTGCATGTTATAATGGATTAATATTGTTGTTAATAAGTTGGTATAACTTATGTAGAAGTTTTGGAACTCGAATTGGAATAAAATGGAATAAGGAACGAGTTATCGGGTTGTAGTTGTTGTGGCCGAGAAACTGCCCAAAACTGTTAGACGTTGTTGTGTCGTTTAGTGGACTGTTTTGAGGTATTAAATGCTGGAAATTTAGTTGTTGTATGCATATTTAAGTGTAGTAGTTGCTAATGAAATTCCTATGGGAATAAGGGTGTGGAAAGGCGTTAAAAGGCCTCACATTTTACCCTCATTATGGTTGGATTGCGGACTGTTTTTATGGGCTGATTTGTGGACTGTTTTGTATAACTGTGGGGCAGAATTTTACATGTCCAGTTAGGCGTGTAATCCCCTTTGGCTAACTGTTGGTTGTGCCTTAAATGTGGCTTGTTGGTTGATGAATACGGGCCTTGGAAAAGGTGGAAAAGTACGTAGAAACAAAGGAAGTGCTGCCCAATTTTCCGTAGAATTAGAGGGCCCTTATTTGGTATAAGTCCTACACTTGATAGCTAGTAGTTGATAGAAGTGCTATTGTCATTTTAGGTTGAAGTACTACGTGTAGCACATTCTACTTGGCTTGTGGAATAGCCAATAAGGTTGAAGTACATTGGAGCGTATTGCTACTTGTCGTTTGGGTTAGTCGCCAACGAGGTATGTGAACTTCTTCCTTCCTTTGACATGATTATTTGGTAAGTGTATATGTCTAAATTTTAGTGAGTCTATGTGACTTGATTTGGTAAGTCTATGCGACTTAATTCATTTGAAGTAAGTAAGTCGATGTTGGAAATATATGAGTCTTGATTATGAAAGTATGAGTGGCTTAGTCAAAATTGTATAAGTTACGTGAAGTACTTAAAAGTTAAGAGATTTGATTTAAAGTTATGAGACTTGATTTCTTTACAAGTTATGAGACTTTATTTTTCAATATATGGGGCTTGATTTCTAAAGTTAAGAGATTTGATTTAAAGTTATGAGACTTGATTTCTTTACAAGTTATGAGACTTTATTTCTCAAGATATGGGACTTGATTTCTAAAGTTAAGAGATATGATATAAAGTTATGAGACTTGATTTCTTTACAAGTTATGAGACTTTATTTTTCAAGATATGGGACTTGATTTCTAAAGTTAAGAGATTTGATTTAAAGTTATGAGACTTGATTTCTTTACAAGTTATGAGACTTTATTTTTCAAGATATGGGACTTGATTTCTAAAGTTAAGAGATTTGATTTAAAGTTATGAGACTTGATTTCTTTACAAGTTATGAGACTTTATTTTTCAAGATATGGGTTACTTGATTTACTTCTAAAGTTAAGAGGCTTGATTTCGAAATAGTATGCGACTTGAGTTTTAAAAGTATACGTTTATTGATTTAAAGAGAAGGAGTTTTATGATTCTTTTTAAGTATGTATGTACGTAGTATTTTTGGGTTTAGTTTCCCTAATGTTGCAAGAATAAAAGTGTCTTAAGTTCTCTAAAATGAAAGGTTTGTTATAATTGCTTTATGGGAAGTTGTTATAACGACTTAAGAAGAAGTGAAAATATTGTTTCAAAATGTTATGTAAGGAAAATCACACCGAGCCAACAAATAGACCGGATTATGTTATGAGATACACCGAGCCTACAAATAGGCCGGATTATGTTATGAGATACACCGAGCCTACAAATAGGCCGGATTATGTTATGATATACACCGAGCCTACACATAGGCCGGATTACGCCATATTACCAGAGCCTACACATGTAGGGTTACGTCATCTTATACCGAGCCCATGCGGGTCGGATTATGCTACATGATTCCACGATGCAAGGCGGGCGGGCGGATTATGCTACATGATTCCATAGTACAAGGCCCGGGCGGGCGGATTATGCTACATGATTCCACAGTACACCGAGCCCCACAGGCGCGCCGGATTATGCTACATAATTCCACAGTACACCGAGCCCCACAGGCGGGCCGGATTATGCCACATGATTCATCAGTACACCGTGTCCCGCAAATAGGCCGGATTACGTTATCACGTATGGATAATCAAAGTAAGCTCCCAAATAAGAAGTTCCTCCATAAAGGGCCGAATTATGTTATGTAAGTTATGTGGAATAACTTGATCGAATTCTTAAGTATGTATGTAAGAATATGATGTTAATTCTTATTGAAAGAAGGAAAAAAATGATTAATGTACGATTGATTTTATGAGTTAAAATGGCACGGTATGATCTTGTATTTTAATTTTTATACTTGCCTCTGTCATTCTTTTGTACAGTTATGATCTTGTTTAATGTACTTTATTTCTGTTCCATACTTAGTACTTGTTATCGGCCCCGCAGAAGCTGCGTTCATGTCCGCAGGTCTAGGTACACAGTTGTGGATCCGCTAGCTTAGGATCCTTGTTCAACATTTTGAGATGGCTCCAAGTTCCGGAGTTTGTCATTATGGCTAGGTATATTCAGGGGTACGGCGGGGCCTTGTCCCATCATAGTTGTTGTGACCTTCTTAGAGGTCTGTATTCATATGTAATGGGTGGTGTAAGTTGTATTTACATTGTTATGCAGCGTAGACCACTTTCGGGTGATTTATATTTGTCGAAAGCCTTTCCGGCTTTGCCTTTGTTTTTTAAAAATGAGTGATATTTATCTTAGCGGTTTATTTATGTTGTATGGGTAGAAGGGTGCCTGGTAGGGCACGATCCACGCCCAGGATTTGGGCGTGACAGTGGTATCGAAGCGATTAGTCCTCGGCATGTCTACATACCGTGTATAGTAGAGTCTTGTTTATCGATGTGTTGTGCACCACATCTATAAACAGGAGGCTATAGTACATTTAGGATTGGTTTCCCTTCTCTCACTCTGAGATCGTGCGATAGAGCTGTGTTGTTAGGGTAGTCTCTCCCTAACGTGTTATTTTGATTGAAGATATGAGAAAGGCAACAGTGACCCAGAAAGGATTATATAGACTTCGTATCCAGGTTGGTAAAACTATTGTACAGTTGGTAAATGATGATGTGTATCTGTACGAGCGTATTTATTTGGGGTCATATGTGCATTGCCTAGAATGATTATGAGTTACCATGAGTTGGTTAAGCCTTAATAATTACTTGGAAGGTGTGAAACAGTTTATTGAATCCACACCTAGGCTTTATATTTGTACTTATTTGGAATAGTCAAGAGGTAATGAACGGACTAAGATTGTGATAGAATCTTGAAAGATCAGGTTTAATTCACTTATGGACATACCATGTTATTAGATTAAGTTGTGTTGTATGCTTAAGTGAGATGCACAAATAATATTTTTATGGAGTAAATATGGTTGTTGTGATTAGGACAACATGATATTGAGATTATGAGAAACTATCTTACCGTCTGAGGAGAGAGATAATGTAAGATTGGGACATGGAATAATCGAGAATCGTGGAATACTAGCTAACTATTGAGACCTTAGATGAACATTCGAGGACGAATGTTTCTAAGGGGGGAAGGATGTTACACCCCGTAATACCAGGGCTACTAATTGAGAACGTGATTAAGGATTTAATATTTGAATTTTGGAAGGAAAGAATAATTACATTTTCTTAAGGAAAACTTCGGAAAAAATGTGACGACGGAAAAATTATTAACTTGGAGTATAACACTTCTAATTGAATTTATGGACTTAGTATTGGATTATAAGGTGTTGGAATTGATAATATGGGGTCCGCCGAGAATTTCACAATTTCGCGGGGACCTTCGAAAAATTATAATATTTTGGACCAATCGGAGGGCGACATGTGGCACCCCTCCACTTGTCTTGCTAAGATGACAACAAATTAGATATTTTGAGAGGGGACAAGTGGACATGGGTCCCACTCCACTTGGCTATACATATCCAAGTCTTGCAAGACTTGGATCACTTTACACTTAGACCAAAAAATAAGCTCTCATCTTCTCCCCTTTAGCTCCGTAATTTCGAGAGCCCCTTGGCTAAGAACACCCATTGTTGATCAATTTATTTCTCCAATATTAAGCCCTTAAACCAAGTGCTAAGCCTAGATTAATATTCTACACGTTTTTACTTGTCTTGGCCGAAAGTTGATGCCAAAACCTTAGGGGTTCCGTCGACTTTTTGGTAGTGAGATTCAAAGAGAAGTTTCTCATAAGGTTGTAGGGGGTACATATATGTGATTGGAACTTGAAGAAGTAGAGCGAAACGAAAACTGCGCACCAATTAAGACCGGACTATTTTGGGGCGTTTTTGGGCAAACAAATGAGGTAAAAGTCCTTCTTATTTTAAATTAATTGGATATTACTTATTGTTATTATGTATGGATGAACTTGTGTTAGAAAATAATGAAGAATAAAAAGCGTTTGAGCCATTTTTGGGGCTAAAACCGATTTGGGACAGATTTGGTGCAAATGGAATTTGTTGGTTATTGTCGTTGTTATCTTCACCTATTGCATGTTATAATGGATTAATATTGTTGTTAATTAGTTGGTATAACTTATGTAGAAGTTTTGGAACTCGAATTGGAATAAAATGGATTAAGGAACGAGTTATCGGGTTGTAGTTGTTGTGGCAGAACCGCCCAGCGTTAGACGTTGTTGTGTCGTTTAGTGGACTGTTTTGAGGTATTAAATGTTGGAAATTTAGTTGTTGTTATGCATATTTAAGTGTAGTAGTTGCTAATGAAAGTCCTATGGGAATAAGGGTGTGGAAAGGCGTTAAAAGGCCTCACATTTTACCCTCATTATGGTTGGATTGCGGACTGTTTTTATGGGCTGATTTGTGGACTGTTTTGTATAACTGTGGGGCAGAATTTTACATGTCCAGTTAGGCGTGTAATCCCCTTTGGCTAACTGTTGGTTGTGCCTTAAATGTGGCTTGTTGGTTGATGAATACGGGCCTTGGAAAAGGTGGAAAAGTACGTAGAAACAAAGGAAGTGCTGCCCAATTTTCCGTAGAATTAGAGGGCCCTTATTTGGTATAAGTCCTACACTTGATAGCTAGTAGTTGATAGAAGTGCTATTGTCATTTTAGGTTGAAGTACTACGTGTAGTACATTCTACTTGGCTTGTGGAATAGCCAATAAGGTTGAAGTACATTGGAGCGTATTGCTACTTGTCGTTTGGGTTAGTCGCCAACGAGGTATGTGAACTTCTTCCTTCCTTTGACATGATTATTTGGTAAGTGTATATGTCTAAATTTTAGTGAGTCTATGTGACTTGATTTGGTAAGTCTATGCGACTTAATTCATTTGAAGTAAGTAAGTCGATTTTGGAAATATATGAGTCTTGATTATGAAAGTATGAGTGGCTTAGTCAAAATTGTATAAGTTACGTGAAGTACTTTAAAGTTAAGAGATTTGATTTAAAGTTATGAGACTTGATTTATTTACAAGTTATGAGACTTTATTTTTCAAGATATGGGACTTGATTTCTAAAGTTAAGAGATTTGATTTAAAGTTATGAGACTTGATTTCTTTACAAGTTATGAGACTTTATTTTTCAAGATATGGGACTTGATTTCTAAAGTTAAGAGATATGATTTAAAGTTATGAGACTTGATTTCTTTACAAGTTATGAGACTTTATTTTTCAAGATATGGGACTTGATTTCTAAAGTTAAGAGATTTGATTTAAAGTTATGAGACTTGATTTCTTTACAAGTTATGAGACTTTATTTTTCAAGATATGAGACTTGATTTCTAAAGTTAAGAGATTTGATTTAAAGTTATGAGACTTGATTTCTTTACAAGTTATGAGACTTTATTTTTCAAGATATGGGACTTGATTTCTAAAGTTAAGAGATATGATTTAAAGTTATGAGACTTGATTTCTTTACAAGTTATGAGACTTTATTTTTCAAGATATGGGACTTGATTTCTAAAGTTAAGAGATTTGATTTAAAGTTATGAGACTTGATTTCTTTACAAGTTATGAGACTTTATTTTTCAAGATATGGGACTTGATTTCTAAAGTTAAGAGATTTGATTTAAAGTTATGAGACTTGATTTCTTTACAAGTTATGAGACTTTATTTTTCAAGATATGGGTTACTTGATTTACTTCTAAAGTTAAGAGGCTTGATTTCGAAAGAGTATGTGACTTGAGTTTTAAAAGTATACGTTTATTGATTTAAAGAGAAGGAGTTTTATGATTCTTTTTAAGTATGTATGTACGTAGTATTTTTGGGTTTAGTTTCCCTAATGTTGCAAGAATAAAAGTGTCTTAAGTTCTCTAAAATGAAAGGTTTGTTGTAATTGCTTTATGGGAAGTTGTTATAACGACTTAAGAAGAAGTGAAAATATTATTTAAAAATGTTATGTAAGAAATATCACACCGAGCCAACAAATAGACCGGATTATGTTATGAGATACACCGAGCCTACAAATAGGCCGGATTATGTTATGAGATACACCGAGCCTACAAATAGGCCGGATTATGTTATGATATACACCGAGCCTACACATAGGCCGGATTACGCCATATTACCCCGAGCCTACACAAAGGCCGGGTTACGTCATCTTACACCGAGCCCCACAGACGGGTCGGATTATGCTACATGATTCCACAGTACACCGAGCCCCACAGGCGGGCCGGATTATGCTACATGATTCCATAGTACACCGAGCCCCACAGGCGGGCCGAATTATGCTACATGATTCCATAGTACACCGAGTCCCACAGGCGGGCCGGATTATGCTACATGATTCCACAGTACACCAAGCCCCACAGGCGGGCCAGATTATGCCACATGATTCATGACACGATGTCCGTAAATGGGTCGGATTCATCACGACCGAACCGGGCGTGGTCGTGCCTTACCCGGGCACCCAAGTAGACGTACATCAGAGTAATCAGCGGAATATAAAAACAAGACATGAAACCAATGTAAAAGAGACACAATTTATCCAATAAAAGAGTGCTTTTCGGCAAGTATATAAATATCTCAAGAATGAACAGTTACATCCCAACTTTACAACAGGACTACAGACCTCTAAGACTTTTACAACAACAACGGCGGGACAGGTCCCCGCCATACCCCTGAATGTAAGTACCTACAACAACAGGGGACTATACCAAAGATAAGCCTCCGGAGAAACGGAGCTTCCCAAAACGCTGAACTGTGATCCTAAGAGCGAGGATCGATGACTGGTGTACCTCTACTGCGGCATGAACGGCCCCGAAGGAGAGTCGATCTGACAGTACCAAGTATGTGAAACTGAAAATACTGTAAATGAAATCATAATAGTGTATATAAAACAAAAGACATATATGATAAACAATTTACGATACATATATGTGATCATGTCAAGTCGTGGACTCACGCCTTAAAGTCATCACTCAAATATAACCATGGGTCTCATGCCCACAATATCAATCATGCGGTGAATTCCTTCCTCACCGGCGATCCATGATATAACAAGCACGAAGGAATACACATGAACACCGAGTCCGCGGTGTCATAATAAAACCGCACGGGGTAAGTGCGAAGGCATAGCCGACTACTAAGACCAGCGGTACCAACAATGCCATAAAGCGTATCACGAGGTCTTTCTAGACGCACCACATGATCGGCGGCCTCGCCCTCGGTATCAATGTGCGCGTCTAATCTCGAGCATACCGCTCGCGATAGGCCACACATAGGCCCGCATGAGGTATTCCTCGCATCGGGGGTAGCTAGCCCGCAGTACCCTCCTGGACTCCCGCAGTCCGCATAGTCACATAGACCGCATAGTCATACAGACCGCATAAGACACTCCTCGCATCGGGATAATACACCCGGAATGATCAATCCTGGAGCATACCGCTGCTCGCGTAGTTAGTCACCAGACGCGTAGGCGTATAGACGCGTCAAGGTGTGAGCCCTCGGTATAACAAGTCAAGGGGGTATGTGATATAATAACAGTACAACGGCTTATTGTTAATCAACATAAGCACAGCAAGGGAAACCCCTTTACATAAACATTATAAGACACTAACACACGTAGCATCATAACATGATTACTTATCAAACCAACAAGAAAGTATTACAAGGCTATCAGAAACCAACATGAAAGTTATTCACACAAGGTACTTTCTATTTTATGTCAACAAGTTCGGGTTTTAACCCCAAGGTACTACGTACATTAATTCTTTAAAAGGATCTGTTTCTTTCACAAAAGTCATACGATACGTAGTATCGAAATAGAAGTATTTGTCTTTTTAAGTAAACCAAAACAGTTTCTTTTTAATATCAAGTAACAACATTCTTTTCCAAATGTTCAAGTTTGCCTAAATTCAAAGACTCAAGTCTCTTATTTTCGAAAGGTTTCGTAGTTCATAGTCTTAATCACTTAATAATGTAATTCTCTTTTAAAACAATTTGAGAAACATATGCCTTATGTGTGAGTAGGTTATTCTTGTTCATAACAATCTTATTAAAGCAGCCATGATGTAGGAAACGTAATATCATTTTGTCTCATCTTAGCTTCTATGCAGATGGAGGTTTCTACTGGTTTTAATAATACTTAATTAGTCAAAACATTTCCCTTTATTAGCGCTGCAGTGGTTTGTTTGATACTTATTCTCATTTCCGAAATCAATATAAGGCTTTCATAAACAATTAAGTAAATCGTCCCTTTTATCTCTCTTAAGTCGTTATACCTAACTTCCCATAAAGCTAGTATAACTCTTAAGCTTTTAAAACCAAGTATTACTCTTCTTTCAAAAACGATTCTTAATTCTTTTGAAATACTTCAAGATTCTTATTATTTAAAACTCAAGTCAAAAGACATCGAAGTAAAACCACGTTCAGTTAACACACATACGTCTACCGTACTATATATATTCTTTTAAAATATCATGCTCAAGAGGATAGGAAGAATCACATACCTCGCGACGATTTATCGACTATTAGCAAATAGCTCCAAAGTACTGTAATCCTGCTAGCCTTTTCCACCCTTCGAGTAGAATACGCTACTCGCAGTACTTCAACCTATAACGGTTATACAAGTCTATCAAAGTCTAGACTACTCGGTAGAATAAATCTAGATACAAGATTCTACGGAAAATTGGGCAGCACTTCCCTACCCGTCAAACTTCACAAGTGTACTGTAAATACAGTCCTATGTAAGTACATTTCAATTCCCTTCTTATATACTTTCCTTGTATATAACTTATACTTAATTCTTATACTTCAACAGTATGTAACTCTAATTACAATAGGGGGACAAGATATTTACCTCGATAAGCCCATAATTATCCAAGTTTAAATGTCGATCCTGAGCAACGTTTAGCTCACTACTGGGCGCTCAACCCGCTCCAAACAACCCTTAGAAGTTTCCAAACAACCTACTAGCACTTCAACCAACTATGAAGATTTTTCCTTAGGGTTTCGTTTGAGACAAAAAGGACATAAGGTAGTATTTAGACTCTACGTATAGAGGTATCTTTGGAATAGTAACAATACTTGGAGAGTATTTTCTACCAAGAGGGGGGTGTATTTTCACGAGAACAACACCACTAGGAGGGGTAGGTTTGGCTAGCACCCCAGAGAGAAGTACTCTCGGCCAAAAGGCCTCACAGGGGAGGAAGACTTGGGACGAGAACTACACAAGAAGGGGAGGATTTCAAGACTTAGAAAACATTCGTGGATGAAGAAGTCTTAAACCAAGGGGGGGTATTTATAGGAAAAACAAGGGCCAAGATCAAGACAAGTGGTGGGCAAGTGTAGGGTGAGGATTTATCCATGTGTACCTTATCCAACTACCACACAAAATATCACAAATATCCTACCTACTCCAAGACTTTGAAATCGTCCAAATGAAGCCCACAAATCCGCCAACTTGAGGGTGACAAGTGTCGCCCTCTCGTTGGTCCAAAATATTGCATCTCTCGGAAAAATCCGCAAAAATAATAAATGACATAGCCGTATTTTTCCCTTCGCAAAGTTTGGAAAATGTTTCGTCGGAAAACAATTCTTTTCGGGGGTTGTGAACAAAATTTTCGTCCCTTGCCTAATTTAAGGCTCAAACTTTTCTGCGTACGCCCTCACGTACATACTCTGGAAATACGGGGTATAACATTCTCCCCTCCTTAGAAACATTCGTCCCGAATGTTCCTTCTCAAGACGGATAACGATAAAGTTCCTCTTAACTTTAAACAAGTTGCCAATGCCACACATGGCCACAAAATAACACACGCTCCAATACTTAATCCAAGTCTACGAGGAATCACCTCTAACATCACAAAAGCTTCCACCCAAAGTCTAAACGATACTCCCTTAAGAAACGATCACTTCTATTCTCTTAACACATGTTCACTTCTTCCCTTACTCGTCGTACCCTTCTCGTACACTCGAACTCTTTCTCATACCTTACCACATTTCCGTTACTGCTTCAGTTTCCAAATCTCTGGGTTACTACCTCCAACTTTGGTTATCATTACTAGGAACAATCTGGATGGATCTCTGATACTTTTCCGAACATAACAACATGAAGACCAGACGTACTGCCTCCTACGTCGGAAGGCAAAGCTAACATATAGGCAACCTGGCCTTTTCTTCACATGATCTAAAAAGGCCCAAAGTAACTCGGGCTAAGTTTCCTCTGTTTTCCAAAACTCATCACCCCCTTTCCGGGGTGGTACCTTCAAGAAGACCCACCTTCACGAACTCAAGCGTCGCCGCCGATTATCCGCACAACTTCGCTGACTCGAGCGCCAATAACCTCTTCTGGATAAACTTCACCCTATCCACATCCTGCTGAACAAGTATGAACCAACTATCTGAACCTTGCCAACATCGAACCAATCGACCGGCAACTTACACTTCCGCCCCTATAAGGCGTCATAAAGCGACATTCGAATACTGAAATGGTAGCTATTAAAACACTTCCTCAACAGGAGGCAACCATCCTTACAGCTACCCCTGAAATCCAAACACTGGCCCGAGGGCAAATACGATACTGAGACTCACCTGAGTTCCTAACCCTGCCTGGTAAAACCTCCAAAAAAAAGAAACAACCGTAACCTGGGCTCCACTGCCTGTCATAGGGTGAAAGTATGCACCTCGTGCAGCCTTACAACCTTCCTGATATAACATCTCGCATAATCCTCTGTCGAGTAAACTGTTCTGACTGAAAGACAAGAGGGACTGACCTCATCGGCCCGACTACTGGTCGAACGCATCCACGAACTCGTACGATGGTTAACTAAACTTGGGCCTAGCGCCCTTGTGACCCTATCACAAAGCGGGACCACCCCAAACTGACCCCACCACCATACAGGCCGCGGGTTGACCCGCAATCGGTCCGCAACCCGACCCGCTATCGCGCCAAACACTTGCTCCCCGATCCGGAACAATCCCACAATCAAGTCACGAAAACCTAGTGGTCTTCTTAGCTCAACTACCCTCTTTCATTACCACCCGGGACTTATCACACAGACATATCTCACGTGTACTATGCACTCCGATAAAAGTTAACATAACAAAAATCTTTTACTCAAGATGGCCTCGCCTCTAAGGTCTCCACGTATAAAATTCTAAGGCTCACACTTTCCTTATCCCCAATCTTACCCGGTTAACTAACCATGATTTCTAATCACAATTAACACAATGCTATGTGAACATAACATTTAAGGTATACTCATCTTATCATACGTACTAATCTCTAGAGGGTTAAGGATCTACCTGTATCTACAACTTCACTCCCCTTTGTCGTTCTAATCAATCCTGCCCTGTTGTGCGTATAGATAGGGAAGGTGACGAACTAGCCACTGACCCTGAAGGCTGAGTCTCTTCATCTGCGCCACCTCTGGTCGGACAATTTCTCGCAAAATGGCCCTGCTGGCCGCAAACAAAACAAGCTGTCGAAGAAGTACGACACTCCCCACAATGACACTTACCACAACTGCCACACCGAGGTGGGGGTGGCCTCCTCTGGCTAAAACCCCTTCCTCTCCGAACTACTGAATCCGGCTGGCTGGAACCTACGTATAGCTGTGAATCAGAAGCCACGAGCTCGACCAACTCGGCATACCGAACGTCCCGAACCCCGCGGAGGACCACTGCTGCCGGGCGGAGGTGCATATCGATCTGCTTCTTGAGGCGATTCGCCTCGAAAATTACCAAAGGACCGGCCGATCGGCCTCTTGGCGATCTTGGTTAATCCGTCGATCTCTACGTTCATCTGTGTGCTGCGCATAAGCCTGAACGCGGGCAATATCCATGCCTGACTGAAGAGCTACTCTTGTACAACCCTTTACTAGATAAGCGTCTAGACCCGTGATATATTGCTGCACTCTATATTCTCTGGTTGCTAAAATCCTAGCTAATGTGAGTCCATTCCTTTGTAATCCATATTCTTTGTTCGATGCGTGGGCGAAGGCTCATATATCATGGCGCGATGGAACTCATCGCCTGCGTGCTAAACTCTGCTTTGTGGCGGCGTCGCAGAACTCCCGAATGAAACCACCACGGTGATGATTGGGCACTGCCTAGTAACCTACGTGCTCTACTCGCAGCTCGCCACGCCTTGCCATACGGGCGGGTTGCCTTACGCGGAGGCATAGCGGTAAGGGAAGAAATACGTTAGAGGTCCAACTTATAAAGCACTACAGGCACGATCTCGAGTGAGAAGAATGAAACCAATCCTAAATATCCTATAGCCTCACGATTATTGGTGTGGTGCACAACACGCGATAATCAAGACTCTACTAGATACGATGCGTAGACACTTTCAGGATTAATCGCTTCGATACCACTTTTGTCACGACCGAACCGGGCGTGATCGTGCCTTACGGGCACCCAGTAGACGTACATCAGTAATCGTGAATATAAAAACAAGACATGAAACCAATGTAAAAGAGACACGGTTTATCCAATAAAGAGTGCCTTTGGCAAGTATATAAATATCTCAAGAATGATCAGTTACATCCCAACTTTACAACAGGACTACAGAACTCTAAGACTTTTACAACAATAACGGCGGGACAGGACCCAGCCATACCCCTGAATGTAAGTACCTACAACAACAGGGACTATACCAAAGATAAGCCTCGGAGAAACGGAGCTTCCCAAAACGCGTTGTGATCCTAAGAGCGAGGATCGACGATCGGTGTACCTCTACCGCGGCGTGAACGCATCCCCGAAGGAGGTCGATCAACAGTACCAAGTATGTGGCTGAAAATCAGTAAATGAAATCATAATAGTCTATATAAAACAAAAGACATATATGATAAACAATTTACGATACACATATATGTGATCGTGTCAAGTCGTGGACTCACGCCTAAAGTCATCACTCAAATATAACCATGGGTCTCATGCCCACAATATCAATCATGCGGTGGAATTCCTTCCTCAGCCGGCGATCCATGATATAACAAGCACCAAGGAATACACATGAACACGAGTCCGCTGTGTCATAATAAAACCGCCGCGGGGTAAGTCGAAGGCATAGCCGACTACTAAGACCAGTACCAACAATGCCATAAAGCGTATCACGAGGTCTTTCTGCCGCACCACATGATCGGGCGGCCACTCGCCCTTAGTATCAATGTGCGCGTCTAATCTCGAGCATACCGCCGCGATAGGCCACGCATAGGCCCGCATGGTATTCCTCGCGTGGG
Organism: Przewalskia tangutica; assembly: GCA_029844215.1. Lineage (NCBI taxonomy): Eukaryota > Viridiplantae > Streptophyta > Magnoliopsida > Solanales > Solanaceae > Przewalskia > Przewalskia tangutica. The sequence continues at coordinate 75,126,735 of CM056727.1, forward strand.
GTAGCTAGCCCGCGGTACCTCCCGGACTCCGCGATCCGCATAGTCACATAGACCACATAGTCACACGGCCGCATAAGGCACTCCTCGCATCGGGATAATACACCCGGAATGATCAATCCTGGAGCATACCGCTGCTCCGCATAGTCACACAGACCGCATAGGCCGTATAGACCCGCATTAAGGGTGGCAAGCCCTCGGTATAACAAGTCAAGGGGGTATGTGATATAATAACAGTACAACGGCTTATTGTTAATCAGCATAAGCACAGCAAGGGAAACCCCTTTACACAAACATTATAAGACACTAACACACGTAGCATCATAACATGATTACTTATCAAACCAACAAGAAAGTATTACAAGGCTATCACAAACCAACATGAAAGTTATTCACACAAGGTACTTTCTATTTTATGTCAACAAGTTCGGGTTTTAACCCCAAGGTACTACGTACATTAATTCTTTAAAAGGATCTGTTTCTTTCACAAAAGTCATACGATACCCGTAGTATCGAAATAGAGAGTGACTATCTTTTTAAGTAAACCAAAACAGTTTCTTTTTAATATCAAGTAACAACATTCTTTTCCAAATGTTCAAGTTTGCCTAAATTCAAAGACTCAAGTCTCTTATTTTCGAAAGGTTTCGTAGTTCATAGTCTTAATCACTTAATAATGTAATTCTCTTTTAAAACAATTTGAGAAACATATGCCTTATGTGTGAGTAGGTTATTCTTGTTCATAACAATCTTATTAAAGCAGCCATGATCTAGGAAACGTAATATCATTTTGTCTCATCTTAGCTTCTATGCAGATGGAGGTTTCTACTGGTTTTAATAATACTTAATTAGTCAAAACATTTCCCTTTATTAGCGCTGCAGTGGTTTGTTTGATACTTATTCTCATTTCCGAAATAAATATAAGGCTTTCATAAACAATTAAGTAAACCGTCCCTTTTATCTCTCTTAAGTCGTTATACCTAACTTCCCATAAAGCTAATATAACTCTTAAGCTTTTAAAACCAAGTATTACTCTTCTTTAAAAAACGATTCTTAATTCTTTTGAAATATGTTATACCCCGTATTTCCAGAGTATGTACGTGAGGACGTACGTAGAAAAGTTTGAGCCTTAAAGTTAGGCTAGGATCGAAATTTTGGCACAAGTACCAAAAAGAATCGTTTTTCGACGAAACATTTTACTAGACTTGCGAAGGGAAAATTCCGGCTATGTCATTTATAATTTTTGCGGATTTTTCCGAGAGACGAAACATTTTGGACCAACGGGAGGGTGACATGTGTCACCCTCACATTGGGAGAAATTGGGGCGGCAAGTTGGACGACTTGGAGCATGTAGTTGGTAGGATATTTTGTGCAAGTTGGTGTGGTAGATGGATAAGGTACACATGGTTAAATCTTGACCCTACACTTGCATGGCACTTGGCTTGATCTTGGCCATTGGTTGGCCATTGCTTGACCTATAAATACCCCCCTTGTTGAAGAGTTATTTCATCCACACTTTAGCAATTTCCATGCCTCAAATACTCCCTCCCCCTTGTGGTAGTTCGTCCGCCACACCCTCCCCCTTTGTTGGGCCTTGTGGCCGAGAGGGTACCCCCCCTAGCCTAGTTGGTTTCGTATAATACCCCCCTTTTTGTGGTATAGAAATACTCTCCTAGTATTGTTATAATGCCAAAATACTCTAGCCCTTATACCTTGTAGTATTCCAAAAGTTACCCCTATACGAAAAGCCCAGAAATACTATTATACTTCCTTTAGCCACTAAACGAAACCCTAGGGAAAAATCTCCATAATTGGTTGGAGTACTAAGTAGAAGTTGTGTAGAACTTCTAAGGGTTGTTTGGAGCGGATTGGAGCGCACGGAGTAGGAGCTAAACCTTGCTCAGGATTGACTTTAAACTTGGATAATTTTGGGCTCATCGAGGTAAATACTACTGTCCTTCTATTGTAATTGGAAATTACATACCATAGTAGTGTTGAAATGAATATAAGATTCATAGAAGAGAATTGAACTGTAATAGAAGGATATTACAGAAAAGACTTGAACTGAAATCACATCAGAAGAATATTAAAGTAGAAGATTAAAGATCTTTACATAGTTGTATTTCTGATGGTGATAACCTTTATTGGTTGAATGTTCTGCGGGTAGCATGAACTACTTGGAAGGTGGACAAGGCTAGCCGGGTTATAGCCGTGGAGCGTTTTGCTTATAGTCGATAATCGTCGCGAGGTATGTGATTCTTCCTATACTCTTGAGCATGAAGTATTTTAAAGGAATATATATATATATATAGTACGGTAGACGTACGTGTGGCAATGTCTTTTGACTTAAGCCTGAATAATAAGAATCTTGAAGTATTTTAAAGGAATATATATATAGTACGGTAGACGTACGTGTGTTAACTGAATGTAGTGTTACGGCAATGTCTTTTGACTTAAGCCTGAATAATAAAAAATCTTGAAGTATTTCAAAAGAATTAAGAAACCTTTTTGAAAGAAGAGTAATACTTGGTTTTGAAAACATAAGAGTTATACTAGCTTTATGGGAAGTTAGGTATAACGTCTTAAGAGATAAAGAGAATGGTTTCTTGATTTTTAGAAGTTAAGAGACTTGATCTTAAAAGATAAGAGACTTGACTTGAATGAATTAATATGAATTTTGTGTGAAACCTCATTCGTGAGTAATGAGTACTTGGTTTTAAAAGGAGAAATGTTTCTTGATTTGGAAATCAGAAAGAGTATCGACAAACCACTGCAGCGTTAATAAAGGAAAATGTATTGAATAATGAAGTATTATTAAAACCAGTAGAAACCTCCATCTGCATAGAAACTAAGATGAGACAAAATGATATTACATTTCCTAGATCATGGCTGCTTAATAAGATTGTTTATAAACAAGAATAAACTGCTCACACATATGGCATATGTTACTCAATTGTTTTAAAAGAGATTAAGACATTGAACTATGAAACTTTTCTAAAATAAAGAGACTTGAGTAATTGAAATTAGGCAAACTGGAACTTTAGGGAAAAGAAAGGCATTGTTTTGTCTTAAATTGGTTTAAAACATAAAGTGTTATAACAGCTTTATGGGAAGTTAGTTATAACGACTTTATGAGAACAAAAGAAGGGTTTTATCATTGGTTTTAATGTGGTAACTTAACTTTAAAAAGAGAAGTATTTTGGTCCAAAAAGAAGGCATGGTATTGCCTTAATTTGGTTTTAAAAAGGAAAGTATGGAAGTTGTTTTGGTTTACTTAAAAAGATGTAAGTCACTCTATTTTTATACTAAGAGTATCGGGTGACTTTTATAAAAGGAATGGATCTCTTAAAAGGAATTTAACGTACGTAGTACTTTAGGGTTAAAACCCGGACTTTGACATAAAATGAAAGTACCTTGAGTTGTGTATAACTTGCCTATGCTTGTTGTTGTGAAACTTGCCTATGCTTGTTGTGATAGCCTTTGTTGTGCAAGAATTGTGTTTCTACTACCGCGTCTCTCGATGGAGGGCCGGTTGACTTGTTGAGAACTTACTTGGGCGTCTGGCGTGTGACGGAGAATTCCGCAGTGCAGCTTACGGTGATAGTGTTATTCCATGGATTAGCTCTCTATGAGGTTTCTTACTGTTCGGCCTTGGTACCTGGTAGTTAGCCCTCATACTTGCCCCGTTCAGTGTAGTGACGAAGTCTCGTGATACGGCCTTGGTACCTGGTAGTTAGCCCTCGTACTTGCCCCGGTCAGCTACGTGGCCGACCTTGGTATCTGGTAGTCGGCTTTCGTACTTGCCCCGTGTCAGCTTCGTGGTTTGGTTGTATAGTATTGTTAGTACGGCTTTGGCATCAGGTAGGACTTGGTGTTCAGGTGTACTTCTTGGTGTTATCATACCATATACTGCCGGCAGTGAGGAAGGTATTCCACGGGCATGATTGATGTTGTGGGCGTGAGACCCAATATTTATATTTGAGTAATGACTTGGAGGGCGTGAGTCACGACTTGATATAATTGTTATATGTGTATCGTAGTTTGGTTATCATACATGTCTCCGCTTTATATAGACTATTATGATTTCATTTCTGATATTCTGATTTCACATACTTGGTACTGTTATCGACCTCCTTGAGGCTGCGTTCATCCGCAGTAAGGTACATCATTTGTCGATCCGCGTTTAGGATCACATTTCAGCGTATTGGGAAGCTCGTTCCTTGAGGCTTATCTTTTGGTATGTTACCAGTGCAGCAGATTCTTGTACATTCGGGGGTATGGCGGGGCCACTGTCCGTCATAGTTGTTGTATAAATCTTAGAGTGCATGCTTTGTTGTGGCGGGGTTGTAGATTAAACTGCTCAACTTTGTAATTATATATATGCCGAAAGCGATTTTCTTCGGGTAAAATGTGTCTCATTTCACATTTTGTTTCATGTATTGTTTTTATGTTCGATTACTACGATGTATGACTACTTGGGTGCCGGGTAAGGCACGATCCACGCCCGGTTCGTCGTGACAAAAGTGGTATCGAGCGATTAATCCTCGGAAAGTGTCTACCGTGTCTAGTAAGTCTTGATTATCGGTGTGTTGTGCACCACGCCTATAATCGAGAGCTGCAGGACATTTAGGATTGGTTCCCACTCTTCTCATTACGAGATCGTGCCTTGAGTGTGATAAGTTGGACCCTCCGACGTACTTCATTTTACGATTATGCCTCGCGCAGCAACCGGGCCCGGAAGGCAAAGCGGCGAAGGAGGCTGCGAGTAAGCGGTAGTCTCTACGAGACCACAAGACGAGCCTCGGTCCGCGATGCGGAAGCGAAGAAGAATTACAAGTGGGCGATTAATGGCGAGTTGTGGCGGACTTGAGATAAATTTGGACCAGCGGTTCAAGAGCACGATGCCGTTCACCCTAGATCGAGATAGTTCGAGGCTACGGGATTTTCGAGTTGTAGGCGCCCGAGTTTTATGGGTCGAGGCACGAGGATGATCCGAGGAGTTCATCCGGCGATTCTGACGGATCATGAGTGATCAAGGCCTCGGAGACCGAGTCGGTGGTCTAGGTTCGCGTCGGTGCGTGATACCGCGATCGTGGTTTGATCGTGGGAGCTGTCGGGAGAGCATGCTTCCACTGTATGGAACGAGTTCTCGAGGCCTTTCTTGCACATTTCTTGCCCCGCGGATGAGGAGGGCTCGGGTAAATGATTTTTGGTGTTGCGGCGAGCAGGCGTGCGGTTGAAGTACAATGTGAGTTCGACTCATTGGCGTGACGTCCGCGTTAGTAGCTAGTATGGAGGATCGAGTGCACCGATATGTTCTGAGGCTCGATGATTGCCTAGCGAAAGTTGTTGGTGTAGCTCTTGGTAGGGCATGGACATTGCCGCACGCGAGCTTATGCACTTGGATGTGAGGCGGAGAAATCGGCGGAATGACGAATCGTGAGAAGAGGCGAGCAATGCAGGTCCTTTGGTGACTTTCGAGGCGGACCGCCTCGGCAGAACTAGTTATGTACCTCGGCCAAGTCTGAGTGGTCCTCGCGGCGCCGGGACGCCGGGATATTCGAGGCGGTCGGGGCTCCTGTGTTTGATTTTGGGGAGTAGGAGTGCTCGCCGGATGAGGTCGCCCTTGTCTCAGTGTGGCCGTTGTGGAAAACTTCATAAGGGAGAGTGTTGTCACGACCCGTTCCGGGGCCCGTGACTGGTGCCTTACCGGGGCACCCAAGTAGTCATACATCAGAGTGACCAGCGGAAATATAAAACAAGACAGGAAACATAGTAAAGCGAAGCAGTTTAAGCGATGAAAAGCTTGCCTTACGGCGTAATATAAATAACTCAAGTTTTGCGATTACATCCCAACTGCATAATAGTACTCAGACCTCTAAGGAAGTAAACAACTATGGCGGGACAGGGCCGCCATACTGGATGTACAAAACTATCTGTCTGAGGAGATCATACCAAAGTAGAGCCTCGGAGAAGATGGAGCTCGACACCAACGCAAAGATCCTAAGGATGTGGATCTAGCACTGCTTGCCTTTACTGCGGCATGAACGGCCCGAAGGAGAGTCGATCTGGCAGTACCAAGTATGTGAAACTATAAAGAATCGAAATGAAATCAAAGTATTTAAAACCTTTTCACAAATACAATCAGTTCAATTGCACATAGTGCCACATCACAAACAACAGCGATAATAGGAAAAGCGTAGCAGTCTATTCTAGGCGCAAATGATCGAAAGCAAGGCCAATCGCCCATAGTATCATTCTGCGTGCCTAGTCTCGACTTCCGCGATCCGCATAGGTCACACAGACCCGCGTGAGGTATCCTCGCCGCGTCGGGCAGCTTGACCCGGCATCCGCCTAGGCTCCGCGGCCGCGCATAGCCTCAAAAGACCGCGTAGTCTCGATAGACCGCATAGAATCCCGCGTCGAGCTAAAACACCGGAATGATCAATCACGGAGCATACCTGCTCGCGTAGTCTCACAGACCGCGTAGCCGTATAGACCGCGTCGAGGCAAGCCACCGGTATAACGATCGAGGGTAGGTGATACAATAACGATTACAGCGGACTTGCAGGTTAGCAACGTAAGCAAGAATGACCCCTTTACGGCGATTTCAAGACAATAAACGGTAGCATCATAATAGGTCTACTTATCACGCAAATCTTACTACAGAAATCAATACAAGGCTTTTATAAACAAACAAAACAGTTCCTTTTTATCTTTCTTAAGTTGTTATACCTAACTTCCCATAAAGCTAGTATAACTCTTAAGCTTTTGTTTAAAACCAAATATTTATCTTCTGTTAAAAATGATTCGATATTCTTTTGAAATGCTTTGATCCTTTATTATTGGGCTTAAGCGTGAGGCATTGCCGTAAGTATTATTCGAGCTTAAGTCAAAGACATTGCCGTAGTTATTATTCGATTAACACGTATACGTCTACCGTACTATATATATATTGTAAAATATCAAGCTTTAGGAAGAACCACATGCATACCGTGAAAACCACACTTGAGTTGAATATGTCGCGAGAGAGTCACTATAATAGTCACAGACATCTATCAAAGACTACTCGAAGGTCATTCTAAGCAGAGGGTTCACAATTCTACGGAAAGTCGGGCAGCACTTCCCTAGGTGAGCTATATAAGTCTCTGTGAAAGCTTGATCCTATGTAAATGCGGTTTGATTATTCTTCTTTAAACCGCCTACTGTGATATGATTCAATTCTATTACGTGATATTCTTCTAAGTATTTATACTTATTCTTATACTACTACGGTAAGTATTCTCTAATTCAAAAGAGGTTAGGATTAGTTACCTCGGTAAGCCCAATAATATCCTAGATAAAGTCGCGCTGAGCAAGGTTTAGCTCTAAGTTTATGCGCTCAGGTGGCTCGAAACCTTAGAAGTTCTTCACAACTTCTACAAAGGACTAAGGATTTGGGCTAGGGTATTTTGGGCATTATAACAATACTAGAAGACAACTTTTCTACCAAGGGAGGGGGGTAGATTTCGGCTAGGCTAGGGGGGGGTAGGCCCTCGGCCAAACTTCACAAGGGGAGTGGGGGAGTGTTGGACGAAAGAGCTACAAAGGGAGAGGAGAGGATTTTTCAAGACTTGGAAAGATTTGTGGATGAAGAACTCTTCATCTCTAAGGGGGTATTTATAGGTCAAGAAGTGGCCAACCAATGGCCAAGATTAAGACAAGTGCAAGGCAAGTGTAGGGTGAGGATTAACTATACACAAATATCCTACCAACTCCTTGAGTTGTGCACAAGGCACAAAAAACGTGCTCACCATTGTCCAAATCGTCCAAATGGACGATTTCAAGTCCATCAATTGGAGGGTGACAAGTGTCGCCCTCCCGTTGGTCCAAAATGTTTCGTCTCTCGGAAAAATCCGCAAAAATTAGAAATGGCATAGCCGGAATTTACCTACGAAAGTTGTGGAAGCGTTTGTCGGAAAACTATTCGTTTTGTGAGTTGTGCCCAAAAAAGCGTTTTGCCTAAACTTTAAGGCTAGACTTTTTATGCGTATTCCCTTACGCATACTACCGGAAATAAGGGTATAACATTCTCCTCCTTAGAAACATTCGTCGAATGTTCCTTTGAACGATTAACGATAAGATTCTTCATAACTAAGCGATTTGCAAATGCCACACGGCGCGAGAACAACACTTAGCGAAGCGATAACGAAAATTTACAAGTAGGAAAGTGAATTACCCGGAGGTGTGGGGAATAGGTGAGGTACCTGCCTCGTGTCCTCGCCGGCTTCCCGCGTCATCTCCTCCCTAAGCTCGTTCGCCACAAGACTTTGTGGAAGCCACGTCCTTGGTCGCAGGCGCTAACACGACGATCGATTATCGCTATGGGAATCTCCTCATACGATAACCCGCCGGTCACACTGGACATCGTCAATCGGGTGCACCTAGATGGATCCTCGATACATCTCCGGCGATAGATACGTGAAAAGCGGATCGCTGCCTCGGATCGGACGGCGGATTCAACTCATAGGCAACCTTGCCTACCTGCGGACAATGCGAAGCGGCCCGATGTACCTTGGTGAGTTTCTCTTCCGAATCTCATCACACCGCCGTGGGTGTGGCGCTAGGAAAACCCAATCATGAACCTCGAACTCAAGATCGACGGCGATGATCTGCATCGACTTACCGACTACGATTTGTCGATAGCGCTCTCGGATAAGCTTCACCTTATCCGGCACTGCTGCGCCGTCTGGTCCCACTAGCCGCACTCGCCCACATCGAACCAACCTATAGGCGATCTGCACTTCCTCATACAAGGCCTCATAAGGCGCCATCGAATCTTGGGTGGTAGCTATTATTATACGCGAACTCAACTAGAGGCAAATGATCCTCCCAACTACCATGAAGTCAATAACACGGGCTCGCAGCATATCCTCGAAGTGCGGATAGTGCGCTCTGCTGTCCGTGCATGCGTGGATGAAATGCGATGCTCGGGCTCACTGCGTCCCTAAACCCTCTGGAAGTACCTCAGGAAGTTAGGCGTAAGCGGGCTCCTGCATGCGATATGATCGAAGTAGGGACTCCATGCGATCGACGATCTCTCGGATGTAAAGTCGACATAATCCTCAGAAAAAGTCGTCTGACGGGAAGAAAGTGGGCTGATTTCGTCGACTGTCGGCGATAACCCATATAGAATCATGTCTCCTCCGAGTGCGAGGTAATCTGTGATGAAGTCCATGTTGATTACCTCCCACTTCCGGTCGGGATCTCGATAAATGCGTAACAAACCACGGGCCTCCGGTGCTCTACCTTCACTGCGACAACCACGGGCTGAGCTACGAACTGCGGCGTCCTCTTCAAGCCATCCCACGATACGGATCTAAGGTCGTGGTACATCTTGGTCGACCGGATGGATAGAAACGCTTGTATGTGTGCTTCCCAAGAACCTGCTGCGAAGTCACGAAACATCTGGAACACACGATGCGCCCTCAAACCTTAGCACCCGTGGTCTACCTCAAAGGACCGCTTGCCTGCGAAGAGGCGTATCACGATAACGTGTCAGCGGATCCTCGAATGTTGCCTCTTCACCTCGCCGACGATGGAAGACTCGGCAACCTCACGAACTCTAACCCCTGCTATCGAGAATCAATCAAGCGGACACCAGGCTCGCTGGCGATGCAAATCACGAACCATGTCCCTCTCTCTAGCTGCATATCCGATAGGCTCCCATCGACTACGACTAGGCATACGCCTGATATTGGCCTTCCGGGTGGTACGGGATATCAACATCGTAATCCTTAAGCAACTCTAACCACGTCTCGCCGTAAGTTCGGCTCCTGGTGAAGATATCTTGGAGGCTCTTGTGGTGCGTAAAAATATCCACGTGAACCCATTACAAATAGTGCCTCGGATCTTCAAAGCGTGAATCACGGCATGACTCAAATCATGGGTGGGGTAGTTCCTCTCGTGTTTCTTGGTGTCGGGATGCATATGCTATAACCGCCGCTGCTGCATCAACACGTCCCAACCCGATGCTGGCGCGATCACAATACACGACATAACCATCCGGACCTGCGGAAGAGTAAGAGCGAGGCGGTCGTCGGTCTCTCTTCAAGGCTGGAAACCACCGCTCCTGACATCGATCCACTGAAACTTGGCGCGCCGAGTCGGCCTAGTCAATGGTGCGAGATAGAAGCAAACTTCTCCACGAACCGCGATAATATCTGCGAGGCCCGAGCTGCGAACCTCTGCCGGAGTAGTAGGTGCAGGCAAGTCTGCGCCTCGATCTTGGCGTATCCACTCGAATGCCATCAACCGACAATATGCCCAAGAAAGCGCCGCGAAGTCAACAAAACTCACATTTGGAAAACTTGGCGTACAAGCTGTTCTGGTCTGGAAGCGTCGGCCACGGTCGCCGAAGTGCTCGCGTACTCGCTCTGGCGAGAATAAACCAAGATATCATCAATGAACACTATCACAAGCGTGTCAAAAATGGTTTGAACACTCGGTTCATCAAATCCATGAATCTGCGGAGCATTGGTCAACCAAAGACATGACCACGAACTCATAATGCGTCTGGGTCGGAATGCGATCTAGGGACATCCACCTCTCGACTCGCACTGATGATAGCGATCACAGATCAATCTTGGAGAAACATCTCGCACCTGGCCCAGTCGAACAAATCATCAATCACGGGAAGGGTATACATTCTTAATGGTCACCTTGTTGTTTGCACATGATCAACACACGCATGCGCGGCGTCGAGTCCTTCTTCGCGAACAATCTGGCGCTCCCGGGAGAAACACTAGGCTGATGAAGCCGCTTCTCGGAAATCTCTGGTGATCCTTGACTCTCTCAACTCGGCGGGTGCCATTACGTATGGCGGAATGGAAATAGGCGAGTGTGCGGCAATATGTCAATACAAAACTCAATCTCCTCTCGGGAGGATACAGGAGGTCGTGCGGAAACACGTGCGGGAACTCTCGACCACTTTGGGCGGAAAATCTGGTACCGCGACTTGATATCAAACACCGAGCGAGATGGTAGATATACCCTTGCGCATCTTCCTAGCCTTGAGGTAGGAAATAAACCTACCGCCGGCGATACCGTGCTCCTCCCACTCAACAGGCTCGCCGGAAAGCGGAACCGTACTACTCTCTCTCTGCGGTCTACATTGGCGTAGCAAGAAGCTAGCAAATCCATCCCAATAATCACTTCGAAGTCAATAATCTCTAACTCTATCAAGTCGACTAGGGTCTGACGACTGTATATGGTCACAGGACAAGCTCTATATACCCGCCGAGCTACTGCTGAATCACCATTTGGCGTAGCTACCTCGAAAGGGTCTATGGACTCGGGCTCTATCCACTATCCTACTAGCAACGAGGGAGATATATGGGGCGGTAGAACCGGATCTATCGAGGAATAAACATCAAACCCGAGCGATAAGGTACGTGGCGACATCGGTGAGGCCTCACGATCTGTCGGTGGACAAAGCATAAATGCGGTTCGAGGACCGCTAGGCTGGACCAGCGCCACGACCTGCTGCCGCGACCTGCTGGTCCATAGTACCGCCTCGGGGCGAGTAGCTGTCGGGGATGAAGAAGCGGCAGACCTGCGGTGGGCCTACTACGGCGCCGCCCGGTCGGACAAACTCTCGCGAAATGACCTGCGGGCCACAAGTATAGCGAGCTCGGTCTGACTCGAATGGTATCTACCACGGGCACACTGAAGACCTCGAGCGGTTAGCACCCTGCTACCGCAAATCAAGTCACAGGGCCACGACACGCCCCGGCCTCTGGTTGTGCGAAAATGAGGTAGGGCGCTCTGCAGTGGTGTGGTGCAAATCTGGACCTGCGATGCGCGCCACCACGAGGACCACCAAAAGAACCGGCCGTCTTGGCCTTAACCTGCTGATATCGCTCTGCCGTGGTCTCTACGCCTCGCATCCTAGTCGTGAGCTGCATACGGGTTATGTCCATGCTGGTGAAGGGACACACCGCAAAACTTCGGCCATGTAATCATCTAGCCCGATGACATAGCGATGCACGGTCCTCCATCTCTGCTACTACGGTCGAGGACATATCGAGCAAAGAATCAAACTCGACATTGTACTCCCTCGTTGTGCGTCCTCACTTGTCGGCCAACAAAAATCTATCGGCTCGTGCCCTCATCTGCGGAGGCAAAGTGTGTGAGAAAAGCCTCGGAAAACTCATCCCATCTGCTGGAGTGCGTACTCTCGGAAAGCTCGTGAATCAAACCAATCGGCTGCGGTATCACGCGGCCGTCTGAACCGAGTCACGGACTCTGTCTCTGAGGCCTTGATCACCGCGTGATCCTCTGTAGTGGCGGATGAACTCCTGCGGATCATCCTCCGGCCTCGACGTAAAACTCGGCGGGCTACAACTCGAAATCTCGTAGCCTCAAACAATCGCCTCGGGTGCACGCGGGTGCGGAGGCTGGGCTGGGCTGCCGCGTCGGCCTCTCCTCGTGTCGGGCCTGACTCTAGCCAATAGTGGGCCATCTCCTTGTACCTTAACTCCTCCGCCCGGTGTGGGGCGGGAGGTGTGGGTGCTGTGGTCTCTTTGGGGCGTGGCGTCATAGAACTCGCCGTCTCGGTATAGGCGGTCACGAGCCCTCGTGACTCTGGGTGTCTGCTAGCGACTCCGCCGCCTTGCCGCCACGGGCGGGTTTCGCTTACGTGGAGGCATAAGCATTACGAGGAAATGAATACGTTAGAGGTCGACCTATAACACGGCTCTAAAGCACGATCTCGAATGAAGAATGGAAACCAATCCTAAATATCCTATAGCCTCACGATTATTGGTGTGGTGCGCGACACACCGATAATCAAACTACTAGATCGGATGCAGACACTTTCGGATTAAGCGCTCGATACCACTTTTGTCACGACGTTCGGGGCGTGGTAGTCTGCAAGGGCACCCAGTAGTCATACATCGAGTGACGGTGAAATATAAAACAAGGCAGAAACATAGTAAAAGCGAAGCAGTTTAAGCGATGAAAAGCTTGCCTTACGGCGTAATATAAATAACTCAAGTTTTGCGATTACATCCCAGCTGTACAATAGTACTCTGGACCTCTAAGGAAGTAAACAACTATGGCGGGACGGGGCCGCCATACCACTGATCTGAAAACTATCTACAATACGGGAGATCATACCCAAAAGTAGAGCCTCGGAGAAGATGGAGCTCACGACACCAACGCAAAGATCCTAAGGATGTGGATCTAGCACTGCTTGCCTTTACTGCGGCATGAGCGGCCCGAAGGAGGTCGATACAAGTACCAAGTATGTGAAACTATAAAAGCGAAATGAAATCAAAGTATTTAAAACCTTTTCACAAATACAATCAGTTCAATTGCACATAGTGCGCATCACAAACAACAACGATAATAGGAAAAGCATAGCAGTCTATTCTAGGCGCGAATGATCGAAGCAAGGCGATCGCCCATAGTATCATTCTGCGTGCCTAGTCTGGACTTCGCGATCCGCATAGGTCACGCCTGGACGCGTGGTATCCTCGCATCGGGGCAGCCAACCCGGCGTCGCCTAGGCTCCGCGACGCGCATAGCCTCAAGCCGCGTAGTCTCGATAGACGCGCAGAATCCCGCGTCGAGCTAAAACACCGGAATGATCAATCACGGAGCATACGGCTCCGCATAGTCTCGCGGACCGCGTAAGCGTATAGACCGCATCGAGGCAAGCCACCGGTATAACGATCGAGGGTAGGTGATACAATAACAGTACAACGGACTTACCGGTTAGCAACGTAAGCACAGCAAGAATGACCCTCTTACACAGCATTTCAAGACAATAACCCAGGTAGCATCATAATAGGTCTACTTATCACGCAAATCTTACTACACTTAACAGAAATCAATACAAGGCTTTTATAAACAAACAAGTAAACAGTTCCTTTTTATCTTTCTTAAGTTGTTATACCTAACTTCCCATAAAGTTAGTATAACTCTTAAGCTTTTGTTTTAAAAACCAAATATTTATCTTACATTAAAAATGATCGATATTCTTTTGAAATGTTTTGATTCTTTATTATTAGGAGCTTAAGCGTGAGGCATTCTGTAAGTATTATTCAGCTTAAGTCAAAGACATTGCGTAGTTATTATTCGATTAACACGTATGCGTCACCGTACTATATATATATTGTAAAATATCATGCTTTAGGAAGAACCACATACATACCGTGAAAACCACCTGCAAGTTGAATATGTCGCGAGAAGTCGACCTATAATAGTCACAGACATCTATCAAAGACTACTCTGAAGGTCATTCTAAGCAGAGGGTTCACAATTCTACGGAAAGTCGGGCAGACTTCCCTGCAGGTGAGCTATATAAGTCTCTGCTGCGAAAGCGATCCATGTAAATGCAGTTTGATTATTCTTCTTTTAAACCGCCCTACTGTGATATGATTCAATTCTATACGTGATATTCTTCTAAGTATTTATACTTATTCTTATACTACTACGATGAAGTATTCTCTAATTCAAAGAGGTTAGGATTAGTTACCTCGGTAAGCCCAATAATATCCTAGATAAAGTCGCTGAGCAAGGTTTAGCTCACAAGTTATGCGCTCAGGTAGCTCGAGAAACCTTAGAAGTTCTTCACTTCTACAAAGGACTAAGGGATTTGGGCTAGGGTATTTTGGGCATTATAACAATACTAGAAGACAACTTTTCTACCAAGGGAGGGGTAGATTTCGGCTAGGCTAGGGGGTAGGCCTCTACCAAACTTCCTGAGGAGGGGAGTGTTGGGCGAAAGAGCTACAAAGGGAGAGGAGAGGATTTTCAAGACTTGGAAAGATTTGTGGATGAAGAACTCTTCATCTCTAAGGGGTATTTATAGGTCGAAGTGGCCAACCAATGGCCAAGATTAAGACAAGTGCAAGGCAAGTGTAGGGTGAGGATTAACTATACACAAATATCCTACCAACTCCTGACTTGTGCCTGAGGCACAAAAAGCGTGCTCGCGTTGTCCAAATCGTCCAAATGGGCGATTTCAAGTCCATCAATTGGAGGTGACAAGTGTCGCCCTCCGTTGGTCCAAAATGTTTCGTCTCTCGGAAAAATCCGCAAAAATTAGAAATGGCATGGCGGAATTTACCTACGAAAGCGTGGAAACGTTTCGTCGGAAAACTATTCGTTTTGTGAGTTGTGCCAAAAAAAAAACGTTTTGCCTAAACTTTAAGGCTAGACTTTTTGTACGTATTCCCTTACGTACATACTCTGGAAATACGGGGTATAACAAGTGTCGTACTAACTTGGGAGATTGTTATTCTTGCGGCCAACAGGGCCATCTGGCGAGAGACTGTCAGGAGCCGAGTGCGGTAGGATAGCACAGTCTGAGGATTAGTTGCGGGTTCTTCACCTTCCATAGCTAGGCAGGATGTTCATACACCGGCATGCCACGGTAGAGGTCGCGGTGGAAGTTCCCAGCTTTAGCGGTCCTTTGAACCGCCTATTTTCAGGTATATCCTTAACCCTCTAGAGTTTTGTATGTATTGATGTTTTGATGATGTGTTTAGTCTTATGTTCGGATAGCTTTGTGCTAAAGTGTGATTTAAAAACCTGGTTAGTGAAAAAGGGTAAGCCTGGGGGTGAGGAAATGATGAACCTTAGAATATTACAGTTGAGACCTTAGATGTAAGGCCGTCTTGAGTACAAGATTTTGCGGGTGATCTTTGTCAGAATATGTAAGTATATGTGGAGTAATTGTGGGAAAATTCCTTGGGTAGTGTAAAATGGAAGTGGTAGCTTTCATGACTTGAATAGATAAGATTGTTCCGGATCGGGAAACAAGAGCTTGATGCGTTAAGTGGGTCGGGTTGGGGCCATGTTGCGGGCCAACCCGCGGCCTGTTTCGAGGTGGGGTCAGCTCTGGGTGGTCCCGCCAGGTGGTAGGGTCACGAGGGTGCTAGGCCCAAGTTTAGATGACCATCGTATGAGTTCGTAGATATGTTCGACCAGAAGCGGATCGTGAAGGCCGGGAATGGCATTAAGGAAGATTGAGGCTAGTAAGATGACCAAGTTTGGAGGTGGTGACTCCAAAGTTTTGGGAACTGAAGTGTGGTACGTATACTAGAAGAGTTCAAGTGTTCGAGAAGGGCACGACGAGTAAGGAAGGAAGAGAACGTGTGTTATTTCGTGGCCAGGTGTGGCGTTGGCAACTTGTTAGAGGAACTTTATCGTTACCCGTCTTGAGAAGGAACATTCGGGACGAATGTTTCTAAGGAGTGGAGAATGTTATACCCCGTATTTCCAGAGTATGTACGTGAGGACGTACGTAGAAAAGTTTGAGCCTTAAAGTTAGGCTAGGATCGAAATTTGGGCACAAGTACCAAAAAAAATCGTTTTTCGACGAAACGTTTTACTAGACTTGCGAAGGGAAAATTCCGGCTATGTCATTTATAATTTTTGCGGATTTTTCCGAGAGACGAAACATTTTGGACCAACGGGAGGGTGACATGTGTCACCCTCACATTGGGAGAAATTGGGGCGGCAAGTTGGACGACTTGGAGCATGTAGTTGGTAGGATATTTTGTGCAAGTTGGTTTGGTAGATGGATAAGGTACACATGGTTAAATCTTGACCTTACACTTGCATGACACTTGGCTTGATCTTGGCCATTGGTTGACCATTACTTGACCTATAAATACCCCCCTTGTTGAAGAGTTATTTCATCCACACTTGAGCAATTTCCAAGCCTCAAATACTCCCTCCCCCTTGTGGTAGTTCGTCCGCCACACCCTCCCCCTTTGTTGGGCCTTGTGGCCGAGAGGGTACCCCCCCCCCTAGCCTAGTTGGTTTCGTTTAATACCCCCCTTTTTGTGGTATAGAAATACTCTCCTAGTATTGTTATAATGCCAAAATACTCTAGCCCTTATACCTTGTAGTATTCCAAAAGTTACCCCTATACGAAAAGCCCAGAAATACTATTATACTTCCTTTAGCCACTAAACGAAACCCTAGGGAAAAATCTCCATAATTGGTTGGAGTACTAAGTAGAAGTTGTGTAGAACTTCTAAGAGTTGTTTGGAGCGGATTGGAGCGCACGGAGTAGGAGCTAAACCTTGCTCAGGATCGACTTTAAACTTGGATAATTTTGGGCTCATCGAGGTAAATACTACTGTCCTTCTATTGTAATTGGAAATTACATACCGTAGTAGTGTTGAAATGAATATAAGATTCATAGAAGAGAATTGAACTGTAATAGAAGGATATTCTGAGAAAAGACTTGAGCGAAATCACATCGAAGAATATTAAAGTAGAAGATTAAGCGTACTTACATAGAATTTGTATTCTGATGGTGATAACCTTTATTGGTTGAATGTTCTGCGGGTAGCATGAACTACTTGGAAGGTGGACAAGGCTAGCCGGGTTATAGCCGTGGAGCGTTTTGCTTATAGTCGATAATCGTCGCGAGGTATGTGATTCTTCCTATACTCTTGAGCATGAAGTATTTTAAAGGAATATATATATATAGTACGGTAGACGTACGTGTGGCAATGTCTTTTGACTTAAGCCTGAATAATAAGAATCTTGAAGTATTTTAAAGGAATATATATAGTACGGTAGACGTACGTGTGTTAACTGAATGTAGTGTTACGACAATGTCTTTTGACTTAAGCCTGAATAATAAAGAATCTTGAAGTATTTCAAAAGAATTAAGAAACCTTTTTGAAAGAAGAGTAATACTTGGTTTTGAAAACATAAGAGTTATACTAGCTTTATGGGAAGTTAGGTATAACGTCTTAAGAGAGATAAAGAGAATGGTTTACTGATTTTTAGAAGTTAAGAGACTTGATCTTAAAAGATAAGAGACTTGACTTGAATGAATTAATATGAATTTTGTGTGAAACCTCATTCGTGAGTAATGAGTACTTGGTTTTAAAAGGAGAAATGTTTCTTGATTTGAAATCAGAATGAGTATCGACAAACCACTGCAGCGTTAATAAAGGAAAATGTATTGAATAATGAAGTATTATTTAAACCAGTAGAAACCTCCATCTGCATAGAAACTAAGATGAGACAAAATGATATTACATTTCCTAGATCATGGCTGCTTAATAAGATTGTTTATAAACAAGAATAAACTGCTCACACATATGGCATATGTTACTCAATTGTTTTAAAAGAGATTAAGACATTGAACTATGAAACTTTTCTAAAATAAAGAGACTTGAGTAATTGAAATTAGGCAAACTGGAACTTTAGGGAAAAGAAATGCATTGTTTTGTCTTAAATTTGTTTAAAACATAAAGTGTTATAACAACTTTATGGGAAGTTAGTTATAACGACTTTATGAGAACAAAAGAAGGGTTTTATCATTGCTTTTAATGTGGTAACTTAACTTTAAAAAGAGAAGTGTTTTGGTCCAAAAAGAAGGCATGGTATTGCCTTAATTTGGTTTTAAAAAGGAAAGTATGGAAGTTGTTTTGGTTTACTTAAAAAGATGTAAGTCACTCTATTTTTATACTAAGAGTATCGGGTGACTTTTATAAAAGGAATGGATCTCTTAAAAGGAATTTAACGTACGTAGTACTTTAGGGTTAAAACCCGGACTTTGACATAAAATGAAAGTACCTTGAGTTGTGTATAACTTGCCTATGCTTGTTGTTGTGAAACTTTCCTATGCTTGTTGTGATAGCCTTTGTTGTGCAAGAATTGTGTTTCTACTACCGCGTCTCTCGATGGAGGGCCGGTTGACTTGTTGTGAACTTACTTGGGCGTCTGGCGGTGTGGAGAATTCCGCAGATGCGCTCGCGTTGATAGTGTTATTCCATGGATTAGCTCTCCGTGAGGTTTCTTCTTGTTGACGCTTGGTACACGGTGGTCGTCTTTCGTACTTGCCGTCTCGTGGTGATTCGGCCTTGGTACAGTAGTTAGCCCTCGCACTTGCCGTTCGGTGTAGTGTGAAGTCTCGTGATCTGACGCTAGTACACAGTAGTTAGCCTCGTACTTGCCGGTCGACTCGTGGCGGCCTTGGTATCCGGTAGTCGGCTTCGTACTTGCCAGTGTCGAACCGTGGTTTGGTTGTATAGTATTGTTAGTGCGGCTTTGGCATGGTAGGACTTGGTGTTGGTGTACTTCTTGGTGTTATCATATAATATCTGCCGTGATGAGGAAAGGTATTCCACGGGCATGATTGATGTTGTGGGCGTGAGACCCATATTTATATTTGAGTAATGACTTGGAGGCGTGAGTCACGACTTGATATAATCTGTTATATGTGTATCTTGTAGTTTGGTTATCATACATGTCTCTGCTTTATATAGACTATTATGATTTCATTCTGATATTCTGATTTCACATACTTAGTACTGTTATCTTGACCTCCTTGGTGCTGCGTTCATGCGCGGTAAGTCGTCATTTGTCGATCCTGCGTTTAGGATCACATTTGGCGTATTGGTAGCTCGTTCCTTGGAGGCTTATCTTTGGTATGTTACCACAGTGCAGTAGATTCTTGTACATTCGGGGTATGGCGGGGCCACTGTCCGTCATAGTTGTTGTATAAATCTTAAGTGCATGCTTTGTTGTGGCGGGGTTGTAAGATTAAAGCTATTCAACTTTGTAATTATATATATCTTAGAAAGACGATTTTCTTTCGGGTAAAATGTGTCTCATTTCACATTTTGTTTCATGTATTGTTTTTATGTTACGCTTAATATGATGTATGACTACTTGGGTGCCCGGGTAAGGCACGATCCGCGAGCAGGTTCGGTCGTGACAAAAGTGGTATCGAGCGATTAATCCTCGGAAAGTGTCTGACCGTGTCTAGTAAGTCTTGATTATCGGTGTGTTGTGCACCACATCTATAATCGGAGAATTGCAGGACATTTAGGATTAGTTCCCATTCTTCTCATTACGAGATCGTGCCTTAGAGGTGTGATAAGTTGGACCCTCCAGCGTGCCGTTTTACGATTATGCCTCGCGTAGCAACCGGGCCCGAAGGGCAAAGCGGCGAAGGAGGCTGCGAGTAGAAGCGGTAGTCTCTACGAGACCACGATACACGAGCCTCGGTCCGCGATGCAGGCGAGAAGAGATGGGTTACAAGAGTGGGCCCGATTAATGGCGAGGTTGTGGCGGACTTGAGGATAAGTGGGCCGGCGCAGTTCGATGCGCGATGGTTCACCCTAGATCGAGATAGTTCGAGGCTACGGGATTTTATGAGTTGTAGGCGCGAGTTTTATGGGTTGAGGCACGAGGATGATCGCGAGTTCATCCGGCGATTCTGACGGATCGTGAGTGATCAAGGCCTCGGAGACCGAGTCGGTGGTCTAAGGTTCGCATCGGCTGCGTGATACCGCATGATCGGCGGTTTGATTCTTGGAGGCTGTCGGGAGATCATGCACTTCCGGTGTATGGAACGAGTTCTCGAGGCCTTTCTTGCACATTTCTTGCCGCGGATGAGGAGGGCTCGGGTAAACAGATTTTTGGTGTTGCGGCGAAGCAGGCGTGCGGTTCGGGAGTACAATGTGGAGATCGACTCATTGGCGTGCGTCCGCGTTAGTAGCTAGTATGGAGGATCGAGTGCACCGATATGTTCTGAGGGCTCGATGATTGCCTAGCGAGAAAGTTGTTGGTGTAGCTCTTGACGAGCATGGACATTGCCGCATGCGAGCTTATGCACTTGGATGTGAGGCGGAGAAATCGACGGAATGACCAGTGTCACGACCGAACCGGGCGTGGTGGTGCCTTACCCCGGGCACCCTAGTGATACAACATCAGAGTAATCAGCGGAACATAAGACGATAACATGAAATAACAAGAAGTATGAAACAATAGTCTGAGAAAACTTGCCTTGCGGCATATATATATAAATCAATTTAAAACCGAACAGTTACATCCCATTACAGATGGAAAAGTGAGTAAAAACGGGGGAAGTGCTGCCCAATTTTCCGTAGAATTAGAGGACTTTTTATTGGTATAAGTCTTCAGTGGTAAGAAAGGTTTGATAAAAGTACTATGACCGTTTTAGGAGTGGAGTACTACGTGTGGCGTGATCTACTTGGCTTAAGGAGTAGCCGACGGGTTGAAGTACTTGGAGCGTTTTGCTAGTTATCGATGTCGTCGCGAGGTATGTGAACCTCTTCCTATCTGTTCTAGCATGATTGTTGTGAACTATGTAGTACGGTAGACGTACGTGTGCTAAACGAGTTTTGGTTGGTTTAAAACATATAGTGTTATAATAGCTTTATGGGAAGTTAGTTATAACGACTTTATGTAAGTAATAAAATGATTTATTGATTTTAGAAAGTTAAGAGACTTGATCTTAAAAGATAAGAGACTTAACTTATAAATGACGTTTTATGAAATGTTAAGGACTATGAATTTTGTTAAAAAGTTGTGAAACCTCATTCGTGAGTAATGAGTACTTGGCTTTTAAAGAATAATGTATTCTTGATTTGGAAATGAGAATAAGTATCGAACAAACCATTGCAGCGTTAATAAAGGAGATGTATTGACTAATTGTTATTAAAACCGGTAGAAACCTCCATCTGCATAGAAGCTAAGATAAGACAAAGCGTATTACATTTCCTAGATCATGCATTTGTAACAAGATTGTTATAAACAAGAATAAACGGCTCACATAAGACTTATATTACTCAATTGTTTTAAAAGAGATTAAGACTATGAGTTATGAAACCTTTCTAAAATAAGAGACTTGAGCATTTGAAATTAGGCAAACTTGAGCGTTTGGAAAATAATGTTGTTACTTGATTTTACAAAGGAATTGTTACAGTTTACTTAAAAATGTGAGTCACTCTGTTTTTAATACTACGAATTATCGGGTGACCTTTATAAAAGAATTGGATCTTTTAAGGAATTTAACGTCACGTAATACTTTGGGGTTAGAACACGGCCTTGGCGTAAAATGGAAGTACTTCAAGTTGTGTGTAGCGCCTATGTTTGCGTGTGATAGCCTTGTTGTGCAAATCTTGTATTTATACCACCGCGTCTCGATGGAGGGTGGTGATGCATTATGTATGATTCTTTATCGAGTCCGTGAGATGGTAGACACGTATTCCACGATTCTTTATCGAGTCCCATGAGATGGGCGAGACACGTATTCCACGATTCTTTATCGAGTCCCATGAGATGGGCGAGACACGTATTCCACGATTCTTTATCGAGTCCCATGAGATGGCGAGACACGTATTCCACCTGATTCTTTATCGAGTCCCATGAGATGGGCCGAGACACGTATTCCACCTGGTTCTTTATCAAGTCCCATGGGATGGGCCGAGACACGTATTCCACACGATTTATACCTACACTGCCGGCAGTGAGGAAGGAGTTCCACGGGCATGAGGGATGAATTTGAGGGCGTGAGTCCCTGACTTGACATGACTACTTTTATGTTGTAAACTGTAGTTTGGTTATCATACATGTCTCTGTTTTATATAGTATCATGATTTCATTCTGATATTTGATTTCACATACTTGGTACTGTTATCTTGACCTCGCCCTTGAGGCTGCGTTAAATCCGCGAGTAGAAGTACATCGGTTGTGGATCCTCGCTCATAGGATCACGATTCGGCGTATTAGGAAGCCCGTTTCTCGGAGGCTTATCTTTTGGTATGTTACCACGAGTTTGTAGGTTCTTGTACATTGAGGGGTATGGCGGGGCCTGTCCGTCATAGTTGTTATCCTTCTTAGAAGTCATGAAATCTTATTGTGGCGAGTTTGTAAAAGGATAAGCTGTTCGGGTTTTTATGTATATATCTGAGGCAAGCTATTTTGGTTGCTTTGTTTATTTATCATGTCTCTTGTTTCATGTTTATGTTTTTATTTCCGATTTTCTCGATGTTGTATCACGAGGGTGCGAGGTAAGACACGATCCACGGGCCGGTTGGTCGTGACAAAAGTGGTATCGAAGCGATTAGTCCTCGGAAAGTGTCTACGACCGTGTTTAGTAAGTCTTGATTATCGGTGTGTTGTGCACCACATCTATAATCGAGAGGCTGCGAGACATTTAGGATTGATTTCCATTCTTCTCATTACGAGATCGTGCCTTAGATGTGTTGTCGATTGGACTCCTTCCGGCGTATTCTCATGTGCGATTATGCCTCGCGCCAGCAATCGGGGCCCGGAGGCGAGCGGCGAGAAAGGCTGCGAGTGGAGTAGGCGGTCTCACCGAGGCCACAATACGAGATGTCGGACCGCGACAAGGAACATAGGAGATGGGTTACAAGAGATGGCGATTATTGGCGGGATAGTGGCAAGGCACGAGGATAAATTTGGATCGCAGCAATTCCGATGCCGTAGTACCGTAGTTCACCCGAGAGCGGATAGTTTGAGGCTGCGGGACTTTTTGAGCTGACCGCTTGAGTTCTATGGGTCGAGGCACGAGGATGATCCGCGAGAGTTCATCCGGCGATTCTGACGGATCGTAAAGTGATCAAGGCCTCGGAGACCGAGTCGGTGGTCTAGGTTCGCATCGGTGCGTGATACCGTGATCGTGGTTTTGATCGTGGGAGCTGTCGGGAGAGCATGACTTCCGGTGTATGGAGCGAGTTCTGAGGCCTTTCTTGCACATTTCTTGCCCGCGGATGAGGAGGGCTCGGGTAAACAATTTTTGGTGTTGCGGCGAGCAGGCGTCACGGTTCGGGAGTACAATGTGAGTTCGACTCATTGGCGTCGTCCCCGCGTTAGTAGCTAGTATGGAGGATCGAGTGCCGATATATTCTGAGGCTCGATGATTGCCTAGCGAGAAAGTTGTTGGTGTAGCTCTTGACCGAGCATGGACATTGCCGCATGCGAGCTTATGCACTTGGATGTGAGGCGGAGAAATCGGCGGAATGACGAAGTGTCACGACGAACCGGGCGTGGTAGTGCCTTACCGGGCACCCTAGTGATACAACATCGAGTGTCAGCGGAACATAAGGCGATAACATGAAATAACAAGAAGTATGAAACAATAGTGCGAGAAAACTTGCCTTGCGGCGTATATATATAAATCAATTTAAAACCGACGATTCATCCCATTCTGGATGGAAAAGTGAGTAAAAGCGGGAAGTCTTGCCAATTTTCCGTAGAATTAGAGGACTTTTTATTGGTATAAGTCTTGATGGTAAGAAAGGTTTGATAAAAGTACTATGGCCGTTTTAGGGTGGAGTACTACGTGTGGCGTGATCTACTTGGCTTAAGGAGTAGAAGCGGGTTGAAGTACTTGGGCGTTTTGCTAGTTATCGTGTCGTCGCGAGGTATGTGAACCTCTTCCTATCTGTTCTAGCATGATTGTTGTGAACTATGTAGTACGGTAGACGTACGTGTGCTAAACGAGTTTTGGTTGGTTTAAAACATATAGTGTTATAATAGCTTTATGGGAAGTTAGTTATAACGACTTTATGTAAGTAATAGAATGATTTATTGATTTTAGAAAGTTAAGAGACTTGATCTTAAAAGATAAGAGACTTAACTTATAAATGACGTTTTATGAAATGTTAAGGACTATGAATTTTGTTAAAAAAGTTGTGAAACCTCATTCGTGAGTAATGAGTACTTGGCTTTTAAAGAATAATGTGTTACTGATTTCGGAAATGAGAATAAGTATCGAACAAACCATTGCAGCGTTAATAAAGGAGATGTATTGACTAATTGTTATTAAAACCAGTAGAAACCTCCATCTGCATAGAAGCTAAGATAAGACAAAACTGTATTACATTTCCTAGATCATGGCTGCTGTAACAAGATTGTTATAAACAAGAATAAACGGCTCACACATAAGACTTATATTACTCAATTGTTTTAAAAGAGATTAAGACTATGAGTTATGAAACCTTTCTAAAATAAGAGACTTGAGCATTTGAAATTAGGCAAACTTGAACGTTTGGAAAATAATGTTGTTACTTGATTTTACAAAGGGAATTGTTCTGGTTTACTTAAAAATGTGAGTCACTCTGTTTTTAATACTACGGGTATCGGGTGACCTTTATAAAAGAATTGGATCTTTTTAAGGAATTTAACGTACGTAATACTTTGGGGGTTAGAACCTGGCCTTCGGCATAAAATGGAAGTACTTCAAGTTGTGTGTAACTGCCTATGTTTGCGTGTGATAGCCTTGTTGTGCAAATCTTGTATTTCTATACCAGCGTCTCTCGATGGAGGGTCGGTGATCATTATGTATGATTCTTTATCGAGTCCCGTGAGATGGTGAGACACGTATTCCACGATTCTTTATCGAGTCCGTGAGATGGGCGAGACACGTATTCCACGATTCTTTATCGAGTCCCATGAGATGGGCGAGACACGTATTCCACGATTCTTTATCGAGTCCCAGAGATGGGCGAGACACGTATTCCACGATTCTTTATCGAGTCCCGTGAGATGGGCGAGACACGTATTCCACAGTTCTTTATCAAGTCCCATAGGATGGGCGAGACACGTATTCCACGATTTATACCTACTGGCTGGCGGTGAGGAAGGAGTTCCAGGCGTGAGGATGAATTTGAGCGTGAGTCACGACTTGACATGACTACTTTTATGTTGTAAGCGTAGTTTAGTTATCATACATGTCTCTGTTTTATATAGTATCATGATTTCATTCTGATATTCGATTTCACATACTTGGTACTGTTATCGACCTCGCCGAAGTGCGTTAATGCCGCGGTAGAGTACATCGGTTGTGGATCCTCGCTCATAGGATCACGATTCGTATTAGGAAGCCCCGTTTCTCGGAGGCTTATCTTTTGGTATGTTACCACAGTGCAGAGGTTCTTGTACATTCGGGGTATGGCGGGGCCCTGTCCGTCATAGTTGTTATCACTTCTTAGAAGTCTGTAATCTTGTTGTGGCGAGTTTGTAAAGGATAAGCTGTTGGGTTTTTATGTATATATCTGAGCAACTATTTTGGTTGCTTTGTTTATTTATCATGTCTCTTGTTTCATGTTTATGTTTTTATTTCATTGATTTTCTCGATGTTGTATCACGAGGGTGCGAGGTAAGACACGATCCACGGGCCGGTTGGTCGTGACAAAAGTGGTATCGAGCGATTAGTCCTCGGAAAGTGTCTACAGACCGTGTTTAGTAGAGTCTTGATTATCGGTGTGTTGTGCACCACATCTATAATCAGGAGGCTGCAGGACATTTAGGATTGATTTCCATTCTTCTCATTCTGAGATCGTGCCTTAGAGCTGTGTTGTCAGTTGGACTCTTACGGCGTATTCTCATGTGCGATTATGCCTCCGCGCAAGGCAATCGGGGCCCGGGAGGCGAGCGGCAGAAAGGCTGCGAGTGGAGTAAGCGGTCTCTGCGAGGCCACAATACGAGGCGTCGGACCGCGACAAGGAACATAGGAGATGGGTTACAAGGAGATGGCGATTATTGGCGGGATAGTGGCAAGGCACGAGGATAGGTGGATCACGGCAATTCGATGCCATTAGTACCGTAGTTCACGAGAATGGATAGTTTGAGGCTGCGGGACTTTTGGCTGCGACGCGAGTTATGGGTCGAGGCACGAGGATGATCCGAGGAGTTCATCCCAGCGATTCTGATGGATCGTGAGTGATCAAGCTTGGAGACCGAGTCGGTGACGCCGGTTCCACATCGGTTGCGTGATCTGCCGATCATTGGTTTGAATCATGGGAGCTGTCGAGGAGCATGCGCTCCCAGCGGTTTAAGGCGAGTTCTCAAGGCATTTCTTGCACATTTCTTGCCTCGCAGATGAGGAGGGCTCGGGCCAGATTTTTGGCGTTAAAGCGGGCCGGCGTGCGGTTAGGGAGTACAACGTGGAGTTTGACTTCGTTGGCTCGGTATGTCCCGCTTTAGTGACATATATGGAGGGCCAGTGCACCGCCACGTCACGGGCTCGATGACTATTTGGCGGAGGCTTGTTCGAGTAGCTCTTGTAGGGCATGGACATTGCCGCATGCGAGCTCATGCACTAGGATGTGAGGCACGGAGAGGTCAGCGGAATGGCCGGATCGGCGAGAAAAAGGCGAGCAGCAGGTCCTTTGGTAACTTGCGAGCGCCTCGTGGCGAGCTAGTTATGCACCTCCGCCCGATCTGGTGGTACTCCGCGATCTTGGGGCGTTCGGGTATTCGGGAGATGGTGAGCTCGGGCTTACGGTTCACGGTATCGTGGGTTCTAGATCGGGTTCATGTTTCCCTTAGTGTACGATCGGCGGCGTCGTCGGGAATGTCGTCTTTTATCGGTGCTTGTTTTACTGCGGCCCATCGGGGCCATGTGACGAGAAAATGTCCTAATAGGAAGGATCTGCAGCAGGACTCGACCTACGGGTCGATGGCGAGTTCATCACCTTACTGACTATGCGCCTGCGAGGCCTATAATTAGAGTGAAGCGGTAGATACAGTATATCCTTAACCTACAGAGATTTGTATATGTGATAAGATGAGTACATTTTAAGTGTTATGTTCAGATAGCATTATGTTAAATTGTGATTTAGAGGCACAGTTAGAAAAGGGTAAGTGCGGGGCGAGACAATTGTGAGCCTTAGAATTTATATGATTAGGACCTTGGATGCAAGGCCGTCTTGAGTGGGTGATTTTACGGTTAGTATTTGTGAAATACTTGAGCTGCGTGAAAAATATTGTGAGATAATTGCATGAGGGTGTGAGATGGAAGTGGTAGCTTCGTGGCGTAAATTAG
Source organism: Przewalskia tangutica (assembly GCA_029844215.1). NCBI lineage: Eukaryota > Viridiplantae > Streptophyta > Magnoliopsida > Solanales > Solanaceae > Przewalskia > Przewalskia tangutica. The sequence goes on from CM056727.1 coordinate 75,154,351, forward strand.
TAGGATTGTTCGGATCGGGAACAAGAGTTTGTACGATTAGGGTCGGGTTGAGGGCCATTTGCGGGTCAACCCGCAGCCCGAATGAGGTGGGGTCGATTCGAGGTGGTCAGCCAGGTTGTAGGGTCACGAGGGTGCTAGGCCCAAGTTTAGGTAACCATTATGCGAGTTCGTGGATCGTTCGACCAGAATCGGATCGTGAAGGCGGAAATGGCCTTAAAAGAATTTGAGGCGATAAGATGACCAAGTTTGGAGGTAGTGACTCAAGGTTTTGGAAAGCTAGCGATGACGGAAATATGGTACGTGTACTAGAAAGAGTTCGGGTGTACGAGAAAGGTACGACGAGTAAGAAAGGAAGCGAACATGTGTTAAGAGAATGGAAGTGATCATTTTTTTGTGAAGTGAAGGTGCGATGAGAGTATCCTTTGGACCGAGTGAGAGTTAGTGTTGTTTTACATCTTAGAGGTGATTCCTCGTTAGTTTGGATTTGGGTTTGGCGTATGTGATATTATGGCCATGTGTGGCATAATTGGTTTGTAAAGTATAGTAGTGAAGACTATACCGGTAGCATGTGTGTTTTGGAGACTTAGAAGGAACATTCGGGACGAATGTTTCTAAGGAAGAATGTTATACCCGTAGTTCCAGGTATGTATGTGAGGGCGTGCGTGCGAGAATCGACATTAATATTGGAAAGAAAGAAAGATGTGATTTTTCGCGGAAAAGTTTCGGGTTTTGTGAAGGAAAAGGTTCGTTGATGGGGTGGATTCCCAGTTTGGTATTAGGGCTTCTTGAATTATATTAGAATTATGGAATTTTATTTAGGAATTGGTCACGTGGGGCCACGGGAGAAATTCTGATTTTGTGGGGCCCACTTTGTTTTCGAGATTTTGGCCTTTATGGATATTTTCGGAAGATGAAATATTTTGGACGGGTAGAAGGGCGACACGTGTCACCCCCTAGGTGGCTCTTGGCCGAAATGTGCTAGCCAAGTGGCAAGACAAGTGGCCAAGTCTTGCTAGATATTTTTGTGTGGACAAGTGGCTTGTGGGACCCACACACACTTGTCCCCAATCTCAACCACACACTTGCCTTCATCCTAGCCCTTGGTTGTCCTATATATGCACCCTTTGTTGATGAAATCTTGCACACTTAGATATTTCAAGACTTGAGAAAGATGTTCATCTCCCTCCCTCTCTCCTAGCTCTCGTCGAACAACCCCCCTCTCTAACCAAACCTTGTTCAATAATTCCTAAACTCCTAAGTGTTCTTCCCTAGTGTATTAGGAAGACTATTAACCAAAAGTTGGAAAAGATTTCACCTCCCTAGCCACAAAGGCCACCTTGGCCGAGAGCTCTTGGAGAGGAAAACCTAAGTGTTCTTCACTTGTTTAAGTTAGTTCTTGAAGAGATGATGGTGAGGAGCTTCTTAGGGTGATTTGTGGTGGTTTGTAACATAAATATTGGAGCTAAGACTTGCTTGGAACGACATTAAGTTCTTGGAAAATTTTTGGGCATTTTGAGGTAGTGAATCTTAAACCTCTTTGTGAATTGGTCATTATACATATATTATATGTATATTATGGATTATGTAAAATATGGAGTAAAGTTTGGAAGAGTTGGATCTTGTTAACTTGTTAAAAGAAAAGATTGGTCGTTTTCCATTAAAATGGTAAAAACGTATCTTACTGGTGAAGAAGTAATTAACAAAGTAACTATAACTTATATTAAGAATGGAAATATAAGTTGGATGACTAATGAGTAAATTGGATAAGTAAAATGGACAAAGTTGGCCAAGGACCCCAACTTAAGGACTGTATTTACTTTGGACTGTATTTACATTGGACTGTATTTACATTTACATTAAGGAAGATTTTTCAATCGCGTTAGGTTGGTAGCGTAATCCCTTCTTTTACTTATTGTTATTATGGGCGTGATAGTAAACGCGTTACCGTTTGGGCGTGTAATCCCTTCTTTATGTTGTTTAATTATTACGCCTTATATATATATGGTATATATATTACGGTTATTCGGGCCTTGGAGAAAGATGGAAAAGTGAGTAAAAGCGGAAGTGCTTTACGATTTTAGTAGAATTAGAGGACTTTTTATTGGTATAAGTCTTCAATGGTAAGAAAGGTTTGATAAAAGTACTATGACCGTTTTAGGAGTGGAGTACTACGTGTGGCGTGATCTACTTGGCTTAAGGAGTAGCCGATGGGTTGAAGTACTTGGAGCGTTTTGCTAGTTGTCGGTAATCGTCGCGAGGTATGTGAACCTCTTCCTATCTGTTCTAGCATGATTGTTGTGAACTATGTAGTGCGGTGAGCGTCGTGTGCTAAACGAGTTTTGGTTGGTTTAAAACATATAGTGTTATAATAGCTTTATGGGAAGTTAGTTATAACGACTTTATGTAAGTAATAGAATGATTTATTGATTTTAGAAAGTTAAGAGACTTGATCTTAAAAGATAAGAGACTTAACTTATAAATGACGTTTTATGAAATGTTAAGGACTATGAATTTTGTTAAAAAGTTGTGAAACCTCATTCGTGAGTAATGAGTACTTGGCTTTTAAAGAATAATGTATTACTGATTTCGGAAATGAGAATAAGTATCGAACAAACCATTGCAGTGTTAATAAAGGAGATGTATTGACTAATTGTTATTAAAACCCGGTAGAAACCTCCATCTGCATAGAAGCTAAGATAAGACAAAGCGTATTACATTTCCTAGATCATGGCTGCTGTAACAAGATTGTTATAAACAAGAATAAACGGCTCACACATAAGACTTATGTTACTCAATTGTTTTAAAAGAGATTAAGACTATGAGTTATGAAACCTTTCTAAAATAAGAGACTTGAGCATTTGAAATTAGGCAAACTTGAACGTTTGGAAAATAATGTTGTTACTTGATTTTACAAAGGGAAGTGTTCTGGTTTACTTAAAAATGTGAGTCACTCTGTTTTTAATACTACGGGTATCGGGTGACCTTTATAAAAGAATTGGATCTTTTTAAGGAATTTAACGTACATAATACTTTGGGGGTTAGAACCTGGCCTTCGGCATAAAATGGAAGTACTTCAAGTTGTGTGTAATTGCCTATGTTTGCGTGTGATAGCCTTGTTGTGCAAGTACTGTATTTCTATACCACCGCGTCTCTCGATGGAGGGTCGGCTGATCTGTTATGTATGATTCTTTATCGAGTCCCATGAGATGGGCCGAGACACGTATTCCACCTGATTCTTTATCGAGTCCCATGAGATGGGCCGAGACACGTATTCCACCTGATTCTTTATCGAGTCCCGAGATGGGGCGAGACACGATTCCCACGATTCTTTATCGAGTCCGTGAGATGGGCGAGACACGTATTCCACGATTCTTTATCGAGTCCCAGAGATGGGCGAGACACGTATTCCACTGGTTCTTTATCAAGTCCCATGGGATGGGCGAACACGTATTCCACACGATTTATACCTAGGCTGGCGGTGAGGAAGGGATTCCACGGCGTGAGGATGGTGAGGCGTGAGTCACGACTTGACATGACTACTTTTATGTTGTAAGCGTAGTTTGGTTATCATATATGTCTCTGTTTTATATAGTGTCATGATTTCATTCTGATATTTGATTTCACATACTTGGTACTGTTATCGACCTCCTTGGGCTGCGTTAAATGTCGCGGTAGAAATCATCGATTGTGGATCCTCGCCATAGGATCACGATTCGTATTAGGAAGCCCCGTTTCTCGGAGGCTTATCTTTTGGTATGTTACCACAGTGCAGCAGGTTCTTGTACATTGAGGGTATGGCGGGGCCTGTCCGTCATAGTTGTTATCACTTCTTAGAAGTCTGTAAAATGCTTATTATGGCGAGTTTGTAAAAAGGATAAGCGTTGGGTTTTATGTATATATCTGAGGCAAGCTATTTTAGTTGCTTTATTTATCATGTCTCTTGTTTCATGTTTATGTTTTTATTTCCTGATTTTCTCGATGTTGTATCACGAGGTGCGAGGTAAGACACGATCCACGGGCCGGTTGGTCGTGACAAAAGTGGTATCGAGGCGATTAGTCCTCGGAAAGTGTCTACAGCACCGTGTTTAGTAGAGTCTTGATTATCGGTGTGTTGTGCACCACATCTATAATCGGAGGCTGCGGACATTTAGGATTGGTTTCCATTCTTCTCATTACGAGATCGTGCCTTAGATGTGTTGTCGGTTGGACTCCTCGGCGTATTCTCATGTGCGATTATGCCTCGCGCAAGGCAATCGGGGCCCGAGGCGAGGCGAGCAGCGAAGCTGCGAGTGGAGTAGGCGGTCTCACGAGGCCACAATACGAGACGTCGGACCGCGACAAGGAACATAGGAGATGGGTTACAAGGAGATGGCCCGATTATTGGCGGGATAGTGGCAAGGCACGAGGATAAGTGGATGCAGCAATTCGATGCCGGTAGTACCGTAGTTCACGAAGCGGATAGTTTGAGATGCGGGACTTTACAGTGCACGCGAGTTCTATGGGTCGAGGCACGAGGATGATCCGCGAGAGTTCATCCCAGCGATTCTGACGGATCGTGAGTGATCAAGCTTGGAGACGAGTCGGTGACGCCGGTTCGCATCGGTGCGTGATCTGCTGATCGGCGGTTTGATTCATGGGAAGCGTCGAGGAGCATGCGCTCCAGCCAGTTTAGGCGAGTTCTCAAGGCATTTCTTGCACATTTCTTGCCTCGCGGATGAGGAGGGCTCGGTAAACAGTTTTTAGCGTTAAAGCGAGCCGGCGTCTGGTTAGGAGTACAACGTGGAGTTTGACTCGTTGGCTCGGTATGTCCCGCTTTAGTAGCGATATGGAGGGCGAGTGCACCGCCACGTCAGGGCTCGATGACTATTTGGCGGAGGCTTGTTGGGTAGCTCTTGGTAGGGCATGGACATTGCCCGTGCGAGCTCATGCACTAGGATGTGAGCCTGAGAGGTCGGCGGAATGGCGGGATCAGCGAAAAAGGCGAGCAGCCGAGGTCCTTTGGTAACTTGCGAGGCGGACCGCCTCAGTGGCAGGCTAGTTATGCACCTCCGCCCGATGCAGGTGGTACTCGCGATCTTGGGGCGTTCGGGGTATTCGGGAGCTGGTCAGAGCTCCAGGGCTTCTGGTTCACAGGTATACGTGGGTTCTAGCCAGTCGGGTTCATGTTTCCCTTAGTGTGCACGATGCGGCATGCGTCATCCCGGGGAATGTCGTCTTTTTACTGGTGCTTGTTTTACCTGCGGCCATCAGGGCCATGTGACGAGAAACTGTCCTAATAGGAAGGATCTGGCGGTGGACTCGACTACGGGTCGATGGCGTGTTCATCACCTTCTGACTATCGCCTGCAGGGCAGGCCTATAATTAGAGTGAAGCGGTAGATACAGGTATATCCTTAACCCTCTAGAGATTTGTATATGTGATAAGATGAGTACATTTTAAGTGTTATGTTCAGATAGCATTATGTTAAATTGTGATTTAGAGGCCTGGTTAGAAAAAGGGTAAGTGCAGGGGAGACAATTGTGAGCCTTAGAATTTATATGATTAGGACCTTGGATGCAAGTAGTCTTGAGTGGGTGATTTTACGGTTAGTATTTGTCGAAATACTTGAACTGCGTGAAAAATATTGTGAGATAATTGCATGAGGGGTGTGAGATGGAAGTGGTAGCTTTCATGACGTAAATTAGTAGGATTGTTCCGGATCGGGGAACAAGAGTTTGGCACGATTAGGGGTCGGGTTGAGGGCCATTTGCGGGTCAACCCGCAGCTCAGAATGAGGTGGGGTCAGTTCGAGGTGGTCCCTCCAGGTGGTAGGGTCACGAGGGTGCTAGGCCCAAGTTTAGGTAACGATATGCGAGTTCGTGGATCGTTCGACCAGAATCGGATCGTGAAGGCGGAAATGGCCTTAAAGAATTTGAGGCGATAAGATGACCAAGTTTGGAGGTAGTGACTCGAGGTTTTGGAAAGCTATGGCGATGACGGAAATATGGTACGTGTACTAGAAAGAGTTCGGGTGTACGAGAAAGGGATGACGAGTAAGAAAAGAAGCGAACATGGGTTAAGTGGATGGAAGTGATCATTTTTTTTGTGAAGTGTAGGTGCGATGAGAGTATCCTTTGGACCAGGAGTGAGAGTTAGTGTTGTTTTACATCTTAGAGGTGATTCCTCGTTAGTTTGGATTTGGGTTTTGGCGTATGTGATATTATGGCCATGTGTGGCATAATTGGTTTTGTAAAGTATAGTAGTGAAGACTATCTGCGCGTGTGTGTTTTGGAGACTTAGAAGGAACATTCGGACGAATATTTCTAAGGGGAAGAATGTTATACCGTAGTTCGAGGTATGTATGTGAGGGCGTGCGTGCGAGAATACGACATTAATATTGGAAAGAAAGAAAGATGTGATTTTTCGCGGAAAAGTTTAGGGTTTTGTGAAGGAAAAAGGTTCGTTGATGGGAATTGGATTCCCAGTTTGGTATTAGGGCTTCTTGAATTATATTAGAATTATGGAATTTTATTTCGGAATTGGTCACGTGGGGCCACGGGAGAAATTCTGATTTTGTGGGCCCACTTTGTTTTGAGATTTTGGCCTTTATGGATATTTTGGAAGATGAAATATTTTGGGCGAGTAGAAGGCGACACGTGTCACCCCTAGGTGGCTCTTGGCCGAAATGTGCTAGCAGTGGCAAGCAAGTGGCCAAGTCTTGCTAGATATTTTTGTGTGGACAAGTGGCTTGTGGGACCCACACACACTTGTCCCCAATCTCAACCACACACTTGCCTTCATCCTAGCCCTTGGTTGTCCTATATATGCACCCTTTGTTGATGAAATCTTGCACACTTAGATATTTCAAGACTTGAGAAAGATGTTCATCTCCCTCCCTCTCTCCTAGCTCTCGTCGAACACCCCCCCTCTCTAACCTAACCTTGTCCAATAATTCCTAAACTCCTAAGTGTTCTTCCCTAGTGTATTAGGAAGACTATTAACCAAAAGTTGGAAAAGATTTCACCTCCCTAGCCACAAAGGCCACCTTGGCCGAGAGCTCTTGGAGAGGAAAACCTAAGTTTTCTTCACTTGTTTAAGTTAGTTCTTGAAGAGATGATGGTGAGGAGCTTCTTAGGGTGATTTGTGGTGGTTTGTAACATAAATATTGGAGCTAAGACTTGCTTGGAACGACATTAAGTTCTTGGAAATTTTTTGGGCATTTTGAGGTAGTGAATCTTAAACCTCTTTGTGAATTGGTCATTATACATATATTATATGTATATTATGGATTATGTAAAATATGGAGTAAAGTTTGGAAGAGTTTGATCTTGTTAACTTGTTAAAAGAAAGGATTGACCGTTTGCCATTAAAATGGTAAAAACGTATCTTACTGGTGAAGAAGTAATTAACAAAGTAACTATAACTTATATTAAGAATGGAAATATAAGTTGGATGACTAATGAGTAAATTGGATAAGTAAAATGGACAAAGTTGGCCAAGGACCCCAACAGAATTTGTATTTACTTTGGACCGTATTTACTTTGGACTGTATTTACATTGGACTGTATTTACATTTCTGTTAAGGGGAAGATTTTTCAATCGCGTTCCGGTTGGGCGCGTAATCCCCTTCTTTTACTTATTGTTATTATGGAGGCGTGATAGTAAACCGCGTTATCGTTTGCGCGTGTAATCCCCTTCTTTATGTTGTTTAATTATTACGCCTTATATATATATGGTATATATATTACGGTTATTCGGGCCTTGGAGAAAGATGGAAAAGTGAGTAAAAGCGGAAGTCTTTTGATTTTCCGTAGAATTAGAGGACTTTTATTGGTATAAGTCTTGATGGTAAGAAAGGTTTGATAAAAGTACTATGACCGTTTTAGGAGTGGAGTACTACGTGTGGCGTGATCTACTTGGCTTAAGGAGTAGCCACGGGTTGAAGTACTTGGGCGTTTTGCTAGTTGTCGATGTCGTCGCGGTATGTGAACCTCTTCCTATCTGTTCTAGCATGATTGTTGTGAACTATGTAGTGCGGTGAGCGTCGTGTGCTAAACGAGTTTTGGTTGGTTTAAAACATATAGTGTTATAATAGCTTTATAGGAAGTTAGTTATAACGACTTTATGTAAGTAATAGAATGATTTATTGATTTTAGAAAGTTAAGAGACTTGATCTTAAAAGATAAGAGACTTAACTTATAAATGACGTTTTATGAAATGTTAAGGACTATGAATTTTGTTAAAAAAGTTGTGAAACCTCATTCGTGAGTAATGAGTACTTGGCTTTTAAAGAATAATGTGTTACTGATTTCGGAAATGAGAATAAGTATCGAACAAACCATTGCGTTAATAAAGGAGATGTATTGACTAATTGTTATTAAAACCGGTAGAAACCTCCATCTGCATAGAAGCTAAGATAAGACAAAGCGTATTACATTTCCTAGATCATGGCTGCTGTAACAAGATTGTTATAAACAAGAATAAACGGCTCACACATAAGACTTATGTTACTCAATTGTTTTAAAAGAGATTAAGACTATGAGTTATGAAACCTTTCTAAAATAAGAGACTTGAGCATTTGAAATTAGGCAAACTTGAACGTTTGAAAAATAATGTTGTTACTTGATTTTACAAAAGGAAGTGTTCAGTTTACTTAAAAATGTGAGTCACTCTGTTTTTAATACTACGGTATCGGGTGACCTTTATAAAAGAATTGGATCTTTTAAGGAATTTAACGTCGTAATACTTTGGGGTTAGAACACGGCCTTGGCATAAAATGGAAGTACTTGAGTTGTGTGTAGCGCCTATGTTTGCGTGTGATAGCCTTGTTGTGCAAATCTTGTATTTCTATACCACCGCGTCTCGATGGAGGGTCGGTGATCATTATGTATGATTCTTTATCGAGTCCGTAGGATGGGCGAGACACGTATTCCACCTGATTCTTTATCGAGTCCCATGAGATGGGCCGAGACACGTATTCTACCTGATTCTTTATCGAGTCCCATGGGATGGGTCGAGACACGTATTCCACCTGATTCTTTATCGAGTCCCATGGGATGGGCGAGACACGTATTCCACGATTCTTTATCGAGTCCCGTGAGATGGGCGAGACACGTATTCCACAGTTCTTTATCAAGTCCCATGGGATGGGCCGAGACACGTATTCCACACGATTTATACCTAGGCTGGCGGTGAGGAAGGAGTTCCACGGGCATGAGGGGTGACTTGAGGGCGTGAGTCCCTGACTTGACATGACTACTTTTATGTTGTAAACTGTAGTTTGGTTATCATACATGTCTCCTGTTTTATATAGCAGTCATGATTTCATTCTGATATTTGATTTCACATACTTGGTACCTGTTGTACTGACCTCCTTCAGGGTCTGCGTTCATGCCGCAGGTAGAGGTACATCGGTTGTGGATCCTCGCTCATAGGATCACAGTTCAGCGTATTGGGAAGCCCCGTTTCTCCGGAGGCTTATCTTTTGGTATGTTACCCTGAGTCTGTAGGTTCTTATACATTCAGGGGTATGGCGGGGCCCTGTCCCGTCATAGTTGTTGTCACTTCTTAGAAGTCTATAAATCTTTATTGTGGCGAGTTTGTAAAAAGGATAAGCGTCGGGTTTTTATGTATATATCTGAGGCAAGCCCATTTTGGTTGGCCTGTTTATTTATCATGTCTCTTGTTTCATGTTTATGTTTTTATTTCCGCTGATTTTCTCTGATGTTGTATCACGAGGGTGCCCGGGGTAAGACACCAGTCACGGGCCCCGGTTCGGGTCGTGACAAAAGTGGTATCAGAGCAGTTAGTCCTCGGAAAGTGTCTACAGACCGTGTCTAGTAGAGTCTTGATTATCGGTGTGTTGTGCACCACATCTATAATCAGGAGGCTGCAGGACATTTAGGATTGGTTTCCATTCTTCTCATTCTGAGATCGTGCCTTAGAGCTGTGTTGTCAGTTGGACTCCTTCTGACGTATTCTCATGTGCCAGTTATGCCTCCACGCAAGGCAATCGGGGCCCAGGAGGGCAGGGCAGCAGAGAAAGCTGCGAGTGGAGTAGAGGCGGTCTCTACTGAGGCCACAATACCTGAGACGTCAGACCCACGACAAGGAACATAGGAGATGGGTTACAAGGAGATGGCCCAGTTATTGGCCAGGATAGTGGCAAGGCACGAGGATAAATTGGATCACGGCAATTCGGTGCCGGTAGTACCGTAGTTCACGAAACGGATAGTTTGAGGCTGCGGGACTTTCGAGCTGCGACGCCCGAGTTATGGGTCGAGGCACGAGGATGATCCGAGGAGTTCATCGGCGATTCTGGGATCATGAGAGTGATCAAGGCTTATGAACCGAGTCGATGACGCCGGTTCGCATCGGTGCGTGATCTGCCGATCGTGGTTTTGATTCATAGGAGCGTCCCGAGAGCATGCGCTCCAGCAGTTTAGGCGAGTTCTCGAGGCATTTCTTGCACATTTCTTGCCTCGCGGATGAGGAGGCTCGGTAAACAGATTTTTGACGTTAAGGCAAACGGGCGTGCGGTTAGGGAGTACAACGTGGAGTTTGACTCGTTGGCTCGGTATGTCCCCGCTTTAGTAGCGAATATGGAGGGCGAGTGCACCGCTACGTCAGGGCTCGATGACTATTTGGCGGAGGCTTGTTCGGGGTAGCTCTTCACCGGGCATGGACATTGCCGCGTGCGAGCTCATGCGCTAGGATGTGAGGCACGGAGAGGTCGCGGAATGGCCGGATCGCGAAAAGGCGAGCAGCGAGTCCTTTGGTAACTTGCGGGCGGACCGCCTCGTGGCGAGCTAGTTATGCACCTCCGCCCGATGCGGTGGTACTCCACGATCTTGGGGCGTTCGGGGTATTCGGGGTGAGTGAGCTCGGGGCTTCAGTTCCGCGGTATCGTGGGTTCTAGCGATCGGGTTCATGTTTCCGCAGTGTGCGATGGCGGCGTCATCCGGGAATGTCGTCTTTGCGGTGCTTGTTTTACTGCGGCCATCGTGGGCCGTGAAACGTCCTAATAGGAAGGATCTGACGCGGGACTCGGCCTACGGTCGATGGCGAGTTCATCACCTTACACCTATCGCCTGCAGTGAGCCTATAATTAGAGTGAAGCGGTAGATACAGGTATATCCTTAATGTCACGACCGATTAGGGCCGTGTTCAGTGCCTTACCGGGCACCCTAGTGATACAACATCGAGTAATAATGGAACATAAAACAATACAAGACATATTATGAAATATGAAACAATAATCGAGAAAAACTTGCCTTTGGCATATATATAAATAACAACTTTTTCCAACATGAGCAGTTTAATCCTTTTTACAAACCACACTTGTGATACTACGGACCTAAGAAATGATACGACAACAATGGCGGGACGGGCCGCCATACCACGAATGTAAACACCTACAACACGAGGACTATACCGATAAGCCTCGAGAAACGGAGCTTTCCCATGTATGACGTGACCACAAGCGAGGATCAATGATGGTGTACCTTTACTGCGGCATGAACGCAGTCCTACAAGAGTACCAAGTATGTGGCCCGAAAATCGTGTAAATGAAATCATAATAGTCTATAAAGCGGAGACATGTATGATAACAAACTACGATTCCTGATAAGTGATCATGTCAGTCGAGGACTCGCGCCTCAAAGTCATCACTCAAATGTAACTATGGGTCTCACGCCCACAACATCAATCGTGCGTGGAATACCTTCCTCACCGGCAGTATACAAGCACCAAGGAATACACATGAACACGTGTCCCACTGTGTCCTAATAAAACGATGCGAGGTAAAATGCGAAGGCATGGCCGACTACTAACACCCACAATACCAACAAGGTCATAAAGCGTGTCATGATATCATCTAGACCGTCACATGATAAAGCTGGTCACTCGCGATATCAAATGTGCGCGTCTAGCCACGAACTCTCCGCGACTCGCATAGGCCAACCTCATAGGCCCGCATGAGGTATAACCCCGCATCGAGGTAGCTACCCCGAAATCGTCTGGACTCGCGATCGCATGGCCACAAAGCGCGTGACCATAAAGGCGCGACACTAACACGGAACTCGTAGTTCGCATGGATCCTCGGACCGCGCATGGTATCCTCGAATCATGGTCCTGCGCTGAGTCTACCCGCGTCGGAGGGCTTAACCTCGGACCTGAAGTCAGGTGAGTGGTACAATACCAACATAACGGTGATAGTCAAACAACTTTAAGCGCGATCGAGAAACCCCTTTACACTAACATCACAAGATACTAACACACGTAGCATCCTAACATGTTTACTTCTCAAATCAGCAAGAAAGTATTACAAGGCTATCACAAACCAATACAATCAAGTTATTCACACAAGGTGCTTTCTACTAACAAGTTCGAATTATCTAACCCAAAGTACTTCACACATTAAATCTTTAAAAGATCTGTTTCTTTCACATAAGTCACACAATACCGTAGTATAAAATAGAGTATTGTCCTTTTAAGAAAACCAAAACTCTTACCTTTGTAAAATCAAGTAACAACATTATTTTCCAAACGTCCAAGTTTGCCTAATTTCAAATGTTCACGTTTCTTATTTTAGAAAGGTTTCGTGGTTCATAGCCTTATTCATTTAAGAATATAATTTCTTTTAAACAATCTGAGAAACATAAGTCTTATATGTGAGTAGGATATTCTTGTTTATAACAATCTTATTACTGAGAACCATGATCTAGGAAATATCATTTTGTCTCATCTTAGCATATATGCAGATGGAAGTTGCTACTGGTTTTATTAATAGTTAATTAATCAAAACATTTCCCTTTATTAACTTTGTGGTTTGTCGATACACATTCGATTTAGAAATCGATAAAACATTCTTAAGCCGTTATACCTAACTCCCATAAAGCTAGTATAACTCTTAAGTTTTCAAAACCAAGTATTACTTCTTCTTTCAAAATGATTCAAAAATCTTTTGAAATACTTCAAGTTCTTTATTAACACATAACAAGCCAGTTATAGTTCAAATCAGTTACCTTTTAAAAACCACATGTATTTTCTTACCAACATAAAGCTGTTATAACCAACTTCCCATAAAGCGTTATAACACTTTTATGTTTTACACCAATCAAATACATTTAGTACGTATCGTCTCATACTACATAGTTCACACATATCATGCTAGAAGAGATAGGAAGAGGTTCACATACCTCGCGGCAGTATCGACTAATAGCAAAACGCTCAAGTACTTCCAACTGGCTACTCCTTAAGCCAAGTAGAACGCGCCACGTAGTACTTTAACCTATAAGGCCACAAGGCGCATTAACATGAAGATCTTATCGTAGAACATTCTCTGAAAATTCGTGACACCTCACACATGGCGTAAATCTCTCTCTAGGGGCGGCTACCAAGCCAACCAGGGGGGGGGGGATATACAACGACCCCGAACGGGTACAATTCGACTCCACAGTACTACTACTCAAGTCTCATGTCTGATTGATTCGATTCTTGAGGCTTAAGTCAAAAGACATTGCCAACTAACCACGTTGATTCTATATATAGTATACTTCAACTATATATTCTAACAACATGTAATTTCCAATTACAATAGAGGACAAGATATTTACCTCGATAAGCCCATAATTATCCGAGTTTAATGTCGATCCTTAGCAAAGTTTCGCTCTACTCGGTGCTCCAACCCGCTCAAACAACCCTTAGAAGTTCTAACCAACTTCTACATAGTACTCGACTAACTATGGAGGTTTTCCTTAGGGTTCGGTTTTGTGGCTAAAGGAAGTATAATCGTATTTTACGGGCTTTTGTATAAGTGTAACCTTGGGAATACTACAAGGTATTTGGGCCAAGGTATTTGGACATTATAACAATACTAGGAGAGTATTTCTATACCACAACAAGGGTATTATCTGAAAACAACTAGGCTAGGGGTACCCCGGCGAGCACCACAAAGGGAGGAGGCTCTCGGCCTGAGGCCACTCAAAGGGGAGGGGGTGTTGGACGAACACAACACAAGAGGAGGGAGGGATTTTAGGCTTGGAAGGTTTCATTTGTGGATGAAGAGTTCATCAACATAAGGGGGGTATTTATAGCAAAACCAAAGGCCAACCAATGGCCAAGACCAAGCCTCCTCTTTACCGTCCAATGAGGGTGACAAGTGTCACCTCCGTTGATCCAAAATGTTTAAATCTCTCGGAAAAATCCGCAAAAATTAAAAATGACATAGCCGGAAATTCCCCTACGAAAGCTGTGAAAACGTTTCGCCGAAAAACGACTCTAATCGGGTGTTGTGTACAAAAATAATTCGGCCAAGCCTATTCTCAAGTTCAAAATTTCCTACGTACGTCCCTGCGTACATACTCTGGAAATACGGGGTATAACACTTAACCCTCTAGAGATTTGTATATGTGATAAAATGAGTACATTTTAAGTGTTATGTTCAGATAGTATTATGTTAAATTGTGATTTAGAGGCCTGGTTAGAAAAAGGGTAAGTCTGGGGACGAGACAATTGTGAGCCTTAGAATTTATAACAGTTAGGACCTTGGATGCAAGGCCGTCTTGAGTGGGTGATTTTACGGTTAGTATTTGTCGAAATACTTGAACTGCGTGAAAAATATTGTGAGATAATTGCATGAGGGGTGTGAGATGGAAGTGGTAGCTTTCATGACGTAAATTAGTAGGATTGTTCCGGATCGGGGAACAAGAGTTTGGCACGATTAGGGGTCGGGTTGAGGGCCATTTGCGGGTCAACCCGCAGCCCAGAATGAGGTGGGGTCAGTTCGAGGTGGTCCCGCCAGGTGGTAGGGTCACGAGGGTGCTAGGCCCAAGTTTAGGTAACCATTGTACGAGTTCGTGGATACGTTCGACCAGAATCGGATCGTGAAGGCCGGAAATGGCCTTAAAAGAATTTGAGGCCAGTAAGATGACCAAGTTTGGAGGTAGTGACTCCAAGGTTTTGGAAACTGCAGCGATGACGGAAATATGGTACGTGTACTAGAAAGAGTTCGGGTGTACGAGAAAGGTACGACGAGTAAGAAAGGAAGCGAACATGTGTTAAGAGGATGGAAGTGATCATTTTTTTGTGAAGTGAAGGTGCGATGAGAGTATCCTTTGGACCAGGAGTGAGAGTTAGTGTTGTTTTACATCTTAGAGGTGATTCCTCGTTAGTTTGGATTTGGGTTTCGCGCGTATGTGATATTATGGCCATGTGTGGCATAATTGGTTTTGTAAAGTATAGTAGTGAAGACTATACCGGCGCATGTGTGTTTTTGGAGACTTAGAAGGAACATTCGGGACGAATGTTTCTAAGGGGGGAAGAATGTTATACCCCGTAGTTCCAGGGTATGTATGTGAGGACGTACGTACGAGAATACGACATTAATATTGGAAAGAAAGAAAGATGTGATTTTTCGGAAAAGTTTAGGGTTTTGTGAAGGAAAAAGGTTCGTTGATGGAATGGATTCCCAGTTTGGTATTAGGGCTTCTTGAATTATATTAGAATTATGGAATTTTATTTAGGAATTGGTCACGTGGGGCCACGGGAGAAATTCTGATTTTGTGGGGCCACTTTGTTTTGAGATTTTGGCCTTTATGGATATTTTCGGAAGATGAAATATTTTGGGCGAGTAGAAGGCGACACGTGTCACCCCTAGGTGGCTCTTGGCCGAAATGTGCTAGCCAGTGGCAAGACAGTGGCCAAGTCTTGCTAGATATTTTTGTGTGGACAAGTGGCTTGTGGGACCCACACACTTGTCCCCAATCTCAACCACACACTTGCCTTCATCCTAGCCCTTGGTTGTCCTATATATGCACCCTTTGTTGATGAAATCTTGCACACTTAGATATTTCAAGACTTGAGAAAGATGTTCATCTCCCTCCCTCTCTCCTACCGCTCGTCGAACACCCCCCCTCTCTAACCTAACCTTGTCCAATAATTCCTAAACTCCTAAGTGTTCTTCCTAGTGTATTAGGAAGACTATTAACCAAAAGTTGGAAAAGATTTCACCTCACAGCCACAAGGCCACCTTGGCCGAGAGCTCTTGGAGAGGAAAACCTAAGTGTTCTTCACTTGTTTAAGTTGGTTCTTGAAGAGATGATGGTGAGGAGCTTCTTAGGGTGATTTGTGGTGGTTTGTAACATAAATATTGGAGCTAAGACTTGCTTGGAACGACATTAAGTTCTTGGAAAAATTTTGGGCATTTTGAAGTCTTGAATCTTAAACCTCTTTGTGAATTGGTCATTATACATATATTATAAGTATATT
Source organism: Przewalskia tangutica (assembly GCA_029844215.1). Classification (NCBI taxonomy): domain Eukaryota; kingdom Viridiplantae; phylum Streptophyta; class Magnoliopsida; order Solanales; family Solanaceae; genus Przewalskia; species Przewalskia tangutica. The sequence goes on from CM056727.1 coordinate 75,170,599, forward strand.
ATGGATTATGTAAAATATGGAGTAAAGTTTGGAAGAGTTGGATCTTGTTAACTTGTTAAAAGAAAGGATTGGCCGTTTGCCATTAAAATGGTAAAAACGTATCTTACTGGTGAAGAAGTAATTAACAAAGTAACTATAACTTATATTAAGAATGGAAATATAAGTTGGATGACTAATGAGTAAATTGGATAAGTAAAATGGAAAAAGTTGGCCAAGGACCCCAACTTAAGGACTGTATTTACTTTGGACCGTATTTACTTTGGACTGTATTTACATTGGGTATTTACATTTACATTAAGGGAAGATTTTCAATCGCGTTAGGTTGGTAGCGTAATCCCTTCTTTTACTTATTGTTATTATGGGCGTGATAGTAAACCGCGTTACCGTTTGGGCGTGTAATCCCTTCTTTATGTTGTTTAATTATTACGCCTTATATATATATGGTATATATATTACGGTTATTCGCCTTGGAGAAAGATGGAAAAGTGAGTAAAAGCGGGAAGTCTTTGCCAATTTTCCGTAGAATTAGAGGACTTTTTATTGGTATAAGTCTTCAATGGTAAGAAAGGTTTGATAAAAGTACTATGACCGTTTTAGGAGTGGAGTACTACGTGTGGCGTGATCTACTTGGCTTAAGGAGTAGCCGACGGGTTGAAGTACTTGGAGCGTTTTGCTAGTTGTCGGTAATCGTCGCGAGGTATGTGAACCTCTTCCTATCTGTTCTAGCATGATTGTTGTGAACTATGTAGTACGGTAGACATATGTGTGCTAAACGAGTTTTGGTTGGTTTAAAACATATAGTGTTATAATAGCTTTATGGGAAGTTAGTTATAACGACTTTATGTAAGTAATAGAATGATTTATTGATTTTAGAAAGTTAAGAGACTTGAGCTTAAAAGATAAGAGACTTAACTTATAAATGACGTTTTATGAAATGTTAAGGACTATGAATTTTGTTAAAAAAGTTGTGAAACCTCATTCGTGAGTAATGAGTACTTGGCTTTTAAAGAATAATGTATTCTTGATTTGGAAATGAGAATAAGTATCGAACAAACCATTGCAGCGTTAATAAAGGAGATGTATTGACTAATTGTTATTAAAACCAGTAGAAACCTCCATCTGCATAGAAGCTAAGATAAGACAAAACTGTATTACATTTCCTAGATCATGGCTGCTGTAACAAGATTGTTATAAACAAGAATAAACGGCTCACACATAAGACTTATGTTACTCAATTGTTTTAAAAGAGATTAAGACTATGAGTTATGAAACCTTTCTAAAATAAGAGACTTAAGCATTTGAAATTAGGCAAACTTGAACGTTTGGAAAATAATGTTGTTACTTGATTTTACAAAGGGAAGTGTTCTGGTTTACTTAAAAATGTGAGTCACTCTGTTTTTAATACTACGGGTATCGGGTGACCTTTATAAAAGAATTGGATCTTTTTAAGGAATTTAACGTACGTAATACTTTGGGGGTTAGAACCTGGCCTTCGGCATAAAATGGAAGTACTTCAAGTTGTGTGTAGCGCTATGTTTGCGTGTGATAGCCTTGTTGTGCAAATCTTGTATTTATACCACCGCGTCTCGATGGAGGGTGGTGATCTGTTATGTATGATTCTTTATCGAGTCCCATGAGATGGGCCGAGACACGTATTACACCTGATTCTTTATCGAGTCCCATGAGATGGGCCGAGACACGTATTCCACCTGATTCTTTATCGAGTCCCGTGAGATGGGCGAGACACGTATTCCACGATTAACTTTATCGAGTCCCGTGAGATGGGTGAGACACGTATTCCACAGTTCTTTATCAAGTCCCATGGGATGGGCCGAGACACGTATTCCACACGATTTATACCTAGATCGCTGCGGTGAGGAAGGAGTTCCACGGGCGTGAGGATGGGTGAGGCGTGAGTCCCGACTTGACATGACTACTTTTATGTTGTAAATCGTAGTTTGGTTATCATACATGTCTCTGTTTATATAGTATGCCATGATTTCATTCTGATATTCGATTTCACATACTTGGTACTGTTATCGACCTCGCCTTGAGGCTGCGTTCATCTGCATGGTAGGTACATCGGTTGTGGATCCTCGCTCATGGATCACGATTCAGGCGTATTGGGAAGCCGTTTCTCGGAGGCTTATCTTTTGGTATGTTACCACGAGTGCAGGTTCTTGTACATTCGGGGTATGGCGGGGCCACTGTCCGTCATAGTTGTTGTCACTTCTTAGAAGTGCATGAAATGCTTGTTGTGGCGAGTTTGTAAAAAGGATAAGCTGTTGGGTTTTTATGTATATATCTGAGGCAAGCTATTTTGGTTGCTTTGTTTATTTATCATGTCTCTTGTTTCATGTTTATGTTTTTATTTCGCTGATTTTCTCCGATGTTGTATCACGAGGGTGCCCGGTAAGACACGATCCACGGGCCGGTTGGTCGTGACAAAAGTGGTATCAGGCGATTAGTCCTCGGAAAGTGTCTACAGGCCGTGTCTAGTAGAGTCTTGATTATCGGTGTGTTGTGCACCACATCTATAATCGGGAGGCTGCGAGACATTTAGGATTGGTTTCCATTCTTCTCATTACGAGATCGTGCCTTAGAAATTTGTGTTGTCGGTTGGACTCCTTACGACGTATTCATGTGCGATTATGCCTCGCGCGAAAGCGTCGGGGCCCGGGAGGCGAGCGGCGAAGGCTGCGAGTGGAGTAGAGAGGTCTCACGAGGCCACAATACGAGACGTCGGACCGCGACAAGGCAGAGGAGATGGGTTACAAGGAGATGGCGATTATTGGCGGGATAGTGGCAAGGCACGAGGATAATTTGTGGATCACGGCAATTCGTGCCGTAGTACCGTAGTTCACGAGAACGGATAGTTTGAGGCTGCGGGACTTTACGAGTGCGACGCTTGAGTTCTATGGGTCGAGGCACGAGGATGATCCGCAGGAGTTCATCCGAGCGATTCTGGATCATGAGTGATCAAGCCGGAGACCGTCGGTGACGCCGGTTCGCATCGGTGCGTGATCTGCGATCGGCCCGGTTTGATTCATGGGAATCGTCGAGGAGCATGCGCTCCCAGCGATTTAGGCGAGTTCTCAGGGCATTTCTTGCACATTTCTTGCCTCGCGGATGAGAGGCTCGGTAAACAGATTTTTGACGTTAAAGCGGGCCGGGCGTCGGTTAGGGAGTACAACGTGGAGTTTGACTCGTTGGCTCGGTATGTCCCCGCTTTAGTAGCGATATGGAGGGCGAGTGCACGTTACGTCACCGGGCTCGATGACTATTTGGCGGAGGCTTGTTGAGGTAGCTCTTGGTAGGGCATGGACATTGCCCGTGCGCAGCTCACGCTAGGATGTGAGGCATGGAGAGGTCGACGGAATGACCGGATCGGAGAAAAAGGCGAGCAGAGGTCCTTTGGTAACTGCGAGGCGGACCGCCTCGTGGCGAGCTAGTTATGCACCTCCTTGATGCGGTGGTACTCCACGATCTTGGGGCGTTCGGGGTATTCGTGTTATACCCCGTATTTCCAGAGTATATACGTGAGGGCGTACGTATTAAATTTTTTTTGCCTTAAGAATTGGCTTTGGTTCGAAATTTGGGCACAAGTGCCGAATAGAGTCGTTTTCTGACGAAACGTTTCCACAGCTTACGTTGGAAAAATTTTGGGCTTATCGAGGTAAACACTACTGTCCTTCTTTTGTAATTGGAAATTACGTGTTTGAATATATATAGATGAAGTATACTATATATAGAACTGAACTTAGTATTGTGGCAATGTCTTTTGACTTAAGCCTGAAGAATAAAGAATCGAGCTGTATTTACATAGGGTGTATTGCGATGATCGTGTAGTATTCGAGTAGGATGGTACACGTCCGGTTAGGCGTGTGAACCACACTGGTTGGCTTGGTAGCGGCCTCGATAGAGGAGGAGATTCTGTTGTTGCGGGAGAGTCTGCGAATTTTACGTAGAAAGATAGAACTTGTGTTTTGGGGTTAATAGGCGTTTGTGACCTTTATAGGTGAAAGTACTAAGAGTAGCGTATTACACTCGAGGAGTGGAAAGGCTAGCAAGGTTGTAGTACTTGGAGCATTTTGCTTATTGTCGATAAATCGTCGCGAGGTATGTGAACCTCTTCCTATCTCTTCTAGCATGATACGTGTGAACTATGTAGTGCGGTGAGCGTACGTGTGTTAGCGTGTTTGATTGTTCTTAAACATAAAGTGTTATAACAGCTTTATGGGAAGTTGGTTATAACAGCTTTATGTAGGTAAGAAAATACTTTGTGGTTTTAAAAGGTAACTGATGTGAATTATAACTGGCTAGTTATAATAAAGAACTTGATGTATTTCAAAAGATTTATAAATCATTTTGGAAGGGAGAGTAACACTTGGTTTTAAAAGGTTTTAAAAAAAAGAGTTATACTAGCTTTATGGGGAGTTAGGTATAATGTCTTAAGAGAGGTAAAGAAAATGGTTTACTGATGTTAGAAGTTAAGAGACTTGATCTTATAAGATAAGAGACTTAACTTATTTGTTTTAATGTGAATGTTTGTGTGAAACCTCATTCGTGAGTAATGAGTACTTGGTTTTATTTAAAGGATAATGATTTACTGATTTCGGAAATCAGAATGTGTATCGACAGACCACTGCAGCGTTAATAAAGGAAAATGTATTGAATAATGATGAATTGTATTAAAACCAGTAGAAACCTCCATCTGCATAGAAACTAAGATGAGACAAAATGATATACATTTTCTAGATCATGGCTGCTGTAATAAGAATGTTGTAAACAAGAATAACCTACTCTCACGTGAGACATATATTACTCAATTATTCTAAAAATAAATCAAGTGATTAAGTTTATGAACTGTGAAACCATTTGAAAATGAGAAGCTTGAGTAATTGAAACTAGGCAAACTGGAACTTAGGAAAAGAATGTTGTTGCTTGATTTTGAAAAGGAATGTGGGTTGGTCATTCTAATACTACGGGTATCGGGTGACTTTTATAGAAGTAATGGATCTCTTTTAAAAGAACTTAACGTATGTAGTACTTTGGGGTTAAAAACCCGGACTTTGGCATAAAATGAAAGTACTTTGAGTTGTTGTGAAGCTTGCCTGTGCTTGTTGTTGTGAAACTTGCCTATGCTTGTGATGATAGCCTTTGCTGTGCAAGTGTGGTATTTACGTGTTCTGCGCGTCTCGATAGAGGCGGTTGACTTATTGAGAACTTACTTGGGCGTCTTTGGCGGTGATGGAGAATTCCACGGGTATGTTTCCATTTTGATTCTTGTCTTGTGTTGATGTCACATGGACATGTCTACACCGTCGAGATTCCGGGGGCATGCGGCCTTGCGGCCGGGTTGATTACCCAATATTTGGTTATTGCGCAACATGGGCGTGTCTACCGTCTGATTCCGGGGCATGTGGCCGTGCGGCGGGGTTGACCATATATTCTTATTGAGGTTACATGGGCATGTCTACACCGTCACGATTCCGGGGCATGTGGCCACGCGGCCTTGTTATTGTTGCATCGTGGACATGTCTACAGAGGCGATTAGGGGCATGCGGCCGTGATGCGAACATGATGGATGTTATGGGCGTGAGACCCATAGTTATATTTAGTGGTGACTTTGAGGCGTGAGTCACGACTTGGCTATTTTATGTTGCGTCTTGTATTTTGGTTATCATACATGTCTCCCCTTGTTAAGCTATTATGATTTCATTCTGATGTTGTGATTTCACATACTTAGTACTGTTGTCTTGACCTCCTTGGGCTGCGTTCATCCGCAGTAGAGACATCGATCGTGGATCCTCGCCTCGTGGATCTCGGTTGGCGTTTTAGGAAGCTCCGTTTCTCGGAGGCTTATCTTTTGGTATGTGTTCCACTGAGTTGTAGGTTCTTGTACATTGGGGTATGGCGGGCCACGTCCGTCATAGTCGTTGTAAATCTTAAGTGCGTAGAAGCTGTTGTGGCGGGGTTGTAAAAGGATTAAACTGTTCGGGTTTTATGTATATACTTTGAAGGCAAGCTGTTTTGGTTGGCTTTGTCTATTTATTATATCTCTTGTTTCATGATTCATGTTTTATTTTCCGGTTTTCTCGATGTTGTATCACTAGGGTGCGGGGTAAGGCACGATGCGGGCGGGTTCGGCGTTACAATCGGAGGCTGGTCGAGCTCGGGGCTTCAGTTCACAGGTATACGTGGGTTCTAGCCAGTCGGGTTCATGTTTCCCTTAGTGTGCACGATGCGACATGCGTCATCCCGGGGAATGTCGTCTTTTTACTGGTGCTTGTTTTACCTGCGGCCATCAGGGCCATGTGACGAGAAACTGTCCTAATAGGAAGGATACAGCGAGGACTGCGCCACGGTCGATGGCGAGTTCATCACGCCTACGACTATGCGCCTGCAGGCCTATAATTAGAGTGAAGCGGTAGATACAGGTATATCCTTAACCCTCTAGAGATTTGTATATGTGATAAGATGAGTACATTTTAAGTGTTATGTTCAGATAGCATTATGTTAAATTGTGATTTAGAGGCCTGGTTAGAAAAAGGGTAAGTCTGGGGACGAGACAATTGTGAGCCTTAGAATTTATAACAGTTAGGACCTTGGATGCAAGGCCGTCTTGAGTGGGTGATTTTACGGTTAGTATTTGTCGAAATACTTGAACTGCGTGAAAAATATTGTGAGATAATTGCATGAGGGGTGTGAGATGGAAGTGGTAGCTTTCATGACGTAAATTAGTAGGATTGTTAGGATCGGGAACAAGAGTTTGGCACGATTAGGGGTCGGGTTGAGGGCCATTTGCGGGTCAACCCGCAACCCAGAATGAGGTGGGGTCAGTTCGAGGTGGTCCCGCCAGGTGGTAGGGTCACGAGGGTGCTAGGCCCAAGTTTCGGTAACCATTGTACGAGTTCGTGGATACGTTCGACCAGAATCGGATCGTGAAGGCCGTAAATGGCCTTAAAAGAATTTGAGGCCAGTAAGATGACCAAGTTTGGAGGTAGTGACTCCAAGGTTTTGGAAACTGCAGCGATGACGGAAATATGGTACGTGTACTAGAAAGAGTTCGGGTGTACGAGAAAGGTACGACGAGTAAGAAAGGAAGCGAACATGTGTTAAGAGGATGGAAGTGATCATTTTTGTGAAGTGAAGGTGCGAGGAGAGTATCCTTTGGACCAGGAGTGAGAGTTAGTGTTGTTTTACATCTTAGAGGTGATTCCTCGTTAGTTTGGATTTGGGTTTCGCGCGTATGTGATATTATGGCCATGTGTGGCATAATTGGTTTTGTAAAGTATAGTAGTGAAGACTATACCGGCGCATGTGTGTTTTTGGAGACTTAGAAGGAACATTCGGGACGAATGTTTCTAAGGGGGGAAGAATGTTATACCCCGTAGTTCCAGGGTATGTATGTGAGGACGTACGTACGAGAATACGACATTAATATTGGAAAGAAAGAAAGATGTGATTTTTCGACGGAAAAGTTTCCGGGTTTTGTGAAGGAAAAAGGTTCGTTGATGGGAATTGGATTCCCAGATTTGGTATTAGGGCTTCTTGAATTATATTAGAATTATGGAATTTTATTTCCGGAATTGGTCACGTGGGGCCCACGGGAGAAATTTACGGTTTTGTGGGGCCCACTTTGTTTTCGAGATTTTGGCCTTTATGGATATTTTCGGAAGATGAAATATTTTGGACGAGTAGAAGGGCGACACGTGTCACCCCCTAGGTGGCTCTTGGCCGAAATGTGCTAGCCAAGTGGCAAGACAAGTGGCCAAGTCTTGCTAGATATTTTTGTGTGGACAAGTGGCTTGTGGGACCCACACACACTTGTCCCCAATCTCAACCACACACTTGCCTTCATCCTAGCCCTTGGTTGTCCTATATATGCACCCTTTGTTGATGAAATCTTGCACACTTAGATATTTCAAGACTTGAGAAAGATGTTCATCTCCCTCCCTCTCTCCTACCTCTCGTCGAACACCCCCCCTCTCTAACCTAACCTTGTCCAATAATTCCTAAACTCCTAAGTGTTCTTCCCTAGTGTATTAGGAAGACTATTAACCAAAAGTTGGAAAAGATTTCACCTCCCTAGCCTGAGGCCACCTTGGCCGAGAGCTCTTGGAGAGGAAAACCTAAGTGTTCTTCACTTGTTTAAGTTGGTTCTTGAAGAGATGATGGTGAGGAGCTTCTTAGGGTGATTTGTGGTGGTTTGTAACATAAATATTGGAGCTAAGACTTGCTTGGAACGACATTAAGTTCTTGGAAAAAATTTGGGCATTTTGAGGTACTGAATCTTAAACCTCTTTGTGAATTGGTCATTATACATATATTATAAGTATATTATGGATTATGTAAAATATGGAGTAAAGTTTGGAAGAGTTGGATCTTGTTAACTTGTTAAAAGAAAGGATTGGCCGTTTGCCATTAAAATGGTAAGCATTATCTTACTGGTGAAGAAGTAATTAACAAAGTAACTATAACTTATATTAAGAATGGAAATATAAGTTGGATGACTAATGAGTAAATTGGATAAGTAAAATGGACAAAGTTGTCCAAGGACCCCAACTTAAGGACTGTATTTACTTTGGACTGTATTTACTTTAATTTGTATTTACATTGGACTGTATTTACATTTCTGTTAAGGGGAAGATTTTTCAATCGCGTTCCGGTTGGGCGCGTAATCCCCTTCTTTTACTTATTGTTATTATGGAGGCGTGATAGTAAACCGCGTTATCGTTTGCGCGTGTAATCCCCTTCTTTATGTTGTTTAATTATTACGCCTTATATATATATGGTATATATATTACGGTTATTCGGGCCTTGGAGAAAGATGGAAAAGTGAGTAAAAACGGGGGAAGTGCTGCCCAATTTTCCGTAGAATTAGAGGACTTTTTATTGGTATAAGTCTTCAATGGTAAGAAAGGTTTGATAAAAGTACTATGACCGTTTTAGGAGTGGAGTACTACGTGTGGCGTGATCTACTTGGCTTAAGGAGTAGCCGACGGGTTGAAGTACTTGGAGCGTTTTGCTAGTTGTCGGTAATCGTCGCGAGGTATGTGAACCTGTTCCTATCTGTTCTAGCATGATTGTTGTGAACTATGTATTACGGTAGACGTACGTGTGCTAAACGAGTTTTGGTTGGTTTAAAACATATAGTGTTATAATAGCTTTATGGGAAGTTAGTTATAACGACTTTATGTAAGTAATAGAATGATTTATTGATTTTAGAAAGTTAAGAGACTTGATCTTAAAAGATAAGAGACTTAACTTATAAATGACGTTTTATGAAATGTTAAGGACTATGAATTTTGTTAAAAAAGTTGTGAAACCTCATTCGTGAGTAATGAGTACTTGGCTTTTAAAGAATAATGTGTTACTGATTTCGGAAATGAGAATAAGTATCGAACAAACCATTGCAGCGTTAATAAAGGAGATGTATTGACTAATTGTTATTAAAACCAGTAGAAACCTCCATCCGCATAGAAGCTAAGATAAGACAAAGCGTATTACATTTCCTAGATCATGGGCTGTAATAAGATTGTTATAAACAAGAATAAACGGCTCACATAAGACTTATGTTACTCAATTGTTTTAAAAGAGATTAAGACTATGAGTTATGAAACCTTTCTAAAATAAGAGACTTGAGCATTTGAAATTAGGCAAACTTGAGCGTTTGGAAAATAATGTTGTTACTTGATTTTACAAAGGAAGTGTTCAGTTTACTTAAAAATGTAGTCACTCTGTTTTTAATACTACGGTATCGGGTGACCTTTATAAAAGAATTGGATCTTTTAAGGAATTTAACGTACGTAATACTTTGGGGGTTAGAACCTGGCCTTCGGCATAAAATGGAAGTACTTCAAGTTGTGTGTAACTGCCTATGTTTGCGTGTGATAGCCTTGTTGTGCAAGTAATGTATTTCTATACCACGCGTCTCGATGGAGGGTCGGTGATCATTATGTATGATTCTTTATCGAGTCCCATGAGATGGGCCGAGACACGTATTCCACCTGATTCTTTATCGAGTCCCATGAGATGGGCCGAGACACGTATTCCACCTGATTCTTTATCGAGTCCCATGAGATGGGCCGAGACACGTATTCCACCTGATTCTTTATCGAGTCCCATGAGATGGGCCGAGACACGTATTCCACCTGATTCTTTATCGAGTCCCATGAGATGGGCCGAGACACGTATTCCACCTGGTTCTTTATCAAGTCCCATGGGATGGGCCGAGACACGTATTCCACACGATTTATACCTAGACTGCCGGCAGTGAGGAAGGAGTTCCACGGGCATGAGGGATGAATTTGAGGGCGTGAGTCCCTGACTTGACATGACTACTTTTATGTTGTAAACTGTAGTTTGGTTATCATACATGTCTCCTGTTTTATATAGACTGTCATGATTTCATTCTGATATTCGATTTCACATACTTGGTACTGTTATGCGACCTCGCCCGGGGCCGCGTTCATGCCGCAGTAGAGGTACATCGGTTGTGGATCCTCGCCATAGGATCACGATTCAACGTATTAGGAAGCTCCGTTTCTCGGAGGCTTATCTTTTGGTATGTTACCACAGTGCAGTAGGTTCTTGTACATTCAGGGGTATGGCGGGGCCCTGTCCCGTCATAGTTGTTGTCACTTCTTAGAAGTCTGTAGTACTGTTGTGGGCAGAGTTTGTTAAAAGGATAACTGTTCGGGTTTTTATGTATATATCTGTATGCAACTGCTTTGGTTGCTTTGCTTATTTATCATGTCTCTTGTTTCATGTTTATGTTTTTATTTCTGCTGATTTTCTCTGATGTTGTATCACGAGGGTGCCCGGGGTAAGACACCAGTCACGGGCCCCGGTTCGGGTCGTGACAAAAGTGGTATCAGAGCAGTTAGTCCTCGGAAAATGTCTACAGACCGTGTTTAGTAGAGTCTTGATTATCGGTGTGTTGTGCACCATCTATAATCGAGGCTGCAGACATTTAGGATTGGTTTCCATTCTTCTCATTGTGAGATCGTGCCTTAGTGCTGTGTTGTCAGTTGGACTCCTTCTGACGTATTCTCATGTGCCAGTTATGCCTCCACGCAAGACAATCGGGGCCCGGAGGCGAGCGGCAGAAAGCTGCGAGTGGGGTAGAGGCGGTCTCTACTGAGGCCACAATACCTGAGACGTCAGACCACGACAAGGAACATAGGAGATGGGTTACAAGGAGATGGCCCAGTTATTGGCCAGGATAGTGGCAAGGCACGAGGATAGCCGGATCGCAGCAATTCCGATCTGTAGTACCGTAGTTCACCCGAAACGGATAGTTTGAGGCTGCGGGACTTTCAGTGCGACGCTTGAGTTCTATGGGTCGAGGCACGAGGATGATCCGCAGGAGTTCATCCAGCGATTCTGACGGATCGTAAGTGATCAAGCCGAGACAAGTCGGTGACGCCGGTTCGCATCGGCTGCGTGATCTGCGATCGGGGTTTTGATTCATGGGAAGCGTCGAGGAGCATGCGCTCCCAGCGGTTTAGGCGAGTTCTCAAGGCATTTCTTGCACATTTCTTGCCTCGCGGATGAGAGGCTCGGTAGCAGATTTTTAGCGTTAAAGCGGGCAGGCGTACGGTTAGGGAGTACAACGTGGAGTTTGACTCGTTGGCTCGGTATGTCCCCGCTTTAGTGACAGATATGGAGGACAGAGTGCACCGCTACGTCACCGGGCTCGATGACTATTTGGCGGAGGCTTGTTCTGGGGTAGCTCTTCACCCGGGCATGGACATTGCCCGCATGCAGGCTCATGCACTTGGATGTGAGGCACAGAGAGGTCAACGGAATGACCGGGATCAGCAGAAGAAGGCCAGAACAGCAGGGTCCTTTGGTAACTTGCGAGGCGGACCGCCTCAGCGGCAGGCTAGTTATGCACCTTCGCCAGTACAGGTGGTACTCGCGCCTTCGGGACGTTCGGTGTATTCGAGCCGGCCGAGCTCGGGCTTCAGTTCACAGTATACGTGGGTTCTAGCCAGTCGGGTTCATGTTTCCCTTAGTGTGCACGATGCGGCAGGCGTCATCCCGGGGAATGTCGTCTTTTTACTGGTGCTTGTTTTACCTGCGGCCATCGTACATGTGACGAAACCGTCCTAATAGGAAGGATACAGCAGCAGGACTCACTTACCGGTCGTGGCGTGTTCATCACCTTCATAGCCATATACTGCAGGCGTGCCTATAATTAGAGTGAAGCGGTAGATACAGGTATATCCTTAACCCTCTAGAGATTTGTATATGTGATAAGATGAGTACATTTTAAGTGTTATGTTCAGATAGCATTATGTTAAATTGTGATTTATAGGCCTGGTTAGAAAAAGGGTAAGTCTGGGGACGAGACAATTGTGAGCCTTAGAATTTATAACAGTTAGGACCTTGGATGCAAGGCCGTCTTGAGTGGGTGATTTTACGGTTAGTATTTGTCGAAATACTTGAACTGCGTGAAAAATATTGTGAGATAATTGCATGAGGGGTGTGAGATGGAAGTGGTAGCTTTCATGACGTAAATTAGTAGGATTGTTCCGGATCGAGGAACAAGAGTTTGGCACGATTAGGGGTCGGGTTAAGGGCCATTTGCGGGTCAACCCGCAGCCCAGAATGAGGTGGGGTCAGTTCGAGGTGGTCCCGACAGGTGGTAGGGTCACGAGGGTGCTAGGCCCAAGTTTAGGTAACCATTGTACGAGTTCGTGGATACGTTCGACCAGAATCGGATCGTGAAGGCCGGAAATGGCCTTAAAAGAATTTGAGGCCAGTAAGATGACCAAGTTTAGAGGTAGTGACTCCAAGGTTTTGGAAACTGCAGCGATGACGGAAATATGGTACGTGTACTAGAAAGAGTTCGGGTGTACGAGAAAGGTACGACGAGTAAGAAAGGAAGCGAACATGTGTTAAGAGGATGGAAGTGATCATTTTTTTGTGAAGTGAAGGTGCGAGGAGAGTATCCTTTGGACCAGGAGTGAGAGTTAGTGTTGTTTTACATCTTAGAGGTGATTCCTCATTAGTTTGGATTTGGGTTTCGCGCGTATGTGATATTATGGCCATGTGTGGCATAATTGGTTTTGTAAAGTATAGTAGTGAAGACTATACCGGCGCATGTGTGTTTTTGGAGACTTAGAAGGAACATTCGGGACAAATGTTTCTAAGGGGGGAAGAATGTTATAACCCGTAGTTCCAGGGTATGTATGTGAGGACGTACGTACGAGAATACGACATTAATATTGGAAAGAAAGAAAGATGTGATTTTTCGACGGAAAAGTTTCCGGGTTTTGTGAAGGAAAAAGGTTCGTTGATGGGAATTGGATTCCCAGATTTGGTATTTGGGCTTCTTGAATTATATTAGAATTATGGAATTTTATTTCCGGAATTGGTCACGTGGGGCCCACGGGAGAAATTTACGGTTTTGTGGGGCCCACTTTGTTTTCGAGATTTTGGCCTTTATGGATATTTTCGGAAGATGAAATATTTTGGACGAGTAGGAGGGCGACACGTGTCACCCCCCTAGGTGGCTCTTGGCCGAAATGTGCTAGCCAACTGGCAAGACAAGTGGCCAAGTCTTGCTAGATATTTTTGTGTGGACAAGTGGCTTGTGGGACCCACACACACTTGTCCCCAATCTCAACCACACACTTGCCTTCATCCTAGCCCTTGGTTGTCCTATATATGCACCCTTTGTTGATGAAATCTTGCACACTTAGATATTTCAAGACTTGAGAAAGATGTTCATCTCCCTCCCTCTCTCCTAGCTCTCGTCGAACACCCCCCCTCTCTAACCTAACCTTGTCCAATAATTCCTAAACTCCTAAGTGTTCTTCCCTAGTGTATTAGGAAGACTATTAACCAAAAGTTGGAAAAGATTTCACCTCCCTAGCCACAAAGGCCACCTTGGCCGAGAGCTCTTGGAGAGGAAAACCTAAGTGTTCTTCACTTGTTTAAGTTGGTTCTTGAAGAGATGATGGTGAGGAGCTTCTTAGGGTGATTTGTGGTGGTTTGTAACATAAATATTGGAGCTAAGACTTGCTTGGAACGACATTAAGTTCTTGGAAAAATTTTGGGCATTTTGAGGTACTGAATCTTAAACCTCTTTGTGAATTGGTCATTATACATATATTATAAGTATATTATGGATTATGTAAAATATGGAGTAAAGTTTGGAAGAGTTGGATCTTGTTAACTTGTTAAAAGAAAGGATTGGCCGTTTGCCATTAAAATGGTAAAAACGTATCTTACTGGTGAAGAAGTAATTAACAAAGTAACTATAACTTATATTAAGAATGGAAATATAAGTTGGATGACTAATGAGTAAATTGGATAAGTAAAATGGACAAAGTTGGCCAAGGACCCCAACTTAAGGACTGTATTTACTTTGGACCGTATTTACTTTGGACTGTATTTACATTGGACTGTATTTACATTTCTGTTAAGGGGAAGATTTTTCAATCGCGTTCCGGTTGGGCGCGTAATCCCCTTCTTTTACTTATTGTTATTATGGAGGCGTGATAGTAAACCGCGTTACCGTTTGGGCGTGTAATCCCCTTCTTTATGTTGTTTAATTATTACGCCTTATATATATATGGTATATATATTACGGTTATTCGGGCCTTGGAGAAAGATGGAAAAGTGAGTAAAAACGGGGGAAGTGCTGCCCAATTTTCCGTAGAATTAGAGGACTTTTTATTGGTATAAGTCTTCAATGGTAAGAAAGGTTTGATAAAAGTACTATGACCGTTTTAGGAGTGGAGTACTACGTGTGGCGTGATCTACTTGGCTTAAGGAGTAGCCGACGGGTTGAAGTACTTGGAGCGTTTTGCTAGTTGTCGGTAATCGTCGCGAGGTATGTGAACCTCTTCCTATCTGTTCTAGCATGATTGTTGTGAACTATGTAGTACGGTAGACGTACGTGTGCTAAACGAGTTTTGGTTGGTTTAAAACATATAGTGTTATAATAGCTTTATGGGAAGTTAGTTATAACGACTTTATGTAAGTAATAGAATGATTTATTGATTTTAGAAAGTTAAGAGACTTGATCTTAAAAGATAAGAGACTTAACTTATAAATGACGTTTTATGAAATTTTAAGGACTATGAATTTTGTTAAAAAAGTTGTGAAACCTCATTCGTGAGTAATGAGTACTTGGCTTTTAAAGAATAATGTGTTACTGATAGAATAAGTATCGAACAAACCATTGCAGCGTTAATAAAAGAGATGTATTGACTAATTGTTATTAAAACCAGTAGAAACCTCCATCTGCATAGAAGCTAAGATAAGACAAAACTGTATTACATTTCCTAGATCATGGCTGTTGTAACAAGATTGTTATAAACAAGAATAAACGGCTCACACATAAGACTTATGTTACTCAATTGTTTTAAAAGAGATTAAGACTATGAGTTATGAAACCTTTCTAAAATAAGAGACTTGAGCATTTGAAATTAGGCAAACTTGAACGTTTGGAAAATAATGTTGTTACTTGATTTTACAAAGGGAAGTGTTCTGGTTTACTTAAAAATGTGAGTCACTCTGTTTTTAATACTACGGGTATCGGGTGACCTTTATAAAAGAATTGGATCTTTTTAAGGAATTTAACGTACGTAATACTTTGGGGGTTAGAACCTGGCCTTCGGCATAAAATGGAAGTACTTCAAGTTGTGTGTAACTGCCTATGTTTGCGTGTGATAGCCTTGTTGTGTAAGTACTGTATTTCTATACCACCGCGTCTCTCGATGGAGGGCCGGCTAATCTGTTATGTATGATTCTTTATCGAGTCCCATGAGATGGGCCGAGACACGTATTCCACCTGATTCTTTATCGAGTCCCATGAGATGGGCCGACACACGTATTCCACCTGATTCTTTATCGAGTCCCATGAGATGGGTCGAGACACGTATTCCACCTGATTCTTTATCGAGTCCCATGAGATGGGCCGAGACACGTATTCCACCTGATTCTTTATCGAGTCCCATGAGATGGGCCGAGACACGTATTCCACCTGGTTATTTATCGAGTCCCATGGGATGGGCCGAGACACGTATTCCACACGATTTATACCTAGATCACGGCGGAGGAAGGAGTTCCACGCGTGAGGATGACTTTGAGGCGTGAGTCCGACTTGACATGACTACTTTTATGTTGTAAATCGTAGTTTGGTTATCATACATGTCTCTGCTTTATATAGATCGCCATGATTTCATTTACGTGATTTCGCCACATACTTGGTACTGTTAGATCGACCTCTTCGGGCTGCATTCATGCCGCAGTAGAGGTACATCGGTTGTGGATCCTCGCTCATAGGATCACGATCAACAGATTGGGAAGCCCCGTTTCTCCGAGGCTTATCTTTTGGTATGTTACCACAGTCTGTAGGTTCTTGTACATTCAGGGTATGTGGGCCCCGTCCGTCATAGTTGTTGTCACTTCTTAGAGGTCTGTAGTACTGTTGTGGGCAGAGTTTCTAAAAAGGATAACTGTTCGGGTTTTTATGTATATATACAGAAGGCAACTGTTTTGGTTGGCCTGTTTATTTATCATGTCTCTTATTTCATGTTTATGTTTTTATTTCCGCTGATTTTCTCTGATGTTGTATCACGAGGGTGCCCGGGGTAAGGCACCAGTCACGGGCCCCGGTTCGGGTCGTGACAAAAAATGTTACACCCCGTAGTTCCAGAGTATGTATGTGAGGACGTACGTACGAGAATATAACACTAAGTACGAAAGGGAAGAAAATTTTGAATTTTCGACGAAAATATTCCAAACCTCGTGAAGGAAAAAGGTTTATTATTGATAATTGGATTCTCAATTTTGGTATTTGGACTTCTTGGAATATAAGAGAATTATGGAATTTTATTTCCAGAATTGGTCACCCACGCCCACGGGAGAAATTTACGGTTTTGTGGGGACCACATTATTTTTGAGATTTTGGCCAAATATGGAGTTTTTAGGAGATGAGAAAATTTTGGGCCAATAATAAAGTGACATGTGTCCCTCCCCACTTGTGTAACAAAGGTGTATGTATATGTATATGTACTTGTACATGTATAGGTTTTGGTTGAAGACTTGGTGGGGCGGGGGTGTGTTTCGGCCAGGGGGGGGGAGGAGAGGAAGATATTTGTGTGGACAAGTGCAGGAAGATATTTGTGAGATATTTGTGTGGACAAGTGGCTTGTGGGACCCACACACACTTGTCCCCAATCTCAACCACACATTTGTTTTGATCCTAGCCCTTGATTGTCTTATAAATACACACCTTAGGGTTGCAAGACTTCATCAACTCTTAGAGAGATTCCAAGACACAAAAATATACTCCCTCCCTTGACAAAGCTCTCGGCCAAACATCCCTTAGGCTTAGAAATTTTGCAATTGTTCTTGATAAATCCCAACACTTAAACCAAGTGTCCCTTGTAGTGTTCTTAAGATATCCCAACACAAAAATCCCGGAAATACTACGTTAATCCAATAGTCGCAAAGTGAAACCCTAGGGTGATCTTCATATTTTTTTGGATGAAGTGTTAAGAGAAGTTGGTTAGGGAATTCTAAGGGTTGCTTGAAGTGGATTGGAACGCAAGGAATTGGAGCTAAGATTCCTAAGGATCGACTTTTAGATCTTGGATAATTTTGGGCTTATTGAGGTAATGATCTTTGTCCTTTTATTGTAATTGGAGATTACATGTGATAATAGTATATAAATGAGTATGTGATATGTGGAAGGAAGATTGAAAGGAATTGGACCTTGTTAAGTTGCTAAAATCGAGAAATTGGCATGCTAGCCATTAAAAAGGTAAAAACGTTACCTATTACCCGTTGACAGTTAGTAACAAAGTTATTATAACTTATATAAAGATTGGAATATAAGTTGGAAGATTAAAAAAGTAATTCCGGCATGCTAGCCGAAAATTGGATAAGTTTGATTGTAGTAGTTGGCCAAGAACACCAACTAATGGACTGTATTTACATTGGACTGTATTTACATTGAACTGTTTTTACTTTGGACTAAGGGACTGTTTTGTATATTGTGGGGCAGAATTTTACACGTCCAGTTAGGCGTGTAATCCCCTTTGGTATTATTGTATTATTGCGCCTTAAATGTGACATGTTGGTTATTGAATATCGGGCCTTGAAAAAGGTGGAAAAGTACGTAAAAACAGGGGAAGTGCTGCCCGATTTTTCGTAGAATAAAAGACCCTATACTTAGAAATATTCTACGAAGAAATCTAGACGTTGATAGACGTATTTGATTATTATAGGTTGATATTCTACGCACTGCATATTCGACTTGGCAAGTGGATTAGCCGAGGAGGTATGTTGTTATACCCCGTAGTTCCAGAGTATGTATGTGAGGACGTACGTACAAATTGTGTAAGCCCTAATTAGGTTAAGGATGAAATTGTGAACTTCCAACGGAAAAGATTCCGAACCTTGTGAAGGAAATTTTACGTTTTTAATATTTTAACCTATTACGGATTTTTCCGAGAGATGAAATATTTGGACCAATAGGAGGGCGACATGTGTCACCCTTAGGTGGCATGTTGGACGAAATTGGTGGGCAAGTGGCCAAGTCAAGAAGTCAAGTCTTGAAAGATATTTTTTTGTGAAGCAAGTGGGAGAGGGTGGACGGTTTTTGGAGGACATGTGGCTAGCCACATGTTACACCCCGGAAATTTCAGGATATGTTTCTAAGAACATACATAAGAACTCAAATGTTAAGATTTGAGACGAGTAAAAATTTATCGGAATTTTGGAATTTGTCGGAAAATGAAATATTATGATTTAACGGGAGGGCGACACGTGTCACCCCCCCTTAATACTCTTGGACGAAATTGACATGGGGGAAATGGTCATTTGACCATAATTTAAAAGATCAAGTCTTGCAAAGGCAAGAGCTATTCTAAGTGCAAAGTCACTAAATTCTACGGAAAATCGGACATCACTTCCTTTGTTTCTACATACTTTGCCACCTTTTTCAAGGCCGAATTCAATAACCAGACACCCCACATTTAAGGCTCAACAATGTAGTTAACAATAGGGGATTACACACCTTAACATGACGTGTAAAATTCTGCCCCACAAATTAATACGAAACTAGTTCCATATTTAAAGCCATTCTCGGCTAAACATATACAACAACACAAAGTCCTTTCCAATTCTTATAATCCAAATTCTTAGGTCCAACATGTTATATAGTCATAAACAACTTCAACAACTATAATTCCTTCTTTAAATAACATGTGACGACTTAAACTAATAATCAACTTGAATTGTAATCTTAAGGGCTAAACATACTAGTTTCAGGGTTCCAATAGCCAATACACTTATCAAACTTCATAATATATACCTCATCCTTGCTAATATCCATAACTACAATGATAAGAAATCTTTAATTGCTAAAACGACAAGATTTATACCTTTACAAGCCCTTAAAATTTCCAAGATTCAAAGTCGCTCCTTAGTAATTCTTAGCTCCTTTCCTTATGTTCCAATCCGCTCCAAGCACTCCTTAGAAGCTCATGAAGAACTCTTCTTCAAGTTCCATATTCAAAGTTAAAGAACACCTTAGGGTTTCGCCTTGCGACTAACGTAAAAATGTCATTTTTCCAAAATCTTTCTATTGGGATATCCTTACAATACCCTTAGGGACCTTGGGTTAAAGTATCATGAATTAAGAACCACAAACGAAAATTTTTTCTTCTTCTTTTTCCTTCTAGCCGAGAGCTCCTCTCAAGAACCCTAAGTGTTCTAATTTTTTCTAAGTGTAAAATAGCCTTGTCTTGCTACATGGATGATTATATAACACATTGGAAGGTCTATATTACAACACATGGTAGGTTTGGATGAAAGGGATCAAGCCAAGTGGCTCTTGACTTAGTCAACTATCTCAAGCTCAAGCCTAGCAAGACTTGCTCATCTTTATAATGGTCAAATGACCATTTTGCCCTTAAATTAATTCGACAAAGCCATGTGGGGGGGGGGGGTTGCCACGTGTTACCCTCTCATTCGTCCAAAAATTCTGTAACCCTCGTGGGCCCCACAAAACGTAAAATTCCTCGGGTGGGCCCCACATGACCAAATCCATAAAAAATAAATTTTCATAATGATAATAAGTTCCATACTCTTCAAATAATGCATTTTGAGATTCTAATTCTCATCAACGAACAGTTTTCCTTTCCGACGTTCGGAAGATTTTCCGTCGGAAAAACAATTCTTCCTTTCGTACCCTTTTCAAGTCTTGTGTTCCTTACTTACATTCTCTTAAACATGTCCTTGAATTACGGGGTGTAACATTCTTCCCCCCTTAGAAACATTCGTCCCTGAATGTTCTTTCGGAGTACCATCTAATTTGATAGCGACATAGTCTTCTTTTACTACACCCTTTATACAACATATGCCACCCATGGCCACATAACAATACTTATACTAAGATGTCAACCTTGGCACTCACGAAGCCAACTTGTCACGACCCGAACCCGGGCCCGTGATCGGTGCTCATCACACGACCAACCTGGCTCGTGGATCGTGCCTTACCCCGGGCACCCTAGTGATACAACATCAGAGAAAATCAGCGGAAATAAAACATGAACATGAAATAAGAGATATTATAAGTAAACAGGTCAACCAAAACAGTTACCTTCTGCATAAATATATACAAACCCTGAACAGTTTAATCCTTTTTACAACCCCGCCACAACAAGATTACATGCACTCTAAGATTTACAACAACTATGACGACAGGGCTTCGCCATACCCCTGAATGTACAAGAACCTACAACTCAGGGAACACATACCAAAATATAAGCCTCCGAAGGAACGGAGCTTCCCAAAACGCTGAAATGAGATCCTAAACGCGGGGATCGACAACCGATGTACTCCCACCTGCAGATGAACGCAAATTCAAGGAGGTCGATAACAGTACCAAGTATGTGAAATCAGAAAATCAGAATGAAATCATAATAGTCTATAAAAGCAGGAGATGGTATGATAACCAAACTACTGACACACACATAATGCTTATATCAATTCGTGGTCTCATGCCCACAACATCAATCTCGCCTGGGTACCTTTCCTCACTACCGGCTTCATGATATGATAACAACAAGACAAAGAATCCAAATGGAAGCATACCCGCGCCACGATCGTGTCGGTATGTCCAAAGGGAACAAATAAGACAACATTCCAAATGGAAACATACCCGCGCGCTACGATCGTGGTCGCGATGTCCAAAGGGAAACAATAAGACAACATTCCAAATGGAAGCATACCCGCGCGCTACGATCGTGGTCAAGATGTCCAAAGGGAGTAAATAAGACAACATTCCAAATGGAAGCATACCCGCGCCACGATCGTGTCAAGATGTCCAAAGGGAAACAATAAGACAACAAGGCGGTAATCAAAGTGGAAGCATACCCGCGCGCTACGATCGTGGTCAAGATGTCCAAAGTGATTTAACAAAAGTAACACTATCACCGCGAACGCACTGCGGAATTTCTCCGCCACCGCCGCAAGACGCCCAAGTAAGTTCTTAACAAGTCAACCGACCTCCATCGAGACGCCAGAGTATAGAAACACAATCTTTGCACAACAAAGGCTATCACAACAAGCATAGGCAAGTTTCACAACAACAAGCATAGGCAAGTTTCACATCAACAAGCATAGGCAAGTTTCACAACTCAAAGTACTTTCATTTTATGCCAAAGTCCGGGTTTTAACCCTAAAGTACTACGCACGTTAAATTCCTTTTAAAGAGATTTATTCCTTTTATATAAAAGTCACCCGATACCCGTAGTATAAAAATAGAGTGACTTATATCTTTTAAGTAAACCAAAACAACTTCCATACTTTTTTTTTTTTTAAAGTCAAGTTACCACGTTAAAACCAATGATAAAACCTTTCTTTTGTTTTCATAAGGTCGTTATAACCAACTTCCCATAAAGCTGTTATAACACCTTATGCTTTAAACCATTTTAAGACAACACAATGCCTTTCTTTTCCCAAGGTTCCAGCTTTTGCCTAATTTTAATTACGCAAGTCTCTTTTGAAAAGTTTCATAGTTCAATGTCTTAATCTCTTTTAAAACAATTGAGTAACATATGCCATAAAGTAGCAGTTATTCTTGTTCATAATCAATATTATTAAGCAGCCATGATATAGAAAATGTAATATCATTTTGTCTCATCTTAGCTTCTATGCAGATGGAGGTTTCTACTGGTTTTAATAATACTTAATTATTCAATACATTTTCCTTTATTAACGCCGCATGGTTTGTCGATACACATTCGATTTCCAAATCAGAAACATTATTCCTTCCAAAACCAAGTACTCATTACTCACGAATGAGGTTTCACACAAACATCCATATTAAGTCAAGTCTCTTAACTTCTAAACCATTAAACCATTATTTTTATCTCTCTTGGCGTTACACCTAACTTCTCATAAAGTCGTATAACTTTTATGTTTTCAAACCAAGTATACACTTCTTTCAAAAAGGTTGCTTAATCTCTTAGAATACTTCAAGGTTCTTTTACAACAAGTCGTTATAAGTCAAATCAGTTATCTTTAAAACCACAAAGCATTTCTCATTTACATAGAGTCGTATAACCAACTTCCCATAAAGCCGTTATAACACTTTATGTTTAAAGACAATCAAATACATTTAACACATGTACGCTCACCGACTACATAGTTATACACATATCATGCTAGAACAGATAGGAAGAGGTTCACATACCTCGCGACGAGTATCGACTAATAGCAAAACGCCCAAGTACCTCAAACCGTCTCACACTCTCACCAAACAGATCACTCCACACGTAGTACTACAACCTATAGAGGCCACAAAGCGCCTATTAATATCTTTAGATCTCAATGTAGAATATTCTACGTAAAATTCGCAAAGACCTCCCCGCAACAACAGAAATCTCCTCCTCTATCGAGGCCGCTACCAAGCCAACCAGTGGGGGTTAACATGTCTAACCGACGTGTACAATTCTACTACAAGAATGCTACACAAGTCTATCAGAATACACCCTATGTAATTACGATTCCTCTTCTTTAAATTCAGGCTTAAGTCGCAAGACATTGCCGTAAGTATTATTCAGGCTTAAGTCAAAAGACATTGCCGCACAATTATAATGTTCAGTTCTATATATAGTATACTTCAACTATATATTCCTACAATATGTAATTTCCAATTACAATAGAAGGTCAAGAGTGTTTACCTCGATAAGCCCAAAATTATCCGAGTTTATATGTCGATCCTGAGCAAGGTTTAGCTCCTACTCCGTGCGCTTCGACCCGCTCCAACCAACCCTTAGAAGTTCTAACCAACTTCTACTTATAACTTCAACTACGGGTGAAGATTTACTTAGGGTTTCATTTTTGTGACTGAGGGAAGTATAATAGTATTTTCTGGGCTTTTGTATAAGTGTAACCTTGGGAATACTACAAGGTATTTGGGCCAAGGTATTTGGGCATAACAACAATACTAGGAGAGTATTTCTATACCACAAAGGGGGGTATTATACGAAGACAACTAGGCTAGGGGGGGTACCCCACGGCAAAACACCACAAAGGGGAGGGGTTTCGGCCAAGGGTTGGACGAGAACCACAAGAAGGGGGAGGGAAGGATTTCAAGACTTAGGCAATTTTTGGATGAAGAAGTTCATCAAGTTAGAGGGGTATTTATAGGTCAAGAAATGGCCAACCAATGGCCAAGATTCATCCAAGTGTTAGGCAAGTGTAAGGCCAAGATTAAGCCATGTGCTACCTTATCCATCTACCCAAAATATCCTACCTAACCTCGACCACATTTTTAGCACAAAAACGTGCCCAAGTCGCCCTCTTTGCCGTCCCTAGCTTAATGCGAGGGTGACACATGTCACCCTCCCGCTGGTCCAAAATGTTTCGCCTCTAAAAATCCGCAAAAATTATTAATGACATAGCCGAATTTTCCCTTCGAAAGTCGTGGAAACGCTTTTAAAAACGACTCCTTTTGGTAGCTATGCACAAATTCGAACCTATGCCTACTTTAAGGCTCAAATTGTATACGACGCCTCACGTATATACTCCGAAATACGGGTATAACATTCTCCTCTCTAGAAACATTCGTCCCGAATGTTCCTTCTCAAACAGATAACGGTTCTTCTAACAAGTTGCCAACGCCACACCGCCACGAAATATCACACGCTCTTCTTCCTTCCTTACTCGCCGTGCCCTTCTGACACTTGAACTCCTCTAGCATACGTACCACACTTCGCCATTGCTTTCCCAAAACTTTGAGTCACCACCTCCAAACTTGGTCATCTTACTAGCTTCAATCTCCTTAAGGCCATTCCCGCCTTCACGATCCGCTCCGGGTCGAACATATCCACGAACTCATACGATGGTTATCTAAACATGGGCCTAACACCCTCGTGACTTACCACCGGCGGGACCACCCGCAGCTGACCCCACTTTGAAACCGCCGCGGTTGGCCCTCAACACGGCCCCAACCCGACCCACTTACGCATCAAGCTCTTGTTCCCGATCCGAACAATCTTACCTATACAGTCATGAAAGCTACCACTTCCATTACACACTACCTGTGGACCTTATCACACAAAACGTTCTAGGCATAAAATGCACTCCGACAAGGATTACTTGCAAACTGGTACTCAAGACGGCCTTTACATCTAAGGTCTCAATCAGAATATTCTAAGGTTCATCATTTTCTCACCTCAAGCTTACCCTTCTCACAACTGTGTTCTACATCACGTTTTAGCACAACGCTATCCGAACATAACACTAAACACATCATCACATCATCAATACATACAAAACTCTAGAGGGTTAAGGATATACCTAAAAATAGGCGATTCAGAGGACCGCTAAAACTGGGAACTTCCACCGCGACCTCTACCATGGCTCACGGTGTATGAACATCCCGCTCGACTATGGAGGTGAAGAACCCGCAATCGATCCCGTGAGTCTGTGCTATCCTACCAGCTACCTCAGTCGGACAATTTCTCCCAAAATGGCCTCGGCCGCATGTAAAACAAACTCCTGACTAGCACGACACTCCCCACCGCGAGTCTACCACAGTCACAACGAGGTAGGGTGGCTTCACCGCTAACACCTCGCTTCTCTCGAAAATCAACCTCGAGCCTTGACCGCTCCCGAATACTGGATGCTCAAGATTGCGAGGACCACTCAGATCGGGCGGAGGCGCATAACTAGTTCACTGCTGGCGGTCCGCCTCGAAAGTCACCAAAGGACCACTGCTCGCCCTTCTCGCCGACCTTGGTTATTTCGCCGATTTCTCCGCCTCACCTCCAAGTGCATAAGCTCGCATGCTGGCACGTCCATGCCCTACCAAGAGCTACACCAACAACTTCGCTAGGTAATCATGAGCCTCAGAACATATCGGTGCACTCGATCCTCCATACTAGCTACTAATGCGGGACGCATCGCCAATGAGTCGAACTCCACATTGTACTCCCGAACCGCACGCCTGCTCGCCGCAACCCCAAAAATCTTTACCGAGCCTCCTCATCCGTGAGGCAAGAAATGTGCAAGAAAGGCCTCGAGAACTCGTCCCATAAAGCCGGAAGTGCATGCTCTCCCGACAGCTCCACGAATCAAACCACGATCGCGGTATCACGCAGCCGATGCGAACTCAGACCACCGACTCGGTCTCGATGCTTGATCACTCATGATCCGCTGCAACTTCCGGATGAACTCGCGATCATCCTCGTGCCTCGACCCATAAAACTCGCGTTACACTCGTAAAATCCTGTAATCTCAAATCGTCGCCGGGGTGAACTACGGTGCATCGATCGAACTGCCAAGGCCCAATTTTATCTCAAGTTCGCCACAACCTCGCCATTAATCGGGCCATCTCTTGTAACCTATCTCATATGCCTCACTGTAGGATCGAGGCTCGTGCATCGTGGTCTCGTAGAGATCGCCGCTTCTACTCAGATCTTCCTTCACGCTTTGCCCTTCTCGCCCGGTTGCCTTGGCGGAGGCATAATCGTAAAGGAAAGGAATACGCCGGAGGGTTCAACTCATCACACAACTCTAAGGCACGATCTCGTAATGAGAAGAATGGAAACCAATCCTAAATGTCCTATAGCCTCGATTATAGATGTGGTGCACAACACACCGATAATCAAGACTCTACTAGACACGGTCAGAGACACTTTCCGAGGACTAATCGCTCGATACCACTTTTGTCACGACCAACTCGGCCTGGATCGTGCCTTACCCCGCACCCTAGTGATACAACATCGAGAAAATCAGAAATAAAACATGAACATGAAATAAGAGATATTATAAGTAAACAGTCAACCAAAACAGCTTGCTCAGATAAATATATACAAACCCCGAACAGCTTTAATCCTTTTACAACCCCGCCCACAACAAAGATTACATGCACTTAAGATTTACAACAACTATGACGGACAGGCTCGCCATACCACGAATGTACAAGAACCTACAACTCAGTGGAACACATACTAAAAGATAAGCCTCCAAGGAACGGAGCTTCCCAAAACGCTGAAATGAGATCCTAAACGCGGATCGGCCGATGTACTCCCACTGCAGATGAACGCAGCCTCGAAGCGAGGTCAAGCATAACAGTACTAAGTATGTGAAATCAGAAAATATCAGAAATGAAATCATAATAGTCTATAAAAGCAGGAGACAGTGTATGATAACCAAACTACGACACACACATAACAGCTTATATCAATTCGTGGTCTCATGCCCACAACATCAATCTCGCCTGGTACCTTCTCACTACTGGCGATCATGATATGATAACAACAAGACAAAGAATCCAATGGGAGCATACCCGCGCGCTACGATCGTGTCAAGATGTCCAAAGGGAACAAATAAGACAACATTCCAAATGGAAACATACCCGCGCGCCACGATCGTGGTCAAGATGTCCAAAGGGAAACAATAAGACAAAGATTCCAAATGGAAGCATACCCGCGCGCTACGATCGTGTCGCGATGTCCAAAGGGAGCAAATAAGACAACATTCCAAATGGAAGCATACCCGCGCGCTACGATCGTGTCAAGATGTCCAAAGGGAAACAATAAGACAACAAGGCGGTAATCAAAGTGGAAGCATACCCGCGCGCCACGATCGTGGTCAAGATGTCCAAAGTGATTTAACAAAAGTAACACTATCAAGCGAACGCACTGCGGAATTTCTCCGCCACCGCAAGACGCCCAAGTAAGTTCTTAACAAGTCAACCGAATTCTCCATCGAGACGCCAGAGTATAGAAACACAATCTTTGCACAACAAAGGCTATCACAACAAGCATAGGCAAGTTTCACAACAACAAGCATAGGCAAGTTTCACATCAACAAGCATAGGCAAGTTTCACAACTCAAAGTACTTTCATTTTATGCCAAAGTCCGGGTTTTAACCCTAAAGTACTACGCACGTTAAATTCCTTTTAAAGAGATTTATTCCTTTTATATAAAAGTCACCCGATACCCGTAGTATAAAAATAGAGTGACTTATATCTTTTAAGTAAACCAAAACAACTTCCATACTTTTTTTTTTTTTTAAAGTCAAGTTACCACGTTAAAACCAATGATAAAACCTTTCTTTTGTTTTCATAAGGTCGTTATAACCAACTTCCCATAAAGCTGTTATAACACCTTATGCTTTAAACCATTTTAAGACAACACAATGCCTTTCTTTTCCCAAGGTTCCAGTTTGCCTAATTTTAATTACGCAAGTCTCTTTTTGAAAAGTTTCATAGTTCAATGTCTTAATCTCTTTAAAACAATTGAGTAACATATGCCATAAAGTAGTAGGTTATTCTTGTTCATAATCAATATTATTAAGCACCATGATCTAGAAAATGTAATATCATTTTGTCTCATCTTAGCTTCTATGCAGATGGAGGTTTCTACCGGTTTTAATAATACTTAATTATTCAATACATTTTCCTTTATTAACGCTTACAAAGTTGGTTTGTCGATACACATTCGATTTCCAAATCAAGAAACATTATTCCTTCCAAAAACCAAGTACTCATTACTCACGAATGAGGTTTCACACAAACATCCATATTAAGTCAAGTCTCTTAACTTCTAAACCATTAAACCATTATTTTTATCTCTCTAAGGCGTTACACCTAACTTCTCATAAAGTCGGTATAACTTTTATGTTTTCAAACCAAGTATACACTTCTTTCAAAAAGGTTGCTTAATCTCTTAGAATACTTCAAGGTTCTTTTACAACAAGTCGGTTATAAGTCAAATCGCTTATCTTTAAAACCACAAAGCATTTCTCATTTACATGAGTCGTTATAACCAACTTCCCATAAAGCCGTTATAACACTTTATGTTTAAAGACAATCAAATACATTTAACACACGACGCGTCACCGTACTACATAGTTATACACATATCATGCTAGAACAGATAGGAAGAGGTTCACATACCGCAACGAGTATCGACTAATAGCAAAACGCTCCAAGTACCTCAAACCGTCGCTACACTCTCGCCAAGCATCACCCACACGTAGTACTACAACCTATAGAGGCCACAAAGCGCTATTAATATCTTTAGATCTCAATGTAGAATATTCTACGTAAAATTCGCAAAGACCTCCCCGCAACAACAGAAATCTCTCCTCTATCGAGGCCGCTACCAAGCCAATCGTGGGGTTAACATGTCTAACCTGACGTGTACAATTCTACTACACAAGAATGCTACACAAGTCTATCGAATACACCCTATGTAATTACAGTCCTCTTCTTTAAATTCAGCTTAAGTCGCAAGACATCGCCGTAAGTATTATTCAGCTTAAGTCAAAAGACATTGCCGCACAATTATAATGTTCAGTTCTATATATAGTATACTTCAACTATATATTCCTACAATATGTAATTTCCAATTACAATAGAAGGTCAAGAGTGTTTACCTCGATAAGCCCAAAATTATCCGAGTTTATATGTCGATCCTGAGCAAGGTTTAGCTCCTACTCCGTGCGCTTCGACCCGCTCCAACCAACCCTTAGAAGTTCTAACCAACTTCTACTTATAACTTCAACTACGGGTGAAGATTTACTTAGGGTTTCATTTTTGTGGATCGAGGAAGTATAATAGTATTTTCTGGGCTTTTGTATAAGTGTAACCTGGGGAATACTACCAGGTATTTGGACCAAGGTATTTGGGCATAACAACAATACTAGGAGAGTATTTCTATACCACAAAGGGGGGTATTATACGAAGACACCTCGGCTAGGGGGGGGGTACCCCACGGCAAAACACCACAGTGGAGGGGTTTCGCCAAGGGTTGGACGAGAACCACAAGAAGGGAGGAAGGATTTCAAGACTTAGGCAATTTTTGGATGAAGAAGTTCATCAAGTTAGAGGGTATTTATAGGTCAAGAAATGGCCAACCAATGGCCAAGATTCATCCAAGTGTTAGGCAAGTGTAAGGCCAAGATTAAGCCATGTGCTACCTTATCCATCTACCCAAAATATCTCACTAACCCTTGACCACATTTTTAGCACAAAAACGTGCCCAAGTCGCCCTCTTTGCCGCCCTAGCTTCCAATGTGAGGGTGACACATGTCACCCTCCCGCTGGTCCAAAATGTTTCGTCTCTGGAAAAATCCGCAAAAATTATTAATGACATAGCCGAATTTTCCTTCGAAAGTCGTGAAACGCTTTAAAAACGACTCCTTTTGGTAGCTATGCACAAATTCGAACCTATGCCTACTTTAAGGCTCAAATTGTATACGTACGGCCTCACGTATATACTCTGGAAATACGGGGTATAACACTTACCCCGGGCACCCTAGTGATACAACATCAGAGAAAAACCAGCGGAAGTAAAAACTTAAACATACAATTAGATATAGATCAAGATAAAAGAAAATAGGCCAACCAAAACGGTTGCCTCTCAGCATATATATATATATATATAGACATTTGAACAGTTACAATCCTTACAACCCTGCCCACAACAAAGCATGCACTTCTAAGATTTTTACAACAACTATGATGGGACAGGCCCCGCCATACCACGAATGTACAAGAACCTACTGACTGTGGTAACATACCAAAAGATAAGCCTCCGAAGGAACGGAGCTTCCCAATACGCTGAAATGTGATCCTATAAGCGGGGATCGACAGCCGATGTACCTCTACCTGCGGCATGAACGCAGCCCCCTGAAGGAGGTCAGTACAACAAGTACCAAGTATGTGAAACTGAAAATACTGTAAATGAAATCATAATAGTCTATAAAAAGCAGGAGACATGTATGATAACCAAACTACAGTACACCGCATATAACCAGTCATAACAAGTCAGGGACTCACGCCCTCCAAATCATCACTCGTGCCCATGGAATTCATTCCTCACTGCCGACAGTCTATGATATAACAACACCAAGGAGTATACATGAACACCAGGTCCCACCTGTGTCATAAAAACCGTACGGGGCAAGTATAACTACCAGATCCGACCGTACCAATAATATCGCATAACCATATCACGAAGCCGACACGCGGTGCAATAGCCTCCACCAGCCTCCTCCTCGCGCCACGTAATGATGGGGGCAAGTGAATCGCCACGCACCAGATCACAACCGTAAGTCACGGCTCCATCCAAACACCGACTCGCTGGTCGACACGCGGCAAGTGCACTAGCCTCCACCAGCCTCCACCGCGCCCGTGGCGACGGGGGCAAGTGAATCGGCTAAGCACCAGATCACAACCGTAAGTCACGATACTTCGCCGCGAAGCTGACACGTGGCAAGTACAATAACCTATACCAGATCCACTTGCGTCACGTAGCTGACGGGGGCAAGTAAACAGGCTACGCACCCGATCACAACCGTAAGTCACGATACTTCACCATAAATAACCATAATGGTCACATGTCCACATAATCCATCATCGGTGTAGACATGCCCATGTAACAATAATAATGGAAGCATACCCGTGGAATCTTCCACACGCCAGACGCCCAAGTAAGTTCTCAATAAGTCAACCGCCTCCATCGAGACGCAGAGTAGAAACACAATTTTTTCACAACAAAGGCTATCACAACAAGCATAGGCAAGTTACACAACAACAAACATAGGCAAGTTACACAACAACAAGCATAGGCAAGTTATACACAACTCAAGGTACTTTCATCTTATGTCAAAGTCCGGGTTTTACCCCTAAAGTACTACGTACGTTAACTTCCTTTTAAAGAGATCCATTCCTTTTATAAAAGTCACCCGATACCCGTAGTATAAAATTAGAGTGACTCACATTTTTAAGTAAACCAGAACACTTCATTTTTTCTAAAATCAAGTAACAACATCCATTTCCTAAAGTTCCAGTTTGCCTAATTTCAATTACTCAAGTCTCTTTATTTTAGAAAAGTTTCATAGTTCAATGTCTTAATCTCTTTTAAAACAATTGAGTAACATATGCCATATGTGTGAGCAGTTTATTCTTGTTTATAACCATCTTATAAAAGCAGCCATGATCTAGAAAATGTAATATCATTTTGTCTCATCTTAGCTTCTATGCAGATGGAGGTTTCTACTGGTTTTAATAATACTTCATTAGTCATTACATTTCCCTTTATTAACGCTGCAGTGGTTTGTCGATACTCATTCTGATTTCCGAAATCAGTAAAACATTATTCCTTTTTAAAAAAACCAAGTACTCATTACTCACGAATGAGGTTTCACACAAAATTCATATTAATTCATTTAAGTCAAGCCTCTTATCTTTTAAGATCAAGTCTCTTAACTTCTAAAATTAATAAACCATTCTTTTATCTCTCTTAAGTCGTTATACCTAACTTCTCATAAAGCTAGTATAACTCTTAAGCCTTTAAAACCAAGCATTATTCTTCTTTCAACAAGGTTTCTTAATTCTTTTGAAATACTTCAAGATTCTTTTTATTCAGGCTTAAGTCAAAAGACATTGCCGTAAAACTATATTCAGTTAACACACGTACGTCTACCGTACTATATATTCTTGTAAAATACTTCCAGATTCTTATTATTCAGGCTTAAGTCAAAAGACATTGCCACACGTACGTCTACCGTACTATATATATTCCTTTAAAATATCATGCTCAAGAGTATAGGAAGAATCACATACCTCGCGACGATTATCGACTATTAGCAAAACGCTCCACGGCTATAATCCGGCTAGCCTTGTCCACCTTCCAAGTAGTACATGCTACTTGCAGAACATTCAACCAATAAAGGTTATAAGTTCATCAGAAATACAAATTCCTATGTAAGTCTGATTTAAACTTCTACTTTAATATTCTTCTGATGTGATCTATTCCAGTCTTTTCTGTAATATCCCTCTATTACAGTTCAATTCTCTTCTATGAATCTTATATTCATTTTTATACTACTACAGTATGTAATTCCCAATTACAATAGAAGGACACTAGTATTTACCTCGATGAGCCCATAATTATCCAAGTTAATGTCGATCATGAGCAACGTTTAGCTCCGATTCTGAACGCTCCAATTCGCTCCAAGAAACCCTTAGAAGTTCTACACAACTTCTACTTAGTACTCCAACCAATTATGGAGATTTTCCTTAGGGTTTCGTTTAGTGGCTAAAGGAAAGTATAGTAGTATTTTCCGGGCTTTTCGTAGAGAGGGTACTTGGAAATACTACAAAGGTTTTGGGCTAGAGTATTTTGGTACTACAACAATACTTGGAGAAGTATTTCTATACCACAAAGGGGGGGTGTATTTCTCGAAACCAACTAGGTAAGGGGGAGGGGTTCTCGGCCGAGGGCCTCTAAGGGGGAGGAGAGGGCTTGACGAGAGCTCTTTCTAAGAGTGGGGAGGATTTTAACACTTAGAAAACATTTTATGGATGAAGAAGTTCATCAACTAAGGGGGGTATTTATAGGTCAAGCAATGGCCAACCAATGGCCAAGATGAAGCCAAGTGCAAGGCAAGTGTAGGGGGAGGATTCATCCATGTGTCCTTATCCATCTACCACACAAAATATCCTACCTAACCCTTGACCAAGAAAGAGCACAAAAAACGTGCCAAAGAATGACCTTGCCGTCCACTTTTTGCGGGTGACACATGTCACCCTCCCGTTGGTCCAAAATATTTCGTCTCTCGGAAAAATCCGCAAAAATAACAAATGACATAGCCGGAATTTTCCCTTCGCAAAGTTTGTAAAACGTTTCGTCGGAAAACGACTCTTTTCGGGGGTTGTGCACAAATTTCGAACCTTGCCTACCTTAAGGCTTAAACTTTCGTACGTACGTCTTCACATACATACTCTGGAAATACGGGGTATAACACAACTAGTCCTTACTCATAATGACCTCAAAGTCTGTCGTAATCCTCTCTACTAGGTCTACTAGGGTCTGACGACTGTATCATCACCGGGAAAATCTCATATACCCGCTCAGCTACCACCCCAAACACTCACGGGTGTAGTTACCTCGAAAGGTTCTTATGGAATCAGGCTCTATTTCTTTACACTTGGTTGCTATCTTTCTTCGGGTCGATTTCTTCCGTATTTCCAACTCATACTAGCATACATACATAACCCCCATACCGATTTTGGCCCCCAATCTTTTGGAGTTACTCTTTCAAACAACATAAAGCCATTTCCGGCTCTCCCGACCTGGTTCCTGTGGAACGCGTCCACGAACCCGTAAAAAAATTAACTAGACTTGGGCCTTTCACCCTCGTGACCCTGTCACGTAGCGAAACTACTACCAACTGATCCCACTCCATTTCAAACTATGAGGCGACCCGCAATAGGTCCTCACCCCGACCCACCGTCGCACTTAACTCTTACCCTTAGTCTGAATAAAATCTTATTGCCCGAGAAGGCCTTATATATCTAAGGTCTCGGCAGTTATCAATATTCTTAGGCTCACAATTTCCATGCTCCAAGCCTACCTTACCAGTCCCCCCGTAAACGGGTAAACTTCTCATAATACCATAATCGTGTCGTCTTGATCACAACAACCATTACTTACTCCATACAGATCTCATCCGTACAATCCTCTTACGCATACCACGTAGCTTAATCTATCCACATAGTCCTTCATCAAGTACCTTAACATGACTTCTTAAGGGTTCACTACCCTATCAGACAGCTCATCATTTCCCAATTATCTCAAAATAAAACATAAGACGTTGGCGAGAATTCATTAACTGTTTCATACCTTCCCGGTATCTAGTTAGTCTTTACCAACTCTTGGTATTCTAAAATCATTCTAGGCAACACGCGTCTGACCCTCGTACATAACTCCGTATAGCTGTATGTTACAATACCAACTATACTACAATCATTACCAACCTGGATACGCAATCCACGTAGTCCTTCCTGGGTCACTGATGCCTTTCTCGTAGCTGCAATCAACATAACTCGTTAGGGAGAGACGACCCTAACAACACAGCTCTATCGCACGATCTCAGAGTGAGAAGAATGGAAACCAATCCTAAATGTCCTGCAGCCTCCTGATTATAGATGTGGAGCACAACACACCGATAATCAAGACTCTACTTAGACACGGTCTGTAGACACTTTCCGAGGACTAACTGCTCTGATACCACTTTTGTCACGACCCGACCCGGGGCCGCGACTGGTGCCCTACCTGGGCACCCTTCTATTCATACAACATAATAAACTGCGGAAGATAAATAACACTTTTTTTTTCAAAACTAAGGCCAAGCCGATAAGGCTGCCATAACATAAAAATTACCCGAAAGGGTTTACACTGTTTAACAATGTAAAAACAACTCTAGCCAGTCCAACCCACAGATGAATACAGACCTCTAAGATTTGGAAAAATACTATGACGGGACAAGGCCCCGCCGTACCCCTGAATATACATAACCATGACGTCAAGCTCCGGAACATTGGAGCCATATAAAAATGCTGAACCATGATCCTAAGCTCGCGGATCCACAACTGTGTACCTAAACCTGCGGACATGAACGCAGCCCGGCGGGTCGCATAACAAAAATTTAATATGGAATGGAAAATAAGGTACAAGAAACAAATCATAATCAGATAAAAGAATGACAGGGGCAAGTATAAATGGATACATACCAGATCCTACCGTGTCATTACCATCTCGTGAACTTAATCGTACCTTATTATATTTTCCCATTTTTCAGTAAAAGTTATAGTCACTATCTTACGTACATACTTAGGAAAAATCGTCAAGTTCATTACCATATAACTTACTTACCTTGCATAACATAATCCGGCCCTTTATGGAGGGACGCCTATACCGCCTACCCATCCAGACGCGATAAAGTCACATAAGTCCGCCTAAAGGTATCTGCCCGCCCATTCTCGACGCGATAATGTCATATAGTCTTCCCATAAAGGTATACTGCCCGACCCATTTCTGGGACGCGATAATGTCATATAGTCTGCCCATAAAGGTATACTGCCCGACCCATTTCTGGGACGCGATAATGTCTCTTTTCATAGAATTTTAAATCATCTTTTCACTTCTTCTTTAGTCATTATAACAACTCCCCATAAAGCTATTGTAACAACCTTTCGCTTTAGAGAACTTAATGCACTTTTATTTCTTTTTACATTAGGGAAATATTAAACCCAAAAGTACTACGTACATACATACTTAAAAGAATCATAAATCTCCTTCTCTTTTTAAATCCATAAACTTCTTCTTTTAAAATCTCAAGTTACATTCTCTTTTGAAATCAAGCTTCTTAACTTTTGAAATAATTCATAGAAACCATACTTCTTAAATCAAGTCATTTCTTCCTTTAAGAATCAAGTCCCATAACTTGAAAAATAAAGTCTCTTAACCTTTTCAGAAATCAAGGTTTATAGTCTTAAAACTTCATGACATAAAACTCTTTAAATTAAGTAACATATACTTTTATGAATTGTGAATAGGTTATACTTGTTTATAACGATCTTATTAGAGCAGCCATGATCTAGAAAATGTAATACAATTTTGTCTTATCTTAGCTTCTATGCAGATGGAGGATTCTACTCATTTTAATTTAATTGATTGTCGATACATTTTCTTTTATTAACGCTGCAATGGCTTGTTCGATACTTATTCTCTTTCGTGCAATAACTTAGCAAAGTCAACTCGACTCCAAATACTTCCTAACGACTCTTACCAACATCCCCCATAAGTGTCACGACTGCCCGGTTCGTGGATCGTGCCTTACCCGCACCCAAGTAGTCATACATCGAGTAATCTGGAATATAAAAACAAGACATGAAACAGCTTGTAAATGAGACACGCTTATCTCGATGAAAAGCTTGCCTTTCGCATATATATATAAATAACCCAAAGTTTTGCGCACATCCCAACTGCACTCAGACTATGCACTTAAGGAAGTAACAACTATGGCGACAGTGGCCCGCCATACCCCGAATGTACAAACTATCTACAATACAGGAGATCATACCAAAAAGTAGAGCCTCGGAGAAGATGGAGCTCCCGACACCAATGCAAAGAGATCCTAAGGATGTGGATCTAGCACTGCCGCTCTTACCGCGGCATGAACGCACTTCAAGGAGGTCAAGACAACAGTACTAAGTATGCGAAATCAGAAAGTACTTAAATGAAAACATATCATTTTAAAATCGGTTTACATATATGTATGAAACAACCAAGGTAACCGCATATAGTACATCATAAACAAGAGCAACAATAGGTAAATCAGAATGTGTCTTTTCTAGGTCGCGGATGATCGAAGCAGGGCCAATTGCCCATAGTATCATTAAGCAAGCCTAATCCTGGACTCCCGTAGTCCGCATAGGCCACTCACATAGGCCTGCATAGGGCATAACCCCGCATCGAGAGTAGCTACTCCTCGGCATCGTCCTGGACTCGTAGTCCGCATGGCCACATAGACCGCATGAGGTATACCCCCGCACACTAACCTGGAACTCTCGTAGCTCCGCATAGGTCACACAGACCCGCATGAGGTGTCCTCGCATCATAGTCACACTGCATCGCTCGAGGTATACCTCAGACGGAGGCGCCTTAACCCCAGATTTATGTCAAGAGGTGAGTGATATAATACTAACATAACAACTTATCGTTAAACACATAAGCACAACAAGAATACCCTTTTATACAAACGTTACAAGACACTAACACACATAACATCATATCATGTCTACTTATCAAACCATTTTATTATTCTTTCCATAGATCAATGTAAGTCTGTTATAAACACATAAGTAAACTGTTCCTTTTATCATTCTTAAGTTGTTATACCTAACTTCCCATAAAGCTAGTATAACTCTTAAGCTTTCGCTTAAAAACCAATTAGTTCTCTTCTTCATAAAATGATTCAAGATTCTTTGAAATGCATCAAGATTCTTATTATTCACGCTTAAGTCAAAAGACATTGTCAGAGGTATTATTCAGCTTAAGTCAAAAGACATTGCCGTAATTATTATTCGCTTAACACATGTACGCCTACCGCATTATATATATATATTTTAAAATATCATGCTTAGGAAGAATCACATACCTTCTCGCGAAAACCTCCCGCCAAGTTGAATATGTCGCACGCAGAGAATCAAATTATAATACCAAATACGCCTATCAACGTCAGATCAGATCGTAAATGCTCCAAGCAGAGGGTCCTTTATTCTACGGAAAATTGGGCAGCACTCCCCTACCCGGTGAGCTACTCAAGTCTACTATGAAAACAGTCCTAAGTAAGTATAGTTCAATTATTCTTCTTTTAAACCCTTCTACTGATAACAGTTAAATTCTATTATGTGATATCCTTCTAAGTATTTAATACTTATTCCTATACTTCTACAGTATGTATTCTCTAATTACAAAAGAAGGATAAGTTTATTTACCTCGGTAAGCCCAATAATATCCCAGATATAAGTCGATCCGGAGCAAGGCTTAGCTCCTAAGTTGTACGCTCCGATAGCTCCAAGGAAACCTTAGAAGTTCTTCACAACTTCTACAAGTACAAGGGATTTGGGCTAGGGTATTTTGGGCATTATAACAATACTAGAAGGCAACTTTTCTACCAAGGGAGGGGGTAGATTTCGCTAGGCTGGGGTAGCCTCGGCTAAGCTTCACTAAGGGTGGGAAAGGTGTTTGGACGAAAAGGGCTAGCAAGTGAGAGGAGAGGATCTTCAAGACTTGGATAGGAATTTGTGGATGAAGAACTCTTCATCTTAAGAGGGTATTTATAGGTCAAGACATGGCCAACCAATGGCCAAGATTTAGCCAAGTGCTAGGCAAGTGTAAGGTCAAGATTAGGGCAAGTATACCTAGCCAACTTGCACACAAAATATCCTACCAACTACTTGACAAAATAGGCACTCCATTCGGCCATATTGACGCCACGCCCACCAATCGAGGGTGACAAGTGTCGCCCTCCCGTTGGCCCAAAGTGTTTCGTCTCTCGGAAAAATCCGCAAAAATTAGAAATGACATAGCCGGAATTTATCCTACGCGAGTTGTGTAAAACGTTTCGTCGGAAAACGATTCTTTTAGTGAGTTGTGCCAAAAAAAAAACGTCTTGTGCCTAAACTTTAAGGCTAGACTTTCGTACGTACGCCCTTACGTACATACTCTGGAAATACGGGGTATAACATTCTCCCCTCCTTAGAAACATTCGTCCCGAATGTTCCTTCCCAAG
Organism: Przewalskia tangutica; assembly: GCA_029844215.1. Taxonomy (NCBI): domain Eukaryota; kingdom Viridiplantae; phylum Streptophyta; class Magnoliopsida; order Solanales; family Solanaceae; genus Przewalskia; species Przewalskia tangutica. Next base: position 75,209,246 of record CM056727.1, read on the forward strand.
ACAGATAACGATAAGGTTCTTCATAACTTAAATTTTTTGCAAATGCCACACACGGCTACAAAACAACACTTAGGCATAAACGATAATGAAGATTTACAAGTAGGAAAGTGAATTACCTGGAGGTGTGGGGAATAGGTGAGGATACTTCTGCCTCATGTCCTCCTCAGCTTCCCACGTCATCTCCTCCCTGAGCTCGTTCCGCCACAAGACTTTGACGGAAGCCACGCCTCGTCCGCAGACGCCTAACTCGACGACGATCGACTATCGCTATGGGAATCTCCTCATACGATAACCCCTCGGTCACCTGGACATCGTCAATCGGGTGTACCCTAGATGGATCCCCGATACATCTCCTCAGCATAGAAACATGAAACACCGGATGCACTGCCTCCAGATCGGACGGCAGATCCAACTCATAGGCAACCTTGCCTACCCTGCGGACAATCAAACGCCCAATGTACTGGGCCGAAGTTTCCTTCTTCCCGAATCTCATCACACCCTTCATGGGTGACACCTTTAGGAAAACCCAATCATGAACCTCGAACCTGCATGCCGACGACGATGATCCGTATATGACTTGCCGACTTTGAGTCGCCAAGAACCTCTCCCGGATAAGCTTCACCTTATCCATCGCTCACGCACCAAATCCGTCCCACTAATCGCACTCGCCTACATCGAACCAGCCTATAGGCGATCCGCACTTCCTCCCATATAAGGCCTCATAAGGCGCCATCCAATACTTGGAGTGGTAGCTATTATTGTATGCAAACTCAACTAGAGGCAAATGATCCTTCCGGTACCTCAAGTCAATAACACAGGCTCGCACCATATCCTCAAGAGTGCGGATAGTGCGCTTCTTCCCGTCCGTCTGCTGCGTGGATGGAATGCGATTTAGTGGTCACCGCGTCCCTAAACCCTTTCTCGAAAGACCTCCGTAAGTTAGCCGTAAATCGCCTCTGCATGCGATATGATCGAAATAGGGACTCCATGCGATCGACGATCTCTGATGTAAAGTCCGCATAATCCTCACCGAAAAGTCGCCCTAACGGAAGAAAGTGAGCTGATTTTGTCACCGTCGATTTATAACCCATATAGAATCATGCTCTCCGAAAGTGCGAGGTAATCCGTAATTAAGTCCATGTTGATCACCTCCCACTTCCGTGTCGAGATCTCTATCGTCAGAATAAACCACCGTGCCTCCGTGCTCTACCTTCACCGCCGACAACACGCACCGAGCTACGAACTCGCAACGCCCTCTTCAAGCCATCCCACCAATACACGATCTAAGGTCGTGGTACATCTTGGTCAACCCCGGATGGATAGAGTAACGCTACTGTGCTTCCCAAGAACTCGCCAAGTCTCAAACATCAGAACACACAACTCGCCTCAAACCTTAGCACCCCATCAGGTGCTACCACAAAAGGACCCTTCTCCTCACGAAGAGTTGTATCACGATAACGTGTCAAAACTGGATCCTCGAACTGCGCTTCTTCACCTCTCGACGATGGAAGACTCGGAACCTCATCACACGACTGCTCGGCTCAGGATCGTGCCTTACCTGTGCACCCAAGTAGTCATACATCGAGAAAACCAATGAACAAAACAACCAAGATATGAAACAAGATAAATAAGACACGCTTCGAAAAAGTTGTTTTCGCATAATGTATATAAATAACCCAAAATGAACAGCTACATCCCAACCTTACAACAGTCTCATGCACCTCTAAGAGTTTAAAACAACAATGGCGGACAGGCCCGCCATACCCCGAATACGAATATCTACAACGATGGGGACCATACCAAAATGCTAAGCTCCGAGAAACGGAGCTTTCCTAACGCGGTGATCCTAAGAACGGGATCAGTAGGAGTACCTTTACCGCGGCATGAACGCAGCCCAAGGAGGTCGAGACAACAGTACCAAGTATGTGAAATCAAAATATCGTAAATGAAATCATAGTAGTCTATATAAGGCGTGAGACATGTATGATAAGCCAAAACTACGATCACAATAAATAAGGCCATGTCAAGTCGTGACTCATGCCTCAAAGTCATCACAATAGAACTGCACGGTAAGTACGGCGCGTAGCCGACTACTAAAACCCACGCACCAACAAGGTCATAAATCAGATCACGAGATCTGCTCTGCATCATTACATGATCAAAGCCGCCACTCGCCCGCAGATCTAATGTGCGCATCTAGTCCTCGAACTTCCCGCAGCCCGCATAGGCCAAACAGATAGGCCCGCATGAGGTATAACCCCGCATCGAGGGTAGCTACTCCGGCAGCGCCCTAGACTCGCCGTCCGCATGGCTACAAGAACCGCATGACCACAAGCGGCCGATACTAACTCGAACTCCCGCAGCCCGCATAGGCCATCTGCACTCCGCATAAGGTATTCTCGAATCATAGTCCATCGACTACCGAGTCTACCCCGCATCGGAGGGCAGCTTAACCCCTGAGTTATGAATGATATAATATCAACATAACCGATTATTGCTAAACAACATAAGCACAACAAGGAAAACCCTTCACACAAATATCACAAGATACTAACTCACGTAGCATCCTAACATGTTTACTTATCCAAATAACAAGAAAATATTACAAGACTATCACAAATCAATACAATCAAGTTATTCACACAAGGTACTTTCTACATTATGTTAACAAGTTCGGTTGTTAGCCCCAAAGTACTTCATGTATTACTCTTTAAAAGATCCTTTTCTTTTACAAAAGTCACACAATAACCGTAGTATAAAAATAGAGTAATTATCTTTTGAAGTACATTAAAACACTTCTCCTTGTAAAATCAAGTAACAACATTCTTTTCCTAACGCTCAAGTTTGCCTAATTCCAATTACTCAAGTTTCTCATTTTCAAAGGGTTTGTAGTTCATAGTTTTAATCCTTTAAAACAATTTGAGAAACATATACCCTAAGTGTGAGTAGTTATTATTATTCAGAATAATCTTATTACAATGACCATGATCTAGTAAATGTAATATCCTTTTGTCTCATCTTAGCTCCTATGCAGATGGAAGTTTCTACTAGTTTTAATAATACCTTATTAGTCAAAATAATTCCTTTATTAGCGCACGTGGTTTGTTCGACATTTATTACGATTGGTAAAACATCATTCCTTTTGAAAACCAAAATACTAATTACTCACTAATGAGGTTTCACACTTTTAACAAAATTCATATTAGTATAATAAGTCAAGTCTCTTATTTCCTTAAATCAATAAATCGTTTTTTATCACTCTTGCCGTTATACCTAACCTCCCATAAAGCTAGTATAACTCTTAAGCTTTTAAAACCAAGTGTTACTCTTCAAAAAAATGATTCAAGATTCCTTTGAAATGTTTTCGCTCTTATTATTCAGCTTAAGCGAGGCATTGCCGTAGTGTTATTCAAAGCTTAAGCCGTGAGGCATTGCCGTAAGTATTATTCGGGCTTAAGTCAAAGACATTGCCGTAGTTATTATTCGCTTAACACACGACGTCACCGTACTATATATATTGTAAAATATCATGCTTTAGGAAGAATCACATACCTTCTCGCGAAACCTCCCGCCAAGTTGAATATGTCGCGCGCAGAGTATCGACCTATAATACCAACACGTCTATCAACGCCCGCATCAGCATCGCATAAAAGTTCTAAGCAGGGTTCGTTATTCTATGGTCATTTGGGCAAGACTTCCTACTCGGTGAGCTACTCAAGTTCATCGTGAAAACAAATCCCATGTAAGTACGCTTCTATTATTCATCTTTTAAACCCTTCTATCGTGATAACAGCTCAATTCTATTCTGCAATATCCTTCTAAGTATTTAATACTTATTCCTATACTTCTAAGATATATATTCTAATTACAAAAGGAGGATAAGGCTATTTACCCTGTAAGCCCAATAATATCCTAGATAAAAGTCGCGCTGAGCAAGGTTTAGCTCCTAAGTTGTGCGCTCCAGAGTCTAAGAAAACCTTAGAAGTTCTTCACAACTTCTACTAAGGACTAAGGATTTGGGCTAGGTAATTTGGGCATTATAACAATACTGAAGGCAACTTTTCTACCAGGATGGGGTAGTGTTTCGCTAGGCTAGCTTTATGGGGTTGCTCGCCAGGGCTTCTCAAAAGGGGAGGGTGTGTTTGGACGAAACAACAAGAGGAGAGGGAGGGATTTGAGACTTAGATAGATTGCTCAATTTAGGATGAAATAACTCTTCAACAAGGGGTATTTATAGGTCAAGACATGGCCAACCAATGGCCAAGATTATGCCAAGTGCAAGGCAAGTGTAGGTGAGGATTTAGGCAAGTGTCCTTGGCCAACTTGCACACAAAATATCCTACCAACTACTTGACAAAAATTGTCATCCAATTGGCCTCAATGCCGTAACATCCATCAATGAGAGGGTGACAAGTGTCGCCTCTCGTTGGTCCAAATGTTTCGCCTCTCGGAAAAATTCGCAAAAATAAGAAATGACATAGCCGGAATTTATCCTACGCGAGTTGTGTAAAACGATTCGTCGAAAAACGACTCTAAACGGGGGTTGTGTACAACGTGGAATTCGTCCAAGCCAACTAGGGGGTGACACGTGTCGCCTCCTACTGGCCCAAAATATTTCATCTTCCAAAATATCCAAAATGGCCAAAATCTCAAAACAAAGCTGGCCCCACAAAATCAGAATTTTCTCCGTGGACCCACGTGACCATTTCCAAAATAAAATTCCATAATTCTCTAAAATTCCAAGAAGTCCGAATACCAAACTGGGAATCCAATTCCCATTAACGAATCTTTTCCTTCACAAAACCTAAACTTTTCCGTGGAAAATCACCTCTTTCTTCCATTCCATTCCAATGTCGATTCTCGCACGCACGCCCTCGCATACATACCTCAAACTACGGGTATAACATTCTCCTCCTTAGAAACATTCGTCCCGAATGTTCCTTCTAGGTATCAAACAACCAGCGCCAAGATAGTCCTTATCGCTATACTTACTTTAAACAACCATGCCACACCGTCACAACACAACAAGCGCACATACTTATCTCCAAGTCCACGAGGAATCACCTCTATCACAAAACTCCTACTCGAGATCTAAAAAGATACTCCTTCGCCCCTACTCTTACAAACGAATGATCACACCTATGCTCGTAATACATGCTCGTTTCCTTTACTCGTCGTGATACCACTTTTGTCACTTTGTCGCGAGCCTTGCCCCGACGACCCAACAAATGGTACCGCCGCCATGATCCTCGAGGATGTCGTGACACTTCTTGTACGCCGAACTCTTACCACCTTCATATCGCTTAGTTTCCAAATCTCGGGTTACTATCTCTAACGTGGTCATCATTAACTGGGAACACTGGTGGATTTCGATCCTTTCCTAACATAACAATACGAAAGATCGGACGTATCGCTTCCTAAGTCGGACGGCAATGCTAACATATAGGCAACCCGCCTAATCTTCACATGAACTCAAAAGGCCCAAAGTAACACGGCTAAGTTTCTCTGCTTTCCAAAACTCGCCACACCCTATCCACATTACCGAACAAACTCAACCAACTATCCAACCTCGCCAACATCGAACCAATCGATCGGCAACTTATACTTCCGCCCTACAAGGCTTCCTAAGGCGACATCCGAATCGAAAATGGTAGCTTAAACATTCCTTTACAGAGACAACAATCCCTACAACTACTCCCAAATCCAAACATCGCTCGAGGGCGAACGCGATTCGAGACTTACCTCGAAGTTTTTAACCCCGCTCGTAAAACTTCCAAAAAAGAAACACTGCACTGGCTCCACTGTCATCATAAGGTGAAGGTAGGCACCCGCAGCCTTACAACCTTCTCGATATAATCACCCCTACCGAGTACACTGCCTTTGCTAGAAGACAAGACGGCCGACTCCTCGGCCCGACCATCGGGTCGAATGTATCCACGAACTCGCACGTTGGTTAACTAAACTTGGGCCTAACACCCTAGTGACTTACCACCCGGGCCGACCACCAAAAACTGACCCCACCACCAAACAGCCACGGTCGACCCGCCACATGGCCTCCACCCAACCCGCAATGCGCAAACACTAGCTCCCCGATTCGAACAATCTCACCAATCACGTTATTTAAAACCTAGCGTCTTCTACCCTCTTTCATTCCACATTACCTGTGGATTCATCCCACAAAATATCTCATGTATACTATGCACCTCGACAAGGGTCAAAACACGAAGTAATTCTTTTACCAAAGATGGCCTCGCCTCAAGGTCTCTACGCACACATCCTAAGGCTCCCACTTTCTATCCCCAATCTTTCCCGATTAACTAATCATGATTCCCAATCACGCTTAACACAATGCTATCCGAACATAATACTTAAGATATTCGCTACACATATAAATCTCTAAAGGGTTAAGGATATACCAGATCTACGCGCACTTCCCTTAGGTCGTTCTAATCAAACCACTCTTGGGCGCATACCGGGAAGGTGATGAACTATCCATCGATCCCGGCCGAGTCTCTACATCCGCACCACCCTTTGGTCGGACAATTCCTCGCAAATGGCCTCGCTGGCCGCAAACATAACAGTCGACGCGAAGAACGACACTTCACGCATTTACATCGACCATTAACGCCACACCGAGGGGTGGCCTCTCCGCTAACACCTCCTCTCCGAACCATTGCATCCACAATCGGGTCTAGTAGCCGAGTCCTCGCATTTGTATCCTTCCTCATAGAACATTCCTTGCTATATGGCTCGACGGCCGCAATAAAAACAAGCACCCGAAAGACGCACTTCCCGGATGACACCGCCACACCGCGGAACACCGAGGAAAATCAACTCGGAGGGACACTCAGACCGGGCGGAGGCGCATGTCTAATTCGGCCACGAGGCGATTCGCCTCGAGTTACCAAATGATCCCGCCAATCGGGCCCTCTTCGCCGCTTTCGGTCACTCGCCGATCTCTACCTCTCTCACCACGCACATAATCTCGAACGCAAGCCCGCTCGCCCTCGATCAAGAGCTACTCCCTCACAACCCTTCTTTAGATAAGCATCAATATCCTTGGAATACCGGTACATAAAATACTCTGCCGCCAAGTCCTTTGCTAGCAACAGTGGCCGCCTCCTTCCAATCCATATTTTCGCTTCCGGCCGTGGAATCAAAGTCCAGATGTCATGACCGCAGAGGAATCGCTGCCGCGGCTAAACTTCATCTGGCCGCGACGCCTCGTAACTCCCTCGCATGAAGCATCACCTCAGTGATGATTGGGCCTGTGCTTCTAAATCTCTCAGATTTACTCGCTGCTCGCCGCTTTGCTTCTTCTGGGCCCGAAGTTACTGGCGCGAGGCATCACCGGTAAAGGAAAGGAATACGTTAGAGGGGTCCAACTTATAACACGCCTCTAAAGCACGATCTCGAGTGAGAAGAATGGAAACCAATCCTAAATATCCTATAGCCTCACGATTATTGGTGTGGTGCACAACACACCGATAATCAAGACTTACTAGATACGGTCAGACACTTTCCGAGGATTAATCGCTCGATACCACTTTTGTCACGACTGCCTGGCCCGTGGATCGTGCCTTACCCGCACCCAAGTAGTCATACATCGAGAAAAACCAGGAACAAAAACAACCAAGATATGAAACAAGATAAATAAGACATACGCTGAAAAAGTTGCCTTTCGGCATAATGTATATAAATAACCCAAAATGAGCGATATCCCAACCTTACAACAGTCTACTGCACTCTAAGAGTTTAAAACAACAATGGCGGACAGGGCCCGCCATACCCCGAATACGAATATCTACAACGCAGGACCATACCAAAATGCTAAGCTTCCGAGAAACGGAGCTTTCCAACGCCAAGCGGTGATCCTAAGAACGGGATCAACGAGGAGTACCTTTACTGCGCAGATGAACGCAGCCCTCAAGGAGGTCAAGACAACAGTACCAAGTATGTGAAATCAAAATATCAGAAATGAAATCATAGTAGTCTATATAAGGCGTGAGACATGTATGATAAGCCAAAACTACGATTCACAATAAATAAGGCCATGTCAAGTCGTGACTCATGCCTCAAAGTCATCACAATAGAACCGCACGGTAAGTACGGCGGCGTAGCCGACTACTAAAACCCACGCACAACAAGGTCATAAATCAGATTACGAGATCTGTCTAGATCGCACATGATCAAAGCCGCCACTCGCCGCAGATCTAATGTGCGCATCTAGTCCTCGAACTTCCCGCAGCCCGCATAGGCCAAACAGATAGGCCCGCATGAGGTATAACCCCGCATCGAGGGTAGCTACTCCCAGCGGCCCTAGACTCGTCGTCCGCATGGCTACAAGAACCGCATGACCACAAGGGCCGCATACTAACTCCGAACTCCCGCAGCTCGCATAGGCCATCTGCACCCGCATAAGGTATTCTCGAATCATAGGTCCATCGACTACCGAGTCTACCCCGCATCGGAGGGCTTTAACCCCTGAGTTATGAATGATATAATATCAACATAACCGATTATTGCTAAACAACATAAGCACAACAAGGAAAACCCTTCACACAAATATCACAAGATACTAACTCACGTAGCATCCTAACATGTTTACTTATCCAAATAACAAGAAAATATTACAAGACTGTCACAAATCAATACAATCAAGTTATTCACACAAGGTACTTTCTACATTATGTTAACAAGTTCGGGTTGTTAGCCCCAAAGTACTTCATGTATTACTCTTTTAAAAGATCCTTTTCTTTTACAAAAGTCACACAATAACCGTAGTATAAAAATAGAGTAATTATCTTTTGAAGTACATTAAAACACTTCTCCTTGTAAAATCAAGTAACAACATTCTTTCCTAACGCTCAAGTTTGCCTAATTCCAATTACTCAAGTTTCTCATTTTCGAAAGGGTTTGTAGTTCATAGTTTTAATCTTTAAAACAATTTGAGAAACATATACCCTAAGTGTGAGTAGGTTATTATTATTCGTAATAATCTTATTACAATGAGCCATGATCTAGTAAATGTAATATCCTTTTGTCTCATCTTAGCTCCATGCATGGAAGTTTCTACTAGTTTTAATAATACCTTATTAGTCAAAATAATTCCCTTTATTAGCGCTGCTGTGGTTTGTTCGACATTTATTCTGATTGGTAAAACATCATTCCTTTTGAAAACCAAAAATACTAATTACTCACTAATGAGGTTTCACACTTTTTAACAAAATTCATATTAGTATAATAAGTCAAGTCTCTTATTTCCTTAAATCAATAAATCGTTCTTTTTATCACTCTTAAGCCGTTATACCTAACCTCCCATAAAGCTAGTATAACTCTTAAGCTTTTAAAACCAAGTGTTACTCTTCTGAAAAAAATGATTCAGTATTCCTTTGAAATGTTTTCAGTTCTTTATTATTCAGGCTTAAGCGTGAGGCATCGCTGTAAGTGTTATTCGAGCTTAAGCCGTGAGGCATTGCCGTAAGTATTATTCAGGCTTAAGTCAAAGACATTGCCGTAGTTATTATTCAGTTAACACATGTACGTCTACCGTACTATATATATTGTAAAATATCATGCTTTAGGAAGAATCACATACCTTCTCGGCGAAAACCTCCTGCCAAGTTGAATAGGTCGCGCGCAGAGTATCGACCTATAATACCAACACGCCTATCAACGCCCGCATCAGATCGCACAAAGTTCTAAGCAGAGGGTTCGTTATTCTATGGTCATTTGGGCAGCACTTCCTACCGGTGAGCTACTCAAGTTCATCAGGAAAACAGTCCCATGTAAGTCTGCTTCTATTATTCATCTTTTAAACCCTTCATCGTGATAATATTCAATTCTATTCTGCAATATCCTTCTAAGTATTTAATACTTATTCCTATACTTCTACAAGATATATATTCTAATTACAAAAGGAGGATAAGGCTATTTACCTCGAAGCCCAATAATATCCTAGATAAAAGTCGCACCGAGCAAGGTTTAGCTCCTAAGTTGTGCGCTCCCAGAGCTCCAAGAAAACCTTAGAAGTTCTTCACAACTTCTACTAAGGACTATGGATTTGGGCTAGGTAATTGGGCATTATAACAATACTAGAAGGCAACTTTTCTACCAAGGAGTGGGGTAGTGTTTAGGCTAGGCTAGCTTTAGAGTGGGGGTTGCTCGCCAGGGCTTCTCAAAAGGGAGGTGTGTTTGGACGAAACAACAAGAGGAGAGGGAGGGATTTGAGACTTAGATAGATTGCTCAATTTAGGATGAAATAACTCTTCAACAAGGGGGTATTTATAGGTCAAGACATGGCCAACCAATGGCCAAGATTATGCCAAGTGCAAGGCAAGTGTAGGGAGGATTTAGGCAAGTGTCCTTGCCAACTTGCACACAAAATATCCTACCAACTACTTGACAAAAATTGTCATCCAATTGGCCTCAATGCCGTGTAACATCCATCAATGAGAGGTGACAAGTGTCGCCTCTCGTTGATCCAAAATGTTTCGTCTCTCGGAAAAATTCGCAAAAATAAGAAATGACATAGCCGGAATTTATCCTACGCGAAGTTGTGTAAAACGCTTCATTTAAAAACGACTCAAACGGGGTTGTGTACAAAGTGGAATTCGTCCCAAGCCAACTAGGGGTGACACGTGTCGCCTCCTACTCGCCCAAAATATTTCATCTTCCAAAATATCCAAATGGCCAAAATCTCGAAAACAAAGTGGGCCTACAAAATCAGAATTTTCTCCCGTGGACCCCACGTGACCATTTCCAAAATAAAATTCCATAATTCTCTAAAATTCCAAGAAGTCCGAATACCAAATGGGAATCCAATTCCATTAACGAATCTTTTTCCTTCACAAAAACCGGAAACTTTTCCGTGGAAAAATCACCTCTTTCTTCCATTCCAATTCCAATGTCGTATTCTCGTACGTACGTCCTCGCATACATACCCTGAAACTACGGGGTATAACACTCACGAACTCGAACCCCACTGCTATCAGAATCAATCAAACGGACACCAAGGCTCGCTAACTGATGCAAATCACGAACCATGTCCCTCCTCTCTAGCTGCACATCTGATAGGCTCCCCATCGACCTACGACTAAGAGCATCTGCCACGACATTGGCCTTCCCCGGGTGGTATAGGATATCAACATCGTAATCCTTAAGCAACTCTAACCACCGTCTCTGCCGTGAAGTTCGACTCCCTTTGGTGAAGATATACCGAGGCTCGTGGTCAGTATAAATATCTACGTGAACCCCATACAAATAGTGCCTCCAGATCTTCGGCGTGAATCACCGCCGCTAACTCCAAATCATGGGTGGGGTAGTTCCTCTCGTGTTTCTTCACCGCCGGGATGCATACGCTATAACCTTGCCTGCTGCATCAACACACATCCCAACCCGATGCGGCGACGATCACAATATACGACATAACCGTCTCGACCCTGCGGAAGAGTAAGAACGGGCGGTCGTCTCTCCTTCAAGAATCGAAGCCCCGCCACAAGCATCACCCATCAAACTTAGCCGTTTTCTCGAGTCACCCTAGTCAATGCGCAGATAAGCAAACTTCTACGAACCGTAGATAATAATCTGCAAGGCCCGTAAAATGCGAACCTCGCCGGAGTAGTAGGTTCAGGACAAGTCCCGACCTCGATCTTGGCCGTATCCACTCGAATGCCATCACCCACAATGTGCCCAAGAAAAGCCACGAAGTTAACCAAAACTCACATTTGGAAAACTTGGCGTATAGCTGCTGGTCTCGAGAATCACAAGATCGCCGAAATGCTCGCGTGCTCCCGCTCTGAACGAATAAACCAAGATATCATCAATGAACACTATCACAAACGTGTCCAAAATGGTTTGAACACTCGGTTCATCAAATCCATGAATACCACGAGCATTGGTCAACCAAAAGACATGACCACGAACTCATAATGCGTCTGGTCGGAATGCGATCCTAGGGACATCCACCTCTCGACTCGCACTGATGATAGCGAACGCAGATCAATCTTGGAGAAACATCTCGCGCTCGCAACTGGTCGAACAAATCATCAATCCCGGGAAGGGTATCATTCTTAATGGTCACCTTGTTCGCTACTGTAATCAACACACATGCGGCGTCCGCCCTTCTTCTTCACGAACAATCTGGCGCCCCGAGGGAGAAACACTAGGTCGATGAAGCCCTTCTCCAAAGAAATCTCTCGGTGGTCCTTCAACTCTCTCAACTCGGCGGGTGCCATTACGTATGGCGGAATGGAAATAGGCGAGTGTCCGCAACACATCTATACAAAACTCGATCTCCTCTCGGGAGGATACGGAGGTCGCCCGAAACACGTCTGGGAACTCTCGACTCTGGAATCGATGAAAATCTCGCATCGTGACCTCGAGATCAAACACCAACGAGATGGTAGATGTACCCTTCGCACCATCTTCCTAGCCTTGAGGTAGGAAATAAACCTACCTCCGGCGTCTGATGTTCCTCCCTCAACAACCGGCTCTCAGAACCGGAACCGCACTACTCTCTCTCTGCAGTCTACATTGGCGTAGCAAGAAGCTAGCCAATCCATACCCATGATCACGTCGAAATCAATCATATCCAACTCTATCAAGTCGGCTGGTCCGACGATAAATGAATCCCGGACAAGCCCTATATACCCGCCGAGCTACCAGAATCACCCAGGCGTAGCTACCTCGAAAGGTCTATGGACTCGTGCTCTATCCCTATCCTACTAGCAACAAGGGAGATATATAGGGCAGTGAAACCGGATCTATCAAGGCATACACATCAAATCCAGAACCGATAAGGTACTGTGGCGACATCGGTGAGGCCTCACGATCTGCCGGCTGGACAAGGCATAAATGCGGTTCTGAGGACCGCTAGAACTGGGACCCGAGCCACGACCTCTGCCGCGACCTGCTGGTCCATGAGTACCCTGCCCTCCGGGGCGAGTAACTGAAGGAGATGATGAACCGGCAACAGACCCTGTAGGCTGAGCCCTACCACCCGCGCTGCCTCCGGTCGGACAGGCCCTCGCAAAATGACCCGACTGGCCACAACTGTAACAAACTCTCGGAGGAGTACCACAATTCCCGAAATGGGATCTACCGCATCGGCCACACTGAGGGGGGGTGGTCCCGACCGGCCAGCACCTCTGCCACCCTGAAAGTCTGAAGTCCTGGGGCCCTGTCCTGCCCCTGAATACTCTGGTGTCTTGAGGGCGGTGAGAGTGCTCAGCCGGCGTGGTGCGAATCTAGGCCGCTTGGCCGCCCACCACGATAACTACCAAAGGACCTGCCGTCTGGTCCTCTTCTCTTCTTTGTTGGTCAACCCGTCGGTCCTACGCTCGCCGCATCCAAGTGCATGAGCTGCGTGCGGGTAATGTCCATACCGGTGAAGAGAAACACCACAAGACTCGGCCATATAATCATCTAGCCGGTGGCGTGGCGGTGCACCCTATCCTCCATATCTGCTGCAACGCTGGGACATATCGAGCCAATGAATCAAACTCGACATTGTACTCCCTAATCAGGCTTCCTCGTCTCGGCGGTAAAAATCTATCGGCCGCGCCTCTCCATCTGTGGAGGCAAGAAGTGAGTGAGGAAAGCCTCTGAGAACTCATCCCAAGTAGCTGGGGACGCGTGCTCTCCCCGGGATAACTCCCATGAATCAAACCAATCGACTACGGTATCACGCAGCCGATGCGAACCGAAGATCACGGACTCGGTATCCGATGCCCTGATCACTCTCATAATCCTCTGTAGCTGACGGATGAACTCCTGCAGATCATCCTCCGGTCTCGACCCGTAAAACTCTGGCGGGCTACAACTCAGGAAATCTCGTAGCCTCAAACTCTCTGCCCTCGGGTGAACCACGGGTACGGGGCGAGAACTGAACTGCGCATCCACTGTCCTCGTATGCGGCCATGATCTCGCCAATAGTGGGCCATCTCCTTGTACCTAACTCTCCGCCAGCGGTGTGGGACAGGAGGTGTGGGTACTGTGGTCTCTGCTGGGGCCGGCGGCGTCATGGAACTCGCCGTCTGAGGTATAGACTGTGCCTGAGCCCTCGTAACTCTCGGTGTCCTACTAGCAACTCCTCATTTGCCTTGCCGCCACGGGCGGGTTGCCTTACGTGGAGGCATAATCATTCTGAAAGGAATACGTTAGAGGGGTCAAATTTTAACACAGCTCTAAAGCACGATCTCAGAGTGAGAAGAATGGAAACCAATCCTAAATATCCTATAGCCTCCTGATTATTGGTGTGGTGCACAACACACCGATAATCAAAACTCTACTAGATACGGTCTGTAGACACTTTCCGAGGATTAACTGCTCTGATACCACTTTTGTCACGACCCGTTCCGGGGCCCGTGACTGGTGCCTTACCCGGGCACCCAAGTAGTCATACATCAGAGGAATATAAAAACAAGACATGAAACAGTTGTAAAATGAGACACAGTTTATCTGATGAAAAGCTTGCCATTCGGCATATATATATAAATAACCCAAGTTTTGCAGTTACATCCCAACTGTACACTAGGACTACAGACCTCTAAGGAAGTAAACAACTATGGCGGGACAGGGCCCCGCCATACCCTGAATGTACAAACTATCTACAATACAGGGAGATCATACCAAAAAGTAGAGCCTCCGGAGAAGATGGAGCTCCTGACACCAATGCAAAGAGATCCTAAGGATGTGGATCTAGTACCTGCTTGCCCTTACCAGCGGCATGAACGGCCAGAAGGAGGTCGAGATAACAGTACTAAGTATGCGAAATCAGAGTACTTAAATGAAAACATATCATTTTAAAATCAGTTTACATATATGTATGAAACAACCATGAAACCGCATAGTGCCACATCATAAACAAGAGCAACAATAGGTAAATCGTAATAAGTCTTTTCTAGGTGCGAATGATCGAGCGGGGCGATTGCCTATAGTATCATTAAGCTAGCCTAATCCTGGTCTCGCGTAGTCCGCATAGGCCACTCACAAAGGCCTGCATAGGGCATAACCCCGCATCGAGAGTAGCTACTCCTCGGCATCGCCCCGACTCGTAGTCGCGTGGCCACATACCGCATGAGGTATACCCCGCACACTAACACGGAACACTCGTAGCTCCGCATAGGTCACATGCACCGCGTAGGTGTCCTCGCATCATAGTCACACAGATGCACGAGGTATACCGCGTCGGAGGCAGCTTAACCCGGTATTTATGTCAAGAGGTGAGTGATATAATACTAACATAACAGCTTATCGTTAAACACATAAGCACAACAAAAATACCCTTTTATACAAACGTTACAAGACACTAACACACATAACATCATATCATGTCTACTTATCAAACCATTTTATTATTCTTTCCATAGATCAATGTAAGTCTGTTATAAACACATAAGTAAACTGTTCCTTTTATCATTCTTAAGTTGTTATACCTAACTTCCCATAAAGCTAGTATAACTCTTAAGCTTTCTGTTTAAAAACCAATTAGTTCTCTTCTGTTAAAAATGATTCAGTATTCTTTTGAAATGCATCAAGATTCTTATTATTCAGGCTTAAGTCAAAAGACATTGCCGTAGGTATTATTCAGGCTTAAGTCAAAAGACATTGCCGTAATTATTATTCAGTTAACACATGTACGTCTACCGTACTATATATATATTTTAAAATATCATGCTTAGGAAGAATCACATACCTTCTCGGCGAAAACCTCCTGCCAAGTTGAATATGTCGCGCGCAGAGAATCAGCCTATAACAGTCAAATACGTCTATCAACGTCTAGACTGTACTGTAAACAGTTCTAAGCAGAGGGTCCTTTATTCTACGGAAAATTGGGCAGCACTCCCCTACCCGGTGAGCTACTCAAGTCTACTGTGAAAACAGTCCTAAGTAAGTATAGTTCAATTATTCTTCTTTTAAACCCTTCTACTGATAACAGTTCAATTCTATTCTGTGATATCCTTCTAAGTATTTAATACTTATTCCTATACTTCTACAGTATGTATTCTCTAATTACAAAAGAAGGATAAGTTTATTTACCTCGGTAAGCCCAATAATATCCTAGATATAAGTCGATCCGGAGCAAGGCTTAGCTCCTAAGTTGTACGCTCCGATAGCTCCAAGGAAACCTTAGAAGTTCTTCACAACTTCTACAAGTACTAAGGGATTTGGGCTAGGGTATTTTGGGCATTATAACAATACTAGAAGGCAACTTTTCTACCAAGGGAGGGGGGGTAGATTTCGGCTAGGCTAGGGGGGGTAGCCTCGGCTAAGCTTCACTAAGGGGGGGGGGGGGGAAGGTTTTTGGACGAAAAGGGCTAGCAAGGGAGAGGAGAGGATTTTCAAGACTTGGAAAGGAATTTGTGGATGAAGAACTCTTCATCTTAAGGGGGTATTTATAGGTCAAGACATGGCCAACCAATGGCCAAGATTTAGCCAAGTGCTAGGCAAGTGTAAGGTCAAGATTAGGGCAAGTGTACCTAGCCAACTTGCACACAAAATATCCTACCAACTACTTGACAAAATAGGCACTCCATTCGGCCATATTGACGCCTCACGTCCACCAATTGGAGGGTGACAAGTGTCGCCCTCCCGTTGGCCCAAAGTGTTTCGTCTCTCGGAAAAATCCGCAAAAATTAGAAATGACATAGCCGGAATTTATCCTACGCGAGTTGTGTAAAACGTTTCGTCGGAAAACGATTCTTTTAGTGAGTTGTGCCAAAAAAAAATGTCTTGTGCCTAAACTTTAAGGCTAGACTTTCGTACGTACGCCCTTACGTACATACTCTGGAAATACGGGGTATAACAATAAGACTCGGTAAGAACTTAGGATAACTTAGACGTAGCTTTTACATAAAGTAAATCAACATACATACCTCTTAACTTCTAAGAGTAGTAGGAATCATGAAATAATACCACATGTATATTCCATACATAGAATCATGTCAAAAGAAGGAAGAGGTTCACATACCTCGCGACGATTATCGACAAGCAGCAAAATGCTCCAAAGTACTTCAACCTTGCAATCAATTCCATCCTTTGTGGAATACGCTATACTTGTACTTCAACCTATAATGGCCATAATACGTCCATTAACCTCTAGCTTCGAACGTAGAATATTCTAAGTGCAAAGTCACTAAATTCTACGGAAAATCGGACAGCACTTCCTTTGTTTCTACATACTTTGCCACCTTTTTCAAGGCCGAATTCAATAACCAAACACGCCACATTTAAGGCTCAACAATGTAGTTAACAATAGGGGATTACACACCTTAACAGGACGTGTAAAATTCTGCCCCACAAATTAATACGAAACTAGTTCCATATTTAAAGCCATTCTCGGCTAAACATATACAACAACACAAAGTCCTTTCCAATTCTTATAATCCAAATTCTTAGGTCCAACATGTTATATAGTCATAAACAACTTCAACAACTACAATTCCTTCTTTAAATAACATGTGACGACTTAAACTAATAATCAACTTGAATTGTAATCTTAAGGGCTAAACATACTAGTTTTCGGATCAGGGTTCCAATAGCCAATACACTTATCAAACTTCATAATATATACCTCATGCTTGCTAATATCCATAACTACAATGATAAGAAATCTTTAATTGCTAAAACGACAAGATTTATACCTTTACAAGCCCTTAAAATTTCCAAGATTCAAAGTCGCTCCTTAGCAATTCTTAGCTCCTTTCCTTATGTTCCAATCCGCTCCAAGCACTCCTTAGAAGCTCATGAAGAACTCTTCTTCAAGTTCCATATTCAATGTTTAAGAACACCTTAGGGTTTCGCCTTGCGACTAACGTAAAACTGTCGTTTTTTCCGAAATCTTTCTATTGGGATATCCTTACAATACCCTTAGGGACCTTGGGTTAAAGTATCATGAATTAAGAACCACAAACGAAAATTTTTTCTTCTTCTTTTTCCTTCTAGCCGAGAGCTCCTCTCAAGAACCCTAAATGTTCTAATTTTTTCTAAGTGTAAAATAGTCTTGTCTTGCTACATGGATGATTATATAACACATTGGAGGGTCTATATTACAACACATGGTAGGTTTGGATGAAAGGGATCAAGCCAAGTGGCTCTTGACTTAGTAAACTATCTCAAGCTCAAGCCTAGCAAGACTTGCTCATCTTTATAATGGTCAAATGACCATTTTGCCCTTGAATTAATTCGACAAAGCCATGTGGGGGGGGGGGGGGGTTGCCACGTGTCTCCCTCTCATTCGTCCAAAAATTCCGTAACCCTCGTGGGCCCCACAAAACGTAAAATTCCTCGGGTGGGCCCCACATGACCAAATCCGTAAAAAATAAATTTCCATAATGATAATAAGTTCCATACTCTTCAAATAATACATTTTGAGATTCTAATTCTCATCAACGAACATTTTTCCTTTCCGACGTTCGGAAGATTTTCCGTCGGAAAAACAATTCTTCCTTTCGTACCCTTTTCAAGTCTTGTGTTCCTTACTTACATTCTCTTAAACATGTCCTTGAATTACGGGGTGTAACATTATTCCCCCCTTAGAAACATTCGTCCCTGAATGTTCTTTCGGAGTCCCATCTAATTTGATAGCGACATAGTCTCCTTTTACTACACCCTTCATACAATATATGCCACCCATGGCCACATAACAATATTTATACTAAGATGTCAACCTTGGCACTCACGAAGCCAACTAGTCCATACTCATAATGACCTCAAAGTGCATCGTAATCCCTCTACTAGGTCTACTAGTGCAGCGATTGTATCATCAGGAAAATCTCATATACCCATTCATTACCACCCCAAACACTCACGGGTGTAGTTACCTCGAAAGGTTCTTATGGAATCAGGCTCTATTTCTTTACACTTGGTTGCTATCTTTCTTTCTGGTCGTACTCTTTCCGTATTTCCAACTCATACTAGCATACATACATAACCCCCATACCGATTCTGGCCCCCAATCTTTTAGAGTCACTCTTTCAAACAACATAAAGCCATTTCCGGCTCTCCCGACCTGGTTCCTGTGGAACGCGTCCACGAACCCGTAAAAAAATTAACTAGACTTGGGTCTTTCACCCTCGTGACCCTGTCACGTAGCGAAACTACTACCAACTGATCCCACTCCATTTCAAACTATGAGGCGACCCGCAATAGGTCCTCACCCCGACCCACCGTCGCACTTAACTCTTACCCTTAGTCTGAATAAAATCTTATTGCCCGAGAAGGCCTTATATATCTAAGGTCTCGACAGTTATCAATATTCTTAGGCTCACAATTTCCATGCTCCAAGCCTACCTTACCAGTCCCCACGTAAACGGGTAAACTTCTCATAATACCATAATCGTGTCGTCTTGATCACAACAACCATTACTTACTCCATACAGATCTCATCAGTACAATCCTCTTACACATACCACGTAGCTTAATCTATCCACATAGTCCTTCATCAAGTACCTTAACATGACTTCTTAAGGGTTCACTACCCTATCAGACAGCTCATCATTTCCCAATTATCTCAAAATAAAACATAAGACGTTGGCGAGAATTCATTAACTGTTTCATACCTTCCCGGTATCTAGTTAGTCTTTACCAACTCTTGGTATTCTAAAATCATTCTAGGCAACACGCGTCTGACCCTCGTACATAACTCCGTATAGCTGTATGTTACAATACCAACTATACTACAATCATTACCAACCTGGATACGCAATCCACGTAGTCCTTCCTGGATCACTGATGCCTTTCTCGTAGCTGCAATCAACATAACTCGTTAGGGAGAGACGACCCTAACAACACAGCTCTATCGCACGATCTCAGAGTGAGAAGAATGGAAACCAATCCTAAATGTCCTGCGACCTCCGATTATAGATGTGGAGCACAACACACCGATAATCAAGACTCTACTATACATGCGTAGACACTTTCCGAGGACTAACTGCTCTGATACCACTTTTGTCACGACCCGACCCCGGGCCGCGACTGGTGCCCTACCTGGGCACCCTTCTATTCATACAACATAATAAACTGCGGAAGATAAATAACACTTTTTTTTTCAAAACTAAGGCCAAGCCGATAAGGCTGCCATAACATAAAAATTACCCGAAAGGGTCTACACTGTTTAACAATGTAAAAACAACTCTAGCCAGTCCAACCCACAGATGAATACAGACCTCTAAGATTTGGACAAATACTATGACGGGACAAGGCCCCGCCGTACCCCTGAATATACATAACCATGACGACAAGCTCCAGAACATTGGAGCCATATAAAAATCTTTGAACCGGGATCCTAAGCTCGCGGATCCACAGCGTAATACCTAAACTGCGGACATGAACGCAGCCCGAAAAGTCGGTACAACAGTGCGAATATGGAGCGGAAAATAAGTGCGATAAACAAATCATAACTGTACAAAAGAATGACAGGGGCAAGTATAAATGGGTACATACCAGATCCTACCGTGTCATTACCATCTCGTGAACTTAATCGTACCTTATTATCTTTTCCCATTTTTCAGTAAAAGTTATAGTCACTATCTTACGTACATACTTAGGAAAAATCGTCAAGTTCATTACCATATAACTTACTTACCTTGCATAACATAATCCGTCCCTTTATGGAGGGACGCCTATACTGCCCGGCCCAATCTAGGACGCGATAAAGTCACATAAGTTTGCCCCTAAAGGTATACTGCCCGGCCCATTCCTGGGACGCGATAATGTCATATAGTCTGCCCATAAAGGTATACTGCCCGGCCCATTTCTGGGACGCGATAATGTCATATAGTCTGCCCATAAAGGTATACTGCCCGACCCATTTCTGGGACGCGATAATGTCTCTTTTCATAGCATTTTAAATCATCTTTTCACTTCTTCTTTAGTCATTATAACAACTCCCCATAAAGCTATTGTAACAACCTTTCGCTTTAGAGAACTTAATGCACTTTTATTTCTTTTTACATTAGGGAAATATTAAACCCAAAAGTACTACGTACATACATACTTAAAAGAATCATAAATCTCCTTCTCTTTTTAAATCCATAAACTTCTTCTTTTAAAATCTCAAGTTACATTCTCTTTTGAAATCAAGCTTCTTAACTTTTGAAATAATTCATAGAAACCATACTTCTTAAATCAAGTCATTTCTTCCTTTAAGAATCAAGTCCCATAACTTGAAAAATAAAGTCTCTTAACCTTTTCAGAAATCAAGGTTTATAGTCTTAAAACTTCATGACATAAAACTCTTTAAATTAAGTAACATATACTTTTATGAATTGTGAATAGGTTATACTTGTTTATAACGATCTTATTAGAGCAGCCATGATCTAGAAAATGTAATACAATTTTGTCTTATCTTAGCTTCTATGCAGATGGAAGATTCTACTCATTTTAATTTAATTGATTGTCGAAACATTTTCTTTTATTAACGCTGCAATGGCTTGTTCGATACTTATTCTCTTTCGTGCAATAACTTAGCAAAGTCAACTCGACTCCAAATACTTCCTAACGACTCTTACCAACATCCCCCATAAGACTCGGTAAGAACTTAGGATAACTTAGACGTAGCTTTTACATAAAGTAAATCAACATACATACCTCTTAACTTCTAAGAGTAGAAGGAATCATGAAATAATACCACATGTATATTCCATACATAGAATCATGTCAAAAGAAGGAAGAGGTTCACATACCTCGCGACGATTATCGACAAGCAGCAAAATGCTCCAAAGTACTTCAACCTTGCAATCAATTCCATCCTTTGTGGAATACGCTATACTTGTACTTCAACCTATAATGGCCATAATACGTCCATTAACCTCTAGCTTCGAACGTAGAATATTCTAAGTGCAAAGTCACTAAATTCTACGGAAAATCGGACAGCACTTCCTTTGTTTCTACATACTTTGCCACCTTTTTCAAGGCCAAATTCAATAACCAAACATGCCACATTTAAGGCTCAACAATGTAGTTAACAATAGGGGATTACACACCTTAACAGGACGTGTAAAATTCTGCCCCACAAATTAATACGAAACTAGTTCCATATTTAAAGCCATTCTCGGCTAAACATATACAACAACACAAAGTCCTTTCCAATTCTTATAATCCAAATTCTTAGGTCCAACATGTTATATAGTCATAAACAACTTCAACAACTACAATTCCTTCTTTAAATAACATGTGACGACTTAAACTAATAATCAACTTGAATTGTAATCTTAAGGGCTAAACATACTAGTTTTCGGATCAGGGTTCCAATAGCCAATACACTTATCAAACTTCATAATATATACCTCATGCTTGCTAATATCCATAACTACAATGATAAGAAATCTTTAATTGCTAAAACGACAAGATTTATACCTTTACAAGCCCTTAAAATTTCCAAGATTCAAAGTCGCTCCTTAGCAATTCTTAGCTCCTTTCCTTATGTTCCAATCCGCTCCAAGAACTCCTTAGAAGCTCATGAAGAACTCTTCTTCAAGTTCCATATTCAAAGTTTAAGAACACCTTAGGGTTTCGCCTTGCGACTAACGTAAAAATGTCGTTTTTCCGAAATCTTTCTATTGGGATATCCTTACAATACCCTTAGGGACCTTGGGTTAAAGTATCATGAATTAAGAACCACAAACGAAAATTTTTTCTTCTTCTTTTTCCTTCTAGCCGAGAGCTCCTCTCAAGAACCCTAAGTGTTCTAATTTTTTCTAAGTGTAAAATAGTCTTGTCTTGCTACATGGATGATTATATAACACATTGGAGGGTCTATATTACAACACATGGTAGGTTTGGATGAAAGGGATCAAGCCAAGTGGCTCTTGACTTAGTCAACTATCTCAAGCTCAAGCCTAGCAAGACTTGCTCATCTTTATAATGGTCAAATGACCATTTTGCCCTTGAATTAATTCGACAAAGCAATGTGGGGTTGCCACGTGTCTCCCTCTCATTCGTCCAAAAATTTCGTAAGCCTCGTGGGCCCCACAAAACGTAAAATTCCTCGGGTGGGCCCCACATGACCAAATCCGTAAAAATAAATTTCCATAATGATAATAAGTTCCATACTCTTCAAATAATGCATTTTGAGATTCTAATTCTCATCAACGAACATTTTTCCTTTCCGACGTTCGGAAGATTTTCCGTCGGAAAAACAATTCTTCCTTTCGTACCCTTTTCAAGTCTTGTGTTCCTTACTTACATTCTCTTAAACATGTCCTTGAATTACGGGGTGTAACATTATTCCCCCCTTAGAAACATTCGTCCCTGAATGTTCTTTCGGAGTCCCATCTAATTTGATAGCGACATAGTCTCCTTTTACTACACCCTTCATACAACATATGCCACCCATGGCCACATAACAATATTTATACTAAGATGTCAACCTTGGCACTCACGAAGCCAACTAGTCCATACTCATAATGACCTCAAAGTCTGTCGTAATCCCCTTTAATAGGTCTACTAGGGTCTGACGACTGTATCATCACCGAGCAAATCTCATATACCCGCTCAGCTACCACCCCAAACACTCACGGGTGTAGTTACCTCGAAAGGTTCTTATGGAATCAGGCTCTATTTCTTTACACTTGGTTGCTATCTTTCTTTCTGGTCGTACTCTTTCCGTATTTCCAACTCATACTAGCATACATACATAACCCCCATACCGATTCTGGCCCCCAATCTTTTGGAGTTACTCTTTCAAACAACATAAAGCCATTTAGGCTCTCGGGCACTGTTCTGTGGGCGTCCACGAACCCGTAAAACAATTAACTAGACTTGGGCCTTTCACCCTCGTGACCCTGTCACGTAGAGAAACTACTACCAACTGATCCCACTCCATTTCAAACTATGAGGCGACCCGCAATAGGTCCTCACCCAGAACCACCGTCGCACTTAACTCTTACCCTTAGTCTGAATAAAATCTTATTGCCCGAGAAGGCCTTATATATCTAAGGTCTCGGAAGTTATCAATATTCTTAGGCTCACAATTTCCATGCTCCAAGCCTACCTTACGGTCCCGTGCGGTACAATAACTTCTCATAATACCATAATCGTGTCGTCTTGATCACAATGACCATTACTTACTCTATCTGGATCTCATCCGTACAATCCTCTTACGCATACCACGTAGCTTAATCTATCCACATAGCCCTTCATCAAGTACCTTAACATGACTTCTTAAGGGTTCACTACCCTATCAGACAGCTCATCATTTCCCAATTATCTCAAAATAAAACATAAGACGTTGGCGAGAATTCATTAACTGTTTCATACATTCCCGGTATCTAGTTAGTCTTTACTAACTCTTGGTATTCTAAAATCATTCTAGGCAACACGCGTCTGACCCTCGTACATAACTCCGTATAGCTGTATGTTACAATACCAACTATACAACAATCATTACCAACCTGGATACGCAATCCATGTAGTCCTTCCTGGGTCACTGCTGCCTTTCTCGTAGTTGCAATCAACATAACTCGTTAGGGAGAGACTACCCTAACAACACAGCTCTATCGCACGATCTCAGAGTGAGAAGAATGGAAACCAATCCTAAATGTCCTGCGACCTCACGATTATAGATGTGGAGCACAACACACCGATAATCAAGACTCTACTTAGACACGATGCAGTAGACACTTTCAGAGGACTAAGCGCTCACGATACCACTTTTGTCATGGCGGGCGGGGCGGCCAGTGCCCTACACAGGCACCGCTTCTATTCATACAACATAATAAAGCTGCGGAAGATAAATAACACTTTTTTTCAAAACTAAGGCCAAGCCGATAAAGTACGCCATAACATAAAAATTACGAAAAGTGCTACCTTTTTAACAATGTACAAACAACTCTAGCTGATCCAACCCAGGATGAATATAGACCTCTAAGATTTGGACAAATACTATGACGGACAAGGCCCGCGTGCCACGAATATACATAACCATGACGACAAGCTCCGGAACATTGGAGCCATATAAAAATGTTGAACCAGGATCCTAAGCTCGCGGATCCACAACTGTGTACCTAAACCTGCGGACATGAGCGGCCACTGAGAAATTCGATACAATAGGTGCAGAATATGGAGCGGAAAATAAGGTCGATAAACAAATCATAACTATACAAAAGAATAGCGGGGCCAAGTATAAAAGTGTACATACGAGATCCTAGTGTCATTACCATCTCGTGAACTTAATCGTACCTTATTATCTTTTCCCATTTTGATAAATGTTATAGTCACTATCTTACGTACATACTTAGGAAAAATCGTCCGATTCATTACCATATAACTTACTTACCTTGCATAACATAATCGGCCCTTTTTGGAGGCGCCAATCTGCGCCCGATTTGGGGCGATAAAGTCACATAAGTCCGCCACAGGTATCTTGCGGCCCATTCACGGGGCGATAATGTCATATAGTCTTCCCATAAGGTATCTTGCGGCCCGTTACGGGACGCGATAATGTCATATAGTCGCCCGTAAGGTATCTTGCCCGACTATTTACGGGATGCGATAATGTCTCTTTTCATAACATTTTAAATCATCTTTACACTTATTCTTTAGTCGTTATAACAACTCCCCATAAAGCTATTATAACAACCTTTCGCTTTAGAGAACTTAATGCACTTTTATTTCTTTTTACATTAGGAAATATTAAACCCAAAAGTACTACGTACATACATACTTAAAAGAATCATAAATCTCCTTCTCTTTTAAATCCATAAACTTCTTTTTAAAATCTCAAGTTACATTCTCTTTTGAAATCAAGCTTAACTTTTGAAATAATTCATAGAAACCATACTTCTTAAATCAAGTCATTTCTTTCTTTAAGAATCAAGTCCCATAACTTGAAAAATAAAGTCTCTTAACCTTTTCAGAAATCAAGGTTTATAGTCTTAAAACTTCATGACATAAAACTCTTTAAATTAAGTAACATATACTTTTATGAATTGTGAATAGGTTATACTTGTTTATAACGATCTTATTAGAGCAACCATGATCTAGAAAATGTAATACAATTTTGTCTTATCTTAGCTTCTATGCAGATGGAGGATTCTACTCATTTTAATTTAATTGATTGTCGATACATTTTCTTTAATTAACGCTGCAATGGCTTGTTCGATACTTATTCTCTTTCGTGCAATAACTTAGCAAAGTCAACTCGACTCCAAATACTTCCTAACGACTCTTACCAACATCCCCCATAAGACTCGGTAAGAACTTAGGATAACTTAGACGTAGCTTTTACATAAAGTAAATCAACATACATACCTCTTAACTTCTAAGAGTAGAAGGAATCATGAAATAATACCACATGTATATTCCATACATAGAATCATGTCAAAAGAAGGAAGAGGTTCACATACCTCGCGACGATTATCGACAAGCAGCAAAATGCTCCAAAGTACTTCAACCTTGCAATCAATTCCATCCTTTGTGGAATACGCTATACTTGTACTTCAACCTATAATGGCCATATCGTCCATTAACCTCTAGCTTGACGTAGAATATTCTAAGTGCAAAGTCACTAAATTCTACGGAAAATCGGACAACACTTCCTTTGTTTCTACATACTTTGCCACCTTTTTCAAGGCCGAATTCAATAACCAAACATGCCACATTTAAGGCTCAACAATGTATTTAACAATAGGGGATTACACACCTTAACATGACGTGTAAAATTACGCCCCACAAATTGTCTGAAACTAGTTCCATATTTAAAGCCATTCTCGGCTAAACATATACAACAACACAAAGTCCTTTCCAATTCTTATAATCCAAATTCTTAGGTCCAACATGTTATATAGTCATAAACAACTTCAACAACTACAATTCCTTCTTTAAATAACATGTGGCGACTTAAACTAATAATCAACTTGAATTGTAATCTTAAGGGCTAAACATACTAGTTTTGGATCAGGGTTCCAATAGCGATACACTTATCAAACTTCATAATATATACCTCATGCTTGCTAATATCCATAACTACAATGATAAGAAATCTTTAATTGCTAAAACGACAAGATTTATACCTTTACAAGCCCTTAAAATTTCCAAGATTCAAAGTCGCTCCTTAGCAATTCTTAGCTCCTTTCCTTATGTTCCAATCCGCTCCAAGCACTCCTTAGAAGCTCATGAAGAACTCTTCTTCAAGTTCCATATTCAAAGTTTAAGAACACCTTAGGGTTTCGCCTTGCGACTAACGTAAAAATGTCGTTTTTCCGAAATCTTTCTATTGGGATATCCTTACAATACCCTTAGGGACCTTGGGTTAAAGTATCATGAATTAAGAACCATAAAAACGAAAATTTTTTCTTCTTCTTTTTCCTTCTAGCCGAGAGCTCCTCTCAAGAACCCTAAGTGTTCTAATTTTTTCTAAGTGTAAAATAGTCTTGTCTTGCTACATGGATGATTATATAACACATTGGAGGGTCTATATTACAACACATGGTAGGTTTGGATGAAAGGGATCAAGCCAAGTGGCTCTTGACTTAGTCAACTATCTCAAGCTCAAGCCTAGCAAGACTTGCTCATCTTTATAATGGTCAAATGACCATTTTGCCCTTGAATTAATTCGACAAAGCCATGTGGGGGGGGGGGGTTGCCACGTGTCTCCCTCTCATTCGTCCAAAAATTCCGTAACCCTCGTGGGCCCCACAAAACGTAAAATTCCTCGGGTGGGCTCAGAACGACCGTCCGGGGCGTTCATGGTGCCTTATCCGGGCACCCTAGTGACACAACATCGAGAAAACCGGAAAATAAAACTTTAAACAAGAAACAAGATATATGATCATAAAACAGGCCAACCCAACGGTTACCTTCCAATAACATATATAAATACAACTCTTTCAAAACGAACAGTTTAAATCCTTTTTTACAAACCCTGCCCACAACAGTACTACAGACCTCTAAGATTTACAACAACTATGACGGGACAGGGCCCCGCCATACCACGAATGTACAAGAACCTACAACTCGAGAACACATACCAAAAGATAAGCCTCGGAGAAAGCGGAGCTTCCCAGCAACTTTAGTGCGAATAAAATCTTATTGCCCGAGAAGGCCTTATATATCTAAGGTCTCGACAGTTATCAATATTCTTAGGCTCACAATTTCCATGCTCCAAGCCTACCTTACCAGTCCCCACGTAAACGGGTAAACTTCTCATAATACCATAATCGTGTCGTCTTGATCACAACAACCATTACTTACTCCATACAGATCTCATCAGTACAATCCTCTTACGCATACCACGTAGCTTAATCTATCCACATAGTCCTTCATCAAGTACCTTAACATGACTTAAGGGTTCACTACCTGTCAGACATTTTCATCATTTCCCAATTATCTCAAAATAAAACATAAGACGTTGGCGAGAATTCATTAACTGTTTCATACCTTCCCGGTATCTAGTTAGTCTTTACCAACTCTTGGTATTCTAAAATCATTCTAGGCAACACGCGTCTGACCCTCGTACATAACTCCGTATGTTACAATACCAACTATACTACAATCATTACCAACACGGATACGCAATCCACGTAGTCCTTCGGATCACCGATGCCTTTCTCGTGCGCAATCAACATAACTCGTTAGGGAGACGACCTAACAACACGGCTCTATCGCACGATCTCGAGTGAGAAGAATGGAAACCAATCCTAAATGTCCTGCAGCCTCACGATTATAGATGTGGAGCACAACACACGATAATCAAGACTCTACTTATACACGATGCGTAGACACTTTCCGAGGACTAATCGCTCGATACCACTTTTGTCACGACCGGGCCGGAAGCGCGGTGCCCTACAGGCACCGCTTCTATTCATACAACATAATAAGCTGCGGAAGATAAATAACACTTTTTTTTCAAAACTAAGGCCAAGCGATAAGGTTGCCATAACATAAAATTACGAAAAGTCTACATTTAACAATGTAAAAACAACTCTGCTACCCAACCGCGGATGAATACAGACCTCTAAGATTTGGACAAATACTATGACGGGACAAGGCCCCGCCGTACCCCTGAATATACATAACCATGACGACAAGCTCCAGAACATTGGAGCCATATAAAAATGCTGAACCAGGATCCTAAGCTCGCGGATCCACAACTGTGTACCTAAACCTGCGGACATGAACGCAGCCCCCCGAAAGGGTCGGATAACAGTGCAGAATATGGAGCGGAAAATAAGGTGCGATAAACAAATCATAAGCGTACAAAAAGAATGGCGAGCAAGTATAAATGGGTACATACCAGATCCTACCGTGTCATTACCATCTCGTGAACTTAATCGTACCTTATTATCTTTTCCCATTTTTCAGTAAAAGTTATAGTCACTATCTTACGTACATACTTAGGAAAAATCGTCAAGTTCATTACCATATAACTTACTTACCTTGCATAACATAATCCGTCCCTTTATGGAGGGACGCCTATACTGCCCGGCCCAATCTAGGACGCGATAAAGTCACATAAGTTTGCCACAAAGGTATCTTGCCGGCCCGTTCACGACGCGATAATGTCATATAGTGCGCCCATAAAGGTATCTTGCCGGCCCATTTCGGGACGCGATAATGTCATATAGTCGCCCATAAAGGTATCTTGCCGACCCATTTACGGACGCGATAATGTCTCTTTTCATAGCATTTTAAATCATCTTTTCACTTCTTTAGTCATTATAACAACTCCCCATAAAGCTATTGTAACAACCTTTCGCTTTAGAGAACTTAATGCACTTTTATTTCTTTTTACATTAGGGAAATATTAAACCCAAAAGTACTACGTACATACATACTTAAAAGAATCATAAATCTCCTTCTCTTTTTAAATCCATAAAATTCTTCTTTTAAAATCTCAAGTTACATTCTCTTTTGAAATCAAGCTTCTTAACTTTTGAAATAATTCATAGAAACCATACTTCTTAAATCAAGTCATTTCTTCCTTTAAGAATCAAGTCCCATAACTTGAAAAATAAAGTCTCTTAACCTTTTCAGAAATCAAGGTTTATAGTCTTAAAACTTCATGACATAAAACTCTTTAAATTAAGTAACATATACTTTTATGAATTGTGAATAGGTTATACTTGTTTATAACGATCTTATTAGGCGACCATGATCTAGAAAATGTAATACAATTTTGTCTTATCTTAGCTTCTATGCAGATGGAAGATTCTACTCATTTTAATTTAATTGATTGTCGAAACATTTTCTTTTATTAACGCTGCAATGGCTTGTTCGATACTTATTCTCTTTCGTGCAATAACTTAGCAAAGTCAACTCGACTCCAAATACTTCCTAACGACTCTTACCAACATCCCCCATAAGACTCGGTAAGAACTTAGGATAACTTAGACGTAGCTTTTACATAAAGTAAATCAACATACATACCTCTTAACTTCTAAGAGTAGAAGGAATCATGAAATAATACCACATGTATATTCCATACATAGAATCATGTCAAAAGAAGGAAGAGGTTCACATACCTCGCGACGATTATCGACAAGCAGCAAAATGCTCCAAAGTACTTCAACCTTGCAATCAATTCCATCCTTTGTGGAATACGCTATACTTGTACTTCAACCTATAATGGCCATAATACGTCCATTAACCTCTAGCTTCGAACGTAGAATATTCTAAGTGCAAAGTCACTAAATTCTACGGAAAATCGGACAGCACTTCCTTTGTTTCTACATACTTTGCCACCTTTTTCAAGGCCAAATTCAATAACCAAACATGCCACATTTAAGGCTCAACAATGTAGTTAACAATAGGGGATTACACACCTTAACAGGACGTGTAAAATTCTGCCCCACAAATTAATACGAAACTAGTTCCATATTTAAAGCCATTCTCGGCTAAACATATACAACAACACAAAGTCCTTTCCAATTCTTATAATCCAAATTCTTAGGTCCAACATGTTATATAGTCATAAACAACTTCAACAACTACAATTCCTTCTTTAAATAACATGTGACGACTTAAACTAATAATCAACTTGAATTGTAATCTTAAGGGCTAAACATACTAGTTTTCGGATCAGGGTTCCAATAGCCAATACACTTATCAAACTTCATAATATATACCTCATGCTTGCTAATATCCATAACTACAATGATAAGAAATCTTTAATTGCTAAAACGACAAGATTTATACCTTTACAAGCCCTTAAAATTTCCAAGATTCAAAGTCGCTCCTTAGCAATTCTTAGCTCCTTTCCTTATGTTCCAATCCGCTCCAAGCACTCCTTAGAAGCTCATGAAGAACTCTTCTTCAAGTTCCATATTCAAAGTTTAAGAACACCTTAGGGTTTCGCCTTGCGACTAACGTAAAAATGTCGTTTTTCCGAAATCTTTCTATTGGGATATCCTTACAATACCCTTAGGGACCTTGGGTTAAAGTATCATGAATTAAGAACCACAAACGAAAATTTTTTCTTCTTCTTTTTCCTTCTAGCCGAGAGCTCCTCTCAAGAACCCTAAGTGTTCTAATTTTTTCTAAGTGTAAAATAGTCTTGTCTTGCTACATGGATGATTATATAACACATTGGAGGGTCTATATTACAACACATGGTAGGTTTGGATGAAAGGGATCAAGCCAAGTGGCTCTTGACTTAGTCAACTATCTCAAGCTCAAGCCTAGCAAGACTTGCTCATCTTTATAATGGTCAAATGACCATTTTGCCCTTGAATTAATTCGACAAAGCCATGTGGGGGGGGGGGGTTGCCACGTGTCTCCCTCTCATTCGTCCAAAAATTTCGTAAGCCTCGTGGGCCCCACAAAACGTAAAATTCCTCGGGTGGGCCCCACATGACCAAATCCGTAAAAAATAAATTTCCATAATGATAATAAGTTCCATACTCTTCAAATAATGCATTTTGAGATTCTAATTCTCATCAACGAACATTTTTCCTTTCCGACGTTCGGAAGATTTTCCGTCGGAAAAACAATTCTTCCTTTCGTACCCTTTTCAAGTCTTGTGTTCCTTACTTACATTCTCTTAAACATGTCCTTGAATTACGGGGTGTAACATTATTCCCCCCTTAGAAACATTCGTCCCTGAATGTTCTTTCGGAGTCCCATCTAATTTGATAGCGACATAGTCTCCTTTTACTACACCCTTCATACAACATATGCCACCCATGGCCACATAACAATATTTATACTAAGATGTCAACCTTGGCACTCACGAAGCCAACTAGTCCATACTCATAATGACCTCAAAGTCTGTCGTAATCCCCTTTAATAGGTCTACTAGGTCGGCATTATCGTATCATCACCGAGCAAATCTCATATACCCGCTCAGCTACCACCCCAAACACTCACGGGTGTAGTTACCTCGAAAGGTTCTTATGGAATCAGGCTCTATTTCTTTACACTTGGTTGCTATCTTTCTTTCTGGTCGTACTCTTTCCGTATTTCCAACTCATACTAGCATACATAACCCCATACCGATTCGGCCCCAATCTTTTGGAGTTACTCTTTCAAACAACATAAAGCCATTTCGGCTCTCGGGCACTGTTCTCGTGGGCGCGTCCACGAACCCGTAAAACAATTAACTAGACTTGGGCCTTTCACCCTCGTGACCCTGTCACGTAGAGAAACTACTACCAACTGATCCCACTCCATTTCAAACTATGAGGCGACCCGCAATAGGTCCTCACCCAGAACCACCGTCGCACTTAACTCTTACCCTTAGTCTGAATAAAATCTTATTGCCCGAGAAGGCCTTATATATCTAAGGTCTCGGAAGTTATCAATATTCTTAGGCTCACAATTTCCATGCTCCAAGCCTACCTTACCAGTCCCCCCGTAAACGGGTACAATAACTTCTCATAATACCATAATCGTGTCGTCTTGATCACAACAACCATTACTTACTCTATACAGATCTCATCCGTACAATCCTCTTACGCATACCACGTAGCTTAATCTATCCACATAGCCCTTCATCAAGTACCTTAACATGACTTCTTAAGGGTTCACTACCCTATCAGACAGCTCATCATTTCCCAATTATCTCAAAATAAAACATAAGACGTTGGCGAGAATTCATTAACTGTTTCATACATTCCCGGTATCTAGTTAGTCTTTACTAACTCTTGGTATTCTAAAATCATTCTAGGCAACACGCGTCTGACCCTCGTACATAACTCCGTATAGCTGTATGTTACAATACCAACTATACTACAATCATTACCAACCTGGATACGCAATCCACGTAGTCCTTCCTGGGTTACTGCTGCCTTTCTCGTAGTTGCAGTCAACATAACTCGTTAGGGAGAGACTACCCTAAAAACACAGCTCTATCGCACGATCTCAGAGTGAGAAGAATGGAAACCAATCCTAAATGTCCTGCAGCCTCCTGATTATAGATGTGGAGCACAACACACCGATAATCAAGACTCTACTTAGACACGGTCTGTAGACACTTTCCGAGGACTAACTGCTCTGATACCACTTTTGTCATGACCGGGCAGGCGCGGCCAGTGCCCTACCTGGGCACCCTTCTATTCATACAACATAATAAACTGCGGAAGATAAATAACACTTTTTTTTTTCAAAACTAAGGCCAAGCCGATAAGGCTGCCATAACATAAAAATTACCCGAAAGGGTCTACACTGTTTAACAATGTACAAACAACTCTAGCCAGTCCAACCCACAGATGAATATAGACCTCTAAGATTTGGACAAATACTATGACGGGACAAGGCCCCGCCGTACCCCTGAATATACATAACCATGACGACAAGCTCCGGAACATTGGAGCCATATAAAAATGTTGAACCAGGATCCTAAGCTCGCGGATCCACAACTGTGTACCTAAACCTGCGGACATGAACGCAGCCCCCCTAAGGGGGTCAGTACAATAGGTACCGAATATGGAACGGAAAATAAGGTACAGTAAACAAATCATAACTATACAAAAGAATGACAGGGCCAAGTATAAAAGGGTACATACCAGATCCTACCGTGTCATTACCATCTCGTGAACTTAATCGTACCTTATTATCTTTTCCCATTTTTCAGTAAATGTTATAGTCACTATCTTACGTACATACTTAGGAAAAATCGTCAAGTTCATTACCATATAACTTACTTACCTTGCATAACATAATCTGGCCCTTTTTGGAGGGACGCCTATACTGCCCGGCCCAATTTGGGACGCGATAAAGTCACATAAGTCTGCCCCTAAAGGTATACTGCCCGGCCCATTCCTGGGACGCGATAATGTCATATAGTCTTCCCATAAAGGTATACTGCCCGGCCCATTTCTGGGACGCGATAATGTCATATAGTCTGCCCATAAAGGTATACTGCCCGACCTATTTCTGGGATGCGATAATGTCTCTTTTCATAACATTTTAAATCATCTTTACACTTATTCTTTAGTCGTTATAACAACTCCCCATAAAGCTATTATAACAACCTTTCGCTTTAGAGAACTTAATGCACTTTTATTTCTTTTTACATTAGGGAAATATTAAACCCAAAAGTACTACGTACATACATACTTAAAAGAATCATAAATCTCCTTCTCTTTTTAAATCCATAAACTTCTTCTTTTAAAATCTCAAGTTACATTCTCTTTTGAAATCAAGCTTCTTAACTTTTGAAATAATTCATAGAAACCATACTTCTTAAATCAAGTCATTTCTTTCTTTAAGAATCAAGTCCCATAACTTGAAAAATAAAGTCTCTTAACCTTTTCAGAAATCAAGGTTTATAGTCTTAAAACTTCATGACATAAAACTCTTTAAATTAAGTAACATATACTTTTATGAATTGTGAATAGGTTATACTTGTTTATAACGATCTTATTAGAGCAGCCATGATCTAGAAAATGTAATACAATTTTGTCTTATCTTAGCTTCTATGCAGATGGAGGATTCTACTCATTTTAATTTAATTGATTGTCGATACATTTTCTTTAATTAACGCTGCAATGGCTTGTTCGATACTTATTCTCTTTCGTGCAATAACTTAGCAAAGTCAACTCGACTCCAAATACTTCCTAACGACTCTTACCAACATCCCCCATAAGACTCGGTAAGAACTTAGGATAACTTAGACGTAGCTTTTACATAAAGTAAATCAACATACATACCTCTTAACTTCTAAGAGTAGAAGGAATCATGAAATAATACCACATGTATATTCCATACATAGAATCATGTCAAAAGAAGGAAGAGGTTCACATACCTCGCGACGATTATCGACAAGCAGCAAAATGCTCCAAAGTACTTCAACCTTGCAATCAATTCCATCCTTTGTGGAATACGCTATACTTGTACTTCAACCTATAATGGCCATAATACGTCCATTAACCTCTAGCTTCGAACGTAGAATATTCTAAGTGCAAAGTCACTAAATTCTACGGAAAATCGGACAACACTTCCTTTGTTTCTACATACTTTGCCACCTTTTTCAAGGCCGAATTCAATAACCAAACATGCCACATTTAAGGCTCAACAATGTATTTAACAATAGGGGATTACACACCTTAACATGACGTGTAAAATTCTGCCCCACAAATTAATACGAAACTAGTTCCATATTTAAAGCCATTCTCGGCTAAACATATACAACAACACAAAGTCCTTTCCAATTCTTATAATCCAAATTCTTAGGTCCAACATGTTATATAGTCATAAACAACTTCAACAACTACAATTCCTTCTTTAAATAACATGTGACGACTTAAACTAATAATCAACTTGAATTGTAATCTTAAGGGCTAAACATACTAGTTTTCGGATCAGGGTTCCAATAGCCAATACACTTATCAAACTTCATAATATATACCTCATGCTTGCTAATATCCATAACTACAATGATAAGAAATCTTTAATTGCTAAAACGACAAGATTTATACCTTTACAAGCCCTTAAAATTTCCAAGATTCAAAGTCGCTTAGCAATTCTTAGCTCCTTTCCTTATGTTCCAATCCGCCCAAGCACTCCTTAGAAGCTCATGAAGAACTCTTCTTCAAGTTCCATATTCAAAGTTTAAGAACACCTTAGGGTTTCGCCTTGCGACTAACGTAAAAATGTCGTTTTTCCGAAATCTTTCTATTGGGATATCCTTACAATACCCTTAGGGACCTTGGGTTAAAGTATCATGAATTAAGAACCATAAAAACGAAAATTTTTTCTTCTTCTTTTTCCTTCTAGCCGAGAGCTCCTCTCAAGAACCCTAAGTGTTCTAATTTTTCTAAGTGTAAAATAGTCTTGTCTTGCTACATGGATGATTATATAACACATTGGAGGTCTATATTACAACACATGGTAGGTTTGGATGAAAGGGATAAAGCCAAGTGGCTCTTGACTTAGTCAACTATCTCAAGCTCAAGCCTAGCAAGACTTGCTCATCTTTATAATGGTCAAATGACCATTTTGCCCTTGAATTAATTCGACAAAGCCATGTGGGGGGGGGGGGTTGCCACGTGTCTCCCACTCATTCGTCCAAAAATTCAGAACCCTCGTGGCCCCACAATACGTAAAAGTCCTCGGGTGGGCTCAGAACGATCTGGCCCCGGTCTGCATCGTGCCTTATCCCGGCACCCTAGTGACACAACATCGAGAAAACCAGGAAAATAAAACTTTAAACAAGAAACAAGATATATGATCATAAACAAAGCCAACCCAACGGTTACCTTCCAATAACATATATAAATACAACTCTTTCAAAACGAACAGTTTAAATCTTTTTTTACAAACCCTGCCCACAACAAGATTACATGCACTTAAGATTTACAACAACTATGACGGACAGGGCCGCCATACCCCGAATGTACAAGAACCTACAACTCGTGGAACACATACCAAAAGATAAGCCTCCGAGAAACGGAGCTTCCCAAAACGCTGAACCGAGATCCTAAGGCGAGGATCCACGGCCGATGTACCTCTACTGCGGCATGAACGCAGCCCCGGGCGAGGTCAAGACAACAGTACCAAGTATGTGAAATCAGAAAATATCAGAATGAAATCATACTAGTCTATATAAAGCAGGAGACATGTATGATAACCAAACTACAGTTCACAACATAAAAGCAGTCATGTCCAGTCAGGGACTCACGCCCGCAAGTCAGCACTCAAATATAACTATGGGTCTCAAGCCCACAACATCAATCATGTTCGCATCACGGCCGCATGCCCGACTGCGATCGGTGTAGACATGTCCATGATGCAACAATAATACCAATGCCCCACGGCCACATGCCCCGAATTCTACGTCGGTGTAGACACGTCAATGTGAGATAATCAATAATATCGTGGGTTATCAACCCTGCCTCATGGACTCATGCCCCCGGAATTCTACCTCGGTGTAGACATGTCCATGTAACCACAATAACAATATATCGTAATCAACCCGACCGCACGGCCGCATGCCCGAATTCTACCGGTGTAGACATGTCCATGTGACATCATCAACAAGACAAGAATCAAAATGGAAACATACGTGGAATTCTCCATCACCGCCAAAGACGCCCAAGTAAGTTCTCGATAAGTCGACCGCCTCATCGAGACGCCAGAATACGTAAATACCACACTTGCACAACAAAGGCTATCATCACAAGCATAGGCAAGTTTCACAACAACAAGCATAGGCAAGTTTCACAACAACAAGCATAGGCAAGTTTCACACAACTCAACGTACTTTCATTTTATGCCAAAGTCGGGTTTTAACCCCAAAGTACTACATACGTTAAGTTCTTTTTTAAAAGAGATCTATTACTTTTATAAAAGTCACCCTATACCCGTAGTATTAGAATGACCAACCCACATTCCTTTTCAAAATCAAGTAACAACATTCTTTTCCTAAGTTCCAGTTTGCCTAGTTTCAATTACTCAAGCTTCTCATTTTAGAAAGGTTTCATAACTCATAGTCTTAGTCTCTTTTAAAACAATTGAGTAGCATATGTCATATATGAGTAGTTTATTCTTGTTTATAACGATCTTATTACAAAGACCATGATCTAGAAAATGTAATATCATTTTGTCTTATCTTAGCTTCATGCAGATGGAGGTTTCTACCGTTTTAATACAACACATCATTATTCAATACATTTTCCTTTATTAACGCTGCAATGGTGCTGTCGATACACATTCGATTCCCAAATCAAGAAACATTATCCCTTTAAAAACCAAGTACTCATTACTCACGAATGAGGTTTCACACAAACATCCACATTAAAACAAATAAGTTAAGTCTCTTATCTTATAAGATCAAGTCTCTTAACTTCTAACATCAGTAAACCATTTTCACTACATAAGGTCGTTATAACTAACTTCCCATAAAGCTATTATAACACCCTATGTTTTAAACCAACCAAATCACTTAGCACACGTACGTCTACCGCACTACATAGTTCACAACAATCATGCTAGAAAAGATAGGAAGAGGTTCACATACCTCGACGATTTATCGACAATAAGCAAAATGCTCCAAGTACTACAACCTTGCTAGCCCTTTCCACTCCTCGAGTAGAATACGCTACTCTTAGTACTTTCACCTATAAAGGTCACAAACGTCTATTAACCCCAAAACACAAGTTTCTATCTTTCTACGAAAATTCGCGACTTCTCCCACAACAACAGAAATCTCCTCTCTATCGAGGCGGCTACTAAGCCAACCAGTGGGGGTTTACACGCCTAACCGACGTGTACAATTCTACTCAAGAATACTACACAAGTCTACCGCAATACACCCTATGTAAATACGATTCAGTTCTTTATTCTTCAGCTTAAGTCAAAAGACATTGCGAATACTAAGTATAGTTCCATATATAGTATACTTCAACTATATATTCTAACAAACATGTAATTTCCAATTACAATAGAGGACAAGATAATTACCTCGATAAGCCCAAAATTATCCAAGTTATAATGTCGATCCCGAGCAAGGTTTAGCTCCTACTCCGTGGCTCCAAACAACCCTTAGAAGTTCTAACTAACTTCTACTCAAATACTTCAACCAACTAGGAAGATTTACTTAGGGTTTCGATTTGCGACTAAAAGGACAAAAGGGAGTATTTCCTGCTCACGATAGAGGTATCTTTGGAATACTACAAGGTACAAGGCTAAGGTATTTTGGGCATTATAACAATACTAGGAGAAGTATTTCAATACCACAAGGGAGGGGTATTATACGAAAACAACTAGGCTAGGGGGGGGGTACCCCACGGCTAGCACCACAAAGGGGGGGGAGGGGAACCCCTCGGCCAAAGGCCACACGAAAAGGGGGAGGGGGGAGGCTCTCGGCTAAGAGCTCACAAAGGGGGAGGAGAGGGTTTCAAGACTTGGAAGTTTTTGGAATGGATGAAGTCTTCACACTTAGGGGGGTATTTATAGCAAAACCAAAGGCCAACCAATGGCCAAGATCTAGCCAAGTGCAAGGCAAGTGTAAGGCCAAGATCAAGCCAAGTGCACCCTAACCCCTACTCCACAAAACATTGCACCAAACAAGCCACAAAACAAGGCCAAAACAAGGCACAAAACAAGGCACAAAACAAGGCACCAATAGGACACAAAACGTGAGCCAAAAGATCAAGCCAAAACGTGAACCACTTCGCACTCGACGCCCACTTGCTTCCAATGTGAGGGTGACACATGTCACCCTCCCGTTGGTCCAAAATGTTTCGTCTCTCAGAAAAATCCGCAAAAATACAAAACGACATAGCCGGAATTTTCCCCTCGCAAGTTATGTAAAACGTTTCGTCTAAAAACGACTCTAACCAAAGTGTTGTGCACAAATGTCATTCGGCCAGCCACCAGGCGGGGTGACACGTGTCACCCTCCTATTGGCCCTCAAAAACGTCTTCCAAAAATATCCACAATGGCCAAAATCTCAAAACAAAGTGGGCCCTACAAAACCAGAATTTCTCCGTGGGCCCACGTGACCATTTCCGAAAATAAAATCTCAAAATTCTAATATAATCCATGAAGTCCAAATACCAAATCTGGGAATCCAATTCCCATTAACGAACCTTTTTCTTCACAAATAATCGGAAACTTTTCCGTCGAAAACTCACATCTTTCTTTCTTTTCAAAATTTCTGCCGTACTCTCGTACGTACGTCCTCACATACATACCCTGCAACTACGGGGTATAACATTCTCCCCTCCTTAGAAACATTCGTCCCGAATGTTCCTTCTCAAGTCGGATAACGATAAAGTTCCTCTACCAAGTTGCCGACGCCACAGCTTGGCCACGAACTAACACACGTTCTCTTCTTTTCTTACTCGTCGTGCCCCTCTCGAACACTTGAACTCTCCCAGTACGTACCGTACTTCACCATTACCCGCTCCCAAAATCTCTGGAGTCACTACCTCCAAACTTGGTCATCTTACTAACCTCAAACTTCTTTAAGGTCACTCCCGGCCTTTACGAACCGCTTCTGGTCGAACGCGTCCACGAACTCATACGATGATCATACAAACTTGGGCCTAGCATCCTCGTGACCCTACCACCAAGGACCACCTAACTTACCCCACCCCAAACCGGATTACGGGTTGACCCGCAAATGGTCCTCAACCCGACCCCCAACCGCGCCAAACTCTTGTTCCCCGATCCGGAACAATCTTACTAATTCACATCATGAAAGCTACCACTTCCATCTCAAACTACCCACGGACTTATCACACAAATAAATCCCACGTATACCACTACTCTGATAAGGGTCAAACATAAAATAAATCTTTAACTCAAGACGACCTTACCCCTAAGGTCTCGGTGTGACATAGTCTAAGGTTCACACTTACCATGCCCCCAGACGTATCCTCCCAACTAAGCATGTTTTCTAACTCACAATTAACACAACGCTATTCGTACATAGCACATAATAATGAGACCATCATAACAAGCATACCAA
This sequence comes from Przewalskia tangutica, assembly GCA_029844215.1. Lineage (NCBI taxonomy): Eukaryota > Viridiplantae > Streptophyta > Magnoliopsida > Solanales > Solanaceae > Przewalskia > Przewalskia tangutica. The sequence continues at coordinate 75,250,101 of CM056727.1, forward strand.
AACTCTAGGGGGTTAAGGATATACACGGCTACCGCTCCACTCTAATCATAGGCACGCTGCAGGCGCATAATCGTAGGGCGATGAACCACCCATCGATCCGTAGGGTCGAGTCGTAACATCCGTGCTACCCTTGGCCGGACAGTTCGCAAATGGCCCCGCTGGCCGCAAAAATAACAAGCTCCCCGCACCACGACACTTCCCGAAATGCGTCTACCACATCGACCACACCGAGGTAGGGGTGACCGATCCGCCAACACCCTTACTTCGAAACTCGAACCTTGAGCCCCGACCGCTCCCGAATACTCGAAGGTTGTGGAGGACCACTCAGACCGGGCGGAGGTACAAAACTAGTATCTTCGAGGCGGTCCGCCTCGAAAGTCACCAAAGGACCCTGTTGTTCTGGCCCTCTTCTGCTGATCTTGGTCATTCCGTCGACCTCTCCGTGCCTCACATCCCAGTGCATGAGCCTGCATGCGGGCAATGTCCATGCCCGGCTGAAGAGCTACTCCTGAACATGCCTCTGACATGTAATCATCGAGCCCTGTAACATATCGGTGCACTCGATCCTCCGTACTAGCTACCAATGCTGGGACGTACCGGGCCAATGAGTCGAACTCCACATTGTACTCCCGAACCGTACGCCCGCTCTGTCTAAGCATCAAAAATCTGCCGGCGTGCCCTCATATCTGCGGAGGCAAGAAGTGCGTGAGAAAGCCCGAAAACTCATCCCATACTGCTGGAGGTGCATACTCTCCCCGGGAAAGCTCCCATGAATCAAACCAATCGACTGCGGTATCACGCAGCCGATGCGAACCAAAGGTCACAGACTCGGTCTCTGAAGCCTTGATCACCCGCATGATCCGCTGTAACTGCCGGATGAACTCCTGCGGATCATCCTCAGGCCTCGACCCATAAAACTCTGGCAGGCTCTGACTCGAAAGTCCGTAGCCTCAAACTATGCGCTCGGGGTGAACCATGGTGCTCTGGGCTGAGCTGCTGCATCGGCCTATCCTCATATCGGCCCACGACCACGGCGGCAAGCCGGGCCATCTCGCGTAACCCATCTCCTGCGCGGTGTGGGGCGGAGGCTCAGTGCTGCGGTCTCGGCAGCCATTCTGCGGCTCTAACCTCTTTGGGGTGGCGGCGTCCAAAACCCGTCTGAAGCACAACCTCGGTGCATGCGGGCTGCGCCACCGTACTCCTCAGTATCTCACTAGCGGCACCCTCGGCTGCCTTGCCGCCCGGGCTCTGGTTGCTGCGCGGAGGCATAAGCGGTAAAACGAGATACGTCGGAGGGTCGACTTACAACACGACTACAGGCACGATCTCGGAATGAGAAAAATGAAACCAATCCTAAATGTCCTATAGCCTCACGATTATAGATGTGGTGCACAACACGCGATAATCAAGACTCTACTAGACACGATGCGTAGACACTTTCCGAGGATTAAGCGCTCGATACCACTTTTGTAACGACCGTCCGGGGCGTTCTTGGTGCCTTATCGGGCACCCTAGTGACACAACATCGAGAGAAAACGGCGGAAAATAAAACTTTAAACAAGAAACAAGATATATGATCATAAAGCAGGCCAACCCAGCGGTTACCTTCCAATAACATATATAAATACAACTCTTTCAAAGCGAGCAGTTTAAATCCTTTTTACAAACCACACTTGGCGTACTACTGAGACCTCTAAGATTTACAACAACTATGACGGACAGGGCCGCCATACCACGAATGTACAAGAACCTACAACTCGAGGAACACATACAAAAGATAAGCCTCGGAGAAACGGAGCTTCCCAAACGCCGAATCGAGATCCTAGGCGAGGATCCACGGCCGATGTACCTCACTGCGACATGAACGGCCAAGGAGGTCGATGCAACAGTACCAGTATGTGGCGCGTAAATCTCGTAATGAAATCATACTAGTCTATATAAAGCGGGAGACATGTATGATAACCAAACTACGATTCACAACATAAAAGCGATCATGTCGATCGGGGACTCACGCCTCAGTCATCACTCAAATATAACTATGGGTCTCACGCCACAACATCAATCATGTTCGCGTCGTGGCGTATGCCCCGGTCTGCATCGGTGTAGACATGTCCATGATGCAACAATAATACCAATGCCCGTGGCCACGTGCCGGAATTCTACCTCGGTGTGAACACGTCCGTGACATCAATAATAATATCTTGGGTGATCAACCCTACCGCACGCGTGCCCGGAATTCTACCTCGGTGTAGACATGTCCATGTAACCACAATAACAATATATCGGGTAATCAACCCGACCGCACGGCCGCGTGCCCCGAAATTCTACCTCGGTGTAGACATGTCCATGTGACATCATCAACAAGAGCGAGAATCAAAATGGAAACATACCCGTGGAATTCTCCATCACCGCCAAAGACGCCCAAGTAAGTTCTCGATAAGTCGACCAGGCCTCTATCGAGAGAGCGGTAACACGTAAATACCACACTTGCACAACAAAGGCTATCATCACAAGCATAGGCAAGTTTCACAACAACAAGCATAGGCAAGTTTCACAACAACAAGCATAGGCAAGTTTCACACAACTCAAAGTACTTTCATTTTATGCCAAAGTCGGGTTTTAACCCCAATTACTACATACGTTAAGTTCTTTTAAAAGAGATCCATTACTTTTATAAAAGTCACCCTATACCCGTAGTATTAGAATGACCAACCCATTCATTTTCAAAATCAAGTAACAACATTCTTTTCCTAAGTTCGGTTGCCTAGTTTGATTACTCAAGCTTCTCATTTTAGAAAGGTTTCATAACTCATAGTCTTAGTCTCTTTTAAAACAATTGAGTAACATATGTCATATATGTGAGTAGTTTATTCTTGTTTATAACGATCTTATTACAATGACCATGATCTAGAAAATGTAATATCATTTTGTCTTATCTTAGCTTCATGCGGATGGAGGTTTCTCTTGGTTTTAATACAACACATCATTATTCAATACATTTTCCTTTATTAACGCTTATGATAGTGCTGTCGATACACGTTACGATTCGAAATCAGTAAAACATTATCCCTTTAAAAACTAAGTACTCATTACTCACGAATGAGGTTTCACACAAACATCCACATTAAAACAAATAAGTTAAGTCTCTTATCTTATAAGATCAAGTCTCTTAACTTCTAACATCAGTAAACCATTTTCACTACATAAGGTCGTTATAACTAACTTCCCATAAAGCTATTATAACACCACATGTTTTAAACCAACCAAATCACTTAGCACGTATGCGTCTACCGTACTACATAGTTCACAACAATCATGCTAGAAAAGATAGGAAGAGGTTCACATACACGGCGACGATTTATCGACAATAAGCAAAATGCTCCAAGTACTACAACCTTGCTAGCCCTTTCCACTCCTCGAGTAGAATACGCTACTCTTAGTACTTTCACCTATAAAGGTCACAAACGTCTATTAACCCCAAAACACAAGTTTCTATCTTTCTCTGAGAAAATTGGCGACCTCACATGGCAGTAAATCTCCTCTCTATCGAGGCGCTACCAAGCCAACCGGGGGTTTTACGTCTAACAGGACGTGTACAATTCTACTCGACAATACTACACAAGTCTCATTGTCTGATCCTATGTAAATACTGATTCGATTCGATTCTTTATTCTTCAGCTTAAGTCAAAAGACATTGCGAATACTAAGTATAGTTCCATATATAGTATACTTCACTATATATTCTAACAAACATGTAATTTCCAATTACAATAGAGAACAAGATAATTACCTCGATAAGCCCAAAATTATCCAAGTTATAATGTCGATCTGAGCAAGGTTTAGCTCTACTCCGTGCGCTCAAACAACCCTTAGAAGTTCTAACCAACTTCTACTCAAATACTTCAACCAACTATGAAGATTTCCTTAGGGTTTCGGTTTGAGACTAAAAAGGACAAAAGGTAGTATTTCCGGGCTCTACGTATAGAGGTATCTTTGGAATACTACAAGGTACAAGGCTAAGATATTTTGGGCATTATAACAATACTAGGAGAAGTATTTCAATACCACAAGGAGGGTATTATCTGAAAACAACTAGGCTAGGGGGTACCCATGCTAGCACCATGAGGGGAGGAACCCTCGGCCAAAGGCCACACGAAAAGGGAGGAGGCTCGGCTAAGAGCACACAAAGGGGGAGGAGAGGGTTTCAAGACTTGGAAGTTTTTGGAATGGATGAAGTCTTCACACTTAGGGGGGTATTTATAGCAAAACCAAAGGCGACGATGGCGAATCTAGCCAGTCTGCAAGGCAAGTGTAAGGCCAAGATCAAGCCAAGTCCACCCTAACCCCTACTCCACAAAACATTGCACCAAACAAGCCACAAAACAAGGCCAAAACAAGGCACAAAACAAGGCACAAAACAAGGCACCAATAGGACACAAAACGTGAGCCAAAAGATCAAGCCAAGCGTGAACCACTTCGTGCGCGGGCGCCCACTTGCTTCCAATGTGAGGGTGACACATGTCACCCTCCCGTTGGTCCAAAATGTTTCGTCTCTCGGAAAAATCCGCAAAAATACAAAACGACATAGCCGGAATTTTCCCTTCGCAAGTTATGTAAAACGTTTCGTCGAAAAACGACTCTAACCGGGTGTTGTGCACAAAGGTCATTCGGCCAAGCCACTAGGCGGGGGTGACACGTGTCACCCTCCTAATGGCCCTCCAAAACGTCTATCGAAAAAAATACACAATGGCCAAAATCTCGAAAACAAAGTGGGCCCCACAGCGTAAATTTCTCAGTGGGCCCACGTGACCAATTCCGAAAATAAAATCTCAAAATTCTAATATAATCCATGAAGTCCAAATAACAAATCTGGGAATCCAATTCCCATTAACGAACCTTTTTCTTCACAAATAACCGGAAACTTTTCCGTCGAAAACTCACATCTTTCTTTCATTTCAAAATTTCTGTCGTACTCTCGTACGTACGTCCTCACATACATACCCTGCAACTACGGGGTATAACAGGGCCCCACATGACCAAATCCGTAAAAAGTAAATTTCCATAATGATAATAAGTTCCATACTCTTCAAATAATGCATTTTGAGATTCTAATTCTCATCAACGAACATTTTTCCTTTCCGACGTTCGGAAGATTTTCCGTCGGAAAAACAATTCTTCCTTTTACCACTTTTCAAGTCTTGTGTTCCTTACTTACATTCTCTTAAACATGTCCTTGAATTACGGGGTGTAACATTATTCCCCCCTTAGAAACATTCGTCCCTGAATGTTCTTTCGGAGTCCCATCTAATTTGATAGCGACATAGTCTCCTTTTACTACACCCTTCATACAACATATGCCACCCATGGCCACATAACAATATTTATACTAAGATGTCAACCTTGGCACTCACGAAGCCAACTAGTCCATACTCATAATGACCTCAAAGTCTGTCGTAATCCCCTCTACTAGGTCTCTTAGGGTCGGTCATATCATCACCGGGCAAATCTCATATACCTGCTCAGCTACCACCCCAAACGCTCACGGGTGTAGTTACCTCGAAAGGTTCTTATGGAATCAGGCTCTATTTCTTTACACTTGGTTGCTATCTTTCTTTCTGGTCGTACTCTTTCCGTATTTCCAACTCATACTAGCATACATACATAACCCCCATACCGATTCTGGCCCCCAATTTGAGTTACTCTTTTAAACAACATAAAGCCATTTAGGCTCTCCCACTGTTCCTTTGGGCAGCGTCCACGAACAGTAAAACAATTAACTAGACTTGGGCGCTTTCACCTCGTGACAACATCACGTAGCGAAACTACTACCAACTGATCCCACTCCATTTCAAACTATGAGGCGACCCGCAATAGGTCCTCACCCCGAACCACCGTCGCACTTAACTCTTACCCTTATTCTGAATAAAATCTTATTGCCCGAGAAGGCCTTATATATCTAAGGTCTCGGAAGTTATCAATATTCTTAGGCTCACAATTTCCATGCTCCAAGCCTACCTTACCAGTCCCCCCGTAAACGGGTACAATAACTTCTCATAATACCATAATCGTGTCGTCTTGATCACAACAACCATTACTTACTCCATACAGATCTCATCCGTACAATCCTCTTACGCATACCACGTAGCTTAATCTATCCACATAGCCCTTCATCAAGTACCTTAACATGACTTCTTAAGGGTTCACTACCCTATCGAATGACTCATCATTTCCCAATTATCTCAAAATAAAACATAAGACGTTGGCGAGAATTCATTAACTGTTTCATACATTCCCGGTATCTAGTTAGTCTTTACTAACTCTTGGTATTCTAAAATCATTCTAGGCAACACGCGTCTGACCCTCGTACATAACTCCGTATAGCTGTATGTTACAATACCAACTATACTACAATCATTACCAACCTGGATACGCAATCCACGTAGTCCTTCGGGTTCTTTGCGCTTTTCGTAGTTGCGGTCAACATAACTCGTTAGGAGAGACTACCAAAAAACTGACTCTATCGCACGATCTCGAGTGAGAAGAATGAAACCAATCCTAAATGTCCTGCAGCCTCACGATTATAGATGTGGAGCCTAACACCGATAATCAAGACTACTTAGACACGGTGCGTAGACACTTTCCGAGGACTAAGCGCTCGATACCACTTTTGTCATGACGGGCCGGGGCGCGGCTGTGCCCTACACAGGCACCCTTCTATTCATACAACATAATAAACTGCGGAAGAAAAATAACACTTTTTTTTTTCAAAACTAAGGCCAAGCCGATAAGGCTGCCATAACATAAAAATTACCCGAAAGGGTCTACACTGTTTAACAATGTACAAACAACTCTAGCCAGTCCAACCCACAGATGAATATAGACCTCTAAGATTTGGACAAATACTATGACGGGACAAGGCCCCGCCGTACCCCTGAATATACATAACCATGACGACAAGCTCCGGAACATTGGAGCCATATAAAAATGCTGAACCAGGATCCTAAGCTCGCGGATCCACAACTGTATACCTAAACCTGCGGACATGAACGCAGCCCTAAGAAATTCGGTACAATAGGTAGAATATGGAGCGGAAAATAAGGTACGATAAACAAATCATAACTATACAAAAGAATGACGGGGCCAAGTATAAAAGTACATACGGATCCTTTGTGTCATTACCATCTCGTGAACTTAATCGTACCTTATTATCTTTTCCCATTTTTCAGTAAAAGTTATAGTCACTATCTTACGTACATACTTAGGAAAAATCGTCAAGTTCATTACCATATAACTTACTTACCTTGCATAACATAATCCGGCCCTTTATGGAGGGACGCCTATACTGCCCGGCCCAATCTGGGACGCGATAAAGTCACATAAGTCTGCCCCTAAAGGTATACTGCCCGGCCCATTCCTGGGACGCGATAATGTCATATAGTCTGCCCATAAAGGTATACTGCCCGGCCCATTCCTGGGACGCGATAATGTCATATAGTGCGCCGTAAAGGTATACTGCCCGACCTATTTCTGGGATGCGATAATGTCTCTTTTCATAACATTTTAAATCATCTTTACACTTATTCTTTAGTCGTTATAACAACTCCCCATAAATCTATTATAACAACCTTTCGCTTTAGAGAACTTAATGCACTTTTATTTCTTTTTACATTAGGGAAATATTAAACCCAAAAGTACTACGTACATACATACTTAAAAGAATCATAAATCTCCTTCTCTTTTTAAATCCATAAACTTCTTCTTTTAAAATCTCAAGTTACATTCTCTTTTGAAATCAAGCTTCTTAACTTTTGAAATAATTCATAGAAACCATACTTCTTAAATCAAGTCATTTCTTTCTTTAAGAATCAAGTCCCATAACTTGAAAAATAAAGTCTCTTAACCTTTTCAGAAATCAAGGTTTATAGTCTTAAAACTTCATGACATAAAACTCTTTAAATTAAGTAACATATACTTTTATGAATTGTGAATAGGTTATACTTGTTTATAACGATCTTATTAGAGCAGCCATGATCTAGAAAATGTAATACAATTTTGTCTTATCTTAGCTTCTATGCAGATGGAGGATTCTACTCATTTTAATTTAATTGATTGTCGATACATTTTCTTTAATTAACGCTGCAATGGCTTGTTCGATATTTATTCTCTTTCGTGCAATAACTTAGCAAAGTCAACTCGACTCCAAATACTTCCTAACGACTCTTACCAACTGTTATACCCCGTATTTCCTGAGTATGTACGTGAGGGCGTACGTATAATAATTTAAGCCTTAAAGATTGGCTAGTTTCGAAAATTGTACACAAGTGCCAAATAGAGTCGTTTTACGACGAAACGTTTCCACAGCTTACGTAGGGAAAATTCCGGCTATGTCATTAATAATTTTTGCGGATTTTTCCGAGAGACGAAACATTTTGGACCAACGAGAGGGCGACACTTGTCACCCTCTAATTGGAAGGAGTGGGCGGCTAAGTTGGACGAAAAAGTGGGCAATGGGTTAGGTAGGATATTTGTGCAAGTTGGTGTGGTAGATGGATAAGGTCCACATGGTTGAAATCTAGCCCTACACTTGCACCACACTTGTCTTCATCTTGGCCATTGGTTGGCCTTCACTTGACCTATAAATACCCCTCTAGTTGAAGACTTTCTTCATCCAAAAACATGAGCAATCTTTCTAAGTCTCAAATACTCCCTCCCTCTTGTCTTGAAATCGTCCAAAGCCCTCCCTCTTTGAGAGCCTAGGCGAGTGAAACCCCACTTTGAGGTGAGGCTTGGCGTGGGGTACCCCACTGCCTAGTTGTCTCGTATAAATACCCCTTTGTGGTATAGAAATACTCTCTAGTATTGTTATAATGCCCAAAATACTCTAGCCCATATACCTTATAGTACTTTCCAAAGTACCACTTTATCTGGCTTGGAAAATACGATTATACCTCCTTTGTAGCCACGAAACCACTAAGGAAAAATATTCACCCGTAGATTGAAGTATTAAGTAGAAGTTGTGTAGACACTTCTAAGGGTTTCTTGGAGCATTTTGAGCGCGCGGAGTAGGAGCTAAACCTTGTTCGGGAGCGACATTTAACTCGGATAATTTTGGGCTTATCGAGGTAAATATCTTGTCCCTATTGTAATTGGAAATTACATGATTGTTAGAATATATAGTTGAAGTATACTATATATAGAATGAATATTGAATAGAAGCGAACGTAGTTAAATCGCAATGTCTTTTGACTTAAGCTTTGAATAAGAATTGAGCGATGTCACATAGAAGGATAATAAAGAAGAAGCGAATGAGCTGGCAATTACATAGGCTGTATTACGGAGACTTGTGTAGCATTCTTGTGTAGTAGAATGTACACGTCAGGTTAGGCGTGTTAACCCCCACTGGTTGGCTTGGTAGCGGCCTCGATAAGGAGGAGATTTCTGTTGTTGCGGGGAGAGTCTTGAATTTTACGTAGGATATGGAGCGATGAGATCTAGATGTTAATAAGCGCCTTGTGACCTTATAGGTTGAAGTACTACGTGTGGTGCAATCTACGTGGCTTAAGGAGTAGCCATTGTTTGAGGTACTTGGAGCTTTTGCTATTAGTCGATAATCGTCGCGAGGTATGTGAACCTCTTCCTATCTTTTCGGCATGATATGTGTATAACTAGGTAGTGCGGTGAAGCGTACATGTGTTAAATGTATTTGATTGGTAAAACATAAAGGGTTATAACGGCTTTATGGGAAGTTGGTTATAACAGCTTTATGTAGGTTAAGAAATGCCTTGTGGTTTTTAAAGGGTAACTGATTTGACTTATAACTGACTTAATGTGTGACCATAAAGAACTTGAAGTATTTCAAAAGATTAAGAATCCCTTTTTTTTTTGAAAGAAGAGTAATACTTGGTTTTGAAAACATAAGAGTTATACTAGCTTTATGGGAAGTTAGGTATAACGTCTTAAGGGAGGAAAAATGAATGGTTTATTGATCTTAAAAGATAAGAGACTTGACTTGAATGAATTAATATGAGTTTTGTGTGAAACCTCATTCGTGAGTAATGAGTACTTTGTTTTTTTAAAAAAGAATAATGTTTTACTGATTCGGAAATCAGAATGTGTATCGACAAACCACTGCAGAGTTAATAAAGGAAAATGTATTAAATAAATGAAGTATTATATTAAAACCAGTAGAAACCTCCATCTGCATAGAAGCTAAGATGAGACAAAATGATATTACATTTTCTAGATCATGGCTGCTTAATAAGATTGATTATGAACATGAATAACATACACTCATATAAGGCATATGTTTTCTCAGATTGTTTAAAAGAGAATTATATTCTTAAATGATTAAGACTATGAACTATGAAACTTTTCAAAAATAAAGAGACTTGAGTAAGTGAAATTAGGCAAACTGGAACTTTAGGAAAAAGAATGTTGTTAAGAAGGAAAGTGTTTTGGTTTACCTAAAATGTGAGTCACTCTATTTTTTTTATACTACGGGTATCGGGTGACTTTTATAAAAGGAATGAATCTCTTTAAAAGGAATTTAACGTACGTAGTACTTTAGGGTTAAAACCCGGACTTTGGCATAAAATGAAAGTACTTTGAGTTGTGTATGACTTGCTATGCTTGTTGTGGTGAAACACGCCTATCTTTGTGATGATAGCCTTTGTTGTGCAAGTGTTGTATTTACGTATTCTGGCGTCTCGATGGAGGGCGGTTGACTTGTTGAGAACTTACTTGGGCGTCTTTGGCGGTGTGAAGAATTCCACGGGTATGTTTCCATTTTGATTGTTGTCTTGATTGATTGATGTTACATGGACATGTCTACACCGTCTGGTCAGGGGCGTGGCCGTCTGGCGAGGTTGATCACCATATATTGTTGTTGATGTTACATGGGCGTGTCTACCTGCGTCAGAATTCGGGGCATGTGGCCATGCGGCATTGTTATTATTGTTACATCATGGACATGTTTACACCGTCACGAGTGGGGCATGCGGCCATGATGCGAACATGATTGGTGTTGTGGGCGTGAGACCCATAGTTATATTTTAGTGGTGACTTTGAGGGCGTGAGTCCCTGACTTGACTGCTTTTATGTTGCATACTGTATTTTGGTCATCATACATGTCTCCTGCTTTATATAGACTGTTATGATTTAACTTCTGATATTTTGATTTCACATACTTGGTACTGTTATCGACCTCCTTGAAGTGCGTTCATCTGCATGAGTAGAAATCGTTGGTGTCGATCCCCGCTTTTAGGATCACCTTTCAGCGTATTGGGAAGCTCCGTTCCTTCAGAGGCTTATCTTTTGGTATGTGTTCACTGAGTTGTAGGTTCTTGTACATTGAGGTATGGCGGGGCCTGTCCCGCATAGTTGTGTAAATCTTAGAAGTGCAGTAATCTTGTTGTGGGCGGGGTTGTAAAAGGATTAAAGCTGTTGGGGTTTGTATATATTTATCTGAAGGCAAGCTGTTTTGGTTGCTTTGTTTATTTATCATGTCACTTGTTTCATATTTATGTTTTATGTTCCGCTGATTTTTCTCGATGAATGGCTACTTGGGTGCGGGCAAGGCACGATCCACGAACCGGTTGGTCGTGACAAAAGTGGTATCGAGCGATTAATCCTCGGAAAGTGTCTACGACCGTGTCTAGTAAGTCTTGATTATCGATGTGTTGTGCACCACATCTATAATCGAGGAGGCTGAGACATTTAGGATTAGTTTCCATTTCTTCTCATTACGAGATCGTGCCTTAGAGGCGTGTGATAAGTTGGACCCTCGACTTATTTCGTTTTACGATTATGCCTCGCGTAAGGCAACGGGCCCAGTGGGCAAAGCGGTGAGGAGCCGCTAGTGAGATCTGAGAGAAATGCGAGCGCGAGCGCGATCGATACACAGGCGACTTAGGCAGCGAGTTTCGCGACGCCGCCCGGCCTGACAGAGTTTAGAGCGCGGCGGTGGGCTGCGAGACTCTGATGCACGAGCCTCGGTCCACGATGCAGGAAAAGAGATGGGTTACAAGGAGATGGCCCAGTGCGGCGGTCGTGGCGAGATATGAGATAAGCCGGGCCAGCGGTTCGATAACACGATGGTTCACCCTAGATCGGATAGTTTGAGGCTACGAGAATTCACGAGATGTAGCCGCTTGAGTTCTACGGGTCGAGGCACGAGGATGATCGCGAGAGTTCATCCGATTCTGCGGATCATGAGAGTGATCAAGGCGGAGACCGAGTCGGTGGTCTTAGGTTCGCGTCGGTGCGTGATACATGATCGGCGGTTTGATCGTGGGAGCGTCCCGGGGAGAATGCACTTCCGGCCGTTTGGGGCGAGTTTTGAGGGCCTTCGGCACATTTTTGCCTCGCGGTTGAGGAGGGCTCGGGCGACAAATTTTTGATGTTGAGGCGAGCAGGCGTCTGATTCGGGAGTCTGATGTGAGTTTGACTCATTGGCGGTATGTTCCGCATTAGTAGCTTGTATGGAGGATCGAGTGCACCGATATATTACGAGGCTTGATGATTACCTAGCGGAGAGTTGTTGGGTGTAGCCCTTGGTAGGGCATGGACATTGCCGCATGCGAGCTTATGCACTTGGATGTGAGGCGGAGAAATCGGCGGAATGGCCGAGATCGGCGAAGAGGCGAGCAGCGAGGTCCTTTGGTGACTTTCGAGGCGGACCGCCTCAGTGGCAGCCTAGTTTTGTACCTCGCCCGGTCGAGTGGTCCTCCACAACCTTCGGGGCATCGAGAATATTGGGAGCGGTCGAGCTCGAGGGTTGAGTTTCGAGGAGTAGGGTGTTGGCGGATCGATCACCCTACCTCGGTGTGGTCGATGTGGTAGACCGCATTTCGGGGAGTGTCGTGGTGCCAAAGGAGCTTGTTATTTTTGCGGCCAGCAGGGCCATTTTGCGAAGAACTGTCCGACCAAGGTAGCCGCGGATGTTACGACTCGGCCTTGAGGATCGATGGTGGTTCATCGTCTTCATTATGCGCCTGCCAGTGAGGCCTATGATTAGAGTGGAGCGGTAGATTCAGGTATATCCTTAACCCTCTAGAGACTTGTATGTATTAATGTTATGATAATGTGTTAAGTGTTATGTTCGGATAGCTTTGTGCTAAAATGTGATTTAGGGACCTGGTTGGTGAAAAAGGGTAAGCCTGGGGGTGAGAAAATGATGAACCTTAGGATATTACAGTTGAGACCTTAGATGTAAGGCCGTCTTGAGTACAAGATTTTGCGAGTGATCCTTGTCGGAATACATTTTATGCCTAGAATGTGTTGTGTGATAATTTCCTTGAGTAGTGTAAAATGGAAGTGGTAGCTTTCATGACCTGTAGAGGTAAGATTGTTCCGGATCAGGGAACAAGAGCGTGATGCGTAAGTGGGTCGGGTTGGGGCCATGTTGAGGGCCAACCCGCGGCCGGTTTCAAAGTGGGGTCAGCTCTGGGTGATCCCGCGGTGGCAGTCACGAGGTGCTAGGCCAGGTTTAGATGACCATCGTATGAGTTCGGGGATACGTTCGACGAATCGGTTCGTGAAGGCCGAGAATGGCCTTAGAGGAGATCGAGGCTAGTAAGATGATCAAGTTTGGAGGTAGTGACCCCAAAGTTTTGGAAACTGAAGTATGGTACGTATACTAGAAAGAGTTCGAGTGTTCGAGAAGGGTACAACGAGATAGGGGAAAAGTAAACGTGTGTGATCGTTTCTTTTGAGAAGTGAAGGTGCGAAGGGGATTATATTTTTAGACCTTGGTGGGGACTTTTGAGGTAAGCGAGGTGATTCCTCGTTGGCTTGGATTTGGGTTTTGCGCGATATTATTTTTTTTTGTGGCGGTGTGGCATGTTTGGTTTCGTAAGTATAGTAGTGAAGGCTATCTGCACGTGTTTGTTTTGAGGCGAGAAGGAACATTCGGGACGAATGTTTCTAAGGGGGGAAGAATGTTATACCCCGTATTTCCTGAGTATGTACGTGAGGGCGTACGTATAATAATTTAAGCCTTAAAGATTGGCTAGTTTCGAAAATTGTACACAAGTGCCAAATAGAGTCGTTTTCCGATGAAACGTTTCCACAGCTTACGTAGGGAAAATTCCGGCTATGTCATTAATAATATTTGCGGATTTTTCGAGAGGCGAAACATTTTGGACCAACGAGAGAGGCGACACTTGTCACCTCTAATGGAAGGAGTGGGCGGCTAAGTTGGACGAAAAAGTGGGCAATGGGTTAGGTAGGATATTTGTGCAAGTTGGTGTGGTAGATGGATAAGGTCCACATGGTTGAAATCTAGCCCTACACTTGCACCACACTTGTCTTCATCTTGGCCATTGGTTGGCCTTCACTTGACCTATAAATACCCCTCTAGTTGAAGACTTTCTTCATCCAAAAACATGAGCAATCTTTCTAAGTCTCAAATACTCCCTCCCTCTTGTCTTGAAATCGTCCAAAGCCCTCCCCCTTTGAGAGCCTAGCCGAGTGAAACCCACTTGAGGTGAGGCTTGGCGTGGGTACCCCACTGACCTAGTTGTCTCGTATAAATACCCCCTTTGTGGTATAGAAATACTCTCTAGTATTGTTATAATGCCCAAAATACTCTAGCCCATATACCTTATAGTACTTTCCAAGTACCCTTTATCTGAAAGCTTGGAAAATGCGATTATACCTCCTTTAGCCACTAAACGAAACCCTAAGGAAAAATATTCACCGTAGATTGAAGTATTAAGTAGAAGTTGTGTAGACACTTAAGGGTTTCTTGGAGCGTTTTGGAGCGCGGAGTAGGAGCTAAACCTTGTTCGGGAGCGACATTTAACTCGGATAATTTTGGGCTTATCGAGGTAAATATCTTGTCCCCTATTGTAATTGGAAATTACATGATTGTTAGAATATATAGTTGAAGTATACTATATATAGAATGAATATTGAATAGAATCGAGCGTAGTTAAATCGGCAATGTCTTTTGACTTAAGCTGAATAAGAATTGAGCAGTAATCACATAGAAGGGTAATAAAGAGAAGAAGCGATGAACGTAATTACATAGGCACGTATTCTGATGAGACTTGTGTAGCATTCTTGTGTAGTAGAATTGTACACGTCGGTTAGGCGTGTTAACCCACACGGTTGGCTTGGTGGCGGCCTCGATAAGGAGGAGATTTCTGTTGTTGCGGGGAGAGTCTTCGAATTTTCTGTAGGATATGGAACGATGATATCTAGATGTTAATAAGCGCCTTGTGGCCTTATAGGTTGAAGTACTACGTGTGGTGCAATCTACGTGGCTTAAGGAGTAGCCGACTGTTTGAGGTACTTGGAGCATTTTGCTATTAGTCGATAATCGTCGCGAGGTATGTGAACCTCTTCCTATCTTTTCCAGCATGATATGTGTATAACTAGGTAGTACGGTAGACGTACATGTGTTAAATGTATTTGATTGGTAAAACATAAAGGGTTATAACGGCTTTATGGGAAGTTGGTTATAACAGCTTTATGTAGGTTAAGAAATGCCTTGTGGTTTTTAAAGGGTAACTGATTTGACTTATAACTGACTTAATGTGTGACCATAAAGAACTTGAAGTATTTCAAAAGATTAAGAATCCCTTTTTTTTTGAAAGAAGAGTAATACTTGGTTTTGAAAACATAAGAGTTATACTAGTTTTATGGGAAGTTAGGTATAACGTCTTAAGGGAGGAAAAATGAATGGTTTATTGATCTTAAAAGATAAGAGACTTGACTTGAATGAATTAATATGAGTTTTGTGTGAAAGCTCATTCGTGAGTAATGAGTACTTGGTTTTTTTTAAAAAGGAATAATGTTTTACTGATTCGGAAATCAGAATGTGTATCGACAAACCACTGCAGCGTTAATAAAGGAAAATGTATTAAATAAATGAAGTATTATATTAAAACCAGTAGAAACCTCCATCTGCATAGAAGCTAAGATGAGACAAAATGATATTATATTTTCTAGATCATGGCTGCTTAATAAGATTGATTATGAACAGGAATAACATACACTCATATAAGGCATATGTTTTCTCAGATTGTTTAAAAGAGAATTATATTCTTAAACGACGATTATCGCGAAGAGGTTCACATACCTCGCGACGATTATCGACAAGCAGCAAAATGCTCCAAAGTTCTTCAACCTTGCAATCAATTCCATCCTTTGTGGAATACGCTATACTTGTACTTCAACCTATAATGGCCATAATACGTCCATTAACCTCTAGCTTCGAATGTAGAATATTCTAAGTGCAAAGTCACTAAATTCTACGGAAAATCGGACAGCACTTCCTTTGTTTCTACATACTTTGCCACCTTTTTCAAGGCCGAATTCAATAACCAAACATGCCACATTTAAGGCTCAACAATGTAGTTAACAATAGGGGATTACACACCTTAACAGGACGTGTAAAATTCTGCCCCACAAATTATCTGAAACTAGTTCCATATTTAAAGCCATTCTCGGCTAAACATATACAACAACACAAAGTCCTTTCCAATTCTTATAATCCAAATTCTTAGGTCCAACATGTTATATAGTCATAAACAACTTCAACAACTACAATTCCTTCTTTAAATAACATGTGACGACTTAAACTAATAATCAACTTGAATTGTAATCTTAAGGGCTAAACATACTAGTTTTCAGATCAGGGTTCCAATAGCCAATACACTTATCAAACTTCATAATATATACCTCATGCTTGCTAATATCCATAACTACAATGATAAGAAATCTTTAATTGCTAAAACGACAAGATTTATACCTTTACAAGCCCTTAAAATTTCCAAGATTCAAAGTCGCTCCTTAGCAATTCATAGCTCCTTTCCTTATGTTCCAATCCGCTCCAAGCACTCCTTAGAAGCTCATGAAGAACTCTTCTTCAAGTTCCATATTCAAAGTTTAAGAACACCTTAGGGTTTCGCCTTGCGACTAACGTAAAAATGTCGTTTTTCCGAAATCTTTCTATTGGGATATCCTTACAATACCCTTAGGGACCTTGGGTTAAAGTATCATGAATTAAGAACCACAAACGAAAAAAATTTCTTCTTCTTTTTCCTTCTAGCCGAGAGCTCCTCTCAAGAACCCTAAGTGTTCTAATTTTTTCTAAGTGTAAAATAGTCTTGTCTTGCTACATGGATGATTATATAACACATTGGAGGGTCTATATTACAACACATGGTAGGTTTGGATGAAAGGGATCAAGCCAAGTGGCTCTTGACTTAGTCAACTATCTCAAGCTCAAGCCTAGCAAGACTTGCTCATCTTTATAATGGTCAAATGACCATTTTGCCCTTGAATTAATTCGACAAAGCCATGTGGGGGGGGGGGGGGGTTGCCACGTGTCTCCCTCTCATTCGTCCAAAAATTCCGTAACCCTCGTGGGCCCCACAAAACGTAAAATTCCTCGGGTGGGCCTGTAACGACCCGTCCCGGGGCCCGTTACTGGTGCCTTATCCCGGGCACCCTAGTGACACAACATCAGAGAAAACCAGCGGAAAATAAAACTTTAAACAAGAAACAAGATATATGATCATAAAACAGGCCAACCCAACGGTTACCTTCCAATAACATATATAAATACAACTCTTTCAAAACGAACAGTTTAAATCTTTTTTTACAAACCCTGCCCACAACAGTACTACAGACCTCTAAATTTCCATAATGATAATAAGTTCCATACTCTTCAAATAATACATTTTGAGATTCTAATTCTCATCAACGAACATTTTTCCTTTCCGACGTTCGGAAGATTTTCCGTCGGAAAAACAATTCTTCCTTTCGTACCCTTTTCAAGTCTTGTGTTCCTTACTTACATTCTCTTAAACATGTCCTTGAATTACGGGGTGTAACATTATTCCCCCCTTAGAAACATTCGTCCCTGAATGTTCTTTCGGAGTCCCATCTAATTTGATAGCGACATAGTCTCCTTTTACTACACCCTTCATACAACATATGCCACCCATGGCCACATAACAATATTTATACTAAGATGTCAACCTTGGCACTCACGAAGCCAACTAGTCCATACTCATAATGACCTCAAAGTCTGTCGTAATCCCCTCTACTAGGTCTACTAGGGTCTGACGATTGTATCATCACCGGGAAAATCTCATATACCCGCTCAGCTACCACCCCAAACACATTATCGGGGATCCATCTAGGGTACACCCGATTGACGATGTCCAGGTGACCGAGGGGTTATCGTATGAGGAGATTCCCATAGCGATAGTCGATCGTCAGGTTAGGCGTCTGCGGACGAGGGCGTGGCAGTCAAAGTCTTGTGGCGGAACGAGCTCAGGGAGGAGATGACGTGGGAAGCCGAGGAGGACATGAGGCAGAAGTATCCTCACCTATTCCCCACACCTCCAGGTAATTCACTTTCCTACTTGTAAATTTTTGTTATCGTTTCTGCCTAAGTGTTGTTCTGTGGCCGTGTGTGGCATTTGCAACTGTTTAAGTTATGAAGAATCTTATCGTTAACTGTCTTGGGAAGGAACATTCGGGACGAATGTTTCTAAGGAGGGGAGAATGTTATACCCCGTATTTCCAGAGTATGTACGTAAGGGAATACGTACAAAAGTCTAGCCTTAAAGATAAGCCTTAGACGTTTTTTATTTGTGCACAACTCACTAAAAGAATCGTTTTTCGACGAAACGTTTCCACAGCTTTCGTAGGGTAAATTCCGGCTATGCCATTTCTAATTTTTGCGGATTTTTCCGAGAGACGAAACATTTTGGACCAACGGGAGGGCGACACTTGGCACCCTCCAATTGGTGGACTTGAATCGTCCATTGGACGAAATTGGAGAGCATTGGCACGTTTTTTGTGCCTTGTGCACAAGTCAAGGAGTTGGTAGGATATTTGTGTGGAGTAAATCTTCACCCTACACTTGCCTTGCACTTGTCTTAATCTTGGCCATTGGTTGGCCACTTCTTGACCTATAAATACCCCCTTAGAGATGAAGAGTTCTTCATCCACAAATCTTTCCAAGTCTTGAAAATCCTCTCCTCTCCCTTTGTAGCCTTTTCGTCCAAACCCCTCCCACTTGTGAAGGCCTTGGCGAATACCCCCTAGCCTAGCCAAAATCTACTCCCCCTCCCTTGGTAGAAAAGTTGCCTTTTTGTATTGTTATAATGCCCAAAATACCCTAGCCCAAATACCTTAGTACTTAGTAGAAGTTGTGAAGATCTTCTAAGGTTTCCTTGGAGCATACAACTTAGGAGCAAAACCTTGCTCAGGCGCGACGTTTTCTAGGATCTTATTGGGCTTACTGAGGTAACTAATCCTAACCCTCTTTTGAATTAGAGAATACATCTGTAGTAGTATTAGAATAAGTATTAAATACTTAGAAGAATATCACAGAATAGAATTGAGCTGTTGCCACAGTAGAAGGGTTTAAAGAAGAATAATCAAATCGTACTTACATGAATTTGTTTCCTGATGAACTTATATAGCTCACGGGTAGGAAGTCTTTGTGACTTTCCATAGAATTGTGAACCCTCTGTTTAGAATGACCTTGAGTAGTATTTGATAGATGTCTGTGACTATTATGGTGACTCTCTGCGACATATTGACTTGGCGGTGGTTTTTTTGAGAAGGTATGTGATTCTTCCTAAAGCATGATATTTTACAATATATATAGTCGGTAGGCGTACGTGTGTTAAGCGAATAATAACTACGACAATGTCTTTGACTTAAGCTGAATAACACTTACGCGATGCCTCGGCTTAAGCTGAATAATAAAGATGCGAAAGCATTTCAAAAGAATCTTGAATCATTTTTAATGAAGAGAACTAATTGGTTTTTAAGCGAAGCTTAAGAGTTATACTAGCTTTATGGGAAGTTAAGTATAACCACTTAAGATTGATAAAAGAAACAGTTTGCCTATGTGTTTATAACGGACTTATATTGAATTGTGAAAGAATAATAAGATGGTTTGATAAGTAGACATGATATGATGCTATGTGTGTTAGTGTCTTGTAACGTTTGTGTAAAAAGTATTCTTGTTGTGCTTATGTTGTTTAACGATAATTTGTTAGGTTAGTGTAACATCACTCACCTCTTGACATATTACCAGGGGTTAAGGCGCCTCCGATGCGGGGTAGACTCGAGTGATGCAGGACCGTGATTCGAGAATACCTCATGCGGGTCCAAGGGACCTATGCGAGCTACGGGAGTTCGAGGTTAGTGTGCGGGGTTATACCTCATGCGGTCTATGTGGCCATGCGGACTACGAGTCGGGGACGATGCCGAGTAGCTACCACCGATGCGGGGTTATATACCTATGCGGGCCTATGTGATTGGCCTATGCAGACTCTGAGTCTAGGATTAGGCTTGCATGGTGATACTACGGGCAATTGGCCTGCTTGATCATTCGCGACCTAGAAAAGACACATTCTGATTTACCTATTCTTTGCTCTTGTTTGTGATGTGGCACTATGTGCGGTTTCCTTGGTTGTTTCATACATACTTGCAAAGCTGTTTTTAAAATGATATGTTTCATTTAAGTATTTCTGATTTCATATACTTAGTACTGTTGTCTTGACCTCCTTGGCTGCGTTCATGCTTGAGTAAGAAGCGGCAGTGCTAGATCCACATGTTAGGATCTCTACGTTGGTGTCGGGAGCTCCATCTTTTAGGAGGCTCTACTTTTGGGTATGATCTCCTGTTGTAGATAGTTTTGTCTGATCGAGGTATGGCGGGCCTGTCGCCATAGTTGTATATTTCCTTAGAGGTTTGTAGTCATGTTATGCGATGTCGGATGTAGCGCTAAACCATGTTTATATATATATCTTAGAAAGCGATGTTTTCTCACATAAAGCGTGTCTTATTTTATAAAGCTGTTTCATGTCTTGCTTTATATTTCGCTGATTACTCGATGTATGACTACTTGGGTGCCCGGTAAGGCACGATCACGGGCCGGGCAGTCGTGACAAAAGTGGTATCGAGCGATTAATCCTCGGAAAGTGTCTCTGAGTTCTTTCACGGGTCTTCATCTCCTCTGATTACTCGCCGGGCGTGGTACTCGTGGGTCGGCCAGTCGCGGCGAGTCGTGGCTCGGTCCCAGTTCTAGCGGTCCTCGAACGCATTTATGCTTGTCCGGTAAGCGGGATCGAGGCCTCACCGATGTCGTCCGCGGTACTTTATCAGTTTTTGGGTTTGGTGTGTATGCTTTTATATATCAGGTTTATACTCTGTCCTATATATCTCACCTTGTTGCTAGTAGGATAGGGATAGAGCACGAGTCCATAGACCGCTTCGAGGTAGCTACGCGATGGGTGATTCGGTGGTAGCTCGGCGGGTATATAGAGCTTGTCTGTGACCATTCTGATCGTCGGACCTAGCCGACTTGATAGAGTTGGAGATGATTGACCGGCGTGATCATGGGGATGGATTGGCTAGCTTCTACGCCAATGTAGGCTGCAGAGAGAAAGTAATGCGGTTCGGTTTCTGAGGCCGGTTGTTGAGTGGGAGGGAACGCGGTATCGCAGAGAGGTAGGTTTATTTCTACCTCGAGGCTAGGAAAGATGGTGCGAGAAGGGTATATCTACCATCTCGTTCGGGTGTTTGATCTTGAAGGCTGCGGTACCAGATTTTGATCGATTCGATGGTCGTGAGTTCCCAGACGTGTTTCGGATGACCTCGGGTATCCTCACGAGAGGAGATCGAGTTTTGTATAGATGTGTTGCGGATACTCGGCTATTTCCATTCCGCCATCTGAGAATGGCACTGCCGAGTTGAGAGAGTTGAAGGACGGTGAGGATTTCTTTGGAGAAGGGCTTCATCGAGCCTAGTGTTTCTCCACAGGCGCCGGTGTTCGTAAAGAAGAAGGGCGGGGCCAGCTGCGCATGTGTTGATCTGACGGTGAACAAGGTGACCATTAAACGAATACCCCTTCCCAAGATTGATGATTTGTTCGACCGGTTGCGAGTGCGAGATGTTTCTCAAGATTGATCTGCGATCGGGCTATCATCAAAGTGCGAGTCGAGAGGTGGATGTCCCTAGGGTGCATTCAGACCCGTGCGGGCATTATGAGTTCGTGGTCATGTCTTTTGGTTTGACCAATGCTCGTGGTATTCATGGATTTGATGAACCGAGTGTTCAAACCATTTTGGACACGTTTGTGATAGTGTTCATTGATGATATCTTGGTTTATTCTCGCCAGAGCGAGGAAGCGTGCGAGCATTGAGGCTATCTTGTGATTCTCGAGACCAGCCGGTTATGCGCCAAGTTTTCCAAATGTGAGTTTTGGTTGACTTGATGGCGTTTCTTGGGCATATTGCCGGGTGATGGCATTCGAGTGGATACGGCCAATCGGCGATCGAGGACTTGGCCTGAACTCTTACTCAAGCAGAGGTTCGCGATTTTACGGGCCTTGCAGGATATTATCGGCGGTTCGTGGAGAAGTTTGCTTCTATCTACGCACCATTGACTAGGCCCGACTCGAAAGCGGCCGTGTTTGATGGTGATGCTTGTGAGCACGGTTTCGATTCTTTGAAAGAGAGACTAACGACCGCCCCCGTTCTTACTCTTCCAGAGGGTCCAGATGGTTATGTCGTGTATTGTGATGCGTCAGGCATCGGGTTGGGATGTGTGTTGATGCAGCATGGCAAGGTTATAGCATATGCATCCCGACAGCTGAAGAAACACGAGAGAAACTACCCCACCCATGATTTGGAGTTGGCGGCTGTGATTTACGCTTTGAAGATCTGGAGGCACTATTTGTATGGGGTTCACGTGGATATTTTTACAGACCACAAGATCCTCGGTATATCTTCACGGAGGAGTTGAACTTACGGCGAGGCGGTGGTTAGAGTTGCTTAAGGATTACGATGTTGATATCTGTACCACGGGGAAGGCGATGTTGTGGCGTATGCTCTCTTAGTCGTAGGTCGATGGGAGCCTATCGGATGTGCACCTAGAGAGGAGGGACATGGTTCGTGATTTGCATCGATTAGCGAGCCTTGGTGTCCGTTTGATTGATTACGATAGCGATGGGGTTAGAGTTCGTGAGGTTGCAAGTCTTCCATCGTTGAGAGGTGAAGAGGCGGCGATTCGAGGATCCAGCTTTGATTCGATATCATGATACAGCTCTTCGTGAGGGCAAGGGTTCTTTTGAGGTAGCACCTGATGGGGTGTTAAGGTTTGAGGCGGTGTGTGTTCGGATGTTTGAGGACTTGGCGGAGTTCTTGGGAAGCACACAGCGGCGTTACTCTATCCATCCGGTCGACCAAGATGTACCACGACCTTAGATCCGTGTATTGGTGGGATGGCTTGAAGAGGGCGTTGCGAGTTCGTAGCTCGGTGCGTGTTGTCGGCGAGTGAAGGTAGAGCACGAGGCACGGTGGTTTGTTCTGGCGATTGAGATCCCGCACGGAAGTGGGAGGTAATCAACATGGACTTCATCACGGGATTACCTCGCACTTTCGGAGAGACATGATTCTATATGGGTTATCGTCGGCGGTGGCGAAATCAGCCCACTTTCTTCCGTCGGGCGACTTTTGGTGAGGATTATGCGGACTTTACATCAGAGATCGTCGATTGCATGGAGTCCCTACTGATCATATCGCAGGCAGAGCCCGGTTTATGGCTAACGGAGGTCCTTCGAGGGGTTTAGGGGCGGTGAGCACAGTCGCATTTCATCCACGAGCAGACGGACGGCGAGCGCACTATCCAGACTCGAGGATATCTGCGAGCTGTGTTATTGACCGATGGTAGTTGGGAGGATCATTTGCCTCTAGTTGAGTTCGCGTATAATAATAGCTACCACTCGGTATTCGGATGGCGCCTTATGAGGCCTTGTATGGGAGGAAGTGCGAGATCGCCTATAGGTTGGTTCGATGTGGGCGAGTGCGGCTAGTGGGACGGTTGATACAATGGCGATGGATAAGGTGAAGCTTATCAGAGCGGCTATTGACATTTCGAGTCGGCAAGTCGTATCACGAGATCATCGTCGTCGGCATCTTGAGTTCGAGGTTCATGATTGGGTTTTCTAAAGTGTCACCCATGAAGGGTGTGATGAGATTCGGGAAGAAGGAAACTTCGGCCCAGTACATTGGGCGTTTCGATTGTCGCGAGGTAGGCAAGGTTGCCTATGAGTTGGATCTGCCGTCCGTCCGGAGGCGGTGCGTTGATTTTCACGTATCTATCTTTGAGAGATGTATCGGGGATCCATCTAGCTACACCCGATTGACGATGTCGGTGTGCCAGGGTTATCGTATGAGGAGATTCCCATAGCGATAGTCGATCGTCGAGTTAGGCGTCTGCGGACCAGGGCGTGGCCGTCAAAGTCTTGTGGCGGAACGAGCTCGGGGAGGAGATGGCGTGGGAAGCCGAGGAGGACATGAGGCGAAGTATCCTCACCTATTCCCACACCTCCGGGTAATTCACTTTCCTACTTGTAAATTTTTGTTATCGTTTACGCCTAAGTGTTGTTACGTGGCCGTGTGTGGCATTTGCATTGTTTAAGTTATGAAGAATCTTATCGTTAATCGTCTTGGGAAGGAACATTCGACGAATGTTTTTAAGGAGGGAGAATGTTATACCGTATTTCAGTATGCGTGGGGAATACGTCTAAAAGTCTAGCCTTAAAGATAAGCCTTAGGCGTTTTTATTTGTGCACAACTCACTAAAAGAATCGTTTTTTAAATGAAGCGTTTCCACAACTTTCGTAGGGTAAATTCGGCTATGCCATTTCTAATTTTTGCGGATTTTTAGAGAGGCGAAACATTTTGGACCAACGGGAGGCGACACTTGGCACCTCCAATTGGTGGACTTAGATCGTCCATTGGACGAAATTGGAGAGCATTGGCACGTTTTTTGTGCCTTGTGCACAAGTCAAGGAGTTGGTAGGATATTTGTGTGGAGTAAATCTTCACCCTACACTTGCCTTGCACTTGTCTTAATCTTGGCCATTGGTTGGCCACTTCTTGACCTATAAATACCCCCTTAGAGATGAAGAGTTCTTCATCCACAAATCTTTCCAAGTCTTGAAAATTCTCTCCTCTCCCTTTGTAGCCTTTTCGTCCAAACCCCTCCCCCTCCCCTTGTGAAGGCCCTTGGCCGAATACCCCCCCTAGCCTAGCCAAAATCTACTCCCCCTCCCTTGGTAGAAAAGTTGCCTTCTTGTATTGTTATAATGCCCAAAATACCCTAGCCCAAATACCTTAGTACTTAGTAGAAGTTGTGAAGAACTTCTAAGGTTTCCTTGGAGCATACAACTTAGGAGCAAAACCTTGCTCAGTGCGACTTTTCTAGGATATTATTGGGCTTCTTGAGTAACTAATCCTAACCCTCTTTTGAATTAGAGAATACATCGTAGTAGTAGTAGAATAAGTAGTCAATACTGAGAAGACGATCACAGAATCGAAGTGAACTGTTGCCACGATAGAAGGGTTTAAAGAAGAATAATCAAATCTGTACTTACATAGAATTTGTTTTCACGATGAACTTATATAGCTCGTAGGGTAGGGAAGTGCTGCCCAACTTTCCATAGAATTGTGAACCCTCTGTTTAGAATGACCTTGAGTAGTCTTTGATAGATGTGCGTGACTATTATGGTGACTCTCTGCGCGACATATTGACTTGGCGGTGGTTTTATTTGAGAAGGTATGTGATTCTTCCTAAAGCATGATATTTTACAATATATATAGTGCGGTGAGCGTACGTGTGTTAAGCGAATAATAACTACGGCAATGTCTTTGACTTAAGCACGAATAACACTTACGGCAATGCCTCACGGCTTAAGCTTTGAATAATAAAGATCGAAAGCATTTCAAAAGAATCTTGAATCATTTTTAATGTAAGAGAACTAATTGGTTTTTAAGCGAAGCTTAAGAGTTATACTAGCTTTATGGGAAGTTAAGTATAACCACTTAAGATTGATAAAAGAAACATTTGCCTATGTGTTTATAACAGACTTATATTGAATTGTGAAAAGAATAATAAGATGGTTTGATAAGTAGACATGATATGATGCTATGTGTGTTAGTGTCTTGTAACGTTTGTGTAAAAGAGTATTCTTGTTGTGTTTATGTTGTTTAACGTCTGTTGTTAGGTTAGTGTAACATCACTCACCTCTTGACATATTACAGGGGTTAAGGCGCCTCCGACGCGGGGTAGACTTCGGCGATGCAGGACCGTGATTCGAGAATACCTCATGCGGGTCCAAGGGACCTATGCGGAGCTACGGAGTTCGAGGTTAGTGTGCGGGGTTATACCTCACGCGATGCATGTGGCCATGCGGACTACGAGTCGGGGCGATGCCGAGGAGTAGCTACCCTCGATGCGGGGTTATATACCCTATGCGGGCCTATGTGATTGGCCTATGCGGACTACGAGTCGTGATTAGGCTTGCATGGTGATACTACGGGCAATTGGCCTGCTTGATCATTCGCAGCCTAGAAAAGACACATTCTGATTTACCTATTCTTTGCTCTTGTTTGTGATGTGGCACTATGTGCGGTTTCCTTGGTTGTTTCATACATACTTGCAAACCATTTTTAAAATGATATGTTTCATTTAAGTATTTCTGATTTCATATACTTAGTACTGTTATCGACCTCGCCGAGGCTGCGTTCATCTGCGGTAAGGCAAGCAGTGCTAGATCCACATTCTTAGGATCTACGTTGGTGTCGGGAGCTCCATCTTTTAGGAGGCTCTACTTTTGGGTATGATCTCCTGTTGTAGATAGTTTTGTCTGATCGAGTATGGCGGGGCTGTCGCCATAGTTGTATATTTCCTTAAGTGCGTAGTCATGTTATGCGATTGTCGGATGTAGCTGCTAAACCATGTTTATATATATATCTAGAAAGCGATGTTTTCTCACATAAACTGTGTCTTATTTTATAAACTGTTTCATGTCTTGCTTTATATTTCCGCTGATTACTCTGATGTATGACTACTTGGGTGCCCCGGTAAGGCACCAGTCACGGGCCCCGGAACGGGTCGTGACAACGATCTTATTAGAGCAGCCATGATCTAGAAAATGTAATACAATTTTGTCTTATCTTAGCTTCTATGCAGATGGAGGATTCTACTCATTTTAATTTAATTGATTGTCGATACATTTTCTTTAATTAACGCTGCAATGGCTTGTTCGATACTTATTCTCTTTCGTGCAATAACTTAGCAAAGTCAACTCGACTCCAAATACTTCCTAACGACTCTTACCAACATCCCCCATAAGACTCGGTAAGAACTTAGGATAACTTAGACGTAGCTTTTACATAAAGTAAATCAACATACATACCTCTTAACTTCTAAGAGTAGAAGGAATCATGAAATAATACCACATGTATATTCCATACATAGAATCATGTCAAAAGAAGGAAGAGGTTCACATACCTCGCGACGATTATCGACAAGCAGCAAAATTCTCCAAAGTACTTCAACCTTGCAATCAATTCCATCCTTTGTGGAATACGCTATACTTGTACTTCAACCTATAATGGCCATAATACGTCTATTAACCTCTAGCTTCGAACGTAGAATATTCTAAGTGCAAAGTCACTAAATTCTACGGAAAATCGGACAGCACTTCCTTTGTTTCTACATACTTTGCCACCTTTTTCAAGGCCGAATTCAATAACCAAACATGCCACATTTAAGGCTCAACAATGTATTTAACAATAGGGTATTACACACCTTAACAGGACGTGTAAAATTCTGCCCCACAAATTAATACGAAACTAGTTCTATATTTAAAGCCATTCTCGGCTAAACATATACAACAACACAAAGTCCTTTCCAATTCTTATAATCCAAATTCTTAGGTCCAACATGTTATATAGTCATAAACAACTTCAACAACTACAATTCCTTCTTTAAATAACATGTGACGACTTAAACTAATAATCAACTTGAATTGTAATCTTAAGGGCTAAACATACTAGTTTTCGGATCAGGGTTCCAATAGCCAATACACTTATCAAACTTCATAATATATACCTCATGCTTGCTAATATCCATAACTACAATGATAAGAAATCTTTAATTTCTAAAACGACAAGATTTATACCTTTACAAGCCCTTAAAATTTCCAAGATTCAAAGTCGCTCCTTAGCAATTCTTAGCTCCTTTCCTTATGTTCCAATCCGCTCTAAGCACTCCTTAGAAGCTCATGGAGAACTCTTCTTCAAGTTCCATATTCAAAGTTTAAGAACACCTTAGGGTTTCGCCTTGCGACTAACGTAAAAATGTCGTTTTTCCGAAATCTTTCTATTGAGATATCCTTACAATACCATTAGGGACCTTGGGTTAAAGTATCATGAATTAAGAACCACAAACGAAAATTTTTTCTTCTTCTTTTTCCTTCTAGCCGAGAGCTCCTCTCAAGAACCCTAAGTGTTCTAATTTTTTCTAAGTGTAAAATAGTCTTGTCTTGCTACATGGATTATTATATAACACATTGGAGGGTCAATATTACAACACATGGTAGGTTGGGATGAAAGGGATCAAGCCAAGTGGCTCTTGACTTAGTCAACTATCTCAAGCTCAAGCCTAGCAAGACTTGCTCATTATAATGGTCAAATGACCATTTTGCCCTTGAATTAATTCGACAAAGCCATGTGGGGGGGGGGGGGTTGCCACGTGTCTCCCTCTCATTCGTCCAAAAATTCTGTAACCCTCGTAAGCCCCACAAAACGTAAAATTCCTCGGGTGGGCCCCACATGACCAAATCCGTAAAAAATAAATTTCCATAATGATAATAAGTTCCATACTCTTCAAATAATGCATTTTGAGATTCTAATTCTCATCAACGAACATTTTTCCTTTCCGACGTTCGGAAGATTTTCCGTCGGAAAAACAATTCTTCCTTTCGTACCCTTTTCAAGTCTTGTGTTCCTTACTTACATTCTCTTAAACATGTCCTTGAATTACGGGGTGTAACATTCTTCCCCCCTTAGAAACATTCGTCCCTGAATGTTCTTTCGGAGTCCCATCTAATTTGATAGCGACATAGTCTCCTTTTACTACACCCTTCATACAACATATGCCACCCATGGCCACATAACAATATTTATACTAAGATGTCAACCTTGGCACTCACGAAGCCAACTAGTCCATACTCATAATGACCTCAAAGTGCAGTAATCCCCTACTAGGTCTACTAGTCGGCGATTGTATCATCACCGCAAATCTCATATACCGCTTTCGGCTACCACCCCAAACGCTCACGGGTGTAGTTACCTCGAAAGGTTCTTATGGAATCAGGCTCTATTTCTTTACACTTGGTTGCTATCTTTCTTTCTGGTCGTACTCTTTCCGTATTTCCAACTCATACTAGCATACATACATAACCCCCATACCGATTCTGGCCCCCAATCTTTTGGAGTTACTCTTTCAAACAACATAAAGCCATTTCCGGCTCTCCCGACCTGGTTCCTGTGGAACGCGTCCACGAACCCGTTAAACAATTAACTAGACTTGGGCCTTTCACCTTCGTGACCCTGTCACGTAGCGAAACTACTACCAACTGATCCCACTCTATTTCAAACTATGAGGCGACCCGCAATAGGTCCTCACCCCGAACCACCGTCGCACTTAACTCTTACCCTTAGTCTGAATAAAATCTTATTGCCCGAGAAGGCCTTATATATCTAAGGTCTCGGAAATTATCAATATTCTTAGGCTCACAATTTCCATGCTCCAAGCCTACCTTACGGTCCCGTAGCGGGTCTGATAACTTCGTAATACCATAATCGTGTCGTCTTGATCACAACAACCATTACTTACTCCATACAGATCTCATCCGTACAATCCTCTTACGCATACCACGTAGCTTAATCTATCCACATAGTCCTTCATCAAGTACCTTAACATGACTTCTTAAGGGTTCACTACCCTATCAGACAGCTCATCATTTCCCAATTATCTCAAAATAAAACATAAGACGTTGGCGAGAATTCATTAACTGTTTCATACCTTCCCGGTATCTAGTTAGTCTTTACCAACTCTTGGTAATCTAAAATAATTCTAGTCAACACGCGTCTGACCCTCATACATAACTCCGTATAGCTGTATGTTACAATACCAACTATACTACAATCATTACCAACCTGGATACGCAATCCACGTAGTCCTTCCTGGTCATCTTTGCCACGACCCGACCCGGTCGCGGCGGTGCCACTACACGGCACCCTGTTCAGGTATACATCAGAGAATAGCAGCGGAACATACACAACATAAACACATGTGTAACAATAAAACATCCCAGGCTAGCCGATAAGGCCGTCTTCCATAACATAACATAATCAAAAGTACAACTGTACAACATCAGTTCTTACAGCCCAACCACATATGTGAATACAGACCTCTAGGAATAACAACTGTGGTGGGACAGGGCCCCGCCATACCCCTGAATGTACATAAATCTACAACATCAGTGAAAGACTGTACCAAAAGAGACAAGCCTCCGGAGAAATAGAGCTTCTGACGTCTGATAAGTGATCCTAAGTATGAGGATCCACCACCTGCTTACCCTTTCCTGCGGCATGAACGCAGCCCAGAAGAAGTCGATTACAATATGTACTAAGTATGTAAAAGCGGAAATCTTGTAATTATAACATAAGTTTAAAACAAAGCCGGAGACATGTATGATAACAAAATTACAGTACACAGTGCCTTACTAACAATGAGAGTAAATCAAGGGAATTATACAACATCACAATAGGAGACTCCCGATCAAATCATGGGTAGCGAACCTGTCACGACCCGTTCCGGGGCCCGTGACTGGTGCCTTACCCGGGCACCCAAGTAGTCATACATCAGAGATTCATCCCATAAAAATATCTCACGTATATTATGCACTTCGATAAGGGTCAAACACGAAATAATTCTTTTACCAAAGATGGCCTCGCCTCTAAGGTCTTCTACGTAATATTCTAAGGCTCCCACTCTCTCTGTCCCCCAATCTTACCCGGTTAATTAAACAACAATTCTAATCACACTAACACCATGCTAACCGAAAACAATACTTAAGCTATTTGCTACACATATAAATCTCTAAAGGGTTAAGGATATACCTGTATCTACGCGACACTTCCCCGAGGTCGTTCTAATCAAACACGCCTGGCATGCATACTGGGAAGGTGATGAACTATCCATCGATCCCGAAGTGAGTCCCTACATCCCGCCAACTCGGTTGGACAATCTCTCGCAAAATGGCCTGCTCGCCAAACATAACAAGTGTAGCGAAGCACGACACTCACGATGACATCGACCACAACGGCGCGAGGTGGGGTGGCCTCACAGCTAACACCCCTTCCTTTCCGCTGAATCATCCGCGATCGACCGGTAGGTGAGTCTTCCTACTTGCATCCTTCCTCATAGAACATTCCCTCGCCATATGGCCCTGACGGCCGCAATAAAAACAAGCACCAGTAAAAAGACGACACTTCCCGGGATGACGCCGCCAGCTGTGAACAACGAGGAAAAAGCGAACCTGTGGAGGGACACTGCCTTTGGCGGAGGCGCATGTATAATCTGCCGAGGCGGTTCGCCTCGAGTTACCAAATGATCCTGCCAATCGGGCCATCTTCTGCTGATCTTGTTTAATCTGTCGATCTCTACCTCTCTCGGCCACGCATAATCTGAACGCATGGCTTTGGCTCGTTCGATCAAGAAACTACTCCTCACAACCCTTCTTTAGATAAGCATCAATATCCTTGGTATACCGGTACATAAAATACTCTTTGGTGCCAAGTCCTTGCTAGCAACGGTGCGTCTCCTTCCAATCCATATTTTCGCTCCAAGTCGTGGGCGAAGGTCCAGATGTCATGGCGCGATGAGGCTATGCCGCTGTGCCAAACTCTCTTCTTGCTGGCGGCGTCTCGAACTCCCGCATGAAGCATCACCTCGGTGATGATTGGGCTGTGCCTTCTAAATCTCTGTACTACTCGCGACTCCTTCTTTGCCTTGCCTCCCAGGCGAGTTACTGGCGTGGGCATAAGCGGTAAATGAAAGGAATACGTTAGAGGTCCAACTTATAACACGGCTCTAAAGCACGATCTCGAGTGAGAAGAATGGAAACCAATCCTAAATATCCTATAGCCTCACGATTATTGGTGTGGTGCACAACACGCGATAATCAAGAACTACTAGATACGATGCGTAGACACTTTCCGAGGATTAATCGCTCGATACCACTACATCACGACCCGTTCGGGGCGTGTAGTGCCTTACCCGGCACCCAAGTAGTCATACATCGAGAAATCGTGGAAAATAAAACAACCATAATATGAAACAGTATAAATAAGACACGGTTTGGAAAAAGTTGCCTTTCGGCATACATGTATATAAATACCCCAAAATGAGCGATTCATCCCAACCTTACAACAGTCTGGACCTCTAAGAGTTTAAAACAACAATGGCGGGACGGGGCCCGACATACCCACGAATACAAATATCTTACAACGACAGGACCATACCAAAATGCTAAGCTTCCGGAGAACGGAGCTTTCCCAACGCTGAAGCGGTGATCCTAAGAACGGGGATCAACAGTAGGAGTACCTGTACCTGCGGCATGAACGCGGCCCGAAGGAGGTCGAGACAACAGTACCAAGTATGTGGCGAAAATACGTAAATGAAATCATAGTAGTCTATATAAAGCATGAGACATGTATGATAACCAAAACTACGATTCACAATAAATAAGCGTATGTCAAGTCGTGGACTCACGCCTCAAAGTCATCATAAAACCGTGCGGGGTAAATGCGAGGCATAGCCGACTACTAAAAACCCCGATGCAACAAGGGCGTAAATCGTATCATGAGATCTGTCTAGGCGTCACATGATCAAAGGCGGCCACTCGCGCGATATCTAATGTGCGCGTCTAGCCACGGAACTTTCCGTAGCTCGCATGGGCCACTCAATGGCCGCATGAGGTATTCCCGCATCGAGGGTAGCTACTCCCGGCGTCTGGACTCGTCGTCGCGTAGCCACAAAGACCGCATGACCACAAGGGCGCGTACTAACACGGAACTCCGTAGCTCCGCATAGGCCATCTGACTGCGTAAGGTATTCTCGAATCATAGGTCACTAGACCGCTGAGTCTACCCGCGTCGGAGGGCTTAACCGGAATCATGAGTGATATAATATCAACATGGCGGTTTATCGTTAAACAACCTAAGCACAATAAGGGAAAACCCCTCTACACAAACATCACAAGATACTAACTCACGTAGCATCCTAACATGTTTACTTATCAAGTCAACAAGAAAGTATTACAAGACTATCACAAATCAATACAATCAAGTTATTCACACAAGGTACTTTCTACATTATGCTAACAAGTTCGGGTTTTTAGCCCCAAAGTACTTTATGTATTACTCTTTTAAAAGATCCGTTTCTTTCACAAAAGTCACACAATACCCGTAGTATAAAAAAATAAAGTGATTATCTTTTGAAGTAAATCAAAACATTTCTCTTTGTAAAATCAAGTAACAACATTCTTTTCCCAACGCTTAAGTTTGCCTAATTTCAATTACTCAAGTTTCTCATTTTCGAAAGGTTTCGTAGTTCATAGCTTTAATCCTTTAAAACAATTTGAGAAACATATACCCTAAGTGTGAGTAGGTTATTATTATTCGTAACAATCTTATTACAGCGGCCATGATCTAGTAAATGTAATATCATTTTGTCTCATCTTAGCTCCTATGCAGATGGAAGTTTCTACTGGTTTTAATAATACTTTATTAGTCACAATATTTCCCTTTATTAGCGCTGCTGTGGTTTGTTCGACATTTATTCTGATCGGTAAAACATCATTCCTTTTGAAAACCAAAAATACTATTTACTCACGAATGAGGTTTCACACTTTTTAACAAAATTCATATAGTATAATAAGTCAAGTCTCTTATTTCCTTAAATCAATAAATCGTTCTTTTTATCACTCTTAAGCCGTTATACCTAACTTCCCATAAAGCTAGTATAACTCTTAAGCTTTTAAAACCAAGTGTTACTCTTCTTTTAAAAAAAGTTTCTTAATTCTTTTGAACTACTTCAGATTCTTTTTATTCAGGCTTAAGTCAGAAGACATTGCCGTAATTATTATTCAGGCTTAAGTCCGAAGACATTGCCGTAATTATTATTCAGGCTTAAGTCCGAAGACATTGCCGTAATTATTATTCAGTTAACACACGTACGTCTACCGTACTATATACATATTTATTTAAAATATCATGCTCAAGAGTATAGGAAGAATCACATACCTTCTCGGCGAGATCCACCTGCCAAGTTGAATATGTCGCGCGCAGAGAATCGACCTATAACAGTCAAATACGCCTATCAACGTCGGTATGCGTACAAAGCTCTAGCGAGAGGGTTCGTTATTCTATGGACATTTGGGCAGCACTTCCCTACCCGGTGAGCTACTCAAGTCTCATGTGAAAGCATCCTATGTAATCTGATTCTATTATTCATCTTTTAAACCCCTACTTTGTGATATGATTCAATTCTATTCTTTAATATCCTTCTAAGTATTTAATACTTATTCCTATACTTCTACATTATATATACTCTAATTACAAAAGGAGGATAAGGTTATTTACCTCGGTAAGCCCAATAATATCCTAGATAAAAGTCGCGCCTGAGCAAGGTTTAGCTCTAAGTTATGCGCTCCGATAGCTCCCAGGAAACATTAGAAGTTCTTCACATCTTCTACTAAGGACTTTGGGATTTGGGCTTGGGTTTTTTGGGCATTATAACAATACTAGATGGCAACTTTTCAACCAAGGGTGGGGGGTTTGGTTTCGGCTAGGCTAGGGGGGGGTTGCTCTCGGCTAGAGCTTCTCAAAGGGAGGGTGTGTTTGGAGAAAACAACAAGAGGAGAGGGAGGATTTGAGACTTAGAAAGATTGCTCAATTTAGGATGAAATAACTCTTCAACAAGGGGTATTTATAGGTCAAGGATGGCAACCAAGGGCAAGATGGTGCCAAGTGCAAGGCAAGTGTAGGGTGAGGATTTAGGCAAGTGTCCTTGGCCAACTTGCACACAAAATATCCTACCAACTACATGACAAGAATGGCCATCCATTCGGCCTAATGCGTGACAAGTCCACGATGAGAGGGTGACAAGTGTCGCCTCTCGTTGGTCAAATGTTCGTCTCTCGGAAAAATCCGCAAAAATTAGAAATGACATAGCCGGAATTTATCCTACGCGAGTTTAGTAAAACGTTTCGTCGGAAAACGACTCTAAACGGGTGTTGTGCACAAAGTGAAATCGTCCAAGCCAACTGGGGGGGGGGGGGTGACACGTGTCGCCCTCCAACACGTCCAACATATTTCATCTTCCGAAAAAAACCACAATGGCCAAAATCTCGAAAACAAAGTGGGCCCCAAAAAACCGTAAATTTCTCCGTGGGCCCACGTGACCATTTCCGAAAATAAAATTCCATAATTCTCTAATATTCCAAGAAGTCCGAATACCAAATCTGGGAATCCAATTCCCATTAACGAACCTTTCTCCTTCACAAAAACCGGAAACTTTTCTGTGGAAAAATCACCTCTTTCTTCCTTTCCAATTTCAATGTCGTATTCTCGTACGTACGTCCTCGCATACATACCCTGGAACTACGGGGTATAACAGAACCCATAGAAACAGGTGGTATAACGTCTTAGGGTTCTTACCCCTCATTTATACTCTTACCCTGAAGCAGGTGGTATAACGTCTTAGGGGTTTGCCCCTCATTTATACTCTTACCCTGGAGAAGGTAATAAAGCAGGTGGTATAACGTCTTGGGGCTTTACCCCTCATTTATACTCTTATCCTGGAGAAGGTGGTATAGAGTCTTGGGGGTTTACCCCTCACTTATAATCTTACCCTATCTCTACTGTCCGTCATACAATAAATAAGCAAGTTAGAAATCCCCCTAACTTCTTATTAGTCTTATTCATCTACACTCTCATTTTAGTTTACTTAAGGCACTAATATGTTATAATAAATCCGGGAGTTTAACCCAAAGTACTACGTACTTCCAACCTTTTAAAAATGACTCATTTTCATATAGAACTTCCCAGATACTATAAACCGTAGTATCAAGTCAAAATTACTTTTCAAGACAAGTCACAATACCTTTAAACATAAAGTTAGGTTTCTAAATCAAGTGACTCCTTTTATTATGAAACCTTAGGCAATTGATGCCTTAAAACATCAAATTGCCTTTTCATTAAAATTAAGTCATTTATCTTTCCATAAAGCAAACATAACCAACTCCCCATAAAGTCGTTACATTCGCTTTATACCTTAGCCATATACAATTTCCTATCCAAGGGACTTATACGTTTAAAATGGAACAAGTATCACATACTTTAAAACTCTTCAAGTCCCTTAACTTTAATAAAACATTAGACATCCTTAATACTTTCAAGAAGCGAGTTAATCTACTAACTCACCCGGCTTGGCTATTCATAAAACTAGTAAAGGATATCAAGGTCTTGTACGTCTACCGTACTATATACGTACAACTAGTCATGCTCAAAAGATAGGAAAAGTTCTACATACCTCGCCGGGTCAAACCACTTGCCAAGTACAAAGTCCCGCCCGTAGTATGTCAACCTATAATATTCACAATACGTCTATTAAAGCCTTTCTTCAAACGTAGAATATTATAAGTGTCAAGTCGCTAAATTCTACGGAAAATCGGACAGCACCTCCTTTGTTTTTACTAACTTTGCCACCTTTTTCAAGGCCGAATACAATAACCAAACACGCCACATTTAATGCACAATCAAAGCAATTAATCAATAGGGGATTACACGCCGACTAGACGTGTAAAATTCCGCCCCACAACGATAACAAACTAATACAACTACTAGTCCAATTTCGGCCAAAATGAATACAACAATACCAATTCTTATCCAATTTCCATTTCAATCCAAATTGGTAGCATAACATGATATCAAGTCGCATTTGATTATAACTACCATAATCTTCAAGTAAGTACATGCGACGATTTCTAATAACGACCAATTAGTAATCCAATCTTCAAGTGGCTTGTATAACATTTCGGATTTAAGCTACAAGCAATCCATAATACTCATAAACTTCAACATATCAACTTCATGCTAGCAACATGTAAAGCTAACAACAACAATATAAATACATAATCTTGTAACACTTTTAAAAGACAAGATTATACCTTAACGAATCTTAATCCAATTCCAAATCTGAAGTCGCTCCTTAGCAACTTAGAGCCTCTTCAAGACGCTTCAATCCGCTGGTTGATACCTTTAGAACAACACCAATAATTTTCCTTCAAATCTCCAAACAAAACCTAGAAAGACAACTAGGTTTTCGTTTTGCGACTAACCCGTAAACTATCTTTTTCCAAGATTTTTCTATTGAGATATGCTTACAATACACTTAAGAACCTTGGTTTAAAGTGGGGAGCTAAAATAACAAGGAACAAAGATTTTTCTTTTTTTCTCAAGAGGAACCCGAGAGCTATGCTCAATGTTCTTCAATTTTTTTGTGAAAATTGGCTAAGTGTTAAGCTCTCTCTTGCTACTAGTAGTAATATAAAGCATATTGGAGGGTCATGATATAAACAAATGGGTTGTTTAGATAAGCTCCTAGCAAATATCAAGCCTTGGTGGGTCCTTTGACTTAGTCAAGATTATCAAGCTTGCTACTTGCAAGACTTAGTCATCCACGACTATGGTCAATGACCATTTTAGCCATGCCTAATTCGACCAAGGCATCAATAAGGGGGGGTGACACGTGCCGCCCTCTCATTCGTCACAATAGTACATTTTCTGACAATTTCATAATTCCTATAAATTCTTACAAGTCTCAAATCTTAACACTTGTGAGTTCTTACGTACGTTCTTAAAACATGTCCTGTAAATACGGGGTGTAACATTCTTCCCCTCTTAGAAACATTCGTCCCCGAATGTTCTTTCGGAGTCAATTAGCGACATAGTTTCCTTTCACAACCCTGACATATCAAAAATGCCACACATGGCCACATAATAGCATTTAAGCAAAAGAAATACTTCAATTAAAACCTGACAAGTAAGGGAAGATGAATTACCTGAAGGTATAGGAAATAAGTGAGGATATTTCCTCAACATGTCCTCCTCCGCTTCCCAAGTCATCTCCTCCCGGTTATCATTCCTCCACAGGACTTTGACCGAAGCTACATCCTTGGTCCGCAGTCACCTGACCTGGCGATCGAGTATCGCTATGGGACTCTCCTCATACGATAACCCCTCTGTCACCTGGACCTCACTAGTAGGGAAAACTCTCGCTGGATCACCGATACACTTCCGCAACATAGAAACATGGAAGACCGGATGTACCGGCTCTAACTCTGATGGCAGATCCAACTCGTAGGCAACCTTGCCCACTCTACGGACGATCTGGTAGGGCCCAATGTACCTTGGGCTAAGTTTCCCCTTCTTACCGAATCTCATCACACCCTTCATGGGTGACACCTTCAAGAAGACCCAATCGTCTACCTGAAACTCCAAATGCCGACGCCGATTATCCGCATATGACTTCTGCCGACTCTGAGCTACTAACAGTCTCTCCTGGATAAGCTTTACTTTATCCACAGCCTCCTAAACCAAGTCTGGGCCAAGTAACTGTACCTCGCCCACGTCGAACCAACCAATCGGCGACCTGCATTTCCGCCCATATAAAGCCTCGTATGGAGCCATCTGTATACTGGAATGGTAGCTGTTGTTATAAGAAAACTCCACGAGAGGCAAATGATCCTCCCAGCTACCCCTGAAATCAATCACGCAGGCCCGCAACATATCCTCAAGTGTCTGGATAGTACGCTCTGCCGCCGTCGATCGAGGATGGAATGTTGTCTCGAGACTCACTGTGTCCCTAAACCATACGGAAAGACCTCCGAAGTTAGCGTAAGCGGGCTCCCATCGGATATAATCGACACCGGGACAGTGTGTCACGACGACGTTCGGGGCGTGGCCGTGCCTTACCCGGGCACCCAGTAGACATACATCGTAGTAATCAGGAACATAAAGACAATACAAGAAACCGATGTAATAAGACGGTGAAATAAGAAAGCGGCTACCCAAACACGGTGACCTTCAGTATATAGATATATAGCAACTTTTGCACCATGAACAGTTTACTCCTTTTTACAAACCCTGCCCACAACAGTACTACAGACCTCTAAGAATGATACGACAACAAGGGCGGGGCGGGGCCGCCAAACCCACGAATGTAAACACTTACGACGGCAGGACTATACCACTGATAAGCCTCGGAGAAAGCGGAGCTTCCCAAAGCTGACGTGACCACGAGCTAGGATCAACGGCGGTGTACCTCAACTGCGGCATGAACGCGGCCCGAAGGAGGTCGATAACTGAGTATGTGAAATCGAAAATACATCGTAAATGAAATCATAGCGATCATATAAAGCGGGAGACATGTATGATAACCAAACTACGATTTACAACAAAGCGATCGTGTCAAGTTAGGGACTCACGCCTCAGTCATCACTCAAGTATAACAATGGGTCTCGGGCCCACAACATCAATCGTGCGTGGAATACCTTCCTCACCGGCGATCTATGATATAAAAGCACCAAGGAACACACATGAACACGTGTCCCACTGTGTCATAATAAAGCGTGCGGGGTAAATGCGAAGGCATAGCCGACTACTAAAAACCCACAGTACCAACAAGGTCATGAATCGTATCATAAGATCTGTCTGACCGTCACATGATCAAAGGCGGCCACTTGCCCGCGATATCGATGTCTGCGTCTAACCACGGAACTCCGCTGACTCCGCGTAGGCCAATCTCATCGGCCCGCATGAGGTATTCCCGCATCGAGGGTAGCTACTCCCGGCATCGCCACGACTTCGCGATCCGCGTGGCCACATGGACGCATGCCCATAAGGCGACACTAACACGGAACTCGTAGCTCGCGATAGGCCGGGACTGCGTGAGGTATTCTCGAATCATAGGTCCATCGACCGCTGAGTCTACCTGCGTGGAGGCGCTTAACCGGAATCATCTCGAGATGAATGCCACAATACTATCATAACGATCGATAGTTAATAAGCACAATCAAGGAACCCCTTCACAAACATCACAAGATACTAACACACACGTAGCATCCCAACACGTTTACTTATCAACGCAATCAAGAAAGTATTACAAGGCTATCACAAACCAATACAATCAAGGTGTTCACACAAGGTACCTTCTACTATATGATTAACAAAATCGGGTTTTTATCCCCAAAGTACTTCATACATTAACTCTTTAAAAGATACGTTACTTTCACAATGTCACACAATACCCGTAGTATAAAATAGAGTGACTATCCTTTTAAAGTAAATCAATTACTTCTCTTTGTAAAATCAAGTAGCAACATTCTTTTCCAATGATCAAGTTTGCCTAATTTCCAATGTTCAAGTTTCTCATTTTAGAAAGGTTTCGTAGTTCATAGTCTTATTCATTTGAGAATATAATTCTCCTTAAAACTATCTGAGAAACATAAGTCTTATATGTGAGTAGGATATTCTTGTTTATAACAATCTTATTACAGCAGCCATGATCTAGTAAATATCATTTTGTCTCATCTTAGCTTCTATGCAGATGGAAGTTTATACTGGTTTTAATAATACTTAATTAGTCAAAACATTTCCTTTTATTAACGCTGCAGTGGTTTGTCGATACACATTCTGATTTCCAAAATCAGTAAAACATTCTTAAGCCGTTATACCTAACTTCCCATAAAGCTAGTATAACTCTTAAGTTTTTCAAAAACCAAGTATTACTTCTTCTTTCAAAATGATTCAAAAATCTTTTGAAATACTTCAAGTTCTTTATTAACACATAACAAGCCAGTTATAGTTCAAATCAGTACCTTTTAAAAACCACATGTATTTTCTTACCAACATAAAGTTGTTATAACCAACTTCCCATAAAGTCGTTATAACACTTTATGTTTTAAACCAATCACATACATTTAGCACGTATGCGTCACCGTACTACATAGTTCACACATATCATGCTAGAAGAGATAGGAAGAGGTTCACATACCGCGACGATTATCGACTAATAGCAAAACGCTCCAAGTACCTCAAACCGCGGCTACTCCTAAGCCAAGTAGATCGCGCCACGCATAGTACTTCCACCTATAAGGCCACAAGGCGCTTATTAACATAAGGTCTCTTCGTAGAGAACATTCTCTGAGAAAATTCGGCAAGACCTCCCGCAGCGTAAATCTCCTCCTCTGCGAGGCCTGCTACCAAGCCAACGTGGGGTTATACATCTAACCCTACGGTACAATTCTACTCACGCACTACTTCACAAGTCTCATGTCTGACCCTAAGTAATTCTGATTCGATAATCTTCTTTAAAATACAGGCTTAAGTCGCAAGACATTGCCGTAAGTATTATTCAGGCTTAAGTCAAAAGACATTGCCAATAACTACGTTCAGTTCTATATATAGTATACTTCAACTATATATTCAAACAATATGTAATTTCCAATTACAATAGAGGGACAAGATATTTACCTCAATAAGCCCATAATTATCCAAGTAAAAAGTCGATCCTGGGCAATCGTTTAGCTCGACTCGAAGCGCTCAACCCGCTCCAAACTACCCTTAGAAGTTCTAACCAACTTCTACAAACTACTCCAACTAACCATGGAGATTTTCCTTAGGGTTTCGTTTAGAGGCTAAAGGGACGTATAATAGTATTTTCCGGGCTTTTCGTATAGAGGGTACTTTGGAAATACTACAAGGTATTTGGGCTAAAGTATTTGGGTATTATAACAATACTTGAAGAGTATTTCTCTACCAAGGGGGGGGTAGTATTTCGACTAGCACAACTAGGCTAGGGGGGGTTGCTCTCGGCCAAAAGGCCACTCAAAGGGGGAGGGGGGGAGTTGGACGAGACAACTGAGGAGGAGTGTTTTGAGTCTAGGAATTTGCTCAGTGTGGATGAAATAACTCATCAACTAAGGGGGTATTTATAGGGCACTCAAAGGCCAAGATTGAGCCAAGTGGTAGGCAAGTGTAAGGTGAAGATTAAGCCATGTGTTGTGTGGGTCCCACTTGGTCATCCACTCCACAAAATATCTCACAAACATTGACCAAACATTTTAGGCACAAAAGATGAAAAAAACGTGCAAGCCTAGAAGCTTCCACCAAGGAAATTTCGTCCAACCTTGGACACCTAAGGGTGACACATGTCGCCCTCCAATTGGTCCAAAATGTTTCGTCTCTCGGAAAAATCCGTAAAAATAATAAATGACATAGCCGGAATTTTCCCTACAAAAGCTGTGGAAACGTTTCGCCGGAAAATGACTCTTTTCGGCACTTGTGCACAAAAATAATTTCGGCCAAGCACTTTATCTCAAGTTCGAATTTTCTACGTACGTCCATACGTACATACTCTGAAAATACGGGGTATAACATTCTCCCCTCCTTAGAAACATTCGTCCCGAATGTTCCTTCTAAGTCTCAAAACAAACGTGCGCCAGTATAGTCTTCACTACTATACTTACGAGAATCAATCCTGCCACATCTGGCCACAGAAACAACTGCGTAAATACTTACATCAAAGTCCACGAGGAAACACCTGTAATCATCATCGCAACACACTTCTCACCGGGGTCTAAAATATACTTCCTTCGCACATTCTCTTTATAAAAGAAATGATCGCATCTATGCTCGCCATACATGCTCGCTTCTCTCTTTACTCGTCGTAGATACCACTTTGTCACTTTGCCTGAGGCATTAACCTTCTCAGGCGACCCAACAAATGGTACCACTTTTGTCACTTTGTCGTGAGCCTTGCTCCGACGACCCAACAAATGGTACCGGACTGCATGCGATCCCTGAGGATGTCGTATACTCGAACTCTTTCCACATTTACGATCTTCGCGGTTCCAAAACTGGGGCTACGATCTCTAACGTGGTCATCATTAAGTGGGAACACTCTGGATGGATCTCGATACTTTCACGATCATAACAATACGAAAGAGGCCGCGTCTTGCCTCCTAAGTCGGACGGCAAAAGCTAACATATAGGCAACCTGGCCTATTCTTCACATGAACTCAGAAAGGCCCAAAGTAACTCGGGCTAAGTTCCCTCTGTATTCCAAACTCGTCACACCCAACCCGGGGTGGTACTTTCAAGAAGGCCGTCGGCACGAACTCTAAGCATCGTCGCCGATTATCCGCACAACTCCTCCAGTGCCGAACTTCTTCTAGACAAGCCG
Source organism: Przewalskia tangutica (assembly GCA_029844215.1). Lineage (NCBI taxonomy): Eukaryota > Viridiplantae > Streptophyta > Magnoliopsida > Solanales > Solanaceae > Przewalskia > Przewalskia tangutica. Next base: position 75,293,310 of record CM056727.1, read on the forward strand.
CTATCCACGATCTGTGGAACAAGCTGAACCAACTAATCGAACCTTGCCAACATCGAACCAATCGTAGGAAATTTACACTTCCGCCCTACAAGGCTTCACAAAGCGATATCCGAACACCGAAATGGTAGCTTAAACACTTCCTCCACAGAGACAAAAATCCCCACGACTACCTCGAAATCCACGCGGCCCGAGGCGAATGCGGTCGAGACTCACTGAGTTCTTAACCTGCACTGGTAAACTTTTAGAAGGCGAAAAAAATAGCCACAACACGGGCTTCACTGCGACATAAGGTGAAGGTAGGCACCCGTCTTGACCTTACAACCTTTACGATAAAACAATCTGCCGAGTAAGCGGTCTTTGCTAGAAGACAAGGCGGTGACCTCGCCGGTCCGACTCATCGGTCGAATCGTCCACGAGTTAAATCTGTTGGTTAACTAAACTTGGGCCTAACACCCTCGTGACCCTACCACAGGCGGGACCACCACTGACCCCACCACCAAACATGCCGCGGGTTGACCCGCGGCGTGGACTCAACCCGACCCAGGAACGCGCGTAATACTAGCTCCCGATCGAACAATCTCACTAATCACGTTTCGAAAACCTAGCGGTCTTCTTAGCTCAACTACCCCCTTTCATTCCACACTACTAGGGACCTATCCCAAACATAACTCACGTGCACTATGCACTTCCATAAGGATCAAACATAATACTACACCTTTACCTGAGATGGCCTTACCTCTAAGGTCTTTACGTAAACATTCTAAGGCTCACACCTTTTCTATCCCCCAAAATCTTACTCGGTTAACCCACCATGATTCTAAACACAACTAACACACCGCTATCAGAACAAAGCACTTAAGGTATACTCACCTTATCACACATACTGACCTCTAGAGGGTTAAAGATATATCTATATCTACTGCTTCACTCCCCTTAGTCGTTCTAATCAAACCTGCCCCGTAGGGCGCATAGCTAAGGAAAAATGACGAACTACCCACCAATCCTGAAGGCTAAGTCCTCCTACAAGGACACTCTCTCGACATGGCCTGACGGCGGCGCAGTACAACAAGTACCCGACTAAAAGACGACATTCCCGGGATGGCGTGCTGTACATCAGGAAGCCACGGAGTTCGACCAACTCCTACACACCCCGACGCCCCGAAATGCGCGGAAGACCACTGCGCGGCGGAGGTGCATATCTAATCGATGGTGAGGCGACTCGCCTCGAAAGTTACTAAAGGACCTTGCCGCTCGCCTCTTACGGTGTCCCGTTAACTGTCGATCTACTGCGTCTCGGCTGCTGCGCATAAGCGTACGAGCCATGCTCAAGCCTAATCAAGAATTACTCTTGCACAACCTTTTAGATAGTCCTCAAGACTCGCGGTACATCGGTATACTCTGGTAGCCAAATCTATAGCTAATGTAATGGTCGCTCTTTGCAATCTAAATTCTATGTTCGGCCGTGGGCGAAGGTTCATATATCATGGCCGCAGAGGCACCGCCGCCGAACTAAACTCTTTGGGGCTAGTGGCGTCGCGAACTCCCGAATGAAGCACTACCCTAGGTAATGATTGGGCTGTGCCTCGCCACCTTCCGAACTCTACTCGCGGCTCCGCTTTGCGCTCCTCTGGGCGGGTTGCCTACGCGAGGCATAACGATAAGGAAATAATTTCGTCGGAGGTCCAACTTACAACGGCTCTAAGGCACGATCTCGAGTGAGAAGAATAGAAACCAATCCTAAATATCCTATAGCCTCACGATTATTGGCGTGGTGCACAACACACCGATAATCAAGACTCATCGATACGATGCGTAGACACTTTCCGAGGATTAACTGCTCTGATACCACTTTTGTCACGACCCGTTCCGGGGCCCGTGACCGGTGCCTTACCCCGGGCACCCAAGTAGACATACATCAGAGTAATCAGCGGAACATAAAGACAATACAAGAAACCAGTGTAATAAAACAGTGAAATAAGAAGACAGGCTAACCAAAAACGGTTACCTTCAGTATATATATAAATAGCAACTTTTTCAACATGAACAGTTTAATCCTTTTTACAAACCCGCCTGGCGGTACTACAGACCTCTAAGAATGATACGACAACAATGGCGGGGCGGGGCCCAAACCCACGAATGTAAACACTTACGGCGGCGGACTATACCACCGATAAGCCTCGGAGAAAGCGGAGCTTCCCAAACGCTTGTGACCACGAGAGCTAGGATCAACGGCGGTGTACCTCAACTGCGGCATGACGCGGCCCGAAGAGTCGATCTAACAGTGCAGTATGTGGCGAAAATACATCGTAAATGAAATCATAGCGATCATATAAAGCGGGAGACATGTATGATAACCAAACTACGATTTACAACAAAGCGATCATGTCAAGTTAGGGACTCACGCCTCAAGTCATCTCTCAAGTATATCAATGGGTCTCAGGGCCACAACATCAATCGTGCCCGTGGAATACCTTCCGCCAGCTGCGTGATCATGATATAAAAGCACCAAGGAACACATGAACACGGGTCCACGTGTCATAATAAAGCTATGCGGGGGTAAAATGCGAAGGCATAGCGACTACTAAAAACCCACGGTACCAACAAGGTCATGAAGCGTATCATAAGATCTGTCTAGACCGTCACATGATCAAAGGCGGCCACTTGCGCGATGTCGATGTCTGCGTCTAACCACGGAACTCCCGCGACTCCGCGTAGGCCAATCTCATCGGCCGCGTGAGGTATTCCCGCATCGAGGGTAGCTACTCCCGGCGTCGCCACGGACTGCGATCCGCGTAGCGCGTGGACCGCGTGCCCGTAAGGGCGTCACTAACACGGAACTCTCGTAGCTCGCATAGGCCGGGACTGCGTGAGGTATTCTCGAATCATAGGTCCATCGACGCTGAGTCTACCCGCGTCGGAGGCGACAACCGGAATCATCTCAAGAGATGAATGCCACAATACTATCATAACGACCGATAGTTAATAAGCACAATCAAGGAACCCTTCACACAAACATCACAAGATACTAACACACGTAGCGTCCCAACACGCGTTTACTTATCAACGCAATCAAGAAAGTATTACAAGGCTATCACAAACCAATACAATCAAGGTGTTCACACAAGGTACCTTCTACTATATGATTAACAAAATCGGGTTTTTATCCCCAAAGTACTTCATACATTAACTCTTTAAAAGATCGTTACTTTCACAATGTCACACAATACGTAGTATAAAATAGAGTGACTATCCTTTTAAAGTAAATCAATTACTTCTCTTTGTAAAATCAAGTAGCAACATTCTTTTCCAATGATCAAGTTTGCCTAATTTCCAATGTTCAAGTTTCTCATTTTAGAAAGGTTTCGTAGTTCATAGTCTTATTCATTTGAGAATATAATTCTCCTTAAAACTATCGAGAAACATAAGTCTTATATGTGAGTAGGATATTCTTGTTTATAACAATCTTATTACAATGACCATGATCTAGTAAAAATCATTTTGTCTAATCTTAGCTTCTATGCGGATGGAAGTTTATCTTGGTTTTAATAATACTTAATTAGTCAAAACATTTCCTTTTATTAACGCTGATGGTTTGTCGATACACATTCTGATTTCCAAAATCAGTAAAACATTCTTAAGCCGTTATACCTAACTTCCCATAAAGCTAGTATAACTCTTAAGTTTTTCAAAAACCAAGTATTACTTCTTCTTTCAAAATGATTCAAAAATCTTTTGAAATACTTCAAGTTCTTTATTAACACATAACAAGCCAGTTATAGTTCAAATCGGTACCTTTTAAAAACCACATGTATTTTCTTAACAACATAAATCTGTTCTAACCAAATTCTCATAAAGTCGTTATAACACTTTATGTTTTAAACCAATCACATACATTTAGCACATGTACGTCTACCGTACTACATAGTTCACACATATCATGCTAGAAGAGATAGGAAGAGGTTCACATACCTCGCGACGATTATCGACTAATAGCAAAACGCTCCAAGTACCTCAAACCGGCTACTCCCTAAGCCAAGTAGATCGCGCCACGCATAGTACTTCCACCTATAAGGCCACAAGGCGCTTATTAACATAAGGTCTCTTCGTAGAACATTCTACAGAAAATTCAAGACTCTCCCCGCAACAGCGTAAATCTCCTCTCTGCAGAAGTGGCCAAGCCAACCGGGGGGGGTTATACATCTAACCCTAACGGGTACAATTCTACTCCACGGTACTACTTCACAAGTCTACTGTAATACAGCCCTAAGTAATTACAGTTCAGTAATCTTCTTTAAATACAGGCTTAAGTCGCAAGACATTGCCGTAAGTATTATTCAGGCTTAAGTCAAAAGACATTGCCAATAACTACGTTCAGTTCTATATATAGTATACTTCAACTATATATTCAAACAATATGTAATTTCCAATTACAATAGAGGGACAAGATATTTACCTCAATAAGCCCATAATTATCCAAGTATAAAGTCGATCCTGGGCAATCGTTTAGCTCCAACTCCGAGCGCTCCAACCCGCTCCAAACTACCCTTAGAAGTTCTAACCAACTTCTACAAACTACTCCAACTAACCATGGAGATTTTCCTTAGGGTTTCGTTTAGAGGCTAAAGGGACGTATAATAGTATTTTCCGGGCTTTTCGTATAGAGGGTACTTTGGAAATACTACAAGGTATTTGGGCTAAAGTATTTGGGTATTATAACAATACTTGAAGAGTATTTCTCTACCAAGGGGGGGTAGTATTTCGACTAGCACAACTAGGCTATGGGGTTGCTCTCGGCCAAAAGGCCACTCAAAGGGGAGGGAGTTGGACGAGACAACTGAGGAGGGAGTGTTTTGAGTCTAGGAATTTGCTCAGTGTGGATGAAATAACTCATCAACTAAGGGGTATTTAAAGGGCACTCAAAGGCCAAGATTGAGCCAAGTGGTAGGCAAGTGTAAGGTGAAGATTAAGCCATGTGTTGTGTGGGTCCCACTTGGTCATCCACTCCACAAAATATCTCACAAACATTGACCAAACATTTTAGGCACAAAAGATGAAAAAAGCGTGCAAGCCTAGAAGCTTCCACCAAGGAAATTTCGTCGACCTTGGACACCTAAGGGTGACACATGCCGCCTCCAATTGGTCCAAAATGTTTCGTCTCTCGGAAAAATCCGTAAAAATAATAAATGACATAGCGAATTTTCTCTACAAAAGTCGTGGAAACGTTTGCGGAAAATGACTCTTTTCGCACTTGTGCACAAAAATAATTTCGGCAAGCACTTTATCTCAAGTTCGAATTTTCACGTGCGTCCATACGTACATACTCAAAATACGGGTATAACCGTGCAACCTCACAATCTCTCGATGTACAATCGGCATAGTCCTCGGTAAGCGTCGTCATTTGGAAGGAAATGGGCTGATTTCGTCGACTGTCAACAATAACCCAAATGGAGTCGTGCCTCCGAGTGCGAGGTAAACTGTAACAAAGTCCATCTTGATCACCTCCCACTTCCATGCCGGAATCTCAATAGATCGCAATAATCCATTGGGCCTGCGTGCTCGACCTTGACCGGCGCAATTAGGACATCAGGTAACAAAACCTGCCACGTCCCTCTTCAGGCCATCCCACCAATACAAACATCTGAGGTCATGGTACATCTTGGTCGACCCCGGATGAATAGAATAACGAGCACTGTGTGCCTCCACCAGAATCTGCTGACGAAGTCCTGACACATCGGGAACACACAACCGACCCTCAAATCTCAGCACCCCATCAGGCGCTACCTCGAATAGACTCTTCTCCGGATGGTAAGGTAAGAAATAAACCTACCTCTCGGCGACACTGTGTTGCCCTTCCACTCGATAACTGGCTCGCCAGGAAACTGGAACCGAACCAACCTGTCCCTACAGTCAACGTTGGCATAACAAGAAGCCAACCAGTCCATACCCATAATGACATCAAAATCTGTCATCTCCAGCTCTATCAAGTCTGCAAGGGTCTGACGACTGTAAATATAAACCGGACAACCTCTGTACACCCGCTCAGCTAACACCGAATCTCCCATTGGCGTAGCTACCTCAAAACTCTATCGACTCGGCTCTATCCGATTCTACCCGATAAGAGGACACATAGGACAAGGTAGAACTGGATCTATCAAAGCATAAACGTCGCGGCATGAAATCAATAATGTACCATGACGACGTCGAAGCCTCACGATCTGGCGGTGGCTGAAAGAATATATGCGGTTCGTGGACCGCTAGAATCGAACCACCACCACGACCTCTACGCGGCGGCGGTCGTGAGTACCACGCCCTCGGGCGTATAACCTGAAGGAGAAGAAGACCCGGCCGAGATCCCGCCGGCTGCCGTACCACCCACGCCGCCTGGCGGACAATCTCTCCTCAAATGGCCTGGCCACACGAGTAACAAGCTCCGGCTCTGCGACACTCGCCTGGTGAAACCCTCGCATCGAGCACACCGAGGTGTGGGTGGTCCCGTCGGTGACGGTTCTCGCCTCGCGAAATCGAAGTCCCGAGCCACGACTGCTCGAATGACTGGTGATCGGACCTCTTGCGAGAAAACCGTGACGGAGCACTCTGTCTTGGTGGAAAGTGGACACAGTGCTGCTGCGAGGCTGTCGCCTCAGCGCCTGAGACCACGATGTCACAGCCTCTTGGGCTGGCCTGAGTCAATCTGGTCCTCCCGTTCTGCCTCAAGGTCAAGAATCTGTCTACCCGGGCTCTCCTCATCTCAGGAGGCAAAAAGTGATCCATGAAGGCCTCTGTAAACTCCTCCCAAACAGCTGGAAGAGCATCATCACCTCTCGAAAGCAACCACGACTCAAACCAGTTCAACGTAATATCGCGTAACCGGTAAGAGGCTAGTGTAACAGACTCTGTCTCTGAAGCCCTAAGAACCTGCATGGTCCACTGTAGCTGTCGAATGAACTCCTGCGGATCCTCCTCAGACCTCGAACCATAAAACTCAGGTGGATGACAATCCAGAAAATCCCTAATCCATGGCTTCGGCTCACAGGGTGGGTGCTGCTCTGTCACGCCAACTACTATCTTGGTCAATAATCGGATCTTCTCCCCGTAGTCTCTATACTCAGCACCGCTGCGGGCTCGAGGCTCGTACGGAACCTCTGGAGCTCTCGCGCTCTCGGCTCCTAATCTCGGCGTGGATGAACTCGCCGACCACTTACTACCGGGTATAGTCGTACTGAGCAGTGTAACCCTCTGAGTACCGCTAGCAGCTCCTGCTGCTGCCTTGCCCTTCTGGGCCCTGGTCGTCTTCCGTGGAGGCATATCTGTTTCATAAGATTAGGTCAGAAAGGATTCAACCTAATAAGACAACTCTACTGCACGATCTCAGAGAGAGAAGAATGGAAACCAATCCTAAATGTCCTGCAGCTTCCTGATTATAGATGTGGTGCACAACACACCGATAATCAAGACTCTACTAGACACGGTCTGTAGACACTTTCCGAGGACTAAGCGCTCGATACCACTTTTGTCACGACCCGACCGGTCGCGATCGTGCCCTACACGGACACCTGTTCAGGTATACATCAGAGAATAGCAGCGGAACATACACAACATAAACACATGTGTAACAATAAAACATCCCAGGCTAGCCGATAAGGCCGTCTTCCATAACATAACATAATCAAAAGTACAACTGTACAACATCAGTTCTTACAGCCCAACCACATATGTGAATACAGACCTCTAGGAATAACAACTGTGGCGGGACAGGGCCCCGCCATACCCCTGAATGTACATAAATCTACAACATCAGGGAAAGACTGTACCAAAAGAGGCAAGCCTCCGGAGAAATAGAGCTTCTGACGTCTGATAAGTGATCCTAAGTATGAGGATCCACCACCGCTTACCACTTTCTGCGGCGTGACGCGGCCTCGAGAAAGGGTCGATTACAATATGTACTAAGTATGTAAAGCGGAAAATGCGTAATTACAACATAAGTTTAAAACAAAGCGGGAGACATGTATGATAACAAAATTACGATTGCGATTGCCTTACTAACAATGAGAGTAAATCAAGGGAATTATACAACATCACAATAGGAGACTCCCGATCAAATCATGGGTAGCGAACCCATAGAAACAGGTGGTATAACGTCTTAGGGTTCTTACCCCTCATTTATACTCTTACCCTGAAGCAGGTGGTATAACGTCTTGGGGGTTTGCCCCTCATTTATACTCTTACCACGAGAAGGTAATAAAAGTGGTGGTATAACGTCTTGGGGTTTACCCTCATTTATACTCTTATCCCGGAGAAGGTGGTATAGCGTCTTGGGGTTTACCCTCACTTATACTCTTACCCTATCTCTACACATCATCTGATAAATAAGCAAGTTAGAAATCCCCCTAACTTCTTATTAGTCTTATTCATCTACACTCTCATTTTAGTTTACTTAAGGCACTAATATGTTATAATAAATCCGGGAGTTTAACCCAAAGTACTACGTACTTCCAACCTTTTAAAAATGACTCATTTTCATATAGAACTTCCCAGATACTATAAACCGTAGTATCAAGTCAAAATTACTTTTCAAGACAAGTCACAATACCTTTAAACATAAAGTTAGGTTTCTAAATCAAGTGACTCCTTTTATTATGAAACCTTAGGCAATTGATGCCTTAAAACATCAAATTGCCTTTTCATTAAAATTAAGTCATTTATCTTTCCATAAAGCAAACATAACCAACTCCCCATAAAGTCGTTACATTCGCTTTATACCTTAGCCATATACAATTTCCTATCTAAGGGACATACGTTTAAAACGGAACAAGTATCACATACTTTAAAACTATTCAAGTCCCTTAACTTTAATAAAACATTAGACATCCTTAATACTTTCAAGAAGTGAGTTAATCTACTAACTCACCCGGCTTGGCTATTCATAAAACTAGTAAAGGATATTAAGGTATTGTACGTCTACCGTACTATATACGTACAACTAGTCATGCTCAAAAGATAGGAAAAGTTCTACATACCTCGCCGGGTCAAACCACTTGCCAAGTACAAAGTCCCGCCCGTAGTATGTCAACCTATAATATTCACAATACGTCTATTAAAGCCTTTCTTCAAACATAGAATATTATAAGTGTCAAGTCGCTAAATTCTACGGAAAATCGGACAGCGCCTCCTTTGTTTTTACTAACTTTGCCACCTTTTTCAAGGACGAATACAATAACCAAACACGCCACATTTAAGGCACAATCAAAGCAATTAATCAATAAGGGATTACACGCCGACTAGACGTGTAAAATTCCGCCCCACAACGATAACAAACTAATACAACTACTAGTCCAATTTCGGCCAAAATGAATACAACAATACCAATTCTTATCCAATTTCCATTTCAATCCAAATTGGTAGCATAACATGATATCAAGTCGCATTTGATTATAACTACCATAATCTTCAAGTAAGTACATGCGACGATTTCTAATAACGACCAATTAGTAATCCAATCTTCAAGTGGCTTGTATAACATTTCAGATTTAAGCTACAAGCAATCCATAATACTCATAAACTTCAACATATCAACTTCATGCTAGCAACATGTAAAGCTAACAACAACAATATAAATACATAATCTTGTAACACTTTTAAAAGACAAGATTATACCTTAACGAATCTTAATCCAATTCCAAATCCGAAGTCGCTCCTTAGAAACTTAGAGCCTCTTCAAGACGCTTCAATCCGCTAGTTGAGACCCTTAGAACAACACCAACAATTTTCCTTCAAATCTCCAAACAAAACCTAGAAAGACAACTAGGTTTTCGTTTCATGACTAACAGTAAACTATCTTTTTCCAAGATTTTTCTATTGAGATATGTTTACAATACACTTAAGAACCTTGGTTTAAAGTGGAGAGCTAAAAGAACAAGGAACAAAGATTTTTCTTTTTTTTCTCAAGAGGAACCCGAGAGCTATGCTCAATGTTCTTCAATTTTTTTGTGAAAATTGGCTAAGTGTTAAGCTCTCTCTTGCTACTAGTAGTAATATAAAGCACATTGGAGGGTCATGATATAAACAAATGGGTGGTTTAGATAAGCTCCTAGCAAATATCAAGCCTTGGTGGGTCCTTTGACTTAGTCAAGATTATCAAGCTTGCTACTTGCAAGACTTAGTCATCCAAGACAATGGTCAATGACCATTTTAGCCATGCCTAATTCGACCAAGGCATCAATAAGGGGGGGTGACACGTGTCGCCCGCCCATTCGTCACAATAGTACATTTTCCGACAATTTCATAATTCCGATAAATTCTTACAAGTCTCAAATCTTAACACTTGTGAGTTCTTACGTACGTTCTTAAAACATGTCCTATAAATACGGGGTGTAACAACTGCTGCCTTTCTCGTAGCTGCAATCAACATAACTCGTTAGGGAGAGATGACCCTAACAACACAGCTCTATCGCAGGATCTCAGAGTGAGAAGAATGGAAACCAATCCTAAATGTCCTGCAGCCTCCTGATTATAGATGTGGTGCACAACACACCGATAATCAAGACTCTACTTAGACACGGTCTGTAGACACTTTCCGAGGACTAATCGCTCGATACCACTTTTGTCACGACTCGGGCGCGGCCAGTGCCCTACCAGGCACCCTTCTATTCATACAACATAATAAGCGGGAAGATAAATAACACTTTTTTTTCAAAACTAAGGCCAGTGATAAAGTGCCATAACATAAAAATTACGAAAAGTCTACACTGTTTAACAATGTAAAACAACTCTAGCAGTCCAACCTACGGATGAATACAGACCTAAGATTTGGACAAATACTATGACGGACAAGGCCCCGTGCCACTGAATATACATAACCATGACGACAAGCTCCGGAACATTGGAGCCATATAAAAATGCTGAACCAGGATCCTAAGCTCGCGGATCCACAACTGTATACCTAAACCTGCGGACATGAACGCGGCCCGAAGAAGTCGATAACAGTACCGAATATGGAGCGGAAAATAAGGTACGATAAACAAATCATAAGCGTACAAAAAGAATGGCGAGGCAAGTATAAAAGGTACATACGGATCCTACCGTGTCATTACCATTTCGTGAACTTAATCGTACCTTATTATCTTTTCCCATTTTTCAGTAAAAGTTATAGTCACTATCTTACGTACATACTTAGGAAAAATCGTCAAGTTCATTACCATATAACTTACTTACCTTGCATAACATAATCCGACCCTTTATGCAGGGACACCTATACTGCCCGGCCCAATCTGGGACGCGATAAAGTCACATAAGTCTGCCCACAAGGTATCGCCGGCCCATTCTGGGGGCGATAATATCATATAGTCTGCCCATAAAGGTATACTGCCCGGCCCATTTCTGGGACGCGATAATGTCATATAGTCTGCCCATAAAGTTATTCTGCCCGACCCATTTCTGGGACGCGATAATGTCTCTTTTCATAACATTTTAAATCATCTTTTCACTTCTTCTTTAGTCGTTATAACAACTCCCCATAAAGCTATTATAACAACCTTTCGCTTTAGAGAACTTAATGCACTTTTATTTCTTTTTACATTAGGGAAATATTAAACCCAAAAGTACTACGTACATACATACTTAAAAGAATCATAAATCTCCTTCTCTTTTTAAATCCATAAACTTCTTCTTTTAAAATCTCAAGTTACATTCTCTTTTGAAATCAAGCTTCTTAACTTTTGAAATAATTAATAGAAACCATACTTCTTAAATCAAGTCATTTCTTCCTTTAAGAATCAAGTCCCATAACTTGAAAAATAAAGTCTCTTAACCTTTTCAGAAATCAAGGTTTATAGTCTTAAAATTTCATGACATAAAACTCTTTAAATTAAGTAACATATACTTTTATGAATTGTGAATAGGTTATACTTGTTTATAACGATCTTATTAGAGCAGCCATGATCTAGAAAATGTAATACAATTTTGTCTTATCTTAGCTTCTATGCAGATGGAGGATTCTACTCATTTTAATTTAATTGATTGTCGATACATTTTCTTTTATTAACGCTGCAATGGCTTGTTCGATACTTATTCTCTTTCGTGCAATAACTTAGCAAAGTCAACTCGACTCCAAATACTTCCTAACGACTCTTACCAACATCCCCCATAAGACTCGGTAAGAACTTAGGATAACTTAGACGTAGCTTTTACATAAAGTAAATCAACATACATACCTCTTAACTTCTAAGAGTAGAAGGAATCATGAAATAATACCACATGTATATTCCATACATAGAATCATGTCAAAAGAAGGAAGAGGTTCACATACCTCGTGACGATTATCGACAAGCAACAAAATGCTCCAAAGTACTTCAACCTTGCAATCAATTCCATCCTTTGTGGAATACGCTATACTTAGTACTTCAACCTATAATGGCCATAATACGTCCATCAACCTCTAGCTTCGAACGTAGAATATTCTAAGTGCAAAGTCACTAAATTCTACGGATTACACACCTTAACAGGACGTGTAAAAGTCTGCCCCACAAATTAATACGAAACTAGTTCCATATTTAAAGCCATTCTCGGCTAAACATATACAACAACACAAAGTCCTTTCCAATTCTTATAATCCAAATTCTTAGGTCCAACATGTTATATAGTTATAAACAACTTCAACAACTACAATTCATTCTTTAAATAACATGTGACGACTTAAACTAATAATCAACTTGAATTGTAATCTTAAGGGCTAAACATACTAGTTTTCGGATCAGGGTTCCAATAGCCAATACACTTATCAAACTTCATAATATATACCTCATGCTTGCTAATATCCATAACTACAGTGATAAGAAATCTTTAATTGCTAAAACGATAAGATTTATACCTTTACAAGCCCTTAAAATTTCCAAGATTCAAAGTCGCTCCTTAGCAAATTCTTAGCTCCTTTCCTTATGTTCCAATCCGCTCCAAGCACTCCTTAGAAGATCATGAAGAACTCTTCTTCAAGTTCCATATTCAAAGTTAAAGAACACCTTAGGGTTTCGCCTTGCGACTAACGTAAAAATATCGTTTTTCCGAAATCTTTCTATTGGGATATCCTTACAATACCCTTAGGGACCTTGGGTTAAAGTATCATGAATTAAGAACCACAAACGAAATTTTTTTCTTCTTCTTTTTCATTCTAGCCGAGAGCTCCTCTCAAGAACCCTAAGTGTTCTAATTTTTTCTAAGTGTAAAATAGCCTTGTCTTGCTACATGGATGATTATATAACACATTAGAGGGTCTATATTACAACACATGGTAGGTTTGGATGAAAGGGATCAAGCCAAGTGGCTCTTGACTTAGTCAACTATCTCAAGCTCAAGCCTAGCAAGACTTGCTCATCTTTATAATGGTCAAATGACCATTTTGCCTTTGAATTAATTCGACAAAGCCATGTGGGGGGGGGTTGCCACGTGTCACCCTCTCATTCGTCCAAAAATTCTGTAACCCTCGTGGGCCCCACAAAACGTAAAATTCCTCGGGTGGGCCCCATATGACCAAATCCGTAAAAAATAAATTTCCATAATGATAATAAGTTCCATACTCTTCAAATAATGCATTTTGAGATTCTAATTCTCATCAACGAACATTTTTCCTTTCCGACGTTCGGAAGATTTTCCGTCGGAAAAACAATTCTTCCTTTCGTACCCTTTTCAAGTCTTGTGTTCCTTACTTACATTCTCTTAAACATGTCCTTGAATTACGGGGTGTAACATTCTTCCCCCCTTAGAAACATTCGTCCCTGAATGTTCTTTCGGAGTCCCATCTAATTTGATAGCGACATAGTCTCCTTTTACTACACCCTTCATACAACATATGCCACCCATGGCCACATAACAATACTTATACTAAGATGTCAACCTTGGTTGCTATCTTTCTTACTGGTCGTACTCTTTCCGTATTTCCAACTCATACTAGCATACATACATAACCCCCATACCGATTCTGGCCCCCAATCTTTTGGAGTTACTCTTTCAAACAACATAAAGCCATTTCCGGCTCTCCCGACCTGGTTCCTGTGGAACGCGTCCACGAACCCGTAAAACAATTAACTAGACTTGGGCCTTTCACCCTCGTGACCCTGTCACGTAGCGAAACTACTACCAACTGATCCCACTCCATTTCAAACTATGAGGCGACCCGCAATAGGTCCTCACCCCGACCCACCGTCGCACTTAACTCTTACCCTTAGTCTGAATAAAATTTTATTGCCCGAGAAGGCCTTATATATCTAAGGTCTCGGCAGTTATCAATTGTTATACCCCGTATTTCCAGAGTATGTACGTGAGGGCGTACGTATACAAGTTTGAGCCTTAAGTTAGGCTAGGAACGAAAATTTATGCACAACCCCTGAATAGAATCGTTTACGACGAAACGTTTTCCAAACTTTGCGAAGGGAAAATTTCGGCTATGTTATTTATTATTTTTGCGGATTTTTCCGAGAGATGAAATATTTTGGACCAACGGGAGGGTGACATGTGTCACCCTCAAAAGTGGACGGCAAAGCGCTAGCTTGGCACGTTTTTGTGTTGAAGTTTTAGTCAAGGGTTAGGTAGGACATTTTGTAGATATTTTGTGTAGTTGATGAACAAGTGGGACCCACAAACACTTGTCCAAATCTTGACCCTACACTTGCCCACCACTTGTCTCGATCTTGGCCATTGGTTGGCCTATAAATACCCCCCCTTTGTTGAAGACTTCTTCATCCACAAAATTTTTCTAAGTCTTGAAATCCCTCTCCCCCCCTCTCTATAGTTTTCGTCCTCCCCCTTGTGAGGCTTTGGCCGAGAGGTACCCCCCCGCCCTACCTTGAGTTGCTCTCGTCCAAATACACCCCCCTCCTTGGTAGAAAAGTATTCTCCAAGTATAGTTACTATTCCAAAATACCTTGGCCCAAATACCTTGTAGTATTCCAAGGTTATCCCTATACTAAAAGCCCAGAAATACTATTATACTTTCCTTCAGTCACAAAAACGAAACCCTAAGGAAAATCTTCATAGTCGGTTGAAGTATTAAGAAGAAGTTGCGTAGAACTTCTAAGGGTTGTTTGGAGCGGGTTGAGCGCCTGTAGTAGAGCTAAACGTCGCTCAGGATCGACATTTAAACTTGGATAATTTTGGGCTTATCGAGGTAAATACTCTTGACCTTCTATTGTAATTGAGAATTACATACTGTAGTAGTATAGAAATGAATATAAGATTCATAGAAGAGAATTGAACTGTAATAGGAGGATATTACAAAAAAGACTTGAACTGAAATCACATCAGAAGAATATTAAAGAAGAAGATTAAACTGTACTTACATAGGACTGTATTTACAGTAGACTTGTGTAGCTTAACGGGTAGGGAAGTGCTGCCCGATTTTCCGTAGAATAGAGAACCTACTGCTTAGAATGTTCTACAGAGAAGTCTAGACAATGATAGACTTGTATAACCGTTATAGGTTGAAGTACTGCGAGTAGCGTGTTCTACTTGAGAGGTGGACAAGGCTAGTCGGGTTATAGCCGTGGAGCGTTTTGCTAATTGTCGATAATCGTCGCGAGGTATGTGATTCTTCCTATCCTCTTGAGCATGATATTTTAAAGAATATATATATAGTACGGTAGATGTACGTGTGTTAACTGAACGTAGTTTTACGGCAATGTCTTTTGACTTAAGCCTGAATAATAAGAATCTTGAAGTATTTCAAGAGAATTAAGAAACCTTTTTGAAAGAAGAGTAATACTTGGTTTTAAAAGCTTAAGAGTTATACTAGCTTTATGGGAAGTTAGGTATAACGGGTTAAGAGAGATAAAAAGAATGATTTATTGATTTTAGAAGTTAAGAGACTTGATCTTAAAAGATAAGAGACTTGACTTAATTAAATTAATATGAGTTTTGTTAAAAAGTGTGAAACCTCATTCGTGAGTAATGAGTACTTGGTTTTAAAAGGAATAATGTTTCTTGATTTAAATCGAATAAGTATCGAACAAACCAATGCAGCGTTAATAAGGAAATGTATTGACTAATTAAGTATTATTAAAACCAAGAGAAACCCCCATCCGCATAGAAGCTAAGATGAGACCAACTGATATTACATTTCCTAGATCATGGCTGCTTTAATAAGATTGTTATAAACAAGAATAACCTACTCACATATAAGGCATATGTTTCTCAAATTGTTTTAAAGGAGAATTATATCATTAAGTGATTAAAACTATGAACTATGAAACCTTTCGAAAATGAGAAACTTGAGCATTTGAAATTAGGCAAACTTGAACGTTTGGAAAATAATGTTGTTACTTGATTTTACAAAGGAAAGTGTTTTAGTTTACTTAAAAGATAGTCACTCTATTTTTATACTACGGTATTGTGTGACTTTTGTGAAAGAAGCATCTTTTAAAGAATTAATGTATGAAGTACTTTGGGGATAAAACCCGAACTTGTTAAAATAAAGTAGGAAGTGCCTTGTGTGAATAACTTGATTGTGTTGGTTTGTGATAGCCTTGTAATACTTTCTTGTTGATTTGATAAGTAAACATGTTAGGATGCTACGTGTTAGTATCTTGTGATGTTTGTGTAAAGTGGTTTCCTTGTTGTGCTTATGTTGTTTAACGATAGTCGTTATGTTAGTATTATATCACTCACCTCTTGACATGATACGGGGTTAAAGCGCCTCCGACGCGGTAGACTCAGCGGTGATGGGACCATGATTCGAGAATACCTCATGCGGGTCCAGGGACCTATGCGAGCTACGAGAGTTCGAGTTAGTGTGCGGCCTATATGGTCACGCGTCTATGTGGCCACGCGGATCGCGAGTCGGGGCGACGCCGGGAGTAGCTACCGACGCGAGGAATACCTCATGCGGGCCCATGCGAGTGGCCTATGCGAGACGCGGAAGTTCCAGGACTAGACGCGCACATTAGATATCGCGCGGCGGCCTTCGATCATGGCGGTGCAGACAGATCTCATGATACGATTTATGACCTTGTTGGTGCTGTGGTTTTAGTAGTCGCTATGCCTTCGCATTTACCCCAGACGGTTTTATTATGACACGTGGGACCCGTGTTCATGTGTGTGTTCCTTGGTGCTTTTATATCATAGATCGCCAGCGTGAGGAAGGTATTCCACGGGCATGATTGATGTTGTGGGCGTGAGACCCATAGTTGTATTTGAGTGATGACTTTGAGGCGTGAGTCCCCGACTTGACACGATCGCTATTTATTGTGAACTGTAGTTTAGTTATCATACATGTCTATTGCTTTATATAGACTACTATGATTTCATTTACAGTACTTTTAGTTTCACATACTTGGTACCTGTTGTACTGACCTCCTTCGGGGGGCTGCGTTCATGCCGCAGGAAGAAGTACACCAGTCGTCGATCCTCGCTCTTAGGATCATAGTTCAGCGTTTGGGAAGCTCCGTTTCTTCGGAGGCTTATCAGTGGTATAGTCCCCTGTCGTTGTAGGTACTTACATTCAGGGGTATGGCGGCCCCGTCCCGCCATTATTGTCATATCATTCTTAGAGGTCCGTAGTAATCGTTGTGGCGAGTTTGTAAAGGATGAATCGCTCGGATTTAAGTTTTTATATATATATGCCGAAAGGCAACTTTTCTTCAGATAAACTGTGTCTCTTTTACATTGTTTCATGTTGTGTTTTATATTCCACCGATTACTCTGATGTTGTATCACTAGGGTGCTCGGTAGGCACGATCACGCCCGGTTCGGTCGTGACAAAAGTGGTATCAGAGCAGTTAATCCTCGGAAAGTGTCTACAGACCGTATCTAGTAGAGTCTTGATTATCGGTGTGTTGTGCACCACACCAATAATCAGGAGGCTATAGGATATTTAGGATTGGTTTCCATTCCTCTCACTCTGAGATCGTGCTTAGAGTCATGTTATAAGTTGGACCCCTCTAACGTATTTCTTTCCATTACCGTTATGCCTCCGCGTAAGGCAACCCGAGCCCATAAGGGCAAGGCAGCCGAGGGAGCTGCGAATACAGCATAGAGGGTTACGAGGGCACAGGCCCAATCATCACCTAGGGTGGTGCTTCATTCGGGGAGTTCTGCGACATCGCCAAATTTCAGCAGAGTTTAGCACGGCGGCAGCAGTTCCTACTGCGGCCATGACATTTACACCTTCAGTTCCACGACCAGCAGCAGAAAGAATAGATTGCAAAGAGACGACCCTGTTACTAGCTAAAGGAGTTAGCAACCAGAGAGTATTTTATGTATCGATTTATCGCGGGCCTTGATGAATATCTAAGAAAGGGTTGTGCAAGAGTAGCTCTTCGATCGAGCATGGCCTACGTCTGAGATTATGCCAAGCAGTCGAGAAACGTAGGGATCGACGGGTTAACCAAGATCGACAGAAGAGGGCCAGAACGGCAGGGTCCTTTGGTAACTTTCGAGGCGGATCGCCAAAGCCAGATCGATATGCACCTCCGCGGTCAGAGTGGTCCTCCACAGACTTCAGGACGTTCGGGGTATGCCGGAGTTGGTCAGAACTCCAGGGCTCCTGATTCACAGCTATACGTAGGTTCTAGCCAGCCGGGTTCAGTTTTTCCCCAGTGTTCACAGTGTGACAGGCGTCATCCCGGGGAATGTCATCTTGTTGTTGGTGCTTGTTTTACCTGCGGCCGTCAGGGCCATGTGTCGAAAAGATGTCCTAGTAGGAGGACTCAGCTTACCAGATTAGTTGCGGATTCAGTGGCTCGGAGAGGAAGGGTTGTTAGCCAGAGGAGGCCACCCCCACCTCGGTGTGGCCGTTGTGGTAGATGTCATTGTAGGGAGTGTCGTACTTCTTTGCAGCTTGTTTTGCTATGCGCCCAGCCGGGCAGGATTGATTGAAACGACAGAGGGGAGTGAAGCAGTAGATACAGGTATATCCTTAACCCTCTAGAGATATGTGTGACAAGATGAGTGTATCTTAAGTGCTATGATAGCATGGTGTTAATTGTGATTAGAATTCATGATTAGTTAAAAGGGTAAGATTGGGGATAGGGAAAGTGTGAGCCTTAGAGTTTTATACGTAGAGACCTTAGAGGTAAGGCCATCTCGAGTAAAAGATGTATTTTTATGTTTGGCCCTTATCGGAGTGCATAGTACACGTGAGATATGTTGTGTGATAGTTGAGCTAATAAGACCACTAGGTTTTTCGTGACTCGATGGTGAGATTGTTCCGGATCGGGAAACAAGAGTTTTTGCGCAATAGCGGGTCGGGTTGAGGACCGATCGCGGGTCAACCCACAGCCTGCTTTGTGGTGGGGTCAGTTCGAGGTGGTCCCGCCAGGTGGTGGGGTCACGGGGGTGTTAGGCCCAAGTTTAGTTAACCAGCGTACTAGTTCGTGGATGCGTTCGACCAGTAGTCGGGCCGATAAGGTCAGCCCATCTTGTCTTTCAGTCAGGACCGTCTACTCGGCAGAGGGTTATGCGAGATGTTATATTAGGAAGGGTGTAAGGTTGCACGAGGTGCCTACTTTCACCTTATGACGATGGAGCCTGTGTTACGGCTATTTCTTTTTCTGGAAGTTTTACCAGGCAGGGTTAGGAACTCAGGTGAGTCTCAGTATCACATTCGCCCTCGGGCCAGTGTTTGGATTTTAGGGGTAGCTGTGAGGATTGTTGCCTCCTATTGAGGGACTGTTTTTATAGCTACCATTTCAGTATTCGGATATCGCCTTATGACGCCTTGTAGGGGCGGAAGTGTAGGTTGTCGGTCGATTGGTTCGATGTTGGCAAGGTTCAGATAGTTGGTTCATAATTGTTTCAGCAGGATGTGGATAGGGTGAAGCTTATCCAGGAGAAGTTATTGACAGCTCAGAGTCAACAGAAGTCATACGGATAATCGGCATCGACACTTGGAGTTCAGGTTGACGGTAGGATTTCTTGAAGGTACCACCCCGGAAAGGGTGTGACAAGTTTTGGAAAACAGAGGAAACTTAGCCTGAGGTACTTGGAGCATTTTCAGACCCTTTGGAGGATAGGCCAGGTTGCCTATAAGTTGACATTGCCATCCGACGTAGGGAGCAGTACGTCCGGTCTTTCATGTTGTTATGTTCGGAAAAGTATCGGAGATCCATCCAGAGTGTTCCCAGTTAATGATGACCAAGTTGGAGGTAGTAACCCAGAGATTTGGAAACCGAAGCAGTAACATAAATGTGTTAAGTTATGAGAAAGAGTTCGAGTGTACAAGAAAGGTACGATGAGTAAGGGAAGAAGCAAGCATGCGTTACGAGCATAGATGTGATCATTTCTTTTGTAAAGTGAAGGTGCGAAGAGAGTATATTTTAGACCTCGGGTGGGAGCTTTTGTGATGCTAGTGGTGATTCCTCGTGGACTTGGATTAAGTATTTGCGCGTGTGTTATTTTATGGCCAGGTGTGGCATGATTGTTTTTGTAAGTATAGTAGTGAAGATTATACTGACGCAGGTATGTTTTGAGACTTAGAAGGAACATTCGGGACGAATGTTTCTAAGGAGGGGAGAATGTTATACCCCATATTTCCAGAGTATGTACGTGAGGGCGTACGTATACAAATTTGAGCCTTAAGTTAGGCTAGGAACGAAAATTTGTGCACAACCCCCGAATAAAATCGTTTTCCGACGAAACATTTTCCAAACTTTGCGAAGGGAAAATTTCGGCTATGTCATTTATTATTTTTGCGGATTTTTCCGAGAGATGAAATATTTTGGACCAACGGGAGGGTGACATGTGTCACCCTCAAAAGTGGACGGCAAAGGGCTAGCTTGGCACGTTTTTGTGTAGAAGTTTTAGTCAAGGGTTAGGTAGGATATTTTGTAGATATTTTGTGTAGTTGATGAACAAGTGGGACCCACAAACACTTGTCCAAATCTTGACCCTACACTTGCCCACCACTTGTCTTGATCTTGGCCATTGGTTGGCCTATAAATACCCCCCCTTTGTTGAAGACTTCTTCATCCACAAAATGTTTCTAAGTCTTGAAATCCCTCTCCCCCCCTCTCTATAGTTTCTGTCCTCCTCATGAGGCTTTGGTAGAGGTACCCCTACCTTGAGTTGCTCTCGTCCAAATACACCCCCCCCTTGGTAGAAAAGTATTCTCCAAGTATAGTTACTATTCCAAAATACCTTGGCCCAAATACCTTGTAGTATTCCAAGGTTATCCCTATACTAAAAGCCCAGAAATACTATTATACTTTCCTTCAGTCACAAAAATGAAACCCTAAGAAAAATCTTCATAGTCGGTTGAAGTATTAAGAAGAAGTTGCGTAGAACTTCTAAGGGTTGTTTGGAGCGGGTTGGAGCGCCCAGAGTAGGAGCTAAACGTCGCTCAGGATCGACATTTAAACTTGGATAATTTTGGGCTTATCGAGGTAAATACTCTTGACCTTCTATTGTAATTGGGAATTACATACTGTAGTAGTATAGAAATGAATATAAGATTCATAGAAGAGAATTGAACTGTAATAGGAGGATATTACAGAAAAGACTTGAACTGAAATCACATCAGAAGAATATTAAAGAAGAAGATTAAACTGTACTTACATAGGACTGTATTTACAGTAGACTTGTGTAGCTTAACGGGTAGGGAAGTGCTGCCCGATTTTCCGTAGAATAGAGAACCTACTGCTTAGAATGTTCTACAGAGAAGTCTAGACATTGATAGACTTGTATAACCGTTATAGGTTGAAGTACTGCGAGTAGCGTGTTCTACTTGAGAGGTGGACAAGGCTAGCCGGGTTATAGCCGTGGAGCGTTTTGCTAATTGTCGATAATCGTCGCGAGGTATGTGATTCTTCCTATCCTCTTGAGCATGATATTTTAAAGAATATATATATAGTACGGTAGACGTACGTGTGTTAACTGAACGTAGTTTTACGGCAATGTCTTTTGACTTAAGCCTGAATAATAAGAATCTTGAAGTATTTCAAGAGAATTAAGAAACCTTTTTGAAAGAAGAGTAATACTTGGTTTTAAAAGCTTAAGAGTTATACTAGCTTTATGGGAAGTTAGGTATAACGGCTTAAGAGAGATAAAAAGAATGATTTATTGATTTTAGAAGTTAAGAGACTTGATCTTAAAAGATAAGAGACTTGACTTAATTAAATTAATATGAGTTTTGTTAAAAAGTGTGAAACCTCATTCGTGAGTAATGAGTACTTGGTTTTAAAAGGAATAATGTTTCCGATTTGAAATCGAATAAGTATCGAACAAACCACTGCAGCGTTAATAAGGGAAATGTATTGACTAATTAAGTATTATTAAAGCCAGTAGAAACCCCCATCTGCATAGAAGCTAAGATGAGACAAAATGATATTACATTTCCTAGATCATGGCTGCTTTAATAAGATTGTTATAAACAAGAATAACCTACTCACATATAAGGCATATGTTTCTCAAATTGTTTTAAAGGAGAATTATATCATTAAGTGATTAAAACTATGAACTATGAAACCTTTCGAAAATGAGAAACTTGAGCATTTGAAATTAGGCAAACTTGAACGTTTGGAAAATAATGTTGTTACTTGATTTTACAAAGGAAAGTATTTTGGTTTACTTAAAAAGATAGTCACTCTATTTTTATACTACGGGTATTGTGTGACTTTTGTGAAAGAAACGGATCTTTTAAAGAATTAATGTATGAAGTACTTTGGGGATAAAAACCCGAACTTGTTGACATAAAGTAGGAAGTGCCTTGTGTGAATAACTTGATTGTGTTGGTTTGTGATAGCCTTGTAATACTTTCTTGTTGATTTGATAAGTAAACATGTTAGGATGCTACGTGTGTTAGTATCTTGTGATGTTTGTGTAAAGGGGTTTCCCTTGTTGTGCTTATGTTGTTTAACGATAAGCTGTTTTGTTAGTATTATATCACTCACCTCTTGACATGATACCGGGGGTTAAGTCGCCTCCGACGCGGGTAGACTCAGTGATGCAGGACCATGATTCGAGAATACCTCATGCGGGTCCAGGGACCTATGCGAGCTACGAGAGTTCCGTGTGTGCGGCCTATATGGTCACGCGGTCTATGTGCCACGCGGATCGCGAGTCGGGGCGATGTCGGGAGTAGCTACCCCGACGCGAGGAATACCTCACGCGGGCCCACGTGAGTGGCCTGCGCGAGCTGCGGAAGTTCCAGACTAGACGCGCACATTAGATATCGCGCGAGTGGCGGCGCCGATCATGTGGCGGTGCAGACAGATCTCATGATCTGATTTATGACCTTGTTGGTACGTGGGTTTTAGTAGTCGGCTATGCCTTCGCACTTACCCCGCACGGTTTTATTATGACACGTGGGACACGTGTTCATGTGTTCCTTGGTGCTTTTATATCATATCACGGCGGTGAGGAAGGTATTCCACGGGCATGATTGATGTTGTGGCGTGAGACCCATAGTTGTATTTGAGTGATGACTTTGAGGCGTGAGTCACGACTTGACATGATCGCTATTTATTGTGAATCGTAGTTTAGTTATCATACATGTCTCTCGCTTTATATAGACTACTATGATTTTATTTACGCATTTCGGGCCATACTTGGTACTGTTATCGACCTTCGGGCCGCGTTACGCGAGAAGAAGTACACGATCGTCGATCCTCGCTCTTAGGATCACAGTCAGCGTTGGAAGCTCCGTTTCTCGAGGCTTATCGCCGTATAGTCCTCTGTCGTTGTACTTACATTCAGGGTATGGCGGGCCACGTCCCGCCATTGTTGTCATATCATTCTTAGAGTCATGTAGTAATGTGGCGAGTTTGTAAAAAGGATGTAACTGTTCGGATTTAAGTTTTTATATATATATATGCCGAAAGGCAACTTTTCTTCAGATAAACTGTGTCTCTTTTACATTGTTTCATGTTGTGTTTTATATTCCGATGATTACTCTGATGTTGTATCACTAGGGTGCTCGGGGTAAGGCACCAGTCACGGGCCCGGGTTCGGGTCGTGACATCAATATTCTTAGGCTCGCAATTTCCATGCTCCAAGCCTACCTTACCAGTCCCCCCGTAAACAGGTACAATAACTTCTCATAATACCATAATCGTGTCGTCTTGATCACAACAACCATTACTTACTCCATACAGATCTCATCCGTACAATCCTCTTACGCATACCACGTAGCGTAATCTATCCACATAGTCCTTCATCAAGTACCTTAACATGACTTCTTAAGGGTTCACTACCCTATCAGACAGCTCATCATTTCCCAATTATCTCAAAATAAAATATAAGACGTTGGCGAGAATTCATTAACTGTTTCATACCTTCCCGGTATCTAGTTAGTCTTTACCAACTCTTGGTAATCTAAAATAATTCTAGGCAACACGCGTCTGACCCTCATTCATAACTCCGTATAGATGTATGTTACAATACCAACTATACTACAATCATTACCAACCTGGATACGCAATCCACGTAGTCCTTCCTGGGTCACTGCTGCCTTTCTCGTAGATGCAATCAACATAACTCGTTAGGGAGAGACGACCCTAACAACACAGCTCTATCGCACGATCTCAGAGTGAGAAGAATGGAAACCAATCCTAAATGTCCTGCAGCCTCCTGATTATAGATGTGGTGCACAACACACCGATAATCAAGACTCTACTTAGACACGGCTCAGACACTTTCCGAGGACTAGCGCTCGATACCACTTTTGTTACGACCGAGCCGCTGATCGGTGCCCTACCTGGGCACCCTTCTATTCATACAACATAATAAACTGCGGAAGATAAATAACACTTTTTTTTTCAAAACTAAGGCCAAGCCGATAAGGCTGCCATAACATAAAAATTACCAGAAAGGGTCTACACTGTTTAACAATGTAAAAACAACTCTAGCCAGTCCAACCCACAGATGAATACAGACCTCTAAGATTTGGACAAATACTATGACGGGACAAGGTCCCGCCGTACCCCTAAATATACATAACCATGACGACAAGCTCCGGAACATTGGAGCCATATAAAAATGCTGAACCAGGATCCTAAGCTCGCGGATCCATAACTGTGTACCTAAACCTGCGGACATGAACGCAGCCCCGGGGTCGATAACAGTACGAATATGGAGCGGAAAATAAGGTCTGAAACAAATCATAACTGTACCAAAGAATGACAGGGGCAAGTATAAAAGGGTACATACCAGATCCTACCGTGTCATTACCATCTCGTGAACTTAATCGTACCTTATTATCTTTTCCCATTTTTCAGTAAAGGTTATAGTCACTATCTTACGTACATACTTAGGAAAAATCGTCAAGTTCATTACCATATAACTTACTTACCTTGCATAACATAATCCGACCCTTTATGGAGGGACGCCTATACTGCCCGACCCAATCTGGGACGCGATAAAGTCACATAAGTCTGCCCCTAAAGGTATACTGCCCGGCCCATTCCTGGGACGCGATAATGTCATATAGTCTGCCCATAAAGGTATACTGCCCGGCCCATTTCTGGGACGCGATAATGTCATATAGTCTGCCCATAAAGGTATACTGCCCGGCCCATTTCTGGGACGCGATAATGTCATATAGTCTGCCCATAAAGGTATACTGCCCGGCCCATTTCTGGGACGCGATAATGTCTCTTTTCATAACATTTTAAATCATCTTTTCACTTCTTCTTTAGTCGTTATAACAACTCCCCATAAAGCTATTATAACAACCTTTCGCTTTAGAGAACTTAATGCACTTTTATTTCTTTTTACATTAGGGAAAGATTAAATCCAAAAGTACTACGTACATACATACTTAAAAAAATCATAAAGCTCCTTCTCTTTTTAAACCATAAACTTTTTCTTTTAAAATCTCAAGTTACATTCTCTTTTGAAATCAAGCTTCTTAACTTTTGAAATAATTCATAGAAACCATACTTCTTAAATCAAGTCATTTCTTCCTTTAAGAATCAAGTCTCATAACTTGAAAAATAAAGTCTCTTAACCTTTTCAGAAATCAAGGTTTATAGTCTTAAAACTTCATGACATAAAACTCTTTAAATTAATTAACATATACTTTTATGAATTGTGAATAGGTTATACTTGTTTATAACGATCTTATTAGAGCAGCCATGATCTAGAAAATGTAATACAATTTTGTCTTATCTTAGCTTCTATGCAGATGGAGGATTCTACTCATTTTAATTTAATTGATTGTCGATACATTTTCTTTTATTAACGCTGCAATGGCTTGTTCGATACTTATTCTCTTTCGTGCAATAACTTAGCAAAGTCAACTCGACTCCAAATACTTCCTAACGACTCTTACCAAAATCCCCCATAAGACTCGGTAAGAACTTAGGATAACTTAGACGTAGCTTTTACATAAAGTAAATCAACATACATACCTCTTAACTTCTAAGAGTAGAAGGAATCATGAAATAATACCACATGTATATTCCATACATAGAATCATGTCAAAAGAAGGAAGAGGTTCACATACCTCGCGACGATTATCGACAAGCAACAAAATGCTCCAAAGTACTTCAACCTTGCAATCAATTCCATCCTTTGTGTAATACGCTATACTTAGTACTTCAACCTATAATGACAATAATACGTTCATTAACCTCTAGCTTCGAACGTAGAATATTCTAAGTGCAAAGTCACTAAATTCTACGGAAAATCGGACATCACTTCCTTTGTTTCTACATACTTTGCCACCTTTTTCAAGGCCGAATTCAATAACCAAACACGCCACATTTAAGGCTCAACAATGTAGTTAACAATAGGGGATTACACACCTTAACAGGACGTGTAAAATTCTGCCCCACAAATTAATACGAAACTAGTTCCATATTTAAAGCCATTCTCGGCTAAACATATACAACAACACAAAGTCCTTTCCAATTATTATAATCCAAATTCTTAGGTCCAACATGTTATATAGTCATAAACAACTTCAACAACTACAATTCCTTCTTTAAATAACATGTGACGACTTAAACTAATAATCAACTTGAATTGTAATCTTAAGGGTTAAACATACTAGTTTTCGGATTAGGGTTCCAATAGCCAATACACTTATCAAACTTCATAATATATACCTCATGCTTGCTAATATCCATAACTACAATGATAAGAAATCTTTAATTGCTAAAACGATAAGATTTATACCTTTACAAGCCCTTAAAATTTCCAAGATTCAAAGTCGCTCCTTAGAAATTCTTAGCTCCTTTCCTTATGTTCCAATCCGCTTCAAGCACTCCTTAGAAGCTCATGAAGAACTCTTCTTCAAGTTCCATCTTCAAAGTTGAAGAACACCTTAGGGTTTCGCCTTGCGACTAACGTAAAAATGTCGTTTTTCCGAAATCTTTCTATTGGGATATCCTTACAATACCCTTAGAGACCTTGGGTTAAAGTATCATGAATTAAGAACCACAAACGAAAAAATTTTCTTTTTTCTTTTCCTTCTAGCCGAGAGCTCCTCTCAAGAACCCTAAGTGTTCTAATTTTTTCTAAGTGTAAAATAGCCTTGTCTTGCTACATGGATGATTATATAACACATTGGAGGGTCTAGATTACAACACATGGTAGGTGTTATACCCCGTAGTTCCAGGGTATATAGGTGAGGATATACGTGCGAGATTACGACAGAAATTTTTGAAAGAAAGAAAGATGTGATTTTTCGACGGAAAAGTTTCCGGTTTTTGTGAAGAAAAAGGTTCGTTAATGGGAATTGGATTCCCAGATTTGGTATTCGGACTTCTTAGAATATTTGAGAATTATGGAATTTTATTTCCAGAAATGGTCACGTGGGGCCCACGGGTGAAATTTACGGTTTTGTGGGGCCCGCTTTGTTTTTGAGATTTTGGCCATTATGGATTTTTTCGGAAGATGAAATATTTTGGACGAGTAGGAGGGCGACACGTGTCACCCCTAGGTGGCTCTTGGCCGAAATCCTGATGCTGGCAAGCAAGTGGCCTTGTCTTGCAAGATATTTTTAGCTTGGACAAGTGGCTTGTGGGGCCCACACACACTTGTCCCCAATCTCAACCACACACTTGCCTTCATCCTAACCCTTGTGGTCTTATATATACACCCTTAGTTGATGAAAACTCCCACACTTAACCATTTCAAGACTTGACAAAATACTCTCTCCTCGAACATCGCTTCGCCAAGACCTTGTTCTTGAGCAAAGATTTGTCCAACAATTCTTAAAACTCTTAAGTGTTCTTCCTAAAGTGTTAGGAAGATTGTGTACCAAGTGTTGGAGAAGATTTCACACCACAACCTATTCTTGATGCCTTGGCCGAAAGTTCCAAGTTTGGAACCCAAGTGTTCTTCACTTTTTGGAGTTGAATCTTGAAGAGGAGTTGGTTAGGAGCTTCTATGGGTTGCTTGTAGCGGATTGGAACGTAAAGATTTGGAGCTAAGACTTGCTTGGAGCGATATTAAGTTCTTGGATAGATTTTGGGCTATTTGAGGTAGTAAATCTTAACCTCTTTGTGATTTGGTAATTTTTTACATATATTATAAGTATATATGGATTATATAATATATGGAGTAAGTTTGGAAGAGTTGGATCTTGTTAACTTGTTAAAAGAAAGGATTGGCCGTTTGCCATTAAAATGGTAAAAACGTATCTTACTTGCTAAGAAGCTAATAACAAAGTAATTATAACTTATATTAAGAATGGAAATATAAGTTGGATGACTAATGAGTAAAATTGGACAAAGTTGGCCAAGGACCCCAACTCAAGGATCAGATTTACTTTGGACCGTATTTACATCGATTTGTATTTACATTTCATTAAGGGAAGATTTTTCAATCGCGTTCGTTTTGGCGTGTGATCCCTTTTTAATTATTGTATTGTTATGGCGTGATAGTAAACGCGTGCACGGTTGCCGCGTAATCCCTTCTTTTACTTATTGTTGTTATGGGCGTGATAGTAAACCGCGTTACCGTTGGGCGTGTAATCCCTTCTTTATGTTGTTTAATTATTACGCCTTATATATATATGGTATATATATTACTGTTATTCGCCTTGGTAAAAGATGGAAAAGTGAGTATAAGCGGAAGTCTTAGAAATTTCCGTAGATTTTGAGGATTTTTATTGGTATAAGTCTTCAATGATAAGAAAGGTTTGATAGAGTACTATGACCATTTTAGGAGTGGAGTACTACGTGTGGCGTGATCTACTTGGCTTAAGGAGTAGCCGACGGGTTGAAGTACTGAGCGTTTTGCTTATTGTCGATAAATCGTCGCGAGGTATGTGAACCTCTTCCTATCTTTTCTAGCATGATTGTTGTGAACTATGTAGTACGGTAGACGCATACGTGCTAAGTGATTTGGTTGGTTTAAAACATAGGGTGTTATAATAGCTTTATGGGAAGTTAGTTATAACGACCTTATGTAAGTGAAAATGGTTTATCGATGTTAGAAGTTAAGAGACTTGATCTTATAAGATAAGAGACTTAACTTATTTGTTTTAATGTGGATGTTTGTGTGAAACCTCATTCGTGAGTAATGAGTACTTGGTTTTAAAGGGATAATGTTTTATCGATTTCGGGAATCGAATGTGTATCGACAGACCGCAGCGTTAATAAAGGAAAATGTATTGAATAATGATGTGTTGTATTAAAACCGTAGAAACCTCCATCCGCATAGAAGCTAAGATGAGACAAAATGATATTACATTTTCTAGATCATGGTCTTTGTAATAAGATCATTATAAACAAGAATAAACTACTCACGTATATGACATATGTTACTCAATTGTTCTAAAAAGGAATCAGTGATTAAGTTTGGGAACTATGAAACCATTTGAAAATGAGAAGCTTGAGTAATTGAAACTAGGCAAACCTGGAACTTAGGAAAAGAATGTTGTTACTTGATTTTGAAAAGGAAGGTGGGTTGGTCATTCTAATACTACGTATCGGGTGACTTTTATAAAAGTAATGGATCTCTCTTAAAAGAATTTAACGACGTAGTACTTTAGGAGTTAAAACCGGATTTTGTCATAAAATGAAAGTACTTTGAGTTGTGTATAACTTGCCTATGCTTGTTGTTGTGAAACTTTACGCTTGTTGTTGTGAAACTTGCCTATGCTTGTTGTGATAGCCTTTGTTGTGCAAAGCGTTGTATTTCGTGTTACCGCGTCTCACGAGTGGTTGGTAGTTGAGAACTTACTTGACGCGTCTGCAGCGACGAGAAATTTCACGCAGTGCGTTCGGTTGATAGTATTATTGTGGTTAATCGCTTTGGATATACTGACACGATGCGTAGCGCACGGGTATGTTTCCATTTTGATTATCGCCTGGTGATTTCTTTTTGGACATACTGACACGATGCGTAGCGCACGGGTATGCGTCCATTTGGAATGCTGTCCTATTGTTTCCCTTTGGACATACTGACACGATGCGTAGCGCACGGGTATGCGTCCATTTGGAATGTTGTCTTATTGTTTCCCTTTGGACATACTGACACGATGCGTAGCGCACGGGTATGCTTCCATTTGGATTGCTGTCTTGTTGTTGTCATATCATAGACTGCCGGCAGTGAGGAAGGTATTCCACGGGCATGATTGATGTTGTGGGCGTGAGACCCTGACTTGATATAACTGTTATATGTTGTGTACTGTAGTTTGACTATCATACATGTCTCCTGCTTTGTATAGACTGTTATGATTTCATTTACTGATATTATGCCGCCACATACTTAGTACTGTTATCGACTCCTTCGGGGCCGCGTTCACGCCGCAGTAGAGGTACATCGGCCGTGGATCCTCGCTCTTAGGACCACAGTTCAACAGGGAAGCTCCGTTTCTCCGAGACTTATCTTTTGGTATGTGTTTCCGAGTTGTAGGTTCTGTACATTCAGGTATGGCGGCCCCGTCCCGTCATAGTCGTTGTAAATCTTAGAGTGCGTAGTAATCTTTTGTGTGGTTGTAAAGGATTAAAGCTCGAGTTTTATATATATACGAAGGCAACTGTTTTGGCCTGCTTATTATTATACCTCTTGTTGCATGTCTAAGTTTTTATTTCACCGCTTTTCTCTCGATGTTGTATCACTAGGGTGCCCGGTAAGGCACGATGAACGCCCGAACGGGCGTTACAAAGTGGTATCGAGCGATTAATCTCGGAAAGTGTCTACGCATCGCGTGTCTAGTAGTCTTGATTATCGGTGTTGTGCACCACATCTATAATCGTGAGGCTATAGGACATTTAGGATTGGTTTCCATTCTTCTCATTACGAGATCGTGCCTTAGAAACGTGTTGTAAGTGGACCCTCCGACGTATCTCGCTTTTACCGTTATGCCTCCGCAAGGCAACGAGCCTGAAGAGGCAAGGCAGCGAGGAGTCGCTAGTGAGATCTGAGGAGTACGAGGCACAGCCCTGGCCTGCACTGAGATAGTACTTCAGACGGAGAGTTTGGCGACACCGCCAAAGACCAGCGAGTTTAGAGCGCAGCAGGTCGGGCCGAGACTACAAGACTGAGCCTCCACCCCACACCGGAGCAGATGAGACGGGTACAAGAGAGATGGCGATCGGCGTGGTCGTGGCGACATGAGATAGGCCGGATGTAGCAGTTCCTGGGTAAGAGCACCGATGGTTCACCCCGAGCAGATAGTTTGAGGCTACGGACTTTACGAGTCAGAGCACTTGAGTTTTATGGGTCGAGGCACGAGGATGATCCGCAGGAGTTCATCCGACGATTCTGGATCATGAGAGTGATCAAGGCCGAGACCGAGTCGGTGGTCCTAGGTTCGCATCGGCCGCGCGTGATACCGCAATGATCGTTTGATTCGTGGAGCTCTCGGGAGAGAATGCACTTCCACCGCCGTTGGGACGAGTTTTCGGGGCCTTCCGGCACATTTCTTGCCTCCACGGATGAGGAGGGCTCGGCCGTGATTTTTGATGTTGAGGCGTAACGGGCGATTCCGAGTACAACGTGGAGTTCGACTCGTTGGCGGTATGTTCCCGCTTTAGTAGCTTGTATGGAGGATAGGAGTGCATCGCCACGCCACCGCTAGATGATTATATGGCTGAGTCTTGTGCGGGTGTTTCTCTTCAGCCGGGCATGGACATTGCCCGCATGCAGGCTCATGCACTAGGATGTGAGGCACGGAGAGGTCGACGGAATGACCAGGATCGGCAGAAGAGGGCCAGGACGGCAGGGTCCTTTGGTGACTTTCGAGGCGGACCGCCTCAGCAGCAGGCTAGTTATGTACCCCCACCAGTACAGAGTGGTCCTCCACCGTCTTCAGGAGCAGGTCAGGGCTCCAAGGGTTCAGATTTTCGGGAGAGCAGGGGTGTTAACCAGCTGAAGCCACCCCTACCTCGTTGTGACCATTGTGGTAGACTCCATTTTGGAGAGTGTCGTGCTAAATGGGGAGTTTGTTTTGCATGCGACGGCAGGCCATTTGCGAGGAACTGTCCACCAAGGGAAGCACGGATGTTACGATCACCCTTCAGATCGATGGGTGGTTCATCGCCTTTCAGATGCATACCGCAGGCGCCTATGATTAGAGAGAGCGGAGATCTGTATATCCTTAACCTCAGAGTTTTGGTATGCTTGTTATGATGGTCTCATTATTATGTGCATGTACGAATAGCGTTGTGTGTATTGTGAGTTAGAAAACATTCTTAGTGGGGAGGATGCGTGTGGGGGCATGTAAAGTGTGAACCTTAGAGTTTTATACGTGGAGACCTTTGAGGCGCAGGCCGTCTTGAGTGGGTGATTTTACGGTTGGTCTTTGCCATGTACTTGGTATGCGGGAAATATTGTGGGATAATTACATGGGTAGTGTGAGATGGAAGTGGTAGCTTTCATGACGTGAATTAGTAAGATTGTTCGGATCGGGAACAAGAGTTTGGCGCGTGGGGTCGGGTTGAGGACCATTTGCGGGTCAACCCAGAACCCGTTTGGGGTGGGTCGTTAGTGGTCCCGCCAGTGGTAGGTCACGAGGATGCTAGGCCCAAGTTTGTATGATCATCGTATGAGTTCGTGGACGCGTTCAACCAGTCGATCGTGAAGGCCGGAATGGCCTTAGAGTAAATTGAAGCTAGTGGGAGCTGTTGTAAGATTAGAAATGATTCCTCGTTGGCTTGGATTTGAGTTTTGCGCACATGTTATATTCTGGCCATTGGTGGCATGATCGGTTTTGTAAGTATAGTAGTGAAGACTATACCGACACAAGTACGTTTGGAGACTTAGAATGAACATTCGGGACGAATGTTTCTAAGGGGAAAAATGTTATACCAGTAGTTCCGGGTATATAGGTGAGGATATACGCGAGATTACGACAGCAATTTTGGAAAGAAAGAACGCTGTGATTTTTCGACGGAAAAGTTTCAGGTTTTTGTGAAGAAAAAGGTTCGTTAATGGGAATTGGATTCCCAGATTTGGTATTCGGACTTCTTAGAATATTTGAGAATTATGGAATTTTATTTCCGGAAATGGTCAAGTGGGGCCCACTGTTGAAATTTAAGGTTTTGTGGGGCCCTCTTAGTTTTTGTTATTTTTGCCTTTATGGATTTTTTCTAAGATGAAATATTTTGACGCAGTAGGAGGCGACACGTGTCACCCCCTAGGTGGCTCTTGGCCGAAATCCTTGGACAAGTGGCAAGCAAGTGGCCTTGTCTTGCAAGATATTTTAGCTTGGACAAGTGGCTTGTGGGCCCACACACACTTGTCCCCAATCTCAACCACACACTTGCCTTCATCCTAACCTTGGTGGTCTTATATATACACCCTTAGTTGATGAAAACTCCCACACTTAACCATTTCAAGACTTGACAAAATACTCTCTCCTCGAACATCGCTTCCGCCAAGACCTTGTTCTTGAGCAAAGATTTGTCCAACAATTCTTAAAACTCTTAAGTGTTCTTCCTAAAGTGTTAGGAAGATTGTGTACCAAGTGTTGAGAAGATTTCACACCCTAACCTATTCTTGATGCCTTGGCCGAAAGTTCCAAGTTTGGAACCCAAGTGTTCTTCACTTTTTGGAGTTGAATCTTGAAGAGGAGTTGGTTAGAGCTTCATGGGTTGCTTGTAGCGGATTGGAACGTAAAGATTTGGAGCTAAGACTTGCTTGGAGCGATATTAAGTTCTTGGATAGATTTTGGGCTATTTGAGGTAGTAAATCTTAACCTCTTTGTGATTTGGTAATTTTTACATATATTATAAGTATATATGGATTATATAATATATGGAGTAAGTTTGGAAGAGTTGGATCTTGTTAACTTGTTAAAAGAAAGGATTGGCCGCTTGCCATTAAAATGGTAAAACGTATCTTACTTGCTAAGAAGCTAATAACAAAGTAACTATAACTTATATTAAGAATGGAAATATAAGTTGGATGACTAATGAGTAAAATTGGACAAAGTTGGCCAGGACTGACACTTAAGGATTGTATTTACTTTGGTGTATTTACATTGATTGTATTTACATTTACATTAAGGAAGATTTTTCAATCGCGTTCGCTTTGGGCGTGTGATCCCCTTTTTAATTATTGTATTGTTATGAAGGCGTGATAGTAAACCGCGCACGGCCGCGTAATCCTTCTTTTACTTATTGTTGTTATGGAGGCGTGATAGTAAACCGCTACCGTTGGGCGTGTAATCCCTTCTTTATGTTGTTTAATTATTACGCCTTATATATATATATGGTATATATTACTGTTATTCTGCCTTGGTAAAAGATGGAAAAGTGAGTATAAACGGAAGTCACAAATTTCCGTAGATTTTGAGGGATTTTTATTGGTATAAGTCTTCAATGATAAGAAAGGTTTGATAGGAGTACTATGACATTTTTATGAGTGGAGTACTACGTGTGGCGTGATCTACTTGGCTTAAGGAGTAGCCGTCGGGTTGAAGTACTTGGAGCGCTTTTGCTTATTGTCGATAAATCGTCGCGAGGTATGTGAACCTCTTCCTATCTTTTCTAGCATGATTGTTGTGAACTATGTAGCAGACGATACGCATACGTGCTAAGTGATTTGGTTGGTTTAAAACATAGGGTGTTATAATAGCTTTATGGGAAGTTAGTTATAACGACCTTATGTAAGTGAAAATGGTTTATCGATGTTAGAAGTTAAGAGACTTGATCTTATAAGATAAGAGACTTAACTTATTTGTTTTAATGTGGATGTTTGTGTGAAACCTCATTCGTGAGTAATGAGTACTTGGTTTTAAAGGGATAATGTTTTACCGATTTGGAATCGAATGTGTATCGACTGCACCACCGCGGCGTTAATAAAGGAAAATGTATTGAATAATGATGTGTTGTATTAAAACCAAGAGAAACCTCCATCCGCATAGAAGCTAAGATGAGACAAAATGATATTACATTTTCTAGATCATGGTCTTTGTAATAAGATCATTATAAACAAGAATAAACTACTCACGTATATGACATATGTTACTCAATTGTTCTAAAAAGGAATCAAGTGATTAAGTTTGGGAACTATGAAACCATTTGAAAATGAGAAGCTTGAGTAATTGAAACTAGGCAAACTGGAACTTAGGAAAAGAATGTTGTTACTTGATTTTGAAAAGGAAGGTGGGTTGGTCATTCTAATACTACGGGTATCGGGTGACTTTTATAAAAGTAATGGATCTCTCTTAAAAGAATTTAACGTACGTAGTACTTTAGGGTTAAAACCCGGATTTTGTCATAAAATGAAAGTACTTTGAGTTGTGTATAACTTGCCTATGCTTGTTGTTGTGAAACTTGCCTATGCTTGTTGTTGTGAAACTTGCCTATGCTTGTTGTGATAGCCTTTGTTGTGCAAAGCGTTGTATTTCTGTGTTACCGCGTCTCTCGATGGAGGGTCGGTTGACTGGTTGAGAACTTACTTGGACGTGCCGGCAGTGACGGAGAAATTTCACGGGTACGTTCCTGTTGATAGTATTATTGTGGTTAATCGCTTTGGATATACTGACACGATGCGTAGCGCACGGGTATGTTTCCATTTTGATTATCGCCTGGTGATTTCCTTTTGGACATACTGACACGATGCGTAGCGCACGGGTATGCGTCCATTTGGAATGCTGTCCTATTGTTTCCCTTTGGACATACTGACACGATGCGTAGCGCACGGGTATGCGTCCATTTGGAATGTTGTCTTATTGTTTCCCTTTGGACATACTGACACGATGCGTAGCGCACGGGTATGCTTCCATTTGGATTGCTGTCTTGTTGTTGTCATATCATAGATCGCCAGATGAGGAAGGTATTCCACGCATGATTGATGTTGTGGGCGAGACCGACTTGATATAATCATATATGTTGTATCGTAGTTTGACTATCATACATGTCTCGCTTTGTATAGATCGTTATGATTTCATTCTGATATTATGCTTTCACATACTTGGTACTGTTGACCGACTTCCGGGCCGCGTCATGCCGCAGTAGGTACATCGGCCGTGGATCCTCGCCTAGACCACGATCAACAGACAAGCTCCGTTTCTCCGAGACTTATCTTTTGGTATGTGTTTCCTCGAGTTGTAGGTTCTTGTACATTCGTGGTATGGCGGCCCCGTCTCCGTCATAGTCGTTGTAAATCTTAGAAGTCCGTAGTCTTGCGTGTGGCGGGGTTGTAAAGGATTAAACTGCTCGTGTTTTATATATACCAAGGCAAATCGCTTGTTGGCCTGTTTATTATTATACCTCTTGTTGCATGTCTAAGTTTTTATTTCCGCTGGCTTTTCTCTGATGTTGTATCACTAGGGTGCCCGGGGTAAGGCACCAGTAACGGGCCCCGGAACGGGGCGTTACAGTAGGTTTGGATGAAAGGGATCAAGCCAAGTGGCTCTTGACTTAGTCAACTATCTCAAGCTCAAGCCTAGCAAGACTTGCTCATTTTTATAATGGTCAAATGACCATTTTGCCCTTGAATTAATTCGACCTAGCCATGTGGGGGGGGGGGGTTTCCACGTGTCGCCCTCTCATTCGTCCAAAAATTCGGTAACCCTCGTGGGCCCCACAAAACGTAAAATTCCTCGGGTGGGCCCCACATGACCAAATCCGTAAAAAATAAATTCCATAATGATAATAAGTTCCATACTCTTCAAATAATGCATTTTGAGATTCTAATTCTCATCAACAAACATTTTTCCTTTCCGACGTTCGGAAGATTTTCCGTCGGAAAAACAATTCTTCCTTTCGTACCCTTTTCAAGTCTTGTGTTCCTTACTTACATTCTCTTAAACATGTTCTTGAATTACGGGGTGTAACACTTACCCCGGGCACCCTAGTGATAATACATCAGAGAAAAACAAGCGGAATAAAACTCATAGATATGGAACAAATATAAAATAAGAAACAGGCTAACCAATACGGTCACCTTTCTGCATATATATCAAAACCCGAACAGTTACATCCCTTACAAACCCAACAAATAACAAGACTACAAACCTCTAAGAGTTTGATATAACAACTATGACGGGA
This sequence comes from Przewalskia tangutica, assembly GCA_029844215.1. Classification (NCBI taxonomy): domain Eukaryota; kingdom Viridiplantae; phylum Streptophyta; class Magnoliopsida; order Solanales; family Solanaceae; genus Przewalskia; species Przewalskia tangutica. The sequence continues at coordinate 75,330,683 of CM056727.1, forward strand.
CAGGGCCCCGACATACCCCTGAATGTACAAGTACCTACAATGACAGGGAACCATACCAAAAGATAAGCCTTCGAAAAAACGGAGCTTCCCAAATACGCAGAACCGTGATCCTTTGAGAGAGGATCAAAACCGTGTACTTACGCGAAATGAACGCACTTCGAAGGAGGTCGATAACATGTACCAAGTATGTGAAATCAGCATCAGAATGAAATCACATTTAACTTTTAAAAGACCATTTCAAAATATATAGCAATATGTCAAGTCGTGGACGACGCCTCAAAATCATTACTCACATATAACCATGGGTCTCACGCCCACAATATCAATCATGCCCGTGGAATTACTTCCTCACTGTCGGCAGTCCATGATGTAAAACAACACCCATATGTGTACCTGAACACTAGATCCCGCCTGCGTCATAAAACCGATCGGGTCAAGTAGAAGAGCCAACTACCAGATCCAGCCTGCATCATAAAACTTAACGAGCCAAGTATGGAAGCCAACTACCAGATCCAACCTGCGTCACGCAACTGACCGGGGCAAGTATCTTAATCCAACGTACCAGAGCGTACCGTCTCACGATATATGACCGGGGCAAATATCTTAAGCTATCTACCAGAGCCTGCCGATACACGAGAAATGACCAGGACAAGTATCTAAAGTGTGCCTGTAACTACATGTACAAATCATTCCCGTGACCACTCATCACTGCGGCAAGCTTCATGGATAGCTAGTCCATGGACTAATAACATGACCCGGGTATTTAACCCGCACCATGGCCGCATGCCCCCGGAATTTCGCATCGGTGTAAGCATGGCCATGGAACAATCATCGGGGACGCATACCCGTGGGCCTCCCAACAGTGTCGGTATGTCCAAGTAAATAACAAGATAACAATCATAGTGGAAGAATACCCGTGGACCATCCAGCAGCGTCGGTATGTCCAAGTAAACAACAAGATAACAATCATAGTGGAAGCATACCCATGGACCATCCAGCAGCGTCGGTATGTCCAAGTAAACAACAAGATAACCGACCCTCCATCGAGAGACGCGGTAGTATAGAAATACAACACTTACACAACAAAGGCTATCACAACTAGCATAGGCAAGTTTTAACATACTTTTAGACTTTCATTTTATACCAACAATCCGGGTTTTAACCCCAAAGTACTACATACTTTAATTCTTTCAAAAAGATCTCTTTTTACGTAAAAGACACACGATACTAATACCCGTAGTATCAAAACATGTTTTATTTTCAAACCAAATTACTACACCTTCAGAAAATCTTTACAAGGCCTTTAAAATCAAGTAAGTAAACCGTTCTTTTATCCTCCTCAAGTCGTTATAACTAACTTCCCATAAAGCTATTATAACACTTATTTTTCAAGTAATTCAAAACAACTACAATCATTTGGAAAAACCAAGAGAACTTATTCTTTAAAAACCAAGTATCAATTCTTTCCAAATAATGATTCACAACTTTTTAGAATGATTTAAGGCTCTTAAGATTTAAAAGTCAAGTCAAGGACATCAAAATGAAACCAAATTCATTTAACACACGTACGTCTACCGTACTACATATTTCACAACAAATCATGCTCAAGAGGATAGGAACAGTCGCATACCTCCTCGGCTAATCCACTTGCCAAGTCGAATATGCCGCGCGTAGAATATCAACCTGTAATAATCAAATATGTCTATCAACGTCTAGATTTCTTCGTAGAATATTTCTAAGTATATGGTATCTTATTCTATGGAAAATCGGGCAGCACTTCCCCTGTTTTACGTACTTTTCCACCTTTTTCAAGGCCCGAAATTCAATAACCAACATGCCACATTTAAGGCACAATAATACAACAATACTAAAGGGGATTACACGCCTAACTGGACGTGTAAAATTCTGCCCCACAATAAACAAAACAGTCCATTAGTCCAAAGTAAAAACAGTCCAATGTAAATACAGTCCATTAGTTGGTGTTCTTGACCAACTACTACAATCAAACTTATCCAATTTTCTACAAGATGTTTAATTACTTCTTTAATCTTCCAACTTATATTCCAATTTTTATATAAGTTATAATAACTTTGTTATTAACTGTCAACAGGTAATAGGTAATGTTTTTACCACTTTAATGGCTAGCATGCCAATTTCTCGATTTTAGCAACTTAACAAGGTCCAAATCTTTTCCATCCTCCTTGCATGTATCACATACTCATTTATATACTACCAACATGTCACGACCCGAACCGGGGCCCGTGACTGGTGCCTTACCCCGGGCACCCTAGTGATACAACATCAGAGAAAATCAGCGGAAATAAAAACATGAACATGAAACAAGAGATATGATAAAAACAAAGCAACCAAAGGTTGCTTGTGCGTATATATATACGAGCGATATCCTTTATGTCACGACGATTTCGGCCCGTGGTCGTGCCTTACCGGCACCCTAGTGATACAACATCAGAGTAATCGGAACATAAACGATACAAGACATATTATGAAATATGAAACAATAACTGAGAAAACTTGCCTTTGGCATATATATAAACAACAACTTTTTTAACATGAGCAGCTTTAATCCTTTTACAAACCCCGCCACAACAAGATACTGCACCTACGAATGATATTACAACAACGACGACGGGGCCCGCCATACTCGAATGTAAGCACCTACAACAACAGGGACTATACGAAGATAAGCCTCCGAGAAACGGAGCTTTCAACCCAATGCGTGACCCTAAGAGCGAGGATCAACGATCGTGTACCTTTACTGCGGCATGAACGCAGCCCCAAGGAGGTCGATAACAGTGAGTATGTGAAATCGAAATAAATCAGAAATGAAATCAGTAGTCTATACAAAGCAGAGACATGTATGATAACCAAACTACGATTCTGATAAATAAGCGATCATGTCAAGTTAGGGACTCACGCCTCAAAGTCATCACAATAAAACCGTGACGGTAAATGCGAAGGCATAGCCGACTACTAAGACCATCGCATTCACAAATGCCATAAAGCGTATCACGAGGTCTTTCTAGACCGCACTACGATCGGCCGCCATTTGCGCGCAGATCAATGTGCGTGTCTATCCTCGAACTCTCGCACTCCGCATAGGTCACACATGACCGCATAAGGTATTCTCGAATCATGGTCCTAGACCGCCCGAGGTACACCCGTGATCGGGCGCCTTTAACCTTCAGATCCGCCAGCTCCCGCAACCCGCATAGTCTCAAAGACCGCATAGTCTCAACAGACGCAGATAGGAATCCCCGCATCGCTAAATGTTATACCCGTAGTTCCGTGGTATGTATGCGAGGACGCACGCATTTAGAATCACATGTAAAGATTGGAAAGGAAGAAAGAGGCGATTTTTTCCACGGAAAAGTTTCCTGTTTTGTGAAGGAAAAAGGTTCGTTAATGGGAATGGATTCCCAGTTTGGTATTCGGACTTCCGGAATATTAGAGAATTATGGAATTTTATTTTCTGAAGTGGTCACGTGGGCCCACGGAGAAATTTACTGGCTTTGTGGGGCCCGCTTTGATTTTGAGATTTTGGCCGTTTGGATATTTTCAAGACGAAATATTTTGATTTAATCGGGGCGACACGTGTCACCCCACGTGGCACCTTTGGGCGAAATATGTTTGTGCACAACACCCTTGCTAGAGTCGTTTTTCGACTAAACGCTTTCACACTTTCGTAGGGAATTTCCGCTATGTCATTTAGTATTTTTGGATTTTTCCGAGAGACGAAACATTTTGGACCAACGAGGGCAACACTTGTCACCTCCAAGTGATGGACTTGAAACGCAATATGGCCGATTGAGTCGCCAACTTGGTCAAGTTGTTGGTAAGATATTTTGTGTGCAAGTTGGCGAGGACACTTGCCCAAATCCTCACCCTACACTTGCCTTGCACTTGTCTTCATCTTGGCCATTGGCCAAGGCTTGACCTATAAATACCTCCCTTCAAGACTAATGCATTCACAAAATTGCCTAAGTCTTGAGAGCCTTCCTCCCTTTTCGCGAGGCCCTCGGCCGAGAGTCCCCACTGGGGTAGGCCGAGGCAGGCACCCCTCCTTTGTGGTGGCCGTGGGTACCCCAGCCTAGTTGCTGTGATAATACCCCTTTGTGGTATAGAAATACTCTCCAAGTATTGTTATAATGCCCAAATTACCTTAGCCTTATACCTTGTCAGATCCTAAGGTTATACCTTACGAAAAGCCCGTAAATACTATTATACTTCCCGTCTCACAAAACCGAAACCCTAGGAAAATCTCCATAGTCCGTTGAGTATTGTGTAAGTTGGTTAGAACTTCTAAGGGTGGTTTAGAGCGTTGGAGCGCCTGAGTCGAGCTAAACGATTGCCCAGATCGACTTTATGCTTGGATAATTATGGGCTTATCGAGGTAATTATCTTGTCCCCTATTGTAATTGGATATTACATGTTGTAGGAGTATATAGTTGAAGTATACTATATAGTGCTGAATCAGAATTACATAGGACGGTATTACAAAGAGACTTGTGTAGTAGTACCGTGATTAGAATTGTACTGCTAGTGGTTAGACGATAACCCCCGTTGGCTTCGATAGCCTACCCGATAGAGAGGAGATCTACGCGTCATGCGGGGAGGTCTGCCAATTTTCCGTAATGTTCTACGATGTTAATAAGCGCTGTGGCCTTATAGGTCAAGTAGTACGTGTGGCGCTCTACTTGGCTTAAGGAGTAGCCGACGGCTTGAGGTACTTCGGAGCATTTTGCTAGTAGTCGATAATCGTCGCGAGGTATGTGAACCTCTTCCTATCTCCTCTAGCATGATATGTGTGAACTATGTAGTACGGTAGACGCATACGTGCTAAATGTATTCGATTGTTTAAAACATAAAGTGTTATAACCGCTTTATGGGAAGTTGGTTATAACAGCTTTATGTAGATAAGAAAACACTTTGTGGTTTTTAAAAGGTAAATGATTTGTTTATAACTGGCTTGATGTGTGATCATAAAGAACTTGAAGTATTTCAAAAGATTTCAAATCGCTTTGAAAGAGAAGTAATACTTGGTTTTGAGAACTTAAGAGTTATACTAGCTTTATGGGAAGTTAGGTATAACGGCTTAAGAACGCTTTTCTCGATTTTGGAAATCGTGATGTATCGACAAACCATCGCAAATACATTAAAAGGAAATGTTTTGAATAATTAAGTATTATTAAAACCAAGAGAAACTTCCATCCGCATAAGCTAAGATGAGACAAAATGATATTTCTAGATCATGGTCATTGTAATAAGATTGTTATAAACAAGAATATCCTACTCACAGATAAGGCTTATGTTTCTCCGATTGTTTAAAAGAGAATTATATTCTTAAATGAATAAAGCTATGAACTACGAAACCTTTCTAAAATAAGAAACGTGAACATTTGAAATTAGGCAAACTTGACGCTTGGAAAATAATGTTGTTACTTGATTTTACAAAGGTAAGAGTTTTGGTTTTCTTAAAAGGATAGTCACTCTATTTTTATACTACGTATCAGGTGACTTATGTGAAAGAAACTGATCTTTTAAAGATTTAATGTGAAGTACTTTGGGGTTAGATAATTCGAACTTGTTAGTAGAAAGTACCTTGTGTGAATACTTTATTGTATTGGTTGTGTTGGTTGTGATAGCCTTGTAAGACTTTCTTGTTGCTTTGATAAGTAAACGTGTTAGGACGCTACGTGTGTTAGTATCTTGTGATGTTTGTGTGCGGGTTTCTTGATTGTGCTTATTAACTATCGATCGTTATGATAGTATTGTGGCATTCATCTCGAGATGATTCCGGTTAAGTCGCCTCCACGCGGGTAGACTCAAAGTGGTCGATGGACCTATGATTCGAGAATACCTCACGCAGTCCCGGCCGCGCGAACTACGAGTTCCGTGTTAGTGTACGCCCTTTACGGGCACGCGGTCCTCAGGCTACGCGGATCGAAGTCGGTGATTTACGCCGGGAGTAGCTACCTCGATGCGGGGATGCCACGCGGCCGATGAGATTGGCCTACGCGAGTCGCGGAAGTTCCAGGACTAGACGCGACATTAGATATCGCGCAAGTGGCCGCTTTGATCATGTGACGATGCAGACAGATCTTATGATACGATTCATGACCTTGTTGGTACCGCTGGTGTTAGTAGTCGGCTATGCCTTCGCATTTACCCCCGCACGGTGTTATTATGGCACGTGGGACTCGTGTTCATGTGTGTTCCTTGGAACTTTTATATCATAAATCCGCCAAGAATGAGGAAATGTGTCCCACGCACGATTGATGTTGGGCGTGAGACCCATCGTTATGTTCTTTGGTGATAACTGAGGCGCGAGTCCTCGACTTGATATGATCGCTTAGTTATTGTAAAATCGTAGTTTGGTTATCATACATGTCTCCCGCTTTATAGACTATTATGATTTCATTTGCAGATTTTTAGTTTCACATACTGCACTGTTAATCGACCTCCTTCGGGCCGCGTTCATGCCGCAGTTGAGGTACACCGCCGGTCCTAGCTCTCGTGGTCACAGCGTTTGGGAAGCTCCGTTTCCCGAGGCTTATCACTGGTGTAGTCCTCGTCGTAAAGTGTTTACATTCGTGGTTTGGGCCCCGCCCCGCCATTGTTGTCATATCATTTCAGAGGTCAGAGTAATCACAGCAAGTGGTTTGTAAAAGGATTAAACCGTTTCTTTTGTAAAAGAGGTTATTTATATACGCCAAGGCAAGTTTTCTGCATTATTGTTTTATATTTCGTTATCTCATGTTGTTGTTTTATGTTCACTGATTACTCGATGTTGTGTCACTAGGGTGCCCGGTAGGCACCACCACGCCCGCCGGTCGTGACAAAAGTGGTATCGTGAGCGCTTAATCCTCGGAAAGTGTCTACGCATCAGATTCAAGAAGTCTTGATTATCGGTGTGCGCACCACATCAATAATCGTGAGGCTATAGGATATTTAGGATTGGTTTCTATTCTTCTCACTCGAGATCGTGCCTTAGAGCCGTGTTGTAAGTTGAACCTCCGACGAAATCCTTTCCTTATCGTTATGCCTCCGCAGGCAACCCGCCTGTGAGGCGCGCAGCGGCGAGTCGCGAGTAGAGTTCAGAGGGTGGCGAGGGCACAGGCCAAATCATTACCTAGGGTAGTGCTTCATTCGGGGATTTCTGCGACGTCACTAGCCCCAGCAGAGTTTTAGCACGGCGACGGCAGCTCCATCGCGCCATGATATGTGAACCTTCGGGCCCACGATCGAACCGAGAGTATAGATTGCAAGAGACAACCTTGTTACTAGCTATGGATTTGGCTACCAGAGAGTACCGATGTATCGCGAGTCTTGATGACTACCTAAGAAAGGGATGTGCAAGAGTAATTCTTCAGTTGGGCTTGAGCATGGCCTGTACGCCATGCGCAGCAGCCGAGAAACGAGAGATCGACGGGTTAACCAGGGACAGCAGAAGAGGGCCAGAGCAGCAAGGTCCTTCGGTAACTTTCAGGGTGAGTATGCCTTAAGTGCTATGTTCTGATAGCAGTGTGTTAGTTGTGATTAGAAATCATGGTGGGTTAACCGAGTAAGATTTTGGGGATAGAAGGTGTGAGCCTTAGAGTGTTATACGTAAAGACCTTAGAGGTAAGGCCATCTCGAGAAAGGTGTAGTGTTATGTTTGACCCTTATAGGAGTGCATAGTGCACGTGAGCTATGTTCGTGGGATAAGTCCCTGAGTAGCATGATTTGAAAGAAGGTAGTCGAGCTAAGAAGACCGCCAGGTTTTCGTAACGTGTTTAGTAAGATTGTTCCTTCGGGGAGATGGTATTTGCGCCTTGCCAGTCGTGGTTGAGGCTACGTGACGGTCAACCCGCGTAGGTTTGGTGGTGGGTCAGTTGTGGTGGTCCTCTTTGTGTTAGGGTCGCGAGGTGTTAGGCCCATGTTTAGTTAGCCGCGTGCAAGTTCGTGGACGTTGCTCGACCGCTGGTCGGGCCGACGGGGCACTTATCGTGTTCTTCGGTCGTGGTCGCTCTCGGCAAAGGTTGATGTTATCCGAAAAGGTTGTGAGGTTGCACGGGTGCCTACCTTCACCTTATGCCGACAATGGAGCCTGTGGTACTACCGCTTTCTTCTCGGGAGTTTGTACCAGCAGGGCTAGAACTCAGTGAGTCTCCTCAGACGCATTCGCCCCGCCGTTGTTTTGATTTCGCGGGTAGCCGAGGATCGTTGTTCCGGTTGGGGGAGTGTTTAAGCTACCATTTCGTTGTTCGGATGTCGCCTTGTGACGCCTTGTAGGGCGTAAATGCAAGTCACGGCCGATTGGTTCGATGTTGCGTGGTTCAGATAGTTGGTTCAGCTTGTTCCACAGATCGCGATAAAGCGAAGCTTGTCTAGAAGAAGTTCCGACACCGGAGGAATCGTATGATAATCGCGACGACGCCAGAGTTCGTGCGACGGTCGGTCTTCTTGAAAGTACCACCCGATGAGTGTGACGAGTTTTGGAAACGAAGGAACTTAGCCCGAGTTACTTGGGCCGCGTGAGTTCATGTGAAGAATAGGCCGATTGCCTATATGTTAGCATTTGCCGTCCGACTTAGGAAGGACGTCCGGTCTTTTCAGATTGTTATGTTCGGAAAGTATCGAAGATCCATCCGTAATGTTCCCGCTAATGATGACCACGTTAGAGATAGTAACCCCAGTTTTGATACTAAAGCGATCGTAAATGTGGTAGCACTGAGCGCACGGCCTTGTGATCGTGACGCAGCCGCACCATTTGTTGGGTCGTCGAGCAAGGCTCGCGACAAAGTGACAAAGTAGTATTATTTGTGGTGATGTTAGAGGTGTTTCTCGTGGACTTAGATGTAAGTTTTGCGCAGTGTTTCCATGGCCGTGTATGGCAGATTGTTTCGTAAGTATAGTAGTGAAGACTATACCGGCGCACGCTTGTTTTGAGACTTAGAAGGAACATTCTGACGAATGTTTCTGGCGGGAAGAATGTTATACCCGTAGTTCCGTGGTATGTATGCGAGACGACGCATTTAGAATACGCACGTAAAGATCGAAAGGAAGAAAGAGGCGATTTTTTCCACTAAAAGTTTCCGCTTTTTGTGAAGGAAAAGGTTCGTTAATGGGAATCGATTCCCAGATTTGGTATTCTGACTTCCGAATATTAGAGAATTATGGAATTTTATTTTCTGAGTGGTCACGTGGGCCCACGGAGAAATTTACGCTTTGTGGGGCCCGCTTTGATTTTGAGATTTTGGCCGCTTTGGATATTTTCTAAGACGAAATATTTTGATTTAATCGGGGCGACACGTGTCACCCCCACGTGGCACCTTTGGGCCGAAATATGTTTGTGCACAACACCCTGTTAGAGTCGTTTTTCGACTAAACGCTTTCACTTTCGTAGGGAATTTCCGCCATGTCATTTAGTATTTTTATGGATTTTTCCGAGAGACGAAACATTTTGGACCAACGAGGGCAACACTTGTCACCCTCCAAGTGATGGACTTGAAACGGCAATATGGCCGATTGAGTCGCCAACTTGGTCAAGTTGTTGGTAAGATATTTTGTGTGCAAGTTGCCAGCGACACTTGCCCAAATCCTCACCCTACACTTGCCTTGCACTTGTCTTCATCTTGGCCATTGGTTGGCAAGGCTTGACCTATAAATACCCTCCCTTCAAGACTAATGCATTCACAAAATTGCCTAAGTCTTGAGAGCCTTCCTCCCTTTTCGCAGGCCCTCGCCGAGAGTCCCCACTGGGTAGGCCGAGGGTAGGCACCCCCTCCTGTGGTGTGGCCGGGTACCCCTAGCCTAGTTGCTTTCGTGATAATACCCCTTTGTGGTATAGAAATACTCTCCAAGTATTGTTATAATGCCCAAATTACCTTAGCCTTATACCTTGTCAGATCCTAAGGTTATACCTTACGAAAAGCCCGTAAATACTATTATACTTCCCGTCATGTCACAAAACCGAAACCCTAGGAAAATCTCCATAGTCCGTTGAGTATTGTGTAGAAGTTGGTTAGAACTTAAGGGTGGTTTAGAGCGGTTGAGCGCTGAGTCGAGCTAAACGATTGCCCAGATCGACTTTATGCTTGGATAATTATGGGCTTATCGAGGTAATTATCTTGTCCCCTATTGTAATTGGATATTACATGTCAGAGAGTATATAGTTGAAGTATACTATATATAGTGCTGAATCAGAATTACATAGACGGTATTACTGAGACTTGTAGTAGTACCGTGGATTAGAATTGTACCGTTAGGTTAGACGATAACCCCCCGGTTGGCTCGATAGCCTACCCGATAGAGAGAGATTTACGCGTCATGTGAGGTGCCGAATTTTCTGTAGAATGTTCTACGATGTTAATGCGCGCGTGGCCTTATAGGTCAAGTACTACGTGTGGCGCGCTCTACTTGGCTTAAGGAGCCGACGGCTGAGGTACTGAGCATTTTGCTATTAGTCGATAATCGTCGCGAGGTATGTGAACCTCTTCCTATCTCCTCTAGCATGATATGTGTGAACTATGTAGTACGGTAGACGCATACTGCTAAATGTATTCGATTGTTTAAAACATAAAGTGTTATAACGGCTTTATGGAAGTTGGTTATAATGACTTTATGTAGATAAGAAAACACTTTGTGGTTTTTAAAAGGTAAATGATTTGTTTATAATCGCTTGATGTGTGATCATAAAGAACTTGAAGTATTTCAAAAGATTTCAAATCGCTTTGAAAGAGAAGTAATACTTGGTTTTGAGAACTTAAGAGTTATACTAGCTTTATGGGAAGTTAGGTATAACGGCTTAAGAACGCTTTTCTCGATTTTGGAAATCGTGGATGTGTATCGACAAACCACCGCAAATACATTAAAAGGAAATGTTTTGAATAATTAAGTATTATTAAAACCAAGAGAAACTTCCATCCGCATAAGCTAAGATGAGACAAAATGATATTTCTAGATCATGGTCACAGAATAAGATTGTTATAAACAAGAATATCCTACTCACGATAAGGCTTATGTTTCTCCGATTGTTTAAAAGAGAATTATATTCTTAAATGAATAAAGCTATGAACTACGTAAACCTTTCTAAAATAAGAAACGTGAACATTTGAAATTAGGCAAACTTGGACGTTTGGAAAATAATGTTGTTACTTGATTTTACAAAGGTAAGAGTTTTGGTTTTCTTAAAAGGATAGTCACTCTATTTTTATACTACTGTATCAGGTGACTTATGTGAAAGAAACCGATCTTTTAAAGATTTAATGTGAAGTACTTTGGGGTTAGATACCCGAACGTGTTAGTAGAAAGTACCTTGTGTGAATACTTTATTGTATTGGTTGTGTTGGTTGGTGATAGCCTTGTAAGACTTTCTTGTTGCTTTGATAAGTAAACGTGTTAGGATGCTACGTGTGTTAGTATCTTGTGATGTTTGTGTGAAGGGGGTTCTTGATTGTGCTTATTAACTATCGTTATGATAGTATTGTGGCATTCATCTCGAGATGATTCCGGTTAAGTCCTCCACGCGGTAGACTCAGCGTCGATGGACCTATGATTCGAGAATACCTCACGCAGTCCCGGCCTGGCGCGAACTACGAGTTCCGTGTTAGTGACGCCCTTTACGGGCATGCGTCTCAGGGCTACGCGGATCGCGGTCCGTGACGACGCCGGGAGTAGCTACCGATGCGGGACGCCACGCGGCCGATGAGATTGGCCTACGCGAGTCGCGGAAGTTCTGTGACTAGACGCGCACATTAGATATCGCGCAAGGGCCGCCTTTGATCATGTGACGGTTCAGACAGATCTTATGATACGCTTCATGACCTTGTTGGTACCGCTGGGCAGTAGTCGGCTATGCCTTCGCATTTACCCGTGCACGGTGTTATTATGGCACAGTGGGACTCGTGTTCATGTGTGTTCCTTGGAACTTTTATATCATAAACCGCCAAGAATGAGGAAATGTGTCCCACGCACGATTGATGTTGTGGCGTGAGACCCATCGTTATGTTCTTTGGTGATAACTTGAGGCGCGAGTCCTCGACTTGATATGATCGCTAGTTATTGTAAAATCAGAGTTTGGTTATCATACATGTCTCCCGCTTTATAGACTATTATGATTTCATTTGTGATTTTTAGTTTCACATACTGCACTGTTGCCAGATCGACTCTCCCGGGCCGCTCATGCCGCAGTTGAGGTACACCGCCGCCGGGTCCTAGCTCTCGTGGTCACGTCAGCTGGGAAGCTCCGCTCCGAGGCTTATCACGCGTAGTCCCCGTCAGTAAGTGTTTACATTCGTGGTTTGGCGGGCCCCGCCCCGCCATTGTTGTCATATCATTTCTTAGGTCCGTAGTAATCGCAGCAAGTGTGGTTTGTAAAAGGATTAAACCGTTTCTTTGTAAAAGAGGTTATTTATATACGCCAAGGCAAGTTTTCACAGATTATTGTTTTATATTTCATTATCTCATGTTGTTGTTTTATGTTCCACGACACTCGATGTTGTGTCACTAGGTGCCCGGTAAGGCACCACCACGGCCCGATTCGGTCGTGACACTAAACACCGAATGATCAATCCTCGAGCTCGTGACTGCATAGTCACAAGGACCGCATAGCCGATAGACCGCATCGGTGGCAAGCCCGGTATAATAAGTCAAGGGGGTAGGTGATATAATAATAGTACAATGGACTTCTTGTTTAGCAACGTAAGCACAAAGAATGACTCCTGCATAACAACCACAAGATACTAACACACGTAGCATCCTAACATGTTTACTTATCAAATCAACAAGAAAGTATTACAAGACTATCACAAACCAATACAATCAAGTTATTCACACAAGGTACTTTCTACTAACAAGTTTGGGTATCTATCCCCAAAGTGCTTCACACATTAAATCTTTAAAAGATCCGCTTCTTCCCATAAGTCACGCAATACCCGTAGTATAAAATAGAGTGACTGTTTTTTAAGTAAACTAAAACACTTACCTTTGTAAAATCAAGTAACAACATTATTTTCCAAACGCTCAAGTTTGCCTAATTTCAAATGTTCACGCTTTCTTATTTTAGAAAGGTTTCGTCGTTCATAGTCTTATTCATTTAAGAATATAATTCTCTTTTAAACCATCTAAGAAACATAAGCCTTATGTGTGAGTAGGATATTCTTGTTTATAACAATCTTATTACAACAGCCATGATCTAGGAAATATCATTTTGTCTCATCTTAGCTTCTATGCAGATGGAAGTTTCTACTGGTTTTATTAATACTTCATTAATCAAAACATTTCCCTTTATCAACGCTGCAGTGGTTTGTCGATACACATTCTGATTTCCGAAATCAGTAAAACATTATCCTTTTTAAAAATCAAGTACTCATTACTCACGAATGAGGTTTCACACAAAATGCATTGATTAAGTTAAGTCTCTTATCTTACAAGATCAAGTCTCTTAACTTCTAAAATAAATCATTCGTTTTATCTCTCTTAAGCCGTTATACCTAACTTCCCATAAAGCTAGTATAACTCTTAAGTTTTTTAAAACCAAGTATTACTCTTCTTTAAAAATGCTTCTTAATTCTCTTGAACTATTTCAAGATTATTATTATTCGCTTAAGTCAAAAGACATTGCCGTACAACCACGTTCAATTAACACACGACGCCTACCGCTACATAGTTACACACATATCATGCTAGAAGCGATAGGAAGAGGTTCACATACCTCGCGACGATTATCGACTATTAGCAAATCGCTCCACGGCTATAACCCGACTAGCCTGGTCCACCTTCTCAAGTAGCACATGCTACTCGCAGAACATTCAACCTATACAGGTTACACAAGTCTATCAAAGTCTAGACTACACAAGTCTACTGTAATACAGTCCTATGTAATTACAGTTCAGCTCTCTTCTTTAAATTCAGGCTTAAGTCCAAGGACATTGCCACAACACTAAGTTCAGTACTATATATAGTATACTTCAACTATATATTCCTACAACATGTAATATCCAATTACAATAGGGGGACAAGATAATTACCTCGATAAGCCCATAATTATCCAAGTATAAATGTCGATCCTGGGCAACGTTTAGCTCCAACTCCGAGCGCTCCAACCCGCTCTAAACCACCCTTAGAAGTTCTAACCAACTTCTACACAATACTCCAATGGACTATGGAGATTTTCCTGTGGTTTCGGTTTTGTGGACCGACGCGAAGTATAATAGTATTTCTGGGCTTTTCTTATAGGTATAACGTTAGAATACTACAAGGTATACGGCTAAGGTAATTTGGGCATTATAACAATATTTGGAGAGTATTTCTACACCACAAAAGGGGGTTATTTTATGAAAACAACTAGGCTAGGGGGGGTACACTCGCTAGCACCACAGAGGGGGTGCTCGCCACAAGGGAGGCCCTACGAACTCAACACAAGTGAGGGAGAAGGAGAGCTTTCAAGACTTAGGCAAATTTATGGATGAATTAGTCTTCAAAGGGTGGGTATTTATAGGTCAAGTGAAGGCCAACCAATGGCCAAGATCTTGCCAAGTGCAAGGCAGTGTAGGCCAAGATTCACCCATGTGTCCTTGACCAACTAACACACAAAAATATCCTACCAACTCCCTTAACCAACTAGGCCAATTCGCCCAACCTCCCTTTACCGCCCATTCACGTCCGCCAATGAGAGGGTGCCAAGTGGCGCCCTCTTGTTGGCCCAACACGTTTCGTCTCTCGGAAAAATCCGTAAAAATTAAAAATGACATAGCCGGAATTTTCCCTACGAAAGCTGTGAAAACGTTCCGTCGAAAAACGACTCTAATCGGGTGTTGTGCACAAAAATAATTCGGCCAAGCCTATTCTCAAGTTCGAAATTCTACGCACGTCCCTCGCACATACTGAAATACTTGTATAACATTCTCCTTCCTTAGAAACATTCGTCCCGAATGTTCCTTCTAAGTCTCAAAACAAACGCGCGCCGGTATAGTCTTCACTGCTATACTTGCGAGAACAATCCTGCCTCATATGGCCACAGAAACACCCGCGCAAATACCTCCATCCAAGTCCACGAGGAAACACCTCTAACATCACCACAAATACCTCTCCCCGGGGTCTAAAATATACTTCCGTCGTGACCTTCTCTTTACAAAAGAAATGATCACATCAATGCTCGCCATACATGCTCGCTTCTTCCCGATACCACTTTTGTCACTTTGCCGCGAGGTTCTAGTGTCACTCCGGCGACCCAACAAATGGTACCGGACTACATGCGATCCCTGAGGATGTCGTACACTTCTTGTACCCTCGAACTCTTACCACATTTCGACATCGCTTCGCTTCCAAAACTCGGGGTTACTATCTCTAACGTGGTCATCATCAACTGGGAACACTCTGGATGGATCTCCGATTTCCTTCTCGAACATAACACGAAAGACTGGACGCACTACCTCCCAAGTCGGACGGCAAATGCTAACATATAGGCAACCTGGCCTATCCCTCATATGAACTCAAAAGGCCCAAAGTAACTCGGGCTAAGTTTCCTCTTACACCCTATCCGTGGTACCTTGAAGACCGACCACCAACTCAACTCTGGCGTCGTCGCCGATAATCCGCATGATTCCTCCGAGCTGCCAAAAACCTCTTCTGGATAAGCTTCACCCTATCCACATCCTGCTGAACACGTATGAACCAACTATCTGAACCTTGCCAACGTCGAACCAATCGACCGACAACTTACACTTCCGCCCCTACAAGGCGTCACAAGGCGATATCCGAACACTGAAATGGTAGCTATAAAACACTTCCCCAACAGGAGATAACAATCCTCACAACTACCCCTGAAATCCAAACACTGGCCCGAGGGCGAACGCGATACGGAGACTCACCGAAGTTCCTAACCTCGCTCGTAAAATTTCGAAAGGAACACCAGAACTGGCTCCATCGTCGCTCATAAGGTGAAAGCAGCACCCTGCAGCCTTACCACCTTTCGATATATCATCACCGCCGAGTAAATGGTCCCGATCAAAACACGATGGGCTGCCCCATCGCCCGACCATCGTCGAACGCATCCACGAACTCAGACTGGTTAACTAAACTGGGCCTAACACCCGCTGACCCTACCCCAAGGCGGGACCACCACAACCAGACCTCACCATCAAACATGTCGCGTTTGACCCACAACGTGGCCTCGACCCGACCCTGCGCAAAATACTATCTCCTCAGAGGAAAAATCTCACTAAACACGCTACGAAAACCTAGCGGCCTTCTTAGCTCAACTACCCTCTTTCATTTCATAATACTTAGTGACCTATCCCAAACATAGCTCACGTGCACTATGCACTCCGATAAGGATCAAACATAAACACTACACCTTTACTCGAGATGGCCTTACCTCTAAGGTCTCTACGCATAAAACTTTAAGGCTCACACTTTCTATCCCCAAATCTTACTTGGTTAACTAACCAAGATTTCTAATCACAATTTACATAATGCTATCGTAATATAACACTTAAGGTATACTCACCTTACCACACATACTAATCCCTGCAGGTTAAAGATCTATCTGAATTCATCGCTTCACTCCCTTAGTCGTTCTAATCAAACTCGCCCGCAGGCGCATAGCTAAGGTGACGAACTACCCACCTGCAGATCAAGGCTAAGTCCTCCTACCAGACACTCTTTCGACATCGACCGACGGTCATAGGTACAACAAGTACCAACTAAAAGACGACATTCCCGATGACGCCCGCCACATCGTGAACCGGAAGCCCCGAGTTCGACCAACTCCTCGTGATACCCCGAACGTCCTGAAATCCGTGGAGAACCTCTCTGCACTGGTGGGTGTGCAAATCTAATCCGCTGGCGAGGTGACTCGCCTCGAAAGTTACCAAAGGACCTTGCCGCATGGCCCTCTTCTCGCCCTTCGTTAACCCGCCGATTCTACGCTTTCTACCGATGCGCATAAGCCCGCATACGTGCCATGCTCGCTTCAATCGAAGAACTACTTCGCACAACCTTCGTTAATATTCATCAAGATTCGCGGTACATCGGTATACTGCGTAGCCAAATCCATAGTTAGTAACAGGTCGCCTTGAAATCTATATTCTCTGCTCCTGGCCGCGAAGGCGTTCAAATATCATGGCCGCAGAGGAATCGCCGCCGCGGTTAACCTCTGCTGGGGCTAGTGACGTCGCAGAACTCTCCAAATGAAGCACTACCCTAGGTAAAGATTGGGCCTGTGCCCACGTAACCCTCTGAACTCTACTCGCAGCTCCCTCGGCTGCCTTGCCCTCCTGGGCCCGGGTTGCCCTACGCGGAGGCATAACGATAAGGGAAAGAAATACGTTAGAGGGTCCAACTTACAACACAGCTCTAAGGCACGATCTCAGAGTGAGAAGAATAGAAACCAATCCTAAATATCCTATAGCCTCCTGATTATTGGTGTGGTGCACAACACACCGATAATCAAGACTTAATCGATACTTGCTGACATTTTCCGAGGATTAACTGCTCTGATACCACTTTTGTCACGACCCGATTTCGGGCCCGTGACTGGTGCCTTACCCCGGGCACCCTAGTGATACAACATCAGAGTAATCAGCGGAACATAAACGATACAAGACATATTATGAAATATGAAACAATAATCTGAGAAAAACTTGCCTTTCGGCATATATATAAACAACAGCTTTTTTTTTTTAACATGAACAGTTTAATCCTTTTTACAAACCTTGCCCACAACAAGACTATGCACTTACGAATGATATTACAACAACGACGGACAGGGGCTCGCCATACCCTCGAATGTAAGCACCTACAACAACAGGACTATACCAAGATAAGCCTCGGAGAAACGAGCTTTCCCAAACGTCAATCGTGACCCTAAGAGCGAGGATCAACGATCGTGTACCTTTACTCATGCGGATGAACGCAGCTTCAAGGAGGTCGATAACAAAACGAGTATGTGAAATCAAAATAAATCAGAAATGAAATCATAGTAGTCTATACAAAGCAGAGACATGTATGATAACCAAACTACGCTTAATAAATAAGCAAATGTCAAGTTAGGGACTCACGCCTCAAAGTCATCACAATAAAACCGCACGGTAAGTACGAAGGCATAGCCGACTACTAAGACCTCGCACCACAAATGCCATAAATCAGTATCACGAGGTCTTTCTAGACCGCACTACATGATCGGCCGCCATTTGCCCGCGAGATCAATGTGCGTGTCTATCCTCGAACTCTCGCAGCCCGCATAGGTCACACACGCACCCGCATAAGGTATTCTCGAATCACGGTCCTAGATCGCTCGAGGTACACCCCGCATCGGCGCCTTTTAACCTTCGTATCCGCCAGGCTCCCGCAACCCGCATAGTCTCAAAAGACCGCATAGTCTCAACAGACCGCATAGGAATCCCGCATCGGCTAAACACCCGAATGATCAATCTGGAGCTCTCGCGACTCGCGATAGTCACAAGGACCGTGACAGCCGTATAGACCGCATCAAGGGTGGCAAGCCCTGTATAATAAGTCGAGGGGTAGGTGATATAATAATAGTACAATGGACTTACCGCTTAGCAACGTAAGCACAAAGAAGAATGACTCCCCTTGCATAACAACCACAAGATACTAACACACGTAGCATCCTAACATGTTTACTTATCAAATCAACAAGAAAGTATTACAAGACTATCACAAACCAATACAATCAAGTTATTCACACAAGGTACTTTCTACTAAAAAGTTTGGTTTTCTATCCACAAAGTACTTCACAGATTATATCTTTAAAAGATCCGCTTCTTTCCCATAAGTCACGCAATACGTAGTATAAAATAGAGGATCATTTTTTTAAGTAAACCAAAACACTTACCTTTGTAAAATCAAGTAACAACATTATTTTCCAAACGCTCAAGTTTGCCTAATTTCAAATGTTCACGCTTCTTATTTTAGAAAGGTTTCATGCTCATAGTCTTATTCATTTAAGAATATAATTCTCTTTTAAACCATCTAAGAAACATAAGCCTTATGTGAGTAGGATATTCTTGTTTATAACAATCTTATTACAAAGACCATGATCTAGAAATATCATTTTGTCTCATCTTAGCTTCTATGCAGATGGAAGTTTCTCCGGTTTTATTAATACTTCATTAATCAAAACATTTCTTTATCAACGCCGCAGATGGTTTGTCGATACACATTCCGATTTCCAAATCAAGAAACATTATCCCTTTTAAAATCAAGTACTCATTACTCACGAATGAGGTTTCACACAAAATTCATTGATTAAGTTAAGTCTCTTATCTTACAAGATCAAGTCTCTTAACTTCTAAAATAAATCATTCGCTTTATCTCTCTTAAGCCGTTATACCTAACTTCCCATAAAGCTAGTATAACTCTTAAGTTTTAAAACCAAGTATTACTCTTCTTTTAAAAACAGCTTCTTAATTCTCTTGAACTATTTCAAGATTATTATTATTCTGCTTAAGTCTAAAAACATTGCCGCATAACCACGCTCAATTAACACACGACGCCTACCGCTACATAGTTACACACATATCATGTTAGAAGAGATAGGAAGAGGTTCACATACCTCGCTACGATTATCGAATATTAGCAAATCGCTACACGGCTATAAACCTGCTAGCCTGGTCCACCTTCTCAAGTAGAACATGCTACTCGCAGAAGATTCAACAGATAAAGGTTACACAAGTCTATCAAAGTCTAGACTACACAAGTCTCATCTGAATACACCCTATGTAATTACGTCACTCTCTTCTTTAAATTCGTGCTTAAGTCCAGGACATTGCCACAACACTAAGTTCAAGACTATATATAGTATACTTCAACTATATATTCCTACAACATGTAATATCCAATTACAATAGGGGACAAGATAATTACCTCGATAAGCCCATAATTATCCAAGTATAAATGTCGATCTGGGCAACGTTTAGCTCCAACTCAGCGCCCAACCCGCTTAAACCACCCTTAGAAGTTCTAACCAACTTCTACACAATACTCCAACGGACTATGGAGATTTTCCTAGGGTTTCGGTTTGTGGATCGACGGGAAGTATAATAGTATTTCTGGGCTTTTCGTATAGGTATAACCTTAGAATACTACAAGGTATACGGCTAAGGTAATTTGGGCATTATAACAATATTTGGAGAGTATTTCTACACTACAAAAGGGGGGTATTATATGAAAACAACTAGGCTAGGGGGGGGTACACTCGGCTAGCACCCCTAGAGGGGGGGGGGGTGGGCTCGGCCACAAGGGGGAGGCCCGCGGCCGAACTCAACACAAGGGGAGGGAGAATGAGAGCTTTCAAGACTTAGGCAAATTTATGGATGAATTAGTCTTCAAAGGGGTGGGTATTTATAGGTCAAGTGAAGGCCAACCAATGGCCAAGATCTTGCCAAGTGCAAGGCAAGTGTAGGGCCAAGATTCACCCATGTGTCCTTGACCAACTAACACACACAAATATCCTACCAACTCCTCGACCAACTAGGCCAATTCGCCCAACCCTCCCTTTACCGCCCATTCACGTCCGCCAATGAGAGGTGCCATGGCGCCTCTTGTTGGCCCAACACGCTTGCCTCTGAAAAATCCGTGAAAATTAAAAATGACATAGCCGGAATTTTCCCTACGAAAGTCGTGGAAAACGCTCGCCAAAAACGACTTAATCGGTGTTGCAATAAAAATAATTCGCCAAGCCTATTCTCAAGTTCGAATTTCCTACGCACGCCCTCGCAGACATACTCGAAATACGGTATAACACTTTACAACCCCGCCCACAACAAGATTACAAACTTCTAAGAAAGTGATAACAACTATGACGGACGGGGCCCCGCCATACCCGAATGTACAAGAACCTCTGCACTCGTGGTAACATACCACAAGATAAGCTCCGAGAAACGGGGCTTCCCAATACGCTGAATCGTGATCCTATGAGCGAGATCCACAACCGATGTATTCTACCGCGCATTTAACGCAGCCTCGGCGAGGTCGATAACAGTACCAAGTATGTGAAATCGAATATCAGAAATGAAATCATGATACTATATAAAGCAGAGACATGTATGATAGCCAAACTACGCTTACAACATAAAAGTAGTCATGTCAAGTCGTGGACTCACACCTTGAAGTCATCCTCATGCCCGTGGAACTCCTTCCTCACCGCAGCCTAGGTATAAATCGATGATACGATAACATGTCTCGCCCATCCTACGGGACTCGAGGTGGAATCGTGGAATACATGTCTCGCCCATCCCACGGGACTCGAGCAAGAATCGTGTGGAATACATGTCTCGCCCCATCTCATGGGACTCGATAGAATCAGATGGAATACATGTCTCGCCCATCTCATGGGACTCGATAAGAATCGTGTGGAATACATATCTCGCCCATCTCACGGGACTCGATAGAATCGTATGGAATACATGTCTCGCCCATCTCATGGGACTCGATAGAATCGTTCACAACCAATCACCGCCTCCATCGAGAGACGCGCGGATAGAAATACAAGATTGCACAACAAGGCTATCACACGCAAACATAGGCAAGTTACACACAACTCAAGGTACTTTCATTTTATGTCAAAGTCCGGGTTTTAACCCCAAAGTACTACATACGTTAAATTCTTTTAAAAGATCCATTTCTTTTACAAAGGTCACCCGATACTCGTAGTATTAACATAGAGTGACTAACATTTATAAGTAAACCAAAACACTTTCCTTATTAAAATCAAGTAACAACATTCTTTTCCAAAAGTTCAAGTTTGCCTAATTTCAAATGCTCAAGTCTCTTATTTTTGAAAGATTCCATAGATCATAGTCTTAATCAATTAACGTAATCTCTTTTTAAAACAATTGAGTAACATATGCCTTATGTGTGAGTAGCTTGTTCTTGCTTATAACCATCTTATTAAAGCAGCCATGATCTAGGAAATGTAATACAATTTTGTCTTATCTTAGCTTCTATGCAGATAGAGGTTTCTACTGGTTTTAATATAACTAATTAGTCAATACATTTTCCTTTACTAACGCTGCAATGGTTTGTTCGATACTTATTCTCATTTCCGAAATCAGTAAAACATCAATCTTTTAAAAACCAAGTACTCATTACTCACGAATGAGGTTTCACACTTTTTAACAAAATTCATATCTGTTATACCCCGTATTTCCAGAGTATGTACGTAAGGACGTACGTAGAAAATTTGAACTTGTATAAAAGTGGCTTGGCCGAAATTTATTTGTGCACAACACCCGGTTAGAGTCGTTCGACTAAACGCTTTCACAGCTTTTCGTAGGGAAAATTCCGCTATGTCATTTTTAATTTTTGCGGATTTTTCCGAGAGAAAACATTTTGGACCAACAAGAGGGCGCCACTGCACCTCTCATTGGAAGACGTCTTGGGCGGAGTGGACGAATGGGTTGGCTTTTTGTCTTGGAGTTGGTAGGATATTTTGTGGTAGATGGATAAGGTGCACTTGGCAAGATCTTGCCCTACACTTTCCTTGCACTTGGCATGATCTCGCCATCGTCGCCTTGCTAGACCTATAAATACCCCTTTGGAAGACTTCTTCATCCATTCCTAAAATATTTCTAAGTGTTAAATCCTCCTCCCTCCTTAGTGTAGAGTTCGCCAAGAGCCTCCTCCCCTTGGCCGAGAGCCCTCCCCTCCTCGGGTGCTATCCGTGGGTACCCCCTAGCCTAGTTGTTTTCGATAATAATACCCCTCTTGTTAGAAATACTCTCAAAAGTATTGTTATAATGCCCAAATTACCTTAGCCAGATACCTTGTAGTATTCTAAGGTTATACTTATACTAAAAGCCCGTAAATACTATTATACTTCCTTCCGTCACAAAACCGAAACCCTAAGGAAAATCTCCATGGTTAGTTGGAGTAATAAGTAGAAGTTGGTTAGAACTTCTAAGGGTTGTTTGGAGTGGTCGGAGCGCACGAGTAGAGCTAAACCTTGCTCAGATCGACATTTAAACTCTGGATAATTATGGGCTTATCGAGATAATTATCTTGCTTCTATTGTAATTGGAAATTACATGTTGTTAGATTATATAGTTGAAGTATACTATATATAGTAATCAACGTTGTTATCGCAATGTCTTTTGACTTAAGCCCAATAATAAGAAACCTTTTCAAAGAAGAGTACCGAATCAGAATTACATAGATCGTATTACATGAGACTTGTGTAAGCGTTTACTGGGGTAGAATTGTGCACGTCCGATTAGACGTATAACCCTCGGTTGGCTTGGTAGCCGCCCCATAGAGAGGAGATTTACGCTGTCATGGGGAGGTCTTTGCGAATTTTCAGAATGTTCATGATTAGACCTAAATGTTAATGTCGCTGTGGCCTTATAGGTTGAAGTACTACGTATGGCGCGATCTACTTGGCTTACGAGTAGCCGACGGTTGGAGGTACTTGGAGCGCTTTTGCTATTAGTCGATACTGCCGCGAGGTATGTGAACCTCTTCCTATCTCTTCTAGCATGATATGTGTGAACTATGTAGTACCAGAGACGCATACGTGCTAAATGTATTTGATTGTTTAAAACATAAAGTGTTATAACGCTTTATGGGAAGTTGGTTATAATACTTTATGTTGGTAAGAAAATACTTGTGGTTTTTAAAAGGTAAATCGATTTGAACTATAACTGGCTTGTTATGTGTTAATAAAGAACTTGAAGTATTTCAAAAGATTTTTGAATCATTTTGAAAGAAGAGGTAATACTTGATTTTTTTTAGAAAACTTAAGAGTTATACTAGCTTTATGGAAAGTTAGGTATAACGCTTAAGAATGTTTTACCGATTTTGGAAATCGAATGTATCGACAAACCATCGCAGTTAATAAAGGAAATGTTTTTAATAATTAAGTATTATTAAACCAAGAGAAACTTCCATCTGCATAGAAGCTAAGATGAGACAAAATGATATTTCCTAGATCATGGCTTCTGTAATAAGATTGTTATAAACAAGAATATCCTACTCACATATAAGGCTTATGTTTCTCAGATTGTTTAAGGGAGAATTATATTCTTAAATGAATAAGACTATGAACTACGAAACCTTTCTAAAATGAGAAACTTGAACATTGGAAATTAGGCAAACTTGAACATTGGAAATTAGGCAAACTTGAACATTGGAAAAGAATGTTGCTACTTGATTTTACAAAGAGAAGTAATTGATTTACTTTAAAAAGATAATCACTCTATTGTTATATACTACGGGTATTGTGTGACTTTTGTGAAAGTAACATATCTTTAAAGAGTTATCAGATAAAGTACTTGGGGTAAAACCCGATCTCGTTAATCATATAGTAGAAAGTACCTTATGTGTGAATAACATGATTTTATTGGTTTGTGATAGCCTTGTAATACCTTCGTGTTGATTTGATAAGTAATCATATTAGGATGCTACGTGTGTTAGTATTCTGTGATGTTTGTGTAAAAGGGTTTTCCCTTGATTGTTCTTATGTTTTTTAAACGATAAACTGTTATGTTGGTATTATACCACTCACCGTGGTTTCCGGTTAAGTCGCCTCCGACGCGGGTAGACTTCAGCGATGCGGGACCATGATTCGAGAATACCTCGCGGGTCCCGGGCCTATGCGCGAGCTACGAGAGTTCCGTGTTAGCGCGGCCTTTATGGTCACGCGGTCTACGTGACTACGCGGATCGCGAGTCCAGATGTCGGGAGTAGCTACCGACGCGGGTTATACCTCACGCGCCTACGAGATTGGCCTACGCGAGTCGCGGAGTTCTGTGGTCGACGCGCACATTTGATATCATGCGGGCGGCGGCCACTTTGATCATGTGACGGCCAGACAGATATCATGATACGCTTTATGACCTTGTTAGCACTGGTGGTGTTAGTAGTCGCCATGCCTTCGCATTTACCCCGCATCGCTTTATTTGGACACGTGGGACCCGCTGCTCATGTGTATTTCTTGGTGCTTTTCTATCATCGATCACGGCATGAGGAAGGTATTCCACGCATGATTGATGTTGGGCGTGAGACCCATTGTTATATCGAGTGATGACTTTGAGGGCGCGAGTCCCCGACTAGACATGATCGCTATTTATCAGGAATCGTAGTTTGGTTATCATACATGTCTCCCGCTTATAGGCTACTATGATTTCATTTACGATTTTCGCCACATACCTGCACTGCCAGATCGACCTCCTGGGCCGCTCACGCCGCAGTAAAGGTACACCGCCGTTGATCCTCGCTCTTAGGGTCACAGCTGCTTGGGAAAGCTCCGCTTTCTCCGAGGCTTATCTCGCATAGTCCCCTCGTTGTAGGTATTTACATTCGTGGTATGGCGCCCCATCCCGCCATTGTTGTCGTATCATTTTCTTAGAGGTCTGTAGATCTTTGCAAGTGTGGTTTGTAAAAGGATTAAACTGCTCATTTGTAAGAGTTGTTATTTATATATGCCGAAAGGCAAGTTTTCTCAGACACTATTTTGTACTTCATTTGTTTCATGTATGTGTATTATGTTCACTGACACTCGATGTTGTATCACTAGGGTGCCCGGTAAGGCACCACCACGCCCAGTTCGGTCGTGACAAAAGTGGTATCGTGAGCGATTAATCCTCGGAAAGTGTCTACAGACCGTATCTAGTAGTCTCGATTATCGCGTGTTGCGCACCACACCAATAATCGTGAGGCTATAGGATATTTAGGATTGGTTTCTATTTCTTCTCACTGAGATCGTGCCTTAGAGTCGTGGTTGTAAGTCGACCTCTAACGTATTTCTTTCCCTTACCGCTATGCCTCCGCATAGTGGCAACCCGCCCGTGAGGGCAAGGCAGCCGAGGAGCCGCGAGCAGTACAGAGGGTTACGTGGGCACAGCCCAATCATCACCGGAGCGGTGCTTCATTCGGGAGTTTTGCGACGCCACTAGCCCCAGCAGAGTTTAGCACACGGCGCAGCTCCATCGCGCCATGATGTTTGAACCTTCGCCCACGATCGAACAGAATATAGATTGCAAAAAGGCACCCTATTACTAGCTATGGATTTGGCTACCAGAGAGTATACCGATGTACCGCGAGTCTCAAGACTAGCTAAGAGAGGGTTGTGCAAGAGTAATTATTCGCTAGGCTTGAGCATGGCTCGTACGGGCTTATGCGCAATGTGCCAAGAAACGTAGAGATCGACGCGTTAACGAAGCGACGCAAAAGAGGCTGAGTAGCAAGGTCCTTGGTAACTCATGAGGCGAGTCGCCTCACCAGCAGATTAGATTATGCGATCCACCAAGTGCAAAGGTCCTCCACAGGTTCGTGACGCTCGGGTACGCAGGAGTTGGTCGAGCTCCAGAGCTTCCGCTCACGCTACACGCAGTTCCACCACCGGATTCGCTTTTCCTCAAAGATTCACGGTGATGCACGCCATCCCGGGAATGTCATCTTTTAGTTAGTACTTGTTTTACCTACGACCGCCGTGGTCCGATGTCAAAAGAGTGTCCTCAGGAGGACTTAGCCTTCGTGGATCGATGGGTAGTCGCCACCTTCCTTAGCGGCACTCACGCGGCAGTTTGATTAGAACGACTTAAGGAGTGAGCAAGAGTACGTGTTTATCCTTAACCTCTAGAGATTAGTATGTGTGATAAGCGAGTATACCTTAAGTGTTATATTCTCGATAGCATTGTGTAAATGGTGATTAGAAATCACGCGGTTAACCGAGTAAGATTTTGGGGATAGAGGCGTGTGAGCCTTAGAGTTTTATACGCAGAGACCTTAGAGGTAAGCGCCATCTCGAGTATAGACGATGTTTATGTTTGACTTTATCGGAGTGCATTGCGACGTGAGCTATGTTTGTGGATAAGTCCCCGAATAGTGTGGGATGGAAGAGGTAGTTGAGCTAAGAAGACCGCTAGGTTTTCGTAACGTGATTAGTAAGAGTTTTTCTGTTCGGGAGCTAATGTCTCGCGCACGTTGCGGGTCGAGGCCACGCTGCGGGTCAACCCGCCGCATGTTTGGTGCGGGGTCGGTTTGTGATGGATCCGCGCGTGGTAGGAGTCACGAGGTGTTAGGCCCGAGTTTAGTTAACCAACGTATGAATTCGTGGACGATTCGACCAAAGAGTCGCCGGCGAGGTCACCGCCTTGTCTTCAGCAAAGACCGCTTACTCGGCAGGTTATGCGAGATGATATATCGTAAAGGTTGTAAGGCGTCGCACGGCGTGCCTACCTTCACCTTATGGCGCAAATGGAGCCAGGTACTACTGCTTTTGGTTTCGAAGTTTTTACCAAGCAGGTTAAGAACTCAAAGTGAGTCTCGACCGCATTCGCCTCGCCGCGTGGATTTCGTGGTAGTCGGGGATTGTTGTCTCTGTGGAAGGAGTATTTAAGCTACCATTTCGGTTCGGATGTCGCCTTATAAAGCCTTGTAGGGCGGATGTGTAAGTCGCGGCCGATTGGTTCGATGTTGGCAAGATTCAAATAGTTGGTTCGGCTTGTTCCACAGATCGTGGATAGAGTAAAGCTTGTCTAGAAGAGGTTCGCACGGAGAAATCGTATGGATAATCGGCGACGACGCCAGAGTTCGTGCTGACGGTCGGTCTTCGAGGTACCACCGGTTTGGGTGTGACGAGTTTTGGAAAACAGAGGAACTTAGCCCAAGTTACTGGGCCCTTTGAGTTCATGTGAAGAATAGGCCGTTGCTTATATGTTAGCATTTGCCGTCCGACTTAGAGGCAAAGACGTCCGGCCTTTCGTATTGTTATGATCGGAAAGTATCGAGATCCATCCAGAGTGTTCCCGCTAATGATGACCACGTTAGAGATAGTAACCCCGAGTTTTGGAAATCGGGCGACGTAAATGTGGTAAGAGTTCGAGTGTACGACAAATTTCGTGGATCGCACGTAGTCCGCATCATTTGTTGGGTCGCCGAGTGACACTAGAACCTCGCGCAAAGTGACAAAAGTGGTATCGGAAGAAGCGAGCATGTATGGCGAGCATAGATGTGATCATTTCTTTGTAAGGAGAAGGTGCGAAGGAAGTATATTCTAGACCCCCGGAGAGAGGTGTTTGAGGTAATGTTAGAGGTGTTTCCTCGTGAACTTGGATGGAGGTATTTACGCGGATGTTTCTGTGGCCAGGTGTGGCAGGATTGTTCGTAAGTATAGTAGTGAAGACTATACTGGCGCACGTTTGTTTTGAGACTTAGAAGGAACATTCGGGACGAATGTTTCTGGCGAGGAGAATGTTATACCGTATTTCCGCAGTATGTACGTAAGGACGTACGTAGAAAATTTGAACTTGTATAAAAGTGGCTTGGCCGAAATTTATTTGTGCACAACACGGTTAGAGTCGTTTCGACTAAACGCTTTCACACTTTCGTAGGGAAAATTCGCTATGTCATTTTTAATTTTGCGGATTTTTCCGAGAGAAAACATTTTGACAACAAGAGGGCGCCACTTGGCACCTCTCACTGGAAGACGCTTGGGCGTGGAGTGACGAATGGGTTGGCTTTTTGTCTTGGAGTTGGTAGGATATTTTGTGGTAGATGGATAAGTGCACTTGGCAAGATCTCGCCCTACACTTGCCTTGCACTTGGCATGATCTTCGCCATTGGTTGGCCTTTGCTAGACCTATAAATACCCCCTGGAAGACTTCTTCATCCATTCCTAAAATATTTCTAAGTGTTAAATCCTCCTCCTCCCCTTAGTAGAGTTCGGCCAAGAGCCTCCTCCCCTTGGCCGAGAGCCCTCCCCTCCGGGTGCTAGCCATGGTACCCCTAGCCTAGTTGTTTTCGTGATAATACCCCTCTTGTTAGAAATACTCTCAAAAGTATTGTTATAATGCCCAAATTACCTTAGCCAGATACCTTGTAGTATTCTAAGGTTATACTTATACCAAAAGCCCAAATACTATTATACTTCCTTCCACACAAAACCGAAACCCTAAGGAAAATCTCCATGGTTAGTTGGAGTAATAAGTAGAAGTTAGTTAGAACTTCTAAGGGTTGTTTGGAGCTGGTCTGAGCGCACGAGAGTAGAGCTAAACCTTGCTCAGATCGACATTTAAACTCGGATAATTATGGGCTTATCGAGGTAATTATCTTGCTTCTATTGTAATTGGAAATTACATGTTGTTAGATTATATAGTTGAAGTATACTATATATAAGATCGAACGTTGTTATCGCAATGTCTTTTGACTTAAGCTGAATAATAAGAAACATTTTCGAAAGAAGAGTACCGAATCAGAATTACATAGGATCAGACATAAGAGACTCAGGTAGCGTTTACGTGGTAGAATTGTGCACGCCCGGATTAGACGTATAACCCCCGTTGGCTTCGTAGCCGCCCCAACAGAGGAGGAGAGATTTACGCTCATGTGGGGAGGTGCTGCTGAATTTTCTGTAGAATGTTCTACGATTAGACCTAAATGTTAATAAGCGCGTGGCCTTATAGTCAAGTACTACGATGGCGCGATCTACTTGGCTTAAGGAGTAGCCGACGGTTGGAGGTACTGAGCGCTTTGCTATTAGTCGATACTCGCCGCGAGGTATGTGAACCTCTTCCTATCTCTTCTAGCATGATATGTGTGAACTATGTACGGTAGACGCATACGTGCTATAAATGTATTTGATTATTTAAAACATAAAGTGTTATAACGGCTTTATGGGAAGTTGGTTATAACACTTTATGTTGGTAAGAAAATACTTGTGGTTTTTAAAAGGTAATCGATTTGAACTATAACCGCTTGTTATGTGTTAATAAAGAACTTGAAGTATTTCAAAAGATTTTGAATCATTTTGAAAGAAGAGGTAATACTTGATTTTTTTAGAAAACTTAAGAGTTATACTAGCTTTATGGAAAGTTAGGTATAACGCTTAAGAATGTTTTCTTGATTTTGGAAATCGAATGTGTATCGACAAACCATCTGCATTAAAAGGAAATGTTTTTAATAATTAAGTATTATTAAAACCAGAGAAACTTCCATCCGCATGAAGCTAAGATGAGACAAAATGATATTTCCTAGATCATGGTCATGTAATAAGATTGTTATAAACAAGAATATCCTACTCACATATAAGGCTTATGTTTCTCGATTGTTTAAGGAGAATTATATTCTTAAATGAATAAGACTATGAACTACTAAACCTTTCTAAAATGAGAAACTTGAACATTGGAAATTAGGCAAACTTGAACATTGAAATTAGGCAAACTTGAACATTGGAAAAGAATGTTGCTACTTGATTTTACAAAGAGAAGTAATTGATTTACTTTAAAAAGATAATCACTCTATTGTTATATACTACGTATTGTGTGACTTTTGTGAAAGTAACATATCTTTAAAGAGTTATTGTATAAAGTACTTTGGGGTAAAACCCGATCTCGTTAATCATATAGTAGAAAGTACCTTATGTGTGAATAACTTGATTGTATTGGTTTGTGATAGCCTTGTAATACCTTCGTTGATTTGATAAGTAATCATATTAGGATGCTACGTGTTAGTATTCGTGATGTTTGTGTAAAGCGGGTTTTCCTTGATTGTGCTTATGTTGTTTAAACGATAAACCGTTATGTTGGTATTATACCACTCACCGTGTTTCCGGGTTAAGCCGCCTCCGACGCGGGGTAGACTCAGCGTCCGGGACCATGATTCGAGAATACCTCACGCGGTCCCGGGGCCTGCGCGAGCTACGAGAGTTCCGTGTTAGCGCGCCTTTATGGTCACGCGGTCTATGCGCTACGCGATCGCGAGTCGGTGACGACGCCGGAGTAGCTACCGATGCGGGTTATACCTCACGCGCCTGAGATTGGCCTATGCGGAGTCGCGGAGTTCTGTGGTCGACGCGCACATTTGATATTGCGGGCGGCGACCAACTTTGATCATGCGACGGCTGCAGACAGATATCATGATACGCTTTATGACCTTGTTAGTATCGGTGTTAGTAGTCGGCCATGCCTTCGCATTTACCCTCAGATCGCTTTATTTGGACACGTGGGACCGCTGTTCATGTGTATTTCTTGGTGCTTTTCTATCATTGATCGCCAAGTGGCGGAAGGTATTCCACGCATGATTGATGTTGTGGCGTGAGACCCATTGTTATATCGAATGATGACTTTGAGGGCGAGTCCCCGACTAGACATGATCGCTTATTTATCAGGAATCGTAGTTTGGTTATCATACATGTCTCCCGCTTTCTATAGGCTACTATGATTTCATTTACGATTTTCAGGCCACATACTCTGCACTGTTATCGACCTTCTGGGCCGCGTTCATGCCGCAGTAAAGGTACACCCGCCGTTGATCCTCGCTCTGTGGTCACAGTCATTGCTGGAAAGCTCCGCTTCTCCGAGGCTTATCTCGTATAGTCCTGTCGTTGTAGGTATTTACATTCAGGGTATGGCGGCCCCGTCCCGCCATTGTTGTCGTATCATTTTCTTAGAGGTGCAGTAGTATCTTTGTGGGCGAGTTTGTAAAAAGGATTAAACTGCTCATTTGTAAGAGTTGTTATTTATATATGCCGAAAGGCAAGTTTTCCTCGACATCGCTTTGTACTTCATTTGTTTCATGTATGTGTATTATGTTCCGCTGATTACTCTGATGTTGTATCACTAGGGTGCCCGGGGTAAGACACCAGTCACGGGCCCAGGTTCGGGTCGTGACAATATCAAGTCAATTAAGTCAAGTCTCTTATCTTTCAAGATCAAGTCTCTTAACTTCTAAAATCAATAAACCATTCTATTACTTACATAAAGTCGTTATAACTAACTTCTCATAAAGCTATTATAACACTATATGTTTTAAACCAACCAAAACTCGTTTAGCACACGACGCTCACCGTACTACATAGTTCACAACAATCATGCTAGAAAAGATAGGAAGAGGTTCACATACCTCGCGACGATTATCGACAAATAGCAAAACGCTCCAAGTACTTCAACCTGTCGGCTACTCCTTAAGCCAAGTAGATCACGCAACACGTAGTACTCCACTCCTAAAATGGTCATAGTACTTCTATCAAACATTTCTTACCATTGAAGACTTATACCAATAAAAAGCCCTCTAATTCTACGGAAAATTGGGCAGCACTTCCCCCGTTGTTACTCACTTTTCCATCTTTCTCCAAGGCCCGAATAACCGTAATTATATGCCATATATAAGGCCTAATAATTAAACAACATAAAGAAGAGGATTACACGCCCAAACGGTAACGCGGTTTACTATCACGCCTTCATAATAACAATAAGTAAAAGAAGGGGATTACGCGCCCAACCGGTAACGCGGTTTACTATCACGCCTTCATAATAATACAATACAATAATTAAAAAGGGGATCACACGCCCAAACAGAACGCGATTGAACAATCTTCCCCTTAACAGAAATGTAAATACAGTCCAAAGTAAATACAGTCCTTAAGTTGGGGTTCTTGGCCAACTTTGTCC
The DNA here is from genome assembly GCA_029844215.1 of Przewalskia tangutica. Lineage (NCBI taxonomy): Eukaryota > Viridiplantae > Streptophyta > Magnoliopsida > Solanales > Solanaceae > Przewalskia > Przewalskia tangutica. The sequence continues at coordinate 75,363,094 of CM056727.1, forward strand.
ATTTTACTTATCAAATTACTTCATTAGTCATCCAACTTATATTCCATCTTAATATAAGTTATAGTTACTTGTTAAATACTTCTTCACAATTAAGGTACGTTTGATACGTTGGATACGTTTTTACCATTTTAATGGCTAAAAGCCAATCCTTTCTTTTAACAAGTTAACAAGATCCAACTCTTCCAAACTTTACTCCATATATTATATATTCCATAATATACTTATAATATATGTATAATAACCAATTCACAAAGAGGTTTAAGTTTCACTACCTCAAATAGCCCAAGAATATCCAAGTTCTTAAAGTCGCTCCAAGCAAGTCTTAGCTCCAAATCTTTACGTTCCAATCCGCTACAAGCAACCCATATAAGCTCCTAACCAACTTCTCTTCAAGATTCAACTCCAAAAAGTGAAGAACACTTAGGGTTTCCAACTAGCAACTTTCGCCAAGGCAACAAATAGAGGTTAGGGTGTGAAATCTTTTCCAACTCTTGGTACACAATCTTCCTAACACCTTAGGGAAGAACACTTAAGAGTTTAAGAATTGTTGGACAAATTTAGGCAAGGAATCATGGAAAAGCCGAGAGCAACAATGGCGGAGAAGGAGGTCTTTCAAGTCTTGAAATGGTTAAGTGTGGAAGATTTCATCAACTAGTAGTGAATAAATAGGACAACCAAGGGCTGGGATGAAGGCAAGTGTGTGGTTGACATTGGGGACAAGTGTGTGTGGGCCCCACAAGCCACTTGTCCAACTAAAATATCTTGCAAGACAAGGCCACTTGTCTTGCCACTTGTCTAGCTCATTTCGGCCAAGAGCCACCTAGGGGGGTGACACGGGGCGCCCTCCTATTCGTCCAAAATATTTCATCTTCCGAAAATATCCCTAATGGCCAAAATCTCAAAACAAAGTGGGCCCACAAAATCGTAAATTTCTCCGTGGGCCCCACGTGACCAATTCGGAAATAAAATCTCATACTTCTCATATAATTCAAGAAGCCCAAATACCAAATCAGGGAATCCAATTCCCATCAACGAACCTTTTTCCTTCACAAAACTCTGAAACTTTTCCGTCGAAAAATCACATCTTTCTTTCTTTCCAAAATTTCGTCGATTCTCGCACGCACGCCCTCACATACATACCACGAACTACGGGTATAACATTCTTCCTTAGAAACATTCGTCCGAATGTTCCTTCTAAGTCTCCAAACGTGCTTGCGTCGCAGATAGTCTCCACTACTATACTTACAAACCGATCATGCCACCAATGGCCGTAATATAACATGTGCGCAAAACTCAAATCCAAGCCAACGAGGAATCACCTCGACGATGTAAAAACAACACCAACTCTCGCTCCTGGTCCAAAGGATACTTCCTTCAGACCTTCACTTCACAAAAATGATCACTTCCATTTCTTAGCACACGCTCACTTCTTTTCCTTACTTGTCGTGACACTTCTAACACCCGAACTCTTTCCAAAGATAATGCACCACACTTCATCATCGCTTGATTTCCAAAACTCGAGTCACTACCTCCAAACTTGGTCATCTCACTAGTTTCAATTCCCACAAAGGCCATCCCGACCTTCACGATCCGATTCTGGTCGAACGATCCACGAACCCGCACGATGGTTACCTAAACGCTGGCCTAGCGCTCGTGATTCTACCACATGGCGGGACCACCGAACTCGACCCCACCACATTCCGCCACGGGTTGACCCGCGAATGGTCCTCAACCCGACCCATAATCGCGCCAAACTCTTGTTTCCGATCCAAACACTCACTAACCAAGTCACGAAACCTAGTGGTCTTCTTAGCTCAACTACCCTCTTATAATTCACACCACTCGTGGACTTATCACACAATTATACCCTCGATACTATGCTCTCCGACAAAGGTCAATCGAACAAAATCTTTTACCCAACTTCCCTTTACTAACCGTGCCTCTAAATCATAATTTAACAAAACGCTATCGGAACATAATACTTAGCACATCATCATATCAACAACGATACCATTTCAGAGGGTAAGAATATACTGTATCAACCGCTTCATTTCCTTCGTCGCTTCTAATCATAATCCTACTGCCGCGCATAGCTATGTAAGGCGAGGAACTCGCCATCGACCGTGAGGTCGCGTCATTCTACTTATCTCTCTTCCAGGACTCTCGTCACATGGCCCTCGACGGCCGCAGTGAAACAAGCACCAAGAAAGACGACACTCCGGGATGACGCCACGCATCGCACACCGAGGGAAACATGAACCCGATCGCTAGAACCCATGTATACCGGTGAACGAAGCCACGAGCTCGATCAGCCTCAATACCCCGAACGCCCCAAGGCGCGAGGACCACTCAGATCGGGCGAAGGTGCATAACTAGCTCGCCGAGGCGTCCGCCGCAAGTTACCAAAGGAACTCGCTGCTCGCCTTCTTTGATCGGTCATTCCGTCACACGACCGAACCGGGCCCGTGGATCGTGCCTTACCCGCACCATGCAGTCATGCATCGTAGAAATCAGCGGAATATAAAGACAATACATGAAACCAATGTAATAAGACAGATGAAATAAGAAGACAGGCTAACCAAAAGCAGTTACCTTCGGATATATATAAATAACAATTTGAGCAGTTACATCCCTTTCTACCACTCGCCCACAACAAGATTACGTAACTCTAAGAATGATACGACAACAATGGCGGCAGGCTTCGCAATACCCCGAATGTAAGTACCTACAACGACAGGACTATACAACCGATAAGCCTCCGAGAAACGGCTTCCCAAACGCCGAATCGTGACCCATGAGCGAGGATCAACATCTGGTGTACCTCTACTGCGGCATGAACGCAGCCCGGCGAGGTCAAGACAACAGTACCAAGTATGTGAATCAAAAATATCAGAAATGAAATCATAGTAGTCTATATAAAGCAGGAGACATGTATGATAACCAAACTACAGTTCACAATAAAGCAGTCATGTCAAGTTAGGGACTCACGCCCTCAAGTCATTACTCAAGTATAACAATGGGTCTCACGCCCACAACATCAATCATGCCCGTGGAATACCTTCCTCACTGCCGGCAGTCCATGATATAAAAGCACCAAGGAATACACATAAACACCAGGTCCCACCTGTGTCATAATAAAACCGTACGGGGTAAGTCCGAAGGCATAGCCGACTACTAAAACCCACAGTACCAACAATGCTATAAAACTGTATCACGAGGTCTTTCTAGACCGCACCACATGATCGAAGATGGCCACTCGCCCGCAGTATCAATGTGCGCGTCTATTCCTGGAACTTACCGCGACTCCGTGATCGGTCACACACAGACCGCGTGAGGTGTTCCTCGACCGAATCACGGTCCTGCATCGCCGAGGTATACCTCGTGACGGCAGTTTTAACCCCGTATCCGTGCGGACTCCGCACTCGCATAGTCTCAATAGACCGCATAGTCCCATGAACCGCATAGGGCATCCCCCGCATCGGGCTAAACACCCGGAATGATCAATCCTGGAGCATACCGCTGCTCCGCATAGTCTCACAGACCGCATAGACCGTATAGACCCACATCAAGGGTGGCAAGCCCTCGGTATAACAAGTCAAGAGGGTAGGTGATATAATAATAGTACAACTGACTTACCGGTTAGCAACATAAGCACAGCAAGAATGACCCCCTTACACAACAATCACAAGATACTAACACACGTAGCATCCTAACATGTTTACTTATCAAATCAACAAGAAAGTATTACAAATGTATCACAAACCAACAAAATCAAGTTATTCACACAAGGTACTTTATGCTAATAAGTTCGGGTATCTATCCCCAAAGTACTTCCTACATTAACTCTTTTAAAAGATCCGTTTCTTTCACAGAAGTCACACAATACCCGTAGTATAAAATAGAGTGACTATCTTTTTTAAGTAAACCAAAACACTTCCCTTTGTAAAATCAAGTAACAACATTATTTTCCAAACGTTCAAGTTTGCCTAATTTCAAATGTTCACGTTTCTTATTTTAGAAAGGTTTCGTAGTTCATAGTCTTATTCATTTAAGAATATAATTCTCTTTTAAACAATCTGAGAAACATATGCCTTATATGTGAGTAGGTTATTCTTGTTCATAATCAATCTTATTAAGCAGCCATGATCTAGGAAATGTAATATCATTTTGTCTCATCTTAGCTTCTATGCAGATGGAGGTTTCTACTGGTTTTAATAATACTTCTTTAATCAAAACATTTCCCTTTATTAACGCTGCAGTGGTTTGTCGATACTCATTCGATTTCAAATCAAGAAACATTATTCCCTTTAAAAACCAAGTACTCATTACTCACGAATGAGGTCTCACACAAAATTCATATTAATTTAATTAAGTCAAGTCTCTTATCTTTTAAGATCAAGTCTCTTAACTTCTAAAATCAATAAATCATTCATTTTATCTCTCTTAAGCCGTTATACCTAACTTCCCATAAAGCTAGTATAACTCTTAAGTTTTTAAAACCAAGTATTACTCTTCTTTCAAAAACAGTTCTTAATTCTCTTGAAATACTTCAAGATTTTTATTATTCGGGCTTAAGTCAAAAGAAATTGCCGTACAACTACGTTCAATTAACACGCGTACGTCTACCGTACTATATATATATTCTTTTAAAATATCATGCTCAAGAGGATAGGAAGAATCACATACCTCGCGACGATTATCGACTATTAGCAAAACGCTCTACGGCTATAACCCGGCTAGCCTTGTCCACCTTTCAAGTAGCACATGCTACTCACAGAACATTCAACCTATAAAGGTTATACAAGTCTATCAAAGTCTAGACTACTTGGTAGATTATTCTTAAGCAGTAGGTTCTCTATTTACGGAAATCAAAAGACTTCCCATCCACAAACTTCATAAGTCTCAGAATACTGATCCCATGTAAGCACTGATCCATTCCTTTTAACATTCTTCTGTATAGTGTAATTACACCAATTCTCTTCTTTATATTCAGCTTAAGTCAAAAGACATTGCCGCAAAAACTATGTTGATTCTATATATAGTATACTTCAACTATATATTCCTACAACATGCAATTTCCAATTACAATAGGGGGACAAGATTATTTACCTCGATAAGCCCAAAATTATCCGAGATAAAAGTCGATCCTGAGCAAGGTTTCGCTCCAACTCCGTGCGCTCCAATTCGCTCGAAGAAATCCTTAGAAGTTCCACACACTTCTACTAAGTACTCCAACCAATTATGGAGATTTTCCTTAGGGTTTCGTTTTTGTGACTGAAGGGAAGTATAATAGTATTTCTGGGCTTTTCGTAGAGGTAACTTTTGGGATACTACAAGGTATAAGGCTAAGGTAATTTGGGTAGGGTAACAACACTTGGAGAGTATTTCTACCAAAAGGGGGGGTATTTATACGAGACAACACCACAAGGGGGGTGTATACCCCTCGGACAACCTCACTAGGAGGGGAGGGGTACTCTCGGCCAAGGGGGAGGGGCTCTCGGCCAAGGGGCCTCACCAAGGGGGGAGGGGGAGGCTAGGACGAGACACTACAAGAGAGGGGGGGGGGGGAGGATTTTTAGACTTAGGAAATTATTTGGATGAAGAAGTCTTCAAAAGGGGGAGGTATTTATAGGTCAAGCAATGGCCAAGATCATGCCAAGTGCAAGGCAAGTGTAGGGTCAAGATTCCCCCATGTGTACCTTATCCATCTACCACACAAATATCACAAAATATCCTACCTACTCCCACTCTCCCTTTTCGTCCAATGCCGCCCCACCATCCACCAATGAGAGGGTGCCAAGTGTTGCCCTCTCGTTGGTCCAAAACATTTCGTCTCTCGGAAAAATCCGCAAAAATAATAAATGACATAGCCGGAATTTTCCCTTCGCAAGTCTTGTAAAACGTTTCGTCGAAAAACGATTCTAATCGGGTGTTGTGCACAAAATATTTTCGGCCAAGTCTACTTAAAGTTCAAATTTTTCTACGTACGTCCTCACGTACATACTCTGGAAATATGGGGTATAACATTCTCCCCTCCTTAGAAACATTCGTCCCGAATGTTCCTTCTAAGTCTCAAAACAAACGTACGCCAGTATAGTCTTCACTACTATACTTACGAGAACAATCCTGCCACACCTGGCCACAGAAATACCTGCGCAAAATACTTACATCCAAGTCCATGAGGAAACACCTCTAACATCACAAAAGCCCTTATCCGAGGTCTAAAATATAAACTTCCTTCGCACCTTCTCCTTACAAAAGAAATGATCACATCTATGCTCGCCATACATGCTCGCTTCTTCCTTTACGTGTCGTACCCTTCTCGTACACACGAACTCTTTCTCATAACTTACCATGTTTCTGTTACTGCATCAATTTCAAAAAAAATAAAATCTCTGGGTTACTACCTCCAACTTGATCATCATAACTGGGAATACTCTGGATGGATCTCCGATACTTTTCCGAGCCTAACAACATGAAGGACCGGACATACAGCCTCCTAAGTCGGACGACAAAAGCTAATATATAGGCAATCTGGCCTACTCTTCACATGACCTGAAAAGGCCCAAAGTAACTCGGGCTAAGTTTCCTCTGTTTTCCGAATCTCGTCACACCATTCCGGGGTGGCACCTTCAAGAAGACCCACCGTCAACATCGAATCAATCGACCGGCAACTTACGCTTCCGCCCCCACAAGGCTTCATAAGGCGACATCCGAATACTGAAATGGTAGCTATTAAAACACTCCCTCGATAGGAGACAACAATCCTTACAGCTACCCCTGAAATCCACACATTGGCCCGAGGGCGAATGCGATACTGAGACTTACCTGAGTTCCTAACCCTGCCTGGTAAAACTTCCAGAAAAAGAAGTAACAGAACTGGCTCCACTGTCTGTCATAAAGTGAAGGTAGGCACCTCGTGCAGCCATACAACCTTCCTGATATAATCGTCTCGCATAACTTACTGCCTAGTACAAGGTTTTGACTAAAAGATAAGACGGGCTGACCTCCTCGGCCCGACTACTGGTCGAACGCATCCACGAACTCGTACGATGGTTAACTAAACTTGGGCCTAACACCCTCGTGACCCTAACACAAAGCGGGACCACCAGAAACTGACCCCACCACCATACAGGCCGCAGGTTGACCCGTAACATGGCCTCAACCCGACCCGGCAACGCGCAAAACACTAGCTCCCCGATCCGGAACAATCTCACTAATCACGTTACGAAAACCTAGCGGTCTTCTTAGCTCAACTACTCTCCTTCATTCACACTACCCAGGGACTTATCCCACAACATAGCTCACGTGTACTATGCACTCCGATAAGGGTCAAACATAAAAAAAATACATCTTTACTCGATATGGCATTGCCTCTAAGGTCCCTATGTATAACATTCTAAGGCTCACACTTTCCCTTATCCCCAATCTTACCCTTTCTATCTAACCATGGTTTCTAACCACAATTTTTCACTTATGTTATCTGAACATAACACTTAAGATATACTCATCTTACACGTACTAATCTCTAGAGGGTTAAGGATATACCTGTATCTACTGCTTCACTCCCCTTAGTCGTTCTAATCAAACCTGCCCCGAAGGGCGCATAGCTAGGGAAGATGATAAACTACCCACCGATCATGAAGGCTGAGTCCTCCTACTTGCATCCCTCCTACTAGGACATCCTTTCGACACATGGCCCTGACGGCCGCAGGTAAAGCAAGTACCAACTAAAAGACGACATTCCCGACGACGCCGCCATATCGTGGAACCTAAGCCCGAGCTCACCAACTCCGCCACCCCCAACGCCCCGAACCCTATGGAGGACCATTACGCACCGTGGATGTGCATAACCAATCCATCGTGAGGCGATTCGCCGAAAGTTACCAAAGGACCTTCATTGCTCGCCTCTTCTCGCCTCGTTAACCCGTCAATCTCTACGTTTCTTGGCTTGCCGCGCATAAGCCCGTACACAGGCCATGCTCAAGCCTAACTGAAGAATTACTTTTGCACAACCCTCTCTTAGATAGTCATCAAGACTCGCGGTATATCGGTATACTCTCTGGTAGCCAAATCCATAGCTAGTAACAGGGTCGCCTCTTTGCAATCTATATTCTCTGTTCTGGCCGCGAATCAAGGGCGTTCATATATCACGGTCGTAGTAGGCATCGCCGCCAGTGCTAAACTCTCTGGGCCGTGACGAGCATAACTCCCGAATGAAACACCACCGGTGATGATCGGCTTGCCTCGTAACCTTCCTGAACTCTACTCAGCCTCTCGGCCGCTTCGCCTCTCTGGGCCCGGTTTGCCCTACGCGAGGCATAGCGGTGGAAAGGAATACGTTAGAGGTCCAACTTACAACACACTCTAAGGCACGATCTCGAGTGAGAAGAATGGAAACCAATCCTAAATATCATATAGCCTCACGATTATTGGTGTGGTGCACAACACACCGATAATCAAGACTCTATCTGATACGGTGCTCAGACACTTTCCGAGGATTAATCGCTCGATACCACTTTTTCACGACCAACCGGGCCGTGGATCGTGCCTTACCCGCACCCCAAAGAGTCATGCATCGTGAGAAATCAGCGAATATAAAGACAATACATGAAACCAATGTAATAAGACAGTGAAATAAGAAGACAAAGCTAACCAAAACGGTTACCTTCAAGATATATATAAATAACAATTTGAGCGAGCTACATCCCTTTCTACCACTGCACACAACAGCATTACTGCACTACTAAGAATGATACGACAACAATGGTGGGACGGGTTCCGCCATACCACGAATGTAAGTACCTACAACGACAGGACTATACCATCGATAAGCTTCCGAGAAACGGAGCTTCCCAAACGCGTGACCCTATGAGCGAGGATCAACATCGTGTACCTACCGCAAAGATGAACGCACTCGGGCGAGGTCAAGACAACAGTACCAAGTATGTGAAATCAAAAATATCGTAAATGAAATCATAGTAGTCTATATAAAGCAGAGACATGTATGATAACCAAACTACGATTCACAATAAAGCGCCATGTCAAGTCGTGACTCACGCCTCAAGTCATTACTCAAGTATAACAATGGGTCTCACGCCCACAACATCAATCATGCCCGTGGAATACCTTTCCTCACCGCGATCCCATGATATAAAAGCACCAAGGAATACACATAAACACCGTGTCCCACTGTGTCATAATAAAACCGCACGGTAAGTCCAAGGCATAGCCGACTACTAAAACCTACGCACCAACAATGCTATAAAATCGTATCACGACGACTTTCTAGACCGCACCACATGATCGGCCGCCACTCGCCCGCAGATCAATGTGCGCGTCTATTCTCGAACTTACCGCAGCTCCGCATAGGTCACACATGCACCCGCATGAGGTATTCTCGAATCACGGTCCTGCATCGCTCGAGGTATACCGCGACGGAGGCTTTTAACCCCGGTATCCGCCGACTCCGCACTCGCATAGTCTCAATAGACCGCATAGTCCTGGACCGCATAGAGCATCCCCACATCGGGCTAAACACCCGAATGATCAATCCTGGAGCATACCGCTGCTCCGCATAGTCTCACAGACCGCATAGGCCGTATAGACCCGCATCAAGGGTGGCAAGCCCTCGGTATAACAAGTCAAGGGGGTAGGTGATATAATAATAGTACAACGGACTTACCGGTTAGCAACGTAAGCACAGCAAGAATGACCCCCTTACACAACAATCACAAGATACTAACACACGTAGCATCCTAACATGTTTACTTATCAAATCAACAAGAAAGTATTACAAGGCTATCACAAACCAACAAAATCAAGTTATTCACACAAGGTACTTTATGCTAATAAGTTCGGGTATCTATCCCCAAAGTACTTCCTACATTAACTCTTTTAAAAGATCCGTTTCTTTCACAGAAGTCACACAATACCCGTAGTATAAAATAGAGTGACTATCTTTTTAAGTAAACCAAAACACTTCCCTTTGTAAAATCAAGTAACAACATTATTTTCCAAACGTTCAAGTTTGCCTAATTTCAAATGTTCACGTTTCTTATTTTAGAAAGGTTTTGTAGTTCATAGTCTTATTCATTTAAGAATATAATTCTCTTTAAACAATCTGAGAAACATATGCCTTATATGTGAGTAGGTTATTCTTGTTCATAATCAATCTTATTAAGCAGTCATGATCTAGGAAATGTAATATCATTTTGTCTCATCTTAGCTTCTATGCAGATGGAGGTTTCTACTGGTTTTAATAATACTTCTTTAATCAAAACATTTCCCTTTATTAACGCTGCAGTTGGTTTGTCGATACTCATTCGATTTCAAATCAAGAAACATTATTCCCTTTAAAACCAAGTACTCATTACTCACGAATGAGGTCTCACACAAAATTCATATTAATTTAATTAAGTCAAGTCTCTTATCTTTAAGATCAAGTCTCTTAACTTCTAAAATCAATAAATCATTCATTTTATCTCTTAAGCCGTTATACCTAACTTCCCATAAAGCTAGTATAACTCTTAAGTTTTTAAAACCAAGTATTACTCTTCTTTCAAAAACAGCTTTAATTCTCTTGAAATACTTCAAGATTTTTATTATTCGCTTAAGTCAAAAGACATTGCCGTGCATAACCACGCTCAATTAACACGCGACGTCTACCGCATTATATATATATATTCTTTTAAAATATCATGCTCAAGAGGATAGGAAGAATCACATACCTCGCGACGATTATCGACTATTAGCAAAATGCTCCACGGCTATAACCCGCTTAGCCTTGTCCACCTTTCAAGAGCACATGCTACTCACGTAACATTCAACCTATAAAGGTTATACAAGTCTATCAAAGTCTAGACTACTCGGTAGATTATTCTTAAGCGAAGAGGTTCTCTATTTACGAAAATCGGGCAAAGACTTCCCTATCCACAAACTTCATAAGTCTCTTTATCTGAATACGCCCTTTGTAAGTAGCCCATTCCTTTTAACATTCTTACAGATAGTGTAATTACAAACCCAATTCTCTTCTTTATATTCGGCTTAAGTCAAAAGACATTGCCGCAAAACTATGTTCATTCTATATAGTATACTTCAACTATATATTCCTACAACATGCAATTTCCAATTACAATAGGGGGACAAGATTATTTACCTCGATAAGCCCAAAATTATCCGAGATAAAAGTCGATCCTGAGCAAGGTTTCGCTCCAACTCCGTGCGCCCACCCGCTCTCCAAGAAACCCTTAGAAGTTCCACACACTTCTACTAAGTACTCCAACCAATTATGGAGATTTTCCTTAGGGTTTCGTTTTTGTGGATCAAGGAAGTATAATAGTATTTCTGGCTTTTCGTAGAGGTAACTTTGGGATACTACAAGGTATAAGGCTAAGGTAATTTGGGTAGGTAACAACACTGAGAGTATTTCTACCAAGAGGGGTATTTATACGAGACAACACCACAAGGGGTGTATACCTCACCCAACCCCACTAGGAGTGGGTACTCGGCCATGGGAGGGCTCTCGCTGGGCCTCACCAAGGGGGGGAGAGGGAGGCTAGGACGAGACACTACAAGAGAGGGGGGGGGGGGGGGGAGGATTTTTAGACTTAGGAAATTATTTGGATGAAGAAGTCTTCAAAAGGGGGAGGTATTTATAGGTCAAGCAATGGCCAACCAATGGCCAAGATCATGCCAAGTGCAAGGCAAGTGTAGGGTCAAGATTCCTCCATGTGTACCTTACCCATCTACCACACAAATATCACAAAATATCCTACCTACTCCCACTCTCCCTTTTCGTCCAATGCCGCCCCACCATCCACCAATGAGAGGGTGCCAAGTGTTGCCCTCTCGTTGGTCCAAAACATTTCGTCTCTCGGAAAAATCCGCAAAAATAATAAATGACATAGTCGGAATTTTCCCTTCGCAAGTCTTGTAAAACGTTTCGTCGAAAAACGATTCTAATCGGGTGTTGAGCACAAAATATTTTCGGCCAAGTCTACTTAAAGTTCAAATTTTTCTACGTACGTCCTCACCTACATACTCTGGAAATACGGGGTATAACACCGTCGACCTCTCCGTGCCTCACATCCTAGTGCATGAGCCTGCATGCGGGCAATGTCCATGCCCGGCTGAAGAGCTACACCCGAACAAGCCTCTGCCAAGTAATCATCGAGCCCGGTGACGTAGCGGTGCACTCTGTCCTCCATATCTGTCACTAAAGCGGGGACATACCGAGCCAACGAGTCAAACTCCACGTTGTACTCCCTAACCGTGCGCCATGCCGCTTTAACGTCAAAAACTGTTTACCGAGCCCTCTCATCCGCGAGGCAAGAAATGTGCAAGAAATGCCTGAGAACTCGTCCCAACCTGCCGGGAGCGCATGCTCTCCTGACGCCTTCCGTAAATCAAACCGCCGATCGCCAGATCGCGCACCGATGTGAACCTAGGACTACCGACTCGGTCTCCAAGCTCGATCACTCATGATCCGTCAGAATCGCTTGATGAACTCCTCGCGATCATCCTCGTGCCTCGACCGTAAAACTCGGCGGGCGCAACTCGAAAGTCCCGCAGCCTCAAACTATCCGATCTCGGGTGAACTACGGTACTATGCACGGAATTGCCGATCCAACTATCCTCGTGCCTTGCCACTATCACGCCAATAATCGGCCATCTCCGTAACCCATCTGTCACGACCAACCGGCCCGTGATCGTGCCTTTACCGGCACCCTAGTGATACAACATCGAGTAATCACGAACATAAAACACATACATGAAATCAATGTAAGAAGACATGAAATAAGACAAAGCTAACTAAAAACGACACACAAGATATATAAATAACAACTCTTTCCAAATGAACGCTTTAATCCTTTTACAAACCACGCCACAACAAGATTACTGCACCTCTAAGAAATGATGCGACAATAATGGCGGGACAGGGCCCCGCCATACCCCTGACTGTAAATACCTACAACGACAGGGGACTATACCAAGATAAGCCTCCGGAGAACCGGAGCTTTCCCAAACGCTGAATTGTGACCCTAAGAGCGAGGATCAACGACTGGTGTACCTTTACCTGCGGCATGAACGCAGCCCCCCGAAGGAGGTCGATAACAGTACCAAGTATGTGAAATCAAAATAGATATCAGAAATGAAATCATAGTAGTCTATATAAAGCAGAGACATGTATGATAACCAAACTACAGTTCACAATAAATAGCGATCATGTCAAGTCGTGACTCACGCCTCAAAGTTATCACAATACAACCGTGACGGGCAAGTGCGAAGGCATAGCCGACTACTAAGACCCACAGCACCAAAATACCACAAATCGTATCCCGAGGTCTTTCTGCATCGCACCACATGATCGGCCGCCACTCGCTCGCAATATCAATGTGCGTCTATCCTCGAACTCTCGCAGCCCGCATAGGTCACACACGACCCGCATGAGGTATTCTCGAATCATGGTCCTGCATCACCGAGGTATACCCCGCATCGAGGGCGCTTAACCCCGGATCCACCTAGGCTCCCGCAACCCGCATAGTCTCAAAAGACCGCATAGTCTCAATAGACGCATAGGAATCCCCGTGATCGGGCTAAACACCGGAATGATCAATCTCGAGCTACCGCGACCGCATAGTCACAAGGACCGCATAGGCCATAAAGACCGCGTCGGGTGGCAAGCCCTCGGTATAAGTCAAAGGGGTAGGTGATATAATAATAGTACAACGCTTAACGTTTAACAACGTAAGAACAACAAGAATGACCCTTTACATCACGATCACACAAGATACTAACACACGTAGCATCCTAACATGTTTACTTATCACATCAACAAGAAAGTATTTACAAGGCTATCTCAAACCAACACAATCAAGCTATTCACACAAGGTACTTTATGCTAACAAGTTCGTATCTATCCCCAAAGTACTTCATACATTAAATCTTTAAAAGATCGTTACATTTCACAAAACCACACAATACGTAGTATATAGAGTGATTATCTTTTTAAAGTAAATCAATTACTACTTTTGTAAAATCAATTAGCAACATTCTTTTCCAATGATCAAGTTTGCCTAATTTCCAATGTTCACTTTCTTATTGTAGAGAGGTTTCAGTAGTTCATAGTCTTATTCATTTAAGAATATAATTCTCCTTTAAACAACTGAGAAACATAAGCCTTATATGTGAGTAGGATATTCTTGTTTATAACAATCTTATTACAATGACCATGATCTAGAAAATATCATTTTGTCTCATCTTAGCTTCTATGCAGATGGAAGTTTCTACCGGTTTTAATAATACTTAATTAGTCAAAACATTTCCTTTTATTAACGCTGCAGTTGGTTTGTCGATACACATTCGATTCAAATCAAGAAAACATTCTTAAGCCGTTATACCTAACTTCCCATAAAGCTAGTATAACTCTTAAGTTTTTAAAACCCAAGTATTACTTCAAGTTCTTTATTAACACATAACAAGCCGCTTATAGTTCAAATCACCACCTTTTAAAACCACAAGTATTTTCTTACCAACATAAAGTCGTTATAACCAACTTCCCATAAAGCCGTTATAACACTTTATGTTTTAAACCAATCAAATACATTTAGCACACGTGACGTCACCGTACTACATAGTTCACACATATCATGCTAGAAGAGATAGGAAGAGGTTCACATACCTCGCGGCAGTATCGACTAATAGCAAAACGCCCAAGTACTTCAAACCGTCATTACTCCTTAGCCGAGATCGCACCATACGTAGTACTTCAACCTATAAGGCCACAAGGCGCTTATTAACATTTAGATCTCTCCGTAGAACATTCTACAGAAAATTCGGCAGCACCTCCCCCCCCCGCAACAGCGTAAATCTCCTCCTCTATCGAGGCCGGCCACAAGCCAACCGGGGGTTTGCACGCCTAACCTGACGCGGTACGATTCTACCTCACGTAAAAGCTACACAAGTCCATCAGAATACACCCTATGTAAATACAACAAGATTTTCTTTGAAAAGGTTTCTTATTATTCAGGCTTAAGTCAAAAGACATTGCCGATAACTACGTTCAGTTCTATATATAGTATACTTCAACTATATAATCAAACAACATGTAATTTCCAATTACAATAGAGGGACAAGATATTTACCTCGATAAGCCCATAATTATCCGAGTTTAAATGTCGATCCTGAGCAAGGTTTAGCTCTACTCACAGGTTCGACCCGCCCAAACAACCCTTAGAAGTTCTAACCAACTTCTACTTATTACTCCAACTAACCATGGAGATTTTCCTTAGGGTTTCGGTTTTTGTGACGGAAGGGAAGTATAATAGTATTTCTAACAAGAGGGAGGGGTATTTATACGAAAACTACTAGGCTAGGGGGGGGGTACCCCACGGCTAGCACCCCAAGGAGGGGGGGGGGTGTCTACCCCTCGGCCTACCCCACTGTGTGGGGACTCTCGCCGAGGGGAGGAGGACTCTGCCAAGGCCTCACAAGGGGGAGGGATTTTTAACACTTAGAAGATTTGTGGAAAGGATGAAGAATTCATCAAAGGGAGAGGGGTATTTATAGGTCAAGACAAAGCCAACCAATGGCCAAGATTATGCCAAGTGCATAGCAAGTGTAGGGCCAAGATTGGGACAAGTGTGTGTGGGTCCCACTTTATCAATCAACACACAAAATATCCTACCAACTACACTCTCCAATTCGGCCCAATGACCGCCTCACGTCCGCTAATGGGAGGTGCCAAGTGGCGCCTCTTGTTGGTCCAAAATGTTTCGCCTCCTAAAAATCCGCAAAAATTAAAAATGACATAGCCGGAAATTCCCTACGAAAGTCGTGGAAAACGTTTCGTCGAAAAACGACTCTAACCGTGTTGTGAACAAATAAATTTCGCCAAGCCTAATTCTCAAGTTCAAATTTTCTACGCACGCCCCACGCACATACTGAAATACGGGTATAACATTCTCCTTCCTTAGAAACATTCGTCCCGAATGTTCCTTCTAAGTCTCAAAACAAGCGGCGCCAAGATAGTCTTCACTACCATACTTACGAAACAATCCTCGCCACAATGGCCACGTAAACAATCACAAGAAAATACTTACCTCCCAGTCCACGAGGAATGACTTCGCACATCACCCCACACACCGCTCTCCGGGTCTAAAATATACTTCCTCCACACTTTTTCCAAACAAAAGAAATGATACCACTTTTGTCACTTTGCGCGAGGTTCACTCCGACCCAACAAATGGTACCGGCCGCACGCGATCCACGAGGTCGACGTACACTCGAACTCTTACCACATTTCGAGCATCGCTTGCTTCCAAAACTCGGTTACTATCTCTAACGTGGTCATCATTAATCGGGAACACTGATGGATCTCCGATACTTTCCGAACATAATAATACGAAGACCGGACGCATCGCCTCCTAAGTCGGACGAAAAGCTAACATATAGGCAACCCGCCTATTCTTCACATGAACTTAAAAGGCCCAAAATAACTCGGGCTAAGTTTCTCTGTTTTTCCAAAGCTCACACCCAAACCGTGGTGGTACTTTCGAGAAGACCGACCGTCAACTGAACTCTAAGCGCCGCCGATTATCCGCACGATTTCCGAGCCGCGTAACCTCTTCTAGACAAGCTTTACTCTAACCACGTCACCGGAACAAGCTCAACCAACTATTTGAATCTTGCCAACATCGAACCAATCGACCGCGACTTACACATCCGCCTACAAGGCTTTATAAGGCGACATCCGAACAACGAAATGGTAGCTTAAATACTCCTCCACAGAGACAACAATTCTCGCAACTATCCTCGAAATCCAAACACCGCCCGAGGGCGAATGTGATTCTCGAGACTTACTTGAGTTCCTAACCTTGCTCGGTAAAACCTCCGTAAACCAAAACAGCCGCACTGGCTCCACTGTCACATAAGGTGAAGGTAGGCACCTGCAGCCTTACAACCTTCGATAAAATAAACACCGCTGAGTAAACGGCCTTTGCTAGAAGACAAGACGGCCGACCTCCTCGCCCGACCATCGTCGAACGCATCCACGAATTCAGACGTTGGTTAACTAAACTCGCCTAATACCCTCGTGACCTACCACAAGGCGACCACCACAACCGACCTCACCACCAAACATGCCGCGGGTTGACCCGCAACGCGGCCTCAACCCGACCAAGCAACGCGCTAAACGCTAGCTCTCCAAGGAAAACTCACTAATCACGTTACGAAACCCAGCGGTCTTCTCACTCAACTACCTTCTTTCATTCCACACTACTCAGGACTAATCCCACAAACATAACTCACGTGCACTATGCACTCCTATAAGGGTCAAACATAAACAATACATCTTTTACTCGAGATGGCCTTACCTCTAAGGTCTCTACGTATAAAACTCTAAGGCTCACACCTTCTCTATCCCCCAAATCTTACTTGGTTAACTAACCAAGATTTCTAATTACAATAAACACTCATGCTATCTGAACATAACACTTAAGGTATACTCACCTTATCACTTATGCAAAGCTCTAGAGGGTTAAAGATATACTGACCCATCGCTCACTCCTTAGTCGTTCTAATCAAACTCGCCTGTAGGCGCATAGCTAGGGGAGATGACGAACTACCCACCGATCCTGAAGGCTAAGTCCTCCTGCAAGGACACTCTTTCGACATCAGACCCTGACGGTCATAGGTACAACAAGTACTAACTAAAAGACGACATTCTCGATGACGCCGCCACATCGTGAACACCGGGAAAAAGAAAATCAATCCGGGCCGGAACCTACGCAGTGTCGTGGAACCTAAGCTCGAGCTCGACCAACTCCTGCATACCCCGAACGCCCCGAACCTCGCGTGGAGGACCTTTCAGACCGGTGGATGCGCATAATCTAATCTGCCGCGAGGCGATCGCCGCAAGTTACCAAAGGACCTTGCTACTCGCCCTCTTCGCCGCCCTTCAACCCGCCGATCTCTACGTTTCTTGGCTCGCGCGCATAAGCCCGCATACGTGCCATGCTCAAGCCTAATCAAGAACTTACTCTTGCACAACCTTCTCGTTGATATTCATCAAGACTCGCGCACATCGCATACACTCTCCGTAGCCAAATCCATAGCTAGTAATGTGGTTGTCTTTTCGCAATCTATATTCTCTGCTTCCTGGCCGTGGAATCAAGGTCCAAACATCGTGGCCGCAGAGGAATCGCCGCCGCCATGCTAAACTCGCTGGGCTAGTGACGCCGCAAAACTCCCGAATGAAGCACCACCTGTGTGATGATTGGGCCTGTGCCCACGTAACCCTCTCAGACTTACTCGCAGCCTCCTCGGCCGCTTTGCCCTCCCGGCCCGGTTGCCCTACGCGAGGCATAGCGGTAAGGGAAAGAAATACGTTAGAGGGTCCAACTTACAACACACTCTAAGGCAATCGTTATACCGTATTTCAGTATGTACGTAAAGGAATACGCATAAAAAGTTTGGTCTTAAAGTTAGGCCTTGACGATTTTTTTAGGCACAACTCACAAAGCTTAATAGTTTTCCGACTAAACGCTTTCCACGCTTCAGAGAATAAATTCCGCTATGCCATTTCTATTTTTATGGATTTTTCCGAGAGACGAAACATTTTGACCAACGGGAGGGCGACACTTGTCACCCTCCAATTGATGGATGTGAAGCGTCCATATGGCCGATTGAGTTGCCAACTTGGTCAAGTTGTTGGTAAGATATTTTGTGCAAGTTGGCTAGGTACACTTGCCCAAATCTTGACCCTACACTTGCCTTGCACTTGTCTTCATCTTGGCCATTGGTTGGCCATCCCTTGACCTATAAATACCCTCTTGAGATGAAGAGTTCTTCATCCACAAAAGCTTTCCAAGTCTAAAAATCCTTCCTCTCCCTTTGTAAGCAATTCGTCCAACACACCCTCCCCTCGAGAAGCTTGGCCGAGGCTACCCCACCCCTAGCCTAGCCGAAACCTACCTCCCTTGGTAGAAAAGTTGCCTTCTTGTATTGTTATAATGCCCAAAATACCCTAGCCCAAATACCTTAGTACTTAGTAGAAGTTGTGAAGAACTTCTAAGGTTTCTCGAGCATACAACTTAGAGCAAAACCTTGCTCAGCGACTTTTCTAGGATATTATTGGGCTTACCGAGGTAACTAATCCTAACCTCTTTTGAATTAGAGAATACTTACTGTTGTAGAATAAGAATAAGTATAAATACTTAGAAGAATATCACAGAATAGAATTGAACTGCTATCACAGTAGAAGGGTTTAAAAGAAGAATAATTGAACTGTACTCGCATAGGACTGTTTTCACAGTAGACTCATATAGCTCACCGTAGGGTTGTGCGCCCAACTTTCCATAGAATTATGAACCTCTGCTTAGAATGACCTTGAGTAGTCTTTGATAGATATCCGTGACTATTATAGGTGACTTCTCTCGCGACATATTCAACTTGGCGGTGGTTTTCACGAGAAGGTATGTGATTCTTCCTAAAGCATGATATTTTACAATATGTATATAGTACGGTAGACGCATACGTGTTAACCGAATAATAACTAACGGCAATGTCTTTGACTTAAGCTCGAATAATACTTACAGAATGCCTCACCGCTTAAGCCCGAATAATACGACGCGAATGCCTCACGCTTAAGCTGAATAATAAAGAATCAAAACATTTCAAAGGACTATCAATCATTTTTACGTAAGAGAACTAATTGGTTTCTTAAATGAAGCTTAAGAGTTATACTAGCTTTATGGGAAGTTAAGTATAACCACTTAAGATTGATAAAAGAAACAAGTTGCCTATGTATTTCTAATGACTTATATGAAATTGTGAAAAGAATAATAAGATGGTTTGATAAGTAGACATGACATGTTGCTATGTGTGTTAGTACCTTGTAACGCTTGTATAAGTGAGTATCCTTGTTGTACTTATGTTGTTTAAAGATAAGTCGTTATGTTAGTGTACTATCACTCACCTCTTGAGATGATACCGAGGTTGTCGCCTCCGACGCGGGTAGACTCAGCGGTCCGGGACCATGATTCGAGAATACCTCACGCGTCCAGGGGCCTGCGAGCTACGAGAGTTCCGTGTTAGTATGCGGGTTATGCCTCACGCGGTCTATGTGGCCATGCGAATGAGTCCAGACGACGCCGAGGAGTAGCTACCGACGCGGGTTATACCTCACGCGCCCACGCGAGTGGCCTATGCGACTCAGGAGTCCGTGATTAGGCTTGCAGAATGAGGATGTGGGCGAGTGGCCCTGCTTTCGATCATTCGCAGCCTAGACAAGACGACACGCTTACCTATTGTTGCTCTTGTTTGTGATGTGGCACTATGTGCGGCTTTCTGGTTGTTTCACACATATTTGTAAACCGGTTTTAAAATGATATGTTTTCATTTAAGTACTTTACAATTTCGCATACTTAGTAATTGTAATCGACCTCCTTCGGGCCGCGTTCATGCCGCAGTAAGGGCAAGGTGTGCTAGATCCGCATCCCAGGATCTCTACGTTGGTGTCGTGAGCTCCATCTCTTCCGAGGCTCTACTTTTGTATGATCTCCCCGTAGATAGTTGTCAGACAGTGGTATGGCGGGCCCCGTCCCGCCATAGTTGTATATTTCCTTAGAGGTGCAGAGTCATGTTGTGCTGGTCGGATGTAAATCGCTAAACCATGATTATATATATATGCCGAAAGGCGATGTTTTCACATAACTGTGGTCTTATTTTATAAACCGTTTCATGTCTTGCTTTATGTTTCCGCTGATTACTGATGTATGACTACTGGGTGCCCCTTAAGGCACTCACCACGCCCCGAACGGGTCGTGACAAAAGTGGTATCAGAGCGATTAATCTCTGAAAGTGTCTACAGATCGTATCTAGTAGAGTCTTGATTATCTGTGTTGTTCACCACACCAATAATCGTGAGGCTATAGGATATTTAGGATTGGTTTCGCTCTTCTCATTCCGAGATCGTGCTTTAGAGTCGTGTTATAGGTTGGACCTCTAACGTATTCCTTTCCGTAATGCTTATGCCTCCACGTAAGGCAACCCGCCCGTGGCGGCAAGGCACCGAGGAGCCGCTAGCGTGACACCCAGAGTCACGAGGGCTCAGGCCCAGTCTATACCTGAGACGGCGAGTTCTATGACGCCGCCGACCCCAGCAGAGACCACAGTACCCGCACCTCCTGTCCCACAGCCTGGGGCAGAGGAGTTAGGGTACAAGGAGATGGCCCAGCCTTTGGCTAAAGTCAGGCCCGATACGAGAGAGGCCGGACGCGGCAGTTCAGCCCAGCCCAGCCACGGCCGCACCTGTTCACCCGAGGCAGAGTTTGAGGCTACGAGACTTCTTGAGCCGTAGTTCACGGAGTTTTATGGATCGAGGCCGAGGATGATCCGCAGGAGTTCATCCGTCGCCTTCAGAGGATTTTGAGAGTGATCGTGGCCGAGACCGAGTCCGTGATCTTTGTTCACATAGGTCGCGTGATACCGCGATGATTGGTTTGATTCACGGAGTTATCCCGGGAGAGCACGCAGCCTCACTACTTGGGATGAGTTCTCGAGGCTTTCTCACTCACTTCTTGCCTCCACAGATGGCGAGGGCGCGGCCGATAGATTTTTACCATCGAGGCAGAGGACGACGACCGTCGTGAGTACAATGTCGAGTTTGATTCATTGGCTCGATATGTCCCAAAGATTGGTAGCAGATATGGAGGATAGGGTGCACCGCTATGTCACCGCTAGACGACTATATGGCCGAAGTCATGTGCGGGGTTTCTCTCCACCGTATGGACATTACCCGCACGCAGCTCACGCCTGATGCGGCGAGCGCAGAGGTCGACGTCGATGACAAAGCAGAAGGCCGGGACGGAGGGTCTTCCGTGGTTATCGTGGGCGGCGCCTCAGTTAGCCTAGATTCGCACCACGCCCAAAGACAGAGCACTCCCGCACCGCCCTCAAGACCAGAGTTTTCGAGGGCGCACTCAGGCCCTGTGGCTTCAGACGCCCGAGTAGCAGAGGTATCGCCGACGACCACCCCGCAGTGGCCGATGCAGATCCCATTACGGAAGTGTGGTACTACTTTTGGAGCTTGTTACGCCAGGGCCGCAGGTCACTTTGGCGGATCGTCCGACCGGGGCGCTACGCGGTAGGCTCACCTTCGTGTTCTCGCTGCCGCTCATCATCTCCTACGATTACTCGCCCGAGGCGTGGTGCTCATGGGTCGCAGGTCGCGGCAGGCCGTGGCTCGTCCATTCTAGCGGTCCTCGGGACCGCATTTATGCTTTGTCCACCGACAGATCGTGAGGCCTCACCGATGTCGCGCTGTACCTTATCGCTCGGGTTTGATGTGTATGCTTTGATAGATCCGGTTCTACTGGCCCTATATATCTCCCTTGTTGCTAGTAGGATAGGATAGAGCACGAGTCCATAGACCCTTTCGAGGTAGCTACGCCATGGTGATTCGCAGTAGCTCGGCGTATATAGAGCTTGTCCCGTGACCATTTACGCCGCCGACCGCCGACTTGATAGAGTCGAGATGATTGACTTCGACGTGATCATGGGGATGGATTGGCTAGCTTCCTGCTACGCCAATGTAGACTGCAGAGAGAGAATAGTACGGTTCCAGTTTCCGGCGAGCCATTGTTGAGTGGGAGGAGCACGGGACGCCGGTGGTAGGTTTATTTCCTACCTCAAGGCTAGGAAGATGGTGCGTATGGGTATATCTACCATCTCGTTCGGTGTTTGATATCAAGCCGCGTACCAGATTTTCCGCTGGCCCAGAGTCACGAGTTCCCGCACGTGTTTCCTGATGACCTCGCATCCTCCCGAGAGGAGATCGAGTTTTGTATAGATGTGTTGCGATACTCGCCTATTTCCATTCCGCCATACGTAATGGCACCGCCGAGTTGAGAGAGTCAAGGATCAGCTTAGGGATTTGCTGAGAAGCGGCTTCATTAGGCCTAGTGTTTCTCCCCGGGAGCGCTGCATCGTTCGTGAAGAAGGACGACGCCGCGCATGGTGTTGATTACTGCGGTGAACAAGGTGACCATTAAGAACAGATACCCTTCCTAGGATTGATGATTTGTTCGACTTGCGAGGGTGCGAGATGTTTCTCCAAGATTGATCTGCGATCGCTATCATCAAAGTAGTCGAGAGTGGATGTCCTTAGATCGCATTCGACCCAGACGCATTATGAGTTCGTGGTCATGTCTTTGGTTGACCAATGCTCCGTGGTATTCATGGATTTGATGAACCGAGTGTTCAAACCATTTTGGACACGCTTGTGATAGTGTTCATTGATGATATCTTGTTTATTCTCGCCAGCAGCGAGCACGCGAGCATTTGGCGATCAGGCCGACGCTTCTCCAGACTGCAACAGATTGTACGCCAAGTTTTCCAAATGTGAGTTTTGGTTGACTTGATGCTTTCGGGCATATTGTCGGCCGATGGCATTCGAGTTGATACGCCAAGATCGGCGCAGTGACTTGCCTGCACCTACTACTCCGGCAGAGGTTCGCAGCTCGGGCCTTGCAGGTATTATCGCGTTCGTGGAGAAGTTTGCTTCTATCTTCGCACCATTGACTAGGCCGACTCGTGGCGACCAAGTTTGATGGATCGATGTCAGGAGCGTGGTTTCGAGCTGTCGAAAGAGAGATCGACGACCGCCTCGCTTCTTACTTCCGCAGGTCCAGATGGTTATGTCGTGTATTGTGACGCGTCGGGCATCGGGATGGGATGTGTGTTGATGCAGCATGGCGAGTTATAGCATATGCATCCCGACACCGAAGAAACACGCAGAGGAACTACCCCACCCATGATTTGGAGTCGGCACCGTGATTCACGCTTTGAAGATCCGAGGCACTATTTGTACGGGTTCACGTGGATATTTTTACGCACCACAAGAGCCTCCATTATATCTTCACCAAAGGGAGCCGAACTTACGGCTGAGACGGTGGTTAGAGTTGCTTAAGGATTACGATGTGGACATCCTGTACTACCGCAAGGCCAATGCCAGGCGTATGCCTTAGTCGTAGTCGATGGGGAGCCCATCGATGTGCAAGAGAGAGCGGACATGGTTCGTAATTTGCACCGCTTAGCGAGCCTCGTGTCCTACTGATTGATTCTCGATAGCAATGGGTTAGAGTTCGTGAGGTTGCCGAGTCTTCCATCGCCGAGGAGGTGAAGAGGCAACAGCCGAGGATCCACTTTGATTCGATATCGTGATACGCCTCTTCGTGAGGCGCGGTCCTTTTGAGGTAGCACCATGGGTGCTAAGGTTTGAGGGCAGTGTGTGTTCCAGATGTTTCAGACTTGGCAGCAGGGTTCTGGGAAGCACACATACAAGCTACTCTATCCATCCGGTCGACCAAGATGTACCACGACCTTAGATCCGTATTGGTGGGATGGCTCAAGAGGACGTTGCAGAGTTCGTAGCTCGCCCGTGTTGTCGCAGTGAAGGTAGAGCACCGAGACCGTGGTTTGTTACAGCGATAGAGATCCCGACCGGAAGTGGAGGTAATCAACATGGACTTCATCACGTGATTACCTCGCACTCGGAGGAGACATGATTCTATATGGGTTATCGCCGACAGTCGACTGAAATCAGCCCACTTTCTTCCCGTCAGACGACTTTTTCTACCGAGGATTATGCCGCACTTTACATCCGCGAGATCGTCGATCGCACGGAGTCCCTACTTCGATCATATCGCATGCAGGAGCCCGCTTACGCCAACTTCTGAGGTCCTTCCGCAGGGGTTTAGGGACGCAGTGAGCTCGAGTATCGCATTTCATCCACGCATGCACGGACAGCAGAGCGCACTATCCGCACTCTCGAGGATATGTCGCGAGCCCGTGTTATTGACTTCAGCAGTTGGGAGGATCATTTGCCTCTAGTTGAGTTCGCGTATAATAATAGCTACCACTCCAAAGATTCGATGGCGCCTTACGAGGCCTTGTATGGGAGGAAGTGCAGATCGCCTATAGGTTGGTTCGATGTGGGCGAGGTGCAGCTAGTGGGACCAGATTTGGTGCAGCAGGCAGTGGATAAGGTGAAGCTTATCCGAGAGCTATCGATACTCGTAGTCGCATGTAAGTCGATGCAGATCATCGCCGCCGACATCCGGAGTTCGCAATTGATGATTGGGTTTTCTCAAGGTGTCACCCATGGCGGTGTGATGAGATTCGGAAGAAGGAAACTCACCAAGGTACATTGGGCCGCTTCGTATTGTCCGCAGGCAAGGTTGCCTATGAGTTGGATCTGCCGTCCGATCCGGAGGCGCATCCGGTGTTTCACGTTTACGCCGGCGAGATGTATCGGATCCATCTAGGTACATCCGATTGACGATTTCCGTGATCGGCGGGTTATCGATGAGGAGATTCCCATAGCGATAATCGATCGTCGTTAGGCGTCTGACGAAGGACGTGGCTTCCACAAAGTCTTGTGGCGAACGAGCTCGTGGAGAGATGTCGTGGGAAGCCGGCGAGGACATGAGGCGAAGTATCTCACCGCTCCCCACACCTCCGTAATTCACTTTCCTACTTGTAAATCTTCATTATCGTTTATGCCTAAGTGTTGTTTATGGCCGTGCGTGGCTTTTGCAAACTGCTTAAGTTTTGAAGAACCTTATCGTTATCTGTCTGGGAAGGAACATTCGACGAATGTTTCTAAGGAGGGAGAATGTTATACCGTATTTCAGTATGTACGTAAAGGAATACGCATAAAAAGTTTGGTCTTAAAGTTAGGCCTCGACGATTTTTTAGGCACAACTCACAAAGCGAATAGTTTTCCGACGAAACGCTTCCACACTTTCAGAGAATAAATTCCGCCATGCCATTTCTATTTTTGCGGATTTTTCCGAGAGACGAAACATTTTGGACCAACGGAGGGCGACACTTGTCACCCTCCAATTGATGGATGTGAAGCGCCCATATGGCCGATTGGAGTTGCCAACTTGGTCAAGTTGTTGGTAAGATATTTTGTGTGCAAGTTGGCTAGTACACTTGCCCAAATCTTGACCCTACACTTGCCTTGCACTTGTCTTCATCTTGGCCATTGGTTGGCCATCCCTTGACCTATAAATACCCTCTTGAGATGAAGAGTTCTTCATCCACAAAAGCTTTCCAAGTCTAAAAATCCTTCCCTCTCCCTTTGTAAGCAATTCGTCCAACACACCCCCTCCCTTAAGCTCGCCGAGGCTACCCCACCCCTAGCCTAGCCGAAACCTACCCCCTCCTTGGTAGAAAAGTTGCCTTCTTGTATTGTTATAATGCCCAAAATACCCTAGCCCAAATACCTTAGTACTTAGTAGAAGTTGTGAAGAACTTCTAAGGTTTCTCGAGCATACAACTTAGAGCAAAACCTTGCTCAGCGCGACTTTTCTAGGATATTATTGGGCTTACCGAGGTAACTAATCCTAACCCTCTTTTGAATTAGAGAATACTTACTTTGTAGAATAAGAATAAGTATAAATACTTAGAAGAATATCACGTAATAGAATTGAACCGCTATCACAGTAGAAGCGGTTTAAAAGAAGAATAATTGAATCAGACTCGTGATAGACTGTTTTCTGAGACTCATATAGCTCACCGGTAGGTTGTGCGCCCAACTTTCCATAGAATTGTGAACCCTCTGCTTAGAATGACCTTCAGAGTAGTCTTTGATAGATATCTCGTGACTATTATAGGTCGACTCTCTGCGCGACATATTCAACTTGGCGTGGTTTTCACGGTATGTATGTGATTCTTCCTAAAGCATGATATTTTACAATATGTATATAGTACGGTAGACGCATACGTGTTAATCGAATAATAACTAACGGCAATGTCTTTGACTTAAGCTCGAATAATACTTACGAATGCCTCACGCTTAAGCTTCGAATAATACGTGACGCAAGAATGCCTCACGCTTAAGCTCAATAATAAAGAATCAAAACATTTCAAAAGGACTATCAATCATTTTTACGTAAGAGAACTAATTGGTTTCTTAAATGAAGCTTAAGAGTTATACTAGCTTTATGGGAAGTTAAGTATAACCACTTAAGATTGATAAAAGAAACAAGTTGCCTATGTATTTCTAATGCACTTATATGAAATTGTGAAAAGAATAATAAGATGGTTTGATAAGTAGACATGACATGTTGCTATGTGTGTTAGTACTTTGTAACGCTTGTATAAGTGAGTATCCTTGTTGTACTTATGTTGTTTAAAGATAAGTCGTTATGTTAGTGTACTATCACTCACCTCTTGAGATGATACCGAGGTTGTCGCCTCCGACGCGGGTAGACTCAGCGATGCGGGACCATGATTCGAGAATACCTACGCGGGTCCGGGGCCTATGCGAGCTACGAGAGTTCCGTGTTAGTATGCGGGGTTATGCCTCACGCGTCTATGTGGCCATGCGGACAATGAGTCCAGGATTTACGCCGAGGAGTAGCTACCGACGCGGGTTATACCTCACGCGCCCACGCGAGTGGCCATGCGGACTCAGTGAGTCAGGATTAGGCTTGCGAATGAGGATGTGGCGAGTGGCCTGCTTTCGATCATTCGCAGCCTAGACAAGACGTATTACGATTACCTATTGTTGCTCTTGTTTGTGATGTGGCACTATGCGTTTCTGGTTGTTTCACACATATTTGTAAACTGGTTTTAAAATGATATGTTTTCATTTAAGTACTTTACGCTTTCGCATACTTAGTACTTGTAATCGACTCTTCGGGGCCGCGTTCATGCCGCAGTAAGGGCAAGCAGTGCTAGATCCGCATCCTTAGGATCTCTACGTTGGTGTCGGGAGCTCCATCTCTTCCGAGGCTCTACTTTTGTATGATCTCCATTGTCAGAGATAGTTGTTTGCAGTCAGGGTATGGCGGGCCCCGCCCCGCCATAGTTGTATATTTCAGAGGTCTGTAGTCATGTTGTACATGGTGTCGGATGTAATCGCTAAAACCATGATTATATATATACGCCGAAAGGCGATGTTTTCTCACATAACTGTGTCTTATTTTATAAATCGTTTCATGTCTTGCTTTATGTTTCCGCCGACACTGATGTATGACTACTGGGTGCCGTAGGCACCGAACACGCTCGAACGGGTCGTGATGTGCACGATCTCAGAGTGAGAAGAAATAGAAACCAATCCTAAATATCCTATAGCCTCCTGATTATTGGTGTGGTGCACAACACACCGATAATCAAGACTCTACTGGATACGATCTGTAGACACTTTCCGAGGATTAACTGCTCTGATACCACTTTTGTCACGACCCGAACCCGGGCCCGTGACTGGTGCCTTACCCCGGGCACCCTAGTGATACAACATCAGAGTAATCGAACATAAAACACATACATGAAATCAATGTAAGAAGACAAAGGAAATAAGAAGACAAAGCAACTAAAAACGACATCACAAGATATATAAATAACAACTCTTTCCAAATGAACAGTTTAATCCTTTAACAAACCCTGCCCACAACAGTACTACAGACCTCTAAGAAATGATGCGACAACAATGGCGGGACAGGGCCCCGCCATACCCCTGAATGTAAATACCTACAACGCAGTGGACTATACCAAGATAAGCCTCGGAGAAACGGAGCTTTCCCAAACGCCGAATCGTGACCCTAAGAGCGAGGATCAACGATCGGTGTACCTTTACTGCGCATGAACGCAAATTCGGGCGAGGTCAAGATAACAGTACCAAGTATGTGAAATCGAAAATAGAGCATCAGAAATGAAATCATAGTAGTCTATATAAAGCAGAGACATGTATGATAACCAAACTACGCTCACAATAAATAAGCGAATATGTCAAGTCGTGACTCACGCCTCAAAGTTATCACAATACAACCAGACGGGGCAAGTGCGAAGGCATAGCCGACTACTAAGACCCACGCACCAAAATACCACAAATCGTATCCCGAGGTCTTTCTAGACCGCACTACATGATCGGCCGCCACTCGCCCGCAATATCAATGCGGCCTATCCTCGAACTCTCGCAGCCCGCATAGGTCACACGGACCCGCATGAGGTATTCCTCGAATCATGGTCCTGCATCACCGAGGTATACCCGCATCGAGGGCGCTTTAACCCCGGTATCCACCTAGGCTCCCGCAACCCGCATAGTCTCAAAAGACCGCATAGTCTCACAGACCGCATAGGAATCCCCGCATCGTGCTAAACACCCGAATGATCAACTCGAGCTACCGCGACCGCATAGTCACAAGGACCGCATAGCCGTAAAGACCGCATCGCGGTGGCAAGCCCTCGGTATAAGTCAAAGGGTAGGTGATATAATAATAGTACAACGCTTAACGCTTAACAACGTAAG
This sequence comes from Przewalskia tangutica, assembly GCA_029844215.1. Taxonomy (NCBI): domain Eukaryota; kingdom Viridiplantae; phylum Streptophyta; class Magnoliopsida; order Solanales; family Solanaceae; genus Przewalskia; species Przewalskia tangutica. The sequence continues at coordinate 75,392,417 of CM056727.1, forward strand.
CACAACAAGAATGACCCCTTACATCACGATCACACAAGATACTAACACACGTAGCATCCTAACATGTTTACTTATCACATCAACAAGAAAGTATTTACAAGGCTATCTCAAACCAACACAATCAAGCTATTCACACAAGGTACTTTATGCTAACAAGTTCGTATCTATCCCCAAAGTACTTCATACATTAAATCTTTAAAAGATACGCATTTCACAAAACCACACAATACCCGTAGTATATAGAGTGATTATCTTTTAAAGTAAATCAATTACTACTCTTTGTAAAATCAATTAGCAACATTCTTTTCCAATGTTCAAGTTTGCCTAATTTCCAATGTTCACTGCTTATTGTAGAAAGGTTTCGTAGTTCATAGTCTTATTCATTTAAGAATATAATTCTCCTTTAAACAACTGAGAAACATAAGCCTTATATGTGAGTAGGATATTCTTGTTTATAACAATCTTATTACAATGACCATGATCTAGAAAATATCATTTTGTCTCATCTTAGCTTCATGCAGATGGAAGTTTCACCGGTTTTAATAATACTTAATTAGTCAAAACATTTCCTTTTATTAACGCCGCAGTTGGTTTGTCGATACACATTCGATTTCAAATCAAGAAACATTCTTAAGCCGTTATACCTAACTTCCCATAAAGTTAGTATAACTCTTTAAGTTTTTTTAAAACCCAAGTATTACTTCAAGTTCTTTATTAACACATAACAAGCCGCTTATAGTTCAAATCACCACCTTTTAAAACCACAAGTATTTTCTTACCAACATAAAGTCATATAACCAACTTCCCATAAAGCCGTTATAACACTTTATGTTTTAAAACAATCAAATACATTTAGCACACGACGTCACCGTACTACATAGTTCACACATATCATGCTAGAAGAGATAGGAAGAGGTTCACATACCTCGCGACGAGTATCGACTAATAGCAAAACGCCCAAGTACTTCAAACCGTCTACTCCTTAGCCAAGAGATCGCGCCATACGTAGTACTTCAACCTATAAGGCCACAAGGCGCTTATTAACATTTAGATCTCTCCGTAGAACATTCTACGTAAAATTCGCAAAGACTCTCCCCGCAACAGCGGAAATCTCCTCCTCTCACGAGGCCGGCTACCCCGCCAACCAGGGGGGGGGTTTGCAAGTCTAACCGGACGTGTACGATTCTACCTCCCAGAAAAGCTACACAAGTCATCAGAATACACCCTATGTAAATACAGTCAAGACTTTCTTTGAAAAGGTTTCTTATTATTCAGCTTAAGTCAAAAGACATCACGATAACTACGTTCGATTCTATATATAGTATACTTCAACTATATAATCAAACAACATGTAATTTCCAATTACAATAGAGGGACAAGATATTTACCTCGATAAGCCCATAATTATCCGAGTTTAAATGTCGATCCTGAGCAAGGTTTAGCTCCTACTCCAAGGTTCGACCCGCCCAAACAACCCTTAGAAGTTCTAACCAACTTCTACTTATTACTCCAACTAACCATGGAGATTTTCCTGTGGTTTCGGTTTTTGTGACTAAGGGAAGTATAATAGTATTTCTAACAAGAGGAGGGGTATTTATACGAAAACTACTAGCAGTGGTACCCCTACTAGCACCCCAAGGAGTGGTGTTCACCCTCTACTACCCCACTAGGGGACTCTCGCCGAGGGGGGAGGACTCTCGCCAAGGCCTCACAAGGGGAGGGATTTTTAACACTTAGAAGATTTGTGCAAAGGATGAAGAATTCATCAAAGGGAGAGGGGTATTTATAGGTCAAGACAAAGCCAACCAATGGCCAAGATTATGCCAAGTGCATAGCAAGTGTAGGCCAAGATTGGGACAAGTGTGGGTCCCACTTTATCAATCAACACACAAAATATCCTACCAACTACACTCTCCAATTCGGCCCAACGACCGCCTCACGCCCGCCAACGGGAGGGTGCCAGTGGCGCCTCTTGGGTCCAAAATGTTTCGCCTCGGAAAAATCCGCAAAAATTAAAAATGACATAGCCGAAATTCCCTACGAAAGTTGTGAAAACGCTTTCGAAAAACGACTTAACCGGTGTTGTGAACAAATAAATTTCGCCAAGCCTAATTCTCAAGTTCAAATTTTCTACGCACGCCCCACGCATACTGGAAATACGGTATAACACCATCTCCTCTGCTCGCCGCGGTCCGACGTCTCGTGCATGGCCTCGTGAGACCGCCGCTACTCCACTCGCAGCCTCCTCGCCGCCGCCTCCGGGCCCCGATTGCCTGGCGTGAGGCATAATCGCACATAAGAATACGTCGGAGGAGTCCAACTTACAACACAACTCTAAGGCACGATCTCGTAATGAGAAGAATGGAAACCAATCCTAAATATCTCGTAGCCTCTCGATTATAGATGTGGTGCACAACACACCGATAATCAAGACTCTACTAGATACGATCCAGACACTTTCCGAGGATTAATCGCTCGATACCACTTTTGTCACGACCCAACCGGCCCGTGGATCGTGCCTTACCGGGCACCCTAGTGATACAACATCGAGAAAATCGGTGGAAATAAAAACATGAACATGAAACAAGAGATATGATAAAAACAAAGCAATCCAAAAGTTGCTTTCTTGCATATATACAGACCGAACAATTACATCCTTACAACCCCGCCCACAACAAGATTACATGCACTTCTAAGAAAGTGACAACAACTATGACGGACAGGCCCCGCCATACCACGAATGTACAAGAACCTACTGACTGTGGTAACATACCACAAGATAAGCTCCGAGAAACGGCTTCCTAATACGCTGAATCGTGATCCTATGGCGAGGATCCACAACCGATGTACTCTACTGCGGCATTTAACGCAGCCCGGGCGAGGTCAAGATAACAGTACCAAGTATGTGAAATCAAATATCAGAATGAAATCATGGCGATACTATATAAACAGAGACATGTATGATAGCCAAACTACGCTTTACAACATAAAAGTAGTCATGTCAAGTCGTGGACTCACACCTGAAGTCATCCTCACGCCCGTGGAACTCCTTCCTCACCGCCAAAGATAGGTATAAATCGTATGATACGTATAACATGTCTCGCCCATCCCACGGGACTCGAGGTGGAATCGTGGGAATACATGTCTCGCCCATCCTACGGGACTCGATAAGAATCGTGTGGAATACATGTCTCACCTCATCTCACGGGACTCGATAGGAATCGTATGGAATACATGTCTCGCCCATCTCACGGGACTCGATAAGAATCGTGGAATACATATCTCGCCCAACTCACGGGACTCGAGCAGAATCGTATGGAATACATGTCTCGCCCATCTCACGGGACTCGATAGGAATCATTCACAACCAATCAGCCGCCTCCATCGAGAGACGCGGCAGATATAAATACAAGATTTGCACAACAAGGCTATCACACGCAAACATAGGCAAGTTACACACAACTCAATGTACTTTCATTTTATGTCAAAGTCCGGGTTTTAACCCCAAAGTACTACATACGTTAAATTCTTTTAAAAGATCTATTTCTTTTACAAAGGTCACCCGATACCCGTAGTATTAACATAGAGTGACTAACATTTATAAGTAAACCAAAACACTTTCCTTATTAAAATCAAGTAACAACATTCTTTTCCAAAAGTTCAAGTTTGCCTAATTTCAAATGCTCAAGTCTCTTATTTTCGAAAGATTCCATAGATCATAGTCTTAATCACTTAACGTAATCTCTTTTTTAAAACAATTGAGTAACATATGCCTTATGTGTGAGTAGCTTGTTCTTGCTTATAACCATCTTATTAAAGCAGTCATGATCTAGGAAATGTAATACAATTTTGTCTTATCTTAGCTTCTATGCAGATGGAGGTTTCTACTGGTTTTAATATAATTAATTAGTCAATACATTTTCCTTTACTAACGCTGCAATGGTTTGTTCGATACTTATTCTCATTTCCAAATCAAGAAACATCAATCTTTTAAAACCAAGTACTCATTACTCACGAATGAGGTTTCACACTTTTTAACAAAATTCATATCAAGTCAATTAAGTAAAGTCTCTTATCTTTCAAGATCAAGTCTCTTAACTTCTAAAATCAATAAACCATTCTATTACTTACATAAAGTCGTTATAACTAACTTCCCATAAAGCTATTATAACACTATATGTTTTAAACCAACCAAAACTCGTTTAGCACACGTACGTCTACCGTACTACATAGTTCACAACAATCATGCTAGAAAAGATAGGAAGAGGTTCACATACCTCGCGACGATTATCGACAAATAGCAAAATGCTCCAAGTACTTCAACCCGTCGGCTACTCCTTAAGCCAAGTAGATCACGCCACACGTAGTACTCCACTCCTAAAATGGTCATAGTACTTCTATCAAACCTTTCTTACCATTGAAGACTTATACCAATAAAAGCCCTCTAATTCTACGGAAAATTGGCGAAAGACTTCCGCTTTTACTCACTTTTCCATCTTTCTCCAAGGCCCGAATAACCGTAATTATATACCATATATAAGGCGTAATAATTAAACAACATAAAGAAGGGGATTACACGCCCAAACGGTAACATGTTTACTATCACGCCTTCATAATAACAATAAGTAAAAGAAGGGATTACGCTACAACCGTAATGCGTTTTACTATCACGACTTCATAATAATACAATACAATAATTAAAAAGTTGATCACACTCCAAAAAGTAACGAGATTGAACAATCTTACCCTTAACATAAATGTAAATACACCCAAAGTAAATACAAATTCTTAAGTTGGTCCTCGCCAACTTTGTCCATTTTACTTATCCAATTACTTCATTAGTCATCCAACTTATATTCCATCTTAATATAAGTTATAGTTACTTGTTAAATACTTCTTCACAAGTAAGGTACGTTTGAGACGTTGGATACGTTTTTACCATTTTAATGGCTAAAAGCCAATCCTTTCTTTTAACAAGTTAACAAGATCCAACTCTTCCAAACTTTACTCCATATATTATATATTCCATAATATACTTATAATATATGTATAATAACCAATTCACAAAGAGGTTTAAGTTTCACTACCTCAAATAGCCCAAGAATATCCAAGTTCTTAAAGTCGCTCCAAGCAAGTCTTAGCTCCAAATATTTACGTTCCAATCCGCTAAAAGCAACCCATAGAAGCTCCTAACCAACTTCTCTTCAAGATTCAACTCCAAAAAGTGAAGAACACTTAGGGTTTCCAACTAGCAACTTTCGGCCAAGGCAACAAATAGAGGTTAGGGGTGTGAAATCTTTTCCAACTCTTGGTACACAATCTTCCTAACACCTTAGGGAAGAACACTTAAGAGTTTAAGAATTGTTGGACAAATTTAGGTCAAGGAATCATGGCAAAGCCGAGAGCAACAATGAAGGGAGATGTGTCACGACCCGTTCCGGGGCCCGTGACTGGTGCCTTACCCGGGCACCCAAGTAGTCATACATCAGAGTAATCAGCGGAATATAAAAACAAGACATGAAACAGTTGTAAAAAGAGACACAGTTTTATGTGAGAAAATGTCGCCTTTCGGCATATATACATAAACATAGTTTTGCAGTTACATCCCAACTGTACAACAGGACTACTGCACTTCAAGAAAGTAAACAACTATGGCGACAGGCCCCGCCATACCTCGATCGCACAAAACTAACTACAACAGGGAGATCATACCCAAAAGTAGAGCCTCCGGAGAAGATGGAGCTCCCGACACCAACGTAGAGATCCTAAGGATGTGGATCTAGCACCTGCTTGCCCTTACCTGCGGCATGAACGCAGCCCCCCGAAGGAGGTCAGTACAACAGGTACTAAGTATGCGAAACTGTAAAGTACTTAAATGAAAACATATCATTTTAAAATCAGTTTACATATATGTATGAAACAACCAAGGTAACCGCACATAGTGCCACATCATAAACAAGAGCAACAATAGGTAAATCAGAATGTGTCTTTTCTAGGTCGCGAATGATCGGCAGGCCAATTGCCCATAGTATCATTAAGCAAGCCTAATCTCGACTTCAGTAGTCCGCATAGGCCACTCACATAGCTCGCAGGCATAACCCCACATCGAGGGTAGCTACTCCTCGGCATCGTCCTGGACTCGTAGTCCGCATGGCCACATAGACCGCATGAGGTATAACCCCGCACACTAACCTAGAACTCTCGTAGCTCCGCATAGGTCACACTGCACCGCGTAGGTGTCCTCGCATCATAGTCACAATGCATCGCTCGAGGTATACCCCATCGGAGGCGCCTTAACCCCCGGTATTTATGTCAAGAGGTGAGTGATATAATACTAACATAACAGTTTATCGTTAAACACATAAGCACAACAAGAATACCCATTTATACAAACGTTACAAGACACTAACACACATAACATCATATCATGTCTACTTATCAAACCATTTTATTATTCTTTCCATAGATCAATGTAAGTCTGTTATAAACACATAAGTAAACTGTTCCTTTTATCATTCTTAAGTTGTTATACCTAACTTCCCATAAAGCTAGTATAACTCTTAAGTTTTTTGTTTAAAAACCAATTAGTTCTCTTCTGTTAAAAATGATTCAGTATTCTTTTGAAATGCTTTCAGATCCTTATTATTCAGGCTTAAGTCGCGAGACATTGCCGTAAGTATTATTCAGGCTTAAGTCGCGAGACATTGCCGTAGTTATTATTCAGTTAACACACGTACGTCTACCGTACTATATATATTTAAAATATCATGCTCAAGGGTATAGGAAGAATCACATACCTTGGTCCGCAGACGCCTAACCTGACGATCGATTATCACTATGGGAACCTCCTCATACGATAACCCCTCGGTCACCTGGACATCGTCAATCGGATGCACTCTAGATGGATCCCCGATACATCTCCTCAGCATAGAAACATGAAACACCGGATGCACTGCCTCCAGATCGGACGGTAGATCCAACTCATAGGCAACCTTGCCTACCTGCGACAATCAAACGCCCAATGTACCTTGGGCCGAAGTTTCTTCTTCCCGAATCTCATCACACCCTTCATGGGTGACACCTTTAGAAAACCCAATCATGAACCTCGAACTCCGATGCCGACGACGATGATCTCGCATATGACTTCGCCGACTCGAGTCGCCAAGAACCTCTCCCGATAAGCTTCACCTTATCCACTTCTCGCCGCACCAAATCGTCCCACTAATCGCACTCTCGCCCACATCGAACCAGCCTATAGGCGATCTGCACTTCCTCCCATACAAGGCCTCATAAGGCGCCATCTGAATACTGGAGTGGTAGCTATTATTGTATGCAAACTCAACTAGAGGCAAATGATCCTCCCAGCTACCCCTGAAGTCAATAACACAGCCTCGCAAAGATATCCTCAAGAGTCCGGATAGTGCTCGCTCGTCCGTCTGTCTGCGTGGATGGAATGCAGACTGCACTCACCGGCCCCTAAACCCTCGAAAGACCTCCGGAAGTTAGCCAGAACCGGGCTCCTGCGTCTGATATGAACGAAATAGGACTCCATGCGGTTTGACGATCTCTGATGTAAAGTTCGGCATAATCCTCACCAAAAAGTCGCCCCGATGGGAAGAAAGTGGGCTGATTTCACACCGCCGACGATAACCCATATAGAATCATGTCTCCTCCGAGTGCGAGGTAATCCCGTGATAAAGTCCATGTTGATTACCTCCCACTTCCGTGTCGGGATCTCTATCGTCGCAACAAACCACCGTGCCTCGGTGCTCTACCTTCACCGCCGACAACACGCATCGAGCTACGAACTCGCAACGCCCTCTTAAGCCATCCCACCAATACACGATCTAAGGTCGTGGGTACATCTTGGTCGCACTTCGATGGATAGAGTAACGCGCTACCGTGTGCTTCCCAAGAACTCCGCCACAAGTCTGAAACATCCGAACACACAACTCGCCTCAAACCTTAGCACCTCATCGTGCTACTCAAAAGGACCCTTCCTCACGAAGAGTCGTATCACGATAACGTGTCAAAATCGATCCTCGAATCGGCCTCTTCACCTCTCAACGATGGAAGACTCGCAACCTCACGAACTCGAACCCCATCGCTATCGTAATCAATCAAGCGGACACCAAGGCTCGCTAATCGATGCAAATCACGAACCATGTCTCCTCTCTGGCCGCACATCCGATAGACTCCCATCGACCTACGACTAAGAGCATACGCCACAACATTGGCTTTCCCGTGGTACAGATATCAACATCGTAATCCTTAAGCAACTCTAACCACCATCTCTCGCTGAAGTTCACTCCTCTCGGCCGAAGATATATCTGAGGCTCTTGTGGTGCGTATAAATATCCACATGAACCCCATATAAGTAGTGCCTCCAGATCTTCAAGGCGTGAATCATCACGCCAACTCCAAATCATGGGGGTAGTTCTCTCGTGTTTCTTCACTGTCGGGATGCATACGCTATAACCTTGCCCCGCCGCATCAACACACATCCCAACCCGATGCACGATGCATCACAATACACGACATAACCGCTCGACCATCCGGAAGAGTAAGAATGGGGCGGCTGCCGCCTTTCTTTCAAAGAATCGAAACCTCGCCACAAGCATCACCATCAAACTTGGCCGCTTTCCGAGTCACCCTAGTCAATGGTGCGAGATAGAAGCAAACTTCTACGAACCGATAATATCTCGCAAGGCCCGTAAAATCGCGAACCTCGCCGGAGTAGTAGGTCAGGCCAAGTCTCGATCGCCGATCTTGGCCAGATTCCACTGAATGCCATCACCCGACAATATGCCCAAGAAAAGCCATCAAGTCAACCAAAACTCACATTTGGAAAACTTGGCGCATAACCGCTGGTCCCGAGAATCACAAGACAGCCTCAAATGCTCCGCATGCTCCCCGCTCGAGCGAGAATAAACCAAGATATCATCGATGAACACTATCACAAACGTGTTCAAGAATGGTTTGAACACTCGGTTCATCAAATCCATGAATACCACGAGCATTGGTCAACCCAAAAGACATGACTCAACTCATAATGCCCGCACAGGTCCGAATGCACCCTAGGGACATCCACCTCTCTCGACTCGCACTGATGATAGCCCGATCGCAGATCAATCTTGAGAAACATCTCGCGCCCGCAACCGGTCGAACAAATCATCAATCACGGGAAGGGTGTTATACCCGTATTTCCGCAGTATGTACGCGAGGCGCACGATACAATTTGAGCCTTAAAGTAGGCATAGGTTCGAATTTGTGCATAACTACCAAAAGGAGTCGTTTTCGACGAAACGCTTCCAAACTTTCGTAGGAAAATTCCGCTATGTCATTTAAAATTTTTATGATTTTTCCGAGAGACGAAACATTTTGGACCAACGAGAGGCTTACACTTGTCACCCTCTAATCGGAGCACGCTGGGCGGATTGACGAAAGGGTCAAGGGGAGTTGGTAGGATATTTTGCAAGCAAGTGGTAGATGGATAAGGTGCACATGGCTTAATCCTAGCCCTACACTTGCCTAACACTTGGCTTGATCTTGGCCATTGGTTGGCCTTTGCTTGACCTATAAATACCCCTTAGTTGATGAACTTTCTTCATCCAAAAATCATTTTCCAAGTCTTGAAATCTCTCCCTTTGTGAGTTAAAATCGCCCAAACCTCCCCTTTCGAGAAAGGCCCTTGGCCGAAAGATCCCCTCCCTTTGTAGTGTTCTAGCCTGGTACCCCTCAGCCTAGTTGTTTTCAGATAATACCCCTTTGTGGTATAGAAATACTCTCCTAGTATTGTTATAATGCCCAAATACCTTGGCCCAAATACCTTGTAGTATTCCCAAAGTTACACTTATACAAAAGCCCGTAAAATACTATTATACTTCCTCACCACTAAAACGAAACCCTAAGTAAATCTTCACCCGTAGTTGAAGTTATAAGTAGAAGTTGGTTAGAACTTCTAAGGGTTGGTTGAGCGGCCTGAGCGCACTGAGTAGAGCTAAACCTTGCTCAGGATCGACATATAACTTGGATAATTTTGGGCTTATCGAGGTAAACACTCACGACCTTCATTGTAATTGGAAATTACATGTTGTAGGTGAGTATATAGTTAAGTATACTATATATAGAACTGAACTTAGTTGTGCGGCAATGTCTTTTGACTTAAGCTCGAATAATACTTACAGCAATGTCTTGCGACTTAAGCCTAAATTTTAAGAAGAGAATCGAATCGTAATTACATAGATCAGACATGATGAGACTTGTGTAGCATTCGTAGTAGAATTGTACACGCCCGGTTAGACGTGTTAACCCCGGTTGGCTTGGTAGCGGCCTCGATAGAGAGAGATTTACGCTGCCATGGGGGAAATCTTGCCGAATTTTCTCGTAATATTCTACATTGAGATCTAAAGATATTAATAGCGCTTTGTGGCCTCTATAGGTCAGAGTACTACGTGGGAGTGATCCGCTTGACCGAGAGTGTAGCGCATTTGAAGTACTTGAGCGTTTTGCTATTAGTCGATACTCGTCGCGAGGTATGTGAACCTCTTCCTATCTGTTCTAGCATGATATGTGTATAACTATGTAGTACGGTAGACGCATACGTGTTAAATGTATTTGATTGTCTTTAAACATAAAGTGTTATAACGACTTTATGGGAAGTTGGTTATAAATTTCTATGTAAATGAGAAATTCTTTGTGGTTTTTAAAAGATAACCGATTTGACTTATAACCGACTTGATGTAAAAGAACTCAAGTATTCTAAAAGATTAAGAAACCTTTTTGAAAGAAGTGTATACTTGGTTTGAAAACATAAAAGTTATACCACTTTATGAGAAGTTAGGTGTAACGCCTAAGAGAGATAAAAAGAATGGTTTAATGGTTTAGAAGTTAAGAGGCTTATTCTTAAAGATAAGAGACTTGACTTAATATGGATGTTTGTGTGAAACCTCATTCGTGAGTAATGAGTACTTGGTTTTGGAAGGAATAATGTTTTACCGATTTGGAAATCGAATGTATCGACAAACCACCGCGGCGTTAATAAAGGGAAATGTATTGAATAATTAAGTATTATTAAAACCAAGAGAAACCTCCATCCGCATGAAGCTAAGATGAGACAAAATGATATTACATTTCTAGATCATGGTCGCTAATAAGATTGATTATGAACAAGAATAACCTACTCGCCTAAGGCATATGTTACTCAATTGTTTTAAAAGAGATTAAGACATTGAACTATGAACTTTTCAAAAAGAGACTTGTGTATTTGAAATTAGGCAAACCGAACTTTAGGAAAAAGAAAGGCATTGTGTTGTCTTAAAATGGTTTAAAACATAAGGTGTATAACAACTTTATGGGAAGTTGGTTATAACGACCTTATGAAAACAAAAGAAGGGTTTTATCATTGGTTTTAATGTGGTAACTTGACCTTAAAAAGGAAAGTGTTTTGTCAAAAAAGGCATGGTGTTGCCTTAATTTGGTTTAAAAAAAGGAAAGTATGGAAGTTGTTTTGGTTTACTTAAAAGATATAAGTCACTCTATTTTTATACTACGTATCGGGTGACTTTTAGAAAAGGATTAGATCTCTTTAAAAGGAATTTAACGACGTAGTACTATAGGTTAAAACCCGACTTTGGCATAAAATGAAAGTACTTTGAGGTGTGTGAAACTTGCCTATGCTGGTTGTTGTGAAATTTGCCTATGCTTGTTGTTGTGAAATTTGCCTATGCTTGTTGTGATAGCCTTTGTTGTGCAAAGATTGTGTTTCTATACTACCGCCTCTCGATGGAGGGTCGTTGACTTGTTGAGAACTTACTTGACGCGCTTCAGTGACGAGAAATTCCACGCACGCTCTCGCTGATAGTGTTACTTTTGTTATATCACTTTGGACATATCGACACGATCGTAGCGCACGCGGTATGCTTCCACTTTGATTACCGCTTGTTGTCTTATTGTTTCCTTGGACATATCGACACGATCGCGAGCGCACGCATGCTTCCATTTGGAATGTTGTCTTATTGTTTCTTCGACCTATCGACATCGCCACGACCCGATCCTGCCCGCGGATCGTGCCTTACCCCGCACCCTAGTGATACAACATCGAGTAATCACGAACATAAATGATACAAGACATATTATGAAATATGAAACAATGATTCGAGAAAAACTTGCTTTTCTAAGATATATAAAAATGACAACTTTTTCAACATGAGCAGTTTAATCCTTTTTACAACCCCGCCACAACAAGATTACATGCACTTCTACGAAAGATATGACAACAACGACGACAGGTTCCCGCCATACCCCCGAATGTAAGCACCTACGACAACAGGGACTATACCAAGATAAGCCTCCGAGAAACGGAGCTTCCCAAACGCCAAATCGCGGACTCGAGAGCTAGGATCAACGATCGGGTGTACCTCAACTCGCGGATGAACGCAAACCGGGCGAGGTCGCATAACAGTACCGAGTATGTGAAATCAAAATACATATCAGAAATGAAATCATAGCGATCATATAAGGCGTGAGAGACAATGTATGATAACCAAACTACGCTTTACCATAAAGCGATCATGTCAAGTTAGGGACTCACGCCTCAAGTCATCACTCAAGTATAACAACGGGTCTCGTGCCCACAACATCAATCATGCGCCGTGGAATACCTTCCTCACCGCCGCATTCATGATATAAAAGCACCATGGAACACACATGAACACCGTGTCCCAGGTGTCATAATATCTCTCAGACGGTAAGTACGAAGGCATAGCCGACTACTAAAAACCCACGCACTAACAAGGTCATGAATCAGATCATAAGATCTGTCTTGCAGTCACATGATCAAAGCCGCCACTTGCCCGCAGATCAATGTACGCTGCCTAACCTCGAACTCCCGCAGTTGTCACGACCCAAATCGGCTCGTGATCGTGCCTTACCCGCACCCTAGTGACACAACATCGAGTAATCACGAACATAAAACACATACATGAAATTGTAAGTACAAAACAAGAACTGAGGAAAACTCGCTTTTCGGATATATAAATAACAACATTACAAATGAAGTTTAATCCTTTTACAAACCCCGCCACAACAAGACATGCACTTCTAAGAATGATACGACAACAATGGCGGGACAGGCCCCGCCAAACCCTCGAATGTAAACACCTATACGACAGGACTTTACCATCGATAAGCTCCGAGAAACGGAGTTTCCATACGCCGAATCGTGACTCGAGAGCTAGGATCAACGATCGTGTACCTCAACTCGCATGAACGCAGCCCAAGCGAGGTCGATAACAGTGCGAGTATGTGAAACTAAAAATCAGAAATGAAATCATAATAGTCTATAAAGCAGAGACATGTATGATAAGCAAACCATACCCACAACAAATAAGCAATATGTCAAGTCGTGACTCACGCCTCAAAGTTATCACAATAAACCCGCACGGCAAGTACGAAGGCATAGCCGACTACTAAGACCCACGCATCAAAAATACCACAAATCGTATCCCGAGGTCTTTCTAGACCGCACCACATGATCGGCTCGCCACCGCCCGCAATATCAATGCGCGCCTATTCTCGAACTCTCGCAGCCCGCATAGGTCACACACGACCCGCATGAGGTATTCTCGAATCACGGTCCTGCATCGCCGAGGTATACCCCGCATCGGCGCGGCCAACCTCAGATTCCGCCAGGCTCCCGCAACCCGCATAGTCTCAAAAGACCGCATAGTCTCAATGCACCGCATAGGGAATCCCCGCATCAAAGCTAAACACCCGAATGATCAAATCGAGCTACCGCGACTCGCATAGTCACGAGGACCGCATAGCCGAAAGACCGCATCAAGCGTGGCAAGCCCTGTATAATAAGTCAAGGGTATGTGATACAATAATAGTACAACGGGCTTAACGCTTAACAACGTAAGCACAACAGAGTGACTTCACATAATAATCACAAGATACTAACACACGTAGATCCTAACACGCTTACTTATCAAGTCAACAAGAAAGTATTACAAGGCTATCACAAACCAATACAATCAAGTTATTCACACAAGGTACTTTCTACTAACAAGTTCGGGTACCTATCCCCAAAGTACTTCATACATTAAATCTTTAAAAGATACGTTACTTCACAAAAACCACACAATACCCGTAGTATATGAACATAGAGTGATTATCTTTTTAAAGTAAATCAATTACTTCTCTTTGTAAAATCAAGTAGCAACATTCTTTTCCAATGTTCAAGTTTGCCTAATTTTAGAAAGGTTTCGTAGTTCATAGTCTTATTCATTTAAGAATATAATTCTCCTTTAAACAACTGAGAAACCTAAGCCTTATATGTGAGTAGGATATTCTTGTTTATAACAATCTTATTACAAAGACCATGATCTAGAAATATCATTTTGTCTCATCTTAGTTTCTATGCAGATGGAAGTTTCTCCGGTTTTAATAATGCTTAATTAGTCAAAACATTTCCTTTTATTAACGCCGCAGTTGGTTTGTCGATACACATTCGATTTCAAATCAAGAAACATTCTTAAGCCGTTATACCTAACTTCCCATAAAGCTAGTATAACTCTTAAGTTTTCAAAACCAAATATTACTTCTTCTTTCAAAATGATTCAAAATCTTTGAAATACTTCAAGTTCTTTATTAACACATAACAAGCCGCTTATAGTTCAAATCGATTACCTTTTAAAACCACATGTATTTTCTAACCAACATAAAGTCGTTATAACCAACTTCCCATAAAGCCGTTATAACACTTTATGTTTACACCAATCAAATACATTTAGCACACGACGCTCACCGTACTACATAGTTCACACATATCATGCTAGAAGAGATAGGAAGAGGTTCACATACCTCGCGACGAGTATCGACTAATAGCAAAACGCCCAAGTACTTCCAACCGTCGGCTACTCCTTAAGCCACGTAGATCGCACCACACGTAGTACTTCAACCTATAAGGCCACAAGGCGCTTTATTAACATTAGGTCTCTTCAGAGAACATTCTACGTAAAATTCGGCAAAGACTCTCCCGCAACAACAGAAATCTCCTCCTCTATCGAGGCGGCTACCAAGCCAACCGGGGGTTATATATCTAACCCAAACGGTACAATTCTACTCCACTGCACTACTACACAAGTCCACTGTAATACAACCCTATGTAATTACGCCAAGATTTTCTTTAAATTCAGCTTAAGTCGCAAGACATTGCCGTAAGTATTATTCAGCTTAAGTCAAAAGACATTGCCGATAACTACGCTCAGCCCATTATATAGTATACTTCAACTATATATTCACAATTATGTAATTTCCAATTACAATAGAGGACAAGATAATTACCTCGATAAGCCCATAATTATCCTAGCTTAAAGTCGATCCTGGGAAATCGTTTAGCTCCAACTCCGAGCGCTCCAACCCGCTCTAAACCACCCTTAGAAGTTCTAACCAACTTCTACACAATACTCCAACGGACTATGGAGATTCCCTAGGGTTTAGGTTTTGGATCGACGGAAGTATAATAGTATTTCCGGGCTTTTGTACAAGTATAACCTTAGAATACTACAAGGTATAGGCTAAGGTAATTGGGCATTATAACAATACTTTGAGAGTATTCTACCAAAAGAGGGGTATTATACGAAAGCAACTAGGCAGTGGTACCCCACGCCACACAACTAGAGGGGGTGTACTTCTGGCCAAGGCCTCTAGAGAGGAGGCCTCGCCGAACTCAACACAAAGTGGAGGGAGAAGGAGAGCTTTCAAGACTTAGGCAAATTTGTGGATGAATAAGTTCATCAAAGGTGGGTATTTATAGGCCAAGTGAAAGCCAACCAACGGCCAAGATCAATCCATGTGTTAGGCAAGTAGGGCTAGGATTTACCAAACACAAATATCCTACCTACCTTGACTTTGTCAAGGCAACAAAACGTGCCTTTGTTTATCCATTTCGTCCAAATGGACGATCAAGTCCACTCAATGAGAGGGTGCCGTGGCGCCTCTGTTGGTCCAACACGCTTCGCCTCTGGAAAAATCCGCAAAAATTAGAAAGGACATAGCCGAAATTCCCTACGAAGTCAGGAAAACATTTCACTAAAAACGACTCTAACCGTGTCAGGCAATAAAATTAAATCGCCAAGCCTATTTGAAGTTCAAAATTTCCTACGCACGCCCTCGCGCATACTGGAAATACGGGGTATAACATTCTCCCCTCCTTAGAAACATTCGTCCCGAATGTTCCTTCAAGTCTCAAAACAACCGCGCGCCAGTATAGTCTTTACTACCACACTTACGAACCAATCCTGCCACAATGGCCACGTAAACAATCAAGCAAAATACTTACATCCACGTCCACGAGGAATCACCTCTAACCTCCCCACCAACACCTCTCTCCGGGGTCTAAAAGATACTCCCTCCACACTTTTTCCAAACAAAAGAAATGGTCACATCTATGCTCGCCATACATGCTCGCTTCTTCCCGACACCACTTTTGTCACCTTGCGGCGAGGTTCTAGTGTCACCCGCGACCCAACAAATGGTACCGGACTACACGCGATCCCCGAGGTCGTCAGACACTCGAACTCTTACCACATTTGAGCATCGTCGCCTCCAAAACTCGGGTTATCATCTTCAACTTGGTCATCATTAATCGGGAACACTGATGGATTCTCCGATACTTTCCCGATCATAACAATACGAAAGACGGACGCATCGCCTCCTAGGTCGGACGGCAAATGATAACATATAGGCAACCCGACCTATTCTTCACATGAACTCGTGCGGCCCAAAGTAACTCGCTAAGTTCCTCTCGTATTCCAAAACTCGTCACACCCACCCCGGTGGTACTTTCAAGACCGACCACCAACTCAACTCTGCGCTGCCGCCGATTATCCGCACAATTCCTCCGAGCCGCCGTAACTTCTTCTAGACAAGCTTCAGACTATCCACATCACCGGAACAAGCTCAACCAACTATCCGAATCTTGCCAACATCGAACCAAACGATCGGCGACTTACACTTCCGCCCTACAAGGCTTCAAAAGGTGACGTCCAACACCGAAATGGTAGCTTAAACACTCCTCCACAGAGACAACAATCTCCACAACTACCCCAAATCCACACCGCCCGAGGCGAACGCGATTCGAGACTCACCGAAGTTCTTAACACATGCTTGGCAAAACTTCCAGAACAACAACAAATTTCTACCGGCTCCATCTGTCACATAAGGTGAAGGTAGGCACCCGTGCAGCCTTACAACCTTCTCGATAATTCAACACCGCCGAGTGAACGGTCCCGAACGAAGAACACGACGGGCTGCCCCCATCGCCCGACCATCGTCGAACGTATCCACGAACTCGCACTGGTTAACTAAACTCGGGCCTAACACCCTCACAACCCTAACACAAGTGACCACCACAACCTGACCCCACCACCAAATCTACCGCGGTTGACCCAACGAGGCCTCAACCCGACCCAACGCGCACAATACTAGCTCCCGATCCTAACAATCTCACTAATCATGTTTCAAAACCTAGCGGTCTTCTTAGCTCAACTACCCCATTTTCATTCCACACTACTAGGACATATCCCAAACATAACTCACGCACTATGCACTTCCGATAAGTGGTCAAACATAACACTACACCTTTTCTCGAGATAGCCTCACCTCTAAGGTCTCAACGTAAAACATTCTAAGGTTCACACCTTATCTATCCCCAAAATCTTACTCTGCTAAACAACCATGATCTCTAAACACAACTAACACACCGCTATCTAACATAGCACCTAAGGTATACTCACCTTATCACACATACCGATCTCTGAGGGTTAAAGATATATCTATACCCACCGCTTCACTCCCTTAGTCGTTCTAATCAAACTCGCCTGTAGGCGATAGCTAGGGAAGATGACGAACTACCCACCGATCTCAAGGCTAAGTCCTCCTACAAGACACTCTATCGACATCGACTGACGGTCGTAGGTACAACAAGTACCAACTAAAAGACGACATTCCCCGGGATGACGCCTCGCCACATCGTGAACCTAAGCCCCGAGTTCGACCAACTCCTGCATACTCCGAACGCCCCGAACCCCGTGGAAGACCACTGCATCGCGAGGTGCATATCACCACAGCGAGGCGACTCGCCGAAGTTACTAAAGGGCCTCACGCTCGCCCTCTTCTTGTCCTTCAACCCGCCGATCTCTATGTTTTCTCCACGCGCATAAGCCCGCATACGTGCCATGCTCAAGCCCAATCAAGAATTAATCGCACGACTTCTTTAGATAGTCCTCAAGATTTGCGTACATCGGTATACTCTGCGTAGCCAAATCTATAGCTAGTAACAGTGGTCGCTTTTGCAATCTAAATTCTCTGCTCCTGGCCGTGGAACCGGTTCAAATGTCATGGCCGCAGAGGAATCGCCGCCGCGTTAAACTCGCTGGGCTAGTGATGTCGCAGTAACTCCCGAACGAAGCACTACCCTAGGTAATGATTGGGCCCGCCTCGCCACCTCTGAACTCTACTCGCAGCCTCTTCGGCCGCTTTGCCTCTCCGGGTTTCTGCCACTACGCGAGGCATAACGATAAGTGGAAAGAATTTCGCCGAGGGTCCAACTTACAACACGCCTCTAAGGCACGATCTCAGAGTGAGAAGAATAGAAACCACTCCTAAATATCCTATAGCCTCGACATCGTGTGGTGCACAACACACCGATAATCAAGACTTCATCGATACGGTCGTAGACACTTTCCGAGGATTAATCGCTTCGATACCACTTTGTCAGACTCAAATCGCCTGGATCGTGCCTTACCCCGCACCCTAGTGACACAACATCGAGTAATCACGAACATAAAACACATACATGAAATGGCAAGTACAAAACAAGAATGAGGAAAACTTCGCTTTTCTAAGATATATAAATAACAACATTACAAATGAACGCTTTAATCTTTTTACAAACCCCGCCACAACAAGATTACATGCACTTCTAAGAATGATACGACAACAATGGCGGACAGGCCCCGCCAAACCCCCGAATGTAAACACCTATACGACAGGGACTTTACCATCGATAAGCCTCCGAGAAACGGAGCTTTCCATACGCTGAATCGCGGACTCGAGAGCTAGGATCAACGATCGTGTACCTCAACTCGCATTTAACGCAGCTTCGGGCGAGGTCAAGATAACAGTAATCGAGTATGTGAAACTAAAAATATCAGAAATGAAATCATAATAGTCTATAAAGCAGAGACATGTATGATAAGCAAACTACACCACAACAAATAAGCAATATGTCAAGTCGTGACTCACGCCTCAAAGTTATCACAATAAACCCGTGACGGCAAGTACGAAGGCATAGCCGACTACTAAGACCCACAAGCATCAAAAATACCACAAATCAGATCCCGAGGTCTTTCTAGACCGCACCACACGATCGGCCGCCACCGCCCGCAATATCAATGCGCGCTCTATTCCTCGAACTCTCGCAGCCCGCATAGGTCACACACGACCGCATGAGGTATTCTCGAATCATGGTCCTGCATCGCCGAGGTATACCCCGCATCGGGCGCAAACAACCTCAGATTCCGCCAGGCTCCCGCAACCCGCATAGTCTCAAAAGACCGCATAGTCTCAACAGACCGCATAGTGGAATCCCGCATCAAAGCTAAACACCGAATGATCAAATCTCGAGCTACCGCGACCGCATAGTCACGAGGACCGTGATAGCCGTAAAGACCCTATCGCGGTGGCAAGCCCTGATAATAAGTCGCGGGTATGTGATACAATAATAGTACAATCCGCTTAACGCTTAACAACGTAAGCACAACAGAGTGACCTCACATAATAATCACAAGATACTAACACACGTAGATCCTAACACGCTTACTTATCAAGTCAACAAGAAAGTATTACAAGGCTATCACAAACCAATACAATCAAGTTATTCACACAAGGTACTTTCTACTAACAAGTTCGTACCTATCCCCAAAGTACTTCATACATTAAATCTTTAAAAGATACGTTACTTCCCAAAACCACACAATACCCGTAGTATATGAACATAGAGTGATTATCTTTTTAAAGTAAATCAATTACTTCTCTTTGTAAAATCAAGTAGCAACATTCTTTTCCAATGTTCAAGTTTGCCTAATTTTAGAAAGGTTTCGTAGTTCATAGTCTTATTCATTTAAGAATATAATTCTCCTTTAAACAACTGAGAAACCTAAGCCTTATATGTGAGTAGGATATTCTTGTTTATAACAATCTTATTACAAAGACCATGATCTAGGAAATATCATTTTGTCTCATCTTAGTTTCTATGCAGATGAAAGTTTCTACTGGTTTTAATAATGCTTAATTAGTCAAAACATTTCCTTTTATTAACGCTGCAGTGGTTTGTCGATACACATTCTGATTTCCGAAATCAGTAAAACATTCTTAAGCAGTTATACCTAACTACCCATAAATCTAGTATAACTCTTAAGTTTTCAAAAACCAAATATTAGTTCTTCTTTAAAAATGATTCAAAAATGTTTTGAAATACTTCAAGTTCTTTTTTAACACATAACAAGCAAATTATAGTTCAAATCCATTTACCTTTTAAAACCACATGTATTTTCTAACCAACATAAAGTCATTATAACCAACTTCCCATAAAGTCGTTATAACACTTTATGTTTACACCAATCAAATACATTTAGCACACGACGCCTCACCGTACTACATAGTTCACACATATCACGCTAGAAGAGATAGAAGAGGTTCACATACCGCGACGCAGTATCGACTAATAGCAAAACGCCCAAGTACTTCCAACCGCCGCTACTCCTTAAGCCACGTAGATCGCACCACACGTAGTACTTCAACCTATAAGGCCACAAGGCGCTTTATTAACATTAGGTCTCTTCGTAGAACATTCTACGTAAAAATTCTAAAGACCTCCCCGCAACAGAAATCTCCTCCTCTATCGAGGCCGGCTACCAAGCCAACCAGGGGGGGTTATATATCTAACCCAAACAGGTACAATTCTACTCCACGGCACTACTACACAAGTCTACTGTAATACAACCCTATGTAATTACAGTTCAGTACTCTTCTTTAAATTCAGGCTTAAGTCGCAAGACATTGCCGTAAGTATTATTCAGGCTTAAGTCAAAAGACATTGCCGATAACTACGCTCCCCATTATATAGTATACTTCAACTATATATTCAAGCAATTATGTAATTTCCAATTACAATAGAGGACAAGATAATTACCTCGATAAGCCCATAATTATCCTAGCTTAAAGTCGATCCCGGCAATCGCTTAGCTCCAACTCCGAGCGCCCAACCCGCCTAAACCACCCTTAGAAGTTCTAACCAACTTCTACACAATACTCCAACGGACTATGGAGATTCCCTAGGGTTTAGGTTTTGTGACTGACGGGAAGTATAATAGTATTTCTGGGCTTTTTGTACAAGTATAACCTTAGAATACTACAAGGTATAGGCTAAGGTAATTTGGGCATTATAACAATACTTTTGAGAGTATTCTACCAAAAGAGGGTATTATACGAAAGCAACTAGCAGTGGGGTACCCCACGGCCACACAACTAGGAGTGGGTGTACTTCGGCCAAGGCCTCTAGGAGAGGAGGCCTCTTGCCCGAACTCAACACAAAGGGAGGGAGAAGGAGAGCTTTCAAGACTTAGGCAAATTTGTGGATGAATAAGTTCATCAAAGGTGGTATTTATAGGCCAAGTGAAAGCCAACCAATGGCCAAGATCAATCCATGTGTTAGGCAAGTGTAGGGCTAGGATTTACCAAACACAAATATCCTACCTACCCTTGACTTTGTCAAGGCAACAAAAACGTGCCTTTGTTTATCCATTTCGTCCAAATGGACGATTGAAGTCCACCAATGAGAGGTGCCGTGGCGCCTCTTGTTGGTCCAACACGCTTCGCCTCTAAAAATCCGCAAAAATTAGAAAGGACATAGCGGAAATTCCCTACGAAGTCGTGGAAAACGTTTACTAAAAACGACTCTAACCGGGTGTTGTGCACAAAATTAAATCGGCCAAGCCTATTTGAAGTTCAAAATTTCCTACGTACGTCCTCGCGTACATACTCTGGAAATACGGGGTATAACACGCAGCTCCGCATAGGCCAATCTCATCGGCCCGCATGAGGTATTCCCCGCATCGAGGGTAGCTACTCCCGCATCGCCCCGACTTCGCGATCCGCATGGCCACATGGACCGCATGCCCATAAAGGACGACACTAACTCGAACTCGTAGCTCGCATAGCCCGGGACTGCATGAGGTATTCTCGAATCATAGGTCCATCGACCGCCGAAGTCTACCCCGCGACGGAGGCGCTTAACCCCCGGAATCATCTCAAGAGATGAATGCCACGATACTATCATAACGACTGATAGTTAATAAGCACAATCAAGGGAAACCCCTTTACTCAAACATCACAAGATACTAACACACGTAGCATCCTAACACGTTTACTTATCAAAGCAATCAAGAAAGTATTACAAGGCTATCACAAACCAATACAATCAAGTTGTTCACACAAGGTACCTTCTACTATATGATTAACAAGATCGGGTTTTATCCCCAAAGTACTTCATACATTAACTCTTTAAAAGATACGTTACATTCACAAAAGTCACACAATACCCGTAGTATATGAAAATAGAGTGATTATCTTTTTAAAGTAAATCAATTACTTCTCTTTGTAAAATCAAGTAGCAACATTCATTTCCAATGTTCAAGTTTGCCTAATTTCCAATGTTCAAGTTTCTCATTTTTAGAAAGGGTTCGTAGTTCATAGTCTTATTCATTTAAGAATATAATTCTCCTTTAAACAATCTGAGAAACATAAGCCTTATATGTGAGTAGGATATCTTGTTTATAACAATCTTATTACAGCAGCCATGATCTAGGAAATATCATTTTGTCTCATCTTAGCTTCTATGCAGATGGAAGTTTCTACTGGTTTTAATAATACTTAATTATTCAAAACATTTCCTTTTATTAACGCTGCAGTGGTTTGTCGATACACATTCTGATTTCCGAAATCAGTAAAACATTCTTAAGCCGTTATACCTAACTTCCCATAAAGCTAGTATAACTCTTAAGTTTTCAAAGACCAAATATTACTTCTTTCGAAATGATTCAAAATCTTTTGAAATACTTCCATTCTTTATTAACACATAACAAGCCGCTTATAGTTCAAATCGATTACCTTTTCAAGACCACAAGTACTTTCTACCAACATAAAGTCATATAACCAACTTCCCATAAAGCCGTTATAACACTTTATGTTTTAAACCAATCAAATACGTTTAGCACATGTACGTCTACCGTACTACATAGTTCACACATATCATGCTAGAAGAGGTAGGAAAAGGTTCACATACCTCGCGACGAGTATCGACTAATAGCAAAACGCTCCAAGTACTTCAAACCGTCGGCTACTCCTTAGCCAGTAGATCGCGCCATACGTAGTACTTCAACCTATAAGGCCACAAGGCGCTTTATTAACATTTAGACCTTATCGCAGAACATTCTACCAAAATTCAGAAGACCTCCCCGCAACAGCGTAAATCTCCTCCTTTAACGAGGCCGGCTACCAAGCCAACCAGGGGGGGGTTACACATCTAACCCGAACGGGTACAATTCTACTTCACAGAAAAGCTACACAAGCCTACTGTAATACAGTCCTATGTAAAAACAGTTCAGTTCAGTTCTTCAGGCTTAAGTCGCAAGACATTGCCGTAAGTATTATTCAGGCTTAAGTCAAAAGACATTGCCAATAACTACGTTCAGTTCTATATATAGTATACTTCAACTATATATTCTAACAATATGTAATTTCCAATTACAATAGAGGGACAAGATAATTACCTCGATAAGCCCATAATTATCCGAGTTTAAAGTCGATCCTGGGCAATCGTTTAGCTCCAACTCCGAGCGCTCCAACCCGCTCTAAACCACCCTTAGAAGTTCTAACCAACTTCTACACAATACTCCAACGGACTATGGAGATTTTCCTGTGGTTTTGCCAGGATCGACGGGAAGTATAATAGTATTTCGGGCTTTTCAGATAGGTATAACCTTAGAATACAACAAGGTATACGACTAAGGTAATTTGGGCATTATAACAATACTTTTGAGAGTATTTCTACACCACAAAAGTGGGTATTATCTAAAGCAACTAGGCAGTGGGTACACTCGGCTAGCACCCCTAGAGGGGGTGCTCTCGCCACAAGGGAGGCCATGGCCGAACTCAACACAAGGAGGGAGAAGGAGAGCTTTCAAGACTTAGGCAAATTTATGGATGAAGAAGTTCATCAAAGGGAGGGTATTTATACTACAAGCCAAGGCCAACCAATGGCCAAGATCTAGCCAAGTGCTACAAGTGTAAGGCCAAGATTCACCCAAGTGCCCCTAGACCCTACTCCTTAAAACCTCACAAATATCTACACAAAAATATCTACCACTTGACACCCCAAAGTCGCCCAAGCCGCCCACCTTGCCCACCAATGAGAGGGTGCCGCCGCCTCTCGTTGGTCCAAAATGTTCCGTCTCTGAAAAATCCGCAAAAATAAGAAAAGACATAGCCGAATTTTCCTCGCAAGTTATGTAAAACGTTTCGAAAAATGACTCTAACCAAGTTCAGTGCACAAATGCCATTCTACTAAGCCACTTTAGCGGGGTGACACGTGTCACCCTCATATTGGCCCAAAATAAAACATCTTCCAAAATATCCACAATGGCCAAAATCTCAAAACAAAGTGGGCCCACAAAACAGTAAATTTCTCCGTGGGCCCCACGTGACCATTTCCAAAAATAAAATTCCATAATTCTCTAATATTCCAGAAGTCCGAATACCAAACTGGGAATCCAATTCCATTAACGAACCTTTTTCCTTCACAAAACGGAAACTTTTCCGTGGAGAAATCACCTCTTTCTTCCTTTCCAATCTTTCGCCGTATTCTCGTACGTACGTCCTCGCATACATACCCAGGAACTACGGGGTATAACATTCTTCCCCCCTTAGAAACATTCGTCCCGAATGTTCCTTCTAAGTCTCAAAACATACGTGCGCCAGTATAGTCTTCACTTTTATACTTACGAAACAATCCTGCCATACCTGGCCACAGAAAATACCTGCGCAACATACTTATATCCAAGTCTACGAGGAAACACCTCTAACATCACCACAAATAATACCACTTTTGTCACTTTGTCGCGAGCCTTGCTCCGACGACCCAACAAATGGTACCGGGCTGCATGCGATCACCGCTCAGACACTCGAACCCTTACCACATTTCGACATCGCTTTAGTTTCCAAAACTCGGTTACTATCTTTACGTGGGCGACGCCAAAATCGGTTCACATCGTGCCTTACCCCGCACCCTAGTGATACAACATCGAGAAAACCAATGGAAATAAAACTTTACACATGAAATGAGAGATATAGTAAATAAACAAAGCAACCAAAACAGCTTGCCTTCAAGATATACAAAAACACGAACAGCTTTAACTTTTACAACCTCGCCTACAACAGCATTCTGCACTTAAGATTTATACAACAACTATGACGACAGTGGCTCCCGCCATACCCCGAACGCATAAGAACTTACGGACTGTGGTAACATACCAAAGATAAGCCTCCGACGGAACGAGCTTCCCAAAACTGAAATGAGATCCTAAACGCGGATCGACAAATGACTCTTACTGCGCAGATTTAACGCAGCCAAGGAGGTCAAGCATAACAGTACCAAGTATGTGAAATCAGAATATCAGAAATGAAATCATAATAGTCTATATAAAGCAGAGACATGTATGATGACCAAACTACATGATATAACATATAACCGCTACATCAAGACAGTGGACTCACGCCTCCAAATTATCACTCGTGCGTGGAATTTCTTCCTCACCGGCAGCTTTATGATATAACAATACCAAGGATTATACATGAACACCATGTCCCAATGTGTTATAAAACCGTGACAGACAAGTATAACTACCAGATCCGACCGTACTCAATAATACAATGCAACCAAAACACGGCCGACACGGCGAGAGCCGACTCATCGGATACCAAGGCGGCCACGCGGTGACCGGGCAAGTACGAGGGTGACCACCAGGACCAAGGTCGATCACGAAACTTCGTCACTATAATCGAACGGGCAAGCGAGGGTCGACTACCGATACCAAGGCCGAATCACCACGAGACGGGCAGCACGAGAGCCGACCACCGGATACCCAGCCGAACAAGAAGAAACCTCAACTACCAACCGCCTCTATCGAGAGACGCCAGAATACGTAAAACACCACACTTGCACAACAAAGGCTATCATCACAAGCATAGGCAAGTTTCACAACAACAAGCATAGGAATGTTTCACCACAACAAGCATAGGCAAGTTTCACATCACTCAAAGTACCTTCATTTTATGCCAAAGTCCGGGTTTCAACCCTAAAGTACTACGTACGTTAAATTCTTTAAAAGAGATCCATTACTTATCAAAGTCACCCGATACCCGTAGTATTAGAATGACCAACCCACATTCCTTTTCAAAATCAAGTAACAACATTCTTTTCCTAAGTTCCGGTTGCCTAGTTTCAATTACTCAAGCTTCTCATTTTCAAATGGTTTCATAGTTCATAAACTTAATCACTTGATTCCTTTTTAGAACAATTGAGTAATATAAGTCTCACGTGAGAGTAGGTTATTTTTGTTTACAACATTCTTATTACAGCAGCCATGATCTAGAAAATGTAATATCATCTTGTCTCATCTTAGTTTCTATGCAGATGGAGGTTTCTACTGGTTTTAATACGATACATCATTATTCAATACATTTTCCTTTATTAACGCTGCAGTGGTCTGTCGATACACATTACGATTTCCAAATCAAGAAACATTATCCCTTTAAATAAAACCAAGTACTCATTACTCACGAATGAGGTTTCACACAAACATCCACATTAAAACAAATAAGTTAAGTCTCTTATCTTATAAGATCAAGTCTCTTAACTTCTAACATCAAGAAACCATTTTCTTTACCTCTCTTAAGACATTATACCTAACTCCCATAAAGCTAGTATAACTCTTTTTAAAACCTTTTAAAACAAAGTGTTACTCTCCTTCCAAAACGATTTATAAATCTTTGAAATACATCAAGTTCTTTATTATAACAAGCCGCTTATAATTCACATCGATTACCTTTTAAAACCACAAGTATTTTCTTACCTACATAAAGTCATATAACCAACTTCCCATAAAGTCGTTATAACACTTTATGTTTTAAAAACAATCAAACACAGTTAACACACGCACGCTCACCGTACTACATAGTTCACACATATCATGCTAGAAGAGATAGGAAGAGGTTCACATACCTCGCGACGATTTAACGACAATAAGCAAAATGCTCCAAGTACTACAACCTTGCTAGCCCTTTCCACTCCTCGAGTAGAATACGCTACTCTTAGTACTTTCACCCATAAAGGCCACAAACGTCTATTAAATCTTAAACACACGCTCCCATCTTTCTACGTAAAATTGGCAAAGACTCTCCCCGCAACAAACAGAAATCTCCTCCTTCTAACGAGGTCGGCTACCAAGCCAACGGGGGTTAACACGCCTAACCGACGCTGCATAATTCTACTACACAAGAATGCTACATAAGTTCATCAGAATACAACCCTAGGTAATTACATTCGCTTCTTCTCTTTATTATCCTTCTATGTGACATCGCTCAATTCTTCATTCTTCAGCTTAAGTCAAAAGACATTGCCATAATACTAAGTTCATTCTATATATAGTATACAACACTATATATTCAACACTTATGTAATTTCCAATTACAATAGGGACAAGATATTTACCTCGATAAGCCCAAAATTATCCGAGTTTAAAGTCGCTCCTGAGCAAGGTTTAGCTCCTCCTCCGAGCGCTCCAATCCGCTCCAAACACCCCTTAGAAGTTCTACGCAACTTCTACTCCATACTTCAACACCGGGTGAAGATTTTCCTGTGGTTTCGTGTAGAGGCTAAGGAAAGTATAATCAGATTTTCCGGTTTTTCAGACAGGGTACTTTGGAAAGTACTACAAGGTATTTGGGCTAAAGTATTTTGACATTATAACAATACTTAGGAGAGTATTTCTATACCACAACAAAGGGTATTATACGAAAACAACTAGGCTAGTGGTACCCACGCCAAGGCACCACAAAGTGTGGGAAGCTCTGCAAAGGGGAAAGGGTGTGGTGGACGAATTTCACAAGGGAGGGAGGAAGAGAACTTCAAGACTTAGGCAATTTGTGGATGAAGAAAGTCTTCACAAAGGAGCTATTTATAGCAAAACCAAAGGCCAACCAAGGGCCAAGATCCTTCCAAGTGTATAGCAAGTGTAAGGGCAAGATTAAACCAAGTGCACCCTAAACCCTACTCCACAAAACACTCCACAAAACAAGCCACAAACAAGGCACAAATCAAGGAGCCAATCGCCAAGAGAACGTGACCCATTTCGCCCAAGCCATGCCATGGTTGCCGCCCAAGCCTTCCAATTGAGGGTGACAAGTGTCGCCTCTCGCTGGTCCAAAATGTTTCGCCTCTAAAAATCCGCAAAAATATAAATGACATAGCCGAATTTTCCCTACGAAAGTCGTGGAAACGTTTCGAAAAACGACTCTTTCTGCACTTGTGTACAAATTTCGAAACTATGCCTACTTAAGGCTCAAATTGTACACGCACGCCTCACGCACATACTACGGAAATACGGTATAACATTCTCCCTTAGAAACATTCGTCGAATGTTCCTTCAAGGTCTCAAACAAACGGCGTCAAGATAGTCTTCACCGCTATACGCATTTAAAACAATCATGCCACACCGCCACAAAACATACGCTCACTTTTCCCTTTCTCGTAGTACTCGCCACGAACACTCGAACTCGTTCTAGTATCCGCACCACACTTCGCCAACGCTTCGCTTTCCAACCTCGAGTCACTACTCCAAACTTGGTCATCTCACTAACCTCGATTTCCCTAAGGCCATTCCCGCCTTCACGAACCGATTCTCGATCGAACGCATCCACGAACTCATACGATGGTCATCTAAACTGGGCCTAGCACCTCGCGTGACCCTACCACCGGGCGACCACCAGACCGACTCACCCCAAACCGGTTACGTTGACCCGCAAATGGTCCTCAACCCGACCCCCAATCGCGCCAACTCTTGTTCCCGATCCGAACAATCTTACTATTTCACATCATGAAAGCTACCACTTCCATCTCACACTACCTGGACTTACCCTTTTCACTAACTGTGTTTCTAAATCACATTTTAGCACAAAGCTATCCAAACATAACATTAAACACATCAACAACATCAATACAAACAAAACTCTGTAGGTTAAGGATATACTCAAACTAGCGCTCAAGGACCGCTTAAAATCGAACTCCCACCGCGACCTCTACCGGGCCTTCCGGCACGAACATCCCGCTCGCTACGGGTGAAGAACCCGCAATCGCTTAAGAGTCCATGCTATCCTACCGCTACTCGCCTGACAGCTCTTGCCGACGGATGCCCCGCTGGCCGCAAAAATAACAATCTCCCGAGTTAGTACGACACTTCTTACGGCTTTCCACAACGGCCACACCGAGACAAGGGCAACTCATCCGCGAGCACTCGCTTCTCAAAATCGAAACACAGGAGCCCCGACCGCTCCGAATATCCCGGCGTCCCAAAGCCGGGAGGACCACTGCATCGACGAGGTACATAACTAGTTCGGCTGGCCGAGGCGTCCGCTCGAAAGTCACCAAAGGACTCGCTGCTCGCCTCTTCGCGACTTTGGTCATTCCGCCGATTTATCCGCCTCACATCCAAGTGTATACGCTGCGACGCGGCAATGTCCATGCCCTACCAAGAGCTACACCCGAACAACTCTCTGCAAGGCAATCATCGAGCCCTGTAACATATCGGTGCACTCGATCCTCCATACTAGCTACTAACGCGGGGACGTACCGGGCCAATGAGTCGAACTCCACATTGTACTCCCGAACCGCACGCTCGCTCGCCAGAACACCAAAAACTGTTTACCGAGCCCTCTCATCCGGGAGGCAAGAAATGTGCAAGAAAGGCCTCGAGAACTCGCTCCATACCGGAAAGGCACGCTCTCCCCGACAGCTCCCAAGAATCAAACGCCGATCGCGGTATCACGCATTGATGTGAACCTGTGGCCACCGACTCGATCTCCGATGCCTCGATCACTCTACGATCCGTCAGAATCGCTTGATGAACTCGCGATCATCCTCGTGCCTCGACCCATAAAACTCGCGCCTACAACTCGTAAAAATCCCGTAGCCTCGAACTATCCGATCTAGGTGAACCATCGTGCATCGAACCGCCGGCCCGGCCTTATCCTCAAGTTCGCCACAACCCCGCCATTAATCGGGCCCACTCTTGTAACTCATCTCCTCTCGCCTGCATCGCGGATCGAGGCTCGTATCGTGGTCTCGCCACGTTTACTCGCAGATCCTTCACGCTTTGCCCTTCGCCCGGTTGCCTTTTCGCAGGCATAATCGTAAAACGAAACACGCCGGAGGGTCCAATCTTATCACACGCCTCTAAGGCACGATCTCGTAATGAGAAGAATGGAAACCAATCCTAAATGTCCTATAGCCTCACGATTATAGATGTGGTGCACAACACACCGATAATCAAGACTTACTAGACACGGTGCAGACACTTTCCGAGGATTAATCGCTCGATACCACTTGTAACGCCCAAAATCGCCCACATCGTGCCTTACCTGCACCCTAGTGATACAACATCGAGAAAACCAATGGAAATAAAAACTTTACACATGAAATGAGAGATATAGTAAATAAACAAAGCAACCAAAACAGCTTGCCTTCAAGATATACAAAAACACGAACAGCTTTAATCCTTTTACAACCCCGCCCACAACAAGATTACATGCACTTAAGATTTATACAACAACTATGACGACGTGGCCCCGCCATACCCCGAACGCATAAGAACTTACATGCACTGTGGTAACATACCAAAGATAAGCCTCCGACGGAACGGAGCTTCCCAAAACGCTGAAATGAGATCCTAAACGCGGATCGATAAATGACGACTTACCGCTGCAGATGAACGCACTTCGGGCGAGGTCAAGATAACAGTACCAAGTATGTGAAATCAGAATATCAGAATGAAATCATAATAGTCTATATAAAGCAGAGACATGTATGATGACCAAACTACAAGATATAACATATAACCAAGCACATCAAGACAGTGGACTCACGCTCCAAATTATCACTCGTGCGTGGAATTTCTTCCTCATCACGGCAGCTTTATGATATAACAATACCAAGGATTATACAAGAACACCATGTCCCACTTGTGTTATAAAACCGTGACAGACAAGTATAACTACCAGATCCGACCGTACCAATAATACAATGCAACCAAAACACGGCCGACACGGCAAGTGCGAGAGCCGATCATCGGATACCAAGGCCGGCCACGCACCGACCGGGCAAGTACGAGGGTCGACCACTGGGACCAAGGTCAGACACGAAACTTCGTCACTATAATCGAACGGGCAAGCGCGAGGGTCGACTACCGATACCAAGGCCGAATCACCACGAGACGGCAAGTACGCAGAGCCGACCACCGGATACCTGTGCCGAACAAGAAGAAACCTCAACTACCAACCGCCCTCTATCGAGACGCCAGAATACGTAAACACCACACTTGCACAACAAAGGCTATCATCACAAGCATAGGCAAGTTTCACAACAACAAGCATAGGAATGTTTCACCACAACAAGCATAGGCAAGTTTCACATCACTCAAAGTACCTTCATTTTATGCCAAAGTCCGGTTTCAACTCCTAAAGTACTACGACGTTAAATTCTTTAAAAGAGATCCATTACTTATCAAAGTCACCCGATACAGTAGTATTAGAATGACCAACCCACATTCCTTTTCAAAATCAAGTAACAACATTCTTTCCTAAGTTCCAGCTTTGCCTAGTTTCAATTACTCAAGCTTCTCATTTTCAAATGGTTTCATAGTTCATAAACTTAATCACTTGATTCCTTTTTAGAACAATTGAGTAATATAAGTCTCACGTGAGAGTAGGTTATTTTTTGTTTACAACATTCTTATTACAGCAGCCATGATCTAGAAAATGTAATATCATTTTGTCTCATCTTAGTTTCTATGCAGATGGAGGTTTCTACCGTTTTAATACGATACATCATTATTCAATACATTTTCCTTTATTAACGCCGCAGTTGGTCTGTCGATACACATTCCGATTTCCAAATCAAGAAACATTATCCCTTTAAATAAAACCAAGTACTCATTACTCACGAATGAGGTTTCACACAAACATCCACATTAAAACAAATAAGTTAAGTCTCTTATCTTATAAGATCAAGTCTCTTAACTTCTAACATCAGTAAACCATTTTCTTTACCTCTCTTAAGACATTATACCTAACTCCCCATAAAGCTAGTATAACTCTTTTTAAAACCTTTTAAAACAAAGTGTTACTCTCCCTTCCAAAACGATTTATAAATCTTTTGAAATACATCAAGTTCTTTATTATAACAAGCCAGTTATAATTCACATCAGTTACCTTTTAAAACCACAAGTATTTTCTTACCTACATAAAGTCATATAACCAACTTCCCATAAAGTCGTTATAACACTTTATGTTTTAAAAACAATCAAACACGCTTAACACATGTACGTCACCGTACTACATAGTTCACACATATCATGCTAGAAGAGATAGGAAGAGGTTCACATACCGCGACGATTTAACGACAATAAGCAAAATGCTCCAAGTACTACAACCTTGCTAGCCCTTTCCACTCCTCGAGTAGAATACGCTACTCTTAGTACTTTCACCTATAAAGGCCACAAACGTCTATTAAATCTTAAACACACGTTCCCATCTTTCTACGTAAAATTCGAAGACTCTCCCCGCAACAACAGAAATCTCCTCCTTCTAACGAGGTCGGCTACCAAGCCAACCAGGGGGTTAACACGCCTAACCGACGCTGCACAATTCTACTACACAAGAATGCTACATAAGTCTCATGAATACAACCCTAGGTAATTACGATTCGCTTCTTCTCTTTATTATCCTTCTATGTGACATCGCTCAATTCTTCATTCTTCAGCTTAAGTCAAAAGACATTGCCATAATACTAAGTTCGATTCTATATATAGTATACAACACTATATATTCAACACTTATGTAATTTCCAATTACAATAGGGACAAGATATTTACCTCGATAAGCCCAAAATTATCCGAGTTTAAAGTCGCTTCCCGAGCAAGGTTTAGCTCCTCCTCCGAGCGCCCAATCCGCTCCAAACAACCCTTAGAAGTTCTACGCAACTTCTACTCCATACTTCAACAACGGGTGAAGATTTTCCTTAGGGTTTCGTGTAGAGGCTAAGGAAAGTATAATCGTATTTTCCGGTTTTTCAGACAAAGGGTACTTTGGAAAGTACTACAAGGTATTTGGGCTAAAGTATTTTGGACATTATAACAATACTTAGAGAGTATTTCTATACCACAACAAAGGGTATTATACGAAAACAACTAGGCTAGTGGTACCCAGGCCAAGGCACCACAAAGGGGAAGCTCTCAGCGGGGAAAGGGTGTGGTGGACGAATTTCACAAGGAGGGAGGAAGAGAACTTCAAGACTTAGGCAATTTGTGGATGAAGAAAGTCTTCACAAAGGGAGCTATTTATAGCAAAACCAAAGGCCAACCAAGGGCCAAGATCCTTCCAAGTGTATAGCAAGTGTAAGTGGCAAGATTAAACCAAGTGCACCCTAAACCCTACTCCACAAAACACTCCACAAAACAAGCCACAAAACAAGGCACAAATCAAGGAGCCAATTGGCCAAGAGAACGTGACCCATTTCGTCCAAGCCATGCCACGGTTGCCGCC
Source organism: Przewalskia tangutica (assembly GCA_029844215.1). Classification (NCBI taxonomy): domain Eukaryota; kingdom Viridiplantae; phylum Streptophyta; class Magnoliopsida; order Solanales; family Solanaceae; genus Przewalskia; species Przewalskia tangutica. Next base: position 75,426,416 of record CM056727.1, read on the forward strand.
CGTTTTCCAATTAGAGGTGACAAGTGTCGCCTCTCGTTGGTCCAAAATGTTTCGTCTCTAAAAATCCGCAAAAATATAAATGACATAGCCGGAATTTTCCCTACGAAAGCGTGGAAACGCTTTCGAAAAACGACTCCTTTCGGCACTTGTGTACAAATTTCAAACTATGCCTACTTAAGGCTCAAATTGTACACGCACGCCTCACGCATATACTGCGGAAATACGGTATAACGGTGGGCATCATTAATCGAACACTGATGGATCTTCGATATTTCCAACATCACAATACGAAGACCGGACGCCCCGCCTCCTAAGTCGGATGGCAAAAGCTAACATATAGGCAACCCGCCTATTCTTCACATGAACTCTTAAAGGCCCAAAGTAACTCGCTAAGTTCCTTCGCTTCAAAACTCGCCACACCGTCCGGTGGTACTTTCAAGACCGACCGGCCAACTCGAACTCTAAGCGTCGCCGATTATCCGCACGATTCCTCCGAGCCGCGAACTTCTTCTAGACGAGCTTTACCCTATCCACGATCACCGGAACAAGCTCGATCCAACTATCTCAACCTTGCCAACATCGAACCAATCGACCGCAACTTACACTTCGCCCCTACAAGGCTTCGTGGCGACATCCGAACACCGAAATGGTAGATCAAACACTACCTCCACAGAGACAACAATCCCCACAACTATCCGCGAAATCCAAACAACGCCCGGTGGCGAACGCGATTCTCGAGACTCACCCGAGTTCCTAACCCGCTGTAAACTTTTAGAAAACGAAATTAGCCACATCATGGGCTTCACTGCCTGACATAAGGTGAATGTAGGCACCCCGCAGCCTTTCAACCTTCGATAACTCAACACACCAGTAAAGCGGTCCCGAACGAAGAACACGATGGGTTGCCCCCATCGACCACCACCGGCCGAACGCATCCACGAACTCAGACGGTTAATCGAATACGGGCCTAACACCTCGTGACTTACCACAAGGCGGACCACCACAAACTGACCCCACCACCAAAACAGCCGCGGGTTGACCCGCAACGGGGCCTCAACCCGACCCGGCAACGCGCATCATACTCGCTCCCGAACCTAACAATCTCACTAATCACGTTCACGAAACCTAGCGGCCTTCTTAGCTCAACTACCCTCTTTCATTCCACACTACTAGGGACCTGTCCCAACATAACTCACGTGCACTATGCACTCCGATAAGGGTCAAACATAACACTACACCTTTTTCTCGAGATGGCCTCACCTCTAAGGTCCCTACGTATAAAGCTCTAAGGCTCACACTTTCTTTATCCCCCAAAATCTTACTCGGTTAAACAACCATGATTTCAAATCACAACTAACACACTGCTATCAGAACATAGCACTTAAGGTATACTCACCTTGAAAGTTACCAAGGACACTTGCTTCCGCCCTCTTCTCGCATCCTTGTTAACCCGGTCGATCTCTACGTTTTCGGCTGTACATAAGCCCGTATACGTGCCATGCTCAAGCCCAATCAAGAATTACTCTTGCACACCCGCTCTTCGGTAGTCATCAAGACTCGTGGTACATCGGTATAATCTCTGTAGCCAAATCCATAGCTAGTAACAGGTCGCCTCTTTGCAATCTATATTCATTGCTCGGCCGTGGAACCGAAGGTTCAAATATCATGGACGCAGAGGAATCGCCGCCGCCGTGCTAAACTCTGCGGGGCTAGTGACGCCGCAGAAAATCCCGAATGAAGCACTACCCTAGGTAATGATTGGGCTGTGCCTCGCAACCCTCCGAACTCAACTCGCAGCCTCCGGCCGCTTTGCCTCCCGCCCGGTTGCCTACACGAGGCATAACGATAAGGGAATGAATTTCGCGAGGGTCCAACTTACAACACACTCTAAGGCACGATCTCGAGTGAGAAGAATAGAAACCAATCCTAAATATCCTATAGCCTCCGATTATTGGTGTGGTGCACAACACACCGATAATCAAGACTTCATCGATACGGTCTCGTAGACACTTTCCGAGGATTAATCGCTCGATACCACTTTTGTCACGACTCCGATCCGGCCCATGATCGTGCCTTACCGGGCACCCTAGTGATACAACATCGAGTAATCACGAACATAAACGATACAAGACATATTATGAAATATGAAACAATGATCGAGAAAAACTTGCCTTTTCAAGATATATAAAAATGACAACTTTTTCAACATGAGCAGCTTTAATCCTTTTTACAACCACGCCCACAACAAGATTACTGCACTTCTACGAAAGATATGACAACAACGACGGACGGGCCCCGTCATACCCTGAATGTAAGCACTCACGACAACAGAGGACTATACCAAGATAAGCCTCGGAGAAACGGAGCCAGAAACGCCAAATCGTGACCACGAGAGCTAGGATCAACGATCGTGTACCTCAACTGCGGCATGAACGCAGCCGGCGAGGTCGATAACAGTAATTAGTATGTGAAACTGAAAATACATACTGTAAATGAAATCATAGCAGTCATATAAAGCAGGAGACAATGTATGATAACCAAACTACAGTTTACCACAAAGCAGTCATGTCAAGTTAGGGACTCACGCCCTCAAGTCATCACTCAAGTATAACAATGGGTCTCAGGCCCACAACATCAATCATGCCCGTGGAATACCTTCCTCACTGCCGGCAGTCTATGATATAAAAGCACCATGGAACACACATGAACACCAGGTCCCACCTGTGTCATAATATCTCTCAGACGGTAAGTACGAAGGCATAGCCGACTACTAAAAACCCACAGTACCAACAAGGTCATGAACTGTATCATAAGATCTGTCTAGACCGTCACATGATCAAAGCTGGCCACTTGCCCGCAGTATCAATGTACGCGTCTAACCCTGGAACTCCCGCAGCTCCGCATAGGCCAATCTCATCGGCCCGCATGAGGTATTCCCCGCATCGAGGGTAGCTACTCCCGCATCGCCCCGACTTCGCATCCGCACGCCACGTGGACCGCATGCCCATAAAGGACGACACTAACACCGAACTCTCGTAGCTCGCGATAGGCCCGGGACCTGCATGAGGTATTCTCGAATCATAGGTCCATCGACCTGCCTGAGTCTACCCCGCATCGGAGGGCAGCTTAACCCCCGGAATCATCTCAAGAGATGAATGCCACGATACTATCATAACGACTGATAGTTAATAAGCACAATCAAGGGAAACCCCTTTACCCAAACATCACAAGATACTAACACACGTAGCATCCTAACACGTTTACTTATCAAAGCAATCAAGAAAGTATTACAAGGCTATCACAAACCAATACAATCAAGTTGTTCACACAAGGTACCTTCTACTATATGATTAACAAGATCGGGTTTTATCCCCAAAGTACTTCATACATTAACTCTTTAAAAGATCGTTACATCTACAAAAGTCACACAATACCCGTAGTATATGAAAATAGAGTGATTATCTTTTTAAAGTAAATCAATTACTTCTCTTTGTAAAATCAAGTAGCAACATTCTTTTCCAATGTTCAAGTTTGCCTAATTTCCAATGTTCAAGTTTCTCATTTTAGAAAGGTTTCGTAGTTCATAGTCTTATTCATTTGAGAATATAATTCTCCTTTAAACAACTGAGAAACATAAGCCTTATATGTGAGTAGGATATCTTGTTTATAACAATCTTATTACAATGACCATGATCTAGGAAATATCATTTTGTCTCATCTTAGCTTCTATGCGGATGGAAGTTTCTCTTGGTTTTAATAATACTTAATTATTCAAAACATTTCCTTTATTAACGCTGCAGTTGGTTTGTCGATACACATTCGATTTCAAATCAAGAAACATTCTTAAGCCGTTATACCTAACTTCCCATAAAGCTAGTATAACTCTTAAGTTTTCAAAACCAAATATTACTTCTTCTTTCAAATGATTCAAAAATCTTTTGAAATACTTCGATTCTTTATTAACACATAACAAGCCAGTTATAGTTCAAATCAGTTACCTTTTCAAGACCACAAGTACTTTCTTACCAACATAAAGCTGTTATAACCAACTTCCCATAAAGCCGTTATAACACTTTATGTTTTAAACCAATCAAATACGTTTAGCACATGTACGCTCACCGCATCACATAGTTCACACATATCATGCTAGAAGAGGTAGGAAAAGGTTCACATACCTCGCGACGAGTATCGACTAATAGCAAAACGCTCCAAGTACTTCAAACCGTCGGCTACTCCTTAGCCAGTAGATCGCGCCATACGTAGTACTTCAACCTATAAGGCCACAAGGCGCTTATTAACATTTAGACCTTATCGCAGAACATTCTACCGAAAATTCGGCAGCACCTCCCCCCCCCGCAACAGCGTAAATCTCCTCCTTTAACGAGGCCGGCTACCAAGCCAACCAGGGGGGGGTTACACATCTAACCCGAACGGGTACAATTCTACTTCACAGAAAAGCTACACAAGCCTACTGTAATACAGTCCTATGTAAAAACAGTTCAGTTCAGTTCTTCAGGCTTAAGTCGCAAGACATTGCCGTAAGTATTATTCAGGCTTAAGTCAAAAGACATTGCCAATAACTACGTTCAGTTCTATATATAGTATACTTCAACTATATATTCTAACAATATGTAATTTCCAATTACAATAGAGGGACAAGATAATTACCTCGATAAGCCCATAATTATCCGAGTTTAAAGTCGATCCTGGGCAATCGTTTAGCTCCAACTCCGAGCGCTCCAACCCGCTCTAAACCACCCTTAGAAGTTCTAACCAACTTCTACACAATACTCCAACGGACTATGGAGATTTTCCTAGGGTTTCGGTTTTGTGACTGACGGGAAGTATAATAGTATTTCTGGGCTTTTCGTATAGGTATAACCTTAGAATACAACAAGGTATACGGCTAAGGTAATTTGGGCATTATAACAATACTTTTGAGAGTATTTCTACACCACAAAAGGGGGGTATTATACGAAAGCAACTAGGCTAGGGGGGGGTACACTCTCGGCTAGCACCCCTAGAGGGGGGGGTGCTCTCGGCCACAAGGGGGAGGCCCTTGGCCGAACTCAACACAAGGGGAGGGAGAAGGAGAGCTTTCAAGACTTAGGCAAATTTATGGATGAAGAAGTTCATCAAAGGGAGGGGTATTTATACTACAAGCCAAGGCCAACCAATGGCCAAGATCTAGCCAAGTGCTACACAAGTGTAAGGCCAAGATTCACCCAAGTGCCCCCTAGACCCTACTCCTTAAAACCCTCACAAATATCTACACAAAAATATCTACCACTTGACACCCCAAAGTCGTCCAAGCCGCCCACCTTGCCCACCAATGAGAGGGTGCCAAGTGCCGCCCTCTCGTTGGTCCAAAATGTTCCGTCTCTCGGAAAAATCCGCAAAAATAAGAAAAGACATAGCCGGAATTTTCCCCTCGCAAGTTATGTAAAACGTTTCGTCGAAAAACGACTCTAACCGGGTGTTGTGCACAAATGCCATTCGGCCAAGCCACCTAGGCGGGGGTGACACGTGTCACCCTCATATTGGCCCAAAATAAAACATCTTCCGAAAATATCCACAATGGCCAAAATCTCGAAAACAAAGTGGGCCCCACAAAACCGTAAATTTCTCCCGTGGGCCCCACGTGACCATTTCCAAAAATAAAATTCCATAATTCTCTAATATTCCAGGAAGTCCGAATACCAAATCTGGGAATCCAATTCCCATTAACGAACCTTTTTCCTTCACAAAAACCGGAAACTTTTCCGTGGAGAAATCACCTCTTTCTTCCTTTCCAATCTTTCTGTCGTATTCTCGTACGTACGTCCTCGCATACATACCCAGGAACTACGGGGTATAACAGACACGATGCGTAGCGCACGGGTATGCTTCCATTTGGAATGTTGTCTTATTTGTTCCCTTTGGACATACTGACACGATGCGTAGCGCACGGGTATGCTCCCATTTGGATTTCTATCTTGTTGTTATCATATCATGCATCGCCGCAGCTGAGGAAGGTACTCCACGCGGGATTAATGTTGTGGGCGTGAGACCGAATTGATATAATCTGTATGTGTATGTCGTAGTTTGGTCATCATACCATCTCCCGCTTTTATAGACTATTATGATTTCGCCATGATTTTTACTGATTTCACATACTTGGTACTTGTCTTGACCTCCCGGGCTGCGTTCATGCCGCAGTAGAGGTACATCGGCCGCCGATCCCCGCTTTAGGATCACCTTTCAGCGTGTTGGGAAGCTCAGTTCCTTGGAGGCTTATCTTTGGTATGTTACCACGAGTGCAGTAGGTCCGTACATTCGTGGTATGGCGGGCCCCGTCCGTCATAGTTGTTGTGTAAATCTTAGAGGTGCAGAACCTTTGTTGTAGGCGTTTGTAAAAGGATAATCGTCGGGTATTTATGTATATATGATGAAGGCAACTGCTTGGTTGACTGTTTATTTATTTTGTCTCTAAATTCATGTTCATGTTTTTATTTCCGTGATTTTCTCGATGTTGTATCACTAGGGTGCGGGGTAAGGCACGATCCACGCCCGTTCGGTCGTGACAGGGGTATTCGTTTAATGGTCACCTTGTTCACCGTCAGTAATCAACACATGCGCAGCGCCCCGCCCTTCTTCTTCACGAACAATACCGCGCTTCCTGGGGGAAACACTAGGCCTGATGAAGCCCTTCTCCAACAAATCTCGCAGCTGGTCCTTCAACTCTCTCAACTCGGCAGGTGCCATTCTGTATGGCGGAATGGAAATAGGCCGAGTGTCTGGCAACACATCTATACAAAACTCAATCTCCTCGGGAGGATACCCGAGGTCGTCTGAAACACGTGGGAATTCTCGACCATCGAATCGATCAAAAATCTGGTACCGCAGCCTTCAAGATCAAACACCCGAACGATGGTAGATATACCCTTCTCGCACCATCTTCCTAGCCTTGAGGTAGGAAATAAACCTACCTCGGCGTCTGGTGTTCTCCCACTCAATAACGGCCTCAGGAAACTGGAACCGTACTACTCTCTCCCTGAAGTTTACATTGGCGTAGCAAGAAGCTAGCCAATCCATACTCATGATCACGTCGAAATCAGTCATATCCAACTCTATCAAGTCGGCTAGGGTCTGACGATCAGAATGGTCACCGACAAGCCCTATATACCCGCCGAGCTACCACCGAATCACTCATCGCGTAGCTACCTCGAAAGCGGTCTATGGACTCGTGCTCTATCCCTATCCTACTAGAAATAAGGGAGATATATAGACAGAGTAGAACCGGATCTATCAAAGCATACACATCAAACCCAGAAACTGATAAGGTACCTGTGACGACATCAGGTGAGGCCTCCTGATCCTGCCGGCTGGACAAGGCATAAATGCGGTTCTGAGGACCGCTAGAACTGGGACCCATGCCACGACCTCTGCCGCGACCTGCTGGCCCATGAGTACCCTGCCCTCCGGGGCGAGTAACTGTAGGAGATGATGAACCGCAATGCACTCGTAGGTGAGCCCTACCACCCGCGCGCCCCGATCGGACAAGCCTCGCAATATGACTCGCCCGCCGCAATCAGAACAAACTCGGAGGGTACCACAATTCCCGAAATGGGATCTACCGCATCGGCCACACTGAGGGGGGGTGGTCCCGACCGGCCGGCACCTCTGCCACCCTGAAAGTCAAGTCTCGGGGCCACGACCGCCCCGAATACTCTGGGCGGCCGAGGATGGCGCAGAGTGCTCGAGCCGGCCGTGGTGCGAATCTAGACCGCCGAGGCCGTCCACCACGATAACTACCAAAGGACCTCGCCGCCCCGGTCCTCTTCGCTGTCACAACCCGTCGGCCTCGACGCTCGCATCCTAGTGCATGAGCTGCGTGCGGGTAATATCCATGCTGGTCAGAGCCACACCCGCACAAGACTCGGCCATATAATCATCTATCCCGGTGACGTAGCGGTGCACCCTATCCTCCATATCTGCTACCAATGCTGGGACATATCGAGCCAAAGAATCGAACTCGACATTGTACTCCCTAATCAGACGCCCCTCTGTCTCAAGAAGAAAATCTGTCACCGCGCCTCCTCATCTGTGAGGCAAGAAGTGAGTGAAAGGCCTCCGAGAACTCATCCCAAGTAGCTGGGGACGCGTGCTCTCCCCGGGATAACTCCCATGAATCAAACCAATCGACTGCGGTATCACGCAGCCTATGTGAACCAAAGATCACGGACTCGGTCTCCGACGCCCTGATCACTCTCATAATCCTCTCAGAGGCGACGGATGAACTCCTCGCGATCATCCTCCGCCTCGACCAGTAAAACTCGGCGGGCTACAACTCAGGAAATCTCGTAGCCTCAAACTCTACGCCTCGGGTGAACCACGGTACGATCGAGCTGAATCGAATCACAGATCCACTGTCCTCTCGTTCGCCACAATCTCGCCAATAGCCGCATCTCCTTGTACCCTAACTCCTCCGCCCAGCCGTGGGACGAGGTACGGCAATGCGTGGTCTCGCTGGGCCGGGCGGCGTCATGGAACTCGCCGCCTGCATAGATCGGCACGAGCCCTCGTAACTCGGTGTCCGATGGCGGCCTCCGCTTTGCCCTTCGCCCGGTTGCCTTACGTGAGGCATAATCAGCGTAAAAGAATACGTTAGAGGGTCCAACTTTAACACGCCTCTAAAGCACGATCTCGGAGTGAGAAGAATGGAAACCAATCCTAAATATCCTATAGCCTCACGATTATTGGTGTGGTGCACAACACACCGATAATCAAGACTTATTAGATACGGTGCGTAGACACTTTCCGAGGATTAACTGCTCTGATACCACTTTTGTCACGACCCGTTCCGGGGTCCGTGACTGGTGCCTTACCCGGGACCCAAGTAGTCATACATCAGAGTAATCAGCGGAATATAAAAACAAGACATGAAACAGTTGTAAAAAGAGACACAGTTTTATGTGAGAAAATGTCGTCTTTCGGCATATATACATAAACATAGTTTTGCAGTTACATCCCAACTGTACAACAGGACTACAGACCTCTAAGAAAGTAAACAACTATGGCGGGACAGGGCCCCGCCATACCTGGATCGTATAAAACTAACTACAACAGGGAGATCATACCCAAAAGTAGAGCCTCCGGAGAAGATGGAGCTCCCGACACCAACGTAGAGATCCTAATGATGTGGATCTAGCACCTGCTTGCCCTTACCTGCGGCATGAACGCAGCCCCCCGAAGGAGGTCAGTACAACAGGTACTAAGTATGCGAAACTGTAAAGTACTTAAATGAAAACATATCATTTTAAAATCAATTTACATATATGTATGAAACAACCAAGGTAACCGCACATAGTGCCACATCATAAACAAAAGCAACAATAGGTAAACTGTAACAGGTCTTTTCTAGGCTACGAATGATCGAAGCAGGGCCAATTGCCCATAGTATCATTAAGCAAGCCTAATCCTGGACTCCCGTAGTCCGCATAGGCCACTCACATAGGCCTGCATAGGGCATAACCCCGCATCGAGGGTAGCTACTCCTCGGCATCGTCCTGGACTCGTAGTCCGCATGGCCACATAGACCGCATGAGGTATAACCCCGCACACTAACCTAGAACTCTCGTAGCTCCGCATAGGTCACACAGACCCGCATGAGGTGTCCTCGCATCATAGTCACACGCATCGCCTCGAGGTATACCCCGTGACGGAGGCACTTTAACCCCCGGTATTTATGTCAAGAGGTGAGTGATATAATACTAACATAACAGCTTATCATTAAACACATAAGCACAACAAGAATACCCTTTTATACAAACGTTACAAGACACTAACACACATAATATCATATCATGTCTACTTATCAAACCATTTTATTATTCTTTCCATAGATCAATGTAAGTCTGTTATAAACACATAAGTAAATTGTTCCTTTTATCATTCTTAAGTTGTTATACCTAACTTCACATAAAGCTAGTATAACTCTTAAGCTTTTTGTTTAAAAACCAATTAGTTCTCTTCTGTTAAAAATGATTCAGTATTCTTTTGAAATGCTTTCAGATCCTTATTATTCAGGCTTAAGTCGCGAGACATTGCCGTAAGTATTATTCAGGCTTAAGTCGCGAGACATTGCCGTAAGTATTATTCAGGCTTAAGTCGCGAGACATTGCCGTAGTTATTATTCAGTTAACACACGTACGTCTACCGTACTATATATATTTAAAATATCATGCTCAAGGGTATAGGAAGAATCACATACCTTCTCGGCGAAATCCACCTGCCAAGTTGAATATGTCGCGCGCAGAGAATCAGCCTATAATAGTCAGACACGTCTATCAACGTTCAGACTACTCTGTAAATAGTTCTAAGCAGAGGGTTCAATATCCTATGGAAAATTGGGCAGCACTTCCCTACCCGGTGAGCTACTCAAGTCCATCAGAAAACAAATTCTTATGTAAGTACAGTTTGATTATTCTTCTTTAATATCCTTCTAAGTATATTATACTAACTCATATACTTCTACAGTATGTATTCTCTAATTACAAAGGAAGGATAAGTTTATTTACCTCGGTAAGCCCAATAATATCCTAGATAAAAGTCGATCCTGAGCGAGGTTTAGCTCCTAGTCTGGACGCTCCGATAGCTTCAAGAACCCTTAGAAGTTCTTCACAACTTCTACTAAGTACTAAGGGATTTGGGCTAGGGTATTTTGGGCATTATAACAATACTAGAAGGCAACTTTTCTACCAAGGGAGGGGGGGTAGGTTTCGCCAGGCTTCCTTGGGGGTGGGTATTCGCCAGGGCCTTCACAAGGGGAGGGGGAGGTGTTTGGACGAAAAAGCTACAAGGGAGAGGGAAGGATTTTAGACTTGGAAAGTTTGTTTTTGGATGAAGAATTCTTCATCTCAAGAGGGGTATTTATAGGTCAAGAAGTGGCCAACCAATGGCCAAGATTTAGCCAAGTGCTAGGCAAGTGTAAGGTCAAGTGTACCTAGCCAACTTGCACACAAAATATCCTACCAACTACTTAACAAAATAGCCAATCCATTTCGGCTCACTTCCGCCTCACGTCCACTAATGAGAGGGTGACAAGTGTCGCCCTCTCGTTGGTCCAAAGTGTTTCGTCTCCCGGAAAAATCCGCAAAAATTAGAAATGACATAGCCGGAATTTATCCTACGCGAGTCTTGTTAAACGTTTCGTCGGAAAACCATTCGTTTTGTGAGTTGTGCCCAAAAAAACGTCTTGTGCCTAAACTTTAAGGCTAGACTTTCGTACGTACGCCCTTACGTACATACTCCGAAAATACTGGGTATAACAAGAGGGAGGGTCTTTCAAGTCTTGAAATGGTTAAGTGTGGAAGATTTCATCAACTAGTAGTGCATATATAGGACAACCAAGGGCTAGGATGAAGGCAAGTGTGTGGTTGAGATTGGGGACAAGTGTGTGTGGGCCCCACAAGCCACTTGTCCAACTAAAAATATCTTGCAAGACAAGGCCACTTGTCTTGCCTCTTGTCTAGCTCATTTCGGCCAAGAGCCACCTAGGGGGTGACATGTGTCGCCCTCCTATTCGTCCAAAATATTTCATCTTCCGAAAATATCCCTAATGGCCAAAATCTCGAAAACAAAGTGGGCCCCACAAAATCGTAAATTTCTCCCGTGGGCCCCACGTGACCAATTCCGGAAATAAAATCTCATAATTCTAATATAATTCAAGAAGCCCAAATACCAAATGGGAATCCACCCCATCAACGAACCTTTTTCCTTCACAAAACCCAGAAACTTTTCCGTCGAAAAATCACATCTTTCTTTCTTTCCAAAATTTCTGTCGTATTCTCGTACGTACATCCTCACATACATACCCTGGAACTACGGGGTATAACATTCTTCCCCCCTTAGAAACATTCGTCTCGAATGTTCCTTATAAGTCTCCAAACGTACTTGCGTCGGTATAGTCTCCACTACTATACTTACAAAACCGATCATGCCACCAATGGCCAGAATATAACATGTGCGCAAAACTCAAATCCAAGCCAACGAGGAATCACCTCGACGATGTAAAAACAACACCAACTCTCGCTCCTGGTCCAAAGGATACTTCCTTCGCACCTTCACTTCACAAAAATGATCACTTCCATTTCTTAGCACACGTTCACTTCTTTCCTTACTTGTCGTACACTTCTCGAACACCCGAACTCTTTCCAAGATAATGCACCACACTTCGCCATCGCCTGATTTCCAAAACCTTGGAGTCACTACCTCCAAACTTGGTCATCTCACTAGTTTCAATTCCCACAAAGGCCATCCCCGACCTTCACGATCCGATTCTTGTCGAACGCATCCACGAACCCGTACGATGGTTACCTAAACGTGGGCCTAGCGCCCTCGTGACCCTACCACCTGTCGGGACCACCTCGAACTGACCCCACCACATTCCGGGCTACGGTTTGACCCGCGAATGGTCCTCAACCCGACCCATAACCGCGCCAAACTCTTGTTTCCCCCGATCCGGAACACTCTCACTAACCAAGTCACGAAAACCTAGTGGTCTTCTTAGCTCAACTACCCTCTTATAATTCACACCACTCAGGGACTTATCACACAATTATACCCCTCGTATACTATGCTCTCCGACAAAGGTCAATCGTAAACAAAATCTTTTACCCAACTTCCCCTTTACTAACCAGGCCTCTAAATCATAATTTAACAAAACGCTATCGGAACATAATACTTAGCACATCATCATATCAACAACGCATACCAGTCTCTAGAGGGGTAAGAATATACCTGTATCAACTGCTTCATTTCCCTTCGTCGCTCTAATCATAATCACCTCGCCGCGCATAGCTATAGAAGGCGAGGAACCCGCCATCGACCTTAGGCTGCGTCATTCTACTTGTATCTCTCTTCCTAGGACAGTCTCTCGTCACATGGCCCTGACGGCCGCAGGTGAAACAAGCACCAGTAAAAAGACGACACTCCCCGGGATGACGCTTGCCGCATCGTGCACACTGAGGGAAACATGAACCCGACTGGCTAGAACCCATGTATACCTGTGAACCAGAAGCCCTGGAGCTCTGATCAGCTCCTGAATACCCCGAACGTCTCAAGGCTGGAGGACCACTGCATCTTGGCGAAGGTGCATAACTAGCTTCGCCGGCGGTCCGCCTCGCAAGTTACCAAAGGAACCTGTTGTTCTGGCTTTCTTCTGTTGATCCCGGTGATTCCGTCGACCTCTCCGTGCCTCACATCCTAGTGCATGAGCCTGCATGCGGGCAATGTCCATGCCCGGCTGAAGAGCTACACCCGAACAAGCCTCTGCCAAGTAATCATCGAGCCCGGTGACGTAGCGGTGCACTCTGTCCTCCATATCAGCTACTACAGCGGGGACATACCGAGCCAACGAGTCAAACTCCATGTTGTACTCCCTAACCGTACGCCCGGTCTGCCTTAACGTCAAAAATTTGTCGGCCCGAGCCCTCCTCATCTGTGGAGGCAAGAAATGTGCAAGAAATGCCCTTGAGAACTCGTCCCAACCTGCTGGGAGCGCATGCTCTCCTCGGGACAGTTCCCATGAATCAAACCAGTCGACTGCCGTATCGCGCAGCCGATGTGAACCTAGGACCACTGACTCGGTCTCCGAAGCTCTGATCACTCTCATGATCCGCTGTAACTGTCGGATGAACTTCTGCGGATCATCTTTAGGCCTCGACCCGTAAAACTCTGGCGGGCTGCAACTCAGAAAGTCCCGCAGTCTTAAACTATCCGATCTCGGGTGAATTACGGTACTACTGCATCTGAATTGCCGTGATCCAAATTTATCCTCGTGCCTTGCCACTATCCTGGCCAATAACTGGGTCATCTCCTTGTAACCCATCTCCTATGTTCCTTGCCGTGGGTCTGACGTCTCAGGTACTGTGGCCTCAGTAGAGACCGCCGCTACTCCACTCGCAGCTCCCTCTGCTGCCTTGCCCTCCTGGGCCCCGATTGCCTTGCGTGGAGGCATAACTGGCACATAAGAATACGTCAGAGGGAGTCCAACTTACAACACAACTCTAAGGCACGATCTCAGAATGAGAAGAATGGAAACCAATCCTAAATATCCTGTAGCCTCCTGATTATAGATGTGGTGCACAACACACCGATAATCAAGACTCTACTAGATACGGTCTGTAGACACTTTCCGAGGATTAACTGCTCTGATACCACTTTTGTCACGACCCGAACCGGGGCCCGTGACTGGTGCCTTACCCCGGGCACCCTAGTGATACAACATCAGAGAAAATCAGCGGAAATAAAAACATGAACATGAAACAAGAGATATGATAAAAAACAGGCCAACCAAAACAGTTGTCTTCTTGCATATATACAGACCGAATTTACATCTTTTACAACCCTGTCCACAACAGTACTACAGACCTCTAAGAAAGTGGCAACAACTATGACGGGACAGGGCCCCGCCATACCCCTGAATGTACAAGAACCTACAGACTCAGGGTAACATACCACAAGATAAGCTCCGGAGAAACGGGGCTTCCCAATACGCTGAACTGTGATCCTATGAGCGAGGATCCACAACCGATGTACCTCTACCGCATGATTTAACGCACTTCAAGGAGGTCGATAACAGTACCAAGTATGTGAAATCAAATATCAGAAATGAAATCATGACAGTCTATATAAAACATGTTATACCCCGTAGTTCTGACCCTACGTATGAGAGCGTACGAAAGCATGTAAGACTTAAAATTTCCAAAGGATAGGTTGACGGATTGTTCCGGACGGGTTTTAGTAGACTTTGAGGCGGGTTATGACCTGGTACATTGAAAATTCCTAAGTGTTTCAAAGGCCCAGGGCGTAGTTCGTTGAGTCTAGATTCCAACGCAACCAACCGTTCGTCGATAGGACGTCGGAGTAGAAAGTTATGAGAATTACAAGTTCGGTCGTGATCGGACAAAAATGTGTTTCTGACAGCGCGGGCGGCGCCGGATGCAGGGCGCGCGAATGTACCGAGGGTCGCTGAGTTTCAGCGCATGCTGAGCAGGCGCGGAAGAGATCTGAGGTCCGCAGGAGTTGCGGCCGCAGTCACGGAATCGTGGAAAAACTTAGGAAAAGTCGATTTTTCTTTAAAAGACCGTGGGAGGGTGACAGTGTCCCCATCTGATTTTGCATGCACTATATTGACCAAGTCTTCAAGACTTGGTCATACTTCATCTCTCTCTTAGACAAAAGCTCTCCCTTCTCTCTTAAAAGTTCAAGCTCCTCCTTCTCTCTAAAATCCCAAGAGAAATTCTAGCCTTAGGAAAAATCTGAAAAGTTAAGAACAAGAATGAAGCTTGTGGCTAGCTTGTTGGTGGTGTTCTTGGCAAGGAAGATAGCAAAAATATTTGGAATAAGTTTGACTAAAAAGGTAACATTTCTTCCTTTAGAATTAGTTTCTAGTGTTGCATGTTAAGAAGAAAGAACTTGTGGTAGTGAATAATGCTCTTAGAGTCATTGCATGTAAGAAATATGGTTTAGATGTGAAAGAATTGGTTAAGAAAATTATGTGAGCATGTTGTAGCCTAAAAACTAACTTAGACTTGTTAAGTTAATTGTTTTACCTTTTGGGGCAGAATTTTACACACCCAAGTTTAGGTGTGTAATCCCCTTGAGATTGTTTGGATTGTTGGGCCTAAGAAGTGGCGTTTGGATGTTGAATTCGGACCTTAAAAAGGTGGCAAAGTATGTAGAAACAAAGGAAATGCTGCCCAATTTTTCATAGAATTTAGGGGCTTTGAACTTAGATTATTCCTACATTGAAATTAGAGGTTAATAAACGTATTATGGTTATTATAGGTTGGCATATTACTTGCGGTAGTTTGAGCTTAGCAAGAGGATTGACCGAAGAGGTATGTGGAAACTTTCTTATCCTTTGAGCATGAGTAGTTATAACTAAATAGTACGGTGAGCGTCGTGTTTTGAATGAAGTAAATCCTTTTGTTATACTTGACTTGTTTTAAGAAAATGTCTAAGTTGGTTGGGTTAAGAAGTTAACCCGCTTATTCTTAAGGAATGGTTTATCCTAAATAAGATAGACAAGGATTTTCTTGACCTAATGAAGTATAGAGTACTTTTGGTGTGAAAGTATTGAATATTGAATTATTCTAAAAGATAAGAGACTTAAAGTATTTTGAAAATTGTATGAATTTGTTTGAAGTATAAGCCTCTTGGCTAGTAAAAGAACGAAATGGTTCATAAGGAGTTATAACGGCTTTATGGGAAGTTAGTTATAACGGCCTTATGAATGGATAAGGATGTCGTAAATTTCTAAAAGCATAAAGTTAGTATAACGGCTTTATGGGAAGTTGGTTATAATAACTTTATGGAAGGTTATGAAAGTTGTCTATTTTGATTAATGAGCATAAGTTGTCTAGATTGTGGGAAAATTGAAGTTACTTGGTTTCAAGCTATGAAATGATTTTTCTAAAGGTGTAGTAACTTACTTTGAAAAATAGACACGCCTCGATACTACGAGTGTTAGTATCTTGGATTTTACATAAAAAGGAGGCTTTGAAAGAATATACGTACATAGTACTTTGGCTTGTTTAATTGAGAATTATTCTATGTGTGCCTTGAAAAGTACTTTGGCTTGCTTAAATAAGAATTCTCTTGGTTTATGTGAAAAGAAGGCATGGTAATTGTCTTGGTTTATATAAAGGCATGGTATTGCAATTCGAATTAAAAGCATGTAATTATGAGTCTGTTTGGGCGTACCGTCAGTGATGGAGGATTCCACGGGTATGCGGCCATGATGAGGGTTCATTTCCCTGTTGACAGTATTATTCCATGGATTAGCTCTCCATGAGGTCTAGATCACGCAGGGTGGATCTAGTAGTTAGCCCTCGTACCTGCCCCGGTCAGAGACGTGATGCAGGGTGGATCTGGTAGTTGGCTTTCGTACTTGCCCCGGTCAGGGTTAGGGCGAAGTGGTGTGATGCAGGGTGGATCTGGTGGTTAGCCTGCGTACTTGCCCCGGTCAGCGATGTGACGCAGGGTGGATCTGGTAGAGGCTATCGCACTTGCCGGCCGACCGTGATTTCGATTATAGTATTGTTGGTACGTGGATCCGTAGGCGGCTTCGACTTGCCCGGCCATTGAGGATGCAGGTGGATTCGTAGCTATGCCTTCGCATTGCCTCGTACGGTTCTTATGATACAGGTGGGATCTAGTATTCATAGGTACTCCTTAGTGTTGTTATATCATAGACTGCCGGCAGTGAGGAAGGAATTCTACGGGCACGATTGATATTATGGGCATGAGACCTATGGTTATATTTGAGTGATGACTTAGAGGGCGTGAGTCACGACTTGACATGGCTGCGTATATGTTGTGTAATCGTAGTTTGGCTATCATACATGTCTCGCTTTATATATATGCTATTATGAATTCATTACGATTTTCAGTTTCACATACTTGGTACCTGTTGTACTGACCTCCTTCGGGGGGCTGCGTTCATGCCGCAGGTCGAGATACGTAGCTTGCTGGTCCGCACTCTTAGGATCACTGTTCATTTCTTGGGAAGCTCCATCTCTCCGGAGGCTTTGTCTTTTTGGTATGATTCCCTGAGGTTATAGACTTTTGTACATTCAGGGGGTATGGCGGGGCCCTGTCCCGCCACAGTTGTTATTCCTAGAGGTCTGTAGTCACGTTGGTGTTTTGGGCTATAAGAACTAGTTGTATTACTATACTTTTGTTTAAGTATGTTTTATATAAGCACTTATCTACCGCCGCAATGTTTACCCTTTTTTCTAAGTAATGTGTTATGTATGTTCATTGCTATTCTCGACATATACCGGCGGTACCGGTAGGTACTACCATGGCCCCTGGCCGGGTCGTGACAAAAGTGGTATCAGAGCAGTTAGTCCTCGGAAAGTGTCTACAGACCGTGTCTAGTAGAGTCTTGATTATCGGTGTGTTGTGCACCACATCTATAATCAGGAGGCTGCAGGACATTTAGGGTTGGTTTCCATTCTTCTCTCTTTGAGATCGTGCAGTAGAGCTGTCATAGTAGGTTGAGTCCTCTCTGACCTATTCTTATGTACCAGTTATGCCTCCACGGAAGGCGACCAGAGCCCAGAAGGGCAAGGCATCAGCAGGAGCTGCTAGTGGTACGCAGAGAGTTACCGAGACTGGGCACAAACTATGCCCGAGGCGATGGCGGTCGGCGAGTTCGGCCACGCCGGTATTAGAAGGAGCCGAGAGGCGGTAGCTCGAGGTTCCGTGCCCCCGCCCGCGGCCAGGGGCAGAGTATAGGGATTACGGAGAGCAGATCAGGTTGTTGACTAGCATCGTGGCAGGGCAGCACCGCCAGGGGCCGGTGGCTAACCCTAGGGCCGACAGTTTAAGGATTCGGGACTTTCTGAGTTGTAATCCACCCGAGTTCTATGGTTCGAGGTCTGAGGAGGATCCTCAGGAGTTTATTCGACAGGTGCGGCGGACTACGCAGGTGCTTAGGGCCTCAGAGACGGAGTCCGTTGTGTTAGCTTCTTACCGGTTACGCGATATTGCGTTGAACTGGTTTGAGTCATGGGAATTGTCTAGAGGGGAGGGTGCTCTTCCAGCAGGTTGGGAGGAGTTCGCAGAGGCCTTCCTGGATCACTTCTTGCCTCCTGAGTTGAGGAGAGCCCGCGTGGATAGATTCTTGACCTTGAGGCAGAATGGGAGGACCATCAGAGAGTACAGCCTGGAGTTTGACTCTTTGGCCAGGTATGCGCACACTATTGTAGCCAACATGGCAGACAGAGTTCATCGCTATGTGATGGGGCTAGACCGTCATATGATTACTGCGTGCTTGGGAGTGGCTCTTCAGCCAGGTATGGATATCGCCAGGATGCAGGCATATGCGCGAGGATAGAGGAGCGAGAAAGGAGGGCCGGCTCGAGCGGCCCAAGAGGCAGGCAGCAGGATCTCGGGCGATTGAGGCGGACCGCCAAGAGCTAGTTATGCTCCTCAGCCAGTACGGAGTACTCCACCACGATCTTGGGGCGTTCGGGAGATTCGGAGCGGGGCGGGGCTCGAGGTTGAGTTTTCGGGAGAGTAAGGGTGTTAGTCTGAGGAAGCCACCTCTACCTCGGTGTAGCCGATGTGGTAACAACCATTATGGGGAGTGTCGTGCTAGTTTGGGTAATTGCTATGCATGCGGCCAACAGGGCCATTATGCGAGGAACTGTCCGACCAGAGATAGCACGGATGTAGAGATTCAGCTTCGGGATCGATGGTGGTTCATCGCCATCTTTTGTTATGCGCCGTGCAGGGCAGGATCATGATTAGAACGACAAGGGGAATGTGAAGCAATAATTACAGGTATATCTTTGACCCTTTAGAGATTAGTATGCATGATAGGATTGTTGTATGATTTAGTGTTATAAACAGAGGATATTGAGACTGTGTACATGTGATAGAATGAGTGGTAAATTCGAACGGGAAATTACATTGGTAGTGAATGAGAGTAAGTAGTAATGGTTCGTACGTTGGGTTCGTTTTCTGTTTGACTTACGGTGAATGGGTATGCGTGTGCGATATCTTAGGGTCATAGGTGGCATAATGAAGTTCCATTAGTGTTATACCCCGTATTTCCAGAGTATGTACGCGAGGGCGTACGTATGAAAATTTAAGCCTTAAGATTTGGCAAGTCTCGAAATTTGTACACAAGTGCCGAAAGGAGTCGTTTTTCGACGAAACGTTTTACTAAACTTGCGAAGGGAAAAATACGGCTATGACATTTATAATTTTTGCGGATTTTTCCGAGAGACGAAACATTTTGGACCAACGGGAGGGTGACATGTGTCACCCTCACATTGGAAGGAAGTGGGCGGCATTTGGACGAAAAGGGTGGGATGGGTTAGGTAGGATATTTTGTGCAAGTTGTGTGGTAGATGGATAAGGTACACATGGTTGAAATCTAGCCCTACACTTGTGTTATACCCCGTAGTTCCAGGGTATGTATGTGAGGACGTGCGTACGAGAATACGACAGAAATTTTGGAAAGAAAGGAAGATGTGATTTTTTTCGACGGAAAAGTTCCGGTTTTTGTGAAGAAAAAGGTTCGTTAATGGGAATTGGATTCCCAGATTTGGTATTTGGACTTCTTGGATTATATTAGAATTTTGAGGTTTTATTTTCAGAAATGGTCACGTGGGACCCACGGGAGAAATTTACTTTTGTGGGCCCGCTTTGTTTTTGAGATTTCGGTATTTTGGATATTTTGGAAGACGAAATATTTTGGGCAGCCTGGGGCGACACGTGTCACCCCATGTGGCACCTTGGCCGAAATGGTGGAGTTGGCAGCCACTGTCCCTCGCCGAAAATGGGTCAAGTGGCAAGCCACTTGGCCTGTTTCGTTGGCCATGTGGTGTGGTGGGACCCACACACACATGGCCCAATCTTGACCCTACACTTACCTTGATCTTGGCCCTTGAATCCTCTATATAAACCCCCTTAAGTTGAAGAAGTAAATCATCCCTCACTTGAAAGCTTTCCAAAGCAAATGTTTTCCCTCCCTGTGTAGATTTCGTCCCCTCCCTCTTGTGTAGAAATACTTGGTGTATTGTTGTATAATCCCAAATACCTTGGCCTAGTATCCCTAGTAGTATTCCAAAGTTATTTCAATACTAGGAGCCCGGAAATACTACTTTATTCCAATAGCCGTAAAACGAAACCCTAGAAAAATCTTCCTAGCTTGGTGGAAGTATTTAGAGAAGTTGTTTAGAAACTTCTAAGGGTCGCTTGGAGCGGGTTGGAGCGTAAGGATTGGAGCTAAACGTTGCTCAGGATCGACTTATAAGCGGGATAATTTTGGGCTTATCGAGGTAATGATCTATGTCCCCTATTGTAATTGGATATTACATATTGTAGTAGTTATACTTGAGTATATTATATTGAAGGATGATTATAAAGGATTGAATCAGATTTACATTGACCGCATTTACATGAGACTTGTGTAAGTATTATTGTGAAGATATTTGAACACGTCAGGTTAGGCGTGTAATCCCACGGAGTTGTTGGCACAGTAGCGCCCAGTAAGGAGGAGATTTATGTGATAGCGGGGAGGTGCCGAAATTTACGTAGAATAAGGAATCTTGTGTTTAGAATATTCTACGAGAGTGCTAGAAGTTGATTTATATATTATGGTTGTTATAGGTGGATCTTTCTACGCGCGGCATACTTGACTTGGCTTGTGGTTTAAGCTAAAGGTATGTGATTCTTCCTATACTCTTGAGCATGATTGTTGAACTATATAGTACGGTAGACGTGCGTGTGTGAAACGATTTTTGTTTGTTTTAAAACATAAAGTGTTATAATGGCTTTATGGGAAGTTAGTTATAACGACTTTATGAAGATAAAAGAAAGATTTGGTTTTGATAAGAAACGACTTGATTTTGAAAGTTAAGAGACTTGATCTTGAAAGATAAGAGACTTGACTTATAACGACTTGTTTTGGAAAAGGAGAAGTAACTTGATTTAAGTATAGGTTACTTGTTTTGAAAAGAGTAAGTTAATTGGGTTTTAAAAGAGTATACTTGATGTTGTTCTAAAAGAAAAGCACTTAGTTTATAAAGTATAGAGTACTTGATTTTAAAAGCCTTGTAAAGATTTTCTGAAGGTGAAGTAATTTGGTTTTAAAAGTAAAGCGTGTTTTCTTTATATACTACAGTATTAGTATCATGTGGCTTTTACGTAGAAAGAGGTCTTTTGAAAGAAGGAAAGTATGTAGTATTTTGGGTTTGAAACCGGATTGTTGATTAAAATGAATGTATGTTAAACTTGCCTATGCTTGTTGTGATAGTCTTTGATGTGCAAGTGTTTTGTTGATGTCTTCTTAGTGACTCTCAGGGCCGCTATCGATTGATTATTTGGACATACCGGCGTTGGGTGGTCCACGAGTATCGTCCCACTTTGAGTATTGATCGGTTGTTTCAGTCCGCCGTGACTCTGGGAGGGCGGCTATCTCGATTTATTTCCTTTGGACATCTTGGCGTGATGGATGTTCCACGCACGTGCGTCGATAGGATGGTTTCATGGCCATGACTTCCGAGGTAAGATCTGGGGCACGCGGTCATTGTGAGGTTCGATCGTTAGTCCATGGACCGCTAATCCATGAAGCTTGCCGCGGTGACGGCGATCACGCGGGCTTGGTTTGTATGCGTGTGGTTCGAGCACACTTTAGATACTTGTTCGGTCATTTTCTCGCACCGGTAGCCTCCGGTAGATAGCTTAAGATACTTGCCTCGGCCATATCTTGTGAGGCGGTAGGCTATTAGACGTTAGCTTAAGATACTTGCCTCGGCGATTGCGTGGCTAGCTTTTGGGTAGTAGTTGGCTTCCGTACCTTGCGTGATGGGATATGACTAGCTTTGACCGGTAGTTGGCTATTCTACTTGGCCCGTCGGTTTTGACGACGCAGCGGGATCTAGTGTTCGAGTTCACATATGGGTGTTGTTTTACATCATGTATGGCAGTGAGGAATGAGTTCCACGGGCACGAGTGGTATTATGGGCGTGAGACCCATAATTATGTGTGAGTGATTATTCTGGGGATATGCGTCCCCTTACTTGACATAACTGTTTACTTATTGCGAAATGGTTTTATAAAATGATGAAATGTGATTTCATTACGATTTTCAGTTTCACATACTTGTACTGTTATCGACCTCCTTCGGGGCTGCGTCACGCCGCAGGTAGAGTACACCAGTTGGTTGATCTCGCCATAGGATCGCAGGCGTTAGGAAGCTCCGTTCCTCGGAGGCTTATCTTTAGTATAGTCCCTGTCATTGTAGGTACTTGTACATTCGAGGGTATGGCGGGCCCTGTCCGTCATAGTTGTTGTATATCTTAAGTGCATCACTTGTTGTGGCGGGGTTTGTAAAAGGATAGCGTCGGGTTTTATGTATATATACTGAAGGCAACGGTTGGGTTGGCCTGTTTATTTATTTATGTCTCTCATTTCATGTGTAAAGTTTTTATTTCCGCTGGTTTTCTCTGAGGTTGTATCACTAGGGTGCCCGGGGTAAGGCACTTGTGACGCCCCGAGCACCAGTTGGTTGATCCTCGCTCATAGGATCGCAGTTCAGCGTTGGGAAGCTCCGTTCCTCCGGAGGCTTATCTTTTGGTATAGTCCCCTGTCATTGTAGGTACTTGTACATTCGTGGTATGGGCGAGCCTGTCCGTCATAGTTGTTGTATATCTTAAGTGCAGAGCATTGCAGGCGGGGTTTGTAAAAGGATAAGCTCGTCGGGTTTTATGTATATATACTGAAGGCAACGGTTGGGTTGGCCTGTTTATTTATTTATGTCTCTCATTTCATGTGTAAAGTTTTTATTTCCGCTGGTTTTCTCTGATGTTGTATCACTAGGGTGCCCGGGGTAAGGCACCAGTGACGGGCCCGAGTTTCGGGGCGTCACAATTGGTATCAGAGCAGTTAATCCTCGGAAAGTGTCTACAGACCGTGTCTAGTAGAGTCTTGATTATCGGTGTGTTGTGCACCACATCTATAATCAGGAGGCTGCAGGACATTTAGGATTGGTTTCTATTCTTCTCACTCTGAGATCGTGCCTTAGAGCGATGTTGTAAGTTGGACTCCTTCTGACGTGTTCTTTTCTGCCAGTTATGCCTCCGCGCAAGGCAACCCGGGCCCAGAAGGGCAAGGCAGCCGTGGGAGCTGCTAGTGGGACACAGAGGAGTACGAGGGCGCAGGCCCGGTCATTACCTGAGATAGTTCTTCAGACGGCGAGTTTTGCGACGCCGCCAAATCAAAGAGGTTAGAGCCGCAGCAGCGGTGGCTGCAGAGACCACGCACTGAGCCTCCACCCCACACCGGAGCAGAGAGGAGATGGGTTACAAGGAGATGGCCCGATCGCCGGGATCGTGGCCGACACGGCGAGAGGCCGGACGCAGCAGCCTGGGCCCAAAGAGCCCCGTAGTTCATCCCAGATCGGATAGTTTGAGGCTACGGATTTTCTCGAGTTGTATCCCGCGAGTTCTACGGTCGAGGCCTCGAGGATGATCCGCAGGAGTTCATCCGTCGATTCTGAGGATCATGCGAGTGATCAAGGCTTCGAGACCGAGTCCGTGATTTTCGGTTCGCATCGGCCGCGTGATACCGCGATCGGTAGTTTGATTCATGGGAGCTGTCCCGGGAGCATGCGCCCACTGTTTGGGACGAGTTCTCGAGGCATTTCTCACCATTTCTTGCCGCCAGATGAGGAGGGCACGCCGGCGTGTTTCGATCTTTGAGGCGGGAGGACGCGCGATTGGGAGTACAACGTAGAGTTCGACTCGTTGGCTCGATATGTCCCTGCGTTAGTAGCTAATATGGAGGGCGAGTGCACCGCCACGCCACGAGGCTTGATGACTACTGGCGAGTCTTGTTCGGTGTATCGCTCAGGGCATGGACATCGCCCGCACGCAGCTCATGCACTAGGGTGTGAGGCACGCGGAGAGACCGACGGATTGACCAATATCGCCAGAAGAGGCCGGGACAGCAGGGTCCTTTGGTAACTTTCAAGGCGTACCGCCTCAGCAGCAGACTAGTTATACGCCGCCGCCAGTACAGAGTGGTCCTCACGCCTTGTGCCTCCAGAGTATTCAGGAAGCGGTCGTGGCTCGAGGTTGAGTTTTCGGGGAGTTGGGTCTTGGCGAGAAGCCACCCGACCTAAGTGTAACGATGTAGTAAACCCATTCGAAGTGTCAGAGGACTTGTTTTACATGTGGCCAGCGGGGCCATTTTGCGAGAAATTGTCCTACCAGAGGTAGCGCGGATGTTGAGACTCAGCCTTCGGGATCTGTTGCGGGTTCTTCGCCTTCGATAGCTAGGCAGGGTGTTCGTATACCGGCAGGCCAGGGCAGGGGTCGTGGTGGAAGTTCCCAGTTATAGCGGTCCTTGAAATCGCCTATTTGTTTTTGTGATATCAGGTATATCCTTGACCCTCTAAGAGACTAGTATGCATTTGTATTAAGATAAGTATTTTTTTTTAATTATTATGTTCTGATAGCATTATGTTGGTGTGATAATTCCATGGGTAGTGTAAGATGGAAGTGGTAGCTTTCATGACGTGAATTAGTAAGATTGTTCCGGATCAGGGAACGAGAGAGTTTGGGCGCGATAGCGGGTCGGGTTGAGGCCAAGTCGCGGGTCAACCCGCAGCCCGGAATGAGGTGGGGTCAGTTCGAGGTGGTCCCGCCGGGTGGTAGGGTCACGAGGGTGCTAGGCCCAAGTTTAGGTAACCATCGTATGAGTTCGTGGATGCGTTCGACCAGAATCGGATCGTGAAGGCCGGAGATAGGCCTTAGAGTAAATTGAAGCTAGTAGGAGCTATTGTGAGATTAGAAATGATTTCCTCGTTAGCTTGGATTTGTATGTTACTATGGCCATTGATGGCGTGATTGGTTTCGTAAGTATAGTAGTGAAGACTATACCGGCACACGTTCGTTTGGAGACTTAGAAGGAACATTTGGGACGAATGTTTCTAAGGGGGGAAGAATGTTATACCCCGTAGTTCCAGGGTATGTATGTGAGGACGTACGTACGAGAATACGACTGAAATTTTGGAAAGAAAGGAAGATGTGATTTTTCGACGGAAAAGTTCGGTTTTGTTAATAAATAGGTTCGTTAATGGTAATTGGATTCCAATTTTTGGTATTTTGACTTCTTGGATTATATTAGAATTTTGAGGTTTTATTTTCAGAAATGGTCACGTGTGACCCACGGGAGAAATTTACGGTTTTGTGGGGCCAGCTTTGTTTTTGAGATTTCCGGTATTTTGGATATTTTCTAAGACGAAATATTTTGACGAGTCGGGGCGACACGTGTCACCCCATGTGGCACCTTGGCCGAATGGTGGACAAGTGGCTAGCCACTTGTCCTCGCCGAATGGGTTGACAAGTAGCAACGGCCACTTGGCCTCGTTAGCCATGTGGTGTGGTGGGACCCACACACACATGGCCCAATCTTGACCCTACACTTACCTTGATCTTGGCCCTGAATCCTCTATATAAACCCCTTAAGTTGAAGAAGTAAATCATCCTCACTTGAAAGCTTTCCAAAGCAAATGTTTTCCTCCCTTTGTGTAGATTTCGTCCCCCTCCTCTTGTGTAGAAATACTTGGTGTATTGTTGTATAATCCCAAATACCTTGGCCTAGTATCCCTAGTAGTATTCCAAAGTTATTTCAATACTAGGAGCAAAATACTACTTTATTCCAATAGCCAGAAACGAAACCCTAGAAAAATCTTCCTAGCTTGGTGGAAGTATTTAGAAGTTGTTTAGAAACTTCTAAGGGTCGCTGGAGCGGGTTGGAGCGTAAGGATTGGAGCTAAACGTTGCTCGGGATCGACTTATAACTTGGATAATTTTGGGCTTATCGAGGTAATGATCTATGTCCCCCTATTGTAATTGGATCTTCCATATTGTAGTAGTTATACTTGAGTATATTATATTCGAAGGATGATTATAAAGTATTGAACTGTATTTACATTGGACTGTACTTACAGTGACTTGTGTAAGTATTATTGTGAAGATATTTGAACACGTCCGGTTAGGCGTGTAATCCCCAGGAGTTGTTGGCACGTAGCGGGCACGGTAAGGAGAGGAGATTTATGTGATAGCGGGGAGGTCTCACGAAATTTACGTAGAATAAGGAATCTTGTGTTTAGAATATTCTACGGAGAGTGCTAGAAGTTGATTTATATATTATGGTTGTTATAGGTGGATCTTTCTACGCGCGGCATACTTGACTTGGCTTGTGGTTTAAGCTAAAGGTATGTGATTCTTCCTATACTCTTGAGCATGATTGTTGTGAACTATATAGTACGGTAGACGTACGTGTGTGAAACGATTTTTGTTTGTTTTAAAACATAAAGTGTTATAATGGCTTTATGGGAAGTTCGTTATAACGACTTTATGAAGATAAAAGAAAGATTTGGTTTTACAAGAAACGACTTGATTTTGAAAGTTAAGAGACTTGATCTTGAAAGATAAGAGACTTGACTTATAACGACTTGTTTTCGGAAAAGGAGAAGTAACTTGATTTAAGTATAGGTTACTTGTTTTGAAAAGAGTAAGTTAATTGGGTTTTAAAAAGAGTATACTTGATGTTGTTCTAAAAGAAAAGCACTTAGTTTATAAAGTATAGAGTACTTGATTTTAAAAGCCTTGTAAAGATTTTTACGAAGGTGAAGTAATTTGGTTTTAAAAGTAAAACGTGTTTTCTTTATATACTATAGTATTAGTATCATGTGGCTTTTACGTAGAAAGAGGTCTTTTGAAAGAAGGAAAGTATGTAGTATTTTGGGTTTGAAACCGGATTGTTGATTAAAATGAATGTATGTTAAACTTGCCTATGCTTGTTGTGATAGTCTTTGATGTGCAAGTGTTTTGTTGATGTCGCCTTAGTGACTCGGGAGGGCGGCTATCCGATTGATTGATTGGACATACGGCGTTGGGTGGTCCACGAGTATCGTCCACTTTGAGTATTGATCGGTTGTTTCGCATCGCCGTGACTCTGCGGGAGGGCCGGCTTATCCGATTTATTTCCTTTGGACATGCCGGCGTGATGGATGTTCCACGCACGCGTCCGAGGATGGTTTCATGGCCATGACTTCCGAGGTAAGATGCCGGCATGCGGTCATTGAGGTTGATTTGTTAGTCCATGGACCGCTAATCCATGAAGCTTGCCGCGCGACGGCGATCACGGGCTTGGTTTGTACGTGTGGTTCGTGCACACTTTAGATACTTGTTCGGTCATTTTCTCGTACCGTAGCCTCGGTAGATAGCTTAAGATACTTGCCTCGGCCATATCTTGTGAGGCGGTAGGCTATTAGACGTTAGCTTAAGATACTTGCCTCGGCGATGCGTGGCTAGCTTTTGACCGGTAGTTGGCTTCCGTACCTTGCGTGATGGGATATGACTAGCTTTTGGACCGTAGTTGGCTATTCTACGCCCGTCGGTTTTGATGACGCAGCGAGATCTAGTGTTCAGGTTCACATATGGGTGTTGTTTTACATCATGTACTGCCGGCAGTGAGGAATGAGTTCCACGGGCACGAGTGGTATTATGGGCGTGAGACCCATAATTATGTGTGAGTGATTATTCTGGGGATATGCGTCCCCTTACTTGACATAACTGTTTACTTATTGCGAAATGGTTTTATAAAATGATGAAATGTGATTTCATTACAGTATTTTCAGTTTCACATACTTGGTACCTGTTGTACTGACCTCCTTCGGGGGGCTGCGTTCATGCCGCAGGTAGAGGTACACCAGTTGGTTGATCCTCGCTCATAGGATCGCAGTTCAGCGTTGGGAAGCTCCGTTCCTCCGGAGGCTTATCTTTTGGTATAGTCCCCTGTCATTGTAGGTACTTGTACATTCAGGGGTATGGCGGGGCCCTGTCCCGTCATAGTTGTTGTATATCTTAAGTCAGAGTAATCACAAGTGTGGCAGGGTTTGTAAAAAGGATAACTGTTCGGGTTTTATGTATATATACTGAAGGCAACGGTTGGGTTGGCCTGTTTATTTATTTATGTCTCTCATTTCATGTGTAAAGTTTTTATTTCCGCTGGTTTTCTCTGATGTTGTATCACTAGGGTGCCCGGGGTAAGGCACCAGTGACGGGCCCGAGTTTCGGGGCGTCACAACTTGCCTTACACTTGGATGAATCTTGGCCATTGGTTGGCCATTTCTTGACCTATAAATACCCCCCCTTGGTTGATGAATTTCTTCATCCTAAAATCATTCTCCAAGTCTAAAAACCCTCTCCCCCTTTAGTGTTGTGTTCGTCCAAAGCCCCCACCCCCCCTTTGGAGAAGTCTTGGCCGAGAGCCTCCCCCCTCCCCCTTTGTGGTGTCCTAGCCGAGGGGTACCCCCCCCCCCCTAGCCTAGTTGTTTTCGTATAATACCCCCCTTTTGTGGTATAGAAATACTCTCCAAGTATTGTTATAATGCCCAAATACTTTAGCCCTATACCTTGTAGTACTTTCCAAAGTTACCGCTATCGTAGAGTCAGGAAATACTATTATACTTTCCTCACCACAAAAACGAAACCACAAGGAAAACCTTCATAGTCGGTTGAAGTGTTAAGTAGAAGTTGTAGAACTTCTAAGGGTTGTTGGAGCGGGTTGGAGCGCACGGAGTAGGAGCTTAACGTTGCTCAGAGCGACATTAAACTTGGATAATTTTGGGCTCATCGAGGTAAATACTACTGTCCTTCTTTTGTAATTGGAAATTACATACTGTAGTAGTATAGAAATGATTATAAGATTAATAGAAGAGAATTGAACTGTAATAGAAGGATATTACAGAATAAACTTGAACTGAAATCACATCAGAAGAATTTTAGTAGAAGTTAAACTGTACTAACATAGGACTGTACTTACAGTAGACTGATAACCTTTATTGGTTGAATGTTCTGCAAGTAGCATGTGCTACTTAGAAGGTGGACAAGTCTAGCCGGGTTATAGCCGTGGAGCGTTTTGCTTATAGTCGATAATCGTCGCGAGGTATGTGATTCTTCCTATACTCTTGAGCATGAAATATTTTAAAGGAATATATATATAGTACGGTAGACGTACGTGTGGCAATGTCTTTTGACTTAAGCCTGAATAATAGGAATCTTGAAATATTTTAAAGAAATATATATAGTACGGTAGACGTACGTGTGTTAACTGAATGTAGTGTTACGGCAATGCCTTTTGACTTAAGCCTGAATAATAAAGAATCTTGAAGTATTTCAAAAGATTAAGAAACCTTTATGAAGAGTAATACTTGGTTTTAAAAAGAGTTATACTAGCTTTATGGGGAGTTAGGTATAACGTCTTAAAAGAGGTAAAGAAAATGGTTTACTGATTTTAGAAGTTAAGAGACTTGATCTTAAAAGATAAGAGACTTCACTTGAATGAATTAATATGAATTTTGTGTGAAACCTCATTCGTGAGTAATGAGTACTTGGTTTTTAAAAGGATTAATGTTTTACTGATTTCGGAAATCAGAATGAGTATCGAATAAACCACTGCAGCACTAATAAAGGAAAATGTATTGAATAATGAAGTATTACTAAAACCAGTAGAAACCTCCATCTGCATAGAAGCTAAGATGAGACAAAATGATATTACATTTTCTAGATCATGGCTTCTTTAATAAATTGGTTATAAACAAGAATAAACTGCTCACACCTATGGCATATGTTATTCAATTGTTTTAAAAGAGATTAAGACATTGAACTATGAAACTTTTCTAAAGTAAAGAGACTTGAGTAATTGAAATTAGGCAAACTGGAACTCTAGGGAAAAGAAAGGCATTGTTTTGTCTTAAATTGGTTTAAAACATAAAGTGTTATAACATCTTTATGGGAAGTTAGTTATAAACGACTTTATGAAAACAAAAGAAGGGTTTCATCATTGGTTTTAATGTGGTAACTTGACTTTAAAAAGAGAAGTGTTTTGGTCTAAAAAGAAGGCATGGTATTGCCTTAATTTGGTTTTAAAAAAGGAAAGTATGGAAGTTGTTTTGGTTTACTCAAAAGATGTAAGTCACTCTATTTTTATACTACGGGTATCGGGTGACTTTTATAAAAGGAATGGATCTCTTAAAAGGAATTTAATGTACGTAGTACTTTAGGGTTAAAACCCGGACTTTGTCATAAAATGAAAGTACTTTAAGTTGTGTGTAACTTGCCTATGTTTGCGTGTGATAGACCTGATGTGCAAGTACTGTATTTCGCTCGACTACCGATTCATGGGATGAACCAGGAATGTATTTCACTCGACTACCGTGTTCATGGGATGAACCGGGAATGTATTTCACTCGACTACCGCGTTCATGGGATGAACCGGGAATGTATTTCACTCGACTACCGAGTTCATGAGATGAACCGGGAATGTATTTCACTCGACTACCGCGTTCATGGGATGAACCGAGAATGTATTTCACTCGACTACCGCGTCCACGGGATGGACCGGGAATGTATTCCATCCGACTACCGAGTTCATGAGATGAACCGGGAATGTATTCCACACGTTTCTATACTGGGTCCATGAGATGGGCCGAGACATGTTATACGTATCACATGATTTGTACCTAGGCTGCCGTAGCGAGGAAGGAGTTCCACGCATGATGGATGACTTGGGGCGTGAGACCACGACTTGACATGATCGCTTTTATGTTATGAATCGTAGTTTGGTTATCAAACATGTCTCGCTTATATAGATCGTTATGATTTCATTTACGATTTTTACGATTTCACATACTTGGTACTGTTATCGACCTCCTTCGAAGTGCGCATCATGCCGCAGTAGAGGTACATCGACTATCGATCCCCGCCAGTAGGATCACATTTCAGCGTCGGAAGCTCCGTTCCTTCGAGGCTTATCTTTGGTATGTTACCACGAGTGCGTAGGTTCTTGTACATTCGTGGTATGGCGGGCCCCGTCCGGTCATAGTTGTTGTATAAATCTTAAGGTCAGTAGCATCGCAAGCGGTGGTTGTAAGGATTGTAACTGTTCAAATGTCTATATATATATATGTTGAAAGGCAACCGTTTTTGGTTGGCCTATTTTCTTTTATCTTGATCCATGTCTCTAATGTTGTATCACTAGGGTGCCCGGGGTAAGGCACCAGTCACGGGCCCCGGAACGGGTCGTGACAATTAGTATATAGTACGAGGACGTACCGAAGAATAGTAGTTGGCTCCAAAAGAACATTCAGGGACGAATGTTTCTAAGGGGGGGAGAATGTTATACCCCGTAGTTATGACCCTACGTATGAGAGCGTACGAAAGCATGTAAGACTTAAAATTTCCAAAGGATAGGTTGACGGATTGTTCCGGACGGGTTTTAGTAGACTTTGAGGCGGGTTATGACCCGGTACATTGAGAATTCCTAAGTGTTTCAAAGGCCCAAGGCGTAGTTCGTTGAGTCTAGATTCCAACGCAACCAACCGTTCGTCGATAGGACATCGGAGTAAAGTTATGAATACAAGTTCGTCTTGCAATCGGACAAAAATGTGTTTACGAGAGACAGCACGGCGCGGATGCAGGTCAGCGCGCCAATGATATCGAGGGTCGCTGAAGTTTCAGCGCCGCGCCCAGGAAGCAAGGCCGCGACCGGAAGATCTGAGGTCCGCAGAGTTGCGGCCGCGCGCCGAAGCAGGCCGCGCGCCGAGATTGGCGGAAAAACTTAGGAAAAGTCGATTTTTCTTTTGAAAGACCTTGGGAGGTGACAAGTGTCCCCATCTGATTTTGCATGCACTATATTGACCAAGTCTTCAAGACTTGGTCATACTTCATCTCTCTTAGACAAAAGCTCTCCCTTCTCTTAAAAGTTCAAGCTCCTCCTTCTCTCTAAAATCCCAAGAGAAATTCTAGCCTTAGGAAAAATCTGAAAAGTTAAGAACAAGAAGGAAGCTTGTGGCTAGCTTGTTGGTGGTGTTCTTGGCAAGGAAGATAGCAAAAATATTTGGAATAAGTTTGACTAAAAAGGTAACATTTCTTCCTTTAGAATTAGTTTCTAGTGTTGCATGTTAAGAAGAAAGAACTTGTGGTAGTGAATAATGCTCTTAGAGTCATTGCATGTAAGAAATATGGTTTAGATGTGAAAGAATTGGTTAAGAAAATTATGTGAGCATGTTGTAGCCTAAAAACTACCTTAGACTTGTTAAGTTAATTGTTTTACCTTTTGGGGCAGAATTTTACACACCCAAGTTTAGGTGTGTAATCCCCTTGAGATTGTTTGGATTGTTGGGCCTAAGAAGTGGCGTTTGGATGTTGAATTCGGGCCTTAAAAAGGTGGCAAAGTATGTAGAAACAAAGGAAATGCTGCCCAATTTTCCATTGAATTTAGGGGCTTTGAACTTAGATTATTCCTACATTGAAATTAGAGGTTAATAAACGTATTATGGTTATTATAGGTTGGCATATTACTTGCGGTAGTTTGAGCTTAGCAAGAGGATTGACCGAAGAGGTATGTGGAAACTTTCTTATCCTTTGAGCATGAGTAGTTATAACTAAATAGTACGGTAGACGTACGTGTTTTGAATGAAGTAAATCCTTTTGTTATACTTGACTTGTTTTAAGAAAATGTCTAAGTTGGTTGGGTTAAGAAGTTAACCCGCTTGTTCTTAAGGAATGGTTTATCCTAAATAAGATAGACAAGGATTTTCTTGACCTAATGAAGTATAGAGTACTTTTGGTGTGAAAGTATTGAATATTGAATTATTCTAAAAGATAAGAGACTTAAAGTATTTTGAAAATTGTATGAATTTGTTTGAAGTATAAGCCTCTTGGCTAGTAAAAGAACGAAATGGTTCATAAGGTGTTATAACGGCTTTATGGGAAGTTAGTTATAACGGCCTTATGAATGGATAAGGATGTCGTAAATTTCTAAAAGCATAAAGTTAGTATAACGGCTTTATGGGAAGTTGGTTATAATAACTTTATGGAAGGTTATGAAAGTTGTCTATTTTGATTAATGAGCATAAGTTGTCTAGATTGTGGGAAAATTGAAGTTACTTGGTTCCAAGCTATGAAATGATTTTTCTAAAGGTGTAGTAACTTACTTTGAAAAATAGACACGCCTCGATACTACGAGTGTTAGTATCTTGGATTTTACATAAAAAGGAGGCTTTCGAAAAGAATGTACGTACATAGTACTTTGGCTTGTTTAATTGAGAATTATTCTATGTGTGCCTTGAAAAGTACTTTGGCTTGCTTAAATAAGAATTCTCTTGGTTTATGTGAAAAGAAGACATGGTAATTGTCTTGGTTTATATAAAGGCATGGTATTGCAATTCGAATTAAAAGCATGTAATTATGAGTCTGTTTGGGTGTACCGTCAGTGATGGAGGATTCCACGGGTATGCGGCCATGATGAGGGTTCGTTTCCTGTGATGGTATTATTCCATGGATTAGCTCTCCATGAGGTCTACGGATGCAGGGTGGATCTAGTAGTTAGCCCTCGTACCTGCCCCGGTCAGAGACGTGATGCAGGGTGGATCTGGTAGTTGGCTTTCGTACTTGCCCCGGTCAGGGTTAGGGCGAAGTGGTGTGATGCAGGGTGGATCTGGTGGTTAGCCTGCGTACTTGCCCCGGTCAGCGATGTGACGCAGGGTGGATCTGGTAGAGGCTATCGCACTTGCCCCGGTCAGCTTCGTGATTTCAGTTATAGTATTGTTGGTACGGGTGGATTCGTAGCCGCTTCGTTTGCCGGTCGATTG
This sequence comes from Przewalskia tangutica, assembly GCA_029844215.1. Classification (NCBI taxonomy): domain Eukaryota; kingdom Viridiplantae; phylum Streptophyta; class Magnoliopsida; order Solanales; family Solanaceae; genus Przewalskia; species Przewalskia tangutica. The sequence continues at coordinate 75,460,650 of CM056727.1, forward strand.
AGGATGCAGGTGGATCGGTAGCTATGCCTTCGCATTTGCCTCGCACGGTTCTTATGATACGTGGGATCTAGTATTCATAGGTACTCTTAGTGTTGTTATATCGAGATCGCGGTGAGGAAGGAATTCCACGGGCACGATTGATATTATGGGGATGTGACCTATGGTTATATTTGAGTGATGACTTAGATGGCGTGAGTCCCTGACTTGACATGGCTGCGTATATGTTGTGTAATCGTAGTTTGGCTATCATACATGTCTCCCGCTTTATATATATGCTATTATGAATTCATTCTGATTTTGATTTCACATACTTGGTACTGTTGTCGACCTCCTTCGAGAAATTGCGTTCATGCCGCAGGTCGAGATACGTAGCTTGCTGGTCCGCACTCTTAGGATCACTGTTCATTTCTTGGGAAGCTCCATCTCTCCGGAGGCTTGTCTTTTTGGTATGATTCCCTGAGGTTATAGACTTTTGTACATTCAGGGGGTATGGCGGGGCCCTGTCCCACCACAGTTGTTATTCCTAGAGGTCTGTAGTCACGTTGGTGTTTTGGGCTATAAGAACCAGTTGTATTACTATACTTTTGTTTAAGTATGTTTTATAGAAGGCAGCCTTATCGGCTGGCCAGTAATGTTTACCCTTTTTTCTAAGTAATGTGTTATGTATGTTCCGCTGCTATTCTCTGACATATACCTGACAGGGTACCCCGGTAGGGTACCAGTCATGGCCCCGGGGCTGGGTCGTGACAAAACAGGAGACATGTATGATAGCCAAACTACAGTTTACAACATAAAAGTAGTCATGTCAAGTCAGGGACTCACACCCTTGAAGTCATCCTTCATGCCCGTGGAACTCCTTCCTCACTACCGGCAGTCTAGGTATAAATCGTATGATATGTATAACATGTCTCGGCCCATCCCATGGGACTCGAGGTGGAATCGTGGGGAATACATGTCTCGGCCCATCCCATGGGACTCGATAAGAATCGTGTGGAATACATGTCTCGGCCCATCTCATGGGACTCGATAGGAATCGTATGGAATACATGTCTCGGCCCATCTCATGGGACTCGATAAGAATCGTGTGGAATACATGTCTCGGCCCATCTCATGGGACTCGATAGGAATCGTATGGAATACATGTCTCGGCCCATCTCATGGGACTCGATAGGAATCGTTCACAACCAATCAGCCGACCCTCCATCGAGAGACGCGGCGGTATAGAAATACAGTACTTGCACAACAAGGCTATCACACGCAAACATAGGCAAGTTACACACAACTCAAGGTACTTTCATTTTATGTCAAAGTCCGGGTTTTAACCCCAAAGTACTACATACGTTAAATTCTTTTAAAAGATCCATTTCTTTTACAAAGGTCACCCGATACCCGTAGTATTAACATAGAGTGACTAACATTTATAAGTAAACCAAAACACTTTCCTTATTAAAATCAAGTAACAACATTCTTTTCCAAAAGTTCAAGTTTGCCTAATTTCAAATGCTCAAGTCTCTTATTTTTGAAAGATTCCATAGATCATAGTCTTAATCACTTAACGTAATCTCTTTTTAAAACAATTGAGTAACATATGCCTTATGTGTGAGTAGCTTGTTCTTGCTTATAACCATCTTATTAAAGCAGCCATGATCTAGGAAATGTAATACAATTTTGTCTTATCTTAGCTTCTATGCAGATAGAGGTTTCTACTGGTTTTAATATAATTAATTAGTCAATACATTTTCCTTTGCTAACGCTGCAATGGTTTGTTCGATACTTATTCTCATTTCCGAAATCAATAAAACATCAATCTTTTAAAAACCAAGTACTCATTACTCACGAATGAGGTTTCACACTTTTTAACAAAATTCATATCAAGTCAATTAAGTCAAGTCTCTTATCTTTCAAGATCAAGTCTCTTAACTTCTAAAATCAATAAACCATTCTATTACTTACATAAAGTCGTTATAACTAACTTCCCATAAAGCTATTATAACACTATATGTTTTAAACCAACCAAAACTCGTTTAGCACACGTACGTCTACCGTACTACATAGTTCACAACAATCATGCTAGAAAAGATAGGAAGAGGTTCACATACCTCGCGACGATTATCGACAAATAGCAAAACGCTCCAAGTACTTCAACCCGTCGGCTACTCCTTAAGCCAAGTAGATCACGCCACACGTAGTACTCCACTCCTAAAATGGTCATAGTACTTCTATCAAACCTTTCTTACCATTGAAGACTTATACCAATAAAAAGCCCTCTAATTCTACGGAAAATTGGGCAGCACTTCCCCCGTTTTTACTCACTTTTCCATCTTTCTCCAAGGCCCGAATAACCGTAATTATATGCCATATATAAGGCGTAATAATTAAACAACATAAAGAAGGGGATTACACGCCCAAACGGTAACGCAGTTTACTATCACGCCTTCATAATAACAATAAGTAAAAGAAGGGGATTACGCGCCCAACCGGTAACGCGGTTTACTATCACGCCTTCATAATAATACAATACAATAATTAAAAAGGGGATCACACGCCCAAACGGAACGCGATTGAACAATCTTCCCCTTAACAGAAATGTAAATACAGTCCAAAGTAAATACAGTCCTTAAGTTGGGGTCCTTGGCCAACTTTGTCCATTTTACTTATCCAATTACTTCATTAGTCATCCAACTTATATTCCATCTTAATATAAGTTATAGTTACTTGTTAAATACTTCTTCACAAGTAAGGTACGTTTGATACGTTGGATACGTTTTTACCATTTTAATGGCTAAAAGCCAATCCTTTCTTTTAACAAGTTAACAAGATCCAACTCTTCCAAACTTTACTCCATATATTATATATTCCATAATATACTTATAATATATGTATAATAACCAATTCACAAAGAGGTTTAAGTTTCACTACCTCAAATAGCCCAAGAATATCCAATTCTTAAAGTCGCTCCAAGCAAGTCTTAGCTCCAAATCTTTACGTTCCAATCCGCTACAAGCAACCCATAGAAGCTCCTAACCAACTTCTCTTCAAGATTCAACTCCAAAAAGTGAAGAAAACTTAGGGTTTCCAACTAGCAACTTTCGTCCAAGGCAACAAATAGAGGTTAGGGGGTGAAATCTTTTCCAACTCTTGGTACACAATATTCCTAACACCTTAGGGAAGAACACTTAAGAGTTTAAGAATTGTTGGACAAATTTAGGTCAAGGAATCATGGCAAAGCCGAGAGCAACAATGAAGGGAGAGGGAGGGTCTTTCAAGTCTTGAAATGGTTAAGTGTGGAAGATTTCATCAACTAGTAGTGCATATATAGGACAACCAAGGGCTAGGATGAAGGCAAGTGTGTGGTTGAGATTGGGGACAAGTGTGTGTGGGCCCCACAAGCCACTTGTCCAACTAAAAATATCTTGCAAGACAAGGCCACTTGTCTTGCCACTTGTCTAGCTCATTTCGGCCAAGAGCCACCTAGGGGGTGACATGTGTCGCCCTCCTATTCGTCCAAAATATTTCATCTTCCGAAAATATCCCTAATGGCCAAAATCTCGAAAACAAAGTGGGCCCCACAAAATCGTAAATTTCTCCCGTGGACCCCACGTGACCAATTCCGGAAATAAAATCTCATAATTCTAATATAATTTAAGAAGCCCAAATACCAAATCTGGGAATCCAATTCCCATCAACGAACCTTTTTCCTTCACAAAACCCGGAAACTTTTCCGTCGAAAAATCACATCTTTCGTTCTTTCCAAAATTTCTGTCGTATTCTCGTACGTACGTCCTCACATACATACCCTAGAACTACAGGGTATAACACAACATATATAATATCCAACTTCACAAGGAGGACAAAGTTCATTACCTCAAAAAGCCCAAAATAATCCAAGAACTAAAAGTCGATCCGTAGCAAGTTTAGCTCCTATTTCTTACGTTCCAATCCGCTCCAAGTAACCCTTAGAAGCTCCTAACCAACTCCTCTTCAATATCCAACTTCAAAAAGTGAAGAACACTTTAGGTTCCAAACCTTGTAGGTTTCGGCCAAGGTATGATTTTTAGGCTAGGGGTGTGAAATATTGTCTAACACTTGGTTAACAACGTTCCTAACACATCAAGGAAGAACACTTAAGAGTTTAAAATATTTTGGACAACATTAGGTCAAGATATTGGCCCATTACCGAGAGCAACTAGGAAGGGAGAGAGTATTTTTCAAGTTTTGAAATAATTCTAAGTGTGGGAGATTCATCCTACTAGCGTGATGATATAAGACCACCAAGGGCTAGGATTAAAACATGTGTGTGGTTGAGATTAGGGACAAGTGTGTGTGGGTCCCACTTGTCCAACAAATATCTTGCACAAGACTTGTCCAACTTGTCATCTTTATCTCCCAACATGGGCCCACTTGGGATGACACGTGTCGCCCTCCTATTCGTCCAAAATATTTTCATCTCCCAAAAACATCCATAATGGCCAAAATCTCAAAAATAAGGTGGGCCCACAAAACCGTAAATTTCTCCCGTGGGCCCCACATGACCAATTCTGGAAAATAAAATCCATAATTCTCTTATATTCCAAGAAGTCCAAATACCAAAATTTGAGAATCCAATTCCCAATAATAAACCTTTTTCCTTCACGAGGTTCGAAATATTTTCCATCGGAAATTCATAATTTCTCCCCTTTCGTACTTAGTGTTATATTCTCCTACGTATGTCCTCACATACATACTCTGGAACTACGGGGTGTAACATTCTTCCACCCTTAGAAACATTTGTCCCGAATGTTTCTTCTAAGTCTCCAATAACACATGTTCGCTTCTTTTCTTACTTGTCGTACCCTTCTCGTACACCTGAACTTTTTCTAGTACGCGTACCACATTTCAGTCATCGCTTCGGTTTTCAAAACCTTGGAGTTACTACCTCCAAACTTGGTCATTACTGTCATGACCCGACCCCGGGGCCGCGACTGGTGCCCTACCTGGGCACCCCATTCAGGTATACCTCAGAGAATAACAGCGGAACATACACAACATACAACAGTTTTAGACTATAATAACACAGGCTAGCCGATAAGGCCGCCTTCCATAAAATATGCATAAATAAAATCAAAACTGTACAACTCGGTTCTTACACCCCCAAACCACAACATGTGACTACAGACCTCTAGGAATAACAACAGTGGCGGGGCCCGCCATACCCCTGAATGTACATAAATCTACAACATCAGGGAAAGACTGTACCAAAAGACAAGCCTCCGGAGAAATGGAACTTCTGACGTCTGATAAGTGATCCTAAGTATGAGGATCCACCACCTGCTTACCCCTACTGCGGCATGAACGCAGCCCCGAGGAAGGGGTCAAGACACAATATGTACTAAGTATGTAAAGCGAAAATCGTAATTACATCATAAGTTTAAAACAAAGCGAGACATGTATGATAATCAAATTACAAGACATCGCGTGCCTTACTAACAATGAGAGTAAATAGTAGTATACTTACAATATAAAATAGGAAGCTCACGATCAGCGGACCACCCGCCCGCAGATCGTTAAGCAATCCTACTCGGGACTATTTCACCCGCATAGGTCACGTGGACCCGCGTGAGGTATTCCTCGCGGGACTATTGCACCCGCGTAAGACCTTACGGACTCGCGTGGCGTATTCCTCGTGATAGGAAGTACCGCATGGGACTATTTCACCCGCATAAGCCCTTGCGGACTCGCATGAGGTATTCCTCGCATCGTGGGTAGCAAATCCACGGAATATGCAAATGCCACAAACCCGGGGAATGACCCCGTAATGAATACTATACCACTAGCACAAAACCGGCTATCATACAATATATAAGTAAGTTAAGAATCCCCTAACTTCTTATTATTCTTGTTCACATACACTCTCATTTTAGTTTACTTAAGGCACTAACATGTCTTTTTAAAGATCCGAGAATTTAACCCAAAGTACTACATACTTCCACTCTTTTAAAAAAATGACTTTCTTTCATATAAAACTTCCAAGATACTATTAACCGTAGTATCAAGTCAAAATTTCTTTTCAAGACAAGTCACAATACCTTTAAAAATAAAGTTAGGTTTCTAAATCAAGTGACTCCTTTTCTTATAAAACCTTAGGCAATTGATGCCTTAAAATCAAATTGCCTTTTCATTACGATCAAGTCATTTATCTTTCCATAAAGCAAGTATAACCAACTTCCCATAAAGTCGTTATATTCACTTTATACCTTAGCCAAATACAATTTCCTATCCAAGGGACTTATACGTTTAAAACGGAACAAGTATCACATACTTTAAAACTCTTCAAGTCCCTTAACTTTAATAAAACTTAAGACATCCTTTATACTTTCAAAGAAGCGAGTTAATCTCCTAACTCACCCGACTTGGCTATTCATAAAACTAGTAAAGGATATCAAGGTCTTGTACGTCTACCGTACTATATACGTGTAACTAGTCATGCTCAAAAGATAGGAAAAGTTCTAGATACCTCTTCGGGCCAATCCACTTGCCAAGTACAATATCCCGCCCGTAGTATGTCAACCTATAATATCCACAATACGTCTATTAACGCCTTACTTCAAACGTAGAATATTATAAGTGTAAAGTCTCTAAATTCTACGGAAAATCGGACAGCACCTCCTTTGTTTCTACTTACTTTGCTACCTTTTCAAGGCCGAATACAATAACCAAACACGCCACATTTAAGGCCCAAACAATGCAATCAACAATAGGGGATTACACGCCTACTAGACGTGTAAAATTCCGCCCCACAATAGATATCAAACTAATACAACTACTAGTCCAATTTCGGCCATATTGAGTACAACAATACCAATTCTTATCCAATTTCCATTTCAATCCAAATTGTTAGCATAACATGATATCAAGTCGCAATCGATTATACTACTATAATCTTCAAGTAAGTAACATGCGACGATTCTAGTAAACGACCAAATTGTAATCCAACTTCACATGGCTTACATTACATTTCGAATTTTTAAGGCTATAAGCAATCCATAATACTTATAAACTTCAACACATATACTTCATGCTAGCAACATGTAAAGCTAACAACAATATAAATAATCTTGTAACACTATTAAGAGACAAGATTATACCTCAACGAATCTTAATCCAACTCCAAATCTGAAGTCGCTCCTTAGCAACTTAGAGCCTCTTCAAGACACTTCAATCCGCTACATGAGACCCTTAGAACAATACCAACAAATTTCCTTCAAACTTCCAAACAAAACCTAGAAAGCAAATAGGTTTTCACCTTGCGACTAATACGAAAACTCCCTTTTTCCGAGATTTTTCTATTGAGATACACTCACAATACACTCATGAACCTTGGTTTAAAGTGTGGAGCTTAAAGAACAAGAAACAAAAATTTTTGCTTTTCAAAGTGCCTTGAACCCGAGAGCTATCAATGTGAAGTTTTCAAATTCTTGAATTTTTTTCTAAGTGTTGGACAATGTCTTGCTACTACTAGTATTATATAGTACAATGGGGGGTCAAGATGCAAACAAATGGGTGGCTTGGATGAGGTCTTACTAAATATCAAGACTTTGTGGACCCATTGACCAAGTCAATTATCTCAAGCTCACTACTTGCAAGACTTAGTCATCCAACAAAGGTCAATTGACCCTCTTACCCTTGCCCAATTCGTCCAAGGCAACCATAAGGGGGTGACACGTGTCGCCCTCCCATTCGTCACAATATTACGTTTTCCGACAATTTCATAATTCCGATAAATTTTTACAAGTCTCAAATCTTAACACTTGTGAGTTCTTACGTACGTTCTTAAAACATGTCCTGTAAATACGGGGTGTAACATTCTTCCCCCCTTAGAAACATTTGTCCCCGAATGTTCTTTCGGAGTCAAACTTAAAATTAGCGACATAGTTTCCTTTCACAACCCCGATATACCAATAATGCCACACGTGGCCACATAATAGCATTTACACAAAACAAATGCTTCAATTAAAACTTGACAAGTAAGGGAAAAGAATTACCTGAAGGTGTAGGGAATAAGTGAGGATACTTTCTCAACATGTCCTCCTCCGGTTCCCAAGTCATCTCCTCCCGGTTATCATTTCTCCACAAGACTTTGACGGAAGCCACATCCTTGGTCCGTAGTCGCCTGACCTGGCGATCGAGTATCGCTATGGGAATCTCCTCATACGATAACCCCTCTGTCACCTGGACCTCACTAGCAGGGAAAACTCTCGCTGGATCTCCGATACACTTCCGCAACATAGAAACATGGAAGACCGGATGCACCGCCTCTAACTCTGATGGCAGATCCAACTCATAGGCAACCTTGCCTACTCGACGGACGATCTGGTAGGGCCCAATGTACCTTGGGCTGAGTTTCCCCTTCTTACCGAATCTCATCACACCCTTCATGGGTGACACCTTCAAGAAGACCCAATCGTCTACCTGAAACTCCAAATGCCGACGCCGATTATCCGCATATGACTTCTGCCGACTCTGAGCTGCTAACAGTCTCTCCTGGATAAGCTTTACCTTATCCACAGCCTGCTGAACCAAGTCTGGGCCAACTAACTGCACCTCGCCCACGTCGAACCAACCAATCGGCGATCTACATTTCCGCCCATATAAAGCCTCGTATGGCGCCATCTGTATACTGGAATGGTAGCTGTTGTTATAGGCAAACTCCACAAGAGGCAAATGATCCTCCCAGCTACCCCTGAAATCAATCACGCAGGCTCGCAGCATATCCTCAGTTGCGATAGTACGCTGCTGTCCGTCGATACCCGAGGATGAAATGTTGTACTGAGACTCACCTGTGTCCCTAAACCCTTCTGGAAAGACCTCCAGAAGTTAGCCGTAAACTGGGCTCCCCTATCAGATATAATCGACACCGGGACACCGTGCAGCCTTACAATCTCTCTGATGTACAATCTGGCATAGTCCTCAACCGAAAACGTCGTCCTGACTGGAAGGAAATGGGCTGATTTTGTCAGCCTGTCAACAATAACCCAAATGGAGTCGTACTTCCTCTGAGTACGAGGTAACCCTATAACAAAGTCCATGTTGATCACCTCCCACTTCCAAGTCGGAATCTCAATAGCCTGCAATAATCCACTAGGCCTCTGGTGCTCGACCTTGACCTGCTGGCAATTAGGACACTGAGCAACAAAACCTGCCACGTCTCTCTTCAGGACATCCCACCAATACAAACATCTGAGGTCATGGTACATCTTGGTCGACCCCGGATGAATAGAATAACGAGCACTGTGTGCCTCTCCCAAAATCCGCTGACGAAGTCCTGTCACATCGGGAACGCACAACCGGCCCTCAAACCTTAGCACCCCATCAGGCGCTAACTCGGATAGACTCTTCTCCTCCTGAAGAGCTGCATCTTGATACCGTACCAACACTGGGTCCTCAAACTGTCGCCTCTTCACCTCATCAACGATGGAAGACTCGGCAACCTCACGAACCCGTACCCCACTATCGTCGGTATCGATCAATCGAACCCCAAGGCATCAGCAACTACGTTGGCCTTCCCCGGATGGTATAGAATATCAACATCATAATCTTTCAGCAACTCTAACCACCGTCTCTGTCGCAAGTTCAGCTCCCTCTGCCTGAAGATATACTGGAGGCTCTTGTGGTCTGTATAAATATCCACATGAACCCCATACAAATAATGTCTCCAAATCTTCAAGGCATGAATAACTGCGGCCAACTCTAAGTCATGGGTAGGGTAATTCCTCTCATGCTTCCGTAACTGCCGGGAAGCATAGGCTATAACCTTGCCGTGCTGCATCAAAACACACCCTAGCCCGATACCCGAGGCATCACAATAGATCACGTACCCGTCTAACCCCTCAGGAAGAGTAAGAACTGGAGCTGTAGTCAACCTTTCCTTCAGCAACTGGAAACCCTTCTCGCAAGCCTCTGTCCACTGGAACTTGGCTGCCTTCTGAGTCAGCCTAGTCAATGGTGCTGAAATCGAAGCAAACTGCTCCACAAACCTACGATAATAACCCGCCAGTCCTAAGAAACTGCGCACTCTGGTCGAGTAAGAGGTCTCGCCAAGACTTGATCGCCTCAATCCTTACCGTATCCACCGAACACCATCGCCCCAATAATATGCCCTGGAATGCCACCGAGGCCAACCAAAACTCACACTTGAGAACTTGGTGAATAATCGCGGCCCGAGGACCCAAGTACCGCCCTCGCCGATCTGCATGCCTCGCTCGTCCGCGAATAAACCAGATGTCATCAATGAATACTATCACAAATGTATCCAAAATGGCTTGAACACGGTTCATCAAATCCATAAATACTACTGAGCGTTGGTCAAACCGAAAGACATAACCCTAAACTCATAGTGCCCATACTGGGTCACGAATGTAGTCTTTGGGATATACGCCTCTCGAACTCGAACTCGATGATAACTGCATCGCAGTCTATCTTGAGAAACACCTCGCACTCGCAATCGGTCAAACAAATCATCAATCACGGGAGGGGTACCTATTCTTGATGGTTACCTTATTCACCGCTGTAATCAACACACATACGCAGCTGGCCCCATCCTTCTTCTTCATAAACAAAACCGGCGCTCCCGGGAGATACACTAGGCCCGATAAAGCCTTTCTCCAAAGAAATCTTTCACCGGTCCTTGACTCCTCAACTCAAGAAAGCCATCCTCAGTATGGCGGAATGGAAATAGGTCGAGTGTCCGCAACGCGTGTCAATACAAAACTCAATCTCCTCTCGGGAGGATACGGAAGATCGTCGGGAACACATCCGAAACTCCCTAACCACCGCACTTATCAAGAAGCGGCACCTCACCAGTATCAAATACGAACGGATGGTAGATGTACCCTTTATGCACCATCTTCCTAGCCTTGAGGTAAGAAATAAACCTACCCCTCGGCGACGCTGTGTTGCCCTTCCACTCGATAACTGGCTCGCTAGGAAATCGCAACGAACCAACTCGTCCCTACGATCGGCGTTGACATAACAAGAAGCCAACCACCCATACCCATAATGACATCAAAATCGTCATCTCCAACTCTATCAAGTTCGCAAGGTCCGACGATCAGAATAAATACCGGACAACCTCTATACACCCGCTCAGCTAACACCGAATCACCCACTGACGTAGCTACCTCAAAAGGCTCTATCAACTCCGGCTCTATCCCGATTCTACCCGCAATAAGAGGGGACACATAGGACAAGGTAGAACCTGGATCTATCAAAGAATAAACGTCACAGCATGAAATCAATAATGTACCGACGGCGGCGTGGAAGCCTCACGATCTGGCGGTGGTAGAGAATATATGCGGTTCTGTGGACCGCTAGAACTGGAACCACCACCACGACCTCTACCGCGGCCTGCCGGTCCGTGAGTACCCTGCCCTCCGGGGCGCATAACCACAGAAGGAGAGGAAGACCCATCAACTGATCCTGTCGGCTGCACCGTATCACCCATGCTGCTTCTAGACGGACAATCTCTCTTCAAATGGCCCAGCTGGCCGTAAGAGTAACAAGCTCCTGCAGGAACACGACACTCGCCTGGGTGAGATCTACCGCATCGAGCACACCGAGATGTGGGTGGTCTCGATCGGCGACGATCTCTGCCTCCCTGAAATCCCGAAGTCCTGGAGCCCTGACCTGCCCCTGAATGACCTGGCTGATCAGACCTCCTGCCAGAAAACCGTGACGGAGCACTCTGTGCTGGCTGGAATGTGGACCTAGTCTGGCCGAGGCCGCCCATCGCCTGAGACCGCTGCCCCGCCTCTTGGGTGGCTCGAGTCAATCTCCTCCTCTCTCTATCATCTATCCCCTGCGCATAGGCTTGTATCCTGGCGATGTCCATACCGGGCTGAAGAGCCACACCCAAGCATGCAGTATTCATATGACGGTCTAGCCCCATCACATAACGATGAACTCGGTCCGTCATGTCAGGTACAATGGTGTGCGCATGCCTGGCCAAAGAGTCAAACTCCAGGTTGTACTCCCTGATAGTCCTCCCGTTCTGCCTCAAGGTAAAAAATCTATCTACGCGGGCCCTCCTCATCTCAGGGGGCAGAAAGTGATCCATGAAGGCCACTGTGAACTCCTCCCAAACAGCTGGAAGAGCATCCTCACCTCTCGACAGCACCCATGACTCAAACCAGTTCAACGCAATATCGCGTAACCGGTAAGAGGCTAGTATAACAGACTCAGTCTCTGAAGCCCTAAGAACCTGCATAGTCCGCTGTAGCTGCCGAATGAACTCCTGCGGATCCCCCTCAGACCTCGAACCATAAAACTCGGGCGGATGACAACCCAGAAAATCCCGGATCCGCAAATCGCCGCCTCTAGGGTTAGCCGTACGCTTGCCACGCTCGCTACTATCTTGGTCAATAACCGGATCGCTCCCGTAGTCTCTATACTCGGCTCGCCGTGGATGGAGGCTCGCACGGAACCTCTGGAGCTACCGCCGCTCTGCCTTCTAATACTGCGGCGTGGTGAACTCGCCGACCGCTTACTACCTCGGGCATAGTGCGTGCTCGAGTGCGTGTAACCCTCTGAGTACCGCTAGCAGCTCCTGCTGCTGCTTTGCCCTTCTGGGTCGTGGTCGCCTTCCGTGGAGGCATAACTGTTTCATAAGAATAGGTCAGAGAGGATTCAACCTAATAAGACGACTCTCATGCGATCTTAGAGAGAGAAGAATGAAACCAATCCTAAATGTCCTGCGACCTCACGATTATAGATGTGGTGCACAACACACCGATAATCAAGATTCTACTAGACACGGTGCGTAGACACTTTCCGAGGACTAATCGCTCGATACTACTTTTGTCACGACCACCGGGCCGCGATCGTGCCCTACACAGGCACCCTGTTCGGTATACCTCGAGAGAATAGCGTGAACATACACAACATACAGCTTTTTGTCACGACCGAACCGGGCGTGGATCGTGCCTACTCGGGCACCTTAGTGATACAACATCAGAGAAAAATCAGCGGAAAATAAAACATAAACATGAAACAAGAGATATGATAAATAAACAGGCCAACCAAAATTTTTCAGATATATACATAAAAACCCGAGCAGTTATCCTTTTACAACATCGCCACAACGATTACAGATCTCTAAGAGTTTTACAACAACAACTATGACGGGACAGGGCCCCGCCATACCCCTGAATGCATAAGAACCTACAGACTCAGGGTAACATACCAAAAGATAAGCCTCCAGAGAAACGGGGCTTCCCAACACGCTGAACTGTAATCCTATAAGTGAGGATCCACAACTGATGTACCTCTACCTGCGGCATGAACGCAGCCCCCCGAAGGAGGTCAGTACAACAGGTACCAAGTATGTGAAATTGAAAAATACTGTAAATGAAATCATGATAGTCTATGTAAAACAGGAGACATGTATGATAACAAAACTACAGTTCATAACATAAGCGATCCACGTCAAGTCAGGGACTCACGCCCTCAAGTCATCCCTCATGCCCGTGGAACTCCTTCCTCACTGCCGGCAGTCTGGATATAAACCGTATTATACGTATAACATGTCTCGGCTCATCCCATGGGGATAGAGGTGGAATCGTGTGGTGTACATGTCCCGGCCCATCCCGTGGGACTCGGTAAAGAATCGGATGAAATACGTGTCCCGGCCCATCTCATGGGACTCGGTAAAGAATCAGATGAAATACGTGTCCCGGCCCATCTCATCGGACTCGGTGAAGAATCATTCATAACAAATCAGCCGGCCCTCCATCAAGAGACACGGTGGTATAGAAGTACAGTACTTGCACAACAAGGCTATCAAACGCAAACATAGGCAAGTTACACACAACTCAAGGTTATTTTATGTCAAAGTCCAGGTTCTGACCCCAAAGTATTACGTACGTTAAATTCTTTTTAAAAGATTCATTTCTTTTATAAAGGTCACCCGATACCCGTAGTATTAAAATAGAGTGACTCACATTTTTAGGTAAACCAAAACACTTTCCTTTTCAACATCAAGTAACAACATTCTTTTCCATAAGTTCAAGTTTGCCTAATTTCAAGTACTTAAGTCTCTTATTTTAGAAAGGTTTCGTAGTTCATAGTCTTAATCACTTAAGAATATAATTCTCTTTTAAACAATTTGAGAAACATATGCCTTATATGTGATTAGGTTATTCTTGTTCATAATCAATCTTATTAAAGCAGCCATGATCTAGGAAATGTAATATCATTTTGTCTCATCTTAGCTTCTATGCAGATGGAGGTTTCTACTGGTTTTAATAATACTTAATTAGTCAATACATTTCCCTTTATTAACGCTGCAGTGGTTCGTTCGATACTTGTTCGATACTTATTCTGATTTCCGAAATCAGTAAAACATGATTCCTTTTAAAAACCAAGTACTCATTACTCACGAATGAGGTTTCACACTTTTTAGCAAAATTCATGTTAATTCAAAATAAGTCAAGTCTCTTATCTTTTAAGATCAAGTCTCTTAACTTCTAAAATCAATAAACCATTCTTTTTATCTCTCTTAAGTCGTTATACCTAACTTCCCATAAAGCTAGTATAACTCTTAAGCTTTTAAAGCTTTTAAAACCAAGTGTTACTCTTCTTTCAAAAAGGTTTCTTAACTCTTTTGAAATACTTCAAGATTCTTATTATTCAGGCTTAAGTCAAAAGACATTGCCGTAAAATTACGTTCAGTTAACACACGTACGTCTACCGTACTATATATATATTCTTTTAAAATATCATGCTCAAGAGGATAGGAAGAATCACATACCTCGCGACGATTATCGACTATTAGCAAAACGCTCCAAAAATCTTGTAGTCTGCTAGCCTTTTCCACCCCCTGAGTGGAATATGCTACTCGCAGTACTTCAACCTATAATGGTCATACAAGTCTATCAATGTCTAGACTACACTGTAGAATAATTCTACGGAAAATTGGGCAGCACTTCCCTACCCGCCAAACTACACAAGTTCATCAGAAATACACCCTATGTAAATGATTCAATCTTCTTCTTTAATATTCTTCTGATGTGATTCCAGTTCAATTTTCTTCTGTAATATCCTTCTATTACAGTTCAATACTCTTCTATGTATCTTATATACATTTCTATACTACTACAGTATGTAATTTCCAATTACAATAGAAGGTCAAGAGTATTTACCTCGATAAGCCCAAAATTATCCAAGTTTAAATGTCGATCCTGAGCAAGGTTTAGCTCATATTACGCACGCTCAATTCGCTCCGAGAAACCCTTAGAAGTTCTACACAACTTCTACTTAATACTTCAACCTCTTATGAAGATTTTTCCATAGGGTTTCGTTTTGTGACTAAAGGAAAGTATAGTAGTATTTTTCGGGCTTTTCGTATAGAGGATACTTGGAAATACTACAAAGGTTTTGGGCTAGAGTATTTTGGCATAACAACAATACTTGGAGAAGTATTTCTCTACAAAGGGGGGTATTTTACGATAATTCTCAAGAGAGGGGGGGGGTGTCTCGGCTAGGCTTCTCAAAGGGGGAGGGGAAGTGTTGGACGAGAACACTACACAAGGGAGGAGAGGGTTTTCAAGACTTAGAATGATTTGTGGATGAAGAAGTCTTCACAAAGGGGGGGGGGGGGGGTATTTATAGGACAACCAAGGGCCAAGATCAAACCAAGTGGTAGGCAAGTGTAGGGTGAGGATTTACCCATGTGTACCTTATCCATCTACCACACAAAATATCACAAATATCCTACCAACCCCTTGACCCTCAAATCGTCCAAGACCGCCCAAAGTAACGTCCACTTTGAGGGTGACACATGTCACCCTCCCGTTGGTCCAAAATATTTCATCTCTCGGAAAAATCCGCAAAAATAATAAATGACATAGCCGTAATTTTCCCTACGCAAGCTTTGGAAAACGTTTCGTCGGAAAACGATTCTTTTCGGGGGTTGTGCACAAAATTTTCGGTCCTAAGCCTAACTTAAGGCTCAAACTTTTGTACGTACGTCCTTACGTACATACTCTGGAAATACGGGGTATAACAGTTTTAGACAATAATAACACAGGCTAGCCGATAAGGCCGCCTTGCATAAAATATGCATAAATAAAATCAAAACTGTACAACTCGGTTCTTACAGCCCCAAACCACAACATGTGACTACAGACCTCTAGGAATAACAACAGTGGCGGGACAGGGCCCCGCTATACCCCTGAATATACATAAATCTACAACATCAGGGAAATACTGTACCAAAAGACAAGCCTCCGGAGAAATGGAGCTTCTGACGTCTGATAAGTGATCCTAAGTATGAGGATCCACCACCTGCTTACCCCTACCTGCGGCATGAACGCAGCCCCCGAGGAAGGGGTCGACACAATATGTACTAAGTATGTAAATCGAAAATCGTAATTACATCATAAGTTTAAAACAAAGCGGAGACATGTATGATAATCAAATTACGATCTGATGTGCCTTACTAACAATGAGAGTAAATAGTAGTATACTTACAATATAAAATAGAAGCTCGCGATCAGCGGACCACCCGCGCGCAGATCATTAAGCAATCCTACTCCTGGGACTATTTCACCCGCATAGGTCGCGTGGACCCGCATGAGGTATTCCTCGCATGGGACTATTTCACCCGCATAAGCCCTTACAGACTCGCATGTGTTATTCCTCGCATAGGCGTACCGCGCGTGGACTATTTCACCCGCATAAGCCCTCGCGGACTCGCGTGAGGTATTCCTCGCATCGTGGGTAGCAAATCCACGGAATATGCAAATGCCACAAACCCGGGAATGACCGTAATGAATAATATACCACTAGCACAAAACCGGCTATCATACAATATATAAGCAAGTTAAGAATCCCCTAACTTCTTATTATTCTTGTTCACATACACTCTCATTTTAGTTTACTTAAGGCACTAACATGTCTTTTTAAAGATCCGGGAATTTAACCCAAAGTACTACATACTTCCACTCTTTTAAAAAAATGACTTTCTTTCATATAAAACTTCCAAGATACTATTAACCATAGTATCAAGTCAAAATTTCTTTTCAAGACAAGTCACAATACCTTTAGAAATAAAGTTAGGTTTCTAAATCAAGTGACTCCTTTTCTTATAAAACCTTAGGCAATTGATGCCTTAAAATCAAATTGTCTTTTCATTACGATAAAGTCATTTATCTTTCCATAAAGCAAATATAACCAACTTCCCATAAAGTCGTTATATTCACTTTATACCTTAGCCAAATACAATTTCCTATCCAAGGGACTTATACGTTTAAAACGGAACAAGTATCACATACTTTAAAACTCTTCAAGTCCCTTAACTTTAATAAAACTTAAGACATCCTTTATACTTTCAAAGAAGCGAGTTAATCTCCTAACTCACCCGACTTGGCTATTCATAAAACTAGTAAAGGATATCAAGGTCTTGTACGTCTACCGTACTATATACGTGTAACTAGTCATGCTCAAAAGATAGGAAAAGTTCTACATACCTCTTCGGGCCAATCCACTTGCCAAGTACAATATCCCGCCCGTAGTATGTCAACCTATAATATCCACAATACGTCTATTAACGTCTTACTTCAAACGTAGAATATTATAAGTGTAAAGTCTGTAAATTCTACGGAAAATCGGACAAAGACCTCCTTTGTTTCTACTCACTTTGCCACCTTTTTCAAGGCCGAATACAATAACCAAACACGCCACATTTAAGTCCCAAACAATGCAATCAACAATAGGGGATTACACGCCTACTAGACGTGTAAAATTCCGCCCCACAATAGATATCAAACTAATACAACTACTAGTCCAATTTCGGCCATATTGAGTACAACAATACCAATTCTTATCCAATTTCCATTTCAATCCAAATTGTTAGCATAACATGATATCAAGTCGCAATCGATTATACTACTATAATCTTCAAGTAAGTAACATGCGACGATTCTAGTAAACGACCAAATTGTAATCCAACTTCACATGGCTTACATTACATTTCGAATTTTTAAGGCTACAAGCAATCCATAATACTTATAAACTTCAACACATATACTTCATGCTAGCAACATGTAAAGCTAACAACAATATAAATAATCTTGTAACACTATTAAGAGACAAGATTATACCTCAAAGAATCTTAATCCAACTCCAAATCCGAAGTCGCTCCTTAGCAACTTAGAGCCTCTTCAAGACACTTCAATCCTCTACTTGAGACCCTTAGAACAATACCAACAAATTTCCTTCAAACTTCCAAACAAAACCTAGAAAGCAACTAGGTTTTCACCTTGCGACTAATACAAAAACTCCCTTTTTCCGAGATTTTTCTATTGAGATACACTCACAATACACTCATGAACCTTGGTTTAAAGTGTGGAGCTTAAAGAACAAGAAACAAAATTTTTTGCTTTTCAAAGTGCCTTGAACCCGAGAGCTATCAATGTGAAGTCTTCAAATTCTTGAAATTTTTTCTAAGTGTTGGACAATGTCTTGCTACTACTAGTATTATATAGTACAATGGAGGGTCAAGATGCAAACAAATGGGTGGCTTGGATGAGGTCTTACTAAATATCAAGACTTTGTGGACCCATTGACCAAGTCAATTATCTCAAGCTCACTACTTGCAAGACTTAGTCATCCAACAAAGGTCAATTGACCCTCTTGCCCTTGCCCAATTCGTCCAAGGCAACCATAAGGGGGGTGACACGTGTCGCCCTCCCATTCGTCACAATATTACGTTTTCCAACAATTTCATAATTCCGATAAATTTTTACAAGTCTCAAATCTTAACACTTGTGAGTTCTTACGTATGTTCTTAAAACATGTCCTGTAAATACGGGGTGTAACAATTACTAGCTTAAATTTCCTTTAAGGCCATTCTCGGCCTTCACGACCCGATTCTGGTCGAACGCGTCTACGAACTCGTACAATGGTTACCTAAACTTGGGCCTTGCACCCTCGTGACCCTATCACCTAGAGGGACCACCTCAAACTTACCCCACTTCATTCCGGGTTGCAGTTTGACCTGCGATTGGTCCTCAAGCCGACCCATTATCGCACTAAATTCTCATTCCAGTCCGAAACAAATCTCACTATTCAAGTCATGAAAGCCTAGGGGTATTCTTAGCTCAACTACCCACTTTCATTCCACACAACCCATGGAATTATCACTCTAATATACCTCACGTATACTATGTACCTCGACCATGATCAACCGTAAAATCTATCACTCAAGATGGCCTTGTATCTAAGGTCTCAACGGTTATCAATATTCTAAGACTCAAAATTTCCAGGCACCCAAACTTACCTTTCCTTCTAACCAGGTGTCTTAAACATAATTTACACAATATTATACGAACATAACACTTAACATATAATCATATTATCAATGCATACTAGTCTCTAGAGGGTTAAAGATATACCTGTAACTATTGCTTCACTTTCTCTTTGTCGCTTTAATCATAATCCTGCCCTGCTGGGCGCATAGCTATAGAAGTCAATGAACCAGCCACCGATCCCGAAGGATGAGTCTTAACATCTGTGCTACCTCTGGTCGGACAATTCCTCGCAAAATGGCCCTGCCGGCCGCAGGTAAAACAAGCTCTCTGAGCACCATGACACTCCCCCGTATGGAGGCTACCACATTGGCCACACCGAGGTAGGGGTGGCTTCATCTGGCTAACACCCCTACTCCCCCGAAAACCTGAACCCTTGGAGCCACGACCGCCTGAATTTCTGACGTCCCGAATCTTGTGGAGGACCACTGCATCGGGCGGAGGCGCATAACTAGCTCACAGGCGGTCCGCCTCGAAAGTTACCAAAGGACCCTGCTGTCTTGGCCCTCTTATGTTGATCTCGATCATTTTGTCGACTCACGTTCTCGCCCCCTGATAAGCTTTGATGCGGGCAATGTCCATGCCCTGAAGAGCTACTCCGTACAACCTCTCGCTAGATAATCATCAAGTCCGTGACATATCGGTGCACTCTATCCTCCATATACGCCACTAGAGTGGGGCATACCGAGCTAATGAGTCGAACTACATGTTGTACTCTCGAACCGTCGACCATTCTGTCTCAACATCAAAACCTATCCACGGGCTCTCTCATCCGTGAGGCAAGAAGTGGTTAAGAAATGCCTCTGAGAACTCGTCCCAGCCAGCTGGAAGCGCATGCTCCCCCCGGGACAGTTCCCATGAATCATACCAGTTGACTGCAATATCACGCAGCCGATGAGAACCTAATACCACTAACTCTGCCTCTGAGGCCTTGATCACCTTCATGATCCGCTGCAACTGTCGAATAAACTCCTGAGGATCTTTCTCAGTTTTCGATCCATAGAACTCTGGTGGACTGCAACTCAAGAAGTCCCGAAGCCTCAAACTATCGGTTCTGGGGTGCACCACCGGTACTACCGTCTCACGCCTGTCCTCATGCCTCGCCACAATCCTATCTAGTAACTGGGCCATCTCCTTGTAACCCATATCCTCTGTTCCTGGCCGTGGGACTGGAGGCTCAGGTACTGTGGCCTCAGTAGAGACTGCTGCTGCTCTAAACTCTCCTGGGGCTGGCGGCGTCGTAGAACTCGCCGTCTGAAGCACTACCTCAGGTAATGACTGGGCCTGTGCCCTCGTAACCCTCTGTGTTCTACTAGCAGCCCCCTCTGCTGCCTTGCCCTTTTGGGCCCTGGTTGCCTTGCCGAGGCATAACTGGTACATAAGAATACGTCGGAGAGAGTCCAACTTATAACACAGCTCTATCGCACGATCTCAGAGTGAGAAGAATGGAAACCAATCCTAAATATCCTGTAGCCTCCTGATTATAGGTGTGGTGCACAACACGCCGATAATCAAGACTCTACTAGATACGATCTGTAGACACTTTCCGAGGATTAACTGCTCTAATACCACTTTTGTCACGACCGACCACGGGCCCGCGACTGGTGCCTTACCCCGGACACCCTAGTGATAAAACATCAGAGAAAAACCAGCGGAATAAAACTCATAGACATGGAACAATATAAAATAAGAAACAGGCTAACTAATACGGCCACCTTTCTGCATATATATCAAAACCCGAACAGTTACATCCCTTACAAACCCAACTCATAGCAAGACTACAGACCTCTAAGAGTTTGATATAACAACTATGACGGGACAGGGCCCCGCCATACCCCTGAATGTACAAGTACCTACAATGACAGGGAACCATACCAAAAGATAAGCCTCCGGAGAAATGGAGCTTTCCAAATACGCAGAACCATGATCATATGAGCGAGTATCAACAACCGGTGTACCTCTACCTGCGGCATGAACGCAGCCCCCCGAATGAGGTCAGTACAACAGGTACCAAGTATGTGAAACTGAAAGTACTGTAATGAAATCACATTTCATCCTTTTTAAAAGACCATTTCACAATATATAAGCAATCATGTCAAGTCAGGGACGCATGCCCTCAAAATCATTACTCACATATAACCATGGGTCTCACTCCCACAATATCAATCATGCCCGTGGAATTCCTTCCTCACTGCCGGCAGTCCATGATGTAAAACAACACCCATATGTGTACCTGAACACTAGATCCCGCCTGCGTCATAAAACCGATCGGGCCAAGTAGAAGAGCCAACTACCAGATCCAGCCTGCATCATAAAACATAACGGGCCAAGTACGGAAGTACGGAAGCCAACTACCAGATCCAACCTGCGTCACGCAACTGTCCGGGGCAAGTATCTTAAGCCAACGTACCAGAGCCTACCGTGTCACAAGATATGATCGGGGCAAGTATCTTAAGTTATCTACCAGAGCCTGCCGATACACGAGAAATGACCAGGACAAGTATCTAAAGTATGCCTGTAACTATATGTACAAATCAAACCCGTGACCACTCATCTCTGCGGCAAGCTTCATGGATAGCTAGTCCATGGACTAATAACATGACCCAGGAATTTAACCCGCACCATGGCCGCATGCCCCCAGAATCTCGCATCGGTGTAAGCATGGCCATGGAACAATCATCGTGGACGCATACCCGTGGGCCTCCCAACAGTGTCGGTATGTCCAAGTAAATAACAAGATAACAATCATAGTGGAAGCATACCCGTGGACCATCCCGCAGGTCGGTATGTCCAAGTAAACAACAAGATAACAATCATAGTGAAAGCATACCCGTGGACCATCCAGCAGCGTCGGTATGTCCAAGTAAACAACAAGATAACCGGCCCTCCATCGAGAGACGCGGTAGTATAGAAATAAAACACTTGCACAACAAAGGCTATCACAACTAGCATAGACAAGTTTTAACATACTTTTAGACTTACATTTTATGCCAACAATCCGGGTTTCAACCCCAAAGTACTACATACTTTAATTCTTTCAAAAAGATCTCTTTTTACGTAAAAACCACACGATACTAATACCCGTAGTATCAAAACACATTTTCTTTTCAAACCAAATTACTACACCTTCAGAAAATCTTTACAAGGCCTTTAAAATCAAGTAAGTAAACCGTTCTTTTATCCTCCTCAAGTCGTTATAACTAACTTCCCATAAAGCTATTATAACACTTATTTTTCAAGTAATTCAAAACAACTACAATCATTTGGAAAAACCAAGAGAACTTATTCTTTTAAAACCAAGTATCAATTCTTTCCAAATAATGATTCACAACTTTTTAGAATGATTTCAGGCTCTTAAAATTTAAAAGTCAAGTCAAGGACATCAAAATGAAACCAAATTCATTTAACACACGTACGTCTACCGTACTATATATTTCACAACAAATCATGCTCAAGAGGATAGGAAGAGTCGCATACCTCCTCGGCTAATCCACTTGCCAAGTCGAATATGCCGCGCGTAGAATATCAACCTATAATAATCAAATATGTCTATCAACATCTAGATTTCTTCGTAGAATATTTCTAAGTATAGGGTCTCTTATTCTACGGAAAATCGGGCAGCACTTCCCCTGCTTTTACGTACTTTTCCACCTTTTTCAAGGCCCGAAATTCAATAACCAACATGCCACATTTAAGGCACAATAATACAATAATACAATAATACTAAAGGGGATTACACGCCTAACTGGACGTGTAAAATTCTGCCCCACAATAAACAAAACAGTCCATTAGTCCAAAGTAAAAACAGTCCAATGTAAATACAGTCCATTAGTTGGTGTTCTTGGCCAACTACTACAATCAAACTTATCCAATTTTCGGCTAGCATGCCGGAATTACTTCTTTAATCTTCCAACTTATATTTCAATTTTTATATAAGTTATAATAACTTTGTTATTAACTGTCAACAGGTAATAGGTAATGTTTTTACCATTTTAATGGCTAGCATGCCAATTTCTCGATTTTAGCAACTTAACAAAGTCCAAATCTTTTCCATCCTCCTTGCATGTATCACATACTCATTTATATACTACCAACATATATAATATCCAACTTCACAAGGAGGACAAAGTTCATTACCTCAAAAAGCCCAAAATAATCCAAGAACTAAAAGTCGATCCGTAGCAAGTTTAGCTCCTATTCCTTACATTTCAATCCACTCCAAGTAACCCTTAGAAGCTCCTAACCAACTCCTCTTCAATATCCAACTTCAAAAAGTGAAGAACACTTTAGGTTCCAAACCTTGTAGGTTTCGGCCAAGGTATGATTTTTAGGCTAGGGGTGTGAAATCTTGTCTAACACTTGGTTAACAACCTTCCTAACACATCAAGGAAGAACACTTAAGAGTTTAAGAATTTTTTGACAACATTAGGTTAAGATATTGACCCATTACCGAGAGCAACTAGGAAGGGAGAGAGTATTTTTCAAGTTTTGAAATAATTCTAAGTGTGGGAGATTCATCCTACTAGTGTGATGATATAAGACCACCAAGGGCTAGGATTAAAACATGTGTGTGGTTGAGATTAGGGACAAGTGTGTGTGGGTCCCACTTGTCCACTTGTCCAACAAATATCTTACAAATATCTTGCACAAGACTTGTCCAACTTGTCCTCTTTCTCGCCCAACATGGGCCCACTTGGGGTGACACGTGTCGCCCTCCTATTCGTCCAAAATATTTTCATCTCCCAAAAATATCCATAATGGCCAAAATCTAGAAAATAATGTGGGCCCCACAAAACCGTAAATTTCTCCCGTGGGCCCCACGTGACCAATTTTGGAAAATAAAATCCATAATTCTCTTATATTCCAAGAAGTCCAAATACCAAAATTTGAGAATCCAATTCCCAATAATAAACCTTTTTCCTTCAATTTTGGTATTTGGAACTATGGGGTGTAACAATATAACACTTGCACGAATGTCTATATGAATAACCATATGCAAGTAAATCATCTTTGACTCTCTTTTAAACAAATAGAATGAACTATCATTTTATAAAAACCCAAGGCATTATCATGTCGTTTTATCCTCTTTTAAATCAATCAAGTAAACCACTCTTTTAACTTCCCATAAAGTCGTTATAACTAACTTCCCATAAATCCATTATAACGAACTTTATGTTTAGAAAAACTAAGGCACTTATATCCTTTAAAAATCAAATGAGCTTAACTCTTCACTCAAATAAACTTGTACCTTTCTACTCAAGTCAATTTGTACCAACATAAAATCGAATTCATTTAAAACATGTACGTCCACCGTACTATACATTTTATAAGCTTCATGCTCAAGAAAATAGGGAAGGTTCCACATACCTCGTAAGCTATTCCACACGCCAAGTAGAATACGCCAAACGTAGAATATCAACCTATAAGGATAATAATACGTCTATCAACTTCTAGTTTTCTAACGTAGAATAATACTAAGTAAAAAGGTCTCTTATTCTATGGAAAATTGGGCAGAACTTCCCCTGTTTCTACGTACTTTTCCATCTTTTTCAAGGCCCGAACTTCAACAACCCACAAACCACTTTTAAGGCACAACAACCAGTTAACCAAAGGGGATTACACGACTAACTTGACGTGTAAAATTCTTCCCCTTAATTATATAAAAGCAGTCCATAATTTAGTCCACTAAAATCTGTCCGTACTCCAATATAAAAACAATCCTTTAGTCCGCTAAAGTCCATTAGTACAGTCTACTAATACAGTCCATTAGTTCAGTCCACTAATACAGTCCATTAGTTGGTGTTCTTGGCCAACTACTACAATCAATATTGTCCAGTTTTCGGCTAGCTTGCCAAAACTGTTTCCATAACTTCTTTATAATCCAATACCTTTATATAAATTTTATTAACTTGTTAACAACAAAATTTCTTCATGTCAACATGCAATAGGAAATGTTTTAACAACAACAATAACCAACGAATCCATTAACACCAAAATTGTCTACAATCGACTAACATGCCAAGATTGTGACATGTACTTCTCATTCTTTATTCCAACATGTTATATTAACTATCAAAAACCATAATTCCTTTATTATATAACATGTAACAAGTGATAATGCCAATAAGAATGATCAACAATTTCAATGGCCAAAGGTGCCATGTCTCGGCCTCAATTTCCAATTAGTCCTTAATACTTTTTAATCTTCATTATTTATATCACAAGATCATTTATATACTACCACAACATGTAATCTTCCATTACATTAAGAGGACAATTGATCCTTACCTCAATATAGCCCAAAATAAACCAAGTTAAAATTCGATCCTTAGCATATCTTAGCTCCTATTCTTCAAGTTTCAATCCACAATATGTAACCCTTAGAAGCTTATAATAAACTCCTCTTCAAGTTCTAACACTCAAAAGTTGAAGAACACCTTAGGGTTTCACTACCCCTAGTTTCGGCCAAGAGATTTTTTGGGGGTTAGGGGTGTTTAATCTTGGCTAATACTTTATTAGGGACCTTAAGCTTGGGTTAGGGAATTAAACTTGGAAGATTTAAGAATTTGGTTCATCACAAATGGCCCTCGGCCGAGAGCTCTTATGGGAGGGAGATATATTTGTGTAGTGATAATATGGCTAAGTGTAGATGTAGTCTTGCACCCTCTATGTATAAATAATGTATCTCATGTAGTGAGATTAAGACAAGTGTAGGGACAAGTGTGTGTGGGATCCATGTCCAGTGTCCACAAAATATCTCAAAGTCCAAGTCTTGCAAGACCAAGACAAGTGGGGGGGGGGCATGTGTCACCCTCCAATTCGTCTAAAAATTTTCATCACCCAAAATATCCATATTTGGTCAAAATATTTTGAAAACTTGTGGGCCCCACAAAAACGTAAAATTCTCCGGTGGGCCCCACATGACCCAATCCGAGACTCGAAAATCCAAATCTTCAATAAATTCTATGAATCCCAAATACCAAATTTGAGAATCAAATTCCAATTAATAAACTTTTTTCCTTCACGAGGTTCGGAAGATTTTCCTTAGGAAAATGAAATCTTTCTTTCGTTCCAATTCTAACGTCTTATTTTCTTACGTACGCTATCATATACATGTCTTGGAACTACGGGGTGTAACATTCTTCCCCCCTTAGAAACATTCGTCCCGAATGTTCTTACCAAGTTCAATCTAAACAGATATCGACATATTCCCTGCTTATAATATACCCATCCAAATCAAATATGCCACACATAACCACAATATAACACTCACGTATATATGCTAATAAAATTTTTACAAGTAGGGCAACAAATTACCTGTAGGTGTAGGGAACAAGTGAGGATACTTCTTCATCATTGTTACACCCCATAATTCCAGGATATGTTTAAGAGAATGTACGTAAGGAAACATGACTTTAAAATTGGTACGAAAGGAAGAATTGTTTTTCCGAGGGAAAATCTCCCGAACATCGGAAAGGAAAAATGTTCGTAAATGAGAATTGGATTCTCAAAATGTGTTATTGGAGACGTATGGAATTTATTTATATTGTGGAAATTTATTTATGGATTTGGTCACGTAGGGCCCACCAGGGAAGTTTTACGTTTTGTGGGGCCCACAAGGTTTTCGATATTTTGACCAATTATGGAAATTTCGGGAGACGAAATATTATGGACCAATCGGAGGGCGACACGTGTCACCCTCCACATGGCCCTTTGTTGGGCGAAATTGACTTGGTCAATGACCAAGTGGAGGCTTGATATTATTGACCACCATCCTAGCCACACATTTGGTTTAATCTACACTCTTGATTGTAGTATATATCCTCTACTAGTGCAAGACTAGTCCAATACTTAGAAAAAATTTCAAGACTTGTTTGCTAAAGTGAGGCTCTCGGTTTTGAAGCTCTCAAGAATATAAATTTTTTGCAATCTTGCTTCATAAATCACAATACTTAAACCCAAAGTCCCCAAAGGTATTCTAAGGATATCTCAACACAAAAATCTCGGAAAAACTACGTTTTTACGTTAGTCGCAACATGAAAACCTAAGGTGTTGTTCAACTTTGAAGTTGGAATTTGAAGAGAAGTTGTTTGTGAACTTCTAAGGATTTCTTGGAGTGGATTGGAACGTCGAGAAGAGGAGCTAAAGTTGCTAAGTATCGACTTTAAATCTTGGATTAGATTTGGGCTTATTGAGGTAAAAATCTTCGTCTTATTAATGTAATTGAAGATTACATGTTGTAGTAGTTGATAGGTGAGCATGTGTTATATATAATGAAGTTTGAAAAGATTTGGATCATGCTGAGATGTTAAAACCGAAAATTGGTATGCTAGCCATTAAAGTTGTTAGTTATAATCGTCGCATGTTATTTAAGGAAAGGAATATAGTCGTTATAATTGATCATGACTTATATTACATGTTGGAATAACGACTTGGATTAGAAAGGAATTGAAAAGAAATAGATGTTGTTATTGTCCTTGATATTGCCGAGAATTGCCTAGAGATTATGGACTGTTTTATTTTAAATTGTGGGGCAGAATTTTACACGTCCTGTTAGGCGTGTAATCCCCTTTGGTTAACTAAATTGTTGAGCCTTAAATGTGTCACGACCCGACCTCGGGCCCGCAACTGGTGCCTTACCCCGGGCACCCTAGTGATAATACATCAGAGAAAATCAGCGGAACAAAACTCATATACATAGAACAATATAAAAGAAGAAACAGGCTAACCAATAAGGTCACCTTCTGCATATATATATCAAAACCCGAACAGTTACATTCTTTACAAACCCAACTCACAACAGGACTACAGACCTCTAAGAGTTTGATATAACAACTATGACGGGACAGGGCCCCGCCATACCCCTGAATGTACAAGTACCTACAATGACAGGGAACCATACCACAATATAAGCCTCCGGAGAAACGGAGCTTCCCAAGTACGCAGAACCGTGATCCTGTGAGCGAGGATCAACAACCGGTGTACCTCTACCTGCGGCATGAACGCGGCCTCAAGGAGGTCGATAACAGTACCAAGTATGTGAAACAGAAAGTACTGTAATGAAATCACATTTCATCCTTTTAAAAGACCATTTCACAATATATAAGCAGTCATGTCAAGTCAGGGACACATGCCCTCAAAATCATCACTCACATATAACCATGGGTCTCACGCCACAATATCAATCATGCCCGTGGAATTCCTTCCTCACTGCCGGCAGTCCATTATATAAAACAACACCCATATGTGTACCTGAACACTAGATCTCCCTGCGTCATAAAACTGATCGGGCCAAGTAGAAGAGCCAACTACCAGATCCAGCCTGCATCATAAAACATTACGGGCCAAGTACGGAAGCCAACTACCAGATCCAACCTGCATCACGCAACTGACCGGGGCAAGTATCTTAAGCCAACGTACCAGAGCCTACCGTCTCACGAGATATGACCGGGGCAAGTATCTTAAGCTATCTACCAGAGCCTGCCGATACACGAGAAATGACCAGGACAAGTATCTAAAGTGTGCCTGTAACTACATGTACAAATCAAGCCCGTGACCACTCATCAATGCGGCAAGCTTCATGGATATCTAGTCCATGAACTAATAACATGACCCAGAATTTAACCCGCACCATGGACACATGCCCCCGGAATCTCTCATCGGTGTAAGTATGGCCATGGAACAATCATCGTGGACGCATACCCATGGGCCTCCCAATAGTGTCGGTATGTCCAAGTAAATAACATGATAACAATCATAGTGGAAGCATACCCGTGGACCATCCAGCAACGTCGGTATGTCCAAGTAAATAACAA
Source organism: Przewalskia tangutica (assembly GCA_029844215.1). Lineage (NCBI taxonomy): Eukaryota > Viridiplantae > Streptophyta > Magnoliopsida > Solanales > Solanaceae > Przewalskia > Przewalskia tangutica. The sequence goes on from CM056727.1 coordinate 75,489,805, forward strand.
GATAACAATCATAGTGGAAGCATACCCGTGGACCATCCAGCAGCGTCGGTATGTCCAAGTAAACAACAAGATAACCGACCCTCCATCGAAAGACGCGGTAGCATAGAAATACAACACTTGCACAACAAAGGCTATCTCAACTAGCATAGGCAAGTTTAACATACTTTTAGACTTTCATTTTATGCCAACAATCCGGGTTTTAACCCCAAAGTACTACATACTTTAATTCTTTCAAAAAGATCTCTTTTTACGTAAAAGCCACACGATACTAATACCCGTAGTATTAAAACACATTTTCTTTTCAAACCAAATTACTACACCTTCAGAAAATCTTTACAAGGCCTTTAAAATCAAGTAAGTAAATCGTTATTTTATCCTCCTCAAGTCGTTATAACTAACTTCCCATAAAGCTATTATAGCACTTATTTTTTTATCATTTCAAAACAACTACATTTATTTGGAAAACCAAGAGGACTTATTCTTTTCAAACCAAGTATCAATTTCTTTCCAAATAATGATTCACAACTTTTTAGAATAATTCAAGGCCCTTTCAGATTTAGAAGTCAAGTCAAAGATGTCACGACCCGACCCCGGGCCCGCGACTGGTTCCCTACCTGGGCACCCCTTACAGGTATACATCAGAGAATAGCAGCGGAACATGCACAACTCATAAAAACACTTAGACATAATATATCAACAGGCTAGCCGATAAGGCCACCTTCCGTAAAACATATACATAATAAAACAGTACATTTTTTTCTTTACAACCCAATCCACCAGACATGACTACAAACCTCTAAGAATAACAACTGTGGCGGGACATGGCCCCGCCATACCCCTGAATGTACAACAACCGACAATACCAGGGATAAGCCTCCGGAGTAATGGAGCTTCTCAACAGCTGAATCAGTGATCCTAAAAGTGAGGATCAGCAACATGTACTCTACTGCGATTTAACGCAGCCCCGGGAGGTCGAGACAACACGTACCAAATCTGTGAAATTGAAAGTACTGTAGTGAAATCATAAGTCTAAAATAAAACTGGAGACATGTATGATAACTCATATAACAGTAACTGTGCCTTACTAACAATGAGAGTAAACAAGAGTATACTTTACTGCATAAAAATAGGAGGCTCTCGATCAAAGCAGGACAACCCGCCCGCAGTATCATTAAACAATCCTACTCCTGGGACTATTTCACCCGCAAGGGTCGTGTGGACCCGCATGAGGTATTCCTCGCATCATGGGTAGCAAATCCACGGAGTGGTATAATATCTTGGGGGTTTACCCCGCAATCATACTAAGAAGGTGGTATAACGTCTTGGGGGTTTACCCCGCATTTATACTCTTACCCTAAAGAAGGTAGTATAACGTCTTAGAGGTTTACCCCTCATTTATACTCTTACCCTGGAGAAGGTGGTATAACGTCTTGGGGGTTTACCCCTCATTTATACTCTTACCCTGGAGAAGGTGGTATAACGTCTTGGGGGTTTACCCCTCATTTATACTCTTACCCTGGAGAAGGTGGTATAACGTCTTGGGGGGTTTACCCCTCATTTATAATATTACCCTAGCTCAACCGGCCATCATACATAACATAAGCCCTACCGACTTATCATACATAACATACGCACTACCGGCTTATCATATAATATATAAGTAAGTTAAGAATTCCCCCTAACTTCTTATTAGTCTTATTCAATACACTCTCATTTTAGTTTACTTAAGGCACTAACATGTCTTTATAAAAATCCGAGAATTTAACCCAAAGTACTACGTACTTCTACTCTTTTAAAAATTACTCTTTTTCATATAAAACTTCCAAGATACTATTAACCGTAGTATCAAGTCACAACTACTTTTCAAGACAAGTCACAATACCTTTTAGAAATATAATTAGGCTTCTAAATCAAGTGACTTCTTTTCTTTTAAAAACCTTAGGCAATTGATGCCTTAAAATCAATTTGTCTTTCATTAAATCAAGTCATATATCATACTTACATTACTTAGAGTAAACCACTCTTTATAACTTTCCATAAAGCTATTATAACCAACTTCCCATAAAGCCGTTATACTAGCTTTATACTTAGCTACTTACATTCTTCTTTATAACCAAGATACTTAAACTTTCCAACAAAACAAGTATCAAGAATACTTTCAACATACTTAAAGTCTCTTAACTTTTAAAAACCAAGATATCCTTAATATTTTTAAACAAGTGAGTTAATTCCCTAACTCAACCAACTTGAACATTCTTAAGATAAACCAAGGATATCAAATGGACTAGATTCGTCAAAAATTCGTATGTCTACCGTACTATACATTTACAACTTATTCATGCTCAAGAGATAAGAAAGTTCCACATACCTCTTTGGTTCAATCCACTTGCTAAGTCCAATATGACGTACATAGTATGTCAACCTATAATGACCATAATACGTCTATTAACTTCTAGTTTCAAACGTACAATATTCCAAGTGCAAAGCTACTAAATTCTACGGAAAATCGGACAGCACTTCCTTTGTTTCTACATACTTTGCCACCTTTTTCAAGGCCGAATTCAATAACCAAACATGCCACATTTAAGGCTCAACAATGTAGTTATCAATAGGGGATTACACGCCTACAAGACGTGTAAAATTCCGCCCCACAATTGACATCAAACTAGTCCAAAAATACAATGTCCATTCGGCCAAAGGTGTATCAACATATCAACCTTTCCAATTTCCTTTTTCAATTCAAGTTGTTTAGTATAACATGCTATCAAGCCGCAATTGAGTATAACTACTAAAATCTTCAAGTAGGTAACGTGCGACGATTCTAATTAACGACCAAATTGTAATTCAAATTCAAATGACTCAACATGTCATTTTCGGATTTGAGCTTCTAAATTTCCATAACACTTATCAATCTTCATAACACATATCACATGATCATTTCTAACTTATCATAACATGGAATCTTCAATTACAAACGTAAGACGAAGATTATACCTCATTTAGCCCAAATATGATCCAAGATTACAAGTCGATCCTTAGCAACTTTAGCTCCTCTTTTCGACGTTACAATCCACTCCAAGCAACCCTTAGAAGCTTATGAAGAACTCATCTTCAAGTTCCAACTTCAAAGTTGAAGAACTCCTTAGGTTTTCGCCTTGCGACTAATACGAAAATGCCACTTTTCCGGAATCTTTCTATTGAGATAACCTTACAATACTCTTAGGAACCTTGGTTTAACGTGTGGTGCTTATTGGACAACAAACGAAAATTTTCTTCTTGAAAAATCCTCTCAAAGCCGAGAGCCTCCATAGTGTTCTTCAAGGTTTTCTTTGAAAATTTAGCTAAGTGTTAAGAGTCTTGTCTTGCTACTTGTACATATATATAATACTATGGAGGGTCAAGATCTACACAAATGGTTGGCTTATATGCAATTCATTAAAGGTCAAGCCAAGTGGCCTTGACTAAGTCAACAATATCAAGCTAAAGTCTTTGCAAGACTTGGCCATCCTAATATTGGTCAAATGACCATTCCATCCATGACAATTTCGTCCAAGACCACTAAGGGGGGGGGGGGTCACACGTGTCGCCCTCCCGTTCGTCGCAATATTTCGTTTTCCGACAATTCCAAAATTCCGATAAATTCTTACTCGTCTCAAATCTTAACATTTTTTAGTCCTTACGTACATTCTTATAAACTTATCCTGGAATTTCCAGGGTGTAACATTCTTCCCCCCTTAAAAAAATTCGTCCCCGAATGTTCTTTTGGGAGTCAAACTTAAAGATAGCGACATAGTCTTCTTTTACAACCCCTACATACCAACAATACCACACAAGGCCACATAACAATACTCATACAAAATGTCAACCTGAACCCCATTTGTCAACGTCGGTTATCTGCATAAAGCTTCTGCTGACTCTGAGCTTACTAATAATCTTTCCCGGATAAGCTTCGCCTTATCCACAACCCGCTGAACCAAGTCTGGACTAAATAGCTGAACCTCGCCTACGTCGAACCAACCAACCGACGATCTATACTTCCTTACATACAAGGCCTCATACAGGGCCATCCGAATACTGAAAGGGTATCTGTTATCGTACGTAACTCAACAAGAGGCAAATAACCCTCCCGACAATCTCTGAAATCAAGAACACAGGCCCGCCACCTATCTTCAAGTGCCTGGATAGTACGCCCTGCCTGCCCGTCGGTCTGAGGGTGAAATGTCACACTGAGACTCACCTGTATCCCTAATACCTTCTGGAAAAACCTCCAGAAGTCAACTGTAACAGAGCTCATCTGTCTGACATCATAAAAGTAGGAACCCCATGCAGTCTCACAATCTCCCTGCTATATAAGCTAGCATAATCCTTGGTCGAGTAAGTGATCCTAACCGGAAAAGCACGGCTGGGTTCGCCAGCCTATTTGCCATGACCCCCAGGGAGTCGCACTTCCTCTGAGTACAATGCCACCCTGTAACAAGATCCATATTAATCACCTCCCATATCTAAGTCGGGATTTAAATAGCCTGTAATAGCCCACTGGGCTCCTGGTGTCCAACCTTGACCTGCTACCAATTTGGACATTTAAGCAACAACTCTGCTACGTCCCTCTTCAGACCCTCTTACCAATACAAATATCTGAGGTCATGACACAACTTAATCGACCCCGAACAATTAGAGCAATAAGCACTGTGTGCCTCCCCTAAAACCTGCTGGCAAGTCCTGCAGCACCGGGTACACACAATCTATCTTCATATCACAACACCCCATCCGATGCTACTCAAACAGGCTCTTCTCTTCTCGGAGAGTCGTATCTCAATACCATATCATAATCGGACCCTCATACTGTCACCTCTTTATCTCCTCAATGATGGAAGACTCGAAAACCTCTCGGATCTAAACTTCATTAACCTTGGAAACAAATAATCGAACTCCTCGGCTCGGTAGCTGATGAATCTCACGGACCACGTCCTATCTATCTGGCTGCCCATCTGACAGACTACTTATAGATCCACATGAAGTCTATAAATACGTCATGCCTCCAAATATTCAAGGCATGATTAACTGCCGCCAACTCTAAATCATGAGTGGCGTAATTTCCTTTCATGATTCCCTAACTGCCGGGAAACATAGGCTCTAACCTTATCGTGTTGCGTCAGCGCACAACCTAGCCCAACACCCAACGTGTTACAATAACAACCTAACCATCTAGTCTCTTAGGAGGGGTTAGAACTGTAGTCGTGGTCAACTTATCTTCTAGTAACTGGAAGCCTTTCTCATATCTGCGGAATATTCAGGCGTCCTTAATCTCAATTATGGTTCCAGTTTTCCTTTCTCTGTTGCAACAAAACTTGGTCACTAACTTAGATTTGATTCCTTTGATTGCCTCATGGCTAAGACTTTCTGTCAATCACAATCTAAGGGGGGGAGATTTCCTTGATCTTGTCAAGTAGTAAACCGATTATTCTATCTCAGCTCGTAGAGTTTATAGTCAGGTGTTCAACCTCAATTCACGGTATTACATAATCCAATGACTTGTCAGGATTTCTTATCGTTCGAGTATCTACTCGTCTTTCCTTTATAAGCTATTTTCAAGTTGTCCTGGGGTCCCTTACCCCTCCGTATTTCCTTACTATCTTTCTCGTCATTACAGACGTGTTATACCCCATATTTACAGGACATGTTTTAAGAACGTACGTGAGAATTCCTAATGTTAAGATTAGAGACTTGTAAACATTTATCGGAATTATGAAATGGTCGGAAAATGAATATTGTGACGAATGGGAGGGCGACACGTGTCACCCCCCTTATGGTTGCCTCGGACGAAATGGGACATGGCCAAAATGGTCATTGACCATAGTCTTAAGATGACAAGTCTTGCAAGTAGTGAACTTGAGAAAATTGACTTAGTCAAAGGGTCCACAAGTCTTGATATTTAATTGAAACTCATCCAAGCCTCACATTTGTGCACATATTGACCCTCCATTGTGTTATATAGTAGTACTAGTAGCAAGACTAAGTCCAACACTTAGAAAAAATTTCAAGAATTTCAAGAACACCAATAGTTGCTCTCGGGTTCATGCCCCTTTGAAAAGAATTTTTTTTTGTTTCTTGTCCATTAAGCTCCACACTTTAAACCAAGGTTCATGAGTGTATTGTAAGTGTATCTCAATAGAAAAATCCCGGAAAAAGATAGTTTTCGTATTAGTCGCAAGGTGAAAACCTAGTTGATTTTCTAGGTTTTGTTTGGAAGATTGAAGGAAATTTGTTGGTGTTGTTCTAAGGGTCTCAAGTATAGGATTGAAGTGTCTAGAAGAGGCTCTAAGTTGCTAAGGAGCGAATTCGGAATTGGAGTTGGACTAAGAATCGTTGAGGTAATAATCTTGTCTCTTAAGTGTTACAAGATTATATATTGTTGTTAGCCTAACATGTTTGCTAGCATGAAGTATATGTGTTGAAGTTTTATAAGTATTATGGATTGATTGTAGCCTTAAATCCGAAATGTCATTTAAGCCATGTGAAGTTGGATTACAATTTGGTCGTTTATTAGAATCGTCGCATGTTACTTACTTGAAGATTATAGTAATTATAATCGATTGTGACTTGATATCATGTTATGCTAACAACTTGGATTGAAATGGAAATTGGATAAGAATTGGTGTTATTGTACTCAATGTGGCCGAATTGGACTAGTAGTTTGTATTATATCTTTTGTGGAGCGGAATTTTACACGTCTAGTAGGCGTGTAATCCCCTATTGTTAATTGCATTGATTGGGCCTTAAATGTGGCGTGTTTGGTTATTAAATTCGGCCTTGAAAAAGGTGGCAAAGTAAGTAGAAACAAAGGAGGTCTTGTCAGATTTTCCGTAGAATTTAGCGACTTTACACTTATAATATTCTACGTTTGAAGTAAGGCGTTAATAGACGTATTGTGGATATTATAGGTTGACATACTACGGGCGGGATATTGTACTTAGCAAGTGGATTGACCAAGAGGTATGTAGAACTTTCCTATCTTTTGAGCATGACTAGTTGCACGATATAGTACGGTGACGTCAAGACCTTGATATCCTTTACTAGTTTTATGAATAGCCAAGTCGGGTGAGTTAGGAGAGTAACTCACTTCTTTGAAAGTATTAAGGATATCGTAAGTTTTATTAAAGTTAAGGGACTTGAAGAGTTTTAAAGTATGTGATACTTGTTCCGCTTTAAACGTATAAGTCCCTTGGATAGGAAATTGTATTTGGCTAAGGTATAAAGTGAATATAACGACTTTATGGGAAGTTGGTTATATTAGCTTTATGGAAAGATAAATGACTTGATATAATGAAAGGCAATTTGATTTTAAGGCATCAATTGCCTAAGGTTTTATAAGAAAAGGAGTCACTTGATTTAGAAACCTAACTTTATTTCTAAAGGTATTGTGACTTGTCTTGAAAAGTAATTTTGACTTGATACTACGGTTAATAGTATCTTGGAAGTTTTATATGAAAAGAGTCATTTTTAAAAGAGTGGAAGTATGTAGTACTGGGTTAAATCCGGATTTTTATAAAAGACATGTTAGTGCCTTAAGTAAACTAAAATGAGAGTGTATATGAATAAGGTTAATAAGAAGTTAGGGTGATTTCTTAACTTGCTTATTTATTGTATAATAAGCGGTAGTGCTTATGTTATGTATGATGGCGGTTGAGATAGGGTAAGAGTATAAATGAGGTAAACCCCAAGACGTTATACCACCTTCTCGAGGTAAGAGTATAAATGAGGGGTAAATCCCCAAGACGTTATACCACCTGCTTCAGGGTAAGAGTATAAATGAGGGGTGAACCCCCAAGACGTTATACCACCTGTTTTCCGTGGATTTGCTACTCATGGTGCGAGGAATACCTCATGCGAGTCCTTATGGGCTTATGTGGGTGAAATAATCCCATGCGGGCGGGTACAGCCTATGCGAGGAATACCTCATGCGGTTCCACACGACCTATGCGGGTGAAATAGTCCCAGGAGTAGGATTGCTTAATGATACTGCGGGCGGATGGTCCTGCTTTTATCGTGAGCTTCCTATTTTTATGTCAGACGTATACTCTTAGTTACTCTCATTGTTAGTAAGGCAATCGTGGTAATCGTAATTTTATTATCATACATGTCTCCGGCTTTGTTTTAAACTTATGATGTAATTACAGTATTTTTCCAGTTTTACATACTTAGTACATATTGTGTACTGACCCCCTTCCTCGGGGGCTGTGTTCATGCCGTAGGTAGGGGTAAGCAGGTGGTGGATCCTCATTCTTAGGATCACTTATCAGACGTCAGAAGCTCCATTTCTCCGGAGGCTTGTCTTTTGCACTGATCTTTCCATGATGTTGTAGATTTATGTACATTCGGGGTATGGCGGGCCCGCCCGCCACGATTGTTATTCCTAGAGGTGCGTAGTCACATGTTGTGGTTCAATTTGTAAGAACCGTGTTATGCGCTTTGCTTTTGACTATGCATATTTTATGGAAGGTGGCCTTATCGGCCAGCTTTGTGATGTTATTGTCTAAACATGTTGTATGTTCATTGCTATTCTTTGATGTATACAACGGGTGCCTGTGTAGGGCACTGGGCCGCGCCCGGTCGGGTCGTGACAAAAGTGGTATCGAGCGATTAGTCCTCCGAAAGTGTCTACGCACCGTGTCTAGTAGTCTTGATTATCGGTGTGTTGTGCACCACATCTATAATCAGGAGGCTGCAGGACATTTAGGATTGGTTTCCATTCTTCTCTCTCTGAGATCGTGCAGTAGATCTGTCTTATTAGGTTGAATCCTCTCTGACCTATTCTTATGAAACAGTTATGCCTCCAGGAAGGCAGAGCCGGAGGCAAGGCGGCAGCGGAGAGGCGCTAGCGGTACTCAGAGGGTTACACGGACTCAGGCACAGACTATGCCTGAGGTAGTAGGCGGGTCGGCGAGTTCAGCCATGCCGGCAGTATTGGAGAAGCCGAGGCGCGAAGGCTGCAGAGGCTCCGCACGAAAGCCTCGATTCGCGGCCAGTGCCGAGTGTAGAGACTACGGGGAGCAGATCCGGTTATAGACCAGTATAGTAGCAGGCGTGGCCGACAGAGCAGGCAGCTAACCCTAGAGCCGACAGTTTACAGATTCGGGATTTTCTGGGTTGTCATCCGCCCGAGTTTTATGGTTTGAGGTCTGAGGAGGATCCGCAGGAGTTCATTCGGCAGCTACAGCGGACTATGCAGGTTCTTAGGGCTTCGGAGACAGAGTCTGTTATGCTAGCCTCTTACCGGTTACGCGATATTGCGTTGAACTGGTTTGAGTCATGGGAGCTGTCGAGAGGTGAGGGTGCTCTTCCAGCTATTTGGGAGGAGTTCACAGAGGCCTTCATGGATCACTTTTTGCCTCCTGAGATGAGGAGAGCCCGTGTAGATAGATTCTTGACCTTGAGGCAGAATTGGAGGACTATCAGGGAGTACAACCTGGAGTTTGACTCCTTGGCCAGGCATGCGCACACCATTGTAGCTGACATGGCGGACCGAGTTCATCGTTATGTGATGGGGCTAGACCGTCATATGATTACTGCATGCTTGGGAGTGGCTCTTCAGCCCGGTATGGACATTTCCAGGATGCAGGCCTATGCGCAGGGGATAGAGGATAGAGAGAGGGAGGACCAGATTGACTCAGGCCAGCCCAAGAGGGCCAGGACAGCAGGGTCTCAGAGGCGCTGAGGCGACAAATTTCAACAGCAGACTAGGTCCATATTCCAGCCAACACAGAGTGATCCTTCACGGTTTTCTGGCAGGTGGTCTGATCAGCCAGGTCATTCAGGAGCAGGTCAGGGTTCCAGGACTTCGGGGTTTCAGGGAGGCAGAAACCGTCACCGATCGAGACCACCCACATCTCAGTGTGCTCGATGCGGTAGGTCTCACCAGGGCGAGTGCCGCATGGCTCCGGGAGCTTGTTACTCTTGTGGCCAGCAGGGCCATTTGAGGAGAGATTGTCCGTCTAGAGGCGGCATGGGTGGTACGGTGCAGCCGACAGGATCATTTGCTGGGTCTTCCTCTTCTTCTGTGCTTATGCGCCCCGGAGGGCAGGGTACTCAAAGACCGATAGGCCGCGGTAGATCTGAGTACAATGCCACCCTGTAACAAGATCCATATTAATCACCTCCCATATCTAAGTCGGGATTTAAATAGCCTGTAATAGTCCACTGGGCTCCTGGTGTCCAACCTTGACCTGCTACCAATTCGGACATTTAAGCAACAACTCTGCTACGTCCCTCTTCAGATCCTCTTACCAATACAAATATCTGAGGTCATGACACAACTTAATCGACCCCGAACAATTAGAGCAATAAGCACTGTGTGCCTCCCCTAAAACCTGCTGGCAAGTCCTGCAGCACCGGGTACACACAATCTATCTTCATATCACAACACCCCATCCGATGCTACTCAAACAGGCTCTTCTCTTCTCGGAGAGCCGTATCTCAATACCATATCATAACCGGACCCTCATATTGTCACCTCTTTATCTCCTCAATGACGGAAGACTCGACAACCTCTCGGATCTAAACTTCATTAACCTTGGAAACAAATAATCGAACTCCTCGGCTCGGTAGCTGATGAATCTCACGGACCACGTCCTATCTATCTGGCTGCCCATCTGACAGACTACTCATAGATCCACATGAAGTCTATATATACGTCATGCCTCCAAATATTCAAGGCATGATTAACTGCCGCCAACTCTAAATCATGAGTGGCGTAATTTCCTTTCATGCTTCCCTAACTGCCGGGAAACATAGGCTCTAACCTTATCGTGTTGCGTCAGCACACAACCTAGCCCAACACCCAACGTGTTACAATAACAACCTAACCATCTAGTCTCTCAGGAGGGGTTAGAACTGTAGTCGTGGTCAACTTATCTTCTAGTAACTGGAAGCCTTTCATATCTGCGGAATATTCAGCGCCCTTAATCTCAGTTATGGTTCCAGTTTTCCTTTCTCTGTTGCAACAAAACTTGGTCACTAACTTAGATTTGATTCCTTTGCTTGCCTCATGGCTAAGACTTCCTGTCAATCACAATCTAAGGGGGGGGGGAGATTTCCTTGATCTTGTCAAGTAGTAAACCGATTATTCTATCTCAGCTCGTAGAGTTTATAGTCAGGTGTTCAACCTCAATTCACGGTATTACATAATCCAATGACTTGTCAGGATTTCTTATCGTTCGAGTATCTACTCGTCTTTCCTTTATAAGCTATTTTCAAGTTGTCCTGGGGTCCCTTACCCCTCCGTATTTCCTTACTATATTTCTCGTCAGTACAGACGTGTTATACCCCGTATTTACAGGACATGTTTTAAGAACGTACGTGAGAATTCCTAATGTTAAGATTAGAGACTTGTAAAAATTTATCGGAATTATGAAATGGTCGGAAAATGAATATTGTGATGAATGGGAGGGAGACACGTGTCACCCCCCCTTATGGTTGCCTCGGACGAAATGGGACATGGCCAAAATGGTCATTGACCATAGTCTTAAGATGACAAGTCTTGCAAGTAGTGAACTTGAGAAAATTGACTTAGTCAAAGGGTCCACAAGTCTTGATATTTAATTGAAACTCATCCAAGCCTCACATTTGTGCACATCTTGACCCTCCATTGTGCTATATAGTAGTACTAGTAGCAAGACTAAGTCCAACACTTAGAAAAAATTTCAAGAATTTCAAGAACACCAATAGTTGCTCTCGGGTTCGTGCCCCTTTGAAAAGAATTTTTTTTTGTTTCTTGTCCATTAAGCTCCACACTTTAAACCAAGGTTCATGAGTGTATTGTAAGTGTATCTCAATAGAAAAATCCCGGAAAAAGATAGTTTTCGTATTAATCGCAAGGTGAAAACCTAGTTGATTTTCTAGGTTTTGTTTGGAAGATTGAAGGAAATTTGTTGGTGTTGTTCTAAGGGTCTCAAGTAGAGGATTGAAGTGTCTAGAAGAGGCTCTAAGTTGCTAAGGAGCGACTTCGGAATTGGAGTTGGACTAAGAATCGTTGAGGTAATAATCTTGTCTCTTAAGTGTTACAAGATTATATATTGTTGTTAGCCTAACATGTTTGCTAGCATGAAGTATATGTGTTGAAGTTTTATAAGTATTATGGATTGATTGTAGCCTTAAATCCGAAATGTCATTTAAGCCATGTGAAGTTGGATTACAATTTGGTCGTTTATTAGAATCGTCGCATGTTACTTACTTGAAGATTATAGTAATTATAATCGATTGTGACTTGATATCATGTTATGCTAACAACTTGGATTGAAATGGAAATTGGATAAGAATTGGTGTTATTGTACTCAATGTGGCCGAATTGGACTAGTAGTTTGTATTATATCTTTTGTGGAGCGGAATTTTACACGTCTAGTAGGCGTGTAATCCCCTATTGTTAATTGCATTTATTGGGCCTTAAATGTGGCGTGTTTGGTTATTGAATTCGGCCTTGAAAAAGGTGGCAAAGTAAGTAGAAACAAAGGAGGTGCTGTCCGATTTTCCGTAGAATTTAGCGACTTTACACTTATAATATTCTACGTTTGAAGTAAGGCGTTAATAGACGTGTGGATATTATAGGTTGACATACTACGGGCGGGATATTGTACTTAGCAAGTGGATTGACCCGAAGAGGTATGTAGAACTTTCCTATCTTTTGAGCATGACTAGTTGCACGTATATAGTACGGTAGACGTACAAGACCTTGATATCCTTTACTAGTTTTATGAATAGCCAAGTCGGGTGAGTTAGGAGAGTAACTCACTTCTTTGAAAGTATTAAGGATATCGTAAGTTTTATTAAAGTTAAGGGACTTGAAGAGTTTTAAAGTATGTGATACTTGTTCCGTTTTAAACGTATAAGTCCCTTGGATAGGAAATTGTATTTGGCTAAGGTATAAAGTGAATATAACGACTTTATGGGAAGTTGGTTATATTAGCTTTATGGAAAGATAAATGACTTGATATAATGAAAGGCAATTTGATTTTAAGGCATCAATTGCCTAAGGTTTTATAAGAAAAGGAGTCACTTGATTTAGAAACCTAACTTTATTTCTAAAGGTATTGTGACTTGTCTTGAAAAGTAATTTTGACTTGATACTACGGTTAATAGTATCTTGGAAGTTTTATATGAAAAAGAGTCATTTTTAAAAGAGTGGAAGTATGTAGTACTTGGGTTAAATCCCCGGATTTTTATAAAAGACATGTTAGTGCCTTAAGTAAACTAAAATGAGAGTGTATATGAATAAGGCTAATAAGAAGTTAGGGGGATTTCTTAACTTGCTTATTTATTGTATAATAAGCCGGTAGTGCTTATGTTATGTATGATGGCCGGTTGAGATAGGGTAAGAGTATAAATGAGGGGTAAACCCCCAAGACGTTATACCACCTTCTCCAGGGTAAGAGTATAAATGAGGGGTAAATCCCCAAGACGTTATACCACCTGCTTCAGGGTAAGAGTATAAATGAGGGGTGAACCCCCAAGACGTTATACCACCTGTTTTCCGTGGATTTGCTACTCATGGTGCGAGGAATACCTCATGCGAGTCCTTATGGGCTTATGCGGGTGAAATAGTCCCATGCGGGCGGGTACAGCCTATGCGAGGAATACCTCATGCGGTTCCACACGACCTATGCGGGTGAAATAGTCCCAGGAGTAGGATTGCTTAATGATACTGCGGGCGGATGGTCCTGCTTTTATCGTGAGCTTCCTATTTTTATGTTGTACGTATACTCTTAGTTACTCTCATTGTTAGTAAGACACTGTGTACTGTAATTTTATTATCATACATGTCTCCGGCTTTGTTTTAAACTTATGATGTAATTACAGTATTTTTCCAGTTTTACATACTTAGTACATATTGTGTACTGACCCCCTTCCTCGGGGGCTGTGTTCATGCCGTAGGTAGGGGTAAGCAGGTGGTGGATCCTCATTCTTAGGATCACTTATCAGACGTCAGAAGCTCCATTTCTCCGGAGGCTTGTCTTTTGGTACAGTCTTTCCATGATGTTGTAGATTTATGTACATTCAGGGGTATGGCGGGGCCCTGTCCCGCCACAGTTGTTATTCCTAGAGGTCTGTAGTCACATGTTGTGGTTTGGGGCTGTAAGAACCGTGTTGTACAGTTTTGCTTTTGACTATGCATATTTTATGGAAGGTGGCCTTATCGGCTAGCCTGTGATGTTATTGTCTAAACATGTTGTATGTTGTGTATGTTCCGCTGCTATTCTTTGATGTATACCTGAACGGGGTGCCCAGGTAGGGCACCAGTCGCGGCCCCGGGGTCGGGTCGTGACAAAAGTGGTATCATAGCAGTTAGTCCTCGGAAAGTGTCTACAGACCGTGTCTAGTAGAGTCTTGATTATCGGTGTGTTGTGCACCACATCTATAATCAGGAGGCTGCAGGACATTTAGGATTGGTTTCCATTCTTCTCTCTCTGAGATCGTGCAGTAGATCTGTCTTATTAGGTTGAATCCTCTCTGACCTATTCTTATGAAACAATTATGCCTCCACGGAAGACGACCAGAGCCCAGAAGGGCAAGGCAGCAGCAGGAGCTGCTAGCGGTACTCAGAGGGTTACTCGGACTTAGGCACAGACTATGCCTGAGGTAGTAGGCGGGTCGGCGAGTTCAGCCATGCCGGCAGTATTAGAGGAGCCGAGGGCAGCAGTAGCTGCAGAGGCTCCGGTACCAGAGCCTCCAGTTCCGCAGCCAGGTGCTGAGTGTAGAGACTACGGGGAGCAGATCCGGTTATTGACCAGTATAGTAGCGAGCGGCCGACAGAGCGGCGGCTAACCCTGAGCCGATGGGCTTCTGATTCGGATTTTCTGGGTTGTCATCCGCCCGAGTTTTATGGTTTGAGGTCTGAGGAGGATCCGCAGGAGTTCATTCGGCAGCTACAGCGGACTATGCAGGTTCTTAGGGCTTCGGAGACAGAGTCTGTTATGCTAGCCTCTTCTACGTTCTGCGATATTGCGTTGAACTGGTTTGAGTCATGGGAGCTGTCGAGAGGTGAGGGTGCTCTTCCAGCTATTTGGGAGGAGTTCACAGAGGCCTTCATGGATCACTTTTTGCCTCCTGAGATGAGGAGAGCCCGTGTAGATAGATTCTTGACCTTGAGGCAGAATTGGAGGACTATCAGGGAGTACAACCTGGAGTTTGACTCCTTGGCCAGGCATGCGCACACCATTGTAGCTGACATGGCGGACCGAGTTCATCGTTATGTGATGGGGCTAGACCGTCATATGATTACTGCATGCTTGGGAGTGGCTCTTCAGCCCGGTATGGACATTTCCAGGATGCAGGCCTATGCGCAGGGGATAGAGGATAGAGAGAGGGAGGACCAGATTGACTCAGGCCAGCCCAAGAGGGCCAGGACAGCAGGGTCTCAGGGCAGTTTTCGAGGCGGACAGCCTCAACAGCAGACTAGGTCCATATTCCAGCCAACACAGAGTGATCCTTCACGGTTTTCTGGCAGGAGGTCTGATCAGCCAGGTCATTCAGGAGCAGGTCAGGGTTCCAGGACTTCGGGGTTTCAGGGAGGCAGAAACCGTCACCGATCGAGACCACCCACATCTCAGTGTGCTCGATGCGGTAGGTCTCACCAGGGCGAGTGCCGCATGGCTCCGGGAGCTTGTTACTCTTGTGGCCAGCAGGGCCATTTGAGGAGAGATTGTCCGTCTAGAGGCGGCATGGGTGGTACGGTGCAGCCGACAGGATCAGTTGCTGGGTCTTCCTCTTCTTCTGTGGTTATGCGCCCCGGAGGGCAGGGTACTCAAAGACCGATAGGCCGCGGTAGATCTGAGTACAATGCCACCCTGTAACAAGATCCATATTAATCACCTCCCATATCTAAGTCGGGATTTAAATAGCCTGTAATAGTCCACTGGGATCCTGGTGTCCAACCTTGACCTGCTACCAATTCGGACATTTAAGCAACAACTCTGCTACGTCCCTCTTCAGACCCTCTTACCAATACAAATATCTGAGGTCATGACACAACTTAATTGACCCCGAACAATTAGAGCAATAAGCACTGTGTGCCTCCCCTAAAACCTGCTGGCAAGTCCTGCAGCACCGGGTACACACAATCTATCTTCATATCACAACACCCCATCCGATGCTACTCAAACAGGCTCTTCTCTTCTCGGAGAGCCGTATATCAATACCATATCATAACCGGACCCTCATACTGTCACCTCTTTATCTCCTCAATGACGGAAGACTCGACAACCTCTCGGATCTAAACTTCATTAACCTTGGAAACAAATAATCGAACTCCTCGGCTCGGTAGCTGATGAATCTCACGGACCACGTCCTATCTATCTGGCTGCCCATCTGATAGACTACTCATAGATCCACATGAAGTCTATATATACGTCATGCCTCCAAATATTCAAGGCATGATTAACTGCCGCCAACTCTAAATCATGAGTGGCGTAATTTCCTTTCATGCTTCCCTAACTGCCGGGAAACATAGGCTCTAACCTTATCGTGTTGCGTCAGCACACAACCTAGCCCAACACCCAACGTGTTACAATAACAACCTAACCATCTAGTCTCTCAGGAGGGGTTAGAACTGTAGTCGTGGTCAACTTATCTTCTAGTAACTGGAAGCCTTTCTCATATCTGCGGAATATTCAGGCGTCCTTAATCTCAGTTATGGTTCCAGTTTTCCTTTCTCTGTTGCAACAAAACTTGGTCACTAACTTAGATTTGATTCCTTTGCTTGCCTCATGGCTAAGACTTCCTGTCAATCACAATCTAAGGGGGGGGGGGAGATTTCCTTGATCTTGTCAAGTAGTAAACCGATTATTCTATCTCAGCTCGTAGAGTTTATAGTCAGGTATTCAACCTCAATTCACGGTATTACATAATCCAATGACTTGTCAGGATTTCTTATCGTTCGAGTATCTACTCGTCTTTCCTTTATAAGCTATTTTCAAGTTGTCCTGGGGTCCCTTACCCCTCCGTATTTCCTTACTATATTTCTCGTCAGTACAGACGTGTTATACCCCGTATTTACAGGACATGTTTTAAGAACATACGTGAGAATTCCTAATGTTAAGATTAGAGACTTGTAAAAATTTATCGGAATTATGAAATGGTCGGAAAATGAATATTGTGATGAATGGGAGGGCGACACGTGTCACCCCCCCTTATGGTTGCCTCGGACGAAATGGTACATGGCCAAAATGGTCATTGACCATAGTCTTAAGATGACAAGTCTTGCAAGTAGTGAACTTGAGAAAATTGACTTAGTCAAAGGGTCCACAAGTCTTGATATTTAATTGAAACTCATCCAAGCCTCACATTTGTGCACATCTTGACCCTCCATTGTGCTATATAGTAGTACTAGTAGTAAGACTAAGTCTAACACTTAGAAAAAAATTCAAGAATTTCAAGAACACCAATAGTTGCTCTCGGGTTCGTGACCCTTTGAAAAGAATTTTTTTTTGTTTCTTGTCCATTAAGATCCACACTTTAAACCAAGGTTCATGAGTGTATTGTAAGTGTATCTCAATAGAAAAATCCCGGAAAAAGATAGTTTTCGTATTAGTCGCAAGGTGAAAACCTAGTTGATTTTCTAGGTTTTGTTTGGAAGATTGAAGGAAATTTGTTGGTGTTGTTCTAAGGGTCTCAAGTAGAGGATTGAAGTGTCTAGAAGAGGCTCTAAGTTGCTAAGGAGCGACTTCGGAATTGGAGTTGGACTAAGAATCGTTGAGGTAATAATCTTGTCTCTTAAGTGTTACAAGATTATATATTGTTGTTAGCCTAACATGTTTGCTAGCATGAAGTATATGTGTTGAAGTTTTATAAGTATTATGGATTGATTGTAGCCTTAAATCCGAAATGTCATTTAAGCCATGTGAAGTTGGATTACAATTTGGTCGTTTATTAGAATCGTCGCATGTTACTTACTTGAAGATTATAGTAATTATAATCGATTGTGACTTGATATCATGTTATGCTAACAACTTGGATTGAAATGGAAATTGGATAAGAATTGGTGTTATTGTACTCAATGTGGCCGAATTGGACTAGTAGTTTGTATTATATCTTTTGTGGAGCGGAATTTTACACGTCTAGTAGGCGTGTAATCCCCTATTGTTAATTGCATTGATTGGGCCTTAAATGTGGCGTGTTTGGTTATTAAATTCGGCCTTGAAAAAGGTGGCAAAGTAAGTAGAAACAAAGGAGGTGCTGTCCGATTTTCCGTAGAATTTAGCGACTTTACACTTATAATATTCTACGTTTGAAGTAAGGCGTTAATAGACGTATTGTGGATATTATAGGTTGACATACTACGGGCGGGATATTGTACTTAGCAAGTGGATTGACCCGAAGAGGTATGTAGAACTTTCCTATCTTTTGAGCATGACTAGTTGCACGTATATAGTACGGTAGACGTACAAGACCTTGATATCCTTTACTAGTTTTATGAATAGCCAAGTCGGGTGAGTTAGGAGAGTAACTCACTTCTTTGAAAGTATTAAGGATATCGTAAGTTTTATTAAAGTTAAGGGACTTGAAGAGTTTTAAAGTATGTGATACTTGTTCCGTTTTAAACGTATAAGTCCCTTGGATAGGAAATTGTATTTGGCTAAGGTATAAAGTGAATATAACGACTTTATGGGAAGTTGGTTATATTAGCTTTATGGAAAGATAAATGACTTGATATAATGAAAGGCAATTTGATTTTAAGGCATCAATTGCCTAAGGTTTTATAAGAAAAGGAGTCACTTGATTTAGAAACCTAACTTTATTTCTAAAGGTATTGTGACTTGTCTTGAAAAGTAATTTTGACTTGATACTACGGTTAATAGTATCTTGGAAGTTTTATATGAAAAAGAGTCATTTTTAAAAGAGTGGAAGTATGTAGTACTTGGGTTAAATCCCTGGATTTTTATAAAAGACATGTTAGTGCCTTAAGTAAACTAAAATGAGAGTGTATATGAATAAGGTTAATAAGAAGTTAGGGTGATTTCTTAACTTGCTTATTTATTGTATAATAAGCCGGTAGTGCTTATGTTATGTATGATGGCCGGTTGAGATAGGGTAAGAGTATAAATGAGGGGTAAACCCCCAAGACGTTATACCACCTTCTCCAGGGTAAGAGTATAAATGAGGGGTAAATCCCCAAGACGTTATACCACCTGCTTCAGGGTAAGATTATAAATGAGGGGTGAACCCCCAAGACGTTATACCACCTGTTTTCCGTGGATTTGCTACTCATGGTGCGAGGAATACCTCATGCGAGTCCTTATGGGCTTATGCGGGTGAAATAGTCCCATGCGGGCGGGTACAGCCTATGCGAGGAATACCTCATGCGGGTCCACACGACCTATGCGGGTGAAATAGTCCCAGGAGTAGGATTGCTTAATGATACTGCGGGCGGATGGTCCTGCTTTTATCGTGAGCTTCCTATTTTTATGTTGTACGTATACTCTTAGTTACTCTCATTGTTAGTAAGGCACTGTGTACTGTAATTTTATTATCATACATGTCTCCGGCTTTGTTTTAAACTTATGATGTAATTACAGTATTTTTCCAGTTTTACATACTTAGTACATATTTGTGACCCCTTCTCCTGGCCGTGTGTTCATGTCGTAGGTAGGGGTAAGCAGGTGGTGGATCCTCATTCTTAGGATCACTTATCAGACGTCAGAAGCTCCATTTCTCCGGAGGCTTGTCTTTTGGTACAGTCTTTCCCTGATGTTGTAGATTTATGTACATTCAGGGGTATGGCGGGGCCCTGTGCCGCCACAGTTGTTATTCCTAGAGGTCTGTAGTCACATGTTGTGGTTTGGGGCTGTAAGAACCATGTTGTACAGTTTTGCTTTTGACTATGCATAATTTATGGAAGGCGTCCTTATCGGCTAGCCTGTGATGTTATTGTCTAAACATGTTGTATGTTGTGTATGTTCCGCTATTCTTTGATGATATCAACAGGGTGCCCAGTAGGGCACCGCGCGCCCCGGTCGGTCGTGACAAAAGTGGTATCGAGCGATTAGTCCTCGGAAAGTGTCTACGCACCGTTCAGCAGTAGTCTTGATTATCGGTGTGTTGTGCACCACATCTATAATCAGGAGGCTGCAGGACATTTAGGATTGGTTTCCATTCTTCTCTCTCTGAGATCGTGCAGTAGAGCTGTCTTATTAGGTTGAATCCTCTCTGACCTATTCTTATGAAACAATTATGCCTCCACGGAAGGCGACCAGGGCCCAGAAGGGCAAGGCAGCAGCAGGAGCTGCTAGCGGTACTCAGAGGGTTACTCGGACTCAGGCACAGACTATGCCTGAGGTAGTAGGCGGGTCGGCGAGTTCAGCCATGCGCGTGATTAGAGGCGAGGCGGCGATAGGCTGCAGAGGCTCGCACAGAGCCTCCAGTTCCGCAGCCAGGTGCTGAGTGTAGAGACTACGGGGAGCAGATCCGGTTATTGACCAGTATAGTAGCAGGGCAGCGCCGACAGGAGCAGGCAGCTAACCCTAGAGCCGACAGTTTACAGATTCGGGATTTTCTGGGTTGTCATCCGCCCGAGTTTTATGGTTTGAGGTCTGAGGAGGATCCGCAGGAGTTCATTCGGCCACAGCCGGACTATGCGAGTTCTTAGGACTTGGAGACAGTGCATTATGCTAGCCTCTACTGATACGCGATATTGCGTTGAACTGGTTTGAGTCATGGGAGCTGTCGAGAGGTGAGGGTGCTCTTCCAGCTATTTGGGAGGAGTTCACAGAGGCCTTCATGGATCACTTTTTGCCTCCTGAGATGAGGAGAGCCCGTGTAGATAGATTCTTGACCTTGAGGCAGAATTGGAGGACTATCAGGGAGTACAACACGAGTTTGACTCTTGGCCGTGCACGCACACCATTGTAGCTGACATGGCGGACCGAGTTCATCGTTATGTGATGGGGCTAGACCGTCATATGATTACTGCATGCTTGGGAGTGGCTCTTCAGCCCGGTATGGACATTGCCAGGATGCAGGCCTATGCGCAGGGGATAGAGGATAGAGAGAGGGAGGACCAGATTGAGCCGGCCCGCGAGGCGGGGCAGCAGGTCTCGGCGATTTAGGCGGGCGGCCTCAGCGAACTAGGTCCATATTCCAGCCAACACAGAGTGATCCTTCACGGTTTTCGGCGGAGGTCCGATCGGCCAGTCATTCAGGCGGTCGGTGTTCCAGACTTCGGGTTTCGCGAGGCAGAAACCGTCACCGATCGAGACCACCCACATCTCAGTGTGCTCGATGCGGTAGGTCTCACCAGGGCGAGTGTCGCATGGCTCCGGGAGCTTGTTACTCTTGTGGCCAGCAGGGCCATTTGAGGAGAGATTGTCCGTCTAGAGGCGGCATGGGTGGTACGGTGCAGCCGACAGGATCATTTGCTGGGTCTTCCTCTTCTTCTGTGGTTATGCGCCCCGGAGGGCAGGGTACTCAAAGACCGATAGGCCGCGGTAGAGGTCGTGGTGGTGGTTCCAGTTCTAGCGGTCCACAGAACCGCATATATTCATTAGCCAGCCGCCAGGATCAGGAGGCTTCCCCTGACGTCATCACAGGTACATTATTGATTTCATGCTGTGACGTTTATGCTTTGATAGATCCAGGTTCTACCTTATCCTATGTGTCCCCTCTTATTGCGGGTAGAATTGGGATAGAGACGGTGTCGATAGATCCTTTTGAGGTAGCTACGCCAGTGGGTGATTCGGTGTT
The DNA here is from genome assembly GCA_029844215.1 of Przewalskia tangutica. Taxonomy (NCBI): domain Eukaryota; kingdom Viridiplantae; phylum Streptophyta; class Magnoliopsida; order Solanales; family Solanaceae; genus Przewalskia; species Przewalskia tangutica. Next base: position 75,511,531 of record CM056727.1, read on the forward strand.
AGCTGAGCGGGTGTATAGAGGTTGTCCGGTGTTTATTTACAGTCGTCAGACCCTTGCAGACTTGATAGAGTTGGAGATGACAGATTTTGATGTCATTATGGGTATGGACTGGTTGGCTTCTTGTTATGCCAACGTTGACTGTAGAGATAGGTTGGTTCGGTTCCAGTTTCCTGGCGAGCCGGTTATCGAGTGGAAGGGCAACACAGCGTCGTCGAGGGGTAGGTTTATTTCTTACCTCAAGGCTAGGAAGATGGTGCAGAAAGGGTACATCTATCATCTGGTTCGGGTATTTGATACAGAGGCTGAGGTGCCGATTCTTGATCGATTCGATGGTTAGGAGTTTCGGATGTGTTCCTGCACGATCTTCCGTATCCTCCCGAGAGGAGATCGAGTTTTGTATTGACACGCTTGCACACTCGACTTATTTCCATTCCGCCATACAGATGGCACCCGCCGAGTTGAGGAGTCAAGGACTAGCCAAAGATTTCTTTGGAAAAGGCTTTATCGTGCCTAGTGTTTCTCCTCGGGAGCGCCGATTTTGTTTGTGAAGAAGAAGGATGGGGACGCAGTATGTGTGTTGATTACAAATGGTGAATAAGGTAACCATCAAGAATAGGTACCCTCCCGTGATTGATGATTTGTTTGACCATTGCGAGTGCGAGGTGTTTCTCCAAGATAGACCTGTGGTCTGGTTATCATCAGGTACTAGTTCGAGAGGCAGATATCCCAAAGACTGCATTCAGGACCCGGTATGGGCACTATGAGTTCAGGGTTATGTCTTTCGGTTTGACCAACGCCCAGCGGTATTTATGGATTTGATGAACGGTGTTCAAGCCATTCTGATACATTTGTGATAGTATTCATTGATGACATCTGGTTTATTCGCGACAGAGCAGCGAGAGCATGCAGATCACTGGCGACGGTACTTGGGTCCTCCGAGCCGGCAGCTATTCGCCATGTTCTCCAAGTGTGAGTTTTGGTTTGCCTCGATGGCATTCCCGGGCACATTATGGGCAATGGTGTTCGGTGGATACGCAAAGATCGAGGCGCAAAGTCTTGGCCGAGACCTACTACTCCGACCGAAGTGCGCAGCTTTCTTAATTGGCGAGTTATTATCGTAGGTTTGCGAGCGGTTGCTTGATTTCTACACCGCTGACTAGGTCGACTCGGCAGCCAAGTTCCAGTGGACAGAGGCTTGCGAGAGGGGTTTCCAGTTGCTGAAGGAAAGGTTGACTACAGCACCAGTTCTTACTCTTCCTGAGGGGTTAGACGGGTACGTGATCTATTGTGATGCCTCGGGTATCGGGCTAGGGTGTGTTTTGATGCAGCACGACAAAGTTATAGCTTATGCTTCCCGGCATTTACGGAAGCATGAGAGGAATTACCCTACCCACGACTTAGAGTTGGCCGCAGTTATTCATGCCTTGAAGATTTGGAGACATTATTTGTATGGGGTTCATGTGGACATTTATACAGACCACAAGAGCCTCCAGTATATCTTCAGGCAGAGGAAGCTGAACTTGCGACAGAGACGGTGGTTAGAGTTGCTGAAAGATTATGATGTTGATATTCTATACCATCCGGGGAAAGCCAACGTGGTTGCTGATTCCTTGAGTCGTAGATCGATGGGGAGCTTGTCAGAGGTACAGCCAGAGAGACAGGACATGGTCCGTCAGATCCACCAGCTAGCGAGCCTTGGGGTTCGATTGATCGATACCGACGATAGTGGGGTACGGGTTCGTGAGGTTGTCGATTCTTCCATCGTTGGTGAGGTGAAGAGGCGACAGTTTGAGGACCCAATGTTGGTACGGTATCGAGATGCAGCTCTTCGGGAGGAGAAGAGTCTATTCGAGGTAGCGCCTGATGGGGTGCTAAGATTTGAGGTCCAGTTGTGTGTTCCCGATGTGACAGGACTTCGTCAGCAGATTTTGGGGGAGGCACACAGTGCTCGTTATTCTATTCATCTGGGGTCGACCAAGATGTACCATGACCTCAGATGTTTGTATTGGTGGGATGGCCTGAAGAGGGACATGGTAGGTTTTGTTGCACAGTTTCCTAATTGCCAGCAGGTCAAGGTCGAGCACCAGAGGCCCAGTGGATTATTGCAGGCTATTGAGATTCCGACTTGGAAGTGGGAGGTGATCAACATGGACTTTGTTACAGGGTTACCTCGTACTCAGAGGAAGTACGACTCTATTTGGGTTATTGTTGACAGGCTGACGAAATCAGCCCATTTACTTCCAGTCAGGACGACGTTTTCGGCTGAGGACTATGCCAGATTGTACATCAGAGAGATTGTGAGGCTGCACGGTGTCCCGGTGTCGATTATATCTGATAGGGGAGCCCATTTCTGCCTAACTTCGGAGGTCTTTCCGAAGGGATTAGGGACACAGGTGAGTCTCAAAGACAAAGATTTCATCCTCGGATCGACGGCAGCAGAGCGTACTATCCAGACACTTGAGGATATGCTGCGAGCCTGCGTGATTGATTTCAAGGGTAGCTGGGAGGATCATTTACCTCTTGTGGAGTTTGCTTATAACAACAGCTACCATTCCAGTATGCAGATGGCGACATACGAGGCTTTATATGCGCGGAAATGTAGATCGCCGATTGGTTGGTTCGACGTGGGCGAGGTGCAGTTAGTTGGCCCAGACTTGGTTCAACAGGCTGTGGATAAGGTGAAGCTTATCAAGGAGAGACAGTTAGCAGCTCAGAGTCGGCAGAAGTCATATGCGGATAATCGGCGTCGGCATTTGGAGTTTCAGGTAGACGATTGAGTCTTCTTGAAGGTGTCACCCATGAAGGGTGTGATGATAGTCGAAAAGAAGGGGAAACTCAGCCCAAGGTACATTGGGCCCTACCAGATCGTCCGTCAAGTAGGCAAGGTTGCCTATGAGTTGGATCTGCCATCAGAGTTAGAGGCGGTACATCCGGTCTTCCATGTTTCTATGTTGCGGAAGTGTATCGGAGATCCAGCGAGAGTTTTCCCTGCTAGTGATGTCCAGGTGATAGAGGGGTTATCGTATGAGGAGAGTCCCATAGCGATACTCGATCGCCAGGTCAGGCGAATGCGGACCAAGGATGTGGCTTCCGTCAAAGTCTTGTGGAGGAATGATAACCGGGAGGAGATGACTTGGGAAGCGGAGGAGGACATGTTGATGACAACAACTATGACGGGACAGGGCCCCGCCATACCCCTGAATGTACAAGAACCTACAGACTCAGGGTAACATACCAAAGATAAGCCTCCGAAGTAACGGAGCTTCCCAACACGCTGAATGTGATCCTAAGCGGGGATCGACAGTCGATGTACCTTTACCTGCGGCATGAACGCAGCCGGGCGAGGTCAAGATAACAGTACCAAGTATGTGAAATCAGAAAATCTGTAAATGAAATCATAATAGTCTATATAAAGCGGAGACATGTATGATAACCAAACTACAGTTCACAACATAAAAGCAGTCATGTCAAGTCAGGGACTCACGCCCTCAAAGTCATCCCTCATGCCCGTGGAACTCCTTCCTCACTGCCGGCAGTCTAGGTACAAATCATGTGATACGTATAACAGGTCTCGGCCCATCTTATGGACCCAATATAGAAAAGTGTGGAATACATTCCCGGTTCATCCCATGAACCGGTAGTCGAGTGGAATACATTCCCGGATGAACCGGTAGTCAAGTGAAATACGTTCCCGGATGAACCGGTAGTCAAGTGAAATACATTCCCGGATGAACCGGTCATCAAGTGAAATACATTCCCGGATGAACCGGTAATCAAGTGAAATACATTCCCGGATGAACCGGTAATCAAGTGAAATACATTCCCGGATGAACCGGTAGTCGAGTAGAACACAGTACTTGCACAACAAGGCTATCACACGTAACATGGTCAAGTTTCATAACAACAAGAATAAGCAAGTTACACACAACTCAAGGTACTTTCATTTTATGTCAAAGTCCGGATTTTAACCCTAAAGTACTACGTACGTTAAATTCCTTTTAAAGATCCATTTCTTTTACGAAGGTCACCCGATACCCGTAGTATAAAAAAATAGAGTGACTAACATTGTTAAGTAAACCAAAATGCTTTCCTTTGTAAAATCAAGTAACAACCTTATTTTCCAAACGTTCAAGTTTGCCTAATTTCCAAAGCTCAAGTTTCTCATTTTAGAAAAGGTTTCGTAGTTCATAGTTTTAAATCCTTTAAAACATAATTCTCCTTTAAACGTTTTGAGAAACATATGTCTTATATGTGAGTAGGTTATTCTTGTTTATAATTAATCTTATTAAGCAGCCATGATCTAGGAAATGTAATATCATTTTGTCTTATCTTAGCTTCTATGCAGATGGAGGTTTCTACTGGTTTTAATACCATACTTCGTTATTCAATACATTTTCCTTTATTTACGCTGCAGTGGTTTGTCGATACTCATTCTGATTTCCGAAATCAGTAAAACATTATTCCTCTTAAAACCAAGTACTCATTACTCACGAATGAGTTTTCACACTTTAACAAAATTCATATTAATACCATTAAGTCAAGTCTCTTATCTTCTAAAAATCAGTAACCCATTCTTTTTATCACTCTTAAGACGTTATACCTAACTTCCCATAAAGCTAGTACAACTCTTATGTTTTCAAAGCCAAGTATTACTACACATCAAATCCGTTATAAGTCAAATCAGTTACCCTTTGAAACCACAAAGCATTTTCTTACCTACATAAAGCTGTTATAACCAACTACCCATAAAGCCGTTATAACACTTTATGTTTCAAACCAATCAAATACTTTAAACACATGTACGTCTACCGTACTACATAGTTATACACATATCATGCTAGAACAGATAGGAAGAGGTTCACATACCTCGCGACGATTATCGACTAATAGCAAAACGCTCCAAGTACCTCAAACCGTCGGCTACACTCTCAGTCAAGCAGGTCACTCCACACGTAGTACTACAACCTATAGAGGCCACAAAGCGCCTATTAATATCTTTAGATCCCGACGTAGAATATTCTACAGAAAATTCGGCAGCACCTCCCCCCCCCCGCAACAGCGTAAATCTCCTCCTCTATCGAGGCCGGCTACCAAGCCAACCAGGGGGGGGGTTAACACGTCTGACCGGACGTGTACAATTCTACTACACAGCAATGCTACACAAGTCTACTGTAATACAGTCCTATGTAATTACAGTTCAGTTCACTTCTTAAAATTCAGGCTTAAGTCGCAAGACATTGCCGTAAGTATTATTCAGGCTTAAGTCAAAAGACATTGCCGCACAATTATAATGTTCAGTTCTATATATAGTATACCTCAACTATATATTCCTACAACATGTAATTTCCAATTACAATAGAAGGTCAAGAGTGTTTACCTCGATAAGCCCAAAATTATCCGAGTTTATATGTCGATCCTGAGCAAGGTTTAGCTCCTACATCCGTAAGGCCCGACTCCGCCTCCAACCAACCCTTAGAAGTTCTAACCAACTTCTACTTATAACTTCAACTACGGGTGAAGATTTACTTAGGTTTCGTTTGTGGTGAGGGAAGTATAATAGTATTTTCTGGCTTGTAAAAGTGGTACTTTGGAAAGTACTACAAGGTATTTGGCTAAAGTATTTTGGGCATTATAACAATACTAGAGAGTATTTCTATACCACAACAAGGGTATTATACGAAAACAACTAGGCTAGGGGTACCTCGGCTTAGTGGCACCACAAGGGGAGGGTTTCGCCAAGGCCTTCTCAAAGGGGAGAGGGGCTATTGGACGAGAGCAAGCAAGAGGAGGGGAAAGGTTTTCAAGACTTAGACAATTTTTGGATGAATAAGTTCATCAACTTAGAGGGTATTTATAGGTCAAGAAATGGCCAACCAATGGCCAAGATCTATCCAAGTGTAAGGCAAGTGTAAGGTCAAGATGAAGCCATGTGTTTGTGGGTCCCACTTGCTCATCAACTACACAAAATATCCTACCTAACCCTTGACCACATTTTTTTGCACAAAAAACGTGCTCACCCTTCCCTTTGGCCGTCCACCTTCTTCCAATGTGAGGGTGACACATGTCACCCTCCCGTTGGTCCAAAATGTTTCGTCTCTAGGAACAATCCTCCAAAAATATTCATGACATAGCCGGAATTTTCCCTACGAAAGCTGTGGAAACGTTTCGTCGAAAAACGACTCCTTTAGGTAGTTATGCACAAATTCGAAACTTGCCTAACTTTAAGGCTCAAATTGCATACGTACGCCCTCACGTACATACTCTGGAAATACGGGGTATAACAGACTATCCTTTTAAGTAAACCAAAACACTTCCCTTTGTAAATCAAGTAACAACATTATTTTCCAAACGTTCAAGTTTGCCTAATTTCAAATGCTCAAGTTTCTTATTTTTGAAAGGTTTCGTAGTTCATAGTTTTAATCACTTAATGATATAATTCTCCTTTAAAACAATTTGAGATACATTTGCCTTATATGTGAGTAGGTTATTCTTGTTCATAATCAATCTTATTTAAGCAGCCATGATCTAGGAAATGTAATATCATTTTGTCTCATCTTAGCTTCTATGCAGATGGAGGTTTCTACTGGTTTTAATAATACTTTATTAGTCAATACATTTCCCTTTATTAGCGCTGCTGTGGTTTGTTCGATACTTATTCTCATTTCCGAAACCAGTAAAACATTATTCCTTTTACAAACCAAGTACTCATTACTCACGAATGAGGTTTCACACAAAAACTCATATTAATTACTTAAGTCATGTCTCTTAACTTCTAAAATTAATAAACCATTCTTTTTATTTCTCTTAAGTCGTTATACCTAACTTCCCATAAAGCTAGTATAACTCTTTAAGCTTTTAAAACCAAGTATTACTCTTCTTTCAAAAAGGTTTCTTAATTCTTTTGAAATACTTCAAGATTATTATTATTCAGGCTTAAGTCAAAAGACATTGCCGTACAACTACGTTCAGTTAACACACGTACGTCTACCGTACTATATATATATATTCTTTTAAAATATCATGCTCAAGAGGATAGGAAGGATCACATACCTCGCGACGATTATCGACTATTAGCAAACGCCCACGCCTATAACCCGCTAGCCTCGTCCCACCTTTCAAGTAGAACATGCTACTCGCGATTTCAACCTATAACGGTTATAAAAGTCTATCAATGTCTAGACTACTCAGTAGAACATTCTAAGCAGAGGCTTCACTATTCTATCGAAAATCGGGCAAAAGACTTCCTACCCGTTAAGCTACACAAGTTCATCAGAAATACATCTATGTAAGTACAGCTTAATCTTCTTCTTTAAAATTCTTCTGATGTGATTTCAGTTCAAATCTTTTCTGAAATATCCTTCTATTACAGTTCAATTCTCTTCTATGAATCTTATATTCATTTATACCACTACAGTATGTAATTTCCAATTACAATAGAAGGATAGGATTATTTACCTCGGTAAGCCCAAAATTATCCAAGTTTAATGTCGATCCTGAGCAACGTTTAGCTCCTACTCCGGGTGCTCCAACCCGCTCCAAATAACCCTTAGAAGTTCTACGAAGCTTCTTCCTAATACTTCAACCAACTGTGAAGATTTTCCTTAGGGTTTCGTTTTTGTGACTGAAGGGAAGTATAATAGTATTTATGGGCTTTTAGTATAGGTGTAACCTTGGAATACTACAAGGTATTTGGGCCAAGGTATTTTGGAATAGTAACTATACTTGGAGAGTATTTCTACCAAGAGGGGGGGTGTATTTTACGGAAACAACTCTAGGTAGGGGGGGTACCCCTCGGCCAAGGCCACTAGGAGGGGGGTGTACCCCTCGGCCAAGGGCTTTCTCAAAGGGGGAGGGGTACTCTCGGCTAGAGCTCTTAAGAGAGGGGGGGTGAACTTTCAAGACTTAGAAACTATTTTAGGATGAAGAAGTTCATCAACTAAGGGGGTATTTATAGGCCAACCAATGGCCAAGATCAAGACAAGTGGGGTGCAAGTGTAGGGTGAGGATTTATCCATGTGTCCTTATCCATCTACTACACAAAATATCCTACCTAACCCTTGACCAAAAGAAAGCACAAAAAATGTGCAAGGAAAGCACTCCCAATGTCGTCCACTTGAGGGACAAGTGTCACCCTCTCGTTGGTCCAAAATATTTCGTCTCTCGGAAAAATCCGCAAAAATAATAAATGACATAGCCGTATTTTTCCCTTCGCAAAGTTTGGAAAACGATTCCTTTCGTGTGTTGTGCACAAAATTTCGGTCCTTGCCTAACTTAAGGCTCAAACTTTTATACGTACGCCCTCACGTACATACTCTGGAAATACGGGGTATAACATTCTCCCCTCCTTAGAAACATTCGTCCCGAATGTTCCTTCTCAAGACAGATAACGATCAAGTTCCTCATAGCTTAACCAGTTTGCAAATGCCACACATGGCCACAGAAAACACCCGCGCAAATACTTACATCCAAGTCCATGAGGAATCACCTCTATCATTACAAAAACTCTCACCCAAGGGCTAAAAGATACTCCCTTCGCACCTTCACTTTACAAAAGAAAAGATCACATCTACTTTCTTAACACATGCTCGCTTCTTCCCTTACTCGTCGTACCCTTCTCGTACACTCGAACTCTTTCTCATAACTTACCACATTCCTGCTACTGCTTCAGTTTCCAAAACTCTGGGTTACTACCTCCAACTTGGTCATCATTAACTGAGAATACTCTGGATGGATCTCCGATACTCTTCCGAACATAGCAACATGCAAGACCGGACGTACTGCTCCCTACGTCGGATGGCAATGCCAACTTATAGGCAACCTGGCCTATTCTTCACATAACCTGAAAAGGCCCAAAGTAACTCGGGCTAAGTTTCTCGCTTTTCCAAAACTCGTCACACCCTTTCCGGGGTGGTACCTTCAAGAAGACCCACCGTCAACCTGAACTCCAAGCATCGTCGCCGATTATCCGCACGACTTCTGTTGACTCTGAGCTGCCAATAACCTCTTCTGGATAAGCTTCACCCTATCCACATCCTGCCGACACTAGTATGAACCAACTATCTGAACTTTGCCAACATCGAACCAATCGACCGGCAACTTACACTTCCGCCCCTACGAGGCTTCGTAAGGCGATATCCGAATACTGAAATGGTGGTTATAAAAACACTCCCTTAACCGGAGGAAACAATCCTTACAGCTACCCCTGAAATCCAAACACTGGCCCGAGGGCGAATGCGATACTGAGACTCACCTGAGTTCCTAACCCTGCCTGGTAAAACTTCCAGAAAAAGAAATAGCCATAACACTGGCTTTACCGTCATCATAAGGTGAAAGTAGGCACCTCGTGCAGCCTTACAACCTTCCTGATGTAACATCTCGCATAACCCTCTGCCGAGTGAACGGTCCTGACTGAAGGACAAGATGGGCTGACCTCAATGGCCCGACTACTGGTCGAACGCATCCACGAACTCGTACGTTGGTTTACTAAACTTGGGCCTAACACCCTCGTGACCCTACCACCTGGCGGGACCACCCCGAACTGACCCCACTACAAAACAGGTCGCGGGTTGACCCGCGATTGGTCCTCAACCCGACCCGCTATCGCGCAAAAACTCTTGTTCCCCGATCCGGAACGATCTCACTAATCAAGTCACGAAAACCTAGTGGTCTTCTTAGTTCAACTACCATCTTTCATACCACACTACTCAGGGACTTATTATACAACTATATCTCACGTGCACTATGCACTCCGATAAGGGTCAAACACATAAAAAAAACATCTTTTACTCGAGATGGCCTTACCTCTAAGGTCCCTACGTATAAAACTCTAAGGCTCACACTTTCTCTGCCCCACAATCTTACCCGGTTAACTAACCATGATTTCTAATCACAATTAACACTTATGTTATCTGAACATAACACTTAAGATACGCTTATCTTATCACACCTACAATCTCTAGAGGGTTCAAGGATATACATGTATCTACCGTTTCACTTCCCCTTTGTTGTTCTAATCAAACCTGCCCTGTTGGACGCATAGCTGGGGAAGGTGATGAACTAGTCACTGATCCCGAAGGCTGAGTCTCCACATCCGCACCACCCTTGGTCGGACAATTCCTCGCAAAATGGCCCTGCTGGCCGCACGCATAACAAGCTGTCGAAGTAGTACGACACTCCCCCGAATGATACCTACCACAACGCCAATGAGGTGGGGGTGGCCTCCTCTGGCTAACACCCCTTCCTCTCCGCACCACTGAATCCGCAACTGATCTGGTAGGCTGAGTCCTCCTTCTTGCACATTCTTTCGTCACATGGCCCTGACGGCCGCAAGTAAAACAAGCACCAGTAAAAAGACGACATTCCCCGGGATGACGCCTGCCACACTGTGAACACTGAGGGAAAACTGAACCCGGCTGGCTAGAACCTACGTATAGCTGTGAACCAGAAGCCCTGGAGTTCTGACCAACTCTGGCATACCCCGAACGTCCTGAACCCTGTGGAGGAACACTGATCGCGGAGGCGCATATCTAATCTCGGCCTGAGGCGTTCGCCTCGAACGTAACCAAAGGACTCACGACCGCCTCTTCACGCTTCGATTAACTCGCCGAACTCTACGTTTCTCAACCTGTTGCACATAAGCCTGAACGCAGGCCATGCTCATTCCTGACTGAAGAGCTACTTCTTCACAACCCTCTCTTAGATAGTCATCAAGACCCGTGATAAATCGATACATAATATATTCTCTGTGGTTGCTATATCCATAGCTCGTAACAGGGTCGTCTCTTTGCAATCCATACTCCCTGTTGCCTGTCGTGGAACTGAAGGCTCATACATCATGACCGCAGTAGGAACTGCTGCTGCTGTGTTAAACTCCGATGGGGCTGGTGATGTCGCAGAACTCCCTGAATGAAGCACTCCCTCTGGTGATGATTGGAGTGCGGCCTCGTAACCCTCTCGCATTTACTCGCAGCCTCCTCGATCGCTTTGCCTTCTTCGGGCGGGTTGCCTTTACGCGAGGCATAGCGGTAAGGGAAAGAAATACGTTAGAGGTCCAACTTATAACACGGCTCTAAGGCACGATCTCGAGTGAGAAGAATGGAAACCAATCCTAAATATCCTATAGCCTCACGATTATTGGTGTGGTGCACAACACACCGATAATCAAGACTCTACTAGATACGGTCAGTAGACACTTTCCGAGGATTAATCGCTCGATACCACTTTTGTCACGACCAACCCGCCCGTGATCGTGTGTCTTACCGGCACCCTAGTGATACAACATCGAGTAATCGGGAATATAAAACATGACATAATATAATATGAATGAAAACAGTTTAATCGAGAAAGATTGCCCTTTCGCATATATATATAAAAACATGAATCCGAATAGCACATCCCTTTAACAAACTCGCCCACAAAGCATTTGCACTTCTAAGAATGATACGACAACAATGGCGGGACAGGGCCCCGCCATACCCCTGAATGTAAGTACCTACTACGATAGGGGACTATACCACTGATAAGCCTCCGGAGAAACGGAGCTTCCCAAACGCCGAATCGCGACTCATGGCGAGGATCAACGATCGGTGTACTCTACTGCGGCATGAATGCAGCTTCAAGGAGGTCGATAACAGTACCAAGTATGTGAAACTGAAAATAATGTAAATGAAATCATAGTAGTCTATATAAAGCAGGAGACATGTATGATAACCAAACTACAGTTCACAATAAATAAGCAGTCATGTCAAGTCAGGGACTCACTCCCTTAAAGCCATCACTCAAATATAACTATGGGTCTCACGCCCATAACATAAACAAGAGCGAAATGGATATACTATAACTGGTCTTTTCTAGGCCGCTAATGATCGAAGCAAGGCCAATCGCCCATAGTATCATTATGCGTGTCTAACCCTGGACTCCCGCAGTCCGCATAGGTCACACATAGACCCGCATGAGGTATTCCTCGCATCGGGGGTAGCTAACCCCGGTACCCTCCTGGACTCCCGCAGTCCGCATAGTCTCAATAGACCGCATAGTCACACAGACCGCATAGGGCATCCCCCACATCGGGATAAAACACCCGGAATGATCAACCCTGGAACTCCCGCAGCTCCGCATAGTCACGCAGACCGCATAGGCCGTATAGACCCGCATCAAGGGTGGAAAGCCCTCGGTATAACAAGTCAAGGGGGTATGTGATATAATAACATAACAGCTTATCGTTAAACAACATAAGCACAACAAGGGGAACCCCTTTACACAAACATCACCAGATACTAACACACGTAGCATCCTAACATGTTTACTTATCAAATCAACAAGAAAGTATTACAAGGCTATCACAAACCAACACAATCAAGTTATTCACACAAGGTACTTTCTACTTTATGTTAACAATTTCGGGTTTCTATCCCCAAAGTACTTTATACATTAACTCTTTTAAAAGATCCGTTTCTTTCACAAAAGTCACACAATACCCGTAGTATAAAAATAGAGTGACTATCCTTTTAAGTAAACCAAAACACTTCCCTTTGTAAATCAAGTAACAACATTATTTTCCAAACGTTCAAGTTTGCCTAATTTCAAATGCTCAAGTTTCTTATTTTTGAAAGGTTTCGTAGTTCATAGTTTTAATCACTTAATGATATAATTCTCCTTTAAAACAATTTGAGATACATATGCCTTATATGTGAGTAGGTTATTCTTGTTCATAATCAATCTTATTTAAGCAGCCATGATCTAGGAAATGTAATATCATTTTGTCTCATCTTAGCTTCTATGCAGATGGAGGTTTCTACTGGTTTTAATAATACTTTATTAGTCAATACATTTCCCTTTATTAGCGCTGCTGTGGTTTGTTCGATACTTATTCTCATTTTCGAAACCAGTAAAACATTATTCCTTTTACAAACCAAGTACTCATTACTCACGAATGAGGTTTCACACAAAAACTCATATTAATTACTTAAGTCAAGTCTCTTAACTTCTAAAATTAATAAACTGTTATACCCCGTATTTCCAGAGTATGTACGTAAGGACGTACGTAGAAAAGTTTGTGCCTTAAAATGCAAGGGCCGAAAATTATTTGTTCACAACACCCGATTAGAGTCGTTTTTCGACGAAACGTTTCCACAGCTTACGTAGGGAAAATTCCGACTATGTCATTTATATTTTTTGCGGATTTTTCCGAGAGACGAAACATTTTTGGACCAATGGGAGGGTGACACTTGTCACCCTCATTGGACGGTAAAGAGGGGTGGTTGGCCTTGGCCGATTGGTTCACGTTTTTGTGCCTTGTTTTGGCCTTGTTTTGTGCAATGTTTTGTGGCTTGTTTTGTGGAGTAGGGACTAGGGGGCACTTGGGCACATCTTGGCCCTCCACTTGCCCCCCACATGGCTTGATCTTGGCCCTTGGTTTCCCTATAAATACCCCTCCCTTTGATGAGTTTTCTTCATCCACTCCTCACTCCCTCAAGTCTTGAAAGCCCCTCCCCTTTTTCGTGAGGCCCCCCTTGGCCGAGAGTAGCGCCCCCCCTCCTTGTGGTGTGGCCGAGACCCACCCCCCCTTCCTTTAGGGTTAAACCGTGGGGGTACCCCCCCTTGCCTTGTTGTTCTCGTAGAATACACCCCCCCTCTTGGTAGAAATACTCTCCATAGTATTGTTACTATACCCAAATTACCTTAGCCGTATACCTTGTAGTATTCCAAAGATACCTCTATACGTAGAGTCTGAATACTACCTTTGTCCTTTTAATCTCAAACCGAAACCCTAAGGAAATCTTCATAGTTGGTTGAAGTATTTAAGTAGAAGTTGGTTAGAACTTCTGGGTTGTTTGGAGCGGATCGAGCGCACGAGTAGGAGCTAAACCTTGCTCAGATCGACATTATAACTTGGATAATTTTGGGCTTATCGAGGTAATTATCTTGTCCTATTGTAATTGGAAATTACATGTTGTTAGAATATATAGTTGAAGTATACTATATATAGAGTGAACGTAGTTATCGGCAATGTCTTTTGACTTAAGCTCAATAATAAGAAACCTTTTCGAAAGAAGAGTATCGAATCAGAATTACATAGATCAGACATGAGACTTGTGTAGCTTTTACGTGAGATAGAATTGTGCACGTCCGTATTAGGCGTATAACCCCCTGGTTGGCTTAGCCGGCCCCGATAGAGAGGAGATTTACGCTGCCATGTGCGGGGAGGTGCCACGAATTTTCCGTAATGTTCTATGAAGAGATCTAGATGTTAATAAGCGCCTTGTGGCCTTATAGGTTGAAGTACTACGTGTGACGCGATCTACTTGGCTTAAGGAGTAGCCGACGGTTGGAAGTACTTGGAGCGTTTTGCTATTAGTCGCGAGGTATGTGAACCTCTTCCTATCTCTTCTAGCATGATATATGTGTAACTATGTAGTACGGTAGACGTACAGGTGTTAAATGTATTTGATTGGTCTAAAACATAAAGTGTTATAACGGCTTTATGGGAAGTTGGTTATAACAGCTTTATGTAGGTAAGAAAATACTTGTGGTTTTTAAAAGGTAACTGATTTGAACTATAATCAAGGGTTTTGTGATAATAAAGAACTTGAAGTATTTCAAAAGATTTTTGAATCATTTTGAAAGAAGAGTAATACTTGGTTTTTGAAAACTTAAGAGTTATACTAGCTTTATGGGAAGTTAGGTATAACGGCTTAAGAATGTTTTACTGATTTCGGAAATCAGAATGTGTATCGACAAACCACTGCAGCGTTAATAAAAGGAAATGTTTTGACATATTAAGTATTATTAAAACCAGTAGAAACTTCCATCTGCATAGAAGCTAGGATGAGACAAAATGATATTTCCTATGTCATGGCTGCTATAATAAGATTGTTATAGACAAGAATATCCTACTCACACATAAGGCTTATGTTTCTCAGATGGTTTAAAAGAGAATTATATTCTTAAATGAATAAGGCTAGGAACTACGAAACCTTTCCAAAATAAGAAACGTGAACATTTGAAATTTGGCAAACTTGGACGTTTGAAAAAGAATGTTGTTACTTGGTTTTACAAAGAGAAGTGTTTTGATTTACTTCAAAAGATAATCACTCTATTGTTATATACTACGGGTATTGTGTGACTTTTGTGAAAGTAACATATCTTTAAAGAGTTATTGTATAAAGTACTTTGGGGATAAAAACCCGATCTCGTTAATCATATAGTAGAAAGTAACTTATGTGTGAATAACTTGATTGTATTGGTTTGTGATAGCCTTGTAATACCTTCGTGTTGATTTTATAATTAATAATATTATGATGCCACGTGTGTTAGTATTCGCGTGATGTTTGTGTAAAGGGGTTTTCCTCGATTGTGCTTATGTTGTTTAAACGATAAACCGTTATGTTGGTATTATACCACTCACCGTGTTTCCGGGTTAAGCGCCTCCGACGCGGGTAGACTTCAGCGATGCAGGACCATGATTCGAGAATACCTCGCGCGGTCCCGGGCCTATGCGCGAGCTACGAGAGTTTCGTGTTAGTGGCGGCCTTTATGGTCACGCGTCTACGTGGCCACGCGGATCGCGAGTCCAGGCGATGCCGGGAGTAGCTACCGATGCGGGTTATACCTCACGCGCCTATGATATTGGCCTACGCGGAGTCGCGGGAGTTCGAGGCTAGACGCGCACATTTGATATTGCGCGGCGACCGGCTTTGATCATGTGACGGTGCAGACAGATATCATGATACGCTTTATGACCTTGTTAGTACCGCGGGTGTTAGTAGTCGGCTATGCCTTCGCATTACCCCGCATCGTTTTATTTGGACACAGCGGACCCGCTGTTCATATGTATTCCTTGTGCTTTTCTATCATCGATCGCCGGCGGAAGGTATTCCACGCATGATTGATGTTGTGGGCGTGAGACCCATTGTTATATTGAGTGATGACTTTGAGGCGTGAGTCACGACTAGACATGATCGCTTATTTATCGCGAATCGTAGTTTGGTTATCATACATGTCTCCTGCTTTCTATAGACTACTATGATTTCATTTACAGTATCTTCATGTTTCACATACTTGGTACCTGTTGTACTGACCTCCTTCGGGGGGCTGCGTTCATGCCGCAGGTAAAGGTACACCAGTCGTTGATCCTCGCTCTTAGGGTCACAGTTCAGCATTTGGGAAGCTCCGTTCCTCCGGAGGCTTATCTTGGTATAGTCCCCTGTTGATTGTAGGTGCTTACATTCAGGGGTATGACGGGGCCCTGTCCCGTCGTTGTTGTCATATCATTCTTAGAGGTCTGTAGTACTGTTATGGGCAGAGTGGTAGAAAGGGATGTAACTGTTCAAATTGTTATTTATATATACTGACCAGAACCGCTTTGTTAGTTGCTTTCTTATTTCACCGTCTTATTACATTGGTTTCATGTATTGTCTTTATGTTCACGATTACTCGATGTTGTATCACTAGGGTGCCCGGTAAGGCACGATCCACGCCCCGAACAGTTCGTGATGTATGGTATCGCAGCGATTAATCCTCGGAAAGTGTCTACGCACCGTATCGAGCAGTCTTGATTATCGGTGTGTTGTGCACCACACCAATAATCAGGAGGCTATAGGATATTTAGGATTGGTTTCTATTCTTCTCACTCTGAGATCGTGCCTTAGAGCTGTGTTGTAAGATGGACTCTCTCACGTATTTCTTTCCATTACCGTTATGCCTCCGCGTAGGGCAACCCGGGCCCAAGAGGCGCGCAGCGGCGAGGAGCTGCGACAGAGTACGTGAGGGTTACGTGGGCACGCACCCAATCATCACCGGGTGGTGCTTCATTCGGGAGTTTTGCGACGCCACTAGCCCCAAAGAGAGTTTAGCACGCGGCGCGCTTCATCGCGCCATGATATACGAACCTTCGCCCACGATCGGGACAGAATATAGATTGCAAAAGGCGACCGCATTAGCTATGGATTTGGCTACCGCAGAGTATACCGATGCATCGCGAGTCTTGATGACTATCTAAGAGAGGTGCGAAAGTAATTCTTGATTAGGCTTGAGCATGGCACGTAGACGCTTATGCGCGCAGCAGTCGAGAAACGTAGAGATCGACGGTTAACCGAGGACGCAAGAGATGGCCGTAACAGCAGGTCCTTTGGTAACTTTCGAGGCGAATCGCCTCACCGCAGACTTGATATGCACATCCACCGGTAGAAAGGTCCTCCGTGGTTCGTGACGCTCGGCATGCAGGAGTTGGTCGAGCTCCGAGCTTCCGCTCACGCTACACGCAGTTCCAAACACCGATTCGCCCCAAAGATTCATTAATGCATGACGCCATCCCGAGAATGTCGTCTTTTGTTGGTACTTGTTTTACCTGCGGCCGTCAGGGCCATGTGTCGAAAGGATGTCCTAGTAAGAGGACTTAGCCTTCCGGATCGGTGGGTAGTGCGTCATCTTCCTTAGCTACACTCACGGCGCTTTTATTAGAACGACTGGCGGTAGTAAAGAAGAAATATGGATAGATCCTTAACCCTCTGAGATCGTGAGTGTGATAAGATGGGTATATCATAAGGGCTATGTCGATAGCAGTGTGTTAATTGTGATTAGAAATCATGGTTAGTAACCGGGAAAGATTGGGGGATAGAGAAAGTGTGAGCCTTAGAGTGTTATACGTGGAGACCTTAGAGGTAAGGCCATCTCGAGTAAAAGATGTATTGTTTATGTTTGACTCAAAGGAGTGCATAGTGCACGTGAGTTATGTTTGTGGGATAAGTCCCTGAGTAGTGTGGAATGAAAGAGGGTAGTTGAGCTAAGAAGACCGCTAGGTTTTCGTAACGTGATTAGTGAGAGTGTTCCTTCGGGGAGCTAGCGTTTTGCGCGTTGCCGGGTCGGGTTGAGGCCACGTTGCGGGTCAACCCGCGACATGTTTGGTGGTGGGGTCAGTTTGTGGTGGTCCCGCCTTGTGGTAGGGTCACGAGGGTGTTAGGCCCAGGTTTAGTTAACCAGCGTACGAGTTTGTGGATGCATTCGACCAGTAGTCGGGCCGAGGAGGTCAGCCGTCTTGTCTTCTAGCAAAGACCGTTTACTCGGCAGTGTTGATTAATCAGAAAGGTTGTAAGGCTGCACGGGGTGCCTACCTTCACCTTATGGCAGACAGTGGAGCCCAGGGTCCGGCTGTTTTGTTTCTTAAAGTTTTACCAAGCAGGGTTAAGAACTCGGTGAGTCTCGATCGCATTCGCCTCGCCGCGTGTGGATTTCGGGGTAGTAGTGGGGATTGTTGTCTCTGTGGAGGAGTGTTTAAGCTACCATTTCGGTGTTCGGATGTCGCCTTATGAAGCCTCAGGGGCGGATGTGTAAGTCGCCGGTCGATTGGTTCGATGTTGGCAATATTCAGATAGTTGGTTCAGGCTTGTTCCAGCAGACTGTGAATAGGGTAAAGCTTGTCTAGAAGAGATTCTGGCAGCTCAGAGAAATCGTGCGGATAATCGTCGACGACGCTTAGAGTTCAGGTTGACGGTCGGTCTTCTTGAAAGTACCACCCGGGTTGGGTGTGGCGAGTTTTGGAAAACAGAGAGAACTTAGCCCGAGTACTTTGGGCCCTTTTGAGTTCATGTGAAGAATAGGCCAGGTTGCCTATATGTTAGCAATTGCCGTCCGACTTAGGAGGCAGTACGTCCGGTCTTTCGTATTGTTATGATCGGGGAAGTATCGGAGATCCATCCAGAGTGTTCCCAGTTTATGATGACCACGTTAGAGGTAGTAACCCCGAGTTTTGGAAACTGAAGCAGTATCAGAAGTGTGATAGGTTATAAGAAGGAGTTCGAGTGTTCAAGAAGTGTACGACATCCTCAGGAATCGCAGTCCGGTACCATTGTTGGGTCGCCGGAGTGACACTAGAACCTCGCGGCAAAGTGACAAAAGTGGTATCGGGAAGAAGCGAGCATGTATGGCGAGCATAGATGTGATCAATTTTTTTTATAAAGAGAAGGTGCGAAGGAAGTATATTCTAGACCCCGGAGAGAGGTGTTGGTGGTGATGTTAGAGGTGTTTCCTCGTGGACTTGGATGTAAGTATTTGCGCAGGTGTTTCTATGGCCAGTGTGGCGGTGTTTGTTCTCGTAAGTATAGTAGTGAAGACTATCTTCGCGTTTGTTTTGGGACTTAGAAGGAACATTCGGGACGAATGTTTCTAAGGAGGGGAGAATGTTATACCCCGTATTTCCAGAGTATGTACGTAAGGACGTACGTAGAAAAGTTTGTGCCTTAAAATGCAAGGGCCGAAAATTATTTGTTCACAACACCCGATTAGAGTCGTTTTTCGGCGCAACGTTTGTACAGCTTACGTAGGGAAAATTCCGACGATGTCATTTATATTTTTTGCGGCTTTTTCCGAGAGACGAAACCTTTTTGGACAATGGGAGGTGACACTTGTCACCCTCATCGACTGCAGAAAGAGGGGTGGTTGGCCTCGCCGATTGGTTCACGTTTTTGTGCCTTGTTTTGGCCTTGTTTTGTGCAATGTTTTGTGGCTTGTTTTGTGGAGTAGGGACTAGGGCACTTGGGCACATCTTGGCCCTCCACTTGCCCCCACGTGGCTTGATTCGCCCTTGGTTTCCTATAAATAACCCTCCCTTTGATGAGTTTTCTTCATCCACTCCTCACTCCTCAAGTCTTGAAAGCCCTCCTTTTTCGTGAGGCCCTCGCCGAGTAGCGCTCCTCATGGTGTGGCCGAGACCCACCCCCTTCCTTTAGGGTTAAACCAGTGGGGTACCCCCCCTTGACTTGTTGTTCTCGTAGAATACACCCCCCCTCTTGGTAGAAATACTCTCCATAGTATTGTTACTATACCCAAATTACCTTAGCCGTATACCTTGTAGTATTCCAAAGATACCTCTATACGTAGAGCCCGAAAATACTACCTTTTGTCCTTTTAATCTCAAACCAAAACCCTAAGGAAATCTTCATAGTTGGTTGAAGTATTTAAGTAGAAGTTGGTTAGAACTTCTAAGGGTTGTTTGGAGCGGATCGAGCGCACGGAGTAGGAGTTAAACCTTGCTCGGGATCGACATTATAACTTGGATAATTTTGGGCTTATCGAGGTAATTATCTTGTCCCTATTGTAATTGGAAATTACATGTTGTTAGAATATATAGTTGAAGTATACTATATATGAGCTGAACGTAGTTATCGGCAATGTCTTTTGACTTAAGCCCAATAATAAGAAACCTTTTCGAAAGAAGAGTAATCGAATCGTAATTACATAGGATCAGACATGCAGACTTGTGTAGCTTTTCGTGAGATAGAATTGTGCACGTCCGGATTAGGCGTATAACCCCCGGTTGGCTTGGTAGCGGCCCCGATAGAGAGGAGGAGATTTACGCTGCCATGGGGGAGGTGCCGAATTTTCGTAGAATGTTCTACGAAGAGATCTAGATGTTAATAAGCGCCTTGTGGCCTTATAGGTTGAAGTACTACGCGTGTGGCGCGATCTACTTGGCTTAAGGAGTAGCCGACGGTTGGAAGTACTTGAGCGTTTTGCTATTAGTCGATACTGCCGCGAGGTATGTGAACCTCTTCCTATCTCTTCTAGCATGATATATGTGTAACTATGTAGTACGGTAGACGTCACGGTGTTAAATGTATTTTATTGGTCTAAAACATAAAGTGTTATAACGGCTTTATGGGAAGTTGGTTATAATGACTTTATGTAGGTAAGAAAATACTTGTGGTTTTTAAAAGGTAATCGATTTGAACTATAATCGGCGGGTTATGTGATAATAAAGAACTTGAAGTATTTCAAAAGATTTTGAATCATTTTGAAAGAAGAGTAATACTTGGTTTTTGAAAACTTAAGAGTTATACTAGCTTTATGGGAAGTTAGGTATAACGGCTTAAGAATGTTTCTCGATTTCGAAATCGAATGTGTATCGACAAACCACCGCAGCGTTAATAAAAGGAAATGTTTTGACAGATTAAGTATTATTAAAACCAAGAGAAACTTCCATCCGCATGAAGCTAAGATGAGACAAAATGATATTTCCTGTGTCATGGTCGCTATAATAAGATTGTTATAGACAAGAATATCCTACTCACACATAAGGCTTATGTTTCTCAGATGGTTTAAAAGAGAATTATATTCTTAAATGAATAAGGCTAGGAACTACGAAACCTTTCCAAAATAAGAAACGTGAACATTTGAAATTTGGCAAACTTGGACGTTTGAAAAAGAATGTTGTTACTTGGTTTTACAAAGAGAAGTGTTTTGATTTACTTCAAAAGATAATCACTCTATTGTTATATACTACGTATTGTGTGACTTTTGTGAAAGTTACATATGTTTAAAGAGTTATTGTATAAAGTACTTTGGGGATAAAAACCCGATCTCGTTAATCATATAGTAGAAAGTACCTTATGTGTGAATAATTTGATTGTATTGGTTTGTGATAGCCTTGTAATACCTTCGTGTTGATTTGATAAGTAATCATATTAGGATGCTACGTGTGTTAGTATTCTGTGATGTTTGTGTAAAGGGGTTTCCTCGATTGTGCTTATGTTGTTTAAACGATAAACCGTTATGTTGGTATTATACCACTCACCGTGTTTCCGGGTTAAGCCGCCTCCGACGCGGGTAGACTCAGCGATGCAGGACCATGATTCGAGAATACCTCACGCGGGTCCCGGCCTATGCGGAGCTACGAGTTCCGGTTAGTTAGCGCGCCTTTATGGTCACGCGTCTATGTGGCCATGCGGATCGCGAGTCCGGGCGATGCCGGGAGTAGTTACCCTCGATGCGGTTATACCTCATGCGGCCTATGAGATTGGCCTATGCGGAGTCGGGGAGTTCGGGCTAGACGCGCACATTTGATATCGGCGGCGACCACTTTGATCATGTGACGGTTCAGACAGATATCATGATACGCTTTATGACCTTGTTAGTACCGCTGGTGTTAGTAGTCGGCTATGCCTTCGCATTTACCCTGCATCGTTTATTTGGACACAGTGGGACTGCTGTTCATATGTATTCCTCGGTGCTTTTCTATCATCGATCGCGGTGATGGAAGGTATTCCACGCATGATTGATGTTGTGGGCGTGAGACCCATTGTTATATCGAGTGATGACTTTGAGGCGAGTCCCCGACTAGACATGACCGCTTATTTATTGTGAATCGTAGTTTGGTTATCATACATGTCTCCCGCTTTCTATAGACTACTATGATTTCATTTACGATCTTCATGTTTCACATACTTGGTACTGTTATCGACCTCCTTCGGGCCGCGCTCATGCCGCAGTAAAGGTACACCGCCGTTGATCCTCGCTCTAGTGGTCACAGCGTTTGGGAAGCTCCGTTCCTCCGAGGCTTATTCGTATAGTCCCCGTTGATTGTAGGTGCTTACATTCAGGGGTATGACGGGGCCCTGTCCCGTCGTTGTTGTCATATCATTCTTAGAGGTCTGTAGTACTGTTATGGGCAGAGTGGTAGAAAGGGATGTAACTGTTCAAATTGTTATTTATATATACCGACAGAACTGCTTTTGGTTAGCCTGTCTTCTTATTTCACTGTCTTATTACATTGGTTTCATGTATTGTCTTTATGTTCCGCTGATTACTCTGATGTTGTATCACTAGGGTGCCCGGGGTAAGGCACCAGTCACGGGCCCCGGAACGGTTCGTGACATAAACCATTCTTTTTATTTCTCTTAAGTCGTTTTACCTAACTTCCCATAAAGCTAGTATAACTCTTTAAGCTTTTAAAACCAAGTATTACTCTTCTTTAAAAAAGGTTTCTTAATTCTTTTGAAATACTTCAAGATTATTATTATTCAGGCTTAAGTCAAAAGACATTGCCGTACAACTACGTTCAGTTAACACACGTACGTCTACCGTACTATATATATATATTCTTTTAAAATATCATGCTCAAGAGGATAGGAAGGATCACATACCTCGCGACGATTATCGACTATTAGCAAAACGCTCCACAGCTATAACCCGGCTAGCCTCGTCCACCTTTCAAGTAGAACATGCTACTCGCAGTACTTCAACCTATAACGGTTATAAAAGTCTATCAATGTCTAGACTACTCTGTAGAACATTCTAAGCAGAGGCTTCACTATTCTACTGAAAATCGGGCAGCACTTCCCTACCCGTTAAGCTACACAAGTCTACTGTAAATACAGTCCTATGTAAGTACAATTTTAATCTTCTTCTTTAAAATTCTTCTGATGTGATTTCAGTTCAAATCTTTTCTGAAATATCCTTCTATTACAGTTAAAATTCTCTTCTATGAATCTTATATTCATTTATACAACTACAGTATGTAATTTCCAATTACAATAGAAGGATAGGATTATTTACCTTGGTAAGCCCAAAATTATCCAAGTTTAATGTCGATCCTGAGCAACGTTTAGCTCCTACTCCGGGTGCTCCAACCCGCTCCAAATAACCCTTAGAAGTTCTACGAAACTTCTTCCTAATACTTCAATCAACTATGAAGATTTTCCTTAGGGTTTCGTTTTTGTGACTGAAGGGAAGTATAATAGTATTTCTGGGCTTTTAGTATAGGTGTAACCTTGGAATACTACAAGTTATTTGGGCCAAGGTATTTTGGAATAGTAACTATACTTGGAGAGTATTTCTACCAAGAGGGGGGGTGTATTTTTTGGAAACAACTCTAGGTAGGGGGGTACCCCTCGGCCAAGGCCACTAGGTGGGGGGGTGTACCCCTCGGCCAAGGGCTTTCTCAAAGGGGGAGGGGTGCTCTCGGCTAGAGCTCTCAAGAGAGGGGGGGAGAACTTTCAAGACTTAGAAACTATTTTAGGATGAAAAAGTTCATCAACTAAGGGGGTATTTATAGGCCAACCAATGGCCAAGATCAAGACAAGTGGGGTTCAAGTGTACGGTGAGGATTTATCCATGTGTCCTTATCCATCTACTACACAAAATATCCTACCTAACCCTTGACCAAAAGAAAGCACAAAAAACGTGCAAGGAAAGCCCTCCCAATGTCGTCCACTTGAGGGACAAGTGTCACCCTCTCGTTGGTCCAAAATATTTCGTCTCTCGGAAAAATCCGCAAAAATAATAAATGACATAGCCGTATTTTTCCCTTGGTAAAGTTTGGAAAACGTTTCGTCGGAAAACGATTCCTTTCGTGTGTTGTGCACAAAATTTCGGTCCTTGCCTAACTTAAGGCTCAAAATTTTATACGTACGCCCTCACGTACATACTCTGGAAATATGGGGTATAACACAAGACATAGATATAAAAGTAGAAGAATCAGGAGACATATGATTTCCAGCTCCAGAGTCCAAAATCCAAGAAGACGAATTGATACCTGAACCAATAGATGGTGATGAACCTGTTACACCCCGTATTTACAGGACATGTTTTAAGAACGTACGTGAGAATTTCAAATGTTAAGATTTGAGACTTGTAAAAATTTATCGGAATTATGAAATTGTCGGAAAACGTATTATTGTGACGAATGGGAGGGCGACACGTGTCACCCCCTTATAGTTGCCTTGGACGATTTATGTCATGGCCAAAATGGTCATTGACCATAGTCTTGGATGATTAAGTCTTGCAAGTAGTAAGCTTGAGATTCTTGACTAAGTCAAAGGACCCACAAGGCTTGATATTTGATAAGAGCTCATCCAAACCACCCATTTGGTTTCATCTTGACCCTCCATTGCACTATATAATACTACTAGTAGCAAGAGTGAGTCCAACACTTAGAAAATATTTCATGAAATTTGATGAAGAGCAATAGTTGCTCTCGGGTTCACTCACTCTCAAAAGAAAAAAAATTTGTTTCTTGTTCTTTAAGCTCCACACTTTAAACCAAGGTTCTTGAGTGTATTGTAAACATATCTCAATAGAAAAATCTCGGAAAAAGATAGTTTTCGGGTTAGTCGCAAAGCGAAAACCTAGTTGTCTTTCTAGGTTTTGTTTGGAAGTTTGAAGGAAATTTGTTGGTGTTGTTCTAAGGGTCTCAAGTAGCGGATTGAAGTGTCTTGAAGAGGCTCTAAGTTTCTAAGGAGAGACTTCGGATTTGGAGTTGGATTAAGATTCGTTAAGGTATAATCTTGTCCCTTAAAAGTGTTACAAGATTATTTATATTGTTGTTAGCTTTGCATGTTGCTAGCATGAAGTATATGTGTTGAAGTTTATAAGTATTATGGATTGCTTGTAGCCTTAAAAATCTGAAATGTAATGTAAGCCTTGTGAAGTTGGATTACAATTTAGTCGTTTATTAGAATCGTCGCATGTTACATACTTGAAGATTATAGTAGTATAATCGATTGCGACTTGATACCATGTTATGCTAACAATTTGGATTGAAATGGAAATTGGATAAGAATTGGTATTGTGGTACTCAATATGGCCAAAATTTGACTAGTAGTTGTATTAGTTTGATATCTATTGTGGGGCGGAATTTTACACGTCTAGTAGGCGTGTAATCCCCTATTGTTGATTGCATTGTTTGGGCCTTAAATGTGGCGTGTTTGGTTATTGTATTCGGCCTTGAAAAAGGTGGCAAAGTAAGTAGAAACAAAGGAGGTGCTGTCCGATTTTCCGTAGAATTTAGAGACTTTACACTTATAATATTCTACGTTTGAAGTAAGGCGTTAATAGACGTATTGTGGATATTATAGGTTGACATACTACGGGCGGGATATTGTACTTGGCAAGTGGATTGGCCCGAAGAGGTATGTATAACTTTTCCTATCTTTTGAGCATGACTAGTTGCACGTATGTAGTACGGTAGACGTACAACACCTTGATATCCTTTACTAGTTTTATGAATAGCCAAGTCGGGTGAGTTAGGAGATTAACTCACTTCTTTGAAAGTATAAAGGATGTCTTAAGTTTTATTAAAGTTAAGGGACTTGAAGAGTTTTAAAGTATGTGATACTTGTTCCGTTTTAAACGTATAAGTCCCTTGGATAGGAAATTGTATTTTGGCTAAGGTATAAAGTGAATATAGCAACTTTATGGGAAGTTGGTTATAATTGCTTTATGGGAAGATAAATGACTTGATTTTAATGAAAAGGCAATTTGACTTTAAGGCATCAATTGCCTAAGGTTTTATAATAAAAGGAGTCACTTGATTTAGAAACCTAACTTTATTTCTAAAGGTATTGTGACTTGTCTTGAAAAGTAATTTTGACTTGATACTACGGTTAATAGTATCTTGGAAGTTTTATATGAAAATGAGTCATTTTTAAAAGATTAGAAGTACGTAGTACTTTGGGTTAAACTCCCGGATTTATTATAACATATTAGTGCCTTAAGTAAACTAAAATGAGAGTGTAGATGAATGAGACTAATAAGAAGTTAGGAGAATTTCTTAACTTGCTTATTTATTGTATGACGGCCGGTTGAGATAGGGTAAGAGTATAAATGAGGGGTAAACCCCCAAGACGTTATACCACCTTCTTCAGGGTAAGAGTATAAATGAGGGGTAAACCCCCAAGACGTTATACCACCTGCTTTACCACCTTCTCCAGGGTAAGAGTATAAATGAGGGGTAAACCCCCAAGACGTTATACCACCAGCTTCAGGGTAAGAGTATAAATGAGGGGTAAAACCCCAAGACGTTATACCACCTGTTTCCATGGGTTCGCTACCCATGATTTGATCGTGAGTCTCCTATTTTTATGTGGTACGTATACTCTTGGATTACTCTCATTGTTAGTAAGGCACTGTGTACTGTAATTTTGTTATCATACATGTCTCCGGCTTTGTTTTAAACTTATTTTGTAATTACAAGATTTTCAGCTTTTACATACTTAGTACATATTGTGTCTTGACCCCCTTCTCTGGTGGGCTCACGCAGTAGGTAGTAAGCAGTGTGGTGGATCCTCATTCTTAGGATCACTTATCGACGTCGAAGCTCCATTTCTCGGAGGCTTGTCTCTTTTAGTCTGATCTTTCCACGATGTTGTAGATTTATGCATTCGTGGTATGGCGAGGACTGTCCCGCCATTGTTATTCCTAAGTGCGTATTCACATTTGTGGTTGGGTAAGAACTGCATTATACCGTAGTTGCGGGGTATGTATGTGAGGACGTGCGTTTGAAGTGCTGTGAAAATTTTGAAAAGAAAGAAAGATGTGAGTTTTCACGGAAAAGTTTCGGTTATTTGTGAAGAAAAAGGTTCGTTAATGGGAATTGGATTCCCAGTTTGGTATTTGGACTTCATAGATTATATTAGAATTTTGAGATTTTATTTTGGAAATGGTCACGTGGGGCCACGGGAGAAATTCTGATTTTGTGGGCCCATTTGTTTTTGAGATTTCGGTATTGTGGATATTTTTGAAAGACGTTTTATGAGGGCAATAGGAGGGTGACACGTGTCACCCCGCCAGTGGCTTGGCCGAAGTTACATTTGTGCACAACACCCGGTTAGAGTCGTTTTTCGACGAAACGTTTTGCGTAACTTGCGAAGGGAAAAATACGGCTATGTCGTTTTGTATTTTTGCGGATTTTTACGAGAGACGAAACATGTTGGACCAACGGGAGGGTGACAAGTGTCACCCTCACATTGGAAGCAAGCGGGCGCCTGGACGATCGGTTCACGCTTCGCCAATCGCTCCTTGTTTTGTGCCTTGTTTTGGCCTTGTTTGGTGCATTGTTTTGTGGCATGTTTGGTGGAGTAGGGGTTAGGGTGCACTTGGCTTAATCTTGCCCTTACACTTGCTATACACTTGGAAGGATCTTGGCCCTTGGTTGGCCTTTGGTTTTGCTATAAATACCCCCCTAAGTGTGAAGACTTCATCCATTCCAAAAACTTCCAAGTCTTGAAACCCTCTCCTCCCCCTTTGTGAGCTCTTGGCAGAGCCTCCCCTCCCCACCGTGTGGCCTTTGGCGAGGTTCCCCTCATAAGCTGTGGTGCTAGCCTAGTGCTTTAGTTGTTTCGTATAATACCCCTTGTTGTGGTATAGAAATACTCCCCTAGTATTGTTATAATGCCCAAAATACCTTAGCCTTGTACCTTGTAGTATTCCAAAGATACCTCTTTACGTAGAGTCCGGAAATACTACCTTCTGTCCTTTTTAGTCTCAAACCGAAACCCTAAGGAAATCTTCATAGTTGGTTGAAGTATTTGAGTAGAAGTTGGTTAGAACTTCTAAGGGTTGTTTGGAGTGGTTTGGGCGCGGAGTGGAGCTAAACCTTGCTCAGGATCGACATTATAACTTGGATAATTTTGGGCTTGTCGAGGTAATTATCTTGTCCCTCTATTGTAATTGGAAATTACATGTTTGTTAGAATATATAATTGAAGTATACTATATATGGAACTATACTTAGTATTCGGCAATGTCTTTTGACTTAAGCCTGAAGAATAAAGAACTGAACTGAACTGTATTTACATAGGACTGTATTGCAGTAGACTTGTGTAGAATTGTACACGTCCGGTTAGACGTGTAAACCCCCCCCCTGGTTGGCTTGGTAGCCGGCCTCGATAGAGGAGGAGATTTCTGCCATGTTGCGGGGAGAATCTTCGAATTTTCTATAGAAAGATAGAAACTTGTGTTTTGGGGTTAATAGACGTTTGTGACCTTTATAGGTGAAAGTACTGAGAGTAGCGTATTCTACTCGAGGAGTGGAAAGGGCTAGCGAGGTTGTAGTACTTGGAGCATTTTGCTTATTGTCGATAAATCGTCGCGAGGTATGTGAACCTCTTCCTATCTTTTCTAGCATGATTGTTGTGAACTATGTAGTACGGTGAGCGTACATGTGCTAAGTGATTTGGTTGGTTTAAAACATAGGGTGTTATAATAGCTTTATGGGAAGTTAGTTATAACGACCTTATGTAAGTGAAAATGGTTTACTGATGTTAGAAGTTAAGAGACTTGATCTTATAAGATAAGAGACTTAACTTATTTGTTTTAATGTGGATGTTTGTGTGAAACCTCATTCGTGAGTAATGAGTACTTGGTTTTAAAAGGGATAATGTTTCTTGATTTCGGAATCGTAATGTGTATCGACAGCACCCTGCAGCGTTAATAAAGGAAAATGTATTGAATAATGATGTGTTGTATTAAAACCAGTAGAAACCTCCATCTGCATAGAAGCTAAGATGAGACAAAATGATATTACATTTTCTAGATCATGGCTGCTGTAATAAGATCGTTATAAACAAGAATAAACTACTCACATATATGACATATGTTACTCAATTGTTCTAAAAAGGAATCAAGTGATTAAGTTTGGGAACTATGAAACCATTTGAAAATGAGAAGCTTGAGTAATCAAACTAGGCAACCGGAACTTAGGAAAAGAATGTTGTTACTTGATTTTGAAAAGGAAGGTGGGTTGGTCATTCTAATACTACGGGTATCGGGTGACTTTTATAAAAATAATGGATCTCTTTTTAAAGAACTTAACGTATGTAGTACTTTGGGGTTAAAAAACCCGGACTTTGGCATAAAATGAAAGTACTTTGAGTTGTGTGAAACTTGCCTATGCTTGTTGTTGTGAAACTTGCCTATGCTTGTTGTTGTGAAACTTGCCTATGCTTGTGATGATAGCCTTTATTGTACAAGCGTTGTGTTTCTGTGTTACCGCTCTCGATAGAGGTCGGTTGATAGTTGAGAACTTACTTGGGCGTCTGCGTGTGGCGGAGAAATTCCGCAATGCGTTCTCGCTGATAGTATTATTGTTGTTAATCGCTTTGGACATACTGACACGATGCGTAGCGCACGGGTATGCTTCCATTTGGATTGATGTCTTGTTGTTTAGCGCTTTGGATATATCGACGATGCGTAGCGCGGGTATGTTTCCATTTTGATTATCGCCTTGTGATTTCCTTTTGGACATCGACCGCGATCGTGGCGCGCGGGTATGCGCCCATTTGGAATGCTGTCCTATTGTTTCCCTTTGGACATACTGACACGATGCGTAGCGCACGGGTATGCGTCCATTTGGAAAGTTGTCTTATTGTTTCCCTTTGGACATACTGACACGATGCGTAGCGCACGGGTATGCTTCCATTTGGATTGCTGTCTTGTTGTTATCATATCATCGACTGCCGGCAGTGAGGAAGGTATTCCACGGGCATGATTGATGTTGTGGGCGTGAGACCCTGACTTGATATAACTGTTATATGTGGTGTGCTGTAGTTTGGCTATCATACATGTCTCCTGCTTTGTATAGACTGTTATGATTTCATTTACAGCATTGTACAGTTTCACATACTTGGTACCTGTTGTACTGACCTCCTTCGGGGGGCTGCGTTCATGCCGCAGGTAGAGGTACATCGGTCGTGGATCCTCGCTCATAGGATCACCGTTCAGCGCATTGGGAAGCTCCGTTTCTCCGGAGGCTTATCTTTTGGTATGTGTTCCCTGAGTTGTAGGTTCTTGTACATTCAGGGGTATGGCGGGGCCCTGTCCCGTCATAGTCGTTGTAAATCTTAAGTGCATGAAATGCTTGTTGTGGCGGGGTTGTAAAGATTAAACTGCTCGTGTTTTATGTATATCTTGAAAAGCTTGTTTTGGTTGCCTGTTTATTTATTATATCTCTTGTTAAATGACTCATGTTTTATGTTCGCTGATTTTCTCGATGTATGTATCACTAGGGTGCGGGGTAAGGCACGATCCACGCCCGATTTTCGGGTGTGACATAGTGGTATCGAGCGATTAATCCTCGGAAAGTGTCTACAGACCGTGTCTAGTAGAGTCTTGATTATCGGTGTGTTGTGCACCACATCTATAATCAGGAGGCTATAAGACATTTAGGATTGGTTTCCATTTCTTCTCATTCTGAGATCGTGCCTTAGAGCTGTGTTGTGAGTTGGACCCCTCTGACGTATCTCGTTTTACCAGTTATGCCTCCGCGCAAGGCAACCAGAGCCCAGAAGGGCAAGGCAGCGAGGAGGCGCTAGTGAGATCTGAGAGGAGTTCGAGCGCGAGCGGCCAAGACTGAGACAGTGCTTCCGACGGCGAGTTTCGCGACGCCGCCAGCACCAGCAGAGATTAAAGCCGCAGCGATGGTCTGCTGAGACTCTGATACACGAGCCTCGGTCCCACGATGCGGAAGCGGGAGATGGGTCGCGAGAGATGGCGATTATTGGCGGTCGTGGCCGATATGAGGATAAGTGGATCTGGCGATTCGATTCGATGCGATGGTTCACCCCGAGCGATAGTTTGAGGCTACGGGACTTTACGAGTTGTAGCCCGAGTTTTACTGGTCGAGGCACGAGGATGATCCGCAGGAGTTCATCCGGCGATTCTGACGGATCACGCGGGTGATCAAGGCTTGAGACCGAGTGCGTGACCTTTGGTTCGCATCGGCTGCGTGATACCGCAGTGGATTGGTTTGATTCATGGGATCTTTCCCGGGGCGCGCATGCACCTCCAGCAGTATGGGATGAGTTGTCGGGGGCTTTCCTCAAGCACTTCTTGCCACCGCAGATGAGGAGGGCGCGGTAAACGATTTTGTTCTTGAGGCAGAGGCGACCGTCGTGGAGTACAATGTCGAGTTCGATTCTTTGGCTCGATATGTCCCTGCGCTAGTTGCAGATATTGAGGATAGTGTGCATCGCTTCGTCACCGGGCTAGATGATTATTTGGCTGAGTCTTGTGCGGGTGTTTCTCTTGTAGGGCATGGACATTGCCCGCACGCAGCTCGTGCACTAGGATGCGAGGCACGGAGGGTCGAAGGAATGACTGGATCGCGAAGAGGGCCGGGGCGGCGGTCCTTTGGTGACTTTCGAGGCGGACCGCCTCAAAGAGCTAGCTATATACCCCACCAGATGCAGTGGTCCTCCACCGTCTTGAGGAAGCGGTCGGGCTCGAGGTTCAATTTTCGGGAGAGCAGGGGTGTTAACCAACTGAAGCCACCCCTACCTCGTTGTGACCGTTGTGGTAGACTCCATTTTGGAGAGTGTCGTGCTAGATTGGGAGTTTGTTTTGCATGTGGCCAGCAGGGCCATTTTGCGAGGAACTGTCCGACCAAGGGAAGCGCGGATGTTACGACTTCACGCCCGAGATTTGTGGCTGGTTCATCACCTTCTACGGTATCGCCTGCAGTGTGCCTATGATTAGAGTGGAGCGGTAACTTCAGGTATATCCTTAACCCTCTAGAGTTTTGGTATGCTTGTTATGATGATCTCATTATTGTGTGCTATGTACGGATATCATTGTGATATGTGTGAGTTAGAATACATGGTTAGTTGGAAGGTTACGTATGGGGGCATGGTAAGTGTGAACCTTAGACTATTTCACGACTGAGACCTTAGAGGTAAGGTCATCTTGAGTATAAGATTCGTTTTATGTTTGACCCTTATCAGAGTAGTAGTATACGTGGGATTTATTTGTGTGATAAGTCCGTGGGTAGTGTGAGATGGAAGTGGTAGCTTTCATGATGTGAATTAGTAAGATTGTTCCGGATCGGGGAACAAGAGTTTGGCGCGGTTGGGGGTCGGGTTGAGGACCATTTGCGGGTCAACCCGTAACCCGGTTTGGGGTGGGGTCAGTTCTGGGTGGTCCCGCCAGGTGGTAGGGTCACGAGGGTGCTAGGCCCGAGTTTAGACGACCATCGTATGAGTTTGTGTATGTGTTCGACCAGAAGCGGTTCGTAAAGGCCGGGAATGGCCTTAAGGAAGTTTGAGGTTGGTAAGATGACCAAGTTTGGAGGTAGTGACTCCAGAGATTTTCGGGAACGGAAGTAATGACTGAAGTATGGTACGTACTGGGAGAGTTCAAGTGTTCGAGAAGGGCACGACGAGTAAGGAAAGAAGAGGACGTGTGTTATTTCGTGGCCAAGCTGTGGCGTTGACAACTTGTTAGAGGAACTTCATCGATATCCGTCTTGAGAAGGAACATTCGGGACGAATGTTTCTAAGGAGGGGAGAATGTTATACCCCGTAGTTGCAGGGTATGTATGTGAGGACGTACGTACGAGAGTACGGCAAAAATTTTGAAAAGAAAGAAAGATGTGAGTTTTCGACGGAAAAGTTTCCGGTTATTTGTGAAGAAAAAGGTTCGTTAATGGGAATTGGATTCCCAGATTTGGTATTTGGACTTCATAGATTATATTAGAAGTGGGAGAGTTTATTTTCGGACATGGTCACGTGGGGCCCACGTGAGACATGTACTGGTTTTGTGAGCCGCTTTGTTTTGAGATTTCGGTATTGTGGATATTTTTCGAAAGACGTTTTATGAGGGCGATAGGAGGGTGACACGTGTCACCCCGCCAGTGGCTCGGCCGGTTACATTTGTGCACACTTTGGTTAAGTCGTTTTCGACGAAACCTTTTGCGTAACTTGCGAAGGGAAAAATCCCGCTATTTCGGTTTTGATTTTTGCGGAGTTTTCCGAGAGACGTAACATGTTGGACCAACGGGAGGGTTCCATGTGTCACCCTCACATTAAAGCGAAGCGGCAACCTCGACGATTGGTTCACGTTTCGCCAATGGCTCCTTGTTTTGTGCCTTGTTTTGGCCTTGTTTGGTGCATTGTTTTGTGGCATGTTTGGTGGAGTAGGGGTTAGGGTGCACTTGGCTTAATCTTGCCCTTACACTTGCTATACACTTGGAAGGATCTTGGCCCTTGGTTGGCCTTTGGTTTTGCTATAAATACCCCCCTAAGTGTGAAGACTTCATCCATTCCAAAAACTTCCAAGTCTTGAGTGTATTGTAAGCATATCTCAATAGAAAAATCTCGGAAAAAGATAGTTTTCGGGTTAGTCGCAAAGCGAAAACCTAGTTGTCTTTCTAGGTTTTGTTTGGAAGTTTGAAGGAAATTTGTTGGTGTTGTTCTAAGGGTCTCAAGTAGCGGATTGAAGTGTCTTGAAGAGGCTCTAAGTTGCTAAGGACCGACTTCGAATTTGGAGTTGGATTAAGATTCGTTAAGGTATAATCTTGTCCCTTAAAAGTGTTACAAGATTATTTATATTGTTGTTAGCTTTGCATGTTGCTAGCATGAAGTATATGTGTTGAAGTTTATAAGTATTATGGATTGCTTGTAGCCTTAAAAATCCGAAATGTAATGTAAGCCTTGTGAAGTTGGATTATAATTTAGTCGTTTATTAGAATCGTCGCATGTTACATACTTGAAGATTATAGTAGTATAATCGATTGCGACTTGATACCATGTTATGCTAACAATTTGGATTGAAATGGAAATTGGATAAGAATTGGTATTGTGGTACTCAATATGGCCAAAATTTGACTAGTAGTTGTATTAGTTTGATATCTATTGTGGGGCGGAATTTTACACGTCTAGTAGGCGTGTAATCCCCTATTGTTGATTGCATTGTTTGGGCCTTAAATGTGGCGTGTTTGGTTATTGTATTCGGCCTTGAAAAATGTGGCAAAGTAAGTAGAAACAAAGGAGGTGCTGTCCGATTTTCCGTAGAATTTAGAGACTTTAAACTTATAATATTCTACGTTTGAAGTAAGGCGTTAATAGACGTATTGTGGATATTATAGGTTGACATACTACGGGCGGGATATTGTACTTGGCAAGTGGATTGGCCCGAAGAGGTATGTAGAACTTTTCCTATCTTTTGAGCATGACTAGTTGCACGTATGTAGTACGGTAGACGTACAACACCTTGATATCCTTTACTAGTTTTATGAATAGCCAAGTCGGGTGAGTTAGGAGATTAACTCACTTGTTTGAAAGTATAAAGGATGTCTTAAGTTTTATTAAAGTTAAGGGACTTGAAGAGTTTTAAAGTATGTGATACTTGTTCCGTTTTAAACGTATAAGTCCCTTGGATAGGAAATTGTATTTTGGCTAAGGTATAAAGTGAATATAACGACTTTATGGGAAGTTGGTTATAATTGCTTTATGGGAAGATAAATGACTTGATTTTAATGAAAAGGCAATTTGACTTTAAGGCATCAATTGCCTAAGGTTTTATAATAAAATGAGTCACTTGATTTAGAAACCTAACTTTATTTCTAAAGGTATTGTGACTTGTCTTGAAAAGTAATTTTGACTTGATACTACGGTTAATAGTATCTTGGAAGTTTTATATGAAAATGAGTCATTTTTAAAAGATTAGAAGTACGTAGTACTTTGGGTTAAACTCCCGGATTTATTATAACATATTAGTGCCTTAAGTAAACTAAAATGAGAGTGTAGATGAATGAGACTAATAAGAAGTTAGGGGAATTTCTTAACTTGCTTATTTATTGTATGACGGCCGGTTGAGATAGGGTAAGAGTATAAATGAGGGGTAAACCCCCAAGACGTTATACCACCTTCTTCAGTGTAAGAGTATAAATGAGGGGTAAACCCCCAAGACGTTATACCACCTGCTTTACCACCTTCTCCATGGTAAGAGTATAAATGAGGGGTAAACCCCCAAGACGTTATACCACCTGATTCAGGGTAAGAGTATAAATGAGGGGAAAACCCCCAAGACGTTATACCACCTGTTTCCATGGGTTCGCTACCCATGATTTGATCGTGAGTCTCCTATTTTTATGTTGTACGTATACTCTTGGATTACTCTCATTGTTAGTAAGACACTGTGTATTGTAATTTTGTTATCATACATGCCTCCGGCTTTGTTTTAAACTTATGTTGTAATTACAGTACTTTCCAGTTTTACATACTTAGTACATATGTGTCTTGACCCCTTCTCGAGGCTGCGTTCATGCCGCGGTAGGTAAAAGCAGTGGTGGATCCTCATTCTTAGGATCACTTATCAGACGTCAGAAGCTCCATTTCTCCGGAGGCTTGTCTCTTTTGGTACAGTCTTTCCCTGATGTTGTAGATTTATGTACATTCAGGGGTATGGCGGGGCCCTGTCCGCCACGTTGTTATTCTAGAGTCCGTATTCACATATGTGGTTGGGCTGTAAGAACTGAGTTGTATAGTTGTACTTTTGATTATGTTTATATTATGGAAGGCGGCCTTATCGGCTAGCCTGTGTTGTTATTATCTAAACATGTTGTATGTTGTGTATGTTCCGCTGCTATTCTCTGATGTATACAGGCAGGGTGCCTGGGTAGGGCACCGATCGGCCGAGGGTCGGTCGTGTGAACCGGCGGCGAAGAGCATAAGATTGTGGATTACTTTGAAACTGCTGGAAGGCGAGGAACTTCTTAAATTGATCAGCTACAGAATTAGTACTGGGACTCACGTAATTTCCTGAAGCCGAGTGATCAATAGAGGGAACAATAAAGTATGACTTTTCTTGCCCACTATGATATTGTTGTGGAGGCTTCCGTCCTTGTGACCTTGATTGTGGATGCTTCCAACCTAACGCCTTTCATAGCTCAGGACATTGATTCTTCCAGTGTCATGGTTCCTTGCAATAATTACAATTACCTATGAAAGATGTTTTATAATGGTGTGTAGGAGCTACAAAGACTGATGTAGATGGAGAAGTTGTAAATACGGAGGTAGAAGCAGTATGCACCCCTTTAAAAATCTTCAAACAAGTTTCTTCGGCCACGAGTTCATTTACCACATCTTCAACAGATGGTAAGGATTTGCGGTGCAAAAGACCTAAACGACAATTTTCAAATTTTGGGCGAAGACCTATTAATAGCTAAACAAGACGGTCTTCAACTCTACATTTAATATAAGCACAACATGCTTGTAATTCAATAGATTTCGTCAAAGCTAATTGATCCCAAAGAGTAGTCATTGCACAGAAAAAATCTTGAATACTCTAATAATTTTGTACTAGTGCACGAATTCCAGATTGTAATTGATATTTAACAGCAAAACTATTCTGCACAAACAGTCTTGACAAATAATCCCAAATCTCTTTAGCATTTTTGAACTTAGCCAATTGGACACCAATTCTTTGTTCAACAGAGTTATTGATCCAAGTAATAATTTTTTAATTATAAGTCTCCCAAATACGAAATAATTCATCAGAATTTTCATCTTCAATTTTAGGACATTTGACTTTTCCAGAAATATAGTCTTAAAGTTCCTTACCCTTCAAAAATTTATCATTACATAACTCTAATATGAATAATTTTTTCCATATAAACGAACACCAATAGATTGTAATGAATCGTCACCTCCAGCCATCGAAAACAATTTAAACAGAAAAATCTCAAATAACAAGCAACAATCTCAATATCACAAATCAATATGCGGAAGTGGTGGAACCGATCAGTACAAGAACCCAAATTTAATAAGAACGAACACAAATAGCGAAAACAAGATAGGCGGTAGAACCGACCAATATTATAATGCAATAATTTATTTAATAGGCGGTAGAACCGACCAATATCATAATGCGATAATTTATATAATAGGCGGTAGAACCGATCAATATCATAATGCGAGAATTTATATAATAGGCGGTAGAACCGGCCAATAATTTTAAAATAATATTAATTTAAAATTAATATTATTTTATTCTCTCTGATACCATATTAGAATTCATATAATTTATGAATCCTTATAAGGCAATAACAAGAGGTAAATGAAAGAAAATAAAAATATTATTGATAGTGAATTGATAAGTAAAAGAAAAACAACTACAACCCTTTATACAAGGTTTATTAAGAAGAGAAATTTTTTTCATCTTCGATGTGGGACAAACCACATTTGTTAACACTGAACACCATCAACTCCCCAGATTTGGGGAGAAAAACCTTCACCTCACAGCCTGACTAGATGCGGTGAAAGTTGTTCTTTAGGCCTGGACCGTATGCTCTACTCTCCTGTCTTCTCCCAACTGTGGCAACTCACATATATATAGCCGCATCCAGTGGAGGTTGGTTTGGCTCGCCCTGGTCATTTGTCGGTTGAGTTTGGTTGTACTCCTGCACTTGTTGTCTATACTGAGTCTGTACATTTATAAATAAAAGTTAGTATATAACAAACATATCATAACGTATATCATTACTGTAATAACAAATTATTACTTGCATAAGCTTTCCCAACACTCGGATTAACCCATACATGCGGATCTGACTCATTGTTCATCTTTCTTACGTGGATCGGCCTGAAGAGCTCATCCTAAGCCGACTCATGTCCCGACTATTTTTTCTGCAAACAAGATAAAACTAACGATTCAATTACATATTAATCGCATATAACTTTAAAATAATACTATTACTTATCATTTTCCTACCTATCACCCCTGGATCCCCAATATGTAAAGAGCCACATTTCTGAAACCCACCGACAATCTTGCCTGCTCAAACTTTGCGATAAAATCATAAGTTTGCCAATATGATTGAACACCCTCCAATAGATGATCAAGATGTCACTCAGGCTTCTTGTTTTTCTTCCGAACATCCAAAAACCAGTCAAACAACCTCGTTCTAACCTTCTTCTCGAGGTTCACCTTTTTATTGTGTATTGGATGACATGTACAGAACAGTTGAAAATCAAATGGCTAAATATATATAAGTTATAACTAGATTAAAACTTTATATAAAGTATATAAGAAGATGTATACCTTAAACTCATTAAACATATCTTACCGAATATCAGATGAAATCTCACCCATGTAGGATAACACCGATCATAAATCTTCCAAACGACTTCCAGGATGGTTTTTGTAGTATCATGATAAGACAATAAAAATGTGAACACATAAAATAAAAACTGAATAAAAATATAATCAAATACAAATCTTACCCCGCTCCTCAGGCTCGATCATCAGCCTACCTATCATATCTCTATCTCATGGCTCTAGACGACCATCTGCAGATGTTGACGGAGGTATTGGTGCTCGTACAGGTGCGAAGGTGGACAGGTGTGAGTCTGGCTCAGAGATGGTGTGAATGGATCTGAGTCTAGCTCAGAGCTGCTATTTCTAAGGCACGAATATGCACTCTTCTTTGCCTCCTTATTTTATGCTTGTTCTGGGTACATTTGTCATCATGCAAGAGGAAGGAATGGACTGGCTAGGTAGGATTTATAGTCCTCTTATCCACTCTCTTACTATTACCTTGACCTCGACCTCGATCACTACCACCTGTTAGGATCAAGCTATACCTATGCACTCTAAGAATAAGGTTCTTAGAATAGCTACACAAGAAGGTAATGTAGCATATATAAATAAATAAACAAATAATTTTTACGTAGACAATTTCTTGTTCAAAGGAGTAAAAAAATAATGACCTATATCTTATAGGACATTTCTCAAACTTCACTAAATCAAGAGGCTTACAAAAAGGCTTACAATCTTCCTTTCAATATCTAAAGGGCCTTTTCATTTTAAGTAAGTTTTGTGATTTATAAGTCCCAAATGTACATGCCATATATCATTTGATTCAAGAAACTAAGAAGAAGTTGAACTTCTATTACAATGACTATCATATTCAGTTTGAAAAGGCCCTCTATAAGGTAACATTCTCCTACAAACATTTCATTCTTACTTATTAGAACGTTGTCAGATATAAAAGCACACTTAAACTCATTCTTGACGAGAGTGAAGTAGAAACTAGGTTCTTCCTTATTTCAGGAACATGCAGAAAGTTGTTCAAAATTACCACCTTGCCATAAGTCATCTTCACTAGTATCTTTCTAGAACCTTCCATTTTGGCAATTGCAGAATTTCCCATGAGCGCGTTTCTTAGATTATAGCAGGAGTATATGAAATAAACTCTTCTTTAACCGTATAAACATGGCGAGTAACTTCAAAATTAATCCACTATTCTTTGTGATTTCCCACCAGATTGCATTTCTATATCCTCGTTATTTTCAATCATGTTTACTTGCCCTATTTTCATGTTCTTCCTTGGAGCACAATAGTCCGCAAACTTATGTCCAGATTTCCCATAGTTTAACAATTTTCCTTGAACTTCTTCTTGTTGGAATAATTCTAATTTGGTCCATAAGGACTCTTCCTCTTTTTCGGATTAGTTGGAGAAGCCTCCATAATATTTGCTCCCTTTATTGTTGAGTTTCCACGAGCCTTCTTTTCGAAAACCTTGTTATCCTCCTCGATCCTCAATCTAACTATGAGATCTTTGAGTGTCATCTCTCTACGTTCATATTTCAAGTAATTTTTGAAATCCTTTCATAAAGGAAGCAACTTCTTAATTAGTGTTGCAACTTGAAACACGTCATTAAGACCAAACCTACAATAGAAAATATGTATCTAATAATGCATTTAATACTTTCAACAGAAGTTAATTAGGTTTGTTCTTTCAGTGAAGAGATCGTGGATGATAACTAGTAATTCTTGGACTTGGATAACGACAGACATGTTGTCTACCATTTGGCAGTCCAAAATTTAATGACTATAAACATCTTCAATTTGGAATCTTCCGTTTTGTTTTTATTTTCTAACGCATTCCATAGTTATTGCGAAGTCTACACATTATTATAACGGTTACACCCCACACTTTGTACATTATTTTCATCATGGATTAACATAAGCTTAGAAAGGTTGAGATCCCTTCACAAGGTTAACAAAAGTTTAGATGGGTGTTAAGTATGTTTCATAAGAGTTCAAGACTAAACGAATCAAAGGAAGTAACTTTGTTGAAATTCGGGTAGAAATAGGCAGAATGTTGGCCTAAATCATTGGAAGTATATCTCTTAGTATATTGGATTTATGGAGTCCACAACCTATCCAAATTCATGTTAGGTGAGTCTACTTTCCTACGCAATAAACCTTTCGCCAATTAGAGCTCGGCACAAAAGATTATGTACATTTTAAGAAAATGCATTTTGGCAAAAGTAGAATTCGACCGCAAATCGAGTTTGCGACACCGCATTTAGGTTGCATTTTGGACGTTTTTGTGTTTTTAACTACCCAAAGATGTGAGGGACTTGCGACGCAGCATATGGTGACTTGCGGCCGCAAGTGCCACCGCAAACTCGAAACAGTGGGATGGTTCTATGGCTTTATAACCCAACTAAGGCTTCATTTTCACCTTCAACACTTCCCAAACACTCTCAAACATTCCCCAAAAACCTCCCTACCATTGAAGAACATACCTTGAAGTATCTAAGGTGATTTATCCCTCCAAGGACCAATAACACCTTGAACTTCTCTCTAGATGGTTTGGCAAAGTTGAGAACTTCCTTGAGATTTAGTTGAAGCTTGTTGTGGAATACTTCTTAGATGATTAATGTAAGGTTTCATCACCCTGATGTGTATTTAATACCTCTTAACTTAGCTTCATTGGATGGTGAAGATAACTTGTGAATTATGAAAGTATGGTAAATATGATCTTAAAGAAACACCTCTTGTTGTATGAAGTTATGATAACTTGTTCTTTGGAGTTGTTGATTGAAATTAAGAGTAAATAGAAATAGAATCATGTTGGTGAGGTTGTGGAGTTGAGGAAAGGAGTTACTGAAGATGGTGATGTTAATTTGAGTATGAATCCATGAAAGAATAGCTCAAGGACTTCATGTACTTAAGATATTCGACAAAAGGTCTAAATGAAATTTCTTATAAGATATGAATTCGATATTGATACAAATCCTTCACATGATGTATATAATTTTCCATAGAAGGTGTGAGGATTCATGGGATACAGTAAGCTTCATCGATAAGGTATGTGAAGGCTAAACCCTTCTTTCTTTTGGCATGTTTATAAAATAGCAACGCATAATGAAACGTCTGCCAAAGAGAACTCTAATCTTACCTATGGGAAATATGCTTGTTTTCTTGACTCTTTATCCCTCATCCGGAGCAGTCTCTGCATGCTATAGTATTTTTTTCTGCTGTCATCTCATGGCCCATGTTGGTTTTGTGAAAGCTAGGAATGTTATGTCGAGACTTATTAGTTCTTGTGGGGGAATGAAATGGTTATGGTTCCTTCTTGGTGTTACGAAGGCTAGGGATGATGTAGGTTGTATTGTTGAGTCTTTATGAAAAGAAAAAGATAGAAATGAATGGGACTGCCATCATTGAAAGGATAATCGGGAGTACAAAGATTTTATTCTTTGTGGATTAGAGGATCGGGCCTATGGCTCTTAGGGTGAACTTACCCATGTACAAATGGGTTCTGTTGGCTTTAAGATATAGTGAAAAGTTATCGATGATAGTCCTAAACATTAGTCAAGAAGGTAACGATCTTACGTTATTACGATAAGTTCATGAAAGCTTTTTGTGGCTCTTCATGTATATATGTAGGTAAGTAACATAACACCAATAGGGGCACAAACTTAATGGTATGACTTAGCACCACGCGATGACTGGTTAGGCAGACAAGCATTACCACTAAGCTACGACCAGTTAGGCAGACAGTTACATACCATCGGGTTATAGCCGGTCGGGCAGAAATGTATTCACAATCGAGTGATGGCCGACTGGGAAAATATGCATTGTACCACCGAGAAATGGTCGGTTGGGCAGATGAACATTACCACTGGAGGTAGGCATGATAACACCGAGTCCCACGTTTAGGCCGGGTAAGATCGCGTCCATAATTAGGGCAGGGTATGATATGATGTTGAACATGTTTGGGCATACATGCAGTTACCACCAATTGAGCAGTTATATATCATTAGTTACCACTGGTTGAGCAGACACATTATTTACCACTCGATGAGTAGTTATGCATGGTTAATTACTACTGATTGGGCAGACATGTTATGTACCACCGGATAGGCAGTTATGCACAATTAATTACCACCAGTTGGGCAGGCAAGTACTTATCACTAGGTTATGGCCGATTGGACAGTTACCATTGACCAGGTAGGCAGATGAGCAATTAGAGTTACAACGTGATATAAAGGCATACTATCAGGTTATTAGATAGCTATGATCATACCATAATAATATGAAATAAGGTTACAAGATAGGAATGATCGTTATGTATATTCAGACTCAGGGATATTTTAGAGGTGTAGGTTGACTCAATATCCCTCTTTTTATGAATATCATGTTTTATTTTCGCCTTATATATTAAGTATATTATTCGTACTGATGTATCTCTAGACTGTGTTTCATGCCATACATGTTCAGGTAGCGCGAGGAAAGAACCCGCCCTTGTGGAGCACGTTCAAACATCAATTTTTATTGGTGAGCTCTATTTCCTCTTGGAGTATTGCCGAGTTAGGATCATGTTTATATTCTTTTGATACTTTCGGTATGTCAGGGGCCCTGTCGCAACCCATGTGTTATGTCGATGTTCTCTTTAGAGGCTTTGTAGATGAGTCATGTGTTGTACAGTTGTTCAGTACGACCTTATCGGCCTTAGTATGTATATATGTGTTATGCCGGGATCTTTGTTTGTAGGATTTTTTAAGTCACGTTGTTTCACAGTTATCATTACTGAGGCCTTGTCGGCTCATGTAGTTGTATGTTCTCAGAATAAGGTTTAAGTGGTACGCTCGGGACCTTCAGGTGTCAGGTGCCAACACCCCTCCCCCCCCCCCCCAAGGTTGGGATGTGACAATAACGTTATAGAAATCATCCTCCAGTCCACTAAGAATGTAATTCTTGCACAAAACGTCTGAGTGCTTCCAAGCCTCAGTCACAACAAAGCATCAATGTCTGGAGTTCTATTTCGCAGAATCGAAGCATCCTCCTTAATTAACTTCGGAAGACTCAGAGTAGTCAATTATTAGAATAATTTCTATTTCAACGTGAAAAATCGATGCCAGAGAATTTTCTGGGCTTTTTTGTCAGGGCTGGGGCCGAAGCAATGCAAAATGACTAGAAGAGGCAACATTACTCGTAGAGACAATCACGGGGCTATTGTTCAGTCATATCTGTTAAACATAAAAAAAAACTTAAATTAATAAGAGGTGAAGTTTTAGAATCGTCAAACCGAATATTATTTGATATAAACAGATTTAATAAATTAGTGGAGTTTTTATATCTTCAAACCGATTATAAAATCGGAGTATAAGCACACAAATTTTAACCTCCAAGCACCAAACTAGAAAACCATAAAAGTTTTGATCTCTAAAGAAGTATCTAATAAACAATTATAGAATATATTATAACTTCCTTAAGATTGTTATTTTTTTGTATTAAAAATATATTCTGAAAATAAAAGTCAAGTAAAAATAGAATTGGAGAAGAAATCATAAATTAATCTAAGCCCACCGACTTCATAGTGTTTTCTTAAAGAAATTAATCCCCACCTAGTATCTATGGTTTAGGATTATATTTTTCCAAGATAGAATGGATTATCGTCACTACTGTTGTGGTACTTCAAACACCAGTGTTCAACAAACTCAAGAGATTGGTCGAACCACACTTCGAACTTACTGTTTGATGCAAAAAGAATTAGAAAGAATAAGAGTATTTTGAATTTTCATAAGGAAAGATCTAAGGAATGACTAGGTATTTATAACTAGAAGATTGGGTTCAACCGAAGAGATGCAACTCTTTCGGGTGGCTTTTCGTAGAAATATGGTTATTATGGAAATTGAAAGGGCTATTAAATTAGCATTATAAAAATGGTCATAAAATGTTAATATTAACAAAATAAATTTGGTCCAAAAATATATCAATAAATCAAATTATTTAACCAAATCTTAATTCAAATCCAAATCCAAAGCCAAAGCCTAGCTGAGCCGAGCGACGATGACGATGCGGGGGGAAACTCTTCT
The DNA here is from genome assembly GCA_029844215.1 of Przewalskia tangutica. Lineage (NCBI taxonomy): Eukaryota > Viridiplantae > Streptophyta > Magnoliopsida > Solanales > Solanaceae > Przewalskia > Przewalskia tangutica. The sequence continues at coordinate 75,555,971 of CM056727.1, forward strand.
CTCAACTTTTTAATATCTAGAAAAATTGATTTATAAATAAGCACAATAATCTTTCTTTCCTTCACCGACGAGGGATAGAATTTTCATTTTTCTCCATTTTGATTTTTTTTTATTTCCCATTCACACCACTTTAAACCATACATTCATCTTCATTAATTCAGTAGTGGTAGCAATCGGCGGTTAAGTCTGAGACTAACTTCCACAATTAATTAGCTATCTGTCATTACCTAAATATCGATCATGATGACACTTACACTTAACCCACCGGTAGGCGAACTATCCCCCATTTCAGAAAATTTGATTTCTTAAATAAGTAGAAATAATAAGTACACAAGATTATCTCCAGTCTTAATATATCATAACTACTAGCCAGTCATCCAACATATTATATGAATAGTACAAAATTTCTACGAATACAAGTCTGGATATATGTCCGTAGGCGAAATAACTGTCTGTCAAGTCAAAACATAAATCAAGTAAAGGAGAAGGATTTCATGGGCCACAGACGACCAAGTAGATCACCCTTAAAGGCTCGATAAACACCCTCCTGATCAGCCACGAGGTCTGGAGTTGGATCCTGGATCGTTATTTTCACAAAAGTGCAATAAGTGTAGTATGAATACGAACATTAATACTCATAGGTATCATAAGTCGACAACGAAGGAAAACACGTATACAAGAATAAAAATTGAACCTAACGCCTATCATGTGAATTCAACTTAATAATTCCAACTAAGTCACGAAGTCATGGATTGTATAGACAACACGTAAGTAGGTACAACAACAACATACACATTGTATTCCCACAAAGTGGAGTCTGGGGAGGATATAGTGTACGTAGATCTTAACCCTACCTTGGAAGGTCAACCCGTAATTCCAGGGCATATAAGTGAAAACGTAAGTAAGGAAATAAGATTTGAATGTTGGAAGGAAAATATATTTACATTTTCTATATGGGATAACTTTGGACGCAATAAATGTGACGACGAGAATTAATATTAGTGGTTGAATTCTTTTCAAATGGAGTTATGGACTTAGGATTGTATTATTAAATCTTGGCATTAAGAATTGAGCCAATCGAAAAATTTCACAATTTTGAGGGGGGGGGGGGGGGTGTCCAACGAAAATTATAAGATTTTGGCTAACTGTTGGATCTTTTTTTTTTGAAGAGAATAATGGGCGAATAAGAGGGTGACACGTGTCCCTCCCCCACTCGTGTAGCAAAGCTATAAATTAAATTCAAGTCTTGAGAGACTTTGTGATGAGCAATGGACAAGTGGATCCCCCTCTACTTGTGCTACAAGCACCAACTATATAGATATACATTGCAAGACTTCTTTGCCTTAGCTCACAAATATCTTCATCCAAACTCTCTTCTCCCTTCCTTCTCTTTCACATTTTCGAAATCCATGGCCAAGTGAAGAAAAAAGTTAACTTATTTTCCAAGATTAATCCCTCTACCTAAGTTCTAAGCCAAGTTAACTCTCCAAGAACTTTAAACCACGGTTTGGCCGAAAAGTATTGTCACGACCCTACCTCGGGCCCGTAACTGGTGCCTTACCCCGGGCACCCTAGTGATAATACATCAGAGAAAATCAGCGGAATAAAACTCATAGACATGGAACAATATAAAAGAAGAAACAGGCTAACCAATAAGGTCATCTTTCTGCATATATATATATCAAAACCCGAACAGTTACATCATTTATGTCACGACCCGACCTCGGGCCCGCGACTGGTGTCTTACCCCGGGCACCCTAGTGATACAACATCAGAGAAAATCAGCAGAAATAAAAACTTAAACATGAAACAAGATATACAATAAGAAACAAAGCAGGCTAAAAGCGGTCACCTTCTGCGTATATACATAAAACCCGAACAGTTATATCCTTTTACAAACCCGACCCACAACAGTACTACAGACCTCTAAGAATTTTATAACAACAATGACGGGACAGGGCCCCGCCATACCCCTGAATGTACAAGAACCTACAATCTCAGGGAATCATACCAAAAGATAAGCCTCCGGAGAAACGGAGCTTCCCAAACGCTGAACTGTGATCCTATGAGCGAGGATCAACAACCGGTGTACCTCTACCTGCGACATGAACGCAGCCCCCCGAAGGAGGTCGATCTGGTACCAAGTATGTGAAATCGAAAATATCAGAATAAAATCATAATCACATATAAAACAGGAGACATGTATGATAACCAAACTACAGAACACAATATATATTAGCAGTCATGTCAAGTCAGGGACTCACGCCCGTAAAGTCATCACTCAAATATAACCCGAATTTACCATGCGCAACTACGCGATACCCAAGATCTTACCTCGGTATAAGCATGGCCATGGAACCATCCTAATGGACGCATACCCGTGGACCATCCATCGTGTCTGTTATACCCCGTAGTTTCAGGGTATGTATGCGAGGACGTACGTACGAGAATACGACATTGGAATTGGAATGGAAGAAAGAGGTGATTTTTCCATGGAAAAGTTTAGGTTTTGTGAAGGAAAAGATTCGTTAATGGAATTGGATTCCCAGTTTGGTATTCGGACTTCTTGGAATTTTAGAGAATTATGGAATTTTATTTTGGAAATGGTCACGTGGGGTCCACGGGAGAAAATTCTGGTTTTATAGGGCCACTTTGTTTTGAGATTTTGGCCATTGTTGATATTTTAGGAAGATGAAATATTTTGGACGAGTAGGAGGCGACACGTGTCACCCCTAGTTGGCTTGGGCGAATTCCACTTTGTACACAACCCGTTTAGAGTCGTTTTTAGACCAAACCTTTTACACAACTCGCGTAGGATAAATTTCGGCTATGTCATTTCTTATTTTTGCGAATTTTTCCGAGAGACGAAACATTTTGGACCAACGAGAGGGCGACACTTGTCACCCTCTCATTGATGGATGTTACACGGCATTGAGGCCAATTGGATGACATTTTTTGTCAAGTAGTTGGTAGGATATTTTGTGTGCAAGTTGGCCAAGGACACTTGCCTAAATCCTCACCCTACACTTGCCTTGCACTTGGCATAATCTTGGCCATTGGTTGGCCATGTCTTGACCTATAAATACCCCCCTTGTTGAAGAGTTATTTCATCCTAAATTGAGCAATCTATCTAAGTCTCAAATCCTCCCTCTCCCTCTTGTTGTTTCGTCCAAACACACCCTCCCCTTTTGAGAAGCCCTGGCAGAGAAACCCCCCTCTAAAGCTAGCCTGGCCGAAACACTACCCCCTCCTTGGTAGAAAAGTTGCCTTAGTATTGTTATAATGCCCAAATTACCCTAGCCCAAATCCCTTAGTCCTTAGTAGAAGTTGTGAAGAACTTCTAAGGTTTTCTTGAGCTCTGAGCGCACAACTTAGGAGCTAAACCTTGCTCAGTGACTTTTATCTAGGATATTATTGGGCTTACCGAGGTAAATAACCTTATCCTCCTTTTGTAATTAGTATATATATCTTTGTAGAAGTATAGGAGTAAGTATTAAATACTTAGAAGGATATTGCGAGAATAGAATTGGCTATTATCACGATGAAGGGTTTAAAGATGAATAATAGAATCAGATTTACATAGGACTGTTTTCACGATGAGACTTGAGTAGCTCACGGGTAGGAAGTGCTGCCCAAATGACCATAGAATAACGAACCCTCTGCTTAGAACTTTGTACAGTACAGTCTAGACGTTGATAGACATATTTGACTGATATAGGTCGATACTCTGCGCGCGACATATTCAACTTGGCAAGTGGTCTCCGCCGAGAAGGTATGTGATTCTTCCTAAAGCATGATATTTTACAATATATATAGTACGGTAGACGTACATGTGTTAACTGAATAATAACTACGGCAATGTCTTTGACTTAAGCCTGAATAACACTTACGGCAATGCCTCACGGCTTAAGCCTGAATAACACTTGCGGCAATGCCTCACGGCTTAAGCCTGAATAATAAAGAACTGAAAACATTTCAAAAGGAATGATGTTTTACCAATCAGAATAAATGTCGAACAAACCACAGCGCTTAATAAAAATTATTTTGACTAATAAGGTATTATTAAAACTAGTAGAAACTTCCATCTGCATAGGAGCTAAGATGAGACAAAATGATATTACATTTACTAGATCATGGTCTTTGTAATAAGATTGTTACGAATAATAATAACCTACTCACACTTAGGGTATATGTTTCTCAAATTGTTTTAAAGGATTAAAACTATGAACTACAAACCCTTTCGAAAATGAGAAACTTGAGAAATTGAAATTAGGCAAACTTGAACGTTAGGAAAAGAATGTTGTTACTTGATTTTACAAGGAGAAGTGTTTTAATGTACTTCAAAAGATAATTACTCTATTTTTATACTACGGTTATTGTGTGACTTTTGTAAAAGAAACGGATCTTTTAAAAGAGTAATACATGAAGTACTTTGGGGCTAACAACCCGAACTTGTTATCATAATGTAGAAAGTACCTTGTGTGAATAACTTGATTGTATTGATTTGTGATAGTCTTGTAATATTTTCTTGTTGACTGGATAAGTAAACATGTTAGGATGCTACGTGAGTTAGTATCTTGTGATATTTGTGTAAAGGGTTTTTTCCTTGTTGTGCTTATGTTGTTTAGCAATAATCGGTTATGTTGATATTATATCATTCATAACTCCGGGGGTTAAGCTGCCCTCCGTCTGCGGTAGACTTCAGCGGTCGATGGACCTATGATTCGAGAATACCTTATGCGGTGCAGTATGGCCTATGCGGAGCTGCGGAGTTCCAGTTAGTACGCGGCCCTTGTGGTCATGCGGTTCTTGTAGCCATGCGGACGGCGAGTCTAGGGCCGCCGGAGTAGCTACCCTCGATGCGGGGTTATACCCCATGCGGGCCTATCTGTTTGGCCTATGCGGAGCTGCGGGAAGTTCCAGGACTAGATGCGCACATTAGATATCGCGGCGAGTGGCGGCTTTGATCATGTGATGATGCAGCCAGATCTCATGATCTGATTTATGACCCTGTTGGTACTGTGGGTTTTAGTAGTCGGCTACGCCTTCGTACTTACCCCGTACGGTTCTATTGTGATGACTTTGAGGGCATGAGTCCCTGACTTGACATGACTGCTTATTTATTGTGAACTGTAGTTTTGGCTTATCATACATGTCTCCTGCCTTATATAGACTACTATGATTTCATTTCTGATATTTTCGATTTCACATACTTGGTACTGTTGTTGTCGACCTCCTTGGGGCTGCGTTCATGCCGCAGTAAATGTACTCCTGTTGATCCGTTCTTAGGATCACGGCAGCGTTGGGAAAGCTCCGTTTCTCCGGAAGTTTAGCATTTTGTTATGGTCCCGTGTAGTTGTAGATATTCGTATTCAGGGGTATGGCGGGGCCCTGTCCCGCCATTGTTGTTTTAAACTCTTAGAAGTGCATAGACTGTTGTAAGGTTGGGATGTAGCGTTCATTTTGGGTTATTTATATACATTATGCCGAAGGCAACTTTTTCGAAGCGTGTGTCTTATTTAAACTGTTTCATATCTTGGTTGTTTTATATTCCACTGGTTTTTCTCTGATGTATGACTACTTGGGTGCCCGGGTAAGGCACCAGTCACGGGCCCCGGAACGGGTCGTGACAAAAGTGGTATCGAGCGATTAATCCTCGGAAAGTGTCTCTGAACCGTATCTAGTAAGTCTTGATTATCGGTGTGTTGTGCACCAATAATCGTGAGGCTATAGGATATTTAGGATTGGTTTCCATTCTTCTCACTCGAGATCGTGCTTTAGAGTTGTGTTATAAGTTGGACCTCTAACGTATTCCTTTCCTTTACGGTGATGCCTGCGCGCCAACTCGGGCCCAGAAGGGCAAAGCGGCGAAGGAGGCTGAGTAAATCTGAGAGATTTAGAAGGCACAGGCCCAATCATCACTGAGGTGATGCTTCATGCGAGGAGTTACGAGGCGTCGCCAGTGATGAAGTTTACGCTGGCAGCGATTCCCTCTGCGGTCATGACATCTGGACTTTCGGGCCCACGATCGAGCGAGAAAATATGGATTGGAAGGAGACGGCCCTGTTGCTAGCAAAGGACTTGGCAGCCAGAGAGTATTTTATGTACCGGTATTCCAAGGATATTGATGCTTATCTAAAGAAGGGTTGTGAGGGAGTAGCTCTTGATCGAGGGCGAGCGGGCTTGCGTTCGAGATTATGTGCGTGGTGAGAGAGGTAGAGATCGGCGAGTGGCCAGGAAGCGTGAAGAGGGCCCGATTGGCAGGATCATTTGGTAACTCTCGAGGCGAATCGCCTCAGCAGCAGATTAGACATGCGCCTCCGCCAGTGCAGAGTGTCCCTCGCGAGTTGATTTTTCCTCGGTGTTCACGGTGTGGCGGTGTCATCGGGAAGTGCGCCTTTGCGGTGCTTGTTTTTATTGCGGCCGTCGAGCCGTATGGCGAGGAATGTTCTATGAGGAAGGATACAAGCACGAGGACTCACCTACTAGACGATTGTGGATGCAGTGGTTTGGAGAGGAGGGGGTGTAAGCCAGAGGAGGCCACCCCCACCTCGGTGTGGCCGTTGTGGTCGATGTCATCATGGGGAGTGTCGTTCTTCCGCGTCAGCTTGTTATGTTTGCGGCCAGCAGGGCCATTTTGCGAGGAATTGTCCGACCAAGGGTGGTGCGGATGTAGAGACTCGGCCTTCAGGATCAGTGGATAGTTCATCACCTTCCCCAGCTATGCGCCCAGCAGAGCGGGTTTGATTAGAACGACCTAAGGGAAGTGCCGCGTAGATACAGGTATATCCTTAACCCTTTAGAGATTTATATGTGTAGCGAATATCTTAAGTATTATTTTCAGATAGCATTGTGTTAACTGTGATTGGGAAGCATGAGTAGTTAATCGGGAAAGATTGGGGGATAGAGAAAGTGGGAGCCTTAGGATGTGTACGTAGAGACCTTAGAGGCGAGGCCATCTTTGGTAAAAGAATTATTTCGTGTTTGACCCTTATCGAGGTGCATAGTATACGTGAGATATTTTGTGGGATGAATCCCTGAGTAATGTGGAATGAAAGAGGGTAGAAGACCGCTAGGTTTTAAATAACGTGATTGGTGAGATTATTAGAATCGGGGAGCTAGTGTTTGCGCATTCGGGTTGGGTGGAGGCCGTGTGGCGGGTCGACCGTGGCTTTGTTTGGTGGTGGGGTCAGTTTTTGGTGGTCCCGCCGGGTGGTAGGGTCACTAGGGTGTTAGGCCCAAGTTTAGTTAACCAACGTACGAGTTCGTGGATACATTCGACCAGTAGTCAGGCCGATGAGGTCAGCCCGTCTTATCTTTTAGTCAAACCGTGTACTCGGTAGTAAGTTGCGAGATGATTATTTCGGGAAGGTTGTAAGGCTGCACGGGGTGCCTACCTTCACCTTATGGCTGACAGGGGAGTCCAAGTTACGGCTGTTTCTTTTCTGGAAGAGTTACCAGGCAAGATTAGGAACTCAGGTGAATCTCAGTGTCGCATTCACCCTCGGGCAAGTGATTGGATTTCGGGAGTAGCTGTAAGGACTCTTCGCCTCTTGTTGAGTATATATTATAGCTACCATTTCAGTATTCGGATGTCGCCTTAGGAAGCCTTGTAGGGGCGGAAGTATAAGTTACCGATCGATTGGTTCGATGTTGCGAGTTGAGATAGTTGGTTGAGTTTGTTCCGGTATTTGTGGATAGGGTGTGATGAGTTTTGGAAAACAGAGAAACTTAGCCGTGTTACTTTGGGCCTTTTGAGTTCATGTGAAGATTAGGCGGGTTGCCTATATGTTAGCATTGCCGTCCGACTTAGGAGGCGAGACGTCCGATCTTTCGTATTGTTATGTTCGGAAAGTATCGAAATCCACCCAGTGTTCGATTAATGATGACCACGTTAGAGATAGTAACCGAGATTTGGAAACTAAGCGGTATGAGAAGGTGGTAAGAGTTCGAGCGTACAAGAAGTGCCACGACATCCTCGGGGATCGCAGCGGTACCATTTGTTGGGTCGTCGGGGCAAGGCTCGCGACAAAGTGACAAAAGTGGTATCACGGCGAGTAAGGAAGAGCGAGCATGTATTACGAGCATAGGTGTGATCATTCGTTTGTAAAGAGTAGGGGCGAAGGGAGTATCTTTTTAGATCTCGAGTAGGAGTTTTTGTGATAGAGGTGATTCCTCGTGGACTTGGAGATAAGTATGTGCGCTTGTTGTGTTGTGACCAGGTGTGGCATGGTTGTTTCCGTAAGTATAACAGTAAGGACTATACTGGCGCCTGTTTGTTTTGATACCTAGAAGGAACATTCGGGACGAATGTTTCTAAGGAGGGGAGAATGTTATACCCCGTAGTTTCAGGGTATGTATGCGAGGACGTACGTACGAGAATACGACATTGGAATTGGAATGGAAGAAAGAGGTGATTTTTCCACGGAAAAGTTTCCGGTTTTTGTGAAGGAAAAAGATTCGTTAATGGGAATTGGATTCCCAGATTTGGTATTCGGACTTCTTGGAATTTTAGAGAATTATGGAATTTTATTTTCGGAAATGGTCACGTGGGGTCCACGGGAGAAAATTTACGGTTTTGTGGGGCCCACTTTGTTTTCTAGATTTTGGCCATTGTGGATATTTTCGGAAGATGAAATATTTTGGACGAGTAGGAGGGCGACACGTGTCACCCCCTAGTTGGCTTGGGCGAATTCCACTTTGTACACAACCGTTTAGAGTCGTTTTTAAAGAAGCGTTTTACAACTCGCGTAGGATAAATTAGGCTATGTCAATTCTGATATTTGCGCATGTTTCCGAGAGACGAAACATTTTGGACCCACGAGAGGGCGACACGTGTCACCCTCTCAGTGATGGATGTTACACGGCATTGAGGCCAATTGGATGACAATTTTTGTCAAGTAGTTGGTAGGATATTTTGTGTGCAAGTTGGCCAAGGACACTTGCCTAAATCCTCACCCTACACTTGCCTTGCACTTGGCATAATCTTGGCCATTGGTTGGCCATGTCTTGACCTATAAATACCCCTTGTTGAAGAGTTATTTCATCCTAAATTGAGCAATCTATCTAAGTCTCAAATCCCTCCCTCTCCTCTTGTTGTTTCGTCCAAACACACCCTCCCCTTTTGAGAAGCCACTAGCCGAAACAACCCCATAAAGCTAGCCTAGCGAAACACTACCCCCTCCTTGGTAGAAAAGTTGCCTTCTAGTATTGTTATAATGCCCAAATTACCTAGCCCAAATCCCTTAGTCCTTAGTAGAAGTTGTGAAGAACTTCTAAGGTTTTCTTGGAGCTCTGGAGCGCACAACTTAGGAGCTAAACCTTGCTCAGTGACTTTTATCTAGGATATTATTGGGCTTACCGAGGTAAATAACCTTATCCTCCTTTTGTAATTAGTATATATATCTGTAGAAGTATAGGAGTAAGTATTAAATACTTAGAAGGATATTGCGAATAGAATTGGTATTATCACGGTAGAAGGGTTTAAAAGATGAATAATAGGCTGTACTTACATAGGATTTGTTTTCACGATGAACTTGAGTAGCTCACGGGTAGGAAGTGCTGCCCAAATGACCATAGAATAACGAACCCTCTGCTTAGAACTTTATGCGATCTGATCTGAGCGTTGATAGACATATTTGGTGATATGAGTCGATACTCTGCGCGCGACATATTCAACTTGGCAAGTGGTCTCGTGAGAAGGTATGTGATTCTTCCTAAAGCATGATATTTTACAATATATATAGTACGGTGACGTGCATGTGTTAGCGAATAATAACTACGGCAATGTCTTTGACTTAAGCTGAATAATACTTACGGCAATGCCTGGCTTAAGCTGAATAACACTTACGGCAATGCCTCACGCTTAAGCTTTGAATAACACTGCGGCAATGCCTCACGGCTTAAGCTGAATAATAAAGAAGCGAAAACATTTCAAAAGGAATGATGTTTTACAATCAGAATAAATGTCGAACAAACCACAGCAGCGCTAATAAAAGGAATTATTTTGACTAATAAGGTATTATTAAAACTAGTAGAAACTTCCATCTGCATAGGAGCTAAGATGAGACAAAATGATATTACATTTACTAGATCATGGTCTTTGTAATAAGATTATTACGAATAATAATAACCTACTCACACTTAGGGTATATGTTTCTCAAATTGTTTTAAAGGATTAAAACTATGAACTACAAACCCTTTCAAAATGAGAAACTTGAGAAATTGAAATTAGGCAAACTTGAGCGTTAGGAAAAGAATGTTGTTACTTGATTTTACAAGGAGAAGTGTTTTAATGTACTTGAAAAGATAATTACTCTATTTTTATACTACGGTTATTGTGTGACTTTTGTAAAAGAAGCGGATCTTTTAAAAGAGTAATACATGAAGTACTTTGGGGCTAACAACGAACTTGTTATCATAATGTAGAAAGTACCTTGTGTGAATAACTTGATTGTATTGATTTGTGATAGTCTTGTAATATTTTCTTGTTATTGGATAAGTAAACATGTTAGGATGCTACGTGAGTTAGTATCTTGTGATATTTGTGTAAAGGGTTTTCCTTGTTATGCTTATGTTGTTTAGCAATAATCGGTTATGTTGATATTATATCATTCATAACTCAGGTTAAGCCCTCCTCCGTCTGGGGTAGACTCGGTGGTCGATGGACCTATGATTCGAGAATACCTTATGCGGTGCAGTATGGCCTATGCGGGCTGCGGGAGTTCGAGTTAGTATGCGGCCCTTGTGGTCATGCGGTTCTTGTAGCCATGCGGACGACGAGTCTAGGGCAGACTGCCGGGAGTAGCTACCCTCGATGCGGTTATACCTCATGCGGGCCTATCTGTTTGGCCTATGCGGGCTGCGGGAAGTTCCAGGACTAGATGCGCATTAGATCTGCGAGCGAGTGGCGGCTTTGATCATGTGATGATGCAGGCAGATCTCATGTCTGATTTATGACCTTGTTAGTGCTGTGGGTTTTAGTAGTCGGCCACGCCGTACTTACCGTGCGGTTCTATTGTGATGACTTTGAGGGCATGAGTCACGACTTGACATGGCCTTATTTATTGTGAACTGTAGTTTTGGCTTATCATACATGTCTCTGCCTTATATAGACTACTATGATTTCATTTCTGATATTTTGATTTCACATACTTGGTACTGTTATCGACCTCGCCGAGGCTGCGTTCATGCCGCAGTAAAGGTACTCCTACCGTTGATCCGTTCTTAGGATCACCGCTTGGCGTTGGGAAAGCTCCGTTTCTCGGAAGCTTAGCATTTTGTATGGTCCTCGTTGTAGATATTCGTATTGAGGGGTATGGCGGGGCCTGTCCGCCATTGTTGTTTAAACTCTTAGAGGTCTGTAGACTGTTGTAAGGTGGGATGTAGCTGTTCATTTTGGGTTATTTATATACATTATGCGAAAGACAACTTTTTTCCGTAAAGCGTGTCTTATTTAAACTGTTTCATATCTTGGTTGTTTATATTCCATTGGTTTTCTCGATGTATGACTACTTGGGTGCGGGTAAGGCACGATCCACGAACCGGGCGGGTCGTGCGATGTCGATATGTCCAAAGGAAATAACAAGATAACAATCATAATGGAAGCATACTCGTGGGCCACTGATCGGTGTATTTTATATACACCTTTTGAGTCAGTTTTAGTTAGTCTTTTGTCCCGTTTTGCACTTATAAGTGTCGTATTAGGATAGTTTTCCTTTCTTTTGAGTCAAAGTGGTTAAAATGGCCAATTGGCGGAAAAGGAGCTCAAGAGAGGCGAAAGAGGAGATTCGAGCTAAAGCAGAGAAAGTGGCGAGCAGTGAAACGGACCGTAGCCGCCTCCTGCGATTAAGCGAGCGCGGCGCCACTATCGAAGATGCTGCGAAGACTCGGCGTCGCGGCGCCTCATGTCGGCGTATGCGGGCGCGGCGCTAAACATCAGAAGCTACAGAAGTTGTGCGGCCGCTACCGAACGAGCGAAATCGGCGCGGCGCAAATCATCCGACGGATTGCGAAATTTCCGCGCGCGGCTACATGCAGCGCGCAGCGCGGCCTTGGAAAAATAAGGTTTTCAGACGGATTTTGGGCCAGGCCTGCAGGGAAAAGTTGAGGCGGTTTTCAGCCTATAAAAGGAGAACCCTAGGCAGTTTTTAAGGGTTCCCTTTCTTGTACAACACAAGGCTTTCTTGCTTGGAGATTGGAGACCATAGTTTAGTAAATTTCTCTTCCTTTTCTTGTTTTTATTTCAGTTTTTATGAAGAACATGGGATTAGTTCTTGTCATGTCAATGACTAGGAACTAATTCCTCTATAGGGCTTTCCATGTTGAATTTCTAGAAACTTATGTTATGATTTAATGCATGCTTATGGTTATTCTTCTTCTTGTTGAGATCTATCCAATATTTGAATTGAATGCTTGGTAGTTAATTGACAACTAATTATCACTATATGATTTCTAATCAGACTCCGAAAGGAGGGGATTGTGAATATGCTGTAAGTTGGGTAGACATTCTTGGATTGGGGATAAAAATACCTCAATTATTTATGTAGCGTTAATGAGAGGCTTAAAAACCCTAATTTTGCGCATGGTGCGTGACGGTTAACTAGGTTTTTGTTCTTAATCCTCCTATAGAGTTATCCTTATCACGAAAGGTAGGTAAGGTGCAATCACGAGGTTGAGTGTTTATATAACCTAACGGGAGTATAAAGCGATTTCAGTAAACTGCTTTCTCCAAAGAAGAAGACCGTAAGTTATTGCATTAATAAGTAACATAAGCGGATAGTGAGGAGGCGTGGAAGCCCTATTCTCACCCTGAAGTAAACCCTTATAGTTAAATAGCTTTTATAATTCTTAGTTATAAACAACAAATCCAAATATCAATTTACCAAATAGATACCAAAAGATAGATAGTTGATAATTGAACCCTAATCCTTGTGGACGATATTCGGTCTTACTAAGACTATATTACTTGTTACGATAACGTGCACTTGCGTTTAAGTGTGTGCATCTTTTCGCGCATCAAGTTTTTGGCGCCGTTGCCGGGGATTAGGCATAGTTCAATATCAAATTTGTCTATTTTTAATTTCTAATTTGGTTTTTAATTTTCACTGTTATTTTTAATTTTTACGTTTTTTTTAATTATTTTCAGAAAATTCGAGGTACCGTGATTGGTTGTTTGTTTTTGATCTATTTCAGGAAACCAGTTTATGCGAAGGAGAAGAGAAGCAGACACTCTTGTTCCCTTCAATCTAGAGATTGAGAAAACCTGCAAACGGAACAGAAAGAATCAGCGGATTGCAACTTTGATAGAGATGGACGGTGGTCAAAACAATAACATGATGAGAGAAGGGTTAGGAGAAAATCAACCTAACCCAGGAGTGCCTCGGCAAGTGCGATAGGCGTGGAGGAGAGTCCAAATCCAGCGAGAAAGGAGTTTGGGGACTATGTGCCCGAGTGAATGGAGCACGACGTGTATTAGGCTCCTGCAATAGGAGCCAACAACCGAGATAAAACCAGCGATTACGAGCATGATACGGCCTGATGCAATTCGAGAAGGCGCCGTCGGAGGATCCACATATACACATAGCTAATTTCTTGGAGCTATGTGCAACTTTCAGATATAACGGCGTTACTGATGATGCCGTCAGATTGAGGCTCTTTCCCTTCTCACTCAGGGATAGAGCAAAAGTATGGTTGAATTCCCTGGCAGCCGATTCGATTTTTACATGGCAAGAGCTGGCACAGAAATTCCTAGCCAAGTTCTTTCCCCCGTGTAAAGCAGCAAAACTGAGAGGGGAGTTGAACAACTTTTACAAGCAGATGGAGAGTCCTTATATGAAGCTTGGGAAAGGTTCAAAGATTTACAGAGAAAGTGCCCACACCATTGCATTGAGTTGTGGAACTTGGTCCACATTTTCTACAACGGGCTGAGCAGTACAACCAGAACCATTATAGATGCAGCAGCAGGTGGAGCATTCATGAGGAAAACAGCCCACGACGCTCATGAGCTATTAGAAGATATGGCCACCAACAACCATGTCACAGAAGAGAGGTCGACAAGTGGGAGAAGAACAGTGGGAGTCCACGAAATAGATGTTATTCTTTGCCTTGAATGCCCAGTGGCCCTTCTAGCGAAGCGATTGCGACAACATCTGATGTCGATGAATGCGATGCGGATGCCTAAAGGCTGTGAGATATGTGGTGGCCCATACATTCGATAGGTGTCCTTGGTGATCCCAACAATATACGATGGGCGGCGAGAATGTCGGCCGTAGGTAATTATCGAGGCAACAAAACAACCCTTACTCCAACACTTATAATCCGGTGGAGGAATCACCCAAATTTCTCATGGAGAGACCGAGGCGGCAGAATCAATACCGAGCGGCAGAATCAATACGAGGCGATGCAGAACCAGCGAACGAGAATCAGTGACCGCTTCATTCAAGCCCGCAGACTCAGCGATTGATACCGGTTCAACAAAAAGCGGGCCAGTGAAGCGGTGGCAACGCAGCGCCCGAGCGATTCATGCGAAGCTAGATCCTCGTTCAGAACTTGGAAACACAAGTGGGTCGGCTAGCAAAGCGAGCAAGCGAGCGCGAGGACATTGCCAAGCAATCTGAGGTAAATCGAGGAAGCGATGTCGAGCGATGCGGTTGAGAAGTGGAAGACGATTGGAGCGGCGATCACCTCGGCCCGATGGTTGAGAAGAAGGCAGAGTTAGAAAAAGAGAAGGTGATTGAGCCCAGCCCAGTAGTAGAGAAAACTCCATAGAAGGAGTATACATAGAAGATCCCTTTCCCCCAGAGACTACAGCGAAAGGCGGTTGATAAACAATTCTCCAAATTTTTGGAGACATTCAGGAAGCTGCATATCAACATACCTTTCATAGAAGCATTAGAGAAGATGCCCTCCCATTTCAAGTTTATGAAGAAAATATTGGGGAAGAAGAAGAAGTTGGCGGAGTATGAAATAGTAGCACTAACAGAGGAGTGTAGTGCTATCTTGCAGAAGAAGTTGCCACCAAAACTAAAGGATCCAAGAAGCTTTACACTACCTTGCACAGTGGGCAGGGTAACTTGCAACAGAGCTCTGTGTGATTTAGGGGCAAGTATAAATCTAATGCCATTATCAGTATTTAAAAGATTGGAGTTGGGTGAGGCCAAACCAACCACAGTAAGCCTGCAACTGGCCGACAGGACAGTGGTTCATCCAAGAGGCAAGATCGAGGACGTGATTGTGAAAGTAGGAAAATTCTTCTTTCCTGCAGACTTCCTCATTCTTGATATGGAAGAAGATGCGGAAATCTCTATCATATTGGGGAGGCCATTCCTAGCAACGGGGAGAGCTTTGATTGATGTTGAAAGAGGAGAGTTAACATTAAGGGTGAAGAATGAAGAAATGGTGTTTAAAGTTTTTAAACACGTCATTGAGCCACCAACCATGAGTGGGTGCTTTGCAATCAGCACCATCAAACCCCTCTGCGAGCCAATACAAGTCAACCAAAGAGAGATGAGCCCAAGAAAGCAGGCATGGTTTGCCGAAATTTCACTAAAAGAGGTATGTGTTCTTGAACTCCCCCTTACTGATAACGCTAAGAAGAAAAGAAGAAAAAGAAAACGCAAAATGTGGAGGAAATGGATTAGTTGGGGGCTTGATCCACCCCAAGGTTATTAAAGCTAAGGAACTTGCGTCCGACTAAAAGACGTTAAAGACAGCGCTACTTGGGAGGCAACCCAACGTTTTCAATTATGTTATTTCAATTCCTGTCTTTAGTTTATTTTGTTTTGTCTAGAACAATCTCACGGTCTTGGGTTCTAGTGTTGTGTTGTGATTAACAGGTATAGGCAAATACATTGAAGGGCTAAAAACTGAAGAAAAATGAGGATTTCCAGAAAAAGCGGGTAGCGTGGCTCTGGGAAGCGAGGCGCGGCGCGAAAGAGGCGCTGAAGTTTAAGCGCATGAGCCGAGCGAGGCGCGGCGAAACCAGAAAATGTGCCAAGTTTAGCGCGCGGCACCAGTATGCGCGGCGCGAAAGTCAGTAGTGCGAGAAGATTGGGCGCGCGGTGCCAAAGCATGGCGCCTAAGTGGAAATCCAGAAACTTAAAACGCCCAGAAACCAGATCTTTCCCCAATTCCAATTTCAAAAACCTAACTCTCCCTCTCCAAAAACCCACGAAATTCCAAAAATTTGCCCACAAATCCTCCATAAATCCAACCCAACCACAACCAAAACTCTTAAATTCCTAAAAACCCTTAGCTATCTCAAACAACGAAGCTCCATTCCATAGCCTCAAACCACCAATTGAAATAAGAACAACTTGAATCTTCTCATAAAAATGTAATATTTTTCTGTTCTTGAGTCCTTTACTAAAGTCACAGGAGGTAGTAGTTTGAAGGAGTATTGTAGTTGTGAAGTAGTTTGAGTGCTGAAAAATTGATTGTGAAGTTTGGAGAAGGAGTAAAAGAGGAGGGTGTGGGTATTGGGTAGAAGAGTTGAAGTTTGGGGGTGTTGTGTTAGCTGCTAGTTGTTGACTGTGTTGGGGAACACTTGTGCTAATAAGTTATAAGCTGCAGGAAGTATTTTTAACCATGTCCGCCAGAAAAAGAAGAGCCTCCACGTCCACCTCAGCCCCACATTACGATGATACAAGGTTTGTGAGCTACGAAGCCTTCCAAAGATACAAAAAGCTCAGTACTAGGCCCTTAATCCCTGAAAGGGGAATGGACTATCAGAGGGAGTCATTTGGGGAAAAGGATGTTTATGAGCCCATTCGGGCAATGATTGAGTTAAGGGAGTGGAGGAGATTTGTAAATCCGGAGAAGATAGCACCAATGAACACAACAATGGTGCGTGAGTTCTATGCCAACTTTCCGGAGAAGGTGGAAAGGGGATGCTTTGTAAGGGGGCATTATGTGCCTGTGACAGAAGAAGATATAAATACACAATTGAAAACAGTTGATGTTGAAGGAGGAATTGGTGATCGGAGCCATTTTAGAACATGGTCTAGGAGCACCAACATAAAGCGGGATCTGAGAACATAAACGTAAGCTACCACAGAAATGCTTTTGATATTGCGAGAAATGGGTCAAAACGGCGGTGCCAATTCAACAAAGCGACCAAGGGTTGGCTATATTTCGTCGATGCGCATGATTCCATCCACGCACTTCACGAGTGCGGAAGATAAGATTAGGCGATATATGGAATTATGAGGGTTGGCGATTGATGTGGGGAAAGAAATAGTGCAAAGCATTGAGGAAATCAGCAGGTTGGTAACAACAGGAGGATTGGGACATGGCTCAGTTATCATCAAGCTATGTCACATGAGTGGGGTCCCAATCCTACCCACTGATACTAATGAAAGAAACCAACTGCCTGTGTCCTATGGGATAGTGCACTCTTACCTGGACCAAGCCTCGGCGGCGGAAGAAGAGTACAACCAGCGGCGGCGGCAGAGAGCGCCGAGCGAAGATGAGCACGAAATAGGGGCTCAATATGCGGCAGGGACCTAGCCACCAGCCAACCAGAAGCAGAACCTTCAGTGCCCATGATGGAGCGATTGCTTCAGAATCAGATGAGGATGATGCAGAGTTTGGACACAGTGATCCACGAACAACAAGAAACGAGGCAACAAATCAACGAGATGAGTTCCTTGTTCAGTCAGTGGTCCATGCACTATCCCATGCCACCGCCACCACCACCGTTTTAGCCAAAGTCTGTAAGTGTCTTATTTCTTTTATTGTCTTTGAGTCTACACAGATTGGGGACAATGTGTGATTTAAGTTTGGGGGTGTTTTATTTGTGTCTTGTTTTATTTGTGTCTTGTTATGTTTTATTTAAGTCTTTTTATTGTTTTTATGTATTTTTGAGTCACAAATTTTTTTCTTTTTGAGTCATAATTGTCTGTCAAAAGATCATGTATGATGTAGTTACTAGAAACACATAGTGAATTAAGGTGGAATAATGTAACGGAATAGAAGCAACTATCTAAACACTTAGGTTAGATATGCCAAAAACTCACAGAATCTGTCTATTTGGAGTTTCGTGCTTGAATTATGCATGCTAAATGATAAATACTTATGTGTTATGATTGCTTGCTATTTGAGGCGAAATAATTAGGATATGCATGTTAGGGAGATGACTCAGACATTTCTTTGATAACCAATTCTTACTACTCTTTTCTATCCCGGACTTTAAATATATCCCTAGTCAGCCCCATTGAGCCTAAAAGTTGAAACTTCTTCTTTGACACCCTATATTCCCACAAATTGTGCCATAAGTAAAAATATGAAATAGTGGAATACATTGTGTTAAAAAAAAAAGACAAAAAGAGTGAATGAGCTTGTTGCACTGATAAAAAAAGTAATAAGAAATAGGCAAAAGCCTAAGTTTGGGGATGCTTGTCATTATTATATACTTCACTCTCCCAAAACAAAGAGGAAAGATAGAATCGAAGTGAAGGAAAGAACAAAAGAAAGGAAATCTTGAAAAGCTAAAGAGCTTATGGTACAGAATGAGCCTAAAAGCCTATTTTCCTACCTACACCTAAGCCTACATTACAACCCTTAAAGACCTGAAGATCTCTTTTATGCATATCCAGGATTAGTGGAGAATAACAAGTAAGCATACCATAGGAATTCTTGAATTTATATGCATGATTTAGTATATTGACTTCCATTAAGCATGATGAATATGAGTTTGCGAAATATCTAGCTTAATGTGCTGAAATTTCATGCTATATGTTCTGCGTATTATTACGCTAACCTTCATGTTTTTCTAGTTAACATTTATGCGACAAAAGTGATCAATGTCGATGAGTCTTTCATTTTTCGTTCTTTGAGTCTTTATTTATTTCTTTATCTTTGCTCGAGGCGAGCAAAGGTTAAGTTTGGGGGTATTTGATCGGTGTATTTTATATACACCTTTTGAGTCAGTTTTAGTTAGTCTTTTGTCCCGTTTTGCACATATAAGTGTCGTATTAGGATAATTTTCCTTTCTTTTGAGTCAAAGTGGTTAAAATGGCCAATTGGCGGAAAAGGAGCTAAAAGAGGGCGAAAGAGGAGATTCCAGAGCTAAAAACAGAGAAAGTGGCGAACGAAGTGAAACGAAGACCAGCTCATGGCGCCTCACTCCGATTAGAAGCGGCGCGGCGCCACTATCGAGAGATCTGCGAAGACTTCGCCGCGGCGCCTAAACATCCGAGAAGCTACAGAAGTTGCAGCGCCCTCAGACAGCAAAAATCAGGGCCGCGGCGCCAAATCATCCGACGGATTGCAGAATTTCCGCCGCGGCTGCTACTGCGGCAGCGCCAGCCTTGGAAAAATAAGGTTTTGACGGATTTTCGGCGGACTGCAGGGAAAAGTTGAGGCGGTTTTCAGCCTATAAAAGGAGAACCCTAGGCAGTTTTTAAGGGTTCCCTTTCTTGCACAACACAAGTCTTTCTTGCTTGGAGATTGGAGACCATAGTTTAGTAAATTTCTCTTCCTTTTCTTGTTTTAATTTCAGTTTTTATGAAAAACATGGGATTAGTTCTTGTCATGTCAATGACTAGGAACTAATTCCTCTATAGGGCTTTCCATGTTGAATTTCTAGAAACTTATGTTATGATTTAATGCATGCTTATGGTTATTCTTCTTCTTGTTGAGATCTATCCAATATTTGAATTGAATGCTTGGTAGTTAATTGACAACTAATTATCACTATATGATTTCTAATCAGACTCCGAAAGGAGGGGATTGTGAATATGCTGTAAGTTGGGTAGACATTCTTGGATTGGGGATGAAAATACCTCAATTATTTATGCAGCGTTAATGAGAGGCTTAAAAACCCTAATTTTGCGCATGGTGCGTGACGGTTAACTAGGTTTTTGTTCTTAATCCTCCTATAGAGTTATCCTTATCACCGAAAGGTAGCTAAGGTGCAATACTGAGGTTGAGTGTTTATATAACCCTAACGGGAGTATAAAACGATTTCGTAAACCTGCTTTCTCCAAAAGAAGAAGACCATAAGTTATTGCATTAATAAGTAACATAAGCGGATAGTGAGGAGACGTGGAAGCCCTATTCTCATCACCACTGAAGTAAACCCTTATAGTTAAATATCTTTTATAATTCTTAGTTATAAACAACAAATCCAAATATCAATTTACCAAATAGATACCAAAAGATAGATAGTTGATAATTGAACCCTAATCCTTGTGGACGATATTCGGTCTTACTAAGACTATATTACATGTTACGATAACGTGCACTTGCGTTTAAGTGTGTGCATCTTTTCGCGCATCAGCCACCCAACGTGTCAGTGTGTCCAAAGCAAATAACAAGATAACACTCCTAATGGAAGCATACCTGTGGGCCACCCATCGTGTCAGTATGTCCAAAGGAAATAACAAGATAACAATCATAATGGAAGCATACTCGTGGGCCACCAACGTGTCAGTATGTCCAAAGCAAATAACAAGATAACACTCCTAATGGAAGCATACCCGTGGGCCACCCATCGTGTCAGTATGTCCAAAAGGATCGATATAGTGGAAGCATACCCGTGGGCCACCCATCGTGTCAGTATGTCCATCAATCAACCAGATAGTCGGCCCTCCATCGAGAGACGCGGTAGCACAGAAATACAACACTTGCACAATAAAGGCTATCACCACAAGCATAGGCAAGTTCAACATACTTTTAGACATTCATTTTATGACCACAAATCCGGGTTTTTACCCCCAAGGTACTATGTACTTTAACTCTTTAAAAAGATTCATTTCTTTCACAAAAAGTCACACGATGCCCGTAGTATCAAAATAGAGTAACTATCTTTTTAAGTAAACCAAAACAATTTCCAAACCTTCTTTTTAAACCATCTTAAGACAAAACCATGCCTTACTTTTAAACCAAAACACTTCAAATTCCTCAAGTCTCTTTTCTTTTAGAAAACAAGTTCCTTACTTTGGAATTTAAGAAAAATCAATACTTGTTATTAATGATCTTATTAAGCGACCATGATCTAGGAAATGTAATACAATTTTGTCTTATCTTAGCTTATGCAGATGGAGGTTTCTCTTGGTTTAATATAATTAATTATTTGTCAATACATTTTCCTTTATTAACGCTGCAGTGGTTTGTTCGATACTTATTCTCATTTCCGAAATCAATAAAACATTATCCTTTTAAAGACCAAATACCCATTACTCATGAATGCGGTTTCACAACTTTTTAACACAATTCAAGTTCTTAACATTATCACAAGTCAGATATAAGTCAAGTCTCTTGCCTTTTAAAATCAACAAACCATTCTTTTACCTACATAAAGTCGTTATAACAAACTTCCCATAAAGCCGTTATAACACTTTATGTTTTAAACCAACCAAATTCGTTTAGCACACATACGTCTACCGTACTACATAGTTCACAACAATCATGCTAGAAAAGATAGGAAGAGGTTCACATACCTCGCGATGATTATCGACAATTAGCAAAACGCTCCAAAGTATTTGTCACGCCCGAACCGGGCGTGGATGGTGCCTACACAGGCACCTTCTACCTTAACAACTAAGTAAACTGCGGAAATCAAATAACGCCTCATTTTTTTTTTAAAAACAACGCACGTGCAAGGCAAAGCCGACAAGGCTGCCATATAATATACATAAACAAAAGACACTACACCGTAGATGAGTCCAATCTCACATATGAATACAGAACTCTAAGAGTTATACTGAACTATGACGGGACAAGGCCCCGCCGTACCCATGCGTACAAAAGCACATCTTGAAGGATCTATACCAAAAGATAAACTCTGGCGGAGGAGCTATCCAAAAACTCTGAGCAGGGTCCTACACCTGCCGATCACCAAACTGCGTACCTAAACCTGTGGCATGAACGCAGCCCCCCGAAGGAGGTCAGTACGAAGAATGTACCAAGTATGTGAAACTAAAAATACTATAATTACATCATAAGTTGAAAACAAAGCCGGAGACATATATGATAATCAAATTACAGTACATTGTGCCTTACTAACAATGAGAGTAAATAGTAGTATACTTACAATATAAACTAGGAAGCTCACAATCAAAGCAGGACCACCCGCCCGCAGTATCATTAAGCAATCCTACTTCTGGGACTATTTCACCCGCATAGGTCACGTGGACCCGCATGAGGTATTCCTTGCATGGGACTATTTCACCCGCATAAGCCCTTACGGACTCGCATGAGGTATTCCTCGCATAGGCTGGACCCGCCCGCATGGGACTATTTCACCCGCATAAGCCCTTGCGGACTCGCATGAGGTATTCCTCGCATCGTGGGTAGCAAATCCACGGAATATGCAAATTCCACAAACCCGGGGAATGACCCTGTAATGAATGATATACCACTAGCACAAAACCGGATACTACCAGCACACATAGGCAATTCTCAATTAAACAAGCCAAAGTACTTATCAAGGCACACATAGAATAATTCTCAATTAAACAAGCCAAAGTACTTATCAAGGCACACATAGAAAAATTCTCAATTAAACAAGCCAAAGTACTACGTATGTTACACCCCGTATTTGCAGGACATGCTTTAAGAACGTACGTAAGAACTCACGAGTGTTAAGATTTGAGACTTGTAAAAATTTATCGGAATTATGGAATTGTCGGAAAACGTAATATTGTGACGAATGGGAGGGCGACACGTGTCACCCCCTTATTTTTTCCTTGGACGAAAATGTCATGGCCAAAATGGTCTTTGACCATAGTCTTAGGATGACTAAGTCTTGCTAGTAGAGAGCTTGACAAAATTGACTTGGTCAATGGGACCACAAGCTTGATATTTAAGAGAACCTCATCCTAGCCACCCATTTGTTTGCATCTTGACCCTCCAATGTGCTATTTAATACTACTAGTAGCAAGAGTGAGCCCAACACTTAGAAAATTTTCAAGAAGATTGAAGAACACAAGAGCTTAGCTCTCGGGTTTGCCCCTCTCTACAACAATTTTTTTTGTTTGTTATCCATTTAGCTCCACACTTTAAACCAAGGTTCATTAGGGTATTGTAAGTGTATCTCAATAGAAAAACCCCGGAAAAAGAGAGTTTTCGTATTAGTCGCAAGGTGAAAACCTAGTTGCTTTTCTAGGTTTTGTTTGGAAGTTTGAAGGAAAGTTGTTGGTATTGTTCTAAGGGTCTCAAGTAGCGTATTGAAGTGTCTTGAAGGGGCTCCAAGTTGCTAAGGAGCAAATTCGGATTTGGAGTTGGATTGAGATTCGTTGAGGTATAATCTTGTCTCTTAAAAGTGTTACAAGATTATTTATATTGTTGTTAGCTTTACGTGTTGCTAGCATGAAGTGTATGTGTTGAAGTTTATAAGTATTATGGATTGATTGTAGCTTAAATCTGAAATGTTATGTTAGCCACTTGAAGTTGGATTACTAATTGGTCGTTTATTAGAAGTTGTCGCATGTTACTTACTTGAAGATTATAGTAGTTACAATCGATTGCGATTTGATATCATGTTATGCTAACAATTTGGATTTAAATGGAAATTGGATAAGAATTGGTATTGTTGTACTCAATATGGCCGAAATTGGACTAGTAGTTGTATTAGTTTGATATCTATTGTGGGGCGGAATTTTACACGTCTAGTAGGCGTGTAATCCCCTATTGTTAATTGCTTTGATTGGGCCTTAAATGTGGCGTGTTTGGTTATTGAATTCGGCCTTGAAAAAGGTGGCAAAGTAAGTAGAAACAAAGGAGGTGCTGTCCGATTTTCCGTAGAATTTAGTGACTTAGCACTTAGAATATTCTACGTTTGAAGTAAGAGATTAATGGACATATTGTGGCCATTATAGGTTGAAGTACTAAGTATAGCGTATCCTACTTGAAGGATGGAATAGCTATCAAGGTTGAAGTACTTTGGAGCATTTTGCTACTTATCGATAATCGTCGCGAGGTATGTGAACCTCTTCCTTCCTTTGGCATGATTCTATGTATGGAATATACCTGTGGTATCATTTCATGTTTCCTTCTACTCTTAAAAGTTAAGAGGTAGTTGTGTGATTTACTCTATGTAGAACTTTTCCTATCTTTTGAGCATGACTAGTTGCACGTATGTAGTACGGTAGACGTATAATACCTTGATATCCTTTACTAGTTTTATGAATAGCCTAGTCGGGTGAGTTAGGAGATTAACTCACTTCTTTGAAAGAATAAAGGATGTCTTAAGTTTTATTAAGTTAAGGGACTTGAAGAGTTTTAAAGTATGTGATACTTGTTCCGTTTTAAACGTATAAGTCCCTTGGATAGGAAATTATATTTTGGCTAAGGTATAAAGTGAATATAACGACTTTATGGGAAGTTGGTTATATTTGCTTTATGGAAAGATAAATGACTTGATTTTAGTGAAAAGGCAACTTGATTTTAAGGCATCAATTGCCTAAGGTTTTATAATAAAAGGAGTCACTTGATTTCTAAAGGTTAAGAGACTAATGATACTTTGAAAGTTAAGAGAATTGATTTGAAAATATATAATTCTTGGTTTTATAAAAGTATAAGTCTCTTGGTTATAAAAGGAATGGGTTTGTCTAAAACCATAAAGGGTTATAACGGCTTTATGGGAAGTTGGTTATAACGGCTTTATGGAAGGTTAAGAGAATGGTTTTCTCTAATAAAGTAATCAAAGAAATAACTTGAATTAAGGAAGGGCAATTTGATTTAAGGGTATCACTTTCTTAAAGCTTTAAGGTAAGGGTCACTTGATTTAGAAGCCGAGAAATGTATTTCTAAAGTATAGTGACTTATGTGAAATGTATACAAGCCTTGATACTACGGGTGTTAGTACCTTGGGGTTTTATATAAAAAAGGAATCTTTTGAAAAGAATGTAAGCATGTAGTACTTGGGGTTAATTCCCGGATTTTTATATGTGAAACGGAAGTGCCATTAGTTTATAAAAATGGAAGTCTAAAGGTTTAATGAACTTGCCTGTGTTTGCTTGTGATAGCTTTAAGTGCAAGTATTATATGTTACGTTGTCGTGACTCTCAGTTGGAGGGCCGACTGTCTTGTTATAAGTTTACTTGGACGTACCGACAGTGATGTGGGATTCCACGGGTATGCTTCCATTATGATTGATCCTTGGACATGCTTATACGATGTGGGATTCCGGGGCATGTGACCAGGATGCGGGTTAGATGCCCGGAAATTTTATTGGACGTACCGGCAGTGACGGGGGATTCCACGGGTATGCTTCCATTGTGATTGATCTTGGCCGTGCTTATACGATGAGGGATACCGGGGCATGCAGCCAGGATGCGGGTTAGATGCCCGCGCGTTTTATTAGTCCATGGCCATGCTTATACGATGTGGGATTCCGGGGAATGCGACCATGTTATATTTTACTCCATGGGCTAGATCCCCATGAAGACATGTACCCACGATGAGGGATTCCGGGGGCATGTTATATTATTACTCCATGGGCTAGCTCCCCATGAAGACCTGCACCTACGATGAGGGATGTCGAGGGCACGTTATGGCCATGCTTATGCGATGTGGGATTCCGGGGCATACGGTCGCGTTATATATATATATATATATATATATATATATGTTGTGTATGTGTACGCCGACAGTGAGGTGGGATGCCACGGGCGCGTCACATGGTTATATTTTACACTTATAGTTGTCGGCAGTGATGTGGGATTCCACGGGCAGGAGATATATATATGTGTTGTGTATGTGTACGCCGACAATGAGGTGGGATGCCACGGGCGCGTCACATGGTTATATTTTACACTTATAGTTGTCGGCAGTGATGTGGGATTCCACGGGCAGGAGATATATATATATGTGTTGTGTATGTGTACGCCGACAGTGAGGTGGGATGCCACGGGCGCGTCACATGGTTATAATTTACGCTTATAGCTGTCGGCAGTGATGAGGGATTCCACGGACACACTTTGATATTTGTGTGACTTGATCGCGTCCCAGATTGGGCCGGGTAGTATATGCGCCCTCCTTAAAGGGCCGGATTATCTTATGAAAGATACGTAAGTTATATGGTAATGAACTTAATGATTTTTTCTAATCATGCACGTAAGAATGTGACTATAACTTTTATTGAAAATGAGAAAAGATAATAAGGTACGATTAAGTTCATAAGTGGTAATGACACGGCAGGATCTGGTATGTACTTTTTATACTTGTCCCTGTCATTTTTATGCGATTATGATCATTTCTTTATGCGTTATTTACATTCCATATTCGGTACCTATTATGCGACCCCCTTGAAGCTGCGTTAAATGCTGTAGGTTTTAGGTACCTGGGTTGGTGATCCTTGCTCTTAGGATCTCGGTTGATTTTGGGAAAAAGCTCCATTTGCTCGGAGGCTTATCTCTTGATGCAGTTTTCCACGAGGTTGTAGATTCATGTATATTCAGGGTATGGCGGGGCCTGTCCGCCACGATTGTTATGTTAAAACTCTTAGAGTGCAGTAGTCACATATTGTGGGTCGGTTTGTAAAGAAAAGGAGGCAAGCTAGCCGTTTATGTATGTCTTATCGAGCGGTAGCCTTATCGGCTAACCTGTAGATTTTATCTTTGTTGATTTATTTATAAGTTTCATGTATGTTCCGCTGATTATCTCTGATGTATACCTGTAAGGGTGCCCAGGTAGGGCACCAGTCGCGGGCCCGGGGTCGGGTCGTGACAACGTACGTACATTATTTTCAAAAGACTCCTTTCTATGTAAAACCTCAAGATACTAACACCCGTAGTATCAAGGTGTGTCTATTTTTCAAAGTAAGTTACTACACTTTTAGAAGCTCATTTCAAGCTTGAAACCAAGTAACTTCAAATTTTCACAATCTAGGCAACTAATGCCCATTAATCAAAATAGACAACTTTCTAAACCTTCCATAAAGCCGTTATAACCAACTTCCCATAAAGCCGTTATAACCCTTTATGGTTTTTAGACAATTTCATTCTTTTTATAACCAAGAGACTTATACTTAAAACCCAGTATCACAAACTTTCAAATCAAGTTTCTTAACTTTCAAAAATACTTCGAGTCTCTTAATATATAGAAAACAAGTTTCTTCTACTTTTAAACCTCAAGTAACTCACACCATTAAAACAAGTTACTTCTCTTAAATCATGTCATTTCTCCTCTTTTAAAACAATTAAGTAAATCACTCCTTTGACTCCCCTAAAGTCATTATAATGACCTTTAGGTTTTGGAACTAAGGCACTAGCTAAAAGGTTTGGAAACCACTTCCTCTTCAAGACTCTATGTACTTTAAGTAAAATACTTCCACTCTTTAAGAATCCAAACTTCACTAAGGCAATGGTTTATACAACTTACAATTTAAACATCAAAGTACAATCAAGGAAGTACATAGAACAAATTCTACTTTAGGAAATCCAAATACAACCAAGGAATGGATCATTTAAGGAGTAGGAAATACTTTCTTTATCTTAAGGAATCATGCTAGAAGAGGAGATAGTTCACATACCTTTTCGGCTAAATCAACAAGCTAAGACGAATACGCCGTACGTAGGAGTGTCAACCTATAATGGTCACAACATGTCTATTAATTCTAGTTTCTAACGTAGAATAATACTAAGTATACGGTCTCTTATTCTACGGAAAATCGGGCAGCACTTCCTTTGTTTCTACATACTTTGACACCTTTTTCAAGGCCGAATACAATAACCAACACGCCACATTTAAGGCTCAAAACAACAACCAACCAAAGGGGATTACACGCCGTACAATACGTGTAAAATTCCGCCCCACAATTCATACGAAGTAGTTTAATATTCAAGCCATTCTCGGCCAACAACATAACCAACAATTCAAAGTCTTTTCCAATCCTTTTCCAATTCCAAGTTCTAAGGTCTAACATGTTATATAGTCATAAACAACTTCAACAACTTCAATTTCCTTCTTTATACAACATGCGACGACTTAAACTAATAATCGACTTGAATTGTAATCTTAAAGCTAAACATGCTAGTTTTCGGATTAGGGTTCCAATAGTCAATACACTTATCAAACTTCATACTATATAACTCATGCTTGCTAATATCCATAGCTACAACAACAAGTAATCTTAATTACTAAAACGACAAGATTATACCTTTACAAGCCCTTAAAAATTCCAAGATTCAAAGTCGCTCCTTAGCAAATTCTTAGCTCCTTTCCTTATGTTCCAATCCTCTCCAAGCACTCCTTAGAAGCCTATGAAGAACCCATCTTCAAGTTCCAACTTCAAAGTTGAAGAACTCCTTAAGTTTCCGCCTTGCGACTAATACGAAAACGTCGTTTTTCCGAAATCTTTCTATTGAGATATCCTTACAATACCCTTAGGGACATTGGGTTAAAGTCTTGTGAACAAAGGATCAAAACTACAATTTTTTTGTGTGGGAGTGAGGTGAACCCGAGAGCATGCTAGTGAAGAACAACAATGTGTGGTTTTTGTCTAAGTGTTGGAAGACCTTGTCTTGCACTAGCTTAGTATATATAACACAATGGAGGGTTTATATTGCAACACATGAGTGGCTAGGATGAGTTTCACTAGGATCAAGCCCAAGTGGCAAGTTGACTTGGTCAATAATATCAAGCTTTGAAGACTTATCTTCTACCATGGTCAATGACCATTCTACCCTTACTAATTTCGACCAAGACCAAGTGTGGGGGTGCCACATGTCGCCCTCTCATTCGTCCATAAAATTCTGCAACCCTCGTGGGCCCCACAAAACGTAAAATTCCTCGGGTGGGCCCCACATGACCAAATCCGTAAAAATAAATTTCCATAAGGTTAAGAGTTCCATACTCTTCAAATAATGCATTTTGAGAATCCAATTCTCAACAACGAACATTTTTCCTTTCCGACGTTCGGAAGATTTTCCGCCGGAAAAACAATTCTTCCTTTCGTACTAATTTCCAAGTCTTGTGTTCCTTACGTACCTTCTCTTATACATGTCCTGGACTTACGGGGTGTAACAGTATTATAACCCTGCTAGACTTTTCGACCCTTCAAGTATAATACGCTACTCGTAGAAGTTCAACCTATAAAGGTCACAAAACGTCTATCAACCTCTAGATCTCTTCGTAGAACAATTCTAAGTACAAGGTTCCTTATTCTACGGAAAATTCGGCAGCACCTACCCCCCCCCCCCCCCCCGCAACCACATAAATCTCCTCCTCTATCAAGGCCCGCTACCAAGCCAACAACTCCAAGGAGGGGGGGGGGTTACACGTCTAACCGGACGTGTACAATTCTACTCCAAAATAATACTACAAGTCTACTGTAAATACAATTCAATTCTTAATAAACATCCTTCCATATATCTTATACTCAATTCTAAACTACTACAACATGTAATATCCAATTACAATAGAAGGACTAAGATCATTACCTCGATAAACCCAAAATTATCCAAGATTAATAAGTCGATCCTGAGCAACGTTTAGCTCCAATTCCTTACGTTCCAACCCGCTCCAAGCGACCCTTAGATGCTCCTAACCAACTCCTCTTCAAGATCCAACTCCAAAAAGTGAAGAACACTTAGGCTACAATTTGGCAATGTTTCGGCCAAGGGGTATATCTAAGGCTAGGGGTGTGAAATCCTTTCCAACTCTTGGTACACAATCTTCCTAACACCCTAAGGAAGAACACTTAAAACTTTAAGAATTTTTGGACAACTTTTGCTCAAGAAATCCAGGCAAAGCCGAGAGCACTAACAAAGGGGAACTATGTTTGTCTTGGAAATTATCACAAGTGTGGATGAAGAAGTCTTGCTATCAAGGGGGCTATTTATAGAGAATTCAAGGGCCAAGATCAAGGCAAATGTGTGGTGAGATTGGGGTACAAGTGTGGTGCCAAAAGTCTACACACGACTTGTGACAAGTGGCTAGACACTTGGCAAGCCATCAAGGACACATGGCACCTATATTTTGGCCATGCCACCTAGGGGGGGTGACACATGTCGCCCTCTCACTCGTCCAAAATATTTCATCTTCCGAAAATATCCGAAATGCCAAAAATCTCTAAAACAAAGTGGGCCCCACAAAACCGTAAATTCTCCCGTGGGTCCCACGTGACCAATTCCGGAAATAAAATTCCATAATTCTAATATAATCCAGGAAGTCCAAATACCAAATCTGGGAATCCAATTCCCATTAACGAACCTTTTTCCTTCACAAAAACCGGAAACTTTTCCGTCGAAAAATCACATCTTTCTTCCCTTCCAATATTACTGTCGTATTCTCGTACGTATGTCCTCACATACATACTCTGGAACTACGGGGTGTAACATTCTTCCCCCCTTAGAAACATTCGTCCCGAATGTTCCTTCTAAGTCTCCAAACGTACATGCGCCGGTATAGTCTTCACTACTATACTTACGAAACCAACTATGCCCCATATTGCCATAATAACATACGCGCGAAACCCAAATCCAAGCCAACGAGGAATCACCTCGAAGATGTAAAACAACACTAACTCTTTCTAGTACACGTACAATACTCCAGTCATCGCTTCAGTTTCCAAAACCTTGGAGTCACTACCTCCAACTTGGTCATCTTACTAGCCTCAAATTCCTTTAAGGCCATTCCCGGCCTTCACGATCCGATTCTAGTCGAATACATCCGCGAACTCGTCCGATGGTTACCTAAACCTGGGCCTAGAACCCTCGTGACCCTACCACCTGGAGGGACCACCTCAAACTGACCCCACCTCAATCCGGGTTGCGGGTTGACCCGCAATCTAGCCTCAACCAGACCCGCTATCGCCCAAACTCTCTCGTTCCCCGATCCGGAACATTCTTACTAATTCACGTCATGAAAGCTACCACTTCCATCTCACACTACCCATGGAATTATCCCACAATATATATCACGCATACCAAGTACTTCGACAAAGACCAACCGTAAAATCATCCACTCAAGACGGCCTTGCATCCAAGGTCCTAACTGTTATAAATTCTAAGGCTCACAATTGTCTCGTCCCCAGACTTACCCTTTTCAACCACCCATGTTTTCTAATTCACACTTAACACAATGCTATCCGTACATAGCACTCCATATGTATCTACCATGACAACATAAACCAGTCTCTTAAGGGCTGAAGATATCTCCGTAACTACTGCCTCACTTTCTCTTTGTCGCTCTAATCATAATCCTGCCCTGCAGGGCGCCTAGCTATATAAGGCGATGAACCAGCCACCGATATCGAAGGTTGAGTCTCTACATCTGTGCTACCTCTGGTTGGACAAACTCTCACCAAATGGCCCTGCTGGCCGCAAGCATAACAATCTCCCAAAATAGCATGATACCCTGAGGATCATCCTCAGCTCTCTATCCATAGAACTCTGGCGGACTGCAACTCAAGAAATCCCGAAGTCTCAGACTATCGGATTTAGGGTGAATCACTGGTACTGCCGGAACCACCGGCTCCCGTCCGTCCTCATATCTCGCCACGACCCTAGCTAGTAACTGGGCCATCTCCTTGAACTAATATCCTCGGCTCCTGGCCGTGGAACTGGAGGCTCAGGTATCGTGGCCTCAGTAGAAACTGCTGCCGCTCTAAACTCTGCTGGGGCTAGCGGCGTCATAAAACTCGTCGTCTGAAGTACTATCTCAGGTAATGACCGGGCCTGTTCCCTCGTAACCCTCTGTGTTCTACTCGTAGCTCCCTCTGCTGCCTTGTCCTTCTAGGCCCTGGTTGCCTTTCGCAGAGGCATAACTGGTACATATGAATACGCCAGAGGGAGTCCAACTTATAACACAGCTCTACGGCACGATCTCAGAGTGAGAAGAATGGAAACCGATCCTAAATATCCTGTATCCTCCTGATTATAGGTGTGGTGCACAACACGCCGATAATCAAGACTCTACTAGATACGGTCTGTAGACACTTTCAGATGATTAACTGTTCTGATACCACATTTGTCACGACCCGACCTCGGGCCCGCGACTGGTGCCTTACCCCGGGCACCCTAGTGATACAACATCAGAGAAAATCAGCGGAAATAAAAACTTAAACATGAAACAAGATATACAATAAGAAACAGGCTAACCAAAATGGTCACCTTTCTGCATATATACATAAAACCCGAACAATTATATCCTTTTACAAACCCAACCCACAACAGTACTACAGACCTCTATGAATTTTATAACAACAATGACGGGACAGGGCCCCGCCATACCCCTGAATGTACGAGAACCTACAATCTCAGGGTGTTATACCCCGTATTTCCAGAGTATGTATGTGAGGATGTACGTACATTTGTACAAACCCTAATTAGGTTAAGGATGGAATTGTGAACTTTCAACGGAAAAGATTCCGAACCTTGTGAAGGAAATTCTACGTTTTTAATATTTTAACCGATTGCGGATTTTTCCGAGAGACGAAATATTTTGGACCAATAGGAGGGCGACATGTGTCACCCTTAATTGGCATGGGTTGGACGAAAATGTTGGCCAAGTGGACAAGGTCAAATGGTCAAGTCTTGGAAGATATTTTCTTTTGGTGAGTGGGAGTTGGTAGGGGCGTTTTTTTGGGCAAGTGGGAGGCTTGCCTTGGACGATTTTTGTGTGCTAGTGGAAGCCACATGGCTCTTTGTTGTGGGGGACATATGTCCCAATGTTGTGGTGGACATATGTCCCAAGGTTATGGTGGACACTTGGGTGGAAGACCTCTTTCTTCACATGGATCCAAATCTACACCATCCATTTTTTTTGATCTAGACCATTGGTGGTTCTATAAATACCCCTCAAGTGCAAGACTAAATCTTCATCCCTTAAACATTTTCCAAGTCTCAAAGTCCCTCTCCCCCTCTTGAAAGCTCTCGTCCAAGCTCCCCCTCCCCCTTTGTGAGGCCCTCGGCCGAAACCCCCCCTTTCCTAGTGTTCTCGTGAAATACCCCCCCCCCCCCTTGGTAGAAAAGTATTCCCCTAGTATTGTTACTATTCCAAAATACCTTGGCCCAAATACCTTGTAGTATTCCAAAGTCACCTCTATACTAAAAGCCCAAAAATACTATTTTATATCCATTAGTCACAAAACGAAACCCTGGGGAAAATCTTCATAGTTGGTTGAAGTAATTAGTAGAAGTTGTGTAGAACTTCTAAGGGTTTCTTGGAGCGAATTGGAGCGTTCAGAATAGGAGCTAAACCTTGCTCAGGATCGACATATATCTTGGAAAAATTTGGGCTTATCGAGGTAAATAATCTTGTCCTTCTATTGTAATTGGAGATTACATATTGTAGAAGTGTAGAATTGAGTATAAGTTATATACAAGGAAGGTATATAAGTAGAGAATTAAACTGTACTTACATAGGACTGTATTTACTGAGACTTGTGTAATTTGACTGTAGGAAGTCACGCCCAATTTTCCGTAGAATAAGGAATCTTGTATATAGAATTATTCTATAGAGTAGTCTAGACGTTGATAGACTTATATGACTGTTATAGGTTGAAGTACTGCGAGTAGCGTATTCTACTCGAAGGGTGGAAAAGGCTAGCAGGATTACAGTACTTTGGAGCTATTTGCTAATTGTCGATAATCGTCGCGAGGTATGTGATTCTTCCTATCCTCTTGAGCATGATATTTTAAAAGAATATAATTAGTACGGTAGACGTACGTGTGTTAACTGAACGTGGTTTTACTTCGATTTTTTTTTACTTGAGTTTTAAATAATAAGAATCTTGAAGTATTTCAAAAGAATTAAGAATCGTTTTTGAAAGAAGAGTAATAGTTGGTTTTGAAAGCTTAAGATTTATACTAGCTTTATGGGAAGTTAGGTATAACGACTTAAGAGAGATAAAAAGAATGGTTTATTGATTTTAGAAGTTAAGAGACTTGATCTTAAAAGATAAGAGACTTGACTTAATTGAATTGATACGAATTTTGTTAAAAAGTGTGAAACCTCATTCGTGAGTAATGAGTACTTGGTTTTTAAAGAATAATGTTTTACTGATTTCGGAAACGAGAATAAGTATCGAACGAACCACTGCAGCGTTAATAAAGGAAAATGTATTGACAATAATTAATTAATATTAAAACCAGTAGAAACCTCCATCTGCATAGAAGCTAAGATAAGACAAAATTGTATTACATTTCCTAGATCATGGCTGCTTTAATAAGATTGTTATAAACAAGAATAACCTACTCACACATAAGGCATACGTTACTCAATTGTTTTAAAAGAGATTACGTTATTTGATTAAGACTATGAACTATGAAATCTTTCGAAACTAAAAGACTTGAGTATTTGAAATTAGGCAACTTGAACTTTTGGAAAAGAATGTTGTTACTTGACTTTAAAAAGGAAAGCATGGTATTGTCTTAATCTGTCTTAAAAGAGCGTTTAAATGTTATGGTCGATTCTATACCGCGTTCATGGGATAAACAGGGAATGTATTTCACACGATACCGCGTTCATGGGATGAACCGGGAATGTATTTCACTCGACCGCGTTCATGGGATGAACCGGGAATGTATTTCACTCGACACCGCGTTCATGGGATGAACCGGGAATGTATTTCACTCGACACCGCGTTCATGGGATGAACCGGGAATGTATTTCACTCGACACCGCATTCATGGGATGAACCGGGAATGTATTTCACTCGAAACCGCGTTCATGGGATGAACTGGGAATGTATTTCACACGATACCGAGTTCATGAGATGAACCGGGAATGTATTTCACACGATACCGAGTTCATGGGATAAACCGGGAATGTATTCCACACGATTCGATACCGAGTCCATGAGATGGACCGGGAATGTATTCCATATGATCCGACACCGAGTCCATGAGATGGGCCGAGACATGTTATATGTATCACACGATTTATACCTAGACTGCCGGCAGTGAGGAAGGAGTTCCACGGGCATGAGGGATGACTTTGAGGGCGTGAGTCCCTGACTTGACATGACTGCTTTTATGTTATGAACTGTAGTTTTGTTATCATATATGTCTTCTGTTTTTATATAGACTATTATGATTTCATTTTTCAGTATTTTCAGTTTCACATACTTGGTACTGTTATCGACCTCCCCGGGGCTGCGTCATGCCGCAGGTAGAGGTACACGATTGTTGATTGTTATACCGTATTTCAGTATGTACGTGGGACGACGAGAAATTTTCGAACTTCTTTAGGCTTGGCGAATTCTTTTGTGCACAACACGGTTGCTAGAGTCGTTTCGACGAAACGTTTTCACAGCTTTCGTAGGGGAATTTCCGGCTATGTCATTTATAATTTTTGCGGATTTTTCCGAGAGACGAAACATTTTGGACCAACAAGAGGGCGACACTTGTCACCCTCTAATTGGTGAAGGTGGACGGACGAAAGTGGGAGGGTTGGCACGTTTTTGTTGCATTATTTTTGGTCAAGGAGTTGGTAGGATATTTTGGGTAGATGGATAAGGTTGCACATGGCTTAATCTTGACCTTACACTTGCCTAACACTTGGATGGATCTTGACCATTGGTTGGCCTTCACTTGACCTATAAATACCCCCTTAGTTGATGA
This sequence comes from Przewalskia tangutica, assembly GCA_029844215.1. Classification (NCBI taxonomy): domain Eukaryota; kingdom Viridiplantae; phylum Streptophyta; class Magnoliopsida; order Solanales; family Solanaceae; genus Przewalskia; species Przewalskia tangutica. The sequence continues at coordinate 75,591,484 of CM056727.1, forward strand.
ACTTTCTTCATCCAAAACTTGAGCAATCTAGCTAAGTCTCAAAATACTCCCTCTCCCTTGAAGCTTTCGTCCACCACACCCCTCTCCCCCCCTCTTGAAGGCCCTCGGCCGAGCCCCCCCCTTGCCTAGTGGCTCTAGCCGAGAGCAACCCCCCCTAGCCTAGTTGTGCTAGTCAAAATACTACCCCCCCTTGGTAGAAATGTATTCTACAAGTATCGTTATAATGCCCAAAATACTTTAGCCAAATACCTTGTAGTACTTTCCAAAGTACCCTTTATACGAAGCCCGGAAAATACTATTATACTTTCCTTTAGCCACTAAACGAAACCCTAAGGAAAAATCTTCACCCGTAGTTGAAGTATTAAGTAGAAGTTGTGTAGACACTTCTAAGGGTTTCTTGGAGCGTTTTGGGAGCGCACGGAGTAGGAGCTAAACCTTGTTCAGGAACGACATATAAAATCTGATAATTTTGGGCTTATCGAGGTAAACATTCTTGACCTTCATTGTAATTGAAATTACATGTTGTTGGAATATATAGTTGAAGTATACTATATATAGAATGAACATTATAAGCGTGCAATGTCTTTTGACTTAAGCCTCAATAATACTTACGGCAATGTCTTGCGACTTAAGCACAATTTAAATAAGAGAATCGAATCGTAATTACATAGGGTCAGACATGGAGACTTGTGTAGCATTCTTGTGTAGTAGAATTGTACACGTCCGGTTAGACGTTAACAGCACTTGGTGGGCGTGGTAGTCGGCCTCGATAGAGGAGGAGATTTACGCTGTTGCGGGGGGGGGAGGTGCTGCCGAATTTTCTGTAGAATATTCTACGTCGGGATCTAAAGATATTAATAGGCGCTTTGTGGCCTCTATAGGTTGTAGTACTACGTGTGGAGTGATCTGCTTGACTGAGAGTGTCGCCGACGGTTTGAGGTACTTGGAGCGTTTTGCTATTAGTCGATAATCGTCGCGAGGTATGTGGACCTCTTCCTATCTCTCTAGCATGATATGTGTGAACTATGTAGTACGGTGAGCGATACATGTGCTAAATGTATTTGATTGATTTAAAACATAAAGTGTTATAACGGCTTTATGGGAAGTTGGTTATAATAGCTTTATGTGGATAAGCACATACTTTGTGGTTTTTAAAAAGGTAACTGATTTGAATAATAACTGGCTTGATATGTGTTAATAAAGAACTTAAAGCATTTCAAAAGATTTATGAATCGTTTTGAAAGAATGAGTATTACTTGGTTTTGAAAGCTTAAGAGTTATACTAGCTTTATGGGAAGTTAGGTATAACGGCTTAAGAATGTTTCTTGATTTGGAAATCGAATGTGTATCGACAAACCACCGCGGCGTTAATAAAAGGAAAATGTATTGACTAATGAAGTATTATTAAAACCAAGAGAAACCTCCATCCGCATAGAAGCTAAGATGAGACAAAATGATATTACATTTCCTAGATCATGGTCGCTTAATAAGATTGATTATAAACAAGAATAACCTACTCACTTATAAGACATAGGTTTCTCAAAACGTTTAAAGGAGAATTATGTTTTAAAGGATTTAAAACTATGAACTACGAAACCTTTTTCTAAAATGAGAAACTTGAGCATTCGAAATTAGGCAAACTTGAACGTTTGGAAAATAAGGTTGTCACTTGATTTTACAAAGGAAAGCATTTTGGTTTACTTAACAATGTTAGTCACTCAATTTTATACTACGGGTATCGGGTGACCTTTGTAAAAGAAATGGATCTTAAAAGGAATTTAACGGACGTAGTACTTTAAGGTTAAAAATCCGGACTTTGACTTAAAATGAAAGTACCTTGAGTCGTGTGTAACTTGCTTATACTTGTTGTTATGAAACTTGACCATGTTACGTGTGATAGCCTTGTTGTGCAAGTACTGTGTTCTACTCGACTACCGGTTCATCCGGGAATGTATTTCACTTGAGGACCGGTTCATCCGGGAATGTATTTCACTTGAGGACCGGTTCATCCGGGAATGTATTTCACTTGAGGACCGGTTCATCCGGGAATGTATTTCACTTGAGGACCGGTTCATCCGGGAATGTATTTCACTTGATTACCGGTTCATCCGGGAATGTATTTCACTTGATGACCGGTTCATCCGGGAATGTATTTCACTTGATGACCGGTTCATCCGGGAATGTATTTCACTTGAGGACCGGTTCATCCGGGAATGTATTTCACTTGATTACCGGTTCATCCGGGAATGTATTTCACTTGATGACCGGTTCATCCGGGAATGTATTTCACTTGATTACCGGTTCATCCGGGAATGTATTTCACTTGATGACCGGTTCATCCGGGAATGTATTTCACTTGACTACCGGTTCATCCGGGAATGTATTCCACTCGACTACCGGCCATGGGATGAGCCGGAATGTATTCCACCCTTTTCTATATTGGGTCCATAAGATGGGCCGAGACCTGTTATACGATTTGTACCTAGACTGCCGGCAGTGAGGAAGGAGTTCCACGGGCATGAGGGATGACTTTTAGGGCGTGAGCCCCTGACTTGACATGACTGCTCTTATGTTGTGAACTGTAGTTTGGTTATCATACATGTCTCCTGCTTTATAGACTATTATGATTTCATTTACTGATTTTTCTGATTTCACATACTTGGTACTGCAGATCGACCTCCTTGGGCCGCGTCATGCCGCAGTAAAGGTACATCGATCGCCGATCCCCGCTTATAGGATCACATTTCGTGTTGGGAAGCTCCGTTCCTTCTGAGGCTTATCTTTGTATGTTACCCGAGTCAGTAGATTCTTGTACATTCTGTGGTATGGCGGCCCCGTCCGTCATAGCCGTTGTAAAAATCTTAGAGGTGCAGAGTAATTGTTGTTGTGGTTTGTAAAAGGATAACTGTCGGGTATTTTATGTATATATGATGAAGGCAATCGCTTTGGTTGACTGTTTATTTATCTTTTCTCTTAATTCATGTTCGTGTTTTTATTTCCGTGATTTTTCTCGATGTTGTATCACTAGGGTGCCCGGTAGGCACGATCACGCCCGTTCGGTCGTGACAAAAGTGGTATCGAGCGATTAGTCCTCGGAAAGTGTCTACGACTGTCTAGTAGTCTTGATTATCGGTGTTGTGCACCACATCTATAATCGTGAGGTCAGGACATTTAGGATCGTTCCCATCCTTCTCATTCTGAGATCGTGCCTTAGAGTTGTGTGATAAATTGGACCCCTCTGACGTATTCCTTTCCTTTACCAGTTATGCCTCCGCGTAAGGCAACCCAGGCCCAGATGGGCAAGGCAGTCGAGGAGTCGTTAGTGAGATACGAGGGAGCACGAGGCGCAGCCCGGTCAATACCGAGACAAGCTTCCGACGGCGGGTTTCGCGACGCCAAAGACCAAAGAGTTAGAGCGCAGCAGTTGGCTGCCGAGACTACAGACTGAGCCTCGTCCCCCACACCGGGCCGATGAGACGGGTACAAGGAGATGGCGCCATCGCCGTGGTCGTGGCGATATGAGGATAGGTCGGACGCACTGCCCAAATTTCAAAGAGCACCGTAGTTCACCCCGAGCGCATTTGAGGCTACGGACTTCGAGTCAGAGCCTCCGGTGTTCTATGGATCGAGCCGAGGACGACCGTGAGTTTATCCGACAACTACAGGATCATGAGAGTGATCGAGCCTCGAGGCGTAGTCGGTGGTATTGGTTCGCATCACCGCGTGATACCGCAGCTTGATCGGTTTGATTCGGAGCTGCCCCGGGAAGAGCATGCACTTCCAGCATTTGGGACGAGTTCTCGAAGGCATTTCTTGCACATTTCTTGCCTCCACGGATGAGGCTCGCCGGCATGATTTTTGACGCTGAGGCGGGGCGCGGACGGTTAGAGAGTACAATGTGGAGTTCGACTCATTAGCTCGGTATGTTCCCGCCAGAGTAGCAGAATATGGAGGACAGAGTACACCGCCACGCCACCGGGCCGACGATTACTGGCAGAGGCTTGTACGGTGTAGCTCTTCACCGCATGGACATTGCCCGCACGCAAGCTCATGCACTAGGGTGTGAGGCACGAGAGGTCGACGGAATGACCGAGATCGCAGAAGAGGCGAGCAGCGAGGTCCTTTGGTAACTTTCGAGGCGACCGCCTCGCCAGTTAGCCTAGTTATGTACCTCCGCCAAGACTGAGTGGTCCTCCTCGCCGGACGCTCAGGGTATTCGGAGCTGGTCGAGCTCCGGGCTTCAGTTCACGAGTTTACGTGAGTGCTAGCGCCAGGATTCATGCCCTCGGTGCACGATGTGGCAAACATCATCCCGGAATGTCGTCTTTTATCGGTGCTTGTTTCACTGCGCCGTCGTGGCCATGTGGACGAGATCGTGCTTATAGAGAGGTACCGCAGCTGGCGCCTCACCGGATCGATGGCGTGTTCATCGCTTTCTACATGCATGCTGCAGGCGCACTTATGATTAGAGTGGAGCGGTAGCTTCGTGTATATCATAACCATCTAGAGGCTTGTATGTTTTGATGTTATGTTAATGTGTTAAGTGTTATGTTCGGATAGCTTTGTGCTAAAATGTGATTTAGGAACCTGGTTGGAGAAAAGGGGGTAAGCCTGGGGGTGAGAAAATGATGAACCTTAGAATATTACAGTTGAGACCTTAGATGTAAGGCCGTCTTGAGTACATGATTTTGCGAGTGATCCTTGTCAGAGTGCATTTTATGCCTAGAATGTATTGTGTGATAAGTCCCTGGGTTGGGTAAATGAAAGCGGTATCTTTCATGATGTGATTTAGCAAGGTTGTTCGGATCGAGAAACGAGAGTCGGCGTGACAGAGGCTCGCCGAGGACGTGTTGCGTGTCAACCCGTGAGCCGGAATGAGGTGGGGTCAGCTGCGGGTGCCGCCAGCGGTAGGGCCACGAGGGTGCTAGGCCCAAGTTTAGATGACCATCGATGAGTTCGTGGATATGTTCGACTGGCGGTCGTGAAGGCGGAAGTGGCCTTAAGGAAGATTGAGGCTAGTAAGATAACCAAGTTGGAGGTGGTGACTCTAAGGTTTGGAGAACTGAAGCGATAACTGAAGTGTGGTACGTATACTGGAAGAGTTCAAGAGTTCGAGAAGAGTACGACGAGTAAGGGTAGAGGTGAGCATGTATTGCGAGCATAGATATGATCATTTCTTGTAAAGGGAGAAGGTGCGAAGGATGTATATTTTAGACCTCAGGAATCGCATGCGATCAAGACTATTTGTTGGGTCGCGGAGTGACACTAGAACCTCGCAACAAAGTGACAAAAGTTTGTGATGTTAGAGGTGTTTCCCTCGTGGACTTGGATATAAGTATTTGCGTGCATGTGTTGGTTCGTGGCCAGTTGTGGCGTTGGCAACCTATTAGAAGAACTTTATCGTTATTCGTCTTGAGAAGGAACATTCGGGACGAATGTTTCTAAGGAGGGGAGAATGTTATACCTCGTATTTCCAGAGTATGTACGTGGGACGACGAGAAATTTCGAACTTCTTTAGGCTTGGCCGAATTCTTTTTGTGCACAACACCCGGTTAGAGTCGTTTTTCGAAGAAACCTTTTCAAAACTTTAGTAGGGGAATTTCCGGCTATGTCATTTATAATTTTTGCGGATTTTTCCGAGAGACGAAACATTTTGGACCAACAAGAGGGCGACACTTGTCACCCTCTAATTGGTGAAGGTGGACGGACGAAAGTGGGAGGGTTGGCACGTTTTTGTTGCATTATTTTTGGTCAAGGAGTTGGTAGGATATTTTGGGTAGATGGATAAGGTTGCACATGGCTTAATCTTGACCTTACACTTGCCTAACACTTGGATGGATCTTGACCATTGGTTGGCCTTCACTTGACCTATAAATACCCCCTTAGTTGATGAACTTTCTTCATCCAAAACTTGAGCAATCTAGCTAAGTCTCAAAATACTCCCTCTCCCTTGAAGCTTTCGTCCACCACACCCCTCTCCCCTCAAGGCCCTACGAGCCCCTGCTGCCAGTGGCTCTGGCCGAGAGCAAACCCCTAGCCTAGTTGTGCTAGTCAAAATACTACCCCCTTGGTAGAAATGTATTCTACAAGTATCGTTATAATGCCCAAAATACTTTAGCCAAATACCTTGTAGTACTTTCCAAAGTACCTTTATCTAAGCCCTAAAATACTATTATACTTTCCTTTAGCCACTAAACGAAACCCTAAGGAAAAATCTTCACCGTAGTTGAAGTATTAAGTAGAAGTTGTGTAGACACTTCTAAGGGTTTCGAGCGCTTTGGGAGCGCTGAGTAGGAGCTAAACCTTGTTCAGAACGACATATAAACTCGGATAATTTTGGGCTTATCGAGGTAAACATTCTTGACCTTCATTTGTAATTGGAAATTACATGTTGTTGGAATATATAGTTGAAGTATACTATATATAGAATCAACATTATAAGCGCGGCAATGTCTTTTGACTTAAGCTCGAATAATACTTACGCAATGTCTTGCGACTTAAGCTCGAATTTAAATAAGAGAACCGAATCGTAATTACATAGATCAGACATATGAGACTTGTGTAGCATTCTTGTGTAGTAGAATTGTACACGCCCGGTTAGGCGTGTTAACCCCGCGGTTGGCTTGGTAGCCACCGATAGAAGAGGAGATTTACGCTGTTGCGGGGGGGGGAGGTGCTGCCGAATTTTCTGTAGAATATTCTACGTCGGGATCTAAAGGTATTAATAGGCGCTTTGTGGCCTCTATAGGTTGTAGTACTACGTGTGGAGTGATCTGCTTGACTGAGAGTGTCGCCGACGGTTTGAGGTACTTGGAGCGTTTTGCTATTAGTCGATAATCGTCGCGAGGTATGTGGACCTCTTCCTATCTCTCTAGCATGATATGTGTGAACTATGTAGTACGGTAGACGTACATGTGCTAAATGTATTTGATTGATTTAAAACATAAAGTGTTATAACGGCTTTATGGGAAGTTGGTTATAATAGCTTTATGTGGATAAGCACATACTTTGTGGTTTTTAAAAAGGTAACTGATTTGAATAATAACTGGCTTGATATGTGTTAATAAAGAACTTAAAGCATTTCAAAAGATTTATGAATCGTTTTGAAAGAATGAGTATTACTTGGGTTTTGAAAGCTTAAGAGTTATACTAGCTTTATGGGAAGTTAGGTATAACGCTTAAGAATGTTTTATCGATTTGGAAATCAGAATGTGTATCGACAAACCACTGCAGCGTTAATAAAAGGAAAATGTATTGACTAATGAAGTATTATTAAAACCAGTAGAAACCTCCATCCGCATAGAAGCTAAGATGAGACAAAATGATATTACATTTCCTAGATCATGGCTGCTTAATAAGATTGATTATAAACAAGAATAACCTACTCACTTATAAGACATAGGTTTCTCAAAACGTTTAAAGGAGAATTATGTTTTAAAGGATTTAAAACTATGAACTACGAAACCTTTTTCTAAAATGAGAAACTTGAGCATTCGAAATTAGGCAAACTTGAACGTTTGGAAAATAAGGTTGTCACTTGATTTTACAAAGGAAAGCATTTTGGTTTACTTAACAATGTTAGTCACTCAATTTTATACTACGGGTATCGGGTGACCTTTGTAAAAGAAATGGATCTTAAAAGGAATTTAACGGACGTAGTACTTTAAGGTTAAAAATCCGACTTTGACTTAAAATGAAAGTACCTTGAGTCGTGTGTAACTTGCTTATACTTGTTGTTATGAAACTTGACCATGTTACGTGTGATAGCCTTGTTGCAAGTGCATCGTGTTCTACTCGACTACCGGTTCATCCGGAATGTATTTCACTTGAGGACCGGTTCATCCGGAATGTATTTCACTTGAGGACCGGTTCATCCGGCAATGTATTTCACTTGAGGACCGGTTCATCCGGGAATGTATTTCACTTGAGGACCGGTTCATCCGGGAATGTATTTCACTTGATTACCGGTTCATCCGGGAATGTATTTCACTTGATGACCGGTTCATCCGGGAATGTATTTCACTTGAGGACCGGTTCATCCGGGAATGTATTTCACTTGAGGACCGGTTCATCCGGGAATGTATTTCACTTGATTACCGGTTCATCCGGAAATGTATTTCACTTGATGACCGGTTCATCCGGGAATGTATTTCACTTGATTACCGGTTCATCCGGGAATGTATTTCACTTGATGACCGGTTCATCCGGAATGTATTTCACTTGACTACGGCTCATCCGGAATGTATTCCACTCGACCACGGCCATGGGATGAACCGGGAATGTATTCCACCCTTTTCTATATTGGGTCCATAAGATGGGCCGAGACCTGTTATACGATTTGTACCTAGACTGCCGGCAGTGAGGAAGGAGTTCCACGGGCATGAGGGATGACTTTTAGGCGAGCCCTGACTTGACATGATCGCTTTATGTTGTGAATCGTAGTTTGGTTATCATACATGTCTCTGCTTTATAGACTATTATGATTTCATTTACGATTTTTACGCTTTCACATACTTGGTACTGCCAGATCGACTCTTCGGGGCCGCGTTCATGCCGCAGTAAAAGGTACATCGATCGTCGATCCCCGCTTATAGATCACATTTCAGCGTGTTGGAAGCTCCGTTCCTTCGAGGCTTATCTTTTGGTATGTTACCCGAGTCCGTAGATTCTGTACATTCGTGGGTATGGCGGGCCCCGTCCCGTCATAGCCATTGTAAAAATCTTAGAGGTCTCAGAGTAGCATGGGCTGTGGTTTGTAAAAGGATAATCGTCGGTATTTTATGTATATATGATGGCGCAAATCGCTTGTTGACTCGCTTATTTATCTTTTCTCTTAATTCATGTTCGTGTTTTTATTTCCGCTGATTTTTCTCACGATGTTGTATCACTAGGGTGCCCGGTAAGGCACCACCACGCCCGGTTCGGTCGTGACATTGATCTCGCCATAGGATCACGCCAACAGATTGGGAAGCTCCGCTTTCTCGAGGCTTATCTTTTGCATGTTTCTCGAGTTGTAGGTTCTTGTACATTCGTGGTATGGCGGCCCCGTCCCGTCATAGTTGTTATAACATTCTTAGGTCTGTAGTAATCGTTGTGGCGTGTTTGTAAAAGGGATGTAATTGTTCAAACATGTATATATACGCCAAAAGGCGATCTTTTCGGATAAACTGCTCATTCTATATTGTTTCTTGTCTTGTTTTATATTCCGCGTTACTCGATGTATGTCTACTTGGGTGCCCGTAAGGCACGACCACGCCCGGTTCGGTCGTGACAAAAGTGGTATCGAGCGATTAATCTCTGAAAGTGTCTACAGACCGTGTCTAGTAGAGTCTTGATTATCGATGTGTTGTGCACCACATCTATAATCAGGAGGCTGCAGGATATTTAGGATTGGTTTCCATTCTTCTCATTCTGAGATCGTGCCTTAGAGCTGTGTTATAAGTTGGACCCCTCTGACGTATTTCATTTTTACCAGTTATGCCTCCGCGCAAGGCAACCCGGGACCAGATGGGCAAGACAACCGAGGGAGCTGCTAGTAGGATATAGAGGAGTACGAGGGCGCAGGCCCGGTCATTACCTGAGATAGTGCTTCAGACGGCGAGTTTTGCGACGCCGCCTTCAAATTTAGAGCCGCAGCAGCGGGTGCCGAGACCATCAGACTGAGCCTCAGCCCCACACCGGAGAAGAGGAGTTGGGTACAAAGAGATGGCCCGCCATCGCCGTGATCGTGGGCTGCATACGAGGATAAGATGGATGCAGCAGTTCCAGTTCCAATAGTACCCATGGTTCACCCGAGATCAGATAGTTTGAGGCTACGGGACTTTCTGAGTTGTATCCCGCCAGAGTTCTACGGGTAGAGGCCTGAGGATGATCCGCAGGAGTTCATCCGATTCTATGGATCATGAGAGTGATCAAGGCTTCGGAGACCGAGTCGGTGGTCTTAGGTTCGCATCGGCTGCGTCTTACTGCAGTCGACTGGTTTGATTCGTGGGAGCTGTCCCGGGGAGAGTATGCACTTCCAGCCGTATGGGACGAGTTCTCAGGGGCATTTCTTGCCTCCACAGATGAGAAGGGCTCGGGCCGACAGATTTTTGACGTTGAGGCAGACCGGGCGTACGGTTCGGGAGTACAACGTGGAGTTCGACTCATTGGCTCGGTATGTCCCCGCATTAGTAGCCGACATGGAGGACAGAGTGTACCGCTACGTCACCGGGCTCGATGACTACTTGGCAGAGGCTTGTTCGGGTGTAGCTCTTCAGCCGGGCATGGACATTGCCCGCATGCAGGCTTATGCACTTGGGTGTGAGGAGCGAAGAGGTTGACGGAATGACCGAGATCAACAGAAGAGGGCCAGGACAGCAGGGTCCTTTGGTAACTTTCGAGGCGGACCGCCTCAGCAACAGGCTAATTATGTACCTCCGCCAGGACAGAGTGGTCCTCCGCCTTCGGGACGTTCGGTATTCGAGCTGGTCGAGCTCCGTGGCTTCGTTTACGAGATATACGGGTTCTAGCCGCCAGGATTCATGTCCCTCAGTGCACGATGTGGCGTGCATCATCCCGGGAATGTCGTCTTTATCGGGTGCTTGTTTCACTGCGGCCGTCGTGGCCATGTGACAAGAGCGTGCTCATAGGAGAATACAGGCAGAATGACGAGCCACGGTCGATGGCAGGTTCATCGCCTTCTATAGCTATGCGCCTGGCAGGGCAGGATTAGGATTAAAGCGACTAAGGAAAAATGAAGCAAATGATACATGTATATTCTTACCCCTCTAGAGGCTAGTATGCGTTGATGTTATGATGAAGTGCTAAGTATTATGTTCAGATAACATTATGTTAAAATTGTGTTTAGAAAACATGGTTAGTTAGAAGGGTAAGATTGGGGGACAGGTAAATTGTGAGCCTTAGAATATTATACGTAGAGACCTTAGATGCGAGGCCATCTTGAGTAAAAGATTTATTTTTATGTTTGACCTTTATCGGGGTGCATAGTATACGTGGGATATATTTGTGTGATAAGTCCCTGAGTGGTATGAAATAAAAGAGGGTAGTTGAGCTAAGAAGACCACTAGGTTTTCGTGACTTAATTGGTGAGATTGTTCCGGATCGGGAAACAAGAGCTTGGCGCGATAAATGGGTCGGGTTGAGGCCAGATTGCGGGTCAACCCGCAGCCCGGTTTGAAGTAAGGAAAGATTGTGGTGGTCCCGCTTTGTGTTAGGGTCACGAGGGTGTTAGGCCCAAGTTTAGTTAACCATCGTACGAGTTCGCGGATGCGTTCGACCAGTAGTCGGGCCGATGGGGTCAGCCCATCTTGTCTTTCAGTCAGGACTGTTTACTCGGCAGAGGGTTATGCGAGATGTTATATATCAGGAAGGTTGTAAGGCTGCACGAGGTTCCTACTCTTACTTTATGACAGGCAGTGGAGCCCAGTTTACGGCTATTTCTTTTTATGGAGGTTTTACCAGGCGAGGTTAGGAACTCAGGTGAGTCTCAGTATTGCATTCACCCTCGGGCCGGTGTTTTTGATTTCAGGGGTAGCAGCGAGGATTATGTGCCTCTTGTTGAGTGAGTATCATTATAGCTACCATTTCAGTATTTCGGATGTCGCCTTATGAAGCCTTGTATGGGCGGTAGTGTAGGTTGCCGGTCGATTGGTTCGATGTTGGCAAGGTTCGAATTGTTGGTTCATACTTGATTCAGCAGAGTGTGGATAAGGTGGAACTTATCCAAAAGAAGTTATTGGCGACTCGAGTCAGCGTAAGTCGCGGATAGTCGGCGTCGACACTTGGAGTTCAGGTCGACGGTGGGAGCTTTCGTGATGTTAGAGGTGATTCCTCGTTGTCTTGGATTAGAGTTTTGCGCATGTGTTGTATTGTGGCCATGTGTGGCATTTGCAAACTGTTTATATGAGGAACTTTATCGTTATCGGTCTTGAGAAGGAACATTCAGGACGAATGTTTCTAAGGAGGGGAGAATGTTATACCCCGTATTTCCAGAGTATGTATGTGAGGACGTACGTACATTTGTACAAACCCTAATTAGGTTAAGGATGGAATTGTGAACTTTCAATGGAAAAGATTCCGAACCTTGTGAAGGAAATTCTACGTTTTTAATATTTTAACCGATTGCGGATTTTTCCGAGAGACGAAATATTTTGGACCAATAGGAGGGCGACATGTGTCACCCTTAATTGGCATGGGTTGGACGAAAATGTTGGCCAAGTGGACAAGGTCAAATGGTCAAGTCTTGGAAGATATTTTCTTTTGGTGAGTGGGAGTTGGTAGGGGCGTTTTTTTGGGCAAGTGGGAGGCTTGCCTTGGACGATTTTTGTGTGCTAGTGGAAGCCACATGGCTCTTTGTTGTGGGGGACATATGTCCCAATGTTGTGGTGGACATATGTCCCAAGGTTATGGTGGACACTTGGGTGGAAGACCTCTTTCTTCACATGGATCCAAATCTACACCATCCATTTTTTTTGATCTAGACCATTGGTGGTTCTATAAATACCCCTCAAGTGCAAGACTAAATCTTCATCCCTTAAACATTTTCCAAGTCTCAAAGTCCTCTCCCTCTTGAAAGCTCTCGCCCAAGCTCCTCCCCTTTGTGAGGCCCTCTACGAAACCCCCTTTCCTAGTGTTCTCGTGAAATACCCCTTGGTAGAAAAGTATTCCCCTAGTATTGTTACTATTCCAAAATACCTTGGCCCAAATACCTTGTAGTATTCCAAAGTCACCTCTATACTAAAAGCCCAAAAATACTATTTTATATCCATTAGTCACAAAACGAAACCCTGGGGAAAATCTTCATAGTTGGTTGAAGTAATTAGTAGAAGTTGTGTAGAACTTCTAAGGGTTTCTTGGAGCGAATTGGAGCGTTCAGAATAGGAGCTAAACCTTGCTCAGGATCGACATATATCTTGGAAAAATTTGGGCTTATCGAGGTAAATAATCTTGTCCTTCTATTGTAATTGGAGATTACATATTGTAGAAGTGTAGAATTGAGTATAAGTTATATACAAGGAAGGTATATAAGTAGAGAATTAAACTGTACTTACATAGGACTGTATTTACAGTAGACTTGTGTAATTTGACGGGTAGGGAAGTGCTGCCCAATTTTCCGTAGAATAAGGAATCTTGTATATAGAATTATTCTATAGAGTAGTCTAGACGTTGATAGACTTATATGACTGTTATAGGTTGAAGTACTGCGAGTAGCGTATTCTACTCGAAGGGTGGAAAAGGCTAGCAGGATTACAGTACTTTGGAGCTATTTGCTAATTGTCGATAATCGTCGCGAGGTATGTGATTCTTCCTATCCTCTTGAGCATGATATTTTAAAAGAATATAATTAGTACGGTAGACATACGTGTGTTAACTAAACGTGGTTTTACTTCGATGTCTTTTGACTTGAGTTTTAAATAATAAGAATCTTGAAGTATTTCAAAAGAATTAAGAATCGTTTTTGAAAGAAGAGTAATAGTTGGTTTTGAAAGCTTAAGAATTATACTAGCTTTATGGGAAGTTAGGTATAACGACTTAAGAGAGATAAAAAGAATTATTTATTGATTTTAGAAGTTAAGAGACTTGATCTTAAAAGATAAGAGACTTGACTTAATTGAATTGATATGAATTTTGTTAAAAAGTGTGAAACCTCATTCGTGAGTAATGAGTACTTGGTTTTTAAAGAATAATGTATACTGATTTCGGAAACGAGAATAAGTATCGAACGAACCACTGCAGCGTTAATAAAGGAAAATGTATTGACAATAATTAATTTATATTAAAACCAGTAGAAACCTCCATCTGCATAGAAGCTAAGATAAGACAAAATTGTATTACATTTCCTAGATCATGGCTGCTTTAATAAGATTGTTATAAACAAGAATAACCTACTCATACATAAGGCATACGTTACTCAATTGTTTTAAAAGAGATTACGTTATTTGATTAAGACTATGAACTATGAAATCTTTCGAAACTAAAAGACTTGAGTATTTGAAATTAGGCAACTTGAACTTTTGGAAAAGAATGTTGTTACTTGACTTTAAAAAGGAAAGCATGGTATTGTCTTAATCTGTCTTAAAAGGGCGTTTAAATGTTATGGTCAATTTTATACCGCGTTCATGGGATGAACCGGGAATGTATTTCACACGATACCGCGTTCATGGGATGAACCGGGAATGTATTTCACTCGATACCGCGTTCATGGGATGAACCGGGAATGTATTTCACTCGACACAGCGTTCATGGGATGAACCGGGAATGCATTTCACTCGACACCGCGTTCATCGGATGAACCGGGAATGTATTTCACTCGACACCGCGTTCATGGGATGAACCGGAAATGTATTTCACACGATACCGAGTTCATGAGATGAACCGGGAATGTATTTCACACGATACCGAGTTCATGGGATGAACCGGGAATGTATTCCACACGATTCGATACCGAGTCCATGAGATGGACCGGGAAAGTATTCCATACGATCATACACCGAGTCCATGAGATGGGCCGAGACATGTTATACGTATCACACGATTTATACCTAGACTGCCGGCAGTGAGGAAGGAGTTCCACGGGCATGAGGGATGACTTTGAGGGCGTGAGTCCCTGACTTGACATGACTGTTTTTATGTTGTGAACTGTGGTTTTGTTATCATACATGTCTCCTGTTTTATTTTAGACTGTTATGATGGAAGCATACTCATGGGCCACCCAACGTGTCAGTATGTCCAAAGCAAATAACAAGATAACACTCCTAATGGAAGCATACCCGTAGGCCACCCATCGTGTCAGTATGTCCAAAAGGATCGATATAGTGGAAGCATACCCGTGGGCCTCCCATCGTGTCAGTATGTCCATCAATCAACCAGATAGCCGGCCCTCCATCGAGAGACGCGGTAGCACAGAAATACAACACTTGCACAACAAGGGCTATCACCACAAGCATAGGCAAGTTCAACATACTTTTAGACATTCATTTTATGACCACAAATCCGGGTTTTTACCCCCAAGGTACTACGTACTTTAACTCTTTAAAAAGATCCATTTCTTTCACAAAAAGTCACACGATGCCCGTAGTATCAAAATAGAGTAACTATCTTTTTAAGTAAACCAAAACAATTTTCATACCTTCTTTTTAAACCATCTTAAGACAAAACCATGCCTTTCTTTTAAACCAAAACACTTCAAATTCCTCAAGTCTCTTTTCTTTTAGAAAAAAAGTTCCTTACTTTGGAATTTAAGAAAAATCAATACTTGTTATTAATGATCTTATTAAAGCATCCATGATCTAGGAAATGTAATACAATTTTGTCTTATCTTAGCTTCTATGCAGATGGAGGTTTCTACTGGTTTTAATATAATTAATTATTTGTCAATACATTTTCCTTTATTAACGCTGCAGTGGTTTGTTCGATACTTATTCTCATTTCCGAAATCAATAAAACATTATCCTTTTAAAGACCAAGTACCCATTACTCATGAATGCGGTTTCACAACTTTTTAACACAATTCAAGTTCTTAACATTATCACAAGTCAGATATAAGTCAAGTCTCTTGCCTTTTAAAATCAACAAATCATTCTTTTACCTACATAAAGTCGTTATAACAAACTTCCCATAAAGCCGTTATAACACTTTATGTTTAAACCAACCAAATTGTTTAGCACACGACGTCACCGTACTACATAGTTCACAACAATCATGCTAGAAAAGATAGGAAGAGGTTCACATACCTCGCGGCGATTATCGACAATTAGCAAAACGCCCAAAGTATTATAACCGCTAGCATTTTCCACCCTTCAAGTAGAATACGCTACTCGTAGAACTTCAACCTATAAAGGTCACAAAACGCCTATCAACCTCTAGATCTCTTCAGAGAACAATTCTAAGTACAAGGTTCCTTATTCTACAGAAAATTTGGAAGATTTTCCCGCAACCACACATAAATCTCCTCCTCTATCAAGACCCGCTACCAAGCCAACAACTCCAAGGGGGGGGGGGGGGGGTTACACGTCTAACCGGACGTGTACAATTCTACTCCAAAATAATACTACAAGTCTACTGTAAATACAATTCAATTCTTAATAAACATCCTTCCATATATCTTATACTCAATTCTAAACTACTACAACATGTAATATCCCATTACAATAGAAGGACTAAGATCATTACCTGGATAAGCCCAAAATTATCCAAGATTAATAAGTCGATCCTGAGCAACGTTTAGCTCCAATTCCTTACGTTCCAACCCACTCCAAGCGACCCTTAGATGCTCCTAACCAACTCCTCTTCAAGATCCAACTCCAAAAAGTGAAGAACACTTAGGCTACAATTTGGCAATGTTTCGGCCAAGGGGTATATCTAAGGCTAGGGGTGTGAAATCTTTTCCAACTCTTGGTATACAATCTTCCTAACACCCTAAGGAAGAACACTTAAAACTTTAAGAATTTTTGGACAACTTTTGCTCAAGAAATCTAGGCAAAGCCGAGAGCACTAACAAAGGGGAACTATTTTTGTCTTGGAAATTATCACAAGTGTGGATGAAGAAGTCTTGCTATCAAGGGGGGTATTTATAGAGAATTCAAGGGCCAAGATCAAGGCAACTGTGTGGTGAGATTGGGGTACAAATGTGGTGCCACAAGTCTACACACGACTTGTGACAAGTGGCTAGACACTTGGCAAGCCATCAAGGACACATGGCACCTATATTTCGGCCATGCCACCTAGGGGGGTGACACATGTCGCCCTCTCACTCGTCCAAAATATTTCATCTTCCGAAAATATTCGAAATGCCAAAAATCTCTAAAACAAAGTGGGCCCCACAAAACCGTTAATTCTCCCGTGGGTCCCACGTGACCAATTCCGGAAATAAAATTCCATAATTCTAATATAATCCAGGAAGTACAAATACCAAATCTGGGAATCCAATTCCCATTAACGAACCTTTTTCCTTCACAAAAACCGGAAACTTTTCCGTCGAAAAATCACATCTTTCTTCCCTTCCAATATTATCGTCAGATATCGCACGCACGCCTCACATACATACTCCGAACTACGGGTTGTAACACTTTACATGCCCTACTCACAACAGACTCTGCACTTCTAAGAGATTGACATAGCAACTATGACGGGACAGGGTCCCGCCATACCCCTGAATGTACAAGAACCTACAATCTCAGGGAATCATACCAAAAGATAAGCCTCCGGAGAAATGGAGCTTTCCAAAACGAAGAACTGTGACCCTAAGAGCGAGGATCAACAACCGGTGTACTTACCGCTGCATGGACGCAGCCTCGGCGAGGTCGATAACAGTACCAAGTATGTGAAACTAAAAATACTGTAATGAAATCATAACAGTCTATATAAAACAGGAGACATGTATGATAACCAAACTACAGTATACAATATATAAGCAGTCATGTCAAGTCAGAGATGCATGCCCTCAAAGTCATTACTCAAATATAACCATGGGTCTCACACCCATAATATCAATCATGCCCGTGGAATTCCTTCCTCACTGCCGGCAGTCAATGATATAATATAACACCAATATGTATACATGAACACCAGGTCCCATCTGTGTCATAAAAACCGTACGGGCCAAGTAGGAAAACCAACCACCAGATCCAACCTGCATCATAAAACTGACCGGGGCAAGTACGAAGGCTAGCTACCAGATCCACTGCGGCTATCAATCGACCGGGCAAGTACGAAAGCGCCTACTGATCCACCGCCACGAGATATGACCGGGGCAAGTACGGAAGACATCTACCAGAGTCTGCCGTACCAAACTATGCTATAGAACTGACCGGGTCAAGTACGAAAGCCAACTACCAGATCCACCGACAAGACTCGATCGGGAACGTACGGAAGCTAGCTACCGATCTCGCCAGGTTACTAAACCTCACGCGAGCTAGTCCATGGAATAACAATAACCTGGGAGTTGAACCCGTTGCATGGCCGCATGCCCCCGGAATTCCTTCATAGGTGCAGACATGTACATCTAACAATAATAATGGAATCATACCCGTGGGCCACCCAACGTGTCAGTATGTCTAAAGAAGAATATAGTGGAAGCATACCCGTGGACCATCCAACGTGTAAGTATGTCCAAAATGAACGATATAGTGAAAGCATACCCGTGGGCCACCCAACGTGTCAGTATGTCCAAGGAAATAGTGAGATGACCGGCCCTCCATCGAGAGACGCGGTATCATAAGAATATAACACTTGCACAACAAGGCTATCACAAACAAGCATAGACAAGTTACCATACTTCTAGACTTTCATTATCGTGTAAACTGATTCACCATTTTATAACTCAAGGTACTTTCATTTTATGCCAACAATCCGGGTTTTAAACACAAAGTACTACGTACTTCAATTCTCTTAAAAAGATCCCTTTTTACGTAAAAACCACACAATACTAATACCCGTAGTATCAAGACACGTCTACTTTTCAAACCAAGTTACTACACCTTTAAACTCAAGTAACTTACTCTTTTCAAAACAAGTAACCTATACTTTTAAATCAAGTTACTTCTCCTTTTCCAAAATCAAGTCGTTTATAAATCAAGTCTCTTATCTTTCAAGATCAAGTCACTTAACTTTTAAGATCAAGCCTCTTAACTTTCAAAATCAAGTCTCATATCTTTTAAAATAATTAAGTCACTTATCTTTCAAGATCAAGTCTCAAGTTTAAATTAAATAATTAAGCCATTCTTTTATCTTCATAATGTCACGACCCGTTCCGGGGCCCGTGACTGGTGCCTTACCCGGGCACCCAAGTAGTCATACATCAGAGAAATCAGCGGAATATAAAACAACCAAGATATGAAACAGTATAAATAAGACACGCTTACGGGAAAAGTTGCCTTTCGGCATATATGTATATAAATACCCCAAAATGAACAGTTACATCCCAACCTTACAACAGGTCTACAGACCTCTAAGAGTTTAAAACAACAATGGCCGGACAGGGCCCCGCCATACCCCTGAATGCAAATATCTACAACGACAGGGGACCATACCAAAATGCTAAGCCTCCGGAGAAACGGAGCTTTTCCAACGCTGAAACGGTGATCCTAAGAACGGGATCAACGAGGAGTACCTTTACCGCGCAGATGAACGCAGCCCCGGAAGGTCAAGACAACAGTACCAAGTATGTGAAATCAAAATATCAGAATGAAATCATAGTAGTCTATATAAAGCGAGACATGTATGATAACCAAAACTACGATCACAATAAATAAGCCATGTCAAGTCGTGGACTCACGCCTCAAAGTCATCACCAAATGTAACAATGGGTCTCACGCCCACAACATCAATCGTGCCCGTGGAATACCTTTCCTCACCGCCAGCCTATGATATAAAAGCACCAAGGAATACACATGAACACCAGTCCTACGGTTATCATAAAACCGCACGGTAAGTACGAAGGCATAGCCGACTACTAAAACCCACAAGACAAACAAGGTCGTAAATCAGATCATGAGATCTGCTTGCACTGGTCACATGATCAAAGTTGCCACTCGCCCGCAGATCTAATGCGCGTCTAGCCCCGAACTTCCGTAGCTCGCACGGGCCACCCAATGGCCCGCATGAGGTATTCCCGCATCGAGGGTAGCTACTCCCGGCCGCCCCGACTCGCCGTCCGCATGGCCACAAAGACCACATGACCACAAGGCCGCATACTAACTCGAACTCCCGCAGCCCGCATAGGCCATCTGCACTGCATAAGGTATTCTCGAATCATAGGTCACATGCACCCGCATTTAGTCTACCCCGCATCGGAGGCGCTTAACCCTAATCATGAGTGATATAATACTAACATAACAGCTTTATCGTTAAACAACCTAAGCACAACAAGGAAAACCCTTTACACAAACATCACAAGATACTAACTCACGTAGCATCCTAACATGTCTACTTATCACGTCAACAAGAAAGTATTACAAGACTATCACACATCAATACAATCAAGTTATTCACACAAGGTACTTTCTACATTATGTTAACAAGTTCGGGTTTAACCCCAAGTACTTCATGTATTACTCTTTAAAAGATCCGCTTTTCACAAAAGTCACACAATACGTAGTATAAAAATAGAGTAATTATCTTTTGAAGTAAATCAAGACACTTCTCTTTGTAAAATCAAGTAACAACATTCTTTTCCCAACGCTCAAGTTTGCCTAATTTCAATTACTCAAGTTTCTCATTTTGAAAGGTTTCGTAGTTCATAGTTTTAATCCTTTAAAACAATTTGAGAACATATACCTTATGTGTGAGTAGGTTATTATTGTTCATAACAATCTTATTACAGCAGCCATGATCTAGGAAATGTAATATCATTTTGTCTCATCTTAGCTCCTATGCAGATGGAAGTTTCTACTGGTTTTAATAATACTTTATTAGTCAAAGCATTTCCCTTTATTAGCGCTAGCGTGGTTTGTTCGACATTCATTCTCGATTTCCAAATCAAGAAACATCATTCCTTTTGAAAACCAAAATACTCATTACTCACGAATGAGGTTTCACACTTTTTAACAAAATTCACATTAGTATAATTAAGTCAAGTCTCTTATTTTCTTAAATCAATAAATCATTCTTTTTATCACTCTTAAGCCGTTTATACCTAACTTCCCATAAAGCTAGTATAACTCTTAAGCTTTTAAAACCAAGTGTTACTCTTCTTTCAAAAAGGTTTCTTAATTCTTTTGAACTACTTCAGATTCTTTTATTCAGCTTAAGTCAAAAGACATTGCCGTAATTATTATTCAGCTTAAGTCCAAGACATTGCCGTAATTATTATTCAGTTAACACACGTACGTCTACCGTACTATATACATATTCTTTAAAATATCATGCTCAAGAGGATAAGAAGAATCACATACCTTCTCGGCGAAATCCACCTGCCAAGTTGAATATGTCGCGCGCAGAGAATCGACCTATAATATCAACACGCCTATCAACGTCTAGATCAGATCGCATAAAGCTCTAAGCAGAGGTTCTCTATTCTATGGAAAATTTGGGCAGCACTTCCTACCGGTGAGCTACTCAAGTTCATCGTGAAAACAAATCCTATGTAAGTCTGATTCTATTATTCTTCTTTAAACCCTTCTACGTGATATCGCTCAATTCTATTCTTTAATATCCTTCTATGTATTTATACTTATTCCTATACTTCTACAGTATGTATATTCTAATTACAAAAGGAGGATAAGGTTATTTACCTCGGTAAGCCCAATAATATCCTAGATAAAAGTCGCTCCTGAGCAAGGTTTAGCTCCTACTCCGCACGCTCCATTGCGCTCCAAGAACCCTTAGAAGTTCTTCACAACTTCAACTAAGTACTAAGGGGTTTGGGCTAGGGTAATTGGGCATTATAACAATACTAAGGCAACATTTCTACCAAGGGAGGGGTAGTTTCGACTAGGGCTTGCTTTAGAGAGGGGGCTCGCCAACTTTACTCAAGGGGTGGGGTGAGTAGGCTTTGGACGAAAACAAGCTCTGGGGAGGGAAGGATTTTTCAAGACTTGAAAGATTTTGTGGATGAAGAACTCTTCATCTTAAGAGGGTATTTATAGGTCAAGACACTGGCCAACCAAGGGCCAAGATGATGCCAAGTGCAAGGCAAGTGTAGGTGAGGATTTAGGCAAGTGTCCATTCTATCTACTACACAAAAATATCCTACCAACTCCATGACAAAATAGCCAACCCATTCTACCCTATAGACGCCTCAAGTCCATCAATTGGAGGGTGACAAGTGTCGCCCTCCCGTTGGTCCAAAATGTTTCGTCCCTCGGAAAAATCCGCAAAAATTAGAAATGACATAGCCGGAATTTATCCTACGCGAGTTGTGTAAAACGTTTCGTCGGAAAACGACTCTAACCGTGTTGTGCACAAATAATATTCGCCAAGCCACCTGGGGGTGACACGTGTCGCCTCTTACTCGCCCAAAATATTTCATCTTCCAAAATATCCACAATGGCCAAAATCTCAAAACAAAGTGGGCCCACAAAACAGAATTTCTCAGTGGGCCCCACGTGACCATTTCGAAAATAAAATTCCATAATTCTCTAATATTCCAAGAAGTCCGAATACCAAACTGGGAATCCACCCCATTAACGAACCTTTTCCTTCACAAACACCTAAAACTTTTCCGTGGAAAAATCACCTCTTTCTTCCTTTCCACTTTCAATGTCGTATTCTCGCACGCACGCCCTCGCATACATACCACGAACTACGGGTATAACATTCTCCCTCCTTAGAAACATTCGTCCGAATGTTCCTTCTAAGTCTCAAACAAACAGCGCCAAAGATAGTCCTTATCGCTATACTTACGAAACAACCATGCCACACCCGCCACAACACAACAAGCGCACATACTTATCTCCAAGTCCACGAGGAATCACCTCTATCACAAAAGCTCCTACTCGAGGTCTAAAAAGATACTCCTTCGCACCTACTCTTTACAAACGAAATGATCACACCTATGCTGTAATACATGCTCGCTTCTTCCTTACTCGTCGCACTTTCTCGTATCCTCGAACTATTTATCAAAACTTTCCATGTTTCGCATCGCTTCCCCGACTCGAGCCGCCAATGACCTTCTCGATAAGCTTCACCCTATTCACGCCCCGAACAAGTACGAACCAATTATCTCGCACTTGCTTACATCGAATCAATCAATCGGCAATCTTACACTAGCGCTTATAAAAGGCTCCAAACGGCGACACCGAATCATGAAACGGTAGCTATATAATATATACTCAACAAGAGGCGAATAGTCCTTACGGCTACCCTCAAATCCAAACAACGCCCGAGGGTGAATGTGACACCGAGACTCACCGAGTTCCTAACCTGCTCGGTAAAACTTCCAAAAGAAACAAACAGAACTTGGGGCTCCACTGTCTGCCATAAGGTGAAGGTAGGCACCTCGTGCAGCCTTACAACCTTCCTGAAATAATCATCTTGCAACTTACTACCTAAAACACGGTTTGATTAAAAGATAAGACGGCTCGACCTCATCGGCCCGACTCCGGTCGAACACATCCACGAACTCGTACAATGGTTAACTAAACCTTGGCCTAACACCCTCGTGATCCTAACACAAAGAGGGACCACCACAAACTGAACCCACCACCATACATGCCGCGGGTCGACCCAAAACATGGCCTTAACCCGACCCAAGAACGCAAAACACTAGCTCCCGATCCGAACAATCTCACTAATCACGTTACGAAAACCTAGTGGTCTTCTTAGCTCAACTACCCTCTTTTATTTCCTACTACTCAGGGACTTATCCCATAAATATATCTCACGTAAACTATGCACTTTGATAAGGGTCAAACATGAAATAATTCTTTTACCAAAGATGGCCTCGCCTCTAAGGTCTCTACGTATATATTCTAAGGCTCCCACTTTCTCTATCCCCCAATCTTTCCCGATTAACTAATCATGATTCCTAATCACAGTTAACACAATGCTATCTGAAAATAATACTTAAGATATTCGCATCTTACTATACATACAAATCTCTAGAGGGTTAAGGATATACCTGTATCTACGCTGCATTTCCCCTAGGTCGTTCTAATCAATCCCGCCCTGTTGGGCGCATAGCTGGGGAAGGTGATGAACTATCCACTGATCCTGAAGGCTGAGTCTCTACATCCCCGCCACCTCTGGTTGGACAATTTCTCGCAAAATGGCCCTGCTGGCCGCAAACATAACAAACTGCCGAAGAAGCACGACACTCCCCCGAATGATACCTACCACAACGGCTACACCGAGCGGGGTGGCCTCTCAGCTAACACCCCTTTCTCTCCGCACCACTGAATCCACAACTGATATGGTAGGCTGGGCCCTCCTACTTGCATCCTTCCTCATAGAACATTCCCTCGCCATATGGCTCGACGCCGCAAGTAAAACAAGCACCAAAAAGACGACATTTCCGGATGACGCCGCCACATCGTGGAACACCGAGGAAAATCAACTCGTAGAGGACACTCAGATCGCGGAGGCGCATGTCTAATTGGCCACGAGGCGGTTCGCCGAGAGTTACCAAATGATCTCGCCAATCGGGCCTTCTTCACGATCTTGGTTAACTGCCGATCTCTACATCTCTCACCAGCCGCACATAATCTCGAACGCAAGCTCGCTCATTCTCGATCAAGAGCTACTTCTCACAACCCTTCTTTAGATAATCATCAATATCCTTGGTATACCGTACATAAAATACTCTGCCGCCAAGTCCCTTTGCTAGTAACAGGCCGTCTCCTTCCAATCCATATTTTCTCGCTCCAAGCCGTGGAATCAAGGTCCAGATGTCGCGGCCGCAGAGGAATCGCCGCCTGCGTACAAACTCACGCTTCTGGCGACGCCTCGTAACTCCTCGCATGAAGCATCACCCTAGGTGATGATTGGGCTGTGCCCTTCTAACTCTCTCGAACTCCACTGCAGCCTCCTACCGCTTGCCTTCTCGGGCCTCGAGTTGCCATGAGGCATCACCGGTAAAGGAAAGGAATACGTTAGAGGTCCAACTTATAACACGTATCTAAAGCACGATCTCAGAGTGAGAAGAATGGAATCCAATCCTAAATATCCTATAGCCTCCTGATTATTGTTGTGGTGCACAACACACCGATAATCAAGACTCTACTAGATACGGTCTCAGACACTTTCCGAGGATTAATCGCTCGATACCACTTTTGTCACGACCTGCCCGGCCCGTGGATCGTGCCTTACCCGCACCCAAGTAGTCATACATCGAGAAATCACGGAATATAAAACAACCAAGATATGAAACAAGATAAATAAGACACGCTTTAGGGAAAGTTGCCTTCGCATATATGTATATAAATAACCCAAAATGAGCGACATCCCAACCTTACAACAGTCTCATGCACCTCTAAGAGTTTAAAACAACAATGGCGGATGATTCCGCCATACCCTGAATGCAAATATCTACAACGCAGGGACCATACCAAAATGCTAAGCCTCGTAGAAAGCGAGCTTTTCCAACGAAACGGTGATCCTAAGAACGGATCAACAGTAGGAGTACTTTACCTGCAGATGAACGCAGCCCCAAGGAGGTCGATAACAGTACCAAGTATGTGAAATCAAAATATCAGAAATGAAATCATAGTAGTCTATATAAAGCGGGAGACATGTATGATAACCAAAACTACGATTCACAATAAATAAGCGACATATGTCAAGTCGTGGACTCACGCCTCAAAGTCATCACTCAAATGTAACAATGGGTCTCACGCCCACAACATCAATCGTGCGTGGAATACCTTCCTCACCGCCGCAGCCTATGATATAAAAGCACCAAGGAATACACATGAACACCAGTCCTACCGGCATTATCATAAAACCGCACGGTAAGTACGAAGGCATAGCCGACTACTAAAACCCACAAGACAAACAAGGTCAGAATCAGATCATGAGATCTGTCTGACCGTCACATGATCAAAGCCGCCACTCGCCCGCAGATCTAATGCGCGCTGCCTAGCCCTCGAACTTCCCGTAGCTCGCACGGGCCACCCAATGGCCCGCATGAGGTATTCCCGCATCGAGGGTAGCTACTCCCGCAGCGCCTCGACTCGCCGTCCGCATGGCCACAAAGACCGCATGACCACAAGGGCCGTGATACTAACACGGAACTCCCGCAGCCCGCATAGGCCATCTGCACCGCATAAGGTATTCTCGAATCATAGGTCACATGCACCCGCATGAGTCTACTCCCAGACGGAGGGCGCTTAACCCCTAATCATGAGTGATATAATACTAACATAACAGTTTATCGTTAAACAACCTAAGCACAACAAGGGAAAACCCCTTTACACAAACATCACAAGATACTAACTCACGTAGCATCCTAACATGTCTACTTATCACGTCAACAAGAAAGTATTACAAGACTATCACAAATCAATACAATCAAGTTATTCACATAAGGTACTTTCTACATTATGTTAACAAGTTCGGGTTTTTAACCCCGAAGTACTTCATGTATTACTCTTTTAAAAGATCCGTTTCTTTCACAAAAGTCACACAATACCCGTAGTATAAAAATAGAGTAATTATCTTTTGAAGTAAATCAAGACACTTCTCTTTGTAAAATCAAGTAACAACATTCTTTTCCCAACGTTCAAGTTTGCCTAATTTTAATTACTCAAGTTTCTCATTTTCGAAAGGTTTCGTAGTTCATAGTTTTAATCCTTTAAAACAATTTGAGAACATATACCTTATGTGTGAGTAGGTTATTATTGTTCATAACAATCTTATTACAAAGACCATGATCTAGGAAATGTAATATCATTTTGTCTCATCTTAGCTCCTATGCAGATGGAAGTTTCTACTGGTTTTAATAATACTTTATTAGTCAAAGCATTTCCCTTTATTAGCGCTGCTGTGGTTTGTTCGACATTCATTCTGATTTCCGAAATCAGTAAAACATCATTCCTTTTGAAAACCAAAATACTCATTACTCACGAATGAGGTTTCACACTTTTTAACAAAATTCACATTAGTATAATTAAGTCAAGTCTCTTATTTTCTTAAATCAATAAATCATTCTTTTTATCACTCTTAAGCCGTTTATACCTAACTTCCCATAAAGCTAGTATAACTCTTAAGCTTTTAAAACCAAGTGTTACTCTTCTTTCAAAAAGGTTTCTTAATTCTTTTGAACTACTTCAGATTCTTTTTATTCAGGCTTAAGTCAAAAGACATTGCCGTAATTATTATTCAGGCTTAAGTCCGAAGACATTGCCGTAATTATTATTCAGTTAACACACGTACGTCTACCGTACTATATACATATTCTTTAAAATATCATGCTCAAGAGGATAAGAAGAATCACATACCTTCTCGGCGAAATCCACCTGCCAAGTTGAATATGTCGCGCGCAGAGAATCGACTATAATACCAAATACGTCTATCAACGCCTGCATCAGACTGCATAAAGCTCTAAGCAGAGGTTCTCTATTCTATGGAAAATTTGGGCAGCACTTCCTACCCGTGAGCTACTCAAGTTCATCGTGAAAACAATCCTATGTAAGTACAGCTTCTATTATTCTTCTTTAAACCCTTCTACCGTGATATCGCTCAATTCTATTCTTTAATATCCTTCTATGTATGTATACTTATTCCTATACTTCTACAGTATGTATATTCTAATTACAAAAGGAGGATAAGGTTATTTACCTCGGTAAGCCCAATAATATCCTAGATAAAAGTCGCTCCTGAGCAAGGTTTAGCTCCTACTCCGCACGCTCCATTGCGCTCCAAGAACCCTTAGAAGTTCTTCACAACTTCAACTAAGTACTAAGGGTTTGGGCTAGGTAATTGGGCATTATAACAATACTAGAAGGCAACATTTCTACCAAGGGAGTGGGTAGTGTTTCACTAGGGCTTGCTTTAGAGTGGGGCTCGCCAACTTTACTCAAGGGGGGTGAGTAGGCTTTGGACGAAAACAAGCTGGGGAGGGAAGGATTTTTGAAGACTTGAAAGATTTTGTGGATGAAGAACTCTTCATCTTAAGAGGGTATTTATAGGTCAAGACATGGCCAACAAGGGCCAAGATGATGCCAAGTGCAAGGCAAGTGTAGGGTGAGGATTTAGGCAAGTGTCCATTCTATCTACTACACAAAATATCCTACCAACTCCATGACAAAATAGCCAACCCATTCGCCCTATAGACGCCTCAAGTCCATCAATTGGAGGTGACAAGTGTCGCCTCCCGTTGGTCCAAAATGTTTCGCCTCTCGGAAAAATCCGCAAAAATTAGAAATGACATAGCGGAATTTATCCTACGCGAGTTGTGTAAACGCTTTAAAAAACGACTCTGTCGGGTGTCACAGACAAATAATATTCGCCAAGCCACCTAGTGGGGTGACACGTGTCGCCTCCTACTGGCCCAAAATATTTCATCTTAGAAAATATCCACAATGGCCAAAATCTCGAAAACAAAGTGGGCCCCACAAAACCGTAAATTTCTCCCGTGGGCCCCACGTGACCATTTCCGAAAATAAAATTCCATAATTCTCTAATATTCCAAGAAGTCCGAATACCAAATCTGGGAATCCAATTCCCATTAACGAACCTTTTTCCTTCACAAACACCGGAAACTTTTCCGTGGAAAAATCACCTCTTTCTTCCTTTCCAATTTCAATGTCGTATTCTCGTACGTACGTCCTCGCATACATACCCTGGAACTACGGGGTATAACACATAAAGTCGCTATAACTAACTTTCCTTAAAGCCATTATAACACTTTATGTTTTAAACCAACCAAAGACAACCACACTCATTTCTGAAATTAAGAGAACTTTATTCTTTTAAAGACCAAGTATCAATTCCCTTCCGAATAATGATTCATAACTTTTTTAGAATAATTCAAGGTTCTTAACAATTAGGACTCAAGTCAAGGACATCAAAGTGAAACCAAATTCATTTAACACACGTACGTCTACCGTACTATATATTTCACAACAATCATGCTCAAGAGGATAGGAAGAATCACATACCTCCTCGGCTAATCCACTTGCCAAGTCGAAAATGCCGCGCGTAGAATATCAACCTATAATAATCAAATACGTCTATCAACGTCTAGATTTCATCGTAGAATATTTCTAAGTATAAGGTCTCTTATTCTACGGAAAATCGGGCAGCACTTCCCCTGTTTTTACGTACTCTTCCACCTTTTTCAAAGCCCGAAATTCAATAACCAACATGCCACATTTAAGGCGCAATAACACAACAATACTAAAGGGGATTACACGCCTAACTGGACGTGTAAAATTCGGCCCCACAATATACAAAACAGTCCATTAGTCCAAAGTAAAACAGTCCAATATAAATACAGTCCAATTGTTACACCCCGTAGTTCCAGAGTATGTATATGAGGACATACGTTCGAGAATATAACACTAAATACGAAAGGGAAGAAAATTTTGAATTTACGATGGAAAATATTTCGAACCTCGTGAAGGAAAAAGGTTTATTATTGGGAATTAGATACTCAATTTTGGTATTTGGACTTCTTGGAATATAAGAGAATTATGGATTTTATTTTCCAGAATTGGTCACGTGGGGCCCACGGGAGAAATTTACGGTTTTGTAGGGCCCATATTATTTTCGAGATTTTGGCCAATATGGATGTTTTTGGGAGATGAAAATATTTTGGACGAATAGGAGGGCGACACGTGTCACCCAGTGTGGGCCCATGTTGGGCGAGATTGGTGTGGACAAGTGGAGGAAGATATTTGTGAGATATTTGTTGGACAAGTGGAAAAGTGGGACACACACACACTTGTCCCTAATCTCAACCACACACATGTTTTAATCCTAGCCCTTGGTTGTCTTATATCATCACACTTGTAGGATGAAATCTCCCACACAGAGAATTATTTCCAAGACTTGAAAATACTCCCTCCCTTCCTTGTAGCTCTCGGCCATGGGCCATTACCTTGACCTAAAGTTGTCCAACAATTCTTAAACTCTTAAGTGTTCTTCCTTGATGTGTTAGGAAGGTTATTAACCAAGTGTTAGACAAGATTTCACACCCCTAGCCTAAAAACCACACCTTGGCTGAATCTTGCTAAGTTTGGAACCTAAAGTGTTCTTCACTTTTTGAAGTTGGATCTTGAAGAGGAGTTGGTTAGGAGCTTCTAAGGGTTGCTTGGAGAGGATTGGAACGAAAGGAATATGAGCTAAACGTGCTACGAATCGACTTTTAGTTCTTGGATTATTTTGGGCTCTTTGATGTAAATAACTTTGTCCTCCTTGTGAAGAGGCCCAACAATTCACCTAACCAAAGGAGATTACACGCCTTAACAGGACGTGTAAAATTCTGCCCCACAAATTAATACGAAACTAGTTCCATATTTAAAGCCATTCTCGGCTAACATAAACAACAACTCAAAGTCTTTTTCCAATTCTTTTCCAATCCAAGTTCTTAGGTCTAACATGTTATATAGTCATAAATAATCTTCAACAACTATAATTCCTTCTTTATATAACATGTGGCGACTAAACTAGTAATCGAATTGAATTATAATCTTAAGGGCTAACATACTAGTTTTCGAATTAGGGTTCCAATAGTCAATACACTTATCAAACTTCATAATATATACCTCATGCTTGCTAATATCCAAAGCTACAACAATAAGTAATCGTAATTACTAAAACGACAAGAATTGTTACCTTTATAAGCCCTTATTATTTCCAAGATTCAAAGCCGCTCCTTAGCAATTCTTAGCTCCTTTCCTTATGTTCTAATCTGCTCCAAGTACTCCTTATAAGCTCATGAAGAACTTCTCTTCAAGTTCCATCTTCAAAGTTGAAGAACACCTTAAGGTTTCGCCTTGCGACTAATGTAAAAACGTCATTTTTTCGAAATCTTTCTATTGAGATATCCTTACAATACCCTTAGGGACCTTGGGTTAAAGTCTTGTGAATAATGGATCAAAACTACAAAATTTTCTTGTGAGAATTGAGACAAAACCGAGAGCTCACTTTCAAGAACAAGAATGTGAATTTTTTTCTAAGTGTTGTGAGCTAAGTCTTGCTACTTAGGATGATATATAACACATTGGAGGGTCTATATTACAACACATGTTAGATTTGGATTAAAGGGATCAAGCCAAGTGGCTCTTGACTTAGTCAACAATATCAAGCTCTTAGCTTGCAAGACTTTGTCATCTAAACCTTGGTCAAATGACCATTATACCCTTGTCTCAATTCGTCCAAGACCATGTGGGGGGGGGGGCATGTGTCGCCCTCCCATTCGTTCATAAAATTTCGTAACCCTCGTGGGCCCCACAAAACGTAAAATTCCTCGGGTGGGCCCCACGTGACCAAATCAACGAACATTTTTCCTGAAATAATGTATTTTGAGAATCTAATTCTCATCAACGAACATTTTTTTTCCTTTCCGACGTTCGGAAGATTTTTCCGTCGGAAAAATAATTCTTCCTTTCGTACCAATTTTCAAGCCTTGATTCCTTACGTACAATATCTTATACATGTCCTGGATTTACGGGGTGTAACATTCTTCCCCCCTTAGAAACATTCATCCCCGAATGTTCTTTCGGAGCTCAATCTATCATTTTTTGGCATAGTCTCATAAAACTGCACTTAGTGAAACCTAATTATGCCACATATGTCCCTAATACACCTCACTTTCATATCCATCCATCATAAACCAAATGAGGAAACAAATCCAAAGTGTGCACCATCACTATTTACTCCCATTCATGGCCTAAAAAGATTATCTTTTCATACTTCCAACTTACTTCTAGCATACATACATAATCTCAATATTATCCATTCTTGATACTTAAACATACAACAACCTTATCATGCATACAAATCTCTAAAGGGTCGAAGATATACCTGAAATCATATAGGCGGTTCAAATGACCGCTAAAACTGGGAACTTCCACCACGACCTCTGCCACGGCCTGCCGGTGTATGAACATCCTGCCTAGTTATTGAAGGTGAAGAACCCGCAACTGATCCAGTAGACTGTGCTATCCTAATTGTAACTCTCCTACTAGGACAATCCCTCAACATATGGCCCTGACGGCCACATGTAAAAGCACTGAGCACGACGACATTCTACGGTGATGTCGACTACACCGCGTGAACACCGAGGAAGAGTGGTCCCGATCGCTAGAACCTACGCACGCGGCGATCCAACCTCTGGAGCTCTGACCAGCTCCTGAATTACCCGGCTGATCCAACCTCCTGCCAGAAAACTGGGAAGGAGCACTCTATGCTGGCTGAAATGTAGACCTAGTCTGCTGCTGAGGCCCTCCGCCTCGAAAATCACCTCAACCCTGCCCCGGCCTCTTGGGCCGGGCTCTGTCCGGCCGGCCCTCTCTCCTCGCCTCAATCCCCTGTGCATATGTCTGCATCCTGGAAATATCCATACCTGGCTGAAGGGCCACTCCCAGGCAAGCAATGATCATATAACGGTCTAGCCCCATAACATAGTGATGAACTCTATCAACCATGTCAGCCACAATAGTGTGCGCATACCTGGCCAACGAGTCAAACTCCAGGTTGTACTCTCTGATGGTCCTCCCATTCTGCCTCAATGACAAGAACCTATCAACACGGGATCTCCTCATCTCGGGAGGCAAAAAGTGATCAAGAAAGGCCTCTGTGAACTCATTCCAAACAACTGGAGGAGCACCCACACCCCTAGACAGTTCCCATGACTCAAACCAGTTCAACGCAATATCGCGTAACCGGTAAGAAGATAGCACTACTGACTCGGTCTCCGAGACCCTAAGAACCTGCATAGTCCGCTGTATCTGCCGAATAAACTCCTGAGGATCCTCCTCAGATCTCGAACAATAGAACTCGGGTGGACTACAACCCAGAAAATCCCGAATCCTCAAACTGTCGGCTCTAGGGTTAGCTACCTGCTCCTGTCGGCACTGCTCTACCACTATGCTAGTCAATAACCTGATTTACTCTCCATAATCTCTATACTCCGCCCGGGCCGGTGGATCGAGGCTCGTGTATCGGAACCCCGTGAGCCGCACGCTCGCTTCCTTTAATACCGCCGGTAATCAACTCGCCGCCTGGAACATAACCTCAGGCATAGTCTGGGCCTGAGTCCTATTAACCTCTCTGCACCACCGCGCCTCGCCGCCGCTTGCCCTTCTCCGGTCCTCGGTCGCCTTCCGTGGAGGCATAGCTGATTCATGTATATAAGAATAGGTCAGAAGGGATTCAACCTACTAAAACAACTCTACTACACGATCTCAGAGAGAGAAGAATGAAAATCAATCCTAAATGTCCTGTAGCCTCCTGATTATAGATGTGGTGCACAACACATCGATAATCAAGACTCTACTAGACACGGTCTGTAGACACTTTCCGAGGACTAACTGCTTTGATACCACTTTTGTCACGACCCGACCCCGGGCCCGCGACTGGTGCCCTACCTGGGAACCCTTACAGGTATACATCAGAGATAATCAGCGAAACATACATGAAACTTATAAAATAAAACAACGAGAATTTAAACAACAGGTTAGCCGATAAGGCTACCTCCCTGGACACATACACATATACATAAACAACCTCAGTTACATCCCTTTTTTTTTTACAAACCGACCCACAACATGTGACTACAGACCTCTAAGAATTACAACTATGGCGGGACAAGGCCCCGCCATACCCCTGAATGTACATAATCTACAATATCAGGGAAACCGTACCCAAAAGATAAGCTTCCGGAGTGAATGGAGCTTCCTGCCAAAAACTGAACAGAGATCACCAACCTGTGTACCTAACACCTGCGGGCATGAACGCAGCCTCGGCGGGTCGATAACAAAAATTTAGTATGGAACAAAAACAAGGTACATTAACCAAATCATAACTGTATAAAAAAAATGACAGGGCAAGTATAAAAATGAAATACTAGATCCTACCGTGTCATTTTAACTCCTGAAATCAATCGTATATTAACCGTTCTTTTCCTTCTTTCAATGAGAGTTAACATCATATTCTTACGTACTTACTTTAAGAATTTAATCAAGTTTTTCCACATAACTTACATATCTTACATAACATAATCCGGCCCTTTATGGAGGGACTTCTTATTTGGGAGCTTACTTTAATTATCCATACGTGATAACGTAATCCGACCCATTTGCGGGACACGGTGTACTGATGAATCATGTGACATAATCCGCCCGCTGTGGGCCTGCATCGTGGAATCATGTAGCATAATCCGGCCCGCCTGTGGAGCTCGGTGTACTGTGGAATCATGTAGCATAATCCGGCCAGCCTGTGGAGCTCGGTGTACTGTGGAATCATATAGCATAATTGGGCCGCCTGTGGAGCTCGGTGTACTGTGGAATCATGTAGCATAATCCGGCCCGCCTGTGGAGCTCGGTGTACTGTGGAATCATGTAGCATAATCCGGCCCGCCTGTGGAGCTCAGTGTAAGATGACGTAACCCGGCCTGTGTGTAGGCTCGGGGTAATATGGCATAATCCGGCCTATGTGTAGGCTCGGTGTATCTCATAACATAATCCGGCCTATTTGTAGGCTCGGTGTGATGTTCCTTACATAACATTTTAAACCCTATTTTACTTCTTCTTAAGTCGTTATAACAACTTCCCATAAAGCTATTATAACAACCTTCCATTTTTGAGAACTTAAGGCACTTTTATTCTTACAACATTAGGGAAACTAG
The DNA here is from genome assembly GCA_029844215.1 of Przewalskia tangutica. Taxonomy (NCBI): domain Eukaryota; kingdom Viridiplantae; phylum Streptophyta; class Magnoliopsida; order Solanales; family Solanaceae; genus Przewalskia; species Przewalskia tangutica. The sequence continues at coordinate 75,625,715 of CM056727.1, forward strand.
ACCCAAAAATACTACGTGCATACATACTTAAAAAGAATCATAGAACTCCTTTCTTTTTAAAGCTCAAGTCACACACTCTTTTGGAAACCATCTTCTTAACTTTTAAAATAAATTAAGAAGCCATAATTTTTAAAGTTTAGTCATTTCCACTCATAAAATCAAGGCTTATAGTCTTAACACCTCGTAGCATACACTCTTTAAAATCATGTCACTTATACTTTAGAAATCAAGTCCCATACTTGAAAAATAAAGTTTCATAATCCTTTAAAGAAAATCAAAGTTCATAGTCTTAAAACTTCGTAATATACATTCTTTAAAGTCCATTTACTTATACTTATTAAATCATGTCATCTACACTTTAGAAATCAAGTCCCATAACTTGAAAAATAAAGTTTCACACACTTCCAAAACCAAGTAACTTATTCTCTTTAAAATCATATAACTTCCACTTTTAAAATCCATTCCCTTTTCACATATAAATTCAAGTCATTTTCAAACATAAAATCAACTTACTTACTTTAAATAAATCAAGACACATAGCTTTAAATCAAATCTCATAATTTTCTATCCATTTTTACCAACATCTCCCATAAGACTTGATAAGGACTTAGGATAATTTAAACATACTTTGAACTTAGAATTAACAACTTGGACACTTCTTAACTTCTAAGAGTAGAAGGAATCATGAAATACTATCACATGGCTATTTCATACGTAGGATCATGCCAAAGAAATAAGAGGTTCACATACCTCGCGACGACTAGCGACAAGTTGCAAAATGCTCCCAAGTACTTTATCCTTGCTAGCTTTTCCACCCCCTCAAGTAGAATACACTACTCGTAGTACTTCAACCTATAATGGCCATAATACGTCCATTAACCTCTAGCTTCAAACGTAGAATAATACTAAGTATTCACTCTCTTAATCTACGGAAAATCGGGCAGCACTTCCTTTGTTTCTACATACTTTGCCACCTTTTTCAAGGCCGAAAATCAATAACCAAACATGCCACATTTAAGGCCCAACAATTCACCTAACCAAAGGGGATTACACGCCTTAATAGGACGTGTAAAATTCTGCCCCACAAATTAATACGAAACTAGTTCCATATTTAAAGCCATTCTCGGCTAACATAAACAACAACTCAAAGTCTTTTTCCAATTCTTTTCCAATCTAAGTTCTTAGGTCTAACATGTTATATATCATAAACAATCTTCAACAACTATAATTCCTTCTTTATATAACATGTGGCGACTAAACTAGTAACCGAATTGAATTACAATCTTAAGGGCTAACATACTAGTTTTCGAATTAGGGTTCCAATAGTCAATACACTTATCAAACTTCATAATATATACCTCATGCTTGCTTATATCCAAAGCTACAACAATAAGTAATCGTAATTACTAAAACGACAAGAATTGTTACCTTTATAAGCCCTTATTATTTCCAAGATTCAAAGCCGCTCCTTAGCAATTATTAGCTCCTTTCCTTATGTTCTAATCTGCTCCAAGTACTCCTTAGAAGCTCATGAAGAACTTCTCTTCAAGTTCCATCTTCAAAGTTGAAGAACACCTTAGGGTTTCGCCTTGCGACTAACGTAAAAACGTCGTTTTTCCGAAATTTTTCTATTGAGATATCCTTACAATACCCTTAGGGACCTTGGGTTAAAGTCTTGTGAATAATGGATCAAAACTACAAAATTTTCTTGTGAGAATTGAGACAAAACCGAGAGCTCACTTTCAAGAACAAGAATGTGAAATTTTTTCTAAGTGTTGTGAGCTAAGTCTTGCTACTTAGGATGATATATAACACATTGGAGGGTCTAGATTACAACACATGTTAGATTTGGATGAAAGGGATCAAGCCAAATGGCTCTTGACTTAGTCAACAATATCAAGCTCTTAGCTTGCAAGACATTGTCATCTAAACCTTGGTCAAATGACCATTATACCTTTGTCTCAATTCGTACAAGACCATGTTGGGGGGGGGGGGGGGGGGTGCCACGTGTCTCCCTCCCATTCGTCCATAAAATTTCGTAACCCTCGTGGGCCCCACAAAACGTAAAATTCCTCGGGTGGGCCCCACGTGACCAAATCCGTAAAAATAAATTTCCATAATGATAATACATTCCATATTCCTCAAATAATGTATTTTGAGAATCTAATTCTCATCAACTAATATTTTTTTTCCTTTTCGACGTTCGGAAGATTTTTCCGTCGGAAAAATAATTCTTCCTTTCGTACCAATTTTCAAGCCTTGATTCCTTACGTACAATCTCTTATACATGTCCTGGACTTACGGAGTGTAACACGTAGTATCATTAAGCAATCCTACTCCTGGGATTATTTCACCAGCATAGGTCGTATGGACCCGCATGAGGTAACTTCCTCACATAGACTGTATCCGCCCGCATAGGTCGTGTGGACCCGCATGAGGTATTCCTCGCATAGGACTGGTCCGCCCCGCATAGGACTATTTCACCCGCATGAGCCCTACGGACTCGCATGAGGTATTCCTCGCATCATGGGTAGCAAATCCACGGAATATGCAAATTCCACAAACCCGGGGAATGACCCGTAATGAATAATGTATCACTAGCACAAACCGACTATCATACATAACATAAGCTCTACCGGCTTATCATACATAACCTAAGCACTACCGACTTATCATACATAACATAAGCAAGTTAAGAAATTCCCTAACTTCTTATTAGTCTTGTTCATATACACTCTCATTTTAGTTTACTTAAGGCACTATCATGTCTTTATAAAATCCGGGAATTTAACCCAAAGTACTACGTATCTCTATTCTTTTAAAAATGACTATTTTTCATATAAAACTTCCAAGATTTTAATAACCGTAGTATCAAGTCATAACTACTTTTCAAGACAAGTCACCATACCTTTTAGAAATATATTTAGGCATCTAAATCAAGTGACTTCTTTTCTTTTAAAACCTTAAGCAATTGATGCCTTCAAATCAAATTGCCTTTCATTAATTCAAGTCATTTATCCTTACTTATTTTACTTAGAGTAAATCTCTCTTTTTAACTTTCCAAAAAGCTAATATAACCAACTTCCCATAAAGTCGTCATATTAACTTTATACTTTAGGCAATTATATTCTTCCTCATCCAAGGGACTTATACGTTTAAAACGAAACAAGTATCATATACTTAAAACACTTCAAGTCCCTTAACTTTGAAAACTAAGACATCCTTAATACTTTTTAAACAAGTGAGTTAATCCCCTAACTCAACCAACTTGGACATTCTAAAAACAAGTAAAGGATATCAAAGTCTTTTACGTCTACCGTACTATATAGGTACAACTATTCATGCTCAAGAGATAGGAAAGTTCCACATACCTCTTCGGGTCAATCCACTTGCTAAGTCCAATATACCGCACGTAGTATGTCAACCTATAATGACCATAATACGTCTATTAACTTCTTACTTCAAACGTAGAATATTATAAGTGCAAAGTCACTAAATTCTATGGAAAATCGGACAACACTTCCTTTGTTTCTACATACTTTTCCACCTTTTTCAAGGCCCGAATTCAATAACCAAACACGCCACATTTAAGGCTCAACAATGTAGTTAACAATAGGGGATTACACGCCTACAAGACGTGTAAAATTCCGCCCCACAATCGATATCAAACTAGTACAAACTACAAGGTCAATTCGGCCACTTGAGGTATAACAACACAAATTCTTATCCAATTCCTTTTCAATCCAAGTTGTTTAGTATAACATGATATCAAGCCGCAATCGATTATAACTACTACAATCTTCAAGTAAGTAACATGCGACGATTCTAATTAACGACCAAATTGTATTCCAACTTCAAATGGCTAGAATGTCATTTCGGATTCTAGTTAAATGTAAGGATACAACAATATAAACCAATCAAAAGGGATTACACGCCTTACAATACGTGTAAAATTCTACCCCACAATTCATATAAAACAATCCAACACTTATAAGGGCATTCGGCCACCAATATAACCAATCCTAAGTCCTTTCCCATTCTTTTTCAATCCAAGTTCTTAGGTCTAACATGTTATATAGTCGTAAACAACTTCAACAACTACAATTCCTTCTTTATATAACATGCGACGACTAAACTAATAACCAAATTGAATTACAATCTCAAAGTCTAAACATGCTAGTTTTGGATTAGGATTCCAATAGCCAATACACTTATCAAACTTCATAATATATACCTCATGCTTGCTAATATCCATAACTACAACAATAGTAATCTTTAGCTACTAAAACGACAAGATTGTTACCTTGTTAAGCCCTTATAAAATTCCAAGTTTCAAAGTCGCTTCTTAGCAATTCTTAGCTTCTTTCATTTACGCTCCAATCCGCTATTTGAAGCCCTTAGAAGTTCACAAACAACTTCTCTTCCATTTCCAATCAAAACCTATGAAAATGACTTAGGTTTTCGCCTTGCGACTAACATGAAAATGTCGTTTTTCTGAGATATTTCTATTGAGATATCTTTACAATACCCTTAGGGAACTTGGGTTAAAGTTTTGTGAATAATGAACCAAAATTGCAAAATTTTCTTGTGAGAAAATGCACAAAGCCGAGAGCTCACTTGAAGAACAAGAATGAAGTCTTGAAATTTTCTAAATGTTGAGATAAGTCTTGCAACTAGTGTGTATATATAACACAATGGAAGGTCAATATAACAACATATGTGTGGCTAGGATGAAAAGTAATTAATTATCTATACAAGTGACTAGTTGACTAAGTCAATAATCTCAAGCTTGCAAGACTTGATCATCTACAATGGTCAATGACCATTAAACCCTTTCCAATTTCGTCCAATACCATGTGGGGGAGTGACACGTGTCGCCCTCCCATTCGTTCATAAAATTTTGTAACCCTCATGGGCCCCACAAAACGTAAAATTCCTCGGGTGGGCCCTACGTGATCAAATCCGTAAAAATAAATTTCCATAATGATAATACATTATATATTTCTCAAATAATGCATTTTGAGAATCTAATTCTCATCAACGAACATTTTTCCTTTCCGACGTTCGGAAGATTATTCGTCGGAAAAACAATTCTTCCTTTCGTACCCTTTTTCAAGTCTTGCGTTCTCGCGTCCATTCTCTTATACATGTCCTGGACTTACGGAGTGTAACATTTTTCCCTCCTTAGAAACATTCGTCCCCGAATGTTCTTAGTCGGTTGTCAAGCTATACAAACTCCGGCGTAGTCTCTTTACTATGCATATCAATCAATACTCCACAAGACCAACGATGCCACACATGGCCACCACATAACATACGTAAACATATCAATGGACCTTCCATCCGCGGTCCCTTCTCACAAAACTCGAAGGTTACAGTCTCATCAAAAACGAAATCTGTTAGAGGTTCCTTTCTTTTCTTACTTGTCATACTTTCTCGTACTTCCAAACTTATTTGAGCATACGTACAAAATTTCAAATATTGTTCCTGTTCCCCAATCCTTGGAGTTACTATCCAATTTGGCCATTATGCTACTTGCATTCCCGTTAAGGCCCTTCTCGGCCCTCACGATCTGGTTCCGGTGGAACGCGTCCACGAACTCGTACAACGATTAACGACTTGGGCCTTGCATCCTCGTGACCCTATCACATAGCGGGACCATTACCAACTGACATCACCTCATTCCATACTACCGGCTGACCTGAAATGAGTCCATAACCCGACCCATCGTCATACTTAACTTCTCATTCTTAGTCTGAAATAAATCTCTCTCTTATCTCAAGGTACTTCTTACCCTATCCCCCTATTCACTTAGAGGTTCGTCACATAGGCCAAAATATTTCTACTGTACATTTTTCCCTATCGGTCTTCACACTGTTATGGGGTAATTACAACTTGTGAACCCTACACAACTATAGTCTCAGTTCACTTTATCATTCTTGTCAACATTCTTCACTTTTTCACTTTACTAATCAGAGTATCCCTACCTCTGGTGGTACTATCACTTTACAACTACTAGCAACAAAGGGAAAACATATACGCTAGGGCGAAATCTGAATCTATCAATGCACGTATGATTCAAAAGAATCGAAATATACCTATAACCCCATGCGATGTTGCCTCTTGATCCTGCCCAGTAGCCACATCATCTATGCGGGTTCGAAGGACCGCTAGAACTATAAACTCCACCCTGACCTCTACCACGGCTGACTAACATCTGAACACCCTGCCCTGGGGGGCGCACAGCTGTAGAGGAAAGGGAACCAACCACCGGCCTCATAGACTGAGCCACCTTACCAGTGCTCTTTCTCACAGGACATTCCCACTGCTTATGGCCCGGACGGTCACAATAATAACAAACACCTGTGCCATAACGACATTTCCCCAAAGGACGTTTACTACATCGGAAACACTGAGGAATAAGTGGTCTCGACTGAGAAAATCCTCTGCTCCTCTGAGAACCTCAAACCCTGGAGCTCGGATCGGCTCCTAAATACCTTGGGGGGTCCAATCTCCCACCTTTGATCTGCGGGGGTATGTACTGGGTAGGATGGGACGAATATCTCACTCGCTGTTGAGGTTGCTCGTCCAAAAACTCACCGGGATAACCAACCGGTCTAGCCCTCTTACGTTGATTTCCGCGTTGGCCTTCTACCTTCTGTACAGGCCGAATAACCTCCTGCTGATGAAACTGTAGCACCGCTATCTTGGTCAATAATATAACTGCTTCCCTTATGACCCTATAGTCTTCCTCTAACTGAGAAACTGGAGGCTCTGGTGCTGGGGCCTCAAAACCTGGCGCAGAAGAACCCGCCGACTGCGGCACAATATCCGGTATACCCTAGGCATGAGCCCTATCAACTCTCCGAGTCTGACTGGTAGCTCCTGCTACTGTTTTGCCCTTCTGGGCGATTGTTGCCCTCCTTAGAGGCATAGTTGTAACATAATAATACGTCAGAGAGGAATTATCTTAATAACACAGCTCTATGGTACGATCTCAGAGTGAGAAGAATAGAAACCAACTCCTAAATGTCCTGTAGCCTCCTGTTTATGGGTGTGGCGCGCAACACACCGATAATCAAGACTCTACTAGACACGGTGGGTAGACATTCCGAGGACTGACTGCTCTGATACCACTCTGTCACGCCCCGAACCCCGGACCCGTGACTGGTGCCCTACCTGGGCACCCTTCTACCTAACTGACACAGGTAAACCGCGGAATTAAATAACACCTCTTTTTTTCTTTTAAAACCAACGAACATGACAAGGGCAAAGCCTCTAAGAGTTTTACTGAACTATGACAGGACAAGGCCCCGCCGTACCCATAACCGTACAAAAACCTGTACTGAAGGATCTATACCAAAATGATAAACTCCTGAACAAATGGAGCTATCCAAAAACTCTGAGCAGGGTCCTATACCTGCAGATCACCAAAATGCGTACCTAAACCTACGACATGAACGCAACCCCCCGAAGGAGGTCAGTACGAAGAATGTACCAAGTATGTGAAACAGTAAGTACTGTAAAGGAGATCACACAGTTCACATATAAAACAGGAGATATGTATGATAGTCAAACTACAATACACAATACATAAACAGTCATGTCAAATCAGGGACGCATGCCCTCAAAGTCATTACTCAAATATAACCATGGGTCTCACGCCCATAATATCAATCATGCCTGTGGAATCCTTCCTCACTGCCGGCAGTCCATGATATAATATAACATCAATAAGCACACTGAACCTTGCAATCATGAGAGTAATGCAATCACTTTTATCTTTTAAGTTATGCTTTTAACAATGAGACCAACTGTTCCACTTTAAGTCATAAACACACTGCACCCTTTCATTAATGAAATCACTACCGTTTCAAAACATGAAGGTTGTGACAGTGCCAGGGTCAACCACCCTCTGTGTTATAATGCAACCTATCATAGGACTATTTCACCCGCAAGGGACAATTTCACCCGCATAGGTCATGTGGACCCGCAAGGAGTCATCGGTACACGATACTCGCATCACGGATAGCTAATCCATGGCTTATATATATCCCGGGAATTTAACCCGCCCGAGTCAAATACCGACCCGCCGTGAGTGTGTACCACTCACCACCATGGGGAGCTACCCCATTGTCACGATCCGACCCCGGGGCCGCGACTGGTGCCCTACCTGGGCACCCCGTTCAGGTATACATCAGAGAATAGCAGCGGAACATACACAACACATATCAATACTTAGAAAATAAACATCAACAGGCTAGCCGATAAGGCCACCTTCCGTAAAATGTACATAAACCAAAATACATCAGTACAAATCTGTTCTTTAAAACCCAATCCACAAATATGACTACAGACCTCTAAGAATAACAATCATGGCCGATGGCCCCGCCATACCCCTGAATGTACATAAATCTACAACATCAGGGAAAACCGTACCAAAAGACAAGCCTCCGGAGAAATGGAGCTTTTGACACCTGATTAGTGATCCTAAGAATGAGGATCCACCACCTGCTTACCCCTACCTGCGGCATGAACGCATCCCCCGAGGAAATGGGGTCAGTACACAATATGTACCAAGTATGTAAAACTGGAAAATACTGCAATTTATGTCATAAGTCTAAAATAAAGATGGAGACATGTATGATAACCAAATTACAGTAAACTGTGCCTTACTAACAATGAGAGTAACCAAGTATATACTTTACTGCATAAAAATAGGAGGCTCATGATCAAAGTAGGGTCACCCGCCCGTAATATCATTAAGCAATCCTACTCCTGGGACTATTTCACCCGCATAGGTCCTACGAACCCGCAATGGAGAGATGCGCTCCGCATGGGACTATTTCACACGCACAGGACTATTTCACCCGCTTGGGCCCGGTGGGCCCACAATGAGTACAAACGCCGCACTCGCATCATGGGTAGCAAATCCATGGAATTAGTAGTAACCCGGGGCTTTACCCCGTAAGCATAACATAAACTAGCACAACCGGCTATCATACATAACATAAGCGCTACCGGCTTATCATAACATAAGAAAGTTAAGAAATCCCCTAACTTCTTATTAACTTTATTTATATACCCTCTAATATTAGTTTACTTAAGGCACTAACATGTCATTTTAAAAATCCGGGAATTTAACCCAAAGTACTCCGTACCTCTATTCTTTTAAAATGACTCTTTTCATATAAAATTCCCAAGATACTAATAACCATCGTATCAAGCCATATCTACTTTTCAAGACAAGTCACAATACCTTTTAGAAATACGTTTATAGGCTTCTAAATCAACTGACTTCTTTCTTTTAAAACCTTAAGCAATTGATGCCTTCAAATCAATTTGCCTTTCATTATTTTAATTCATTTATCATACTTACAATACTTAGAGTAAACAATTTTTTTTAACTTTCATAAAGTTATTATAACCCACTTCCCATAAAGTCGTTATATTAACTTTATACATTAGGCAATTACATTCTTCCATATATCCAAGGGACTTACACTTTCAAACAAGACAAATATCATATACTTTCAAAAATACTTCAAGTCCCTTAACTTTGGAAACTAAGACATCCTTAATCTTTTTAACAGGTGAGCTAATCCCCTAACTCAACCAACTTGGACATTCTTAAAACAAGTAAAGGATATCAAAATCTCGTACGTCTACCGTACTATATAGGTACCACTACTCATGCTCAAGAGATAGGAAAGTTCCATAAACCTCTTCGGTTCAATCCACTTGCTAAGTCCAATATGCCGCACGTAGTATGTCAACCTATAATGACCATAATACGTCTATTAACTTCTTACTTCAAACGTAGAATATTCTAAGTGCAAAGTCACTAAATTCTACGGAAAATCGGACAACACTTCCTTTGTTTCTACATACTTTTCCACCTTTTTCAAGGCCCGAATTCAATAACCAAACACGACACATTTAAGGCTCAACAATGTAGTTACCAATAGGGGATTACACGCCTACAAGACGTGTAAAATTCCGCCCCACAATTTAAATCAAACTAGTCCAACATTCAATATCATTTTCGGCAATTTGAGGGACAACAATACAAAGTCTTTTCCAATTCATTTTCAATCCAAGTTGTTTAGTATAACATGATATCAAGCCGCAATCAATTATAACAACTACAATCTTCAAGTAGATAACATGCGACGATTCTAATTAACGACCAAATTGTATTTCAATTTCAAAAGGCTAACAATGTCATTTCGGATTTAGGATTCTACAATCCATAACACTTATCAATCTTCAATACATATACTTCATGCTAGTTAAAATGTAAGGCTACAATAATATGTAATCTTATAATACTAAAGAGAACAAGATTGTTACCTTAACGAGCCTTAATCCACTTCAAGATCCGAAGTCGCTCCCTAGAAACTTAGAGCCTCTCCTTGACACTCCAATCCGCCACTTGAGACCCTTAGAAGATCACAAACAACTTCCCTTTAATTTCCAATCCAAACCTCATGAAAGCGAATTAGGTTTTCACCTTGCGACTAATACAAAAACGCCACTTTTCCGGGATCTTTCTATTGAGATACCCTTACAATACTCTTAGGAACCTTGGTTTAAAGTGGGGAGATTATTGGACAACAAACAAATTTTTTTCTTGTTGAACCCTAGAGAACCCGAGAGCACCTTTGTGTGTTCTTCAAATTTTCTTGAAAATTTTCTAAGTGTAAAAGCTTGCATTGCTACTAGTACACATATATAACACTATGAAGGGTTAAGATGAGAACAAATGGGTGGTTTAGATGCAATTTAATAAAGCTCAAGCCAAGTGGCCCTTTGACTAAGTCAATTATATCAAGCTTCAAGACTTTGCAAGACTTGGTCATCTTAAATTATGGTCAAATGACCATTCTAGCCATGTCCATTTCGTCCAAGACCACAAAGGGGGGTGACACGTGTCGCCCTCCCATTCGTCACAATATTACGTTTTCCGACAATTCCATAATTTCGATAAATTTTTACTAGTCTCACATCTTAACATTTTTGAGTTCTTACGTACGTTCTTATAAACATGCCCCGGAATTACGGGGTGTAACATTCTTCCCCCCTTAGAAACATTCGTCCTCGAATGTTCTTTCGGAGTCAAACTTATAGATAGCGACATATTCTCTTTTTACAACCCCTACATACAATAATGCCACACGTGGCCACATAATAGCACTTAAGCAAAATACTTCAATCAAAACTTGACAAGTAAGGGAAATGAATTACCTGAAGGTGTAGCGAATAAGTGAGGATACTTCCTCAACATGTCCTCCTCCGCTTCCCACGTCATCTCCTCCCTATTATCATTCCGCCACAAGACTTTGACGGAAGCCACATCTTTGGTCCGCAGTTGCCTGACCTGGCGATCCAGTATCGCTATGGGACTCTCTTCATACGATAACCCTCTCACACTGACTCGCTAGCTGGGAAAACTCTCGATGGATCTCCGATACACTTCCGCAACATAGAAACATGGAAGACCGGATGTACCGCCTCTAAATCTGATGGCAGATCCAACTCATAGGCAACATTGCCTACTCTACGGATGATCTGGTAGGGCCCAATGTACCTTGGGCTAAGTTTCCCCTTCTTTCCGAACCTCATCACACCCTTCATGGGTGATACCTTCAAGAATACCCAATCGTCTACCTGAAACTCCTAATGTCGACGCCGATTATCTGCATAAGACTTACGCCGACTACGCCGCTAACGATGCATCTGGATAAGCTTCACCTTATCCACAGCCTGTTGAATCAAGTCTGGGCCAACTAACTGAACCTCGCCCACGTCGAACCAACCAATCGGCGATCTACACTTCCGCCCATACAAAGCCTCATATGGCTCCATCTGAATGCTAGAATGGTAGCTGTTGTTATAAGCAAACTCCACAAGAGGCAAATGATCCTCCCAGCTACCCCTGAAATCAATAACACAGGCCGCAAAGATATCCTCGTTGTCGGATAGTACGCTCTGCCGCCGCTTGGCACGAGGATGAAACGCGATCGAGACTCACATGTGTCCCTAACCCCTTCTAGAAAGACCTCCAGAAGTTAGCCATAAACTGGGCTCCTCTGTCTGATATAATCGATATAGGGACTCCGTGCAGTCTCACAATCTCCCTGATATATAATCTGGCATAATCCTCAGCCGAATATGTAGTCCTGACTGGAAGAAAGTGGGCTGATTTCGTCAGCCTGTCGACAATAACCCAGATGGAATCATACTTTCTCTGAGTACGAGGTAACCCTGTAACAAAGTCCATCTTGATCACCTCCCACTTCCATGTCGGAATATCAATAGCCTGCAATAGCCCACCGGGCTTCTGGTGCTCAACCTTGACCTGCTGATAATTAGGATACTGAGCAACAAAACCTGCCACGTCCCTCTTCAGGCCATCCCACCAATACATACATCTGAGGTCATGGTACATCTTAGTCGACCCCGGATGAATAGAATAACGAGCACTGTGTGCCTCCCCCAGAATCTGTTGATGAAGTCCTGCAACATCGGGAACACACAATCTGCCCTCAAACCTTAGCACCCCATCAGGCGCTACCTCAAATAGACTCTTCTCCTCTCGAAGAGCCGTATCTCGATACTGTATCATAACTGGGTACCCATACTGTCGTCTCTTCACCTCATCAATGATGGAAGACTCGGCAATCTCACGAACACGTACCCCACTATCATCGGTATTGACCAATTGAACCCCAAGGCTCGCTAGTTAATGGATCTGACGGACCATGTCCTGTCTCTCTGGATGTACCTCTGACAGACTCCCCATCGATCTACGACTCAAAGCATCTGCAACCACGTTGGTTTTCCCCGGATGGTATAGGATGTCAAAATCATAATCCTTCAACAACTCTAACCACGTCTATGCCGCAAGTTCAGCTCCATCTGCCTGAAGATGTACTGGAGGCTCTTGTGGTCTGTATAAATATCCGCATGAACCCCATATAAATAATGTCTCCAAATCTTCAAGGCATGAATAACTGCGGTCAACTCTAAGTCGTGAGTAGGGTAATTCTTCTCATGCTTCCGTAGTTGCCGGGAAGCATAGGCTATTACCTTGTCGTGCTGCATCAAAATGCACCCTAGCCTGATACCCGAGGCATCACAATAAATCATGTATCCCTCTAACCCCTCAGGAAGAGTAAGAACTGGAGTCGTCGTCAACTTTTCCTTCAGTAACTGGAAGCCCTTCTCACAAGCTTTTGTCCACTGAAACTTAGCTGCTTTCTGAGTCAGGCTAGTCAACGGTGCTGATATCGAATCAAACTGCTCCACAAACCTACGATAATAACCTGCCAACCCTAAGAAACTGCGCACCTCCGTCGGAGTAGTACGTCTCGGCCAAGACTTGACCGCCTCAATCTTTGCTGTATCCACCTGAACACCGTCAACCCCAAAAATGTGTCCCAAGAATGCCACTGAGGCCAACCAAAACTCACACTTGGAGAACTTGGCGAACAACTTCCGGCTCCGGAGGACCCCAAGTACTGTCCTCAAGTGATCTCCATGCTTCTGCTCTGTGCGCGAATAAACCAGAATGTCATCAATGAATACAATATAACAAACGTATCCAAAAATGGCTTGAACACTCAGTTCATCAAATCCATAAATACCGCTGGAGCGTTGGTCAAACCTAAAGACATCACCCTGAACTCATAGTGCCCATACCGGGTCTTGAATGCAGTCTTTGGGATATCTGCCTCTCTAACTCGCACCTGATGATAACCAGACCGCAGGTCTATCTTGGAGAAACACCTCGCACCCTGCAGCTGGTCAAACAAATCATCAATCCTGGGGAGGGGGTATCTGTTCTTGATGGTTACCTTATTCAGCTGCCTGTAGTCAACACACATACGCAGCGTCCCATCATTCTTCTTTACAAACAAAACTGGCGCTCCCCAGGGAGAAACACTAGGCTTGATAAATACTTTTTCCAGCAAATCTTTCAGCTGGTCCTTCAACTCCCTTAACTCAGCAGGTGTCATCCTGTACGGAAGAATAGATATAGGCCAAGTGTCAGGAAACATATCAATACAAAACTCAATCTCCCTCTCAGGAGGGATACCCGGGAGATCATCTGGGAATACATCTGGAAACTCCCTAACCACCGGAACTGACTGAATAGCTGGCACCTCAGTCTCTGTATCGAATACCCGAACCAGATGATAAATGTACCCTTTCTGCACCATCTTCCTAGCCTAGAGGTAATAAATAAACCTTCCTCTAGGCGACGTTGTGTTTCCCTTACACTCGATAACTGGATCACCAGGAAACTGGAATCAGACCAACCTATCTCTACAGTTAATGTTGGCATAACAAGAAGCCAACTAGTCCATACCCATAATGACGTCAAAATCTGTCATCTCCAACTCTATCAAGTCTGCTAGGGTCTGACGACTGTAAATAAACACCGGACAACCTTTGTACACCCGCTCAGCTAACACCAAATCACCCACTAGCGTAGCTACGTCAAAAGGCTCTATCGACACCGGCTCTATCCCGATTCTACTAGCAATAAGAGGGGACACATAGGACAAGGTAGAACCTGGATCTATCAAAGCATAAACGTCACAGCAGGAAATCAATAATGTACACGTGGCGACATCCGGAAGCCTCCCGTCTGGCGATCGCTAAGGAATATATGCGATCAGGACCGCTAGAACCGGGACCTCCACCACGACCTCTGCATCGCCGGTTCGTGAAAACCCCGCCCCGGCGCATAACCACGTAATAAGAGAAGACCCAAAGAACTAAACATCGCTTGAACCATACCACCATGCCGCCTGCCTGACAATCTCTCTTCGAATGGTCGTGCTGGCCACAAGAGTAACAAGCTCATAGAGGAACACGACACCCCCCTCCCCCCCACGATGGGAATCACCACATCGACCACACCGAGATATAGGTGGCCTCATCTCGATGGAACCCTGCCTTCCGGGAACCCAAGCTCGAGCCCTGTCCCGCCTGCGGATCGACCCGACCGATCAAACCTCCTGCCAGAAAAACGAGAAGGAGCACTCTATACCGGCTGAAATGTGGACCTGGACTGCTGCTGAGGCTGTTCGCCTCGAAAATCACCATGAGACCTCGCTGCCCCGCCTCGGGCCGCTCAGTCTAGATGATCCTCCTCTCTCGCCCTCTATCCTCGCGCATAAGCTGCATCTGGCAATATCCATACCGGCCAAGGGACACCCCAAGCACGCAGAATCATATGAAGGTCAGCCCCATCACATAGCGATGAACTCATCGCCATGCGCCTACAATGGTGAGCGCATACCTGGCCAATGAGTCAAACTTCAGGCTGTACTCTCTGATAGTCCTCCCATTCTGTCTCAATGTCAAGAATCTATCCACGCGGTCTCTCCTCATCTCAGGAGGCAAAAAATGATCCAGGAAGGCCTCTGTGAACTCCTCCAAAACAGCTAGAAGAGCACTCTCACCTCTAGACAGCTACCAGGACTCAAACCAGTTCAACCCAATATCGCGTAACCGGTAAGAAGCTAACACAACCGACTCTGTCTCCGAGGCCCTAAGCACATGCATAGTCCATTGTAGCTGCCGAATAAACTCTTGAGGATCCTCCTCCGATCTCGACCCATAGAACTCGGGTGGATGACAACCCAGAAAATCCCGAATCCGCAAACTGTCGGATCTAGGGTTAGCTACCTACTCCTGTCGGCGCTGCCCTGCCACTATGCTCGTCAATAACCAGATCTGCTCTCCGTAATCTCTATACGCAACCCTCGGCCGCGAATCGAGGCTCAGTGCCAAACCTCTGGAGTTACGCCGCTCGGCCTTCTCATACCGCTGTGGCTGAACTCGCCGACCCGCCTCCAATCTCAGGCATAGTCTGGGCCTGAGTCCTGGTAACCCTCTGCGTACCTCTAGTAGCTCCTGCTGCTGCCTTGCCCTTCTGGGACCTGGTCGCCTTCCGTGGAGGCATAACTGATACATAAGAATAGGTCAGAGAAGATTCAACCTAATAAGACAGCTCTACTACACGATCTCAGAGAGAGAATAATGGAAACCAATCCTAAATATCCTGCAGCCTCCTGATTATAGATGTGGTGCACAACACAATGATAATCAATATTCTACTAGACACGGTCTGTAGACACTTTCCGAGGACTAACTGCTCTGATACTACTTTTGTCAAGACCCGACCGGAGCTGATCGTGCCCTACCCGGGCACCCTGCCTGGTATACATCAGAGAATAGCAGTGGAACATACACAACACATATCAATACTTAGAAAATAAACATCAACAGGCTAGCCGATAAGGCCACCTTCCGTAAAATGTACATAAACCAAAATACATCAGTACAACTCTATTCTTTAAAACCCAATCCACAAATATGACTACAAACCTCTAAGAATAACAACTGTGGCGGGACAGGGCCCCGCCATACCCCTGAATGTACATAAATCTACAACATCAGGGAAAACCGTACCAAAAGACAAGCCTCCGGAGAAATGGAGCTTCTGACACCTGATCAGTGATCCTAAGAATGAGGATCCACCACCTGCTTACCCCTACCTGCGGTATGAATGCATCCCCCGAGGAAAGGGGGTCAGTACACAATATGTACCAAGTATGTAAAACTGGAAAATACTACAATTTACGTCATAAGTCTAAAATAAAGCTGGAGACATGTATGATAACCAAATTACAGTACACTGTGCCTTACTAACAATGAGAGTAACCAAGTATATACTTTACTGCCTAAAAATAGGAGGCTCGTGATCAAAGTAGGGTCACCCGCCCGTAATATCATTAAGCAATCCCACTCCTGGTACTATTTCACCCGCATAGGTCCTACGGACCCGCAATGGAGCGATACGCTCCGCATGGGACTATTTCACACGCACATGACTATTTCACCCGCTTGGGCCCGGTGGGCCGGCAATGAGTACAAACGCCGCACTCACATCATGGGTAGCAAATCCATGGAATTAGTAGTAACCCGGGGCTTTAACCCATAATCATAACATAAAATAGCACAACCGGCTATCATACATAACATAAGCGCTACCGGCTTATCATAACATAAGCAAGTTAAGAAAACCCCTAACTTCTTATTAACTTTATTTATATACCCTCTCATATAAGTTTACTTAAGGCACTAACTTGTCATTTTAAAAATCCGAGAATTTAACCCAAAGTACTCCGTACCTCTATTCTTTTAAAATGACTCTTTTCATATAAAATTCCCAAGATAGTAATAACCATAGTATCAAGTCATATCTACTTTTCAAGACAAGTCACAATACCTTTTAGAAATACGTTTATAGGCTTCTAAATCAAGTGACTTCTTTCTTTTAAAACCTTAAGCAATTGATGCCTTCAAATCAATTTGCCTTTAATTATTTCAAGTCATTTATCATACTTACAATACTTAGAGTAAACCACTCTTTTTAACTTTCCATAAAGCTATTATAACCCACTTCCCATAAAGTCGTTATATTTACTTTATACATTAGGCAATTACATTCTTCCATATATCCAAGGGACTTACACTTTAAAACAAGACAAATATCATATACTTTCAAAAATACTTCAAGTCCCTTAACTTTGGAAACTAAGACATCCTTAATCTTTTTAACAAGTGAGCTAATCCCCTAACTCAACCAACTTGGACATTCTTAAAACAAGTAAAGGATATCAAAATCTCGTATGTCTACCGTACTATATAGGTACCATTACTCATGCTCAAGATTTATATACCTCTTCGGTTCAATCCACTTGCTAAGTCCAATATGCCGCACGTAGTATGTCAACCTATAATGACCATAATACGTCTATTAACTTCTTACTTCAAATGTAGAATATTCTAAGTGCAAAGTTACTAAATTCTACGGAAAATCGGACAGCACTTCCTTTGTTTCTACATACTTTTCCACCTTTTTCAAGGCCCGAATTCAATAACCAAACACGACACATTTAAGGCTCAACAATGTAGTTAACAATAGGGGATTACAAGACGTGTAAAATTCCGCCCCACAATTTAAATCAAACTAGTCCAACATTCAATATCATTTTCGGCAATTTGAGGGACAACAATACAAAGTCTTTTCCAATTCCTTTTCAATCCAAGTTGTTTAGTATAACATGATATCAAGCCGCAATCGATTATAACAACTACAATCTTCAAGTAGATAACATGCGACGATTCTAATTAACGACCAAATTGTATTTCAATTTCAAAAGGCTCAATGTCATTTCGGATTTAGGATTCTACAATCCATAACACTTATCAATCTTCTATACATATACTTCATGCTAGTTAAAATGTAAGGCTACAATAATATGTAATCTTATAATACTAAAGAGAACAAGATTGTTACCTTAACGAGCCTTAATCCACTTCAAGATCCGAAGTCGCTCCCTAGCAACTTAGAGCCTCTCCATGACACTCCAATCCGCCACTTGAGACCCTTAGAAGATCACAAACAACTTCCCTTTAATTTCCAATCCAAACCTCATGAAAGCGAATTAGGTTTTCACCTTGCGACTAATACAAAAACGCCACTTTTCCGGGATCTTTCTATTGATATACCCTTACAATACTCTTAGGAACCTTGGTTTAAAGTGGGGAGATTATTGGACAACAAACAATTTTTTTCTTGTTGAACCCGAGAGCACCTTTGTGTGTTCTTCAAATTTTCTTGAAAATTTTCTAAGTGTAAAAGCTTGTCTTGCTACTAGTACACATATATAACACTATGAAGGGTCAATATGAGAACAAATGGGTGGTTTAGATACAATTCAATAACGCTCAAGCCAAGTGGCCCTTTGACTAAGTCAATTATATCAAGCTTCAAGACTTTGCAAGACTTGGTCATCTTAAATTATGGTCAAATGACCATTCTAGCCATGTACATTTCGTCCAAGACCACAAAGGGGGGGTGACACGTGTCGCCCTCCCATTCGTCACAATATTACGTTTTCCGACAATTCCATAATTCCGATAAATTTTTACTAGTCTCACATCTTAACATTTTTGAGTTCTTACGTACGTTCTTATAAACATGCCCCGAAATTACGGGGTGTAACATTCTTTCCCCCTTAGAAACATTCGTCCCCGAATGTTCTTTCGGAGTCAAACTTATAGATAGCGACATATTCTCTTTTTACAACCCCTACATACAATAATGCCACACGTGGCCACATAATAGCACTTAAGAAAAATACTTCAATCAAAACTTGACAAGTAAGGGAGATAAATTACTTGAAGGTGTAGCGAATACGTGAGGATACTTCCTCAACATGTCCTCCTCCGCTTCCCACGTCATCTCCTCCCTATTATCATTCCGCCACAAGACTTTGACGGAAACCACATCCTTGGTCCGCAGTCGCCTGACCTGGCGATCGAGTATTACTATGGAACTCTCCTCATACGATAACCCCTCTGTCACCTGGACCTCGCTAGCTGGGAAAACTCTCGATGGATCTCCGATACACTTCCGCAACATAGAAACATGGAAGACCGGATGTACCGCCTCTAAATATGATGGCAGATCCAACTCATAGGCAATATTGCCTACTCTACGGATGATCTGGTAGGGCCCAATATACCTTGGGCTAAGTTTCCCTTCTTTCCGAACCTCATCACACCCTTCATGGGTGATACCTTCAAGAAGACTCAATCGTCTACCTGAAACTCCTAATGTCGACGCCGATTATCTGCATAAGACTTCTGCCGACTCTGAGCTGCTAACAGCCTGTCCTGGATAAGCTTCACCTTATCCATCATTGAATCAAGTTCGCCAATCGACCGCACTCGCCACGTCGAACCAACCAATCGGCGACCTACACTTCCGCCCATACAAAGCCTCATATGGCGTCATCTGAATGCTAGAATGGTAGTTGTTGTTATATGCAAACTCCACAAGAGGAAAATGATCCTCCCAGCTACCCCTGAAATCAATAACACAGGCCCGCAACATATCCTCGCGTGCGGATAAGACGCTCGCCGCCCGCTTGGCCACGAGGATGAAACGCGATCGAGACTCACGTGTGTCCCTAACCCTTCGAAAGACCTCGAAGTTAGCGAAATCGGGCTCCTGCATGCGATATAATCGATAAAGGGACTCCGTGCAGTCTCACAATCTCCCTGATATATAATATGGCATAATCCTCAGCCGAATACGTAGTTCTGACTGGAAGAAAGTGGGATGATTTCGTCAGCCTGTCGACAATAACCCAGATGGAATCATACTTCCTCTGAGTACGAGGTAACCCTGTCACGACCCGAACCCAGGCCCGTGACTGGTGCCTTACCCGGGCACCCAAGTAGACATACATCAGAGTAATCAGCGGAATATAAAACAAGACATGAAATAATATGAAGTGAGAAACAGTTTATCTGAGAAAAGTTGCCTTTCGGCATATATATATATAAACTTGAATCCGAACAGTTACATCCTTTACAAACTACGCCCACAATAGTACTCTGCACTTAAGAATGTTATAACCATAATGACGGACAGGCCCCGCCATACCACGAATGTACCTAGAACGACAGTGGACTATACCACCGATAAGCCTCCGAGAAACGGAGCTTCCCAAACGCTGAATGTGACCACATGAGCGAGGATCAACATCGGTGTACCTCTACTGCGGCATGAATGCAGCCCCGGGCGAGGTCGATAACAGTACCAAGTATGTGAAATCGAAAATCTTGTAAATTAAATCATAATAGTATATATAAAATGTAAGACGTATATGATAACCAATTTAAGATACCTGATATGTAAGTCATGTCAAGTCAGGGACTCACGCCATTAAAGTCATCACTCAAATATAACCATGGGTCTCATGCCCACAATATCAATCATGCGGTGGAATTCCTTCCTCACCGCTGATCCATGATATAAAAACACCAAGGAATACACATGAACACGTGTCCCACTGTCATAATAAAATCGTGACGGTAAGTACGAAGGCATAGCCGACTACTAAAACCTACGCACCAACAATGCCATAAAGCGTATCACGAGGTCTTTCTAGACCGCCACATGATCGGCCGCCACTCGCGCAAAGATCAATACGCGCGTCTAATCTCGAACTTCCCGCACTCCGCATAGGCCACACACATAGGCCCGCATGAGGTATTCCCGCGTCGAGGGTAGCTACTCTCGCATCATCCTCGACTCGTAGTCCGCATGGCCACATAGACCGCACACTAACACGGAACTCTCAGATCCGCATAGCCCCCGGACCCGCATGAGGTATTCTCGAATCATAGTCACACATCGCACGAGGTGTACCTCGTGACGGGGCAGCTTAACCCCCGGTATATCATGTCAAGAGGTGAGTGATATAATACTAGCACAACGGCTTATCGTTAAACAACATAAGCACAATAAGAATAACCTCTTACACAAACGTTACAAGATACGAACATACGTAGCATCATAACATGTTTTCTTATCAAACCAATCAAGAAAGTATTACAAGGCTATCACAAACCAAACATAGTCAAGTTATTCACACAAGGTACTTTCTATTTTATGTCAACAAGTTTGGGTTTTAACCCCAAGGTACTACGTACATTAATTCTTTAAAAAGATCCGTTTCTTTCACAAAAGTCACACGATACCCATAGTATCAAAAATAGAGTGACTATAGTTTTAAGTAAACCAAAACAGTTTCCTTTTTAATATCAAGTAACAACATTCTTTTCCAAACGTCCAAGTTGCCTAATTAAAAATATACTCAAGTCGTTTATTTCCGAAAGATTTCATAGTTCATAGTCTTAATCAAATAACGTAATCTCTTTTTAAAACAATTGAGTAACATATGCCTTATGTGAGTAGTTATTCTTGTTCATAACAATCTTATTAAAGCAGCCATGATCTAGGAAATGTAATAACATTTTGTCTCATCTTAGCTTCTATGCAGATGGAGGTTTCTACTGGTTTTTAATAATACTTAATTAGTCAATACATTTCCCTTTATTAGCGCTGCAGTGGTTTGTTCGATACTTATTCTTATTTCTGAAATCAATACAAGGTGTTCATAAACAATTAAGTAAACCGTTCCTTTTATCTCTCTTAAGTCGTTATACCTAACTTCCCATAAAGCTAGTATAACTCTTAAGCTTTTAAAACCAAGTATTACTCTTCTTTCAAAAACGATTCTTAATTCTTTTGAAATACTTCAAGATTCTTATTATTTAAAACTCAAGTCAAAAGACATCGAAGTAAAACCACGTTCAGTTAACAAACGTACGTCTACCGTACTATATATATATTCTTTTAAAATATCATGCTCAAGAGGATAGGAAGAATCACATACCTCGCGACGATTATCGACAATTAGCAAAACGCTCCACCACTATAACCCGGCTAGCCTTGTCCACCTTTCAAGTAGAACATGCTACTCGCAGAACTTTCAACCTATACAGGCCATATACGTCTATCAACGTCTAGACTACTCTGTAGAATATTCTAAGCAGAGGGTTCTCTATTCTACGGAAAATCGGGCAGCACTTCCCTACCCGTTAAACTACACAAGTCTCATCAAATACATCCTATGTAAGTCTGATTCAATCTTCTTTAATATTCTTCTGGTGTGATTTCTATTCAATTCTCTTATCTTATACCATCCTTCTATATATCTTATACTCATTTCTATACTACTACAGTATGTAATTTCCAATTATAATAGAAGGTCAAGAGTATTTACCTCGATAAGCCCAAAATTATCCAAGTTTAAATGTCGATCCTGAGCAACGTTTAGCTCTTACTCTGGGTGCTCCAACCCGCTCCAAACAACCCTTAGAAGTTCTACGCAACTTCTTCTTAATACTTCAACCAATGATGAAGATTTTCCTTAGGGTTTCGTTTTGTGGATGAAGGAAGTATAATAGTATTTCGGCTTTTAGTATAGGGGTAACCTTGAATACTACAAGGTATTTGGGCGAAGGTATTTTGGAATAGTAACAATACTTGGAGAATATTTTCTACCAAGGGGGTATGTTTGGGCGAGCAACTCGAAGGGAAGGGGTGTGGCGGAAACTACTCTGAGGAGGGGAGGACTTGGACGAGAATTTCACTACAAGGGAGGGATTTTTAAGACTTAGAAGTCATTTGAGGGATGAAGAAATCCTTCAACTAAGGGGGGTATTTATAGGGCCTTCAATGGCCAAGATTAAGACAAGTGGTGGGCAAGTGGAGGGTGTAGATTTGGAAAAGTGTGTGTGGGTCCCACCTTATCCATCTACCACACAAAATATCCTACCAAACATTGACCAATTGTTTTAGGCCACAAAAATGAAAAAAACGTGCAAGGTGTGCCCTCCAATTCGTCCACTTTGAGGGTGACACATGTCACCCTCCCATTGGTCCAAAATATTTTATCTCACGGAAAAATCCGCAAAAAATAAATTATTGAACACGCAAAATTCCCTTACAAGGTTCGGAAAATTCTCCGTCGGAAAAACAAATCTTTTCGGGGGTTGTGCACAAATTTTCGTCCCTTGCCTAACTTAAGGCTTAAACTTTTGTACGTACGCCCTCACGTACATACTCAGGAAATACGGGGTATAACATTCTCCCCTCCTTAGAAACATTCGTCCCGAATGTTCCTTCTCAAGACAGATAACGATAATGTCTCTCTTAACTTAAACAAGTTGCCAATGCCACTCCTGGCCACAAAACATCATACGCAAATACTTAACTCCAAGTCCACAAGGAATCACCACAAAAGCTCCCACCCAAGGTCTAAAAGATATTCCCTTCGCACCCTCATTTCACAAAAGAAATGATCACTTCTATTCTCTTAACACATGCTCACTTCTTCCCTTACTCGTCGTACCCTCCTCGTACACTCGAACATGATACCACTTTTGTCATTGCTTCAGTTTCCAACATCTCGGGGTTACTATCTCCAACTTGGTCATCATTAACTGGAAACACTCTGGATGGATCTCCGATACTTTTCCGAACATAGCAACAAGAAAGACCGGACGTACTGCTTCCTACGTCGGACGGCAATGCTAACTTATAGGCAACCTGGCCTATTTTCCAAATGATCTGAAAACGCTCAAAGTACCTCGGGCTAAGTTTCCCCTGCTTTCCAAATCTCGTCCCACCCTTCCGGGGTGGTACCTTCAAGAAACCCACCGTCAACCTGAACTCCAAGTGTCGACGCCGATTATCCGCATGACTTTTGTTGACTCTGAGCTGCCAATAACCTCTCCTGGATAAGCTTCACCCTATCCACCGTCTGCTGAAACAAGTATGAACGAACTATCTGAACCTTGCCAACATCGAACCAATCGATCGGCAACTTACACTTCCGCCCTCTGGCGTCGTAAGGCGATATCAGAATCTGAAAGGGTAGCTATAAAACACTCCCTCACCAGGAGGCAACAATCCTCACGGCTACCACGAAATCCAAACAACGGCAGGGTGAATGCGATCTTGAGACTCACCGAGTTCCTAACCTGCTGGTAAAACCTCGGAAAAGCAGTAAATGGCGGCTCCATTGCGTCATAAAGTAAAAGTAGGAATCCCGTGCAGTATTACAATTTTCCTGATATATAACATCTCGCATAACCCTCTGCCGAGTAAACGGTCCTGACTGAAAGACAAGATGGGCTGACCTCATCGGCCGACTCTCGGTCGAATCGTCGCGAACTCGTCACGATGGTTAACTAAACACGGGCCTAGCGCCGCGTGACCTACCACTGGCGGGACCACCTCGATCGACCCACCACCTTACAGGCCGCGCGTTGACCCGCGATCGGTCCTCAACCCGACCCGCTATCGCGCAAAACTCTTGTTCCCCCGAACTGGAACAATCTCACTAATCAAGTTACGAAAACCTAGTGGTCATTCTTAGCTCAACTACCCTCTTTCATTTCACCCTACTCAGGGACTTATCACACAAACCTATCTCACGTATACTATGCACTCTGATGAGGGTCAAACAAATAAATCTTTTACTCAAGATGGCCTCGCTTCTAAGGTCTCCACGTATAAAACTCTAAGGCTCACACTTTCCCTATCCCCAATCTTACCATTTTACCTAACCATGATTTCTATTCACAATTAACACAATGCTATCAGAACAACACTTAAGATATACTCATCTTTTCACACATATTAATCTCTAGAGGGTTAAGGATATACCTGTATCTACTGCTTCACTCCCCTTTGTCGTTCAAATCAATCCTGCCCTGTTGGGCGCATAGCTAGGGAAGGTGATGAACTAGCCACTTATCCTGAAGGCTGAGTCTCTACATCCACGCCACTGCGGTGGACAATTTCTGCAAAATGGCCTGCTGTATAGCATAACAAGTTGTCGAAGAAATGCGACACTCCACAATGACACCTACCACAGCGGCGCGTGAGGTGGGGTGGCCTCTTACGCTAACACCCTTCCTCTCCGACCATTCGAATCCATGGCGATGCGGTAGGTGAGTCCTCCTTATATCCTCCTACTTGAACACTCTCGTCACATGGCCACACGGCGGCGCAGTAAAACAAGCACCAAAAAGACGACATTCCGGGATGGCGCTGTCGCTGTGAATACCGAGGAAAAAGCGAACGGTGTCTAGAACCTGCGTATGCGTGAACGAAGCCACGGAGCTCTGACCAAATCCGGCATACCCCGAATGTCCTGAACCCTGTGGAGGACCACTCTGCACTGGCGGAGATGCCATATCCAGTCTGCTGCTGAGGCGGTTCGCCTCGAAAGTTACCAAAGGACCCTGCCGATCTGGCCTTCTTCTGCTGATCTTGGTTAACCCGTCGATCCCTACGTTTCTCGTCCTGCTGCACATAAGCCCGTACGCAGGCCATGATCATGCCTGACTGAAGAGCTACTCTTACACAACCCTCCTTTAGATAATCGTCAAGGCTCGCGATAAATCGGTGCATAATATACTCTCTGGTTGCTAAACCCCTAGCTAATGTGGCCGTCTTTGCGCAATCCATGCATGCGCTCTTGGTCGTGGGCGAAGGTTCAAATCTCATGGCTCTGATGGAGCTGCTGCCGCTAGACTTCTGTTTGAAGTGGCGTCGCAGAACTCCCCGAATGAAGTACAACCTCAGGTGATGATTGGGCCTGTGCCCTCGTAACTCTCTGTACTCTACTCGCAGCTCGCCATGCCTTGCCCTTCTGGGCGGGTTGCCTTATGGCGGAGGCATAGCGGTAAGGAAAGAATTACGTTAGAGGGTCGACTTATAACACGACTCTAAGGCACGATCTCGAGTGAGAAGAATGGAAACCAATCCTAAATATCCTATAGCCTCACGATTATTGGTGTGGTGCCTGACACACCGATAATCGAACTCTACTAGATACTGGTCAGAGACACTTTCCAGGATTAAGCGCTTTGATACCACTTTTGTCACGACCGAACCGGGCGTGGTAGTGCCTACGGGCACCCAAGTAGACATACATCAGAGTAACCAGCGGAATATAAAACAAGACATGAAATAATATGAAGTGAGAAACAGTTTATCTGAGAAAAGTTGCCTTTCGGCATATATATATATATAAACTTGAATCCGAACAGTTACATCCCTTTTTACAAACTCTGCCCACAACAGTACTACAGACCTCTAAGAATGTTATAACCATAATGACGGGACAGGGCCCCGCCATACCCCTGAATGTAAGTACCTAGAACGACAGGGGACTATACCACTGATAAGCCTCCGGAGAAACGGAGCTTCCCAAACGCTGTGACCACATGAGCGAGGATCAACATCGGTGTACCTACTGCGGCATGAATGCAGCCCGAAGGAGGTCGATACAACAGTACCAAGTATGTGGCGAAAATCACGTAAATGAAATCATAATAGTCTATATAAAGCGAAGGCGTGCATGATAACCAATTTAAGATACCTGATATGTAGCGATCATGTCAAGTCGGGGACTCACGCCAAAGTCATCACTCAAATATAACCATGGGTCTCATGCCCACAATATCAATCATGCGGTGGAATTCGCCCGCCACTTGCCGTGATCCATGATATAAAAACACCAAGGAATACACATGAACACGTGTCCCGCGTGTCATAATAAAACCGTCTGCGGGGTAAATGCGAAGGCATAGCCGACTACTAAAACCCACGGTACCAACAATGCCATAAAGCGTATCACGAGGTCTTTCTAGACCGCCACATGATCGGCGGCCACTCGCGCTTGATATCAATATCGCGTCTAATCCACGGAACTTCCGCGGCTCGCATAGGCCACACATAGGCCCGCATGAGGTATTCCCCGCATCGAGGGTAGCTACTCCTCGGCATCGTCCTGGACTCGTAGTACGCATGGCCACATAGACCGCATGGCCACATAGACCGCACACTAACCTGGAACTCTCGTAGCTCCGCATAGGCCCCCTGGACCCGCATGAGGTATTCTCGAATCATAGTCACCTGTTGCACGAGGTGTACCTCGCGTCGGGGCGACTTAACCGGTATATCATGTCAAGAGGTGAGTGATATAATACTAGCACAACGGCTTATCGTTAAACAACATAAGCACAATAAGAATAACCTCTTACACAAACGTTACAAGATACGAACATACGTAGCATCATAACATGTTTTCTTATCAAACCAATCAAGAAAGTATTACAAGGCTATCACAAACCAAACATAGTCAAGTTATTCACACAAGGTACTTTCTATTTTATGTCAACAAGTTCGGGTTTTAACCCCAAGGTACTACGTACATTAATTATTTAAAAAGATCTGTTTCTTTCACAAAAGTCACACGATACCCATAGTATCAAAAATAGAGTGACTATAGTTTTAAGTAAACCAAAACAGTTTCCTTTTTAATATCAAGTAACAACATTCTTTTCCAAACGTCCAAGTTGCCTAATTAAAAATATACTCAAGTCGTTTATTTCCGAAAGATTTCATAGTTCATAGTCTTAATCAAATAACGTAATCTCTTTTTAAAACAATTGAGTTACATATGCCTTATGTGAGTAGTTATTCTTGTTCATAACAATCTTATTAAAGCAGCCATGATCTAGGAAATGTAATAACATTTTGTCTCATCTTAGCTTCTATGCAGATGGAGGTTTCTACTGGTTTTTAATAATACTTAATTAGTCAATACATTTCCCTTTATTAGCGCTGCAGTGGTTTGTTCGATACTTATTCTTATTTCTGAAATCAATACAAGGCGTTCATAAACAATTAAGTAAATCGTTCCTTTTATCTCTCTTAAGTCGTTATACCTAACTTCCCATAAAGCTAGTATAACTCTTAAGCTTTTAAAACCAAGTATTACTCTTCTTTCAAAAACGATTCTTAATTCTTTTGAAATACTTCAAGATTCTTATTATTTAAAACTCAAGTCAAAAGACATCGAAGTAAAACCACGTTCGATTAACACGTCGTCTCAGTACTATATATATATTCTTTTAAAATATCATGCTTAAGAGGATAGGAAGAATCACATACCTCGCGACGATTATCGACAATTAGCAAAACGCTCCACCGCTATAACCCGGCTAGCCTTGTCCACCTTTCAAGTAGAACATGCTACTCGCAGAACTTTCAACATATAAATGCCATATACGTCTATCAACGTCTAGACTACTCTGTAGAATATTCTAAGCAGAGGGTTCTCTATTCTATGGAAAATCGGGCGACACTTCCCATCCGTTAAACTACACAAGTCTCTGTAAATCAAATCCTATGTAAGTACAGTTCAATCTTCTTTAATATTCTTCTGGTGTGATTTCTATTCAATTCTCTTCTCTTATACCATCCTTCTATATATCTTATACTCATTTCTATACTACTACAGTATGTAATTTCCAATTATAATAGAAGGTCAAGAGTATTTACCTCGATAAGCCCAAAATTATCCAAGTTTAAATGTTGATCTGACGGCGTTTAGCTCTACTACGGGTGCTCGACCTCTCCAAACAACCCTTAGAAGTTCTACGCAACTTCTTCTTAATACTTCAACCAATGATGAAGATTTTCCTTAGGGTTTCGTTTTTGTGACTGAAGGGAAGTATAATAGTATTTCTGGGCTTTTAGTATAGGGGTAACCTTGGAATACTACAAGGTATTTGGGCCAAGGTATTTTGGAATAGTAACAATACTTGGAGAATATTTTCTACCAAGGGGGGGTATGTTTGGACGAGAGCAACTCGAGGAAGGGGGTGTGGCGGACGAAACTACTACAAGGAGGAGGACTTGGGCGAGAATTTCACTACTGAGGAGGGAGGGATTTTTAAGACTTAGAAGTCATTTGAGGATGAAGAAATCCTTGACTAAGGGGTATTTATAGGGCCTTCAATGGCCAAGATTAAGACAAGTGGTGGGCAAGTGGAGGGTGTAGATTTGGACAAGTGTGTGTGGGTCCCACCTTATCCATCTACCACACAAAATATCCTACCAAATATTGACCAATTGTTTTAGGCCACAAAAATGAAAAAAACGTGCAAGGTGTGCCCTCCAATTCGTCCACTTTGAGGGTGACACATGTCACCCTCCCATTGGTCCAAAATATTTTATCTCTCGGAAAAATCCGCAAAAAATAAATTATTGAATATATGCAGTTCTGTGGACTGCTAGAACTGGGACCTCCACCACGACCTCTACCGCGGCCTGCCGGTCCGTGAACACCACGCCTCAGGGCATAACCTGCAGAATAAGGAAGACCCAAGAATCGAACATGTCGGCTGAACCATACCACCCATGCTGCCTCTGGTCGGACAATCTCTCTTCAAATGGCCCTGCTAGCCACAAGAGTAACAAGCTCATGGAGGAACACGACACCCCCCCACGATGGGAATCACCACATCGACCACACCGAGATATAGGTGGCCTCATCTGACTAGAACCCCGGTTCCTCTGGGAACCCGAAGCCCTGGAGCCCTGTCTTGCCCCTGAATAACCAGACCAATCAAACCTCCTACCATTAAAATGAGAAGGAGCACTCTGTGCCGGCTGAAATGTGGACATGGACTGCTGTTGAGGCTGTCCGCCTCTAAAATCACCCTGAGACCCTGTTGTCCTGGCCCTCTTGGGCTGACCTGAGTCTAGCTGATCCTCCCTCTCTCTGTCCTCTATCCCCTGCGCATAAGCCTGCATCCTGGAAATATCCATACCGGGCTGAAGGGCCACCCCCAAGCATGCAGTAATCATATTAAGGTCTAGCCCCATCACATAGCGATGAACTCTGTCTGCCATGTCAGCCACAATGGTGAGCGCATACCTGGCCAATGAGTCAAACTTCAGGCTGTACTCTCTGATAGTCCTACCATTCTGTCTCAATGTCAAGAATCTATCCACGCTGGCTCTCCTCATCTCAGGAGGCAAAAAGTGATCCAGGAAGGCCTCTGTGAACTCCTCCAAAATAGCTGGAAGAGCACCCTCACCTCTAGACAGCTCCCAGGACTCAAACCAGTTCAACGCAATATCGCGTAACCGGTAAGAAGCTAACACAACCGACTCTGTCTCCGAGGCCCTAAGCACCTGCATAGTCCGTTGTAGCTGCCGAATAAACTCCTGAGGATCCTCCTCAGATCTCGACCCATAGAACTCGGGTGGATGACAACCCAGAAAATCCTGAATCCGCAAACTGTCGGCTCTAGGGTTAGCTACCTGCTCCTGTCGGCGCTGCCCTGCCACTATGCTCGTCAATAACCTGATCTGCTCTCCGTAATCTCTATACTCAGCCCCTGGCTGCGGAACCGGAGGCTCAGGTGCCGGAACCTCTGGAGCTACGGCCGCTCTCGGCTCCTCTAATACTACCGGCGTGGCTGAACTCGCCGACCCGCCTCCAATCTCAGGCATAGTCTGGGCCTGAGTCATGGTAACCCTCTGCGTACCTGTTACACCCCGTAATTACAGGACATGTTTTAAGAACGTACGTAAGAACTCGCAAGTGTTAAATTAGAGACTTGTAAAAATTTAACGGAATTATGGAATTGTCGGAAAACGTATTATTGTGACGAATGGGAGGGCGACACGTGTCACCCCCCCTTATAGATGCCTTGGACGAAATTGGCATGGCCAATATGGTCATTGACCATAGTCCTAGATGGCAAGTCTTGCAAGTTGATTAGCTTGAGAAGTTTGACTAAGTCAAGGTCCCACAAGTCTTGATATTTGTTAAGAGATCATCCAAACCACCCAATTGTTCACATCTTGACCCTCCATGTTTCTTTATAATACTAGTAGTAGTATGACTAGCTTAACACTTAGAAAAATTCACAAGAATTGAAGAGCAAGAGCAAGAAGCTCTCGGGTTCCCTCTCCTTCAAAAGGAAAAATTTTCGTTTCTTGTTCTTTAGGCTCCACACTTTAAACCAAGGTTCTTGAGGGTAGTGTAAGCATATCTCAATAGAAAAACCTTGGAAAAAATAGTTTACGGGTTAGTCGCAAAACGAAAACCTAAGGGTCTTTCTAGGTTTTGGATTTGAAGTTGAAGGAAAGTTGTTGGTATGGTTCTAAGGGTCTCAATGAGCGGATTGAAGTGTCTTGGAGAGGTTCTAAACTACTAGGAGCGACTTCGGATTGGAATTGGATTAAGATTCGTTGAGGTATAATTTTGTCCTTTAATGTGTTACAAGATTATATATTTATATTGTTGTTGTTAGCTTTACGTGTTGCTAGCATGAAGTTGATATGTAGAAGTTTATAAGGATTGTGGATTGATTGTAGCATTGGAAATCCGGAATGTAATGTAAGCCATGTTAAGTTGGATTTCAATTTAGTCGTTATTAGAATCGTCGCATGTTATTGATTTGAAGATTGTGGTAGTTTTAACCAAATGCGACTTGATATCATGTTATGATTAACAAATTGGATTGAAATGGAAATTTGATAAGTATTGGTATGGTTGAACTCTAGGTGGTCGAATTTGGACTACTTTCTAAATTGTGAGCCAATTGAACATTTAGTTATTCATTTGTATTGGACTACCTTCTTTATTGTTGTGAGCCAATTGGGGCTGTTTGGTTATTGTATTTCGGCCTTGAAAAGGTGGCAAAGTGAGTAGAAACAAAGGAGGTCTTTGTCAGATTTTCCGTAGAATTTAGCGACTTAGCACTTAGAATATTCTACGTTTGAATTAAGAGGTTAATGGACGTATTGTGGCCATTATAGGTTGAAGTACTTTGGAGCCTTTTTGCAACTTGTCGCTAGTCGTCGCGAGGTACGTGAACCTCTTCTTTCTTTGGCATGATCCTACGTATGAAATCTCCATGTGATAGTATTTCAAGATTCCTTCTACTCTTACAAGTTAAGAAGTATTTACATTGTTGAATCTAAGTTAAGAGTATGTTTAAATTATCCTAAGTCCTTACTAGGTCTTATGGGAGACGTTGGTAAGAACAGTTAGGAAGTTATGAGATTTGATTTAAAGGCTATGTGTCTTGAATTGTTTAAAGTAAGTAAGTGGATTTTATGTTCGAAAATGACTTGAATTTATATGTGAAAAAGGGATTGATTTTAAAAGTGGAAGTTATATGATTTTAAGGGAATGAATTACTTGGTTTTGGGAAGGTATGAAACTTTATATGTTTTTGTATAAGTAATTGGGCTTTAAAGGAAGTATGTTATGAAGTTTGAAGACTAAGAACTTTGATTGTCTTTTAAGGATTATGAAGTTTTAAGCGATACGATTCTTTTTAAGTATGTATGTACGTAGTATCTTTGGATCTCGTTTTCCTAAATGTTGTAAGAATAAAAGTGACATAAGTTCTCTAAAATGAATGGTTGTTATAATAGCTTTATGGGAAGTTGTTATGACGACTTAAGAAGAAGTGAAAAGATGGTTTAAAAATGTTATGTAAGGAAAATACAGAGCCTACGAATAGGCGGATTACGTTATGAAATACAGGAGCCTACGAATAGGCGGATTACGTTATGAAATACAGGAGCCTACGAATAGGTCGGATTACGTTATGAAATACAGGAGCCTACGAATAGGCGGATTACGTTATGAAATACAGAGCCTACACATAGGCGGATTACGTTATGAAATACACCGAGCCTACGTAGGCGGATTACGCCATATTACCCCGAGCCTTCACATAGGCCGGGTTACGTCATCTTACACCGAGCCCCACAGGCGGGCCGGATTATGCTACATGATTCCACAGTACACCGAGCCCCACAGGCGGTCCGGATTATGCC
Organism: Przewalskia tangutica; assembly: GCA_029844215.1. Classification (NCBI taxonomy): domain Eukaryota; kingdom Viridiplantae; phylum Streptophyta; class Magnoliopsida; order Solanales; family Solanaceae; genus Przewalskia; species Przewalskia tangutica. The sequence goes on from CM056727.1 coordinate 75,658,890, forward strand.
ACATGATTTATGAGTACACCGTGTCCCGCAAATGGGCCGGATTACGTTATCACGTATGGATAATCAAAGTAAGCTCCCAAATAAGAAGTCCCTCCATAATGGGCCGGATTATGTTATGTAAGATATGTAAGTTATGTGAAAAAGACTGAATTAAACTCTCAAGTATGTATGTATGAATATGTCGTTAATTTTATTGAAATAAGGAAAGGAACGGTTAATATATGATTGATTTCAGGAGTTAAAAGGACATTCTTTTATCTGAATCTGATTTGGTTATTGCATTTTATTTACATTCCATACAAATTTTGTTGTCTTGACCCGCCGAGGCTGCGTTCATGCCCGCAGGTTATAGGTACCCAGGTTGGTGATCCTTGCTCTTAGGATCTCTGTTCAGTTTTTGGAAAGAAGCTCATTTCACTCCGGAGGCTTATATTTTGGTACGGTTTCCCTGATATGGTAGACTTATGTACATTCAGGGTATGGCGAGCCTGTCCGCCTTGATTGTAATTCTTAAGTGCGTAGTCACATTTTGTGGGTCGATTTGTAAAGGAAAGGCAAGCGCTTTTATGTATGCGTTCGGGAAGGTAGCCACATCGGTAACTTTGTTATTTTATTCTTGTTTTATTTAATAAGTTTCATGTATGTTCGCTGATTTTCTCGATGTATACTGTAAGGGTGCCCGGGTAGGGCACCGATCGCGAGCGAGGGTCGGTCGTGACAAAAGTGGTATCGAGCGATTAGTCCTCGGAAAGTGTCTGAGGCGGTGTCTAGTAGAGTCTTGATTATCGGTGTGTTGTGCACCACATCTATAATCGGAGAGTGCGAGGACATTTAGGATTAGTTTCCATTCTTCTCACTCGAGATCGTGCGATGAGATTTGTATTAATAGGTTGATCCGTCTCGGCGTATTCTTATGTATGTGAATCGGCTATGCCTCGCGGAAGCGACGAGGCCGAGAAGGGCAAAGCGGCAGAGGCGCCAGATAGTGCGAAGAGTTACGAGTCGGGCCTGAGAATATGCACGAGGTAGTAGGCGGGTCGGCGAGTTCAGCCACGCCGGCGATGAGAGGCCGAGGCGGCGGTAGCTCGAGGTTCGTGCGAGCCTCGATTCGCGGTGGTCTTGAGTATAGAGACTACGAGGCGAATCCGATTATTGACTAGTATAGTAGTCGGGCGGCGCCGGCGAGCGAAGCCCACCCGAGCCGCGGTTTGCGGATTAGGGATTTTCTAGGATGTCATCCACCGAGTTTTATGGTTCGAGGTGCGATGAGGATCCGCGATGGTTCATTCGGCAACTACGGACCACGCGAGTTCTTAGGGCTTGAGAGGCAGTGCATTACGCTAGCCTCTACTGGGTTCTGCGATATCGCGTTGAACTGGTTTGAGTCGTGGTTGCTTTCAAGAGGTGATGATGCTCTTCCGGCTGTTTGGGAGGAGTTCTGAGGCCTTCATGGATCACTTTTTGCCTCACGAGATGAGGAGAGCCGGGTAGGCAGATTCTTGACCTTGAGGCGAGCAGGAGGACTATCGAGAGTATAGCTTGGAGTTTGACTCCTTGGCGGTTGCGCATACTATTGTGGCTAACATGGTGATAGAGTTCATCGCTATGTTATGGGGCTAGACCGTTATATGATCCTTTGCTTGCACAGGAGTAGCCCTTCACGAGGAATGGATATTGCCGGAATCTGGACTTATGCACGAGGATCGAGGCGAGGAGAGAGGCCCGGCGAGGCGAGCCGGCCAAGAGGGCGGGGCAGCGAGGTTGAGGTGATTTTCAGGCGGAGAGCCTCGGCGGCGAGCTAGGTCTGATTCAGCCGCCTGAGTGCTCCTTCGATTTCGGCGGAGGTTAGATCACCGGGTAATCGGGGCGGTCGAGCTCGAGGGCTTGGATCGTATCGCGCATGGGTTCTAGGCGATCGGGGCCCTCTTCCTCGATGTTCACAGTGTGGCCGGCATCACCATGGGGAATGTCATCGTGCTACTGGTGTCTGTTTTGCCTGTGGCCGTCAGGGCCATATGTTGAGGGATTGTCCTAGTAGGAGAGTTGCAGGAGGGATAGAAAAGTCTCAGGATCGATTGCGGGTTCTTCGCCTTGATAGCTAGGCGGGATGTTCATCCAGTGGCCGTGGCGGAGTCGTGGTGGAAGTTTCCATTTTAGCGGTCCTTTGAACCGCCTATATGAATCAGGTATATCTTGACCCCTTTAGAGATCTGTATGCATGATAAGGTTATTTTATGTTTAAGTATCCAGAACGGATAATATTGAAGTTATGTATGTATGTTAGAAGGAGTTGGAAGTACGAAAAGGTAACCTCGTTTGGGCTTATGATGGACAGATATGCGTGTGCGGGGTATTAGGGCCATGTGTGGCATTGTTGGTATGTCGGGGTTGTGAAAGGAAACTATGTCGCTAATTATAAGTTTGACTCCGAAAGAACATTCGAGGAAGAAGGTTTCTAAGGGGGGAAGAATGTTACACCCCGTAATTACAGGACATGTTTTAAGAACGTACGTAAGAACTCGCAAGTGTTAAATTAGAGACTTGTAAAAATTTAACGGAATTATGGAATTGTCGAAAAACGTATTATTGTGACGAATGGGAGGGCGACACGTGTCACCCCCCCTTATAGATGCCTTGGACGAAATTGGCATGGCCAATATGGTCATTGACCATAGTCCTAGATGGCAAGTCTTGCAAGTTGATTAGCTTGAGAAGTTTGACTAAGTCAAGGTCCCACAAGTCTTGATATTTGTTAAGAGATCATCCAAACCACCCAATTGTTCACATCTTGACCCTCCATGTTTCTTTATAATACTAGTAGTAGTATGACTAGCTTAACACTTAGAAAAATTCACAAGAATTGAAGAGCAAGAGCAAGAAACTCTCGGGTTCCCTCTCCTTCAAAAGGAAAAAAATTCGTTTCTTCTTCTTTAGGCTCCACACTTTAAACCAAGGTTCTTGAGGGTAGTGTAAGCATATCTCAATAGAAAAACCTTGGAAAAAAATAGTTTACGGGTTAGTCGCAAAACGAAAACCTAAGGGTCTTTCTAGGTTTTGGATTGGAAGTTGAAGGAAAGTTGTTGGTATGGTTCTAAGGGTCTCAACGAGCGGATTGAAGTGTCTTGGAGAGGTTCTAAACTACTAGGAGCGACTTCGGATTGGAATTGGATTAAGATTCGTTGAGGTATAATTTTGTCCTTTAATGTGTTACAAGATTATATATTTATATTGTTGTTGTTAGCTTTACGTGTTGCTAGCATGGAGTTGATATGTAGAAGTTTATAAGGATTGTGGATTGATTGTAGCATTGGAAATCCGGAATGTAATGTAAGCCATGTTAAGTTGGATTTCAATTTAGTCGTTATTAGAATCGTCGCATGTTATTGATTTGAAGATTGTGGTAGTTTTAACCAAATGTGACTTGATATCATGTTATGATTAACAAATTGGATTGAAATGGAAATTTGATAAGTATTGGTATGGTTGAACTCTAGGTGGTCGAATTTGGACTACTTTCTAAATTGTGAGCCAATTGGACATTTAGTTATTCATTTGTATTGGACTACCTTCTTTATTGTTGTGAGCCAATTGGGGCTGTTTGGTTATTGTATTTCGGCCTTGAAAAAGGTGGCAAAGTGAGTAGAAACAAAGGAGGTGCTGTCCGATTTTCCGTAGAATTTAGCGACTTAGCACTTAGAATATTCTACGTTTGAATTAAGAGGTTAATGGACGTATTGTGGCCATTATAGGTGGACGTACTTTGGAGCCTTTGCAACTTGTCGCTAGTCGTCGCGAGTGCGTGAACCTCTTCTTTCTTTGGCATGATCCTACGTATGAAATCTCCATGTGATAGTATTTCAAGATTCCTTCTACTCTTAGAAGTTAAGAAGTATTTACATTGTTGAATCTAAGTTAAGAGTATGTTTAAATTATCCTAAGTCCTTACTAGGTCTTATGAGAGACGTTGGTAAGAACGGTTAGGAAGTTATGAGATTTGATTTAAAGGCTATGTGTCTTGAATTGTTTAAAGTAAGTAAGTGGATTTTATGTTCGAAAATGACTTGAATTTATATGTGAAAAAGGGATTGATTTTAAAAGTGGAAGTTATATGATTTTAAGGGAATGAATTACTTGGTTTTGGGAAGGTATGAAACTTTATATGTTTTTGTATAAGTAATTGGGCTTTAAAGGAAGTATGTTATGAAGTTTGAAGACTAAGAACTTTGATTGTCTTTTAAGGATTATGAAGTTTTAAGCGTCTGATTCTTTTTAAGTATGTATGTACGTAGTATCTTTGGATCCGTTTTCCTAAATGTTGTAAGAATAAAAGTGACATAAGTTCTCTAAAATGAATGGTTGTTATAATAGCTTTATGGGAAGTTGTTATGACGACTTAAGAAGAAGTGAAAAGATGGTTTAAAAATGTTATGTAAGGAAAATACAGGAGCCTACGAATAGGCGGATTACGTTATGAAATACACCGAGCCTACGAATAGGCGGATTACGTTATGAAATACAGAGCCTACGAATAGGCGGATTATGTTATGAAATACACCGAGCCTACGAATAGGCGGACACGTTATGAAATACACCGAGCCTACATAGGCGGATTACGCCATATTACCCGAGCCTTCACATGGCGGGTTACGTCATCTTACACCGAGCCCCACAGCGGGCGGATTATGCTACATGATTCCACAATGCAAGAGCCCCACAGCGGGCGGATTATGACTCATGATTTATGAGTACAACGTGTCCATAAATTGTGCCGGATTAAGTTATAACGTATTGATAATCAAAGTAAGCTCCAAAATAAGAAGTCCCTCCATAATGGGCGGATTATGTTATGTAAGATATGTAAGTTATTTTAAAAATACTGAATTAAACTCTAAAGAATCTATGTATCAATATCTCGTTAATTTTATTGAAAGAAGGAAAGGAACGGTTAATATATGATTGATTTAAGGATTTAAAAGCACATTCTTTTATCTGAGATACGATTTGGTTATTGCATTTTATTTACATTTCCATACTAAATTTTTGTTATCGACCCGCCGGGCTGCGTTCATGCCCGCAGGTTATAGGTACCCAGGTTGGTGATCCTTGCTCTTAGGATCTCTGTTCAGTTTTTGGAAAGAAGCTCATTTCACTCCGGAGGCTTATATTTTGGTACGGTTTCCCTGATATGGTAGACTTATGTACATTCAGGGTATGGCGAGCCCTGTCCCGCGATTGTAATTCTTAGAAGTGCAGTAGTCACATTTTGTGGGTCAGTTTGTAAAGGAAAGGAGGCAACTGCTTCTTTTATGTATGTACGTTCAGGAAGGTAGCCCTATCGGTAACCTGTTATTTTATTACTGTTGTTTTATTTAATAAGTTTCATGTATGTTCCGCTGATTTTCTCTGATGTATACCTGTAAGTGCCTGGGTAGGGCACGATCGCGAGCCGAGGTCGGTCGTGACGATCGCTAGTAGCTCACTGCCGCTTTGCCCTTCCGGGACACAGTCGCTTTCCGTTGAGGCATAACTGATACATAAGAATAGGTCAGAGAGGATTCAACCTAATAAGACAGCTCTACTACACGATCTCAGAGAGAGAAGAATGGAAACCAATCCTAAATGTCCTGCAGCCTCCTGATTATAGATGTGGTGAACAACACAATGATATTCAAGACTCTAATAGACACGGTCTGTAGACACTTTCCGAGGACTAACTGCTCTGATACCACTTTTGTCACGACCCGACCCCGGGCACCCCGTTCATGTCACGACCCGACCTCGGGCCCGCGACTGGTGCCTTACCCCGGGCACCCTAGTGATACAACATCAGAGAAAAATCAGCGGAAATAAAAACTTAAACAGGAAACAAGATACAACATAAGAAAACAGGCTAACCAAAACGGTCACCTTCATGTATATACATATAATCGAACAGTTACAATCCTTTACAAACCACACTTGTGCGATACTCTGCACTTCTAGAATGTAACAACAACTATGACGACGGGGCCCGCCATACCACAGATATGCAGTACCTACAATGACAGGGGACTATACCAAAAGATAAGCCTCCTGTCACACCCCGAAATTCGGGCCCGTGACTGGTGCCTTACCCCGGGCACCCTAGTGATACAACATCAGAGAAAAACCAGCGGAAATAAAAACTTAGACATGCAACAATAGTTATAATAATAAACAGGCCAACCAAAACAGTTGCCTTCAGTATATACATAAAACCTGAACAGTTTAATCCTTTTACAACCCTGCCCACAACAGTACTACAGACCTCTAAGATTTACAACGACTATGACGGGACAGGGCCGCCATACCACGAATGTACAAGAACCTACAACTCGGAAACACATACCAAAAGATAAGCCTCGGAGAAACGGAGCTTCCTAATCTGTTGGCGTGATCTCATGAGCGAGGATCCACGACCGATGTACCTCTACTGCGGCATGACGCGGCCGAGGTCGATCTGACAGTACCAAGTATGTGAAATCAGAATATCTGCGATTAAATCATAACCGTCTATATAAAGCAGGAGACATGTATGATAACCAAAGCAAAGACGCAACATAAGCGATCAAGTCGTGGACTCACGCCTCAAGTCACCACTCAAATATAACTATGGGTCTCACGCCCACCACATCCATCATGTTCGCATCATGGCCGCATGCCCCCGGAATACTGCATCGGTGTAGACATGTCCATGATGCAACAATAATAACAAGGCCGCATGGCCACATGCCCCCGGAATACTGCATCGGTGTAGACATGCCCATGTAACCTCAATAACAATATACTGGGTGGTCTACCGCCGCGTACACGTGCCCGGAATCGCGACGGTGTAGAACGCGTCCATGTTACTGATAGTAACCATATATCGGGTAATCAACCCGCCGCATGGCCACATGCCCTGTGAATCTTGTGACGGTGTAGACACGTCCATGTAACATCAACAACAAGTCAACGGCCTCGTGAGACGCGGTAGTATAGGAACACAACACTTGCACAACAAAGGTTATCACCACAAGCATAGGCAAGTTCAACAACGACAAGCATAGGTAAGTTACACATAACTCTAGGTACTTTCATTTTACGTCAAAGCCCGGGGTGTTAACCCCAAGGTACTACATACTTAAGTCCTTGTAAAGAGATACATTCCTTTATAAAGTCACCCGATACGTAGTATAAAACTAGAGTGATTCACATTATTAAGTAAACCAAAGACACCTTCTTTTTAAAATTAAGTAACAACATTCTTTTCCTAAAGTTCGGTTTGCCTAGTTTCAATTACTCAAGCATCTCATTTTCAAATGGTTTCATAGTTCATAAACTAAATCACTTGATTCCTTTTTTTGAACAATCGAGTAATATATGTCTTACGTGAGAGTAGGTTATTCTTGTTTACAACATTCTTATTACTGACCATGATCTAGAAAATGTAATATCATTTTGTCTTATCTTAGCTTCATGCGGATGGAAGTTTCTCTGGTTTTAATAATATTTAAATAGTCAAAACATTTCCTTTTTATTAACGCAGTGGTTTGTCGATACACATCGATTTCGAAATCAAGAAAACATTCTTAAGCCGTTATACCTAACTTCCCATAAAGCTAGTATAACTCTTAAGTTTTCAAAACCAAGTACTACTCTTTCTTTCAAAACGATTCACAAATCTTTTGAAATACTTCAACTTCTTCATTAACACATAACAAGCCAGTTATAATCAAATCAATTACCTTTCGAAAATCACAACCCATTTTCTTACCTACATAAAGCTGTTATAACCAACTTCCCATAAAGACGTTATAACACTTTATGTTTAAGCCAAACAAATACACTTAGCACATGTACGTCTACCGTACTACATAGTTCACACATATCATGCTAGAAAGGATAGGAAGAGGTTCACATACCTCGCGACGATTTATCGACAATAAGCAAAATGCTCCAAGTACTACAACGCACTAGCCCTTTCCACTCGAGTAGAATACGCTACTCTTAGTACTTTCACCTATAAAGGTCACAAACGTCTATTAACCCCAAAACACAAGTTTCTATCTTTCTACAGAAAATTCGGTAGCACCTCCCCCCCCCCCGCAACAGCGTAAATCTCCTCCTCTATCGAGGCCGGCTACCAAGCCAACCAGGGGGGGGTTTACACGTCTAACCGGACGTGTACCATCCTACTCAGTAACACTACAAGTCTCTGCAATCTGATCCTATGTAAATACTGATTCGATTCTTTTCTTTATTCTTCAGGCTTAAGTCAAAAGACATTGCGAATACTAAGTATAGTTCCATATATAGTATACTTCAACTATATATTCTAACAAACATGTAATTTCCAATTACGATAAAGGGACAAGATAATTACCTCGATAAGCCCATAATTATCCAAGTTAAATGTCGATCCTTAGCAACGTTTAGCTCGACTCGGGTGCTCCATCCCGCTCCAACAACCCAGAAGTTCTATCCAACTTCTACTTAAATCCTTCAACTAACAATGAAGATTCCTTAGGGTTTCGGTTTGAGACTAAAAAGGACAAAAGGTAGTATTTCCGGGCTCTACGTATATAGGTATCTTTGGAATACTACAAGGTACAAGGCTAAGGTATTTTGGGCATTATAACAATACTTGGAGGAGTATTTCAACACCACAAAAAGGGGGGGAGGGTATCACACGAGAACAACACTCTAAAAGAGGGGGGGTGTTCTCGGCTTTAGGCTCACAAAGGGGGAGGGTTTCGGCCCAAGGCCTTCTGAGGGGAGAGGGGGCTCTTGGACGAAAAGAGGGAGGGAGAGGGACTCAAGACTTGGAAGGTTTTGGATGAAGAAGTCTTCAAAGAGGGGGGTATTTATAGCAAAACCAAAGGCCAACCAATGGCCAAGATCTAGCCCAAGTGCAAGGAAAGTGTAAGGCCAAGATCAAGCCAAGTGCACCCTAACCCCTACTCCACAAAACACTCCACAAAACATGGCACAAAACTAGGCCAAAAGAGGGAGCCAATCGGCCAAGGCCAACGATGCCTCTTGGGCGCCCAATCGCCCAAGCACCCCACTTGCTTCCATGTGAGGTGACATGTCACCCTCCCGTTGGTCCAAAATGTTCGTCACTCGAAAAATCCGCAAAAAATAAAAATGTCATAGCGGAATTTTCCTACGAAAGTGTGGAAACGTTTCGTCGGAAAGCGACTTTACTCGGCACTTGTGCCCAAATTTCGAATCCAATGCCTAACTTAAGGCTCAAATTTGACGTGCGTCCATACGCATACTGCGGAAATACGGTATAACATTCTTCCCTTAGAAACATTCGTCGAATGTTCCTTCTAGGTCTCAAAACAAGCGGTGCGATATAGTCTTCACCGCTATACTTACGAAAGCGATCATGCCACACCGCCACAAACACACGTTCTCTTCTCCCTTTTCTCGTAGTACTTGTCTCGAACACTCGAACTCGTTCTATTATCCGTATCACATACATCAACGCTCGCTTTCCAACCCTTGGAATCACCACCTCCCAACTTGGTCATCTCACTAACCTCGATTTCCCCTAAGGCCATTCCCGGCCTTCACGAACTGATTCTGGTCGAACGTATCCACGAACTCATACGATGGTCATCTAAACTTGGGCCTAGCACCCTCGTGACCCTGCCACCTGGCGGGACCACCCAGAACTGACCCTACCTCGAAACGGGACGCGGGTTGGCCCGCAACATGGCCCCAACCCGACCCACTGTAGCACCAACTCCCGCTCCTCGACACGAAACACATCATGGAAGCTACCACTTCCATCTCACACTAACCAGATTTTTAAATCACACTATAGCACAAGGCTATCCGAACATAACACTTAACACATCATTAACATCAATACATACAAGTATCTCTGAGGTTAAGGATATACCTGAAACTAGGCGGTTCAAGGACCGCTAAAACTGGGAACTTCCACCGCGACCTCTACCGTGGCCCGCTGGTGTATGAACATCCTGCCTAGCTATGGAAGGTGAAGAATCTGCAACTGCTCTAGTAGTCTGTGCTATCCTACCAGCGCTACCCCTGGTCGGACAGTCTCTCGTCATATGGCCCTGTTGGCCGCAAGAATAACAAGCTCCTCGTACTACGACACTTCGAAATGCGGTCTACCATCGACCACTGAGGTAGGTGGTGCGTCCGCCAACACCCTACTCCTCGAACATCGAAACACGGGAGCCACGACCGCTCCTGAATATCCCAAGGGTCCCGAAGGCTGCGAAGGACCACTCTGCAATGGCGGAGGTACATAACTAGTCTGCTGCTGAGGCGGTCCGCCTCGAAAGTCGCCAAAATATCCGGCCGTCTTGGCCTTAACCTGTGGCGGTCCACCTGCGTCGATCTGCGCTCGCCGCACCCAGTGCATGAGCACGAATCACGGGCAATGTCCATGCGGTGAAGAGAAACACCCGCACAAGACTCGGCCATATAATCATCTAGCCCGGTGACGTAGCGATGTACCCTATCTTCCATATCTGCAACTAGCGCAGGGACATATCGAGCCAAAGAATCGAACTCGACATTGTACTCACGACGGTCGCCTCTCTGTCTCGATAACAAAAATCTGCCGGCGTGCCCTCGCCGTCTGCGGAGGCGAAGTGCGTGAGAAAGCCCCGAAAACTCATTTCATCTGCTGGAGTGCATGCTCTCCCGGAAAGCTCCCGAATCAAACCAATCGATTGCGGTATCACGCGGCGTCACGAACCGGTCCGCAGACTCGGTCTCTCAAGCCTTGATCACTCGCATGATCCTCAGAATCGACGGATGAACTCCTGCGGATCATCTCGTGCCTCGACGTAGAACTCTGGCGGGCTACAACTCGAGAAAATCTCGTAGCCTCAAACTATTCGCTCTCGGGTGCACCACAGTCTTCTTTGGAGCTGAGCTGCCGCGTCGGCTGTCACTCATATCCGCCTGACCACGGCAATAATCGCCATCTCGCGTGACCCATCTCCCGCTCCGGGCGTGGGGTGGAGGCTCAGTCTTGTAGTCTCATCAACCATGGCTGCGGCTCTAAACCTATTGGTCTTTGGCGGCGTCGCGAAACTTCGCCGTCGGAAGCCTTGTCTCAGTCTTGGCCAGAACTGCGCCCTCGGACTCCTGTATCTCACTAGCGACTCCTTTGCCTTGCCCACTGGGCCGGGTTGCACTGCGGAGGCATAACTGGTAAAAATGAGACACGTCAGAAGGGTCCAACTTTTCACACAGCTCTAAGGCACGATCTCAGAATGAGAAGAATAGAAACCAATCCTAAATGTCCTATAGCCTCCTGATTATAGATGTGGTGCACAACACATCGATAATCAAGACTATACTAGACACGGTCTGTAGACAATTTCCGAGGACTAACGGCTCCGATACCACTATGTCACACCGAAATTCGGGCGTGGTCGTGCCTTACCCGGGCACCCTAGTGATACAACATCGAGAGAAAAACCGGAAATAAAAACTTAGACATGCAACAATAGTTATAATAATAAACAGGCCAACCAAAGCGATTTGCCTTGATATACATAAAACACGAGCAGTTTAATCCTTTTACAACCCCGCCAGCAAGATTACTCTGAGACCTTAAGATTTACATGACTATGACGGGGCAGGCCCCGCCATACCGCAGAATGTACAGAACCTACAACTCGGGAAACACATACCAAAAGATAAGCCTCGGAGAAACGGAGCTTCCCAATCTGTTGACTGTGATCCATGGCGAGGATCCACGATCGATGTACCTCTACTGCGGCATGAACGCAGCCCCGAAGGAGGTCGATGCAACAGTACCAAGTATGTGAAGCAGAAATCTGCAGCTTAAATCATAACGATCTATATAAAGCGGGAGACATGTATGATAACCAAAGTACGACGCAACATAAGCGATCAAGTCGTGGACTCACGCCTCAAAGTCACCACTCAAATATAACTATGGGTCTCAAGCCCACCACATCCATCATGTTCGCGTCATGGCGCGTGCCGGAATCGCGACGGTGTAGACATGTCCATGATGCAACAATAATAACAAGGCGCGTGGCGCATGCCGGAATCGCGTCGGTGTAGACATGCCCGTAACCTCAATAACAATATCTTGGGTGGTCTACCTGCGCGCGCCACATGCCCTGGAATCTTGCGTCGGTGTAGACGCGTCCATGTTACGAGAGTAACCATATATCGGGTAATCAACGACGGCGCGTGGCCACATGCCCGGAATCTGCGACGGTGTAGACACGTCCATGTAACATCAACAACAAGTCAACGGCCCTCCATCGAGACGCGGTAGTATAGGAACACAACACTTGCACAACAAAGGTTATCACCACAAGCATAGGCAAGTTCAACAACGACAAGCATAGGTAAGTTACACATAACTCTAGGTACTTTCATTTTACGTCAAAGCGGTGTTAACCCCAAGGTACTACATACTTAAGTCCTTGTAAAGAGATACATTCCTTTTATAAAAGTCACCCGATACGTAGTATAAAACTAGAGTGATTCACATTATTAAGTAAACCAAAGACACCTTCTTTTTAAAATTAAGTAACAACATTCTTTTCCTAAAGTTCGGTTTGCCTAGTTTCAATTACTCAAGCTTCTCATTTTCAAATGGTTTCATAGTTCATAAACTAAATCACTTGATTCCTTTTTTTGAACAATCGAGTAATATATGTCTTACGTGAGAGTAGGTTATTCTTGTTTACAACATTCTTATTACAGCAGCCATGATCTAGAAAATGTAATATCATTTTGTCTTATCTTAGCTTACATGCGGATGGAAGTTTCTCTTGGTTTTAATAATATTTAAATAGTCAAAACATTTCCTTTTTTATTAACGTTGCAGTGGTTTGTCGATACACATCCTGATTTCCGAAATCAGTAAAACATTCTTAAGCCGTTATACCTAACTTCCCATAAAGCTAGTATAACTCTTAAGTTTTCAAAAACCAAGTACTACTCTTTCTTTCAAAACGATTCACAAATCTTTTGAAATACTTCAACTTCTTCATTAACACATAACAAGCCGATTATAATCAAATCAATTACCTTCGAAAACCACAACCCATTTTCTTACCTACATAAAGTGTTATAACCAACTTCCCATAAAGCCGTTATAACACTTTATGTTTAAGCCAAACAAATACACTTAGCACGTATGCGTCTACCGTACTACATAGTTCACACATATCATGCTAGAAAGGATAGGAAGAGGTTCACATACCTCGCGACGATTTATCGACAATAAGCAAAATGCTCCAAGTACTACAACCTTAGCCCTTTCCACTCGCCGAGTAGAATACGCTACTCTTAGTACTTTCACCTATAAAGGTCACAAACGTCTATTAACCCCAAACACAAGTTTCTATCTTTCTCTGAAAATTAAGAAGACCTCCCACATGGCGTAAATCTCCTCTCTATCGAGGCTACCAAGCCAACTGGGGGTTTACACGCCTAACGGACGTGTACCATCCTACTCAAGAACCTTACACAAGTCTCATTGTCTGATACCCTATGTAAATACTGATTCGATTCTTTTCTTTATTCTTCAGGCGTAAGACAAAAGACATTGCCGAATACTAAGTATAGTTCCATATATAGTATACTTCAACTATATATTCTAACAAACATGTAATTTCCAATTATGATAAAGGGACAAGATAATTACCTCGATAAGCCCATAATTATCCAAGTTAAATGTCGATCCTTAGCAACGTTTAGCTCAACTCGGTGCTCCATCCCGCTCCAACAACCCTTAGAAGTTCTATCCAACTTCTACTTAAATCCTTGACTAACAATGAAGATTCCTTAGGGTTTCGGTTTGAGACTAAAAAGGACAAAATGTAGTATTTCCGGGCTCTACGTATAGAGGTATCTTTGGAATACTACAAGGTACAAGGCTAAGGTATTTTGGGCATTATAACAATACTTGGAGGAGTATTTCAACACCACAAAAAGGGGGGGTATCACACGAGAACAACACTCTAAAAGAGGGGGTGTTCTCGCTTTAGGCTCACAGGGGAGGGTTTCGCCCAAGGCCTTCACAGGGGAGAGGGGGCTCTTGGACGAAAAGAGGAGGAGAGGGACTCAAGACTTGGAAGGTTTTGATGAAGAAGTCTTCAAAGAGGGGGTATTTATAGCAAAACCAAAGGCCAACCAATGGCCAAGATCTAGCCAAGTGCAAGGCAAGTGTAAGGCCAAGATCAAGCCAAGTGCACCCTAACCCTACTCCACAAAACACTCCACAAAACATGGCACAAAACTAGGCCAAAAGAGGAGCCAATCGCCAAGGCCAACCAATGCCTCTTGGACGCCCAAATCGTCCAAGCACCCCACTTGCTTCAATGTGAGGTGACACACGTCACCCTCCCGTTGGTCCAAAATGTTTCGCCACTCGGAAAAATCCGCAAAAATAAAAATGTCATAGCCGGAATTTTCCTACGAAGTCGTGGGAAACGCTTTCGTCGTAAAAACGACTTTACTCGGCACTTGTGCCCAAATTTCGAATCTAATGCCTAACTTAAGGCTCAAATTTCGTACGTACGTCCATACGTACATACTCTGGAAATACGGGGTATAACACCTCCGAAGAAACGGAGCTTCCCAAACGCTGAACTGCGATCCTATGAGCGAGGATCAACAACTGGTGTACCTCTACCTGCGGCATGAACGCAGCCCCCCGAAGGAGGTCAAGATAACAGTACCAAGTATGTAAATCTGAAAATATCGTAATGAAATCACATTTCATCATTTTATAAAACCATTTCGCAATAAGTAAAGGTTATGTCAAGTAAGGGACGATATCCTCAAAATAATCACTCACACATAACTATGGGTCTCACGCCATAATATCAATCATGCCCGTGGAACTCATTCTCATCACGGCAGTACATGATGTAAAACAACACCCATATGTGAACTCGAACACTAGACCACTGCGTCGCTATCAAACCGACGCCAAGTAGAATTGCCAACTACCAGTCCGAAGGCTAGTCATAAAACTTCACGGGACAAGTACGGAAGCCAACTACCAGATCCAAACCAGCCACGCAACTGGTCGAGGCAAGTATCTTAAGCTAACGTACCAGAGCCTACCGTCTCACGAGATATGACCGTGGCAAGTATCTTAAGCTATCTACCAGAGCCTGTCGATACACGAGAAATGACCAGGACAAGTATCTAAAGTGTTCCTGTAACCACATGTACAAATCAAGCCCGTGATCGCTCGTCACCGCGGCAAGCTTCATGGATTAGCTGTCCATGGACTAATAACATAAACCTCACAATGACCGCATGCCCCAGAATCTTACCTCGGTATAAGCATGGCCATGAAACCATCCTACTGGACGCATACCCGTGGGCCACCCATCGTGTCAGTATGTACAAAGGAAATAACAAGATAATACTCAAAGTCGACGCATACCCGTGGGCCACCCAACGTGTCAGAATGTCCAAAAGAAATAACAAGATAACACTCATAGTGGAAGCATACCCGTGGACCATCCATCGTGTCAGTATGTCCAACAATCAACCAAATAGCCGGCCCTCCACCGAGAGACACGGTAGCACAAAATCAAACACTTGCACAACAAAGGCTATCACAACAAGCATAGGCAAGTTCAACGTACTTTCATTTTATGTCAACAATCCGGGTTTCAACCCCAAAATACTACATACTTTCATTCTTTTAAAAAGACCTCTTTTTACGTAAAAGTCACACGATACT
Organism: Przewalskia tangutica; assembly: GCA_029844215.1. Classification (NCBI taxonomy): domain Eukaryota; kingdom Viridiplantae; phylum Streptophyta; class Magnoliopsida; order Solanales; family Solanaceae; genus Przewalskia; species Przewalskia tangutica. Next base: position 75,674,638 of record CM056727.1, read on the forward strand.
AATACTCGTAGTATCAAAACACGTTTTCTTTTCAAACCAAATTACTTCACCTTCGTAAAAATCTTTACAAGACTTTTAAAATCAAGTACTCTATACTTTTTAAACCAAGTGCTTTTCTTTTAAAACAACATCAAGTATACTCTTTAAAACCCAAATAACTTACTCTTTTCAAAACAAGTAACCTATACTTTAAATCAAGTTACTTCTCCTTTTCCGATATCAAGTCGTTTATAAGTCAAGTCTCTTAACTTTCAAAATCAAGTCGTTTAGCTTTCAAAATCAAATCTTTCTTTTATCTTCATAAAGTCGTTATAACTAACTTCCCATAAAGCCATTATAACACTTTATGTTTTAAACAAACAAAATTCATTTCACACACGTACGTCTACCGTACTATATAGTTCACAACAATCATGCTCAAGAGTATAGGAAGAATCACATACCTCTTCGGCTTAATCCACAAGCCAAGTCGAGTATGCCGCGCGTAGAAATTCCACCCATAATAACCACAATATATCTATCAACCTCTAGTTCTCTTCGTAGCATATTCTAAGTAAACAGTTCCTTATTCTACGGAAAATTCCAAAGACCTCCCCGCTACCAAGCCAACAACTCCAAGGTTTACACGCCTAACGGATGTGTACAATACTACCTCACAATAATACTACACAAGTCATCAGAATACAAATCCAATGTAAATCTGATTCAATTCTTTTTAATCATCCTTCCAATATATCTTATACTCAATTCTAAACTACTACAATATGTAATATCCAATTACAATAGGGGGACATAGATCATTACCTCGATAAGCCCAAAATTATCCAAGATTATAAGTCGATCCTGAGCAACGTTTAGCTCCAATTCCTTACGCTCTAACCCGCTCCAAGCAACCCTTAGAAGTTTCTAAACAACTTCTCTTAACTCTTCATCCAAGCTATGAAGATTTTTCTAGGGTTTCATTTTGCGACTAAAGGAATAAAGTAGTATTTCCGGGCTCCTAGAATTGAAATAACTTTGGAATACAACTAGGGATACTAGGCTAAGGTATTTTGGGATTATACAACAATACTTGAAGTATTTATCTACACAAAGAGGGGGGGGGGGGGGACGAGAACCCCACAAGGGAGGGGATATTTTTGCCTTGGAAAATCTTTAAGTGTGGGATGATATGAAGTCTTGAACTAAGGGGGTATTTATAGAGAAATCAATGGTCAAGATCATAGCAAGTGTGTGGTCTAGATTGGGCCATGTGTGTGTGGGTCCCACCACACCACATGGCCAACAAAAAACAAGACAAGTGGCTTGCCAGCAGAAGGCCATTCGGCGAGGACAAGTGTCTAGCCACTTGTCCCACCATTTCGTCCAAGGTGGCCACATGGGGGTGACACGTGTCGCCCCCCTACTGGTCCAAAATTTTTCATCTTCCGAAAATATCCAAAATATCGAAAATCTAGAAAACAAAGTGGGCCCCACAAAACCGTAAATTTCTCCCGTGGGCCCCACGTGACCATTTCCGAAAATAAAATCCCATAATTCTAATATAATCCAAGAAGTCCAAATACCAAATCTGGGAATCCAATTCCCATTAACGAACCTTTTTCCTTCACAAAATCCGGAAACTTTTCCGTCGAAAAATCACATCTTTCTTTCTTTCCAAAATTACTGTCGTACTCTCGTACGTACGTCCTTACATACATACCCTGGAACTACGGATGTAACATTCTTCCCCCCTTAGAAACATTCGTCCCGAATGTTACTTCTAATTTTCTAAACATACGTGCGCCGGTATAGTCTCCACTACTACACTTACAAAACCGATCATGCCACCAATGGCCAGAATATAACATGTGCGCAAAACTCAAATCCAAGCCAACGAGGAATCACCTCTAACATCACAAAAAGCTCCCACCCATGGTCTAAAGGATACTCCATTCGCATCTTCACTTCACAAAAGAAATGATCACTTCCGTTCTCATAACACATGTTCGCTTCTTTCCTTACTCGTCGTACCCTTCTCGTACACCTGAACTCTTTCTATTATACGTACCATACTTCAGTCATCGCTTCAGTTTCCACATCTTTGGAGTCACTACCTCCAAACTTGGTCATCTCACTAGCTTCAATTTCCGCTAAGGCCATTCCCGGCCTTCACGATCCGATTCTGGTCGAACGCATCCACGAACCCGTACTATGGTTACCTAAACTTGGGCCTAGCACCCTCGTGACCCTATCACACAGCGGGACCACTACAAATTGACCCTACCCCATTCCGGGCTGCGGGTTGACCCGCGACCTTGCCTCAACCCGACCCATTTATCGTGCCAAACTCTCTCGTTCCCCAATCCGGAACAAACTTACTAACTCACATCCTGAAGGCTACCACTTCTACCTCACACTGCTTATGGAATTATCACGCTAATACTCCACGTACAACACACTCTGACAAGGATTAACTGTAAATCTTTCACTTAAGATGGCCTTGCATCTAAGGCTCACAAAATTCTAAGGCTCACAATCTCTATGTACCCAACTTCCCCTTTACTAACCAGGCCTCTAAATCACAATTTAACATAATGCTATCTGAACATAATACTTAGCGCATCATCATATCATCAATGCATACTAGTCTCTAGAGGGTAAGGATATACCTGAAATCAAATAGGCGGTTCCAAGGACCGCTAGAACTGGGAAATTCCACCACGACCCCTGTTATGGTCTGCCGGTGTATGAACACCCTGCCTAGCTATCGAAAGCGAAGAACCCGCAACAGATCCCGAAGGCCGATGTTATACCCCGTATTTCCAAAGTATGTACGTAAGGACGTACGTAGAAAATTTGAAACTTTTAATATTGGCTTGGCCGAAAATTATTTGTGCACAACACCCGTTTAGAGTCGTTTTTCGACGAAACGTTTTCTGACTTTCGTAGGGAATTTCCGGCTATGTCATTTTTAATTTTTGCGGATTTTTCCGAGAGACGAAACGTGTTGGGCCAACAAGAGGGCGCCACTTGGCACCCTCCCATTGGCGGACGTGAGGCTCGGTTGTGGCCGATTGGAATGGCTTTAGTTGGTAGGATATTTGTGTGTTAGTTGGTTAAGGGGCACTTGGCAAGATCTTGGCCCTACACTTGCTAGCACTTGGCTAGATCTTGGCCATTGGTTGGCCTTGGCTTGTGCTATAAATACCCTCTAAGGTTGAAGACTTCTTCATCCAAAATGCCTAAGTCTTGAGAGCCTTCCTCCCCTTTTCGCAGGCCCTCGCCGAGAGTTTTCCCCAGCTGGGTAGGCCGAGGGGTAGCCACCCCCCCTCCTAGTAGTGTGGCCGTGGGGTACCCCCCCCCTAGCCGTGTTGCTGTCGTATAATACCCCCCTCTGTGTGGTGTAGAAATACTCTCAACAGTATTGTTTTAATGCCCAAATTACCTTAGCCATACCTTGTTGTATTCTAAGGTTATACCTATCTGAAAAGCCAGAAAATACTATTATACTCCGTCACTACAAACCGAAACCCTAGGAAAATCTCCATAGTCCGTTGGAGTATTGTGTAGAAGTTGGTTAGAACTTCTAAGGGTGGTTTAGAGCGGTTGAGCGCTCGAGTTGAGCTAAACGATTGCGGGATCGACTTTAAGCTAGGATAATTATGGGCTTATCGAGGTAAATATCTTGTCCCTCTATTGTAATTGGAAATTACATGTTGTTAGAATATATAGTTGAAGTATACTATATATAGAACTGAACGTAGTATCGGCAATGTCTTTTGACTTAAGCCTGAATAATACTTACGGCAATGTCTTGCGACTTAAGCCTGAATTGAAAGAAGAATCCGAATCGTAATTACATAGGGCTGTATTACAGTAGACTTGTGTAGTAGTACCGTGAAGTAGAATTGTACCCGTTAGGGTTAGATGTATAACCCCCCCCCTGGTTGGCTTGGTAGCCGGCCTCGATAGAGGAGGAGATTTACGCTGTTGCGGGGGGGGGGAGGTGCTGCCGAATTTTCGGTAGAATGTTCTACGATGAGATCTAAATGTTAATAAGCGCCTTGTGGCCTTATAGGTTGAAGTACTACGTGTGGCGCGATCTACTTGGCTTAAGGAGTAGCCGACGGTTGGATGTACTTGGAGCGTTTTGCTATTAGTCGATACTCGTCGCGAGGTATGTGAACCTCTTCCTATCTCTTCTAGCATGATATGTGTGAAATATGTATGCAGACGTACATGTGCTGAACGTATTTGATTGGTGTAAAACATAAAGTGTTATAACGGCTTTATGGGAAGTTGGTTATAACAGCTTTATGTTGGTAAGAAAATACATGTGGTTTTTAAAAGGTAACTGATTTGAACTATAACTGGCTTGTTATGTGTTAATAAAGAACTTGAAGTATTTCAAAAGATTTTTGAATCATTTTGAAAGGAGAAGTAATATTTGGTTTTTGAAAACTTAAGAGTTATACTAGCTTTATGGGAAGTTAGGTATAACGGCTTAAGAATGTTTTACTGAATTCGGAAATCAGAATTATATTCTTAAATGAATAAGACTATGAACTACGAAACCTTTCTAAAAAAATGAGAAACTTGAACATTGGAAATTAGGCAAACTTGAACATTGGAAAAGAATGTTGCTACTTGATTTTACAAAGAGAAGTAATTGATTTACTTTAAAAAGATAATCACTCTATTTTCATATACTACGGGTATTGTGTGACTTTTGTGAAAGCAACGTATCTTTTAAAGAGTTAATGTATGAAGTACTTTGGGGATAAAAACCCGATCTTGTTAATCATATAGTAGAAAGTACCTTGTGTGAACAACTTGATTGTATTGGTTTGTGATAGCCTTGTAATACTTCTTGTTGCTTTGATAAGTAAACGTGTTAGGATGCTACGTGTGTTAGTATCTTGTGATGTTTGTGTAAAGGGGTTTCCCTTGATTGTGCTTATTAACTATCAGTCGTTATGATAGTATTGTGGCATTCATCTCTTGAGATGATTCCGGTTAAGCCGCCTCCATGCGGGGTAGACTTCGGTGATGCAGGACCATGATTCGAGAATACCTCATGCGGGTCACGGGGCCTACGCGGAGCTACGAGAGTTCGAGTTAGCGTCGTCCTTTATGGGCACGCGTCCTTGTGGCCATGCGGACTCGGAAGTCGGGGCGACGCCGGGAGTAGCTACCCTCGATGCGGGAATACCTCATGCGGCCGATGAGATTGGCCTACGCGAGTCGCGGGAGTTCGAGGTTAGACGCGACATTGACATGCGGGCAAGTGGCGGCCTTTGATCATGTGACGGTCTAGACAGATCTTATGATACGATTCATGACCTTGTTGGTGCCGTGGGTTTTTAGTAGTCGGCTATGCCTTCGCATTACCCCGCACAGTTTTATTATGACACGAGTGGGACACGTGTTCATGTGTTTCCTGGTGCTTTTATATCATAGATCGCGGCGGTGAGGAAGGTATTCCACGGACATGATTGATGTTGTGGGCCGAGACCCTTGTTATACTTGAGTGATGACTTGAGGCGTGAGTCCCGACTTGACATGATCGCTTTGTCAGAAGCGTAGTTTGGTTATCATACATGTCTCTGCTTTATATGACTACTATGATTTCATTTACGATTTATTTTCGTTTCACATACTCTGCACTGTTAGATCGACTCCTCGGGCCGCGTTCATGCCGCAGTAAAGGTACACCGCCGTTGATCCTCGCTCTAGGGTCACAGTCAGCTTTTGGGAAGCTCCGTTTCTCGGAGGCTTATCTTGGTATAGTCCCCGTCACAGGTGCTTACATTCAGGGGTATGACGGGGCCCTGTCCCGTCGTTGTTGTCATATCTTTCGTAGAGGTCTGTAGTACTGTTGTGGGCAGGGTTTGTAAAAAGGATTAAACTGTTCATGTTGAAAAAGTTGCTATTTATATATATACTGAAGGTAACCGTTTTTGGTTAGCCTGTCTTCTTATTTCACCGTCTTATTACACCGTTTCATGTATTGTCTTTATGTTCCGTGATTACTCGATGTATGTCTACTGGTGCCCGGTAAGGCACGACCACGCCCGTTCGGTCGTGACAAAAGTGGTATCGAGCGATTAATCCTCGGAAAGTGTCTACGCATCAGATCCAAGAGTCTTGATTATCGGTGTTGTGCACCACACCAATAATCGTGAGGCTATAGGATATTTAGGATTGGTTTCTATTCTTCTCACTCGAGATCGTGCCTTAGAGGCGTGTTGTAAGTTGGACCTCTAACGTAAATTCTTTCCTTATCGTTATGCCTCCGCGTGGCAACCCGCCCAGAGGCGCGCATGGCCAGGAGCCGCGAGTAGAGTCTGAGGGTTACGTGGGCACAGCCCAATTATCACCTTGGGTGGTGCTTCATTCGGGAGTTCTGCGATGTCACTAGCCCGAGAGTTTAGCACGCGGCAGCAGCCCTACTGCGCCATGATATTTGAACCTTCGCCCACGACCAGAACAGAGAATATGGATTGCAAAGAGGCGACCACATTAGCTATGGATTTAACTACCGAGAGTATACCGATGTACGCGAGTCTTGATGAATATCAACGAGAGGGTTGTGCAAGAGTAGTTCTTGATTAGTTAAGCATGGCACGTACGAGCTTATACGCAGCCGAGAAACGTAGATCGACGGGTTAACCAAGGACAACGAAGAGGGCGTAATGAAGGTCCTTTGGTAACTTTCGAGGCGAGTCACCTCACCAAAGATTAGATTATGCACCTCCGCGGTCAGAGTGGTCTTACAAATTTCGGGACGTTCGGGTGTGCAGGAGTTGGTCGAACTCGTGGCTTCCGGTTCACGCGATGCACGCCATCCCGGAATGTCATCTTTTAGGTTGGTACTTGTTGTACTATGACCGCCGTGGTCCGTGTCAAAGAGTGTCCTTGTAGGAGGACTTAGCCTTCAGGATCGGTGGGTAGTTTGTCATCTCCCTCAGCTATGCGCCCTACGGGGCAGGTTTGATTAGAACAACTAAGAGGAGTGAAGCAGTAGATATTGTTATACCCCGTATTTCCAGAGTATGTACGTAAGGACGTACGTAGAAAATTTGAAACTTGTACTAAGGCTTGGCCGAATTAATTTTGTTCACAACACCCGTTTAGAGTCGTGTTTCGACGAAACGTTTTGACAGCTTTCGTAGGGGAATTTCCGGCTATGTCATTTCTAATTTTTGCGGATTTTTCCGAGAGACGAAACATTTTGGACCAACGGGAGGGCGACACTTGGCACCCTCCAATTGGTGGACTTGAACGTCCATTTGGACGATTTGGACAAAGAGGAGCACGTTTTTGGTGCCTTGGAAAAGTCAAGGAGTTGGTAGGATATTTGTGTTGGTAAATCCTAGCCCTACACTTGCCTAACACATGGATTGATCTTGGCCTTTGGTTGGCCATCCCTTGACCTATAAATACCCCTTAAGGTTGAAGACTTCTTCATCCAAAAATGCCTTAGTCTTGTGAGCTCTTCCTCCCTCCCTTCACCTTGTTCTCGTCCTTTCCCCCCTTGGCCGAGAGCCCCTCCCACTTGAGTTGGCCTTGTGGCCGAGACTTCACCCCCCTCCTTGTGGTGTTGTTCTCGTATAATGTACCCCCCCTTTGTGGTGTAGAAATACTCTCAAAAGTATTGTTATAATGCCCAAATTACCTTAGCCATATACCTTGTTGTATTCTAAGGTTATACCTATCTAAAAGCCAGTAAAATACTATTATACTTCCGTCACCACAAAACCGAAACCCTAGGAAAATCTCCATAGTCCGTTGAGTATTGTGTAGAAGTTGGTTAGAACTTCTAAGGGTGGTTTAGAGCGGTTGGAGCGCCGAGTCGAGCTAAACGATTGCCCAGATCGACTTTAAGCTAGGATAATTATGGGCTTATCGAGGTAATTATCTTGTCCTCTATTGTAATTGGAAATTACATGATTGTGAATATATAGTTGAAGTATACTATATATTAGAACTGAACGTAGTTATCGGCAATGTCTTTTGACTTAAGCTCGAATAATACTTACAGAATGTCTTGCGACTTAGGCGAATTTAAAGAAGAGTATCGAATCAGTAATTACATAGGTCAGACATAAGAGACTTGTGTAGTAGTACCATGGAGTAGAGTTGTACGTTAGGGTTAGATGTATAACCCCCGGTTGGCTTGGTAGCCGCTACCGATAGAGAGGAGATTTACGCCACATGGGGAGGTCTTGCGAATTTTCGTAGAATGTTCTGCGAAGAGACCTAATGTTAATAAGCGCCTTGTGGCCTTATAGGTGGGAGTACTACGTGTGGCGCGATCTGCTTGGCTTAAGGAGTAGCCGACGGTTGGAGCGTTTTTGCTATTAGTCGATACTCGTCGCGAGGTATGTGAACCTCTTCCTATCTCTTCTAGCATGATATGTGTGAACTATGTAGTACGGTAGACGTACAGGTGCTAAATGTATGTGATTGGTGTAAAACATCAAGTGTTCTAACGCTTTATGGGAAGTTGGTTATAACAACTTTATGTTGGTTAGAAAATACATGTGGTTTTTAAAAGGTAACTGATTTGAACTATAACTGGCTTGTTATGTGTTAATAAAGAACTTGAAGTATTTCAAAAGATTTTTGAATCATTTTGAAAGAAGAAGTAATACTTGGTTTTTGAAAACTTAAGAGTTATACTAGCTTTATGGGAGGTTAGGTATAACGGCTTAAGAATGTTTTACTGATTTCTGAAATCAGAATGTGTATCGACAAACCACTGCAGCGTTAATAAAAGGAAATGTTACGACTAATTAAGTATTAATAAAACCAGAGAAACTTCCATCCGCATAGAAACTAAGATGAGACAAAATGATATTTCCTAGATCATGGCTGCTGTAATAAGATTGTTATAAACAAGAATATCCTACTCACATGTAAGGCTTAGGTTTCTCAGATTGTTTAAAGGAGAATTATATTCTTAAATGAATAAGATTATGAACTACGAAACCGTTCTAAAATGAGAAACTTGAACATTGGAAATTAGGCAAACTTAAACATTGGAAAAGAATGTTGCTACTTGATTTTACAAAGAGAAGTAATTGATTTACTTTAAAAAGATAATCACTCTATGTTCATATACTACTGGTATTGTGTGGTTTTTGTGAAGTAACGATCTTGTAAAGATTTTATGTATGAAGTGCTTTGGGGATAGGTACCCGAACTTGTTAGTAGTAAGTACCTTGTGTGAATAACTTGATTGTATTGGTTTGTGATAGCCTTGTAATACTTTCTTGTTGACTTGATAAGTAAGCATGTTAGGATGCTACGTGTTAGTATCTTGTGATTATTATGTGAGGGTCACTCTGTTGTGCTTACGTTGTTAAACGTTAAGCGTTATCGTTATTGTATCACATACCCTCGACTTATTATACCGAGGGCTTGCCACCCTCGATGCGGTCTTTACGGCTATGCGTCCTCGTGACTACGCGAGCGGTAGCTCGAGGATTTGATCATTCCGGTGTTTAACCCGACGCGGGATTCCCATGCGGTCTGTTGAGACTATGCGGTCTTTTGAGACTATGCGGGTTCGCGGAGCCTAGCAGATACCGAGGGTTGGGCCGCCTTCGACGCGGTATACCTCGGTGATGCAGGACCATGATTCGAGGAATACCTCATGCGGTCCGTGTGACCTATGCGAGTCGCGAGAGTTCCAGAATAGACGCGCGACATTGATATTGCGGCGAGTGGCGCCTTCGACATGTAGTGCGGTCTAGAAAGACCTCGGATACGATTTGTGGTATTTTTGGTACTGTGGGTCTTAGTAGTCGGCTATGCCTTCGTACTTGCCCCGTACGGTTTTATTGTGATAACTTTGAGGGCGTGAGTCCCTGACTTGACATGACTGCGTATTTGTTGTGAACTGTAGTTTGCTTATCATACATGTCTCCTGCTTTATAGACTATTATGATTTCATTTACGATTTTTAGTTTCACATACTCTGCACTGCCAGATCGACTCCTTCGGGCCGCGTTCATGCCGCAGTTGAGGTACACCGATCGTTGATCCTAGCTCTGGTCACGCTTTGGCGTTGGGAAGCTCCGTTTCTCGGAGGCTTATCGGTGGTATAGTCCTCGTCGTAGTAAGTGTTTACATTCGGGGTTTGGCGGGCCCCGTCCGCCATAGTTGTCGATCATTTCTTAGAGGTCCGTAGTAATCTTGCAAGTGTGGTTTGTAAAAGGATTAAGCTGTTCATTTGTAAAAGAGTTGATGGTTATATATATGCCAAAGGCAAGTTTTCTGATTATTGTTTTATATTTCGTTATCTCATGTTGTTGTTTTATGTTCCGTGATTACTCGATGTTGTGTCACTAGGGTGCCCGGTAAGGCACGACCACGCCCGCCGGTCGTGACAAAAGTGGTATCGGAGCGATTAATCCTCGGAAAGTGTCTATGCATCGTATCCAAGGAAGTCTTGATTATCGGTGTGTTGTGCACCACACCAATAATCGTGAGGCTATAGGATATTTAGGATTGGTTTCTATTCTTCACTCGAGATCGTGCCTTAGAGCCGTGGTTGTAAGTTGGACCCTCCGACGAAATTCTTTCCCTATCGTTATGCCTCGCGCAGGCAACCCGCCCGTGAGGCAAGGCAATGGCGGAGCCGCGAGTAGAATTCGGAGGGTTACGTGGCACAGTGCCCAATCATTACCTAGGTAATGCTTCGTTCGGGATTTCGCGACGCCACTAGCCCAAAGAAAGTTTAGCACGGCGCGGCAGCTCCTATCGCGCCATGACATTTGAACCTTTAGTTCCACGGCCGAACGGTGAAATTAGATTGCAAGAAGGCGACCGCATTAGCTATGGATTTGGCTACCAGAGAGTATACCGATGTATCGCGAGTCTTGATGACTACCTAAGAGAAGGGTGTGCAAGAGTAATCCTTCAGTTAGGCTTGAGCATGGCCTGTGTACGGGCTTATGCGCGCAGCAGCCGAGAAACATAGAGATCGACGGTTAACGAGGACAGCGAAGAGGCGAGCGAAGCGTCCTTTGGTAACGTTCGAGGCGAGTCGCCTCACCAGCAGATTAGACTATGCACCTCCACCAGTGCAGAGTGGTCTTCCACGGATTTCAGGACGTTCGGAGTATGCAGGAGTTGGTCAGAACTCCAGGGCTTCCGGTTCACAGATGATGCACGCCATCCCGGGAATGTCGTCTTTTAGTTGGTACTTGTTGTACTGCGCGCCGAGGGCCATGTGTCGAGAGAGTGACCTAGTAGGAGGACTTTGCCTTGATGCAGGTGGGTAGTTCGTCACCTTCCTTGCATGCGCCTACAGGCGAGTTTGATTAGAACGACTAAGGGAATGAAACAATGAGTTACAGATAGATCTTTAACCCTCAGAGTTCAAGATGTGTGATAAGATGGGTATATCATAAGTGCTATGTTTTGATAGCAGAGTGTTAATGTTGTGATTAGAAATCTTGGTTAGCTAACCAAGTAAGATTTGGGGGATAGAAAAGTGTGAACCTTAGAGTTTTATACGTAGAGACCTTAGAGGTAAGGCCATCTCGATGTAAAGGTGTAGTGTTGTGTTTGATCCTTATTGGAGTGCATAGTGCACGTGAGCTACGTTTGGGATAGGTCCCAAGTAGTGTGAAATGAAAGGGGGTAGTTGAGCTAAGAAGACCGCCAGGTTTTCGTAACGTGTTTAGTGAGATTGTTCCGGATCGGGAGCTAGTATTTTGCGTGTCACGGGTCGGGTTGGGGCCGTTGCTTGGGTCAACCCGCGGTAGGTTTGGTGGGGTCAGTTTGTGGTGGTCCCGCCTTGTGTTAGGTTACGCGGTGTTAGGCCCAAGTTTAGTTAACCAACAGACGAGTTCGTGGATGCTCGACCGGTGGTCGGGCCGATGGGCGACCCATCGTGTTCTTCGGCTCGACCGTTCACTCGGCGATGTTGATTTATCGAAGAGGTTGTAAGGTTGCACGGTGCCTACCTTTACCTTATGGCGCATGGAGCCTGTGTTACGCTGTTTTTGTTTCGGAAGTTTTACCAAGCATGTACTAAGAACTCGGTGAGTCTCGACCGCATTCGCCCCGCCGCGCTGGACTTCGTGGTAGTTGTGGGATCGTTGTCTCTGTAGAGGAGCGTTTAAGCTACCATTTCGTTGTTCGATGTCGCCTTATGAAGCCTTGTAAGGGCGGAAGTGTAAGTCACGGCCGATTGGTTCGATGTTGGCAAGGTTCGACGATTAGTGCAGCTTGTTCCAGCAGATTGTGGATAGTGAAAGCTTGGCTAGAAGAGGTTACGCACCAGAGATATCGTGCGGATAAGCGGCGACGACGCTTAGAGTTGAGCCGACGGTCGGTCTTCAAGGTACCACCCCGATTAGGTGTGACGAATTTTGGGAAACAGAGGAACTTAGCCCGAGTTACTTGGGCCTTTGTGAGTTCATGTGAAGAATAGGCCAGTTGCCTATATGTTAGCATTTGTCGTCCGACTTAGGAGGCGGGACGTCCGTCTTTCGTTTTGTTATATTCGGAAAGTATCGAAGATCCATCCAGTGTTCCCGCTAATGATGACCACGTTAGAGATAGTAACCGAAGTTTTGAATCAAGCGATCGTAAATATGGTAAGAGTTCGAGTGTACGACAGCCTCAGGGATCGCATGCAGCCCGGTACCATTGTTGGGTCGTCGGGGCAAGGCTCGCGACAAAGTGACAAAGTGGTATCATTTGGTGATGTTAGAGGTGTTTCCTCGTGAACTTGGATGTAAGTTTTTGTAATGCGCGGTGTTTCGTGGGCGGATGTGGCGATTGTGCTCGTAAGTATAGTAGGATCGCGCGTTTGTTTTGAGACTTAGAAGGAACATTCGGGACGAATGTTTCTGGCGAGGAGAATGTTATACCGTATTTCGCAGTATGCGTAAGGACGACGTAGAAAATTTGAAACTTGTACTAAGGCTTGGCGAATTAATTTTGTTCACAACACCCGCTTAGTCGTTTTTGACGAAACGTTTTCACGACTTCGTAGGGGAATTTCCGGCTATGTCATTTCTAATTTTTGCGGATTTTTCCGAGAGACGAAACATTTTGGACAAACGGGAGGGCGACACTTGGCACCCTCCAATTGGTGGACTTGAACGTCCATTTGGACGATTTGGACAAAGAGGAGCACGTTTTTGGTGCCTTGGAAAAGTCAAGGAGTTGGTAGGATATTTGTGTTGGTAAATCCTAGCCCTACACTTGCCTAACACATGGATTGATCTTGGCCTTTGGTTGGCCATCCCTTGACCTATAAATACCCCTTAAGGTTGAAGACTTCTTCATCCAAAAATGCCTTAGTCTTGTGAGCTCTTCCTCCCTCCCTTCACCTTGTTCTCGTCCTTTCCTCGCCGAGAGCCCTCCCTCGAGTTGGCCTTGTGGCCGAGACTTCACCCCCCTCCTTGTGGTGTTGTTCTCGTATAATGTACCCCCCCTTTGTGGTGTAGAAATACTCTCAAAAGTATTGTTATAATGCCCAAATTACCTTAGCCATATACCTTGTTGTATTCTAAGGTTATACCTATACGAAAAGCCCAGAAAATACTATTATACTTCCCACAACCACAAACCGAAACCCTAGGAAAATCTCCATAGTCAGTTTGGAGTATTGTGTAGAAGTTGGTTAGAACTTCTAAGGGTGGTTTAGAGCGGTTGGAGCGCTCGGAGTTGGAGCTAAACGATTGCCCAGGATCGACTTTAAGCTAGGATAATTATGGGCTTATCGAGGTAATTATCTTGTCCCTCTATTGTAATTGGAAATTACATGATTGCTTGAATATATAGTTGAAGTATACTATATATTAGAACTGAACGTAGTTATCGGCAATGTCTTTTGACTTAAGCTCGAATAATACTTACAGAATGTCTTGCGACTTAGGCTGAATTTAAAGAAGAGTACCGAATCAGAATTACATAGGTATCAGACATGAGACTTGTGTAGTAGTACCATGGAGTAGAGTTGTACAGTAGGTTAGATGTATAACCCCGGTTGGCTTGCAGCCTACCGATAGAGGAGGAGATTTACGCTGTCATGGGAGAGTCGCCAATTTTCGGTAGAATGTTCTACGAAGAGACCTAATGTTAATAAGCGCCTTGTGGCCTTATAGGTGGGAGTACTACGTGTGGCGCGACCGCTTGGCTTAAGGAGTAGCCGACGGTTGGAGCGTTTTGCTATTAGTCGATACTCGTCGCGAGGTATGTGAACCTCTTCCTATCTCTTCTAGCATGATATGTGTGAACTATGTAGTACTAGACGATACGTGCTAAATGTATTTGATTGGTGTAAAACATAAAGTGTTATAACGCTTTATGGGAAGTTGGTTATATGACTTTATGTTGGTTAGAAAATACATGTGGTTTTTAAAAGGTAATCGATTTGAACTATAAGCGCTTGTTATGTGTTAATAAAGAACTTGAAGTATTTCAAAAGATTTTTGAATCATTTTGAAAGAAGAAGTAATACTTGGTTTTGAAAACTTAAGAGTTATACTAGCTTTATGGGAGGTTAGGTATAACGGCTTAAGAATGTTTCTTCGATTTGAAATCGAATGTGTATCGACAAACCAACTGCGGCGTAATAAAAGGAAATGTTCGACTAATTAAGTATTAATAAAACCAAGAGAAACTTCCATCTGCATAGAAACTAAGATGAGACAAAATGATATTTCCTAGATCATGGTCATTGTAATAAGATTGTTATAAACAAGAATATCCTACTCACATGTAAGGCTTAGGTTTCTCGATTGTTTAAAGGAGAATTATATTCTTAAATGAATAAGATTATGAACTACTTAAACCGTTCTAAAATGAGAAACTTGAACATTGGAAATTAGGCAAACTTAAACATTGGAAAAGAATGTTGCTACTTGATTTTACAAAGAGAAGTAATTGATTTACTTTAAAAGATAATCACTCTATGTTCATATACTACCGGTATTGTGTGGTTTTTGTGAAGTAACGATCTTGTAAAGATTTAATGTATGAAGTGCTTTGGGGATAGGTACGAACTTGTTAGTAGAAAGTACCTTGTGTGAATAACTTGATTGTATTGGTTTGTGATAGCCTTGTAATACTTTCTTGTTGACTTGATAAGTAAGCATGTTAGGATGCTACGTGTTAGTATCTTGTGATTATTATGTGAGGGTCACTCGCAGTGCTTACGTTGTTAAACGTTAAGCCCGTTATCTTGTTATTGTATCACATACCCTTGACTTATTATACCGAGGGCTTGCCACCTCGACGCGGTCTTTACGGCTACGCGGTCCTCGTGACTACGCGGAGCGGTAGCTCGAGGATTTGATCATTCCGGTGTTTAACCCGACGCGGGGATTCCTATGCGGTGCGTTGAGACTATGCGGTCTTTTGAGACTATGCGGGTCATGGAGCCTAGGCAGATACCGAGGGTTGGTCGCCTTCGACGCGGGTATACCTCAGCGATGCAGGACCATGATTCGAGGAATACCTCACGCGGGTCCGTGTGACCTATGCGAGTCGCGAGAGTTCCAGAATAGACGCGCGACATTGATATTGCGGGCGAGTGGCGGCCCGATCATGTGGTGCGGTCTAGAAAGACCTCGGATACGGTTTGTGGTATTTTTGCATCGCTGGTCTTAGTAGTCGGCTATGCCTTCGCATTTGCCCCGCACGGTTTTATTGTGATAACTTTGAGGGCGTGAGTCCCTGACTTGACATGACTGCTTATTTGTTGTGGACTGTAGTTTGCTTATCATTCATGTCTCCTGCTGTCTAGACTATTATGATTTCATTTACAGTCTTTTTAGTTTCACATACTCTGCACTTGTTAGATCGACCTCCTTCGGCTGCGTTCACGCCGCAGTTGAGGTACACCGCCGCGTTGATCCTAGCTCTCGTGGTCACAGTTTGGGAAGCTCCGTTTCTCCGAGGCTTATCACGGTATAGTCCCCGTCGTAGTAAGTGTTTACATTCGTGGTTTGTGGCCCTGTCCCGCCATAGTTGTCGGATCCTTTCTTAGAGGTGTGGAGTACTGGTGTGGGCCGGGTTTGTATAAAGGATTAAACTGTTCCTTTGTAAAAGAGTTGATGGTTATATATATGCCGAAAGGCAAGTTTTCACAGATTATTGTTTTATATTTCTGTTATCTCATGTTGTTGTTTTATGTTCCGCTGATTACTCTGATGTTGTGTCACTAGGGTGCCCGGGGTAAGGCACCAGTCACGGGCCCAGTTTCGGGTCGTGACAGATATAGATATATCTTTAACCCTCTAGAGTTTTGTTTATGTGATAAGGTGAGTATACCTTAAGTGTTATGTTCTGATAGCAGTGTGTTAGTTGTGACTAGAAATCTTGGTTAGTTAACCGAGTAAGATTTTGGGGGGATAGATAAGGTGTGAGCCTTAGAATGTTTTACGTAAAGACCTTAGAGGTAAGGCCATCTCGAGTAAAGGTGTAGTGTTATGTTTGATCCTTATAGGAGTGCATAGTGCACGTGAGCTACGTTTGTGGGATAAGTCCCTAAGTAGTGTGAAATGAAAGAGGGTAGTTGAGCTATGAAGACCGCTAGGTTTTCGTAACGTGATTAGTGAGAGTTTTCCTTCGGGGAACTAGTGTTGTGCTCGTTGACGGGTCGGATTGAGGCCATGATGCGGGTCAACCCGGCCCGCTTCAGTGGTGGGGTCGGTTTGTGGTGGTCCCGCCTTGTGGTAGGTCACGAGGGTGTTAGGCCCAAGTTTAGATAACCAACAGACGAGTTCGTGGATGCGTTCGACCGGTCGGGCCGATGGGGGCAGCCCATCGTGTCCTTCGGTCAGGACCGTTTACTCGGCTGTGTTGTTTTATCAGAAAGGTTGTAAGGCTGCACGGGGTGCCTACCTTCACCTTATGGCAGACAGTGGAGCCCAGGTTACGGCTGTTTTTGTTTCTGAAAGTTTTGCCAAGCATGTGTTAAGAACTCAGGTGAGTCTCAGAATCGCATTCGCCTCGCCGGTGTTTGGATTTCGTGGATAGTTGTGGGATTGTTGTCTCGTGGAGGTAGTGTTTAAGCTACCATTTCAGTGTTCGGATATCGCCTTATGAAGCCTTGTAAGGGCGGAAGTGTAAGATGCCGGTCGATTGGTTCGATGTTAACAAGGTTCAGACAGTTGGTTCAGGCTTGTTCCAGCAGACTGTGGATAGTGAGAAGCTTGTCTAGAAGAAGTTCTGGCAGCTCAGAGGAATCGTGCGGATAATCGGCGACGACGCTTAGAGTTCAGGTTGACGGTCGGTCTTCTTGAAAGTACCACCCCGGGGTGGGTGTGACGAGTTTTGGAAGACAGAGGGAACTTAACCCGAGTTACTTTGGGCCTTTGAGTTCATGTGAAGAATAGGCGGGTCCTTTATATGATTAGCTTTTGCCGTCCGACTTAGGAGGCTGTACGTCCGGTCTTTCGTATTGTTATGATCGGGAAAAGTATCGGAGATCCATCCAGAGTGTTCCCACTTAATGATGACCACGTTAGAGATAGTAACCCCGAGTTTTGGAAGCGAAGATTTAAATGTGGAAAGAGTTCGAGTATACGACATCCTCGTGGATCGACGCAGCGTGGTACCATTTGTTGGGTCGCTGAGAAGGTTAATGCCTCGAGCAAAGTGACAAAGTGGTATCTACGAGTAAAGAGAGAATCGAGCATGTATGGCTAGCATATATGTGATCATTTCTTTTGTAAAGAAGGTGCGAAGGAGGTATATTTTAAACCCCGGTGAGAAGTGTTTATGGTGATGTTAGAGGTGTTTCCTCGTGGACTTGGATGTAAGCTTTTTGCGCAAGTTGTTTCTGTGGCCATGTGGCAAGGATTGTTCTCGTAAGTATAGTAGGAAGCCTATCTTGGCGCATGTTTGTTTGAGACTTAGAAGGAACATTCGGGACGAATGTTTCTAAGGAGGGGAGAATGTTATACCCCGTATTTCCAAAGTATGTACGTAAGGACGTACGTAGAAAATTTGAAACTTTTAATATTGGCTTGGCCGAAAATTATTTGTGCACAACACCCGTTTAGAGTCGTTTCGACGAAACGTTTTCACGACTTCGTAGGGAATTTCGGCTATGTCATTTTTAATTTTTATGGATTTTTCCGAGAGACGAAACGTGTTGGGCCAACAAGAGGGCGCCACTTGGCACCCTCCCATTGGCGGACGTGAGGCTCGGTTGTGGCCGATTGGAATGGCTTTAGTTGGTAGGATATTTGTGTGTTAGTTGGTTAAGGGGCACTTGGCAAGATCTTGGCCCTACACTTGCTAGGCACTTGGCTAGATCTTGGCCATTGGTTGGCCTTGGCTTGTGCTATAAATACCCTCTAAGGTGAAGACTTCTTCATCCAAAATGCCTAAGTCTTGAGAGCCTTCCCCTCCCTTTCGCAGGCCCTCGTCGAGAGTTTTCCCACAGTGGGGTAGCCGAGGGTAGCCACCCCTCCTAGTAGTGCCGTGGGGTACCCACTAGCCTTGTTGCTTTCGTATAATACCCCCTCAGTGGTGTAGAAATACTCTCAAAAGTATTGTTATAATGCCCAAATTACCTTAGCCATATACCTTGTTGTATTCTAAGGTTATACCTATCTAAAAGCCAGTAAAATACTATTATACTCCCGCTCCACAAAACCGAAACCCTAGGAAAATCTCCATAGTCAGTTGAGTATTGTGTAGAAGTTGGTTAGAACTTCTAAGGGTGGTTTAGAGCGGGTTGAGCGCTTCGAGTTGAGCTAAACGATTGCCGGATCGACTTTAAGCTAGGATAATTATGGGCTTATCGAGGTAAATATCTTGTCCTCTATTGTAATTGGAAATTACATGTTGTTAGAATATATAGTTGAAGTATACTATATATATAAATGAACGTAGTATCGGAAAATTCTTATGACTTAAGACTTAATAATACTTAAGGCAATGTCTTTTGACTTAAGCCCGAATTGAAAGAAGAATCTTGAATCGTAATTACATAGGGCTGTATTACGAGACTTGTGTAGTAGTAGTGAAGTAGAATTGTACCGTTAGGGTTAGATGTATAACCCCTGGTTGGCTTGGTAGCCTCGTTAGAGAGAGGAGATTTACGCTGTTGGGGAGAGTCGCCGAATTTTCGGTAGAATGTTCTACGATGAGATCTAAATGTTAATAAGCGCCTTGTGGCCTTATAGGTTGAAGTACTACGTGTGGCGCGATCTACTTGGCTTAAGGAGTAGCCGACGGTTGGATGTACTTGGAGCGTTTTGCTATTAGTCGATACTCGTCGCGAGGTATGTGAACCTCTTCCTATCTCTTCTAGCATGATATGTGTGAAATATGTAGACGGTAGGCGTACGTCTTGAACGTATTTGATTGGTGTAAAACATAAAGTGTTATAACGGCTTTATGGGAAGTTGGTTATAATGACTTTATGTTGGTAAGAAAATACATGTGGTTTTTAAAAGGTAATCGATTTGAACTATAAGCGGCTTGTTATGTGTTAATAAAGAACTTGAAGTATTTCAAAAGATTTTGAATCATTTTGAAAGGAGAAGTAATATTTGGTTTTGAAAACTTAAGAGTTATACTAGCTTTATGGGAAGTTAGGTATAACGGCTTAAGAATGTTTTCTCAATTGAAATCGAATTATATTCTTAAATGAATAAGACTATGAACTACGAAACCTTTCTAAAATGAGAAACTTGAACATTGGAAATTAGGCAAACTTGAACATTGGAAAAGAATGTTGCTACTTGATTTTACAAAGAGAAGTAATTGATTTACTTTAAAAAGATAATCACTCTATTTTCATATACTACGGGTATTGTGTGACTTTTGTGAAAGCAACGTATCTTTTAAAGAGTTAATGTATGAAGTACTTTGGGGATAAAACCAGATCTTGTTAATCATATAGTAGAAAGTACCTTGTGTGAACAACTTGATTGTATTGGTTTGTGATAGCCTTGTAATACTTCTTGTTGCTTTGATAAGTAAACGTGTTAGGATGCTACGTGTGTTAGTATCGTGTGATGTTTGTGTAAAGGGGTTTCCCTTGATTGTGCTTATTAACTATCAGTCGTTATGATAGTATTGTGGCATTCATCTCTTGAGATGATTCCGGGGGTTAAGCTGCCCTCCGATGCGGGGTAGACTCGGTGATGCAGGGACCGTGATTCGAGAATACCTCATGCGGTCCCGGGGCCTACGCGAGCTACGAGAGTTCCGTGTTAGCGTCGTCCCTTTATGGGCATGCGGTCCTCAGGCCACGCGGACTCGGAAGTCGGGGCGATGCCGGGGAGTAGCTACCCTCGATGCGGGGAATACCTCATGCGGGCCGATGAGATTGGCCTATGCGGAGCTGCGGGAGTTCCAGGGTTAGACGCGCACATTGATACTGCGGGCAAGTGGCCAGCTTTGATCATGTGACGGTCTAGACAGATCTTATGATACGATTCATGACCTTGTTGCACCGTGGGTTTTTAGTAGTCGGCTATGCCTTCGCATTTACCCCGCACAGTTTTATTATGACACAGTGGGACACGTGTTCATGTGTTTCCTTGGTGCTTTTATATCATGATCACGGCGATGAGGAAGGTATTCCACGACATGATTGATGTTGTGGGCCCGAGACCCTTGTTATACTTGAGTGATGACTTGAGGGCGTGAGTCCCTGACTTGACATGACTGCTTTGTTGTAAACTGTAGTTTGGTTATCATACATGTCTCCAGCTTTATATGACTACTATGATTTCATTTACAGTATTTATTTTCAGTTTCACATACAATTTTTGCATCTTGACCTCGCTTGGGCTGCGTTCATGCGAGTAAAGGTACACCAGTCGTTGATCCTCGCTCTTAGGGTCACAGTTCAGCTTTTGGGAAGCTCCGTTTCTCGAGGCTTATCTTAGTATAGTCCTCGTCATAGGTGCTTATTCGGGGTATGACGGCCTGCCCGTCGTTGTTGTCATATCTTTCGTAGAGGTGCGTAGTACCGTTGTGGCGTGGTTTGTAAAAGGATTAAACTGCTCATGTTGAAAAAGTTGCTATTTATATATATCTGAAGGTAACCGCTTTTGGTTGCTTTTCTTATTTCACCGTCTTATTACACTTTGGTTTCATGTATTGTCTTTATGTTCCGTGATTACTCGATGTATGTCTACTTGGGTGCCGGGTAAGGCACCCACGCCCGGTTCGGTCGTGACAGCCAGTCTCTACATCCGCGCTACGGTCGGACAATTCTCGCAAATGGCCTGGCATCGCATGTAAAACAACCCTCCGAATACCGTGACACTCACACGGGTTTACCACATCGCTACACCGAGGTCGGTGGCTTATCCGCCAACGCCCCAAATCCCGAAAACTCGAACCTTGAGCCACGACCTTCTCTCGAATACCTGGATGCCACGAAGATCAGAGGACCACTCTGTACTGGCGGAGGCGCATAACTAGTCTGCTGCTGAGGCGGTCCGCCTCGAAAGTTACCAAAGGACCCTGCCGTCCTGGACTTCTTTTGCTGGTATTGGTCAATCCATCGCCCTCTCCGTTCCTCACACCCAAGTGCATAAGCCTGCATGCGGGCAATGTCCATGCCCGGCTGAAGAGCTACACCCGAGCAACTCTGTTCTAAGTAATCATCCAGCCCGGTGATATAGCGGTGCACTCTGTCCTCCATATCTGCCACTAACGCAGGGACATATCGAGCCAACGAGTCGAACTCCACGTTGTACTCCCGAACCGTACGCCCTCTCTGTCTCAACATCAGAAATTTGTCGGCCCGTGCTCTCCTCATCTGCGGAGGCAAGAAATGGCTGAGAAATGCCTCCGAGAACTCGTCCCAAACAGCTGGAGGCGCATGCTCCCCCCGGGACAACTCCCACGAATCAAACCAGTCGACTGCAGTATCACGCAGCTGATGCGTACCTAAGACCACCGACTCGGTCTCCAAAGCCTTGATCACTCATGATCCGTCAGAATCGCTTCGGATGAACTCGCGGATCATCCTCGTGCCTCGACTCGTAGAACTCGGTGGCTGCGGCTCAAAAGTCTCGTAGTCTCAAACTATCCGACCGGGTGAACTACGGGTGCTCTTCGGAACCTCCGACTCGAAATGCGTCCTCGTGTCTAGCCACAATCACGGCTAGTAATCGGGCCATCTCCTTGTAACCCATCTCCTCTGCTCGGCCGTGGGGTGAGGCTCAGTCTTGTGGCCTCAGTAGAGACCGTTGTTGCTCTACTCGCAGCTCCCTCTGCTGCCTTGCCCTTCTGGGCTCTGGTTGCCTTTCGTGGAGGCATAACTGGCATAAAATAATACGTTAGAAGGAGTCCAACTTACTACATAGTTCTAAGGCACGATCTCAGAGTGAGAAGAATAGGAACCAATCCTAAATATCCTGCAGCCTCCTGATTATAGGTGTGGTGCACAACACGCCGATAATTAAGACTCTACTAGATACGGTCTGTAGACACTTTCCGAGGACTAACTGCTCTGATACCACTTTTGTCACGACCCGACCTCGGGCCCGCGACTGGTGCCTTACCTCGGGCACCCTAGTGATACAACATCAGAGAAAAATCAGCGGAAATAAAAACTTAAACAGGAAACAAGATACAACATAAGAAAACAGGCTAACCAAAACGGTTACCTTCATGTATATACATATAATCAAACAAGCCATAACTTTACAAACTACGCCACAACAGCGATTACTGCACTTAAGAATGTAACAACAACTATGACGGGACAGGGCCCCGCCATACCCCTGAATGTACGAGTACCTACAATGACAGGGGACTATACAAAAGATAAGCCTCCGGAGAAACGGAGCTTCCCAAATGTTGAACTGCGATCCTATGAGCGAGGATCAACAAGCGTGTACCTACTGCGCGATGAACGCCTCCCGGGCGAGGTCGGGCATAACAGTACCAAGTATGTGAAACTGAAAATACTGTAATGAAATCACATTTCATCATTTTATAAAACCATTTCTCAATAAGTAAACAGTTATGTCAAGTAAGGGGACGCATATCCTCAAAATAATCACTCACACATAACAATGGGTCTCACGCCCATAATATCAATCATGCCCGTGGAACTCATTCCTCACTGCCGGCAGTACATGATGTAAAACAACACCCATATGTGAACCTGAACACTAGACCCTGCCTGCGTCATCAAACCAATCGGGCCAAGTAGAATAGTCAACTACCAGTCTGAAGGCTAGTCATAAAACTTCACGGGCCAAGTACGGAAGCCAACTACCAGATCCAAACCAGCCACGCAACTGGCCGAGGCAAGTATCTTAAGCTAACGTACCAGAGCCTACCGTCTCACGAGATATGACCGTGGAAAGTATCTTAAGCTATCTACCAGAGCCTGCCGATACACGAGAAATGACCAGGACAAGTATCTAAAGTGTGCCTGTAACCACATGTACAAATCAAGCCCGTGATCGTTCGTCACCGCGGCAAGCTTCATGGATTAGCGGTCCATGGACTAATAACATAAACCTCACAATGACCGCATGCCCCGACATCTTACCTCGGTATAAGCATGGCCATGAAACCATCCTACTGGACGCATACCCGTGGGCCACCCATCGTGTCAGTATGTCCAAAGGAAATAACAAGATAATACTCAAAGTGGACGCATACCCATGGGCCACCCAACGTGTCAGTATGTCCAAAAGAAATAACAAGATAACACACATAGTGGAAGCATACCCGTGGACCATCCATCGTGTCAGTATGTCCAACAATCAACCAAATAGGCGGCCCTCCACCGAGAGACACGGTAGCACAAAATCAAACACTTGCACAACAAAGGCTATCACAACAAGCATAGGCAAGTTCAACGTACTTTCATTTTATGTCAACAATCCGGGTTTCAACACCAAAATACTACATATTTTCATTCTTTCAAAAAGACCTCTTTTTACGTAAAAGCCACACGATACTAATACTCGTAGTATCAAAACACGTTTTCTTTTCAAACCAAATTACTTCACCTTCGTAAAAATCTTTACAAGACTTTTAAAATCAAGTACTCTATACTTTTTAAACCAAGTGCTTTTCTTTTAAAACACCATCAAGTATACTCTTTAAACCCCAAATAACTTACTCTTTTCAAAACAAGTAACCTATACTTCAAATCAAGTTACTTCTCCTTTTCCGAAATCAAGTCGTTTATAAGTCAAGTCTCTTAACTTTCAAAATCAAGTCGTTTAGCTTTCAAAATCAAATCTTTCTTTTATCTTCATAAAGTCGTTATAACTAACTTCCCATAAAGCCATTATAACACTTTATGTTTTAAACAAACAAAATTCATTTCACACACGCACGCTTCACCGTACTATATAGTTCACAACAATCATGCTCAAGAGTATAGGAAGAATCACATACCTCTTGGCAATCCACAAGCCAAGTCGGTATGCCGCGTAGAAATTCCACCTATAATAACCACAATATATCTATCAACCTCTAGTTCTCTTCAGAGCATATTCTAAGTAAAGTTCCTTATTCTACGGAAAATTCGCAAAGACCTCCCCGCATGATCACATAAATAACCTCCTATAACAAGGCCCGCTACCCAGCCAACAACTCAAAGGGGGGGGGGGGTTTACACGTCTAACCGGACGTGTACAATACTGCCTCACAATAATACTACACAAGTCTACTGTAAATACAGTCCAATGTAAATACAGTTCAATTCTTTTTAATCATCCTTCCAATATATCTTATACTTAATTCTAAACTACTACAATATGTAATATCCAATTACAATAGGGGGACATAGATCATTACCTCGATAAGCCCAAAATTATCCAAGATTATAAGTCGATCCTGAGCAACGTTTAGCTCCAATTCCTTACGCTCCAACCCGCTCCAAGCGACCCTTAGAAGTTTCTAAACAACTTCTCTTAACACTTCATCCAAGCTATGAAGATTTTTCTAGGGTTTCATTTTGCGACTAAAGGAATAAAGTAGTATTTCCGGACTCCTAGTATTGAAATAACTTTGGAATACAAATAGGGATACTAGGCTAAGGTATTTTGAGATTATACAACAATACTTGAAGTATTTCTCTACACAAAGAGGGGGGGGGGGGGGACGAGAACACCACAAGGGAGGGGATATTTTTGCCTTGGAAAATCTTTAAGTGTGGGATGATATGAAGTGTTGAACTAAGGGGGTATTTATAGAGAAATCAAGGGTCAAGATCATAGAAAGTGTGTGGTCTAGATTGGGCCATGTGTGTGTGGGTCCCACCACACCACATGGCCAACAAAAAACAAGACAAGTGGCTTGCCACTTGTAAGGCCATTTCGGCCAAAAGACAAGTGTCTAGCCACTTGTCCCACCATTTCGGCCAAGGTGGCCACATGGGGGTGACACGTGTCGCTCCCTACTCGTCCAAAATATTTCATCTTCCGAAAATATCCAAAATACCAAAAATCTCGAAAACAAAGTGGGCCCCACAAAACCGTAAATTTCTCCCGTGGGCCCCACGTGACCATTTCTGAAAATAAAATCCCATAATTCTAATATAATCCAAGAAGTCCAAATACCAAATCTGGGAATCCAATTCCCATTAACGAACTTTTTTCCTTCACAAAATCCGGAAACTTTTCCGTCGAAAAATCACATCTTTCTTTCTTTCCAAAATTACTGTCGTACTCTCGTACGTACGTCCTTACATACATACCCTGGAACTACGGGGTGTAACAGTTCAGTTATACATCAGAGAATAGCAGCGGAACATACACAACACACATCAATACTTAGAAAATAAACATCAACAGGCTAGCCGATAAGGCCACCTTCCGTAAAATGTACATAAACCAAAATACATCAGTACAACTCTGTTCTTTAAAACCCAATCCACAAATATGACTACAAACCTCTAAGAATAACAACTGTGGTGGGACAGGGCCCCGCCATACCCCTGAATGTACATAAATCTACAACATCAGGGAAAACCGTACCAAAAGACAAGCCTCCGGAGAAATGGAGCTTCTGACACCTGATCAGTGATCCTAAGAATGAGGATGCACCACCTGCTTACCCCTACCTGCGGTATGAACGCATCCCCCGAGGAAAGGGGGTCAGTACACAATATGTACCAAGTATGTAAAATTGGAAAATACTGCAATTTACGTCATAAGTCTAAAATAAAGCTGGAGACATGTATGATAACCAAATTACAGTACACCGTGCCTTACTAACAATGAGAGTAACCAATTATATACTTTACTGCATAAAAATAGGAGGCTCATGATCAAAGTAGGGTCACCCGTCCGTCATATCATTAAGCAATCCTACTCCTGGGACTATTTCACCCGCATAGGTCCTACGGACCCGCAATGGAGTGATGCGCTCCGCATGGGACTATTTCACACGCACAGGACTATTTCACCCGCTTGGGCCCGGTGGGCCGGCAATGAGTACAAACGCCGCACTCACATCATGGGTAGCAAATCCATGGAATTAGTAGTAACCCGGAGCTTTACCCCGTAAGCATAACATAAACTAGCACAACCGGCTATCATACATAACATAAGCGCTACCGGCTTATCATAACATAAGCAAGTTAAGAAATCCCCTAACTTCTTATTAACTTTATTTATATACCCTCTAATATTAGTTTACTTAAGGCACTAACATGTCATTTTAAAAATCCGGGAATTTAACCCAAAGTAATCCGTACCTCTATTCTTTTAAAATGACTCTTTTCATATAAAATTCCCAAGATACTAATAACCATAGTATCAAGTCATATCTACTTTTCAAGACAAGTCACAATACCTTTTAGAAATACGTTTATAGGCTTCTAAATCAAGTGACTTTTTTCTTTTAAAACCTTAAGCAATTGATGCCTTCAAATCAATTTGCCTTTCATTATTTCAAGTCATTTATCAAACTTACAATACTTAGAGTAAACCACTCTTTTTAACTTTCCATAAAGTTATTATAACCCACTTCCCATAAAGTCGTTATATTAACTTTATACTGCAATTACATTCTTCCATATATCCAAGGGACTTACACTTTCAAACAAGACAAATATCATATACTTTCAAAAATACTCCAAGTCCCTTAACTTTGGAAACTAAGACATCCTTAATCTTTTTAACAAGTGAGCTAATCCCCTAACTCAACCAACTTGGACATTCTTAAAACAAGTAAAGGATATCAAAATCTTGTACGTCTACCGTACTATATAGGTACCACTACTCATGCTCAAGAGATAGGAAAGTTCCACATACCTCTTCGTTTCAATCCACTTGCTAAGTCCAATATGCCGCACGTAGTATGTCAACCTATAATGACCATAATACGTCTATTAACTTCTTACTTCAAACGTAGAATATTCTAAGTGCAAAGTCACTAAATTCTACGGATAATCGGACATCACTTCCTTTGTTTCTACATACTTTTCCACCTTTTTCAATGCCCGAATTCAATAACCAAACACGCCACATTTAAGGCTCAACAATGTAGTTAACAATAGGGGATTACACGCCTACAAGACGTGTAAAATTCCGCCCCACAATTTAAATCAAACTAGTCCAACATTCAATATCATTTTCGGCAATTTGAGGGACAACAATACAAAGTCTTTTTCAATCCAAGTTGTTTAGTATAACATGCGACGATTCTAATTAACGACCAAATTGTATTTCAATTTCAAAAGGCTCACAATGTCATTTCGGATTTAGGCTTCTACAATCCATAACACTTATCAATCTTCAATACATATACTTCATGCTAGTTAAAATGTAAGGCTACAACAATATGTAATCTTATAATACTAAAGAGAACAAGATTGTTACCTTAACGAGCCTTAATCCACTTCAAGATACGAAGTCGCTCCCTAGAAACTTAGAGTCTCTCCTTGACACTCCAATCCGCCACTTGAGACCCTTAGAATATCACAAACAACTTCCCTTTAATTTCCAATCCAAACCTCATGAAAGTGAATTAGGTTTTCACCTTGCGACTAATACAAAAACGCCACTTCTCCGGGATCTTTCTATTGAGATACCCTTACAATACTCTTAGGAACCTTGGTTTAATGTGGGGTGATTATTGGACAACAAACAAATATTTTTCTTGTTAAACCCGAGAGCACCTTTGTGTGTTCTTCAAATTTTCTTGAAAATTTTCTAAGTGTAGAAGCTTGTCTTGCTACTAGTACACATATATAACACTATGAAGGGTCAAGATGAGAACAAATGGGTGGTTTAGATACAATTCAATAAAGCTCAAGGCAAGTGGCCCTTTGACTAAGTCAATTATATCAAGCTTCAAGACATTGCAAGACTTGATCATCTTAAATTATGGTCAAATGACCATTCTAGCCATGTCTATTTCGTCCAAGACCACAAAGGGGGGGTGACACGTGACGCCCTCCCATTCGTCACAATATTACGTTTTCTGACAATTCCATAATTCCGATAAATTTTTACTAGTCTCACATCTTAACATTTTTTAGTTCTTACGTACGTTCTTATAAACATGCCCCAGAATTACGTGGTGTAACATTCTTCCCCCCTTAGAAACATTCGTCCCCGAATGTTCTTTCGGAGTCTAACTTATAGATAGCGACATATTCTCCTTTTACAACCCCTACATACAATAATGCCACAAGTGGCCACATAATAACACTTAAGCAAAATACTTCAATCAAAACTTGACAAGTAAGGGAAATGAATTACCTGAAGGTGTAGCGAATAAGTGAGGATACTTCCTCAACATGTCCTCCTCCGCTTCCCACGTCATCTCCTCCCTATTATCATTCTGCCACAAGACTTTGACGGAAGCCACATCCTTGGTCCACAGTCGCCTGACCTTGCGATCGAGTATCGCTATGGGACTCTCCTCATACGATAACCCCTCTGTCACCTGGACCTCGCTAGCTGGGAAAACTCTCGATGGATCTCCGATACACTTCCGCAACATAGAAACATGGAAGACCGTATGTACCGCCTCTAAATCGGATGGCAGATCCAAATTATAGGCAACATTGCCTACTCTACGGATGATCTGGTAAGGCCCAATGTACCTTGGGATAAGTTTTCCCTTCTTTCCGAACCTTATCACACCCTTCATGGGTGATACCTTCAAGAAGACCCAATCGTCTACCTGAAACTCCAAATGTCGACGCCGATTATCTGCATAAGACTTCTGCCGACTCTGAGCTGCTAACAGTATGTCCTGGATAAGCTTCACCTTATCCACAACCTGTTGAATCAAGTCTGGGCCAACTAACTGCACCTCGCCCACGTCGAACCAACCAATCGGCGACCTACACTTTCGCTCATACAAAGCCTCATATGGCGCCTTCTGAATGCTAGAATGGTAGTTGTTGTTATAAGCAAACTTCATAAGAGGCAAATGATCCTCCCAGCTACCCCTGAAATCAATAACACAGGCCCGCAGTGTCACGACCCGAATCTGGGCCCGTGACTGGTGCCTTACCCCGGGCACCCTAGTGATACAACATCAGAGTAATCAGCGGAACATAAAACACATACATGAAACAAATGAAGTACAAAACGAACTGAGGAAAACTTGCCTTCGGCATATATATAAATAACAACTCCTACAAATGAGCAGTTTAATCCTTTTACAACCCCGCCACAACAAGATTCTGCACTTCTAAGAAATGATACGACAACAATGGCGGATGGGGCCGCCATACCACGAATGTAAATACCTACAACGACAGGGGACTATACCAAGATAAGCCTCCGGAGAAACGGAGCTTTCCCAAACGCTGAACTGTGACCCTAAGAGCGAGGATCAACGTCTGGTGTACCTTTACCTGCGGCATGAACGCAGCCCCCCGAAGGAGGTCAGTACAACAGGTACCAAGTATGTGAAACTGAAAATAAATACTGTAAATGAAATCATAGTAGTCTATATAAAGCAGGAGACATGTATGATAACCAAACTACGCTCACAATCAATAAGCGAATATGTCAAGTCGTGGACTCACGCCTCAAAGTTATCACAATAAACCGTGACGGCAAGTACGAAGGCATAGCCGACTACTAAGACCCACGATTACCAAAAATACCACAACCGTATCCCGAGGTCTTTCTAGACCGCACCACATGATCGGGCGCCACTCGCCCGCAATATCAATGCGCGTATATCCCTGGAACTCTCGCAGCTCCGCATAGGTCACCCACAGACCCGCATGAGGTATTCCTCGAATCATGGTCCTGCACCGCCGAGGTATACCGCGTGATCGGGCGGCTAACCTCGGTATCCGCCTAGGCTCCCGCACCGCATAGTCTCAAAGACCGCATAGTCTCAGCAGACCGCATAGGAATCCCGCGTCGGGCTAAACACCGGAATGATCAATCTCGAGCTACTGCGACTCGCATAGTCACAAGGACTGCATAGGCCGTATAGACCCGCATCAAGGGTGGCAAGCCCTCGGTATAATAAGTCAAGGGGGTATGTGATACAATAACAGTACAACAGGCTTAACGTTTGACAACGTAAGCACAACAAGAGTGACCCCCTTACACAATAATCACAAGATACTAACACACGTAGCATCCTAACATGCTTACTTATCAAATCAACAAGAAAGTATTACAAGGTTATCACAAACCAATACAATAAAGTTATTCACACAAGGTACTTTCTACTAACAAGTTCGGGTACCTATCCCCAAAGTACTTCATACATTAAATCTTTAAAAGATACGTTACTTCACAAAAACCACACAATACCTGTAGTATATGAAAAATAGAGTGATTATCTTTTTAGAGTAACTCAATTACTTCTCTTTGTAAAATCAAGTAGCCACATTCTTTTCCAATGTTCAAGTTTGCCTAATTTCCAATGTTCAAGTTTGCCTAGTTTCCAATGTTCAAGTTTGCCTTTTAGAAAGGTTTAGTAGTTCATAGTCTTATTCATTTAAGAATATAATTCTCCTTTAAACTATCCGAGAAACATAAGTCTTATATGTGAGTAGGATATTCTTGTTTATAACAATCTTATTACAATGACCATGATCTAGGAAATATCATTTTGTCTCATCTTAGCTTCTATGCAGATGGAAGTTTCTACCGGTTTTAATAATACTTAATCTGTCAAAACATTTCCTTTTATTAACGCCGTGGTTTGTCGATACACATTCGATTTCCAAATCAAGAAAACATTCTTAAGCCGTTATTACCTAACTTCCCATAAAGCTAGTATAACTCTTAAGTTTTCAAAACCAAGTATTACTTCTTCTTTGAAATGATTCAAAAATCTTTTGAAATACTTCAAGTTCTTTATTAACACATAACAAGCCGATTATAGTTCAAATCGATTACCTTTTAAAACCACAAGTATTTTCTTACCAACATAAAGTCATTATAACCAACTTCCCATAAAGCCGTTATAACACTTTATGTTTTAAACCAATCAAATACATTTAGCACATGTACGTCACCGTACTACATAGTTCACACATATCATGCTAGAAGAGATAGGAAGAGGTTCACATACCTCGCGACGATTATCGACTAATAGCAAAACGCTCAAGTACTTCCAACCGCTGGCTACTCCTTTAAGCCAAGTAGATCGCGCCACACGTAGTACTTCAACCTATAAGGCCACGGCGCTTATTAAAATTTAGATCCCTTCAGAGAACATTCTACGAAAATTCGGCATTTTCCCGCACAAACAGAAATCTCCTCCTCTATCTGGCCGCTACCAAGCCAACCAAGGGGGTTATACGTTAATCCGGACGTGCACAATTCTACCTCACGTAAAAGCTACACAAGTCTCATCTGAATACACCCTATGTAAATACGATACTCTTCTTTCGAAAAGGTTTCTTATTATTCAGCTTAAGTCAAAAGACATTGCCGATAACAACGTTCGACTATATATAGTATACTTCAACTATATAATCTAACAACATGTAATTTCCAATTACAATAGGGACAAGATATTTACCTCGATAAGCCCATAATTATCAGAGTTTAAATGTCGATCTGAGCAAGGTTTAGCTCTACTCAGTGCGCTCAGGCCCGCTCCAACAACCCTTAGAAGTTCTAACCAACTTCTACTTAATACTCCAACTAACTATGGAGATTTTCCTTAGGGTTTCAGTTTTGTGGTGAAGGGAAGTATAATAGTATTTCGGCTTTTTGTAAGGTATAACCTTAGAATACTACAAGGTATATGGCTAAGGTAATTTGGGCATTATAACAATACTTTTGAGAGTATTTCTAACAAGAGGGGTATTATACGAAGACAACTAGGCTAGGGGGTACACTCTCGGCTAGCACCCACAGAGGGGGTGCTCTCGCCACAAGGGAGGCCCTCAGAACTCAACACAAGGGAGGGAGAAGGAGAGCTTTCAAGACTTAGGCAATTTGTGGATGAATTAGTCTTCAAAGGGTGGGTATTTATAGGTCAAGTGAAGGCCAACCAATGGCCAAGATCTTGCCAAGTGCAAGGCAAGTGTAGGCCAAGATCTTGCCAAGTGCACCTTATCCATCTACCACCAAAATATCCTACCAACCCTTGACCAAACAATGGCCATTCGCCAACCCCTTTACCGCCCAAGGTGTTCCAATGAGAGGGTGACAAGTGTCGCCTCTTGTTGATCCAAAATGTATCGCCTCTCGGAAAAATCCGCAAAAATTAAAAATGACATAGCCGGAAATTCACCTACGAAAGCTGTGGAAACGTTTCTTCGAAAAACGACTCTAATCGGGTGTTGTGAACAAAAAGAATTCGGCCAAGCCTAAATCACAAGTTCAAATTTTTCACGTGCGCCCTTACGCATACTCTGGAAATACGGTATAACATTCTCCTCCTTAGAAACATTCGTCGAATGTTCCTTCTAAGTCTCACAACAAGCGGCGCGAAGATAGTCTTCACTACTATACTTACGAGGACAAACTCACACATACGGCCACCAAACAAGCTGCGCAAAATGCTTACATCCAAGTCCACGGGAAGCACCTCTAACATCATAAAGCATACCACTTTTGTCACTTTGCGCGAGGTTCTAGTGTCACTCGGCGACCCAACAAATGGTACCGGCTGCGTGCGATCATCGAAGATGTCGTGACATTCGAACTCTTACCACATTTACGATCATCGCTTGATATCAAAACTCGGTTATCATCTTCAACTTGGTCATCATTAGTGGAATACTACGGATGGATCTCCGATTTCCTTCTCGAACATAACACGAAGATCGACGACCGCCTCCTAAGTCGGACGGCAAATGCTAACATATAGGCAACGGCCTATTCTTCACATGAACTCAAAGGCCCAAAGTAACTCGGGCTAAGTTCCTCTCAGTATTCCAAAACTCGTCACACCCAACCCGGTGGTACTTTCAAGAAGACCGACCGTCAACTGAACCCTGGCGTCGCCGATTATCCGCACGATTTCTACGAGCCGCCGAACCTCTTCTAGACAAGCTTTACTCTATCCACGATCTCCGGAACAAGCTGAACCAACTATCGAATCCTGCCAACATCGAACCAATCGACCGGCGACTCACACATCCGCCCCTACAAGGCTTCATAAGGCGATATCCGAACACTGAAATGGTAGCTTAAACACTCCTTCAACAGGAGACAACAATTCTCGCAACTATCCCTGAAATCCAAACACTGGCCCGAGGGCGAATGTGATTCTGAGACTTACTTGAGTTCCTAACCTTGCCTGGTAAAACCTCCAGAAAAGAAACAGCCGCAACCTGGGCTCCACTGTCTGACATAAGGTGAAGGTAGGAACCTCGTGCAGCCTTACAACCTTTCTGATATATCATCTCGCATAACCCTCTGCCGAGTAAACGGTCTTTGCTAGAAGACAACACGGCTGACCTCCTCGGCCCAACTACTGGTCGAATGCATCCATGAAATCGTACGTTGGTTAACTAAACTCGGGCCTAACACCCTCGTGACCCTACCACAAGGCGGGACCACCACAAACTGACCCCACCACCAAACATGCCGCGGGTTGACCCGCAACGTGGCCTCAACCCGACCCGGCAACGCGCAAAACGCTAGCTCCCTGAAGGAAAACTCTCACTAATCACGTTACGAAAACCTAGCGGTCTTCTTAGCTCAACTACCCTCTTTCATTCCTCACTACTCAGGGACTAATCCCACAAACATAACTCACGTGCACTATGCACTCCTATAAGGGTCAAACATAAACAATACATCTTTTACTCGAGATGGCCTTACCTCTAAGGTCTCTACGTATAACACTCTAAGGCTCACACTTTCTCTATCCCCCAAATCTTACTTGGTTAACTAACCAAGATTTCTAATCACCATTTACACAATGCTATCAGAATATAACACTTAAGGTATACTCACCTTATCACACATACTAAACCCTAGAGGGTTAAAGATATACTGAATCCATCGCTTCACTCCTTAGTCGTTCTAATCAAACTCGCCGTAGGCGCATAGCTAAGGAAGATGACGAACTACCCACCGATCTGAAGGCTAAGTCCTCCCGCAAGGACACTCTTTCGACATCGACTCGACGGTCATAGGTACAACAAGTACCAACTAAAAGACGACATTCCCGAGATGACGCTGCTACACCGTGAACACCGAAAATCGAATCGGATGGCCGAACCTTCGTGGATCGTGGAGCGGAAGCTCGAGCTCGACCAACTCCTGCATACCGAACGTCACGAACCACGTGGAGGACCTTTCTCGACCGTGGATGCGCATAACTGATCTGGCTGGTGGCGATCGCCTCGAAAGTTACCAGGGCCTTGCCGCTCGGCCTTCTTCTCGTCGCCGTTAACCCGTCGATCTCTACGTTTCTCGGCCTGCTGCGCATAAGCCCGTACACAGGTCATGCTCAAGCCTAACTGAAGAACTTACTTTTGCACAACCTTCTCGTTGATATTCATCAAGACTCGCAGACATCGGTATACTCCGTAGTCAAATCCATAGTTAGTAACAGGTCGCCTCCTTGAAATCTATATTCTCTGCTCCTGGCCGTGGAACAAGGTTCAAATATCATGGCCGCAGAGGAATCGCCGCCGTGCTAAACTCGCTTGGGGCTAGTGGCGTCGCAGAACTCCCGAATGAAGCACCACCCAAGGTGATAATTGGGCTGTGCCCACGTAACCCTCAGATTTACTCGCAGCCCTCACCGCTTTGCCTCCGGGCGGGTTGCCCACGCGGAGGCATAGCGGTAAGGGAAAGAAATACGTTAGAGGTCCAACTTACAACACAACTCTAAGGCACGATCTCGAGTGAGAAGAATAGAAACCAATCCTAAATATCCTCTGACCTCACGATTATTGGTGTGGTGCACAACACACCGATAATCAAGACTCTTGGATACGATCAGTAGACACTTTCCGAGGATTAACTACTCGATACCACTTTTGTCACGACCGAATATGGGCGTGATGGTGCCTTACCGGGCACCCTAGTGATACAACATCGAGTAATCGGAACATAAAACACATACATGAAACAAATGAAGTACAAAACGATGTGAGGAAAACTTGCCTTTGGCATATATATAAATAACAACTCCTACAAATGAACAGTTTAATCCTTTTACAACCCCGCCCACAACAAGACCTGCACTTAAGAAATGATACGACAACAATGGCGGGACAGGCCCGCCATACCCCGAATGTAAATACCTACAACGACAGGACTATACGAAGATAAGCCTCCGAGAAACGGAGCTTTCCCAAACGCCAACTGTGACCCTAAGAGCGAGGATCAACGTCGTGTACCTTTTACCGCGCAGATGAACGCAGCCCCGGCGAGGTCGATAACAGTACCAAGTATGTGAAATCGAAAATAAATCAGAAATGAAATCATAGTAGTCTATATAAAGCAGGAGACATGTATGATAACCAAACTACGATTCACAATCAATAAGCGAATATGTCAAGTCGTGACTCACGCCCTCAAAGTTATCACAATAAAACCGTAATGGTCAAGTAAGAACGCATAGACGACTACTAAGACCAACAGTACCAAAAATACCAAAAACTGAATCCCGAGTTCTTTCTAGACATCACCACATGATCGGCCGCCACTCGCCGCAATATCAATGCGCGCGTCTATCCACGAACTCTCGCAGCCCGCATAGGTCACCCATGCACCGCGTGAGGTATTCCTCGAATCATGGTCCTGCATCGCCGAGGTATACCCCGCATCGAAGGAAGCTAACCCTCGGTATCCGCCTAGGCTCCCGCAGCCCGAATAGTCTCAAAGACCGCATAGTCTCAACAGAAAGCATAGGGAATCCCCCGCATCAGGCTAAACACCAGGAATGATCAATCTCGAGCTACCGCGACTCGCATAGTCACAAGGATCGCATAGCCGATAGACCGCATCAAGGGTGGCAAGCCCTGTATAATAAGTCAAGGGGTATGTGATACAATAACAAGATAACGCTTAACGCTTGACAACGTAAGCACAACAAGAGTGACCCCCTTACACAATAATCACAAGATACTAACACACGTAGCATCCTAACATGCTTACTTATCAAATCAACATAAAGTATTACAAGGTTATCACAAACCAATACAATAAAGTTATTCACACAAGGTACTTTCTACTAACAAGTTCGGGTACCTATCCCCAAAGTACTTCATACATTAAATCTTTAAAAGATACGTTTCACAAAAACCACACAATACCGTAGTATATGAAAAATAGAGTGATTATCTTTTTAGAGTAACTCAATTACTTCTCTTTGTAAAATCAAGTAGCCACATTCTTTTCCAATGTTCAAGTTTGCCTAATTTCCAATGTTCAAGTTTGCCTAGTTTCCAATGTTCAAGTTTGCCTTTTTTAGAAAGGTTTCGTAGTTCATAGTCTTATTCATTTAAGAATATAATTCTCCTTTAAACTATCCGAGAAACATAAGTCTTATATGTGAGTAGGATATTCTTGTTTATAACAATCTTATTACAATGACCATGATCTAGGAAATATCATTTTGTCTCATCTTAGCTTCATGCGGATGGAAGTTTCTCTTGGTTTTAATAATACTTAATCACAAACATTTCCTTTTATTAACGCTGCAGTGGTTTGTCGATACACATTCGATTTCGAAATCAAGAAACATTCTTAAGCCGTTATTACCTAACTTCCCATAAAGCTAGTATAACTCTTAAGTTTTCAAAACCAAGTATTACTTCTTCTCAAATGATTCAAAATCTTTTGAAATACTTCAAGTTCTTTATTAACACATAACAAGCGGTTATAGTTCAAATCGATTACCTTTTAAAAACCACAAGTATTTTCTTACCAACATAAAGTCATTATAACCAACTTCCCATAAAGCCGTTATAACACTTTATGTTTTAAACCAATCAAATACATTTAGCATACGTACGTCTACCGTACTACATAGTTCACACATATCATGCTAGAAGAGATAGGAAGAGGTTCACATACCTCGCGACGATTATCGACTAATAGCAAAACGCCCAAGTACTTCCAACCGCGGCTACTCCTTTAAGCCAAGTAGATCGCGCCACACGTAGTACTTCAACCTATAAGGCCACAAGGCGCTTATTAACATTTAGATCCCTTCGAGAACATTCTACGTAAAATTTGGTAAAGACTCCCGCATGGCGTAAATCTCCTCCTCTATCGGGCCGGCTACCAAGCCAACCGTGGGGGGTTATACGCTTAATCCGGACGTGCACAATTCTACCTCACGTAAAAGATACACAAGTCTCATGTAATACCCTATGTAAATACTGATTCAAGATTTTCTTTGAAAAGGTTTCTTATTATTCAGCTTAAGTCAAAAGACATTGCCGATAACAACGTTCAAGACTATATATAGTATACTTCAACTATATAATCTAACAACATGTAATTTCCAATTACAATAGGGGACAAGATATTTACCTCGATAAGCCCATAATTATCCGAGTTTAAATGTCGATCTGAGCAAGGTTTAGCTCCTACTCCGCGCTCGACCGCCTCCAAACAACCCTTAGAAGTTCTAACCAACTTCTACTTAATACTCCAACTAACTATGGAGATTTTCCTTAGGGTTTCGGTTTTGTATGAAGGAAGTATAATAGTATTTCTGGCTTTTTGTAAAGGTATAACCTTAGAATACTACAAGGTATATGGCTAAGGTAATTTGGGCATTATAACAATACTTTTGAGAGTATTTCTAACAAGAGGGGTATTATACGAAGACAACTAGGCTAGGGGGTACACTCGGCTAGCACCCCTAGAGGGGGTGCTCTACCACAAGGGGAGGCCCTCGAACTCAACACAAGGGAGGAGAAGGAGAGCTTTCAAGACTTAGGCAATTTGTGGATGAATTAGTCTTCAAAGTGGGTATTTATAGGTCAAGTGAAGGCCAACCAATGGCCAAGATCTTGCCAAGTGCAAGGCAAGTGTAGGCCAAGATCTTGCCAAGTGCACCTTATCCATCTACCACCAAAATATCCTACCAACCCTTGACCAAACAATGGCCATTCGCCAACCCCTTTACCGCCTAAGGTGTTCCAATGAGAGGGTGACAAGTGTCGCCTCTGTTGATCCAAAATGTTTCGCCTCTCGGAAAAATCCGCAAAAATTAAAAATGACATAGCCGGAAATTCCCTACGAAAGTCAGGAAACGCTTTCGTCGAAAAACGACTTAATCGGGTGTTGTGAACAAAAGAATTCGCCAAGCCTAAATCACAAGTTCAAATTTTTCACGCACGCCCCACGCATACTCTGGAAATACGGTATAACACGCAGCATATCCTCGTTGTCCGGATAGTACGCTCGCCTTGCCTCGTCGATCCGAGGATGAAACGCGATCGAGACTCACTGTGTCCCTAACCCTTCTCGAAAGACCTCAGTGTTAGCCAGAACCGGGCTCTTCTTTCCGACATAATCGATATAGGGACTCCGCGCCTCACAATCTCCCGATATACAATCCGCATAATATTCAAATAACACGTAGTCCCGATCGAAGAAAGTGGGCTGATTTCACACCGGCCGACAATAACCCAGATGGAATCATACTTCCTCTGAGTACGAGGTAACCCTGTAACAAAGTCCATGTTGATCACCTCCCACTTCCATGTCAGAATATCAATAGCCTGCAATAGCCCACCGGGCTTCTGGTGCTCAACCTTGACCTGCTGACAATTAGGACGCTGTGCAACAAAACCTGCCACGTCCCTCTTCAGGTCATCCCACCAATACATACATCTGAGGTCATGGTACATCTTAGTCGACCCCGGATGAATAGAATAACGGGCACTGTGTGCCTCCCCCAGAATATGTTGACGAAGTCCTGCAACATCGGGAACACACAATCTTCCCTCAAACCTTAGCACCCCATCAGGCGCTACCTCAAATAGACTCTTCTCCTCTCGAAGAGCCGTATCTCGAAATCAGATCATAACCGGGTCCTCATACTGCCGCCTCTTCACCTCATCAACGATGGAAGACTCGCAATCTCACGAACCCGCATTCACTATCATTGGTATCGACCAATCGAACCCCAAGGCTCGCTAATGATGGATCTGACGACCATGTCCTCGCCTCTCCGGCCGCACCTCGGCTGCACTCCCATCGATCTACGACTCAAAGCAGCTTCAACCACGTTGTCTTTCCCCGGATGGTATAGGATGTCAACATCATAATCCTTCAACAACTCTAACCACCGTCTCTGCCGCAAGTTCAGCTCCCTCTGCTTGAAGATGTACTGGAGGCTCTTGTGGTCTGTATAAATATCCACATAAACCCCATATAAATAATGTCTCCAAATCTTCAAGGCATGAATAACTGCGGCCAACTCTAAGTCGTGAGTAGGGTAATTCTTCTCATGCTTCAGTAGCTGCCGGGAAGTATAGGCTATTACCTTGCCGTGCTGCATCAAAGCGCACCCTAGCCCGATACCCGAGGCATCACAATAAATCATGTATCCCTCTAACCCCTCAGTAAGAGTAAGAACTGGAGTCGTCGTCAACTTTTCCTTCAGTAACTGGAAGCCCTTCTCACAAGCTTCTATCCACCGAACTTTGCCGCTTCGAGTCACCTAGTCAATCTGCGGCCGATATCAAGCAAACCGCTCCACAAACCTACGATAATAACACGCCAAAATTTCTAAGAAATCGCGCGCACTCCGTCAGAGTAGTAGGTCTCGGCCAAGACTTGACCGCCTCAATCTTTGTCATATCCACCTGAACACCGTCAGCCCCATTAATGTGTCCCAAGAATGCCACTGAGGCCAACCAAAACTCACACTTGGAGAACTTGGCGAACAACTGCCGGCTCCGGAAGACCCCAAGTACCGTCCTCAAGTGATCTGCATGCTCCTGCTCTGTGCGCGAATAAACCAGAATGTCATCAATGAATACTATAACAAACATATCCAAAAATGTCTTGAACACTCGGTTTATCAAATCCATAAATACCGCTGGAGCGTTGGTCAAATCGAAAGACAACACCCTGAACTCATAGTGCCCATACCGGGTCCTGAATGCAGTCTTTGGGATATCTGCCTCTCTAACTCACACCTGATGATAACCAGACCGCAAGTCTATCTTGGAGAAACACCTCGCACCCTGCAATTGGTCAAACAAATCATCAATCCTGGGGAGGGGGTATCTGTTCTTGATGGTTACCTTATTCAGCTACCTGTAGTCAACACACATACGCAGCGTCCCATCCTTCTTCTTTACAAACAAAACTGGCGCTCCCCAGGGAGAAACACTAGGCCTGATAAAGCCTTTTTCCAACAAATCTTTCAGCTGGTCCTTCAAATCCCTCAACTCAGCAGGTGTCATCCTGTACGGCGGAATAGATATAGGCCGAGTTCCAGGCAACATATCAATACAAAACTCAATCTCCCTCTCAGGAGGGATACCCGGGAGATCGTCTGGGAATACATCTGGAAACTCCCTAACCACCGGAATCGATCGAATACTGGCACCTCGCCTCGGATCGAATACCCGAACCAGATGATAGATGTACCCTTTCTGCACCATCTTCCTAGCCTTGAGGTAAGAAATAAACCTACCCCTCGACGACGCTGTGTTGCCCTACCACTCGATAACTGGCTCACCAGGAAACTGGAATCGGACCAACCTGTCTCTACAATCAACGTTGGCATAACAAGAAGTCAAACAATCCATACCCATAATGACGTCAAAATCTGTCATCTCCAACTCTATCAAGTCTTCTAGGGTCCGACGACTATAAATAAACACCGGGCAACCTTTTTACACCCGCTCAGCTAACACTGAATCACCCACTGGCGTAGCTACCTCAAA
This sequence comes from Przewalskia tangutica, assembly GCA_029844215.1. Taxonomy (NCBI): domain Eukaryota; kingdom Viridiplantae; phylum Streptophyta; class Magnoliopsida; order Solanales; family Solanaceae; genus Przewalskia; species Przewalskia tangutica. The sequence continues at coordinate 75,715,877 of CM056727.1, forward strand.
AGGCTCTATCGATATCGGCTCTATCTCGATTCTACCAGTAATAAGAGGGGACACATAGGACAAGGTAGAACCTGGATCTATCAAAGCATAAACGTCACAGCAGGAAATCAATAATGTACCTGTGACGACATACGGGGAAGCCTCCTGGTCCTGGCGGCTGGCTAAAGAATATATGCAGTTCTGTGGACCGCTAGAACTGGGACCTCCACCACGACCTCTACCGCGGCCTGCCGGTCCGTGAACACCCTGCCCTCCGGGGCGCATAACCACAGAATTAGAGGAAGACCCAGCAACTGAACATGTCGGCTGAACCATACCACCCATGTTGCCTCTAGTTGGACAATATCTCTTCAAATGGCCCTGCTGGCCACAAGAATAACAAGCTCCTGAAGGAACACGATACCCCCTACGATGGGAATCACCAAATCGGCCACACCGAGGTATAGGTGGCCTCATGTGATCGGGAACCCTGCCTCGGGAACTCAAGCTCGAGCCCTCGCCCCGCCTCGATCGACCGACCGATCAAACCTCCTGCCAGAAAACCGAGAAGGAGCACTCTGTGCCGGCTGAAATATTGACTGGATCGATCCGAGGTTGTGCGCCAAAATCACCCCGAGACCGCTGCCCCGCCTCTTGGGCTGGCCTGAGTCTAGTTGATCCTACCTTTCTCTGTCTTCTATCCCCTGCGCATAAGTCTGCATCCTGGAAATATCCATACCGGGCTGAAGGGCCACCCCCAAGCATGCAGTAATCATATGACGGTCTAGCCCCATCATATAGCGATGAACTATGTCTGCCATGTCAGCCACAATGGTGAGCGCATACCTGACCAATTAATCAAACTCCAGGATGTACTCTCTGATAGTCCTCCCATTCTGTCTCAATGTCAATAATATATCCACGCGGGCTCTCCTCATCTCAGGAGGCAAAAAGTGATCCAGGAAGGCCTCTGTGAACTCCTCCCAAACAGCTGGAAGAGCACCCTCACCTCTAGACAGTTCCCAGGACTCAAACCAGTTCAACGCAATATCGCGTAACCGGTAAGAAGCTAACACAACCGACTCTGTCTCCGAGGCCCTAAGCACCTGCATAGTCCGTTGTAGCTGCCGAATAAACTCCTGAGGATCCTCCTCCGATCTCGACCTATAGAACTCGGGTGGATGACAACCCAGAAAATCCCGAATCCGCAAATCGTTTGGCTCTGGGTTAGCTACCGCTTCCTGTCGGCTCTAGGTTAGCTACCGCTTCACGCATCGCTCGCCACTATGCTCGCCAATAACCTGACCGCTCTCCGTAATATCTATCACTCGGCCGCGAACCGAGGCTCGTGCCGAATCCTCGAGCTACCACGCCTCGGCCTTTCTAATTTTGCGGCGTGGCTGAACTCGCCGACCGCCTCCAATCTCGTGCATAGTCCGGGCTCGAGTCTCGTAACCCTCACAGACCGCTAGCGCCTCGCCTGCCTTGCCCTTCGGGCCTCGGCCGCTTCCGTGGAGGCATAACTGATACATAAGAATAGGTCAGAGAGGATTCAACCTAATAAGACAGTTCTACTCCACGATCTCAGAGAGGGAAGAATGGAAACCAATCCTAAATGTCCTGAAGCCTCCTGATTATAGATGTGGTGTACAACACAACGATAATCAAGACTCTACTAGACACGGTCTGTAGACACTTTCCTAGGACTAACTGCTCTGATACCACTCTCATAATCCGCTGTAACTATCGGATGAACTCCTGCGGATCATCCTCAGGCCTCGACCCGTAGAACTCTGGCGGGCTACAACTCAGAAAATCCCGTAGCCTCAAACTATCCGATCTCGGGTGAACCACGGTTGCTACTGGAACTGCTGCGTCCAGCCTATCCTCATGTCTGGCCACAATCTTGGCCAATAACTGGGCCATCTCTTTGTAACCCATCTCCTCTGCTCCAGGTTGTGGGACTGGAGGCTCAGGTACCGTGGCCTCAGTAGCTACTGCTGCTGCTCTAAACTCTGTTGGGGCTGGAGGCATCGTACAATCCGCCGTCTGTAGCACCACCTCGGGTAAAGAATGGGCCTCTGTCCTGGTAACCCTTCGTGCTCTACTCGCAGCTCCCTCTGCTGCCTTGCCCTTCTGGGCTCTGGTTGCCTTGCGTAGAGGCATAACTGGTACAAACGAAATACGTCAGAGGGGTCCAACTTATAACACAGCTCTAAGGCACGATCTTAGAGTGAGAAGAATGGAAACCAATCCTAAATGTCCTGCAGCCTCCTGATTATAGATGTGGTGCACAACACACCGATAATCAAGACTCTACTAGACACGGTCTGTAGACACTTTCCGAGGACTAACTGCTCTGATACCACTTTTGTCACGACCCGACCCCGGGCCCGTGACTGGTGCCTTACCCCGGGCACCCTAGTGATACAACATCAGAGAAAATCAGCGGAAATAAAAACTTAAACATGAAACAAGAGTTATGATAATAAACAGCCAACCAAAACGGTTGCCTTCTTGCATATATACGAAATTGAGCATAACCTTTACAACCCCGCCACAACGCATTACTGCACTTCAAGAGTGTTATAACAACAATGATGGGACAGGGCCCCGCCATCCCCTGAATGTAAGTATCTACAACGACAGGGGACTATACCAAAGATAAGCCTCCGGAGAAACGGAGCTTCCCAAAACGCTGAACTGTGATCCTATGAGCGAGGATCAACCATCGTGTACCTCACCGCGCATGAACGCGGCTCGACGGAGTTCAAGACAACATGTACCAAGTATGTGAATCGAAAATATCAGAACGAAATCATAACAGTCTAAATAAAACAGGAGACATGTATGACAACCATACTATAGTTCACGACATAAAAGCAGTCATGTCAAAGAAGGGACTCACGCCCTCAAAGTCATCACTCAAATATAACCAAGGGTCTCACGCCCACAATATCAATCATGCCCGCATCATGGCCACACGCCCCCGGAATTCTCCATCGGTGTAGACATGTCGAGATGCACAATAAAGATATCGTAATCAACTCGCCAGACGCCACATGCCTAATTCTTCATCGCATACGTGTCCATGTAACAACAATAACAATATATCGTAATCAACTCGCCGCACGCCACATGCCCCGAGTGCGTGACGGTGCATATGTCCATGTAACAACAATAACAATATATCGGTAATCAACCCGCCAGACGCCACATGCCGGACTCGTGACGGCGTACATTTCCATGTAACAACAATAACAATATATCGTAATCAACTCGCCGCACGCCACATGCCCCGAATTCTCGTCGGTGCGCATATGTCCATGTAACAACAATAACAATATATCGTGATTAACCCGCCAGACGGCCGCATGCCCTAATTCTTCATCGGTGCGCATATGTCCATGTAACAACAATAACAATATATCGGGTGATTAACCCGCCGCACGGGCCGCATGCCCCTAATTCTTCATCGGCGCATATGTCCATGTAACAACAATAACAATATATCGAGTGATTAACCCGCCGCATGCCCCCGGAATTCTGCATCGGTGCAGACATGTCCATGTAACAACAATAACAATATATCGGGTGATTAACCCGCCGCATGGCCGCATGCCCCCGGAATTCTTCATCGGTGCAGACATGTCCATGTAACAACAATAACAATATACCGGCCCTCCATCGAGAGACGCGGTAGCATAGGAATACAACTTTTCACACAACAAGGCTATCACAAGCAAGCACAAGCAAATTACCATTCTTCAATTCACTTACAAATATCCATTCTTTCACAAGAAGTCACCTGATACCAACACTCGTAGTATCCAAAACAGAGTAACTATTATCTTAAGTAAACCAAATGAGTTTCCCCTTTTTAAAGACAAGTAACAACCTTTTTTTCCAAAAGTTCAAGTTTGCCTAATTTCAAATACTCAAGTCTCTTATTTTCGAAAGGTTTCGTAGTTCATAGTCTTAATCACTTAATAACATAATTCTCTTTTAAAACAATTTGAGTAACATATGCCTTATGTGTGAGTAGGTTATTCTTGTTTATAACAATCTTATTAAAGCAGCCATGATCTAGAAAATGTAATACAATTTTGTCTTATCTTAGCTTCTATGCAGATGGAGGTTTCTACTGGTTTTAATAATTATTAATTAGTCAATACATTTTCCTTTATTAACGCTGCAGTGGTTTGTTCGATACTTGTTCTCATTTCCGAAATCAATATAACATTATTCCTTTTAAAACCCAATTACCCATTTCTCATTAAAACGGTTTCACAACTTTTTAACACAACCCAAGTCCTTATTAATTCACATCCAGTCTTTTATCTTTTAAAAACCACAAACCATTTCTTTGCCCACAGAAAGTTGTTATAACCAACTTCTCATAAAGCCGTTATAACACTTTATGTTTTAAACCAACCAAATTCATTTAACACATGTACGTCTACCGTACTACATAGTTCACAACATATCATGCTAGAAAAGATAGGAAGAGGTTCACATACCTCGCGACGATTATCGACAAATAGCAAAAAGCTCCAAAGTACTGTAATCCTGCTAGCCTTTTCCACCCTTCAAGTAGAATACGCTACTCGCAGTACTTCAACCTATAACGGTCATATAAGTCTATCAACGTCTAGGCTACTCTATAGAACATTCTAAGCAGAAGGTTCTTAATTCTACGGAAAATTGGGCAGCACTTCCCTACCCGTCAAACTACACAAGTCTACTGTAAATACAGCCCTATGTAAGTACAGTTCAATTCTCTTCTTTACCAACCTTCTATATATATCTTATACTCAATTATTAACTACTACAACATGCAATTTCCAATTACAATAGGGGGATAAAGATCATTACCTCGATAAGCCCAAAATTATCCAAGATTATATGTCGATCCTGAGCAACGTTTAGCTCCAATTTCTTACGCTCCAACCCGCTCCAAGCAACCCTTAGAAGTTTCTAAACAACTTCTCTTAACACTTCAACTCCAAAAAGTGAAGAACACTTAGGCTTTGATTGTGGCAACTCTCGGCCAAGGGGGTGTATTTAGGCTAGGGGTGTGAAATCTTTTCCAACTCTTGGTACACAATCTTACTAACACCCTAAGGAAGAACACTTATAAGTTTAAGGATTTTTGGAAAACTTTTGGCTAAGGGAGAGGCTCAAGGACGAGAACAACAACAAGGGGAGGGAGTATTTCAAGCTTGGAAATCTCTAAGTGTGGATGAAGAAGTCTTCAACTAAGGGGGTATTTATAGGACATTCAAAGGCTAGGATTGAAGCAAGTGTGTGGTCTAGATTGAGCCATGTGTGTGTGGGTCCCACTTATCTATCTACTACACAAATATCTTGCAAGATTTTGACCAAATGTTTTAAGCCTTTTTCATGAAAAAAACGTGTCACTCCTTGCCCACAATTTCGTCCAACCTTGCCACCTAGGGGTGACACATGTCGCCCTCCTATTGGTCCAAAATATTTCACCTTCCGAAAATATCCGTAAAAAAAATAAAGTGGGCCCCACAAACCGTAAATTCCTCCCGTGGGTCCCACGTGACCACTTCCGGATAAATAATTCCATAATTCTTAATTAATCCAAAAAGTCCGAGTACCAAATCTGGGAATCCAATTCCCATTAGCGAACCTTTTTCCTTCACAAAATCCGGAAACTTTTCCGTCGAAAAATCACATCTTTCTTTCTTTCCAAAATTACTGTCGTATTCTCGTACGTACGTCTTCACATACATACCCTGGAATTACGGGGTATAACAACCCCGTAAGCATAACATAAACTAGCACAACCGGCTATCATACATAACATAAGCGCTACCGGCTTATCATAACATACGCAAGTTAAGAAATCCCCTAACTTCTTATAAACTTTATTTATATACCCTCTCATATTAGTTTACTTAAGGCACTAACGTGTCATTTTAAAAATTCGGGAATTTAACCCAAAGTACTCCGTACCTCTATTCTTTTAAAATGACTCTTTTCATATAAAATTCCCAAGATACTAATAACCATAGTATCAAGTCATATCTACTTTTCAAGAAAAGTCACAATACCTTTTAGAAATACGTTTATAGTCTTCTAAATCAAGTGACTTCTTTCTTTTAAAACCTTAACCAATTGATGCCTTCAAATCAATTTGCCTTTCATTATTTCAAGTCATTTATCATACTTACAATACTTAGAGTAAACCACTCTTTTTAACTTTCCATAAAGCTATTATAACCCACTTCCCATAAAGTCGTTATATTAACTTTATACATTAGGCAATTACATTCTTCCATATATCCAAAGGACTTACACTTTCAAACAAGACAAATATCATATACTTTCAAAAATACTTCAAGTCCCTTAACTTTGGAAACTAAGACATCCTTAATCTTTTTAACAAGTGAGCTAATCCCCTAACTCAACCAACTTGGTCATTCTTAAAACAAGTAAAGGATATCAAAATCTCGTACGTCTACCGTACTATATAGGTACCACTACTCATGCTCAAGAGATAGGAAAGTTCCACATACCTCTTCGGTTCAATCCACTTGCTAAGTCCAATATGCCGCACGTAGTATGTCAACTTATAATGACCATAATATGTCTATTAACTTCTTACTTCAAACGTAGAATATTCTAAGTGCAAAGTCACTAAATTCTACGGAAAATCGGACAGCACTTCCTTTGTTTCTACATACTTTTCCACCTTTTTCAATGACCGAATTCAATAACCAAACACTCCACATTTAAGGCTCAACAATGTAGTTAACAATAGGGGATTACACGCCTACAAGACGTGTAAAATTCCGCCCCACAATTTAAATCAAACTAGTCCAACATTCAATATCATTTTCGGCAATTTGAGGGACAACAATACAAAGTCTTTTCCAATTCCTTTTCATTCCAAGTTGTTTAGTATACCATGATATCAAGCCGCAATCGATTATAACAACTACAATCTTCAAGTAGATAACATGCGACGATTCTAATTAACGACCAAATTGTATATCAATTTCAAAAGGCTCACAATGTCATTTCGGATTTAGGCTTCTACAATCCATAACACATATCAATCTTCAAAACATATACTTCATGCTAGTTAAAATGTAAGGCTACAACAATATGTAATCTTATAATACTAAAGAGAACAAGATTGTTACCTTAACGAGCCTTAATCCACTTCAAGATCCGAAGTCGCTCCCTAGCAACTTAGAGACTCTCATTGACACTCCAATACTCCACTTGAAACCCTTAGAAGATCACAAACAACTTCCCTTTAATTTCCAATCCAAACCTCATGAAAGCGAATTAGGTTTTCACCTTGCGACTAATACAAAAACGCCACTTTTTTGGGATCTTTCTATTGAGATACCCTTACAATACTCTTAGGAACCTTGGTTTAAAGTGGGGAGATTATTGGACAACAAACAAATGTTTTTCTTGTTGAACCCTAGAGAACCCGAGAGCACCTTTGTGTGTTCTCCAAATTTTCTTGAAAATTTTCTAAGTGTAGAAGCTTGTCTTGCTACTAGTACACATATATAACACTATGAAGGGTCAAGATGAGAACAAATGGATGGTTTAGATACAATTCAATAAAGCTCAAGCCAAGTGGCCCTTTGACTAAGTAAATTATATCAAGCTTCAAGACTTTGCAAGACTTGGTCATCTTAAATTATGGTCAACTGACCATTCTAGCCATGTCCATTTCATCCAAGACCACAAAGGCGGGGGTGACACGTGTCGCCCTCCCATTCGTCACAATATTACGTTTTACGACAATTCCATAATTCTAATAAATTTTTACTAGTCTCATATCTTAACATTTTTGAGTTCTTACGTACGTTCTTATAAACATGCCCTGGAATTACGGGGTGTAAAACCTATGATATCCTTTGAACCAAGTTGTCGGCCCTTTATGGAGGGACGCGAAGATGTGGAAATACGACACTTGCACGGATGTCTATATGAGCAACCCATATGCAAGCAAACCAAGACAATACCATGCCTTTACACACCATGACAATACCATGCCTTTCCTTTTTACATAAACCAAGACAATACCATGCCTTTACATAAACCAAGACAATTACCATGCCTTCTTTTTTACATAAACCAAGACAATACCATGCCTTTACACAAACCAAAACAATTACCATGCCTTCTTTTTACATAAACCAAGAGAAATCCTTATTTAAGCAAGTCAAAGTACTATCAAGGCACAAATAGAATAATTCTCATTTAAACAAGCCAAAGTACTACGTACGTCCATTCTTTTCAAAAGACTCCTTTTATATAAAACCCCATGATACTAACACCCGTAGTATCAAGGCATGTCTATTTTTCAAATAAGTTACTACACCTTTAGAAATTCATTTCAAGGCTTTGAACTAAGTAACTTTTAATTACACAACCTAGGCAACTCATACCTATCCATCAAAATAGACAATTTTCTTAACCTTCCATAAAGCTGTTATAACTAACTTCCCATAAAGCCGTTATAACTCTTTATGGTTTCTAGACAAATTCATTCTTTTTGTAACCAAGAGACTTATACTTTTAAAACCAAGTATCATATACTTTCAAATCAAGTTTCTTAACTTTCAAAATACTTCAAGTCTCATAACTTTAGAAATCAAGTTTCTTAACTTTAAATCATGTCATTTCTTCCTTTAAGGATTAAGTCTCATAACTTGAAAAATAAAGTCTCTTAACCTTTTAAGAATTTAAGGTTCATATTCTTAAAACTTCATAACGTAAACTCTTTAAATTAAGTAACATATACTTTTGTGCGTTGTGAATAAGTTATACTTGTTTATAACGATCTTATTAAAGCAGCCATGATCTAGAAAATGTAATACAATTTTGTCTTATCTTAGTTTCTATGCAGATGGAGAATTCTACTCATTTTAATATAATTGATTGTCGATACATTTTCTTTTATTAACGCTGCAATGGCTTGTTCGATACTTATTCTCATTCGTGCAGTAAATTAGCAAAGTCAACTCGACTACATCCCCCATAAGACTTGGTAAGGACTTAGGATAACTTAGACATAACTTTTACATAGAGTAAATCAACATACATACCTCTTAACTTATAAGAGTAGAAGAAATCATGAAATAACACCACATGTATATTTCATACATAGAATCATGCCCAAAAGAAGGAAGAGGTTCACATACCTCGCGACGATTATCGACAAGTAGCAAAATGCTCCAAAGTACTTCAACCTTGATAGTTATTCCATCCTTTAAGTTGAATACGCTACTCGTAGTACTTCAACCTATATTAATCATAACATGTCTATCAACTCCTCCCTTTTAAACGTAGAATCATACTTAGTATACAGTCTCTTATTCTGCGGAAAATTGGGCAGCACCTCCTTTGTTTCTACATACTTTTCCACCTTTTTCAAGGCCCGAAAATCAATAACCAATATGCCACATTTAAGGCTCAATACATCAACCAATCAAAGGGGATTACACGCCTTACAATACGTGTAAAATTATGCCCCACAATTCATATAAAACAATCCAACACTTATATGGGCATTCGGCCACCAATATAACCAATCCTAAGTCCTTTCCAATTCTTTTTCAATCCAAGTTCTTAGGTCTAACATGTTATATAGTCGTAAACAACTTCAACAAGTACAATTCCTTCTTTATATAACATGCGACGACTAAACTAATAACCAAATTGAATTACAATCTCAAAGGCTAAACATGCTAGTTTCGGATTAGGGTTCCAATAGACAATATACTTATCAAACATCATAATATATACCTCATGCTTGCTAATATCCATAAATATAACAATAGTAATCTTTAGCTACTAAAATGACAAGATTGTTACCTTGTTAAGCCCTTATAAATTTCCAAGTTTAAAAGTCGCTCCTTATCAATTCTTAGCTCCTTTACTTTACGCTTCAATCCGCTATTTGAAGCCCTTAGAAGTTCTCAAACAACTTCTCTTCCATTTCCAATCAAAACCTATGAAAACGACTTAGGTTTTCGCCTTGCGACTAACGTGAAAACATCATTTTTCCGAGATCTTTCTATTGAGATATCCTTACAATACCCTTAGGGACCTTGGGTTAAAGTCTTGTGAATAATGAACCAAAATTGCAAAATTTTCTTGTGAGAAAATGCACAAAGCCGAGAGCTCACTTGAAGAACAAGAATGAAGTCTTGAAATTAGTGTTGAGATAAGTCTTGAAACTAGTGTGTATATATAACACAATGTAGGGTCAAGCTAACAACATATGTGTGGCTAGGATGAAGAGTAATTAATTATATATACAAGTGGCAAGTTGACTAAGTCAATAATCTCAAGCTTGCAAGACTTGATCATCTACAATGGTCAATGACCATTAAACCCTTGCCAATTTCGTCCAAGACCATGTGGGGGGTGACACGTGTCGCCCTCCCATTCGTCCATAAAATTTTGTAACCCTCGTTGGCCCCACAAAACGTAAAATTCCTCGGGTGGGCCCTACGTGACCAAATCCGTAAAAATAAATTTCCATAATGATAATACATTATATATTCCTCAAAAATGCATTTTGAGAATCTAATTCTCATCAACGAACATTTTACCTTTCTGACGTTCGGAAGATTTTTCGTCGGAAAAACAATTCTTCCTTTCGTACCCTTTTTCAAGTCTTGCGTTCTCGCTTCCATTCTCTTATACATGTCCTGGACTTACGGGGTGTAACAACTTGTTCCTGTCATCTTTTGGCCAGTCATGATCTTATTTACTGTACTTTATATTTACATACTTGGTACCTTGTTGTATTGACCCCCTTCGGGGGGCTGCGCTCATGCCCGCAGGTATAGGTACTCAGTTTGGTGATCCGCGAGCTTAGGATCCTTGCTCAGCGTTTTGGGATAGCTCCATTGTTCCGGAGCCTAGTCATTTTGGTACAGGTCTTCTATTATGGATTATGTATATTCAAGGGTACGGCGGTGTTACACCCCGTAGTTCCAGGGTATGTATGTGAGGACGTACGTACGAAAATACGACACGAAAATTGGAAGGGAAGAAAGATGTGATTTTTCGACGGAAAAGTTTCCGGCTTTTGTGAAGGAAAAAGTTTCGTTAATGGGAATTGGATTCCCTGATTTGGTATTCGGACTTCTGGGATTATTTTAGAATTTTGGATTTCAATTTCCGGAATTGGTCACGTGGGGCCCACGGGAGAATTTACGGTTTTGTGAGGCCCACTTTATTTTTCGGATTTTTGGCATTACGGATATTTTCGGAAGATGAAATATTTTGGACCAATAGGAGGGCGACATGTGTCACCCTTAGGTGGCATGTTTGGACGAAAATTGTGGGCTAGTGGCCAAGTCAAGAAGTCAAGTCTTGGAAGATATTTTGTGGGCAAGTGGGAGGGGTGCCTTGGACGTTTTTTTAGGTGCAAGTGGATAGCCACATGGCTCATTGTTGTGGTGGACATATGTCCCAAAGTTGTGGTGGACATATGTCCCAATGTTGTGGTGGACACTTGGTGGAAGACTCCTGTAACGACCCGAACCCGGGCCCGTGACTGGTGCCTTACCCCGGGCACCCTAGTGATACAACATCAGAGTAATCAGCGGAATATAAAACAATAACATGAAATATTATGAAGTAAGAAACAGTAATCTGAGAAAACTCGCCTTTCGGCATAATATATAAAACTTCAATCCGAACAGTTACATCTCATGACAACCCTGCCCACAACAGTACTACAGACCTCTACGAATGATATGACAACAATGACGGGACAGGGCCCCGTCATACCCCTGAATGTAAGCACCTACAACAACAGGGGACTATACCAAGATAAGCCTCCGGAGGAACGGAGTTTCCCAAACGCTGAACTGTGACCCTAAGAGCGAGGATCAACGACTGGTGTACCTTTACCTGCGGCATGAACGCAGCCGAAGAGGTCGATGCAACAGTACCAAGTATGTGGCGAAAATAAATCGTAAATGAAATCATAGTAGTCTATATAAAGCAGGAGACATGTATGATAACCAAACTACAGTTCACAATAAATAAGCAGTCATGTCAAGTCAGGGACTCACGCCCTCAAAGTCATCACAATAGAACCGTACTGGGTAAGTACGAAGGCATAGCCGACTACTAAGACCCACAGTACCAAAAAAAATGCCATAAACTGTATCACAAGGTCTTTCTAGACCGCACCACATGATCGAAGCTGGCCACTCGCCCGCAGTAGCACTGTGCGCGTCTATCCCTGGAACTTACCGCAGCTCCGCATAGGTCACACACAAACCCGCATGAGGTATTCCTCGAATCATGGTCCTGCATCGCTGAGGTATACCCCGTCGGGCGCTTAACCCGGTATCCGCCTGGACTTCCGCAGCCCGCATAGTCCCTCAAAGACCGCATAGTCCCTCAAAGACCGCATAGGGCATCCCCCGCATCGGGCTAAACACCCGGAATGATCAATCCTGGAGCATACCGCTGCTCCGCATAGTCTCATAGACGCGTAGGCCGTATAGACCGCGTCAGGGTGGCAAGCCCTCGGTATAATAAGTCAAGGGGGTATGTGATACAATAACAGTATAACGGGCTTAACGTTTAACAACGTAAGCACAACAAGAATGACCCCCTTACATAACAATCACAAGATACTAACACACGTAGCATCCTAACATGTTTACTTTATCAAATCAATAAGAAAGTATTACAAGGTTATCACAAACCAACACAATCAAGTTATTCACACAAGGTACTTTATGCTAACAAGTTCGGATATCTATCCCCAAAGTACTTCATACATTAACTCTTTAAAAGATCCGTTTCTTTCACAGAAGTCACACAATACCCGTAGTATAAAATAGAGTGATTATCTTTTGAAGTAAATCAAAACACTTCTCTTTGTAAAATCAAGTAACAACATTCTTTTCCAAACGTTCAAGTTTGCCTAATTTCAATTACTCAAGTTTCTCATTTTCGAAAGGTTTCGTAGTTCATAGTTTTAATCTTTTAAACCAATTTGAGAAACATATACCTTATGTGTGAGTAGGTTATTCTTGTTCATAACAATCTTATTACAGCAGCCATGATCTAGGAAATGTAATATCATTTTGTCTCATCTTAGCTTCTATGCAGATGAAAGTTTCTACTGGTTTTAATAATACTTTATTAGTCAAAACATTTCCCTTTATTAGCGCTGCTGTGGTCTGTTCGATACTTATTCTGATTTCCGAAATCAGTAAAACATTTATTCCTTTAAAAACCAAGTATTCATTACTCACGAATGAGGTTTCACACTTTTTAACAAAATTCAATTAAGTCAAGTCTCTTATCTTTTAAGATCAAGTCTCTTAACTTCTTAAATCAATAAATCATTCGTTTTATCACTCTTAAGCCGTTATACCTAACTTCCCATAAAACTAGTATAACTCTTAAGTTTTTAAAACCAAGTGTTACTCTCCTTTTGAAATACTTCAGATTCTCTTTATTCAGGCTTAAGTCAAAAAGACATTGCCGTAATTATTATTCAGGCTTAAGTCAAAAGACATTGCCGAAATTATTATTCAGTTAACACACGTACGTCTACCGTACTATATATATATATTCTTTAAAATATCATGCTCAAGAGTATAGGAAGAATCACATACCTCGTGACGATTTATCGACTATAAGCAAAACGCTCCAACGTACTGTAGTCCGGCTAGCCTTTTCCACCCTCCGAGTGGAATACGCTACTCATGATTTCAACCTATAACGGTTATACAAGTCTATCAAAGTCTAGACTACTCTGTGAGTTAATCTTACGATATGATTTGATTCAAGTCTTTTACGTAATATCCTTCTATTACAGTTCAATTCTCTTCTATATACTTTCCTTGTATATACCTTATACTTAATTCTTATACTTCAATAGTATGCACACTTAAATACAAAAGGGAGACAAGATATTTACCTCGATAAGCCCATAATTATCCAAGAATAAATGTCGGTCCTGAGCAGCAACTTAGCTCTACTCGGTGCTCGACCGCTCCAAACAACCCTTAGAAGTTCTACGCAACTTCTTCTTAAATACTTCAACCAATCGTGAAGATTTCTCCAGGTTTCGGTTTGAGACAAAAGGACAAACGGTAGTATTTCCGACTCTACGTATAGAGGTATCTTTGGAATACTACAAGGTATACGGCTAAGGTAATTTGGGTATAGTAACAATACTATGAGTATTTCTACCAAGAGGGGATATTTATACGAGACAACACCACAAGTGGTGTATACCCTCCAACCCCACTAGGAGGGGTACTCTCGCCAAGGGGAGGGCTCTCGGCCAAGGGCCTTCTCAAAGGGGGAGGGGGGTGTTTGGACGAAACACTACAAGGAGAGGGGGGGAGGATTTTAGACTTAGGAAAGTTTTTGGATGAAGAAGTCTTCAAAGGGGAGGGTATTTATAGAAATCAAGGGCCATGATCTAGCCAAGTGGGGGGCAAGAGGAGGGCCAAGATATGCCCAACTGCCCCCTAGTCCCTACTCCTTAAAACCCACACAAATATCTACCAAAAATATCTACCCACTTGACTTGCAAATCGTGCAGTTGCCTTCCACACGCCCACCAATGAGAGGGTGCCAAGTGTCGCCATCTCGTTGGTCCAAAATGTTTCGTCTCTCGGAAAAATCCGCAAAAAAATTAAAATGACATAGCCGGAATTTTCCCTTCGCAAGTTATGTAAAACGTTTCGTCGAAAAACGACTCTAATCGGGTGTTGTGCACAAAAAATAATCGGCCAAGCCTACTTTAAAGCCCAAACTTTTCTACGTACGTCCTTACGTACATACTCTGGAAATACGGGGTATAACATTCTCCCCTCCTTAGAAACATTCGTCCTGAATGTTCCTTCTAAGTCTCAAAACAAACGTGCGCCAGTATAGTCTTCACTACTATACTTACGAGAACAATCCTGCCACACCTGGCCACAGAAACACCTGCGCAAATACTTACATCCAAGTCCATGAGGAAACACCTCTAACATCACCAAAGCCCTTATCCGAGGTCTAAAATATAAACTTCCTTCGCACCTTCTCCTTACAAAAGAAATGATCACATCTATGCTCGCCATACATGCTCGCTTCTTCCTTTACGTGTCGTACCCTTCTCGTACACTCGAACTCTTTCTCATAACTTACCATGTTTCTGTTACTGCATCACTTTCAAAAAAAAAAAAATCTACAGGTTCTCGCTTCCAACTTGATCATCATAATCGGAATACTCGGATGGATCTCGATACTTTTCCGAACCTAACAACATGAAGGACCGGACATACTGCCTCCTAAGTCGGACGGCAAAAGCTAATATATAGGCAACCTGGCCTACTCTTCGCATGACCTAAAAAGGCCCAAAGTAACTCGGGCTAAGTTTCCTCTGTTTTACAAAACTCGTCACACCCTTTCCGGGGTGGTACCTTCAAGAAGACCCACCGTCAACCTGAACTCCAAGCGTTGTCGCAGATTATCCGCACGACTTCTGTTGACTCTGAGCTGTCAATAACCTCTTCTGGATAAGCTCCACATCCTGCTGAAAACGTATGAACCAACTATCTGAACCTTGCCAACGTCGAACCAATCGACCGACAATCTCTCACTTCCGCCCCTACAAGGCGTCATAAGGCGAAGGTAGGCACCTCGTGCAGCCTTACAGCCTTTCTGATGTAACATCTCGCATAACCCTCTGCTGAGTAACCGGTCCTGACTAAAAGACAAGATGGGCTGACCCCATCGGCCCGACTACTGGTCGAACGCATCCACAAACTCGTACGCTGGTTAACTAACCTTGGGCCTAACACCCTCGTGACCCTACCACCTGGCGGGACCACCACAAACTGACCCCACCACCATACAGGCCGCGGGTTGACCCGCAACGTGGCCTCAACCCGACCCGGCAACGCGCAAAACACTAGCTCCCCGATCCGGAAAACTCTCACTAATCACGTTATGAAAACCTAGCGGTCTTCTTAGCTCAACTACCCTCTTTCATTTCACACTACTCAGGGACTTATTATACAAACATAGCTCACGTGCACTATGCACTCCGATAAGGATCAAACATAACAATACATCTTTACCCGAGATGGCCTTACCTCTAAGGTCTCCACGTATAACATTCTAAGGTTCACACCTTTCCTATCCCCCAATCTTTCCCGATTACTAATCATGATTTCTAATCACAACTAACACACTGCTATCAGAACATAGCACTTATGATATACCCATCTTAACACACATACTGATCTCTAGAGGGTTAAGGATAAACATGTATCTACTGCTTCACTCCCCTATGTCGTTTAATCAAACTCGCCGTGCAGGCGTAGCTAAGGAAGGTGACGAACTGGTCACTGATCATGAAGGTTGAGTCCTCCTACTAGGACATCCTTACGACACATGGCCCTGACGGCCGTCGGTAAAACGAGCACCAACAAAAGACGACATTCCCCGAGATGACATACGCCACCGTGAATACGAGGAAAAAGCGAATCGGTGGTTTGGAGCCTACGTGTAGCTGTGAACCGGAAACTCTGGAGCTCTGACCAACTCCTGCACTGGTGGATGTGCATATCTAATCTGCTGCTGAGGCGGTTCGCCTCGAAAGTTACCAAAGGACCTTGCTGTTCTGGCCCTCTTCTGCTATCCTTGGTTAACCCGTTGATCTCTACGTTACTTGGCCTGCTGCGCATAAGCCCGCTAAGTGCCATGCTCAAGCTAATCAAGAATTACTCTTGCACAACCATCTCTTAGATAGTCATCAAGACTCGCGGTACATCGGTATACACTCTGGCAGCCAAATCCATAGCTAGCAACAGGGTCGCCTCTTTGCAATCTATATTCTCTGTTCGATGCGTGGGCGAAGGTTCAATATCATGGCCGCAGTAGGAACTGTCGCCGCCGTGCTAAACTCTGCTGGGGCTAGTGACGTCGCATAACTCCCCGAATGAAAACACCACCCTAGGTGATGACTGGGCCTGTGCCCTCGTAACCCTATGAACTCTATTCGCAGCTCCCTCGGCTGCCTTGCCCTTCTGGGCTCGGGTTTGCCCTACGCGGAGGCATACCGGTACGGGAAAGAAATACGTTAGAGGGTCCAACTTATAACACAGCTCTAAGGCACGATCTCGGAGTGAGAATAATGGAAACCAATCCTAAATATCCTATAGCCTCCTGATTATTGATGTGGTGCACAACACACCGATAATCAAGACTCTACTGGATCGATGCGTAGACACTTTCAGGATTAATCGCTTCGATACCACTTTTGTCACGATCCAACCGGGCGTGGCGGTGTCTTACCGGGCACCTAGTGATACAACATCGAGTGTCGGCGGAATATAAAACAATAACATGAAATATTATGAAGTAAAGCGATGTCTGAGAAAACTCGCCTTCGGCATAATATATAAAACTTCAATCCGACGATTACATCCCGACAACCCCGCCTGGCGGTACTCTGGACCTACGAATGATATGACAACAACGACGGGGCGGGGCCGTCATACCACGAATGTAGCACCTACAACGGGGACTATACGAAGATAAGCCTCGGAGGAACGGAGCTTCCCAAACGTGACCACTAAGAGCGAGGATCAACGGCGGTGTACCTTTACTGCGGCATGAACGGCCCGAGAGGTCAAGACAACAGTACCAAGTATGTGAACCGAAAATAAATCAGTAAATGAAATCATAGTAGTCTATATAAAGCAGGAGACATGTATGATAACCAAACTACGATTCCTGATAAATAAGCGATCATGTCAAGTCGGGGACTCACGCCTCAAAGTCATCACAATAGAATGCGGGGTAAGTGCGAAGGCATAGCCGACTACTAAGACCTACGCACCAAAAAATGCTATAAATCGTATCACAAGGTCTTTCTAGACGCGCATGATCGAAGGCGGCACTCGCGCGGTATCCTTTGCGCGTCTATCCTCGGAACTTACCGCAGACTCGCGCATAGGTCACACAAACCGCATGGTATTCCTCGAATCATGGTCCTGCATCGCTGAGGTATACCCGCATCGGAGGCGGCTTAACCCTCGGTATCCGCTGGACTTCCGCAGCCGCATAGTCCTCAAAGACGCGTAGTCCCTCGAAGACCGCATGGGCATCCCCCGCATCGGGCTAAACACCCGGAATGATCAATCCTGGAGCATACCGCTGCTCCGCATAGTCTCATAGACCGCATAGGCCGTATAGACCCGCATCAAGGGTGGCAAGCCCTCGGTATAATAAGTCAAGGAGGTATGTGATACAATAACAGTATAACGGGATTAACGTTTAACAACGTAAGCACAACAAGAATGACCCCCTTACATAACAATCACAAGATACTAACACACGTAGCATCCTAACATGTTTACTTTATCAAATCAATAAGAAAGTATTACAAGGTTATCACAAACCAACACAATCAAGTTATTCACACAAGGTACTTTATGCTAACAAGTTCGGATATCTATCCCCAAAGTACTTCATGCATTAACTCTTTAAAAGATCCGTTTCTTTCACAGAAGTCACACAATACCCGTAGTATAAAATAGAGTGATTATCTTTTGAAGTAAATCAAAACACTTCTCTTTGTAAAATCAAGTAACAACATTCTTTTCCAAACGTTCAAGTTTGCCTAATTTCAATTACTCAAGTTTCTCATTTTCGAAAGGTTTCGTAGTTCATAGTTTTAATCTTTTAAAACAATTTGAGAAACATATACCTTATGTGTGAGTAGGTTATTCTTGTTCATAACAATCTTATTACAGCATCCATGATCTAGGAAATGTAATATCATTTTGTCTCATCTTAGCTTCTATGCAGATGAAAGTTTCTACTGGTTTTAATAATACTTTATTAGTCAAAACATTTCCCTTTATTAGCGCTGCTGTGGTCTGTTCGATACTTATTCTGATTTCCGAAATCAGTAAAACATTTATTCCTTTAAAAACCAAGTATTCATTACTCACGAATGAGGTTTCACACTTTTTAACAAAATTCAATTAAGTCAAGTCTCTTATCTTTTAAGATCAAGTCTCTTAACTTCTTAAATCAATAAATCATTCTTTTTATCACTCTTAAGCCGTTATACCTAACTTCCCATAAAGCTAGTATAACTCTTAAGTTTTTAAAACCAAGTGTTACTCTCCTTTTGAAATACTTCAGATTCTCTTTATTCAGGCTTAAGTCAAAAAGACATTGCCGTAATTATTATTCAGGCTTAAGTCAAAAGACATTGCCGAAATTATTATTCAGTTAACACACGTACGTCTACCGTACTATATATATATATTCTTTAAAATATCATGTTCAAGAGTATAGGAAGAATCACATACCTCGTGACGATTTATCGACTATAAGCAAAACGCTCCAACGTACTGTAGTCCGGCTAGCCTTTTCCACCCTCCGAGTGGAATACGCTACTCGCAGTACTTCAACCTATAACGGTTATACAAGTCTATCAAAGTCTAGACTACTCTGCAGGTTAATCTTCTGATATGATTTCAGTTCAAGTCTTTTCTGTAATATCCTTCTATTACAGTTCAATTCTCTTCTATATACTTTCCTTGTATATACCTTATACTTAATTCTTATACTTCAATAGTATGCACACTTAAATACAAAAGGGAGACAAGATATTTACCTCGATAAGCCCATAATTATCCAAGAATAAATGTCGGTCCTGAGCAACGCTTAGCTCCTACTCGGTGCTCGACGCTCAAACAACCCTTAGAAGTTCTACGCAACTTCTTCTTAAATACTTCAACCAACTGTGAAGATTTCTCCAGGGTTTCGGTTTGAGACAAAAAGGACAAACGGTAGTATTTCCGGGCTCTACGTATAGAGGTATCTTTGGAATACTACAAGGTATACGGCTAAGGTAATTTGGGTATAGTAACAATACTATGGAGAGTATTTCTACCAAGAGGGGGATATTTATACGAGACAACACCACAAGGGGGGGGTGTATACCCCTCGGCCAACCCCACTAGGAGGGGGGGTACTCTCGGCCAAGGGGGGGGAGGGGCTCTCGGCCAAGGGCCTTCTCAAAGGGGAGGGGGGTGTTTGGACGAAACACTACAAGGAGAGGGGGGGAGGATTTTAGACTTAGGAAAGTTTTTGGATGAAGAAGTCTTCAAAGGGGGAGGGGTATTTATAGGGAAATCAAGGGCCATGATCTAGCCAAGTGGGGGGAAAGTGGAGGGCCAAGATATGCCCAAGTGCCCCCTAGTCCCTACTCCTTAAAACCCTCACAAATATCTACCAAAAATATCTACCCACTTGACTTGCAAATCGTGCAAGTTGCCGCCCCACACGCCCACCAATGAGAGGGTGCCAAGTGTCGCCCTCTCGTTGGTCCAAAATGTTTCGTCTCTCGGAAAAATCCGCAAAAAATAAAAATGACATAGCCGGAATTTTCCCCTCGCAAGTTATGTAAAACGTTTCGTCGAAAAACGACTCTAATCGGGTGTTGTGCACAAAAAAATAATCGGCCAAGCCTACTTTAAAGCCCAAACTTTTCTACGTACGTCCTTACGTACATACTCTGGAAATACGGGGTATAACAACTCCACTCACACAAGCAACCAAATCTTCACCCTCCACTTGCTTGAATCTTGACCCTTGATTGTCCTATAAATACCCCCCTTAAGTTGCAAGACTTCTTCATCCACTAAACAATTTCCAAGTCTCAAAATCCCTCCCCCTTTGTAGTAGTTCTCGTCCAACACCCCTCTCCCTTAACCAAACTTTGTCCAAAAATTCTTAAACTTTTAAGTGTTCTTCCTTAGTGTATTAGGAAGATTATTAGCCAAAAGTTAGAATAGATTTCACACCCTAGCCCCTAAAACTACCCCTTTGTCGAGAGCATGGCAAGAACAAACCTAAGTGTTCTTCACTTGTTTGAGTTGATTCTTGAATAGAAGTTGGTTAGGAGCTTCTAAGGGTGATTTGTGGTGGTTTGGAACACAAAGATTTGGAGCTAAACCTTGCTTAGGAGCGACTTATAATCTTGGATAATTTTGGGCTTATCGAGGTAAATATCTTTGTCCTTCTATTGTAATTAGAGATTACATACTGTAGTAGTATAGGAATGAGTATAAGATTTATAGAAGGATGTTATAAAAGAAGAGAATTGAACTTACATTAAATTGTATTCTGATGAGACTTGTGTAGTTTGTGGGTAGGAAATCTTGCCCAATTTTCCGTAGAATAGAGAACCTT
The DNA here is from genome assembly GCA_029844215.1 of Przewalskia tangutica. NCBI lineage: Eukaryota > Viridiplantae > Streptophyta > Magnoliopsida > Solanales > Solanaceae > Przewalskia > Przewalskia tangutica. The sequence goes on from CM056727.1 coordinate 75,737,117, forward strand.
CTGCTTAGAATATTCTACGAAGTAGTCTAGACGTTGATAGACGTATTTGACTATTATAGGTTGATACTCTGCGCGCGACATATTCGACTTGGCAGGTGGATTGAGCCGATGAGGTATGTGATTCTTCCTATACTCTTGAGCATGATTTGTTGTAAACTATACAGTACGGTAGACGTACGAGTGTGAAATGAATTTGGTTTATTTAAAAAATAAAGTGTTATAATAGCTTTATTGGAAGTTAGTTATAACGACTTTATGAAGTTAAAATAAGGGACTTTACATATAAACGACTTGATTTTGGGAAAGGAGAAGTAACTTGATTTAAGTATGGGTTACTTGTTTTGAAAAGAGTAATTTACGGGGTTTTAAAAGTATACTTGATATTGTCTTAAAACTATAAAGCACTTGGTTTAAAAAGTATAGAGTGCTTGATTTAAAAAAGTCTTGTAAGGATTTTCTGAAAGGTGTAGTAATTTGGTTTGAAAAGAAAATGTGTTTGATACTACGAGTGATAGTATCGTGTGGCTTTTACGTAAAAAGAGGTCTTTTTGAAAGAATGAAAGTATGTAGTATTTTGGGGTTGAAACCCGGAATGTTGACATAAAATAAAAGTACCTTAAACTTGCCTATGCTTGTGGTGATAGCTTTGTTGTGGTGCAAGTGTTTGATTTTGTGCTACCGTGTCTCTCGATGGAGGTCCGGCTATTTGATTGATTGTTGGACATACTGACGCGTTGGATGGTCCACGGGTATGCGTCCACTTTGAGTATTATCTGGTTATTTCTTTTGGACATACTGACACGATGGGTTGCCCACGAGTATGTGTCCACTTTGAGTATTATCTTGTTATTTTCCTTTGGACATACTGACACGATGGGTGGCCCACGGGTATGCGTCCAGTAGGATGGTTTCATGGCCATGCTTATACCGAGGTAAGATGTCGGGGCATGCGGTCATTGTGAGGGGTTAAATCTCCGGGTTATGTTATTAGTCCATGGACCGCTAATCCATGAAGCTTGCCGCGGTGACGAACAATCACTGGCTTGATTTGTACGTGTGGTTACAGGCACACTTTAGATACGTGTCCTGGTCATTTCTCGTGTATCGGCAGGCTCTGGTAGATAGCTTAAGATACTTGCCACGGTCATATCTCGTGAGACGGTAGGCTCTGGTACGCTAGCTTAAGATACTTGCCTCGGCGATTCGTGGCTGGTTTGGATCGGTAGTTGGCTTTCGTGCTTGCGTGAAGTTTTATGACTAGCCTTGGATGCAGTAGTTGGCTACTCTACTTGCGTCGGTTTAATGACGCAGGATCTAGTATTCGAGTTCACATACGGGTGTTGTTTTACATCATGCTGGCAGTGAGGAATGGGTTCCACGGGCATGATTGATATTATCGGCGTGAGACCCATAGTTATGTGTGAGTGATTATTTTGAGGATATGCGTCCCCTTACTTGACATAACTGTTTACTTATTGCGAAATGATTTTATAAAATGATGAAATGTGATTTCATTACAGTATTTTCAGTTTCACATACTTGGTAACTGTTATGCGACCTCGCCTTCGGGGCTGCGTTCATGCCGCATGTAGGTACACCGCTTGTTGATCCTCGCCATAGGATCGCGATTCGGCGTTTGGGAAGCTCCGTTTCTCTGAGGCTTATCTTTTGGTATAGTCCACATCGTAGGTACTTGTACATTCGTGGTATGGCGAGGCCTGTCGTCATAGTTGTTGTTACATTCTTAGAGGTCTGCAGTACTGTTGTGGGCAGGGTTCGTAAAGGATTGTAACTGTTCGGTTATATTGTATATACATGAAGGTGACCGTTTTGGTTAACCTATTTTCTTATCTTGTATCTTGTTTCCTGTTTAAGTTTTTGTTTCACCGATTTTCTCGATGTTGTATCACTAGGGTGCCCGGGTAAAGCGGCGATCGCGGGCAGTCGGGTCGTGACAAAAGTGGTATCAGAGCGATTAGTCCTCGGAAAGTGTCTGCACCGTATCTAGTAAGTCTTGATTATCGGTGTGTTGTGCACCACATCAATAATCGTGAGGCTAGAGGATATTTAGGATTGGTTTCATTCTTCTCACTCGATATCGTGCCTTAGAGTGTTATAATTTGGACCCCTCGACGTATTTCGTTTTACGATTATGCCTCCACGCAGGCCGGGCCCGAAGGCGGCGGCGGAGGCTGCTAGTAGGACACGAGGAATGCGAGCGCGATCCGGCCATTACGAGATAGTGCTTGAGCGAGTTTTGCGACGCCGCCACCCAGCGAGTTTAGAGCCACAACAGAGGCTCACGAGACCACGGTACTGAGCCTCGGTCCGGCTTGGAGCAGAGGAGATGGGTTACAAGGAGATGGCCCAGTTACTAGTCAGGATCGTGGCCAGACATGAGGATAAGCTGGATGCAGCAGATCCAGTAGCACCCGTGGTTCACCCGAGATCGGATAGTTTGAGGCTACGGGACTTTCGAGTTGCGACGCCCGAGTTCTACGGGTCGAGGCACGAGGATGATCGCGAGGAGTTCATCAAGCGATTCTGACGGATCGTGAGTGATCAAGGCTTTGGAGACGCTTCGGTGGTCTAGGTTCGCATCGGTGCGTGATCTGCGATCGTGGTTTTGATTCATGGGAGCTGTCCCGGGGTGAGCATGCACTTCCAGCAGTATGGGATGAGTTCTCAGAGGCTTTTCTCAGCCACTTTTTGCCTCCGCATATGAGAAACGCGGTAAACAGATTTACGATCTTTGAGGCGAGAGGCGTACGGTTCGGGACTACAACGTGGAGTTCGACTCGTTGACTCGGTATGTCCCCGCGTTAGTAGCAGATATGGAGGACAGAGTGTCACGACCCGAACCCGGGCCCGTGACTGGTGCCTTACCCCGGGCACCCTAGTGATACAACATCAGAGTAATCTGCGGAATATAAAACAAGACATGAAATAATGTGAAGTGTAAAACAGTTATCTGAGAAAAGTTGCCTTTCGGCATATATATAAATAAACTTAAATCCGAACAGTTACATCCCTTTTACAAACTCTGCCCACAACAGTACTACAGACCTCTAAGAATGTTATAACAACAATGGCGGGACAGGGCCCCGCCATACCCCTGAATGTAAGTACCTACAACTACAGGGGACTTTACCACTGATAAGCCTCCGGAGAAACGGAGCTTCCCAAACACCGGCGTGATCCTAAGGCGAGGATCGACGGTGTACTTCTTCTGCGGCATGACGCGGCCCGAAGGAGTCGATCTGGTACCAAGTATGTGGAATCGAAAATACTGTAAATGAAATCATAGCAGTCTATATAAAGCAGGAGACATATATGATAACAAACTACGATTCCTGATAAATAGCGATCATGTCAAGTCGTGGACTCACACCTCAAAGTCATCACTCAAATACAACTATGGGTCTCACGCCCACAACATCAATCATGCGTGAAATACCTTCCCGCCGGCGATCTATGATATAAAAGCACCAAGGAATACATGAACATCAGGTCCACTGTGTCATAATAAAACCGTCGGGGTAAATGCGAAGGCATAGCCGACTACTAAAACCCACAGTACCAACAAGGTCATCTTGTATCATGAGATCTGTCTGAACCGCCACATGATCGGCCGCCACTCGCGCGGTATCTAATGTCGCATCTAGTCCTGGAACTTCCGCGACTCGCGTAGGCCACTCGATGGCCCGCATGAGGTATTCTCGCGCATCGGTAGCTACTCCCCGGCAACGTCCTGGACTAGCATTCCGCATGGCCACATAGACCGCATGACCATAAAGGCCGCACACTAACCTGGAACTCTCGTAGCTCCGCATAGGTCCCCTGGACCCGCATGAGGTAGTCTCGAATCATGGTCCCAGACCGCCTGAGCTATACCCCGCATCGGAGGGCAGCTTAACCCCCGGGATCAAGTCAAGGTGAGTGATATAATACTAACATAACAGCTTATCGTTAAACAACATAAGCACAACAAGGGAAACCCCTTTACACAAACATCACAAGACACTAACACACGTAGCATCCTAACATGTTCACTTATCAAATCGACAAGAAAGTATTACAAGGCTATCACAAACCAACACAATCAAGTTAATCACACAAGGTACTTTCTACTTTATGTTAACAAGTTCGGGTTTTTATCCCCAAAGTACTTCATACATTAACTCTTTAGAAGATCCGTTTCTTTCACAAAAGTCACCTGATACGTAGTATAAAAATAGAGTGACTATCTTTTTAAGTAAACCAAAACACTTTCCTTTGTAAAATCAAGTAACAACATTATTTTCCAAACGTTCAAGTTTGCCTAATTTCAAATGCTCAAGTTTCTCATTTTCGAAAGGTGTCATAGTTCATAGTTTTAATCACTTAATGATATAATTCTCCTTTAAAACAATTTGAGAAACATATGCCTTATATGTGAGTAGGTTATTCTTGTTTATAACAATCTTATTAAAGCAGCCATGATCTAGGAAATGTAATATCATTTTGTCTCATCTTAGCTTCTATGCAGATGGGGGTTTCTACTGGTTTTAATAATACTTAATTAGTCAATACATTTCCCTTATTAACGCTGCAGTGGTTTGTTCCATACTTATTCTGATTTCCGAAATCAGCAAAACATTATTCCTTTTAAAAACCAAGTACTCATTACTCACGAATGAGGTTTCACACTTTTTAACAAAACTCATATTAATTTAATTAAGTCAAGTCTCTTATCTTTTAAGATCAAGTCTCTTAACTTCTAAAATCAATAAATCATTCTTTTTATCTCTCTTAAGCCGTTATACCTAACTTCCCATAAAGCTAGTATAACTCTTAAGCTTTTAAAACCAAGTATTACTCTTCTTTCAAAAAGGTTTCTTAATTCTCTTGAAATACTTCAAGATTCTTATTATTCAAGCTTAAGTCAAAAGACATTGCCGTAAAACTACGTTCAGTTAACACACGTACGTCTACCGTACTATATATATATTCTTTAAAATATCATGCTCAAGAGGATAGTAAGAATCACATACCTCGCGATGATTATCGACTATTAGCAAAACGCTCCACCGCTATTACCCGGCTAGCCTTGTCCACCTTTCAAGTAGAATACGCTACTCGCAGTACTCCAACCTATAACGGTTATACAAGTCTATCAATGTCTAGACTACTCGGTAGAATAAATCTAGATACAAGATTCTACGGAAAATTGGGCAGCACTTCCCTACCTGTCAAACTTCACAAGTCTACTGTAAATACAGTCCTATGTAAGTACAGTTTAATCTTCTTCTTTAATATTCTTCTGATGTGATTTCAGTTTAACTCACTTCTACAATATCCTTCTATTACAGTTCAATTCTCTTCTATGAATCTTATATTCATTTCTATACTACTACAGTATGTAATTTCCAATTACAGTATAAGGACAAGAGTATTTACCTCGATAAGCCCAAAATTATCCAAGTTTAAATGTCGATCCTGAGCGACGTTTAGCTCCTACTCTGGGCGCTCCAACCCGCTCCAAACAACCCTTAGAAGTTCTACGCAACTTCTTCTTAATACTTCAACCGACTATGAAGATTTTCCTTAGGGTTTCGTTTTTGTGACTGAAGGAAAGTATAATAGTATTTCTGGGCTTTTAGTATAGGGATAACCTTGGAATACTACAAGGTATTTTGGAATAGTAACTATACTTGGAGAGTATTTTCTACCAAGAGGAGGGGTATTTACGAGAACAACACCACTAGGAGGGGGTAGGTTTCGGCTAGCACCCCTAGGAGGGGGGGTACCTCTCGGCAAAAAGCCTCACAGGGGAGGAAGACTTGGACGAAAGCTACTACTCAGAGGGGGAAGGGTATTCCAGACTTAGAACAGAGTGTGGGGAAGAAGAAGCCGTCAACCACGGGCGGGGTATTTATAGGACAACCAAGGGCCAAGATCTAGCCAAGTGGTAGGCAAGTGTAGGGTGAGGATTTACCCATGTGTACCTTATCCAACTACCACACAAAATATCACAAATATCCTACCAACCCTTGACCCACAAATCGTCCACTGACGCCCACAACGTCCACTATGAGGTGACACATGTCACCCTCCGTTGGTCCAAAATATTTCATCTCTCGGAAAAATCCGCAAAAATATAAATGACATAGCCGTAATTTTCCCTTCGAAGTTTTGTAAAGCGTTTAGTCGGAAACGATTCTTTCCGGTAGTTGTGAACAAAATTTCGTCCTTGCCTAACTTTAAGGCTCAAGCGTTTCTCGCACGTCCTCACGTACATACTGCGGAAATACGGTATAACATTCTCCTCGCTAGAAACATTCGTCCGAATGTTCCTTCTCAAGCGGATAACGATGAAATTCCTCTTAACTTAAACAAGTTGCCAATGCCACACATGGCCACAAAATAACACACGCTCCAATACTAAATCCAAGTCTACGAGGAATCACCTCTAACATCACAAAAGCTTCCACCCAAAGTCTAAACGATACTCGTAAGAAACGATCACTTCATCCTCTTAACACATGTTCACTTCTTCCCTTACTCGTCGTACCGCTTCTCGCACTCGAACTCCTTCTCATAACTTACCACATTTGCATTCGCCTCGGTTCCAAATCTCGGGTTACTATCTCCAACTTGGTCATCATTACGGGAACAACGGATGGATCTCGATACTTTTCGAACCTAGCAACACGAACGGCCGGACGCCTTTGCCTCCGCGTCGGACGGCAATTCTAACCATAGGCAACTGGCCTATTCTTCACATAACACGAAAAGGCCCAAAGTAACTCGGGCTAAGTTTCTCTGTTTTCCTGACTCGTCACACCCTTTCAGGGGTGGTACCTTGAAGACCACCGTCTACACGAACTCAGCGTCGCCGCCGATTATCCGCCGACTTCGCTGACTACGGTGCCAATAACCTCTCACGGATAAGCTTCACCCTATCCACATCCTGCCGAAACAAGTATGAACCAACTATCTGAACCTTGCCAACCTCGAACCAATCGACCGGCAACTTACACTTCCGCCCCTACAAGGCGTCATAAGGCGACATCTGAATACTGAAATGGTAGTTATAAAACACTTCCTCAACAGGAGACAACAATCCTCACAGCTACCCCTGAAATCCAAACAACGGCGAGGCGAATGCGTCTTGAGACTCACTGAGTTCCTAACCCCGCTGGTAAAACTTCGGAAAAAGAAATAGCCATAACACGGGCTCCATCGTCGACATAAGGTGAAGGTAGGCACCTCGTGCAGCCTTACAACCTTCCTGATATAATCATCTCGCATAACCCTCTACCGAGTAAACGGTCTTGACTAAAATATAAGATGGGCTGACCTCATCGGCCCGACTACTTGTCGAACGCATCCACGAACTCGTACGCTGGTTAACTAAACTTGGGCCTAACACCCTCGTGACCCTATCACAAAGCGGGACCACCCCAAACCCACCACCATACAGGCGCGGGTTGACGTGTCGGTCCATGACCGCCCGCTATCGCACAAAACTCTTGTTCCCCGATCCGGAACAATTTCCTCATCGAGTCACGAAAACCTAGTGGTCTTCTTAGCTCAACTACCCTCTTTCATTTCATACCACTCAGGGACTTATCACACAAACATATCTCACGTGTACTATGCACTCCGATAAGGGTCAAACATAAAAATACATCTTTTACTCGAGATGGCCTTACCTCTAAGGTCTCTACGTATAAAACTCTAAGGCTCACACTTTCCTTATCCCCAATCTTACCCGGTTAACTAACCATGATTTCTAATCACAATTAACACAATGCTATCTGAACATAACACTTAAGGTATACTCATCTTATCACACATACAAATCTCTAGAGGGTTAAGGATATACCTGTATCTACTTCTTCACTCCCCTCTGTCGTTTCAATCAATCCTGCCCGGCTGGGCGCATAGCAAAACAAGTCGAAGAAGTCGACACTCCCACAATGACATCTACCACAACGGCCATACCGGGTGGGGTGGCCTCCTGCAGCTAACAACCCTTCCTCTCCGAGCCACCGAATCATGGCGATGCGGTAAGTTGAGTCCTCCTTGCATCCTCCTACTAGGACACCGCTTTCGACACATGGCCTGACGGCCGGGTAAAACAAGCACCAACAAAAGATGACATTCCCGGGATGACGATCGCACCTTTGTGAACAACGGGAAAAAGCGAACCGGTGGCTAGAACCTACGTATGGCGTGAATCGGGAGCCACAGAGTTCGACCAACTCCGACATACCCGAACGTCACGAAGTGCGCGGAGGACCACTCTGCACTGGCGGAGGTGCATATCCAGTCTGCTGTTGAGGCGATCCGCCTCGAAAGTTACCAAAGGACCTTGCCGTTCTGGCCCTCTTCTGCCGATCTTGGTTAACCCGTCGATCCCTACGTTTCTCGATGCTGTTGTGCATAAGCACATGCGCAGCCATGCTACGGCGACGAGCTACTCTTGCACAACCCTTTCTTAGATATTCATCAAGGCGCGATAAATCGATACATAAAATACTCTCAGGTTGCTAAATCCATAGCTAGAAAGTGGTCGTCTCTTTGCAATCCATACCTCACTCTTGGTCGTGGGCGAAGGTTCAAATATCATGTCATGATGAGGCTGCTGCCGTGCTAAACTCTCTGGGGCTGGTGACGTGTGAGCTCCCGAATGAAGCACCACCCTAGGTGATGATTGGGCTGTGCCTCGTAACCCTACGTACTCTACTCGCGGCTCCTCATTGTCTTGCCGCTTCTAGGCGGGTTGCCTTACGCGGAGGCATAGCGGTAAGGAAAGAATTATGTTAGAGGGTCTAACTTATAACACGACTCTAAGGCACGATCTCGGAGTGAGAAGAATGGAAACCAATCCTAAATATCCTATAGCCTCCGATTATTGGTGTGGTGCACAACACACCGATAATCAAGACTCTTGGATACGATGCGTAGACACTTTCCGAGGATTAACTGCTCTGATACCACTTTTGTCACGACCCGAACCCGGGCCCGTGACTGGTGCCTTACCCCGGGCACCCTAGTGATACAACATCAGAGTAATCAGTGGAATATAAAACAAGACATGAAATAATGTGAAGTGTAAAACAGTTATCTGAGAAAAGTTGTCTTTCAGCATATATATAAATAAACTTAAATCCGAACAGTTACATCTCTTTTACAAACTCGCCTAGCGGTACTACAGACCTCTAAGAATGTTATAACAACAATGGCGGGACAGGGCCCCGCCATACCCCTGAATGTAAGTACCTACAACTACAGGGGACTTTACCACTGATAAGCCTCCGGAGAAACGAAGCTTCCCAAACGCTGAATTGTGATCCTAAGAGCGAGGATCGGCGATCGTGTACTTCTTCTGCGGCATGAGCGCAGCCCGAAGGAGGTCGATCAACGGTACCAAGTATGTGGCGAAAATCGTAAATGAAATCATAGTAGTCTATATAAAGCGGGAGACATATATGATAACCAAACTACGATTCCTGATAAATAGCGATCATGTCAAGTCAGGGACTCACGCCCTCAAAGTGATCACTCAAATACAACTATGGGTCTCACGCCCACAACATCAATCATACCCGTGGAATACCTTCCTCACTGCCGGCAGTCTACGATATAAAAGCACCAAGGAATACACATGAACACCAGGTCCCACCTGTGTCATAATAAACCGTCTGCGGGGTAATGCGAAGGCATAGCCGACTACTAAAACCACAGTACCAACAAGGTCATAAATCGTATCATGAGATCTGTCTAGACCGCCATGATCAGCGGCCACTTCGCGCGATATCTAATGCGCGCGTCTAGTCACGAACTTCCGCAACTCCGCATAGGCCACTCAATGGCCCGCATGAGGTATTACTCGCGTCGGTAGCTACTCCCGGCGGCGTCACGGACTCGCGATCCGCGTGGCCACATAGACGCGTGACCATAAAGGCCGCACTAACTAACGGAACTCGTAGCTCGCATAGGTCCCTGGACCCGCGTAGGTAGTCTCGAATCATGGTCCTGCAACCGCTGAGCTATACCCGCGTCGGAGGCGCAACCCGGGATCAAGTCAAGGTGAGTTATATAATACTAACATAACAGTTTATCGTTAAACAACATAAGCACAACAAGGGAAACCCCTTTACACAAACATCACAAGACACTAACACACGTAACATCCTAACATGTTCACTTATCAAATCGACAAGAAAGTATTACAAGGCTATCACAAACCAACACAATCAAGTTAATCACACAAGGTACTTTCTACTTTATGTTAACAAGTTTGGGTTTTTATCCCCAAAGTACTTCATACATTAACTCTTTAGAAGATCCGTTTCTTTCACAAAAGTCACACAATACCCGTAGTATAAAAATAGAATGACTATCTTTTTAAGTAAACCAAAACACTTTCCTTTGTAAAATCAAGTAACAACATTATTTTTCAAACGTTCAAGTTTGCCTAATTTCAAATGCTCAAGTTTCTCATTTTCGAAAGGTGTCATAGTTCATAGTTTTAATCACTTAATGATATAATTCTCCTTTAAAACAATTTGAGAAACATATGCCTTATATGTGAGTAGGTTATTCTTTTTTATAGCAATCTTATTAAAGCAGCCATGATCTAGGAAATGTAATATCATTTTGTCTCATCTTAGCTTCTATGCAGATGGGGGTTTCTACTGGTTTTAATAATACTTAATTAGTCAATACATTTCCCTTATTAACGCTGCAGTGGTTTGTTCGATACTTATTCTGATATCCGAAATCAGTAAAACATTATTCCTTTTAAAAACCAAGTACTCATTACTCACGAATGAGGTTTCACACTTTTTAACAAAACTCATATTAATTTAATTAAGTCAAGTCTCTTATCTTTTAAGATCAAGTCTCTTAACTTCTAAAATCAATAAATCATTCTTTTTATCTCTCTTAAGCTGTTATACCTAACTTCTCATAAAGCTAGTATAACTATTAAGCTTTTAAAACCAAGTATTACTCTTCTTTCAAAAAGGTTTCTTAATTCTCTTGAAATACTTCAAGATTCTTATTATTCAGGCTTAAGTCAAAAGACATTGCCGTAAAACTACGTTCAGTTAACACACGTACGTCTACCGTACTATATATATATTCTTTAAAATATCATGCTCAAGAGAATAGGAAGAATCACATACCTCGCGACGATTATCGACTATTAGCAAAACGCTCCACCGCTATTACCCGGCTAGCCTTGTCCACCTTTCAAGTAGAATACGCTACTCGCAGTACTCCAACCTATAACGGTTATACAAGTCTATCAATGTCTAGACTACTCGATAGAATAAATCTAGATACAAGATTCTACGGAAAATTGGGCAGCACTTCCCTACCCGTCAAACTTCACAAGTCTACTGTAAATACAGTCCTATGTAAGTACAGTTTAATCTTCTTCTTTAATATTCTTCTGATGTGATTTCAGTTTAACTCACTTCTGTAATATCCTTCTATTACAGTTCAATTCTCTTCTATGAATCTTATATTCATTTTTATACTACTACAGTATGTAATTTCCAATTACAGTATAAGGACAAGAGTATTTACCTCGATAAGCCCAAAATTATCCAAGTTTAAATGTCGATCCTGAGCGACGTTTAGCTCTACTGGCGCTCAACCCGCTCCAAACAACCCTTAGAAGTTCTACGCAACTTCTTCTTAATACTTCAACCGACTATGAAGATTTTCCTTAGGGTTTCGTTTTTGTGACTGAAGGAAAGTATAATAGTATTTCTGGGCTTTTAGTATAGGGATAACCTTGGAATACTACAAGGTATTTTGGAATAGTAACTATACTTGGAGTATTTTCTACCAAGAGGGGTATTTACGAGAACAACACCACTAGGAGGGGTAGGTTTCGCTAGCACCCCAGGAGAAGTACCTCTCGTCCAAAAGGCCTCATGAGGGGAGGAAGACTTGGACGAAAGCTTCTACTAAGAGGGAAGGGTTTTCAAGACTTAGAAAGATTTTGTGGATGAAGAAGTCTTCAACCAAGGGGGGGTATTTATAGGACAACCAAGGGCCAAGATCTAGCCAAGTGGTAGGCAAGTGTAGGGTGAGGATTTACCCATGTGTACCTTATCCAACTACCACAAAAAATATCACAAATATCCTACCAACCCTTGACCCACAAATCGTCCACTTGACGCCCACAACAACGTCCATTATGAGGGTGACACATGTCACCCTCCCGTTGGTCCAAAATATTTCATCTCTCGGAAAAATCCGCAAAAAATAAATGACATAGCGTAATTTTCCGCCCGAAGTTTTGTAAAACGTTTCGTCGGAAAACGATTCTTTCCGGTAGTTGTGAACAAAATTTCGTCCTTGCCTAACTTTAAGGCTCAAACTTTTCTACGTACGTCCTCACGTACATACTCTAGAAATACGGGGTATAACACAGAGTGCACCGCTACGTCACAGGGCTTGATGACTAGTTGGCAGAGTCTTGCTCGGGTGTAGCTCTTCAGCCGGGCATGGACATTGCCCGCATACAGGCTTATGCACTTGGGTGTGAGAGCGGAGGCCGGCGGATTGACCAATACCGGCGAGAAGAAGTCGGTGACAAGATCCTTTGGTGACTTCAGGCGGACCGCCTCAAGAAGAGACTAGTTATACGCCTCCGCCCGATCTGAGTGGTCCTCGGTCTTGAGGTATTCGAGCGGTCGGGCTCCAAGGGTTAAGGTTTTCGGGGGAGTTGGGGTGCTGGCCAGATGAAGCCACCCCGACCTCGATGTGGCCAGTGTGGTAAACCCCATGCGGGGGAGTGTCACGGTATTCAGAGGGCTTGTTTTACATGCGGCCAGCAGGGCCATTTTGCGAGAAATTGTCCGACCGGAGGTAGCGCTGATGTAGAGACTCGGCCTTCGGGATCAGTTGTGGGTTCTTCGCCTTCCATAGCTAGGCAGGATGTTCATACACCGACATGCCATGGTAGAGGTTCCCAGTTCTAGCGGTCCTTGGAACCACCTATTTGATTTCAGGTATATCCTTAACCCTCTAGAGATTTTTATTCGTGATATGATGATTTTAGGTTAAGTGTTATGTTTGGGTAGCACTGTGAAAAATTGTGATTTAGAGGCCTGGTTAGTAAAGGGGAAGTTGGGTACATAGAGGTTGAGAGCCTTAGAATTTTGATAACAGTTGAGATCTCAGATGCGAGGCCATCCTAAGTGAAAGATTTTACAGTTAGTCTTTGTCGAAGTACTTGGTATACGTGGAGTATTAGCGTGATAATTCCATGGGTAGTTTGAGATAGAAGTGGTAGCTTCCATGACGTTAATTGGTAAGATTGTTCCGGATCGAGGAACGAGAGAGTTTGGCGCGATAATGGGTCGGGTTGAGGCCGGATTGCGGGTCAACCCGCAGCCCGGAATGGGGTGGGGTCAGTTTGGGGTGGTCCCGCTAGGTGATAGGGTCACGAGGGTGTTAGGCCCAAGTTTAGTTAACCATCGTACGAGTTCGCGGATGTGTCCGACCAGAATCGAATCGTGAAGGCCGGGAATGGCCTTAGAGGAAATTGAAGCTAGTGAGATGACCAAGTTTGGAGGTAGTGACTCCAAGGTTTTGGAAACTGAAGTGATGACTTTAGTATGGTACGTGTACTAGAAAGAGTTCAGGTGTACGAGAAGGGTACGACGAGTAAGGAAAGAAGTGAACATGTGTTAAGAGGACGGAAGTGATCATTTCTCTTGTGAGGTGAATATGCGAAGGGAGTATCCTTTAGACCATGGGTGGAAGCTTTTTGTGATGTTAGAGGTGCTTCCTCGTTGGCTTGGATTTGAGTTTGGCGCGCATGTTATATTCTGGCCATTGGTGGCATGATCAGTTTTGTAAGTGTAGTAGTGGAGACTATACCGGCGCATGCGTGTTTGGAGACTTAGAAGGAACATTCGGGACGAATGTTTCTAAGGGGGGAAGAATGTTACACCCTGTAGTTCCAGGGTATGTATGTGAGGACGTACGTACGAAAATACGACACGAAAATTGGAAGGGAAGAAAGATGTGATTTTTCGACGGAAAAGTTTTCGGCTTTTGTGAAGGAAAAAGGTTCGTTAATGGGAATTGGATTCTCGAATTTGGTATTCGGACTTCTGGGATTATTTTAGAATTTTGGATTTCAATTTTCGGAATTGGTCACGTGGGGCCCACGGGAGAATTTACGATTTTGTGAGGCCCACTTTATTTTTCGGATTTTTGGCATTACGGATATTTTCGGAAGATGAAATATTTTGGACCAATAGGAGGGCGAAATGTGTCACCCTTAGGTGGCATGTTTGGACGAAAATTGTGGGCTAGTGGCCAAGTCAAGAAGTCAAGTCTTGGAAGATATTTTGTGGGCAAGTGGGAGGGGTGCCTTGGACGTTTTTTTAGGTGCAAGTGGCTAGCCACATGGCTCATTGTTGTGGTGGACATATGTCCCAAATTTGTGGTGGACATATGTCCCAATGTTGTGGTGGACACTTGGTGGAAGACTCCACTCACACAAGCAACCAAATCTTCACCCTCCACTTGCTTGAATCTTGACCCTTGATTGTCCTATAAATACCCCCCTTAAGTTGCAAGACTTCTTCATCCACTAAACAATTTCCAAGTCTCAAAATCCCTCCCCATTTGTAGTAGTTCTCGTCCAACACCCCTCTCCCTTAACCAAACTTTGTCCAAAAATTCTTAAACTCTTAAGTGTTCTTCCTTAGTGTATTAGGAAGATTATTAGCCAAAAGTTAGAAAAGCTTTCACACCCTAGCCCCTAAAACTACCCCTTGGCCGAGAGCATGGCAAGAACAAACCTAAGTGTTCTTCACTTGTTTGAGTTGATTCTTGAATAGAAGTTGGTTAGGAGCTTCTAAGGGTGATTTGTGGTAATTTGGAACACAAAGATTTGGAGCTAAACCTTGCTTAGGAGCGACTTATAATCTTGGATAATTTTGGGCTTATCGAGGTAAATATCTTTGTCCTTCTATTGTAATTAGAGATTACATACTGTAGTAGTATAGGAATGAGTATAAGATTTATAGAAGGATGTTATAAAAGAAGAGAATTGAATTGTACTTACAGTGAGAATTTGTATTCTGATGAGACTTGTGTAGTTTGATGGGTAGGGAAATCTTTTGATTTTCCGTAGAATAGAGAACCTTCGCTTAGAATATTCTCTGAAGTAGTCTAGACGTTGATAGGCGTATTTGACTATTATAGGTTGATACTCTGCGCGCGACATATTCGACTTGGCGGTGGATTGGTAGGAGGTATGTGATTCTTCCTATACTCTTGAGCATGATTTGTTGTAAACTATATAGTACGGTAGGCGTCAGTGTGAAATGAATTTGTTTTATTTAAAACATAAAGTGTTATAATAGCTTTATGGGAAGTTAGTTATAACGACTTTATGAAGTTAAAATAAGAGACTTTACTTATAAACGGCTTGATTTTGGGAAAGGAGAAGTAACTTGATTTAAGTATGGGTTACTTGTTTTGAAAAGAGTAATTTACGGGGTTTTAAAAGTATACTTGATATTGTCTTAAAACTATAAAGCACTTGGTTTAAAAAGTATAGAGTGCTTGATTTTAAAAAGTCTTGTAAGGATTTTCTGAAAGGTGTAGTAATTTGGTTTGAAAAGAAAATGTGTTTGATACTACGAGTGATAGTATCGTGTGGCTTTTACGTAAAAAGAGGTCTTTTTGAAAGAATGAAAGTATGTAGTATTTTGGGGTTGAAACCCGGATTGTTGACATAAAATAAAAGTACCTTAAACTTGCCTATGCTTGTGGTTGTCACGACCCGTTCCGGGGCCCGTGACTGGTGCCTTACCCGGGCACCCAAGTAGTCATACATCAGAGTAATCAGCGGAATATAAAACAAGACATGAAACAGTTGTAAAATGAGACACAGTTTATCTGAAGAAAAGCTTGCCTTTCGGCATATATATATAACCCAAGTTTTGCAGTTACATCCCAACTGTACAATAGGACTACAGACCTCTAAGAAGATAAACAACTATGGCGGGACAGGGCCCGCCATACCTCGAATGTACAAAACTATATACAACAGGAGATCATACCCAAAAAGTCGAGCCTCGGAGAAGATGGAGCTCACGACACCAAAGCAAAGAGATCCTAAGGATATGGATCTAGCACTGCTTGCCTTACCTGCGGCATGAACGCGGCCGAAGGAGGTCAATTACAGGTACCAAGTATGTGAAGCGTAAATGTAACGACCTGTTCGGGCGTTCCTGTGCCTTACCCGGGCACCTAGCGATACATACATCGGAGAAAAATCAGCGGAACATAAAACATGAGTCATTATACAAGAGATATAATAAATAAGCAGCAACCAAAGCGGTTGCCTTAAGATATACATAAAACACGAGCAGTTTAATCCTTTACAACCACGCCACAACAGGACTACGGACCTCTAAGATATCTGATG
Organism: Przewalskia tangutica; assembly: GCA_029844215.1. Classification (NCBI taxonomy): domain Eukaryota; kingdom Viridiplantae; phylum Streptophyta; class Magnoliopsida; order Solanales; family Solanaceae; genus Przewalskia; species Przewalskia tangutica. Next base: position 75,753,582 of record CM056727.1, read on the forward strand.
ACTATGACGGACGGGGCCCGCCACACCCCGAATGTACAAGAACCTCTGACTCGGGAACACCTACAAAGATAAGCCTCGGAGAAGCGGAGCTTCAATCTGTTGGCTTGTGATCCTATGGCGAGGATCCACGGCCGATGTACCTCTACTGCGGCGTGAACGGCCCGAAGGAAGTCGATCTGCAAGTACCAAGTATGTGGCATGCAATCTGTAAATGAAATCATACTAGTCTATATAAAGCGAGAGCATGTATGATAACCAAACTCTGATTCGCGACATAAAGCGATCATCACTCGATATAACTATGGGTCTCACGCCCACAACATCAATCGAGTTCGCATTATGGCGCATGCCGGAATCGCGCCGGTGTAGACATGTCCATGATGCAACAATAATACCAATGTCCCACGTACATGCCGGAATTACGCCGGTGTAGACATGTCCATGACCTCAACAACAAGACAACAATCCAAATGGAAGCATACGTGCGCTACGCGTCGTGTCGGTATGTCGAGGAAACAATAAGACAACTTTCCAAATGGGCGCATACGTGCGCTACGCATCGTGTCGGTATGTCCAAAAGGAAATCACTGGCGATAATCGAAATGAAACATGCGATGCGCCACGATCGTGTCGATATATCCAAAGCGATTAACCACAAGACCTTAAAAATGGAAGCATACCCGTGCGCTACGCGTCGTGTCGGTATGTCCAAAGTGATTAACAACAATAATACTATCAGCGAGGCGTGCGTGGAATTTCTCCGTCACCGCTGAAGCGCGTCCAAGTAAGTTCTCAACAAGTCAACCGACCTCCATCGAGAGGCGGTAACACGAAATACAACGCTTTGCACAACAAAGGTTATCACGATAAGCATAGCCAAGCTTCACAACAACAAGCATAGGCAAGTTTCACAACAACACAAAGTACTTTCATTTTATACCAAAGTCGGGTTTTAACCCCAAAGTACTACATACGTAAGTTCTTTTAAAGAGATCCATTTCTTTTATAAAAGTCACGATACGTAGTATTAGAATGACCAACCCACCTTCCTTTTCAAAATCAAGTAACAACATTCTTTTCCTAAGTTCGGTTTGCCTAGTTTCATTACTCAAGCTTCTCATTTTCAAATGGTTTCATAGTTCCCAAACTTAATCACTTGATTCCTTTTTAGAACAATTGAGTAACATATGTCATATCACGTGAGTAGTTTATTCTTGTTTATAACGATCTTATTACGACCGTGATCTAGAAAATGTAATATCATTTTGTCTCATCTTAGCTTCATGCGGATGGAGGTTTCTCTTGGTTTTAATACAACACATCATTATTGATACATTTTCCTTTATTAGCTGCGGTGGTGCTGTCGATACACATTACGATTCGAAATCGGTAAAACATTATCCCTTTAAAAACCAAGTACTCATTACTCACGAATGAGGTTTCACAAACATCCTCATTAAAACAAATAAGTTAAGTCTCTTATCTTATAAGATCAAGTCTCTTAACTTCTAACATCGGTAAACCATTTTCTTACCTACATAAAGGTTATAACCAACTTCCCATAAAGCCGTTATAACACTTTATGTTTTACAACAATCAAATACAATTAACACGTATCGTCTACCGTACTACATAGTTCACACATATCATGCTAGAAGAGATGGGAAGAGGTCCACATACCTGCGACGATTTATCGACAATAAGCAAAATGCTCCAAGTACTACAAACTTGCTAGCCCTTTCCACTCCTCGAGTAGAATCGCTACTCTTGTACTTTCACCTATAAAGGTCAAGCGTCTATTAACCCCAAAACACAAGTTTCTATCTTTCTATAGAAAATTCGAAGACCTCCCACGCAACAACGTAAATCTCCTCTCTATCGAGGCTACGAAGCCAACCGGGGGTATACACGCGTCTAACAGGGCGTGTACAATTCTACTCGATAATACTACAGTCTCTCCAATCTGATCCATGTAATCTGATTCAGTTCTTTATTCTTCAGGCTTAAGTCAAAAGACATTGCCGAATACTAAGTAGTTCCATATATAGCATACTTCAACCAAACATGTAATTTCTAATTACAATAGAGGGACAAGATAATTACCTCGATAAGCCCAAAATTATCCGAGTTTTAATGTCGCTCCTGAGCAAGGTTTAGCTCCACTCCGTGCGCTCCAAACCACTCCAAACAACCCTTAGAAGTTCTAACCAACTTCTACTCAAATACTTCAACCAACTATGAAGATTTCCTTAGGGTTTCGGTTTGAGACTAAAAAGGACAAAAGGTAGTATTTCCGGACTCTACGTAAAGAGGTATCTTTGGAATACTACAAGGTACAAGGCTAAGGTATTTTGGGCATTATAACAATACTAGGAGAGTATTTCTATACCACAACAAGGGGTATTATACGAAAACAACTAGGCTAGGGGTGCCCGGCTGAACCTCATGAGGAGGAGAGACCTGCGCCAAAGGCCACTTTCGAGGAGAGGAGCTCTTGGACGAGAGTCAACAAGAGGAGGAGGAGGATTCAAGACTTGGAAACATTTGTGGATGAATGAAGTCTTCACAAGGGGTATTTATAGCAAACCCAATGCCAACGATGGCCAAGATCGAGCCATGTGCGAGGAAAGTGTAAGGCCTTGATCAAGCCAAGTGCACTAACCCTACTCCACAAAACATGGCACAAGACAAGCCACAAAACAAGGCCAAAACAAGGCACAAAACAAGGAACCAATAGGGCCAAGCGTGAGCCACAAAGACAATCGATTCGTGAACGATGCGTCGGCGGGCGCGCGAAACTTCGATGTGAGGGTGACACATGTCACCCTCGTTGGTCCAAAATGTTTCGTCTCTCGGAAAAATCCGTAAAAATTAAAAAGGACATAGCGGAATTTTCCCTACGAAGGCGTGGAAAGCGTTTAGTCGGAAAGCGACTACGAGTCGGCGCGTGCCCAAATGTAACCGGCGAAGCCACGCAGGCGGGGTGACACGTGTCACCCTCCTATTGGCCCTCAAAGCGTCTTTGAAAAAATATCCACAATGGCCAAAATCTCGAAAACAAAGTGGGCCACAAGCCGTAAATTTCTCAGTGGGCCCACGTGACCATTTCAGAAAATAAAATTCCATAATTCTAATATAATCTATGAAGTCCAAATACCAAATGGGAATCCAATTCCCATTAACGAACCTTTTCTTCACAAATAACAGGAAACTTTTAAAGCGAAAACTCACATCTTCTTTCTTTTCAAAATTTTCTGCGTACTCTGCGTGCGTCCTCACATACATACCTGCAACTACGGTATAACATTCTCCCTCCTTAGAAACATTCGTCCGAATGTTCCTTCTCAAGTCGAATAACGATAAAGTTCCTCTAACGAGTTGCGATGCCAACGGCAGCGCGAAATAACATCGTCCTCTTCTTTCCTTACTCGTCGTGCCCTTCTCGAACGCTTGAACTCTCCCATTACGCACCATACTTGGTCATTACTCGTTCGAAAATCTGCGAGTCACTACCTCCAAACTTGGTCATCTTACTAACCTCAAACTTCTTTAAGGCCATTCCGGCCTTTACGAACCGCACGGTCGAACGCGTCCACGAACTCATACGATGATCATACAAACTTGGGCCTAGCATCCTCGTGACCCTACCACTGGCGGGACCACGAACTGACCCCACCCCAAACCGGGTTCTGGGTTGACCCGCAAATGGTCCTCAACCCGACGACCGCGCCAAACTCTTGTTCCCGATCCGGAACAATCTTACTAATTCACATCATGAAAGCTACCACTTCCATCTCACACTACCGCGGACTTATCACACAAATAAATCCCACGTACTACTACTCGATAAGGTCAAAATAAATCTTTAACTCAAGACGACCTTACCCCAAGGTCTCGATCGTGACATAGTCTAAGGTTACACTTACCATGCCCATCACGTATCCTTCCAACTAACCATGCATTTTAACTCACACAATCACAATGCTATCCGTACATAGCACACAATAATGAGATCATCATAACAAGCATACCAAAACTCTAGAGGTTAAGGATATACACGAAGCTACCGCTCCACTCTAATCATAGGCACGCCTGCAGCAGTATAGAAGGTGATAAACCAGCCCACAGATCACGAAGGTGAGTCGTAACATCCGTGCTACCCTTGGTGAGACAGTTCCTCGCAAAATGGCCTGGCGCATGCAAAACAAACTCCCAATCTAGCACGACACTCTCCAAAATGGAGTCTACCACGATGGTCACAACGAGGTAGGGGTGGCTTGGTGGTTAACACGCTCTGCCGAAAATCTGAACCTCGGAGCCACGACACGCTCACGAAGGCGGTGGAGGACCACTCTGCACGGTGGGGGTATATAACTAACTTCTTCTGGCGGTCCGCCTCGAAAGCCACCAAGGACCTGCCGTCTGGCCTCTTCTGTGATCCGGTCGTTCCGTCGACCCTCCGTGCCTCGCATCTGGTGCGTGAGCTGCGTGCGGGCAATGTCCATGCCGGTGAAGAAACACCGCGCCAAGATTCGGCCATATAATCATCAAGCGGTGGCGTAGCGATGCACCTATCCTCCATATCTCTGCTAAGCGCAGGGACATATCGAGCTAAAGAATCGAACTCGACATTGTACTCACGACGGTGCGCCTCTCTGTCTCGATAACAAAAATCGCCGGCCCGTGCCCTCGCCATCTGCGGAGGCGAAGTGCGTGAGAAAAGCCCCGAAAACTCATCCCATCTGCTGGAGTGCATGCTCTCCCGGGAAAGCTCCCATGAATCAAACCAATCATTGCGGTATCACGCGGCCGATGCGAACCAAAGGTCATGAACTTCGGTTTACGAAGCCTTGATCACCGCGTGATCCGGTCAGCTGCGGATGAACTCTGCGGATCATCCTCGAGCCTCGACCGTAAAACTCTGGGCTACAACTCGAGAAAGTCCGTAGCCTCAAACTATCGCTCGGGGTGAACGGCTGGTGCTCTGGGCTGAGCTGCTGCGTCGGCCTATCTCATATCGGCCACGACCACGGCGGCAAGTGAACCATCTCGCGTAACCCGTCTCCTCGCCCGGTGTGGGGTGGAGGCTCAGTGCTGCGGTCTCGGCAGCCATTGCTGCGACTCTAACCTCTGCTGAAATTTGGCGGCGTCCTGAAACTTCGCCGTCGAAGCACATCTCAGTCTTGGCCGGGCTGCGCCTCGAACTCCTCTGTATCTCACTAGCGACTCCTCGGCTGCCTTGCCCCCGGGCTCTGGTTGCACTGCGGAGGCATAAGCGGTAAAGCGAGATACGTCGGAGGGTCGACTTACAACACGGCTCTAAGGCACGATCTCGGGAATGAGAAGAATGGAAACCAATCCTAAATGTCCTATAGCCTCACGATTATAGATGTGGTGCACAACACGATAATCAAGACTCTACTAGACACGGTGCGTAGACACTTTCAGAGGATTAATCGCTCGATACCACTTTTGTAACGACCCGTTCGGGGCGTTCGTGCCTTACCGGGCACCCTAGCGATACATACATCGAGAGAAAAATCAGCGGAACATAAAACATGAGTCATTATACAAGAGATATAATAAATAAGCAGGCCAACCAAGCGGTTGCCTTCGGTATATACATAAAACACGAGCTGTTTAATCCTTTACAACCACCTTACAACAGGACTACGGACCTCTAAGATATACTGACTATGACGGACGGGGCCCGCCACACGAATGTACAAGAACCTACAACTCAGGGAACACCTACCAAAGATAAGCCTCGGAGAAAGCGGAGCTTCAATCTGTTGTTGTGATCCTATGGCGAGGATCCACGGCCGATGTACCTCTACTGCGGCATGACGCGGCCCCGAGAAGTCGATCTAACGGTACCAAGTATGTGAAAGCTATGCAATCGTAAATGAAATCATACTAGTCTATATAAAGCGGGAGACATGTATGATAACCAAACTACGATTCACAACATAAAGCGATCATCACTCGATATAACTATGGGTCTCACGCCCACAACATCAATCGAGTTCGCGTTATGGCGCATGCCCGGAATCTTGCATCGGTGTAGACATGTCCATGATGCAACAATAATACCAATGTCCCATGGCCACATGCCCCGAGTGCGCCGGTGTAGACATGTCCATGTGACCTCAACAACAAGACAACAATCCAAATGGAAGCATACGTGCGCTACGCGTCGTGTCGGTATGTCCAAAGGAAACAATAAGACAACTTTCCAAATGGACGCATGCGTGCGCTACGCATCGTGTCGATATGTCCAAAAGGAAATCCTGGCGATAATCGAAATGGAAACATGCGTGCGCTACGCGTCGTGTCGATATATCCAAAGCGATTAACCACAAGACCTTAACCAAAATGGAAGCATACGTGCGCTACGCATCGTGTCGGTATGTCCAAAGTGATTAACAACAATAATACTATCAGCGAGGCGTGCGTGGAATTTCTCGTCGCTGTGACGCGTCAAGTAAGTTCTCAACAAGTCAACCGACCTCCATCGAGAGACGGTAACACGTAAATACAACGCTTTGCAACAAAGGTTATCACAATAAGCATAGCCAAGCTTACACAACAAGCATAGGCAAGTTTCACAACAACACAAAGTACTTTCATTTTATACCAAAGTCGGGTTTTAACCCCAGTACTACATACGTAAGTTCTTTTAAAAGAGATCCATTTCTTTTATAAAAGTCACCCGATACCCGTAGTATTAGAATGACCAACCCACCTTCCTTTTCAAAATCAAGTAACAACATTCTTTTCCTAAGTTCCGGTTGCCTAGTTTCATTACTCAAGCTTCATTTTCAAATGGTTTCATAGTTCCCCAAACTTAATCACTTGATTCCTTTTAGAACAATTGAGTAACATATGTCATATCGTGAGTAGTTTATTCTTGTTTATAACGATCTTATTACAAGCCATGATCTAGAAAATGTAATATCATTTTGTCGTCTTAGCTTCTATGCGGATGGAGGTTTCTCGGTTTTAATACAACACATCATTATTCATACATTTTCCTTTATTAACGCTGCGGTGATGCAGCCGATACACATTCGATTCGAAATCGGTAAAACATTATCCCTTTAAAACCAAGTACTCATTACTCACGAATGAGGTTTCACACAAACATCCTCATTAAAACAAATAAGTTAAGTCTCTTATCTTATAAGATCAAGTCTCTTAACTTCTAACATCAGTAAAAACCATTTTCTACCTACATAAAGCTGTTATAACCAACTTCCCATAAAGCCGTTATAACACTTTATGTTTTACAACAATCAAATACAATTAACACATGTACGTCTACCGTACTACATAGTTCACACATATCATGCTAGAAGAGATGGGAAGAGGTCCACATACCTCGCGACGATTTATCGACAATAAGCAAAATGCTCCAAGTACTACAAACTTGCTAGCCCTTTCCACTCCTCGAGTAGAATACGCTACTCTTAGTACTTTCACCTATAAAGGTCAAAACGTCTATTAACCCCAAAACACAAGTTTCTATCTTTCTATAGAAAATTCGCACACCTCTCCCCGCAGCGTAAATCTCCTCTCTATCGAGGCCGGCTACCAAGCCAACGGGGGTATACACGTCTAACCGGGCGTGTACAATTCTACTCGATACTACACAAGTCTCTTTGCAATACACCCCATGTAAATACGATTCAGTTCTTTATTCTTGGGCTTAAGTCAAAAGACATTGCGAATACTAAGTAGTTCCATATATAGCATACTTGACCAAACATGTAATTTCTAATTCTGATAGAGGGACAAGATAATTACCTCGATAAGCCCAAAATTATCCGAGTTTAATGTCGCTCCTGAGCAAGGTTTAGCTCCACTCCGTGCGCTCCAAACCACTCCAAACAACCCTTAGAAGTTCTAACCAACTTCTACTCAAATACTTCAACCAACTATGAAGATTTCCTTAGGGTTTGGTTTGAGACTAAAAGGACAAAAGGTAGTATTTCCGGACTCTACGTAAAGAGGTATCTTTGGAATACTACAAGGTACAAGGCTAAGGTATTTTGGGCATTATAACAATACTAGGAGAGTATTTCTATACCACAACAAGGGGTATTATACGAAAACAACTAGGCTAGGGGTACCCAGCTTAGACCTCATGAGGAGGAGACCTGCGCCAAAGGCCACTTTCAAGGAGAGGAGCTCTTGGGCGAGTCAACAAGAGGAGGAGGGATTCAAGACTTGGAAACATTTGTGGATGAATGAAGTCTTCACAAAGGGGGTATTTATAGCAAACCCAAATGCCAACGATGGCCAAGATCGAGCCATGTGCAAGGCAAGTGTAAGGCCTTGATCAAGCCAAGTGCACCCTAACCCTACTCCACAAAACATGGCACAAGACAAGCCACAAAACAAGGCCAAAACAAGGCACAAAACAAGGAACCAATAGGGCCAAGCGTGAGCCACAAAGACAATCCATTCGTGAACGAATCGTCCGGCGGGCGCCCACAGCTTCGATGTGAGGGTGACACATGTCACCCTCCGCTGGTCCAAAATGTTTCGTCTCTCGGAAAAATCCGCAAAAATTAAAAAGGACATAGCGGAATTTTCCTACGAAAGTGGAAAGCGTTTCGTCGGAAAACGACTTGCAGTCGGCTTGTGCCCAAATGTAACCGGCCAAGCCACTGGCGGGGTGACACGTGTCACCCTCCTATGGCCCTCAAAACGTCTTCGAAAAAATATCCACAATGGCCAAAATCTCGAAAACAAAGTGGGCCCTACAAATCAGTAAATTTCTCCGTGGCCCCACGTGACCATTTCCAAAATAAAATTCCATAATTCTAATATAATCTATGAAGTCCAAATACCAAACTGGAATCAATTCCCATTAACGAACCTTTTTCTTCACAAATAACAGGAAACTTTTCCGCGAAAACTCATCTTTCTTTCTTTTCAAAATTTTCTGCGTACTTTCAAATGCGTCGTCCTCACATACATACCTGCAACTACGGGTATAACGATAAAGTACTTAAGTGAAATCAAAGTATTTAAAGCCATTACAAATACAATCGGTTCAATTGCACATAGTGCCACAACATAAGCAGAGCAACGTAGATATCTTATGCGGTCTTTCCTAGGCGCGAATGATCGAGCAAGGCCAATCGCCCATAGTATCATGATGCGTGCCTAGTCTGGACTTCCGCGCGATCCGCATAGGTCACACACGACCGCGTGAGGTATTCCTCGCATCGGGGTAGCTAACCCCTGCACTCTCCTCGACTCCCGATCCGCATAGTCTCAATAGCCGCGTAGTCACGCATCGCATGGGCATCCCCGCGTCGGGCTAAAACACCGAATGATCAATCCTGGAGCTCCGCAGCTCGCGATAGTCTCACAGACCGCATAGGCCGTATAGACCGCATCAAGGGTGGCAAGCCACCGGTATAACCATCGAGGGTAGGTGATATAATAACAGTATAACTGACTTACCGTCTAGCAACGTAAGCACAACAAGAATGTCCCCTTTCACAACATCACAAGACACTAACACACATAGCATCATAGTATGTCTATTTATCAAACAATCTTACTACACCTTACAGAAATCAATACAAGGTTTTTATAAGCAATTAAGTAAACATTTCTTTTTATCTTCTTAAGTTGTTATACCTAACTTCCCATAAAACTAGTATAACTCTTAAGCTTCTGTTTAAAAACCAACTGTTTCTCTTCTGTTAAAAATGATTCAGTATTCTTTTGAAATGCCTCAAGGTCTTTTATTTATTCAGGCTTAAGTCAAGAGACATTGTCGTAGTTATTATTCAGGCTTAAGTCAAAAGACATTACCGTAGTTATTATTCAGTTAACACTCGTACGTCTACCGTACTATATATATATATTTAAAATATCATGCTCAATAGTGTAGGAAGAATCACATACCTTCTCGGTGAAATCCACCTGCCAAGTCGAATATGTCGTGCGCAGAGAATCAGCCTATAATAGTCAAATACGTCTATCAACGTCTAGACTATTCTGTAAACAGTTCTAAGCAGAGGGTTCTATATTCTACGAAAAGTCGGGCAGCACTTCCCTACCCGGTGAGCTACTCAAGTCTACTGTGAAAACAGTCCTATGTAAGTACAGTTCTATTATTCTTCTTTTAAACCCTTCTACTGTGATAACAGTTCAATTCTATTCTGTAATATCCTTCTAAGTATTTATACTTATTCCTATACTCTACAGTATGTATTCTCTAATTACAAAAGAAGGATAAGTTTATTTACCTCGGTAAGCCCAATAATATCCTAGATAAAAGTCGGTCCTGAGCAAGGTTTAGCTCCTAATTTGTACGCTCCGATAGCTCCAAGAACCCTTAGAAGTTCCCAACAACTTCTAATAAGATACTATAAGGGAATTGGGCTAGGGTATTTGGAAGACAACTTTTCTACCAAGGGAGGGGGTAGTGTTTCGGCTAGGGCTTCTTTAGAGGGGGGGGGGGGTATTCGGCCAAGGCCTTCTCAAGGGGGGGAAAAGAGGAGGCTTGGACGAAAGGCTTAGAGAGAGGGGGAGGGATTTTTCAAGACTTGGAAATGATTTGTGGATGAAGAACTCTTCATCTTAAGGGGGGTATTTATAGGTCAAGAAGTGGCCAACCAATGGCCAAGATGATGCCAAGTGCAAGGCAAGTGTAGGGTGAAGATTTAGGCAAGTGTCCTTATCCATCTACTACACAAAATATCCTACCAACTCCTTGACTTGTGCAAAGGCACAAAAAACGTGCCAAACAATAGCCCAATTGTCGTCCAATGAGGGTGACAAGTGTCACCCTCCCGTTGGTCCAAAATGTTTCGTCTCTCGGAAAAATCCGCAAAAATTATAAATGATATAGCCGGAATTTACCCTACGCGAGTTTAGTAAAACGTTTCGTCGAAAAACGATTCTTTTCGAGTGTTGTGCACAAACTTTTTCGTCCAAGGTCTTTAACTTAGGCTAACTTTTGTACGTACACCCTCACGTACATACTCTGGAAATACGGGGTATAACATTCTCCCCTCCTTAGAAACATTCGTCCCGAATGTTCCTTCCCAAGACATTTAACGATAAGGTTCTTCATAACATAAACAGTTTGCAAATGCCACATACGGCCACAAAACAACACTTAGGCATATATGACAATTTAAAATTTACAAGTAGGAAAGTGAATTACCTGGAGGTGTGGGGAATAGGTGAGATACTTCGCCTCATGTCCTCCTCGCCTTCCCACGTCATCTCCTCCTCGAGCTCGTTCGCCACAAGACTTTGTGGAAGCCACGTCCTTCGTCGCAGACGCCTAACTCGACGATCGACTATCGCTATGGAATCTCCTCATACGATAACCCCTCGGTCACTGGACATCGTCAATCGGGTGTACCTAGATGGATCCGATACATCTCCTCAGCATAGAAACGTGGAACACCGGATGCACTGCCTCCAGATCGGACGGCAAATCCAACTCGTAGGCAACCTTGCCTACCCTGCGGACAATCTGATAGGGCCCAATGTACCTTGGGCTGAGTTTCCCTTTCTTCCCGAATCTCATCACACCCTTCATGGGTGACACCTTCAGGAAAACCCAATCATCAACCTCGAACTCCAGATGCCGACGATGATGATCTACATATGACTGCCGACTCGAGTGCCGTGACCTCTCTGGATAAGCTTCACCTTATCCATCGCTGCACCAAATCGGTCCACTAACTGCACCTCGCCCACATCGAACCAGCCTATCGGCGATCTGCACTTCCTCCCATACAAAGCCTCATAAGGCGCCATCTGAATACTGGAGTGGTAGCTATTATTGTATGCAAACTCAACTAGAGGCAAATGATCCTCCCAGCTACCCCTGAAGTCGATAACACAGGCCCGTAGCATATCCTCAAGAGTCTGGATAGTGCGCTCGGCTTGTCCGTCTGTCTGTGGATGGAATGCAGTACTCAGGCTCACCTGCGTCCCTAAACCCTTCTGGAAAGACCTCCAGAAGTTAGCCGTAAACTGGGCTCATCTGTCTGATATGATCGAAATAGGGACTCCATGCAGTTTGACGATCTCTCGGATGTAAAGTCTGGCATAATCCTCAGCCGAAAAAGTCGTCCTGACGGGAAGAAAGTGGGCTGATTTCGTCAGCCTGTCGACGATAACCCATATAGAATCATGTCTCCTCTGAGTGCGAGGTAATCCTGTGATGAAGTCCATGTTGATTACCTCCCACTTCCAGGTCGGGATCTCTATCGTCTGTAACAAACCACGGGCCTCGGTGCTCTACCTTCACTGCGACAACACGGGCCGAGCTACGAACTCGCAACGTCCTCTTCAAGCCATCCCACCAATATCTGGATCTAAGGTCGTGGTACATCTTGGTCGACCACGGATGGATGAGTAACGCTTGTGTGTGCTTCCCAGAACCTGCCGAAGTCTGAAACATCCGGAACACACAACTCCCTCAAACCTTAGCACCCCATCGTGCTACCTCAAAGGACCCTTGCCCTCACGAAGAGTCGTATCACGATGCGAATCAAAACGGGTCCTCAACCGTTGCCTCTTCACCTCGCCGGCGATGGAAGACTCGGCAACCTCTCGAACTCGAACTCATCGCTATCGGAATCAATCAAGCGGACACCAAGGCTCGCTGGCGATGCAAATCACGAACCATGCCCCTCCTCTCCGGCTGCACCTCTGATAGACTACCCATGGACCTACGACTAAGGGCATCTGCCACAACATTGGCCTTGCCCGGGTGGTACAGGATGTCAACTTCATAATCTTTGAGCAGCTCTCACCACCGTCTGCGCCGTAAGTTCAGCTCTGCCGTGAAGATATCTGGAGGCTCTTGTGGTGCGTATAAATATCCACATGAACCCATACAAATAGTGCCTCCAGATCTTCAAAGCGTGAATCACCGCCGACTCCAAATCATGGGTGGGGTAGTTCCTCTCGTGTTTCTTCACCGTCGGGATGCATACGCTATAACCTTGCCTGCTGCATCAACACACATCCCAACCCGATGCTCGACGATCACAATACACGACATAACCGTGCGGACCCTCCGGAAGAAGTAAACGAGGCGGTCGCCGGTCTCTCGCCAAGAATGGAAACCCCGCCACAAGCATCAGTCCATCGGAACTTAGCGCCGAGTCACCTAGTCAATGGTGCAAAGATAGAAGCAAACTTCTCCACGAACCGACGATAATAGCTCGAGGCCCGAAATGCGAACCTGCAGCCGGAGTAGTAGGTCGAGGCCAACTCATCGCGCTCGATCTTGGCGTATCCACCGAATACCATCGGCCCACAATATGCCCAAGAAAAGCCACGGTTAACCAAAACTCACATTTGGAAAACTTGGCGTATAACTAGTCGGAAGCTTCGGCCGTCGCCGAATGCTCGCATGCTCTCGCTCGGCGAGAATAAACCATGATATCATCGATGAACACTATCACAAGCGTGTTCAAAATGGTTTGAACACTCGGTTCATCAAATCCATGAATACGCGGAGCATTGGTCAACCCAAAAGACATGACCACGAACTCATAATGCGTCTGGGTCCGAATGCGATCCTAGGGACATCCGCCTCTCGACTCGTGCACTGATGATAGCCCGGTGCAGATCAATCTTGGAGAAACATCTCGCACGCACCTCGGGTCGAACAAATCATCAATCACGGGAAGGGTATCGTTCTTAATGGTCACCTTGTTGGTGCGTAATCAACACACGTGCGCGGCGTCGTCCTTCTTCTTCACGAACAATACGCGCTCCCGGGGAGAAACACTAGGCTGATGAAGTCCTTCTCGGCAAATCTCTAAAGCGGTCCTTGACTTTCTCAACTTCGGTAGGTGCCATTACGTATGGCGGAATGGAAATAGGTCGAGTGTCCGCAACACATCTACAAAACTCGATCTCCTCTCGGGAGGATACGGGAGGTCGTCTGGAAACACGTGCGGGAACTCTCGACTCTCGGAATCGAAAATCTGGTACCGCGACCTCGATTATCAAACACGAACGAGATGGTAGGTGTACCGCCTGCGCACCATCTTCCAGCCTTGAGGTAGGAAATAAACCTACCCTCGGCGTCATGGTGTTCCTCCCACTCAACAACCGGCTCCTCAGGAAACTGGAACCGTACTACTCTCTCCCTGCAGTCTACATGGGCGTAGGAAGAAGCTAGCCAATCCATACCAATGATCACGTCGAAATCAGTCATATCCAACTCTATCAAGTCGGCTAGGGTCTGACGACTGTATATGGTCACTGGACAAGCTCTATATACCCGCCGAGCTACCACCGAATCACCCACTGGCGTAGCTACCTCGAAAGGGTCTATGGACTCAGGCTCTATCCCTATCCTACTAGCAACAAGGGGAGATATATAGGACAGAGTAGAACCCGGATCTATCAATGCATACACATCATAATCGGAGACTGATAAAGTACCTGTGACGACATCAGGTGAGGCCTCCTGATCCTGCCGGCTGGACAAGGCATAAATGCGGTTCTGAGGACCGCTAGAACTGGGACCTGCGCCACGACCTCTACCGCGACCTGCTGGCCCATGAGTACCCTGCCCTCCGGGGCGAGTAACTGTAGGAGATGATGAAGCGGCAACAGACCCTGTAGGCTGAGCCCTACCACCAGCGCCGCCCCCGGACGGACAAACTCTCGCAAAATGACCCTGCTGGCCACAAGTATAGCAAGCTCCCGGAGTAGTACTGCAACCCCCTGAATGGAACCTGCCACAGCGGACATCGAAGCGGACCTCGATCGGTTAGCACCGCGCTACCACGGAAATCCAGTCCGGGGCCTCGACCTACCCGAATACTGCGTCATCGACAATGATGTGGGAGTGCTCCGAGCCGGCTGGGGTGCAAATCGAGGCCGCTGAGCCGCCCACCGAGAACCACTAAAGAACCGGCCGCCCCGGCCTTCGATCTCGATACCTATCGACTCGTCGGTCTCTGCGCTCCTCACATCCGAGTGCATGAGCCTGCATACGGGTAATGTCCATGCCTGGCTGAAGAGACACACCCGCACAAGACTCGGTCATATAATCATCTAGCCCGGTGACGTAGCGATGCACCCTATCCTCCATATCTGCTACCAACGCAGGGACATATTGAGCCAAAGAATCGAACTCGACATTGTACTCCCTAACTGTACGTCCCCTCTGTCTCAGTAACAAAAACCTGTCGGCCCGTGCCCTCCTCATCTGTGGAGGCAAGAAGTGAGTAAGAAAGGCCTCCGAGAACTCGTCCCAAGTAGCTGGGGATGCGTGCTCTCCCCGGGATAACTCCCACGAATCAAACCAATCGACTGCGGTATCACGCAGCCGATGCGAACCAAAGATCACGGACTCGGTCTCCGACGCCCTGATCACTCTCATAATCCTCTGTAGCTGACGGATGAACTCCTGCGGATCATCCTCTGGTCTCGACCCGTAGAACTCTGGCGGGCTACAACTCAGGAAGTCCCGTAGCCTCAAACTATCTGCCCTCGGGTGAACCGCGGTGCAGTGGGCTGCTGCATCGGCTGTCGCCGTATGTTGCCCACGATCTGGCCAGCAACTGGGCCATCTCTCGGTAACCCATCTCATCCGCTTCAGGTTGTGGGGTGGAGTGCAGTCGTGGCCTCTCTTTGGCGGCATGGCGTCATGGAACTCGCCGTCTCGGGTATAGGCGGGCACGAGCCCTCGTAACTCTTGGCGTCCTACTAGCGGCTCCGCCGTTGCCTTGCCGCTGGGCGGGTTGCCTTACGTGGAGGCATAACATCATACGAGAAAGGAATACGTTAGAGGGTCCAACTTATAACACGACTCTAAGGCACGATCTCGAGTGAGAAGAATGAAACCAATCCTAAATATCCTATAGCTTCACGATTATTGGTGTGGTGCACAACACCGATAATCGACTTCTACTAGATACGGTGCGTAGACACTTTCAGGATTAATCGCTCGATACCACTTTTGTCACGACCGTTCGGGGCGTGATCGTGCCTTACCCGGGCACCCAAGTAGTCATACATCAGAGTAATCAGCGAAATATAAAAACAAGACATGAAACAGTTGTAAAATGAGACACAGTTTATCTGAAGAAAAGCTTGCCTTTCGGCATATATATATATAACCCAAGTTTTTGCAGTTACATCTCAACTGTACAATAGGACTACAGACCTCTAAGAAGATAAACAACTATGGCGGGACAGGGCCCCGCCATACCCTGAATGTACAAAACTATATACAACAACAGGGAGATCATACCCAAAAAATCGAGCCTCCGGAGAAGATGGAGCTCCTGACACCAAAGCAAAGAGATCCTAAGGATGTGGATCTAGCACCTGCTTGCCCTTAACTGCGGCAAGAACGCAGCCCCCCGAAGGAGGTCAGTACAACAGGTACCAAGTATGTGAAACTGTAAAGTACTTAAGTGAAATCAAAGTATTTAAAGCCATTACAAATACAATCAGTTCAATTGCACATAGTGCCACAACATAAGCAAGAGCAACATAGATATCAGAATCGGTCTTTCCTAGGCGCGAATGATCGAAGCAAGGCCAATCGCCTATAGTATCATGATGCGTGCCTAGTCCGGACTTCGCGATCCGCATAGGTCACACACGCACCGCATGAGGTATTCCTCGCATCGGGGTAGCTAACCCGGTACTCCTCGACTCGCGATCCGCATAGTCTCAATAGACCGCATAGTCACACAGCGCATAGGGCATCCCCCGCATCGGGCTAAAACACCCGGAATGATCAATCCTGGAGCTCCCGACTCGCATAGTCTCACAGACCGCGCCGTCGTATAGACCGCATCAAGGTGGCAAGCCCTCGGTATAACCGATCGAGGGTAGGTGATATAATAACAGTATAACTGACTTACCGTCTAGCAACGTAAGCACAACAAGAATGTCCCCTTTCACAACATCACAAGACACTAACACACATAGCATCATAGTATGTCTATTTATCAAACAATCTTACTACACCTTACAGAAATCAATACAAGGTTTTTATAAGCAATTAAGTAAACAGTTCTTTTTATCTTCTTAAGTGGTTATACCTAACTTCCCATAAAGCTAGTATAACTCTTAAGCTTTTGTTTAAAAACCAACTGTTTCTCTTCTGTTAAAAATGATTCAGTATTCTTTTGAAATGCCTCAAGATCTTTTATTTATTCAGGCTTAAGTCAAGAGACATTTCCGTAGTTATTATTCAGGCTTAAGTCAAAAGACATTGCCGTAGTTATTATTCAGTTAACACTCGTACGTCTACCGTACTATATATATATATTTAAAATATCATGCTCAAGAGTGTAGGAAGAATCACATACCTTCTCGGCGAAATCCACCTGCCAAGTCGAATATGTCGCGCGCAGAGAATCAACCTATAATAGTCAAATCGCCTATCAACGTCTGAACTATTCTCAAATGTGATTCTAGCGAGAGGTTCTATATTCTACGAAAAGTCGGGCAAGACTTCCCTACGGTGAGCTACTCAAGTCTCATGTGAAAACGATCCATGTAAGTCTGATTCTATTATTCTTCTTTTAAACCCTTCTACGTGATATGATTCAATTCTATTCTGTAATATCCTTCTAAGTATTTATACTTATTCCTATACTCTACAGTATGTATTCTCTAATTACAAAATAAGGATAAGTTTATTTACCTCGGTAAGCCCAATAATATCCTAGATAAAAGTCGGTCCTGAGCAAGGTTTAGCTCCTAATTTATGCGCTCAGATAGCTCAAGAACCCTTAGAAGTTCCCAACAACTTCTAATAAGATACTATAAGGGAATTGGGCTAGGGTATTTGGAAGACAACTTTTCTACCAAGGGAGGGGGTAGTGTTTCGGCTAGGGCTCCTTTAGAGGGTATTCGGCCAAGGCCTTCAAGGGGAAGAGGAGGCTTGGGCGAAAGGCTTAGAGAGAGGGAAGGGATTTTTCAAGACTTGAATGATTTGTGGATGAAGAACTCTTCATCTTAAGGGGTATTTATAGGTCAGTGGCCAACCAATGGCCAAGATGATGCCAAGTGCAAGGCAAGTGTAGGGTGAAGATTTAGGCAAGTGTCCTTATCCATCTACTACACAAAATATCCTACCAACTCCTTGACTTGTGCAAAGGCACAAAAAACGTGCCAAACAATAGCCCAATTGCCGTCCAATGAGGGTGACAAGTGTCACCCTCCCGTTGGTCCAAAATGTTTCGTCTCTCGGAAAAATCCGCAAAAATTATAAATGATATAGCCGGAATTTACCCTACGCGAGTTTAGTAAAACGTTTCGTCGAAAAACGATTCTTTTCGAGTGTTGTGCACAAACTTTTTCGTCCAAGGTCTTTAACTTAGGCTAACTTTTGTACGTACACCCTCACGTACATACTCTGGAAATACGGGGTATAACAGTGGTGATAGCTTTGTTGTGGTGCAAGTGTTTGATTTTGTGCTACCGTGTCTCTCGATGGAGGGCCGGCTATTTGATTGATTGTTGGATATACTGACGCGTTGGATGGTCCACGGGTATGCGTCCACTTTGAGTATTATCTGGTTATTTCTTTTGGACATACTGACACGATGGGTGGCCCACGAGTATGCGTCCACTTTGAGTATTATCTTGTTATTTTCCTTTGGACATACTGACACGATGGGTGGCCCACGGGTATGCGTCCAGTAGGATGGTTTCATGGCCATGCTTATACCGAGGTAAGATGCCGGGGCATGCGGTCATTGTGAGGGGTTAAATCCCCGGGTTATGTTATTAGTCCATGGACCGCTAATCCATGAAGCTTGTCGCGGTGACGAACAATCACGGGGTTGATTTGTACGTGTGGTTACAGGCACACTTTAGATACTTGTCCTGGTCATTTCTCGTGTATCGGCAGGCTCTGGTAGATAGCTTAAGATACTTGCCACGGTCATATCTCGTGAGACGGTAGGCTCTGGTACGCTAGCTTAAGATACTTGCCTCGGCCAGTTGCGTGGCTGGTTTGGATCTGGTAGTTGGCTTCCGTACTTGGCCCGTGAAGTTTTATGACTAGCCTTCGGATCTGGTAGTTGTCTACTGCCTTGGCGTCGGTTTAATGACGCAGGCAGGATCTAGTGTGCAGGTTCACATATGGGTGTTGTTTTACATCATGTACTGCCGGCAGTGAGGAATGGGTTCCACGGGCATGATTGATATTATGGGCGTGAGACCCATAGTTATGTGTGAGTGATTATTTTGAGGATATGCGTCCCCTTACTTGACATAACTGTTTACTTATTGCGAAATGATTTTATAAAATGATGAAATGTGATTTCATTCTGATATTTTGATTTCACATACTTGGTACTGTTATCGACCTCTCCCGCTGCGTTCATCCGCAGTAGAGGTACACCATTGTTGATCTCGCTCATAGGATCGCGATTCGGCGTTTGGGAAGCTCCGTTTCTCGGAGGCTTATCTTTTAGTATAGTCACTTCGTAGAGTACTTGTACATTCGGGGGTATGGCGGGGCCTGTCGTCATAGTTGTTGTTACATTCTTAGAAGTCCGTGAAATCTTGTTGTGGCGGGGTTTGTAAAGGATTATGCTGTTCGGTTATATTGTATATACATGAAGGTGATCGTTTTGGTTAACCTGTTTTCTTATCTTGTATCTTGTTTCCTGTTTAAGTTTTTGTTTCCGCTGATTTTCTCTGATGTTGTATCACTAGGGTGCCCGGGGTAAGGCACCAGTCGCGGGCCCGAGGTCGGGTCGTGACAGGCGGGGCCTTATCCCATCATAGTTATTGTCTTACTCTTAGAGGTTTGTAGTCATGTATGGGTTGGACATGTATAATTGTAGTTCGTTTGGATATTTTTGTATACAATGTCAGCCTTGATGGCTTGCCTATTTTTATTATATGAGTTTTTCTTAAGCTTCCGCTGGTTATATGTGATGTGTGGGTATAAGGATGTCCATGTAGGGTACTAGTCGCGGCCCGTCGGTTCGGGTCGTGACACTCATTAAGGTCTGGTACGTTATACTTTCCTATAGAGCCTCGTCAAGGCCTGGTACGTTATAGTCATATACGGATCCCCGATAGGTCCTGGTACACTATTGATATTACTATATAATGCGAGCAGGGAACATGTAGGTACATCCTCAGATTTATCTTCGATCTCTCCGACATGTTTAGCTATTATGATTACAGTTTCAGTTCAGCTTTCAGTTATTTAGTTTTGCATATGCAGTACATCTATTCTTACTGATGTCCCTTTTTCTAGGGCATTGCATTTCATGTGTTCATGTCTTGAGAGAGAGATAGACAAACCTCCTCAGTAGGCATTGCCGAGCTCAGCTTGGTAAGCTTCAGGTCATTCAGAGATGTCAGGTCTAGATTATTGAGATATGTACAGAGATGATGGGTATCCTGACCATAGTATAGTTGTATTCTCTTTATAGACTTGCAGACGTGTCATGTGTGTATAGTACATCAGCATGGTGGCCTTGTCAGCCCTTGCATATATTTATTTTGGGTTCACTATTGTAGACATGTATGGTGGCCTTGTAAGTCTAATGTGTTATGATTAGTGTACATATTGCTTGTAAATCTCCAGAGCTCACGAGTTACAGATGATACGCTCGGGTCAAGTAAGGCACTGGGTGCCGACCACGCCCCCACCCCCTCCCTCCGAGGTTTGGGGTGTGATATTGGGGTTATGTTTTGTTGACTTAGACCTATTTATATTATATTTTGATATTATTTAAGTACCGTTTGGTGTTTATTTTTTATTTCCATAAATACATTCCTTTTTTACTTGTAAATGACATTAGGGTTTGTCTACGAGTTTTGAGTAGGTGCCCTCAAGGTACATATGGAATTTTGGATCGTGGCAACAGAACCCCCATGTATATAGTATATGTCAAACATGATTGATTTTGGAAACTTCTCTCACTGAGGTCAAGATCTTAAGTTACCTCGGTCAAAAGTAACTCTAGCTTTGTCAAATCGCTTTTCTCACTCTGAATCCTTCAAATAAGTTCGATCTATTCAAAAGAATACTCTACGAGGTTAGTCAAATCCATTGATATGAATTTTATTTTTTAGACACATTGAAAATCAAAGTCAACCTCAAAAAGTTAATTTTGAGCCTCGTGTTACCCAAAACCTTAATAAGTCTAAATCTTTTTAGTTTTCCAATCCGTGATCAAATCGACCTTCAAAACTCTAATTTTTTTTGTCTTAAATCTAAGGGAAATGCCCCAAATTCTACTCTTTGATTTCATGATTTGAGTGTTAAACTTAAAGGGAAAACTTTAAATCACTTACCCAAACTGTAAATTGTATTTTAAAGATTTTATGTTCAAACAAATGGACACATTTAAGAAGTTTGAATCTTAATTGGATAAAAAGTATTAGGTAAATTGGAGAGAATAACAAATCTACATAATTTCTTGCAATTTTAACCACGAAAAACTATATGTATAAATTAAGAGGTACACTAATTAAATTAGTCAGAGGAAAAAAGCTGAAATACCCATTTCTGCCAAAAGGAAAAAAAAAGGAAAAAAAAGAAAGGAGTACACCCTTTATGTCAGAAATGTCTAAAAAGGCGTAGCCAATAATAACTCCTTAGTCCTGTGATGGGAAAGAGAGAGCCCAACGATTCCATCACCACAGTCTTCACAAGACTGACACCAATAATAGCAAATAAATGGACATTTTGCAAACGCCAGTGCTCCAGAGATCATTGACTGGAGCACCTTTGACCAGTCCCTTTGCTATACCCTACACATATAATCTACATGTTCCTCACAAGTTATACTCACTACTCTATTTTCTAGCTAAATAAAATTACAAAGGTAGATTATTATTTTTTTTAATTTTTTTTTTTGATAATCTAGGTCTCGGAATGGCTTTCGTACCCCATATCGCTAGTACCTGCACACGTACTCAAAGGAAGATTATTGGTAGGCGTAAAAAAACAGATTAAGGCATATGTTGGTGGGATGCATTAGATAAAATCATGCATGTACTAGCTTTGTATACTAATAATGCATTGTTCGATACACTTTTTGATTTTATATATGCATTAGTTATACACTAATATGATACTATTATCCTATACATAATTAATGCATAGGAAATTATAGTATTAGCAATGCAATTGTTTTAATACAAATATAAGCATGATTAAAGATATAATTTCTAATGAAGTTCATCAAATAGTATAGTATGTAGGGTATTTTTATAAATAATCAATTACTTTTAGAAATTATACAATGCATGTTATTTCTAATACACCAAACCAAACGGTGGATAAAAAATAATCAATGCATAACTAATATCATCATTACTAACAGAGTCGTCTCAAATATTTTGAGGTCCTGTTCTAATTTATAAAAGTGGGCCCTTAATTGGGCTAAGACCTGCGAATTATGAATCTTTATAGTAAATTTTGGCTAATACTATTTAATAAAAAATGAAAAAAGGGGCCCTAAAATTTTGCATTCTTCGGGGAGCACTGTGCGGTAGCACACCTCGCACGGGTCCAAAGACAGCCCTAATTACTAATATCATCATTATTAATACAACATATTTAATCTTATTCATATACTTTACCATAAGTGTTTACTTGATAATGGTCGTGTGTGCTTATTTCAATAAATATCTACTTATCATTAAGCTTTAGACTATACCTGTCTAATGGATCGATCCGGACCGGACGTGGCAGAGTCTCGGGTTGAACCGATGTCCGGTCCGGTGTCTTCGCTTATCGGGCCTCTGGTCCGGTTCATTACCGATTTCGAAGACGCTTGAACCGGTTGAACCCGGGCCTACCGGTCCGATATTTTTATTTTTTTTTGTAAATTTCGAAAATCTAACTAAATTTAAATTAAATATGTAATATAATAATATAATATAGTTTATAACTTTATACTTTATAGTTAATTGTAGTTATATAAACTATATTAATTTTTTTTATTCCGAAAATTTATTAATTTATTAAATTAGTAGACATAAGATAAGTTAACAAATAACAACTAAAGAGATAATAAAATAAAAACTAATGATAAGATGTAAACTTTTGAACTTTCATTATTCATAATGTTAATTGTTAATAAGAGTACATAATGAAGTAATAATAATTGTTATTTACATCTTTCTTGCAAGTTCTTCGTAATTCATAGGTTGTTACGAAGAACTTGATACTAATTTAGCTAAATTATATACTCCATATTTAGAGGACATTATGTAAACCCTAAACCCTAACACAAGCAAGCATAACTCGAAATTGTGATGAGATGCAGAGTTATTTGCAAAAGACAACAGAGCCGAAAAGCAACCATGTGACGCGCCCGTGGCATCCCACCTCATCACACATACAATACATATATATATATATATATATATATATATATATCTCATGCCCATAGAATCCCTCATCTCGGGTACATGACTTCATGGAGAGCTAATCCATGGAGTAATAATCGTATATAACATGCCCGTGGAATCCCTCATCTCGGGTACATGTCTTCATGGAGAGCTAATCCATGGAGTAATAGTACATAACATGGTCGCATACCCCGGAATCCCTCATCGTATAAGCATGGCCATGGGGTAATAATCATATATAACATGCCCGTGGAATCTCTCATCTCGGGTACATGTCTTCATGAGGAGCTAGTCCATGGAGTAATAATCGTACATAACATGGTCGCATGCTCCGGAATCCCTCATCGTATAAGTGTTACACCCCGTAATACCAGGGCTACTAATTGAGAACGTGATTAAGAATTTAAGATTTGAATTTTGGAAGGAAAGAATAATTACATTTTCTTAAGGAAAATTTCGGGAAAAAAATGTGACGACGGAAAAATTATTAACTTGGAGTATAATACTTCTAATTGGATTTATGGACTTAGTATTGGATTATAAGGTGTTGGAATTGATAATATGGGGTCCGCCGATAATTTCACAATTTCGCGGGGACTTTCGAAAAATTATAATATTTTGGACCAATCGGAGGGCGACACGTGGCACCCCTCCACTTGTCTTGCTAAGATGACAACAAATTAGATATTTTGAGAGGGGACAAGTGGACATGTGTTACACCCCGTAGTTCCAGGGTATGTATGTGAGGACATACGTACGAGAATACGACAGTAATATTGGAAAGAAAGAAAGGTGTGATTTTTCGACGGAAAAGTTTCCGGGTTTTGTGAGGAAAAAGGTTCGTTAGTGGGAATTGGATTCCCAGATTTGGTATTCGGACTTTTTGGAATATTTAAGAATTATGGAATTATATTTCCGGAATTAGTCACGTGGGGCCCACAGGAGGAATTTACGGTTTGAGGGGCCCACTTTATTTTTGGATTTTTGGCATTACGGATTTTTCCGAGAGATGAAATATTTTGGACCAATAGGAGGGCGACATGTGTCACCCTTAGGTGACATTGGTTGGACGAAATGGTGGGCAAGTGGCCAAGTCATTAAGTCAAGTCTTGCAAGATATTTCTTTGGGATAGTGGGAGTAGGTTTGGACGTTTTTTGTGGGGCAAGTGGAGGCCTTGTTGGACGTTTTTCTTGAGCAAGTGGATGGCCACATGTCTCTTTGTTGTGGGGGACATATGTCCCAAGGTTGTGGTGGACATATGTTGTTATACCCCGTATTTCCAGAGTATGTACGTGAGGACGTACGTACAAAAGTTTAGCCTTAGTTAGACACTTTGGACGAAAATATTGTGCACACCTATCAAAAAGAATCATTTTCCGACGAAACGTTTTACAAAACTTGCGTAGGGAAAATTCCGGCTATGTCATTTATATTTTGTGCGGATTTTTCCGAGAGACGAAATACTTTGGACCAACGAGAGGGCGACACTTGTCACCCTCTAATCGCATGTGACGCGGTAATGGGACGAATTGGAGGTCTTGGAGTAGGTAGGATATTTGTGATATTTTGTGTGGTAGTTGGATAAGGTACACATGGATGAATCCTCACCCTACACTTGCATAGCACTTGGCTTCATCTTGGCCATTGGTTGGCCTATAAATACCCCCCTAACTTGAAGGTTTTATTCATCCACAAAATCATTTCTCCAAGTCTTGAAAATCTTTCCCCCTCTCTTGTAGTGTTTCGTCCAACACTCCCCCTCCCCCTTGAGAAGGCCCTAGCCGAAACACCTCTCCCCCCCTCTAGCCTAGTGGCTTCGGCCGAGTACACCCCCCCCCCCCCCCCTTGGTAGAAAATTGTCTTCCAAGTGTAGTTACTATTCCTAAATACCCTAGCCCAAATCCCTTATAGTATTTGAGTAGAAGTTGTTTAGAACTTCTAAGGGCTTCTTGGAGCTATCGGAGCGTGCAAATTAGGAGTTAAACCTTGCTCAGGATCGACATTTAACTTGGATAATTTTGGGCTTATCGAGGTAAATACTCTTGTCCTTCTATTGTAATTGGATATTACATATAAGAATAGTTAAGACTTGAGTATAAGATAGAAGGATATTAAAGAATAGAATCAACCGTAATCACAGTAGAAGGGTTTATGAAGAAGAGTTGAACCGCACTTACATGAAATTTGTATTTACAGACTTGAGTAGATTGACTGCAGGGAAGTGCTGCCCAATTTTCCGTAGAATAGAGAACACTCTGCTTAGACTAGTCTACAGAGTAGTCTAGACATTGATAGACGTATCTGACTATTATAGGTTGATTCTCTGCGCGCGACATATTCGACTTGGCAGGTGGATTTCGCCGAGAAGGTATGTGATTCTTCCTATACTCTTGAGCATGATATTTTAAAATATATATATAGTACGGTGACGACGTGAGTTAATCGGACGTAGTTTTACGGCAATGTCTTTTGACTTAAGCCCGAATAATAAGAACTGAAGTATTTCAAAAGAATTATGAATCATTTTTAAAAGAAGAGTAATACTTGATTTTTAAGCAAAGCTTAAGAGTTATACTAGCTTTATGGGAAGTTAGGTATAACGACTTAAGAAAGATAAAAGGAACGGTTTTACTTGTTTGTTTATGAAAATCTTGTATTGACTTCGCAAGTATAGTAAGATGGTTTGATAAGTAAACATGTTATGATACTACGGGTTAGTGTCTTGTGATGTTATTCTTGTTGTGCTTACATTGTTAAACGTTAAGACTGTTGTACTGTTATTATATCACATACCCCCCCTTGACTTATTATACCGAGGGCTTGC
The DNA here is from genome assembly GCA_029844215.1 of Przewalskia tangutica. Lineage (NCBI taxonomy): Eukaryota > Viridiplantae > Streptophyta > Magnoliopsida > Solanales > Solanaceae > Przewalskia > Przewalskia tangutica. The sequence goes on from CM056727.1 coordinate 75,779,777, forward strand.
CCCCCTTGATGCGGGTCTTTACGGCCTATGCGGTCTGTATGACTATGCGGAGTCGGGAGTTCCGTGATTGATCATTCCGGTGTTTTATCCCGACGCGGATGCCCTATGCGATGCAATGTGACTACGCGGTCTATTGAGACTATGCGATCGCGAGTCCAGGAGGTGCAGGGCTAGCTACCCCGATGCGAGGAATACCTCATGCGGGTGCATGTGTGACTATGCGATGCGGGAAGTCGAGATTAGGCACGCATAATGATACTATGGGCGATCGGCCTTGCTTCGATCATTCGCGCCTAGATAAGACCGATTACATTATTCTATTTTGCTCTTGTTTATGTTGTGGCACTATGTGCATTGAACTAGTTGTATTTGCAAATGGTTTTAAATACTTTGATTTTACTTGATTTTCTGATTTCGCATACTTGGTACTGTTATCGACCTCCTTGGGTGCGTTCATCATGCGGTAAGGGCAAACAGTGCTAGATCTGCATCCTTAGGATCTTTGCTTTGGTGTCGTGAGCTCCATCTTCTCCGAGGCTCGACTTTTGGTATGGTTCTCACGATGTTGTAGATATATGTACATTCAGGTATGGCGGGGCCCTGTCCGCCATAGTTGTTTACATTCCTGCAGAGTCCGTCCAGAGTCATATTGTAAAGTTGGGATGTAACTGTTCACTCTTTATATATATATGCCGAAAGGCGACATTTTCTCAGATATAAACTGTGTCTCAATTTACATTTGTTTCATGTCTTTGTTTTTATATTCCGTTGATTACTCTGATGTATGACTACTTGGGTGCCCGGGTAAGGCACCAGTCACTGGCCACGGAACGGGTCGTGACAAAAGTGGTATCAGAGCAGTTAATCCTCGGAAAGTGTCTACAGACCGTATCTAGTAGAGTCTTTATTATCGGTATGTTGTGCACCATACCAATAATCAGGAGGCTATAGGATATTTAGGATTGGTTTCCATTCTTCTCACTCTGAGATCGTGCTTTAGAGCTGTGTTATAAGTTGGACCCCTCTAACGTATTCCTTTTCTGTAGCAGTTATGTCTCCACGTAAGGCAACCCGCCCGTAAGGCGCAAGGAGCCGCTAGTAGGACACCGAGTCACGAGGCTCGTGCCCGCCTATACCAGACGGCGAGTTCCATGACGCCGCCGGCCCAATAGAGACCACAAGCACGCACCTCCCGTCCCGGCACAGGAGGAGGAGCTAGGGTACGCGAGACGGCCCGATTATTGGCCGTGTCAGGCGGACATGAGATAGCCGGATGCAGCGATGCAGCAGCACCGCGGTTCACCCGAGATCGAGCGGTTTGAGGTCGCGGGATTTTCGAGTTGTAGCCCGCGAGTTCTACGGTCGAGGCTCGAGGATGATCCGCGAGTTCATCCGCCGGGCCATGCAGGATCACGCGGGTGATCAAGGCTTCAGAGACCGAGTCCGTGATCTTGGTTCACATCGGCCGCGCGTGATACCGCAATGATCGGTTTGACTCGTGGAGCTTTCGGGAGAGCATGCGCCCAGCAGTATGGACGAAGTTTTCGAGGCTTTTCACGCACTTCGCCTCCGCAGATGGCGAGGGCACGGCCGACAAATTTTTGTTGCCGAGATGCAGGCGCACGCCAGGAGTACAACGCCGAGTTCGATTCATCGCTCGATATGTCCCTCGCGCTTAGTAGCAGATATGGAGGACCGAGTGCACCGATACGCCACCGGCTAGATGATTATATGGCCGAAGTCTTGGCGCGTGTGGCTCTTCACCAGTATGGACATTACCCGTATGCAGCTCATGCACTTGGATGCGAGGCGTAGAGACCGACGTCGGCAGATATCGCCAGCAGGTTAAGGCCAAGACGGCCGTTCTTTTGGTAGTTCTCGGTGGACGGCCTCAGCAGACGTCTAGATTTGCACCACAGCCGGCTCAGAGCACTCCTACATCGCTTTGTGACACCAGAGCATTCGGGAAGGTCGTGGCCCCAGACTTGGACTTCCAGGTAGCAAGGTGCTAACCGATCGAGGTCCGCTGTGTGTCCATTGTGGTAGATTCCATTCGTGGAGTCAGAGTACTACTTCGGAGCTTGCTACACTTGTGGCCGCAGGTCATTATGCGAGAGTCTGTCCACGCGGCGCGCAGGTAGGGTCGCCTCAGATCTCTTCTGGTCTTCATCCCCTACGCTTACACGCCCGAGGCGTGGTACTCATGGACCAGCAGGTCGCGGCAGGTCGTGGCGCTGGTCTCAGATTCTAGCGGTCCTCGTAATCGCATTTATGCCTTGTCCACCGGCAGACCGTGAGGCGCCGCTCGACGCCGCTGGTACTCTATCGGGCCGTCAGGATGTACGCCTTGATAGATCTGGGTTCTACTGGCCCTATATATCTCCCTTATCGCTAGTAGGATAGGGATATAGCTCGAGTCCATAGACCCTTTCGAGGTAGCTACGCGGTGGCGATTGGCTGGTAGCTCGGCGGGTATACAGGCTTGTCCGGTGACTTTACGATCGTCGCACCTAGCCGACTTGATAGAGTTGGGCATGACATTCGATGTGATCACGGGCATGGATTGGTTAGCTTGCTATGCCAATGTAGATCGCAGGAGAGAGTAGTACGGTTCCGCTTCTGCGAGCCGGTTGTCGAGTGGGGGAACACAGACGCCGGTGGTAGGTTTATTTCCTACCTCAAGGCTAGGAAGATGCGCAGGGGTATATCTACCATCTCGCTCGTGTTTGATAATCGAGGTCAGCGCAGATTTTCAGTTCCAGTAGTCAGAGAGTTCCCAGACATGTTTCCAGACGACCTCCCGGGTATCCCTCCTGAGAGGGAGATTGAGTTTTGTATAGATGTGTTTCCAGACACTCGGCCTATTTCCATTCCGCCATATAGAATGGCACCTGCCGAGTTGAGAGTCAAGGACCACCGAGAGATTTGCGGGAGAAGCGGCTTCATCAGCCTAGTGTTTCTCCCCGGGAGCGCCAGATTGTTCGTGAAGAAGAAGGGCGACGCCGCGCATGTGTGTTGATTACAAACGGTGAACAAGGTGACCATTAAGAATGAATACCCCTTCCTGTGATTGATGATTTTTTCGACTTGCAGGTGCGAGATGTTTTCCAAGATTGACCGCGATCGGGCTATCATCAGTGCGAAGTCGAGAGGTGGATGTCCCTAGATCGCATTCGGACCCAGACGCATTATGAGTTCGTGGTCATGTCTTTCGTTGACAAATGCTCCGCCAGATTTATGGATTTGATGAACCGAGTGTTCGCCGCTTTTTGGATACGTTTGTGATTGTATTCATTGATGACATCTTGGTTTATTCTCGCCAGAGCGAGTACGCGAGCATTTGAGGATCAGGCCGAGTTCTCCAGACCAGCAGCTATACGCCAAGTTTTCCAAATGTGAGTTTTGGTTGGCTTAGTGGCTTTTCGGGCATATTATCGGGCCGATGGTATTCGTGGATACGCCAAGATCGAGGCGCCGAGTTGGCCTAGACCTACTACTCCGGCAGAGGTTCACGCTTTACGGGCCTTGCAGTTATTATCGCGTTCAGAGAAGTTTGCTTCTATCTCTCGCACCATTGACTAGGTCGACTCGTAAGGCGCTAAGTTTCGCCGATGCGTGTGAGCGTGGTTTCCGCCATCGGAAGGAGATCGACGACCGCCTCGTTCTTACTCTTCCGAGGGTCCGCACGCTATGTCGTATTGTGATCGTCAGCATCGGGTTGGGATGTGTTGATGCAGCAGGCAAGGTTATAGCGACGATCCCGACACCTTAAGCATGAGAACTACCCCACCCATGATTTGAGTCGCGCGGTGATTCACGCCAAGATCCGAGGCACTATTTGTATGGGGTTCATGTGGATATTTATCTGCACCACAAGAGCCTCCAAGATATCTTCACCAGAGGAGCCGAACTTACGGCAGAGGCGGTGGTTAGAGTTACTTAAGGATTATGATGTCGATATCCCGTACTCACCCGGAAGGCCAATGTCATGGCGTACGCCTTAGTCGTAGGTCGACGGGTAGCCTATCATATGTGCAACCGAGAGGAGGGCATGGTTCGCGATTTGCATCGATTAGCGAGCCTTGTGTCCGCTTGATTGATTACGATAGCAGTGGGGTTCGAGTTCGAGAGGTTGTCAGTCTTCCATCGCCGTCGAGGTGAAGAGGCAACAATTTGAGGATCGATTTAGATTCGTATCGTGATACGCTTACGTGAGGAAGGGTCCTTGAGTGTCACGACCAACCGGCCCGTGATCGTGCCTTACCCCGCACCCTAGTGATACAACATCGAGTAATCACGAACATAAAACAAGACATGAAAATATTAAGAAGTAAGAAACGATGTCGGAGAAAACTTGCCTTATGGCATATATATAAATCAATTTTTAAACCCAACGCTACATCCCATTACAACTCGCCACAACAGCATTTCTGCACTCTAAGAATGATACGACAATAATGGCGACAGGGCCCGCCATACCTCGAATGTAAATACCTACAACGACAGGGACTATACCACCGATAAGCCTCCGAGAAAGCGAGCTTCCCATACGCGAATCGTGACCCGAGAACTAGGATCAACGATCGTGTACCTCAACTGCGCAGATGAACGCACTTCAAGGAGGTCGATAACAGTACCAAGTATGTGAAATCAGAAGTACTTAAATGAAAACATATCATTTTAAAATCGGTTTGCAAGTATGTATGAAACAACCAAGTAACCGCACATAGTGCCATATCATAAACAAGAGCAACAATAGGTAAATCAGAATAGTCTTTTCTAGGTCGCGAATGATCAAGCAGGCCAATTGCGTAGTATCACCATGCAAGCCTAATCTCGACTCAGTAGTCCGCATAGGCCACTCATGTAGGCCCGCATAGGTATGTAACCCGCATCGAGGGTAGCTACTCGCATCGCCCCGACCCGCACCGCATGGCCACAGAGACCGCGTGACCACAAGGGCCGCAAACTAACTCGAACTCCGTAGTTCCGCATGGATCCTTGGACCCGCATGAGGTATTCTCGAATCACGGTCCTGCATCACCGAGTCTACCCCAGACGGAGGCGACAACCCCTGAATATGTCAAGAGGTGAGTGATATTATACTAACATAACGACTTATCGTTAAACGACATAAGCACAACAAGAATACTCTCTTCCACAAACGTTACAAGACACTAACACACATAGCATCATATCACGTCTACTTATCAAATCAACAAGAAAGTATTACAAGGCTATCACAAACCAACACAATCAAGTTATACACACAAGGTACATTCTATTATATGATTAACAAGATCGAGTATCTATTCCCAAAGTACTTCATACATTATCTTTTAAAAGATACGTTACGTTTACAAAAGTCACACAATACCCGTAGTATATGAATATAGAGTGATTATCCTTCAAGTAAATCAAAACACTTCTCTTCAGAAATCAAGTAACAACATTCTTTTCCAAATGTTTCAAGTTTGCCTAATTTCAATTACTCAAGTTTCTCGTTTTCGAAAGGTTTCGTAGTTCATAATTTTAATCACTTAATGATATAATTCTCCTTTAAAAGCAATTTGAGAAACATATGTCTGATACGTGAGTAGGTTATTCTTGTTTGTAACAATCTTATTTAAGCAGCCATGATCTAGGAAATGTAACATCATTTTGTCTCATCTTAGTTTCTATGCAGATGGAAGTTTCTACTGGTTTTACTAATACATTATTAGTCAAAACATTTCCCTTTATTAGCGATGCTGTGGTTTGTTCGATACTCATTCTGATTTAGAAATCAAGAAACATTATTGCTTTTAAAATCAAGTACTCATTACTTGCGAATGAGGTTTTACAACATTTAACATAATGCTAATTACCAAGTAAAACAAGTAAAGTCTCTTAACTTTAAAATCAATAAACCATTCATTTTACCATTCTTAAGACGTTATACCTAACTTCCCATAAAGCTAGTATAACTCTTATGTTTTCAAAACCAAGTATTATTCTTCTGTTAAAAATGATTCAGCATTCTTTTGAAATACTTCAAGATTCTTTATTATTACACATTAAGTCAATTATAAGTCAAATCAGTTACCTTTTAAAACCATAAGGCATTTTCTTACTTACATAAAGTTGTTATAACCAACTTCCCATAAAGCCGTTATAACACTTTATGTTTCAAACCAATCAAATACGTTTAACACACGACGCTCACCGCATTACATAGTTATACACATATCATGCTAGAAAAGGTAGGAAGAGGTTCACATACCTCGCGACGATTATCGACTAATAGCAAAACGCTCCAAGTACCTCAAACCGTCGGCTACTCCTAGCCAAGTAGATCGCGCCACGTATGGTACTTCAACCTATAAGGCCACAAGGCGCTTTATTAACATCTAGGTCTAATTGTAGAACATTCTACGTAAAATTCTGAAGACTCTCCCCGCAACGGCGTAAATCTCCTCCTCTAACTGGCCGCTACCAAGCCAACCGGGGGTTATACGCCTAATCCGACGTGCACAATTCTACCTCACGTAAAAGCTACACAAGTCTATTGTAATACACCTATGTAATTACGTCAAGATTCTTCTTTCAAAAGGTTTCTAATTATTCAGCTTAAGTCAAAAGACATTGCCGCTAACTACGCTCGATTCTATATATAGTAGACTTCATCTATATATTCCTACAACATGTAATTTCCAAGTACAATAGAAGGTCAAGAGTGTTTACCTCGATAAGCCCAAAATTATCCGCGTTTAAATGTCGATCCGGAGCAAGGTTTAGCTCCTACTCAAGGCCCGACCCGCCTCCACACAACCCTTAGAAGTTCTAACCAACTTCTACTTAATACTCCAACCAACTATGGAGATTTTCCTTGGTTTCGGTTTTGTGACTAAGGGAAGTATAATAGTATTTCCGGCTTTTCAGATAAGTATAACCTTAGAATACTACAAGGTATACGACTAAGGTAATTTGGGTATAGTAACAATACTTTTGAGAGTATTTCTACCAAGAGGAGGTATTTATACGAAACAACTAGGCTAGTGGGTACCCCACGGCTAGCACCACAAGGAGGGGGTGTATACCCTCGGCCTACCCCACTGTGGGTACTCTCGCCAAGGGGGAGAGGGCTCTCGGCCGAAATCAACACAAAGGGGAGGGAGAAGGATTTTAACACTTAGGAAATATTTGGAATGGATGAAGAAGTCTTCCAAAGGGGGGTATTTATAGGTCTAGCAAAGGCCAACCAATGGCCAAGATCTTGCCAAGTGCAAGGCAAGTGTAGGGCCCAGATCTTGCCAAGTGCACCTTATCCATCTATCACAAAATATCCTACCTAACCTTGACTAAACAAGGCCAAGAATTCGTCCAGTTGCGCCCAAAGCCCACCAATGAGAGGTGCCAAGTGTCGCCTCTTGTTGGTCCAAAATGTTTCGTCTCTGGAAAAATCCGCAAAAATTAGAAATGACATAGCCGAATTTTCCCTACGAAAGTCGTGGAAACGCTTTGTCGAAAAACGACTCTAACCGTGTTGTGCACAAAGAATAAATCGCCAAGCCTATTCTCAAGTTCAAATTTTTCACGACGCCCCACGCACGCCCCACGCATATACCAAAATACGTATAACATTCTCCCTCCTTAGAAACATTCGTCCGAATGTTCCTTCTAAGTCTCAAACCAAACGCGCCAAGATAGTCTTCACTACTATACTTATCTCGAACAATCACGCCACAATCGCCACAACAACACTGCAAGAAAATACTTACATCCAAGTTCACGAGGAAACACCTCTAACATCACAAACGCTCCCATCCAAGGGTCTAAAATATAATTCCTCCGCACTTTCTCCATACAAAAGAAATGGTCACATCTCTGCTCGCAATACATGCTCGCTTCTCCCTTTACTCGTCGTGATACTACTTTTGTCACTTTGCGCGAGGTTCTAGTGTCACTCCGCGACCCAACAGATGGTACCGGTCAGATGCGATCCCCGAGGTCGCCAGACACTCGAACTCTTACCACATTTGACATCGCTCGGCTTTCCAAAACTCTGGGTTACTATCTCTAACGTGGTCATCATTAACTGGGAACACTCTGGATGGATCTCCGATACTTTCCCGATCATAACAATACGAAAGACCGGACGTATTGTCTCCTAAGTCGGACGACAAAAGCTAACATATAGACAACCTGGCCTATTGTTCACATGAACTCACAAGGGCCCAAAGTAACTCGGCTCAATTCTCTCTGTTTTGCACAACTCGTCACACCCAACCCGGGGTGGTACTTTCAAGACGACCGACCATCAACTCGAACTCTAAGCGCCGCCGATTATCCGCACGATTTCTCTGAGCTGCCAGAACCTATTCTAGACAAGCATTACCCTATCCACACCACCGGAACAAGCTCAACCAACTATCTGAATCTTGCCAACATCGAACCAATCGACCGGCGACTTACACTTCCGCCCCTACAAGGCTTCATAAGGCGACATCCGAACACTGAAATGGTAGCTTAAGCACTCCCTCCACAGGAGACAACAATCCCCACAACTACCCCTGAAATCCAAACACTGCCCGAGGGCGAATGCGATTCTGAGTCTCACCTGAGTTCCTAACCCTGCCTGGTAAGACTTTTAGAAAACGAAAATAGCCACAACCTGGGCTTCACTGTCCGTCATAAGGTGAAGGTAGGCACCCCGTGCAGCCTTACAACCTTTCTGATAAATCAACACTGCCGAGTGAACGGTCCTGACCGAAGAACACGATGGGCTGCCCCCATCGGCCCGACTACTGGTCGAACGCATCCACGAACTCGTACGCTGGTTAACTGAACTTGGGCCAAACACCCTTGTGATCCTACCACAAGGCGGAACCACCACAAACTGACCCCACCACCAAACATGCCGCGGGTTGACCCGCAACGTGGCCTCAACCCGACCCGGCAACGCGCAAGACATTAGCTCCCCGAACCGGAAAACTCTTACTAATCACGTTACGAAAACCTAGCGGTCTTCTTAGCTCAACTACCCTCTTTCATTCCACACTACTCGTGACTTATCCCACAACATAGCTCACGTGCACAATGCACCCGATAAGTGGTCAAACATAAACAATACATCTTTTACTCGAGATGGCCTTACCTCTAAGGTCTCCACGTATAACACTCTAAGGCTCACACTTTCTATCCCCAATCTTCCCTAAGTTACTAACCATGATTCCTAATCACAATTTACACATCGCTATCGTAACATAGCACTTAAGATATACTCATCTCATCATACGTACTAATCTCAGAGGTTAAGGATAAACTCAGATTCATCGCTCCACTCCCTTAAGTCGTTCTAATCAAACTCGCCTGCAGGCGCATAGCTGGGAAGGTGACGACTACCCATCGATCTGAAGGCTAAGTCCTCCTACAAGGACACTCTTTCGACATCCGACTCGACGGCCGTAGTAAAACAAGTACTAACTAAAGATGACATTCCCGTGATGACGTGTCACATCGCTGTGAATACCGGGAAAAACTGAATCGGCCGGGCCGAACCTACGTGTAGCCGTGAACGGAAGCTCGAGCTCGACCAACTCTGCGATACCCCAACGCCCCAACCCCGCGAGGACCTTTCGTGATCGTGGATGCGTAATCTAATCACGTGAGGCGACTACCAAAAGTTACTAAAGGACCTTCGCTTCTAGCCTTCTTCTCGCCCTCGATTAACCCGGCCGATCTCTACGCTTTCGGCTGCTGCGCATAAGTCCGCATACGTGCCATGCTCGCCTAATCAAGAATTACTCTTACACAACCTCTCTGTAGTCATCAAGACTCGCAGACATCGGTATACTCTCCGGTAGCCAAATCCATTGCTAGTAATGTGGTCGCTTCTTGCAATCTAAATTATTTGTTCTGGCCGTGGAACCGGTTCAAATATCATGGCCGCAGAGGAATCGCCGCCGCCGCTAAACTCGCTGGGCTTAGTGGACGTCGCAGAACTCCCGAATGAAGCACCTAACTCGGTGATGATTGGGCTGTGCCCTCGTAACCCTCTCGAACTCTACTCAGCCTCCTCGGCCGCGCCCTCCCGGCTCGGGTTGCCTATGCGAGGCATAGCGGTAAGGAAAGAAATACGTGAGAGGTCCAACTTACAACACGCCTCTAAGGCACGATCTCGAGTGAGAAGAATAGAAACCAATCCTAAATATCCTATAGCCTCACGATTATTGGTGTGGTGCACAACACACCGATAATCAAGACTTCCATCGATACGGTCAGAGACACTTTCCGAGGATTAATCGCTCGATACCACTTTTGTCACGACCAACCCGCCCGTGGATCGTGCCTTACCGGGCATCCTAGTGATACAACATCGAGTAATCGGTGAACATAAAACAAGACATGAAAATATTAAGTAAGAAACGATGTCGAGAAAACTTGCCTTACGGCATATATATAAATCAATTTTTAAACCGAACAGCTACATCCCATTACAACTCGCCACAACGATTACTGCACTTCTAAGAATGATACGACAATAATGGCGGACAGGCCCCGCCATACCACGAATATAAATACCTACAACGACAGGGACTATACCACTAATAAGCCTCCGAGAAGCGGAGCTTCCATACGCTGAATCGTGACCCGAGAACTAGGATCAACGATCGGTGTACCTCAACTCGCGGCATGAACGCCTCTCGGCTAAGGAGGTCGATAACAGTACCAAGTATGTGAAATCAGAAAGTACTTAAATGAAAACATATCATTTTAAAATCAGTTTTGCAAGTATGTATGAAACAACCAAGGTAACCGCACATAGTGCCATATCATAAACAAGAGCAACAATAGGTAAATCGTAATGAGTCTTTTCTAGGTCGCGAATGATCAAGCAGGCCAATTGCCCGTAGTATCACCATGCAAGCCTAATCCTCGACTCCAGAGTCCGCATAGGCCACTCATGTAGGCCCGCATAGGGTATGTAACCCCGCATCGAGGTAGCTACTCCTCGGCATCGCCCCGACCCGCACCGCATGGCCACAGAGACCGCATGACCACAAGGGCCGCAAACTAACACGGAACTCCGTAGTTCCGCATGGATCCTGGACCCGCATGAGGTATTTTCAATCACGGTCCTGCATCACCGAGTCTACCCCGACGGAGGCGCCTAACCCCTAATATGTCAAGAGGTGAGTGATATTATACTAACTTAACAAATTATCGTTAAACGACATAAGCACAACAAGAATACTCTCTTCCACAAACGTTACAAAGACACTAACACACATAGCATCATATCACGTCTACTTATCAAATCAACAAGAAAGTATTACAAGGCTATCACAAACCAACACAATCAAGTTATACACACAAGGTACATTCTATTATATGATTAACAAGATCGAGTATCTATTCCCAAAGTACTTCATACATTATCTTTTAAAAGATACGTTACGTTTACAAAAGTCACACAATACGTAGTATATGAAAATAGAGTGATTATCCTTTGAAGTAAATCAAAACACTTCTCTTCAGAAATCAAGTAACAACATTCTTTTCCAAATGTTTCAAGTTTGCCTAATTTCAATTACTCAAGTTTCTCGTTTTCGAAAGGTTTCGTAGTTCATAATTTTAATCACTTAATGATATAATTCTCCTTTAAAAGCTATTTGAGAAATATATGTCTGATACGTGAGTAGGTTATTCTTGTTTGTAACAATCTTATTTAAGCAGCCATGATCTAGGAAATGTAACATCATTTTGTCTCATCTTAGTTTCTATGCAGATGGAAGTTTCTACTGGTTTTACTAATACATTATTAGTCAAAACATTTCCCTTTATTAGCGATGCTGTGGTTTGTTCGATACTCATTCTGATTTCAAATCAAGAAACATTATTGCTTTTAAAATCAAGTACTCATTACTTGCGAATGAGGTTTTACAACATTTAACATAATGCTAATTACCAAGTAAAACAAGTAAAGTCTCTTAACTTTAAAATCAATAAACCATTCATTTTACCATTCTTAAGTCGTTATACCTAACTTCCCATAAAGCTAGTATAACTCTTATGTTTTCAAAACCAAGTATTATTCTTCATAAAAATGATTCAAAGATTCTTTGAAATACTTCAAGATTCTTTATTATTACACATTAAGTCAATTATAAGTCAAATCGATTACCTTTTAAAACCATAAGGCATTTTCTTACTTACATAAAGTCGTTATAACCAACTTCCCATAAAGCCGTTATAACACTTTATGTTTCAAACCAATCAAATCGTTTAACACACGTACGCCTACCGTACTACATAGTTATACACATATCATGCTAGAAAAGGTAGGAAGAGGTTCACATACCTCGCGACGATTATCGACTAATAGCAAAACGCCCAAGTACCTCAAACCGCTTGGCTACTCCTAGCCAAGTAGATCGCGCCACGCATGGTACTTCAACCTATAAGGCCACAAGGCGCTTTATTAACATCTAGGTATAATTGTAGAACATTCTACGTAAAATTCGCAAAGACTCCTCCCCGCAACAACAGCGTAAATCTCCTCCTCTAACGGCCGCTACCAAGCCAACCAGTGGGGGTTATACGCCTAATCCGACGCACAATTCTACCTCACGTAAAAGCTACACAAGTCTACTGAATACACCCTATGTAATTACTGATTCAAGATTTTCTTTCGAAAAGGTTTCTAATTATTCAGCTTAAGTCAAAAGATATCCGCTTAACTACGTTGATTCTATATATAGTATACTTCAACTATATATTCCTACAACATGTAATTTCCAATTACAATAAGGTCAAGAGTGTTTACCTCGATAAGCCCAAAATTATCCGAGTTTAAATGTCGATCCTGAGCAAGGTTTAGCTCCTACTCCGTGCGCTCCGACCCGCTCCACACAACCCTTAGAAGTTCTAACCAACTTCTACTTAATACTCCAACCAACTATGGAGATTTTCTCTAGGGTTTCGGTTTTGTGACGGAAGGGAAGTATAATAGTATTTCTGGGCTTTTCGTAGAACTATAACCTTATAATACTACAAGTTAAACTGCTAAGGAAATTTTCGTATACTAACAATACTTTGAGAGTATTTCTACCAAGAGGAGGGTATTTATACGAAACAACTAGGCTAGTGGGTACCACGGCTAGCACCACAAGGAGTGGTGTATACCCTCGGCTACCCCACTGTGGGGGTACTCGGCTGGGGGGAGAGGGGCTCTCGGCCGAACTCAACACAAAGGGGAGAGAGGAGGATTTTAACACTTAGGAAATATTTGGAATGGATGAAGAAGTCTTCCAGGGGGTATTTATAGGTCTAGCAAAGGCCAACCAATGGCCAAGATCTTGCCAAGTGCAAGGCAAGTGTAGGCCAAGATCTTGCCAAGTGCACCTTATCCATCTACCACAAAATATCCTACCTAACCTTGACTAAACAAGGCCAAGAATTCGTCCAAGTTGGCGCCCCAAAGCCCACCAATGAGAGGGTGCCAAGTGTCGCCCTCTTGTTGGTCCAAAATGTTTGCCTCTCTGAAAAATCCGCAAAAATTAGAAATGACATAGCCGGAATTTTCCTCACGAAAGTCGTGGAAACGTTTTGTAAAAACGACTCTAACCGTGTTGTGCACAAAGAATAAATCGCCAAGCCTATTCTCAAGTTCAATTTTTCACGCACGCCCCACGCATACATACCTGAAAATACGGTATAACATTGAGGTAGCACCTGATGGGGTGCTAAGGTTTGAGGCAGGTTGTGTGTTCCGGATATTTCGGACTTGGCGGAGTTCGGGGAAGCACACGCGGCGTTACTCTATCCATCCGGTCGACCAAGATGTACCACGACCTTAGATCTATGTATTGGTGGGATGGCTTGAAGGGACGTTGCGAGTTTGTAGCTCGGTGCCGTGTTGTCAACAGTGAAGATAGAACACCGAGGCCCGTGGATTATTGCAGCGATAGAGATCCCGACCGGAAGTGGGAGGTGATCAACATGGAATTTATCACGGGGTTACCTCGCACTCAGGAAACATGATTCTATTTGGGTTATCGCCGACAGTCGATTTAAATCAGCCCACTTTCTTCCCGTCGGACGACTTTTTCTGAGGATTATGCGGACTTTACATCCGAGAGATCGTCGATCGCATGGAGTCCCTATTTCGATCATATCGCATGCAGGAGCCCGATTTACGACTAACTTCCGGAGGTCCTTCCGAAAGGGTTTAGGGACGCAGTGAGCTCGAGTAATCGCATTCCATCCACGCAGACGGACAGCCGAGCGCACTATCCGCACTTCGAGGATATGCTGCGAGCCTGTGTTATTGACTTCAGGGGTAGCTGGGAGGATCATTTGCCTCTAGTTGAGTTTGCATATAATAATAGCTACCACTCCAGTATTCAGATGGCGCCTTATGAGGCCTTGTATGAGAGGAAGTGCAGATCGCCGATAGGCTGGTTTGATGTGGGCGAGGTGCAGTTAGTGGGACCAGATTTGGTGCAGCAGGCAGTGGATAAGGTGAAGCTTATCCAGGAGCGGTTGCTCACAGCTCAGAGTCGACAGAAGTCGTATGCAGATCATCGTCGTCGGCATCTGGAGTTCGAGGTTGATGATTGGGTTTTCCTGAAGGTGTCACCCATGAAGGGTGTGATGAGATTCGGGAAGAAAGGGAAACTCAGCCCAAGGTATATTGGGCCGTATCAGATTGTCCGCAGGGTAGGCAAGGTTGCCTATGAGTTGGATCTGCCGTCCGATCTGGAGGCAGTGCATCCGGTGTTTCATGTTTCTATCTTTGAGAGATGTATCGGGGATCCATCTAGAGTGCATCCGATTGACGATGTCCAGGTGACCGAGGGGTTATCGTATGAGGAGATGCCCATAGCGATAATCGATCGTCAGGTGAGGCGTCTGCGGACCAAGGACGTGGCTTCCGTCAAAGTCTTGTGGCGGAACGAGCTCAGGGAGGAGATGACGTGGGAAGATGAGGAGGACATGAGGCAGAAGTATCCTCACTTATTCCCCACACCTCCAGGTAACTTACTTTCCTACTTGTTGGTTTTTAATTATCGTATTTGCTTAAGTGTTATATTGTGGCCGTGTGTGGCACTTGCAAACTGTTAAGTTGTGAGGTACTTTATCGTTAACTGTCTTAGGAAGGAACATTCGAGACGAATGTTTCTAAGGAGGGGAGAATGTTATACCCCGTATTTCCAGAGTATGTACGTGAGGACGTACGTACAAAAGTTTAGCCTTAGTTAGACACTTTGGACGAAAATATTGTGCACACCTATCAAAAAGAATCGTTTTCCGACGAAACGTTTTACAAAACTTGCGCAGGGAAAATTCCGGCTATGTCATTTATATTTTTTGCGGATTTTTCCGAGAGACAAAATACTTTGGACCAACGAGAGGGCGACACTTGTCACCCTCTAATTGGCGGATGTGTGGGCGGTAATGGGACGAATTGGAGGTCTTGGAGTAGGTAGGATATTTGTGATATTTTGTGTGGTAGTTGGATAAGGTTCACATGGATGAATCCTCACCCTACACTTGCATAGCACTTGGCTTCATCTTGGCCATTGGTTGGCCTATAAATACCCCCCTAACTTGAAGGTTTTCTTCATCCACAAAATCATTTCTCCAAGTCTTGAAAATCTTTCCCTCTCTCAGTAGTGTTTCGTCCAACACCCCTCTCCCTTGAGAAGGCCCTAGCCGAAACACCTTTCCCTCTAGCCTAGTGGCTTCGCCAGTACACACACCCCCTTGGTAGAAAGTTGTCTTCCAAGTGTAGTTACTATTCCTAAATACCCTAGCCCAAATCCCTTATAGTATTTGAGTAGAAGTTGTGTAGAATGTTATACCCCGTATTTCCAGGGTATGTACGTGAGGACGTACGTAGAAATTTGAGCCTTAAAGTTAGGCAAGGTTCGAAATTGTACATAACTACCAAAAGGAGTCGTTTTTCGACGAAACGTTTCCACAGCTTTCGTAGGGAAAATCCCGGCTATGTCCTTTATAATTTTTGCGGATTTTTCCGAGAGATGAAACATTTTGGACCAACGGGAGGGTGACATGTGTCACCCTCACATTGGAAGAGGTTGGACGGCAAAATGGGCTAGATTGCACGTTTTTTGTGTTGAATTTTGGTCAAGGGTTAGGTAGGATATTTTTGTGTAGATGGATAAGGTAGCACATGGCTAAATCTTGACCTTACACTTGCTATACACTTGGAAGAATCTTGGCCATTGGTTGGCCATTTCTTGACCTATAAATACCCCTCTAGTTGAAGACTTTCTTCATCCAAAAACTTGAGCAATCTTTCTAAGTCTCAAATCCTCCCCTCTCCCTTGTGAGTTTTCGTCCACCACCCCCTCCCCCTTTGAGAGCCCTTGGCCGTGAGCCTCCCCCCTCCCCTTTGTGGTGTTTAGCCGTGGGGTACCCCCCCTAGCCTAGTTGCCTCGTATAAATACCCCCTTTTGTGGTATAGAAATACTCTCCAAGTATTGTTATAATGCCCAAATACCTTGGCCCAAATACCTTGTAGTATTCCCAAGGTTACACTTATACAAAAGCCCAGAAAATACTATTATACTTCCCTCAGTCACAAAAACGAAACCCTAAGGAAAAACCTTCATAGTCGGTTGAAGTGTTAAGTAGAAGTTGGTTATAACTTCTAAGGGTTGTTTGGAGCGGGTTGAGCGCACGGAGTAGAGCTAAACCTTGCTCAGATCGATATATAAACTCGGATAATTTTGGGCTTATCGAGGTAAACATTCTTGACCTTACATTGTAATTGGAAATTACATGTTGTAGGAGTATATAGTTAAGTATACTATATATAGAACTGAACATAGTTGCGGCAATGTCTTTTGACTTAAGCTCGAATAATACTTACGCAATGTCTTGACTTAAGCTGAATTTTAAGAAGTGAATCAATCGTAATTACATAGGATCAGACATGAGACTTGTAGTATTATTGTGAGTAGAATTGTACACGTCCGGTTAGGCGTGCAAACCCCCTCCCGGTTGGCTTGGTAGCCGCCGATAGAGAGGAGATTTACGCTGCCATGTGCGGGGAAGTCTTGCGAATTTTACGTAAGATATTCTACATTGAGATCTAAGACGTTAATAGGCGCCTTGTGGCCTCTATAGGTTGAAATACTACGTGTGGCGTGGTCTACTTGTCTTAAGGTGTAGCTGACGGTTTGAGGTACTTGGAGCGCTTTGCTATTAGTCGGTGAATCGTCGCGAGGTATGTGAACCTCTTCCTATCTGTTCTAGCATGATATGTATAACTATGTAGTACGGTGACGCATACGTGTTTAATGTATTTGATTGGTTTGAAACATAAAGTGTTATAACGGCTTTATGGGAAGTTGGTTATAACAACTTTATGTAGGTAAGAAAATGCTTTGTGGTTTCAAAGGGTAAATCGATTTGACTTATAACGGATTTGATGTGTAGTAATAAAGAACTTGAAGTGTTTCAAAAGACCTTTTGAAAGAAGAGTAATACTTGGCTTTGAAAGCGTAAGAGTTGTACTAGCTTTATGGGAAGTTAGGTATAACGTCTTAAGAGTGATAAAAAGAATGGTTCTTGATTTTTGAAGATAAGAGACTTGACTTAATGGTATTGATATGAATTTTGTTAAAGTGTGAAACCTCATTCGTGAGTAATGAGTACTTGGTTTTAAAAGGAATAATGTTTCCGATTTGAAATCGAATGAGTATCGCAAACCAACTGCGGCGTTAATAAAGGAAAATGTATTGAATAATGAAGTATGGTATTAAAACCAAGAGAAACCTCCATCTGCATAGAAGCTAAGATGAGACAAAATGATATTACATTTCCTAGATCATGGCTGCTTAATAAGATTGATTATAAACAAGAATAACCTACTCACATATAAGACATATGTTTCTCAAAACGTTTAAAGGAGAATTATGTTTTAAAAGATTAAAACTATGAACTACGAAACCTTTTCTAAAATGAGAAACTTGAGCATTTGAAATTAGGCAAACTTGAACGTTTGGAAAATAAGGTTGTTACTTGATTTTACAAAGGAAAGCATTTTGGTTTACTTAACAATGTTAGTCACTCTATTTTTATACTACGGGTATCGGGTGACCTTTGTAAAAGAAATGGATCTTTAAAAGGAATTTAACGTACGTAGTACCTTAAGGTTAAAACCCGGACTTTGGCATAAAATGAAAGTACTTTGAGTTGTGTATAACTTGCCTATGCTTGTTGTTGTGAAGCTTGCCTATGCTTGTTGTAATAGCCTTTGTTGTATTTACACTCGCCAGATCTCGATGGAGGCGGTTGATTTGTTGTGAACGATTCTACACCGAGTCCCACGAGATGGGCAGGACACGATTTCATTTGATTCTACACCGAGTCCCACGAGATGGGCGGACACGATTTCATTTGATTATACAACGAGTCCAACGAGCTGGGCAGGACACGTATTCCATCCGATTATACACGAGTCCCACGATGGGCAGGGACACGTATTTCATCTGATTATACACCGAGTCCCACGAGATGGGCAGGGACACGTATTCCATCTGATTATTCACCGAGTCCCACGGGATGGGCCGGGACACGTATTTCATCTGGTTATCATACATGTCTCCTGCTTTATATAGACTATTATGATTTCATTTACAGTCTTTTACAGTTTCACATACTTGGTACCTGTTATCGACCTCCTGGCCGCGTTCATGCCGCAGGTGGAAGTACATCGGTTGTGGATCCTCGCTCATAGGATCACAGTTCAGCGTGTCGGGAAGCCCCATTTCTTCGGAGGCTTATCTTTTGGTATGTTACCCTGAGTCTGTAGATTCTTATACATTCAGGGGTATGGCGGGGCCCTGTCCCGTCATAGCTGTTGTAAAAATCTTAGAGGTCTCAGAGTAATTGTAAGTGTGGTTTGTAAAAAGATGATCGTCGGGTATTTATGTATATATGATGAAGACAACTGCTTGGTTGGCTGCTTATTTATCTTGTCTCTTAATTTATGTTCATGTTTTTATTTCCGCGATTTTCTCGATGTTGTATCACTAGGGTGCCCGGTAGGCACGACCACGGGCCGGTTGGTCGTGACAAAAGTGGTATCGAGCGATTAGTCCTCGAAAGTGTCTACAGACAGTGTCTTGTAGAGTCTTGATTTTCGGTTTGTTGGGCACCACATCTATACTCAAGAGGCTATAGGACATTTAGGATTGGTGTCCATTCTGCTCATTCTGAGATCGTGCCCTAGAGCTGTGTGATAAGTTGGACCCCTCTGACGTATTCCTTTCCTTTACCAGTTATGCCTCCGTAAGGCAACCTGTGCCCGGATGGTCAAGGCGATCGAGGAGCTGTTAGTGAGATCTGAGGAGACGAGCGCAGCCCTGGTCGAGCACAAGGCTTCCGACGGCGAGTTTCACGACGCCAAAGACCAAAGAGAGTTTAGAGCCGCAGCAGATGCTGCGAGACTACTGATTGAGCCTCGGTCCCACGGCTGGAGAAGATGAGATGGGGTACAAGGAGATGGCCCGATCTTGCCGGTCGTGGCGATATGAGATAGGCCGGATGCGCAGTTAGGCCAAATTTCAGAGCACCCGTAGTTCACCCCGAAAGCACCGTTTGAGGCTACGGACTTTCGAGTTGTAGCCCGCCAAATGTTCTATGGATCGAGAGCCGAGGATGACCTCGAGTTTATCCGACAACACACGATCATGAGAGTGATCAGAGTCTCAGAGGAAGAGTCGGTGGTATTGGGTTCGCATCAGCTGCGTGATACTGCAGTTGACTGGTTTGATTCGTGGGAGTTGTCCCGGGAAGAGCATGCACATCCAGCCGGATGGGACGAAGTTCTCGGGCTTTTCTTGCACATTTCTTTCCCCACAAACGGAGGGCTCGGGCCGGCGATTTTTGACGTTGAGGCAAGACGCGGACGGTTAGAGAGTACAATGTGGAGTTTGACTCATTAGCTCGGTATGTTCCCGTGGTAGCCGATATGGAGGATGAGTACACCGCTACATCACCGGGCTGATGATTACTTGGCGAGGCTTATACGGTGTAGCTCTTCACCGCATGACATTGCCCGCACGCAAGCTTCATGCACTAGGATATGAGGCACGAGAGGTCGACGGAATGACCGAGATCGCCAAGAGGGCGTAATGCCAGGTCCTTTGGTAACTTTCGAGGCGACCGCCGCCAGCAGCCTAGTTATGTACCTCCACGATGCAGTGGTCCCCACGATCGCCGGGGCGTTCAGTATTCGAGCCGGTCGAGCTCGTGGCTTCGTTCACGAGATATACATGGGTTCTAGCCACGTTCGGGTTTTCTCTGCAGCACGATGTGGCGACGCCATCGAGGAATGTCGTCTTTTTTACCGGTGCTTGTTTTTCCGCGCCGTGGCCATATGACGAGAAACCGTCCTAAGATACAGTATATCCTTAACCTCAGAGATATAGTTGTGTGATAAGATGGGTATATCTTAAGAGTTATGTTCGGATGACATAGTGTTAAATTGTGATTAGAGAATCATGGTTAGTTAACAGGGTAAGATTTGGGGATAGAGAAAGTGAGCCTTAGAGTTTTATACGTAGAGACCTTAGAGGTAAGGCCATCTCGAGTAAAAGATGTATTTTATTTTATGTGTTTTGACTCTTATCTGAGTGCATAGTGCACGTGAGCTATGTTTTGGGGATAAGTCCACGAGTAATGTGGAATGAAAGAGGGTAGTTGAGCTAAGAAGACCGCTAGATTTTCGTAACGTGGATTAGTGAGAGTTTTCGGATCGGGAGCTAGTGTTTCGCGCTGTCGGTCGGGTTGAGGCCACGTTTCGGTCAACCCGCGCCTGTTTGGTGGTGGGGTCGGTTTGTGGTGGTCCCGCCTTGTGATAGGGTCATGAGGGTGTTAGGCCCATGTTTGGTTAACCAAACGACAGTCGTGGACGATTCGACCCGATCGGGCCGGCGAGGTCACCGCCTTGTCTTTTAGTAAAGACCGTGTACTCGGTAGTAAGTTGCGGGATGTTATATCAGGAAGGTGGTAAGGCTGCACGGGGTGCCTACCTTCACCTTATGACAGACAGTGAAGCCCAGGTTCGGTTGTTTCTTTTTCTGGAAGTTTTACCAGGCAGGGTTAGGAACTCAGGTGAGTCTCCGTATCGTATTCACTCGGGCCAGTGTTTGGATTTCAGGGGTAGTTGTGAGGTTTGTTGTCTCCTGTGGAGGGAGTGTTTTATCGCTACAATTTGATTCGGATGTCGCTTTATGGCGCCTTGTAGGGCGTGTAAGTTGCCGGTCGATTGGTTCGATGTTGGCAAGGTTCAGATAGTTGGTTTGTACTTGTTCAGTAGAATGTGGATAGGGTGAAGCTTATCCAGATGAGGTTATTGGCAGCTCAGGGTCAACAGAAGTCGCACGGATGATCGGCGACGACGCTTGGAGTTCAGGATGACGGTGGGTTTTCTTGAAGGTACCACCGGCGGTGCGACGAGTTTTGGAAAGCAGAGGGAACTTAGCCCGAGTTACTTGGGCCTTTCAGATCATGTGAAGAGTAGGACAGGTTGCCTATATGTTAGCTTTTGCCGTCCGACTTGGGAGGCAGTATGTCCGGTCTTTCGTATTGCTATGTTCGGGAAAGAATCGGAGATCCATCCAGAGTGTTCCCAGTTAATGATGACCAAGTTGGAGATAGTAACCCAGAGATCTCGAACGGAATCGAATGTAAATATGGTAAGTTATGAGGAGTTCGAGTGTACAAGAAGTGCACGACGCGTAAGTGGAAGAAACGAGCATGTATTGCGAGCATCGAGGTGATCGCTTCTTTTGTAAGGAGAAGGTACGGGAAGTATATTTTAGACCTCGGGTAAGGGCTTTGTGTCGCTAGAGGTGTTTCGTGGCGGTATGGCAGATTGTTTTCGTAAGTATAGCGATGAAGACTATCTTGGCGCATGTTTGTTTGAGGCTTAGAAGGAACATTCGACGAATGTTTCTAAGAGGAGAATGTTATACCGTATTTCCAGTATGCGTGGACGCACGTAGAAAAGTTGGGCTTTAAAGTAGGCTTGGCCGATTTTACTTTGTGCACAACACCGTTAGAGTCGTTTCGACTAAACGCTTTACAAAGCTTGCGAGGGTAAATTACGGCTATGTCATTTATAATTTTTGCGGATTTTTCCGAGAGGCGAAAACATTTTGGACCAACGAGAGGGTGACACTTGTCACCTCAAGTGGACAGTAAAGTGAGGCTCAGTGGGACGATTTCATGCCTTGTTTTGGCCTTGTTTTGTGCAATGTTTTGTGCAATGTTTTGTGGCTTGTTTTGTGGAGTAGGGACTAGGGGCACTTGGGCACATCTTGCCCTCCACTTGCCCCACATGACTTGATCTTGTCCATTAAACTCCCTATAAATACCCTCCCTTGTGAAGACTTCTTCATCCCAAAACTTCTAAGTCTTGAAAGCTTTCTTCCTCCCCCTTAGTGTAGTGTCTTGTCCGAGAGTCCTCCCCTTTGTGAGGCCTTTGGCCGAGAGCACCCCTTCCCTTGGCCGAGAGTTCCACTCCTAGTGGGGTTGGTAGAGGTACACACCCCCGTGGTGTTGTCTCGTATAAATACCCCTCTGGTAGAAATAATCTCAAAAGTATTGTTGTTATACCCAAAATTACCTTAGCCGTATACCTTGTAGTATTCCAAAGATACCTCTATACGTAGAGCCCGGAAATACTACCTAAATGTCCTTTTTGTCTCAAACCGAAACCCTAAGGAAAATCTCCATAGTTGGTTGGAGTATTAAGAAGAAGTTGCGTAGAACTTCTAAGGGTTGTTTGGAGCGGGTTGAGCACCTGCAGTAGGAGCTAAGCGCCAAGGATCGACATCTATACTTGGATAATTATGGGCTTATCGAGGTAATTATCTTGTCCCCTATTGTAATTGGAAAATACATGTTATAGGAATATATAGTTGATGTATACTATATATAGAATGAACATAGTTTTTGCGGCAATGTCTTTGGACTTAAGCACAATCTAAAGAAGAGAATCGAATGTAATTACGTAGATTGTATTACAAGAGACTTGTGTAGTTTGACTGATAGGAAGTCTCGCCCGATTTTCCGTAGGATCTTGTATCTAGATTTATTCTACCGAGTAGTCTAGACTTTGATAGACTTGTATAACCCGTATAGGTTGAATGTTCTGCGAGTAGCGTGCTACTTGAGAAGTGGACCAGGCTAAGGGGTTATAGCCGTGAGCGATTTGCTAATAGTCGATAATCGTCGCGAGGTATGTGATTCTTCCTATACGCTTGAGCATGATATTTTAAAGAAGTATATATAGTACGGTAGACGACGCGTGTTAATCGAACGTAGTTGTATGCAATGTCTTTTGACTTAAGCACGAATGATAAGAACTTTGAAGTATTTCAAAAGTATTAAGAACTGCTTTTTGAAAGAAGAGTAACACTTGGTTTTGAAAACATAAGAGTTATACTAGCTTTATGGGAAGTTAGGTATAACGCCTTAAGAAACATAAAATGAATGATTTATTGATTATAAAAGTTAAGAGACTTGATCTTAAAAGATAAGAGACTTGACTTAAATGAATTGATATGAATTTCGTGAAACCTCATTCGTGAGTAATGAGTACTTGGTTTTAAAAGGAATAATGTTTCTTCGATTTGGAAGTCGTAATAAGTATCGAACAAACCACAAAGAACGCTAATAAAGGGAAATGTTTTGACTAATAAAGTATTATTAAAACCAAGAGAAACTTCCATCCGCATAGAAGCTAAGATGAGACAAAATGATATTACATTTCCTAGATCACGGTCTTTGTAATAAGATTGTTATGAACAAGAATAACCTACTCACACATAAGGTATATGTTTCTCAAATTGTTTTAAAGGATTAAAACTATGAACTACGAAACCTTTCGAAAATGAGAAACTTGAGTAATTGAAATTAGGCAAACTTGAACGTTTGAAAAAGAATGTTACTTGATTTTACAAAGAGAAGTGTTTTTGATTTACTTCAAAATATAATCGCTCTATTTTATACTACGGGTATTGTGTGACTTTTGTGAAAGTAACGTATCTTTTAAAGAGTTAATGTATGAAGTACTTTGGGGATAAAAACCCGATCTTGGTAATCATATAGTAGAAAGTACCTCGTGTGAATAACTTGATTGTGTTGGTTTGTGATAGCCTTGTAATACTTTCTTGTTGAGTTGAAAAATAAACATGTTAGGATGCTACGTGTGTTAGTATTTTGTTATGTTTGTGTAAAGGGGTTTCCCTTGATTGTGCTTATGTTGTTTAAAGGATAAACTGTTATGTTGGTATTATATCACTCACCTTGATTCCGGGGGTTAAGTTGCCCTCCGATGCGGGGTAGACTCAGGCGGGTCTGTGTGACCTATGATTCGAGAATACCTTATGCGGGTCTGTGTGGCCTATGCGCGAATCGCGGAGTTCCTGTGTTAGTGTGCGGCCTTTGTGGTCACGCGGTCATGTGGCCACGCGGACGGGCGAGTCCAGACGCCGGGAGTAGCTACCCTCGATGCGGGAATACCTCACGCGGGCCATCGAGTGGCCCACGCGAGCTACGGAAGTTCGAGGCTAGACGCGCACATTAGATCATCGCGCGAGTGGCGGCCTTTGATCATGCGACGGTCTGCAGATCATGATACGATTTATGACCTTGTTATCGTGGGTTTTAGTAGTCGGCTATGCCTTCGCACTTACCCCGCACGGTTTTATGATGACACAAGTGGGACACGTGTTCATATGTATTCCTTGGTGCTTTTATATCATGATCACGCAGCGATGGCGAAGGTATTCCACGGGCATGATTGATGTTGTGGGCGTGAGACCCATTGTTATATTTGAGTGATGACTTGGAGGCGTGAGTCACGACTTGACATAATCGCTATTTATTGTGAATCGTAGTTTGGTTATCATACATGTCTCCCGCTTTATATAGACTACTATGATTTCATTTACGATTTTCGGGCCACATACTTGGTACCGTTGTCTCGACCTCCGGGCCGCTCATGCCGCAGTAAAGGTACACCGCCGTTGATCCTCGCCTTAGGGTCACGTCAATATTGGGAAAGCTCCGTTTCTCGGAGGCTTATTCGTATAGTCCTGTTGTTGTAGGTGCTACATTCGTGGTATGACGGGCCCCGCCCGTCGTTGTCATATCATTCGTAGAGTGCAGAGTACCGTTGCGCGTGGTTGTAATGGGATGTAACTGTTCAAATTGTTATTTATATATACTGAAGGTAACCGTTTTGGTTAGCCTGTCTTCTTATTTCACTGTCTTATTGCATTGACTTCATGTTATTGTTTTATGTTCCGCTGATTTTCTCTGATGTATGACTACTTGGGTGCCCGGGTAAGACACCAGTCACGGGCCCCGGAACGGGTCGTGACAAAAGTGGTATCAGAGCAGTTAATCCTCGGAAAGTGTCTACAGACCGTATCTAGTAGAGTCTTGATTATCGGTGTGTTGTGCACCACACCAATAATCAGGAGGCTATAGGATATTTAGGATTGGTTTCCATTCTTCTCACTCTGAGATCGTGCTTAGAGCCGTGATTATAAGTTGGACCCCTCTAACGTAATTCTTTCCCTTATCGTTATGTCTTCGCGTAAGGCAACCCGCCCGGCGGTAAGGCAAAGGGAGTCGCGAGTTGAGCACAGAGGTTACGAGGCACAGCCCAATCATTACAGGATGGTGTTTCATTCGGGAGTTACGCACGCCACCACCCACAGAGTTTAGCACGCGGCAGTTCCTCCGCGCCATGACATTTGAACCTTCGCCCACGGAACAGAGAGAATATAGATTGCAAAGAGGCGACCCTGTTACTAACTATGGATTTGGCTACCAGAGAGTATACCGATGTACCGCGAGTCTTGATGACTATCTAAGAGAGGGTTGTGCAAGAGAAATTCTTCAGTTGGGCTTGAGCATGGCCTGTGTACGGGCTTATGCGCAGCAGGCCAAGAAACGTAGAGATCGACGGGTTAACCAAGGACAGCAGAAGAGGGCCAGAACAACAAGGTCCTTTGGTAACTTTCGAGTTAAGTCACCTCACCAGCAGATTAGATTATGCACATCCACCAGTGCAGAGAGGTCCTCCACAGGGTTCAGGACGTTCGGGGTATGCAGGAGTTGGTCAGAGCTCCAGAGCTTCCGGTTCACAGCTACACGTAGGTTCCAGCCAGCCGGATTCAGTTTCTCCCCAGTGTTCACATTGTGACAGACGTCATCCCGGGGAATGTCGTCTTTTGTTGGTACTTGTTTTACCTGCGGCCGTCAGGGCCATGTGTCGAAAGGATGTCCTAGTAGGAGGACTCAGCCTTCAGGATCGGTGGGTAGTTCGTCATCTTCCCTAGCTATGCCTACGGTAGGTTTGACTAGAACGGCAGAGGGGAGTGAAGCAGTAGATACAGGTATATCCTTAACCCTCTAGAGATATAGTTGTGTGATAAGATGGGTATATCTTAAGAGTTATGTTCAGATGACATAGTGTTAAATTGTGATTAGAGAATCATGGTTAGTTAACCGGGTAAGATTTGGGGGATAGAGAAAGTGTGAGCCTTAGAGTTTTATACGTAGAGACCTTAGAGGTAAGGCCATCTCGAGTAAAAGATGTATTTTATTTTATGTGTTTTGACCTCATCGAGTGCATAGTGCACGTGAGCTATGTTTTGGGATAAGTCCCCGAGTAATGTGGAATGAAAGAGGTAGTTGAGCTAAGAAGACCGCTAGGTTTTCGTAACGTGGATTAGTGAGAGTTTTAGGATCGGGAGCTAGTGTTTCGCGCTTGGTCGGGTTGAGGCCACGCCGGGTCAACCCGCGGCCTGTTTGGTGCGGGTCGGTTTGTGGTGGTCCCGCCTGTGATAGGGTCATGAGGTGTTAGGCCCATGTTTGGTTAACCAGACGAGTCGTGGACGATTCGACCAGAGTCGCCGGCGAGGTCACCGTCTTGTCTTTTAGTAAAGACCGTGTACTCGGTAGTAAGTTGCGGGATGTTATATCAGGAAGGTGGTAAGGCTGCACGGGGTGCCTACCTTCACCTTATGACGCAGTAAGCCAGTGTTCGTTGTTTCTTTTTCTGGAAGTTTTACCAGGCAGGGTTAGGAACTCAGGTGAGTCTCCGTATCGTATTCACTCGGGCCAGTGTTTGGATTTCAGGGGTAGTTGTGAGGTTTGTTGTCTCCTGTGGAGGGAGTGTTTTATAGCTACCATTTCAGTATTCGGATGTCGCTTTATGACGCCTTGTAGGGGCGGAAGTGTAAGTTGCCGGTCGATTGGTTCGATGTTGGCAAGGTTCAGATAGTTGGTTTGTACTTGTTCAGTAGAATGTGGATAGGGTGAAGCTTATCCAGATGAGGTTATTGGCAGCTCAGGGTCAACAGAAGTCGCACGGATGATCGGCGACGACGCTTGGAGTTCAGGATGACGGTGGGTTTTCAAGGTACCACCGGCGGTGCGACGAGTTTTGGAAAGCAGAGGGAACTTAGCCCGAGTTACTTGGGCCTTTCAGATCATGTGAAGAGTAGGCCAGGTTGCCTATATGTTAGCTTTTGCCGTCCGACTTGGGAGGCAGTATGTCCGGTCTTTCGTATTGCTATGTTCGGGAAAGAATCGGAGATCCATCCAGAGTGTTCCCAGTTAATGATGACCAAGTTGGAGATAGTAACCCAGAGATCTCGGGAACGGAATCAGTAACAGAAATATGGTAAGTTATGAGGAGGAGTTCGAGTGTACAAGAAGGGTACGACGCGTAAGGGAAGAAACGAGCATGTATTGCGAGCATCGAGGTGATCAGTTCTTTTGTAAGGAGAAGGTACGAAGGAAGTATATTTTAGACCTCGGGTAAGGGCTTTTGTGTCGCTAGAGGTGTTTCTGTGGCCAGGTATGGCAGGATTGTTTTCGTAAGTATAGCAGTGAAGACTATACTGGCGCATGTTTGTTTGAGGCTTAGAAGGAACATTCGGGACGAATGTTTCTAAGGAGGGGAGAATGTTATACCCCGTATTTCCAGAGTATGTACGTAAGGACGTACGTAGAAAAGTTGGGCTTTAAAGTAGGCTTGGCCGATTTTACTTTGTGCACAACACCCGGTTAGAGTCGTTTCGACTAAACGCTTTACAAAGCTTCGAGGGTAAATTACGGCTATGTCATTTCTAATTTTTGCGGATTTTTCCGAGAGGCGAAACATTTTGGACCAACGAGAGGTGACACTTGTCACCCCGAGTGTGACGATAAAGTGAGGCTCAAGTGGGACGATTTCATGCCTTGTTTTGGCCTTGTTTTGTGCAATGTTTTGTGCAATGTTTTGTGGCTTGTTTTGTGGAGTAGGGACTAGGGGGCACTTGGGCACATCTTGGCCCTCCACTTGCCCCCCCACATGGCTTGATCTTGTCCATTAAACTCCCTATAAATACCCCTCCCTTGTGAAGACTTCTTCATCCCAAAACTTCTAAGTCTTGAAAGCTTTCTTCCTCCCCCTTAGTGTAGTGTCTTGTCCGAGAGTCCCTCCCCCCCTTTGTGAGGCCTTTGGCCGAGAGCACCCCCTTCCCCCTTGGCCGAGAGTTCCCCCCCTCCTAGTGGGGTTGGCCGAGGGGTACACACCCCCCTTGTGGTGTTGTCTCGTATAAATACCCCCCCTCTTGGTAGAAATACTCTCAAAAGTATTGTTGTTATACCCAAAATTACCTTAGACGTATACCTTGTAGTATTCCAAAGATACCTCTATACGTAGAGCCCGGAAATACTACCTAAATGTCCTTTTTGTCTCAAACCGAAACCCTAAGGAAAATCTCCATAGTTGGTTGGAGTATTAAGAAGAAGTTGCGTAGAACTTCTAAGGGTTGTTTGGAGCGGGTTGGAGCACCCAGAGTAGGAGCTAAGCGTTGCTAAGGATCGACATCTATACTTGGATAATTATGGGCTTATCGAGGTAATTATCTTGTCCCCCTATTGTAATTGGAAAATACATGTTATAGGAATATATAGTTGATGTATACTATATATAGAACTGAACATAGTTTTGCGGCAATGTCTTTGGACTTAAGCCTGAATCTAAAGAAGAGAACCGAATCAGAATTACGTAGGTGTATTACAGAGACTTGTGTAGTTGACGGATAGGAAGTCTTTGCCCGATTTTCCGTAGGATCTTGTATCTAGATTTATTCTACCGAGTAGTCTAGACTTTGATAGACTTGTATAACTGTATAGGTTGAATGTTCTCGCGAGTAGCATGTGCTACTTGAGAAGGTGGACCAAAGCTAGGGTTATAGCCGTGGAGCGATTTGCTAATAGTCGATAATCGTCGCGAGGTATGTGATTCTTCCTATACGCTGAGCATGATATTTTAAAGAAGTATATATAGTACGGTGACGACGCTGTTAACTGAACGTAGTTGTACGGCAATGTCTTTTGACTTAAGCCTGAATGATAAGAACTTTGAAGTATTTCAAAAAGTATTAAGAACTGTTTTTGAAAGAAGAGTAACACTTGGTTTTGAAAACATAAGAGTTATACTAGCTTTATGGGAAGTTAGGTATAACGTCTTAAGAAAGATAAAATGAATGATTTATTGATTAAAAAGTTAAGAGACTTGATCTTAAAAGATAAGAGACTTGACTTAAATGAATTGATATGAATTTCGTGTGAAACCTCATTCGTGAGTAATGAGTACTTGGTTTTAAAAGGAATAATGTTTTACTGATTTCGGAAGTCAGAATAAGTATCGAACAAACCACAACAGCGCTAATAAAGGGAAATGTTTTGACTAATAAAGTATTATTAAAACCAAGAGAAACTTCCATCCGCATTGAAGCTAAGATGGGACAAAATGATATTACATTTCCTAGATCATGGCTGCTGTAATAAGATTGTTATGAACAAGAATAACCTACTCACACATAAGGTATATGTTTCTCAAATTGTTTTAAAGGATTAAAACTATGAACTACGAAACCTTTCGAAAATGAGAAACTTGAGTAATTGAAATTAGGCAAACTTGAACGCTTTGAAAAGAATGTTACTTGATTTTACAAAGAGAAGTGTTTTTGATTTACTTCAAAATATAATCGCTCTATTTTATACTACTGGTATTGTGTGACTTTTGTGAAAGTAACGTATCTTTTAAAGAGTTAATGTATGAAGTACTTTGGGGATATAAACCCGATCTTGTTAATCATATAGAAAGTACCTCGTGTGAATAACTTGATTGTGTTGGTTTGTGATAGCCTTGTAATACTTTCTTGTTGAGTTGATAAATAAACATGTTAGGATGCTACGTGTGTTAGTATTTTGTGATGTTTGTGTAAAGGGGTTTCCCTTGATTGTGCTTATGTTGTTTAAACGATAAACTGTTATGTTGGTATTATATCACTCACCTTGATTCCGGGGGTTAAGTCGCCTCCGACGCGGTAGACTCAAAGTGTCTGTGTGACCTATGATTCGAGAATACCTTATGCTGGTCTGTGGTCTATGCGAATCTGCGGGAGTTCGGTGTTAGTGCGGCCTTTGTGGTCACGCGGTCTATGTGGCCACGCGACGGCGAGTCCAGACGCCGCCGGGAGTAGCTACCCGACGGGAATACCTCACGTGGGCCATTGGAGGCCCACGCGGGCCATTGAGTGGCCCGTGCGCGGCCATCGAGTGGCCCGTGCGAGCTACGGAAGTTCGAGGGCTAGACGCGACATTAGATCTGCGCGAGTGGCGGCTTTGATCATGTGACGGTCTAGACATATCATGATACGATTTATGACCTTGTTAGATTGTGGTTTTAGTAGTCGGCTATGCCTTCGCATTTACCCCAGACGGTTTTATGATGACACGTGGGACTCGTGTTCATGTGTATTCCTTGGTGCTTTTATATCATAGATCGCCAGCTGAGGAAGGTATTCCACGCATGATTAATGTTGGGCGTGAGACCCATTGTTATATTTGAGTGATGACTTGGAGGCGTGAGTCACGACTTGACATAATCGCTATTTATTGTGAATCGTAGTTTGGTTATCATACATGTCTCTGCTTTATATAGACTACTATGATTTCATTTACAATATTTTCGCCACATACTTGGTACTTGTCAGATCGACCTCTTCGGGGCCGCGTCACGCCGCAGTAAAGGTACACCGCCGTTGATCCTCGCTCTAGTGGTCACGTCATTGCGTTGGGAAAGCTCCGCTTTCTCGGAGGCTTATTCGTATAGTCCTCTGTTGTAGGTGCTTACATTCGGGGTATGGCGGGCCCCGTCCCGTCGTTGTTGTCATATCATTCGTAGAGGTGCATGTAATCGCAGGCGGGGTTGTAATGGGATGTAAATCGCTCAAATTGTTATTTATATATACGAAGGTAACCGTTTTGGTTAGCTTTGTCTTTCTTATTTCACCGTCTTATTGCATTGACTTCATGTTATTGTTTTATGTTCCGCTGATTTTCTACGATGTATGACTACTGGGTGCCGGTAAGGCACGACCAACACGCCCCGAACGGGTTGTGATAGAAGTTGCCCAATTTTCCGTATAGAGAACCCTCTCGCTAGACTAGTCTACAGTAGTCTAGACATTGATAGACGTGTCGACTATTATAGGTTGATTCTGCGCGACATATTCGCGACTTGGGTGGATTTCATTGAGAAGGTATGTGATTCTTCCTATACTCTTGAGCATGATATTTTAAAATATATATATAGTACAGACGACGTGTGTTAATCGGGCGTAGTTTTACTGGCAATGTCTTTTGACTTAAGCCCGAATAATAAGAACCTGAAGTATTTCAAAAGAATTATGAATCATTTTTAAAGAAGAGTAATACATGATTTTTAAGCGAAAGCTTAAGAGTTATACTAGCTTTATGGGAAGTTAGGTATAACGACTTAAGAAAGATAAAAGAACGGTTTACTTGTTTGTTTATGAAAATCTTGTATTGACTTACGCAAGTATAGTAAGATGGTTTGATAAGTAAACATGTTATGATACCACGTGGGTTAGTGTCTTGTGATGTTATTCTTGTTGTTCTTACGTTGTTAAACGTTAAGACCGTTATCGTTATTATATCACATACCCTCGACTTGTTATACCGAGGGTCACACCTTGATGTGGGTCTATACGGCTATGCGGTGCGTGTGACTATGCGAGTCGCGGAGTTCCGTGATTGATCATTCCGGTGTTTTATCCCGACGCGGATGCCCTATGCGGCCTGCGTGACTACGCGGTCTATTGAGACTATGCGGATCGCGGAGTCTGCGAGGTACCGGGCTAGCTACCGTCGACGCGGAATACCTCACGCGGTCTCAGTGTGACTACGCGATCGCGGAAGTCCAGATTAGCACGCATAATGATACTATGGGCGATTAGCCTTGCTTCGAACATTCGCGGCCTAGATAATACCAGTTACATTATTCTATTTTGCTCTTGTTTATGTTGTGGCACTATGTGCGATTGAACCGGTCAGATGGTAAATGGTTTTAAATACTTTGATTTTACTTCAAGATTTTTACGCTTTCGCATACTTGGTACCAGATCGACCTCCTCTGGGGCTGCGTTCATGCCGCAGGTAAGGGCAAGCAGGTGCTAGATCCGCATTCTTAGGATCTTTGCTTTGGTGTCAGGAGCTCCATCTTCTCCGGAGGCTCGACTTTTGGTATGGTTCTACCCCCCTAACTTGAAGGTTTTCTTCATCCACAAAATCATTTCTCCAAGTCTTGAAAATCTTTCCCCCTCTCTTGTTGTTACACCCCGTAAGTCCAGGACATGTATAATAGAATGTACGTAAGGAAACAAGACTTGGAAATTAGTACGAAAGGAAGAATTGTTTTTCCGACGGAAAATCTTCCGGACGTCGGTAAGGGAAAAATGTTCATTATTGAGAATTGGGTTCTCAAAAGACATTATTTGAAAAGTATGGAACTTATTAACACTATGGAAATTTATTTTTACGGATTTGGTCAAGTGGGGCCCACCCGAGGAATTTTACATTTTTGTGGGGCCCACGAGGGTTACGGAATTTTATGGACGAATGAGAGGGCGACACATGGCACTCATCCCACATGGCCTTGGTCGAAATGTTGCAAGGGCAAAAGGGTCATTTGACAATTGTGTAGATCACAAAGTCTTGCTAATTAAGAGCTTGACATTGTTGACCAAGTCAAGAGCCATTTGGCTTGATCTCTTCCCTCCAATTTTAACAAGTGTTATTATCTAGACCCTCCAATGTGTTTTATATATCATACTAGTGCAAGACTTGGCATTTTACACTTAGAAAAAATTGAGAGAACATAGAGCTAGCAAGACATGCTCTCGGGTTTGACCTATCTCCCACACAAATTTTTTGTAGTTTTGATCCATTAGCCACAAGACTTTAACCCAATGTCCCTTAGGGTATTGTAAGGATATCTCAATAGAAAGATTTCGGAAAAACGGAGTTTTCACGTTAGTCGCAAGGCGAAAACTATTGGAGTTCTTCAACTTTGAAGTTGGAACTTGAAGATGGGTTCTTCATAAGCCTCTAAGGAGTGCTTGGAGCGGATTGGAACCTAAGGAAAAGAGCTAAGAATTGCTAAGGCGCGACTTTGGAATCTTGGAAATTTTAAGGGCTTTGAAAGGTATAATCTTGTCGTTTTAGTAATTAAGTTTACTTATCATTGTAGCTATGGATATTAGCAAGCATGAGTTATATATTATGTAGTTGGATTAGTGTATTGGCTATTGGAACCCTAATCCGAAAAACTAGCATGTTAGCCTTAAGACTACAATTCAAGTTGATTATTCGTTTAAGTCGTCGCATGTTGTGTATGAAGGAAATTGTAGTTGTTGAAGTTGTTTATATCTAAATAACATGTTGACCTAAGAACTTGAAATTGGAAAAGGATTGGAAAAGATGTAGTGTTATTGGTTATATGTTGGCCGAGAATGGCTAGTGTAGTATTATACTATTTGGTATGAATTGTGGGGCGGAATTTTACACGTATTGTAAGGCGTGTAATCCCCTTTGTTTGGTTGTTGTTTGGAGCCTTAAATGTGGCTTGTTGGTTATTGTATTCGGCCTTGAAAAAGGTGGCAAAGTGAGTAGAAACAAAGGAAGCG
This sequence comes from Przewalskia tangutica, assembly GCA_029844215.1. Taxonomy (NCBI): domain Eukaryota; kingdom Viridiplantae; phylum Streptophyta; class Magnoliopsida; order Solanales; family Solanaceae; genus Przewalskia; species Przewalskia tangutica. The sequence continues at coordinate 75,813,871 of CM056727.1, forward strand.
CCCGATTTTCCGTAGAATTAGAGACCAAATACTTAGTATTATTCTACGTTAGAGACTAGAAGATTGATAGTCTTGTTGTGACCATTATAGGTTGAAACTTCTACGCACGGGCGATTCGCTTAGCTTGAGGAATTAGTAAAAGGTATGTGAACTATCTCCTCTTCTAGCATGATTCCTTAAGATAAAGAAAGCACGTCCTACTCCTTAAATGATCCATTCCTCGTTGTATTTGGATTGCCTAAAGTAGAATTTGTTCTATGTACTTCCTTTGATTGTACTTTGATGTTTAAATTGTAAATTGTATAATCCATTGCCGTAGTGAAGTTGGATTCTTAAAAGTGAAAGTATTTTACTTAAAGTACATAGAGTCTTGAAAAGGAAGTGGTTTCCAAATCTTTTGGGCTAGTGCCTTAGTTCCAAAACCTAAAGGTCATTATAATGACTTTAGGGGAGTCAAATGAGTGATTTACTTAATTGTTTTAAAAGAGGAGAAATGACATGATTTAAGAGAAGTAACTTGTTTTAAAGGAGTGAGTTACTTGAGGTTTAAAAGTAGAAGAAATTTGTTTTCTATATATTAAGAGACTTGAAGTGTTTTGAAAGTTAAGAACTTGATTTGTAAGTATGTGATACTTGGTTTTAATAGTATAAGTCTCTTGGTTATAAAAGGAATGGATATGTCTAAAACCATAAAGGGTTATAACGGCTTTATGGGAAGTTGGTTATAACGACTTTATGGAAGGTTTAGAAAGTTGTCTATTTTGATTAATCGGCATAAGTTGTCTAGTTTGTGAAAATTTGAAGTTACTTGGTTTCAAGCTTTGAAATGAGTTTCAAAAAGTATAGTAACTTACTTTGGAGAATAGACACGCCTTGATACTACGGGTGTTAGTATCTTGGGATTTTACATAAAAAAGAGTCTTTTGAAAAGAATGTACGTACGTAGTACTTTGGCCTATTTAATTGAGAATAATTCTATGTGATGCCTTGATTAGTACTTTGGCTTGATAAATTGAGAATTTGTCTAAGTGTGCCTTGATTAGTACTTTGGCTTGATAAATTGAGAATTTATCTAAGAGTGCCTTGATAAGTACTTTGGCTTGTTAAATGAGAATTATTCTATTTGTGCCCTGATAAGTACTTTGGCTTGTTAAATGAGAATTATTCTATTTGTGCCCTGATAAGTACTTTGGCTTGTTAAATGAGAATTATTCTATTTGTGCCCTGATAAGTACTTTGGCTTGTTAAATGAGAATTATTCTATTTGTGCCCGATAAGTACTTTGGCTTGTTAAATGAGAATTATTCTATTTGTGCCCCGATAAGTACTTTGGCTTGTTAAATGAGAATTATTCTATTTGTGCTCGATAAGTACTTTGACTTGTTAAATGAGAATTATTCTATTTGTGCCATGATAAGTACTTTGGCTTGTTAAATGAGAATTATTCTATTTGTGCCCTGATAAGTACTTTGGCTTGTCAAATGAGAATTTTTCCATGTGTGCCTTGATAAGTACTTGGCCTGATTAGTTGAGAATTGCCTATGTGTCCGGAAATAGCGGTTGTGTGCTATTGGGATATCGTCGTTCGGGGTCATTCCGGGTTTGTGGCATTTGCGCATTCCGTGGAATTGCTACCCACGATGCGAGGAATACCTCATGCGGGTCCGTAAGGACTTACGCGGTGAAATAGTCCCACGCGCGGTCCACCTATGCGAGGAATACCTCACGCGAGTCCGTAGCGGCTTACGCGGTGAAATAGTCCCATGCGAGGAATACCTCACGCGGTCCACGCGACCTACGCGGTGAAATAGTCCCGCGAGTAGGATGGTTAAATGATACACGCGGGCGGATGGTCCCGCTTTGATCACGAGCTTCCTATTTTATATTGTAAGGATACCATCGTTACTCTCATTGTTAGTAAGGCACAATGTGTTGTAATTTGATTATCATATATGTCCCCGATTTGTTTGTGTTACCCTATGGTCATGCTTTTACGATGCGGGATTCCGGCATGAGACCACGTGGTATTTAGGACACGAGATGGGACTTGTGTTCATGTATCCTTATTGCGTTATTACATCATGGATCGCCGCAGTGAGGAAGGATTCCACGCATGATTGATATTATGGGCGTGAGACCCATAATTATATTTGAGTAGTGACTCGGTGGCTGCGTACTGATCGATATGATCGCTTATGTGTTATGTATCGTAGGTTGGCTATCGCATGTCTCCCGCTTTTGTTTAGATCGTTATGATTTTATTACGCATTTCATCGCTCACATACTTGGTACATTCTTCGCATCGACCTCTGAGCCGCGTCACGCCGCAGTTTAGGTACGTTGTTTGGTGATCGCAGTGTAGGATCCTCGCCGTGGTTTTGGATAGCTCCTCTGTCCGTGAGTTTATCTTTTTGGTATATATCCTTCAAGATGTGCTTTGTACAGCTTTGGGTACTACGGGGCCTTGTCCCGCCATATTTCGCTTTAACTCCTGAGGTCAGTATTCATATGTGGATTGGACTCGTATGCGTGTAGTGTCTTTTGTTTATGTATATTTGGCAGCCTTCGGCTTTGCCCCGCACGCATGGTTGCTTTAAAAGAAAAAAGAGGTGTTACTTAATTTTCCGCATTTACTTGTATTGTTATGTAGAAGGGTGCCTGTGTAGGGCACCGCCACGCCCGGTTCGGGGTGTGACAGAGTGGTATCGAGCATCGTCCTCGGAATGTTTACTGCACCGTGTCTAGTAGAGTCTTGATTATCGGTGTGTGCGCGCCACACCCATAAACAGTGAGGCTACATGACATTTAGGAGTTGGTTTCTATTCTTCTCACTCTAAGATCGTGCCATGAGCCGTGTTAGTAAGATAATTCCTCCGACGTATTGTTGTGTTACGATTATGCCTCGAGGGCAACAGCCGCCTCGAAGTGGCAAAGGAGTAGCGAGAGCTACTAGTCGACTCAGAGAGTTGATAGGCTTATGCCTGTGGCACACCGGATGTGGTTCCACAATGCGAAGTTCTTCTTCGCTGTGTTTGAGGCCCCGACCAGAGCCTGGGCTCGATTAAGGGAAGACTTTAGGTCACGGCGAAGCCATTATGTTATTGACCAAGATAAGCGGTGGCAGCTGTCACAGGAGGTTATTCGCCGCATGCATGTGTGTACAGAGGCAGAGGGCCCGCGCGGAGATCTGCGAAGAGAGCTAGACCGTTGGTTATTCCGTGAGTTTTGGACGAGCCGCTCAAAGAAATGAGTGAGATATTCGTCCCACCTACACCCAAGACATACCCCGCAGCTCACAGTGTGGGAGATTTGACCCCACAAGGTATTTAGAGCCGGTCCAAGCTCCAGGATCGAGGTTCTCGTATGAGCAGAGGATTTTCTCGCCGAGGCCACTTATTCCTCGATGTTCCAGATGTGGTAAGCGTCATTCGGAAAATGTCGTTATGGCATGTGTTTGTTTTTATTGTGGCCGTCCGGCCATATTCTCGAGGGTATGTCCTTTTAGAAGAGCACCGGTGGCTCAGCCTATGAGGTCGGTAGTTGGTTCCCTTTCCTCCACGATTGGCGCCCCCGACAGGTGTTGGGATGTCACCTACCGTGGTAGAAGTCAGGGTGGAGTTTATAGTTCTGGCGGTCCTTCAAACCGCAGAGATGACGTGACCACCGGACAGATCGAGCGACACCGCACGGGTTCTGTGTATAGTTCGATTCTTTTGAATCATACGTGCATTGTTAGATTCAGATTTTGCCTTAACGTATATGTTTTTCCTTTGTTGCTAGCAGTTGTAAGTGATAGTACCCCAGAGGTAGGGATACCTTGATTAGTAAAGTGGGAAGTTAAGAATGTTGACAAGAATGATAAGTGAACTGAGACTATAGTTGTGTAGAGTTCACAAGTTGTATTTACCCCGTAACAGTGTAAGACCAATAGGGAAGATTGTGCAGTAGAAATACTTTGGACTATGTGACGAACCTCTAGTGAATGGGAGGATACGGTGAGAAGTACCTGGAGATAAGAGAGAGATTTATTTCAGACTAGGAAAGAGGAGTTAAGTGACGATGAGTCGGTTATGGACTCATTTCGGTTAGCCAGAGTATGGAAACGGGTGATATCGCTAGAAATGGTCCCGATGTGATAGGGTCCCGGGATGCCAGCCCAAATTTAGTAAATCGTTACAGACGAAGTTTGTGGACACGTTCCACCGGAACTAGGTCGTAAGGACCGAGAAAAGCCTTAACGGGAAGGTAAGTAACAATATGGCCAAGTTGGTTAGTAACTCCAAGGATTGGAGAAGAGAAACAAAATTTGAGATTTTGTACGTGTACTAGATGAGTTTGAAAGTACGAGAAAGTATGACGAGTAAGGAAAGAAAGGAACCTCTAAGGATCCCGTGTTCTAGGAGACTGTAACCTTCGAGTTTATGAGAAGGGGTAGCGGACGGAAGGTCCATTGATATGTTTACGTATGTTATGTGGTGGTCATGTGTGACATCGTTGGTCTTGTGCAGTTTTGATTGAGAGGCATAGTATAGAGTTTATGCCGGAGTTTGTATGGCTTGAAAACCGACTAAGAACATTCGGGGACGAATGTTTCTAAGGGGGGAAGAATGTTACACCCCGTAAGTCCAGGACATGTATAAGAGAATGTACGTAAGGAAACAAGACTTGGAAATTAGTACGAAAGGAAGAATTGTTTTTCCGACGGAAAATCTTCCGGACGTCGGTAAGGGAAAAATGTTCATTATTGAGAATTGGGTTCTCAAAAGACATTATTTGAAAAGTATGGAACTTATTAACACTATGGAAATTTATTTTTACGGATTTGGTCACGTGGGGCCCACCCGAGGAATTTTAAATTTTTGTGGGGCCCACGAGGGTTACGGAATTTTATGGACGAATGAGAGGGCGACACGTGGCACTCATCCCATATGGCCTTGGTCGAAATGTTGCAAGGGCAAAAGGGTCATTTGACAATTGTGTAGATGTCACGACCCGAACCCGGGCCCGTGACAGGTGCCTTACCCCGGGCACCCTAGTGATACAACATCAGAGTAATCAGCGGAACATAAGACGATAACATGAAATAACAAGAAGTATGAAACAATAGTCTGAGAAAACTTGCCTTACGGCATATATATATAAATAAATTTAAAATCAATAGCGATATCCCATTACAACTCGCCCACAACAAGATTTCTGCACTTCTAAGAATGATACGACAACAATGGCGGATGTGGCCCCGCCATACCCGAATGTAAATACCTACAACGATGTGGACTATACCACCGATAAGCCTCCGAGAAACGGAGCTTCCCATACGCTGAATCGTGACCCTAAGAGCGAGGATCAACATCGGTGTACCTTTACTCGCAGATGAACGCAGCCTCGGGCGAGGTCGCATAACAGTACCAAGTATGTGAAATCAAAATATCAGAAATGAAATCATAATAGTCTATAAAGCAGAGACATGTATGATAACCAAACTACGATCACAATAAATAGGCAAATATGTCAAGTCGTGGACTCACGCCTCAAAGTCATCACTCAAATGTAACTATGGGTCTCACGCCATAACATCAATCACGCGTGGAATACCTTCCTCACCGGCAGCTTATAATATAAAAGCACCAAGAAATACACATGAACACCGTGTCCCACGTGTCCTAATAAAACAAGACAGGTAAGTACGAAGGCATAACCGACTACTAACACCCATAGTACTAACAGTGGTCATAAATCAGATCATGATATCGCCTGCATCGTCACATGATCAAAATCGTCACTCGCTCGCAGATCAAATGTGCGCGTCTAGCCTCGAACTCTCCGTAGCTCGCATAGGCCAACCTCATAGGCCCGCATGAGGTATTCTCGCATCGAGGGTAGCTACTCCCAAGATCGCCCCGACTCGCAGTCCGCATGGCCACAAAGACCGCATGACCACAAGCGGCCGCAAACTAACCCGAACTCCCGTAGTTCCGCATGGATCCTCGACCCGCATGAGGTATTCTCGAATCATGGTCCTGCATCACCGAGTCTACCCCGCATCGGAGGGCAGCTTAACCTCCGGAGACAAGTCAAGGTGAGTGGTACAATACCAACATAACGGCTGAGAGTCAAACGACTTTAAGCGCGATGAGGAAAACCCCTTTACACAAAACATCACAAGATACTAACACACGTAGCATCCTAACATGTTTACTTATCAAATCAACAAGAAAGTATTACAAGGCTATCACAAACCAACACAATCATGTTATACACACAAGGTACATTCTAATATATGATTAACAAGATCGGGTATCTATTCCCAAAGTACTTCATACATTATCTTTTAAAAGATACTCTATGTTTACAAAAGTCACACAATACCCGTAGTATATGAAAATAGAGTGATTATCTTTTGAAGTAAATCAAAACACTTACCTTTGTAAAATCAAGTAACAACATTATTTTCCAAACGTCCAAGTTTGCCTAATTTCAAATGTTCACGGTTCTTATTTTAGAAAGGTTTCGTAGTTCATAGTCTTATTCATTTAAGAATATAATTCTCTTTTAAACCATCTGAGAAAACATAAGCCTTATTTGTGAGTAGGATATTCTTGTTTATAACAATCTTATTACATCAGCCATGATCTAGGAAATATCATTTTGTCTCATCTTAGCTTCTATGCAGATGGAAGTTTCACCGGTTTTAATAATACTTAATCCAAAACATTTCCTTTTATTAACGCCGCATGGTTTGTCGATACACATTCCGATTCAAATCAAGAAACATTCTTAAGCCGTTATACCTAACTTCCCATAAAGCTAGTATAACTCAAGTTTTCAAAACCAAGTATTACTCTTCTTTCAAAATGATTCAAAACCTTTTGAAATACTTCAAGTTCTTTATTATCACATAACCACCAGCTTATAGTTCAAATCGATTACCTTTTAAAACCACAAGTATTTTCTTACATACATAAAGTCGTTATAACCAACTTCCCATAAAGCCGTTATAACACTTTATGTTTTAGACCAATAAAATACATTTAACACACGACGTCTACCGCATTACATAGTTACACACATATCATGCTAGAAGAGATAGGAAGAGGTTCACATACCGCGACGATTATCGACTAATAGCAAAACGCCCAAGTACCTCAAACCGCCGCTACTCCTTAAGCCAAGTAGATCGCGCCACGCATAGTACTTCCACCTATAAGGCCACGCGCTTTATTAACATTTAGGTCTCTTCAGAGAACATTCTACGTAAAATTCGGCAAAGACTCTCCCCGCAAGCAGAAATCTCCTCCTCAATCTGGGCCGACTACCAAGCCAACCAGGGGTTATACGACTAATCCGGACGCACAATTCTACCTCACGTAAAAGCTACACAAGTTCATCTGAATACAAATTCTATGTAATTACGATCAAGATTTTCTTCGAAAGGTTTCTTATTATTCAGGCTTAAGTCAAAAGACATTGCCGATAACTACGTTCAGTTCTATATATAATATACTTCAACTATATATTCTAACATGTAATTTCCAATTACAATAGGGGGACAAGATAATTACCTCGATAAGCCCGTAATTATCCAAGTATAAAGTCGATCCTGGGCAACGTTTAGCTTCAACTCCGTGCGTTCCAACCCGCTCCAAACCACCCTTAGAAGTTCTAACCAACTTCTACATACTACTCCCACTAACTATGGAGATTTTCCTTAGGGTTTCGGTTTGAGACAAAAAAGGGACATTTAGGTAGTATTTTCGGGCTCTACGTATAGAGGTATCTTTGGAATACTACAAGGTATACGGCTAAGGTAATTTGGGCATTACAACAATACTTTTGAGAGTATCTCTATACCACAAAAAAAGGGGGGTATTATATGAAAACAACTAGGCTAGGGGTACCACTGCTAGCACCACAAGGAGGGGGAGAACTCTCGCCAAGGGAGGGGATGGTGTTGGACGAGAACACATATAAGAGAGGGGGAGGATTTTAACACTTAGAGATTTGTAGAATGGATGAAGAAGTCTTCAAAGGGGGGGTATTTATAGGTCAAGCAAAGGCCAACCAATGACCAAGATCATGCCAAGTGCAAGGCAAGTGTAGGTCAAGATCAAGCCAAGTGCACCTTATCCATCTACCACCAAAATATCCTACCAACTCCTTGACCAAACAATGGCCAATTCGTCCCAACCCTTTACCGCCCAAGTCCTTCCAATGAGAGGTGACAAGTGTCGCCTCTTGTTGGTCCAAAATGTTTCGCCTCTAAAAATCCGAAAAAATTAAAAATTAAATAGCCTAATTTTCCTACGAAGCCGTGGAAACGCTTTCATCGAAAAATGACTATAACCGGGTGTTGTGCACAAAGAATAATTCGCCAAGCCTATTCTCAAGTTCAAATTTTTCACGCACGCCCCACGCATACTCTGAAAATACGGGTATAACATTCTCCTCCTTAGAAACATTCGTCCGAATGTTCCTTCTAAGTCTCAAAACAAACGCGCCAAGATAGTCTTCACTACTATACTTACGAGAACAATCCCGCCACACATGGCCACGTAAACACCCGCAAATACCTCCATCCAAGTCCACGAGGAAACACCTCTAATATTACCACAAACACCTCTCTTCGGGGTCTAAAATATACTTCCTTCGCACCTTCTCCTTACAAAAGAAATGATCACATCTATGCTCGCCATACATGCTCGCTTCTCCCTTTACTCATCGTGATACCACTTTTGTCACTTTGCCGCGAGGTTCTAGTGTCACTCCGGCGACCTAACAAATGGTACCGAGCTGCATGCGATCCCTGAGGCTGTCGTACACTCGAACTCTTATCACATTTCTGATACTGCTTCAGTTTCCAAAACTCGGGGTTACTATCTCTAACGTAGTCATCATTAGCTGGGAACACTCTGGATGGATCTCCGATACTTTCCCGATCATAACTATATGAAATACCGGACGTATTGCCTCCTAAGTCGGACGGCAAAAGCTAACATATAGGCAACCTGGCCTATTCTTCACATGAACTCAAAAGGGCCCAAAGTAACTCGGGCTAAGTTCCCTCTGTTTTCCAAAACTCGTCACACCCAACCCGGGGTGGTACTTTCAAGAAGACCGACCGTCAACCTGAACTCTAAGCGTCGTCGCCGATTATCCGCACGATTTCTCCGAGCCGTAACCTCTTCTAGACAAGCTTTACCCTATCCACAGTCTGCTGGAACAAGCCTGAACCAACTATCTGAATCTTGCCAACATCGAACCAATCGACCGGCAACTTACACTTCCGCCTTGCAAGGCGTCATAAAGCGACATCCGAATACCGAAATGGTAGCTACTAAAACACTCCCTCACAGGAGACAACAATCCTTACAGCTACCCCTGAAATCTACAAACTGTCCCGAGGGCGAATGCGATTCTGAGACTCACCTGAGTTCCTAATCCTGCCTGGTAAAACTTCCAGAAAAGGAAACAGCCGTAACCTGGGCTCCACTGTATGTCATAAGGTAAAGGTAGGCACCCCGTGCAGCCTTACAACCTTTCTGATATAACTCCTCGCAACATACCACCGAGTACACGGTTTGGACTAAAAGATAAGACGGGCTGACCTCATCGGCCCGACTACTGATTGAACTCATCCACGAACTCGTACGCTGGTTAACTAAACTTGGGCCTAACACCCTCATAACCCTAACCCAAAACGGGACCACCACAAACTGACCCCACCACTATACAGGTCGCGGGTTGACCCGCAACGTGGCCTCAACCCGACCCGGCAACGCGCAAGACACTAGCTCCCCGAACCGGAAAACTCTCACTAATCACGTTACGAAAACCTAGCGGTCTTCTTAGCTCAACTACCCTCTTTCATTCCACACTACTCAGGGACTTATCCCACAAACATAGCTCACGTGCACTATGCACTCTTATAAGGGTCAAACATAAACATACGTCTTTTACTCGAGATGGCCTTACCTCTAAGGTCTTCACGTATAATGCTCTAAGGCTTACATTTTCTCTAGAGGGTTAAGGATATATCTATATCTACTGCTTCACTCCCCTTAGTCATTCTAATCAAACACGCCTCGTAGGAAGATAGCTAAGGAAGATGACGAACTACCCACCGATCCTGAAGGCTAAGTCCTCCTACAAGGACACTCTTTCTGCACATGGCCCTGACGGCCGTCGGTAAAACGAGCACCAACAAAAGACGACATTCCCCGGGTTGACATCTGCCACACTGTGAATACTGAGGGAAAAACTGAATCCGGCTGGCTGGAGCCTACGTGTAGCTGTGAACCGGAAACTCTGGAGCTCTGACCAACTCCGGCTTACCCCGAACGTTCTGAACCCTTTGGAGGAACACTCTGCACTGGCGGATGTGCATATCTAATCTGCTGCTGAGGTGATTCGCCTCGAAAGTTACTAAAGGACCTTGCTGTTCTGGCCCTCTCCTGCTGTCCTTCGTTAACCCGTCGATCTCTACGTCTCTCGGCTGCCGCGATAAGCCCGCACAAGGCTATGCTCAAGCCTAATCAAGAATTACTCTTACACAACCTCTCTTAGGTAGTCATCAAGACTCAGACATCGGTATACTCTCTGGTAGCCAAATCCATAGCTAGTAACAGGGTCGCCTTTTTGCAATCTATATTCTCTGTCCCCGGTCGTGGAACTGAAGGTTCATATATCATGGCCGCAGTAGGAACTGCTGCCGCCGTACTAAACTCTGCTGGGGCTGGTGACAAGCATAACTTCCCGAACGAAGCACCTAACTCAGGTGATGGTTGGGCTCAGGCCTCGTAACCTCTCAGATTATACTCGCAGCCTCCGCCGCTTGCCCTCCTGGGCCCGGGTTGCCCTACGCGGAGGCATAACGGTAAGGGAAAGAAATACGTGAGAGGGTCCAACTTACAACACAGCTCTAAGGCACGATCTCAGAGTGAGAAGAATAGAAACCAATCCTAAATATCCTATAGCCTCCTGATTATTGGTGTGGTGCACAACACACCGATAATCAAGACTTCATCGATACGGTTCAGAGACACTTTCCGAGGATTAACTGCTCTGATACCACTTTTGTCACGACCCGAACCCGGGCCCGTGACTGGTGCCTTACCCCGGGCACCCTAGTGATACAACATCAGAGTAATCAACGGAACATAAGACGATAACATGAAATAACAAGAAGTATGAAACAATAGTTCGAGAAAACTTGCCTTACGCATATATATATAAATCAATTTAAAACCGAACGATATCCCATTACAACTCGCCACAACAAGATTACTGCACTTCTAAGAATGATACGACAACAATGGCGGACAGGGCCCCGCCATACCCCGAATGTAAATACCTACAACGACAGGGACTATACCATCGATAAGCCCGAGAAACGGAGCTTCCCATACGTCAATCGTGACCCTAAGAGCGAGGATCAACATCGTGTACCTTTACCTGCGCGCATGAACGCAGCTCGGCGAGGTCAAGACAGTACCAAGTATGTGAAATCAAAATATCGTAAATGAAATCATAATAGTCTATAAAGCAGAGACATGTATGATAACCAAACTACGATCACAATAAATAGCAAATATGTCAAGTCGTGACTCACGCCTCAAAGTCATCACTCAAATGTAACTATGGGTCTCACGCCCATAACATCAATCATGCCCGTGGAATACCTTTCCTCATCACGCGCTTTATGATATAAAAGCACCAAGAAATACACATGAACACGAGTCCCACTGTGTCCTAATAAAACAAGACAGGTAAGCACGAAGGCATAACCGACTACTAACACCTAGTACTAACGGTCATAAATCGTATCATGATATCTGTCTGCACCGTCACATGATCAAAGCCGTCACTCGCCCGCAGATCAAATGCGCGTCTAGCCCCGAACTCTCGTAGCTCGCATAGGCCAACCTCGTAGCCCGCATGAGGTATTCTCGCATCGAGGGTAGCTATTCCCGACATCGCCCCGACTCGCGAATCGCACGGCCACAAAGACCGCATGACCACAAGGGCCGCAAACTAACACGAAACTCCGTAGTTCCGCATGGATCCCCGGACCCGCATGAGGTATTCTCGATTCACGGTCCTGCACCGCTGAGTCTACCCCGTGACGGAGGCGCCAACCTCCGGAGACAAGTCAAGGTGAGTGGTACAATACCAACATAACGGCTGAGAGTCAAACGACTTTAAGCGCAGTCGAGGGAAAACCCCCTTTACACAAAACATCACAAGATACTAACACACGTAGCATCCTAACATGTTTACTTATCAAATCAACAAGAAAGTATTACAAGGCTATCACAAACCAACACAATCATGTTATACACACAAGGTACATTCTAATATATGATTAACAAGATCGGGTATCTATTCCCAAAGTACTTCATACATTATCTTTTAAAAGATACGCTATGTTTACAAAAGTCACACAATACCCGTAGTATATGAAAATAGAGTGATTATCTTTTGAAGTAAATCAAAACACTTACCTTTGTAAAATCAAGTAACAACATTATTTTCCAAACGTCCAAGTTTGCCTAATTTCAAATGTTCACGGTTCTTATTTTAGAAAGGTTTCGTAGTTCATAGTCTTATTCATTTAAGAATATAATTCTCTTTTAAACCATCTGAGAAAACATAAGCCTTATATGTGAGTAGGATATTCTTGTTTATAACAATCTTATTACAGCAGCCATGATCTAGGAAATATCATTTTGTCTCATCTTAGCTTCTATGCAGATGGAAGTTTCTACTGGTTTTAATAATACTTAATCACAAACATTTCCTTTTATTAACGCCGCGGTGGTTTGTCGATACACATTACGATTTCAAATCAAGAAACATTCTTAAGCCGTTATACCTAACTTCCCATAAAGCTAGTATAACTCAAGTTTTCAAAACCAAGTATTACTCTTCGTTCAAAATGATTCAATAATCTTTTGAAATTGTTCTTGTTCTTTATTATCACATAACCACCGGTTATAGTTCAAATCGATTACCTTTTAAAACCACAAGTATTTTCTTACATACATAAAAGCGTTATAACCAACTTCCCATAAAGCCGTTATAACACTTTATGTTTTAGACCAATCAAATACATTTAACACATGACGTCTACCGTACTACATAGTTACACACATATCATGCTAGAAGAGATAGGAAGAGGTTCACATACCTCGCGACGATTATCGACTAATAGCAAAACGCCCAAGTACCTCAAACCGCGGCTACTCCTTAAGCCAAGTAGATCGCGCCACGCATAGTACTTCCACCTATAAGGCCACAAGGCGCTTTATTAACATTTAGGTCTCTTCAGAGAACATTCTACGTAAAATTGCAAGACTCTCCCGCAACAGCGTAAATCTCTCCTCAATCGGGCCGACTACCAAGCCAACGAGGGGTTATACGACTAATCCGACGTGCACAATTCTACCTCGCGTAAAAGCTACACAAGTCTCAGAATACATCCTATGTAATTACTGAAGATTCTTCTTTCGAAAAGGTTTCTTATTATTCAGGCTTAAGTCAAAAGACATTGCCGATAACTACGTTCAGTTCTATATATAGTATACTTCAACTATATATTCTAACAACATGTAATTTCTAATTACAATAGGGGGACAAGATAATTACCTCGATAAGCCCGTAATTATCCAAGTATAAAGTCGATCCTGGGCAACGTTTAGCTCCAACTCCGTGCGCTCCAACCCGCTCCGAACCACCCTTAGAAGTTCTAACCAACTTCTACATACTACTCCCACTAACTATGGAGATTTTCCTTAGGGTTTCGGTTTGAGACAAAAAAGGGACATTTAGGTAGTATTTTCGGGCTCTACGTATAGAGGTATCTTTGGAATACTACAAGGTATACGACTAAGGTAATTTGGGCATTACAACAATACTTTTTAGAGTATCTCTATACCACAAAAAAAGGGGGGTATTATATGAAAACAACTAGGCTAGGGGTACCCACGGCTAGCACCACAAGGAGGGGGGGAGAACTCTCGGCCAAGGGGGAGGGGGATGGTGTTGGACGAGAACACATATAAGAGAGGGGGAGGATTTTAACACTTAGAGATTTGTAGAATGGATGAAGAAGTCTTCAAAGGGGGGGTATTTATAGGTCAAGCAAAGGCCAACCAATGGCCAAGATCATGCCAAGTGCAAGGCAAGTGTAGGGTCAAGATCAAGCCAAGTGCACCTTATCCATCTACCACCAAAATATCCTACCAACTCCTTGACCAAACAATGGCCAATTCGTCCAACCCCTTTACCGCCCAAGTCCTTCCAATGAGAGGGTGACAAGTGTCGCCCTCTTGTTGGTCCAAAATGTTTCGTCTCTCGGAAAAATCCGCAAAAATTAAAAATGACATAGCCGGAATTTTCCCTACGAAAGCTGTGGAAACGTTTCGTCGAAAAACGACTCTAACCGGGTGTTGTGCACAAAGAATAATTCGGCCAAGCCTATTCTCAAGTTCAAATTTTTCACGCACGCCCCACGCACATACTCAAAATACGGTATAACAAAGAGATCACAAAGTCTTGCTAATTAAGAGCTTGACATTGTTGACCAAGTCAAGAGCCAATTTGGCTTGATCTCTTCCCTCCAATTTTAACAAGTGTTATTATCTAGACCCTCCAATGTGTTTTATATATCATACTAGTGCAAGACTTGACATTTTACACTTACAAAAAATTGAGAGAACATAGAGCTAGCAAGACATGCTCTCGGGTTTGACCTATCTCCCACACAAAATTTTTGTAGTTTTGATCCATTAGCCACAAGACTTTAACCCAATGTCCCTTAGGGTATTGTAAGGATATCTCAATAGAAAGATTTCGGAAAAACGGAGTTTTCACGTTAGTCGCAAGGCGAAAACTATTGGAGTTCTTCAACTTTGAAGTTGGAACTTAAAGATGGGTTCTTCATAGGCCTCTAAGGAGTGTTTGGAGAGGATTGGAACCTAAGGAAAGGAGCTAAGAATTGCTAAGGCGCGACTTTGGAATCTTGGAAATTTTAAGGGCTTTGAAAGGTATAATCTTGTCGTTTTAGTAATTAAGTTTACTTATCATTGTAGCTATGGATATTAGCAAGCATGAGTTATATATTATGTAGTTGTATTAGTGTATTGGCTATTGGAACCCTAATCCGAAAAACTAGCATGTTAGCCTTAAGACTACAATTCAAGTTGATTATTCGTTTAAGTCGTCGCATGTTGTGTATGAAGGAAATTGTAGTTGTTGAAGTTGTTTATATCTAAATAACATGTTGACCTAAGAACTTGAAATTGGAAAAGGATTGGAAAAGACGTAGTGTTATTGGTTATATGTTGGCCGAGAATGGCTAGTGTAGTATTATACTATTTGGTATGAATTGTGGGGCGGAATTTTACACGTATTGTAAGGCGTGTAATCCCCTTTGTTTGGTTGTTGTTTGGAGCCTTAAATGTGGCTTGTTGGTTATTGTATTCGGCCTTGAAAAAGGTGGCAAAGTGAGTAGAAACAAAGGATGTGCTGCCCGATTTTCCGTAGAATTAGAGACCAAATACTTAGTATTATTCTACGTTAGAGACTAGAAGATTGATAGTCTTGTTGTGACCATTATAGGTTGAAACTTCTACGTACGGCGTATTCGGCTTAGCTTGAGGAATTAGCCGAAAAGGTATGTGAACTATCTCCTCTTCTAGCATGATTCCTTAAGATAAAGAAAGTACGTCCTACTCCTTAAATGATCCATTCCTTGGTTGTATTTGGATTGCCTAAAGTAGAATTTGTTCTATGTACTTCCTTTGATTGTACTTTGATGTTTAAATTGTAAATTGTATAATCCATTGCCTTAGTGAAGTTGGATTCTTAAAAGTGAAAGTATTTTACTTAAAGTACATAGAGTCTTGAAAAGGACGTGGTTTCCAAATCTTTTGGGCTAGTGCCTTAGTTCCAAAACCTAAAGGTCATTATAATGACTTTAGGGGAGTCAAAGGAGTGATTTACTTAATTGTTTTAAAAGAGGAGAAATGACATGATTTAAGAGAAGTAACTTGTTTTAAAGGAGTGAGTTACTTGAGGTTTAAAAGTAGAAGAAATTTGTTTTCTATATATTAAGAGACTTGAAGTGTTTTGAAAGTTAAGAACTTGATTTGTAAGTATGTGATACTTGGTTTTAATAGTATAAGTCTCTTGGTTATAAAAGGAATGGATATGTCTAAAACCATAAAGGGTTATAACGGCTTTATGGGAAGTTGGTTATAATGGCTTTATGGAAGGTTTAGAAAGTTGTCTATTTTGATTAATCGGCATAAGTTGCCTAGTTTGTGAAAATTTGAAGTTACTTGGTTTCAAGCTTTGAAATGAGTTTCAAAAAGTATAGTAACTTACTTTGGAGAATAGACACGCCTTGATACTACGGGTGTTAGTATCTTGGGATTTTACATAAAAAAGGGTCTTTTGAAAAGAATGTACGTACGTAGTACTTTGGCCTATTTAATTGAGAATAATTCTATGTGATGCCTTGATTAGTACTTTGGCTTGATAAATTGAGAATTTGTCTAAGTGTGCCTTGATTAGTACTTTGGCTTGATAAATTGAGAATTTGTCTAAGAGTGCCTTGATAAGTACTTTGGCTTGTTAAATGAGAATTATTCTATTTGTGCCCTGATAAGTACTTTGGCTTGTTAAATGAGAATTATTCTATTTGTGCCCTGATAAGTACTTTGGCTTGTTAAATGAGAATTATTCTATTTGTGATAAGTACTTTGGCTTGTTAAATGAGAATTATTCTATTTGTGCTACGATAAGTACTTTGGCTTGTTAAATGAGAATTATTCTATTTGTGCTCGATAAGTACTTTGGCTTGTTAAATGAGAATTATTCTATTTGTGCCCTGATAAGTACTTTGGCTTGTTAAATGAGAATTATTCTATTTGTGCCCTGATAAGTACTTTGGCTTGTTAAATGAGAATTATTCTATTTGTGCCCTGATAAGTACTTTGGCTTGTCAAATGAGAATTTTTCCATGTGTGCCTTGATAAGTACTTGGCCTGATTAGTTGAGAATTGCCTATGTGTGCTGGAAATAGCCGGTTGTGTGCTATTGGGATATCAGTCGTTTCGGGGTCATTCCCCGGGTTTGTGGCATTTGCAGATTCCGTGGAATTGCTACCCACGATGCGAGGAATACCTCATGCGGGTCCGTAAGGACTTATGCGGGTGAAATAGTCCCATGCGCGGGTCCAAATTTACGAGGAATACCTCATGCGAGTCCGTAAGGGCTTATGCGGGTGAAATAGTCCCATGCGAGGAATACCTCACGCGGGTCCACGCGACCTATGCGGGTGAAATAGTCCCAGGAGTAGGATGGTTAAATGATACATGCGGGCGGATGGTCCTGTTTTGATCATGAGCTTCCTATTTTATATTGTAAGGATACTACTGGTTACTCTCATTATTAGTAAGGCACAATGTGTTGTAATTTGATTATCATATATGTCCCCGGATTTGTTTGTGTTACCCTATGGTCATGCTTTTACGATGTGGGATTCCGGGGCATGAGACCACGTGGTATTTAGGACACAGATGGGACTTGGTGTTCATGTATCCTTATTGGTGTTATTACATCATGGATCGCCGGTGAGGAAGGATTCCACGCATGATTGATATTATGTGTTATACCCGTAGTTCCGTGGTATGTATGCGAGACGCACGCACGAGAATACGACGTAAAGATGGAAAGGAAGAAAGAGGCGATTTTTCCACGGAAAAGTTTCCGGTTTTGTGAAGGAAAAGGTTCGTTAATGGGAATTGATTCCCGGATTTGGTATTCGGACTTCCCGGAATATTAGAGAATTATGGAATTTTATTTTCTGAATGGTCACGTGGGCCCACGGAGAAATTTACGGTTTTGTGGGGCCCACTTTGTTTTCGAGATTATGGCCATTGTGGATATTTTGGAAGATGTTTTATTTTGGGCCAATAGGAGGGTGACACGTGTCACCCCGCCAGTGGCTCGGGCCGAATGGCATTTGTGCACAACACCTTGCTAGAGTCGTTTTTGAATAAACGCTTTACATAACTTGCAAGGGAAAATTCGCTATGTCTTTTCTTATTTTTATGGATTTTTCCGAGAGAGGAAATGTTTTGGACCAACGAGAGGCGACACTTGTCACCCTCAAGTTGGTGGAGTTGACGCCACCTCGACGGGCGTTTGAGAGTCAAGTTGGTGAGATATTTTGTGAGGATTTGTGGAGTAGGACTAGGGGCACTTGGGCACATCTTGCCCTACACTTGCATAGCACTTGGCTAGATCTTGCCCTTGGTTGGCCTTTGCTTACCCTATAAATACCCCTCCCTTTGAAGACTTCTTCATCCTCAAATCTCTAAGTCTTGAGAACCTCTCCTCCCTCTTGTTGACTCTCGTCCAAGAGCCTCCCTTCCCTTTCACGTGGCCTTGTGGCCGAGAGCACCCTCTCCTTCCTAGTAGGCCTTCTACGAGAGCACCCCCTACTGGGTGTTCTCGTGGGTACCCATGGTTGAGAAATACTCTCAAAAGTATTGTTATAATGCCCAATTACCTTAGTCGTATACCTTGTAGCATTCTAAGGTTATACCTATACGAAAAGCCCGGAAATACTATTATACTTCCCGTCAGTCACAAAACCGAAACCCTAGGAAAATCTCCATAGTCCGTTGGAGTATTGTGTAGAAGTTGGTTAGAACTTCTAAGGGGGGTTTAGAGCGGGTTGGAGCGCTCGGAGTTGGAGCTAAACGATTGCCCAGGATCGACTTTATACTTGGATAATTATGGGCTTATCGAGGTAAATATCTTGTCCCTCTATTGTAATTGGAAATTACATGTTGTTTAAATATATAGTTAAAGTATACTATATATAATCAACGTGGTTAGTTGGCAATGTCTTTTGACTTAAGCACAAGAATCATGACCGAATCAGATGAGACTTGTGTAGTAGTACTGTGGAGTAGAATTGTACCGCTCGTTGGGATGTATAACCCCCTGGTTGGCTTGTAGCCGCCCCGTTAGAGGAGGAGATTTACGCTGCATGGGTGAGGTCTTTGCGAATTTTCTCAGAATGTTCTACGATAAGATCTTATGTTAATAAAGCGCCTTGTGGCCTTATAGGTTGAAGTACTACGTGTGGCGCTCTACTTGGCTTTAGGAGTAGCCGCGATTGGGAGTACTGAGCGTTTTGCTATTAGTCGATACTGCCGCGAGGTATGTGAACCTCTTCCTATCTCCTCTAGCATGATATGTGTGAACTATGTAGTACCAGAGACGCATACGTGCTAAATGTGTTTGAGTGGTTTAAAATATAAAGTGTTATAACGGCTTTATGGGAAGTTGGTTATAACGACTTTATGTTAGTAAGAAAATACATGTGGTTTTTAAAAGGTAATCGATTTGAACTATAAGCGGCTTGTTATATGATAAGAAAGAACTTGAAGTATTTCAAAAGATTTTTGAATCATTTTGAAAGGAGAAGTAATACTTGGTGTTTGAAAACTTAAGAGTTATACTAGCTTTATGGGAAGTTAGGTATAACGGCTTAAGAATGCTTTCTTGATTTCGAAATCGAATGTGTATCGACAAACCAACTGCAAATACATTAAAAGGAAATGTTTTGAATAATTAAGTATTATTAAAACCAAGAGAAACTTCCATCCGCATGAAGCTAAGATGAGACAAAATGATATTTCCTAGATCATGGTCATTGTAATAAGATTGTTATAAACAAGAATATCCTACTCACATATAAGGCTTATGTTTCGATTGTTTAAAAGAGAATTATATTCTTAAATGAATAAGACTATGAACTACTGAAACCTTTCTAAAATAAGAAACGTGAACATTTGAAATTAGGCAAACTTGGACGCTTGGAAAATAATGTTGTTACTTGATTTTACAAAGGTAAGAGTTTTGGTTTTCTTAAAAGGGTGATCACTCTATTTTATACTACGGGTATTGTGTGACTTATGTGAAAGAAGCAGATCTTTTTTAAAATTTTAATGTGAAGTACTTTGGGGATAGATACGAACTTGTTAGTAGAAAGTACCTTGTGTGAATAACTTGATTGTATTGGTTTGTGATAGCCTTGTAATACTTTCTTGTTGCTTTGATAAGTAAACGTGTTAGGATGCTACGTGTGTTAGTATCTTGTGATGTTTGTGTGCGGGTTTCCCTTGATTGTGCTTATTAACTATCGGCCGTTATGATAGTATTGTGGCATTCATCTCGAGATGATTCCGGGTTAAGCGCCTCCGACGCGGGTAGACTCAGTGATCCGGGACCATGATTCGAGAATACCTCACGCGGTCCCGGGGCCTATGCGAGCTACGAGTTCCGTGTTAGTGTCGTCCTTTATGGGCATGCGGTCTCAGGGCTACGCGGACTCGAAAGTCCGTGACGACGCCGGGAGTAGCTACCCTCGATGCGGGAATACCTCATGCGGGCCGATGAGATTGGCCTACGCGAGTCGCGGAAGTTCCAGGACTAGACGCGACATTAGATATCGCGGGCAAGTGGCCGCCTTTGATCATGTGACGGTGCAGACAGATCTTATGATACGATTTATGACCTTGTTGCATGCTGGTGTTAGTAGTCGGCTATGCCTTCGCATTTACCCCGCATGCTTTATTAGAGACACGCGTGGGACTCGTGTTCATATGTATTCCTTGGTGCTTGTATATCATAACCGCCGCGGTGAGAAGGTATTCCACGCACGATTGATGTGGGCGTGAGACCCATTGTTAAATTGAGTGATGACTTGAGGTGTGAGTCACGACTTGACACGGTTGCTTATTTATGGTGAATCGTAGTTTGTTATCATACATGTCTCTGCTTTGTATAGACTACTATGATTTCATTTACTGATTTATTTTTAGTTTCACATACTCCTGTATTGTTGTCTCGACCTCCTTCGGGCCGCGTTCATGCCGCAGTTGAGGTACATCGATCGTTGATCCTAGCTCTCGTGGTCACATCGCGTTGGGAAGCTCCGTTTCTCGGAGGCTTATCGGTGGTATAGTCCTCGTCAGAGTAAGTGTTTACATTCGTGGGTTTGGCGGGCCCCGTCCCGCCATCAGGTCGTATCATTCTTAGAGGTGCATAGTATCGCTGTGGCGGTGGTTGGTAAAAAGGATTAAGCTGTTCATTTGTAAAAGAGTTGATGGTTATATATATGCCGAAAGACACGTTTTCTGATTATTGTTTTATATTTCATTATCTCATGTTGTTGTTTTATGTTCCCGATTACTCGATGTTGTGTCACTAGGGTGCAGGGTAAGGCACGACCACGCCCGCTGGTCGTGACAAAAGTGGTATCGAGCGATTAATCCTGAAAGTGTCTACGCATCGTATCCGCAGAGAGTCTTGATTATCGGTGTGTTGCGCACCACGCCAATAATCGTGAGGCTATAGGATATTTAGGATTGGTTTCTATTCTTCTCACTCGAGGTCGTGCCTTAGAGTGTTTTAAGTTGGACCTCTAAACGTATTTCTTTCCTTACCGCTATGCCTCCGCGTAGGCAACCCGCCCAGGAGGCAAGGCAGCCGGCGGAGCCGCGAGTAGAATCTGAGGGTTGCGAGGCACAGTGCCCAATCATTACCTAGGTAGTGCTTCATTCGGGATTTCTGCGACGCCACTAGCCCAGCAGAGTTTAGCACGGCGGCGCAGCCTCTGCGTCCATGATATTTGAACCTCCGCCCACGATCGAACAGTGAATATAGATTGCAAAGAGGCGACCGCATTAGCTATGGATTTGGCTACCAGAGATTATACCGATGTACCACGAGTCTTGATGACTACCTAAGAGAGGTTGTGCAAGAGTAATTCTTGATTGGTTGAGCATGGCACGGTACGCTTATGTACAGCAGGCGAAAAACGTAGAGATCGACGGGTTAACCAGGCGCAGAAGAGGCCAGAGCAAAGAGTCCTTCGGTAACTTTCAAGGTGAGTATACCTTAAGTGCTATGTTCTGATAGCAGTGTGTTAGTTGTGATTAGAAATCATGGTGGGTTAACCGAGTAAGATTTTGGAGGATAGAGAAAGTGTGAGCCTTAGAGCTTTATACGCAAAGACCTTAGAGGTAAGGCCATCTCGAGAAAGGTGTAGTGTTATGTTTGACCCTTATAGGAGTGCATAGTGCACGTGAGCTATGTTCGTGGGATAAGTCCCTGAGTTCGTGGATGCGTTCGACCAGTGGTCGGGCCGATGGGGGCAGCCCATCGTGTTCTTCGGTCAGGACCGTTTTACTCGGCTGTGTTGGGTTATCAGAAAGGTTGTAAGGTTGCACGGGGTGCCTACCTTCACCTTATGACAGATGTGGAGCCAGTGGCACTGTTTTGTTTCGAAGTTTTGCGGGCATGTGTTAAGAACTCGTAAGTCTCAGACCGCATTCGCCTGGGCCGTGTTTGATTTCGGGGATAGTTGTGGGATTGTTGTCTCTGTGGAGGTAGTGTTTAAGCTACCATTTCGGTGTTCGGATGTCGCCTTTGAAGCCTTGTAGGGCGGAAGTGTAAGTTGCGATCGATTGGTTCGATGTTGGCAAGGTTCGATTAGTTGGTTCAGCTTGTTCCACAGATCGTGGATAGTGCAGCTTGTCTAGAAAGTTCGCGGCTCAGAAATCGTGCGGATAATCGGCGACGACGCCAGAGTTGAGTTGACGGTCGGTCTTCTTGAAAGTACCACCCCGGACAGGGTGTGACGAGTTTTGGAAACAGAAGGAACTTAGCCGAGTTACTTTGGGCCTTTAAGAGTTCATGTGAAGAATAGGCCAGGTTGCCTATATGTTAGCTTTTGCCGTCCGACTTAGGAGGCAGGACGTCCGGTCTTTCGTATTGTGATGTTCGGGGAAATATCGAAGATCCATCCAGAATGTTCCCAGTTAATGATGCCCACGTAAAGAGATAGTAACCCCGAGTTTTGGAAACTAAAGCAGTATCAGAAGTGTGGTAAGGGTTCGAGTATGCGAACCTTGGTGATCGACGTGCGACGGTACCATTTGTTGGGTCGTCGGAGCAAGGCTCGCGACAAAGTGACAAAAGTGGTATTATTTGTGGTGATGTTAGAGGTGTTTCCTCGTAGACTTGGATATAAGTATGTTGCGCAGGTATTTTCTGTGGCCAGGTATGGCAGGATTGTTTCGTAAGTATAAAAGTGAAGACTATACTGGCACGCGTTCGTTTTAAGACTTAGAAGGAACATTCGGGACGAATGTTTCTAAGGGGGGAAGAATGTTATACCCCGTAGTTCCAGGGTATGTATGCGAGGACGTACGTACGAGAATACGTGGAAAGATGGAAAGGAAGAAAGAGGCGATTTTTCCACGGAAAAGTTTCGTTTTGTGAAGGAAAAAGGTTCGTTAATGGGAATTGATTCCTGATTTGGTATTCGGACTTCTGGAATATTAGAGAATTATGGAATTTTATTTTCTGAAATGGTCACGTGGGCCCACGAGAAATTTACGGTTTTATTAGGGCCCACTTTGTTTTGAGATTTTGGCCATTGTGGATATTTTGGAAGATGTTTTATTTTGGGCCAATAGGAGGGTGACACGTGTCACCCCGCCAGGTGGCTCGCCGAATGGCATTTGTGCACAACACCCGGTTAGAGTCGTTTTTCGACGAAACGTTTTACATAACTTGCGAAGGGAAAATTACGGCTATGTCTTTTCTTATTTTTGCGGATTTTTCCGAGAGAGGAAATGTTTTGGACCAACGAGAGGGCGACACTTGTCACCCCGAGTCAGTGGAGTTAGACGGCCACCTCGACGTTTGAAGGGTCAAGTTGGTGAGATATTTTGTGAGGGATTTGTGGAGTAGGGACTAGGGGGCACTTGGGCACATCTTGGCCCTACACTTGCATAGCACTTGGCTAGATCTTGGCCCTTGGTTGGCCTTTGCTTACCCTATAAATACCCCCCTCCCTTTGAAGACTTCTTCATCCCTCAAATCTCTAAGTCTTGAGAACCCCTCTCCTCCCTCTTGTTGACTCTCGTCCAAGAGCCTCCCCTTCCCCTTTCATGTGGCCTTGTGGCCGAGAGCACCCTCTCCCCTTCCTAGTAGGCCCTTCGGCCGAGAGCACCCCCCCCTACCTTGGGGTGTTCTCGTGGGGTACCCCCCCCCCTTGGTTGAGAAATACTCTCAAAAGTATTGTTATAATGCCCAATTACCTTAGTCGTATACCTTGTAGCATTCTAAGGTTATACCTATACGAAAAGCCCGGAAATACTATTATACTTCCCGTCAGTCACAAAACCGAAACCCTAGGAAAATCTCCATAGTCCGTTGGAGTATTGTGTAGAAGTTGGTTAGAACTTCTAAGGGGGGTTTAGAGCGGGTTGAGCGCCGAGTTGAGCTAAACGATTGCCCAGGATCGACTTTATACTTGGATAATTATGGGCTTATCGAGGTAAATATCTTGTCCCTCTATTGTAATTGGAAATTACATGTTGTTTGAATATATAGTTAAAGTATACTATATATAGAACTGAACGTGGTTAGTTGGCAATGTCTTTTGACTTAAGCTGAAGAATCATGATCGAATCAGACATGAGACTTGTGTAGTAATCTTGTGAGTAGAATTGTACCGTTCGTTAGATGTATAACCCCTCGGTTGTCTTGGTAGCCGCCGTTAGAGAGGAGAGATTTACGCTGCCATGGGGAGTGTCGCGAATTTTCTGTAGAATGTTCTACGATAAGATCTTATGTTAATAAGCGCCTTGTGGCCTTATAGGTTGAAGTACTACGTGTGGCGCGTCTACTGGCTTTAGGAGTAGCCGTACTGGGAGTACTTGAGCGCTTTTGCTATTAGTCGATACTGTCCGCGAGGTATGTGAACCTCTTCCTATCTCCTCTAGCATGATATGTGTGAACTATGTAGTACGCAGACGCATACGTGCTAAATGTGTTTGAGTGGTTTAAAATATAAAGTGTTATAACGGCTTTATGGGAAGTTGGTTATAACGACTTTATGTTAGTAAGAAAATACATGTGGTTTTTAAAAGGTAGCGATTTGAACTATAAGCGGCTTGTTATATGATAAGAAAGAACTTGAAGTATTTCAAAAGATTTTTGAATCATTTTGAAAGGAGAAGTAATACTTGGTGTTTGAAAACTTAAGAGTTATACTAGCTTTATGGGAAGTTAGGTATAACGGCTTAAGAATGCTTTCTTGATTTCGAAATCGAATGTATCGACAAACCATCGCAAATTAATAAAAGGAAATGTTTTGAATAATTAAGTATTATTAAAACCAAGAGAAACTTCCATCCGCATAGAAGCTAAGATGAGACAAAATGATATTTCCTAGATCATGGTCTTTGTAATAAGATTGTTATAAACAAGAATATCCTACTCACATATAAGGCTTATGTTTCGATTGTTTAAAAGAGAATTATATTCTTAAATGAATAAGACTATGAACTACGAAACCTTTCTAAAATAAGAAACGTGAACATTTGAAATTAGGCAAACTTGACGTTTGGAAAATAATGTTGTTACTTGATTTTACAAAGGTAAGAGTTTTGGTTTTCTTAAAAGGATACCACTCTATTTTATACTACGGGTATTGTGTGACTTATGTGAAAGAAAGATCTTTTTTAAAATTTTAATGTGTGAAGTACTTTGGGGATAGATACCGAACTTGTTAGTAAAGTACCTTGTGTGAATAACTTGATTGTATTGGTTTGTGATAGCCTTGTAATACTTTCTTGTTGCTTTGATAAGTAAACGTGTTAGGATGCTACGTGTGTTAGTATCTTGTGATGTTTGTGTGCGGGTTTCCTTGATTGTGCTTATTAACTATCGTTATGATAGTATTGTGGCATTCATCTCGAGATGATTCCGGGTTAAGTCGCCTCCGTCGCGGGTAGACTCAGCGATGCAGGACCATGATTCGAGAATACCTCATGCGGGTCCCGGGGCCTATGCGAGCTACGAGAGTTCCGAGTTAGTGGCCCTTTATGGGCACGCGTCCCTGGCGCTACGCGACTCGAAAGTCGGTGCGACGCCGGGAGTAGCTACCGATGCGGGAATACCTCATGCGGGCGATGAGATTGGCCTATGCGAGCTGCGGAAGTTCGCAGACTAGACGCCGACATTAGATCTGCGCGCAAGTGGCGGCTTTGATCATGTGGCCCAGACAGATCTTATGATCTGATTTATGACCTTGTTGATGCGTGGTGTTAGTAGTCGGCTATGCCTTCGCATTTACCCCGCATGCTTTATTAGGACACGGTGGGACTGGTGTTCATATGTATTCCTGTGCTTGTATATCATAAATCGCCAGCGGTGGCGAAGGTATTCCACGCACGATTGATGTTGTGGGCGTGAGACCCATTGTTAAATTGAGTGATGACTTGAGTGCGAGTCACCGACTTGACATGATCGCTATTTATGGTGAAGCGTAGTTTGGTTATCATACATGTCTCCCGCTTTGTATAGACTACTATGATTTCATTTACTGATTTATTTTTAGTTTCACATACTCTGTACTTGTTATCTTGACTCCTTCTCGGCCGCTCATGCCGCAGTTGAGGTACATCGATCGTTGATCCTAGCTCTCGTGGTCACGATTCAGCTTGGGAAGCTCCGTTTCTCGAGGCTTATCAGCCGTATAGTCCCCGTCGTAGTAAGTGTTTACATTCGTGGTTTGGCGGCCCCGCCCCGCCATTGTGGTCGTATCATTCTGTGAGGTCCGTAGTATCGTTGTGGCGTGGTTGGTAAAAAGGATTGCCGTTCATTTGTAAAAGAGTTGATGGTTATATATATGCCGAAAGGCAAGTTTTCACAGATTATTGTTTTATATTTCTGTTATCTCATGTTGTTGTTTTATGTTCCGCTGATTACTCTGATGTTGTGTCACTAGGGTGCCCGGGGTAAGGCACCAGTCACGGGCCCAGTTTCGGGTCGTGACATTATGGGTGTGAGACCCATAGTTATATTTGAGTAGTGACCTTGAGGGCCTGCGTCCCTGACTGGATATGACTGCTTATGTGTTATGTACTGTAGGTTGGCTATCGCATGTCTCTGCTTTGTTTAGACTATTATGATTTTATTACGATTTCATCGCTCACATACTTGGTACATTCTTACGATCGACCTCTTCGGGCCGCGTTCATGCCGCGAGTTTAGGTACGTTGTTTGGTGATCGGCAGTGTAGGATCTGCTCGTGGTTTTGGATAGCTCCTGCCCGTGAGTTTATCTTTTGGTATATATCCTTCAAGATCTGCTTTGTGCAGCTTTGGGTACAATGGGGCCTTGTCCGTCATATTTCAGTTTAACTCCTAGAGGTCTGTATTCATATGTGGGATTGGACTCATGTACGGTGTAGTGTCTTTTGTTTATGTATATTTGGAAGCCTTGTCGGCTTTGCCCCTGCACGTACGGTTGCTTTAAAAGAAAAAAAAAAGAGGTGTTACTTAATTTTCCGCAGTTTACTTGTATTGTTAAGGTAGAAGGGTGCCCAGGTAGGGCACCAGTCACGGGCCCGGGGTTCGGGGTGTGACACTTGTAGTGTTTCGTCCAACACTCCCCCTCCCCCTTGAGAAGGCCCTAGCCGAAACACCCTTCCCCCCCTCTAGCCAAGTGGCTTCGGCCGAGTACACCCCCCCCCCCCTTGGTAGAAAGTTGTCTTCCAAGTGTAGTTACTATTCCTAAATACCCTAGCCCAAATCCCTTATAGTATTTGAGTAGAAGTTGTGTAGAACTTCTAAGGGCTTCTTGGAGCTATCGGAGCGTGCAAATTAGGAGCTAAACCTTGCTCAGGATCGACATTTAACTTGGATAATTTTGGGCTTATCGAGGTAAATACTCTTGTCCTTCTATTGTAATTGGATATTACATATACGAATAGTTAAGACTTGAGTATAAGATATAGAAGGATATTAAATAATAGAATTGAACTGTAATCACAGTAGAAGGGTTTAACAGAAGAAGAGTTGAACTGTACTTACATAGGGTTGTATTTACAGTAGACTTGAGTAGCTTGACGGGTAGGGAAGTGCTGCCCAATTTTCCGTAGAATAGAGAACCCTCTGCTTAGACTAGTCTACAGAGTAGTCTAGACATTGATAGACGTATCTGACTATTATAGGTTGATTCTTCCGCGACATATTCGACTTGGCAGGTGGATTTCGCCGAGAAGGTATGTGATTCTTCCTATACTCTTGAGCATGATATTTTAAAATATATATATAGTACGGTAGACGTACGTGTGTTAACTGGACGTAGTTTTATGGCAATGTCTTTTGACTTAAGCCTGAATAATAAGAACCTTGAAGTATTTCAAAAGAATTATGAATCATTTTTAAAAAGAAGAGTAATACTTGATTTTTAAACAGAAAGCTTAAGAGTTATACTAGCTTTATGGGAAGTTAGGTATAACGACTTAAGAAAGATAAAAAGAACGGTTTTACTTGTTTGTTTATGAAAATCTTGTATTGACTTCTGCAAGTTGTTATACCCCGTATTTCCAGAGTATGTACGTAAGGACGTACGTAGAAAATTTGAAACTTTTAATATTGGCTTGGCCGAAAATTATTTGTGCACAACACCCGTTTAGAGTCGTTTTTCGACGAAACGTTTTCACAGCTTTCGTAGGGGAATTTCCGGCTATGTCATTTTTAATTTTTGCGGATTTTTCCGAGAGACGAACGTCTAGCAATAACAAGAGGGCGCCACTTGGCACCCTCCCATTGACGTGAGGCTCGGTTGTGGCCGATTGGAATGGCTTTAGTTGGTAGGATATTTGTGTGTTAGTTGGTTAGGGGGCACTTGGCAAGATCTTGGCCCTACACTTGCTAGGCACTTGGCTAGATCTTGGCCATTGGTTGGCCTTGGCTTGTGCTATAAATACCCTCTAAGGTTGAAGACTTCTTCATCCAAAATGCCTAAGTCTTGAGAGCCTTCCTCCCCATTTCGTGAGGCCCTCGTCGAGAGTTTCCCCAGTGGGTAGGCCGAGGGTAGCCACCCCTCCTTTGTGGTGTGGCCGTGGGTACCCCAGCCTAGTTTGTTTTCATATAATACCCTCTCTTGGTAGAAATACTCTCAAAAGTATTGTTATAATGCCCAAATTACCTTAGCCATATACCTTGTTGTATTCTAAGGTTATACCTATCTAAAAGCCCGTAAAATACTATTATACTTCCGCTACCACAAAACCGAAACCCTAGGAAAATCTCCATAGTCCGTTGGAGTATTGTGTAGAAGTTGGTTAGAACTTCTAAGGGTGGTTTAGAGGGTCGAGCGCTGAGTTGGAGCTAAACGATTTCCCAGGATCGACTTTAACTAGGATAATTATGGGCTTATCGAGGTAATTATCTTGTCCCTCTATTGTAATTGGATATTACATATTGTTAGAATATATAGTTGAAGTATACTATATATAGAATCAACGTAGTATCGATAATGTCTTTTGACTTAAGCTGAATAATACTTACAAGAATGTCTTGCGACTTAAGCCCAATTGAAAGAAGAATCGAATCGTAATTACATAGGGTCAGTATTAAGAGACTTGTGTAGTAGTACCGTGAAGTAGAATTGTACCCGTTAGGGTTAGATGTATAGCCCCTCGTTGGCAGTAGCTTTCGATAGAGGAGGAGATTTACGCTGTTGCGGGGGGGGGGTGGGGGAGGTGCTGCCGAATTTTCGGTAGAATATTCTGCGATGAGATCTAAATGTTAATAAGCGCCTTGTGGCCTTATAGGTTGATGTACTACGTGTGGCGCGATCTACTTGGCTTAAGGAGTAGCCGACGGTTGGAAGTACTTGGAGCGTTTTGCTATTAGTCGATACTCACGCGAGGTATGTGAACCTCTTCCTATCTCTTCTAGCATGATATGTGTGAACTATGTAGTACGGTAGACGCATACGTGGTAAACGATTTGTTGATTTAAAACATAAATTGTTATAACGCTTTATGGGAAGTTGGTTATAACGACTTTATGTTGGTAAGAAAATACTATGGTCTTTAAAAGGTAACTGATTTGAACTATAACTGGCTTGTTATGTGTTAATAAAGAACTTGAAGTATTTCAAAAGATTTTTGAATCATTTTGAAAGAAGAAGTAATATACTTGGTTTTTGAAAAACTTAAGAGTTATACTAGCTTTATGGGAAGTTAGGTATAACGGCTTAAGAATGTTTTACTGATTTCGGAAATCGTAATGTATCGACAAACCACCGCTGCGTTAATAAAAGGAAATGTTTTGACTAATTAAGTATTATTAAAACGATAGAAGCTTCCATCTGCATAGAAGCTAAGATGAGACAAAATGATATTTCCTAGATCATGGCTGCTGTAATAAGATTGTAATAAACAAGAATATCCTACTCACATATAAGGCTTAGGTTTCTCAGATTGTTTAAAGGAGAATTATATTCTTAAATGAATAAGACTATGAACTACGAAACCTTTCTAAAAAAAAAATGAGAAACTTGAACATTGGAAATTAGGCAAACTTGAACATTGTAAAAGAATGTTGCTACTTGATTTTTTACAAAGAGAAGTAATTGATTTGCTTTAAAAAGATAATCACTCTATTTTCATATACTACGGGTATTGCGTGACTTTTGTGAAAGTAACGTATCTTTTAAAGAGTTAATGTATGAAGTACTTTGGGGATAAAAACCTGATCTTGTTGATCATATAGTAGGAAGTACCTTGTGTGAACAACTTGATTGTATTGGTTTGTGATAGCCTTGTAATACTTTCTTGTTGCTTTGATAAGTAAACGTGTTAGGATGCTACGTGTGTTAGTATCTTGTGATGTTTGTGTAAAGGGGTTTCCCTTGATTGTGCTTATTAACTATCAGTCGTTATGATAGTATTGTGGCATTCATCTCTTGAGATGATTCCGGGTTAAGCCGCCTCCACGCGGGGTAGACTCGGCGATGCAGGACCATGATTCGAGAATACCTCACGCGGTCCTCGGGGCCTACGCGAGCTACGAGTTCCGAGTTAGCGTCGTCCCTTATGGGCATGCGGTCCTCGCGCCATGCGGACTCGGAAGTCGGGGACGACGGGAGTAGCTACCTCGATGCGGGAATACCTCACGCGGCCGATGAGATTGGCCTACGCGAGTGCGGAGTTCCAGGGTTAGACGCGTACATTGATACTGCGGGCAAGTGGCCAGCTTTGAGCATGTGACGGTCTAGACAGATCTTATGATACAGTTCATGACCTTGTTGGTACTGTGGGTTTTTAGTAGTCGGCTATGACTTCGCATTTACCCCGCATGCTTTTATTATGACATAGGTGGGACACGTGTTCATGTGTTCCTTGGTGCTTTTATATCATAGATCGCGGCATGGAGGAAGGTATTCCACGGGCATGATTGATGTTGTGGGCCCGAGACCCCGTTATACTTGAGTGATGACTTGAGGGCGTGAGTCCCTGACTTGACATGACTGCTTTGTTGTAAACTGTAGTTTGGTTATCATACATGTCTCCTGCTTTATATGACTACTATGATTTCATTTACTGATTTATTTTCGATTTCACATACTTGCACTGTATCGACCTCCTTCGGGGCCGCGTTCATGCCGCAGTAAAAGGTACACCGCCGTTGATCCTCGCTCTTGGTCACAATTCGACTGGGAAGCTCCGTTTCTCGAGGCTTATCTTGGTATAGTCCCCGTTGTTGTAAGTGCTTACATTCGGTGGTATGACGGGCCCCGTCCGTCGTTGTTATCGATCTTTTCTTAGAGGTGCAGTAGTACTGCCAAGTGTGGTTTGTAAAAGGATTAAACTGTTCTTTGTAAAAGTGGTTATTTATATACGCCGAAAGGCAAGCTTTCTCGATTGTTTTGTACTTCAATTGTTTCATGTATGTGTTTTATGTTCCGCTGATTACTCTGATGTTGTGTCACTAGGGTGCCCGGGGTAAGGCACCAGTCACGGGCCCGGGTTTGGGTCGTGACAAAAGTGGTATCAGAGCAGTTAATCCTCGGAAAGTGTCTACGCATCAGATCGAAGAAGTCTTGATTATCGGTGTGTTGTGCACCACACCAATAATCAGGAGGCTATAGGATATTTAGGATTGGTTTCTATTCTTCTCACTCTGAAATCGTGCCTTAGAGCTGTGTTGTAAGTTGGACCCTCTGACGAAATTCTTTCCCTTATCGTTATGCCTCCGCGTAGGGCAACCCGGGCCCAGGAGGGCAAGGCAGCCGAGGGAGCTGCGAGTAGAGTACAGAGGGTTACGTGGGCACAGGCCCAATTATCACCTTGGGTGGTGCTTCATTCGGGGAGTTCTGCGACGTCACTAGCCCCAGCAGAGTTTGGCACGGCGGCAGCAGTTCCTACTGCGACCATGATATTTGAACCTTCAGTTCCACGACCGGGAACGGTGAATATAGATTGCAAAGAGGCAACCCTGTTACTAGCTATAGATTTGGCTACCAGAGAGTATACCGATGTACCGCGAGTCTTGAGGACTATCTAAAAGAGGGTTGTGCAAGAGTAATTCTTCAGTTAGGCTTGAGCATGGCCTGTGTACGGGCTTATGCGCAGCAGGCCGAGACGTGTAGAGATCGACGGGTTAACGGGCGATGAGAAGAGGCGAGCAAAGCAAGGTCCTTTGGTAACTTTCGAGGCGAGTCGCCTCCCCAGCAGGTTAGATATGCACCTCCGCCAGTGCAGAGTGGTCTTCTACAAATTTCAGGACGTTCGGGGTGTGCAGGAGTTGGTCAGAACTCCAGGGCTTCCGGTTCACGGTGTGACAGACGTCGTCCCGGGGAATGTCATCTTTTAGGTTGGTACTTGTTGTACGGCATGACCGCCGTGGTCCGTGTCGAAGAGTGTCCTCAGGAGGACTTAGCCTTCGAGGATCGGTGGGTAGTTTGTCATCTCCTCACGGCGCGCCTACGGGAGTTTGATTAGAACGACTAAGAGGAGCAAAGAGATATAGATATATCTTTAACCTCTAGAGTTTTGTTTATGTGATAAGTGAGTATACCTTAAGTGTTATGTTCGATAGCGGTGTGTTAGTTGTGATTAGAAATCGTGGTTAGTTAACCGAGTAAGATTTTGGGGGGATAGATAAGGTGTGAGCCTTAGAATGTTTTACGTAAAGACCTTAGAGGTAAGGCCATCACGAGTAAAGGTGTAGTGTTATGTTTGATCCTTATAGGAGTGCATAGTGCACGTGAGCTACGTTTGGATAAGTCCCCAGTAGTGTGAAATGAAAGAGGTAGTTGAGCTATGGGCGCCGCTAGGTTTTCGTAACGTGATTAGTGAGAGTTTTCCTTCGGGAACTAGTGTTGTGCTCGCTGACGGGTCGGATTGAGGCCATGATGCGGTCAACCCGCGCCCGTTTGGTGGTGGGTTTGTGGTGGTCCCGCCTTGTGGTAGGGTCACGAGGGTGTTAGGCCCAAGTTTAGTTAACCAAGCGAAGTTCGTGGATGCGTTCGACTGTGGTCGGGCCGATGGGGCAGCCCATCGTGTCCTTGATCGGACCGTTTACTCACCGTGTTGTTATATCAGAAAGGTTGTAAGGCTGCACGGGGTGCCTACCTTCACCTTATGGCAGACAGTGGAGCCCAGGTTACGGCTGTTTTTGTTTCTGGAAGTTTTGCCAAGCATGTGTTAAGAACTCAGGTGAGTCTCGATCGCATTCGCCTCGCCGTTGTTTGGATTTCAGGGATAGTTGTGGGGATTGTTGTCTCCTGTGGAGGTAGTGTTTAAGCTACCATTTCAGTGTTCGGATATCGCCTTATGAAGCCTTGTAAGGGCGGAAGTGTAAGATGCCGGTCGATTGGTTCGATGTTAACAAGGTTCAGACAGTTGGTTCAGGCTTGTTCCAGCAGACTGTGGATAGTGAGAAGCTTGTCTAGAAGAAGTTCTGGCAGCTCAGAGGAATCGTGCGGATAATCGGCGACGACGCCAGAGTTCGTGCCGACGCTCTTCTTGAAAGTACCACCCCGGGGTGGGTGTGACGAGTTTTGGAAGACAGAGGGAACTTAACCCGAGTTACTTTGGGCCTTTTGAGTTCATGTGAAGAATAGGCCAGGTTGCCTATATGATTAGCTTTTGCCGTCCGACTTAGGAGGCTGTACGTCCGGTCTTTCGTATTGTTATGTTCGGGAAAAGTATCGGAGATCCATCCAGAGTGTTCCCACTTAATGATGACCACGTTAGAGATAGTAACCCCGAGTTTTGGAAACTGAAGCAGTATCAGAAATGTGGAAAGAGTTCGAGTATACGACATCCTCAGGGATCGCATGCAGTGGTACCATTTGTTGGGTCGCCTGAGAAGGTTAATGCCTCAGGCAAAGTGACAAAGTGGTATCTACGACGAGTAAAGAGAGAAGCGAGCATGTATGGCGAGCATAGATGTGATCATTTCTTTTGTAAAGAGAAGGTGCGAAGGAGGTATATTTTAAACCCCGGTGAGAAGTGTTTTATGGTGATGTTAGAGGTGTTTCCTCGTGGACTTGGATGTAAGCTTTTTGCGCAAGTTGTTTCTGTGGCCATGTGTGGCAAGGATTGTTCTCGTAAGTATAGTAGTGAAGACTATACTGGCGCATGTTTGTTTTGAGACTTAGAAGGAACATTCGGGACGAATGTTTCTAAGGAGGGGAGAATGTTATACCCCGTATTTCCAGAGTATGTACGTAAGGACGTACGTAGAAAATTTGAAACTTTTAATATTGGCTTGGCCGAAAATTATTTGTGCACAACACCCGTTTAGAGTCGTTTTTCGACGAAACGATTTCACACTTCGTAGGGGAATTTCCGGCTATGTCATTTTTAATTTTTGTGGATTTTTCCGAGAGACGAAACGTGTTGGGCCAACAAGAGGGCGCCACTTGGCACCCTCCCATTGGCGGACGTGAGGCTCGGTTGTGGCCGATTGGAATGGCTTTAGTTGGTAGGATATTTGTGTGTTAGTTGGTTAGGGGGCACTTGGCAAGATCTTGGCCCTACACTTGCTAGGCACTTGGCTAGATCTTGGCCATTGGTTGGCCTTGGCTTGTGCTATAAATACCCCTCTAAGGTTGAAGACTTCTTCATCCAAAATGCCTAAGTCTTGAGAGCCTTCCCCATCCCCATTTCGTGAGGCCCCCTTGGCCGAGAGTTTCCCCCCCTAGTGGGGTAGGCCGAGGGGTAGCCACCCCCCCCTCCTTTGTGGTGTGGCCGTGGGGTACCCCCCCCTAGCCTAGTTTGTTTTCATATAATACCCCTCTCTTGGTAGAAATACTCTCAAAAGTATTGTTATAATGCCCAAATTACCTTAGCCATATACCTTGTTGTATTCTAAGGTTATACCTATACGAAAAGCCCAGAAAATACTATTATACTCCGCTACCACAAAACCGAAACCCTAGGAAAATCTCCATAGTCCGTTGAGTATTGTGTAGAAGTTGGTTAGAACTTCTAAGGGTGGTTTAGAGCGGTTGAGCGCTCGGAGTCGAGCTAAACGATTTCCCATGATCGACTTTAACTAGGATAATTATGGGCTTATCGAGGTAATTATCTTGTCCCTCTATTGTAATTGGATATTACATATTGTTAGAATATATAGTTGAAGTATACTATATATAGAACTGAACGTAGTATCGGCAATGTCTTTTGACTTAAGCCTGAATAATACTTACGGCAATGTCTTGCGACTTAAGCCCAATTGAAAGAAGAATACCGAATCGTAATTACATAGGTCAGACATAAGAGACTTGTGTAGTAGTACCGTGAAGTAGAATTGTACAGTTAGGGTTAGATGTATAGCCCCTCGGTTGGCTTGGTAGCGCCTCGATAGAGAGAGATTTACGCTGTCATGTGTGGGGAGGTGCCGAATTTTCTGAGAATATTCTGCGATGAGATCTAAATGTTAATAAGCGCCTTGTGGCCTTATAGGTTGATGTACTACGTGTGGCGCGATCTACTTGGCTTAAAGAGTAGCCGACGGTTGGAAGTACTTGGAGCGTTTTGCTATTAGTCGATACTCGTCGCGAGGTATGTGAACCTCTTCCTATCTCTTCTAGCATGATATGTGTGAACTATGTAGTACGGTAGACGTACATGTGCTAAACGTATTTGGTTGATTTAAAACATAAATTGTTATAACGGTTTTATGGGAAGTTGGTTATAACAGCTTTATGTTGGTAAGAAAATACTTGTGGTCTTTAAAAGGTAATTGATTTGAACTATAACTGGCTTGTTATGTGTTAATAAAGAACTTGAAGTATTTCAAAAGATTTTTGAATCATTTTGAAAGAAGAAGTAATATACTTGGTTTTTGAAAAACTTAAGAGTTATACTAGCTTTATGGGAAGTTAGGTATAACGGCTTAAGAATGTTTTACTGATTTCGGAAATCAGAATGTGTATCGACAAACCACTGCAGCGTTAATAAAAGGAAATGTTTTGACTAATTAAGTATTATTAAAACCAGTAGAAGCTTCCATCTGCATAGAAGCTAAGATGAGGCAAAATGATATTTCCTAGATCATGGCTGCTGTAATAAGATTGTAATAAACAAGAATATCCTACTCACATATAAGGCTTAGGTTTCTCAGATTGTTTAAAGGAGAATTATATTCTTAAATGAATAAGACTATGAACTACGAAACCTTTCTAAAAAAATGAGAAACTTGAACATTGGAAATTAGGCAAACTTGAACATTGTAAAAGAATGTTGCTACTTGATTTTTACAAAGAGAAGTAATTGATTTGCTTTAAAAAGATAATCACTCTATTTTCATATACTACGGGTATTGCGTGACTTTTGTGAAAGTAACGTATCTTTTAAAGAGTTAATGTATGAAGTACTTTGGGGATAAAAACCCGATCTTGTTGATCATATAGTAGGAAGTACCTTGTGTGAACAACTTGATTGTATTGGTTTGTGATAGCCTTGTAATACTTTCTTGTTGCTTTGATAAGTAAACATGTTAGGATGCTACGTGTGTTAGTATCTTGTGATGTTAGTGTAAAGGGGTTTCTTGATTGTGCTTATTAACTATCATCGTTATGATAGTATTGTGGCATTCATCTCTTGAGATGATTCCGGGTTGTCGCCTCCGACGCGGGTATACTCGGTGATGCGGGACCATGATTCGAGAATACCTCATGCGGGTCCCGGGGCCTATCGCGAGCTACGAGAGTTCCGTGTTAGCGTCGGCCCTTATGGGCACGCGGTCCTCGCGGGCTATGCGGACTCGGAAGTCGGGGCGACGCCGGAGTAGCTACCCTCGATGCGGGAATACCTCATGCGGCCGATGAGATTGGCCTACGCGGAGTCTGCGGAGTTCCGTGGTTAGACGCAGACATTGATATCTGCGGGCAAGTGGCGCCTTTGATCATGTGATGGTCTAGACAGATCTTATGATACAGTTCATGACCTTGTTGGTACTGTGGGTGTTAGTAGTCGGCTATGCCTTCGTACTTACCCGCATGCTTTATTATGACACGCGTGGACACAGGTGTTCATGTGTGTTCCTTGGTGCTTTTATATCATAGATCGCGGTGAGGAAGGTATTCCACGCATGATTGATGTTGGGCCCGAGACCCCGTTATACTTCGAGTGATGACTTGAGGCGTGAGTCCTCGACTTGACATCGCTTGTTGTAAATCGTAGTTTGGTTATCATACATGTCTCCCGCTTTATATGACTACTATGATTTCATTTACGATTTATTTTCGCCACATACTGCACTCATTGATCGACCTCCTTCGGGCCGCTCACGCCGCAGTAAAAGGTACACCGCCGTTGATCCTCGCTCTTAGGGTCACAGTCACTTTGGGAAGCCCGCTTTCTCGAGGCTTATCTTGGTATAGTCCCTGTTGTTGTAAGTGCTTACATTCACGGGGTATGACGGCCCCGCCCGTCGTTGTCGTGATCTTTTCTTAGAGGTGCGTAGTAATCGCTGTGGGGGGTTTGTAAAAGGATTAAACCGTTTCTTTTGTAAAAGTTGTTAGTTATATATGCCGAAAGGCAAGCTTTCCTCAGATTTCTGTTTTGTACTTCAATTGTTTCATGTATGTGTTTTATGTTCCGCTGATTACTCTGATGTTGTGTCACTAGGGTGCCCGGGGTAAGGCACCAGTCACGGGCCCGGGTTTGGGTCGTGACACAAGTATAGTAAGATGGTTTGATAAGTAAACATGTTATGATACTACGTGGGTTAGTGTCTTGTGATGTTATTCTTGTTGTTCTTACGTTGTTAAACGTTAAGACCGTTGTACTGTTATTATATCACATACCCTCGACTTGTTATACCGAGGGCTTGCCACCCTCGATGCGTCTATACGCCTATGCGGTCGTGTGACTATGCGCGAGTCGCGAGAGTTCCGTGATTGATCATTCCGGTGTTTTATCCCGACGCGGGGATGCCCTATGCGCGGTCAGGTGACTATGCGGTCTATTGAGACTATGCGATCTGCGAGTCCGGGAGGTACCGGCTAGCTACCCCGTGCGCGAGGAATACCACGCGGTCTGTGTGTGACCTATGCGGACTGCGGGAAGTCCAGGATTAGGCACGCATAATGATACTATGGGCGATTAGCCTTGCTTCGAACATTCGCGGCCTAGATAATACCAGTTACATTATTCTATTTTGCTCTTGTTTATGTTGTGGCACTATGTGCAGTTGAACTGGTTGTATTTGCAAATGGTTTTAAATACTTTGATTTTACTTCAGTACTTTACAGTTTCGCATACTTGGTACCTGTTGTACTGACCTCCTTCGGGGGCTGCGTTCATGTCGCAGGTAAGGGCAAGAAGGTGCTAGATCTGCATCCTTAGGATCTTTGCTTTGGTGTCAGGAGCTCCATCTTCTCCGGAGGCTCGACTTTTGGTATGGTTCTCCCTGATGTTGTAGATATATGTACATTCAGGGTATGGCGGGGCCCTGTCCCGCCATAGTTGTTTACATTCCTAAGGTGCGTAGTCATGTTGTAAAGTTGGGATGTAAATCTGTTCACTCTTTATATATATATTAAAGGCGACATTTTTCTCAGATATAAACTGTGTCTCAATTTACATTTGTTTCATGTCTTGTTTTTATATTCCGCTGATTACTCTGATGTATGACTACTTGGGTGCCCGGGTAAGGCACCAGTCACTGGCCCCGGAACGGGTCGTGATCGTGACATATGTCCCAATGTTGTGGTGGACACTTGGTGGAAGACTCCACTCACACAAGCTACCTAATCTACACCCTCCACTTGCTTGAATCTTGGCCATTGAAGGTTCTATAAATACCCCCCTTAAGTGCAAGACTTCTTCATCCACTTAAACATTTTCCAAGTCTCAAAACTCCCTCCCCCTTTGAGTAGCTCTCGTCCAAACACCCTCTCTCCCCTCTCCTTGTTGTTCTCGGCAATTAGCCCTCCCCTTGACCAAAAGTTGTCCAAAAATTCTTAAAGTTTTAAGTGTTCTTCCTTAGAGTGTTAGGAAGATTGTGTACCAAGAGTTGAAATATATTTCACACCCCTAGCCTAGAAACCTTACCTTGGCCGAAACTTGCCATAGTTTGAGCCTAAGTGTTCTTCACTTTTTGGAGTTGGATCTTGAAGAGAAGTTGTTAGAAACTTCTAAGGGTTGCTTGGAGCGGTTTGGAGCATACAGAATAGGAGCTAAACGTTGCTCAGGATCGACTTATATCTTGGATAATTTTGGGCTTATCGAGGTAATGATCTTTGTCCCCCTATTGTAATTGGATATTACATGTTGTAGTAATTTAGAATTGAGTATAAGATTTATTGGAAGGATGATTATAAAGAATTGAATCAGTATTTACATTGACCGTATTTACTGAGACTTGTAGTATTATGGTGGGGCAGTGTTGTAAACGTCCGGTTAGACGTGTAACCCCCTTGTAGTTGTTGGCTTGGTAGCGGGCCTTGATTAGAGGAGGTGATTTATGTGGTTTCGGGGGGGGGGGGGGTGGTGCTGCCGAATTTTCCGTAGGATAAGGATCCTTGTACTTAGAATTATTCTACAAAGAGAACTAGAAGTTGATAGATGTATTGTGGTTATTATAGGTGGACTTTATACGCGCGGCATACTCGACTTGGCTTGTGGATTAAGCCGAAGAGGTATGTGATTCTTCCTATACTCTTGTTATACCCCGTAGTTCCAGGGTATGTATGTGAGGACGTTCGTACGAGAATACGACAGAAATTTTGGAAAGAAAGAAAGGTGTGATTTTTCGACGGAAAAGTTTCCGGGTTTTGTGAAGGAAAAAGGTTCGTTAATGGGAATTGGATTCCCAGATTTGGTATTTGGGCTTCTTGGATTATATTACAATTATGAGATTTTATTTTCGGAAATGGTCACGTGGGGCCCACGGGAGCAATTTACGGTTTTGTGGGGCCCGCTTTGTTTTTGAGATTTTTGGTATTTTGGATATTTTCGGAAGACGAAATATTTTGGACGAGTCGGGGGGCGACACGTGTCACCCCCATGTGTCACCTTGGCCGAATTGGAGGGACAAGTGGCTAGCCACTTGTCCCCTTGGCCGAAATGGCCACTACACTTGGCATCAAAATCGTTGGCCATGTGGTGTGGTGGGACCCACACACACATGGCCCAATCTTGACCACACACTTGCATAGATCTTGACCCTTGAATCCTCTATAAATACCCCCTTAGTGCAAGAGTAATTTCATTCCACACTTGAGCCTTTTCCAAGCAAAATACTCCCTCCCTTTAGCTTTGTTTTCGTCCCCCTCCCCCACTTGAGTAGAAAATACTCTAAGTATTGTAGTATAATCCCAAATACCTTAGCCTAGTATCCCTAGTTGTATTCCAAGTTATTTCAATACTAGGAGCCCGGAAATACTACTTTATTCCAATAGTCGCAAAGTGAAACCCTAGGAAAATCTTCCTAGCTTGGTTGAAGTGTTAAGAGAAGTTGTTTAGAAACTTCTAAAGGGTCGCTTGGAGCGGGTTGGAACGTAAGGAGTTGGAGCTAAACGTTACTCAGGATCGACTTATAATCTTGGATAATTTTGGGCTTATCGAGGTAATGATCTATGTCCCCCTATTGTAATTGGATATTATATGTTGTAGTAGTTATACTTGAGTATATTATATGAGGATAGAAGATTGATAGAATTGAATCAGATTTACATTGACCGTATTTACAGAGACTTATAGTATTATTGTGAGTAGAATTGTACACGTCAGGTTAGACGTGTAACCCCTTCGAGTTGTTGGCTTGTAGCGCCTTGATAGAGGAGAGATTTATGTGTTGCGGGGAGGTGCCGAATTTCCCGTAGAATATGGAGCCTTGTTCTTAGAAATGTTCTACGAAGAGATCGAGAAATTGATAGACGTTTTGTGGCCTTTATATGGTGAAGTACTTCGGGTAGCGTATTCTACTTGAAGAGTGGAAAAGGCTAGCAGGGTTACAGTACTATGGAGCGTTTTTCTTATTGTCGATAATCGTCGCGAGGTATGTGAACCTCTTCCTATCTTTTCTAGCATGATTGTTGTGAACTATGTAGTACCAGACGACGTGTGCTAAACGAGTTTTGTTGGTTTAAAACATAAGGTGTTATAATAGCTTTATGGAAAGTTAGTTATAACGACTTTATGTAGGTAAAATAATGGTTTATTGATTTTAGAAGTTAAGAGACTTGATCTTAAAAGATAAGAGACTTAACTTATAAATGACGTTTTATGAAATATTAAGGACTATGAGTTTTGTTAAAAAGTTGTGAAACCTCATTCGTGAGTAATGAGTACTTGGCTTTTAAAGAATAATGTTTCTTGATTTCGAAATGAGAATAAGTATCGAACAAACCATCGCAACGTTAATAAAGGAAAATGTATTGACTAATTAACTATATTAAAACCGAGAAACCTCCATCCGTGATAAGCTAAGATAAGACAAAATTGTATTACATTTTCTAGATCATGGCTGCTTTAATAAGATTGTTATAAACAAGAATAACTACTCACACATAAGGCATATGTTACTCAATGGTTTTAAAAAGGGATTACGTTATTTGATTAAGACTATGAACTATGAAATCTTTTGAAAATAAGAGACTTGAGTATTTGAAATTAGGCAATTTGAACTTTTGGAAAAGAATGTTGTTACTTGACTTTAAAAGGAAAAGTGTTTTGGTTTAAAAGGAAGGCATGGTAGTGTCTTAATCTGTCTTAAAAGAGAGTTTAAACGTTATGGCCGATTTTTCCTCGAGTCCCATGGGATGGGCCGAGATATGTATTCCACCCGATTTTTCCTCGAGTCCCATTGGATGGGCCGAGATATGTATTCCACCCGATTTTTCCTCGAGTCCCATGGGATGGGCCGAGATATGTATTCCACCCGATTTTTCCTCGAGTCCCATGGGATGGGCCGAGATATGTATTCCACCCGATTCCACCTCGAGTCCCATGGGATGGGCCGAGAAATGTTATACGTATCATACGATTTATACCTAGATCGCGGTGAGGAAGGAGTTCCACGGGCAAGAGGGATGACTTTGAGGGCGTGAGTCCCTGGCTTGACATGACTGCTTTTATGTTGTGAACTGTAGTTTGGTTATCATACATGTCTTTTGTTTTATATTAGACTGTCATGATTTCATTTACTGATTTTCAGGCCACATACTTGGTACTGTTGTATCGACCTCCCCGGGGTGCGTTCATGCCGCAGTAGAGGTACATCGGTTGTGGATCCTCGCCATAGGATCACTGATCACGGTTGGGAAGCTCCGCTTCTCTGAGGCTTATCTTTTGTATAGTCCCTGTCATTGTAGGTACTTGTACATTCTGGTATGGCGGGCCCTATCCGTCATAGTTGTTGTTACACTCTTAGAGGTCCTGAGCCTTTGTAAGTGTGGTTTGTAAAAGGTTTTAACTGTTCAGTTTGATATGTATATACATGAAGGCAACCGTTTTGGTTAGCCTGTTTTTTTTATGTTGTCTCTTGTTTCCTGATAAGTTTTTATTTCCGCTGATTTTCTCTGATGTTATATCACTAGGGTGCCCGGGGTAAGGCACCAGTCACGGGCCCGAAGTCGGGTCGTGACAACTCTTGAGCATGATTTGTTGTAAACTATATAGTACGGTAGACGTACGAGTGTGAAATGAATTTGGTTTATTTAAAACATAAAGTGTTATAATAGCTTTATGAGAAGTTAGTTATAACGACTTTATGAAGTTAAAATAAGAGACATTACTTATAAACGGCTTGATTTTGGAAAAGGAGAAGTAACCTGATTTAAGTATGGGTTACTTGTTTTGAAAAGAGTAATTTACGGGGTTTTAAAAGTATACTTGATATTGTCTTAAATCTATAAAGCGCTTGGTTTAAAAAAAAGTATAGAGTACTTGATTTTAAAAGTCTTGTAAGGATTTTCTGAAAGGTGTAGTAATTTGGTTTGAAAAGAAAATGTGTTTGATACTACGAGTGATAGTAT
Organism: Przewalskia tangutica; assembly: GCA_029844215.1. Taxonomy (NCBI): domain Eukaryota; kingdom Viridiplantae; phylum Streptophyta; class Magnoliopsida; order Solanales; family Solanaceae; genus Przewalskia; species Przewalskia tangutica. The sequence continues at coordinate 75,857,269 of CM056727.1, forward strand.
CGTGTGGCTTTTACGTAAAAAGAGGTCTTTTTGAAAGAATGAAAGTATGTAGTATTTTGGGGTTGAAACCCGGATTGTTGACATAAAATAAAAGTACCTTAAACTTGCCTATGCTTGTGGTGATAGCTTTGTTGTGGTGCAAGTGTTTGATTTTGTGCTCCCGTGTCTCTCGATGGAGGGCCGACTATTTGATTGATTTTTGGACATACTGACGCGTTGGATGGTCCACGGGTATGCGTCCACTTTGAGTATTATCTGGTTATTTCTTTTGGACATACTGACACGATGGGTGGCCCACGAGTATGCGTCCACTTTGAGTATTATCTTGTTATTTCCTTTGGACATACTGACACGATGGGTGGCCCACGGGTATGCGTCCAGTAGGATGGTTTCATGGCCATGCTTATACCGAGGTAAGATGCCGGGGACTGCTGTCATTGTACAATATCTAGCCAAAATCTAGCCACGCAACTGGCCGAGGCAAGTATCTTAAGCTAACGTACAATAGCCTACCGTCTCACAAGATATGAATGAGGCAAGTATCTTAAGCTATCTACCAGAGGCTACCGGTACACGAGAAAATGACCAGAACAAGTATCTAAAGTGTGCCTGAACCACACGTACAAATCAAGCCCGTGATCGCTCGTCACCGCGGCAAGCTTCATGGATTAGCGGTCCATGGACTAACAACCTGAACCTCACAATGACCGCATGCCCCGACATCTCACCTCGGAAGTCATGGCCATGAAACCATCCCATCGACGACGCCCGTGGAACATCCATCGCACAAGATGTCCAAAGGAAATCAATCGATATCCGCCTCCTGCAGAGTCACGCAGCATGCAACAACCAGTCAATACTCAAAGTGGACGCATACTCGTGGACCACCCAACGTCAGTATGTCCAATCAATCAATCAGATAGCCGGCCCTCCCATAGAGTCACGACAACATATCAACAAAACACTTGCACAACAAAGACTATCACAACAAGCATAGGCAAGTTCAACATACATTCATTTTAATCAACAATCCGGGTTTCAAACCCAAAATACTACATACTTTCGTTCTTTAAAAAAAAGACCTCTTTTTACGTAAAAGCCACATGATACTAATACTCGTAGTATTAAAAACACGTTTTCCTTTCAAACCAAATTACTACACCTTCCGAAAATCTTTATAAGATTTAAAATCAAGAACTCTATACTTTTAAAACCAAGTGCTTTTCTTTTAAACAACATCAAGTATACTCTTTAAAACCCAATAACTTACTCTTTTCAAAACAAGTAACCTATACTTAAATCAAGTTACTTCTCCTTTTCCGAAAACAAGTCGTTTATAAGTCAAGTCTCTTATCTTTCAAGATCAAGTCTCTTAACTTTCAAAATCAAATCTTTCTTTTATTTTCATAAAGTCGTTATAACCAACTTCCCATAAAGCCATTATAACACTTTATGTTTAAAACAAACAAAACTCATTTCACACACGTACGTCTACCGTACTATATAGTTCACAATAATCATGCTCAAGAGTAGAGGAAGAATCACATACCTTTTTAGCTTAAACCTCAAGCCAAGTCAAGTATGCCGCGCGTAGAAGATCCACCTATAAAGGCCACAATATATCTATCAATCTCTAGTTCTTTTCGTAGAATATTCTAAATACAAGATTCCTTATTCTACAAAAAATTCGCAACACCTCCCCGCAATCACATAAATCTCCTCCCCTATCAAGGCCCGCTACTGTGCCAACAACTCATAGGGATTACACGCCTAACCTGACGTGTTCAATTCTCGCTCACAATAATACTACACAAGTCTACCGTAAATGCACCAATGTAAATACAGTTCAAACCTTTATAATCATCCTTCCAATATAATATACTCTAGTATAACTACTACAACATGTAATATCCAATTACAATAGGGGGGCGTAGATCATTACCTCGATAAGCCCAAAATTATCCAAGTTATAAGTCGATCCTGAGCAACGTTTAGCTCCAACTCCTTACGCTCCAACCCGCTCCAAGCGACCCTTAGAAGTTTCCAACAACTTCTCTAAATACTTCAACCAAGCTAGGAAGATTTTTCTAGGGTTTCACTTTACGGCTATTGGAATAAAGTAGTATTTTCGGCTCATAGTATTGAAATAATTTTGGAATACTACTAGGGATACTAGGCCAAGGTATTTGGGATTATACAACAATACACCAAGTATTTTCTACACAAGAGGGGGGGGGGGACGAAATAGGGCTAAAGGGAGGGAGTATTTGCTATGGAAAATCTTCAAGTGTGGATGAAATACTCTTCAACCTTAAGGGGGTATTTATAGAGGAATTAAGGGTCAAGATCTTATCAAGTGTATGGTCAAGATTGGGCCATGTGTGTGTGGGTCCCACCACACCACATGGCCAATGAAATTGCTAGACAAGTGGCTTGCCACTTGTTAGCCCATTTCGGCCAAGGGACAAGTGTCTAGCCACTTGTCCCACCATTTCGGCCAAGGTGCAACATGGGGGTGACATGTTTCGCCCCCCGACTCGTCCAAAATATTTCGTCTTCCGAAAATATCCAAAATATCGAAAATCTCAAAAACAAAGCGGGCCCCACAAAATCATAAATTTCTCCCGTGGGCCCCACGTGACCATTTCCGAAAATAAAATCTCAATATTCTAAAATAATCCAAGAAGTCCAAATACCAAATCTGGGAATCCAATTCCCATTAACGAACCTTTTTCTTCACAAAAACCGGAAACTTTTCTGTCGAAAAAATCACATCTTCCTTTCTTTCCAAAATTTCTGTCGTATTCTCGTACGTACATTCTCACATATATACCCTGGAACTACGGGGTATAACATTCTTCCCCCCTTAGAAACATTCGTCCCGAATGTTCCTTCTAAGTCTCCAAACAAACGTGTGCCGGTATAGTCTTCACTACTATACTTACGAAACCAAACCTGCCACCAATGGCAATAGTATAACATACAAATCCAAGCCAACGAGGAATCACCTCTAACATCACAAAAAGCTCACACCCAAGGTCTAAAGGATACTCCCTTCGCATCTTCACCTCACAAAAGAAATGATCACTTCCGTTCTCATAACACATGTTCGCTTCTCTTCTTACTCGTCGTACCCTTCTCGTACACCCGAACTCTCTATTGTACACGTATCATACTTCAGTCATTGCTTCAGTTTCCAAAACTTTGGAGTCACTACCTCCAAACTTGGTCATCTCACTAGCTTCAATTTCCTCTAAGGCCATTCCCGGCCTTTACGATCCGATTCTAGTCGAACACATCCACGAACTCATACGATGGCTACCTAAACCTGGGCTTAGCACCCTCGTGACCCTACCACCTGGCGGGACCACCTCGAACTGACCCCACCCCAAACCGGGCTGCGGGTTGACCCGCGAATGGTCCTCAACCCGACCCATAATCGCACCAGACTCTTGTTCCCCGATCCGGAACAATCTTACCTATCCAAGTCATGAAAGCTACCACTTTCATCTCGTACAACCCAAGGAAAAATCCCTCAATACATTTCACGCATCCAAGTGTTTCGACAAAGACTAACCGTAAATTCTTTTTCTCAAGACGGCCTTACATCTAAGGTCTCAACGTGTACTATTCTAAGGTTCACACCTTCCATGTCCCCATACTTATCCTTTCAACTAACCATGTTTTCTAACACATCAACAACACAACGCTATCCGATCATAACACTTAACACATCATCAATACATACTAGTCTCTAGAGGGTTAAGGATATACCTGTAAATAGGCGGTTCAAAGGACCGCTAGAACTGGGAACTTCCACCACGACCCCTGCCCTGGCCTGCCGGTATATGAACACCCTGCCTAGCTATCGAAGGCGAAGAACCCGCAACAGATCCCGAAGGCCGAGTCTCAACATCCGCGCTACCTCTGGTAGGACAATTTCTCGCAAAATGGCCCCGCTGGCCACATGTAAAACAAGTCCTCTGACACTCCCCCGAATGGGGTTTACCACACTGGCTACACTTAGGTCGGGGTGGCTTCATCTGGCCAGCACCCCAACTCCCCTGAAAACTCAACCTTGGAGCCACGACTGCCTCCCGAATACTGAGTCCTCAAGATCAGAGAGGACCACTGCACCGGGCGGCGCGTATAACTAGTTCACGGCTGAGGCACCCGCCGAAAGTTACCAAAGGACCTCGCCATCCCGGCCTTCTTCGCTGGTATTGTCAATCCGTCGGTCTCTCCGCGCCTCACACCCTAGTGCATGAGCTCGCATGCGGGCAATGTCCATGCCCTACCGGAAGTGATACACCCGAACAAGACTCTGCCAAGTAGTCATCAAGCCCTGTGACGTAGCGGTGCACTCTGTCCTCCATATTAGCTACTAACGCAGGGACATATCGAGCCAACGAGTCGAACTCTAAGTTCTACTCCCGAACTGTGCGTCCTCTCTGTCTCAAAGATCGAAACTCGTTTACCCGCGTGCTCCTCATCTGCGGAGGCAAGAAATGACTGAGAAATGCCTCCGAGAACTCGTCCCAAACAGCTGGAGGCGCATGCTCCCCCCAGGACAACTCCCACGAATCAAACCAGTCGACTGCGGTATCACGCAGCCGATGCGAACCGAAAATCACGGACTCGGTCTCCGAAGCTTTGATCACTCGCATGATCCTCTGTAACTGACGGATGAACTCCTGCGGATCATCCTCAGGCCTCGACCCGTAGAACTCTGGCGGGATACAACTCAGAAAATCCCGTAGCCTCAAACTATCCGATCTGGGGTGAACTACGGGGGCTACTGGAATCGCCGATCCTTATCTCGCTCGCCACGATCACGCCAAGAATCGCCATCTCCTTGTAACCCATCTCTCTCGCTCCAGCCGTGGACCTGAGGCTCAGTACCGTGGTCTCTCGTAGCCACCGCTGCGCTTCTAAACTCGCTGGGCGGGCGTCACAAAACTCGCCGTCAAGCACTATCTCGTGTATCGACCGGCTCGCGCTCGCACTCTCTCTCAGATCCTACTAGCGGCTCCCACGCCGCTTGCCCATCTGGGCCCTGGTTGCCTTTCGCAGAGGCATAACTGGTACAAAAGTACTACATCAGAGGGGTCCAACTTACACACAACTCTAAGGCACGATCTCAGAGTGAGAAGAATAGAAACCAATCCTAAATGTCATGCAGCCTCCTGATTATAGATATGGTGCACAACACACCGATAATCAAGACTCTACTAGACACGGTCTGTAGACACCTTCCGAGGATTAACTGCTCTGATACCACTTTTGTCACGACCCGACCTCGGGCCCGCGACTGGTGCCTTACCCCGGGCACCCTAGTGATACAACATCAGAGAAAATCAGCGGAAATAAAACTTAAACAGGAAACAAGATACATCATAAGAAAATAGGCCAACCAAAACGGTCGCCCTCATGTATATATATCAAACCGAACAGCCATAACTTTTACAACCCCGCCCACAACAAAGATTCATGCACCTCTAAGAATGTAACAAAAACTATGACGGGATAGGGCCCCGCCATACCCCTGAATGTACAAGAACCTACAACTCAGGGAAACATACCAAAAGATAAGCCTCCGGAGAAACGGAGCTTCCCAATACGTTGAATCAGGATCCTATGGCGAGGATCCACAACCGATGTACTCTACTCATGCGGCATGAACGCAGCCTCGAGCGAGGTCGATACAATATGTACCAAGTATGTGAAATGAAAATATCAGAATGAAATCACATTTCATCATTTTATAAAACCATTTTGCGATAAGTAAACAAGTTATGCAAGTAAGGGACGCACATCCCCAAAATGATCACTCACACATAACTATGGGTCTCACACCCATAATATCAATCATGCCCGTGGAACTCATTCCTCACTGCCGGCAGTACATGATGTAAAACAACACCCATATGTGAACCTGAACATGTTATACCCCGTATTTCCAGAGTATGTACGTGGGGACGTACGTAGAAAATTCGAACTTCAAATAGGCTTGGACGATTTCACTTTGTGCACAACACCCGGTTAGAGTCGTTTTGACTAAACGTTTCCTGACTTTCGTAGGTAAAATTCCGGCTATATCATTTTTATTTTTTGCGGATTTTTCCGAGTGGCGTAACGTGTTGGACCAACGAGAGGGCGCCACTTGGCACCCTCCCATTGGCGGACGTGAGGGACGGATTGGACGAAATGGAGAGGTATAGTTGGTAGGATATTTTGTGTGTTAGTTGGTTAAGGACACATGGGTGAATCTTGGCCCTACACTTGCTATGCACTTGACATGATCTTGGACATTGGTTGGCCTTTGCTAGACCTATAAATATCCCCCCTTTGGATGACTTCTTCATCCATTCCAAATATTTCTAAGTGTTAAATCCTACTCCCTCCCCTTTGTGTTGAGTTCGGCCGAGAGCCCCTCTCCCCTCCCCTTGTCGAGAGTACCCCTAGTGGTAGGCCGGGGTATACACCCCCTCTGTGGTGCTAGCCATGGGTACCCCTAGCCTAGTTGTTTTCGTATATACCCCCCCTCTTGGTAGAAATACTCTCAAAAGTATTGTTATAATGCCCAAATTACCTTAGCCAAATACCTTGTAGTATTCTAAGGTTATACCTACAAAGCCCAGTTATACTATTATACTTCCCGTCAGTCACCAAACCAAAACCCTAAGGAAATCTCCATAGTTAGTTGGAGTTGTATGTGGAAGTTGGTTAGAACTTCTAAGGTAGTTTGGAGGCGGTTGAGCGCACGAGTCGAGCTAAACGTTGCCCGATCGACTTTATACTTGGATAATTATGGGCTTATCAAGGTAAATATCTTGTCCCTCTATTGTAAATTGGAAATTACATGATTGTTAGACTATATAGTTGCAGTATACTATATATAGAACTGAACGTTGTTATCGGCAATGTCTTTTGACTTAAGCACAATAATAAGAAACCTTTTCGAAAGAAAGAGTATCGAATCGTAATTATATAGGATCAGACATAGACTTGTGTAGCTTTTACGTGAGGTAGAATTGTGCACGTCCGATTAGACATATAACCCCTGGTTGGCTTGTAGCCCCGATAGAGGAAGAGATTTGCGCCATGTGTGCGGGAGGTGCCGAATTTTCTCAGAGAATGTTCTACGAAGAGATCTAAATGTTAATAAGCGCCTTGTGGCCTTATAGGTTGAAGTACTACGTGTGGCGCGATTTACTTGGCTTAAGGAGTAGCCGACGGTTGGAAGTACTTGGAGCGTTTTGCTATTAGTCGATACTCGTCTCAAGGTATGTGAACCTCTTCCTATCTCTTCTAGCATGATATGTGTGAACTATTTAGTACGGTAGACGTACATGTGCTAAATGTATTTGATTGGTTTAAAACATAAAGTGTTATAACGGCTTTATGGGAAGTTGGTTATAACAGCTTTATGTAGGTAAGAAAACACTTGTGGTTTTTAAAAGGTAACTGATTTGGACTATAACTGGCTGGTTATGTGATAATAAAGAACTTAAAGTATTTCAAAAGATTTTTGAATCATTTTGAAAGAAGAAGTAATACTTGGTTTTTGAAAACTTAAGAGTTATACTAGCTTTCTGGGAAGTTAGGTATAACGGCTTAAGAATGTTTTCTCGATTTGGAAATCAGAATGTGTATCGACAAACCACTGCAGCGTTAATAAAAGGAAATGTTTTGACAGATTAAGTATTATTAAAACCAGTAGAAACTTCCATTTGCATAGAAGCTAAGATGAGACAAAATGATATTTCCTAGATCAGGGCTGCTGTAATAAGGTTGTTATAAACAAGAATATCCTACTCACATATAAGGCTTATGTTTCTCAAATGGTTTAAAAGAGAATTATATTCTTAAATGAATAAGACTATGAACTACGAAACCTTTCTAAAATAAGAAACGTGAACATTTGAAATTAGGCAAACTTGGACGTTTGGAAAATAATGTTGTTACTTGATGTTACAAAGGTAAGTGTTTGGATTTACTTCAAAAGATAATCACTCTATTTTCATATACTACGGGTATTGTGTGGTTTTTGTGAAAGTAACGTATCTTTTAAAGAGTTAATGTATGAAGTACTTTGGGGATAAAAACCCGAACTTGCTGACATATAGTAGAAAGTACCTTGTGTGTATAACTTGAATTGTGTTGGTTTGTGATAGCCTTGTAATACTTTCTTGTTGATTGATAAGTAAACATGCTAGGATGCTACTGTGTTAGTATCTTGTGATGTTTGTGTAAAGGGGTTTTTTCCCTTGTTTTGCTTGTGTTGTTTAACGATAAGCTGTTATGTTAGTATTATTCATCACTCATCTCTTGAGATGATTCCGGAGGTTAAGCGCCTCCACGCGGGTAGACTCAGCGGTCTAGTGACCTATGATTCGAGAATACCTCATGCGGTCCAGTGTGATCTATGCGCGAGCTACGAGAGTTCAGGTTAGGTGCGCCCTTTATGGGCACGCGTCCACGTGGCGCTACGCGATCGCGAAGTCCAGCGGATCGCCGGAGTAGCTACCGATGCGGGGTTATACCTCACGCGGGCCGATGAGATTGGCCTATGCGGAGTGCGGAAGTTCCGTGGCTAGACGCGCACATTAGATATCGCGCGAGTGGCGCTTTGATCATGTGACGGCAGACAGATCTCATGATACGATTTATGACCTTGTTGGTGCGTGGGTTTTAGTAGTCGGCTATGCCTTCGCATTTACCCCGTGACGGTTTTATTAGGACAGGTGGACTCGTGTTCATGTATTCCTTGGTGCTTTATATCATAAATCGCCGCGGTGAGGAATGTGTTCCACGCACGATTGATGTTGTGGGCGTGAGACCCATTGTTATGTTTGAGTGATGACTTGAGGTGTGAGTCACGACTTGACATGATCGCTTATTTATCAGGAACCGTAGTTTGGTTATCCTACATGTCTCCCGCTCAGTATAGACTACTATGATTTCATTTACGATTTATTTTCGCCACATACTTGGTACTGTTATGCGACCTCCTTCGGGCTGCGTTCATGCCGCAGGTAGGGTACACCGCCGTTGATCCTCACTCTTGGTCACGATTCAGCGTTTGGGAAGCTCCGTTCTCCGAGGCTTATCTTGTATAGTCCCTGTTGTTATAGGTGCTTACATTCAGGGGTATGACGGGGCCCTGTCCCGTCGTTGTGGTCATATCATTCGTAGAGTGCAGAGTAATCGTGTAGGCGTGGTTTGTAAAAGGATTAAACTGTTCATGTTGAAAGAGTTGTTGTTTATATATATGCCGAAAGGCAAGTGTTCCTGATTATTGTTTATACTTCGTTATTTCATGTTGTTGATTTATGTTCGTGATTTTCTCGATGTATGACTCTTGGGGTGCCCGGTAAGGCACGATCACGCCCGGATTCGGTCGTGACAAAAGTGGTATCGAGCGATTAATCCTGAAAGTGTCTACGCATCGTATCGAAGAGAGTCTTGATTATCGGTGTTGTGCACCACACCAATAATCGTGGAGGCTATAGGATATTTAGGATTGGTTTCCATTCTTCTCATTACGAGATCGTGCCTTAGAGTGTGTGATAAGTTGGACCCTCTAACGTATTTCTTTCCCTTACCGATATGCCTCGCGTAGGCATACCCGCCCGGGAGGCAAGCGTCGCCGAGGAGTCGCGAGTAGAGTACAGAGGGTTACGTGGCACAGCCCAATTATCACCTTGGTGGTGCTTCATTCGGGAGTTCTGCGACGTCACTAGCCCCCAGAGTTTAGCACGCGGAAGCGATTCATCGCGCCATGATATTTGAACCTTCGCCCACGACGAGAACAGAGAATTTAGATTGCAAAGAGGCGACCACATTAGCTATGGATTTGGCTACGAGAGTAATTCTTGATAGGCTTCGAGCATGGCACGTATGCGGGCTTATGCGCAGCAGGCCGAGAAACGTAGAGATCGACGGGTTAACCAAGGACAGCAGGAGAGGGCCAGAACAGCAAGGTCCTTTAGTAACTTTCGAGGCGAGTCGCCTCACCAGCAGATTAGATATGCACCTCCACCGGTGCAGAGTGGTCCTCCACGGGGTTCAGGACGTTCGGGGTATGCAGGAGTTGGTCAGAGCTCCAGAGTTTCCGGTTCACAGTGTGGCAGACGTCATCCCAGGGAATGTCGTCTTTTAGTTGGTACTTGTTGTACCTATGACCGTCAGGGTCTGATGTCGAAAAAGTGTCCTTGTAGGAGGACTTAGCCTTCAGGATCGGTGGGTAGTTCGTCATCTTCCCTAGCTATGCGCCCTACGGGGCAGGTTTGATTAGAACGACTAAGGGGAGTGAAGCAGTAGATATAGATATATCCTTAACCCTCTAGAGATCAGTATGTACGATAAGATGGGTATATCATAAGTGCTATGTTCTGATAGCAGTGTGTAAGTTGTGATTAGAAATCTTGGTTAGTCAACCAAGTAAGATTTGGGGGATAGAGAAGGTGTGAGCCTTAGAGTTTTATACGTAAAGACCTTAGAGGTAAGGCCATCTCGAGTAAAGGTGTAGTGTTATGTTTGATCCTTATCGGAGTGCATAGTGCACGTGAGCTATGTTTGGGATAAGTCCCTGAGTAGTGTGGAATGAAAGAGGGTAGTTGGGCTAAGAAGACCGCTAGGTTTTCGTAACATGATTAGTGAGAGTTTTCCTTCGGGGAGCTAGCGTTTTGCGGCGTCCGGGTCGGGTTGAGGCCACGTTGCGGGTCAACCCGCGCATGTATGGTGGTGGGTCGGTTGTGGTGGTCCCGCCTTGTGGTAGGTCACGAGGATGTTCGCCCAAGTTTAGTTAACCAGCATTTAATGGGACGATTCGACCGAGTCGGCCGGCGAGGTCACCGTCTTGTCTTCTAGTAAAGACCGTTTACTCGGCAGAGGGTTATGCGAGATGTTACATCGGAAAGGCTGTAAGGCTGCACGGGGTGCCTACCTTCACCTTATGATGCATGGAGCCAGTGTTACACTGCTTTGCTTCGGAGGTTTTACCAGTGCAAGGTTAGGAACTCGGTGAGTCTCGACCACATCATTTCGCCTCGGGCGGTGTTTGGATTTCGAGGATAGTTGCGAGAATTGTTGTCTCTGTTGAAGGAGTGTTTAAGCTACCATTTCGGTGTTCGGATGTCGCCTTATGAAGCCTCAGTAGGGCGGATGTAAGTCGCCGTCGATTGGTTCGATGTTGGCAAGATTCAGATAGTTGGTTCAGCTTATTCCGGCAGATCGTGGATAGGTAAAGCTTGTCTAGAAGAGGTTACGCGGCTCAGAGAAATCGTGCTGATAATCGGCGACGACGCTTAGAGTTCAGGTTGACGGTCGGTCTTCTTGAAAGTACCACCCCGGGTTGGGTGTGATGAGTTTTGGAACACAGAGGGAACTTAGCCCGAGTTACTTTGGGCCCTTTTGAGTTCATGTGAAGAATAGGCCAGGTTGCCTATATGTTAGCTTTTGCCGTCCGACTTAGGAGGCAGTACGTCCGGTCTTTCGTATTGATATGTTCGGGAAAGTATCGAAGATCCATCCATAGTGTTCCCAGTTAATGACGACCACGTTAGAGATAGTAACCTCGAGTTTTGGAAACTGAAGCAGTATCAGAATGTGGTAAGAGTTCGAGGGTATGACAGCCTCAGGGATCGCATGCAGCCCGGTACCATTTGTTGGATCGCCGGAGTGACACTAGAACCTCGCGGCAAAGTGACAAAAGTGGTATCATTTCTTTTGTAAAGAGAAGGTGCGAAGGAAATATATTTTAGACCCCGGAGAGAGGTGTTTGTGGTGATGTTAGAGGTGTTTCCTCGTGGACTTGGAGGTAAGTATTTTTGCGCAAGTTGGTTCCGTGGCCATGTGTGGCAGGTTTGTTCTCGTAAGTATAGTGGTGAAGACTATACTGGCGCGCGTTTGTTTTGAGACTTAGAAGGAACATTCGGGACGAATGTTTCTAAGGAGGGGAGAATGTTATACCCCGTATTTCCAGAGTATGTACGTGGGGACGTACGTAGAAAATTCGAACTTCAAATAGGCTTGGACGATTTCACTTTGTGCACAACACGGTGCTAGAGTCGTTGTTCGACGAAACGGTTCCACAGCTTTCTGAGGGAAAAATACCGCGATATCATTTTTATTTTTTGCGGATTTTTCCGAGTGGCGTAACGTGTTGGACCAACGAGAGGGCGCCACTTGGCACCCTCCCATTGGCGGACGTGAGGGACGGATTGGACGAAATGGAGAGGTGTAGTTGGTAGGATATTTTGTGTGTTAGTTGGTTAAGGACACATGGGTGAATCTTGGCCCTACACTTGCTATGCACTTGGCATGATCTTGGCCATTGGTTGGCCTTTGCTAGACCTATAAATACCCCCCCTTTGGATGACTTCTTCATCCATTCCAAATATTTCTAAGTGTTAAATCCTCCTCCCTCCCCTTTGTGTTGAGTTCGGCCGAGAGCCCCTCTGCCCCCCTTGGCCGAGAGTACCCCCCCCCCTAGTGGGGTAGGCCGAGGGGTATACACCCCCCCCTCCTTGTGGTGCTAGCCGTGGGGTACCCCCCCTAGCCTAGTTGTTTTCGTATATACCCCCCCTCTTGGTAGAAATACTCTCAAAAGTATTGTTATAATGCCCAAATTACCTTAGCCAAATACCTTGTAGTATTCTAAGGTTATACCTACAAAGCCCAGTTATACTATTATACTTCCCGTCAGTCACCAAACCGAAACCCTAAGGAAATCTCCATAGTTAGTTGGAGTTGTATGTGGAAGTTGGTTAGAACTTCTAAGGGTAGTTTGGAGCGGGTTGGAGCGCACGGAGTTGGAGCTAAACGTTGCCCAGGATCGACTTTATACTTGGATAATTATGGGCTTATCAAGGTAAATATCTTGTCCCTCTATTGTAAATTGGAAATTACATGATTGTTAGACTATATAGTTGCAGTATACTATATATAGAACTGAACGTTGTTATCGGCAATGTCTTTTGACTTAAGCCTGAATAATAAGAAACCTTTTCGAAAGAAGAGTACTGAACTGTAATTACATAGGACTGTATTGATGGACTTGTGTAGCTTTTACGTGAGGTAGAATTGTGCACGTCCGATTAGACATATAACCCCTCGTTGGCTTGGTAGCCAGCCGATGAGGAAGAGATTTGCGCATTTGCGGGGAGTGTCTTCGAATTTTCTGTAGAATGTTCTACGAAGAGATCTAAATGTTAATAAGCGCCTTGTGGCCTTATAGGTTGAAGTACTACGTGTGGCGCGATTTACTTGGCTTAAGGAGTAGCCGACGGTTGGAAGTACTTGGAGCGTTTTGCTATTAGTCGATACTCGTCGCGAGGTATGTGAACCTCTTCCTATCTCTTCTAGCATGATATGTGTGAACTATTTAGTACGGTAGACGTACATGTGCTAAATGTATTTGATTGGTTTAAAACATAAAGTGTTATAACGGCTTTATGGGAAGTTGGTTATAACAGCTTTATGTAGGTAAGAAAACACTTGTGGTTTTTAAAAGGTAACTGATTTGGACTATAACTGGCTGGTTATGTGATAATAAAGAACTTAAAGTATTTCAAAAGATTTTTGAATCATTTTGAAAGAAGAAGTAATACTTGGTTTTTGAAAACTTAAGAGTTATACTAGCTTTCTGGGAAGTTAGGTATAACGGCTTAAGAATGTTTTCTTGATTTGAAATCGTAATGTATCGACAAACCATCGCAGCGTTAAAAGGAAATTTTTTGACAGATTAAGTATTATTAAAACCAGTAGAAACTTCCATTTGCATAGAAGCTAAGATGAGACAAAATGATATTTCCTAGATCAGGGCTGCTGTAATAAGGTTGTTATAAACAAGAATATCCTACTCACATATAAGGCTTATGTTTCTCAAATGGTTTAAAAGAGAATTATATTCTTAAATGAATAAGACTATGAACTACGAAACCTTTCTAAAATAAGAAACGTGAACATTTGAAATTAGGCAAACTTGGACGTTTGGAAAATAATGTTGTTACTTGATGTTACAAAGGTAAGTGTTTGGATTTACTTCAAAAGATAATCACTCTATTTTCATATACTACGGGTATTGTGTGGTTTTTGTGAAAGTAACGTATCTTTTAAAGAGTTAATGTATGAAGTACTTTGGGGATAAAAACCCGAACTTGCTGACATATAGTAGAAAGTACCTTGTGTGTATAACTTGAATTGTGTTGGTTTGTGATAGCCTTGTAATACTTTCTTGTTGATTGATAAGTAAACATGCTAGGATGCTACGTGTGTTAGTATCTTGTGATGTTTGTGTAAAGGGGTTTTTCCCTTGTTTTGCTTGTGTTGTTTAACGATAAGCTGTTATGTTAGTATTATTCATCACTCATCTCTTGAGATGATTCCGGAGGTTAAGCTGCCCTCCGATGCGGGGTAGACTCAGGCAGGTCTAGTGACCTATGATTCGAGAATACCTACGCGGGTCCAGTGATCTATGCGCGAGCTACGAGAGTTCGGTGTTAGTGCGTCCTTTATGGGCACGCGTCCATGCGCTACGCGATCGCGAAGTCCAGCGGATGCCGGGAGTAGCTACCGATGCGGGTTATACCTCATGCGGCCGATGAGATTGGCCTATGCGGAGTCGCGGGAAGTTCGAGGCTAGACGCGCACATTAGATATCGCGCGAGTGGCCGCTTTGATCATGTGACGGCAGACAGATCTCACGATACGCTTTATGACCTTGTTGATGCGTGGTTTTAGTAGTCGGCTATGCCTTCGTACTTACCCCGTACGGTTTTATTAGTGTCACGACCCGATTCCGGGCCCGTGACTGGTGCCTTACCCCGGGCACCCTAGTGATACAACATCAGAGTAATCAGCGGAACATAAAACGATACAAGACATATTATGAAATATGAAACAATAACTGAGAAAACTTGCCTTTCTAAGATATATATAAATGACAACCTTTTCAACATGAGCTTTAATCCTTTTTACAAACCACGCCCACAACAAGATTACTGACCTCTAAGAATGATATGACAATAATGGCGGGCGGGCCCGCCAAACCCCTGAATGTAAACACTTACTACGACAGGGGACTATACCACTGATAAGCCTCCGGAGAAACGGAGCTTCCCAAACGCTGAAACTGTGACCCTGAGAGCTAGGATCAACGACTGGTGTACCTCAACCTGCGGCATGAACGCAGCCCCGGGCGAGGTCAAGACATAACAGTGCCGAGTATGTGAAACTAAAAATACTGTAAATGAAATCATAATAGTCTATAAAGCAGGAGACATGTATGATAAGCAAACTACAGTTCACAACAAATAAGCAGTCATGTCAAGTCAGGGACTCACGCCCTCAAAGTTATCACAATAAAAACTTAATGGTCAAGAACGAAGGCATATCCGACTACTAAGACCCACGCATGCCAAAATACCACAAATCCGTATCCCGAGGTCTTTCTAGACCGCACCACATGATCGGCCGCCACTCGCCCGCAATATCAATGTGCGCGTCTATCCCTGGAACTCTCGCAGCTCCGCATAGGTCACACACGGACCCGCATGAGGTATTCCTCGAATCATGGTCCCAGACCGCCTGAGGTATACCCCGCATCGAAGGCAGCTAACCCTCGGTATCCGCCTAGGCTCCCGCAACCCGCATAGTCTCAAAAGACCGCATAGTCTCAACAGACCGCATAGGGAATCCCCCGCATCAGGCTAAACACCCGGAATGATCAATCCTGGAGCTACCGCACTCCGCATAGTCACGAGGACCGCATAGCCGTAAAGACCCGCATCAAGGTGGCAAGCCCTGTATAATAAGTCAAAGGGTATGTGATACAATAATAGTACACGCTTAACGTTTAACAACGTAAGCACAACAAGAATGACCCCCTTACATCACGATCACACAAGATACTAACACACGTAGCATCCTAACATTTTCACTTATCACATCAACAAGAAAGTATTTACAAGGCTATCTCAAACCAACACAATCAAGTTATTCACACAAGGTACTTTAAGCTAACAAGTTCGGGTATCTACCCCTAAAGTACTTCATACATTAAATCTTTTAAAAGATCCGTTGCTTTCACATAAGTCACACAATACCGTAGTATAAAATAGAGTGATGTCTTTTTAAATAAACCAAAACACTTACCTTTGTAAAATCAAGTAACAACATTATTTTCCAAACGCCCAAGTTTGCCTAATTTCAAATGTTCACGTTTTTAGAAAGGTTTCAGTAGTTCATAGTTTTATTCATTTAAGAATATAATTCTCCTTTAAACAACTGAGAAACATAAGTCTTATATGTGAGTAGGATATTCTTTTTATAACAATCTTATTACAAAGTAGTGATCTAGGAAATATCATTTTGTCTCATCTTAGCTTCATGCAGATGGAAGTTTCTCTGGTTTTAATAATACTTAATTAGTCAAAACATTTCCTTTTATTAACGCTGCAGTTGGTTTGTCGATACATTCGATTTCCAAATCAAGAAACATTCTTAAGCCGTTATACCTAACTTCTCATAAAGCTAGTATAACTCTTAAGTTTTTCAAAAACCAAGTATTACTTCTTCTTTCAAAATGATTCAAAAATCTTTTGAAATACTTCAAGTTCTTTATTAACACATAACAAGCCAGTTATAGTTCAAATCAGCTACCTTTTAAAGACCACAAGTATTTTCTTACCAACATAAAGCTGTTATAACCAACTTGCCATAAAGCCGTTATAACACTTTATGTTTTAAATCAATCAAATACGTTTAGCACATGTACGCTCACCGTACTACATAGTTCACACATATCATGCTAGAAGAGATAGGAAGAGGTTCACATACCTCGCGACGAGTATCGACTAATAGCAAAACGCTCCAAGTACTTCCAACTGTCGGCTACTCCTTAAGCCACGTAGATCGCACCACACGTAGTACTTCAACCTATAAGGCCACAAGGCGCTTATTAACATTTAGATCCCTTCGGAGAACATTCTACGTAAAATTCAAGAAGACTCCCCGCAACAACAGAAATCTCCTCCTCTATCGAGGCCGTTACCAAGCCAACCGTGGGGTTATACGCCTAACCTAACGGTACAATTCTACTCCACGGTACTACTACACAAGTTCTCCAGAATACAGCCCTATGTAATTACAGCTCAAGATTCTTCTTTAAATTCAGCTTAAGTCGCAAAGACATTGCCGTAAGTATTATTCAGCTTAAGTCAAAAGACATTGCCGATAACTACGTTCAGTTCTATATATAGTATACTTCAACTATATATTCTAACAACATGTAATTTCCAATTACAATAGAGGGACAAGATATTTACCTCGATAAGCCCATAATTATCCAAGTATAAAGTCGATCCTGGGCAATCGTTTAGCTCTAACTCCGAGCGCTCCAACCCGCTCTAAACCACCCTTAGAAGTTCTAACCAACTTCTACCCAATACTCCAACGGACTATGGAGATTTTCCTAGGGTTTCGGTTTTGTGACAGACGGGAAGTATAATAGTATTTCGGCTTTTCAGATAGTATAACAGTAGAAAACGACAAGTTATACGGCAAAGTTAATTTGGGCATTAGAACAATACTTTGAGAGTATTTCTACACCACAGTGGGTATTATACGAAAGCAACTAGGCAGTGGGTACCCACTGGCTAGCACCCTGGAGGGTGTATACCTCGGCCTACCCCACTGTGGGGAACTCGACCAACGGGAGGAAGGCTTTTAGACGAGAACCACCAGAAGGGAGAGGGAGGGATTTTAACACTTAGAAGATTTTTGGATGAAGAAAGTCTTCAACATATGGTGGTATTTATAGGCCAACCAATGGCCAACCAATGGCCAAGATCTTGCCAAGTGCAAGGCAAGTGTAGGGCCAAGATCTAGCCAAGTGCCCCTTAACCAACTAACACACAAATATCCTACCAACTAAAGCCATTCCAATCGCCACAATAACGCCTCACATCCATCAATTGGAGGTGACAAGTGTCGCCTCCCGTTGGTCCAAAATGTTTCGTCTCTAAAAATCCGCAAAAATTAAAAATGACATAGCGGAAATTCCCTACGAAAGTCGTGGAAAACGTTTCGTCGAAAAACGACTCTAAACGGGTGTTGTGAACAGAATTTATTCGGCCAAGCCTTAATACAAGTTTCAAATTTTCTACGTACGTCCTTACGTAAATACTCGGGAAAATACGGGGTATAACATTCTCCTCTTAGAAACATTCAGTCGAATGTTCTTTCTAAGTCCCAAACAAGCGCCGCCAAGATAGTCTTCACTACTATACTTACGAGAACAATCCTTGCCACACATGGCCACATAAACAACTTGCGCAAAAAGCTTACATCCAAGTCCACGAGGAAACACCTCTAACATCGCCATAACACCTCTCACCGGGGTCTAAAATATACTTCCTTCGCACCTACTTTACACAAAAAGAAAAAATGAGCACATCTATGCTCGCGATACCACCGATACCACTTTTGTCACTTTGCGCGAGGTTCGGTGTCACTCGGCGACCCAACAAATGGTACCGGCTGCACGCGATCCGGAGAGGTCGTACACTCGAACTCTTACCACGTTACGACACGGCCGCTTTCCAAAACTCGGGTTACTATCACGACGTGGTCATCATTAATCGGGAACACTCTGGATGGATCTCGATACTTTCCGATCATATCAATACGAAGACGGACGTCTTGCCTCCTAAGTCGGACGGCAATTGCTAACATATAGGCAACCCGCCTATTCTTCACATGAACTCGTGCGGCCCAAAGTAACTCGCTAAGTTTTCTCTGCTTCAAAACTCGTCACACCCTAACCGGGTGGTACTTTCAAGAAGACCGACCACAACTCAACTCTAAGCGTCGTCCGATTATCCGCATACGATTTCTACGAGCCGCGTAACCTCTTCTAGACAAGCTTTACTCTCCACAAATTACCGGAACAAGCTCGACCAACTAATCGAACCTTGCCAACATCGAACCAATCGGCGGCAATTTACACTTCCGCCTACAAGGCTTCAAAAGGCAACATCCGAACACCGAAATGGTAGCTTAAACACTCCCTCCACAGGAGACAACAATCCCCACGACTACCCCTGAAATCCACACACTGGCCCGAGGGCGAATGCGATTCAGAGACTCATCTGAGTTCTTAACCCTGCCTGGTAAAACTTTTTAGAAAACGAAAATAGCCACAACCTGGGCTTCACTGTCTGACATAAGGTGAAGGTAGGCACCCCGTGCAGCCTTACAACCTTTCTGATAACTCAACACAGCCGAGTAAACGGTCCTGACCGAAGAACACGATGGGCTGCCCCCATCGGCCCGACCACTGGTCGAACGCATCCACGAGTTCGTACGCTGGTTAACTAAACTTGGGCCTAACACCCTCACAACCCTAACACAAGGCGGGACCACCACAACCTGACCCCACCACCTAACCTACCGCGGGTTGACCCGCAACGTGGCCTCAACCCGACCCGGCAACGCGCACAATACTAGCTCCCCGATTCTAACAATCTCACAATCACGTTTGAAAACCTAGCGTCTTCTTAGCTCAACTACCCCATTTCATTCCACACTACTAGGGACCTATCCCAAACATAACTCACGTGCACGATGCACTTCCGATAAGGATCAAACATAACACTACACCTTTACTCGAGATGGCCTTACCTCTAAGGTCTTTACGTAAAACATTCTAAGGCTCACACCTTATCTATCCCCCAAATCTTACTCGGTTAACCCACCATGATTTCTAAACACAACTAACACACCGCTATCGAACATAGCACTTAAGGTATACTCACCTTATCACACATACCGATCTCAGAGGTTAAAGATATATCTATATCTACCGCTTCACTCCCCTTAGTCGTCTAATCAAACTCGCCTGTAGAGCGATAGCTAGGAAGATGACAAACTACCCACCGATCACAAGGCTAAGTCCTCCTACAAGGACACTCTATCGACATCGGACCACGGCGGTCGTAGTACAACAAGTACTAACTAAAAGACGACATTCCCGATGGCGTCTCATTACAATGAACGGAAGCCCCGAGTTCGACCAACTCTTGCATACTCGAACATCTTGATATCCGTGGAAGGCCACTGCTCGTGGCGGAGGTGCATATCAAATCTGGCCGCGAGGCGACTCGCCGAAAGTTACCAAAGGACCTCACGCTCGCCTCCTCTCGCCCTTTGTTTAACCCGTCGATCTCTACGCTTTCTGGCCATGCGATATGCCCGCATACGTGCCATGCTCAAGCCCAACTAAAGAATTACTCTTGCACAACCTCTTTTAGATAGTCCTCAAGACTCGCGTACATCGATACTCTCGGTAGCCAAATCTATAGCTAGTAATGCGGTCGCTCTTTGCAATCTAAATTCTGTTCTGGCCGTAGGCAAGGTTCAAATGTCATGGCGCAGAGGAACCGCCGCCGCGTGCTAAACTCTTTGGGGCTAGTGACGTCGCAAAAACTCCCGAATGAAGCACCACCTCAGTGATGTTTGGGCTGTGCCCACGTTACCTCTGCATTTACTCGCAGCCTCCGCCGCTTGCCTCCCGCCCGGGTTGCCTACGCGAGGCATAGCGGTGAGGGAAAGAAATACGTTAGAGGTCCAACTTACAACACGACTCTAAGGCACGATATCGGAGTGAGAAGAATAGAAACCAATCCTAAAATATCCTATAGCCTCACGATTATTGGTGCACAACACACCGATAATCAAGACTCTCATCGATACGGTTCGTAGACACTTTCCGAGGATTAATCGCTCGATACCACTTTTGTCACGACCCGATTCGGCCCGTGGATGGTGCCTTACCGGCACCCTAGTGATACAACATCGAGTAATCACGAACATAAACGATACAAGACATATTATGAAATATGAAACAATAACTGAGAAAACTTGCCTTTTCGATATATATAAATGACAACCTTTTCAACATGAGCGCTTAATCCTTTTACAAACCCCGCCACAACAAGCATTACTGCACTTAAGAAAGATATGACAATAATGGCGGACGGGGCCCGCCAAACCCCGAATGTAAACACTTACTACGACAGGGACTATACCACCGATAAGCCTCCGAGAAACGGAGCTTCCCAAACGCTCAAATCGTGACCGAGAGCTAGGATCAACGATCGTGTACCTCAACTGCGGCATGAACGCACTTCGGCGAGGTCGATGCACAACAGTGCCGAGTATGTGAAACTAAAAATATCGTAAATGAAATCATAATAGTCTATAAAGCGGAGAGACATGTATGATAAGCAAACTACGCTCACAACAAATAAGCGATCATGTCAAGTCGTGGACTCACGCCTCAAAGTTATCACAATAAAACCGTGACGGGCAAGTACGAAGGCATAGCCGACTACTAAGACCCACGCACAAAATACCACAAATCGTATCCCGAGGTCTTTCTAGACCGCACCACATGATCAAAGCCGCCACTCGCCCGCAATATCAATGCGCTGTCTATCCTCGAACTCTCGCAGCCCGCATAGGTCACACACGACCCGCATGAGGTATTCTCGAATCATGGTCCTGCATCGCCGAGGTATACCCCGCATCGGGCGCAGCTAACCTCGGTATCCGCCTAGGCTCCCGCAACCCGCATAGTCTCAAAAGACCGCATAGTCTCAACAGACGCATAGGGAATCCGCGTCAGGCTAAACACCCGAATGATCAATCTCGAGCTACCGCGACTCGCATAGTCACGAGGACCGTGATAGCCGAAAGACCCGCATCAAGGGTGGCAAGCCCTCGGTATAATAAGTCAAAGGGGTATGTGATACAATAATAGTACAACGGGCTTAACGTTTAACAACGTAAGCACAACAAGAATGACCCCCTTACATCACGATCACACAAGATACTAACACACGTAGCATCCTAACATTTTCACTTATCACATCAACAAGAAAGTATTTACAAGGCTATCTCAAACCAACACAATCAAGTTATTCACACAAGGTACTTTAAGCTAACAAGTTCGGGTATCTACCCCTAAAGTACTTCATACATTAAATCTTTTAAAAGATCCGTTGCTTTCACATAAGTCACACAATACCCGTAGTATAAAATAGAGTGACTGTCTTTTTAAATAAACCAAAACACTTACCTTTGTAAAATCAAGTAACAACATTATTTTCCAAACGTCCAAGTTTGCCTAATTTCAAATGTTCACGTTTTTTAGAAAGGTTTCGTAGTTCATAGTTTTATTCATTTAAGAATATAATTCTCCTTTAAACAATCTGAGAAACATAAGTCTTATATGTGAGTAGGATATTCTTGTTTATAACAATCTTATTACAGCAGCCGTGATCTAGGAAATATCATTTTGTCTCATCTTAGCTTCTATGCAGATGGAAGTTTCTACTGGTTTTAATAATACTTAATTAGTCAAAACATTTCCTTTTATTAACGCTGCAGTGGTTTGTCGATACACATTCGATTTCCAAATCAAGAAACATTCTTAAGCCGTTATACCTAACTTCTCATAAAGCTAGTATAACTCTTAAGTTTTTCAAAACCAAGTATTACTTCTTCTTTCAAAATGATTCAAAATCTTTTGAAATACTTCAAGTTCTTTATTAACACATAACAAGCCGCTTATAGTTCAAATCACTACCTTTAAAGACCACAAGTATTTTCTTACCAACATAAAGTCATTATAACCAACTTGCCATAAAGCCGTTATAACACTTTATGTTTTAAATCAATCAAATACGTTTAGCACACGTGACGCTCACCGCACTACATAGTTCACACATATCATGCTAGAAGAGATAGGAAGAGGTTCACATACCTCGCGACGAGTATCGACTAATAGCAAAACGCTCCAAGTACTTCCAACCGCTCGCTACTCCTTAAGCCACGTAGATCGCACCACACGTAGTACTTCAACCTATAAGGCCACAAGGCGCTTTATTAACATTTAGATCCTTCGAGAACATTCTACGTAAAATTCGCAAAGACCTCCCCCCGCAACAACAGAAATCTCCTCTCTATCGAGGCCGCTACCAAGCCAACCGGTGGGTTATACGCCTAACCCTAACGTACAATTCTACTCCACGGTACTACTACACAAGTTCATCAGAATATGACCTATGTAATTACAACAAGATTCTTCTTTAAATTCAGCTTAAGTCGCAAAGACATTGCTGTAAGTATTATTCAGCTTAAGTCAAAAGACATCGCGATAACTACGTTCAGTTCTATATATAGTATACTTCAACTATATATTCTAACAACATGTAATTTCCAATTACAATAGAGGACAAGATATTTACCTCGATAAGCCCATAATTATCCAAGTATAAAGTCGATCCTGGCAATCGTTTAGCTCTAACTCCGAGCGCCCAACCCGCTCTAAACCACCCTTAGAAGCTCTAACCAACTTCTACCCAATACTCCAACGGACTATGGAGATTTTCCTAGGGTTTCGGTTTTGTGACAGACGGAAGTATAATAGTATTTACGGCTTTTCAGATAGTATAACCTTAGAATACTACAAGGTATACGGCTAAGGTAATTTGGGCATTATAACAATACTTTTGAGAGTATTTCTACACCACAAAGGGGGGGTATTATACGAAAGCAACTAGGCTAGGGGGGGGGGGTACCCCACGGCTAGCACCCCAAGGAGTGGTGTATACCCTCTACTACCCCACTGTGGGGAACTCTCGCCAACTTATGGGGAAGGCTTTAGACGAGAACCACAAGAAGGGAGAGGAGGGATTTTAACACTTAGAAGATTTTTGGATGAAGAAAGTCTTCAACATAGGGTGGTATTTATAGGCCAACCAATGGCCAACCAATGGCCAAGATCTTGCCAAGTGCAAGGCAAGTGTAGGGCCAAGATCTTGCCAAGTGCCCCTTAACCAACTAACACACAAATATCCTACCAACTAAAGCCATTCCAATCGGCCACAATAACGCCTCACATCCATCAATTGGAGGGTGACAAGTGTCGCCTCCCGTTGGTCAAAAATGTTTGGTCTGTGGTAAAAATCCGAAAAATTTAAAAATGACATAGCGGAAATTCCCTACGAAAGTCGTGGAAAACGCTTTTCGAAAAACGACTCTAAACGGGTGTTGTGAACAAAATTTATTCGCCAAGCCTTAATACAAGTTTCAAATTTTCTACGACGCCCTTACGTAAATACTGGAAAATACGGTATAATAATTAGGACACGTGGGACACGTGTTCATGTGTATTCCTTGGTGCTTCTATATCATAAACTGCCGGCAGTGAGGAATGTGTTCCACGGGCACGATTGATGTTGTGGGCGTGAGACCCATTGTTATGTTTGAGTGATGACTTGAGGGCGTGAGTCCCTGACTTGACATGACTGCTTATTTATTGTGAACTGTAGTTTGGTTATCCTACATGTCTCCTGCTCTGTATAGACTACTATGATTTCATTTACAGTATTTATTTTCGCCATACTTGGTACTGTTATCGACCTCCTTCGGGGCTGCGTTCATGCCGCAGGTGGTACACCGCCGTTGATCCTCGCTCTTAGGGTCACGGCGGCGTTGGGAAGCTCCGTTCCTCCGAAGGCTTATCTAGGTATAGACCCCTGATGTTATAGGTGCTTACATTCAGGGGTATGACGGAGCCCTGTCCCGTCGTTGTAGTCATATCATTCGTAGAGGTGCCAGTAATCTTTTGTGGCGTGGTTTGTAAAAAGGATTAAACTGTTCATGTTGAAAGAGTTGTTGTTTATATATACGCCGAAAGGCGTGTTCCTGATTATTGTTTATACTGCTATTTCATGTTGTTGATTTATGTTCCGCTGATTTTCTCTGATGTATGACTACTGGGGTGCCCGGGGTAAGGCACCAGTCACGGGCCCGGATTCGGGTCGTGACAAAAGTGGTATCAGAGCAGTTAATCCTCGGAAAGTGTCTACAGACCGTATCCAGTAGAGTCTTGATTATCGGTGTGTTGTGCACCACACCAATAATCAGGAGGCTATAGGATATTTAGGATTGGTTTCCATTCTTCTCATTCTGAGATCGTGCCTTAGAGCTGTGTGATAAGTTGGACCCCTCTAACGTATTTCTTTCCCTTACCGATATGCCTCCGCGTAGGGCATACCCGGGCCCAGGAGGGCAAGGCTGCCGAGGGAGCTGCGAGTAGAGTACAGAGGGTTACGTGGGCACAGGCCCAATTATCACCTTGGGTGGTGCTTCATTCGGGGAGTTCTGCGACGTCACTAGCCCCAGCAGAGTTTAGCACGGCGGCAGCAGTTCCTACTGCGGCCATGATATTTGAACCTTCAGTTCCACGACCAGGAACAGAGAATTTAGATTGCAAAGAGGCGACCCTGTTACTAGCTATGGATTTGGCTACCAGAGAGTAATTCTTCAGTTAGGCTTGAGCATGGCCTGTGTACGGGCTTATGCGCAGCAGGCCGAGAAACGTAGAGATCGACGGGTTAACCAAGGACAGCAGGAGAGGGCCAGAACAGCAAGGTCCTTTAGTAACTTTCGAGGCGAGTCGCCTCACCAGCAGATTAGATATGCACCTCCACCGGTGCAGAGTGGTCCTCCACGGGGTTCAGGACGTTCGGGGTATGCAGGAGTTGGTCAGAGCTCCAGAGTTTCCTGCTCATTGCGGCGCACGCCATCCTGTGGAATGTCGCTTTTAGTTGGTACTTGTTGTACATGACCGCCGTGGTCTGATGTCGAAAAAGTATCCTTGTAGGAGGACTTAGCCTTCAGATCGGTGGGTAGTTCGTCATCTTCCTAGCTGCGCTCACGGCAGGTTTGATTAGAACGACTAAGGGGAGTGAAGCAGTAGATATAGATATATCCTTAACCCTCTAGAGATCAGTATGTACGATAAAATGGGTATATCATAAGTGCTATGTTCTGATAGCAGTGTGTAAGTTGTGATTAGAAATCTTGGTTAGTCAACCAAGTAAGATTTGGGGGATAGAGAAGGTGTGAGCCTTAGAGTTTTATACGTAAAGACCTTAGAGGTAAGGCCATCTCGAGTAAAGGTGTAGTGTTATGTTTGATCCTTATCGGAGTGCATAGTGCACGTGAGCTATGTTTGGGATAAGTCCCTGAGTAGTGTGGAATAAAAGAGGGTAGTTGGGCTAAGAAGACCGCTAGGTTTTCGTAACATGATTAGTGAGAGTTTTCCTTCGGGGAGCTAGCGTTTTGCGGCCACGGTCGGGTTGAGGCTACACGCGGTCAACCCGCCATGTATGGTGGTGGGTCGGTTTGTGGTCCCGCCTTGTGGTAGGGTCACGAGGATGTTCGCCCAAGTTTAGTTAACCAACATTTAATTCGGGGATGCATTCGACCAGTAGTCGGGCCGAGGAGGTCAGCCGTCTTGTCTTCTAGCAAAGACCGTTTACTCGGCAGAGGGTTATGCGAGATGTTACATCAGAAAGGTTGTAGGGCTGCACGAGGTGCCTACCTACACCTTATGACAGACAGTGGAGCTAGTATAACTCTTAAGTTTTTAAAACCAAGTATTACTCTTCTTTCAAAAACAGTTCTTAATTCTCTTGAAATACTTCAAGATTTTTATTATTCGGGCTTAAGTCAAAAGACATTTCCGTACAACTACGTTCAATTAACACGCGTACGTCTACCGTACTATATATATATATATATATATATATATATATATATATATATATATATATTCTTTTAAAATATCATGCTCAAGAGGATAGGAAGAATCACATACCTCGCGACGATTATCGACTATTAGCAAAACGCTCCACGGCTATAACCCGGCTAGCCTTGTCCACCTTTCAAGTAGCACATGCTACTCACAGAACATTCAACCTATAAAGTCTATACAAGTCTATCAAAGTCTAGACTACTCGGTAGATTATTCTTAAGCAGTAGGTTCTCTATTTACGGAAAATCGGGCAGCACTTCCCTATCCGTCAAACTTCATAAGTCTACTGTAATACAGTCCTATGTAAGTACAATTCCATTCCTTTTAACATTCTTCTGTATAGTGTAATTACAGTCCAATTCTCTTCTTTATATTCAGGCTTAAGTCAAAAGACATTGCCGCAAAACTATGTTCAGTTCTATATATAGTATACTTCAACTATATATTCCTACAACATGCAATGTCCAATTACAATAGGGGGACAAGATTATTTACCTCGATAAGCCCAAAATTATCCGAGATAAAAGTCGATCCTTAGCAAGGTTTCGCTCCAACTCCGTGCGCTCCAATTCGCTCCAAGAAACCCTTAGAAGTTCCACACACTTCTACTAAGTACTCCAACCAATTATGGAGATTTTCCTTAGGGTTTCGTTTTGTGGATCAAGGAAGTATAATAGTATTTCCGGGCTTTTCAGAGGTAACTTTGGGGATACTACAAGGTATAAGGCTAAGGTAATTTGGGTAGGGTAACAACACTTGGAGAGTATTTCTACCAAGAGGGGGGTATTTATACGAGACAACACCACAAGGGGGGGGTGTATACCCCTCGGCCAACCCCACTAGGAGGGGGGTACTCTCGGCCAAGGGGGAGGGGCTCTCGGCCAAGGGGCCTCACCAAGGGGGGAGGGGGAGGCTAGGACGAGACACTACAAGAGAGGGGGGGAGGATTTTTAGACTTAGGAAATTATTTGGATGAAGAAGTCTTCAAAAGGGGGAGGTATTTATAGGTCAAGCAATGGCCAACCAATGGCCAAGATCATGCCAAGTGCAAGGCAAGTGTAGGGTCAAGATTCCTCCATGTGTACCTTATCCATCTACCACACAAATATCACAAAATATCCTACCTACTCCCACTCTCCCTTTCGCCCAATGCCGCTTCACCATCCACCAATGAGAGGTGCCAAGTGTTGCCCTCTCGTTGGTCCAAACAATTTCGTCTCTCGAAAAAATCCGCAAAAATAATAAATGACATAGCCGGAATTTTCCCTTCGCAAGTCTTGTAAAACGTTTCGTCGAAAAACGATTCTAATCGGGTGTTGTGCACAAAATATTTTCGGCCAAGTCTACTTAAAGTTCAAATTTTTCTACGTACGTCCTCACGTACATACTCTGGAAATACGGGGTATAACATTCTCCCCTCCTTAGAAACATTCGTCCCGAATGTTCCTTCTAAGTCTCAAAACAAACGCACAAGATAGTCTTCACTACTATACTTACGAGAACAATCCTGCCACACATGGCCACAGAAATACCTGCGCAAAATACTTACATCCAAGTCCATGAGGAAACACCTCTAACATCACAAAAGCCCTTATCCGAGGTCTAAAATTTAAACTTCCTTCGCACCTTCTCCTTACAAAAGAAATGATCACATCTATGCTCGCCATACATGCTCGCTTCTTCCTTTACGTGTCGCACTTTCTCAGACACTCGAACTCTTTCTCATAACTTACCATGTTTCTGTTACTGCATCAATTTCAAAAAAAAATCTCTGGGTTACTGCCTCCAACTTGATCATCATAATCGAATACTGATGGATCTCCGATACTTTTCCGAGCCTAACAACATACGGCGATCGACATCTGACATTCTCCTAAGTCGGACGGCAAAGCTAATATATAGGCAACCCGCCTACTCTTCACATGACTAAAAGGCCCAAAGTAACTCGGTTAAGTTTCTCGCTTTCGAATCTCGCCACACCTTCCGGTGGCACCTTCAGCACTCCACCGTCAACATCGAATCAATCGACCGGCAACTTACGCTTCCGCCCCCACAAGGCTTCATAAGGCGACATCCGAATACTGAAATGGTAGCTATTAAAACACTCCCTTGACAGGAGACAACAATCCTTACAGCTACCCCTGAAATCCACACACTGGCCCGAGGGCGAATGCGATCATCGAGACTTACGAGTTCCTAACCTCGCTCGTAAAACTTAGAAAAAGAAACGATCCAGAATCTGGCTCCACTGTCATTATAAAGTGAAGGTAGGCACCTCGTGCAGCCATACAACCTTCCTGATATAATCGCCTCGCATAACTTACTGCCTAGTACAAGGTTTTGACTAAAAGATAAGACAGGCTGACCTCCTCGGCCCGACTACTGGTCGAACGCATCCACGAACTCGTACGATGGTTAACTAAACTTGGGCCTAACACCCTCGTGACCCTAACACAAAGCGGGACCACCACCAACTGACCCCACCACCATACAGGCCGCGGGTTGACCCGTAACATGGCCTCAACCCGACCCGGCAACCCGCAAAACACTAGCTCCCAAATCCGGAACAATCTCACTAATCACGTTACGAAAACCTAGCGGTCTTCTTAGCTCAACTACTCTCCTTCATTCACACTACCCAGGGACTTATCCCACAACATAGCTCACGTGTACTATGCACTCCGATAAGGGTCAAACATAAAAAAAATACATCTTTACTCGAGATGGCCTTGCCTCTAAGGTCCCTACGTATAACATTCTAAGGCTCACACTTTCCCTTATCCCCAATCTTACCCTTTCTATCTAACCATGGTTTCTAACCACAATTTTTCACTTATGTTATCTGAACATAACACTTAAGATATACTCATCTTACACGTACTAATCTCTAGAGGGTTAAGGATATACCTGTATCTACTGCTTCACTCCCCTTAGTCGTTCTAATCAAACCTGCCCCGTAGGGCGCATAGCTAGGGAAGATGATAAACTACCCACCGATCCTCGGCGTCGAGTCCTCCTACTTGCATCCCTCCTACTAGGACATCCTTTCGACACATGGCCCTGACGGCCGCAGGTAAAACAAGTACCAACTAAAAGACGACATTCCCGACGACGCCGCCATATTGTGAACCTAAGCCCCGAGCTCGACTAACTCCGCTACCCCCAACGCCCCGAACCCCATGGAGGACCATTCTGAATCGTGGATGTGCATAACCACTCCATCGTGAGGCGATTCGCCTAAAGTTACCAAAGGACCTTGCTGCTCGCCTCTTCGCATCTCGTTAACCCGTCAATCTCTACGTTTCTTGGCCTGCCGCGCATAAGCCCGTACACAGGCCATGCTCAAGCCTAACTGAAGAATTACTCTTGCACAACCCTCTCTTAGATAGTCATCAAGACTCGCGGTACATCGGTATACTCTCTGGTAGCCAAATCCATAGCTAGTAACAGGGTTGCCTCTTTGCAATCTATATTCTCTGTTCCCGGTCGTGGAACTGAAGGTTCATATATCACGGTCGTAGTAGGCACTGCTGCCGCTGTGCTAAACTCTGCTGGGGCTGGTGACGTAGCATAACTCCCCGAATGAAACACCACCCCAGGTGATGACTGGGCCTGTGCCCTCGTAACCCTCTGAACTCTACTCGCGACTCCGCTTTGCCTCTCGCCCGGTTTGCCCTACGCGGAGGCATAACGGTAAGGGAAAGGAATACGTTAGAGGGTCCAACTTACAACACAGCTCTAAGGCACGATCTCAGAGTGAGAAGAATGGAAACCAATCCTAAATATCCTATAGCCTCCTGATTATTGGTGTGGTGCACAACACACCGATAATCAAGACTCATCGGATACGGTCAGAGACACTTTCCGAGGATTAATCGCTCGATACCACTTTTGTCACGACCTAACCGGTTCGTGGATCGTGCCTTACCCGCACCCCAAAGAGTCATGCATCGAGAAATCGGAATATAAAGACAATACATGAAACCAATGTAATAAGACGGTGAAATAAGAAGACAGACTAACCAAAAACGGTTACCTTTCAAGATATATATAAATAACAATTTGAGCGATATCCCTTTCTACCACTCGCCACAACAAGATTACATGCACTCTAAGAATGATACGACAACAATGGCGGGACAGAGCCCCGCCATACCCCTGAATGTAAGTACCTACAACGACAGGGGACTATACCACTGATAAGCCTCCGGAGAAACAGAGCTTCCCAAACGCTGAATCGGACTCCATGAGCGAGGATCAACACCGCGTATTTCTACTGCGGCATGAACGCACTTCGGGAGGTCGATAACAGTACCAAGTATGTGAAACTGAAAAATACTGTAAATGAAATCATAGTAGTCTATATAAAGCAGGAGACATGTATGATAATCAAACTACAGTTCACAATAAAGCGATCCATGTCAAGTCGTGACTCACGCCTCAAGTCATTACTCAAGTATAACAATGGGTCTCACGCCACAACATCAATCATGCGCCGTGGAATACCTTCCTCACCGGCGATCCATGATATAAAAGCACCAAGGAATACACATAAACACCGTGTCCCACGTGTCATAATAAAACCGTGACGGTAAGTCACGGCGCATAGCCGACTACTAAAACCTACGCACCAACAATGCTATAAAATCAGATCACGAGGTCTTTCTAGACCGCACCACATGATCGGCCGCCACTCGCGCGCAGATCAATGCGCGTCTATTCCTCGAACTTACCGCAGCCCGCATACGCCACACACGCATTCGCATGAGGTATTCTCGAATCACGGTCCTGCATCACCGAGGTATACCTCAGACGGAGGCAGCAACCCGGTATCCGCCGACTCCCGCAGCCGCATAGTCTCAATAGACCGCATAGTCCCATGGACCGCATAGGGCATCTCGCGTGATCGGGCTAAACACCCGAATGATCAACTCGAGCATACCGCTGCTCCGCATAGTCTCACAGACCGCATAGCCGTATAGACCGCATCGCGGTGGCAAGCCCTGTATAACAAGTCAAGGGGTAGGTGATATAATAATAGTACAACGGACTTACGGTTTAGCAACGTAAGCACGGCAAGAATGACCCTTTGCACAACAATCACAAGATACTAACACACGTAAGATCCTAACATGTTTACTTATCAAATCAACAAGAAAGTATTACAAGGCTATCACAAACCAAAAATCAAGTTATTCACACAAGGTACTTTATGCTAATAAGTTCGCATCTATCCCCAAAGTACTTCCTACATTAACTCTTTTAAAAGATCCGCTTTCTTCACGTAAGTCACACAATACCCGTAGTATAAAATAGAGTGACTATCTTTTTAAGTAAACCAAAACACTTCCCTTTGTAAAATCAAGTAACAACATTATTTTCCAAACGCTCAAGTTTGCCTAATATCAAATGTTCACGCTTTCTTATTTTAGAAAGGTTTCGTAGTTCATAGTCTTATTCATTTAAGAATATAATTCTTTAAACAATCTGAGAAACATATGCCTTATATGTGAGTAGGTTATTCTTGTTCATAATCAATCTTATTAAGCAGCCATGATCTAGGAAATGTAATATCAATTTGTCTCATCTTAGCTTCTATGCAGATGGAGGTTTCTACTGGTTTTAATAATACTTCTTTAATCAAAACATTTCCCTTTATTAACGCTGCAGTGGTTTGTCGATACTCATTCGATTTCAAATCAAGAAACATTATTCCCTTTAAAAACCAAGTACTCATTACTCACGAATGAGGTCTCACACAAAATTCATATTAATTTAATTAAGTCAAGTCTCTTATCTTTTAAGATCAAGTCTCTTAACTTCTAAAATCAATAAATCATTCATTTTATCTCTCTTAAGTCGTTATACCTAACTTCCCATAAAGCTAGTATAACTCTTAAGTTTTTAAAACCAAGTATTACTCTTCTTTCAAAAACAGTTCTTAATTCTCTTGAAATACTTCAAGATTTTTATTATTCGGGCTTAAGTCAAAAGACATTGCCGTACAACTACGTTCAATTAACACGCGTACGTCTACCGTACTATATATATATATATATATTTTTTAAAATATCATGCTCAAGAGGATAGGAAGAATCACATACCTCGCGACGATTATCGACTATTAGCAAAACGCTCCACGGCTATAACCCGGCTAGCCTTGTCCACCTTTCAAGTAGCACATGCTACTCACAGAACATTCAACCTATAAAGGTTATACAAGTCTATCAAAGTCTAGACTACTCGGTAGATTATTCTTAAGCAATAGGTTCTCTATTTACGAAAAATCGGGCAGCACTTCCCTATCCTTCAAACTTCATAAGTTCATCAGAATACAAATCCCATGTAAGTACAGTTCCATTCCTTTTAACATTCTTCTGTATAGTGTAATTACAGTCCAATTCTCTTCTTTATATTCAGGCTTAAGTCAAAAGACATTGCCGCAAAACTATGTTCAGTTCTATATATAGTATACTTCAACTATATATTCCTACAACATGCAATTTCCAATTACAATAGGGGGACAAGATTATTTACCTCGATAAGCCCAAAATTATCCGAGTTAAAAGTCGATCCTGAGCAAGGTTTCGCTCCAACTCCGTGCGCTCCAATTCGCTCCAAGAAACCCTTAGAAGTTCCACACACTTCTACTAAGTACTCCAACCAATTATGGAGATTTTCCTTAGGGTTTCGTTTTTGTGACTGAAGGGAAGTATAATAGTATTTCTGGGCTTTTCGTAGAGGTAACTTTTGGGATACTACAAGGTATAAGGCTAAGGTAATTTGGGTAGGGTAACAACACTTGGAGAGTTTTTCTACCAAGAGGGGGGGGTATTTATACGAGACAACACCACAAGGGGGGGTGTATACCCTACCAACCCCACTCAGGAGGGTACTCGGCCATGGAGGAGGGCTCTGCCAGGGGCCTCACCTGGGGAGGGAGGCTAGGACGAGACACTACAAGAGAGGGGGAGGATTTTAGACTTAGGAAATTATTTGATGAAGAAGTCTTCACAGGGGGAGGTATTTATAGGTCAAGCCATGGCCAACCAATGGCCAAGATCATGCCAAGTGCAAGGCAAGTGTAGGGTCAAGATTCATCCATGTGTACCTTATCCATCTACCACACAAATATCACAAAATATCCTACCTACTCCCACTCTCCCTTTTCGTCCAATGCCGCCCCACCATCCACCAATGAGAGGGTGCCAAGTGTTGCCCTCTCGTTGGTCCAAAACATTTCGTCTCTCGGAAAAATCCGCAAAAATAATAAATGACATAGCCGGAATTTTCCCTTCGCAAGTCTTGTAAAACGTTTCGTCGAAAAACGATTCTAATCGGGTGTTGTGCACAAAATATTTTCGGCCAAGTCTACTTAAAGTTCAAATTTTTCTACGTACGTCCTCACGTACATACTCTGGAAATACGGGGTATAACAAAAACAAATACCTCTTTCTACGTAAAAGCCACACGATACTAACACCCGTAGTATCGAACACATTCAGGTTTAATTCAAGCACTTTAAACACTTTTTAGCACAACGTCAAGTATACCATTTAAAAATCCAATAATGAATCCATTCCTTTACTCCTATAAAGTCATTATAACTAACTTCCCATAAAGCTGTTATAACACTTTATGTTTTAAAAACAAGTCAAGGCGAAACCATGCCTTTCTTTTTAAAACAAAACACTTCAAATTCTTAAGTCTCTTTTCTTTTAGAAATCGAGTTCCTTACCTTGGAATTTTCAAGAAGATCGAAACTTGATTACAATAATTCTTATTAGAGCAGCCATGATCTAGGAAATGTAATACAATTTTGTCTTATCTTAGCTTCTATGCAGATGGAGGTTTCTACTGGTTTTAATATAATTAATTGTCATTACTATTTCCTTTATTAACGCTGCATTGGCTTGTTCGATTCTTATTCCCATTTCCGAAATTTATGTAACATTATTCTTTTAAAAACCACGTACTCATTTCTCACG
The DNA here is from genome assembly GCA_029844215.1 of Przewalskia tangutica. Classification (NCBI taxonomy): domain Eukaryota; kingdom Viridiplantae; phylum Streptophyta; class Magnoliopsida; order Solanales; family Solanaceae; genus Przewalskia; species Przewalskia tangutica. The sequence continues at coordinate 75,891,934 of CM056727.1, forward strand.
AATGAGGTTTCACACTTTTCAACACCATTTAGGTCAATTACAAGTCAAGTCTCTTATCTTTTGAAATCAACAAACCATTCTTTTAGCTACATAAAGTGGTTATAACAAACTTCCCATAAAGCCGTTATAACACTTTATGTTTTAAACCAACCAATTACAACTATAAGCCCTTTATGAGACCAAGAGGGCTTATTCTTTAACCACCGAGTACCCATTACTAACGAATAAGATTTTCCTACTTTTTCAAACAATCAAGACCTTTACACTTCAATCAAGTCAAGGCACAACAAGGGAAATCAAATTCCTTTAACACACGTGCATCTACTGCACTAAATATATTTCACAAATAATCATGCTGAAGAGGATAGGAAGAATCACATACCTCGCGACGATTGTCGACAATTAGCAAAAAAGCTCCACAGTACTATACCCTCCAAGTAGGATACGCTACTCGTAGTACTTCAATCCTAATAAGGTCATAAAACGTCTATCAAACTCTAGCTTTGAACGTAGAATAAACTAAGTGCAAAGTCCCTAAATTCTACGGCAATTGGATGTAACTTCCTTTGTTTCTACTAATTTTGCCACCTTTTCAAGGTCGAATTTCAATAACCAACGCCACATTTAAGGCACACAATTCAGCTAACCACAAAGGGGATTACACGCTTTACAGACGCCAGAAAATTCCGCCCCACAATGATACAAAATAAACCAATAATTTCCATGCCATTCTTGGCCCACAATATAACCAATACTAACCCCTTTCAACTCTTTTCCAATCCAAGTTCTTAGGTCTAACATGATATCTAGCCCTAGACATCTTCAAAGAACTACAATCCCCTTTACACCATGCGACGACCAAATTAGTAACCAAATTGAAGTTATCATCTTAAGGCTAACATGCCCATTTCCGATTTTCAACAAGACAACAAGATCTAAATCTATTCAACTTAAATAAAACAGCTGTGCTCATTTCTAAACTACTATAACTTGAAATCTTCAATTATACAAGAAGGTGGAGATCTTACCTCAAGAAGCTCTCATTCCGAAATCTTCTTCACTTTAAAATTACCCACACGAGCCCTCTACAAGTCTGCCAACACTTTTCCTTCTTGAAGTCTTTCCAAAAAATTCCTTAGGCAAGGTTTTCTTCCAAAAATCTAGAGAGAAAGGGAGAGGATTTTCTTGGGGAGGGTTAGGTGAAATGGCCAAGTCTTCCAAGACTTGGACCTTGAAATAGGGTCCTTTCTTGGTCAAAAAGATGGGAGGGACACTTGTCACCATCCCATAGGCCTTTTTATCAAAATATCCCCTGATTTTCGCCCTTGACCGCAGAAAAATCCCGCCTCGGCGCCGCGGCGCTTCCACTTCCGAAAAGTTCCAGCATTCCGCGCCATGCCTCAGATTCGGCGCTGTACCCGAACTGAAATCGCCGCTTGCCCGATCGCGCACCTAACTTGTAACTTCCATAACTTTTGACTCCGATGTCCTATCGACGAACGGTTTGTTGCGTTGGGAACTAGTTTTAACGGACTACACACTAGGCTTTTTAAACACCTCGAAATTCTTAACGACTGGGGTACAACACTCCAAGGTAGACTCATAGTCCGTCCAACACATGTTTGTCAACTTATCTTTCAACTTTCAAATCTTATATTCCTTGGTATGTTCCTATCTTATCTTCTTGAATTTACGGGGTGTAACAAAATTCTACGGAAAATCGGACAACACTTCCTTTGTTTCTACATACTTTTCCACCTTTTTCAAGGCCCGATAATCAATAACCAACATGCCACATTTAAGGCTCAATACAACAACCAATCAAAGGGGATTACACGCCTTACAATACGTGTAAAATTCTGCCCCACAATTCATACGAAGTAGTTTAATATCCAAAGTCATTCTCGGCTAACATATACAACAACACAAAGTCCTTTCCAATTCTTTTTCAATCCAAGTTCTTAGGTCTAACATGTTATATAGTCATAAACAACTTCAACAACTATAATTCCTTCTTTATATAACATATGACGACTAAACTAGTAACCAAATTGAATTACAATCTTAAGGGCTAAACATACTAGTTTTCGGATTAGGGTTCCAATAGTCAATACACTTATCAAACTTCATACTATATACCTCATGCTTGCTAATATACATAGCTACAACAATAAGTAATCTTAATTACTAAAACGACAAGAATTGTTACCTTTATAAGCCCTTATAAATTCCAAGATTCAAAGTCGCTCCTTAGCAATTCTTAGCTCCTTTCCTTTATGCTCCAATTCGCTATTTGAAGGCTTTAGAAGTTCACAACCAACTTCTCTTCCATTTCCAATCCAAAACTATGAAAACGACTTAGGGTTTCACCTTGCGACTAACGTGAAAACGTCGTTTTTCCGAGATCTTTCTGTTGAGGTATCCTTACAATACCCTTAGGGACCTCGGGTTAAAGTCTTGTGAATAAAGAACCACAATTGCAATTTTTTGTGTGGGTAAATCCCTAAAGCCGAGAGCTCCATTAGTGAACAAGAATGTTGTGAAATTTTCTAAGTGTTGAAGACTTGGTCTTGCACTAGTGTAGTATATATAACACAATGGAGGGTCAAGATTACAACATATGTGTGGCTAGGATGAAGGAAATTAAATATTAAGCCAAGTGGACAAGTTGACTTGGTCAATAATCTCAAGTTTTGAAGACTTGTTCATCTACATAGGTCAATGACCATATTACCCTTGTCTATTTTCGTCCAAGACCATGTGGGGGGGGGGGTGCCACGTGTCGCCCTCCCATTCGTCCATAAAATTCCATAACCCTCGTGGGCCCCACAAAACATAAAATTCCTCGGGTGGGCCCCACGTGACCAAATCCGTAAAAATAAATTTTCATAATGATAATACATTCCATAATCCTCAAATAATACATTTTGAGAATCCAATTCTCATCAACGGACATTTTTGCTTTCCGACGTTCGGAAGATTTTTCCGTCGGAAAAACAATTTTTCCTTTCGTACCAATTTCAAGTCTTGTGTTCCTTACGTACATTATCTTATACATGTCCTGGACCTACGGGGTGTAACATTCTCCCCCCCTTAGAAACATTCGTCCCTGAATGTTCTTTCGGAGTCCAATCTAATTAGATAGCGACATAGTTTCCTTTTACTACACCCTTCATACAAAATATGCCACCCATGGCCACATAACTGTCATGACCCGACCTCGGGCCCGCGACTGGTGCCTTACCCCGGGCACCCTAGTGATACAACATCAGAGAAAATCAGCGGAAATAAAAACTTAAACATGAAACAAGACATAAAATTAGAATCAGGCTAACCAAAACGGTCACCTTCATGTATATATATATCAAACCGAACAGTTACATCCTTTACAAACCCTGCCCACAACAGTACTACAGACCTCTAACAATTTTATAACAACTATGACGGGACAGGGCCCCGTCATACCCCTGAATGTACAAGTACCTACAATGACAGGGGACTATACCAAAAGATAAGCCTCCGGAGAAACGGAGCTTCCCAATATGCAGAACCGTGATCCTATGAGCGAGGATCAACAACCGGTGTACCTCTACCTGCGGAATGAACGCAATTTCTAAGGAGGTCGATAACAGGTACCAAGTATGTGAAACTGAAAATACGGTAATAGAATCATAGCAGTCTATATAAACCAGGAGACATGTATGATAACCAAACTACAGTACACAATATGTAAGCAGTCATGTCAAGTCAGGGACACACGCCCTCAAAGTCATCACCCAAATATAACCAAGGGTCTCACGCCCACAATATCAATCATGCCCGTGGAATTCCTTCCTCATGGCTGGCAGGCGCCAATGTAATATATATCTACATATATATCATGCCCGCATCATGGCCGCATGCCCCCGGAATTCTCCATCGGTGTAGACATGTCCAGGATGCAATAATAATATGACCGGGAGTTTAACCCGCCGCATGGCCGCATGCCCCCGGAATTCTTCATCGGTGCAGACATGTCCATGTATCAACAATAACAACATACCGGGTAATCAACCCTGCCGCATGGCCACATGCCCCCGGAATTCTTCATCGGTGCAGACATGTCCATGTAACAATAATAACAATATACCGGGTAATCAACCCCGTCGCATGGCCACATGCCCCCGGAATTCTTCATCGGTGCAGACATGTCCATGTAACAATAATAACAATATACCGGGTAATCAACCCCGTCGCATGGCCACATGCCCCCAGAATTCTTCATCAGTGCAGACATATCCATGTAACAATAATAACAATATACTGGGTAATCAATCCCGTCGCATGGCCACATGCCCCCGGAATTCTTCATCGGTTCAGACATGTCCATGTAACAACAATAACAATATACCGGGTGATTAACCCGCCGCATGGTCGCATGCCCCCGGAATTCTTCATCGGTGTAGACATGTCCATGTAACAACAATAACGATATATCGGCCCTCCATTGAGAGACGCGGTAGCATAAGAATACAACCTTTGCACAACAAGGCTATCACAAGCAAGCACAAGCAAATTACCATACTTCTAGACTCTCATTTTATGCCAAAAATCCGGGTTTTAACCCCAAGTACTACATACTTCAACTCTCTTAAAAAGATCCATTTCTTTCACAAAAGTCACATGATACTAACACTCGTAGTATCCAAAATAGAGTACTATTATTTTAAGTAAACCAAAACAATTTCCATATCTTCCCTTTAAACCAAAACAAGACATCATCATGCCTTCTTTTTACATAAAACACTTCCCCTTTTTATAGTCAAGTTACCATTTTAAATCCGATAATAAAACCATTCTTTCATTTTCACAAAGTCGTTATAACTAACTTCCCATAAAGCTATTATAACACTTTATGTTTAAAACCAACAAAAACCACTCAAGTCCTTAACATTTCACATCAAGTCAAGGACACAAAAAGGAAGTCAAACTCCCTTAACACACGTGCGTCTACCGCACTATATATTTCACATATAATCATGCTCAAGAGAATAGGAAGAGTCACATACCTCTTCGGCTTAATCCACAAGCTAAGTCGAGTATGCCGCGCGCAGAATATCCACCTATAACAACCACAATACATCTATCAACTTCTAAACTTCTTCGTAGAATATTTTAAGTATAAGGTTCCTTATTCTACGGAAAATTCGGCAGCACCTCTCCCCCCGTAACCACATAAATATCCTCCTATATCAAGGCCCGCTACCAAGCCAACAACTCCAAGGGGATTACACGTCTAACTGGACGTGTACACTTCTGCCCCACAATAATATTACATAAGTCTACTGTAAATACAGTCCAATGTAAATACAGTTCAATTCTGATCAATCTTCTTTCTACATATAGTATATTCAACTATACATTACTACAACATGTAATCTCCAATTACAATAGGGGGATAAAGATCATTACCTCGATAAGACCAAAATTATCCAAGATTAATAAGTCGATCCTGAGCAACGTTTAGCTCCAAATCCTTACGCTCCAATCCGCTCTAAGCAACCCTTAGAAGTTTCTAAACAACTTCTCTTATCACTTCATGTTACACCCCATAATTCAAGGACATGTTTAAGAGAATATAAGTAAGGAACACAAGACTTGAAAAGGGTACGAAAGGAAGAATTGTTTTTCCGACGGAAAATCATCCGAACGTCGGAAAGGAAAAATGTTCGTTGGTGAGAATTAGATTCTCAAAATGCATTAATTGAAGAGTATGGAACTTATTATCATTATGATTTTTTTTTACGGATTTGGTCACGTGGGGCCCACCCGAGGAATTTTACGTTTTGTGGGGCCCACGAGGGTTACGGAATTTTATGGACGAATGGGAGGGCGACACGTGGCATCCCCCACATTGGTCTTGGACGAAATTGAAGCAATGGTAAAATGGTCATTGACCATCAAGGAAGATAAGTCTTCAAAGATTGAGTTTATTGACTAGTCAACTTGTCCACTTGTCCAATTAATTAATTACTCTCATCCTAGCCACTCAAGTGTTGCAATCTAAGCCATCCATTGTATTATATATACACAACTAGTGCAAGACTAGCTCTTTTAACACTTAGAAAAAATTACACATTCTTGTTCTTCACTAAGAGCTCTCTGCAATGGAGCATTTCCCACACAAATTTTTTGTAGTTTTGATCTATTATTCACAAGACTTTAACCCAAGGTCCCTAAGGGTATTGTAAGGATATCTCAATAGAAAGATTTCGGAAAAATGGCGTTTTCACGTTAGTCGCAAGGCGAAAACCTAAGGCATTTTCATAGGTTTTGATTGGAAATGGAAGAGGAGTTGGTTGTGAGCTTCTAAAGGCTTCAAATAACGGATTGTAGCGTAAAGGAAATGAGCTAAGAATTGCTAAGGAGCGACATTGAATCTTGGAAATTATAAGGGCTTGTAAAGGTAAAATTCTTGTCGTTTTAGTAATTAAGATTACTTATTGTTGTAGCTATAGATATTAGAAAGTATGAGATATTTAGTATGAAGTTTGATAAGTGTAAGTGGCTATTAGAACCCTAATCCGAAAACTAGCATGTTTAACCCTTAAGATTACAATTCAAGTTGATTATTAGTTTAAGTCGTCACATGTTATATAAAGAAGGAATTATAGTTGTTAAAGTTGTATATGACTATATAACATGTTAGACCTAAGTACTTGGATTGAATAAAAAGAATTGGAAAAATGACTTTGTGTTGTTGTATATGTTTAGCCGAGAATGACTTTAAATATGGAACTAGTTTCGTATCAATTGTGGGGCGGAATTTTACACGTATTGTAAGGCGTGTAATCCCCTTTAATTGGTTGTTGTATTGAGCCTTAAATGTGGAATATTTGGTTATTGAATTCGGCCTTGAAAAAGGTGGCAAAGTATGTAGAAACAAAGGAAGTGCTGTCCAATTTTCCGTAGAATTTAGTGACTTTGCACTTAGAATATTCTATGTTTGAAGCTAGAGGTTTAATGGACGTATTATGGCCATTATAGGTTGAAGTACTAAGTATAGCGTATTCTACTTGAAGGATGGAATAGCTATCAAGGTTGAAGTACTTCAGAGCATTTTGCTAATTGTCGATAATCGTCGCGAGGTATGTGAACCTCTTCCTTCTTTTGACATGATTCTATGTATGGAATATACATGTAGTACTATTTCATGATTCCTTCTACTCTTAGAAGTTAAGAGGTATGTATGTTGATTTACTCTACGTAAAGATTATGTCTAAGTTATCCTAAGTTCTTACCAAGTCTTATGGGGGATGTTGGTAAGAGTCGTTAGGAGGTATTTGGAGCCAAGTTTACTTGGCTAAGTTACGGCACAAATGATAATAAGTATCGAACAAGCCACTTCAGCGTTAATAAAGGAAAATGTAATGACAATCAATTAAGTTAAAATGAGTAGAATTCTCCATCTGCATAGAAGCTAAGATAAGACAAAATTGTATTACATTTTCTAGATCATGGCTACTTGATTAAGATCGTTATAAATAAGTATAACCTATTCACACATATAAGGCATATGTTGCTTAATTTAAAGAGTTTACGTTATGAAGTGTTAAGACTATGAACTACGAAACTTGATTCTAAAAGATAAGAGACTTGAAGTATTTTGAAAGTATACGATACTTGGTTTTCGAAAGTATAAGTCTCTTGGTTATAAAAAGAATGTATTTTCCTAAAGTATAAAGTTAGTATAACGACTTTATGGGAAGTGGGTTATAATAGCTTTATGGAAAGTTAAAAGAGTGGTTTACTCTAAGTAATGATAAATGTTTTGAAATAAAGAAAGGCAAATGGATTTAAAAGCATCAATTGCTTAAGTTTTAAGGAAAGAAGTCACTTGATTTAGAAGCCGAAAAATGTATTTCTAAAAGTGTAGTGACTTAGGTAAAATGTAAACAAGCCTTGATACTACGGGTGTTAGTATCTTGGGGTTTTATATGAAAAGGAGTCTTTTGAAAAGAATGTAAGCACGTAGTACTTTGGGTTAAATTCCCGGATTTTTATGTGTGAAACGAAAGTGCCATGAGTTTATAAAAATGGAAGTCTAAAGGTTTAATGAACTTGCCTATGTTTGCTTGTGATAGCTTTGAGTGCAAGTATTATATGTTTACGTTGTCGTGACTCTCAGTTGGAGGGCCGGCTGTCTTGTTGTAAGTTTACTTGGACGCATCAACGGTGATGTGGGATTCCACGTATGCTTCCATTATGATTGATCCTTTGACATGCTTATACGATGTGGGATTCCGGGGCATGTGACCAGGAGGCGGGTTAGATTCCCGGATTTGTTTTATTACCCATGGCCATGCTTATACGATGAGGGATTCCGGGGCATGCGACCATGCTATGTACGACTATTAATCCATGTGCTAGCTCCCCATGAAGACATGTACCCACGATGAGGGATTCCGGGGGCATGTTATATTATTACTCCATGGGCTAGCTCTCCATGAAGACATGCGCCTACGATGAGGGATTCCGGGGGCACGTTATGGCCATGCTTATACGATGAGGGATTCCGGGGCATGCGGTAACGTTATATATATATATATATATATATGTTGTATATGTGTACGCCTACAGTGAGGTAGGATGCCACGGGCGCGTCACATGGTTATATGTTACACCTACGGCTGTCGGCAGTGATGCAGGATTCCACGGGCAGGAGATATATATATGTATTGTGTATGTGTACGCCGACAGTGAGGTGGGATTCCACGGGCGCGTCACATGGTTATATTTTAAACTTATGACTGTCGGCAGTGATGGGGGATTCCACGGGCACGCTTTGATATTTGTGTGACTTGATCGCGTCCCAGATTGGGCCGGGTAGTATATGCGCCCCTCCATAAAGGGCCGGATTATGTTATGTAAGATAAGTTATATGGTAATGAACTCAATGATTACTCCTAAGTATCTACGTACAATTTGGCTATAACTCTTAATGGAATGGAAAAGATAATGATGTGCAATTAAGTTCATGAGTGGTAATGACACGGCAGGATCTGATATGTACTTTTTATACTTGACCCTGTCATTCTTTTGTACGATTATGGTCCATTTATCGATTTTTATTTACTCCATATTCGCATTTTGTTATCGACTTCTTTCGGGCTGCGTTCATGTCCGCAGGTTTAGGTACCCAGTTGTGGATCCGCGAGCTTAGGATCCTGGTTCAGCATTTGAGATGGCTCCAATGTTCCGGAGCTTGTCGTCATGGTTATGTATATTCAGGGGTACGGCGGGGCATTGTCCCGTCATAGTATTTGTCCAAATCTTAGAGGTCTGTATTCATCCGTAGGCCGGATCAAGCAGAGTTGTGTTTACATTGTTACACAGTGTATACCCGTTCGGGAAGTTTTTATGTTATGGCAGCCTTATCGGCCTGGCCGTAGTTTTTGATAAAAGAAAAAAAAGTGTTATTTATCTTCCAGATTTATTATGTTGTATGAATAGAGGTGCCTGGTAGAGGCGTGATGCTGGCAGTCGGGTCGTGACACTTGATCTAAGCTTATGAAGATTTTTCTAGGGTTTCATTTTGCGACTAAGGAATAAAGTAGTATTTCCGGGCTCTTATGTTGGGATTACTTTAGAATACTACTAGGGATACTAGGCTAAGGTATTTGGGATTATACAACAACAATTGAAGTATTTTCTACACAAAGTGGGGGGTGGGGGGGTGGGTGGACGAGAACAACAAAGGAGGGAGTATTATTTTTGCCTTGGAAACTCTTAAGTGTGGATGAATAAGTCTTGCAACTTAAGTGGTATTTATAGGACAATCAATGTCCAAGATCAAATCAAGTGTAAGGTGTAGATTGGGGAAATGTGTGTGTGGATTCTACCAACCATATGTCCACCACAACTTTGAGACATGTGGCTAGCCACATGTCTCCTTAAAAAAGGTCCCACATGTCAAATGGACACCTAATTCGGCCCTAGGGCCACATGGGGGTGCCATGTGTCGCCCTCCTATTCGTCCAAAATATTTCATCTTCCGAAAATATCCGTAATGCAAAAAATCTCAAAAATAAAGTGGGCCCCACAACCAGTAAATTCCTCCCGTTGGCCCCACGTGACCAATTCCGGAAAATAAAATCTATAATTCTTATAAATTCTTAAAGTCTTATATACCAAAGTTGAGAATCCAATTCTCAATAATAAACCTTTTTCCTTCACGAAGTTCGGAAATTTTTCCGTCGAAAAATCACATCTTTCTTCCTTTCCAATTTTAATGTCGTATTCTCGTATGTACGTTCTCATTATACATACCCTGGAACTACGGGGTGTAACAATAACAATACTTATACTAAAATGTCAATCTTGGCACTCACGAAGCCAACTAATCCATACTCATAATGACCTCAAAGTTTGCCGTAATCACCTCTACTAGGTCTACTAGGGTCTGACGACTGTATCATCACCGTGCAAATCTCATATACCCGCGCAGCTACCACCCCAAACACTCACGGGTGTAGTTACCTCGAAAGGTTCTTATGGACTCAGGCCCTATTCCTTTACACTTGGTTGCTATCTTTCTTACTGGTCGTACTCTTTCCGTATTTCCAACTCATACTAGCATACATACATAATTTCCATATCGATTCTGGCCTCCAATCTTTGGAGTTTACTAAATCGAACAATATAAGGCCATTTCCGGCTCTCACGACCTGGTTCCGGTGGAACGCGTCCACGAACTCGTACAACGACTAACTAAGCTTGAGCCTTACACCCTCGTGACCCTATCACATAGCGGGACTACCTCCAACTGACCCCATTCCATTTCGGGCTACGGTTGACCCGCAACAGTCCATAACCCGATCCATTGTCGCACTTCATTCTCATTCTTGGTCTGGAATAAATCTTATTGCCCGAGAAAGTCTTATATACCTAAGGTCTCGGCGGTTATCAATATTTTTAGGCTCGCAATTTCCATGCTCCAAGCCTACCTTAGCAGTCCCCCTGTAAATGGGTACAATTGTTACACCCCGTAACTCCAGGACATGTTTAAGAGAATGTACGTAAGGAACACAAGACTTGAAAAGGGTACGAAAGGAAGAATTGTTTTTCCGACGGAAAATCTTCCGAACGTCGGAAAGGAAAAATGTTCGTTGGTGAGAATTACGTTCTCAAAATTCATTAATGGAGGACTATGGAATGTTTTATCATTATGGAAATTTATTTGTACGGATTTGGTCACGTGGGGCCCACCCGAGGAATTTTACGTTTTGTGGGGCCCACGAGGGTTACGGAATTTTATGGACGAATGGGAGGGCGACACGTGTCACCCCCCCTTATGGTGCCTTGGACGAATTTAGGCAAGGGCAAAAGGGTCATTTGACCTTTGTAGGATGACTTAGTCTTGCAAGTAGAGAGCTTGACATAATTGACTTGGTCAATGGGACCACTACTCTTGATATTTAATAAGACCTCATGCAAACCTCACAAGTGTTCTAATCCTAACCCTCCATGTTGTTATATAGTCATCCTAAGTAGCAAGACAAGGCATTTACACTTAGGAAAATTTGAAGAACTCTTGTTCTTGCTTAAGTTAGCTCTCGGGTTTGAGAGGGATCAAGGAGAAAAAAATTTGTTTATTGTCTATTTAGCTCCACACTTTAAACCAAGGTTCATGAGTGTATTGTAAGGATATCTCAATAGAAAAATCCCGGAAAAAGATAGTTTTCGTATTCGTCGCAAGATGAAAACCTAGTTACTTTTCTAGGTTTTGTGTGGAAGATTGAAGGAAACTTGTTGGGGTTGTTCTAAGGGTCTCAAGTGGCGGATTGAAGTGTCTAAAGGAGGCTCTAAATTTCTAAGGAGCGACTTCGGATTTGGAGTTGGATTAAGATTCGTTGAGGTAATAATCTTGTCTCTTAAAGTGTTACAAGATTATATATATTGTTGTTAGCTTTACATGTTTGCTAGCATGAGGTATGTGTTGAAGTTTATAAGTAGTATGGATTGATTGTAGCCTTCAAATCCGAAATGTCATTTAAGCCATGTGAAGTTGGATTACAAATTGGTCATTTATTAGAATCGTCGCATGTTACTTACTTGAAGATTATAGTAGTTATAATCAATTACGACTTGATATCATGTTATGCCAACAACTTGGATTGAAATGGAAATCGGATAAGAATTGGTGTTATTGTACTCAATATGGCCGAATTGGACTAGTAGTTTGATATCTTTTGTGGGGCGGAATTTTACACGTCAAGTAGGCGTGTAATCCCCTATTGTTAATTGCATTGATTGGGCCTTAAATGTGGCGTGTTTGGTTATTGAATTCGGCCTTGAAAAAGGTGGCAAATTGAGTAGAAACAAAGGAGGTGTTGTCCGATTTTTCGTAGAATTTAGTGACTTAGCACTTAGGATATTCTACGTCTGAAGTAAGAGGTTAATGGGCGTATTGTGGCCATTATAGGTTGAAGTACTAAGTATAGCGTATTCTACTTGGAGGATGGAATAGCTATCAAGGTTGAAGTACTTTGGAGCATTTTGCTATTTGTCGATAATCGTCGCGAGGTATGTGAACCTCTTCCTTCTTTAGACATGATTCTATGTATGGAATATACACGTGGTATTATTTCATGTTCCCTTCTACTCTTACAAGTCAAGAAGTATGTATGTTTATTTACTCTACGTAAGGGTTATGTCTAAGTTATCCTAAGTTCTTACCAAGTCTTATGGGGGATGTTGGTAAGAGTCGTTAGGAGGTATTTTGGAGCCAAGTTGACATGGCTAAGTTACGGCACAAATGAGAATAAGTATCGAACAAGCCACTGCAGCGTTAATAAAGGAAAATGTAATGACAATCAATTATGTTAAAATGAGTAGAATCCTCCATCTGTATAAAAACTAAGATAAGACAAAATTGTATTACATTTTCTAGATCATGGCTACTTGAATAAGATCGTTATAAATAAGTATAACTTATTCACAACGCACCAATGTATATGTTACTTAACTTATAAGAATTTACGTATGAAGTTTTAAGACTATGGATCTCAAATTCTTAAAAGTTAAGAGACTTTATTTTTCAAGTTATGGGACTTGATTCTTAAAGGAAGAAATGAATTGATTTACAAGTATAGAATACTTGATTTGGAAAAACTTGTTTTCTTAAAAGTTAAGAGATTTGAAAGTATAAGTCCCTTGGTTAAAAAGGAATGAATTTGTCTAAGACATAAAGAGTTATAACGGCTTTATGAGAAGTTGGTTATAACAACTTTATGGAAGATTAAAAGAATGGTTTTCTTCAGTTATGTAAGCAAAGAAATGACTTGAAATAAAGAAGGGCAAATTGTTTTAAAGGTACCAATTGCTTAAGGTTTTAAAGAAAGGAGTCACGTGATTTAGAAGCCTATAATTGTATTTCTAAAAAGGTATTATGACTTGTCTTGAAAAGTAAGTATGACTTGATACTACGGTTATTAGTATCTTGGATGTTTTATTTGAAAAAAAGTCATTTTAAAGGAGTAGAGGTGCGTAGTACGTTGGGTTAAATTCCCGGATTTCTATGTGTGAAACGAAAGTGCCATGAGTTTATAAAAATGGAAGTCTAAAGGTTTAATGAACTTGCCTATGTTTGCTTGTGATAGCTTTGAGTGCAAGTATTATATGTTTACGTTGTCGTGACTCTCAGTTGGAGGGCCGACTATCTTGTTGAAAGTTGCTTGGACGTACCGACAGTGATGTGGGATTCCACGGGTATGCTTCCATTATGATTGATCCTTGGACATGCTTATACGATGTGGGATTCCGGGGCATGTGACCAGGATGCGGGTTAGATGCCCGGACATTTTATTGGACGTACCGGCAGTGACGGGGGATTCCACGGGTATGCTTCCATTGTGATTGATCTTGGCCATGCTTATACGATGAGGGATGCCGGGGCATGCAACCAGGATGCGGGTTAGATGCCCGCGTGTTTTATTACTCCATGGCCATGCTTATACGATGTGGGATTCCGGGGCATGCGACCATGTTATATTATTACTCCATGGGCTAGCTCCCCATGAAGACCTGCACCTACGATGAGTGATGCCGAGGGCACGTTATGGCCATGCTTATACGATGTGGGATTCCGGAGTATGCGGCCGCGTTATATATATATATGTATTGTGTATGTGTACGCCGACAGTGAGGTGGGATGCCACGGGCGCGTCACATGGTTATATTTTACACTTATAGCTGTCGGCAGTGATGTGGGATTCCACGGGCACGCTTTGATATTTGTGTGACTTGATCGCGTCCCAGATTGTGCCGGGTAGTATATGCGTCCCTCCATAAAGGGCCGGATTATGTTATGAAAGATAAGTAAGTTATATGGTAATGAACTTAATGACTTCTCCTAAGTATGTACGTAAGATATGACTATAACTCTTAATGGAATGGAAAAGATAATGATGTGCAATTAAGTTCATAAGTGGTAATGACACGGCAGGATCTGGTATGTACTTTTTATACTTGTAACGCCCCGAACCCGGGCCCGTTACTGGTGCCTTACCCCGGGCACCCTAGTGATACAACATCAGAGAAAACCAGCGGAAAATAAAACACGAGTCATGAAACAAGAGATATAATAAATAAGCAAAGCAACCAAAAGCAGTTGCCCGGTATATACATAAAAACCCGAACAGTTATCCTTTTACAAACCCCGCCACAACAAAGGCTGCACTCTAAGATTTACAACAACTATGACGGACAGGGCCGCCATACCCCGAATGTACAAGAACCTACAACTCGTGGAAACATACCAAAGATAAGCCTCAAGGAACGGAGCTTTCCAACATTTGAAATGAGATCCTAAGAGCGGGGATCCACGGCCGATGTACCTCTACTCATGCAGATTGAACGCAGCCCCGGGCGAGGTCAAGACAACAGTACCAAGTATGTGAAATCACAACATCGTAAATGAAATCATAATAGCCTAAAAAGGAGACATGTATGATAACCAAAATACAGTACGCAACATAAAAGCAGTCAAGTCAGGGACTCACGCCCTCAAAGTCACCACTCAAATATAACTATGGGTCTCACGCCCACAACATCCATCATGTTCGCATCATGGCCGCATGCCCGGAATCTCAGACGGTGTAGACATGTCCATGATGCAACAATAACAAGGCCGCATGGCCACATGCCCCGGAATCTTGACGGTGTAGACATGCCCATGTAACCTCAATAACAATATCTGGTGGTCAACCGCCGCACGCCACATGCCCGAATCCCGCATCGGTGTAGACACGTCCATGTTGCAGTAATAACCATATATCGGGTAATCCACCCGGCCGCATGGCCGCATGCCCCCGGAATACTGCATCGGTGTAGACATGTCCATGTGACATCAACAACAAGACAGTAATCAAAATGGAAACATACCCGTGGAATTCTCCATCACCGCCAAAGACGTCCAAGTAAGTTCTCGACAAGTCAACCTACTTCATCGAGACGCGGTAACACAGAAATACCACACTTGCACAACAAAGGCTATCATCACAAGCATAGGCAAGTTTCACAACAACAAGCATAGGCAAGTTTCACAACAACAAGCATAGGCAAGTTTCACAACAACAAGCATAGGCAAGTTTCACACAACTCAAAGTACTTTCATTTTATGCCAAAGTCCGGGTTTTAACCCTAAAGTACTACGTACGTTAAATTCTTTAAAAGAGATCCATTACTTTTATCAAAGTCACCCGATACCCGTAGTATTAGAATGACCAACCCACATTCCTTTTCAAAATCAAGTAACAACATTCTTTTCCTAAGTTCCAGTTTGCCTAGTTTCAATTACTCAAGCTTCTCATTTTCAAATGGTTTCATAGTTCCCAAACTTAATCACTTGATTCCTTTTTAGAACAATTGAGTAATATATGTCTCACGTGAGAGTAGGTTATTCTTATTTACAACATTTTATTACAGCAGCCATGATCTAGAAAATGTAATATCATTTTGTCTTATCTTAGTTTCTATGCAGATGGAGGTTTCTACTGGTTTTAATAATACAATTCATTAGTCGACATTTTCCTTTATTAACGCCGGTGGTCTGCCGATACACATTCGATTTCCAAATCAAGAAACATTATCCCTTTAAAAAAACCAAGTACTCATTACTCACGAATGAGGTTTCACACAAACATTCACATTAAAACAAATAAGTTAAGTCTCTTATCTTATAAGATCAAGTCTCTTAACTTCTAACATCAGTAAACCATTTTCTTTACCTCTCTTAAGACATTATACCTAACTCCCCATAAAGCTAGTATAACTCTTTTTAAAACCTTTAAAACCAAGTGTTACTCTCCCTTCAAAACGATTTATACATCTTTTGAAATACAAAGAAGTTCTTTATTATAACAAGCCGCTTATAATTCACATGATTACCTTTTAAAACCACAAAGTATTTTCTTACCTACATAAAGTCATTATAACCAACTTCCCATAAAGCCGTTATAACATTTTATGTTTTAAAAACAATCAAACACGATTAACACGCACGTCTCACCGTACTACATAGTTCACATATCATGCTAGAAGAGATAGGAAGAGGTTCACATACCTTGCGGCAGTATCGACTAATAGCAAAATGCTCCAAGTACTTCAAACCGTCGGCTACTCCTTAAGCCACGTAGATCGCACCACACGTAGTACTTCAACCTATAAGGCCACGCGCTTATTAACATCTAGATCTCATTGCTCCATATTCTACAGAAAATTCGGCAGCACCTCCCCCCGCAACAACGTTAATCTCCTCCTCTACCGAGGCCAGCTACCAAGCCAACCGTGGGGTTTGCACGCCTAACAAGGCGTGTATAATTCTACTCACAAGAATACTACACAAGTCTCATGTGTAATACACCCTATGTAATTCTGATTCGATTCTTATTTATCCTACATGTGTTTCTGTTCAATTCTTATTCAGGCTGACGTCAACAGACATTGCCGACGAACTACGTTCAGTTCTATTCCATATTCATTCTATATATAGTATACTTCAACTATATATTCTAACAATCATGTAATTTCCAATTACAATAGGGGGACAAGATATTTACCTCGATAAGCCCAAAATTATCCGAGTTAAATGTCGCTCCTGAACAAGGTTTAGATCTACTCGTGTGCTCCAACACGCTCCAAGAAACCCTAGAAGTGTCTACACAACTTCTACTTAATACTTCAACTACGGTGAATATTTCCTTTAGGGTTTCGTTTAGTGGCTAAGGAGGTATAATCGTATTTTAGGGTTTTTCGTATAAAGGGTACTTTGAAAAGTACTATAAGGTATAAGGGCTAGAGTATTTTGGGCATTACAACAATACTAGGAGAGTATTTCTATATCACAAAGGGGGGTATTTATACGAGACAACTAGGCTAGGGGGGGGTACCCCGGCGAGGCTTCACAAGGAGGGTGTGGTGGCTCTCGGCCAAGCTCAACTAGGAGGGGGGGAGAGGGACGAAAAGCTCAAGCTAAGAGGGAGTAGTTTGAGACTTAGATAGATTGCTCAATTTTTGGATGAAGAAAGTTCATCAACTAAGGGGGTATTTATAGGTCAAGTGAAGGCCAACCAATGGCCAAGATGGTGCCAAGTGCAAGGCAAGTGTAAGGCCAAGATTAAGCCATGTGCAACCTTATCCATCTACCCAAAATATCCTACCAACTCCTTGACCACCAATTCAACACAAAAAACGTGCCACACTCCCCATTCTCGTCCGCCAACCATCACCAATTAGAGGGTGACAAGTGTCGCCCTCTTGTTGGTCCAAAATGTTACGTCTCTCGTAAAAAACCGCAAAAATTATAAATGACATAGCGGGAAATTCCCTACGAAAGCGTGGAAAACGTTTAAAAAAACGACTCTAACCGGGTGTTGTGTACAAATTTCGAATCTTGCCTATCTTAAGGCTCAATTTTATACGCACGCCCTACGCATACTCTGGAAATACGGTATAACATTCTCCTCTCTAGAAACATTCGTCGAATGTTCCTTCTCAAGATGGATAACGATAGAGTTCTTATAATAAGTTGCCAACGCCACAATTGGCCACGAAACACCCGCATAAATACTTACATCCAAGTCCACGAGGAAACACCTCTAACATCACAAACTTTGTCACTTTGCCGCGAGGTTCTAGTGTCACTCCGCTACCCAACAAATGGTACCTGATCGCATGCGATTCACGAGGTCTAAAATATACATCCTTCGCACCTACATTTCACAAAAGAAACGATCACACACGTTCACTTCTCCCTATCTCGTCGCACTTTCTCGAACACTCGAGCTCTTTCTAGTATCCGTATCACACTCACAACGTTGCTTTCCAACCCTTGAGTTACTACCTCCAAACTTGGTCATCTTACTACCTCGATTTCCTCTAAGGCCATTCTCGCCTTCACGAACTGATCTGGCCGAACATATCTATGAACTCATACGATGGTCATCTAAACTGGGCCTAGCACCCTCGTGACCGCCACTGGCGACCACCCAGAGCTGACCTTCCTCGAAGCGGACGCGGTTGGCCCGCAACATGGCCCCAACCCGACCCATCAGAGCGCCAACTTCCGCCTCCGACACGAACACACATGGAAGCTACCACTTCCATCTCACACTAACCAGATTTTTAAATCACACTATAGCACAAAGCTATCCGAACATAACACTTAACACATCATTAACATCAATACATACAAGTATCTACAGGTTAAGGATATACACAAACTAGGCGGTTCAAGGACCGCTAAAATCGAACTTCCACCGCGACCTACCGTGGCCCGCAATCGCTTCTAGTAGTCGTGCTATCCTACCAGGTACCACCCTCGGTGACATTCTCTCGTCATATGGCCTGTTGTCCGCAAGAATAACAAGCTCCTCGTACTACGACACTCCGAAATGCGGTCTACCATCGACCACACCGAGGTAGGGTGATTGCATCCGCCAACACCCCTACTCCTCGAACATTCAAACACAGGAGCCACGACCGCTTCCCGAATATCCTGGAGGTCCCGGCTGCGGAGGACCACTCTGCAATGGCGGAGGTACATAACTAGTCTGGCCGAGGCGTCCGCCTCGAAAGTCGCCAAAATATCCGCCGTCTTGGCCTTCTTGTGGCAAAGGTCCACCGTCGATCTGCGCGCCTCGCACTCCGCGTACGAGCACGAATGCGGCAATGTCCATGCCCACAAGAGAAACACCCGCACAAGACTTCGGCCATATAATCATCTAGCGGTGGCGTAGCGATGCACCCTATCCTCCATGCTCGCAACAAGCGCAGGGGACATATCGAGCCAAAGAATCGAACTCGACATTGTACTTCGACGGTCGCCTCTCTGTCTCGATAACAAAAATTTGTCGGCCGCGTGCTCCTCATCTGCGGAGGCAAGAAGTGCGTGAGAAAAGCCCCAAAACTCATCCCATACTGCCGAGGTGCATGCTCTCCCGGAAAGCTCGCGAATCAAACCAATCGATCATGCGGTATCACGCACCGATGTGGAACCGGCGTCACAGACTCGGTCTCTGAAGCCTTGATCACCCGTGATGATCCTCTCAGAATCGACGGATGAACTCCTGCGGATCATCCTCGTGCCTCGACCCATAAAACTCGGCGGGCTACAACTCGAAAGTCCGTAGCCTCAAACTATTCGCTCTCGGGTGCACGGTCTGCGCCGCGGAACCGAATCGCCGATCCACTGCCTCATATCTCGCCACAACTCGCCAATAATCGCCATCTCTCGTGACCCATCTCCCCGCCTGCATCGTGGACTGGAGGCTCGTATCAGAGTCTCACGCCCACGGCCGCGCTCTAAACCTATTTGGTGCAATGGCCGCGAAACTCGGGCTGGAAGCACTGCCTCGTCTTCGACCGCTCGCGCTCGCATGCTCTCTGTATCCCACTAGCAGCTCCTCGCCGCCTTGCCCTTCTGGGCACTGGTCGCCTTGCGCGGAGGCATAACTGGTAAAATGAAACACATCAGAGGGGTCCAACTTACAACTCAGCTCTAAGGCACGATCTCAGAATGAGAAGAATGGAAACCAATCCTACATGTCCTATAGCCTCCTGATTATAGATGTGGTGCACAACACACCGATAATCAAGACTCTACTAGACACGGTCTGTAGACACTTTCCGAGGACTAACTGCTCTGATACCACTTTGTAACGCCGAACCGGCCCGCATCGTGCCTTACCGGGCACCCTAGTGATACAACATCGAGAAAACCGGAAAATAAAACACGAGTCATGAAACAAGAGATATAATAAATAAACAAAGCAACCAAAACGATTGCCTTGCGCAAGATATACATAAAAACCCGACAGTTATCCTTTTACAAACCCCGCCACAATAAAGGCTCTGCACTTAAGATTTACAACAACTATGACGACAGGGCCGCCATACCACGAATGTACAAGAACCTACAACTCAGTGGAAACATACCAAAGATAAGCCTCGAAGGAACGGAGCTTTCCAACACTGAAATGAGATCCTAAGCGGGGATCCACGCATCGATGTACCTCTACTGCGCAGATGAACGCAGCCTCAAGGAGGTCGATAACAGTACCAAGTATGTGAAATCACAACATGTAAATGAAATCATAATAGCCTAAAGCGAGGAGACATGTATGATAACCAAAATACGACGCAACATAAAAGCGATCAAGTCGGGGACTCACGCCTCAAGTCATCACTCAAATATAACTATGGGTCTTACGCCCACAACATCAATCATGTTCGCGTCACGGCGCATGCCGGAATGCGCCGGCAGACATGTCCATGATGCAACAATAATACCAATGCCCTACGGCCACATGCCCCGAATTCTACCGGTGTAGACACGTCCGTGTGACATCAACAATAATATCTCGGGTGATCAACCCCGCCGCACGGCCACATGCCCGAATTCTACCTCGGTGTAGACATGTCAATTTAACCACAATAACAATATATCGGTAATCAACCCGGCCGCACGGCGCGATGCCGAATCATCGGTGTAGACATGTCCCATGTGACATCAACAACAAGACAAGAATCAAAATGGAAACATACGTGGAATTCTCCATCACCGCCAAAGACGCCCAAGTAAGTTCTCAACAAGTCGACCGACCCTCTATCGAGAGACGCGGTAACACAGAAATACCACACTTGCACAACAAAGGCTATCATCACAAGCATAGGCAAGTTTCACAACAACAAGCATAGGCAAGTTTCACAACAACAAGCATAGGCAAGTTTCACACAACTCAAAGTACTTTCATTTTATGCCAAAGTCCGTGTTTTTAACCCCAAAGTACTACATACGTTAAGTTCTTTTAAAAGAGATCCATTACTTTTATAAAAGTCACCCTATACCCATAGTATTAGAATGACCAACCCACATTCCTTTTCAAAATCAAGTAACAACATTCTTTTCCTAAGTTCCAGTTTGCCTAGTTTCAATTACTCAAGCTTCTCATTTTCAAATGCTCAAGTCACTTATTTTAGAAAGGTTTCATAACTCATAGTCTTAATCTCTTTTAAAACAATTGAGTAACATATGTCATATATGTGAGTAGTTTATTCTTTGTTTATAACGATCTTATTACAAAGACCATGATCTAGAAAATGTAATATCATTTTGTCTCATCTTAGCTTCATGCAGATGGAGGTTTCTACTGGTTTTAATACAACACATCATTATTCAATACATTTTCCTTTATTAACGCTGCAATGGTCTGTCGATACACATTCTGATTCCCGAAATCAGTAAAATATTATCCCTTTAAAAACCAAGTACTCATTACTCACGAATGAGGTTTCACACAACATCCACATTAAAACAAATAAGTTAAGTCTCTTATCTTATAAGATCAAGTCTCTTAACTTCTAACATCAGTAAACCATTTTCACCTACATAAGGTCGTTATAACTAACTTCCCATAAAGCTATTATAACACCCTATGTTTTAAACCAACCAAATCACTTAGCACATGTACGTCTACCGTACTACATAGTTCACAACAATCATGCTAGAAAAGATAGGAAGAGGTTCACATACCTCGCGACGATTTATCGACAATAAGCAAAACGCTACAAGTACTTCAACCCGTCGGCTACTCCTTAAGCCAAGTAGATCACGCCACACGTAGTACTCCACTCCTAAAATGGTCATGGTACTCCTATCAAACCTTTCTTATCATTGAAGACTTATACCAATAAAAAGCCCTCAAAATCTACGGAAATTTAGAAGACTTCCCGCTTATACTCACTTTTCCATCTTTTACCAAGGCGAATAACCGTAATATATATACCATATATATATATAAGGCGTAATAATTAAACAACATAAAGAAGGGATTACACGCCCAAACGGTAACGCGTTTACTATCACGCCCATAACAACAATAAGTAAAAGAAGGGATTACGCGCCAACCGTAACGCGTTTACTATCACGCCTTCATAACAATACAATAATTAAAAAGGGGATCACACGCCCAAACGGAACGCGATTGAAAAATCTTCCCCTTAACAGAAATGTAAATACAGTCCAATGTAAATACAGTCCAAAGTAAATACGGTCCAAAGTAAATACAGTCCAAAGTAAATACAGTCCTTAAGTTGGGGTCCTTGGCCAACTTTGTCCATTTTACTTATCCAATTTACTCATTAGTCATCCAACTTATATTTCCATTCTTAATATAAGTTATAGTTACTTTGTTATTAGCTTCTTAGCAAGTAAGATACGTTTTTACCATTTTAATGGCAAACGGCCAATCCTTTCTTTTAACAAGTTAACAAGATCCAACTCTTCCAAACTTACTCCATATATTATATAATCCATAATATACTTATAATATATGTATAACAACCAATTCACAAAGAGGTTTAAGTTCCACTACCTCAAATAGCCCAAAAATATCCAAGTTCTTAAAGTCGCTCCAAACAAGTCTTAGCTCCAAATCTTTACGTTCCAACTGGCTACAAGCAACCCATAGAAGCTCCTAACCAACTTCTCTTCAAGATTCAACTCCAAAAGTGAAGAACACTTAGGGTTTCAAGATGACAACTTTCGCCAAGGCATCCCTTCAAGGCTGTGGGTGTGAAATCTTTTCCAACTCTTGGTACACACTCGTCCTAACACCTTAGGGAAGAACACTTGAGAGTTTAAGAATTGTTGGACAAATTTTGCTCAAGAAATGGGGGCAAAACCGAGAGCTCTAGGTCAAGGGAGAAGGGAGGGTTTTTCAAGTCTTCAAATGTCTAAGTGTGGAAGATTTCATCAACTAAGTGCATATAGGACAACCATGGTATAGGATTAAGTCAAGTGTGTGGTTGAGATTGTTGACAAGTGTGGGTGGGACCCACAAGCCACTTGTCCACACAAAATATCTAGCAAGACTTGGCCACTTGCCACTTGTCTAGCTAATTTCGCCAGGGCCACCTGTGGGGGTGAAACGTGTCGCCTCCTACTCGCCCAAAATATTTCATCTCGAAAATATCCATAATGGCCAAAATCTCAAAAACTAAGCGGGCCCCACAAAACCGTAAATTTCACCCGTGGGCCCCACGTGACCATTTCCGGAAATAAAATTCCATAATTCTCAAATATTCTAAGAAGTCCGAATACCAAATCTGGGAATCCAATTCCCATTAACGAACCTTTTTCTTCACAAAAACCGGAAACTTTTCCGTCGAAAAATCACATCTTTCTTTCTTTCCAAAATTTCTGTCGTAATCTCGCACGTACATCCTCACCTATATACCCTGGAACTACGGGGTATAACAGCTATCTAATTAGATTGGACTCCGAAAGAACATTCGGGGACGAATGTTTCTAAGGGGGGAAGAATGTTACACCCCGTAACTCCAGGACATGTTTAAGAGAATGTACGTAAGGAACACAAGACTTGAAAAGGGTACGAAAGGAAGAATTGTTTTTCCGACGGAAAATCTTCCGAACGTCGGAAAGGAAAAATGTTCGTTGGTGAGAATTAGGTTCTCAAAATACATTAATTGAGGACTATGGAATGTTTTATCATTATGGAAATTTATTTGTACGGATTTGGTCACGTGGGGCCCACCCGAGGAATTTTACGTTTTGTGGGGCCCACGAGGGTTACGAAATTTTATGGACGAATGGGAGAGCGACACGTGTCACCCCCCCTTATGGTGCCTTGGACGAATTTAGGCAAGGGAAAAAGGGTCATTTGACCTTTGTAGGATGACTTAGTCTTGCAAGTAGAGAGCTTGACATAATTGACTTGGTCAATGGGACCACTACTCTTGATATTTAATAAGACCTCATCCAAACCTCACAAGTGTTCTAATCCTAACCCTCCATGTTGTTATATAGTCATCCTAAGTAGCAAGACAAGGCATTTACACTTAGGAAAATTTGAAGAACTCTTGTACTTGCTTAAGTTAGCTCTCGGGTTTGAGAGGGATCAAGGAGAAACAAATTCGTTTGTTGTCTATTAAGCTCCACAATTTAAACCAAGGTTCATGAGTGTATTGTAAGGATATCTCAATAGAAAAATCCCAGAAAAAGATAGTTTTCGTATTCATCACAAGATGAAAACCTAGTTACTTTTCTAGGTTTTGTGTGGAAGATTGAAGGAAACTTGTTGGGGTTGTTCTAAGGGTCTCAAGTGGCGGATTGAAGTGTCTAGAGGAGGCTCTAAATTGCTAAGGAGCGACTTCAGATTTGGAGTTGGATTAAGATTCGTTGAGGTAATAATCTTTTCTCTTAAAGTGTTACAAGATTATATATATTGTTGTTAGCTTTACATGTTTGCTAGCATGAGGTATGTGTTGAAGTTTATAAGTAGTATGGATTGATTGTAGCCTTCAAATCCGAAATGTCATTTAAGCCATGTGAAGTTGGATTACAAATTGGTCGTTTATTAGAATCGTCGCATGTTACTTACTTGAAGATTATAGTAGTTATAATCAATTACGACTTGATATCATGTTATGCCAACAACTTGGATTGAAATGGAAATTGGATAAGAATTGGTGTTATTGTACTCAATATGGCCGAATTGGACTAGTAGTTTGATATCTTTTGTGGGGCGGAATTTTACACGTCTAGTAGGCGTGTAATCCCCTATTGTTAATTGCATTGATTGGGCCTTAAATGTGGCGTGTTTGGTTATTGAATTCGGCCTTGAAAAAGGTGGCAAATTGAGTAGAAACAAAGGAGGTGCTGTCCGATTTTTCGTAGAATTTAGTGACTTAGCACTTAGGATATTCTACGTTTGAAGTAAGAGGTTAATGGACGTATTGTGGCCATTATAGGTTGAAGTATTAAGTATAGCGTATTCTACTTGGAGGATGGAATAGCTATCAAGGTTGAAGTACTTTGGAGCATTTTGCTATTTGTCGATAATCGTCGCGAGGTATGTGAACCTATTCCTTCTTTAGACATGATTCTATGTATGGAATATACACGTGGTATTATTTCATGTTCCCTTCTACTCTTAGAAGTCAAGAAGTATGTATGTTTATTTACTCTACGTAAGGGTTATGTCTAAGTTATCCTAAGTTCTTACCAAGTCTTATGGGGGATGTTGGTAAGAGTCGTTAGGAGGTATTTTGGAGCCAAGTTGACTTGGCTAAGTTACGGCACAAATGAGAATAAGTATCGAACAAGCCACTGCAGCGTTAATAAAGGAAAATGTAATGACAATCAATTATGTTAAAATGAGTAGAATCCTCCATCTGCATATAAACTAAGATAAGACAAAATTGTATTACATTTTCTAGATCATGGCTACTTGAATAAGATCGTTATAAATAAGTATAACTTATTCACAACGCACCAATGTATATGTTACTTAACTTATAAGAATTTACGTATGAAGTTTTAAGACTATGGATCTCAAATTCTTAAAAGTTAAGAGACTTTATTTTTCAAGTTATGGGACTTGATTCTTAAAGGAAGAAATGAATTGATTTACAAGTATAGAATACTTGATTTGGAAAAACTTGTTTTCTTAAAAGTTAAGAGATTTGAAAGTATAAGTCCCTTGGTTAAAAAGGAATGAATTTGTCTAAGACATAAAGAGTTATAACGGCTTTATGAGAAGTTGGTTATAACAACTTTATGGAAGATTAAAAGAATGGTTTTCTTCAGTTATGTAAGCAAAGAAATGACTTGAAATAAAGAAGGGCAAATTGTTTTAAAGGTACCAATTGCTTAAGGTTTTAAAGAAAGGAGTCACGTGATTTAGAAGCCTATAATTGTATTTCTAAAAAGGTATTATGACTTGTCTTGAAAAGTAAGTATGACTTGATACTACGGTTATTAGTATCTTGGATGTTTTATTTGAAAAAAAGTCATTTTAAAGGAGTAGAGGTGCGTAGTACGTTGGGTTAAATTCCCGGATTTCTATGTGTGAAACGAAAGTGCCATGAGTTTATAAAAATGGAAGTCTAAAGGTTTAATAAACTTGCCTATGTTTGCTTGTGATAGCTTTGAGTGCAAGTATTATATGTTTACGTTGTCGTGACTCACTTGGAGGTCACTATCTTGTTGAAAGTTGCTTGACGCGTCGAAGCGGTGATGTGGGATTCCACGTATGCTTCCATTATGATTGATCCTTGGACATGCTTATACGATGTGGGATTCCGGCATGTGACAGGATGCGGGTTAGATGCCGGACATTTTATCGACGCATCGCAGTGACGGGGGATTCCACGGGTATGCTTCCATTGTGATTGATCTTGGCCATGCTTATACGATGAGGGATGCCGGGGCATGCAACCAGGATGCGGGTTAGATGCCCGCATGTTTTATTACTCCATGGCCATGCTTATACGATGTGGGATTCCGGGGCATGCGACCATGTTATATTATTACTCCATGGGCTAGCTCCCCATGAAGACCTGCACCTACGATGATTGATGCTGAGGGCACGTTATGGCCATGCTTATACGATGTGGGATTCCAGGGTATGCGGCCGCGTTATATATATATATGTATTGTGTATGTGTACGCCGACAGTGAGGTGGGATGCCACGGGCGCGTCACATGGTTATATTTTACACTTATAACTGTCGGCAGTGATGTGGGATTCCACGGGCATGCTTTGATATTTGTGTGACTTGATCGCCCCCATTGGGCGGGAGTATACGCCCTCCATAAAGGGCCGGATTATGTTATGAAAGATAAGTACGTTATATGGTAATGAACTTAATGACTTCTCCTAAGTATGTACGTAAGATATGACTATAACTCTTAATGGAATGGAAAAGATAATGATGTGCAATTAAGTTCATAAGTGGTAATGAAACGACAGGATCTGGTATGTACTTTTTATACTTGCCCTGTCATTCTTTTGTACAGTTATGATATGTTTACTGTACTTTATTTCTGTTCCATATTCGCACTGTTATCGACCTCTCGGGCTGCGTTCATGTCCGCAGGTTTAGGTACACAGTGAGGATCCGCGAGCTTAGGATCCTGGTTCAACATTTTGAGATAGATCCAATGTTCCGGAGTTGTCATGGCTATCTATATTCAGGGGTACGGCGGGGCCTTGTCCCGTCATAATATGTGTTCAAATCTTAGAGGTCTGTATTCACATGTGGGTTGGACTGGTTAGAGTTGTAATTACATTTTTGAGATTGTGTAAGCCCTTTTTGGGTGATTTATATTATGGCAGCCTTATCAGCTTTGCCTTGGTTTTAAAAAAAAATGTGTGTTACTTATTTTCCGCAGTTTTTTTGGTGTTGTATGTTTGGAAGGGTGCCCAGGTAGGGCACCAGTCGCGGCCCGGGGTCGGGTCGTGACAAAAGTGATATCAGAGCAGTTAGTCCTCAGAAAGTGTCTACAGACCGTGTCTAGTAGAGTCTTGATTATCGGTGTGTTGTGCACCACATCTATAATCAGGAGGCTGCAGGACATTTAGGATTGGTTTCCATTCTTCTCACTCTGAGATCGTGTGATAGAGCTGTGTTGTTAGGGTCGTCTCTCCCTAACGAGTTACGTTGATTGCAGCTACGAGAAAGGCAGCAGTGACCCAGGAAGGACTATGTGGATTGCGTATCCAGGTTGGTAATGATTATAGTATAGTTGGTATTGTGACATACATCTATACGGAGTTATGTATGAGGGTCAGACGCGTGTTGCCTAAAATGATCTTTGATTACCAGGAATTGGTAAAGACTAACTAGATACCGGGAAGGTATGGAACGGTTAATGAATCCTCGCCAAGGTCTTATGTTTTATTTTGAGATAATTAGAAAAGGATGAGCGGTCTGATAGGGCAGTGAACCCTTAAGAAGTCATGTTAAGAAACCTAATGGAATACCATGTAATAAATTAAGCTACGTGGTAGGCTTAAGAGAATTGTACGGATGAGGTCCGTATAGAGTAAGAAATGGTTGTTGCGATCAAGACGACCCGATTATGGTATTATGAGGAATTTTTGTACCCGTTTACCGGGGGACTGATAAGGTAGGCTTGGAACATGGAAATTGCGAGCCTAAGAATATTGATAACTGCCGAGACCTTAGATATATAAGGCTCTCTCGGGCCATAAGATTTTAAGTCAGACCAAGGATAAGGGTTAAGTGCGACGGCAGGTCGGGGTGAGGACCTGTTACGGGTCGCCCCATAGCCTGAAATAGAGTGGGATCAGTTGGTAGTAGTTCCGCTACGTGACAGGGTCACGAGGGTGCAAGGCCCAAGTCTAGTTAATTGTTTTACGGGTTCGTGGACGCGTTCCACCGGAACAAGGTCGTGAAAGCCGGAAATGGCCTTATATTGTTTTATAGAGTGACTCCAAAGATTAGAGGTCGGAATCGGTATGGAAGTTATGTATGTGTGCTAGTATGAGTTGGAAGTACGGAAGGAGTACGACCAATAAGAAAGATAGCAACCAAGTGTAAAGGAGTAGAGCCTGAATCCATAAGAACCTTTCGAGGTAACTACACCCGTGCATATGTGGGGTGGTAGCTGAACGGGAATATGAGGTTTTCCCGGTGATGATACAGTCGTCAGACCCTAGTAGACCTAGTAGAGAGGATTATGACTGACTTTGAGGTCATTATGAGTATGGGCTAGTTGGCTTCGTGAGTGCCAAGGTATACATTTTAGTATAAGTATTGTTGTGTGGCCATGGGTGGCATATGTTGTATGAAGGTTATTGTAAAAGGAGACTATGTCGCTATCTAATTAGATTGGACTCCGAAAGAACATTCGGGGACGAATGTTTCTAAGGGGGGAAGAATGTTACACCCCGTAACTCCAGGACATGTTTAAGAGAATGTACGTAAGGAATACAAGACTTGAAAAGGGTACGAAAGGAAGAATTGTTTTTCCGACGGAAAATCTTCCGAACGTCGGAAAGGAAAAATGTCCGTTGGTGAGAATTAGGTTCTCAAAATGCATTAATTGAGGACTATGGAATGTTTTATCATTATGGAAATTTATTTGTACGGATTTGGTCACGTGGGGCCCACCCGAGGAATTTTACGTTTTGTGGGGCCCACGAGGGTTACGAAATTTTATGGACGAATGGGAGAGCGACACGTGTCACCCCCCCTTATGGTGCCTTGGACGAATTTAGGCAAGGGAAAAAGGGTCATTTGACCTTTGTAGGATGACTTAGTCTTGCAAGTAGAGAGCTTGACATAATTGACTTGGTCAATGGGACCACTACTCTTGATATTTAATAAGACATCATCCAAACCTCACAAGTGTTCTAATCCTAACCCTCCATGTTGTTATATAGTCATCCTAAGTAGCAAGACAAGGCATTTACACTTAGGAAAATTTGAAGAACTCTTGTACTTGCTTAAGTTAGCTCTCTGCCTGAGAGGATCAAGGAGAAACAAATTCGTTTGTTGTCTATTAAGCTCCACAATTTAAACCAAGGTTCATGAGTGTATTGTAAGGATATCTCAATAGAAAAATCCCAGAAAAAGATAGTTTTCGTATTCATCGCAAGATGAAAACCTAGTTACTTTTCTAGGTTTTGTGTGGAAGATTGAAGGAAACTTGTTGGGGTTGTTCTAAGGGTCTCAAGTGGCGGATTGAAGTGTCTAGAGGAGGCTCTAAATTGCTAAGGAGCGACTTCAGATTTGGAGTTGGATTAAGATTCGTTGAGGTAATAATCTTGTCTCTTAAAGTGTTACAAGATTATATATATTGTTGTTAGCTTTACATGTTTGCTAGCATGAGGTATGTGTTGAAGTTTATAAGTAGTATGGATTGATTGTAGCCTTCAAATCCGAAATGTCATTTAAGCCATGTGAAGTTGGATTACAAATTGGTCGTTTATTAGAATCGTCGCATGTTACTTACTTGAAGATTATAGTAGTTATAATCAATTACGACTTGATATCATGTTATGCCAACAACTTGGATTGAAATGGAAATTGGATAAGAATTGGTGTTATTGTACTCAATATGGCCGAATTGGACTAGTAGTTTGATATCTTTTGTGGGGCGGAATTTTACACGTCTAGTAGGCGTGTAATCCCCTATTGTTAATTGCATTGATTGGGCCTTAAATGTGGCGTGTTTGGTTATTGAATTCGCCTTGAAAAAGGTGGCAAATCGAGTAGAAACAAAGGAGGTCTTGTTCAGATTTTTCGTAGAATTTAGTGACTTAGCACTTAGGATATTCTACGTTTGAAGTAAGAGGTTAATGGACGTATTGTGGCCATTATAGGTTGAAGTATTAAGTATAGTGTATTCTACTTGGAGGATGGAATAGCTATCAAGGTTGAAGTACTTTGGAGCATTTTGCTATTTGTCGATAATCGTCGCGAGGTATGTGAAACTATTCCTTCTTTAGACATGATTCTATGTATGGAATATACACGTGGTATTATTTCATGTTCCTTCTACTCTTAGAAGTCAAGAAGTATGTATGTTTATTTACTCACGTAGCGGTTATGTCTAAGTTATCCTAAGTTCTTACCAAGTCTTATGGGGATGTTGGTAAGAGTCGTTAGAGGTATTTTGGAGCCAAGTTGACTTGGCTAAGTTACACGACAAATGAGAATAAGTATCGAACAAGCCATCGCGTTAATAAAGGAAAATGTAATGACAATCAATTATGTTAAAATGAGTAGAATCCTCCATCTGCATATAAACTAAGATAAGACAAAATTGTATTACATTTTCTAGATCATGGCTACTTGAATAAGATCGTTATAAATAAGTATAACTTATTCACAACGCACCAATGTATATGTTACTTAACTTATAAGAATTTACGTATGAAGTTTTAAGACTATGGATCTCAAATTCTTAAAAGTTAAGAGACTTTATTTTTCAAGTTATGGGACTTGATTCTTAAAGGAAGAAATGAATTGATTTACAAGTATAGAATACTTGATTTGGAAAAACTTGTTTTCTTAAAAGTTAAGAGATTTGAAAGTATAAGTCCCTTGGTTAAAAAGGAATGAATTTGTCTAAGACATAAAAAGTTATAACGACTTTATGGGAAGTTGGTTATAACAACTTTATGGAAGATTAAAAGAATGGTTTTCTTCAGTTATGTAAGCAAAGAAATGACTTGAAATAAAGAAGGGCAAATTGTTTTAAAGGTACCAATTGCTTAAGGTTTTAAAGAAAGGAGTCACGTGATTTAGAAGCCTATAATTGTATTTCTAAAAAGGTATTGTGACTTGTCTTGAAAAGTAAGTATGACTTGATACTACGGTTATTAGTATCTTGGAAGTTTTATTTGAAAAAAAGTCATTTTAAAGGAGTAGAGGTGCGTAGTACGTTGGGTTAAATTCCCGGATTTCTATGTGTGAAACGAAAGTGCCATGAGTTTATAAAAATGGAAGTCTAAAGGTTTAATGAACTTGCCTATGTTTGCTTGTGATAGCTTTGAGTGCAAGTATTATATGTTTACGTTGTCGTGACTCTCTTGGGAGGTCATTGTCTTGTTGAAAGTTGCCGACGCATCGACGGTGATGTGGGATTCCACGGTATGTTTCCATTATGATTGATCCTTGGACATGCTTATACGATGTGGATTCCGGCATGCGACCAGACGCGTTAGATGCCGGACATTTTATCGACGTAGCGACGGGGATTCCACGGGTATGCTTCCATTGTGATTGATCTTGGCCATGCTTATACGATGAGGGATGTCGGGGCATGCAACCAGGATGTGGGTTAGATGCCCGCGTGTTTTATTACTCCATGGCCATGCTTATACGATGTGGGATTCCGGGGCATACGACCATGTTATATTATTACTCCATGGGCTAGCTCCCCATGAAGACCTGCACCTACGATGAGGGATGCCGAGGGCACATTATGGCCATGCTTATACGATGTGGGATTCCGGGGCATGCGACCGCGTTATATATATATGTATTGTGTATGTGTACGCCGACAGTGAGGTGGGATGCCACGGGCGCGTCACATGGTTATATTTTACACTTATAGCTGTCGGCAGTGATGTGGGATTCCACGGGCATGCTTTGATATTTGTGTGACTTGATCGCGTCCCGCATCGGGTAGTATATGCGTCCCTCCATAAAGGGCCGGATTATGTTATGAAAGATAAGTAAGTTATATGGTAATGAACTTAATGACTTCTCCTAAGTATGTACGTAAGATATGACTATAACTCTTAATGGAATGGAAAAGATAATGATGTGCAATTAAGTTCATAAGTGGTAATGAAACGCATGCGATCCGTATGTATTTTTATACTTGCCTGTCATTCTTTTGTACGCTTATGATATGTTTATCAGATTTTTATTTGCTCCATATTCGCACTGTTAGATCGACCTCTTCGTGGCCGCGTCATGTCCGCAGTTTAGGTATTACAGTGTGTGGATCCGCGAGCTTAGGATCCTGATTCAGCATTTTGAGATGGCTCCAATGTTCCGGAGTTGTCATGGCTATGTATATTCAGGGGTACGGCGGGGCCTTGTCCCGTCATAGTATGTGTTCAAATCTTAGAGGTCTGTATTCACATGTGGGTTGGACTAGTTAGAGTTGTAATTACATTTTTGAGATTGTGTAAGCCCTTTTTGGGTGATTTATATTATGGCAGCCTTATCGGCTTTGCCTTGGTTTTAAAAAAAATGTGTGATACTTATTTTCCGCAGTTGTTTTGGTGTTGTATGTTTGGAGGGTGCCCAGGTAGGGCACCAGTCGCGGCCCGGGGTCGGGTCGTGACAACAATAACTTCTCATAATACCATAATCATGTCGTCTTGATCACAACCACCATTACCTACTACATACGGTTCTCATCCGTACCATTCTCTTAATCATACCACGTAGCTTAATCTATTAACATGGTTTTCCATTAAGTTCCTTAACATGACTTCTTAAGGGTTCTCTACCCTATCAGACAACTCATCATTTTCCAATTATCTCAAAATAAAACATAAAACCTTGGCGAGAATTCATTAACTGTTTCATACCTTCCCGGTATCTATTTAGTTCTTACCAAATCCTGGTAATCTAAAATCATTCTAGGCAACACGCGTCTGACCCTCATACATAACTTCGTATAACTTTATGTCATAATACCAATTATACTACAATTATTACCAACCTGGATACGCAATCCACATAGTCCTTCCTGGGTCACTGCTGCGTTTCTCGTAACTGCAATCAACATAACTCATTAGAGAGAGATGACCCTAACAACATAGCTCTATCGCACGATCTCAGAGTGAGAAGAATGGAAACCAATCCTAAATGTCCTGCAGCCTCCTGATTATAGATGTGGTCCACAACACACCGATAATCAAGACTCTACTAGACACGGTCTGTAGACACTTTCCGAGGACTAACTTCTCAGATACCACTTTTGTCACGACCCGACGCCGGGCCCGCGACTGGTGCCCTACCTGGGCACCCTTACATGTATACATCAGAGATAATCAGCGGAACATACATAAACCTAACAAAGAGTAAATACGTAAAATCAAAAGCAGTTACCTCTTTTTTTTCTCTTTACACAACCCAAACCACAAGATATGACTACAGACCTCTAAGAATTTCTGACATAACAACTGTGTCGGGACAGGGCCCCGCCATACCCCGATCAGACATAAACCTACAACCTCGTGGAACCGTACTAAAAGACAAAGCCTCCGAGAAATGGAGCTTTCAAGAATCAACAGTGATCCTAAGAGTGCAGACGCAAGTTATGTACCTCAACTCGCAGATGCACGAAGCCCCCGGCGAGGTCAAGACGAAATATGTACCAAGTATGTGAAATCGAAAATATCAGAATGAAATCATAACTTCATATAAAGCTGGAGACATGTATGATAACCAAAAATAACAGTACACTGTGCCTTGCCAAAGTGAAAGTAATGCAAGTCAGTTTGACCTTTTTAAGACTATTTCAACACATGAACAATAGTCACACCGGGCTACGGACGCAAGCCCTCAAATATCATAGCGTGCCCGTGGAATCCCCCATCACTGCCGACAACCATAAGTGTAAAATATAACCATGTGACGCGCCCGTGGCATCCCACCTCACTGTCGGCGTACACATATACAATACATATATATATATATCTCCTGCCCGTGGAATCCCACATCACTGCCGACAACCTTTAAGTGTAACATACAACCATGTGACGCGCCCGTGGCATCCCACCTCACTGTCAGCGTACACACATACAATACATACATACATATATATATATATATATATCTCATGCCCGTGGAATCCCTCATCTCGGGTACATGACTTCATGGAGAGCTAATCCATGGAGTAATAATACATAACATGGTCGCATGCCCCAGAATCCCTCATTGTATAAGCATGGCCATGGGGTAATAATCATATATAACATGCCCGTGGAATCCCTCATCTCGTACATACGTCTTCGTGAGCTAGTCCATGGAGTAATAATCGTACATAACATGGTCCCATGCCCCGGAATCCCTCATCGTATAAGCATGGCCATGGGGTGATAAAATAAATCCGGGAATCTAACTCGCCTCCTGGTTGCATGCCCCGGAATTCCACATCGTATAAGCATGTCCAAGGAGTAATAAAAACAATCTGGGAATCTAACCCGCATCCTGGTCGCATGCCCCGAAATCTCACATCGTATAAGCATGTCCAAGGATCAATCATAATGGAAGCATACCCGTGGAATCCCACATCACCGTCGGTACGTCCAAGTAAACCTATAACAAGACAACCGGCCCTCCAACCGAGAGTCGCGACAGCGTAAAAATATATACTTACACTCAAAGGCTATCACCAACACACATAGGCAAGTTCATAAAATCTTGTCTATTTTCGTCCAAGACCATGTGTGGGGGGGGGGTGCCACGTGTCGCCCTCCCATTCGTCCATAAAATTCCGTAACCCTCGTGGGCCCCCACAAAACGTAATTCCTCGGGTGGGCCCCACGTGACAAAATCCTAAAAAATAAATTTTCATAATGATAATACATTCCATAATCCTCAAATAATACATTTTGAGAATCCAATTCTCATCAACGAACATTTTTCCTTTCCGACGTTCGGAAGATTTTTCCGTCGGAAAAACAATTTTTCCTTTCGTACCAATTTCAAGTCTTGTGTTCCTTACGTACATTCTCTTATACATGTCCTGGACCTACGGGGTGTAACATTCTTCCCCCCTTAGAAACATTCGTCCCCGAATGTTCTTTCGGAGTCCAATCTAATTAGATAGCCACATAGTCTCCTTTTACTACACCCTTCATACAAAATATGCCACCCATGACCACATAACTGTCATGACCCTACCTCGGGCCCGCGACTGGTGCCTTACCCCGGGCACCCTAGTGATACAACATCAGAGAAAATCAGCGGAAATAAAAACTTAAACATGAAACAAGACATAAAATAAGAAACAAGCTAACCAAAACGGTCACCTTCCTGTATATATAGATCAAACCGAACAGTTACATCCTTTACAAACCCTGCCCACAACAGTACTACAGACCTCTAAGAATTTTATAACAACTATGACGGGACAGGGCCCCGCCATACCCCTGAATGTACAAGTACCTACAATGACAGGGGACTATACCAAAAGATAAGCCTCCGGAGAAACGGAGCTTCCCAATACGCAGAACCGTGATCCTATGAGCGAGGATCAACAACCGGTGTACCTCTACCTGCGGCATGAACGCAGCTCCCCGAAGGAGGTCAGTACAACAGGTACCTAGTATGTGAAACTGAAAATACGGTAATAGAATCATAGCAGTCTATATAAACCAAGAGACATGTATGATAACCAAACTACAGTACACAATATGTAAGCAGTCATGTCAATTCAAGGACTCACGCCCTCAAAGTCATCACCCAAATATAACCAAGGGTCTCACGCCCACGATATCAATCATGCCCGTGGAATTCCTTCCTCATGGCTGGCAGGCGCCAATGTAATATATATCTACATATATATCATGCCCGCATCATGGCCGCATGCCTCCGGAATTCTCCATCGGTGTAGACATGTCCAGGATGCAATAATAATATGACCGGGAGTTTAACCCGCCGCATGGCCGCATGCCCCCGGAATTCTTCATCGGTGCAGACATGTCCAGGATGCAATAATAATATGACCGGGAGTTTAACCCGCCGCATGGCCGCATGCCCCCGGAATTCTTCATCGGTGCAGACATGTCCATGTATCAACAATAACAACATACCGGGTAATCAACCCTGCCGCATGGCCACATGCCCCCGAAATTCTTCATCGGTGCAGACATGTCCATGTAACAATAATAACAATATACCGGGTAATCAACCCCGTCGCATGGCCACATACCCCGGAATTCTTCATCGGTGCAGACATGTCCATGTAACAATAATAACAATTTACCGGGTAATAAACACCGTCGCATGGCCACATGCCCCCGGAATTCTTCATCGGTGCAGACATGTCCATTTAACAACAATAACAATATACCGGATGATTAACCCGCCGCATGGCCGCATGCCCCCGGAATTCTTCATCGGTGTAGACATGTCCATGTAACAACAATAACGATATACCTGCCCTCCATTGAAAGACGCGGTAGCATAAGAATACAACCTTTGCACAACAAGGCTATCACAAGCAAGAACAAGCAAATTACCATACTTCTAGACTCTCATTTTATGCCAAAAATCCGGGTTTTAACCCCAAGTACTACATACTTCAACTCTCTTAAAAAGATCCATTTCTTTCACAAAAGTCACATGATACTAACACTCGTAGTATCCAAAATAGAGTACTATTATTTTAAGTAAACCAAAACAATTTCCATATCTTCCCTTTAAACCAAAACAAGACATCATCATGCCTTCTTTTTACATAAAACACTTCCCCTTTTTAAAGTCAAGTTACCATTTTAAATCTGTTAATAAAACCATTCTTTCATTTTCACAAAGTCGTTATAACTAACTTCCCATAAAGCTATTATAACACTTTATGTTTAAAACCAACAAAAACCACTCAAGTCCTTAACATTTCACATCAAGTCACCTAACTTTTAAAATCAAGTCAAGGACACAAAAAGGAAGTCAAACTCCCTTAACACACGTGTGTCTACCGCACTATATATTTCACATATAATCATGCTCAAGAGAATAGGAAGAGTCACATACCTCTTCGGCTTAATCCACAAGCCAAGTCGAGTATGCCGCGCGCAGAATATCCACCTATAACAACCACAATACATCTATCAACTTCTAAACTTCTTCGTAGAATATTTTAAGTATAAGGTTCCTTATTCTACGGAAAATTCGGCAGCACCTCTCCCCCCGTAACCACATAAATATCCTCCTATATCAAGGCCCGCTACCAAGCCAACAACTCCAAGGGGATTACACGTCTAACCGGACGTGTACACTTCTGCCCCACAATAATATTACATAAGTTCATCAGTAAATACACCCAATGTAAATACAGTTCAATTCTGATCAATCTTCTTTCTACATATAGTATATTCAACTATACATTACTACAACATGTAATCTCCAATTACAATAGGGGGATAAAGATCATTACCTCGATAAGCCCAAAATTATCCAAGATTAATAAGTCGATCCTGAGCAACGTTTAGCTCCAAATCCTTACGCTCCAATCCGCTCTAAGCAACCCTTAGAAGTTTCTAAACAACTTCTCTTATCACTTCATCTAATCTTATGAAGATTTTTCTAGGGTTTCATTTTGCGACTAAGGAATAAAGTAGTATTTCCGGGCTCTTATGTTGGGATTACTTTAGAATACCATCGCCACGACCGACCCTCGGCCGCGATCGTGCCCTACCCGGGCACCTGCTCGTGTATACGTCGAGAGAATAGCAATGAACATACACAACATAAACACATGTGTAAATAATATAACAACACAGGCTAGTCGATAAGGCCGCTTTCCATAACATAAACAAGGTCAAAAGTACAACTTACAACATGCTTCTTATAGCCCAACCACATAGGTGAATACGGACTTAGAATAACAAGCGTATGACAGGCCCCGCCATACCCTAAATGTACATAATCTACAACATCGTGGACAAGATGTACTCAAAAGAAAGACAAGCCTCCGAGGATCGAGCCCGACGTCCGATAAGTGATCCTAAGAATGTGGATCCGAACTCGCTACTCTTTCCTCGCAGATGAACGCAACTCCCGAGAAGGGTCAAGACACAATATGTACTAAGTATGCAAACCGAAAGTACTGTAATTACAACATAAGTTTAAAAGAAAGCCGAGACATGTATGCTAACAAAATTTCAAGATTGCCTTACTAATAATGAGTATAAATAGGTGTATACTTACAACGAAAAATAGGATCGAATCCTACTCGGGACTATTTCACCCGATAGGTCCCGTGGACTGCGTGAGGTATTCCTCGCATGGGATTATTTCACCCGCATAAGCCCTTACGACTCGCATTTAGGTATTCCTCGCATAGGTCGGACCCGCCGCACGGGACTATTTCACCCGCATAAGCCCTTACGGACTCGCATGAGGTATTCCTCGATCGGTTAGCAAATCCACGGAAATATACAATGCCACAATCCCGGGGAATGACCCCGCAACGAATAATATATCATTAGCCCAAATCCGGCTATCACACATAACATAAGCTCTATCGGCTTATCATGCAATATATAAGCAAGTTAAGAAATCCCCTAACTTCTTACTATTCTCATTCATATACACTCTCATTTTAGTTTACCTAAGGCACTATCATGTCTTTTATGAAAATCCGGGAATTTAACCCCAAAGTACTACGTACTTCTATTCTCTTAAAAAGACTCATTTCATTATAAAACTTCCAAGATACTACTAGCCGTAGTATCAAGTGACAATTTCTTTTCAAGACAAGTCACAATACTTTTAGAAATAAAATATGGCTTCTAAATCAAGTGACTCGTGTCTTATAAAACCTTAGGCAATTGATGCCTTAAAAATTGAATTGCCTTCCATTAAATCAAGTCATTTATCTTTCCATAAAGTCAATATAACCAACTCCCCATAAAGTCGTTATATTCACTTTATACCTTAGTCCTGTACAATTTCCTATCCAAGGGACTTATACGTTTTTAAAACGACCCAAGTATTACATACTTTAAAATTCTTCAAGTCCCTTATCTTTAACAAGACTTAAGACATCTTTAATAATCTCAAAGAAGTGAGTTAATCTCCTAACTCACCCGACTTGGCATTTCATAAAACAAGTAAAGAATGTCAAAGTCTTGTATGTCTACCGTACTATATACGTGAAACTAGTCATGCTCAAAGATAGGAAAAGTTCTACATACCTTGTCGGGTCAAACCACTTTGCCAAGTACGAAGTCCCGCCCGTACTATGTCAACCTATAATATTCACAATACGTCTATTAAAGCCTTACTTCAAACGTAGAATATTATAAGTGTTAAGTCTCTAAATTCTACGGAAAATCGGACAACACTTCCTTTGTTTTTACTTACTTTGCCACCTTTTCCAAGGTCGAAATACAATAACCAAACAGCCCCAATTGGCTCACAACAATATAGAAGATAATCCAATGCAAATGACTAACTAAACAGCCCCAATTGGCTCACAATCAATATAGCAGGTAGTCCAATACAAATGACTAACTAAATTTCCCGAATGGCTCACAATCAATATAGCAGGTAGTCCAATACAAATGACTAACTAAACAGCCCCAATTGGCTCACAATTATATTTCAACCCAAATTTGTAGCATATCATGATATC
Source organism: Przewalskia tangutica (assembly GCA_029844215.1). NCBI lineage: Eukaryota > Viridiplantae > Streptophyta > Magnoliopsida > Solanales > Solanaceae > Przewalskia > Przewalskia tangutica. The sequence continues at coordinate 75,932,138 of CM056727.1, forward strand.
AAGTCGCATTTGATTATAATAACCATAATCCTTAAGTCAATGACATGCGACGGTTCTAACAACGATTAAGTTGTAATTCAACTTAGTAATGGATTACATTACATTTCGGATTTTCAAGGCTATAATCAATCCATAATCTTTATAACTTCAATATAACAATTTCATGCTTGCAACATACAAAGCTAACAACAACAAAATGAATAATCTTGTAATACTTTCAAAGAACAAGATTATACCTCAATGATTCTTAAACCAACTCCAATCCGAAGTCGCTCCTTAGTAGTTTATAGCCTCTCCAAGACACTTCAATCCGCTTGTTGAGACCCTTAGAACAACACCAACAATTATCCTTCAAGTCTTCAAATAAAACCTAGAAAGACCCTTAGGTTTTCGTTTGCGACTAACCCGTAAACAATCTTTTGACAAGATTTTTCTATTGAGATGTGTTGACAATAAAGCTAGGAACCTTGGTTTAAAGTGGGGAACTAAATGGATCACAAACAAATTTTTTTCTTCTTTTCTCTTAGTGTAGCCGAGAGCTCAATGCCTATGTTCTTCAATTTGTGTAATTTTTTTCTAAGTGTTGAGCTCCCTCTCTACTAGTAGTAATATAAGTAGCACCTTGGAGGGTTATGATACAAACAAATGGTTGGTTGGGATCTAGTCTTGCTAAATATCAAGACTTATTGACCAAGACTTAGTCAACCTTCTCGTTATTACAAGTTGCAAGACTAGTCTTGCAACAAAGGTCCAATGACCTTCATGCCCTTGCACAATTTCGACCAAGGCATCTCAAAAGGGGGGTGACACGTGTCACCCTCCCATTCGTTACAACAATACAATATCCGACAATTCCATAATTTCCGATAAGTTTTTACAAGTCTCAAATCCTTAACATTTGTGAGTTCTTACTTACGTTCTTAAGACATGTCCTGAAATTACGGGGTGTAACATTCTTCCCCCCTTAGAAACATTCGTCCCCGAATGTTCTTTCGGAGTCACACTTACTATTAGCGACATAGTTTCCTTTCACAGCCCCGACATACCAAAAATGACACTCATGGCCACATAAAAGCATTTAAGCAAAAGAAACACTTCAATTAAAGCCTGACAAGTAAGGGCAAAATGAAATACCTGAAGGTATACGAAATAAGTGAGGATACCTCCTCAACATGTCCTCCTCCGCTTCCCAAGTCATCTCCTCCTGCTATCATTTCTCCACAGACTTTGGAAGCTACATCCTCGTCCGCAGTCACCGACTGGGTGATCGAGTATCGCTATGGGACTCTCCTCATACGATAACCCCTCTATCACTGGACCTCACTAGTAGGAAAACTCGCCGATCTCCGATACACTTCCACAACATAGAAACATGGAAGACCGATGTACCGCCTCTAACTCGATGGCAGATCCAACTCATAAGCAACCCGTCCCCACTCTACGACGATCCGGGTAGGCCCAATGTACCTTGGGCCGAGTTTCTTCTTACCGAATCTCATCACACCCTTCATGGGTGACACCTTCAAGAAGACCCAATCGCTTCACGAAACTCCAAATGCCGACGCCGATTATCCGCATATGACTTCTGCCGACTCGAGCCGCTAAGTCTTCTTACGATAAGCTTCACCTTATCCATACCTGTATCAAGTCCGCCAACTAATCAGACTTCGCCACGCCGAACCAACCAATCGACGATCTACATTTCCGCCATATAAAGCCTCGTATGGCGCCATCTCAGATATCGGAATGGTAGCCGTTGTTATAAGCAAACTCCACAAGAGGCAAATGATCCTCCCAAATACCATCGAATCTATCACGCAGCTCGCAGATATCCTCGAGTGTCCGGATAGTGCGCCCGCCCGCCCACCGAGGGTGAAATGCCGTGGTTGAGACTCACTGTGTCCCTAAACCCTTCGAAAGACCTCAGGTTAGTCAGAACCGGCTCCCTATCGATATAATCGACACCGAACACCGCGGCCTCACTATCTCTGATGTACAACTGCATAGTCCTCACCAAAACGTCGCCCGATCGAAGGAAATGGGCTGATTTCACACCACAACAATAACCCAAATGGAGTCGTACTTCTCCGAGTACGAGGTAACCTCAGAACAAAGTCCATGTTGATCATCTCCACTTCCAAGTCGGAATCTCGATAGATCGCAATAATCCACTGGTCTCTCGTGCTCGACCTTGACTCCGGGCAATTAGACATCAGGCAACAAAACTCGCCACGCCCTCTTCGTGCCATCCCACCAATACAAACATCCGAGGTCATGGTACATCTTGGTCGACCGGATGAATAGAATATCGAGCGCCGCAGGCTTCCCTGCATCGGCCGACGAAGTCCTAACACATCGGAACACACAACCGCCCTCAAATCTCAAAGACTTCATCAGCGCTACTCGAATAGACTCTCTCCTCCCGAAGAGCTACATCACGGCATCGTACCAACATCGGGTCCTCAAATCGCCGCCTTCACCTCATCAACGATGGAAGACTCGCAACCTCACGAACCCGCATCTACTATCGTCGGCATCGATCAATCGAACCCCAAGGCTCGCTAATCGGTGGATTCGACGGACCATGTCCCGCTCTCTCGCCGCATACTCCGATAGGCTCCCCATAGATCTACGACTCAAGGCATCAAGAACTACGTTGGCCTTCCCTGATGGTATAGAATATCAACATCATAATCTTTCAAAGAACTCTAACCACCGCCTCTCGCCTCAAGTTCAGCCTCCTCCGCTCAAGATATACCGAGGCTCTTGTGGTCTGTATAAATATCCACATGAACTCCGCATAAATAATGTCTCCAAATCTTCAAGGCATGAATAATCGCGCCAACTCTAAGTCATGGGTAGGGTAATTCTCTCATGCTTCCAGAATCGCCGAAGCATAGGCTATAACCTTGCCGTGCTGCATCAAAACACACTCTAGCCCGATACCCGAGGCATCACAATAGATCACGCATCCATCTAACCTCCTAAGAGTAAGAATCGAGCTGTAGTCAACCTTTCCTTCAACAACCGGAAACCCTTCTCGCAAGCCTCGCCCATCGGAACTTGGCCGCTTTCCGAGTCACCTAGTCAGCGGTCTTTGAAATCGAAGCAACCGCTCCACAAAGTCGCGATAATAACTCGCCACCCTAAGAAATCGCGCACTTTGGCCGAGTAGTAGGTCTCGCCAAGACTTGATCGCCTCATCTTTGTCGTATCTACCCGAACACCATCGCCCCAATAATATGCCCTGTGAATGCCACCGAGGCCAACCAAAACTCACACTGAGAACTTGGCGACAATCGCGGCCCGAGAATCCCAAGTACCTTCTTCAAGTGATTCGCATGCTCGCTTCGTCATTCGCGAATAAACCAGATGTCATCAATGAATACAATCACAAATGTATCCAAGAATGACTTGAACACCCGGTTCATCAAATCCATAAATACTACTGAGCGTTGGTCAAACCGGAAAGACATAACCACGAACTCATAGTGCCCATACCGGTCCCGAATGCGCTTTGGGATATCTCGCTCGAACTCGAACTCGATGATAACTGCATCAGTCTATCTTTGAGAAACACTCGCACTCGCAATCGTCAAACAAATCATCAATCCCGGGAGGGGTACCTATTCTTAATGGTTACCTTATTCACCGTCAGAGTCAACACACATACGCGGCCCCATCCTTCTTTCTTTACAAACAATACCAGCCTTCCTCGTGAGATACACTAGGCCCGGATAAAGCCTTTCTCCAAAGAAATCTTTCACCTGGTCCTTCGCCTCCTCAACTCCGCAGTGCCATCCGTAAGGCGAATGGAAATAGGTCGAGTGTCCGCAACGTGTCAATACAAAACTCGATCTCCTCTCGGGAGGATACCCAAGATCATCCGGGAACACATCCGAAACTCCCAACCACCGCATCGATCAAAATCGCACCTCACCAGACGAATACCGGACGGATGATAGATGTACCCTTCTCGCACCATCTTCCTAGCTTGAGGTAAGAAATAAACCTACCCCTGAGACGCCGTGTTGCCCTCCACTCGAGCATAATCGCTCGCCAGAAATCGAACCGAACCAACTCGTCCCTACTACCAACGTTGGCATAACAAGAAGCCAACCACCCATACCCATAATGACATCAAAATCGTCATCTCCAAATCTATCAAGTTCGCAAGTGGTCCGACGATCAGAAATAAATACCGACAACCTCTATACACCCGCCGCCTAACACCCAATCACCCATCGCGTAGCTACCTCAAACGACTTATCGACACCGCCTATCCCGATTCTACCCGCAATAAGAGGGACACGTAGGACAAGGTAGAACCCGGATCTATCAATGCATAAACATCACTGAAATCGCGAATAATGTACCAGAACGACGCCGTGGGAAGCTCACGATCTGGCGGGCTAGAGAATATATGCGGTTCGGGACCGCGAATCGAACCACCACCACGCCTCTACCGCGCCCGCTCGTCCGTGAGTACTCGCTCCGGCGCATAACCACGTAAGGAGAAGAAGACCCAAAGAATCGATCCCGCTTACCTTTGTACCACCCATGCCGCTTCTGACGGACAATCTCTCTTCAAATGGCCCACCGCCACAAGAGTAACAACCTCCCGCAGAACACGACACTCTCCCGGTGAAATTGCCGATCGAGCACACCGAGCCGTGGTGGTCTCGATCGGCGAGATCTCGCCTCTCGAAACCCTCAAGACTGAGCCACGACCGCCTCGATCGACCGCTGATCGGACCTCCCGCCGTAAAACCGCGGACGGAGCACTCTGCCGGCCGGAAAGTGGACCTAGTTCGCCACGAGGCCGCCCGCTCGATAATCGCCACGAGACTCGATGTCCTCGCCCTCTTGGCCGCTCGCCAACCGTCCTCCTTTCTATCCTCTATCCTCGAGCATAGGCTCGCATCTCAGCAATGTCCATACCGGCCAAGAGCCACCCCAAGCACGCCAGAATCATGTGACGGCCTAGCCCCATCACATAACGATGAACTCTATCCGCCATGCTAGCTACAATAGTGTGAGCATGCCCGCCAAGCGAGTCAAACTCAGTCAGACTCCTGGTCCTCCTGCTCGCGCAAGGTCAAAAACTGTCTACCCGGCTCTCCTCATCTCGAGGTAAAAGTGATCCATAAAGGCCTCAGAACTCCTCCCAAACACCGGAAGAGCATCATCACCTCTCGAAAGCAACCACGACTCAAACCAGCCAACGCAATATCGCGCAACCCAGAGGCTAGTGTAATGCACTGCCTCAAGCCCTAAGGACTGCATGGTCCGTCAGTAGTCGCCGAACGAACTCCCGCGATCCTCATCGACCTTGAACCATAAAACTCGTGTGGATGACATCCCGTAAAATCCCTAATCCGCAAACCGCTTCGCCAGGGTGGCCGCTCGCTCGGCGTTGCCGCTCGACTACTATCTCGGTCAACAATCGAATATGTTCCCGTAGTCTCTATACTCGCACTGGATGGGAATCGAGGGTTCTGTACGAACCTTCGAGCTACCGCCGCCTCGGCCTTCTAAAATCGCAGCGTGGCTGAACTCGCCGACCCGCTTACTACCTCGTGCATAGTCCGTGCTCGAGCCCGTAACCCTCGAGTACCGCTAGCGCCTCGCCGCCGCTTTGCCCTTCTCGGGCCCCGTAGCTTTCGTGGAGGCATAGCTTTCATAAGAAGAGGTCGAGAGGATTCAACCTAATAAGACACTCTAATGCACGATCTCGCAGAGAGAAGAATGGAAACTAATCCTAAATGTCCTGTAGCCTCCGATTATAGATGTGGTGCACAACACACCGATAATCAAGACTCTACTAGACACGGCTCAGACACTTTCCGAGGACTAATCGCTCGATACCACTTTTGTCACACCGACTCGGCCGCGATCGTGCCCTACCCGCACCTGCTCGTATACGAGAGAATAGCAATGAACATACACAACATAAACACATGTAAATAATATAACAACACAAAGCTAGCCGATAAGTGCCGCTTTCCATAACATAAACAAGGTCAAAAGTACAACTTACAACACATTTCTTATAGCCCAACCACATAGGTGAATACAGCACTTAGAATAACAATCGTATGGACAGGCCCCGCCATACCCTAAATGTACATAATCTACAACATCGTGGACAAGATCGTACTAAAAGAAAGACAAGCCTCCGAGGATGGAGCTCCACGTCCGATAAATGATCCTAAGAATGTGGATCCGCAATCGCTTACCCTTTCTGCGCAGATGAACGCAATTTCGAGAAGGGGTCATACACAATATGTACTAAGTATGCAAAATCGAAAGTATCAGAATTACAACATAAGTTTAAAAGAAAGCGAGACATGTATGCTAACAAAATTTCCGATTTTCGATTGCCTTACTAATAATGAGTATAAATAGGTGTATACTTACAACGAAAAATAGGATTGGAATCCTACTCCTGGGACTATTTCACCCGCATAGGTCCCGTGGACCTGCGTGAGGTATTCCTCGCATGGGACTATTTCACCCGCATAAGCCCTTACGGACTCGCATGAGGTATTCCTCGCATAGGCTGGACCCGCCCGCATGAGACTATTTCACCCGCATAAGCCCTTACGGACTCGCATGAGGTATTCCTCGCATCGTGGTTAGCAAATCCACGGAAATATACAATGCCACAATCCCGGGGAATGACCCCGCAACGAATAATATATCATTAGCCCAAATCCGGCTATCACACATAACATAAGCTCTATCATCTTATCATGCAATATATAAGCAAGTTAAGAAATCCCCTAACTTCTTACTATTCTCATTCATATACACTCTCATTTTAGTTTACCTAAGACACTATCATGTCTTTTATGAAAATCCGGGAATTTAACCCCAAAGTACTACTGTTATACCCCGTATTTCCAGAGTATGTACGTGAGGGCGTACGTATAATAATTTAAGCCTAAAGGTGGGCTAGTTTCGAAATTTGTACACAACACCCGATTGGAGTCGTTTGACTAAACGCTTCCACATTTTCGTAGGAAAATTCCGCTATGTCATTTCAAATTTTTACGGATTTTTCGAGAGACGAACATTTTGGACCAACGGAGGGTGACAAGTGTCACCTCACATTGGAAGCGTGGCGTAATGTGGCCGATTGGGTCTTGTGTAGTAGGTAGGATATTTTGTGCAAGTTGTGTGGTAGATGGATAAGGTCCACATGGTTGAAATCTAGCCTACACTTGCACCACACTTGTCTTCATCTTGCCATTGGTTGGCCTTCACTTGACCTATAAATACCCTCTAGTTGAAGACTTTCTTCATACAAAAACTTGAGCAATCTATCTAAGTCTCAAAATACTCCCTCTCCTCGAGCTGGCCCACCACACCCCTCCCCTTTGAGAGCCCTGGCCGAGAGCCACCTCCTCCCCTTTGTGGTGTTTTGCCGTGGGTACCCTCAGCCTAGTTGTCTCGTATAAATATCCCCTTTGTGGTATAGAAATACTCTCCAAGTATTGTTATAATGCCCAAATACCTTGCCCAAATACCTTGTAGTTTTCCCAAGGTTACACTTTTACAAGCCTGTAAAATACTATTATACTTCCTCACCACAAAAATGAAACCCTAAGTAAATCTTCACCCGTAGTTGAAGTTATAAGTAGTTGGTTAGAACTTCTAAGGGTTGGTTGAGCGGCCTAACGCACTGAGTAGGAGCTATACCTTGCTCAGATCGACATTTAAACTCGGATAATTTTGGGCTTATCGAGGTAAACATTCTTAACCTTCTGTAATTGGAAATTACATGTTGTAGAGTATATAGTTAAGTATACTATATATAGAACTGAACATAGTTGTGCGGCAATGTCTTTTGACTTAAGCTGAATAATACTTACAGCAATGTCTTCGCGACTTAAGCCCGAATTTAAAGAAGAGAACTGAATCGTAATTACATAGTGATCAGACATGAGACTTGTGTAACATTATCGTAGTAGAATTGTACACGCCCGGTTAGACGTGTTAACCCCTCGGTTGGCTTGCAGCCTCGCCAGAGGAGAGATTTACGCTGTCATGGGGAGGGGAGTGCCGCAATTTTACGTAGGATATTCTCCATTGAGATCTAGATGTTAATAGGCGCCTTGTGGCCTCTATAGGTTGAAGTACTACGTATGGCGTGATCTACTTGGCTTAAGGAGTAGCCGACGGTTTGAGGTACTTGGAGCGTTTTGCTATTAGTCGATAATCGTCGCGAGGTATGTGAACCTCTTCCTAATGGTTCTAGCATGATATGTGTATAACTATGTAGTACGGTAGACGTACCTGTGTTTAATGTATTTGACTGGTTTGAAACATAAAGTGTTATAACGGCTTTATGGGTAGTTGGTTATAACAGTTTTATGTAGGTAAGAAAATGCTTTGTGGTTTCAAAGGAGTAATACTTGGCTTTGAAAACATAAGAGTTGTACTAGCTTTATGGGAAGTTAGGTATAACGTCTTAAGAGTGATAAAAAGAATGGTTTACTGATTTTTAGAAGATAAGAGACTTGACTTAATGGTATTAATATGAATTTTGTTAAAAGTGTGCAAACTCATTCGTGAGTAATGAGTACTTGGTTTTAAGAGGAATAATGTTTCTTGATTTGGAAATCGAATGAGTATCGACAAACCACCGCAGCGTTAATAGAGAAAAATGTATTGAATAATGAAGTATGGTATTAAAACCAGAGAAACCTCCATCCGCATGTAAGCTAAGATAAGACAAAATGATATTACATTTCCTAGATCATGGCTGCTTAATAAGATTGATTATAAACAAGAATAACCTACTCACATATAAGACATATGTTTCTCAAAACGTTTAAAGGAGAATTATGTTTTAAAGGATTTAAAACTATGAACTACTAAACCTTTTCTAAAATGAGAAACTTGAGCTTTTGAAATTAGGCAAACTCAACGTTTGGAAAATAAGGTTGTTACTTGACTTTACAAAGGAAAGCATTTTGGTTTACTTAACAATGTTAGTCACTCTATTTTTATACTACGTATCGGTGACCTTCAGAAAAGAAATGGATCTTTAAAAGAAATTTAACGACGTAATACTTTAGGTTAAAATCCGACTTTGACATAAAATGAAAGTACCTTGATTTGTATAACTTGCCTATGCTTTTGTTATGAAACTTGACCATGTTACGTGTGATAGCCTTGTTGTGCAAGTATTGTGTTCTACTTGACTACCGGTTCATCCGAATGTATTTCACTTGACACGGTTCATCCGAATGTATTTCACTTGATTACCGGTTCATCCGGGAATGCATTTCACTTGATTACCGGTTCATCCGGAATGTATTTCACTTGATTACCGGTTCATCCGGGAATGTATTTCACTCGACTACCGGTTCATCCGGGAATGTATTTCACTCGACTACCGGTTCATCCGGGAATGTATTTCACTGACTACCGGTTCATCCGGAATGTATTCCACACGCTTATATTAGGTCCATAAAGATGGGCCGAGACCGTTATACGTATCACATGATTTGTACCTAGATCGCCAGTTGGCGGAAGGAGTTCCACGGAATGAGGATGACTTTGAGGGCGTGAGTCACGACTTGACATGATCGCTTTTATGTTGTGAATCGTAGTTTGGTTATCATACATGTCTCGCTTTATATAGACTATTATGTATTCATTTATAGTATTTACGCTTTCACATACTTGGTACTGTTAGATCGACTTCGGGCCGCGTTCACGCCGCAGTAAAGGTACATCGATCGCCGATCCTCGCTATAGGATCACATTCCAGCGTGTTGGAAGCTCCGTTCCTTCGAGGCTTATCTTTGGTATGTTACCAGTCCAGTAGGTTCTTGTACATTCGTGGTATGGCGGCCCCGCCCGCCATAGTTGTTGTCACTTCTTAGAGGTCCGTAGTAATCTTGGGCGTAGTCCGTAAAAAGGATAACTGTTCGGGTATTTATGTATATATACTGAAGGCAACTGTTTTGGTTGGCCTGTTTACTTATCATGTCTCTTAATTCATGTTCATGTTTTTTTTCCGCTGATTTTATCTGATGTTATATCACTGGGGTGCCCGGGGTAAGGCACGCCATGTGCCCGAGTTCGGTCGTGACAAAAGTGGTATCGAGCGATTAGTCCTCGGAAAGTGTCTACTGCATCGTGTCTAGTAGAGTCTTGATTATCGGTGTGTTGTGCACCACATCTATAATCGTGAGGTCGCAGGACATTTAGGATTGGTTTCATTCTTCTCATTCGAGATCGTGCCTTAGAGTCGCTCGATAAATTGGACCCTCCGACGTATTCCTTTCCTTTACCGATTATGCCTCCGCGTGCAACCCAGCCCAGATGGCAAGGCAATGAGGAGCTGTTAGTGAGATACAGAGGAGTACGAGCGCGCAGCGGCCAAGACTGAGACAAGAGCCCGACGGCGGTTTCGCGACGCCACCAAAGAGAAGTTTAGAGCCGCAGCGATGGGCCGAGACTACACACCGAGCCTCCACCCACACCGGAGCAGATGACGGGTACAAGCGAGATGGATGGCCATCGCCGTGGTCGTGGGCCGATATGAGATAGGCCGGATGCAGCAGCCGGCCCGTGAGCACCCGTAGTTCACCCCGAGCGCATTTTGAGGCTACGTGACTTTTCGAGTCAGAGCCCGCCGTTGTTCTATGGATCGAGCCGAGATGACCTCGTGAGTTTATCCGACAGCCTACAATGGATCGCGAGAGTGATCGAGTCTCGCAGGCAGAGTCGGTGGTATTGGTTCGCATCACCGCGTGATCTGCATTGACCGTTTGATTCGTGGGAGTTGTCCCGGAAGAGCATGCACTCCACCGAATGGGACGAGTTCTCGGCGGCTTTTCTTGCACATTTCTTGCCCCACGATGGCGAGGGCTCGCCGGCTGCGATTTTTGACGCTGAGGCGGGATCGCGACGGTTAGAGTACAATGTGGAGTTCGACTCATTAGCTCGGTATGTTCCCGCCAGAGTAGCCGATATGGAGGACAGAGTACACCGCCACGCCACCGGGCTGGATGATTACTGGCGCAGAGGCTTGCACGGAGTAGCTCTTCATCGGGCATGGACATTGCCCGCATGCAAGCTCATGCACTAGGATGTGAGGCACGGAGAGGTCGACGAATGACCGAGATCGCAGAAGAGGGCGTAACAGCAGGTCCTTTGGTAACTTTTGAGGCGGACCGCTCAAGAAGATCCCAGTTATGTACCTCCACCAAGACAGTGGTCCCCGCCGGACGCTCAGGTATTCGGAGCTGGTCGAGCTCCAGGCTTCCGGTTCACGGTATACGTGAGTGCTAGCCAAAGATGATTCATGCCCTCGGCCGACGATGGCAAACATCATCCCGGGAATGTCGTTTTTATCGGTGCTTGTTTCACTGCGCCGCCGTGGCCATGGACGAGATCGTGCTTATAGAGAGGTACCGCAGCGGCGCAGCTCACCGGATCGCGGTGTTCATCGCTTTCTACGCATGCATACCGCAGGCGCATTTATGATTAGAGGAGCGGTAGCAGTATATCCTTAACCCTATAGAGATTTGTATGCATGATTGATGACCTTATTATTGTGTGCTACGTTCGGATAGCGTTATGTGGGTTATAAGTTAGAAGCTTGGCTAGTTGAAAGGATATGTATGGGGGCATGGAAAGAGTGAACTTTAAAATATTTCATGTTGAGACCTTAGATGTAAGGTCATCTTGAATAAAAGATTTTTCGGTTAGTCCTTGTTGAAATACTTGGTTTGCGTATAAATGTATTGTGTGATAAGTCCCTGGGTTGGGTAAATGAAAGTGGTATCTTTCCTGATGTGATTTAGCAAGGTTGTTCCGGATCGAGAAACGAGAGAGTCGGCGTGACAGAGGCTCGGGTTGAGGACGTGTTGCGTGTCAACCCGAGTCGGAATGGGTGGGGTCGCTCGGGTGGTCCCGCCAGTGGTAGGTCACGAGTGCTAGGCCCAAGTTTAGATGACCATCGATGAGTTCGTGGATATGTTCGACTGGCGGATCGTGAAGGCCGGGAATGGCCTTAAGGAAGATTGAGGCTAGTAGATGACCAAGTTTGGAGGTGGTGACTGCAGTTTTGGAACAAGCGACGATCAAGTATGGTGCGATACTAGAAGAGTTCAAGTGTTCGGCGAGGCACGACGAGTAAGGAAGGAAGAGAACGTGTGTTATGTTTGTGGCCATGTGGCGCGTGGAAACTTGTTAGAAGAACTTCATCTTTATCCGCTTGAGAAGGAACATTCGACGAATGTTTCTGGCGAGGGTGAATGTTATACCCCGTATTTCCAGAGTATGTACGTGAGGGCGTACGTATAATAATTTAAGCCTAAAGGTGGGCTAGTTTCGAAATTTGTACACAACACCCGATTGGAGTCGTTTTTCGACGAAACGTTTCCACAGCTTTCGTAGGGAAAATTCCGGCTATGTCATTTCAAATTTTTACGGATTTTTCCGAGAGACGAAACATTTTGGACCAACGGGAGGGTGACAAGTGTCACCCTCACATTGGAAGGGGTGGGCGGTAATGCTTGGCCGATTGGGTCTTGTGTAGTAGGTAGGATATTTTGTGCAAGTTGTGTGGTAGATAGATAAGGTCCACATGGTTGAAATCTAGCCCTACACTTGCACCACACTTGTCTTCATCTTGGCCATTGGTTGGCCTTCACTTGACCTATAAATACCCCTCTAGTTGAAGACTTTCTTCATCCAAAAACTTGAGCAATCTATCTAAGTCTCAAAATACTCCTCTCCTCGAGCTTTCCCACCACACCCTCCCCTTTGAGAGCCCTTGGCCGAGAGCCACCTCCCTCCTCTGTGGTGTTTTGCCGTACCCCTAGCCTAGTTGTCTCGTATAAATACCCCCCTTTTGTGGTATAGAAATACTCTCCAAGTATTGTTATAATGCCCAAATACCTTGGCCCAAATACCTTGTAGTTTTCCCAAGGTTACACTTTTACAAGCCCAGAAAATACTATTATACTTCCTCACCACAAAAACGAAACCCTAAGTAAATCTTCACCGTAGTTGAAGTTATAAGTAGAAGTTGGTTAGAACTTCTAAGGGTTGGTTGGAGCGGCCTGAGCGCACTGAGTAGAGCTAAACCTTGCTCAGATCGACATTTAAACCCGGATAATTTTGGGCTTATCGAGGTAAACATTCTTAACCTTCTGTCAGAATTGGAAATTACATGTTGTAGAGTATATAGTTAAGTATACTATATATAGAATGAACATAGTTGTGCGCAATGTCTTTTGACTTAAGCTCGAATAATACTTACTGCAATGTCTTGCGACTTAAGCCCAATTTAAAGAAGAGAATCGAATCAGAATTACATAGGATCAGACATGAGACTTGTGTAACATTACCGTAGTAGAATTGTACACGCCCGGTTAGACGTGTTAACCCTCGTTGGCTTGGTAGCCGCCGCTAGAGAGGAGATTTACGCTGCCATGTGGAGGTGCCGAATTTTCTGTAGGATATTCTCCATCGAGATCTAGATGTTAATAGGCGCCTTGTGGCCTCTATAGGTCAAGTACTACGTATGGCGTGATCTACTTGGCTTAAGGAGTAGCCGACGGTTTGAGGTACTTGGAGCGCTTTTGCTATTAGTCGATAATCGTCGCGAGGTATGTGAACCTCTTCCTATCCGTTCTAGCATGATATGTGTATAACTATGTAGTACGGCAGACGCACTGTTTAATGTATTTGATCGTTTGAAACATAAAGTGTTATAACGGCTTTATGGGTAGTTGGTTATAACGCTTTTATGTAGGTAAGAAAATGCTTTGTGGTTTCAAAGGAGTAATACTTGGCTTTGAAAACATAAGAGTTGTACTAGCTTTACGGGAAGTTAGGTATAACGTCTTAAGAGTGATAAAAGAATGGTTTACTTGATTTTTAGAAGATAAGAGACTTGACTTAATGGTATTAATATGAATTTTGTTAAAGTGTGCAAACTCATTCGTGAGTAATGAGTACTTGGTTTTAAGAGGAATAATGTTTTATCGATTTGAAATCGAATGAGTATCGACAAACCATCGCAGCGTTAATAGAGGAAAATGTATTGAATAATGAAGTATGGTATTAAAACCAGAGAAACCTCCATCCGCATAAGCTAAGATAAGACAAAATGATATTACATTTCCTAGATCATGGTCGCTTAATAAGATTGATTATAAACAAGAATAACCTACTCACATATAAGACATATGTTTCTCAAAACGCTTTAAAGGAGAATTATGTTTTAAAGGATTTAAAACTATGAACTACTTAAACCTTTTCTAAAATGAGAAACTTGAGCTTTTGAAATTAGGCAAACTCAACGCTTGGAAAATAAGGTTGTTACTTGACTTTACAAAGGAAAGCATTTTGGTTTACTTAACAATGTTAGTCACTCTATTTTTATACTACTGTATCGGGTGACCTTCAGAAAAGAAATGGATCTTTAAAAGAAATTTAACGACGTAATACTTTAGGGTTAAAATCCGACTTTGACATAAAATGAAAGTACCTTGATTTGTGTATAACTTGCCTATGCTTTTGTTATGAAACTTGACCATGTTACGTGTGATAGCCTTGTTGCAAGTATTGTGTTCTACTTGACTACCGCTCATCCGAATGTATTTCACTTGATTCACGGCTCATCCGAATGTATTTCACTTGACACGGCTCATCCGGAATGTATTTCACTTGATTACCGGCTCATCCGAATGTATTTCACTTGATTACGGTTCATCCGGAATGTATTTCACTTGACTACCGGCTCATCCGAGAATGTATTTCACTTGACTCACGGCTCATCCGGAATGTATTTCACTTGACTACCGGTTCATCCGGAATGTATTCCACACGCTTTATATTAGGTCCATAAAGATGGGCCGAGACACGTTATACGTATCACATGATTTGTACCTAGATCGCGGCGGTGAGGAAGGAGTTCCACGAATGAGGATGACTTTGAGGCGAGTCCCCGACTTGACATGATCGCTTTATGTTGTGAATCGTAGTTTGGTTATCATACATGTCTCGCTTTATATAGACTATTATGATTTCATTTATAGTATTTTACGCTTCACATACTTGGTACTGTTGCATCGACTCCTTCGGGCCGCGTTTATGCCGCAGTAAAGGTACATCGATCGCCGATCCCCGCTTATAGGATCACATTCCGTGGTTGAAGCTCCGTTCTTCTGAGGCTTATCTTTGGTATGTTACCACGAGTCCGTAGGTTCTTGTACATTCAGGGTATGGCGGCCCGCCCGTCATAGTTGTTGTCACTTCTGAGGTCCAGAGTATCACTGGCGTAGTCCGTAAAAAGGATAACCGTCGTATTTATGTATATATCAAGGCAAATCGCTTTGGTTGGCCTGTTTACTTATCATGTCTCTTAATTCATGTTCATGTTTTTTTCCGTGATTTTATCTCGATGTTATATCACCGGGTGCCCGGGTAAGGCACCATTCACGCCCGGTTCGGTCGTGACAAAAGTGGTATCGAGCGATTAGTCCTCGAAAGTGTCTCTGCATCGTGTCTAGTAGAGTCTTGATTATCGGTGTGTTGTGCACCACATCTATAATCGTGAGGTCGCAGGACATTTAGGATCGTTTCCATTCTTCTCATTCGAGATCGTGCCTTAGAGTGTGATAAATTGGACCCTCCGACGTATTCCTTTCCTTTACCGCTTATGCCTCCGCGTAAGGCAACCCAGCCCGTACGGGCAAGGCAATCGAGGAGCGTTAGTGAGATACAGAGGAGCACGAGGCGCAGCCCGGCCAAGACCGAGACAAGCCCGACGGCGGGTTTCGCGACGCCACCAAAGAAGTTTAGAGCGCAGCAGGTGGCTGCCGAGACTACACACGAGCCTCGGTCCCACACCGGAGCAGATGAGACGGGCAAGCGAGATGGCAGCCATCGCCGTGGTCGTGGCGATATGAGGATAGGCCGACGCAGCAGTTCACCAAGAGGCACCGTAGTTCACCCCGAGCAGGCATTTGAGGCTACGTGACTTTACGAGTTGTAGCCCGCCGTTGTTCTATGGATCGAGAGCCGAGGATGACCTCGGGAGTTTATCCGACTCTACAATGGATCATGAGTGATCGAGTCTCGAGGCGTAGTCGGTGGTATTGGGTTCGCATCACCGCGTGATCGCAGCTGACTGGTTTGATTCGGAGTTGTCCCGGGAAGAGCATGCACTCACCGAATGGGATGAGTTCTCAAGGGCTTTTCTTGCACATTTCTTGCCCCCAGATGGCGAGGGCTCGGCCGGCGATTTTTGACGTTGAGGGGGCGGGCGGACGGTTATATAGTACAGTGTAGAGTTAGACTAATTAGCTCGGTATGTTCCCGCTTTAGTAGCTGATATGGAGGATGAGTACACCGCCACGCCACCGGGCCTGGATGATTACCGCGAGGCTTGTACGGAGTAGCTCTTCACGGCATGAACATTGCCCGCACGCAAGCTCATGCACTAGGATGTGAGGCACGGAGAGGTCGACGGAATGGCCGAGATCGCAGAAGAGGACGTAACAGCAGGTCCTTTGGTAACTTTTGAGGCGGACCGCCTCAAAGAAGCCTAGTTATGTACCTCCACGATAGAGTGGTCCCCGCCTTCGGACGCTCGGTATTCGAGCCGGTCGAGCTCGGGCTTCCGGTTCACGGTATACGTGAGTGCTAGCCAAGATGATTCACGCCCCTCAAACAGGCACGATGTGGCAAACATCATCCCGGGAATGTCGTTTTTTATCGGTGCTTGTTTCACTGCGCCGTGAGCCATGTGACGAGAGCGGCTTATAGAGAGGTACCGGCAGCGCAGCCTACCGGATCGATGGCGTGTTCATCGCTTTCATACGCATACTGCAGGCAGGCGCACTTATGATTAGAGTGAGCGGTAGCTTGTATATCCTTAACCTCTAGAGATTTGTATGCATGATTGATGACCTTATTATTGTGCTACGTTCGGATAGCGTTATGTGGGTTATAAGTTAGAAGCTTGGCTAGTTGAAAGGATATGTATGGGGGCATGGAAAGAGTGAACTTTAAAATATTTCATGTTGAGACCTTAGATGTAAGGTCATCTTGAATAAAAGATTTTTGGTTAGTCCTTGTTGAAATACTTGGTTTGCGTATAAATGTATTGTGTGATAAGTCCTGGTTGGGTAAATGAAAGTGGTATCTTTCTGATGTGATTTAGCAAGGTTGTTCGGATCGAGAACGAGAGAGTCGGCGTGACAGAGGCTCGGGTTGAGGACGTGTTGCGTGTCAACCCGTAGCCTTGAATGGCGCTGGGTCAGCTCGGGTGGTCCCGCCAGGTGGTAGGTCACGAGGTGCTAGGCCCAAGTTTAGATGACCATCGTATGAGTTCGTGGATATGTTCGACTGAAGCGGATCGTGAAGGCCGGAATGGCCTTAAGGAAGATTGAGGCTAGTAGATGACCAAGTTTGAGGTGGTGACTCGAGTTTTGGAAACCGGCGATGATCAAGTATGGTGCGATACTAGAAGAGTTCAAGTGTTCGGCGAGGCACGACGAGTAAGGAAGAGAACGTGTGTTATGTTTGTGGCCATGTGGCGTGGAAACTTGTTAGAAGAACTTCATCTTTATCCGCTGGTAAGGAACATTCGACGAATGTTTCTAGGAGGAGAATGTTATACCAGTATTTCCAGTATGTACGTGAGGGCACGATAATAATTTAAGCCTAAAGGTGGGCTAGTTTCGAAATTTGTACACAACACCCGATTGAGTCGTTTTTCGACTAAACGTTTCCACGCCTTTCGTAGGAAAATTCCGGCTATGTCATTTCAAATTTTTACGGATTTTTCCGAGATGAAACATTTTGTACAACGGAGGGTGACAAGTGTCACCTCACATTGGAAGGGGCGGTAATGCTTGGCCGATTGGGTCTTGTGTAGTAGGTAGGATATTTTGTGCAAGTTGTGTGGTAGATGGATAAGGTCCACATGGTTGAAATCTAGCCCTACACTTGCACCACACTTGTCTTCATCTCGCCATTGGTTGGCCTTCACTTGACCTATAAATACCCTCTAGTTGAAGACTTTCTTCATCCAAAACTTGAGCAATCTATCTAAGTCTCAAAATACTCCTCTCCTCGAGCTTTCGGGCCCACCACACCCCTCCCCTTTGAGAGCCCTTGCCGAGAGCCACCTCCTCCTCAGGTGTTTTGCCGTGGGTACCCCAGCCTAGTTGTCTCGTATAAATACCCCCTTTGTGGTATAGAAATACTCTCCAAGTATTGTTATAATGCCCAAATACCTTGCCCAAATACCTTGTAGTTTTCCCAAGGTTACACTTTTACAAGCCAGAAAATACTATTATACTTCCTCACCACAAAAACGAAACCTAATAAATCTTCACCCGTAGTTGAAGTTATAAGTAGAAGTTGGTTAGAACTTCTAAGGGTTGGTCGAGCTGGTCGGAGCGCACGGAGTAGAGCTAAACCTTGCTCAGATCGACATTTAAACTCGGATAATTTTGGGCTTATCGAGGTAAACATTCTTAACCTTCATTGTAATTGGAAATTACATGTTGTAGGAGTATATAGTTAAGTATACTATATATAGAATCGAACATAGTTGTGCGGCAATGTCTTTTGACTTAAGCTCGATAATACTTACAGCAATGTCTTGCGACTTAAGCCCGAATTTAAAGAAGAGAATCAATCAGAATTACATAGGATCAGACATGAGACTTGTGTAACATTACTGTAGTAGAATTGTACACGCCCGGTTAGACGTGTTAACCCTCGGTTGGCTTCGTAGCCGCCTCGCAGAGAGGAGATTTACGCTTGAGAGGTTGCCGCCAATTTTCTCGTAGGATATTCTCCATTGAGATCTAGATGTTAATAGGCGCCTGTGGCCTCTATAGGTCAAGTACTACGTATGGCGTGATCTACTTGGCTTAAGGAGTAGCCGACGGTTTGAGGTACTTGGAGCGTTTTGCTATTAGTCGATAATCGTCGCGAGGTATGTGAACCTCTTCCTATCTGTTCTAGCATGATATGTGTATAACTATGTAGTACGGTAGACGTACCTGTGTTTAATGTATTTGATCGTTTGAAACATAAAGTGTTATAACGGCTTTATGGGTAGTTGGTTATAACAGTTTTATGTAGGTAAGAAAATGCTTTGTGGTTTCAAAGGAGTAATACTTGGCTTTGAAAACATAAGAGTTGTACTAGCTTTATGGGAAGTTAGGTATAACGTCTTAAGAGTGATAAAAAGAATGGTTTACTGATTTTTAGAAGATAAGAGACTTGACTTAATGGTATTAATATGAATTTTGTTAAAAGTGTGCAAACTCATTCGTGAGTAATGAGTACTTGGTTTTAAGAGGAATAATGTTTTACTGATTTCGGAAATCAGAATGAGTATCGACAAACCACTGCAGCGTTAATAGAGGAAAATGTATTGAATAATGAAGTATGGTATTAAAACCAAGAGAAACCTCCATCCGCATAGAAGCTAAGATAAGACAAAATGATATTACATTTCCTAGATCATGGCTGCTTAATAAGATTGATTATAAACAAGAATAACCTACTCACATATAAGACATATGTTTCTCAAAACGTTTAAAGGAGAATTATGTTTTAAAGGATTTAAAACTATGAACTACGAAACCTTTTCTAAAATGAGAAACTTGAGCTTTTGAAATTAGGCAAACTTGACGCTTTGGAAAATAAGGTTGTTACTTGACTTTACAAAGGAAAGCATTTTGGTTTACTTAACAACGTTAGTCACTCTATTTTTATACTACGTATCGGGTGACCTTCAGAAAAGAAATGGATCTTTAAAAGGAATTTAACGACGTAATACTTTAGGGTTAAAATCGACTTTGACATAAAATGAAAGTACCTTGATTTGTGTATAACTTGCCTATGCTTTTGTTATGAAACTTGACCATGTTACGTGTGATAGCCTTGTTGTGCAAGTATTGTGTTCTACTGACTACCGGTTCATCCGGTATGTATTTCACTTGATTACGGTTCATCCGAATGTATTTCACTTGATTACTGGCTCATCCGAATGTATTTCACTTGATTACCGCTCATCCGAATGTATTTCACTTGATTACCGCTCATCCGGAATGTATTTCACTTGACTACCGGCTCATCCGGAATGTATTTCACTTGACTACCGGTTCATCCGGAATGTATTTCACTTGACTACGGTTCATCCGGAATGTATTCCACACGCTTTCTATATTAGGTCCATAAAGATGGGCCGAGACCGTTATACGATCACATGATTTGTACCTAGATCACGGCGGTGAGGAAGTTCCACGAATGAGGATGACTTTGGCGTGAGTCACGACTTGACATGATCGCTTTTATGTTGTGAATCGTAGTTTGGTTATCATACATGTCTCGCTTTATATAGACTATTATGATTTCATTTATAGTATTTTACGCTTTCACATACTTGGTACTGTTATCGACCTCCTTCGGGCCGCGTTCACGCCAGTAAAGGTACATCGATCGCCGATCCCCGCCATAGATCACATTCCAGCGTGTTGAAGCTCCGTTCCTTCGAGGCTTATCTTTGCATGTTACCACGAGTCCGTAGGTTCTTGTACATTCGTGGTATGGCGGCCTCGTCCCGCCATAGTTGTTGTCACTTCTTAGAGGTGCAGAGTAATCGCTGGGCGTAGTCCGTAAAAAGGATAACTGTCGTATTTATGTATATATACCGGGCGCAACCGCTTTGGTTGGCCTGTTTACTTATCATGTCTCTTAATTCATGTTCATGTTTTTTCCGCTGATTTTCTCTCGATGTTGTATCACCGGGTGCCCGGTAGGCACGATCCACGCCCGGTTCGGGTCGTGACAACTACGTACTTCTATTCTCTTAAAAAGACTCATTTCATTATAAAACTTCCAAGATACTACTAGCCGTAGTATCAAGTGACAATTTCTTTTCAAGACAAGTCACAATACTTTTAGAAATAAAATATGGCTTCTAAATCAAGTGACTCGTGTCTTATAAAACCTTAGGCAATTGATGCCTTAAAAATCGAATTGCCTTCCATTAAATCAAGTCATTTATCTTTCCATAAAGTCAATATAACCAACTCCCCATAAAGTCGTTATATTCACTTTATACCTTAGTCCTGTACAATTTCCTATCCAAGGGACTTATACGTTTTTAAAACGACCCAAGTATTACATACTTTAAAATTCTTCAAGTCCCTTATCTTTAACAAGACTTAAGACATCTTTAATATTCTCAAAGAAGTGAGTTAATCTCCTAACTCACCCGACTTGGCATTTCATAAAACAAGTAAAGAATGTCAAAGTCTTGTACGTCTACCGTACTATATACGTGAAACTAGTCATGCTCAAAGATAGGAAAAGTTCTACATACCTTGTCGGGTCAAACCACTTTGCCAAGTACGAAGTCCCGCCCGTACTATGTCAACCTATAATATTCACAATACGTCTATTAAAGCCTTACTTCAAACGTAGAATATTATAAGTGTTAAGTCTCTAAATTCTACGGAAAATCGGACAGCACTTCCTTTGTTTTTACTTACTTTGCCACCTTTTCCAAGGTCGAAATACAATAACCAAACAGCCCCAATTGGCTCACAACAATATAGAAGATAATCCAATGCAAATGACTAACTAAACAGCCCCAATTGGCTCACAATCAATATAGCAGGTAGTCCAATACAAATGACTAACTAAACAGCCCCAATTGGCTCACAATTATATTTCAACCCAAATTTGTAGCATATCATGATATCAAGTCGCATTTGATTATAATAACCATAATCCTTAAGTCAATGACATGCGACGGTTCTAACAACGATTAAATTGTAATTCAACTTAGTAATGGATTACATTACATTTCGGATTTCCAAGGCTATAATCAATCCATAATCTTTATAACTTCAATATAACAATTTCATGCTTGCAACATACAAAGCTAACAACAACAAAATGAATAATCTTGTAATACTTTCAAAGAACAAGATTATACCTCAATGATTCTTAAACCAACTCCAATCCGAAGTCGCTCCTTAGTAGTTTATAGCCTCTCCAAGACACTTCAATCCGCCATTGAGACCCTTAGAACAACACCAACAATTATCCTTCAAGTCTTCAAATAAAACCTAGAAAGACCCTTAGGTTTTCGTTATGACTAACCCGTAAACAATCTTTTTCCAAGATTTTTCTATTGAGATGTGTTTACAATACACCTAGGAACCTTGGTTTAAAGTGGGGAACTAAATGGATCACAAACAAATTTTTTTCTTCTTTTCTCTTAGTGTAGCCGAGAGCTCAATGCCTATGTTCTTCAATTTGTGTAATTTTTTTCTAAGTGTTGAGCTCCCTCTCTACTAGTAGTAATATAAGTAGCACCTTGGAGGGTTAGGATACAAACAAATGGTTGGTTGGGATCTAGTCTTGCTAAATATCAAGACTTATTGACCAAGACTTAGTCAACCTTCTCAAGCTACACAAGTTGCAAGACTAGTCTTGCAACAAAGGTCCAATGACCTTCATGCCCTTGCACAATTTCGACCAAGGCATCTCAAAAGGGGGGTGACACGTGTCGCCCTCCCATTCGTTACAATAATACAATATCCGACAATTCCATAATTTCCGATAAGTTTTTACAAGTCTCAAATCCTTAACATTTGTGAGTTCTTACTTACGTTCTTAAGACATGTCCTGAAATTACGGGGTGTAACAACTACTAGGGATACTAGGTTAAGATATTTGGGATTATACAACAACAATTGAAGTATTTTCTACACAAAGTGGGGTTGGTGGACGAGAACTACAAAGGAGGGAGTATTGTTTTTGCCTTGGAAACTCTTAAGTGTGGATGAATAAGTCTTGCAACTTAAGGGGTATTTATAGGACAATCAATGACCAAGATCAAAGCAAGTGTAAGGTGTAGATTGGGGACATGTGTGTGTGGATTCAACCAACCATATGTACACCACAACTTTGAGACATGTGGCTAGCCACATGTCTCCCTAAAAAACGTCCCACATGTCAAATGGACACCTAATTCGGCCCTAGGGCCACATGGGGGTGCCATGTGTCGCCCTCCTATTCGTCCAAAATATTTCATCTTCCAAAAATATCCGTAATGCCAAAAATCTCAAAAATAAAGTGTGCCCCACAACACGTAAATTCCTCCCGTGGGCCCCACGTGACCAATTCCGGAAAATAAAATCCATAATTCTTATAAATTCTTAAAGTCTTATATACCAAAGTTGAGAATCCAATTCTCAATAATAAACCTTTTTCCTTCACGAAGTTCGGAAACTTTTCCGTCGAAAAATCACATCTTTCTTCTTTTCCAATTTTAATGTCGTATTCTCGTACGTACGTCCTCATATACATACCCTGTAACTACGGGGTGTAACAATAACAATACTTATACTAAAATGTCAATCTTGGCACTGACGAAGCCAACTAGTCCATACTCATAATTACCTCAAAGTCTGTCGTAATCACCTCTACTAGGTCTACTAGGGTCTGACGACTGTATCATCACCGGGCAAATCTCATATACCCGCTCAGCTACCACCCCAAACACTCACGGGTGTAGTTACCTCGAAAGGTTCTTATGGACTCAGGCCCTATTCCTTTACACTTGGTTGCTATCTTTCTTACTGGTCGTAATCTTTCCGTATTTCCAACTCATACTAGCATACATACATAATTTCCATACCGATTCTGGCCTCCAATCTTTGGAGTTTACTAAATCGAACAATATAAGGCCATTTCCGGCTCTCACGACCTGGTTCCGGTGGAACGCGTCCACGAACTCGTATAACGACTAACTAAGCTTGAGCCTTACACCCTCGTAACCCTATCACATAGCGGGACTACCTCCAACTGACCCCATTCCAGTTCGGGCTACGGGTTGACCCGCAACAATCCATAACCCGATCCATTGTCGCACTTAATTCTCATTCTTGGTCTGGAATAAATCTTATTGCCCGAGAAAGCCTTATATACCTAAGGTCTCGGCGGTTATCAATATTTTTAGGCTCGCAATTTCCATGCTCCAAGCCTACCTTACCAGTCCCCCCGTAAATGGGTACAATAACTTCTCATAATACCATAATCATGTCGTCTTGATCACAACCACCATTACCTACTCCATACGGTTCTCATCCGTACCATTCTCTTAATCATACCACGTAGCTTAATCAATTAACATGGTTTTCCATTAAGTTCCTTAACATGACTTCTTAAGGGTTCTCTACCCTATCAGACAGCTCATCATTTTCCAATTATCTCAAAATAAAACATAAAACCTTGGCGAGAATTCATTAACTGTTTCATACCTTTCCGGTATCTATTTAGTCCTTACCAAATCCTGGTAATCTAAAATCATTCTAGGCAACACGCGTATGACCCTCATGCATAACTTCGTATAACTTTATGTCATATTACCAACTATACTACAATTATTACTAACCTGGATACGCAATCCACATAGTCCTTCCTGGGTCACTGCTGCGCTTCTCATAGCTGCAATCAACATAACTCATTAGGGAGAGACGACCCTAACAACACAACTCTATCGCACGATCTCAGAGTGAGAAGAATGGAAACCAGTCCTAAATGTCCTGCAGCCTCCTGATTATAGATGTGGTGCACAACACACCGATAATCAAGACTCTACTAGACACGGTCTGTAGACACTTTCCGAGGACTAACTGCTCTGATACCACTTTTGTCACGACCCGACCCTGGGCCCGCGACTGGTGCCCTACCTGGCACCCTTACATGTATACATCAGAGATAATCAGCGGAACATACATAAACCTAACAAGGAGTAAATACGTAAAACAAAAAGCAGTTACCTCTTTTTTTTTCTCTTTACACAACCCAAACCACAAGATATGACTACAGACCTCTAAAAATTTCTGACATAACAACTGTGATGGGACAGGGCCCCGCCATACCCCTGACTGTACATAAACCTACAACCTCAGGGAACCGTACCAAAAGACAAAGCCTCCGGAGAAATGGAGCTTTCCAAGAACTGAACAGTGATCCTAAGAGTGCGGATCAGCAAGCTATGTACCTCAACCTGCGGCATGAACGCAGGCCCCCGAAGGAGGTCAGTACGAAATATATACCAAGTATGTGAAACTGAAAATACTGTAATGAAATCATAACAGTCTATATAAAGCTGGAGACCGAGCTACGTGTTATACCCCGTATTTCCAGAGTATGTACGTAAGGACGTACGTAGAAAAGTTTGTGCCTTAAAGTGCTTGGCCGAAATTATTTTTGTGCACAACACCCGGTTAGAGTCGTTTTTCGACGAAACGTTTTACACAACTCGCGTAGGGTAAATTCCGGCTATGTCTTTTTTTATTTTTGCGGATTTTTCCGAGAGACGAAACGTGTTGGACCAACAAGAGGGCGCCACTTGGCACCCTCTCATTGGTGGAGTGTGGGGCGGTAAAGGGGGACGAATTCCTTGACATTTTTGTCAAGTAGTAGGTAGGATATTTTGTGGTAGATGGATAAGGTGCACTTGGCATGATCTTGGCCCTACACTTGCACCACACTTGGCTTGATCTTGCCATTGGTTAGCCATAGCTTGACCTATAAATACTTCTCCCTTTGATGAACTTCTTCATCAAAAATTGTGCTAAGTCTAAAATCCCTTCCCTATCTTGTGGTGTTCGCCAACATCCTCCCCCTCGCGAGGCCCTCGCCGAGAGCCCTCCCCTTGGCCGAGAGTACCCCCCCCCCCTCCTAGTGGGGTTGGCCGAAGGGTATACACCCCCCCCTTGTGGTGTTGTCTCGTATAAATACAACCCCACCTTGGTAGAAATACTCTCAAAAGTATTGTTACTGTACCCAAAATACCTTGGCCCTTATACCTTGTAGTATTCCAAGGTTATACTTATACGAAAAGCCCAGAAATACTATTATATTTCCCTTCAGTCACAAAACCGAAACCCTAAGGAAAATCTCCATAGTTAGTTGGAGTATTAGGTAGAAGTTTGTTAGAACTTCTAAGGGTGGTTTGGAGCGGTCGAGCGCACTGAGTCGAGCTAAACATTGCCCAGGATCGACTTTATACTTGGATAATTATGGGCTTATCGAGGTAATTATCTTGTCCCCCTATTGTAATTGGAAATTACATGTTGTTAGAATATATAATTGAAGTATACTATATATAGAACTGAACGTAGTTATCGGCAATGTCTTTTGACTTAAGCCTGAATTATAAGAAACCTTTTCGAAAGAAGAGTACCGAATCAGAATTACATAGATCAGACATGAGACTTGTGTAGACTTTCGTGAGGTAAAATTGTGCACGTCCCGGATTAGACGTATAACCCCCTGGTTGGCTTGGTAGCCGCCCGATAGAGAGGAGATTTACGCTGCCATGTGGGGAGGTGCCGCGAATTTTCTGTAGAATGTTCTACGAAGAGACCTAAATGTTAATAAGCGCCTTGTGGCCTTATAGGTGGAAGTACTATGCGGGGCGATCTACTTGGCTTAAGGAGTAGCGGCGGTTTGAGGTACTTGAGCGTTTGCTATTAGTCGATAATCGTCGCGAGGTATGTGAACCTCTTCCTATCTCTTCTAGCATGATATGTGTGTAACTATGCAAGACGGTAGACGCATACGTGTTAAATGTATTTGATTGGTCTAAAACATAAAGTGTTATAACGGCTTTATGGGAAGTTGGTTATAACAGCTTTATGTATGTAAGAAAATACTTATGGTTTTTAAAAGGTAACTGATTTGAACTATAACTGGATGGTTATGTAATAATAAAGAACTTGAAGTATTTCAAAAGATTTTTGAATCATTTTGAAAGAAGAGTAATACTTAGTTTTTGAAAACTTAAGAGTTATACTAGCTTTATGGAAAGTTAGGTATAACGGCTTAAGAATGTTTTACTGAGTTCGGAAATCAGAATGTGTATCGACAAACCACTGCAGCGTTAATAAAAGGAAATGTTTTGACAGATTAAGTATTATTAAAACCAGTAGAAACTTCCATCTGCATAGAAGCTAAGATGAGACAAAATGATATTTCCTAGATCATGGCTGCTGTAATAAGATTGTTATAAACAAGAATATCCTACTCACATATAAGGCTTATGTTTCTCAGATGGTTTAAAAGAGAATTATATTCTTAAATGAATAAGACTATGAACTACGAAACCTTTCTAAAATAATAAACGTGAACATTTGAAATTAGGCAAACTTGGACGTTTGGAAAATAATGTTGTTACTTGATTTTACAAGGGTAAGTGTTTTGATTTACTTCAAAAGATAATCACTCTATTTTCATATACTACGTATTGTGTGGTTTTGTGAAAGTAACGATCTTTTAAAGAGTTAATGTATGAAATACTTTGGGGATAAAACCCGAACTTGTTGACATATAGTAGAAAGTACCTTGTGTGTATAACTTGATTGTGTTGGTTTGTGATAGCCTTGTAATACTTTCTTGTTGATTGATAAGTAAACATGCTAGGATGCTACGTGTGTTAGTATCTTGTGATGTTAGTGTAAAGGGGTTTTCCCCTCGACTGCGCTTAAAGTTGTTTGACTATCAGTCGTTATGTTGGTATTGTACCACTCACCTTGACTTATTTCCGAGGTTGTCGCCTCCGACGCGGTAGACTCAGTGTCCGGGACCATGATTCGAGAATACCTACGCGGGTCCGTGGATCCATGCGGAACTACGGAGTTCCGTGTTAGTTTGCGGCCCTTGTGGTCACGCGGTCTTTGTGGCTACGCGATCGCGAGTCCGGGACGACGCCGGAGTAGCTACCCTCGATGCGAGGAATACCTCACGCGGGCCTATGAGGTTGGCCTACGCGAGCTACGAGAGTTCCAGGCTAGACGCGCACATTTGATACTGCGGGCGAGTGACCATCTTTGATCATGTGACGGTCTAGACAGATATCATGATTCAGTTTTTGACCCTGTTAGTACTGTGGGTGTTAGTAGTCGGTTATGCCTTCGATTTACCCTGCATCGCTTTATTAGGACACAGTGGGACTCGTGTTCATGTGTATTGCTGGTGCTTTTATATCATAAACCGCAAGCGGTGAGGAAGGTATTCCACGCATGATTGATGTTATGGGCGTGAGACCCATAGTTACATTTGAGTGATGACTTTGAGGCGCGAGTCCTCGACTTGACTCGATCGCTTATTTATCAGGAATCGTAGTTTGGTTATCATACATGTCTCCTGCTTTATAGACTATTATGATTTCATTTACAGTATTTTTAGTTTCACATACTTGGTACTGTTGCATCGACTCTTCGGGCCGCGTTCATGCCGCAGTTGAGGTACACCGCCGTTGATCCTAGTTCTCGGGTCACGATTCAGCAGATGGGAAGCTCCGCTTCTCGAGGCTTATCAGCCGTATAGTCCCCGTCGTTGTAGGTATTTACATTCGCGGGTGTGGCGGCCCCGTCCCGCCATTGTTGTCGTATCATTCTAGAGGTCCGTAGTAATCCGTTGTGGCGAGTTGTAATGGGATGTAATCGTCGTTTTAAAATTGATTTATATATATGCCGTAAGGCAAGTTTTCTCCGACATCGCTTTCTTACTTCATAATATTTTCATGTCTTGTTTTATGTTCCGCTGATTACTCTGATGTTGTATCACTAGGGTGCCCGGGGTAAGGCACTAGTCACGGGCCCGGGTTCGGGTCGTGACACTACGGACGCAAGCCCTCAAATATCATAGCGTGCCCGTGGAATCCCCCATCACTGCCGACAACCATAAGTGTAAAATATAACCATGTGACGCGCCCGTGGCATCCCACCTCACCGCTTGCATACATATACAATGCATATATATATATCTCCTGCCCGTGGAATCCCACATCACTGCCGACAGTGCCTTTAAGTGTAACATACAACCATGTGACGCGCCCGTGGCATCCCACCTCACTGTCAGCGTACACACATACAATACATATATATACATATATATATATATCTCATGCCCGTAGAATCCCTCATCTCGGGTACATGACTTCATGAAGAGCTAATCCATGGAGTAATAATCGTATATAACATGCCCGTGGAATCCCTCATCTCGGGTACATGTATTCATGGAGAGCTAATCCATGGAGTAATAATACATAACATGGTTGCATGCCCCGGAATCCCTCATTGTATAAGCATGGCCATGGGGTAATAATCATATATAACATGCCCGTGGAATCCCTCATCTCGGGTACATGTCTTCATAGGGAGCTAGTACATGGAGTAATAATCGTACATAACATGGTCGCATGCCCCGAAATCCCTCATCGTATAAGCATGGCCATGGTGTGATAAAATAAATCCGGGAATCTAACCCGCCTCCTGGTTGCATGCCCCGGAATCCCACATCGTATAAGCATGTCCAAGGAGTAATAAAAGTAATCCGGGAATCTAACCCGCATCCTGGTCGCATACCCCAGAATCTCACATCGTATAAGCATGTCCAAGGATCAATCATAATGGAAGCATACCCGTGGAATCCCACATCACCGTCGGTACGTCCAAGTAAACCTACAACAAGACAGCCGGCCCTCCAACCGAGAGTCGCGGCAGCGTAAAAATATAATAATTACACTCAAAGGCTATCACCAGCACACATAGGCAAGTTCCTAAAATCTTGTCTATTTTCGTCCAAGACCATGTGGGGGTGCCACGTGTCGCCCTCCCATTCGTCCATAAAATTTCGTAACCCTCGTGGGCCCCACAAAACGTAAAATTCCTCCGGTGGGCCCCACGTGACCAAATCCTAAAAAATAAATTTTCATAATGATAATACATTCCATAATCCTCAAATAATACATTTTGAGAATCCAATTCTCATCAACGAACATTTTTGCTTTCCGACGTTCGGAAGATTTTTCCGTCGGAAAAACAATTTTTCCTTTCGTACCAATTTCAAGTCTTGTGTTCCTTACGTACATTCTCTTATACATGTCCTGGACCTACGGGGTGTAACATTCTTCCCCCCTTAGAAACATTCGTCCCCGAATGTTCTTTCGGAGTCCAATCTAATTAGATAGCCACATAGTCTCCTTTTACTACACCCTTCATACAAAATATGCCACCCATGGCCACATAACTGTCATGACCCGACCTCGGGCCCGCGACTGGTGCCTTACCCCGAGCACCCTAGTGATACAACATCAGAGAAAATCAGCGGAAATAAAAACTTAAACATGAAACAAGACATAAAATAAGAATCAGGCTAACCAAAACGGTCACCTTCCTGTATATATATATCAAACCGAACAGTTACATCCTTTACAAACTCTGCCCACAACAGTACTACAGACCTCTAAGAATTTTATAACAACTATGACGGGACAGGGCCCCGCCATACCCCTGAATGTACAAGTACCTACAATGACAGAGGACTATACCAAAAGATAAGCCTCCGGAGAAACGGAGCTTCCCAATACGCAGAACCGTGATCCTATGAGCGAGGATCAACAACCGGTGTACCTCTACCTGCGGCATGAACGCAGCCCCCTGAAGGAGGTCAGTACAACAGGTACCAAGTATGTGAAACTGAAAATACGGTAATAGAATCATAGCAATCTATATAAACCAGGAGACATGTATGATAACCAAACTACAGTACACAATATGTAAGAAGTCATGTCAAGTCAGGGACTATCGCCCTCAGATTCATCACCCAAATATAACCAAGGGTCTCACGCCCACGATATCAATCATGCCCGTGGAATTCCTTCCTCATGGCTGGCAGGCGCCAATGTAATATATATCTACATATATATCATGCCCGCATCATGGCCGCATGCCCCCGGAATTCTCCATCGGTGTAGACATGTCAAGGATGCAATAATAATATAACCGGGAGTTTAACCCGCCGCATGGACGCATGCCCCCAAAATTCTTCATCGGTGCAGACATGTCCATGTATCAACAATAACAACATACCGGGTAATCAACCCTGCCGCATGGCCACATGCCCCCGAAATTCTTCATCATTGCAGACATGTCCATGTAACAATAATAATATACCGTAATCAACCTCGCAGACGCCACATGCCCCTAATTCTTCATCGGTGCAGACATGTCCATGTAACAATAATAACAATATACCGGTAATCAACCTCGTCGCAGACGCCACATGCCCCAAATTCTTCATCCACAGATGTCACGACTGCCCGGTTCGTGGATCGTGCCTTACCCGGGCACCTAAGTAGTCATACATCAGAGTAATCAGCAGAATATAAAAACAAGACATGAAACAGCTTGTAAATGAGACACGCTTTATGTGAGAAAATGTCGCTTTCGCATATATATATAAACATAGTTTTGCTTACATCCCAACTGCATAATAGACTACATACCTCTAAGAAGATAACAACTATGGCGACAGGGGCCCCCGCCATACCCCGAATGTACAAAACTATATACAACAACAGGAGATCATACCCAAAAGTCGAGCCTCGGAGAAGATGGAGCTCCCGACACCAAAGCAAAAGATCCTAAGGATGTGGATCTAGCACTGCCGCTCTTACCGCGGCATTTAACGCAGCCCGGGCGAGGTTAGTACAACAGGTACCAAGTATGTGAAACTGTAAAGTACTTAAATGAAATCAAAGTATTTAAAATCATTTGCAAATACAATCAGTTCAATTGCACATAGTGCCATATCACAAACAAGAACAATAATAGGTAAATCAGAATGTGTCTTTTCTAGGCCGCGAATGATCGGGCAAGGCCAATCGCCCATAGTATCATTATGCGTGCCTAATCTCGACTTCCGCACCGCATAGGTCACACATGCACCGCATGAGGTATTCTCGTGACGGGGTAGCTAACCCCTGCACTCCAGACTCCCGCAGTCCGCATAGTCTCAATAGACCGCATAGTCACATTGCACCGCATAGTGGCATCCTTCAGACGCTAAAACGCCGGAATGATCAATCTCGAACTCCCGCAGCCCGCATAGTCACACGCACCGCATAGCCGTATAGACCGCATCGCGTGGCAAGCCCTGTATAACAAGTCAAGGGTAGGTGATATAATAACAGTACAACTGACTTACCGTTTAGCAACGTAAGCACAACAAGAATGACCCCCTTTCACCACATCACCAGACACTAACACACGTAGCATCATAATATGTCTACTTTTCAAAAAATCTTTCTACACCTTACAGAAATCAATACAAGGTTTTTATAAACAAATAAGTAAACAGTTCCTTTTATCTTTCTTAAGTTGTTATACCTAACTTCCCATAAAGCTAGTATAACTCTTAAGCTTTTTGTTTAAAAACCAAATATTTCTCTTCTGTTAAAAAATGATTCAGTATTCTTTTTAAATGCTTCAAGATCCTTATTATTCAGGCTTAACTCACAAGACATTGCCGTAAGTATTATTCAGGCTTAAGTCAAAAGACATTGCCGTAAGTATTATTCAGGCTTAAGTCAAAAGACATTGCCGTAAGTATAATTCAGTTAACACACGTACGTCTATCGTACTATATATATATTTAAAATATCATGCTCAAGAGTATAGGAAGAATCACATACCTTCTCGGCGAAATCCACCTGCCAAGTCGAATATGTCGCTACAGAGAATCAGCTATAATAGTCAAATACGCCTATCAACGTCTAGACTATTCTCAGAAACGATTCTAAGTAGAGGGTTCCTATTTTACGGAAAATTGGGCAGCACTTCCTACCCGTCGAGCTACTCAAGTTCATCAGGAAAACAAATTCCATGCAAGTACGCTCAATTATTCTTCTTTATACCATTCTATCGTGATATGCTTCAATTCTATACTTTAATATTCTTCTATACCTTATACTCAAGTCTTAACTATTCTTAAATGTAATATCCAATTACAATAGAAGGACAAGATTATTTACCTCGATAAGCCCAAAAATTATCCAAGTATAAACGTCGATCCTGAGCAAGGTTTAACTCCTAATTGCACACTCCGATAGCTCCAAGAAACCCTTAGAATTTTCTAACAACTTCTACTAAAATAGTATAAGGGATTTGGGGTAGGGTATTTTGGTATAGTAACTACTAGAAGGCAACTTCTACAAGTGGGGTATTCGCCAAGGGCCTTCTGGGAGGAGGGCTCTTGTACGAGAATACTACAAAGAGAGGGGGAGGATTTTCAAGACTTGGAGAATTGATTTATGGATGAAGAAAACCTTCAAGTTAGGGGAGTATTTATAGGCCAACCAATGGCCAACCAATGGCCAAGATGAAGCCAAGTGCTAGGCAAGTGTAAGGTGAGGATTTAGGCAAGTGTCCTTATCCATCTACTACACAAAAATATCCTACCAACTCCTTGACAAAACAAGCCATCCATTTCGTCCAAATGGACGCCTCACGTCCACCAACTAGAGGGTGACAAGTGTCAACCTCTCGTTGGTCCAAAATGTTTCGTCTCTCGGAAAAATCCGCAAAAATTAGAAATGACATAGCCGGAATTTTCCCTTCGCAAGTTTGGTAAAACGTTTCGTCAGAAAATGATTCTTTTAGTGAGTTGTGCACAAGTTTTTCGTCCATAGTGCCTAACTAAGGCTAAACAGACGCACGCCCTCACGCATACATCTGGAAATACTGGGTATAACATTCTCCTCCTTAGAAACATTCGCCCGAATGTTCCTTCCCAAGACGCTTAACGATAAAGCTTAAACAGCTTGCAAATGCTACATACGGCCACAAACAACACTTAAGCATAAATGACAATGAAAATTTACAAGTAGGAAAGTGAATTACCCGAGGTGTGGGGAATAGGAGGATAATTCGCCTCATGTCCTCCTCGCCTTCCCACGTCATCTCCTCCTCGAGCTCATTCCGCCACAAGACTTTGACGAAGCCACGCCTCGTCCGCAGACGCTTAGCTCGACGATCGATTATCGCTATGGAATCTCCTCATACGATAACCCATCGGCCACCGACATCGCCAATCGGTGTACCCTAGATGGATCCCCGATACATCTCCTCAAAGATAGAAACGTGAAAACCGGATGCATCGCCTCCAGATTGACGACAGATCCAACTCATAGGCAACCTTGCCTACCTCGCGACAACTGACACGCCCAATGTACCTGTGGTCGAAGTTTACCTTTCTTCCCGAATCTCATCACACCCTTCATGGGTGACACCTTCAGAAAACCCAATCATCAACCTCAAACTCGGATGCCGACGACGATGATCCGTGATATGACTTGCCGACTCGAAGCCGCCAAGAACCGCCTCCCGGATAAGCTTCACCTTATCCATCGCTCGCCGCACCAAATCTGGTCCCACTAATCGCACTCGCCTACATCAAACCAAATTTATCGGCGATCCGCACTTCCTCCCATACAAGGCCTCATAAAGCGCCATCTCAATACTGGAGTGGTAGCTATTATTATACGCAAACTCAACTAGAGGCAAATGATCCTCCCTACTCGGTCAATAACACAGCTCGCAGATATCCTCAAGAGTCCGGATAGTGCGCCACCGTCTGCTCAGATGGATGGAATGCAAGATCAGCTCACTCGCGCCCCTAAACCCTTCTCGAAAGACCTCCGAAGTTAGCCGTAACCGGGCTCTCTGCCTTATATGATCGAAATAGGGACTCCATGCACGACGATCTCTGATGTAAAGTCCGCATAATCCTTAGCCAAAAGTCGTCCCGACGGAAGAAAGTGGGCTGATTTCACCACCGCCGACGATAACCCAAATAGAATCATGCTTCCTGAGTGCGAGGTAATCCCGTGATAAAGTCCATGTTGATCACCTCCCACTTCCGTGTCGGATCTCTATCGTCGCAACAAAACACCGTGCCTCGTGCTCTACCTTCACTGCCGACAACACGCACCGAGCTACGAACTCTACAACGCTCCTCTTCAAGCCATCCCACCAATACACGTATCTAAGTTCGTGGTACATCTTGGTCGCACTCGACGGATAGAGTAACGCCGCTACCGCGTGCTTCCCTAACTCGCCGCCAAGTCCCGCAATATCCGGAACACACAACTCGCCTCAAACCTTAGCACCCCATCGTGCTACCTCAAAAGGACCCTTCCTCACGAAGAGCCGTATCACGATACCGAATCAAACCGGATCCTCAAAT
Source organism: Przewalskia tangutica (assembly GCA_029844215.1). Taxonomy (NCBI): domain Eukaryota; kingdom Viridiplantae; phylum Streptophyta; class Magnoliopsida; order Solanales; family Solanaceae; genus Przewalskia; species Przewalskia tangutica. The sequence continues at coordinate 75,967,259 of CM056727.1, forward strand.
CGCCTCTTCACCTCCTCGACGATGGAAGACGGCAACCTCTCGAACTCGAACCCGGCTATCAAAATCAATCAAACGGACACCAAGGCTCGCTAATCGATGCAAATCGCGAACCATGCCCTCCTCTCTCGCCGCACATCCGATAGACTACCCATCGACCTACGACTAAGGGCATACGCCACAACATTGGCCTTCCCGTGGTACAGATATCGACGCCATAATCCTTAAGCAACTCTAACCACCGCCTCTCGCCGCAAGTTCGGCTCTCGGCCGAAGATATATCAAGGCTCTTGTGGTCTCAGATAAATATCCACATGAACCCCATATAAATAGTGCCTCCGCATCTTGGCGTGAATCACCGCCTCCCAACTCCAAATCATGGGTGGGGTAGTTCCTCTCATGCTTCTTAAGTCCGGGATGCGTATGCTATAACCTTTCCTGCTGATCAACACACATCCCAACCCGATGCCCGACGATCACAATACACGACATAGCCGTCGACCCTCCGGAAGAGTAAGAACGGGCGCTGCCGCCTCCTTCAAGAATCGAAACCCCGCCACACGCCACCATCAAACTTAGCCGCTTTCCGAGTCACCTAGTCAATGGTGCAGATAGAAGCAAACTTCTACGAACCGCCGATAATAACTCGCAAGGCCCGTAAAATCGCGAACCTCGCCGGAGTAGTAGGTCGAGGCCAACTCGATCGCTCAATCTTGGCCGATCCACCAATACCATCACCACAATATGCCCAAGAAAAGCCACAAGTCAACGAACTCACACTTCAAAACTTGGCGATAATCGCTGGTCTCGAGAACTCTCAAAGATACCTCAAATGCTCGCATGCTCCTCGCCTGAGCGAATAAACCAAGATATCATCAATGAACATTATCACAAACGTGTCCAAAAATAGTTTGAACACTCGGTTCATCAAATCCATGAATACACGAGCATTGGTCAACCCAAAAGACATGACCACGAACTCATAATGCCCGCACGTCCGAATGCGATCCTAGGGACATCCGCCTCGACTCGCACTGATGATAGCCCGATCGCAGATCAATCTTGAAGAAACATCTCGCACTCGCACCGGGTCGAACAAATCATCAATCCCGGGAAGGGGTATTCGTTTAATGGTCACCTTGTTCACCGCTCAGATCAACACACATGCGCAGCGCCCCGCCCTTCTTCTTCACGAACAATACCGCGCTCCCTGTGGAGAAACACTAGGCCCGATGAAGCCCTTTCTCCGTAAAAATCTCGCACTGGTCCTTCAACTCTCACAACTCGGCAGTGCCATTCAGATGGCGGAATGGAAATAGCCGAGTGTCCGCAAGACATCGATACAAAACTCTATCTCTCTCTCGAGGGATACCCGGAGGTCGTCGAAACACGCCCGGGAACTCTCGACTCGAATCGACCGGAAATCGCATCGCAACCTCAGTATCAAACACCCGAACGAGATGGTAGATATACCCCTTCTGCACCATCTTCCTAGCCTTGAGGTAAGAAATAAACCTACCCCTCGGCGATACAGTGTTCCCCTCCCACTCAACAACCAACTCCCCAGGAAAATGGAACCGTACCACTCTCTCTGTGCAGTCTACATTGGCATAGCAGGAAGCTAACCAATCCATACCCATGATCACGTCGAAATCAGTCATGTCCAACTCTATCAAGTCGGCTAGGGTCTGACGACTGAATAAAGTCACTGGGCAAGCCCTAAATACCCGCCGAACTACCACCGAATCACCCACTGGCGTAGCTACCTCGAAAGGGTCTATGGACTCAGGCTCTATCCCTATCCTACTAGCAACAAGGGGAGATATGTAGGATAGAGTAGAACCCGGATCTATCAATGCATACACATCATAATCGGAGACTGATAAAGTACCTGTGACGACATCAGGTGAGGCCTCCCGTCCCGCTACCGACAAGGCATAAATGCGCTCGAGGACCGCTAGAATCGACCCGCGCCACGACTCCGCCGTGACTCGCTAGCCTACGAGTACTGCCCCGGCGAGTAATCGTAGGAGATGATGAACCGCAATGCACTCGTAGCCGAGCCCTACCACCGCCGCCACCGGCCTGACAGTTCCTCGCAAATGACCACTGGCCGCCACAAGTATAGCAAGCTCCCGAGTAGTACTACAGCTCCGAATGGAATCTACCACAACGGATACACCGAGCACTCGATCGTTAGCACCTCTACCTCGAAATCAAGTCCCGGGCCCCGACCGCCCAATACTCGGGCCGCATCGACAATGATGTGGAGTGCTCGAGCTGGCCGGGTGCACCCAGATCGGCCGAGGCCGCCCACCCCGAGAACTACCAAAAGATCTCGCCGCTCGCCTTCTTCGATGTCGATACCGTCGACCCGTCGCTTTACGCCTCGCATCCAAGTGCATGAGCTCGCATACGTAATGTCCATGCCGTCAAGAGCCACACCCGCACAAGACTCGCCATATAATCATCTAGCCCGTGACGTAGCGATGCACCATGTCCTCCATATTCGTTACCAATGCAGTGGACATATCGAGCCAAAGAATCGAACTCGACATTGTACTCTAATCGCGGCATCCTCTCTGCCTCAAGAATAAAACTTGTCGCCCGCGCCTCCTCATCCGTGGAGGCAAGAAGTGCGTGAGAAAAGCCTCCAAAACTCGTCCCATACCGCTGAGGCGCATGCTCTCCCGAAAGCTCCTATGAATCAAACCAATCGATCATGGTATCACGCAGCCGACGCGAACCGAATGTCACGGACTCGGTCTCAAGCCTTGATCACCCGTGATGATCCTTCAGAATCGACGGATGAACTCCCGCGGATCATCCTCCGCCGACGTAAAACTCGCGGCTACAACTCGTGAAGTCTCGTAGCCTCAAACTATTCGCCTCGGTGAACCACGAGTACTACTGGGCCGGAATCGAATCGCCGTGATCCACTGCCCTCATGTTCGCCACGATCTCCGCCAATAGTCGGGCCATCTCTTTGTACTTAACCTCCGCCCCTGTGCCGGGACAAGAGGTGCGGCATCGTGGTCTCGCTGGGCCGGCGGCCATGGAACTCGCCGCCTCGGTATAGATCGGGCTCGAGCCTCATGACTCGGTGTCCTACTAGCGCCTCCTCGCCGCTTGCCTTCGGGCCCGGTTGTCTTACGAGGCATAATCATATGTAAAAGGAATACGTTAGAGGGTCCAACTTATAACATGCCTCTAAGGCACGATCTCGTGAGTGAGAAGAATGGAAACCAATCCTAAATATCCTATAGCCTCCTAATTATTGGTGTGGTGCACAACACACCGATAATCAAGACTCTACTAGATACGGTCAGACACCTTCCGAGATTAATCGCTCGATACCACTTTTGTCACGACTGCTCGGTTCGTGGATCGTGCCTTACCCGGCACCTAAGTAGTCATACATCGAGTAATCTGGAATATAAAAACAAGACATGAAACAGCTTGTAAATGAGACACGCTTTTATGTGAGAAAATGTCGCTTTCGCATATATATATATAAACATAGTTTTGCGCTACATCCCAACTGCATAATAGGACTACGCACTTAAGACGATAAACAACTATGGCGGGACAGGGCCCCGCCATACCCTGAATGTACAAAACTATATACAACAACAGGGAGATCATACCCAAAAGTCGAGCCTCCGGAGAAGATGAAGCTCCTGACACCAAAGCAAAAGATCCTAAGGATGTGGATCTAGCACCTGCTTTCCCTTACCTGCGGCATGAACGCAGCCCCCCGAAGGAGGTCAGTACAACAGGTACCAAGTATGTGAAACTGTAAAGTACTTAAATGAAATCAAAGTATTTAAAACCATTTGCAAATACAATCAGTTCAATTGCACATAGTGCCATATCACAAATAAGAACAATAATAGGTAAACTGTAACAAGTCTTTTCTAGGCCGCGAATGATCGAAGCAAGGCCAATCGCCCATAGTATCATTATGCGTGCCTAATCCTGGACTTTCGCAGTCCGCATAGGTCACACACAGACCCGCATGAGGTATTCCTCGTGACGGTAGCTAACCTTGCATTCTCCTCGACTCCCGCAGTCCGCATAGTCTCAATAGACCGCATAGTCACATTGCATCGCATAGGCATCTCTCGTGACGGGCTAAAACGCCCGAATGATCAATCTCGAACTCCCGCACTCCGCATAGTCACACGCACCGCATAGCCGTATAGACCGCATCGCGGTGGCAAGCCCTCGGTATAACAAGTCGAGGGGTAGGTGATATAATAACAAGATAACCGACTTACCGTTTAGCAACGTAAGCACAACAAGAATGACCCCCTTTCACCACATCACCAGACACTAACACACGTAGCATCATAATATGTCTACTTTTCAAACAATCTTTCTACACCTTACAGAAATCAATACAAGGTTTTTATAAACAAATAAGTAAACAGTTCCTTTTATCTTTCTTAAGTTGTTATACCTAACTTCCCATAAAGCTAGTATAACTCTTAAGCTTTTTGTTTAAAAACCAAATATTTCTCTTATGTTAAAAAATGATTCAGTATTCTTTTGAAATGCTTCAAGATCCTTATTATTCAGGCTTAAGTCACAAGACATTGCCGTAAGTATTATTCAGGCTTAAGTCAAAAGACATTGACGTAAGTATTATTCAGGCTTAAGTCAAAAGACATTGTCGTAAGTATAATTCAGTTAACACACGTACGTCTACCGTACTATATATATATTTAAAATATCATGTTCAAGAGTATAGGAAGAATCACATACCTTCTCGGCGAAATCCACCTGCCAAGTCGAATATGTCGCGCGCAGAGAATCAGCCTATAATAGTCAAATACGTCTATCAACGTCTAGACTATTCTGTAAACAGTTCTAAGTAGAGGGTTCCCTATTCTACGGAAAATTGGGCAGCACTTCCCTACCCGTCGAGCTACTCAAGTTCATCGTGAAAACAAATTCATGCAAGTATGCTCAATTATTCTTCTTTTATACCCTTCTACTGTGATAACAGTTCAATTCTATACTTTAATATTCTTCTATACCTTATACTCAAGTCTTAACTATTCTTAAATGTAATATCCAATTACAATAGAAAGACAAGAGTATTTACCTCGATAAGCCCAAAAATTATCCAAGTATAAACGTCGATCCTGAGCAAGGTTTAGCTCCTAATTGCACGCTCCGATAGCTCCAAGAAACCCTTAGAAGTTTCTAACAACTTCTACTAAAATACTATAAGGGATTTGGGCTAGGGTATTTTGGTATAGTAACTACTAGAAGGCAACTTCTACAGTGGGGGTATTCGCCAAGGCCTTCCGAGGAGGGGGAGGGCTCTTGGACGAGAATACTACAAAGAGAGGGGGAGGATTTTCAAGACTTGGAGAATTGATTTATGGATGAAGAAAACCTTCAAGTTAGGGGAGTATTTATAGGCCAACCAATGGCCAACCAATGGCCAAGATGAAGCCAAGTGCTAGGCAAGTGTAAGGTGAGGATTTAGGCAAGTGTCCTTATCCATCTACTACACAAAAATATCCTACCAACTCCTTGACAAAACAAGCCATCCATTTCGTCCAAATGGACGCCTCACGTCCACCAACTAGAGGGTGACAAGTGTCGCCCTCTCGTTGGTCCAAAATGTTTCATCTCTCGGAAAAATCCGCAAAAATTAGAAATGACATAGCCGGAATTTTCCCTTCGCAAGTTTGGTAAAACGTTTCGTCGGAAAACGATTCTTTTAGTGAGTTGTGCACAAGTTTTTCGTCCATAGTGCCTAACTAAGGCTAAACATTTGTACGTACGTCCTCACGTACATACGCTGGAAATACGGGGTATAACAGTGCAGACATGTCCATGTAACAATAATAACAATATACCGGGTAATCATCCCCGTCACATGGCCACATGCCCCTGGAATTATTCATCGGTGCAGACATGTCCATTTAACAACAATAACAATATACCGGATGATTAACCCGCCGCATGGCCGCATGCCCCCGGAATTTTTCATCGGTGTAGACATGTCCATGTAACAACAATAACGATATACCTGCCCTCCATTGAGAGACACGGTAGCATAAGAATACAACCTTTGCACAACAAGGCTATCACAAGCAAGCACAAGCAAATTACCATACTTCTAGACTCTCATTTTATGCCAAAAATTCGGGTTTTAACCCCAAGTACTACATACTTCAACTCTCTTAAAAAGATCCATTTCTTTCACAAAAGTCACATGATACTAACACTCGTAGTATCCAAAATAGAGTACTATTATTTTAAGTAAACCAAAACAATTTCCATATCTTCCCTTTAAACCAAAACAAGACATCATCATGCCTTCTTTTTACATAAAACACTTCCCCTTTTTAAAGTCAAGTTACCATTTTAAATCCGATAATAAAACCATTCTTTCATTTTCACAAAGTCGTTATAACTAACTTCCCATAAAGCTATTATAACACTTTATGTTTAAAACCAACAAAAACCACTCAAGTCTTTAACATTTCACATCAAGTCACCTAACTTTTAAAATCAAGTCAAGGACACAAAAAGGAAGTCAAACTCCCTTAACACACGTGCGTCTACCGCACTATATATTTCACATATAATCATGCTCAAGAGAATAGGAAGAGTCACATACCTCTTCGGCTTAATCCACAAGCCAAGTCGAGTATGCCGCGCGCAGAATATCCACCTATAACAACCACAATACATCTATCAACTTCTAAACTTCTTCGTAGAATATTTTAAGTATAATGTTCCTTATTCTACGGAAAATTCGGCAGCACCTCTCCCCCCGTAACCACATAAATATCCTCCTATATCAAGTCCCGCTACCAAGCCAACAACTCCAAGGGGATTACACGTCTAACCGGACGTGTACACTTCTGCCCCACAATAATATTACATAAGTCTACTGTAAATACAGTCCAATGTAAATACAGTTCAATTCTGATCAATCTTCTTTCTACATATAGTATATTCAACTATACATTACTACAACATGTAATCTCCAATTACAATAGGGGGATAAAGATCATTACCTCGATAAACCCAAAATTATTCAAGATTAATAAGTCGATCCTGAGCAACGTTTAGCTCCAAATCCTTACACTCCAATCCTCTCTAAGCAACCCTTAGAAGTTTCTAAACAACTTCTCTTATCACTTCATCTAAGCTTATGAAGATTTTTCTAGGGTTTCATTTTGCGACTAAGGAATAAAGTAGTATTTTCGTGCTTTTATGTTGGGATTACTTTAGAATACTACTAGGGATAATAGGCTAAGGTATTTGGGATTATACAACAACAATTGAAGTATTTTCTACACAAAGTGGGGGGGGGGGGGGGTGAACGAGAACTACAAAGGAGGGAGTATTATTTTTGCCTTGGAAACTCTTAAGTGTGGATGAATAAGTCTTGCAACTTAAGGGGTATTTATAGGACAATCAATGGCCAAGATCAAAGCAAGTGTAAGGTGTAGATTGGGGACATGTGTGTGTGGATTCTACCAACCATATGTCCACCACAACTTTGAGACATGTGGCTAGCCACATGTCTCCCTAAAAAACGTCCCACATGTCAAATGGACACCTAATTCGGCCCTAGGGCCACATGGGGGTGCCATGTGTCGCCCTCCTATTCGTCCAAAATATTTCATCTTCCGAAAATATCCGTAATGCCAAAAATCTCAAAAATAAAGTGTGCCCCACAACCCGTAAATTCCTCCCGTGGGCCCCACGTGACCAATTCCGGAAAATAAAATCCATAATTCTTATAAATTCTTAAAGTCTTATATACCAAAGTTGAGAATCCAATTCTCAATAATAAACCTTTTTCCTTCACGAAGTTTGGAAACTTTTCCGTCGAAAAATCACATCTTTCTTCCTTTCCAATTTTAATGTCGTATTCTCGTACGTACGTCCTCATATACATACCCTGGAACTACGGGGTGTAACAATAACAATACTTATACTAAAATGTCAATCTTGGCACTGACGAAGCCAACTAATCCATACTCATAATGACCTCAAAGTCTGTTGTAATCACCTTTACTAGGTCTACTAGGGTCTGACGACTGTATCATCATCGGGAAAATCTCATATACCCGCTCAGCTACCACCCCAAACACTCAAGGGTGTAGTTACCTCGAAAGGTTCATATGGACTCAGGCCCTATTCCTTTACACTTGGTTGTTATCTTTCTTACTGGTCGTACTCTTTCCGTATTTCCAACTCATACTAGCATACATACATAATTTCCATACCGATTCTGGCCTCCAATCTTTGGAGTTTACTAAATCGAACAATATAAGGCCATTTCCGGCTCACGACCTGGTTCCGGTGGAACGCGTCCACGAACTCGTACAATGACTAAATAAGCTTGAGCCTTACACCCTCGTGACCCTATCACATAGCGGGACTACCTCCAACTGACCCCATTCCATTCCGGTCTACGGGTTGACCCGCAACAGTCCATAACCCGATCCATTGTCGCACTTAATTCTCATTCTTGGTCTGGAATAAATCTTATTGCCCGAGAAAGCCTTATATACCTAAGGTCTCGGCGGTTATCAATATTTTTAGGCTCGCAATTTCCATGCTCCAAGCCTACCTTACCAGTCCCCCCGTAAATATGTACAATAACTTCTCATAATACCATAATCATGTCGTCTTGATCACAACCACCATTACCTACTCCATACAGTTCTCATCTGTATCATTCTCTTAATCATACCACGTAGCTTAATCTATTAACATGGTTTTCCATTAAGTTCCTTAACATGACTTCTTAAGGGTTCTCTACCCTATCAGACAGCTCATCATTTCCCAATTATCTCAAAATAAAACATAAAACCTTGGCGAGAATTCATTAACTGTTTCATACCTTCCCGGTATTTATTTAGTCCTTACCAAATCCTGGTAATCTAAAATCATTCTAGGCAACACGCGTCTGACCCTCATACATAACTTCATATAGATTTATGTCATAATACCAACTATACTACAATTATTACCAACCTGGATACGAAATCCACATAGTCCTTCATGGGTCACTGCTGCGTTTCTCGTAGATGCAATCAACATAACTCATTAAGGAGAGACGACCCTAACAACACAGCTCTATCGCACGATCTCAGAGTGAGAAGAATGGAAACCAATCCTAAATATCCTGCAGCCTCCTGATTATAGATGTGGTGCATAACACACCGATAATCAAGACTCTACTAGACACGATCTGTAGACACTTTCCGAGGACTAACTACTCTGATACCACTTTTGTCACGACCCGACCCCGGGCCCGCGACTGGTGCCCTACCTGGGCACCCTTACATGTATACATCAGAGATAATTAGCGAAACATACATAAACCTAACAAGGAGTAAATACGTAAAACCAAAAACATTTACCTCTTTTTTTTCTCTTTACACAACCCAACCACAAGATATGACTACAGACCTCTAAGAATTTCTGACATAACAACTGTGATGGGACAGGGCCCCGTCATACCCCTGACTGTACATAAACCTACAACCTCAGGGAACCGTACCAAAAGACAAAGCCTCCGGAGAAATGGAGCTTTCCAAGAACTGAATAGTGATCCTAAGAGTGCGGATCAGCAAGCTATGTGTTACACCCCGTATTTCCAGAGTATGTACGTGAGGTAGTACGTAGAAAAGTTCGAAGACTTAAAGTTAGGCAAGGACGAAATTTTGTTCACAACCCCCGATTTGAGTCATTTTTCGACGAAACGTTTTACAAAACTTGCGAAGGGAAAATTCCGGCTATGTCATTTATAATTTTTGCGGATTTTTCCGAGAGACGAAATGTTTTTGACAAACGAGAGGGCGACACTTGTCACCCTCAAGTGGCGTCCTAGTGGACGATTTGGGTCACGGATTTGGCCTTGATTTGTGCCTTATTTTGTGCCATGTTTGGTGCCTTGTTTTGTGCCTTGTTTTGTGGAGTAGGGTTAGGGTGCACTTGGCTTGATCTTGGCCCTCCACTTGCCCCCCAACATGGCTTGATCTTGGCCATTGATCTTCCTATAAATACCCCCCCTTTGTGAAGACTTCTTCATATAAACTTCTAAGTCTTGAAAGCTCTCTCCCTCCCCCTTAGTGTAATGTCTCGTCCAAGAGTCCCCCTCCCCCTTTGGGAAGGCCCTTGGCCGAAACCCTTCCCCCCTTTCCTAGTGGCCTTTGGCCGAGAAGTACCTACCCCCCTCCTTGTGGTGTTGTTCTCGTGAAAATACCCCCCCTCTTGGTAGAAAATACTCTCCAAGTATTGTTACTATACCCAAAATACCTTAGCCTTATACCTTGTAGTATTCCAAAAGTTACCTCTATACGTAGAGCCCGGAAATACTACCTTATGTCCTTTTTGTCTCAAACCAAAACCCTAAGGAAAATATTTATAGCTGGTTGAAGTATTAAGTAGAAGTCGCGTAGAACTTCTAAGGTTTGTTTGGAGCGGGTTGGAGCGCCCAGAGTAGGAGCTAAACGTTGCTCAGGATCGACATTTAAACTTGGATAATTATGGGCTTATCGAGGTAAATATCTTGTCCCCCTATTGTAATTGGAAATTACATACTGTAGTAATATAGAAATGAATATAAGATTCATAGAAGAGAATGGAACTGTAATAGAAGGATATTACAGAAAAGACTTGAACTGAAATCACATCAGAAGAATAATCTACAGAGTAGTCTAGACTTTGATAGACTTGTATAACCGTTATAGGTTGAAGTACTGCGAGTAGCGTATTCTACTCGAAGGGTGGAAAAGGCTAGCAGGACTACAGTACTTTGGAGCTATTTGCTAATAGTCGATAATCGTCGCAAGGTATGTGATTCTTCCTATACTCTTGAGCATGATATTTTAAAATATATATATGCGGTGACGACGTGTGTTAACTGAATAATAATTACGGCAATGTCTTTTGACTTAAGCCTGAATAATAATTACGGCAATGTCTTTTGACTTAAGCCTGAATAATAAGAATCTTGAAGTATTTCAACAGAGTTAAGAAACCTTTTTGAAAGAAGAGTAATGCTTGGTTTTAAAAGCTTAAAGAGTTATACTAGCTTTATGGGAAGTTAGGTATAACGACTTAAGAGAAGTAATAAGAATGGTTTATTGATTTTAGAAGTTAAGAGACTTGATCTTAAAAGATAAGAGACTTGACTTAATCGAATTAATCTGAATTTTGTTAAAAAGTGTGAAACCTCATTCGTGAGTAATGAGTACTTGGTTTTTAAAAGGAATAATGTTTCTTGATTTGAAATCGAATAAGTATTGAGCACTACAATGGCGCTAATAAAGGGAAATGTATTGACTAAGTAAGTATTATTAAAACCAGTAGAAACCTCCATCTGCATAGAAGCTAAGATGAGACAAAATGATATTACATTTCCTAGATCATGGCTGCTGTTATAAGATTGTTATAAACAAGAATAACCTACTCACATATAAGCCATATGTTTCTCAAATTGTTTTAAAGGAAAATTACATCATTTAAGTGATTAATACTATGAACTACGAAACCTTTCGAAAATGAGAAACTTGAGTAATTGAAATTAGGAAAACTTGAACGTTTGGAAAAGAATGTTGTTACTTGATTTTACAAAGAGTAGTGTTTTGATTTACTTCAAAAGATAGTCACTCTATTTTTATACTACGGGTATTGTGTGACTTTTGAGAAAGAAGCAGATCTTTTAAAGAGTTAATGTATGAAGTACATTGGGGATAAAAACCCGATCTTGTTAATCATATAGTAGAAAGTACCTTGTGTGAATAAACTTGATTGTGAGATAGCCTTGTAAATACTTTCTTGTTGGTTTGATAAGTAAATATGTTAGGATGCTACGTGTGTTAGTATCTTGTGATGTTTGTGTAAAGGGGTTTCCCTCGATCGCGCTTATGTTGTTCAACGATCAGCCGTTATGTTGGTATTGTACCACTCACCTTGACATGATCCCGGGGTTGGCGCCTCCGACGCGGGTATATCTCGGTGATGCAGGACCATGATTCGAGAATACCTCATGCGGGTCCAGGGACCTATGCGAGCTACGAGAGTTCGAGTTAGTGTGCGGCCTTTGTGGTCATGCGGTGCATGTGGCCACGCGGATGCGAGTCGGGGCGATGCCGGGAGTAGCTACCGATGCGAGGAATACCTCATGCGGGCCTATGAGGTTGGCCTATGCGGAGTGCGGAAGTTCGAGGCTAGACGCGCACATTTGATATCTGCGCGTGTGGCGGCCGATCATGTGGCGGCAGACAGATCTTATGATCTGATTTATGACCTTGTTAGTCTTGTAGGTGTTAGTAGTCGGCTATGCCTTCGCATTTACCCCGCACAGTTTATTATGACACAGTGGGACACGTGTTCATGTATTCCTTGGTACTTTTATATCATAGATGGCGGTGAGGAAGGTATTCCACGGGCATGATTGATGTTGTGGCGTGAGACCCATAGTTATATTTGAGTGATGACTTTGAGGCGTGAGTCACGACTTGACATGATCGCTATTTATTGTGAATCGTAGTTTGGTTATCATACATGTCTCTGCTTTATATAGATGCTATGATTTCATTTCTGATTTTTAAGTTTCACATACTTGGTACTGTTATCGACCTTCCTTCGGGGGGCTGCGTTCATGCCGCAGGTAGAGGTACACCAGTGTTGATCCTCGCTCATAGGGTCACAGTTCAGCGTTTGGGAAGCTCCGTTTCTCCGGAGGCTTATCTTGGTATAGTCCCCTGTTGTTGTAGGTGCTTACATTCAGGGGTATGACGGGGCCCTGTCCCGTCGTTGTTGTCATATCATTCGTAGAGGTCTGTAGTACTGTTGTGGGCAGGGTTGTAATGGGATGTAACTGTTCGGATCTAAGTTTATATATATATATATGCCGAAAGGCAACTTTTCTTCAGATAAACATGTGTTTCTTGCATGATTTCATGTTGTGTTTTATGTTCCGCTGATTTCTCTGATGTTGTATCACTAGGGTGCCCGGGGTAAGGCACCAGTCACGGGCCCGGGTTCGGGTCGTGACAAAAGTGGTATCAGAGCAGTTAATCCTCGGAAAGTGTCTACAGACCGTATCTAGTAGAGTCTTGATTATCGGTGTGTTGTGCACCACACCAATAATCAGGAGGCTATAGGATATTTAGGATTGGTTTCCATTCTTCTCACTCTGAGACCGTGCTTAGAGCTGTGTTATAAGTTGGACCCCTATAAACGTATTTCTTTCCCTTACCGTTATGCCTCCGCGTAAGGCAACCCGGGCCTAGAAGGGCAAGGCAGAGGGAGCTGCGAGTAGAGCACAGAGGGTTACTAGGGCACAGGCCCAATCATCACCTGGGGTGGTGCTTCATTCGGGGAGTTCTGCGACGTCGCCAGCCCCAGCAGAGTTTAGCACGGCGGCAGCAGTTCCTACTGCGACCATGATATATGAACCTTCAGTTCCACGACCGGGAACGGGGAGTATAGATTGCAAAGAGACGACCCTGTTGCTAGCTAAGGATGTAGCTACCTGAGAGTATATTATGTACCAATTTATCGCGAGTCATGATGAATATCAAAGAGAGGGTCGTGCAGGAGTAATTCTTCAGTTAGGCTTGAGCATGGCCTGTGTACGGGCTTATGCACAGCAGGCCGAGAAACATAGAGATCGACGGGTTAACCAAGGACAGCAGAAGAGGGCCAGAACAGCAAGGTCTTTTGGTAACTTTCGAGGCGAACCACCTCAGCAGCAGATTAGATATGCACATCCACCAGTGCAGAGTGGTCCTCCATGGAGTTCAGGACGTCGGGGGTAAGCCGGAGTTGGTCAGAGCTCCATAGTTTCCGGTTCACGGCTACACATAGGTTCCAGTCAGCCGGATTCAGTTTTTCCCCAGTGTTCACAATGTGACAGGCGTCATCCCGGGGAATGTCGTCTTTTAGTTGGTACTTGTTTTTTTTTTACCTGCGGCCGTCAGGGCCATGTGTCGAAAGGATGTCCTAGTAGGAGGGATGTAAGTAGGAGGACTCAGCCTTCATGATCAGTGACCAGTTCATCATCTTCCCTAGCTATGCGCCCTACGGGGCAGGTTTGATTAGAACGACTAAGGGGAGTGAAGCAGTAGACACAGGTATATCCTTAACCCTCTAGAGATTGTATGTGTGATAATTGTGATTAGAAATCATGGTTAGTTAAAAGGGTAAGATTGGGGGATAAGGGAAAGTGTGAGCCTTAGAGTTTTATACTTGGAGACCTTAGAGGAAAGGCCATCTCTAGTAAAAGATTTAGTTTACGTTTGACCCTTATCGGAGTGCATAGTGCACGTGAGATATGTCTGTGTGATTAATCCCGGGTGGTATGAAATGAAAGGGGGTAGTCGAGCTAAGAAGACCACTAGGTTTTCGTGACTTGATTGTGGGATTGTTCCGGATCGGGGAGCAAGTGTGTGGCGCGATAGCGAGACGGGTTGAGGACCAATCGCGGGTCAGCCCGCGACCTGTTTTGTGGTGGGGTCAGTTCGGGGTGGTCCCGCCAAGTGGTAGGGTCACGAGGGTGTTAGGCCCAATTTTAGTTTACCAGCGTACGAGTTCGTGGATGCATTCGACCAGTAGTCGGGCCGATGGGGTCAGCCCGTCTTATCTTTTGGTCAAACCGTGTACTCGGTAGTAAGTTATACGAGATGTTTATATCAGGAAGGTTGTAAGGCTGCACGAGGTGCCTACCTTCACCTTATGACAGTGGAGCCAGTGTTACGATCGTTTTTTTGGAGGTTTTACCAGGCAGGGTTAGGAACTCAGGTGAGTCTCAGAATCGCATTCGCCCTCGGGCCAGTGTTGGGATTTCAGGGGTAGCTGTGAGGATTGTGGTCTCCTGTTGAGGGAGTGTTTTATAGCTACCATTTCAGTTTTCAGATAACACTTTATGACGCCTTGTAGGGGCGGAAGTGTGAGTTGCCGGTCGATTGGCTCGATGTTGGCAAGATTCAGATAGATGGATCATACTTGTTTCGGCAGGATGTGGATAGGGTGAAGCCTATCCAGGAGAGGTTATTGGCAGCTCAGAGTCGACAGAAGTCGTACGAATGATCGGCGACGACGCTTGGAGTTCAGGTTGACGGTGGGTCTTCTTGAAGGTACCACCCCGGAAGGGTGTGACGAGTTTTGGAAAACAGAGGAAACTTAGCCTGAGGTACTTGAAGCGTTTTTAGATCCTTTGGAGGATAGGCCAAGTTGCCTATAGTTAGCATTGTCGTCCGACGTAGGAGGCAGTACGTCCAGTATTTCGTGTTGTTATGTTCGGGAAAGTATCGGAGATCCATCCAGGGTGTTCCCAGTTAATGATGACCAAGTTGGAGGTAGTAACCTAGAGATTTGGAAGCTGAAGCAGTAACAGAAATGTGGTAAGGTATGAGAAAGAGTTCGAGTGTACGAGAAGGGTACGACGAGTAAGGGAAGAAGCGAGCATGTGTTAAGAATATAGATGTGATCATTTCTTTTGTAAGGTGAAGGTGCGAAGGGAGTATCTTTTAGACCTTGGGTGGGAGTTTTTGTGATGTTAGAGGAAATTCCTCGTGGACTTGAATTAAGTATTTGCGCGTGTTGTATTGTGGCCAGGTGTGGCATGGTTGTTTTCGTAAGTATAGTAGTGAAGACTATACAGGCACTTGTGTGTTTTGAGGCTTAGAAGGAACATTCGGGACGAATGTTTCTAAGGAGGGGAGAATGTTACACCCCGTATTTCCAGAGTATGTACGTGAGGACGTACGTAGAAAAGTTCGAAGACTTAAAGTTAGGCAAGGACGAAATTTTGTTCACAACCCCCGATTTGAGTTGTTTTTCGACGAAACATTTTACAAAACTTGCGAAGGGAAAATTTCGGCTATGTCATTTATAATTTTTGCGGATTTTTCCGAGAGACGAAATGTTTTTGACCAACGAGAGGGCGACACTTGTCACCCTCAAGTGGCGTCCTAGTGGACGATTTGGGTCTGGTTGGCCTTGTTTTGTGCCTTATTTTGTGCCATGTTTGGTGCCTTGTTTTGTGCCTTGTTTTGTGGAGTAGGGTTAGGGTGCACTTGGCTTGATCTTGGCCCTCCACTTGCCCCCCACATGGCTTGATCTTGGCCATTGATCTTCCTATAAATACCCCTCCTTTGTGAAGACTTCTTCATCCAAACTTCTAAGTCTTGAAAGCTCTCTCCCTCCCCCTTAGTGTAGTGTCTCGGCCAAGAGTCCCCCTCCCCCTTTGGGAAGGCCCTTGGCCGAAACCCTTCCCCCCTTTCCTAGTGGCCTTTGGCCGAGAAGTACCTACCCCCCTCCTTGTGGTGTTGTTCTCGTGAAAATACCCCCCTCTTGGTAGAAAATACTCTCCAAGTATTGTTACTATACCCAAAATACCTTAGCCTTATACCTTGTAGTATTCCAAAAGTTACCTCTATACGTAGAGCCCGGAAATACTACCTTATGTCCTTTTTGTCTCAAACCGAAACCCTAAGGAAAATCTTCATAGCCGGTTGAAGTATTAAGTAGAAGTCGCGTAGAACTTCTAAGGGTTGTTTGGAGCGGGTTGGAGCGCCCAGAGTAGGAGCTAAACGTTGCTCAGGATCGACATTTAAACTTGGATAATTATGGGCTTATCGAGGTAAATATCTTGTCCCCCTATTGTAATTGGAAATTACATACTGTAGTAATATGGAAATGAATATAAGATTCATAGAAGAGAATGGAACTGTAATAGAAGGATATTACAGAAAAGACTTGAACTGAAATCGCATCAGAAGAATAATCTACAGAGTATTCTAGACTTTGATAGACTTGTATAACCGTTATAGATTGAAGTACTGCGAGTAGCGTATTCTACTCGAAGGGTGGAAAAGGCTAGCAGGACTACAGTACTTTGGAGCTATTTGCTAATAGTCGATAATCGTCGCAAGGTATGTGATTCTTCCTATACTCTTGAGCATGATATTTTAAAATATATATAGTACGGTAGACGTACGTGTGTTAACTGAATAATAATTACGGCAATGTCTTTTGAATTAAGCCTGAATAATAATTACGGCAATGTCTTTTGACTTACGCCTGAATAATAAGAATCTTGAAGTATTTCAACAAGGTTAAGAAACCTTTTTGAAAGAAGAGTAATGCTTGGTTTTAAAAGCTTAAAGAGTTATACTAGCTTTATGGGAAGTTAGGTATAACGACTTAAGAGAAGTAATAAGAATGGTTTATTGATTTTAGAAGTTAAGAGACTTGATCTTAAAAGATAAGAGACTTGACTTAATCGAATTAATCTGAATTTTGTTAAAAAGTGTGAAACCTCATTCGTGAGTAATGAGTACTTGGTTTTTAAAAGGAATAATGTTTTACTGATTTTGGAAATCAGAATAAGTATCGAACAGACCACAGCAACGCTAATAAAGGGAAATGTATTGACTAAATAAGTATTATTAAAACCAGTAGAAACCTCCATCTGCATAGAAGCTAAGATGAGACTGTTACACCCCGTAAATTCTAGGAGTTAAGATAAGAACTTACCAAGGAAGATAAGTTTTGAGAGTCGATAGATAAGTTGACAAACATGTGTTGGACGGATTTTTAGTTTACCTTGGAGTGTTGTACCCCAGTTGTTAAGAGTTTCGAGGTGTTTAAAAGCCTAATGTGTAGTTCGTTAAATCTAGATCCCAACGCAACAAACCGTTCGTCGATAGGACATCGGAGTCAAAAGTTATGGAAGTTTCAAGTTTGCGCGCGCAGCGGCGCAGCGGTTTTCGCTCAGTGCCGCGGCGCCGAATGCGAGGTCGGGTTTCAGCACCGCGCGCGGAATGCAGGGCCGCGGCGCCGGAATGCTGGAACATTTTCTCGGAAGTGGAGCCTTGGCGGGCGGGCCGCGACGCCATGGCGGATTTTTCGCGATAAAAGGTGAAATCGGAGATATTTTGTTAAAAACCTATGGGAGGGTGACAAGTGTCCTCCCATCCTTTTGACAGATTAGGGCCTATTTTAGGCCAAGTCTTGGGAGACTTGGCCATTTTCATTTCAAAACCCTTCCATGGAAAACCCTCTCCTTCTCTCAGTTTTTGGAAGAAAACCTAGCTTTAGAGAGATTGTTGAGCGCGGCAAGAAGAAAAAGTGTGGGTAAACTTGTGGAGTAATTTGGTGGGCGATTTTTACGGAAAGAGGTGGAAGAAAGAGGGGCTTTGTGGGCTATTCCTTAAGGTAAAAGTTTCCCCTTTCTCTTGGTTATGAGCCTAAGGCTGTTTTATTTTAGTAGTATAGATGTGAGCCTGAGGCTGTTATATTGTAGTAGTATATAGTTGAGCCTGAGGCTGTTTTATATTGTATAGATTTGGATCTGTTGTCTTGTTAAAAACTGAAATGGGCATGTTAGCCTTAAGATTGTAACTTGATTGGTTTTCTAATTGGGGCGTCGCATGTTGTAAAGGGAGATTGTAATTGTTAAAGATGTCTAGGGCTAGATATCATGTTAGGCCTAAGAACTTGGATTGGAAAGAATTGAAAGGGATTAAGAATTGGTTTATGGTTGGCCAAGTATGGCATGGAAAGTATTGGGTTATTTTGTATTATTGTGGGGCGTTTGTTATTGAATTCGACCTTGAAAGAGGTGGCAAGTTAGTAGAAACAAAGGAAGTGCCGTCCAAATTGTCGTAGGATTTAGGGACTTTGCACTTAGTTTATTCTACGTTCGAAGCTAGAGATTGATAGACGTTTTATAACCCTTATAGGATTGAAGTACTACGTGTAGCATATTCCTCTTAAGGGAGATAGTACTGTGGAGCATTTTGCTTATTGTCGACAGTCGTCGCGAGGTATGTGATTCTTCCTATCCTCTTCAGCATGACTATTTGTGAAATATATAGTGCGGTAGACGCACGTGTGTTAAAGGAATTAAAATTTCCCTTTTGTGCCTTGACTTGATATGAAGTGTAAGGGTCTTGATTGTTTGAAGAAAAGAGTAGGAAAATCTTATTCGTTAGTAATAAGTGCTTGGTTGTTAAAGAATAAGCCCTCTTGATCTCATAAGGGCTTATAGTTGAAATTGGTTGGGTTAAAACATAAAGTGTTATAACGGCTTTATGGGAAGTTGGTTATAACCACTTTATGTAAGTAAAATAATGTTTTGTTGATTTCAAAGGACAAGTGATTTGACTTAAATGGTGTCAAAAAGTGTGAAACCTAATTCGTGAGAAATGAATACTTGGTTTTTAAAAGAATAATGTTACAAATTTCGGAAATGGGAATAAGGATCGAACAAGCCAATGCAGCGTCGATAAAGGAAAGAAGTAATGACATTAATCATATTAAAACCAGTAGAAACCTCCATCTGCATAGAAGCTAAGATAAGACAAAATGATATTACATTTTCTAGATCATGGTCATTTAATGAGAATTATTGAAATCAAGTTCTGATTTTCCTAAAAGTTTCAAAGTAAGGAACTCGTTTTCTAATAGAAAAGAGACTTAAGAATTTGAAGTATTTTGGGTTTAAAAAGAAAGGCATGATTTTGTCTTGACTTGTTTTATTAATCATGAAGTGTTGTAATAGCTTATTGGGAAGTTAGTTATAACGACTTTATGGAAAATAAAGAAATGGACTCATTATTGGATTTTAGAATGGTAACTTGATTTTGGAAAAAAGGAAGTAACTCGTTTTCAAATATTGAACTCCTTGTGATGGAAAAACATAAGTGACTTGTTTATAAAAGGTAGGAGTACCTTGATCCTAAAGGGGTTAAGTACTTGGGTTTTAAATGGTATACTTGATGTTGTGTTAAGAAGTATTTATAGTACCTTGAGTTGTGTGTACTAGCCTATGCTTGTTGTGGTAGCCTTTGTTGTGCAAGTGTTTGGTTGTGTGCTACCGAGTCTCTCGATGGAGGGCGACTATCCGGTTGATTGATGGACATCTTGTGGCGTTGGGTAGCCCACGGGTATGCTTCCACTGTATCGATCCTCTTGGACATGCTGACACGTTGGGTAGCCCACGGGTATGCTTCCATTAGGAGTGTTATCTGGTTAGTTGTTTGGACATACTGACACGTTGGGTAGCCCACGGGTATGCTTCCACTGTGAGTATCATCTTGTTATTTCCTCTGGGCATACTGACACGTTGGATGGTCCACGGGTATGGGCCCACTAGGATGGTTCCATGGCCATGCTTATACCGAGGTGAGATGCCGGGGCATGCGGCCATTGTGCGGGTTAAACTCCCGGGTTGTATTTGAGTGATGACTTTACGGGCGTGAGTCCCTGATTTGACGTGACTGTTATGTGTTGTGTACTGTAGTTTGGTTATCATACATGTCTCCTGCTTTATATAGACTATTATGATTTCATTTACAGTATTTTACAGTTTCACATACTTGGTACCTGTTGTACTGACCTCCTTCGGGGGGCTGCGTTCATGCCGCAGGTTGAGGTACATAGCTTGCTGATCCACTCTCTTAGGATCGCCGTTCGGTTCTCGGAAAGCTCCATATCTCCGGAAGCTTGTCCTGTGGTACGGTTCCCTGAAGTAGTAGACTTTTGTTTATTCAGGGGCATGGCGGGGCCTGTCCGTCATTATGGTTTCAAAATTCTTAGAAGTGCATGCTTTGTGGCGAGTTTGTAAGGGATGCTTGCTCAAGTTTTAATTTTATGTACAAAAAGGTAACCGTTGGGTTAGCTCGCTTATTTCACTGTTTTATATGTTTAAGTTTTTATTTCCGCTGGTTTTCTCTGATGTTGTATCACTAGGGTGCCCGGGGTAAGGCACCAGTCACGGGCCCGGGTTCGGGTCGTGACAAAAGTGGTATCAGAGCAGTTAATCCTCGGAGAGTGTCTGAACCGTATCTAGTAAGTCTTGATTATCGATGTGTTGTGCACCACATCTATAATCGAGAGGCTATAGGATATTTAGGATTGGTTTCCATTCTTCTCACTGAGATCGTGCCTTAGGCGGTGTTATAAGTTGGACTCCTCCAGCGTGTTCTTTGTATACGGTGATGCCTCCACGCCAAGGCAACGAGCCCGAAGCGGCAAGGCAGCAGAGGAGTGCGAGTAGAAGCGGCGGGTCTCTCCCGAGACTACGACCCATGAGCTGCGATCCCGGCACCGGGCGAAGGAGATGGGTTCTGAGAGATGGCCCGATTATTGTCGGGATCGTGGCGAGCACGAGGATAGGCTGACGCAGCAGCCGATTCAGTTCTGTAGTACCCATAGTTCACCCAAGGTCAGATAGTTTGAGGCTATGAGATTTTCTGAGTTGTAGCCCACCTGAGTTCTACGGTCGAGGCACGAGGATGATCCGCAGAGTTCATCAAGCGATTCTGGATCGTGAGAGTGATCAAGGCCGAGACCGAGTCGGTGGTTTTGGTTCACATCGGCCGCATGATCTGCGATGATCGGTTTGATTCGTGGGAGTTGTCGGGGAACATGCACTCACTGGTTGGGGTGAGTTCTCGAGGCTTTCTTGGCCATTTCTTGCCTCCACGGATGAGGGCACGCCGACAGATTTTTGATGCTAAGACAAAGAGGCGCCTGATTCGGAGTACAATGTAGAGTTTGACTCATTGGCCCGGTATGTCCCCGCTGTGGTGGCCAATATGGAGGATAAAGTGCACCGTTATGTCACCGGACTCGATGAGTATTTAGCGGAGGGATGCACAACTGTAGCTCTTCAGCCGGCCATGGACATTGCCCGCATCCAGGCCTATGCGCAGCAGGCTGAGGAACGTAGAGGTCGACGGAATAACCAAGATCGCGAGAAGAGGCGGTGACAGAGAGTCCTCTGGTGACCTTCGAGGCGGAACAACCTCGGCGAAGCTAGTTATTTACCTCACCAAGGTCTGAGTGCTCCATCACGATCTTGGGGCGTTCAGAAATTCGTGAGGCGGTCGGGGCTCCTGTGTTTGAGTTTTGGGAGCAGGGACGTTAGTCAGATGGGACCACCCCTACCTCGTTGGCGTTGTGGTAGGCTCCATAGTGGGAGTGTCGTCTGGGATGGGGTTTGTTTTATATCACGGCCAGGGCCATTTTGGCGAAATTGTCCAACGAGATATCGCGGATGTAGAGACTCGGCCGGATCGATGGTGATTCATCTCCTCCTTTTGTGCCGTGCGAGGAAGGAACATGAGTAGAAACGGCATGAAGGCGATGAAGTAATAGTTCTGGTATATTCTTAACCCACAGAGACTAGTATGCATTGATGTTTTAGTGATGTGTTAGGTGTTATGTTCGGATAACTTTGTGTTATAAATGTGATTTAGAAGCCTGATTAGTGATAAGGGTAAGTCTGAGGATGAGAAAATTTTGAACCATAGAAATTATGACAATTGAAACCTAGATGTAAGACCGTCTTGGGTGAAAGATTTTCTGATGATCCTTGTCGGAAGTACATAGTATGTGGGAGTATTTTCTAGTGGTAAGTCCATGAGTGGCATAAGCGATTTCTTTTGAGAGTGGAATAGTGAAGACTATACCTGTGCGTGCGTTTGGAGACTTAGAAGGAACATTCGGACGAATGTTTCTAAGGGGAGAATGTTACACCAGTAAATTCTAGGAGTTAAGATAAGAACTTACCAAGGAAGATAAGTTTTGAGAGTCGATAGATAAGTTGACAAACATGTGTTGGACGGATTTTTAGTTTACCTTGGAGTGTTGTACCCCAGTTGTTAAGAGTTTCGAGGTGTTTAAAAGCCTAATGTGTAGTTCGTTCAATCTAGATCCCAACGCAACAAACCGTTAAATCGATAGGACATGAGTCAAAAGTTATGGAAGTTTCAAGTTTGCAGCGCAGCGCAGCGGCGGTTTCAGTGGTGCTGAGCCGCGGCGGACGCGAGGGCGCGCGCCGGTTGTTCTGGGGGTCCGCGGGGGTTTCAGCGCCGCGACGCCGAATGCGAGGCGCGCGAATCTGGAACATTTTCTGGAGTGGAGCCGCGGCGCGTGGGCGCGCGCGCCAAGGCGGGATTTTTCGCGATAAAAGGCTGAAATCAGGAGATATTTTGTTAAAAACCTATGGGAGGGTGACAAGTGTCCCTCCCATCCTTTTTGACCATATTAGGGCCTATTTTAGGGCCAAGTCTTGGGAGACTTGGCTATTTTCATTTCAAAACCCTTCCATGGAAAACCCTCTCCCTTCTCTCTAGTTTTTGGAAGAAAACCTAGCTTTAGAGGAGATTGTTGGAGCGGCGGCAAGAAGAAAAAGTGTGGGTAAACTTGTGGGTAACGCTGGTGGGCGATTTTTGACGGAAAGAGGTGGAAGAAAGAGGGGCTTTTGTGGGCTATTCCTTAAGGTAAAAGTTTCCCCTTTCTCTTGGTTATGAGCCTAAGGCTGTTTTATTTTAGTAGTATAGATGTGAGCCTGAGGCTGTTATATTGTAGTAGTATAGAGTTGAGCCTGAGGCTGTTTTATATTGTATAGATTTGGATCTGTTGTCTTGTTAAAAACTGAAATGGGCATGTTAGCCTTAAGATTGTAACTTCAATTGGTTTTCTAATTGGGACGTCGCATGTTGTAAAGGGAGATTGTAATTGTTAAAGATGTCTAGGGCTAGATATCATGTTAGGCCTAAGAACTTGGATTGGAAAGAATTGAAAGGGATTAAGAATTGGTTTATGGTTGGCCAAGTATGGCATGGAAAGTATTGGGTTATTTTGTATTATTGTGGGGCGTTTGTTATTGAATTCGACCTTGAAAGAGGTGGCAAGTTAGTAGAAACAAAGGAAGTGTCGTCCAAATTGTCGTAGGATTTAGGGACTTTGCACTTAGTTTATTCTACGTTCGAAGCTAGAGATTGATAGACGTTTTATGACCCTTATAGGATTGAAGTACTACGTGTAGCATATTCCTCTTAAGGAGATAGTCGTGGAGCATTTTGCTTATCGTCGAATCGTCGCGAGGTATGTGATTCTTCCTATCCTCTTCAGCATGACTATTTGTGAAATATATAGTGCGGTAGACGCACGTGTGTTAAAGGAATTAAAATTTCCCTTTTGTGCCTTGACTTGATATGAAGTGTAAGGGTCTTGATTGTTTGAAGAAAAGAGTAGGAAAATCTTATTCGTTAGTAATAAGTGCTTGGTTGTTAAAGAATAAGCCCTCTTGATCTCATAAGGGCTTATAGTTGAAATTGGTTGGGTTAAAACATAAAGTGTTATAACGGCTTTATGGGAAGTTGGTTATAACCACTTTATGTAAGTAAAAGAATGTTTTGTTGATTTCAAAGGACAAGTGATTTGACTTAAATGGTGTCAAAAAGTGTGAAACCAAATTCGTGAGAAATGAATACTTGGTTTTTAAAAGAATAATGTTACAAATTTCGGAAATGGGAATAATGATCGAACAAGCCAATGCAGCGTCGATAAAGGAAAGAAGTAATGACATTAATCATATTAAAACCGAGAAACCTCCATCTGCATAGAAGCTAAGATAAGACAAAATGGCATTACATTTCCTAGATCATGGCTGCTCTAATGAGAATTATTGAAATCAAGTTCTGATTTTCCTAAAAGTTTCAAAGTAAGGAACTCGTTTTCTAATAGAACAGAGACTTAAGAATTTGAAGTATTTTGGGTTTAAAAAGAAAGGCATGATTTTGTCTTGACTTGTTTTATTAATCATGAAGTGTTGTAATAGCTTATTGGGAAGTTAGTTATAACGACTTTATGGAAAATAAAGAAATGGACTCATTATTGGATTTTAGAATGGTAACTTGATTTTGGAAAAAAAGGAAGTAACTCGTTTTCAAATATTGAACTCCTTGTGATGGAAAAACATAAGTGACTTGTTTATAAAAGGTAGGAGTACCTTGATCCTAAAGGGGTTAAGTACTTGGGTTTTAAATGGTATACTTGATGTTGTGTTAAGAAGTATTTATAGTACCTTGAGTTGTGTGTACTAGCCTATGCTTGTTGTGGTAGCCTTTGTTGTGCAAGTGTTTGGTTGTGTGCTACCGAGTCTCTCGATGGAGGGCCGACTATCTGGTTGATTGATGGACATCTCGACGTTGGTAGCCCACGGTATGCTTCCATCAGACGATCCTCTTGGACACGCCGTGTCACGACCAACCGCCCGGATCGGTGT
This sequence comes from Przewalskia tangutica, assembly GCA_029844215.1. Lineage (NCBI taxonomy): Eukaryota > Viridiplantae > Streptophyta > Magnoliopsida > Solanales > Solanaceae > Przewalskia > Przewalskia tangutica. The sequence goes on from CM056727.1 coordinate 75,992,343, forward strand.
TACCCCGCACCCTAGTGACCCAACATCGAGTAATCAGTGAACATAAACGATACAAGACATATTATGAAATATGAAACAATAATATGAGAAGAACTTGCCTTTCGCATATGTATAAATGACAACTTTTAACATGAGCAGTTTAATCCTTTTTACAAACCACGCCCACAGTGATTACTGACTCTAAGAAATGATACGACAACAATGGCGGGACAGGGCCCCGCCATACCCCTGAATGTAAACACCTACAACAACAGGGGACTATACCACTGATAAGCCTCCGGAGAAACGGAGCTTTCCCAAATGCTGAACTGTGACCCTAAGAGCGAGGATCAACGACTGGTGTACCTCAACCTGCGGCATGAACGCAGGGCGAGGTCGATAACAGTGCAGTATGTGAAACTAAAAATACGTAAATGAAATCATAATAGTCTATAAAGCGAGAGACATGAATGATAAGCAAACTACGATCCACAACCAATAGCGATCATGTCAAGTCGGGGACTCACGCCTCAAAGTTATCACAATAAAACCGTGACGGCAAGTGCGAAGGCATAGCCGACTACTAAGACCCAGTACCAAAAATACCACAAAGCGTATCCCGAGGTCTTTCTAGACCGCACCACATGATCGAAGCCGCCACTCGCCCGCAATATCAATGCGCGTCTATTCTGGAACTCTCGCGACTCGCATAGGTCACACGCGGACCGCGTGAGGTATTCCTCGAATCATGGTCCTGCATCACGCGAGGTATACCGCGCATCGGCGCAACAACCTCGGTATCCGCCTAGGCTCCGCAACCCGCATAGTCTCAAAAGACCACATAGTCTCAACGGACCGCATAGGAATCCCCGCATCGGGCTAAACACCGGAATGATCAAATCTCGAGCTACCGCGACTCGCATAGTCACGAGGACCGCATAGCCGTAAACCCGCATCGGGTGGCAAGCCCTCGGTATAATAAGTCAGGGTATGTGATACAATAACGATAACGCTTAACGTTTAACAACGTAAGCACAACAGGAGTGACCCCCTCACATAATAATCACAAGATACTAACACACGTAGCATCCTAACATACTTACTTATCAAGTCAACAAGAAAGTATTACAAGGCTATCACAAACCAATACAATCAAGTTATTCACACAAGGTACTTTCTACTAACAAGTTGGTACCTATCCCCAAAGCACTTCATACATTAAATCTTTACAAGATCGTTTCACAAAAACCACACAATACAAGTAGTATATGAACATAGAGTGATTATCTTTTTAAAGTAAATCAATTACTTCTCTTTGTAAAATCAAGTAGCAACATTCTTTTCCAATGTTTAAGTTTGCCTAATTTCCAATGTTCAAGTTTCTCATTTTAGAACGGTTTCGTAGTTCATAATCTTATTCATTTAAGAATATAATTCTCCTTTAAACAATCTGAGAAACCTAAGCCTTACATGTGAGTAGGATATTCTTGTTTATAACAATCTTATTACGTGACCATGATCTAGGAAATATCATTTTGTCTCATCTTAGTTTCTATGCAGATGGAAGTTTCTACCGTTTTAATAATACTTAATTATTCCAAACATTTCCTTTTATTAACGCTGCAGTGGTTTGTCGTTACACATTCTGATTTCCGAAATCAGTAAAACATTCTTAAGCCGTTATACCTAACTTCCCATAAAGCTAGTATAACTCTTAAGTTTTCAAAAACCAAATATTACTTCTTCTTTCAAAATGATTCAAAAATCTTTTGAAATACTTCAAGTTCTTTATTAACACATAACAAGCCAGTTATAGTTCAAATCAGTTACCTTTTAAAAACCACATGTATTTTCTTACCAACATAAAGTTGTTATAACCAACTTCCCATAAAGCCGTTATAACACTTTATGTTTTACACCAATCAAATACGTTCAACACATGTACGTCTACCGTACTACATATTTCACACATATCATGCTAGAAGAGATAGGAAGAGGTTCACATACCTCGCGACGAGTATCGACTAATAGCAAAACGCTCCAAGTACATCCAACCGTCGGCTACTCCTTAAGCCAAGTAGATCGCGCCACACGTAGTACTACAACCTATAAGGCCACAAGGCGCTTATTAACATTTAGATCCCATCGTAGAACATTCTACAGAAAATTCAAGACACCTCCCCAACAACAGCGTAAATCTCCTCCTCTATCGAGGCCGGCTACCAAGCCAACCAGGGGGGGGTTATACATCTAACCCTAACGGGTACAATTTTACTCCACGGTACTACTACACAAGTCTACTGTAATACAGTTCAGTACTCTTCTTTAAATTCAGGCTTAAGTCGCAAGACATTGCCGTAAGTATTATTCGAGCTTAAGCGTGAGGCATCACGATAACTACGCTCAATTCTATATATAGTATACTTCAACTATATATTCTAACAATATGCAAATTCCAATTACAATAGAGGGACAAGATATTTACCTCGATAAGCCCATAATTATCCGAGTTAAAGTCGATCCTGGGCAATCGTTTAGCTCCAACTCCGTGCGCTCCAACCCGCTCCAAACTACCCTTAGAAGTTCTAACCAACTTCTACATACAACTCCAACTAACCATGGAGATTTTCCTAGGGTTTCGGTTTGGTGACTGACGGTAAGTATAATAGTATTTCTGGGCTTTTCATATAGGTATAACCTTAGAATACAACAAGGTATTTGGCTAAGGTAATTTGGGGATTTTAACAATACTTTTGAGGGTATTTCTATCAAGAGGGTGGGGGGTATTATACGAAAACAACTAGGCTAGGGGTACCCACGCCACACCACAGGGGAGGGAGGCTCTCGCCACAAGGGCCTATCTAGGGAGGGGGCTCTTGGGCGAGAGTCAAACAAGAGGGAGGGAGGATTTCTAAGACTTAGAACATTTTAGGATGAATAAGTCTTCCAAAGGGTGGTATTTATAGGCCTAGCAAAGGCCAACCAATGGCCAAGATCTTGCCAAGTGCAAGGCAAGTGTAGGCCAAGATCTTGCCAAGTGCACCTTATCCATCTACCACAAAATATCCTACCAACCCTTGACCAACAATGGCCAATTCGTCCACCTCTTTACCGCCCAACGTGCTCGATGGGAGGTGACAAGTGTCGCCTCTCGTTGGCCCAAAAATGTTTCGCCTCTCGGAAAAATCCGCAAAAATTAAAAAGACATAGCGAAAATTCCCTACGAAAGTCGTGGAAAGCGTTTAGTCGAAAAACGACTCTAAGCGGGTGTTGTGAACAAAATTAATTCGCCAAGCCTTAGTACAAGTTTCAAATTTTCTACGTCGCCCTACGCATACTACTGGAAATACGGGTATAACATTCTCCTCCTTAGAAACATTCGTCCCGAATGTTCCTTCTAAGTCTCAAAACAAACGTGCGCCAGTATAGTCTTCACTACCATACTTACGAAACAATCCTGCCACAATGGCCACAGAAACAACTGCGCAAGATACTTACATCCAAGTCCACGAGGAAATCACCTCTATCATCACCACAAACACCTCTCTCCGGGGTCTAAAATATACTTCTTCCACACAAAAGAAATGGTCACATCAATGCTCGCCATACATGCTCGCTTCTCTCTTTACTCGTCGTAGATACCACTTTGTCACTTTGTCGCGAGCCTCGCTCCGACGACCCAACAAATGGTACCGGGCTGCTTGCGATCCCGTAGGATGTCGTACCCTTGAACTCTTACCACATTTCTGATACTGCTTCAGTCTCCAAAACTCGGGGTTATCATTTTCAACTTGGTTATCATTAGCTGGGAAAACTCTGGATGGATCTCTGATTTCCATCTCGAACATAACACGAACGACTGGACGCACTGCCTCCTAAGTCGGACGGCAAACGCTAACATATAGGCAACCTGGCCTATTCTTCACATGAACTTACAAAGGCCCAAAACAACTCGGGCTAAGTTTCCTCTGTTTTTCCAAAGCTCGTCACACCCAATCCGGGGTGGTACTTTCAAGAAGACCGACCGTCCACCTGCTCTCTAAGCGTCGTCGCCGATTATCCGCACGATTTCCTCCGAGCTGCCAGAACTTCTTCTAGACAAGCTTTACACTATCCACAGTCTGCTGGAACAAGCCTGAACCAACTGTCTGAACCTTGCCAACATCGAACCAATCGACCGGCATCTCACACATCCGCCCCTACAAGGCTTCATAAGGCGACATCCGAACACTGAAATGGTAGCTCAAACACTCCTTCAACAGAAGACAACAATTCTCGCAACTATCCCTGAAATCCAAACACTGGCCCGAGGGCGAATGTGATTCTGAGACTCACTTGAGTTCTTAACACATGCTTGGTAAAACTTCCCGAAACAAAAACAGCCGTAACCTGGGCTCCACTGTCTGCCATAAGGTAAAGGTAGGCACCCCGTGCAACCTTACAACCTCTTCTGATAAATCAACACTGCCGAGTGAACGGTCCCGACCGAAGAACACGATGGGCTGCCCCCATCGGCCCGACCACTGGTCGAACGCATCCACGAACTCGTACGCTGGTTAACTAAACTTGGGCCTAACACCCTCGTAACCCTAACACAAGGCGGGACCACCACAAACTGACCCCACCACCAAACCTACCGCGGGTTGACCCGCAACGGGGCCCCAACCCGACCCGGCAACACGCAAAATACTAGCTCCCCGATCCGGAACAATCTCACTAAACACGTTACGAAAACCTAGCGGTCTTCTTAGCTCAACTACCCCCTTTCATTTCACACTACTTAGGGACCTATCCCAAACGTAGCTCACGTGCACTATGCACTCCAATAAGGATCAAACACAACACTACACCTTTACATCGAGATGGCCTTACCTCTAAGGTCTCTACGTATAAAACTCTAAGGTTCACACTTTTCTATCCCCCAAATCTTACTTGGTTAGCTAACCAAGATTTCTAATCACAACATTAACACTCTGCTATCAAAACATAGCACTTATGATATACCCATCTTATCACACATACTGAACTCTAGAGGGTTAAAGATCTATCTGTAACTACTGTTTCATTCCCCTTAGTCGTTCTAATCAAACCTGCCCCGTAGGGCGCATAGCTAAGGAAGATGACAAACTACCCACCGATCCTGAAGGCTAAGTCCTCCCGCAAGGACACTCTTTCGACAACAGACCCTGACGGTCATAGGTACAACACGTACCAACTAAAAGACGACATTCCCTGGGATGACGCCTGCCACATTGTGAACACTGAGAAAAACTGAATCCGGATGGCTGGAACCTACGTGTAGCTGTGAACCGGAAGCTCTGGAGCTCTGACCAACTCCCGCATACCCCGAACGTCCTGAAATTCGTGGAGGACCTCGCTGCACTGGTGGATGTGCATAATCTAATCTGCTGGTGAGGCGACTCGCCTCGAAAGTTACCAAAGGACCTTGCTGCCCTGGCCCTCTTCTGTTGTCCTTCGTTAACCCGTCGATCTCTATGTTTCTCGGCCTGCTGCGCATAAGCCCGTACACAGGCCATGCTCAAGCCTAACTGAAGGATTACTCTTGCACACCCTTCTCTTAGGTAGTCATCAAGACTCGCGATACATCGGTATACTCTCTGGTAGCCAAATCCATAGCTAATGCAGGTTGCCTCTTTGCAATCCATACTCTCTATTCCTGGTCGTGGAACTGAAGGTTCAAATATCATGGCCGCAGTAGGAACTGCCGTCGCCGTTCTTAAACTCTGCTGGGCTAGTGACGTCGCAGAAATCCCCGAATGAAGCATTACCCTAGGTAATGATTGGCTGTGCCCACGTAACCCTCTCGAACTCTACTCGCGGCTCCGCCGCTTGCCCTCACGGGCGGGTTGCCTACGCGGAGGCATAATGATAAGGAAAGAATTTCATCGAGGGTCCAACTTACAACTCACTCTAAGGCACGATCTCGAGTGAGAAGAATAGAAACCAATCCTAAATATCCTATAGCCTCACGATTATTGGCGTGGTGCACAACACACCGATAATCAAGACTCTCTCGGATACGATGCGTAGACACTTTCCGAGGATTAATCGCGCTCGATACCACTTTTGTCACGACCAAATGGCCCGTGGATCGGTGCCTTACCCGCACCCTAGTGACCCAACATCGTAGTAATCGGAACATAAAGCGATACAAGACATATTATGAAATATGAAACAATAATATGAGAAGAACTTGCCTTCGGCATATGTATAAATGACAACTTTTAACATGAGCAGTTTAATCCTTTTACAAACCACGCCACAACAGTACTCTGCACCTCTAAGAAATGATACGACAACAATGGCGGACAGGCCCGCCATACCTGAATGTAAACACTTACAACAACAGGACTATACCATGATAAGCCTCGGAGAAGCGGAGCTTTCCCAATCTTTGAATCGTGACCCTAAGAGCGAGGATCAACGATCGGTGTACCTCAACTGCGGCATGAACGCACTTCGAAGGAGGTCGATAACAGTGCAGAGTATGTGAAACTAAAAATACGTAAATGAAATCATAATAGTCTATAAAGCGGAGACATGAATGATAAGCAAACTACGATCCACAACCAATAGCGAATATGTCAAGTCGGGGACTCACGCCTCAAAGTTATCACAATAAAACCGTGACGGGCAAGTGCGAAGGCATGGCCGACTACTAAGACCAGCACAAAAATACCACAAAGCGTATCCCGAGGTCTTTCTAGACCGCACCACGATCGGCCGGCCACTCGCCCGCAATATCAATGTCGCGTCTATTCTGGAACTCTCGCAGCTCCGCATAGGTCACACACGGACCCGCATGAGGTATTCCTCGAATCATGGTCCCAGACCGCCTGAGGTATACCCCGCATCGAAGGCAGCCAACCCTCGGTATCTGCCTAGGCTCCCGCAACCCGCATAGTCTCAAAAGACCGCATAGTCTCAACAGACCGCATAGGGAATCCCCCGCATCAGGCTAAACACCCGGAATGATCAAATCCTGGAGCTACCGCACTCCGCATAGTCACGAGGACCGCATAGGCGAAAGACCGCGTCAAGGGTGGCAAGCCCTCGGTATAATAAGTCAAGGGGGTATGTGATACAATAACAGTACAACGGGCTTAACGTTTAACAACGTAAGCACAACAGGAGTGACCCCCTCACATAATAATCACAAGATACTAACACACGTAGCATCCTAACATACTTACTTATCAAGTCAACAAGAAAGTATTACAAGGCTATCACAAACCAATACAATCAAGTTATTCACACAAGGTACTTTCTACTAACAAGTTCGGGTACCTATCCCCAAAGCACTTCATACATTAAATCTTTACAAGATACGTTACTTCACAAAAAACCACACAATACCAGTAGTATATGAACATAGAGTGATTATCTTTTTAAAGTAAATCAATTACTTCTCTTTGTAAAATCAAGTAGCAACATTCTTTTCCAATGTTTAAGTTTGCCTAATTTCCAATGTTCAAGTTTCTCATTTTAGAACGGTTTCGTAGTTCATAATCTTATTCATTTAAGAATATAATTCTCCTTTAAACAATCTGAGAAACCTAAGCCTTACATGTGAGTAGGATATTCTTGTTTATAACAATCTTATTACAGCAGCCATGATCTAGGAAATATCATTTTGTCTCATCTTAGTTTCTATGCAGATGGAAGTTTCTACTGGTTTTAATAATACTTAATTATTCCAAACATTTCCTTTTATTAACGCTGCAGTGGTTTGTCGTTACACATTCTGATTTCCGAAATCAGTAAAACATTCTTAAGCCGTTATACCTAACTTCCCATAAAGCTAGTATAACTCTTAAGTTTTCAAAAACCAAATATTACTTCTTCTTTCAAAATGATTCAAAAATCTTTTGAAATACTTCAAGTTCTTTATTAACACATAACAAGCCAGTTATAGTTCAAATCAGTTACCTTTTAAAAACCACATGTATTTTCTTACCAACATAAAGCTGTTATAACCAACTTCCCATAAAGCCGTTATAACACTTTATGTTTTACACCAATCAAATACGTTCAGCACATGTACGTCTACCGTACTACATATTTCACACATATCATGCTAGAAGAGATAGGAAGAGGTTCACATACCTCGCGACGAGTATCGACTAATAGCAAAACGCTCCAAGTACATCCAACCGTCGGCTACTCCTTAAGCCAAGTAGATCGCGCCACACGTAGTACTTCAACCTATAAGGCCACAAGGCGCTTATTAACATTTAGATCCCATCGTAGAACATTCTACAGAAAATTCGGCAGCACCTCCCCCCCCCGCAACAGCGTAAATCTCCTCCTCTATCGAGGCCGGCTACCAAGCCAACCAGGGGGGGGTTATACATCTAACCCTAACGGGTACAATTCTACTCCACGGTACTACTACACAAGTCTACTGTAATACAGCCCTATGTAATTCTGATTCGACTCTTCTTTAAATTGGGCTTAAGTCGCAAGACATTGCGTAAGTATTATTCAGCTTAAGCGTGAGGCATTGCCGATAACTCCTCTAAGTTCTATATATAGTATACTTCAAGTATATATTCTATCAATATGCAAATTCCATTTACTATAGAGGACAAGATTTTTACGTCGATAAGCCCATAATTATCCGAGTTAAAGTCGATCCTGGGCAATCGTTTAGCTCCACTCCGTGCGCTCCAACCCGCTCCAAACTACCCTTAGAAGTTCTAACCAACTTCTACATACAACTCCAACTAACCATGGAGATTTTCCTAGGGTTTCGGTTTGGTATTGACGGTAAGTATAATAGTATTTACGGGCGTTTCGGATAGGTATAACCTTAGAATACCACACGGTATATGGCTAAGGTAATTTGGGCAGTATAACAATACTTTTGAGGGTATTTCTATCAAGAGGGGGGGTATTATACGAAAACAACTAGGCTAGGGGGGGGTACCCACACCACAAAGGGGAGGGAGGCTCCGGCCACAAGGGCCTATCTAGGGAGGGCTCTTGGGCGAGTCAAACAAGAGGAGGAGGATTTCTAAGACTTAGAACATTTTAGGATGACTAAGTCTTCCAAAGGGGTGGGTATTTATAGGCCTAGCAAAGGCCAACCAATGGCCAAGATCTTGCCAAGTGCAAGGCAAGTGTAGGGCCAAGATCTTGCCAAGTGCACCTTATCCATCTACCACAAAATATCCTACCAACCCCTTGACCAACAATGGCCAATTCGTCCACCTCTTTTACTGTAACGTGCTCCAATGGGAGGGTGACAAGTGTCGCCCTCGTTGGCAAAAATGTTTCGTCTCGGAAAAATCCGCAAAATTAAAAAAGACATAGCGGAAATTCCCTACGAAGTGTGAAAACGTTTCATCGAAAAACGACTCTAAACGGGTGTTGTGAACAAAATTAATTCGGCCAAGCCTTAGTACAAGTTTCAAATTTTCTACGTACGTCCTTACGTACATACTCTGGAAATACGGGGTATAACATGCTGACACGTTGGGTTGCCCACGGGTATGCTTCCATTAGGAGTGTTATCTGGTTAGTTGTTTGGACATACTGACACGTTGGGTAGCCCACGGGTATGCTTCCACTGTGAGTATCATCTTGTTATTTCCTCTGGGCATACTGACACGTTGGATGGTCCACGGGTATGGGCCCACTAGGATGGTTCCATGGCCATGCTTATACCGAGGTGAGATCTTGGGGCATGCGCCGTTGTGCGAGTTAAACTCGGGTTGTATTTGAGTGATGACTTTACGGCGTGAGTCCACGATTTGGCGTGGATTATGTGTTGTATCGTAGTTTGGTTATCATACATGTCTCCGCTTTATATAGACTATTATGATTTCATTTACTGATTTTTCTGATTTCACATACTTGGTACTGTTATCGACCTCCTTCGGGGTTGCGTTCATCCGCGAGTTGAGGTACATAGCTTGCTGATCCACTCTCTTAGGATCGCCGTTCGGTTCTCGGAAAGCTCCATATCTCCGGAAGCTTGTCCTGTGGTACGGTTCCCTGAAGTAGTAGACTTTTGTTTATTCAGGGGCATGGCGGGGCCCTGTCCCGTCATTATGGTTTCAAAATATTAAGTGCAGTATTTGTTGTGGGCGGTTGTAAGGATATAGCTCAAGTTTTAATTTTATGTACAAAAAGGTAACCGTTGGGTTAGCCTGCTTTCTTATTTCACTGTTTTATATGTTTAAGTTTTTATTTCCGCTGGTTTTCTCTGATGTTGTATCACTAGGGTGCCCGGGGTAAGGCACCAGTCACGGGCCCGGGTTCGGGTCGTGACAGAGACAAAATGATATTACATTTCCTAGATCATGGCTGCTGTTATAAGATTGTTATAAACAAGAATAACCTACTCACATATAAGGCATATGTTTCTCAAATTGTTTTAAAGGAAAATTACATCATTTAAGTGATTAATACTATGAACTACGAAACCTTTCGAAAATGAGAAACTTGAGTAATTGAAATTAGGCAAACTTGAACGTTTGGAAAAGAATGTTGTTACTTGATTTTACTAAGAGTAGTGTTTTGATTTACTTCAAAAGATAGTCACTCTATTTTTATACTACGGGTATTGTGTGACTTTTGAGAAAGAAGCAGATCTTTTAAAGAGTTAATGTATGAAGTACTTTGGGGATAAAAACCCGATCTTGTTAATCATATAGTAGAAAGTACCTTGTGTGAATAAACTTGATTGTGTGATAGCCTTGCAAATACTTTCTTGTTGGTTTGATAAGTAAATATGTTAGGATGCTACGTGTGTTAGTATCTTGTGATGTTTGTGTAAAGGGGTTTTCCTCGATCGCGCTTATGTTGTTCAACGATCAGCCGTTATGTTGGTATTGTACCACTCACCTTGACATGATCCCGGGGGTTAAGATGCCCTCCGATGCGGGGTATATCTCAGGCGGTCTGGGACCATGATTCGAGAATACCTCATGCGGGTCCAGGGGACCTATGCGGAGCTACGAGAGTTCCAGGTTAGTGTGCGGCCTTTGTGGTCATGCGGTCTATGTGGCCATGCGGACTGCGAGTCCAGGACGATGCCGGGGAGTAGCTACCCTCGATGCGAGGAATACCTCATGCGGGCCTATGAGGTTGGCCTATGCGGAGCTGCGGGAAGTTCCAGGGCTAGACGCGCACATTTGATACTGCGGGCGTGTGGCCAGCTTCGATCATGTGGCGGTCTAGACAGATCTTATGATACAGTTTATGAACTTGTTAGTACTGTGGGTGTTAGTTGTTACACCCCGTAAATTCAAGAAGATAAGATAAGAACATACCAAGGGATATCGGATTAGGAAGTTGAAAGACAAGTTGCCAAACATGTGTTGGACGGATTTTGAGTCTACCTTGGAGTGTTGTACCCCAGTTGTTAAGAATTTCGAGGTGTTTAATAAGCCTAGTGTGTAGTCCGTTAAATCTAGTTCCCAACGCAACAAACCGTTCGTCGATAGGACATCGGAGTCAAAAGTTATGGAAGTTTCAAGTTTGGTGCGCAGAAGCGGCAGCGATTTTGGTTCAGAGTGCAGCGCGCGATACGAATGCCGCGGCGCCGGTTGTACTGGGAGTCCACGGGGGTTGCAGAGCCGCGGCGCCGGAATGCTGGAAATTCTCAGAAGAGGAAGCGCCGCGGCGCCGGCGGCGGGGCCGCGGCGCCAAGGCGGGATTTTTGACGCGGTAAGGGGCGAAAAACAGGGGATATTTTTGATAAAAGGCCTATGGGAGGGTGACAAGTGTCCCTCCCATCTTTTTGACCAAAGGAGGGTCTTATTTTAGGGCCAAGTCTTCAAGACTTGACCATTTGCAAGGGTTTCCTAAGAAAAATCCCTCACCTCTCTCTCAAATTGATGAACCCCGGTGAGATTTTTGGAAGGGTTTCAAGAAGGAAAAGTGTTGGCAAGCTTGTAGAGGGTTCGTGTGGGTAAATTTGAAGTGAAGAAGATTTCGGAAAGAGGGCTTCTTGAGGTAAAATCTTCTCCTTCTTGTATAAATGAAGTTTTCAAGTTTTAGTAGTCAAGAAATGAGCCTGAGGCTGTTATGTTAAAGTTTGAAAGATTTGAATCTTGTTGTCTTGTTAAAAACCGAGAAGGGGGCTTGTTAGCCACTCATGCTGTAATCAATTCATTGTTAGCTAAAAATCGTTGCATGTTATAAATAGGAGGGTATGTAATTGGTTATGACTTATATAACATGTTGGAATAACGAGATTGGATTAGAAAGGAATTGATAGGAAAGTGATATGGTAGCCGAATGGGGCTTGGAATTATTGGGTTGTTTTGTATTATTGTGGGGCGGAATTTTACACGTATTGTAAGGCGTGTAATCCCCTTTGTTGGTTGTGGTTTGGAGCCTTAAATGTGGCTTGTTGGTTATTGTATTCGGCCTTGAAAAAGGTGGCAAAGTGAGTAGAAACAAAGGAAGTGCTGCCCGATTTTTCCGTAGAATTAGAGACCGTATACTTAGTATTATTCTACGTTAGAGGCTAGAAGTTGATAGTCTTGTTGTGACCATTCTAGGTTGACACTTCTACGTACGGCGTATTCGGCTTAGCTTGTGGATTTTAGCCGAAAAGGTATGTGAACTATCTCCTCTTCTAGCATGATTCCTTAAGATTAAGAAAGTATGTTCTACTCCTTAAATGATCCATTCCTTGTTTGTATTTGGATTGCCTAGAATAGAATTTGTTCTATGTACTTCCTTGATTGTACTTTGATGTTTAAATTGTAAGTTGTAAAATCCATTTTCTTAGTGAAGTTTGGATTTTAAAAAGTGAAAGTGTTTTACTTAAAGTACATAGAGTCTTGAAAAGGAAGTGGTTTCCAAATCATTTGGGCTAGTGCCTTAGTCCCAAAATCCTAAAGGTCATTATAATGACTTTAGGGGAGTCAAATGAGTGATTTACTTAATTGTTTTAAAAGAAGAGAAATGACATGATTTAAGAGAAGTAACTTGTTTTAAAGGAGTGAGTTACTTGAGGTTTAAAAGTAGAAGGAACTTGTTTTCTATATATTAAGAGACTTAAAGTGTTTTGAAAGTTAAGAACTTGATTTGCAAGTATGTGATACTTGGTTTTAATAGTATAAGTCTCTTGGTTATAAAAGGAATGGATATGTCTAAAACCATAAAGGGTTATAACGGCTTTATGGGAAGTTGGTTATAACGGCTTTATGGAAGGTTTAGAAAGTTGACTATTTTGATTAAAGGGCATAAGTTGCCTAGATTGTGAAAATTTGAAGTTACTTGATTTCAAGCCTTGAAATGAGTTTTCTAAACGTGTAGTAACTTACTTTGAAAAATAGACATGCCTTGATACTACGGGTGTTAGTATCTTGAGATTTTACATAAAAAGGAGTCTTTTGAAAAGAATGTACGTACGTAGTACTTTGGCTTGATTAATTTAGAATTATTCTAAGTGTGCCTTGATAAGTACTTTGACTTGATTAATTGAGAATAATTCTATGTGTGCCCTGATTAGTACTTTGGCTTGATAAATTGAGAATTTGTCTAAGTGTGCCTTGATTAGTACTTTGGCTTGATAAATTGAGAATTTGTCTAAGTGTGCCTTGATTAGTACTTTGGCTTGATAAATTGAGGATTTGTCTAAGTGTGCCTTGATAAGTACTTTGGCTTGATTAATTGAGAATTAGTCTAAGTGTGCCCTGATAAGTACCTTGGCTTGATTAATTGAGAATTATTCTAAGTGTGCCTTGGTAAGGACTTTGGCTTGTTAATTGAGGATTTGCCTATGTGTGCTGGAAATAGCCGGTTGTGTGCTATTGGTATATCAGTCGTTCCGGGGTCATTCCCCGGGGTTGTGGCATTGCATATTTCCGTGGATTTGCTACCCACGATGCGAGGAATACCTCATGCGAGTCCGTAGGGCTCATGCGGGTGAAATAGTCCCATGCGGGCGGGTCCAGCCTATGCGAGGAATACCTCATGCGAGTCCGTAAGGGCTTATGCGGGTGAAATAGTCCCATGCGAGGAATACCTCACGCGGGTCCACGTGACCTATGCGGGTGAAATAGTCCCAGGAAAAGGATTGCTAAATGATACTGCGGGCGGGTGGTCCTGCTTTGATCGTGAGCTTCCTATTTTATATTGTAAGGATACTACTGTTTACTCTCATTGTTAGTAAGGCACAGTGTGTTGTAATTTGATTATCATATATGTCCCCGGATTTGTTTGTGTTACCGTATGGTCATGCTTTTACGATGTGGGATTCCGGGGCATGAGACCACGAGGTATTTAGGACACAGGTGGGGCTTGGTGTTCATGTATCCTTATTGGTGTTATTATATCATGGACTGCCGGCAGTGAGGAAGGATTCCACGGGCATGAATGATGTTATGGGCGTGAGACCCATGGTTATATTTGAGTAATGACTTTGAGGGCTTGCGTCCCTGACTTGATATGACTGCTTATGTGTTATGTACTGTAGGTTGGCTATCATACATGTCTCCTGTTTTGTTAGACTGTTATGATTTTATTACAGTACTTACTGTTCACATACTTGGTACATTCTTCGTACTGACCTCCTTCGGGGGGCTGCGTTCATGCCGCAGGTTCAGGTACGCTGTTTGGTGATCGGCAGGTGTAGGACCCTGCTCAGAGTTTTTGGATAGCTCCTTCTGTTCGGGAGTTATCTTTTTGGTATAAGTCCTTCGATGAGCTTTTATGCGATTATGGATGCTGCGGGGCCTTGTCCCGTCATATTTCAGTAAAACTCTTAGAGGTCTGTATTCATATGTGGGATTGGACTCATGTACGGTGTAGTGTCTTTTGTTATGTATATATGGCAGCCTTGTCGGCTTTGCCCTTGCACGTACGGTTGTTTTAAAAGAAAAAAAAATGAGGTGTTATTTAATTTCCGCTGTTTACTTGTATTGTCAAGGTAGAAGGGTGCCCAGGTAGGGCACCAGTCACGGGCCCGGGGTTCGGGGTGTGACATTAGTAGTCGGCTATGCCTTCGTACTTACCCAGTACAGTTTTATTATGACACAGGTGGGACCTGGTGTTCATGTGTATTCCTTGGTACTTTTATATCATAGACTGCCGACAGTGAGGAAGGTATTCCACGAGCATGATTGATGTTGTGGGCGTGATACCCATAGTTATATTTGAGTGATGACTTTGAGGGCGTGAGTCCCTGACTTGACATGATCGCTATTTATCAGGAATCGTAGTTTGGTTATCATACATGTCTCTGCTTTATATAGATCGCTATGATTTCATTTCTGATTTTAAGTTTCACATACTTGGTACCGACCTCCTTCTCGGGCTGCGTCATGCCGCATGTAGAGGTACACCGTTGTTGATCCTCGCCATGTGGTCACAGTCATTCGTTTGGAAGTTCCGTTTCTCCGGAGGCTTATCTTGGTATAGTCCCCTATTGTTGTAGGTGCTTACATTCAGGGGTATGATGGGGCCCTGTCCCGTCGTTGTTGTCATATCATTCGTAGAGGTCTGTAGTACTGTTGTGGGCAGGGTTGTAATGGGATGTAACTGTTCGGATCTAAGTTTTTATATATATATATATATGCCGAAAGGCAACTTTTCTTCAGATAAACATGTGTTTCTTGCATTATTTCATGTTGTGTTTTATGTTCCGCTGATTTCTCTGATGTTGTATCACTAGGGTGCCCGGGGTAAGGCACCAGTCACGGGCCCGGGTTCGGGTCGTGACACTATGTACCTCAACCTGCGGCATGAACGCAACCCCCCCGAAGGAGGTCAGTACGAAATATGTACCAAGTATGTGAAACTGAAAATACTGTAATGAAATCATAACAGTCTATATAAAGCTGGAGACATGTATGATAACAAAAAATAATAGTACACTGTGCCTTGCCAAAGTGAAAGTAATGCAAGTCAATTTTACCTTTTTAAGACTATTTCAACAAATGAACAATAGTCACACCGGGCTACGGACGCAAGCCCTCAAATATCATAGCGTGCCCGTGGAATCCCCCATCACTGCCGACAGCCATAAGTGTAAAATATAACCATGTGACGCGCCCGTGGCATCCCACCTCACTGTCGGCGTACACATATACAATGCATATATATATATGTATATATCTCCTGCCCGTGGAATCCCACATCATCGCTGACCTTTTAAGTGTAACATAGAACTACGTACGCGCCTGTGGCATCCCACCTCACACTACACACACACACACACATATATATATATATATATATATATATATATATATATATATATATATATATATATAAATATATATATATATATATATATATATATATATATATATATCTCATGCCCGTGGAATCCTCATCTCTGCATGACTTCATGGAGAGCTAATCCATGGAGTAATAATCGTATATAACATGCCCGTGGAATCCCTCATCTCGGGTACATGTATTCATGGAGAGCTAATCCATGGAGTAATAATACATAACATGGTCGCATGCCCCAGAATCCCTCATTGTATAAGCATGGCCATGGGGTAATAATCATATATAACATGCCCGTGGAATCCCTCATCTCGGGTACATGTCTTCATGGGGAGCTAGTCCATGGAGTAATAATCGTACATAACATGGTCGCATGCCCCGAAATCCCTCATCGTATAAGCATGGCCATGGGGTGATAAAATAAATCCGGGAATCTAACCCGCCTCCTGGTTGCATGCCCCGGAATCCCACATCGTATAAGCATGTCCAAGGAGTAATAAAAACAATCCGGGAATCTAACCCGCATCCTGGTCGCATGCCCCGGAATCTCACATCGTATAAGCATGTCCAAGGATCAATCATAATGGAAGCATACCCGTGGAATCCCACATCACCGTCGGTACGTCCAAGTAAACCTACAACAAGACAGCCGGCCCTCCAACTGAGAGTCGCGGCAGCGTAAAAATATAATACTTACACTCAAAGGCTATCACCAGCACACATAGGCAAGTTCATAAAATCTGTAGACTTTCATTTTATATACTCAAGGCACTTTCTTATTACATAAAAATCCGAGAATTTAACCCAAAGTACTACATACTTCCATTCTTTTTAAAAGACTCATTTTCATATAAAATCCCAAGATACTAACACCCGTAGTATCAAGGCTTGTTTACATTTCACATAAGTCACTATACTTTTAGAAATACATTTCTCGGCTTCTAAATCAAGTGACCCTTACTTTAAAACTTAAGAAAGTGATACCTTTAAATCAAATTGCCCTTCCTTATTTCAAGTCATTCTTTGTTTACATTACTAGAGAAAACCATTCTCTTAACCTTCCATAAAGTTATTATAACCAACCTCCCATAGCCGTTATACTAACTTTATGCCTTAGACTAATTCATTCTTTTTATAACCAAAAGACTTATACTTTCAAATCAAGTTACATAACTTTTAAAATACATCAAGTCTCTTAACTTTAGAATATCAAGTTTCTTAACTTAGAATTTCAAGTCTCTTATCTTTAGAATATCAAGAAATCCATACTTTCCAAATCAAGTATTCTATACTTTTAAATCAAGTCATTTCTTCCTTTAAGAATCAAGTCCCATAACTTGAAAAATAAAGTTTCTTAACCTTTTAAGAATTCAAGGTTCATAGTCTTAAAACTTCGTACGTAAACTCTTTAAATTAAGTAACATATACTTTCATGCGTTGTAAATAGGTTATACTTGTTTATAACGATCTTATTAAAGCAATCATGATCTAGAAAATGTAATACAATTTTGTCTTATCTTAGTTTCTATGCAGATGGAGGATTCTACTCATTTTAGTTTAATTGATTGTCGATACATTTTCTTTTATTAGCGTTGCAGTGGCTTGTTCAATACTTATTCTCATTCGTGCAGTAACTTAGCAAAGTCAACTTGACTCCAAATACCTCCTAACGACTCTTACCAACATCCCCCATAAGACTTGGTAAGAACTTAGGATAACTTAGACATAACTTTCACATAGAGTAAATCAACATACATACCTCTTAACTTAGTATTGGATTATGAAGTATTGAAATTGATAATATGAGGCCCGTCAAAATTTTCGCGAGGCCCTTCGATTTTAAGATATTTTGGACAAATATCTAGATATTTTATTTAAGTGGGAATTTTGGCCAATATGAGAGTGACATGTGTCTCATCCACTTGTATTGCAAAGGGAAATATCTATATAGAGGAGTAGAGAGCAAGACTTAGCATTTCATTATATCATTTTAACAATATCTCATCTTCCAAGCTTTGTCTTCTCTTGCCTTGAATTTCGAAAATCCCAAAAACAATTCCAAGAACAAGAATTGATTATTTTCCAAGATTAAGAATACTAATCTAGTCTTAAGCCAACTTAACTCTCCAATAATCTCCAAAAACCTTCTTGGCCGAGAGTTGTGGGTTGAAACCCTAGGCTTGTTCATCAACTTTTTGGAGGTAAAATAAGAAGGAAAGACGGTTATAAGCTTGTAATGGATACATGTGTGTGATTGGAACTTGAAGAATAGGAGCTAAGACAAAACTATGGACCGACTTTAAGTGGACTGTTTTGGGCATATTTAAGGTAATGATTCCTCCTCCTCTTGAAGTAATTGGATATTACATGTTGTAGTAATTAATAGATGAATTTGTGATTAATAAGAATGAAGAATAAGAAGTGTAGGGGC
Source organism: Przewalskia tangutica (assembly GCA_029844215.1). NCBI lineage: Eukaryota > Viridiplantae > Streptophyta > Magnoliopsida > Solanales > Solanaceae > Przewalskia > Przewalskia tangutica. The sequence goes on from CM056727.1 coordinate 76,010,974, forward strand.
AGTTTTGGTGAAGTGGTCGAGAGTTGACAGTTTTTCGGGACATTGGTTTTGTTGGTTATTGTTGTTGTTAACTTCACTTATTGCATGTTATAATGAAGTAATCTTGTTGTTAATAAATTGATATGACTTGTATAAAAGTATTGGAACTTGAATTAGATTTAAAAGGGTTACGAAAAGGGTTATTGTGTTAGGGTTGTTTTGGCCGAGACTTGTGAAAACTGTTGGATATTGTTGTGCAGTTTTAGGGACTGTTTTGTGGCGTTAGAATTCTGGAAATTCAGCCACCAATATTCATGTTTAAATGTAGTAATTGCTAGTGAAAGTGCTAAGGGATTAAGGGTGTAGAAATGCGATGAAATGCCTCACATTTTACCCTTGTCGTTGTTGGATTGTGGGCTGATTTTTGTGGATACGTAATTAAGAGGTTGTTTTGGCGTGAGAAATAGGTGTGTGAATCACCTTGGTTGCTGTTTTGTTGTGCCCTTAATTGGTGCCTTGGTTATTGTTGAAATTGGTCTTCTTGAAATGTGGAAAAGTATGTATAAACAGGGGAAGTGCTGCCCAACTTTTTGTAGGAAAACAGAACCATTACTTGGTATTAACCTACACTAGAAAGCATGAATTTAATAGACGTGTTATTGTCATTATAGGTTGAAGTACTACTTGAGACGCAATCTTGTTGTCAAGTTGGTAGAGCCTGTAAGGTATGTGAACTCTTCCTTTTTTTCCTTGAGCATGAACTTTATAAAATGAGTGTACGGTGGACGTACGTGTTTTAAATGAATCTAGATTCCATGTGGTACATGAGGTGGTAGTGACTTGATTTTAAAAAGTATACTTGACTTGATTTTAAAAGTGTAAGTTACTTGATTTAAAAGTGAAAGTGCCTTGATGCTACAAGTGTTAGTGTTTTGGGTTTTATAAAAAGGAAGGCATAATATTTCCTTGGTTATTCTAAAATGGAAGGCATGGTATTGTCTTGGTTTTTCTAAAAAGAAAGACATGGTATTGTCTTGGTTTTTATAAAAAGGAAGTCATGGTATTGCCTTGGTTTTTTTAAAAAGGAAGGCATGGTATTGTCTTGTTTTTTCTAAAAAGGAAGGCATGGTATTGCCTTGGTTATTCTAAAAAGGAATGCATGGTATTGTGTTGGTTTTTCTAAAAAGGAAGGCATGGTATTGCCTTGGTTATTCTAAAAAGGAAGGCATGGTATTGCCTTGGTTATTCTAAAAAGGAAGGCATGGTATTGCCTTGGTTTTTCTAAAAAGGAAGGCATGGTATTGTCTTGGTTTTTCTAAAAAGGAAGGCATGGTATTGCCTTGGTTTTTCTAAAAAGGAAGGCATGGTATTGCCTTGGTTTTTCTAAAAAGGAAGGCATGGTATTGCCTTGGTTTTTCTAAAATGGAAAGCATGGTATTGTCTTGGTTTTTCTAAAAAGGAAGGCACGATATTGTCTTGGTTATTCTAAAATGAAAGGTATGATAGTGCCTTGGGTTTTCTAAAAGGAATGTATGATAGTGCCTTGGTGTTTCCTAAAATGAAAGATGTGATAGTGCCTTGGTTTTTCTACAATGAAAGTTCATTCTATTTGTTCAAATGAGAGTAAACAATGATTTAACTTGCATACGGTTGCTCATGATAGCTATTCGTGCAAGTGTTATATTTCCACATCACCGCGTCCCTCACTAGACGTACGACATCATTATATATATATTTCATGGATTAGCTCCCATAACGTGAGTAGGTATACTCATTGCTGGTCTAAAGGGCTCATGCGGGTTCAACTCCCATGATATTATTCCGTGGACTAGCTCTCCATGATGCGGGTATCGCGTATAGATACTCATTGCGGGTCTACAAGATCCATGCGGGTTCGAGTCTCATGCGGGTGAAACAGTCCCATAAATATTCCATGGACTAGCTCTCCATGATTCAGGTATATATACTAATGCGGGTCTACAAGATCCATGTGGGTTCGAGTCCCATGCGGGTGAAATAGTCCCATGAATAGGATATACATAATGATCCTAAGGACAGGCGTCCCTGACTTTGACATGACTTTCATATTTTGAAATGGTACGATTGATTTCATATGTTGAAATGGTACACTTGATTTCATATTTTGAAATGATATTTTGAAAAGATACAGTTGACTCTCATTACTCTCATTTTTCATAAGGCACAGTTGTACTGGTAGTTTGATTATCATACTTGGCTCCTGTTATCTTTTGGATTGTTATGATCTCATTTATAGTACTTATTTTTTCACATACGTGGTACTGACTCCCTTTCCTCAGGGGGCTGCGTTTCATGTCGCATGTGTAGGTACACAGTTTGTTGATCCTCGGTCTTAGGATCTCTACTCAGTTTTTGAGGAAGCACCATTATTTCGGAGGCTTGTCCTTTTGGTATGAATCCCTGTTATTGTAGGCTTATGTACATTCAGGGGTACGGCGGGGCCTTGTCCCGTCATAGTTTATTGTCCAAACTCTAAGAGGTCTGTATTCATATGTGGGATGGACTTGCGGGAGTTATATATACGGTTGGCCATTTGTACTACTGTATTGTCAGGTTATTCCCCTTTATATATAGCGGCAGTCTCATCGGCTTGCCTTGTTTCTACGCCTATGTCTTGTATGGGATATGAGGGTATAAGAGGGGGTGCCCAGGTAGGGCACCAGTCGCGGGCCCGGGGTTCGGGTCGTGACAAAAGTGGTATCAGAGCAGTTAGTCCTCGGAATGTCTACAGACCGTGTCTAGTAGAGTCTTAGGTATGAGTATGTGTGCACCATACTTATAGATAGGAGGATACAGGATATTTAGGATTTGGTTTCTATTTCTTCTAGCTCTGAGATCGTGCAGTAGAGCTGTGTTAATAGGATGATCCCTCTCTAACGTATTATTGTGTTTCATCTATGTCTCCGAAGAGGGCAACAGTGGCCCAGAAGGGCAAATCAGCAGGAGGAGCTGCTAGCCAGACTCAAAGAGTTACTAAGGCACAGGCCCAGTCGATGCCTGAGGGTGTGCGTCAGACGACTAGTTCTGTTACGCCGCCGTCACGAAAAAGAACATATCCAATGAGTCTAATTGCAATGGTATAAGATATAAGCAACAAGGAATAGATACGCGCAAGGTAAACGACAGAACCATGTACTAACCGGACCGAATGAAGAGGTCTCATGTACAATCTCTGACCCAAAAATCTGTCTCTCTCCTACTTCATCCCTGCGTAGGGGAGTCTTGCACTTGCGTCCATAGAGTTCCTCTAAAGGTAGAGGAGCTTAGAGCAGCAACATCTCAAGAGGCTTCGACACTTGAGCCTTCAGTTCCTCAGCCAGGGGCAGAGGATAGGGACATGAGGGATACAGTCCAGCTGCTGGCTAGAATAGTAGCAGGACAGACTTACAGACAGGAGCCGGTAGTTAACCCCAGAGCAGATAGTTTGAGGGTCCGGGACTTCTTGAGCTGTAGTCCGCCAGAGTTTTACGGGTTGAGGCCCGAGGATGATCCTCAGGAGTTCATCCGCCAGATACAACGAACGATGAGGGTGATTAAGGCTTCGGAGACCGAGTCGGTCATATTGGCTTCATACCGGTTGCGTGATGTAGCAGTTAACTGGTTTGAGTCGTGGGAGCTGTCCAGGGGCGAGGGTTCTCCTCCAGCTGTGTGGGATAAGTTTACGGAGGCCTTCTTTGACCACTTCTTGCCTCTTGAGATGAGGAGCGCCAGAGTTGACAGGTTCTTGACCTTGAGGCAGAGTGGAAGGACTATTAGAGAGTACAGCCTGGAGTTTGACTCATTGGCTCGGTACGCACCCACTATAGTAACGGACATGGCAGACAGGGTGCACCGCTACGTGATGTGGCTAGACCACTATCAGATTGATGGGTGCATGGATGTAGCTCTTCATCCGAGCATGGATATTGCTTGTATCCAGGCGTATGCACAGGGAGTTGAGGAGCAACATAGATGGAGACAACCAGATAAAGGTCATGATAGGGACCAGCCTAAGAGGGCCAAAACGACTGGGTTTTTGGGTGAGTTTCGAGGCGGGCAGCCTCAACAGCAGGTGAGGTATGCATCTCAGTCAGCACAGAGTGCTCCTCCACAGTATACAGGCAGGAGGATTGACCGTCCGGGGTATTCGTGGATCGGTCAGAGTTCGAAGGCTTCGGGTTCTCAGGGGAACAGGGGTCCTAGTCAGGCGAGGCCACTTTTGCCTCGGTGTGTTCTATGTGGTAGGTCCCATTTTGGGGAGTGCCATTCTGCTCCGGGAGCATGTTATTCTTGCGGCCGTCAGGGCCATTTGAAGAGGGAGTGTCCGTACAGAGGCGACACGGGTAGTATGGCTCAGCCCACTGGATCAGTTGTTGGTTCATCACCTTCTATAGCTATACATCCCGCACGATAGCATTTCGATAAGAACGATAGAGGTGAATGAAATTATAGTTATACAGGTAATTCGACCCCTTACGTGACTATATTATTTGGTGATTAATACATGTGTTATAGTGTAGCCATGTGAGGAATCCTTGTATTTACTGAGTATATGTTGATAGGTATAGTTAAGGGAGACTATGCCGAAATGTTAATAATTTGAGACCTATTATGAACATTCGGGGACGAATATTTCTAAGGGGGGGGAAGGATGTTACACCCCTTATTTCCAAGGCAATGATATGAGAACGTACTTAAAGAAATAAGATTTGAATTTTGGAAGGAAAGAAAAATTACATTTTCTTAAGGAAAAATGTGAAGACAAAAATTATTAACTTAGAGTTTAATACTTCTAATTGAATTATGAAGTATTGGATTATGAAGTATTGAAATTGATAATATGAGGCCCGTCAAAATTTCACAATTTCGCGGGGCCCTTCGATTTTAAGATATTTTGGACAAATATCTAGTTATTTTACTTAAGGGGGAATTTTGGCCAATAGGAGAGGAATCCTTGTATTTACTGAGTATAGGTTGATAGGTATAGTTAAGGGAGACTATGCCGAAATGTTAATAGTTTGAGACATATTATGAACATTCGGGGACAAATATTTCTAAGGGGGGAAGGATGTTACACCCCTTATTTCCATGGCAATGATATGAGAACGTACTTAAAGAAATAAGATTTGAATTTTGGAAGGAAAGAAAAATTACATTTTCTTAAGGAAAATGTGAAGACAAAAATTATTAACTTAGAGTTTAATACTTCTAATTGGATTATGAAGTATTGGATTATGAAGTATTGAAATTGATAATATGAGGCCCGTCAAAATTTTCGCGGGGCCCTTCAATTTTAAGATATTTTGGACAAATATCTAGATATTTTATTTAAGTGGGAATTTTGGCCAATATGAGAGTGACATGTGTCTCATCCACTTGTATTGCAAAGGGAAATATCTATATAGAGGAGTAGAGAGAAAGACTTAGCATTTCATTATATCATTTTCACAATATCTCATCTTCCAAGCTCTGTCTTCTCTTGCCTTGAATTTCGAAAATCCCAAAAACAATTCCAAGAACAAGAATTGATTATTTTCCAAGATTAAGAATACTAATCTAGTCTTAAACCAACTTAACTCTCCAATAATCTCCAAAAACCTTCTTGGCCGAGAGTTGTGGGTTGAAACCCTAGGCTTGTTCATCAACTTTTTGGAGGTAAAATAAGAAGGAAAGACGGTTATAAGCTTGTAATGGATACATGTGTGTGATTGGAACTTGAAGAATAGGAGCTAAGACAAAACTATGGACCGACTTTAAGTGGACTGTTTTGGGCATATTTAAGGTAAGGATTCCTCCTCCTCCTCTTGAAGTAATTGGATATTACATGTTGTAGTAATTAATAGATGAATTTGTGATTAAGAAGAATGAAGAATAAGAAGTGTAGGGGCAGTTTTGGTGAAGTGGTCGAGAGTTGACAATTTTTCGGGACATTGGTTTTGTTGGTTATTGTTGTTGTTGTTAACTTCACTTATTGCATGTTATAATGAAGTAATCTTGTTGTTAATAAGTTGATATGACTTGTATAAAAGTATTGGAACTTGAATTGGATTAAAAAGGGTTACGAAAAGGGTTATTGTGTTAGGGTTGTTTTGGCCGAGACTTGTGAAAACTGTTGGATATTGTTGTGCAATTTTAGGGACTATTTTGTGGCTTTAGAATGCTGGAAATTCAGCCACCAATATGCATGTTTAAATGTAGTAATTTCTAGTGAAAGTCCTAAGGGATTAATAGTGTAGAAAGGTGATGAAAGGCCTCACATTTTACCCTTGTCGTTGTTCGATTGTGGGCTGATTTTTGTGGATACGTGATTAAGAGGCTGTTTTGGCGTGAGAAATAAGTGTGTGAATCACCTTGATTGCTGTTTTGTTGTGACCTTAATTGGTGCCTTGGTTATTGTTGAAATTGACCTTCTTGAAAGGTGGAAAAGTACGTATAAACAGGGGAAGTGCTGCCCAAATTTGTGTAGGAAAATAGAACCATTACTTGGTATTAACCTACACTAGAAAGCATGAAGTTAATAGACGTGTTATTGTCATTATAGGTTGAAGTACTACTTGAGACGCATTCTAGTTGTCAAGTTGGTAGAGCCTATAAGGTATGTGAACTCTTCCTTTTTTTCCTTGAGCATGAACTTTATAAAATGAGTGTACGGTGGACGTACGTGTTTTAAATGAATCTATATTTCATGTGGTACATGAGGTGGTAGCGACTTTGTCACGACCCGAGCCCGGGGCCACGACTAGTACCCTACTGGGGTACCCTGTCAGGTATATGTCAGAGAATAGCAGCGGAACATACATAACTTTATAAAAGGGTAAAACATCACTGGCCAGCCGATAAGGCTGCCTTCCATAAACATACTTAAACAAAGTATTTATAATACAACTGGTTCTTGTAGCCCAAAACACATACGTGACCACGCACTTAAAGATAACAATCGTATGACAGGGCCCCGCCATACCCCCTGAATGTACAAAAGTCTATAACCTCAGGGAATCATACCAAAAAGACAAAGCCTCCGGAGGGATGGAGCTTTCCAGGAAATGAACAGTGATCCTAAGAGTGCGGACCAGCAAGCTACGTATCTCGACCTGCGGCATGAACGCAGCCCCCCGAAGGAGGTCAGTACAACAGGTACCAAGTATGTGAAACTGAAAATACTGTAATGAAATCATAATAGCATATATATAAAGCAGGAGACATGTATGATAGCCAAACTACAGTACACAACATATACGCAGCCATGTCAAGTCAGGGACTCACGCCCTCTAAGTCATCACTCAAATATAACCATAGGTCTCATGCCCATAATATCAATCGTGCCCGTGGAATTCCTTCCTCACTGCCATTTCATGATATAACCACACTAAGGAGTACATGAATACTAGATCCCACCAGATCATAAGAACCGTGACGAGGCAAATACGAAGGCATAGCTACCAGATCCACCTGCATCCTCGCATCGACCGGGCAAGTACGAAAGCCGCTACCGATCCACCTGCATCAACAATACTATAATCGAAATCACGGCGACCGGCAAGTGCGATAGCCTCTACCAGATCCACCCTGCGTCACATCGCTGACCGGGGCAAGTGCGATAGCCTCTACCAGATCCACCCTGCGTCACATCGCTGACCGGGGCAAGTACGTAGGCTAACCACCAGATCCACCCTGCATCACACCACTTCGCCCTAACCCTGACCGGGGCAAGTACGAAAGCCAACTACCAGATCCACCCTGCATCACGTCTCTGACCGGGGCAAGTACGAGGGCTAACTACTAGATCCACCCTGCATCAGTAGACCTCCTAGAGAGCTAATCCATGTGATAATACTGTCAACAGGGAAACGAACCCTCATCATGGCCGCATACCCGTGGAATCCTCCATCACTGACGGTACGCCCAAATAGACTCATAACTACATGCTTTTAATTCGAATTGCAATATCATGCCTTTACGTAAACCAAGACAATTACCATGCCTTCTTTTCACGTAAACCAAGAGAATTCTTATTTAAGCAAGCCAAAGTACTATCAAGGCACACATAGAAAAAATTTCAATTAAACAAGCCAAAGTACTATGTACGTACATTCTTTTCGAAAGCCTCCTTCTTGTGTAAAATCCAAGATACTAACACCTGTAGTATCAAGGCGTGTCTATTTTTCAAAGTAAGTTACTACACCTTTAGAAAACTCATTTCAAAGCTTGAAACCAAGTAACTTCAATTTTTCACAATCTAGACAACTTGTGCTCATTAATCAAAATAGACAACTTTCATAACCTTCCATAAAGTTATTATAACCAACTTCCCATAAAGCCGTTATACTAACTTTATGCTTTAGAAATTTAAGACATCCTTATCCTTTCATAAGGCCGTTATAACTAACTTCCCATAAAGCCGTTATAACTCCTTATAAACCATTTCGTTCTTTTACTAACCAAGAGACTTATACTTCAAACAAATTCATACAATTTTCAAAATACTCCAAGCCTCTTATCCTTTAGAAAACAAGTTTCTTAACTCAAAACTTTAAGTCCCTTATCTTTTAGAATAATTCAATATTCAATACTTTCACACCAAAAGTACTCTATACTTCATTATGTCAAGAAATCCTTGTCTACCTTATTTAGGATAAACCATTCCTTAAGAACAAGCGGGTTAACTTCTTAACCCAACCAACTTAGACATTTCCTTAAAACAAGTCAAGTATAACAAAAGGATTTACTTCATTCAAAACACGTACGTCTACCATACTATATAGTTATAACTACTCATGCTCAAGAGATAAGAAAGTTTCCACATACCTCTTCGGTCAATCCACTTGCTAAGCTCAAACTACCGCAAGTAATATTTCAACCTATAATAATCATGATACGTTTGTTAACCTCTAATCTCAAAGTAGAACAATCTAATTTCAAGGCCACTAAATTCTATGGAAAATTGGGCAGCATTTCCTTTGTTTCTACTCACTTTGCCACCTTTCTCAAGGCCGAATTTATCATCAAAAACACCACATTTAAGGTTCAATCAATCCAACAATTCAAAGGGGATTACATACCCAAAATTCTGCCCATATGTTTACAATAATTCACTTAACAATTCTAAGGTAGTTTTTAGGCTACAACATGCTCATAATCTCTTCTTAACCCATTCTTCATATCCAAATCACATTTCTAGCATGCAATGACTCTAAGAGAATTATTTACTACCACAAGTCCTTTCTTCTTAACATGCAAAACTAAATCTAAAGGAAGAATCATTACCTTAAAGTTTTAGCCAAAACTTACTCCAAATATTGCTAGCTTCCTTGCCAAGAACACCATCACAACAATGCCAACAAGCTAGCTACAAGCTTCTTTTTTTTGGTTCTAACTATTCAGATTTTTCTTGGGTTTTTTAGAGAGAAGGAGAAGCTGATTTTTAGAGAGAGGAAGGTGTTTGAGAGATGACCAAGTCTACAAGACTTGGTCAATATAAGCCATGCAAGCAAAATCAGATGGGGGGGGGGGGACAATTGTCACCCTCCCATGGCCTTTTTAAAAGAGAAATCAGACTTACCTAAGTTTTTCCGCCCAAAAATCCCGCCTGCTGCGTTCGCTTCCGCGGCCAGCCGCTGAACTCTCGCGGGACTGATCTTCCCAGGCCATGGCGCTGAAACTTCAGCGACCCTACAGTACTTTAGGCGCCACGGCCCTGCCTCGGCGCATGCCTCGCGCCTCTTGTCCAAACACATTTCGACCGATCGGCTGAACTTGTAATTCTCATAACTTTCTATTCCGACGTCCTATCGACGAACGGTTGGTTGCGTTGGAATCTAGACTCAACGAACTACGCCTTAGGCCTTTGAACCACTTAGGAACTCTTAATGTACCGGGTCATAACCCGCCTTAAAGTTGACTAAAAACCCGCCCGGAATAATCCGTCAACCTATCCTTTGAAAATTTTAAGTCCTACATTCTTTCGTACGCTCTCATACGTAGGGTCAGAACTACGGGGTATAACATTCTCCCCTCCTTAGAAACATTCGTCCCCGAATGTTCTTTTGGAGCCCAACTACCATTCCTCGGTACATCCTCGTACTATATACTAATGGAACTTCATTATGCCACCTATGACCCTAAGATATCACACACGCATACCCATTCACCGTAAGTCAAACAGAAAACGAACCCAACATATGAACCATTACTACTTACTCTCCTTCACGGCCTAACAAAATTTCCCATTCGAATTTACCACTCATTCTATCACATGTACACAGTCTCAATATCCTCTGTTCATAACACTAAATCATACAACAATCCTATCATGCATACTAATCTCTAAAGGGTCAAAGATATACCTGTAATTATTGCTTCACATCCCCCTTGTCGTTCTAATCGTGATCCTGCCCTGCACGGCGCATAACAAAAGAAGGCGATGAACCAGCCACTGATCCCGAAGGCTGAATCTCTACATCCGTGCTATCTCTCGGCCTGACGTTCCTCGATAATGGCCCGCTGGCCGCATGCATAGCAATTACCCAAATTAGTACGACACTCCCATAATGGGTGTTACCACATCGGCTACACCGGTGTAGAGGTGGCTTCCGGACTAACACCCTTACTCTCCGAAAACTCGAACCTCGAGCCACGCCCGCCCCGAATCCCGAACATCCTCAAGGCGGTGGAGTACTCCGTACTGGCTGAGGAGCATAACTAGCTTCGCCGAGGCGGTCCGCTCAAAATCGCCCCGAGATCCTCGCTGCCTGCCTCTTGGGCCGGGCTCGAGCCAAGCCGCCCTCCTTTCTCGCCCTCTATCCTCGCGCATATGCTCGCATCTGGCGATATCCATACCTGGCTGAAGAGCCACTCCCAAGCACGCAGTAATCATATGACGGTCTAGCCCCATCACATAGCGATGAACTCTGTCTGCCATGTCGGCTACAATAGTGTGCGCATACCTGGCCAAAGAGTCAAACTCCAAGCTGTACTCTCTGATGGTCCTCCCATTCTGCCTCAAGGTCAAGAATCTATCCACGCGGGCTCTCCTCACCTCAGGAGGCAAGAAGTGATCCAGGAAGGCCTCTGCGAACTCCTCCCAAACCGCTGGAAGAGCACCCTCCCCTCTAGACAATTCCCATGACTCGAACCAGTTCAACGCAATATCGCGTAACCGGTAAGAAGCTAACACAATGGACTCCGTCTCCGAGGCCCTAAGCACCTGCGTAGTCCACCGCACCTGTCGAATAAACTCCTGAGGATCCTCCTCAGACCTCGAACCATAGAACTCGGGTGGATTACAACTCAGAAAGTCCTGAATCCTTAAACTGTCGGCCCTAGGGTTAGCCACCGGCCGGCGCCGCCGCCACGATGCTAGTCAACAACCTGACCGCTTCTCCGTAATCCCTATACTCGCCGCCGCGAATCCGGGGCTCGCACCAAACCTTCGAGCTACCGCCGCCTCGCCTCTAATACGCCGGTAGCTGAACTTCGCCGACCCGCCATCGCCTCGTGCATAGTTTGTGCCCGAGTCCCGTAACTCTCTGCACTCACTAGCAGCTCCTGCTGATGCCTTGCCCTTCTGGGCTCTGGTCGCCTTCCATGGAGGCATAACTGGTACATAAGAATAGGTCAGAGAGGACTCAACCTACTATGACAGCTCTACTGCACGATCTAAAAGAGAGAAGAATGGAAACCAACCCTAAATGTCCTGCTGACCGATTATAGATGTGGTGCACAACACACCGATAATCGACTCTACTAGACACGGTCAGAGACACTTTCCGAGGACTAATCGCTCGATACCACTTTTGTCACGACCGACCCCGGGCCACGACTAGTACCTCATCGGGTACCGCCGTATATGTCAGAGAATAGCAGCGGAACATACATAACTTTATAAAAGGGTAAAACATCACTGGCCAGCCGATAAGGCTGCCTTCCATAAACATACTTAAACAAAGTATTTATAATACAACTGGTTCTTGTAGCCCTAAACACATACGTGACCACGCACTTAAAGATAACAATCGTGGCGGACAGGTCCCGCCATACCCCGAATGTACAAAAGTCTATAACCTCGTGGAATCATACCAAAGACAAAGCCTCGAGGGATGGAGCTTTCAGAAATGAACGGTGATCCTAAGAGTGCGGACCAAGCTACGTATCTCGACTGCGGCATGAACGCACTTCGGGCGAGGTCAGTACAACAGGTACCAAGTATGTGAAACTGAAAATACTGTAATGAAATCATAATAGCATATATATAAAGCAAGAGACATGTATGATAGCCAAACTAAAGTACACAATATATACGCAGCCGTGTCAAGTCAGGGACTCACGCCCTCTAAGTCATCACTCAAATATAACCATAGGTCTCATGCCCATAATATCAATCGTGCCCGTGAAATTCCTTCCTCACTGCCGGCAGTCTATGATATAACCACACTAAGGAGTACACATGAATACTAGATCCCACCAGATATCAAGAACCGTGACGAGGCAAAGACGGCGCATAGCTACCAGATCCATCCTGCATCCTCAGACTGACCGGGGCAAGTACGAAAGCCAGCTACCAGATCCACCAGTACCAACAATACTATAACTGAAATCACGAAGCTGACCGGGGCAAGTGCGATAGCCTCTACCAGATCCACCTGCCACATCACGATCGGGCAAGCACGCAGCTAACCACCGATCCACCGCATCACACCACTTCGCCCTAACCCTGACCGGGGCAAGTACGAAAGCCAACTACCAGATCCACCCTGCATCACGTCTCTGACCGGGGCAAGTACGAGGGCTAACTACTAGATCCACCCTGCATCAGTAGACCTCCTGGAGAGCTAATCCATGGGATAATACTATCAACAGGGAAACGAACCCTCATCATGGCCGCATACCCGTGGAATCCTCCATCACTGACGGTACGCCCAAATAGACTCATAACTACATGCTTTTAATTCGAATTGCAATATCATGCCTTTACGTAAACCAAGACAATTACCATGTCTTCTTTTCACGTAAACCAAGAGAATTCTTATTTAAGCAAGCCAAAGTACTATCAAGGCACACATAGAAAAATTTTCAATTAAACAAGCCAAAGTACTATGTACGTACATTCTTTTCGAAAGCCTCCTTCTTGTGTAAAATCCAAGATACTAACACCCGTAGTATCAAGGCGTGTCTATTTTTCAAAGTAAGTTACTACACCTTTAGAAAACTCATTTCAAAGCTTGAAACCAAGTAACTTCAATTTTTCACAATCTAGACAACTTGTGCTCATTAATCAAAATAGACAACTTTCATAACCTTCCATAAAGTTATTATAACCAACTTCCCATAAAGCCGTTATACTAACTTTATGCTTTAGAAATTTAAGACATCCTTATCCTTTCATAAGGCCGTTATAACTAACTTCCCATAAAGCCGTTATAACTCCTTATAAACCATTTCGTTCTTTTACTAACCAAGAGACTTATACTTCAAACAAATTCATACAATTTTCAAAATACTCCAAACCTCTTATCCTTTAGAAAACAAGTTTCTTACCTCAAAACTTTAAGTCCCTTATCTTTTAGAATAATTCAATATTCAATACTTTCACACCAAAAGTACTCTATACTTCATTATGTCAAGAAATCCTTGTCTACCTTATTTAGGATAAACCATTCCTTAAGAACAAGCGGGTTAACTTCTTAACCCAACCAACTTAGACATTTCCTTAAAACAAGTCAAGTATAACAAAAGGATTTACTTCATTCAAAACACGTACGTCTACCATACTATATAGTTATAACTACTCATGCTCAAGAGATAAGAAAGTTTCCACATACCTCTTCGGTCAATCCACTTGCTAAGCTCAAACTACCGCAAGTAATATTTCAACCTATAATAATCATGATACGTTTGTTAACCTCTAATCTCAAAGTAGAACAATCTAATTTCAAGGCCACTAAATTCTATGGAAAATTGGGCAGCATTTCCTTTGTTTCTACTCACTTTGCCACCTTTCTCAAGGCCGAATTTATCATCAAAAACACCACATTTAAGGTTCAATCAATCCAACAATTCAAAGGGGATTACATACCCAAAATTCTGCCCATATGTTTACAATAATTCACTTAACAATTCTAAGGTAGTTTTTAGGCTAAAACATGCTCATAATCTCTTCTTAACCCATTCTTCATATCCAAATCACATTTCTAGCATGCAATGACTCTAAGAGCATTATTTACTACCACAAGTCCTTTCTTCTTAACATGCAAAACTAAATCTAAAGGAAGAATCATTACCTTAAAGTTTTAGCCAAAACTTACTTCAAATATTGCTAGCTTCCTTGCCAAGAACACCACCACAACAATGCCAACAAGCTAGCTACAAGCTTCTTTTTTTTGGTTCTAACTATTCAGATTTTTCTTGGGTTTTTTAGAGAGAAGGAGGAGCTGATTTTTAGAGAGAGAAAGGTGTTTGAGAGATGACCAAGTCTACAAGACTTGGTCAATATAAGTCATGCAAGCAAAATCAGATGGGGGGGGGGGGGACAATTGTCACCCTCCCATGGCCTTTTTAAAAGAGAAATTAGACTTACCTAAGTTTTTCCGCCCAAAAATCCTCGCCGGCGTTCGCTCCGGCGCCAAGGCCGCAACTCCTGCGGACCCTCGGATCTTCCGGTGCCGCGGCCCTGCTTCCCGGCGCTGAAACTTCAGTGACCCTACAGTACTTTAGGCGCCGCGGCCCTGCCTCCGGCGCCGCGGCCCTGTCGCCATTGTCCGAAACACATTTCTGACCGACTGCGCGCTGAACTTGTAATTCTCATAACTTTCTATTACGACGTCCTATCGACGAACGGTTGGTTGCGTTGGAATCTAGACTCAACGAACTACGCCTTAGGCCTTTGAACCACTTAGGAACTCTCAATGTACCGGGTCATAACCCGCCTTAAAGTTGACTAAAAATCCGCCCGGAATAATCCGTCAACCTATCCTTTGAAAATTTTAAGTCATACATTCTTTCGTACGCTCTCATACGTGGGGTCAGAACTACGGGGTATAACAGACTTGATTTTAAAAAGTATACTTGACTTGATTTTAAAAGTGTAAGTTACTTGATTTAAAAGTGCCTTGATGCTACAAGTGTTAGTGTTTTGGGTTTTCTAAAAAGGAAGGCATGGTATTGCTTTGGTTATTCTAAAAAAGAAGACATGGTATTGGCTTGGTGTTTTCTATAAAGGAAGGCATGGTATTGTCTTGGTTTTTCTAAAAAGGAAGGCATGGTATTGTCATGATTTTTCTAAAAGGAAGACATGGTATTGTCTTGGTTTTTCTAAAAAGGAAGGCATGGTATTGCCTTGGTTATTCTAAAAAGGAAGGCATGGTATTGTCTTGGTTTTTCTAAAAAGGAAGGCATGGTATTGCCTTGGTTATTCTAAAAAGGAAGGCATGGTATTGTGTTGGTTTTTCTAAAAAGGAAGGCATGGTATTGCCTTGGTTATTCTAAAAAGGAAGGCATGGTATTGCCTTGGTTTTTCTAAAAAGGAAGGCATAGTATTGCCTTGGTTATTCTAAAAGGGAAGACATGATATTGTCTTGGTTTTTCTAAAAAGGAAGGCATGGTATTGTCTTGTTTTTTCTAAAAAGGAAGGCATGGTATTGTCTTGGTTATTCTAAAATGAAAGGTATGATAGTCCCTTGGGTTTTCTAAAAGGAAAGATGTGATAATGCCTTGGTGTTTCCTAAAATGAAAGATGTGATAGTGCCTTGGTTTTTCTAAAATGATAGTTCATTCTATTTTTTCTAATGAGAGTCATAGATGATTTAACTTGCATATGGTTGCTCATGATAGCTATTCGTGCAAGTGTTATATTTCCACATCATCGCGTCCCTCACTAAAGGGCCGGCAACATTATATATATATTTCATGGATTAGCTTCCATGACGTGAGTAGGTATACTCATTGCGGGTCTAAAGGGCTCATGCGGGTTCAACTCCCATGATATTATTCTGTGGACTAGCTCTCCATGATGCGGGTATCACGTATAGATACTCATTGCGGGTTTACAAGATCCATGTAGGTTCGAGTCTCATGCGGGTGAAACAGTCCCATGAGTATTTCATGGACTAGCTCTCCATGATGCTGGTATATATACTCATTTCGGGTCTACAAGATCCATGCTGGTTCGAGTCCCATGCGGGTGAAATAGTTCCATGAATAGGATATGCATAATGATCCTGAGGACCGGCGTCCCTGACTTTGACATGACTTTCATATTTTGAAATGGTACGATTGATTTCATATGTTGAAATTGTACACTTGATTTCATATTTTGAAATGGTATTTTGAAAAGATACAGTTGACTCTCATAACTCTCATTTTTCATAAGGCACAGTTGTACTGGTAGTTTGATTATCATACTTGGCTCCTGTTATCTTTTGGATTGTTATGATCTCATTTATAGTACTTATTTTTTCACATACTTGGTACATCTTTTGTACTGACTCCCTTTCCTCGGGGGGCTGCGTTTCATGCCGCATGTGTAGGTACACAGTTTGTTGATCCTCTCTCTTAGGATCTCTACTCAGTTTTTGAGGAAGCACCATTATTTCGGAGGCTTGTCCTTTTGGTATGAATCCCTGTTATTGTAGGCTTATGTACATTCAGGTGTACGGCGGGGCCTTGTCCCGTCATAGTTTATTGTCCAAACTCTAAGAGGTCTGTATTCATATGTGGGATGGACTTGCGGGAGTTATATATACGGTTGGCCATTTATACTACTGTATTGTCGGGTTATTCCCCTTTATATATAGCGGCAGTCTCATCGGCTTGCCTTGTTGCTACATATACATTTTTTCATTTATTATTTGGCCTATGTCTTGTATGGGATCTGAGGGTATAAGAGGGGGTTCCCAGGTAGGGCACCAGTCGCGGGCCCGGGGTTCGGGTCGTGAAAATTATCTTCTATTCCAAAATCTTCTTGCATTTGATCATAATCAATATTTTGATTAGATGATGAAGAACCTATATATTTTTTACCCCTTGAACTAGATTTACGGCGCAGTACCGACGCAATACCCCTTAGCAAAGATATTATAAAATATTTAAATAATCAACAAATAATTATGACAATTTAATAAAATAATTACAGAATGAAACTAGTGTACCAAACTTCGGGATTCAGAATTCAATTGAAACTCGTAGGCTGAAGCTCGAAGTCTTGCTACTTTGCAAATTAATAATAATAATAATAATAATAATAATAATAATAATAATAATAACTTGAGAATTGATAATATAGAGAATTAAGAGAGTATGAGAGTTGAGAGAATTGTAGAAATAATTGTAAGATAAAAATGAGAAAAATGTAGAGTATTTATAGATTTTTTAAAGGATAAAAATGTAATTAACAAAAAATTAAAAAAAAAAAGTCAAACGGTCCACTGACCGTTGGCCCCTCTCCCAGCCCCAACGGTAATGTTTTTTTTTTTTTTGGGTAAATGCAAATATTATTACTAATGATGGAAAGAAAGGTGGCTACAATCAGTCATTGAGGGTTCTCAATCCTCAATGTAATATAAACAAGAAATGAAGAGGGGAGGGGTGGTCACTCAAAAGGTGCCATTACAAGAGGGGATTAAGTCATATAGAACTCTATAAGATGTTGTTTTAATCTTTGCAATGACCACCTCTGCCGGTATGCTTGTGCCTTCAAAGAGCAATGTATTTCTTGTCTTCCAAATCTCATAGACCACTATGCAAAAGGCAAGCAAGATAGATTTGGCTCGGATACCTGTCCCACGGTGGTCTTTCTTGATCCACTTAAGAGAGCTTTCAATAGTTGTCATTTCTCTTCTGATACCCAACCATTCCCTTATGCTCTTCCAAATCAAGCGGGTGTAGGGGCAAGTAAAGAAGAGGTGCTCCCTTTTCTCATTAGCACGCTTGCAGAACCCGCAAGACTTATCCTCCAAGTTTAGATAGGAAAGAGTGTCTTTTGTAGCTAACCGCTTTCTGCAAGTGAGCCAAACTGTGAAGGAGAACTTGGGAGGAATGAAGCCTTTCCAAATTTGTTACATCCAAAGCTTTTTATCTTGCGTAATGCGCAAGATATCATACACGAGGCTAGAATCAAATTTTCCGTTGGTACAACACTTTTCCAAGCCGGCAATAGCGTCGCCTTGGCTACCAAAGATAGAAACAAATTTGTCGCGGATCCCACAAACTTTTTTGAATAAGGGGGAGTCCCTAGGACGTACCTCATAATCCCAAAATGATAGGTCTCTCAAATAGTAGCTATTGATCCATTGGACCCATAAGGAATCTGCTTCAGTGTGAGTTTGCCAAATGGTCCGGGATAGCAAGGCATGGTTCCATTCTTTGATGTTCATAAGTCCCAAGCCTCCTTCGGATCGGGCACCAACAACCCTTTAATTTATTTTTATTTTTTTCCTTACCGGATCGGTTAACCGCTAAGGTTACCGGTTTCGCCAGACGCTCAACCGTCCGGTCCTACCGAATTTCTTCAGAACCGTGCGGGTTGGGGCCAAACCAACCCCCAACCCGGTAAGCCTTACCGGTCCGGACAGGATCAAATTTTATACCGGGTCGACCGGTCCGGTTCTGGGTCAACCCGGCCCCTTAGACTGGTATACTTTAGACTGCTACGGAAGGAAATTATTCAACATCTTTTTGTCTTTATTGAGATGTGAACTTTGATTTTCCATTGTATGTACCCATTTCACCCTTGGATGCCATAGGTGTAAAATTTATAAAACCACGTGTACAAAATCAGATACAATACCTAGCTTTTTAGATATTGAACTTTTAACTTTCTCTTTATAGAGAGTTTGACCGAGCACAAAACTTAGAAACCATAGTTCAAATCTATGTACAAACAAGTCATTGAGTGATATCTTCCCATTTGTAAGACTACTAGGATCTAAACATTTAATCTTAACTATGTATTTTGGTATATATTCTTAAAATTTACATCTTTAAAGCTAAACGAAAAATACTACTCCCTCCGTATCATAATAAGTGCTATTTTAGCCAAAAACAAATATTAAGTGTTAATGATGAGTTTGGGGTTATGACATTTTACCCAACATATCATTTTCAGTACTAAGTTAACAAAGAAATGTTGGAACAAATGTCATGACATTTGTACCAACATTCTAGAAAACAGTTTTGCCTTACTTCACGGAACTGAAGATTTCGTGGAATTTTTACCACGATGGTAAAGTGACTTGGAAAGGAGTTTTGGAGTTGATGACAAAAGTGGAAATACCAAGTCAAAGCCGTTGCTAAGCTTGGGGAACAAGTCCAAGAAGTTAGAGGATCTTGCTCCACAATCTTCTCCAACAAACCTTATCGGCTGCCCACCTTTTCCTCAACCTCTACAATGATTCAATGAGCTTTTCAAGGAAGACGAGGTACTATAAATAGAGAGGCTATATTGTTAGAATATTAATCAATAATATTAGTAATCTTGTATTAATGTAGGATCATAGTATATATGGTAGGTAGTAAAATAATATATTAAGAATTTATTATTAGGCATGATTTACTCTTTCACATTAATGTATATTGTGTGTATATATTGTTCCCTTATGAGATGAATACAATTGAGGAAAATCTTTTCAAAGTCTTACATGGTATCAAGAGTTTAAGAAAAAGATCCACCATAATGTTTCTCCCAATTTCGGACCTCGTCTTCTTCCTTGGCCGAAATTCCTCATTTTTTTTTCTTTAAATTTATTCTTTATCCCTCCATTGTTGAACCTTCATCTCCACCAAATATGTCTGACTCAAAATTATCCTTTCACCCTGTCCTAACTGTCTCGAATATTAAAATACATGTTTCGGTTAAATTGGAAATGGAAACCGTACATTATGCCACATGGGCGGAATTGTTTAAAATGTTGTAGGGCTCACAAAGTTCTTCATCATATCATTCCACCAAAAGATGGGAAATGGAAGGAATTAATCGATGGTGCGTGTTACTCGATGGTGCGTGTTACACCTCGTAAGTTAAGACAAGGATTAAAGAACGTCATTAAGGAAGTAGGATTCGAATTTTGGAATTAAAGTATATTTTTACATGCTAATACGGAAAGTTTTTTTAGTACTACGCATGTGACGACGAGAATTAATGCGGGTAGTGGAAATTGTTCCAATGGAGAATACGAGGCTTTATGAGATTTTCGGAAATTAAAGGGATCGGGATTTAAGATTTAGTTTACTTGAGGGGTTAATTTATGAAGACTTAAAAGGAGTGGGACTTAAGGTGGATAAATTATGAGATATGGACTAACTAATAATAAACAATTTTAGATTTCAATTTAACCCTTACAAAGTTTTCATCTTCTCATTTAAACTAAGAAGAACACACACTTCATCCATTCTCTCCTTTCTCTCCCTCTTTAGCTGATACACACCCCTATTTCTATACAAAATTGGAGCTTTCTAATTCTTTCCCCTAGAACAGGATCCTCTACAAAATTCCAAACCAAAAACACAAAAAAAGGGAAAGGAAATCGTGAAAAACAGTGGGGGTTTCGATGGACTGCCAAACAGATTTTTAGGGCCGAAAAATTTGCGTTTTGATGCAATTGTTGGGAAGAAAAACATGTGTAGATGTTGGGTAACATGGTAGAAGGATTGCATGTTATTTTGGGTTGAAAAATTGGTGCAAAACAACGAAAAACAGTGGGCAAACCGAGAGAACTGAGGCAAAAAAATCGGGATTTTGGGGCAGAATATTTAGTCCACTTTGGAGGGATATATATCCTCGTATATTAGGAGTTTTTGGGTGTTTCAAAAGCCTAAAATGAAGTTCGTCGAGTCTAGTTTCCAAAGAAACAAACCACTCGTCGATAGGACACCGTAGTAGAGAGTTATGGACGTTACAAGTTCGACTGATGAAGCAGTGACTAAAATTCGGGACTGTTTTGGGGATTTAATTAAGGTATAAAAATTCTTCAATCTATGCTATAATTGAAGTTGCATATTGTGGTAGTTGAAGTAATGGACTTGTTTTAGGAAGAAATCTTGAATTTAAACATTGCATGTGGATAATTTGAATGTTGTAGCCGATATTAGGACTAATGTTACTAATCTTGGAATTGTCGTATTCGATTATTGTGTTGTGAAATTCGTCGCTACTTGGAATGTTAATATTGGAAGAGAATCTTGTCATATAAGTTATAATTGTTCATAAAGAATTATTGGAACAAAATTGAACTCTAAGGAATTAAGAAAAGGATTGGTTTTGTAAATATTGGCCAAAGACTTGCTTGAAATTTTTGGATATTATCGCATCAAGTTAGGGGCTGATTTTGTGAAGTTTAAATGTTGGGAATTTGACTATGAACATGTATATAAGTTATGGTAATTACTAATACATGTCTTAAAGGAAGTAAAGTGTAAAAAGGGTGTTATGTTACAAATTATAGAACTTGGTTATTGTTGTTGTCATTAGAGTTGATGGATTATTTTAATATTGTTCTAATATGGACTAAGGACTGAATTAACATGAGAAATAGGTGTAGTAATCACCTGGTTTGTTGTAGTTGTGATATCGCTTAAAAATAAAAGAGAAGGAATACGTTATGATGACATAAATGAAATATCTGAGATTATTGTGGTTATATATTTGAGTTATGACTTACTGTTGGTATTGATGGCTTGGTTTGAAATTTGATGTACATATAAACAGGGGAAGTGCTGCCCAAATTCTGTAGAATAGGAAGTCGTCATTCAATTTAACTTACGTTAGGAAAGAGTTGACAGGCCTAATGTTATTATTATAGGTTGGAGTATTAGATGAGGCATATTCTAGTAGTGAGTTGGTTAGCTCGACTATAAGGTATGTGAGCGGGGCGTGACAACCGCGTCCCGGGCCGGGCAGATTCGTGCACATATATCAGGATGATTCACCGCGTCCCTCACTAGAGGGCCGGACAATTTATGTATATATATATGATGATTCCACGGACAGGCATCCGTGATGCGGGTACAGATACCCATGACAGTATATTCCACCGCGTCCCTCACCCAAGGGCCGGGCAGTTTATTCATTTATTTACATCTGATGATTTTATGACTAAGCATGCATGAGTACTGGTATGACTCTCATTCTTTTATGATACAGTTGACTCTCTACCTTACAGGACACAGTTTTGATCTTATTTACATGATTTCATGCTTACATACTCGGTACATTATTTCGTACTGACCCTCTTTTTCTCGAGGGGCTACGTTCATGCCCGCAGGTTCAGGTGTTCAGATAGGTGACCCTTCAGTTTAGGACTTCTGTACAGCAGTGGGAGAGCTTCTTTGTTCCGGAGCCAGCTATTTTGGTACAGATCTTCATCTTTCAGACTTATGCATATTTTAGGCACGACGGGGCCTTGTCCCGTCATATGTCAGTATCGTACTCTTAGAGGTCTGTAGACAGTTGTGGGTTGGACGTTTGTACCTTGTTTTGGGTTGTAATGTTGTTTTACTCTGTGTTGGGGCGTTCCCGGTTATTCCTGTTGGTATCTAGTGGCAGCCTTGTCGACTTGCTTATTTTGACTATTCCTTTATGTATATAATATTGGTTGGTGGCAGCCTAGTCGGCTAGCCTGTTTTGTTTGTTGTTCTGTTATTAATTTGACAGCCTTGTCGGCTCGCCCATTCTGGGGAGATGTTGTAAAAATAGCGTTGTGCTGCCGAAATTTCTATAGATCTCGGTATTAAATGGATTAAGAGTGACAGGTCAGTAATGACGTCCAATTAGGACGTTTAGTCGCGGCCCATCGGGTCGGGTCATGACAGAAGTGGTATCAGAGCAGTTAGTCCTCAGAGTGTCTACAGACCGTGTCTAGTAGAGTCTTGTGTATGGGTATGTTGTGCACCATACTTATACGCAGAAGGCTGCCGGACATTTAGGATTGGTTTCTACTCTTTCATCTCATAGATCGTGCAATAGAGCTATGTCAATAGGATAATCCCCCATCTTCCTAATAATTATTGTGGTTGCAGTTATGTTCCAAAAGACAACGACAGTGGATCGGAAGGGGAAAATCAGAGTAAATCGGACTTGACTTGGTGCGTCAAGCCATAAGGGAAGTGAAAGAGTTTGAGTAGAAGTATGATGACCAGATTTGGAGATACTAGGTCAACGTCAGGTAAGGTAACTATTCAGAATCTTTTACGTACCAAATAAGAGAATAAGTTAACAATTCATCACTTAAGGGATGGTATCATCAGGGATTGGAACCATGAGCAGTGTCCGAGGTTACGTATGTATACTAGAATATGTTGGAATTATGGAAAGTACGACAAGTAAGAAATGAAGTTGTTTATAATTACGATTAGTGAAGATATCCCTTTCAGACAATGAATGAGGTGTTTACTTGTGAAATAAATTGCAGTAGCCTCTATCTTACGAATTGGTACTCTGTTATGCTACGTTATCTGCTCTATAGTTACAGAGATTGAACTTTTCCTTCCAAAGATAGAAAATGAAGCTTACCTATTCCTTTCTCCTTCATACCTCTAATTAAATTTTGAGCGCTAATTGTTAGAATCTGTGACTGTTTTATGGTATACCATGTTGTTTGACTATGTGAAGGTAGGGAACTGCAAAAGAATATTGTTCCCATGTAAGAATGAGAAGGGGCTATTACTTCTGGAATAATAAGATTGATATATAAAGATGAAATCATTTTCTTACTTTGGACCGAATGTTGGGAAGAATTAGACATATGGATTAATTGAGTTTCTTTCGCAAATGACTTAGAACTTGGGAATGATGAGCATCCTATTAGTGTATAGTTGTGTCAAGCATTTTAAATATTGTAACCTCTAGAGTTCATATTTTCGGTTAAGAAGTTATTTGAAGGATTGGTAACCGAAGTATGTATTTGTGCACAGTTTCAATGCATTGGTTCACACAGAATGCTAAGATGATGTTATTTGATCTCTTGGAAGCCTCATCTCGATGAGGTAGATATTAAAAGCTATACAAAATAGTTGGAACATGGCGGGGTTACACATAGGGGTATAAATAAAAGTTCTCATATGACCTTGGTGAATGCGTTTAATGATGTGGCTCTTAAAAAGGAATTGTGGATAGATATTGGAAGGTTACATAGCAGATGCAAGGACCATAGGCAATAATGAGTGATTTCAACTGGGCATTAAAATGGAATAGAATAGTGAAGTGTCATGTCACTAAGACTGAGATAAGAGATTTTAAGCAGTAGGTAGTGGATTATGGTGAAATGAGTGGCAAGCAGGGTGTATAGCAACACTTACTAATTAAGAATGATATGATAACCTACCTACTTCTAAGGTGTCTTTCATGAAACCAGGCCTATATGAACATTATCTTGAGTTAATTAAGTGAGAAGTAGGCATAAAGACTTAGTATAAGTTAAGATACTTTAATAGGTGAAGGTTGAATCCTGATTTTCTAAGACCATAATAGAAGGATGGAAAACAGATAAGAGAGGTGCAAGATATAGATAAATCAACGAAGTGATAATAGATATTCAGTGTGATGTAGCCAAAGTGACAAATGTTGATGTAGCCAAAGACACAACTGAGTTAGTAAGTCCAACGAGAGGATAAAACAAATGTCACTTGAGGAGGCAAACGGTAATAATGCAAATAAGGAGGAACAAAGAGATACTGGGGAAGAATATGGAAATAAATAGAATAAGGAAGACGACGATGGTAAGGTGGTAGAAGTAAAACAACTCATTAAGGACCCATAATTGATAGAAGAATCAAAAGTAACTCTTACTACTAAAGAACATGTTGAAGGAGCTTTTGTAGCAGCAAAAGTTAACGAGGAGCGGAATGTCGACAAAAGTCAGGAGGTGTGTACCAATGGTAACAACTCTAATAATAGTAACGCATTGATATTAAAGGAAGATGGGACAATGATGTCCAATGTGGAGCAGAACAAGGCAGTGGAAGCGGATATGTCTATCCTAAATATATTGATCAGCAGAGAAACTTAATCAGAGATAATATGAGGGATGATTAACATGACAAACTTAAGGACTCACTGGTGAAGAAGTTACATGAACTAGGTAGATATACTATGGTATATGCAAAGAGTGATGCATTGGGAAGGTTGTCTCGACGATATGAGGGATCCTTGACTAGTTAGTGGGGATTTCAATGTTGTTATAAATGGAAGAGAGACAATATGCGGTCTTCATATATATCTGTTTGAAACTGAATTTAAATGTAGTCTTTTTAAGTAATGGAATGAAATAACTGATAATGACTATACTTTTAAGAGGTTCGATAGAATGTTGGCAAACATTTATTTTAGCTTGGTATGGAAAAGTGGAAGTTGAACATGTAATATGAACAAGTTTAGACCATGTCCCTTAGTTGTTAACTTAGGGTGGTCAATCTATGCATGTGAGTAGACCATCTAGATTCCTCATGTTTTGGACAGTATATGAAGCATTCTTTTAAGCACTAAATCAAAATTGGCACATTGTTGTTGATTGAGATGATTTCGTTTCTTTTATACCGAAACTGAAGAATGTCAGGACTGCCCTATTATTATGGAGTAAGGAAACTTTTGGAGATATTTTTAAGAAACTAAGTTTTAGGGAGGATATTGTTAGATTTAAAGAGGAGTTTTGAAGAATTTTCACTAGAAGCAAATAGAATGATTTTACAAAGAGTTAAGGCAGACTTCGAAAGAGTATGCAGAAGTTTCTGGCCATTTGATCAATAAAAGGAGAGTTCTGTTTATATGCATGATAAGACTCCTAGTAACTTGATTCATCATGTTATACCCCGTATTTCCAGAGTATGTACGTGAGGACGTACGTACAAAAGTTTAAGCCTTAAGTAGGCAAAGGGACGAAATTTGTGCACAACTTCCGAAAAGAATTGTTTTCCGACGAAACGTTTTCCAAACTTTGCGAAGGGAAAATTACGGTTACAACATTTATTATTTTTGCGGATTTTTCCGAGAGATGAAATATTTTGGACCAACAAGAGGGCGACACTTGTCACCCTCAAGTGGACGATATTGTGGGCGTTTTCTTGCACAATTTCTAGTCAAGGGTTAGGTAGGATATTTTTGTAGATATTTTGTGTAGTAGATGAGCAAGTGGGACCCACACACACTTGTCCAAATCTTGACCCTCCACTTGCCCACCACTTGTCTTAATCTTGGCCATTCTTTGGCCTATAAATACCCCCCTTAGTTGAAGACTTCTTCATCCACAAAATATTTTCTAAGTCTTGAAAACCCTTCCCCCTCTTAGTAGAAGCTCTCGTCCAAGAGCTCCCCCTCCCCCTTGAGAAGGCCCTTGGCCGAAAGTACCCCCCCGCTCTTGAGAAGTTGTTCTCGTAAAAACACCCCCCCCCCCTTGGTAGAAAAGTATTCTCCAAGTATTGTTACTATTCCAAAATACCTTGGCCCAAATACCTTGTAGTATTCCAAGGTTACCCCTATACTAAAAGCCCAGAAATGCTATTATACTTCCCTTCAGTCATAAAACGAAAACCTAAGAAAAATCTTCACAGTTGGTTGAAGTATTAAGAAGAAGTTGCGTAGAACTTCTAAGGGTTGTTTGGAGCGGGTTGGAGCGCCCAGAGTAGGAGCTAAACGTTGCTCAGGATCGACATTTAAACTTGGATAATTTTGGGCTTACCGAGGTAAATACTCTTGTCCTTCTATTGTAATTGGAAATTACATACTGTAGTAGTATAGAAATGAATATAAGATACATAGAAGGATATTACAGAAGAGAATTGAACTGAAGTCACGTCAGAATAATATTAAAGAAGAAGATTAAACTGTACCTACATAGGACTGTATTTGTAGTAGACTTGTGTAGTTTAACGGGTAGGGAAGTGCTGCCCGATTTTCCGTAGAATAGAGAACCCCCCCAGCTTAGAATATTCTACAGAGTAGTCTAGACGTTGATAGACGTATATGGCCTTTATAGGTTGAAAGTTCTGCGAGTAGCATGTTCTACTTGAAAGGTGGACAAGGCTAGCCGGGTTATAGCCGTGGAGCGTTTTGCTAATTGTCGATAATCGTCGCGAGGTATGTGATTCTTCCTATCCTCTTGAGCATGATATTTTAAAAGAATATATATAGTACGGTAGACGTACGTGTGTTAACTGAATGTGGTTTTACTGCGATGTCTTTTGACTTGAGTCTAAATAATAAGAATCTTGAAGTATTTCAAAAGAATTAAGAACCGTTTTTGAAAGAAGAGTAATACTTGGTTTTAAAAGCTTAAGAGTTATACTAGCTTTATGGGAAGTTAGGTATAACGACTTAAGAGAGATAAAAAGAATGGTTTATTGATTTTAGAAGTTAAGAGACTTGATCTTAAAAGATAAGAGACTTGACTTAATTGAATTAATATGAATTTTGTTAAAAAGTGTGAAACCTCATTTTGTTACAAAGGGAAGTGTTTTGGTTTACTTAAAAAGATAGTCACTCTATTTTTATACTACGGGTATTGTGTGACTTTTGTGAAAGAAACGGAGCTTTTAAAGAGTTAATGTATGAAGTAATTTGGGGATAAAAAAACCCGAACTTGTTAACATAAAGTAGAAAGTACCTTGTGTGAATAACTTGATTGTGTTGGTTTGTGATAGCCTTGTAATACTTTTCTTGTTGATTTGATAAGTAAACATGTTTAGGATGCTACGTGTGTTAGTATCTTGTGATGTTTGTGTAAATGGGTTTCCCTTGATTGTGCTTATGTTGTTTAACGATAAGCCGTTATGAAAGTATTGTACCACTCACCTCTTGACATGATACCGGGGGTTAAGCTGCCCTCCGATGCGGGGTATATCTCAGGCAGTCTGTGTGACTATGATTCGAGAATACCTCATGCGGGTCCAGGGGACCTATGCGGAGCTACGAGAGTTCCAGGTTAGTGTGCGACCTTTGTGGTCATGCGGTCTATGTGGCCATGCGGACTGCGAGTCCGGGCGACGCCGGAGTAGCTACCCTCGATGCGGGGAATACCTCATGCGGGCCTATGTGAGTGGCCTATGCGGAACTGCGGGAAGTTCCAGGACTAGACGCGCACATTTGATATTGCGGGCGAGTGGCCAGCTTCGATCATGTGGCGGTCTAGAAAGACCTCGTGATACAGTTTATGACCTTGTTGATGCGTGGGTTTTAGTAGTCGCCACGCCTTCGCATTTACCCCGCACGATTTTATTATGACACAGTGGGGCACGTGTTCATGTGTATTCCTTGGTGATTTTATATCATAGACTGCCGGCAGTGAGGAAGGTATTACACGGGCATGATTGATGTTGTTGGCGTGAGACCCATAGTTATGTTTGAGTGATGACTTTGAGGGCGTGAGTCCCTGACTTGACATGACTGCTTATTTATTGTGAACTGTAGTTTGGTTATCATATATGTCTCCTGCTTTATATAGACTACTATGATTTCATTTACTGATTTTCGCCACATACTGCACATTGTAATCGACCTCCTTCGGCCGCGTTCATGCCGCAGGTAGGTACACCGTTGATCCTCGCTCATGTGGTCATTCAGCGTTTGGGAAGCTCCGTTTCTCGGAGGCTTATCTTGGGTATAGTCCTGTCGTTGTAGTACTTACATTCGTGGGTATGCGGCCCTGTCCCGCCATTGTTGTTATATCATTCTTAGAGTGCTGTAGAGTAATGCAGGGCGAGTTTGTAAAAGGGATGTAATCGTTGGATTTAAGTTTTTATATATATATGCCGAAAGACAACTTTTCTCGATAATCGCTTCACACTTCACGTTATTTCATGTCTTGTCTTATATTCCATTGATTACTCGATGTATGTCTACTGGGTGTCCGGTAGGTAGTACGATCCCGGTTCGGGTCGTGACAAAAGTGGTATCGAGCGATTAATCCTCGGAAAGTGTCTAGACCGTATCTAGTAGTCTTGATTATCGGTGTTGTGCACCACACCAATAATCGTGAGGCTATAGGATATTTAGGATTGGTTTCCATTCTTCTCACTCTGAGATCGTGCTTAGAGTTGTGTTATAAGTTGGACCCCTCTAACATATTTCTTTCCCTTACCGTTATGCCTCCGCGTAAGGCAACCCGGGACCAGAAGGGCAAGGCAGCCGAGGGAGCTGCGAGTAGAGCACAGAGGGTTACGAGGGCACAAGCCCAATCATCACCTAGGGTGGTGCTTCATTCGGGGAGTTCTGCGACATCGCCAAATTTCAAAGAAAGTTTAGCACGGCGCAGCCTTCATCGCGGCCATGATATTTGAACCTTCGCCCCACGACCGCAATGTAAAGTATGGATTGCAAAGAGGCGACCCTGTTACTATCTATGGATTTGTCTACCAGAGAGTATATTATGTATCGAGTTATCACGGGTCATGATGACTATCTAAGAGAGGGTTGTGCAAGAGTAGCTCTTCAGTCAGGCTTGAGCATGGCCTGCGTACGGGCTTATGCGCAGCAGGCCGAGAAACGTAGAGATCGACAGATTAATCAAGGACAGCAGAAGAGGGCCCGATCGGCAGGATCCTTTGGTAACTTTCGAGGCAAACCGCCTCAGCAGCATATTAGATATGCACCTCTACCAGTGCAGAGTGGTCCTCCACAAGGTTCAGGACGTTCGGGGTATGCCGGAGTTGGTCAGAGCTCCAGGGCTTCCGGTTCACAGCTACACGTAGGTTCCAGCCGGATTGATTTTTCCCGGTATTCACACAGGACAGGCGTCATCCCGGGGAATGCCGTTTTTTTTTGTGCTTGTTTTACCTGCGGCCGTCAGGGCCATGTGTCGAAAGGATGTCCTAGTAGGAGGGATGCAAGTAGGAGGACTCAGCCTACCAGATCAGCTGCGGATTCAGTGGCTCGGAGGGGAAGTGATGTTAGCCAGAGGAGGCCACCCCCACCTCGGTGTGGCCGTTGTGGAAGATGTCATTGTGGGGAGTGTCGTACTCCTTCGACAGCTTGTTATGCTTGCGGCCAGCATGGCCATTTTGCGAGAACTTGTCCGACCAGAGGTGGCGCGGATGTAGAGACTCGGCCTTTAGGATCAGTGGCTAGTTCATCACCTTCCCTAGTTATGCGCCCAACAGGGCAGGATTGATTAGAACGACAGAGGGGAGTGAAGCAGTAGATACAGGTATATCCTTAACCCTCTAGAGATTAGTATGTGTGATAAGATGAGTATATCTTAAATGTTATGTTCAGATAGTATTGTGTTAATTGTAATTAGAAATCATGGTTAGTTAAAGGGTAAGATTGGGGATAAGAAAAGTGTGAGCCTTATAGTTCTATACGTGGAAACCTTAGAGGCGAGGCCATCTTGAGTAAAAGATTTATTGTTATGTTAACCTTTATCAGAGTGCATAGTACACGTGAGATATGTTTGTGTGATAAGTCCCTGAGGGGTATGAAATGAAAGAGGGTAGTTGAGCTAAGAAGACCACTAGGTTTTCGTGACTTGATTGTGAGATTGTTCCGGTTCGGGGGAACAAGAGTTTTGTGCGATAACGGGTCGGGTTGAGGAACGATCGCGGGTCAACCCGCGGCCTGTAATGTGGGCGGGTCGGTTCGGTGGTCCTCCGGTGGGGTCACGAGGGTGTTAGGCCCAAGTTTAGTTAACCATCGTACGAGTTCGTGGATGCGTTCGACCAGTAGTCGGGCCGATGAGGTCAGCCCATCTTGTCTTTTAGTCAAGATCGTTTACTCGGCAGAGGGTTATGCGAGATGTTATATCGGGAAGGTTGTAAGGCTGCACGAGGTACTTGTTTCAGCAGACTGTGGATAGGGTGAAGCTTATTCAGGAGAGGTTATTGGCAGCTCAGAGTCAACAGAAGTCGTGCGGATAATCGGCGACGACGTTGAGTTCAGCCGACTGGTCTTCTTGAAGGTACCACCCCGGAAAGGGTGTGACAAGTTTTGGAAAGCAGGGGAAACTTAGCCGAGGTACTTTGAGCGTTTTCAGATCAAGTGGAAAGTAGGCCAGGTTGCCTATAAATTAGCATTGTCGTCCGACGTAGGACGCAGTACGTCCGGTCTTTCGTGTTGCTAGGTTCGGAAAAGTATCGGAGATCCATCCAGATTGTTCCCAGTAATGATGACCAAGTTGGAGGTAGTAACCCAGAGATTTGGAAACTGAAGCAGTAACAGAAATGTGGTAAGTTATGAGAAAGAGTTCGAGTGTACGAGAAGGGTACGACGAGTAAAGGAAGAAGCGAGCATGTGTTAAGAACATAGATGTGATCATTTCTTTTGTAAAGTGAAGGTGCGAAGGGAGTATATTTTAGACCTCGGGTGGGAGCTTTTGTAGTGATGGAGGTGATTCCTCGTGGACTTGGATGTAAGTATTTGCGCGGGTGTTTTCTGTGGCCAGGTGTGGCATGATTGTTTTCGTAAGTATAGTAGTGAAGACTATACGGGCGCATGTGTGTTTTGAGACTTAGAAGGAACATTCGGGACGAATGTTTCTAAGGAGGGGAGAATGTTATACCCCGTATTTCCAGAGTATGTACGTGAGGACGTACGTACAAAAGTTTAAGCCTTAAGTAGGCAAAGGGACGAAATTTGTGCACAACTACCGAAAAGAATTGTTTTCCGACGAAACGTTTTCCAAACTTTGCGAAGGGAAAATTACGGTTACAACATTTATTATTTTTGCGGATTTTTCCGAGAGATGAAATATTTTGGACCAACAAGAGGGCGACACTTGTCACCCTCAAGTGGACGATATTGTGGGCGTTTTCTTGCACAATTTCTAGTCAAGGGTTAGGTAGGATATTTTTGTAGATATTTTGTGTAGTAGATGAGCAAGTGGGACCCACACACACTTGTCTAAATCTTGACCCTCCACTTGTCTTAATCTTGGCCATTGGTTGGCCTATAAATACCCCCCTTAGTTGAAGACTTCTTCATCCACAAAATATTTTCTAAGTCTTGAAAACCCTTCCCCCTCTTAGTAGAAGCTCTCGTCCAAGAGCTCCCCCTCCCCATTGAGAAGGCCCTTGGCCGAAAGTACCCCCCTCCCCCTCTTGAGAAGTTGTTCTCGTAAAAACACCCCCCCCCCCCCCTTGGTAGAAAAGTATTCTCCAAGTATTGTTACTATTCCAAAATACCTTGGCCCAAATACCTTGTAGTATTCCAAGGTTACCCCTATACTAAAAGCCCAGAAATGCTATTATACTTCCCTTCAGTCACAAAACGAAACCCTATTCACAGTTGGTTGAAGTATTAAGAAGAAGTTGCGTAGAACTTCTAAGGGTTTTTGGAGCGGGTTGGAGCGCCCAGAGTAGGAGCTAAACGTTGCTCAGGATCGACATTTAAACTTGGATAATTTTGGGCTTACCGAGGTAAATACTCTTGTCCTTCTATTGTAATTGGAAATTACATACTGTAGTAGTATAGAAATGAATATAAGATACATAGAAGGATATTACATAAGAGAATTGAACTGAAGTCACGTCAGAAGAATATTAAAGAAGAAGATTAAACTGTACCTACATAGGACTGTATTTGCAGTAGACTTGTGTAGTTTAACTGCAGGAAGTCACGCCCGATTTTCTCAGAGAATAGAGAACCCCCTGCTTAGAATATTCTACAGAGTAGTCTAGACGTTGATAGACGTATATGGCCTTTATAGGTTGAAAGTTCTGCGAGTAGCATGTTCTACTTGAAAGGTGGACAAGGCTAGCCGGGTTATAGCCGTGGAGCGTTTTGCTAATTGTCGATAATCGTCCTGAGGTATGTGATTCTTCCTATCCTCTTGAGCATGATATTTTAAAAGAATATATATAGTACGAGACGACGTGTTAATCGAACGTGGTTTTACTGCGCTGTCTTTTGACTTGAGTCTAAATAATAAGAATCTTGAAGTATTTCAAAAGAATTAAGAACCGTTTTTGAAAAAAGAGTAATACTTGGTTTTAAAAGCTTAAGAGTTATACTAGCTTTATGGGAAGTTAGGTATAATGACTTAAGAGAGATAAAAATAATGGTTTATTGATTTTAGAAGTTAAGAGACTTGATCTTAAAAGATAAGAGACTTGACTTAATTGAATTAACATGAATTTTGTTAAAAAGTGTGAAACCTCATTCGTGAGTGATGAGTACTTGGTTTTTAAAAGGAATAATGTTTTACTGATTTCGGAAATCAGAATAAGTATCGAACAAACCACAACAGCGCTAATAAAGGGAAATGTATTGACTAATTAAGTATTATCAAAACCAGTAGGAACCTCCATCTGCATAGAAGCTAAGATGAGACAAAATGATATTACATTTTCTAGATCATGGTTGCTTAAATAAGATTGTTATAAACAAAAATAACCTACTCACACATAAGGCATATGTTTCTCAAATTGTTTTAAAGGAGAATCATATTATTAAGTGATTAAAACTATGAACTACGAAACCTTTCGAAAATGAGAAACTTGAGCATTTGAAATTAGGCAAACTTGAACGTTTGGAAAATAATGTTGTTACTTGATTTTACAAAGGGAAGTGTTTTGGTTTACTTAAAAAGATAGTCACTCTATTTTTATACTACGGGTATTGTGTGACTTTTGTGAAAGAAACGGATCTTTTAAAGAGTTAATGTATGAAGTACTTTGGGGATAAAAAAACCCGAACTTGTTAACATAAAGTAGAAAGTACCTTGTGTGAATAACTTGATTGTGTTGGTTTGTGATAGCCTTGTAATACTTTTCTTGTTGATTTGATAAGTAAACATGTTTAGGATGCTACGTGTGTTAGTATCTTGTGATGTTTGTGTAAAGGGGTTTCCCTTGATTGTGCTTATGTTGTTTAACGATAAGCCGTTATGAAAGTATTGTACCACTCACCTCTTGACATGATATCGGGGGTTAAGATGCCCTCCGATGCGGGGTATACCTCAGGCAGTCTGTGTGACTATGATTCGAGAATACCTCATGCGGGTCCAGGGGACCTATACGGAGCTACGAGAGTTCCAGGTTAGTGTGCGGCCTTTGTGGTCATGCGGTCTACGCATGTGGCTACGCGGATCGCGAGTCGGGGACGACGCCGGGAGTAGCTACCTCGACGCGGGAATACCTCACGCGGGCCTATGAGTGGCCTATGCGAATCGCGAAGTTCGGGACTAGACGCGCACATTTGATATTGCGGGCGAGTGGCCAGCTTCGATCATGTGGCGGTCTAGAAAGACCTCGTGATACAATTTATGACCTTGTTGGTACTGTGGGTTTTAGTAGTCGGCTACGCCTTCGTACTTACCCCGTACGATTTTATTATGACACAGGTGGGGCCTGGTGTTCATGTGTATTCCTTGGTGATTTTATATCATAGACTGTCGGCAGTGAGGAAGGTATTCCACGGGCATGATTGATGTTGTGGGCGTGAGACCCATAGTTATGTTTGAGTGATGACTTTGAGGGCGTGAGTCCTTGACACGATCGCTATTTATTGTGAATCGTAGTTTGGTTATCATATATGTCTCCCGCTTTATATAGACTACTATGATTTCATTTACGATTTTCGCCACATACTTGGTAATTGTACCGACTCTTCGGGGCCGCTCATGCCGCAGTAGGTACACCAATGTTGATCCTCGCCATGTGGTCATTCAGCGTTTGGGAAGCTCCGCTTTCTCGAAGGCTTATTCGGGTATAATCACTGTCGTTGTAGGTACTTACATTCAGGTATGGCGGGCCCCGTCCCGCCATCGTGTTATATCATTCTTAGAGGTATGTAGTAATCGCAAGGGCAGAGTTTGTAAAAGGGATGTAACTGTTCGGATTTAAGTTTTTATATATATATGCCGAAAGGCAACTTTTCTCAGATAACTGTTTCACACTTTATGTTATTTCATGTCTTGTCTTATATTCCACTGATTACTCTGATGTATGTCTACTTGGGTGCCCGGGGTAAGGCACCAGTCACGGGCCCGGGTTCGGGTCGTGACACATCAAGCAAAAGGTATTACTGGTTTCCCAAGGAGAACATTTCCATTCATGTATTTAGGATATCCAGTATTTCATGTTAGTAAGAGGAAGATAGACTATGTTGAATTAATTACGAAGATTAAAGACAAGTTACAGGCTTGAGAAGAAAAATTGTTGTCACCATGAGGTAAAACAGTGTTGATTACTAGTGTGTCACAAGTGTGCCTATATACATACTGCCTGCTATAAGACTTGCAAAATGTGTGATCACAGATATACATAAAAATAGTTATAATTTTCCTCTGGTGTATAGTAAGGATGATGTTAAGGCTAAGCATTGGTTTACATGGTTAAAATGTACTTGCCTAAGGATGATAGTGGATTGGGATTCAGACCTCATTTTGGATATATTAAATGCATTGTGTAAAAAGCTATGATGGAAATCTAAGACCACCAACTCTCTATGGGTTAACTTTCTAGGGAACATGTACTTTGAAGCATTACCCTCAATATGTGCAACGGGAAGGTGATTCTCAGGCCTTGGAAATGGGTGTTGAGGTAAATGATAACATTAAACAAGGAATTTGGTGGGAAAACAAAGAGTGATTGAATTGATAATCGTACCAAATTGGTAACATTACACGATGTAATACTATCAGAGTTTTCAAGAAAGAGTGGAAGAGGTCAAAGAACTGCTACGTGGGGATTGATGAGGTTTGTCAAGGCTAAAGAAGTATCTGCCAGTTGACGTTGTCTCACATGTCACTACATACTCGGTATATACCATGTGGATAATCCTTGGAGGATAATGAGAAGTTCTAGTAAATTATTGTGTCAAGTGCATGGGATTTATTGAGATAAAGATCCTATCCTTCTGAGGTATATAGGTAAATGTTGGTACACTTGACTTGTTTAAGAATGTCTAAGTTGGTTGAGTTTGAGAATTAACTCACTTGTGTTAAAGGTTAAAGATGTCTTAGTTTCTAAAGCATAAAGTTAGTATAACAACTTTATGGGAAGTTAAAAGAATGGTTTATTCTAATAAGGTAAACAAAGATTTCTTGACTTGAAAATGTATAAAATACTTGGTTTGGAAAGTATTGATTACTTGAACTATTCTAAAGTTAAGAAACTTGATTTCTAAAGTTAAGAGACTTGAAGTATTCTGAAAGTTATGAAACTTGATTTGAACGTATATGATACTTGGTTTTAAAAGTATAAGTCTATTGATTTCAAAAAGAATGTATTTGTCTAAAACATAAAGAGTTATAACGGCTTTATGGGAAGTTAGTTATAACGGCTTTATGGAAGGTTAAGAGAGTGTCTACTTGATTTATAGGCATGAGTTTCCTAGGTTGTGAATGTAGGAAGTTACTTAGTGTCAAAGCCTTGAAATGAATTTCTAAAGGTGTAGTAACTTGTTTTGTAAAGTAGACAAGCCTTGATACTACGGGTGTTAGTATCTTGGGGTTTTTATATAAAGAGGATTCTTATTAATGGAACGGAAGTACGTAGTACTTTGGGTTAAATTCCCGGATTTCTAATTACATGTTAGTGCCTTAAGTTAATAAAATGAGAGTGCATGTTAATTAAGGCTAATAAGAAGTTAGGGGATGTCTTAACTTGCTTATGATAATTATGATAAGCCGGTGGTGCTTATATTATGTACGATAAGCCGGTGGTACTTATGTTATGTATGATAGTCGGTTGTGCTAGTGATGTATTGTTCATTACGGGGTCATTCCCCGGGCTTGTGGCATTTGCATATTCCGTGGATTTGCTCCCCACGATGCGAGGAATACCTCATGCGAGTCCGTAGGGCTCATGCGGGTGAAATAGTCCTATGCGGGGCGGACCAGTCCTATGCGAGGAGATTACCTCATGCGGGCCCATACGGCCTATGCGGGCGGATACAGTCTATGCGAGGAGATTACCTCATGCGGGTCCATACGGCCTATGCGGGTGAAATAGTCTCAGGAGTAGGATTGCTTAATGATACTATAGGCGGGTGGCCCTAATTTGATCATGAGCCTCCTATTTTTATGCAGTAAAGTATACTCTTGTTTACTCTCATTGTTAGTAAGGCACAGTGTACTGTTAATGTGGTTATCATACATGTCCCCAACTTTATTTTAGACTATTATGATTTCATTACGATTTTCTGGGCCACATACTTGGTACCTGTTGTACTGACCTCCTTCGGGGGGCTGCGTTCATGCCGCATGTAGAGTTATACAGGTTGCCGATCATCACTCTTAGGATCATTGTTCAGCTGTTGAGAAGCTCCATTACTCCGGAGGCTTATCTTTGGTTCAGATCCCTGGTATTGTCGGTTGTTGTACATTCAGGGGTATGGCGGGGCCCTGTCCCGTCACAGTTGTTATGTAAAAATTCTTAGAGGTCTGTAGTCATATCTTGTGGATTGGGTTGTAAAGAAAAAAGAGGTAACTGTTTTTTGGGTTATGTGTATACTTTTGGAAGGTGGCCTTATCGGCTAACCTGTTATTTATTTCTTTTTGAGTTGCATGTATGTTCCGCTACTATTCTCTGATGTATACCTGTAAGGGGTACCCAGGTAGGGCACCAGTCGCGGGCCCGGGGACGGGTCGTGACAAAAGTGGTATCAGAGCAGTTAGTCCTCGGAAAGTATCTACAGACCGTGTCTAGTAGAGTCTTGGTTATCGGTGTGTTGTGCACCACATCTATAACCAGTAGGCTGCAGGACATTTTGGATTGGTTTCCATTCTTCTCACTCTGAGATCGTGCGATAGAGCTATGTTGTTAGGGTCGTCTCTACCTAACGAGTTATGTTGATTGCAGCTACGAGAAAGGCAGCAGTGACCCAGGAAAGATTATGTGGATTGCATATCCAGGTTGGTAATAATTGTAGTATAGTTGGTATTATGACATACAACAATACGGAGTTATGTATGAGGGTCAGACGCATGTTGCCTAGAATGATTTTGGATTACCAAGAATTGGTAAGGACTAAATATATACCGGAAAGGTATAAAACAGTTTAATGAATTCTCATCAAAGTTTTACGTGCTAATTTGAGAAATTAGGAGATGATGAGCTGTCTGAGAAGGAAATGAACCCTTAAGAAGTTATGATTAAGGGACTTAAGGAAAGACTATATTAATAGATTAAGCTACGTAGTATGCTTAAAGAGAATTGTACGGATGAGATCCGTATGGAGTAAGTAATGGTTGTTGTGATAAAGACAACACGATTATGGTATTATGAGAAGTTATTGTACCCGTTTATGGGGGGACTGATAAGGTAGGCTTGGAGCATGGAAATTGTGAGCCTAAGAATATTGATAACCGCCGAGACCTTATGTATATAAGGCCTTCTCGGGCAATAAGATTTAATTCAGACTAAGGGTAAGAGTTAAGTACGATGGTGGGTCAGGTTGAGGACCTATTGCGGGTCGCCCCATAGCCTGAAATGGAGTGGGATCAGCTGGTAGTAGTTCCTCTACGTGACAGGGTCATGAGGGTGCAAAGCCCAAGTCTAGTTAATTGTTTTACGGGTTCGTGGACGCGTTCCACCAGAACCAGGTTGTGAGAGCCGGAAATGGCCTTATATTGTTTAGAATAGTAACTCCAAAGATTGGAGGCCAGAATCAGTATAGAGGTTATGAACGTACGCTAGACTAAGTTTGGGAGTACGGGAAGAGAACGACCAGTAAGAAAGAGAGCAACCAAGTGTAGGAGAATAGATCCTGAATCCATAAGAACCTTTCGAGGTAGCTACACCAGTGAGTGTTTGGGTTGTAGCTGAGCAGGTACATAGGGATTGCCCGGTGATGATATACGATTGGCAGACTTGATTTTAGTAAGTCTATGTGACTTGTTCGATTGAAGTAAATAGATTGATGTTGGAAGTATGTGGTACATGAATTTGAAAGCTAAGAGACGGAGATAAGAACGTACGATCATTGAAGGATTTTATGTTAAGTGCCCTTGGAGGTACTTGGAGTTGGTTTAGTGTGGCAGTCAGGGCCACGACATTCCGAATGGTTTCAGGAAAAATGCGCGAGGCAGGAATAAGATAAGTGCGAGTACTGCCTGTAGAAAAACAGAAGTCATCGTTGGTAGGTTTTGAAATTCTATACGATTATAAGGTGGCGTTTGATGACTAAGATTATGAAAAGGAGGTAAGTTGTCTCCCCTACTTAAAAGGATAGTTTTACGTATTATGGGGTTATGTGTGCCCATGTTGTTAGACGAAGGATATGAGACTGGTAAGGTCTTCAGTTTCGTCATACTATAGGTTACAATTTTAGATAACCGTGGGAA
The DNA here is from genome assembly GCA_029844215.1 of Przewalskia tangutica. Lineage (NCBI taxonomy): Eukaryota > Viridiplantae > Streptophyta > Magnoliopsida > Solanales > Solanaceae > Przewalskia > Przewalskia tangutica. The sequence goes on from CM056727.1 coordinate 76,050,168, forward strand.
AAGTATTGTGTTGGGGTAATTGAGAACGACATTAGGAAATGGTCGAAGATGTGTCTTAGGGATATAAATGCTGGTAATAAGCATAAATGGAAATGTATGACTCAGGAGCGAGGTAGAAATATTTTGGGTTAGTAATTAATATGATGAAGGGTTATGACCATAATAATAAAGAGAATGCAACTATGGTTATGTAAGTTGCACGAGATAAGATTACCCCAGACTAGTGTAAAGACCATTAGTGAATGATGGGCAGTAAGAACACCTCGAGGAAAGGTGGCAACACCTTTACTGACGAGAAGGATAGTAGGAAAATATGGGTGTCACGACCAACCTGGCCCGTGATCGTGCCTTACCGGGCACCCTAGTGATACAACATCAGAGTAATCAGCGGAAATATAAAACAATAACATGAAATAATAATCTGAGAAAAATTGCCTTTCGGCATGTATATATGAAAACTTAAATCCGAACAGTTACATCCCACTTACAACTCGCCACAACAAGCATTACTGCACTTAAGAGTGACATGACAACAATGGCGTGACAGGGCCCCGACATACCCCAGAATGTAAGCACCTAATACGACAGGGGACTATACCAATGATAATCCTCCGGAGAAACGGAGCTTCACAAACGCCGAATCGTGACTCGAGAGCTAGGATCAACGATCGGTGTACCTCAACTCGCAGATTGAACGCACTTCAAGGAGGTCAGTACAACAGGTACCAAGTATGTGAAACTGAAAATACTGAAATGAAATCATAGCAGTCTATATAAAGCAGGAGACATGTATGATAACCAAACTACAGTTCACAATAAATAAGCAGTCATGTCAAGTCAGGGACTCACGCCCTCAAAGTCATCACTCAAATATAACAATGGGTCTCACGCCCACAACATCAATCATGCCCGTGGAATACCTTCCTCACTGCCGGCAGTCTATGATATAAAAGCACCAAGGAATACATATGAACACCAGGTCCCACCTGTGTCATCATAAAACCGTACGGGGTAAGTACGAAGGCATAGCCGACTACTAAAACCCACAGTACAAACAGGGTCATAAACTGTATCATGAGATCTGTCTAGACCGTCACATGATCAAAGCTGGCCACTCGCCCGCAGTATCTAATGTGCGCGTCTAGCCCTGGAACTTCCCGCAGCTCCGCATAGGCCACTCCAATGGCCCGCATGAGGTATTCCCCGCATCGAGGGTAGCTACTCCCCGGCATCCGCCTGGACTCGCAGTCCGCATGGCCACATAGACCGCATGACCATATAGGCCGCACACTAACCTGGAACTCTCGTAGCTCCGCATAGGTCCCCGGGACCCGCATGAGGTATCCTCGAATCATAGTCACACAGACTGCCTGAGTATTACCCCGCATCGGAGGGCAGCTTAACCTCCGGGATCATGTCAAGGTGAGTGGTACAATACCAACATAACGACTGATAGTTAAACAACATAAGCGCGATCGAGGGAAAACCCCTTTACACAAACATCACAAGATACTAACACACGTAACATCCTAACATGTTTACTTATCAAACCAACAAGCAAGTTATTCGCACAAGATACTTTCTACTATCCGATTAACAAGATCGGGTTTTTATCCCCAAAGTACTTCATACATTAACTCTTTTAAAAGATCCGTTTCTTTCACAAAGGTCACACAATACCCGTAGTATAAAAATAGAGTGATTATCTTTTGAAGTAAACCAAAACACTTCTCTTTGTAAAATCAAGTAACAACATTCTTTTCCAAACGTTCAAGTTTGCCTAATTTCAATTACTCAAGTTTCTCATTTTCGAAAGGTTTCGTAGTTCATAGTATTAATCACTTAATGATATAATTCTCTTTGAAAGCAATTTGAGAAACGTATGTCTGATACGTGAGTAGGTTATTCTTGTTTATAACAATCTTATTAAAGCAGCCATGATCTAGGAAATGTAATATCATTTTGTCTCATCTTAGCTTCTATGCAGATGGAGGTTTCTACTGGTTATTAATAATTCTTTATTAGTCAATACATTTCCCTTTATTAGCGCTGCTGTGGTTTGTTCGACATTTATTCTGATTTCCGAAATCAGTAAAACATCATTCCTTTTGAAAACCAAAATACTCATTACTCACGAATGAGGTTTCACACTTTTTAACAAAATTCACATTAATATAATTAAGTCAAGTCTCTTATCTTTTAAGATCAAGTCTCTTAACTTCTTAAATCAATAAATCATTCTTTTTATCTCTCTTAAGCCGTTATACCTAACTTCCCATAAAGCTAGTATAACTCTTAAGCTTTTAAAACCAAGTGTTACTCTTCTTTCAAAAAGGTTTCTTAATTCTTTTGAAATACTTCAGATTTTTTTTATTCAGGCTTAAGTCAAAAGACATTGCCGTAATTATTATTCAGGCTTAAGTCAAAAGACATTGCCAAAATTATTATTCCGTTAACACACGTACGTCTACCGTACTATATATATATTCTTTTAAAATATCATGCTCAAGAGGATAGGAAGAATCACATACCTCGCGACGATTATCGACTATAAGCAAAACGCTCCACGGCTATAACCCGGCTAGCCTTGTCCACCCTTCAAGTAGTACATGCTACTTGCAGAACATTCAACCTATAAAGGTTACACAAGTCTATCAACGTCTAGACTACTCGGTAGAATAAATCTAGATACAAGTTTCTACGGAAAATTGGGCAAAGACTTCCTCACCACAAACTTCACAAGTTCATCAGAATACAAATCCTATGTAAGTACTGATTCAATTCTCTTCTTATATACTTTCCTTGTATATACCTTATACTTAATTCTTATACTTCAATAGTATATACTCAATTTACAAAAGTGAGACAAGATATTTACCTCGATAAGCCCAAAATTATCCGAGTATAAATGTCGATCCTGAGCAACGTTTAGCTCCTACTCGGCGCCCAACCCGCCTCCAAACAACCCTTAGAAGTTCTACGCAACTTCTACTTAACACTTCAACCGACTATGAAGGTTTTCCTTAGGGTTTCGGTTTGAGACAAAAGGACATAAGGTAGTATTTCCTGCTCTACGATAGAGGTAACTTTGGAATACTACAAGGTATAAGGCTAAGGTATTTGGGTATAGTAACAATACTTGGAGAGTATTTCTACTAAGAGGGGGGGTATTTATACGAGACAACACCACAAGTGGTGTGTACCTCGGCCAACCCCACTAGGAGTGGGGCACTCTCGCCAAGGGGAGGGACTTTCGCCCGGGGCCTCACAAGGGGAGGGAAGGCTAGGACGAGACCACAAGAAGAGGGGGGGAAGGATTGTTATACTTAGGAAAGTTTTTGGATGAAGAAGTCTTCAAAGTGGGGAGTGGTATTTATAGGAAATCAAGGTCCATGATCTAGCTGGCTGGGGGCAAGTGAGGCCAAGATGTGCCCAAGTGCCCCCTAGTCCCTACTCCTTAAAACCCTCACAAATATCTTACCAACTATGACTCCCTTTTCGTCCAAGATTACCGCCCCACACTCCACCAACTTGAGGGTGACAAGTGTCGCCCTCTCGTTGGTCCAAAATATTTCGTCCCTCGGAAAAATCCGCAAAAATTAAAAATGACATAGCCGGAATTTTCCCTTCGCAAGTTGTGTCAAACGTTTCATCGAAAAACGACTCTAATCGGGGGTTGTGCACAAAATAAAATCGGCCAAGCCTACTTTAAGCTTCAAACTTTTCTACGTACGTCCTTACGTACATACTCTGGAAATACGGGGTATAACATTCTCCCCTCCTTAGAAACATTCTTTCCGAATGTTCCTTCTAAGTCTCAAAACATACGTGCGCCAGTATAGTCTTCACTGCTATATGTACGAAAACAAACATGCCCCACCTGGACACAATACAACACGCGCAAATACTTACATCCAAGTCCACGAGGAAACACCTCTAGCAACACAAAAGCCCTTACCCGAGGTCTAAAATATACTTCCTTCGCACCTTCTCCTTACAAAAGAAATGATCACATCTATGCTCGCAATACATGCTCGCTTCTTCCCTTACGCTGCCGCACTTCTTCTCGTACACTCGAACTCTTTCTTACCATATCTCTGTTACTGATTCAGTTTCCAAATCTCTGGGTTACTATCTCTAACTTGGTCATCATTAACTGGGAACACTCTGGATGGATCTCCGATACTCTTCCGAACATAGCAACATGAAAGATGGGACGTACTGCCTCCTACGTCGGACGGCAAAGCTAACTTATAGGCAACCTGGCCTATTATTCACATGACCTGAAAAGGCCCAAAGTAACTCGGGCTAAGTTTCCTCTATTTTCCAAAACTCGCCACACTCCGGTGGTACCTTCAAGAAGACCCACCACAACTCAACCTGCGTCGTCGCCGATCATCCGCACGACTTCTGTTGATTCTGAGCTGTCGATAACCTCTCCTGGATAGGCTTCACCCTATCCCCATCCTGCCGAAACAAGTATGAACCCACTATCTGAACTTTGCCAACATCGAACCAATCGACCGACAACTTACACTTCCGCCCCTACGAGGCTTCGTAAGGCGATATCCGAATACTGAAATGGTAGTTATAAAAGCACTCCCTCAACAGGAGGCAACAATACTCACAACTACCCCTGAAATCCAAACACTGGCCCGAGGGCGAATGCGCTACTGAGACTCACCTGAGTTCCTAACCCTGCCTGGTAAAACTTCCAGAAAACGAAATAGCCACCACCTGGGCTTCACTGTCTGCCATAAGGTGAAAGTAGGCACCCCGTGCAGCCTTACAACCTTCCTGATAAAAACATCTCGCATAACTCACGAGTAAACACCCCGATCGAGGACAAGACGGGTGACCTCATCGCCCGACCATCGGGTCGAACGCATCTACGAACTCGCACGATGTTTAACTAAACTGGGCCTAACACCTCGTGACCTACCACCGCGACCACCACAAACCGACCCCACCATAAAACAGTCGCGGTTGACTCGCGCATGGCCTCAACCCGACCCACTCTCGCAGAAACACTTTCTCCCGATCCGTAACAATCTCACTAATCATGTTACGAAAACCTAGCGGCCTTCTTCTTAGCTCAACCGCCTCTTTCATTTCCCACAACTCAGGGACTTATATACCAATATATCTCACGTGCACTATGCACTCCGATAAGTGTCAAACACGAATGTAATCTTTTACTCAAGATTGCCTTGCCTTCAAGGTCTCCACGTATAAAGCTCTAAGGCTCACACTTTTCCTATCCCCCAATCTTCCTCGGTTTCTAACTGTGATTTCTAATCACAATTTTTCACTTATGTTATCCGAACATAATACTTAAGATATACCCATCTTACACGCACTAATCTCTGTAGAGGGTTAAGGATATACCAGATTCATCGCTTCACTCTCTTTAGTCGTTCTAATCAAACTCGCCTGCAGGCGATAGCTGGGAAGATGATGAACTGGTCACTGATCATGAAGGCTGAGTCCTCCTACTTACATCCCTCCTACTAGGACATTCTTTCGACACATGGCCCTGATGGCCGCAGGTAAAACAAGTACTAACTAAAAGACGACATTCCCCGGGATGACATCTGTCACACCGCGGAACACCGGGAAAATCAATCCGGCTGGCCGAACCTACGCAGTAGCCGGAACCGGAAGCTCGAGCTCGACCAACTCGCTTATCCCCAACGCCCCGAACTCGCGAGGACCACTGCATCTGGTGGATGTGCATAATCAATTGGCCGCGAGGCGATTCGCCGAAAGTTACCAGCGACTCATTGCTCGCCCTCTTCGCCGCCTCGTTAACCCGTCGATCTCTACGCTTGGCTCGCCGCGCATAAGCCCGCATACGTGCCATGCTCAAGCTTAACTGAAGAATTACTCTTGCACAACCCTCTCTTAGATATTCATCAAGACTCGCGGTACATCGGTATACTCTCTGGTAGCCAAATCCATAGCTAGTATCAGGGTCGCCTCTTTGCAATCTATATTCTCTGTTCTCGGTCGTGGAACTGAAGATTCAAATATCATGACCGCAGTAGGAACTGCTACCGCCGTGCTAAACTTCTGCTGGGTCTGGCGGCGTCGCCAAACTCCCCGAATGACGCACCACCCTAGGTGATGATTGGGCCTGTGCCTCAGAACCCTCTCAGGTTTCTACTCGCAGCCTCCTCACCGCCTTGCCTCTCCGGGCCCGGGTTTGCCCTACGCGGAGGCATAACGGTAAGGGAAAGAAATACGTTAGAGGGTCCAACTTATAACACAACTCTAAGGCACGATCTCAGAGTGAGAAGAATGGAAACCAATCCTAAATATACTATAGCCTCCTGATTGTTGGTGTGGTGCATAACATACCGATAATCAAGACTCTACTGGATACGGTCTGTAGATACTTTCCGAGGATTAACTGCTCTGATACCACTTTTGTCACGACCCGAACCCGGGCCCATGACTGGTGTCTTACCCCGGGCACCCTAGTGATACAACATCAGAGTAATCAGCGGAAATATAAAACAATAACATGAAATAATAATCTGAGAAAAATTGCCTTTCGGCATGTATATATGAAAACTTAAATCCGAACAGTTACATCCCACTTACAACTCTGCCCACAACAAGATTTCATGCACTTCTAAGAGTGACATGACAACAATGGCGGGACAGGGCCCCGCCATACCCCTGAATGTAAGCACCTACTACAATAGGGGACTATACCACTGATAAGCCTCCGGAGAAACGGAGCTTCCCAAACGCTGAACTGTGACCCTGAGAGCTAGGATCAACGACTGGTGTACCTCAACCTGCGGCATGAACGCAGCCAAGGAGGTCAAGATAACAGTACCAAGTAAGTGAAATCAAAATATCAGAATGAAATCATAGCAGCCTATATAAAGCAAAGAGACATGTATGATAACCAAACTACGCTCACAATAAATAAGCGATCATGTCAAGTCGTGACTCACGCCTCAAAGTCATCACTCAAATATAACAATGGGTCTCACGCCCACAACATCAATCATGCCCGTGGAATACCTTCCTCACCGCCAGCCTATGATATAAAAGCACCAAGGAATACACATGAACACCGTGTCCCACCTGTCATCATAAACCGCACGGTAAGTATGAAGGCATAGCCGACTACTAAAACCTACGCATAAACAGTGGTCATAAATCAGATTATGAGATATGTCTAGATCGTCACATGATCAAAGCCGCCACTCTCCCGCAGATGTAATGCGCGCGCCTAGCCTCGAACTTCCCGCAGCCCGCATAGCCACCCAATGGCCCGCATGAGGTATTCCCGCATCTAGGTAGCTACTCCCGATCCGCTCGACTCGCGATCCGCATGGCCACATAGACCGCATGACCATATAGGCCGCACACTAACCCGAACTCTCGTAGCCGCATAGTCCTCGGACCCGCATGAGGTATCCTCGAATCATAGTTACACAGACTGCCTGAGTATTACCCCGCATCGGAGGGCAGCTTAACCTCCGGGATCATGTCAAGGTGAGTGGTACAATACCAACATAACGGCTGATAGTTAAACAACATAAGCGCGATCGAGGGAAAACCCCTTTACACAAACATCACAAGATACTAACACACGTAGCATCCTAACATGTTTACTTATCAAACCAACAAGCAAGTTATTCGCACAAGATACTTTCTACTATCTGATTAACAAGATCGGGTTTTTATCCCCAAAGTACTTCATACATTAACTCTTTTAAAAGATTCGTTTCTTTCACAAAGGTCACACAATACCCGTAGTATAAAAATAGAGTGATTATCTTTTGAAGTAAACCAAAACACTTCTCTTTGTAAAATCAAGTAACAACATTCTTTTCCAAACGTTCAAGTTTGCCTAATTTCAATTACTTAAGTTTCTCATTTTCGAAAGGTTTCGTAGTTCATAGTATTAATCACTTAATGATATAATTCTCTTTGAAAGCAATTTGAGAAACGTATGTCTGATACGTGAGTAGGTTATTCCTGTTTATAACAATCTTATTAAAGCAGCCATGATCTAGGAAATGTAATATCATTTTGTCTCATCTTAGCTTCTACATGCGGATGGAGGTTTCTAAGTTATTAATAATTTTTATTAGTCAATACATTTCCTTTATTAGCGCTGTTGTGGTTTGTTCGACATTTATTCGATTTCAAATCAAGAAACATCATTCCTTTTGAAAACCAAAATACTCATTACTCACGAATGAGGTTTCACACTTTTTAACAAAATTCACATTAATATAATTAAGTCAAGTCTCTTATCTTTTAAGATCAAGTCTCTTAACTTCTTAAATCAATAAATCATTATTTTTATCTCTCTTAAGCCGTTATACCTAACTTCCCATAAAGCTAGTATAACTCTTAAGCTTTTAAAACCAAGTGTTACTCTTCTTTCAAAAAGGTTTCTTAATTCTTTTGAAATACTTCAGATTCTTTTTATTCAGGCTTAAGTCAAAAGACATTGCCGTAATTATTATTCAGGCTTAAGTCAAAAGACATTGCCGAAATTATTATTCAGTTAACACACGTACGTCTACCGTACTATATATATATTCTTTTAAAATATAATGCTCAAGAGGATAGGAAGAATCACATACCTCGCGACGATTATCGACTATAAGCAAAACGCTCCACGGCTATAACCCGGCTAGCCTTGTCCACCCTTCAAGTAGTACATGCTACTTGCAGAACATTCAACCTATAAAGGTTACACAAGTCTATCAACGTCTAGACTACTCGGTAGAATAAATCTAGATACAAGTTTCTACGGAAAATTGGGCAGCACTTCCCTACCCGTCAAACTTCACAAGTTCATCAGAATACAAATTCCTATGTAAGTACGCTCAATTCTCTTCTTATATACTTTCCTTGTATATACCTTATACTTAAGTCTTATACTTCAATAGTATATACTCAATTTACAAAAGTGAGACAAGATATTTACCTCGATAAGCCCAAAATTATCCGAGTATAAATGTCGATCCTGAGCAACGTTTAGTTCCTACTCGGGCGCTCCAACCCGCTCCAACAACCCTTAGAAGTTCTACGAACTTACTTAACACTTCAACCGACTATGAAGGTTTTCCTTAGGGTTTTGGTTTGAGACAAAAGGACATAAGGTAGTATTTCCGGCTCTACGATAGAGGTAACTTTGGAATACTACAAGGTATAAGGCTAAGGTATTTGGGTATAGTAACAATACTTGAGAGTATTTCTACCAAGAGGGTGTATTTATACGAGACAACACCACAAGGGAAGTGTACCCTCACCAACCCCACTCAGGAGTGGGGTACTCTGCCAAGGGGAGGGACTTTCGCTGGGGGCCTCACATGGGGAAGGGAAGGCTAGGACGAGAACACAATGAGGGGGGGGGGGGGATTTTTAGACTTAGGAAAGTTTTTGGATGAAGAAGTCTTCAAAGGGGGAGGGGTATTTATAGGGAAATCAAGGGCCATGATCTAGCCAAGTGGGGGGCAAGTGGAGGGCCAAGATGTGCCCAAGTTCCCCCTAGTCCCTACTCCTTAAAACCCTCACAAATATCTTACCAACTATGACTCCTTTCGCCCAAGATTACGCTTCACACTCCACCAACTTGAGGGTGACAAGTGTCGCTCTCGTTGGTCCAAAATATTTCATTCCTGAAAAATCTGAAAAAATAAAAAAGCACATCCCCGCAATTTTCCCTTCGCATGTTGTTTAAAACGTTTCGACGAAACACGACTCTAATCGGGGGTTGTGCACAAAATAAAATCGGCCAAGCCTACTTTAAGCTTCAACTTTTCTACGCACGCCCCACGCATATACTCGGAAATACGGTATAATAAGTGGGTAAGGGACCCCAGGACAACTTGAAATGAAATATAAAGGTAAGACGAGTAGACACTCGAACGATAAGAAAGCTTGGAAAGCCATTGGACTATGTAATACCATGAATTGAGGTTGAACACCTGACTATAAGCTTTATGAGCTGGGAGAGAATAATAGGATTACTACTTGACGAGATCAAGGAAATCTCCCCCTAAATTGTGATGGGCACGAAGTCTTAGCCATGAGACAAACAAAGGAATCGAATCTAAGTATAGTGACCAGGTTTGGTTGCAACAGAGAAATGGAAACAAAAATCATAATTGAGATTATGTCCCCGATTATTTCGGGAGTATGAGACAGGCTTCCAAGTTATTGGAAGATAAGCTGACTACATAGCTTCTAACCTCCCGAGGCCCGAGGGACTAGAGGTTAGGTTATTCGTAACACTTTGAGTGTTTGGTCGGGTCAGGCGGATGCAACACGATAAGGTAACAACCTATATTTCCCGGCAGCTACGGGAGCATGCTAGTGGAGCTCGGATTCGAGAGGTTGCCGAGTCTCCCCTCGTTGAGGAGGTGAAGAGGCGACAGAATAAGGATCCAGTTCTAGGTCGAAATTGAGATACGACTCTCCAAGAGGAGAAGAACCTGTTTGGGTAGCACCGGATAGGGTGCTGTGATATGAGGATAGATTGCATGTGCCCGATGCTGCAGGACTTGTCAGCAGGTTTTAAGGGAGGCATGCAGTGCTTACTACTCTATTTGTTCGGGGTCGACTAAGATATATCGTGACCTCAGATGTATGTATTGGTAAGATGGCCTGAAGAGGGACGTAGCAGAGTTTGTTGCTTAGTGTCCGAATTAGTAGCAGCAGTCGGGCGCGAGCACCGTGGCAAGTGGGCTATTACAGGCGATTGAGATCCCGACTTAGAAATGAGAGGTGATTAATATGGATATTGTTACAGGGTTGCATCATACTCAGAGGAAGTGCGACTCCTTATGGGTTATAGTATACAAGCTGATGAAATTAGCCCATTTTCTTCCGGTCAGGACCACTTACTCAGCTGAGGATTATGCTAGATTATATAGCAGGGAGATTGTGAGATCCGCACGGTTCCTACATTTCGATGTCGCATGATGAGCTCAGTTTACGGCTAACTTCTGGAGGTTTTCCAGAAGGTATTAGGGACACAGGTGAGTCTCAGTGTTACATTTCACCCTCAGACCGACGGACAGGCAGGGCAGGATATCCAGACACTCGAGGATAGGTTGCGGGTCTGTGTTATTGTTTTCAGGGGTAGCTGGGAGGATCATTTGCCTCTTGTTGAGTTTACGTACTATAATAGCTACAATTCCAGTATTCTGATGGCCCTGTATGAGGCTTTGTATGAAAGGAAGTGTAGATCGCTGATTGGTTTGTTCGACGTAGGCGAGGTTCAGTTAATTGGCCCAGACTTGATTCAGCGGGCTGTGGATAAGGCGAAGCTTATCCAGGAAAGATTATAATAAAGCTCAGAGTCAGCAGAAGCTTTATGCAGATAACCGACGTCGACACTTGGAGTTCAGGTTGACGTTTTAGCATAAGTATTGTTATGTGGCCATGTGTGGAAAGTGTGATTATGTTGGGTATATTCAAGGGACTATGCCAATATCCGTTTAGATGGAACCTCGAAGGAACATGCAGGGAAGAATGTTTCTAAGGAGGGGAGAATGTTACACCCCGTAATCCCAGGACACGTATATAAGAACATACGTAAGAAGTCAGGGCGTTAAGATGTTACACCCCGTAATTCCAGGACATGTTTATAAGTACATACGTAAGAACTTGTCACACCCCGAAAATCGGGCCCGTGACTGGTGCCTTACCCCGGGCACCCTAGCGATACATACATCAGAGAAAATCAGCGGAACATAAAACATGAGTCATTAAACAAGAGATATAATAAATAAACAGGCCAACCAAAACAGCTTGCCTTTCAAGATAAACATAAAACACGAGCAGCTTTAATCCTTTTACAACCCCGCCTACAACAAGATTACATGCACTTCTAAGATTTACAACGACTATGACGGGACAGGGCCCCGCCATACCCCTGAATGTACAAGAACCTACAACTCAGGGAACACATACCAAAAGATAAGCCTCCGGAGAACCGGAGCTTCCCAATGCGCTGAACGGTGATCCTAAGAGCGAGGATCCACGACCGATGTACTTACCGCGCAGATGAACGCACCCGGGCGAGGTCAAGATAACAGTACCAAGTATGTGAATCGCATAATGTCAGAATGAAATCATAACAGTCTATACAAAGCAGGAGACATGTATGATAGCCAAACTACAGCACATCACATATAACAGTTATATCAAGTCAGGGTCTCACGCCCACAACATCAATCATGCCCGTGGAATACCTTCCTCATCACGGCAATGATGATATGATAACAACAAGACAAAGAATCCAAATGGAAGCATACCCGCAGCGCTACGATCGTGTCGTGATGTCCAAAGGGAAACAATAAGACAACTTTCCAAATGGACGATACCCGCGCGCCACGATCGTGTCGCGATGTCCAAAGGGAAACAATAGACAAAGATTCCAAATGGACGATACCCGCGCGCTACGATCGTGTCGATATGTCCAAAAGGAAATCACAAGGCGATAATCAAATGGAAACATACCCGCGCGCTACGATCGCGGTCAAGATATCCAAAGCGATTAACCACAAGACCTTAACTAAAATGGAAGCATACCCGCGCTACGATCGTGTCAAGATGTCCAAAGCGATTAACAACAATAATACTATCAACGAACGCACTGCGGAATTTCTCCACACCGCAAGACGCCCAAGTAAGTTCTCAACTACCAACCGACTCTATCGAGACGCGTAACACGTAAAACACAACGCTTGTACAATAAAGGCTATCATCACAAGATAGGCAAGTTTCACAACAACAAGCATAGTAAGTTTCACACAACTCAAAGTACTTTCATTTTATGCCAAAGTCCGGTTTTTAACCCCAAAGTACTACATACGTTAAGTTCTTTTAAAAGAGATCCATTATTTTTATAAAAGTCACCCGATACGTAGTATTAGAATGACCAACCCACCTTCCTTTTCAAAATCAAGTAACAACATTCTTTTCCTAAGTTCCGCTTGCCTAGTTTCAATTACTCAAGCTTCTCATTTTCAAATGGTTTCATAGTTCCCAAACTTAATCACTTGATTCCTTTTAGAACAATTGAGTAACATATGTCATATATGTGAGTAGTTTATTCTTGTTTATAACGATCTTATTACAAAGACCATGATCTAGAAAATGTAATATCATTTTGTCTCATCTTAGCTTCTATGCAGATGGAGGTTTCTACCGGTTTTAATACAACACATCATTATTCAATACATTTTCCTTTATTAACGCTGCAGTTGGTCCTGCCGATACACATTCCGATTCCCAAATCAAGAAACATTATCCCTTTAAAACCAAGTACTCATTACTCACGAATGAGGTTTCACACAAACATCCACATTAAAACAAATAAGTTAAGTCTCTTATCTTATAAGATCAAGTCTCTTAACTTCTAACATCAAGAAACCATTTTCACTTACATAAGGTCGTTATAACTAACTTCCCATAAAGCTATTATAACACCCTATGTTTTAAACCAACCAAATCACTTAGCACACGTACGCTCACCGTACTACATAGTTCACAACAATCATGCTAGAAAAGATAGAAGAGGTTCACATACCTCGCGACGATTTATCGACAATAAGCAAAATGCTCCAAGTACTACAACCTCGCTAGCCCTTTGCACTCCTCGAGTAATACGCTACTCAAGATTTCTCACCTATAAAGGTCACAAACGTCTATTAACCCCAAAACACAAGTTTCTATCTTTCTATAGAAAATTCTAGCACCTCTTTCCCAACACAGCGTAAATCTCCTCTCTATCGAGGCCGCCACCAAGCCAACCAGTGTGGGTTTACACGCCTAACCTGGACGTGTACAATTCTACACAAGTCTATCGCAATACACCCTATGTAAATACTGATTCAGGGCTTTATTCTTCAGCTTAAGTCAAAAGACATTGCCGAATACTAAGTATAGTTCCATATATAGTATACTTCAACTATATATTCTAACAAACATGTAATTTCCAATTACAATAGAGGACAAGATAATTACCTCGACAAGCCCAAAATTATCCAAGTTATAATGTCGATCCCGAGCAAGGTTTAGCTCCACTCGTGCGCTCCAAACCACTCCAAACAACCCTTAGAAGTTCTAACTAACTTCTACTCAAATACTTCAACCAATTATGAAGATTTCCTTAGGGTTTCGGTTTGAGACTAAATAGGACCAACGGTCGTATTTCCGGCCTCTACGTAAAGAGGTATCTTTGGAATACTACAAGGTACAAGGCTATGGTCTTTTGGGCATTATAACAATACTTGGAGGAGTATTTCCATACCACACAGGGGGGGTACACCACGAGAACAACACCCTGGAGTGGGGGTCTCGGCCAAGGCTCTCAAAGGGGGAGGGTTTCGCCAAAGGCCAATTTCTGCTGGAGAGGGGCTCTTGGACGAGAGTCAACAAGAGGGAGGGGAGGGGTTATCAAGACTTAGGCAAGTGAAGAGTGGATGAAGAAGTCTTCAAAGAGAGGGGGTATTTATAGCAAAACCAAAAGCCAACCAATGGCCAAGATCAAGCCATGTGCAAGGCAAGTGTAAGGCCAAGATCAAGCCAAGTGCACCCACAAAACACTCCACAAAACACTCCACAAAACAAGCCACAAAACAAGGCACAAAGGAGGGAGCCAATCGGCCAAGGCCAACCAAGGCTCTTGGACGCCCAAATCGTCCAAGCCAATCCTTTTGCTTCCAATGTGAGGGTGACACACGCCACCCTCCCGCTGGTCCAAAATGTTTCACACCCTAAAAATCCGCAAAATTATAAATGACATAGCCGAATTTTCTACGAAAGTCGTGGAAACGCTTCGCCGTAAAACGACTCTAATCGGCACTTGTGCCCAAATTTCGAATCCAATGCCTACCTTAAGGCTCAAATTTTCTACGTACGTCCTTACGCACATACTCTGGAAATACGGGGTATAACATTCTCCCCTCCTTAGAAACATTCGTCCCGAATGTTCCTTCTCAAGTCTCAACACAAACATGCGCTAATATAGCCTTCACTGCTATACGCACGAAAACGATCATGCCACACCTGGCCATAAAAATAACAAACGCACCAATACTTAAACCCAAGTCAACGAGGAAACACCTCTAATCATCACAAAAACCCCTTACCTGAGGTCTAAAATATACTCCCTTCGCACCTACATTTCACAAAAGAAACGATCACACACGTTCACTTCTCCCCTATCTCGACGTACCCTTCTCGAACACTCGAGCTCTTTCTAGTATCCGTACCACACTTCCGTCAACGCTTCGCTTTCCAACCTCGGAGTTACTACTCCAAACTTGGTCATCTTACTACCTCGATTTCTAAGGCCATTCTCGCCTTCACGAATCGATTCTCGTCGAACGATCCACGAATTCATACGACGGTCATCTAAACTGGCCTAGCACCTCGTGACTCGCCACCGGCGACCACCCAGAGCTGACCTTCCTCGAACGGACGCCGGTTGGCCCGCAACATGGCCCCAACCCGACCCACCGTAGCGCCAACTTCCGCTCCTCGACACGGAACACATCATGGAAGCTACCACCTCCATCTCACACTAACCAGATTTTAAATCACACTATAGCACAAAGCTATCCGAACATAACACTTAACACATCATTAACATCAATACAAACAAGTATCTACAGGGTTAAGGATATACCTGAAGTTACCGCTCCACTCTAATCATAGGCCTCACCGCAGGCTTATAGTCAGAAGGTGATGAACCACCACAAATCCCGGGCGTCGAGTCGTAACATCCGCGCTTCCCTTGGCCTGACAAGCCGCAAATGGCCCTGCTGGCCGCATGCAAAACAAACTCCCAATCTAGCACGACACTCTCCAAAATGGAGTCTACCACAACGGTCACAACGAGGTAGGGGTGGCTTCACCGTTAACACCCCGCTTCTCCCGAAAATCAACCTCGAGCCCCGACCGCCTCAAGACGCGGAGGACCACTCAGATCAAGCGGAGGTACATAACTAGTTCCGGCCGAGGCGGTCCGCCTCGAAAGTCGCTAAAATATCCGCCTTGGCCTTCTTCACAAAGCGGTCCACCTGCCGATCTTCGCGCCTCGCACTCCAAGTGCACGAGCTCAACGCGGCAATGTCCATGCCCTACCAAGAGAAACACCCGCACAAGACTCGCCATATAATCATCTAGCCCGCGACGTAGCGACGCACCCTATCTTCCATATCCGCAACTAGCGCAGGACATATCGAGCCAAAGAATCGAACTCGACATTGTACTCCCGACGGCGCCTCTCTCGTCTCAAGAATAAAAATCTGTTTACCGCGCCCTCCTCATCCGGAGGCAAGAAGTGCGTGAGGAAAGCCCCAAAACTCATCCCATATCTGGAGGTGCATGCTCTCCCGAAAGCTCCCATGAATCAAACCAATCGATCCGCGTATCACGCACCGACGCGAACCAAAGGTCACAGACTCGGTCTCAAGCCTTGATCACCCGCATGATCCGCCAGAATCGCCGGATGAACTCCTCGCGGATCATCCTCGTGCCTCGACCAGAAACTCGCGGGCTACAACTCGAAAGTCCCGTAGCCTCAAACTATCTCGCCGGGGTGAACCACTAGCATCGAACTCGAATCGCCGTGATCCAAATTATCTCTCATATCCGCCACGACCGCCAATAATCGCCATCTCTCAGGACTATCTCCCGCTTCCGCATCGGGACCGAGGCTCGCATCAGAGTCTCAGCAGCCCATCGCCGCGCTTTAAACTCGCTGCCGGGCGGCGCGCGAAACTCGCCGCTTAAGCACTGCTCGTATCGACCGCTCGCGCCGAACTCCTCTCAGATCTCACTAGCAGCCTCGGCCGCTTTGCCCTTCGGGCCCGGTTGCCTTACGCGAGGCATAATCGTAAAGGAAAGGAATACGTCAGGGGTCCAACTTATCACACGCCTCTAAGGCACGATCTCGTAATGAGAAGAATGGAAACCACTCCTAAATATCTTATAGCCTCCGATTATCGCGTGGTGCACAACACACCGATAATCAAGACTCTACTAGATACGGTTCAGACACTTTCCGAGGATTAATCGCTCGATACCACTTTTGTCACGACCCAACCTGCCGTGATCGTGCCTTACCTCGCACCTTAGTGATACATACATCGAGAAAATCAGCGAACATAAAACATGAGTCATTAAACAAGAGATATAATAAATAAACAAAGCAACCAAAACAGCTTGCCTTCAAGATAAACATAAAACTCGAATAGCTTTAACTTTTTACAACCCCGCCACAACAAGATTTCATGCACTTAAGATTTACAACGACTATGACGGACAGTGGCCTCGCTGTCACGACTAACTCGTCTGATCGTGCCTTACCCCGCACCCTAGTGATACAACATCGAGTAATCACGGAACATAAACACATACATGAAACAAATGAAGTACAAAACAAGAACTGAGGAAAACTTGCCTTTCGCATATATATAAATAACAACTCTACAAATGAACAGCTTTAACTTTTTTACAAACTCCCGCCCACAACAAGATTACATGCACTTCTAAGAAATGATATGACAACAATGGCGGACAGTATTCCCGCCATACCCCGAATGTAATACCTACAACGACAGGGACTATACCAAGATAAGCCTCCGAGAAACGGAGCTTTCCCAAACGCTGAATCGGACTCCTAAGAGCGAGGATCAACGATCGGGCGACTTTACTGCGCATGAACGCAGCTCAAGCGAGGTCAAGATAACAGTACCGAGTATGTGAAATCAAAATATCAGAAATGAAATCATAGTAGTCTATATAAAGCAGAGACATGTATGATAACCAACTACGCTTCACAACAAATAAGCAATATATCAAGTCGTGGACTCACGCCAAGTCATCACTCTAATATAACAACGGGTCTCACGCCACAACATCAATCATGCCCGCGAATACCTTCCTCACCGCTACCAATGATAGAAAAGCACCAAGGAATACACATGAACAAATGGTCCCACCTGTCTAAATAAAATAAAGACGGGTAAGTACGAAGGCATAGCCGACTACTAACACCCACCGTACTAACAAGGTCATAAATCAGACAAGATATCTGTCTGCATCATTACATGATCAAAGCCGTCACTACTCGCAGATCAAATGCGCGCCTAGCCTCGAACTTTCCGCACTCGCATAGGCCAACCTCATAGGCCCGCATGAGGTATAACCCCGCATCGAGGGTAGCTACTCCCAAGATCGCCCCGACTCGCAGTCCGCACGGCCACATGTAGACCGCATGACCATAAAGGCCGCACACTAACTCCGAACTCTCGTAGCTCGCATAGCCCTCAGACCCGCATGAGGTATTCTCGAATCACGGTCCTGCATCACCGAGTCTACCCCCAGACGGAGGGCGCTTAACCCCCGGAAACACGGTGAGTGGTATAATACCAACATAACAGTTTATCGTTTAAACAATATAAGCACAATCAAGGGAAAACCCCTTTACACCAACGTCACAGAATAATAACACACGTAGCATCCTAATATGATTACTTATCAAAGCATCACGGCGTATTACAAGGCTATCACAAACCAACACAATCAAGTTATACACACAAGGTACTTTCTACTATATGTCACATGTTCGGGTTTCTATCCCCAAAGTACTTCATACATTAACCTTTTTTTAAAAAGATACGTTACTTTCACAAAAGTCACACAATACCCGTAGTATATGAAAATAGAGGATTATCTTTCAAGTGAATCAAAACACTTATCTTTGTAAAATCAAGTAACAACATTATTATTCAAACGCCCAAGTTTGCCTAATTTCAAATGTTCACGCTTTCTTATTTTAGAAAGGTTTCGTAGTTCATAGTCTTATTCATTTAAGAATACAATTCTCCTTTAAACTATCCGAGAAACATAAGTCTTATATGTGAGTAGATATTCTTGTTTATAGCAATCTTATTACAAAGAGCCATGATCTAGAAACATCATTTTGTCTCATCTTAGCTTATGCAGATGGAAGTTTATACTGATTTTAATAATACTAAATATGTCAAAACATTTCCTTTTATTAACGCTGCAGTGGTTTGTCGATACACACTCTGATTTCCGAAATCAGTAAAACATTCTTAAGCCGTTATTACCTAACTTCCCATAAAGCTAGTATAACTCTTAAGTTTTCAAAACCAAGTATTACTTCTTCTTTCAAATGATTCAAAAATCTTTTGAAATACTTCAAGTTCTTTATTAACACATAACAAGCCGCTTATAGTTCGATCGCTTACCTTTTAAAACCACAAGTATTTTCTTACCAACATAAAGTCGTATAACCAACTTCCCATAAAGCCGTTATAACACTTTATGTTTTAAACCAATCAAATACATTTAGCACATGACGCCTACCGCACTACATAGTTCACACATATCATGCTAGAAGAGATAGGAAGAGGTCCACATACCTCGCGACGATTATCGACTAATAGCAAAACGCTCCAAGTACTTCCAACTGTCGGCTACTCCTTCAAGCCAAGTAGATCGCGCCATACGTAGTACTTCAACCTATAAGACCACAAGGCGCTTATTAGCATTTAGATCCTTTCGTAGAACATTCTACGTAAAATTGGCAAAGACTCTCCCGCAACCGCAGAAATCTCCTCTCTATCTGGGCCGCCACCAAGCCAACCAGTGGGGTTATAAGTCTAAACCGGACGTACAATTCTACCTCACGTAAAGCTACACAAGTCATCAGTAATACGGCCCATGTAAATACAAGCCAAGACTTTCTTTCAAAAGTTTCTTATTATTCAGCTTAAGTCCAAAGACATTGCGATAACTACGTTCAGTTCTATATATAGTATACTTCAACTATATAATCATACAACATGTAATTTCCAATTACAATAGAGGGACAAGATATTTACCTCGATAAGCCCATAATTATCCAAGTATAAAGTCGATCCTGGGCAATCGTTTAGCTCCAACTCCGAGCGCTCCAACCCGCTCTAAACCACCCTTAGAAGTTCTAACCAACTTCTACACAATACTCCAACGGACTATGGAGATTTTCCTAGGGTTTCGGTTTTGTGACTGACGGGAAGTATAATAGTATTTCTGGGCTTTTCATATAGGTATAA
This sequence comes from Przewalskia tangutica, assembly GCA_029844215.1. Classification (NCBI taxonomy): domain Eukaryota; kingdom Viridiplantae; phylum Streptophyta; class Magnoliopsida; order Solanales; family Solanaceae; genus Przewalskia; species Przewalskia tangutica. Next base: position 76,070,294 of record CM056727.1, read on the forward strand.
CCTTAGAATACTACAAGGTATACGGCTAAGGTAATTGGGCATTATAACAATACTTTGAGAGTATTTCTACCAAGAGGGGGTGTATTATACGAGACAACTAGGCAGTGGTACCCTACGACCACACTACAAGGAGGGAAGGGCTCTCGCCGGGGCCTTTCAAAGGGGAGAGGCTCTTGGACGAGAGTCAACAAGAGGAGAGGGAGGATTTTAACACTTAGGAAATATTTGGAATGGATGAAGAAGTCATCCTAAGGGGTATTTATAGCACAAGCCAAGGCCAACCAATGGCCAAGATCTTGCCAAGTGCATAGCAAGTGTAGGCCAAGATCTTGCCAAGTGCACCTTATCCATCTAACACAAAAATATCCTACCAACCCTTGACCAAACAAGGCCAACTTTCGCCACCTTACCGCCCCACTCCACCAATGAGAGGTGCAAGTGGCGCCTCTTGTTGGTCAAAAATGTTTCGTGTCTCGTAAAAATCCGAAAAAATTAAAAATGACATAGCCTTAAATTCCCTACGAAAGCCGTGGAAAACGCTTTCGCCAAAAACGACTTAACCGTGTCAGGAACAAATAAATTTCGCCAAGCCTAATTCTCAAGTTCAAATTTTCTACGTACGTCCTTACGTACATACTCGGGAAATACGGGGTATAACATTCTCCCCTCCTTAGAAACATTCGTCCCGAATGTTCCTTCTAAGTCTCAAAACAAACGTGCGCCAGTATAGTCTTCACTACCATACTTACGAAACAATCCTGCCACAATGGCCAGCATACAATCACAAGAAAATACTTATATCCAAGTCCACGAGGAAACACCTCTAACATCATAAAGCATACCACTTTTGTCACTTTGCCGCGAGGTTCTAGTGTCACTCCGGCGACCCAACAAATGGTACCGGACTACATGCGATCCCTGAGGTTGTCGTACACTCGAACTCTTACCACATTTCGAGCATCGCTTCGCTTTCCAAAACTCGGTTACTATCTCTAACGTGGTCATCATTAATCGAACACTCGATGGATCTTCGATACTTTCCGATCATAACAATACGAAGATCGACATACCGCTTCCTAAGTCGGACGCAAAAACTAACATATAGGCAACCCGCCTATTCTTCACATGGACTCAAAGGCCCAAAGTAACTCGCTAAGTTCCTCTCGTATTCCAAAACTCGCCACACACACCCCGGGTGGTACTTTCAAGAAGACCGACCAACTCAACTCTAAGCGTGCCGCCGATTATCCGCACGATTTCTCCGAGCCGCCGTAACCTCTTCTAGACAAGCTTTACTCTATCCACAAATTACCGGAACAAGCCTGAACCAACTATCTGAATCTTGCCAACGTCGAACCAATCAACCGGCAACTTACATTTCCGCCCCTACAAGGCGTCACAAGGCGATATCCGAACACTGAAATTGTATCTATAAAACACTTCTCCAACAGGAGATAACAATTCTCGCAACTATCCCCGAAATCCAACCACTGGCCCGAGGGTGAATGTGATTCTGAGACTCACCTGAGTTCTTAACCCTGCTTGGTAAAACTTCCAGAAACAAAAATAGCCGTACCCTGGGCTCCACTGTCTGCCATAAGGTGAAGGTAGGCACCCCGTGCAGCCTTACAACTTTTCTGATACATCATCTCGCATAACCCTCACGAGTAAACGGCCTTTGCTAAGACAAGACGGCCGACCTCCTCGCCCGACCATCGGTCGAACGATCCACGACCAGACGTTGTTAACTAAACTCGGGCCTAACACCCTCGTAACCCCAACCCAAAGAGGGACCACCACAAACTGACCCCACCACCAAACCTGCCGCGGGTTGACCCGCATCGTGGCCTCAACCCGACCCGGCAACGCGCATCATACTAGCTCCCCGAACCGGAACAATCTCACTAATCACGCATTTAAAACCTAGCGGTCTTCTTAGCTCAACTACCCTCTTTCATTCCACACTACTCAGGACTAATCCCACTAACATAACTCACGTGCACTAAGCACTCCTATAAGGGTCAAACATAAACAATACATCTTTTACTCGAGACGGCCTTACCTCTAAGGTCTCTACGTATAAAACTCTAAGGCTCACACCTTCTATCCCCAAAATCTTACTCGGCTAACCCACCATGATTTCTAATCACAACTAACACACCGCTATCGTAACATAGCACTTAAGGTATACTCACCTTATCACACATACAGATCTCTGAGGTTAAGGATATATCTATATTCATCGCTTCACTCCCTTAGTCGTTCTAATCAAACTCGCCTGCAGGCGATAGCTAAGGAAGGTGACGACTACCCATCGATCTCAAGGCTAAGTCCTCCTACAAGGACACTCTTTCGACAATGCACTCGACGGTCATAGGTACAACAAGTACCAACTAAAAGACGACATTCCCGGATGACGTCATTACACGCGGAACCTAAGATCCGAGCTCGACCAACTCTGCGCACTCAACGCCCCGAAATTTGTGGAGGACCTCGCTGACCGTGGATGTGCATAATCTAATCTGGCGAGGCGACTCGCCGAAAAGTTACCAAAGGACCTTACCGCTCGCCCTCTTCTACCGCCCTTCGTTAACTCCGCCGATCTCTTCACGCCTCGGCCGCGCAAAAGCCCGCATACGTGCCATGCTCAAGCCTAATCAAGAATTACTCTTGCACAACCTCTCTTAGATAGTCATCAAGACTCGCGTACATCGGTATACTCTATACTCACTGCTCCGGCCGCGAATCAAGGTCCAAACATCGTGGCCGCAGAGGAATCGCCGCCGCTGCTAAAACTCGCTGGGCTAGTGACGCCGCAGAACTCCCGAATGAAGCACTATCCTAGGTAATGATTTGGCCTGTGCCTCGCCACCTCTCGAACTCTACTCGCAGCCTCCTCCGCCTTTCCTCCGGGCCCGTTGCCTACGCGAAGGCATAACGATAAGTGGAAATAATTTCGCCGAGGTCCAACTAACAACACAATTTCTAAGGCACGATCTCGTGAGTGAGAAGAATAGAAACCAATCCTAAATACCCTATAGCCTCCGATTATTGGTGTGCACAACACACCGATAATCAAGACTTCATCGATACGGCTCAGACACTTTCCGAGGATTAATCGCTCGATACCACTTTTGTCACGACCAACTGGGCCGTGATCGTGCCTTACCCGGCACCCTAGTGATACAACATCGAGTAATCAATGGAACATAAACACATACATGAAACAAATGAAGTACAAAACAAGAATCGAGGAAAACTTGCCTTTCGCATATATATAAATAACAACTCTTACAAATGAACAGCTTTAATCCTTTTACAAACCCCGCCACAACAAAGATTACATGCACTTAAGAAATGATATGATAACAATGGCGGACAGGGCCGCCATACCCCGAATGTAATACCTACAACGATGCGGGACTATACCAAGATAAGCCTCCGAGAAACGGAGCTTTCCCAAACGCTGAATCGTGACTCTAAGAGCGAGGATCAACGATCGGCGCATTTTACTCGCAGATGAACGCAGCTTCAAGGAGGTCAAGATAACAGTACCGAGTATGTGAAATCAAAATATCAGAAATGAAATCATAGTAGTCTATATAAAGCAGGAGACATGTATGATAACCAACTACGCTCACAACAAATAAGCAATATATCAAGTCGTGACTCACGCCAAGTCATCACTCCAATATAACAACGGGTCTCACGCCACAACATCAATCATGCCCGCGAATACCTTCCTCACCGCCTAGCCAATGATAGAAAAGCACCAAGGAATACATGAACAATGTGTCCCACCGTGTCTAAATAAAATAAGACGGTAAGTACGAAGGCATAGCCGACTACTAACACCCACCGCATTAACAAGGTCATAAATCAGATCAAGATATCCGTCTGCATCACATGATCAAAGCCGTCACCGCCGCAGATCAAATGTGCGCTGCCTAGCCTCGAACTTTCCGCAGACTCGCATAGGCCAACCTCATAGGCCCGCATGAGGTATAACCCCGCATCGAGGGTAGCTACTCCCGCAAGATCGCCCCGACTCGCACCGCACGCCACATGCATCGCATGACCATAAAGGCCGCACACTAACTCGAACTCGTAGCCCGCATAGGCCCCCGTGACCCGCATGAGGTATTCTCGAATCACGGTCCTGCATCACCGAGTCTACCCCGCATCGGAGGGCGCTTAACCCCGAACACGGTGAGTGGTATAATACCAACATAACGCTTTATCGCTTAAACAATATAAGCACAATCGGGAAAACCCCTTTACACCAACGTCACGTAATAATAACACACGAGCATCCTAATATGATTACTTATCAAAGCATCACGAAGGTATTACAAGGCTATCACAAACCAACACAATCAAGTTATACACACAAGGTTCTTTCTAATATATGTCACATGTTCGTTTTTATATCCCAAAAGTAATTCATACTTTAACCTTTTTTTTAACAGATACGTTACTTTCACAAAAGTCACACAATACCCGTAGTATATGAAAATAGAGGGATTATCTTTCAAGTGAATCAAAACACTTATCTTTGTAAAATCAAGTAACAACATTATTATTCAAACGCCCAAGTTTGCCTAATTTCAAATGTTCACGCTTTCTTATTTTAGAAATGTTTCGTAGTTCATAGTCTTATTCATTTAAGAATACAATTCTCCTTTAAACTATCCGAGAAACATAAGTCTTATATGAGTAGGATATTCTTGTTTATAGCAATCTTATTACAAAGAATATGATCTAGGAAACATCATTTTGTCTCATCTTAGCTTCTATGCAGATGGAAGTTTCTACCGATTTTAATAATACTAAATCACAAAACATTTCCTTTTATTAACGCCGCAGTTGGTTTGTCGATACACACTCGATTTCCAAATCAAGAAACATTCTTAAGCCATATTACCTAACTTCCCATAAAGCTAGTATAACTCTTAAGTTTTCAAAACCAAGTATTACTTCTTCTTTCAAATGATTCAAAAATCTTTGAAATACTTCAAGTTCTTTATTAACACATAACAAGCCGCTTATAGTTCAGATCGCTTACCTTTAAAACCACAAGTATTTTCTTACCAACATAAAGTCGTTATAACCAACTTCCCATAAAGCCGTTATAACACTTTATGTTTTAAACCAATCAAATACATTTAGCACATGACGCTCACCGCACTACATAGTTCACACATATCATGCTAGAAGAGATAGGAAGAGGTCCACATACCGCGACGATTATCGACTAATAGCAAAACGCCCAAGTACTTCCAACCGCCGCTACTCCTTCAAGCCAAGTAGATCGCGCCATACGTAGTACTTCAACCTATAAGGCCACAAGGCGCTTATTAACATTTAGATCCTTTCAGAGAACATTCTACGTAAAATTGGCAAAGACTCTCCCCGCAACCGCAGAAATCTCCTCTCTATCTGGCCGCTACCAAGCCAACCAGGGTTATAAGTCTAAACCGACGTACAATTCTACCTCACGTAAAGCTACACAAGTCCATCAGAATACGGTCCTATGTAAATACAACCAAGACTTTCTTTCGAAAAAGTTTCTTATTATTCAGCTTAAGTCCAAAGACATTGCCGATAACTACGCTCGATTCTATATATAGTATACTTCAACTATATAATCATACAACATGTAATTTCCAATTACAATAGAGGGACAAGATATTTACCTCGATAAGCCCATAATTATCCAAGTATAAAGTCGATCCTGGGCAATCGTTTAGCTCCAACTCCGAGCGCTCCAACCCGCTCTAAACCACCCTTAGAAGTTCTAACCAACTTCTACACAATACTCCAACGGACTATGGAGATTTTCCTAGTGGTTTCTTTTGGACCGACGGAAGTATAATAGTATTTCCGGCTTTTCATATAGGTATAACCTTAGAATACTACAAGGTATACGGCTAAGGTAATTGGGCATTATAACAATACTTTTGAGAGTATTTCTACCAAGAGGGGTGTATTATCCGACACAACTAGGCTAGGGGGGGGTACCCCACGACCACACTACAAGGAGTGGGAAGGGCTCTCGCCAAGGGCCTTTCAAAGGGAGAGGGCTCTGGACGAGAGTCAACAAGAGGGAGAGGAGGGATTTTAACAATGAGGACAGATATGGAATGCATGAAGAAGTCATCCTAAGGGGGGTATTTATAGCACAAGCCAAGGCCAACCAATGGCCAAGATCTTGCCAAGTGCATAGCAAGTGTAGGGCCAAGATCTTGCCAAGTGCACCTTATCCATCTAACACAAAAATATCCTACCAACCCTTGACCAAACAAGGCCAACTTTCGGCCACCTTTACCGCCCCCACTCCACCAATGAGAGGGTGCCACGTGGCGCATCTTGTTGGTCCAAAATGTTTCGTGTCTCGTAAAAATCCGCAAAAATTAAAAATGACATAGCCTCAAATTCCCTACGAAGTCAGGAAAACGTTTCAAAAAAACGACTCTAACCGTGTTGTGAACAAATAAATTTCGCCAAGCCTAATTCTCAAGTTCAAATTTTCTACGACGCCCATACGCATACTGGAAATACGGTATAACACCCGCCATACCTCGAATGTACAAGAACCTACAACTCGTGGAACACATACCAAAAGATAAGCCTCCGAGAAACGGAGCTTCCTAACGCTGAACGGTGATCCTAAGAGCGAGGATCCACGCATCGATGTACTCTACCGCAGATGAACGCAGCCCGGCGAGGTCGATAACAGTACCAAGTATGTGAATCGCATAATGTCAGAAATGAAATCATAACAATCTTATACAAAGGTGAGACATGTATGATAGCCAAACTACAAAGACATCACATATAACAGCTTATATCAAGTCGTGGTCTCACGCCCACAACATCAATCATGCGTGGAATACCTTCTCATCGCCGGCAATGATGATATGATAACAACAAGACAAAGAATCCAAATGAAAGCATACCCGCGCGCTACGCATCGTGTCGGTATGTCCAAAGGGAAACAATAAGACAACTTTCCAAATGGACGATACCCGCGCGCCTACGATCGTGTCAGATGTCCAAAGGGAAACAATAGACAAAGATTCCAAATGGACGATACCCGCGCGCTACGATCGTGTCGGTATGTACAAAAGGAAATCACAAGGCGATAATCAAAATGGAAACATACCCGCGCGCTACGATCGTGTCAAGATATCCAAAGCGATTAACCACAAGACCTTAACCAAATGGAAGCATACCCGCGCGCTACGATCGTCGGTGATGTCCAAAGCGATTAACAACAATAATACTATCAACAGAACGCACTGCGGAATTTCTCCGCCACCGCCGCAGACGCCCAAGTAAGTTCTCAACTACCAACCGAATTCTATCGAGACGCGTAACACGTAAACACAACGCTTGTACAATAAAGGCTATCATCACAAGATAGGCAAGTTTCACAACAACAAGCATAGCAAGTTTCACACAACTCAAAGTACTTTCATTTTATGCCAAAGTCCGGTTTTTAACCCCAAAGTACTACATACGTTAAGTTCTTTTAAAAGAGATCCATTACTTTTATAAAAGTCACCCGATACTCGTAGTATTAGAATGACCAACCCACATTCCTTTTCAAAATCAAGTAACAGCATTCTTTTCCTAAGTTCCAGTTTGCCTAGTTTCAATTACTCAAGCTTCTCATTTTCAAATGGTTTCATAGTTCCCAAACTTAATCACTTGATTCCTGTTAGAACAATTGAGTAACATATGTCATATATGTGAGTAGTTTATTCTTGTTTATAACGATCTTATTACAATGCCATGATCTAGAAAATGTAATATCATTTTGTCTCATCTTAGCTTCTATGCAGATGGAGGTTTCTACCGGTTTTAATACAACACATCATTATTCAATACATTTTCCTTTATTAACGCCGCAGTTGGTCCTGTCGATACACATTCGATTCCCAAATCAAGAAACATTATCCCTTTAAAACCAAGTACTCATTACTCACGAATGAGGTTTCACACAAACATCCACATTAAAACAAATAAGTTAAGTCTCTTATCTTATAAGATCAAGTCTCTTAACTTCTAACATCAGTAAACCATTTTCACTTACATAAGGTCGTTATAACTAACTTCCCATAAAGCTATTATAACACCCTATGTTTTAAACCAACCAAATCACTTAGCACATGTACGTCTACCGTACTACATAGTTCACAACAATCATGCTAGAAAAGATAGGAAGAGGTTCACATACCTCGCGACGATTTATCGACAATAAGCAAAATGCTCCAAGTACTACAACCTCGCTAGCCCTTTCCACTCCTCGAGTAGAATACGCTACTCTCAGTACTTTCACCTATAAAGGTCACAAACGTCTATTAACCCCAAAACACAAGTTTCTATCTTTCTATAGAAAATTCGGCAGCACCTCCCCCCCCCCCCCCCCGCAACAGCGTAAATCTCCTCCTCTATCGAGGCCGGCTACCAAGCCAACCAGGGGGGGGGTTTACACGTCTAACCGGACGTGTACAATTCTACACAAGTCTACTGCAATACAGTCCTATGTAAATACAGTTCAGTTCAGTTCTTTATTCTTCAGGCTTAAGTCAAAAGACATTGCCGAATACTAAGTATAGTTCCATATATAGTATACTTCAACTATATATTCTAACAAACATGTAATTTCCAATTACAATAGAGGGACAAGATAATTACCTCGACAAGCCCAAAATTATCCAAGTTATAATGTCGATCCTGAGCAAGGTTTAGCTCCACTCCGTGCGCTCCAAACCACTCCAAACAACCCTTAGAAGTTCTAACCAACTTCTACTCAAATACTTCAACCAATTATGAAGATTTCCTTAGGGTTTCGGTTTGAGACTAAAAAGGACAAAAGGTAGTATTTCCGGACTCTACGTAAAGAGGTATCTTTGGAATACTACAAGGTACAAGGCTAAGGTATTTTGGGCATTATAACAATACTTGGAGGAGTATTTCAATACCACAAAGGGGGGTACCACACGAGAACAACACCCTAAGGGAGGGGGGGGGGGTTCTCGGCTTAAGGCTCTCAAAGGGGGAGGGTTTCGGCCAAAGGCCAATTTCAAGGGGGGAGAGGGGCTCTTGGACGAGAGTCAACAAGAGGGAGGGGAGGGGTTTCTCAAGACTTAGGCAAGTGAAGAGTGGATGAAGAAGTCTTCAAAGAGAGGGGGTATTTATAGCAAAACCAAAAGCCAACCAATGGCCAAGATCAAGCCATGTGCAAGGCAAGTGTAAGGCCAAGATCAAGCCAAGTGCACCCACAAAACACTCCACAAAACACTCCACAAAACAAGCCACAAAACAAGGCACAAAAGAGGGAGCCAATCGGCCAAGGCCAACCAAGGCTCTTGGACGCCCAAATCGTCCAAGCCAATCCTTTTGCTTCCAATGTGAGGGTGACACATGTCACCCTCCCGTTGGTCCAAAATGTTTCGTCACCCGGAAAAATCCGCAAAAATTATAAATGACATAGCCGGAATTTTCTCTACGAAAGCTGTGGAAACGTTTCGTCAGAAAACGACTCTAATCGGCACTTGTGCCCAAATTTCGAATCCAATGCCTACCTTAAGGCTCAAATTTTCTACGTACGTCCTTACGCACATACTCTGGAAATACGGGGTATAACAGAACTCAAGACGTTAAGATTTGAGACTAGTAAAAATTTATCGGAATTATGGAAATGTCGGAAAACGAAATATTGCGACGAATGGGAGGGTGACACGTGTTACACCCCGTAAATTCCAGGACATGTTTATAAGAATGTACGTAAGAACTCAAAAGTGTTAAGATTTGAGACTAGTAAAAATTTATCGGAATTATGGAAATGTCAGAAAACGAAATATTGCGACGATCGGGAGGGCGACACGTGTCACCCCCTCTTAGTGGTCTTGGACGAAATTGACATGGATAAAATGGTCATTTGACCATAATTGAAGATGACCAAGTCTTGCTAAAGCTAGAGCTTGATAATATTGACTAAGTCAAAGGCCACTTGGCTTGATCCTTGTGAAATGCATCCAAGCCACCCATTTGTTTTAATCTTGACCCTCCTTTGTGTTATTTAAGCATAGTAGTGTAAGACAAGGCTCTACACTTAGCAAATTTTCAAGAAAAACTTGATGAGCACAAGAGCAAGCTCTCGGCATTGCTAGGGTTCCAAGAGAAAAAAATTTCAATTGTTGTACAATAATCCCCATACTTTAAACCAAGGTTCCTAAGGGTATTGTAAGGGTATCTCAATAGAAAGATCCCGGAAAAGTGGCGTTTTCGTATTAGTCTCAAGGTGAAAACCTAGTCACTTTCCTTGGTTTGGATTGGGAAATAAAGGAAAGTTGTTTGTGATCTTCTAAGGGCTTCAAGTGGCGGATTGGAGTGTCAAGGAGATGCTCTAAGTTTCTAGGGAGCGACTTCGGATCTTGAAGTGGATTAAGGCTCACTAAGGTAACAATCTTGTTCTCTTAACTGTATAAGATTACATATTGTCGTAGCCTTACTTTTTGACTAGCATGAAGAATATGTATTAAAGATTGATAAGTGTTATGGATATTTGAAGCCTAAAATCCGAAATGACATGTTGAGCCATTTGAAATTGAAATACAATTTGGTCGATATTAGAATCGTCGCATGTTACCTACTTGAAGATTATAGTTGTTATAATCGATTGCGGCTTTATAACATGTTGTACTAAACAACTTGGTTTGAAAAGGAATTGGAAAAGACTATGTATTGTTGTCCCTCAAATTGCCGAATGTGACTTTGTCTTTTGGACTAGTTAGATATCAATTGTAGGGCAGAATTTTACACGTCTTATTGGCGTGTAATCCCCTATTGTTAACTACATTGTTGAGCCTTAAATGTGGCGTGTTTGGTTATTGAATTCGGGCCTTGAAAAAGGTGGAAAAGTATGTAGAAACTAAGGAAGTGCTGTCCGATTTTTCGTAGAATATAGTGAATTTGAACGTAGAATATTCTACGTTTGATGTTAGAAGTTAATAGACGTATTATGGTCATTATAGGTTGACATACTACGTACGGCATATTGGACTTGGCAAATGGATTGAACCGAAGAGGTGTGTGGAACTTTCTTAACTCTTGAGCATGAATAGTTGTAAATATAGTACGGTAGACGTACGAGATTTTGACAATCTAGTCCATTTGATATCCTTGGCTTATGTTTAAGAATGTCCAAGTTGGTTGAGTTAGGGAATTAACTCACTTGTTTAAAAATATTAAGGATATCTTAGTTTCTAAAAGTTAAGAGACTTAAAGTATTTTGAAAGTATATGATACTTGTTTTGTTTGGAAAGTTAAAGTCTCTTGGTTATAAAGAAGAATGTAATTGTCTAAGGTATAAAGCTAGTATAACGGCTTTATGGGAAGTTGGTTATAATAGCTTTATGGAAAGTTAAAAAGAGTGGTTTACTCTAAGTAATGTAAGTATGATAAATAACTTGAAATAATGAAAGGCAAATTGATTTTATGGCATCAATTGCTTAAGGTTTTAAAAGAAAGAAGTCACTTGATTTAGAAGCCTAAATGTATTTCTAAAAAGGTATTGTGACTTGTCTTGAAAAGTAGATATGACTTGATACTACGGTTATTAGTATCTTGGAAGTTTTTATATGAAAAAGAGTCATTTTTAAAGATTAGAAGTATGTAGTACTTTGGGTTAAATTCCCGGATTTTATAATGACATGTTAGTGTCTTATGTAAACTAAAATGAGAGTGTATATGAATAAGACTAATAAGAAGTTAGGGGGATTCCTTAACTTGCTTATGTTATCTATGATAAGCCGGTAGCGCTTATGTTATGTTAGGATAAGTCGGTAGCGCTTATGTTATGTATGATAAGCCGGTAATGCTTATGTTATGTATGATAGTCGGTTGTGCTAGTTTATGTTATTCTTACGGGGTAAAGCCCCGAGTTACTACTAATTCCATGGATTTGCTACCCATGATGCGAGTGCGGCGTTTGTACTCATTGCGGACCCACCGGGCCTAAGCGGGTGAAATAGTCCTGTGCGGGTGAAATAGTCCTATGCGAGGAATACCTCATGCGGGTCCACATGACCTATGCGGGCGGATACAGTCTATGCGAGGAAGTTACCTCATGCGGGTCCATACGGCCCTTGCGGGTGAAATAGTCCCAGGAGTAGGATTGCTTAATGATACTACGGGCGGGTGGCCCTACTTTGATCATGAGCCTCCTATTTTTATGCAGTAAAAGTATACTCTTGTTTACTCTCATTGTTAGTAAGGCACAGTGTACTGTTATTTGAGTTATCATACATGTCTCCAGCTTTATTTTAGACTTATGATTTCATTACGATTTCGGGCCACATATTTGGTACATGTTGTACAGACCTCCTTCGGGGGGTTGCGTTCATGCCGCAGGTAGAGTATACAGGTTGCTGATCCTCACTTGTAGGATCACTGATTCAGCTGTTGAGAAGCTCCATTACTCCGGAGGCTTATCCCTGGTATTGTCGGTTGTTGTACATTCAGGGGTATGGCGGGGCCTTGTCCCGTCACAGTTGTTATTCATAGAGGTCTGTAGTCATATCTTGTGGATTGGTTTATAAAGAAAAAAAAAGATGTACTGTTCTGTTTTTGAATTATGTAAAATGTACGAAAGGTGGCCTCATCGGCTAGCCTGTTGTTGTTTATTGTCTAAGTGTTTGTGTTGTGTATGTTCCGCTGCTATTCTCTGATGTATACCAAAGCGGTACCTGTAGTGGCACCACCGCGGCCCGGGTCGGTCGTGAAAAAGTGGTATCGAGCGCTTAGTCCTCGGAAAGTGTCTACGCACCGTGTCTAGTAGAGTCTTGGTTATCGGTGTTGTGTTGTGCACCACATCTATAACCGTGGAGGTCGCAGGACATTTAGGATTAGTTTCCATTCTTCTCACTCGAGATCGTGCGATGAGTTTGTGTGGTTTGGGTCGTCTCTCTGTCACGACCGAACTCAAGCCTGGATCGTGCCTTACCCTGGCACCTTAGTGATACAACATCAGAGAAAATCAGCGGAAATAAAACATAAACATGAAACAAGAGATATGATAAATAAACAAAGCAACCAAAAGCTTGCCTTCTCAGATATATACATAAAAACCCGAACAGCTTATCCTTTTTACAACTCGCCACAACAAGATTACATGCACCTCTAAGAGTTTTACAACAACAACTATGACGGACAGTGGCCCCGCCATACCCGAATGCATAAGAACCTGCACTGTGGTAACATACCAAAAGATAAGCCTCCGGAGAAAAGGGGCTTCAACACGCTCAATCGTGATCCTATGAGCGAGGATCCACAACCGATGTACCTTACTCGCGCATGAACGCACTTCAAGGAGGTCACATAACATGTACCAAGTATGTGAAATCAAAAATATCAGAATGAAATCATAACGATTATATAAAACATGAGACATGTATGATAACCAAACTACGATCATAACATAAAAGCGACACGCCAAGTCGTGACTCACGCCTCAAGTCATCCTCATGCCGTGGAACTCCTTCCTCACCGCTAGCCCGATATAAACCGTATTATACGTACAACATGTCTCGGCTCATCCCATGGGGATAGAGGTGGAATCGTGTGGTGTACATGTCCCGGCCCATCCCGTGGGACTCGGTGAAGTATGGAATACATGTCCCGGCCCATCCCATGGGACTCAGTAAAGAATCAGATGAAATATGTGTCTCGGCCCATCTCATGGGACTCGGTAAAGAATCAGATGAAATACGTGTCCCGGCCCATCTCATGGGACTCGGTGAAGAATCAGATGGAATACGTGTCCCGGCCCATCTCATGGGACTCGGTGAAGAATCGTTCATAACAAATCAGCCGGCCCTCCATCGAGAGACGCGGTGGTATAGAAATACAATACTTGCAAAACAAGGCTATCAAACGCAAACATAGGCAAGTTACACACAACTCAAGGTTATTTTATGCCAAAGTCCAGGTTCTGACCCCAAAGTATTACGTACGTTAAATTCTTTTTAAAAGATCCATTTCTTTTATAAAGATCACCCGATACCCGTAGTATTAAAATAGAGTGACTCACATTTTTAGGTAAAACAAAACACTTCCCTTTTCAACATCAAGTAACAACATTCTTTTCCATAAGTTCAAGTTTGCCTAATTTCAAGTACTTAAGTCTCTTATTTTAGAAAGGTTTCGTAGTTCTTAGTCTTAATCACTTAAGAATATAATTCTCTTTTAAACAATTTGAGAAACATATGCCTTATATGTGAGTAGGTTATTCTTGTTCATAATCAATCTTATTAAAGCAGCCATGATCTAGGAAATGTAATATCATTTTGTCTCATCTTAGGTTCTATGCAGATGGAGGTTTCTACTGGTTTTAATAATACTTAATTAGTCAATACATTTCCCTTTATTAGCGCCGCATGGTTCGCTCGATACTTATTCGATTTCAAATCAAGAAACATGATTCCTTTTAAAACCAAGCACTCATTACTCACGAATGAGGTTTCACACTTTTTAACAAAATTCATGTTAATTCAAAATAAGTCAAGTCTCTTATCTTTTAAGATCAAGTCTCTTAACTTCTAAAATCAATAAACCATTCTTTTTATCTCTCTTAAGTCGTTATACCTAACTTCCCATAAAGCTAGTATAACTCTTAAGCTTTTAAAACTTTTAAAACCAAGTGTTACTCTTCTTTCAAAAAGGTTTCTTAACTTTTGAAATACTTCAAGATTCTTATTATTCAGGCTTAAGTCAAAAGACATTGCCGTAAAACTACGTTCAATTAACACACGACGCTCATCGTACTATATATATATTCTTTTAAAATATCATGCTCAAGAGGATAGGAAGAATCACATACCTCGCGACGATTTATCGACTATTAGCAAATAGCTCCAAAGTACTGTAATCCTGCTAGCCTTTTCCACCCTTTGAGTAGACTACGCTACTCGCAGTACTTCAACCTATAACGGTTATACAAGTCTATCAATGTCTAGACTACTCGGTAGAATAAATCTAGATACAAGATTCTACGGAAAATTGGGCAAGACTTCTCTACCACAAACTTCACAAGTCATCAGAATACAAATCCTATGTAAGTACAGTTCAATTCTCTTCTTATATACCTTCCTTGCATATAACTTATACTTAATTCTTATACTTCAACAGTGTGTAAACTCTAATTACAAAAGGGGGACAAGATATTTACCTCGATAAGCCCAAAATTATCCAAGATTAAATGTCGATCCTGAGCAACGTTTAACTCCTACTCTGGGCGCTCCAACCCGCTCCAAACAACCCTTAGAAGTTCTACGCAACTTCTACTTAACACTTCAACCGACTATGAAGGTTTTCCTTAGGGTTTCGTTTTTGAGACAAAAAGGACATAAGGTAGTATTTCCGGGCTCTACGTATAGAGGTATCTTTGGAATACTACAAGGTATAAGGCTAAGGTATTTTGGTATAGTAACAATACTTGGAGAGTATTTTCTACCAAGAGGGGGGGTATTTTACGAGAACAACTTTAGGTAGGGGGGGGTAGTCTCGGCTAGAACACTACAAAGGGGGAGGGGTGCTTTCGGCCAAGGCCTTCTCACGGGGGAGGGGTGTTGTGGACGAGAACTCTCAACGGGGGAGAGGGGTTTCAAGACTTGGAAAATGTCTAAGTGTGGATGAAATAACTCATCAACTAAAGGGGTATTTATAGGCCAACCAATGGCCAAGATGAAGCCAAGTGGTAGGCAAGTGTAAGGTGGAGATTTGCACAAGTGCACCCTATGCTACTCCACAAATCCCTCACAAACATTGACCCAAGTTTTAGGCCACAAAACAAGCCCCAAAATCGTGCCATCCAAGCCCTCTTTGCCGTCCATATGAGGGTGACAAGTGTCACCCTCTCGTTGGTCCAAAATATTTCATCTCTCGGAAAAATCCTCAAAAATTATAAATGATATAGCCGTAATTTTCCCTACGCAATGTTTGGAAGACGTTTCGTCGGAAAACGGTTCTTTTAGTGGGTTGTGCACCAATTTCGTCCTATGCCTAACTATAAGGCTAAAACTTTTGTACGTACGTCCTTACGTACATACTCTGGAAATACGGGGTATAACATTCTCCCCTCCTTAGAAACATTCGTCCCGAATGTTACTTCTCAAGACGGATAACGATAAAGTTCTCTTTAACTTAAACAAGTTGTCAATGCCACACATGGCCACAAAAAAAAACATACGCGCAAAACTTAAATCCAAATCCACGAGGAATCACCTCAACATCACACAAGCTTCCACCCAAGGTCTAAAAGATACTCCCTTCGCACTTACTTCACAAAAGAAATGATCACTTCTATTCTCTTTTAACACATGTTTGTTCCTTCCCTTGCTCGTCGTACCCTCCTCGTATACTCGAACTCTTCCTAATAAACTTACCACGCTTCGTTATTGCTTCGCTTCAAAATCTCATCACGCCTCCCGGTGATACCTTCAAGAAGACCCACCGTCAACTGAACTCCAAGTGTCGACGCGATTATCCGCACGACTTCGCTTCCGAGCCGCAAATAACCTCTTCTGGATAAGCTTCGCCTTATCCACATCCTGCTGGATCAAGTACGGACCAACTATCTGAACCATGCCAACATCGAACCAATCGACCGGCAACCTATACTACCGCCCCTACAAGGCATTCATAAGGCGACATCTGAATACTGAAATGGTAGCTATAAAACATTTCCTCAATAGGAGACAACAATCCTCACAGCTACCCCTGAAATCCAAACACTGGCCCGAGGGCGAATGCGATACTGAGACTCACCTGAGTTCCTAACCCTGCCTGGTAAAACTTCCAGAAAAAAAAATCGCCGTAACCTGGGCTCTACTGCTTGTCATAAGGTGAAAGTAGGCACCTCGTGCAGCCTTACAACCTTCCTGATATAACATCTCGCATAACCCTCTGCCGAGTACACGGCCCGATCGAAAGACAAGAGGGCTGACCTCATCGGCCCGACTACTGGTCGAACGCATCCACGAACTCGTACGATGGTTAACTAAACTTGGACCTAACACCCTCGTGACCCTACCACCTGGCGGGACCACCTCGAACTGACCCCACCATAATATAGGCCGCGGGTTGACCCGCGATCGGTCCGCAACCCGACCCGCTTTCACGCAAAAACTCTTGTTCCCCTATCCGGAACAATCTCACTAATCAAGTTACGAAAACCTAGTGGTCTTCTTAGCTCAACTACCCTCTTTCATTTCACACCGCTCAGGGACTTATCACACGAGTATACCCCACGTATACTAGGCACTCCGACAAAGGTCAATTGTAAACAAATTCTTTTACTCAGGACGGCCTTGCATCTAAGGTCTCCACGTATAATATTCTAAGGCCCACAATTTCTAGGTACCCAACCTTACCCTTTACTAACCAGGCCTTTAAATCACAATTTAACATAATGCTATCTGAACATAATACTTAGCACATCATCATATCATCAACGCATACTAGTCTCTAGAGGGTAAGAATATACCAGATCAACCGCTTCATTTTCCTCCGTCGCTCTAACCATAATCCTCGCTTCTTCAGGCATAGCTATAAGGCGATGAACTCGCCATCGACCTTAGGTGAGTCATTCTTCCCGCATTCTTCAAATTAGGACATTACACGGGTTCGACGGCCGCAGAAAAACAAGCACCAAAAAGACGACATTCTCGGATGACGCCCGCCACATCGCGCACACCGAGGGAAACATGAATCCGGGCTAGAACCCATGTATACCGTGAACCGTGGCCCTGGAGCCCCGACTGATCCCGAATACTCGAACGCCCCAAGATCGCGGGAGGACCACTGCACCGGGCGGAGGTACATAACTAGTCTGGCCGAGGCGCCCGCCGAAAGTTACCAAAGGACTCGCTATTCGCCCTCTTCGCCGATCCCGGCCATTCCGTCGACCTCTCGTGCTCACATCCTAGTGCATGAGCTCGCATGCGGCAATGTCCATGCCGCCAAGAGCTACACCAACAAGCTCGCCAAGTAATCATCTAGCCGGTGACGTAGCGGTGTACTCTTTCCTCCATATCGCCATTACAGCTGGGACATACCGAAGCTAATGAGTCGAACTCACATTGTACTTCTAACCGCCCGCCCGCCCCGCCAACGTCAAAAATCTGTCGCCCGAGCCTCTCCGTATGTGGGGCACGAAAAGTGCAAGCAATGCCCTTGAGTACACGTCCCATACGATCGAAGTGCATGCTCTCCCGACAGCCTCACGAATCAAACGGGCCGATCGCAGATCACGCGGTGATGCGAACCTAATACCACCGACCGCCTCGAGGCTCGATCACTCATGATCCGTCAGAGCCGGATAAACTCCTAAGGGTCATCCTCGCTCTCGATCCATAGAACATCGGCGGCTACAACTCGTAAAGTCCCGTAGTCTCAAATCGCTCGCCGGGGTGAACTACGGTGCTACTTTGGACTGAATCGCCGTGATCCAAATTTATCTCATATTCGCCACGACTCGCCAAGAATCGCCATCTCTTGTACTTATCTCATCTCGCTTCCAGCCGTGGATCGAGGCTCGTGTATCAGAGTCTCAGCAGCCATCGCCGCGCTCTAAACTCGGCTGCGCGGGCGTCGCAAAACTCACCGTCAAGCACTATCTCGTAACGATCGGGCCTCGCTCGTAACCTCCGTGTTTACTCGCAGCTCCTCGCCGCTTGCCCTTCTGGGCCCGGGTTGCCTTACGCGGAGGCATAACTGGTAAAGGAAAGGAATACGTCAGAGGGGTCCAACTTATCACACAGCTCTAAGGCACGATCTCAGAATGAGAAGAATGGAAACCACTCCTAAATATCTTATAGCCTCCTGATTATTGGTGTGGTGCACAACACACCGATAATCAAGACTCTACTAGATACGGTTTGTAGACACTTTCCGAGGATTAACTGCTCTGATACCACTTTTGTCACGACCCGAACCCGGGCCCGTGACTGGTGCCTTACCCCGGGCACCTTAGTGATACAACATCAGAGAAAATCAGCGGAAATAAAACATAAACATGAAACAAGAGATATGATAAATAAACAGGCCAACCAAAACAGTTGCCTTCTGTATATATACATAAAAACCCGAACAGTTATCCTTTTTACAACTCTGCCCACAACAAGACATGCACTTCTAAGAGTTTTACAACAACAACTATGACGGGACAGGGCCCCGCCATACCCCTGAATGCATAAGAACCTACAGACTCAGGGTAACATACCAAAAGATAAGCCTCCGGAGAAACGGGGCTTCCCAACACGCTGAACTGTGATCCTATGAGCGAGGATCCACAACCGATGTACTTACTGCAGATGAACGCAGCCCCCCGAAGGAGGTCAGTACAACAGGTACCAAGTATGTGAAACTGAAAAATACTGTAAATGAAATCATAACAGTCTATATAAAACAGGAGACATGTATGATAACCAAACTACAGTTCATAACATAAAAGCAGTCACGTCAAGTCAGGGACTCACGCCCTCAAGTCATCCCTCATGGAATCGTGTGGTGTACATGTCCCGGCCCATCCCGTGGGACTCGGTGAAGTATGGAATACATGTCCCGGCCCATCCCATGGGACTCGGTAAAGAATCGGATGAAATACGTGTCCCGGCCCATCTCATGGGACTCGGTAAAGAATCAGATGAAATACGTGTCCCGGCCCATCTCATGGGACTCGGTGAAGAATCAGATGAAATACGTGTCCCGGCCCATCTCATGGGACTCGGTGAAGAATCAGATGGAATACGTGTCCCGGCCCATCTCATGGGACTCGGTGAAGAATCGTTCATAACAAATCAGCCGGCCCTCCATCGAGAGACGCGGTGGTATAGAAATACAGTACTTGCACAACAAGGCTATCAAACGCAAACATAGGCAAGTTACACACAACTCAAGGTTATTTTATGCCAAAGTCCAGGTTCTGACCCCAAAGTATTACGTACGTTAAATTCTTTTTAAAAGATCCATTTCTTTTATAAAGGTCACCCGATACCCGTAGTATTAAAATAGAGTGACTCACATTTTTAGGTAAACCAAAACACTTTCCTTTTCAACATCAAGTAACAACATTCTTTTCCATAAGTTCAAGTTTGCCTAATTTCAAGTACTTAAGTCTCTTATTTTAGAAAGGTTTCGTAGTTCTTAGTCTTAATCACTTAAGAATATAATTCTCTTTTAAACAATTTGAGAAACATATGCCTTATATGTGAGTAGGTTATTCTTGTTCATAATCAATCTTATTAAAGCAGCCATGATCTAGGAAATGTAATATCATTTTGTCTCATCTTAGGTTCTATGCAGATGGAGGTTTCTACTGGTTTTAATAATACTTAATTAGTCAATACATTTCCCTTTATTAGCGCTGCAGTGGTTCGTTCGATACTTATTCTGATTTCCGAAATCAGTAAAACATGATTCCTTTTAAAAACCAAGCACTCATTACTCACGAATGAGGTTTCACACTTTTTAACAAAATTCATGTTAATTCAAAATAAGTCAAGTCTCTTATCTTTTAAGATCAAGTCTCTTAATTTCTAAAATCAATAAACCATTCTTTTTATCTCTCTTAAGTCGTTATACCTAACTTCCCATAAAGCTAGTATAACTCTTAAGCTTTTAAAACTTTTAAAACCAAGTGTTACTCTTCTTTCAAAAAGGTTTCTTAACTCTTTTGAAATACTTCAAGATTCTTATTATTCAGGCTTAAGTCAAAAGACATTGCCGTAAAACTACGTTCTGTTAA
The DNA here is from genome assembly GCA_029844215.1 of Przewalskia tangutica. Lineage (NCBI taxonomy): Eukaryota > Viridiplantae > Streptophyta > Magnoliopsida > Solanales > Solanaceae > Przewalskia > Przewalskia tangutica. The sequence goes on from CM056727.1 coordinate 76,091,109, forward strand.
CACACGTACGTCTACTGTACTATATATATATTCTTTTAAAATATCATGCTCAAGAGGATAGGAAGAATCACATACCTCGCGATGATTTATCGACTATTAGCAAATAGCTCCAAAGTACTGTAATCCTGCTAGCCTTTTCCACCCTTTGAGTAGACTACGCTACTCGCAGTACTTCAACCTATAACGGTTATACAAGTCTATCAATGTCTAGACTACTCGGTAGAATAAATCTAGATACAAGATTCTACGGAAAATTGGGCAGCACTTCCCTACCCGTCAAACTTCACAAGTTCATCAGAATACAAATTCTATGTAAGTACAGTTCAATTCTCTTCTTATATACCTTCCTTGTATATAACTTATACTTAATTCTTATACTTCAACAAAGGTGTAAACTCTAATTACAAAAGATGGACAAGATATTTACCTCGATAAGCCCAAAATTATCCAAGATTAAATGTCGATCCTGAGCAACGTTTAGCTCCTACTCTGGGCGCTCCAACCCGCTCCAAACAACCCTTAGAAGTTCTACGCAACTTCTACTTAACACTTCAACCGACTATGAAGGTTTTCCTTAGGGTTTCATTTTTGAGACAAAAAGGACATAAGGTAGTATTTCCGGGCTCTACGTATAGAGGTATCTTTGGAATACTACTAGGTATAAGGCTAAGGTATTTTGGTATAGTAACAATACTTGAGAGTATTTTCTACCAAGAGGGGGTATTTTACGAGAACAACTTTAGGTAGGGGGTAGTCTCGGCTAGAACACTACAAAGGGGAGGGTGCTTTCGCCAAGGCCTTCTCGAGGAGGGGTGTTGTGGACGAGAACTCTCAAAGGGGGAGAGGGATTTCAAGACTTGGAAAATGTCTAAGTGTGGATGAAATAACTCATCAACTAAAGGGGTATTTATAGGCCAACCAATGGCCAAGATGAAGCCAAGTGGTAGGCAAGTGTAAGGTGGAGATTTGCACAAGTGCACCCTATCCTACTCCACAAATCCCTCACAAACATTGACCCAAGTTTTAGGCCACAAAACAAGCCCCAAAATCGTGCCATCCAAGACCTATTTGCCGTCCATATGAGGGTGACAAGTGTCACCCTCTCGTTGGTCCAAAATATTTCATCTCTCGGAAAAATCCGCAAAAATTATAAATGATATAGCCGTAATTTTCCCTACGCAAAGTTTGGAAGACGTTTCGTCGGAAAACGGTTCTTTTAGTGGGTTGTGCACCAATTTCGTCCTATGCCTAACTTTAAGGCTAAAACTTTTGTACGTACGTCCTTACGTACATACTCTGGAAATACGGGGTATAACATCTCCCTAACAAGTTATGTTGATTGCAGCTACGAGAAAGGCAGCAGTGACCCAGGAAAGATTATGTGGATTGCGTATCCAGGTTGGTAATATTTGTAGTATAGTTGGTATTATGACATACAACTATACGAATTTATGTATGCGGGTCACCTATGTGTTGCCTAGAATGATTTTAGATTACCAGGAATTGGTAAGGACTAATTAGATACCGAGAAAGTATAAAACAGTTTAATGAACTCTCATCAAGGTTTTACATAAATTTGAGATAATTAGGGGATGATGAGTTGTCTGAGAAGGTAATAGACCCTTAAGAAGTTATAATTAAGGGACTTAATGGGAGACTATGTTAGTAACTTAAGCTACGTGGTATGCTTAGGGGAATGGTACGGATGAGACCCGTATGGAGTAAGTATGGTTGTTGTGGTCAAGACAACACGATTATGGTATTATGAGAAGTTATTGTACCCGTTTACGGGGGGACTGATAAGGTAGGCTTGGAGCATGGATATTGTGAGCATAAGAATATTGATAACCGTCGAGACTTTAGCTATATAAGTGTCACGACCCGACCCCGGGCCGCGACTGGTGCCGTACCTGGGCACCCTTACAGGTATACATCAGAGATAATCAGCGGAAAATACATAGACTTAATAAGAAATAAATAATAGGTTAGCCGATAAGGCTACCTTCCTGGATAAATATAAATATGTAAAACCAAAAGCAGTTACCTTTTTTTTTTCTTTACACAACCCAATCCACAATATGTGACTACAGACTTCTAAGAGTTTTAACATAACAACTGTGGCGGGACAAGACCCCGCCGTACCCCTGAATATACCTAGCCATAATGACAAGCTCCGTAATAGTGGAGCCATCTCAAAATGCTGAACCCGGATCCTAAGCTCGCGGATCCACAACTGTGTACCTAAACCTGCGGACATGAACGCAGCCCCCCGAAGGGGGTCAGTACACAGGTACCGAATATGGAACAGAAATAAGGTACAGTAAACAGATCATAACTGTACAAAAGAATGACAGGGGAAAGTATAAAAAGTAAATACCAGATCCTACCATGCCATTACAACTCATGAACTTAATCGTACATCATTATCCTTTCCCATTTTTCAATAAGAGTTATAGTCAAATTATTACGTACATACTTAGGAGAAATCATTAAGTTCATAACCATATAACTTACTTATCTTGCATAACCTAATCCGCCCCTTTCTGGAGGGACGCCTATACTGCCCGGCCCATTCTGGGACGCGATAAAGTCACATAAGTCTGCCCATAAAGGTATACTGCCCGACCCATTGGACGCGATAAAGTCACATATTTATGTCCATAAAGGTATACTGCCTGGCCCAATCTGGGACGCGATAAAGTCACATAAGTCTGCCCAAAAAGGTATACTGTCCGGCCCTATCTGGGACGCGATAAAGTCAAATAAATCTGCCCATAAAGGTATACTGCCCGGCCCAAACTGGGACGCGATAAATTCACATAAGTCTTCCCATAAAGGTATACTGCATAAAAATAGGAAGCTTATGACCAACTTAGGGCCACCTGCCCATAGTATCATTTGGCAATCCTACTCCTGGGACTATTTTGCCCACAAGGGCCGTATGGACCCGCAGGAGGTAACTTCCTCGCATAGGCTGTATCCTCCCGCATAGGTCGTATGGACCCACATGAGGTATTCCTCGCATAGGACTATTTCACCCGCACAGGACTATTTTACCCGCTTAGGCCCGATGGGCCCGTAATGAGTACAAACGCCGCACTCGCATCATGGGTAGCAAATCCATGGAATTAGTAGTAACCCGGGGCTTTACCCCGTAAGAATAACATAAACTAGCACTACCGGCTATCATACATAACATAAGTACTACCGGCTTATCATACATAACATAAGCACTACCGGCTTATCATACATAACATAAGCACTACCGGCTTATCATACATAACATAAGCAAGTTAAGAAATCCCCCTAACTTCTTATTAGCCTTATTCATATACACTCTCATTTTAGTTTACTTAAGGCACTAACATGTCATTATAAAACCCGAGAATTTAACCCAAAGTACTACGTACCTTTATTCTTTTAGAATGACTCTTTTCTATATAAAACTTTCAAGATACTAATAACTGTAGTATCAAGTCATATCTACTTTTCAAGACAAATCACAATACTTTTTAGAAATACATTTATCGGCTTCTAAATCAAGTGACTTCCACTTTAAAAATATTTAAGCAATTGATGCCTTTAAATCAAATTGCCCTTCATTATTTCAAGTCATCTCTTTGTTTACAATACTAGAAAAAAAACCATCCTTTTAACCTTCCATAAAGTTGTTAAAACCAACTTCCCATAAAGCCGTTATAACTCTTTATGTCTTAGGCAAATTCATTCCTTTTATAACCAAGAGACTTATACTTTCAAATCAAGTTACATAGCTTTCAAAATACTTCAAGTCTCTTAACTTTTAGAAACCAAGTTTCTTAGCTTAGAATATCAATTCTCTTTTCTTTAAGAAAATCAAGTTACATATGCTTTCCCCGAATCAAGTATTCTATACTTTTAAATCAAGTCATTCATTCCTTTAAAAATTAAGTCCCATAAATTGAAAAATAAAGTCTCTTAACCTATTTAGAATTCAATGTTCATAGTCTTAAACTTCATACGTAAACTCTTTTAATTCAGTAATATATACTTCTATGCGTTTTGAATAGGTTATACTTATTTATAATGATCTTATTAAAGCAGCCATGCTCTAGAAAATGTAATACAATTTTGTCTTATCTTAGCTTCTATGCAGATGGAGGATTCTACTCATTTTAATTTAATTGATTGCCGATACATTTTCTTTTATTAGCGCTGCAGTGGCTTGTTCGATACTTATTCTCATACGTGCAGTAACTTAGCAAAGTCAACTCGACTTCAAATACTTCCTAACGACTCTTACCAACATCCCCCATAAGACTTGATAAGAACCTAGGATAACTTAGACGTAACTTTTACATAGAGTAAATCAACATACATACCTCTTAACTTCTAAGAGTGGAAGGAGTCATGAATTAGCACCACATGTATATTCCATACATAGAATCATGTCAAAAGAAGGAAGAGGTTCACATACCTCGCGACGATTATCGACAAGTAGCGAAATGCTCCAAAGTACTATAACCTTGCTAGCTTTTCCACCCTTCAAGTAGAATACTCTATTCGTAGTACTTCAACCTATAAGGTTAATAATATGTCTATTAACCTCTAGCTTCAAACGTAGCATATTCTAAGTGTAAAGTCACCAAATTCTACGGAAAATCGGACAACACTTCCTTTGTTTCTACATACTTTTCCATCTTTTTCAAGGCCCGATAATCAATAACCAACATGCCACATTTAAGGCTCAATACAACAACCAATCAAAGGGGATTGCACGCCTTACAATACATATAAAATTCTGCCCCACAATTCATACGAAGTAGTTTAATATCCAAAGCCATTCTCGGCTAACATAAACAACAACACAAAGTCCTTTCCAATTCTTTTTCAATCCAAGTTCTTAGGTATAACATGTTATATAGTCATGGACATCCGCCTCTAACATGTTATATAGTCACAAAACAGCATGATGTGGCAATGGTTTGTCTATTGGAAACTAAATTCTCTCAGGCAAGGACGGAATCTTTTTCTACTCAAAGATTCAAAGCTTGGAATCTTTGCTCAAACTTAGATTTCATTGATGGTGGAAGAATGCTTTTACTTTGGGATCCCTCCAGAGTTTGTTGTGAAGTGCTTGGAATGGATTCTCAGCATATCCATGTACATGCAAGATGTAATATAACACAAGTGTCCTTCCTTGCCACATTTGTGTACCCGGCTTATAGCATACCGGATAGAAGAAAGCTTTGGCATCACCTTACTCACTTGGGCATTGGCATTGTTAAGCCTTGGATGATTATGGGAGATTTCAACACTTATTGCTACCCTCATGATAAGGCGGGGGGTCCTCCTCTCACGCCATATGCGCTTAGGGATCTTGGGGAATTCAGGAATGCTCATGGACTAGAAGACACTCCTTCTTCAGGCTCTTTCTACACTTGGACGAATGGTACGATTTGTTCTAAGCTTGATAGAGTGATGATGAATCAACATTGGAGTGATTTGACCCTTGATTGCACGGCCAATTAGCTGCCTATGGAACCTGTCTCGGACCACTGTCCCGTTATAGCTACGATTATTGCATCCTATAATGTTGGGAAACGGCCTTTCAAGTTCATGAATATGTGGCTATCTCATCCAGCCTTCGACAACATATTGACTTCATGCTGGAGACAAGACATATTGGGAACTTCTCAATTCGTTCTGGCCTCTAAATTGAAAGCCTTGAAGCAACCATTGCTGGTATTGAACATAAGTGATTTTGGAAGCATTCAACAAAGAGCAAATGGGCAAACATTGAGTTTAAAGAGGCTATCAATGCGCATATGGAAGATCCCTTTGATGAGGAGCTAAAAGCCAAGGTTAAGTCCACAAGAGCTAAAGCAAACACCTTACTGGAAGCCGAGAGACATTTCATAAGGCAAAAGTCGAGGCAGAAACACTTGCTTGGAAGTGATAGATGCTCCAAATACTTCCACAGCTTGATCAAGAGGAGTAATGTCAGGAACTCAATCAACTACCTTGTCAAGGCCAATGGTACTATCACAACATCTCCCAGGGAAGTTAGAGAATTGCTTGTGGAATTTTACAAAGACCTTTTAGGCACATCCAGATCCACTACCAACTTTGATCCCGAAGTGTTCAACTCTGGCCCGAAGCTAAGTGATGAGGATGGATTACAACTTTTGCATTTTATCTCCCCAAAGGAGATTTGGGAAGCCCTTTTCGATATAGGCAATGACAAGGCACTGCCCGGATGGTTTTTCTACCGCTTCTTCAAGGATAGATGGAGAGATGTGGGGCAGGACGTAGTAAGAAGTGTTCAAGAGTTCTTCTCATCCGGATTTCTTTTGAAGCAGGTGAACCATACCATCATTACCCTTCTGCCCAAGACTGATCGGGATCCCAAGGTAAATGATTTTAGGCCTATTGGATTGACTAATGTGGTCTACAAGATCATAACGAAGATTTTAGCAAACAGAATGGCAAGGGTTCTTCCTACTCTTGTTGACAAATCTCAAGGGGCTTTTGTGAAAGGAAGAAACATGATGGATAATGTCTTTGTTGCACAAGAGCTTGTGAGAGGTTTCAATAGAGCCAGAGTCTCACCAAGGTGTATGCTTATGGTGGATCTTCGGAAAGAATTTGATACGGTCTCTTGGAGCTTCCTTGAGTCGGTACTAAGAGGTCTCAAATTTCCGAACAGATTTGTAAGATGGATTATGGAATGTGTTAGCTCAACTTCTTTCTCTCTTTCAATCAACGGGGAGCTACACGGTTACTTCAAGGGAAAGCGCGGCCTAAGACAAGGTGATCCTATGTCCCCTTCGCTCTTTATCTTGTGCATAGAATACCTTTCAAGGATGCTAAAACTAAAGGCTACGACAAGAGCTTTCTCCTATTATCCAAAGTGTAAGAGATTGGGCATTACTCACCTTGCATTTGTGGATGATCTCATGCTTTTTGCCAAAGGAGATGTATCTTCTGTTGGGATTCTTATGGAGTGTCTTGAAGAGTTGGAGGCTGTCTCAGGGTTAACTCTTAACCCATCTAAATCCAATGTCTACATATCAAGAGTGCATGATACAATTCGTGACTTGATCTTGTCCAGAGTGGGTTTCGGCATTGGAAGCTTTCCGAGATTTGTGTAACGCCCGAACCCGGTTCGCATCGTGCCTTACCCCGCACCCTAGTGATACAACATCGAGAAAACCAGTGGAAAATAAAACATGAATCATGAAACAAGAGATATAATAAATAAACAAAGCAACCAAAACAGCTTGCCTTCGATATACATAAAACCCAACAGCTTTAATCCTTTTACAACCACGCCCACAACAAAGCATGCACTTAAGATTTACAACAACTATGACGGACAGTGGCTCGCCATACCACGAATGTATAAGCATCTACGGACTGGGTAACATACCAAAGATAAGCCTCCAAGGAACGGAGCTTTCAATACGAAAGGTGATCCTAAAAGCGGATCGACAATGATGTACCTTTTACTCGCAGATGAACGCAGCTTCAAGGAGGTCGATAACAGTACTAAGTATGTGAAATCACAACATCAGAAATGAAATCATAATAGTCTATATAAAGCAGAGACATGTATGATGACCAAACTACGATATGACATATAACCGCTATATCAAGACAGGACTCACGCCTCCAAATTATCACTGTGCTCGTGGAATTTCTTCCTCATCACGGCAGCTTTATGATATAACAATACCAAGGATTATACATGAACACCATGTCCCACGTGTTATAAAACCGTGCAGACAAGTATAACTACGAGATCCGACCGTACTAATAATACAATGCAACCAAAACACGGCCGACACGGCAAGCGCGAGAGCCGATCATCGGATACAAGGCCGGCCACGCACCGACCGGCAAGTACTGGCTGACCACTGGGACCAAGGTCAGATTACGAAACCGTCACTATAATCGAACGGGCAAGCGAGGGTCGACTACCGATACCAAGGCCGAATCACCACGAGACGGCAGTACGCAGAGCCACCACCGATACCCAGCCGAACAAGAAGAAACCTCAACTACCAACCGCCTCTATCGAGACGCGCAGAATACGTAAACACCACACTTGCACAACAAAGGCTATCATCACAAGCATAGGCAAGTTTCACAACAACAAGCATAGGAATGTTTCACCACAACAAGCATAGGCAAGTTTCACATCACTCAAAGTACCTTCATTTTATGCCAAAGTCCGGGTTTCAACCCTAAAGTACTACGTACGTTAAATTCTTTAAAAGAGATCCATTACTTATCAAAGTCACCCGATACCCGTAGTATTAGAATGACCAACCCACATTCCTTTTCAAAATCAAGTAACAACATTCTTTTCCTAAGTTCCGCTTGCCTAGTTTCAATTACTCAAGCTTCTCATTTTCAAATGGTTTCATAGTTGATAAACTTAATCACTTGGTTCCGTTTTAGAACAATTGAGTAATATAAGTCTCACGTGAGAGTAGTTTATTCTTGTTTACAACATTCTTATTACAGCAGCCATGATCTAGAAAATGTAATATCATTTTGTCTCATCTTAGTTTCTATGCAGATGGAGGTTTCTACTGGTTTTAATACAATTCATCATTATTCAATACATTTTCCTTTATTAACGCTGCAGTTGGTCCTGTCGATACACATTCGATTTCCAAATCAAGAAACATTATCCTTTAAATAAAACCAAGTACTCATTACTCACGAATGAGGTTTCACACAAACATCCACATTAAAACAAATAAGTTAAGTCTCTTATCTTATAAGATCAAGTCTCTTAACTTCGACATCAAGAAACCATTTTCTTTACCTTTCTTAAGACATTATACCCAACTCCCATCACGCTAGTATAACTCTTTTAAAACCTTTAAAACCAAGTGTTACTCTCCTTCAAAACGATTTAGAAATCTTTGAAATACATCAAGTTCTTTATTATAACTAGCCGCTTATAATTCACATCGATACCTTTTAAAACCACAAAGTATTTTCTTACCTACATAAAGTCATATAACCAACTTCCCATAAAGCCGTTATAACACTTTATGTTTTAAGAACAATCAAACACGATTAACACATGTACGTCTCACCGTACTACATAGTTCACACATATCATGCTAGAAGAGATAGAAGAGGTTCACATACCTCGCGACGATTTAACGACAATAAGCAAAATGATCCAAGTACTACAACCTTGCTAGCCCTTTCCACTCCTCGAGTAGAATACGCTACTCTTAGTACTTTCACCTATAAAGGCCACAAACGTCTATTAAATCTTAAACACACGTTCCCATCTTTCTACGTAAAATTCGCAAAGACTCTCCCCGCAACAACAGAAATCTCCTCCTTCTATCGAGGTCGGCTACCAAGCCAACCAGTGGGGTTAACACGCCTAACCGGACGCTGTACAATTCTACTACACAAGAATGCTACATAAGTCTCTCAGAATACAACCCTAGGTAATTACAGATTCTTCTCTTTATTATCCTTCATGTGATTCATGCTCAATTCTTCATTCTTCAGGCTTAAGTCAAAAGACATTGCCATAATACTAAGTTCAGTTCTATATATAGTATATAACACTATATATTCAACATTTATGTAATTTCCAATTACAATAGGGGGACAAGATATTTACCTCGATAAGCCCAAAACTGATCCGAGTTTAAAGTCGCTCCGGAGCAAGGTTGAGCTCCTCCTCCGAGTGCTACCATCCGCTCCAACCACCCCTTCGAAGTTCTACGCCCCTTCTACTCCATACGTCAACAACGGGGGAAGATTTTCCTTAGGGTTTCGTGTAGAGGCGAAGGAAAGTATAATCGTATTTTCCGGTTTTTCAGACAAAGTGGTACTTTGGAAAGTACTACAAGGTATTTGGGCTAAAGTATTTTGACATTATAACAATACTTAGGAGAGTATTTCTATACCACAACAAAGGGTATTATACGAAAACAACTAGGCTGTGGGTACCCCACTGCCAAGGCACCACAAAGTGGGGAAGCTTTCGGCAAGGGGAAAGGGTGTGGTGGACGAATTTCACAAGGGAGGGAGGAAGAGAACTTCAAGACTTAGGCAATTTGTGGATGAAGAAAGTCTTCACAAAGGAGCTATTTATAGCCAAGCAAAGGCCAACCAATGGCCAAGATCCATCCATGTGTTAGGCAAGTGTAAGGCCAAGATCAAGCCAAGTGCACCCACAAAACACTCCACAAAACACTCCACAAAACAAGCCACAAAACAAGGCACAAAGGAGGGACCAATCGCCAAGTGCCAAGCCTCCTTTGTTGTCTCAACGAGGTGACAAGTGTCACCTCCCGCTGGTCCAAAAATGTTCCGCCGCTTCTAAAAATCCGCAAAAATACTAAATGACATAGCCGGAATTTTTCCAACGTAAGTCGGGAAACGCTTCGCCGTAAAACGACTTATTCGCACTTGTGCCCAAATTTCAACCAAAGCCAATTCTTAAGGCAAAAATTTAATACGCACGCCTCACGCATATACTGAAATACGGTATAACATTCATCCTCTTAGAAACATTCGTCCCGAATGTTCCTTCAAGGTCTCAAAACAACAGCGCCGTGATAGTCTTCACCGCTATACGCATTTAAAACAATCATGCCACACCGCCACAAAACATACGCTCACTTTTCCCTTTCTCGTAGTACTCGCCACGAACACTCAACTCGCTTCTAGTATCCGTACCACACTTCACAACGCTCGCTTTCCAACCCTTGGAGTCACTACTCCAAACTTGGTCATCTCACTAACCTCGATTTCTAAGGCCATTCCCGCCTTCACGAACTGATTCTCGATCGAACGCATCCACGAACTCATACGATGGTCATCTAAACTTGGGCCTAGCACCCTCGTGACTTACCACCGTGACCACCCAACCGACCCACCCCAAATCGGTTACGGTTGACCCGCAAATGGTCCTCAACCCGACCCCCAACCGCCAACTCTTGTTCCCGATCCGAACAATCTTACTATTTCACATCATGAAAGCTACCACTTCCATCTCACACTACCTGTGACTTACCCTTTTCACTAACTGTGTTTCTAAATCACATTTTAGCACAAAGCTATCCAAACATAACATTAAACACATCAACAACATCAATACAACAAAACTCTGTAGAGGTTAAGGATATACTCAAACTAGGCGGTTCAAGGACCGCTAAACTGGAACTCCCATCGCGACCTCTACCGGGCCTCCTGTACGAAAGCATCCCGCCTCGGCTACGGAAGGTGAAGAACCCGCAATCGCCTAAGAGTCCATGCTATCCTACCATGCTACTCGGCCTGACAGCCTTGCCGATGGCCCCGTTGGCCGCAAAAATAACAATCTCCCGAGTTAGTACGACACTCTCCCTTATGAAGCTTTCCACAACGCCACACCGAGACAAGGGCAACTCATCCGCGAGCACTCGCTTCTCGAAAATCTGAAACACAGGAGCCCCGACCGCTTCCCGAATATCCCGGGTCCCAAAGCCGGGAGGACCACTGCATCGACGGAGGTACATAACTAGTTCGCCGAGGCGGTCCGCTCGAAAGTCACCAGGACCTCGCTGCTCGCCTCTTCTCACGACTTTGGTCATTCCGCCGATTTATCCGCCTCACATCCAAGTGTATACGCTGCACGCGGCAATGTCCATGCCCTACAAGAGCTACACCGAACAACTCTCTCGCAAGGCAATCATCGAGCCTCAGAACATATCGGTGCACTCGATCCTCCATACTAGCTACTAACGCGGGACGCATCGCCAATGAGTCGAACTCCACATTGTACTCCAACCGCACGCCTGCTCGCCAGAACACCAAAAATCTGTTTACCCGAGCCCTCCTCATCCGGGAGGCAATAAATGTGCAAGAAAGGCCTCGAGAACTCGTTCCATACCTGGAAGTGCATGCTCTCCTCGACAGCTCCCAAGAATCAAACCCGATCGCGGTATCACGCATTGATGTGAACCTGTGGCCACCGACTCGATCTCCGATGCCTTGATCACTCACGATCCGTCAGAATCGGCGGATGAACTCGCGGATCATCCTCGTGCCTCGACCCATAAAACTCGCGGCCTACAACTCGTAAAATCCCGTAGCCTCGAACTATCGGATCTAGGGTGAACCATCTGGTGCATCGAACTGCCGGCCCAGCCTTATCCTCAAGTCCGCCACAACCTCGCCATTAATCGCCCACTCCTTGTAACTCATCTCTCTCGCCTGCATCGCGGATCGAGGCTCAGCATCGCGTGGTCTCGCCGCCGTTTACTCGCAGATCCTTCACGCTTTGCCCTTCTCGCCCGGTTGCCTTCGCAGAGGCATAATCGTAAAAACGAAACACGCCGGAGGGTCCAATCTTATCACGCTCTAAGGCACGATCTCGTAATGAGAAGAATGGAAACCAATCCTAAATGTCCTATAGCCTCGATTATAGATGTGGTGCACAACACACCGATAATCCGGACTTACTAGACACTGCGTCAGACACTTTCCGAGGATTAATCGCTCGATACCACTTTGTAACGCCCAACGGGCCCGCATCGTGCCTTACCCCGCACCCTAGTGATACAACATCGAGAAAACCAAATGGAAAATAAAACATGAATCATGAAACAAGAGATATAATAAATAAACAGCAACCAAAAAGCTTGCCTTCGATATACATAAAACCCGAACAGCTTTAATCCTTTTACAACCCCGCCCACAACAAAGGCTGCACTCTAAGATTTACAACAACTATGACGGACAGTGGCTCCGCCATACCCCGAATGTATAAGCATCTATGCACTGTGGTAACATACCAAAAGATAAGCCTCCAAGGAACGGAGCTTTCAATACGTTGAAAGGTGATCCTAAAAGCGGGATCGACACCGATGTACCTTTTACTCATGCAGATGAACGCACTCGGGCGAGGTCAAGCATAACAGTACTAAGTATGTGAAATCACAACATCAGAAATGAAATCATAATAGTCTATATAAAGCAGAGACATGTATGATGACCAAACTACAAGATATGACATATAACCGCTATATCAAGACAGTGGACTCACGCCTCCAAATTATCACTCGTGCGTGGAATTTCTTCCTCACCGGCAGCTTTATGATATAACAATACCAAGGATTATACATGAACACCATGTCCCACCGTGTTATAAAAACCGCACAGACAAGTATAACTACGATCCGACCGTACCAATAATACAATGCAACCAAAACACGGCCGATACGGCAAGTCATGAGAGCCGATCACCGGATACCAAGGCCGGTCACGCGGTGACCGGCAAGTACGAGGGTGACCACCGGGACCAAGGTCAGATCACGAAACTTCACACTATACCGAGCCGGGCAAGCGCGAGGGTCGACTACCGATACCAAGGCCGAATCGGTCACGAGACGGCAGTAACGAGCCGACCACCGATACCCAGCCGAACAAGAAGAAACCTCAACTACCAACCGCCTCTATCGAGAGACGCCAGAACACGTAAACACCACACTTGCACAACAAAGGCTATCATCACAAGCATAGGCAAGTTTCACAACAACAAGCATAGGAATGTTTCACCACAACAAGCATAGTAAGTTTCACATCACTCAAAGTACCTTCATTTTATGCCAAAGTCCGGGTTTCAACCCTAAAGTACTACGTACGTTAAATTCTTTAAAAGAGATCCATTACTTATCAAAGTCACCCGATACCCGTAGTATTAGAATGACCAACCCACATTCCTTTTCAAAATCAAGTAACAACATTCTTTCCTAAGTTCCGCTTGCCTAGTTTCAATTACTCAAGCTTCTCATTTTCAAATGGTTTCATAGTTCATAAACTTAATCACTTGGTTCCGCTTTTAGAACAATTGAGTAATATAAGTCTCACGTGAGTAGGTTATTCTTGTTTACAACATTCTTATTACAAAGACCATGATCTAGAAAATGTAATATCATTTTGTCTCATCTTAGTTTCTATGCAGATGGAGGTTTCTACTGGTTTTAATACAATTCATCATTATTCAATACATTTTCCTTTATTAACGCTGCAGTGGTCTGTCGATACACATTCTGATTTCCAAATCAAGAAACATTATCCTTTAAATAAAACCAAGTACTCATTACTCACGAATGAGGTTTCACACAAACATCCACATTAAAACAAATAAGTTAAGTCTCTTATCTTATAAGATCAAGTCTCTTAACTTCTGACATCAGTAAACCATTTTCTTTACCTTTCTTAAGACATTATACCCAACTCCCCATCACGCTAGTATAACTCTTTTTAAAACCTTTAAAACCAAGTGTTACTCTCCCTTCAAAACGATTTAGAAATCTTTGAAATACATCAAGTTCTTTATTATAACTAGCCAGTTATAATTCACATCAGTTACCTTTTAAAACCACAAAGTATTTTCTTACCTACATAAAGTCATTATAACCAACTTCCCATAAAGCCGTTATAACACTTTATGTTTTAAGAACAATCAAACACGCTTAACACATGTACGTCACCGTACTACATAGTTCACACATATCATGCTAGAAGAGATAGGAAGAGGTTCACATACCTCGCGACGATTTAACGACAATAAGCAAAATGCTCCAAGTACTACAACCTTGCTAGCCCTTTCCACTCTCGAGTAGAATACGCTACTCTTAGTACTTTCACCTATAAAGGCCACAAACGTCTATTAAATCTTAAACACACGTTCCCATCTTTCTACGTAAAATTCGCAAAGATTTCCCGCAACAACAGAAATCTCCTCCTCTATCGAGGTGGCTACCAAGCCAACCAGTGGGGTTAACACGCCTAACCTGACGCTGCACAATTCTACTACACACAAGAATGCTACATAAGTCTCATCAGAATACAACCCTAGGTAATTACGCTCAGCTTCTTCTCTTTATTATCCTTCTATGTGACATCGCTCAATTCTTCATTCTTCAGGCTTAAGTCAAAAGACATTGCCATAATACTAAGTTCAGTTCTATATATAGTATATAACACTATATATTCAACATTTATGTAATTTCCAATTACAATAGGGGGACAAGATATTTACCTCGATAAGCCCAAAAATTATCCGAGTTTAAAGTCGCTCCTGAGCAAGGTTTAGCTCCTCCTCCGAGTGCTCCAATCCGCTCCAAACAACCCTTAGAAGTTCTACGCAACTTCTACTCCATACTTCAACAACGGGTGAAGATTTTCCTTAGGGTTTCGTGTAGAGGCGAAGGAAAGTATAATCGTATTTTCCGGGTTTTTCGTACAAAGGGTACTTTGGAAAGTACTACAAGGTATTTGGGCTAAAGTATTTTGGACATTATAACAATACTTAGGAGAGTATTTCTATACCACAACAAAGGGTATTATACGAAAACAACTAGGCTAGTGGGTACCCACGCCAAGGCACCACAAAGTGGGAAGCTACAAAGGGAAAGGGGTGTGGTGGACGAATTTCACAAGGGAGGGAGGAAGAGAACTTCAAGACTTAGGCAATTTGTGGATGAAGAAAGTCTTCACAAAGGGGAGCTATTTATAGGCCAAGCAAAGGCCAACCAATGGCCAAGATCCATCCATGTGTTAGGCAAGTGTAAGGCCAAGATCAAGCCAAGTGCACCCACAAAACACTCCACAAAACACTCCACAAAACAAGCCACAAAACAAGGCACAAAAGGAGGGACCAATCGGCCAAGGCCAAGCCTCCTCTTTGTTGCCCAACGAGGGTGACAAGTGTCACCCTCCCGTTGGTCAAAAAATGTTCCGTCGCTCGTAAAAATCCGCAAAAATACTAAATCACATCCCCGTAATTTTCCAAACTTAAGCTGTGGAAACTTTTCGTAATAAAACGACTCTATTCGGCACTTGTGCCCAAATTTCGAACCAAAGCCAATTCTTAAGGCAAAAATTTTAATACGTACGCCACGCATATACTCCGAAATACGGGTATAACAACTGGGAATCCCTTTGTCCCCAATTTCGCCTCGGTGGATCAGTTTGCTCCATTCACTAGTGCAATTTCGGATTACATTCGAAATGGGGGCATCACTCGCTATCTTACGCGTAAGTCGGAACTTATCGTGCCTGGTCATTCAAGGGGTTGAGAGTTTTTGGTTCTGGGCACTTCCTATTCCCGCCACTGTCCTCAACAAGGTACGGTCTGCATGCATTCAATTCTTATGGGGAGGTAAACCACCAAGAGTCGCTTGGGATGTCATTTGTTTGCCCCAATCCGAAGGAGGCTTGGGACTTATGAACATCAAAGAATGGAACCATGCCTTGCTATCCCGGACCATTTGGCAAACTAACACTGAAGCAGATTCCTTATGGGTCCAATGGATCAATAGCTACTATTTGAGAGGCCTATCATTTTGGGATTATGAGGTACGTCCTAGGGACTCCCCCTTATTCAAAAAAGTTTGTGGGATCCGCGACAAATTCGTTTCTATCTTTGGTAGCCAAGGCGACGCTATTGTCGGCTTCGAAAAGTGTTGTACCAATGGAAAATTTGATTCTAGCCTCGTGTATGATATCTTGCGCATTCCGCAAGATAAAAAGCTTTGGATGTCACAAATTTGGAAAGACTTCATTCCTCCCAAGTTCTCCTTCTCAGTATGGCTCACTTGCAGAAAATGGTTAGCTACAAAAGACACTCTTTCCTATCTAAACTTGGAGGATAAGTCTTGCGGGTTCTGCAAGCGTGCTAATGAGACAAGGGAGCACCTCTTCTTTACTTTCCCCTACACCCGCTTGATTTGGAAGAGAATAAGGGAATGGTTGGGTATTAGAAGAGAAATGACAACTATTGAAAGCTCTCTTAAGTGGATCAAGAAAGACCACCGTGGGACAGGCATCCGAGCCAAATCTATCTTGCTTGCCTTTTGCATAGTTGTCTATGAGATTTGGAAGACAAGAAATACATTGCTCTTTGAAGGCACAAGCATACCGGCAGAGGTGGTCATTGCAAAGATTAAAACAACATCTTATAGAGTTCTATATGACTTAATCCCCTCTTGTAATGACACCTTTTGAGTGACCACCTCACCCCTCCCCTCTTCATTTCTTGTTTATATTACGTTGAGGATTGAGAACCCTCAATGACTGATTGTAGCCACCTGTTACACCCCGTATTTACAAGACATGTTTTAAGGTAGTACGTAAGAACTCGCAAGTGTTAAGATTTGAGACTTGTAAAAATTTATCGAAATTATGGATTTGTCGGAAAACGAATTATTGTGACGAATGGGAGGGCGACACGTGTCACCTCCCCTTATGATGCCTTGGTCGAATTTAGGCATGGCCAATATGGTCATTTACCATAAGTCTTGGATGACTAATGTCTTGCAAGTTGTGGAATGAGAAAGTTGACTAAGTCAAGGTCAATTAGTCTTGATATTTTGTAAGACTTCATCTAAACCACCCATTTGGTTACATCTTAACCCTCCATGTCCCTTTATTATACTACTAGTAGCAAGAGAGAGCCAACACTTAGCCATATTTCACAAGAATTTGAAGAAACTCCTTGTAGAGCTCTCGGGTTCCCCATTTCAAAGAAGGAAAAAAATTTGTTTGTTGTCCAATAATCTCCCCACTTTAAACCAAGGTTCCTAAGTGTATAGTGAGTGTATCTCAATAGAAAAATCTCGTAAAAAGATAGTTTTCGTATTAGTCGCAAAGTGAAAACCTAGTGGCTTTCTAGGTTTTGGATTGGAAGTTGGAAGGAAAGTTGTTGGTGTTGTTCTAAGGGTATCAACAAGCGGATTGAAGTATATTGGAGAGGCTCTAAACTACTAAGGAGCGACTTCGGATTTGGATTTGGATTAAGAATCGTTAAGGTATAATCTTGTCTTTTAAGGTGTTACAAGATTATGTATTTATATTGTTGTTGTTAGCTTTACATATTGATAGCATGAAGTTGGTATGTTGAAGTTTATAAGTATTATGGATTGCTAGTAGCTTAATCCGAAATGTTGTGCAAGCCACTTGAAAATTTGATTACTAATTGGTCGTTTATTAGAAATCGTCGCATGTTACTTACTTGAAGAAATTGGTTGTTATAATCAAATGCGACTTGATATCATGTTAGGCTAATAACTTGGATTGAAATAGAATTTGGATAAGAATAGGTATTGTTGAACTCAAGGTGGCCGAATTTGGACTTGTAGTTTGTTATTCATTTGTATTGGACTACCTTCTAAAATTGTGAGCCAATTGGGGCTGTTTGGTTATTCATTTGTATTGGACTACCTTCTATATTGTTGTGAGCCAATTGAGGCTGTTTGGTTATTGTATTTCGGCCTTGAAAAAGGTGGCAAAGTAAGTAAAAACAAAGGAGGTGCTGTCCGATTTTCTATAGAATTTGGCGACTTAGCACTTAGAATATTCTACGTTTGAAGTAAGAGGTTAATGGACGTATTGTGACCATGATAGGTTGAAGAACTAAGTATAGCGTATCCTACTTGAAGAATGGAATAGCTCAAGGTTGAAGTACTTTGGAGCATTTTACTACTTGTCGACAATCGTCGCGAGGTATGTGAACCTCTTCTTTCTTTGGCATGATCCTATGTATGAAATATCCATGTGATAGTATTTCATGATTCCTTCTACCCTTAGAAGTTAAGAAGTATTCACATTGTTGATCCTAAGTTATAAGTATGTTAAATTGTCCTAAGTCCTTACCAAGTCTTATGGGAGATGTTGGTAAGAATGGTTAGGAAAATATGAGATTGGATTTAAAGCTATGTGTCTTGATTTATTTAAAGTAAGGAAGTGGATTTTAAAAGTGGAAGTTACATGATTTTAAGGGAATAAGTTACTTGGTTTTGGAAGTGTATGGAACTTTATATATATATTTTTTTTTTGATAAGTATAAGTAATGGACTTTAAAGAATGTATGTTATGAAGTTTTAAGACTATGAACTTTGGTTGTCTTTTAAGGATTTTGAAACTTTATTTTTCAAGTTATGGGACTTGATTTCTAAGGTATTGATGACATGATTTTAAAGAGTGTATGCTACGAGGTGTTAATACTATAAGACTTGATCTTATGAGTGGAAATGACTAAACTTTAAAAGTATGGCTTAATTTATATCAAAGGTTAAGAAGATGGTTTCCAAAAGAGTATGTGACTTGAGCTTTAAAAAGAAAGAAGTTTTATGATTCTTTTAAGTATGTATGTACGTAGTATTTTTGGGTTTAGTTTCCCTAATGTTGCAAGAATAAAGTGTCTTAAGTTCTCTAAAATGAAAGGTTGTTATAATAGCTTTATGGGAAGTTGTTATAATGACTTAAGAAGAAGTAATAATACGATTTAAAATGTTATGTAAGGAAAATACACCGAGCCTACAAATAGGCCGGATTACGTTATGAAATACACCGAGCCTACAAATAGGCCGGATTACGTTATGAGATACACCGAGCCTACACATAGGCCGGATTACGCCATATTACCCCGAGCCTACACCTAGGCCGGGTTACGTCATCTTACACCGAGCCCCACAGGCGGGCCGGATTATGCTACATGATTCCACAGTACACCGAGCCCCACAGGCGGGCCGGATTATGTCACATGATTCATCAGTACACCGTGTCCCGCAAATGGACCGAATTATGTTATGTAAGATATGTAAGTTATATGAAAAAGACTGGATTAAACCCTTAAGTATGTATGTAAGAATATGTTGTTAAATTTTATTGAAAGAAGGAAATGAACGGTTAATATATGATTGATTTCAGGAGTTAAAAGGGCATTCTTTTATACAGACATGATTTGGTTATTGCATTTTACTTCTGTTCCATACTTGCACTGTTATCGACTTCTTCGGGCTGCGTTCATGCCCGCAGGTGATAGGTACACAGGTTGGTGATCCTTGCTCTTAGGATCTCTGTTCAGTTTTTGGAAGGAAGCCCTTTCACTCCGGAGGCTTATCTTTTGGTACGGTTTCCCTGATGTGGTAGACTTATGTACATTCAGGGGTATGGCGGGGCCCTGTCCCGCCGCAGTTGAAATTCTTAGAGGTCTGTAGTTACATATTGTGGGTCGGTTTGTAAAAGGAAAGGGATGTGACTGCTGTTGTTATGTATATGTATGTGTGTCCAGGAAGGTAGCCTTATCGGCTAACCTGTGGTTTAATTTCTCGTTATTTTATTTTATAAGTTTCATGTATGTTCACTGCTATTCTCTGATGTATACCAACAGGGTTCCTGTGTAGGGCACGATCGCGGGCCCGGGTGGTCGTGACAAAAGTGGTATCGTGAGCGCTTAGTCCTCGGAAAGTGTCTACACCGTGTCTAGTAGAGTCTTGATTATCGGTGTGTTGTGCACCACATCTATAATCGAGGCTGCAGGACATTTAGGATTTGTTTCCATTCTTCTCACTCGAGATCGTGATGAGAGTGTATTAATAGGTTGATCCGTCTCGGCGTATTCTTATGTATGTGAATCGGCTATGCCTCGCGGAGGCGACGAGTGGCCCGAAGGGCAAAGCGGCAGCGAGAACCGCCATGGTGCAGAGAGAGTTACTGTGAGTCGGGCACAGACTATGCACGATGTAATGCGGGTCGACGAGTTCAGTTACGCCGGCAGTATTAGAGGAGCCGAGAAGCGAGCTCCAGATTCGTGCACCGAGCCCCGATTCCGCGACCGGGCAGAATTTAGAGATTATGGAGAGCGGTCGGGCTTTTGACTAGCATAGTGGTAGGCGTGGCAAACGGGAGCAGTAGCTAACCCTAGAGCCGACAATTTGAGGATTCGGGACTTTCTGGGTTGTTGTCCACCCGAGTTTTATGGTTCGAGATCTGAGGATGATCCCCAAGAGTTTGTTCGGCACTACAATGGACTATGCAGTGCTAGGGCCCTGAGTCGTAATCAGTGTTAGCTTTACCGCACGCGATATTGCGTTGAACTGGTTTGAGTCTTGGGAGCTGTCGAGAGGGGTGGGTGCTCGTCCAGCGGTTTGGGATGAGTTCACAGAGGCCTTTCTTGGTCACTTTTTGCCTCCTGAGATGAGGAGAGCCCGTGTTGATAGGTTCTTATCATTGAGGCAGAATGGGAGGACCATCAGGGAGTACACCCTAGAGTTTGACTCGTTGGCTAGGTATGCGCACACTATTGTGGCTAACATGGCCGATAGAGTCCATCGCTATGTTATGGGACTAGACCGTTATATGATCACTGCTTGCCTGGGAGTGGCCCTTCAGCCAGGAATGGATATTGCCAGGATGCAGACATATGCACAGGGGATTGAGGACAGGGAGAGAGAGGACCGACCAGACCAAGGCCAGCCCAAGAGGGCCAGGACGGCAGTGGTTCAGGTGATTTTCGAGGCGAGAGCCTCGAAGAAGTTAGGTCTACGATCGGCACGCAGTGCTCCTTCCGATTTTTGGCGGGAGGTTAGATCAGCCGGGTAATTCGGGAGCCGGTCAGAGCTCCAGGGCTTCGGATTCGTATACGCACATGGGTTCTAAGCGCCGGCCCTCTTCCTCGATGTTCACGGTGTGGCCGCATCACCATGGGAATGTCGTCGTGCATCTGCGTGTCTGTTTTGTGGCCGTGGGGCCATATGTTGAGGGATTGTCCTAGTAGGAGAGTTGCGGAGGGATAGAAAAGTCTACCGGATCGGGCCATGGGTTCTTCGCCTTGAGCTAGGCGGGATGTTCATACACCTACAGCCGTGTGGGTCGTGGTGGAAGTTCCGCTTTAGCGGTCCTTTGAACCGCCTATATGAATTCGGTATATCTTCGCCCTTTCTGATTTGTATGCATGATAAGGTTATTTTATGTGTAAGTATCAAGAAGGATAATATTGAAATTATGTACGTATGCTAGAAGTAAGTTGGAAGTACGAAAAGATAATCTTTTTAGGCCTTGAATGTGAGTATATAGTGATGATGCACACTATGGATTGTTTCCTCGTTTGGTTTGTGATGGATAAATATGCAAGTGCGGTATATTAGGGCCATATGTGGCATAATTAGGTTTTGCTAAGTGCAAGTTTATGAGACTATGCCAAGGAATGATAGATTGAGCTCCGAAAGAACATTCGGGGACGAATGTTTCTAAGGGGGGAAGAATGTTACACCCCGTATTTACAAGACATGTTTTAAGGTAGTACGTAAGAACTCGCAAGTGTTAAGATTTGAGACTTGTAAAAATTTATCGGAATTATGGATTTGTCGGAAAACGAATTATTGTGACGAATGGGAGGGCGACACGTGTCACCTCCCCTTATGATGCCTTGGTCGAATTTAGGCATGGCCAATATGGTCATTTACCATAAGTCTTGGATGACTAATGTCTTGCAAGTTGTGGCATGAGAAAGTTGACTAAGTCAAGGTCAATTAGTCTTGATATTTTGTAAGACTTCATCTAAACCACCCATTTGGTTACATCTTAACCCTCCATGTCCCTTTATTATACTACTAGTAGCAAGAGAGAGCCAACACTTAGCCATATTTCACAAGAATTTGAAGAAACTCCTTGTAGAGCTCTCGGGTTCCCCATTTCAAAGAAGGAAAAAAATTTGTTTGTTGTCCAATAATCTCCCCACTTTAAACCAAGGTTCCTAAGTGTATAGTGAGTGTATCTCAATAGAAAAATCTCGTAAAAAGATAGTTTTCGTATTAGTCGCAAAGTGAAAACCTAGTGGCTTTCTAGGTTTTGGATTGGAAGTTGGAAGGAAAGTTGTTGGTGTTGTTCTAAGGGTCTCAACAAGCGGATTGAAGTATATTGGAGAGGCTCTAAACTACTAAGGAGCGACTTCGGATTTGGATTTGGATTAAGAATCGTTAAGGTATAATCTTGTCTTTTAAGGTGTTACAAGATTATGTATTTATATTGTTGTTGTTAGCTTTACATGTTGATAGCATGAAGTTGGTATGTTGAAGTTTATAAGTATTATGGATTTCTAGTAGCTTAATCCGAAATGTTGTGCAAGCCACTTGAAAATTTGATTACTAATTGGTCGTTTATTAGAAATCGTCGCATGTTACTTACTTGAAGAAATTGGTTGTTATAATCAAATGCGACTTGATATCATGTTAGGCTAATAACTTGGATTGAAATAGAATTTGGATAAGAATAGGTATTGTTGAACTCAAGGTGGTCGAATTTGGACTTGTAGTTTGTTATTCATTTGTATTGGACTACCTTCTAAAATTGTGAGCCAATTGGGGCTGTTTGGTTATTCATTTGTATTGGACTACCTTCTATATTGTTGTGAGCCAAATGGGGCTATTTGGTTATTGTATTTCGGCATTGAAAAAGGTGGCAAAGTAAGTAAAAACAAAGGAGGTGTTGTCCGATTTTCTATAGAATTTGGCGACTTAGCACTTAGAATATTCTACGTTTGAAGTAAGAGGTTAATGGACGTATTGTGACCATGATAGGTTGAAGAACTAAGTATAGCGTATCCTACTTGAAGAATGGAATAGCTCAAGGTTGAAGTACTTTGGAGCATTTTACTACTTGTCGACAATCGTCGCGAGGTATGTGAACCTCTTCTTTCTTTGGCATGATCCTACGTATGAAATATCCATGTGATAGTATTTCATGATTCCTTCTACCCTTAGAAGTTAAGAAGTATTCACATTGTTGATCCTAAGTTATAAGTATGTTAAATTGTCCTAAGTCCTTACCAAGTCTTATGGGAGATGTTAGTAAGAATGGTTAGGAAAATATGAGATTGGATTTAAAGCTATGTGTCTTGATTTATTTAAAGTAAGGAAGTGGATTTTAAAAGTGGAAGTTACATGATTTTAAGGGAATAAGTTACTTGGTTTTGGAAGTGTATGGAACTTTATATATATATATTTTTTTGATAAGTATAAGTAATGGACTTTAAAGAATGTATGTTATGAAGTTTTAAGACTATGAACTTTGGTTGTCTTTTAAGGATTTTGAAACTTTATTTTTCAAGTTATGGGACTTGATTTCTAAGGTATTGATGACATGATTTTAAAGAGTGTATGCTACGAGGTGTTAATACTATAAGACTTGATCTTATGAGTGGAAATGACTAAACTTTAAAAAGTATGGCTTCTTAATTTATATCAAAGGTTAAGAAGATGGTTTCCAAAAGAGTATGTGACTTGAGCTTTAAAAAGAAAGAAGTTTTATGATTCTTTTAAGTATGTATGTACGTAGTATTTTGGGTTTAGTTTCCTAATGTTGCAAGAATAAAGTGCCTTAAGTTCTCTAAAATGAAAGGTTGTTATAATAGCTTTATGGGAAGTTGTTATAACGACTTAAGAAGAAGTAATAATACGATTTAAAATGTTATGTAAGGAAAATACACCGAGCCTACAAATAGGCGGACACGTTATGAAATACAGAGCCTACAAATAGGCCGGATTACGTTATGAGATACACCGAGCCTACACATAGGCCGGATTACGCCATATTACCCCGAGCCTACACCTAGGCCGGGTTACGTCATCTTACACCGAGCCCCACAGGCGGGCCGGATTATGCTACATTATTCCACAGTACACCGAGCCCCACAGGCGGGCCGGATTATGTCACATGATTCATCAGTACACCGTGTCCCGCAAATGGACCGGATTATGTTATGTAAGATATGTAAGTTATGTGAAAAAGACTGGATTAAACCCTTAAGTATGTATGTAAGAATATGTTGTTAAATTTTATTGAAAGAAGGAAAGGAACGGTTAATATATGATTGATTTCAGGAGTTAAAAGGGCATTCTTTTATACAGACATGATTTGGTTATTGCATTTTACTTCTGTTCCATACATTTCCATACTGAATTTCTTATGCGGGCCAGAAGCTGCGTTCATGCCCGCAGGTGATAGGTACACAGGTTGGTGATCCTTGCTCTTAGGATCTCTCGATTTTGGAAGGAAGCCCTTTCACTCCGGAGGCTTATCTTTTGGTACGGTTTCCCTGATGTGGTAGACTTATGTACATTCAGGGGTATGGCGGGGCCCTGTCCCGCCGCAGTTGAAATTCTTAGAGGTCTGTAGTTACATATTGTGGGTCGGTTTGTAAAAGGAAAGGGATGTGACTGCTGTTGTTATGTATATGTATGTGTGTCCAGGAAGGTAGCCTTATCGGCTAACCTGTGGTTTAATTTCTCGTTATTTTATTTTATAAGTTTCATGTATGTTCATTGCTATTCTCTCGATGTATACAACAGGGTGCCTGGTAGGCACGATCATGAGCTTGGTCGGGTCGTGACACCACCTTTCTTTCCATTATTAGTAATAATATTTGCATTTACCCAAAAAAAAACAATTATAATTCCTTCTTTATATAACATGTGACGACTAAACTTGTAACCAAATTGAATTACAATCTTAAGGGCTAAACATGCTAGTTTCGGATTAGGGTTCCAATAGCCAATACACTTATCAAAATTCATACTATATACCTCATGCTTACTAATATCCATAGCTACAACAATAAGTAATCTTAATTACTAAAACGACAAGAATTGTTACCTTTATAAGCCCTTATAAATTCCAAGATTCAAAGTCGCTCCTTAGAAATTCTTAGCTCCTTTCCATTACGCTCCAATCCGCTATTTGAAGCCTTTAGAAGTTCACAACCAACTTCTCTTCCATTTCCAATCCAAAACTATGAAAACGACTTAGGTTTTCGCCTTGCGACTAACGTGAAAACGTCGTTTTTCCGAGATCTTTCTATTGAGATATCCTTACAATACCCTTAGGGACCTTGGGTTAAAGTCTTGTGAATAAAGAACCAAAATTACAAAAAATTTGTGTGGAACTATTGACAAAGCCGAGAGCACACAAGGCTTGCACAAGTCTCTCAAATTTTTTCTAAGTGTTTAAGACTTGGTATTGCACTAGTGTAGTATATATAATACAATGGAGGGCTTAGATCACAACACTTGTGTGGCTTGGATGGAGGAGATTAAATAATTAGCCAAGTGGACAAGTTGACTTGGTCAATTTTCTCAAGCTTTGAAGACTTGTTCATCCAAAATGGTCAATGACCATTTTACCCTTGCAACTTTTCGTCCATGA
Organism: Przewalskia tangutica; assembly: GCA_029844215.1. Lineage (NCBI taxonomy): Eukaryota > Viridiplantae > Streptophyta > Magnoliopsida > Solanales > Solanaceae > Przewalskia > Przewalskia tangutica. The sequence continues at coordinate 76,117,110 of CM056727.1, forward strand.
CCATGTGGGGGTGCCACGTGTCGCCCTCCCATTCGTCCATAAAATTTCGTAACCCTCGTGGGCCCCACGAAACGTAAAATTTCTTAGGTGGGCCCCACGTGACCAAATCCGTAAAAATAAATTTCCATAATGTTAATACCTTCTATATTCCTCAAATAATGCATTTTGAGAATCCAATTCTCATCAACAAACATTTTTCCTTTCCGGCGTTCGGAAGATTTTCCGTCGGAAAAACAATTCTTCCTTTTGTACCCTTTTCAAGTCTTGTGTTCTCGCGTCTATTCTCTTATTCTTGTCCTGGAATTACGGGGTGTAACATTCTTCCCCCCTTAGAAACATTCGTCTCCGAATGTTCTTTCGGAGTCCAATCTAATTAGATAGCAACATAGTCTCCTTTTACTACACCCTTTATACAAAATATGCCACCCATGGCCACATCACAATACTCATACTAAAACGTCAACCTGAACTCCAAGTGTGGACGTCGGTCATCTGCATACAATTTCTGCTGACTCTGAGTTTTACTAATAATATTTCCTGGATAAGCTTCGCCTTATCCACAACCCGCTGAATCAAGTCTGGGCTAATTATCTGAACCTCACCTGCGTGGAACTAACCAACAGGCGATTCTACACTTCCCTTCATACAAAACCTCATACAGGGCCATCTGAATACTAGAAAGGTAATGGGTACATACGCAACTTATCGAGAGGCAAAAGTTCCTCCCTGCTACCCCTGAAATCAAAGACACAGGCCCACAACCTATCCTCACGGGTCTGGATAACATGTCCTGCCTGTCTGTCGGCCTGAAGGTGAAATGTAACACCGAGACTCACCTGTGTCCCCAATCCCTCCTGGAAAAATCTCCAGAAGTTAGCTGTAAACTGGGCTCATCTGTCTGTCATAAATAATGTAGGAACCCCGTGCAGTCTCATAATCGTCCTGATATATACTCTCGCATAATCCTCAATTGCCTCAACACAATACTTTTTCCATGTTTATCTAAAACAGTAACCTATGGCATGACGACGCTGAAGATCTTACATGTCTCACACCCATCGCCTAACAACCTGGGTACACATAACCCCATACTGATTCTAGCCCCCAATCTCTGGAGTCACTCTATTAAACAATATAAGGCCATTTCCGGCTCTCACGACCTGGTTCCGGTGGAACGCGTCCACGAACCCATAAAACAATTAACTAGAATTAGGCTTTGTACCCTCGTGACCCTGCCACATAGCGGGACTACTACCAACAGATCCCACTGCATTTCAAACTGTGAGGCGACCCGTAATAGGTCCTCAACCCGACCCACCGTCGCACTTAACTCTTACCGTTAGTCTGAATAAAATCTTATTGCCCGAGAAGGCCTTATATACCTAAGGTCTCGGCGGTTAACAATATTCTTATGCTCAAAATTTCCATGCTCCAAACCTACCTTACCAGTCCCCCCGTAAACGAGTACAATAACTTCTCATAATACCATAATCGTGTTGTCTTGATCACAACAGCCATTACTTACTCCATACGGATCTCATCCGTACAATTCTCTTAAGCCTACCTTGTAGATTAATCTATTAACATGGTATTCCATTAAGTTCCTTAACATGACTTCTTAAGGGTTCACTACCCTATCGGAAATCTCATCATTTCCCAATTATCTCAAAATAATACATAAAACCTCTATGAGAATTCTTTAACTGTTTCATACCTTCCCGGTATCTATTTAGTCTTTACTAACTCTTGGTAATCTAAAATCATTCTAGGCAACACACGTCTGTACCTCATACATAACTCTGTATAACTGTATGTCACAATACTAACTATACTACAATCATTACCAACCTGGATAAGCAATCCACATAGTCCTTTCTGGGTCACTGCTGCCTTTCTCATAGTTGCAATCAATATAACTCATTAGGGAGAGATGACCCTAACAACACAGCTCTATCGCACGATCTCAGAGTGAGAAGAATGGAAGCCAATCCTAAATGTCCTGCAGCCTCCTGATTATAGATGTGGTGCACAACACACCGATAATCAAGACTCTACTAGACACGGTCTGTAGACACTTTCCGAGGACTAACTGCTCTGATACCACTTTTTGTCACGACCCGACCCCGGGCCGCGACTGGTGCCCTACCTGGGCACCCTTATAGGTATACATCAGAGATAATCAACGGAACATACATAGACTTAACAAGAAATGAATAATAGGTTAGCCGATAAGGCTACCTTCCTTGATACATATAAATATGTAAAACCAAAAGCAGTTACCTCTTTTTTTTCCTTTACACAACCCAATCCACAATATGTGACTACAGACCTCTAAGAGTTTTAACATAATAACTGTGGTGGGACAAGGCCCCGCCGTACCCCTGAATATACCTAGCCATAATGACAAGCTCCGAAATAGTGGAGCCATCTCAAAATGCTGAACACTGATCCTAAGCTCGCGGATCCACAACTGTGTACCTAAACCTACGGACATGAACGCAACCCCGGCGAGAAATCGACACTGTGCAGAATATGGAACAGAAATAAGGTACAGTAAACAGATCATAACTGTACAAAAGAATGACAGGGGCAAGTATAAAAAGTAAATACCAGATCCTACCATGTCATTACAACTAATGAACTTAATCGTACATCATTATCCTTTCCCATTTTTCATTAAGAGTTATAGTCAAATTCTTACGTACATACTTAGGAGAAATCATTAAGTTCATAACCATATAACTTACTTATCTTGCATAACCTAATCCGACCCTTTCTGCAGGGACGCCTATACTGCCCGGTCCATTCTGGGACGCGATAAAGTCACATAAGTCTGCCCATAAAAGTATACTGCCCGGCCCAATCTGGGACGCGATAAAGTCACATAAGTCTGCCCATAAAGGTATACTGCCCGACCCAAACTGGGACGCAATAAAGTCATATAAGTCTGCCCATAAAGGTATACTGCCCGGCCCAATCTGGGACGCGATAAAGTCACATAAATCTGCCTATAAAGGTATACTGTCCGACCCAATCTAGGACGTGATAAAGTCACATAAGTCTGCCCATAAAGGTATACTGCATAAAAATAGGAAGCTTATGACCAACTTAGGGCCACCTGCCCATAGTATCATTTGGCAATCCTACTCCTGGACTATTTCGCCCGCAAGGTCCGTATGGACCCGCATGAGGTAACTTCCTCGCATAGGCTGTATCCGCCCGCATAGGTCGTATGGACCCGCATTAGGTATTCCTCGCATAGGACTATTTCACCCGCACAGGACTATTTCACCCGCTTAGGCCCGATGGGCCCGCAATGAGTACAAATGACGCACTCGCATCATGGGTAGCAAATCCATGTAATTAGTAATAACCCGGGGCTTTACCCCGTAAGAATAACATAAACTAGCACAACCGGCTATCATACATAACATAAGCACTACCGGCTTATCATACATAACATAAGCACTATCGGCTTATCATACATAACATAAGCACTACCGGCTTATCATACATAACATAAGCAAGTTAAGAAATCCCCCTAACTTCTTATTAGCCTTATTCATATACACTCTCATTTTAGTTTACTTAAGGCACTAACATGTCATTATAAAATCCGGGAATTTAACCCAAAGTACTACGTACCTTTATTCTTTTAGAATGACTCTTTTCTATATAAAACTTCCAAGATACTAATAACCGTAGTATCAAGTCATATCTACTTTTCAAGACAAGTCACAATACTTTTTAGAAATATATTTATCGACTTCTAAATCAAGTGACTTCCACTTTAAAAATATTTATGCAATTGATGCCTTTAAATCAAATTGCCCTTCATTATTTCAAGTCATCTCTTTGTTTACAATACTAGAAAAAAAACCATTCTTTTAACCTTCCATAAAGTTGTTATAACCAACTTCCCATAAAGCCGTTATAACTCTTTATGTCTTAGGCAAATTCATTCCTTTTATAACCAAGAGACTTATACTTTCAAATCAAGTTACATAGCTTTCAAAATACTTCAAGTCTCTTAACTTTTAGAAACCAAGTTTCTTAGCTTAGAATATCAATTCTCTTTTCTTTAAGAAAATCAAGTTACATATGCTTTCCCCGAATCAAGTATTCTATACTTTTAAATAAAGTCATTCCTTCCTTTAAAAATCAAGTCCCATAACTTGAAAAATAAAGTCGCTTAACCTATTTAGAATTCAAGGTTCATAGTCTTAAACTTCATATGTAAACTATTTTAATTCAGTAACATATATTTCTATGCGTTGTGAATAGGTTATACTTATTTATAATGATCTTATTATAGCAGCCATGATCTAGAAAATGTAATACAATTTTGTCTTATCTTAGTTTCTATGCAGATGGAGGATTCTACTCATTTTAATTTAATTGATTGCCGATACATTTTCTTTTATTAGCGTTGTAGTGGCTTGTTCGATACTTATTCTCATACGTGCAGTAACTGTGCAAAGTCAACTCGACTTCAAATACTTCCTAACGACTCTTACCAACATCCCCCATAAGACTTGGTAAGAACATATGATAACTTAGACGTAACTTTTACATTGAGTAAATCAACATACATACCTATTAACTTCTAAGAGTGGAAGGAGTCATGAAATAGCACCACATGTATATTCCATACATAGAATCATGCCAAAAGAAGGAAGAAGTTCACATACCTCGCGACGATTATCGACAAGTAGCAAAATGCTCCAAAGTACTATAACCTTGCTAGCTTTTCCACCCTTCAAGTAGAATACTCTATTCGTACTACTTCAACCTATAAGGGTCATAATATGTCTATTAACCTCTAGCTTCAAACGTAGAATATTCTAAGTGTAAATTCACCAAATTCTACAGAAAATCAGACATCACTTCCTTTGTTTCTACATACTTTTCCACCTTTTTTCAAGGACCGATAATCAATAACCAACATGCCACATTTAAGGCTCAATACAACAACCAATCAAAGTCCTTTCCAATTCTTTTTCAATCCAAGTTCTTAGGTCTAACATGTTATATAGTCATAAACAACTTCAACAACTATAATTCCTTCTTTATATAACATGTGACGACTAAACTAGTAACCAAATTGAATTACAATCTTAAGGGCTAAACATGCTAGTTTCGGATTAGGGTTCCAATAGCCAATACACTTATCAAACTTCATACTATATACCTCATGCTTGCTAATATCCATAGCTACAACAATAAGTAATCTTAATTACTAAAACGACAAGAATTGTTACCTTTATAAGCCCTTATAAATTCCAAGATTCAAAGTCGCTCCTTAGCAATTCTTAGCTCTTTTCCATTACGCTCCAATCCACTATTTGAAGCCTTTAGAAGTTCACAACCAACTTCTCTTTCATTTCCAATCCAAAACTATGAAAACGACTTAGGTTTTTGCCTTGCGACTAACGTGAAAACGTCGTTTTTCCGAGATCTTTCTATTGAGATATCCGTACAATACCCTTAGGGACCTTGGGTTAAAGTCTTGTGAATAAAGAACCAAAATTACGAAAAAAATTGTGTGGAACTATTGACAAAGCCGAGAGCACACAAGGCTTGCACAAGTCTCTCAAATTTTTTCTAAGTGTTGAAGACTTGGTCTTGCACTAGTGTAGTATATATATTACAATGGAGGGCTTATATCACAACACTTGTGTGGCTTGGATGGAGGAGATTAAATAATTAGCCGAGTGGACAAGTTGACTTGGTCAATTTTCTCAAGCTTTGAAGACTTGTTCATCCACAATGGTATATGACCATTTTACCCTTGCAACTTTTCGTCCAAGACCATGTGGGGGGTGCCACGTATCGCCCTCCCATTCGTCCATAAAATTTCGTAACCCTCGTGGGCCCCACGAAACGTACAATTTCTCGGGTGGGCCCCACGTGACCAAATCCGTAAAAATAAATTTCCATAATGTTAATACCTTCTATATTCCTCAAATAATGCATTTTGAGAATCCAATTCTCATCAACAAACATTTTTCCTTTCCGGCGTTCGGAAGATTTTCCATCGGAAAAACAATTCTTCCTTTCGTACCCTTTTCAAGTCTTGTGTTCTCGCGTCTATTCTCTTATTCTTGTCCTGGAATTACGGGGGTGTAACAATAAGGCCTTCTCGGGTAGTAAAAATTTAAGTCAGACCAAGGATAAGAGTTAAGTACGACGCCGAGTCGGGTTGAAGACCTATTAAGGGTTGCCCCATAGCCTGTAATGGAATGGGATCAGTTGGTAGTAGTCTCGCTACGTGACAGGATCACGAGGGTGCAAGGCCCGAGTCTAGTTAATCATTTTACGGGTTCGTGGACGCATTCCACCGGAACCAGGTGGTGAGAGCCGGAAATGGCCTTATATTGTTTAATTTAGTAACTCCAAGGATTGGAGGCCAGATTTAGTATGGAAGTTATGTAGGTATGTTAGTACAAGTTTGGAAGTACGGAAAGCGTACGACCAGTGAAAAAGAGAGCAACCAAGTGTAAATAAATAGAGCCTGAATCCATGAGAACCTTTCGAGGTGACTACACCCGTGAGTGTTGGATGGTAGCTGAGCGGGTAGATAATAATTGCCGGTAACGATACAGTCGTTGGACCCTAGCAGACCTAGCAGAGTTGTTATGACAGAAATTGAAGTCATTATGAGTACGGGCTAGTTGGCCTCTTGTTATGCCGACGTTGACTGCAGAGAGAGATTGGCTCGATCCCGGTTTCCCGGTAAGCCGGTTATCAAGTGGAAAGGAAGGGAAGTGGTGGTAACCAGTGAATCATCCTTCCTTCTTTGACATCATTGTTTTTAATAAGTCTGAGTGACTTGTTCATTTGAGGTGAATTGAGGCAGAAGGTAAGAAGTACTTGAATTTGAAGGAGTTTATTTTAAGTTCCCTTGGGGGTACTTGGAGTTGGGTTGGTGTGACGGTCAGGGCCACGACCTTCCGGATAAGTTCAGGATAGCGCGCAAGCAAGAATAAGATAAGTACGAGTGCTGCCTACGGAAAACAAAAGACATCGTTGGTAGGTTTTGAAAATCTATACGACTAAAAGGTGGCGCTTGATGATTAAGTTTTTGTAAGGGAGATAAGTTCTCTCCCCCACGTGAAGGATAGTTTTACGTATTATGGGGTTACGTGTACCCATGTTGTTGACAAATTATAGGAGACGGGTAAGGTCTTCAGTATCGGCATACCATCGGTTACAGTTTTAGATAACCGTGGGAAAAGTTTTGTGTTGGGGTGATTGTGAACGACGTTACGAAATGGTCGAGGAAGTGTCGTAAGGATATAAATGCAGGTAGTACGCATGTATGAAACTGTACGATTATGAATCAAGATAGAAATAATTTTGCTAATAATAAGCATAAGGTAAGGTTATGACCAGAATGATGAAAGAGAATACAACTATGGTTATGTAAGTTGCACGAGATATGATTACCCCAGACTAGTGTAAAGACCATTAGTAAATAATGGGCAGTAAGAACACCTCGAGGAAAGGTGGTAGCATCTGTACTGACGAGAAAGATAGTAAGGGGATACGGGGGGGTAAGGGACCCCAGGACAACTTGAAATAACTTATAAAGGAAAGACGAGTAGACACTCGAACGATAAGAAATCTTGTCAAGTCATTGGATTATGTAATACCGTGAATTGAGGTTGAGCACCTGACTATAAGCTCTACGAGCTGGGAGGAAATAATCGGGTTACTACTTGACGAGATCAAGGAAATCTCCCCCCCCTAAATTGTGATTGACAGGAAGTCTTAGCCCTGAGGAAAACAAAGGAATCAAATCTAAGTTAGTGACAAAGTTTGGTTGCAACAGAGAAAGGAAAACATGAACCATAATTGAGATTAAGGATACCCGAATATTTTGCAGGTATGAGAAAGACTTCCAGTTATTGGAAGATAAGTTGACCACGACTACAGTTCTAACCCCTCCTAAGAGACTAGAGGGTTAGGTTATTATTATAACACGTTGGGTGTTGGGCTAGGTTGTGTGCTGACGCAACACGATAAGGTTAGAGCCTATGTTTCCCGGCAGTTAGGGAAGCATGAAAGGAAATTACGCCACTCACGATTTAGAGTTGGCGGCAGTTAATCTTGCCTTGAAGATTTGGAGGCATGACGTATATATAGACTTCATGTGGATGTTTGTGCAGACCACAAGAGCCTCCGGTATATCTTCAGACAGAGGCAGCTGAATTTGCGACAGAAACGGTGGTTAGAGTTACTCAAGGATTGTGATACTGATATCCTATACCACCCGGGGAAAGCCGAGACGGTTACAGATACTCTTAGTCATGGATCTAAGGGTAGTTTGTCAGATAGATAGCCAGATAGACAGGACGTGGTCCGTAAGATTCATCAGCTACCGAGCTGGGGGGTTTGATTATTTGTTTCCGAGGTGAATGAAGTTGGGATCCGAGAGGTTGCCGAGTCTTCCTTCGTCGATGAGGTGAAGAGGCGACAATATGAGGATTCAGCGTTAGTATGTGACCAAAATACGGCTCTCCGAGAAGAGAAGAGCCTGTTTGAGTAGCACCGGATGGGGTGGTGTGATATGAGGATAGATTATGTGTACCCGATGCTGCAGGACTTGTCAGCAGATTGTAGGGGAGGAACGCAGTGATTATAACTCTAATTGTTCGGGATCGACTAAGTTATGTCGTGACCTCAGATGTATGTATTGGTAAGATGGCCTGAAGGGGGACGTAGCAGAGTTGTTGCTTAATGTCCGAATTAGTAGCAGGTCAAGGTGGAACACCAGAAGTCCAATGGGCTACTACAGGCGATTGAGATCCCAACTTAGATAGGGAGGTAGTTAATATTGATTTTGTTACAGGGTGGCATCGTACTCAGAGGAAGTGCGACTCCCTGGGGGTCATAGTAAATTGGCTGGCGAAACCAGCCGTGTTCTTCCGGTTAGGACCACTTACTCGGCTGAGGATTATGCTAGCTTGTATAGCACGGGGATTATGAGACTGCACGGGGTTCCTACATTTATGATGTCAGCCAGATGAGCTCAGTTCGGATAACTTCTGGAGGTTTTTCAGAAGGGGTTAGGGACACAGGTGAGTCTCCGTGTTGCATTACACCCTCAGACCGACGGACATGCAAAGCGTACTATCCAGGCACTTGAGGATAGGTGGCAGACCTGTGTTCTTGATTTCAGAGATAGCCGGGAGGGTTATTTGCCTCTTGTTGAGTTACGTACGATAACAAATACCCTTCCAGTATTCAGATGGCCCTGTATGAGGCCTTGTATGTAAGACAGTGTAGATCGCCGGTTGGTTGGTTCGACGTAGACGAGGTTCAGTTATTTGATCCAGACTTGATTCAGCGGGTTGTGGAGGCGAAGCTTATCCAGAAAAGATTATTAGTAAGCTCAGAGTCAGTAGACGCTTTATGCAAATAACCGACATTGACACATGGGGTTCAGGTTGACATAGTATGAGTATTATTATGTGGCCACGTGTGGCATTATTGGTATGTAGGGGTTGTAAAAGGGACTATGTCGCTATCCATAAGATTGACCCCAAAAGAACATTCGGGGACGAATGTTTCTAAGGGGGGAAGAATGTTACACCCCGTAAATTCCAGGACATGTTTATAAGAACGTACGTAAGAACTAAAAAGTGTTAAGATTTGAGACTAGTAAAAATTTATCGAAATTATGGAAATGTCGGAAAACGAAATATTGGGAGGGTGACACGTGTCACCCCCCTTAGTGGTCTTGGACAAAATTGACATGGATAAAATGGTCATTTGACCATAATTGAAGATGACCAAGTCTTGCTAAAGCTAGAGCTTGATAATATTGACTAAGTCAAAGGCCACTTGGCTTGATCCTTGTGAAATGCATCCAAGCCACCCATTTGTTTTAATCTTGACCCCCCTTTATGTTATTTAATCATACTAGTGTAAGACAAGGCTCTACACTTAGCAAATTTTCAAGAAAAACTTGATGAACACAAGAGCAAGCTCTCGGCATTGCTAGGGTTCCAAGAGAAAAAAAATTCAATTGTTGTCCAATAATCCCATACTTTAAACCAAGGTTCCTAAGGGTATTGTAAGGGTATCTCAATAAAAAGATCCCGGAAAAGTGGTGTTTACGTATTAGTCGCAAGGTGAAAACCTAGTCACTTTTCTAGGTTTGGATTGGGAAATAAAGGAAAGTTGTTTGTGATCTTCTAAGGGCTTCAAGTGGCTAATTGGAGTGTCAAGGAGAGGCTCTAAGTTGCTAGGGAGCGACTTCGGATCTTGAAGTCGATTAAGGCTCACTAAGGTAACAATCTTGTTCTCTTAAGTGTATAAGATTACATATTATCATAGCCTTACTTTTTGACTAGCATGAAGAATATGTATTAAAGATTGATAAGTGTTATGGATATTTGAAGCCTAAAATCCGAAATGACATGTTGAGCCATTTGAAATTGAAATACAATTTGGTCGATATTAGAATCGTCGCATGTTACCTACTTGAAGATTATAGTTGTTATAATCGATTGCGGCTTTATAACATGTTGTACTAAACAACTTGGTTTGAAACGGAATTGGAAAAGACTATGTATTGTTGTCCCTCAAATTGCCGAATGTGACTTTGTCTTTTGGACTAGTTAGATATCAATTGTGGGGCGGAATTTTACACGTCTTGTAGGCGTGTAATCCCCTATTGTTAACTACATTGTTGAGCCTTAAATGTGGCGTGTTTGGTTATTGAATTCGGGCCTTGAAAAAGGTGGAAAACTATGTAGAAACAAAGGAAGTGTTGTCCGATTTTCCGTAGAATATAGTGACTTTGCACTTAGAATATTCTACATTTGATGTTAGAAGTTAATAGACGTATTATGGTCATTATAGGTTGACATACTACGTACGGCATATTGGACTTGGCAAGTAGATTGAAACGAAGAGGTATGTGGAACTTTCTTATCTCTTGAGCATGAATAGTTATAAATATAGTACGGTAGACGTACGAGATTTTGACAATCTAGTCCATTTGATATCCTTGGCTTATTTTTAAGAATGTCCAAGTTGGTTGAGTTAGGAAATTAACTCACTTGTTTAAAAATATTAAGGATATCTTAGTTTCTAAAAGTTAAGAGACTTAAAGTATTTTGAAAGTATATGATACTTGTTTTGTTTGGAAAGTTTAAGTCTCTTGGTTATAAAGAAGAATGTAATTGTCTAAGGTATAAAGCTAGTATAACGACTTTATGGGAATGTCACGACCCGACCCCGGGGCCGCGACTGGTACCCTACCGGGGTACCCTGTCAGGTACACATCAGAGAATAGCAGCGGAACATACATAACACATAACTTATAACAAGGTAAACATCACTGGCCAGCCGATAAGGCTGCCTTCCAAAAAAACATACTTAATCAAAAGTATAGCAGTACAACTTATTCTTACAGCCCAAAACACATACGTGACCACAGACCTCTAAGAATAACAACTGTGGCGGGACAGGGCCCCGCCATACCCCTGAATATACACAATGCCTATAACATCAGGGAAAAACCGTACCAACAAAACAAGCTTCCGGAGGAATGGAGCTTCTGACACCGGAACAATGATCCTAAGAACGAGGATCCACCACCTGCTTACCCTTACCGCGGATTGAACGCAGCCGGCGGGGTCGATAACAAATTGCGAATATGGAACGGAAATAAGGTACAGGAAACAAAACATAACTGTATAAAATCATGACAGGGGTACGTATAAAAAAAGAAGTAAATACCTGAACCTACCATGTCGTTACCATCTCGTGAACTTAATCGTACCTTATTATCTTTTCCCATTTTTTTTCCAATAAAGGTTATACCCACTTTCTTACGTGCATACTTAGGCTAATCATCAAATTCATTACCATATAACTTACTTACCTTGCATAACATAAACCGACCCTTTATGGAGGGACGCTATATCGCCTTACCAACCGACGCGATAAAGTCACCTAGTGCGCCCATAAGGTATCGCCTACCATTCTCGACGCGGTAAGGTCACATAGTCAGCCCATAAAGGTATACTGCCCGACCCAATCTGGGACGCGGTAAGGTCACATAGTCTGCCCATAAAGGTATACTGCCCGACCCAATCTGGGACGCGGTAAGGTCACATAGTCTGCCCATAAAGGTATACTGCCCGGCCCAATCTGGGACGCGGTAAGGTCACATAGTCTGCCCATAAAGGTATACTGCCCGGCCCAATCTGGAACGCGGTAAGGTCACATAGTCTGCCGATAAAGGTATACTTCCCGGCCCAATCTGGGACGCGGTAAGGTCACATAGTCTTACAGCTTCATACGTAAACTCTTTTAAATTAAGCAACATATACTTGGTGCGTTGTGAATAAGTTATACCTATTTATAACGATCTTATTCAAGTAGCCATGATCTAGAAAACGTAGTACAATTTTGTCTTATCTTAGTTTCTATGCAGATGGAGAATTCTACTCATTTTAATATAATCAATTGTCATTACATTTTCCTTTATTAATGCTGCAATGGCTTGCTCGCTACTTATTCTCATTTGTGCCGTAAAATTAGCCAAGTCACCTTGGCTCCAAATACCTCCTAACGACTCTTACCAACATCCACCATAAGACTTGGTAAGAACTTAGGATAACCTAGACATAACCTTTACATAGAGTAAATCACATACATACCTTTTAACTTCTAAGAGTAGAAGGGAACATGAAATATTACTACATGTATATTCCATATATAGAATCATTAGAGTAAATCACATACATACCTCTTAACTTCTAAGAGTAGAAGTGTTATACCCCGTATTCTCAGGGTATGTATGCGAGGACGTACGTACGAGAGCACGACAGAAAATTGGAAAGGAAGAAAGAGGTGATTTTTTCCACGGAAAAAGTTTAGGTTTTGTAAAGAAAATGTTCGTTGATGGGAATTGGGTTCCCAGATTTGGAATTTGGGCTTCTTTGATTATATTAGAATTATGGAATTTTATTTTCGGAATGGTCACGTGGGCCCACGGAGAAATTTACTGATTTTGTAGGCCCACTTTGTTTTGAGATTTTGGCCATTGTGGATATTTTGGAAGATGTTTTATTTTGGGCCATTAGGAGGGTGACACGTGTCACCCCGCCAGTGGCTTGGCCGAATTGACATTTGTGCACAACACCCTGTTAGAGTCGTTTTCGACGAAACGCTTTACATAACTTGCGAGGGAAAATTCCGGCTATGTCGCTTTTGTATTTTTGCGGATTTTTCCGAGCGTGAACATTTTGGACCAACGGGAGGGTGACATGTCACCTCACATTGGAAGCAAGTGGGCGGTTTGGCCTCGACGCTAGGGTGTCAGTGGGAAGATATTTTTGGTAGATATTTGCAGGGTTTTAAGGAGTAGGGACTAGGGTGCACTTGGCTTGATCTTGGCCTTACACTTGCCTTGCACATGGCTTGATCTTGGCCATTGGTTGGCCTTTGGTTTGGCTATAAATACCTCCTTGAAGACTTATTCATTCACTCCTCACTTTGTCTAAGTCTTGAAATCCCTCCTCCCTCTTGTGGCTCTCGCCCCAAGCCTCTCCCCTCCTCCTCCTTGTGGCCTTTGGCCGAGAAGGGTCCCTCTCCCCTTTTTGTGGTGCCCTAGCCGAGAGTAACCCCAGCCTAGTTGTGCTAGTCGAAATACTACCCCTTGGTAGAAATGTATTCTACAAGTATTGTTGTAATGCCCAAAATACTTTAGCCAAATACCTTGTAGTACTCTCCAAGGTACCTCTATCATGAGAACCCGAAAATACGATTATACTTTCCTTTAGCCACTAAACGAAACCCTAAGGAAAATCTTCACCCGTTGTTGAAGTATTAAGTAGAAGTTGTGTAGACACTTAAGGGTTTCTGAGCGTTTTGGAGCGCAGAGTAGAGCTAAACCTTGTTCTGAGCGACTTATAACTTGGATAATTTTGGGCTTATCGAGGTAAATATCTTGACCTTCTATTGTAATTGGAAATTACATGTTGTTGGAATATATAGTTGAAGTATACTATATATAGAATTGAACATAGTTGTCTTGCAATGTCTTTTGACTTAAGCTCGAATAATACTTACGGCAATGTCTTGCGACTTAAGCACGAATTTAAATAAAGAGAATGAATTGTAATTACATAGATGTAGACATGAGACTTGTGTAGCATTCTGTGGGTAGAATTGTACACGTCGGTTAGGCGTGCAAACCCCCACCGGTTGGCAGTAGCGCCTTGATAGAGGAGAGATTAACGCCGTGGCGTGGGAGGTCGCCGAATTTTCTATAGAATATTCTACGTTGAGATCTAGAATGTTAATAGGCGCCTTGTGGCCTCTATAGGTCAAGTACTACGTATGGCGTGATCTACTTGACTTAAGTAGCCGACGGTTTGAGGTACTTGGAGCGTTTTGCTATTAGTCGATAATCGTCGCGAGGTATGTGAAACTCTTCCTATCTCTTCTAGAATGATATGTGTGAACTATGTAGTACGGTAGACGAACATGTGCTAAATGTATTAGATTGGTTTAAAACATAAAGTGTTATAACGTCTTTATGTGAAGTCTGTTATAATAGCTTTATGTGGATAAGCAAATACCTTGTGGTTTTTAAAAGGTAATCGATTTGAATAATAAGCGCTTGATATGTGTTAATAAAGAACTTGAAGTATTTCAAAAGATTTATGAATCATTTTGAAAGAATGAGTAGTACTTGGTTTTGAAAGCTTAAGAGTTATACTAGCTTTATGGGAAGTTAGGTATAACGGCTTAAGAACGCTTTCTTGATTTGGAAATCGAATGTGTATCGACAAACCACCTGAGCGTTAATAAAAGGAAAATGTATTGACTAATGAAGTATTATTAAAACCGAGAAACCTCCATCTGCATAGAAGCTAAGATGAGACAAAATGATATTACATTTCCTAGATCATGGTCGCTTAATAAGATTGATTATAAACAAGAATAACCTACTCACATATAAGACATATGTTTCTCAAAACGCGTTTAAGGAGAATTATGCTTTAAAGGATTAAAACTATGGACTACTAAACCTTTTCTAAAATGAGGAACTTGAGCATTTGTAATTAGGCAAACCGGAACTTTAGGAAAAGAATGTTGGTACTTGAGTTTAAAAAGAAAGTGTTCTGGTTTTCTTAATAATGTGAATCACTCTAGTTTTATACTACGGGTATCGGGTGACTTTTATAAAAGGAATGTATCTCTTTTAAAAGGACTTAACGTATGTAGTACTTTAGGGTTAAAACCCGGACTTTGACATAAAATGAAAGTACCTTGAGTTGTGTGTAACTTGCTTATGCTTATTGTTATGAAACTTGACCATGTTACGTGTGATAGCCTTGTTGTGCAAATACTGTGTTCACTCGACTACCGGTTCATCCGGGAATGTATCTCACTTGATTACCGGTTCATCCGGGAATGTATCTCACTTGATTACCGGTTCATCCGGGAATGTATCTCACTTGATTACCGGTTCATCCGGGAATGTATTTCACTTGACTACCGGTTCATCCGGGAATGTATTTCACTTGACTACCGGTTCATCCGGGAATGTATTTCACCGACTACCGGTTCATCCGGGAATGTATTCCACACGTTTCTATATTGGGTCCATAAGATGGGCCGAGACCTGTGATACGTATCACAGGATTTGTACCTAGATCGGCGGTGAGGAAAGAGTTCCACGCATGAGGATGACTAGAGGCGTGAGTCCACGCTCGACATGATCGCTATTATGTTGTGAATCGTAGTTTGGTTATCATACATGTCTCTGCTTTATCTAGACTATTATGATTTCATTTACTGATTTTTACTGATTTCACATACTTGGTACTGTTATCGACCTTCGGGGCCGCGTTCATGCCGCAGTGTAGAGGTACATCGGCCGTGGATCCTCGCCATAGGATCACCAGCGTAGTGGGAAGCTCCGCTTTCTCCGAGGCTTATCTTTTGGTATGTGTTTCCACGAGTTGTAGGTTCTGTACATTCGGGGTATGGCGGGCCCGTCCCGTCATAGTCGTTGTAAATCTTAGAGGTCAGTAGTACTGCAAGTGTGGTTGTAAAGGATTAAACTGCTCGTGTTTATGTATATACCAAGGCAACCGTTTTGGTTGGCCTGTTTATTATTATATCTCTTGTTTCATGACTCGTGTTTTATTTTCCGCTGGTTTTCTCTGATGTTGTATCACTAGGGTGCCCGGGGTAAGGCACCAGTAACGGGCCCGGGTTCGGGGCGTTACAAGAAGGGAACATGAAATATTACTACATGTATATTCCATACATAGAATCATGCCAAAAGAAGGAAGAGGTTAACATACCCCGCGACGATTATCGACAAGTAGCAAAATGCTCCAAAGTACTTACACCTTGATAGCTATTCCATCCTTCAAGTAGAATATACTATACTTAGTACTTCAACCCATAATGGCCTTAATACGCTTATTAACCTCTAGCTTAATGTAGAAATAATCTAAGTTCAAAGCCACTAAATTCTATGGAAAATTGGGCAGCATTTCCTTTGTTTCTACATACTTTGCCACCTTTTTCAAGGCCGAATTCAACATCCAAACGCCACATTTAATGCCCAACAATCCACATATTTCAAAGGGGATTATACACCTAAACTTGGGTGTGTAAAATTCTGCCCCACAATGTAAAACAACTAACTTAACAAGTTTAAGGTGGTTTTTAGGATACAACATGCTCATAATATCTTCTTAACCAATCTCTTCATATCCAAACCATATTTCTTACATGCAATGACTCTAAGAGCATTATTTACTACTACAAGTTCCTCCTTCTTCACATGCAACATTAAATACTAGCTACAAGAGAAGAAATGTTACCTTTAGAGCTTTAGTCAAAACTATTCCAATAATTTTGCTAGCCTCTCTTCCAAGAACACCACCACAACAACTCCTACAAGCTAGCCACAAGCTTCCTTCCTTGTCCTAACTTTTCAGATTTTCCTTAGGCTTTGAATTCCTCTTGGAATTCTAGAGAGAAGTGAGAGCTTTAGTTAAGAGAGAGAGAAGGATTTGAAAGATGACCAAGTCTTCAAGACTTGGTCAGTATATAAGACATGCAAAAATCAGATGGGGGGGACACTTGTCACCCTCCCATGGCCTTTTTAAAAGAAGAAATCTGATTTTCCTAAGTTTTTCCGCCAGAATTCCCGCGCTGCGCTGAAACTTCCGCCACCTCACAGAACTTCCAAGGCCGCGCCCTACTTCCGGCCAAGGCGCAGAATCTCACACTCGGAATATCCGACATGCTTGTCACGACCGAACCGGGCCCGTGATCGTGCCTTACCGGGCACCCTAGTGACACAACATCGAGTAATCACGAACATAAAACACATACTTGAAACAAGGGAAGTACAAAACAAGAACTGAGGAAAACTTGCCTTTTCATATATAAATAACAACTTTTACAAATGAACAGCTTTAATCCTTTTACAAACCCCGCCACAACAGCATTACATGCACTTAAGAAATGATACGACAACAATGGCGGGACAGGGCCCCGCCATACCCCTGAATGTAAGCACCTACAACAACAGGGGACTATACCAAGATAAGCCTCCGGAGGAACGGAGCTTCCCACACGCTGAACTGTGACCCTAAGAGCGAGGATCAACGACTGGTGTACCTCAACCTGCGGCATGAACGCAGCCCCCCGAAGGAGGTCAGTACAACAGGTACCGAGTATGTGAAACTGAAAATACATACTGTAAATGAAATCATAGCAGTCATATAAAGCAAGAGACATGTATGATAACCAAACTACAGTTTACAACAAAGCAGTCATGTCAAGTCAGGGACTCACGCCCTCAAGTCATCACTCAAGTATAACAATGGGTCTCAGGCCCACAACATCAATCATGCCCGTGGAATACCTTCCTCACTGCCGGCAGTCTATGATATAAAAGCACCAAGGAACACACATGAACACGTGTCCCACGTGTCATAATAAAATCAGACGGTAAGTACGAAGGCATAGCCGACTACTAAAAACCTACGCATCAACAAGGTCATGAATCAGATCATAAGATCTCGTCTAGACCGTCACATGATCAAAGCCGCCACTTGCCCGCAGATCGATGTACGCTGCGTCTAACTCGAACTCCCGCAGCCCGCATAGGCCAATCTCATCGCCCGCATGAGGTATTCCCGCATCGAGGTAGCTACTCCGGCATCGCCCCGACTTCGCACCGCATGGCCACATGGACCGCATGCCCATAAAGGACGATACTAACTCGAACTCTCGTAGCTCGCATAGGCCGGGACTGCATAGGTATTCTCGAATCATAGGTCCATCGACCGCTGAAGTCTACCCCGCATCGGAGGGCAACTTAACCCGGAATCATCTCAAGAGATGAATGCCACAATACTATCATAACGATCGATAGTTAATAAGCACAATCGCGGAAACCCTTCACACAAACATCACAAGATACTAACACACGTAGCATCCCAACACGTTTACTTATCAAAGCAATCAAGAAAGTATTACAAGGCTATCACAAACCAATACAATCAAGTTGTTCACACAAGGTACCTTCTACTATATGATTAACAAGATCGGTTTTTATCCCCAAAGTACTTCATACATTAACTCTTTAAAAGATACGTTACTTTCACAATGTCACACAATACCGTAGTATAAAATAGAGTGACTATCCTTTTAAAGTAAATCAATTACTTCTCTTTGTAAAAACAAGTAGCAACATTCTTTTCCAATGATCAAGTTTGCCTAATTTCCAATGTTCAAGTTTCTCATTTTATAAAGGTTTAGTAGTTCATAGTCTTATTCATTTGAGAATATAATTCTCCTTAAAACTATCTCAAAACATAAGTCTTATATGTGAGTAGGATATTCTTGTTTATAACAATCTTATTACAATGACCATGATCTAGGAAATATCATTTTGTCTCATCTTAGCTTCTATGCGATGGAAGTTTCTAATGGTTTTAATAATACTTAATTAGTCAAAAGCATTTCCTTTTATTAACGCCGCAGTTGGTTTGTCGATACACATTCGATTTCCAAATCAAGAAACATTCTTAAGCCGTTATACCTAACTTCCCATAAAGCTAGTATAACTCTTAAGTTTTTCAAAACCAAGTATTACTTCTTCTTTCAAAATGATTCAAAACCTTTTGAAATACTTCAAGTTCTTTATTGACACATAACAAGCCGCTTATAGTTCAAATCGCACTTTTAAAACCACATGTATTTTCTTACCAACATAAAGTCGTTATAACCAACTTCCCATAAAGTCGTTATAACACTTTATGTTTTAACCCAATCACATACATTTAGCACACGTACGCCTACCGTACTACATAGTTCACACATATCATGCTAGAAGAGATAGGAAGAGGTTCACATACCGCGACGATTATCGACTAAATAGCAAAACGCTCCAAGTACCTCAAACCGCGGCTACTCCTAAGCCAAGTAGATCGCGCCACGCATAGTACTTCAACCTATAAGGCCACAAGGCGCTTATTAACATTTAGATCTCATCGTAGAACATTCTACCAAAATTCGGCAAAGACCTCCCCAACAACAGAAATCTCCTCCTCTATCGAGGCCGCTACCAAGCCAACCAGTGGGGTTATGATCTAACCCTAACGTACAATTCTACTCCACTGCATTACTACACAAGTTCTTCAGAATACAACCCATGTAATTACGATTCAAGACTCTCTTTAAATTCAGGCTTAAGTCGCAAGACATTGCCGATAACTACGTTCAGTTCTAATATATAGTATACTTCAACTATATATTCAAGCAATCATGTAATTTCCAATTTACAATAGAGGGACAAGATAATTACCTCGATAAGCCCATAATTATCCTAGCTTAAAGTCGATCCTGGGCAATCGTTTAGCTCCAACTCCGAGCGCTCCAACCCGCTCTAAACCACCCTTAGAAGTTCTAACCAACTTCTACACAATACTCCAACGGACTATGGAGATTTCCCTGTGGTTTCGGTTTGGACCGACGGAAGTATAATAGTATATCCGGCTTTTTGTAAAGGTATAACCTTAGAATACTACAAGGTATTGGCTAAGGAAATTTGGGCATTATAACAATACTTTGAGAGTATTTCTACCAAGAGAGGGTATTATACACAGGCTGGGGGGTACCCACTAGCTAGCACCCTGCGAGGGGGTATACCTCGGCCTACCCCACTGAGGGAACTCTCGCCAAGAGGGGGAAGGCTTTTGACGAGAACCTCTGAAGGGAGAGGGAGGATTTTAACACTTAGAATATTTTTTGAAGAAGTTCATCAAAGGGAGGGTATTTATAGGTCAAGGGATGGCCAACCAAAGGCCAAGATCAATCCATGTGTTAGGCAAGTGTAGGGCTAGGATTTACCAAACACAAATATCCTACCTACCCTGACTTTGTGCCAAGGCACAAAACGCGCTGAGCTTAGCCATTTTCGGCCCAATGGGCGATTTGAAGTCCACCAATGAGAGGTGCCAAGTGGCGACCTCTCGTTGGTCAAACACGTTTAGTATCTCGGAAAAATCCGCAAAAATTAAAAATGACATAGCCGGAAAAGCCCCTACGAAAGCTGTGAAAACTTTTCTTCGAAAAACGACTCTAAACGGGTGTTGTGAACAAAATTAATTCGGCCAAGCCTTAATTACAAGTTCAAATTTTCACGACGCCCACACGCATATACTGCGAAATACGGTATAACATTCTCCTTCCTTAGAAACATTCGTCCCGAATGTTCCTTCTAAGTCTCAAAACAAGCGCGCCAAGATAGTCTTCACTACTATACTTACGAGAACAAACACGCCACACATGGCCACGTAAACAATCACGAAAATACTCATCCAAGTCCACGGAAACACTCTAACATCACCACAACCACCTCTCCGTGGTCTAAAATATACTTCCTTCGCACCTTCTCTCTACAAAAGAAATGATCACATCTATGCTCGCCATACATGCTCGCTTCTCTTTACTCGTCGTAGATACCACTTTGTCACTTTGTCGCGAGCCTTGCTCGACGACTAACAAATGGTACCGGCCGCCATGATCCCGAGGATGTCGTACACTCAAACTCTTACCACATTCGACACGGCCCGATTCAAAACTCGGGGTTACTATCTCTAACGTGGTCATCATTAAGTGGAACACTGATGGATCTCGATACTTTTCCCGAACATCACAATACGAAGACCGGACGATCGCTTCCCACGTAGGACGGCAAATGCTAGCATATAGGCAACCGGCCTATCCTTCACATGAACTCACAAAGGCCCAAAGTAACTCGCTAAGTTCCCTTTGTTTTCCAAACATGCCACACCTAACCCGGGTGGTACTTTCAAGAAGACCGACCCAACTCGAACTCTAAGCGTCGCCGACATTATCCGCACGATTTCTACGAGCTGCGAACTTCTTCTAGACAAGCTTCACTATCCAGTCTACCGGAACAAGCTCGAACCAATCGTCAACCTTGCCAACCTCGAACCAATGGACCAAGAACTTACACTTCCGCCTACAAGGCTTCATAAGGCGATATCCGAACACCGAAATGGTAGATCAAACACTACCTCCACAGATACAACAATCCCACAACTATCCTCGAAATCCACGACCGCCCGAGGCGAATGCGATTCGAGACTCACCGAGTTCTTAACCTGCACGTAAACTTTTAGAAAACGAAAATAACCACAACACGGGCTTCACTGTCGACATAAGGTAAAGGTAGGCACCGTGCAGCCTTTCAACCCTTCGATAACTCAACACACCAGTAAACGGTCCCGAACGAAGAACACGATGGGCTGCCCCCATCGACCACCACCGGTCGAATGCATCCACGAACTCGTCTGACCGTTAATCGAACATGGGCCTAACACCCTCGTGACCCTACCACGCGGGACCACCACAACCGACCCACCACCAAACAGGCCGCGGGTTGACCCGCATCATGGCCTCAATCCGAGCCGTCAACGAGCACAACACTAGTTCCCCGATTCGGAACAGTCTCACTAATCACGTTACGAAAACCTAGCGGTCTTCTTAGCTCAACTACCCCTTTCATTCCACGCTACTGGGACCTATCCCAACCATAACTCACGCACTATGCACTCCGATAAGGGTCAAACATAACACTACCCTTTCTCGAGATGGCCTCACCTCTAAGGTCTCTACGTAAAAGCTCTAAGGCTCACACCTTCTCTATCCCCAAACTCTTACTCGGTTAAACAACCATGATCTAATCACGACTAACACACTGTTATCAGAACATAGCACTTAAGGTATACTCACCTTATCACACATACTGATCTCTAGAGGGTTAAAGATATATCTATATCTACTGCTTCACTCCCCTTAATCGTTCAAATCAAACACGCCTGTAGGGCGATAACTAAGGAAGGTGGCGACTACCCATCGATCACGAAGGCTAAGTCCTCTTACAAGGACACTCTTCGACACTGCACTGACGGTCATAGGTACAACAAGTACCAACCTAAAAGATGACATTCCCGGATGGCGTGCATCACTGCGTGAACCGAAGCCACGAGTTCTAACCAACTCCTGCATACCCCGAACGCCACGAACTCCGGAAGACCACTCTGTGACCGCGGAGGTGCATAATCTGATCTCTTGGTGAGGTGACTCGCCGAAAGTTACTAAAGGACCTTGCCGCTCGCCCTCTTCTCGTGTCCTTCGTTAACTGTCGATTTCTACGTCTCGGCCTGCGCATAAGCCCGCATACGTGCCATGCTCAAGCCTAATCGAAGAATTACTCTTGCACAACCTCTTTTAGATAGTCCTCAAGACTCGCGGTACATCGGTATACTCTGTGGTAGCCAAATCTATAGCTAGTAACAGGGTCGCCTCTTTGCAATCTAAATTCTGCTCTGGCCGTGGAACCGGCGTTCATATATCATGGCCGCAGCAGGATCGCCACGCTGCGTACAAACTCTTTGGGGCTAGTGACGTCGCAGAATCCCCGAATGAAGCACTACCCTAGGTAATGATTGGGCTGTGCCTCGCCACCCTCGCATTTACTCGCAGCCTCCTCGCTTTGCCCTCACGGGCTCGGGTTGCCTACGCGAGGCATATCGGTGTGGAAAGAAATACGTTAGAGGTCCAACTTACAACACAACTCTAAGGCACGATCTGAGTGAGAAGAATAGAAACCAATCCTAAAATATCCTATAGCCTCACGATTATTGATGTGGTGCACAACACACCGATAATCAAGACTTCATCGATACGGTCAGTAGACACTTTCCGAGGATTAATCGCTCGATACCACTTTTGTCACGACCGAACCGGCCCGTATGGTGCCTACCGGGCACCCTAGTGACACAACATCGAGTAATCACGAACATAAAACACATACATGAAACAAGTGAAGTACAAAGCGAACTGAGGAAAACTTGCCTTTCGATATATAAATAACAACTTTTACAAATGAGCAGTTTAATCCTTTTACAAACCCCGCCTACAACGATTACTGCACTTCTAAGAAATGATACGACAACAATGGCGGACAGGGCCCGCCATACCTCGAATGTAAGCACCTACAACAACAGGGACTATACCAAGATAAGCCTCCGAGGAACGGAGCTTCCCACACGCTGAATCGTGACCCTAAGAGCGAGGATCAACGATCGTGTACCTCAACTGCGGCATGAACGCAGCCCGGGCGAGGTCGATAACAGTGCCGAGTATGTGAAATCAAAATACATCGTAAATGAAATCATAGCGATATATAAAGCAGAGACATGTATGATAACCAAACTACGATTACAACAAAGCGACATGTCAAGTCGTGGACTCACGCCTCAAGTCATCACTCAAGTATAACAATGGGTCTCGGGCCCACAACATCAATCATGCCCGTGGAATACCTTCCTCACCGCCTGGTGATCCATGATATAAAAGCACCAAGGAACACATGAACACCGTGTCCCACCGTGTCATAATAAAATCTGCGGTAAGTAAGTACGGCATAGCCGACTACTAAAAACCACGCATCAACAAGGTCATGAAGCGTATCATAAGATCTGTCTGACCGTCACATGATCAAAGCCGCCACTTGCCCGCAGATCGATGTACGCGTCTAACCTCGAACTCCCGCGACCCGCATAGGCCAATCTCATCGCCCGCATGAGGTATTCCCGCGTCGAGGGTAGCTACTCCCGATCGCCTCGACTTCGCGATCCGCATGGCCACATGGACGCATGCCCATAAAGGACGCATACTAACACGAACTCGTAGCTCCGCATAGGCCGGGACTGCATGAGGTATTCTCGAATCATAGTCCATCGACCCGCTGAGTCTACCCCGCACGGAGGGCGCTTAACCGGAATCATCTCAAGAGATGAATGCCACAATACTATCATAACGGTCGATAGTTAATAAGCACAATCAAGGGAAACCCTTCACACAAACACCACAAGATACTAACACACGTAGCATCCCAACACGTTTACTTATCAAAGCAATCAAGAAAGTATTACAAGGCTATCACAAACCAATACAATCAAGTTGTTCACACAAGGTACCTTCTACTATATGATTAACAAGATCGGGTTTTTATCCCCAAAGTACTTCCTACATTAACTCTTTAAAAGATACGTTACTTTCACAATGTCACACAATACCCGTAGTATAAAATAGAGTGACTATCCTTTTAAAGTAAATCAATTACTTCTCTTTGTAAAATCAAGTAGCAACATTCTTTTCTAATGATCAAGTTTGCCTAATTTCCAATGTTCAAGTTTCTCATTTTAGAAAGGTTTCGTAGTTCATAGTCTTATTCATTTGAGAATATAATTCTCCTTAAAACTATCTGAGATACATAAGTCTTATATGTGAGTAGGATATTCTTGTTTATAACAATCTTATTACAGCAGCCATGATCTAGGAAATATCATTTTGTCTCATCTTAGCTTCTATGCCGATGGAAGTTTCTACTGGTTTTAATAATACTTAATTAGTCAAAAGCATTTCCTTTTATTAACGCTGCAGTGGTTTGTCGATACACATTCTGATTTCCGAAATCAGTAAAACATTCTTAAGCCGTTATACCTAACTTCCCATAAAGCTAGTATAACTCTTAAGTTTTTCAAAACCAAGTATTACTTCTTCTTTCAAAATGATTCAAAAACCTTTTGAAATACTTCAAGTTCTTTATTGACACATAACAAGCCGGTTATAGTTCAAATCGGTACTTTTAAAACCACATGTATTTTCTTACCAACATAAAGTTGTTATAACCAACTTCCCATAAAGTCGTTATAACACTTTATGTTTTAACCCAATCACATACATTTAGCACATGTACGTCTACCGTACTACATAGTTCACACATATCATGCTAGAAGAGATAGGAAGAGGTTCACATACCTCGCGACGATTATCGACTAAATAGCAAAACGCTCCAAGTACCTCAAACCGCCGGCTACTCCCTAAGCCAAGTAGATCGCGCCACGCATAGTACTTCAACCTATAAGGCCACAAGGCGCTTATTAACATTTAGATCTCATCGTAGAACATTCTACCGAAAATTCGGCAGCACCTCCCCCCCCCGCAACAGCGTAAATCTCCTCCTCTATCGAGGCCGGCTACCAAGCCAACCAGGGGGGGGGGGGTTATGCATCTAACCCTAACGGGTACAATTCTACTCCACGGTACTACTACACAAGTCTACTGTAATACAACCCTATGTAATTACAGTTCAGTACTCCTCTTTAAATTCAGGCTTAAGTCGCAAGACATTGCCGATAACTACGTTCAGTTCTAATATATAGTATACTTCAACTATATATTCAAGCAATCATGTAATTTCCAATTTACAATAGAGGGACAAGATAATTACCTCGATAAGCCCATAATTATCCTAGCTTAAAGTCGATCCTGGGCAATCGTTTAGCTCCAACTCCGAGCGCTCCAACCCGCTCTAAACCACCCTTAGAAGTTCTAACCAACTTCTACACAATACTCCAACGGACTATGGAGATTTCCCTAGGGTTTCGGTTTGGTGACTGACGGGAAGTATAATAGTATATCTGGGCTTTTTGTAAAGGTATAACCTTAGAATACTACAAGGTATTGGCTAAGGAAATTTGGGCATTATAACAATACTTTTGAGAGTATTTCTACCAAGAGAGGGGGGTATTATACGGAAGCAACTAGGCTAGGGGTACCCACGACTAGCACCCGGAGGGGGGTATACCTCGGCTACCCCACTAGGGGAACTCTCGACGAGGGGGAAGGCTTTTGACGAGAACCTCTAGAAGGAGAGGAGGGATTTTAACACTTAGAATATTTTTGGATGAAGAAGTTCATCAAAGGGAGGTATTTATAGGTCGAGGATGGCCAACCAAAGGCCAAGATCAATCCATGTGTTAGGCAAGTGTAGGGCTAGGATTTACCAAACACAAATATCCTACCTACCTTGACTTTGTGCCAAGGCACAAAACGCGCTGCTTAGCCATTTTCGTCCAATGGACGATTTGAAGTCCACCAATGAGAGGGTGCCAAGTGGCGCCCTCTTGTTGGTCCAACACGTTTCGTCTCTCGGAAAAATCCGCAAAAATTAAAAATGACATAGCCGGAAATTCCCCTACGAAAGCTGTGAAAACGTTTCGTCGAAAAACGACTCTAAACGGGTGTTGTGAACAAAATTAATTCGGCCAAGCCTTAATACAAGTTCAAATTTTCTACGTACGCCCACACGTACATACTCTGGAAATACGGGGTATAACAGCGGCCCTGCATCCGGCGCCGCGACCCTATCGCTCCTGTCCGAAATACATTTTTGTCCGACTGCGCGCTGAACTTGTAACTCCCATAACTTTCTACTCCGATGTACTATCGACGAACGGTCAGTTGCGTTGGAAACTAGACTCAACGAACTACGTACTAGGCCTTTGAAACTCTCAATGTAGCGGGTCATAACCCGCCTCAAAGTTGACTAAAACCCGCCCGAAAAAATCCGTCAACCTATCTTTTGAAAATTTTAAGTCTTACTCCCTCTCGTATGCACTCATACGCATGATCTGAACTACGGGGTGATACATTCTCCCCCCCTTAGAAACATTCGTCCCCGAACGTTCTTTTTGGAGCGAATCTAATATTCCTCGGTACATCCTCGTACTTCACACTAATGGAACTTCATCATGCCACCTATGGTCCTAAGATATCGCACATGCATATCCATCCATCCCTATCACACAATAAAACAGATCCCAAGGGTGCACCAACGCTATTTTACTCCCATTCAAGGCCTAAAAGGATTCTCTTATCGCACTTCCAACCTACTGTTAGCAGACATACATGACCTTAATATTATCCATTCATGACATTCCACCATACAACAATCCTATCATGCCTACTAATCTCTAAAGGGTCAAAGATATATCTGACGTCACATAGGCGAGTCAAAGGACCGCTAAAACTGAGAACTGCTACCACGATCTCTGCCGCGCTCTGCCGGTGCATGAACATCCTGCCTAGCCATTGAAGGTGAAGAACCCGCAATCGTCTGAGATCGTGTTGTCTCACCAGACTTCTATAAGGACACTCTCTTAACATATGGCCCAGACGACCACAAGAAAAACAAGCACCCGTACCGACGCGACATACCCCAGAATGGAACCTACCACACTGGGAGGATTGAGGCATAGATGGCCTCGACTGAGTGGAACCCCCATCTCCCTGAGACCCTGAAGCTCTAGAGACCTGACCGGCCCCTGCATTCCCGGGGTTGTAAAACCCCCCGCCGGAAAACTGTGGAGGAGCACTCGGTGCTGGCTGCAATGTAGACCTAGTCTGCTGCTGAGGATGTCCGCCGAAGCGCCTGAGACCTGCCCCGGCCTCTTGGGATGGCTCGAGTCAACTGATCCCCTCTCTATCCTCTATCCTCGCGCATACGCTGCGTCTGGCAATATCCATACCTGGCTGAAGGGCCACCCCCAAGCATGCAGTAATCATATGACGGTCTAGCCCCATCACATAACGATGAACTATGTCTGCCATGTCAGTTACAATGGTGTGCGCATACCTGGCCAATGAGTCAAACTCCAGGCGGTACTCTCTGATAGTCCTCCCATTCTGCCTCAAGGTCAAGAATCTATCCAAGCGGGCTCTCCTCATCTCAGGAGGCAAAAAGTGACCGAGGAAGGCTTCCGTGAACTCATCCCAAACAGCGGGAGAAACACCCACCCCTCTAGACAACTCCCATGACTCAAACCAGTTCAACGCAATATCGCGTAACCGGTAAGAGGCTAATACAACGGACTCCGTCTCCGAGGCCCTAAGTAACTGCATAGTCCGCCGCACCTGCCGAATGAACTCCTGAGGATCCTCCTCAGACCTCGAACCATAGAACTCGGGTGGATTACAACTCAAAAAGTCCCGAATCCTTAAATCGCCGGCCCTAGGTTAGCCACGCCGGCGCTGCCGCCGCCACGATGCTAGTCAACAACATGACCGCTCTCGTAATCCCTATACTCGCCTCGGCCGAGGAATCGAGGCTCGCACGGAACCTCTGAGCTACGCTCTCGACCTTTCTAATGCAGAAGGCTGAACTCGCCGATCCGCTTACTACCTCGGGCATAGTCTATGCCGAGTCACGTAACTCTCTGCGTACCACTAGCGACTCGCCGCTTTGCCCTTACGGGCTCGCCGCTCCGTAGAGGCATAAGCATTACACAAGGATAGGTCGAGAGGACTCAACCTATTATGACGGCTCTCTTTGCGATCTCAAAGAGAGAAGGATGGAAACCAATCCTAAATGTCTGCGACCTCACGATTATAGATGTGGTGCACAACACACCGATAATCAAGACTCTACTAGACACGGTTTGTAGACACTTTCCGAGGACTAACCGCTCTGATACCACTTTTGTCACGACCGGACCGGGCCGCCATCGGTACTACTGTGGTACCCTGTCAGGTACACATCAGAGAATAGCAGCGGAACATACATAACACATAACTTATAACAAGGTAAACATCATCGCCCCGATAAGATTGCGCTTTCCAAAAAAACATACTTAATCAAAAGTATAGCAGTACAACTTATTCTTACAGCCCAAAACACATACGTAACCACAGACCTCTAAGAATAACAACTGTGTCGGGACAGGGCCCCGCCATACCCCTGAATATACACAATGCCTATAACATCAGGGAAAAACCGTACCAACAAAACAAGCTTCCGGAGGAATGGAGCTTCTGACACCGGAACAATGATCCTAAGAACGAGGATCCACCACTGCTACTCTTACCGCCTGCGTGAACGCAGCCCGGCGGGTCGATAACAGTGCCGAATATGGAACGGAAATAAGGTACAAGAAACAAAACATATCTGTATAAAATCATGACAGGGGTACGTATAAAAAAAAGAAGTAAATACATGAACCTACCATATCGTTACCATCTCGTGAACTTAATCGTACCTTATTATCTTTTCCCATTTTTTTTCCAATAAAGGTTATACCCACTTTCTTACGTGCATACTTAGGCTAATCATCAAATTCATTATCATATAACTTACTTACCTTGCATAACATAAACCGACCCTTTATGGAGGGACGCCTATACTGCCCGGACCAATCTGGGACGCGATAAAGTCACCTAGTCTGCCCATAAAGGTATACTGCCCGGCCCATTCTTGAGACGCGATAAAGTCACATAGTCTGCCCATAAAGGTATACTGCCCGGCCCAATCTAGGACGCGGTAAGGTCACATAGTCTGCCCATAAAGGTATACTGCCCGACCCAATCTGGGACGCGGTAAGGTCACATAGTCTGCCCATAAAGGTATACTGCCCGGCCCAATCTAGGATGCGGTAAGGTCACATAGTCTACCCATAAAGGTATACTGCCCGGCCCAATCTGGGACGCGGTAAGGTCACATAGTCTGCCCATAAAGGTATACTGCCCGGCCCAATCTGGGACGCGGTAAGGTCACATAGTCTGCCGATAAAGGTATACTGCCCGGCCCAATCTGGGACGCGGTAAGGTCACATAGTCTTACAGCTTCATACGTAAACTCTTTTAAATTAAGCAACATATAATTGGTGCGTTGTGAATAAGTTATACCTATTTATAACGATCTTATTCAAGTAGCCATGATCTAGAAAATGTAGTACAATTTTGTCTTATCTTAGTTTCTATGCAGATGGAGAATTCTACTCATTTTAATATAATCAATTGTCATTACATTTTCCTTTATTAATGCTGCAATGGCTTTCTCGCTACTTATTCTCATTTGTGCCGTAAAATTAGCCAAGTCACCTTGGCTCCAAATACCTCCTAACGACTCTTACTAACATCCCCCATAAGACTTGGTAAGAACTTAGGATAACCTAGACATAACCTTTACATAGAGTAAATCACATACATACCTCTTAACTTCTAAGAGTAGAAGGGAACATGAAATATTACTACATATATATTCCATACATAGAATCATTAGAGTAAATCACATACATACCTCTTAACTTCTAAGAGTAGAAGGGAACATGAAATATTACTACATGTATATTCCATACATAGAATCTGTCACGACCCGAACCCGGGCCCGTGACTGGTGCCTTACCCCGGGCACCCTAGTGATACAACATCAGAGAAAATCAGCAGAAATAAAACATAAACATGAAACAAGAGATATGATAAATAAACAGGCTAACCAAAAGGTTGCCTTCAGATATATACATAAAAACCCGAACAATTATCCTTTTTTACAAACTCGCCACAACGATTACTGAGAACTCTAAGAGTTTTTATACAACATGTGGGGGCCCGCCATACCCGAATGTACAAGAACCTACAACTCAGGGTAACATACCAAAAGATAAGCCTCCGGAGGAAATGAGCTTCCCAACGCTGAACTGCGATCCTAAGAGCGAGGATCAACAACTGATGTACCTCTACCTGCGGCATGAACGCAGCCGGGCGAGGTCAAGACGGTACCAAGTATGTGAAACTAAAAATCAGTAGTTAAATCATAACGATCTATATAAAGGTGAGACATATATGATAACCAAAATACGATGCATCATAAACGATTAAGTCGAGGACTCACGCCTCAAAGTCATCACTCAAATATAACTATGGGTCTCACGCCCACAACATCAATCATGTTCTATCTTGGCCACATGCCGAATTCTCCATCGGTGCGGACATGTCGAGATGCAACAATAATAATAAGGTACCGGGTAATCAACCCTGCCGCATGGCCACATGCCCCCGGAATTCTGCATCGGTGCAGACATATCCATGTAATAATAATACCAATACACCGGGTGATCAACCGCGCGCGTAGCCACATGCCGGAGTGCGTCGGTGCGCACATGTCCATGTAACAACAATAACAATATATCGGGTGATTAACCCGCGTACGGCCGCGTGCCGCAGGAATTGCGCATCGGTGCGCATGTCCATGTAACAACATCACACTCTAATGGAAGCATACGTGGCCACCCATCGATGTCGATGTCCATCAATCACCGATAGCCGCCCTCCAACGAGACGCGGTACGCAAATACAACACTTGCACACCAAAGGCTATTACCAGAAACAGAGGCAAGTTCAACATACTTAGAGACTCTTATTTTATTACAACACATCCGAGTTTTAACCCCAAAGTACTACATACATTAATCCTTTCAAAAAGACCTCTTTTACGTAAAAACAACTCGATACTATTATCCGTAGTGCCAAATCGTTCATGTTTTAAAATCAAGTACTTTACCTTTGTTTTAACCAAGTGGCTTACACTTTCTAGAACAACGTCAAGTAACAACATTCTTTTCCAAAAGTTCAAGTTTGCCTAATTTCAGATACTCACGTCTTTTAGTTTGGAAAGATTTCATAGTTTATAGTCTTAATCAAATAACGTACTCCCCTTTAAAACAATAAGCCTTATGTGTGAGTAGGTTATTCTTTGTTTATAACAATCTTATAAAAGCATCCATGATCTAGGAAATGTAATATCATTTTGTCTCATCTTAGCTTCTATGCAGATGGAGGTTTCTACTGGTTTTAATAATATTTAATTATTCGATACATTTCCCTTTATTAGCGCCTGCGATGGTTTGTTCGATACTTATTACGATTTCAAATCAAGAAACATTATTCCTTTTAAAAACCAAGTACTCATTACTCACGAATGAGGTTTCACACTTTTTAACAAAATTCATATTAATTCAATTAAGTGAAGTCTCTTATCTTTTAAGATCAAGTCTCTTAACTTCTTAAAATCAATAAATCATTCTTTTTATCTCTCTTAAGTCGTTATACCTAACTTCCCATAAAGCTAGTATAACTCTTAAGCTTTCAAACCAAGTATTACTCTTCTTTCAAAAGGATTCTTAATTCTTTTGAAATACTTCCAATTCTTATTATTCGGCTTAAGTCAAAAGACATTGCCAGTAAAACTACATTCATTAACACACGCACGTCACCGTACTATATATATATATTCTTTTAAAATACTTCCAGATTCTTATTATTCAGGCTTAAGTCAAAAGACATTGCCGTAAAACTACATTCAGTTAACACACGTACGTCTATCGTACTATATATATATATTCTTTTAAAATATCATGCTCAAGAGGATAGGAAGAATCACATACCTCGCGACGATTATCGACTATTAGCAAAACGCTCCACGGCTATAACGGCTTAGCCTTGTCCACCTTCCAAGTAGTACATGCTACTTGCAGAACATTCAACCAATAAAGGTTATAAGTCTCATCAGAATACTGATCTATGTAAATCTGATTCACTTTTTCTTTAATATTCTTCTGATGTGATCTATTCAAGTCTTTTCTGTAATATCCTTCTATTACAGTTCAATTCTCTTCTATGAATCTTATATTCATTTCTAATAATACTACAGTATGTAATTTCCAATTACAATATAAGGACAAGAGTATTTACCTCGATAAGCCCAAAATTATCCAAGTTATAAGTCGATCCTGAGCAACGTTTTAGCTCCTACTCCGGGCGCTCCAACCCGCTCCAAACAACCCTTAGAAGTTCTACGCAACTTCTTCTTAATACTTCAACCGGCTATGAAGATTTTCCTTAGGGTTTCGTTTTTGTGACTTAAGGGAATATAGTAGTATTTCCGGGCTCTACGTATAGAGGTAACTTTGGAAAGTACTACAAGGTATTTGGGCTAAAGTATTTTGGAATAAAAACAACAATACTTGGAGAAGTATTTTTCTACCAAAGGGGGGTATTTTCGAGAACAACTTTAGGCAGGGGGTTCGCCGAGGCCTTCTCAAGGGGAGGGGTGATGTGGACGAGAGCTTTGAGAGGGAGGGAGAGGGATTTTTGCCTTGGATTTTTCCCAAGTGTGGATGAAGAAATGTCTTGCATTAGAGGGGTATTTATAGGCCAATCAATGGCCAAGATTAAGCCAAGTGGTAGACAAGTGTAGAGTGAGGATTTGGACATGTGTGTGTGGGTCCAACCTTATCAATCTACCATACAAATATCCTACCTAATCCTTGACAAAAAGAAAGGCCAAAAAAAATGCCTAAGGTTTCGTCCAAGTGACCTCCCACTTGAGGGTGACAAGTGTCGCCCTCTCGTTGGTCCAAAATATTCCATCTCTCGGAAAAATCCGCAAAAATTATAAATGACATAGCCGTAATTTTCCCTACGCAAGTTCTAGAAAACTTTTCGCCGGAAAACGATTCTTTTCGGTAGTTGTGAACAAAATTTCGAACCTTGCCTATCTTTAAGGCTCAAACTTCTCTACGTACGTCCTCATGTACATACTCTGGAAATAAGGGGTATAACATTCTCCCCTCCTTAGAAACATTCGTCCCGAATGTTCCTTCTCAAGACGGATAACGATAAAGTTCCTCTAACAAGTTGCCAACGCCGCACCTGGCCACAAAATAACACACGTTCTCTTCCTTCCTTACTCGTCGTACCCTTCTCGAACGCTTGAACTCTTCTAGTATACGTACCATACTTCAGTCACCGCTTCAGTTTCCAAAATCTCTGGAGTCACTACCTCCAAACTTGGTCATCTTACTAACCTTAATCTCCTTTAAGGCCGTTCCCGGCCTTCACGATCCGATTCTGGTCGAACATATCCACGAACTCATACGATGGTCATCTAAACTTGGGCCTAGCACCCTCGTGACCTACCACTGGCGGGACCACCCGGCGACCCACCTTAGCAGGGCTACGGGTTGACCTGCACACGTCCTCAACCCGACCCTCCATCGTGCCGAACTTTCTTGTTTCTCGATCCGGAACAATCTTACTAATTCACATCATGAAAGCTACCACTTCCATCTCACACTACCCATGGACTTATCACACTAATACATTCTAGGCATATAATGCACTCCGACAAGGATCATTTGCAAAATCCTTTACTCAAGACGGCCTTACATCTAAGGTCTCAATCGTGAAAGAATCTAAGGTTCACACTTTCCATACCACCATACTTAACTTCTCAACTACCCATGTTCTCTAGATCATACTATTACACAATGCTATCCAGACATAACACTCAACATAAACTCATCATATCAAGCATACTAACATCTAGAGAGTTAAGGATATACCTGAATCTACCGCTTTACTCTAATCACGGTCACGCCTGCTGCGCTAGTGAAGGTGATGAACCAGCCATCGATCACGGGTGAGTCGTAACATCCGTGCTACCCCTGGTCGGGCAGTTCCTCGCAAAATGGCCCTGCTGGCCGCAAAAGTAACAAACTCCCTTGGCACCACGACACTCCCCGAAATGCGGTCTACCACACCGACCACACCGAGGTAGGGTGATCGTGATCCGCCAACGCCCTACTCCTCGAAACTCGAACCCATGGAGCTCTGACCTGCTCCTGAATACCCTGAACGCCCTGAAGTTTGTGGAGGACCACTCTGTACTGGCGAAGGTGCATAACTAGCCTGATGCTGAGGTGGTCCGCCTCGAAAGTCGCCAAAAGACCCTGTTGTTCTGGCCCTCTTCTGCTGATCTTGGTCATTCCGTCGACCTCTCCGCTCCTCACACCCAAGTGCATAAGCCTGCATGCGGGAAATGTCCATGCCCGGCTGAAGAGCTACACCCGAACAAGCCTCTGCCAAGTAGTCATCTAGCCTGGTGACGTAGCGGTGTACTCTGTCCTCCATATCAGCTACTACGGGGGACGTCACGAGCCGATGAGTCGAACTCACATTGTACTCCCGAATCAGCGCCTGCTCGCCTCGACATCAAAAATCGCCGCCCGAGCCCTCCTCATCTGTGGAGGCAAGAAATGTGCAAGAAATGCCCCTGAGAACTCGTCCCATACAGCTGGAAGTGCATTCTCTCCCCGAGACAGCTCCCACGAATCAAACCAGTCGACTGCAGTATCACGCAGCTGATGCGAACCCAAGACCACTGACTCGGTCTCCGAAGCCTTGATTACCCTCATTATCCGTTGTAACTGTCGGATGAACTCCTGCGGATCATCCTCAGGCCTCGACCCGTAGAACTCTGGCGGGCTACAACTCAGAAAATCCCGTAGCCTCAAACTATCTGATCTAGGGTGAACCATGGGTACTATCGAACTTGCGTCCGGCTATCCTCATGTCTGGCCACAATCCTGGCTAGCAACTGTGCCATCTCCTTGTAACCCATCTCCTCGCCCGGTGTGGACCGGAGGCTCGGTATTGTTGTCTCATCACCCATTGCGCTCTAAACTTCTGGCGTGGCGGCGCGCAAAACTCGTCGTCAAGCATAATCTGTCTTGGCCGGCTGCGCTGCATTTCCTCAGTATCCTACTAGCGGCTCCGCCATTTGCCTTGCCCATCTGGGCTCGGGTTGCCTTGCGCGGAGGCATAACTGGTAAAAACGAGATACGTCAGAGGGGTCCAACTTACAACACAGCTCTAAGGCACGATCTCAGAATGAGAAGAATGGAAACCAATCCTAAATGTCCTGCTGACCTCACGATTATAGATGTGGTGCACAACACATCGATAATCAAGACTCTACTAGACACGGTGCAGAGACACTTTCCGAGGATTAATCGCTCGATACCACTTTTGTCACGACCGAACCGGGCCGTGGATCGTGCCTACCGGGCACCCTAGTGATACAACATCAGAGAAAATCAGCGGAAATAAAACATAAAAATGAAACAAGAGATATGATAAATAAACAGGCTAACCAAAAGTTGCTCAGATATATATAGATAAAAACAGAACATTTATCCTTTTTACAAACTCGCCACAATGATTTCTGCACCTCTAAGAGTTTTTATACAACATGACGGACAGGGCCTCGCCATACCCCTGAATGTACAAGAACCTACAACTCAGGGTAACATACCAAAAGATAAGCCTCCGGAGGAACGGAGCTTCCCAACGCTGAACTGCGATCCTAAGAGCGAGGATCAACAAATGATGTACCTCTACCTGCGGCATGAACGCAGCCCCCCGAAGGAGGTCAGTACAACAGGTATCAAGTATGTGAAACTGAAAATATTGTAGTTAAATCATAACAGTCTATATAAAGCAGGAGACATATATGATAACCAAAATACAGTACGCAATCATAAACGCAGTTAAGTCAGGGACTCACGCCCTCAAAGTCATCACTCAAATATAACTATAGGTCTCACGCCCACAACATCAATCATGTTCGCATCTTGGCCACATGCCCCCGGAATTCTCCATCGGTGCAGACATGTCCAGGATGCAACAATAATAATAAGGTACCGGGTAATCAACCCTGTCGCATGGCCACATGCCCCCGGAATTCTGCATCGGTGTAGACATGTCCATGTAACAATAATACCAATACACCGGGTGATCAACCCTGCCGCATGGCCACATGCCCCCGGAATTTCGTGACGGCGTGCATATGTCCATGTAACAACAATAACAATATATCGGGTGATTAACCCATTGCGTGCCGCGTGCCCCTAATTCTGCATCGGTGCAGACATGTCCATGTAACAACATCACACTCCTAATGGAAGCATACCCGTGGGCCACCCATCGTGTCAGTATGTCCATCAATCAGTCAGATAGCCGGCCCTCCATCGAGAGACGCGGTAGCACAGAAATACAACACTTGCACAACAAAGGCTATTACCAAAAACATAGGCAAGTTCAACATACTTATAGACTCTTATTTTATTACAACAAATCCGGGTTTTAACCCCAAAGTACTACATACATTAATCCTTTCAAAAAGACCTCCGTTTACGTAAAAACAACTCGATACTATTATCCGTAGTGCCAAATACGTTCATGTTTTAAAATCAAGTACTTTACACTATTTTAACCAAGTGACTTACACTTTCTAGAACAACGTCAAGTAACAACATTCTTTTCCAAAAGTTCAAGTTTGCCTAATTTCAGATACTCACGTCTTTTAGTTTGGAAATATTTCATAGTTTATAGTCTTAAGCAAATAACGTACTCCCCTTTAAAACAATAAGCCTTATGTGTGAGTAGGTTATTCTTTGTTTATAACAATCTTATAAAAGCAGCCATGATCTAGGAAATGTAATATCATTTTGTCTCATCTTAGCTTCTATGCAGATGGAGGTTTCTACTGGTTTTAATAATACTTAATTATTCGATACATTTCCCTTTATTAGCGCTGCAGTGGTTTGTTCGATACTTATTCTGATTTCCGAAATTGGTAAAACATTATTCCTTTTAAAAAACAAGTACTCATTACTCACGAATGAGGTTTCACACTTTTTAACAAAATTCATATTAATTCAATTAAGTGAAGTCTCTTATCTTTTAAGATCAAGTCTCTTAACTTCTTAAAATCAATAAATCATTCTTTTTATCTCTCTTAAGTCGTTATACCTAACTTCCCATAAAGCTAGTATAACTCTTAAGCTTTCAAACCAAGTATTATTCTTCTTTCAAAAAGGATTCTTAATTCTTTTGAATTACTTCCAGATTCTTATTATTCAGGCTTAAGTCAAAAGACATTGCCGTAAATTTACATTCAGTTAACACACGTACGTCTACCGTACTATATATATATTCTTTTAAAATACTTCCAGATTCTTATTATTCAGGCTTAAGTCAAAAGACATTGCCGTAAAACTACATTCAGTTAACACACGTACGTCTACCGTACTATATATATATTCTTTTAAAATATCATGCTCAAGAGGATAGAAAGAATCACATACCTCGCGACGATTATCGACTATTAGCAAAACGCTCCACGGCTATAACCCGGCTAGCCTTGTCCACCTTCCAAGTAGTACATGCTACTCGCAGAACATTCAACCAATAAAGGTTATAAGTCTACTATAAATACAGTCCTATGTAAGTACAGTTCAGTCTTCTTCTTTAATATTCTTCTGATGTGATCTATTCAAGTCTTTTCTGTAATATCCTTCTATTACAGTTCAATTCTCTTCTATGAATCTTATATTCATTTCTAATAATACTACAGTATGTAATTTCCAATTACAATATAAGGACAAGAGTATTTACCTTGATAAGCCCAAAATTATCCAAGTTATAAGTCGATCCTGAGCAACGTTTTAGCTCCTACTCCGGGCGCTCCAACCCGCTCCAAACAACCCTTAGAAGTTCTACGCAACTTCTTCTTAATACTTCAACCGGCTATGAATATTTTCCTTAGGGTTTCGTTTTTGTGACTTAAGGGAATATAGTAGTATTTCCGGGCTCTACGTATAGAGGTAACTTTGGAAAGTACTACAAGGTATTTGGGCTAAAGTATTTTGGAATAAAAAAACAATACTTGGAGAAGTATTTTTCTACCAAATGGGGGGTATTTTCGAGAACAACTTTAGGCAAGGGGGGGTTCGGCCGAGGCCTTCTCAAGGGGGGGGGGGGGAGGGGTGATTTGGACGAGAGCTTTGAGAGGGAGGGAGAGGGATTTTTGCCTTGGATTTTCACAAGTGTGGATGAAGAAATGTCTTGCATTAGAGGGGTATTTATAGGCCAATCAATGGCCAAGATTAAGCCAAGTGGTAGGCAAGTGTAGGGTGAGGATTTGGACATGTGTGTGTGGGTCCCACCTTATCAATCTACCACACAAATATCCTACCTAATCCTTGACAAAAAGAAAGGCCAAAAAAACGCCTAAGGTTTCGTCCAAGTGACCTCCCACTTGAGGGTGACAAGTGTCGCCCTCTCGTTGGTCCAAAATATTCCATCTCTCGGAAAAATCCGCAAAAATTATAAATGACATACCCGTAATTTTCCCTACGCAAGTTCTAGAAAACGTTTCGCCGGAAAACGATTATTTTCGGTAGTTGTGAACAAAATTTCGAACCTTGCCTATCTTTAAGGCTCAAACTTCTCTACGTACGTCCTCACGTACATACTCTGGAAATACGGGGTATAACAGAATCATGCAAAAAGAAGGAAGAGGTTCACATACCTCGCGACGATTATCGACAAGTAGCAAAATGCTCCAAAGTACTTACACCTTGATAACTATTCCATCCTTCAAGTAGAATATGCTATACTTAGTACTTCAACCCATAATGGCCTTAATACGCTTATTAACCTCTAGCTTAATGTAGAAATAATCTAAGTTCAAAGCCACTAAATTCTATGGAAAATTGGGCAGCATTTCCTTTGTTTCTACATACTTTGCCACCTTTTTCAAGGCCGAATTCAAAATCCAAACGCCACATTTAAGGCCCAACAATCCACATATTTCAAAGGGGATTACACACCTAAACTTGGGTGTGTAAAATTCTGCCCCACAATGTAAAACAACTAACTTAACAAGTTTAAGGTGGTTTTTAGGATACAACATGTTCATAATATCTTCTTAACCAATCTCTTCATATCCAAACCACATTTCTTACATGCAATGACTCTAAGAGCATTATTTACTACTACAAGTTCCTCCTTCTTCACATGCAACATTAAATACTAGCTACAAGAGAAGAAATGTTACCTTTAGAGCTTTAGTCAAAACTATTCCAACAATTTTGCTAGCCTCTCTTCCAAGAACACCACCACAACAACTCCTACAAGCTAGCCACAAGCTTTCTTCCTTGTCCTAACTTTTCAGATTTTCCTTAGGCTTTGAATTCCTCTTGGAATTCTAGAGAGAAGTGAGAGCTTTAGTTAAGAGAGAGAGAAGGATTTGAAAGATGACCAAGTCTTGAAGACTTGGTCAATATAAGGGACATGCAAAAATCAGATGTGGGGGACACTTGTCACCCTCCCATGGACTTTTTAAAAGAAGAAATCTGATTTTCCTAAGTTTTTCCGCCAGAAATCCCGCCTTGGCACCGCGGCACTGCAGCCGGCGCCGCGGCGCTGAAACTTCCGCCACCTCACAGGACTTCCGGCGCAGCGGCCCTGCTTCCCGGCGCCGCGGCGTTGCAACTTCATCGACCCCTCAGAATATCCGGCGCCGCGGCCCTGCATCCGGCGCCACGGCCCTATCGCTCCTGTCCGAAATACATTTCTGTCCGACTGCGCGCTGAACTTGTAACTCCCATAACTTTCTACTCCAATGTACTATCGACGAACGGTCGGTTGCGTTGGAAAATAGACTCAACGAAATACGCACTAGGCCTTTGAAACACTTAGGAACTCTCAATGTAGCGGGTCATAACCCGCCTCAAAGTTTACTAAAACCCACCCGAAACAATCCGTCAACCTATCTTTTGAAAATTTTAAGTCTTACTCCCTCTCATACGCACTCATACGCATGATATGAACTACGGGGTGTAATAGGGAAGTTGGTTATAATAGCTTTATGGAAAGTTAAAAAGAGTGGTTTACTCTAAGTAATGTAAGTATGATAAATGACTTGAAATAATGAAAGGCAAATTGATTTTAAGGCATCAATTGCTTAAGGTTTTAAAAGAAAAAAGTCACTTGATTTAGAAGCCTAAATGTATTTCTAAAAAGGTATTGTGACTTGTCTAGAAAAGTAGATATGACTTGATACTACGGTTATTAGTATCTTGGAAGTTTTTATATGAAAAGGAGTCATTTTTAAAGATTAGAAGTACGTAGTCTTTAGGTTAAATTCCCGGATTTTATAATGACATGTTAGTACCTTAAGTAAACTAAAAAGAGAGTGTATATGAATAAGACTAATAAGAAGTTAAGGGGATTCCTTAACTTGCTTATGTTATGTATGATAAGCCGTTAGCGCTTATGTTATGTTAGGATAAGCCGGTAGTGCTTATGTTATGTATGATAAACCGGTAGTGCTTATGTTATGTATGATAGCCGGTTGTGCTAGTTTATGTTATTCTTACGGGGTAAAGCCCCGGGTTACTACTAACTTCATGTATTTGTTACCCATGATGCGAGTGCGGTGTTTGTACTCATTGCGGGCCCACCGGGCCTAAGCGGGTGAAATAGTCCTGTGCGGGTGAAATAGTCCTGTGCGAGGAATACCTCATGCTGGTCCACACGACCTATGCGGGCGGATACAGTCTATGCGAGGAAGTTACCTCATGCGGGTTCATACGGCCCTTGCGGGTGAAATAGTCCCAGGAGTAGGATTGCTTAATGATACTACGGGCGGGTGGCCCTACTTTGATCATGAGCCTCCTATTTTTATGCAGTAAAGTATGCTCTTGTTTACTCTCATTGTTAGTAAGGCACAGTAATCGTTATTTGAGTTATCATACATGTCTCTAGCTTTATTTTAGACTTATGATTTCATTCTGATGCAGTTTCACATAATTGGTACATGTTGTCGACCTCCTTCGGGGCTGCGTCATGCCGCAGTGAGTAGAGTATCTGTTCTTGATCCTCACTTTTAGGATCACTGATTCAGCTGTTGAGAAGCTCTATTACTCCGGAGGTTTATCCCTGGTATTATTGGTTGTTGTACAATCAGGGGTATGGCGGGGCCCTGTCCCGTTACAGTTGTTATTCTTAGAGGTCTGTAGTCATATCTTGTGGATTGGGTTGTAAAGAAAAAAAAAGATGTCGCTCGCTTTTGGATTATGTAAAATGTACGAAAGGTGGCCTCATCGGCTAGCTGTTGTTGTTTATTGTCTAAGTGTTTGTGTTGTGTATGTTCATTGCTATTCTCGATGTATACAGAAAGGGGTGCCTGTAGGGCACCGATCGGGCTTGGGGGTTGGGTCGTGACAACACGTGTCACCCCCCCTTGGATGGTCTTGGTCGAATGGACCAAGGGAAAAAGGGTCAATTGACCAAGGCAAAGATGATAAGGTCTTGCTAGGCTAAGCTTGACATTTTTGACTAAGTCAATGAACCATTTGACTAGATATTTTTTTAATGAAACTCATCCAAGTCACCCAAATGTTGTAATCTAGACCCTCCATTTTTCTATATAATCATCCTAAGTAGCAAGACAAGGTTTTAACACTTAGAAAAAAATTAGAAAGCTTTGAGCTTGAAATGGGAGCTCTCGGGTTTGTGTAGCAATGAACAAGAATTTTTTTCGTTAGGTGTTCATAATTCACAAGACTTCAACCCAAGGTTCCTAGGGGTATTGTAAGGATATCTCAATAGAAAGATCCCGAAAAAACGACGTTTTCATATTAGTCGCAAGGCGAAAACATAAAGTGTTCTTCAACTTTGAAGTTGGAACTTGAAGAAGAGTTCTTCATGAGCTTCTAAGGAGTGCTTGGAGCGGATTAGAACATAAGAAGATGAGCTAAAAGTTTCTAATGATCGACTTTTACGCTTGAATACTATTAGGGCTTATTGAGGTAAAAATCTTCATCTTCTTATTGTGATTGAAGATTACATGATTAGTAGTTGTTAAATGAACATGTGGTATATATATTGAAGTTTGAAAGGATTCGGATCATGTCGACATGTTGAAAACCGAAATTGGACATGTTAGCCATTAAGTTTGTAGTCAATTTAATCATTAGATACAATCGTCGCATGTTAAGGAAGAAAGGATTTATAGTTGTTGTAATTGTTATTGTGTATATAATATGTTGGAATGACAACTTGGGTTATAAAGGAATTGAACGGAAATTGATATTGTTGTTGATATTGATAGTTGCCGAGAATGGGGCTTAAGTTGTTGGACTATTTTGTATAAATTGTGGGGCAGAATTTTACACGTCCTGTGCGGCGTGTAATCCCCTTTGTTTAACTGATTGTTGAGCCTTAAATGTGGCATTTGGTTATTGATTTGCGGGCCTTGAAAAAGGTGGAAAAGTACATAGAAACAAAGGAAGTGCTGCCCGATTTTTCATAGAATTAAGAGTCCTTATACTTAGGAATATTCTACGTTGAAAGCTAGTAATTGATGGACGTATTATGGTCATTGTAGGTTGACATTCTACGTGCGGCGTATTCAACTTGGCTAGTGGATTAAGTCGAAGAGGTATGTGGAACTTTTCTTATCTCTTGAGCATGAGTAGCTATAAATGTATAGTACGGTGGACGTACGGGATTTAAATGAATTTAATTTCATTTGGTATCCTTGACTTTTTTAAGAATGTCCAAGTTGGTTGAGTTAGATAATTAACTCACTTGTTTTAAAGGTTAAGATGTCTTAGTTTCTAAAGCATAAAGTTAGTATAGCGACTTTATGAGAAGTTGGTTATAACAACTTTACGGGAAGTTAAAAGAATGGTTTATTCTAAAAAGGTAAACAAAGATTTCCTGACTTGGAAATGTATAGAATACTTGGTTTGGGAAGTATTGACTACTTGAACTATTCTAAAGTTAAGAAACTTGATTTCTAAAGTTAAGAGACTTGAAGTATTCTGAAAGTTATGAAACTTGATTTGAAAGTATATGATACTTGATTTTAAAAGTATAAGTCTCTTGGTTTCAAAAAGAATGTAATTGTCTAAAACATAAAGAGTTATAACGGCTTTATGGGAAGTTAGTTATAACGGCTTTATGGAAGGTTAAGAAAGTGTCTACTTGATTTATAGGCATGAGTTTCCTAGGTTGTGAATGTAGAAGTTACTTAGTGTCAAAACCTTGAAATGAATTTCTAAAGGTGTAGTAACTTGTTTTGAAAAGTAGACAAGCCTTGATACTACGGGTGTTCGTATCTTGGGGTTTTTTTTATATAAAAAGGGTTCTTTTTTTCTAAAGGAACAGAAGTACGTAGTACTTTGGGTTAAATTCCCGGATTTCTAATTACATGTTAGTGCCTTAAGTTAATAAAATGATAGTGCATGATAATTAAGGCTAATAAGAAGTTAGGGATGTCTTAACTTGCTTATGATAATTATGATAAGTCGGTGGTGCTTATGTTATGTACGATAAGTCGGTGGTGCTTAATGTTATGTATGATAGACGGTTGTGCTAGTGATGTATTGTTCATTACTGGGTCATTCCCCGGGCTTGTGGCATTTGCATATTCCGTGGATTTTCTCCCCACGATGCGAGGAATACCTCATGCGAGTCTGTAGGGCTCATGCGGGTGAAATTGTCTTATGCGGGGCGGACCAGTCCTATGCGAGGA
This sequence comes from Przewalskia tangutica, assembly GCA_029844215.1. NCBI lineage: Eukaryota > Viridiplantae > Streptophyta > Magnoliopsida > Solanales > Solanaceae > Przewalskia > Przewalskia tangutica. The sequence goes on from CM056727.1 coordinate 76,161,559, forward strand.
GATTACCTCATGCGTGCTCATACGGCCTATGCGGGCGGATACAGTCTATGCGAGGAGATTACCTCATGCGGGTGAAATAGTCCCAGGAGTAGGATTGCTTAATGATACTACGGGCGGGTGGCCCTAATTTGATCATGAACCTCCTATTTTTATGCAGTAAAGTATACTCTTGTTTACTCTCATTTTTAGTAAGGCACAATGTACTGTTAATGTGGTTATCATACATGTCCCCGACTTTATTTTAGACTATTATGATTTCATTCTGATTTCCTTCACATACTTGGTACTGTTGTCTCGACCTCGCCGGGGCTGCGTTCATGCCGCAGGTAGAGTTATACAGGTTAGTGATCCTCACTCTTAGGATCACTGTTCAGCTGTTGAGAAGCTCCATTACTTCGGAGGCTTATCTTTGGTTCAAATCCCTGGTATTGTCGGTTGTTGTACATTCAGGGGTATGGCGGGGCCCTGTCCCATCACAGTTGTTATGTAAAAATTCTTAGAGGTCTGTAGTTGTTACACCCCGTATTTACAGGACATGTTTTAAGAACATACGTAAGAACTCACAAGTGTTAAGATTTGAGACTTGTAAAAATTTATCGGAATTATGAATTGTCGGAAAACGTAATATTGTGACGAATGGGAGGGCGACACATGTCACCCCCCCTTATTGTTGCCTTGGACGAAAATGTCATGGCCAAAATGGTCATTGACCTTTGTTGGATGACTAAGTCTTGCAAGTAGTAAGCTTGAGATAATTGACTTGGTCAATGGGTCCACAAAGTCTTGATATTTAGTAAGACCTCATCCAAGCCACCCATTTGTTTGCATCTTGAACCTCCATTGTACTATATAATACTAGTAGTAGCAAGACATTGTCCAACACTTAGAAAAAATTTCAAGAAAATTGAAGAGCAAGAGCTAGTTGCTCTCGGGTTCACTCCACAAGAAAAAGAAATTTTTTTGTTTCTTGTTCATTAAGCTCCCCACTTTAAACCAAGGTTCTTGAGTGTATTGTAAGTGTATCTCAATAGAAAAATCTCGGAAAAAGATAGTTTTCGTATTAGTCGCAAGGTGAAAACCTAGTTGCTTTCTAGGTTTTGTATGGAAGTTTGAAGGAAATTTGTTGGTATTGTTCTAAGGGTCTCAAGTAGCGGATTGAAGTGTCTTGAAGAGGCTCTAAGTTGCTAAGGAGCGACTTCGGATTTGGAGTTGGATTAAGATTCGTTGAGGTATAATCTTGTCTCTTAATAGTGTTACAAGATTATTTATATTGTGGTTAGCTTTACATGTTGCTAGCATGAAGTATATGTGTTGAAGTTTATAAGTATTATGGATTGCTTGTAGCCTTAAAAATTCGAAATGTAATGTAAGCCATGTGAAGTTGGATTACAATTTGGTCATTTACTAGAATCGTCGCATGTTACTTACTTGAAGATTATAGTAGTATAATCGATTGCGACTTGATATCATGTTATGCTAACAATTTGGATTGAAATGGAAATTGGATAATAATTGGTATTGTTGTACTCAATATGGCCGAAATTGGACTAGTAGTTGTATTAGTTTGATATCTATTGTGGGGCGGAATTTTACACGTCTAGTAGGCGTGTAATCCACTATTGTTGATTGCATTGTTTGGGCCTTAAATGTGGCGTGTTTGGTTATTGTATTCGGCCTTGAAAAAGGTGGCAAAGTAAGTAGAAACAAAGGAGGTGCTGTCCGATTTTCCGTAGAATTTAGAGACTTTACACTTATAATATTCTACGTTTGAAGTAAGGCGTTAATAGACGTATTGTGGATATTATAGGTTGACATACTACGGGCGGGATATTGTACTTGGCAAGTGGATTGGCCCGAAGAGGTATGTAGGACTTTTCCTATCTTTTGAGCATGACTAGTTACACGTATATAGTACGGTAGACGTACAAGACCTTGATATCCTTTACTAGTTTTATGAATAGCCAAGTCGGGTGAGTTAGGAGATTAACTCGCTTCTTTGAAAGTTAAAAGATGTCTTAAGTTTTATTAAAGTTAAGGGACTTGAAGAGTTTTAAAGTATGTGATACTTGTTCCGTTTTAAACGTATAAGTCCCTTGGATAGGAAATTGTATTTGGCTAATGTATAAAGTGAATATAACGACTTTATGGAAGTTGGTTATATTTGATTTATGGAAAGATAAATGACTTGATTGTAATGAAAAGGCAATTTGATTTTAAGGCATCAATTGCCTAAGGTTTTATAAGAAAAGGAGTCGCTTGATTTAGAAACCTAACTTTATTTCTAAAGGTATTGTCACGACCCGACCTCGGGCCCGCGACTGGTGCCTTACCCCGGGCACCCTAGTGATACTACATCAGAGAAAATCAGCGGAAATAAAAACTTAAACATGAAACAAGATACAATATAAGAAAACTGGCTAACCAAAACGGTCACCTTCATGTATATACATACAACCGAACAGCGATAACTTTACAAACCACGCCACAACAAAGATTACTGCACCTCTAAGATTTTTACAACAACTATGACGGACGGGGCCCGCCATACCCGAATGTACAAAAACTTACAAACTCGGGAAACATACCAAAAGATAAGCCTCGGAGAAGCGGAGCTTCAATCTGTTGAGCGTGATCCTAAGAACGAGGATCAACAACGATGTACCTACATGCGGCATGAACGCAGCCGAAGGAGGTCGACAACAGTACCAAGTATGTGAAGCGGAAAAATCAGAACGAAATCATAACGATCTAAATAAAGCAGAGACATGTATGATAACCAAACTACGATTCGCGACATAAGCGATCATGTCAAAGCGAGGACTCGCGCCTCAAAGTCATCACTCAAATATAACCAAGGGTCTCACGCCCACAATATCAATCATGCCCGCATCATGGCCACATGCCCCCGGAATTCTGCATCGGTGCAGACATGTCCATGTAACAACAATAACAATATATCGGGTAATCAACCCTGCCGCATGGCCACATGCCCCCGGAATTCTGCATCGGTGCAGACATGTCCATGTAACAACAATAACAATATATCGGCTAAACAACCTGCGCGTGGACACATGCCCGGAATTCTTCATCGGTGCGGACATGTCAATGTAACAACAATAACAATATATCGGGTCATAAACCCCGCGTGGCGCATGCCGGAATTGTGCATCGGTGCAGACATGTCCATGTAACAATAATAACAATATACCGGGTGATTAACCCGCCGCATGGCCGCATGCCCCCGGAATTCTTCATCGGTGCAGACATGTCAATGTAACAACAATAACAATATACCGGGTGATTAACCCGCCGCATGGCCGCATGCCCCCGGAATTCTTCATCGGTGCAGACATGTCCATGTAACAACAATAACAATATACCGGGTGATTAACCCGCCGCCTGGCCGCATGCCCCCGGAAGTCTTCATCGGTGCAGACATGTCCATGTAACAACAATAACAATATACCGGCCCTCCATCGAGAGACGCGGTAGCATAGGAATACAACGTTTACACAACAAGGCTATCACAAGCAAGCACAAGCAAATTACCATACTTCATTCTCTTACAAATATCCATTCTTTCATAAGAAGTCACCTGATACCAACACTCGTAGTATCCAAAACAGAGTAACTATTATTTTAAGTAAACCAAAATAATTTCCCTTTTTAAAGACAAGTAACAACATTCTTTTCCAAAAGTTCAAGTTTGCCTAATTTCAAATACTCAAGTCTCTTATTTTCGAAAGGTTTCGTAGTTCATAGTCTTAATCACTTAATACCATAATTCTCTTTTAAAACAATTTGAGTAACATATGCCTTATGTGTGAGTAAGTTATTCTTGTTTATATCAATCTTATTAAAGCAGCCATGATCTAGAAAATGTAATACAATTTTGTCTTATCTTAGCTTCTATGTAGATGGAGGTTTCTACTGGTTTTAATAATAATTACTTAGTCAATACATTTTCCTTTATTAACGCTGCAGTAGTTTGTTCGATACTTGTTCTCATTTCCGAAATCAATATAACATTATTCCTTTTAAAACCCAATTACCCATTTCTCATTAAAGCGGTTTCACAACTTTTTAACACAACCCAAGTCCTTATTATTTCACATCAAGTCTTTTATCTTTTAAACCACAAACCATTTCTTTGCCCACATAAAGTTGTTATAACAAACTTCCCATAAAGCCGTTATAACACTTTATGTTTTAAATCAACCAAATTCATTTAACACGTATGCGTCACCGTACTACATAGTTCACAACATATCATGCTAGAAAAGATAGGAAGAGGTTCACATACCTCGCGACGATTATCGACAATTAGCAAAATGCTCCAAGTACTACAACCTTGCTAGCCTTTTCCACCCTTCAAGTATAATACGCTACTCGTAGTACTTCCACCTATAATGGCCATAAAACGCCTATTAACTTCTAGTTCTCTTCGTAGAATATTTCTACGGAAAATTCGCGACACTCTCCTCGCTATCACATAAATCTCCTCCTATCAAGGCCCGCTACAGCCAACAACTCCTGGGATTACACATCTAACCTGACGTGTTCAATTCTACTTCACAGAATACTACAAGTCTCATCAAATACAGTCCTATGTAATTACATTCAATTTTATTCTTTAATATCCATTCTATATATAGTATACTCAACTATACATTACAACATGTAATTTCCAATTCTGATAGGATAAAGATCATTACCTCGATAAGCCCAAAATTATCCAAGATTATATGTCGATCACGAGCAACGTTTAGCTCTAATCATGCGCTCCAAACCGCTCCAAGCAACCCTTAGAAGTTTCTAATAACTTCTCTTAAACACTTCAACTCCAAAAAGTGAAGTACACTTAGGCTAAACTTGTGGCAACTCTCGGCCAAGAGGTGTATTTAGGCTAAGGGTGTGAAATCTTTCTAACCTTTGGTTACTAGTCTTCCTAATACACTAAGGAAGAACACTTAAGACTTTAAGAATTTTTGGACAAAGTTTGGTTAAGGGAGAGGTGTGGGACGAGAACTTCATCAAAGGGAGGAGTATTTTTGCCTTGGAATTTCCCAAGTGTGGATGAAGAAGTCTTGCAACTTAAGGGGGTATTTATAGGACATTCAAGGGCTAGGATTAAAGCAAGTGTGTGGTCTAGATTGAGCCATGTGTGTGTGGGTCCCACTTATCCATCTACTACACAAAATATCTTCAAGACTTTGACCAAATGTTTTTGGCCTTTTACATGTAAAAAACGTGCCAACCAAACCCATCATTTTCGTCCAACCAAGTGTCACCTAGGGTGACACATGTCGCCCTCCTATTGGTCCAAAATATTTCACCTTCTGAAAATATCCGTAAAAAAATAAAGTGGGCCCCACAAACCGTAAATTCCTCCCGTGGGCCCCACGTGACCAATTCCGAATAAATAATTCCATAATTCTTAATTAATCCAAAAAGTCCGAGTACCAAATCTGGGAATCCAATTCTCATTAGAGAACCTTTTTCCTTCACAAAATCCGGAAACTTTTCCGTCGAAAAATCACATCTTTCTTTCTTTCCAAAATTACTGTCGTATTCTCTTACGTACGTCTTCACATACATACCCTGGAACTACGGGGTGTAACATTCTTCTCCCCTTAGAAACATTCGTCCCAAATGTTCCTTCTAAGTCTCCAAATGTACATGCGCCGGTATAGTCTTCACTACTATACTTACGAAACCAACTATGCCCCATATTGCCATAATAAAATCATACGCGCGAAACCCAAATCCAAGCCAATGAGGAATCACCTCGAAGGTGTAAAACAACACCAACTCTCGCTCCTGGTCCAAAGGATACTCCTGTCGCACATTCACTTCACAAAAATGATCACTTCTATCTCTCAGCACATGTTCACTTCTTTCCTTACTCGTCGTACTCTTCTCGAACACTCGAACTCTTTCTAGTACACATACCATACTTCAGTCATCACTTCAGTTTCCAAAATCTTTGGAGTCACTACCTCCAAACTTGGTCATCTTACTAGCCTCGAATTTCTTCAAGGCCATTCCCGGCCATCACGATCCGATTCTGGTCGAACACGTCTACGAACTCATACAATGGTTACCTAAACTTGGGCCTTGCACCCTCGTGATCCTACCACCTGGCGGGACCACCTCGAACTGACCCCACCTTATTCCGGGCTACGGGTTGACCCGCGAATAGTCCTCAACCCGACCCATAATCGCAACAGACTCTTGTTCCCCGATCTGGAACAATCTTACCTATTCAAGTCCTGAAAGCTACCACTTTTATCTTACACAACCCAAGGAATCATCCCACAATATATTTCACGCATACCACGTACTTCAACAAAGACCAACCGTAAAATCATTTACTTAAGACGGCCTTACATCTAAGGTCTCAACTTGTTATAATATTCTACGACTTATAATTTCCCTATCCCTAAGCTTACCTTTTCAACTAACCATGTTCTCTAGATCACAATTTTACACAATGCTATCCAAACATAACACTCAACATAAAATCATCATATCACGCATACAAATCTCTAGAGGGTTAAGGATATACCTGTAACTATCGCTTTACTCTAATCACAGTCCTGCCCTGCAGGGCGCATAGCTAGTGAAGGTGATGAACCAGTCACTGATCCTGAAGGCTGAGTCGTAACATCCGTGCTACCCCTGGTCGGACAGTTCCTCGCAAAATGGCCCTGACGGCCGCAAATATAACAGGCTCCCTTGGCAGCACGACACTCCCCAAAATGGGGTCTACCACATTGACCGCACCGAGGTCGGGGTGGCTTCATCTGGCCAGCACCCCAACTCCCCCGAAAACCTGAACCGCGAGTCGACTGCTCTTGAATATCCTGGAAGCCACGAAGGCGTGGAGGACCACTGCATCTTGGCGAAGGTGCATAACTAGCCTGCTGCTGAGGTGGTCCGCCTCGAAAGTCACAAAAAGGACCCTGCTGTTCTGGCCCTCTTCTGCTGATCTCGGTCATTCCGTCGACCTCTCCGCTCCTCACATCCAAGTGCATAAGCCTGCATGCGGGCAATGTCCATGCCCGGCTGAAGAGCTACACCCGAACAAGCCTCTGCCAAGTAGTCATCGAGCGGTGGCGTGGCGGTGTACTACCCTCCATATCAGCTACTAACGCGGGGACATACCGAGCCCATGAGTCAAACTCCACATTGTACTTCCGAACCGTACGCCCGATCTGCCTTAACGTCAAAAATCTGTCGGCCCGAGCCCTCCTCATCTGTGGAGGCAAGAAATGTATAAGAAACGCCCATGAGAACTCGTCCCATACGGCTGAAAGTGCATATTATCCCCGGGACAGCTCCCACGAATCAAACCAGTCGACTGCAGTATCACGCAGCCGATGTGAACCTAAGACCACTGACTCGGTCTCCGAAGCCCTGATCACTCTCATGATCCGCTGTAACTGTCGGATGAACTCCTGCGGATCATCCTCAGGCCTCGACCCGTAGAACTCTGGCGGGCTACAACTCAGAAAGTCCCGTAGCCTCAAACTATCCGATCTCGGGTGAACCACGGGTGCTATCGAGGCTGCTGCGTCCAGCCTATCCTCATGTCTGGCCACAATCCTGGCCAATAACTGGGCCATCTCCTTGTAACCCATCTCCTCTGCTCCAGGTTGTGGGACTGGAGGCTCAGGTACCGTGGTCTCAGTAGCCACTGCTGCTCTACTCGCAGCTCCCTCTGCTGCCTTGCCCTTCTGGGCCCTGATTGCCTTGCGTGGAGGCATAACTGGTAAAAACGAAATACGTCAGAGGGGTCCAACTTATAACACAGCTCTAAGGCACGATCTTAGAGTGAGAAGAATGGAAACCAATCCTAAATGTCCTGCAGCCTCCTGATAATAGATGTGGTGCACAACACACCGATAATCAAGACTCTACTAGACACGGTCTGTAGACACTTTCCGAGGACTAACTGCTCTGATACCACTTTTGTCATGACCCGACCTCGGGCCCGCGACTGGTGCCTTACCCCGGGCACCCTAGTGATACTACATCAGTGAAAATCAGAGGAAATAAAAACATAAACAGGAAACAAGATACAATATAAGAAAACAGGCTAACCAAAACGTTCACCTTCATGTATATACATACAACCGAACAGTTACAATCCTTTACAAACTCTGCCCACAACAGTACTATAGACCTCTAAGATTTTTACAACAACTATGACGGGACAGGGCCCCGCCATACCCCTGAATGTACAAAAACTTACAAACTCGGCGAAACATACCAAAATATAAGCCTCCGGAGAAACGGAGCTTCCCAATACGCTGAACTGTGATCCTAAGAACGAGGACCAACAACCGATGTACCTCTACCTGCAGCATGAACGCAGCCCCCCGAAGGAGGTCAGTACAATAGGTACCAAGTATGTGAAACTGAAAAATACTGTAAACGAAATCATAACAGTCTAAATAAAACAGGAGACATGTATGATAACCAAACTACAGTTCACGACATAAAAGTAGTCATGTCAAAGCAGGGACTCACGCCCTCAAAGTCATCACTCAAATATAACCAAGGGTCTCACGCCCACAATATCAATCTGTTATACCCCGTAGTTCCAGGGTATGTATGTGAGGACGTACGTACGAGAATACGACAGAAATTTTGGAAAGAAAGAAAGATGTGATTTTTCAACGGAAAAGTTTCCGGGTTTTGTGAAGGAAAAAGGTTCGTTAGTGGGAATTGGATTCCCAGATTTGGTATTTGGACTTCTTGGATTATATTAGAATTATGGGATTTTATTTTCGAAAATGGTCACGTGGGACCCACGGGAGAAATTTACGGTTTTGTGGGGCCCACTTTATTTTTGAGATTTTCGGTATTTTGGATATTTTCGGAAGGTGAAATATTTTGGACGAGTAGGGGGGCGACACGTGTCACCCCCATGTGGCCACCTTGGCCGAAATAGTGGGACAAGTGGCTAGACATTTGTCCCTTGGCCGAATTGGCCTTACAAGTGGCAAGCCACTTGTCTTGTTTTTTGTTGGCCATGTGGTGTGGTGGGACCCACACACACATGGCCCAATCTTGACCATACACTTACATTGATCTTGGCCCTTGATTCTTCTATAAATACCCCATAGTGCAAGACATAATATTCATCCACACTTAAAGACTTTCCAAGGCAAAAATATCCCTTTCCATTTGTATGGTTTTCGTCCCCCTCCCCCCACTTGTGTAGAAAATACTTCAAGTATTGTAGTATTATCCCAAATACCTTAGCCTAGTATCCCTAGTTGTATTCCAAGGTTATTTTAATACTAGGAGCCCGGAAATACTACTTTTTTTCCAAATAGTCGCAAATGAAACCCTAGAAAAATGTTCATAGCTTGGTTGAAGTGTTTAGAGAAGTTATTTAGAAACTTCTAAGGGTCGCTTGGAGCGGGTTGGAGCGTAAGGATTTGGAGCTAAACGTTGCTCAGGATCGACTTATAATCTTGGATAATTTTTGGGCTTATTGAGGTAATGATTTATGTCCCTCTATTGTAATTGGATATTACATATTATAGTAGATTAGAATTGAGTATAAGATATATTGGAAGGATGATTATAAAGGTTTGGACTGTATTTTACAGTAGGCTTGTGTAGTATTATTGTTAGGCAAAATTATGCACGTCCAGTTAGACGTGTAATCCCCTTGGAGTTGTTGGCTTGGTAGCAGGCCTTGTTAGGGGGAGGTTATGTATGTGATTGCGGGGAGTCTTGCGAATATTCCGTAGAATAGGGAACTGTTTGGTTAGATTATGCTACGAAGAGAACTAGAGATTGATAGATATATTGTGGTTATTATTAGTGGATCTTCTACGCGCGGCATACTTGACTTGGCTTGTGGATTAAGCCGAAGAGGTATGTGATTCTTCCTATACTCTTGAGCATGATTGTTGTGAACTATATAGTACGGTAGACGTACATGTGTGAAATGAATTTTGTTTAAAACATAAAGTGTTATAATGGCTTTATGGGAAGTTAGTTATAACGACTTTATGAAGATAAAAGAAAGATTTGATTTTGAAAGATAAACGACTTGATTTTGAAAGTTAAGAGACTTGATCTTGAAAGATAAGAGACTTGACTTATAAACGACTTGATTTCAGAAAAAGGAGAAGTAACTTGATTTAAGTATAGGTTACTTGTTTTGAAAAGAGTAAGTTTTTGGGTTTTAAAGAGTATACTTGATGTTGTTTTACAAGAAAAGCATTTGGTTTAAAAAGTATAGAGTACTTGATTTTAAAAGTCTTGTAAAGATTTTTACGAAAGTGAAGTAATTTGTTTTGAAAAGAAAACGTGTTTTAATACTACGAGTATTAGTATGGTGTGGCTTTTACGTAAAAAGAGGTCTTTTTGAAAGAATGAAAGTATGTAGTATTTTGGGGTTGAAACTCGGATTGTTGATATAAAATGAAAGTACGTTGAACTTGCCTATGCTTGTTGTGATAGCCTTTGATGGGCAAGTGTTTTGTTTCTGTTCTACCGTGACTCTCTGGGAGGCCCGGCTATCTGATTGATTGCTTGGACATACTGACACGTTGGATGGTCCACGAGTGTGCGTCCACTTTGAGTATTATCTGGTTATTTCTTTTGTACATACTGACACGTTGGATGGTCCACGAGTATGCGTCCACTTTGAGTATTATCTGGTTATTTCCTTTGGACATACTGACACGTTGGATGGTCCACGAGTATGCGTCCACTTTGAGTATTATCTTGTTATTTCCTTTGGACATACTGACACGATGGATGGTCCACGGGTATGCGTCCAGTAGGATGGTTTCATGGCCATGCTTTCCGAGGTAAGATGCCGGGGTATGCGGTCATTGTGAGGATTATGTTATTTGTCCATGGACCGCTAATCCATGAAGCTTGCCGCGGTGACGAGCGATCACGGGCTTGATTTGTACATGTGGTTCAGGCACACTTTAGATACTTGTCCTGGTCATTTCTCGTGTATCGGTAGGCTCTGGTAGATAGCTTAAGATACTTGCCTCGGTCATATCTCGTGAGACGGTAGGCTAGGGTACGTTAGCTTAAGATACTTGCCTCGGCCAGTTGTGTGGCTAGCTTTTGGACTGGTAGTTGGCTTCCGTACCTTGCCCGTGAAGGGATATGACTAGCTTTTGGACTGGTAGTTGGCTATTCTACTTGGCCCGATCGGTTTGATGACGCAGGCAGGATCTAGTGTTCAGGTTCACATATGGGTGTTGTTTCACATCATGTACTGCCGGCAGTGAGGAATGAGTTCCACGGGCATGATTGATATTATGGGCGTGAGACCCATAGTTATGTGTGAGTGATTATTCTTGTTACACCACGTATTTACAAGACATGTTTTAAGGTAGTACGTAAGAACTCGCAAGTGTTAAGATTTGAGACTTGTAAAAATTTATCGGAATTATGGATTTGTCGGAAAACGAATTATTATGACGAATGGGAGGGCGACACGTGTCACCTCCCCTTATGATGCCTTGGTCGAATTTAGGCATGGCCAATATGGTCATTGACCATAGTCTTAGATGACAAGTCTTGCAATGTAGAGAGCTTGACAATATTGACCAAGTCAATGGACCCACAAAGTCTTGATATTTAGTAAGACTTCATCCTAGCCACCCAATTGTACACATCTTAACCCTCCATGTCCCTATATATTACTACTAGTAGCAAGACTAAGTTCCACACTTAGAATAATTTTCAAGAATTTCAAGAACTCTCTCAAAGAGGTCTCGGGTTTGGCTAGCTCCCACATGAAAAAAATTTGTTTCTTGTCCTATAAGCTCCCCACTTTAAACCAAGGTTCCCAAGTGTATAGTGAGTGTATCTCAATAGAAAAATCTCGTAAAAAGATAGTTTTCGTATTAGTCGCAAAGTGAAAACCTAGTGGCTTTCTAGGTTTTGGATTGGAAGTTGGAAGGAAAGTTGTTGGTGTTGTTCTAAGGGTCTCAACAAGCGGATTGAAGTATATTGGAGAGGCTCTAAACTACTAAGGAGCGACTTCGGATTTGGATTTGGATTAAGAATCGTTAAGGTATAATCTTGTCTTTTAAGGTGTTACAAGATTAGGTATTTATATTGTTGTTGTTAGCTTTACATGTTGATAGCATGAAGTTGGTATGTTGAAGTTTATAAGTATTATGGATTGCTAGTAGCTTAATCCGAAATGTTGTGCAAGCCACTTGAAAATTTGATTACTAATTGGTCGTTTATTAGAAATCGTCGCATGTTACTTACATGAAGAAATTGGTTGTTATAATCAAATGCGACTTGATATCATGTTAGGCTAATAACTTGGATTGAAATAGAATTTGGATAAGAATAGGTATTGTTGAACTTAAGGTGGCCGAATTTGGACTTGTAGTTTGTTATTCATTTGTATTGGACTACCTTCTAAATTGTGAGCCAATTGGGGCTGTTTGGTTATTCATTTGTATTGGACTACCTTTTATATTGTTGTGAGCCAATTGGGGCTGTTTGGTTATTGTATTTCGGCCTTGAAAAAGGTGGCAAAGTAAGTAAAAACAAAGGAGGTGCTGTCCGATTTTCTATAGAATTTGGCGACTTAGCACTTAGAATATTCTACGTTTGAAGTAAGAGGTTAATGGACGTATTGTGACCATGATAGGTTGAAGAACTAAGTATAGCGTATCCTACTTGAAGAATGGAATAGCTCAAGGTTGAAGTACTTTGGAGCATTTTACTACTTGTCGACAATCGTCGCGAGGTATGTGAACCTCTTCTTTCTTTGGCATGATCGTACGTATGAAATATCCATGTGATAGTATTTCATGATTCCTTATACCCTTAGAAGTTAAGAAGTATTCACATTGTTGATCCTAAATTAAAAGTATGTTTAAATTATCCTAAGTCCTTACTAGGTCTTATGGGAGACGTTGGTAAGAATGGTTAGGAAATTTTGAGATTTGATTTAAAGGCTATGTGCCATGATTTGTTTAAAGTAAGTAAGTGGATTTTATGTTCGAGAATGACTTGAAGTTATATGATTTTAAGGGAATAAATTACTTGGTTTTGGAAGGTATGGAACTTTATATATTTTTTTTGTATAAGTAATTGGGCTTGAAAGGAAGTATGTTATGAAGTTTTAAGACTAAGAACTTTGATTGTCTTTTAAGGATTATCAAGTTTTAAGACTAAGAACTTTGATTGTCTTTTAAGGATTATGAAGTTTTAAACGATATGATTCTTTTTAAGTATGTATGTATGTAGTATCTTTGGATCCAGTTTTCCTAAAATGTTGTAAGAATAAAAGTGTCTTAAGTTCTCTAAAATGAAAGGTTGTTATAACAGCTTTATGGGAAGTTGTTATGACGACTTAAGAAGAAGTAATAAGACGGTTTAAAATGTTATGTAAGGAAAATACACCGAGCCTACAAATAGGCCGGATTACGTTATGAAATACACCGAGCCTACAAATAGGTCGGATTACGTTATGAGATACACCGAGCCTACACATAGGCCGGATTACGCCATATTACCCCGAGCCTACACCTAGGCCGGGTTACGTCATCTTACACCGAGCCCGCGGGCGGATTATGCTACATGATTCCACGAGACATCGAGCCCCACAGCGGGCAGTTATGTCACATGATTCATCGACACCGTGTCCAAAATGGACCGGATTATGTTATGTAAGATATGTAAGTTATGTGAAAAAGACTGGATTAAACCCTTAAGTATATATGTAAGAATATGTTGTTAATTTTTATTGAAAGAAGGAAAGGAACGGTTAATATATGATTGATTTCAGGAGTTAAAAGGGCATTCTTTTATACAGACATGATTTGGTTATTGCATTTTACTTCTGTTCCATACTGCAATTTGTATCGATTTCTTCTGGGGCCGCGTCATGCCCGCAGTGATAGGTACACGAGTTGGTGATCCTTGCTCTTAGGATCTCTGTTGATTTTGGAAGGAAGCCACTTTCACTCCGGGAGGCTTATCTTTTAGTACGGTTTCCACGATGTGGTAGACTTATGTACATTCAGTGGTATGGCGAAGCCCCGCCGCATGATTGACATTCTTAGAGTGCGTAGTTACATATTGTGGGTCGGTTTGTAAAAGGAAAGGGATGTATCGCTGTTGTTATGTATATGTATGTGTCGGGAAGGTAGCCTTATCGGGTAACATGTGGTTTAATTTATCGTTATTTTATTTTATAAGTTTCCTGTATGTTCATTGCTATTCTCTCGATGTATACAGATAGGGTGCGCGCAGTAGGGCACCGATCGCGCCCGGTCGGTCGTGACAAAAGTGGTATCGAGTAGTTAGTCCTCGGAAAGTGTCTATGCATCGTGTCAGTAGAGTCTTGATTATCGGTGTGTTGTGCACCACATCTATAATCGGGAGGCTGCAGGACATTTAGGATTTGTTTCCATTCTTCTCACTCGAGATCGTGCGGTAGAAGAGTATTAATAGGTTGATCCGTCTCGACGTATTCTTATGTATGTGAATCGGCTATGCCTCGCGGAAGCGACCAGGCCCGAAGGGCGCAAAGCGGCAGAAGCGCGGTGGTGCGCAGAGAGTTACCAGGAGTCGGGCACATACTATGTCTGAGGTAGTAGGCGGGTCGGCGAGTTCAGCCACGCCAGCGATAGAGAGCCGAGAGCGCATAGCTCCGAGGTTCCGCACCGAGCCCCGATTCCGCAGCGAGGGGCACTTTAGAGATTATGGAGAGCGGTCGGGCTTTTGACTAGCATAGTGGTAGGCGGCGACGTGAGCAGTAGCTAACCCTAGAGCCGACAGTTTGAGGATTCGGGACTTTCTGGGTTGTAGTCCACCCGAGTTTTATGGTTCGAGATCTGAGGATGATCCCCAAGAGTTTGTTCGGCAGCTACAGCGGACTATGCAGGTGCTTAGGGCCTCGGAGTCAGAATCAGTTGTGTTAGCTTCTTACCGGTTACGCGATATTGCGTTGAACTGGTTTGAGTCTTGGGAGCTGTCGAGGGGGGTGGGTGCTCGTCCAGCGGTTTGGGATGAGTTCACAGAGGCCTTTCTTGGTCACTTTTTACCTCCTGAGATGAGGAGATCCCGTGTTGATAGGTTCTTATCATTGAGGCAGAATGGGAGGACCATTAGGGAGTACAACCTAGAGTTTGACTCGTTGGCTAGGTATGCGCACACTATTGTGGCTAACATGGCCGATAGAGTCCATCGCTATGTTATGGGACTAGACCGTTATATGATCACTGCTTGCCTGGGAGTGGCCCTTCAGCCAGGAATGGATATTGCCAGGATGCAGACATATGCACAGGGGATTGAGGACAGGGAGAGAGAGGACCGACCAGACCAAGGCCAGCCCAAGAGGGCCAAGACGGCAGGGTTGTGGTGATTTTTGAGGCGGAGAGCCTCGGCGAGCTAGGTCTGATTCGGCTCACCGCACAGTGCTCCTTCCCAGTTTTCTGGCGGGAGGTTAGATCAGCCGGGTAATTCGGGAGCCGGTCAGAGCTCCAGGGCTTCGGATTCGTATACGCACATGGGTTCTAGGCGCCGGGGCCCTCTTCCTCGATGTTCACGGTGGCCGACATCATCATGGGAATGTCGCCGTACTCAGTGCCTGTTTTGCCTGTGGCCGTCAGGGCCATATGTTGAGGGATTGTCCTAGTAGGAGAGTTGCAGGAGGGATAGAAAAATCTACCGGATCAGTTGCGGGTTCTTCGCCTTCAGTAGCTATGCAGGATGTTCATACACCGGCAGGCCGTGGCAGGGGTCGTGGTGGAAGTTCCCAGTTTTAGCGGTCCTTTGAACCGCCTATATGAATTCAGGTATATCTTTGGCCCTTTACAGATTTGTACGCATGATAAGGTTATTTTATGTTTAAGTATCAAGAAGGATAATATTGAAATTATGTACGTATGCTAGAAGTAAGTTGAAAGTACGAAAAGATAATCTTTTTAGGCCTTGAATGTGAGTATATAGTGATGATGCACACTATGGATTGTTTCCTCGTTTGGTTTGTGATGGATAAATATGCGAGTGCGGTATATTAGGGCCATATGTGGCATAATTAGGTATTGCTAAGTGCAAGTTTATGAGACTATGCCAAGGAATGATAGATTGAGCTCCGAAAGAACATTCGGGGACGAATTTTTCTAAGGGGGGAAGAATGTTACACCCCGTATTTACAAGACATGTTTTAAGGTAGTACGTAAGAACTCGCAAGTGTTAAGATTTGAGACTTGTAAAAATTTATCGGAATTATGGATTTGTCGGAAAACGAATTATTATGACGAATGGGAGGGCGACACGTGTCACCTCCCCTTATGATGCCTTGGTCGAATTTAGGCATGGCCAATATGGTCATTGACCATAGTCTTAGATGACAAGTCTTGCAATGTAGAGAGCTTGACAATATTGACCAAGTCAATGGACCCACAAAGTCTTGATATTTAGTAAGACTTCATCCTAGCCACCCAATTGTACACATCTTAACCCTCCATGTCCCTATATATTACTACTAGTAGCAAGACTAAGTTCCACACTTAGAATAATTTTCAAGAATTTCAAGAACTCTCTCAAAGAGGTCTCGGGTTTGGCTAGCTCCCACATGAAAAAAATTTGTTTCTTGTCCTATAAGCTCCCCACTTTAAACCAAGGTTCCCAAGTGTATAGTGAGTGTATCTCAATAGAAAAATCTAGTAAAAAGATAGTTTTCGTATTAGTCGCAAAGTGAAAACCTAGTGGCTTTCTAGGTTTTGGATTGGAAGTTGGAAGGAAAGTTGTTGGTGTTGTTCTAAGGGTCTCAACAAGCGGATTGAAGTATATTGGAGAGGCTCTAAACTACTAAGGAGCGACTTCGGATTTGGATTTGGATTAAGAATCGTTAAGGTATAATCTTGTCTTTTAAGGTGTTACAAGATTATGTATTTATATTGTTGTTGTTAGCTTTACATGTTGATAGCATGAAGTTGGTATGTTGAAGTTTATAAGTATTATGGATTGCTAGTAGCTTAATCCGAAATGTTGTGCAAGACACTTGAAAATTTGATTACTAATTGGTCGTTTATTAGAAATCGTCGCATGTTACTTACTTGAAGAAATTGGTTGTTATAATCAAATACGACTTGATATCATGTTAGGCAAATAACTTGGATTGAAATAGAATTTGGATAAGAATAGGTATTGTTGAACTTAAGGTGGCCGAATTTGGACTTGTAGTTTGTTATTCATTTGTATTGGACTACCTTCTAAATTGTGAGCCAATTGGGGCTGTTTGGTTATTCATTTGTATTGGACTACCTTCTATATTGTTGTGAGCCAATTGGGGCTGTTTGGTTATTGTATTTCGGCCTTGAAAAAGGTGGCAAAGTAAGTAAAAACAAAGGAGGTGCTGTCCGATTTTCTATAGAATTTGGCGACTTAGCACTTAGAATATTCTACGTTTGAAGTAAGAGGTTAATGGACGTATTGTGACCATGATAGGTTGAAGAACTAAGTATAGCGTATCCTACTTGAAGAATGGAATAGCTCAAGGTTGAAGTACTTTGGAGCATTTTACTACTTGTCGACAATCGTCGCGAGGTATGTGAACCTCTTCTTTCTTTGGCATGATCGTACATATGAAATATCCATGTGATAGTATTTCATGATTCCTTCTACCCTTAGAAGTTAAGAAGTATTCACATTGTTGATCCTAAATTAAAAGTATGTTTAAATTATCCTAAGTCCTTACTAGGTCTTATGGGAGACGTTGGTAAGAATGGTTAGGAAATTTTGAGATTTGATTTAAAGGCTATGTGCCTTGATTTGTTTAAAGTAAGTAAGTGGATTTTATGTTCGAGAATGACTTGAAGTTATATGATTTTAAGGGAATAAATTACTTGGTTTTGGAAGGTATGTAACTTTATATTTTTTTTTTGTATAAGTAATTGGGCTTGAAAGGAAGTATGTTATGAAGTTTTAAGACTAAGAACTTTGATTGTCTTTTAAGGATTATGAAGTCTTAAGACTAAGAACTTTGATTGTCTTTTAAGGATTATGAAGTTTTAAACGATATGATTCTTTTTAAGTATGTATATATGTAGTATCTTTAGATCCAGTTTTCCTAAAATGTTGTAAGAATAAAAGTGTCTTAAGTTCTCTAAAATGAAAGGTTGTTATAACAGCTTTATGGGAAGTTGTTATGACGACTTAAGAAGAAGTAATAAGATGGTTTAAAATGTTATGTAAGGAAAATACACCGAGCCTACAACAGGCGGATTATGAAATACACCGAGCCTACAAATAGGTCGGATTACGTTATGAGATACACCGAGCCTACACATAGGCCGGATTACGCCATATTACCCCGAGCCTACACCTAGGCCGGGTTACGTCATCTTACACCGAGCCCCACAGGCGGGCCGGATTATGCTACATGATTCCACAGTACACCGAGCCCCACAGGCGGGCCGGATTATGTCACATGATTCATCAGTACACCGTGTCCCGCAAATGGACCGGATTATGTTATGTAAGATATGTAAGTTATGTGAAAAAGACTGGATTAAACCCTTAAGTATGTATGTAAGAATATGTTGTTAATTTTTATTGAAAGAAGGAAAAGAACGGTTAATATATGATTGATTTCAGGAGTTAAAAGGGCATTCTTTTATACAGACATGATTTGGTTATTGCATTTTACTTCTCCATACTAAATGTACTGTTATCGACTTCTTCGGGGGCTGCGTTCATGCCCGCAGGTGATAGGTACACAGGTTGGTGATCCTTGCTCTTAGGATCTCTGCTCGATTTTGGAAGGAAGCCACTTTCACTCCGAGGCTTATCTTTTGGTGCAGTTTCCACGATGTGGTAGACTTATGTACATTCAGGGTATGGCGGGCCTGTCCCGCCGCAGCTTGAAATTCTTAAGTGCAGTAGTTACATATTGTGGGTCGGTTTGTAAAAGGAAAGGGATGTGACTGCTGTTGTTATGTATATGTATGTGTGTCCAGGAAGGTAGCCTTATCGGCTAACTTGTGGTTTAATTTCTCGTTATTTTATTTTATAAGTTTCATGTATGTTCCGCTGCTATTCTCTGATGTATACCTGAATAGGGTGCCTGTAGGGCACCGCGAGCTTGAAGTCGGTCGTGACAATGCGGGGATATCGTCCCTTACTTGACCTAACTGTTTATTTATTGCGAAATGGTTTTATAAAATGATGAAATGTGATTTCATTACAGTATTTTCAGTTTCACATACTTGGTACCTATTGTACTGACCTCCTTCGGGGGGCTGCGTTCATGCCGCAGGTAGAGGTACACCAGTTGTTGATCCTCGCTCATAGGATCGCATTCGGCGTTAGGGAAGCCGTTTCTCCGAGGCTTATCTTTTTGGTATAGTCCCTGTCATTGTAGATACTTGTACATTCGTGGTATGGCGAGCCACGTCCCGTCATAGATGTTGTTACATTCTTAGAGGTCTGTAGTACTGTTGTGGGCAGGGTTTGTAAAGGATATTAACTGTTCAGTTATATGTATATACATGAAGGTGACCGTTTTGGTTAGCCTGTTTTTTTATGTTGTCTCTTGTTTCCTGGTTAAGTTTTTTATTTCCGCTGATTTTCTCTGATGTTGTTATCACTAGGGTGCCCGGGGTAAGGCACCAGTCACAGGCCCGAGATCGGGTCGTGACAAAAGTGGTATCAGAGCAGTTAATCCTCGGAAAGTGTCTACAGACCATATCTAGTAGAGTCTTGATTATCGGCGTGTTGTGCACCACACCTATAATCAGGAGGCTATGGGATATCTAGGATTGGTTTCTATTCCTTATCACTCTGAGATCGTGCCTTAGAGTTGTGTTGTAAGTTGGACTCCTTCTGACGTATTCTTTTATGCCAGTTATGCCTCCACGCAAGGCAACCAGAGCCCAGAAGGGCAAGGCAGCAGAGGGAGCTACGAGTAGAGCAACAACGGTCTCTACTAAGGCCACAGTACCTGAGCCTCCAGCCCCACGGCCAGGAACAGAGGATATGGGTTATAAGGAGATGGCCCAGTTACTAGCTAGGATTGTGGCTAGACACGAGGGCGAGCGAGTCGAGAGGTTCGCGCCCATAGTTCACCCAGGCGAGATAGTTTGAGACTACGGGACTTTTTGAGCTGCAGCCCACCTGAGTTCTATGGGTCAAGGCCTGAGGATGATCGCAGGAGTTCATCAAGCGATTCTGACGGATCATGAGGGTGATCAAGGCTTCGGAGACCGAGTCGGTGGTCTTAGGTTCGCATCGGCTGCGTGATACTGCAGTCGACTGGTTTGATTCGTGGGAGCTGTCCCGGGGGGAGCATGCGCCTCCAGCTGTGTGGGACGAGTTCTCAGAGGCATTTCTCAGCCATTTCTTGCCTCCGCAAATGAGGAAACGCGGTGACAGATTTTTGATCTTTGAGACGAGAGGCGTGCGGTTGGAGTACAACGTGGAGTTCGACTCGTTGGCTCGATATGTCCCTGCGTTAGTGGCAGACATGGAGGACAGAGTGCACCGCTATGTCACAGGGCTGGAGGATTACTTAGCAGAGAGTTTCTCGGGTGTAGCTCTTCAGCCGGGCATGGACATTGCCGCATGCGAGCTTATGCGCAGGAGTGAGGCGGAGAAGGCGGATTGACGATACCAGCGAGAAGAAGTCGGGGCGGCGGTCCTGGTAACTTTCAAGGCGGACCGCCTCGGCGGCGAACTAGTTATGCGCCTCCGCCCGATCTGAGTGGTCTCTACGATCTTGAGGACATCCAGGTATTCGAGGCGGTCGGGGCTCCAGGGTTGAGTTTTGAGAGTGGGAGTGTTGGCCGGATGAAGCCACCCCAACCTCGGTGTGGCCAGTGTGGTAAACCCCATGCGGGGGAGTGTCACGGTATTCAGAAAGTTTGTTTTACATGCGGCCAGCAGGGCCATTTTGCGAGGAATTGTCCAACCATAGGTAGCGCGGATGTAGAGACTCGGCCTTCGGGATCTAGGCAGGGTGTTCATGCACCGGCAGGCCGTGGCAGGGGTCGTGGTGGAAGTTCCCAGTTCTAGCGATCCTTGGAACCGCGTATTTTGAATTCAGGTATATCCTTAACCCTCTAGAGATTAGTATGTGTGATAAGATGAGGATATTTTAAAGTATTATGTTCTGATTACATTGTGTTAGTTGTGATTTGAAAACATGGGTAGTTGAAAAGGTAAGATTGGGGACAGGGAAATTGTGAGCCTTAGAATATTATACGTGGAGACCTTAGATGCGAGGCCGTCTTGAGTAAAATATTTTGTTTACGATTGACCTTTGTCGGAGTGCATAGTATACGTGGGGTATATTTGTGTGATAAGTCCCTGAATGGTGTTAAATGTAAGAGGGTAGTTGAGCTAAGAAGACCACTAGTTTTTTTTTTCGTGACTTGATTAGTGAGATTGTTCCGGATCGGGGAACAAGAGCTTGGCGCGGTAAATGGGTCGGGTTGAGGCAAGATCGCGGGTCAACCCGCAGCCGATAAGGTGGGGTCGATTTGTGGTGGTCCTGCTTTGTGATAGGGACACGAGGGTGCTAGGCCCAAGTTTAGGTAACCATCGTATGGGTTCGTGGATGCGTTCGACCAGAATCGGATCGTGAAGGCCGGGGATGGCCTTAGAGGAAATTGAAGCTAGTAGGAGCTTTTGTGAGATTAGAAATGATTCCTCGTTGGCTTGGATTTGAGTTTTGCGCACATGTTCTATTCTGGCCATTGGTGGCATGATCGGTTTTGTAAGTGTAGTAGTGGAGACTATCTGCGTGCGAATGCGTTTGGAGACTTAGAAGGAACATTCGGGGCGAATGTTTCTAAGGGGAAGAATGTTATACCGTAGTTCGAGGGTATGTATGTGAGGACGTGCGTGCGATGTCTGACGAAATTTTGGAAAGAAAGAAAGATGTGATTTTTCGACGGAAAAGTTTAGGGTTTTGTGAAGGAAAAAGGTTCGTTAGTGGGAATTGGATTCCCAGTTTGGTATTTGGACTTCTTGGATTATATTAGAATTATGAGATTTTATTTTGGAAATGGTCACGTGGGACCACGGGAGAAAATTTACGGTTTTGTAGAACCACTTTGTTTTTGAGATTTTGGTATTTTGGATATTTTGGAAGACGAAATATTTTGGGCCAGTAGGGGTGACACGTGTCACCCCATGTGGCCACTTGGCGAAATGGTGGAGACAGTGGCTAGACAACATCCCTGGCGAATTGGCCTTACAGTGGCAAGCCACTTGTCTTGTTTTGTTGGCCATGTGGTGTGGTTGGACCCACACACATGTGGCCCAATCTGACCATACACTTACATTGATCTTGGCCCTTGATTCTTCTATAAATACCCGTAGTGCAAGACATAATATTCATCCACACTTAAAGACTTTCCAAGGCAAAAATATCCCTTTCCCTTTGTATGGTTTCGTCCCCCTCCCCACTTGTGTAGAAAATACTTCAAGTATTGTAGTATTATCCCAAATACCTTAGCGTAGTATCCTAGTTGTATTCCAAGGTTATTTTAATACTAGGAGCAGGAAATACTACTTTTTCCAAATAGTCGCAAATGAAACCACAGAAAAATCTTCATAGCTTGGTTGAAGTGTTTAGAAGTTGTTTAGAAACTTCTAAGGGTCGCTTGGAGCGGGTTGGGCGTAAGGATTTGGAGCTAAGCGTTGCTCAGGATCGAATTATAATGTTGGATAATTTTTGGGCTTATCGAGGTACTGATTTATGTCACTCTATTGTAATTGGATATTACATATTGTAGTAGATTAGAATTGAGTATAAGATATATTGGAAGGATGATTATAAAGGTTTGGGTGTATTTCTGATGAGGCTTGTGTAGTATTATTGTTAGGCAAAATTGTGCGTCAGGTTAGGCGTGTAATCCCACTGAGTTGTTGGCTTGGTAGCGAGGCCTTGTTAGGGGAGGTTATGTATGTGATTGCGGGGAGAGTCTGCCGAATTTTCCGTAGAATAGGAAGCTGTTTGCTTAGATTATGCTACGAAGAGAACTAGAGATTGATTGATATATTGTGGTTATTATAGGTGGATCTTCTACGCGCGGCATACTTGACTTGGCTTGTGGATTAAGCCGAAGAGGTATGTGATTCTTCCTATACTCTTGAGCATGATTGTTGTGAACTATATAGTACGGTAGACGTACATGTGTGAAATGAATTTTGTTTAAAACATAAAGTGTTATAATTGCTTTATGGGAAGTTAGTTATAACGACTTTATGAAGATAAAAGAAAGATTTGATTTTGAAAGATAAACGACTTGATTTTGAAAGTTAAGAGACTTGATCTTGAAAGATAAGAGACTTGACTTATAAACGACTTGATTTCAGAAAAAGGAGAAGTAACTTGATTTAAGTATAGGTTACTTGTTTTGAAAATAGTAAGTTTTTGGGTTTTAAAGAGTATACTTGATGTTGTTTTACAAGAAAAGCATTTGGTTTAAAAAGTATAGAGTACTTGATTTTAAAAGTCTTGTAAAGATTTTTACGAAAGTGAAGTAATTTGATTTGAAAAGAAAACGTGTTTTAATACTACGAGTATTAGTATCGTGTGGCTTTTACGTAAAAAGAGGTATTTTTTAAAGAATGAAAGTATGTAGTATTTTGGGGTTGAAACCCGGATTGTTGATATAAAATAAAAGTACGTTGAACTTGCCTATGCTTGTTGTGATAGCCTTTGATGGGCAAGTGTTTTGTTTCGTACTCTGTGACTCTGCGGGAGGGCGGCTATCGATTGATTGCTTGGACATGCGACACGTTGGATGGTCCACAGTATCGTCCACTTTGAGTATTATCCGGTTATTTCTTTTGGACATCTTGTCGTTGGATGGTCGCGAGTATCGTCCACTTTGAGTATTATCTGGATATTTCTTTTGGACATACCGACACGCGTTGGATGGTCCACGGTATCGTCCTTTATTACACCGTAGTTCGAGGTATGTATGTGAGGGCGTGCGTGCGAGAATACGACATTAATATTGGAAAGAAAGAAAGATGTGATTTTTCGACGAAAAAGTTTCCGGTTTTTGTAAAGGAAAATGTTCGTTGATGGGAATTGGATTCCCAGATTTGGTATTCGGACTTCTTGAATTATATTAGAATTATGGAATTTTATTTCCGGAATTGGTCACGTGGGGCCCACGGGAGAAATTTACGGTTTTGTGGGGCCCACTTTGTTTTCAAGATTTTGTCCTTTATGGATATTTTCGGAAGATGAAATATTTTGGACGAGTAGGAGGGCGACACGTGTCACCCCCCTAGGTGGCTCTTGGCCGAAATTTGCTAACAAGTGGCAAGACAAGTGGCCTTGTCTTGCAAGATATTTTTAGTTGGACAAGTGGCTTGTGGGGCCCACACACACTTGTCCCCAATCTCAACCACACACTTGCCTTCATCCAAGCTCTTGGTTGTCCTATATATGCACTACTAGTTGATGAAATCTCCCACACTTAACCATTTCAAGACAAGAAATTCCCTCCCTTCTCCCTTGACCTTGCTCTCGTTTTTTAGCCCTTTTCTTGAGCTAAATTTGTCCAACAATTCTTAAACTCTTAAGTGTTCTTCCCTAAGGTGTTAGGAAGATTGTGTACCAAGAGTTGGAAAAGATTTCACACCCCTAACCTCTATTTTGTGCCTTGGCCGAAAGTTGTCATCTTTGAAACCCTAGTGTTCTTCACTTTTTGGAGTTGGTTCTTGAAGAGAAGTTGGTTAGGAGCTTCTATGGGTTGCTTGTAGCGGATTGGAACGTAAAGATTTGGAGCTAAGACTTGCTTGGAGCGACTTTAAGAACTTGGATATTTTTTGGGCTATTGAGGTAGTAAACCTTAACCTCTTTGTGAATTGGTCATTATACATATTATAAGTATATTATGGATTATATAATATATGGAGTAAAAGTTTGGAAGAGTTGGATCTTGTTAACTTGTTAAAAGAAAGGATTGGTCGTTTGCCATTAAAATGGTAAAAACGTATCTTACTTGTGAAGAAGTAATTAACAAAGTAACTATAACTTATATTAAGATGGAATATAAGTTGGATGACTAATGAAGTAATTGGATAAGTAAAATGGACAAAGTTGGCCAAGGACCCCAACTTAAGGACTGTATTTACTTTGGACCGTATTTACTTTGGACTGTATTTACATTGGACTGTATTTACATTTCTGTTAAGGGGAAGATTTTTCAATCGCGTTCCGTTTGGGCGTGTGATCCCCTTTTTAATTATTGTATTGTTATTATGGAGGCGTGATAGTAAACCGCGTTACCGTTTGGGCGTGTAATCCCCTTCTTTATGTTGTTTGATTATTACGCCTTATATATATATGGTATATATATTACGGTTATTTGGGCCTTGGAGAAAGATGGAAAAGTGAGTAAAAACGGGGGAAGTGCTGCCGAATTTTCCGTAGAATTAGAGGGCTTTTTTATTGGTATAAGTCTTCAATGGTGAGTAAGGTTTGATAGAAGTACTATGACCATTTTAGGAGTGGAGTACTACGTGTGGCGTGATCTACTTGGCTTAAGGAGTAGCCGACGGGTTGAAGTACTTGGAGCGTTTTGCTATTTGTCGATAATCGCCGCGAGGTATGTGAACCTCTTCCTATCTGTTCTAGCATGATTGTTGTGAACTATGTAGTACGGTAGACGTACGTGTGCTAAACGAGTTTTGGTTGGTTTAAAACATAGGGTGTTATAATAGCTTTATGGGAAGTTAGTTATAACGACGTTATGTAGATAAAAGAATGGTTTATTGATTGTAGAAGTTAAGAGACTTGATCTTAAAAGATAAGAGACTTGACTTATAAACGACTTGATCTTGAAAGATAAGAGACTTGACTTATAACGACTTGTTTTCGGAAAAAGAGAAGTAACTTGATTTTAAGTATAGGTTACTTGTTTTGAAAAGAGTAAGTTCTTTGGGTTCTAAAAGAATACTTGTTGTTGTCTTGAAAGATAAGAAACTTAACTTATAAATGACGTTTTATGAAATGTTAAGGACTATGAATTTTGTTAAAAAGTTGTGAAACCTCATTCGTGAGAAATGAGTACTTGGCTTTTAAAGAATAATGTGTTACTGATTTCGGAAATGAGAATAAGTATCGAACAAACCATTGCAGCGTTAATAAAGGAGATGTATTGACTAATTGTTATTAAAACCAGTAGAAACCTCCATCTGCATAGAAGCTAAGATAAGACAAAATTGTATTACATTTCCTAGATCATGGCTGCTGTAACAAGATTGTTATAAACAAGAATAAACGGCTCACACATAAGACTTATGTTACTCAATTGTTTTAAAAGAGATTAAAACTATGAGTTATGAAACCTTTCTAAAATAAGAGACTTGAGCATTTGAAATTAGGCAAACTTGAACGTTTGGAAAATAATGTTGTTACTTGATTTTACAAAGGGAAGTGTTTTGGTTTACTTAAAAGATAGTCACTCTATTTTCATACTACGGATATCGTGTGACTTTTGTGAAAGAAACGGATCTTTTGAAAAGAATTAATGTATGTGGTACTTTGGGGTTAAAACCCGGAATTGTTGTAATAAAATATAAGTCCATGAGTATGATGAACTTGCCTATGCTTGTGGTGATAGCCTTTGTTGTGCAAGTGTTGTATTTACGTACTCTGGCGTCTCGATGGAGGCGGCTGATTTGTTATAAGTGATTCTTTATCGAGTCCCATGAGATGGGCGAGACACGTATTCCACTGGTTCTTTATCGAGTCCCGTGAGATGGGCGAGACACGTATTCCACCGGTTCTTTATCGAGTCCCGTGAGATGGGCCGAGACACGTATTCCACCGTTCTTTATCGAGTCCCGTAGGATGGGCGAGACACGTATTCCACATGATTTATACCTAGGCTGGCGGTGAGGAAGGAGTTCCAGGCGTGAGGATGACTTTGAGGCGTGAGTCACGACTTGGCTTTTATGTTATGAGCGTAGTTTGGTTATCATACATGTCTCTTGTTTTATATATCGTTATGATTTCATTTCTGATATTTTTGATTTCACATACTTGGTACTGTTATCTTGACCTCCTTGGCTGCGTTCATCCGCGGTAGAGGTACATCGGTTGTGGATCCTCGCTCATAGGATCACGATTCAGCGTGTTGGGAAGCCCCGTTTCTTGAGGCTTATCTTTTGGTATGTTACCACGAGTGCAGTAGGTTCTTGTACATTCGTGGTATGGCGGGGCCTGTCCGTCATAGTTTTGTCACTTCTTAAGTGCAGTAATCTTGTTGTGGCGAGTTTGTAAAAAGGATAAGCTGTTCGGGTTTTTATGTATATATAATCGTAAGGCAATCGCTTTTTGGTTGCTTTGTTTATTTATCATGTCTCTTGTTTCATGTTTATGTTTTTATTTCCGCTGATTTTCTCTGATGTTGTATCACTAGGGTGCCCGGGGTAAGGCACCAGTCACGGGCCCCGGTTCGGGTCGTGACAAAAGTGGTATCGAGCGATTAATCCTCGGAAAGTGTCTGAACCGTATCTAGTAGAGTCTTGATTATCGGTGTGTTGTGCACCACATCTATAATCAGGAGGCTGCAGGATATTTAGGATTGGTTTCCATTCTTCTCACTCTGAGATCGTGCCTTAGAGTTGTGTTATAAGTTAGACTCCCTAGAACGTATTCGTTTGTACCAGTTATGCCTCTGCGAAAGGCAATCGGGGCCCAAGAGGGCAAGGCAGCAGAGGGAGCTACGAGTGGAGTAGCGGCGGTCTCTATTGAGGCCACAGTACCTGAGACGTCAGACCCACGGCAAGGAACAAAGGATATAAGTTCAGGAGATGGCCCAGTTACTAGTGAGGCTGGTGGCTGGGAATGAGGACGGACGGAAGCCGGTGGTTCCGGCAGTGCCAGTGATTCACCTAGATCGATGATGCGAGACTTGGGATTTCTTGAGTTGCTATTCGCGAGTTCTATGGATAGAGAGGCGAGGATGGTCCTCGTGGTGTCGTCTTCGCCGGCGGCTTGTATGCTTACGCCAGCGGGGCGTTTGGTGAAGTTTGTCCGGCCAGGTAGCACGGATGTAGAGACTCGACGCCGGGATCGGTGGCTGGTTCATCGCCTTATATAGCTAGGCGCCCTGCAGGGCAGGATTATGGTTAGAGCGACTAAGAAGAAGTAAGGCAGTAGTTACAAAGATACTTTTAGCCCTTAAGAGGCTTGGTTATGTTGTTATGGTGCGTACGTGTGAAGTGCTATACGGATAGCATTGTGTTAAGTGTAACTTAGAGAACATGACTAGTTGAAGAGGTAAGTTTGGGGTCATGGAAGGTGTGAACCTTAGAATATTATACGTGGAGACCTTAGATGCGAGGCCGTCTTGAGTAAAAGATTTGTTTACGATTGACCTTTGTCGGAGTGCATAGTATACGAGGGGTAAAATTATGGGATAAGTCCCTGAGTGGTGTGAATTATAATAGGGTAGTTGAGCTAAGAATACCACTAGGTTTTCGTGACTTGATTAGTGAGATTGTTCCGGATCGGGGGAAACAAGAGTTTGGGCGCGGTTATGGGTCGGGTTGAGGACCATTTGTGGGTCAACCCGTAGCCCAGAATGAGGTGGGGTCAGTTCGAGGTGGTCCCGCCAGGTGGTAGGGTCATGAGGGTACTAGGCCCAAGTTTAGGTAACCATCGTACGAGTTCGTGGATGCGTTCAACCAGAATCGGATCGTGAAGGCCGGGGATGGCCTTAAAAGAATCTGAGGACAGTAAGATGACCAAGTTTGGAGGTAGTGACTCCAAGGTTTTGGAAACTGCAGCGATGGTACGTATACTGGAAAGAGTTCGGGTGTTCGAGAAGGTACGACGAGTAAGAAAGGAAGCGAACATGTGTTAAGAGGATGGAAGTGATCTTTTTGTGAAATGAAGGTACGAGGAGAGTATCCTTTGGACCAGGAGTGAGAGTTAGTGTTGTTTTACATCTTAGAGGTGATTCCTCGTTAGTTTGGATTTGGGTTTCGCGCGTATGTGATATTATGGCCATGTGTGGCATAATTGGTTTTGTAAAGTATAGTAGTGAAGACTATCTGCGTGCGTATGTGATTATGGAGACTTAGAAGGAACATTCGGGACGAATGTTTCTAAGGGGGGAAGAATGTTACACCCCGTAGTTCCAGGGTCTGTATGTGAGGACGTACGTACGAGAATATGACATTAATATTGGAAAGAAAGAAAGATGTGATTTTTCGAAAAAGTTTCGGTTTTGTAAAGGAAAATGTTCGTTGATGGGAATTGGATTCCCAGTTTGTTATCGGACTTCTTGAATTATATTAGAATTATGGAATTTTATTTAGGAATTGGTCACGTGGGGCCACGGGAGAAATTCTGGTTTTGTAGGGCCCACTTTGTTTTCAAGATTTTGGCCTTTATGGATATTTTGGAAGATGAAATATTTTGGGCAGTAGGAGGCGACACGTGTCACCCCCCTAGGTGGCTCTTGGCCGAAATTTGCTAACAAGTGGCAAGACAAGTGGCCTTGTCTTGCAAGATATTTTTAGTTGGACAAGTGGCTTGTGGGGCCCACACACACTTGCCTTCATTATAGCCCTTGGTTGTCCTATATATGCACTACTAGTTGATGAAATCTCCCACACTTAACCATTTCAAGACAAGAAATTCCCTCCCTTCTCCCTTGACCTTGCTCTCGTTTTTAGCCCTTTTCTTGAGCTAAATTTGTCCAACAATTCTTAAACTCTTAAGTGTTCTTCCCTAAGGTGTTAGGAAGATTGTGTACCAAGAGTTGGAAAAGATTTCACACCACAACCTATTTTTGTGCCTTGGCCGAAAGTTGTCATCTTTGGAACCCTAGTGTTCTTCACTTTTTGGAGTTGGTTCTTGAAGAGAAGTTGGTTAGGAGCTTCTATGGGTTGCTTGTAGCGGATTGGAACGTAAAGATTTGGAGCTAAGACTTGCTTGGAGCGACTTTAAGAACTTGGATATTTTTTGGGCTATTGAGGTAGTAAACCTTAACCTCTTTGTGAATTGGTCATTATACATATTATAAGTATATTATGGATTATATAATATATGGAGTAAAAGTTTGGAAGAGTTGGATCTTGTTAACTTGTTAAAAGAAAGGATTGGTCGTTTGCCATTAAAATGGTAAAAACGTATCTTACTTGTGAAGAAGTAATTAACAAAGTAACTATAACTTATATTAAGATGGAATATAAGTTGGATGACTAATGAAGTAATTGGATAAGTAAAATGGACAAAGTTGGCCAAGGACCCCAACTTAAGGACTGTATTTACTTTGGACTGTATTTACTTTGGACCGTATTTACTTTGGACTGTATTTACATTTACATTGGGGAAGATTTTTCAATCGCGTTAGTTTGGGCGTGTGTTCCCCTTTATAATTATTGTATTGTTATTATGGAGGCGTGATAGTAAACCGCGTTACCGTTTGGGCGTGTAATCCCCTTCTTTATGTTGTTTGATTATTACGCCTTATATATATATGGTATATATATTACGGTTATTCGGGCCTTGGAGAAAGATGGAAAAGTGAGTAAAAACGGGGGAAGTGCTGCCGAATTTTCCGTAGAATTAGAGGGCTTTTTATTGGTATAAGTCTTCAATGGTGAGTAAGGTTTGATAGAAGTACTATGACCATTTTAGGAGTGGAGTACTACGTGTGGCGTGATCTACTTGGCTTAAGGAGTAGCCGACGGGTTGAAGTACTTGGAGCGTTTTGCTATTTGTCGATAATCGCCGCGAGGTATGTGAACCTCTTCCTATCTGTTCTAGCATGATTGTTGTGAACTATGTAGTACGGTAGACGTACGTGTGCTAAACGAGTTTTGGTTGGTTTAAAACATAGGGTGTTATAATAGCTTTATGGGAAGTTAGTTATAACGACGTTATGTAGATAAAAGAATGGTTTATTGATTGTAGAAGTTAAGAGACTTGATCTTAAAAGATAAGAGACTTGACTTATAAACGACTTGATCTTGAAAGATAAGAGACTTGACTTATAACGACTTGTTTTCGGAAAAAGAGAAGTAACTTGATTTTAAGTATAGGTTACTTGTTTTGAAAAGAGTAAGTTCTTTGGGTTCTAAAAGAATACTTGTTGTTGTCTTGAAAGATAAGAAACTTAACTTATAAATGACGTTTTATGAAATGTTAAGGACTATGAATTTTGTTAAAAAGTTGTGAAACCTCATTCGTGAGAAATGAGTACTTGGCTTTTAAAGAATAATGTGTTACTGATTTCGGAAATGAGAATAAGTATCGAACAAACCATTGCAGCGTTAATAAAGGAGATGTATTGACTAATTGTTATTAAAACCAGTAGAAACCTCCATCTGCATAGAAGCTAAGATAAGACAAAATTGTATTACATTTCCTAGATCATGGCTGCTGTAACAAGATTGTTATAAACAAGAATAAACGGCTCACACATAAGACTTATGTTACTCAATTGTTTTAAAAGAGATTAAAACTATGAGTTATGAAACCTTTCTAAAATAAGAGACTTGAGCATTTGAAATTAGGCAAACTTGAACGTTTGGAAAATAATGTTGTTACTTGATTTTACAAAGGGAAGTGTTTTGGTTTACTTAAAAAGATAGTCACTCTATTTTCATACTACGGATATCGTGTGACTTTTGTGAAAGAAACGGATCTTTTGAAAAGAATTAATGTATGTGGTACTTTGGGGTTAAAACCCGGAATTGTTGTAATAAAAGATAAGTCCATGAGTATGATGAACTTGCCTATGCTTGTGGTGATAGCCTTTGTTGTGCAAGTGTTGTATTTACGTACTCTGGCGTCTCTCGATGGAGGGCGACGATTTGTTATAAGTGATTCTTTATCGAGTCCCGTGAGATGGGCGAGACACGTATTCCACAGTTCTTTATCGAGTCCCGTGAGATGGGCGAGACACGTATTCCACCGGTTCTTTATCGAGTCCCATGAGATGGGCGAGACACGTATTCCACTGTTCTTTATCGAGTCCCATGGGATGGGCGAGACACGTATTCCACATGATTTATACCTAGGCTGGCGGTGAGGAAGGAGTTCCACGGGCGTGAGGATGACTTTGAGGCGTGAGTCACGACTTGACATATTTGCTTTTATGTTATGAGCGTAGTTTGGTTATCATACATGTCTCTTGTTTTATATAGCATTATGATTTCATTCTGATATTTCGATTTCACATACTTGGTACTGTTATCGACCTCCTTGGGGCTGCGTTCATGCCGCAGTAAGGTACATCGGTTGTGGATCCTCGCTCATAGGATCACGATTCAGCGTGTTGGGAAGCCGTTTCTTGGAGGCTTATCTTTTGGTATGTTACCACGAGTGCAGAGGTTCTTGTACATTGAGGGTATGGCGGGGCCCTGTCCGTCATAGTTGTTATCCTTCTTAGAAGTGCATGAAATCTTGTTGTGGCGAGTTTGTAAAAGGATAAGCGTTCGGGTTTTTATGTATATATAATCGAGAAAAGCGTTTTGGTTGCTTTGTTTATTTATCATGTCTCTTGTTTCATGTTTATGTTTTTATTTCCGCTGATTTTCTCTGATGTTGTATGACTAGGGTGCCCGGGGTAAGGCACCAGTCACGGGCCCCGGTTCGGGTCGTGACATCCACTTTGAGTATTATCTTGTTATTTCCTTTGGACATACTGACACGATGGATGGTCGCGGGTATCGTCGATGGGATGGTTTCATGGCCATGCTTTCAGAGTAAGATCTTGGGGCATGCGGTCATTGTGAGGATTATGTTATTTGTCCATGGACCGCTAATCCATGAAGCTTGCCGCGGTGACGAGCGATCACGGGCTTGATTTGTACATGTGGTTCAGGCACACTTTAGATACTTGTCCTGGTCATTTCTCGTGTATCGGTAGGCTCTGGTAGATAGCTTAAGATACTTGCCTTGGTCATATCTCGTGAGACGGTAGGCTAGGGTACGTTAGCTTAAGATATTTGCCTCGGCCAGTTGCGTGGCTAGCTTTTGGGATGGTAGTTGGCTTCCGTACCTTGCCCGTGAAGGGATATGACTAGCTTTTGGACTGGTAGTTGGCTATTCTACTTGGCCCGATCGGTTTGATGACGCAGGCAGGATCTAGTGTTCAGGTTCACATATGGGTGTTGTTTCACATCATGTACTGCCGGCAGTGAGGAATGAGTTCCACGGGCATGATTGATATTATGGGCGTGAGACCCATAGTTATGTGTGAGTGATTATTCTGGGGATATGCGTCCCCTTACTTGACCTAACTGTTTATTTATTGCGAAATGGTTTTATAAAATGATGAAATGTGATTTCATTACAGTATTTTCAGTTTCACATACTTGGTACCTGTTGTACTGACCTCCTTCGGGGGGCTGCGTTCATGCCGCAGGTAGAGGTACACCAGTTGTTGATCCTCGCTCATAGGATCGCAGTTCAGCGTTGGGAAGCTCCGTTTCTCCGGAGGCTTATCTTTTTGGTATAGTCCCCTGTCATTGTAGATACTTGTACATTCAGGGGTATGGCGGGGCCCTGTCCCGTCATAGATGTTGTTACATTCTTAGAAGTGCATGAAATCTGTTGTGGCGAGTTTGTAAGGGATATTAACTGTTCAGTTATATGTATATACATGAAGGTGACCGTTTTGGTTAGCCTGTTTTCTTATGTTGTCTCTTGTTTCCTGGTTAAGTTTTTTATTTCCGCTGATTTTCTCTGATGTTGTTATCACTAGGGTGCCCGGGGTAAGGCACCAGTCACGGGCCCGAGATCGGGTCGTGACACAATCATGCCCGCATCCTGGCCACATGCCCTCGGAATTCTCCATCGGTGTAGACATGTCCAGGATGCAATAACGATATCTGGGTAATCAACCTGCGCGTAGCCCATGCCGGAATTCTTCATCGGTGCGGACATGTCCATGTAACAACAATAACAATATATCGGGTAATCAACCTGCGCGTAGCCCATGCCCCGAATTCTTCATCGGTGCGAGCATGTCCATGTAACAACAATAACAATATATCGGGTAATCAACCTGCGCGTACATGCCGGAATTCTTCATCGGTGCAAACATGTCCATGTAATAACAATAACAATATACTGGGTGATTAACCCGCCGCATGGCCGCATGCCCCCGGAATTCTTCATCGGTGTAGACATGTCCATGTAACAACAATAACAATATACCGGGTGATTAACGCGCGTGGCCGGATGCCGGAATTCTTCATCGGTGCGAGCATGTCCATGTAACAACAATAACAATATACTGGGTGATTAACCCGCGCGTATGCGTGCCGGAATTCTTCATCGGTGCAGACATGTCCATGTAACAACAATAACAATATACCGGCCCTCCATCGAGAGACGCGGTAGCATAGTAATACAACTTTTACACAACAAGGCTATCACAAGCAAGCACAAGCAAATTACCATACTTCAATTCTCTTACAAATATCCATTCTTTCACAAGAAGTCACCTGATACCAACACTCGTAGTATCCAAAACAGAGTAACTATTATTTTAAGTAAACCAAAATAATTTCCCTTTTTAAAGACAAGTAACAACATTCTTTTCCAAAAGTTCAAGTTTGCCTAATTTCAAATACTCAAGTCTCTTATTTTCGAAAGGTTTCGTAGTTCATAGTCTTAATCACTTAATAACATAATTCTCTTTTAAAACAATTTGAGTAACATATGCCTTATGTGTGAGTAATTTATTCTTGTTTATATCAATCTTATTAAAGCAGCCATGATCTAGAAAATGTAATACAATTTTGTCTTATCTTAGCTTCTATGCAGATGGAGGTTTCTACTGGTTTTAATAATAATTACTTAGTCAATATATTTTCCTTTATTAACGCTGCAGTGGTTTGTTCGATACTTGTTCTCATTTCCGAAATCAATATAACATTATTCCTTTTAAAACCCAATTACCCATTTCTCATTAAAGCGGTTTCACAACTTTTTAACACAACCAAGTCCTTATTATTTCACATCAAGTCTTTTATCTTTTAAAAACCACAAGCCATTTCTTTGCCCACATAAAGTTGTTATAACAAACTTCCCATAAAGCCGTTATAACACTTTATGTTTTAAATCAACCAAATTCATTTAACACATGTACGTATACCGTACTACATAGTTCACAACATATCATGCTAGAAAAGATAGGAAGAGGTTCACATACCTCGCGATGATTATCGACAATTAGCAAAATGCTCCAAGTACTCCCAGGGGATTACACGTCTAACCGGACGTGTTCAATTCTACTTCACAGGAATACTACAAGTCTACTGTAAATACAGTCCTATGTAATTACAGTTCAATTTTCTTCTTTAATATCCATTATATATATAGTATACTCAACTATACATTACTACAACATGTAATTTCCAATTACAATAGGGGGATAAAGATCATTACCTCGATAAGCCCAAAATTATCCAAGATTATATGTCGATCCTGAGCAACGTTTAGCTCCGAATCTGTACGCTCCAAACCGCTCCAAGCAACCCTTAGAAGTTTCTAATAACTTCTCTTAAACACTTCAACTCCAAAAAGTGAAGTACACTTAGGCTAAACTTGTGGCAACTCTCGGCCAAGAGGGTGTATTTAGGCTAAGGGTGTGAAATCTTTTCTAACCTTTGGTTACTAGTCTTCCTAATACACTAAGGAAGAACACTTAAGACTTTAAGAATTTTTGGACAAAGTTTGGTTAAGGGAGAGGGGTGTGGGATGAGAACTTCATCAAAGGGAGGGAGTATTTTTGCCTTGGAATTTCTCAAGTGTGGATGAAGAAGTCTTGCAACTTAAGGGGGTATTTATATGACATTCAAGGGCTAGGATTAAAGCAAGTGTGTGGTCCCACTTATCCATCTACTACACAAAATATCTTCAAGACTTTGACCAAATGTTTTTGGCCTTTTACATGTAAAAAACGTGCCAACCAAACCCATCATTTTCGTCCAACCAAGTGTCACATAGGGTGACACATGTCGCCCTCCTATTAGTCCAAAATATTTCACCTTCCGAAAATATCCGTAAAAAAAATATAGTGGGCCCCACAAACCGTAAATTCCTCCCGTGGGCCCCTCGTGACCAATTCCGAATAAATAATTCCATAATTCTTAATTAATCCAAAAAGTCCGAGTACCAAATCTGGGAATCCAATTCCCATTAGCGAACCTTTTTCCTTCACAAAATCCGGAAACTTTTCCGTCGAAAAATCACATCTTTCTTTCTTTCCAAAATTACTGTCGTATTCTCGTACGTACGTCTTCACATACATACCCTGGAACTATGCGGTGTAACATTCTTCCCCCCTTAGAAACATTCGTCTCGAATGTTCCTTCAAAGTCTCCAAACGTACATGCGCCGGGTATAGTCTTCACTACTATACTTACGAAACAAACTATGCCCTATATTGCCATAATAAAATCATACGCGTGAAACCCAAATCCAAGCCAACGAGGAATCACCTCGAAGGTGTAAAAAAACACCAACTCTCGCTCCTGGTCCAAAGGATACTCCTGTCGCACATTCACTTCACAAAAATGATCACTTCTATCTCTCAGCACATGTTCACTTCTTTCCTTACTCAACGTACTCTTCTCGAACACTCGAACTCTTTCTAGTACACGTACCATACTTCAGTCATCACTTTAGTTTCCAAAATCTTTGGAGTCACTACCTCCAAACTTGGTTATCTTACTAGCCTCGAATTTCTTCAAGGCCATTCCTGGCCTTCACGATCCGATTCTGGTCGAACACGTCTACGAACTCATACAATGGTTACCTAAACTTGGGCCTTGCACCCTCGTGATCCTACCACATGGCGGGACCACCTCGAACTGACCCCACCTTATTCCGGGCTATGGGTTGACCCGCGAATGGTCCTCAACCCGACCCATAATCGCAACAGACTCTTGTTCCCCGATCTGGAACAATCTTACCTATTCAAGTCCTGAAAGCTACCACTTTCATCTTACACAACCCAAGGAATCATCCCACAATATATTTCACGCATACCACGTATTTCAACAAAGACCAACCGTAAAATCTTTTACTTAAGACGGCCTTACATCTAAGGTCTCAACTTGTTATAATATTCTACGGCTTATAATTTCCCTATCCCTAAGCATACCTTTTCAACTAACCATGTTCTCTAGATCACAATTTTACACAATGATATCCAAACATAACACTCAACATAAAATCATCATATCACGCATACAAATCTCTAGAGGGTTAAGGATATACCTGTAACTACCGCTTTACTCTAATCACAGTCCTGCCCTGCAGGGCGCATAGCAGTGGGTGATGAACCACCATCGATCACGGCCGAGTCGTAACATCCGTGCTACCCCTGGTCGGACAGTTCCTCGCAAAATGGCCCTGACGGCCGCAAATATAACAGGCTCCCTTGGCAGCACGACACTCCCCAAAATGGGGTCTACCACATTGACCGCACCGAGGTCGGGGTGGCTTATCCGCCAAGACCCCAACTCCCGAAAACTCAACCTCGAGTCCCGACCGCTCCGAATATCCCGAAGCTCAAGATCGTGGAGGACCACTGCATCGGGCGAAGGTGCATAACTAGCCTGCTGCTGAGGTGGTCCGCCTCGAAAGTCACCAAAGGACCCTGCTGTTCTGGCCCTCTTCTGCTGATCTCGGTCATTCCGTCGACCTCTCCGCTCCTCACATCAATGTCCATGCCCGGCTGAAGAGCTACACCCGAACAAGCCTCTGCCAAGTAGTCATCGAGCCCGGTGACGTAGCGGTGTACTCTGTCCTCCATATCAGCTACTAACGCAGGGACATACCGAGCCAATGAGTCAAACTCCACATTGTACTCCCGAACCGTACGCCCGATCTGCCTTAACGTCAAAAATCTGTCGGCCCGAGCCCTCCTCATCCGTGGAGGCAAGAAATGTGTAAGAAACGCCCCTGAGAACTCGTCCCATACGGCTAGAAGTGCATATTCTCCCCGGGATAGCTCCCACGAATCAAACCAGTCGACTGCAGTATCACGCAGCCGATGTGAACCTAAGACCACTGACTCGGTCTCCGAAGCCCTGATCACTTTCATGATCCGTCAGAATCGCTTCGGATGAACTCCTCGCGATCATCCTCGTGCCTCGACCGTAGAACTCGCGGCTACAACTCGTAAAGTCCCGTAGCCTCAAACTATCCGATCTCGTTTGAACCACGGTTGCTACCGAACCGGCCGGCCCACTTTATCCTCATGTATGGCCACAATCACGCCAATAATCGGGCCATCTCTTGTAACCCATCTCCTCTCGCCTGTGTGGACCTGAGGCTCGTGTACCGTGGTCTCGTGAGCCATCGCCGCTTCTACTCAGCGACTCCTCTCACGCTTTGCCCTTCTGGGCCCTGATTGCCTTGCGTGGAGGCATAACTAGTAAAAACAAAATACGTCAGAGGAGTCCAACTTATAACACAACTCTAAGGCACGATCTTAGAGTGAGAAGAATTGAAACCAATCCTAAATGTCCTGCAGCCTCCTGATTATAGATGTGGTGCACAACACACCGATAATCAAGACTCTACTAGACACGGTCTGTAGACACGGTCTGTAGACACTTTCCGAGGACTAACTGCTCTGATACCACTTTTGTCACGACCCGACCCCGGGCCCGCGACTGGTGCCTTACCCCGGGCACCCTAGTGATACTACATCAGAGAAAATCAGCGGAAATAAAAACTTAAACAGGAAACAAGATACAATATAAGAAAATAGGCTAACCAAAACGGTCACCTTCATGTATATACATACAACCGAACAGTTACAATCCTTTACAAACCCTGCCCACAACAAGATTACTGCACTTAAGATTTTTACAACAACTATGACGGGACAGGGCCCCGCCATACCCCTGAATGTATAAAAACTTACAAACTCGGGGAAACATACCAAAAGATAAGCCTCCGGAGAAACGGAGCTTCCCAATACGCTGAACTGTGATCCTAAGAACGAGGATCAACAACCGATGTACCTCTACCTGCGGCATGAACTCAGCCCCCCGAAGGAGGTCAGTACAACAGGTACCAAGTATGTGAAACTGAAAAATACTGTAAACGAAATCATAAC
Source organism: Przewalskia tangutica (assembly GCA_029844215.1). NCBI lineage: Eukaryota > Viridiplantae > Streptophyta > Magnoliopsida > Solanales > Solanaceae > Przewalskia > Przewalskia tangutica. Next base: position 76,200,666 of record CM056727.1, read on the forward strand.
AGTCTAAATAAAACATGAGACATGTAAGATAACCAAACTACAGTTCACGACATAAAAGAAGTCATGTCAAAGCAGGGACTCACGCCCTCAAAGTCATCACTCAAATATAACCAAGGGTCTCACGCCCACAATATCAATCATGCCCGCATCCTGGCCACATGCCCCCGGAATTATCCATCGGTGTAGACATGTCCAGGATGCAATAACGCCACGGTAATTAACCCGCCGCATGGCCACATGCCCCCGGAATTCTTCATCGGTGCAGACATGTCCATGTAACAACAATAACAATATATCGGGTAATCAACCCTGCCGCATGGCCACATGCCCCCGAAATTCTTCATCGGTGCAGACATGTCCATGTAACAACAATAACAATATATCGGGTAATCAACCCTGCCGCATGGCCACATGCCCCCGGAATTCTTCATCGGTGCAGACATGTCCATGTAACAACAATAACAATATACCGGGTGATTAACCCGCCGCATGGCCGCATGCCCCCGGAATTCTTCATCGGTGCAGACATGTCCATGTAACAACAATAACAATATACCGGGTGATTAACCCGCCGCATGGCCGCATGCCCCTGGAATTCTTCATCGGTGCAGACATGTCCATGTAACAACAATAACAATATACCGAGTGATTAACCCGCCGCATGGCCGCATGCCCCCGGAATTCTTCATCGGTGCGTATATGTCCATGTAACAACACACAATATACCGCCCTCCATCGAGACGCCAGAGCATAGGAATACAACTTTTACACAACAAGGCTATCTCAAGCAAGCACAAGCAAATTACCATACTTCAATTCTCTTACAAATATCCATTCTTTCACAAGAAGTCACCTGATACCAACACTCGTAGTATCCAAAACAGAGTAACTATTATTTTAAGTAAACCAAAATAATTTCCCTTTTTAAAGAAAAGTAACAACATTCTTTTCCAAAAGTTCAAGTTTGCCTAATTTCAAATACTCAAGTCTCTTATTTTCGAAAGGTTTCGTAGTTCATAGTCTTAATCACTTAATAACATAATTCTCTTTTAAAACAATTTGAGTAACATATGCCTTATGTGTGAGTAAGTTATTCTTGTTTATATCAATCTTATTAAAGCAGCCATGATCTAGAAAATGTAATACAATTTTGTCTTATCTTAGCTTCTATGCAGATGGAGGTTTCTACTAGTTTTAATAATAATTACTTAGTCAATACATTTTCCTTTATTAACGTTGCAGTGGTTTGTTCGATACTTGTTCTCATTTCCGAAATCAATATAACATTATTCCTTTTAAAACCCAATTACCCATTTCTCATTAAAGCGGTTTCACAACTTTTTAACACAACCCAAGTCCTTATTATTTCACATCAATTCTTTTATCTTTTAAAAACCACAAACCATTTCTTTGCCTACATAAAGTTGTTATAACAAACTTCCCATAAAGCCGTTATAACACTTTATGTTTTAAATCAACCAAATTCATTTAACACATGTACGTTTACCGTACTACATAGTTCACAACATATCATGCTAGAAAAGATAGGAAGAGGTTCACATACCTCGCGATGATTATCGACAATTAGCAAAATGCTCCAAGTACTAGAACCTTGCTAGCCTTTTCCACCCTTCAAGTAGAATACGCTACTCGTAGTACTTCCACCTATAATGGCCATAAAACGCCTATTAACTTCTAGTTCTCTTCGTAGAATATTTCTACGGAAAATTCGGCAGCACCTCCCCCCTGCTATCACATAAACCTCCTCACCTATCAAGGCCCGCTACCAGGCCAACAACTCCCAGGGGATTACACGTCTAACCGGACGTGTTCAATTCTACTTCACAGGAATACTACAAGTCTACTGTAAATACAGTCCTATGTAATTACAGTTCAATTTTCTTCTTTAATATCCATTCTATATATAGTATACTCAACTATACATTACTACAACATGTAATTTCCAATTACAATAGGGGGATAAAGATCATTACCTCGATAAGCCCAAAATTATCCAAGATTATATGTTGATCCTGAGCAACGTTTAGCTCCTAATATGTACGCTCCAAACCGCTCCAAGCAACCCTTAGAGGTTTCTAATAACTTCTCTTAAACACTTCAACTCCAAAAAGTGAAGTACACTTAGGCTAAACTTGTGGCAACTCTCGGCCAAGAGGGTGTATTTAGGCTAAGGGTGTGAAATCTTTTCTAACCTTTGGTTACTAGTCTTCTTAATACACTAAGGAAGAACACTTAAGACTTTAAGAATTTTTGGACAAAGTTTGGTTAAGGGAGAGGGGTGTGGGACGAGAACTTCATCAAAGGGAGGGAGTATTTTTGCCTTGGAATTTCTCAAGTGTGGATGAAGAAGTCTTGCAACTTAAGGGGGTATTTATAGGACATTCAAGGGCTAGGATTAAAGCAAGTGTGTGGTCTAGATTGAGCCATGTGTGTGTGGGTCCCACTTATCCATCTACTACACAAAATATCTTCAAGACTTTGACCAAATGTTTTGGCCTTTACATGTAAAAACGTACAACCAAACCCATCATTTTCGTCCAACCAAGTGTCACCTAGGGTGACACATGTCGCCCTCCTATTGGTCCAAAATATTTCACCTTCCGAAAATATCCGTAAAAAAAATAAAGTGGGCCCCACAAACCGTAAATTCCTCCCGTGGGCCCCACGTGACCAATTCCGAATAAATAATTCCATAATTCTTAATTAATCCAAAAAGTCCGAGTACCAAATCTGGGAATCCAATTCCCATTAGCGAACCTTTTTCCTTCACAAAATTCGGAAACTTTTCCGTCGAAAAATCACATCTTTCTTTCTTTCCAAAATTACTGTCGTATTCTCGTACGTACGTCTTCACATACATACCCTGGAACTACGGGGTGTAACAGGTATTGTGACTTGTCTTGAAAAGAAATTTTGACTTGATACTACAGTTAATAGTATCTTGGAAGTTTTATATGAAAGAAAGTCATTTTTAAAAGAGTGGAAGTATATAGTACTTTGGGTTAAATTCCCGGATCTTTAAAAAGACATGTTAGTGCCTTAAGTAAACTAAATTGATAGTGTATGTGAACAAGAATAATAAGAAGTTAGGGGATTCTTAACTTGCTTATATATTGTATGATAGCCGGTTTTGTGCTAGTGGTATATTATTCATTACGGGGTCATTCCCCGGGTTTGTGGCATCTTCATATTCCGTGGATTTGCTACCCACGATGCGAGGAATACCTCATGCGAGTCCGTAAGGGCTTATGCGGGTGAAATTGTCCCATGCGGGCGGGTACTGCCTATGCGAGGAATACCTCATGCGAGTCTGTAAGGGCTTATGTAGGTGAAATAGTCCCATGCGAGGAATACCTCATGCGGGTCCACGCGACCTATGCGGGTGAAATAGTCCCAGGCGTAGGATTGCTTAATGATACTGCGGGCGGGTTGTTACACCCCGTATTTTACAGGACATATTTTAAGGAACGTACGTAAGAACTCACAAGTGTTAAGATTTGAGACTTGTAAAAATTTATCGTAATTATAAAATTGTCAGAAAACGTATTATTATGACGAATGGGAGGGCGACACGTGTCACCCCCCTTATTAATGCCTTGGTCGAATTAGGCATGGCCATAATGGTCATTGACCATAGTCTTGGATGACCAAGTCTTGCAACTTGTAGCATGAGAGAATTGACCAAGTCAAAGGACCCACAAAGGTCTTGATATTTAATAAGAGTTTATCCTAGCCACCCAAATGGTTGCATCTTGACCCTCCAATGTGCTATATATTACTACTAGTAGCAAGAGAGAGCTTAACACTTAGAAAATTTCACAAAAAAATTGGATGAACACTAGCATGCTCTCGGGTTCACTAGGCTAGAAAAAGAAAAATCTTTGTTCCTTGTTCTTTTAGCTCCCCACTTTAAACCAAGGTTCTTATGTGTATTGTAAACATATCTCAATAGAAAAATCTTGGAAAAAGATAGTTTACGGGTTAGTCGCAAAACGAAAACCTAGTTGTCTTTCTAGGTTTTGTTTGGAGATTTGAAGGATTTTTGTTGGCGTTGTTCTAATGGTCTCAACAAGCAGATTGAAGTGTCTTGGAGAGGCTCTAAACTACTAAGGAGCGACTTCGGATTGGAGAGGGATTAAGTTTCATTGAGGTATAATCTTGTCTTTTAAAAGTGTTACAAGATTATATATTTATATTCTTGTTGTTAGCTTTACATGTTGCTAGCATGAAGTTGATATGTTGAAGTTAATAAGTATTATGGATTGCTTGTAGCTTAAATCCGAAATGTTATACAAGCCACTTGAAGATTGGATTACTAATTGATCGTTTATTAGAAATCGTCGCATGTCACTTACTTGAAGATTATGGTAGTTATAATCAAATGCGACTTGATATCATGTTATGCTACCAATTTGGATTGAAATGGAAATTGGATAAGAATTGGTATTGTTGTATTCATTATGGCCGAAAATTGGACTAGTAGTTGTATTAGTTTGTTATCGGTTGTGGGGCGGAATTTTACACGTCTAGTAGGCGTGTAATCCCCTATTGATTAATTGCTTTGATTGTGCCTTAAATGTGGCGTGGTTGGTTATTGTATTCGGCCTTGAAAAAGGTGGCAAAGTAAGTAGAAACAAAGGAGGTGATGTCCGATTTTCCGTAGAATTTAGCGACTTGACACTTATAATATTCTATGTTTGAAGTAAGGCTTTAATAGGCGTATTGTGAATATTATAGGTTGACATACTACGGGCGGGAGTTTGTACTTGGCAAGTGGTTTGACCCGGCGAGGTATGTAGAACTTTTCCTATCCTTTGAGCATGACTAGTTGCACGTATATAGTACGGTAGACGTACAAGATCTTGATATCCTCTACTAGTTTATTGAACAGCCAAGTTGGGTGAGTTAGGAGATTAACTCACTTCTTTGAAAGTATTAAGGATGTCTAATGTTTTATTAAAGTAAAGGGACTTGAAGAGTTTTAAAGTATGTGATATTTGTTTCGTTTTAAACGTATAAGTCCCTTGGATAGGAAATTGTTTATGGATAAGTTATAAAGCGAATGTAACGACTTTATGGGGAGTGGTTATATTTGCTTTATGGAAAGATAAATGACTTAACTTTAATGAAAAGGCAATTTGATTTTTAAGGCATCAATTGCCTAAGGTTTTTTTTATAAAAAGAGTCACTTGATTTAGAAACCTAACTTTATGTTTAAAGGTATTGTGACTTGTCTCGAAAAGTAATTATGACTTGATACTACGGTTTATAGTATCTTGGAAGTTCTATATGAAAATGAGTCATTTTTAAAAGGTTGAAGTACGTAGTACTTTGGGTTAAATTCCCGGATTTTTATAAAAGACATGTTAGTGCCTTAAGTAAACTAAAATGAGAGTGTAGACGAATAAGACTAATAAAAAGTTAGGGGGATTTCTAACTTGCTTATTTATTGTATGATGGCCGGTTGAGATAGGGTAAGAGTATAAGTGAGGGGTAAACCCCCAAGACGCTATACCACCTTCTACAGGATAAAAGTATAAATGAGGGGTAAACCCCCAAGACGTTATACCACCTGTTTTATTACCTTCTCCAGGGTAAGAGTATAAATGAGGGGCAAACCCCCAAGACGTTATACCACATGCTTCAGGGTAAGAGTATAAATGAGGGGTAACAACCCTAAGATGTTATACCACCTGTTTCAATGGGTTCGCTACCCATGATTTGATCGGGAGTCTCCTATTGTGATGTTGTACGTATTCCATTGATTTACTCTCATTGTTAGTAAGGCACTGTGTATTGTAATTTTGTTATCATACATGTCTCCGGCTTTGTTTTAAACTTATGTTGTAATTACAGTACTTTCCAGTTTTACATACTTAGTACATATCAGGTAATCGACCCCTTCCTCGGGGGCTGCGTTCATGCCGCAGGAAAGGGTAAGCAGGTGGTGGATCCTCATTCTTAGGATCACTTATCAGACGTCAGAAGCTCTATTTATCCGGAGGCTTGTCTTTTTGGTATACTTTTTTCCCTGGTGTTGTAGATTTATGTACATTCAGGGGTATGGCGGGGCCCTGTCCCTCCACAGTTGTTATTCCTAGAGGTCTGTATTCACATATGTGGTTGGGCTGTAAGAACTGAGTTGTACAATTGTACTTTTGATTATGTTTATATTATGGAAGGCGGCCTTATCGGCTAGCCTGTGATGTCTTTTGTTTACACATATGTTTATGTTGTGTATGTTCCGCTGCTATTCTCAGATGTATACAGAACGGTGCCTGTGTAGGCACCGATCGCGCCCGGTCGGGTCGTGACAAAAGTGGTATCGAGCGCTTAGTCCTCGGAAAGTGTCTACTGCATCGTGTCTAGTAGAGTCTTGATTATCGGTGTCAGGCACCACATCTATAATCAGGAGGCTGCAAGACATTTAGGATTGGTTTCCATTCTTCTCTCTCTGAGATCGTGCAGTAGAGCTGTCTTATTAGGTTGAATCCTCTATGACCTAGTCTTATGAAACATATATGCCTCGCGCGACTGTGGCCCAGGCAAGGCAAAGCGGCAGAGGCGCTAGCGGTACTCAGAGGGTTACACAGACTGGGCACGTGCTATGCCCGAGGTAGTAAGCGGTCGGGCGAGTTCAGCCACGCCGTAAGACAGAGAGCCGAGAGCGGCGGTAGCTCCAGAGGTTCCTGCAGAGCCTCCGCCCGCACCGGTGCCGAGTATAAAGACTACGGGAGCAGATCCGACATCGACCAAGATAGTAGTCTGCGGCAACGACAGAGCAGCAGCCACCCTAGAGCCGGCGCCATGGATTAGGGATTTTCTGGGTTGTCATCAACCTGAGTTTTATGGTTCGAGGTCGGACGAGGATCCGCAGGAGTTCATTCGGCAGCTACAGCGGACCCTGCAGGTTCTTAGGGCTTCAGAGACAGAGTCTGTTACGCTAGCCTCCTACCGGTTGCGCGATATTGCGTTGAACTGGTTTGAGTCGTGGTTGCTTTCGAGAGGTGATGATGCTCTTCCAGCTGTTTGGGAGGAGTTTACAGAGGCCTTCATGGTTCACTTTTTGCCTCCTGAGATTAGGAGAGCCCGGGTAGACAGATTCTTGACCTTGAGGCAGAACGGGAGGACTATCAGGGAGTATAGCTTGGAGTTTGACTCCTTGGCCAGGCATGCACATACTATTGTAGCTGACATGGCGGATAGGGTTCATCGTTTTGTGATGGGGCTTGACCGTCATATGATTATCGAATGCTTGGGTGTGGCTCTTCAGCCCGGTATGGACATCCCCCGGATGCAGGCCTATGCGCAGGGGATAGAGGATAGAGAGAGGGAGGACCAGATTGACTCAGGCCAGCCCAAGAGGCTGTGACATCGTGGTCTCAGGCGCTTTCGAGGCGGACAGCCTCGGCGAAGCACTGTGTCCACTTTCCAGCCAGCACAGAGTGCCCCTTCACGGTTTTCTGGCAAGAGGTCTGATCAGCCAGGTCATTCAGGAGTAGGTCAGGGCTCCGGGACTTCGGGATTTCAGGGAGGCAGGAACCGTCACCGATCGGGACCACCCACACCTCAGTGTGCTCGATACGGTAGGTTTCACCAGGGCGAGTGTCGTAGAGCTTCGGGAGCTTGTTACTCGTGTGGCGCAGGCCATTTGAGGAGAGATTGTCCGCTCAGGCGTACGGTGGTACGGTGCAGCCGACAAGATCTGTTGCTGGGTCTTCTTCTCCTTATGTGGTTATGCGCCCCGGAGGGCAGGGTACTCAAGGACCGGCAGGCCGCGGTAGAGGTCGTGGTGGTGGCTCAAGTACTAGCGGTCCACAGAACCGCATATATTCATTAGCCAGCCGCCAGGATCAGGAGGTTTCCCCTGACGTCGTCACAGGTACATTATTGATTTCATGCTGTGACGTTTATGCTTTGATAGATCCAGGTTCTACCTTGTCCTATGTGTCCCCTCTTATTGCGGGTAGAATCGGGATAGAGCCGGAGTCGATAGAGCCTTTTGAGGTAGCTACGCCTATGGGAGATTCGGTGTTAGCTGAGCGGGTGTATAGAGGTTGTCCGGTTTATATTTACGTCGCCGACTTCGCACTTGATAGAGCTGGAGATGACAGATTTTGATGTCATTATGGGTATGGATTGGTTGGCTTCTTGTTATGCCAACGTTGACTGTAGGGACAGGTTAGTTCGGTTCCAGTTTCCTGGCGAGCCAGTTATCGAGTGGAAGGGCAACACAACGTCGCCGAGGGGTAGGTTTATTTCTTACCTCAAGGCTAGGAAGATGGTGCAGAAAGGGTACATCTATCATCTGGTTCGGGTATTTGATACAGAGGCTGAGGTGCGGTTCTTGATCAAGCACTGGTTAAGGAGTTTCCAGATGTGTTCCCAGATGATCTTCCGGGTATCCCTCCTGAGAGGGAGATTGAGTTTTGTATTGACACGTTGCCAGACACTCGACCTATTTTCATTCCGCCATACAGGATGGCACTTGCTGAGTTGAGGGAGCTGAAGGACCATCTGAAAGATTTGCTGGAGAAAGGCTTTATCATGCCTATTGTATCTCCCTGGGGAGCGCCGGTGTTTTTCGTGAAGAAGAAGGATGGGACGCTGCGTATGTGTGTTGATTACAGGCAGCTGAATAAGGTAACCATCAAGAATAGGTACCCCCTCCCCCGGATTGATGATTTGTTTGACCAGCTGCAGGGTGCGAGGTGTTTCTCAAAGATAGACCTGCGGTCTGGTTATCATCAGGTTCGAGTTCGAGAGGCAGACATCCCAAAGACTGCATTCAGGACCCGGTATGGGCACTATGAGTTTAGGGTTATGTCTTTCGGTTTGACCAACGTTCCAGCGGTATTTATGGATTTGATGAACCGGGTGTTCAAGCCATTTTTTGGATACATTTGTGATAGTATTCATTGATGACATCCCGTTTATTCGCGACGAGCAGAGCACGCAGATCACTGGCGACTATACTGGGGTCCTCCGAGCCGCAGCTATTCGCCAAGTTCTCCAAGTGTGAGTTTTGGTTGGCCTCGTGGCATTCCCGGGCATATTATTGGGTGATGGTGTTCGCGTGGATACGGCAAAGATTGAGGCAAGTATTGGCCGAGACCTACTACTCCGACCGGCGCGCGCAATTTCAGTATCGCGGTGGTATTATCGAGGGTTTGTGGAGCGGTTTGCCGATTTCAAAGACCGCTGACTAGGTCGACTCGAAGGCAACCAAGTTCCGGGACGAGGCTTGCGGCGTGGTTTCGATTCGAAAGAGAGGTTGACTACGACCCGCTTACTCTTCCTAAGGGGTTAGACGGGTACGTGATCTATTGTGATGCCTCGGGTATCGGGTTAGGGTTTGTTTTGATGCAGCACGGCAAGGTTATAGCCTATGCTTCCCGACAGTTACGGAAGCATGAGAGGAATTACCCTACCCATGACTTAGAGTTGGCCGCAGTTATTCATGCCTTGAAGATTTGGAGACATTATTTGTATGGGGTTCATGTGGATATTTATACAGACCACAAGAGCTTCCAGTATATCTTCAGGTAGAGGGAGCTGAACTTGAGACAGAGACGGTGGTTAGAGTTGCTGAAAGACTATGATGTTGATATTCTATACCATCCGGGGAAGGCCAACGTAGTTGCAGATGCCTTGAGTCGTAGATCGATAGGGAGCCTGTCAGAGGTACATCCAGAGAGACAGGACATGGTCCGTCAGATCCACCAGTTAGCGAGCCTTGGGGTTCGATTGATCGATACCGACGATAGTGGGGTACGGGTTCGTGAGGTTGCCGAGTCTTCCATCGTTGATGAGGTGAATAGGCGACAGTTTGAGGACCCATTGTTGGTACGGTATCGTGATGCAGCTCTTCGGGAGGAGAAGAGTCTATTTGAGGTAGCGCCTGATGGGGTGCTGAGATTTGAGGGTCGGTTGTGTGTTCCCGATGTGTCAGGACTTCGTCAGCAGATTCTGGGGGAGGCACACAGTAGTCGTTATTATATTCATCCGGGGTCGACCAAGATGTACCATGACCTCAGATGTTTGTATTGGTGGGATGGCCTGAAGAGGGACGTGACAGGTTTTGTTGCACAGTGTCCAAATTAGCAGCAGGTCAAGGTCGAGCACTAGAGGCCCAGCGGATTATTGCAGTCTATTGAGATTCCGACTTGGAAGTGGGAGGTGATCAACATGGACTTTATTACAGGGTTACTGTTATACCCCGTAGTTCTGACCCTACGTATGAGAGCGTACGAAAACATGTAAGACTTAAAATTTTTAAAGGATAGGTTGACGGATTATTCCGGACGGGTTTTAGTCAACTTTGAGGCGGGTTATGACCCGATACATTAAGAGTTCCTAAGTGTTTCAAAGGCCTAGGGCGTATTTCGTGGAGTCTAGATTCCAACGCAACCAACTGTTCGTCGATAGGACGTCGGAGTAGAAAGTTATGAGAATTACAGGTTCAAGCTTGCACGGACGAAAGGTGTTTGGACAAAGCGGCTGGGCCGCGGGCGCCAAAGTACCGAGGGGTCGCTGAAGTTGCAGCCGCGCGCCAGATGTTAGGCCGCGGCGCCGAAAGTTCAGAGAGCTGCGGAGGTTTCAGCGCCGCGGCGCCGAGGCGGGATTTTTTGGGCGGAAAAACTTAGAAAAGTCAGATTTTTCTTTTAAAAGACCTTGGGAGGGTGACAAGTGTCCCCCCCCATCTGATTTCTTGCATGCAATATATTGACCAAGTCTTGAAGACTTGGTCATCTTCCAATTTCTCTCCTTCTCTCTAAAAATCAGCTCCTCCTTCTCTCTACATTTCCAAAGAAAATCCAAGCCTACGGAAAAATCTGAAAAGTTAAGAACAAAAAAGGAAGCTTGTGGCTAGCTTGTGGTGGTGTTCTTGACAAGGAAGCTAGCAAGATATTTGGAATAAGTTTGGCTAAAACGTTAAGGTAACATTTCTTCCTTTAGAATTAGTTTCTAATGTTGCATGTTAAGAAGAAAGGACTTGTGGTAGTGAATAATGCACTTAGAGTCCTTGCATGTAAGAAATGTAGTTTGGATATGAAGGATTGGTTAAGAAAAGATATTATGAGCATGTTGTAGCCTAAAACCTACTTTAGAATTGTTAAGTGTATTGTTGTACCAAATGCGGCAGAATTTTACACACCCAAGTTTGGAGGTGTAATCCCCTTTAAAATGTTGGATTGTTGAGCCTTAAATGAGGTGTTTGGATGATAAATTTGGCCTTGAGAAAGGTGACAAAGTGAGTAGAAACAAAGGAAATGCTGCCCAATTTTCCATAGAATTTAGTGACTTTGAACTTGGATTGTTCTACATTAAGATTAGAGGTTAATAAACGTATCATGGTTATTTTAGGTTGACATATTACTTGCGGTAGTTTGGACTTAGCAAGTGGATTGACCAAAGAGGTATGTGAAGATTTCCTATCTCTTGAGCATGAATAGATGTAACTATGTAGTACGGTAGACGTACAAGATTTGGTATTCTTACTTGTTTTAAGTATATAAAGACTTGTGTCGTTTTAAGAATGTATAAGTCCCTTAGTTAGGGGAAAAGTGTAATTTTACTAAAGTGAAGGGTTAATATAACAACTTTATGGGAAGTTGGTTTATTAGCTTTATAAAAGATTAATGAGAAGAGATTTACTCTAAGTAAGGCAAGTAAGCACAAATGATTTGATTTATGAAAGGCAAATTGATTTTAAGGCATCAATTGCCCAAGGGCTTTATGTATGAAAAAGAGTCACTTTTAAAAGAATTGAAGTATGTAGTACTTGGGTTAAATTCCCGGTTTTCTTTTATTAAAGATATGATTAAGTGCCTTAAGTAAACTAAAATGAGAGGGTATATGAACAAGACTAATAAGAAGTTATAAGTTTTCTTAACTTATTTATGATTATGATATGATGACAGTTTGAGCTAGGGTAAGAGTATATCTGAGGGGCAAGCCCCAAGATCGTTATACCACCTACTCCAGGGTAAGAGTATGTCTGAGGGGCAAGCCCCAAGATCGTCATACCACCTTCTTCAGTGTAAGAGTATATCTGAGGGGCAAGCCCCAAGATCGTTATACCTACTGCTGCAGTGTAAGAGTATATCTGAGGGGCAAGCCCCAAGATCGTTATACCATCTGCTTCAGGGTAAGAGTATATCTGAGGGGAAAGTCCCCAAGATCGTTATACCACCTGTTCCGTGGATTTTCTACCCACGATGCGAGGAATACCTCATGCGAGTCCTTATGGGCTTATGCGGGTGAAATAGTCCCATGCGGGCGGGTACAGCCTATGCGAGGAATACCTCATGCGGGTCCACAGGACCTATGCGGGTGAAATAGTCCCATGAGTAGGGGTGCTTATTGATACTACGGGCGAGGTACCCTGTTTTGATCCTCAGGCCCCTATTTTATGCAGTATTATATATATATACTTGTCACTCTCATTGTTAGTAAGGCACAGTAAAAGGTATTTTATTGTCTTCCATGACTCCAGCTTACTTTTAGACTTATGATATCATTATTACAGTATTTTCCAGCTTTACATACTTGGTACATATTGTGTACTGACCCCCTTCCTCGGGGGCTGCATTCATGCCGCAGGTAAGGGTAAGCAGATTGAGGATCCTCGTTCTTAGGATCACTATTCCAGTGTCAGAAGCTCCATTCCTCCGGAAGCTTGTCTATTGGTACGGATATTCCCTGATGCTATATGTATTTTGTACATTCAGGGGTATGGCGGGGCCCTGTCCCGCCACAGTTGTTATCTTTAGAGTGCGTGGTCACCTATGTGTTTTGGGCTATAAGAACCCGTTGATCGCTATACTTTTGTTTAAAGAATGTTTTATGGAAGCGGCACTTTATCTACCGGCGGTGATGTTTACCATTTTATAAGTTATGTGTTATGTATGTTCCGCTGCTATTCTCTGACATATACCGACAGGTACCGGTAGGTACGCCGCGCCGGTCGGTCGTGACAAAAGTGGTATCGAGCGATTAGTCCTCGGAAAGTGTCCATGCATCGTGTTCAGTAGAGTCTTGATTATTGGTGTCGTGCACCACATCTATAATCGTGAGGTGCGCAGATATTTAGGATTGGTTTCATTCTTTCACTCTAAGATCGTGTAATAGAGCCGAGTTATAGGTTGAACCTCCTCGATGTTTTCCTTTATGTATCGATTATGCCTCCACGCACGCAACCGCGCCCGAAGGCAAGGCGGTGAGGTGCCGCTAGTGGGGACGCGAGAGTCACGAGGCACGTGCCCGATCCTTACGAGATGATGTTTAGGGCGGCGAGTTCCACGTCGTCGCCAAATTTCGCAGAGTTCGAGGCGCGGACGCGCCATCGAGACCGCAGACGGAGCCTTGATCCCACGATCGAGGCCTTACAGAGATTACGGAACAGATTCGCCATCGACCAAAGATAGTGGTGGCAGCACGACAGAGCAGCGCCAACCCTGTGAGCCGATGGGCCACTTCTGATTCAGATTTCGGGTTGTCACCCACCCGAAGTTCTATGGTTCGAGATTTGAGGAGGATCCGCAGGAGTTTGTCCGATTCTACGGACTATGCAGTCCTTAGGGCATCGGGACCGAGTCGTTATACTAGCTTACCTGCTTACGCGATATTGCGTTGAACTGGTTTGAGTCGGGTATTGTCGAGTGAGGATGCTCTTCCACTGATTGGGAGGAGTTCACGGAGGCGCCTTAGACCACTTCTTGCCTCCCGAGGTGAGGAGAGCCGGTGTAGATAGGTTCTTGACCTTGAGACAGACGGAGGACTATCGTGGAGTATAGCACGAGTTCGACTCCTGGCCGAATATGCGCACACCATAGTAGCTGACATGGAAGACAGGGTTCATCGATATGTGATGGGGTTAGACCGTCATATGATTACTGCATGCTTGGGGGTGGCTCTTCAGCCAGGGATGGATATTGCCAGATGCAGCGCGCACGTGGATTGAGAACAGAGAGGCAGGATCGCTAGATTTGGGCCACCAAGAGGCTGTGACAGCAGCTCGTGGCGCTTTCGAGGCGGCCCCTCAGCAGACTAGGTCCACATTCCACCAAGACAGAGTGCTCCTTCTCGATTTTCCGGAGGTCCGATCGCCAGGTTATTCAGAGCAGTCGTGGCCCAGACTTCGAGTTTTCGGGAGGCGAGACCAAAGACCAATCGAGATGTTATACCCCGTATTTCTAGAGTATGTACGTGAGGACGTACGTAGGAAAATTTAAGCCTTAAAGTTAGGCAAGGTTCGAATTTTGTTCAAAACCCCCGATTAGAATCGTTTTTCGACGAGACGTTTTACACAACTTGCGAAGGGAAAATTCCGGCTATGTCTTTTAGTATTTTTGCGGATTTTTCCGAGAGACGAAATATTTTGGACCAACAAGAGGGCGACACTTGGTACCCTCTAATTCGTGGACTTATGGGCGGCAAGTTGGACGAAATGGAGAGTGGGAGTAGGTAGGATATTTTGTGATATTTGTGTGGTAGATGGATAAGGTGCACATGGATGAATACTCACCCTACACTTGCCTACTACTTGGCATGATCTTGGCCATTGGTTGGCCATTGCTTGACCTATAAATACCCCTTTGAAGACTTCTTCATCCTAAAATTGTTCTATGTCTTGAAATCCCTCTCCCCCCCTCTCTATAGTTTTCGTCCCCCCCCCCCCTTTGTAGAAAATACTCTCCATGTATAGTTACTATTCCAAAATACCTTGGCCCAAATACCTTGTAGTATTCTAAGGTTACACTTATACTAAAAGCCCAGAAGTACTATTATACGTCCCTTCAGTCACTAAACGAAGCCCTAAGGAAAATCTTCACAGTTGGTTGAAGTATTAGGAAGAAGTTTCGTAGAACTTCTAAGGGTTGTTTGGAGCGGGTTGGAGCACCCGGAGTAGGAGCTAGACGTTGCTCAGGATCGACATTAAACTTGGATAATTTTGGGCTTACCGAGGTAAATAATCCTATCCTCTTATTTGTGATTGGAAATTACATACTGTAGTTGTATATAAATGAATATAAGATTCATAGAAGAGAATTAAACTGTAATAGAAGGATATTACAGAATAGACTTGAACTGGAATCACATCAGAAGAATATTCTACAAGAGTAGTCTAGGCTTTGATAGACTTGTATAACCTTT
The DNA here is from genome assembly GCA_029844215.1 of Przewalskia tangutica. Lineage (NCBI taxonomy): Eukaryota > Viridiplantae > Streptophyta > Magnoliopsida > Solanales > Solanaceae > Przewalskia > Przewalskia tangutica. The sequence continues at coordinate 76,215,846 of CM056727.1, forward strand.
ATAGGTTGAATGATCTGCGAGTAGCATGTTCTACTTGGAAGGTGGACAAGGCTAGCCGGGTTATAGCCGTGGAGCGTTTTGCTAATAGTCGATAATCGTCGCGAGGTATGTGATTCTTCCTATACTCTTGAGCATGATATTTTAAATATATATATAGTACGGTAGACGTACGTGTGTGAACTGAATAATAATTACGACAATGTCTTTTGACTTAAGCCTGAATAATACTTACGGCAATGTCTTGTGACTTAAGCCTGAATAATAAGGATCTTGAAGCATTTCAAAAGAATACTGAATCATTTTTTAACAGAAGAGTAATGCTTTAAAAGCTTAAGAGTTATACTAGCTTTATGGGAAGTTAGGTATAACGGCTTAAGAGAGATAAAAAGAATGGTTTATAAATTTTAGAAGTTAAAGAGACTTGATCTTAAAAGATAAGAGACTTGACTTAAATGAATTTTGTGTGAAACCTCATTCGTGAGTAATGAGTACTTGGTTTTTTAAAAGGAATAATGTTTTACTGATTTCGGAAATCAGAATAAGTATCGAACACACCACTGCAGCGTTAATAAAGGGAAATGTATTGACTAATAAAGTATTATTAAAACCAGTAGAAACCTCCATCTGCATAGAAGCTAAGATGAGACAAAATGATATTACATTTCCTAGATCATGGCTGCATTAATAATATTGTTATAAACAAGAATAACCTACTCACACATAAGGCATATGTTTCTCAAATGGTTTTAAAATAGAATTATATTATTAAGTGATTAAGACTACGAACTACGAAGCCTTTCAAAAAAGGAGAAACTTGAGCATTTGAAATTAGGCAAACTTGAACGTTTGGAAAGTAATGTTGTCACTTAATTTTACAAAAGGAAGCATTTTGGTTTAAAAAGATAGTCACTCTATTTTAATACTACGGGTATTGTGTGACTTTTGTGAAAGAAACGGATCTTTTAAAGAGTTAATGTATGAAGTACTTTGGGGATAAAAATCCGAAATGGTTAACATAAAGTAGAAAGTACCTTGTGTGAATAACTTGATTGTGTTGGTTTGTGTTAGCCTTGTAATACTTTCTTGTTGATTTGATAAGTAAACATGTTAGGATGCTACGTGTGTTAGTATCTGGTGATGTTTGTGTAAAGGGGTTTCCCTTGTTGTGCTTATGTTGTTTAACGATAAGCTATTATGTTATTATATCACCTACCCCCTTGACTGGTTATACCGAGGGCTTGCCACCCTTGATGCGGATCTATACGGCCTATGCGGTCTATGTGACTATGCGGAGCAGCGGTATGCTCAAGGATTGATCATTCCGGGTGTTTTATCCCGGTGCGGGGGATGCCCTATGCGGTCTGTGTGACTATGCGGTCTATTGAGACTATGCGGATTGCGGGAGTCCAGGAGGGTACCGGGGTTAGCTACCCCCGATGCGGGTCTATACGACCTATGCGGGTCTATGTGTGACCTGCGGCTGCGGAAGTCGAGATTAGGCACGCATCCGATACTATGGGCGATTGGCCTTGCTCGATCATTAGCGCCTAGAAAAGACCGATTCTGATATCTATTTCACTCGTTTATGTTGTGGGCGTGAGACCCATAGTTATAATTGAGTGATGACTTTGAGGCGTGAGTCACGACTTGACATGATCGCTATTTATTGTGAATCGTAGTTTGGTTATCATACATGTCTCCCGCGTTATATAGACTACTATGATTTCATTTACGATTTTCGCCACATACTTGGTACTGTTATCGACCTCTTCGGCCGCGTTCATGCCGCAGGTAGAGGTACTCCTACTGTTGATCCCCGTTCTTAGGATCACCGTTTCAGTGCTTGGGAAAGCTTCGTTCCTCCGGAGGCTTATCAGTGGTATAGTCCCCTGTCGTAGTAGGTACTTACATTCAGGGGTATGGCGGGGCCCTGTCCCGCCATTGTTGTCGTATCATTCTTGAGGTCCTGAGTAATCGTTGTGGGCAGAATTGTAAAAAGGGATATAACTGTTCTAGTTGATATATATATATATGCCGCAAGACAAGTTTTTCTCAGATAACTGTTTTTCACTTCACTTTATCCATGTCTTGTTTTATATTCCGCTGATTACTCTGGTGTATGGCTACTTGGGTGCCCGGGGTAAGGCACCAGTCATGGGCCCGGGTTCGGGTTGTGACAAAAGTGGTATCAGAGTAGTTAATCCTCGGAAAGTGTCTACAGACCGTATCTAGTAGAGTCTTGATTATCGGTGTGTTGTGCACCACACCAATAATCAGGAGGCTATAGGATATTTAGGATTGGTTTCCATTCTTCTCACTCTGAGATCGTGCTTAGAGCCGTGTTATAAGTTGGACCCCTCTAACGTATTTCTTTTCCTTACCGTTATGCCTTCGCAAAGCGATCCGCCCGTGGCGGCAAGGCGGCGGAGCTGCGAGTTGAGTACAGAGGGTTACGAGGGCACAGGCCCAATCATCACCTGATATGGTGCTTCATTCGGGGAGTTCTGCGACATCGCCAGCCCCAGCAGAGTTTAGCGCAGCGGCAGCAGTTCCTACTGCGGCCATGATAGTTGAACCTTCAGTTCCACGACCGGGAACAGAGAATATAGATTTCAAAGAGACGACCCTGTTACTAGCTATGGATTTAGCAACCGAGAGTATATTATCTACCGATTTATCGCGGGTCATGATGACTATCTAAGAGAGGGTTGTGCAAGAATAGCTCGTCAGTCAGGCTTGAGCATGGCCTCACAGACGCGGGCTTATGCGCGAAAGCCGAGAAACGTAGAGATCGACAGATTAATCAGGGACAGCAGAAGAGGGCCCGATCGGCAGGATCCTTTGGTAACTTTCAGGGCGAACCGCCTCGGCAGCAGATTAGATATGCACATCCACCTGTGCAGAGTGGTCCTCCACAGACTTCAGGACGTTCGGAGTATGCAGGAGTTGGTCAGAACTCCAGGGCTTCTGGTTCGCAGCTATACGTAGGTTCCAGCTAGCCGGATTCAGTTTTCCCCAGTGTTCACAGTGTGACAGACGTCATCCCGGGGAATGTCGTCTTTTTAGTTGGTACTTGTTTTACCTACGGCCGTCAGGGCCATGTGTCGAAAGGGTATCCTAGTAGGAGGGATGCAAGTAGGAGGACTCAGCCTTCAGGATCAGTGACCAGTTCATCATCTTCCTGCTTACGCGCCCAACAGGTGATTGATTAGAGCACGGAGAGGAGTGAAGGCGTATACAGGTAGATCCTTTAACCCTCTAGAGATTGGTACGTATGATAAGATGAGTATACCATAAATGTTATGTTAATTGTGATTAGAAATCAAGGTTAGGGATAAGGGTAAGATTGGGGTTAGGGAAAGTGTGAGCCTTAGAGTTTTACACGTGGAGACCTTAGAGGCGAGGCCATCTCGAGTAGAAGATTTATATTTTTTTATGTTTGACCCTTATCGGAGTGCATAGTGCACGTGAGATATAGTTGTATAATAAGTCCCTGAGTAGTGTGGAGTGAAAGAGGGTAGTTGAGCTAAGAAGACCGCTAGGTTTTCGTGACTTGATTAGTGAGATTGTTCCGGATCGGGGAGCAAGTGTTTTACACGAGAGTGGGTCGGGTTGAGGCCATGCCGCGGGTCAACCCGCGACCTGTTTTATGGTGGGGTCAGTTTATGGTGGTCCCGCCAGGTGGTAGGGTCACGAGGGTGTTAGGTCCAAGTTTAGTTAACCATCGTACGAGTTAGTGGATGCGTTCAACCAGTAGTCGGGCCGATGAGGTCAGCCCATATTGTCTTTCAGTCAAGATCGTTTACTCGGCAGAGGGTTATGCGAGATGTTATATCAGGAAGGTTGTAAGGCTGCACGAGGTGCCTACCTTCACCTTATGACAGACAGTGGAGCCCAAGTTATGGTTATTTCTTTTCGGGAAGTTTTACCAGGCAGGGTTAGGAACTCATGTAAGTCTCAAGACGCATTCGCCTCGGCCGGTGTGGATTTCGGGGTAGCTGTGAGGATTGTTGTCTCTGTTGAGGAGTGTTTTAATAGCTACCATTTCAGATTCGAATGTCGCTTTATGACGCCTTTGCAGCGTAAATGTAAGTTGTCGTTCGATTGGTTCGATGTTGGCAAGGTTCGATAGTTGGTTCATACTTGTTCACAGATGTGGATAGGGTGAAGCTTATCCAGAAGAGGTTATTGGCAGCTCAGAGTCAACAGAAGTTGTGCGGATAATCGGCGACGACGTTTGGAGTTCAGGTTGACGGTGGGTCTTCTTGAAGGTACCACCCCGGAAGGGTGTGACGAGATTCGGAAAGCAGAGGAAACATAGCCCGAGTTACTTTGGGCCTTTTCAGATCATGTGAAGAATAGGCCAGGTTGCCTATAGTTAGCATTGCCATCCGACGTAGGAGGCAGTACGTCCGATCTTTCATATTGCTATGTTCGGAAGAGTATCGGAGATCCATCCAGAGTATTCTCAGTTAATGATGACCAAGTGGAGGTAGTAACCCAGAGTTTTGGAAACTAAAGCAGTAACATGAATGTGGTAAGTTATGAGAAAGAGTTCGAGTGTATGAGAAGGGTACGACGAGTAAGGGAAGAAGCGAGCATGTGTTAAGAACATAGATGTGATCTTTTCTTTGTAAAGTGAAGGTGCGAGGGGAGTACCTTTTAGCCCTTGGGTGAGAGTTTTTGTGATGTTAGAGGTGATTCCTCGTAGACTTGGATGTCAGTATTTGCGCGGGTGTTTTCTGTGGCCATGTGTGGCATTTGCAAGCTTGTTAAGCTATGAGGAACTTCATCGTTATCCGTCTTGAGAAGGAATATTCGGGACGAATGTTTCTAAGGAGGGGAGAATGTTATACCCCGTATTTCCAGAGTATGTACGTGAGGACGTACGTAGGAAAATTTAAGCCTTAAAGTTAGGCAAGGTTCGAATTTTGTTCACAACCCCCGATTAGAATCGTTTTTCGACGAGACGTTTTACACAACTTGCGAAGGGAAAATTCCGGCTATGTCTTTTGACTTAAGCCTGAATAATACTTACGGCAATGTCTTGTGACTTAAGCCTGAATAATAAGGATCTTGAAGCATTTCAAAAGAATACTGAATCATTTTTTAACAGAAGAGTAATGCTTGGTTTTAAAAGCTTAAGAGTTATACTAGCTTTATGGGAAGTTAGGTATAACGGCTTAAGAGAGATAAAAAGAATGGTTTATAAATTTTAGAAGTTAAGAGACTTGATCTTAAAAGATAAGAGACTTGACTTAAATGAATTTTGTGTGAAACCTCATTCGTGAGTAATGAGTACTTGGTTTTTTAAAAGGAATAATGTTTTACTGATTTCGGAAATCAGAATAAGTATCGAACACACCACTGCAGCGTTAATAAAGGGAAATGTATTGACTAATAAAGTATTATTAAAACCAGTAGAAACCTCCATCTGCATAGAAGCTAAGATGAGACAAAATGATATTACATTTCCTAGATCATGGCTGCATTAATAATATTGTTATAAACAAGAATAAACTACTCACACATAAGGCATATGTTTCTCAAATGGTTTTAAAAGAGAATTATATTATTAAGTGATTAAGACTACGAACTACGAAGCCTTTCAAAAAAGGAGAAACTTGAGCATTTGAAATTAGGCAAACTTGAACGTTTGGAAAGTAATGTTGTCACTTGATTTTACAAAAGGAAGCGTTTTGGTTTAAAAAGATAGTCACTCTATTTTAATACTACGGGTATTGTGTGACTTTTGTGAAAGAAACAGATCTTTTAAAGAGTTAATGTATGAAGTACTTTGGGGATAAAAACCCGAAATAGTTAACATAAAGTAGAAAGTACATTGTGTGAATAACTTGATTGTGTTGGTTTGTGTTAGCCTTGTAATACTTTCTTGTTGATTTGATAAGTAAACATGTTAGGATGCTACGTGTGTTAGTATTTGGTGATGTTTGTGTAAAGGGGTTTCCCTTGTTGTGCTTATGTTGTTTAACGATAAGCTGTTATGTTATTATATCACCTACCCCCTTGACTGGTTATACCGAGGGCTTGCCACCCTTGATGCGGGTCTATACGGCCTATGCAGTCTATGTGACTATACGGAGCAGCGGTATGCTCCAGGATTGATCCTTCCGGGTGTTTTATCCCGATGCGGGGGATGCCATATGCGGTCTGTGTGACTATGCGGTCTATTGAGACTATGCGGATTGCGGGAGTCCAGGAGGGTACCGGGGTTAGCTACCCCGACGCGTCTATACGACCTATGCGGTCTATGTGTGACCTATGCGGGTTGCGGAAGTCCACGATTAGGCACGCATCACGATACTATGGGCGATTGCCTTGCTTCGATCATTAGCGGCCTAGAAAAGACCGATTCTGATATCTATTTCACTCGTTTATGTTGTGGGCGTGAGACCCGTAGTTATAATTGAGTGATGACTTTGGCGGCGTGAGTCCCCGACTTGACATGATCGCTATTTATTGTGAATCGTAGTTTGGTTATCATACATGTCTCTGCGTTATATAGACTACTATGATTTCATTTACGTGATTTTCGCCACATACTTGGTACTGTTATCTCGACCTTCGGGCCGCGTCATGCCGCAGTAGAGGTGCTCCTACCGTTGATCCGTTCTTAGGATCACCGTTTGCCATTGGGAAAGCCCGTTTCCCGAGGCTTATCATTGGTATAGTCCCCGTCGTAGTAGGTACTTACATTCGTGGGTATGGCGGCCCCGTCCCGCCATTGTTGTCGTATCATTCTTAAGGTCTGTAGTAATCGCTGTGGGGCGAATTGTAAAAGGGATATAATCGTTCTAGTTGATATATATATATGCCGCAAGGCAAGTTTTTCTCGAATAACTGCTTTTTCACTTCACTTTATTCATGTCTTGTTTTATATTCCGCTGATTACTCTGATGTATGGCTACTTGGGTGCCCGGGGTAAGGCACCAGTCACGGGCCCGGGTTCGGGTCGTGACACGAGACCACCTACCTCTCGATGCGTTCGATGCGGTAGATCTCATCTGGGCGAGTGCCGTATGGGTTCAGGAGCATGCTACTTCGGATACGCGGGGCTATCTCAAGAAGGATTGTCCGCCCCAGCGGCGGGAGCATTTCGGTTCAGCCGACGGGATCTGTTGCGGGATCTTCATCTTCGATGGTTAGACGCCCCGGAGGGCAGGGTACTTATGGGCCAGCAGACCGCGGCAGAGGTCGTGGTAGGGTTCGATTCTAGGTCCTCGGACGCATATATGATATGTCCAGTCGACAGGACCTGGAGGCGTCACCAGATGTCGTCACAGGTACATTATTGGTTTCTTGCTGTGATGTAAATGCTTTGATAGATCCAGGTTCTACCTTATCCTACATATATCCTCATATTGCCAGTAGAATAGGGATAGAGCCCGAGTCCATAAGACCTTTTGAGGTGACTACGCCAGTAGGTGATTCAGTGGTAGCTGAGCGGGTGTATAAGGCTTGCCCTGTGACTATAGATAGCCGACAGACTCTAGCCGACTTGATAGAGTTGGATATGACAGACTTTGATGTGATTATGGGTATGGATTGGCTAGCATCTTGCTATGCCAATGTGGACTGTAGAGAGAGATTAGTTCGGTTCCAGTTTCCTGGTGAGCCGGTTATCGAGTGGAAGGGGAATACTGCGTCGCCGAGGGGTAAGTTTATTTCTTACCTCAAGGCTAGGAAGATGGTGCGGAAGGGGTATATCTACCATCTGGTTCGGGTATTCGACACTGAGGCTGAGGTACCGGACCTTGATCGATCCGGTTGTTAGAGAGTTTCCAGACGTATTCCCGCACGAGCTCGTATCCTCCCGGAGGAGATTGAGTTTTGTATTGATTTGGCGCCAGACACTCGACCGATATCTATTCCGCCATACAGGATGGCACCTGCCGAGTTGAAGGAATTGAAGGACCAGCTGAAAGATTTGCTGGAGAAAGGCTTTATTAGGCCAAATGTTTCTCCCTGGGGAGCACCAGTGTTATTTGTGAAGAAGAAGGATGGGACGATGCGTATGTGTATTGATTACAGGCAGCTGAACAAGGTAACTATCAAGAACAGGTATCCCCTCCCCAGGATTTACGATTTGTTTGACCAGTTGCAGGGTGCAAAGTGTTTTTCCAAGATAGACCTGCGGTCTGGTTATCATCGGGTGCGAGTTAGAGAGATAGATATCCTAAAGACTGCATTCAGGACCCGGTATGGGCACTATGAGTTCAGGGTGATGTCTTTCGGGTTGACCAACGCCCCAGCAGTATTCATGGATTTGATGAATAGGGTGTTCAGGCCATTCTTGGATATGTTCGTTATAGTGTTTATTGATGATATCTTGGTGTATTCGCGCACAGAGCAGGAGCATACAGATCATTTGAGGACAGTATTGGGAGTCCTCCGAGACCAGCAGTTGTATGCCAAGTTCTCGAAGTGCGAGTTCTGGTTAGCTTCAGTGGCTTTCTTAGGGCATGTTATCGGGGCCGACGGTATTCGGGTTGATACAGCTAAGATTGAGGCAGTCAAGACTTGGCGCACTCCACCACACCGACGGAGGTGCGCAGCTTTTTGGGCCTTGCAGGTTATTATCGGAGGTTTGTAGAGAAATTTGCTTCTATTTCAGCACCTTTGACTAAGCTGACTCAGAAGGCAGCTATGTTCCGGTGGACGGATACTTGTGAGGAAAGTTTCCAATTGCTAAAGGAGAAGTTGACGACCGCCCCAGCTCTTACTCTTCCAGAGGGCTTAGATGGATATGTGGTTTATTGTGACGCATCAGGTGTCGGGCTTGGGTGCGTGCTGATGCTGCACGGCAGAGTTATAGCTTATGCATCTCGACAACTTAGGAAGCATGAGAAGAACTATCCCACACATGACTTGGAGTTGGCAGCTGTGATTCATGCCTTGAAGATCTGGAGACATTATTTATATGGAGTTCATGTGGACATTTACACATACCACAAGAGTCTCCAGTATATCTTCAGCCAGAGGGAGCTGAACTTGCGACAAAGACGGTGGTTGGAGCTACTTAAGAATTACGATGTTGATATCCTATACCACCCAGGGAAGGCCAATGTAGTTGCAGATGCCCTTAGTCGCAGATCGATGGGTAGTCTGTCTGATGTTCAGCCAGAGAAGAGGGATATGGTCCGAGAGTTACATCAGCTAGCGAGCCTTGGGGTTCGTTTGGTTGATTCTGTTAGTGACGGAATTCGGGTTCGAGAGGTTGCCGAGTCTTCCATCGTCGAGAAGGTGAAGAGGCGACAGTGTGAGGATCCGATTTTGCACGGCATGCGAGACGCCGCTGCTCGTAAAGAGAGAGTCTATTTGAGGTAGCGGACGGGTGCTAAGATTCGAGGTTGTGTGTTCCCGATGTGACAGACTTCGTCGCCAGATTCGGGAGGCACACAGTGCTCGTTATTCTATTCATCCGGGGTCGACTAAGATGTATCATGACCTCAGATGCGTGTATTGGTGGGATGGCCTAAAGAGGGACGTTGCAGAGTTCGTGGCACAGTGCCTGAATTGTCAGCAGGTTAAGATTGAGCACCAGAAGCCCAGTGGATTATTGCAGGCTATTGAGATTCCGACTTGGAAGTGGGAGGTGATCAACATGGACTTTGTTACAGGGTTACCTCGTACTTAGAGGAAGTACGACTCCATTTGGGTTATTGTTGTGGTCGACGAAATCAGCCCATTTCCTTCCATCGGACGACGTTTACCGATGACTATGCCAGATTGTACATCAGAGAGATTGTGAGGCTGCACGGTGTCCCGGTGTCGATTATATCTGATAGGGGAGCCCAGTTTACGACTAACTTCTGGAGGTCTTTCCAGAAGGGTTTAGGGACACATGTGAGTCTCAGTACAATATTTCATCCTCGCATCGACGCGCATGCAGGCGTACTATCCGCACTTGAGAATATCTTTGCGAGCTGCGTGATTGATTTGAGGGTAGCCGGAGGATCATTTGCCTCTTGTGGAGTTTGCTTATAACAACAGCTACCATTCCAGTATACAGATGGCGCCATACGAGGCTTTATATGGGCGGAAATGTAGATCGCCGATTGGTTGGTTCGACGTGGGCGAGGTGCAGTTAGTTGGCCCAGACTTGGTTCAGCAGGCTGTGGATAAGGTAAAGCTTATCCAGGAGAGACTGTTAGCAGCTCAGAGTCGACAGAAGTCATATGCGGATAATCGGCGTCGGCATTTGGAGTTTCGTGAGCGATTGGGTCTTCAAGGTGTCACCCACGGCGGTGTGATGAGATTCGGTAAGAAGGGGAAACTCAGCCCAAGGTACATTGGGCCCTACCAGATCGTCCGTCGAGTAGGCAAGGTTGCCTATGAGTTGGATCTGCCATCAGAGTTAGAGGCGGTGCATCCGGTCTTCCATGTTTCTATGTTGCGGAAGTCTATCGGAGATCCAACGAGAGTTTTCCCTGCTAGTGAGGTCCAGGTGACAGAGGGGTTATCGTATGAGGAGATTCCCATAGCGATAATCGATCGCCAGGTGAGGCGACTACGGACCAAGGATGTGGCTTCCGTCAAAGTCTTGTGGAGAAATGATAACCGGAAGGAGATGACTTGGGAAGCGGAGGAGGACATATTGAGGAAGTATCCTCACTTATTCCCTAAACCTTCAGGTAATTCTTTTCCCTTATTTGTCAAGTTTTAATTGAAGCATTTGTTTTGTGTAAATGCTATTATTGTGGCCATGTGTGGCATTATTGGAATGTCAGGGTTGTGAAAGGAAACTATGTCGCTAATTTTAAGTTTGACTCCGAAAGAACATTCGGGGACGAATGTTTCTAAGGGGGGAAGAATGTTACACCCCGTATTTACAGGACATGTTTTAAGAACGTACGTAAGAACTCACAAATGTTAAGATTTGAGACTTGTAAAAATTTATCGAAATTATGAATTGTCGTAAAACGTAATATTGTGACGAATGGGAGGGCGACACGTGTCACCCCCCCTTATTTTTGCCTTGGACGAAAATGTCATGGCCAAAATGGTCATTGACCTTTGTTGGATGACTAAGTCTTGCAAGTAGTAAGCTTGAGATAATTGACTTGGTCAATGGGTCCACAAAGTCTTGATATTTAGTAAGACCTAATCCAAGCCACCCATTTGTTTGCATCTTGACCCTCCATTGTACTATATAATACTAGTAGTAGCAAGACATTGTCCAACACTTAGAAAAATTTTCAAGAAAATTGAAGAGCAAGAGCTAGTTGCTCTCGGGTTCACTCCACAAGAAAAAGAAATTTTTTTGTTTCTTGTTCATTAAGCTCCCCACTTTAAACCAAGGTTCTTGAGTGTATTGTAAGTGTATCTCAATAGAAAAATCTCGGAAAAAGATAGTTTTCGTATTAGTCGCAAGGTGAAAACCTAGTTGCTTTCTACGGGCGGGATATTGTACTTGGAAAGTGGATTGGCCCGAAGAGGTATGTAGGACTTTTCCTATCTTTTGAGCATGACTAGTTACACGTATATAGTACGGTAGACGTACAAGACCTTGATATCCTTTACTAGTTTTATGAATAGCCAAGTCGGGTGAGTTAGGAGATTAACTCGCTTCTTTGAAAGTTAAAGGATGTCTTAAGTTTTATTAAAGTTAAGGGACTTGAAGAGTTTTAAAGTATGTGATACTTGTTCCATTTTAAACGTATAAGTCCCTTGGATAGGAAATTGTATTTGGCTAATGTATAAAGTGAATATAACGACTTTATGGGAAGTTGGTTATATTTGCTTTATGGAAAGATAAATGACTTGATTGTAATGAAAAGGCAATTTGATTTTAAGGCATCAATTGCCTAAGGTTTTATAAGAAAAGGAGTCACTTGATTTAGAAACCTAACTTTATTTCTAAAGGTATTGTGACTTGTCTTGAAAAGAAATTTTGACTTGATACTACGGTTAATAGTATCTTGGAAGTTTTATATGAAAGAAAGTCATTTTTAAAAGAGTGGAAGTATGTAGTACTTTGGGTTAAATTCCCGGACCTTTAAAAAGACATGTTAGTGCCTTAAGTAAACTAAATTGAGAGTGTATGTGAACAAGAATAATAAGAAGTTAGGGGATTCTTAACTTGCTTATATATTGTATGATAGTCGGTTTTGTGCTAGTGGTATATTATTCATTACGGGGTCATTCCCCGGGTTTGTGGCATTTGCATATTCCGTGGATTTGCTACCCAAGATGCGAGGAATACCTCATGCGAGTCCGCAAGGGCTTATGCGGGTGAAATAGTCCCATGCGGTAGTCACGCCTATGCGAGGAATACCTCATGCGAGTCCGTAAGGGCTTATGCGGGTGAAATAGTCCCATGCGAGGAATACCTCATGCGGGTCCACGCGACCTATGCGGGTGAAATAGTCCCAGGAGTAGGATTGCTTAATGATACTGCGGGCGGGTGGTCCTGCTTTGATCGTGAGCTTCCTATTTTATATTGTAAGTATACTACTATTTACTCTCATTGTTAGTAAGGCCGCGATGTCTTTGTAATTTGATTATCATACATGTCTCCGGCTTTGTTTTAAACCTATGATGTAATTACAGTATTTTTTCCAGTTTTACATACTTAGTACATATTGTGTACTGACCCCCTTCGTCGGGGGCTGCGTTCATGCCGCAGGTAGGTGTTATACCCCGTATTTCCAGAGTATGTACGTGAGGACATACGTAGGAAAATTTAAGCCTTAAAGTTAGGCAATGTTCGAATTTTGTTCACAACCCCCGATTAGAATCGTTTTTCGACGAAACGTTTTACACAACTTGCGAAGGGAAAATTCCGGCTATGTCATTTAGTATTTTTGCGGATTTTTCCGAGAGACGAAATATTTTGGACCAACAAGAGGGCGACACTTGGCACCCTCTAATTGGTGGACTTATGGGCGGCAAGTTGGACGAAATGGAGAGTGGGAGTAGGTAGGATATTTTGTGATATTTGTGTGGTAGATGGATAAGGTACACATGGATGAATCTTGACCCTACACTTGCCTTGCACTTGGCATGATCTTGGCCATTGGTTGGCCATTGCTTGACCTATAAATACCCCCCCCCCCCTTTGAAGACTTCTTCATCCACAAAAATCCCTAAGTCTTGAAAACCTTTCCCCCTCTCTTGTAGTGGTTCGTCCAAACCTCCCCCCCTCCCCCTTTGAGTAGGCCTTTGGCCGAGGGGTACAACCCCCCTCCTAGTAGCCTTGGCCTAGAGTACCCCCCTTGCCTAGTTGTTCTTGTAAAATACTACCCCCCTCTTGGTAGAAATACTCTCCAAGTATTGTTACTTTTCCCAAAATACCTTGGCCCAAATACCTTGTAGTATTCCAAGGTTACACTTATACGAAAAGCCCAGAAATACTATTATACTTCCCTTCAGTCACAAAAACGAAACCCTAAGGAAAATCTCCATAGTTGGTTGGAGTATTAAGAAGAAGTTGCGTAGAACTTCTAAGGGTTGTTTGGAGCGGGTTGGAGCACCCGGAGTAGGAGCTAAACGTTGCTCATGATCGACATTAAACTTGGATAATTTTGGGCTTATCGAGGTAAATACTCTTGTCCTTATATTGTAATTGGAAATTACATACTGTTGTAGCATAGAAATGAAAATAAGATTCATAGAAGAGATTTGAACTGTAATAGAAGGATATTACAGAAAAGACTTGAACTGAAATCACATCAGAAGAATAATCTACAGAGTAGTCTAGTCATTGATAGACTTGTATAACCTTTATAGGTTGAATGTTCTGCGAGTAGCATGTACTACTTGAAAGGTGGACAAGGTAGCCGGGTTATAGCCGTGGAGCGTTTTGCTAATAGTCGATAATCATCGCGAGGTATGTGATTCTTCCTATCCTCTAGAGCATGATATTTTAAAGAATATATATATAGTACGGTAGACGTACGTGTGTTAACTGAATAATAATTGCGGCAATGTCTTTTGACTTAAGCCTGAATAATAATTGCGGCAATGTCTTTTGACTTAAGCCTGAATAATTGTTATACCCCGTATTTCCTGAGTATGTACGTGAGGGCGTACGTATATTAATTTGAGCCTTAAAGTAAGCATAGTTTCGAAATTTGTACACAAGTGCCAAAAAGAGTCGTTTTTAAACGGCGTTTCCACATCTTTCGTAGGAAAATTCGGCTATGTCATTTATAATTTTTGCGGATTTTTAGAGGCGAAATATTTTGGACCAACGGGAGGGTGACACTTGTCACCCAAGTGGACGGTTTGGTTGAGCTCCCTTTGGCACGTTTTTTTCATGTTTCTTGCCTTAAACATTTGGTCAATGTTTGGCTAGATATTTTGTGTAGTAGATGAGAAAGTGGGGCCCACAAACACTTGTCCAAATCCTAGCCCTACACTTGCCTAACACTTGTCTTCATCTTGGCCATTGGTTGGCCATTGCTTGACCTATAAATACCCCCCTTAGTTGATGAAATTCTTCATCCAAAATCATTCTCCAAGTCTCAAAAATCCCTCCCCTTAAGTGTAGCATTCGGCCAAGTCCTCCCCTTTGTTGGGCCTTGTGGCGAGAGCCTACCACTCCTAGCCTAGTTGTTTCGTATAATACCCTTGTTGTGGTATAGAAATACTCTCCTAGTATTGTTATAATGCCCAAATACCTTGGCCTAAATACCTTGTAGTATTCCCAAGGTTACCTCTATACAAAAAGCCCATAAATACTAGTATACTTTCCTTTAGCCACTAAACGAAACCCTTTGGAAAAATCTTCACCCGTAGTTGAAGTTATAAGTAGAAGTTGGTTAGAACTTCTAAGGGTTGGTTGGAGCGGGTCGGAGCGCACGGAGTAGGAGCTAAACCTTGCTCAGGATCGACATATAAACTCGGATAATTTTGGGCTTATCGAGGTAAACATTCCTAACCTTCTGTTGTAATTGGAAATTACATGTTGTAGGAGTATATAGTTAAGTATACTATATATAGAACTGAATAATACTTACGGCAATGTCTTGCGACTTAAGCCTGAATTTAAAGAAGAGAACTGAACTGTAATTACATAGGACTGTATTATAGTAGACTTGTGTAGCATTACTGTGTAGTAGAATTGTACACGTCCGGTTAGACGTGTTAACCCCCCCCTGGTTGGCTTGGTAGCCGGCCTCGATAGAGGAGGAGATTTACGCTGTTGCGGGAGAGTCTTTGAATTTTACGTAGAATATTCTACATTGAGATCTAAGATGTTAATAGGCGCCTTGTGGCCTCTATAGGTTGAAATACTGTTATACCCCGTATTTCCAGAGTATGTACGTGAGCGCGTACGTATTATAATTTGAGCCTTAAAGTTGGCTAGTTTCGAAATTTGTACACATCACCCGATTAGAGTCGTTTTTCGACGAAACGTTTCCACAGCTTTCGTAGGGAAAATTCCGGCTATGTCATTTATAATTTGTGCGGTATTTTCCGTGAGACGAATCTTTTTGGACCAACGAGAGGCGACACTTGTCACCCTCTGGTGGAAGGAGTGGACGGACGAAAGTGGGAAGGTTGGCACGTTTTTGTGCATTATTTTTGGTCAAGGAGTTGGTAGGATATTTTGGGTAGATGGATAAGGTTGCACGTGGCTTAATCTTGACCTTACAACACTTGCCTAACACTTTGATGTATCTTGGACATTGGTTGGCCTTCACTTGACCTATAAATACCCCTCTAGTTGAAGACTTTCTTCATCAAAAACTTGAGCAATCTAACTAAGTCTCAAAATACTCCTCTCCTTGAGCTTTAGTCCACCACACCCTCCCCTTTGAGAGCCTTGGCGAGAGCCACCTCCTCCCCTTTGAGGTGTTTTGAGTGGTACCCCTAGCCTAGTTGTCTCGTATAAATACCCCCTTTTGTGGTATAGAAATACTCTCAGTATTGTTATAATGCCCAAATACCTTAGCCCAAATACCTTGTAGTATTCCCAGTTACACTTTTACAAAAGCCAGAAAATACTATTATACTTCCTCGATCCAAAAAACGAAACCTAAGTAAATCTTCACCGTAGTTGAAGTCATAAGTAGAAGTTGGTTAGAACTTCTAAGGGTTGGTTGGAGCAGTTGGAGCGCCGGAGTAGGAGCTAAGCGTTGTTCAGGATCGACATATAAACTCGGATAATTTTGGGCTTATCGAGGTAAACATTCTTGACCTTACATTTGTAATTGGAAATTACATGTTGTAGGAGTATATAGTTAAGTATACTATATATAGAACTGAACATAGTTGTGCGGCAATGTCTTTTGACTTAAGCTGAATAATACTTACGACAATGTCTTGCGACTTAAGCTGAATTTAAAGAAGAGAAGCGAGCGTAATTACATAGGGTGTATTACGATAGACTTGTGTAACATTCTTGTGTAGTAGAATTGTACACGTCGGTTAGACGTGTTAACCCCCTGTTGGCTTGGTAGCCGACCTCGATAGAAGGAGGAGATTTCTGTTGTTGCGGGGAGAGTCTTTGTCGAATTTTTACGTAGAATATTCTACGTCGGGATCTAAAGATATTAATAGGCGCTTTGTGGCCTCTATAGGTTGTAGTACTACGTGTGGAGTGATTTGCTTGGTAGAGTGTAGGCCAGCGGTTTGAGGTACTTGGGCGTTTTGCTATTAGTCGATAATCGTCGCGAGGTATGTGAACCTCTTCCTATTTGTTCTAGCATGATATGTGTATAACTATGTAGTACGGTGAGCGTACATATGTTTAATGTATTTGATTGGTTTGAAACATAAAGTGTTATAACGGCTTTATGGGAAGTTGGTTATAACTTTATGTAGGTAAGAAAGTACTTGTGGTTTTTAAGAGGTGGCGATTTGAACTATAAGCTGGTGGCTATGTGATAATAAAGAACTTGAAGTATTTCAAAGATTTTGAATCATTTTGAGAAGAAGTAATACTTGGTTTTGGAAACTTAAGAGTTATACTAGCTTTATGGGAAGTTAGGTATAACGGCTTAAAAATGTTTCTTGATTTGGAAATCGAATGTGTATCGACAAACCAACTGCGGCGTTAATAAAAGGAAATGTTTTGGACAGATTTAGTATTATTAAAACCAGAGAAACTTCCATCTGCATAGAAGCTAAGATGAGACAAAATGACATTTCTAGATCATGGTGCTTAATAAGATTGATTATAAACAAGAATAACCTACTCACTTATAAGACATAGGTTTCTCAAAGCGTTTAAAGGAGAATTATGTTTTAAAGGATTTAAAACTATGAACTACGAAACCTTTTTCTAAAATGAGAAACTTGAGCATTCGAAATTAGGCAAACTTGAACGTTTGGAAAATAAGGTTGTTACTTGATTTTACAAAGGAAAGCATTTTGGTTTACTTAACAATGTTAGTCACTCAAATTTTATACTACGGGTATCGGGTGACCTTTGTAAAAGAAATGGATCTTAAAGGGAATTTAACGGACGTAGTACTTTAAGGTTAAAATCCGGACTTTGACATAAAATGAAAGTACCTTGAGTCGTGTGTAACTTGCTTATGCTTGTTGTTATGAAACTTGACCATGTTACGTGTGATAGCCTTGTTGTGCAAGTACTGTGTTCTACTTGATTACCGGGTCATCCGGGAATGTATTTCACTTGATTACCGGGTCATCCGGGAATGTATTTCACTTGATTACCGGTTCATCCGGGAATGTATATCACTTGACTACCGGTTCATCAGAATGTATTTCATCGACTAGGTTCATCCGGGAATGTATTCCACACGTTTCTATATTGGGTCCATAAGATGGGCCGAGACCAGTTATACGTATCACATGAGTTGGACCTAGACTGCCTGCAGTGAGGAAGGAGTTCCACGGGCAAGAGGGATGACTTTGAGGCGTGAGTCACGACTTGACATGATCGCTTCTATGTTGTGGCGTAGTTTGGTTATCATACATGTCTCTGCTTTATATAGACTATTATGATTTCATTCTGATATTTCTGATTTCACATACTTGGTACTGTTATCGACCTCCTTGGAAGTGCGTTCATCTGCATGAGTAAAAGGTACATGTTTGTCGTTCCCCGATTTTTGGATCACCTTTCAGCGTATTGGGAAGCTCCGTTACTTAGTTTGCTTATATTTTGGTATGTTACCACAGTGCAGTAGATTCTTATACATTCGAGGTATGGCGGGGCCACTGTCCGTCATATTTGTGTAAAAAAATCTTAGAAGTGCATGCTTTATTGTGGGCGGGGTTTGTAAAAAGGATAGCTGTTCGGGTATTTATGTATATATGATGAAGGCAATGTTTTGGTTGCTTTGTTTATTTATCTTTTCTCTTAATTCATGTTCATGTTTTTATTTCCGCTGATTTTCTCGATGTTGTATCACTAGGGTGCGGGGTAAGGCACGATCCACGGGCGAGTTGGTCGTGACAAAAGTGGTATCGAGCGATTAGTCCTCGGAAAGTGTCTGCACCGTGTCTAGTAGAGTCTTGATTATCGGTGTGTTGTGCACCACATCTATAATCGGGAGTGCGAGACATTTAGGATTGGTTTCTATTCTTCTCATTACGAGATCGTGCCTTGAAGTGTGTGATAAATTGGACCCTCAGCGTATTCCTTTCATTTACGATTATGCCTCGCGTAAGGCAACCTTGAGCCCAGATGGGCAAAGCGATCGAGGCTGTTAGTGAATCTGAGGAGAATGCAGCGCGAGCGGTCGAGACAGGCGATGCCAAGCGGCGGGTTTCGCAGCGCCGCTTGGCCAGCGAGTTTAGAGCGCGGCGATGGCTGCTGAGACTCTGATACACGAGCCTCGGTCCCACGGCTGGAGCCGATGAGATAAGTACAAGAGATGGCGATTCTTGGCGGTCGTGGCGAATATGAGATAAATTTGGAATCACGTGATTCCGGCCCAGCGGCACCGTAGTTCACCCCGGCGAGCGGTTTGAGGCTACGGGACTTCACGAGTTGTAGCCCTCCGGTGTTCTATGGATCGAGAGGCGAGGCGACCTCGTGAGTTTATCCGACGCTACGGATCATGAGTGATCGAGCCTCGAGCGAGTCGGTGGTATTGGGTTCGCATCATTGCGTGATCTGCGATTGGTAGTTTGATTCGTGAGGCTGTCGGGAAGAGCATGCACTTCCAGCGATTTGGGGCGAGTTCTCGAGGGCATTTCTTGCACATTTCTTGCCTCCACAGATGAGAGGCTCGGGTAAACAGATTTTTGACATTGAGCGGGGCGGGCGGGCCAGTTAGAAGTACAATGTGAGTTCGACTCATTAGCTCGGTATGTTCCCGTAGTAGCGGATATGGAGGGCAGTACACCGCTACGTCAGGGTGGGCGATTACTTAGCGAGGCTTGCGGGTGTAGCTCTTGGTAGGGCATGGACATTGCCCGCATACAAGCTCATACTAGGATGTGAGGCACGGAGAGGTCGGCGGAATGGCCGAGATCGCGAGAAGAGGGCGAGCAGCGAGGTCCTTTGGTAACTTTGAGCGGACCGCCTCGGCGATCTAGTTATGTACCTCCGCGATCTGCAGTGGTCCTCCGCGATCTTGGTCGTTCGGGGTATTCGGGAGCTGGTCGAGCTCGTGGCTTAGTTCACGAGTTTACGTGAGTGCTAGCGGCCGAGATTCATGTCCCCTCCGCGATGTGGCAAACATCATCGAAATGTCGTCTTTCTTGGTGCTTGCTTCACTGCGGCCGTCGAGGGCCATGTGACGAAGGCGTGCTTATAGGAGAAATGCGGCGGCTTAGCGCGACTCTGCGGATCGATGGCGAGTTCGCCGCGCCCTACGATTATGCGCCTGCGAGGACTTATGATTAGAGTGGAGCGGTAGCTTCAGGTATATCCTTAACCATCTAGAGGCTTGTATGTTTTGATGTTATGTTAATGTGTTAAGTGTTATGTTCGGATAGCTTTGTGCTAAAATGTGATTTAGGAACATGGTTGGGGACAATGGGTAAGCACAGGGTGAGAAAATGATGAACCTTAGAATATTACAGTTGAGACCTTAGATGTAAGGCCGTCTTGAGTACAAGATTTTGCGAGTGATCCTTGTCAGAGTGCATTTTATGCCTAGAATATATTGTGTGATAAGTCTCTGGGTTGGGTAAATGAAAGTGGTATCTTTCATGATGTGATTAGCAAGGTTGTTCGGATCGAAACGAGAGAGTCGGCGTGTGAGCTCGGGTTGAGGGCGTGTTGCGTGTCAACCCGTGGCCGGAATGAGGTGGGGTCGACTCTGGGTGGTCCCGCCAGCGGTAGAGTCACGAGGTGCTAGGCCCAGTTTAGATGACCATCGTATGAGTTCGTGGATATGTTCGACTGAGCGGATCGTGAAGGCGGAAGTGGCCTTAAGGAAGATTGAGGCTAGTAAGATAACCAAGTTGGAGGTGGTGACTCGAGGTTTGGAGAACGAAGTGATGGCGAAGTGTGGTGCGATATCTTGGAAGAGTTCAAGAGTTCGAGAAGAGTCTGACGAGTAAGGGTAGAGGCGAGCATGTATTGCGAGCATAGATATGATCATTTCTTGTAAAGGAGAAGGTCACGAAGGATGTATATTTTAGACCTCGGGAATCGCATGCGATCGGTACCATTTGTTGGGTCGCGGGTGACACTAGAACCTCGCGGCAAAGTGACAAAAGTTTGTGATGTTAGAGGAGTTTCCTCGTGGACTTGGATATAAGTATTTGCGTGCATGTGTTGTTTCGTGACCAGTTGTGGCGTTGGCAACTTATTAGAAGAACTTTATCGTTATCCGTCTTGAGAAGGAACATTCGGGACGAATGTTTCTAAGGAGGGGAGAATGTTATACCCGTATTTCAGTATATGCGTGGCGCGTCGTATTATAATTTGAGCCTTAAAGTTGGCTAGTTTGAAATTTGTACCACGACCGATTAAGTCGTTTTTAAAAGCGTTTCCACGACTTTCGTAGGGAAAATTCCGGCTATGTCATTTATAATTTTTGCGGATTTTTAGAGGCGAAACATTTTGGACCAACGAGAGGCGACACTTGTCACCCTACAATTGGAAGGTGGACGGACGAAAGTGGGAAGGTTGGCACGTTTTTTGTGCATTATTTTTGGTCAAGGAGTTGGTAGGATATTTTGGGTAGATGGATAAGGTTGCACATGGCTTAATCTTGACCTTACACTTGCCTAACACTTGGATGGATCTTGGACATTGGTTGGCCTTCACTTGACCTATAAATACCCCTCTAGTTGAAGACTTTCTTCATCCAAAAACTTGAGCAATCTAACTAAGTCTCAAAATACTCCCTCTCCCTTGAGCTTTCGTCCACCACACCTCCCCTTTGAGAGCCCTTGGCGAGAGCCACCTCCTCCACTTTGAGGTGTTTCTTGGTAGAGTACCCACTGCCTAGTTGTCTCGTATAAATACCCCTTTTGTGGTATAGTAATACTCTCCAAGTATTGTTATAATGCCCAAATACGTTGGCCCAAATACCTTGTTGTATTCCCAGGTTACACTTTTACAAAAGCCGGAAAATACTATTATACTTCCTCGATCCAAGCGAAACCCTAAGTAAATCTTCACGTAGTTGAAGTCATAAGTAGAAGTTGGTTAGAACTTCTAAGGGTTGGTTGGAGCAGTTGGGCGCCGGAGTAGGAGCTAAGCGTTGTTCGGGATCGACATATAAACTCGGAAAATTTTCGGCTAATCGAGGTAAACATTCTTGACATACAGTTGTAATTGGAAATTACATGGTGTAGGAGTATATAGTAAAGAATAATAGATATAGAACTCAACAAAGTAGTGCGGCAATGTCTTTTGACTTAAGCTGAATAATACTTACGACAATGTCTTGCGACTTAAGCTGAATTTAAAGAAGAGAAGCGACTGTAATTACATAGGGTGTATTCTGATGAACTTGTGTAACATTCTTGTGTAGTAGAATTGTACACGTCCGGTTAGGCGTGTTAACCCCTGGTTGGCTTGGTAGCCGACCTCGATAGAGGAGGAGATTTCTGTTGCGGGAGAGTCTTTGTCGAATTTTACGTAGAATATTCTCGTCGGGATCTAAAGATATTAATAGGCGCTTTGTGGCCTCTATAGGTTGTAGTACTACGTGTGGAGTGATTTGCTTGGTAGGAGTGTGGCAAGCGGTTTGAGGTACTTGGGCGTTTTGCTATTAGTCGATAATCGTCGCGAGGTATGTGAACCTCTTCCTATTTGTTCTAGCATGATATGTGTATAACTATGTAGTACGGTGAGCGTACATATGTTTAATGTATTTGATTGGTTTGAAACATAAAGTGTTATAACGGCTTTATGGGAAGTTGGTTATAACGACTTTATGTAGGTAAGAAAGTACTTGTGGTTTTTAAGAGGGCGATTTGAACTATAAGCTGGTGGCTATGTGATAATAAAGAACTTGAAGTATTTCAAAAGATTTTTGAATCATTTTGAGAAGAAGTAATACTTGGTTTTGGAAACTTAAGAGTTATACTAGCTTTATGGGAAGTTAGGTATAACGGCTTAAAAATGTTTCTTGATTTGAATCGAGAATGTGTATCGACAAACCAACTGCGGCGTTAATAAAAGGAAATGTTTTGGACAGATTTAGTATTATTAAAACCGGTAGAAACTTCCATCTGCATAGAAGCTAAGATGAGACAAAATGACATTTCTAGATCATGGCCGCTAATAAGATTGATTATAAACAAGAATAACCTACTCACTTATAAGACATAGGTTTCTCAAGCGTTTAAAGGAGAATTATGTTTTAAAGGATTTAAAACTATGAACTCTGAAACCTTTTTCTAAAATGAGAAACTTGAGCATTGAAATTAGGCAAACTTGAGCGTTTGGAAAATAAGGTTGTTACTTGATTTTACAAAGGAAAGCATTTTGGTTTACTTAACAATGTTAGTCACTCAAATTTTATACTACGTATCGGGTGACCTTTGTAAAAGAAATGGATCTTAAAGGGAATTTAACGGACGTAGTACTTTAAGGTTAAAATCGGACTTTGACATAAAATGAAAGTACCTTGAGTCGTGTGTAACTTGCTTATGCTTGTTGTTATGAAACTTGACCATGTTACGTGTGATAGCCTTGTTGTGCAAATCTTGTGTTCTACTTGATTAGGGTCATCCGGAATGTATTTCACTTGATTCTGGGTCATCAGGAATGTATTTCACTTGATTACGGTTCATCAGGAATGTATATCACTTGACTCCGGTTCATCCGGAATGTATTTCACCGACTACCGGTTCATCCGGAATGTATTCCACGTTTCTATATTGGGTCCATAAGATGGGCGAGACACATTATCGTATCACATGATTTGTACCTAGGCTGGCGGTGAGGAAGAAGTTCCACGGGCGTGAGGATGACTTTGAGGCGTGAGTCACGACTTGACATATCGCTTCTATGTTGTGAATCGTAGTTTGGTTATCATACATGTCTCTGCTTTATATAGACTATTATGATTTCATTCTGATATTTCTGATTTCACATACTTGGTACTGTTATCGACCTCCTTGAAGTGCGTTCATCCGCAGTAAAAGGTACATCGGTGTCGATCCTCGCTTTTAGGATCACCTTTCGTATTGGGAAGCTCCGTTCCTTGGAGGCTTATCTTTTGGTATGTTACCACAGTGCATGGATTCTTATACATTGGGGTATGGCGGGCCACTGTCCGTCATAGCCATTGTAAAAAAATCTTAGAAGTGCATGCATTTGTTGTGGCGGGGTTTGTAAAAGGATAAGCTGTTGGGTATTTATGTATATATGATGAAGGCAATTGTTTTGGTTGGGTATTTATTTATCTTTTCTCTTAATTCATGTTCATGTTTTTATTTCCGCTGATTTTCTCGATGTTGTATCACTAGGGTGCAGGGTAAGGCACGATCCACGGGCGGGTTGGTCGTGACAAATACTACGTGTGGCGTGGTCTACTTGGCTTAGGAGTAGCCAAGCGGTTTGGGGGTACTTGGGCGTTTTGCTATTAGTCGATAATCGTCGCGAGGTATGTGAACCTCTTCTTATCTGTTCTAGCATGATAGGTGTATAACTATGTAGTACGGTAGACGTACATGTGTTAAATGTATTTGATTGTTTTTAAACATAAAGTGTTATAACAGCTCTATGTAAATGAGAAATGCTTTGTGATAACTGATTTGACTTATAACCAACTTGATATGTGATAATAAAGAACCTTGAAGTATTCTAAAAGATTAAGAAACTTTTTTTGAAAGAAGTGTATACTTGGTTTGAAAACATAAGAGTTATACCAGCTTTATGAGAAGTTAGGTGTAACGTCTTAAGAGAGATAAAAAGAATGGTTTAATGGTTTAGAAGCTAAGAGACTTATTCTTAAAAGATAAGAGACTTGACTTAATATGGATGTTTGTGTGAAACCTCATTCGTGAGTAATGAGTACAGTTTTGAAAGGAATAATGTTTTACTGATTTCGGAAATCAGAATGTGTATCGACAAACCACTGCAGCGTTAATAAAGGAAAATGTATTGAATAATTAAGTATTAGTAAAACCAGTAGAAACCTCCATCTGCATAGAAGCTAAGATGAGACAAAATGATATTACATTTTCTAGATCATGGCTGCTTAATAAGATTGATTATGAACAAGAATAACCTACTCGCCTATGGCATATGTTACTCAATTGTTTTAAAAGAGATTAAGACATTGAACTATGAAACTTTTCAAAAAAGAGACTTGCGTAATTAAAATTAGGCAAACTGGAACTTTAGGGAAAAGAAAGGCATTGTGTTGTCTTAAAATTGTTTAAAGCATAAGGTGTTATAACAGCTTTATGGGAAGTTGGTGATAACGACCTTATGAAAACAAAAGAAAGGTTTTATCATTGGTTTTAATGTGGTAACTTGTCTTAAAAAAAAAGAAAGCATGGAAGTTGTTTTGGTTTACTTAAAAGATATAAGTCACTCTATTTTTATACTACGGGTATCGGGTGACTTTTATAAAAGGAATAAATCTCTTTAGAAGGAATTTAACGTACGTAGTACTTTAGGGTTAAAACCCGAACTTGGGCATAAAATGAAAGTACTTCGAGTTGTGTATAAACTTGCCTATGCTTGTTGTTGTGAAACTTGTCTATGCTTGTTGTTGTGAAACTTGCCTATGCTTGTTGTTGTGAAACTTGCCTATGCTTGTTGTGATAGCCTTTGTTGTGCAAGAATTGTGTTTCTATACTACCGGCGTCTCGATGGAGTCGGTTGACTTGTTGAGAATTTACTTGGGCGTGACCGCGGTGGCGGATAAATTCCACGTGCGTTCGCTGATAGTGTTACTTTTGTTAATCGCTTTGGACATATCGACACGATCGTAGCGCGCGGGTATGCTTCCACTTTGATTACCGCCTTGTTGTCTTATTGTTTCCCTTTGGACATCTTGACACGATCGTAGCGCGGGTATGCTTCCATTTGGAATCTTTGTCTTATTGTTTCCACTTTGGACATCTCGACCACGATCGTGGCGCGCGGGTATGCTTCCATTTGGAATGTTGTCTTATTTGTTCCCTTTGGACATACCGACACGATGCGTAGCGCAGGTATGCTCCCATTTGGATTGATGTCTTGTTGTTATCATATCATAGGCTGCGGATGAGAAGGTACTCATGGCGGGATTGATGTTGTGGGCGTGAGACCACGAATTGATATAATTATGTGTGTGTCTTGTAGTTTGGTTATCATACTTGTCTCACCTTTTATAGGCTAGTATGATTTCATTTCTGATATTTCTGATTTCACATACTTGGTACTGTTATCGACCTCGCCTTGAAGTGCGTTCATCTGCATGGTAGAAATCATCATTTGTCGATCCGCGTTTAGGATCTCATTTCAGCGTTTTGGGAAGCTCCGTTTCGTCGGAGGCTTATCTTTGGTATGTTACCACAGTGTAAGTTCTTGAGCGTTCGGGGTATGGCGGGGCCACTGTCGTCATAGTTGTTGTATAAATCTTAGAAGTGCAGCCTTTGTTGTAGGCGGGGTTTGTAAAAAGGATAAGCGTCGGGAATTTATGTATATATGATGAAGGCAAGCTATTTTGGTTGCTTTGTTTATTTATCTTGTCTCTTAATTCATGTTCATGTTTTTATTTCCGCTGATTTTCTCGATGTTGTATCACTAGGGTGCGGGGTAAGGCACGATCCACGGGCAGGTTGGTCGTGACAAAAGTGGTATCGAGCGATTAATCCTCGGAAAGTGTCTCTGACCGTGTCTAGTAGAGTCTTGATTATCGGTGTGTTGTGCACCACATCGATAATCGAGAGGCTATAGGACATTTAGGATTGGTTTCCATTCTTCTCATTCCGAGATCGTGCCTTAGAGCATGTTGTAAGTTGAACCCTCCGGCGTATCTCGTTTTTACGATTATGCCTCGCGCAAGGCAACCGGGCCCGAAGGGCAAAGCGGCGAAGGGAGATACGAGTAGAAGCGTGGCGATCTACAGAGACCACAAGATGCACGAGCCTCGGCCTACAGTGAGGCGGAGAAGATGGGTTACAAGAGATGGCCCGATTAATGGCGAGGTTGTGGCGAACTTGAGGATAATGGGCCTTGGCGATTCGATCCAGTAGCACCGTAATTCAACCCCGAGCGATTTGAGACTACGGGATTTTCTCGAGTGTAACCGCGAGTTTTATGGGTCGAGGCACGAGGATGATCCGAGGAGTTCATCCGGCGATTCTGACGGATCGTGAAGTGATCGAGGCATCGGAGACCGAGTCGGTGGTCTAGGTTCGCATCGTTTGCGTGATACCACGGATCGATTGGTTTGATTCGTGGGAGTCATCGGGAGAGAATGCACTTCCGGCTTTGTGGGACGAGTTCTCAAAGGCATTTCTTGCACACTTCTTTCCGCCACAGATGAGGAGGGCTCAGGCCGACAGATTTTTGGTGTTGCGGCAGAACGGGCGTGCGGTGCGGGAGTACAATGTGGAGTTCGACTCATTGGCCAGACGCGTCCGCATTAGTAGCTAGTATGGAGGATCGAGTCCACCGATATGTTCTGAGGCTCGATGATTACCTAGCGAGAGAGTTGTTGGTGTAGCTCTTCAACGGGCATGGACATTGCCGCGCACGAGCTTATGCACTTGGAGGTGAGGCGGAGAAATCGACGGAATGACCAAAGTCGGCGAAGAGGGCGAGCTGCAGGTCCTGGTGATTTTGAGCGCACCGCCTCGGCGAACTAGTTATGCGCCTCGCGATCTGAGTGGTCTCTACAATCTTGAGCGTCGAGTTTTGAGGCAGTCGGGGCTCGAGGTTCAGATTTTCGGAGAAGCGGGGTGTTAACGGTGAAGCCACCCTACCTCGTTGTGACGGCTGTGGTAGACTCGCGGTGGGAGTGTCGTGCTAGTCCGGAGTTTGTTTTACATGCGGCAGCAGGCCATTTAGGGAGAAACTGTCCCGACCGAGGTAGCTGGTAGGATAGCCTGACTCTGAGATCGATTGCGGGTTCTTCACCTTCTGACTAGGCGGGATGTTCATACACGGCGAGCCCGGTAGAGGTCGCGGTGGAAGTTCGATTTTAACGGTCCTTTGAACCGCCTATTTTTAGGTATATCCTTAACCCTCTAGAGACTTATATGTATTGATGTTATGATAATGTGTTAAGTGTTATGTTCGGATAGCTTTGTGCTAAAACGTGATGTAGAACACAGTTAGTGAGAAGGGTAAGCTTGGGGGTGAGAAAATGATGAACCTTAGAATATTCTGATTGAGACCTTAGATGTAAGTCCGTCTTGAGTACAGTTTTGTAAGTGATCCTTGTCGGAGCGCATTTTATGCCTAGAACGTTTCGTGTGATAAAGTCCCTGGGTAGTGTGCAATGGAAGTGGTAGCTTTCATGACCTGTAGAGGTAAGATTGTTCCGGATCGGGGAACAAGGCGTGATGCGTTAAGTGGGTCGGGTTGGGGCCATGATGAGGCCAACCGCGGCTGTTCGAGGTAGGTCGGCTCTGGGTGGTCGCGCCAGTGGTAGGGTCACGAGGGTGTTAGGCCCAGGTTTAGATGACCATCGTATGACTTCGTGGATATGTTCGACCATAAGCGGATCGTGAAGGCCGGGAATGGCCTTAAGGAAGATTGAGGCTAGTAAGATAACCAAGTTGGAGGTGGTGACTCCAAGGTTTGGAGAACTGAAGCGAGGACTGAAGTGTGGTACGTATACTAGAAGAGTTCAAGTGTTCGAGAAGAGTACGACGAGTAAGGGTAGAGCGAGCATGTATTGCGAGCATAGATATGATCATTTCTTGTGAAGGGAGAAGGTGCGAAGGATGTATATTTTAGACCTCGTGGATCGCATTCATCAGGTACCATTTGTTGGGTCGCGGAGTGACACTAGAACCTCGCGGCAAAGTGACAAAAGTTTGTGATGTTAGAGGTGTTTCCTCGTGGACTTGGGTGTAAGTATTTGCGCGGGTGTTTCTGTGGCCAGGTGTGGCAGGATTGTTCTCGTAAGTATAGTAGTGAAGACTATCTTTGGCGCATGTTTGTTTGAGGCTTAGAAGGAACATTGGGACGAATGTTTCTAAGGAGGAGAATGTTATACCGTATTTCCACGAGTATATGCGTGAGGCGCACGTATATTAATTTGAGCCTTAAAGTAAGCATAGTTTCGAAATTTGTACACAAGTGCCAAAAGAGTCGTTTTTGACGAAACGTTTCCATGACTTTCGTAGGAAAATTAGGCTATGTCATTTATAATTTTTGCGGATTTTTCGAGAGGCGAAATATTTTGGACCAACGGGAGGGTGACACTTGTCACCCAGTGGACGGTTTGGTTGAGCTCCCTTTGGCACGTTTTTCATGTTTCTTGCCTTAAACATTTGGGCAATGTTTGGCTAGATATTTTGTGTAGTAGATGAGAAAGTGGGGCCCACAAACACTTGTCCAAATCCTAGCCCTACACTTGCCTAACACTTGTCTTCATCTTGGCCATTGGTTGGCCATTGCTTGACCTATAAATACCCCCCTTAGTTGATGAACTTCTTCATCCAAAATGCATTCTCCAAGTCTCAAAATCCCTCCCCTTAAGTGTAGCATTCGGCCAAGTCCTCCCCTTTGTTGGGCCTTGTGGCGAGAGCCTACCCCTAGCCTAGTTGTTTCGTATAATACCCTTGTTGTGGTATAGAAATACTCTCCTAGTATTGTTATAATGCCCAAATACCTTGGCCTAAATACCTTGTAGTATTCCCAAGGTTACCTCTATACAAAAAGCCCATAAATACTAGTATACTTTCCTTTAGCCACTAAACGAAACCCTTTGGAAAAATCTTCACCCGTAGTTGAAGTTATAAGTAGAAGTTGGTTAGAACTTCTAAGGGTTGGTTGGAGGCGGGTCGGGCCTTGCGGAGTAGGAGCTAAACCTTGCTCAGGATCGACATATAAACTCGGATAATTTTGGGCTTATCGAGGTAAACATTCCTAACCTTCTGTTGTAATTGGAAATTACATGTTGTAGGAGTATATAGTTAAGTATACTATATATAGAACTGAATAATACTTACGACAATGTCTTGCGACTTAAGCCTGAATTTAAAGAAGAGAACTGAACTATAATTACATAGGGTGTATTCTGATGAGACTTGTGTAGCATTCGTGTAGTAGAATTGTACACGTCCGGTTAGGCGTGTTAACCCCAGTTGGCTTGGTAGCGGCCTCGATAGAGGAGGAGATTTCTGTTGTTGCGGGGAGAGTCTTCGAATTTTCTGTAGAATATTCTACATTGAGATCTAAGATGTTAATAGGCGCCTTGTGGCCTCTATAGGTTGAAATACTACGTGTGGCGTGGTCTACTTGGCTTAAGGAGTAGCCGACGGTTTGGGGTACTTGGAGCGTTTTGCTATTAGTCGATAATCGTCGCGAGGTATGTGAACCTCTTCTTATCTGTTCTAGCATGATAGGTGTATAACTATGTAGTACGGTAGACGTACATGTGTTAAATGTATTTGATTGTTTTTAAACATAAAGTGTTATAACAGCTCTATGTAAATGATAAATGCTTTGTGATAACTGATTTGACTTATAACCAACTTGATATGTGATAATAAAGAACCTTGAAGTATTCTAAAAGATTAAGAAACTTTTTTTGAAAGAAGTGTATACTTGGTTTGAAAACATAAGAGTTATACCAGCTTTATGAGAAGTTAGGTGTAACGTCTTAAGAGAGATAAAAAGAATGGTTTAATGGTTTAGAAGTTAAGAGACTTATTCTTAAAAGATAAGAGACTTGACTTAATATGGATGTTTGTGTGAAACCTCATTCGTGAGTAATGAGTACTGTTTTGAAAGGAATAATGTTTCTTGATTTGAAATCGTAATGTGTATCGACAAACCACTGCAGCGTTAATAAAGGAAAATGTATTGAATAATTAAGTATTAGTAAAACCAGTAGAAACCTTCATCTGCATAGAAGCTAAGATGAGACAAAATGATATTACATTTTCTAGATCATGGCTGCTTAATAAGATTGATTATGAACAAGAATAACCTACTACTTTATGGCATATGTTACTCAATTGTTTTAAAAGAGATTAAGACATTGAACTATGAAACTTTTCAAAAAAGAGACTTGCGTAATTAAAATTAGGCAAACTGGAACTTTAGGGAAAAGAAAGGCATTGTGTTGTCTTAAAATGGTTTAAAGCATAAGGTGTTATAACAGCTTTATGGGAAGTTGGTTATAACGACCTTATGAAAACAAAAGAAAGGTTTTATCATTGGTTTTAATGTGGTAACTTGTCTTAAAAAAAAAGAAAGTATGGAAGTTGTTTTGGTTTACTTAAAAGATATAAGTCACTCTATTTTTATACTACGGGTATCGGGTGACTTTTATAAAAGGAATAAATCTCTTTAGAAGGAATTTAACGTACGTAGTACTTTGAGTTAAAACCGAACTTGGGCATAAAATGAAAGTACTTCGAGTTGTGTATAAACTTGCCTATGCTTGTTGTTGTGAAACTTGCCTATGCTTGTTGTTGTGAAACTTGCCTATGCTTGTTGTTGTGAAACTTGCCTATGCTTGTTGTGATAGCCTTTGTTGTGCAAGAATTGTGTTTCTATACTACCGCGTCTCTCGATGGAGGGTCGGTTGACTTGTTGAGAATTTACTTGGACGTGACCGGCAGTGACGGATAAATTCCGCAGATGCGTTCTCGTTGATAGTGTTACTTTGTTAATCGTCGCTTTGGACATCTCGACACGATCGTAGCGCGCGGGTATGCTTCCACTTTGATTACCGCCTTGTTGTCTTATTGTTTCCCTTTGGACATCGACACGATCGTAGCGCGCGGGTATGCTTCCATTTGGAATCTTTGTCTTATTGTTTCCCTTTGGACATCACCGCGATCGTGCGCGCGGGTATGCTTCCATTTGGAATGTTGTCTTATTTGTTCCTTTGGACATCTGACACGATGCGTAAGCGCGGGTATGCTCCCATTTGGATTGCTGTCTTGTTGTTATCATATCATAGGCCGCGGTGAGAAAGGTACTCGCGGGCGGGATTGATGTTGTGGCGTGAGACCGAATTGATATAATCATTATGTGTGTATCTGTAGTTTGGTTATCATACTTGTCTCCGCTTTTATAGTCTAGTATGATTTCATTCTGATATTTCTGATTTCACATACTTGGTACTGTTATCGACCTCGCCCGAAGTGCGTTCATCTGCGGTAGAAATCGTCATTATCGATCCGCGTTTAGGATCTCATTTCTTCGTTTTGGGAAGCTCGTTTTCGGAGGCTTATCTTTGGTATGTTACCACAGTCCGTAAGTTCTTGAACGTTCGAGGGTATGGCGGGGCCTGTCCGTCATAGTTGTTGTATAAATCTTAAGTGCATGCCTTTGTTGTGGGCAGGGTTTGTAAAAAGGATAACTGTTCGGGTATTTATGTATATATGATGAAGGCAACTGTTTTGGTTGGCCTGTTTATTTATCTTGTCTCTTAATTCATGTTCGTGTTTTTATTTCCGCTGATTTTCTCTGATGTTGTATCACTAGGGTGCCCGGGGTAAGGCACCAGTCACGGGCCCGGGTTCGGGTCGTGACAATAATAAGAATCTTGAAGTATTTCAAAAGAATACTGAATCATTTTTAACAGAAGAGTAATACTTGGTTTTAAAACTTAAGAGTTATACTAGCTTTATGGGAAGTTAGGTATAACGGCTTAAGAAAGATAAAAAGAATGGTTTATGTTATACCCCGTATTTTCAGAGTATGTACGTAAGGACGTACGTAGAAAAATTTGAACTTGAGAATAAGCTTGGCCGATTTATTTTTGTGCACAACACCCGGTTAGAGTCGTTTTTAAATGAACGTTTTCACTTTCGTAGGAAAAATTCGGCTATGTCATTTTTAATTTTGCGGATTTTTCCGAGAGGCGAAACATTTTGGACCAACAGAGGCGCCACTTGGCACCCTCTCATTGGAGCACGTTGTGGGCGGTTCAAGTGGACGAAATGGCCATTGTTTGGTCAAGGGGTTGGTAGGATATTTTGTGGTAGATGGATAAGGTGCACTTGGCAAGATCTTGGCCCTACACTTGCCTTGCACTTGGCAAGATCTTGGCCATTGGTTGGCCTTTGCTAGACCTATAAATATCCCCCCTCTTTGATGACTTCTTCATCCATTCTACAAATCTCTAAGTGTTAAAAATCCTCCCCCTCTCTTAGTAGTGTTCTCGTCCAACACCATCCCCTCCCTTGGCGAGAGCCCTCCCCTCCTTATAGTGTGGCCGGGTACTCCCCAGCCTAGTTGTCTCGTATAAAACACCCCCCCTCTTGGTAGAAATACTCTCAAAAGTATTGTTATAATGCCCAAATTACCTTAGCCATATACCTTGTAGTATTCTAAGGTTATACCTTTACAAAATCCCGCTTATACTATTATACTTCCCGTCACCACAAAACCGAACCCTAAGTAAATCTTCACGTAGTTGAAGTTATAAGTAGAAGTTGGTTAGAACTTCTAAGTGTTGTTTGGAGGCGGGTCGGAGCCATGAGTAGGAGCTAAACCTTGCTCGGGATCGACATTTAAACTCGGATAATTATGGGCTTATCGAGGTAAATATCTTGTCCTCTATTGTAATTGGAGATTACATGATTGTTAGACTATATAGTTGAAGTATACTATATATAGAACTGAACGTTGTTATCGGCAATGTCTTTTGACTTAAGCTGAATAATAAGAAACTTTTCGAAGAAAATCTTGAATGTATTTACATAGTGTATTCTGATGACTTGTGTAGCTTTTACGTGAGGTAGAATTGTGCACGTCAGGTTAGATGTATGAACCCCCTGGTTGGCTTGATGGCGGCCCGATAGAAAGAGGAGATTTCTGTGTTGCGGGGAGAGTCTTCTGAATTTTACGTAGAATGTTCTACTGAAGGGATCTAAATGTTAATAAGCGCCTTGTGGCCTTATAGGTTGAAGTACTACGTATGGCGCGATCTACTTGGCTTAAGGAGTAGCCGGCGGTTGGAGGTACTTGAGCGTTTTGCTATTAGTCGATACTCGTCGCGAGGTATGTGAACCTCTTCCTATCTCTTCTAGCATGATATGTGTGAACTATGTAATGCGGTGAGCGTCACGTGTGCTAAATGTATTTGATTGGTTTAAAACATAAAGTGTTATAACGGCTTTATGGGAAGTTGGTTATAACGACTTTATGTTGGTAAGAAAATACTTGTGGTTTTTAAAAGGTAAGCGATTTGAACTATAAGCGGCTTGTTATGTGTTAATAAAGAACTTGAAGTAATACTTGGTTTTGAAAACTTAAGAGTTATACTAGCTTTATGGGAAGTTAGGTATAACGGCTTAAGAATGTTTCTTGATTTGAAATCAGTGTGTATCGACAAACCACTGCAGCGTTAATAAAAGGAAATGTTTTGACAGATTAAGTATTATTAAAACCAGTAGAAACTTCCATCTGCATAGAAGCTAAGATGAGACAAAATGATATTTCCTAGGTCATGGCTGCTGTAATAAGATTGTTATAAACAAGAATATCCTACTCACATATAAGGCTTATGTTTCTCAGATGGTTTAAAAGAGAATTATATTCTTAAATAAATAAGGCTAGGAACTACGAAACCTTTCTAAAATAAGAACCGTGAACATTTGAAATTAGGCAAACTTGGACGTTTGGAAAATAATGTTGTTACTTGATTTTACAAAGGTAAGTGTTTTGATTTACTTCAAAAGATAATCACTCTATTTTCATATACTACGGGTATTGTGTGGTTTTTGTGAAGTAACATATCTTTAAAGAGTTATTGTATAAAGTACTTTGGGGATAAAAACCCGATCTCGTTAATCATATAGTAGAAGGTACCTTATGTGTGAATAACTTGATTGTATTGGTTTGTGATAGCCTTGTAATACCTTCGTGTTGATTTGATAAGTAATCATATTAGGATGCTACGTGTGTTAGTATTCTGTGATGTTTGTGTAAAGGGATTTTCCCTTGATTGTGCTTATGCTGTTTAAACGATAAACTGTTATGTTGGTATTTATACCACTCACCGTGTTTCCGGGGGTTAAGTCGCCTCCGTCTGGGGTAGACTCAGTGATGCAGGACCATGATTCGAGAATACCTCATGCGGGTCCCGGGGGCCTATGCGGAGCTACGAGAGTTCCAGGTTAGTGTGCGGCCTTTATGGTCATGCGGTCTATGTGGCCATGCGGACTGCGAGTCCAGGACGATGCCGGGGAGTAGCTACCCTCGATGCGGGGTTATACCTCATGCGGGCCTATGAGACTGGCCTATGCGGAGCTGCGGGGAGTTCCAGGGCTAGACGCGCACATTTGATATTGCGGGCGAGCGACCAGCTTTGATCATGTGACGGTCTAGACAGATATCATGATACAGTTTATGACCTTGTTAGTACTGTGGGTGTTAGTAGTCGGCTATGCCTTCGTACTTACCCTGTACTGTTTTACTTGGACACAGGTGGGACCTGCTGTTCATGTGTATTCCTTGGTGCTTTTCTATCATTGACTGCCGGCAGTGAGGAAGGTATTCCACGGGCATGATTGATGTTGTGGGCGTGAGACCCATTGTTATATTGGAGTGATGACTTTGAGGGCGTGAGTCCCTGACTAGACATATTCGCTTATTTATTGTGAATCGTAGTTTGGTTATCATACATGTCTCTGCTTTATAGACTATTATGATTTCATTTACGATATTTTCGATTTCACATACTTGGTACATTGTCTTGACCTCCGGGGCTGCGTTCATCTGCGCAGTAAAGGTACACCGATCGTTGATCCTCGCTCTTAGGGTCACGATTCGGCGTTTGGGAAGCTCCGTTCCTCGGAGGCTTATCTTCGTATAGTCCCTGTTGTTGTAGGTGCTTACATTCGTGGGTATGGCCCCTGTCCCATCGTTGTTGTCATATCATTCGTAGAGTGCAGAAATCTTGTTGTGGGCAGGGTTTGTAAAGAAAGGATTAAACTGTTCATTTTGAAAGAGTTGTTATTATTATTTATGCCGAAAGACAACTTTCTTCAGATATCTGTGTCTCAATTTATACTGTTTCATATCTTGGTTATTTTATATTCCGCTGATTACTCTGATGTATGACTCTTTGGGGTGCGGGTAAGGCACGATCCACGGGCCGAACGAATTCGTGTGATTTATTAATTTTAGAAGTTAAGAGACTTGATCTTAAAAGATAAGAGACTTGACTTAAAGGAATTAATATGAATTTTGTTAATAAGTGTGAAACCTCATTCGGAAATCAGAATAAGTATCGAACAAAACATTGCAGCGCTAATAAAAGGAAATGTACTGAATAATTAAGTATTATTAAAACCAGTAGAAACCTCCATATGCATAGAAGCTAAGATGAGACAAAATGATATTACATTTCCTAGATCATGGCTGCTTTAATAAGATTGTTATAAACAAGGATAACCTACTCACATATAAGGCATATGTTTCTCAAATCGTTTTAAAGGAGAATTATATCATTAAGTGATTAAAACTATGAACTACGAAACCTTTCGAAAATGAGAAACTTGAGCATTTGAAATTAGGCAAACTTGAACGTTTGGAAAATAATGTTGTTAATTGATTTTACAAAAGGAAGTGTTTTGGTTTACTTAAAAAGATAGTCACTCTATTTTAATACTACGGGTATTGTGTGACTTTTGAAACAGATCTTTTAAAGAGTTAATGTATGAAGTACTTTGGGGATAAAAACCCGAAAGTGTTAACATAAAGTAGAAAGTACCTTGCGTGAATAACTTGATTGTGTTGGTTTGTGATAGCCTTGTAATAATTTCTTGTTGATTTGATAAGTAAACATGTTAGGATGCTACGTGTGTTAGTATCTGGTGATGTTTGTGTAAAGGGGTTTCCCTTGTTGTGCTTATGTTGTTTAATGATAAGTTGTTATGTTATTATATCACATACCCCCTTGACTTGTTATACCGAGGGCTTGCCACCCTTGATGCGGGTCTATACGGCCTATGCGGTCTATGTGACTATGCAGAGCAGCGGTATGCTCCAGGATTGATCATTCCGGGTGTTTTATCCCGATGCGGGGGATGCCCTATGCGGTCTGTGTGACTATGCGGTCTATTGAGACTTTGCGGATTGCGGGAGTCCAGGAGGGTACCGGGGTTAGCTACCCCCGATGCGGGTCTATACGACCTATGCGGGTCTATGTGTGACCTATGCGGGCTGCGGGAAGTCCAGGATTAGGCACGCATAATGATACTATGGGCGATCGGCCTTGCTTCGATCATTAGCGGCCTAGAAAAGACCAGTTACAGTATATCTATTTCACTCTTGTTTATGTTGTGGGCGTAAGACCCATAGTTATAATTGAGTGATGACTTTGATGGCGTGAGTCTCTGACTTGACATGACTGCTTATTTATTGTGAACTATAGTTTGGTTATCATACATGTCTCCTGCTTTATATAAACTACTATGATTTCATTTACAGTATTTTCAGTTTCACATACTTGGTACCTGTTGAGTTGACCTCCTTCGGGGGGCTGCGTTCATGCCGCAGGTAGAGGTACACCAGTCGTTGATCCTCGCTCTTAGGGTCACAGTTCAGCGTTTGGGGAGCTCCGTTTCTCCGGAGGATTATCGGTGGTATAGTCCCCTGTCGTAGTAGGTACTTACATTCAGGGGTATGGCGGGGCCCTGTCCCGCCATTGTTGTCGTATCATTCTTAGAGGTCAGTAGTACTGTTGTGGGCAGAATTGTAAAAAGGGATGTAACTGTTCTAGTTGATATATATATATATGCCGCAAGGCAAGTTTTTCTCAGATAACTGTTTTTCACTTCACTTTATTCGTGTCTTGTTTTATATTCCGCTAATTACTCTGATGTATGGCTACTTGGGTGCCCGGGGTAAGGCACCAGTCACGGGCCCGGGTTCGGGTCGTGACAAAAGTGGTATCAGAGCAGTTAATCCTCGGAAACTATCTACAGACCGTATCTAGTAGAGTCTTGATTATCGGTATGTTGTGCATCATACCAATAATCAGGAGGCTATAGGATATTTAGGATTGGTTTCCATTCTTCTCACTCAGAGATCGTGCCTTAGAGTTGTGTTATAAGTTGGACCCCTCTAACGTATTTCTTTCCACCTTACGCTATGCCTCGCGTAAAGGCAACCCGAAGAGGGCAAGGCAGCCGAGGGAGCTGCGAGTTGAGTACAGAGGGTTACGAGGGCGCAGGCCCAATCATCACCTGGGGTGGTGCTTCATTCGGGGAGTTCTGCGACGTCACCAGCCCCAGCAGAGTTTAGCACGGCGGCAGCAATTCCCACTGCGGCCATGATGTATGAGCCTTCAGTTCCACGACCAGGAACAAAGAATATGGATTAAAAGGAATGGACCTGTTACTAGCTAGGATTTTAGCAACCAGAGAATATAGAGTGCACCGATATATCACGGGTCTTGATGACTATCTAAAGAAAGGATGTGCAAGAGTAGCTCTTCAGTCAGGCTTGAGCATGGCCTGCGTACGGGCTTATGCACAGCAGGCCGAGAAACGTAGGGATCAACGGGTTAACCAAAATCAGCAGAAGAGGGCCAGATCGGCAGGGTCCTTTGGTAACTTTCGAGGCGAATCGCCTCGGCAGATCGATATGCGCCCGCCCGAGCAGTGGTCCTCCACGGGGTTCGGATGTTCGAGTATTTAGGAGTTGGTCGAGAACTCCGTGGTTTCGTTCACGATTTACATAGGTTCTAGCCGGCCCGATTCGATTTTCCCGGTGTTAGCGATGTGCACGCCATCGGGAATGTCGTCTTTTGTTGGAGCTTGTTATACTTACACGGCGGGGCCATTTTGCAGGAATTGTCCGACTAAAGGTGGCGCGGATGTAGAGACTCACTTCAGGATCGGTGGCTAGTTAATCACCTTCCCTATGCTTCTACAGGCGTGATTGATTAGAACGACAAAGGGAAGTGAAGCGGTAGATACATGTATATCCTTGAACCCTCTAGAGATTGTAGGTGTGATAAGATAAGCGTATCTTAAGTGTTATGTTCAGATAACATAAGAGTTAATTGGGATTAGAAATCATGGTTAGTTAAGGGTAAGATTGGGGCAGAAAGTGTGAGCCTTAGAGTTTTATACATAGAGACCTTAGAGGTAAGGCCATCTCGAGTAAAAGATGTATTTTTTTTATGTGTTTGACACTTATCGGAGTGCATAGTGCACGTGAGATATAGTTGTATAATAAGTCCCTGAGTAGTGTGGAATGAAAGAGGGTAGTTGAACTAAGAAGACCACTAGGTTTCGTGACTTGATTAGTGAGATCGTTCGGATCGGAACAAGAGTTTTTGCGATGGCGAAGTGGGTTGAGGATCGATCGCGGTCAACCCGCGACTGTTTGTGGTGGGGTCGGTTCGGTGGTCCTCCGGTGGTAGGTCACGAGGGTGTTAGGCCCAAGTTTAGTAAACCAGACTGAGTTCGTGGACGCGTTCGACCCGATGGTCGGGCGATGAGGTCAGCCCATCTTGTCCTTCAGGTTATGCGAGATGTTTTTATCAGGAAGGTTGTAAGGCTGCACGAGGCGCCTACTTTCACCTTATGATAGACAGCGAAGCCCAGGTTGTGGCTATTTCGTTTCCTAAGTTTTACCAGCGGGGTTGAGGAACTCGGTGAGTCTCGATGTCGCATTCACCCGGGCTGTGTTTGGATTTGAGGTAGCTCTGAGGATTGTTGCCTCCTGTTGAGGGAGTTCTTTCATAACTACCATTTCAGTATTCGGATATCGCCTTACGAAGCCTCGTAGGGGCGGAAGTGTAAGTTGCCGGTCGATTGGTTCGATGTTGGCAAAGTTCAGATAGTGGGTTCATACTTGTTTCGGCAGGATGGGGATAGGGTGAAGCCTATCCAGGAGAGGTTATCAACAGCTCAGAATCAACAGAAGTCGTACGGATGATCGGCGACGCTTGGAGTTCAGGTTGACGGTGGGTCTTCTTGAAGGTACCACCCCGGAAGGGTGTGACGAGATTCGGAAAACAGAGGAAACTTAGCCCGAGTTACTTTGGGCCTTTTCAGGTCATGTGAAGAGTAGGCCAGGTTGCCTATATGTTAGCTTTTGCCGTCCGACTTAGGAGGCAGTATGTCCGGTCCTTCATGTTGTTAGGTTCGGAAAAGTATCGGAGATCCATCCAGAGTATTCCCGGTTATGATGATCAAGTTGGAGGTAGTAACCCAGAGATTTTTGAAATTGATGCAGTAACAGAAATGTGGTAAGTTATGAGAAGGAGTTCGTGTGTACGAGAAGGGTACGACGAGTAAGGGAAGAAGCGAGCATGTGTTAAGAACATAGATGTGATCTTTTCTTTTGTAAAGTGAAGGTGCGAGGGGAGTACCTTTTAGCCCTTGGGTGAGAGTTTTTGTGATATTAGAGGTAATTCCTCGTGGACTTGGATGTCAGTATTTGCGCGGGTGTTTTCTGTGGCCATGTGTGGCATTTGCAAGCTTGTTAAGCTATGAGGAACTTCATCGTTATCCGTCTTGAGAAGGAACATTCGAGACGAATGTTTCTAAGGAGGGGAGAATGTTATACCCCGTATTTCTAGAGTATGTACGTGAGGACGTACGTAGGAAAATTTAAGCCTTAAAGTTAGGCAAGGTTCGAATTTTGTTCACAACCCCCGATTAGAATCGTTTTTCGACGAAACGTTTTACACAACTTGCGAAGGGAAAATTCCGGCTATGTCATTTAGTATTTTTGCGGATTTTTCCGAGAGACGAAATATTTTGGACCAACAAGAGGGCGACACTTGGCACCTCTAATGGTGGACTTATGGGCGCAAGTTGGACGAAAGGGAGAGTGGGAGTAGGTAGGATATTTTGTGATATTTGTGTGGTAGATGGATAAGGTACATGGATGATTCTTGACCTACACTTGCCTTGCACTTGGCATGATCTTGGCCATTGGTTGGCCATTGCTTGACCTATAAATACCCCCCCCCCCCTTTGAAGACTTCTTCATCCACAAAAATCCCTAAGTCTTGAAAACCTTTCCCCCTCTCTTGTAGTGGTTCGTCCAAACCTCCCCTCCTTTGAGTAGGCCTTTGGCGAGTACACCCTCCTAGTAGCCTTGGCCGAGTACCCCACTTGCCTAGTTGTTCTTGTAAAATACTACCCCCCTCTTGTTAGAAATACTCTCCAAGTATTGTTACTTTTCCCAAAATACCTTGGCTCAAATACCTTGTAGTATTCCAAGGTTACACTTATACGAAAAGCCCAGAAATACTATTATACTTCCCTTCAGTCACAAAAACGAAACCCTAAGGAAAATCTCCATAGTTGGTTGGAGTATTAAGAAGAAGTTGCGTAGAACTTCTAAGGGTTGTTTGGAGCGGGTTGGAGCACCCGGAGTAGGAGCTAAACGTTGCTCAGGATCGACATTAAACTTGGATAATTTTGGGCTTATCGAGGTAAATACTCTTGTCCTTATATTGTAATTGGAAATTACATACTGTTGTAGCATAGAAATGAATATAAGATTCATAGAAGAGATTTGAACTGTAATAGAAGGATATTACAGAAAAGACTTGAACTGAAATCACATCAGAAGAATAATCTACAGAGTAGTCTAGTCATTGATAGACTTGTATAACTTTTATAGGCTGAATGTTCTGCGAGTAGCATGTACTACTTGAAAGGTGGACAAGGCTAGTCGGGTTATAGCCGTGGAGCGTTTTGCTAATAGTCGATAATCGTCGCGAGGTATGTGATTCTTCCTATCCTCTTGAGCATGATATTTTAAAGAATATATATATAGTACGGTAGACGTACGTGTGTTAACTGAATAATAATTGCGGCAATGTCTTTTGACTTAAGCCTGAATAATAATTGCGGCAATGTCTTTTGACTTAAGCCTGAATAATAAGAATCTTGAAGTATTTCAAAAGAATACTGAATCATTTTTAACAGAAGAGTAAAACTTGGTTTTAAAACTTAAGAGTTATACTAGCTTTATGAGAAGTTAGGTATAACGGCTTAAGAAAGATAAAAAGAATGGTTTATTAATTTTAGAAGTTAAGAGACTTGATCTTAAAAGATAAGAGACTTGACTTAAAGGAATTAATATGAATTTTGTTAATAAGTGTGAAACCTCATTCGTGAGTAATGAGTACGTGGTTTTTAAAATGGGATAATGTTTCTTGATTTGAAATCGAATAAGTATCGAACAAACCATTGCAGTAGCTAATAAAAGGAAATGTACTGAATAATTAAGTATTATTAAAACCAGTAGAAACCTCCATCTGCATAGAAGCTAAGATGAGACAAAATGATATTACATTTCCTAGATCATGGCTGCTTTAATAAGATTGTTATAAACAAGGATAACCTACTCACATATAAGGCATATGTTTCACAAATCGTTTTAAAGGAGAATTATATCATTAAGTGATTAAAACTATGAACTACGAAACCTTTCGAAAATGAGAAACTTGAGCATTTGAAATTAGGCAAACTTGAACGTTTGGAAAATAATGTTGTTAATTGATTTTACAAAATGAAGTGTTTTGGTTTACTTAAAAAGATAGTCACTCTATTTTAATACTACGGGTATTGTGTGACTTTTGAAACAGATCTTTTAAAGAGTTAATGTATGAAGTACTTTGGGGATAAAAACCCGAAAGTGTTAACATAATGTAGAAAGTACCTTGCGTGAATAACTTGATTGTGTTGGTTTTTGATAGCCTTGTAATATTTTCTTGTTGATTTGATAAGTAAACATGTTAGGATGCTACGTGTGTTAGTATCTGGTGATGTTTGTGTAAAAGGGTTTCCCTTGTTGTGCTTATGTTGTTTAACGATAAGCTGTTATGTTATTATATCACATACCCCCTTGACTTGTTATACCGAGGGCTTGCCACCCTTGATGCGGGTCTATACGGCATATGCGGTCTATGTGACTATGAGGAGCAGCGGTATGCTCCAGGATTGATCATTCCGGGTGTTTTATCCCGACACGAGGATGCCACGCGATGCAATGTGACTATGCGGTCTATTGAGACTATGCGGATTGCGGAGTCCAGGAGGGTACCGGGTTAGCTACCCCGTCGCGGTCTATACGACCTATGCGTCTATGTGTGACCTATGCGGCTGCGGGAAGTCCAGATTAGGCACGCATAATGATACTATGGGCGATCGGCCTTGCCCGATCATTAACGGCCTAGAAAAGACCCGATTCTGATATATCTATTTCACTCTTGTTTATGTTGTGGGCGTAAGACCCATAGTTATAATTGAGTGATGACTTTGAGGGCGTGAGTCCCTGACTTGACATGACTGCTTATTTATTGTGAACTGTAGTTTGGTTATCATACATGTCTCCTGCTTTATATAAACTACTATGATTTCATTTACAGTATTTTCAGTTTCACATACTTGGTACCTGTTGAACTGACCTCCTTCGGGGGGCTGCGTTCATACCGCAGGTAGAGGTACACCAGTCGTTGATCCTCGCTCTTAGGGTCACAGTTCAGCGTTTGGGAAGCTCCGTTTCTACGGAGGCTTATCGGTGGTATAGTCCCCTGTCGTAGTAGGTACTTACATTCAGGGGTATGGCGGGGCCCTGTCCCGCCATTGTTGTCGTATCATTCTTAGAGGTGATGAAATCGTTGTGGGCAGAATTGTAAAAAGGGATGTAACTGTTCTAGTTGATATATATATATGTCGCAAGGCAAGTTTTTCTCAGATAACTGTTTTTCACTTCACTTTATTCATGTCTTGTTTTATATTCCGCTGATTACTCTGATGTATGGCTACTTGGGTGCCGGGTAGGCATCACCACGCCCGGTTCGGGTCGTGTGATGAGGTAGCAGTGGTGGATCCTCATACCAGGATCACTTATCGACGCCAAGCTCCATTTCTCCGGAGGCTTGTCTTTTGGTACAGTCTTTCCCTGATGTTGTAGATTTATGTACATTCAGGGGTATGGCGGGGCCCTGTCCCGCCACTGTTTTTATTCCTAGAGGTCTGTAGTCACATGTTGTGGTTTGGGGCTGTAAGAACCGAGTTGTACAGTTTTGATTTTATTTATGCATATTTTATGGAAGGCGGCCTTATCGGCTAGCCTGTGTTATTATTGTCTAAAACTGTTGTATGTTGTGTATGTTCCGCTATTCTCTCGAGGTATACAGGCAGGGTGCCTGGTAGGGCACCATGCCCGGGTAGGTAGGGTCGTGACAGTAGTCATATCTTGTGGATTGGGTTGTAAAGAAAAAAGAGGTAACTGTTTTTTAGGTTATGTGTATACTT
This sequence comes from Przewalskia tangutica, assembly GCA_029844215.1. Taxonomy (NCBI): domain Eukaryota; kingdom Viridiplantae; phylum Streptophyta; class Magnoliopsida; order Solanales; family Solanaceae; genus Przewalskia; species Przewalskia tangutica. Next base: position 76,259,580 of record CM056727.1, read on the forward strand.
TTGGAAGGTGGTCTTATCGGCTAACCTGTTATTTATATCTTTTTGAGTTGTATGTATGTTCCGCTACTATTCTCTGATGTATACCTGTAAGGGGTTCCCAGGTAGGGCTCCAGTCGCGGGCCCGTGGTCGGGTCGTGACAAGCGTATCGTTTCATCACAATGATCGGGCCTTCTGCCTCACCGATCCTTCTTTCCCACACAATCGCAATGATCATCACCACTAGCCTACTTCTCGGCACCATGCCCAGTACAAAACACCAATTCCACTGCCAGTGGAAGCCCACTGGACAGTGATGTCCATCCCATCTCAGCCAGTGGCATCCAGTCCATTGGCCCAACAAACCATCCGGTCACCCGTAGCCAATATGGAATTGTCAAACATAATACCAAATACAACCTACACACCCAAGTATAAAATCGCCTTTACCTCGTAACTCATTGTCTGCTCTAAAAGACCCGAATTGGAAAATGGCCATGGATGATGAATATCATGCTCTAATAAAAAATAGGACATGGAATTTAGTACCTCATCCATCTAATGCTAATATAATTCGGTCTATGTGGATTTTAGCCATAAAGAAAAATCTAATGGATCTTTTGAGCGACATAAGACCCGTCTTGTAGGTGATGGGAAGACACATCAGGTTGGAGTTGATTACGGGGAGACATTCAGTACAGTGGTCAAACCAGCAACTATCAGAACAGTTCTCAGTCTGTCTCTCTCAAAAGGATGGTCACTTCATCAATTGGATGTCAAAAACGCCTTCCTCCATGGACACATGAATGAGACTATTTACATGCACCAACCATTGAGATACATAGATCCTATACATCCCAATCATGTGTGTTTTCTCAACAAATTATTATATGGCCTCAAGCAGGCCCCAGAGCTTGGTATAAGCGGTTTGCAGATTTTGTGTCACACATGGGTTTTTCTCACAGCCGTTCCGATAACTCTCTATTTATTTATCGTCAGGGTAATAATATTGCTCATCTTATTTTATATGTGGATGACATTATTGTCACGACCCGACCTCGGGCCCGCGACTGGTGCCTTACCCCGGGCACCCTAGTGATAATACATCAGAGAAAATCAGCGGAATAAAACTCATAGACATGGAACAATAAAAAGAAAAAACAGGCTAACCAATAAGGTCACCTTTCTGCATATATATATAAAACCCGAACAGTTATCCTTTACAAGACCAACTCACAACAGTAATACAGACCTCTAAGAGTTTTTATAACAACTATGACGGGACAGGGCCCCGCCATTCCCCTAAATGTACAAGAACCTACAATCTTAGGGAATCATACCAAAAGATAAGCCTCCGGAGAAACGGAGCTTCCCAAAACGCAGAACTGTGACCCTAAGAGCGAGGATCAACAACCGGTGTACCTCTACCTGCGGCATGAACGCAGCCCGGGCGAGGTCAAGACAACAGTACCAAGTATGTGAAATCAAAATATCAGAATGAAATCATATCAGTCTATATAAAACAGGAGACATGTATGATAACCAAACTACAGTACACAACATATAAGAAGTCATGTCAATTCAGGGACTCATGCCCTCAAAGTCATCACTCAAACATAACCATGGGTCTCACGCCCGCAATATCAATCATGCCCGTGGAACTCCTTCCTCACTGCCGGCAGTCTATGATATAATATAACACCAAAAAGTACACATGAACACCAGGTCCCACCTGTGTCATAAAAACCGTACGGGCCAAGTAGGAAAGCTAACCACCAGATCCAGCCTGCATCATAAAACTGACCGGGGCAAGTACGAAGGCATAGCTACCAGATCCAGCCTGCATCATCAACTGACCGGGGCAAGTACGAAAGCCAGCTACCAGATCCAGCCTGCCGCCACGAGATATGACCGGGGCAAGTACGGAAGCCATCTACCAGAGCCTACCGTACCAACTATGCTATAAAACTGACCGGGGCAAGTACGAAAGCCAACTACCAGATCCAGCCTGCATCAGCAACGACCGGGGCAAGTACGGGGGCTAGCTACCAGATCCTGCCTGCGTCATCAACCTCATGGAGAGCTAGTCCATGGCATAACAATAACAATGGAAGCATACCCGTGGGCCACCCAACGTGTCAGTATGTCCAAGTAAATAACACGATAAAGAACTGACCGGGGCAAGTACGAAAGCCAACTACCTGATCTAGCTCAGACAAGAATCGACGGTGGCAGCACGGGGCTAGCTACGATCCCGCTCAGGTCATCAACCTCATGGAGAGCTAGTCCATGGCATAACAATAACAATGGAATCATACCCGTGGACCATCCAGCAGCGTCGGTATGTACAAGTAAACAACAAGATAACCGACCCTCCATCGAGAGACGCGGTAGCATAGAAATACAACACTTGCACAACAAAGGCTATCACAACTAGCATAGGCAATTTTAACATACTCTTAGACCCTCATTTTATGCCAACAATCCGGGGTTTAACCCTAAAGTACTACATACCTCAATTCTCTTAAAAATATCATTTTTTAAGTAAAAACCACACGATACTAATACTCGTAGTATAAAGACACTTTCATGTTTAATTCAAGTACTTTATACTTTTTAAACCAAGTGGCTTACACTTTTAAAAGAACATCAAGTATACTTTTAAATCAAGTTACTTCTCCTTTCCCAAAATCAAGTCGTTTATAAGTCAAGTCTCTTGTCTTTTAAGATCAAGTCTCTTAACTTTCAAAATCAAGTCTCTTAGCTTTCAAAATCAAGTCTCTTATCTTTTAGAATAATCAAACCATTCTTTTATCTTCATAAAGTCGCTATAACTAACTTCTCATAAAGCCATTATAACACTTTATGTTTTAAACCAACCAAAGACAACCACACTTATTTCTGAAATTAAGAGAACTTTATTCTTTTAAAGACCAAATATCAATTTCATTCCGAATAATGATTCATAACTTTTTAGAATAATTCAAGGTTCTTAACATTTAGAACTCAAGTCAAAGACATCAAAGTGAAACCAAATTCATTTAACACACGTACGTCTACCGTACTATATATTTCACAACAATCATGCTCAAGAGGATAGGAAGAATCACATACCTCCTCGGCTAATCCACTTGCCAAGTTGAATATGCCGCGCGTAGAATATCAACCTATAATAATCAAACACGTCTATCAACGTCTAGATTTCTTCGTAGAATATTTCTAAGTATAGCGTCTCTTATTCTACGGAAAATCGAGCAACACTTCCCCTGTTTTTACGTACTTTTCCACCTTTTTCAAGGTCCGAAATTCAATAACCAACATGCCACATTTAAAGCGCAATAATACAACAATACTAAAGGGGATTACACGCCTAACTGGACGTGTAAAATTCTGCCCCACAATAAACGAAATGGTCCATTAGTCCAAAGTAAATACAGTCCAATGTAAATACAGTCCAATGTAAATACAGTCCATTAGTCCATTAGTTTGGGTTCTTGGCCAACTACTACAATCAAACTTATCCAATTTTTCGGCTAGCATGCCGGAATTACTTCTTTAATCTTCCAACTTATATTCCAATCTTTATATAAGTTATAATACCTTTGTTATTAACTGTCAACAGGTAATAGGTACGTTTTTACCATTTTAATGGATAACATGCCAATTTCTCCATTTTAGCAACTTAACAAGGTCCAAATCTTTTTCATCTTCCTTCCATGTATCACATACTCATTTATATACTTCCAACATATATAATATCCAACTTCACAAAGAGGACAAAGTTCATTACCTCAAAGAGCCCAAAATAATCCAAGAACTAAAAGTCGATCCGTAGCACGTTTAGCTCCTATTCCTTACGTTCCAATCCACTCCAAGCAACCCTTAGAAGCTCCTAACCAACTCTTCTTTAAGATCCAACTTCAAAAAGTGAAGAACACTTTAGGTTTCAAACCTACAAGATTCAGCCAAGGTGTGGTTTTTAGGCTAAGGGTGTGAAATTGTCACGACCCGACCCCGAGCCCGCGACTGGTGCCCTACCTGGGCACCCTTTACAGGTATACATCAGAGAATAGTAGCGGAAAATACATACATCTCAAAATAAATAAATAACAGGCTAGCCGATAAGGCCACCTTCCAAGAATATACACGTAACCCAAAAAGCAGTTACCTCTTTTTCTTTTTCTTTACACAACCCAATCCACAAGATATGACTACAGACCTCTAATATTTTGGACAAATACTACGTGGACAAGGCCCCGTGCACTTCGAATATACATAGCCATTATGACAAGCTCCGGAACATTGGAGCCATCTCAAAATGCTGAACCAGGATCCTAAGCCCGCGGATCCACAACTGTGTACCTAAACCTGCAGACATGAACGCAGCCCCCCGAAGGGGGTCAATACACAGGTACCGAATATGGAACGGAAATAAGGTACAGTAAACAGATCATAACTGTACAAAAGAATGACAGGGGCAAGTATAAAAAGTAAATACCATATCCTACCATGCCATTACAACTCATGAACTTAATCGTACATCATTATCTTTTCCCATTTTTCAATAAGAGTTATAGTCAAATTCTTACGTACATACTTAGGAAAAATCATCAAGTTCATAACCATATAACTTACTTATCTTTCGTAACATAAACCGACCCTTTATGGAGGGACGCCTATAATGCCCAGCCTAATCTGGGACGCGATAAAGTCACATAAGTCTGCCCATAAAGGTATACTGCCCGGCCCAACCTGGGACGCGATAAAGTCACATAAGTCTGCCCATAAAGGTATACTGCCCGGCCCAACCTGGGACGCGATAAAGTCACATAAGTCTGCCCATAAAGGTATACTGCCCGGCCCAACCTGGGACGCGATAAATTCACATAAGTCTACCCATAAAGGTATACTGCATAAAAATAGGAAGCTTATGATCAACTTAGGGCCACCTGCCCCTAGTATCATTTGGCAATCCTACTCCTGGGACTATTTCACCCGCATAGGTTTTGTGGACCCGCAATGAGGTCATCCACCTCGCATGGGACTATTTCACCCGCATAGGTCCTGTGGACCCGCAATGAGGTCATCTGCCCCGCATGGGACTATTTCACCCGCATAGGACTATTTCACCCGCATGGGCCCGCAATGAGTACAAACGCCGCACTCGCATCATGGGTAGCAAATCTATGGAATAAGTAGTAGCCCGGGGGTTTACCCCGTAAGAATTACATAGCCTAGCTCAACCGGCTATCATACATAACATAAGCACTACCGGCTTATCATACATAACATAAGCACTACCGGCTTATCATACATAACATAAGCAAGGTAAGAAATCCCCTAACTTCTTATTAACCTTATTTATATACACTCTCATTTTAGTTTACTTAAGGCACTAACATGTCATTATAAAATCTGGGAATTTAACCTAAAGTACTACGTACTTCCGTTCCTTTAAAAGAACCCTTTTTATATTAAAACCCCAAGATACTAACACCCGTAGTATTAAGGCATGTCTACATTTCAAACAAGTCACTATATTTATAGAAATACATTTCTTGGCTTCTATAATCAAGTGACCCTTACTTTAGAACTTTAAGCAATTGATACCGTTAAATCAATTTGCCCTTCTTTATTTCAAGTTATTTCTTGGTTTACATTACCAGAGAAACCATTCTTTTAACCTTCCATAAAGTTGTTATAATCAACTTTCCATAAAGCCGTTATAACTCTTTATGTCTTAGACAAATTCATTCTTTTTATAACCAAGAGACTTATACTTTCAACTCAAGTTACATAGCTTTCAAAATACATCAAGTCTCTTATCTTTAGAAATCAAGTTCCTTATCTTTAGAATATCAAGAAATCAATACTTTTCAAATCAAGTATTCTATACATTTAAATCAAGTCATTCCTTCCTTTAAGAATCAAGTCCCATAACTTGAAAAATAAAGTCTCTTAACCTTTTAAGAATTTAAGGTTCATAGTCTTAAAACTTCATACGTAAACTCCTTAAATTAAGTAACATATACTTGTTTGTGTTGTGAATAGGTTATACTTGTTTATAACGATCTTATTAAAGCAGCCATGATCTAGAAAATGTAATACAATTTTGTCTTATCTTAGCTTCTATGCAGATGGAGAATTCTACTCATTTTAATTTAATTGATTTCCGATACATTGTCACGACCCGAACCGGGGCCCGTGACTGGTGCCTTACCCCGGGCACCCAAGTAGACATACATCAGAGTAATCAGCGGAACAAACACAACCATATGAGATAATGTAAGTATAAAACAATAATCAGAAAACTTGCCTTTCGGCGTATATATAAATGACAACTTTTAACATGAGCAGTTTAATCCTTTTTACAAACCATGCCCACAAGAAGATGCACTTAAGAATGATATGACAACAATGGCGGGACAGGGCCCCGCCAAACCCCTGAATGTAAACACTTACTACGACAGGGGACTACACCACTGATAAGCCTCCGGCGAAACGGAGCTTCCCAAACGCCGAATCGTGACCACGAGCTAGGATCAACGATCGGTGTACCTCAACTCGCGGCATGAACGCAGCCCAAGGAGGTCGATAACAAATTTAGTATGTGAAACTAAAAATCGCAAATGAAATCATAATAGTCTATAAAGCGAGATACGTATGACCAAACTACGCTTTTACAATAACTAAGCAATATATCAAGTCGTGGACTCACGCCTCAAGTCATCACCAAAGAACATAACGGGGTCTCACGCCATTAACATCAATCGTGCGTGGGACACATTCTCATCGCCGGCGGTTTATGATATAAAAGTTCCAAGGAACACACATGAACACGTGTCCCACTGCCATAATAACACCAGACGGTAAGTACGAAGGCATAGCCGCTTACTAACACCTACAGTACCAACAAGGTCATGAATCAGATCATAAGATCTCGTCTGCATCACATGATCAAAGCCGCCACTTGCCCGCAGATCTAATGTGCGCGTCTAGTCCTCGAACTTCCCGACTCCGCATAGGCCAATCTCATCGGCCCGCATTTAGGCATCCCCGCGTCGAGGGTAGCTTACTCCCCGTCGCCCCGACTTCGCACCGCATGGCCACAAGGACCGCATGCCCATAAAGGACGACACTAACCGGAACTCGTAGTTCCGCATAGCCGGGACTGCATGAGGTATTCTCGAATCATAGGTCCATCGACCACCGAAGTCTACCCGCGACGGAGGGCTTAACCCGGAATCATCTCAAGAGATGAATGCCACAATACTATCATAACGATCGATAGTTAATAAGCACAATCAAGCGGAAACCCTTCACACAAACATCACAAGATACTAACACACGTAGCATCCCAACACGCTTACTTATCAACGCAATCAAGAAAGTATTACAAGGCTATCACAAACCAATACAATCAAGTTGTTCACACAAGGTACCTTCTACTATATGATTAACAAAATCGGGTTTTATCCCCAAAGTACTTCATACATCAACTCTTTAAAAGATACGTTACTTTCACAATGTCACACAATACCCGTAGTATAAAATAGAGTGACTATCCTTTTAAAGTAAATCAATTACTTCTCTTTGTAAAATCAAGTAACAACATTATTTTTCAAACGCCCAAGTTTGCCTAATTTCAAATGTTCACGTTTCTTATTTTTAGAAAGGTTTCGTAGTTCATAGTCTTATTCATTTAAGAATATAATTCTCTTTTAAACAACTGAGAAACATAAGCCTTATATGTGAGTAGGATATTCTTGTTTATAACAATCTTATTACAATGACCATGATCTAGGAAATATCATTTTGTCTCATCTTAGCTTCTATGCGGATGGAAGTTTCTCTTGGTTTTCATAATACTTAATTATTCAAAACATTTCCTTTTATTAACGCCGCAGTGGTTTGTCGATACACATTCGATTTAGAAATCAAGAAAGCATTCTTAAGCCGTTATACCTAACTTCCCATAAAGCTAGTATAACTCTTAAGTTTTCAAACACCAAGTATTACTTCTCCTTTCAAAATGATTCAAAAATCTTTTGAAAATACTTCAAGTTCTTTCTTATCATATAACAAGCCGCTTATAGTTCAAATCGATTTACCTCTTAAAAACCACATGTATTTTCTTACTAACATAAAGTGTATAACCAACTTCCCATAAAGCCGTTATAACACTTTATGTTTTAAACCATTCAAACACATTTAGCACATGACGTCTACCGTACTACATAGTTCACACATATCATGCTAGAGATAGGAAGAGGTTCACATACCTCGCGACGATTATCGACTAATAGCAAAATGCTCAGAGTACCTCAGCCGTCGGCTACTCCTAAGCCAAGTAGAACGCGCCACACGTAGTACTTCAACCTATAAGGCCACAAGGCGCTTATTAACATTTAGGTCTCATCGTAGAACTTTCTCTGTAAATTTCTACAAAGACCTCCCCATGACAGCGTAAACCTCCTCTCTAACGAGGCCGGCCACAAGCCAACCAGGGGGTTATACATCTAACCTAACTGCACAATTCTACTCCACGGTACTACTACACAAGTCTCGTAATACGGTCCTATGTAATTACGATTCAGACTATATATAGTATACTTCTACTATACAATCTAACAACATGTAATTTCCAATTACAATAGGGGACAAGATAATTACCTCGATAAGCCCATAATTATCCGAGTTTAAAGTCGATCTGGGCAATCGTTTAGCTCCAACTCGAGCGCTCAACCGCTCTAAACCACCCTTAAGTTCTAACCAACTTCTACACAATACTCCAACTGACTATGGAGATTTTCCTGTGGTTTCGGTTTTGTGGTGGGAAGTATAATAGTATAACCGGGCTTTTGTAAAGGTATAACCTTAGAATACTACAAGGTATATGGCTAAGGTAATTTGGGCATTATAACAATACTTTTGAGAGTATTTCTACCAAGAGTGGGTATTATATGAAAACAAACTAGGCAGTGGGTAATTCTACGGCCACACCACAGGAGGGGGTGGCTACCTCGCCTACCCCACTGGGGAACTCTCGACGAGGGCCTCACGAAAGGGAGGGGAAGGCTCAAGACTTAGGCATTTTGGATGAAGAAGTTCATCAAAGGAGAGGGTATTTATAGCACGGCCAAGGCCAACCAATGGCCAAGATCTAGCCAAGTGCCTAGCAAGTGTAGGGCAAGATTCACCCAAGTGTCCTAGCCAACTTGCACACAAAATATCTACCAAAAATATCTCCCACTGCCCTCCCCAAATCGTCCACGCCGCCACTTTGCCCACTGATGAGAGGTGCGTGCCGCCTCTCGTTGGTCCAAAATGTTCCGCCTCTCGGAAAAATCCGCAAAAATACTAAATGACATAGCGGAAATTCCCTACGAAAGTGTGGAAAACGTTTAGTCGAAAACGACTCTAACAAGGTGTTGTGCACAAACATATTTCGCCCAAAGGTGCCACGTGGGGTGACACGTGTCGCCCCGATTCGTCCAAAATATTTCGTCTTGAAAATATCCAAACGGCCAAAATCTCAAAATCAAAGCGGGCCCCACAAAATCAGAATTTCTCCGTGGGCCCACGTGACCATTTTCGAAAATAAAATTCCATAATTCTCTAATATTCCAGAAGTCCGAATACCAAATCGGGAATCCAATTCCCATAAACGAACCTTTTTCCTTCACAAAACGGAAACTTTTCCGTGGAAAATTCACCTCTTTCTTCCTTTCCAATCTTTACGCCGTATTCTCGCACGCGTCGCCCTGCATACATACCACGGAACTACGGGGTATAACATTCTTCCTTAGAAACATTCGTCGAATGTTCCTTCTAAGTCTCAAAACAAGCGGCGCCAAGATAGTCTTCACTACTATACTTACGAAACAATCCTGCCATACCTGGCCACAGAAATACCTGCGCAACACTTACATCTAAGTCCACGAGGAAACACCTCTACATCACCACAAATAATACTACTTTTGTCACTTTGTCGCGAGCCTTGCTCCGACGACCCAACAAACGATGCCTGCGTACGCGATCATCAAGTCATTGTACACTCGGATTCTTATCACATTTACGATCGCTTTAGTATCCAAAACTCGGGTTACTATCTCTAACGTGGTCATCATTAATCGATCATTCGGATGGATCTTCGATACTTTCCGAACATAACAATACGAAAGACCGGACGCCCTTCCTCCTAAGTCGGACGGCAAATGCTAACATATAGGCAACTGGCCTATTCTTCATGAACTCACAAAGGCCCAAGTAACTCGGGCTAAGTTCCTTCTGTTTCCAAAACTCGTCACACCCTGCCCGGGGTGGTACTTTCAAGAAGACCGACCGTCAACCTGAACTCTAAGCGTCGTCGCCGATTATCCGCACAATTCCTCTGAGCTGCCAGAACTTCTTCTAGACAAGCTTCACTATCCACGTCTACCGGAACAAGCTCGAACCAACTATTCAACCCCCAACATCGAACCAATCGACCGGCAACTTGCATTTCGCTACAAGGCGCCGCAAGACGACATCCGAACACCGAAATGGTAGCTTAAACACTTCAACCAGAGACAACGATCTCACGGCTACTCAAATCAAAACACCGCCCGAGGCGAACGCGACACGAGACTCACCGAGTTCCTAGCCCGCTCGTACAAACTCCCAGAAGAGAAACAGTGTACCACGGGTTCCACTGTATCGTCATAAGGTGAAGGTAGGCACCCTGCAACCTCACAACCTTTTCAGATAACATCAACACCGCCGAGGAACGACCGACCAAGAACACGATAGTCGCCCCATCGGCGGACCACCGGTCGAACGCATCCACGAACTTGCACGGCTAACTAAACATGGGCCTAACACCCTCATGACCCTAACACAAAGAGGGACCACCACAAACTGACCCACCACCAAACCTACCGCGGGTTGACCCGCACGTAGCCTCAACCCTGACCCGGCAAGGCGCAAAATACCATCTCCGAAGGAACAATCTTACTAAACACGTTACGAAAACCCGGCGGTCTTCTTAGCTCGACTACCTTCCTTCAAATCACGCTACTCGGGACTTATCCCACGAACATAGCTCACGTGCACTATGCACTCCTATAAGGGTCAAACATAACACTACACCTTTCTCGAGACGGCCTTACCTCTAAGGTCTTTACGTATAACACTCTAAGGCTCACACCTTCTATCCCCAAAATCTTACTCGGTTAACCCACCATGATTCTAATCACAACTAACACACTGCTATCAGAACATAGCACTTAAGGTATACTCACCTTGAAAGTTACCGAAGGACCTTGCTGCTCGCCCTCTTCGCGTCCTCGTTAACCCGTCAATCTCTACGTTTTCGGCTGCTGTACATAAGCCCGCATACGTGCCATGCTCAAGCCCAATCAAGAATTACTCTTGCACAACCTCTCTTAGGTAGTCATCAAGACTCGTGGTACATCGGTATAATCTCTGGTAGCCAAATCTATAGCTAATGTGGTCGCCTCTTTGAAATCTATATTCACTGTTCTGGCCGTGGGCGAAGGTTCAAATATCGTGGGCAGCAGAACCGCCGTCATGCTAAACTCTTTGGGGCTAGTGACGCCGCAGAAATCCCGAATGAAGCACTACCCTAGGTAATGATTGGGCTGTGCCTCGCCACCCTCGAACTCTACTCGCAGCTCCTCGGCTGCCTTGCCCTCGGGCTCGGGTTGCCTACGCGAGGCATAATGATAAGTGGAAAAGATTTCGTCGGAGGTTCAACTTACAACACACTCTAAGGCACGATCTCGAGTGAGAAGAATAGAAACCAATCCTAAATATCCTATAGCCTCACGATTATTGATGTGGTGCACAACACCGATAATCAAGACTTCATGATACGGTGCAGACACTTTCCGAGGATTAACTGCTCTGATACCACTTTTGTCACGACCCGAACCGGGGCCCGTGACTGGTGCCTTACCCCGGGCACCCAAGTAGACATACATCAGAGTAATCAGCGGAACAAACACAACCATATGAGATAACAGAAGTATAAAACAATAATCTGTGAAAACTTGCCTTTCGGCATATATATAAATGACAACTATTAACATGAACAGTTTAATCCTTTTTACAAACCATGCCCACAACAGTACTACAGACCTCTAAGAATGATATGACAACAATGGCGGGACAGGGCCCCGCCAAACCCCTGAATGTAAACACTTACTACGACAGGGGACTACACCATCGATAAGCCTCCGTGGCGGAGCTTCCCAACGCTGAATCGTGACCACGAGCTAGGATCAATGGCGGTGTACCTCAACTGCGGCATGAACGCAGCCCCAAGAGTCGATCAAACAGTGCGAGTATGTGAAACTAAAAATCGCAAATGAAATCATAATAGTCTATAAAGCAGAGACATGTATGATGACCAAACTACGCTTTTACAATAACTAAGCAATATATCAAGTCGTGACTCACGCCAAGTCATCACCAAAGAACATAACAGATGGGTCTCACGCCAACATCAATCGTGCGTGGGACACATTCCTCACCGGCGGTTTATGATATAAAAGTTCCAAGGAACACACATGAACACCGTGTCCCACGTGCCATAATAACACCGTGACGGGGTAAATGCGAAGGCATAGCCGTTTACTAACACCTACGCATCAACAAGGTCATGAATCAGATTATAAGATGCGTCTGACCGTCCACATGATCAAAGCCGCCACTTGCCCGCAGATCTAATGCGCGCGTCTAGTCCTCGAACTTCCGCACTCGCGTAGGCCAATCTCATCGGCCCGCATGGCGATCCCGCATCGAGGGTAGCTACTCCGGCATCGCCCCGGACTTCGCGATCCGCGTGGCCACAAGGACGCATGCCCATAAAGGACGACACTAACACGGAACTCGTAGTTCGCGATAGGCCGGGACTGCATGAGGTATTCTCGAATCATAGGTCCATCGACCCGCTGAAGTCTACCGCGACGGAGGCGCTTAACCCGGAATCATCTCAAGAGATGAATGCCACAATACTATCATAACGACCGATAGTTAATAAGCACAATCAAGGAAACCCTTCACACAAACATCACAAGATACTAACACACGTAGCATCCCAACACGCTTACTTATCAACGCAATCAAGAAAGTATTACAAGGCTATCACAAACCAATACAATCAAGTTGTTCACACAAGGTACCTTCTACTATATGATTAACAAAATCGGGTTTTATCCCCAAAGTACTTCATACATCAACTCTTTAAAAGATACGTTACTTTCACAATGTCACACAATACGTAGTATAAAATAGAGTGACTATCCTTTTAAAGTAAATCAATTACTTCTCTTTGTAAAATCAAGTAACAACATTATTTTTCAAACGCCCAAGTTTGCCTAATTTCAAATGTTCACGTTTCTTATTTTTAGAAAGGTTTCGTAGTTCATAGTCTTATTCATTTAAGAATATAATTCTCTTTTAAACAACTGAGAAACATAAGCCTTATATGTGAGTAGGATATTCTTGTTTATAACAATCTTATTACTGACCATGATCTAGGAAATATCATTTTGTCTCATCTTAGCTTCTATGCAGATGGAAGTTTCTCTTTTTTCATAATACTTAATTATTCAAAACATTTCCTTTTATTAACGCCGCAGTGGTTTGTCGATACACATTCGATTTCAAATCAAGAAAGCATTCTTAAGCCGTTATACCTAACTTCCCATAAAGCTAGTATAACTCTTAAGTTTTCAAACACCAAGTATTACTTCTCCTTTCAAAATGATTCAAAAATCTTTTGAAAATACTTCAAGTTCTTTCTTATCATATAACAAGCGCTTATAGTTCAAATCGATTACCTCTTAAAAACCACATGTATTTTCTTACTAACATAAAGTCGTTATAACCAACTTCCCATAAAGCCGTTATAACACTTTATGTTTTAAACCATTCAAACACATTTAGCACGTATCGTCACCGTACTACATAGTTCACACATATCATGCTAGAGAGATAGGAAGAGGTTCACATACCTCGCGACGATTATCGACTAATAGCAAAATGCTCAGTACCTCAAGCCGTCGGCTACTCCTTAAGCCAAGTAGAGCGCCACGTAGTACTTCAACCTATAAGGCCACAAGGCGCTTATTAACATTTAGGTCTCATCGTAGAACTTTCTACAGAAATTTCGGCAGCACCTCCCCCCCCCGCAACAGCGTAAACCTCCTCCTCTAACGAGGCCGGCTACCAAGCCAACCAGGGGGGGTTATACATCTAACCCTAACGGGTACAATTCTACTCCACTGGTACTACACAAGTCTCATCAATACGGTCCTATGTAATTACAATTCAAGACTATATATAGTATACTTCTACTATACAATCTAACAACATGTAATTTCCAATTACAATAGGGGGACAAGATAATTACCTCGATAAGCCCATAATTATCCGAGTTTAAAGTCGATCCTGGGCAATCGTTTAGCTCCAACTCCGAGCGCTCATACCCGCTCTAAACCACCCTTAGAAGTTCTAACCAACTACTACACAATACTCAACGGACTATGGAGATTTTCCTAGGGTTTCGGTTTTGTGACTGACGGGAAGTATAATAGTATAACTGGGCTTTTTGTAAAGGTATAACCTTAGAATACTACAAGGTATATGGCTAAGGTAATTTGGGCATTATAACAATACTTTTGAGAGTATTTCTACCAAGATGGGTATTATATGAAAACAAACTAGGCAGGGGTACCCAGCCACACCCCAAAGGAGGGGGGGTGGCTACCCCTCGGCCTACCCCACTAGGGGGGGGGACTCTCGGCCAAGGGGGCCTCACGAAAAAGGGAGGGGGAAGGCTCTCAAGACTTAGGCATTTTGGATGAAGAAGTTCATCAAAGGAGAGGGGTATTTATAGCACAAGCCAAGGCCAACCAATGGCCAAGATCTAGCCAAGTGCCTAGCAAGTGTAGGGCCAAGATTCACCCAAGTGTCTAGCCAACTTGCACAAAATATCTACCAAAAATATCTCCCACTTGCCTCCCAAATCGTCCCATGCGCCCACTTTGCCCACCAATGAGAGGGTGCAGTGCCGCCTCTCGTTGTTCCAAAATGTTCGTCTCTCGGAAAAATCCATAAAAATACTAAATGACATAGCGGAAATTCCCTACGAAAGTCAGGAAAACGTTTCGTCGAAACACGACTCTAACCGGGTGTTGTGCACAAACATATTTCGGCCCAAAGGTGCCACATGGGGGTGACACGTGTCGCCCCCCGATTCGTCCAAAATATTTCGTCTTCCGAAAATATCCAAACCGGCCAAAATCTCAAAATCAAAGCGGGCCCACAAAAGTAAATTTCTCCCGTGGGCCCCACGTGACCATTTTCGAAAATAAAATTCCATAATTCTCTAATATTCCAGGAAGTCCGAATACCAAATCTGGGAATCCAATTCCCATAAACGAACCTTTTTCCTTCACAAAAACCGGAAACTTTTCCGTGGAAAATTCACCTCTTTCTTCCTTTCCAATCTTTCTGTCGTATTCTCGTACGTACGTCCTTGCATACATACCCTGGAACTACGGGGTATAACATACATTTTCTTTTATTAACGCTGAAATGGCTTGTTCGATACTTATTCTCATTCGTGCAGTAACTTAGCAAAGTCAACTTGACTCCAAATACTTCCTAACGACTCTTACCAATATCCCCCATAAGACTTGGTAAGAACCTAGGATAACTTAGACGTAACTTTTACATAGAGTAGTCAACATACATACCTCTTAACTTCTTAGAGTAGAAGGAATCATGAAATAGCACCACATGTATATTCCATACATAGAATCATGTCAAAAGAAGGAAGAGGTTCACATACCTCGCGACGATTATCGACAAGTAGCAAAATGCTCCAAAGTACTTCAACCTTGATAGTTATTCCATCCTTAAGTAGAATACGCTATACGTAGTACTTCAACCTATAATGTCCATAATACGTCCATTAACCTTTAGCTTCAAACATATAATATTCTAAGTGTAAAGTCACCAAATTCTACGGAAAATCGGACAGCACTTCCTTTATTTCTACGTACTTTTCCACCTTTTTCAAGGCCCGAAAATCAATAACCAAACGCCACATTTAAGGCCCAACAATTCAGCAGATACAAAGGGGATTACACGCCCAATAGGAGGTGTAAAATTCTGCCCCACAATCAATATAAAATTGTCCAATAATTCCAAGCCCTATTCGGCTACAATGTCACAACAATTATCAATTTACTTTCAATTCCTTTTTCAATCCAAGTTGTTATTCCAACATGTTACATGCATAATAACAATTACAACAACTATAAATCCTTTCTTCCTTAACATGCGATGATTGTAACTACCGTCCAAATTAATTACAACATTAATGGCTAACTTGTCCATTTTTCGGTTTTAACATGTCGACATGATCCAAATCTTTTCAAACTTCAATATATATACCACATGCTCATTTCTTAACTACTATAACATGTAATCTTCAATTACATTACGAAGATGAAGATTTTACCTCAATAAGCCCTAATAATGTCCAAGCGTAAAAGTCGATCCTTAGCAACTTTTAGCTCCTCTTCTTATGTTCCAATACGATCCAATAACTCCTTAGAAGCTCATGAAGAACTCCTCTTCAAGTTCCATCTTCAAATTTGAAGAACACCTTAGGGTTTCGCCTTGCGACTAACGTAAAAACGTCGCTTTTTCGGGATCTTTCTATTGAGATATCCTTACAATACCCTTAGGAACCTTGGGTTAAAGTATTGTGAATTATGAATAACAATTTCAAAATTTCCTCCCCCATAAGGCCTCATGGCCGAGAGCACATTAAAGAGCAAGAACAATATTTTCAAATTTCTCTAAGTGTTGAAATGACAAAGTCTTGCACTACTAGTGTAGATATATACTACATTCAAGTGTCTAGATTAGAACATTTGTGTGGCTTGGATGAATTCATTTAAATATCAAGCTATGTGGGCTCATTGACTTGATCAATAATGTCAAGCCTTGGCCATCAAGACTTGGCCCATTCTTGCCCATTTTCGTCCAAGCCCAAATATTGGGGGGTGACACGTGTTGCCCTCCCATTCGTCCATACACTTCGTTTCCCGACATTTCCATAATTCCGATAAATTTTACGAGTCTCAATTTACAAATATTAATCTTTCCCGAGGCTCGAAATCATTTTCCGTAGGAAAAAGCAATCCTTCTTTCGTTTCAAACTTAAAGTCGTATCTTTTCACGTACATTCTCTTAAACACATATCCTGGAATTTCGGGGTGTAACAGAAATCTTGTCTAAAACTTGGTTAACAACCTTCCTAACACATCAAGGAAGAACACTTAAGAGTTTAAGAATTTTTGGACAAATTTAGGTCAAGGCAAATGCCCATTGCCGAGAGCAACAACGAGGGGATAGAGTATTTTCAAGTCTTGGAATTAATTCTAAGTGTGGAAGATATCATCCTACTAGTGTGATGATATAACACAACCAAGGGCTAGGATTAAAACATGTGTGTGGTTGAGATTAGGGACAAGTGTCCCACAAGCCACTTGTCCACACAAATATCTCACAAATATCTAGCACAAGACTTATCCCACTTGTCATCATTTTCACCCCACATGGGCCCACTTGGGGTGACACGTGTCGCCCTCCTATTGGTCCAAAATATTTCATCTCCCGAAAATATCCATAATGGCCAAAATCTCGAAAAATAATGTGGGCCCCACAAAACCGTAAATTTCTCCCGTGGGCCCCACGCGACCCTTTTCCGGAAAATAAAATCCATAATTCTCTTAAATTCCAAGAAGTTCAAATACCAAAATTGAGAACCCAATTCCCAATAATAAACCTTTTTTCTTCACGAGGTTCGGAATATTTTCCGTCGGAAATTCAAAATTTTCTTCGTTTTCGTACTTAGTGTTATATTCTCGTGCGTACGTCCTCACATACATACTCTGGAAATACGGGGTATAACATTCTTCCCCCCTTAGAAACATCCGTCCCGAATGTTCCTTCTAAGTCTCCAAAAACACACGCGTCGGTATAGTCTTCACTACTATACTTGCAAAACCAATTATGCCACCTATGGCCATAATATAACACATACGCAATACTTAAATCCAAGCCAACGAGGAATTACCTCTAAGTGTATAACATCACTATTAGCTCCCACCCATGGTCTAAAGGATACTCTCTTCGCACCTTCACTTCACATAAATAACCACTTCCATTCTTTTAACACATGTTCGCTTCTTTTCTTACTCGTCGTACCCTTCTCGTACACCCGAACTCTTTCTAGTACACGTACCACATTTCAGTCATCGCTTCAGTTTTCAAAACCTTGGAGTTACCACCTCCAAACTTGGTCAATACTAGCTTCAATTTCCTTTAAGGCCATTCTCAGCCTTCACGACCCGGTTCTGGTCGAACGCGTCTACAAACTCGTACAATGGTTACCTAGACTTGGGCCTTGCCCCTCGTGACCCTATCACTTAGCGGGACCACCTCAAACTGACCCCACTTCATTCCGGGCTGCGGGTTGACCCATGATTGGTCCTCAACCCGACCCATTATCGCACTAAATCCTCATTCCTCGTCCGGAACAAATCTCACTATTTAAGTCATGAAAATCTAGTGGCCTTCTTAGCTTAACTAGCCACTTTCATATCACACCACCTATGGAATTATCACACTATTATACTCCACGTATACAATGTACTTCGACAAAGATCAACCGTAAAATCTTTCACTCAAAACGGCCTTGCATCTAAGGTCTCTACGGTTATCAATATTCTAAGGCTCACAATCTCCATGTCCCCAAACTTACCTTTTCTACTAACCAGGTTTTCTTAAACACAATTTAACACAATACTATTCGAGTACAACACTTAACATATAACCACCATAACAACACATACTAGTCTCTAAAGGGTTAAAGATATACCTGTAATTATTTCTTCACTTTTCCTTCGTCGCTCTAATCATAGTCCTGCCCTGCAGGGCTCATAACTAGAGAAGGCGATAAACCATCCACTGATCCCGAAGGCTGAGTCTTAATATCCGCACTACCTCTGGTCGGATAATTCTTTGCAAAATGGCCCTGCCGGCCGCAGGTAAAGCAAGTTCCCCGAATACCATGACACTCCCCTGTATGGAACCTATCACAATGGCCAACCCGAGGTAGGGATGGTCTCATCTGACTAACATCCATGTTCCCCCAAAAACCTAAAACCTTGGAGCCCTGACCTGCTCTCCCGAATACCCTGACGCCCCAAGGCGTGAAGAAGTACTGCATCTTGCCGCGGTGTATATCTAGCTTTATTCGAGGTATGCGCCTCGAAAGTTACCAAAGGACCCTGCTGTCTTGGCCCTCTTATGTTGATCTCGGTCATTCGTCGACCTCTACGTTCCTCAGTCCCCTGTGCATAAGCCTGCATGCGGGCAATGTCCATGCCCGACTGAAGAGCTACTCATGTACAACTATCTGCTAGATAATCATCAAGTCCTGTGATATATCGGTGCACTCTATCCTCTATGTCCGCCACTATAGTGGGGGCATACAGAGCTAATGAGTCGAACTCTATGTTGTACTCCCGAACCATCCGCCCATTTTGTCTCAACATCATAAAACTATCCACTCGGGCTCTCCTCATCTGTGGAGGAAAGAAGTGGTTAAGAAACGCCTCCGAGAACTCGTCCCAACCAGCTGGAAACACATGCTCCCCCCGGGACAGTTCCCATGAATCAAATCCGTTGACTGCAATATCCCGCAACCGATACGAACCCAGTACTACTGATTCGGACTCTAAGGCCTTAATCACTCTCATGATCCGCTTTAGCTGTCGAATGAACTCCTGAGGATCATCCTCAGCTCTCGATCTATAAAACTCTGGTGGATTGCAACTCAAGAAGTCCCGAAGCCTAAAACTATCGGTTCTTGGGTGCACCACCGGTACTACCGGAACCTCCGACTCTCGTCTGTCCTCAAGCCTGGCCACGACCCTAGCCAGTAACTGGGCCATCTCTTTGTAACCCATATCCTCGGCTCCTGGTCATGGAACTGGAGGCTCAGATATCATGGCCTCAATAGAAACTGCTGCCGCTGTGCTAAACTCTGTTGGGGCTGGCGGTGTCGCAGAACTCCCCGTATGAAGTACTACCTCAGGTAATGACTAGGCCTGTGCCCTCGCAACCCTCTGTGTTCTACTAGCAGCTCCCTCTGCTGCCTTGCCCTTCTGGGCCCTGGTTGCCTTGCGTAGAGGCATAAATGGTACATAAGAATACGTCAAAGGGAGTCCAACTTATAACACAGCTCTATCGCACGATCTCAGAGTGAGAAGAATGGAAACCAATCCTAAATATCATGTAGCCTCCTGATTATAGGTGTGGTGCACAACACGCCGATAATCAAGACTCTACTAGATACAGTCTGTAGACACTTTCCGAGGATTAACTGCTCTGATACCACTTTTGTCACGACCCGACCTCGGGCCCGCGACTGGTGCCTTACCCCGGGCACCCTAGTGATAATACATCAGAGAAAATCAGCGGAATAAAACTCATAGACATGGAACAATATAAAAGAAGAAACAGGCTAACCAATAAGGTCACCTTTCTGCATATATATATAAAACTCGAACAGTTATCCTTTACAAGCCCAACTCACAACAGTACTACAGACCTCTAAGAGTTTTTATAACAACTATGACGGGACAGGGCCCCGCCATACCCCTGAATGTACAAGAACCTACAATCTCAGGGAATCATACCAAAAGATAAGCCTCCGGAGAAACGGAGCTTCCCAAAACGCAGAACTGTGACCCTAAGAGCGAGGATCAACAACCGGTGTACCTCTACCTGCGGCATGAACGCAGCCCCCCGAAGGAGGTCGATAACATGTACCAAGTATGTGAATCGAAATATCAGAATGAAATCATAACAGTCTATATAAAACAGGAGATATGTATGATAACCAAACTACAGTACACAATATATAAACGGTCATGTCAAGTCAGGGACTCATGCCCTTAAAGTCATCACTCAAATATAACCATGGGTCTCGCGCATGATATCAATCACGCCGTGGAACTCCTTCCCCATGTCGGCGATCTATGATATAATATAACACCAAAATTACACATGAACACGTGTCCCACTGTGTCATAAAACCGACGCTGGGCAGTAGGAAAGCTAACCACCGATCCACTGCGTCATAAAATCGGCCGGGCAAATGCGAAGGCATAGCTACCAGATCCAGCCTGCATCATCAACTGACCGGGGCAAGTACGAAAGCTAACTACCAGATCCAGCCTGTCGTCATGAGATATGACTGGGGCAAGTGCGAAAGCTATCCACCGGAGCCTACCGTACCAAACTGTGTAATAGAACTGACGTAGGAAAAAGCAATCCTTCTTTCGTTTCAAACTTAAAGTCGTATCTTCTCACGTACATTCTCTTAAACACATGTCCTGGAATTTCGGGGTGTGACAGAAATCTTGTCTAACACTTGGTTAACAACCTTCCTAACACATCAAGGAAGAACACTCAAGAGTTTAAGAATTGTTGGACAAATTTAGGTCAAGGAAAATGCCCATTGCCGAGAGCAACAATGAGGGGGGAGAGTATTTTCAAGTCTTAGAATTAATTCTAAGTGTGGAAGATTTCATCCTACTAGTGTGATGATATAACACAACCAAGGGCTAGGATTAAAACATGTGTGTGGTTGAGATTAGGGACAAGTGTGTGTGGGTCCCATAAGCCACTTGTCCACACAAATATCTAGCACAAGACTTGTCCCACTTGTCATAATTTTTGCCCCACTTGGGGTGACACGTGTCGCCCTCTTATTGGTCCAAAATATTTCATCTCCCAAAAACATCCATAATGGCCAAAATCTCGAAAAATAATGTGGGCCCAACAAAACTGTAAATTTCTCCCGTGGGCCCCACGTGACACATTTCCGGAAAATAAAATCCATAATTCTCTTAAATTCCAAGAATTCCAAATACCAAAATTGAGAATCCAATTCCCAATAATAAACATTTTTCCTTCACGAGGTTCGAAATATTTTCCGTCGGAAATTCAAAATTTTCTTCCCTTTCGTACTTAGTGTTATATTCTCGTACGTACGTCCTCACATACATACTCTGGAACTACGGGGTGTAACAATTATTCTGACAGCATCTTCAGATTCTCTTCGCAAGAGCATCATTGTCACGCCCCGAACCCCGGGCCCGCGACTAGTGCCCTACCTGGGCACCCTTCTATTCATACAACACAATAAACCGCGGAAGATAAATAACACTTTTTTTTCTTAAAACAAAGGCAAAGCCGATAAGGCTGCCATAATATAAATCACCTGAAAGGGTCTACACTGTTCAACAATGTAAATACAACTTTAGTCAGTCCAGCCCACATATGAATACAGACCTCTAAGAGTTTGGACAATTACTATGACGGGAAAAGGCTCCGTCGTACCCCTGAATATACCTAGCCATACTGACAAGCTCCGGAACATTGGAGCCATCTCAAAATGCTGAATCAGGATCCTAAGCTCGCGGATCCACAACTGTGTACCTAGACCTGCGGACATGAACGCAGCCCCCCGAAGGGGGTCAATACAACAAGTACTAAGTATGGAACGGAAATAAAGTACAGTATTAAAATCACGGCTGGCCAAAAAATGACAGGGACAAGTAAAATAATCAAATATCAGATCCAACCGTGTCATATAAAATAAGAGTCAACTGTACCTTGTATCACTGTACCCTTGTACCATTGTACTACTGTACTCGCCTCATGGATTCCTACTCATAGAATCATACTGTTCATACACGTATAGATAACGTATCATACTCCGTACCTATAACCTGTCCCGGCCCATATTGGGACTCGGTCCTCATACTCTGCATCTAACATGTCCCGACCCATATTGAGACTCGTTGTAAGGTCGTATAAGGTATAACATGTCCCGACCCATTCTGGGACTCGGTGTGAAGTCATATAAGGTATAACATGTCCCGGCCCTTTAAGGGTTTAGGTGTAAATTCATATAAGGTATAACATGTCCCGGCCCTTTCTGGGTCTCGGTGTAAATTCATATAAGGTATAACATGTCCCGGCCCTTTCTGGGTCTCGGTGTAAAGTCATATAAGGTACAACATGTACCGGCCCTTTCTGGGTCTCGGTGTAAAGTCATATAAGTCATATAACATGTCCCGACCCATTATGGGACTCGGTGTGGTCATCTTCCTCACATATGTACCTATAACGTGTCCCGGCCCATTAGGGGACTCGATGTAATCATGACTATCCATATAATCCTCATGTGTGTACATGCAACGTGTCCCGGCCCACCATGGGACTCGGTGTATCAATGCAACCATATGTCATTTTAAACTATCTCTTGACTTTCCATAAAACCGTTATAACAAAATTTCCATAAAGCCATTATAACAACTTTCATTTTAGAAACTAAAGCACTACCACATCTTTCTCTTTAAACAAACCAAGGCACAACACCTCTTTCCTTTTAATAAAACCAAGGCATTGTCATGTGATGTAACATTAGGAAAATGAACCCAAAGTACTATGTACATCTAATCTTATAAAAAGAATCATATCATGCCATATAAGGGAGTTGAACCCAAAGTACTATGTACATCTATTATTTCCTTTATAAAACCCCATGATACTAGCACTTGTAGCATCAAGGCACTTTCACTATTAAAAACAGGCTACTTACACTTTTAAACTCAAGTAACTTATTCTTTTCAAATCAAGTAACCTATACTTTTAAATCAAGTTAATTCTCCTTTCCCAAAATCAAGTCATTTATACTTCATATAAATCAAGTCTCTTATACTTCATCTAATCAAATCTCATATACTTTCAAGTAAGGTCTCATATACCTTCAAGCAAAGTCTCATATACTTTCAAAATAATCAAGTCTCTTAACTTTCAAAATCAAGTCTCATAGCTTTCAAAATAATCAAGTCTCTTAACTTTCAAAATCAAGTCCCATAACTTGAAAATAAAGTCTCATAACTTTCAAAATAATCAAGTCTCTTAACTTTCAAAATCAAGTCTCATAGCTTTCAAAATAATTTAGAGAGATGTTTCTCTCACTAGGCGAAAATGCTCTCAACATTTTTTCCTAGTTGCTCTTCTATGTCTCCCTTCTACATTTCATGTTCACTCTAATTGATTTGTTATAGAATAAAGTATCTTCCTTCTAGCCATGAGAAAGAATACAAAGATTTCAGCCAAAAGAATGAAAGAAATTATTTTGATTGTTCAAGATTACAAGATTCAAGATATGAATTTGAAGTTTGCATTTCCGGGGGGGGGGTAGCTTCCGGCGGTGGCCAGTTTGCCTCTCTGAATATTGTGGAGTATTCGGGACAGGTGGATATTGCAGGGTTGTTAGCAGGTCAGGAGGGTGATCTTGGTGTGCAAGAGGGTCATGATGGTGGTCTTGGGTTGTGGACGCAGCTCTTCGATTCTCCCAACCTTCCGGTGGCAACCACAGCTAGTGTTCCGGTTGTAACACTTGAAACTGGAAGGGTTACGGGTCTTGACGGATTTCCCGGGTCTAATACGGGTAAGGAGGGTGGTCCCGGGTTGCAAGAGGGTTGTGATGGTGTTAAGGGGTTGTGGTTGAAACCCTTGGATCACCGTTCTATAGTGTTTAAGTCCAGAGTCGCTTTTCCGGCAGACTCCTTGGTAGTCGGAAAGGCAGCTGCGGTTCCGGTTGCCTCTCTTGACTCTGGGGGGGTCGCGGATCTTGATGGGGATCACGGGTCGAAAGTGGGTATGGAGGGTGGTCCCGGGTTGCAGGAGGGTGGTGTTGATGTTCTTGATTTGCGGTTGGAACCCTTGGATCGCCGATCCTTGGTTTCTGAGTACAAAGGGGTTTTTCCGGCGGGCACTTTGGATGCCAAGGTAAAAGCGGGTCTCAAGGTTTGTCTCGTGTCGAAGGTGGGTCGGAAGGGTGGTCATGGGCTGCTGATGGGTCACGTTGGTGGTCACGGGTCATGGCTGCAACCTATGGGCCTTGTAGAGCCCGATGATGGTTCATTTCCCATGGTTTTTGGTAATTCAAATCGTGTGGAAGTCGAAAAGCCTACCCTTCAAACGAGACTTGGTAAATTGGGGAATTTAATTGCTGAGAGAACCAAGGAAACATCTCATTCAATGGGACATCGAAACTTGAAAAGGGTGAGAACCGAAGAGTCAACTCTTCTAATGAATTCTAAGGTTACGGAAACCAAAGGGGCAGCTCGTCAAAAGAGGTTTGGAAACTTGATGGCTACGGGGTTCGAAGGGACTACTCTTCAAACAACTTTTGACACTAGATGGTCTGCGGATCTTGATAGAGATCCCGGGTCAAAGGTGGGTATGGTGGGGGGTCCCGGGTTGCAAGAGGGTCGTGTTAGTGGTCATGGGTTGTGGATGGAATCTGTCGCGCCCTTTTTCGGCCGCGGCATTCTTTTTTCTAAACTCCTGCTGCTCAAATTAAAAAGGTTAGAAAATAAAAATGAAAGCTAAAATGTTTAAGAGAATGCTAAAATTGCAAAGGAGGCTAAAAGCGCTAAAAGGTGCTAAAGGTGCAAAAAAAATGCTAAAGTTTAAAAGGTGCTAAAGGTGCAAAATGCTAAGAAGTGCTAAAATTTGAAAGGGTGCTAAAATGCTAAAGGGTTGCTAGAATACTAAGGGTTCGCGGAGTCGCCACCTAATTGATTGGGTGAATTAGGACACCTAAATGTTTAACTAGTTTGAAGTAAAACATTAACTCCATTTTAATGGTCTGCTAAACTTAAATGAGATTCTGGGTAAGGGTTCTTTATTAATCTGAGGGAAGGGGTTAGGCACCCTCTAAGATCCGCTAACTTGCGGTTGTCCTGCCAAACCTAGGGTAATTATTATATTAGAGAAATGCATGTTTTAGAAATTTTTGAAAGAAAGTATTTAAAACCTATAAGATGTATTTTGACCAAAAGAAAGTGTAAGATTTTGTTTTAATATATATAAAGTTAGTTTTGATGGAAAACATGCAGTTATAAGGTATTTATATGAATTTATTCGATTATATAACATGGAAGTAGTGGTGCAAAATCAATTATGGCAAAATATACATTATAGAACAGTCCTAGCATACAAAGTGTCCATTTAGTAAGCGAAATGATTTTCATATATGAATGATAATGCATTTTGAAAATGGGTTAGGAATTTGATCACAAATAATATCCTAGCTACATGATTGATTATGCAAATGAAGATTATTGGGTGGTTTATTAGAAATGCTAAACGATGTATGGCGTGTCTAAAGTAATTAACTTAAGGAAAACGAAATTAAATTAATTTCTATTTATTGATTCAAGGTTTGACTATTCTAAGTATTCTATTAATTACAAAATTAAATAATTAGGCAACAAATTTCAAATAAATAATATAGAAGGTGGATATGATCGCAGCTTCCAAGATGCGCGGCGACGTCGTCTTATCCTATTTTGTCTTAGAAATTTCTGAAGCGGGAATGCAAATGCGGGTGCGGGTTGCCATATGAAATGACTTGCGATGAGTCTCGCCGTGAGACTCTTCATTTTTGCTCCAATGCGTGCCATGTAAAAAAAAGAAGATAAGGATTAGTATACACTCGAACTTGTCAATTAATAAATATGCATTTAGCAAACTTCAACACACAATTTATATCAAAAACCCATATATTCGTGAATAAACAATGAGGGTCACGATGAAAAGATGAGAAACAAGTAGAGGGGACTTAACCCAAATATACACATGGGCCAGCTAATAATGCAAAGGTAAGAATGAATACTCATGGGCCTAGGAAGACCTATTACAACTTGTTAGACGGTTTAAGGGTCACGGTATGGGTTGAATCGGTATGCCTATGTACGGTAGCCAAATATGAGTGTTACAATGATATACCTAAAGTTGTTGAATAAGGTAGCCAGTGCATTTAGTGTATATTCAGGGCAAACAGAGAATCAGGGACTGAAGTTGATGTCCAGAATAAGTACACAAAGGATGTATATATGGAGGTTCAGTAGGAGTAGTATGCTAGCATGGGCACCATCTGGGCAAACTCAATAGGCATAGGCATGATAATGACTTAGGAGATGTAGCTATCTAGCATAGGTATATTCCAACACTTAGAGGGGTAAAGGCATGTATGTATATATATATTTTCTCAAGCAAATTAAGATCCAGTAGAGTTTTACTAAGTGGTTTTCAGGAAAAACAGAGCATTTGAACATATGTTGGTTCATACTTACGAAAATCCAACCAGCAGACCAAATATGAATAGGCAAGGGTCTGACGGAAGGGATATACTAGTGTATACATTAAAACAAACAATGGAAAAACAGCCTCATCTCATTATTCAAGGCAGCCTATTAGGTTTTAGTAATACAACTAGATTGACATATAGGATTAGGCAAAGGAAAGATTAAGTTCTTATGCCTCAAGACATAATAAGCATACAAACAAATCAAACAATGCTAGTCGACTACTAATACCACAGGAAGAAAGAGAATTGTGGACACCTGATATGACTCGACTGGAACAAACATACTGGAGCAATCACAAATGGACTGATTATTAAAGCATAATATAGGACTCAACAACCATTCTGCGATTGTCATTTTTCCTTATTTTTCTGAATTTGCAGATAACAAGTTTATCACCTCGCCAACAGAGGAAACTCAGATGCACGACTGGCTATGGCACATAAACAGGACACAACATTATATAAGTCATAGAGGGATTCGATCAGGTCCGCTAACACCGAACAACAAATAAGTCGATGACACTTAGACAGTAGCTGATATTATATTTGTGCATCACTGAAGCTTATACTAATCTCAGATTATGCAAACAAACTACTACACGTTTAATACAGGTAATGCACAGAAATGCCAAATGAACTGGAAAGGATTGGGATTTACCTTCCCCGGACAGCGAGCCGGGGCAGCGTATCAAGTCGTCGGAGCCACTCGACGGGTTTTGGGTTTGCGATGCGAATAGAAGGGGCGAGGTTCTCTGCTCTGTGTTCTACTGCTGCTAAAGGTTTCGATGCTATCGGTTCCTTAAATTGCTATGTAGTTCCTCCTAACTATTGCTATTGGACTCCTCTGAGTTGGTTGACTGCTCTCAATTTCTGAGCCCCATTGCTAATGTCTTGCCCTGGTGGTTTTCAACCGCTGCTAAGGGTCGATGCTATCCCCCCTTAAAAGAAGACGATTGCTACTGACCTACTGTGCTCGACCGATGCCCCCCCATCGATGCCCTGTCTCTGCCTTCGATGCTCTTTGCATGTTCTTATATAGCCCTTCTTCGGGTTCTATGTTTGGTATGCATTTAAGGCTGAGATTTCTATGCCTATTCTTGCTCTGAATTCGCACGATTCGTACTTATTCTAGGTGTGATTTGAATGGATTTTGATTTGAAGGGATTTGGTTATCTATGGTAAGAAGTCGTTGGAGACGTGTGTGCAGGTAAAGGGAAAGGAAAGTCGCCGGATTCTCAGGCGAGAATCACGGCGACGAAGGCGTGAGGTGAAGGCGGCGACTGTTAAGGTTTAGGGTTCGTCGTTTTTGTTCTTCTGTCTTGGACGACGAAGTGAGGGTATCCAGAAGAGGGCGACTTGGGCTGTGTACAAAAGATAAAGGGGTGAGTTGAAGTGCGGTCGCGGGTTGAATTGGTCGCGGTCGCGAGTTTAAGTGGGTAGTTATTAGGTGGGCTGGGGCGAATTAAGGGTAGTATTTAAATGCTATGTATTTAGTTAATGGGTTATTAGTTTTAATTAATTAGCTAATTAATTCTAGGCAAGTGTATTAATTAATTATTTAACAAATGTGATTAAATTAATTAGGTGCTTTATTATAATTATCTAGGTGCTACATTAGTCTAATTATTTAGGTGCTAAATGCGGGCGCGTTATTTAACTAATGCTTAATACTTTGGAATGCGACGCTATTATTTAAAATCTTATTGTTATGCATTATTGCGAAGTTAAATTAAAATCAAAATGAGCTTAGATTGAATTATTTAAATGCTAAATGCAAAAATATGATTTTTAAGAATTGTTTAAAGCTTTTATAAATGCGACGCTATTAAATGCATGTATTAGATAAAAATTGATTTTAAAGTTACAAATGATTACTAATAAATGCGGCTATGCTACCTGACACGACGTTATCGCTAAATTATTTATTTTATGCATTTATTAATTATTTAAGAAATACGACAAAGCTTAAAGTTAATTAATGCGGGCGCGAGACTCTAAGTGCTTAAAACTCTACGTAAGATGCGATGTCATTATTAAATTAATTATTTATGCCTGTATTTATGTTTTATTGTTGTATTTTATTATAAAAATCCTAAAAATTATTTTACAAAATTAGTGTAATTTTATAGTTAATGGCTGGACGGGAGGGTCAAAATTGGGTGTCAACAGATGTCCCTCTTTGTATGGAGATGATGGAAGAATCTTCGGACAAAGACGTTGACTCATAGCCAATTTTGTCTCGATCTTCAGAATTGCAGAAATCTTTGCCGGTAGACAAGGTGACACAAAATCAAAATCGCCCAAAGGTCGAGTTATGACGACACTGGGTTACCATGGTCTAAACACCAAGGCGGGCTAACGCGGACTCAAAGTTATCTCAGTGTCGAGTTATGACGACACTGGGCTACCATGGTCAAAACACCAAGGCGGGCTAATGCGGGCTTAAAGATGTCCCAGTGTCGAGTTATGATGACACTGGGTTATGGTGCAAAAAGTAAAAGAAAGTAACTGGCTTGAACCTGGGGTGTACTGCTATGGCTTGTGGTGTTGGGTTCTATGGTGATGTGGAGCGAGTGGACCGACGCTTGAGGCCGCTTCTGCCAATCGTTGGGAAGGTTGGCCCCCCAACAGATTGCCCCGGTTCGCTGTAAGAGAAAATCCACGTTGTGCTCCTGCTGCTGCATGCTAATACTTGAACAAATGGTTAGTGCATAACTGCTAAGGTAAAAATAATTTTTAAAACAATGTAACTGTGAATAGAAAAGGTTATCCTGCAAAACGCGATGCCTGTGGTGTTGATGCGATTTTGCGAATGTTGTGATTTTCGCCCTTGCACAGACCTTTTGCGATAGAACGCGGATATGTCGTCCTTGCCGCAAATGTCCCTGTAGACTAAAGCTCAAGAAAGAGTTAGTGCATAACTGCTAAGACAGAATAATAAAGCATGCGTAAGAAATGCAATTTCGGGAGTATAGAAATCGTCCCTGCGTGATATGCTGATGATGGCGTCGTTTTCGGACTTGTCGTCGTTTTCGGACTTGTCGTCGTTTTCGGACGTGGCGTCGTTTTCGGACGCGGAGTCGTTTTCGGACTCGGAGTCGTTTTCGGACTTGTCGTCGTTTTCGGACTTGTCGTCGTTTTCGGACTTGTCGTCGTTTTCGGACGTGGCGTCGTTTTCGGACGCGGAGTCGTTTTCAGACGTGGCGTCGTTTTCGGACTGGGCGTCGTTTTCAGACTTAGCGTCGTTTTCGGACGTGGCGTCGTTTTCGGACGGAGTCGTTTCGGACTTCGTCGTTTTTGGACGTGGCGTCGTTTTGGACGGAGTCGTTTGACCGAGTCGTTTCGAACATAGCGTCGTTTTGGGACTGGTCGTCGTTTTCAGACGCGGCGGCGTTTGACGCGCGTCGTTTTGACTTGGCGTCGTTTTGACGCGAGTCGCTTTTCGACTTGTTGCTGCTCCTGTAGACTAAAGCTCAAGGAAGAGTTAGTGCATAACTGCTAAGACAGAATAATAAAGCATGAATGATAAAATGCAATTTTGAGAACAGAGAAAATCTTCCTTGTGTAGATGTAATATGCTGATGATGGCGTCGTTTTCGGACTTGCTGTGCTGATAACGTCGTTGCCTGGACGTGCTGCTGCTGGCGTCGTTGCGTAGACGCAATGCTGATGGTGTCGTTGCCTGGACACAATGCTGATAACGTCGTTGCCTGGACGTGTTGCTGCTGGCGTCGTTGCGTAGACGCAATGCTGATGGTGTCGTTGCCTGGACACAATGTTGCTGGCGTCGTTGCGTAGACGCAATGCTGATGACGTCGTTGCCTGGACGTGTTGCTGCTGGCGTCGTTGCGTAGACGCAATGCTGATGACGTCGTTGCCTGGACGTGTTGCTGCTCCTGTAGAATAAATGCTCCTGCGAGCTAAGCTTGAGAAAAACGTTAGTGTATACCTGTTTAAACAAAATGATAAATATATATGAGAAATGCAATTATGTGAATAAGGATGTCTTCCCTGTATGATATGCGGGGTGTTGTGAATGCTGAGATGTTGTCCTTGGGTGGACATCTTTGGATGCCGCCATCGATTTAATTGTCATGATGCCTTTGTTGTGATGCATTCGTGAACCATGTGGATTGTCATGATGTCTTTGTTGTGCGTTTGTGCACTGCATGAGCTGCAATTTGACTCTAGGCCCGAGCTGATGCGCTATAATTTGTTGCGGACTTTTGAATTCTGACTGTTGATTGTCGGTGCCTCTATCTCTCGAGCGTATGGAATCATATTTGTCGGTGTCCTTTCGTGGCGAAGTCCTTAAAGATGTCCCAGTTTTGACTGACGAAACTGAGTCGGATATATGTCGTCGCCTGGACATAATGCTGATAACGTCGTTGCCTGGACGTGTTGCTGCTGCTCCTATAGGATAAGTGCTCCTGCAAGCTTGAGAAAACATTAGTGTATACCTGTTTAAATGAAATGGCAAACACATACGGGAAGTGCAATTTTATGGGTAGAGATGTTGTCCCTGCTGCGCCAGATGACTACTGAGATGTCGTCCTTGCATGGACATGCTAAATGCTGCCACTGACGAATTGCCATGATGCCTCTGTTGGGTGTGATGCATTGGTTGCCAATTTGACTTTGTGCCCTAGTTGATGCGCTAGGTTTTGTTGCGGAACTCTGAACTTTGATTGCCGATTGTTGATGCCCCTTTCTGCTGCTGCTGCTTCTGATGCGGACTTTGGATTGTTGTCATCCTCTGCCTTTGTTGCTTTTGCTGCTTCTGCTAATACGAAGAAACCTTTCGCCGTATTTTCCATTTCGGCTATTGCACTTTCTGCTTTTGTTAATATGAAAAGACCTGCGCTCAAAGAAAATTTGTGAGTTTTGGGGGGGGGTCGATTCGTATCTGACTTCGCTGCCTTGTTCCTTGATATCTGCGTGCGGGCTCGTTGGATTTGCGGCCATATGCAGTTTCCTACATTGTCCCGATTTGAGAAGGTGTCACGCTTCTTCTTTTCGAGACCTCGCCGCTTATAGGAACCAAAACAGTTCGACTCGTTCTCGGATGCCAGATCGGTCGTATTTGGACCGTGCCTTTGATCTTGTGAAATATTGATGCTCTGCCATTGCTAAGCCAAATACAAATCGACTTTTGGGGGGAGATGATAAATCTTTCTAAAAATGCAACAAACGGTGTTAGCATAAAGCACATAATTTGCGGGTATGTAGCAGATATATATTGCATATAGCACCTTCAAACGTTTCCTAACATGCAGGGGGGACCTCTTTATGCCAGAGGTAAGCCTAAACGCCAGATATGCGAGATTATGATAAATTTGTCCAAGCCGCCCAACTGTAATGCTTTCGTTGGAAATGGCGACCAAATGACGGTGCACTTTTCCCAATTTCAGCATGTCATGATTGGGTTTGGATTTGTCTATCATTGTCACGCCACACATAATATGCCGGTTGGTCGTTGGGTTGAGAAACCCGTCGACAAGTTTGGTGTCTTCCTAATTGTGGTATCAATGCCAAGGATTGACCCACCTAAGGTAAATGCGTGCATGCCCTAAAATAAAGGGTGGTATAGCTCTATCTTAAGTTTGCTAAGATTTGGCTTTCCTAGACGCAAGGTTCCCGAGCGGACAACTCGAGTGAGAAGGCTACGCGGCCACCGGTTAGACCGGGCACTCCACGTATATTACCAACTCTCCTAAATTTGGATTTTGAAGAAAGAATTTTGCTGATGCACCCAGCGCACCTCGCATGTAGTGTGTGTTTGTGTGAATTTTCCAGAATGGAAGAGATATGAGCGGAATGCCAGTTTAGGGAAAGCAGTAAAGCAAGTAGCAAAAAATAAACAAAATACAATACACAAAAATTAAATGCAAAATAATCGCCAAATAATAGCCCTAGGTCTGTTGTGGTTAAGAACCTAAAATCCCCAGCAGAGTCGCCATTTCTGTCGCGCCCTTTTTCGGCCGCGGCATTCTTTTTTCTAAACTCCTGCTGCTCAAATTAAAAAGGTTAGAAAATAAAAATGAAAGCTAAAATGTTTAAGAGAATGCTAAAATTGCAAAGGAGGCTAAAAGCGCTAAAAGGTGCTAAAGGTGCAAAAAAAATGCTAAAGTTTAAAAGGTGCTAAAGGTGCAAAATGCTAAGAAGTGCTAAAATTTGAAAGGGTGCTAAAATGCTAAAGGGTTGCTAGAATACTAAGGGTTCGCGGAGTCGCCACCTAATTGATTGGGTGAATTATGACACCTAAATGTTTAACTAGTTTGAAGTAAAACATTAACTCCATTTTAATGGTCTGCTAAACTTAAATGAGATTCTGGGTAAGGGTTCTTTATTAACTGAGGAAGGGTTAGGCACCTCTAAGATCCGCTAACTTGCGGTTGTCCTGCCAAACCTAGGGTAATTATTATATTAGAGAAATGCATGTTTTAGAAATTTTTGAAAGAAAGTATTTAAAACCTATAAGATGTATTTTGACCAAAAGAAAGTGTAAGATTTTGTTTTAATATATATAAAGTTAGTTTTGATGGAAAACATGCAGTTATAAGGTATTTATATGAATTTATTCGATTATATAACATGGAAGTAGTGGTGCAAAATCAATTATGACAAAATATGCATTATAGAACAGTCCTAGCATACAAAGTGTCCATTTAGTAAGCGAAATGATTTTCATATATGAATGATAATGCATTTTGAAAATGGGTTAGGAATTTGATCACAAATAATATCCTAGCTACATGATTGATTATGCAAATGAAGATTATTGGGTGGTTTATTAGAAATGCTAAACGATGTATGGCGTGTCTAAAGTAATTAACTTAAGGAAAACGAAATTAAATTAATTTCTATTTATTGATTCAAGGTTTGACTATTCTAAGTATTCTATTAATTACAAAATTAAATAATTAGGCAACAAATTTCAAATAAATAATATAGAAGGTGGATATGATCGCAGCTTCCAAGATGCGCATGACGCTGCCTTATCCTATTTTGTCTTAGAAATTTCAAGCGGGAATGCAAATGCGGTGCGGTTGCCATATGAAATGACTTGCGATGAGTCTCGCCGTGAGACTCTTCATTTTTGCTCCAATGCGTGCCATGTAAAAAAAAGAAGATAAGGATTAGTATACACTCGAACTTGACAATTAATAAATATGCATTTAGCAAACTTCAACACACAATTTATATCAAAACCCATATATTCGTGAATAAACAATGAGGTCAGTATCTGATAAAGGTGAGAAACAAGTAGAGGACTTAACCCAAATATACACATGGGCGACTAATAATGCAAAGGTAAGAATGAATACTCATGGGCCTAGAAAGACCTATTACAACTTGTTAGACGGTTTAAGGGTCACGGTGTACGGGTTGAATCCAGATGCCTATGTACGGTAGCCAAATATGAGTGTTACAATGATATACCTAAAGTTGTTGAATAAGGTAGTTGGCATTTAGTGTATATTCAGTGGCAAACAGAGAATCGGGGATCAAGTTGATGTCGAATAAGTACACAAAGGATGTATATATGGAGGTTCAAGAGGAGTAGTATGCTAGCATGGGCACCATCCGGGCAAACTCAATAGGCATAGGCATGATAATGACTTAGAGATGTAGCTATCTAGCATAGGTATATTCCAACACTTAGAGGTAAAGGCATGTATGTATATATATATTTTCTCAAGCAAATTAAGATCCAAAGAGAGTTTTACTAAGTGGTTTTCAGAAAACAGAGCATTTGAACATATGTTGGTTCATACTACTTAAAAATCCAACCAAAGAGCCAAATATGAATAGGCAAGTGGTCCGACGGAAGGATATACTAGTGTATACATTAAAACAAACAATGGAAAAACAGCCTCATCTCATTATTCAAGGCACTATTAGGTTTTAGTAATACAACTAGATTGACATATAGGATTAGGCAAAGGAAAGATTAAGTTCTTATGCCTCAAGACATAATAAGCATACAAACAAATCAAACAATGCTAGTCGACTACTAATACCACAGAAGAAAGAGAATTCAGTGGACACCGATATGACTCGATCGAACAAACATACCGGAGCAATCACAAATGGACTGATTATTAAAGCATAATATAGGACTCAACAACCATTCTGCGATTGTCATTTTTCCTTATTTTTCAATTTGCAGATAACAAGTTTATCACCTCGCCAACAGAGGAAACTCGGATGCACGATCGCTATGGCACATAAACAGACACAACATTATATAAGTCATAGAGGATTCGATGGTTCCGCTAACACCGAACAACAAATAAGTGTGACACTTAGACAAGAGTGATATTATATTTGTGCATCATCAAGCTTATACTAATCTCGACATGCAAACAAACTACTACACGCTTAATACGGTAATGCACGTAAATGCCAAATGAATCGAAAGGATTGGGATTTACCTTCCTGACAAATGAGCCGGCAACAGTATCAAGTCGTCGAGCCACTCGACGTTTTGGGTTTGCGATGCGAATAGAAGGGCGAGGTTCTCTCGCTTCCGTGTTCTATCGCCGCTAAAGGTTTCGATGCTATCGGTTCCTTAAATTGCTATGTAGTTCCTCCTAACTATTGCTATTGACTCCTCCGAGTTGGTTGATCGCTCTCACTCGAGCCCCATTGCTAATGTCTTGCCCTGGTGGTTTTCAACCGCTGCTAAGGGTCGATGCTATCCCCCCTTAAAAGAAGACGATTGCTCTCGAC
Organism: Przewalskia tangutica; assembly: GCA_029844215.1. Taxonomy (NCBI): domain Eukaryota; kingdom Viridiplantae; phylum Streptophyta; class Magnoliopsida; order Solanales; family Solanaceae; genus Przewalskia; species Przewalskia tangutica. Next base: position 76,295,627 of record CM056727.1, read on the forward strand.
CCATCAGGCTCGACCGATGCCCCATCGATGCCTCGTCGCTTCGATGCTCTTTGCATGTTCTTATATAGCCCTTCTTCGGGTTCTATGTTTGGTATGCATTTAAGGCTGAGATTTCTATGCCTATTCTTGCTCTGAATTCGCATTTATCGCATTTATTCTAGGTGTGATTTGAATGGATTTTGATTTGAAGCGGATTTGGTTATCTATGGTAAGAAGTCGTTGGAGACGTGTGCAGTAAAGGAAAGGAAAGTCGCGGATTCTCAGCGAGAATCACGCGACGGCGTGAGCGGCGCGCGATCGTTAAGGTTTAGGGTTCGTCGCTTTTGTTCTTCCGTCTCGACGACGGTGAGGTATCCGTAAGAGGCGACTGGGCCGTGTACAAAAGATAAAGGGTGAGTTGAGCCGCGGTCGCGGTCATTGGTCGCGGGTCGCGGGTTTGGGCTGGGTAGTTATTAGGTGGGCTGGGGCGAATTAAGGGTAGTATTTAAATGCTATGTATTTAGTTAATGGGTTATTAGTTTTAATTAATTAGCTAATTAATTCTAGGCAAGTGTATTAATTAATTATTTAACAAATGTGATTAAATTAATTAGGTGCTTTATTATAATTATCTAGGTGCTACATTAGTCTAATTATTTAGGTGCTAAATGCGGGCGCGTTATTTAACTAATGCTTAATACTTTGGAATGCGACGCTATTATTTAAAATCTTATTGTTATGCATTATTGCGAAGTTAAATTAAAATCAAAATGAGCTTAGATTGAATTATTTAAATGCTAAATGCAAAAATATGATTTTTAAGAATTGTTTAAAGCTTTTATAAATGCGACGCTATTAAATGCATGTATTAGATTAAAATTGATTTTAAAGTTACAAATGATTACTAATAAATGCGGCTATGCTACCTGACACGACGTTATCGCTAAATTATTTATTTTTATGCATTTATTAATTATTTAAGAAATACGACAAAGCTTAAAGTTAATTAATGCGGGCGCGAGACTCTAAGTGCTTAAAACTCTACGTAAGATGCGATGTCATTATTAAATTAATTATTTATGCCTGTATTTATGTTTTATTGTTGTATTTTATTATAAAAATCCTAAAAAATTATTTTACAAAATTAGTGTAATTTTATAGTTAATGGCTGGACGGGAGGGTCAAAATTGGGTGTCAACAGATGTCCCTCTTTGTATGGAGATGATGGAAGAATCTTCGGACAAAGACGTTGACTCATAGCCAATTTTGTCTCGATCTTCGATTGCAAAAATCTTTGGCGGTAGACAAGGCCGACACAAAATCAAATCGCCCCGGTCGAGTTATGACGACACTGGGTTACCATGGTCGAAACACCAAGGCGGGCTAACGCGGACTCAAAGCTGTCCCAGTGTCGAGTTATGACGACACTGGGCTACCATGGTCAAAACACCAGGGCGGGCTAATGCGGGCTTAAGATGTCCCAGTGTCGAGTTATGATGACACTGGGTTATGGTGCAAAAAGTAAAAGAAAGTAACTGGCTTGAACCTGGGGTGTACTGCTATGGCTTGTGGTGTTGGGTTCTATGGTGATGTGGAGCGAGTGGACCGACGCTTGAGGCCGCTTCTGCCAATCGTTGGGAAGGTTGGCCCCCAACGATTGCCCCGTCAGAAGAGAAAATCCACGTTGTGCTCCTGCTGCTGCATGCTAATACTTGAACAAATGGTTAGTGCATAACTGCTAAGGTAAAAATAATTTTTAAAACAATGTAACTGTGAATAGAAAAGGTTATCCTGCAAAACGCGACGCTCGCGTGTTGATGCGATTTTGCGAATGCTGTGATTTTCGCCCTTGCACAGACCTTTTGCGATAGAACGCGGATATGTCGTCCTTGCCGCAAATGTCCCTGTAGACTAAAGCTCAAGAAAGAGTTAGTGCATAACTGCTAAGACAGAATAATAAAGCATGCGTAAGAAATGCAATTTCGGGAGTATAGAAATCGTCCCTGCGTGATATGCTGATGATGGCGTCGTTTTCGGACTTGTCGTTGTTTTCGGACTTGTCGTCGTTTTCGGACGTGGCGTCGTTTTCGGACGCGGAGTCCCTTTCGACCGAGTCATTTTCGGACTTGTCGTCGTTTTCGGACTTGTCGTCGTTTTCGGACTTGTCGTCGTTTTCGGACGTGGCGTCGTTTTCAGACGCGGAGTCGTTTTCAGACGTGGCGTCGTTTTCGGACTGGGCGTCGTTTTCGGACTTAGCGTCGTTTTCGGACGTGGCGTCGTTTTCGGACGGGGAGTCGTTTTCGGACTTCGCGTCGTTTTCGGACGTGGCGTCGTTTTCGGACGGGGAGTCGTTTTCGGACTCGGAGTCGTTTTCGGACTTAGCGTCGTTTTCGGACTGGTCGTCGTCGTGACGTGGCGCCGTTTGACGCGTCGTTTTGGACGCGAGTCGTTGGACTTGTTCGCCGCTCCGTAGACTAAAGCTCGGAAGAGTTAGTGCATAACCGCTAAGACGAATAATAAAGCATGAATGATAAAATGCAATTTTGAGAACATAGAAAATCTTCCTTGTGTAGATGTAATATGCTGATGATGGCGTCGTTTTGGACTTGTCGGCCGATAACGCCGTGTTCGGACGTCCGCCTTTGGCGTCGTTGCGTAGACGCAATGCCGATGGTGTCGCTGCCGACACAATGTTGATAACGCCGTTGCTCGACGCGTGCCGCCGGGCGTCGTTGCGTAGACGCACGCCGATGGTGTCGTTGCCGACACAATGTTCTTTGGCGTCGTTGTGGTAGACGCACGCCGATGACGCCGTCGTTCGACGTGCTTCTTTGGCGTCGTTGCGTGACGCACGCCGATGACGCCGCTGTTCGACGTGCCGCCGCCTGTAGAATAAATGCTCCTGCGAGCTAAGCTTGAGAAAAACGTTAGTGTATACCTGTTTAAACAAAATGATAAATATATATGAGAAATGCAATTATGTGAATAAGGATGTCTTCCCTGTATGATATGCGGGGTGTTGTGAATGCTGAGATGTTGTCCTTGGGTGGACATGCTAGATGCTGCCACTGACGAATTGTCATGATGCCTTTGTTGTGATGCATTCGTGAACCATGTGGATTGTCATGATGTCTTTGTTGTGCGTTTGTAATCGCATTTAGCCGCAATTTGACTTCAGGCCCGAGCCGACGCGCTATAATTTGTTGCGGACTTTTGAATTCTGACTGTTGATTGTCGGTGCCTCTATCTCTCGAGCGTATGGAATCATATTTGTCGGTGTCCTTTCGTGGCGAAGTCCTTAAAGATGTCCCAGTTTTGACTGACGAAACTGAGTCGGATATATGTCGTCGCCTGGACATAATGCTGATAACGTCGTGCTCGACGGGCGATGCCGCTTCCTATAGGATAAGTGCTCGCAAGCTTGAGAAAACATTAGTGTATACCTGTTTAAATGAAATGGCAAACACATACGGGAAGTGCAATTTTATGGGTAGAGATGTTGTCCTCGCCGCGCGGATGACTCATCGAGATGTCGTCCTTGCATGGACATGCTAAATGCTGCCACTGACGAATTGCCATGATGCCTCTGTTGGGTGTGATGCATTGGTTGCCAATTTGACTTTGTGCCTTAGTTGATGCGCTAGGTTTTGTTGCGAACTCAACTTTGATTTCCGATTGTTGATGCCCTTTCTGCTGCTGCTGCTTCTGATGCGGACTTTGGATTGTTGTCATCCTCTGCCTTTGTTGCTTTTGCTGCTTCTGCTAATACGAAGAAACCTTTCGCCGTATTTTCCATTTCGGCTATTGCACTTTCTGCTTTTGTTAATATGAAAAGACCTGCGCTCAAAGAAAATTTGTGAGTTTTGGGGGGGGTCGATTAGATTCGACTTCACGCTTGTTCCTTGATATCTGCGTGCTGTTCGCTTGGATTTGCACCGCATGCAGTTTCCTACATTGTCCCAGTTTTGAGAAGGTGTCATGCTGCTCTTCTTTTCTGAGACCCCTGCTTCGCCTATAGGAACCAAAACAGTTCACTGCTCGCTCAGATGCACTTGAATCGGTCATGTCGCTGGACCGTGCCTTTGATCTTGTGAAATATTGATGCTCTGCCATTGCTAAGCCAAATACAAATCGACTTTTGGGGGGAGATGATAAATCTTTCTAAAAATGCAACAAACGGTGTTAGCATAAAGCACATAATTTTAGGTATGTAGCAGATATATATTGCATATAGCACCTTCAAACGTTTCCTAACATGCAGGGGGGACCTCTTTATGCCAGAGGTAAGCCTAAACGCCAGATATGCGAGATTATGATAAATTTGTCCAAGCCGCCCAACTGTAATGCTTTCGTTGGAAATGGCGACCAAATGACGGTGCACTTTTCCCAATTTCAGCATGTCATGATTGGGTTTGGATTTGTCTATCATTGTCACGCCACACATAATACGCCGGTTGGTCGTTGGGTTGAGAAACCCGTCGACAAGTTTGGTGTCTTCCTAATTGTGGTATCAATGCCAAGGATTGACCCACCTAAGGTAAATGCGTGCATGCCCTAAAATAAAGGGTGGTATAGCTCTATCTTAAGTTTGCTAAGATTTGGCTTACTAGACGCAAGGTTCCCGAGCGGACTACTCGAGTGAGAAGGCTACGCCACCGGTTAGACCGGGCACTCCACGTATATTACCAACTCTCCTAAATTTGGATTTTGAAGAAAGAATTTTGCTGATGCACCCAGCGCACCTCGCATGTAGTGTGTGTTTGTGTGAATTTTCCAGAATGGAAGAGATATGAGCGGAATGCCAGTTTAGGGAAAGCAGTAAAGCAAGTAGCAAAAATAAACAAAATACAATACACAAAAATTAAATGCAAAATAATCGCCAAATAATAGCCCTAGGTCTGTTGTGGTTAAGAACCTAAAATCCCCAGCGGAGTCGCCATTTGCCGCTACTTTTTCGGCAGCATTCTTTTTCTAAACTCCTGCTGCTCAAATTAAAAAGGTTAGAAAATAAAAATGAAAGCTAAAATGTTTAAGAGAATGCTAAAATTGCAAAGGAGGCTAAAAGCGCTAAAAGGTGCTAAAGGTGCAAAAAAAATGCTAAAGTTTAAAAGGTGCTAAAGGTGCAAAATGCTAAGAAGTGCTAAAATTTGAAAGGGTGCTAAAATGCTAAAGGGTTGCTAGAATACTAAGGGTTCGCGGAGTCGCCACCTAATTGATTGGGTGAATTAGGACACCTAAATGTTTAACTAGTTTGAAGTAAAACATTAACTCCATTTTAATGGTCTGCTAAACTTAAATGAGATTCTGGGTAAGGGTTCTTTATTAATCTGAGGGAAGGGGTTAGGCACCCTCTAAGATCCGCTAACTTGCGGTTGTCCTGCCAAACCTAGGGTAATTATTATATTAGAGAAATGCATGTTTTAGAAATTTTTGAAAGAAAGTATTTAAAACCTATAAGATGTATTTTGACCAAAAGAAAGTGTAAGATTTTGTTTTAATATATATAAAGTTAGTTTTGATGGAAAACATGCAGTTATAAGGTATTTATATGAATTTATTCGATTATATAACATGGAAGTAGTGGTGCAAAATCAATTATGGCAAAATATGCATTATAGAACAGTCCTAGCATACAAAGTGTCCATTTAGTAAGCGAAATGATTTTCATATATGAATGATAATGCATTTTGAAAATGGGTTAGGAATTTGATCACAAATAATATCCTAGCTACATGATTGATTATGCAAATGAAGATTATTGGGTGGTTTATTAGAAATGCTAAACGATGTATGGCGTGTCTAAAGTAATTAACTTAAGGAAAACGAAATTAAATTAATTTCTATTTATTGATTCAAGGTTTGACTATTCTAAGTATTCTATTAATTACAAAATTAAATAATTAGGCAACAAATTTCAAATAAATAATATAGAAGGTGGATATGATCGCAGCTTCCAAGATGCGCGGCGACGTCGTCTTATCCTATTTTGTCTTAGAAATTTCTGAAGCGGGAATGCAAATGCGGGTGCGGGTTGCCATATGAAATGACTTGCGATGAGTCTCGCCGTGAGACTCTTCATTTTTGCTCCAATGCGTGCCATGTAAAAAAAAGAAGATAAGGATTAGTATACACTCGAACTTGTCAATTAATAAATATGCATTTAGCAAACTTCAACACACAATTTATATCAAAAACCCATATATTCGTGAATAAACAATGAGGGTCAGTATGCAGTAGACAGTGAGAAACAAGTAGAGGGGACTTAACCCAAATATACACATGGGCCAGCTAATAATGCAAAGGTAAGAATGAATACTCATGGGCCTAGGAAGACCTATTACAACTTGTTAGGACAGTTTAAGGGTCACAGGTATGGGTTGAATCCAGTATGCCTATGTACGGTAGCCAAATATGAGTGTTACAATGATATACCTAAAGTTGTTGAATAAGGTAGCCAGTGCATTTAGTGTATATTCAGGGCAAACAGAGAATCAGGGACTGAAGTTGATGTCCAGAATAAGTACACAAAGGATGTATATATGGAGGTTCAGTAGGAGTAGTATGCTAGCATGGGCACCATCTGGGCAAACTCAATAGGCATAGGCATGATAATGACTTAGGAGATGTAGCTATCTAGCATAGGTATATTCCAACACTTAGAGGGGTAAAGGCATGTATGTATATATATATTTTCTCAAGCAAATTAAGATCCAGTAGAGTTTTACTAAGTGGTTTTCAGGAAAAACAGAGCATTTGAACATATGTTGGTTCATACTTACGAAAATCCAACCAGCAGGCCAAATATGAATAGGCAAGGGTCTGACGGAAGGGATATACTAGTGTATACATTAAAACAAACAATGGAAAAAACAGCCTCATCTCATTATTCAAGGCAGCCTATTAGGTTTTAGTAATACAACTAGATTGACATATAGGATTAGGCAAAGGAAAGATTAAGTTCTTATGCCTCAAGACATAATAAGCATACAAACAAATCAAACAATGCTAGTCGACTACTAATACCACAGGAAGAAAGAGAATTCAGGGACACCTGATATGACTCGACTGGAACAAACATACTGGAGCAATCACAAATGGACTGATTATTAAAGCATAATATAGGACTCAACAACCATTCTGCGATTGTCATTTTTCCTTATTTTTCTGAATTTGCAGATAACAAGTTTATCACCTCGCCAACAGAGGAAACTCAGATGCACGACTGGCTATGGCACATAAACAGGACACAACATTATATAAGTCATAGAGGGATTCCAGTCTGTGTCTGCTTAACACTGAACAACAAATAAGCTGACAGACACTTAGACAGTAGCTGATATTATATTTGTGCATCACTGAAGCTTATACTAATCTCAGATTATGCAAACAAACTACTACACGTTTAATACAGATAATGCACAGAAATGCCAAATGAACTGGAAAGGATTGGGATTTACCTTCCCCGGACAGCGAGCCGGGGCAGCGTATCAAGTCGTCGGAGCCACTCGACGGGTTTTGGGTTTGCGATGCGAATAGAAGGGGCGAGGTTCTCTGCTCTGTGTTCTACTGCTGCTAAAGGTTTCGATGCTATCGGTTCCTTAAATTGCTATGTAGTTCCTCCTAACTATTGCTATTGGACTCCTCTGAGTTGGTTCGCTTCGATTTACGAGCCCCATTGCTAATGTCTTGCCACGTGGTTTTCAATCACGCTAAGGGTCGATGCTATCCCCCCTTAAAAGAAGACGATTGCTACTGACCTACTGTGCTCGACCGATGCCCCCCCATCGATGCCCTGTCTCTGCCTTCGATGCTCTTTGCATGTTCTTATATAGCCCTTCTTCGGGTTCTATGTTTGGTATGCATTTAAGGCTGAGATTTCTATGCCTATTCTTGCTCTGAATTCGCACGATTCGTACTTATTCTAGGTGTGATTTGAATGGATTTTGATTTGAAGGGATTTGGTTATCTATGGTAAGAAGTCGTTGGAGACGTGTGTGCAGGTAAAGGGAAAGGAAAGTCGCCGGATTCTCAGGCGAGAATCACGGCGACGAAGGCGTGAAAGCGGCGCGCGATCGTTAAGGTTTAGGGTTCGTCGTTTTTGTTCTTCTGTCTTGGACGACGAAGTGAGGGTATCCAGAAGAGGGCGACTTGGGCTGTGTACAAAAGATAAAGGGGTGAGTTGGGCTGCGGGTCGCGGGTTGGGCTGCGGGTCGCGGGTCGCGGGTTTGGGCTGGGTAGTTATTAGGTGGGCTGGGGCGAATTAAGGGTAGTATTTAAATGCTATGTATTTAGTTAATGGGTTATTAGTTTTAATTAATTAGCTAATTAATTCTAGGCAAGTGTATTAATTAATTATTTAACAAATGTGATTAAATTAATTAGGTGCTTTATTATAATTATCTAGGTGCTACATTAGTCTAATTATTTAGGTGCTAAATGCGGGCGCGTTATTTAACTAATGCTTAATACTTTGGAATGCGACGCTATTATTTAAAATCTTATTGTTATGCATTATTGCGAAGTTAAATTAAAATCAAAATGAGCTTAGATTGAATTATTTAAATGCTAAATGCAAAAATATGATTTTTAAGAATTGTTTAAAGCTTTTATAAATGCGACGCTATTAAATGCATGTATTAGATAAAAAATTGATTTTAAAGTTACAAATGATTACTAATAAATGCGGCTATGCTACCTGACACGACGTTATCGCTAAATTATTTATTTTTATGCATTTATTAATTATTTAAGAAATACGACAAAGCTTAAAGTTAATTAATGCGGGCGCGAGACTCTAAGTGCTTAAAACTCTACGTAAGATGCGATGTCATTATTAAATTAATTATTTATGCCTGTATTTATGTTTTATTGTTGTATTTTATTATAAAAATCCTAAAAAATTATTTTACAAAATTAGTGTAATTTTATAGTTAATGGCTGGACGGGAGGGTCAAAATTGGGTGTCAACAGAATCCATGGGTCACGGTATGGAGGGTAATCATATGAAGGATAATGGTGTGGCTTATAGTTGTTTTCCGACTGGCAACATGGAAGTCGGAGATGAAACGGGTCTTGTGGATGATCCAGGGTCGATGGCGGGTCAGGACGGTGTCATGGGTCAGTGTTCATGTCCACGAGGCATCAGTCAAAGATTGGTGAAGCCGTTGGGACTTCTTTTCCCACGGACATTGAGTTTGCAAATGTTGCGGTTTCCGAAGCCCCACCCCTTCTCGAGGGAATGTCGGGTCGCATGGATGGGCATGGGTTGATGGAGGATCAAGAGGGTGGTTCCGGGTCGAAGGAGGGTCAGAAGGGTGGTCATGGGCTGCTGATTGGTCACGTTGGTGGTCGTGGGTCATGGCTGCAGCCTAAGGGTCTTCGGTTAAAGAATGTAGTGCCCGGTGATGGTTCATTTCCCATGGTTCTTGGTAGTACAAATCGTGTGGAAGTCGAACAGCCTACCCTTCTAACAAGACTTGGTAATTTGGTGCATTTAATTGCTGAGAGAACCAAGGAAATATCTCATTCAATGGGACATCGAAAATTGATAAGGGTGAGAACCGAAGAGTCACCTATTCTAACGAATTCAAAGGTTGCGGAAACCAAAGGGGCAACTCGTCAAAAGAGGTTTGGAAACTTGATGGCTACGGGATCCGAAGGGACTACTCTTCAATCAAGTCTTGGAAGATCAACTTATGTGGAAATCGAAGGGTCACTCTTTTCCAATTCGCCTATGACCTCTCATTTGGTCTCGGCCAATGGAGCATTTAATGCCAAACGACTTGAGCCATTTATGGCAACCTTTCCCAATAGTGCACTACTCTTGAATTCCCCAACGAATGCATCTAATGCACCTACTAAGCGTGCAAGGAGTTTTAATTCAACGTAGGAAACTTATGCAGAAATCTTTACAAGTCCTCGTCTAGAATCAAAAGGACTTAAATCTATTATGATCTTATCCCCTCTTGTAATGGCACCTTTGAGTGACCACTGCTCCCCTCCCCCATTTCTTGTTTGCATAACGTTGAGGATTGAGAACCCTCAATGACTGATTGTAGCCATCTTTATTTCCGTTATTAGTAATAATATTTGCATTTAAAAAAAAATAATCAAGTCTCTTAACTTTAAAAATCAAGTCTCATAACTTTCAAAATAATCAAGTCTCTTAACTTTCAAAATCAAGTCTCATAGCTTTCAAAATAATCAAGTCTCTTAACTTTCAAAATCAAGTCTCTTAACTTTCAAAATCAAGTCTCATAACTTGAAAATAAAGTCTCATAACTTTCAAAATAATTAAGACTCGTATACTTTCAAAATCAATTTACTTACTTCAATAAATCAAGTCACATGGACTCACCAAAATCAAGTCACATAGACTTTCCAAATAATCATGTCAAAAGAAGGAAGAAGTTCACATACCTCGTTGGCGACTAACCCAAACGACAAGTAGCAATACGCTCCAATGTACTTCAACCTTATTGGCTATTCCACAAGCCAAGTAGAATGTGCTACACGTAGTACTTCAACCTAAAATGACAATAGCACTTCTATCAACTACAAGCTATCAAGTGTAGGACTTATACCAAATAATGGCCCTCTAATTCTATGGAAAATTGGGCAGCACTTCCTTTGTTTCCCACCTTTTCCAAGGCCCGTATTCATCAACCAACAAGCCACATTTAAGGCACAATAAAATCAACAACCAAAGGGGATCACACACCTACCTTACGTGCAAAATTCGGCCCCTTAGCTTATATAAAACAGTCCATAATTCAGCCCATAAAAACAGTCCACAATCCAACCACAACGAGGGTAAAATGTGAGGCCTTTTAACGCCTTTCCACACCCTTATTCCCTTAGGACTTTTATTAGCAACTAATACACTTAAACATGCATAACAATAACTAAATTTCCATCATTTAATACCTCAAAACAGTCCACTAAACGACACAACAACGTCTAACAGTTTTGGGCAGTTTCTCGGCCACAACAACTACAACCGATACTCGTTCCTTAATCCATTTTATTCCAATTCGAGTTCCAAAACTTCTACATAAGTTATAACAACTTATTAACAACAATATAAATCCATTATAACATGCAATAGGTGAAGATAACAACGACAATAACCAACGAATTCCATTCGCACCAAATCTGTCCCAAATCGGTTTTAGCCCAAAAAATGGCTCAAAAACTTTTTATTCTTCATTATTTTTAACACAAGTTCATCCATACATAATAAAAATAAGTAATATCCAATTACTTTAAAAGAAGAAGGACTTTTACCTCATTGTTTGCCCCAAAACAGTCCGGTGTTTATTGGTCCACAGTTTTCGTTTCGCTCCACTTCTTCAAGTTCCAATCACATATATGTACCCCTTACAACCTTAGGAGAAACTTCTCTTTGAATCTCACTTCCAAAAGTCGTTGGAACCCCTAGGGTTTTGGCATCAACTTTCGGCCAAGACAAGTAAAAACGTGTAGAATATTAATCTAGGCTTAGCACTTGTGTTATACCCCGTATTTCCAGAGTATGTACGTGAGCGCGTACGTATTATAATTTGAGCCTTAAAGTTGGCTAGTTTCGAAATTTGTACACAACACCCGATTTTCGACGAAAACGTTTCCACGACTTCGTAGGGAAAATTCCGGCTATGGCATTTTTAATTTTTACGGATTTTTCCGAGAGACGAAACATTTTGGACCAACGAGAGGGCGACACTTGTCACCCTCTAATTGGAAGGAGTGGACGGCAAAGCTAGCCCTTTTGCACGTTTTTGGTGTTGAAATTTTGGTCAAGGGTTAGGTAGGATATTTTGTGTAGATGGATAAGGTAGCACATGGCTAAATCTTGGCCTTACACTTGCTATGCACTTGTCTTCATCTTGGCCATTGGTTGGCCTTCACTTGACCTATAAATACCCTCTAAGTTGAAGACTTTCTTCATCCAAAAATTGAGCAATCTATCTAAGTCTCAAATACTCCCTCCCTCTTGTCTTGCTATCGTCCAAAGTCCCCTCCCCTTTGAGCAAGGCCCTGGCCGAGAGCCTCCTCCCCTCAGGTGCCTCAGCCAGTGGTACACCCCTAGCCTAGTTGTCACGTAAAAATACCCATTTATGTGGTATATAAATACACTCCGAGTATTGTTATAATGCCCAAAGACCTGGGCCCCAATACCTTATAGTATTCCCAAGGTTACACTTTTTCAAAAGCCCAGAAAATACTATTATACTTCCCTCAGTGACAAAAACGAAACCCTAAGTAAATCTTCACCCGTAGTTGAAGTGTTAAGTAGAAGTTGGTTATAACTTCTAAGGGTTGTTTGGAGCGGGTTGGAGCGCACGGAGTAGGAGCTAAACCTTGCTCAGGATCGACATTTAAACTTGGATAATTTTGGGCTTATCGAGGTAAACACTCTTGACCTTACATTTGTAATTGGAAATTACATGTTGTAGGAGTATATAGTTAAGTATACTATATATAGAACTGATCATAGTTGTGCGGCAATGTCTTTTGACTTAAGCCTGAATAATACTTACGGCAATGTCTTGCGACTTAAGCCTGAATTTTAAGAAGTGAACTGAACTGTAATTACATAGGGTGTATTCTGATGACTTGTGTAGTATTCTTGTGAGTAGAATTGTACACGGCCGGTCAGACGTGCAACCCCTGGTTGGCTTGCAGCCCTCGATAGAGGAGATTTACGCTGCATTGCGGGAGTCGCCGAATTTTCTCGTAGAATATTCTACGTCGGGATCTAAAGATATTAATAGCGCCAGTGGCCTCTATAGGTTGTAGTACTACGTGTGGAGTGATCTGCTTGACTGAGAGTGTAGCCGACGGTTTGAGGTACTTGGAGCGTTTTGCTATTAGTCGATAATCGTCGCGAGGTATGTGAACCTCTTCCTATCTTTTCTAGCATGATATGTGTGAGCTATGTAGTACGGTAGACGCATACGTGTTAATCAGATTTGGTTGTTTTAAAAACATAAGTGTTATACTAGCTTTATGGGAAGTTAGGTATAACGTCTTAAGGGTGGTAAAATGAATGGTTTATTAATTTCAAAAGTTAAGAGATTGGATCTTATAAGATAAGAGACTTAACTTAAATGAATTAATATGGATTTTGTGTGAAACCTCATTCGTGAGTAATGAGTACTTGGTTTTTAAAAGGAATAACGTTTTACTGATTTCGGAAATCAGAATGTGTATCAATAAACCACTGCAGCGTTAATAAAGGAAAATGTATTGAATAACTAAGTATTATTAAAACCAGTAGAAACCTCCATCTGCATAGAAGCTAAGATGAGACAAAATGATATTACATTTTCTAGATCATGACTGCTTAATAAGATTGATTATGAACAAGATTAACCTACTCACCTATGTCATATGTTACTCTATTGTTTTAAAAAGAGGTTAAGACATTGAACTATGAAACTTTTCTAAAAAGAGACTTGCGTAATTGAAATTAGGCAAACTGGAACTTTTAGGGAAAAGAAAGGCATTGTGTTGTCTTAAAATAGTTTAAGACATAAAGTGTTATAACAGCTTTATGGGAAGTTGGTTATAACGACTTTATGAAAACAAAAGAAGGGTTTTATCATTTGTTTTAATGCGTAACTTGACTTTTAAAAGAGAAGTATTTTGGTCCAGAAGGTACATGGTATTGCCTTAATTTGGTCTTAAAAAGGAAAGTATGAAAGTTGTTTTGGTTTACTTAAAAGATATAAGTCACACATTTTTTTATATACTACGTATCGGGTGACTTTTAGAAAAGGAATGAATCTCTTAAAAGGAATTTACGACGTAGTACTTTAGGGTTAAAATCCGACTTTGACATAAAATGAAAGTACCTTGAGTTGTGTGTAACTTGCTTATGCTTGTTGTTATGAAACTTGACCATGTTACGTGTGATAGCCTTGTTGTGCAAGTCTCGTGTTCTACTCGACTACCGGTTCATCCGGAATGTATTTCACTCGACTACGGTTCATCCGGAATGTATTTCACTTGACTACGGCTCATCCGGAATGTATTTCACATGATTACCGGTTCATCCGAATGTATTTCACTCGACTACGGTTCATCCGGAATGTATTTCACTTGACTACCGGTTCATCCGGAATGTATTTCACTTGACTACGGTTCATCCGAATGTATTCCACTCGACCACGGTTCACGGGATGGACCGGAAATGTATTCCACACGCTTTCTATATTAGGTCCATAAGATGGGCGAGACCGCTTTACGTATCACATGATTTGTACCTAGACCGCCGGCGGTGAGGAGTTCCACGTACGTGAGGATGACTTTGAGGGCGTGAGTCACGACTTGACATGATCGCTTTTATGTTGTGAATCGTAGTTTGGTTATCATACATGTCTCCCGCTTTATATAGACTATTATGATTTCATTTACTGATTTTCTGATTTCACATACTTGGTACTGCCAGATCGACTCCTTCGGGGGGCTGCGTTCATGCCGCAGGTAAAGGTACATCGACTGTCGATCCCCGCTTATAGGATCACATTTCAGCGTGTTGGGAAGCTCCGTTCCTTCGGAGGCTTATCTTTGGTATGTTACCCTGAGTCTGTAGGTTCTTGTACATTCAGGGGTATGGCGGGGCCCTATCCCGTCATAGTTGTTGTCACTTCTTAGAGGTGCATAGTAATCTGTTGTGGCAGTCTGTAAAAAATGATAACTGTTCGGGTATTTATGTATATATACTGAAGGCAATTGTTTTGGTTGGCCTGTTTATTTATCATGTCTCTTAATTCATGTTCATGTTTTTATTTCCGCTGATTTTCTCTGATGGTGTATCACTAGGGTGCCCGGGGTAAGGCACCAGTCACGGGCCCGGGTTCGGGTCGTGACAACTTGGTTGAAGGGCTTAATCTTGGAGAAATAAATTGATCAACAATGGTTGTTCTTAGCCAAGGGGCTCTCCAAATTATGGAGCTAAAGGGGAGAAGATGAGAGCTTATTTTTTGGTCTAAGTGTATAATGAATCCAAGTCTTCAAGACTTGGATATATATCAACCTATAATGCCAAGTGGAGTGGGCCCCACATGCCCACTTGGCCTCAAAATATCTTAGAGACTTGTCATCTTGCAAGACCAAGTGGAGGGGTGACACGTGTCACCCTCCGATTGGTCCAAAATACTATAATTTTCGAAGGTCCCCGCGAAATTGTAAAATTCTCGGCGGACCCCATATTATTAGTCCCGCGTCTTCACAATAGTATTCTACGCTCGTATCTCAAATTTGGAAAAAAACCGACCCCTCGTGAAGAAATTATGGCGTCACGTTTGTTTTGACCAAATTTGCTCTAAATCGAAAATGTAACTACACTTTCTTTCCAACATTCCAATCTTATTACCTTACGTACGTTCTCATCTCATTCTCATAGAAATACAGGGTGTAACATTCTTCCCCGTTTAGAAACATTCGTCCCGAATGTTCATACTAGGTTCAGTCTAAACAGACATCGGTATAGTCCCCCTTTAACTATACCTAACACAATTGAATATGCCACACATGGCCACAATATAACGCACATGCTTATACATCAATCACAAGTCAAACGAGGAATCAAATCTAAAGTGTGTATCACCACTATTAACTCCCATTCATGGCCTAAAATGATTCTCCTTTCGTACTTTCATTAGTCATAACTATAAACACTTCAATTCTTTTAACACTTGTTCGCTCCTTTTCTTACTTGTCGTACTCTTCTCGTACTTCCAAACTTATTCTAGTATACGTACATAATTTCAAATATTGCTTCTGTTTTCCTAACCTTGGAGTTACTATATCCAAACTTGGTCATTATACTTAGATTCAATTTCCGTTAAGGCCCTTCTCCGCCCTCACGACCCGGTTTTGGTGGAACGCATCCATGAACTCGTACAACGATCTACTAGACTTGGGTCTTGCACCCTCGTGACCCGATCACATAGCGGGACCACCTCCAACTGACCCCACTCCATTTTGGGCTACGGATTGACCCGTAATCAGCCCACAACCCGACCCATTGTCGCACTTAATTTTCATTCTTGGTCTGAGATAAATCTTAATACCCGAGAAGGCCTTGCACAAATAAGGTCTCCACGGTTATCAATATTCTAAGGCCCATAATTATTCCATGTTCCAAGCCTACATTATCAGTCCCCACATACGAGAAATGTAGCTTCTTAATATATCAAAATCATGTTGTCTTACTCACAACAACTCTATTTATCCGTACATAACACTTAAGCATACCACATAACTTAACCAACTTCTGATAAACCATAATCATTCTAGGCAACACACATATGACCCTAAATAAATATGCTCGTACAAATATACATCATCATAATATCATCTATACGATAATTTTACCAACTTGGATACGCAATCCATATAATCTTTTCTGGGTCACTGTTGCCTTTCTCATAGCTGCAATGAAAATAATACGTTAGGGAGAGACTACCCTAACAACACATCTCTATCGCACGATCTCAGAGTGAGAAGAAGGGAAACCAATCCTAAATGTACTATAGCCTCCTGTTTATAGATTTGGTGCACAACACACCGATAAACAAGACTCTACTATACACGGTCTGTAGACATTTCGAGCACTAACTGCTCTGATACTACTCTGTCACGCCTCGAACCCCGGGCCCGCGACTGGTGCCCTACCTGGGTACCATTCTATTCATACAACACAATAAACCGCAGAAGATAAATAACACTTTTTTTCTTAAAAGAAAGGCAAAGCCGATAAGGCTGCCATAATATAAATCACCCGAAAGGGTCTACACTATTCAACAATGTAAATACAACTTTAGCCAGTCCAACCCACATATGAATACATACCTCTAAGAGTTTGGACAATTACTATGACGGGAAAAGGCCCCGCCGTACCCCAGAATATACCTAGCCATAATGACAAGCTCCGGAACATTGGATCCATCTCAAAATGCAGAATCATGATTCTAAGCTCGCGGATCCACAACTGTGTACCTAGACCTGCAGACATGAACGCAGCCCCCCGAAGGGGGTCAGTACAACAAGTACTAAGTATGGATCAGAAATAAAGTACAATTAAAATCATGGCTGACCAAAAAATGACAGGGACAAGTAAAATATTCAAATACCAGATCCAACCGTGTCATATAAAATAAGAGCCAACTGTACCTTGTATCACAGTACCACTGTACTACTGTACTCGCCTCATGGATTCATACTCATAGAATCATCATGTTCATACACGTATAGATAATATATCATACTCCGTACCTATAACTTGTCCCGACCCATATTGGGACTCGGTCCTCATACTCTGTATCTAACATGTCCCGGCCCATATTGGGACTCGGTGAAAGGTCGTATAAGGTATAACATGTCCCGACCCATTCTGGGACTCGGTGTGAAGTTATATAAGGTATAACATGTCCCGTCCCTTTTTGGGTCTCGGTGTAAATTCATATAAGGTATAACATGTCCCGGCCCTTTCTGGGTCTCGGTGTAAAGTCATATAAGGTACCACATGTCACGACCCGACCCCGGGACCGCGACTAGTGCCCTACCTGGGCACCCCTTACAGGTATACATCAGAGAATAGCAGCGGAACATACCTAAACTCATAAAATACTAGACATTAAATATCAACAGGCTAGCCGATAAGGCCACCTTCCGAAAAACATACATAACCCAAATGAACAGTTACATATTTGTTTTTACAACCCAATCCACAAGATATGACTACAGAACTCTAAGAATTTTTACATAACAACTGTGACGGGACAGGGCCCCACCATACCCCTGAATGTACATAAATCTACAGCATCAGGGAAAACCGCACCAAAAGACAAGCCTCCAGAGAAATGGAGCCTGCTGAAAAACAGATGTACCAAGTATGTAAAACTTAAAGTACTGAAATGAAATCATATAGTCTAAAATAAAACTGGAGACATGTATTGTTACACCCCGTAGTTTCAGAGTATGTATGTGAGGACGTACGTACGAGATTATAACACTAAGTACGAAAAAGAAGAAAATTTTGAATTTCCGACGGAAAATATTTCGAACCTCGTGATGGAAAAAGGTTTATTATTGGGAATTGGATTCTCAATTTTGGTATTTGGACTTCTTGGAATATAAGAGAATTATGGAATTTTATTTCCAGATTTTGAGATTTTGGCCAAATATGGAGTTTTTAGGAGATGAGAAAATTTTGGGCCAATAAGAAAGTGACATGTGTCCCTCCCCACTTGTGTAGCAAAGGTGTATGTATATGTATATGTATTTGTACATGTATAGGTTTTGGTTGAAGACTTGGTCGAGGGGTGTGTTTCGGTCAAGGGGGGGGGGGGGAGAGGAAGATATTTTTGTGGACAAGTGGAGGAAGATATTTGTGTGGACAAGTGGCTTGTGGGATCCACACACACTTGTCCCCAATCTCAACCACACATTTGTTTTGATACTAGCCCTTGGTTGTCTTATAAATACACACCTTAGGGTTGCAAGACTTCATCAACACTTAGAGAATTCCAAGACTTGAAAAATTACTCCTTCCCTTCCTAGTGCTCTCGTCCATAGGCCTTTCCCTTGACGTAAAGTTGTCCAACAATTCTTAAACTCTTAAGTGTTCTTCCTTGATGTGTTAGGAAGGTTGTTAACCAAGTGTTAGACAAGATTTCACACCCCTAGCCTAAAAACCCTACCTTGGCCGAAACTTGCTAGTTTGAAGCCTAAAGTGTTCTTCACTTTTTTGAAGTTGGATATTATATATGTTGGTAGTATATAAGTGAGGATGTGATACATGGAAGGAAGATGAAAAAGATTTGAATCTTGTTAAGTTGCTAAAATCGAGAAATTGGCATGCTAGCCATTAAAATGGTAAAAACGTACCTATTACCTGTTGACAGTTAATAACAAAGTTATTATAACTTATATAAAGATTGAAATATAAGTTGGAAGATTAAAGAAGTAATTCCGACATGCTAGCCGAAAATTGGATAAATTTGATTGTAGTAGTTGGCCAAGAACACCAACTAATGGACTGTATTTACATTGGACTGTATTTGCATTGGACTGTATTTACTTTGGACTAATGGACTATTTTGTATTGTGGGGCAGAATTTTACACGTCCAGTTAGGCGTGTAATTCCCTTTGGTATTGTTGTGTTATTGCGCCTTAAATGTGGCATGTTGGTTATTGAATTTCGGGCCTTGAAAAAGGTGGAAAAGTACGTAAAAACGGGGGAAGTGCTGCCCGATTTTCCGTAAAATAAGAGACTCTATACTTAGAAATATTCTACGAAGAAATCTAGAAGTTCATAGAAGTGTTATGGTTGTTATAGGTGGATATTCTACACGCGGCATACTCGACTTGGCTAGTGGATTAAGCCGAAGAGGTATGTGATTCTTCCTATCCTCTTGAGCATGATTGTTGTGAAATATATAGTACGGTAGACGTACGTGTGTTAAATGAATTTGGTTTCATTTTTTGTCTTTTGACTTGACTTCTAAATCCTAAAGTGCCTTGAATTATTCTAAAAAAGTTGTGAATCATTATTTGGAAAGAAATTGATACTTGGTTTGAAAAGAATAAGTCCTCTTGGTTTTCCAAATAAATGTAGTTGTTTTGAAATGATTAAAACATAAGTGTTATAATAGCTTTATGAGAAGTTAGTTATAACGACTTGAGAAGGATAAAAGAACGGTTTACTTACTTGATTTTAAAGGCCTTGTAAAGATTTTCTGAAGGTGTAGTAATTTGGTTTGAAAAGAAAATGTGTTTTGATATTACGGGTATTAGTATCGTGTGGTTTTTACGTAAAAAGAGATCTTTTTGAAAGAATTAAAGTATGTAGTACTTTGGGGTTAAAACCCAGATTGTTGGCATAAAATGAAAGTACTTTGAGTTTATAAAAATGGTGAATCAGTTTACATGTTAATGAAAGTCAAGAGTATGTTAAACTTGCCTTTGCTAGTGGTGATAGCCTTTGTTGTGCAAGTGTTGTATTTCTATGTTACCGCGTCTCTCGATGGAGGGTCGGTTATCTTGTTGTTTACTTGGACATACCGACGCTGCTGGATGGTCCACGGGTATGCTTCAACAATGAATGTTATCTTGTTATTTCCTTGGACATACTGACACGTTGGGAGGCCCACGGGTATGCTTCCACTAGGATTGTTCCATGGTCATGCTTACACCGATGTGAGATGGTCTTTTAAAAGGATGAAATGTGATTTCATTACAGTACTTTCAGTTTCACATACTTGGTACCTGTTGTACTGACCTCCTTCGGGGGGCTGCGTTCATGCCACAGGTAGAGGTACACCGATTGTTGATCCTCGCTCATAGGATCACGGTTCTGCGTATTTGGGAAGCTCCGTTTCTCCGGAGGCTTATCTTTTGGTATGGTTCCCTGTCATTGTAGGTACTTGTACATTCAGGGGTATGGCGGGGCCCTGTCCCGTCATAGTTGTTATATCAAACTCTTAGAGGTCTGTAGTCCTGTTGTGAGTTGGGTTTGTAAAGGATGTAACTGTTCGGGTTTCGATATATATATGCAGAAAGGTGACCTTATTTGTTAGCCTGTTTCATCTTTTATATTGTTCCATGTCTATGAGTTTTATTCCGCTGATTTTCTCTGATGTATTATCACTAGGGTGACCGGGGTAAGACACCAGTCGCGAGCCCGTGGTCGGGTCGTGACAAAAGTGGTATCAGAGCAGTTAATCCTCGGAAAGAGTCTACAGACCGTATCTAGTAGAGTCTTGATTATCGGCGTGTTGTGCACCACACCTATAATCAGGAGGCTACAGGATATTTAGGATTGGTTCCCATTCTTCTCACTCTGATATCGTGCGATAGAGCTGTGTTATAAGTTGGACTCCCTCTGACGTATTCTTATATACCAGTTATGCCTCCATGCAAGGCAACCAGGGCCCAGAAGGGCAAGGCAGCATAGGGAGCTGCTAGTAGAACACAGAGGGTTACGAGGGCACAGGCCCAGTCATTACCTGGGGTAGTGCTTCAGACGGCGAGTTCTACGATGCCGCCCTGCAGAGAGTTTAGAGCGACAGCCTCTCACGATGCCACATTACACGAGCCTCCGGTCCACGCCAGAGCAGAGGATATGGGTTACAAGGAGATGGCCCAGTTACTAGCTAGGATTGTGGCAAGGCATGAAGACAGATGGGAGTTGGTAGTACCGGTGGTGCACCCCAGAACCGATAGTTTGAGGCTTCGGGACTTCTTGAGTTGCAGTCCACCAGAGTTCTATGGATCGAGAACTGAGGAAGATCCTCAGGAGTTTATTCGACAGTTGCAGCGGATCATGAAGGTGATCAAGGCCTCAGAGGTAGAGTCAGTGGTATTGGGTTCTCATCGGGTGCGTGATATTGCAGTCAACTTGTATGATTCATGGGAACTGTCCCGGGGGGAGCATGCGCTTCCAGCTGGCTGGGACGAGTTCTCGGAGGCATTTCTTAACCACTTCTTGCCTCCACATATGAGAAGAGCCCGGGTGGATAGGTTTTTGATATTGAGACAGAATGGGCGGACGGTTCGAGAGTACAACATAGAGTTCGACTCATTAGCTCGGTATGCCCCAACTTTAGTGGCAGACATGGAGGATAGAGTGCACCGTTATGTCACAGAACTTGATGATCTTCTAGCAGAGGGTTGTACGGGAGTAGCTCTTCAGCCGGGCATGGACATTGTCCGCATACATAATTATGCACAGGGGACTGAGGAACGTAGGGGTCGACGAAATAACCGAGATCAGCATAAGAGGGCCAAGACAGTAGGGTCCTTTGGTAACTTTCGAGGTGGGCCGCCTCAGCAGCAGGCTAGTTATGCGCCTTCGCCAGTACAGAGTGGTCCTCCACGCCTTGAGACGTCCGGTATTCGTGAGCAGTCGTGGCTCCAAGGGTTCAGGTTTTCGGGGGAGTAGGGGTGTTGTCCAGATGAAGCCACCCCTACCTCGGTGTGGACAATGTGTAGCCCCCATGCGGGGGAGTGTCATGGTGTTCAGAGAGCTTGTTTTACCTGCAGCGAGCAGGGCCATTTTGCGAGGAATTGTCCGACCAGAGGTAGCACAGATGTTAAGACTCATCCTTTGAGATCGGTGGCTGGTTCATCGCCTTCTATAGCTATGCGCCCAGCAGGGAAGGATTATGATTAGAGTGACAAAGGGAAAATGAAGCAATAATTACAGGTATATCTTTAACCCTTTTTGAGACTAGTATGCGTTGATAAGATGGTTACATGTTAAGTGTTATGTACGGGTAGTTTTGTGTAAATTGTGATTTAGAAAGCCTGGTTAGTAAAAAGGGTAAGTTTGGGGACATGGAAATTGTGAGCCTTAGAATTTTGATAACTGTGGAGACCTTAGATGCAAGGCCATCTTGAGTAAAAGGTTTTACGGTTGATCTTGGTCGGAGTACATAGTAGTACGTGGATTATATTAGTGTGATAAGTCCATGAGTGGTGTGAAATGAAAGTGGGTAGTTAAGCTAAGAAGACCACTAGGCTTTCATGACTTGAATAAGTGAGATTTGTTCCAGACGAGGAATGAGGATTTAGTGCGATAATGGGTCAGGTTGAGGAACAATCGCGGGTTAAACCGCAACCCGGAATGAAGTGGGGTAAGTTTGAGGTGGTCCCTCTAGGTGATAGGGTCACGAAGGTGCAAGGCCCAAGTTTAGGTAACCATTGTACCAGCCAGACGCGTCGACTAATCCGGTCGAAGGCCGAAAATGGCCTTAGAGGAAATTGAAGCTAGTAATGACCAAGTTGGAGGTAGTAACCCCAAGATTTTGAAAGCTGAAGCGATGACTGAAATGTGGTACGTGTACTAGAAAGAGTTCGGGTGTACGAGAAGGGTACGACGAGTAAGAAAAGAAGCGAACATGTGTTAAAAGAATGAAAGTGATCATTTTTGTGAAGTGAAGGTGCGAAGAGAGTATTGTTACACCCCGGAAATTCCAGGACATGTTTATAAGAACGTACGTAAGAACTCAAAAATGTTAAGGTTTGAGACGAGTAAAAATTTATCGGAATTATGAAATTGTCGGAAAACGAAATATTGCGACGAACGGGAGGGCGACACGTGTAACCCCCCCTTACTTGGTCTTGGATGAAAAATACATGGATAGGATGGTTATTTGACCATAATTTAAATGACCAAGTCTAGCAAAGACTAATAGCTTGATATTGTTGACTTAGTCAAGGCCACTTGGCTAGGATCCATGTGAAACTCATCTAGGCCACCCAATTGTTCTAATCTTGACCCTCCATTATGTTATATATGTATACTAGTAGCAAGACTAGTTCCCACACTTAGAAAATTTTCAAGAAACTTGTTCTTGCTCACTTGAGGGCTCACGGCAATGGTGGGTTTCCAAGAGGAAAATTCTCAATTGTTGTCCAATAATCTCCCCACTTTAAACCAAGGTACCTAAGGGTATTGTAAGGTTATCTCAATAGAAAGATCCCAGAAAAATGGTGTTTTCGTATTAGTCGCAAAGCGAAAACCTAAGGAGTTATTCAACTTTGAAGTTAGAACTTGAAGATGAGTTATTCATAAGCTTCTAAGGGTTGCTTGGAGTGGATTGGAACGTCGAAATGAGGAGCTAAAGTTGCTAAGGATCGACTTGTGCTCTTGGATCATATTTGGGCTAATTGAGGTATAACTTTCATTTTACTTTTGTAATTGAAGATTTCATGTTATGATAAGTTATAAGTGATCATGTGATATATGTTATGAAGTTTGATAAGTGTTATGGAAATTTGGAAGCTCAAAATCCGAAAATGACATGTTGAGTCATTTGAAATTGAATTACAATTTGGTCATTTATTAGAATCGTCGCATGTTACTTACTTGAAGATTATAGTAGTTATAATCGATTGCGACTTGATATCATGTTATGCTAACAACTTGGATTGAAATGGAGAGTGGATAAGAATTGGTATTGTTGCCCAAATTTCCGAATTGACATTGTAGTTTAGACTAGTTATTATATATTGTGGGGCGGAATTTTACATGTCTTGATTAAGCATGTAATCCCCTATTGTTAGCTACTTTGTTGGGCCTTAAATGTGGCGTGTTTGGTTATTGAATTCGGCCTTGAAAAAGGTGGCAAAGTAAGTAGAAACAAAGGAAGTGCTGTCCGATTTTCCGTAGAATTTAGTGACTTTGCACTTGGAATATTCTACGTTTGAAACTAGAAGTTAATAGACGTACTATGGTCATTATAGGTTGACATACTACGTACGGCGAATTGGACTTAGCAAGTGGATTAAACCGAAGAGGTATGTGGAACTTTCTTATCTCTTGAGCATGAATAGGTTGTAAATGTATAGTACGGTAGACGTACAAGATTTTGACAATCTAGGTCCATTTGATATCCTTGGCTTATTTTAAGAATGTCCAAGTTGGTTGAGTTAGGGAGTTAACTCACTTGTTTAAATATTAAGGATATCTTGGTTTTCAAAAGTTAAGAGACTTTAAGTATGTTGAAAGTATTTTTGATATTTGTTTTGTTGGAAAGTTTAAGTCTCTTGGTTATAAAGAAGTATGTAAGTTGCTAATGTATAAAGCTAGTATAACGGCTTTATGGGAAGTTGGCTATAATAGCTTTATGGAAAGTTAAAAAGAGTGGTTTACGATAAGTAATTTAAGTATGATAAATGACTTGATTTAATGAAAGACAAATTGATTTTTTAAGGCATCAATTGCCTAAGGTTTTATAAGAAAAGGAGTCACTTGATTTAGAAACCTAACTTTATTTCTAAAGGTATTGTGACTTGTCTTGAAACGTAATTTCAACTTGATACTATGGTTAATTAGTATCTTGGAAGTTTTATAGGAAAAAGAGTCATTTGTTTTAAAGAGTGGAAGTACGTAGTACTTTGGGTTAAATTCCCGGATTTTATAAAGACATGTTAGTGTCTTAAGTAAACTAAAATGAGAGTGTATATGAACAAGGATAATAAGAAGTTAGGGGATTTTTTAACTTGCTTATATATTGTATGATAAGCCGGTAGTGCTTATGTTATGTATGATAGTCGGTTTGTGCTAGTGGTATATTATTCATTGCGGGGTCATTCCGCGGGTTTGTGGCATTTGCATATTCCGTGGATTTGCTACCCACGATGCGAGGAATACCTCATGCGAGTCCGTAAGGGCTTATGCGGGTGAAATAGTCCCACGCGGCGGATCTGACTATGCGATGAATACCTCATTCGAGTCCGTAAGGTCTTATGCGGGTGAAATAGTCCCATGCGAGGAATACCTCATGCGGGTCCGCACGACCTATGCGGGTGAAATAGTCCCAGGAGTAGGATTGCTTAATGATACTGCGGGCGGGTGGTCCTGCTTGATCGTGAGCTTCCTATTTTATGTTGTAGTCATACTCCTATTTACTCTCATTGTTAGTAAGGCACTGTGTACTGTTAATTGAGTTATCATACCTGTCTCCAGTTTTATTATAGACTTATGATTTCATTACAGTACTTTCAGTTTCACATATTTGGTACATGTTGTACTGACCTCCTTCGGGGGGCTGCGTTCATGCCGCAGGTAGAGTACAGGTTGCTGATCCTCGCTCTTAGGATCACTGTTCAGCTGTTGAGAAGCTCCTTTATTTCGGAGGCTTATCCCTGGTATTGTCGGTAGATGTACATTCAGGGGTATGGCGGGGCCCTGTCCCGTCACAGTTGTTATTCTTAGAGGTCTGTAGTCACATTGTGGATTGGGTTGTAAAGAAAAATGTACTGTTTTATTTGTATAGCTTACGGAAGGTGGCCTTATCGGCCAGCCTGTTGTTATTTTATGTTAAGCATTTTTATCAGTTGTGTATGTTCCGCTGCTATTCTCTGATGTATACCGAAAGAGGTGCCCAGGTAGGGCACCAGTCGTGGGCCCGGGGTCGGGTCGTGACAAAAGTGGTATCAGAGCAGTTAGTCCTCGGAAAGTGTCTACAGACCGTGTCTAGTAGAGTCTTGATTATCGGTGTGTTGTGCACCACATATATAATCAGGAGGCTGCAGGACATATAAGATTTGTTTCCATTTTTCTCACTCTGAGATCGTGCGATAGAGCTGTATGGCTAGGGTCGTCTCCCCCTAACAAGTTATGATTGTTTGCAGCTACGAGAAAGGCATCAGTGACCCAGGAAAGATTATGAGGATTGCGTATCCAGGTTGGTAATGTTTGTAGTTGGTATTGTGACATACAACTATATGAATTTATGTATGAGGGTCAGACGCGTATTGCCTAGAATGATTTTAGATTTACCAGGATTTGGTAAGGACTAAATAAATATCGGGAAGGTATGAAACAGTTCAATGAATTCTCATCAAGGTTTTAGTACTAATTTGAGATAATTAGGAAATGAGAAGTTGTCTGAGAAGGAAATGGACCCTTAAGAAGTTATTATTAAGGGAATTAATGGAAGACTATGTTAATAGATTGAGCTACGTAGTAGAATTTTGAGAATGGTACGGGTGAGATCCGTATGGAGTAAGTATGGTTGTTGTGGTCAAAACAACACGATTATGGTATTACGACAAGTTTTGTACCCGTTACGGGGGGACTGATAAGGTAGGCGTGGAGCATGGAAATTACGAGCCTAAGAATGTGATAACCACCGAGACCTTAGGTATATAAGGCCTTCTCGGGTAGTAAAAAGTTAAGACAGACCAAGGAAAAGAGTTAAAAACGACGCCGAGTCGGGTTGGGGACCTATTAAGGGTCGCCTCATAGCTTGAATTGAAATGGGATAAGTTGGTAGTAGTCCCGCTACGTGACAGGGTCACGAGGGTGCAAGACCCAAATTTAGTTAATCATTTTACGGGTTCGTGGACGTGTTCCACCGGAACCAGGTTGAGAGAGCCGGAAATGGCCTTAAGTTGTTTAGAATTGTAACTCCAAAGATTGGAGGCCCGAATTAGTATGAAGGCTATGTACGTACGCTAGAATAAGTTTGGAAGTGCGGGAGGGGTACGACCAGTAAGAAAGAGAGCAACCAAGTGTAAAGAAATAAAGCCGGAATCTATGAAAACCTTTCGAGGTGACTACACCCGTGAGTGTTGGGTGGTAGCTGAGCGGTTAGATAATAATTGTCGGTAACGATACAGTCGTTGGACCTAGCAGAACTGTTATGACAGACATTGAGGTCATTATGAGTACGGGCTGGTTGTCCTCTTGTTATGCCAACGTTGACTACAGAGAGAGTTTGGCTCGATTCCAGTTTTCCGGTAAGCTGATTATCCAGTGTAAAGGAAGAGAAGTGGTAGTAACCAGTGAATTATCCTTCCTTCTTTGGCATCATGTTTTTCTTTTAAGTCTGTGTGACTTGTTCACTTGAGGAAAATTGACGCAGAAAGTAAGTAATAATTGAATTTGAAGGAATTTATGTTAAGTGCCCTTGGAGGTACTTGGAGTTAGTTTGGTGTGGCGGTCAGGGCCACGACCTTCCGGATAATTTCAGGAATATGTGCAGGGCAAGAATAAAATAAGTACGAGTGCTGCCGGCGGAAAGCTGAGGGCATCTTTGGTAGGTTTTGAAAATCTACATGACTTTAAGGAGGTGCGTGATGATTAGATATTTACTGGACCGCGAGAGGACCCTGTGATTAGGGTTGTGACTCCAAGGAAAGTTTAAGTAAGGGAGATAAGTTCTCTCCCCTACGTAAAAGGACAGATTTACGTATTATGGGGTTGCGTGTACCCATGTTGTTAGACGAAGGATATGAGACTGGTAAAGTCTTCAGAATCGTCATGCCATAGGTTACAATTGTGGATAACCGTGGGAAAAGTGTTGTGTTGGGGAAATTAAGAACGACGTTACGAAATGGTCGAGGAAGTGTCGTAAGGAAAAATGCAGGTAGTACGCATATATGAAACTGTACGATTATGAATCAAGATAGAAATACTTTTGCTAATAATAAGCCTAAGGTAAGGTTATGACCAGAATAATAAAGGAGAATACGACTATGGTTATGAAAGTTGCACGAGATATGATGACCCCAGACTAGTGTAAGACCATTAGTAAATAATGGGCAGTAAGAACACCTTGAGGAAAGGTGGTAGCATCGGGTTACTACTTGACGAGATCAAGGAAACCTCCCCCCCATTAATTGTGATTGACAGGAAGTCTTAGCCAGGAGGCAAGCAAAGGAATCAAATCTAAGTTTAATGACCAAGTTTGGTTGCAACAGAGAAAAGGAAACAGGAACCATAATTGAGATTAATGACACCCGAATATTTCGCAAAAATGAGAAAGGTTCCAGTTATTGGAAGATAAGTTGATTCGACTACAGTTCTAACTCCTCCTGAAAGACTAGAGGGTTAGGTTATTATGATAACACGTTGGGTGTTGGGCTAGGTTGTGTGCTGACGCAACCCGATAAGGATAGAGCCTATGTTTTCCCGGTAGTTAGGGAAGCAGGAAAGGAAATTACGCCCCTTCCGATTTAGAGCGGGCGGCAGTTAAATCATGCCTTGAAGATTTGGGGGCATGACGTATATATAGACTTCATGTGGATATTTGTGCAGACCACAAAAGCCTCCGGTATATCTGCAGACTGAGGCAGTAGAATTTGCGACAACGACGGTGGTTAGAGTTATTCAAGGATTGTGATATCGATATCCTATACCACCCAGGGAAAGCCAAGACAGTTAAAGATACTCTTAGTCGCGGATCTAAGGGTAGTATGCTAGATGGGCAGCCAGATAGACTGGACGTGGTCCGTGAGATTCTCCAGTTACCGAGCCTAGGGGTTCGATTATTTGTTTCCAAGGTTAATGAAGTTTAGACCCGAGAGGTTGCCGAGTCTTCCGTCGTTGAGGAGGTAAAGAGGCGACAGTATGGAAATCCAGTTATGATACGGTATCGAGATACGGCTCTCCGAGAAGAGAAGAGCCTGTTTGAATAGCACCGGATGAGGTGCTGTGTTATGAGGATAGATTGTGTGTACCCGGTGCTGCAGGGCTAGTCAGCAGGTCTTAAGGGAGGCACGCAGTGCTTATTATTCTAATTGTTCGGGGTCGACTAAGTTGTGTCGTGACCTCAGATGTATGTATGGGTAAGATGACCGGAAAAGGGACATAGCGGAGTTTACTGCTTAGTGTCCGCGTTAGTAGCAGGTCATGGTTGAGCACCAGAAGCCCAGTGGGCTATTGCAGGCGATTGAAATCCCAACCTAGATATGAGAGGTAATTACTATCGATCTTGTTACAGGGTGGCATCGTACTCGGAGGAAGTGCGACTCTCTGGGGGTCATGGTAAATAGGCTGGCGAAACCAGCCGTGTTCTTGCGGATTAGGACCACTTACTCGGATGAGGTTCGTGCTAGCTTTTATAGCAGGGGGATTGTGAGACTGCACGGGGTTCCTACGTTTATGATGCCAGACAGATGAGCTCGATTACAAATAACTCGGGGTTTTCGTAAGGTTTTAGGGACACAGTGAGTCTCAGTTGTATTACACCTCGCATCGACGGACAGGCAGAGCGTACTATCCAGGCAGTTGAGGATAGGTTGCGGGCCTTCAGGTATAGCCGGGAGGGTTAATTGCCTCTTGTTGTGTTACGTACGATAGCAGATACCCTTCCAGTATTCAGATGGCCATGTACGAGGCCTTGTATGTAAGAAAGTGTAGATCGCCGGTTGGATGGTTCGACATGGGCGAGGTTCAGTTATTTGGTCCAGACTTGATTCAGCGGGCTGTGGATAAGGTGAAGCTTATCCGGGAAAGATTATTAGTAAGCTTAGAGTCAGCAGAAGCTTTATGCAGATAACCGACGTTGACACATGGGGTTCAGCTTGACATCTTTGTATGAGCATTGTTATGTGGCCACGTGTGGCATTTTTGGTATGTAGGGGTTGTAAAAGAAGACTATGTCGCTATCTTTAAGTTTGACTCCCGAAAGAACATTCGGGGACGAATGTTTCTAAGGGGGAAAGAATCTTACACCCCAGAAATTCCAGGACATGTTTATAAGAACGTACGTAAGAACTCAAAAATGTTAAGGTTTGAGACGAGTAAAAATTTATCGGAATTATCGAATTGTCGGAAAACGAAATATTACGACGAACGGGAGGGCGACACGTGTCACCCCCTTACTTGGTCTTGGACGAAAAATACATGGATAGAATGGTCATTTGACCATAATTTAAATGACCAAGTCTTGCAAAGACTAATAGCTTGATATTGTTGACTTAGTCAAGGCCACTTGGCTAGGATCCATGTGAAACTCATCTAGGCCACCCAATTGTTCTAATCTTGACCCTCCATTATGTTATATATGTATACTAGTAGCAAGACTAGTTCCCACACTTAGAAAATTTTCAAGAAACTTGTTCTTGCTCACTTGAGTGCTCACGACAATGGTGGGTTTCCAAGAGGAAAATTCTCAATTGTTTTCCAATAATCTCCCCACTTTAAACCAAGGTACCTAAGGGTATTGTAAGGTTATCTCAATAGAAAGATCCCGGAAAAATGGTGTTTTCGTATTAGTCGCAGTTTAAAACCTAAGGAGTTATTCAACTTTGAAGTTGGAACTTGAAGATGAGTTATTCATAAGCTTCTAAGGGTTGCTTGGAGTGGATTGGAACGTCGAAAGGAGGAGCTAAAGTTGCTAAGGATCGACTTGTGCTC
The DNA here is from genome assembly GCA_029844215.1 of Przewalskia tangutica. NCBI lineage: Eukaryota > Viridiplantae > Streptophyta > Magnoliopsida > Solanales > Solanaceae > Przewalskia > Przewalskia tangutica. The sequence goes on from CM056727.1 coordinate 76,326,271, forward strand.
TTGGATCATATTTGGGCTAATTGAGGTATAACTTTCATTTTACTTTTGTAATTGAAGATTTCATGTTATGATAAGTTATAAGTTATCATGTGATATGTGTTATGAAGTTTGATAAGTGTTATGGAAATTTGGAAGCTCAAAATCCAAAAATGACATGTTGAGTCATTTGAAATTGAATTACAATTTGGTCGTTTATTAGAATCGTCGCATGTTACTTACTTGAAGATTATAGTAGTTACAATCGATTGTGACTTGATATCATGTTATGATAACAACTTGGATTGAAATGGAGATTGGATAAGAATTGGTATTGTTGCCCAAATTTCCGAATTGACATTGTAGTTTAGACTAGTTATTATATATTGTGGGGCGGAATTTTATATGTCTTGATTAAGCATGTAATCCCCTATTGTTAGCTACTTTGTTGGGCCTTAAATGTGGCGTGTTTGGTTATTGAATTCGGCCTTGAAAAAGGTGGCAAAGTAAGTAGAAACAAAGGAAGTGATGTCCGATTTTCTGTAGAATTTAGTGACTTTGCACTTGGAATATTCTACATTTGAAACTAGAAGTTAATAGACGTACTATGGTCATTATAGGTTGACATACTACGTACGACGAATTGGACTTAGCAAGTGGATTAAACCGATGAGGTATGTGGAACTTTCTTATCTCTTGAGCATGAATAGGTTGTAAATATATAGTACGGTAGACGTACAAGATTTTGACAATCTAGGTCCATTTGATTCCTTGGCTTATTTTAAGAATGTCCAAGTTGGTTGAGTTAGGGAGTTAACTCACTTGTTTAAATATTAAGGATATCTTGGTTTTCAAAAGTTAAGAGACTTTAAGTATGTTGAAAGTATTTTTGATAATTGTTTTGTTGGAAAGTTTAAGTCTCTTGGTTATAAAGAAGTATGTAAGTTGCTAATGTATAAAGCTAGTATAACGGCTTTATGGAAAGTTGGCTATAATAGCTTTATGGAAAGTTAAAAAGAGTGGTTTACTGTTATACCCCGTAGTTCCAGGGTATGTATGTGGGGACGTACGTACGAGAATACGACAGAAATTTTGGAAAGAAAGAAAGGTGTGATTTTTCGACGGAAAAGTTTCCGGGTTTTGTGAAGGAAAAAGGTTCGTTAGTGGGAATTGGATTCCCAGATTTGGTATTTGGACTTTTTGGATTATATTAGAATTATGGGATTTTATTTTCGGAAATGGTCACGTGGGGCCCATGGGAGAAATTTACGGTTTTATGGGGCCCACTTTGTTTTTGAGATTTTGGATATTTTCGGAAGACGAAATATTTTGGATGAATCGGGGGGCGACACATGTCACCCCCATGTGGCATCCTTGGCCGAATTGGAGGGACAAGTGGCTAGCCACTTGTCCCCTTGGCCGAAATGGACATGACACTTGGAAGCAAATTTCGTTGGCCATGTGGTGTGGTGGGACCCACACACACATGGCCCAATCTTGACCACCCACTTGACTTGATCATGGCCCTTGATTCTTCTATAAATACCCCCCTTAGCTTGAAGACTAATTTCATCCCCCACTTGAAGTTTTTCCAAGCAAAATACTCCCTCCCTTTAGCCTTGTTTCGTCCAACCTCCCCCACTTGTGTAGAAAATACTCCAAGTATTATTGTATAATCCCAAATACCTTAGCCTAGTATCCCTAGTTGTATTTCAAAGTTATTTCAATACTAGGAGCCCGAAAATACTACTTTATTCCAATAGTCGCAAAGTGAAACCCTAGAAAAATCTTCCTAGCTTGGTTGAAGTGTTAAGAGAAGTTGTTTAGAAACTTCTGGCGGTCGCTGGAGCGGTTGAGCGTAAGGAGTCGAGCTAAACGTTGCTCAGGATCGACATATATCTTGGATAATTTTGGGCTTATCGAGGTAATGATCTATGTCCCCCTATTGTAATTGGATATTACATATTGTAGTAATTTAGAATTGAGTATAAGATATATTGGAAGGATGTTTATAAAGGATTGAACTGTATTTACATTGGATTGTATTTGATGAGACTTGTGTAGTATTATTGTGAAGTAGAATTGTACCGTCAGGTTAAGACGTGTAACCCTCCCCGGGAGTTGTTGGCACAGTAATGCCCGAGCAGGCGAGAGATTTGTGGTTGCGGGGAGGGATGTCTCGCGAATTTTCAGTAGAATAAGGAATCTTGTATTTAGAATATTCTACAGTGATCTAGAAGTTGATAGACGTTTATGGCCATTATAGGTTAAAGTACTACGAGTAGCGTATTCTACTTGAAGGGTGGAATAGGCTAGCGCGTCAGTAGTACTTGGAGCATTTTGATAATTGTCGATAATCGTCGCGAGGTATGTGAACCTCTTCCTATCTTTTCTAGCATGATTGTTGTGAACTATGTAGTACGGTAGACGTACATGTGCTAAGTGAATTTGGTTGGTTTACTGATTTTAAAAGATAAAGGACTTGACTTATATTTGACTTGATATGATATATGAAGAACTCGAATTATGTAGAAAGTTGTGAAACCTCATTCGCGAGAAATGAGTATTTGGTCTTTAAAAGGAACTTGATTTCTAAGAGAAAAGAGACTTGAGGAATCAAGAGTTTTGGTTTAAAAGAGAGACATGGTTTTGTCTTAAATTGGTTTAAAACATAAAGTGTTATAACAGCTTTATAGGAAGTTAGTTATAACGACTTTATGAAAGCAAAAGAATGGTTTTATCATTGGTTTTAAAATGGTAACTTGATTTAAGTATAGAGTACTTGATTTTAAAAGTCTTGTAAAGGTTTTTACGAAAGTAAAGTAATTTGGTTTGAAAAGGAAATGTGTTTTTGATACTACGAGTATTAGTATCTTTTATGTAAAAAGAGGTATTTTTGAAAGAATGAAAGTGGGTATTATTTTTGGGTTTGAAACCCGTATTGTTGACATAAAATGAAAGTACCTTGAGTTGTGTGTAACTTGCCTATGTTTGCGTGTGATAGCCTTGTTGTGCCAGTAATGTATTTTTATACCACCGCGTCTCTCAATGGAGGGCCGGTTGATTTGTTATGATCTTACTTGACGCGTCTGCAGGACGAGGATTCCACGCGCGCCTCGTTGATAGCGTTATTCCATGGACTAGCTCTCCACGAGGTTTTTACCGATTCGCTTTGGTATCCGTGGTTGGCTTTCAGACTTGCCCCGCCTCGTGGCTGATTCGGCCTGGTACTGGTAGTTAGCCTTCGTGACTTGCCCCGCTCGGTTTAGTGGCAAAGTCTCACGACACTACTGTACCGTAGTTAGCCTTCAGATTTGCCCCGGCCACCACGTGACACGCACTGGTACCGGTAGTCGGCTTCAGACTTGCCCCGTGTCGCCTTCGTGGTTTGGTTGCATAGTATTGTTAGTACGGCCTTGGTATCTAGTAGTTGGCTTTGCCTTGGCCGATCGATGACGCGCTTTGGTATCCGTAGTTAGCCTTCAGATTGCCCCAGACGGTTTTATGACACGTGGGACACGTGTTCATGTGTACTCCTTGGTGTTGTTCTATCATGATCGCCGCGGTGAGGAAGGAATTCCACGCACGATTGATGTGGGCGTGAGACCCATGGATATATTTTGAGTGATGACTGAGGGCGTGAGTCACGACTTGACACGATCGCTATACGTTGTGGTAATCGTAGTTTGGTTATCATACATGTCTCCCGCTTTATATAGACTATTATGATTTCATTACGATTTTCGCTTCACATACTTGGTAATTGTCATCGACCTCGGGCCGCGTCATGCCGCAGGTAGAGGTACATCGGTTGTGGATCCTCGCTCTTAGGATCACAGTTCAGCATATTGGGAAGCCCCATTTCTCCGAATGCTTATCTTTTGGTATGTTACCCTGAGTCTGTAGGTTCTTGTACATTCCGGGGTATGGCGGGGCCCTGTCCCGTCATAGTTGTTGTTATAAAACTCTTAGAGGTCTCAGAACATCACAGGCGAGTTTGTAAAAGGATAATCGCCGGTTTTTATGCATATATAAAAAGCGGCGACCATTGGTTAGCTCGTTTCTTATCATATATCTTGTTTCATGTTTAAGTTTTTATTTTCCGCTGATTTTTCTCTGATGTTGTATCACTAGGGTGCCCGGGGTAAGGCACCAGTCACGGGCCCGGGATCGGGTCGTGACAAAAGTGGTATCAGAACAGTTAGTCCTCGGAAAATGTCTGCATCGCGTGTCTAGTAGTCTTGATTATCGCGTGTTGTGCACCACATCTATAATCGTGAGGTCGCAGGACATTTAGGATTGGTTTCATTCTTCTCACTCGAGATCGTGCCTAGAGCCGTGTTGTCGCTTGACTCCTCTAACGTATTCTTTTATATCGCTTATGCCTGCGAAAGGAAACCAGGCCCGTGGCGGCAAGGCATCGGAGGAGTCGCGACAGAACACGAGGAGTACGAGGCGCAGGCCCAATTTTTACCCGGTGGTGCTACGCACGGCGGATTCTACGACGCCGCCAGCAGAGTTTAGAGTCGCAGCGGTGGCTTCGAGACCACGCACTGAGCCTCCACCCCACACCTAGAGCAGAGAGATGGGCTACGAGAGACGGCACGATGCTAGCTAGGATTGTGGCTGCACGAGGATAGGGCCGGACGCAGTAGCCCAAAGAGCACCCGTGGTTCACCCGAGAGCGGATAGTTTGAGGCTACGGACTTTCGAGTCAGAGCCCGCCGTAGTTCTACGGGTCGAGGCACGAGGATGATCCGCAGGAGTTCATCCGAAGCGATTCCGGATCGCGAGAGTGATCAAGGCTTCGAGACCGAGTCGGTGGTCTTGTTCACATCGGCCGCGTGATACCGCAATGAGCCGATCGTTTGATTCGCGAGCTGTCCCGAGGATATGCATTTCCACCGTATGGAACGAAGTTCTCGAGGCATTTCTGCACACTTCGCCTCCACAGATGGCGAGGGCTCGGGCCGACGATTTTTGGTGTTGAGGCGTAATCCGCGCATTCGGGAGTACAATGTGGAGTTCGACTCATTGGCTCGGTATGTCCCCGCGTTAATAGCTAGTATGGAGGACAGAGTGCACCGCTATTTCACAGGGCTAGACGATTATTTGGCAGAGAGTTGCTCGGGCGTAGCTCTTCACCGCATGGACATTGCCCGCACGCAGCTTATGCACTTGGATGCGAGGCACGGAGAGGTCGACGAATGACCGGATCAGCAGAAGAGGCCGTAACAGCAGGTCTTTTGGCGACTTTCGAGAGGACCGCCAAAGAAGAGCCGATTATGCGCCTCCCAAGATCGAGTGGCCCTCCACAATCTTCGGGGCGTTCGGGATATTCAGGAGCAGGTCAGGGCTCCCAGGTTTCAGACTTTCAGGGGAGTAGGAGTGCTCTCCGGATAAGGTCACCCTTGTCTCAGTGTGGCCGTTGTGGAAAACTTCATAAGGGAGAGTGTCGTACTAATTTGGGAGATTGTTATTCTTGCGGCCAACAGGGCCATTTGGCGAGAGACTGTCCGACCAGGGGTAGCACTGGTGGATTAGCACAGACTACGAGATCGGGCCATGTTCTTCACCTTCCATAGTTAGGCGGGATGTTCATGCACGGCAGCCACGCATGCAGGTCGCGGTGGAAGTTCCCAGTTTTAGCGGTCCTTTGAACCGCCTATTTACAGGTATATCCTTAACCCTCTAGAGACCAGTATGTATTGATGTTGATGATGTGTTAAGTGTTATGATCGGATAACTTTGAGTTAAAAGGTGATTTAGAAGCCTGGTTAGTGAAAAGGGTAAGTCTGGGGATGAGAAAATTTCGAACCCTAGAATATTACACGTTGAGACCTTAGATGTAATGCCGTCTTGAGTAAAGGATTTTGCATATGATCCTTGTCGGAGTGCATTATATGCATAGGGTGTATTAGTGTGATAATTCCATGGGTAGTGTAAGATGAAAGTGGTAGCTTTCAGGACTTGTATAGGTAGGGTTGTTCCGGATCGGGGAACAAGAGTCTGGTACGATTATGGGTCGGGTTGAGGACTATTCGCGGGTCAACCCGCAGCCCGGTTTGGGGTGGGGTCAGTTCGAGGTGGTCCCTCCAGGTGGTAGGGTCACGAGGGTGCTAAGCCCAGGTTTGGGTAACCATCGTACGATTTCATGGATATATTCGACCAGAATCGGATCGTGAAGGCCGGGAATGGCCTTAAGGAAATTTGAGGCTAGTATGATGACCAAGTTAGAGATAGTGACCCCGAGATTTTGGAAACTGAAGCAATGACAGAAATGTGGTACGTATTGTAGGAAGATTTCGAGTGTACGAGGAAGATGCGACGAGTAAGAAAAGAGGCTAAGATGTGTTAAGATGATGGAAGTGTCCTTTTTATAAGTGAGGAGGGGAAGAAAGTATCCTTGGGTCCATGGGTGGAAGTTTTGTGTTGTTATATGCGCGTTAGAGGTGATTCCTCGTTAGCTTGGATTGAGAGTTGCGTGTATGTTATACTATGGCCATTGGTGGCAGGTTTGGTTTGGTAAGTATAGTAGTGAAGACTATACCGGCGCAGTTGTGTTTTGGAGACTTAGAAGGAATATTCGGGACGAATGTTTCTAAGGGGGGAAGAATTTTATACCCCGTAGTTCCAGGGTATGTATGTGGGGACGTACGTACGAGAATACGACTGAAATTTTGGAAAGAAAGAAAGGTGTGATTTTTCGACGGAAAAGTTTCCGGGTTTTGTGAAGGAAAAAGGTTCGTTAGTGGGAATTGGATTCCCAGATTTGGTATTTGGACTTTTTGGATTATATTAGAATTATGGGATTTTATTTTCGGAAATGGTCACGTGGGGCCCATGGGAGAAATTTACGGTTTTATGGGGCCCACTTTGTTTTTGAGATTTTGGATATTTTCGGAAGACGAAATATTTTGGATGAATCGGGGGGCGACACATGTCACCCCCATGTGGCACCCTTGGCCGAATTGGAGGGACAAGTGGCTAGGCCGAAATGGACATGACACTTGGAAGCAAATTTCGTTGGCCATGTGGTGTGGTGGGCCCCACACACACATGGCTCAATCTTGACCACCCACTTGACTTGATCATGGCCCTTGATTCTTCTATAAATACCCCCTTAGCTTGAAGACTAATTTCATCCCTCACTTGAAGTTTTTCCAAGCAAAATACTCCCTCCCTTTAGCCTTGTTTCGTCCAACCTCCCCCACTTGTGTAGAAAATACTCCAAGTATTATTGTATAATCCCAAATACCTTATCCTAGTATCCCTAGTTGTATTTCAAAGTTATTTCAATACTAGGAGCCCGAAAATACTACTTTATTCCAATAGTCGCAAAGTGAAACCCTAGAAAAATCTTCCTAGCTTGGTTGAAGTGTTAAGAGAAGTTGTTTAGAAACTTCTAAGGGTCGCTTGGAGCGGGTTGGAGCATAAGGAGTTGGAGCTAAACGTTGCTCAGGATCGACATATATCTTGGATAATTTTGGGCTTATCAAGGTAATGATCTATGTCCCCCTATTGTAATTGGATATTACATATTGTAGTAATTTAGAATTGAGTATAAGATATATTGGAAGGATGTTTATAAAGGATTGAACTGTATTTACATTGGATTGTATTTACAGTAGACTTGTGTAGTATTATTGTGAAGTAGAATTGTACCCGTCCGGTTAAGACGTGTAACCCTCCCCCCTGGGAGTTGTTGGCCTGGTAGCGGGCCTGAGTAGAGAAGGAGATTTATGTGGTTGCAGGGGGGAGGTGCTGCCGAATTTTCTGTAGAATAAGGAATCTTGTATTTAGAATATTCTACGAAGTGATCTAGAAGTTGATAGACGTTTTATGACCATTATAGGTTAAAGTACTACGAGTAGCGTATTCTACTTGAAGGGTGGAAAAGGCTAGCAAGGTTGTAGTAATTGGAGCATTTTGCTAATTGTCGATAATCGTCGCGAGGTATGTGAACCTCTTCCTATCTTTTCTAGCATGATTGTTGTGAACTATGTAGTACGGTAGACGTACATGTGCTAAGTGAATTTGGTTGGTTTACTGATTTTAAAAGATAAAGGACTTGACTTATATTTGATTTGATATGATATATGAAGAACTCGAATTGTGTAGAAAGTTGTGAAACCTCATTCGCGAGAAATGAGTATTTGGTCTTTAAAAGGAACTTGATTTCTAAGAGAAAAGAGACTTGAGGAATTGAAGAGTTTTTGGTTTAAAAGAGAGACATGGTTTTGTCTTAAATTGGTTTAAAACATAAAGTGTTATAACAACTTTATAGGAAGTTAGTTATAACGACTTTATGAAAGCAAAAGAATGGTTTTATCATTGGTTTTAAAATGGTAACTTGATTTAAGTATAGAGTACTTGATTTTAAAAGTCTTGTAAAGGTTTTTACGAAAGTAAAGTAATTTGGTTTGAAAAGGAAATGTGTTTTTGATACTACGAGTATTAGTATCTTTTACGTAAAAAGAGGTCTTTTTGAAAGAATGAAAGTGGGTATTATTTTTGGGTTTGAAATCCGTATTGTTGACATAAAATGAAAGTACCTTGAGTTGTGTGTAACTTGCCTATGTTTGCGTGTGATAGCCTTGTTGTGCCAGTATTGTATTTTTATACCACCGCGTCTCTCAATGAGGCGGTTGATTTGTTATGATCTTACTTGACGCGTCTGCAGCGATGCAGGATTCCACGCGCGCTCCGCTGATAGCGTTATTCCACGGACTAGCTCTCCATGAGGTTTTTACCGATTCGCTTTGGTATCCGGTGGTTGGCTTCGTGACTTGCCCCGCCTCGGATGATTCGCCTTGTACTGTAGTTAGCCTTCGCACTTGCCCTGCTCGGTTTAGTGGCGAAGTCTCGCGACACGCCTTGGTACCGGTAGTTAGCTCAGATTGCCCCTGGCCACCACGTGACACGCCTTGTACCTGGTAGTCGGCTTTCGTACTTGCCCCATGTCAGCTTCGTGGTTTGGTTGCATAGTATTGTTAGCACGGCCTTGGTATCTAGTAGTTGGCTTCAGATTGCCCTGGCCGATCGATGACGCGACTTTGGTATCCGGTAGTTAGCCTTCAGATTGCCCCAGACGGTTTTATGACACGCGTGGACACGTGTTCATGTGTACTCCTTGGTGTTGTTCTATCATAGATCGCCGACGGTGAGGAAGGAATTCCACCGCACGATTGATGTTGTGGGTGTGAGACCCATGGATATATTTTGAGTGATGACTGAGGCGTGATTCTCGACTTGACATGATCGCTATACGTCAGGTAATCGTAGTTTGGTTATCATACATGTCTCCCGCTTTATATAGACTATTATGATTTCATTACGATTTTCGCCACATACTGTACCAGTTATCGACCTCCTTCGGGCCGCTCATGCTACCGGTAGAGGTACATCGGTTGTGGATCCTCGCTCTTAGGATCACAGCCAAAGATATCGGAAGCCCCGTTTCTCCGGAGGCTTATCTTTTGGTATGTTACCCTGAGTCTGTAGGTTCTTGTACATTCCGGGGTATGGCGGGGCCCTGTCCCGTCATAGTTGTTGTTATAAAACTCTTAGAGGTCTGTAACACTGTTGTGGGCAGAGTTTGTAAAAAGGATAAATGTTCGGGTTTTTATGTATATATAAAAAGGGCGACCGTTTGGGTTAGCCTGTTCTTATCATATATCTTGTTTCATGTTTAAGTTTTTATTTTCCGCTGATTTTTCTCTGATGTTGTATCACTAGGGTGCCCGGGGTAAGGCACCAGTCACGGGCCCGGGATCGGGTCGTGACATTTACTCTAAGTAATTTAAGTATGATAAATGACTTGATTTAATGAAAGGCAAATTGATTTTTTAAGGCATCAATTTCCTAAGGTTTTATAAGAAAAGGAGTCACTTGATTTAGAAACCTAACTTTATTTCTAAAGGTATTGTGACTTGTCTTGAAACGTAATTTCGACTTGATACTATGGTTAATTAGTATCTTGGAAGTTTTATAGGAAAAAGAGTCATTTGTTTTAAAGAGTGGAAGTACGTAGTACTTTGAGTTAAATTCCCGGATTTTATAAAGACATGTTAGTGCCTTAAGTAAACTAAAATGAGAGTGTATATGAACAAGGATAATAAGAAGTTAGGGGATTTCTTAACTTGCTTATATATTGTATGATAAGCCGGTAGTGCTTATGTTATGTATGATAGCCGGTTTGTGCTAGTGGTATATTATTCATTGCGGTCATTCCCGGGTTTGTGGCATTTGCATATTCCGTGGATTTGCTACCCACGATGCGAGGAATACCTCATGCGAGTCCTGTGGGATTATGCGGGTGAAATAGTCCCACGCGGCGGATACAACCTATGCGAGGAATACCACGCGAGTCCGTAAGGGCTTACGCGGGTGAAATAGTCTCACGCGAGGAATACCTCACGCGGTCCGCACGACCTACGCGTGAAATTGTCCCGTGAGTAGGATTGCTTAATGATCCGCGGCGGGTGGTCCCGCTGATCGTGAGCTTCCTATTTTATGTTGTAGTCATACTCCTATTTACTCATTGTTAGTAAGACATTCTGCATCGTTAATTGAGTTATCATACCGCCTCCGCTTTATTATAGACTTATGATTTCATTACGATTTCTGGGCCACATATTTGGTACATGTTGTAATCGACCTCCTTCTGGGGCCGCTTTCATGCCGCAGTAGTACAGTTGCTGATCCTCGCTCTTAGGATCACTGCTCACCGTTGAGAAGCTCCTTTATTTCGGAGGCTTATCCCTGGTATTGTCGGTAGATGTACATTCAGGGGTATGGCGGGGCCCTGTCCCGTCACAGTTGTTATTCTTAGAGGTCTGTAGTCACATTGTGGATTGGGTTGTAAAGAAAAATGTACTGTTTTATTTGTATAGCTTACGGAAGGTGGCCTTATCGGCCAACCTGTTGTTATTTTATGTTAAGCATTTTTATCAGTTGATTATGTTACCGCTATTCTCGACGATGTATAAAAGAGTGCCTGTAGGGCACCAGTCGCGGGCCCGGAGTCGGGTCGTGACAAGTATCCTTTGGACCATGAGTGGGAGCTAATAGTGATGTTATACACGTTAGAGGTGATTACTCGTTGGCGTGGATTTAAGTATTGCGCGTGTGTTATATTATGGCCAAACGTGGTATAATTGGTTTTGTAAGTATAGTAGTGAAGTCTATACCAGCGCATGTGTTTTTGGAGACTTAGAAGGAACATTTGGGACGAATGTTTCTAAGGGGGGAAGAATGTTACACCCCGTAGTTCCAGAGTATGTATGTGAGGACGTACGTACGAGATTATAACACTAAGTACGAAAGGGAAGAAAATTTTGAATTTCCGACGGAAAATATTCCGAACCTCGTGAAGGAAAAAGGTTTATTATTGGGAATTGGATTCTCAATTTTGGTATTTGGACTTCTTGGAATATAAGAGAATTATAGAATTTATTTCCAGAATTGGTCACGTGGGGCCCACGGGAGAAATTTACGGTTTTGTGGGGCCCACATTATTTTTGAGATTTTGGCCAAATATGGAGTTTTTAGGAGATGAGAAAATTTTGGGCCAATAAGAAAGTGACATGTGTCCCTCCCCGCTTGTGTAGCAAAGGTGTATGTATATGTATATGTATTTGTACATGTATAGGTTTTGGTTGAAGACTTGGTGGGGGGGTGTGTTTCGGCCAAGGGGATGGGGGGAGAGGAAGATATTTGTGTGGACAAGTGGAGGAATATATTTGTGAGATATTTGTGTGGACAAGTGGCTTGTGGGACCCACACACACTTGTCCCCAATCTCAACCACATAATTGTTTTGATCCTAGCCCTTGGTTGTCTTATAAATACACACCTTAGGGTTGCAAGACTTCATCAACACTTAGAGAATTCCAAGACTTGAAAAATTACTCCCTCCCTTCCTAGTGCTCTCGGCCATAGGCCTTTCCCTTGACCTAAAGTTGTCCAACAATTCTTAAACTCTTAAGTGTTCTTCCTTGATGTGTTAGGAAGGTTCTTAACCAAATGTTAGACAAGATTTCACACCCCTAGCCTAAAAACCCTACCTTGGCCGAAACTTGCTAGTTTGAAGCCTAAAGTGTTCTTCACTTTTTTGAAGTTGGATATTATATATGTTTGTAGTATATAAGTGAGGATGTGATACATGGAAGGAAGATGGAAAAGATTTGAACCTTGTTAAGTTGCTAAAATCGAGAAATTGGCATGCTAGCCATTAAAATGGTAAAACGCATACCTATTACTGTTGTGATGCTAATAACAAAGTTATTATAACTTATATAAAGATTGGAATATAAGTTGGAAGATTAAAGAAGTAATTCCGGCATGCTAGCCGAAAATTGGATAAATTTGATTTTAGTAGTTGGCCAAGAACACCAACTAATGGACTGTATTTACATTGGACTATATTTACATTGGACTATATTTACTTTGGACTAATGGACTATTTGTATTGTGGGGCAGAATTTTATACGTCCAGTTAGGCGTGTAATCCCCTTTGAAAAATCCGAAACTAGCATGATTTAGCCTTTAAGATTGTAATTCAATTTAGTTACTAGTTTAGTCGTCGCATGTTATCTAAAGAGAAGATTGTAGTTGCTATAATCGATTGCGGCTATATAACATGTTAGACTAAACAACTTGGATTAAAAAGGAATTGGAAAAGACTTTACATTGTTGTTGCATTGTAGCCGAATATGGCATTGAAATGTTGGACTATTTGGATATCGATTGTGGGGCAGAATTTAACACGTCATGTGTGGCGTGTAATCCCCTTTGGTATTGTTGTGTTATTGCGCCTTAAATGTGGCATGTTGGTTATTGATTTTTGAGCCTTGAAAAAGGTGGAAAAGTACGTAAAAATGGGGGAAGTGCTGCCCGATTTTTCATAGAATAAGAGACCCTATACATAGAAATATTCTACGAAGAAAGCTAGAAGTTGATATATGTGTTATGGTTCTTATAGGGGGATATTCTACGCGCGGCATACTCGACTTGGCTAGTGGATTAAGCCGAAGAGATATGTGATTCTTCCTATCCTCTTGAGCATGATTGTTGTGAAATATATAGTACGGTAGACGTACGCGTGTTAAATGAATTTGGTTTAATTTTTGATGTCTTTTGACTTGACTTCTAAATCTTAAAGGGCCTTGAATTATTCTAAAAAAGTTGTGAATCATTATTTGGAAAGATATTGATACTTGGTTTGAAAAGAATAAGTCCTCTTGGTTTTCCACATAAATGTAGTTGTTTTGAAATGATTAAAACATAAGTGTTATAATAGTTTTATGGGAAGTTAGTTATAACGACTTGAGAAGGATAAAAGAACGGTTTACTTACTTGATTTTAAAGGCCTTGTAAAGATTTTCTGAAGGTGTAGTAATTTGGTTTGAAAAAAAAAATGTGTTTTGATACTACGGGTATTAGTATCGTGTGGTTTTTACGTAAAAAGAGATCTTTTTGAAAGAATTAAAGTATGTAGTACTTTGGGGTTAAAAACAGGATTGTTGGCATAAAATGAAAGTACTTTGAGTTTATAAAAATGGTGAATCAGTTTACATGTTAATGAAAGTCTAAGAGTATGTTAAACTTGCATATGCTAGTGGTGACAACCTTTGTTCTGCAAGTGTTGTATTTCTATGTTACCGCGTCTCTCGATGGAGGGTCGGTTATCTTGTTGTTTACTTGGACATACCGACGCTGCTGGATGGTCCACGGGTATGCTTCCACAATGAATGTTATCTTGTTATTTCCTTGGACATACTGACACGTTGGGTGGCCCACGGGTATGCTTCCACTAGGATTGTTCCATGGTCATGCTTACACCGATGTGAGATTCCGGGGGCATGCGGCCATGGTGCGGGTTAAATTCCCGGGTTATGTTATTAGTCCATGGACTAGCTATCCATGAAGCTTGCCGCAGTGATGAGTGGTCACGGGCTTGATTTGTACATGTAGTTACAGGCACACTTTAGATACTTGTCCTGGTCATTTCTCGTATCGGCTGTGCTCGTAGATAGCTTAAGATACTTGCCGGCCATATCTCGTGAGACGGTAGGCTCGCACGTTGGCTTAAGATACTTGCCTGGCCGTTGATTGACGCAGTTGATCCGTAGTTGGCTTCAGATTGGCCCGTGATGTTTTATGACGCAGATTGATCCGTAGTCGCTCTTCTACTCGCCCGATCGGTTTTATGACGCAGTGATCTAGTGTTCAGGTACACATATGGGTGTTGTTTTACATCATGGACTGCCGGCAGTGAGGAAGGAGTTCCACGGGCATGATTTATATTGTGGGCGTGAGACCCATGGTTGTATGTGAGTGATGATTTTGAGGGCATGCGTTCCTGACTTGACATGATTGTTTGTATATTGTGAAATGGTCTTTTAAAATGATGAAATGTGATTTCATTATAGTACTTTCTGGCCACATACTTGGTACTGTTATCGACCTCTTTCGGGGGGCTGCGTTCATGCCGCAGGTAGAGGTACACCGGTTGTTGATCCTCGCTCATAGGATCACAGTTCTGCGTATTTGGGAAGCTCCGTTTCTCCTGAGGCTTATCTTTTGGTATGGTTCCCTGTCATTGTAGGTACTTGTACATTCAGGGGTATGGCGGGGCCCTGTACCGTCATAGTTGTTATATCAAACTCTTAGAGGTCTGTAGTCCTGTTGTGAGTTGGGTTTGTAAAGGATGTAACTGTTCGGGTTTTGATATATATATGCAGAAAGGTGACCTTATTGGTTAGCCTGTTTCTTCTTTTATATTGTTCCATGTCTATGAGTTTTATTCCGCTGATTTTCTCTGATGTATTATCACTAGGGTGACCGGGGTAAGGCACCAGTAGCGGGCCCGAGGTCGGGTCGTGACAAGTATGATAACTCAAATAACAGTACACTGTGCCTTACCAATAATGAGAGCAAACAAGAATACATTTTTCTGCATAAAAATAAGAGGCTTATGATCAAATCAGGGCCACCCGCCCATAGTATCATTAAGCAATCCTACTCCTGGGACTATTTCACCCGCATAGGTTCTGTGGACCCGCAATGGAGCGATTTGCTCCGCATGGGCCTATTTCACCCGCACAGGACTATTTCACCCGCTTAGGCCCGGTGGGCCCGCAATGAGTACAAACGCCGCACTCGCATCATGAGTAGAAAATCCATGGAATTAGTAGTAACCCAGGGGTTTACCCCGCAAGAATAATCATAACACTAGCACAACCGGCTATCATACATACATAAGCACCACCGGCTTATCATAATTATCATAACCAAGTTAAGAAATCCCCTAAATTCTTATTAGCCTTAATTATTATGCACTCTCATTTTATTTTACTTAAGGCTCTAACATGTCATTAAAAATCCTGGAATTTAACCCAAAGTACTATATACCTTATCATTTTAAAAATGACTCTTTCTCATATAAAATCCCCAAGATACTAACACCCGTAGTACCAAGGTTTGTCTACATTTCAAAACAACTCACTACACCTTTTAGAAATACATTTAGGCTTCTAAATCAAGTGACCTTTTACTTTAAAACTTTAAACAATTGATGCCTTTAAATCAATTTACCTTTCTTCATTTCAAGTCATTTATCTTTGTTTATACCACTAGAGTAAACCATTCTTTTAACTTTCCATAAAGTTATTATAACCAACTTCCCATAAAGCCGTTATACTAACTTTATGCTTTAGAAACTAAGACATTTTTATCCTTTAAAAACAAGTGAGTTAATTCTCTAACTCAACCAACTTGGGCATTCTTAAAACAAGTCAAGGATACCAAATGAAATTGAATTCATTTAAAGCTCGTACGTCTACCGTACTATACATTTATAACAACTCATGCTCAAGAGATAAGAAAAGTTCCACATACCTCTTCGGTTCAATCCACTTGATAAGCCCAATATGCCGCATGTAGTATGTCAACCTATAATGACCATAATACGTCTATCAACATCTAGCTTCAAACGTAGAATATTCTAAGTGTAAAATCACTTGTTCTACGGAAAATTGGACAACACTTCCTTTGTTTCTACATACTTTTCCACCTTTTTCAAGGCCAGAAATCAATAACTAATATGCCACATTTAACGCTCAACACATCAACAAATCAAAGGGGATTACACGCCACACATGTCGTGTTAAATTCTGCCCCACAATCGATATCCAAATAGTCCAACATTTCAATGCCATATTCGGCTACAATGCAACAATAATGTAAAGTCTTTTCCAATTCCTTTTTAATCCAAGTTGTTTAGTCTAACATGTTATATAGCCGCAATCTATTATAACAACTACAATCTTCTCTTTAGATAACATGCGACGACTAAACTAGTAACTAAATTGAATTACAATCTTAAAGGCTAAATCATGCTAGTTTCGGATTTTTCTTCCAAATATTCGATAACACTTATCAATCTTCATAATGTAATTCACATGATCAATTACCAATCTACTACAACATGTAGTCTTTAATTACAAAGAGGACAAGATTGTTACCTTGATTAGCCCGACAATAACTCCAAGATTCAAAGTCGCTCCTTTGCAACTTAGCTCCTTTCCTTTCCGCTCCAATCCGCTATTTGAAGTCCTTAGAAGTTCCTAAACAACTGTCCTTCAATTTCCAATCAAAACTATGAAAACGACTTAGGTTTTCACCTTGAGACTAATGTAAAATGTGGTTTTTGGGATCTTTCTATTGAGATATCCTTACAACACCCTTTAGGAACCTTGGGTTGATGTATTGTGAATTATGAACCATAAACGAAAATTTTCTTCTCTTTAGGATGCCCTAACCCGAGAGCTTCTCAAGACAAGAACAAGTTTCTTGAATTTTTTTCTAAGTGTGGAGACAAGTCTTGCTTCTAAGGATGAATATATAATTAAATAGAGGGTTAAGATTAGAACACTTTTGGGGTTTGGATGAAGAGGATTTAAATATCTCAAGTCAAGTGGCTTATTGACTTAGTCAATTATATCAAGCTTGGGCTTGCAAGACTTGATCATCTAAGCTTTGGTCATTTGACCTTTTTGCCCTTGGTCTAATTTGACCAAGCCCATCCAAGGGGGTGACACGTGTCACCCTCTCATTCGTCGTAAAATTCAATTTCCCGATATTTCCATAATTCCGATAAATTCTACAAGTCTCAAATCTTAATGTCCTGATTTATACGTACGTTCTTATATACATGTCCTGGAATTACGGGGTGTAAAATTCTCCCCCCCCCCCCCCCCTTAGAAATATTCGTCCCCGAATGTTCTTTCGGAGTCAATCTAATTAGATAGCGACATAGTCTCCTTTTACAATCCCTACATACCCATTATGCCACATCTGGCCACATAACAACACTTAAGTAAATACGTCAATTAAAACTGACAAGTAAGGGAAAAGAATTACCTGAAGGTGTATGGAATAAGTGAGGATACTTATTCATCATGTCCTCCTCTGCTTCCCAAGTCATCTCCTCCCTATTATCATTCCACCACAAGACTTTGACGGAAGCCACATCCTTGGTCCGCAGTCGCCTGACCTGGCGATCGAGTATCGCTATGGGACTCTCCTCATACGATAATCCCTCTGTCACCTGGACATCACTAGCTGGGAAAACTCTTGATGGATCTCCGATACACTTCCGCAACATAGAAACATAGAAGACCGGATGTACTGCCTCCAAGTCGGATGACAGTTCCAACTCATAGGCAACCTTGACTACTCTACGGATGATCTGATAAGGCCCAATGTACCTTGGGCTAAGTTTCCCCTTCTTTTCGAACCTCATCACACCCTTCATGGGTGATATCTTCAAAAAGACCCAATAGTCAACCTGAAACTCCAAGTGTCGACGCTGATTATCTGCATAAGATTTTTGCCGACTCTGAGCTGCTAACAGTCTCTCCTGGATAAGCTTCACCTTATCCACAACCTACTGAATCAAGTCTGGGCCAACTAACTGAACCTCACCCACGTCGAACCAACCAATGGGCGACCTACACTTTCGCCCATACAAAGCCTCATATGGCGCCATAAGAATGCTAGAATGGTAGCTGTTGTTATAAGTAAACTCAACAAGAGGCAAATGATCCTCCCAGCTACCGCTGAAATCAATAACACAGGCCCGCAAAGATATCCTCGTTGTCCGGATAGTACGCTCGCCGTCCGCTCGGCTCAAGATGAAACACGATCGATACTCACTGTTCCTAACCCTTCTCGGAAGGACCTCCGTGGTTAGTCAGAATCGGGCTCCTCATCGATATAATAGATATAGGAACTCCGTGCAGTCTCACAATATCCCTTATATACAGTCTAGCATAATCCTCAGCCGAATACGTAATCCTGACTGGACGAAAGTGGGATGATTTCGTCAGCCTGTCTACAATAACCCAGATGGAATCACACTTCCTTTGAGTATGAGGTAACCCTGTAACAAAATACATGTTGATCACCTCCCACTTCCATGTCGGAATATCAATCGCCTGCAATAGCCCACCGGGCTTCTGGTGCTCAACCTTGACCTGCTGACAATTCAGACACTAAGCAACAAACTCGGCTACGTCCCTCTTCAGACCATCCCACCAATACATACATCTGAGGTCATGGTACATCTTAGTTGACCCCGGATGAATAGAGTAACGGACACTGTATGCCTCCCCTAGAACCTGCTGACGAAGTCCTGCAACATCGGAAACACATAATCTGCCCTCAAATCTTAGCACCCCATCAGGCGCTACCTCAAATAAACTCTTCTCCTCTCGAAGAGCCGCATCTCGATACCGTATCAGAACTGTATCCTCATACTGTCGCCTCTTCACCTCATCAACGATGGAAGATTCGGTAACCTCTCGAACCCGTACCCCACTATCATCGGTATCGACTAACCGAACCCCAAGGCTCGCTAGCTAATGGATCTGATGGACCATGTCCTGTCTATCTGGTTGTACCTCTGACAGACTCCCCATAGATCTACGACTCAAAGCATCTGCAACCACATTGGCTTTTCTCGGATGGTAGAAGATATCAACATCATAATCCTTCAGCAACTCTAACCACCGTCTCTGCCGCAAGTTCAGCTCCCTCTGCCTGAAGATGTACTGGAGGCTCTTGTGGTCTGTATAAATATCCACATGAACCCCGTATAAATAATGTCTCCAAATCTTCAAGGCATGAATAACTGCGGCCAATTCTAAGTCGTGAGTAGGGTAATTCCTCTGATACTTCCGTAGCTGCCGGAAAGCATAGGCTATTACCTTGCCGTGCTGCATCAATACGCACCCTATCCCGATACCCGAGGCATCACAATAAATCACATAACCCTCTAATCCTTCAGGAAGAGTAATAACTGGAGTCGTCGTCAACTTTTCCTTCAGTAACTGGAAGCCCTCCCACAAGCTTCCGTCAACTGGAACTTAACCGGTTTCTGAGTCAGCCTAGTCAATGGTGCTAATATCGAAGCGAACTGCTCCACAAACCTACGATAATAACCTGCCAGCCCTAAGAAGCTGCGCACCTCCGTCGGAGTAGTGGGTCTCGGCCAAGTATTGACTGTCTCAATCTTTGCGGTATCAACCTGAACATCGTCGGCCCCGATAATGTGCCCCAAGAATGCCACTGAGGCCAACCAAAAATCACACTTGGAGAACTTAGCGTACAACTGCCGGCTCCGGAGGACCCCAAGTACCGTCCTCAAGTGATCTGCATGCTCCTGCTCTGTGCGAGAATAAACCAGGATATCATCAATGAATACTATAACAAACATATCCAAAAATGGCTTGAACACCCGGTTCATCAAATCCATAAATACCGCTGGAGCGTTAGTCAAACCGAAAGACATCACCCTAAACTCATAATGCCCATACCGGGTCCTGAATGCAGTCTTCGGGATGTCTGCCTCTCTAACTCGCATCTGATGATAACCAGACCGCAGGTCTATTTTGGAGAAACACCTCGCACCCTACAACTGGTCAAACAAATCATCAATCATGGGGAGGGGGTATCTATTTTTGATGGTTATCTTATTCAGCTGCCTGTAGTCAACACACATACGCAGCGTCCCATCTTTCTTTTTTACAAACAAAATCGGCGCTCTCGAGGGAGAAATACTAGGCCTAATAAAGCCTTTTCCAGCAAATCTTTCAGCTGGTCCTTCAACTCCATCAACTCGGCAGGTGCCATCCTGTACGGCGGAATAGATATAGGTCGAGTGTCTGGATGCATATCAATACAAAACTCAACCTCCATCTCCGGAGGAATACCTGGGAGATCATCTGGGAATACATCCGAAAAGTCTCTAACCACCGGAACTGACTAAAGAACTGACACCTCAGCCTCTGTATCGAATACCCAAACCAGATGATAGATGTACCCTTTCTTCATCATCTTCCTAGCCTTGAGGTAAGAAATAAACCTACCCCTCGGAGACGCTGTATTGCCCTTCCACTCGATCACTGGCTCACCAGGAAACTGGTATCGGACCAACTTGTCTCTACAGTCAACGTTGGCATAACAAGAAGCCAACCAGTCCATACCCATAATGACGTCAAAATCTGTTATCTCCAACTCTATCAAGTCTGCTAGGGTCTGACGACTGTTTATGAACATCGGGCAATCTTTGTACACCCGCTCAGCTAACACCGAATCACCCACTGTCATAGCTACCTCGAAAGGCTCTATCGACACAGGCTCTATTCCCATTTTACCAACAATAAGAAGGGACACATAGGACAAGGTAGAACCTGGATCTACCAAAGCATAAACGTCACATCATGAAATCAATAATGTACCTGTGACGACATCCGGGGAAACCTCCTGATCCTGCCGAATGGCTAAGGAATATATACAGTTCTGTGGATCGCTAGAACTAGGACCTCCACCACGACCTCTGCGCGGCCGCAGTGAACACCTCGCCTCGGGCGCATAACCTGAAGATGAAGAACCAAGAATCGACCTGTAGGATGAATCATACTACCCATGCTGCCTCTGGCCGGATAATCCCTCTTCAAATGGCCCTGCTAGCCGCAAGAGTAACAAACTCCTGGAGAAATACGATACTCCCCACGATGTGACCTACCACATCGACCACACCGAGGTAAAGGTAGCCTCCTCTGACTAGGACCCCGGTTCCCCTGGAAACCCAAAGACCTGGAGCCCTGACCTGCTCCTGAATAACCCGACTGATCAAACCTCCTACCAGAACTGTAGACCTAGTCTGCTGCTGAGGTTGTCCGCCTCGAAAGTTACTCTGAGTCCCTGCAGTCCTGGCCCTCTTGGGCTGGCCTGGGTCTGGCTGGTCATCTCTCTCTCTGTCCTCAATCCCCTGTGCATAAGCCTGCATCCTGGCAATATCCATACCTAGCTGAAGGGCCACTCCCAGGCATGCAGTAATCATATAACGGTCTAGCCCCATCACATAGCGATGAACTCTGTCAGCCACAATAGTGAGCGCAAACCTGGCCAATGAATCAAACTCCAGGTTGTACTATCTGATGGTCCTCTCATTCTGTCTCAATGTCAAGAACCTATCCACGCGGGCTCTCCTCATCTCAGGAGGCAAAAAGTGATCAAGGAAGGCCTCTGTGAACTCATCACAAATAGCTGGAAGAGCACACACACCTCTAGACAGCTCTCATGACTCAAACCAGTTCAACGCAATATCGCGTAACCGATAAGAAGCTAGCACAACTGACTCTGTCTCTGAGGCCCTAAGCACTTGCACAGTCCGTTGTACCTGTCGAATGAACTCCTGAGGATCATCCTCAGATCTCGAACTATAGAACTCGGGTAGATTACAGCCCAAAAAATCCTGAATCCTCAAATTGTCGGCTCTAGGGTTAGCTACCTACTCCTGTATGCGCTGCCCTGCCACTATGCTAGTCAATAACCTGATCTGCTCTCCATAATCCCCATACTCTGCCCCTGGCTGCGAAACTGGAGGCTCAGGTATTGGAACCTCTGGAGCTACGGGCGCTCTCGACTCCTCTAATACTACCGGCGTGGCTGAACTCGCCGACCGGACCACAACCTCAGGCATAGTCTGTGCCTGAGTCCTAGTAACCCTCTGCATACCACTAGCAGCTCCTGCTGCTGCCTTGCCCTTCTGGGCCCTGGTCGCCTTCCGTGGAGGCATAACTGATACATAAGAATAGGTCAGAGAGGATTCAACCTAATAAGACAGCTCTACTGCACGATCTCAGAGAGAGAAGAATGGAAACCAATCCTAAATGTCCTGCAGACTCCTGGTTATAGATGTGGTGCACAACACACCGATAATCAAGACTCTACTAGACACGGTCTGTAGACACTTTCCAAGGACTAACTGCTCTGATACCACTTTTGTCACGACCCGACCCCGGGCCCGCGACTGGTGCCCTACCTGGGCAAGCCTTACAAGTATACATCAGAGAATAGCAACAGAACATACATAAACTCATAAAATACTAGACATTAAATATCAACAGGCTAGCCGATAAGGCCACCTTCCGAAAAACATACATAACCAAAATGAACAGTTACATCTTTATTTTTACAACCCAATCCATAAGATATGACTACAGACCTCTAAGAATTTTTACATAACAACTGTGACGGGACAGGGCCCCGCCATACCCCTGAATGTACATAAATCTACAACATCAGGGAAAACCGTACCAAAATACAAGCCTCCGGAGAAATGGAGCCTGCTGACAACTGATCAGTGATCCTAAGAGTGAGGATCCACAACCTGCTTACCCCTACCTGCGGCATGAACGCAGCCCCCGAGGAAGGGGGTCAGTACAACAGATGTACCAAGTATGTAAAATTAAAAGTACTGAAATGAAATCATATAGTCTAAAATAAAACTGGAGACATGTATGATAACTCAAATAACAGTACACTGTGCCTTACCAATAATGAGAGCAAACAAGAGTACATTTTTCTGCATAAAAATAGGAGGCTTATGATCAAATCAGGGCCACCCGCCCATAGTATCATTAAGCAATCCTACTCCTGGGACTATTTCACCCGCATAGGTCCTGTGGACCCGCAATGGAGCGATTTGCTTCGCATGAGACTATTTCACCCGCACAGGACTATTTCACCCGCTTAGGCCCGGTGGACCCGCAATGAGTACAAACACCGCACTCGCATCATGGGTAGCAAATCCATGGAATAAGTAGTAACCCGGGGGTTTACCCCGCAAGAATAATCATAACACTAGCACAACAGGATATCATACATACATAAGCACCACCAGCTTATCATAATTATCATAAGCAAGTTAAGAAATCCCCTAACTTCTTATTAGCCTTAATTATTATGCACTCTCATTTTATTTTACTTAAGGCACTAACATGTCATTAAAAATCCGGGAATTTAACCCAAAGTACTATATACCTTATCCTTTCAAAAATGACTCTTTCTCGTATAAAATCCCCAAGATACTAACACCCGTAGTACCAAGGCTTGTCTACATTTCAAAATAAGTCACTACACCTTTTAGAAATACATTTAGGCTTCTAAATCAAGTGACTTTTTACTTTAAAACTTTAAACAATTGATGCCTTTAAATCAATTTGCCTTTCTTCATTTCAAGTCATTTATCTTTGTTTACACCACTAGAGTAAACCATTCTTTTAACTTTCCATAAAGTTATTATAACCAACTTCTCATAAAGCCGTTATACTAACTTTATGCTTTAGAAACTAAGGCATTTTATCCTTTAAAAACAAGTGAGTTAATTCTCTAACTCAACCAACTTGGGCATTCTTAAAACAAGTCAAGGATACCAAATGAAACTGAATTCATTTAAAGCTCGTACATCTACCGTACTATACATTTATAACTACTCATGCTCAAGAGATAAGAAAAGTTCCACATACCTCTTCGGTTCAATCCACTTGCTAAGACCAATATACCACACGTAGTATGTCAACCTATAATGACCATAATACATCTATCAACTTCTAGCTTCAAACGTAGAATATTTTAAGTGTAAAGTCACTTGTTCTACGGAAAATTGGGCAGCACTTCCTTTGTTTCTACATACTTTTCCACCTTTTTCAAGGCCCGAAATCAATAACCAATATGCCACATTTAAGGCTCAACACATCAACCAATCAAGGGGGATTACACGCCGCACAGGACGTGTAAAATATGCCCCACAATCGATATTCAAATAGTCCAACATTTCAATTCCTTTTTAATCCAAGTTGTTTAGTCTAACATGTTATATAGCCACAATCAATTATAACAACTACAATCTTCTCTTTAGATAACATGCGACGACTAAACTAGTAACTAAATTGAATTACAATCTTAAAGGATAAATCATGCTAGTTTCGGATTTTTCTTCCAAATATTCGATAACACTTATCAATCTTCATAATGTAATTCACATGATCAATTACCAATCTACTACCACATGTAGTCTTTAATTACAAAGAGGACAAGATTGTTACCTTGATTAGCCCGACAATAACTCCAAGATTCAAAGTCGCTCCTTAGCAACTTAGCTTCTTTCCTTCCCGCTCCAATCCGCTATTTGAAGCCCTTAGAAGTTCATAAACAACTTTCCTTCAATTTCCAATCAAAACTATGAAAACGACTTAGGTTTTCACCTTGCGACTAATGTAAAAATGTGGTTTTTCCGGGATCTTTCTATTGAGATATCCTTACAATACCCTTAGGAACCTTGGGTTTATGTATTGTGAATTATGAACCACAAACGAAAATTTTCTTCTCTTTAGGATGCCCTAACCCGAGAGCTTCTCAAGACAAGAAGTTTCTTGAAATTTTTTCTAAGTGTGGAGACAAGTCTTGCTTCTAAGGATGAATATATAATTAAATAGAGGGTTTAGATTAGAACACTTTTGGGGTTTGGATGAAGAGGATTTAAATATCTCAAGTCAAGTGGCTCATTGACTTAGTCAATTATATCAAGCATGGGTTTGCAAGACTTGATCATCTAAGCTTTGGTCATTTGACCTTTTTGCCCTTGGTCTAATTCGACCAAGCCCATCCAAGGGGGGGTGACACGTGTCACCCTCCCATTCGTCGTAAAATTTTGTTTCCCGACATTTCCATAATTCCGATAAATTCTACAAGTCTCAAATCTTAATGTTCTGATTTCATACGTACGTTCTTATATACATGTCCTGGAATTACGAGGTGTAACACAACATGTTCCGGCCCTTTCTGGGTCTCGGTGTAAAGTCATATAAGTCGTATAACATGTCCCGGCCCATTATGGGACTCGGTGTGGTCATCTTCCTCACATATGTACCTATAACGTGTCCCGGCCCATTAGGGGACTCGGTGTAATCATGACTATCCATTTAATCCTCATGTGTGTACATGCAACGTGTCCCGGCCCACCATGGGACTCGGTGTATCAATGCAACCATATGTCATTTTAAACCATCTCTTGACTTTCCATAAAACCGTTATAACAAAATTTCCATAAAGCCATTATAACAACTTTCATTTTAGAAACTAAAGCACTACCACATCTTTCTCTTTAAATAAACCAAGGAACATCACCTCTTTCCTTTTAATAAAACCAAGGCATTGTCATGTGATGTAACATTAGGGAAATGAACCCAAAGTACTATGTACATCTAAACTTATAAAAAGAATCATATCATGCCATATAAGGGAGTTGAACCCAAAGTACTATGTACATCTATTCTTTCCTTTATAAAACCCCATGATACTAGCACTTGTAGCATCAAGACACTTTCACTATTAAAAACAAGTTACTTACACTTTTAAACTCACGTAACTTATTCTTTTCAAATCAAGTAACCTATACTTTTAAATCAAGTTACTTCTCCTTTCCCAAAATCAAGTCATTTATACTTCATATAAATTAAGTCTCTTATACTTCATCTAATCAAATCTCATATACTTTCAAGTAAGGTCTCATATACCTTCAAGCAAAGTCTCATATACTTTCAAAATAATCAAGTCTCTTAACTTTCAAAATCAAGTCTCATAGCTTTCAAAATAATCAAGTCTCTTAACTTTCAAAATCAAGTCTCATAGGTTTCAAAATAATCAAGTCTCTTAACTTTCAAAATCATCAAGTATCTTAACTTTCAAAATCAAGTCTCATAGCTTTCAAAATAATCAAGTCTCTTAACTTTCAAAATCAAGCTCCATAACTTGAAAATAAAGTCTCATAACTTTCAAAATAATCAAGTCTCTTAACTTTCAAAATCAAGTCTCATAGCTTTCAAAATAATCAAGTCTCTTAACTTTCAATATCAATTCCCATAACTTGAAAATAAAGTCTCATAACTTTAAAAATAATCAAGACTCGTATACTTTCAAAATCAATTTACTTACTTCAATAAATCAAGTCACATAGACTCACCAAAATCAAGTCACATAGACTTTCCAAATAATCATGTCAAGAAGTTCACATACCTCATTGGCGACTAACCCAAACGACAAGTAGAAATACGCTCCAATGTACTTCAACCTTATTGGCTATTCCACAAGCCAATTAGAATGTGCTACACGTAGTACATCAACCTAAAATGACAATAGCACGTCTATCAACTACAAGTTATCATTGTCACGACCCCACCCCGGGGCCGCGACTGGTGCCCTACTTGGGCACCCCGTTCAGGTATACATCAGAGAATAGCATCGGAACATACACAATATAAAAACATGTTTAGACAATAAACAACACAGGCTAACCGATAAGGCCGCCTTCCATAAAATACACGATCAACAGTAAAACAGTATAACTCTGTTCTTACAACCCAAACCACAACATGTGACTACTGCACTTAGGAATAACAAGCGGGACAGGGCCCCGCCATACCCCTGAATGTACATAAATCTACAACATCAGGGAAAGACTGTACCAAAAAGACAAGCCTCCGGAGAAATAGAGCTTCTGACGTCTGATAAGTGATCCTAAGAATGAGGATCCACCACCTGCTTACCCCTACCTGCGGCATGAACGCAGCCCCCGAGGAAGGGGGTCAGTACACAATATGTACTAAGTATGTAAAACTAGAAAAATACTGTAATTACATTATAAGTTTAAAACAAGCCGGAGACATGTATGATAATAAAATTACAGTACACAGTGCCTTACTACAATGAGAGTAACTAAGAGTATACGTACAACATAAAAATAGGAAGCTCACGATCAAAGCAGGACCATCCGCCCGCAGTATCATTAAGAAATCCTACTCCTGGGATTATTTCACCCGCATAGGTCGTGTGGACCTGCATGAGGTATTCCTCGTGATAGTCAGACTACCGCATGGGACTATTTCACCCGCATAAGCCCATAAGGACTCGCATGAGGTATTTCTCGCATCATGGGTAGCAAATCCACGGAAACAGGTGGTATAACGTCTTGGGGGTGTACCCTTCATTTATACTCTTACCCTGAAGCAGGTGGTATAACGTCTTGGGGATTTACCCCTCATTTATACTCTTACCCTGGAGAAGGTGGTATAACGTCTTGGGGGTTTACCCCTCATTTATACTCTTACCCTAGCTCAACCGGCCATCATACATAACATAAGTCCTACCGGCTTATCATACACAACATAAGCACTACCGGCTTATTATACAATAAATAAGCAAGTTAAGAAATCCCCCTAACTTCTTATTAGCCTTATTCATATACACTCTCATTTTAGTTTACTTAAGGCACTAGCATGTCTTTTATAAAAAATCCGGGAATTTAACCCAAAGTACTACGTACTTCTATTCTTTTAAAAAAATGACTCTTTTCATTATAAAACTTCCAAGATACTAATAAACATAGCATCAAGTCACAATTACTTTTCAAGACAAGTCACGATAACTTTAGAAATATACTTAGGCTTCTAAATCAAGTGATTTATTTTCTTTTAAAACCTTAGGCAATTGATGCCTTAAAATCAAATTGCCTTTCATTAAATCAAGTCATTTATCCTTATTTATCTTTCCATAAAGCTAATATAACCAACTTCCCATAAAGTCGTTATATTAACTTTATACCTTAGCCAATTACAATTTCAAATCCAAGGGACTTACACGTTTAAAACGAAACAAGTATCATATACTTTAAAAACTTAGGACATCCTTAATACTTTTAAAGAAGTGAGTTAATCTCCTAACTCACCCAACTTGGCTATTCATAAAACTAGTAAAGGATATCAAGGTCTTCAGACGCTCACCACTATATACGTGCAACTATTCATGCTCAAAAGATAGGAAAGTTCTACATACCTCTTCGGGTCAAACCACTTGCCAAGTACAATATCCCGCCCGTAGTATGTCAACCTATAATGTCCATAATACGTCTATTAACGCCTTACTTCAAACGTAGAATATTATATGTGTAAAGTCACTAAATTCTACGGAAAATCGGACATCACCTCCTTTGTTTCTACATACTTTGCCACATTTTTCAAGGCCGAATTCAATAACCAAACACGCCACATTTAAGGCCCAATCAATGCAATTAACAATAGGGGATTACACGCCTACTAGACGTGTAAAATTACGCCCCACAAACGATATCAAACTAATACAAACTACTAGGCCAATTCGGCAACTTGAGATACAATAACACCAATTCTTATCAAATTTACTTTTCAATCCAAATTGTTAGCATAACATGATATCAAGTCGCAATCGATTATAACTACTATAATCTTCAAGTAAGTAACATGCGATGATTCTAATTAACGACCAATTTGTAATCCAACTTCAAATGGTTTATATGACAATTCGGATTTAAGGCTACAATCAATCCATAATACTTATGAAACTTCAACACATATACTTCATGCTAGCAAACATGTAAAGCTAACAACAATATATAATCTTGTAACACTTAAGAGACAAGATTATTACCTCAACGATTCTTAGTCCAACTTCAAATCTGAAGTCGCTCCGTAGCAACTTAGAGCCTCTTCTAGACACTTCAATCCGCCACTTGAGACCCTTAGAACAACACAAACAACTTTCCTTCAATCTTCCAAACAAAACCTAGAAAAGCAACTAGGTTTTCATCTTGCGACTAATACGAAAACTATCTTTTTCCGGGATTTTTCTATTGAGATATCCTTACAATACACTCATGAACCTTGGTTTAAAGTGTGGAGCTTAATGGACAACAAACAACAAAAAATTCTAGTTGGAAGGGAGTGAACCCGAGAGCACCATTTTGTGTTCTTGAAATTCTTGAAATTTTTTCTAAGTGTAGAAGTTAGTCTTTCTACTAGTACTACTATATAGTTCAATGGAGGGTCAAGATGTGCACAAATGTGTGGCTTGGATGAAGTTCTTTGAAATATCAAGACTTGTGGTCCCATTGACCAAGTCAATTTTCTCAAGCTCTTCAAGTTGCAAGACTTAGTCATCCTAACAAAGGTCAAATGACCCTTTTGGCCATGCCTTAATTCGTCCAAGGCAACATAAGGGGGGGGGGGGGGGGTGACACGTGTCGCCCTCCCATTCGTCACAATATTACGTTTTCCGACAATTCCATAATTCCGATAAATTTTAACAAGTCTCTAATCTTAACATTTGGGATTCTCACGTACGTTCTTAAAACATGTCCTGTAAATACGGGGTGTAACATTCTTCCCCCCTTAGAAACATTCTTCCCCCCTTAGTAACATTCGTCCCCGAATGTTCTTTCGGAGTCAAACTTATAATTAGCGACATAGTTTCCTTACACCACCCCGACATACTAATAATGCCACACATGGCCACATAATAGCATTTAAGCAAAAAATAAATACTTCAATAAGAACTTGACAAGTAAGGGAAAATGAATTACCTGAAGGTGTAGGGAATAAGTGAGGATACTTCCTCAACATGTCCTCCTCCGCTTCCCAAGTCATCTCCTCCCGGTTATCATTCCTCCATAAGACTTTGACGGAAGCCACATCCTCGTCCAGCCGCTCGACCGGCGATCGAGTTTCGCATGGGTCTCTCCTCATACGATAACCCCTCTCACCGAACCTCACTAGCAGGAAAACTCACTGGATCTCCGATACACTTCCGCAACATAGAAACATGGAAGACCGATGTACCGCTCTAACTCTAATGGCAGATCCAACTCATAGGCAACCTTGCCTACTCGACGACGATCTGGTAGGCCCAATGTACCTTGGGCCGAGTTTCTTCTTTCGAATCTCATCACACCCTTCATGGGTGACACCTTCAAGAAGACCCAATCGCTCACCAAACTCCAAATGCCGACGCCGATTATCCGCATATGACTTCGCCGACTCGAAGCCGCTATCAGCCTTCTCCGATAAGCTTCACCTTATCCACACCACTGAACCAAGTTCGCCAACTAATCGCATTTCGCCCACGCCGAACCAACCAATCGCGATCTACATTTCCGCCATATAAAGCCTCGTATGGCGCCATCTCAGATATCGGAATGGTAGCCGTTGTTATAAGAAAACTCCACAAGAGGCAAATGATCCTCCCAGCTACTCGAAATCAATAACGAGGCTCGCAGATATCCTCGTTGTTCGATAGTACGCCCGCCGCCCGCCACCGAGGATGAAACGTTGTACTGAGACTCACATGTGTCCCTAATCCCTTCTGGAAAGACCTCCATAAGTTAGCCGTAAATTGGGCTCCTCTATCTGATATAATCGACACAGGGACATCGTGCAGCCTCACAATCTCTCTGATGTACACCGCATAGTCCTCACCAAAACGCCGCCCCGATCGGAAGGAAATGGGCTGATTTCGTCACCAGAAACAATAACCCAAATGGAGTCGCATTTCCTCCGAGTATGAGGTAACCTCAGAACAAAGTCCATGTTGATCACCTCCCACTTCCAAGTCGGAATCTCAATAGCTGCAATAATCCATCGGGCCTCGTGCTCGACCTGACCGCCGGGCAATTAGGACAATGTGCAACAAAACCTGCCACGTCCCTCTTCAGGACATCCCACCAATACAAACATCTGAGGTCATGGTACATCTTGGTCGACCCCGGATGAATAGATTAACGAGCACCGCAGGCCTCCTGCACCGCCGACGAAGTCCTATCACATCGGAACACACAACCGCCCTCAAATCTTAGCACCCCATCAGCGCTACTCGAATGGACTCTTTCTCCTCCCAAGAGTCGCATCTCGATACCGCATCAACCCCGGGTCCTCAAATCGCCGCTTTACCTCATCAACGATGGAAGACTCGCAACCTCACGAACTCGCACTTACTATCGTCGGATCGATCAAACGAACCCCAAGGCTCGCTACCGTGGATCGATGGACCATGTCCCGCCTCTCGGTTGTACCGATGCACTCCCATCGATCTACGACTCAAGGCATCAGCAACCACGTTGGCTTTCCTCGGATGGTATAGAATATCAACATCATAATATTTCAATAACTCTAACCACCGTCTCTGTCGCAAGTTCAGCTCCTTCTGCCTGAAGATATACTGGAGGCTCTTGTGGTCTGTATAAATATCCACATGAACCCCATACAAATAATGTCTCCAAATCTTCAAGGCATGAATAACTGCGGCCAACTCTAAGTCGTGGGTAGGGTAATTCCTCTCATGCTTCCGTAACTGCCGGGAAGCGTAGTCTATCACCTTGCCGTGCTGCATCAAAACACACCCCAGCCCAATACCCGAGGCATCACAATAGATCACGTACCCGTCTAACCCCTCAGGAAGAGTAAGAATTGGAGCCGTAGTCAACCTTTCCTTCAGGAACTGGAAACCCTTCTCGCAAGCCTCTGTCCACTGGAACTTGGCTGCCTTCTGAGACAGCCTAGTCAATCTGCTCAAATCAAGCAACCGCTCCACAAACTCGCGATAATAACTCGCCACTAAGAAATCGCGCACTCGGCCGGAGTAGTAGGTCTCGCCAAGACTTGATCGCCTCAATCTTTGCCGATCCACCGAACACCATCGCCCAATAATGTGCCCCAGAATGCCACCGAGGCCAACCAAAACTCACACTGAGGACTTGCGAATAATCGCGGCCCGAGGACCCTGGTACCGCCTCAAGCCGACCGCATGCTGCCTCGCTCAGACGCGAATAAACCAGATGTCATCAATGAATAATATCACAAATGTATCCAAAATGGCTTGAACACCCGCTCATCAAATCCATAAATACCGCTGAGCGTTGGTCAAACCGAAAGACATAACCTCAACTCATAGTGCCCATATCGGGTCCCGAATGCGCTTTGGGATATCCGCCTCGAACTCGCACTGATGATAACTGCATCGCAGTCTATCTGAGAAACACCTCGCACTCGCAGAATCGTCAAACAAGTCATCAATCCTGGGGAGGGGGTACCTATTTTTGATGGTTACCTTATTCAGTTGCATGTAATCAACACACATACGCAGCGTCCCATCCTTCTTCTTCACAAACAAAACCGCGCCTCGTGGAGAAACACTAGGCTCGATAAAGCCCTTTTTCCAAAGAAATCTTTCACTGGTCCTTCACTCCTCAACTCAAGAAAGCATCCTCAGATGGCGGAATAGAAATAGGTCGAGTGTCCGCAACGTGTCAATACAAAACTCAATCTCCTCTCGTGAGGATACCGAAGGTCGCCTGGGAACACATCCGAAACTCCCTAACCATCGGTATCGATCAAGAACTGCACCTCACCAGATCAAATACGAACGGATGATAGATGTACTTTCTGCACCATCTTCCTAGCCTTGAGGTAAGAAATAAACCTACCCCTCGGTGACGTTGTGTTGCCCTTCCACTCGATAATCTGCTCGCCAGAAATCGAACCGAACCAACTCGTTTCTACAAATGACGTTGGCATAACAAGAAGCCAACCATCCATACCCATAATGACATCAAAATCGTCATCTCCAACTCTATCAAGTCTGCAAGTGGTCCGGCGATCAGAATAAACATCGGACAACCTCTATACACCCGCCGCCTAACACCGAATCACCCATCGCGTAGCTACCTCAAAAGGCTCTATCGACACCGCTTTATCCCGATTCTACCCGCAATAAGAGGACACATAGGACAGGTAGAACTCGATCTATCAAAGCATATACGCCACAAAGATGAAATCAATAATGTACTTGTGGTGACGCGTGGAAGCCTCCCGATCCCGGGCGGTGGCTAAGGAATAAATGCGGTTCGGACCGCTAGAATCGAACCACCACTACGACCGGCCGCGCTCGCCGGCTCAGGAACACCCTACCTCCGGCGCATAACCACGTAAGAAGAGGAAGACCTCAAAGAATCGATCTCGCCGGCCGCACCGCACCACCCATGATTCCTCTATACGACAATCTCTTCAAATGGCCCCGCCGCCACAAGAGTAACAAGCTCCCGAGCTACGCGCACTCGCCGGGTGAGACCTACCGCATCGAGCACACCGAGATGTGGGTGGTCTCGACGTGATGGTTTCGCCTCCCGAAACCTCAAGTCCCGGAGCCCGACCGCCTCGAATGACTGGCCGATCGACTCCCGCCGTAAAGCCGTGAAGGAGCACTCTGGCCGGGCCGGAATGTGGACCGTCACCGCCGAGGCCGTCCGCCTAAAATCGCCCCGAGACTCATCCCCGCCTCACGGGCCGCTCGAGCCAACTGGTCCTCCTCTCTTATCCTCTATCCTCGCAAGATACGCTGCATCTCCGCAATGTCCATACCGGGCTGAAGAGCCACTCCCAAGCATGCAGTAATCATATGACGGTCTTGTCACGACCCGATCCCGGGCCCATGACTAGTGCATTACCCCGGGCACCCTAGTGATAGAACAACAGAGAAAATCAGCGGAAAAAAAAAATTTAAATATGAAACAAGAGATAAAGTATGAAACAGGCTAACCAAAACGGTCACCTTCCTGAATATATACATATATGTATCAACCTGAACAGTTAAATCCTTTTACAAACCCTGCCCACAACAAGATTATGCACTCTAAGAATGTAACCATAACTATGACGGGACAGGGCCCCGCCATACCCCTGAATGTACAAGTAACTACACTGACAGGGGACTATACCAAAGATGAGCCTCCGGAGAAACAGAGCTTCCCAAAACGCTGAATTGTGATCCTAAGAGCGAGGATCCACAACCAATGTACCTCTACTCGCAGATGAACGCAGCCTCGGGCGAGGTCAAGATAACAGTACCAAGTATGTGAAATCAGAAAATATCAGAAATGAAATCATAATAGTCTATATAAAGCAGGAGACATATATGATAACCAAACTACAATCCACAATATATAAACAGTCATGTCAAGTCAGGGACTCACGCCCTCAAAGTCATTACTCAAATATACAATGGGTCTCACGCCCACAACATCAATCATGCCCGTGGAATACCTTCCTCACTGCCGGCAGTCTATGATATAGTCACACCAAGAAGTACACATGAACATCAGGTCCCACCTGTGTCATAACAACCGTACGGGGCAAGTACGAAGGCTAACTACCAGATACCAAGCCGCATCATCAATCGACGGCAAGTACGAAAGCCAACTACCAGATACCAAAGCCGTACCAACAAATCTATATAACCAAACCACGAAGCTGACCCAGGGCAAGTACGAAAGCCAACTACCAGATACCAAGCCTGCGCCACGCAGCTGGCCGGGGCAAGTACGAAGACTAACTACCAGATACCAAGCCGGAATCACGAGACTTCGTCACAAAACTGAACGGGGCAAGTACGAAGGCTAACTACCAGATACTGTCAAACAGCCACGACTTCGGGGCAAGTACGAGAGCCAACTACCAGATACCAAGCCGAATCAGTAAAACCTCATGGAGAGCTAGTCCATGGAACAACAATCCTAATGGAACCATACCCGTGGGCCACCCAACGTGTCAGTAGGTCCAAGGATATAACAAGATAACCGGCCCTCCATCGAGACGCGGTGGTATAGAAATACAATACTAGCACGACAAGGCTATCACACGCAAACGTAGGCAAGTTACACACAACTCAAGGTACTTTCATTTTATGCTAAAGTCCAGGTTTTGACCCCAAAGTACTACGTACGTTAAATTCTTTTTAAAAGATCCATTTCTTTTACAAAGGTCACCCGATACCCGTAGTATCAAAATAAAGTGACTAATATTTTAATTAAACCAAAACAACTTCCAGACTTTCCTTTTTAAACCAAATTAAGACAATACCATGCCTTCTTTTTAGACCAAAACACTTTTCCTTTTAAAGTCAAGTTACCATTTTAAAACCAATGATAAAACCACTCCTTTGTTTTCATAAAGTTGTTATAACTAACTTCCCATAAAGCTGTTATAACACTTTATGTTCTAAACCAAAAACTCTTCAATTCCACAAGTCTCTTTTCTTTTAAAACAACAACAAGTATTCTTTTAAAACCCAAATAACTTACTCTTTTCAAAACAAGTAACCTATACTTAAAATCAAGTTACTTCTCTTTTTCCGAAAACAAGTCGTTATAAGTCAAGTCTCTTATCTTTCAAGATCAAGTCTCTTATCTTTCAAAATCAAGTCGTTTATAAGTCAAGTCTCTTATCTTTCAAGATCAAGTCTCTTATCTTTCAAAAACCAATAAACCATTCTTCTACCTACATAAAGTCGTTATAACTAACTTCCCATAAAGCTATTATAACACCTTATGTTTTAAACCAACCAATTCACTTAGCACATGTACGTCTACCGTACTACATAGTTCACACCAATCATGCTAGAAAAGATAGGAAGAGGTTCACATACCTCGCGACGATTATCGACAAGAAGCAAAAAGCTCCAAAGTACTGTAACCCCGCTAGCCTTTTCCACCCTTCAAGTAGAATACGCTACTCGTAGTACTTCCACCTAAAAAGGCCACAAAACGTCTATCAACCTCTCGATCTCTTCGTAGAATATTATAAATGCATGGTTCCTTATTCTACAGAAAATTCGGCAGCACCTCCCCCCCTGCAACCACATAAAACTCCTCCTCTACTCAGGCCCGCTACCAGGCCAACAACTCCCAGGGGAGAGGGTTACACATCTAACCGGACGTGTACAATTCTACTTCATAATAATACTACACAAGTCTACTGTAAATACAATCCAATGTAAATACAGTTCATGTTATACCCCGTATTTTCAGAGTATGTACGTAAGGGAATACGTACAAAAGTCTAGCCTTAAAGTTTAGGCACAAGTCGTTATTTTTGGGCACAACTCACAAAACGAATAGT
Organism: Przewalskia tangutica; assembly: GCA_029844215.1. NCBI lineage: Eukaryota > Viridiplantae > Streptophyta > Magnoliopsida > Solanales > Solanaceae > Przewalskia > Przewalskia tangutica. The sequence goes on from CM056727.1 coordinate 76,362,416, forward strand.
TTTCCGACGAAACGTTTCCACAGCTTTCGTAGGGTAAATTCCGGCTATGCCATTTCTAATTTTTGCGGATTTTTCCGAGAGACGAAACATTTTGGACCAACGGGAGGGCGACACTTGGCACCCTCCAATTGGTGGACTTGAAATCGTCCATTGGACGAATTGGGGATGGATTTGCACGTTTTTTGTGCCTTGGCACAAGTCAAGGAGTTGGTAGGATATTTTGTGTGCAAGTTGGCCAAGGACACTTGCCCTAATCTTGACCTTACACTTGCCTAGCACTTGGCTAAATCTTGGCCCTTGGTTGGCCATGTCTTGACCTATAAATACCCCCTTAAGATGAAGAGTTCTTCATCCACAAATTCCTTTCCAAGTCTTGAAAATCCTCTCCTCTCCCTTGTAGCCTTTTTCGTCCAACACCCCCCTTTTTTTTAGTGAGCTTGGCCGAGGCAACCCCTCCCCCTAGCCTAGCCGAAATCTACCCCCCCTCCCTTGGTAGAAAAGTTGCCTTCTAGTATTGTTATAATGCCCAAAATACCCTAGCCCATATCCCTTAGTACTTAGTAGAAGTTGTGAAGAACTTCTAAGGTTTCTTTGAGCGCACAACTTAGAGCAAAACCTTGCTCAGCGACTTTTATCTAGGATATTATTGGGCTTACCGAGGTAAATAATCCTAACCTCTTTTGAATTAGAGAATACATACGTAGTAGTATAAGAGTAAGTATTAAATACTTAGAAGAATATCACGTAATAGAATTGAATATTATCACGGTAGAAGGGTTTAAAGAAGAATAATCAAATTGTACTTACATAGAATTTGTTTTCACATGAGACTTAAGTAGCTCACCGTAGGGAAGTCTGCCCAATTTTCCGTAGGATATAGAACCCTCTGCTTAGAATCATACAAAGTAGTCAACGTTGATAGACGTGTCGACTATTATAGGCTGATTCTTCGCGCGACATATTCAACTCGCGGTGGTTTTCATTGAGAAGGTATGTTATTCTTCCTAAAGCATGATATTTTACAATATATATGTAGTACGGTAGACGCATACGTGTTAATCGAATAATAACTACGAATGCCTCACGCTTAAGCTCGAATAATACTTACGAATGCCTCACGCTTAAGCTCGAATAATACTTACAGAATGCCTCACGCTTAAGCTGAATAATAAAGAATCAATGCATTTCAAAAGAATCTCAATCATTTTTAATGTAAGAGAACTAATTGGTTTTTAAACGAAGCTTAAGAGTTATACTAGCTTTATGGGAAGTTAAGTATAACCACTTAAGAATGATAAAAGAAACAGTTTGCCTATGTGTTTATAATGGACTTATATTGAATTGTGAAAAGAATAATAAGATGGTTTGATAAGTAGACATGATATGATGCTATGTGTGTTAGTGTCTTGTAACGTTCTTGTTGTGCTTATGTTGTTTAAAGATAATTCGTTATGTTAGTGTACTATCACTCACCTCTTGACATATTACCGGGGTTGTCGCCTCTCCGACGCGGGTAGACTCGTGGTCCGGGACCATGATTCGAGAATACCTCATGCGGTCCAGGGACCTATGCGGAGCTACGGAGTTCCGGTTAGTGATGCGGGTTATACCTCATGCGGTCTATGTGGCCATGCGACTACGAGTCGGTGCGACGCCGAGGAGTAGCTACCCTCGACGCGGGTTATGTACCCTACGCGGCCTATGTGAGTGGCCTATGCGACTACGAGTCGTGATTAGGCTTGCATGGTGATACTACACGCAATTGGCCCCGCTTTGATCATTCGCACTAGAAAAGACACATAGCTTTACCTATTGTTGCTCTTGTTTATGATGTGGCACTTTGTGCGGTCCCCTTGGTTGTTTCATACATACTTGCAAAACTGATTTTAAAATGATATGTTTCCATTTAAGTATTTTACAGTTTCATATACTTAGTACTGTTGTCGACCTCCTTCTGGCCGCTCATGCCGCAGTAAGGGCAAGGTGCTAGATCCACATTCTTAGGATCTCTACGTTGGTGTCTGAGCTCCATCTTTCCGGAGGCTCTACTTTTGGGTATGATCTCCTGTTGTAGATAGTTTTGTATGATCGGTATGGCGGGGCCCTGTCCCGCCATAGTTGTATATTTCCTTAGAGGTCTGTTGTCATGTTGTACAGTATCGGATGTAACTGCTAAACCATGTTTATATATATATGCCGAAAGGCGATATTTTCTCACATAAACTGTGTCTTATTTTATAAATTGTTTCATGTCTTGTTTTATATTTCCGCTGATTACTCTGATGTATGACTACTTGGGTGCCCCTGTAAGGCACCAGTCACGGGCCCCGGAATGGGTCGTGACAAAAGTGGTATCAGAGCAGTTAATCCTCGGAAAGTGTCTACAGACCGTATCTAGTAGTCTTGATTATCGGTGTTGTGCACCACACCAATAATCGTGAGGCTATAGGATATTTAGGATTGGTTTCATTCTTCTCACTCGAGATCGTGCTTTAGAGTCGTGTTAAAGTTGGACCTCTAACGTATTCCTTTCAGAATGCTTATGCCTCCACGTAAGGCAACCCGGCCCGTATGGCAAGGCAAGGCGGAGTCGCTAGTAGGACACCTAGAGTCACGAGGGCTCGCCCGGGCCTATACCGAGCAGACGGCGAGTTCTACGACGCCACGCCCCAGAGAGACCACAGCACCCACACCTCCCGCCCCACACCGGGCGGAGGAGTTAGGGTACAAGGAGATGGCCCACCATCGCCAGATCGTGGCGCATACGAGGACAGCCGGATGCAATAGCCTGGGCCCCACCCACTGCATCGTGGTTCACCCGAGGCGAGAGTTTGAGGCTACGAGACTTCACGAGTCAGAGCCCGCCGAGTTTTACTGGTCGAGGCCGAGGATGATCCGCAGGAGTTCATCCGTCGCCACAGAGGATTCTCGAGTGATCGGGCGTCGGAGACCGAGTCCGTGATCTTTGGTTCACATAGGTCGCGTGATACCGCAATCGATTGGTTTGATTCATAGGAGTTATCCCGGGAGAGCACGCGTCCCGCCTACTGGGATGAGTTCTCGAGGCTTTCTCACTCACTTCTTGCCTCCACAGATGGCGAGGCGCGGCCGATAGATTTTTACCGCCGAGGCGAGAGACGACCTTGTCGTGAGTACAATGTCGAGTTTGATTCATTGGCTCGATATGTCCCGCGTTAGTAGCAGATATGGAGGATAGGTGCACCGCCACGCCACCGGCTAGATGACTATGTGGCCGAGTCATGTGCGGGTGTTTCTCTTCAGCCGGGTATGGACATTACCCGCATGCAGGCTCATGCTCTTGGATGTGAGGAGCGTAGAGACCGACGGGTTGACAGCAAAGCAGGTTAAGACCAGACGGCAGGTCTTTTGGTGGCTATCGTGGGCGGCCTCAACAATCCTAGATTTGCACCACAGCCAGCTCAGAGCACTCCTGCACCGTCCTCAAGACAACCAGACATTTGAGGCGCATCAGGCCCCAGACTTCGTGACGCCCAGCAGCAGAGGTATCGCCGACGGGACCACCCTCGCCGGTGGCCGATGCGGCAGATCCCACTTAGGGAGTTGTGGTGCTACGGAGCTTGTTTCGCCAGGCGGCAGGTCACTATGCGAGGAACCGTCCACCGCGGCAAGGCTGATGGTAGGGTCAACCTACAGTTCTTTCGCCGTCTTCTTCATCCCCGACACCTACTCGCCTCGAGGGCAAGGTACTCATGGACCACAGGTCGTGGCGCAGGTCGTGGCGCGGTCCCAGATTCTAGCGGTCCTCGAACCGCATTTATGCTTTGTCCACCGACAGATCGTGAGGCCTTACGATGTCGCCACGGTACCTTATCGCTGGGTTTGATGTGTATGCTTTGATAGATCCGGTTCTACTGGCCCCATATATCTCTCCTTGTTGCTAGTAGGATATGGATAGAGCTCGAGTCCATAGACCCTTTCGAGGTAGCTACACCAGTGGGTGATTCGGTGGTAGCTCGGCGGGTATATAGAGCTTGTCCTGTGACCATTTACAGTCGTCGGACCCTAGCCGACTTGATAGAGTTGGAGATGATTGACTTCGACGTGATCATGTGGATGGATTGGCTAGCTTCTAGATATGCCAATGTATACTGCAGATAGAGAGTAGTACGGTTCCAGCTCGGCGAGCCGGTTGTTGAGGAGGGGAGCACGGTATCGCCGGGGTAGGTTTATTTCCCACCTCAAGGCTAGGAAGATGGTGCGAAGCGGGTATATCTACCATCTCATTCGGTGTTTGATATCAAGTCGCGGTACCAGATTTTCCGTCAGTTCCAGTGGTCAGAGAGTTCCCAGACGTGTTTCCAGACGACCTCCCGGGTATCCCTCCTGAGAGGGAGATTGAGTTTTGTATTGACATATTGCCAGACACTCGGCCTATTTCCATTCCGCCATACAGAATGGCACCTGCCGAGTTGAGAGAGTCAAGGATCGCCTTAGGGATTTCCGGAGAAGCGGCTTCATCAGCCTAGTGTTTCTCCCGGGAGCGCCAGATTGTTCGTGAAGAAGAAGACGGACGCCGCGCATGTGTGTTGATTACGTGTACCAACAGGTGACCATTAAGAATGATACCCTTCCTGTGATTGATGATTTGTTCGACCGGTGCGAGTGCGAGATGTTTTTCTAAGATTGATCCGCGATCGGCTATCATCAGTGCGAGTCGAGAGGTGGATGTCCCTAGGACTGCATTCCGTACCAGGACCGGGCATTATGAGTTCAGGGTCATGTATTTTGGGTTGACCAATGCTCCGCCGGTATTCATGGATTTGATGAACCGAGTGTTCAAACCATTTTTGGACACGCTTGTGATAGTGTTCATTGATGATATTTTGGTTTATTCTCGCACAGTGCAGGTGCATGCGGAGTATTTGAGGACTGTGGCCGATTCTCCGACCAGCAGATTGTACGCCAAGTTTTCCAAATGTGAGTTTTGTTGACTTCGTGGCTTTTCGGGCATATTGTCGGGTGATGGCATTCGTGTGGATACGCCAAGATCGAGGCGCAGACTTGCCTAGACCTACTACTCCGGCAGAGGTTCGCAGCTCGGGCCTTGCAGATATTATCTCGGTTCGTGGAGAAGTTTGCTTCTATCTTCGCACCATTGACTAGGTGACTCGTAAGCGGCCAAGTTTGATGGATGATGCTTGTGAGCGTGGTTTCGATTCTTGAAAGAGAGACCGACGACCGCTTCGTTCTTACTCTTCCGCAGGGTCCAGATGGTTATGTCGTATTGTGATGCGCCGCATCGGGTTGGGATGTGTTGATGCAGCATGGCGGGTTATAGCATATGCATCCCGACACCAAGAAACACGAGAGGAACTACCCCACCCATGATTTGGAGTTGGCGGTGTGATTCACGCTTTGAAGATCCGAGGCACTATTTGTATGGGGTTCACGTGGATATTTTTACTGCACCACAAGAGCCTCCAGATATCTTCACCGCAGGAGCTGAACTTACGGCAGACGCGGTGGTTAGAGTTGCTTAAGGATTACGATGTTGATATCTGTACCACCCGGGAAGGCCAATGTTGTGGCGTATGCTCTTAGTCGTAGGTCGATGGGGAGCCTATCGGATGTGCAGCTAGAGAGGAGGGACATGGTTCGTGATTTGCATCAGTTAGCGAGCCTTGTGTCCGCTTGATTGATTCCGATAGCAGTGGGTTGAGTTCACGAGGTTGTCGAGTCTTCCATCGCCGAGAGGTGAAGAGGCAACAGCTGAGGATCCAGCTCGACACGTTATCGTGATACGACTCTTCGTGATGGCAAGGGTCCTCGAGGTAGCACTGATGGGTGCTAAGGTTTGAGGTCGAGTTGTGTTCCGGATGTTTCGTGACTTGGCGTGTTCTTGGGGAAGCACACGCGTGTTACTCTATCCATCCGGTCGACCAAGATGTACCACGACCTTAGATCGTGTATTGGTGGGATGGCTTGAAGAGGACGTTGCGAGTTCGTAGCTCGCCCGTGTTGTCGCAGTGAAGGTAGAGCACCGAGGCCCGGTGGTTTGTTACGCATTTATCGAGATCCCGACCTGGAAGTGGGAGGTAATCAACATGGACTTTATCACAGGATTACCTCGCACTCAGAGGAGACATGATTCTATATGGGTTATGGTTGACAAGCTGACGAAATCAGCCCACTTTCTTCCCGTCAGGACGACTTTTTCGGCTGAGGATTATGCCAGACTTTACATCCGAGAGATCGTCAGACTGCATGGAGTCCCTATTTCGATCATATCGCATGCAGGAGCCCGGTTTACGCTAACTCGGAGGTCTTTCCAGAGAGGTTTAGGACGCAGTGAGCACGAGTATCGCATTCCATCCACGCATGCACTGACAAAGCCGAGCGCACTATCCGCACTCTCGAGGATATGTCGCGAGCCCGTGTTATCAACCGTGGGTAGCCGAGGATCATTTGCCTCTAGTTGAGTTCGCGTACAATAATAGCTACCACTCCAGATTCGGATGGCGCCTTATGAGGCCTTGTATGAGGAAGTGCAGATCGCCTATAGGTTGGTTCGATGTGGGCGAGGTGCAGCTAGTGGGACCAGATTTGGTGCAGCAGGCAGTGGATAAGGTGAAGCTTATCCGAGAGCGGCTATTGAAAGCTCGAGTCGCATGTAAGTCGATGCGCAGATCATCGCCGTCGACATCCGAGTTCGCGATTGATGATTAGGTTTTCCTAAGGTGTCACCCATGGCGGTGTGATGAGATTCGGAAGAAGGGGAAACTCACCCAAGGTACATTGGGCCGCTTCGCATTGTCCGCAGGTAGGCAAGGTTGCCGATGAGTTGATCTGCCGTCCGATCCGAGGCAAGACATCCGATTTTCACTTATCTATGCTGAGGAGATGTATCGGGGATCCATCTAGAGTACACCCGATTGACGATGTCCAGGTGACCGAGGGGTTATCGTATTAGGATATTCCCAAAGCGATAGGCGATCGTCGTTAGGCGTCTGCGACCAAGGATGTGGCTTCCACAAAGTCTTGTGGCGAACGAGCTTAGGAGGAGATGACGTGGGAAGTCGGCGAGGACATGAGGCGAAGTATCCTCACCTATTCCCACACCTCCGTGTAATTCACTTTCCTACTTGTAAATCTTCATTATCGTTTATACCTAAGTGTTGTTACGTGGCCGTGTGGCATTTGCAAATCGCTTAAGTTATGAAGAATCTTATCGTTAATCGCTCAGGAAGGAACATTCGGGACGAATGTTTCTAAGGGGGGGAGAATGTTATACCCCGTATTTCCAGAGTATGTACGTAAGGGAATACGTACAAAAGTCTAGCCTTAAAGTTTAGGCACAAGACGTTTTTTTTGGGCACAACTCACAAAACGAATAGTTTTCCGACGAAACGTTTCCACAGCTTTCGTAGGGTAAATTCCGGCTATGCCATTTCTAATTTTTGCGGATTTTTCCGAGAGACGAAACATTTTGGACCAACGGGAGGGCGACACTTGGCACCCTCCAATTGGTGGACTTGAAATCGTCCATTGGACGAATTGGGGATAGATTTGCACGTTTTTTGTGCCTTGGCACAAGTCAAGGAGTTGGTAGGATATTTTGTGTGCAAGTTGGCCAAGGACACTTGCCCTAATCTTGACCTTACACTTGCCTAGCACTTGGCTAAATCTTGGCCCTTGGTTGGCCATGTCTTGACCTATAAATACCCCCTTAAGATGAAGAGTTCTTCATCCACAAATTCCTTTCCAAGTCTTGAAAATCCTCTCCTCTCCCTTGTAGCCTTTTTCGTCCAACACCCCCCCCCCTTTTTAGTGAGCTTGGCCGAGGCAACCCCTCCCCCTAGCCTAGCCGAAATCTACCCCCCCTCCCTTGGTAGAAAAGTTGTCTTCTAGTATTGTTATAATGCCCAAAATACCCTAGCCCATATCCCTTAGTACTTAGTAGAAGTTGTGAAGAACTTCTAAGGTTTCTTTGGAGCGTACAACTTAGGAGCAAAACCTTGCTCAGGCGCGACTTTTATCTAGGATATTATTGGGCTTACCGAGGTAAATAATCCTAACCCTCTTTTGAATTAGAGAATACATACTGTAGTAGTATAAGAGTAAGTATTAAATACTTAGAAGAATATCACAGAATAGAATTGAATCAATTATCACAGAAGGGTTTAAAGAAGAATAATCAAATTGTACTTACATAGGATCGTTTTCACAAGAGACTTAAGTAGCTCACCGTAGGGAAGTGCTGCCCAATTTTCCGTAGGATATAGAACCCTCTGCTTAGAATCAAGCATAAAGTAGTTCAACGTTGATAGGCGTGTCGACTATTATAAGTCGATTCTCTCGCGACATATTCAACTCGCGGTGGTTTTCACCGGAAGGTATGTGATTCTTCCTAAAGCATGATATTTTACAATATATATGTAGTACGGTAGACGCATACGTGTTAATCGAATAATAACTACGCAATGCCTCACGCTTAAGCTCGATAATACTTACAGAATGCCACGCTTAAGCTCGAATAATACTTACAGAATGCCACGCTTAAGCCCGAATAATAAAGAATGAATGCATTTCAAAAGAATATCGAATCATTTTTAATGTAAGAGAACTAATTGGTTTTTAAATGTGCTTAAGAGTTATACTAGCTTTATGGGAAGTTAAGTATAACCACTTAAGAATGATAAAAGAAACAGTTTGCCTATGTGTTTATAACAGACTTATATTGAATTGTGAAAAGAATAATAAGATGGTTTGATAAGTAGACATGATATGATGCTATGTGTGTTAGTGTTATACCCCGTATTCTCAGGGTATGTATGCGAGGACGTACGTACGAGGGCACGACAGAAAAATTGGAAAGGAAGAAAGAGGTGATTCTTCCACGGAAAAAGTTTCCGGTTTTTGTAAGGAAAAATGTTCGTTGAAGGGAATTGGGTTCCCAGATTTGGAATTTGGGCTTCTTAGATTATATTAGAATTATGGAATTTTATTTTGGGAATGGTCACGTGGGCCCACGGAGAAATTTACTGATTTTGGGGCCCACTTTGTTTTGAGATTTTGGCCATTGTGGATATTTTTGGAAGACGTTTTATGAGGGCCAATAGGAGGGTGACACGTGTCACCCCGCCAGTGGCTCGCCGAATGACATTTGTGCACAACACTTGTTAGAGTCGTTTTTGACGAAACGTTTTACATAACTTGCGAGGAAAATTCGGCTATGTCTTTTCTTATTTTTGCGGATTTTTCCGAGAGACGAAACATTTTGGACCAACGGAGGGTGACATGTGTCACCTCACAATGGAACAAGTTAGCGCGACTTGCCGATCAAGGGCAAGTTGGTGGTTGATATTTGTGTAGATATTTGTGAGGGTTTGGGCGAGTAGGACTAGGTGCACTTGGCTTGATCTTGGCCTTACACTTGCCTTGCACATGGCTTGATCTTGCCATTGGTTGGCCTTTGGTTTTGCTATAAATACCCCTAATCTCAAGACTTCATCCATTCCTAAAATCTTCCAAGTCTTGAGTCCCTCTCCCTCCCTTTGAGTGTTCTCGCCCTAAGCCTTCCTCCCCTTGAGTGGCCTTGTGGCCGAGAGCCTCCTCCCCTCAGGTGCTAGCGTGGGTACCCCAGCCTAGTTGTTTCAGATAATACACCCCCTCTTGGTAGAAATACTCCGAGTATTGTTATAATGCCCAAAATACCTTAGCCTTTACGTTGTTGTATTCCAAAAGTTACCTCTATACGTAGAGCCCGAAAATACTACCTTTGTCCTTTTAGTCTCAAACCGAAACCCTAAGGAAATCTTCATAGTTGGTTGAAGTATTTGAGTAGAAGTTGGTTAGAACTTCAGGGTTGTTTGGAGCGGATTGAGCGCACGGAGTAGAGCTAAACCTTGCTCGGGATCGACATTATAACTTGATAATTTTGGGCTTGTCGAGGTAAATATTCTTGTCCCCTTATTGTAATTGAGATTACATGTAGGATTATATAGTTGAGGTATACTATATATAGAATGAACATTATTGTGTGGCAATGTCTTTTGACTTAAGCTGAATTTAAAGAAAAGAATCGAATCGCATTTACATAGTGTATCAGCAATAGACTTGAGTAGCGATTGTAGTAGAATTGTATACGTCGGTTAGGCGTATAACCCCACTGGTTGACTTGATAGCCTCGATAGAGAGGAGATTTACGCTGTTGTGGGAGGTGTCTTGAATTTTCTCAGAGAAATGGAACCTTGTGTTTTGAAGTTAATAGACGTTTGTGACCTTTTTAGGTGAAAGTACTAAGAGTAGCGTATTCTACTTGAGGAGTGGAAAGGGCTAGCAAGGTTGTAGTACTTGGAGCATTTTGCTTATTGTCGATACTCGCCGCGAGGTATGTGAACATCTTCCTATCTGTTCTAGCATGATATGTGTGTAACTATGTAGTACGGTGGACGTACATGTACTAAGTGTATTTGTTTGGTTTAAACATAAAGTGTTATAACGGCTTTATGGGAAGTTGGTTATAATAGCTTTATGTAGGTAAGAAAATGGTTTACTGATGTTAGAAGTTAAGAGACTTAACTTATTTGTTTTAATATGGATGTTGTGTGAAACCTCATTCGTGAGTAATGAGTACTTGGTTTTTAAAGGGATAATGTTTCCGATTTCGGAATCGAATGTATCGGCTGCACCACCTGCAGCGTTAATAAAGGAAAATGTATTGAATAATGATGTGTTGTATTAAAACCAAGAGAAACCTCCATCTGCATGAAGCTAAGATGAGACAAAATGATATTACATTTTCTAGATCATGGCTGCTGTAATAAGATCGTTATAAACAAGAATAAACTACTCACATATATGACATGTGTTACTCAATTGTTTTAAAAGAGATTAAGACTATGAGTTATGAAACCTTTCTAAAATAAGTGACTTGAGCATTTGAAATTAGGCAAATTTGAACGTTTGGAAAATAATGTTGTTACTTGATTTTACAAAAGGGGAAGTGTCTTGTTTACTTAAAAAGATAGTCACGATTTTTATACTACGGGTATGGTGTGACTTATGTGAAAGTACTTTGAGTTGTGTGAAACTTGCCTATGCTTGTGATGATAGCCTTTGTTGTACAAGTGTTGTATTTCTGTGTTACCGCGTCTCTCGATAGAGGGCCGGTTGACTTGTTGAGAACTTACTTGAGCGTCTTTGGCGATGTGGAGAATTCCACGGGTATGTTTCCATTTTAATTCTTGTCTTGTTGTCGATGTTACATAGACATGTCTACACCGAGGTAGAATTCTGGGCATGTGGCTACGCGCAGGTTGATCACCCAAGATATTGTTGATGATGTCACGTGGGCGTGTCTACACCGAGGTAGAATTCGGGCATGTGGCCACGGGCATTGGTATTATTGTTGCATCATGGACATGTCTACACCGAGGCGAACCGGCACGCGCCGTGATAACATGATTGATGTTGTGGGCGTGAGACCCATAGTTATATTTGAGTGATGACTTGAGGCGTGAGTCCTCGATCGACATGATCGCTTTTATGTTGGAATCAGAGTTTGGTTATCATACATGTCTCCCGCTTTATATAGACTAGTATGATTTCATTTCTGATTTTACGATTTCACATACTGTACTGTTGTCTCGACTCCTTCGGCCGCGTTCATGCCGCAGTAGAGGTACATCGGTCGTGGATCCTCGCTCTTAGGATCTCGCTCAGCTTTGGGAAGCTCCATTTCTCGGAGGCTTATCTTTTGGTATGTGTTCCACGAGTTGTAGGTTCTTGTACATTCGGGGTATGGCGGGCCCTGTCCGTCATAGTTGTTGTAAACCTTAGAGGTGCGTAGTAATGCCAAGTGTGGTTTGTAAAAAGGATTAAACTGCTCGTTTTGAAAGAGTTGTATTTATTTATGTTATTGGAAGGTAACAGTTGGGTTGGCCTGCTTTATGTTCATATATCTTGTTTCTTGTTTAAAGTTTTATTTTCCACCGTTTTCTCGATGTTGTGTCACTAGGTGCAGGATAAAGCACGAAGAACGCCCGAACGGGTCGTTACAAAAGTGGTATCGAGCGATTAATCCTCGGAAAGTGTCTGCATGACCGTGTCTAGTAGAGTCTTGATTATCGATGTGTTGTGCACCACATCTATAATCGGAGGCTATAGGACATTTAGGATTGGTTTCCATTCTTCTCATTACGAGATTGTGCCTTAGAGCCGTGTTGTAAGTTGGACCCTCCGACGATCTCGTTTTTACGATTATGCCTCCGCGCAAGGCAACGAGCCAGAAGGGCAAGGCAGCCGAGTGCCGCTAGTGAGATCTGAGGAGTACGAGGGCGCAGCCCGCATAAAGACGAGGTTGTGCTTGACGGCGGTTTGTACGCCGCCCGCCCATCAGAGGTTAGAGCCGCAAAGAATGGCCGCTGAGACCGCGATACTGAGCCTCCATCCCCACACCGGCGAGGAGATGGGTTACAAGGAGATGGCCAGCTTGGCCGCCGTGGTCGTGGCCGATATGAGGATAGGCCGATGCAGCAGCCCAGCCCAATAGCACCATGGTTCGCCCGAGCGATAGTTTGAGGCTACGGACTTTACGAGTCAGAGCCGCGAGTTTTATGGGTCGAGGCACGAGGATGATCCGCAGGAGTTCATCCGCAGCTACTGGTCGCGAGAGTGATCAAGGCTTCGAGACCGAGTCGGTGGTCTTAGGTTCGCATCGGCCGCGTGATACCGCAATGATCGGGTTTGATTCGTGAGCCGTCCCCGGAGAGAATGCACTTCCAGCCGTTTGGGACGAGTTTTGGGGCCTTCGCCACATTTCTTGCCTCCACGGATGAGGAGGGCTCGCCGACAAATTTTTAATGTTGAGGCGAGCCGCGCATACCGGGAGTACAACGTGAGTTTGACTCGTTGGCTCGGTATGTCCCCGCTTTAGTGGCAACCATGGAGGATAGAGTGCACCGCCACGTCACCGGATTAGATGATTGCTTGACGAGGCTTGTTCGAGTGTAGCTCTTCACCGGCATGGACATTGCCCGCACGCAGCTCACGACCAGGATGTGAGGCACGAGAGGTCGACGGAATGACCAAGATCGCAGAAGAGGCGAACAACAGTGGTCCTTTGGTGACTTTCGAGGCGGACCGCCTCAAAGAAGATACTAGTTTTGTACCTCCGCCCGGTCAGTGGTCCTCCACAACCTTGAGCATCCAGAGTATTCGGAGGCGGTCGTGGCTCCAAGGGTTCAGTGTTTCCGAGGAAGTAAGTGTTGGCGGATGAGGTCACCCTACCTCTGTGGTCGATGGTAGACCGCATTTCGGGAGTGTCGTAGTGCCAAGGGAGCTTGCTATTTTGCCAGCGGGCCATTTTGCAGGAACTGTCACCAAGGGTAGCACGGATGTTACGACTCACCTTCAGATCGATGGCTGGTTCATCACCTTCACTACCGTGCGCTGCAGTATGTGATCGTGATTAGAAAGCGGTAGAGACAGGTATATCCTTAACCCTCTAGAGTTTTGAATACTGATGTGTTTTAGTGTTATGTTCGGATAGTTTTGTGCTAAATGTGATTTAGACACCTGGTTATTGTAGAAGGGTAAGTATGGGGGCATGGTAAGTGTGAACCCTAGACTGTCACGATTGAGACCTTAGAGGTAAGGTCGTCTTGAGTAAAAGATTCATTTTATGTTTGACCTTTATCAGAGTGCGTAGTATACGTGGGTTTTATTTGTGTGATAAGTCCATGGGTAGTGTGAGATGGAAGTGGTAGCTTTCATGATGTGATTTAGCAGGATTGTTCCGTGTCGGGGAACGAGGGCTTGACGCGATTGTGGGTCGGGTTGAGGACGTGATACGGGTCAACCCGTAGCCCGAATTAAGGTGGGGTCAGTTCTGGGTGGTCCCTCCAGGTGGTAGGGTCACGAGGAGGCTAGGCCCAAGTTTGTATGATCATCGTATGAGTTCGTGGACGCTTTCGACCAGAAGCGGTTCGTAAAGGCCGGGAATGGCCTTAAGGAAGTTTGAGGTTAGTAAGATGACCAAGTTTGGAGGTAGTGACTCCAGAGATTTTTGGGAGCGGAAGTAATGGTGAAGTATGGTACGTACTGGGAGAGTTCAAGTGTTCGAGAAGGGCACGACGAGTAAGGAAGGAAGAGAACGTGTGTTATTTCGTGGCCAAGCTGTGGCGTTGACAACTTGTTAGAGGAACTTCATCGATATCCGTCTTGAGAAGGAACATTCGGACGAATGTTTCGGCGAGGGAGAATGTTATACCCGTATTCTCGTGGTATGTATGCGAGGACGTGCGTGCGAGGCACGAGAAAAATTGGAAAGGAAGAAAGAGGTGATTCTTCCACGGAAAAAGTTTCCGGTTTTGTAAGGAAAATGTTCGTTGAAGGAATTGGGTTCCCATTCGAATTTGGGCTTCTTAGATTATATTAGAATTATGGAATTTTATTTTGGAAATGGTCACGTGGGCCCACGGAGAAATTTACTGCTTTGTGGGCCCACTTTGTTTTGAGATTTTGGCCATTGTGGATATTTTTGGAAGACGTTTTATGAGGGCCAATAGGAGGGTGACACGTGTCACCCCGCCAGTGGCTCGCCGAATGACATTTGTGCACAACACCCTGTTAGAGTCGTTTTTGGCGAAACGTTTTACATAACTTGCGAGGAAAATTCGGCTATGTCTTTTCTTATTTTTGCGGATTTTTCCGAGAGGCGAAACATTTTGGACCAACGGGAGGGTGACATGTGTCACCTCACAATGGAAGCAAGTGGGCGCACTTGGCCGATCAAGCGGGCAAGTTGGTGGTTGATATTTGTGTAGATATTTGTGAGGGTTTTAAGAGTAGGGACTAGGGTGCACTTGGCTTGATCTTGGCCTTACACTTGCCTTGCACATGGCTTGATCTTGGCCGTTGGTTGGCCTTTGGTTTTGCTATAAATACCCCTAAGCTCAAGACTTCATCCATTCCTAAAATCTTCCAAGTCTTGAGTCCCTCTCCTCCCTTTGAGTGTGTTCTCGTCCTAAGCCTTCCCCTCCCCTCGAGTGGCCTTGTGGCCGAGAGCCTCCTCCCCTGTGGTGCTAGCTGGGTACCCCTAGCCTAGTTGTTTCGTATAATACACCCCCTTGGTAGAAATACTCCGAGTATTGTTATAATGCCCAAAATACCTTAGCATTTACCTTGTTGTATTCCAAAAGTTACCTCTATACGTAGAGTCTAAAATACTACCTTTTGTCCTTTTAGTCTCAAACCGAAACCCTAAGGAAATCTTCATAGTTGGTTGAAGTATTTGAGTAGAAGTTGGTTAGAACTTCTAAGGGTTGTTTGGAGCGGATTGGAGCGCACGGAGTAGGAGCTAAACCTTGCTCAGGATCGACATTATAACTTGGATAATTTTGGGCTTGTCGAGGTAAATATTCTTGTCACCTTATTGTAATTGGAGATTACATGTTGTAGGATTATATAGTTGAGGTATACTATATATAGAACTGAACATTATTGTGCGGCAATGTCTTTTGACTTAAGCCTGAATTTAAAGAAAATAACTGAACTGCATTTACATAGGACTGTATTGCAGTAGACTTGAGTAGCAGTATTGTGTAGTAGAATTGTATACGTCCGGTTAGACGTATAACCCCCCCCCCCTGGTTGGCTTGATAGCCGGCCTCGATAGAGGAGGAGATTTACGCCTGTGAGGAAATCTTGCGAATTTTACGTAGAGAAATGGAACCTTGTGTTTTGAAGTTAATAGACGTTTGTGACCTTTTAGGTGAAAGTACTAAGAGTAGCGTATTCTACTTGAGGAGTGGAAAGGGCTAGTGGTTGTAGTACTTGGAGCATTTTGCTTATCGATATCTACTTGAGGTATGTGAACCTCTTCCTATCTGTTCTAGCATGATATGTGTGTAACTATGTAGTACGGTGGACGATGTACTAAGTGTATTTGTTTGGTTTAAACATAAAGTGTTATAACGCTTTATGGGAAGTTGGTTATAATAGCTTTATGTAGGTAAGAAAATGGTTTATCGATGTTAGAAGTTAAGAGACTTAACTTATTTGTTTTAATATGGATGTTGTGTGAAACCTCATTCGTGAGTAATGAGTACTTGGTTTTTAAAGGGATAATGTTTCCGATTTCGAATCGAATGTATCGGCAGGACCATCGCAGCGTTAATAAAGGAAAATGTATTGAATAATGATGTGTTGTATTAAACCGGAGAAACCTCCATCCGCATAGAAGCTAAGATGAGACAAAATGATATTACATTTTCTAGATCATGGTCTTTGTAATAAGATCGTTATAAACAAGAATAAACTACTCACATATATGACATGTGTTACTCAATTGTTTTAAAAGAGATTAAGACTATGAGTTATGAAACCTTTCTAAAATAAGTGACTTGAGCATTTGAAATTAGGCAAATTTGAGCGTTTGGAAAATAATGTTGTTACTTGATTTTACAAAAGGAAGTGTCTTGTTTACTTAAAAAGATAGTCACGATTTTTATACTACGGTATGGTGTGACTTATGTGAAAGTACTTTGAGTTGTGTGAAACTTGCCTATGCTTGTGATGATAGCCTTTGTTGTACAAGTGTTGTATTTACGTATACCGTCTCTCGATAGAGGCTGGTTGACTTGTTGAGAACTTACTTGGGCGTCTTTGGCAAAGTGACGAGAATTCCACGGGTATGTTTCCATTTTAATTGCATCGCTTGTTGTCGATGTTACATAGACATGTCTACACCGAGGTAGAATTAGGCATGTGGCCATGCGCGCAGGTTGATCACCGATATTGTTGATGATGTCACATGGGCGTGTCTACACCGAGGTAGAATTCCGGCACGTGGGCATTGGTATTATTGTTGCATCATGGACATGTCTGCACCGGCGCGAATTCCGGGCACGCGCCATGATGCGAACATGATTGATGTTGTGGCGTGAGACCCATAGTTATATTTGAGTGATGACTTGAGGCGTGAGTCCTCGATGGACATGATCGCTTTTATGTTGTGAATCGTAGTTTGGTTATCATACATGTCTCCGCTTTATATAGACTAGTATGATTTCATTTACTGATTTTTCGATTCACATACTGTACTTGTCTTGACCTCCTTCGGCCGCGTTCATGCCGCAGTAGAGGTACATCGGCCGTGGATCCTCGCTCTTAGGATCTCGTTCGTTTTGGGAAGCTCCGTTTCTCCGAGGCTTATCTTTTGTATGTGTTCTCGAGTTGTAGGTTCTTGTACATTCGAGGTATGGCGGGCCTGTCCCATCATAGTTGTTGTAAACCTTAGAGGTCCGTAGTAATTGTGCAAGTGGTTTGTAAAAAGGATTAAACTTCGTTTTGGAAAGAGTTGTATTTATTTATGTTATTAGCGTAACCGTTGGGTTGGCCTGCTTTATGTTCATATATCTTGTTTCTTGTTTAAAGTTTTATTTTCCGCTGGTTTTCTCGATGTTGTGTCACTAGGGTGCCCGGATAAGGCACCGAACTGCCCCGAACGGTCGTTCTGATTAGTGTCTTATAACGTTCTTGTTGTGCTTATGTTGTTTAAAGATAATTTGTTATGTTAGTGTACTATCACTCACCTCTTGACATATTACGGGGTTAAGGCGCCTGCGATGCGGGGTAGACTCGGCGATGCAGGACCATGATTCGAGAATACCTCATGCGGTCCAGGGACCTACGCGAGCTACGGAGTTCGAGTTAGTGATGCGGGGTTATACCTCATGCGGTCATGTGGCCACGCGACTACGAGTCGGGGCGATCGCCGAGTAGCTACCCTCGATGCGGGGTTATGTACCCTATGCGGCCTATGTGAGTGGCCTATGCGGACTACGAGTCGAGATTAGGCTTGCATGGTGATACTACGCGATTGGCCTCGCCGATCATTCGCACCTAGAAAAGACACATTACGATTTACCTATTGTTGCTCTTGTTTATTATGTGGCACTATGCGCGTCCTCGGTTGTTTCATACATACTTGCAAAACTGATTTTAAAATGATATGTTTCCATTTAAGTATTTCTGATTTCATATACTTAGTACTGTTGTCTCGACCTCTTCGGGGCTGCGTTCATGCCGCAGTGGCAAGCAGTGCTAGATCCACATTCTGGATCTCTACGTTGGTGTCGGGAGCTCCATCTTTTAGGAGGCTCTACTTTTGGGTATGATCTCCTGTTGTAGATAGTTTTGTCTGATCAGGTATGGCGGCCCCTGTCCCGCCATAGTTGTATATTTCCTTAGAGGTCTGTAGTCATGTTGTACGGTATCGGATGTAACTGCTAAACCATGTTTATATATATATGCCGAAAGGCGATATTTTCTCACATAAACTGTGTCTTATTTTATAAACTGTTTCATGTCTTGTTTTATATTTCCGCTGATTACTCTGATGTATGACTACTTGGGTGCCCCGGTAAGGCACCAGTCACGGGCCCCGGAATGGGTCGTGACAGTTCAATCCTTTATAATCATCCTTCCAATATATCTTATACTCAATTCTAAATTACTACAATATGTAATATCCAATTACAATAGGGGGACATAGATTATTACCTCGATAAGCCCAAAATTATCCAAGATATATGTCGATCCTGAGCAACGTTTAGCTCCAATTCCTTACGCTCCAACCCGCTCCAAGCGACCCTTAGAAGTTTCTAAACAACATCTCTTAACACTTCAACCAAGCTTATGAAGATTTTTCTAGGGTTTCACTTTGCGACTATTGGAATAAAGTAGTATTTTCGGGCTTCTAGTATTGAAATAACTTTGGAATACTACTAGGGATACTAGGCCAAGGTATTTGGGATAATACAATAATACTCAAATTATTTCTACACAAGAGGGGGGGAGGGACGAAAACACAAGCTCAAAGGGAGGGAGTATTTTGCCTTGGAAGGCTTCAAATGTGGGATGAATTTAGTCTTCAACTTAAGGGGGTATATATAGAGGATTCAAGGGTCAGGATCTAAGCAAGGTGTGTGGTCAAGATTGGGCCATGTGTGTGTGGGTCCCACCACACCACATGGCCAACGATTGGGGCTACCAAGTGTCAAGGCCATTCGGCGAGGACGTGTAGCCACTGTCTCCTCCGGTCGGCCAAGGGTGCCACATGGGGGTGACACATGTCGCCCCCCGATTCGTCCAAAATATTTCGTCTTCCGAAAATATCCAAAATACCGAAAATCTCAAAAACAAAGTGGGACCCACAAAACCGTAAATTTCTCCCGTGGGCCCCACGTGACCATTTCCGAAAATAAAATCCCAAAATTCTAATATAATCCAAGAAGCCCAAATACCAAATCTGGGCATCCAATTCCCATTAACGAACCTTTTTCTTCACAAAAACCGGAAACTTTCCCGTCGAAAAATCACATCTTCCTTTCTTTCCAAAATTTCTGTCGTATTCTCGTACGTACATTCTCACATACATACCCTAGAACTACGGGGTATAACATTCTTCCCCCCTTAGAAACATTCGTCCCGAATGTTCCTTCTAAGTCTCCAAAACATACATGCGCCGGTATAGTCTTCACTACTATACTTACCAAACCAGACCTGCCACCAATGGCCATAGTATAACATACACGCAACTCTCAATCCAAGCAAACGATGAATCACCTCTAACGTGCATAACAACACAAAACTTCCACCCAGGGTCCAAAGGATACTTCCTTCCCCTCTTCACTTATAAAAAGGACACTTCCATCATCTTAACACATCTTAGCCTCTTTCCTTACTCGTCGGATCTTCCTCGTACACTCGAAATCTCCCTACAATACGTACCACATTCCTGTCATTGCTTCAGTTTCCAAAACCTCGGGGTCACTATATCTAACTTGGTCATCATACTAGCCTCAAATTCCCTTAAGGCCATTCCCGGCCTTCACGATCTGATTCTGATCGAATCATATCCACGAACTCATACGATGGTTACCTAAACCTGGGCTTAGCACCCTCGTGACCCTACCACCTGGCGGGACCACCTCGAACTGACACTACCCCAAACCGGGCTGCGGGTTGACCCGCGAATGGTCCTCAACCCGACCCATAATCGCACCAGACTCTTGTTCCCCGATCTGGAACAACCTTACCTATACAAGTCCTTAAAGCTACCACTTCCATCTTACACAACCCAAGGAATTATCCCACTAATACACACCATGTATATAATGCTCTCCGACAAGGATCACCTGCAAAGTCTTATACTCGAGACGAACTTACATCTAAGGTCTCAACGTGTATATTTCTAAGGTTCACACCTTCTACGTCACCATACTTATCCTTTCAACTAACCATGTTTTCTAACACATCAATAACACAACGCTATCCGTACATAGCACACAATAAGAAGATCATTATATCAAGCATACTAAACTCTAGAGGGTTAAGGATATACTTGTATCTACCGCTTCACTCTAATCATAGGCCTGCCCTGCAGGGCGCATAACTGTAGAAGGTGATGAACCAGCCATAGATCCTGAAGGCCGAGTCTCTACATCCGTGCTACCTCTAGTCGGACAATTCCTCGCAAAATGTCCCTGCTGGCCGCATGTAAAACAACATCCCGAACCAGCACGACACTCCCCCTTATGGATTCTACCGCAACGGCCACACTGAGGTAAGGGTGGCCTCATCTGGTCAACACCACTTGTAACGCCCCGAACCCGGGCCCGTTACTGGTGCCTTACCCCGGGCACCCTAGTGATACAACATCAGAGAAAACCAGCGGAAAATAAAACATGAATCATGAAACAAGAGATATAAAAAATAGGCAAAGCAACCAAAAGCTTGCCTTCGATATACATAAAACCCAACAGTTTAATCCTTTTACAACCCCGCCCACAACAGCTTCTACTGCACTTAAGATTTACAACGACTATGACGGACAGGCCCGCCATACCCAGAATGTACAAGAACCTACAACTCAGTGGAACACATACCAAAAGATAAGCCTCGGAGAAACGGAGCTTCCCAAAACGCCGAATCGAGATCACGAGGCGAGGATCCACGGCCGATGTACCTCTACTGCGGCGTAACGCAGCCTCAAGGAGGTCAAGACAACAGTACCAAGTATGTGAAATCACAAATCAGAATGAAATCATAATAGCTTATCAAGCGGAGACATGTATGATAACCAAAATACGACGCAACATAAAAGCGATAAGTCGGGGACTCACGCCTCAAAGTCACCACTCAAATATAACTATGGGTCTCACGCCCATAACATCCATCATGTTCGCATCATGGCCGCATGCCCCCGGAATACTGCCTCGGTGTAGACATGTCCATGATTCAACACAATAACAAGCGCCGCGTGGCCACGTGCCCCGGAATCTTGCATCGGTGTACGCCTATGTAACCTCAATAAGAATATCTTGTCAACCCCGCCGCGTGGCCACATGCCCCGAATATCGTGACGGTAGACACGCCCATGTTGCAACAATAATAACAAGGCCGTGGCGCGCCACATGCCCCGGAATCTGACGGTGTAGACATGTCCATGTTACCTCAATAACAATATACTGGGTGGTCAACCCTGCCGCATGGCCACATGCCCCCGGAATACTGCATCGGTGTAGACATGTCCATGTGACATCAACAACAAGACAGTAATCAAAATGGAAACATACCCGTGGAATTCTCCATCACTGCCAGCACGTCCAAGTAAGTTCTCAACAAGTCAACCGGCCCTCTATCGAGAGACACCAGAATACGTAAATACCACACCGCACAACAAAGGCTATCATCACAAGCATAGGCAAGTTTCACAACAACAAGCATAGGCAAGTTTCACAACAACAAGCATAGGCAAGCTCCACACAACTCAAAGTACTTTCATATTATGCCAAAGTCCGGGTTTTCAACCCCAAAGTATTACATACGTTAAGTTCTTTTTTAAAAGAGATCCATTACTTTTATAAAAGTCACCCGATACTCGTAGTATAAGAATGACCAACCCACATCCCTTTTCAAAATCAAGTAACAACATTCTTTACCTAAGTTCCAGTTTGCCTAGTTTCAATTACTCAAGCTTCTCATTTCAAATGGTTTCATAGTTCATAAACTTAATCACTGATTCCTTTTAGAACAATTGAGTAATATATGTCTCACGTGAGAGTAGGTTATTCTTGTTTACATCATTCTTATTACCATGACCATGATCTAGAAAATGTAATATCATTTTGTCTCATCTTAGTTTCTATGCGGATGGAGGTTTCTACGGTTTTAATACGATACATCATTATTCAATACATTTTCCTTTATTAACGCTGCGGTTGGTGCAGTCGATACACATTCGATTTCGAAATCAAGAAACATTATCCCTTTAAATAAAGCCAAGTACTCATTACTCACGAATGAGGTTTCACACAAACATCCACCTTAAAACAAATAAGTTAAGTCTCTTATCTTATAAGATCAAGTCTCTTAACTTCTAACATCATTAAACCATTTTCTTTACCTCTCTTAAGACATTATACCTAACTCCCCATAAAGCTAGTATAACTCTTTTTAAAACCTTTTAAAACCAAGTGTTACTATCCCTTCCAAAACGATTTATAAATCTTTTGAAATACATCAAGTTCTTTATTATAACTAGCCAGTTATAGTTCACATTAGTTACCTTTTAAAACCACAAAGTATTTTCTTACCTACATAAAGCTGTTATAACCAACTTCCCATAAAGCCGTTATAACACTTTATGTTTTAAGAACAATCAAACACAGTTAACACATGTACGTCTACCGTACTACATAGTTCACACATATCATGCTAGAAGAGATAGGAAGAGGTTCACATACCGCGACGGTTGTCGACTAATAGCAAAACGCTCCAAGTAACTCAACCCGTCGGCTACTCCTTAGTCCAGAAGATTACGTCACACGTAGCACTTCAACCTATAAGGCCACAAGGCGCTTATTAACATTTAGATCTCATCGTAGAACATTCTACCGAAAATTCAAAGACTCTCCCCGCAACAGCGTAAATCTCCTCCTCTATCGGTGGCTACCAAGCCAACGGGGTTATACATCTAACCTAACGGGTACAATTCTACTCCACGGTACTACTACACAAGTCCATTGTAATACAACCCTATGTAATTACTGATTCGATTCTTGGGCTTAAGTCGCAAGACATCGCTGTAAGTATTATTCATTCTTAAGTCGCAAGACATTGCCGATAACTACGTTCAGTACTATATATAGTATACAACAACTATATATTCAACACTTATGTAATTTCCAATTACAATAGAGGGACAAGATAATTACCTCGATAAGCCCAAAATTATCCTAGTTTAAAGTCGCTCCGAGCAAGGTTTAGCTCCAACTCCGCGGCCCAACCCGCCTCCAAACTACCCTTAGAAGTTCTAACCAACTTCTACTTACAACTTCAACAACGGTGAAGATTTCCTTGGGTTTCGCTTTTAGTGATCGAGGAAAGTATAGCGGTATTTTACGGGCTTGTATAAGTGTAACCTGGGGAACACTACAAGGTATCGGGGCCAAGGTATTTGGAAATAATAACAATACTAGGGGTTTATTTCTATACCACAACAAGGGGTATTTATACGAGACAACAAGGCTAGGGGTACCCACGCCAAACACCACAAAGGGAGGGTGTGCTCTCGGCCACAAGGCCTCACGAAAGGGGAGGAGGGGAAGCTCTGCTAGCACAACAAGAAGGAGAGAGGTTTCAAGACTTGGAAGTTTTGAATGGATGAAGTCTTCACACTTAGGGGTATTTATAGCAAACCAAAAGCCAACCAATGGCCAAGATCAAGCCATGTGCAAGTGTAAGGCCAAGATCAAGCCAAGTGCACCCTAACCCTACTCCACAAAACACTCCACAAAACACTCCACAAAACAAGGCCAATTCAAGGGACCAATCGGCCAAGGCCAACCGATCCCTCTTGGACGCCCAATCGTCCAAGTCCCCTCCACTTGCTACCAATGTGGGGGTGACACATGTCACCCTCCCGTTGGTCCAAAATGTTTCGTCAGAAAACGACTCTAATCGGCACTTGTGCCCAAAATTTCGAAACATGCCTAACTTAAGGCTCAAAATTGTGACGCACGTCCACACGCATATACTGCGGAAATACGGTATAACATTCTCCTCCTTAGAAACATTCGTCCCGAATGTTCCTTCTAAAGACGGACACGAAGAAGATCTTCTAACAAGTTGTCAAAGCCACACCGCCACAAACATAACACACGTTCTCTTCCTCCTTACTCGTAGTGCCTCGCCGAACACTTGAACTCTTCTAGTATACGTACCATACTTGATCATCATTTCGCTTCCCAAAACTTTGGAGTCACTACCTCCAAACTTGGTCATCTTACTCGCCTCAATCTTCCTTAAGGCCATTCCCGGCCTTCACGATCTACTTCTGGTCGAACGTATCCACGAACTCATACGCTGGTCATTTAAACTTGGGCCTAGCACCCTCGTGACCCTGCCACCGGCGACCACCCGTGACCCTTCCTCGAACGGAGCGGGTTGGCCCGCAACATGGCCCCAACCCGACCCACTATCGCGCCAACTCTTGCTCGACGACGGAACAATCTTGCTAAATCACATCATGAAAGCTACCACTTTCATTTACTCAACCCAGGGACTTATCACACAATACATTCTAGGCATAAAATGCACTCCGACAAGGGTCACTTGCAAAAACTTGTACTCAAAACGGCCTTACATCTAAGGTCTCCTCTGTAATATTCTAAGGTTCATCATTTTCTCACCCCAGGCTTACCCTTTCACTAAGCATGCTTCTAAATCACATTTTAGCACAAAGCTATCCGAACATAACACTTAACACATTATCATAACATACAAAACTCTAGATGGTTAAGGATATACCTGAAAGTAGGCGGTTCAAAGGACCGCTAGAACTGGGAACTCCCACCGCGACTCTACCGGCTCGCGGTACGAACATTCTGCTGGCTATGGAAGGTGAAGAACCCGCAGAATCGCTTCCGATGAGTCAGTGCTATCCTACCGGGCTACACTCGGTCGGACAGTCTCTCGCCATATGGCCCCGCTGGCCGCAAGAATAACAAGCTCCTCGTACTACGACACTTCCCGAAATGCGGTCTACCACATCGACCACACCGAGGCAGTGGTGACCGACCGCCAACACCCCTACTCCCGATCATTCAAACACAGGAGCCACGACCGCCTCGAATATCCTGGGTCCCGGCTGCGGAGGACTACTCGCAATGGCGGAGGTACATAACTAGTTCACTGAGGCGGTCCGCCTCGAAGTCGCCAAAATATCCGGCCGTCTTGGCCTTCTTCTCACGAAAGCGTCCACCTGCCGACCGCGCCTCGCACCCAAGTGCATGAGCTCGCACGCGGGCAATGTCCATGCCGCCAAGAGAAACACCGAACAACTCTACGCTAGGTAATCATCGAGCCCTGTAACATATCGGTGCACTCGATCCTCCATACTAGCTACTAATACGGGAACATACCGCCAATGAGTCGAACTCCACATTGTACTCCCGAATCAGACGCCTGCTTCGCCTCAACATCAAAAATTGTTTACCCGAGCCCTCTCATCTGCGAGGCAAGAAATGTGCCGAAGGCCCTCAAAACTCGCCCCAAACGGCTGGAAGTGCATTCTCTCCCGACGCCCCACGAATCAAACGATCATTGCGGTATCACGCACCGATGCGAACCTAGACCACCGACTCGGTCTCAAGCCTTGATCACTCTCACGATCCGTCAGAATCGCTTGGATGAACTCCTGCGATCATCCTCGTGCCTCGACCGTAACTCAGGCGGGCTACAACTAAGGAAATCCCGTAGCCTCAAACTGTCTGCCCTCGGGTGCACTACAGGCGCTGCTGAATCGAACTGCAAGGCCCACTTATCCTCATATTCGCCACAACCACGCCGATAATCGCCATCTCTGTGACCCATCTCCCGCCTCCATCGGGACCGAGGCTCAGTATCAGAGTCTCAGCAGCCACTGCTGCGGCTCTAAACTCTGCTGGTGCTGGCGGCGTCGCAAAACCCGCCGTTAAGATCGCTCAGTCGACGCTCGCGCTCGCATTCTCAATCACACTAGCGCCTCGATCGCCTTGCCCTTCGGGCCCCGTTGTTTTCGCAGGCATAAGCGTAAAACGAAACACGTCGAGAGGGTCCAACTTACAACACAGCTCTAAGGCACGATCTCAGAATGAGAAGAATGGAAACCAATCCTAAATGTCCTATAGCCTCCTGATTATAGATGTGGTGCACAACACACCGATAATCAAGACTCTACTAGACACGGCTCAGACACTTTCCGAGGACTAATCGCTTCGATACCACTTTGTAACGCCCAACCGGGCCCGCATCGTGCCTTACCCCGGGCACCCTAGTGATACAACATCAGAGAAAACCAGCGGAAAATAAAACATGAATCATGAAACAAGAGATATAATAAATAGACAAAGCAACCAAAACAGTTGCCTTCAAGATATACATAAAACCCGAATGCTTTAATCCTTTTACAACCCCGCCACAACAGCTTCTATGCACTTAAGATTTACAACGACTATGACGGACGGGGCCCCGCCATACCCTCGAATGTACAAGAACCTACAACTCAGTGGAACACATACCAAAAGATAAGCCTCGGAGAAACGGAGCTTCCCAAAACGCTGAATCGAGATCACGAGAGCGAGGATCCACGGCCGATG
Source organism: Przewalskia tangutica (assembly GCA_029844215.1). Classification (NCBI taxonomy): domain Eukaryota; kingdom Viridiplantae; phylum Streptophyta; class Magnoliopsida; order Solanales; family Solanaceae; genus Przewalskia; species Przewalskia tangutica. The sequence goes on from CM056727.1 coordinate 76,389,106, forward strand.
TACCTACTGCGGCATGAACGCAGCCGAAGGAGGTCGCATAACAGTACCAAGTATGTGAAATCACAACATCAGAATGAAATCATAATAGCTTATCAAGGGGAGACATGTATGATAACCAAAATACTGATGCAACATAAAAGCATCAAGTCGGGGACTCACGCCTCAAAGTCACCACTCAAATATAACTATGGGTCTCACGCCCATAACATCCATCATGTTCGCATCACGGCCGCATGCCCGAATCGCCTCTGTAGACATGTCCACGATGCAACAATAATAACAAGGCCGCGTGGCCACGTGCCCCGGAATCGCAGACGGTGTAGACATGCCCATGTAACCTCAATAAGAATATCTTGTCAACCCCGCTGCACGCCACATGCCCCGGAATCTGACGGTAGACACGTCCATGTTGCAACACAATAACAAGGCCGCACGCCACATGCCCCGGAATCGTGACGGTAGGCATGTCCATGTTACCTCAATAACAATATATCGGTGGTCAACCCCGCCGCATGGCCACATGCCCCGGAATCAGATCGGTGTAGACATGTCCCATGTGACATCAACAACAAGACAAGAATCAAAATGGAAACATACGTGGAATTCTCCATCACCGCCAAAGACGTCCAAGTAAGTTCTCGACAAGTCAACCGCTCTATCGAGAGACACGCAGAATACGTAAATACCACACCGCACAACAAAGGCTATCATCACAAGCATAGGCAAGTTTCACAACAACAAGCATAGGCAAGTTTCACAACAACAAGCATAGGCAAGCTCCACACAACTCAAAGTACTTTCATATTATGCCAAAGTCCGGGTTTTCAACCCCAAAGTATTACATACGTTAAGTTCTTTTTAAAAGAGATCCATTACTTTTATAAAAGTCACCCGATACTGTAGTATAAGAATGACCAACCCACATCCCTTTTCAAAATCAAGTAACAACATTCTTTACCTAAGTTCGGCTTTGCCTAGTTTCAATTACTCAAGCTTCTCATTTCAAATGGTTTCATAGTTCATAAACTTAATCACTTGATTCCTTTTAGAACAATTGAGTAATATATGTCTCACGTGAGTAGGTTATTCTTGTTTACATCATTCTTATTACAGCCCATGATCTAGAAAATGTAATATCATTTTGTCTCATCTTAGTTTCTATGCAGATGGAGGTTTCTACCGGTTTTAATACGATACATCATTATTCAATACATTTTCCTTTATTAACGCCGCAGTTGGTCCTGTCGATACACATTCGATTTCCAAATCAAGAAACATTATCCCTTTAAATAAAGCCAAGTACTCATTACTCACGAATGAGTTTTCACACAAACATCCACCTTAAAACAAATAAGTTAAGTCTCTTATCTTATAAGATCAAGTCTCTTAACTTCTAACATCATTAAACCATTTTCTTTACCTCTATTAAGACATTATACCTAACTAACCATAAAGCTAGTATAACTCTTTTTAAAACCTTTTAAAACCAAGTGTTACTCTCCTTCCAAAACGATTTATAAATCTTTTGAAATACATCAAGTTCTTTATTATAACTAGCAGATTATAGTTCACATTAGTTACCTTTTAAAACCACAAAGTATTTTCTTACCTACATAAAGTCATTATAACCAACTTCCCATAAAGCCGTTATAACACTTTATGTTTTAAGAACAATCAAACACGATTAACACATGACGTCTACTGCATCACATAGTTCACACATATCATGCTAGAAGAGATAGGAAGAGGTTCACATACCTCGCGGCGGTTGTCGACTAATAGCAAAACGCCCAAGTAACTCAACCCGTCGGCTACTCCTTAGTCCGTAAGATTACGCCACACGTAGCACTTCAACCTATAAGGCCACAAGCGCTTATTAACATTTAGATCTCATCGTAGAACATTCTAGAAAATTGGCAAAGACTCTCCCCGCAACAGCGTAAATCTCCTCTCTATCGAGGCCGCTACCAAGCCAACCGAGGGGTTATACATCTAACCCTAACGGTACAATTCTACCCACTGCACTACTACACAAGTCACCGTAATACAACCCTATGTAATTACTGATTCGGTTGCTTCAGCTTAAGTCGCAAGACATTGCTGTAAGTATTATTCAGCTTAAGTCGCAAGACATTGCCGATAACTACGTTCGCACTATATATAGTATACAACAACTATATATTCAACACTTATGTAATTTCCAATTACAATAGAGGACAAGATAATTACCTCGATAAGCCCAAAATTATCCTAGTTTAAAGTCGCTCCGAGCAAGGTTTAGCTCCAACTCCGCGCCCAACCCGCTCCAAACTACCCTTAGAAGTTCTAACCAACTTCTACTTACAACTTCAACAACGGGTGAAGATTTCCTTAGGGTTTCGTTTTAGTGATCGAGGGAAAGTATAACGGTATTTTCTGGCTTGTATAAGTGTAACCTTGGGAACACTACAAGGTATCCGCCAAGGTATTTGGACATAATAACAATACTAGGAGTATTTCTATACCACAACAAGGGGTATTTATACGAGACAACTAGGCTAGGGGTACCCCACGCCAAACACCACAAAGGAGGGTGTGCTTCGCCACAAGGCCTCACGGGGGAGGAGGGGAAGCTCGGCTAGCACAACAAGATGAGGAGAGGGTTTCAAGACTTGGAAGTTTTGGAATGGATGAAGTCTTCACACTTGTGGGTATTTATAGCAAAACCAAAAGCCAACCAATGGCCAAGATCAAGCCATGTGCAAGGCAAGTGTAAGGCCAAGATCAAGCCAAGTGCACCCTAACCCTACTCCACAAAACACTCCACAAAACACTCCACAAAACAAGGCCAAACAAGGCACAATTCAAGGGACCAATCGCCAAGGCCAACCGATCCTCTGACGCCCCAATCGTCCAAGTCCTCCACTTGCTTAATAATGGGGTGACATGTCACCTCCCGTTGGTCCAAAATGTTTCGTCGAAAACGACTCTAATCGCACTTGTGCCCAAAATTTCAAACATGCCTAACTTAAGGCTCAAAATTGTGACGCACGCCCACACGCATATACTCGAAATACGGTATAACACCACTACTCCCGAAACTGAACCTCGAGCCTCGACCGCCTCAAGATCGTGGAGGACCGCTCAGATCGGGCGAGGCGCATAACTAGTTCGCATCGAGGCGGTCCGCCTCGAAAGTCTCCAAAAGACCTCGCTGCTCGCCCTCTTACGGATCTCGGTCATTTCGTCGACCTCTCCGCTCCTCACACCCAAGTGCATAAGCCTGCATGCGGGCAATGTCCATGCCCAGCTGAAGAGCTACACCCGAGCAAGCCTCTGCCAAGTAGTCATCGAGCCCTGTGACGTAGTGGTGCACTCTGTCCTCCATATTTGCCACTAACGCCGGGACATATCGGGCCAACGAGTCGAACTCCACGTTGTACTCCCGAACCGTACGCCCGTCCTGCCTCAACATCAAAAATCTGTCGGCCCTAGCCCTCCTCATCTGTGGGGGCAAGAAATGCTCCTGAGAACTCGTCCCATACAGCTGGAAGCGCATGCTCCCCCCGGGACAGTTCCCATGAATCAAACCAGTCGACTGCAGTATCACACAGCCGATGCGAACCCAATATCACCGACTTTGCCTCTGAGGCCTTGATCACTTTCATGATCCGTCAGAATCGCTTGGATAAACTCACGAGGTCATCCTCGCCTCTCGATCCATAACACCGTGGATCGCAACTTAAGAAGTCCCGAAGTCTCTAACTATCGGCCCTGGGGTGCACTACTGGTACCCCCGGCTCCCGTATGTCCTCAAGTCTCGCCATAAACCTAACTAGTAACTGGGCCATCTCCTTGCAACCCATATCCTCTGCTCTCGGACGTGGCCGGAGGCTCGTGTATCAGGTCTCAGCGACCACCGCTGCGGTTCCAAACTCTGGCCGTGGCGACGGAGAATCCGCCTGTAGCACCACCTCGTAAAATGCGGGCCTCGCCTCGTAACCTTCCGTGCTCTACTCACGCCTCCTCTCGCCGCTTGCCATACGGGCTCGGTTGCCTGCGTGAGGCATAACTGATATAAAAGAATGCGTCAGAGGGAGTCCAACTTACAACACAGCTCTAAGGCACGATCTCAGAGTGAGAAGAATGGAAAGCAATCCTAAATGTCCTGTAGCCTCCTGATTATAGATGTGGTGCACAACACACCGAAAATCAAGACTCTACTAGACACAGTCTGTAGACACTTTCCGAGGACTAACTGCTCTGATACCACTTTTGTCACGGCCGATCCGGGCCCGTGGATCGTGTCTTACCCCGCACCCTAGTGATACAACATCGAGAAAATTAGCGGAAAAAAAACTTAAACATGAAACAAGAGATAAAGTATGAAACAAAGCAACTAAAGCGGTCACCTTCCCGAATATATACATATATGTATCAACCGACGAGCAGTTAAATCCTTTTACAAACCCCGCCCACAACAAGATTACATGCACTTAAGAATGTAACCATAACTATGACGACAGGCCCGCCATACCCCACAGATGTACAAGTAACTACACTGACAGGGGACTAGACCCACGATGAGCCTCCGGAGACACGGAGCTTCCCAAAACGCTGAATCAGGATCCTAAGAGCGAGGATCCACAACCAATGTACCTCTACCGCGCAGATGAACGCAGCCTCAAGGAGGTCGATAACAGTACCAAGTATGTGAAATCAGAAATATCGTAAATGAAATCATAATAGTCTATATAAAGGCGAGACATGTATGATAACCAAACTACACCACAATATATAAACAACATGTCAAGTCGGGGACTCACGCCTCAAAGTCATTACTCAAATATACAATGGGTCTCACGCCCAAAACATCAATCATGCGTGGAATACCTTCCTCACCGCCGATGCCTCATGATATAGTCACACCAAGAAGTACACATGAACATCAGTCCCACATGTGTCATAACAACCGTGACGGCAAGTCTGAAGGCTAACTACTGATACCAAGCCGCATCATCAATCGACCGAGCAAGTACGAAGCCAACTACCGATACCAAAGCCGTACCAACAAATCTATATAACCAAACCACGGCCGACCTGGGCAAGCACGAAAAGCCAACTACTGATTCATGCTCGCGCCACGCACCTGGCGGCAAGTACGAAGACTAACTACCAGATACCAAGCCGGAATCACGAGACTTCGTCACAAAACTGAACGGGGCAAGTACGAAGGCTAACTACCAGATACCAAGACGAAACAGCCACGACTTCGGGGCAAGTACGAGAGCCAACTACCAGATACCAAGCCGAATCAGTAAAAACCTCATGGAGAGCTAGTCCATGGAACAACAATCCTAATGGAACCATACCCGTGGGCCACCCAACGTGTCAGTAGGTCCAAGGATCTAACAAGATAACCGGCCCTCCATCGAGAGACGCGGTGGTATAGAAATATAATACTAGCACGACAAGGCTATCACACGCAAACGTAGGCAAGTTACACACAACTCAAGGTACTTTCATTTTATGCTAAAGTCCACGCTTTGACCCCAAAGTACTACGTACGTTAAATTCTTTTTAAAAGATCCATTTCTTTTACAAAGGTCACCCGATACCCGTAGTATCAAAATAAAGTGACTAATATTTTAATTAAACCAAAACAACTTCCATACTTTCCTTTTTAAACCAAATTAAGACAATACCATGCCTTCTTTTTAGACCAAAACACTTTTCCTTTTAAAGTCAAGTTACCATTTTAAAACCAATGATAAAACCACTCCTTTGTTTTCATAAAGTTGTTATAACTAACTTCCCATAAAGCTGTTATAACACTTTATGTTCTAAACCAAAAACTCTTCAATTCCACAAGTCTCTTTTCTTTTAAAACAACAACAAGTATTCTTTTAAAACCCAAATAACTTACTCTTTTCAAAACAAGTAACCTATACTTAAAATCAAGTTACTTCTTTTCCGAAAAACAAGTCGTTATAAGTCAAGTCTCTTATCTTTCAAGATCAAGTCTCTTATCTTTCAAAATCAAGTCGTTTATAAGTCAAGTCTCTTATCTTTCAAGATCAAGTCTCTTATCTTTCAAAAACCAATAAACCATTCTTCTACCTACATAAAGTCGTTATAACTAACTTCCCATAAAGCTATTATAACACCTTATGTTTTAAACCAACCAATTCACTTAGCACATGTACGTCTACCGTACTACATAGTCCACACCAATCATGCTAGAAAAGATAGGAAGAGGTTCACATACCTCTCGACGATTATCGACAAGAAGCAAAAGCTCCAAAGCATCAGAACCCGCTTAGCCTTTTCCACCCTTCAAGTAGAATACGCCACTCGTAGTACTTCCACCTAAAAAGGCCACAAAACGTCTATCAACCTCTCGATCTCTTCAGAGAATATTCTAAATGCATGGTTCCTTATTCTACGTAAAAATCCGACCTCCCCGCAACCACATAAAACTCCTCTCTACTGTGCCCGCTACTGTGCCAACAACTCCTGGGGAGAGGTTACACGCCTAACCTGACGTGTACAATTCTACTTCACAATAATACTACACAAGTCATCAGAATACAATCCAATGTAAATACAATTCAATCCTTTATAATCATCCTTCCAATATATCTTATACTCAATTCTAAATTACTACAATATGTAATATCCAATTACAATAGGGGGACATAGATTATTACCTCGATAAGCCCAAAATTATCCAAGATATATGTCGATCCTGAGCAACGTTTAGCTCCAATTCCTTACGCTCCAACCCGCTCCAAGTGACCCTTAGAAGTTTCTAAACAACTTCTCTTAACACTTCAACCAAGCTTATGAAGATTTTTCTAGGGTTTCACTTTGCGACTATTGGAATAAAGTAGTATTTCCGGGCTCCTAGTATTGAAATAACTTTGGAATACTACTAGGGATACTAGGCCAAGGTATTTGGGATTATACAATAATACTCAAAGTATTTCTACACAAGAGGGGGGAGGGACGAAAACACAAGCTCAAAGGGATGGAGTATTTTGCCTTGGAAGGCTTCAAATGTGGGATGAATTTAGTCTTCAACTTAAGGGGGTATATATAGAGGATTCAAGGGTCAAGATCTAAGCAAGGTGTGTGGTCAAGATTGGGCCATGTGTGTGTGGGTCCCACCACACCACATGGCCAACGATTTGGGCTACCAAGTGTCAAGGCCGTTCGGCCAAGGGGACAAGTGGCTAGCCATTTGTCCCTCCAATTCGGCCAAGAGTGCCACATGGGGGTGACACATGTCGCACCCCGATTCATCCAAAATATTTCTTCTTCCGAAAATATCCAAAATACCGAAAATCTCAAAAACAAAGTGGGCCCCACAAAACCGTAAATTTCTCCCGTGGGCCCTACGTGACCATTTCCGAAAATAAAATCCCAAAATTCTAATATAATCCAAGAAGCCCAAATACCAAATCTGGGAATCCAATTCCCATTAACGAACTTTTTTCTTCACAAAACCGAAACTTTCAGTAAAAATCACATCTTCCTTTCTTTCCAAAATTTCTGTCGTATTCTCGTACGTACATTCTCACATACATACCCTAGAACTACGGGGTATAACATTCTTCCCCCCTTAGAAACATTCGTCCCGAATGTTCCTTCTAAGTCTCCAAAACATACCTGCGCCGGTATAGTCTTCACTACTATACTTACCAAACCAGACCTGCCACCAATGGCCATAGTATAACATACACGCAACTCTCAATCCAAGCCAACGAGGAATCACCTCTAACGTGCATAACAACACAAAACTTCCACCCAGGGTCCAAAGGATACTTCCTTCCCCTCTTCACTTATAAAAAGGACACTTCCATCATCTTAACACATCTTAGCCTCTTCTTTCTTACTCGGATCTTCCTCGTACACTCGTAATCTCCTACAATACGCACTCACATTCCCGCTATTGCTTCAGTTTCCAAAACCTCGGGGTCACTATATCTAACTTGGTCATCATACTAGCCTCAAATTCCCTTAAGGCCATTCCCGACCTTCACGATCCGATTCTGATCGAATCATATCCACGAACTCGTACGATGGTTACCTAAACCTGGGCTTAGCACCCTCGTGACCCTACCACCTGGCGGGACCACCTCGAACTGACCCTACCCCAAACCGGGCTGCGGGTTGACCCGCGAATGGTCCTCAACCCGACCCATAATCGCACCAGACTCTTGTTCCCCTATCCGGAACAACCTTACCTATACAAGTCCTGAAAGCTACCACTTCCATCTTACACAACCCAAGGAATTATCCCACTAATACACCCCATGTATATAATGCTCTCCGACAAGGATCACCTGCAAAGTCTTATACTCGAGACGAACTTACATCTAAGGTCTCAACGTGTAATATTCTAAGGTTCACACCTTATATGTCCCCATACTTATCCTTTCAACTAACCATGTTTTCTAACACATCAATAACACAACGCTATCCGTACATAGCACACAATAAGAAGATCATCATATCAAGCATACTAAACTCTAGAGGGTTAAGGATATACCTGTATCTACCGCTTCACTCTAATCATAGGCCTGCCCTGCAGGGCGCATAGCTGTAGAAGGTGATGAACCAGCCATAGATCCTGAAGGTCGAGTCTCTACATCCGTGCTACCTCTAATCGAACAATTTCTCGAAAAATGGCCCTGCTGGCCGCATGTAAAACAACCTCCCGAACCAGCACGACACTCCCCCTTATGGATTCTACCGCAACGGCCACACTGAGGTAAGGGTGGCCTCATCTGGTCAACACCACTACTCCCAAAACTCGAACCTCGAGCCACGACCGCTCAAGGCGCGGAGGACCGCTCTGTACTAGCGGAGGCGCATAACTAGTCTGCTGCTGAGGTGGTCCACCTCGAAAGTCGCCAAAAGACCTGCTGCTTCGCCCTCTCGCGATCTCCGGTCATTCCGTCGACCTCTCCGCCTCACACCCAAGTGCATAAGCTCGACGCGGCAATGCCATGCCCGGTGAAGAGCTACACCCGAGCAAGCCTCGCCAAGTAGTCATCGAGCTCGTGACGTGGCGGTGCACTCGTCCTCCATATTTGCCACTAACGCCGGACATATCGCCAACGAAGTCGAACTCCACGTTGTACTCCCAACCGTGACGCCCGCCCCGCCAACATCAAAAATTGCGCCTAGCCTCCTCATCCGTGGGCAAGAAATGTGCAAGAAATGCTCGAGAACTCGTCCCATACAGTGAAGCGCATGCTCCCCGACGCTTCCATGAATCAAACCACGATCGCAGATCACGCGGCCGATGCGAACCCAATATCACCGACTACGCCTCGAGGACTTGATCACTCACGATCCGTCAGAATCGCTGATAAACTCCCGAGGTCATCCTCAACTCTCGATCCATAGAACACTGGTGGAATGCAACTTAAGAAGTCCCGGTCTCCAACTATCTACCGCCTGGGTGCACTCATCGTACCGGCTCCGTCGTCCGCAAGTCTCGCCATAAACCTAACTAGTAATCCGGGCCATCTCTGCAACCCATATCCTCTCGTTCGCCGCGGGCCGAGGCTCGTATCAGTGGTCTCGCAGCCACGCCGCGTTCCAAACTTCTTTGGGCTGGCGATCGTAGAATCCGCCGTCGTAGCACCACCTCGTAAAATCGGGCCTTCGCCTCGTAACCTCCGTGCTCTACTACAGCCTCCTCTGTTTGCCTTGCCCTTCGGGCTCTGCCTCATGCGAGGCATAAGCGATATAAAAGAATGCGTCGAGGAGTCCAACTTACAACACTTTCTAAGGCACGATCTCGAGTGAGAAGAATGGAAACCAATCCTAAATTTCCTGCAGCCTCTCGATTATAGATGGTGCACAACACACCGATAATCAATCTACTGAACACGGTGCGTAGACACTTTCCGAGGACTAATCGCTGCGATACCACTTTTGTCACGACCGATCCGGGCGTGGATCGTGCCTTACCCCGGGCACCCTAGTGATACAACATCAGAGAAAATTAGCTGAAAAAAAAAAACTTAAACATGAAACAAGAGATAAAGTATGAAACAGGCTAACCAAAACGGTCACCTTCCTGAATATATACATATATGTATCAACCTGAACAGTTAAATCCTTTTACAAACCCTGCCCACAACAGTACTACAGACCTCTAAGAATGTAACCATAACTATGACGACAGGTTCCGCCATACCCCGAATGTACAAGTAACTACACCGACAGGGACTATACCAAAGATGAGCCTCGGAGAAACGGAGCTTCCCAAAACGCCGAATTGTGATCCTAAGGCGAGGATCCACAACGATGTACCGCGGCATGAACGCACCGGGCGAGGTCAAGACAACAGTACCAAGTATGTGAAATCAGAAATATCAGAAATGAAATCATAATAGTCTATATAAAGAAGGAGACATGTATGATAACCAAACTACAATCCACAATATATAAACAGTCATGTCAAGTCAGGGACTCACGCCCTCAAAGTCATTACTCAAATATACAATGGGTCTCACGCCCACAACATCAATCATGCCCGTGGAATACCTTCCTCACTGTCGGCAGTCTATGATATAGTCACACCAAGAAGTACACATGAACATCAGGTCCCACCTGTGTCATAACAACCGTACGGGGCAAGTACGAAGACTAACTACCAGATACCAAGCCGCATCATCAATCGACCGGCAAGCACGAAGCCAACTACCGATACCAAAGCCGTACCAACAAATCTATATAACCAAACCACGTGACCCGTGGCAAGTCACGAAGCCAACTACGGATACCAAGCTGCGCCACGTAGATGGCGGCAAGTACGAAGACTAACTACCGATACCAAGGCGGAATCACGAGACCGCCACAAACCGAACGGCAAGTACGAAGGCTAACTACCAGATACCAAGCCGAAACAGCCACGACTTCGGGGCAAGTACGAGAGCCAACTACCAGATACCAAGCCGAATCAGTAAAACCTCATGGAGAGCTAGTCCATGGAACAACAATCCTAATGGAACCATACCTGTGGGCCACCCAACGTGTCAGTAGGTCCAAGGATATAACAAGATAACAGGCCCTCCATCGAGAGAAGCGGTGGTATAGAAATACAATACTAGCACGACAAGGCTATCACATGCAAACGTAGGCAAGTTACACACAACTCAAGGTACTTTCATTTTATGCTAAAGTCCACGTTTTGACCCCAAAGTACTACGTAGGTTAAATTCTTTTTAAAAGATCCATTTCTTTTACCAAGGTCACCCGATACCCGTAGTATCAAAATAAAGTGACTAATATTTTAATTAAACCAAAACAACTTCCAGACTTTCCTTTTTAAACCAAATTAAGACAATACCATGCCTTCTTTTTAGACCAAAACACTTTTCCTTTTAAAGTCAAGTTACCATTTTAAAACCAATGATAAAACCACTCCTTTGTTTTCATAAAGTTGTTATAACTAACTTCCCATAAAGTTGTTATAACACTTTATGTTCTAAACCAAAAACTCTTCAATTCCACAAGTCTCTTTTCTTTTAAAACAACAACAAGTATTCTTTTAAAACCCAAATAACTTACTCTTTTCAAAACAAGTAACCTATACTTAAAATCAAGTTACTTCTCTTTTTCCGAAAACAAGTCGTTATAAGTCAAGTCTCTTATCTTTCAAGATCAAGTCTCTTATCTTTCAAAATCAAGTCGTTTATAAGTCAAGTCTCTTATCTTTCAAGATCAAGTCTCTTATCTTTCAAAAACCAATAAACCATTCTTCTACCTACATAAAGTCGTTATAACTAACTTTCCATAAAGCTATTATAACACCTTATGTTTTAAACCAACCAATTCACTTAGCACATGTACGTCTACCGTACTACATAGTCCACACCAATCATGCTAGAAAAGATAGGAAGAGGTTCACATACCTCGCGACGATTATCGACAAGAAGCAAAAAGCTCCAAAGTATCAGAACCCCGCTAGCCTTTTCCACCCTTCAAGTAGAATACGCCACTCGTAGTACTTCCACCTAAAAGGCCACAAAACGCCTATCAACCTCTCGATCTCTTCAGAGAATATTCTAAATGCATGGTTCCTTATTCTACGTAAAATTCGGCAAAGACCTCCCCTGCAACCACATCAAACTCCTCCTCTACTCAGGCCCGCTACCAGGCCAACAACTCCCAGGGGAGAGGGTTACACGTCTAACCGGACGTGTACAATTCTACTTCACAATAATACTACACAAGTCTCAGAATACAATCCAATGTAAATACAGTTCAATCCTTTATAATCATCCTTCCAATATATCTTATACTCAATTCTAAATTACTACAATATGTAATATCCAATTACAATAGGGGGACATAGATTATTACCTCGATAAGCCCAAAATTATCCAAGATATATGTCGATCCTGAGCAACGTTTAGCTCCAATTCCTTACGCTCCAACCCGCTCCAAGCGACCCTTAGAAGTTTCTAAACAACTTCTCTTAACACTTCAACCAAGCTTATGAAGATTTTTCTTGGGTTTCACTTTGCGACTATTGGAATAAAGTAGTATTTCCGGGCTCCTAGTATTGAAATAACTTTGGAATACTATTAGGGATACTAGGCCAAGGTATTTGGGATTATACAATAATACTCAAAGTATTTCTACACAAGAGGGGGGGAGGGACGAAAACAAAAGCTCAAAGGGAGGGAGTATTTTGCCTTGGAAGGCTTCAAATGTGGGATGAATTTAGTCTTCAACTTAAGGGGGTATATATAGAGGATTCAAGGGTCAAGATCTAAGCAAGGTGTGTGGTCAAGATTGGGCCATGTGTGTGTGGGTCCCACCACACCACATGGCCAACGATTTGGGCTACCAAGTGTCAAGGCCATTCGGCCATGACAAGCTAGCCATTTGTCCTCCACTCCGGCCAAGGGTGCCACGTGGGGTGACACATGTCGCCCGATTCGTCTAAAATATTTCGTCTTAGAAAATATCCAAAATACCGAAATCTCAAAAACAAAGTGGGCCTACAAAACCAGAATTTCTCCCGTGGGCCCCACGTGACTATTTCCGAAAATAAAATCCCAAAATTCTAATATAATCCAAGAAGCCCAAATACCAAATCTGGGAATCCAATTCCCATTAACGAACCTTTTTCTTCACAAAAACTGGAAATTTTCCCGTCGAAAAATCACATCTTCCTTTCTTTCCAAAATTTCTGTCGTATTCTCGTACGTACATTCTCACATACATACCCTGGAACTACGGGGTATAACAGGTCTAGCCCCATCACATAACGATGAACTCTGTCCGCCATGTCGCCTACTGGTGGTGATGCGCGTGCAAAGAGTCAAACTCAGTCAGACTCTCGCGATAGTCCTCTCATTCTGCCTCAAGGTCAAGAATCTATCTACGCGGGCTCTCCTCATTTCAGGAGGCAAAAAGTGATCCATGAAGGCCTCTGTGAACTCCTCCCAAACAGCTGGAAGAGCATCCTCACCTCTCGACAGCTCCTATGACTCAAAACTAGCCAACGCAATATCGCAGAATCCAGAAGAGGCTAGCATAATGCACTGTCTTCAAAGCCCTAAGAACTCGCATAGTCCGTCAGAATCGCCGAATGAACTCCTGCGGATCCTCCTCGCACCTCGAACCATAAAACTCGGGTGGATGACAACCTAAAAATCCCGAATCCGTAAATCGCCGGCTTAGGGTTAGCCGCTCGCTCTGTTGCCGCTCGCTACTTATATCGTCAATAACCGGATCGCTTCCCCGTAGTTCTATACTCAAGACTGGCCGCGAATCGAGGCTCGCAGTGCGGAACCTTCGAGCTACCCGCTCGCCTCCTCTAATACCGGGCGTGGCTGAACTCGCTGACCGCTTACCTCGTGCATAGTCTATGCCCGAGTCCGTAACCTCTTCGAGTACCGCTAGCAGCCTCGCCGCCGCTTTGCCCTTCTGGGCTCAGTCGCTTCCGGAGGCATAATTGTTTCATAAGAATAGGTCAGAGAGGATTCAACCTAATAAGACATCTCTACTGCACGATCTCAGAGAGAGAAAAATGGAAACCAATCTTAAATGTCCCGCACCTCACGACATGGATGTGGTGCACAACACACCGATAATCAAGACTCTACTAGACACGGTCGTAGATACTTTCCGAGGACTAATCGCTCGATACCACTTTTGTCACGACCGACCTCAAGCCGCGATCGTGCCCTACTTGGGCACCCTGCCTGTATACATCGAGAATAGCAATGAACATACACAATATAAAAACATGTTTAGACAATAAACAACACAAAGCAACTGATAAGTGCCGTTTTCCATAAAATACATGATCAATAAGAAACAAAGATAACATCGTTCTTACAACCCAAACCACAAATACGTGACTACGCACTTCTAGAATAACAATCGTATGACAGGTTCGCCATACCTCGAATGTACATAAATCTACAACATCGTGGAAAGAGCGTACTAAAAAGACAAGCTCCGAGAAATGGAGCTTCGACGTCGATAAGTGATCCTAAGAATGAGGATCCACCATTCGCTACTCCCTACTGCGGCGTGAACGCAGCCCAGGAAGGGGTCAAGACACAATATGTACTAAGTATGTAAACTCGAAAAAATCGTAATTACATTATAAGTTTAAACAAGCCGAGACATGTATGATAATAAAATTACAAAGACACGATTGCCTTACTAACAATGAGAGTAACTAAGAGTATACGCACAACATAAAAATAGGAAGCTCACGATCGAAGCAGACCATCCGCCCGCAGATCATTAAGCAATCCTACTCGGGATTATTTCACCCGCATAGTCGTGTGGACGCGTGAGGTATTCCTCGATAGTCAGACTACCCGCACGGGACTATTTCACCCGCATAAGCCCATAAGGACTCGCATGAGGTATTCCTCACATCATGGGTAGCAAATCCACTAAACAGTGGTATAACGTCTTGAGGTGTACTTCATATATACTCTTACAGGCGGGTGGTATAACGTCTTGGGGATTTACCCCTCATTTATACTCTTACCCTGGAGAAGGTGGTATAACGTCTTGGGGGTTTACCCCTCATTTATACTCTTACCCTAGCTCAACCGGCCATCATACATAACATAAGCCCTACCGGCTTATCATACACAACATAAGCACTACCGACTTATTATACAATAAATAAGCAAGTTAAGAAATCCCCCTAACTTCTTATTAGCCTTATTCATATACACTCTCATTTTAGTTTACTTAAGGCACTAGCATGTCTTTTATAAAAAATCCGGGAATTTAACCCAAAGTACTACGTACTTCTATTCTTTTAAAAAAATGACTCTTTTCATTATAAAACTTCCAAGATACTAATAAACGTAGCATCAACTCACAATTACTTTTCAAGACAAGTCACAATACCTTTAGAAATAATCAAGTGACTTCTTTTCTTTTAAAACCTTAGGCAATTGATGCCTTAAAATCAAATTGCCTTTCATTAAATCAAGTCATTTATCCTTATTTATCTTTCCATAAAGTATAAAGTCGTTATATTAACTTTATACCTTAGCCAATTACAATTTCAAATCCAAGGGACTTACACGTTTAAAACGAAACAAGTATCATATACTTTAAAAACTTAGGACATCCTTAATACTTTTAAAGAAGTGAGTTAATCTCCTAACTCACCCAACTTGGCTATTCATAAAACTAGTAAAGGATATCAAGGTCTTGTACGTCTATCGTACTATATATGTGCAACTATTCATGCTCAAAAGATAGGAAAATTCTACATACCTCTTCGGGTCAAACCACTTGCCAAGTACAATATCCCGCCCGTAGTATGTCAACCTATAATGTCCACAATACATCTATTAACGTCTTACTTCAAACGTAGAATATTATAAGTGTAAAGTCACTAAATTCTACGGAAAATCGGACAGCACCGCCTTTGTTTCTACATACTTTGCCACATTTTTCAAGGCCGAATTCAATAACCAAACACGCCACATTTAAGGACCAATCAATGCAATTAACAATAGGGGATTACACGCCTACTAGACGTGTAAAATTCCGCCCCACAAACGATATCAAACTAATACAAACTACTAGGCCAATTCGGCAACTTGAGATACAATAACACCAATTCTTATCCAATTTCCTTTTCAATCCAAATTGTTAGCATAACATGATATCAAGTCGCAATCGATTATAACTACTATAATCTTCAAGTAAGTAACATGCGACGATTCTAATTAACGACCAATTTGTAATCCAACTTCAAATGGTTTATATGAAAATTAGGATTTAAGGATACAATCAATCCATAATACTTATGAAACTTCAACACATATACTTCATGCTAGCAAACATGTAAAGCTAACAACAATATATAATCTTATAACACTTAAGAGACAAGATTATTACCTCAACGATTCTTAGTCCAACTTCAAATCCGAAGTCGCTCCTTAGCAACTTAGAGCCTCTTCTAGACACTTCAATCCGCCACTTGAGACCCTTAGAACAACACAAACAACTTTCCTTCAATCTTCCAAACAAAATCTAGAAAAGCAACTAGGTTTTCATCTTGCGACTAATACGAAAACTATCTTTTTCCGGGATTTTCTATTGAGATATCCTTACAATACACTCATGAACCTTGGTTTAAAGTGTGGAGCTTAATGGACAACAAAAAAAAAATCTAGTTGGAAGGGAGTGAACCCGAGAGCACCATTTTGTGTTCTTGAAATTCTTGAATTTTTTTCTAAGTGTAGAAGTTAGTCTTGCTACTAGTACTACTATATAGTTCAATGGAGGGTCAAGATGTGCACAAATGTGTGGCTTGGATGAAGTTCTTTGAAATATCAAGACTTGTGGTCCCATTGACCAAGTCAATTTTCTCAAGCTCTTCAAGTTGCAAGACTTAGTCATCCTAACAAAGGTCAAATGACCCTTTTGGCCATGCCTTAATTCGTCCAAGGCAACATAAGGGGGGGGGGGGGGTGACACATGTCACCCTCCCATTCGTCACAATATTACGTTTTCCGACAATTCCATAATTCCGATAAATTTTAACAAGTCTCTAATCTTAACATTTGAGATTCTCACGTATGTTCTTAAAACATGTCCTGTAAATACGGGGTATAACAATCATGTGTAGGACTTATACCAAATAATGGTCCTCTAATTCTACGGAAAATTGGGCAACACTTCCTTTGTTTCTACGTACTTTTCCTCCTTTTTCAAGGCCCATATTCATCAACCTACAAGCCACATTTAAGGCACAATCAAATCAACAACCAAAGGGGATCACACACCTATCTTACGTGCAAAATTCGGCCCCTTAACTTATATAAAACAGTCCATAATTCAGCCCATAAAAACAGTCCACAATCCAACCATAACGAGGGTAAAATGTGAGGCATTTTAACGCCTTTCCACACTTTTATTCCCTTAGGACTTTCATTAGCAACTACTACAATTAAACATGCATAACAACAACTAAATTTCCAGCATTTAATACCTCAAAACAGTCCACTAAACGACTGTCACGACCCGACCCCGGGAACGCGACTGGTGCCCTACCTGGGCACCCTTTCGGTATACATCAGAGAATAGCAGCGGAACATACACAACTTATAAAATGCTTAAACATAAAATAACAACAGGCTAGCCGATAAGGCCACCTTCCGTAAAATATACGTAATAAAACAATACATTTTTTTTCTTTACAACCCAATCCACAAATGTGACTACAGACCTCTAAGAATAACAACTTTGTCGGGACAGGGCCCTGCCATACCCCTGAATGTACAACAACTGACAATACCAGGGATAAGCCTCCGAAATAAAGGAGCTTCTCAACAGCTGAACAGTGATCCTAAGAGTGAGGATCAACAACTTGTACTCTACAGATTTAACGCGGCCCAAGGAGGTCAAGACAACATGTACCAAATATGTGAAATCAAAGCATCAGAATGAAATCATAAGTCTATAATAAAACTGGAGACATGTATGATAACTCAATTAACAGTACACTGTGCCTTACTAACAATGAGAGTAACAAGTATATATTTTGCTGCATAAAATAGGAGGCTCATGATCAAAACAGGGTCCCTCGCCCGTAGTATCAATAAGCAATCCTACTCCTGGGACTATTTCACCCGCATGGGTCCTGTGGACCCGCATGAGGTATTCCTCGCATAGGTTGTACCCGCCCGCATGGGACTATTTCACCCGCATAAGCCCTTACGGACTCGCATGAGGTATTCCTCGCATCATGGGTAGCAAATCCACGGAATAGGTGGTATAGGTCTTGGGGGTGTACCCTTCATTTATACTCTTACCCTGAAGCAGGTGGTATAACGTCTTGGGGGTTTACCCCTCATTTATACTCTTACCCTAGCTCAACCGGCCATCATACATAACATAAGAACTACCGGCTTATCATACATAACATAAGCACTACCGGCTTATCATACATTACATAAGTAAGTTAAGAATTCCCCCTAACTTCTTATTAGTATTATTCATATACACTCTCAATTTAGTTTACTTAAGGCACTAACATGTCATAATAAAATCCGGGAATTTAACCCAAAGTACAACGTACTTCATTTCTTTTAAAATGACTCTTTTTCATATAAAACTTCCAAGATACTAACAACCGTAGTATCAAGTCATAACTACTCTTCAAGACAAGTCACAATACCTTTTAGAAATACATTTAGGCTTCTAACTCAAGTGACTTCTTTCTTTTAAAACTTTAAGCAATTGATGCCTTTAAATCAATTTGTCTTTCATTATTTCAAGTCATTTATCATACTTAAATTACTTAGAGTAAACCACTCTTTTTAACTTTCCATAAAGCCGTTATACTAGCTTTATACTTTAGAAACTTACATTCTTCTTTATAACCGAGATACTTAAACTTTCCAAACAAAACAAGTGTCAAAATACTTTCAAAAATACTTTAAGTCTCTTAACATTTAGAAAGTAAGATATTCTTAATATTTTAAACAAGTGAGTTAATTCCCTAACTCAACCAACTTGGACATTCTTATAATAAACCAAGGATATCAAAGTAACTAAATTCGTCAAAATCTCATACGTCTACCGTACTATACATTTACAACTTATTCATGCTCAAGAGATAAGAAAGTTCCACATACCTCTTCGGTTTAATCCACTTGCTAAGTCCAATACGCCATACGTAGTATGTCAACCTATAATGACCATAGTACGTCTATTAACTTCTTACTTCAAACGTAGTATATTCCAAGTGCAAAGTCACTAAATTCTACGGAAAATCGGACAGCACTTACTTTGTTTCTACATACTTTGCCACATTTTTCAAGGCCGAATTCAATAACCAAACATGGCACATTTAAGGCTCAACAAAGTAGTTAACAATAGGGGATTACACGCTTAATCAAGACGTGTAAAATTCCGCCCCACAATAAATATCAAACTAGTCCAACATATATTGTCCATTCGGCAAAATAGGGACAACAATACAAATTCGTTTCAAATCCATTTTCAATCCAAGTGGTTTAATATAACATGTTATCTAGCCACAATTGATTCTAACTACTACAATCCTCAAGTAGGTAAACATGCGACGATTCTAATTATCGACCAAATTGTATTTCAATTTCAAATGGCTTAACATGTCATTTTTGGATTTGAGCTTCCAAATTTCCATAACACTTATCAATCTTCATAACACATATCACATGATCATTTCTAACTTATAATAACATGGAATCTTCAATTACAAAAGTAAGACGAAGACTATACCTCATTTAGCCCAAATATGATCCAAGATTACAAGTCGATCCTTAGCAACTTTAGCTCCTCCTTTCGACGTTCCAATCCACTCCAAGCAACCCTTAGAAGCTTATGAAGAACCCCTCTTCAAGTTCCAACTTCAAAGTTGAATAACTCCTTAGGTTTTCGCCTTGCGACTAATACGAAAACACCATTTTTCCGGGATCTTTCTATTGAGATACACTTACAATACCCTTAGGTACCTTGGTTTAAAGTATGGGGATTATTGGACAAAAATTGAAAACATTTCTTCTTGGAAACCCCTCAAAGCCGAGAGCCTACTTAGAGCTCTTCAAGATTTTTTTTGAAAATTTTGCTAAGTGTGGAGCTTGTCTTGCACTAGTATACATATATAACAAGATGGAGGGTCAAGATTAGTACAATTGTGTGGCTTGGATGAGTTTCACATGGATCTAGCCCAAGTGGCCCTTGGACTTAGTCAACATTGTCAAGCTTCAAGACTTTAGCAAGACTTGCTCATCTATTTAATGGTCAAATGACCCTTTTTCCCATGGTTCAATTCGTCCACAACCAATAAGAGGGTGACACGTGTCGCCCTCCCATTCGTCGCAATATTCGTTTTCCGACAATTCCATAATTCTGATAAATTTTTACTCGTCTCAAATCTTAACATTTTTGAGTTTTTATGTACGTTCTTATAAACATATCCTAGAATTTCGGGGTGTAACAACGACACAACAACGTCTAACAGTTTTGGGCAGTTTCTCGGCCACAACAACTACAACCCGATACTCGTTCCTTAATCCATTTTATTCCAATTCGAGTTCCAAAACTTCTACATAAATTATAACAAATTATTAACAACAATATTAATCCATTATAACATGCAATAGGTGAAGATAACAACGACAATAACCAACGAATTCCTTTTGCACCAAATCGGTTTTAGCCCCAAAAATGGCTCAAACGCTTTTTATTCTTCATTCTTTTTAACACAAGTTCATCCATACATAATAACAATAAGTAATATCCAATTACTTTAAAAGAAGAAGGACCTTTACCTCATTTTTTGCCCAAAAATGCCCCAAAATAGTCCGGTTTTTATTGGTCCACAGTTTTCGTTTGCTCCACTTATTCAAGTTCCAATCACATATATGTACCCCCTACAACCATAGGAGCAACTTCTCTTTGAATCTCACTTCCAAAAAGTCGACGGAACCCCTAGGGTTTTGGCATCAACTTTCGGCCAAGACAAGTAAAAACGTGGAGAATATTAATCTAGGCTTAGAACTTGGTTTAAGGGCTTAATCTTGGAGAAATAAATTGATCAACAATGGTTGTTCTTAGCCAAGGGGATCTCGAAACTATTGAGCTAAAGGGGAGAAGATGAGAGCTTATTTTTTGGTCTAAGTGTATAATGAATCCAAGTCTTCAAGACTTGGATATATACCAACCTATAATGCCAAGTGGAGTGGGCCCCACATTCCCACTTGGCCTCAAAATATCTTAGAGATTTGTCATCTTGCAAGACCAAGTGGAGGGGTGACACGTGTCGCCCTCTGATTGGTCCAAAATACTATAATTTTTCGAAGGTCCCTGCGAAATTGTGAAATTCTCGCCGGACCCCATATTATTAGTCCCGCGTCTTCACAATAGTATTCTACGCTCGTATCTCAAATTTGAAATAAAACCGACCCCTCGTGTAGAAATTATGGCGTCACGTTCGTTGTGACCAAATTTGTTCTAAATCGAAAATGTAACTACACTTTCTTTCCAACATTCCAATCTTATTACCTTACGTACGTTCTCATCTCATTCTCTTGAAAATACGGGGTGTAACAATCATGTCACAGCTTAGTTTAGAATTTTCTATGAAAGATCTTGGTCCACTACATAACTTTATAGGAATTGTTGTGACACGCCATGCAGATGGGTTATTTCTCTCCCAAAAGAAGTATGCATATGAGATTGTGGAACGAGCTGGAATGTCTTCGTGCAAACCTTTAGCAACTCCGGTAGACACCAAGTCAAAATTGAGTGTCACCTCTAGCAAATTCTTTGTTGATCCTACATTATACCGCAGCCTAGCAGGAGCTTTGCAGTATCTACATTCACCAGACCAAATATTACCTATGCGAAGGCAACAAGGTGTCTATTCATGCATAATCCGATGGAAGAACATACGCATGCGATCAAACGCATTATGAGATATATTCGTGGCACTCGAGTATGAATTACATCTTTACCCTCTTCCCATTTCCAAACTTGTTACTTACGGATGCAGACTGGCCAAGATATCCTGACACCAGACGATCCACCTCCGATTATTACGTCTTCCTCGGTGACAATTTAATCTCATAGTCCTCCAAAAGGCAAGCCACAATATCACACTCAAGTGTCGAAGCTGAATAACATGATGTTGCCAATGTTGTGTCTGACTCTTGCTGGATTCAGAATCTGTTACTTGAGCTCCATTGCCCTGTTCCGACAACCACTCTGGTATACTGTGATAATATTAATGCAATCTATCTCTTAGGGAATCCAATCCATCATCAACACACTAAACATATTGAGTTAGATATTCATTTTGTCTATGAAAAAGTGGGTCGCGGACAAGTGCGAGTGTTACATGACCCGACGCGTCATCAGATCGCAGATATCTTCACGAAAGGGCTTCCGCTGATATTATTTGAAGATTTTAGGGACAGTTTCAACATTCGCCGCCCTCCAACTTCGATCATGAGTGTTAGAATATTGTTAGAATATTAGTCATTAATATTAGTAATCTTGTATTAAGGTAGAATCATAGTATATATGGTAGGTAGTAAAATAATATATTAGAAATATATTATTAGGCATGATTTACTCATTCACATTAATGTATATTGGGTGTATATATTCTATCCTTATGAGATGAATACAATTGAAGAAATCTTTTCAAAGTTTTACAGATAATGGTCTTGTGTGCTTATTTCAGTAAATATCTACTTATCATTAAGCTTTAGACTGCTACGGAAGAAAATTATTCAACATCTTTCTGTCTTTATTGAGATGTGAACTTTGATTTTCCATTGTATGTACCCATTTCACCCTTGGATGCCATAGGTGTAAAATTTATAAAACCACGTGTACAAAATCAGATACAATACCTAGCTTTTTAGATATTGAACTTTTAATTTTCTCTTTACAAAGAGTTTGACCGAGCACAAAACTTAGAAACCATAGTTATGTATTTTGGTATATATTCTTAAAATGTACATCTTTAAAGCTAAACGAAAAGTACTACTCCCTCCTTATGATAATAAGTGTTATTTTAGCCAAAAACAAATATTAAGTGTTAATGATGGGTTTGGTGTTGTGATATTTTGCCCAACATATCATTTTCAGTACTAAGTTAAAAGAGAAATGTTGAAACAAATGTCATGACATTCGGACCAACATTCTGGATAACAGTTTTGTCTTACTTCACGGAACTGAAGATTTCGTGGGATTTTTACCACGATGATAAAGTGACTTGGCAAGGAGTTTTGGAGCTGATGAAAAACGTGGGAAGACTAAGTCAAAGTCGTTGCTAAGCTTGGGGAACAAGTCTAAAAAGTTAGAGGATCTTGCTCCACAATCTTCTCCAACAAACCTTATCGGTTGTCCATCTTTCCCTCAACCTCTACAACGTTTCAATGAGCTTTTCAAGGAAGACCCTCTACTATAAATAGAGAGGCTGCATTAGTGAATCAATATCCAGAAACAAAATGTAAAAATATCAAGAGAGCTCTCGGAATTTCATCTCAGAAATCTGGATTACAAATATTACCTGAGCGTGTCGACAACATTATAATTGTTGCCTAGATTCTAGCAATACTAGCACAAATACTAGCAACAACCTCACTCAAGAGAAAAATACTTGCTTAGGAAGCCATTCGGCACAAATATATTATTTCAAACGAAGACTCTTCTTATTTTTTTTAGGAGGACGATTCTCGGTCACTCTTTGATGCTGATTCGAAAACAAGTTCAAGGGATAAAACACAAAAATAAGTTTAAATTATGGTGAAATTGTCAATTAAACACCTAAATTATGTGTGGATCTTATGACCTCCCTTAACTTATTTTTTTCACATTATTTACCCACTTTCACAATTACTTCGTAAAGAAAATAAGTTAAAATGTCGCATGTGTAAACACATGCATATTCAAAATTATAAAAAAGAGTCTAATATATATATATATTTTTTCATTTGATTCTTCCAAACTCATTCTCTCTCAAACTCCCTACATTTCGATTTGAAAGAATCAAATAAAAAAAAAGATATTAACAGTTAAGACTCTTTTTATAATTTTGAATTAGCATGTGTTTACACATGCTATGTTTTAACTTATTTTCTTTACGAAGTAATTGTGAAACTGGGTAAAGAGTGAAAAAACTAAGTTCAGAAAGATGACAAGACCCCGCATAGCTTTGTTATAGAATTGACAATTTCACCAAAGTTTAGGTGTGTTTCTATGCCTTATCCTAACATTCCAACTATTGAAGACAATAATACCCAATGAAATGAAGTTAGACACCATAGAAGAAGTGTATAACAAAAGAGTAAATGCATTAATGAATAGTAATACAAACTGTTGAAGTTATTAAATAAATAGAATAGATATTTAGTGCAAATGTGATATATTGTGTTGTAGGGAACTTCTAGTCTTTTTCGTTCTATTTCCTTCATTGTATAAATAAGTGTCTTTGTGCACATTGTATGGTTTAAGCTTGTAAATATCAACCGTAAAAGCTTTCACAATTCCATTTCTTCTCCATATCATCGAACACTGTGGATCTCACATGCAATGAGAACACAGTGAAGATCATCAACTTATATACTTGAATTGTGTCAAGTAACATGGTATCAAAGCCACTGGAAGAAGATATGTGATGTTGAAATAGTTATTTTTTTAATCGAGAAATCGGAGATCCAGATTCTGAGTTTATTCTTGTGTGCGATTGAAATCGAGAGGATCGGGAATCTGTATTAGCATCTCTAATTAGTTTGCGATCCAAATTGAGGAAAATCTGGTACATGCAGGTTGAAATTGTCGATTATTAATTGAGTTCCGGTTTTTTTTTTTTCAATTTTTCAATTGATCTGTTAAGGATAGTTCGATCTATCGATATTATTGTAGTTATCAATCGAATTAGCACTAATTGTGCTGATTGATGGAGAATACCTCGCAAAGTGTACCGGTTACTACAGACGAGACGAGACTTCAAATGTAAGCTCGAATATAATGGATCATAATCATCCATTATATTTGGGCTCATCTGATACTCCTGGAGTTGTACATGTTGAGATACAGTTAACAGGAATGGAGAATCATACGTTACTCGGTCCATGTAACCATCATGACTGTATGTGTAACGTATCTCGGCCCTCTGGTGAGGGACTCGATGGAATTAACATTATAGCGTATCCCGGCCCATTGTGGGACTCTGTTTTTACACATAACGTATCACGCCCACTTGTGGACCTGTTCACATATAACACTTGAACGAATAGCTATCATGAGCAACCTTGTGCAATTTAAAACATCATTTGACTCTCAATAAAATCTTTAAAATGAACTTTCATTTTAGAAAACCAAGGCACTATCATATCATGCATCACTCTGAAATCATCTTTCGAAAACTCAAAGGCACTATCATATCATGTATCGTTTTGAAACCATCCTTTGAAAACTCAAAGGCACTATCATATCATGTATCATTAAGGATAAAGATCCAATAGAACTATGTACGTCCTCCGTACACTCACTTTCATATAAATCACGCCAAAAAAAAGGGAGAGTTTCACATACCTCGAATATTTCCAACAATCTTGTATTTGATTGGTGATAACGGATCCGAATTTGCCTAATTAATTCTTATATGAGCCATTAGTAATTCATATAATGAAACCTTATCTAATTAGTTGTGAACTAGAAAATGTAAAACAAATTGGTTATATCTTAGTTTCTATGCAGATGGCGTGCTAATCATTTTAATAATATTCGATTGTCGATACCTTTTTCACTTAACACTGCAATGGCGTGTTTTAACACGTCTATTAATAACATACTTACTTATTTATTAAACCAGATTCAGCACTTAATACTTAACATTTCCTTTAAGTAAGCAGAGTCAACTTGGCTCCCATGCTTACTAAAACTCTTATCAACATCTGTCTCATATGCCTTAATAAGGACTTAGGAACAATTTAGACGTGCTTTTAGCATAGAATCAATAACATGAATATTCCTTAACCTCTAAGAGTAGAGTAAACTATGGAGCAATAACACAGTTATAGTTCACACGTAGAACATGCCAAATGAAAAAAAGGATAGTTCACATACCTTATCGGCTACACCAACACGACAAGTAGAATACGTCTCAAATAGGTACTTCAACCTATAATGACAACAACACATCTATCAACTTCATGATACTAGTATAAGACATATACCAGTAAGGGTTCACTTTTCATATAAAAATTTGGGCAGCACCTCCCCTATAAATGCTCTCATCTAGAACATACAAACAAGGACAAATACACCAATAACCGAGCACCAATTAAGGGCACAACTACACAGTTAACCAAGGTGATTCACACACTTATTTCTCACGTAAAACAACCCCTTAATCCTTACTAAAACAGTCCATATTCCAACAACAATGAGGGTAAGATATGAAGCCTTTCTACACCTTTCTACACCCTCGTTCCTTTAGGACATACGTTAGCAATTACCACATATAAACATGCATAAACAGTGACTAAATTTCCAGCATATACACGCATAAAACAACCCTTAAAACAGCACGTCAATATCCAACAATTTATATGAAGTTCTCGGCCACAACAAGACTTCAAGCCAAGGCCCTTTTCACAACTCTTTATAATACAATTCGTTACAACACTTTCATATAAACAGTTTATACTTTCCATAACAAGATTTACTTCATCTAACCACATGTAGCAAGTGGTGATAACAACAACAACATGCATTTTATTGCTTCCAATCCTTCTAAATTCATGTTCATCCATTAACTATAACATCACTTATCTACCAATAACTTATTAAGAGGAAGAACTCTTATCTCTAATTTAGCCTAAGTAGTCCTTAGGTTTTCGGCTCACACTTCACTTCCACACCACTTCTTCAAGCTACAACCACATGCGTGTATCCTCTACAAGCTTGTAACTATCTTCCTTTCCTGTTTCCTTCCAAATAGTTCATTTCCAAGCCTAGGGTTTCAAGACACTTTTCGCCAAACCATGGTTTAAAGTCCTTAGAGAGTTAACTTGGCTTAGAACTTAGGTAGAGGCTTAATCTTGGAAAATAAGTTAATTTTGTTCTTCACTTTGGCTATGGTTCAAAATTTGTAGAGAGGACAAGAGATAAGAGAGTTTATGGATGAAGATATTTGTGAGCTCAAGTCTTGTAAGTCTTGTATCTACATGGTGGTTGTAGCACAAGTGGAAGGGGACCCACTTTTCCACTTCTCCTTCCTTTCTCAAAAAATATCTTATTTTGGAAATTCCCACCTCGGCACCGCGGTCCTGCTGAATGGTATCGCAGTGCCGGAAGTACTACAGCCTCTCAAAACTTAGGGCACCGCGGTCATGCTGAATGGAACCGCTGGTCGCAGTTTCCGCCCGGCCGGAAGAAAATGGGTTGATTTCGCTGCCACATTTGTTATGTCCAAAAATTTTCCCTATAGAAAATGTAAATATACTTTCCTTCCGACATCCAAATGTTATATCCTAACTTACATTCTCCTTTCATTTCCCTGGAACTACGGGGTGTAACATTCTTCCCCCCTTAGAAACATTCGTCCTCGAATGTTCATAATAGATTTCAAACTATAAATATTTCGGCATAGTCTCCTTTAACTATACCTATCAACCTATACTCAGCAACACAAAGATGTCTCACATGACCACAATATAACACATAGTTTCATTCACCTCTGATAGTCCTTAGCACATTGTACTTCCTTTGTAATCAAAGTCACATTCATAAGGTCCTATTGCAGTTCCCACCAGAATTCTAATCAGCCAGAGTCACCGTAAAACGCGTGGATCCTTATAACCTACTAAACCTTCCAATGATGTCTTCTGTTTTTCATCTAAACTAGTGTACCTCCCAAGCACCCATAAGGTCCTTCAAAGATCTTATTTCCAGTTTCAATATTACCTCCAACTTTAACAATACAAGTAGTTTATACTCAAACCAAGGAATCCTCACAACTAATATGCTTCACATATACTGGGTACTTTAACCAATATCAAACATAGAATATTTTACTCAAGAAGACTTTGTATATCTAAGGTCTCAACGGTTACTCAATATTCTAAGATCCTTAAATATTCCATGTCCCAAGCTTACATTATCTCTCCTCGTATACGGGTAAGATAACTTCTCATAATCTCAAAATCATGTTGTCTTAATCATAACAACCCTACTTACTTTATACGAATATTATTCGTGCATATCACTTAAGCATACAACATGGCTTAATCTAACAACATGGTATGCCATTAAGTCAATTGAACATGATCTTTTAAGAGTCTAACACAATCTCAGACATCTCATTACCTCCTGAATATTCCAAATTAGCACATATATAAATCCTTGATGTGGATTCATTACACGGTTTCATACCTTCCAAGCAATTGTTAAAGCTTAACCAACTCATGATAACCCACAATCAATTCAGGCAACACACACATGGCCCTAATAAATATGTTCGTATAGATGCACGTCATCATCATACCAACTATACAACAATTTTAACAACATGTGTACAAGGTCCATATATTCCCTTCCGGCCGTCACATTCTTCGAGGCATAGTCGCAACCACAATAATACGTTACGAGAGACTACCCTAACAACACAGCTCTATCGCACGATCTTAGAGTAAGGAAAATAGAAATCAATCCTAAATGTATTGTAGCCTCATGTTTATGGGTGTGGTGCAAAACACACTGATAACCAAGACTCTACTGCGCACGGTCTGTAGATATTCCGAGGACTAACTGCTCTGATACCACTCTTGTCACGCCCCAAACGGATGGGTTGCGACTGGTGTCCTACCTGGACACCCTTACACCCACACATAACAAATAACCAGCGGGAACTTAAGAAAAACTCATAAGAAAGGGATATTGTCCCCTGAACTGTAATAACAAACTTATATAATAAGACAGGCAAGCCTACTGTTATACCCCGTATTTCCAGAGTATGTACGTGAGGGCGTACGTACAAATGTCTAAGCCTTAAGTAGGCATTAGGGGCGAAATTTGTGCACAACTAGAAAAAAGAATCGTTTTCCGACGAAACGGTTTCCGGACTTTGCGTAGGGAAAAGTCCGGCTATGTCATTTATAATTTTTGCGGATTTTTTCGAGAGAAGAAATATTTTGGACCAACGAGAGGGTGACACTTGTCACCCTGCCGGGCTGTACTGGACGATTCTTGCAAGATTTTGTGGCTTGTTTGTGGCCTAAAACTTGGGTCAATGTTTAGGGATTTGTGAGTAGATAGGGTGCACTTGTGTCACGACCAACCTCGGCCCGTGGATCGTGCCTTACCCTGCACCCTAGTGATACAACATCGAGAAAACCAGCAGAAATAAAAACTTAAACATTTAAATAGATATGGATAAAGGAAAATAGGCCAACCAAAACGGTTGCCTTTCAGTATATATAAATATAACGACATTTTGAACAGTTACAATCCTTACAACCCTGCCCACAACAAGATTCTGCACTTAAGATTTTTACAACAACTATGACGGACAGTGGCCCCGCCATACCACGAATGTACAAGAACCTACTGCACTGTGGTAACATACCAAAGATAAGCCTCAAGGAACTGAGCTTCCCAAGACGTGAAAGGTGATCCTAAAAGCGGATCGACACTGATGTACTCTACCGCTGCAGATGAACGCAGCTTCAAGGAGGTCAAGACAACAGTACCAAGTATGTGAAATCAGAAAATATCAGAAATGAAATCATAGCGATCTATATAAAGCAGAGACATGTATGATAACCAACTACAAGACACCACGTATAAACAAATATATCAAGTCGTGACTCACGCCTCCAAATCATCACTGTGTCTGGAATTCCTTCCTCACCGCCAGCCTATGATATAACAACACCAAGGAGTATATGTGAACACCGTGTCTTACTCGTGTCAATAAAACCGTGACGGCAAGTATAACTACGAGATCCGACCGTATCAAAGAATATCAGACAACCATATCACGGCCGACACGTGGCAAGTGCAATAGCCTCCACCAGCCTCCACCGCGCCAATGAATGACGGGGCAAGTGAATCGCTATGCACCGATCACAACCGTAAGTCACGGCTCCATCCAAATACCGACTAAGGTCGACACGTGGCGGTGTGCAATAACCTATACCAGATCCACTCGCCACGAGCCGACGGGGCAAGTAAACAGCTACGCACCCGATCACAACCGTAAGTCACGATACTTCACCGCTAAGGCGACACGCGTGCAATAACCTATACCAGATCCACCTGCGTCACGTAGCTGACGGGGTCAAGTAAAATAGGCTACGCACCCGATCACAACCGTAAGTCACAATACTTCGCCATAAATAACCATAATGGTCACATGTCCACATCATCGGTGTAGACATGCCCCTGTAATAATAATAATGGACGCGCACTGCGGAATCTTCCACACCGCCAGAAGTCCAAGTAAGTTCTCAACAAGTCAACCGGCCCTCCATCGAGAGACGCGGTAGAATAGAAACACAATTCTTGCATAACAAAGACTATCTCAATAAGCATAGGCAAGTTACACAACAACAAGCGTAGGCAAGTTATACACAACTCAAGTACTTTCCTTTTAAGTCAAAATCCGGGTGTTAACCCTAAAGTACTACGTACGTTAAATTCCTTTTTTAAAGAGATCCATTCCTTTTATAAAAAGTCACCCGATACCCGTAGTATAAAATAGAGTGACTCACATTTTTAGGTAAACCAAAACACTTTCCTTTTCAACCACATTCTTTTCCCTAAGGTTCCAGTTTGCCTAATTTCAATTACTCAAGGCTCTTTATTTTAGAAAAGTTTCATAGTTCAATGTCTTAATCTCTTTTAAAACATTTGAGTGACATATGCCTTATATGAGTGTAGGTTATTCTTATTCATAATCTATCTTATTAAGCAGCCATGATCTAGGAAATGTAATATCATTTTGTCTCATCTTAGTTTCTATGCAGATGGAGGTTTCTACTGGTTTTAATAATACTTCATTATTCATTACATTTTCCTTTATTAACGCTGCCGTGGTTTGTCGATACTCATTCTGATTTCCGAAATCAGTAAAACATTATTCCTTTTTTAAAACCAAGTACCCATTACTCACGAATGAGGTTTCACATTGTTAACAAACTTCATATCAATACAATTAAGTCAAGTCTCTTATCTTTTAAGATTAAGTCTCTTAACTTCTAAAAATCAGTAAACCATTCTTTTTATCTCTCTTAAGACGTTATACCTAACTTCCCATAAAGCTAGTATAACTCTTTATGTTTTCAAAACCAAGTATTACTCTTCTTTCAAAAAGGTTCCTTAATTCTTTTGAAATACTTTAAGACTCTTTATTATTCAGGCTTAAGTCAAAAGACATTGCCGTAACGCTACATTCGATTAACACCGCACGCCTACCGTACTATATCTATATTCCTTTTAAAATATTTCAAGGTTCTTATTATTCAGCTTAAGTCAAAAGACATTGTCAGACAACTATATTCGATTAGCACACGACATCTACCATATAATATATACATATTATTCGTGCTTAAGTCAAAGACATTGCCACACGCACGCCTACCGCATACTATATGTATTCTTTTAAAATACTTCATGCTCAAGAGTATAGGAAGAATCACATATCTCGCGACGATTATCGACTATAAGCAAAACGCCCACGCTATAACCCGGCTAGCCTTGTCCACCTTCTAAGTAGCACATGCTACTTGCGTAACATTCAACCAATAAAGGTTATCAGTATCAGAATGTCACACTCAAACCGCCCGCGATCGTGCCTTACCCCGCACCCTAGTGATACAACATCGAGAAAATCAACTAACATACAACATGAACATGAAATAAGAGATAATATAAATAAACCGCCAACCAAAGCAGCTTGCCTTCGTATATACATAACAACCCGAATAGCTTATCCTTTACAAACCCCGCCACAACAAAGCATGCACTTCTAAGAGAATAACAACCTATGACGACAGGGCTTCGCCATACCCCGAATGTACAAGAACCTACAACTCAGTGGAAACCTACCAAAGATAAGCTCCAAGGAACTGAGCTTCCCAAAACGCTAAACGTGATCCTACAAGCGGGATCGACAAATTAACGTACTTTCTACCGCGGATTTAACGCACTTCAAGGAGGTCGAGCAACAGTACCAAGTATGTGAAATCAGAATATCGTAGCTTAAATCATAATATCATATAAAGTAGAGATGTATGATAACCAAAATACAATACGCAACATAAAAGTTAGCCAAGTCGTGGACTCACGCCTCAAAGTCACCACTCAAATATAACTATGGGTCTCACGCCCACCACATCCATCATGTTCGCATCATGGCCACATGCCCTAATCGTCAGACGGTAGACATGTCCATGATGCAACAATAATAACAAGCGCCGCACGCCACATGCCCGCCGGACATCAGACGGTGTAGACATGCCCATGTAACCTCAATAACAATATATCCGGGTGGTCAACCCCGCCGCATGGCCACATGCCCCGGAATCAGACGGCAGGTACACGCCCATGTTGCGCAATAACCATATATCGTAATCAACCCGGCCGCACGGCCGCATGCCCTAATACTACATCGGCAGAGACATGTCCATGTGACATCAACAACAAGACAGTAAACAAAATGGAAACATACCCGTCGAATTCTCCATCACCGCCAAAGACGCTCCAAGTAAGTTCTCAACAAGTCAACCGCCTCTATCGAGACGCAGAATACGTAAATACCACACTTGCACAACAAAGGCTATCATCACAAGCATAGGCAAGTTTCACAACAACAAGCATAGGCAAGTTTCACAACAACAAGCATAGGCAAGTTTCACACAACTCATAGTACTTTCATTTTATGCCAAAGTCCGGTTTTCAACCCCAAAATACTACATACGTTAAGTTCTTTTAAAAGAGATCCATTACTTTTATAAACGCCACCCGATACCCGTAGTATTAGAATGACCAACCCACATTCCTTTTCAAAATCAAGTAACAACATTCTTTCCTAAGTTCCAGCTTTGCCTAGTTTCAATTACTCAAGCTTCTCATTTTCAAATGGTTTCATAGTTCCCAAACTTAATCACTGATTCCTTTTAGAACAATCGAGTAATATATGTCTCACGCGAGAGTAGGTTATTCTTGTTTACAACATTCTTATTACGTGACCATGATCTAGAAAATGTAATATCATTTTGTCTCATCTTAGTTTCTATGCATGGAGGTTTCATCGGTTTTAATACGATACATCATTATTCAATACATTTTCCTTTATTAACGCCGCAGTTGGTCTGTCGATACACATTCGATTTCCAAAATCGTGAAACATTATCCCTTTAAATAAAACCAAGTACTCATTACTCACGAATGAGGTTTCACACAAACATTCACATTAAAACAAATAAGTTAAGTCTCTTATCTCATAAGATCAAGTCTCTTAACTTCTAACATCAAGAAACCATTTTCTTTACCTTTCTTAAGACATTATACCTAACTCCCATAAAGCTAGTATAACTCTTTTAAAACCTTTAAAACCAAGTGTTACTCTCCCTTCAAAACGATTTATAAATCTTTTGAAATACATCAAGTTCTTTATTATAACTAGCCAGTTATAATTCACATCAGTTACCTTTTAAAACCACAAAGTATTTTCTTACCTACATAAAGCTGTTATAACCAACTTCCCATAAAGCCGTTATAACACTTTATGTTTTACAACAATCAAATACAATTAACACATGTACGCTTCACCGCACTACATAGTTCACACATATCATGCTAGAAGAGATAGGAAGAGGTTCACATACCTCGCGACGATTTAACGACAATAAGCAAAATGCTCCAAGTACTACAACCTTGCTAGCCCTTTCCACTCCTCGAGTAGAATACGCTACTCTTAGTACTTTCACCTATAAAGGTCACAAACATCTATTAACCCCAAAACACAAGTTTCTATCTTTCTACAGAAAATTCGCAAAGACTCTCCCCGCAACAGCGTAAATCTCCTCCTCTATCGAGGCCGGCTATCAAGCCAACCAGGGGGGGTTAACACATCTAACCGGACGAGTACAATTCTACCACACAATAATGCTACACAAGTCTACTGTATTACAGTCCTATGTAAATACAGTTCAGTTCAGTTCTTCAGGCTTAAGTCAAAAGACATTGCCACAATCCAATGTTTAGTTCTATATATAACATACTTCAACTATATAATCAACAACAGGTAAACTCCAATTACAATAGGGGGACAAGATTATTTACCTCGATAAGCCCAAAATTATCCGAGATAAAAGTCGATCCTGAGAAAGGTTTAGCTCCTACTCCGAGTGCTCCAATCCGCTCCAAACAACCCTTAGAAGTTCTAACCAACTTCTACTCAAATCCTTCAAGTAAGAATGAAGATTTCAGTGGTTTGGTTTGAGACTAAAGGACAAAAGGTAGTATTTCTGACTCTACGATAGAGGTATCTTTGGAAAACTACAAGGTATAAGGCTAAGGTATTTTGGGCATTATAACAATACTGGAGGAGTATTTCAATACCACAGGGGTACCACACGAGAACAACACCCCAAGGGAGGGGTTCTCGGCCAAGGCTCTCAAAGGGAGGGTTTCGCCAAAGGCCAATTTCTGGGGAGAGTGGCTCTTGGACGAGAGTCAACAAGAGGGAGGAGGGTTTCTCAAGACTTAGGCAAGTGAAGAGTGGATGAAGAAGTCTTCAAAGAGAGTGGTATTTATAGCAAACCAAAGCCAACCAATGGCCAAGATCAAGCCATGTGCAAGGCAAGTGTAAGGCCAAGATCAAGCCAAGTGCACCCACAAAACACTCCACAAAACACTCCACAAAACAAGCCACAAAACAAGGCACAAAAAGAGGAGCCAATCGCCAAGGCCAACCAAGGCTCTTGGACGCCCAAATCGTCCAAGCCAATCCATTTGCTTCCAATGCAGGTGACACACGCCACCCTCCCGCTGGTCCAAAATGTTTCACACCCTAAAAATCCGCAAAAATTATAAATGACATAGCCGAATTTTCTACGAAAGTCAGGGAAACGCTTCGTCGTAAAACGACTTAATCGCACTGTGCTCAAATTTCAATCCAATGCCTACCTTAAGGCTCAAATTTTCACGCACGCCCCACGCACATACTGGAAATACGGTATAACATTCTCCTCTCCTTAGAAACATTCGTCCCGAATGTTCCTTCTCAAGTCTCAACACAAACACGCGCTAGTATAGCCTTCATCGCTATACGCACGAAACGATCATGCCACACCCGCCATAAAAATAACAAACGCACCAATACTTAAACCCAAGTCAACGAGGAAACACCTCTAATCATCAAAAACCCCTTACGAGGTCTAAAATATACCCTTCGCACCTACATTTCACAAAAGAAACGATCACACACGCTCACTTCTCCCTATCTCGACGCACTTTCTCAACACTCGAGCTCTTTCTAGTATCCGTACTCACACTTCCGCCAACGCTTGCTTTCCAACCCTCGAGTTACTACCTCCAAACTTGGTCATCTTACTACCCTCGATTTCCTCTAAGGCCATTCTCGCCTTCACGAACCGATTCTCGTCGAACGATCCACGAACTCATACGACGGTCATCTAAACTGGGCCTAGCACCTCGTGACTCGCCACCGCGACCACCCGAGCTGACCCTTCCTCGAACGGACGCGGTTGGCCCGCAACATGGCCCCAACTCGACCCACCGTAGCGCCAACTTCCGCCTCCGACACGAATACATCATGGAAGCTTACCACCTCCATCTCACACTAACCAGATTTTTAAATCACACTATAGCACAAAGCTATCCGAACATAACACTTAACACATCATTAACATCAATACATACAAGTATCTACTGTGGTTAAGGATATACCAAAACTAGGCGGTTCAAGGACCGCTAAAATCGGAACTTCCACCGCGACTCTACCGTGGCCCGCAATCGCCTAGTAGTCTGTGCTATCCTACCGCCACATTTCGGTCGGACACTTCGCCATATGGCCCGTTGGCCGCAAGAATAACAAGCTCTCGTACTACGACACTTCCCAAATGCGTCTACCACATCGACCACACCGAGGTAGGGTGATCGTGATCCGCCAACACCCTACTTCCCGAACATTCAAACTCGGGAGCCCCGACCGCTTCCTGAATATCCTGCGGTCCCGGCGTCGCGGAGGACCACTGCAATGGCGGAGGTACATAACTAGTTCGGCCGAGGCGGTCCGCCTCGAAAGTCGCCAAAATATCCGCCTCTTGGCCTTCTTCTCGAAAGCGGTCCACCTGCCGATCTTCGCGCCTCGCACCCAAGTACGAGCACGAACGCGGCAATGCCCATGCCCACCAAGAGAAACACCCGCACAAGACTCGCCATATAATCATCTAGCCCGCGACGTAGCGATGCACCCTATCTTCCATATTCGCAACTAGCGCAGTGGACATATCGAGCCAAAGAATCGAACTCGACATTGTACTCACGACGGTCGCCTCTCGCCTCAAGAATAAAAACTGTTTACCGCGTGCTCTCATCTGCGAGGCAAGAAGTGCGTGAGAAAAGCCCGAAAACTCATCCCATACCGCTGGAGGTGCATGCTCTCCCGAAAGCTCCCACGAATCAAACCAATCGATCGCGGTATCACGCAGCCGACGCGAACCAAGGTCACAGACTCGGTCTCAAGCCTTGATCACCCGTGACGATCCTTCAGAATCGACGGATGAACTCCTGCGATCATCCTCGAGCCTCGACCCATAAAACTCGCGGGCTACAACTCGTAAAGTCCCGTAGCCTCAAACTATTCGCTTCGTGCACTACAAAGTGCCTGAATCGAACCGCCGCATCCACTGCCTCATATTCGCCACAACCTCGCCAAAATCGCCATCTCTTGTGACCCATCTCCCGCCTGCATCGCGGATCGAGGCTCGTATCAGTAGTCTCAGCAGCCCATCGCCGCGCTCTAAACTCACTGGTCGGGCGCCGCAAAACTCGCCGTCAAGCACTACTCGTATCGATCGCTCGCGCCGCATTCTCTCAATCCCACTAGCAGCCTCTCGGCCGCTTTGCCTTCCGGGCCTGGTTGCTTTCGCAGGCATAATCGTAAAACGAAACACGTCAGGGGTCCAACTTATAACACGCCTTCTAAGGCACGATCTCGTAATGAGAAGAATAGAAACCAATCCTAAATGTCCTATAGCCTCCTGATTATAGATGTGGTGCACAACACACCGATAATCAAGACTCTACTAGACACGGTGCAGACACTTTCCGAGGACTAATCGCTTCGATACCACTATGTCACACCCGAAATCCGCCCGTGATCGTGCCTTATGTAACGACTGCTCGGGTTCGCCATCGTGCCTTACCCGCACCCTAGTGATACAACATCGAGAAAATCAGCGAAATAAAACATGAACATGAAATAAGAGATAAGATAATAGAACAGTGTCAACCAAACGGTTACCTTCCAATGATATATATATAAACAACTTTTTCAAAACGAAGCTTTAATCCCTTTACAAAACCCCGCCACACAAAGGCTGCACTTAAGATTTACAACAACTATGACGGACAGTGGCCCCGCCATACCCCGAATGTACAAGAACCTACAACTCGTGGAACACATACCAAAAGATAAGCCTCCGAGAAACGGAGCTTCCCAACACGCCGAATGTGATCCTATGCGGGATCGATAAATGACGATTTTACTCGCGCAGATGAACGCACCCGGGCGAGGTCGATAACAGTACCAAGTATGTGAAATCAGAAATATCAGAATCGAAATCATAATAGTCTATATAAAGCAGAGACATGTATGATAACCAAACTACGATTCACAACATAAAAGCATGCGAAGTCGAGTGGAATACATTCTGAATGAACCGTAGTCAAGTGAAATACATTCCCGATGTACTGGCCGTCAAGTGAAATACATTCCCGTGAACCGGTAATCAAGTGAGATACATTCCTGATAAACCGGCCGTCAAGTGAAATACATTCGGGTGAACGGTAATCAAGTGAGATACATTCCTGATGAACCTGGCCGCTTGAAATACATTCCCGTGAACCGGTAATCAAGTGAACACGATTTGCACCACAAGGCTATCACACGAACATGGTCAAGTTTCACAACAACAAGCATAGGCAAGTTTCACAACAACAAGCATAGGCAAGTTTCACAACAACAAGCATAGCAAGTTTCACACAACTCAAAGTACTTTCATTTTATGCCAAAGTCGGGTTTTTAACCCCAAAGTACTACATACGTTAAGTCCTTTTAAAAGAGATACATTCATTTTATAAATGTCACCCGATACGTGGTATGAAACTAGAGTGATTCACATTATTAAGTAAACGTAACACTTTCTTTTAAACTCAAGTACCAACATTCTTTCCTAAAGTTCGGTTTGCCTAATTACAAAGGCTCAAGTTCCTCATTTTAGAAAAGGTTTCGTAGTTCATAGTTTTAATCCTTTAAAACATAATTCTCCTTTAAACGCTTTTGAGAAACATATGTCCTATATGTGAGTAGGTTATTCTTATTTATAATCAATATTATTAAGCACATGATCTAGGAAATGTAATATCATTTTGTCTCATCTTAGCTTCTATGCAGATGGAGGTTTCACCGGTTTTAATACGATACATCATTATTCAATACATTTTCCTTTATTAACGCCGCAGTGGTTTGTCGATACACATTCCGATTCAAATCAAGAAACATTATCCCTTTAAATAAAACCAAGTACTCATTACTCACGAATGAGGTTTCACATAAACATCCACATTAAAACAAATAAGTTAAGTCTCCTATCTTATAAGATCAAGTCTCTTAACTTCTAACATCAAGAAACCATTTTCTTTACCTCTTAAGACATTATACCTAACTCCCCATAAAGCTAGTATAACTCTTTTTAAAACCTTTAAAACCAAGTGTTACTCTTTCTTTCAAAACGATTCACAAATCTTTTGAAATACTTCAACTTCTTCATTAACACATAACAAGCTTCTGCTATAACCAAATCCGCTACCTTTGAAAACCACAACCCATTTTCTAACCTACATAAAGTCGTTATAACCAACTTCCCATAAAGCCGTTATAACACTTTATGTTTTAAAACAATCAAACACGCTTAACACACGTACGTCACCGCACTACATAGTTCACACATATCATGCTAGAAGAGATAGGAAGAGGTTCACATACCTCGCGACGAGTATCGACTATTAGCAAAATGCTCCAAGTACTTCAAACCGTCGGCTACTCCTTAAGCCACGTAGATCGCGCCACGCATAGTATTTCCACCTATAAGGCCACAAGGCGCTTATTAACAATTAGGTCTCTTCAGAACATTCTACGAAAATTCGAAGACTCTCCGCAACTTAATCTCCTCCTCATCGAGGCCGCCATCAAGCCAACCGGTGGGTTATACATCTAACCCTAATCTGTACAATTCTACTCCACGGCACTACTACACAAGTCTCGTAATACACCCTATGTAATTACAGTCAAGATTCTTCTTAAATTCAGCTTAAGTCGCAAAGACATCGCGAAGTATTATTCAAAGCTTAAGTCAAAAGACATTGCCGATAACTACGCTCGCTTCTATATATAGTATACTACAACTATATATTCAACACTTATGTAATTTCCAATTACAATAGGGACAAGATATTTACCTCGATAAGCCCAAAATTATCCGAGTTTAATGTCGCTTCCCGAGCAAGGTTTAGCTCCTCCTCCGAGTGCTCCAATCCGCTCCAACCAACCCTTAGAAGTTCTAACCACTTTCTCTTAAGTACTTCAAACAACAATGAAGATTTCCTTAGGGTTTCGTTTAGTGGCTAAAGGAAAGTATAATGGTATTTTCTGGCTTTTATAAGTGTAACTCGGGAATACTACAAGGTATTTGGGCCAAGGTATTTGACATAATAACAATACTAGAGAGTATTTCTACACCACAAAGGGGTATTATACGAAAGCAACTAGGCTAGTGGGTACCCTGGCTAGTGGCACCACAAAGGGGGAGGGTTTCGCCAAGGCCTTCTCAAAGTGGGAGGGCTTTTGACGATTTCAAGACAAGAGGAGGAGTATTTGAGACTTAGATAGATTGCTCAATTTTTGATGAAGAAAGTTCATCAACTAGAGGGTATTTATAGGTCGAGGATGGCCAACCAAAGGCCAAGATCAATCCACGTGTTAGGCAAGTGTAGGGCTAGGATTTACTACACACAAATATCCTACCAACTCTCGACTTTAGCCAAGGCACCAAAAACGTGCTTCACTTGTCCATTTCGTCCCATTTGACGATTTCGCCACCAATTGGAGGGTGCCAAGTGTCGCCTCCCGTTGGTCCAAAATGTTTCGCCTCGGAAAAATCCGCAAAAATATAAATGGCATAGCCGAAATTCCCTACGAAAGTCGTGGAAACGCTTTCGCCGAAAAACGACTCTAAACGGGTGTTGTGAACAAATAATTTTCGGCCCTTCACTTTAAAGCACGAACTTTTCTACGTACGTCCTTGCGTACATACTCTGGAAATACGGGGTATAACACCTTACCCCGGGCACCCTAGTGATACAACATCAGAGAAAATCAGCGGAACATACAACATGAACATGAAATAAGAGATAATATAAATAAACCGGCCAACCAAAACAGTTGCCTTCTGCATATACATAAAAACCCGAATGCTTATCCTTTTACAAACCCCGCCACAATAAAGGCTACAAACCTCTAAGAGAATAACAACCTATGACGACAGGCTTCGCCATACCCCGAATGTACAAGAACCTACAACTCGTGGAAACCTACCAAAGATAAGCCTCAAGGAACGGAGCTTCCCAAAACGTCAAACGTGATCCTACTGCGGATCGACAACCAATGTATTTCTACCGCGCAGATGAACGCACTCAAGGAGGTCGCATAACAACAGTACCAAGTGTGAAATCAGAATATCGCAGCTTAAATCATAATACCATATAAAGTGAGATGTGTATGATAACCAAAATACAAGACGCAACATAAAAGCAATCAAGTCGTGGACTCACGCCTCAAAGTCACCACTAAATATAACTACGGGTCTCACGCCCACCACATCCATCATGTTCGCATCATGGCCACATGCCGAATATCAGACGGTAGACATGTCCATGATGCAACACACAATAAGGCCGCACGGCCACATGCCCCGGACATCGTGACGGTAGACATGCCCATGTAACCTCAATAACAATATACTGGTGGTCAACCCCGCCGCACGGCCACATGCCCCGGACATCAGACGGTGTAGACATCGCCCATGTTGCGAATAACCATATATCGGTAATCAACCCGCCGCACGGCCGCATGCCCCTGGAATCGTGACGGTGTAGACACGCCCACGTGACATCAACAACAAGACAGAATCAAAATGGAAACATACCCGTGGAATTCTCCATCACCGCCAAAGACGCTCCAAGTAAGTTCTCAACAAGTCAACCTACTCTATCGAGAGACGCCAGAATACGTAAATACCACACTTGCACAACAAAGGCTATCATCACAAGCATAGGCAAGTTTCACAACAACAAGCTTAGGCAAGTTTCACAAGTACAAGCATAGGCAAGTGTCACACAACTCATAGTACTTTCATTTTATGCCAAAGTCCGGTTTTTCAACCCAAATATACTACATACGTTAAGTTCTTTTAAAAGAGATCCATTACTTTTATAAACGCCACCCGATACCGTAGTATTAGAATGACCAACCCACATTCCTTTTCAAAATCAAGTAACAACATTCTTTTCCTAAGTTCCAGCTTTGCCTAGTTTCAATTACTCAAGCTTCTCATTTTCAAATGGTTTCATAGTTCCCAAACTTAATCACTGATTCCTTTTAGAACAATCGAGTAATATATGTCTCACGCGAGAGTAGGTTATTCTTGTTTACAACATTCTTATTACAAAGAATCCATGATCTAGAAAATGTAATATCATTTTGTCTCATCTTAGTTTCTATGCAGATGAGGTTTCTACCGGTTTTAATACGATACATCATTATTCAATACATTTTCCTTTATTAACGCCGCAGTTGGTCCTGTCGATACACATTCTCGATTTCCAAAATCAAGAAACATTATCCCTTTAAATAAAACCAAGTACTCATTACTCACGAATGAGGTTTCACACAAACATTCACATTAAAACAAATAAGTTAAGTCTCTTATCTCATAAGATCAAGTCTCTTAACTTCTAACATCAAGAAACCATTTTCTTTACCTTTCTTAAGACATTATACCTAACTCCCATAAAGCTAGTATAACTCTTTTTAAAACCTTTAAAACCAAGTGTTACTCTCTTCAAAACGATTTATAAATCTTTTGAAATACATCAAGTTCTTTATTATAACTAGCCGCTTATAATTCACATCGCTTACCTTTTAAAACCACAAAGTATTTTCTTAC
The DNA here is from genome assembly GCA_029844215.1 of Przewalskia tangutica. NCBI lineage: Eukaryota > Viridiplantae > Streptophyta > Magnoliopsida > Solanales > Solanaceae > Przewalskia > Przewalskia tangutica. Next base: position 76,431,654 of record CM056727.1, read on the forward strand.
CTACATAAAGTCGTTATAACCAACTTCCCATAAAGCCGTTATAACACTTTATGTTTTACAACAATCAAATACAATTAACACACGACGTCACCGTACTACATAGTTCACACATATCATGCTAGAAGAGATAGGAAGAGGTTCACATACCTCGCGACGATTTAACGACAATAAGCAAAATGCTCCAAGTACTACAACCTTGCTAGCCCTTTCCACTCCTCGAGTGTAATACGCTACTCTTAGTACTTTCACCTATAAAGGTCACAAACATCTATTAACCCCAAAACACAAGTTTCTATCTTTCTACGTAAAATTCGCAAAAGACTCTCCCGCAACAACAGAATCTCCTCTCTATCGAGGCCGGCCATCAAGCCAACCAGTGGGTTAACACATCTAACCTGACGAGTACAATTCTACCACACAATAATGCTACACAAGTTCATCAGACATACCCCATGTAAATACAGTCAGCTTCTTCAGCTTAAGTCAAAAGACATTGCCACAATCCAATGTTTAGTTCTATATATAGCATACTTCAACTATATAATCAACAATGTAAACTCCAATTACAATAGGGACAAGATTATTTACCTCGATAAGCCCAAAATTATCCGAGATAAAAGTCGATCCCGAGCAAGGTTTAGCTCCTACTCCGAGTGCTCCAACTGGCCCAAACAACCCTTAGAAGTTCTAACTAACTTCTACTCAAATCCTTCAACTAACAATGAAGATTTCCTTAGGGTTTCGGTTTGAGACTAAAGGACAAAAGGTAGTATTTCCTGACTCACGATGAGGTATCTTTGGAAAACTACAAGGTATAAGGCTAAGGTATTTTGGGCATTATAACAATACTGAGGAGTATTTCAATACCACAAAGTGGTACCACACGAGAACAACACCCTAAGGGAGTGGGGTTCTCGCCAAGGCTCTCAAAGGGGGAGGGTTTCGCCAAAGGCCAATTTCATGGAGAGGGCTCTTGGACGAGAGTCAACAAGAGGAGGAGGGGTTTCTCAAGACTTAGGCAAGTGAAGAGTGGATGAAGAAGTCTTCAAAGAGAGGGTATTTATAGCAAAACCAAAAGCCAACCAATGGCCAAGATCAAGCCATGTGCAAGGCAAGTGTAAGGCCAAGATCAAGCCAAGTGCACCCACAAAACACTCCACAAAACACTCCACAAAACAAGCCACAAACAAGGCACAAAAGAGGAGCCAATCGCCAAGGCCAACCAAGGCTCTGACGCCCAAATCGCCCAAGCCAATCCATTTGTTTCAATGCGGTGACACACGCCACCCTCCCGCTGGTCCAAAATGTTTCGCCACCCGAAAAATCCGCAAAAATTATAAATGACATAGCCGAATTTTCTACGAAAGTCAGGAAACGCTTCGCCGTAAAAACGACTTAATCGCACTTGTGCCCAAATTTCAATCCAATGCCTACCTTAAGGCTCAAATTTTCTACGCACGCCCCACGCACATACTGAAATACGGTATAACATTCTCCTCCTTAGAAACATTCGTCCCGAATGTTCCTTCTCAAGTCTCAACACAAACATGCGCTTAGTATAGCCTTCATCGCTATACGCACGAAACGATCATGCCACACCGCCATAAAAATAACAAACGCACCAATACTTAAACCCAAGTCAACGAGGAAACACCTCTAATCATCAAAACCTCACCCGAGGTCTAAAATATACTCCTTCGCACCTACATTTCACAAAAGAAACGATCACACACGCTCACTTCTCCCTATCTCGACGCACTTTTCTCGAACACTCGAGCTCTTTCTAGTATCCGCACTACACTCCGCAACGCTTCGTTTCCAACCCTCGAGTTACTACCTCCAAACTTGGTCATCTTACTACCTCGATTTCTAAGGCCATTCTCGCCTTCACGAATCGATTCTCGTCGAACGATCCACGAACTCATACGACGGTCATCTAAACTGGGCCTAGCACCCTCGTGACTTCGCCACCGGGCGACCACCTGCAGCTGACCCTTCCTCGAACGGACGCTGGTTGGCCCGCAACATGGCCCCAACCCGACCCACCGTAGCGCCAACTTCCGCCTCCTCGACACGGAACACATCATAAGCTACCACCTCCATCTCACACTAACCAGATTTTTAAATCACACTATAGCACAAAGCTATCCGAACATAACACTTAACACATCATTAACATCAATACATACAAGTATCTGCTGGTTAAGGATATACTCAAACTAGGCGGTTCAAGGACCGCTAAAATCGAACTTCCACCGCGACTTACCGTGGGCCCGCAAATCGCCTAAAGTTCAGGCTATCCTACCGCTACTCGCCTGGACAGCTTCGCCATATGGCCCCGCTGGCCGCAAGAATAACAAGCTCCTCGTACTACGACACTTCAAATGCGGTCTACTACATCGACCACACCGAGGTAGGGGTGATCGATCCGCCAACACCCCTACTCCTCGAACATTCAAACCCGGGAGCCCCGACCGCTTCGAATATCCTGGTGGTCCCGGCGTCGCGGAGGACCACTCGCAATGGCGGAGGTACATAACTAGTTCGGCCGAGGCGGTCCGCCGAAGTCGCTAAAATATCCGCCGCCTTCGCCTTCTTCTCGAAAGCCGTCCACCTGCCGACCGCGCCTCGCACTCAAGTGCATACGAGCTCGAACGCGGCAATGCCCATGCCCTACAAGAGAAACACCCGCACAAGACTCGCCATATAATCATCTAGCCCGCGACGTAGCGATGCACCCTATCTTCCATATTCGCAACTAGCGCAGGACATATCGAGCCAAAGAATCGAACTCGACATTGTACTCCGACAGCGCTTCTCTCGCCTCAAGAATAAAAATTGGCCCGCGTTCTCCTCATCTCGCGGAGGCAAGAAGCGCGTGAGAAAAGCCCCAAAACTCATCCCATACCGGAGGTGCATGCTCTCCCGAAAGCTCCACGAATCAAACTAATCGATCGCAGATCACGCACCGATGCGAACCGGGCGTCACAGACTCGGTCTCAAGCCTTGATCACCCGCACGATCCTTCAGAATCGACGGATGAACTCCTCGCGGATCATCCTCGTGCCTCGACCCATAAAACTCAAGTGCTACAACTCGTAAAGTCCCGTAGCCTCAAACTATTCGCTTCGCGCACCACAAAGCTGAACTGAACCGCCGATCCACTGCTCTCATATCGCCACAACTCGCCAAAAATCGCCATCTCTCGTGACCCATCTCTCGCCTGCATCGCGGATCGAGGCTCGTGTATCAGAGTCTCAGCAGCCATCGCCGCGCTTAAACTCGCAGCCGGGCGGCGCAAAACTCGCCGTCAAGCACTACTCGTATCGACGCTCGCGCTCGCATTCTCAATCCCACTAGCAGCCTCTACGCTTTGCCCTTCGGGCCCCGTTGCCTTCGCAGAGGCATAATCGTAAAACGAAACACGCCGAGGGGTCCAACTTATAACATGCCTCTAAGGCACGATCTCGTAATGAGAAGAATAGAAACCAATCCTAAATGTCCTATAGCCTCCTGACATAGACGTGGTGCACAACACACCGATAATCAAGACTTACTAGACACGGTCAGACACTTTCCGAGGACTAATCGCCTCGATACCACTATGTCACACCCCAAATCCGGCCCGTGATCGTGCCTTACCCCGCACCCTAGTGATACAACATCGAGAAAATCAGCGAACATACAACATGAACATGAAATAAGAGATAATATAAATAAACCGCCAACCAAAATAGCTTTTCTCAGATATACATAAAAACCCAACAGCTTATCCTTTACAAACCCCGCCACAACAAAGGCTACAAACCTCTAAGAGAGAATAACAACCTATGACGGACAGTGGCTCCGCCATACCCCGAATGTACAAGAACCTACAACTCAGTGGAAACCTACTAAAGATAAGCCTCCAAGGAACGGAGCTTCCCAAAACGTCAAACGTGATCCTCAAGCGGATCGACAACCAATGTATTTCTACCGCGCAGATGAACGCAGCCCCGGGCGAGGTCGCATAACAGTACCAAGTATGTGAAATCAGAATATCGCAGCTTAAATCATAATACTATATAAAGTAGAGACAGTATGATAACCAAAATACAAGACGCAACATAAAAGCAATCAAGTCGTGGACTCACGCCTCAAAGTCACCACTCAAATATAACTACGGGTCTCACGCCCACCACATCCATCATGTTCGCATCATGGCCACATGCCCTGGACATCGTGACGGTGTAGACATGTCCATGATGCAACACATAACAAGCGCCGCATGGCCACACGCCCCGGACATCAGACGGCAGACATGCCCATGTAACCTCAATAACAATATATCGGTGGTCAACCCCGCCGCACGCCACATGCCCCGGACATCAGACGGTAGACACGCCCATGTTGCGCAATAACCATATATCGGTAATCAACCCGCCGCACGGCCGCATGCCCTAATATCAGACGGCAGATACGCCCACGTGACATCAACAACAAGATGTAAATCAAAATGGAAACATACCCGGAATTCTCCATCACCGCCAAAGACGCTCCAAGTAAGTTCTCAATAAGTCAACCGCCTCTATCGAGACGCCAGAATACGTAAATACCACACTTGCACAACAAAGGCTATCATCACAAGCATAGGCAAGTTTCACAACAACAAGCATAGGCAAGTTTCACAACAACAAGCATAGGCAAGTTTCACACAACTCATAGTACTTTCATTTTATGACAAAGTCCGGTTTTCAACCCCAAAATACTACATACGTTAAGTTCTTTTAAAAGAGATCCATTACTTTTATAAACGTCACCCGATACCCGTAGTATTAGAATGACCAACCCACATTCCTTTTCAAAATCAAGTAACAACATTCTTTTCCTAAGTTCCAGTTTTCCTAGTTTCAATTACTCAAGCTTCTCATTTTCAAATGGTTTCATAGTTCCCAAACTTAATCACTGATTCCTTTTAGAACAATCGAGTAATATATGTCTCACGCGAGAGTAGGTTATTCTTGTTTACAACATTCTTATTACAAATGCATGATCTAGAAAATGTAATATCATTTTGTCTCATCTTAGTTTCTATGCAGATGGAGGTTTCTATGGTTTTAATACGATACATCATTATTCAATACATTTTCCTTTATTAACGCTGCAGTGGTCTGTCGATACACATTCTGATTTCCAAAATCAGTAAAAACATTATCCCTTTAAATAAAACCAAGTACTCATTACTCACGAATGAGGTTTCACACAAACATTCACATTAAAACAAATAAGTTAAGTCTCATATCTCATACGATCAAGTCTCTTAACTTCTAACATCAGTAAACCATTTTCTTTACCTTTCTTAAGACATTATACCTAACTCCCCATAAATCTAGTATAACTCTTTTTAAAACCTTTAAAACCAAGTGTTACTCTCCCTTCAAAACGATTTATAAATCTTTTGAAATACATCAAGTTCTTTATTATAACTAGCCAGTTATAATTCACATCGCTTACCTTTTAAAACCACAAAGTATTTTCTTACCTACATAAAGTCATATAACCAACTTCCCATAAAGCCGTTATAACACTTTATGTTTTACAACAATCAAATACAATTAACACATGTACGTCTATCGTACTACATAGTTCACACATATCATGCTAGAAGAGATAGGAAGAGGTTCACATACCTCGCGACGATTTAACGACAATAAGCAAAATGCTCCAAGTACTACAACCTTGCTAGCCCTTTCCACTCCTCGAGTAGAATACGCTACTCTAGTACTTTCACCTATAAAGGTCACAAACGCCTATTAACCCCAAAACACAAGTTTCTATCTTTCTACGTAAAATTCGCAAAGACCTCCCCGCAACAACAGAAATCTCCTCCTCTATCGAGGCCGCCATCAAGCCAACCAGTGGGTTAACACATCTAACCTGACGAGTACAATTCTACCACACAATAATGCTACACAAGTTCATCAGACATACCCCATGTAAATACAGCTCATTCTTCAGTTTAAGTCAAAAGACATCACACAATCCAACGTTTAGTTCTATATATAGCATACTTCAACTATATAATCAACAAATGTAAACTCCAATTACAATAGGGGACAAGATTATTTACCTCGATAAGCCCAAAATTATCCGAGATAAAAGTCGATCCCGAGCAAGGTTTAGCTCCTACTGAGTGCTCCAATCCGCTCCAAACAACCCTTAGAAGTTCTAACTAACTTCTACTCAAATCCTTCAACTAACAATGAAGATTTCCTTAGGTTTTGGTTTGAGACTAAAGGACAAAAGGTAGTATTTCCTGACTCTACGATAGAGTATCTTTGGAAAACTACAAGGTATAAGGCTAAGGTATTTTGGGCATTATAACAATACTGGAGGAGTATTTCAATACCACAAAGGGGGGGGTACCACACGAGAACAACACCCTGGGAGTGGGGGTTCTCGCTAAGGCTCTCAAAGGGGAGGGTTTCGCCAAAGGCCAATTTCTGCTGGGAGAGGGCTCTTGGACGAGTCAACAAGAGGAGGGAGGGTTTCTCAAGACTTAGGCAAGTGAAGAGTGGATGAAGAAGTCTTCAAAGAGAGGGGTATTTATAGCAAAACCAAAAGCCAACCAATGGCCAAGATCAAGCCATGTGCAAGGCAAGTGTAAGGCCAAGATCAAGCCAAGTGCACCCACAAAACACTCCACAAAACACTCCACAAAACAAGCCACAAACAAGGCACAAAAGAGGAGCCAATCGCCAAGGCCAACCAAGGCTCTGACGCCCAAATCGCCCAAGCCAATCCATTTGCTTCCAATGCGAGGTGACACATGCCACCCTCCCGCTGGTCCAAAATGTTTCACACCCTAAAAATCCGCAAAAATTATAAACGACATAGCCGGAATTTTCTACGAAAGTCGGGAAACGCTTCGCCGTAAAACGACTTAATCGCACTGCGGCCCAAATTTCGAATCCAATGCCTACCTTAAGGCTCAAATTTTCTACGTACGTCCTTACGCACATACTCTGGAAATACGGGGTATAACAGTAAATACAGTCCTATGTAAGTACAGTTCAAACTTCTACTAATATTCTTCTGATGTGATTTCAATACAAGTCTATTCTGTAATATCCTTCTATTACAGTTCAATTCTTTTCTATGAATCTTATATTCATTTCAATTCAACTATAGTATGTAATTCCCAATTACAATAGAAGGACAGTAGTATTTACCTCGAGGAGCCCAAAATTATCAAAGTTAAAAGTCGATCCTGAGCAACGTTAAGCTCCTACTCCGAGTGCTCCAATCCGCTCCAAACAACCCTTAGAAGTTCTACACAACTTCTACTTAGTACTCCAACCAATTATGGAGATTTTCCTGTGGTTTCGTTTAGTGGCTAAAGGAAAGTATTCTAGTATTTTCCAAGCTTTTCAGATAGGGTACTTGGAAATACTACAAAGGTTTTGGGCTAGAGTATTTGGGCATTATAACAATACTGAGAAGTATTTCTATACCACAAAGGGGTATTATACGAAAACAATTTAGGCTGGGGTACCCCACGCCAGACACCACAAAGGGGAGGGGAGGCTCTCGCCAAGGCTCACTCAAGGGGAGACTCTGACGAACTACAAACAAGAGGGAGGGAGTATTTGAGACTAGAAAGATTGCTCAAGTTGGATGAAATAACTCTTCAACAAGGGGGGTATTTATAGGTCAAGAAATGACCAACCAATGGCCAAGATCCATTCAAGTGTAAGACAAGTGTAGGGCTAGATTTTAACCATGTGGACCTTATCCATCTACCACACCAACTTGCATAAATATCCTACCTAACCCAAGGCACAAAAACGCGCTATGTTGCCTTGCCGCCCACTTCACGCCCAATGCAGGTGACACATGTCACCCTCCCGTTGGTCCAAAATGTTCGCCTTCTGGAAAAATCCGCAAAAATAATAAACGACATAGCCGAATTTTCCCTTCGCAAGTTTAGTAAAACGCTTCGCCAAAAAACGACTCTTTCAAGCACTTGTGCCCAAATTTCAAACTTGCCAAACTTAAGGCTTCAATTTTATACGCACGCCTCACGCATATACTGAAATACGGGTATAACATTCTCCTTCCTTAGAAACATTCGTCCCGAATGTTCCTTCTCCAGACGGATAACGATGAAGTTCTTCTTAACAAGTTGCCAATGCCACACTTGCCCACAAAATAACACACGCTCTCTTCCTTCCTTACTCGTCGTGCCCTTCTCGAACACTTGAACTCTTCTAGTATACCTACCACACTTCGCCATCGCCTCAGCTTCCCAAAACTTTGAGTCACCATCGCCACGACTAACCGGCCCGTGGATCGTGCCTTACCTGCACCTCGTGATACAACATCGAGAAAATCAAATAAATAAAAACATAAACATGAAACAAGAGACATGATAAATAAACAAAGCAACCAAAACAAATTTTCAGATAATACATAAAAACCCAAACAGCTTATCCTTTTACAAACTCGCCACAACAAGATTACATGCACTCTAAGAAGTGATAACAACTATGACGGACAGGGCCCCGCCATACCTCGAATGTACAAGAACCCTGCACTGGTAACATACCAAAAGATAAGCCTCAAGAAACGGCTTCCTAACACGCCGAATCAGTGATCCTATGAGCGAGATCCACAACCGATGTACTTACCGCAGATTTAACGCACTTCGGGCGAGGTCAAGATAACAGTACCAAGTATGTGAAATCAAATATCAGAAATGAAATCAGCGATACTATATAAAACAGAGACATGTATGATAACCAAACTACGCTTACAACATAAAAGTAGTCATGTCAAGTCGTGACTCACGCCTCAAAGTCATCCTCACGCCCGTGGAACTCCTTTCTCACCGCCAGCCTAGGTATAAATCATGTGGAATACGTGTCTCGCCCATCCTACGGGACTCGATAAAGAACTGTGGAATACGTGTCTCGCCCATCTCACGGGACTCGATAAAGAATCGTGGAATACGTGTCTCCCATCCCACGGGACTCGATAAAGAATCGTGGAATACGTGTCTCGCCCATCCCACGGGACTCGATAAAGAATCGTGGAATACGTGTCTCGCCCATCCCACGGGACTCGATAAAGAATCATACATAACAAATCACCGCCTCCATCGAGACGCCAGAGTACGTAAATACAACACTTGCACAACAAAGGCTATCACCACAAAGATAGGCAAGTTCAACATACTCACGGACTTATATTTACAACAAAACCGGTTTTAACCCCAAAGTACTACATACATTAACTCCTTTTAAAAGATCCGCTTTTCACAAAAGTCACACGATATCCGTAGTATGAAAAATAGAGTGACTATCTTTTAAGTAAACTAAAACACTTCCCTTTGTAAAATCAAGTAACAACATTATTTTCCAAACGCTCAAGTTTGCCTAATTTCAAATGCTCAAGTCTCTTATTTTAGAAAGGTTTCATAACTTATAGTCTTAATCTCTTTTAAAACAATCGAGTAACATAAGTCTTATGTGTGAGCCGCTTATTCTTGTTTATAACAATCTTGTTACAAAGACATGATCTAGAAATGTAATACAATCTTGTCTTATCTTAGCTTCTATGCATATGGAGGTTTCTACTGGTTTTAATAACAATTAGTCAATACATTTCCTTTGTTAACGCTGCAATGGTTTGATCGATACTTATTCTCATTTCCAAATCAAGAAACATTATTCTTTAAAAGCCAAGTACTCATTACTCACGAATGAGGTTTCACAACTTTAACAAAATTCATATCAAGTCAAATAAGTTAAGTCTCTTATCTTTCAAGATCAAGTCTCTTAACTTCTACAATCAATAACTCATTCTTTACCTACATGAGTCGTTATAACTAACTTCCCATAAAGCTATTATAACACCCTATGTTTTGAACCAACCAAACTCATTTAGCACACGTACGCCTCACCGTACTACATAGTTACAAAACATCATGCTAGAAAGGATAGGAAGAGGTTCACATACCTCGCGACGATTATCGACAAAAGCAAAACGCCCAAGTACTTCAACCCGCTTCTACTCCTAAGCCAAGTAGATCACGCCACACGTAGTACTCCACTCCTAAAATGGTCATAGTACTTTTATCAAACCTTTCTCACCATTTAAGACTTATACCAATAAAATCCTCTAATTCTACGGAAAATTCGAAGACTTCCTCGCTTACTCACTTTTCCATATTTCTCCAAGGCCCGAATAACCGTAATATATATACCATATATATATATAAGGCGTAATAATTAAACAACATAAAGAAGGGGATTACACGCCCAAACGGTAACGCGGTTTACTATCACGCCTTCATAACAACAATAAGTAAAAGAAGGGGATTACGCGGCCAACCGGTAACGCGGTTTACTATCACGCCTTCATAACAACAATAAGTAAAAGGGATCACACGCCAAACTAACGCGATTGAAAAATCTTCCTTAACGTAAATGTAAATACACAATGTAAATACAAACCAAAGTAAATACGGTCCAAAGTAAATACACCCTTAAGTTGGGGTCCTGGCCAACTTTGTCCATTTTACTTATCCAATTACTCATTAGTCATCCAACTTATATTTCCATTCTTAATATAAGTTATAGTTACTTTGTTAATTACTTCTTCACAAGTAAGGCACGCTTACCATTTTAATGGCAAACGGCCAATCCTTTCTTTTAACAAGTTAACAAGATCCAACTCTTCCAAACTTTACTCCATATATTACATACTCCATAATATACTTATAATATATGTATAATGACCAAATCACAAAGAGGTTAAGATTCACTACCTCAAATAGCCCAAAATCTATCCAAGAACTTAATGTCGATCCAAGCAAGTCTTAGCTCCAAATCTTTGCGTAAAAACCACCACAAATCACCCTAAGAAGCTCCTAACCATCATCTCTTCAAGAACCAACTCAAACAAGTGAAGAACACCTAGATTTTTCCTCCAAGAGCTCTCGCCAACGTGTCTTTTTAAGGCAAGGATGTGAAATCTTTTCTAACTTTTGGTTAAGAGTCTTCCTAAAAACTAGGGAAGAACACTTAAGAGTTTAGGAATTATTGGACAAGGTTTGGTTAGGGGTGTGTTCGATTTAACAACAAGTGAAGGAGGAGAGGGAAAATATTTCTCAAGTCTCAGATTCTCTAAGTGGAAGATTTCATCAACTAAGTGCATATATAGACAACCAAGGGATAGGATGAAGGCAAGTGTGTGGTTGAGATTGGGGACAAGTGTGGGTGGGACCCACAAGCCACTTGTCTTCACAAAATATCTGCAAGACAAGGCCACTTGTCTCGCCACTTGTCTTGCTCAAATCGCCAAGCCACCTGTGGGGTGACACGTGTCGCCTCCTATTCGCCCAAAATAATTCATCTTCCAAAAATATCAATAATTGCCAATATCTCAAAAACAAAGCGGGCCCACCAAATCCGTTAATTTCTCCCGTGGGCCCCACTTGACCAATTCCGAAATAAAATTCCAAAATTCTAATATAATTCAAGAAGCCCGACACTAAACTGGGAATCCACCCCATTAACGAACCTTTTTCCTTCACAAAACCGGAAACTTTTCCGAAAAAATCACATCTTTCTTCCTTTCCATTTTTAAAGTCGATTCTCGCACGCACGCCCTCGCATACATACTCGGAACTACGGGTATAACATTCTTCCTTAGAAACATTCGCCCGAATGTTCCTTCTAAGTCTCCAAACATACAAGCGCCGATATAGTCTCCATCTGCATTTCATTTACGAAACCAAATATGCCACACATGGCCATAATATCACATACGCCAAACCCAAATCCAAACCAACGAAGTCACCTCAAATGTGTATCACAACACTACCGCTTCCACCCTTGGTCATCTTACTAGCCTCAAATTCCTTTAAGGCCATTCCCGCCTTCACGATCCGCTCGGTCGAACATATCCACGAACTCATACGATGGTCATCTAAACTGGCCTAGCACCCTCGTGACTCTACCATCCGGCGGGACCACCCAGAACGACCCCACCTAAAATCGGGCTACGGGTTGACCCGCAATCATGCCTCAACCCGACCTGTAATCGCGCCAAACCCTTGTTCCCCGATACGGAACAATCTTACTAAATCACGCCATGAAAGCTACCACTTCCATCTCACACTTTCTATGTACCCAACTTCCCCTTTACTAACCATGTCTCTAAATCACAATTTAACATAATGCTATCTCAACATAACACTTAAAATATACTCATCTTATCACATATACAAATCTCTGTAGGTTAAGGATATACCAGATCTACCGCTTCACTCTAATCATAGGCTCACTGCAGGCGCATACCGTAAGGTGATGAACTCGCCATCGACCCAGTAGTGAGTCCTCGCCGTCAGATCCTTCCTATTAGACAAGCTCGCCACATGGCCCCGATGGCCGCAGTAAAACAAGCACCGAAAAGACGACATTCCCGACGACGCCGCAGATCGTGCACATGAGGGAAACATGAACCCGATCGCTAGACCCATGTATACCGTGGAACTAAGCCTCGAGCCCCGATCAGCTCCCGAATACCCCAAACGCCCCAAGATCGAGGAGGACCACTCAGATCGCGAGGTGCATAACTAACTCGCCCGAGGCGCCCGCCGAATGTTACCAAAGGACCTGCTGCTCGCCTCTTCGCTGATCCCGGCCATTCCGCCGATCTCTCCGTGCTCACACCTGCGCATGAGCTCGCATGCGGGCAATGTCCATGCCCTACCAAGAGCTACACCCGAACAAGCCTCGCCAAGTAATCATCGAGCCCGGTGACATAGCGGTGCACTCGCCCTCCATACAAGCTACTAACGCGGAACATACCGAGCCAATGAGTCGAACTCACATTGTACTCCCGCATCGCACGCCCGGCCCGCCTCAACGCCAAAAACTGCTTACCCGCGCCCTCCTCATTCGCGAGGCAAGAAATGTGCAAGAAATGCCTCGAGAACTGCCCCCAAACTGCCGAGCGCATGCTCCTCGACGCTTCCTATGAATCAAACCACGATCGCAGATCACGCACCGACGCGAACCGGCGTCACCGACTCGGTCCGATGCCTCGATCACTTACGATCCGTCAGAATCGCTTGATGAACTCGCGATCATCCTCGTGCCTCACCCATAGAATCGCGTCGCTCGAAAGTCCCGTAGTCTCAAATCGCTCGCCGGTGAATTCATCGTACTACCGAATCGAATCGCCGTGATCCAAATTTATCCTCATATCTGCCACGACTCGCCAAGAATCGCCATCTCTTGTACTTCATCTCTCCGCTCCCGGCCGGGACCGAGGCTCGTGTATCGTGGTCTCAGCAGCCACCGCCGCGCTCTAAACTCGCTGGGCCGGGCGGCGCGCAAAACTCGCCGGCTAAGCACTGCTCGTGTATCGATCGCTCGCGCTGCACTTCTCAGATCCCACTAGCAGCCTCCTCGGCCGCCTCGCCTCCGGGCTGGGTTGCTTGCGCGAGGCATAATCGTAAAAACGAAATACGCCGAGGGTCCAACTTATCGCACAACTCTAAGGCACGATCTCGTAATGAGAAGAATGGAAACTAATCCTAAATGTCCCGCAGCCTCCCGACATGTACGTGGTGCACAACACACCGATAATCAAGACTTACTAGACACGGCCGTAGACACTTTCCGAGGACTAATCGCTCGATACCACTTTTGTCACTTTGCCGCGAGGTTCTAGTGTCACCCGCGACCCAACAAATGGTACCGGATCGCATGCGATCCTCGAGGTTGGACCTTCAGACGTGCCATACGGAGAGCCACGGTTGCCGTCTGTTCCGCGTGAGATGCTCGCCTTTATACGCTCACCCGGGCGAGGTCAAGCATAACAGTACCAAGTATGTGAAATCGAATATCAGAATGAAATCACGATACTATATAAAACAGAGACATGTATGATAACCAAACTACGCTTACAACATAAAAGTAGTCATGTCAAGTCGTGACTCACGCCTCAAAGTCATCCTCGCGCCCGTGGAACTCCTTTCTCACCGCCAGCCTAGGTATAAATCATGGAATACGTGGTTCTCGCCCATCCTGGGACTCGATAAAGAACCAGTGGAATACGTGTCTCGCCCATCTCACGGGACTCGATAAAGAATCGTGGAATACGTGTCTCGCCCATCCCACGGGACTCGATAAAGAATCGTGGAATACGTGTCTCGCCCATCCTACGGGACTCGATAAAGAATCGTGGAATACGTGTCTCGCCCATCCTACGGGACTCGATAAAGAATCATACATAACAAATCAGCCGCCCTCCATCGAGAGACGCCAGAGTACGTAAATACAACACTTGCACAACAAAGGCTATCACCACAAGCATAGGCAAGTTCAACATACTCATGGACTTATATTTACAACAAAACCGGTTTTAACCCCAAAGTACTACATACATTAACTCCTTTTAAAAGATCCGCTTTTTCACAAAAGTCACACGATATCCGTAGTATGAAAAATAGAGTGACTATCTTTTAAGTAAACTAAAACACTTCCCTTTGTAAAATCAAGTAACAACATTATTTTCCAAACGCTCAAGTTTGCCTAATTTCAAATGCTCAAGTCTCTTATTTTAGAAAGGTTTCATAACTTATAGTCTTAATCTCTTTTAAAACAATCGAGTAACATAAGTCTTATGTGGTAGCCGTTTATTCTTGTTTATAACAATCTTGTTACAAATCATGATCTAGGAAATGTAATACAATCTTGTCTTATCTTAGCTTCTATGCAGATGGAGGTTTCTATCGGTTTTAATAACAATTAGTCAATACATTTCCTTTGTTAACGCCGCAATGGTTTGATCGATACTTATTCTCATTTCCAAATCAAGAAACATTATTCTTAAAAGCCAAGTACTCATTACTCACGAACGAGGTTTCACAACTTTAACAAAATTCATATCAAGTCAAATAAGTTAAGTCTCTTATCTTTCAAGATCAAGTCTCTTAACTTCTACAATCAATAACTCATTCTTTTACCTACATGTAGTCGTTATAACTAACTTCCCATAAAGCTATTATAACACCCTGTTTTGAACCAACCAAACTCATTTAGCACATGTACGCCTACCGCACTACATAGTTACAAAACATCATGCTAGAAAGGATAGGAAGAGGTTCACATACCGCGACGATTATCGACAAAGCAAAACGCCCAAGTACTTCAACCCGCTTGGCTACTCCTAAGCCAAGTAGATCACGCCACACGTAGTACTCCACTCCTAAAATGGTCATAGTACTTTTATCAAACCTTTCACCATTTAAGACTTATACCAATAAAAGCCCTCTAATTCTACGGAAAATTCAAAGACTTCCTCGCTTACTCACTTTACCATCTTTCTCCAAGGCCCGAATAACCGTAATATATATACCATATATATATATATAAGGCGTAATAATTAAACCACATAAAGAAGGGGATTACACGCCCAAACGGTAACGCGGTTTACTATCACGCCTTCATAACAACAATAAGTAAAAGAAGGGATTACGCGCCAACCTAACGCGTTTACTATCACGCCTTCATAACAACAATAAGTAAAAAGGATCACACGCCCAAACTAACGCGATTGAAAAATCTTCCCTTAATGTAAAATGTAAATACAGTCCAATGTAAATACAGTCCAAAGTAAATACGGTCCAAAGTAAATACAGTCCTTTAAGTTGGGGTCCTTGGCCAACTTTGTCCATTTTACTTATCCAATTACTCATTAGTCATCCAACTTATATTTCCATTCTTAATATAAGTTATAGTTACTTTGTTAATTACTTCTTCACAAGTAAGGTACGTTTTTACCATTTTAATGGCAAACGGCCAATCCTTTCTTTTAACAAGTTAACAAGATCCAACTCTTCCAAACTTTACTCCATATATTACATACTCCATAATATACTTATAATATATGTATAATGACCAAATCACAAAGAGGTTAAGATTCACTACCTCAAATAGCCCAAAATCTATCCAAGAACTTAATGTCGATCCAAGCAAGTCTTAGCTCCAATCTTTGCGTACAAACCCACCACAAATCACCCTAAGAAGCTCCTAACCATCATCTCTTCAAGAACCAACTCAAACAAGTGAAGAACACCTAGATTTTTCCTCCAAGAGCTCTCTACTAACGTGTCTTTTTAAGGCAAGGGATGTGAAATCTTTTCTAACTTTTGGTTAAGAGTCTTCCTAAAAACTAGGGAAGAACACTGAAGAGTTTAGGACTTCTTGGACCAGGTTTGGTGAGGGGGGGGGGTGTGTTCGACGAACAACGAGTGAAGGCGGGAGAGGGAAAATATTTCTCAGGTCTGGGATTCTCTAAGTGTGGAAGATTTCATCAACTAAGGGTGCATATATGTGACAACCAAGGGATAGGATGAAGGCAAGTGTGTGGTTGAGATTGGGGACAAGTGTGGGTGGGACCCACAAGCCACTTGTCTTCACAAAAATATCTTGCAAGACAAGGCCACTTGTCTTGCCACTTGTCTTGCTCAAATCGGCCAAGCCACCTAGGGGGGTGACACGTGTCGCCCTCCTATTCGTCCAAAATAATTCATCTTCCGAAAAATATCCATAATGGCCAAAATCTCAAAAACAAAGCGGGCCCCACAAAACCGTAAATTTCTCCCGTGGGCCCCACGTGACCAATTCCGGAAATAAAATTCCAAAATTCTAATATAATTCAAGAAGCCCGAATACCAAATCTGGGAATCCAATTCCCATTAACGAACCTTTTTCCTTCACAAAAACCGGAAACTTTTCCGTCGAAAAATCACATCTTTCTTCCTTTCCATTTTTAAAGTCGTATTCTCGTACGTACGTCCTCGCATACATACCCTGGAACTACGGGGTATAACAACCACCTCCAAACTTGGTCATCTTACTAGCCTCAATCTTTCTTAAGGCCATTCCCGGCCTTCACGATCCGCTTCTGGTCGAACATATCCACGAACTCATACGATGGTCATCTAATATTGGGCCTAGCACCCTCGTGACCCTACCACCTGGCGGGACCACCCAGAGCTGACCTCACCTCGAAACAGGCCGCGGGTTGGCCCGCAATATGGCCCCAACCCGACCTACTTAACGTATCACGCTCTTGTTCCCCGATCCGGAACAATCTTACCTATTCAAGTCATGAAAGCTACCACTTCCATTTTACACCACCCAAGGGAATTTTCCCACAATTACTCCATGTATACCTATACGTTCTGACAAGAATCACTCGCAAAAACTTGTACTCAAGACGGCCTTGCATCTAAGGTCTCAACTGTAATATTCTAAGGTTCATCATATTCTCACCCCCAGGCTTACCCTTTTTTCACTAACCAGGTTTCTAAATCACATTGTAGCACAAAGCTATCCGAACATAAAACACATCATCACAACATCAATACATACAAGTCTTTAGAGGGGTAAGGATATACCTGAAAATGGGCGGTTTAAAGGACCGCTAAAACTGGGAACTTCCACCGCGACCTCTACCGTGGCCGCTGTCAGACATCCCGCCTAGCTATGGAAGGTGAAGAACCCGCAATCGATCTAGTAGTCAGGCTATCCCACCAAGCTACCGCCTCGGACAGCCTCTCACAAATGGCCCCGTCGGCCGCAAGTATAGCAATCTCCCAAACCAGTACGACATTCCCCCCTATGGGCTTTACAACAATGGTCACACTGAGATACGGGTGGCCTCATCCGGCGAACACTTCTACTCCCCCGAAAATCTGAAACCTAGGATCCCCGACCTGCTCCTGAATATCCCGGCGTCCCGGCCGTGGAGGACCACTGCATCGGGCGAGGTACATAACTTGTCTGGCCGAGGCGTCCGCCAAAGTCACCAGGACCTCGCTGCTCGCCTCTTCTCACGATCTCGCTATTCCGCCGATTTCTCCGCCTCACATCCAAGTGCATAAGCTCGCATGCGGCAATGTCCATGCCCTACCAAGAGCTACACCAACAACTCTCGCTAGGTAATCATTGAGCTCAGAATATATCTGCACTCGATCCTCCATACTAGCTACTAACGCGGACGCATCGCCAATGAGTCGAACTCACATTGTACTCCAACCGCACGCCTGCTCGCCGCAACACCAAAAACTGTCGCCCGAGCCCTCTCATCCGCGAGGCAAGAAATGTGCAAGAAATGCCTCGAGAACTCGCCCCATATACCGGAAGTGCATTCTCTCCCGACAGTTCACGAATCAAACCCGATCGGGTATCACGCAGCCGACGCGAACCTAGGACCACCGACTGGTCTCCGATGCTTGATCACTCACGATCCGTCAGAATCGCTTGATGAACTCCTCGCGATCATCCTCGTGCCTCGACCAGAAACTCGGGCGCTTACATAACTCGTAAAATCTCGTAGCCTCGAACTATCTCGATCTAGGGTGAACCATCGTGCATCGAACCGCTGCGTCTAGCCTATCTCAAGTCCGCCACAACCTCGCCATTAATCGTGCTCACTCCTTGTAACTCATCTCTCTCGCTCCGCATCGCGGAATCGAGGCTCGTGTATCGTGGTCTCGCCACGCTTACTCGCAGCCTCGCCGCTTTGCCCTTCTAGGCGGGTTGCTTTACGCGAGGCATAATCGTAAAACGGCACGCCGAGGGGTCCAACTTATCACACGACTAAGGCACGATCTCGTAATGAGAAAATAGAAACCAATCCTAAACGCCTCAGCCTCTCGATTATAGATGTGGTGCACAACACATCGATAATCAAGACTCTACTAGACACGGTCAGAGACACTTTCCGAGGACTAATCGCTCGATACCACTTTTGTCACGACCAACCCGGCTAGTGATCGTGCCTTACCCCGCACCCTAGTGATACAACATCGAGAAAAACCGGAAATAAAAACTTAAACATTTAAATAGACATGGATAAAGGAAAATAGGCCAACCAAAACGGCCTTTTCAAAGATATATAAATATAACGACATTTTGAATAGCCATAATCCTTATAACCCCGCCACAACAAGACTACTGCACTTCTAAGATTTTTACAACAACTATGACGGACAGTGGCCCCGCCATACCCCGAATGTACAAGAACCTACTGCACTGTGGTAACATACCAAAGATAAGCCTCCAAGGAACGGAGCTTCCCAAGACGAAAGGTGATCCTAAAAGCGGATCGACACCGATGTACTTACTCGCGGATGAACGCAGCTCAAGGAGGTCGATAACAGTACCAAGTATGTGAAATCAGAAATATCAGAATGAAATCATAGCAGCTATATAAAGCAGAGACATGTATGATAACCAACTACAAGACACCACGTATAAACAAATATATCAAGTCGTGACTCACGCCTCCAAATCATCACTGTGTCGTGGAATTCCTTCTTCACCGCCGGCCTATGATATAACAACACCAAGGAGTATATGTGAACACCGTGTCCTACCAGTGTCAATAAACCGCACGGCAAGTATAACTACCAGATCCGACCGTATCGAATATCGCATAACCATATCATGAAGTCGACACGTGGCAAGTGCAATAGCCTCCACCAGCTCCACCGCGCCACGTCGACGCGGGCAAGTGAATCGCCACGCACTGATCACAACCGTAAGTCACGGCTCCATCCAAATACCGACTCGCGGTCGACACGTGGCAGGTGCAATAACCTATACCAGATCCACCTGCGTCACGTAGCTGACGGGGGCAAGTAAACAGGCTACGCACCCGATCACAACCGTAAGTCACGATACTTCACCGCGAAGCTGACACGTGGCAAGTGCAATAACCTATACCAGATCCACCGCCACGTGGCGACGGGGCAAGTAAAATAGGCTACGCACCCGATCACAACCGTAAGTCACGATACTTCGCCATAAATAACCATAATGGTCACATGTCCACATCATCGGTGTAGACATGCCCATGTAATAATAATAAATGGAAGCGTACCCGTGGAATCTTCCGTCACTGCCGGTAAGTCCAAGTAAGTTCTCAACAAGTCAACCGGCCCTCCATCGAGAGACGCGGTAGAATAGAAACACAATTCTTGCATAACAAAGACTATCTCAATAAGCATAGGCAAGTTACACAACAACAAGCGTAGGCAAGTTATACACAACTCAAGTACTTTCCTTTTAAGTCAAAATCCGGGTGTTAACCCTAAAGTACTACGTACGTTAAATTCCTTTTTTAAAGAGATCCATTCCTTTTATAAAAGTCACCCGATACCCGTAGTATAAAATAGAGTGACTCACATTTTTAGGTAAACCAAAACACTTTCCTTTTCAACCACATTCTTTTCCCTAAGGTTCCAGTTTGCCTAATTTCAATTACTCAAGGCTCTTTATTTTAGAAAAGTTTCATAGTTCAATGTCTTAATCTCTTTTAAAACATTTGAGTGACATATGCCTTATATGAGTGTAGGTTATTCTTATTCATAATCTATCTTATTAAGCAGCCATGATCTAGGAAATGTAATATCATTTTGTCTCATCTTAGTTTCTATGCAGATGGAGGTTTCTACTGGTTTTAATAATACTTCATTATTCATTACATTTTCCTTTATTAACGCTGCCGTGGTTTGTCGATACTCATTCTGATTTCCGAAATCAGTAAAACATTATTCCTTTTTACAAACCAAGTACTCATTACTCACGAATGAGGTTTCACACAAAAACTCATATTAATTACTTAAGTCAAGTCTCTTATCTTTTAAGATCAAGTCTCTTAACTTCTAAAATTAATAAACCATTCTTTTTATCTCTCTTAAGTCGTTATACCTAACTTCCCATAAAGCTAGTATAACTCTTTATGTTTTCAAAACCAAGTATTACTCTTCTTTCAAAAAGGTTCCTTAATTCTTTTGAAATACTTTAAGACTCTTTATTATTCAGGCTTAAGTCAAAAGACATTGCCGTAACGCTACATTCAGTTAACACCGCACGCTACCGCTATATCTATATTCCTTTAAAATATTTCAAGGTTCTTATTATTCGGGCTTAAGTCAAAAGACATTGTCGCATAACTATATTCAGTTAGCACACGACATCTACCATATAATATATACATATTATTCGTGCTTAAGTCAAAAGACATTGCCACACGACGTCACCGCACTATATGTATTCTTTTAAAATACTTCATGCTCAAGAGTATAGGAAGAATCACATATCTCGCGACGATTATCGACTATAAGCAAAACGCCCATCGCTATAACCCGCTTAGCCTTGTCCACCTTCTAAGTAGCACATGCTACTTGCGAATATTCAACCAATAAAGGTTATCACCATCAGAAATACAAATCTATGTAAGTACAATTCAAACTTCTACTAATATTCTTCTCGATGTGATTTCAATACAAGTCTATTCTCAGAATATCCTTCTATTACGCTTCAATTCTTTTCTATGAATCTTATATTCATTTCAATTCAACTATAGTATGTAATTCCCAATTACAATAGAAGGACAGTAGTATTTACCTCGAGGAGCCCAAAATTATCAAAGTTAAAAGTCGATCCTGAGCAACGTTAAGCTCCTACTCCGAGTGCTCCAATCCGCTCCAACAACCCTTAGAAGTTCTACACAACTTCTACTTAGTACTCCAACCAAATATGGAGATTTTCCTTAGGGTTTCGTTTAGTGGCTAAAGGAAAGTATTCTAGTATTTTCCGGCTTTTCAGATAGGTACTGGAAATACTACAAAGGTTTTGGGCTAGAGTATTTGGGCATTATAACAATACTTGAGAAGTATTTCTATACCACAAAGGGGTATTATACGAAAACAATTTAGGCTGGGGTACCCACGGCTAGACACCACAAAGGGGAGGAGGCTCTCGCCAAGGCTCACTCAAGGGGGGGGGGGAGACTCTTTGGACGAACTACAAACAAGAGGGAGGGAGTATTTGAGACTAGAAAGATTGCTCAAGTTGGATGAAATAACTCTTCAACAAGGGGGGTATTTATAGGTCAAGAAATGACCAACCAATGGCCAAGATCCATTCAAGTGTAAGACAAGTGTAGGGCTAGATTTTAACCATGGAGCTTATCCATCTACCACACCAACTTGCATAAATATCCTACCTAACCTAAGGCACAAAAACGTGCCATGTTGCTTTCACGCCCACTTCTCACGCCCAATGCAGGGTGACACATGTCACCCTCCCGTTGGTCCAAAATGTTTCGTCTCTCGGAAAAATCCGCAAAAATAATAAATGACATAGCCGGAATTTTCCCTTCGCAAGTTTAGTAAAACGTTTCGTCAAACAACGACTCTTTTCGGCACTTGTGCCCAAATTTCGAAACTTGCCAAACTTAAGGCTTCAATTTTTATACGTACGCCCTCATGTACATACTCTGGAAATACGGGGTATAACATTCTCCCCTCCTTAGAAACATTCGTCCCGAATGTTCCTTCTCAAGACGGACAACGATGAAGTTCTTCTTAACAAGTTGCTAATGCCACACCTGGCCACAAAATAACACACTTTCTCTTCCTTCCTTACTCGTCGTGCCCTTCTCGAACACTTGAACTCTTCTAGTATACGTACCACACTTCGCCATCGCCTAGCTTCCCAAAACTTTGAGTCACCATCGCCACGACCAACCGGCCCGTGGATCGTGCCTTACCCCGCACCCTCGTGATACAACATCGAGAAAATCAGGAAATAAAAACATAAACATGAAACAAGAGACATGATAAATAAACAAAGCCAACCAAAATAGCTTGCCTTCCAGACAATACATAAAAACCCAAACAGCTTATCCTTTTACAAACTCGCCCACAACAAGATTACTGCACTTAAGAAGTGATAACAACTATGACGACAGGCCCCGCCATACCCAGAATGTACAAGAACCTACTGACTGTGGTAACATACCAAAAGATAAGCCTCCAAGAAACGGGCTTCCTAACACGCTGAATCGTGATCCTATGAGCGAGGATCCACAACCGATGTACCTCTACCGCGGATTTAACGCACTCAAGCGAGGTCAAGACAACAGTACCAAGTATGTGA
Organism: Przewalskia tangutica; assembly: GCA_029844215.1. Lineage (NCBI taxonomy): Eukaryota > Viridiplantae > Streptophyta > Magnoliopsida > Solanales > Solanaceae > Przewalskia > Przewalskia tangutica. The sequence goes on from CM056727.1 coordinate 76,454,669, forward strand.
AATCAAATATCAGAATGAAATCATGATACTATATAAAACAGAGACATGTATGATAACCAAACTACGCTTTACAACATAAAAGTAGTCATGTCAAGTCGTGACTCACGCCTCAAAGTCATCCTCACGCCCGGTGGAACTCCTTTCTCACCGCGGCCTAGGTATAAATCATGTGGAATACGTGTCTCGCCCATCCCATGGGACTCGATAAAGAAACTGTGGAATACGTGTCTCGCCCATCTCACGACTCGATAAAGAATCGTGGAATACGTGTCTCGCCCATCCCACGGACTCGATAAAGAATCGTGGAATACGTGTCTCGCCCATCCCATGGGACTCGATAAAGAATCGTGGAATACGTGTCTCGCCATCCCACGGGACTCGATAAAGAATCATACATAACAAATCAGCCGCCTCCATCGAGACGCAGAGTACGTAAATACAACACTTGCACAACAAAGGCTATCACCACAAGCATAGGCAAGTTCAACATACTCATGGACTTATATTTACAACAAAACCGGTTTTAACCCCAAAGTACTACATACATTAACTCCTTTTAAAAGATCCGCTTCTTTCACAAAAGTCACACGATATCCGTAGTATGAAAAATAGAGTGACTATCTTTTAAGTAAACTAAAACACTTCCCTTTGTAAAATCAAGTAACAACATTATTTTCCAAACGCTCAAGTTTGCCTAATTTCAAATGCTCAAGTCTCTTATTTTAGAAAGGTTTCATAACTTATAGTCTTAATCTCTTTAAAACAATTGAGTAACATAAGTCTTATGTGAGCCGTTTATTCTTGTTTATAACAATCTTGTTACAGCAGCCATGATCTAGGAAATGTAATACAATCTTGTCTTATCTTAGCTTCTATGCAGATGGAGGTTTCTACTGGTTTTAATAACAATTAGTCAATACATTTCCTTTGTTAACGCTGCAATGGTTTGATCGATACTTATTCTCATTTCCGAAATCAAGAAACATTATTCTTTAAAAGCCAAGTACTCATTACTCACGAATGAGGTTTCACAACTTTAACAAAATTCATATCAAGTCAAATAAGTTAAGTCTCTTATCTTTCAAGATCAAGTCTCTTAACTTCTACAATCAATAACTCATTCTTTTACCTACATAGAGTCGTTATAACTAACTTCCCATAAAGCTATTATAACACCCTATGTTTTGAACCAACCAAACTCATTTAGCACATGTACGTCTAGCGTACTACATAGTTACAAAACATCATGCTAGAAAGGATAGGAAGAGGTTCACATACCTCGCGACGATTATCGACAAAAAGCAAAACGCTCCAAGTACTTCAACCCGTCGGCTACTCCTTAAGCCAAGTAGATCACGCCACACGTAGTACTCCACTCCTAAAATGGTCATAGTACTTTTATCAAACCTTTCTCACCATTTAAGACTTATACCAATAAAAGCCCTCTAATTCTACGGAAAATTCGCAAAGACTTCCTCGCTTACTCACTTTTCCATCTTTCTCCAAGGCCCGAATAACCGTAATATATATACCACATATATATATAAGGCGTAATAATTAAACAACATAAAGAAGGGGATTACACGCCCAAACGGTAACGCGGTTTACTATCACGCCTTCATAACAACAATAAGTAAAAGAAGGGGATTACGCGCCAACCAGAACGCGTTTACTATCACGCCTTCATAACAACAATAAGTAAAAAGGATCACACGCCCAAACGGAACGCGATTGAAAAATCTTCCCAATGTAAATGTAAATACCCAATGTAAATATACCCAAAGTAAATACGGTCCAAAGTAAATACAAATCCTTAAGTTGGGGTCCTTGGCCAACTTTGTCCATTTTACTTATCCAATTACTCATTAGTCATCCAACTTATATTTCCATTCTTAATATAAGTTATAGTTACTTTGTTAATTACTTCTTCACAAGTAAGGTACGTTTTTACCATTTTAATGGCAAACGGCCAATCCTTTCTTTTAACAAGTTAACAAGATCCAACTCTTCCAAACTTTACTCCATATATTACATACTCCATAATATACTTATAATATATGTATAATGACCAAATCACAAAGAGGTTAAGATTCACTACCTCAAATAGCCCAAAATCTATCCAAGAACTTAATGTCGATCCAAGCAAGTCTTAGCTCCAATCTTTGCGCATAAACCCACCACAAATCACCCTAAGAAGCTCCTAACCATCATCTCTTCAAGAACCAACTCAAACAAGTGAAGAACACCTAGATTTTTCCTCCAAGAGCTCTCGGCCAATGTGTCTTTTTAAGGCAAGGGATGTGAAATCTTTTCTAACTTTTGGTTAAGAGTCTTCCTAAAAAACTAGGGAAGAACACTTAAGAGTTTAGGAATTATTGGACAAGGTTTGGTTAGGGGTGTGTTCGACTTAACAACAAGTGAAGGAGGAGAGGGAAAATATTTCTCAAGTCTTGCATTCTCTAAGTGTGGAAGATTTCATCAACTAAGGGTGCATATATAGGACAACCAAGGGATAGGATGAAGGCAAGTGTGTGGTTGAGATTGGGGACAAGTGTGGGTGGGACCCACAAGCCACTTGTCTTCACAAAAATATCTTGCAAGACAAGGCCACTTGTCTTGCCACTTGTCTTGCTCAAATCGGCCAAGCCACCTAGGGGGGTGACACGTGTCGCCCTCCTATTCGTCCAAAATAATTCATCTTCCGAAAATATCCATAATGGCCAAAATCTCAAAAACAAAGCGGGCCCCACAAAATCAGAATTTCTCCCGTGGCCCCACGTGACCAATGCCGGAAATAAAATACCAAAATTCTAATATACTTCAAGAAGCCCGACTACCAAATCTGGGAATCCAATTCCCATTAACGAACCTTTTTCCTTCACAAAAACCGGAAACTTTTCCGTCGAAAAATCACATCTTTCTTCCTTTCCATTTTTAAAGTCGTATTCTCGTACGTACGTCCTCGCATACATACCCTGGAACTACGGGGTATAACATTCTTCCCCCCTTAGAAACATTCGTCCCGAATGTTCCTTCTAAGTCTCCAAACATACAAGCTATATATAGTCTCCATCATTGCATTTAAACCAAATATGCCACACATGGCCATAATATCACATACGCGCGAAACCCAAATCCAAACCAACGAGAAGTCACCTCAAATGTGTATCACAACACTACCGCTTCCACCCTTGGTCATCTTACTAGCCTCAAATTCCTTTAAGGCCATTCCCGGCCTTCACGATCCGCTTCTGGTCGAACATATCCACGAACTCATACGACGGTCATCTAAACTTGGGCCTAGCACCCTCGTGACCTACCATCCGCGGGACCACCCAGAACGACCCCACCTAAAATCGGCACGGGTTGACCCGCAATCATGCCTCAACCCGACTGCATCGCGCCAAACCCTTGTTCCCGATACGAACAATCTTACTAAATCACGCCATGAAAGCTACCACTTCCATCTCACACTTTCTATGTACCCAACTTCCCTTTACTAACCATGTCTCTAAATCACAATTTAACATAATGCTATCTCAACATAACACTTAAAATATACTCATCTTATCACATATACAAATCTCTGAGGTTAAGGATATACTGTATCTACCGCTTCACTCTAATCATAGGCTCACTCGCAGGTATAGTCAGTAGGGTGATGAACCCGCCATCGACCCTAGGCCGAGTCCCGCGTCTGTATCCTTCCTATTAGGACGCTCGTCACATGGCCCCGATGGCCGCAGTAAAACAAGCACCAAGAAAAGACGACATTCCCGGATGACGCCACGCATCGCACACCGAGGGAAACATGAACCCGATCGCTAGACCCATGTATACCGTGAACTGAAGCCCGAGCCCGACCAGCCCCGAATACCCCAAACGCCCCAAGGCGAGGAGGACCACTGCATCGGGCGGAGGTGCATAACTAACTCGCTACCGGCGCCCGCCGCCGAATGTTACCAAAGCGACCTCGCTGCTCGCCTCTTCGCTGATCCCGGCCATTCCGTCGATCTCTCCGCGCTCACACCCAAGTGCATGAGCTCGCATGCGGCAATGTCCATGCCCGATCAAGAGCTACACCAACAAGCCTCGCCAAGTAATCATCGAGCCCGGTGACATAGCGGTGCACTCGCCCTCCATACAAGCTACTAACGCGGAACATACCGAGCCAATGAGTCGAACTCCACATTGTACTCCCGCATCGCACGCCGCCCGCCTCAACGCCAAAAACTGTCGCCCGCGTTCTCCTCATCCGCGGAGGCAAGAAATGTGCAAGAAATGCCCGAGAACTGCCCCAAATCGCTGGAGCGCATGCTCCTCGACGCTTCCTATGAATCAAAACCACGATCGCAGATCACGCACCGACGCGAACCGGCGTCACCGACTCGGTCTCCGATGCCTTGATCACTCTCATGATCCGCCAGAATCGCTTGGATGAACTCCTGCGGATCATCCTCGCCTCGACCCATAGAACTCGCGGTCGCAGCCGTAAAGTCCCGTAGTCTCAAATCGCTCGCCGGTGAACCATCGTACTACCGAATCGAATCACAGATCCAAATTTATCCTCATATTCGCCACGACCGCCAAGAATCGCCATCTCTTGTACCATCTCTCCGCTCCCGGCCGGGACCGAGGCTCGTATCGTGGGTCTCAGCAGCCACCGCCGCGCTCTAAACTCGCTGGGCCGGGCGCGCCGCAAAACTCGCCGTCGGAAGCACTGCTCGTATCGACGGCTCGCGCTGCACTTCTCTCTCAGATCCCACTAGCAGCCTCCTCGCGCCGCCTCCCGGCGGGGTTGCACGCGCGGAGGCATAACTGGTAAAAACGAAATACGTCAGAGGGGTCCAACTTATCGCACAACTCTAAGGCACGATCTCAGAATGAGAAGAATGGAAACCAATCCTAAATGTCCCGCAGACCTCCGACATGGATGGTGCACAACACACCGATAATCAAGACTCTACTAGACACGGTCTGCAGACACTTTCCGAGGACTAACTGCTCTGATACCACTTTTGTCACTTTGCCGCGAGGTTCTAGTGTCACTCCGGCGACCCAACAAATGGTACCGGACTGCATGCGATCCCTGAGGTTTGGACCTTCTCAGGACGTGCCATACGGAGAGCCACGGTTCGGCCTGCTCGCGTGAGATGCTCGCCTTTATACGCTCGGGCGAGGTCAAGACAACAGTACCAAGTATGTGAAATCAAATATCAGAATGAAATCATGACAGTCTATATAAAACAGGAGACATGTATGATAACCAAACTACAGTTTACAACATAAAAGTAGTCATGTCAAGTCAGGGACTCACGCCCTCAAAGTCATCCCTCATGCCCGTGGAACTCCTTTCTCACTGCCGGCAGTCTAGGTATAAATCATGTGGAATACGTGTCTCGGCCCATCCCATGGGACTCGATAAAGAACCAGGTGGAATACGTGTCTCGCCCATCTCACGGGACTCGATAAAGAATCGTGGAATACGTGTCTCGCCCATCCCATGGGACTCGATAAAGAATCGTGGAATACGTGTCTCGCCCATCCTACGGGACTCGATAAAGAATCGTGGAATACGTGTCTCGCCCATCCTATGGGACTCGATAAAGAATCATACATAACAAATCACCGCCCTCCATCGAGACGCCAGAGCACGTAAATACAACACTTGCACAACAAAGGCTATCACCACAAGCATAGGCAAGTTCAACATACTCATGGACTTATATTTACAACAAAACCGGTTTTAACACCAAAGTACTACATACATTAACTCCTTTTAAAAGATCCGCTTTCTTTCACAAAAGTCACACGATATCCGTAGTATGAAAAATAGAGTGACTATCTTTTAAGTAAACTAAAACACTTCCCTTTGTAAAATCAAGTAACAACATTATTTTCCAAACGTTCAAGTTTGCCTAATTTCAAATGCTCAAGTCTCTTATTTTAGAAAGGTTTCATAACTTATAGTCTTAATCTCTTTTAAAACAATTGAGTAACATAAGTCTTATGTGTGAGCCGTTTATTCTTGTTTATAACAATCTTGTTACAAAGACCATGATCTAGGAAATGTAATACAATCTTGTCTTATCTTAGCTTATGCAGATGGAGGTTTCTAATGGTTTTAATAACAATTAGTCAATACATTTCCTTTGTTAACGCTGCAATGGTTTGATCGATACTTATTCTCATTTCAAATCAAGAAACATTATTCTTTAAAGCCAAGTACTCATTACTCACGAATGAGGTTTCACAACTTTAACAAAATTCATATCAAGTCAAATAAGTTAAGTCTCTTATCTTTCAAGATCAAGTCTCTTAACTTCTACAATCAATAACTCATTCTTTTACCTACATAGAGTCGTTATAACTAACTTCCCATAAAGCTATTATAACACCCTATGTTTTGAACCAACCAAACTCATTTAGCACATGTACGTCTACCGTACTACATAGTTACAAAACATCATGCTAGAAAGGATAGGAAGAGGTTCACATACCTCGCGACGATTATCGACAAAAAGCAAAACGCTCCAAGTACTTCAACCCGCTTCTACTCCTAAGCCAAGTAGATCACGCCACACGTAGTACTCCACTCCTAAAATGGTCATAGTACTTTTATCAAACCTTTCTCACCATTTAAGACTTATACCAATAAAAGCCCTCTAATTCTACGGAAAATTCGGCAGCACTTCCCTCGCTTTTACTCACTTTTCCATCTTTCTCCAAGGCCCGAATAACCGTAATATATATACCATATATATATATAAGGCGTAATAATTAAACAACATAAAGAAGGGGATTACACGCCCAAACGGTAACGCGGTTTACTATCACGCCTTCATAACAACAATAAGTAAAAGAAGGGGATTACGCGGCCAACCGGTAACGCGGTTTACTATCACGCCTTCATAACAACAATAAGTAAAAAGGATCACACGCCCAAACGAACGCGATTGAAAAATCTTCCTTAATGTAAATGTAAATACACCAATGTAAATACAATCAAAGTAAATACGGTCCAAAGTAAATACATCCTTAAGTTGGGGTCCTGGCCAACTTTGTCCATTTTACTTATCCAATTACTCATTAGTCATCCAACTTATATTTCCATTCTTAATATAAGTTATAGTTACTTTGTTAATTACTTCTTCACAAGTAAGGTACGTTTTTACCATTTTAATGGCAAACGGCCAATCCTTTCTTTTAACAAGTTAACAAGATCCAACTCTTCCAAACTTTACTCCATATATTACATACTCCATAATATACTTATAATATATGTATAATGACCAAATCACAAAGAGGTTAAGATTCACTACCTCAAATAGCCCAAAATCTATCCAAGAACTTAATGTCGATCCAAGCAAGTCTTAGCTCCAATCTTTGCATAAACCCACCACAAATCACCCTAAGAAGCTCCTAACCATCATCTCTTCAAGAACCAACTCAAACAAGTGAAGAACACCTAGATTTTTCCTCCAAGAGCTCTCGGCCAACGTGTCTTTTAAGGCAAGGGATGTGAAATCTTTTCTAACTTTTGGTTAAGAGTCTTCCTAAAAACTAGGAAGAACACTTAAGAGTTTAGGAATTATTGGACAAGGTTTGGTTAGGGGGTGTGTTCGACTTAACAACAAGTGAAGGAGGAGAGGGAAAATATTTCTCAAGTCTTGCATTCTCTAAGTGTGGAAGATTTCATCAACTAAGGTGCATATATAGGACAACCAAGGGATAGGATGAAGGCAAGTGTGTGGTTGAGATTGGGGACAAGTGTGGGTGGGACCCACAAGCCACTTGTCTTCACAAAATATCTTGCAAGACAAGGCCACTTGTCTCGCCACTGTCTTGCTCAAATCGGCCAAGCCACCTGTGGGGTGACACGTGTCGCCTCCTATTCGCCCAAAATAATTCATCTTCCAAAAATATCCATAATGGCCAAAATCTCAAAACAAAGCGGCCCCACAAAATCAGAATTTCTCCCGTGGGCCCCACGTGACCAATTCCGGAAATAAAATTCCAAAATTCTAATATAATTCAAGAAGCCCGAATACCAAATCTGGGAATCCAAATCCCATTAACGAACCTTTTTCCTTCACAAAAACCGGAAACTTTTCCGTCGAAAAATCACATCTTTCTTCCTTTCCATTTTTAAAGTCGTATTCTCGTACGTACGTCCTCGCATACATACCCTGGAACTACGGGGTATAACAACCACCTCCAAACTTGGTCATCTTACTAGCCTCAATCTTTCTTAAGGCCATTCCCGGCCTTCACGATCCGCTTCTGGTCGAACATATCCACGAACTCATACGATGGTCATCTAATATTGGGCCTAGCACCCTCGTGACCCTACCACCTGGCGACCACCTGCAGCCGACCTCACCTCGAAACAGGCCGCGGGTTGGCCCGCAACATGGCCCCAACCCGACCTACTTAACGCATCACGCTCTTGTTCCCCGATCCGGAACAATCTTACCTATTCAAGTCATGAAAGCTACCACTTCCATTTTACACCACCCAAGGGAATTTTCCCACAATTACTCCATGTATACCTATACGTTCTGACAAGAATCACTCGCAAAAACTTGTACTCAAGACGGCCTTGCATCTAAGGTCTCAACTGTAATATTCTAAGGTTCATCATATTCTCACCCCCAGGCTTACCCTTTTTTCACTAACCAGGTTTCTAAATCACATTGTAGCACAAAGCTATCCGAACATAAAACACATCATCACAACATCAATACATACAAGTCTTTAGAGGGGTAAGGATATACCTGAAAATGGGCGGTTTAAAGGACCGCTAAAACTGGGAACTTCCACCGCGACCTCTACCGTGGCCTGCCGGTGTGTGTACATCCTGCCTAGCTATGGAAGGTGAAGAACCCGCAACTGATCTAGTAGTCTGTGCTATCCCACCAAGCTACCCCGGTCGGACAAGCCTCTCACAAATGGCCCTGTCGGCCGCAAGTATAGCAATCTCCCAAACCAGTACGACATTCCCCCCTATGGGCTTTACAACAATGGTCACACTGAGATACGGGTGGCCTCATCCGGCGAACACTTCTACTCCCCCGAAAATCTGAAACCTAGGATCCCCGACTGCCTCGAATATCCCGGCGTCCCGGCGTCGTGGAGGACCACTGCATCGGGCGGAGGTACATAACTTGTTCGCTGCCGAGGCGGTCCGCTCGAAAGTCACCAAAGGACCTCGCTGCTCGCCCTCTTCTCACGATCTCGCCATTCCGTCGATTTCTCCGCCTCACATCCAAGTGCATAAGCTCGCACGCGGCAATGTCCATGCCTTGAAGAGCTACACCAACAACTCGCTAGGTAATCATCGAGCTCAGAACATATCGGCACTCGATCCTCCATACTAGCTACTAACGCGGGACGCATCGCCAATGAGTCGAACTCCACATTGTACTCCCGAACCGCACGCCGCTCGCCGCAACACCAAAAATCTGTTCGCTCGAGCCCTCTCATCCGCGAGGCAAGAAATGTGCAAGAAATGCCTCGAGAACTCGCCCCATATAGCTGGAAGTGCATTCTTCCCGACAGCTTCCACGAATCAAACCCGATCATGCGGTATCACGCAGCCGACGCGAACCTAGGACCACCGACTCGGTCTCCGATGCCTTGATCACTCTACGATCCAGAATCGCCGGATGAACTCGCGGATCATCCTCGTGCCTCGACCCGTAAAACTCGGGCGGCTAACTCGTAAAAATCTCGTAGCCTCGAACTATCTCGATCTAGGGTGAACCATCGGTGCATCGAACTGCCGTCTAGCCTATCCTCAAGTCCGCCACAACCCCGCCATTAATTGTGCCCACTCCTTTGTAACTCATCTCTCCGCTTCCGCATCGCGAATCGAGGCTCAGTATCGTGGTCTCGCCACGCTCTACTCGCAGCTCTCTCGCCGCTTTGCCCTTCAGGCCCGGTTGCTTTACGCGAGGCATAATCGGTAAAAATGAAGTACGTCGAGGGTCCAACTTATCACACAGCCTCTAAGGCACGATCTCGTAATGAGAAAATAGAAACTAATCCTAAACGCCTCGGCCTCCGATTATAGATGTGGTGCACAACACATCGATAATCAAGACTCTACTAGACACCCGTAGACACTTTCCGAGGACTAATCGCTTCCGATACCACTTTTGTCACGACCAACCTGCCGCTGATCGTGCCTTACCCCGGGCACCCTAGTGATACAACATCAGAGAAAAACCAGCGGAAATAAAAACTTAAACATTTAAATAGACATGGATAAAGGAAAATAGGCCAACCAAAACGGTTGCCTTTCAGTATATATAAATATAACGACATTTTGAACAGTTACAATCCTTATAACCCTGCCCACAACAAGATACTGCACTTAAGATTTTTACAACAACTATGACGGACAGGCCCCGCCATACCACGAATGTACAAGAACCTACTGACTGTGTGGTAACATACCAAAGATAAGCCTCAAGGAACGGAGCTTCCCAAGACGTGAAAGGTGATCCTAAAATGGGGATCGACAACCGATGTACTCTACTGCAGATGAACGCAGCCCGAAGGAGGTCAAGACAACAGTACCAAGTATGTGAAATCAGAAAATATCAGAATGAAATCATAGCAGTCTATATAAAGCAGGAGACATGTATGATAACCAACTACAGTACACCACGTATAAACAGTCATATCAAGTCAGGGACTCACGCCCTCCAAATCATCACTCGTGCCCGTGGAATTCCTTCCTCACTGCCGGTAGTCTATGATATAACAAAACCAATGAGTATATGTGAACACCAGGTCCTACCTGTGTCAATAAAACCGTACGGGGCAAGTATAACTACCAGATCCGATCCGTACCGCACATCGCATAACCATATCATGAAGCTGACACGTGGCAAGTGCAATAGCCTCCACCAGCTCCACCTGCGCCACGTAGCTGACGGGGGCAAGTGAATCGGCTACGCACCAGATCACAACCGTAAGTCACGAAGCTCCATCCAACATCGACTGGTCGACACGTGGCAGGTGCAATAACCTATACCAGATCCACCTGCGTCACGTAGTTGACGGGGGCAAGTAAACAGGCTATGCACCCGATCACAACCGTAAGTCACGATACTTCACCGCGAAGCTGACACGTGGCAAGTGCAATAACCTATACCAGATCCACCGCCACGAATGACGGCAAGTAAAACAGGCTACGCACCCGATCACAACCGTAAGTCACGATACTTCGCCATAACGCTTTTTATTCTTCATTCTTTTTAACACAAGTTCATCCATACATAATAACAATAAGTAATATCCAATTACTTTAAAAGAAGAAGGACCTTTACCTCATTTTTTGCCCAAAAATGCCCCAAAATAGTCCGGTTTTTATTGGTCCACAGTTTTCGTTTGCTCCACTTATTCAAGTTCCAATCACATATATGTACCCCCTACAACCATAGGAGCAACTTCTCTTTGAATCTCACTTCCAAAAAGTCGACGGAACCCCTAGGGTTTTGGCATCAACTTTCGGCCAAGACAAGTAAAAACGTGGAGAATATTAATCTAGGCTTAGAACTTGGTTTAAGGGCTTAATCTTGGAGAAATAAATTGATCAACAATGGTTGTTCTTAGCCAAGGGGATCTCGAAACTATTGAGCTAAAGGGGAGAAGATGAGAGCTTATTTTTTGGTCTAAGTGTATAATGAATCCAAGTCTTCAAGACTTGGATATATACCAACCTATAATGCCAAGTGGAGTGGGCCCCACATTCCCACTTGGCCTCAAAATATCTTAGAGATTTGTCATCTTGCAAGACCAAGTGGAGGGGTGACACGTGTCGCCCTCTGATTGGTCCAAAATACTATAATTTTTCGAAGGTCCCTGCGAAATTGTGAAATTCTCGCCGGACCCCATATTATTAGTCCCGCGTCTTCACAATAGTATTCTACGCTCGTATCTCAAATTTGAAATAAAACCGACCCCTCGTGTAGAAATTATGGCGTCACGTTCGTTGTGACCAAATTTGTTCTAAATCGAAAATGTAACTACACTTTCTTTCCAACATTCCAATCTTATTACCTTACGTACGTTCTCATCTCATTCTCTTGAAAATACGGGGTGTAACAATCATGTCACAGCTTAGTTTAGAATTTTCTATGAAAGATCTTGGTCCACTACATAACTTTATAGGAATTGTTGTGACACGCCATGCAGATGGGTTATTTCTCTCCCAAAAGAAGTATGCATATGAGATTGTGGAACGAGCTGGAATGTCTTCGTGCAAACCTTTAGCAACTCCGGTAGACACCAAGTCAAAATTGAGTGTCACCTCTAGCAAATTCTTTGTTGATCCTACATTATACCGCAGCCTAGCAGGAGCTTTGCAGTATCTACATTCACCAGACCAAATATTACCTATGCAGTGCAACAAGTGTGTCTATTCATGCATAATCCGATGGAAGAACATATGCATGCGATCAAACGCATTATGAGATATATTCAGGGCACTCTGGAGTATGAATTACATCTTTACCCCTCTTCCCATTTCCAAACTTGTTACTTACACAGATGCAGACTGGCCAAGATATCCTGACACCAGACGATCCACCTCCGATTATTACGTCTTCCTCGGTGACAATTTAATCTCATAGTCCTCCAAAAGGCAAGCCACAATATCACACTCAAGTGTCGAAGCTGAATAACATGATGTTGCCAATGTTGTGTCTGACTCTTGCTGGATTCAGAATCTGTTACTTGAGCTCCATTGCCCTGTTCCGACAACCACTCTGGTATACTGTGATAATATTAATGCAATCTATCTCTTAGGGAATCCAATCCATCATCAACACACTAAACATATTGAGTTAGATATTCATTTTGTCTATGAAAAAGTGGGTCGCGGACAAGTGCGAGTGTTACATGACCCGACGCGTCATCAGATCGCAGATATCTTCACGAAAGGGCTTCCGCTGATATTATTTGAAGATTTTAGGGACAGTTTCAACATTCGCCGCCCTCCAACTTCGACTGCGGAGGAGTGTTAGAATATTGTTAGAATATTAGTCATTAATATTAGTAATCTTGTATTAAGGTAGAATCATAGTATATATGGTAGGTAGTAAAATAATATATTAGAAATATATTATTAGGCATGATTTACTCATTCACATTAATGTATATTGGGTGTATATATTCTATCCTTATGAGATGAATACAATTGAAGAAATCTTTTCAAAGTTTTACAGATAATGGTCTTGTGTGCTTATTTCAGTAAATATCTACTTATCATTAAGCTTTAGACTGCTACGGAAGAAAATTATTCAACATCTTTCTGTCTTTATTGAGATGTGAACTTTGATTTTCCATTGTATGTACCCATTTCACCCTTGGATGCCATAGGTGTAAAATTTATAAAACCACGTGTACAAAATCAGATACAATACCTAGCTTTTTAGATATTGAACTTTTAATTTTCTCTTTACAAAGAGTTTGACCGAGCACAAAACTTAGAAACCATAGTTATGTATTTTGGTATATATTCTTAAAATGTACATCTTTAAAGCTAAACGAAAAGTACTACTCCCTCCTTATGATAATAAGTGTTATTTTAGCCAAAAACAAATATTAAGTGTTAATGATGGGTTTGGTGTTGTGATATTTTGCCCAACATATCATTTTCAGTACTAAGTTAAAAGAGAAATGTTGAAACAAATGTCATGACATTCGACCAACATTCTGGATAACAGTTTTGTCTTACTTCACGGAACTGAAGATTTCGTGGGATTTTTACCACGATGATAAAGTGACTTGGCAAGGAGTTTTGGAGCTGATGAAAAACGTGGGAAGACTAAGTCAAAGTCGTTGCTAAGCTTGGGGAACAAGTCTAAAAAGTTAGAGGATCTTGCTCCACAATCTTCTCCAACAAACCTTATCGGTTGTCCATCTTTCCCTCAACCTCTACAACGTTTCAATGAGCTTTTCAAGGAAGACCCTCTACTATAAATAGAGAGGCTGCATTAGTGAATCAATATCCAGAAACAAAATGTAAAAATATCAAGAGAGCTCTCGGAATTTCATCTCAGAAATCTGGATTACAAATATTACCTGAGCGTGTCGACAACATTATAATTGTTGCCTAGATTCTAGCAATACTAGCACAAATACTAGCAACAACCTCACTCAAGAGAAAAATACTTGCTTAGGAAGCCATTCGGCACAAATATATTATTTCAAACGAAGACTCTTCTTATTTTTTTTAGGAGGACGATTCTCGGTCACTCTTTGATGCTGATTCGAAAACAAGTTCAAGGGATAAAACACAAAAATAAGTTTAAATTATGGTGAAATTGTCAATTAAACACCTAAATTATGTGTGGATCTTATGACCTCCCTTAACTTATTTTTTTCACATTATTTACCCACTTTCACAATTACTTCGTAAAGAAAATAAGTTAAAATGTCGCATGTGTAAACACATGCATATTCAAAATTATAAAAAAGAGTCTAATATATATATATATTTTTTCATTTGATTCTTCCAAACTCATTCTCTCTCAAACTCCCTACATTTCGATTTGAAAGAATCAAATAAAAAAAAAGATATTAACAGTTAAGACTCTTTTTATAATTTTGAATTAGCATGTGTTTACACATGCTATGTTTTAACTTATTTTCTTTACGAAGTAATTGTGAAACTGGGTAAAGAGTGAAAAAACTAAGTTCAGAAAGATGACAAGACCCCGCATAGCTTTGTTATAGAATTGACAATTTCACCAAAGTTTAGGTGTGTTTCTATGCCTTATCCTAACATTCCAACTATTGAAGACAATAATACCCAATGAAATGAAGTTAGACACCATAGAAGAAGTGTATAACAAAAGAGTAAATGCATTAATGAATAGTAATACAAACTGTTGAAGTTATTAAATAAATAGAATAGATATTTAGTGCAAATGTGATATATTGTGTTGTAGGGAACTTCTAGTCTTTTTCGTTCTATTTCCTTCATTGTATAAATAAGTGTCTTTGTGCACATTGTATGGTTTAAGCTTCAGAAATATCAACCAGAAAAGCTTTCACAATTCCATTTCTTCTCCATATCATCGAACACTGTGGATCTCACATGCAATGAGAACACAGTGAAGATCATCAACTTATATACTTGAATTGTGTCAAGTAACATGGTATCAAAGCCACTGGAAGAAGATATGTGATGTTGAAATAGTTATTTTTTTAATCGAGAAATCGGAGATCCAGATTCTGAGTTTATTCTTGTGTGCGATTGAAATCGAGAGGATCGGGAATCTGTATTAGCATCTCTAATTAGTTTGCGATCCAAATTGAGGAAAATCTGGTACATGCAGGTTGAAATTGTCGATTATTAATTGAGTTCCGGTTTTTTTTTTTTCAATTTTTCAATTGATCTGTTAAGGATAGTTCGATCTATCGATATTATTGTAGTTATCAATCGAATTAGCACTAATTGTGCTGATTGATGGAGAATACCTCGCAAAGTGTACCGGTTACTACAGACGAGACGAGACTTCAAATGTAAGCTCGAATATAATGGATCATAATCATCCATTATATTTGGGCTCATCTGATACTCCTGGAGTTGTACATGTTGAGATACAGTTAACAGGAATGGAGAATCATACGTTACTCGGTCCATGTAACCATCATGACTGTATGTGTAACGTATCTCGGCCCTCTGGTGAGGGACTCGATGGAATTAACATTATAGCGTATCCCGGCCCATTGTGGGACTCAGTGTTTTTACACATAACGTATCACGGCCCACTTGTGGGACTCGGTGTTCACATATAACACTTGAACGAATAGCTATCATGAGCAACCTTGTGCAATTTAAAACATCATTTGACTCTCAATAAAATCTTTAAAATGAACTTTCATTTTAGAAAACCAAGGCACTATCATATCATGCATCACTCTGAAATCATCTTTCGAAAACTCAAAGGCACTATCATATCATGTATCGTTTTGAAACCATCCTTTGAAAACTCAAAGGCACTATCATATCATGTATCATTAAGGATAAAGATCCAATAGAACTATGTACGTCCTCCGTACACTCACTTTCATATAAATCACGCCAAAAAAAAGGGAGAGTTTCACATACCTCGAATATTTCCAACAATCTTGTATTTGATTGGTGATAACGGATCCGAATTTGCCTAATTAATTCTTATATGAGCCATTAGTAATTCATATAATGAAACCTTATCTAATTAGTTGTGAACTAGAAAATGTAAAACAAATTGGTTATATCTTAGTTTCTATGCAGATGGCGTGCTAATCATTTTAATAATATTCGATTGTCGATACCTTTTTCACTTAACACTGCAATGGCGTGTTTTAACACGTCTATTAATAACATACTTACTTATTTATTAAACCAGATTCAGCACTTAATACTTAACATTTCCTTTAAGTAAGCAGAGTCAACTTGGCTCCCATGCTTACTAAAACTCTTATCAACATTTGTCTCATATGCCTTAATAAGGACTTAGGAACAATTTAGACGTGCTTTTAGCATAGAATCAATAACATGAATATTCCTTAACCTCTAAGAGTAGAGTAAACTATGGAGCAATAACACAGTTATAGTTCACACGTAGAACATGCCAAATGAAAAAAGGATAGTTCACATACCTTATCGGCTACACCAACACGACAAGTAGAATACGTCTCAAATAGGTACTTCAACCTATAATGACAACAACACATCTATCAACTTCATGATACTAGTATAAGACATATACCAGTAAGGGTTCACTTTTCATATAAAAATTTGGGCAGCACCTCCCCTATAAATGCTCTCATCTAGAACATACAAACAAGGACAAATACACCAATAACCGAGCACCAATTAAGGGCACAACTACACAGTTAACCAAGGTGATTCACACACTTATTTCTCACGTAAAACAACCCCTTAATCCTTACTAAAACAGTCCATATTCCAACAACAATGAGGGTAAGATATGAAGCCTTTCTACACCTTTCTACACCCTCGTTCCTTTAGGACATACGTTAGCAATTACCACATATAAACATGCATAAACAGTGACTAAATTTCCAGCATATACACGCATAAAACAACCCTTAAAACAGCACGTCAATATCCAACAATTTATATGAAGTTCTCGGCCACAACAAGACTTCAAGCCAAGGCCCTTTTCACAACTCTTTATAATACAATTCGTTACAACACTTTCATATAAACAGTTTATACTTTCCATAACAAGATTTACTTCATCTAACCACATGTAGCAAGTGGTGATAACAACAACAACATGCATTTTATTGCTTCCAATCCTTCTAAATTCATGTTCATCCATTAACTATAACATCACTTATCTACCAATAACTTATTAAGAGGAAGAACTCTTATCTCTAATTTAGCCTAAGTAGTCCTTAGGTTTTCGGCTCACACTTCACTTCCACACCACTTCTTCAAGCTACAACCACATGCGTGTATCCTCTACAAGCTTGTAACTATCTTCCTTTCCTGTTTCCTTCCAAATAGTTCATTTCCAAGCCTAGGGTTTCAAGACACTTTTCGGCCAAACCATGGTTTAAAGTCCTTAGAGAGTTAACTTGGCTTAGAACTTAGGTAGAGGGCTTAATCTTGGAAAATAAGTTAATTTTGTTCTTCACTTTGGCTATGGTTCGAAATTTGTAGGAGAGGACACGAGATAAGAGAGTTTATGGATGAAGATATTTGTGAGCTCAAGTCTTGTAAGTCTTGTATCTACATGGTGGTTGTAGCACAAGTGGAAGGGGACCCACTTTTCCACTTCTCCTTCCTTTCTCAAAAAATATCTTATTTTGGAAATTCCCACCTCGGCACCGCGGTCCTGCTGAATGGTATCGCAGTGCCGGAAGTACTACAGCCTCTCAAAACTTAGGGCACCGCGGTCATGCTGAATGGAACCGCGGTGCTGCAGGCTTCCGCCCTGGCTGGAAGAAAATGGGTTGATTTCGTCGTCACATTTGTTATGTCCAAAAATTTTCCCTATAGAAAATGTAAATATACTTTCCTTCCGACATCCAAATGTTATATCCTAACTTACATTCTCCTTTCATTTCCCTGGAATTACGGGGTGTAACATTCTTCCCCCCTTAGAAACATTCGTCCTCGAATGTTCATAATAGATTTCAAACTATAAATATTTCGGCATAGTCTCCTTTAACTATACCTATCAACCTATACTCAGCAACACAAAGATGTCTCACATGACCACAATATAACACATAGTTTCATTCACCTCTGATAGTCCTTAGCACATTGTACTTCCTTTGTAATCAAAGTCACATTCATAAGGTCCTATTGCAGTTCCCACCAGAATTCTAATCAGCCAGAGTCACCGTAAAACGCGTGGATCCTTATAACCTACTAAACCTTCCAATGATGTCTTCTGTTTTTCATCTAAACTAGTGTACCTCCCAAGCACCCATAAGGTCCTTCAAAGATCTTATTTCCAGTTTCAATATTACCTCCAACTTTAACAATACAAGTAGTTTATACTCAAACCAAGGAATCCTCACAACTAATATGCTTCACATATACTGGGTACTTTAACCAATATCAAACATAGAATATTTTACTCAAGAAGACTTTGTATATCTAAGGTCTCAACGGTTACTCAATATTCTAAGATCCTTAAATATTACATGTCCCAAGCTTACATTATCTCTCCTCGTATACGGGTAAGATAACTTCTCATAATCTCAAAATCATGTTGTCTTAATCATAACAACCCTACTTACTTTATACGAATATTATTCGTGCATATCACTTAAGCATACAACATGGCTTAATCTAACAACATGGTATGCCATTAAGTCAATTGAACATGATCTTTTAAGAGTCTAACACAATCTCAGACATCTCATTACCTCCTGAATATTCCAAATTAGCACATATATAAATCCTTGATGTGGATTCATTACACGGTTTCATACCTTCCAAGCAATTGTTAAAGCTTAACCAACTCATGATAACCCACAATCAATTCAGGCAACACACACATGGCCCTAATAAATATGTTCGTATAGATGCACGTCATCATCATACCAACTATACAACAATTTTAACAACATGTGTACAAGGTCCATATATTCCCCTTCTGGGCCGCTGTCACATTCTTTGGAGGCATAGCTGCAACCACAATAATACGTTACGGAGAGACTACCCTAACAACACAGCTCTATCGCACGATCTTAGAGTAAGGAAAATAGAAATCAATCCTAAATGTATTGTAGCCTCATGTTTATGGGTGTGGTGCAAAACACACTGATAACCAAGACTCTACTGCGCACGGTCTGTAGATATTCCGAGGACTAACTGCTCTGATACCACTCTTGTCACGCCCCAAACGGATGGGTTGCGACTGGTGTCCTACCTGGACACCCTTACACCCACACATAACAAATAACCAGCGGGAACTTAAGAAAAACTCATAAGAAAGGGATATTGTCCCCTGAACTGTAATAACAAACTTATATAATAAGACAGGCAAGCCTACTGTTATACCCCGTATTTCCAGAGTATGTACGTGAGGGCGTACGTACAAATGTCTAAGCCTTAAGTAGGCATTAGGGGCGAAATTTGTGCACAACTAGAAAAAAGAATCGTTTTCCGACGAAACGTTTTCCGGACTTTGCGTAGGGAAAATTCCGGCTATGTCATTTATAATTTTTGCGGATTTTTTCGAGAGATGAAATATTTTGGACCAACGAGAGGGTGACACTTGTCACCCTCAAGTGGGCGGTACCTTGGACGATTCTTGGCAAGATTTTGTGGCTTGTTTTGTGGCCTAAAACTTGGGTCAATGTTTGTGAGGGATTTGTGGAGTAGGATAGGGTGCACTTGTGTCACGACCCGAACCCGGGCCCGTGACTGGTGCCTTACCCCGGGCACCCTAGTGATACAACATCAGAGAAAAACCAGCAGAAATAAAAACTTAAACATTTAAATAGATATGGATAAAGGAAAATAGGCCAACCAAAACGGTTGCCTTTCAGTATATATAAATATAACGACATTTTGAACAGTTACAATCCTTACAACCCTGCCCACAACAGTACTACAGACCTCTAAGATTTTTACAACAACTATGACGGGACAGGGCCCCGCCATACCCCTGAATGTACAAGAACCTGCTGCACTGTGGTAACATACCAAAGATAAGCCTCCGAAGGAACGGAGCTTCCCAAGACGAAAGGTGATCCTAAAAGCGGATCGACACCGATGTACCTTCACTGCGGCATGAACGCAGCCTCAAGGAGGTCGCATAACAGTACCAAGTATGTGAAATCAGAAATATCGTAAATGAAATCATAGCGCTATATAAAGCAGAGACATGTATGATAACCAACTACAAGACACCACGTATAAACAAATATATCAAGTCGTGGACTCACGCCTCCAAATCATCACTCGTGCGTGGAATTCCTTCCTCACCGCCAAGAATCTATGATATAACAACACCAAGGAGTATATGTGAACACCGTGTCTTACGTGTCAATAAAACCGCACGGCAAGTATAACTACCGATCCGACCGTACAAGAATATCAGCATAACCATATCATGAAGGCGACACGTGGCAAGTGCAATAGCCTCCACCACTCCACTGCGCCACGTGCCGACGGGGGCAAGTGAATCGCTATGCACCAGATCACAACCGTAAGTCACGGCTCCATCCAAATACCGACTCGCGGTCGACACGCGTGGCGTGCAATAACCTATACCAGATCCACTGCGCCACGTAGCCGACGGGGCAAGTAAACAGCACGCACCGATCACAACCGTAAGTCACGATGCGCGCGAAGGCGACACGTGGCAAGTGCAATAACCTATACCAGATCCACCTGCGTCACGTAGCTGACGGGGGCAAGTAAAACAGGCTACGCACCCGATCACAACCGTAAGTCACGATACTTCGCCATAAATAACCATAATGGTCACATGTCCACATCATCGGTGTAGACATGCCCATGTAATAATAATAAATGGAAGCGCACTGCGGAATCTTCCGCCACCGCCAGAAGTCCAAGTAAGTTCTCAACAAGTCAACCGGCCCTCCATCGAGAGACGCGGTAGAATAGAAACACAATTCTTGCATAACAAAGACTATCTCAATAAGCATAGGCAAGTTACACAACAACAAGCGTAGGCAAGTTATACACAACTCAAGTACTTTCCTTTTAAGTCAAAATCCGGGTGTTAACCCTAAAGTACTACGTACGTTAAATTCCTTTTTTAAAGAGATCCATTCCTTTTATAAAAAGTCACCCGATACCCGTAGTATAAAATAGAGTGACTCACATTTTTAGGTAAACCAAAACACTTTCCTTTTCAACCACATTCTTTTCCCTAAGGTTCCAGTTTGCCTAATTTCAATTACTCAAGGCTCTTTATTTTAGAAAAGTTTCATAGTTCAATGTCTTAATCTCTTTTAAAACATTTGAGTGACATATGCCTTATATGAGTGTAGGTTATTCTTATTCATAATCTATCTTATTAAGCAGCCATGATCTAGGAAATGTAATATCATTTTGTCTCATATTAGTTTCTATGCAGATGGAGGTTTCTACTGGTTTTAATAATACTTCATTATTCATTACATTTTCCTTTATTAACGCTGCCGTGGTTTGTCGATACTCATTCGATTCAAATCAAGAAACATTATTCCTTTTTTTAAAACCAAGTACCCATTACTCACGAATGAGGTTTCACATTGTTAACAAACTTCATATCAATACAATTAAGTCAAGTCTCTTATCTTTTAAGATTAAGTCTCTTAACTTCTAAAAATCAGTAAACCATTATTTTTATCTCGCTTAAGACGTAATACCTAACTTCACATAAAGCTAGTATAACTCTTTATGTTTTCAAAACCAAGTATTACTCTTCTTTCAAAAGGTTCCTTAATTCTTTTGAAATACTTTAAGACTCTTTATTATTCAGCTTAAGTCAAAAGACATTGCCGTAAAGCTACATTCGATTAACACCCGACGCCTACCGTACTATATCTATATTCCTTTAAAATATTTCAAGGTTCTTATTATTCAGCTTAAGTCAAAAGACATTGCTGCATAACTATATTCAGTTAGCACACGTACATCTACCATATAATATATACATATTATTCAGGCTTAAGTCAAAAGACATTGCCACACGTACGTCTACCGTACTATATGTATTCTTTTTAAAATACTTCATGCTCAAGAGTATAGGAAGAATCACATACCTCGCGACGATTATCGACTATAAGCAAAACGCTCCACGGCTATAACCCGGCTAGCCTTGTCCACCTTCTAAGTAGCACATGCTACCTGCAGAACATTCAACCAATAAAGGTTATCAGTCTACTGTAAATACAGTCCTATGTAAGTACAGTTCAAACTTCTACTAATATTCTTCTGATGTGATTTCAATACAAGTCTATTCTGTAATATCCTTCTATTACAGTTCAATTCTTTTCTATGAATCTTATATTCATTTCAATTCAACTATAGTATGTAATTCCCAATTACAATAGAAGGACAGTAGTATTTACCTCGAGGAGCCCAAAATTATCAAAGTTAAAAGTCGATCCTGAGCAACGTTAAGCTCCTACTCCGAGTGCTCCAATCCACTCCAAACAACCCTTAGAAGTTCTACACAACTTCTACTTAGTACTCCAACCAATTATGGAGATTTTCATTAGGGTTTCGTTTAGTGGCTAAAGGAAAGTATTCTAGTATTTTCCGGGCTTTTCGTATAGAGGGTACTTGGAAATACTACAAAGGTTTTGGGCTAGAGTATTTGGGCATTATAACAATACTTGGAGAAGTATTTCTATACCACAAAGGGGGTATTATACGAAAACAATTTAGGCTAGGGGGGGTACCCCACGGCTAGACACCACAAAGGGGGAGGGAGGCTCTGCCAAGGCTCACTCGGGGGAGACTCTTTGACGAACTACAAACAAGAGGGAGGGAGTATTTGAGACTTAGAAAGATTGCTCAAGTTGGATGAAATAACTCTTCAACAAGGGGGGTATTTATAGGTCAAGAAATGACCAACCAATGGCCAAGATCCATCCAAGTGTAAGGCAAGTGTAGGGCTAGATTTTAACCATGTGGACCTTATCCATTTACCACACCAACTTGCATAAATATCCTACCTAACCCAAGGCACAAAAAACGTGCCATGTTGCCTTTGCCGTCCACTTCTCACGTCCAATGTGAGGGTGACACATGTCACCCTCCCGTTGGTCCAAAATGTTTCGTCTCTCGGAAAAATCCGCAAAAATAATAAATGACATAGCCGGAATTTTCCCTTCGCAAGTTTTGTAAAACGTTTCGTCAAAAAACGACTCTTTTCGGCACTTGTGCCCAAATTTCAAAACTTTCCAAACTTAAGGCTTCAATTTTTATACGTACGCCCTCACGTACATACTCTGGAAATACGGGGTATAACAACTTGTGCAAATCTCCACCATACACTTGCCTACCACTTGGCTTCATCTTGGCCCTTGAAAGCCCTATAAATACCCCCCTTGAGTTGATGAATTCTTCATCCACAAATCAACTTTCCAAGTCTAAAAATCCCTCCCTCCCTTTGTGTAGTTCTCGCCCAAGCCTCCCCCTTGAGAAGGCCTTGGCCGAAACCACCCCCTCCCCCTTTGTAGTGTCCTAGCCGAGACACACCCCCCTTCCCTTGGAAATTGCTCTCGTCCAAATACACCCCCCCTTGGTAGAAAAGTATTCTCCAAGTATTGTTACTATTCCAAAATACCTTAGTCTTATACCTTGTAGTATTCCAAAGTTACCTCTATACGTAGAGCCCGGAAATACTACCTTATGTCCTTTTAGTCTCAAAACGAAACCCTAAGGAAAATCTTCATAGTTGGTTGAAGTGCTAAGTAGAAGTTGTTTGGGAACTTCTAAGGGTTGTTTGGAGCGGGTTGGAGCGCCCAGAGTAGGAGCTAAACGTTGCTCAGGATCGACATTTAAACTTGGATAATTTTGGGCTTATCGAGGTAAATACTCTTGACCTTCTATTGAAATTAGAGTTTACATACTGTTGAAGTTTAAGAATTAAGTATAAGTTATATACAAGGAAGGTATATAAGAATGGAATTGAATCAGATTTACATAGGACTGTATTTACTGAGACTTGTGAAGTTTGACTGCAGTGGAAGTCACGCCCAATTTTCCGTAGAATCTTGTATCTAGATTTATTCTACAGAGTAGTCTAGACATTGATAGACTTGTATAACCGGTATAGGTTGAAGTACTGCGAGTAGAGTGTTCTACTTGAAAGGTGGACAAGGCTAGCAGGATTACAGTACTTTGGAGCGTTTTGCTAATAGTCGATAATCGTCGCGAGGTATGTGATTCTTCCTGAGCATGATATTTTAAAAGAATATATATAGTACGGTAGACGTACGTGTGTTAACTGAACATGGTTTTACTCCGATGTCTTTTGACTTGAGTTTTAAATAATAAGAATCTTGAAGTATTTCAAAAGAATTAAGAATCGTTTTTGAAAGAAGAGTAATACTTGGTTTTGAAAGCTTAAGAGTTATACCAGCTTTATGGGAAGTTAGGTATAATGACTTAAGAGAGATAAAAAGAATGATTTATTGATTGTAGAAGTTAAGAGACTTGATCTTAAAAGATAAGAGACTTGACTTAATTGAATTAATATGAATTTTGTTAAAAAGTGTGAAACCTCATTCGTGAGTAATGAGTACTTGGTTTTTAAAAGGAAGAATGTTTTACTGATTTCGGAAATCAGAATAAGTATCGAATGAACCACTGCAGCGTTAATAAAGGGAAATGTTTTGACTAATAAAGTTATTATATTAAAACCAGTAGAAACCTCCATCTGCATAGAAGCTAAGATAAGACAAAATTGTATTACATTTCCTAGATCATGGCTGCTTTTATAAGATTGTTATAAACAAGAATAACCTACTCACACATAAGGCTTATTGTTTTAAAAGAGAGTACGTTATTTGATTAAGACTATAATCTATGAAATCTTTCGAAACTAAAAGACTTGAGTATATGAAATTAGGCAAACTTGAACTTTTGGAAAAGAATGTTGTTACTTGACGTTATTCTAAAAGTATAAGCCACTTGGTTTAAAACAGTGTAAAGTACTTGATTTTAAAACATGAACGTATTTGGTACTACGGATAATAGTATCGAGTTGTTTTTACGTAAAAAGAATGTCTTTTTGAAAGGATTAATGTATATAGTACTTTGGGGTTAAAACCCGGATTTGTTGTAATAAAATAAAGAGTTTTTGAGTATGTTGAACTTGCCTATGCTTGTGGGGATATCCTTTGTTGTGCAAGTGTTGTATTGCACTACCGCCTCTCGCCGAGGGCTACGTTCGATTGATTGATGGACATACTGACACGATGGGTGGCCCACGGGTATGCTTCCACTATATCGATCCTTTTGGACATACTGACATGATGGGTGGCCCACGGGTATGCTTCCATTAGGAGTGTGATCTTGTTGTTTGTTTTTGGACATACTGACACGATGGGTGGCCCACGAGTATGCTTCCACTTTGATTGTTATTTTGTTATTTCCTTTTGGGACATACTGACACGATGGGTGGCCCACGGGTATGCTTCCATTAGGAGTGTTATCTTGTTATTTGCTTTGGACATACTGACACGATGGGTGGCCCACGAGTATGCTTCCATTATGATTGTTATCTTGTTATTTCCTTCGACATACCGACATACGGGTGGCCCACGGGTATGCTTCCATTAGGATGGTTCCATGGCCATGCTTGTACCGAGGTAAGATGCCGGGGCATGCGGCCATTTGCGGGTTAAATTCCCGAGTGATATTTGAGTGATGACTTTACGGGCGTGAGTCCCTGACTTGGTATGTCTGCTAGATTATATTGTGAACTGTAGTTTGGTCTTCATACATGTCTCCTGTTTTATATAGACTGTTATGATTTCACTTACGATTTTTGTTCGGGCCACATACTGTAATTGTCAGATCGACCTCTCTTCGGGCTGCGTTCATACAGCAGGTAGAGGTACACCGCCGTTGACCTCGCCATAGGATCGCATTCAAAGATATCGGGAAGCTCCGTTTCTCCGGAGGCTTATCTTTTGGTATGTTTTCCCTGAGTTGTAGGTTCTTGTACATTCAGGGGTATGGCGGGGCCCTGTCCCGTCATAGTTACTGTAAAAATCTTAGAGGTCTGTAGCACTGTTGTGGGCAGGGTTGTAAAGGATGTAACTGTTCAAACTTTGTATATATATATGCCGAAAGGCGACTTTCTCTCAGATAAAATGTGTCTCATTTTACATTTGATTCATGTCTTGTTTTTATGTTCCGCTGATTTCTCTGATGTATGACTACTTGGGTGCCCGGGTAAGGCACCAGTCACGGGCCCCGGAACGGGTCGTGACAAAAGTGGTATCAGAGCAGTTAATCCTCGGAAAGTGTCTACAGACCGTGTCTAGTAGAGTCTTGATTATCGATGTGTTGTGCACCACATCTATAATCAGGAGGCTGCAGGACATTTAGGATTGGTTTCCATTCTTCTCATTCTGAGATCGTGCCTTAGAGCTGTGTTATAAGTTGGACCCCTCTGACGTATTTCGTTTTCACCAGTTATGCCTCCGCGCAAGGCAACCCAGGCCCAGATGGGCAAGGCAGCCGAGGGAGCTGCTAGTGGGGTACAGAGGAGTACGAGGGCGCAGGCCCGGTCATTACCTGAGATAGTGCTTCAGACGGCGAGTTTTGCGACGCCGCCAGCCCCAGCAGAGTTTAGAGCCGCAGCAGTGGCTGATGAGACCACGCACTGCACCTCCGCCCCACACCGCGCAGGAGTTGGGTACAAAGAGATGGCCCGCCATCGCCGTGATCGTGGCATACGAGGATAGGCCGGACGCAGCAGCCTGGCCCAAAGAGTACCCATGGTTCACCCGAGATCGGATAGTTTGAGGCTACGAGACTTTCTGAGTTGTAGCCCGCCAGAGTTCTACGGGTCGAGGCCTGAGGATGATCCGCAGGAGTTCATCCGACAGTTACAGCGGATCATGAGAGTGATCAAGGCTTCGGAGACCGAGTCGGTGGTCTTAGGTTCGCATCGGCTGCGTGATAATCGCAATGATCGTTTGATTCGTGGGAGCTGTCCCGGGGAGAGTATGCACTTCCTGCCATTTGGGACGAGTTCTCAGGGGCATTTCTTGCACATTTCTTGCCTCCACAGATGAGGAGGGCTCGGGCCGACAGATTTTTGATGTTGAGGCAGAACGCGTGTACAGTTCGGGAGTACAATGTGGAGTTCGACTCATTGGCTCGGTATGTCCCCGCTGTAGTAGCTGATATGGAGGACAGAGTACACCGCTACGTTACCGGGTTAGATGACTACTTGGCAGAGGCTTGTTCGGGTGTAGCTCTTCAGCCGGGCATGGACATTGCCCATATGCAGGCTTATGCACTTGGGTGTGAGGAGCGGAGAGGTCGACGGAATGACCAAGATCAGAAGAAGAGGGCCAGAACAACAGGGTCTTTTGGCGACTTTCGAGGCGGACCGCCTCAACAGCAGACTAGTTATGCGCCTCCGCCAGTACAGAGTGGTCCTCCACAATCTTCAAGGCATCCAGAGTATTCAGGAGCAGGTCAGGGCTCCAAGGGTTCAGATTTTCGGGGGAGTAGGGGTGTTAGCCAGCTGAAGCCACCCCTACCTCGTTGCAGGGGCGTGGTAGACTCCATTTTGGGAGTGTCATGCTAGTTCGAGTTTGTTTTACATGACACAGCAGGGCCATTTTGCGAGAAACTGTCCGACCGGAGGTAGCACTGGTGGGATAGCACAGACTACGGGATCTATGGCTGGTTCATCACCTTCTATAGCTATGCGCCCTACAGGGCAGGCCTATGATTAGAGTGAACCGGTAGATACATGTATATCCTTAACCCTCTAGAGTTTTGTATGCTTGATATGATGATCTTATTATTGTGTGCTATGTACGGATAGCGTTGTGTTATATTGTGAGTTAGAAAACATGGTTAGTTGGAAGGATAAGTATGGGGGCATGGAAAGTGTGAACCTTAGAATATTTCACGATTGAGACCTTAGATGTAAGGCCGTCTTGAGTAAAGGATTTTGCAAATGATCCTTGTCGAAGTACATTATATTCCTAGGGTGTATTAGTGTGATAGTCCATGGGTAGTGTGAGATGGAAGTGGTAGCTTTCATGAGGTGAATTAGTAAGATTGTTCCGGATCGAGAAATAAGAGAGTTCGGCATGATGGAGGGTCGGGTTGAGGACGTATTGCGGGTCAACCCGTAGCCCGGAATGAGGTGGGGTCAGTTCGAGGTGGTCCCGCCAGGTGGTAGGGTCACGAGGGTGCTAGGCCCAAGTTTAGATGACCATCGTATGAGTTCGTGGATATGTTCGACCAGAATCAGATCGTGAAGGCCGGGAATGGCCTTAAAGGAATTTGAGGCTAGTAAGGTGACCAAGTTTGGAGGTAGTGACTCCAAAGTTTTGGAAACTGAAGCAATGACTGAAGTATGGTACGTATACTTGAAAGAGTTCAAGTGTTCGAGAAGAGTACGACGAGTGAGGAAAGAAGTGAACGTGTGTTAGCAGAATAAAAGAGATCATTTTGTTGTGAAGTGAAGACGCGAAGGGAGTATCCTTTAGACCAGGGTGGAAGATTTTGTGATATAGGAATGATTCCTCGTTGACATGGGTTAAGTAATTGCGCGTGTGTTATTTTGTGGCCAGGTGTGGCATTGGCAACTTGTTAAGAGAAACTTAATCGTTATACGTCATGAGAAGGAACATTCGGGACGAATGTTTCTAAGGAGGGGAGAATGTTATACCCCGTATTTCCAGAGTATGTACGTGAGGGCGTACGTACAAATGTCTAAGCCTTAAGTAGGCATTAGGGGCGAAATTTGTGCACAACTAGCAAAAAGAATCGTTTTCCGACGAAACGTTTTCCGGACTTTGCGTAGGGAAAATTCCGGCTATGTCATTTATAATTTTTGCGGATTTTTCCGAGAGATGAAATATTTTGGACCAACGAGAGGGTGACACTTGTCACCCTCAAGTGGGCGGTACCTTGGACGATTCTTGGCAAGATTTTGTGGCTTGTTTTGTGGCCTAAAACTTGGGTCAATGTTTGTGAGGGATTTGTGGAGTAGGATAGGGTGCACTTGTGCAAATCTCCACCATACACTTGCCTACCACTTGGCTTCATCTTGGCCCTTGAAAGCCCTATAAATACCCCCCTTGAGTTGATGAATTCTTCATCCACAAATCAACTTTCCAAGTCTAAAAATCCCTCCCTCCCTTTGTGTAGTTCTCGCCCAAGCCTCCTCCCCTCGAGAAGGCCTTGGCGAAACCACCCTCCCCCTTTGTAGTGTCCTAGCCGAGACACACCCCCCTTCCCTTGGAAATTGCTCTCGTCCAAATACACCCCCCCTTGGTAGAAAAGTATTCTCCAAGTATTGTTACTATTCCAAAATACCTTAGCCTTATACCTTGTAGTATTCCAAAGTTACCTCTATACGTAGAGCCCGGAAATACTACCTTATGTCCTTTTAGTCTCAAAACGAAACCCTAAGGAAAATCTTCATAGTTGGTTGAAGTGCTAAGTGGTTGTTTGGGAACTTCTAAGGGTTGTTTGGAGCGGTCGAGCGCCCAGAGTAGGAGCTAAACGTTGCTCAGGATCGACATTTAAACTTGGATAATTTTGGGCTTATCGAGGTAAATACTCTTGACCTTCTATTGAAATTAGAGTTTACATACTGTTGAAGTTTAAGAATTAAGTATAAGTTATATACAAGGAAGGTATATAAGAAGGGAATTGAACTGTACTTACATAGGACTGTATTTACAGTAGACTTGTGAAGTTTGACTGCAGGGAAGTCACGCCCAATTTTCCGTAAAATCTTGTATCTAGATTTATTCTCTGAGTAGTCTAGACATTGATAGACTTGTATAACCTGGTATAGGTTGAAGATCATGAGTAGAGTGTTATACTTGAATGGTGGACAAGGCTAGCAGGATTACAGTACTTTGGAGCGTTTTGCTAATAGTCGATAATCGTCGCGAGGTATGTGATTCTTCCTGAGCATGATATTTTAAAAGAATATATATAGTATGGTAGACGTACGTGTGTTAACTGAACGTGGTTTTACTCCGATGTCTTTTGACTTGAGTTTTAAATAATAAGAATCTTGAAGTATTTCAAAAGAATTAAGAATCGTTTAAAGAAGAGTAATACTTGGTTTTGAAAGCTTAAGAGTTATACCAGCTTTATGGGAAGTTAGGTATAACGACTTAAGAGAGATAAAAAGAATGATTTATTGATTGTAGAAGTTAAGAGACTTGATCTTAAAAGATAAGAGACTTGACTTAATTGAATTAATATGAATTTTGTTAAAAAGTGTGAAACCTCATTCGTGAGTAATGAGTACTTGGTTTTTAAAAGGAAGAATGTTTCTCGATTTGAAATCGAATAAGTATCGAATGAACCATCGCAATGCTAATAAAGGGAAATGTTTTGACTAATAAAGTTATTATATTAAAACCAGTAGAAACCTCCATCTGCATAGAAGCTAAGATAAGACAAAATTGTATTACATTTCCTAGATCATGGCTGCTTTTATAAGATTGTTATAAACAAGAATAACCTACTCACACATAAGGCTTATTGTTTTAAAAGAGAGTACGTTATTTGATTAAGACTATAATCTATGAAATCTTTCGAAACTAAAAGACTTGAGTATCTGAAATTAGGCAAACTTGAACTTTTGGAAAAGAATGTTGTTACTTGACGTTATTCTAAAAGTATAAGCCACTTGGTTTAAAACAGTGTAAAGTACTTGATTTTAAAACATGAACGTATTTGGTACTACGGATAATAGTATCGAGTTGTTTTTACGTAAAAAGAATGTCTTTTTGAAAGGATTAATGTATATAGTACTTTGGGGTTAAAACCCGGATTTGTTGTAATAAAATAAAGAGTCTTTGAGTATGTTGAACTTGCCTATGCTTGTGGGGATATCCTTTGTTGTGCAAGTGTTGTATTGCATCACCGCCTCTCGCCGAGGGCCTGGTTCGATTGATTGATGGACATACCGACACGATGGGTGGCCCACGGGTATGCTTCCACTATATCGATCCTTTTGACATACCGACACGATGGGTGGCCCACGTACGCTTCCATTAGCAGTGTGATCTTGTTGTTTGTTTTGGACATACCGACATGGGTGGCCCACGAGTATGCTTCCACTTTGATTGTTATTTTGTTATTTCCTTTGGGACATACCGACACGATGGGTGGCCCACGTATGCTTCCATTAGGAGTGTTATCTTGTTATTTGCTTGACATACCGACACGATGGGTGGCCCACGAGTACGCTTCCATTATGATTGTTATCTTGTTATTTCCTTCGACATACCGACACGATGGGTGGCCCACGTATGCTTCCATTAGGATGGTTCCATGGCCATGCTTGTACCGAGGTAAGACGCCGGCACGCGCCATTTGCGTTAAATTCGAGTGATATTTGAGTGATGACTTTACGCGTGAGTCCTCGACTTGGTATGTCGCTAGATTATATTGTGAATCGTAGTTTGGTCATCATACATGTCTCCTGCTTTATATAGATCGTTATGATTTCACTTACGATTTTTGTTCGGGCCACATACTTGGTACCGTTGATCGACCTCTTCGGGGCCGCGCTCATGCCGCAGTGAGGTACACCGCCGCCGATCCTCTCTCATAGGATCGCAGTCAACAGATTGGGAAGCTCCGCTTTCCGAGGCTTATCTTTGGTATGTTTTCCCGAGTTGTAGGTTCTTGTACATTCGTGGTATATGGGCCCTGTCCCGCCATAGTTATTGTAAAATCTTAGAGGTATGTAGCATCAACAAGTGTGGTTGTAAAAGGATGTAACTGCTCAAACTTTGTATATATATACGAAAAGGCGACTTTCTCTCAGATAAAATGTGTCTCATTTTACATTTGATTCATGTCTTGTTTTTATGTTCCGCTGATTTCTCTGATGTATGACTACTTGGGTGCCCGGGTAAGGCACCAGTCACGGGCTCCGGAACGGGTCGTGACACCTACAATGCCGCCACTGTACATAGAATTATCCAAACGAATTATAATTATACATGTCCAACCCACACATGACTACAGACCTCTAAGAATAAGATAGTAACTATGGCGGGACAAGGCCCCGCCGTACCCCTGAATATACATAAGCCATAATGGAAGACCTGTACCAAAATGACTAGGCTCCGGAACAATGGAGCTATCCCAAAATGTTGAGCAAGGATCCTAAGCTCGAGGATCACCAAACTGTGTACCTATACATGCGGGCATGAACGCAGCCCCCCGAAAGGGGTCAGTACAACAAGGTACCAAGTATGTAAACATAAATTACAGTAAATAAGATCATAACTGGAAAAAAGATGACAGGGACAAGTATGAAAATGATAATCAAATACCGCCCAACCGCGCTATATAAAATCGAGCCAATCAGATTTTGTATTATTGTACTACTATACCATCAGATCATCAGCATCATCGCATTGTTACATCCCGTAAGTCCAGGACATGTATAAGAGAATGTACGTAAGGAAACAAGACTTGGAAATTAGTACGAAAGGAAGAATTGTTTTTCCGACGGAAAATCTTCCGAACGTCGGAAAGGAAAAATGTTCGTTGATGAGAATTGGATTCTCAAAATGTATTATTTGAGGAATATGGAACTTTTAACATTATGGAAGTTTATTTTTTCGGATTTGGTCAAGTGGGGCCCACCCGAGGAATTTTACGTTTTGTGGGACCCACGAGGGTTACAGAATTTTATGGACGAATGATAGGGAGACACGTGGCACCTCCACCACATGGTCTTGGTCGAATATTTGCAAGGCTAAAATGGTCATTGACCACCTTGGAAGATTAGTCTTGCTAGCATGACATTGTTGACTTGTCAACTTGTCCACATGGGCTTGATCCTAGTGAAACCCATCCAAGCCACACATTTGTTGTAATCTAAGCCCTCCAATGTGTTTTAAATACTACACTAGTAGCAAGACTTGGCATTTCTACACTTAGAAAAATTAGAGAGTCCTTGTGCTTGAGAGATAGCTCCCGACTTTCATGAAATTCCCACACAAAAATTTTACTTTGTGATCCATTAGCCACAAGACTTAAACCCAATGTCCCTAAGGGTATTGTAAGGATATCTCAATAGAAAGATTTCGGAAAAACGACGTTTTCGTATTAGTCGCAAGGTGGAAACTTAAGAAGTTCTTCAACTTTGAAGTTGGAACTTGAAGATGGGTTCTTCATAGGCTTCTAAGGAGTGCTTGAAGCGGATTGGAATATAAGGAAAGGAGCTAAGAATTTGCTAAGGCGCGACTTTGAATCTTGGAATTTTTAAGGGCTTATAAAGGTATAATCTTGTCGTTTTAGTAGTTAAGATTACTTATCATTGTAGTTGTGGATATTAGCAAGCATGAGATGTTTAGTATGAAGTTTGATTAGTATATTGGCTATTGGAACCCTAATCCGAAAACTAGCATGTTAGCCTAAGATTTCAATTCAAGTCGATTATTAGTAAAGTCGTCGCATGTTGTAAAAAGAAGGAAATTGTAGTTGTTGAAGTTGTTTATGACTATATAACATGTTAGACCTTAGAACTTGGAATTGGAAAAGGTTTGGAAAGGACTTAGTGTTATTATTTATGTTGGCCGAGAATGGCTAGATTATGGAGCTATTTCGTATGAATTGTGGGGCGGAATTTTACACGTATTGTAAGGCGTGTAATCCCCTTTGTTTGGTTGTTGTTTTGAGCCTTAAATGTGGCGTGTTGGTTATTGTATTCGGCCTTGAAAAAGGTGGCAAAGTGAGTAGAAACAAAGGAAGTGCTGCCCGATTTTCCGTAGAATTAGAGACCGTATACTTAGTATTATTCTACGTTAGAGACTAGAAGTTGATAGTCTTGTTGTGACCATTATAGGTTGACACTTCTACGTACAGCGTATTCGGCTTAGCTTGTGGATTTAGCCGAAAAGGTATGTGAACTCTTTCCTCTTCTAGCATGATTCCTTAAGATAAAGAAAGTAAGTTCTACTCCTTAAATGATCCATTCCTTGGTTGTATTTGGATTGCCTAAAATAGAGTTTGTTCTATGTACTTCCTTGGTTGTACTTTGATGTTTAAATTGTAAGTTGTATAATCCATTTCCTTAGTGAAGTTGGATTCTTATAAATGAACATATTTTTCTTAAAGTACATAGAGTCTTGGAAAGGAAGTGGTTTCCAAATATTTTGGCTAGTGCCTTAGTTCCAAAACCTAAGGGTTGTTATAATGACTTTAGGGGAGTCAAGGGAGTGATTTACTTAATTGTTTTAAAAGAGGAGAAATGACATGATTTAAGAGAAGAAACTTGTTCTCTAAATATTAAGAGACTTGAAGTATTTTGAAAGTTAAGAACTTGATTTGTAAGCATGTGATACTTGGTTTTAAGTATAAGTCTCTTGGTTATAAAAAGGAATGAATATATCTAAACCATAAAGGGTTATAACGGCTTTATGGGAAGTTGGTTATAACGGCTTTATGGAAGGTTAAGAAAGTTGTCTATTTTGATTATTAGGCATAAGTTGCCTAGTTTGTGAAAATTGGAAGTTACTTGATTTCAAGCTTTGAAATGAGTTTTCTAAAAGTGTAGTAACTTACTTGAAAAATAGACACACCTTGATACTACGGGTGGTAGTATCTTGGGGTTTTACCTAGAAAGGAGTATTTTGAAAAGAATGTACGTACATAGTACTTTGGCTTGGTTAATTGAGAATTATTCTATGTGTGCCTTGATAAGTACTTTGGCTTGGTTAATTGAGAATTATCCTATGTGTGCCTTGATAAGTACTTTGGCTTGGTTAATTGAGAATTATTCTATGTGTGCCTTGATAAGTACTTTGGCTTGGTTAATTGAGAATTATTCTATGTGTGCCTTGATAAGTAATTTGGCTTGATTAATTGAGAATTGCCTATATGTGCTGGTGATAGCCTTTGAGTGCAAGTATTATGTTTTATTACGTTGTCGCGACTCTCGGTTGGAGGGTCGGCTGCCTTGTTGTAAGTTTACTTGGACGTACCGACAGTGAGGTGGGATTCCACGGGTATGCTTCCATTATTTGTGTTACCCTACGGTCATGCTTATACGATGTGGGATGCCGGGGCATGCGCGAGGATACCCTATGGTCATACTTATACGATGTGGGATGTCGGGGCATGCGACCACGAGGGATACTCCTTGGACATGCTTATACGATGTGGGATTCCGGGGCATGTGACTAGGAGTCGGGTTAGATTCCCGGATTTGTTTGTGTTACCCTACGGTCATGCTTATACGATGTGGGATGTCGGGGCATGTGAACGCGAGGGATACCCTATGATCATGCTTATACGATGTGGGATGCCGGGGCATGCGACCACGAGGGATACTCCGTGGACATGCTTATACGATGTGGGATTCCGGGGCATGTGACCAGGAGCGGGTTTGATTCCCGGATTTGTTTGTATACCCCATGGTCATGCTTATACGATGTGGGATTCCGGGGCATGCGACCATGAGGGATACTCCTTAGATATGCTTATTGGTGTTATATTGTTATATCATGGACTGCCGGCAGTGAGAAAGGATTCCACGGGCATGGTTGATATTATGGGCGTGAGACCCATATTTATATTTAAGTAGTGACTTTGAGGGCATGCGTCCCTGACTTGATATGACTGCTTATGTATTGTGTACTGTAGGTTGGCTATCATACATGTCTCCTGTTTTGTTTAGACTGTTATGATTTCATTCTGATTTCATCGCTTCACATACTTGGTACATTCTTCGTCTCGACCTCCCCGGTGCGTTCACGCAGTTTAGGTACGCTGTTTGGTGATCGGCAGTGTAGGACCGCTCGAGTTTTGGATAGCTCCCGCTCGTGAGTTTATCTTTTGGTATAGTTCATTGATGCAGCTTTTGTACGGTTATGGGTCTGGCGGGGCCTTGTCCGCCATAGTTCATATAACTCTTAGAGTGCAGTATTCATACGTGGGATTGGACTCGTATGCAGTGTAGTGTCTTTTCATGTATATTATATGGCGGCTTTGCTCGGCTTTTCCTCTTGACGTATGTTGGTTTAAAAAAAAAAGGGTGTTATTTAATTTCCAGATTTACTTAGTTGTTAAGGTAGAAGGGTGCGGGTAGGGCACGATCCGCAGCTTGGGTTCGGGCGTGAGAGTGGTATCGAGCGATCGATCCTCGGAATGTCTGAGCCGTGTCTAGTAGAGTCTTGATTATCGGTGTGTTGCGCGCCACCCATAAACAGTGAGGCTACAGGACATTTAGGAGTTGGTTTCTATTCTTCTCACTTTAAGATCGTGCCATAGAGTGTGTTAGTAAGATAATTCCTCTCGACGTATTGTTGTGTTCTGATTATGCCTCGAGGAGAACGCGGCCGCAGAAGGGCAAATGAGTAGCGAGAGCTACTAGTCGGACTCGAGAGTTGATAGGGCTTATGCCTGGGTATCTGGATGTTGTTCCGATCGGCGAGTTCTGCGCTGAGTTTGAGGCCCCAGCACCAGAGCCTCCAGTTTCTCAGTTAAGGGAAGACTTTAGGGTCATGAAGGAAGACATTATGTTATTGACCAAGATAACAGTGCTACAGTTTAATCAGCATGAGGTTATTCGGCCAGTACAGACAGGTGTACATGGGGTAGAGGGCTAGCACGGAGATCTGCGTAAGAGGGCTAGATCGGT
Organism: Przewalskia tangutica; assembly: GCA_029844215.1. Lineage (NCBI taxonomy): Eukaryota > Viridiplantae > Streptophyta > Magnoliopsida > Solanales > Solanaceae > Przewalskia > Przewalskia tangutica. Next base: position 76,491,520 of record CM056727.1, read on the forward strand.
TGGTTATCCCGGTGAGTTTTTGGACGAGCAGCCTCAGCAGCCAGTGAGATATTCGTCCCAGCCTACCCAGTACATACCCCCGCAGTTCACAGGTGGGATATGGGACCCCATAAGGTATTTAGGAGCCGGTCCGAGCTCCAGGGGTCGAGGTTCCCAGAGAAGCAGAGGACTTTCTCGGTCGAGGCCACCTATTCCTCAGTGTATCAGATGTGGTAAGCGTCATTCGGGGAAATGACGTTATGACACAGATGGTTGTTATTATTGTGGCCGTCCGGGCCACAAGAAGTGGGAATGTCCGGTTAGAAAGAGCGCCGGTAAGGTGGCTCAGCCTATGAGGCCGATGGTTGATTGTCTTTCCTCCGCGGTATCGTCCCCGAGCGGTGTTGGACGCCACCACCGTGGTAGGTCGTGGTGAGTATATAGTTCGCGGTCCTTCGAACCGCATAGATGACGTGACTCCGGACGGGATCGTGAGGCGACATCGCACGGGGTTCTGGTATATATGTCGATTCTTTGAATCATACGAGCATTGATAGATTCAGATTTCGCCCTAGCATATATGTTTTCCCTATGTTGCTAGCAGTTGTAAGTGATAGTACCCCAGAGGTAAGAATACTTTGATTAGTAAAGTGAAAAGTTAAGAATGTTGACAAAAATGGTAAGTGAACTGAGACTATAGTTGTGTAGAGTTCACAAGTTGTAATTACCTGAATGTGATGTAAGACCGATAGGGAAGGATGTACAGTAGAAATACTTTGGCTTATGTGACGAACCTCTAGTGAATGGGAGGATAGGGTGAGAAATACCTTAAGATAAGAGAGAGTTTTAGTTCAGACTAAGAATAAGAGGTTAAGTGTGACGATGGGTCGGGTTATGGACTCATTTTGGGTCAACCGATAGTACGGAATGGGGTGATGTCAGTTAGAAATGGTCCCGTTATGTGATAGGGTCCCGAGGATGCCAGGCCCAAGTTTAGTTAATCGTTGTACGAATTCGTGGATGCGTTCCACCGGAACTAGGTCGTAAGGACCGAGAAGAGCCTTAACGGGAATGTAAGTAACAATATGGCCAAGTTTGGATAGTAACTCCAAGGATTGGAGAAGAGAAACAAAATTTGAGATTTTGTACGTGTACTAGATGAGTTTGAAAGTACGAGAAAGTATGACAAGTAAGGAAAGAAAGGAACCTCTAAGGATCCCGTGTTTGGGAAGACTGTAACCTTCGAGTTTTGTGAGAAGGGACCATGGACGGAAGGTCCATTATTATGTTTACGTATGTTGTGGTGGCCATGTGTGGCATCGTTGGTCTTGTGCAGTTTTGATTGATAGGCATAGTATAGAGATTGTGCCGGAGTGTGTATAGCTTGACAACCGACTAAGAACATTCGGGGACGAATGTTTCTAAGGGGGGAAGAATGTTACATCCCGTAAGTCCAGGACATGTATAAGAGAATGTACGTAAGGAAACAAGACTTGGAAATTAGTACGAAAGGAAGAATTGTTTTTCCGACGGAAAATCTTCCGAACGTCGGAAAGGAAAAATGTTCGTTGATGAGAATTGGATTCTCAAAATGTATTATTTGAGGAATATGGAACTTTTAACATTATGGAAGTTTATTTTTTCGGATTTGGTCACGTGGGGCCCACCCGAGGAATTTTCCGTTTTGTGCGGCCCACGAGGGTTACATAATTTTATGGACGAATGAGAGGGAGACACGTGGCACCTCCACCACATGGTCTTGGTCGAATATTTGCAAGGCTAAAATGGTCATTGACCACCTTGGAAGATTAGTCTTGCTAGCATGACATTATTGACTTGTCAACTTGTCCACATGGGCTTGATCCTAGTGAAACCCATCCAAGCCACACATTTGTTGTAATCTAAGCCCTCCAATGTGTTTTAAATACTACACTAGTATCAAGACTTGGCATTTCTACACTTAGAAAAATTAGAGAGTCCTTGTGCTTGAGAGATAGCTCTCGGCTTTCATGAAATTCCCACACAAAAATTTTACTTTGTGATCCATTAGCCACAAGACTTAAACCCAATGTCCCTAAGGGTATTGTAAGGATATCTCAATAGAAAGATTTCGGAAAAACGACGTTTTCGTATTAGTCGCAGTGAAACTTAAGTTCTTCAACTTTGAAGTTGGAACTTGAAGATGGGTTCTTCATAGGCTTCTAAGGAGTGTTTGAAGCGGATTGGAACATAAGGAAAGGAGCTAAGAATTTGCTAAGGCGCGACTTTGAATCTTGGAATTTTTAAGGGCTTATAAAGGTATAATCTTGTCGTTTTAGTAGTTAAGATTACTTATCATTGTAGTTGTGGATATTAGCAAGCATGAGATGTTTAGTAAGAAGTTTGATTATTATATTGGCTATTGGAACCCTAATCCGAAAACTAGCATGTTAGCCTAAGATTTCAATTCAAGTCGATTATTAGTAAAGTCGTCGCATGTTGTAAAAAGAAGGAAATTGTAGTTGTTGAAGTTGTTTATGACTATATAACATGTTAGACCTTAGAACTTGGAATTGGAAAAGGTTTGGAAAGGACTTAGTGTTATTATTTATGTTGGCCGAGAATGGCTAGATTATGGAGCTATTTCGTATGAATTGTGGGGCGGAATTTTACACGTATTGTAAGGCGTGTAATCCCCTTTGTTTGGTTGTGTTTTGAGCCTTAAATGTGGCGTGTTGGTTATTGTATTCGGCCTTGAAAAAGGTGGCAAAGTGAGTAGAAACAAAGGAAGTGCTGCCCGATTTTTCGTAGAATTAGAGACCGTATACTTAGTATTATTCTACGTTAGAGACTAGAAGTTGATAGTCTTGTTGTGACCATTATAGGTTGACACTTCTACGTACGACGTATTCGGCTTAGCTTGTTGATTTAGCCGAAAAGGTATGTGAACTCTCTCATCTTCTAGCATGATTCCTTAAGATAAAGAAAGTAAGTTCTACTCCTTAAATGATCCATTCCTTGGTTGTATTTGGATTGCCTAAAATAGAGTTTGTTCTATGTACTTCCTTGGTTGTACTTTGATGTTTAAATTGTAAGTTGTATAATCCATTTCCTTAGTGAAGTTGGATTCTTATAAGTGAAAGTATTTTTCTTAAAGTACATAGAGTCTTGGAAAGGAAGTGGTTTCCAAATCTTTTGGCTAGTGCCTTAGTTCCAAAACCTAAGGGTTGTTATAATGACTTTAGGGGAGTCAAGGGAGTGATTTACTTAATTGTTTTAAAAGAGGAGAAATGACATGATTTAAGAGAAGAAACTTGTTCTCTAAATATTAAGAGACTTGAAGTATTTTGAAAGTTAAGAACTTGATTTGTAAGCATGTGATACTTGGTTTTAAGTATAAGTCTCTTGGTTATAAAAAGGAATGAATGTGTCTAAACCATAAAGGGTTATAACGACTTTATGGGAAGTTGGTTATAACGGCTTTATGGAAGGTTAAGAAAGTTGTCTATTTTGATTATTAGGCATAAGTTGCCTAGTTTGTGAAAATTGGAAGTTACTTTATTTCAAGCTTTGAAATGAGTTTTCTAAAAGTGTAGTAACTTACTTGAAAAATAGACACACCTTGATACTACGGGTGGTAGTATCTTAGGGTTTTACCTAGAAAGGAGTATTTTGAAAAGAATGTACGTACGTAGTACTTTGGCTTGGTTAATTGAGAATTATTCTATGTGTGCCTTGATAAGTACTTTGGCTTGGTTAATTGAGAATTATCCTATGTGTGCCTTGATAAGTACTTTGGCTTGGTTAATTGAGAATTATTCTATGTGTGCCATGATAAGTACTTTGGCTTGGTTAATTGAGAATTATTCTATGTGTGCCTTGATAAGTACTTTGGCTTGATTAATTGAGAATTGCCTATATGTGCTGGTGATAGCCTTTGAGTGCAAGTATTATGTTTTATTACGTTGCCGCGACTCTCGGTTGGAGGGTCGGCTGCCTTGTTGTAAGTTTACTTGGACGTACCTGTTACACCCCGTAGTTCCAGGGTATGTATACGAGGACGTACGTACGAGAATACGACAATAAAATTGGAAAGGAAGAAAGATGTGATTTTTCGACGGAAAAGTTTCCGGATTTTGTGAAGGAAAAATGTTCGTTAAAGGGAATTGGATTCCCATATTTGGTATTTGGACTTTTTGGAATATTTGAGAATTATGAAATTTTATTTCCGAAATTGGTCACGTGGGGCCCACGGGAAAATTTACGGTTTTGTGGGGCCCACTTTATTTTCGGATTTTTGGCATTACGGATATTTTCGGAAGATGAAATATTTTGATTTAGTAGGGGCGACACGTGTCACCCCGTGTGGCCATATTGGCCGATTTGGAGAAGGACAAGTGGCACGTTTTTTTGGTGGACAAGTGGCCCATTTTTGTGGTGGCCACTTGTCCCATTTTTGTGGTAGCCAAATGGTTGGCCAACTACCCACACACATGTACCCCATCCTCACCATCCACTTGCCTAGATCTTGGCCATTGACTTCTATAAATACCCTCAGGTGCAAGACTTTATTTCATCCACATTAGAAAGTTTCAAGGCAAAAAATTCCCTCCTCCCTTAGTGAGTTCTCGTCCAAACACCCCCCACCTTGAGTAGAATTCTTCAAGTATTGTTGTTATTCCAAATACTTTAGCCTAAATCCCTTGTGGTATTCCAAAAAAAATCCCAACATAAGAGCCCGGAAATACTACTTTATTCCATAGTCGCAAAATGAAGCCCTAGAAAAATCTTCATAGCTTAGATGAAGTGTTAAGAGAAGTTGTTTAGAAACTTCTAAGGGTTTCTTGGAGTGGGTTGGAGCGTAAGGAATTGGAGCTAAACGTTGCTCAGGATCGACTTATATCTTGGATAATTTTGGACTTATCGAGGTAATTACCTATGTCCACCTATTGTAATTGGAGATTACATGTTGTAGTAGTTTAGAATTGAGTATAAGATATATTGGAAGGATGATTATAAAGAATTGAACTGTATTTATAGTATACTTGTAGTATTATTGTGGAGTAGAATTGTACACGTCCGGTTAGACGTGTAACCCCCCCCGGATTGTTGGTTTGGTAGCAGCCTCATTAGAGAGGAGATTTTTGTGGTCATGCGGGAGAAGAATCTTGAATTTTCCGGAGAATAAGGAATCTTGTATCTAGAATTATTCTACGAAGAGATCTAGAGGTTGATAGACGTTTTGTGGCCTTTATAGGTTGAAGTACTACGAGTAGCGTATTCTACTTGAAGGGTGGAAAAGGCGAGCAAGGTTAGAGTACGTGGAGTGTTTTGCTAATTGTCGATAATCGTCGCGAGGTATGTGAACCTCTTCCTATCTTTTCTAGCATGATTGTTGTGAACTATGTAGTACGGTGGACGTACATGTGCTAAATGAATTTGGTTGGTTTAAAACATAAAGTGTTATAACGGCTTTATGAGAAGTTTGCTATAACAACTTTATGTAGGTAAAGAAATGGTTTGTGGTTTTTAAAAGATAAGAGACTTGACTTATAAATTGACTTGATGTGAAATATTAAGGCACTTGATTTCTAAAAGAAAAGAGACTTGAGGAATTGAAGAGTTTTGGTTTAAAAGAAAGACATGGTTTTGTCTTAAATTGGTTTAAAACATAAAGTGTTATAACAGCTTTATGGGAAGTTAGTTATAACGACTTTATGAAAACAAAAGAATGGTTTTATCATTAGTTTTAAAATGGTAACTTGACTTTAAAAGGAGAAGTGTTTTGGTCTAAAAAGAAGGCATAGTATTGTCTTAATTTGGTTTAAAAAGGAAAGTATGGAAGTTGTTTTGGTTTACTTAAAATGTTAGTCACTCTATTTTGATAATACGGCATGGGTGACCTTTGTAAAAGAAATGGATCTTTTAAAAGAATTTAACGTACGTAGTACTTTGGGGTTAAAACCTGGACTTTGGCATAAAATGAAAGTACCTTGAGTTGTGTGTAACTTGCCTATGTTTGCGTGTGATAGACTTGTCGTGCTAGTATTGTATTTCTATACCACCGCGTATCTCGATGGAGGGCCAGCTGATTTGTTATGATCTTACTTGGACGTACCGCGATGTGAGCATTCCCAGTGCACACGTGATTATTATTCCATGGACTAGCTCTCCATGAGGTTTCTTGATTCGGCTTGGTATCCGTAGTTGGCTCCGTACTTGCCGAGGTCGTGGCTGATTCGGCAGTATCGGTAGTTAGCCTTCGCCGTTGCCCAGTTCGGTTTGTGAAGTCGTGATTAGAAGCAGTATACGTGAGTCAATCTTCCATTACTTACCCGGCCAGCCTACGTGGCGCGAGTGGTGATATCACAGTAGTTGGCTTTCATACTTGCCACAGAGTGACAGCGTTATAGTTATATAGATTTGTTAGTCGACTTTGGTATGCGGTAGTTGGCTTTGCATTACTTGCCGGTGATTAATGATGCGGCTTTTGGTATCACAGTAGTTAGCCTTGCGTACTTGCCGGAAATGCGATTTTTACAGGACAGTGGGACACGGTGTTCATGTACTCCTTGGTGTGGTTATCGTAGGCTGGCGGTGAGAAGAGTTCACGGGCAGTTGATGTTGCGGGCATAGAGACCCGCCGTTATATTTAGGTAGTAACTGAGCGTGAGTCCACTGACTTAGTCTATTTACTTACATGTATATGCACATGGATTTGGTTACTCATATATGTCTCTGTTTATATGAGCTACTATGATTTCATTTCTGGTATTTTGATTTCACGTTCTTATTTTGTTATGCGACCTCATGAGGGATTGCGTGCATCATGAGTAGAAATCGCATCGATTTGTTGATCATATTTCATTGAGATCACGATTAGAGGCGTATTAGGAAGCTCACCGTTTCTCGGAGAGCTTATCTTTTAGTATGTTCAGTTATGGGTTCTTGTACATTCGAAGGTATGGCGAAGACCACTACATCCGTCATAGTTGTTCTGTTCTTAGAAGTGCTGTAGTCTTTATTGTGGGCGGGAATTTATTAAGGATGTAAGCTATTTCAAATTCTGTATATATATGCAAGGCAGCGGGTGATTCTTTGTTTCTTTATCTTGTTTTCATGTCTGTATATTTATTTATTGGTTTTCTACCGATGTTGTATCACTAGGGTGCAGGGTAAAGCGCGATCGCGAATATTAGTGTTAGATATTGACAAAGAAGTGAATATCAGGCCAGTTAGTCCTCGGAAAGTGTCTGAGACGTCTCTGTGAGTCTTCAGTTATCGATTATGTTGTGCTGTCCCTATGTCAGTGCGAGATGTTAGAGATTAGTTTCCATTATTCTATCACAGATGCGTGCCTTAGAGGCGTATTTATAAGTTGACCATACAATGTATTCTTTTCCCACTGGGTACTCTACGCAGAAACGCGAGCCCGGGAGGCAGTGGCGAGAGGGTGAGTAGAACAGGAGGGTTGCCCGGGGCACGGGCGGTCATTCTCCTGAGATAGCGCTGTTCGGGGAGTTAGCCGCCCAGCCCGGGGAAGTTTAGGCCCGATGCGGTGGCGCTGAGACCCTGACCACAGGCCTCACAATCCGGCCCAGGAAGCGAGGATGGAGACCTGAGAAATGTGATTTAGCTGAAGTAAGGTAGGCTGAGGAATAAGAACAGACGAGGCGAGTGGTTAGAAGCGGTACAGTGGTTAACTAGATCAGATAGTTGAGATTGAGACCAACAGTTAATAGTCCACGAGTCACCATAGTTGTAGGGGCGAGGAAGATCCTCGGGATTTATTCGGCGATTGCAGCGGATCATGAAAGTGATCAAGACCTCGAGGCATTTCTTACATAACGCCCGCCCTCATGATTGAGGCTAAGGCCGGATCAGATTTAGGAGGTTGAGGCAGAGCAGGCGGACGGTTAGAGAGAATACAATATAGAGTTTGACTTATTGGCTCGTTATGTCAGCGTTAATGGGTTATGGAGGATAAATGATGCACGATATATCGGGGCCTTGTGATTATCTAGCAGAGAGTTGTACAAGTGTCGTGAGTCGGGCATGGACGTTTTGGCATGCAGAACTACGCGCGGCGGTGAGCGTAGAGATGTGGATTAATCAAAGGTCGTGAGAAGAGGACGAGAACTAGCGAGGTCCTTTGCTTCGAAAGCGGACGCCACCGTGGTGGTTATGCGCCTCACTTGATGAGTAGTCCTCGCGGACTTGGAGACGGTCAAAGTGTTAGGAGTTGGTAAGGCTCGAGTTTACCAGTTAGCAGATTTCCATAGGTTCTTGACCCAGTTGATTTTCTGCAGTGTTACTATGTGGTAGAAGCGTCATCCAGAAATGCTCGTCTTTTTACTGTCTTGTTTTACCCAGGCACGTCGAGAACCATGTGGAGAATGTCCTAGGATGAGGATCTGGTGGGATGAGCTTGCCCCTGCAGTCGATTCTTGGTCCGGTGGATCGGAGGGAAAGTGTTAGCGAGAGAGGCCACCCGGCACCGGTATGGCGGGTGTGGTAGAGTGTTCTTATGAAGTGTCGTCTTTGTAGATAGCTTGTGGGCTTACGGCCGAGTAGAGGCCATTTTAAATTGTGAGCAGTGGCGGATGTTATGACTCGGCGCAGAAGATGTTGTTGATTAAATATATTCGTAGTTATGCGCGTGAAGCGGGATTTGATTAGGCGAGAAGTGAGGCGTGAATTCTGAGATATATCTTGACCTTAAGAGACTTATTTAGAATTCGTTATAGGTAGATACATGTGATTCTATGTTCGGTTAGCGTTATGTAAGTTGCTTGATTAAAGCATGGCGGTTGAAAGGGTAAGTAGGGCGAGAAATGAGAACGCCAGAATTTATAGCAGTTGGGACCTTGGATGCAGGCCGTCTAGATGGATAGTTTCACAGTTGGTCTTTTGTGAAGTGCTTGAGTATCGTGATATATATTGCTGGATAATTCCATAGGTAGTGAGGATGGAAGTGGTACTTCGCGGCGTGGCTATTAATATTATTCGGATCGGAGAGCGAGTTATTATCAAAGTGCGGTCGGGTTGAGCCATGGTCAGCATGGCCGGATGAGTGAGTCAGTTAGGGTGTTCTCACGGTGTAATGGCGATCACTTTGAGAATTGCCTAGGCCGGTTTAGGTAACGAAATAAATATGAGTTAGTGGATATGTTCATTGATCCGGTCAGTGAAAATGGGAATGGCATAAAGATTGAGCTAGTAAGATGACAGATGGAGGTAGTGACTCCAAGGTTTGAAGCGAAGTGATGAAGGGAGTGTAGTGGTGTGCTGAAAGAATTAGTTATGCGAGGGAAAGTGCAGCCAGTAAGAAGAGTGAATGTGTGTGTTGGAGGGTGGAGTGATCTTTTTTTGTAGAGTGAAGGTCTGAATAGAGAGTATCAACTGGACCCGAGGTAGAGTTAGTGTTGTTTTCATCTTAGAGTGAATCTCGTTGCTTGGATTTGGGTTTTTCGGCGTGTGTTATGTATGGCGTTGAAATTTGTACAGTTGGTTTAAATGAAGTATAGTAGTGGAGACTATCTGTGCGTATATAGTTGGAGACTTAGAAGGAAAATTAGGGCCGAATGTTTAAGGGAAGAATCTTATACCCGTGGATTTCGGTATGTATGTAAGGGCGTCACGTGCGAGAATCACGAACTTAAGAATTGGAAGAAAGGAAGAAAGATGTGATTTTTTTGTGAAAAGTTCGGATTTTGCTTGAAGGAAGGTTCATTAATAGAATTGGATTCCCGATTTGGTGTCGGACTTTTGGAATATTTAAATTGGAATTGTATTTAAAAGTTGTTATCCTGCAATGGGAGCCACATGCAGGAAATTCTGGTTTATGAGACCCGACTTTATTTTACGGATTTTTGGCATTGCGGATATATTTTGGAAGATGAAATATTTTGGGCCAGTAGGGCGCTACCGCATTATCACCCGATGTGGCCGTGTGGCGAATGGTGGTGGAGACCAACGTAAGCAGACGATTTGGTGAGGACAAGTGTGAGCCACTTTGTCCCGTTTAATGGTAGCCAAATGTTGTGCTTCTGCCTTACATGTGCACCCGTCCTCACTTCCACTTGCATTAATCCCTATGGCCGGCGGTTTCTCTATAAATACCAGCCTTTTTTTAGCTTGCAAGACCGTCACTTGGGTTTGACGTATTCCACTACCCTCTCGCATTGTTGTTCTCGTTTTGCTTCCCGCCCTTTAGATATTGTCAAGTTCTTAAGATTTAAGTGTTCTTTGCCAGAGTGTTAGAAGATTGTGTAAGTCTTGAAGGAATTTTACACCTAGGCCTCAAATACACCCCGCCTAGTGCAGAAAGTTGGTGAGTGTTGGAACCTAAGTGTTCTTCAGCACTTTGGAGTTGGATCTTGAAGAGGAGTTGGTTGTGAGAAACTTAGGAGTCGCTTGGGCGGGTCTGGGCGTAAAGGATTTGGAGCTAGCGTTTCTGGGATCGCTTATATCTTGGATAATTTGGAGCTTATCGAGGTAATGATCTTGTCCCTATTGTAATTGGATGTACATGTTGTAGTAATGTATAGTTAAGTATACCTGCTTAGATGAATATGGATAAATTGTTGTATTTACATAGAGATTTGTATTGAGTAGACTTGTAATATTGTGGAGTAAATTGTACACGTCCGTTGGAAAGCGTGCCAACCCCCAGGATTGTTGGTTTATTGCGAGGCCTGCGTTAGAGAGGAGATTTATGTGGATTTGCGGGAGGTCACTGCCGATTTTTAGTAGAATAAGGAATCTTGTATCATAAATTATTCTACGAAAGTCTAGAGGTTGATAGACGTTTTGTGGCCTTTTTAGGTTGAAATTCTCACGAGTAGCGTATTACTCTTGAAGGGTGGAAAAGGCCGAGCAAGGTTAGAGTACTTTGGAGCGTTTTGCTAATTTATGCGATGTCGTCGCGGTATGTGAACCTCTTACATCAGCTACAGCATGATGTTGTGAAATATATTTAGTGTGTAAAGAAGCCAGCAGCGTCATGTTTAAGGAAGTTGATTTTCTTTTGTGTCCTTGACTTGATTAAAAATTAGAGTGACATTGCACTTAAATAATGAGACTTGGTTTATGTTAAGCGATTTGTGACACTTTTATGAGGAAATGGAGTACTTGGTTTCAAAGGAATAATATTATGCTGATTCCGGAAATGAATAAGTATCCGAGCAATTGCTGCGGCGTTAATAAAGAAAATGTATTGACTAATTAATTACTATTAAAAGCTATCACGACCATTCAGGGCGCGTGGCGGTGCCTTACCGGGGCACCCAAGTAGTCATACATCAGAGTAATCAGCGGAAATATAAAACAAGACATGAAACAGTTTATGAAATAAGACACAGTTTATGGGAACAAACGTCGCCTTTCGGCATATATATATAAACAAGGTTTAGCGATTTACATCAAACATCGCATAACATGACTCAGACCTTAAGGAAAAATACAACTATGGCGGGACGGGGGCCGCCATAACTGCATACAAAACTATCTACAACAGGAGATCATACCCAAAGTAGAGCCTCGGAGAAGATGGAGCTCCGCAACGTAGAGATCCTAAGAATGTGGATCTAGCACCGCTTGCCCTTACTGCGGCATGAACGCGGCCGAAGGAGAGTTACAACAAGTACTAAGTATGTGAAATCAGAAGAATCGAAATGAAATCAAAGTATTTAAAACCTTTTCACAAATACAATCGATTCGATTGCACATAGTGCCACATCCCAAACAACAACGGTAATAGGAAAATCGCCAGTGTCTATTCTAGGCCGCGAATGATCGGGCAAGGCCAATCGCCCATAGTATCATTCTGCGTGCCTAGTCCCGGACTTCGCAGCCCGCATAGGTCACACAATGCAATTCGCATGAGGTATTCCCGCATCGGGGCAGCGACCCGGCGTCCGCCTAGGCTCCCGCACCGCATAGCCTCAAAAGACCGCATAGTCTCAGCAGACCGCATAGGGAATCCCCGCATCAAAGCTAAACACCGGAATGATCAATCACGGAGCATACCGCTGCTCGCATAGTCTCACAGACCGCATAGCCGTATAGACCACGCGTCGAGGCAAGCCACCGATATAACAATCGAGGGTAGGTGATACAATAAAGATACAACGGACTTCCGGTTAGCAACGTAAGCGGCAAGAATGACCCTTTACACAAAGATTTCAAGACAATAACCTGTAGCATCATAATAGTCTACTTATCACACAAATCTTACTGATTAGCAATCAATACAAGGCTTTTATAAACAAACAAGTAAATGCCTTTTTATCTTTCTTAAGTTGTTATACCTAACTTCCCATAAAGCTAGTATAACTCTTAAGCTTTTGTTTTAAAAACCAAATATTTATCTTCTGTTAAAAATGATTCAAGATTCTTTGAATGCTTTCGGTTCTTTGTTATTCAGCTTAAGCCGAGGCATTCTAATTATTATTCAAAGCTTAAGCGTGAGGCATTCGTAATTATTATTGTGCTTAAGCGTGAGGCATTGCCATAAGTATTATTCAGCTTAAGTCAAAGACATTGCCGGGTTATTATTCGCTAACACACGTACGCCTACCGCACTATATATTGTAAAATATCATGCTTTAGGAGGAATCACATACCTTCTCAAAACCACACCGCCAAGTTGAATATGTCGCACAGAGAGTCACCTATAATAGTCAGACATCTATCAAAGACTACTCAAGGTCATTCTAAACAGAGGTTCACAATTCTATGGAAAGTTGGGCAAGACCTCACTACGGTGAGCTATATAAGTTCATCAGAAAACAAATCCTATGTGAGTACGCTTTGATTATTCTTCTTTAAACCCTTCTACTGGGAATTCAATTCTATTCGTGATATTCTTCTAAGTATTTAATACTTATTCTAATACTACTACGTAAGTATTCTCTAATTCAAAGAGGGTTAGGATTAGTTACCTCGGTAAGCCCAATAATATCCTAGATAAAGTTGCACTGAGCAAGGTTTAGCTCCTAAGTTGTACGCTCAGTAGCTCAGAAACCTTAGAAGTTCTTTACAACTTCTACAAAGGACTAAGGGATTTGGGCTAGGGTATTTTGGGCATTATAACAATACTAGAAGACAACTTTTCTACCAAGGGAGGGGGGTAGATTTCGGCTAGGCTAGGGGGGGTAGGCCCTCGGCCAAACTCACTCAAGGGGGGGGGGAGGTGTTGGACGAAAGGCTAAGGGAGAGGAGAGGATTTTAGACTTGGAAGATAACTTTGTGGATGAAGAATTCTTCATCTAAAGGGGGGTATTTATAGCTCAAGCCTTGGCCAACCAATGGCCAAGATGAAGACAAGTGCAAGGCAAGTGTAGGGTGAGGATTAACTAAACACAAATATCCTACCAACTCCTTGACTTTGTGCAAGGCACAAAAAACGTGCCCAACCTTCTCCATTTTCGTCCAATGGACGATTCAAGTCCATCAATGGGAGGTGCCAAGTGTCGCCCTCCGCTGGTCCAAAATGTTTCGCCTCTAAAAATCCGCAAAAATTAGTAATGGCATAGCGGAATTTTCCCTACGAAAGCCGTGGAAACGTTTCGTCGGAAAGCGATTCTTTGCGAGTTGTGCACAATTTCGAACTTGGCCTAATCTTTAAGGCTAAACTTTTAGACGTATTCCCTTACGCATATACTGGAAATACGGTATAACATTCTCCCACTTAGAAACATTCGTCGAATGTTCCTTCCCAAGACGATTAACGATAAGATTCTTCATAAGCGATTGTAAATGCCACACACGGCCACGAGCAACACTTAGGCGTAAACGATAACGAAAATTTACAAGTAGGAAAGTGAATTTACGGAGGTGTGGGGAATAGGTGAGGATACTTAGCCTCATGTCCTCCTCGGCTTCCCGCCATCTCCTCCCGAGCTCGTTCGCCACAAGACTTTGTGGAAGCCACGCCCTGGTCCGCAGACGCCTAACCCGACGATCGACTATCGCTATGGGAATCTCCTCATACGATAACCCGCCGTCACTGGACATCGCCAATCGGTGTACCACTAGATGGATCCCGATACATCTCCTCAAAGATAGATATGTGAAAAACCGGATGCGCCTCCAGATCGGACGGCAGATCCAACTCATAGGCAACCTTGCCTACCTCGCGGACAATGAAACGGCCCAATGTACCTGGTGAGTTTCCCTTCTTCCGAATCTCATCACACCGCCATGGGTGACACCTTTAGGAAAACCCAATCATGAACCTCGAACTCAAGATGCCGACGCCGATGATCTGCATACGACACATCGACTACGAGCTGTCAATAGCCGCTCTCGGATAAGCACCTTATCCATCGCTGCTGCACCAAATCTGGTCCCACTAGCCGCACCTCGCCCACATCGAACCAACCTATAGGCGATCTGCACTTCCTCCCATACAAGGCCTCATAAGGCGCCATCGAATCTTGGAGTGGTAGCTATTATTATATGCGAACTCAACTGAGGCAAATGATCCTCCCAACTACCGGAAGTCAATAACACAGGCTCGCAGCATATCCTCAAGAGTCTGGATAGTGCGCTCTGCTGTCCGTGCATGCGTGGATGAAATGCAAGACTCGAGCTCACTGCGTCCTAAACCCTCTGGAAGGACCTCGAAGTTAGCAGAATCGGGCTCCTGCATGCGATATGATCAGTAGGGACTCCATGCATCGACGATCTCTCGGATGTAAAGTCCGCATAATCCTCGGTAGAAAAAGTCGCCTGACGGGAAGAAAGTGGGCTGATTTCACACCGTCGGCGATAACCCATATAGAATCATGTCTCTCCGAGTGCGAGGTAATCCGTGATGAAGTCCATGTTGATTACCTCCCACTTCCGGTCGGGATCTCAATCGCGTCAGAACAAACCACGGGCCTCGGTGCTCTACCTTCACTGCGACAACACGGGCGAGCTACGAACTCGCAACGCCCTCTTCAAGCCATCCCACCAATACACAGATCTAAGGTCGTGGTACATCTTGGTCGACCCGGATGGATAGAGTAACGTCGCGTGTGCTTCCCAAGAACCTGCTGCCAAGTCACGAAACATCCGGAACACGATGCGCCCTCAAACCTTAGTACCCCATCAGGTGCTACCTCAAAAGGACCGCTTGCCTCACGAAGAGTCGTATCACGATATCGAATCAAAGTGGATCCTCGAGCGTTGCCTCTTCACCTCCTCGACGATGGAAGACTCGGCAACCTCACGGACTCTAACCCCACCGCTATCGGGAATCAATCAAACGGACACCAAGGCTCGCTAATCGATGCAAATCACGAACCATGTCTCTCCTCTCTGCTGCACATCCGATAGGCTCCCATCGACCTACGACTAAGAGCATCGCCACAACATTGGCCTTCCGGGTGGTACAGGATATCAACATCGTAATCCTTAAGCAACTCTAACCACCGCCTCTCGCCGTAAGTTCAGCTCCCTCTGGCTGAAGATATACTGGAGGCTCTTGTGGTCTGTATAAATATCCACGTGAACCCCATACAAATAGTGCCTCCAGATCTTCAAAGCGTGTATCACGGCTGCCAACTCCAAATCATGGGTGGGGTAGTTCCTCTCGTGTTTCATCAGCTGTCGGGATGCATATGCTATAACCCTGCCATGCTGCATCAACACACATCCCAACCCGATGCCTGACGCATCACAATACGACATAACCATCCGGACCTCCGGAAGTAAGAACGGGGCGGTCGTCGATCTCTCTTTCAAGAATCGGAAACCACGCCACAAGCATCACCATCAAACTTGGCTGCCTTACGAGTCACCTAGTCAATGGTGCGTAGATAGAAGCAAACTTCTACGAACCGATAATATCTCGCAAGGCCTAAGCTGCGAACCTCGCCGGAGTAGTAGGTCAGGCCAAGTCTCGCCTCAATCTTGGCGTACAACTCGAATGCCATCAGCCCGACAATATGCCCAAGAAACGCCATCAAGTCAACCAAAACTCACATTTGGAAAACTTGGCGTACAATCACGATCTCGAGAATCACAAGACAAATTTCAAATGCTCGCATGCTCTCGCCTGGCGATAATAAACCAAGATATCATCAATGAACACTATCACAAGCGTGTCCAAAATGGTTTGAACACTCGGTTCATCAAATCCATGAATACCGCCGAGCATTGGTCAACCCAAAAGACATGACCACTGAACTCATAATGCGTCTGGGTCACGAATGCGATCTAGGGACATCCACCTCTCGACTCGCACTTTGATGATAGCGAACGCAGATCAATCTTGGAGAAACACCTCGCTCCCTCGCAATGGTCGAACAAATCATCAATCACAGGAAGGGGTATTCGTTCTTAATGGTCACCTTGTTCACCGCTGTAATCAACACACATGCGCGGCGTCGCCCTTCTTCTTCACGAACAATCTGGCGCTCCCGGGGAGAAACACTAGGCTGATGAAGCCCTTCTCCAAAGAAATCTCTAAGCCGATCCTTCAACTCCTCAACTCGGCGGTGCCATTACGTATGGCGGAATGGAAATAGGCGAGTGTCCGCAATATGTCAATACAAAACTCAATCTCCTCTCGGGAGGATACAGGAGGTCATCCGGAAACACGCCCGGGAACTCACGACTCATCGGGCCGAAAATCTGGTGCGCGGCTTCAGATCAAACACGAACGAGATGGTAGATATACCCCTTCGCACCATCTTCCTAGCCTTGGTAGGAAATAAACCTACCCTCGGCGTCTGCGTGCTCCCACTCAACAACCGGCTCGCAGAGCTGGAACCGCATTACTCTCTCTGCGGTCTACATTGGCGTAGCAAGAAGCTAGCCAATCCATCCCATAATCACGTCGGTCAATCATCTCCAACTCTATCAAGTCGGCTAGGGTCCGACGACTGTAAATGGTCACAGGACAAGCTCTATATACCTGCAGAGCTACCACCGAATCACCCACTGGCGTAGCTACCTCGAAAGGGTCTATGGACTCAGGCTCTATCCCTATCCTACTAGCAACAAGGGGAGATATATGGGGCGAGTAGAACCGGATCTATCAACGATACACATCAAACCCGGAACCGATAAAGTACTGGCGACATCGGTGAGGCCTCCGATCTGTCGGTGGACAAAGCATAAATGCGGTTCGAGGACGCTAGAATCGGGACCGCGCCACGACCTCTGCCGCGACCGCTGGTCCATGAGTACCTTGCCCTGCAGGGCGAAATGCTGTCGAGGATGAAGCGCAGCAGACCACGTGGATCGGGCCCTACTACCGGCGCGCTCGGTCGGACAAACTCGCGAAATGACCTGCGGCCACAAGTATAGCAGCTCCTGAGCTCGAGAATGGTATCTACCACAGGCACTGGCGGACCTCGAGCGGTTAGCACCCCGCTACTCGGAAATCAAGTCCCGGGCCCGACCGCCCCGATCGCTCTGGCTGTACGAAAATGAGGTAGGGCGCTCTGCTGGGTGGTGCAAATCTGGACTTCTGCGACGCCACCCCGAGGACCACCAACAGAACCGGCCGTCTTGGCCTTCTTCTGCTGCTGATATCGGTCTACCCGGCGGTCTCTACGCTCCTCGCATCCCAGTGCATGAGCCTGCATACGGGTAATGTCCATGCCTGGCTGAAGGGACACACCCGCACAAGACTCGGCCATGTAATCATCTAGCCCAGTGACATAGCGATGCACCCGGTCCTCCATCTCTGCTACCAGTGCAGGGACATATCGAGCCAAAGAATAAAACTCGACATTGAACTCCCTCACTGTGCGTCCTCCCTGTCTCAGCAACACGAATCTATCAGCTCGTGCCCTCCTCATCTGTGGAGGCAAGAAGTGTGTGAGAAAAGCCTCTGAAAACTCATCCCATACTGCTGGAGGTACATGCTCTCCCCGGGAAAGCTCCCATGAATCAAACCAATCGACTGCGGTATCACGCAGCCGATGTGAACCGAATGTCACAGCCTCAGTCTCTGAAGCCCTGATCACCCGCATAATCCTCTGCAGCTGACGGATGAACTCCTGCGGATCATCCTCCGGCCTCGACCCGTAAAACTCTGGTGGGCTACAACTCAAGAAATCTCGTAGCCTCAAACTATCTGCCCTCGGGTGCACTACGGTGCGATCGAGCTGAGCTGGAGGCGCCGCGATCCGGCCTCTCGCCGTGTCGGGCCACAACTTTAGCCAATAGCTGGGCCATCTCCTTGTACCCTAACTCCTCCGCCCCAGGCTGTGGGACAGGAGGTGTGGGTACTGTGGTCTCTGCTGGGGCCGGCGGCGTCATAGAACTCGCCGTCTCTGGTATAGACTGGGCCTGAGCCCTCGTGACTCTGGGTGTCTTGCTAGCAGCTCCCTCGGCTGCCTTGCCCTTCTGGGCCCGGGTTGCCTTACGTGGAGGCATAACTGTTACAGGAAAGGAATACGTTAGAGGGGTCCAACCTATAACACAGCTCTAAAGCACGATCTCAGAATGAGAAGAATGGAAACCAATCCTAAATATCCTATAGCCTCCTGATTATTGGTGTGGTGCACAACACACCGATAATCAAGACTCTACTAGATACGGTCTGTAGACACTTTCCGAGGATTAACTGCTCTGATACCACTTTTGTCACGACCCATTCCGGGGCCCGTGACTGGTGCCTTACCGGGGCACCCAAGTAGTCATACATCAGAGTAATCAGCGGAAATATAAAACAAGACATGAAACAGTTTATGAAATAAGACACAGTTTATGGGAACAAACGTCGCCTTTCGGCATATATATATAAACAAGGTTTAGCAGTTACATCCGACACTGTACAACATGACTACAGACCTCTAAGGAAAAATACAACTATGGCGGGACAGGGCCCCGCCATACCTCGATCAGACAAACCTATCTACAACAGGGAGATCATACCCAAACGTAGAGCCTCCGGAGAAGATGGAGCTCCCGACACCACCGTAGAGATCCTAAGAATGTGGATCTAGCACCTGCTTGCCCTTACCTGCGGCATGAACGCAGCCCGAAGGAGTCGATAACAAGTACTAAGTATGTGAAATCGTAAGAATCGAAATGAAATCAAAGTATTTAAAACCTTTTCACAAATACAATCGGTTCAATTGCACATAGTGCCACATCCCAAACAACAATGGTAATAGGAAAATCGTGCAGTGTCTATTCTAGGCCGCGAATGATCGAAGCAAGGCCAATCGCCCATAGTATCATTCTGCGTGCCTAGTCCGGACTTCGCAGCTCGCATAGGTCACACACGCACCGCATGAGGTATTCCCGCATCGGGGCAGCTACCCGGCATCCGCCTAGGCTCCGCAGCCGCATAGCCTCAAAAGACCGCATAGTCTCAGCGGATCGCATAGAATCCCCGCATCGGGCTAAACACCGAATGATCAATCTCGAGCATACCGCTGCTCGCATAGTCTCACGACCGCGCATAGGCCGTATAGACCGCATCAAGGGCAAGCCACCGATATAACGATCGAGGGTAGGTGATACAATAACGATACAACGGACTTCAGGTTAGCAACGTAAGCCGCGGCAGAATGACCACTTTACACAGATTTCAAGACAATAACCTGTAGCATCATAATAGTCTACTTATCACACAAATCTTACTACAATTAGCAATCAATACAAGGCTTTTATAAACAAACAAGTAAACAGTTCCTTTTTATCTTTCTTAAGTTGTTATACCTAACTTCCCATAAACCTAGTATAACTCTTAAGCTTTTGTTTTTAAAAACCAAATATTTATCTTCTGTTAAAAATGATTCAGTATTCCTTTGAATGCTTTCATTCTTTGTTATTCAGCTTAAGCGTGAGGCATTGCCGTAATTATTATTGCTTAAGCGTGAGGCATTCCGTAATTATTATTCAGCTTAAGCGTGAGGCATTGCCATAAGTATTATTCAGCTTAAGTCAAAGACATTGCGAAGTTATTATTCGATTAACACGTATGCGTCTACCGTACTATATATTGTAAAATATCATGCTTTAGGAGGAATCACATACCTTCTCAGCGAAAACCACCTGCCAAGTTGAATATGTCGCGCGCAGAGAGTCAGCCTATAATAGTCACAGACATCTATCAAAGACTACTCTGAAGGTCATTCTAAACAGAGGGTTCACAATTCTATGGAAAGTTGGGCAGCACCTCCCTACCCGGT
Source organism: Przewalskia tangutica (assembly GCA_029844215.1). NCBI lineage: Eukaryota > Viridiplantae > Streptophyta > Magnoliopsida > Solanales > Solanaceae > Przewalskia > Przewalskia tangutica. The sequence continues at coordinate 76,511,625 of CM056727.1, forward strand.
GAGCTATATAAGTCTACTGTGAAAACAGTCCTATGTGAGTACAGTTTTGATTATTCTTCTTTTAAACCCTTCTACTGGGGTAACAGTTCAATTCTATTCTGTGATATTCTTCTAAGTATTTAATACTTATTCTAATACTACTACAGTAAGTATTCTCTAATTCAAAAGAGGGTTAGGATTAGTTACCTCGGTAAGCCCAATAATATCCTAGATAAAGTCGCGCCTGAGCAAGGTTTAGCTCCTAAGTTGTACGCTCCGGTAGCTCCAAGAAACCTTAGAAGTTCTTTACAACTTCTACAAAGGACTAAGGGATTTGGGCTAGGGTATTTTGGGCATTATAACAATACTAGAAGACAACTTTTCTACCAAGGGAGGGGGGGTAGATTTCGGCTAGGCTAGGGGGGGTAGGCCCTCGGCCAAACTCACTCGAGGGAGGTGTTGGACGAAAGGCTAAGGGAGAGGAGAGGATTTTAGACTTGGAAGATAACTTTGTGGATGAAGAATTCTTCATCTAAAGGGGGGTATTTATAGCTCAAGCCTTGGCCAACCAATGGCCAAGATGAAGACAAGTGCAAGGCAAGTGTAGGGTGAGGATTAACTAAACACAAATATCCTACCAACTCCTTGACTTTGTGCAAGGCACAAAAAACGTGCCCAACCTTCTCCATTTTCGTCCAATGGACGATTCAAGTCCATCAATGGGAGGGTGCCAAGTGTCGCCCTCCCGTTGGTCCAAAATGTTTCGTCTCTCGGAAAAATCCGCAAAAATTAGTAATGGCATAGCCGGAATTTTCCCTACGAAAGCTGTGGAAACGTTTCGTCGGAAAACGATTCTTTAAGCGAGTTGTGCACAATTTCGAACTTGGCCTAATCTTTAAGGCTAAACTTTTGTACGTATTCCCTTATGTACATACTCTGGAAATACGGGGTATAACACAATATGCCCAAGAAAAGCCACCGAAGCCAACCAAAACTCACATTTGGAAAACTTGGCGTATAACTGCTGGTCCTGGAGAACTCTCAGCACAATCCTCAAATGCTCCGCATGCTCCTGCTCTGAGCGGGAATAAACCAAGATGTCATCAATGAACACTATCACAAACGTGTCCAAAAATGGCTTGAACACTCGGTTCATCAAATCCATGAATACCGCCGGAGCATTGGTCAACCCGAAAGACATGACTCTGAACTCATAATGCCCATACCGGGTCCAGAATACAGTCCTAGGGACATCCGTCTCTCTAACACGCACCTGATGATAGCCCGATCGCAGATCAATCTTGGAGAAACATCTCGCACCCTGCAACTGGTCGAACAAATCATCAATCCTGGGAAGGGGGTATCTGTTCTTAATGGTCACCTTGTTCAGCTGCCTGTAATCAACACACATGCACAGCGTCCCGTCCTTCTTCTTCACGAACAATATCGGTGCTCCCCAGGGAGAAGCACTAGGCCTAATGAAGCCCTTCTCCAGCAAATCTCTCAGCTGGTCCTTCAACTCTCTCAACTCGGCAGGTGCCATTCTGTATGGCGGAATGGAAATAGGCCGAATGTCTAGCAGCACATCGATACAAAACTCTATCTCCTCTCGTGAGGATACCGGAGGTAACTGAAACACATCCGGGAACTCTCGACCACGAGGATCGGCGAAAATCTGGTACCGCACCTCGATTTCGAACACGAATGAGATGGTAGATATACCCCTTCTGCACCATTTTCCTAGCCTTGAGGTAAGAAATAAACTTACCCCTCGGCGACACAGTGTTCCCCTCCCACTCAACAACCGGCTCCTCAGGAAACTGGAACCGTATCACTCTCTACATTGGCGTAGCAAGAAGCTAGCCAATCCATACCAATGATCACATCGAAATCAGTCACATCCAACTCTACCAAGTCGGCAAGGGTCTGACGACTGTATATGGTCACTGGACAAGCACTATATACCCGCCGAGCTACCACCGAATCACCCACTGGCGTAGCTACCTCGAAAGGGTCTATGGACTCAGGCTCTATCCCTATCCTACTAGAAATATGTGGAGATATATAGGACAGAGTAGAACCCGGATCTATCAAGGCATACACGTCACAACATGAAACTGATAAAGTACTGTGGCGACATCGGTGAGCCTCCCGTCTGCCGGTGGACAAGGCATAAATGCGATTCGAGGACCGCTAGAATCGACCCGCGCCACGACCTCTGCCGCGACCTGCCGCCCATGAGTACCACGCCCTCGGCGAGTAATCGTAGGAGATGAAGAAGACGACGAAAGAACATGTAGGTGACCCTACTACTGCTACGCCGCTTGGTGGACGATCTCGCAAAGTGACCCTTCTGGCCGCAAGCATAACAAACTCCCGAAGTAGAACCGCAACTCCCGTAATGGGATCCACCGCATCGGCCACACTGAGGAGGGGGTGGTCTCGATCGGTTAGTACCGCTACCACCGAAATCAAGCCACAGGGCCCCGACCGCCCGAATACTCGGGCATCTTGAAGACGGTGTAGGAGTGCTCTGAGCTGGCTGGGGTGCAAATCTAGACTGCTGATGAGATCGCCCACCCCGAGAACCACCAAAAGACCCTGCCGTCCTGGCCTTCTTCTTCTGAAATCTGACAACCCGCTGGCCTCTACGCTCCTCACATCCCAGTGCATAAGCCTGCATGCGGGCAATGTCCATGCCCGGCTGAAGAGCTACGCCTGAGCAAGACTCTGCCAAATAATCATCCAGCCCGGTGATGTAGCGGTGCACTCGGTCCTCCATATCTGCTACTAACGCCGGGACATTTCGAGCCAACGAATCGAACTCAACGTTGTACTCCCTAACTGTGCGTCCTCTCTGTCTCAGCAACAAAAATCTGTCGGCCCGTGCCCTCCTCATCTGTGGAGGCAAGAAGTGAGTGAGAAAAGCCTCCGAGAACTCGTCCCAAGTAGCTGGGGAAGCGAGCTCTCCCCGGGACAACTCCCACGAGTCAAACCAGTCGACTGCGGTATCACGAAGCCGATGCGAACCGAAGATCACGGACTCGGTCTCCGAAGCCTTGATCACTCGCATGATCCTCTGCAACTGACGGATGAACTCCTGCGGATCATCCTCAGGCCTCGACCCGTAGAACTCTGGCGGGCTACAACTCAAAAAATCTCGTAGCCTCAAACTATCCGATCTCGGGTGAAACATGTGTGCTGGGCTGAACTGCGCATCGGCCTATCTCGTATTCGCCACGATCCCGGCGAATCGCCATCTCTCAGAACCCATCTCATCCGCTCCGGTGTGGGGTGGAGTGCAGTCTTGTGGTCTCATCGACCACCGCTGCGACTCTAAACCTCGCTGGGGCGGCGGCGTCGTGGAACTCGCCGTCTCGGGTATAGATCGGGCTCGAGCCCTCGTGACTCGGTGTCCTACTAGCACCTCCTCGGCTGCCCTTGCCGCCACGGGCGGGTTGCCTTACGTGGAGGCATAATCATAAAGAAAGGAAATACGTTAGAGGGTCCGACTTATAACACGCCTCTAAGGCACGATCTCGAGTGAGAAGAATGGAAACCAATCCTAAATACCTTATAGCCTCACGATTATTGGTGTGGTGCACAACACACCGATAATCAAGACTTACTAGATACGGTTCAGACACTTTCCGAGGATTAATCGCTCGATACCACTTTTGTCACGACTGCTCGGGGCGGTGATCGTGCCTACCCGCACCCAAGTAGTCATACATCAGAGAAATCAGCGGAATATAAAAACAAGACCTGAAACAAATGTAAATTGATACACAGTTTATCTGAGAAAAGGTCGCCTTTCGGCATATATATATAACCAAAATCGCGATTACATCCCAACTGCATAATAGGACTATGCACCTCTAAGGAAGTAAACAACTATGGCGGGACAGGGCCCGCCATACCTGAATGTACATATATCTACAACATCGTGAGAACCATACCAAAAGTCGAGCCTCCGGAGAAGATGGAGCTCCTGACACCAAAGCAAAAGATCCTAAGGATGCAGATCTAGCACCTGCTTTCCCTTACCTGCGGCATGAACGCAGCCCCCCGAAGGAGGTCAGTACAACAGGTACCAAGTATATGAAACTATAAAGTACTGAAATGAAATCAAGCTTTTTAAAACCACTTACCAATACAATCAATTAAACCGCACATAGTGCTACAATGTAAACAAGAGCAAACTAGGTATAAGGTAACTGGTCTTTTCTAGGCCGCTAATGATCGAAGCAAGGCCAATCGCCCATAGTATCATTATGCATGCCTAATCTTGGAACTCACGCAGTCCGCATAGGTCACACAGACCCGCATGAGGTATTCCTCGCATCGGGGATAGCTAACCCCCGGCATCGTCCTGGACCCCCGAAGTCCGCATAGTCACACGAGCGTGAGGTATCCTCGTGACGGGATAATACTTAATGATCAATCTCGAACTCCCGCGACTCGCATAGGTCACACAGACCCGCATGAGGTATACCTCGCATCGAGGGCGGCTAACCCTCGGCATATCAAGTCAGGGGGTGTAAGTGATATACTATCAGTACAACTGCTTACCGTAAACAACATAAGCACAACAAGGGAACCCCCTTTACACAAACATTACAAGACGCTAACACACGTAGCATCATCATATGTCTACTTATCAAACTAACTTACCACATCTTCAGAAATCATATTATAAGGTTTTTGTAAGCAAATAAGTAAACTGTTTCTTCTTATCTTTCTTAAGTCGTTATACCTAACTTCCCATAAAGCTAGTATAACACTTAAGTTTGTTAAAAACCAAGTATTCCTTTTTTCTTTCAAAAATGATTTATAATTCTTTTGTAAATACTTCAAGATTCTTTCATTTAAAACTCAAGTCAAAGGACGTCAAGTAAAACCATGTTCAGTTAACACACGTACGTCTACCGTACTATATATATATCTAAAATATCATGCTCAAGAGGATAGGAAGAATCACATACCTTCTCGGCGAAATCCACCTGCCAAGTCGAATATGTCGCGCGCAGAGTATCAACCTATAATAGTCAAATACGTCTATCAACGTCTAGACTACTCTGTAGGATAATCTAAGCAGAGGGTTCTCTATTCTACGGAAAATCGGGCAAAGACTTCCTACCCAGTAAACTATACAAGTCTCATAAATACAAATCCCATGTAAATACGATTCAATCTTCTTTAATATTCTTCCGATGTAATTACAGTTCAATTCTCTTCTGTAATACCCTTCTATGTATTTATACATATTTCTATACTTCTACAGTATGCATTCTCCAATTATAATAGAAGGATAAGATTATTATTTACCTCGATAAGCCCAAAATTATCCAAGATATAAGTCAATCCTGAGCAAGGTTTAGCTCCTGTCAGACGCTCCATCCGCTCAAGAAACCCTTAGAAGTTTCTACACAACTTCTACCTTCTACTTCAACCAACTATGAAGTTTCTCTTAGGGTTTCGTTAGTGACTAAAGGGATATAAGGTAGTATTTAGGACCCTACGATAGAGGTAACTTTGGAAATACTATAAGGGATTGGATAAGGTATTTTTGGGGATAGTAACAATACTTGGAGAGTATTTTCTACCAAGGGGGCTTTTGCCGAGACTACTAGGAAGGGGGGGGGGGGGGGAAGAGGGTGTTTCGGCTTAGCTCTCTAGAGGGGGGGGGGGAAAGTGAGGCTTGGACGAGAAGCTCACAAGGGGGAAGGGAGATTTCAAGACTTGGAAAGTATTTTGTGGATGAAGAAGTCTTCAACTTAAGGGGGGTATTTATAGGGCTTTCAAGGGCCAAGATGAAGGCAAGTGGAGGGCAAGTGGAGGGTGGGGATTTGCACAAGTGCACCCTATCCCTACTCCCCAAATCCCTCACAAACATTGACCCATGGATTAGGCCCTAAAATCGTGCCAACCGTGGCCTCTTTACCGTCCACTTGAGGGTGACAAGTGTCACCCTCTCGTTGGTCCAAAATATTTCATCTCTCGGAAAAATCCGCAAAAATTATAAATGACATAGCCGTAATTTTCCCTACGCAAGTTTTGGAAAACGTTTCGTCGGAAAACAATTCGATTCGTGGGTTGTGCACAAATTTTTGTCCCTATGCCTACTTTAAGACTTAAACTTTTGTACGTACGTCCTTACGTACATACTCTGGAAATATGGTGTATAACATGGTATCTGGTAGTTGGCTTTCGTACTTTCCCTGGGTCAGCTTCGTGGTATGGTTATATAGATTTGTTGGTACGGCTTTGGTATCTGGTAGTTGGCTTTCGAACTTGTCCCGGTCAGTTGATGATGCGTCTTGGTATCTGGTAGTTAGCCTCGTACTTGCCCCGTACGGTTTTTAGGACACAGGTGGGACCTGGTGTTCATGTGTACTCCTTGGTGTGGTTATCGAGATCGCTAAGCGGTGAGGAAGGTGTTCCACGGGCATGATTGATGTTGCGGGCATGAGACCCATAGTTATATTTGAGTGATGACTTTGAGGGCGTGAGTCCCTGACTTGACGTGACTGCTTACATATTATGTATTGTAGTTTGGTTATCATATATGTCTCCTGTTTTATATAGACTACTATGATTTCATTTACAGTATTTTCAGTTTCACATACTTGGTACCTGTTGTACTGACCTCCTTCGGGGGGCTGCGTTCATGCCGCAGGTAGAGGTACACCAGTTGTTGATCCTCGCTCATAGGATCACAGTTCAGCGTTTTGGGAAGCTCCGTTTCTCCGGAGGCTTATCTTTGGTATAGTCCCCTGTCGTTGTAGGTACTTACATTCAGGGGTATGGCGGGGCCCTGTCCCGTCGTTGTTGTTATAACATTCTTAGAGGTCTGTAATCTTGTTGTGGCGAGTTTGTAAAGGATGTGCTCGGGTTCAAGTTTTATTTATATATTCGTAAAGGTAAGCGTTTTGGTTAGCCTGTTGTCTTATGTCATTATTGTATATCTTGTTTCATGTGTAAGTTTTCATTTTCCCTGATTTTCTCTGATGTTGTATCAATAGGGTGCCCGGTAAGGCACCGCCTGCCCGTGGTCGGGTCGTGATGCAAGATCGATGAGGTGGGATTCCACGGGTATGCTTCCATTATTTGTGTTACCCTACGGTCATGCTTATACGATGTGAGATGCCGGGGCATGCGACCGCGAGGGATACCCTATGGTCATGCTTATACGATGTGGGATGCCGGGGCATGCGACCACGAGGGATACTCTTTGGACATGCTTATACGATGTGGAATTCCGGGGCATGTGACCAGGAGTCGGGTTAGATTCCCGGATTTGTTTGTGTTACCCTACGGTCATGCTTATACGATGTGGGATGCCGGGGCATGCGACCGCAAGGGATACCCTATGGTCATTCTTATACGATGTGGGATGCCGGGGCATGCGAACACGAGGGATACTCCTTGGACATGCTTATACGATGTGGGATTCCGGGGCATGTGACCAGGAGCGAGTTTGATTCCCGGATTTGTTTGTATACCCCATGGTCATGCTTATACGATGTGGGATTTCGGGGCATGCGACCACGAGGGATACTCCTTAGATATTCTTATTGGTGTTATATTGTTATATCATGGACTACCGGCAGTAAGAAAGGATTCCACGGGCATGGTTGATATTGTGGGCGTGAGACCCATAGTTATATTTGAGTAGTGACTTTGAGGCACGCGCCACGACTTGATATGACCGCTATGTATCAGTGTATCGTAGGTTGGCTATCATACATGTCTCTGCTTTGTTTAGACTGTTATGATTTCATTACAAGATTTCATGCTTCACATACTTGGTACATTCTTCGCATCGACCTCCTTCGGCTGCATTCACGCCGCAGTTTAGGTACTGCTTGGTGATCGGCAGTGTAGGACCGCCGTAGTTTTGGATAGCTCCTTGTTCAGACTTTATCTTTTGGTATAGTTCCTTCAAGCATGTGCTTTTGTACGGTTATGGGTACGGCGGGGCCTTGTCCCGTCATAGTTCAGTATAACTCTTAGAGGTCTGTATTCATATGTGGGATTGGACTCATGTACAGTGTAGTGTCTTTTCATGTATATTATATGGCAGCCTTGTCGGCTTTGCCCTTGTACGTATGTTGGTTTTAAAAAAAAAAAGGGGTGTTATTTAATTTCCGCAGTTTACTTAGTTGTTAGGGTAGAAGGGTGCCTGTGTAGGGCACGATCACTGCCCGGTTCGGGCGTGATATGTACCATCGTATCATCAGACACTGTATCATCAGACATCAGATCGTGCCACTATACCATCAGATCATCAGACATCAGATCATTGTATCACTCTACCACTATACCACTGTATCACTGTACCATTGTACCACTATACTTTATAAAAATGAGAGTCAACTTTGCCTTTTAAAAATATAAAATCAACTGTATATTTTCAAAATATGAAAGTCATGTCAAAAGAAGGGACACCTGCCCATAGAATCATTATGCATATCCTATTCATGGGAATCAAAGCCGCATGAATATCTATACTCACATTACAGATACATGTCCATGGAATCATCATATCTATTTACATATAACGTATGCCGAGCCATTTTGAGACTCGGTCGATATAACTGTGGATGTATGTCTGCTTATAACGTATCCCGACCCATTTTGGGACTCGGTCCATGTAACCATCATGACTGTATGTGTAACGTATCTCGGCCCTCTGGTGAGGGACTCGATGGAATTAACATTATAGCGTATCGCGGCCCATTGTGGGACTCGGTGTTTTTACACATAACGTATCACGGCCCACTTGTGGGACTCGGTGTTCACATATAACACTTGCACGAATAGCTATCACGAGCAACCTTGTGCAATTTAAAACATCATTTGACTCTCAATAAATCATTAAAATGAACTTTCATTTTAGAAAATCAAGACACTATCATATCATGCATCACTTTGAAATGATCTTTTGAAAACTCAAAGGCACTATCATATCATGTATCGTTTTGAAACCATCATTTGAAAACTCAAAGGCACTATCATATCATGTATCATTAAGGATTAAGATCCAATTGTCACGACCCGAACCCGGGCCCGTGACTGGTGCCTTACCCCGGGCACCCTAGTGATACAACATCAGAGAAAATCAGCGGAAATAAAAATATGAACATGAATTAAGAGACATGATAAATAAACAAAGCCAACCAAAACATTGCCTTCAAGATATATACATAAACACCAACGCTTATCCTTTACGCATCGCACACAAAGATTACACAAACCTCTAAGAAGGATAACAACTATGACGGACAGTGGCCCCGCCATACCCCGAATGTACAAGGACCTACTGCACTGTGGTAACATACCAAAGATAAGCCTCCAAGGAACGAGCTTCCCAACACGCTGAAATGTGATCCTATAAGCGGATCGACAATCGATGTACTCTACCTGCGGCATGAACGCAGCCCAAGGAGGTCAAGATAACAGTACCAAGTATGTGAAATCAGAAATACATCAGAAATGAAATCATAGTAGTCTATATAAAGCAGAGCCATGTATGATAACCAAACTACGTTCACAATATAAAAGCCATATCAAGTCGTGGACTCAAGCCTCAAAGTCATCCTCATGCCCGTGGAACTCCTTCCTCACCGACGGCCTAGGTACAAATCATGTGATACGTATAACATGTCTCGCCCATCTTATGGACCCAAAGATAGAAACATGTGGAATACATTCTGATGAACCTAGTCGAGTGAAATACATTCGGATGAGCAGTAGTCGAGTGAAGTACATTCGGATGAACCCAGAGTCGAGTGAAATACATTCCCTGATGAACCGGTAGTCGAGTGAAGTACATTCCTGATGAACCGTAATCGAGTGAAATACATTCGGATGAACCGGAGTCGAGTGAAGTACATTCCTGATGAACCTAGTCGAGTGAAATACATTCTGATGAACCTAGAGTCGAGTAGAACACGACTTGCACAACAAGGCTATCACACGTAACATGGTCAAGTTTCATAACAACAAGCATAGGCAAGTTATACACAACTCAAGGTACTTTCATTTTATGTCAAAGTCCGATTTTAACTCAGAGTACTACGTACGTTAAATTCCTTTTAAGAGATTCATTCCTTTTCTAAAAGTCACCCGATACCCGTAGTATATAAAAAAAATGTGTGACTTATATCTTTTAAGTAAACCAAAACAACTTTCATACTTTCCTTTTTAAGACCAAATTAAGGCAATACCATGCCTTCCTTTGGACCAAAATACTTCTCTTTTAAAAGTCAAGTTACCGCATTAAAACAAATGATAAAACCCTTCTTTTGTTTTCATAAAGTCGTAATAACCAACTTCCCATAAAGCTGTTATAACACTTTATGTTTTAAACCATTTTAAGACAACACAATGCCTTTCTTTTCCCTAAAAGTTCCAGTTTGCCTAATTTCAATTACGCAAGTCTCTTTTTAGAAAAGTTTCATAGTTCAATGTCTTAACCTCTTTTTAAAACAATAGAGTAACATATGCCATAAAGTAGTAGGTTAATCTTGTTCATAATCAATCTTATTAAGCAGCCATGATCTAGAAAATGTAATATCATTTTGTCTCATCTTAGCTTCTATGCAGATGAAGATTTCTACTGGTTTTAATAATACTTAATTATTCAATACATTTTCCTTTATTAATGCTGCAGTGGTTTATTGATACACATTCTGATTTCCGAAATCAGTAAAACATTATTCCTTTTAAAAACCAAGTACTCATTACTCACGAATGAGGTTTCACACAAAATCCATATTAATTCATTTAAGTTAAGTCTCTTATCTTATAAGATCCAGTCTCTTAACTTTTGAAATTAATAAACCATTCATTTTACCACCCTTAAGACATTATACCTAACTTCCCATAAAGCTAGTATAACACTTATGTTTTAAAACAACCAAATACAGTTAACACATGTACGTCTACCGTACTACATAGCTCACACATATCATGCTAGAAAAGATAGGAAGAGGTTCACATACCTCGCGACGATTATCGACTAATAGCAAAATGCTCCAAGTACCTCAAACCGTCGGCTACTCCTTAGGCTATGTAGATCACGCCATAGGTAGTACTTCAACCTATAGAGGCCACAAGGCGCCTATTAACATCCTAGATCTCAATGTAGAATATTCTACAGAAAATTTTCCCGCAACAGCGTAAATCTCCTCCTCAATCGAGGCCGGCCACCAAGCCAACCAGGGGGGTTTACACCTCTAACCGGACGTGTACAATTCTACTACACAAGAATGCTACACAAGTCATCAGAATACACCCTATGTAATTACGCTCAGCTTCTCTTATTTAAATTCAGCTTAAGTCGCAAGACATTGCCGTAAGTATTATTCAGCTTAAGTCAAAAACATTGCCGCACAACTACGTTCAATTCTATATATAGTATACTTCAACTATATATTCCAACAACATGTAATTTCCAATTACAATAGAAGGTCAAGAGTGTTTACCTCGATAAGCCCAAAATTATCCGAGTTTATATGTCGATCCTGAGCAAGGTTTAGCTCCTACTCCGTGCGCTCCAACCCGCTCCAAACAACCCTTAGAAGTTCTAACCAACTTCTACTTAACACTTCAACTACGGGTGAAGATTTACTTAGGGTTTCGTTTTTGGATCGAGGGAAGTATAATAGTATTTTCTGGCTTTTGTAAAAGTGTAACTGGGAATACTACAAGGTATTTGGGCCAAGGTATTTGGGCATTATAACAATACTAGGAGAGTATTTCTATACCACAAAAAGGGGGGGTATTATATGAAAACAACTAGGCTAGGGGGGGGGGGTACCCCACGGCTAACCACTACAAAGGGGGGAGGGGGAAGCTCTCGGCCAAGCTCACTCAAGGGGGAGGGGGTCTGGTGGACGAAAGCAACAAGAAGGAGAGGGAGGGATTTTTCAAGACTTAGACAATTTTTGGATGAATAAGTTCATCAACTTAGAGGGGTATTTATATGTCAAGAAATGGCCAACCAATGGCCAAGATCTATCCAAGTGTAAGGCAAGTGTAAGGTCAAGATGAAGCCATGTGTTTGTGGGTCCCACTTGCTCATCAACTACACAAAATATCCTACCTAACCCTTGACCACAATTTTTGCACAAAAAACGTGCTCACTTATCCCTTTGGCCGTCCACTTCCTTCCAATGTGAGGGTGACACATGTCACCCTCCCGTTGGTCCAAAATGTTTCGTCTCTCGGAAAAATCCGCAAAAATTATTAATGACATAGCCGGAATTTTCCCTACGAAAGTCGTGGAAACGCTTCGCGAAAAACGACTCCTTCTGCACTTGTGCACAAAATTTCATTCTGCCTAATCTTTAAGGCTCAAATTTATATACGCACGCCTCACGCATACATACCTCGAAATACGGGTATAACATTCTCCTCCTTAGAAACATTCGTCCCGAATGTTCCTTCTAAGCCTCAAACAAACATGCGCCAAGATAGTCTTCACTACTATACTTACGAGAACAATCTCGCCACACCGCCACGTAAACACCGCGCAAATACTTACATCCAAGTCCACGAGGAAACACCTCTAACATCACAAACTTTTGTCACTTTGCGCGAGGTTCTAGTGTCACTCCGACACCAACAAATGGTACCTGATCGCATGCGATCCCCGAGGTCTAAAATATACATCCTTCGCACCTTCTCCCTTCACAAGAAATGATCATATCTAAGCTCGCAATACATGCTCGCTTCTACCCTTACTCGTCAGACTCTTCTAACACTTGAACTCTTCTAGTATACGCACTCACACTTCACCAACGCTCGCTTTCCAACCCTTGAGTCACTACCTCCAAACTTGGTCATCTTACTAACCTCGATTTCTTCTAGGGCCATTCTCGCCTTCACGGTCCGCTCGTTGAACACATCCACGAACTCATACGATGGTCAACTAAACTTGGGCCTAGCACCGCGTGACCCTACCACCGGGACCACCCAGAGACCCACCTCGAAACAGCCGCGGTTGGCCCACAACATGGCCCCAACCCGACCCACTTAACGCATCACGCTCTTGTTTCCGATCCGAACAATCTTTATACAAGTCATGAAAGCTACCACTTCCATTTTACACTACCCAAGGAATTATCCCAGAACACATTTATACGCAAACCAAGTATTTCAACAAAGACTAACCGTAAAATCTTTTATTCAAGATGACCTTACCTCTAAGGTCTCAACACGAAATATTCCAAAGTTCACACTTTCCATGCCCCCATACATATCCTTTCAACTAGCCATGCTTTCTAACTCATAACCAACATAACGCTATCCGAACGTAGCACACAATAAGAAGGTATTATATCATGCATACAAATCTCTAGAGGGTTAAGGATATACCTGAATCTACCGCTCCACTCTAATCATAGGCCCGCCGCAGGCGCATAATCGAAGGCGCGATGAACCCGCCATCGATCCTAGGGTCGCGCCACGCCGCCGGCATTCTCCTATAAGCACGCTCTCGCCACATGGCTCGACGACCGCAGTGAAACAAGCACCGAAAGACGACATTCCCGTGATGATGTTTGCCACATCGCGCACACCGAGGGACATGAATCCCGCCGCTAGCACTCACGCATACCTATGAACTGTAAGCTCGAGCTCACCAGCTCCCGAATACCCAACGCCCCGACGATCGCGGGGACCACCAGCATCGCGAGGTACATAACTAGATCGCGGCCGAGGCGGTCCGCCGAAAGTTACCAGCGACCCCGATGTTCGCCCTCTTTCGCCGATCTCTGGCCATTCCGTCGACCTCTTCGTGCTCACATCCTAGTGCATGAGCTTGCATGCGGCAATGTCCATGCCCAACAAGAGCTACACCCGCATAAGCTCGCCAAGTAATCGCCCGGCGACGTAGCGTGTACTGTTCTCCATATCCGCTTACTCTGCGGGAACATACCGAAGCATGAGTCGAACTCACATTGTACTTCTAACCGTCCCGCTCGCCCCGCCTCAACGTCAAAAATCTGGCCCGAGCCCTCTCATCTGTGGAGGTAAGAAATGTGCAAGAAATGCCTCGAGAACTCGCCCCAAACTGCTGGAAGTGCATGCTCTTCCCGACAGCCCCACGACCAAACTACCAATCGCAGATCACGCACTGATGTGGAACCCAATACCACCGACTTTCCTTCCGAGGCTCGATCACTCACGATCCGTCAGAGCTGCTTGATAAACTCCCCGAGGTCATCCTCGCCTCGATCCATAGAACATCGGGCGCTACAACTCGTAAAGTCACGTAGCCTCAAACCGCTCGCCGGGTGAACTACGGTGCTACGGGCCGGAACTATCGTGATCCACTTATCTCATATCCGCCACGACTCGCCAAGAATCGCCATCTCTTGTACCATCTCATTCGCTTCCAGCCGTGAGACCGAGGCTCGTGCATCAGAGTCTCGCAGCCATCGCTGCGCTCTAAACTCGCTGCCGGGCGGCGTCGCGAAACTCGCCGTCGGCACTGCTCGTGCATCGACGGCTCGCGCTCGCATTCTCTCTCAGATTCACCAACAGCTCTCGATCGCTTTGCCCATTCCGCTCGGGTTGCCTTACGCGAGGCATAATCGTAAAAGAAAAGGAATACGCCGCAGGGCCCAACTTATCACACAACTCTAGTGGCACGATCTCGTAATGAGAAGAATGGAAACCAATCTTAAATGTACTATAGCCTCTCGACATAGATGTGGTGCACAACACACCGATAATCAAGACTCTACTAGACACGGTCAGACACTTTCCGAGGACTAATCGCTCGATACCACTTTTGTCACGACCAACTCGGCCCGTGGATCGTGCCTTACCCGCACCCTAGTGATACAACATCGAGAAAATCAGGAAATAAAAATATGAACATGAATTAAGAGACATGATAAATAAACAAAGCAACCAAAATAGCTTGCCTTCAGATATATACATAAACACCAACAGCTTATCCTTTTTATGCACTCGCCACAACAAGATTACATGCACTTAAGAAGTGATAACAACTATGACGACAGTGGCCCCGCCATACCCTCGAATGTACAAGGACCTGCTGCACTGTGGTAACATACCAAAGATAAGCCCCAAGGAACGGAGCTTCCCAACACGCTGAAATGTGATCCTATAAGCGGATCGACAATGATGTACCTCTACCGCAGATGAACGCACTTCAAGGAGGTCAAGATAACAGTACCAAGTATGTGAAATCAGAAATATCAGAAATGAAATCATAGTAGTCTATATAAAGCAGGAGCCATGTATGATAACCAAACTACAGTTCACAACATAAAAGCAGTCATATCAAGTCAGGGACTCACGCCTTCAAAGTCATCCCTCATGCCCGTGGAACTCCTTCCTCACTGCCGGCAGTCTAGGTACAAATCATGTGATACGTATATCGTGTCTCGCCCATCTTATGGACCCAAAGATAGAAACATGTGGAATACATTCTGATGAACCCAGAGTCGAGTGAAATACATTCCTGATGAACCTAGTCGAGTGAAGTACATTCCTGGATGAACCTGTAGTCGAGTGAAATACATTCCTGATGAACCTAGAGTCGAGTGAAGTACATTCTGGATGAACCGTAGTCGAGTGAAATACATTCCTGATGAACCGTAGTCGAGTGAAGTACATTCCTGATGAACCTAGAGTCGAGTGAAATACATTCCTGATGAACCTGTAGTCGAGTGAAGTACATTCCTGATGAACCTAGTCGAGTGAAATACATTCCTGATGAACCGGTAGTCGAGTGAAGTACATTCTGATGAACCTGTAGTCGAGTGAAATACATTCCTGATGAACCCAGAGTCGAGTAGAACACAATACTTGCACAACAAGGCTATCACACGTAACATGGTCAAGTTTCATAACAACAAGCATAGGCAAGTTATACACAACTCAAGGTACTTTCATTTTATGTCAAAGTCCGGATTTTAACCCTAGAGTACTACGTACGTTAAATTTCTTTTAAGAGATTCATTCCTTTTCTAAAAGTCACCCGATACCCGTAGTATATAAAAAAATGTGTGACTTATATCTTTTAAGTAAACCAAAACAACTTTCATACTTTCCTTTTTAAGACCAAATTAAGGCAATATCATGCCTTCCTTTGGACCAAAATACTTCTCTTTTAAAAGTCAAGTTACCGCATTAAAACAAATGATAAAACCCTTCTTTTGTTTTCATAAAGTCGTAATAACCAACTTCCCATAAAGCTGTTATAACACCTTATGTTTTAAACCATTTTAAGACAACACAATGCCTTTCTTTTCCCTAAAAGTTCCAGTTTGCCTAATTTCAATTACGCAAGTCTCTTTTTAGAAAAGTTTCATAGTTCAATGTCTTAACCTCTTTTTAAAACAATAGAGTAACATATGCCATAGGTGAGTAGGTTAATCTTGTTCATAATCAATCTTATTAAGCAGCCATGATCTAGAAAATGTAATATCATTTTGTCTCATCTTAGCTTCTATGCAGATTTAAGATTTCTATCGGTTTTAATAATACTTAATTATTCAATACATTTTCCTTTATTAACGCCGCAGTGGTTTATTGATACACATTCGATTTCCAAATCAAGAAACATTATTCCTTTTAAAACCAAGTACTCATTACTCACGAATGAGGTTTCACACAAAATCCATATTAATTCATTTAAGTTAAGTCTCTTATCTTATAAGATCCACTTCTTAACTTTTGAAATTAATAAACCATTCATTTTACCACTCTTAAGACGTTATACCTAACTTCCCATAAAGCTAGTATAACACTTATGTTTTAAAACAACCAAATACAATTAACACATGTACGTCTACCGTACTACATAGCTCACACATATCATGCTAGAAAAGATAGGAAGAGGTTCACATACTGGAAGAGGTTCACATACCTCGCGACGATTATCGACTAATAGCAAAATGCTCCAAGTACCTCAAACCGTCGGCTACTCCTTAAGCTAAGTAGATCACGCCATACGTAGTACTTCAACCTGTAGAGGCCACAAGGAGCCTATTTACATCTAGATCTCAATGTAGAATATTCTACGTAAAATTCGGCAAAGACTCTCCCCGCAAAACAGTAAATCTCCTCTCTCAATCGAGGCCGCTACCAAGCCAACCAGTGGGGGTTTGCACGTCTAATCGGACGTGTACAACTCTACTACACAGTAATGCTACACAAGTCTACTGTAATACAGTCCTATGTAATTACAGTTCAGTTCTCTTATTTAAATTCAGGCTTAAGTCGCAAGACATTGCCGTAAGTATTATTCAGGCTTAAGTCAAAAGACATTGCCGCACAACTAGGCTCAATTCTATATATAGTATACTTCAACTATATATTCCAACAACATGTAATTTCCAATTACAATAGAAGGTCAAGAGTGTTTACCTCGATAAGCCCAAAATTATCCGAGTTTATATGTCGATCCCGAGCAAGGTTTAGCTCCTACTCCGGCGCTCCATCCCGCCTCCAACAACCCTTAGAAGTTCTAACCAACTTCTACTTAACACTTCAACTACGGGTGAAGATTTACTTAGGGTTTCATTTTTGTGATCGAGGAAGTATAATAGTATTTTCCGGCTTTTGTAAAAGTGTAACCTTGGGAATACTATAAGGTATTTGGGCCAAGGTATTTGGGCATTATAACAATACTAGAGAGTATTTCTATACCACAAAAAGTGGGTATTATATGAAAACAACTAGTTGTGGGGTACCCCACGGCTAACCACTACAAAGGGGGAGGGGGAAGCTCTCGGCCAAGCTCACACACGGGGGAGGGGGTGTGGTGGACGAAAGCAACAAGAAGGAGAGGGAGGGATTTTTCAAGACTTAGACAATTTTGGATGAATAAGTTCATCAACTTAGAGGGTATTTATAGGTCAAGAAATGGCCAACCAATGGCCAAGATCTATCCAAGTGTAAGGCAAGTGTAAGGTCAAGATGAAGCCATGTGTTTGTGGGTCCCACTTTCTCATCAACTACACAAAATATCCTACCTAACCCTTGACCATAATTTTTGCACAAAAAACGTGCTCACTTATCCCTTTGTCGCCCACTTCTTCCAATGTGAGGGTGACACATGTCACCTCCCGCTGGTCCAAAATGTTTCGCCTCTCTAAAAATCCGCAAAAATTATTAATGACATAGCCGAATTTTCCTACGAAAGTCGTGGAAACGCTTCATTTAAAAACGACTTTTCTGCATTTACTTGTGCACAAAATTTCATTCTTGCCTAATCTTTAAGGCTCAAATTTATATACGTACGCCCTCACGTACATACCCTGGAAATACGGGGTATAACACCAATAGAACTATGTACGTCCGCCGAACACTCACTTTCATATAAATCACGCCAAAGAAAGAAGGAAGAGTTTCACATACCTCGAATATTTCCAATAATCCTGTATCTGATTGGTGATAACGGATCCGAATTTGCCTAATTAATTCTTATATGAGCCGTTAGTAATTCATAATATGAAACCTTATCTAATCAGCGGTGAACTAGAAAATGTAAAACAAATTGGTTATATCTTAGTTTCTATGCAGATAGCGTGCTAATCATTGTAATAATAATCGTTTGTCGATACCTTTTTCACTTAACGCTGCAATGACTTGTTTTATCACGTCTATTAATAACATACTTACTTATTTATTAAACCAGTTTCAGCACTTAATACTTAACAATTCTTTTAAGTAAGCAGAGTCAACTCGACTCCCATGCTTACTAAAACTCTTATCAATATCTGTATCATATGCTTTAATACGGACTTAGGAACAATTTAGACATGCTTTTTGTTACACCCCGTAGTTCCAGGACATGTGTTTACAAGAATAGACGTGAGACCACAATACTTATAAAAATTGAACGAAAGAAAGAATTGTTTTCCAAAGGAAAATTCTTCCGAACCTCGGGAAGGAAAAATTGTCCGTTAATGAGAATTGGGTTCTCAAATTTGTTATTTAATACTTTTAGAATTTATCGGGACTATGGAAGTTTATTTTTTCAGAGTTGGATACTGTCACGACCCGACCCCGGGCCCGTGACTGGTGTCTTACCCCGGGCACCCTAGTGATACAACATTAGAGAAAATCAGCGGAAATAAAAACTTACACATGAAACAAGATATACAATAATGAAATAAGAAAACAGGCTAACCAAAACGGTTACCTTTCTGTATATATATATAAACACTTGAACAGTTACATCCCTTACAAACCCCGCCACAACAAGATTACATGCACTTAAGAATGTTATAACAACAACGACGGGACAGGGTCCCGCCATACCCCTGAATGTAAGTACCTACAACGACAGGGGACTATACCAAAGATAAGCCTCCGGAGAAACGGAGCTTCCCAAAATGCTGAACTGTGATCCTATGAGCGAGGATCGACGACTGGTGTACCTCTACCGCAGATGAACGCACTTCGGAGGTCAAGATAACAGTACCAAGTATGTGAAATCAAAATATCAGAAATGAAATCATAATAGTCTATATAAAACAGAACACATATATGATAACCAATTTACGATACACAATATGTAAGCAGTCATGTCAAGTCAGGGACTCACGCCCTTAAAGTCATCACTCAAATATAACACTGGGTCTCATGCCCACAATATCAATCATTCCCGTGGAATTCCTTCCTCACTGCCGGCAGTCCATGATATAAAAGCACCAAGGAATACACATGAACACCAGGTCCCACCTGTGTCATAATAAAACCGTATGGGGTAAGCACGAAGGCATAGCCGACTACTAGAACCCACCGTACCAACAATGCTATAAAATCAGACACGAGGTCTTTCTAGACCGCCACATGATCGGCCGGGCCACTCGCCGTGATCAATGTCGCCTAACTCGAACTCACCGCAGCCTCCGATAGGCCACACATAGCCCGCATGAGGTACTCGACGGGGTAGCTAACCCGCTGATCAACTCGACTCAAGACCGTGATAGCCACACACGGGCCGTGATAAGGTATAATACCGTGACGGCAGAACACACCCGAGTGATCATCCCGCCCCGAACTCCCGCAACTCCGCATAGGCCACACATGGACCTGCATGAGGTATTCCTCGCATCGAGGGTGGCAAATCCTCGGCATCATAACAAGTCAGGGGGGTATGCGATATAATACCAGTACAACGGGCTTATCGTTTAACAACGTAAGCACAACAAGAATAACCCCCTTACATAAACATCACAAGACACTAACACACGTAGCATCGAAACATGTTTACTTATCAAACCATCTTACTACACTTTCCAGAAATCAATACAAGACTTTCATAAACAAATAAGTAAACCGTTCCTTTTATCTTCCTTAAGTCGTTATACCTAACTTCCCATAAAGCTAGTATAACACTTAAGCTTTTAAAACCAAGTATTTATTTTCTTTCAAAAATGATTCATAACTCTTTTGAAATACTTCAAGATTCTTATTATTTAAAACTCAAGTCAAAAGACATCGAAGTAAAACCAAAACAATTTCCATACCTTCTTTTTAAACCAATCTTAAGACAAAACCATGCCTTCCTTTAAAACAAAGGCACTTTTCCCTTTTTGAAGTCAAGTAGCAATATACTTTTTAAACCAAGTGTCTTACTCTTTTAAAAACAAGTAACCTATACCTTTAAATCAAGTTATTTATAAGTCAAGTTATCATTTTAAATCCAATGATAAAACCATTCTTATTTTCGAAATCAAGATAACTTTATTCTTTAAAAGACCACACACCCATTACTCATGAGTGAGGTTTTACAACTTTTTAACATAATTCAAGTCCTTAATATTTCATAACAAGTCACTTAACTTTGGAATCAAGTCAAGGACACAAAAGGAAAATCAAATTCCTTTAAACACACGTGCGTCTACCGCACTAAATATATTTCACAAATATCATGCTATAAAGGATAGGAAGAGGTTCACATACCTCGCGACGATTATCGACAATTAGCAAAACGCTCCAAAGTACTCTAACCTTGCTCGCCTTTTCCACCCTTCAAGTAGAATACGCTACTCGTAGTACTTCAACCTATAAATGCCACAAAACGTCTATCAACCTCCAGATCTCTTCGTAGAATAATTCTAAGTACAAGGTTCCTTATTCTACGAAAAAATTCGGCAGCACCTCCCCCCACCCTCCCGCAACCACATAAATCTCATCCTCTATCAAGGCCTGCTACCAAGCCAACAATTCTAGGGGGGTTACACGTCTAACCGGATGTGTACAATTCTACTCCACAATAATACTACAAGTCTCATCAGAATACAAACAATGTAAATACAGTTCAATTCTTTATAATTATTCTTCCAATATATCTTATACTCAATTATTAACTACTACAACATGTAATCTCCAATTACAATAGGGGGGTAAAGATCATTACCTCGATAAGACCAAAATTATCCAAGTTTATAAGTCGATCCTGAGCAACGTTTAGCTCCAATTCCTTACGCTCCAACCCGCTCCAAGCAACCCTTAGAAGTTTCTAAACAACTTCTCTTAACACTTCATCCATCTATGAAGATTTTTCTAGGGCTTCATTTTGCGACTATTGGAATAAAGTAGTATTTTTCCGGGCTCTTAGTATAAAGATAACTTGAAATACTACAAGGGATATTTTTTGGCTAAGGTATATGGGATTATAACAACACTTGAAGAATTCTACTCAGGTGGGGGTGTTTGGACGAACTCACTAAGGGGAGGGAGGATTTTGCCTTGGAAACTCTTAAGTGGATGAAGAATAAGTCTTGCACACAAGTGGGTATTTATAGGAAATCAATGGCCAAGATCTAGGCAAGTGTATGGTGAAGATTGGGACATGTGGTGTGGATTCTACCAACCACATGTCCACCACAAAATTTGGACAAGTGGCTAGCCACTTGTCCACCAAATAAAACGACCAAGTGTCCCCCTACTATCGGCCATGGGGCCACATGGGGTGCCATGTGTCGCCTCCTACTGGCCCAAAATATTTCATCTTCCAAAATATCCGTAATGCCAAAAATCCAAAATAAAGTGGCCCTAAAATCAGAATTTTCCCGTGGGCCCCACGTGACCAATTTCGGAAATAAAATTCCATAATTCTCAAATATTCCAAAAAGTCCGAATACCAAATCTGGGAATCCAATTCCCATTAACGAACCTTTTTCCTTCACAAAATCCGGAAACTTTTCCGTCGAAAAAATCACATATTTCTTCCTTTCCAATTTTTCTGTCGTATTCTCGTACGTACGTCCTCATATACATACTCTGGAACTACGGGGTGTAACATTCTTCCCCCGTTAGAAACATTCGTCCCGAATGTTCCTTCTGATTCTCCAAGCACACCTGTGCCGGTATAGTCTTCACTACTATACTTACGAAACCAATTATGCCACACCTGGCCATAATACCACATACGCGCAAAACCTCACATCCAATCCAGCGAAGAATCATCTCTAAAGCGTATAACAATACTAATAGCTCCACCCATGGTCCAAAGGATACTTTCTTCACATCTTTACTTTTAAAAAAAAAACGGACACTTCCATCTTCTTAACACATCTACGCCTCTTTTCTTACTCGTCGTACCCTCCTCGCACACTCAAACTCTTCCTACTATACGTACCACATTTCTGTCATTGCTTCAGTTTCCAAAATCTCGGGGTTACTATCTCCAACTTGGTCATCATTAACTGGGAACACTCTGGATGGATCTCCGATACTCTTCCGAAACATAGCAACATGGAATACCGGACGATTACCTCCTAAGTCGGACGACAATGCTAACTTATAGCAACCCGCCTATTCTACAACGATCCGAAAAGGCCCAAAGTACCTCGCTAAGTTTCGCTTTCCAAATCTCACACCTTCCGGTGGTACCTTCAAGAAGACCCACCGTCAACCTGAACTCCAAGTGTCGACGCCGATTATCCACACGACTTCTGTTGACTCTGAGCTGCTAATAACTTCTTCTGGATAAGCTTCACCTTATCCACATCCTGCTGAAACAAGTAGGGACCAACTATCTGAACCTTGCCAACATCAAACCAATCGACCGGCAACCTACACTTCCGTCCATACTAGGCTTCATAAGGCACCATCCGAATACTGAAATGGTAGCTAGTATAATACTCAGTCAATAAGAGGCAAATAATCCTCACAGCTACCCCTGAAATCAAAATACCGGCCCGTAACCTATCCTCAAATGTATGGATAAAACGCGTTGTTCGTCCGTCAGCCCGAGGGTGAATGCAATATTGAGACTCACCTGAGCTCCTAACCCCGCCTGGTAAAACCTCCCGAAAAAGAAATAGCCATAAACTGGGCTCCACTGCCTGCCATAAAATAAAAGTAGAAACCCCGTGCAGCCTTACAACCTTCCTGATATACAACATCTCGCATAACCCTGCGCCGAGTAAACAGTCCTGACTAAAAGACAAGATGGGCTGACCTCATCGGCCCGACTATTGGTCGAACGCATCCACGAACTCGTACGATGGTTACCTAAACTTTGGCCTAACACCCTCGTGACCCTATCATCTAGCGGGACCACCTCAAACTGACCCCACCACATTCCGGGCTGCGGGTTGACTCGCGATATGGCCTCAACCCGACCCACTTCGTACTAAACTCGCTCGATCCGGAACAATCTTATCAGTTCACGTCATGAAAGCTACCACTTCCATCTCACACTACCCATGTTTTCTAATCACAACTTACACAATGCTAACCGAACATAGCACTACACATGTATCTACCATAACGACCTAAACAAGTCTCTTAAGGATGAAGATATCTGTCACGACCCGAACCCGGGCCCGTGACTGGTGCCTTACTCCGGGCACCCTAGTGATACAACATCAGAGAAAACCAGTGGAAATTAAAAACTTAAACATGCAAATAGACATGGATCAAGATGAAAGAAAACAGGCCAACCAAAATGGTTGCCTTTCAACATATATATATATAAACATTTGAACAAGCATAATCCTTACAACCCTCGCCACAACATTGCTCTGCACTTCTAAGATTTTTACAACAACTATGGCGGGACAGGGCCCCGCCATACCCCTGAATGTACAAGAACTTACAGACTCAAGGTAACATACCAAAGATAAGCCTCCGAAGGAACGGAGCTTCCCAATACGCTGAAAGGTGATCCTAAAAGCGGGGATCGACAGCCGATGTGCTTCTACCATGCAGATGAACGCACTTCAAGGAGGTCAAGATAACAGTACTAAGTATGTGAAATCAGAAAGTACTATAAATGAAATCATAGCAGTGTATATAAAGCAGGAGACATGTATGATAACCAAACTACGCACTAACATATAAACAGTCATATCAAGTCAGGGACTCACGCCCTCCAAATCATCACTCGTGCCCGTGGAATTCCTTTCTCACTGCCGGCAGTCTATGATATAACAACACCAAGGAGTACACCTGAACACCAAGTCCTACCTGATGCCAAAGCCGTACCACGAGACCTCGTCACTATACTGACTCGCGAAGCTGACACGTGGCAAGTGCAATAACCTATACCCGATCCACCTGCGCCACGTAGCTGACGGGGGCAAGTATACAAGCTACGCACCCGATCACAACCGTAAGTCACGATACTTCGCCGCGAAGCTGACACGTGGTACCTGTACCAGATCCACCTGCGCCACGTAGCTGACGGGGGCAAGTAAACAGGCTACGCACCCAATCACAACCGTAAGTCACGATACTTCGCCATAACCAAAAATGGTCACATGTCCACAGAATCCATCAACAATGTAGACATGCCCATGTACCAATGCTAATGGAAGCATACCCGTGGAATCTCCCATCATTGCCGGTACGTCCAAGTAAGTTCTCAACAAGTCAACCGGCCCTCCATCGAGAAACGCGGTAGAATAGAAACACAATTCTTGCACAACAAAGACTATCTCAATAAGCATAGGCAAGTTACACAACAACAAGCATAGGCAAGTTACACAACAACAAGCATAGGCAAGTTATACATAACTCTAAGTACTTTCATTTTATGTCAAAGTCCGGGTTTTAACCCTAAAGTACTACGTACGTTAAATTCCTTTTAAGAGATCCATTCCTTTTATGAAAATCACCCGATACCCGTAGTATAAAATAGAGTGACTTACATCTTTTAAGCAAACCAAAACAACTTCTCTTTCTAAAGCCAAGTTCCCACATTAAAACCAATGATAAAAACCCTTCTTTTGTTTTCATAGAGTCGTTATAACCAACTTCTCATAAAACTGTTATAACACTTTAAGTTTTAAACCCTTTTAAGACAACACAATGCCTTTCTTTTCCCTAAAGTTCCAGTTTGCCTAATTTCAATTACTCAAGTCTCTTTTTTGAAAAGTTTCATAGTTCAATGTCTTAATCTCTTTTTAAAACAATTGAGTAACATATGCCATAGGCGAATAGGTTATTCTTGTTCATAAATCTTATTATGCAGCCATGATCTAGGAAATGTAATATCATTTTGTCTCATCTTAGCTTCTATGCAGATGGAGGTTTCTACTGGTTTTAATAATACTTCATTATTCAATACATTTTCCTTTATTAACGCTGCAGTGGTTTGTCGATACACATTCTGATTTCCGAAATCAATAAAACATTATTCCTTTTAAAAACCACGTACTCATTACTCACGAATGAGGTTTCACACAAAACTCATATTAATTCATTTAAGTTAAGTCTCTTATCTTATAAGATCAAGTCTCTTATCTTATAAGATCAAGTCTCTTAACTTCTAAAATCATTAAACCATTTTCTTTACCTTTCTTAAGACGTTATACCTAACTCCTCATAAAGCTAGTATAACTCTTTTTAAAACCTTTAAAACCAAGTGTTACTTTTCTTTCAAAAAGGGTTTCTTAACTCTTGTGACATACTTCAAGTTTCTAATTATTCAGGCTTAAGTCAAAAGACATTGCATAACCACGCTTCAATTAGCACACGACATCTACCGTACTATATATTATTCAGCTTAAGTCAAAAGACATTGCCGCACTTATATATATCTTCCTTTAAAATATCATGCTCAAGAGTATATGAAGAATCACATACCTCGACGATTATCGACTATAAGCAAAACGCTCCACGCTATAACCCGCTAGCCTTGTCCACCTTCTAAGTAGCACATGCTACTTGCAAAACATTCAACCAATAAAGGTTATCACCATCAGAATACAATCCTATGTAAGTACAGTTTAACTTCTACTTATATTCTTCTGAAGTGATTTCAGTTCAATCCTTTTCTGTAATATCCTTCTATTACAGTTCAAATCTCTTCTATGAATCTTTTATTCATTTCTATACTACTACAGTATGTAATTTCCAATTACAATAGAAGGACAGTAGTATTTACCTCGATGAGCCCAAAAATTATCCAAGTATAATGTCGCTCCTGAGCAACGTTAAGCTCCTACTCCGAGTGCTCCAACCCGCTCCAAACAACCCTTAGAAGTTCTACGCAACTTCTACTTAACACTTCAACCGACTATGAAGGTTTTCCTTAGGGTTTCGTTTAGTGGCTAAAGAAAGTATAATAGTATTTTCCGGGTTTTTCGTATAGAGGGTACTTTGGAAAGTACTACAAGGTATAAGGGCTAAGGTATTTTGGGCATTACAACAATACTTGGAGAAGTATTTCTCAACCACGGGGGGTAGTATTTCGACTAGCAACTAGGCTAGGGGGAGGGGGGTATTCTCGGCCGAGGGCCTCCAAGAGGGGGAGGGGTGTTTCGGCTAGGCTACCACAAAGGGGGAGGGGGTGTGGCGGACGAGAGCACAAGAGGGAGAGGGAGGGTTTTTGCCTTAGAAGTTTTCAAGTGAGGATGAAGAAAGTCTTCAACTTAGGGGAGTATTTATAGGCTAACCAAAGGCCAACCAATGGCCAAGATGAAGACAAGTGTGGTGCAAGTGTAGGGCTAGATTTTAACCATGTGGACCTTATCCATCTACCACACAACTTTCACAAAATATCCTACCAACTAAAGTGCTCTCTTTCGTCCCATCACGCCTCTAAGTCCTTCCAATGTGAGGGTGACACATGTCACCCTCCCGTTGGTCCAAAATGTTTCGTCTCTTGGAAAAATCCACAAAAATTAGAAATGACATAGCCGGAATTTTCCCTTCGCAAGTTTAGTAAAACGTTTCGTCGAAAAACCTCTCCTTTCGGCACTTGTGCCCAAATTTCGAACCTTGCCTAATCTTAAGGCTTAAATTTTTATACGTACGCCCTCACGTACATACTCTGGAAATACGGGGTATAACATTCTCCCCTCCTTAGAAACATTCGTCCCGAATGTTCCTTCTCAAGACGGATAACGATGAAGATCTTCTAACAAGTTGCCAACGCCACGCCTGGCCACGAAATAACACACGTTCTCTTCCTTCCTTACTCGTTGTGCCCTTCTCGAACACTTGAACTCTTCTAGTATACGTACCACACTTGGCCATCGCTTAGTTCTCAAATTTTGGAGTCACCACCTCCAAACTTGGTCATCTTACTAGCCGCAATCTCCCTTAAGACCATTCCCGGCCTTTACGATCCGCTTCTGGTCGAACATATCCATGAACTCATACGATGGTCGTCTAAACTTGGGCCTATCACCCTCGTGACCCTACCACCTGGTGGGACCACCCAGAGCTGACCCCTCCTCGAAACAGGCCGCGGGTTGGCCCGCAACATGGCCCAAACCCGACCCACTGTCGCGCCAACTCTTGCTCCTCGATACAAAACAATCTTACTAATTCACATCATGAAAGCTACCACTTCCATTTTTCACTACCCAAGGAATTTTCCCACAATACATTCTAGGCATACAATGCACTCCGACAAGGATCACTTGCAAAACTGTACTCAAGACGGCCTTACATCTAAGGTCTCAATCGTAATATTCTAAGGTTCATCATTTCTCACCCCAGTGCTTACCCTTTTTCACTAACTGTGTTTCTTAATCACATTTTAGCACAAAGCTATCCGAACATAACACTTAACACATTATCATAACATCAATACATACAAGTCTCTAGAGGTTTAAGGATATACTGAAAGTAGGCGGTCAGAGGACCGCTAAAATCGGGAACTTCCACCGCGACTTACCGTGGCCTCACGTGTATGAACATCCCGCCTAGCTATGGAAGGTGAAGAACCCGCAATCGATCTAGTAGTCAGGCTATCCCACCAGCTACCCCGGCCTGGACAGCCTCAATCAAATGGCTCGCGGCCGCAAGTATAGCAATCTCCCAAACCAAGACGACATTTCCTATGGGCTTTACCACAATAGTCACACCGAGATACGGTGGCCTCATCCGGCGAGCACTCCTACTCCCGAAAATCTTAACCCAGGAGCCCCGACCTACTCGAATATTCCAAACGCCTGACGACGGTGGGAACCACTTGCATGCGAGGCGCATAATCGCTCGCTTCGAGGCGGTCCGCCTCTAAAGTCATCAAAGGACTCGCTTCGCCCACTTCGCTGATCTTGGTCATTCCGCCGATTCCTCCGCCTCACATCCAAGTGCATAAGCTCGCATGCGGGCAATGTCCATGCCCTACCAAGAGCTACACCAACAACTCTCGCTAGGTAATCATCGAGCCAGTAACATATCGGTGCACCCGATCCTCCATACTAGCTACCAACGCGCGGGACGCATCGCCAATGAGTCGAACTCACATTGTACTCCCGAACAGACGCCTGCTCGCCGCAACACCAAAAATCTGCCCGAGCCCTCTCATCCGCGAGGCAAGAAATGTGCAAGAAATGCCTCGAGAACTCGTCCCCATAAAGCCGGAAGCATTCTCTCCCGACAACTCCCACGATCAAACCACCGATCGCGTATCACGCACCGATGCGAACCTAGACTACCGACTCGGTCTCCGATGCCTCGATCACTCACGATCCGTCAGAATCGCTTGATGAACTCTCGCGATCATCCTCGTGCCTCGACCCATAAAACTCGCGGTTTACAACTCGTAAAATCCCGTAGCCTCGAACTATCTCGATCTAGGGTGAACCATCGCGCATCGAACTGCCGCGGCCCAGCCTTATCTCAAGTCCGCCACAACTCGCCATTAATCGCCCACTCTTGTAACTCATCTCTCCGCCTGCATCGCGGATCGAGGCTCGTGCATCGTGGTCTCGCCGCTTTACTCGCAGCCTCCTCGCCGCTTTGTTCTTCTCGCCCGGCCGCTTTTACGCGAGGCATAATCGTAAAACGGCACGTCGAGGGGTCCAACTTACAATACTTTCTAAGGCACGATCTCGGAATGAGAAGAATGGAAACCAATCCTAAATGTCCTATAGCCTCACGATTATAGATGTGGTGCACAACACACCGATAATCAAGACTCTACTGAACACGGTCTCAGACACTTTCCGAGGACTAATCGCTTCGATACCACTTTTGTCACGACCCGAACCCGGGCCCGTGACTGGTGCCTTACCCCGGGCACCCTAGTGATACAACATCAGAGAAAACCAGCGGAAATTAAAAACATAAACATGCAAATAGACATGGATCAAGATGAAAGAAAACAGGCCAACCAAAATGGTTGCCTTTCAACATATATATATATAAACATTTGAACAGTTACAATACTTACAACCCTGCCTACAATAAAGGTCTGCACTTCTAAGATTTTTACAACAACTATATGGACAGGGCCCCGCCATACCCCTGAATGTACAAGAACTTACAGACTCAAGGTAACATACCAAAGATAAGCCTCCGAAGGAACGGAGCTTCCCAATACGCTGAAAGGTGATCCTAAAAGCGGGGATCGACAGCCGATGTGCTTCTACCTGCGGCATGAACGCAGCCTTCAAGGAGGTCGATAACAGTACTAAGTATGTGAAATCAGAAGTACTATAAATGAAATCATAGCGATCTATATAAAGCAGAGACATGTATGATAACCAAACTACGCATCTAACATATAAACAAATATATCAAGTCGTGACTCACGCTCCAAATCATCACTCGTGCGTGGAATTCTTCCTCATCACGGCATCATGATATAACAACACCGGAGTACACCAACACCAAGTCCTACTGATGCCAAAGCCGCACCACGAGACCTCGTCACTATCTCGACTCGCTGGCGACACGTGGCAAGTGCAATAACCTATACCCGATCCACCTGCGCCACGTAGCTGACGGGGGCAAGTATACAAGCTACACACCCGATCACAACCATAAGTCACGATACTTCGCCGCGAAGCTGACACGTGGTAAGTGCAACAACTTGTACCAGATCCACCTGCGCCACGTAGCTGACAGGGGCAAGTAAACAGGCTACGCACCCAATCACAACCGTAAGTCACGATACTTCGCCATAACAAAAAATGGTCACATGTCCACAGAATCCATCAACGGTGTAGACATGCCCATGTACCAATGCTAATGGAAGCATACCCGGAATCTCCCGCCACCACGCAGACGTCCAAGTAAGTTCTCAACAAGTCAACCGGCCCTCCATCGAGAAACGCGGTAGAATAGAAACACAATTCTTACACAACAAAGACTATCTCAATAAGCATAGGCATGTTACACAACAACAAGCATAGGCAAGTTACACAATAACAAGCATAGGCAAGTTACACAACAACAAGCATAGTGTTATACATAACTCTAAGTACTTTCATTTTATGTCAAAGTCCGGTTTTAACTCCTAAAGTACTACGACGTTAAATTCCTTTTAAGAGATCCATTCCTTTTATGAAAATCACCCGATACCCGTAGTATAAAATAGAGTGACTTACATCTTTTAAGCAAACCAAAACAACTTCTCTTTCTAAAGCCAAGTTCCCATTAAAACTAATGATAAAACCCTTCTTTGTTTTCATAGAGTCGTTATAACCAACTTCTCATAAAACCGTTATAACACTTTAAGTTTTAAACCCTTTAAGACAACACAATGCCTTTCTTTTCCCTAAAGTTCGGTTTGCCTAATTTCAATTACTCAAGTCTCTTTTTGAAAAGTTTCATAGTTCAATGTCTTAATCTCTTTTAAAACAATTGAGTAACATATGCCATAAAGTAGTAGGTTATTCTTGTTCATAAATCTTATTAAGCAGACATGATCTAGGAAATGTAATATCATTTTGTCTCATCTTAGCTTCTATGCAGATGTAGGGATCTACTGGTTTAAATAATAGATCATTATTAAATACAATTTCCTATATTAACGCCGCAAATGGTTTGTCGATACACATTCGATTTCAAATCAAGAAACATTATTCCTTTTTATCACCACGTACTCATTACTCACGAATGAGGTTTCACACAAAACTCATATTAATGCATTTAAGTTAAGTCTCTTATCTTATAAGATCAAGTCTCTTAACTTCTAAAATCAGTAAACCATTTTCTTTACCTTTCTTAAGACGTTATACCTAACTCCTCATAAAGCTAGTATAACTCTTTTTAAAACCTTTAAAACCAAGTGTTACTTTTCTTTCAAAAAGGGTTTCTTAACTCTTGTGACATACTTCAAGTTTCTTATTATTCAGGCTTAAGTCAAAAGACATTGCCGTACAACTACGTTCAATTAGCACACGTACGTCTACCGTACTATATATTATTCAGGCTTAAGTCAAAAGACATTGCCGTACTATATATATCTTCCTTTAAAATATCATGCTCAAGAGTATATGAAGAATCACATACCTCGCGACGATTATCGACTATAAGCAAAACGCTCCACGGCTATAACCCGGCTAGCCTTGTCCACCTTCTAAGTAGCACATGCTACTTGCAAAACATTCAACCAATAAAGGTTATCAGTCTACTGTAATACAGTCCTATGTAAGTACAGTTAAACTTCTACTTATATTCTTCTGAAGTGATTTCAGTTCAATCCTTTTCTGTAATATCCTTCTATTACAGTTCAAATATCTTCTATGAATCTTTTATTCATTTCTATACTACTACACTATGTAATTTCCAATTACAATAGAAGGACAGTAGTATTTACCTCGATGAGCCCAAAAATTATCCAAGTATAATGTCGCTCCTGAGCAACGTTAAGCTCCTACTCCGAGTGCTCCAACCCGCTCCAAACAACCCTTAGAAGTTCTACGCAACTTCTACTTAACACTTCAACCGACTATGAAGGTTTTCCTTAGGGTTTCGTTTAGTGGCTAAAGAAAGTATAATAGTGTTTTCTGGGTTTTTCGTATAGAGGGTACTTTGGAAAGTACTACAAGGTATAAGGGCTAAGGTATTTTGGGCATTACAACAATACTTGGAGAAGTATTTCTCAACCAAGGGGGGTAGTATTTCGACTAGCAACTAGGCTAGGGGGAGGGGGTATTCTCGGCCGAGGGCCTCCAAGAGGGGGAGGGGTGTTTCGGCTAGGCTACCACAAAGGGGGAGGGGGGTGTGGGGGACGAGAGCACAAGAGGGAGAGGGAGGGTTTTTGCCTTAGAAGTTTTCAAGTGAGGATGAAGAAAGTCTTCAACTTAGGGGAGTATTTATAGGCTAACCAAAGACCAACCAATGGCCAAGATGAAGACAAGTGTGGTGCAAGTGTAGGGCTAGATTTTAACCATGTGGACCTTATCCATCTACCACACAACTTGCACAAAATATCCTACCAACTAAAGTGCTCTCTTTCATCCCATTGCCGCCCCAAGTCCTTCCAATGTGAGGGTGAAACATGTCACCCTCCCGTTGGTCCAAAATGTTTCGTCTCTCGGAAAAATCCGCAAAAATTAGAAATGACATAGCCGGAATTTTCCCTTCGCAAGTTTAGTAAAACGTTTCGTCGAAAAACGACTCCTTTCGGCACTTGTGCTCAAATTTCAACCTTGCCTAATCTTAAGGCTTAAATTTTTATACGCACGCCTCACGCATATACTGGAAATACGGTATAACAATATCTCTCAGAATAACCGCCTCACTTTCACTTTGTCGCCTAATCAAATCCCGCTCACGGGCGATAACTACGTAAGGTGATAAACCACCATCGATCCCGGCGTCGAAGTCAGAACATCCGCGCCACCCCGCCTGGACAATTTCTCGCAAATGGCCCGCTGGCCGCAAGCTTAACAAGCTATCTAAGTAGTACAACACTCCCATAAGAATACCTACCACAACGCCATACTGAGCGTGGTGGCCTCCTCCGCTAACACCCCTTTCTCTCCGAACCACCGAATCCAAGAATCGACTGGTAGGCTAAGTCATCACACCTGTATCCCTCCTACTAGGACATTCTCTCCTCATATGTACCTGACGGCAGCTGGTAAAAAAAGCATTAGTAACAAGACGGCATTTCCCGGGATGAATTCTACCACAGTGAACACCGAGGAAATCAACTGGCCGCTAGAACCTATGTAAATCTGTGAACCAGAAACCCTGGAGTTCTGACCAACTCCTAAATACCCCGAATATCCTGAAGTCTGTGGAGGACCACTCAGATCGGGCGAGGCGCATAACCGCCTCATGAGAAGGTCCGCTCGAAAGTTACCAAAGCGACCCCATTGCTCGCCTCTTCTGCTGATCTTGGTTAATCCGTCGACTTCTACGTTCCTCAGTCTGCTGTGCATAAGCATGTACGCGGGCAACGTCCATGCCTGACTAAAAAGTTACTCTTGTACCTTCCTACACTAGATAATCGTCAAGTCCTGTGACATATCAGTGCACTCTATCCTCCATGTCTGCCACTAACGCGGGGACATAACGAGCCAATGAGTCAAACTCTATATCAGATTCTCGAACCGCCCGCCTGCTCGCCTCAACATCAAATATCTATCCGCCCGAAGCTCTCCTCATCCGCGAGGCAAGAAGTGTGTAAGAAATGCCTAAGGTTTTGATCACTCCATGATCCGACGAATCGTTTAATAAAATCGAGGATCTTCTCGCTTCTCAATCCATAGAACTCGTGGATCGCAACTCAAGAAGTCCCAAATCTCATCTATCGGATCTAGGTGAACTTATCGGCATCGCGGAACCTCCGACTCGCTGCCCTCATTCCTAGCCACAAGCCTAGCTAGTAACTGGGCCATTTCCTTGTAACTCATATCCTCGGCTCCTGGTCGTGAAATTTGAGGCTCAGGTATCGTGGCCTCGTGAGAAACCGCCGCTCTAAACTCTACTGGGGCTAGCGGCGTCATAAAACTCGTCGTCTAAAGTACTATCTCAGGTAATGACCGGCCTGTGCCCTCGTAACCCTCTGTGTTCTACTCGTAGCTCCCTCTGCTGTCTTGCCCTTCTGGGCTCTGGTTGCCTTGCGTAGAGGTGTAATGGGTACATAAGAATACGCCAGAGGGAGTCCAACTTATAACACAGCTCTAAGGCACGATCTCAGATGAGAAGAATGGAAACCAATCCTAAATATCCTGTAGCCTCCTGATTATAGATGTGGTGCACAACACACCGATAATCAAGACTCTACTAGACACGGTCTGTAGACACTTTTCGAGGATTAACTGCTCTGATACCACTTTTGTCACGAACCGACCCCGGTCCCATGACTGGTGCCTTACCCCGGGCACCCTAGTGATACAACATCAGAGAAAATCAGCGGAAATAAAAACTTACACATGAAACAAGATATACAATAATGAAATAAGAAAACAGGCTAACCAAAACGGTTACCTTTCTGTATATATATATTGTTATACCCCGTATTTCCAGAGTATGTACGTAAGGGCGTACGTATTAAAATTTAAGCCTTAAAGTTAGGCTAGGACCGAAATTTTGTGCACACCGCACGAAAAGAATCGTTTTCCGACGAAACGTCTTCCAAAACATACGAAGGGAAAATTCCGGCTATGTCATTTATAATTTTTGCGAATTTTTTCGAGAGACGAAATATTTTGGACCAACAAGAGGGCGACACTTGTCACCCTCTAATTGGTGGACTTGTGGGCGTCATTTTGGACGATTGGAGAGTGGGAGTTGGTAGGATATTTTGTTTAGTTGTTGAGCAAGTGGGACCCACAAACACTTGTCCAAATCTTGACCTTACACTTTCCTACCACTTGTCTTGATCTTGGCCATTGGTTGACCTATAAATACCCCCCTTAGTTGAAGATCTTCTTCATCCACAAATTGTTCTAAGTCTTGAAATCCTCCCCTCTCTTGAGACTCTGCCGAGAGCACCCTCCCCTTTGAGAAGGCTCCTCGCCGGTGGGTACATCCCCTTCCTAGTGGCCTTGGCCGAGGTACCCCCTACCTTGAGTTGTTTTCGTAAAATACCCCCTCTTGGTAGAAATACTCTCCAAGTATTGTTACTATTCCAAAATACCTTGCCCATATACCTTGTAGTATTCCAAGGTTACACTCATACTAAAAGCCCAAATACTATTATACTTCCCTTCACTACTAAACGAAACCCTAAGGAAAATCTTCACGCTTGGTTGAAGTATTAGGAAGAAGTTTCAGAGAACTTCTAAGGGTTATTTGGAGCGGTTGGAGCACCTGAGTAGAGCTAAACGTTGCTCGGATCGACATTAAACTTGGATAATTTTGGGCTTACTGAGGTAAATAATCCTATCCTTCTATTGTAATTGGAAATTACATCTTGTAGTTGTTTAGAAATGAATTTAAGATTCATAGAAGAGATTTGAACCGTAATAGAAGGATATTACGTAAAAGACTTGAATCAAATCACATCGTAAGATTATTAATGTAGAAGTTGATAGACCTATATAACCTTTATAGGTTGAATGCTCGCGAGTAGCATGTACTACTTGAAAGGTGGACGAGGCTAGCGGTTATAGCCGTGAGCGCTTTGCTAATAGTCGATAATCGCCGCGAGGTATGTGATCCTTCCTATCCTCTTGAGCATGATATTTTAAAGAATATATATATAGTACAGACGACGCACGTGTTAAGCGAACGTAGTTGTAAGGCAATGTCTTTTGACTTAAGCCTGAATAATAAGAATCTTGAAGTATTTCAAAAGAATTAAGAAACCTTTTTGAAAGAAGAGTAATACTTGGTTTTAAAAGCTTAAGAGTTATACTAGCTTTATGGGAAGTTAGGTATAACGACTTAAGAGAGATAAAAAGAATGGTTTATTAATTTTAGAAGTTAAGAGACTTGATCTTAAAAGATAAGAGACTTGACTTAAGTAATTAATATGAGTTTTTGTGTGAAACCTCATTCGTGAGTAATGAGTACTTGGTTTGTAAAAAGGAATAATGTTTTACTGATTTCGGAAATGAGAATAAGTATCGAACAAACCACAGCAGCGCTAATAAAGGGAAATGTATTGACTCAGTAGAATTCTCCATCTGCATAGAATCTAAGATGAGACAAAATGATATTACATTTCCTAGATCATGGCTGCTTAAATAAGATTGATTATGAACAAAAATAACCTACTCACATATAAGGCATATGTATCTCAAATTGTTTTAAAGGAGAATTATATCATTAAGTGATTAAAACTATGAACTACGAAACCTTTCGAAAATGAGAAACTTAAGCATTTGGAATTAGGCAAACTTGAACGTTTGGAAAATAATGTTGTTACTTGATTTACAAAGGGAAGTGTTTTGGTTTACTTAAAAGGATAGTCACCCTATTTTTATACTACGGGTATTGTGTGACTTTTGAAAGAAACGGATCTTTTAAAAAGAGTTAATGTACGAAGTACTTTGGGGATAAAAACCCGAAATTGTTAACATAAAGTAGAAAGTACCTTGTGTGAATAACTTGATTGTGTTGGTTTGTGATAGCCTTGTAATACTTTCTTGTAACATTCTCCCCCCCTTAGAAATATTCGTCCCGAATGTTCCTTCTAAGTCTCCAACTACACATGTACCGGTATAGTCTTCATTACTATACTTATGAAACCAATTATGCCACATATGGCCACAATATATCACACATGCATATACATCTCAAATCTAGAGTGTATATCACCACTATTAACTCTCATTCATGGCCTAAAAGGATTCTCCTTTCGTAATTTCATTAGTCCTAACTATAAACATTTCAATTCCTTTAATGCTTGTTCGTTCCTTTTCTTACTTGTCGTACTCTTCCCTTAATTCCAAACTTATTCTAGTATACGTACGTAATCTCGCATATTGCTTCTGTTTCCAATCCATGGAGCCACTCTATTAAATAATATAAGACCATTTCCGGCTCTCACGACCTGGTTCCGGTGGAACGCGTCCACGAACCCGTAAAACAATTAACTAGACTTGGGTCTTGCACCCTCGTGACCCTGTCACGTAGAGGTACTACTACCAACTGATCCCACACCATTTTAAACTATGAGACGACCCGTAATAGGTCCTCAACTCGACCCACCATCGCACTTAACTCTTACCCTTAGTCTGAATACAATCTTATTGCCCGAGAAGGCCTTATTGTCACGACCCAACCCCGGGCCCGCGACTGGTGCCCTACTTGGGCACCCCTTTTAGGTATACATCAGAGAATAACAGCGGAACATACCCAACACATATGCATACTTAGACAAAAAAAAACATCACAGGCTAGCCGATAAGGCCACCTTCCATAAAATATACATAAACCAAAAGTAAAATAGTACATCTCTGTTTTTAAAACCCAATCCACAAATGTGACTACAAACCTCTAGGAATAACAACTGTGGCGGGATATGGCCCCGCCATACCCCTGAATGTACATAAATCTACAACATCAGATAAAACCGTACCAAAAGACAAGCCTCCGGAGAAATGGAGCTTCTGACACCTAATCAGTGATCCTAAGAATGAGGATCCACCACCTGCTACTCCCTACCGCAAAGATAAATACATTTCGATGAGGGGCAAGACACAATATGTACCAAGTATGTAAAACTGGAAAATACTGTAATTTACATCATAAGTCTAAAATAAAGCTGGAGACATGTATGATAATCAAATTACAGTACATTGTGCCTTACTAACAATGAGAGTAGCCAAGTATATAGTTTACTGCATAAAAATAGGAGGCTCATGATCAAAGTAGGGTCACCCGCCCATAGTATTATTAAGCGGTCCTACTCTTGGGACTATTTCACCCGCACAGGCCGTATGGACCCGCATGAGGTAACTTCCTCGCATAGGCTGTATCCGCCCGCATAGGTCGTGTGGACCCGCATGAGATAACTTCCTCGCATAGAACTGATCCGCCCCGCATAGGACTATTTCACCCGCATAAGCCCTACAGACTCGCATGAGGTATTCCTCGCATCATGGGTAGCAAATCCACGGAATATGCAAATGCCACAAACCCGGGGAATGACCCCGTAATGAACAATATATATACCTCTAGCACAACCGGCTATCATACATAACATAAGCACTACCAGCTTATCATACATAACACAAGCAAGTTAAGAATTTCCCTAACTTCTTATTAGCTTTGTTCATAAACACTCTCATTTTAGTTTACTTAAGGCACTTGTCACGACCCTAACCCCGGTCCCGTGACTGGTACCCTACCTGGGCACCCTTCTACCTTAGCAACTAAGTAAACTGCGGAAATTAAATAACGCCTCATTTTTTTTTTAAAACCAACGTACGTGCAAGGGCAAAGCCGACAAGGCTGCCATATAATATACATAAACAAAAGACACTACACCGTACATGAGTCCAATCCCACATATGAATACAGACCTCTAAGAGTTTACAGAAACATGACGGGACAAGGCCCCGCTGCACTCCATAACAATACAAAAGCTCAGATCAAGGAACTATACCAAAAGATAAACTCCCGAACAGAAGGAGCTATCCAAAAACTATGAGCAGGGTCCTACACCTGCAGATCACCAAACTGCGTACCTGAACCTGTGGCATGAACGCAGCCCACCGAAGGAGGTCAATACGAAGAATGTACCAAGTATGTGAATAGTAAGTACTGTAATGAAATCATAACAGTCTAAACAAAACAGGAGACATGAATGATAGCCAACCTACAGTACACAATACATAAGCAGTTATATCAAGTCAGGGACGCATGCCCTCAAAGTCACTACTCAAATATAACCATGGGTCTCACGCCCATAATATCAATTATGCCCGTGGAATCCTTTCTCACTGCCGGCAGTCCATGATATAATATAACACCAAGTCATAATAACAAGATCCTCGCGTCGCACGCCTAATCCCACATCGTATAAGCATGACCACGGGTAATACAAACAACCGAGTCTAACCCGCCTCCCGGTCACATGCCGGAATCCCACATCGTATATAAGCATGTCGGGCGAGTAACAATATCCCACGCGTCGCACGCCTAATCCCACATCGTATAAGCATGACCATAGGGTAATACACACAAATCCGAGATTCTAACCCGCCTCCTGGTCACATGCCCCGGAATCCCACATCGTATAAGCATGTCCAAGGAGTATCCCTCGTGGGCCCCACAAAACGTAAAATTCCTCGGGTGGGACCCACATGACCAAATCCATAAAAATAAATTTCCATAAAGTTAATAAGTTCCATACTCTTCAAATAATGCATTTTGAGAATCCAATTCTCAACAACGAACATTTTTCCTTTCCGACGTTCGGAGGATTTTCCGCCGGAAAAACAATTCTTCCCTTCGTACCAATTTCCAAGTCTTGATTCCTTACGTACATTCTCTTTTATATGTCCTGGACTTACGGAGTGTAACATTCTTCCCCCCTTAGAAACATTCGTCCCCGAATGTTCTTAGTCGGTTGTCAGGCTATACAAACTCCGGCACAATCTCTATACTATGCCTATCAATCAAAACTGCACAAGACTAACGATGCCACACATGGCCACCACATAACATACGTACAAAATCTCAATATTGTTTCTTGTTCCCCAATCCTTGGATTTACTATCCAAACTTGCCATTATGTCACTTGAATTTCCGCTAAGGCTCTTCTCGGTCCTTACGACCTAGTTTCGGTGGAACGCATCCACGAACTCGTAGAACGATTAACTAAACTTGGGCCTTTCATCCTCGGAACCCTACCACATAACGGGACCATTTCGAACTGACATCACCCCATTCCATACTACCGGTTGACCCGAAATGAGTCCATAACCCGACTCATCGTCACACTTAACTTCTCATTCTTAGTCTGAAATAAATCTTTCTCTTATCTCAAGGTACTTCTCACCCTATCCCCCTATTCACTAGAGGTTCGTCACATAGGTCGAAGTATTTCTACCGTACATCCTTCCCTATTGGTCTTACACTATTATGGGGCAATTACTACTTGTGAACTCTACACAACTATAGTCTCAGTTCACTTACCATTCTTGTCACATTCTTAACTTTCCACTTTACTGATCAAAGTATTCCTACCTCTGGGGTACTATCACTTACAACTGCTAGCAACAAAGGGAAAATATATACGCTAGGGCGAAATCTTAATCTAACAATGCACGTATGATTCAAAAGAATCGACATATACCTGTAACCCCATGCGATGTCGCCTCCTGATCCTGTCCCGTAGTCACGTCATCTACGCGGTTCGAAGGACCGCCAGAACAATAAACTCCACCCTGACCTCTACCACGACTGGCTGACATCTGAACACCCTACCCTGGGGGACGCACATCTGCGGAGGAAAGAGAATCAACCATCAGCCTCATAGGCTGAGCCACCTTACCGGTGCTCTTTCTAACAGGACATTCTCACTTCTTGTGGCCCGGACGGTCACAATAATAACAAACACCTGTGCCATGACGGCATTTTCCCAAATGACGCTTACTACAATGGAAACACTGAGGAATATGTGGCCTCGACTGAGAAAATCCTCTGCTCCTTTGAGAACCTCGACCCCTGGAGCTTGGACCGGCTCCTAAATACCTTGTGGGATCAAATCTCCCACCTGTGAGCTTCGGGGGTGTGTACTGGGTAGGCTGGGACGAATATCTCACTCGCTGCTGAGGCAGCTCATCCAAAAACTCACCGGGATAACGAATCGTCTAGCCTCTCTACGCCGATCTCCGCGTTGCCTCTACCTCTATACAACTGTCTGCATCTTGGCCGAATAACCTCCCTTGATGAAATCGTAGCACCGCTTATATTGCTCAATAACATAATCGCTTCCTCATGACCCTATAGTCTTCTCCTAATCGAGAAAATGGAGGCTCGTGTGGGGCCTCAAAACTCGGGCGCAGAAGAACTCGCCGATCATGAACAACATCCAGATACCACGGGCATAAGTCCTATCAACTCTCGAGTGCGATTAGTAGCTCTCGCTACTCCTTTGCCCTTCAAGGCCGCGTTGCCCTCCTCGGAGGCATAATCAGAACACAAAATCACGTCGAGAGGAATTATCTTACTAACACGCCTCATGGCACGATCTTAGAGTGAGAAGAATAGAAACCAACTCCTAAAAGTCCTATAGCCTCCTATTTATGGGTGTGGCGCGCAACACACCGATAATCAAGACTCTACTAGACACGGTCTGTAGACATTCCGAGGACTGATTGCTCTGATACCACTGTCACACCCGAACCCAAAGCCGTGGATCGGTGCCCTACCTGGGCACCCTTCTACCTTAACAAAAGTAAATCGCGGAAATTAAATAACGCCTCATTTTTTTTTAAAACCAACGTACGTGCAAGGGCAAAGCCGACAAGGCTGCCATATAATATACATAAACAAAAGACACTACATCGTACATGAGTCCAATCCCACATATGAATATAGACCTCTAAGAGTTTACAGAAACATGACGGGACAAGGCCCCACGTACCCATAACCGCATAAAAGCTGCATCGAAGGAACTATACCAAAAGATAAACTCGAATGTAAGGAGCTATCCAAAACTACGGTGGTCCTACACCTACAGATCACCAAATCACAGACTGAACTGCGCAGATGAACGCAGCCCGGCGAGGTCAGTACGAAGAATGTACCAAGTATGTGAATAGTAAGTACTGTAATGAAATCATAATAGTCTAAACAAAATAGGAGACATGAATGATAGCCAACCTACAGTACACAATACATAAGCAGTTATATCAAGTCAGGGACGCATGCCCTCAAAGTCACTACTCAAATATAACCATGGGTCTCACGCCCATAATATCAATTATGCCCGTGGAATCCTTTCTCACTGCCGGCAGTCCATGATATAATATAACACCAAGTCATAATAACAGTATCCCTCGTGGTCGCATGCCCCAGAATCCCACATCGTATAAGCATGACCATGGGGTAATACAAACAAATCCGGGAGTCTAACCCGCCTCCTGGTCACATGCCCTAATCCCACATCGTATAAGACGTGTCAGGAGTAACAATATCCCACGCGTCAGATGCCTGAATCCCACATTGTATAAGCATGACCATAGGGTAATACACACAAATCCGGGATTCTAACCCGCCTCCTGGTCATATGCCCCGGAATGCCACATCGTATAAGCATGTCCAAGGAGTATCCCTCGTGGGCCCCACAAAACGTAAAATTCCTTGGATGGGCCCCACATGACCAAATCCATAAAACTAAATTTCCATAAAGTTAATAAGTTCCATACTCTTCAAATAATGCATTTTGAGAATCCAATTCTCAACAACGAACATTTTTCCTTTCCGACGTTCGGATGATTTTCCGCCGAAAAAACAATTCTTCCCTTCGTACCAATTTCCAAGTCTTGATTCCTTACGTACATTCTCTTTTATATGTCCTGGACTTACGGGGTGTAACAACACTAACATGTC
The DNA here is from genome assembly GCA_029844215.1 of Przewalskia tangutica. Lineage (NCBI taxonomy): Eukaryota > Viridiplantae > Streptophyta > Magnoliopsida > Solanales > Solanaceae > Przewalskia > Przewalskia tangutica. The sequence continues at coordinate 76,554,270 of CM056727.1, forward strand.
ATTATAAAAATTCGAAAATTTAACCCAAAGTACTACGTACTCCTACACTTTTAAAAATGACTCTTTTTCATATAAAACTTTCAAGATACTAATAACCGTAGTATCAAGTCATATTTACTTTTCAAGACAAGTCACTGTTATACCCCGTATTTCTAGAGTATGTATGCGAGGACGTACGTACGAATATATTCAAGCCCTAATTAGGTTAAGGATGAAATTGTGAACTTTGACTTTAAAAGATTCCGAACTCGCAAGGAAATTCTACGTTTTTAATATTTTAACCGATTACGGATTTTTCCGAGAGATGAAATATTTTGGACCAATAGGAGGGCGACATGTGTCATCCTTAGTTGGCATGGGTTGGACGAAAATGTTGGCCAAGTGGACAAGGTCAAGTGGTCAAAGTCTTGGAAGACATTTTCTTTTGGTGAGTGGGAGTAGGTATGTTGGACGTTTTTTTGTGCCTAGCGGAAGGCCACATGGCTCTTTGTTGTGGGGGACATATGTCCCAATGTTGTGGTGGACATATGTCCCAAGGTTATGGTGGACACTTGGTTGGAAGACCTCATTCTTCACATGGATCCAAATCTTCACCCTCCATTTGTTTTAATCTAGACCATTGGTGGTTCTATAAATACCCCCCTCTTGTGCACGTCTTCTTCATCACTTGAACAATTTCCAAGTCTCAATATCCATCTCCCTTTGAAGCCCTACCAAACCCCTTCCTAGTTGTTCTCGTTGAAATACCCCATGGTAGAAAAATATTCTCCAAGTATTGTTACTATTCCAAAATACCTTATCCAAATACCTTGTAGTATTCCAAAGTTACCTCTATACTAAAAGCCCGGAAATACTACTTTATTTCCTTTAGTCACAAAACGAAACCCTAGGGAAAATCTTCATAGTTGGTTGAAGTTTTAGGTAGAAGTTGTTTAGAAACTTCTAAGGGTTTCTTGGAGCTATCGGAGCGTGCAAATTAGGAGCTCAACGTTGTTCAGGATCGACATTTAAACTTGGATAATTTTGGGCTTATCGAGGTAAATATCTTTGTCCTTCTATTGTAATTGGAAATTACATACTGTAGTAGTATAGAAATGAGTATAAGATTTATAGAAGGATGGTATAAGAGAAGAGAATTGAATCAGATTTACATAGACGTATTTACAGAGACTTGTGTAGTTTGTCTGCAGGGAAGTGCTGCCCAATTTTCCGTAGAAGTAAGAACCTTCTGCTTAGAATATTCTACAGAGTAGTCTAGACGTTGATAGACGTATTTGACTATTATAGGTTGATACTCTGTGCGCGACATATTTGACTTGGCAGGTGGATTTCGCCGAGGAGGTATGTGATTCTTCCTATCCTCTTGAGCATGATATTTTGATATATATATAGTACGGTAGACGTACGTGTGTTAACTAAAATGGGTTTTACTCTGATGTCTGTTGACTTGACTTTTAGATAATAAGAATCTTGAAGTATTTCAAAAGAAGTATGAATCGTTTTTGAAAGAAGAGTAATACTTAGTTTTAAAAGCTTAAGAGTTATACTAGCTTTATGTGAAGTTAGGTATAACGACTTAAGAGAGAAAAAGGAACGGTTTACTTAATTGTTTATGAAAGCCTTGTATTGATTTCGGAAATGAGAATAAGCATCGAACAAACCACTGCAACACTAATAAAGGAAAATGTATTGAATAATTAATTATATTAAAACCAGTAGAAACCTCCATCTGCATAGAAGCTAAGATAAGACAAAATTTTATTATATTTTCTAGATCATGTCTGCTTTAATAAGATTGTTATAAACAAGAATAACTACTCACACATAAGGTATATGCTACTCAATTGTTTTAAAAAGAGATTACGTTATTTGATTAAGACTATGAACTATGAAATCTTTCGGAAGTAAAAGACTTGAGTATATTTTAATTAGGCAACTTGAACTTTTGGAAAAGAATGTTGTTACTTGATTTTTTTTTTAAAAAAAGTGTTTGTGATTTAAAAGAAAAGTATGGTATTATCTTAATCTGTCTTAAAAGAGAGTTTAAATGTTATGGCCAATTTGACACCGAGTCCATGGGATGGACCGGGAATGTATACCACCCGATTCTACACCGAGTCCATGGGATGGACCGGGAATGTATTCCACACGTTTTGATACCGAGTCCATGGGATGTGTTACACCCCGTAAATTCTGATATAAGATAAGTTGACAAACAGGTGTTGAATGGATTTTGAGCCTACGTTGGAGTGTTGTACCCCAGTTTTAAGAATTGAGGGGTGTTTTAGCAAGCCTAGTATAAAGTTGGATGAGTCTAGTTCCAACGCATCAGACCGCTCGTCGATAGGACATCGGAGCGGAGAGGTATGGGCGTTGGAAGTTCAGCGGATAGGCGCAGAGGAAGGATTTTCGTAGCAGGCGTCTAAGCTGCCGCGGCGCCATAAATCCTGAAAATCCTCACGAGAGTTGGCATGGCGCGGCAGTGGCGCGCCAAGCGCGGATTTTTCTGCGGAAAGTGCTAAAATCAGGGGATATTTTCGAAAAGGGCCTTTGGAAGGGTGACAAGTGTCCCTCCCATCTTGTTGACCAAGAAAAGGGGCCTATTTTAGGACCAAGTATTGAAAGACTTGGTCATTTCACCTTAAGAACTCTTAAGAGCTTCTCTCTCTTTTCTCTCATGGTTTTTGAAGAAAGCTTAGCCTAGAGGGTATTGTGGGAGCGGCGGCAAGAAGGCAAAGTGTTGATAGACTTGTGGGAAACTCACGAGGACGAGTTTGACGGAAAAAGGGGTTGAAGAAAAAGGGCTTTGGAAAGCAAAATCTAAAAGGTAAAAGATTCTCTTTTCTCTTGGAAATTAATAATAATGCTTGTATAGTTGATTTTGACTACGAGACTCATGTTTATGGGATTGATAAGTATTATGGATTGCTTGTAGCCTTAGAATCCGAAATATTATACAAGCCACTTGAAGATTGGATTACTAATTGGTCGCTTATTAGAAATCGTCGCATGTTACTTACTTGAAGATTATAGTAGTTATAATCAAATGCGACTTGATATCATGTCATGCTACCAATTTGGATTGAAATGGAAATTGGATAAGAATTGGTATTGTTGTATTCATTATGGCCTAAAATCGGACTAGTAGTTGTATTAGTTTGTTATCGTTTGTGGGGCGGAATTTTACACGTCTAGTAGGCATGTAATCCCCTATTGATTAATTGCTTTGATTGTGCCTTAAATGTGGCGTGTTTGGTTATTGTATTCGGCCTTGAAAAAGGTGGCAAAGTGAGTAGAAACAAAGGAGGTGCTGTCCGATTTTCCGTAGAATTTAGCGACTTGACACTTATAATATTCTACGTTTGAAGTAAGGCCTTAATAGACGTATTGTGAATATTATAGGTTGACGTTCTACGGGCGGGACTGTGTACTTGGCAAGTGGTTTGACCCGGCGAGGTATGTAGATTTTTCCTATCCTTTGAGCATGACTAGTGGCACGTATATAGTACGGTAGACGTACAAGATCTTGATATCCTCTACTAGTTTATTGAATAGCCAAGTTGGGTGAGTTAGGAGATTAACTCACTTCTTTGAAAGTATTAAGGATGTCTAATGTTTTATTAAAGTAAAGGGACTTGAAGAGTTTTAACGTATGTGATACTTGTTTCGTTTTAAACGTATAAGTCCCTTGGATAGGAAATTGTCTATGGCTAAGGTATAAAGCGAATGTAACGACTTTATGGGGAGTTGGTTATATTTGCTTTATGGAAAGATAAATGACTTAACTTTAATGAAAAGGCAATTTGATTTTTAAGGCATCAATTGCCTAAGGTTTTATAATAAAATGAGTCACTTGATTAGAAACCTAACTTTATGTTTAAAGGTATTGTGACTTGTCTTGAAAAGTAATTTTGACTTGATACTACGGTTTATAGTATCTTGGAAGTTCTATATGAAAATGAGTCATTTTTAAAAGGATGAAGTACGTAGTACTTTGGGTTAAATTCCCTGATTTTTATAAAAGACATATTAGTGCCTTAAGTAAACTAAAATGAGAGTGTAGACGAATAAGACTAATAAGAAGTTAGGGGGATTTCTAACTTGCTTATTTATTGTATGATGGCCGGTTGAGATAGGGTAAGAGTATAAGTGAGGGGAAAACCCCCAAGACGCTATACCACCTTCTCCAGGATAAGAGTATAAATGAGGGGTAAACCCCCAAGACGTTATACCACCTGTTTTATTGCCTTCTCCAGGGTAAGAGTATAAATGAGGGGCAAACCCCCAAGACGTTATACCACCTGCTCAGGGTAAGAGTATAAATGAGGGGTAAGAACCCTAAGACGTTATACCACTGCTTCTCGGGTTCGCTACCCATGATTTGATCGGAGTCTCCTATTGTGATGTTAGACGTATTCCTCGATTTACTCTCATTGTTAGTAAGGCACCGTGCATCGTAATTTTGTTATCATACATGTCTCCCGCTTTGTTTTAAACTTATGTTGTAATTACTGATTTTCCGCTTTACATACTTAGTACATATGTGTCTTGACCACTCTTCTCTTTGCGTTCATGCCGCAGGAAAGGGTAAGCAGGTGGTGGATCCTCATTCTTAGGATCACTTATCAGACGTCAGAAACTCCATTTATCCAGAGGCTTGTCTCTTTGGTACGCGATCTTTTCCACAGTGTTGTAGATTTATGTACATTCGTGGTACGTATGGCCCTGTCCCGCCACAGTTGTTATTCCTAGAGGTCTGTATTCACATTTGTGGTTGGGCTGTAAGAACTGATGTCGTACAGTTGTACTTTTGGTTTATATTAAGGAAGGCGGCCTTATCGGCTAGCCTATGATGTTATTGTTTATACATATATTTCTGTCATGTATGTTCCGCTGCTATTCTCTGATATATACGAGCAGGGTGCCTGTGTAGGCACTACCGCGCCCGGGTCGGTCGTGACAAAAGTGGTATCAGAGCAGTTAGTCCTCGAAAATGTCTACAGACCGTGTCTAGTAGAGTCTTGATTATCGGTGTGTTGCACCACATCTATCATCGTGAGGTCAGTAGGACATTTAGGATTGGTTTCCATTCTTCTCTCCGAGATCGTGCAGTAGAGCTGTCTTATTAGGTTGAATCCTCTCTGACCTAGTATTATGAAACAGATATGCCTCCACGGGGCGACCGGGCCCGAGGAAAGGCAAAGCAGCGGCGAGGCGCTAGCGGTACTCGAGGGTTACGGACTGGGCATAGGCTATGCCTCGGTAGTAGGCGGTCGGCGAGTTCAGCCACGCGGCAGATTATAGAGCCGAGGCGCAGAGCTCCAGAGGTTCCTGCACGAGCCTCCAGCCCGCACCGTGCCGAGTATAGACTACGGGAGCAGATCCGACATCGACCAAGATAGTAGTCTGGCAAGCCGGCATGAGCAGCACCCACCAGAGCCGGTTTGCGGGTTAGGGATTTTACGGTTGTCATCCACCTGAGTTTTATGGTTCGAGGTCGGATGAGGATCCGCAGGAGTTCATTCGGCAGCTACAGCGGACCCTGTAGGTTCTTAGGGCTTCAGAGACAGAGTCTGTTACGCTAGCCTCCTACCGATTGCGCGATATTGCATTGAACTGGTTTGAGTCGTGGTTGCTTTCGAGAGGTGATGATGCTCTTCCAGCTGTTTGGGAGGAGTTTACAGAGGCCTTCATGGTTCACTTTTTGCCTCCTGAGATGAGGAGAGCCGGCAGATGATTCTTGACCTTGAGGCAGAACGGGAGGACTATCAGGGAGTATAGCTTGGAGTTTGACTCCTTGGCCAGACATGCGCATACTATTGTAGCTGACATGGCGGATAGGGTTCATCGTTTTGTGATGGGGCTTGACCATCATATGATTACCGCATGCTTGGGTGTGGCTCTTCAGCCTGGTATGGACATCGCCCGGATGCAGGCCTATGCGCAGAGGATAGAGGATAGAGAGAGGGAGGACCAACTTGACTCAGGCCAGCCCAAGAGGGCCAGGACATCAGGGTCTCAGGGCAGTTTTCGAGGCGGACAACCTTAGCAGCAGACCAGGTCCACTTTCCAGCCAGCACAGAGTGCTCCTTCACGGTTTTCTGGCAAGAGATCTGATCAGCCAGGTCATTCAGGAGCGGTCGTGGCTCGGACTTCGGATTCGGCGAGGCAGGAACCGTCACCGATCGGGACCACCCACACCTCATTGTGCTCGATGCGGTAGGTTTCACCAGGGCGAGTGTCGCAGAGCTTCGGGAGCTTGTTACTCGTGTGGCCAGCAGGGCCATTTGAGGAGAGATTGTCCGTCTAGAGGCGGCATGGGTGGTACAGTGCAGCCAACATGATCCATTCGGGTCTTCTCCTTACGTGGTTATGCGCCCGAGGCGTGGTACTCACGACCGCAGCCGAGGTAGAGGTCGTGGTGGTGGTTGCAGTTCTAGCGGTCCACAGAACTGCATATATTCTCTAGCCAGCCGCCAGGATCAGGAGGCTTCGACGCCGTCACGGTACATTATTGATTTCATCCGTGACGTTTATGCTTTGATAGATCCGGTTCTACCTTGTCCTATGTGTCCTCTTATGCGGGTAGAATTGGGATAGGCCGAGTCGATAGAGACTTTTGAGGTAGCTACGCCGATGGGAGATTCGGTGTTAGGCGGCGGTGTCTGAGGTTGCGGTTTATATATACATCATCGACTGCGGACTTGATAGAGCTGGAGATGACAGATTTTGATGTCATTATGGGTATGGACTGGTTGGCTTCTTGTTATGCCAACGTTGACTGTAGGGACAGGTTGGTTCGGTTCGATTTCAGCGAGCCGATTATCAAGTGGCAACACGGCATCGCCGAGGGGTAGGTTTATTTCTTACCTCAAGGCTAGGAAGATGGTGCAGAAGGGGTACATCTATCATCTGGTTCGAGTATTCGATACAGGTGAGGTGCGGTTCTTGATCGATACCGATGGTTAGGGAGTTTCGGATGTGTTCCCAGATGATCTTCCGGGTATCCCTCCTGAGAGGGAGATTGAGTTTCGTATTGACACGTTGCCAGACACTCGGCCTATTTCCATTCCGCCATACAGGATGGCACCTGCTGAGTTGAGAGAGCTGAAGGACTAGCTGAAAGATTTGCTGGAAAAAGGCTTTATCAGGCCTAGTGTATCTCCCTGGGGAGCGCCGGTGTTGTTCGTGAAGAAGAAGGATGGGACGCTGCGTATGTGTGTTGATTACAGGCAGCTGAATAAGGTAACCATTAAGAATATGTACCCCCTCCCCAGGATTGATGATTTGTTTGACCAGTTGCAGGGTGCGAGGTGTTTCTACAAGATAGACCTGCGGTCTGGTTATCATCAGGTTCGAGTTCGAGAGGCAGATATCCCAAAGACTGCATTCAGGACCCGGTATGGGCACTATGAGTTTAGGGTTATGTCTTTCGGTTTGACCAACGCTCCAGCGGTATTTATGGATTTGATTGTTATACCCCGTATTTCCAGAGTATGTACGTAAGGACGTACGTAGAAAAGTTTGGGCTTTTAAAGTGGCTTGGCCGATTTCACTTTGTGCACAACACCCGATTAGAGTCATTTTTCGACGAAACGTTTTACATAACTTGCGAAGGGAAAATTCCGGCTATGTCATTTTTAATTTTTGCGGATTTTTCCGAGAGACGAAGGGTGTTGGACCAACGAGAGGGCGCCACTTGGCACCCTCTCATTGGCAGAATAGTGGGGCGGCACATGGGACGATTTGGCCATTGTTTTGGTCAAGGGGTTGTTAGGATATTTTGGTGGTAGATGGATAAGGTGCACTTGGCATGATCATGGCCCTACACTTGCCTTGCACTTGGCATGATCTTGGCCATTGGTTGGCCTTTGCTAGACCTATAAATACCCCTCCCCTTTGAAGACTTATTCATCCTAAAATGTTCTAAGTCTTAGAAATCCTCCCCCTCCCTTCTTGTTGTTCTCGTCCTCCCCCTTTGAGAGGCCCCCTTGGCCGAGAGTTCTCCCCTCGGCGAGAGTACCCCACAGTGGGGTAGGCCGAGGGTATACACCCCCTGTGGTGTTGTCTCGTATAAATACCCCTCTTGGTAGAAATACTCTCAAAAGTATTACTTATACCTAAATTACCTTAGCAGTATACCTTGTAGTATTCTAAGGTTATACCTATCTGAAAAGCCAGTAATACTATTATACTTCCTTCACCACAAAACCGAAACCCTAAGGAAAATCTCCATAGTTAGTTGGAGTATTAGGTAGAAGTTGGTTAGAACTTCTAAGGGTGGTTTGGAGCGGGTTGGAGCGCACGGAGTTGGAGCTAAACATTGCCCAGGATCGACTTTATACTTGGATAATTATGGGCTTATCGAGGTAATTATCTTGTCCCCCTATTGTAATTGGAAATTACATGTTGTTAGAATATATAGTTGAAGTATACTATATATAGAACTGAACGTAGTTATCGGCAATGTCTTTTGACTTAAGCCTGAATAATAAGAAACCTTTTCGAAAGAAGAGTACTGAACTGTAATTACATAGGACTGTATTACAGTAGACTTGTGTAGCCTTTCTGTGAGGTAAAATTGTGCACGTCCGGATTAGACGTATAACCCCCCCTGGTTGGCTTGGTAGCCGGCCCCGATAGAGGAGGAGATTTACGTTGTTGCGGGGAGGGGGGAGGTGCTGCCGAATTTTCTGTAGAATGTTCTACGAAGAGACCTAAATGTTAATAAGCGCCTTGTGGCCTTATAGGTGGAAGTACTATGTGTGTCGCGATCTACTTGGCTTAAGGAGTAGCGGCGGTTTGAGGTACTTGGGCGTGTTGCTATTAGTCGATAATCGTCGCGAGGTATGTGAACCTCTTCCTATCTCTTCTAGCATGATATGTGTGTAACTATGTAGTGCGGTGAGACGCATACGTGTTAAATGTATTTGATTGGTCTAAAACATAAAGTGTTATAACGGCTTTATGGGAAGTTGGTTATAACGACTTTATGTATGTAAGAAAATACTTATGGTTTTTAAAAGGTAAATGATTTGAACTATAAGCAAGGTTATGTAATAATAAAGAACTTGAAGTATTTCAAAGGATTTTGAATCATTTTGAAAGAAGAGTAATACTTAGTTTTTGAAAACTTAGGAGTTATACTAGCTTTAGGGAAGTTAGGTATAACGGCTTAAGAATGTTTCTTGAGTTCGAAATCGAATGTGTATCGACAAACCAACTGCGCGTTAATAAAAGGAAATGTTTTGTGATTAAGTATTATTAAAACCAGAGAAACTTCCATCCGCATAGAAGCTAAGATGAGACAAAATGATATTTCCTAGATCATGGTCATTGTAATAAGATTGTTATAAACAAGAATATCCTACTCACATATAAGGCTTATGTTTCTCAGATGGTTTAAAAGAGAATTATATTCTTAAATGAATAAGACTATGAACTACGAAACCTTTCTAAAATAAGAAACGTGAACATTTGAAATTAGCAAACTTGAACGTTTGGAAAATAATGTTGTTACTTGATTTTACAAGGGTAAGTGTTTTGATTTACTTCAAAAGATAATCACTCTATTTTCATATACTACGGGTATTGTGTGGTTTTTGTGAAAGTAACGTATCTTTTAAAGAGTTAATGTATGAAATACTTTGGGGATAAAAACCCGAACTTGTTGACATGTAGTAGAAAGTACCTTGTGTGTATAACTTGATTGTGTTGGTTTGTGATAGCCTTGTAATACTTTCTTGTTGATTGATAAGTAAACATGCTAGAATGTTACGTGTGTTAGTATCTTGTGATGTTAGTGTAAAGGGGTTTTCCCCTCGACTGCGCTTAAAGTTGTTTGACTATCAGCCGTTATGTTGGTATTGTACCACTCACCTTGACTTATTTCCGGAGGTTAAGTCGCCTCCACGCGGTAGACTCGGTGATGCAGGACCATGATTCGAGAATACCTCATGCGGGTCCGGGGATCCATGCGGAACTACGGAGTTCGGGTTAGTTTGCGCCCTTGTGGTCATGCGGTCTTTGTGGCTACGCGATCGCGAGTCGGGGCGACGCCGGAGTAGCTACCGACGCGAGGAATACCTCATGCGGCCTATGAGGTTGGCCTATGCGAGCTACTGAGAGTTCGAGGCTAGACGCGCACATTTGATATCGCGAGCGAGTGACCGGCTTTGATCATGTGACGGTCAGACAGATATCATGATCTGATTTTGACCACGTTAGTACCGTAAGGTGTTAGTAGTCGGTTATGCCTTCGCATTTACCCCGCATCGCTTTATTAGGACACAGTGGGACACGTGTTCATGTATTGCTTGGTGCTTTTATATCATAAACCGCCGGTGATGAGGAAGGTATTCCACGCATGATTGATGTTATGGGCGTGAGACCCATAGTTACATTTGAGTGATGACTTTGAGGGCGTGAGTCACGACTTGACTATCGCCTATTTATTGTGAATCGTAGTTTGGTTATCATACATGTCTCTGCTTTATAGACTATTATGATTTCATTTACGTGATTTTTCGCCACATACTTGGTACTGTTATCGACCTCTCGGCCGCGTTACGCCGCAGTTGAGGTACACCGGATCGTTGATCCTAGTTCTCGGGTCACGATTCAACAGATGGGAAGCTCCGCTTTCTCGGAGGCTTATCGGTGGTATAGTCCGTCGTTGTAGGTATTTACATTCAGGGTGTGGCGGCCCCGTCCCGCCATTGTTGTCGTATCATTCTTAAGGTCCGTAGTATCGTTGTGGCGAGTTGTAATGGGATGTAATCGTCGGTTTTAAAATTGATTTATATATACGCCGTAAGGCAAGTTTTCTCCGACATCGCTTTACTTCATAATACTTTCATGTCTTGTTTTATGTTCGTGATTACTCGATGTTGTATCACCAGGTGCCCGGTAAGGCACCACCACGCCCGGGTTCGGGTTGTGACAAAAGTGGTATCAGATCAGTTAATCCTCGGAAAGTGTCTACAGACCGTATCCAGTAGAGTCTTGATTATCGGTGTGTTGTGCACCACACCAATAATCAGGAGGCTATAGGATATTTAGGATTGGTTTCTATTCTTCTCACTCTGAGATCGTGCCTTAGAGCTGTGTTGTGAGTTGGACCCTCTAACGTATTTCTTTCCCTTACCGTTATGCCTCCGCGTAGGGCAACCCGGGCCCAGGAGGGCAAGGCAGCCGAGGGAGCTGCGAGTAGAGTACAGAGGGTTACGAGGGCACAGGCCCAATCATTACCTAGGGTAGTGCTTCATTCGGGGAGTTCTGCGACGTCACTAGCCCCAGCAGAGTTTAGCACGGCGGCGGCAGTTCCTACTACGGCCATGATATTTGAACCTTCAGTTCCACGACCGGGAACAGTGAATTTAGATTGCAAGAAGGCGACCCTGTTACTAGCTATGGATTTGGCTACCAGAGAGTATACCGATATACCGCGAGTCTTGATGACTACCTAAGAGAGGGTTGTGTAAGAGTAATTCTTCAGTTAGGCTTGAGCATGGCCTGTGTACGGGCTTATGCGCAGCAGGCCGAGAAACGTAGAGATCGACGGGTTAACCAAGGACGAGAAGGCCGTGAGCAGCAAGGTCCTTTGGTAACTTTCGAGGCGAGTCACCTCACCAGCGGATTATATTATGCACATCCACCAGTACAGAGAGGCCCTCCACGAATTTCAGGACGTTCGGGGTATGCAGGAGTTGGTCAGAGCTCCAGATCTTCCGGTTCACAGTGTGGCAGACGTCATCCCGGGGAATGTCGTCTTTTAGTTGGTACTTGTTGTACCTACGACCGCCGTGGTCCGATGTCGGAAGAGTGTCGCAGGAGGACTTAGCCTTCGTGGATCGGTGGGTAGTTTGTCATCTTCCTTAGCTGCGCCTACGCAGGCGAGTTTGTTTAGAACGACTAAGGGGAGTGAAGCAGTAGATACATGCATATCTTTAACCCTCTAGGGATTAGTATGTGTGATAAGATGAGTATACCTTAAGGGTTATTGTGTAAATTGTGATTAGAAATCTTGGTTAGTTAACCAAGTAAGATTTGGGGGATTGAGAAAGTGTAAGCCTTAGAGCTTTATACGTGAAGACCTTAGAGGTAAGGCCATCTCGAGTAAAGGTGTAGTGTTTTGTTTGATCCTAATCGGAGTGCATAGTGCACGTGAGCTATGTTTGGGATAGGTCCCTAAGTAGTGTGAAATGAAAGAGGGTAGTTGAACTAAGAAGACCGCTAGGTTTTCGTAACGTGATTTGAGAGATTGTTCCGGATCGGGGAGCTAGTGTTTCGCATTGCGGGTCGGGTTGAGGCCATGTTGCGGGTCAACCCGCGCATGTATGGTGGTGGGGTCAGTGGTGGTCCCACGGTGGTAGGTCACGAGGTGTTTGGCCCAAGTTTAGTAAACCAGTCTGAGTTCGTGGACGTTGCTCAATCGCAGTCGGGCCGATGAGGTCACCCGTCTTATCTTTTAGTCCGCACCGTGTACTCGGTGGTATGTTGCGAGGCGTTATATCGTAAAAGGTTGTAAGGTCGCACGGTGCCTACCTTTACCTTATGACGCAGTGGAGCCTGTGTTACTACCGCTTTTTCTCGAAGTTTTACCAGCGGGACTAGGAACTCGGTGAGTCTCCTCAGATCGTATTCGCCTCGCCGGTGTGGATTTCAGGGGTAGCTCTAAGGATTGTTGTCTCCTGTTGAGGGAGTGTTTTAGTAGCTACCATTTCGGTATTCGGATGTCGCTTTATGACTCGCGCGGCGGAAGTGTAAGCCGGTCGATTGGTTTGATGTTGGCAAGGTTCGAGATAGTTGGTTGAGCTTGTTCCAGCATCGTGGATAAAGTGAGGCTTATCTAGAAGAGGTTTTTGGCAGCTCGAGAAATCGTGCGGATTATCGGCGACGCTTGGAGTTGAGTTGACGGTCGGTCTTCAAGGTACAACCCGGTTAGGGTGTGACGAGTTTTGGAAAACAGAGGAACTTAGCCCGAGTTACTTTGGGCCTTTTGAGTTCATGTGAAGAGTAGGCGGTTGCCTATATGTTAGCATTTGCCGTCCGACTTAGAGGCAAGACGTCGTCGGTCTTCGTATGGTTATATTCGGGAAAGTATCGAGATCCATCAGTGTTCACGATTAATGTTGACCACGTTAGAGATAGTAACCCGAGTTTTGGGAATCAAGCAATATCGTAAATGTGGTAGGTTATGAGAAAGAGTTCGAGTGTACAAGAAGTGTATGACGACCTCGAGGATCGACGCAGCCGGTACCATTTGTTGGGTCGCCGAGTGACACTAGAACCTCGCGCAAAGTGACAAAAGTGGTATCGGGAAGAAGCGAGCATGTATGGCGAGCATAGATGTGATCATTTCTTTTATAAAGAGAAGGTGCTGAAGGAAGTATATTCTAGACCGGAGAGAGGTGTTTTGTGGTGATGTTAGAAGTGTTCTCGTGGGCGTGGATGTAAGTATTTTGCGTGGTGTTTCGTGGCGGTGTGGCGTGTTTGTTCTCCTAATTATAGTAGTGAAGGCTATCTCGGGCGTGCTCGTTTTGAGACTTAGAAGGAACATTCGGACGAATGTTTCTAAGGAGGAGAATGTTATACCGTATTTCGCAGTATGCGTGGGGCGTGCGTAGAAAAGTTTGGGCTTTTAAAGTGGCTTGGCGATTTCACTTTGTGCACAACACCGACAGAGTCATTTTTAAATGAAACGTTTTACATAACTTCGAAGGAAAATTCCGGCTATGTCATTTTTAATTTTTGCGGATTTTTCCGAGAGACGAAATGTGTTGGACCAACGAGAGGGCGCCACTTGGCACCCTCTCATTGGCGGAATAGTGGGGCGGCACATGGGACGATTTGGCCATTGTTTTGGTCGAGGGTTGTTAGGATATTTTGGTGGTAGATGGATAAGGTGCACTTGGCATGATCATGGCCCTACACTTGCCTTGCACTTGGCATGATCTTGGCCATTGGTTGGCCTTTTCTAGACCTATAAATACCCTCCCTTTGAAGACTTATTCATCCTAAAATGTTCTAAGTCTTAGAAATCCTGCCCCGCCCTTCGTGGTGTTCTCGTCCTCCCCTTTGAGAGGCCCCTTGGCCGAGTTCTCCCCGGCCGAGTACCCCTAGTGGGGTAGGCCGAGGTATACACCCACTTTGTGGTGTTGTCTCGTATAAATACCCCCTCTTGGTAGAAATACTCTCAAAAGTATTGTTACTATACCCAAATTACCTTAGCCAGTATACCTTGTAGTATTCTAAGGTTATACCTATCTGAAAAGCCCCGTAATACTATTATACTTCCCTTCAGTCACAAAACCGAAACCCTAAGGAAAATCTCCATAGTTAGTTGGAGTATTAGGTAGAAGTTGGTTAGAACTTCTAAGGGTGGTTTGGAGCGGGTTGGAGAGCACGGAGTTGGAGCTAAACATTGCCCAGGATCGACTTTATACTTGGATAATTATGGGCTTATCGAGGTAATTATCTTGTCCCCCTATTGTAATTGGAAATTACATGTTGTTAGAATATATAGTTGAAGTATACTATATATAGAACTGAACGTAGTTATCGGCAATGTCTTTTGACTTAAGCCTGAATAATAAGAAACATTTTCGGAAGAAGAATCGAATTGTAATTACATAGATCAGACATGAGACTTGTGTAGCCTTTCTGTGAGGTAAATTTGTGCCCGTCCGGATTTTACGTAAACCCCCCCCCCCGGGTTGGCTTGGTAGCCGGCCCCGATAGTGGAGGAGCTTTACGCTATTGCGGGGAGGTCTTTAGAATTTTACGTAGAATGTTCTACGAAGAGACCTAAATGTTAATAAGCGCCTTGTGGCCTTATAGGTGGAAGTACTATGCGTGGCGCGATCTACTTGGCTTAAGGAGTAGCCGGCGGTTTGAGGTACTTGGAGCGTGTTGCTATTAGTCGATAATCGTCGCGAGGTATGTGAACCTCTTCCTATCTCTTCTAGCATGATATGTGTGTAACTATGTAGTACGGTAGACGTACATGTGTTAAATGTATTTGATTGGTCTAAAACATAAAGTGTTATAACGGCTTTATGGGAAGTTGGTTATAACAGCTTTATGTATGTAAGAAAATACTTATGGTTTTTAAAAGGTAACTGATTTGAACTATAACTGGCTGGTTATGTAATAATAAAGAACTTGAAGTATTTCAAAGGATTTTTGAATCATTTTGAAAGAAGAGTAATACTTAGTTTTTGAAAACTTAGGAGTTATACTAGCTTTAGGGGAAGTTAGGTATAACGGCTTAAGAATGTTTTACTGAGTTCGGAAATCAGAATGTGTATCGACAAACCACTGCAGCGTTAATAAAAGGAAATGTTTTGTGATTAAGTATTATTAAAACGAGAAACTTCCATCTGCATAGAAGCTAAGATGAGACAAAATGATATTTCCTAGATCATGGCTGCTGTAATAAGATTGTTATAAACAAGAATATCCTACTCACATATAAGGCTTATGTTTCTCAGATGGTTTAAAAGAGAATTATATTCTTAAATGAATAAGACTATGAACTACGAAACCTTTCTAAAATAAGAAACGTGAACATTTGAAATTAGGCAAACTTGAACGTTTGGAAAATAATGTTGTTACTTGATTTTACAAGGGTAAGTGTTTTGATTTACTTCAAAAGATAATCACTTTATTTTCATATACTACGGGTATTGTGTGGTTTTTGTGAAAGTAACGTATCTTTTAAAGAGTTAATGTATGAAATACTTTGGGGATAAAAACCCGAACTTGTTGACATGTAGTAGAAAGTACCTTGTGTGTATAACTTGATTGTGTTGGTTTGTGATAGCCTTGTAATACTTTCTTGTTGATTGATAAGTAAACATGCTAGAATGCTACGTGTGTTAGTATCTTGTGATGTTAGTGTAAAGGGGTTTTCCCCTCGACTGCGCTTAAAGTTGTTTGACTATCAGCCGTTATGTTGGTATTGTACCACTCACCTTGACTTATTTCCGGAGGTTAAGGCGCCTCCGACGCGGGTAGACTCGGTGATGCAGGACCATGATTCGAGAATACCTCACGCGGGTCCGGGGATCCATGCGAACTACGGAGTTCCGTGTTAGTTTGCGCGCCTTGTGGTCACGCGGTCTTTGTGGCCATGCGATGCGAGTCGGGGCGATACGCCGGAGTAGCTACCGCGATGCGAGGAATACCTCACGCGCCTATGAGGTTGGCCTATGCGAGCTACGGAGAGTTCGAGGCTAGACGCCGCACATTTGATCTCGCGGGCGAGTGACCGGCTTTGATCATGTGACGTCTGCAGATATCATGATACGCTTTTTGACCCCGTTAGTACTGGGTGTTAGTAGTCGGTTATGCCTTCGCATTTACCTGCATCGCTTTATTAGGACAGTGGGACACGTGTTCATGTGTATTGCTTGGTGCTTTTATATCATAAAGCTGCCGGTGAAGGTATTCCACGCATGATTGATGTTATGGGCGTGAGACCCATAGTTACATTTGAGTGATGACTTTGAGCGTGAGTCACGACTTGACTTGCTTATTTATCAGGAATCGTAGTTTGGTTATCATACATGTCTCCCGCTTTATAGACTATTATGATTTCATTTACGATTTTTTGATTTCACATACTTGGTACTGTTATCTCGACCTCCTTCGGGCCGCGTTCATGCCGCAGTTGAGGTACACGATCATTGATCCTAGTTCTCGGGTCACGATTCAGCGTATGGGAAGCTCCGTTTCTCCGAGGCTTAGCGATGGTATAGTCCCCGTCGTTGTAGGTATTTACATTCGGGGTGTGGCGGCCCGTCCCGCCATTGTTGTCGTATCATTCTTAGAGTGCAGAGTAATGCTGTGGGCGAGTTGTAATGGGATGTAAATCGTTCGGTTTTAAAATTGATTTATATATATGCCGTAAGGCAAGTTTTCTCCGACATCGCTTACTTCATAATACTTTCATGTCTTGTTTTATGTTACGCTGATTACTCTGATGTTGTATCACTAAGGTGCCCGGTAAGGCACGACCACGCCCGGTTCGGTTGTGACATTGATGAACCGGTGTTCAAGCCATTTTGGATACATTTGTGATAGTATTCATTGATGACATCTGGTTTATTCGCGGACAGAGCAGAGCATGCAGATCACTGGCGATCAGATTGGGTCCTCCGAGCCGTGAGCTTATTCGCCAAGTTCTCCAATTGTGAGTTTTGGTTGTCCTCGCGGCATTCCCGGGCATATTGTCAAGTGATGGTGTTCGGTGGACACGCAAAAATATTGAGGCGATAAGTCTTGCCGAGACCTACTACTCGACCGGCGGCGCAGATTTCTTAGGGTGGCGGGCTATTATCGTAGGTTGTGGAAGCGGTTTGCTTCGATTTCAAGACCATTGACTAGGGTGACTCGGAAGGCGACCAAGTTCCAGCGATGAGGCTTGCGGCGGGGTTTCGATTCTTGAAAGAGAGGTTGACTACAACCCCAGTTCTTACTCTTCCTGAGGGTTAGGCGTACGTGATCTATTGTGATGCCTGTATCGGGCTAGGTGTGTTTTGATGCAAAGACGGCAGGTTATAGCCTATGCTTCCGGCGATTCTGAAGCATGAGAAGAATTACCCTACCCATGACTTAGAGTTGGCCGCAGTTATACATGCCTTGAAGATTTGGAGACATTATTTGTATGGGGTTCATGTGGATATTTATACAGACCACAAGAGCCTCCAGTATATCTTCAGGCAGAGGGAGCTGAACTTGAGACAGAGACGGTGGTTAGAGTTGCTGAAATACTATGATGTTGATATTCTATACCATCTAGGGAAAGCCAACGTAGTTGCTGATGCCTTGAGTCGTAGATCGATGGGGAGCCCGCCGAGGTACACGAGAGGAGGCAGGACATGGTCCATCAGATCCACCAGTTAGCGAGCCTTGGGGTTCGTTTGATCGATACCGACGATAGCGGGGTGCGGGTTCATGAGGTTGCCGAGTCTTCCATCGTTGATGAGGTGAAGGGGCGACAGTTTGAGGACCCTGTGTTGGTACGGTATCGAGATGCAGCTCTTTGAGAGGAGAAGAGTCTATTCGAGGTAACGCCTGATGGGGTGCTGGGATTTGAGGGTCGGTTGTGTGTTCCCGATGTGTCAGGACTTCGTTAGCAGATTCTGGGGGAGGCACACAGTGCTCATTATTCTATTCATCCGGGGTCGTCCAAGATGTACCATGACCTCAGATGTTTGTATTGGTGGGATGGCCTGAAGAGGGACGTGGCAGGTTTTGTTGCACAGTGTCCAAATTGCCAGCAGGTCAAGGTCGCACGCAGGCCCAATGGATTATTGCGCTATTGAGATTCCGACTTGGAAGTGGGAGGTGATCAACATGGACTTTGTTACTGAGGTTACCTCGTACTCGGAGGAAGTACGACTCCATTTGGGTTATTGTTGTGAAGTCGACGAAATCAGCCCATTTCCTTCGATCGGACGACGTTTACCGAGGACTATGCCAGATTGTACATCAAAGAGATTGTGAGGCTGCACGGTGTCCCTGTGTCGATTATATCTGATAGGGGAGCCCATTTTACGGCTAACTTCTGGAGGTCTTTCCAGAAGGGTTTAGGGACACAGGTGAGTCTCAGTACAACATTTCATCCTCGGTCGACGGCGTGCAGAGCGCACTATCCGCATACACTCGAGGATATCCGCGTGCTGCGTGATTGATTCGTGGGTAGCCGGGAGGATCATTTGCCTCTTGTGGAGTTTGCTTATAACAACGGCTACCATTCCAAAGATACGATGGCGCCATACGTGGCTTTGTATGGGCGGAAATGCAGGTCGCCGATTGGTTGGTTCGACGTGGGCGAGGTACAGTTGGTTGGCCCAGACTTGGTTCGTGAGGTCGTGGATAAAGTAAAGCTTATCCAGAGAGACCGTGCAGCTCGAGTCGCAGGTCATATGCGGATAATCGGCGTCGGCATTTGGAGTTTCAGGTAGATGATTGGGTCTTGAAAGTGTCACCCACGGCGGTGTGATGAGATTCGTAAGAAGGGGAAACTCTGCCCAAGGTACATTGGGCCCTACCAGATCATCCGTAGAGTGGGCATGGTGGCCTACGAGTTGGATCTGCCATCAGAGTTAGAGGCGGTACATCCGGTCTTCCATGTTTCTATGTTGCGGAAGTGTATCGGTGATCCAGCGAGAGTTTTCCCTACTAATGAGGTCCAGGTGACAGAGGGGTTATCGTATGTGTTATACACCATATTTCCTGGGTATGTACGTAAGGGCGTACGTATAAAAGTTTAAGCCTTAAGTTAGGCAAGGACCGAAAATTTTGTGCACAACACACGAAAATAATCGTTTTCCGACGAAACGTTTTACAAACTTTGCGAAGGGAAAATTCCGGCTATATCATTTATTATTTTTGCGGATTTTTCCGAGAGACGAAATATTTTTGACCAACGAGAGGGTGACACTTGTCACCCTCATATGGACGAAACTTGGGGCGTTTTTCTTGCCTTTTCCTTGGTCAAGGATTAGGTAGGATATTTGTGTGGTAGATTGATAAGGTGGGACCCACACACACTTGTCCAAATCTTGACCTTACACTTGCCTACCACTTGTCTTAATCTTGGCCATTGGTTGGCCTATAAATACCCCCCTTAGTTGATGAACTTCTTCATCCACACTTAGACATTTCCAAGTCTAAAAATCCCTCTCCCTCCTTAGTGTAGTTTCGTCCAAGTCCCCCTCCCCCTTTGAGAGGCCCTTGGCCGAGAAATACCCCCCCCCCTCTAGTTGTTCTAGTCGAAATACTACCCCCCCTTGGTTGAGAAATACTTCTCCAAGTATTGTTGTAATGCCAAAATACTCTAGCCCAAAACCTTTGTAGTATTTCCAAGTACCCTCTATACGAAAAGCCCAGAAAATACTACTATACTTTCCTTTAGCCACTAAACGAAACCTTAAGGAAATCTTCATAGTTGGTTGAAGTATTTACGTAGAAGTTGGTTAGAACTTCTAAGGGTTGTTTGGAGCGGGTTGGAGCGCACGGAGTAGGAGCTAAACCTTGCTCAGGATCGACTTTAAACTTTGATAATTTTGGGCTTATCGAGGTAAATACTCTTGTCTTTATATTGTAATTGGGAATTACATACCGTAGTAGTATAGAAATGAATATAAGATTCATAGAAGGATATTACAGAAGAGAATTAAACTGAGATCACATCAGAAGAATATTAAAGAAGAAGATTGAATCTGCATTTACATAGATTGTATTTACTGAGACTTGTGTAGCTTAACGGCAGGGAAGTCGCCCGATTTTCCGTAGAATAGAGAACCCTCGCTTAGAATATTCTCAGAGTAGTCTAGACTTTGATAGACCGTATAACCTTTATAGGTTGAATGTTCGCGAGTAGCATGTACTTAAAAGGTGGACAAGGCTAGCCGGGTTATAGTCGTGGAGCGTTTTGCTAATAGTCGATAATCGTCGCGAGGTATGTGATTCTTCCTATCCTCTTGAGCATGATATTTTAAAGAATATATATATATAGTACGGTAGACGTACGTGTGTTAACTGAACGTAGTTGTACGGCAATGTCTTTTGACTTAAGCCTGAATAATAAGAATCTTGAAGTATTCCAAAGAATTAAGAAACCTGTTTGAAAGAAGAGTAATGCTTGGTTTTAAAAGCTTAAGAGTTATACTAGCTTTATGGGAAGTTAGGTATAACGACTTAAGAGAAATAAAAAGAATGGTTTATTAATTTTTGAAGTTAAGAGACTTGATCTTAAAAGAGAAGAGACTTGACTTAAATGAATTAATATGAATTTTGTGTGAAACCTCATTCGTGAGTAATGAGTACTTGGTTTTTAAAAAAAAGGAATAATGTTTTACTGATTTCGGAAATCAGAATAAGTATCGACAAACCACTGCAGCGTTAATAAAGGGAAATGTTTTGACTAATTAAGTATTATTAAAACCAGTAGAAACCTCCATCTGCATAGAAGCTAAGATGAGACAAAATGATATTACATTTCCTAGATCATGGCTGCTTTAATAAGATTGATTTTGAACAAGAATAACCTACTCACATATAAGGCATATGTTTCTCAAATTGTTTAAAAGAGAATTATATTCTTAAGTGATTAAGACTATGAACTACGAAACCTTTCTAAAATAAGAGAATGTTGTTACTTGATGTTGAAAAGGAAAGTGTTTTAGGTTACCTAAAAATGTGAGTCACTCTATTTTAATACTACGGGTATCGGGTGACCTTTATAAAAGAAATGGATCTTTTAAAAAGAATTTAACGTACATAATACTTTGGGGTCAGAACGTGGACTTTGGCATAAAATAACTTTGAGTTGTGTGTAACTTGCCTATGCTTGTGGTGATAGCCTTTGTTGTGCAAGTGTTGTATTTCTATGCTACCGAGTCCCATGGGATGGGCCGGGACACGTATTCCATCTGATTCTTCACCGAGTCCCATGGGATGGGCCGGGACACGTATTCCATCTGATTCTTCACCGAGTCCCACGACGGGCCGACACGATTTCATCTGATTCTTCACCGAGTCCCATGGGATGGGCCGGGACACGTATTCTACATGATTCTTTACCGAGTCCCATGGGATGGGCCGGGACACGTATTCCACACGATTTGTACCTAGACTGCCGGCAGTGATGAAGGAGTTCCACGGGCATGAGGGATGACTTGAGGGCGTGAGTCCCTGACTTGACATGACTGCTTTTATGTTGTGAACTGTAGTTTGGTTATCATACATGTCTCCTATTTTTTATAGAATATTATGATTTCATTTACAGTATTTTACAGTTTCACATACTTGGTACATGTTGTACTGACCTCCTTCGGGGGGCTGCGTTCATGCCGCAGGTAGAGGTACATCGGTTGTGGATCCTCGCTCATAGGATCACAGTTCAGCGTGTTGGGAAGCCCCGTTTCTTCGGAGGCTTATCTTTTGGTATGTTACCCTGAGTCTGTAGGTTCTTGTACATTCAGGGTATGGCGGGGCCCTGTCCCGTCATAGTTGTTGTCACTTTCTTAGAGGTCTGTAGTACTGTTGTGGGCAGAGTTTGTAAAAAGGATAACTGTTCGGGTTTTTTATGTATATATACAGAAGGCAACTGTTTTTGTTAGCCGATTTATTTATCAAATCTCTTGTTACATGTTTATGTTTTATTTCCGCTGATTTTCTCTGATGTTGTATCACTAGGGTGCCCGAGGTAAGACACCAGTCACGGGCCCGGGTTCGGGTCGTGACAAAAGTGGTATCAGAGCAGTTAATCATCGGAAAGTATCTATAGACCGTGTCTAGTAGAGTCTTGATTATCGGTGTGTTGTGCACCACATCTGTAATCAGGAGGCTATATGATATTTAGGATTGGTTTCCATTCTTCTCATTCTGAGATCGTGCCTTAGAGCTGTGTGATAAGTTGGACCCCTCTGACGTATTCCTTTCCTTTACCAGTTATGCCTCCGCGTAAGGCAACCCGCCCGGGCAAGGCGCGGCGGAGTCGCGAGTAGAGCACGGAGGTTACGAGGCAGGCCCGCCGTTACACGAGATAGTGCTTGACGGCGAATTTTGCGACGCCACCAACACCGAAGTTTAGAGCCGCGGCGATGGTCGCTGAGACTCTGATACTGAGCCTCGCCCCACACCGGAGCAGATGAGATGGGTACAAGGATATGGCCCGATTCGGCGGTCGTGGGCCGATATGAGGATAGGCCGGATGCAGCAGTTCAGCCCAGAGCACCCGTAGTTCACCCCGAGCGCATTTGAGACTACGGGACTTTACGAGTCAGTAACGCCGATGTTCTATGGATCGAGAGCCGAGGATGACCTCGGAGTTTATCCGACAAGCTACTGGATCAGAGTGATCGAGCCTCGAGGCGTAGTCGGTGGTATTGGGTTCGCATCACCGCGTGATCCGCAATCGTGGTTTGATTCATGGAGTTATCGGGAGAGCATGCACTTCCAGCCGTATGGGACGAGTTCTCAAGGGCATTTCTTGCACATTTCTTGCCCCCACAGATGAGGAGGGCTCGGGCCGACAGATTTTTGACGTTGAGGCAGGACGGGCGGATGGTTAGAGAGTACAATGTGGAGTTCGACTCATTAGCTCGGTATGTCCCCACTGTAGTAGCTGATATGGAGGACAGAGTACACCGCTACGTCACCGGGCTAGATGATTACCGGCGAGGCTTATGCGGTGTAGCTCTTCACCGGGCATAGACATTGCCCGCACGTAAGCTCACGCACTTGGATGTGAGGCACGGAGAGGTCGGCGAATGGCCGGATCATCGAAGAGGCCGTAACAGCAGGGTCCTTTGGTAACTTTCGAGGCGGGCCGCCTCAGCAGCAGACTAGTTATGTACCTCCGCCAGTGCAGAGTGGTCCTCCACAGTCTTAGGACGTTCGGGGTATTCGGGAGCTGGTCAGGGTTCCAGGGCTTCTGGTTTCTAGGTATACATGGGTTCTAGCCAGCCGGATTCATGTTTCCTCTGTGTGCACGATGTGGCAGACGTCATCCCGGGGAATGTCGTCTTTTTACTGGTGCTTGTTTTTCCTGCGGCCGTCAGGGCCATGTGACGAGAAACTGTCCTAATAGGAAGGATGCAGGCAGAATGACTCACCACCGGTCGGTGAGTTCATCGCCTTCTATAGCGCGCCTGCAGGCGTGATTATGGTTAGAGCGATGAAGGGAAAATGAAGCAGTTGATACAGGTATATTCTTACCCCTCTAAAGACTAGTATGCGTTGATGTTATGATGATGTGCTAAGCATTATGTTAAATTGTGATTTAAAGGCCTGGTTAGTAAAGGGTAAGGTTGAGTACCTAGAAATTGTGAGCCTTAGAGTTTTATACGTAGAGACCTTAGATGCGAGGCCATCTTGAGTAAAAGATTTATGTTTATGTTGACCTTTGTCGGGGTGCATTGTATACGTGGGATATATTTGCGTGATAAGTCCCTGAGTGGTATAAAATGAGAGGGTAGTCGAGCTAAGAAGACCACTAGGTTTTCGTGACATGATTATGAGATTGATCCGGATCGGGGGAATAAGTGTTTGGCACGATAGCGGGTCGGGTTGAGGACCATTCACGGGTCAACCCGCGGCCTGTTTTGTGGTGGGCTCAGTTCGAGGTGGTCCCGCCAGTTGGTAGGGTCACGAGGGTGCTAGGCCCAAGTTTAGATGACCATCGTACGAGTTCGCGGATGTGTTCGACTAGAATCAGATCGGGAAGGTCGGGAATGACCTTAAAGGAGTTTGAGGATAGGTTACGGGCCGGCGTTTTGATTTCAGGGGTAGCTGTGAGGATTATTTGCCTCTTGTTGAGTGAGTATTATACTAGCTACCATTTCGGTATTCGAATGTCACCTTAAGAAGCCTTGTATGGGAGGAAGTATTGATTGCCGGTCGATTTGTTCGATGTTGGCAAAGTTCAGATAGTTGGTCCCTACTTGATTCCGCAGAATGTTGATAAGGTGAGGCTTGTCCAGAGGAGGTTTTTAGCAGCTCAGAGACAACAGAAGTCGTGCGGATGATCGGCGTCGACACTTGGAGTTCAGCCGACGCGGTCTTCTTGAAGGTATCACCCCGGAAGGGCGTGATGAGATTTTGGAAACTGAAGCAATAACAGAAATGTGGTAAGGTTATTAGAAAGAATTCAAGTGTACGAGAAGGGTACGACGAGTAAGGGAAGAATCGAGCATGTGTTAAGGACATAGATGTGATCATTCTTTTGTAAAGTGAACGTGCGAAGGGAGTATCTTTTAGCCCTTGGGTGGGAGTTTTTGTGATGTTAGAGGTGATTCCTCGTGGACTTGAATTAAGTATTTGCGCGTGTGTTATTTTATGGCCAGGTGTGGCATGATTGTTTTTCGGAAGCATAGTAGTGAAGACTATCTCGGGCGCATATGTTTTGAGACTTAGAAGGAACATTCGACGAATGTTTCTGGCGAGGAGAATGTTATACCGTATTTCACGGGTATGTACGTGAGGCGTGCGATAAAAGTTTAAGCCTTAAGTTAGGCAAGGGCCGAAAATTTTGTGCACAACACACGAAAAGAATCGTTTTCCGACGAAATGTTTTACAAACTTTGCGAAGGGAAAATTCCGGCTATATCATTTATTATTTTTGCGGATTTTTCCGAGAGACAAAATATTTTGATTAACCAGAGGGTGACACTTGTCACCCTCATATGGACGAAACTTGGGGCGTTTTTCTTGCCTTTTCCTTGGTCAAGGATTAGGTAGGATATTTGTGTGGTAGATTGATAAGGTGGGATCCACACACACTTGTCCAAATCTTGACCTTACACTTGCCTACCACTTGTCTTAATCTTGGCCATTGGTTGGCCTATAAATACCCCCCTTAGTTGATGAACTTCTTCATCCACACTTAGACATTTCCAAGTCTAAAAATCTCTCTCCCTCCTTAGTGTAGTTTCGTCCAAGTCCTCCCCTTTGAGAGGCCCTTGGCCGAGAAATACCCCCCCTCTAGGTGTTCTAGTCGAAATACTACCCCCCCCCCTTGGTTGAGAAATACTTCTCCAAGTATTGTTGTAATGCCAAAATACTCTAGCCCAAAACCTTTGTAGTATTTCCAAGTACCCTCTATACGAAAAGCCCGGAAAATACTACTATACTTTCCTTTAGCCACTAAACGAAACCCTAAGGAAATCTTCATAGTTGGTTGAAGTATTTACGTAGAAGTTGGTTAGAACTTCTAAGGGTTGTTTGAGCGGTTGAGCGCACGGAGTAGGAGCTAAACCTTGCTCATGATCGACTTTAAACTTGGATAATTTTGGGCTTATCGAGGTAAATACTCTTGTCTTTATATTGTAATTGGGAATTACATACCGTAGTAGTATAGAAATGAATATAAGATTCATAGAAGGATATTACAGAAGAGAATTAAACTGAGATCACATCAGAAGAATATTAAAGAAGAAGATTGAACTGTACTTACATAGGACTGTATTTACAGTAGACTTGTGTAGCTTAACGGGTAGGGAAGTGCTGCCCGATTTTCCGTAGAATAGAGAACCTACTGCTTAGAATATTCTACAGAGTAGTCTAGACTTTGATAGACTGGTATAACCTTTATAGGTTGAATGTTCTGCGAGTAGCATGTGCTACTTAAAAGGTGGACAAGGCTAGCCGGGTTATAGCCGTGGAGCGTTTTGCTAATAGTCGATAATCGTCGCGAGGTATGTGATTCTTCCTATCCTCTTGAGCATGATATTTTAAAGAATATATATATATATAGTACGGTAGACGTACGTGTGTTAACTGAACGTAGTTGTACGGCAATGTATTTTGACTTAAGCCTGAATAATAAGAATCTTGAAGTATTCCAAAGAATTAAGAAACCTGTTTGAAAGAAGAGTAATGCTTGGTTTTAAAAGCTTAAGAGTTATACTAGCTTTATAGGAAGTTAGGTATAACGACTTAAGAGAAATAAAAAGAATGGTTTATTAATTTTTGAAGTTAAGAGACTTGATCTTAAAAGAGAAGAGACTTGACTTAAATGAATTAATATGAATTTTGTGTGAAACCTCATTCGTGAGTAATGATTACTTGGTTTTAAAAAAAAAAGGAATAATGTTTTACTGATTTCGGAAATCAGAATAAGTATCGACAAACCACTGCAGCGTTAATAAAGGGAAATGTTTTGACTAATTAAGTATTATTAAAACCAGTAGAAACCTCCATCTGCATAGAAGCTAAGATGAGACAAAATGATATTACATTTCCTAGATCATGGCTGCTTTAATAAGATTGATTTTGAACAAGAATAACCTACTCACATATAAGGCATATGTTTCTCAAATTGTTTAAAAGAGAATTATATTCTTAAGTGATTAAGACTATGAACTACGAAACCTTTCTAAAATAAGAGACTTAATTACTTGAAATTAGGAAAACTTGAACTTATGGAAAAGAATGTTGTTACTTTATGTTGAAAAGGAAAGTGTTTTGGTTTACCTAAAAATGTGAGTCACTCTATTTTAATACTACGGGTATCGGGTGACCTTTATAAAAGAAATGGATCTTTTAAAAAGAATTTAACGTACGTAATACTTTGGGGTCAGAACCTGGACTTTGGCATAAAATAACTTTGAGTTGTGTGTAACTTTCCTATGCTTGTGGTGATAGCCTTTGTTGTGCAAGTGTTGTATTTCTATGCTACCGAGTCCCATGGGATGGGCCGGGACACGTATTCCATCTGATTCTTCACCGAGTCCCATGGGATGGGCCGGGACACGTATTCCATCTGATTCTTCACCGAGTCCCATGAGATGGGCCGGGACACGTATTTCATCTGATTCTTCACCGAGTCCCATGGGATGGGTCGGGACACGTATTCTACATGATTCTTTACCGAGTCCCATGGGATGGGCCGGGACACGTATTCCACACGATTTGTACCTAGATCACGGCGGTGAGGAAGGAGTTCCACGCGTGAGGATGACTTGAGGCGTGAGTCCACGACATGACATGATCGCTTTATGTTGTGAATCGTAGTTTGGTTATCATACATGTCTCTGCTTTTTATAGACTATTATGATTTCATTTACGATTTTTCTGATTTCACATACTTGGTACTGTTATCTCGACTCCTTCGGGCTGCGTCATGCCGCAGTAGAGGTACATCGGTTGTGGATCCTCGCCATAGGATCACGTCAGCGTGTTAGGAAGCCCCGTTTCTGAGGCTTATCTTTTGGTATGTTACCACGAGTGCAGAGGTTCTTGTACATTCGTGGTATGGCGGCCCCTGTCCGTCATAGTTGTTATCACTTTCTTAGAGGTCTGAGTATCACATGTGGCGAGTTTGTAAAAAGGATAACTGTTCGGGTTTTTTATGTATATATACAGAAGGCAACTGTTTTTGTTAGCCGGTTTATTTATCAAATCTCTTGTTACATGTTTATGTTTTATTTCCGCTGATTTTCTCTGATGTTGTATCACTAGGGTTCCCGGGGTAAGGCACCAGTCACGGGCCCGGGTTCGGGTCGTGACAGTATGAGGAGAGTCCCATAGCGATAATCGATCGCCAGGTCAGGCGACTGCGGACCAAGGATGTGGCTTCCGTCAAAGTCTTGTGGAGGAATGATAACCGAGTGGAGGTGACTTGGGAAGCGGAAGAGGACATGTTGAGGAAGTATCCTCACTTATTCCCTACACCTTCAGGTAAATTCTTTTCCCTTACTAGTCAAGTTCTAATTGAAGCATATGTTTTGTGTAAATGCATTTTTGTGGCCATGTATAGCATTATTGGTATGTCAGGGTTGTGAAAGGAAACGGTGTCGCTAATTTTAAGTTTGACTCCGAAAGAACATTCGTGGACAAATGTTTCTAAGGGGGGAAGAATGTTACACCCCGTAAATTATGATATAAGATAAGTTGACAAACAGGTGTTGAACGGATTTTGAGCCTACTTTGGAGTGTTGTACCCCAGTTTTAAGAATTGAAGGGTGTTTTAGAAAGCCTAGTATAAAGTTGGATGAGTCTAGTTCCAACGCATCAGACCGCTCATCGATAGGACATCGGAGCGGAGAGGTATGGGCGTTGGAAGTTCAGCGGACAGGCGCAGAGGAAGGATTTTTGTAGCAGGCGTCTAAGCGTCGCGGCGCCGTCGGCAGGGCCGCAGCGCCATAAATCCTGAAAATCCTTTGAGGTTTCGGCGCCGCGGCGCCAAGGCGGGATTTTTTCTGCGGAAAGTGCTAAAATCAGGGGATATTTTCGAAAAGGGCCTTTGGGAGGGTGACAAGTGTCCCTCCCATCTTGTTGACCAAGAAAAGGGCCCTATTTTAGGACCAAGTCTTGAAAGACTTGGTCATTTCACCTTAAGAACTCTTAAGAGCTTCTCTCTCTTTTCTCTCATGGTTTTTGAAGAAAGCTTAGCCTAGAGGGTATTGTGGGAGCGGCGGCAAGAAGGAAAAGTGTTGATAGACTTGTGGGAAACTCACGAGGACGAGTTTGACGGAAAAAGGGGTTGAAGAAAAAGGGCTTTGGAAAGCAAAATCTAAAAGGTAAAAGATTCTATTTTCTCTTGGAAATTAATAATAATGCTTGTATAGTTGATTTTGACTACGAGACTCATGTTTATGGGATTGATAAGTATTATGGATTGCTTGTAGCCTTAGAATCCGAAATATTATACAAGCCACTTGAAGATTGGATTACTAATTGGTCGCTTATTAGAAATCGTCGCATGTTACTTACTTGAAGATTATAGTAGTTATTATCAAATGCGACTTGATATCATGTCATGCTACCAATTTGGATTGAAATGGAAATTGGATAAGAATTGGTATTGTTGTATTCATTATGGCCGAAAATCGGACTAGTAGTTGTATTAGTTTGTTATCGTTTGTGGGGCGGAATTTTACACGTCTAGTAGGCGTGTAATCCCCTATTGATTAATTGTTTTGATTGTGCCTTAAATGTGGCGTGTTTGGTTATTGTATTCGGCCTTGAAAAAGGTGGCAAAGTGAGTAGAAACAAAGGAGGTGCTGTCCGATTTTCAGTAGAATTTAGCGACTTGACACTTATAATATTCTACGTTTGAAGTAAGGCCTTAATAGACGTATTGTGAATATTATAGGTTGACGTTCTACCATGGACCGTACTTGGCAAGTGGTTTGACCGTGAGGTATGTAGAACTTTTCCTATCCTTTGAGCATGACTAGTGGCACGTATATAGTGCGGTGAGCGTCAAGATCTTGATATCCTCTACTAGTTTATTGAATAGCCAAGTTGGGTGAGTTAGGAGATTAACTCACTTCTTTGAAAGTATTAAGGATGTCTAATGTTTTATTAAAGTAAAGGGACTTGAAGAGTTTTAACGTATGTGATACTTGTTTCGTTTTAAACGTATAAGTCCCTTGGATAGGAAATTGTCTATGGCTAAGGTATAAAGCGAATGTAACGACTTTATGGGGAGTTGGTTATATTTGCTTTATGGAAAGATAAATGACTTAACTTTAATGAAAAGGCAATTTGATTTTTAAGGCATCAATTGCCTAAGGTTTTATAATAAAAGGAGTCACTTGATTAGAAACCTAACTTTATGTTTAAAGGTATTGTGACTTGTCTTAAAAAGTAATTTTGACTTGATACTACAGTTTATAGTATCTTGGAAGTTCTATATGAAAATGAGTCATTTTTAAAAGGATGAAGTACGTAGTACTTTGGGTTAAATTCTCGGATTTTTATAAAAGACATGTTAGTGCCTTAAGTAAACTAAAATGAGAGTGTAGACGAATAAGACTAATAAGAAGTTAGGGGGATTTCTAACTTGCTTATTTATTGTATGATGGCCGGTTGAGATAGGGTAAGAGTATAAGTGAGGGGAAAACCCCCAAGACGCTATACCACCTTCTCCAGGATAAGAGTATAAATGAGGGGTAAACCCCCAAGACGTTATACCACCTGTTTTATTGCCTTCTCCAGGGTAAGAGTATAAATGAGGGTCAAACCCCCAAGACGTTATACCACCTGCTCAGGGTAAGAGTATAAATGAGGGGTAAGAACCCTAAGACGTTATACCACCTGCTCAGGGTAAGAGTATAAATGAGGGGTAAGAACCCTAAGACGTTATACCACATGTTTCTGTGGGTTCGCTACCCATGATTTGATCGGGAGTCTCCTATTGTGATGTTGTACGTATTCCCTTGATTTACTCTCATTGTTAGTAAGGCCTTCGTAATCGTAATTTTGTTATCATACATGTCTCCGGCTTTGTTTTAAACTTATGTTGTAATTACAGTACTTTCCAGTTTTACATACTTAGTACATATTGTGTACTGACCCCCTTCCTCGGGGGCTGCGTTCATGCCGCAGGAAAGGGTAAGCAGGTGGTGGATCCTCATTCTTAGGATCACTTATCAGACGTCAGAAGCTCCATTTATCCGGAGGCTTGTCTCTTTTGGTACAGTCTTTTCCCTGGTGTTGTAGATTTATGTACATTCAGGGGTATGGCGGGGCCCTGTCCCGCCACAGTTGTTATTCCTAGAGGTCTGTATTCACATTTGTGGTCAGTAAGAAGCGATGTCGCATGCTTGTACTTTTGGTTTATATTAAGGAAGGCGGCCTTATCGGCTAGCCTATGATGTTATTGTTTATACATATATTTCTGTCATGTATGTTCCACTGCTATTCTCTGATATATACCTGAACGGGGTGCCCAGGTAGGGCACCAGTCGCGGCCCGGGGTCGGGTCGTGACAGGATGGACCGGGAATGTATTCCACACGTTTTGATACCGAGTCCATGGGATGGACCGGGAATATATTCCACACGTTTTGATACCGAGTCCATGGGATGGACCGGGAATGTATTCCACACTTTTTGATACCGAGTTCATGGGATGGACCGGGAATGTATTCTACACGTTTTGATACCGAGTCCATGGGATGGACCGGGAATGTATTCCACACATTTTGATACCGAGTCCATGGGATGGACCGGGAATGTATTCCACACGTTTTGATTCCAAGTCCATGGGATGGATCGGGAATGTATTCCACACGTTTTGATACCGAGTCCATGGGATGGACCGGGAATGTATTCCACACGTTTTGATACCGAGTCCATGGGATGGACCGGGAATGTATTCCACACGTTTTGATACCGAGTCCATGGGATGGACCGGGAATGTATTCCACACGTTTTGATACCGAGTCCATGGGATGGACCGGGAATGTATTCCACACGTTTTGATACCGAGTCCATGGGATGGACCGGGAATGTATTCCACCCGATTTGATACCGAGTCCATGAGATGGACCGGGAATGTATTCCATACGATCCGGCACCGAGTCCATGAGATGGACCGGGAATGTGACCATGCGATTCCACCTCGAGTCCCATGGGATGGGCCGAGACATGTTATACGTATCACACGATTTAGACCTAGACTGCCGACAGTGAGGAAGGAGTTCCACGGGCATGGGGGATGACTTGAGGGCGTGAGTCCCTGACTTGACAAGACTGCTTTTATGTTGTGAACTGTAGTTTGTTATCATACATGTCTCTGCTTTATTTTAGATCGTTATGATTTCGT
Source organism: Przewalskia tangutica (assembly GCA_029844215.1). Classification (NCBI taxonomy): domain Eukaryota; kingdom Viridiplantae; phylum Streptophyta; class Magnoliopsida; order Solanales; family Solanaceae; genus Przewalskia; species Przewalskia tangutica. The sequence continues at coordinate 76,586,343 of CM056727.1, forward strand.
TTACGATTTCCGCCACATACTTGGTAATTGTTGTACTGACCTCCTTCGGGGGGCTGCGTTCATGCCGCAGGTAGAGGTACATCGGTTGATCCTCACTCTTAGGATCACAGTTTAGCGTATTGGGAAGCTCCGTTTTCTCCGGAGGCTTATCTTTTGGTATGTTTTCCCCGAGTTTGTAAGTTCTTGTACATTCAGGGGTATGGCGGGGCCCTGTCCCGCCATAGTTGTTGTAAAAATCTTAGAGGTCTGTAGTACTGTTGTGGGCAGGATTTGTAAAAGGGATGTAACTGTTCAAGTGTATATATATATATGCCGACAGTGCCTTTTCTCGAATAAACTGCTTTCTCACTTCATATTGTTTCATGTCTTGTTTTATTTTTCCGCCGTTACTCGATGTATGTCTACTTGGGTGCCGGTAGGCACGACCACGCCCGGTTCGGTCGTGACAAAAGTGGTATCGAGCGATTAATCCTGAAAGTGTCTACAGACCGTATCTAGTAGAATCTTGATTATCGGTGTGTTGTGCACCACACCAATAATCAGGAGGCTATAGGATATTTAGGATTGGTTTCCATTCTTCTCACTCTGAGATCGTTCCTTAGAGATGTGTTATAAGTTGGACCCCTCTAACGTATTTATTTCCCTTACCAGTTATGCCTCTACGCAAGGCAACCCGGGCCCAAAAGCGCAAGGCAGTCGAGGGAGCTGCAAGTAGAGCACAGAGGGTTACGAGGGCGCAGGCCCAATCATCACCTGAGGTGGTGCTTCATTCGGGGAGTTCTGCGACGTCGCCAGCCCCAGTAGAGTCTAGAACAGCGGCAGCAGTTCCTACTGCGGCCATGATATTTTAACCTTCGCCCACGACCCGATGGCGAAAGTATGGATTGCAAAGAGACGACCACATTAGCTAGGATTTCGCAACTGCAGAGTATATTATGTACCGATTTATCACGGGTCTTGATGATTATCTAAGAGAGGGTTGTGCAAGAGTAGCTCTTCAGTCAGGCATGAGCATGGCCTGCGTACGGGCTTATGCGCAGCAGGCCGAGAAACGTAGGGATCGACGGGTTAACCAAGATCAGCAGAAGAGGGCCAAAACAGCAGGGTCCTTTGGTAACTTTCGAGGCGGACCTTCTCAGCAGCAGACTGGTTATGCGCCTCCGCCAAGATGCAGTGGTCCTCCACGAACTTCGTGACGATCGGTATACAGGAGTTGGTCGAGCTCGTGGCTTCGGATCACGGCTACACATAGGTTCCGCCACCGGATTGATTTTCCCTCAGTGTTCACAGTGTGGCAGGCGTCATCCCGGGGAATGTCGTCTTTTTGTTGGTGCCTCTTTTACCTGCGGCCGTCAGGGCCATGTGACGAGAGAATGTTCAAGTAGGAGGGATGCAAGCAGGAGGACTCAGCCTACCAGATCAGTTGTGGATTCAGTGGTTCGGAGAGGAAGGGGTGTTAGCAAGAGGAGGCCACCCCCACCTCGGTGTGGCCGTTGTGGTAGGTGTCATTGTGGGGAGTGTCGTACATCTTCGACAACTTGTTATGCTGCATGACAGCAGGCCATTTGCGATAAATTGTCCGACCAGAGGTGGCGCGGATGTAGAGACTCAGCCTTCGGGATCAGTGGCTAGTTCATCACCTTCCCTAGCTATGCGCCCAACAGGGCAGGATTGATTAGAATGACAAAGGGGAGTGAAGCAGTAGATACATGTATATCCTTAACCCTCTAGAGATTAGTATGGATGATAAGATGAGTATATCTCAAGTGTTATGTTCAGATAGCATTACGTTAATTGTGATTAGAAATCATGGTTAGTTAAAAGGGTAGGATTGGGGACAGGGAAAATGTGAGCCTTAGAGTTTTATACATGGAGACCTTAGAGACGAGGCCATCTTGAGTAAAAGATTTATTTTTATGTTTGACCCTTATCGGAGTGCATAGTATACGTGAGATATATGGTGTGATAAGTCCCTGAGTAGTGTGAAATGAAAGAGGGTAGTTGAGCTAAGAAGACCACTAGGTTTTCGTGACTTGATGGTGAGATTGTTCCAGATCGGGAAACAAGAGCTTGGCGCGATGAATGGGTCGGGTTGAGGCCAGATTGCGGGTCAACCCGCTGCCCGGTTTGAAGTAAGGAAAATTTGTGGTGGTCCCTCTATGTGTTAGGGTCACGAGGGTGTTAGGCCCAAGTTTAGTTGACCATCGTACGAGTTCGTGGATGCGTTCGACCAGTAGTCGGGCCGATGAGGTCAACCCATCTTGTCTTTCGATCGCATTTACTCGGCGGAGGGTTATGCGAGATGTTATATATCAGGAAGGTTGTAAGGCTGCACGGGGTTCCTACTTTTTACCTTATGACGGGCAGCGGAGCCCAGTTATGGCTATTTCTTTTCTGGAGGTTTTACCAGGCGGGGTTAGAAACTCAGGTGAGTCTCAGTAGTGCATTCAACCTCGGGCCAGTGTTTTTGAGTTCAGGGGTAGCAGCGAGGATTATGTGCCTCTTGTTGAGTGAGTATCATTATAGCTACCATTTCAGTATTCGGATGTCGCCTTATGAAGCCTTGTATGGGCGGAAGTGTAGGTTGTCGGTCGATTGGTTCGATGTTGGCAAGGTTCAGATAGTTGGTCCATACTTGATCCAGCAGGATGTGGATAAGGTGGAGCTTATCCAGAAGAGGTGATTGGAAGCTCAGAGTCAACAGAAGTCGTGCGGGTAGTCGGCGTCGACACTTGGAGTTCAGGTTGACGGTGGGAGCTTTTGTGATGTTAGAGGTGATTCCTCGTGGACTTCGATATAAGTATTTGCGCGTGTGTTATTCTGTGACCATGTGTGGCATTTGCAAACTGGTTAAGCTATGAGGAACTTTATCGTTATCTGTCTTGAGAAGGAACATTCGGGACGAATGTTTCTAAGGAGGGGAGAATGTTATACCCCGTATTTCCAGAGTATGTATGCGAGGACATACGTACGAATATATTCAAGCCCTAATTAGGTTAAGGATGAAATTGTGAACTTTCGACGGAAAAGATTCCGAACCTTGTGAATGAAATTCTACGTTTTTAATATTTTAACCGATTACGGATTTTTCCGAGAGACGAAATATTTTGGATAGGAGGGCGACATGTGTCACCCTTAGTTGGCATGGGTTGGACGAAAATGTTGGCCAAGTGGTCAAAGTCTTGGAAGACATTTTCTTTTGGTGAGTGGGAGTAGGTATGTTGGACGTTTTTTTGTGCCTAGTGGAAGGCCACATGGCTCTTTGTTGTGGGGGACATATGTCCCAATGTTGTGGTGGACATATGTCCCAAGGTTATGGTGGACACTTGGTTGGAAGACCTCATTCTTCACATGGATCCAAATCTTCACCCTCCATTTGTTTTAATCTAGACCATTGGTGGTTCTATAAATACCCTCCTCTTGTGCAAGACTTCTTCATCACTTGAACAATTTCCAAGTCTCCAAATCCCTCTCCCCCTTTGTGAAGCCCTCGGCCGAAACACCCCCCCCCCCTTCCTAGTTCTCGTTGAAATACCCCTCCCCCCCCCCCCTTGGTAGAAAAATATTCTACAAGTATTGTTAGTATTCCAAAATACCTTAGCCAAATACCTTGTAGTATTCCAAAGTTACCTCTATACTAAAAGCCCGGAAATACTACTTTATTTCCTTTAGTCACAAAACGAAACCCTAGGGAAAATCTTCATAGTTGGTTGAAGTTTTAGGTAGAAGTTGTTTAGAAACTTCTAAGGGTTTCTTGGAGCTATCGGAGCGTGCAAATTAGGAGCTCAACATTGTTCAGGATCGACATTTAAACTTGGATAATTTTGGGCTTATCGAGGTAAATATCTTTGTCCTTCTATTGTAATTGGAAATTACATACTGTAGTAGTATAGAAATGAGTATAAGATTTATAGAAGGATGGTATAAGAGAAGAGAATTGAACTGTACTTACATAGGACTGTATTTACAGTAGACTTGTGTAGTTTGTCGGGTGGAAGTCGCCCAATTTTCCGTAGAAGTAAGAACCTTCCGCTAGAATATTCTACAGAGTAGTCTAGACGTTGATAGACGTATTTGACTATTATAGGTTGATACTCTGCGCGCGACATATTCGACTTGGCAGGTGGATTTCGCCGAGGAGGTATGTGATTCTTCCTATCCTCTTGAGCATGATATTTTGATATATATATATAGTGCGGTGACGTCGTGTGTTAACTAAAATGGGTTTTACTCGATGTACATTGACTTGAGTTTTAGATAATAAGAATCTTGAAGTATTTCAAAGAAGTATGAATCGTTTTGTTAAGAGTAATACTTAGTTTTAAAAGCTTAAGAGTTATACTAGCTTTATGGGAAGTTAGGTATAACGACTTAAGAGAGAAAAATGAACGGTTTACTTAATTGTTTATGAAAGCCTTGTATTGATTTCGGAAATGAGAATAAGCATCGAACAAACCACTGCAACGCTAATAAAGGAAAATGTATTGAATAATTAATTATATTAAAACCAGTAGAAACCTCCATCTGCATAGAAGCTAAGATAAAACAAAATTGTATTACATTTTCTAGATCATGGCTGCTTTAATAAGATTGTTATAAACAAGAATAACTACTCACACATAAGGTATATGCTACTCAATTGTTTTAAAAAGAGATTACATTATTTGATTAAGACTATGAACTATGAAATCTTTCGGAAGTAAAAGACTTGAGTATATTTTAATTAGGCAACTTGAACTTTTGGAAAAGAATGTTGTTACTTGATTTAAAAAAAGAAAAGAAAGTGTTTGTGATTTAAAAGAAAAGTATGGTATTATCTTAATCTGTCTTAAAAGAGAGTTTAAATGTTATGGCCAATTTGACACCGAGTCCATGGGATGGACCGGGAATGTATACCACCCGATTCTACACCGAGTCCATGGGATGGACCGGGAATGTATTCCACACGTTTTGATACCGAGTCCATGGGATGGACCGGGAATGTATTCCACACGTTTTGATACCGAGTCCAAGGGATGGACCGGGAATTTATTCCACACGTTTTGATACTGTGTCCATGGGATGGACCGGGAATGTATTCCAGACGTTTTGACACCGAGTCCATGGGATGGACCGGGAATGTATTCCACACGTTTTGATACCGAGTCCATGGGATGGACCGGGAATGTATTCCACCCGATTTGATACCGAGTCCATGAGATGGACCGGGAATGTATTCCATACGATCCGGCACCGAGTCCATGAGATGGACCGGGAATGTGACCATGCGATTCCACCTCGAGTCCCATGGGATGGACCGGGAATGTATTCCACCCGATTTGATACCGAGTCCATGAGATGGACCGGGAATGTATTCCATACGATCCGGCACCGAGTCCATGAGATGGACCGGGAATATGACCATGCGATTCCACCTCGAGTCCCATGGGATGGGCCGAGACATGTTATACGTATCACACGATGACCTAGATCACGGCAGCTGAGGAAGGAGTTCCACGCACGGCGAGGATGACTTGAGGCGTGAGTCCTCGACTTGACATATCGCTTTTATGTTGTGAATCGTAGTTTGTTATCATACATGTCTCCTGCTTTATTTTAGATCGTTATGATTTCGTTTATGATTTCAGCCACATACTTGGTACTGTTAGATCGACCTCCTGGGCCGCGTTCATGCCGCAGGTAGAGGTACATCGGTTGATCCTCACTCTTAGGATCACAGTTTAGCGTATTGGGAAGCTCCGTTTTCTCCGGAGGCTTATCTTTTGGTATGTTTTCCCCGAGTTTGTAAGTTCTTGTACATTCAGGGGTATGGCGGGGCCCTGTCCCGCCATAGTTGTTGTAAAAATCTTAGAGGTCTGTAGTACTGTTGTGGGCAGGATTTGTAAAAGGGATGTAACTGTTCAAGTGTATATATATGTTATACCCCGTATTTCCAGAGTATATACGTGAGGGCCTACGTATACAATTTGAGCCTTAAAGTAGGCATAGGTTCGAATTTGTGCATAGCTACCAAAAGGAGTCGTTTTCGGCTAAACGCTTTCCACTTCGAAGGAAAATTCCGGCTATGTCATTTATAATTTTTGCGGATTTTTCCGAGAGACAAAACATTTTGGACCAACGGGAGGGTGACATGTATCACCCTCACATTGGAAGAGGTTGGACGGCAATTGGGCTAAGTCTTGCACGTTTTTGGTGTGAAATTTTGGTCAAGGGTTAGGTAGGATATTTTTGTGTAGATGGATAAGGTAGCACATGGCTAAATCTTGGCCTTACACTTGCTATGCACTTGTCTTCATCTTGGCCATTGGTTGGCCTTCACTTGACCTATAAATACCCCTCTAAGTGATGAACTTTCTTCATCCAAAAATCTTTTTCTAAGTGTTAAAAATCCTCCCCTTTAGTGTTGAGTTCGTCCAACTCTCCCCTCCTTTGAGAGTCTTGCCGAGGCCTCCTCCCCTCAGGTGCTCCTAGCCGAGGGTACCCCTCAGCCTTGTTGTCTCATATAAATACCCCCCGTTTGTGGTATAGTAATACTCGGCTAGTAGTGTTTTAATGTCCTAATACCTTGGCCCAAATACCTGGTAGTAGTCCCAAAGTTCCACTTGTACAAAAGCCCGTAAAATACTATTATACTTCCTCACCACAAAAACGAAACCCTAAGTAAATCTTCACCCGTAGTTGAAGTTATAAGTAGAAGTTGGTTAGAACTTCTAAGGGTTGGTTGGAGCGGTTAGAGCGCATGAGTAGAGCTAAACCTTGCTCAGGATCGACATATAAACTCGGATAATTTTGGGCTTATCGAGGTAAACACTCTTGACCTTCTATTGTAATTGGAAATTACATGTTGTAGGAATATATAGTTGATGTATACTATATATAGTACAGAACATTAATTGTGCGGCAATGTCTTGCGACTTAAGCCTGAATTTTAAGAAGTGAACTGAACTGTAATTACATAGGACTGTATTACAGTAGGCTTGTGTAGTATTGCTGTGAGTAGAATTGTACGCGTCCGGTTAGACGTGTTAACCCCCCCTGGTTGGCTTAGCCGCCTCGATAGAGAGGAGATTTACGTTTGTGGGGAGGTGCCGAATTTTCTCGTAGAATATTCTACATTGAGATCTAAAGATATTAATAGCGCCGTGGCCTCTATAGGTTGTAGTACTACGTGTGGAGTGATCCGCTTGACCGAGAGTGTAGCGACGGTTTGAGGTACTGGAGCGCTTTGCTATTAGTCGATACTCGTCGCGAGGTATGTGAACCTCTTCCTATCTGTTCTAGCATGATATGTGTATAACTATGTAGTACGGTAGACGACGTGTGTTAAATGTATTTGATTGTCTTTAAACATAAAGTGTTATAACGCTTTATGGGAAGTTGGTTATAATGACTCTATGTAAATGAGAAATGCTTTGTGGTTTTTAAAAGATAACGATTTGACTTATAACCGATCGGATGTAAAAGAACCTTGAGTATTCTAAAAGATTAAGAAACCTTTTTGAAAGAAGTGTGTACTTGGTTTGAAAACATAAGAGTTATACCACTTTATGAGAAGTTAGGTGTAACGCCTAAGAGAGATAAAAAGAATGGTTTAATGGGTTAAAAGTTAAGAGACTTATTCTTAAAGGATAAGAGACTTGACTTAATATGGATGTTTGTGTGAAACCTCATTCGTGAGTAATGAGTACTTGGTTTTTGGAAGGAATAATGTTTTACTGATTTCGGAAATCAGAATGTGTATCGACAAACCACTGCAGCGTTAATAAAGGAAAATGTATTGAATAATTAAGTATTATTAAAACCAAGAAACCTCCATCCGCATAAGCTAAGATGAGACAAAATGATATTACATTTCTAATACGGTCGCTAATAAGATTGATTATGAACAAGAATAACCTACTCGCCTAAGGCATATGTACTCAATTGTTTTAAAAGAGATTAAGACATTGAACTATGAACTTTTAAAAAAAAAGACTTGTGTATTTGAAATTAGGCAAACTGGAACCTTAGGGAAAAGAAAGGCATTGTGTGGTCTTAAAATGGTTTAAAGCATAAGGTGTTATAACAGCTTTATGGGAAGTTGGTTATAACGACCTTATGAAAACAAAAGAAAGGTTTTATCATTGGTTTTAACGTGGTAACTTGACTTTAAAAAAATAAAAATATATGGAAGTTGTTTTGGTTTACTTAAAAGATATAAGTCACTCTATTTTTTATACTACGGGTATCGGGTGACTTTTATAAAAGGAATAAATCTCTTTAAAAGGAATTTAACCTACGTAGTACTTTAGGGTTAAAACCGAACTTGGGCATAAAATGGAAGTACTTGAGTTGTGTATAAACTTGCCTATGCTTGTTGTTGTGAAACTTGCCTACGCTTGTTGTGATAGCCTTTGTTGTGCAAGAATTGTGTTTCTATACTACCGCGTCTCGATGGAGGATCGGTTGACTTGTTGAGAACTTACTTGACGTGGCCGCAAGTGACGATAAATTCCACGCACGCCTCGCTGATAGTGTTACTTTTGTTAATCGCTTTGGACATACTGACACGATGCGTAGCGCACGGGTATGCTTCCACTTTGATTACCGCCTTGTTGTCTTATTGTTTCCTCGACATACCGACACGATGCGTAGCGCACGTATGCTTCCATTTGGAATGTTGTCTTATTTGCTCCTTCGACATACCGACACGATGCGTAGCGCACGCATGCTTCCATTTGGAATCTTTGTCTTATTGTTTCCTTGGACACGCCGACACGATGCGTAGCGCACGGGTATGTTTACATTTGGAATGTTATCTTATTTGTTCTTTGACATACCGACACGACGCGTAGCGCACGTATGCTCCCATTTGGATTCTTTGTCTTGTTATCATGCATCGCCAGTGGCGGAAGGTACTCACGCGGGATTGATGTTGTGGTATGAGACCCGAATTGATATAATCATATGTGTGTAATCGTAGTTTGGTTATCATACCGCCTCTCGCTTTTATAGACTATTATGATTTCATTTACTGATTTTACGATTCACATACTTGGTACTGTTATCGACCTCCTTCGGGCCGCGTCATGCCGCAGTAGAGTACATCTACCGCCGATCCCCGCGTTTAGGATCTCATTTCAGCGTTTGGGAAGCTCCGTTCCTTCGAGGCTTATCTGTTGGTATGTTACCCGAGTGCAGAGGTTCTTGTACATTCGTGGTATGGCGGGCCCCGTCCGTCATAGTTGTTGTATAAACTCTTGAGGTCCTTGTAGCAGCAAGGTGGTTTTGTAAAAGGATTAAACTGTTCGTTTTAAAAAAAGAGTTGTTTATATATATTTTTTTATTGGAAGGTAACCGTTTGGTTGGCCTGTTTCATTATCTTGTCTCATGTTTATGTTTAAGTTTTTATTTCCGCTGGTTTTCTCTGATGTTGTATCACTAGGGTGCCCGGGGTAAGGCACCAGTCACGGGCCCGGGATCGGGTCGTGACAAAGTGGTATCGAGCGATTAGTCCTCGAAAGTGTCTACGCACCGTGTCTAGTAGAGTCTTGATTATCGGTGTGTTGTGCACCACATCTATAATCGTGAGGCTATAGGACATTTAGATTGGTTTCCATTCTTCTCATTACGAGATCGTGCCTTAGAGCCGTGGTGATGAGTTGAACCCCTCTGACGTATTCCTTTCCTTTACCAGTTATGCCTCCGCGCAAGGCAACCCGCCCGTGGCGGCGCGAAGGAAGATACGAGTAGAGCAAATGCAGCGATCTACAGAGACCACAAGACCGAGCCTCCACCCCACAGCCGCAGATGAGACGGGTTACGGAGATGGCCCGATTAATGGCCGTGGTCAGGCGCGACTTGAGGATAAGCCGGACGCAGCAGCCAGCCCCGTGAGCACCCGTAGTTCACCCCGAGCGCATAGCTTGAGATTACGGATTTTCCGAGGTGTAACCCGCGAGTTTTATGGGTCGAGGCACGAGGATGATCCGCAGGAGTTCATCCGGCGATTGCAGTGATCATGAGAGTGATCAAGGCATCGGAGACCGAGTCGGTGGTCCTAGGTTCGCATCGGCCGCGCGTGATCTAGCCGATCGGTTTGATTCGTGGAAGCGTCCCGGGAGAGCATGACTTCCACTTTATGGGACGAGTTCTCGAGGCCTTTCTTGCACATTTCTTGCCTCCACGGATGAGGGCTCGCCGACAGATTTTTGGGGTTGCGGCGGGGCGCGCACGGTTCGGGAGTACAATGTGAGTTCGACTCATTGGCGTGACGTCCCCGCATTAGTAGCTAGTATGGAGGATCGAGTGCACCGATATGTTACAGTGGCTCGATGATTACCTAGCGAGAGTTGTTCGGTGTAGCTCTTCACCGGCATGGACATTGCCCGCATGCAGCTTATGCACTGGAGGCGAGCGAGAAATCGACGGAATGACCAAAGTCGCAGAAAGCGGCCGAATCGCAGGTCCTTTGGTGATTTTCGAGGCGCATCGCCTCGAAGCAGACTAGTTATGTGCCTCCGCCAGATGCAGTGGTCCTCACAATCTTGAGCGTCGAGTTTTCGTGGAGCGGTCGGGGCTCCAAGGGTTCAGATTTTCGAGAGCGGGGTGTTAACCACTGAAGCCACCCATACCTCATTGTGACCGCCGTGGTAGACTCGCGATGGGAATGTCGTGCTAGTCCGGAGTTTGTTTTACATGCGGCCAGGCCATTTTGGGAGAAATTGTCCGACTGTGGGTAGCGCTGGTAGGATAGCACAGACTACGGATCGGGCCATGGTTCTTCACCTTCCATAGTCGGGAAGGATGTTCATACACCGGCGCCACGGTAGAGGTCGCGCGAAGTTCCGATTTAGCGGTCCTCTGAATCGCCTATTTTTCAGGTATATCCTTAACCCTCTAGAGTTTTGTATGTATTGATGATGTGATGATGTGTTTAGTGTTATGTTCGGATAGCGTTGTGCTAAAATGTGATGTAGAACCTGGTTGTGAGAAGGGTAAGCTTGAGGGTGAGAAAATGATGAACCTTAGAATATTAAAGTTGAGGGATTATATGTAAGGCCGTCTTGAGTACCAGATTTTGCAAGTGATCCTTGTCGGAGTGCATTTTTATGCCTAGAACGTTTTGTGTGATAAAGTCCCTGGGTAGTGTGTAATGGAAGTGGTAGCTTTCATGACCTGTAGAGGTAAGATTGTTCCGGATCGGGGAACAAGAGCTTGATGCGTAAGTGGGTCGGGTTGGGGCCGTGTTGAGGGCCAACCCGCGCCGTTTCAAAGTGGGTCAGCTCTGGGTGGTCCCGCCAGGTGGTAGGGTCACGAGGGCGCTAGGCCCATGATTAGATAACCATCGTATGAGTTCGTGGATACGTTCGACCAGAGGCGGATCGTGAAGGCCGGGAATGGCCTTAAGGGAGATTGAAGCTAGTAAGATAACCAAGTTTGGAGGTGGTGACTCCAAAGTTTTGGGAAAGCAATGACTGAAGTGTGGTACGTATGCTAGAGGAGTTCAAGTGTCCGAGAAGGGCACGACGAGTAAGGAAGGAAGAGAACGTGTGATATTTCGTGGCCAGGTGTGGCGTTGGCAACTTGTTAGAAGAACTTCGTTATCTGTTTCGAGAAGGAACATTCGGGACGAATGTTTCTAAGGAGGGGAGAATGTTATACCCCGTATTTCCAGAGTATATACGTGAGGGCGTACGTATACAATTTGAGCCTTAAAGTAGGCATAGGTTCGAATTTGTGCATAGCTACCAAAAGGAGTCGTTTTTCGACGAAACGTTTCCACAGCTTTCGAAGGGAAAATTCCGGCTATGTCATTTATAATTTTTGCGGATTTTTCCGAGAGACGAAACATTTTGGACCAACGGGAGGGTGACATGTGTCACCCTCACATTGGAAGAGGTTGGACGGCAATTGGGCTAAGTCTTGCACGTTTTTGGTGTGAAATTTTGGTCAAGGGTTAGGTAGGATATTTTTGTGTAGATGGATAAGGTAGCACATGGCTAAATCTTGGCCTTACACTTGCTATGCACTTGTCTTCATCTTGGCCATTGGTTGGCCTTCACTTGACCTATAAATACCTCTAAGTGATGAACTTTCTTCATCCAAAAATCTTTTCTAAGTGTTAAAATCCCTCCCCTTTAGTGTTGAGTTCGTCCCAACTCTCCCCTCCTTTGAGAGTCTTGCCGAGGCCTCCTCCCTTTGGTGCTCCTAGCAGGGTACCCCTAGCCTTGTTGTCTCATATAAATACCCCCTTTGTGGTATAGAAATACTCTCCTAGTAGTGTTATAATGTCCAAATACCTGCCCAAATACCTTGTAGTATTCCCAAAGTTACACTTGTACAAAAGCCCGTAAAATACTATTATACTTCCTCACTACACAAAACGAAACCCTAAGTAAATCTTCACCCGTAGTTGAAGTTATAAGTAGAAGTTGGTTAGAACTTCTAAGGGTTGGTTGAGCGGTTAGAGCGCACAGAGTAGGAGCTAAACCTTGCTCGGGATCGACATATAAACTCTGGATAATTTTGGGCTTATCGAGGTAAACACTTGACCTTCGATTGTAATTGGAAATTACATGTTGTAGGAATATATAGTTGATGTATACTATATATAGTACAGAACATTAATTGTGCGGCAATGTCTTGCGACTTAAGCCTGAATTTTAAGAAGTGAACTGAACTGTAATTACATAGGACTGTATTACAGTAGGCTTGTGTAGTATTGCTGTGAGTAGAATTGTACGCGTCCGGTTAGACGTGTTAATCCCTCGTTGGCTTGGTAGCGGCCTCGATAGAGAGGAGATTTACGCTTGCGCGGGGAGGTCTTTGCCGAATTTTCTGTAGAATATTCTACATTGAGATCTAAAGATATTAATAGGCGCTTTGTGGCCTCTATAGGTTGTAGTACTACGTGTGGAGTGATCTGCTTGACTGAGAGTGTAGCAGACGGTTTGAGGTACTTGGAGCGTTTTGCTATTAGTCGATACTCGTCGCGAGGTATGTGAACCTCTTCCTATCTGTTCTAGCATGATATGTGTATAACTATGTAGTACGGTAGACGTACGTGTGTTAAATGTATTTGATTGTCTTTAAACATAAAGTGTTATAACGGCTTTATGGGAAGTTGGTTATAACAGCTCTATGTAAATGAGAAATGCTTTGTGGTTTTTAAAAGATAACTGATTTGACTTATAACCGACTGGATGTAAAAGAACCTTGGAGTATTCTAAAAGATTAAGAAACCTTTTTGAAAGAAGTGTGTACTTGGTTTGAAAACATAAGAGTTATACGACTTTATGAAGTTAGGTGTAACGCCAAGAGAGATAAAAGAATGGTTTAATGGGTTAAAAGTTAAGAGACTTATTCTTAAAGGATAAGAGACTTGACTTAATATGGATGTTTGTGTGAAACCTCATTCGTGAGTAATGAGTACTTGGTTTTTGGAAGGAATAATGTTTCATCGATTTCGAAATCGAATGTATCGACAAACCACTGCAGCGTTAATAAAGGAAAATGTATTGAATAATTAAGTATTATTAAAACCAGTAGAAACCTCCATCTGCATAGAAGCTAAGATGAGACAAAATGATATTACATTTCTAGAACATGGCTGCTAATAAGATTGATTATGAACAAGAATAACCTACTCGCCTAAGGCATATGTACTCAATTGTTTTAAAAGAGATTAAGACATTGAACTATGAACTTTTCAAAAAAAAAGACTTGTGTATTTGAAATTAGGCAAACTGGAACCTTAGGGAAAAGAAAGGCATTGTGTGGTCTTAAAATGGTTTAAAGCATAAGGTGTTATAACAGCTTTATGGGAAGTTGGTTATAACGACCTTATGAAAACAAAAGAAAGGTTTTATCATTGGTTTTAACGTGGTAACTTGACTTTAAAAAAATAAAAATATATGGAAGTTGTTTTGGTTTACTTAAAAGATATAAGTCACTCTATTTTTTATACTACGGGTATCGGGTGACTTTTATAAAAGGAATAAATCTCTTTAAAAGGAATTTAACGTACGTAGTACTTTAGGGTTAAAAACCGAACTTGGGCATAAAATGGAAGTACTTCGAGTTGTGTATAAACTTGCCTATGCTTGTTGTTGTGAAACTTGCCTATGCTTGTTGTGATAGCCTTTGTTGTGCAAGAATTGTGTTTCTATACTACCGCGTCTCTCGATGGAGGATCGGTTGACTTGTTGAGAACTTACTTGGACGTGACCGGCAGTGACGGATAAATTCCACGGGTACGTTCCTGTTGATAGTGTTACTTTTGTTAATCGCTTTGGACATACTGACACGATGCGTAGCGCACGGGTATGCTTCCACTTTGATTACCGCCTTGTTGTCTTATTGTTTCCCTTGGACATACTGACACGATGCGTAGCGCACGGGTATCCTTCCATTTGGAATGTTGTCTTATTTGCTCCCTTTGGACATACTGACACGATGCGTAGCGCACGGGTATGCTTCCATTTGGAATCTTTGTCTTATTGTTTCCTTGGACACGCCGACACGATGCGTAGCGCACGGGTATGTTTACATTTGGAATGTTATCTTATTTGTTCCCTTTGGACATACCGACACGACGCGTAGCGCACGTATGCTCCCATTTGGATTCTTTGTCTTGTTGTTATCATAGATCGCCAGTGGCGAAGGTACTCCACGCGGGATTGATGTTGTGGGCATGAGACCGAATTGATATAATCATTATGTGTGTATCGTAGTTTGGTTATCATACCGCTCCTCGCTTATAGACTATTATGATTTCATTTACTGATTTTTCTGATTTCACATACTGGTACTGTTATCGACCTCCTTCGGGCTGCGTTCATGCCGCAGTAGAGTACATCTACCGTCGATCCCCGCGTTAGGATCTCATTTCAGCGTTTTGGGAAGCTCCGTTCCTTGAGGCTTATCTGTTGGTATGTTACCCGAGTCTGTAGGTTCTTGTACATTGTGGGTATGGCGGGGCCTCCCGGCCATAGTTGTTGTATAAACTCTTGAGGTGCAGAGTAATTGCGTGTGGTTTTGTAAAAGGATTAAACTGCTCGTTTTAAAAAAGAGTTGTTTATATATATTTTTTATTGGAAGCGTAACCGTTTGGTTGCTTTGTTTCATTATCTTGTCTCATGTTTATGTTTAAGTTTTTATTTCATTGGTTTTCTCGATGTTGTATCACTAGGGTGCCCGGTAGGCACGACCACGCCCGGGATCGGGTCGTGACACAGTGGTATCAGAGCAGTTAGTCCTCGGAGAGTGTCTACAGACCGTATCCAGTAGAGTCTTGATTATCGGTGTGTTGTGCACCACATCTATAATCAGGAGGCTATAAGACATTTAGATTGGTTTCATTCTTCTCATTACGAGATCGTGCCTTAGAGTCGTGTGATGAGTCGAACCCTCCGACGTATTCCTTTCCTTTACCGATTATGCCTCGCGCAAGGCAACCCGGGCCCAGAAGGGCAAGGCAGCAGAGGAAGATACGAGTAGAGCAGCGGCAGTCTCTACAGAGACCACAGTACCTGAGCCTCCAGTCCTACAGGCTGGGGCAGATGAGATGGGTTACAAGGAGATGGCCCAGTTAATGGCCAGGGTTGTGGCCAGACTTGAGGATAAGCTGGACGCAGCAGTTACAGCCCGAGCACCCGTAGTTCACCCCGAGCGCATTTGAGATTACGGATTTTCCGAGTGTAACCCGCCAGAGTTTTATGGGTCGAGGCCTGAGGATGATCCGCAGGAGTTCATCCGGCAGTTGCAGCGGATCATGAGAGTGATCAAGGCATCGGAGACCGAGTCGGTGGTCCTAGGTTCGCATCGGCTGCGTGATACCGCAGTCGACTGGTTTGATTCGTGGGAGCTGTCCCTGGGAGAGCATGCACTTCCAGCTTTATGGGACGAGTTCTCAGAGGCCTTTCTTGCACATTTCTTGCCTCCACAGATGAGGAGGGCTCGGGCCGACAGATTTTTGTGGTTGCGGAATAACGCGCGTACGGTTCGGGAGTACAATGTGGAGTTCGACTCATTGGCCCGGTACGTCCCCGCATTAGTAGCTAGTATGGAGGATCGAGTGCACCGATATGTTACAGGGCTCGATGATTACCTAGCAGAGTTGTTCGTGTAGCTCTTCACCGCATGGACATTGCCCGCACGCAGCTTATGCACTGGAGGCGAGGAGCGAGAAATCGACGAATGACCAAAGTCGCAGGTGCGGCCGAATCGCAGGTCCTTTGGTGATTTTCGAGGCGCACCGCCTCGCCAGCAGACTAGTTATGTGCCTCCGCCAAGATGCAGTGGTCCTCACAATCTTGAGCGTCGAGTTTTCGGGAGCGGTCGGGGCTCGAGGTTCAGATTTTCGGAGAGCGGGTGTTAACCACCGAAGCCACCCATACCTCATTGTGACCGTGGTAGACTCCACGATGGGAATGTCGTGCTAGTCCGGAGTTTGTTTTACATGCGGCAGGAGGCCATTTTGGGAGAAATTGTCCGACTGGGGTAGCGCTGGTAGGATAGCACAGCATCACGGATCGGTTGTGGGTTCTTCACCTTCCATAGTCGAAGGATGTTCATACACCGCGCCACGGTAGAGGTCGCGGTGGAAGTTCCCGATTTAGCGGTCCTCCGAATCGCCTATTTTTCGTATATCCTTAACCTCTAGAGTTTTGTATGTATTGATGATGTGATGATGTGTTTAGTGTTATGTTCGGATAGCGTTGTGCTAAAATGTGATGTAGAACCTGGTTGTGAGAAGGGTAAGCTTGAGGGTGAGAAAATGATGAACCTTAGAATATTACAGTTGAGGCCTTAGATGTAAGGCCGTCTTGAGTACCGTGATTTTGCAAGTGATCCTTGCGGAGTGCATTTTATGCCTAGAACGTTTTGTGTGATAAAGTCCCTGGGTAGTGTGTAATGGAAGTGGTAGCTTTCATGACCTGTAGAGGTAAGATTCTTCCGGATCGGGGAACAAGAGCTTGATGCGTAAGTGGGTCGGGTTGGGGCCATGTTGAGGGCCAACCCGCGGCCGGTTTCAAAGTGGGGTCAGCTCTGGGTGGTCCCGCCAGGTGGTAGGGTCACGAGGGCGCTAGGCCCATGATTAGATAACCATCGTATGAGTTCGTGGATACGTTCGACCAGAGGCGGATCGTGAAGGCCGGGAATGGCCTTAAGGGAGATTGAATCTAGTAAGATAACCAAGTTTGGAGGTGTTGACTCAAAAGTTTTGGGAAAGCAATGACTGAAGTGTGGTACGTATGCTAGAGGAGTTCAAGTGTCCGAGAAGGCACGACGAGTAAGGAAGAGAACGTGTGATATTTCGTGGCGGTGTGGCGTTGGCAACTTGTTAGAAGAACCGTTATCTGCTTTGAGAAGGAACATTCGGGACGAATGTTTCTAAGGAGGAGAATGTTATACCGTATTTCCAGTATATACGTGAGGGCGCACGATACAATTTGAGCCTTAAAGTAGGCATAGGTTCGAATTTGTGCATAGCTACCAAAAGTTTTTTTGACGAAGCGTTTCTGACTTTGAAGGAAAATTCCGGCTATGTCATTTATAATTTTGCGGATTTTTCCGAGAGGCGAAACATTTTGGACCAACGGAGGGTGACATGTGTCACCCTCACATTGGAAGAGGTTGGACGGCAATTGGGCTAAGTCTTGCACGTTTTTGGTGTGAAATTTTGGTCAAGGGTTAGGTAGGATATTTTTGTGTAGATGGATAAGGTAGCACATGGCTAAATCTTGGCCTTACACTTGCTATGCACTTGTCTTCATCTTGGCCATTGGTTGGCCTTCAATTGACCTATAAATACCCCTCTAAGTGATGAACTTTATTAATCCAAAAATCTTTTTCTAAGTGATAAAAATCCCTACCCCTTTAGTTTTGTGTTAGTCCAACTCTCCCCCCCTCCTTTGAGAGTCTTGGCCGAGGGCCTCCCCCCTCCCCCTTTGTGGTGCCCTAGCCGAGGGGTACCCCCCCCCCTAGCCTTGTTGTCTCATATAAATACCCCCCTTTTGTGGTATAGAAATACTCTCCTAGTAGTGTTATAATGTCCAAATACCTTGGCCCAAATAACTTGTAGTATTCCCAAAGTTACACTTGTACAAAAGCCTAAAATACTATTATACTTCCTCACCACAAAAACGAAACCCTAAGTAAATCTTCACCCGTAGTTGAAGTTATAAGTAGAAGTTGGTTAGAACTTCTAAGGGTTGGTTGGAGGCGGGTTAGAGCGCATGCAGTGAGCTAAACCTTGCTCGGGATCGACATATAAACTCGGATAATTTTGGGCTTATCGAGGTAAACACTCTTGACCTTCTATTGTACTTGGAAATTACATGTTGTAGGAATATATAGTTGATGTATACTATATATAGTAAAGAACATTAATTGTGCGGCAATGTCTTGCGACTTAAGCCTGAATTTTAAGAAGTGAATCGAATCTGTAATTACATAGATCAGACATGAAGAGTTGTGTAGTATTGCTGTGAGTAGAATTGTACGCGCGTCGGTTAGACGTGTTAACCCCCGTTGGCTTGGTAGCCGCTTCGATAGAGAGGAGATTTACTGCCATGTGGGGAGGTCTTGCGAATTTTCGTAGAATATTCTACATTGAGATCTAAAGATATTAATAGGCGCTTTGTGGCCTCTATAGGTTGTAGTACTACGTGTGGAGTGATCTGCTTGACTGAGAGTGTAGCAGACGGTTTGAGGTACTTGGAGCGTTTTGCTATTAGTCGATACTGCCGCGAGGTATGTGAACCTCTTCCTATCTGTTCTAGCATGATATGTGTATAACTATGTAGTACGGTAGACGACGTGTGTTAAATGTATTTGATTGTCTTTAAACATAAAGTGTTATAACGGCTTTATGGGAAGTTAGTTATAACAAATTTCTATGTAAATGAGAAATGCTTTGTGGTTTTTAAAAGATAACGATTTGACTTATAACCGACTGGATGTAAAAGAACCTTGGAGTATTCTAAAAGATTAAGAAACCTTTTTGAAAGAAGTGTGTACTTGGTTTGAAAACATAAGAGTTATACCAGCTTTATGAGAAGTTAGGTGTAACGCCTTAAGAGAGATAAAAAGAATGGTTTAATGGGTTAAAAGTTAAGAGACTTATTCTTAAAGGATAAGAGACTTGACTTAATATGGATGTTTGTGTGAAACCTCATTCGTGAGTAATGAGTACTTGGTTTTTGGAAGGAATAATGTTTTACTGATTTCGGAAATCAGAATGTGTATCGACAAACCACTGCAGCGTTAATAAAGGAAAATGTATTGAATAATTAAGTATTATTAAAACCAGTAGAAACCTCCATCTGCATAGAAGCTAAGATGAGACAAAATGATATTACATTTCTAGAACATGGCTGCTAATAAGATTGATTATGAACAAGAATAACCTACTCGCCTAAGGCATATGTACTCAATTGTTTTAAAAGAGATTAAGACATTGAACTATGAACTTTTCAAAAAAAAAGACTTGTGTATTTGAAATTAGGCAAACTGGAACCTTAGGGAAAAGAAAGGCATTGTGTGGTCTTAAAATGGTTTAAAGCATAAGGTGTTATAACAGCTTTATGGGAAGTTGGTTATAACGACCTTATGAAAACAAAAGAAAGGTTTTATCATTGGTTTTAACGTGGTAACTTGACTTTAAAAAAAAATAAAAAATATGGAAGTTGTTTTGGTTTACTTAAAAGATATAAGTCACTCTATTTTTTATACTACGGGTATCGGGTGACTTTTATAAAAGGAATAAATCTCTTTAAAAGGAATTTAACGTACGTAGTACTTTAGGGTTAAAAACCGAACTTGGGCATAAAATGGAAGTACTTCGAGTTGTGTATAAACTTGCCTATGCTTGTTGTTGTGAAACTTGCCTATGCTTGTTGTGATAGCCTTTGTTGTGCAAGAATTGTGTTTCTATACTACCGCGTCTCTCGATGGAGGATCGGTTGACTTGTTGAGAACTTACTTGGACGTGACCGGCGGTGGCGGATAAATTCCGCAGATGCGTTCACGTTGATAGTGTTACTTTGTTAATCGCTTTGGACATCTCGACACGACGATGCGTAGCGCACGGGTATGCTTCCACTTTGATTACCGCCTTGTTGTCTTATTGTTTCCCTTGGACATACTGACACGATGCGTAGCGCACGGGTATCCTTCCATTTGGAATGTTGTCTTATTTGCTCCCTTTGGACATACTGACACGATGCGTAGCGCACGGGTATGCTTCCATTTGGAATGCTGTCTTATTGTTTCCCTTTGGACATGCTGACACGATGCGTAGCGCACGGGTATGTTTACATTTGGAATGTTATCTTATTTGTTCCCTTTGGACATACTGACACGATGCGTAGCGCACGGGTATGCTCCCATTTGGATTGCTGTCTTGTTGTTATCATAGACTGCCGGTAGTGAGGAAGGTACTCCACGGGCAGGATTGATGTTGTGGGCATGAGACCCTGAATTGATATAAGCGTATGTGTGTGTCTTGTAGTTTGGTTATCATACATCTCCCGCTTTTATAGACTATTATGATTTCATTCTGAT
Organism: Przewalskia tangutica; assembly: GCA_029844215.1. Classification (NCBI taxonomy): domain Eukaryota; kingdom Viridiplantae; phylum Streptophyta; class Magnoliopsida; order Solanales; family Solanaceae; genus Przewalskia; species Przewalskia tangutica. The sequence goes on from CM056727.1 coordinate 76,606,893, forward strand.
ATTTCTGATTTCACATACTTGGTACTGTTATCGACCTCCTTGAAGTGCGTTCATGCCGCAGTAGGAGTACATCATTTGCCGATCCGCGTTTAGGATCTCATTTCAGCGTTTTGGGAAGCTCCGTTCCTTGGAGGCTTATCTGTTGGTATGTTACCACAGTGCAGCAGGTTCTTGTACATTCGGGGTATGGCGGGGCCCTGTCCGTCATAGTTGTTATATAAACTCTTAAGTGCATGTATTTGTGTGGCGGGGTTTTGTAAAAGGATTAAACTGCTCGTTTTAAAAAAGAGTTTTTTATATATTTTTTTATTGGAAGGTAGCATTTGGTTGGCCTGTTTCATTATCTTGTCTCATGTTTATGTTTAAGTTTTTATTTCCGCTGGTTTTCTCTGATGTTGTATCACTAGGGTGCCCGGGGTAAGGCACCAGTCACGGGCCCGGGATCGGGTCGTGACAATATATATATGCCGACAGACAACTTTTCTCAGATAAACTGTTTCTCACTTCATATTGTTTCATGTCTTGTTTTATTTTTCCGCTGGTTACTCTGATGTATGTCTACTTGGGTGCTCGGGTAAGGCACCAGTCACGGGCCCGGGTTGGGGTCGTGACAGTCACAATACCTTTTAGAAATATATTTATAGGCTTCTAAATCAAGTGACTTCTTTCCTTTAAAACCTTAAGCAATTGATGCCTTTAAATCAATTTGCCTTTCATTAATTCAAGTCATTTATCATTTCTTACATTACTTAGAGTAAACCACTCTTTTTAACTTTTCATAAAGCTATTATAACCAACTTCCCATAAAGCCGTTATACTAGCTTTATACCTTAGATACTTACGTTCTTCTTTATAACCAAGAGACTTAAATTTTCAAACAAAACAAGTATCATATACTTTCAAAATATTTTAAGTCTCTTAACTTTTAGAAACTAAGATATCCTTAATACTATTAAACAAGTGAGTTAATTTCCTAACTCAACCAACTTGGACATTCTTAAAATAAGCCAAGGATATCAAATGGACTAGATTGTCAAAATCTCGTACGTCTACAGTACTATATAGTTACTACTATTCATGCTCAAGAGATAAAAAAGTTCCACATACCTCTTCGGTTCAATCCACTTGCTAAGTCCAATATGTCGCACGTAGTAGGTCAACCTATAATGACCATAATACGTCTATTAACTTCTTACTTCAAATGTAGAATATTCTAAGTGCAAAGTCACTAAATTCTACGGAAAATCGGACAGCACTTCCTTTGTTTCTACATACTTTTCCACCTTTTTCAAGGCCCGAATTCAATAACCAAACACGCCACATTTAAGGCTCAATAATGTAGTTAACAATAGGGGATTACACGCCTACAAGACGTGTAAAATTCCGCCCCACAATTTATATCAAACTAGTCCAACATACAATATCATTTTCGGCAAATTGAGGGACAACAATACAAATTTCTTATCCAATTCCTTTTCAATCCAAGTTGTTTAGTATAACATGATATCAAGCCGCAATCGATTATAACTACTACAATCTTCAAGTGGGTAACATGCGACGATTCTAATTAACGACCAAATTGCATTTCAAGCTCAAATGGCTAGAATGTTATTTCGGATATTAGGCTTCCACAATCCATATCACTTATCAATATTCAATACGTATACTTCATGCTAGTTAAAATGTAAGGCTACAACAATATGTAATCTTATAATACTTAAGAGAACAAGATTGTTACCTTAACGAGCCTTAATCCACTTCAAGATCCGAAGTCGCTCCCTAGCAACTTAGAGCCTCTCCTTGACACTCCAATCCGTCACTTGAAGCCCTTAGAAGATCACAAACAACTTTCCTTTAATCTTCCAATCTAAACCTAGGAAAGTGACTAGGTTTTCACCTTGCGACTAATACAAAAACGATACTTTTTTGGGATCTTTCTATTGAGATACACTTACAATACCCTTAGAAACCTTGGTTTAAAGTGTGGAGATTTTAGACAACAAACAAAATAAAATCTTTTGGAACACCTTGAACCCGAGAGCACTCTTATGTGTTATTCAATTTTTTGTGAAATTTCTCTAAGTGTAGAAGTTTGTCTTGCTACTAGTTGTCACGACCCGATCCCGGGCCCGTTACTGGTGTCTTACCCCGGGCACCCTAGTGATACAACATCAGAGAAAATCAAAGGAAATAAAAATTAAAACATGAGACAAGTCATAAAGCATGAACCAGGCTAACCAAAACGGTCACCTTCCTGAATATATACATATATCGAACTGAACAGTTAAATCCTTTTACAAAACCCTGCCCACAACAGTACTACATACCTCTAAGAATGTAACCATAACTATGACGGGACAGGGCCCCGCCATACCCCTGAATGTACAAGTAACTACACTGACAGGGGACTATACCAAAGATAAGCCTCCGGAGAAACGGAGCTTCCCAAAGCTGGGTGTGATCCTAAGGCGCGGATCCACAACCGATGTACCTCTACTGCGGCATGAACGGCCACGAAGGAGTCGATCTGACAGTACCAAGTATGTGAAATCAGAAAATCGTAAATGAAATCATAATAGTCTATATAAAGCAGGGGACATGTATGATAACCAAACTACAGTCCATAATATATAAATAGTCATGTCAAGTCAGGGACTCACGCCCTCAAAGTCATTACTCAAGTATAACAATGGGTCTCACACCCACAACATCAATCATGCGTGGAATACCTTCGCCATCACGGCGATCTATGATATAATCACACCAAGAAGTACACATGAACACTAGGTCCCACCTGTGTCATAACAACCGTACTAACAATACTATACAACCAAACCACAAAGCTGACACGGGGCAAGTCTGAAGCCGACTACGGATACCAAGGCGTGTCACGTGTCGACCGAGCAAGTACGAGGGCTAACTACTGTACCAAGGCGTATCACGAGACTTCGTCACTAAACCGAGCAGGGCAAGTCGAGGGCTAACTACAGTACCAAGGTGAATCGACCACGAGGCGGGGCAAATCTGGCCGACCACCGGATACCAAGGCGAATCGGTATAACCTCATGGAGAGCTAGTCCATGGAATAACACTATCAACGAAAGCGAACCTCATCATGGTGCGTACGTGGACCATCCATCGAGTCAGTATGCCCATGGACTATCATAGTGGAAGCATACCCGTGGGCCACCCATCGTGTCAGTATGTCAGAAATGATCAAGAATAACACGACCGACCCTCCATCGAGAGACGCGGTAACATAAGAATACAACACTTGCACAACAAGGCTATCACACGCAAATATAGGAACGTTACACACAACTCAAGGTACTTTCATTTTATGTCAAGGTCCAGGTTTTTATCCCCAAAGTACTACGTACGTTAAATTCTTTTAGAAGATCCATTTCTTTTACAAAAGTCACCCGATATCCGTAGTATCAAAATAGAGTGACTAACATTTTTAAGTAAACCAAAACAACTTCCATACTTTCCTTTTAAAACCAAATTAAGGCAATACCATGCCTTCTTTTTAGACCAAAACACTTCTCCTTTTAAAGTCAAGTTACCACTTTAAAACCAATGATAAAACCATTCTTTTGTTTTCATAAAGTCGTTATAACTAACTTCCCATAAAGTTGTTATAACACTTTATGTTTTAAACCAACTTAAGACAAAACAATGCCTTCTTTTAAACCGAAAACTCTTCAATTCCACAAGTCTCTTTTCTTTTAAAACCACAACAAGTATTCTTTTAAAACCCAAATAATGTACTCTTTTCAAAACAAGTAAACTATACTTAAAATCAAGTTACTTCTCTTTTTCCGAAAACAAGTCGTTATAGTCAAGTCTCTTATCTTTCAAGATCAAGTCTCTTAACTTTCAAAATCAAGTCGTTTATAAGTCAAGTCTCTTATCTTTGAAGATCAAGTCTCTTAACTTCTACAATCAATAAACCATTCTTTTACCTACATAAAGTCGTTATAACTAACTTCCCATAAAGCTATTATAACACCCTATGTTTTAAACCAACCAAATCACTTAGCACATGTACGTCTACCGTACTACATAGTTCACAACAATCATGCTAGAAAAGATAGGAAGAGGTTCACATACCTCGCGACGATTATCGACAATTAGCAAAACTCTCCACAGTATTGTAACTCTGCTAGCCTTTTCCACTCTTCAAGTAGAATACGCTACTCGAAGTACTGCAACCTATAAAGGCCACAAAACGCCTATCAACTCCTAGATCTCTTCGTAGAATATTCTAACTGCAAGATTCCTTATTCTACGTAAAATTGGCAGACCTCCCCCCGCTAACATATAACTCTCCTCCCCTAACCCGGCCTGCTACCAGGCCAACAACTCTCAGGGGATTATACGTCTAACCGGACGTGTACAATTCTACTCCACAATAATACAACGATCACGTAAATCTGACCCGTATGTAAATACGGTTCAATTCTTTTCAATACTCATTCTATATATATAGTATACTCAACTATATATTACTACAACATGTAATTTCCAATTACTGATAGGACAAGATTATTTACCTCGATAAGCCCAAAATTATCCAAGATTAAAGTCGATCCTGAGCAACGTTTAGCTCCAATTCCTTACGCTCCAACCCGCTCCAAGCGACCCTTAGAAGTTTCTAAACAACTTCTCTTAACACTTCAACCAAGCTAGGAAGATTTTTCTAGGGTTTCGTTTAGCGACTTTTGGAATAAAAATAGTATTTCCGGGCTCCTAGTATTAAAACAACTTTGGAATACTACTAGGGATACTAGGCCAAGGTATTTGGGATAATACAATAATACTCAAAGTATTTCTACACAAGAGGGGGAGAGAGGGACGAAAACACCTCAAAGGAGGAGTATTTTTAGCCTTGGAAAACTTAAGTGTGGGATGAATAAGTCTTCAACTTAAGGGGGTATATATAGAGGATTCAAGGGCCAAGATCAATGCAAGGTGTGTGGTCAAGATTGGGCCATGTGTGTGTGGGTCCCACCACACCACATGGCCAACGATTTGGCTTACCAAGTGTCGCGATCGGCGAGGAGACAGTGGCTAGCCACTTGTCCACCAATTCGACCAAGGGTGCCACGTGGGGTGACACGTGTCTCCCCGATTAATCAAAATATTTCGTCTTCCGAAAATATCCAAAATACCGAAAATCTTAAAAACAAAGCGGGCCCCACAAAACCGTAAATTTCTCCCGTGGGCCCCACGTGACCATTTTCGAAAATAAAATCCCAAAATTCTAATAAAATCTGAGAAGTCCAAATACCAAATCTGGGAATCCAATTCCCATTAACGAACCTTTTTCCTCACAAAAACCGGAAACTTTTCCGTCGAAAAAATCACATCTTTCATTCTTTCCAAAATTTCTGTCGTATTCTCGTACGTACATCCTCACATATATACCCTGGAACTACGGGGTATAACACTAGTATTACTATATAACAACATGGAGGGTCAAGATTTGCACATATGTGTGGCTTGGATGAAATTCACTTAAATATCAAGCCAAGTGGCTTTTGACTAAGTCAACAATGTCAAACTCTAAGACTTAGCAAGACTTTCTCATCTAATTAATGGTAAAATGACCATTTTGTCCATGCCTAATTCGTTCCAAGACCAACTAGGGGTGACACGTTTCGCCCTCCCATTCGTCGCAATAATTCGTTTTCCGACAATTCCATAATTCCGATAAATTTTTACTAGTCTCAAATCTTAACATTTGAATTCTTACGTACATTCTTATAAACATGTCCTGTAATTTCGGGGCGTAACATTCTTCCCCCCTTAGAAATATTCATCCCCGAATGTTCTTTCGGAGTCAACTTATAAATAGCGACATAGTCTCCTTTTACAACCCTGACATACCAATAATGCCACACGTGGCCACATAATAGCACTTAAGCAAAAATACTTCAATTAAAACTTGACAAGTAAGGGAAAATGAATTACCTGAAGGTGTAGGGAATAAGTGAGGATACTTCCTCAACATGTCCTCCTTCGCTTCCCAAGTCATCTCCTCCCTGTTATCATTCCGCCACAAGACTTTGACGGAAGCCACATCTTTGGTCATGATCGCGACTGGCGACCGAGTATCGCTATGGGACTCTCCTCATACGATAACCCTTCTGTCACCTGGACCTCGCTAGCTGGGAAAACTCTCGATGGATCTCTGATACACTTCTGCAACATAAAAACATGAAAGACCGGATGTACCGCCTCTAAATCTGATGGCAGATCCAACTCATAGGCAACCTTGCCTACTCTATGGATGATATGGTAGGGCCCAATGTACCTTGGGATAAGTTTCCCCTTCTTTCCAAATCTCATCACACCCTTCATGGGTGATACCTTCAAGAAGACCCAATCGTCTACCTGAAACTCCAAATGTCGACGCCGATTATCTGCATAAGACTTCTGCCGACTCTGAGCTACTAACAGTATCTCCTGGATAAGCTTCACCTTATCCACAGCCTGCTGAACCAAGTCTGGGCCAACTAACTGAGCCTCGCCCACGTCGAACCAACCAATCGGCGACCTACACTTTCGCCCATACAAAGCCTCATATGGCGCCATCTGAATGCTAGAATGGTAGCTGTTGTTATAAGCAAACTCTACAGGAGGCAAATGATCCTCCCAGCTACCCCTGAAATTAATAACACAGGCCCTCAGCATATCCTCAAATGTCTGGATAGTACGCTCTGCCTGTCCGTCGGTCTGAGGATGAAACGCGATCGAGACTCACTGTGTCCCTAACCCTTCAAAAGACCTCGAAGTTAGCCGAAGTAAGCGGCCCCTGCGATATAATCGATATAGGAACTCAGTGCAGTCTCACGATCTCCCTGATATACAATCTGGCATAATCCTCAGCCGAATACGTAGTCCTGACTGGAAGAAAGTGGGTTGATTTCGTCAGCCTGTCAACAATAACCCAGATGGAATCATACTTCCTCACGATGCGAGGTAACCCTGTAACAAAGTCCATGTTGATCACCTCCCACTTCCATGTCGGAATATCAATAGCCTGCAATAGCCCCCCGGGCTTCTGGTGCTCAACCTTGACCTGCTGACAATTAGCACACTGAGCAACAAAACCTTCCACGTTCCTCTTCAGGTCATCCCACCAATACATACATCTGAGGTCATGGTACATCTTAGTCGACCTCGGATGAATAGAATAACGGGCACTCTGTCCCGCAACATCGAGAGCACACAATCTGTCCTCAAATCTTAGCACCCAATCAGGCGCTACCTCAAACAGACTCTTCTCCTCTCGAAGAGTCGTATTACGATACCGTATCATAACTGGGTCCTCATACTGTCGCCTCTTCACCTCATCAACGATGGAAGACTCGACAATCTCACGAACCCGTACCCCACTATCATCGATATCGACCAAATGAACCCCAAGGCTCGCTAGCTGATGGATCTGACGGACCATGTCCTGTCTCTCTGGCTGTACCTCTAACAGACTCCCCATCGATCTACGACTCAAAGCATATGCAACCACGTTGGCTTTTCCCGGATGGTATAGGAAGTCAACATCATAATCCTTCAACAATTCTAACCACCGCCTCTGCCGCAAGTTCAGCTCCCTCTGCCTGAAGATGTACTGGAGGCTCTTGTGGTCTGTATAAATATCCACATGAACCCCATATAAATAATGTCTCCAAATCTTCAAGGCATGAATAACTGCGGCCAACTCTAAGTCGTGGGTAGGGTAATTCCTCTCATGCTTCCATAACTGCCGGAAAGCATAGGCTATAACCTTGTCGTCTTTGCATCAAACGCACCTAGCCCGATGCAGTATCACAATAAATCACTTAGCCCTCTAGCCCGCCGGGAAGAGTAAGCTGAGCCGTCGTCAAATTTTCGTTCGATGGCGGAAGCCCTTCTCACAAGCTTACGTCGGCTGGAACTTAGCCGCTACGAGTCGGCCTAGTCATGGTCGCGATATCGAAGCAAACTTCTCCACAAACCTACGATAATAACCTGCCAGCCCTAAGAAACTGCGCACCTCCATCGGAGTAGTAGGTCTCGGCCAAGACTTGACCGCATCAATCTTTGTCGTATCCACCTGAACAATGTCAGCCCCAATAATATGCCCTAAGAATGCCACTGAGGCCAACCAAAACTAACACTTGGAGAACTTGGTGAACAACTGCCGGCTCCGGAGGACCCCAAGTACCGTCCTCAAGTGATCTGCATGCTCCTGCTCTGTACGTGAATAAACCAGGATGTCATCAATGAATACTATAACAAATGTATCCAAAAATGGCTTGAACACCCGGTTCATCAAATCCATAAATACCGCTGGAGCGTTGGTCAAACCGAAAGACATCACCCTGAACTCATAGTGCCCATACCGGGTCCTGAATGCAGTCTTTGGGATATCTGCCTCTCTAACTCGCACCTGATGATAACCAGACCGCAGGTCTATCTTGGAGAAACACCTCGCACCCTGCAACTGGTCAAACAAATCATCAATCCTGGGGAGGGGGTATCTATTCTTGATGGTTACCTTATTCAGCTGCCTGTAATCAACACACATACGCAACATCTCATCCTTCTTCTTCACAAACAAAACTGGCGCTCCCCAGGGAGAAACACTAGGCCTGATAAAGCCTTTTTCCAGCAAATCTTTCAGCTGGTCCTTCAACTCCCTCAACTCGGGTGTCGTCACATGCGGCGGAATAGATATAGGCCGAGTTCCTGGTAACATATCAATACAAAACTCAATCTTCCTTTTAGGAGGGATACCCGGGAGATCGTCTGGGAATACATCTGGAAACTCTCTAACCACCGGAACTGACTGAATAGCTGGCACCTCAGTCTCTGTATCGAATACCCGAACCAGATGATAGATGTACCCTTTCTGCACCATCTTCCTAGCCTTGAGGTAAGAAATAAACCTACCCATCGATGACGCTGTGTTGCCCTTCCACTCGATAATTGGCTCACCAGGAAACTGGAATCGGACCAACCTGTCTCTACAGTCAACGTTGGTGTAACAAGAAGCCAACCAGTCCATACCCATAATGACGTCAAAATCTGTCATCTCCAACTCTATCAAGTCTGCTAGGGTCTGACGACTGTAAATAAACACCGGGCAGTCTTTGTACACCCGCTCAGCTAACACCGAATCACCCACTGGCGTAGCTACCTCAAAAGGCTCTATCGACACCGGCTCTATCCCGATTCTACCCGCAATAAGAGGGGACACATAGGACAAGGTAGAACCTGGATCTATCAAAGCATAAACGTCACCGCATGAAATCAATAATGTACCTGTGACGACGTCCGGGGAAGCCTCCTGATCCTGGCGGCTGGCTAAGGAATATATGTGGTTCTGTGGACCGCTAGAATTGGGACCTCCACCACGACTGCGCGACACTGCGGTCGTGAACACCACGCCTCGGGCGCATAACTCTGAGAAGAACAAGATCCAAGAATCGACCTGTCGGCTGAACCTTACCACCCCCGCCGTCTCTGGTCGGACAATCCCTCTTCATATGGCCCTGCTGGCCACAAGAGAAACAAGCTCCCGAAGCAATACGACACTCGCCCGGTGAGATCTACCGCATCGAACACACCGAGATACGGGTGGTCTCGATCGGTGATAGTCTCTGCCTCCCTAAAACCCCGAAGCCCTGGAGCCCTGACCTGCTCCTGAATGACCCGGTTGATCAACCCTCCTGCCAGAAAACTGAGAAGGGGCACTCTATACCGACTGAAATATGGACCTAGTCTGCTGCTGAGGCTGTCCGCCTTGCAAATTTCCCTGGAACCCTGCTGTCCTGGCCCTCTTGGGCTGGCCTGAGTCTAGCTGATCCTCTCTCTCTCTTTGTCCTCTATCCCCTGCGCATAAGCTTGCATCCTGGCAATATCCATACCGGGCTGAAGGGCCACCCCCAAGCATGCAATAATCATATGACGGTCTAGCCCCATCACATAGCGATGAACTCTGTCTGCCATGTCAGCCATGATGGTGAGCGCATACCTTGCCAATGAGTCAAACTCCAGGATGTACTCTCTGATAGTCCTACCATTCTGTCTCAATGTCAAGAATCTATCCACGCAGGCTCTCCTCATCTCAGGAGGCAAAAAGTGATCTAGGAAGGCCTCTGTGAACTCATCCCAAACAGCTGGAAGAGCATCCTCACCTCTAGACAGCTCCCATGACTCAAACCAGTTCAACGCAATATCACGTAACTGGTAAGAGGCTAGAACAACTGACTCTGTCTCCGAGGCCTTAAGCACTTGCATAGTCCGTTGTAACTGTCGAATAAACTCCTGATGATCTTTCTCAGATCTCGAACCATAGAACTCAGGTGGATGATAACCCAGAAAATCCCGAATCCATAAGCTATCGGCTCAAGGTTAGCTACACTCGCTTCGTATTTGCCCACTGCTATCTTTGGTCAATAACCGGATCTACTCTCTGTAATCTCTATACTCAGCCCCTTGCTGCGGAACTGGAGGCTCAGGTACCAGAACCTTTGAAGCTACTTGTTACACCCCGTAAGTCCAGGACATGTATAAGAGAATGTACGTAAGGAATCAAGACTTGGAAATTAGTACGAAAGGAAGAATTGTTTTTCCGACGGAAAATCTTCCGGACGTCGGAAAGGAAAAATGTTCGTTGTTGAGAATTGGATTCTCAAAATGCATTATTTGAAGAGTATGGAACTTATTAACCTTATGGAAATTTATTTTTACGGATTTGGTCACGTGGGGCCCACCCGAGGAATTTTACGTTTTGTGGGGCCCACGAGGGTTACATAATTTTATGGACGAATGAGAGGGCGACACGTGGCACCCCCACATTTGGTCTTGGATGAATTGGTATTAGGGTAAAATGGTCATTGACCATCTAGGAAGATCAAGTCTTCAAAGCTTGAGATTGTTGACCAAAGTCAACTTGCCACTTGGGCTTGATCCTAGTGAAACTCATCCTAGCCACTCATGTGTTGCAATCTAAACCCTCCATTGTGTTATATATACTAAGCTAGTGCAAGACAAGGTCTTCTAACACTTAGAAAAATTGAGAGAACATTGTGCCAAGAACAATAGCTCTCGGGTTCACCATAGCTTCCACAAGAAAATTTTGTAGTTTTGATCCATTATTCACAAGAATTTAACCCAATGTCCCTAAGGGTATTATAAGGTTATCTCAATAGAAAGATTTCGGAAAAATGACGTTTTCGTATTAGTCGCAAGGCGGAAACTTAAGAAGTTCTTCAACTTTGAAGTTGGAACTTGAAGATGGGTTCTTCATAGGCTTCTAAGGAGTGCTTGGAGCGGATTGGAACATAAGGAAAGGAGCTAAGAATTGCTAAGGCGCGACTTTGAATCTTGGAAATTTTAAGGGCTTATAAAGGTATAAATCTTGTCGTTTTAGAAATTAAAGTTTAATTATATTTGTAGTTATGGATATTAGCAAGCATGAGGTATATTGTATGAAGTTGATAAGTATATTGGCTATTGGAACCCTAATCCGAAGACTAGCATGTTTAGCCTTAAGATTACAATTCAAGTCGATTATTAGTTTAAGTCGTCGCATGTTGTATAAAGAAGGAAATTGTAGTTGTTGAAGTTGTTTATGACTATATAACATGTTAGACCTTAGAACTTGGAATTGGAAAAGGATTGGAAAAGACTTTGAATTGTTGGTTATGTAAGTTGGCCGAGAATGGCTAGTGAGCATTAAACTACTTCGTATGAATTGTGGGGCGGAATTTTACACGTATTGTAAGGCGTGTAATCTCCTTTGTTTGATTGTTGTTTTGAGCCTTAAATGTGGCGTGTTGGTTATTGTATTCGGCCTTGAAAAAGGTGGCAAAGTGAGTAGAAACAAAGGAAGTGCTGCCCGATTTTCCGTAGAATTAGAGACCGTATACTTAGTATTATTCTACGTTAGAAACTAGAATTGATAGTCATGTTGTGACCATTATAGGTTGACACTCCTACGTACGGCGTATTCGGCTTAGCTTGTGGATTTAGCCGAAAAGGTATGTGAACTATCTCCTCTTCTAGCATGATTCCTTAAGATAAAGAAAGTATTTCCTACTCCTTAAATGATCCATTCCTTGGTTGTATTTGGATTGCCTAAAGTAGAATTTGTTCTATGTACTTCCTTGATTGTACTTTGATGTTTAAATTGTAAGTTGTATAATCCATTGCCTTAGTGAAGTTTGGATTCTTAAAGAGTGGAAGTATTTTACTTAAAGTACATGGAGTCTTGAAAAGGAAGTGGTTTCCAAACATTTTGGCTAGTGCCTTAGTTCCAAAACCTAAAGGTCATTATAATGACTTTAGGGGAGTCAAAGGAGTGATTTACTTAATTGTTTTAAAAGAGGAGAAATGACATGATTTAAGAGAAGTAACTTGTTTTAAAGGTGTGAGTTACTTGAGGTTTAAAAGTAGAAGAAACTTGTTTTCTATATATTAAGAGACTCGAAGTATTTTTTAAAGTTAAGAAACTTGATTTGAAAGTTTGTGATACTGTCACGACCCGACCCAGGGCCCGCGACTGGTGCCTTACCCCGGGCACCCTAGTGATACAACATCAGAGAAAATCAGCGGAAATAAAAAAATACACATGAAACAAGATATACAATAATGAAATAAGAAAACAGGCTAACCAAAACGGTTACCTTTCTGAATATATAAATAAAACTTGAACCCGAACAGTTACATCCCTTTTACAAACTCAGCCCACAACATTACTACAGACCTCTACGAATGTTATAACAACAATGACGGGACAGGGCCCCGCCATACACCTGAATGTAAGTACCTACAACGACAGGGGACTATACCAAAGATAAGCCTCCGGAGAAACGGAGCTTCCCAAAACGCTGAACTGTGATTCTAAGAGCGAGGATCGACGACTGGTGTACCTCTACCTGCGGCATGAACGCAGCCCCCCGAAGGATGTCAGTACAACAGGTACCAAGTATGTGAAACTGTAAGGTACAAATATATACATATATAAAACCTTAACATTTTATAAAACCAATTCACAAGTATGTATGCAAACAATGAGTTAAGCTGCGTAGTGCGCATCACAAACAAGAGCAATAATAGGTAAGCGTGAGTCTTTTCTAGGCGCGAATGATCGAAAGCAAGGCCAATCGCCCATAGTATCATTATGCATGCCTAATCTCGGACTCCGCGATCGCATAGGCCACCTAGGCCCGCATGAGGTATTCCGCATTGAGGGTAGCTCTCGCCGGCATCGTCCTGGACTCTCGTAGTCCGCATGGCCACATAGACCGCATGAGGTATTCCTCGCACACTAACCTGGAACTCTCGTAGCTCCGCATAGGTCCCTGGACCCGCATGAGGCATCCCTCGCATCGGGGGGCAGCTTAACCCCCGGTATAACATGTCAAGAGGTGAGTGGTACAATACTCACATAGCGAACATTGTTAAACAACATAAGCACAATAAGAATAACCTCTTTATACAAACGTTACAAGACACTAACACACGTAGCATCATAATATGTCTACTCATCTGTTATACCCCGTAGTTTCAGGGTATGTATGCGAGGACGTACGTACGAGAATACGACATTGAAATTGGAAAGGAAGAACGAGGTGATTTTTCCACGGAAAAGTTTCCGGTTTTTGTGAAGGAAAAAGGTTCGTTAATGGGAATTGGATTCCCAAATTTGGTATTCGGACTTCTTGGAATATTAGAGAATTATGGAATTTTATTTTGGAAATGGTCACGTGGGGCCACGGGAGAAAATTCTACGGTTTTGTGGGAGCCACTTTGTTTTGAGATTTTGGCCATTGTGGATATTTCGGAAGATGAAATATGTTGGGCGTGTAGGAGGCGACATGTGTCACCCCACTAGTTGGCTTGGGCGAATTCCACTTTGTGCCTGGCCTTTGCGTTTAGAGTCGTTTCCGACGAAGCGTTTTACAAGACTCGCGTAGGATAAATTAGGCTATGTCATTTCTAATTTTTGTGGATTTTTCGAGAGGCGAAACACGTTGGACCAACGAGAGGCGACACTTGTCACCCTCTCGTTGATGGATGTCAGCGCAATAGGGCCGATTGGGTTGGCTTATTTTGTCTTGGAGTTGGTAGGATATTTTGTGTGCAAGTTGGCCAAGGACACTTGCCTAAATCCTCACCCTACACTTGCCTTGCACTTGGCACCATCTTGGCCCTTGGTTGGCCATTCCTTGACCTATAAATACCCCTTGTTGAAGAGTTATTTCATCCTAAATTGAGCAATCTTTCTAAGTCTCAAATCCTCCCTCTCCTCTTATTGTTTTCGTCCAAACACACCCTCCCTTTGAGAAGCCCTGGCGAGAGCAACCCCTCTAAAGCTAGCCTAGCGAAACACTACCCCTCCCTTGGTAGAAAAGTTGCCTTCTAGTATTGTTATAATGCCCAATTACCTAGCCCAAATCCCTTAGTCCTTAGTAGAAGTTGTGAAGAACTTCTAAGGTTTTCTTAGACTCTGGGAGCGCACAACTTAGGAGCTAAACCTTGCTCAGTATGACTTTTATCTAGGATATTATTGGGCTTACAGGGTAAATAACCTTATCTTCCTTTTGTAATTAGAGTATATATCTGTAGAAGTATAGGAATAAGTATTAAATACTTAGAAGGATATTGCAGAATAAATTGTTGTTATCACGATGAAGGGCTTAAAGAAGAATAATAGAACTGTACTTACATGGAATGTTTTCTGATGAACTTGAGTAGCTCAGGGTAGGAAGTGCTGCCCAAATGTCCATAGAATAGCGAACCCTCTGTTTAGAGCTTTATCTGATCTGATCTGAGGCGTTGATAGGCGTATTTGGTGATATAGGTCGATACTCTGTGCGCGACATATTCAACTTGGCGGTGGTTTTGCGAGAAGGTATGTGATTCTTCCTATCCTCTTGAGCATGATATTTTAAAGAATATGTATATAGTCGGTAGGCGTCGTGTGTTAAGCGAATAATAATTACGACAATGTCTTGGACTTAAGCTTTGAATAATAATTACGGCAATGTCTTGGACTTAAGCACGAATAATAATTACGGCAATGTCTTGACTTAAGCGAATAAAAAGAATCTGAAGTAGTTCAAAAGAATTAAGAAACCTTTTTTGAAAGAAGAGTAACACTTGGTTTTAAAAGCTTAAGAGTTATACTAGCTTTATGGGAAGTTAGGTATAACGGCTTAAGAGTGATAAAAAGAACGATTTATTGATTTAAGGAAATAAGAGACTTGACTTATTATACTAATATGAATTTTGTTAAAAAGTGTGAAACCTCATTAGTGAGTAAATAGTATTTTTGGTTTTCAAAAGGAATGATGTTTCTGCGTCGAGAATAAATGTCGAACAAACCACAAAGCTAATAAAGGGAAGTATTGTGACTAATAAAGTATTATTAAAACCAGTAGAAACTTCCATCTGCATAGGAGCTAAGATGAGACAAAATGATATTACATTTACTAGATCATGGCTGCTGTAATAAGATTGTTACGAATAATAATAACCTATTCACACTTAGGGTATATGTTTCTCAAATTGTTTTAAAGGATTAAAGCTATGAACTACGAAACCTTTCGAAAATGAGAAACTTGAGTAATTAAAATTAGGCAAACTTAAGCGTTGGGAAAAGAATGTTGTTACTTGATTTTACAAAGAGAAATGTGTTGATTTACTTCAAAAGATAATCACTCATTTTTTTATACTACGGGTATTGTGTGACTTTTGTGAAAGAAACGGATCTTTTAAAAGAGTAATACATAAAGTACTTTGGGGCTAAAAACCCGAACTTGTTAGCATAATGTAGAAAGTACCTTGTGTGAATAACTTGATTGTATTGATTTGTGATAGTCTTGTAATACTTTCTTGTTGACTTGATAAGTAAACATGTTAGGATGCTACGTGAGTTAGTATCTTGTGATGTTTGTGTAGAGGGATTTCCACTTATTATGCTTAGATTGTTTAAGCGATAAAGCGTCATGTTGATATTATATCACTCATGATTCCGGGGGTTAAGCTGCCCTCCGATGCGGGGTAGACTCAGGCGGGTCTAGTGACCTATGATTCGAGAATACCTTATGCAGGTCTGTATGGCCTATGCGGAGCTACGGGAGTTCCAGGTTAGTATCGACCACTTGTGGTCATGCGGTCTTTGTGGCCATGCGGACGGCGAGTCGGGGCGGCTGCCGGAGTATCTACCCTCGATGCGGGAATACCTCATGCGGGCCATTGGGTGGCCCATGCGGGCTACGGAAAGTTCGAGGGCTGAAGCGCGCATTAGATCTGCGGGCGAGTGGCGGCTTTGATCATGTGGATGCAGCGGATCTCATGATCTGATTCTGACGACCTTGTTATGCTGGGGTTTTTAGTAGTCGGCTATGCCTCGTACTTACCGTCACGGTTTTATGATGACTTTGAGGCGTGAGTCACGACTTGACATATTGTTTATTTCTTGTGAGCTGTAGTTTTGGTTATCATACATGTCTCCCGCTTTATATAGACTACTATGATTTCATTCTGATATTTTGATTTCACATACTTGGTACTGTTATCTTGACCTCCTTGAGGTGCGTTCATGCGCGAGTAAAGGTACTCCTCCGTTGATTCCGTTCTTAGGATCACCGTTTGGCGTTGGGAAAGCTCGTTTCTCGGAAGCTTAGCATTTTGGTATGGTCCCTGTCGTTGTAGATATTTGTATTCGGGGTATGGCGGGGCCTGTCCGCCATTGTTGTTTTAAACTCTTAGAAGTGCTGTAGACTGTTGTAAGGTTGGGATGTAGCTATTCATTTTGGGGTACTTACATACATATATGCGAAAGCAACTTTTCCCAGCGTGTCTTATTTATCTTGTTTCATATTTTGGTTGTTTATTTTCCGTGATTTCTCGATGTATGACTACTTGGGTGCGGGTAAGGCACGATCCACGAGCCGGGCAGTCGTGACAAAAGTGGTATCGAGCGATTAATCCTCGGAAAGTGTCTGAACCGTATCTAGTAAGTCTTGATTATCGGTGTGTTGTGCGCACCAATAATCGTGAGGCTATAGGATATTTAGGATTGGTTTCCATTCTTCTCACTCGAGATCGTGCTTTAGAGGCGTGTTATAAGTTGGACCCTCTAACGTATTCCTTTCCTTTACGATTATGCCTCGCCAGAACCTTCGGGCCCGAAGAAGGCAAAGCGTGAAGGAGGCTGAGTAAATCTGAGAGATTTAGAAGCACAGGCCCAATCATCACTGGGTGATGCTTCATGCGAGGAGTTACGAGGCGTCGCCAAGCGGCGAGTTTGGCACGGCGGCGATTCCTCTGCGGCCATGACATCTGGACCTTGATTCCACGACTTGGAAGCGAGAAAATATGGATTGGAAGGAGGCGGCCTGTTACTAGCAAGGACTTGGCGGCCAAAGAGTATTTTATGTACCGGTATACCAAGGATATTGATGCTTATCTAAAGAAGGGTTGTGAGGGAGTAGCTCTTGATCGAGGGCGAGCGGGCTTGCGTTCGGGGATTATGTGCAGCGGGCTGAGAGAGGTAGAGATCGACAGATTAAACAAGATCAGCATAAGAGGGCCCGTTTGGCAGGATCATTTGGTAACTCTCGGCGAACCGCCTCGTGAGATTAGACATGCGCCTCGTGCATGCGAGTGTCCTCGCGAGTTGATTTTCCTCAGTGTTCACAGTGTGGCAGGCGTCATCCCGGGAAATGTCGTCTTTTTACTGGTGCTTGTTTTAGTTGCGGCCGTCGAGCCATATGGCGAGTAATGTTCTATGAGGAAGGATGCAAGTAGGAAGACTCGGCCTACGGTCGATTGTGGATCGGTGGTTGAGAGGAGGGTGTTAGCGAGGAGGCCACCGCGCTCGGTGTGGCGTTGTGGTCGATGTCATCGTGGGAGTGTCGTGCCTGCGGCGGCTTGTTTTGTTTGCGGCGGCGGGGCCATTTGCGAGAAATTGTCCAACGAGTTGGCGGGGATGTAGGGACTCGGCCTCGAGTCGATGGATAGTTCATCACCTTCCCGGTATGCGCAGGCGGGATTGACTAGGCGACCTAGGGAAGTGCGGCGTAGATCTGGTATATCCTTAACCCTTTAGAGATTTATATGTATAGTAAGATGCGAATATCTTAAGTGTTATTTTGGATAGCATTGTGTTAACTGTGATTAGGAAATCATGATTAATTAACCGGGTAAGATTGGGGGACAGAAAGAGTGCGAGCCTTAGAATATTACGTAGAAGACCTTAGAGGCGAGGCCATCTTTGGTAAAAGAATTATTTCATGTTTGACCCTTATCGAAGTGCATAATATCGTGAGATATTTTTATGGGATGAATCACGAGTGTTGTGAAGCGAAGAGGGTGGTTGAGCTTAGAAGACCGCTAGGTTTTAAATGCGTGATTAGTGAGATTGTTCGGATCGGGAGCTAGTGTTTGGCGCGTTCGGGTCGGGTTGAGGCCGTGTTGCGGGTCGACCGCATACTGTTTGGTGATGGGGTCGGTTGTGGTGGTCCCGTTTTGTGTTAGGGTCACGAGGGTGTTAGGCGAGTTTAGTTAACCATTATGCGAGTTCGTGGATGTGTTCGACGATGATCGGGCGGCCAGTCAAGTCTTATCTTTTAGTCAAACCGTGTACTCGGTAGTAAGTTACGAGATGTTTTTTTTTTTTTTTTTTTTTTTCAAGAAGGTTGTAAGGCTACACGGGGTGCCTACCTTCACCTTATGGCTGACAGGGGAGTCCAAGCTACGGCGGTTTCTTTTCTGGAAGAGTTACGAGCAAGGTTAGGAACTCAGGTGAATCTCAGTGTCGCATTCACCCTCGGGCTAGTGGTTGGATTTCGGGATTAGCTGTAAGGACTCTTCGCCTCTTGTTGAGTATGTATTATATAGCTACCATTTCAGTATTCGGGTGTCGCCGTTTGGAGCCTTTTTATAAGCACTAGTGTAAGATTTCCGATCGACTGATTCGATGTAAGCAAGGTGCAGATAGTTGGTTCGTACTTGTTCAGCAGGGCGTGGATAGGGTGGAGCTTATCCAGAAAAGGTTATTGGCAGCTCAGAGTCAGTGGGAAGCAGTACCAGAAACATGGTAAGTGATAAGGAAAAGTTCGAGTGTACGAGAAGGTTACGACGAGTAAGGCAAAGTGACAAAAGTGGTATGGAAAGAAGCGAGCATGTATTACAGGCATAGGTGTGATCATTTCGTTTGTAAAGAGTAGGTGCGAAGGGAGTATCTTTTTAGACCTCTAGTAGGAGCTTTCGTGATAGAGGTGATTCCTCGTGGACTTGGAGATAAGTAGGTGCGTTTGTTGTGTTGTGGCCAGGTGTGGCATGGATGTTTCCGTAAGTATAGCAGTAAGGACTATACTGGCGCCTGTTTGTTTTGATACCTAGAAGGAACATTCGGGACGAATGTTTCTAAGGAGGGGAGAATGTTATACCCCGTAGTTTCAGGGTATGTATGCGAGGACGTACGTACGAGAATACGACATTGACGTTGGACAGGAAGAGCGAGGTGATTTTTCCACGGAAAAGTTTCGGTTTTGTGAAGGAAAAAGGTTCGTTAATGGGAATTGGATTCCCAAATTTGGTATTCGGACTTCTTGGAATATTAGAGAATTATGGAATTTTATTTTGGAAATGGTCACGTGGGGCCACGGGAGAAAATTCTGATTTTTGTAGAACCACTTTGTTTTGAGATTTTGGCCATTGTGGATATTTTGGAAGATGAAATATGTTGGGCGTGTAGGAGGCGACACGTGTCACCCACTAGTTGGCTTGGGCGAATTCCACTTTGTCTGGCCTTTGCGTTTAGAGTCGTTTCAGGCGAAGCGTTTTACAAGACTTCGCGTAGGATAAATTCGGCTATGTCATTTCTAATTTTTGCGGATTTTTCCGAGAGGCGAAACACGTTGGACCAACGAGAGGCGACACTTGTCACCTCTCATTGATGGATGTCACGCGTGATAGGTCAGATTGGGTTGGCTTATTTTGTCTTGGAGTTGGTAGGATATTTTGTGTGCAAGTTGGCCAAGGACACTTGCCTAAATCCTTACCCTACACTTGCCTTGCACTTGGCACCATCTTGGCCCTTGGTTGGCCATTCCTTGACCTATAAATACCCCCCTTGTTGAAGAGTTATTTCATCCTAAATTGAGCAATCTTTCTAAGTCTCAAATCCCTCCTCTCCCTCTTATTGTTTCGTCCAAACACACCCCTCCCTTTGAGAAGCCCTGGCGAGAAACCCCACTCTAAAGCTAGCCTGGAAACACTACCCCACTTGGTAGAAAAGTTGCCTTCTAGTATTGTTATAATGCCCAAATTACCCTAGCCCAAATCCCTTAGTCCTTAGTAGAAGTTGTGAAGAACTTCTAAGGTTTTCTTAGACTCTGGAGCGCACAACTTAGGAGCTAAACCTTGCTCAGTGACTTTTATCTAGGATATTATTGGGCTTACCGAGGGTAAATAACCTTATCTTCCTTTTGTAATTAGAGTATATATCTTGTAGAAGTATAGGAATAAGTATTAAATACTTAGAAGGATATTGCGAGAATAGAATTGAACTATTATCACGATGAAGGGCTTAAAGAAGAATAATAGAAGCTGTACTTACATGGGGTGTTTTCACGATGAACTTGAGTAGCTCACGGGTAGGGAAGTGCTGCCCAAATGTCCATAGAATAGCGAACCCTATGTTTAGAGCTTTATACTGATCTGATCTGAGGCGTTGATAGGCGTGTTGGTGATATAGGTCGATACTCTGCGCGACATATTCAACTTGGCGGTGGTTTTCGAGAAGGTATGTGATTCTTCCTATCCTCTTGAGCATGATATTTTAAAGAATATGTATATAGTACGGTAGGCGTGCGTGTGTTAAGCGAATAATAATTACGGCAATGTCTTGGACTTAAGCTGAATAATAATTACGGCAATGTCTTGGACTTAAGCACGAATAATAATTACGGCAATGTCTTGACTTAAGCGAATAAAAAGAATCGAAGTAGTTCAAAAGAATTAAGAAACCTTTTTTGAAAGAAGAGTAACACTTGGTTTTAAAAGCTTAAGAGTTATACTAGCTTTATGGGAAGTTAGGTATAACGGCAAGAGTGATAAAAAAACGATTTATTGATTTAAGAAATAAGAGACTTGACTTATTATACTAATATGAATTTTGTTAAAAAGTGTGAAACCTCATTAGTGAGTAAATAGTATTTTTGGTTTTCAAAAGGAATGATGTTTCTGCGTCAGAATAAATGTCGAACAAACCACAAAGCTAATAAAGGAAAGTATTGTGACTAATAAAGTATTATTAAAACCGGTAGAAACTTCCATGCATAGGAGCTAAGATGAGACAAAATGATATTACATTTACTAGATCATGGTCTTTGTAATAAGATTATTACGAATAATAATAACCTATTCACACTTAGGGTATATGTTTCTCAAATTGTTTTAAAGGATTAAAGCTATGAACTCTGAAACCTTTGAAAATGAGAAACTTGAGTAATTAAAATTAGGCAAACTTAAGCGTTGGGAAAAGAATGTTGTTACTTGATTTTACAAAGAGAAATGTGTTGATTTACTTCAAAAGATAATCACTCATTTTTATACTACGGGTATTGTGTGACTTTTGTGAAAGAAAGCGGATCTTTTAAAGAGTAATACATAAAGTAATTTGGGGCTAAAACCGAACTTGTTAGCATAATGTAGAAAGTACCTTGTGTGAATAACTTGATTGTATTGATTTGTGATAGTCTTGTAATACTTTCTTGTTGACTTGATAAGTAAACATGTTAGGATGCTACGTGAGTTAGTATCTTGTGATGTTTGTGTAGAGGTTTTCCCTTATTATGCTTAGATTGTTTAAGCGATAAAGCGTCATGTTGATATTATATCACTCATGATTAGGGGTTAAGCTGCCCTCCGTCTGGGGTAGACTCGGCGGGTCTAGTGACCTATGATTCGAGAATACCTTATGCAGTGCAGTATGGCCTATCGCGGAGCTACGGGAGTTCAGGTTAGTATCACGGCCCTTGTGGTCATGCGGTCTTTGTGGCCATGCGGACGGCGAGTCGGGGCGCTGCCGGGAGTAGCTACCCTCGATGCGGGAATACCTCATGCGGGCCATTGGGTGGCCCGTGCGGGCTCTGAAAGTTCGAGGCTGAAGCGCGCATTAGATCTGCGGGCGAGTGGCGGCTTTGATCATGTGAATGATGCAGACGGATCTCATGATCTGATTTACGACCTTGTTGTCTCGGGTTTTTTTAGTAGTCGGCTATGCCCTCGTACTTACCCCGTACGGTTTTATGATGACTTTGAGGGCGTGAGTCCCTGACTTGACATGACTGTTTATTTCTTGTGAACTGTAGTTTTGGTTATCATACATGTCTCCTGCTTTATATAGACTACTATGATTTCATTTACAGTATTTTCAGTTTCACATACTTGGTACCTGTTGTACTGACCTCCTTCGGGGGGCTGCGTTCATGCCGCAGGTAAAGGTACTCCTACTGTTGATTCCCGTTCTTAGGATCACCGTTTCAGCGTTGGGAAAGCTCCGTTTCTCCGGAAGCTTAGCATTTTGGTATGGTCCCCTGTCGTTGTAGATATTTGTATTCAGGGGTATGGCGGGGCCCTGTCCCGCCATTGTTGTTTTAAACTCTTAGAGGTCTGTAGACCTGTTGTAAGGTTGGGATGTAACTGTTCATTTTGGGGTACTTACATACATATATGCGAAGAAACTTTTCCCAGCGTGTCTTATTTATACTGTTTCATATTTTGGTTGTTTTATTTTCCGCTGATTTCTCTGATGTATGACTACTTGGGTGCCCGGGTAAGGCACCAGTCACGGGCCCCGGAACGGGTCGTGACATCATCAAACCATCTTACTATACTTTCCATAAATCAATACAAGTCTTTCATAAACACATAAGTAAACCGTTCCTTCTATCTTCCTTAAGTCGTTATACCTAACTTTCCATAAAGCTAGTATAACACTTAAGCTTTTAAAACCAAGTATTTCTTTTCTTTCAAAAATGATTCATAACTCTTTTGAAATACTTCAAGATTCTTATTTTTTTTAAACTCAAGTCAAAAGAGATCAAAGTAAAACCAAAACAATTTCCATACCTTCTTTTTAAACAAGCCTTAAGACAAAAGCATGCCTTCCTTTTTAAAACCAAGGCACTTTTTCCTTTAAAAGCCAAGTAGCAATATACTTTTTAAACCAAGTGTCTCACTCTTTTAAAAACAAGTAACCTATACCTTTAAATCAAGTTACTTCTCCTTTCCCAAAATCAAGTTGTTTATAAGTCAAGTTATCATTTTAAATCCAATGATAAAACCATTCTTATTTTCGAAATCCAGATAACTTTATTCTTTAAAAGACCACACACCCATTACTCATGAGTGAGGTTTTACAACTTTTTAACATAATTCAAGTCCTTAATATTTCATAACAAGTCACTTAACTTTGGAATCAAGTCAAGGACACAAAAGGAAAATCAAATTCCTTTAAACACACGTGCGTCTATCGCACTAAATATATTTCACAAATATCATGCTAGAAAGGATAGGAAGAGGTTCACATACCTCGCGACGATTATCGACAATTAGCAAAACGCTCCACCGTACTATAACCTTGCTCGCCTTTTCCACCCTCCAAGTAGAATACGCTACTCGTAGTACTTCAACCTATAAAGGCCACAAAACGTCTATCAACCTCTAGATCTCTTCGTAGAATAATTCTAGATGCAAGATTCCTTATTCTATGGAAAATTTGGCAGCACCTCCCCACCCATGACCATAAATCTCCTCCTCTAACGAGGCTGCTGCAAACCAACAATCCCGGGGGTTACACGTCCTAACGGGCGTGTACAATTCTACTCCACAATAATACTACGATCTCGTAAATACAGTCCTATGTAAATACAGTTCAATTCTTATCCATATTCATTCTACATATAGTATACTCAACTATACATTACTACAACATGTAATTTCCAATTACAATAGGGGGATAAAGATCATTACCTCGATAAGCCCAAAATTATCCAAGATTATAAGTCGATCCTGAGCAACGTTTAGCTCCAAATCCTTACGCTCCAACCCGCTCCAAGCAACCCTTAGAAGTTTCTAAACAACTTCTCTTAACACTTCATCTAAGCTATGAAGATTTTTCTAGGGCTTGTTTACGACTATTGGAATAAAGTAGTATTTCCGGGCTCTTATGTTGGGATTTCTTTGGAATACCACAAGGGATTTAGGCTAAAGTATTTGGAATAACAACAATACTTGAAGAATTCTACTCAAGGTGGGGGGGTGTTTGGACGAGAACTCACTAAGGGAGGGAGGGGAATTTTTGCCTTGGAAACTTTCTAATGTGGATGAAATAAAGTCTTGCACACAAGGGGTATTTATAGGGAAAACAATGGCCAAGATCTAGGCAAGTGGATGGTGAAGATTGGGTACATGTGTGTGGGTAGTTGGCCAACCATTTGTTCACCACAAAAATGGGACAAGTGGCCACCACAAAAATGGGCCACTTGTCCACCTAAAAACGTCCCACTTGTCCTTCTCCAATTCGGCCAACATGGCCACACGGGGGTGACACGTGTCGCCCCCCTACTCGTCCAAAATATTTCATCTTCCGAAAATATCCGTAAAGCCAAAAATCCGAAAATAAAGTGGGCCCCACAAAACCGTAAATTTCCTCCCGTGGGCCCCACGTGACCAATTCCGGAAATAAAATTCCATAATTCTTAAATATTCCAAAAAGTCCGAATACCAAATCTGGGAATCCAATTCCCTTTAACGAACATTTTCCTTCACAAAATCAGGAAACTTTTAGTCGAAAAATCACATCTTTCTTCCTTTCCAATTTAAATGTCGTATTCTCGAGCGTCGTCCTCGTATACATACTGCGGAACTACGGGTGTAACATTCTTCCTTAGAAACATTCGTTCGAATGTTCCTTCTAAGTCTCAAGCACACGCGTCTTGGGTATAGTCTTCCCTACTATGCTTACGAAACCATTTATGCCACACATGGCCATAATACAACATACTCAAAAACGCACATCCAAGCCGAAGAATCATCTCTAAAGCGTATATCAATACCATTAGCTCCACCCATGGTCTAAAGGATACTTCTTCACATCTTAGCCTCTTTTCTTACTCGTCGTACCTTCCTCGTACACTCGAACTCTTCCTACTTATCGTACCACATTTACATTGCTTGATTTCCAAAATCTCGGTTACTATCTCTAACTTGGTCATCATTAGCGGGAACACTCTGGATGGATCTCAGATACTCTTTGAAACATAGCAACACAGGAGCCGGACGTCTTGTCTCCTAAGTCGGACGGCAGTGCTAACTTATAGGCAACCTGGCCTATTCTACAACGATCTGAAAATGCCCAAAGTACCTCGCGCTAAGTTTCCCTTGCTTTCCAAATCTCGTCACACCCTTTCCGGGGTGGTACCTTCAAGAAGACCCGTCGGCACTGAACTCCAAGTGTCGATGTCGATACCGCGACTCGCGTTGACTCGAGATGCTAAAACCTTTTACGGATAAGCGCACCTACCCACGTCCTGCTGAATCAAGTAGGGACCAATTATCTGAACCTTACCAACATCGAACCAATCGACCGCCAACCTACACTCCCGCCCATACAAGGCTTCATAAGGCACCATCCGAATACTGAAATGGTAGCTATATAATACTCACTCAACAAGAGGCAAATAATCCTCACAGCTACCCCTGAAATCAAAACCAGGCGTAACCTATCCTCAAATGTCTGGATAAAATCGTTGTTCATCCGTCGGCGAGGTGAATGCAATCTGAGACTCACTGAGTTCCTAACCCGCTGGTAAGACCTCCGAAAAATAGCCATAAACTGGGCTCCACTGCCTGCGATAAGATAAAAGTAGGAACTCCGTGCAGCCTTACCACCTTCCTGATATACAACATCTCGCATAACCTTCCGTCGAGTAAACAGTCCTGACTAAAAGACAAGATGGGCTGACCCCATCGGCCCTACTACTGATCGAACGCATCCACAAATTCGTACGATGGTTAGCTAACTTGGGCTTAACACCCTCGTGACCCTATCATCTAGCGGGACCACCTCAACTGACCCCACCACATTCTGGGCTGCGGGTTGACTCACGATATGGCCTCAACCCGACCCACTTCGTACTAAACTCTCGTTCCCCGATCCGGAACAATCTTACCAATTCACGTCATGAAAGCTACCACTTCCATCTCACACTACCCATGGAATTATCCAACAATATATATCACGCATACCAAGTACTTCGACAAAGCCAACCGTAAAATCATCCACTCAAGACGGCCTTGCATCGAGTCCCAATTATAAATTCTAAGGCTCCCTATTTTCGTCCCCAGACTTACCCTTTCAACTACCCATGTTTTCTAATCCACGCCTAACACAATGCTATCCGTACATAGCACTCCACATGTATCCACCATAACGACTTAGACCAGTCTCTTAAGGGCTGACGATATCTCTGTAACTACTGCCTCACTTTCCCTTTGTCGCTCTAATCAGATCACCTTTCGGTGGGCGTAACTCTGACGATGATGAACCCCAGCGATCCCGAAGGCTGAGTCGTAACATCCGCGCCACCTCTGTTCGGACAATTTCTCGCAAAAATGGCCCTGCTGGCCGCAAGCCTAACAAGCTATCTAAGTAGTACGACACTCCCCATAAGAACACCTACCACAACGGCCATACCGAGGTGGGGGCGGCCTCCTCTGGCTAACACCCCTTCCTCTCCGACCCACTGAATCCGCAACTGACTTGGTAGGCTGAGTCCTCCTACTTGCATCCCTCCTACTAGGACATCCTCTCCTCACATGGCCCTGACGGCCGCAGGTAAAACAAGCACTAGCAAAAAGACGACATTCCCCGGGATGACGCCTGTTACATCGTGAACACTGAGGGAAAACTGAATCTGGCTGGCTAGAACCTAAGCAAATCTGTGAACCAGAAACCCTGGAGTTCTGACCAACTCCTAAATACCCCGAACGTCCTGAAGTCCGTGGAGGACCACTATGTACTGGCGGAGGCGCATAACCAGTCTGCTGCTGAGAAGGTCCGCCTCGAAAGTTACCAAAAGACCCTGCTGTTCTGGCCCTCTTCTGCTGATCTTGGTTAATCCGTCGATCTCTACGTTCCTCAGTCTGCTGCGCGTAAGCCTGTATGCGGGCAATGTCCATGTCTGACTGAAGAGCTACTCTTGTACAACTCTCTGCTAGATAATCGTCATGTCCTGTGACATATCGGTGCACTTTATCCTCCATATCTGCCACTAACGCGGGGACATAATGAGCCAATAAGTCAAACTCTATACTGTATTCCCGAACCGTCCGCCCGTTCTACCTCAACATCATAAATCTATCTGCCCGAGCTCTCCTCATCTGCGAGGGTAAGAAGTGTGTAAGAAATGCCTTTGAGGTCTTGATCACTTTCATAATCCGCTGTGACTGTCGAATAACTCCTAATGATCTTTCTCAGTTCTCCATCCATAGGACTCGGGTGGACTGCAACTCAAGAAGTCCCGAAGTCTCACAACTATCGGATCTAGGGTGAACTCACGATGCTGCCGGAACCACGGCTCTCGTCCTCATTCCCACCACGGACTAGCTAATGGCGGGCCGTCTCCTTGTAACTCATATCCTTTGTTCTGGCCGTGGGACTAGAGGCTCGGTATCGTGGTCTCGGTAGCTCGCTCTAAACTCTCACAGGGCTAGGGCGTGCGAGAACTCCCGAATGAAGCAATCTCGGATAATGGTGGATAAGTGCCACAGTAACCCTCTGTACTCTACTCGTGACTCCTCTGCCTTGCCGCCATCAGCTCTGGTTGCCTTGCGTAGAGGCATAGCGGGTGAAAATAATACGTCGGAGAGTCCAACTTATAACACGACTCTAAGGCACGATCTCGAGTGAGAAGAATGGAAACCAATCCTAAATATCCTGCGACCTCACGATTATAGGTGTGGTGCACAACACCGATAATCAAGGCGTACTAGATCGATGCGTAGACACTACGAGGATTAAGCGCTCACGATACCACTTTTGTCACGACCCGACCCCGGGCACCCTAGTGATACAACATCAGAGAAAATCAGCGAAAATAAAAAACATACATATGAAACAAGATATACAATAATGAAATAAGAAAACAGGCTAACCAAAACGGTTACCTTTCTGAATATATAAATAAAACTTGAACCGACGATTACATCCCTTTTACAAACTCGCCACAGCAAGATTACTCTGGACCTGCACGAATGTTATAACAACAATGACGGGACGGGCCGCCATACCACGAATGTAAGTACTACAAAGACAGTACTATACGAAAGATAAGCCTCGGAGAAGCGGAGCATCCCAAAATGAATTGTGATCCTAAGGCGAGGATCGGCGATGGTGTACCTCTACTGCGGCATGACGCGGCCCGAAGGAGGTCGATCTGGCAATTGCCAAGTATGTGAAACTGTAAGGTACAAATATAGACATATATAAAACCTTAACATTTTATAAAACCAATTCACAAGTATGTATGAAAACAACCGCGTTAACTGCACATAGTGCCACATCACAAACAAGAGCAATAATAGGTAAATGCGAGTCTTTTCTAGGCGCGAATGATCGAAGGAAGGCCAATCGCCCATAGTATCATTATGCATGCCTAATCTCGGACTCCGCGATCCGCATAGGTCACCTTGGCCCGCGTAGGTATTCCCGCATCGGGTAGCTACTCGCCGGCATCGCCACGGACTCGTAGTCCGCATGGCCACATAGACCGCATGAGGTATTCCTCACACACTAACCTGAAACTCTCGTAGCTCCGCATAGGTCCCCTGGACCCGCATGAGGCATCCCTCGCATCGGGGGGCAGCTTAACCCCCGATATAACATGTCAAGAGGTGAGTGATATAATACTAACATAACGGCTTATCGTTAAACACCATAAGCACAATAAGAATAACCTCTTTATACAAACGTTACAAGACACTAACACACGTAGCATCATAATATGTCTACTCATCAAACCATCTTACTATACTATCCAGAAATCAATACAAGTCTTTCATAAACACATAAGTAAACCGTTCCTTCTATCTTTCTTAAGTCGTTATACCTAACTTTCCATAAAGCTAGTATAACACTTAAGCTTTTAAAACCAAGTATTTCTTTTCTTTCAAAAATGATTCATAACTCTTTTGAAATACTTCAAGATTCTTATTTTTTTTAAACTCAAGTCAAAAGAGATCAAAGTAAAACCAAAACAATTTCCATACCTTCTTTTTAAATCAGCCTTAAGACAAAAGCATGCCTTCCTTTTTAAAACCAAGGCACTTTTTCCTTTAAAAGCCAAGTAGCAATATACTTTTTAAACCAAGTGTCTCACTCTTTTAAAAACAAGTAACCTATACCTTTAAATCAAGTTACTTCTCCTTTCCCAAAATCAAGTTGTTTATAAGTCAAGTTATCATTTTAAATCCAATGATAAAACCATTATTATTTTCGAAATCCAGATAACTTTATTCTTTAAAAGACCACACACCCATTACTCATGAGTGAGGTTTTACAACTTTTTAACATAATTCAAGTCCTTAATATTTCATAACAAGTCACTTAACTTTGGAATCAAGTCAAGGACACAAAAGGAAAATCAAATCCCTTTAAACACACGTGCGTCTATCGCACTAAATATATTTCACAAATATCATGCTAGAAAGGATAGGAAGAGGTTCACATACCTCGCGACGATTATCGACAATTAGCAAAACGCTCCACCGTACTATAACCTTGCTCGCCTTTTCCACCCTCCAAGTAGAATACGCTACTCGTAGTACTTCAACCTATAAAGGCCACAAAACGCCTATCAACCTTTAGATCTCTTCGTAGAATAATTCTAGATACAAGATTCCTTATTCTACGGAAAATTTGGCGGACCTCCCCCACATGACCACATAAATCTCCTCTCTAACGAGGCTGCAGCAAACCAACAATCCCGGGGGTTACACGTCTAACCGTGCGTGTACAATTCTACTCCACAATAATACTACGATCTATTGTAAATACGATCTATGTAAATCTGATTCAATTCTTATCCATATTCATTCTACATATAGTATACTCAACTATAGATTACTACAACATGTAATTTCCAATTAAAATAGGGGGATAAAGATCATTACCTCGATAAGCCCAAAATTATCCAAGATTATAAGTCGATCCTGAGCAACGTTTAGCTCCAAATCCTTACTGTCACGACCCGACCTCGGGCCCGTGACTGGTGCCTTACCCCGGGCACCCTAGTGATACAATCATCAGAGAAAATCAGCGGAAATAAAAACCTTAAGCATGAAACAATACATAAAATAAGCAACAAGCTAACCAAAATGGTTACCTTCCTGTATATATAAATACCAACACGAACAGTTAAATCCCTTACAAACCCTGCCCACAACAGTACTACAGACCTCTAAGAATGTAACTACAACTATGACGGGACAGGGCCCCGTCATACCCCTGAATGTACAAGTACCTACTATGACAGGGGACTATACCAAAGATAAGCCTCCGGAGAAACGGAGCTTCCCAAAACGCTGAACTGTTATCCTATGAGCGAGGATCAACAACCGTGTACCTACTGCGGCATGAGCGCGGCCCCGATGGAGGTCGATGCAAGTACCAAGTATGTGAAACTGAAAATACTGTAAATGAAATCATAATAGTCTATATAAAGAAGGAGACATGTATGATAACCAAACTACAGTACACAACATATAAGCAGTCAGGTCTAGTCGGGGACTCACGCCCTCAAGTCATCACTCATGCCCGTGGAATTCCTTCCTCACTGCCGGCAGTCTATGACATAAATCATACTCATGTGACGCGCCCGTGGCATCCTACCTCATTGTCGGCGTACACATATACAATACATATATATATACCTCCTGCCCGTGGAATCCTCCATCACTGCCGGCAGCCGTAGGTGTAACATATAACCAGGTGACACGCGGTGACATCTACCTCACCGGCGTACACATATATAACATATATATATATATATATAATACGCGGCCGCATGTCCCGGAATCCCTCATCGGTGTTGTTACACCTCGTATTTACAGGACATGCTTTAAGAACGTACGTAAGAACTCGCAAGTGTTAAGATTTGAGACTTGTAAAAAAAAAATTATCGGAATTGTGAAATTATCGGAAAACGTAATATTGTGACGAATGGGAGGGCGACACGTGTCACCCCCACCTTATGGTGCCTTGGACGAATTGTAGCATGGGCACAAGGTTCATTTGACCCTTGTTAGGAAGACAAGTCTTGCTAATAGAGAGCTTGACAAAATTGACTAAGTCAAAGGGTCCAAAGTCTTGATATTTAATAAGACTTCATCCAAACCACCCATTTGTTTACATCTTGACCCTCCATGTCCCTATATAATACTACTAGTAGTGAGACAAGCCTAACACTTAGCCAAATTTACACAAAAATTGGATGAACAAGAGCATGTTGCTCTCGGGTTCACTCCCTCTCCACATGGAAAAAATTTGTTTGTTGTCCAATAATTTTCCCACTTTAAACCAAGGTTCCTAAGTGTATCGTAAGCATATCTCAATAGAAAAATCTCAGAAAAAGATAGTTTTCGGGTTAGTCGCAAAGCGAAAACCTAGTTGTCTTCTAGGTTTTGTTTGGAAGTTTGGAGGAACCTTGCTGGTATTGTTCTAAGGGTCTCAAGTAGCGGATTGAAGTGTCTTGAATAGGCTCTAAGTTGCTAAGGAGCGACTTCGGATTTGGAGTTGGATTAAGATTCGTTGAGGTATAATCTTGTCTCTTAAAAGTGTCACAAGATTATTTATATTGTTGTTAGCTTTACATGTTGCTAGCATGAAGTATCTGTGTTGAAGTTATAAGTTTTATGGATTGCTTGTAGCCTTAGAATCCGAAATGTAATGCAAGCCATGTGAAGTTGGATTACAAATTGGTCGTTATTAGAATCGTCGCATGTTAATTACTTGGAGATTATGGTAGTTATAATCAATTGCGACTTGATATCATGTTAGGCTAATAACTTGGATTGAAATGGAAATTGGATAAGAATTGATGTTGTAGTACTTCAAGTTAGCCGAATTGGCCTAGTAAGTTGTATTAATTTGATATCGTTTGTGGGGCGGAATTTTACACGTCTAGTAGGCGTGTAATCCCCTATTGTTAATTGCTTTGATTGGGCCTTAAATGTGGCGTGTTTGGTTATTGTATTCGGCCTTGAAAAAGGTGGCAAAGTAAGTAGAAACAAAGGAGGTGCTGTCCGATTTTCCGTAGAATTTAGTGACTTAGGCACTTGGAATATTCTACGTTTGAAGTAGGAGGTTAATGGACGTATTGTGACCATTATAGGTTGAAGTACTAAGAATAGCGTATCCTACTTGGAGGGTGGAATAGCTATCAAGGTTGAAGTACTTTGGAGCATTTTGCTACTTGTCGATAATCGTCGCGAGGTATGTGAACCTCTTTCTTCCTTTGGCATGATTCTATGTATGGAATATACCTGTGGTATCATTTCATGTTTCCTTCTACTCTTAGAAGTTAAGAGGTAGTTGTGTGATTTACTCTATGTAGAACTTTTCCTATCTTTTGAGCATGACTAGTTGCACGTATGTAGTGCGGTGAGCGTCTGACACCTTGATATCCTTTAATAGTTTTATGAATAGCCAAGTCGGGTGAGTTAGGAGATTAACTCACTTTGAAAGTATTAAGGATGTCTAATGTTTTTATAAGTTAAGGGACTTGAAGAGTTTTGAAGTATGTGATACTTGTTCCGTTTTAAACGTATAAGTCCCTTGGATAGGAAATTGTATTTTGGCTAAGGTATAAAGTGAATATAACGGCTTTATGGGAAGTTGGTTATATTTGCTTTATGGAAAGATAAATGACTCGTTTTTAATGAAAAGGCAACTTGAATTTTAAGGCATCAATTGCCTAAGGTTTTATAATAAAAGGAGTCACTTGAGTTCTAAAGGTTAAGAGACTAATTGTATTTTTGAAAGTTAAGAGAATTGATTTGAAAGTATATAATACTCGGTTTCAAAAAGTAGAAGTCTCTTGGTTATAAAAGGAATGAGTTGGTCTAAAACCATAAAGGGTTATAACGGCTTTATGGAAAGTTGGTTATAACGGCTTTATGGAAGGTTAAGAGAATGGTTTTCTCTAATAATGTAAGCGAAGAATTGGTTTGAAATGAAGAAGGGCAACTGTCTTAATGGTATAAATCGTTTAATGTTTTGAGGAAGAAGTCACATGATTTAGAAGCCGGTAAATTGTATTTCTAAGAAGGTATTGTGACTTGTCTTGAAGGTAGTATGACTTGATACTATGGTTGTTAGTATCTTGGAAGTTTTATTTGAAAAAGGGACTTTCTAAAAGAGTAGGAGTACGTAGTACTTGGGGTTTAATTCCCGGATTTTTAATGTGTAAAACGAAAGTACCATGAGTTTATAAAGATGGAAGTCTAAAGGTTTAATGAACTTGCCTAGGTTTGCTTGTGATAGCTTTGAGTGCAAGTATTATATGTCTACGTTGTCGTGTCTCTCAGTTGGAGGGCCATTTGTTTTGTAAGTTTACTTGGGCGTCTGAAGCGGTGATGTGGGATTCCACGGGTATGCTTTCGTTTTGATTGATCCTTGGACATGCTTATACGATGTGGGATTCCGGGGCATGTGACCAGGATGCGGGTTAGATGCCCGGACATTTTATTGGACGTCTGCGGCGATGTGGGGGATTCCAGGTATGCTTCCATTGTGATTGATCTTGGCCATGCTTATCGATGAGGATCACGGGGCTTGCGGCGAGGATGCGGGTTAGATGCGCGCGTTTTATTACTCCATGGTCATGCTTATACGATGTGGGATTAGGGCATGCGACCGTGTTATATTTTACTCCATGGGCTAGCTCCCATGAAGACATGTACCAGCGATGAGGATTAGGGGCATGTTATATTATTACTCCATGGGCTAGCTGCCCGTGAAGACCTGCGCTACGATGAGGATGCCGAGGCACGTTATGGCCATGCTTATACGATGTGGGATTAGGGGCATGCGGCGCGATATATATATATATATATATATATATTTGTATATGTCTGGCAAGCGGTGAGGTGGGATGCCACGGCGCGTCACATGGTTATATTTTACATTTATAGTATGCCGGTGATGTAGGATTCCAGGCGGGGAGATATATATATATGTGTTGTATATGTATGCAGAAGCGGTGAGGTGGGATGCCAGGCGCGTCACGTGGTTATATTTTACATTTATAGTCGTCCGGATGATGTGGATTCCACGGGCGGAGAGATATATATGTGTTGTGTATGTACGCTGAAGCGGTGAGATGCGATGCCCGCGCGTCACATGGTTATATTTTACATTTATAGGCATTGGGTGATGTGGGATTCCACAGGCGGGAGATATATATGTGTTGTGTATGTACGCGGCGGTGAGGTGGGATGCCACAGGCGCGTCACATGGTTATATTTTACATTTATAGTATTGTTGGATGATGGGGATTCCACGCACGCGCTTTGATATTTGTGTGACTTGGTTGCGTCGGATCGGGCGGGTAGTAAAGGCGCCCCTCCTTAAAGGGCCGGATTATACTTATGAAAGATAAGTAAGTTATACGGTAATGAACTTAATGATTTTTCCTAATCATGTCCTTAAGATTGTGACTATAACTTTTATTATAAATGGGAAAAGATAATAAGGTATGATTAAGTTCATAAGTGGTAATGACACGGCAGGATCTGGTATGTATTTTTTTTATACTTGTCTCTGTCATTCTTTTGTCTGATTATGATCACATTTCTTGTCGTTATTTACATTCCATATTAAATTTTTGTTATCGACCCGCCGAAGTGCGTTCATGCCGCAGTTTTAGGTACCAGGTGGTGATCCTTGCTCTTAGGATCTCGGTTCGATTTGAGAAAAGCTCCATTTGCTCGGAGGCTTATCTCTTGATGCAGTTTTCCACGAGGTTGTAGATTTATGTTATTGAGGTATGGCGGGGCCACTGTCACATACGATTGTTATGTTAAAAACTCTTAGAAGTGCTGTAGTTACATATTGTGGAGTGCATTTGTAAAGGAAAGGAAGCTTGCCGTTTATGTATTTACTATCGGGGAGGTAGCCTTATCGGCTAACTGTTGATTTTGTCTTTGATGATTTATTTATAAGTTTCATGTATGTTCGCTGATTATCTACGATGTATACGGTAAGGGTGCGGGTAGGGCACGATCGTGAGCTTCGAGTCGGTCGTGACAAAAGTGGTATCAGAGCAGTTAGTCCTCGGAAAGTGTCTACAGACCGTGTCTAGTAGAGTCTTGATTATCGGTGTGTTGTGCACCACATCTATAATCAGGAGGCTGCAGGACATTTAGGATTGGTTTCCATTCTTCTCACTCTGAGATCGTGCGATAGAGCTGTGTTGTTAGGGTCGTCTCTCCCTAACGAGTTATGTTTATTGCACTCTGAGAAAGCGTGATGACCGGGAAGGACTATGTGGATTGCGTATCCAGGTTGGTAATGATATAGTATAGTTGGTAATGTGACATACATCTATACGAAGTTATGTATGAGGGTCATTTATGGGTTGCCTAGAATGGTTTTAGATTCACCAAGAGTGGTAAAGACTAACTAGATATCGGGAAGGTATGGAATAGATAATGAATTTTCGCCAAGGTCTTGTGTTTTATTTTGAGATTATTGGGAAAGGATGAGCTGTCTGATAGGGTAGTGAACCCTTAAGACGCCATGTTAAGGAACTTAACGGAATGTCATGTTAATAGATTAAGCTGCGTAGTAGGCTTAAGAGAATTGTACGGATGAGGTCCGTATAGAGTAAGTTATGGTTGTTGTGATCAACGACACGATTATGGTATTATGAGAAGTTTTTGTACCCGTTCTGGGAGGCGATAAGATAGGCTTGGAGCATGGAAATTGCGAGCCTAAGAATGTTGAAGACCGCTGAGACCTTAGATGTACAAGGTCTTCTCGGGTAGAAAGATTTATTATAGACCAAGAATAAGAGTTAAGTGCGGTGGAAGGTCGGGGTGAGCACCTGTTGCGGGTCTCCCCATGGCCTGGAATGGAGTGGGATCATTTGGTAGTAGTTCCGCTCGTGGCGAAGTCACGCGGTGCAAGGCCCGTATGTCTAGTTAATTGTTTTACGGGTTCGTGGACGCGTTCCACCGGAACCAGGTCGTGGGAGTCTGAAATGGCCTTATGTTATTTAAAAGAGTGACTCCAAAAGATTGGAGGCCAACATCGGTATGGAAGTTATGTATACTAGTATGAGTTGGAAATACGGAAAGAGTGCGACCAGTAAGAAAGATAACAACCAAGTGTAAAGGAATAGAGCCTGAATCCATAAGAACCTTTCGAGGTAACTACACCCGTGAGTGTGTGGGGTGGTAGCTGAGCGGGGATATGAGGTTTTCCCGGTGATGATACTGTCGTCAGACCCTAGTAGACCTAGTAGAGAGGATTATGACAGACTTGGAGGTCATTATAAGTATGGGCTAGTTGGCTTCGTGAGTGCCAAGGTTGACATCTTAGTATAAATATTGTTATGTGGCCATGGGTGGCATATGTTGTAAGAAGGGTGTAGTATAAGAAGACTATGTCGCGCTTTAATTAGATTGGACTCCGAAAGAACATTCGAGGATGAATGTTTCTAAGGGGGGAAGAATGTCTTCCTTTTTAAAACCAAGGCACTTTTTCCTTTAAAAGCCAAGTAGCAATATACTTTTTAAACCAAGTGTCTCACTCTTTTAAAAACAAGTAACCTATACCTTTAAATCAAGTTACTTCTCCTTTCCCAAAATCAAGTTGTTTATAAGTCAAGTTATCATTTTAAATCAGGAGTTAGAGAGAAGTTTCTCTCACTAAGAAAACGCTCTCAACGTTTCCCCTTAGTTGCTCCTTCGGTTTTTTCCTCTTCTTCCCCCCCTTAAGATTTTCGTTTGTTTCACAATGGTTTAATTGTTATTGTTCACAATATGAAGAAGTCTAAACGTTACACACGTTCTAGCAATGATTCAGGAGGTTCAGGCAGTTCGGCTAAAGCTAGAACAAGGAAGAAAAAAGAGTGGCGGCGATCCACAATTGCAGGAAAATCTTATTCGCGATCTCGGACCATACGTGTTGGTTCATGTCACGCCAGACTCGCGCTTTCCATTAGAAAATGTAGTAGACTATTCTATGCTACAAAGGATACATAAATGGGGCAAAAATATAGAAATTGAAAGCTTGGATATAAGTGAATTTGAAGGCAGAACTTCCGGCAGACAGGGTCTTTTAACGATAGCCATTGACACCCCTAATGCTACTATGGTGGTCGATCATTCCACGGGCCAATTAGTGGATAACGGGATCATTTTGGAAGAACAGGACAGTCACTCAAGCATTAGTACCCCGACACTACCTGCTAATTCACTCAGGTTAGCCGGAAAAGGGTTAAAATCTGGGCCAGATATTGCAGTTGGTGAAACAAGGCACGATGGCATACTCGGGTCAAAACCGGGTCAGGGCGTGGGTCAGAAGTTCATGGCGGGTCGGGCAGGTGTCCATGGGTCCAAGAGTAATCACGTCTTGTTTTATTCAAAGTCAGCTGATAGCATTGAAGGTACTCCTATCCCCAAGAAGTTTAACGCGGGTGTCAAGAGAACAAACTTTAATGCCCCGGGAAACGATGTGACTCCTCCTATTCCGGGTCGGGGCTTGGGTCAGAAGGATAAGGCGGGTCAGGAGGATAACAAAGAAACAAGGAATATGCACTCTATGTAAGGATCAAGGTCAGACGTGGGATACGAAGGGGTTTCTATCCCCAAGGTTTCTAACATTATTATTGAAGGTGCCGAGGCGTCACACATTAATGTTGCGGGTATCAACGATTCACTCATAAGCACGGGTTTTTATGATGGTCTGATTTCCAAGACGGGTCAAGGGGATAACCAAGGGACATTGACTATTCCCGTTATACAAGGAGCCAAGTCAGTTGTGAGAAACAAAGCTAATTCTATTTCCAAGGAGCCTAGGAACTCCATGGCCATTAATAACGGGAGGCGAAGTGCATCACCTGACCCGTTCGGGGCGTGGTGGTGCCTTCAGGGGCACCCAAGTAGTCATACATCAGAGAAATCAGCGGAAATATAAAATAAGACATGAAACGATTTATAAAATAAGACACGATTTATGTGAGAAAACACCGCCTTTCGGCGTATATATATAATCATAGTTAGCGATTACATCCGACATTGCATGACTACAGACCTCTAAGGAAATATACAACTATGGCGGGACGGGGCCCGCCATACCACTGCATACAAAACTATCTACAACAGGAGATCATACCAAAAGTAGAGCCTCGGAAGAGATGGAGCTCAGACACCAACGTAGAGATCCTAAGAATGCGGATCTAGCACTGCTTTTACCACTGCGGCATGAACGCAGCCCAAGGAGAGTCGATACAACAGTACTAAGTATGCGAAATCAGTAAAGTACTTAAATGCAACATATCTTTTTAAAACCGGTTTACAAATATGTATGAAACAACGAGAAACGCGCATAGTGCCACATCACAAACAAACAATAGGTAAGCGTAATGAGTCTTGTCTAGGCTGCGAATGATCGAAAGCAGGCCACTCGCCCCATCATTCTGCAAGCCTAATCTGACTCGAGTCCGCATAGGCCACCACTCGTGGGCCCGCGTGAGGTATAACCCGCGTCGAGGTAGCTACTCCTCGGCATCGCCTGGACTCGCGTCCGCATGGCCACAGACGCATGAGGTATAACCCGCATACTAACACGGAACTCTCGTAGCTCCGCATAGGCCCCCTGGACCGCGTGAGGTATTCTCGAATCATGGTCCTGGATCGCTGAGTCTACCCGCATCGGAGGCGACTTAACCCGGTATCATCTCAAGAGGTGAGTGATAGTATACTAACATAACAACTTATCTTTAAACAACATAAGCACAACAAGGATACTCACCTATACAAGCGTTACAAGATACTAACACACATAGCATCATATCATGTCCATTTATCAAACCATCTTTATTATTCTTTTCACAATACAAGTCTATTATAAACACATAGGCAAACTTGTTTCTTTTATAAATCTTAAGTGGTTATACTTACTTCCCATAAAGCTAGTATAACTCTTAAGCTTCGCTTTAAAACCAATTAGTTCTCTTACATTAATATGATTGATAGTCTTTTGAAATGTTTTGGTTCTTTATTATTCAGCTTAAGCCGTGAGGCATTCTTAGTAAGTATTATTCAGGCTTAAGCGTGAGGCATTCGTAAGTATTATCGAGATTAAGTCAAAGACATTGCCGTAGTTATATTGTAAAATATCATGCTTTAGGAAGAATCACATACCTTCTCGTGAAAACCACCGAGTTGAATATGTCGTGTGAGAGAGTCGACTATAATAGTCACAGATATCTATTAAAGACTACTCGAAGGTCATTCTAAGCAGGGGTTCATAATTCTACGGTAAGTCGGCAGCACTTCCTACCGGTGAGCTATATAAGTCTCTTGTAGCAGTCCTATGTAATCTGATTTGATTATTCTTCTTTAAACCCTTCTAAGTGATTAACACTTCAATTCTATTACGTGATATACTTCTAAGTATTTATACATATTCTTATACTATAACGATAAGTATTCTCTAATTCAAAAGAGGTTAGGATTATTACCTCGGTAAGCCCAATAATATCCTAGAAAAGTCGCGCTGAGCAAGGTTTTGCTCTAAGTTGTATGCTCCAAGAACCTTAGAAGTTCTTCACAACTTCTACTAAGTACTAAGGTATTTGGGCTAGGGTATTTTGGGCATTATAACGATACAAGAAGGTAACTTTTCTACCAAGGGAGGGGGGGTAGATTTTTTGCTAGGCTAGGGGGGTATTAGTAGAGGCCTTCACAAGGGGAGGAGGAGTGTTGGACGAAAAGAGCTACAAAGGGAGAGGAGAGGATTTTCAAGACTTGGAAAGCTTTGTGGATGAAGAACTCTTCATCTTAAGGGGGGTATTTATAGGTCAAGAAGTGGCCAACCAATGGCCAAGATTTAGACAAGTGCAAGGCAAGTGTAGGGTGAGGATTAACTATACACAAATATCCTACCAACTCCTTGACTTTGAGAAAGGCACCAAAAACGTGCCAATCCCATTCAATTCGTCCCATGGGCGATTCAAGTCCACGATTGGAGGTGCAGTGTCGCCCTCCCTTTGGTCCAAAATGTTTCGTCTCTCGGAAAAATCCGCAAAAATAAGAAATGGCATAGCCGGAATTTACTCTACGAAAGCTGTGGAAACGTTTCGTCGGAAAACGATTCTTTTAGTGAGTTGTGTACAAAATAAAGCGTCGAAGGCTTATCTTTAAGGCAAGACTTTCGTCGTATTCCCTTACGTACATACTGCGGAAATCGAGGTATAACATTCTCCTCGCTTAGAAACATTCGTCGAATGTTCCTTCCCAAACGATTATCGAAGAAGCTTAAGCGATTGTAAATGCCACACGGCCACGCGAGCAACACATAGGCGAAGCGATAACGAAAATTTACAAGTAGGAAAGTGAATTTACGGAGGTGTGGGGAATAGGTGAGGATACTTCGCCTCATGTCCTCTCGGCTTCCATGTCATCTCCTCCCGAGCTCGTTCGCGCAAGACTTTGTGGAAGCCACGTCGCCGTCAGACGCCTAACTCGACGATCGACTATCGCTATGGGAATCTCTCATCGATAACCCCCGGTCACTGGACATCGTCAATCGGGTGTACCACTAGATGGATCCGATACATCTCCTCGGCATAGATACGTGAAAAACCGGATGC
The DNA here is from genome assembly GCA_029844215.1 of Przewalskia tangutica. NCBI lineage: Eukaryota > Viridiplantae > Streptophyta > Magnoliopsida > Solanales > Solanaceae > Przewalskia > Przewalskia tangutica. The sequence continues at coordinate 76,647,851 of CM056727.1, forward strand.
CTTGCCTCCGGATCGGACGGCGGATCCAACTCATAGGCAACCTTGCCTACCTGCGGACAATCGAAGCGGCCCGATGTACTGAAATTTGAGTTTCCCCTTCTTCCGAATCTCATCACACCGCCATGGGTGACACCTTAGGAAAACCCAATCATGAACCTCGAACTCAAGATGCCGACGGCGATGATCTGCATATGACTTACATCGACTCGAGTGTCAATAGCCTCTCTCGGATAAGCCTCACCTTATCCACTGCCTGCTGTACCAAATCTGGTCCCACTAGCTGCCCCTCGCCCACATCGAACCAACCTATAGGCGATCTGCACTTCCTCCCATACAAGGCCTCATAAGGCGCCATCTGAATACTGGAGTGGTAGCTATTATTATATGCAAACTCAACTAGAGGCAAATGATCCTCCCAACTACCACTAAAGTCAATAACACAGGCTCGCAGCATATCCTCAAGAGTCTGGATAGTGCGCTCTGCCTGTCCGTCTGTCTGTGGATGAAATGCAGTACTCAGGCTCACCTGCGTCCCTAAACCCCTCTGGAAGGACCTCGGAAGTTAGCCGTGGCGGGCTCCTGCATGCGATATGATCGAAGTAGGGACTCCATGCGATCGGCGATCTCTCGGATGTAAAGTGCGGCATAATCCTCGGTAGAAAAAGTCGTCTGACGGGAAGAAAGTGGGCTGATTTCGTCGACTGTCGGCGATAACCCATATAGAATCATGTCTCCTCCGAGTGCGAGGTAATCTGTGATGAAGTCCATGTTGATTACCTCCCACTTCCGGTCGGGATCTCGATAAATGCGTAACAAACCACGGGCCTGCGGTGCTCTACCTTCACTGCGACAACACGCAGGCGAGCTACGAACTCGCAACGTCCTCTTGAGCCATCCCACCAATACGCAGATCTAAGTCGTGGTACATCTTGGTCGACCGGATGGATAGTAACGCTTGTATGTGTGCTTCCCAGAACCTGCTGCGAAGTCTGAAACATCTGGAACACCTGCGATGCGCCCTCAAACCTTAGCACCCCATGAGTGCTACCTCAAGACCCTTGCCCTCACGAAGAGGCGTATCACGATATCGAATCAAAGTGGATCCTCGGCTGTTGCCTCTTCACCTCCTCGGCGATGGAAGACTCGGCAACCTCACGAACTCTAACCCCACCGCTATCGAGAATCAATCAACCGGACACGAGGCTCGCTGGCGATGCAAATCACGAACCATGTCCTCCTCTCTGTTGCACGTCGATAGGCTCCCATCGACCTCGACTCGAGCATACGCCTGACATTGGCCTTCCGGGTGGTATAGGATATCAACATCGTAATCCTTAAGCAACTCTAACCACCGTCTGCCGTAAGTTCGGCTCCTCAGTGAAGATATCTTGGAGGCTCTTGTGGTACGTATAAATATCCACGTGAACCCATACAAATAGTGCCTCGGATCTTCAAAGCGTGAATCACGTTTAACTCCAAATCATGGGTGGGGTAGTTCCTCGTGTTTCTTGGTGTCGGGATGCATATGCTATAACCTGCCATGCTGCATCAATACATCCCAACCCGATGCACGACGCATCACAATACACGACATAACCATCCGGACCCTGCGGAAGAGTAAGAAGGGGCGGTCGTCGGTCTCTCTTTCGAATCGAAACCACGCTCACAAGCATCGGTCCACTGAAACTTGGCGCCACGAGTCGGCCTAGTCAATGGTGCGAGATAAAGCAAACTTCTCCACGAACGCCGATAATAACTGCAAGGCCCGAGCTGCGAACCTGCAGCCGGAGTAGTAGGTCTCGGCAAGTCTCCGCCTCGATCTTGGCGTATCAACTCGAATGCCATCAGCCCGACAATATGCCCAAGCGCCTGAAGTCAACCAAAACTCACATTTGGAAAACTTGGCGTACAATCGCTGGTCTGGAAGCTATCGGCCACGGTCTCAAATGCTCGCGTGCTCGCTCTGGCGAGAATAAACCAAGATATCATCAATGAACACTATCACAAGCGTGTCCAAAATGGTTTGAACACTCGGTTCATCAAATCCATGAATACCGCGGGAGCATTGGTCAACCAAAAGACATGACCACGAACTCATAATGCGTCTGCAGGGTCGAATGCGATCTAGGGACATCCACTCTCGACTCGCACTTTGATGATAGCCCGATCGCAGATCAATCTTGGAGAAACATCTCGCACCTCGCCCGGTCGAACAAATCATCAATCACGGGAGAGGGTATCATTCTTAATGGTCACCTTGTTCATTTGCTGTAATCAACACACATGCGCGGCGTCCGTCCTTCTTCACGAACAATCTGGCGCCCCCGGGAGAAACAGGGCCTAATGAAGCCTTCTCTAGCAAATCCCTAAGTGATCCTTCACTCTCTCAACTTCGGCGGTGCCATTACGTATGGCGGAATGGAAATAGGCCGAGTATCGATAATATGTCAATACAAAACTCAATCTCCTCTCGGGAGGATACGGGAGGTCATGCAGGAACACGTGCGGGAACTTCGTGACTACGAGGCGTGAAAATCTGGTACATGACCTCGGTATCAAACACGAACTAGATGGTAGATATACCCTGCGCACCATCTTCCTAGCCTTGAGGTAGGAAATAAACCTCCGCCGGCGATCTGGTGCTCCTCCCACTCAACAACCGGCTCGCAGAGCTGGAACCGTACTACTCTCTCTGCGGTCTACATTGGCATAGCAGAAGCTAGCCAATCCATCCCATAATCACGTCGAAGTCAATCATCTCCAACTCTATCAAGTCGGCTAGGGTCTGACGACTGTAAATGGTCACAGGACAAGTCCTATATACCCGCCGAGCTACCACCGAATCACCCACTGGCGTAGCTACCTCGAAAGGGTCTATGGACTCAGGCTCTATCCCTATCCTACTAGCAATAAGGGGAGATATATAGGACAGTAGAACCGGATCTATCAAGGCATAAACATCAAACCCGGCCCGATAAGGTACATGGCGACATCGGTGAGGCCTCACGATCTGTCGGTGGACAAAGCATAAATGCGGTTCGAGGACGCTAGAATCGGACACGAGCCACGACCTCTGCGCGACCTGGCGACCCGCGAGCACCACGCCTCGGGCGAGTAGCGTAGGAGATGATGAAGCGGCCACGAACACGAAGGTGGGCCTACCACGTATTGCCCGGTCGGACGATCCTCGCAAAGTGACCTGCGGCCTGGCGTAACAAGATCCATAAGTAGTACCACACTTCCGTAATGGGATCTGGCATCGGCCACCTGAGGGGTGGTCCGTCGGCGATACCTCTGCTACTCGGGCGTCCCGAAGCCACAGGGCCCCGGTGCGCCCTCGAAAACTCTGGGTCTTGAGGGCGGTGCGGGAGTGCTCGGTGCGTGTGGTGCGAATCTAGGCTGCTGCGAGGCCGCCCACCACGATAACCACGGAAGACCCTCCGTCACGGCCTTAACCTGCTGGCTGCATCCACTCGTCGACCTCTGCGCTCGCCGCATCAGGCGTGAGCTGCGTGCGGGTAATGTCCATACGGTGGAGAAACCCCGCATGACTCGGCCATATAGTCGTCTAGCCGGTGACATGGCGGTGTACCCTATCCTCATATCTGCTACAATCTTTGGGACATATCGAGCCAATGAATCAAACTCGACATTGTACTCACGGCGGTCGTCCTCTCGCCTCGGCGGTAAAAATCTATCGGCCGCGCCCTCGCCATCTGTGGAGGCAAAAAGTGAGTGAGAAAGCCTGCGAGAACTCATCCCAGTAGGCTGGGCGCGTGCTCTCCCGGGATAACTCCCATGAATCAAACCAATCATTGCGGTATCACGCAGCCTATGTGAACCAAAGATCACGGACTCGGTCTCGGCGCCCGATCACTCTCAAAATCCTCTGAAGGCGGCGGATGAACTCCTGCGGATCATCCTCGGCCTCGACCCATAAAACTCCGTGAGCTCTGACTCAAGAAGTCTCGTAGCCTCAAACTCTGCGCCTCGGGTGTACCACGGGTGCGGCCGAGCTGAGCTGGGCCGCATCAATCTCTCCTCGTGTCGGGCCTGACTTTAGCCAAAGGCTGGGCCATCTCCTTGTACCCTAACTCCTCCGCCCGGTGTGGGGCGGGAGGTGTGGGTGCTGTGGTCTCTATTTGGTGGCGGCGTCATAGAACTCGCCGTCTCGGTATAGGCGGGCACGAGCCCTCGTGACTCTGGGTGTCTGCTAGCGGCTCCTCGGCTGCCTTGCCCACGGGCCGGGTTGCCTTACGTGGAGGCATAAGCATACGGGAAAGGAATACGTTAGAGGGTCCAACCTATAACACGACTCTAAAGCACGATCTCGGAATGAGAAGAATGAAACCAATCCTAAATATCCTATAGCCTCACGATTATTGGTGTGGTGCACAACACAGATAATCAAGACTACTAGATACGATGCTGTAGACACTTTCCGAGATTAAGCGCTCACGATACCACTTTTGTCACAACGTTCGGGGCCGTGATCGTGCCTTCTGGGCACCCAAGTAGTCATACATCGGAGAAATCAGCGGAAATATAAAATAAGACATGAAAACGATTTATAAAATAAGACACGCTTTATGTGAGAAAACACGCCTTTCGGCATATATATATAATCATAGTTGTGATTACATCCGACAATGTACAACATGACTCTGAGACCTCTAGGAAATATACAACTATGGCGGACGGGGCCCGCCATACCGATCATACAAAACTATCTACAACAGGAGATCATACCAAAAGTAGAGCCTCGGAAGAGATGGAGCTCGGCACCAACGTAGAGATCCTAAGAATGCGGATCTAGCACTGCTTGCCCTTACTGCGGCATGAACGGCCCCGAAGGAGGTCGAGACAACGGTACTAAGTATGCAGCGTAAAGTACTTAAATGCAACATATCTTTTAAAACCGGTTTACAAATATGTATGAAACAACGAGAAACCGCATAGTGCCACATCACAAACAAGAGCAACAATAGGTAGCGTAATGAGTCTTGTCTAGGCTGCGAATGATCGAAAGCAGGGCCACTCGCCCCATCATCATTCTCGCAAGCCTAATCCTGAACTCGAGTCCGCATAGGCCACTCACGTGGGCGCGTGAGGTATAACCCCGCATCGAGGGTAGCTACTCCTCGGCATCGTCTGGACTCATTGTCGCATGGCCACAGACCGCATGAGGTATAACCCCGCATACTAACACGGAACTCGTAGCTCGCATAGGCCCCACGGACCCGCATGAGGTATTCTCGAATCATGGTCCTGCATCACGCTGAGTCTACCCCGCGTCGGAGGCGACTTTAACCCGGTATCATCTCGAGGTGAGTGATAGTATACTAACATAACAACTTATCTTTAAACAACATAAGCACAACAAGGATACTCACCTATACAAGCGTTACAAGATACTAACACACATAGCATCATATCATGTCCATTTATCAAACCATCTTTATTATTCTTTTCACAATACAAGTCATTATAAACACATAGGCAAACTTGTTTCTTTTATAAATCTTAAGTGGTTATACTTACTTCCCATAAAGCTAGTATAACTCTTAAGCACATTTTAAAAACCAATTAGTTCTCTTACATTAATATGATTCATAGTCTTTTGAAATGTTTTGATTCTTTATTATTGGGCTTAAGCCGTGAGGCATTCGTAAGTATTATTCAGGCTTAAGCGTGAGGCATTGCCGTAAGTATTATTCAGCTTAAGTCAAAGACATTGCCGTAGTTATATTGTAAAATATCATGCTTTAGGAAGAATCACATACCTTCCGTGAAAACCACCGAGTTGAATATGTCGCGAGAGAGTCACCTATAATAGTCACAGATATCTATTAAAGACTACTCAAGGTCATTCTAAACAGGGGTTCATAATTCTACGGTAAGTCGGGCAGCACTTCCTACGGTGAGCTATATAAGTCTCATGTGAAAAGCAGATCCTATGTAATCTGATTTGATTATTCTTCTTTTAAACCCTTCTAAGTGATTAACACTTCAATTCTATTACGTGATATACTTCTAAGTATTTATACATATTCTTATACTATAACAGTAAGTATTCTCAATTCAAAAGAGGTTAGGATTATTACCTCGGTAAGCCCATAATATCCTAGAAAAGTCGCTGAGCAAGGTTTTGCTCCTAAGTTGTATGCTCCAGAACCTTAGAAGTTCTTCACAACTTCTACTAAGTACTAAGGTATTTGGGCTAGGGTATTTTGGGCATTATAACGATACAAGAAGGTAACTTTTCTACCAAGGGAGGGGGGTAGATTTTTGGCTAGGCTAGGGGGGTATTCGGCCGAGGCCTTCACAAGGGGAGGGGGAGGAGTGTTGGACGAAAAGAGCTACAAAGGGAGAGGAGAGGATTTTCAAGACTTGGAAAGCTTTGTGGATGAATAACTCATCATCTTACGGGTGGTATTTATAGGTCAAGTGGCCAACCAATGGCCAAGATTTAGACAAGTGCAAGGCAAGTGTAGGGTGAGGATTAACTATACACAAATATCCTACCAACTCCTTGACTTTGAGAAAGGCACCAAAAACGTGCCAATCCCATTCCAATTCGTCCCATGGACGATTCAAGTCCACCAATTGGAGGGTGCCAAGTGTCGCCCTCCCTTTGGTCCAAAATGTTTCGTCTCTCGGAAAAATCCGCAAAAATAAGAAATGGCATAGCCGGAATTTACTCTACGAAAGCTGTGGAAACGTTTCGTCGGAAAACGATTCTTTTAGTGAGTTGTGTACAAAATAAAACGTCCAAGGCTTATCTTTAAGGCAAGACTTTCGTACGTATTCCCTTACGTACATACTCTGGAAATACGGGGTATAACAGGGTCAGCCTTGAATGATGCGGGATCCAAAGAGTCCTCTCGTGTATTAAGACAACAACCACAGATTTCTTTAAGTGTCACTAATGAAGCCTTCCATACTTTAGCTAGTTTGCGAAGTGGAGTCAATCTCAAGAATCACAACAAACCTTTCGTCTTTAATGCTTCCTCGGATTCGAGTAAAGTCTTGAACATACCCCCTCTCTCATCTATTACCACTTCACTACTCTCTGAATTACACAACTCCTCACCCCTTCTATCTCCTCTTCCTTCTATTCCTCCTGAAACCCAACACAAATTCCCTACCCTCCCAAATGGCACGCGAATCATCTCTCCTATCGCGGGCCCAAGCTCATTTCCTTCTACCCATCCCCCTCTGCCTATACCTCCAGAAATACCTCCCAATGATTTACACACTAATGCATCTTCTAAACCACATCATATTCCTACATGGCTACAACTCATAACAATCTTCCCCCAAACCATGGCAAAGGTACCTTCCCTCCCAAAAAGACTTATGCTGGAGTCTTTGCGGGAACTAGGATTGAGGCAAAAGGTATGAAGTTACAATTTATTGAACAACAAGGGGCGGAAGTAGATATAGAAGCTGAGGATGAAGTTCCTTTCATAGAAACATGGGGCTATTGCCTAATAGGTTGCTTCACGGGTCCTTTCCCGGGAAGAGAAGCATTGAATACCATTATGAAAGGATGGGGAGTTAAATGCCTTATTATACCATATGGCAAAGGCTGGACAGTGTTCAAATTCATGACGGAGGAGGAGCGCACTAATGTACTTCACGGAGGCCCTCATATGGTCTACGGGAAAACCATGATGCTCAAGGCTATCAATAAATGAGTTCTAATAACGGATGATTTATTCATGGACATTCCTATTTGGGTCACTTTTCCGGACATTCCCCTTTCTATTTGGAGTGCAACGGGCCTTAGTAAGATTGCTTCACGTGTAGGAAAACCTCTTTACACAGACCAATATACTAAGGAAAGGTCTAAAATGAACTATGCAAGAGTTCTAGTGGAAGTGGATGTTAGCAAGGAGCCAATAATGGATTTTGTCGTCAAACTCCCGATAATGAAGGTATACTCAAAGGGTAAACTATGAGAATTACGGACTTTTGCTATCATTGTGCGGCTTTTGGACACAACCATTTGAAGTGTAGGAAGGCGAGGATGATGTCAACAATGAAGAAGCTCCAAAACACGCACATCTTGAGGTACCCCTAACAATAAGGAAGATTCTACTTGTTTGGAGGTCAACAGAGGTACGGGTGGAACCAACCCTCCTCCCCCTCATCCACCAACTTCTCAACATCCCGTAGATGCTGATAACTTGATGGACATTGAAGAAACTGAGCACACAACACCTCCTGGTATCGGAAGTTTGGGAGAAGCTTCACATGCCGCGGGTCCTACGGTTTTGGGTCATTCTGGCCCATCATGTTTGCGGGTTTCTCAAGCAAAGTCCTCAATGCCTAATTCTCACCATGGCAGTGCACAACATGTTAGGATGAGTTATGAGTCAAAACATTCTGATTCTGAGATGCCTATGAACCCGCCACCTTCATTGGATGGAGAGACATACAAGGGTGTTACGGAAAAGGCTCAACTTGTGTCACGTAAGGTTAACTTTGAACGCGGGGAACATAGCTTGGCTGGAACACAAGTTATGGCTTTCAGCAACAAAGATGATGGATGGCAAGAAGTGTTGTCAAAAAAGAATGGGCCAAAAAGCAGTGGGAAAGCGAAGGCAGCTAAGCGCGAAGGTGCTAACAAAACCTCCTTTGTTTCCTAATGAAAATACTTTGTTGGAATTTTCGTGGTCTTTGCGGACAGAGGGATAGGGCAGCCACGCAAGCTCTAGTGTGTAGTATCACAAAACAGCATGACGCGGCTATGATTTGTCTATTGGAAACTAAACTATCTCGGCCAAGGACAGAGTCTTTCTCTACTCAAAGATTCAAAGCTTGGAAGTTTTTCTCAAATTTGGAATTCATTGGAGGCAGAAGAATGCTATTACTTTGGGATCCATCTAGGGTTTGTTGCGAAGTGCTTGGTATGGACTCTCAGCATATTCATGTCCAGGCAAGTTGCAATATAACACAAGTGTCCTTCCTTGCCACATTTGTGTACCCAGTTTATAGCATCTCGGATAGAAGGATGCTTTGGCATCACCTTTCTCACTTGGGCATTGGCATCACTAAGCCTTGGATGATTATGGGAGATTTCAACACTTACTGCAACCCTAATGATAAGGTGGGGGGTCCTCCTCTCACGCCTTATACACTTAGGGATCTTGGCGATTTCAGGATTTGTCATGGACTAGAAGACGCTTCTTCTTCCGGTTCCTTCTACACTTGGACAAATGGTTCGATTTGGTCTAAGCTTGATAGAGTGTTGATGAATCAAAATTGGAGTGATTTGACCCTAGAATGCACGGCCAATTTCATGCCTATGGAACCTGTCTCGGACCACTATCCTGTGATAGCAACGGTTATTGCATCCTATAATGTTGGGAAGCGCCCTTTCAAGTTCATGAATATGTGGCTTTCTCACCCAGCCTTTGAGGACATAATGACTTCATGTTGGAGACAAGACATATTGGGAACTGCTTAATTCGTCCTTGCCTCAAAATTGAAACCTTAAAACAACCATTAAGGGCTTTGAACATAAGTGACTTTGGGGGTATTGAACAAAGAGCAAAAGGGGCAAACATTGAGTTCAAGGAGGCTATCAATGCACACATGGAAAATCCCTTTGATGAGGAGCTAAAATCCAAGGTTAAGTCCTCAAGAGCTAGAGCAAACACCTTACTGGAAGCAGAAAGACACTTCATAAGGCAGAAGTCAAGACAGAAACACTTGATTGGAAGTGATAGATGCTCCAAATACTTTCATAGATTGATCAAGAGGAGTAATGTCAGGAACTCTATTAACTTTCTTGTTAAAGCTAATGGTACTATCACTACATCACCAGAAGAAGTTAGGAAGTTGCTTGTGGAATTTTACAAAGATCTATTAGGTACTTCCAGATCCACTATCAACTTTGATCCTGAAGTATTCAACTATGGCCCGAAGCTAAGCGAAGAGGAGAGATTACAGCTTTTGCATTTCATCACCCCAAAGGAGATTTGGGAAGCTCTCTCTGATATAGGAAATGACAAGGCACCTGGACCGGATGGTTATTCGGCTGCCTTCTTCAAGAATAGATGGAGAGATGTGGGCCATGATGTTGTAAGAAGTGTCCAAGAGTTCTTCTCTACTGGAGTTCTTTTGAAGCAGGTGAATCATACCATCATTACCCTACTACCAAAGACTGATCATGATCCTAAGGTAAATGATTTCAGGCCCATCGGATTGACTAATGTGGTCTATAAGATCATCACAAAGATTCTAGCTAACAGAATGACATTGATCCTTCCTTCTCTCATTGACAAATCCCAAGGGGCTTTTGTGAAAGGAAGAAACATGATGGAAAACGTATATGTGGCACAAGAGCTTGTGAGAGGATTTATTAGAGTCAGAGTCTCACCAAGATGTATGCTTATGGTGGACCTTCGTAAAGCATTCGATACAGTCTCTTGGAGTTTCCTCGAATTGGTACTAAGAAGTCTAAAATTTCCAGAAAGATTTACAAGTTGGATCATGGAATGTGTTAGCTCAACCTCCTTCTCCCTTTCTATCAACGGTGAGCTACATGGATACTTCAAAGGAAAGCGTGGCCTAAGACAAGGTGATCCTATGTCCCCTACTCTCTTTATCTTGTGCATGGAATACCTCTCAAGGCTGCTTAAAATGAAGGCTGAGGCAAGAGCTTTCTCATATTTTCCAAAGTGCAAGAAATTGGGCATTACTCATCTTGCATTTGCGGACGACCTCATGCTTTTGGCCAAAGGAGATATATCTTCAGTTGAGATTCTTATGAATTGTCTGGAAGAGTTGGAGGCTGCCTCAGGGCTAACTCTTAACCCGTCTAAATCCTCTGTCTACTTAGCGGGAATGCATATTACAGTTCGTGACTTGATATTGTCCAGAGTGGGATTCGCCATTGGTAGCTTTCCGGTACGATACTTGGGGATCCCTTTGTCCCCAATTTCAGTCTCGGTGGACCAATTTGCTCCATTCACTAGTGCAATTTCGAATTACATTCAGAAATGGGGGCATCACACCCTTTCTTATGCGGGTAAGCTGGAACTAATCAGGTCGGTTGTCCAAGGGGTTGAGAGCTTTTGGCTCCTGGCACTTCCTATCCCGGCCACTATTATCAACAAGGTACGGTCTGCTTGTATTCAGTTCTTATGGGGAGGGAAACCACCAAGAGTTGCTTGGGATATCATTTGCTTGCCTCAAACTGAAGGTGGCTTGGGTCTAATGAACATCAAGGAATGGAATCATGCCTTGCTATCCAGGACTATTTGGCAAACTCACACGGATGTTGATTCTCTATGGGTCCAATGGATCAATAGCCACTATTTGAGAGGTATTACAATTTGGTACTATGAGGTACGTCCTAGGGTGTCACGACCCGAACCTGGGCCCGTGACTGGTGCCTTACCCCGGGCACCCTAGTGATACAACATCAGAGTAATCAGCGGAACATAAAACACATACATGAAACAAATGAAGTACAAAACGATGTCTGAGAAAACTTGCCTTTCGACATATATATAAATAACAACTCTTACAAATGAGCAGTTTAATCCCTTTTACAAACCACCCTACAAAGACTCTGGACCTCTAAGAAATTATACAACAACAATGGCGGGACAGGGCCCATACCACGAATGTAAACACCTACAACAGGGGACTATACCATCGATAAGCCTCGAGAAACGGAGCTTTCCCAACGCAATTGTGACCCTAGAGCGAGGATCAATGGCGGTGTACCTTTACTGCGGCATGAACGCAGCCCCGAAGGAGGTCGATAACAGTACCTAGTATGTGGCGAAAATAAATCGTAAATGAAATCATAGTAGTCTATACAAAGCGGAGACACGTATGATAACCAAACTACGATTTAAAATAAATAGCGATCATGTCGCCGTGGACTCACGCCTCAAAGTCATCACTCGATAATAACTATGGGTCTCACGCCCACATCAATCATGCGTGGAATACCTTCCGCCATGGCGGTTATGATATAAAAGCACCAAGGAACACACATGAACACGGGTCCCACGTGCCATAATAACACCGTCTGGGTAAGTACGAAGGCATAGCCGACTACTAACACCTACGGTACCAACAAGGTCATGAATCAGATCATAAGATCTGTCTAGACCGTCACATGATCAAAGGCGGCCACTTGCCCGCGGTATCTAATGCGCGCGTCTAGCCTCGAACTTTCGCGACTCGCATAGGCCAATCTCATCGGCCGCATGAGGTATTCCCGAATCGGTAGCTACTCCCGGCATCGTCTGGACTTCGATCCGCATGGCCACATGGACCGCATGCCCATAAAGGACGACACTAACACGGAACTCGTAGCTCGCATAGGCCCTCAGGACTGCGTGAGGTATTCTCGAATCATAGGTCCATCGACCGCTTTGAGTCTACCCGCGACGGAGGCGACAACCGGAATCATCTCAAGAGATGAGTGATGTAAAATACTAACACAACAGCTTATCGTTAAGCAACATAAGCACAACAAAGGAAACCCCTTTACCCAACATCACAAGATACTAACACACGTAGCATCCTAGCATGTTTACTTATCAATCACAAGAAAGTATTACCAGGCTATCACAAACCAACACAATCAAGTTATACACACAAGGTACTTTCTACTATATGCCAACAAGTTCGGGGTTTTATCCCCAAAGTACTTCATACATTAACTCTTTAAAGATCGTTACTTTCACAATGTCACACAATACCCGTAGTATAAAAATAGAGTGACTATCCTTTTAAAGTAAATCAATTACTTCTCTTTGTAAAATCAAGTAGCAATCATTCTTTTCCAATGATCAAGTTTGCCTAGTTTCCAATGTTCAAGTTTGCCTAATTTCCAATGTTCAAGTTTCTCATTTTAGAAAGGTTTCGTAGTTCATAGTATTAATCACTTAAGACTATCATTCTCTTTTAAACCATCTGAGAAACATAAGCCTTATATGTGAGTAGGATATTCTTGTTTATAAAAATCTTATTACAATGACCATGATCTAGGAAATATCATTTTGTCTCATCTTAGCTTACATGCGGATGGAGGTTTCTCTTGGTTTTATTAATACTTAATTAGTCAAAACATTTCCTTTTATTAACGCTGCAGTGGTTTGTCGATACACATTCTGATTTCCGAATCAGCAAAACATTCTTAAGCCGTTATACCTAACTTCCCATAAAGCTAGTATAACTCTTAAGTTTTCAAAAACCAAGTATTACTTCTTCTTTCAAAATGATTCAAAAATCTTTTGAAATACTTCAAATTCTTTATTAACACATAACAAGCCAGTTATAGTTCAAACCAGTTACCTTAAAAAAACCACATGTATTTTCTTACCAACATAAAGTCATTATAACCAACTTCCCATAAAGCCGTTATAACACTTTATGTTTTACACCAATCAAATACATTTAGCACACGTACGTCACCGTACTACATAGTTCACACATATCATGCTAGAAGAGATAGGAAGAGGTTCACATACCTCGCGACGAGTATCGACTAATAGCAAAGCGCTCAAGTACTTCAAACCGTCGGCTACTCCTCAGCCGATAGATCGCGCCATACGTAGTACTTCAACCTATAAGGCCACGCGCTTATTAACATTTAGATCCGCCGTAGAACATTCTACGAAAATTCGGCAGATTCTCCCCACACATGGCGTAAATCTCCTCTCTATCGGGCGGCTATCAAGCCAACCGGGGGTTCAAACATCTAACGGGACGTGCACAATTCTACCTCATGAAAAGCTACACAAGTCTCTAATGTCTGATCCCATGTAAAAACGATTGATCTCTTCTTTCGAAAGGTTTCTTATTATTCAGCTTAAGTCAAAAGACATTGCCGACAACAACGTTGATTCTACATATAGTATACTTCAACTATAGTCTAACAATCATGTAATTTCCAATTACAATAGAGGGACAAGATATTTACCTCGATAAGCCCATAATTATCCAAGTATAAAGTCGATCCTGGGCAATCGTTTAGCTCGACTCGGCGCTCAACCCGGCTCTAAACCACCCTTAGAAGTTCTAACCAACTTCTACACAATACTCAATGGACTATGGAGATTTTCCTAGGGTTTCGGTTTTGTGACTGACGGGAAGTATAATAGTATTTTTGGGCTTTTCATATAGGTATAACCTTAGAATACTACAAGGTATTTGGCTAAGGTAATTTGGGCATTATAACAATACTTTTGAGAGTATTTCTACACCACAAAGGGGGGTATTATCTAAAGCAACTAGGCTAGGGGTTCTCGGCCGACCACTAGGAGGAAGAGGGCTCTCGGCCCCGGGGGCCTTGCAAAGGGGGAGAGGGGCTCTTGGACGAGAGTCAACAAGAGGGGAGAGGGAGGGATTTTAACACTTAGATGATTTGTGGAAAGGATGAAGAATTCATCAAAGGGAGAGGGGTATTTATAGCCTGAGCCAAGGCCAACCAATGGCCAAGATCTTGCCAAGTGCATAGCAAGTGTAGGGCGAGATCAAGCCATGTGCACCTAACCCTACTCCACAAAATACTCCACAAAACAAGGCACAAAACAAGGCACAAATCAAGGCCATAAAGTAGCCCAATTCGGCCGGGTTGCCGCCGCGCTTCAATGTGAGGGTGACACATGTCACCCTCCGTTGGTCCAAAATGTTCGTATCTCGGAAAAATCCGCAAAAATTAAAAATGACATAGCCGGAAATTCCCTACGAAGTGTGGAAACGTTTCGTCAAAAACGACTCAAATGGGTGTTGTGAACAAAAGAATTCGTGAAGCCTAAATCACAAGTTCAAATTTCTACGCACGTCCTACGTACATACTGGAAATACGGGTATAACATTCTCCTCTAGAAACATTCGTCCGAATGTTCCTTCTAAATCTCAAAACAACGTGCGCCAAAGATAGTCTTCACTACTATACTTACGAGAACCAACGCCACATCCGCCCACGAAACACCCGCGCATAAAAACTTACATCCAAGTCCACGAGAAACACCTCTAACATCACCAAAATGATACCACTTTTGTCACTTTGTCGCGAGCCTTGCTCCGACGACCCAACAAATGGTACCGGGCTGCATGCGATCACTGAAGCTGTCGTACACTCGAACCCTTACCACATTTCTGATACTGCTTTAGTTTCCAAAACTCGGGGTTACTATCTCTTTACGTGGGCATCATTAACTGGGAACATTCTGGATGGATCTTCGATACTTTCCCGAACATAACAATACGAAAGACCGGACGTCCTGCCTCCTAAGTCGGACGGCAAAAGCTAACATATAGGCAACCTGGCCTATTCTTCACATGAACTCTTAAAGGCCCAAAGTAACTCGGGCTAAGTTTCCTCTGTTTTCCAAAGCTCGTCACACCCTGTCCGGGGTGGTACTTTCAAGAAGACCGACCATCAACCTGAACTCTAAGCGTCGTCGCCGATTATCCGCACGATTCCTCTGAGCCGAACTTCTTCTAGACAAGTTTCACACTATCCACGATCTGTGGAACAAGCTGAACCAATATGCGAACCTTGCCAACATCGAACCAATCGGCCGCAACTTTACACTTCCGCCCTACAAGGCTTCAAAGGTGACATCCGAACACCGAAATGGTAGCTTAAACACTCCTCCAGGAGACAACAATCCCCACAACTATCCCTGAAATCCAAGCACTGGCCCGAGGGCGAATGCGATTCTGAGACTCACCTGAGTTCTTAACACATGTTTGGTAAAACTTCCAGAAACAAAAACAGCCGTACCCTGGGCTCCACTGTCTGCCATAAGGTGAAGGTAGGCACCATGCGACCTTACAACCTTTCTGTTAAAACAACACTGCCGAGTGAACGGTCCCGACCGAAGAACACGATGGGCTGCCCCCATCGGCCCAACCACTGGTCGAACGCATCCACGAACTCGTACGCTGGTCAACTAAACTTGGGCCTAACACCCTCGTGACCCTAACACAAGACGGGACCACCACAAACTGACCCCACCACCAAACTGCGCGGGTTGACGCGGCGTGGCCTCAACCCGACCCGCAACGCGCGCATGCTAGCTCGCGAAGGAAAACTCTCACTAATCACGCTACGAAAACCTAGCGGTCTTCTTAGCTCAACTACCCCCTTTCATTCCACACTACTTAGGGACCTATCCCAAACGTAGCTCACGTGCACTATGCACTTCCGATACGGATCAAACATAACACTACACCTATTCTCGAGATGGCCTCACCTCAAGGTCTGCGTGACATAACTCTAAGGCTCACACCTTCTCTATCCCCAAATCTTACTTGGTTAACTAACCAAGATTTCTAATCACAATATTAACACCTTTGCTATCAAAACATAGCACTTATGATATACCCATCTTATCACACATCCGAACTCACAGAGGTTAAGGATATGCACGAATCTCTTTCTTCCTCCCTAGTCGTTCTAATCAAACTGCCACAGGCGTATAGCTAAGGAAGGTGACGAACTACCCACCGATCACGAAGGCTAAGTCCTTCTACGGGACACTCTTTCGACATCGGACCACGGCGGTCATAGGTGCAACAAGTACCAACTAAAAGACGATATTCCGGGATGGCGTCTCAGCCAATGAGCGGAAGCCCCGGAGTTCTAACCAACTCCTGCATACCGAACGTCCCGAAATCCGTGGAAGACCACTCTGCTTTGGTGGATGTGCAAATCTAATCTCTTTGGTGGCGACTCGCCTCGAAAGTTACCAAAGGACCTTCTTTGCTCTCGCCTCTTCTATCGCCCGTTAACGTCGATCTCTACATCGTCTCGGCTGCTGCGCAAAGCGTACCACGAGCCATGCTCGCCTAATCAAGAACTTACTCTTGCACAACCTTTTCATTGATATTCATCAAGACTCGCGGTACATCGGTATACTCTCTGGTAGTCAAATCCATAGTTAATAACAGGGTCGCCTCCTTGAAATCTATATTCTCTGTTCGGCCGTGGGCGAAGGTTCACATATCATGGCGCAGTAGGATCGCCGTCGCCGTGCTTAAACTCTCGGGGCTAGTGACGACGCGAAATCCCGAATGAAGCATTACCCTAGGTAATGATTGGGCTGTGCCACGTAACCCTCTGAACTCTACTCGCAGCTCCCTCGGCTGCCTTGCCCTTCTGGGCCCGGGTTTTGCCCTACGCGGAGGCATATCGGTAAGGGAAAGAAATATGTTAGAGGGTCCAACTTACAACACAGCTCTAAGGCACGATCTCAGAGTGAGAAGAATAGAAACCAATCCTAAATATCCTATAGCCTCACGATTATTGGTGTGGTGCACACACCGATAATCAAGACTCTGGATCTGATGCTGTAGACACTTTCCGAGGATTAAGCGCTCTGATACCACTTTTGTCACGACCCAAACTGGGCGTGATCGTGCCTACCGGGCACCCTAGTGATACAACATCGAGTAATCAATGGAACATAAAACACATACATAAAACAAATGAAGTACAAAGCGATGTCGAGAAAACTTGTCTTTCGGCATATATATAAATAACAACTCTTACAAATGAGCAGTTTAATCCCTTTTACAAACCACCTACAGCGATACTACTGCACCTAAGAAATTATACAACAACAATGGCGGGACGGGGCCCGCCATACCACGAATGTAAACACCTACAACAGGACTATACCACTGATAAGCCTCCGAGAAACGGAGCTTTTCCAAGCTGGCCCGAGACCCTAAGGCGAGGATCGATGGCGGTGTACCTTTACTGCGGCATGAACGCAGCCCCAGGAGGTCGATCTGGCAGTGCAGAGTATGTGGCGAAAATAAATCGTAAATGAAATCATAGTAGTCTATACAAAGCGAGACACGTATGATAACCAAACTCTGATTTAAAATAAATAAGCGATCATGTCAAGCCGGGGACTCACGCCTCAAAGTCATCACTCAATAATAACTATGGGTCTCACGCCACAACATCAATCATGCGTGGAATACCTTCCTCACGCCAGCTGGCGGTTTATGATATAAAAGCACCAAGGAACACACATGAACACGGGTCCCACTGCCATAATAACACCGCATGAGGGTAAATGAAGGCATAGCCGACTACTAACACCCACAGTACCAACAAGGTCATGAACTGTATCATAAGATCTGTCTAGACCGTCACATGATCAAAGCTGGCCACTTGCCCGCAGTATCTAATGTGCGCGTCTAGCCCTGGAACTTTCCGCAGCTCCGCATAGGCCAATCTCATCGGCCCGCATGAGGTATTCCCCGCATCGAGGGTAGCTACTCCCCGGCATCGTCCTGGACTTCGCAGTCCGCATGGCCACATGGACCGCATGCCCATAAAGGACGCACACTAACCTGGAACTCTCGTAGCTCCGCATAGGCCCTGGGACCTGCATGAGGTATTCTCGAATCATAGGTCCATCGACCCGCCTGAGTCTACCCCGCATCGGAGGGCAACCGAAATCATCTCAAGAGATGAGTGATGTAAAATACTAACACAACAGCTTATCGTTAAGCAACATAAGCACAACAAAGGAAACCCCTTTACCCAACATCACAAGATACTAACACACGTAGCATCCTAGCATGTTTACTTATCAATCAACAAGAAAGTATTACCAGGCTATCACAAACCAACACAATCAAGTTATACACACAAGGTACTTTCTACTATATGCCAACAAGTTCGGGTTTTATCCCCAAAGTACTTCATACATTAACTCTTTAAAAGATACGTTACTTTCACAATGTCACACAATACCCGTAGTATAAAAATAGAGTGACTATCCTTTTAAAGTAAATCAATTACTTCTCTTTGTAAAATCAAGTAGCAATCATTCTTTTCCAATGATCAAGTTTGCCTAGTTTCCAATGTTCAAGTTTGCCTAATTTCCAATGTTCAAGTTTCTCATTTTAGAAAGGTTTCGTAGTTCATAGTATTAATCACTTAAGACTATCATTCTCTTTTAAACCATCCGAGAAACATAAGCCTTATATGTGAGTAGGATATTCTTGTTTATAAAAATCTTATTACTGACCATGATCTAGGAAATATCATTTTGTCTCATCTTAGCTTCTATGCGGATGGAGGTTTCTCTTGGTTTTATTAATACTTAATTAGTCAAAACATTTCCTTTTATTAACGCTGCGGTGGTTTGTCGATACACATTCGATTTCGAATCAAGAAAACATTCTTAAGCCGTTATACCTAACTTCCCATAAAGCTAGTATAACTCTTAAGTTTTCAAAACCAAGTATTACTTCTTTCAAAATGATTCAAAATCTTTTGAAATACTTCAAATTCTTTATTAACACATAACAAGCCGATTATAGTTCAAACCGATTACCTTAAAAAACCATGTATTTTCTTACCAACATAAAGTATTATAACCAACTTCCCATAAAGCCGTTATAACACTTTATGTTTTACACCAATCAAATACATTTAGCACGTATCGTCTACCGTACTACATAGTTCACACATATCATGCTAGAAGAGATAGGAAGAGGTTCACATACCTCGCGACGAGTATCGACTAATAGCAAAACGCTCAAGTACTTCAAACGTCGGCTACTCCTTGCCGATGGATCGCGCCATACGTAGTACTTCAACCTATAAGGCCACAAGGCGCTTATTAACATTTAGATCCTTCGTAGAACATTCTACGAAAATTGCAGCCTCACCCCCCATGGCAGCGTAAATCTCCTCTCTATCGGCCGCTATCAAGCCAACCGGGGGTTCATACATCTAACGGGACGTGCAATTCTACCTCACGAAAAAGCTACACAAGTCTCATCTGTAATACACCCTATGTAAAAACGATTCGGTACTCTTCTTTGTAAAGGTTTCTTATTATTCAGGGCTTAAGTCAAAAGACATTGCCGACAACAACGTTGATTCTACATATAGTATACTTCAACTATAGTCTAACAATCATGTAATTTCCAATTACAATAGAGGACAAGATATTTACCTCGATAAGCCCATAATTATCCAAGTATAAAGTCGATCCCGGGCAATCGTTTAGCTCGACTCAGGCGCTCAACCGCTCTAAACCACCTTAGAAGTTCTAACCAACTTCACACAATACTCAACGGACTATGGAGATTTTCCTAGGGTTCGGTTTTGTATTTTGGGAAGTATAATAGTATTTTGGGCTTTTCATATAGGTATAACCTTAGAATACTACAAGGTATTTGGCTAAGGTAATTTGGGCATTATAACAATACTTTTGAGTATTTCTACACCACAGGGGGTATTATCTAAAGCAACTAGGCTAGGGGTTCTCGGCCACCACTGGGAGGAAGAGGGCTCTCGGCCAAGGGGGCCTTTCAAAGGGGAGAGGGCTCTTGGACGAGAGTCAACAAGAGGGGAGAGGGAGGATTTTAACACTTAGAAGATTTGTGGAAAGGATGAAGAATTCATCAAAGGGAGAGGGGTATTTATAGCACAAGCCAAGGCCAATGGCGGCCAAGATCTTGCCAAGTGCATAGCAAGTGTAGGGCCAAGATCAAGCCATGTGCACCCTAACCCTACTCCACAAAACACTCCACAAAACAAGGCACAAAACAAGGCACAAATCAAGGCCATAAAGTAGCCCAATTCGGCCAAGGGTTGCCGCCCCTTGCTTCCAATGTGAGGGTGACACATGTCACCCTCCCGTTGGTCCAAAATGTTTCGTCTCTCGGAAAAATCCGCAAAAATTAAAAATGACATAGCCGGAAATTCCCCTACGAAAGCTGTGGAAACGTTTCGTCGAAAAACGACTCAAATCGGGTGTTGTGAACAAAAAGAATTCGGCCAAGCCTAAATCACAAGTTCAAATTTCTACGTACGTCCCTACGTACATACTCTGGAAATACGGGGTATAACATAGGGACTCCCCCTTATTCAAAAGGATTTGTGGGATTCGCGACAGATTTGTTTCTATCTATGGTAGCCATGGTGATGCTATTGACGGCTTTACAAAGTGTTGTGCCAACGGTAAATTTGATTCAAGCCTAGTGTATGATATCTTGCGCACTCCGCAAGTTAAAAAGCCTTGGATGTCACAAATTTGGAAAGACTTCATTCCTCCCAAATTCTCTTTTATTATGTGGCTAAATTGCAGAAAGCGGTTAGCTATAAAGGATACTCTATCATATCTCAACTTGGAGGATAAATCTTGCGGGTTCTGCAAGCAAGCTAATGAAACAAGGGAACACATCTTCTTTACTTGCCCCTACACACACATGATCTGGAAGTGCATAAAATATTGGTTGGGTATTAGAAGAGATATGACAATTGTTGAAAGCTCTCTTAAATGGATTAAGAAAGATCACCGCGGGACAAGCATCCGAGCCAAAGCTATTTTGCTTACTTTTTGCATAGTGGTCTATGAGATTTGGAGGGCAAGAAACACATTGCTCTTTGAAGGCACAAGCTTTCCGGCAGAAGATGTCACTGCAAGAATCAAAACAACATCTAATAGAGTTCTCTATGATTTTATCCCCTCTTGTAATGGCACCATTTGAGTGACCACCCCTCCCCTCCCTCTCTTCTTGTTTACATTACGTTGAGGCTTGAGATACCTCAACG
Organism: Przewalskia tangutica; assembly: GCA_029844215.1. NCBI lineage: Eukaryota > Viridiplantae > Streptophyta > Magnoliopsida > Solanales > Solanaceae > Przewalskia > Przewalskia tangutica. The sequence continues at coordinate 76,669,428 of CM056727.1, forward strand.
ACTGATTGTAGCCACTTTCTTTTCATTATTAGTAATAATATTTGCATTTACCTAAAAAAAAAGTTATCATTTTAAATTCAATGATAAAACCATTCTTATTTTCGAAATCCAGATAACTTTATTCTTTAAAAGACCACACACCCATTACTATGAGTGAGGTTTTACAACTTTTTAACATAATTCAAGTCCTTAATATTTCATAACAAGTCACTTAACTTTGGAATCAAGTCAAGGACACAAAAGGAAAATCAAATCCCTTTAAACACACGTGCGTCTATCGCACTAAATATATTTCACAAATATCATGCTAGAAAGGATAGGAAGAGGTTCACATACCTCGCAACGATTATCGACAATTAGCAAAACGCTCCACCGTACTATAACCTTGCTCGCCTTTTCCACCCTCCAAGTAGAATACGCTACTCGTAGTACTTCAACCTATAAAGGCCACAAAACATCTATCAACCTTTAGATCTCTTCGTAGAATAATTCTAGAAACAAGATTCCTTATTCTACGGAAAATTTGGCAGCACCTCCCCCCCCCACAACCACATAAATCTCCTCCTCTAACGAGGCCTGCTACCAAACCAACAATCCCAGGGGGGTTACACGTCTAACCGTACGTGTACAATTCTACTCCACAATAATACTACCAGTCTACTGTAAATACAGTTCTATGTAAATACAGTTCAATTCTTATCCATATTCATTCTACATATAGTATACTCAACTATACATTACTACAACATGTAATTTCCAATTACAATAGGGGGATAAAGATCATTACCTCGATAAGCCCAAAATTATCCAAGATTATAAGTCGATCTGACGAGCAACGTTTAGCTCCAAATCCTTCATCACACGACCTCGACTGCCCGTATCGTGCCTTACCGGGCACCCTAGTGATACAATCATCAGAGAAAATCAGCGGAAATAAAAACCTTAAGCATGAAACAATACATAAAATAAGCAACAGGCTAACCAAAACGGTTACCTTCCTGTATATATAAATACCAACACGAACAGTTAAATCCCTTACAAACCCTGCCCACAACAGTACTACAGACCTCTAAGAATGTAACTACAACTATGATGGGACAAGGCCCCGCCATACCCCTGAATGTACAAGTACCTACTATGACAGGGGACTATACCAAAGATAAGCCTCCGGAGAAACGGAGCTTCCCAAAATGCTGAACTGTGATCCTATGAGCGAGGATCAACAACCGGTGTACCTCTACCTGCGGCATGAACGCAAAGACCGGAGGAGGTCGATAACAGGTACCAAGTATGTGAAACTGAAAATACTGTAAATGAAATCATAATAGTCTATATAAAGCAGGAGACATGTATGATAACCAAACTACAGTACACAACATATAAGCAGTCAGGTCTAGTCGGGGACTCACGCCCTCAAGTCATCACTCATGCCCGTGGAATTCCTTTCTCATCGTGATCTATGACATAAATCATACTCGTGACGCGCCTGGCATCCTACTCATCACCGCATACATATACAATACATATATATATACCTCCCGCCGTGGAATCTCTATCATCACGGCGTAGTAGGTGTAACATATAACCATGTGACCCATGGCATCCTACCTCACCGTCGCGTACATATAACACACATATATATATATATATATATATATAATACGCGGTCGCATGTCCCGGAATCCCTCATCGGTGTTGTTACACCCCGTATTTACAGGACATGCTTTAAGAACGTACGTAAGAACTCGCAAGTGTTAAGATTTGAGACTTGTAAAAAAAATTATCGGAATTGTGAAATTGTCGGAAAACGTAATATTGTGACGAATGGGAGGGCGACACATGTCACCCCCTCCTTATGGTGCCTTGGAAGAATTGTAGCATGGGCACAAGGGTCATTTGACCCTTGTTAGGAAGACAAGTCTTGCTAATAGAGAGCTTGACAAAATTGACTAAGTCAAAGGGTCCAAAGTCTTGATATTTAATAAGACTTCATCCAAACCACCCATTTGTTTACATCTTGACCCTCCATGTCCCTATATAATACTACTAGTAGTGAGACAAGCCTAACACTTAGCCAAATTTACACAAAAATTGGATGAACAAGAGCATGTTGCTCTCGGGTTCACTCCCTCTCCACATGGAAAAAATTTGTTTGTTGTCCAATAATTTTCCCACTTTAAACCAAGGTTCCTAAGTGTATCGTAAGCATATCTCAATAGAAAAATCTCGGAAAAAGATAGTTTTCGGGTTAGTCGCAAAGCGAAAACCTAGTTGTCTTCTAGGTTTTGTTTGGAAGTTTGGAGGAACCTTGTTGGTATTGTTCTAAGGGTCTCAAGTAGCGGATTGAAGTGTCTTGAAGAGGCTCTAAGTTGCTAAGGAGCGACTTCGGATTTGGAGTTGGATTAAGATTCGTTGAGGTATAATCTTGTCTCTTAAAAGTGTCACAAGATTATTTATATTGTTGTTAGCTTTACATGTTGCTAGCATGAAGTATATGTGTTGAAGTTATAAGTATTATGGATTGCTTGTAGCCTTAGAATCCGAAATGTAATGCAAGCCATGTGAAGTTGGATTACAAATTGGTCGTTATTAGAATCGTCGCATGTTAATTACTTGGAGATTATGGTAGTTATAATCAATTGCGACTTGATATCATGTTAGGCTAATAACTTGGATTGAAATGGAAATTGGATAAGAATTGATGTTGTAGTACTTCAAGTTAGCCGAATTGGCCTAGTAAGTTGTATTAATTTGATATCGTTTGTGGGGCGGAATTTTACACGTCTAGTAGGCGTGTAATCCCCTATTGTTAATTGCTTTGATTGGGCCTTAAATGTGGCGTGTTTGGTTATTGTATTCGGCCTTGAAAAAGGTGGCAAAGTAAGTAGAAACAAAGGAGGTGCTGTCCGATTTTCCGTAGAATTTAGTGACTTAGGCACTTGGAATATTCTACGTTTGAAGTAGGAGGTTAATGGACGTATTGTGACCATTATAGGTTGAAGTACTAAGAATAGCGTATCCTACTTGGAGGGTGGAATAGCTATCAAGGTTGAAGTACTTTGGAGCATTTTGCTACTTGTCGATAATCGTCGCGAGGTATGTGAACCTCTTCCTTCCTTTGGCATGATTCTATGTATGGAATATACCTGTGGTATCATTTCATGTTTCCTTCTACTCTTAGAAGTTAAGAGGTAGTTGTGTGATTTACTCTATGTAGAACTTTTCCTATCTTTTGAGCATAACTAGTTGCACGTATGTAGTACGGTGAGCGTCTGACAACACCTTGATATCCTTTAATAGTTTTATGAATAGCCAAGTCGGGTGAGTTAGGAGATTAACTCACTTCTTTGAAAGTATTAAGGATGTCTAATGTTTTTATAAGTTAAGGGACTTGATGAGTTTTGAAGTATGTGATACTTGTTCCGTTTTAAACGTATAAGTCCCTTGGATAGGAAATTGTATTTTGGCTAAGGTATAAAGTGAATATAACGGCTTTATGGGAAGTTGGTTATATTTGCTTTATGGAAAGATAAATGACTCGTTTTTAATGAAAAGGCAACTTGAATTTTAAGGCATCAATTGCCTAAGGTTTTATAATAAAAGGAGTCACTTGAGTTTTAAAGGTTAAGAGACTAATTGTATTTTTGAAAGTTAAGAGAATTGATTTGAAAGTATATAATACTCGGTTTCAAAAAGTAGAAGTCTCTTGGTTATAAAAGGAATGAGTTGGTCTAAAACCATAAAGGGTTATAATGGCTTTATGGGAAGTTGGTATAACGGCTTTATGGAAGGTTAAGAGAATGGTTTTCTCTAATAATGTAAGCGAAGAATTGGTTTGAAATGAAGAAGGGCAACTGTCTTAATGGTATAAATCATTTAATGTTTTGAGGAAGAAGTCACTTGATTTAGAAGCCGGTAAATTGTATTTCTAAGAAGATATTGTGACTTGTCTTGAAGTTAGTATGACTTGATACTACGGTTGTTAGTATCTTGGAAGTTTTATTTGAAAAAGGGACTTTCTAAAAGAGTAGGAGTACGTAGTACTTGGGGTTTAATTCCTGGATTTTTAATGTGTAAAACGAAAGTACCATGAGTTTATAAAGATGGAAGTCTAAAGGTTTAATGAACTTGCCTAGGTTTGCTTGTGATAGCTTTGAGTGCAAGTATTATATGTCTACGTTGTCGTGTCTCTCAGTTGGAGGGCCGACTGTTTTGTTGTAAGTTTACTTGGACGTACCGACAGTGATGTGGGATTCCACGGGTATGCTTTCGTTTTGATTGATCCTTGGACATGCTTATACGATGTGGGATTCCGGGGCATGTGACCAGGATGCGGGTTAGATGCCCGGACATTTTATTGGACGTTCCGGTAGTGACGGGGGATTCCACGGGTATGCTTCCATTGTGATTGATCTTGGTCATGCTTATACGATGAGGGATGCCGGGGCATGCAGCCAGGATGCGGGTTAGATGCCCGCGCGTTTTATTACTCCATGGTCATGCTTATACGATGTGGGATTCCGGGGCATGCGACCATGTTATATTTTATTCCATGGGCTAGCTCCCCATGAAGAAATGTACCCACGATGAGGGATTCCGGGGGCATGTTATATTATTACTCCATGGGCTAGCTCCCGTGAAGACTGCACTCACGATGAGGACGCCGAGGCACGTTATGGCTACGCTTATACGGTGTGGGATTAGGGCATGCGACGCGATATATATATATATATATATATATATATATATATATGTTGTATATGTGTACAAGCGGTGAGGTGGGATGCCAGGCGCGTCACATGGTTATATTTTACATTTATAGTCATCAGCGATGATGGGAGTCCAAGGCCAGGAGATATATATATATATATGTGTTGTATATGTGTACGCCGACAGTGAGGTGGGATGCCACGGGCGCGTCACATGGTTATATTTTACATTTATAGTTGTCGGCAGTGATGTGGGATTCTACGGGCAGGAGATATATATATGTGTTGGGCATGTGTACGCCGACAGTGAGGTGGGATGCCACGGGCGCGTCACATGGTTATATTTTACATTTATAGCTGTCGGCAGTGATGTGGGATTCCACGGGCAGGAGATATATATATGTGTTGTGTATGTGTACGCCGACAGTGAGGTGGGATTGTTATACCCCGTAGTTCCAGGGTATGTATGTGAGGACGTACGTACGAGAATACGACAGAAATTTTGGAAAGAAAGAAAGAAGTGATTTTTTCGACGGAAAAGTTTTCGGGTTTTGTGAAGGAAAAATCTTCGTTGATGGGAATTGGATTCCCAGATTTGGTATTTGGACTTCTTGGATTATTTTAGAATTATGAGATTTTATTTTCGGAAATGGTCACGTGGGGCCCACGGGAGAAATTTACGGTTTTGTGGGGCCTGCTTTGTTTTTGAGATTTTCAGTATTTTGGATATTTTCGGAAGACGAAATATTTTGGACGAGTAAGGGGGAGACACGTGTCACCCCCTTGAGTGGCCATGCGGGCCGAAATTGGTGGGACAAGTGGCTAGCCACTTGTCCCCTTGGCCGAAATGGCCATGGCACTAGGCACCAATTTTCGTTGGCCATGTGGTGTGGTGGGACCCACACACACATGGCCCAATCTTGACCATACACTTACATTGATCTTGGCCCTTGATTCTTCTATAAATACCCCATAGTGCAAGACATAATATTCATCCACACTTAAAGACTTTCCAAGGCAAAAATATCCCCTCCCTTGAGTAGTTTCGTCCACCCTCCCCCTCTTGAGTAGAAAATACTTTGAGTATTGTAGTATAATCCCAAATACCTTAGCCTAGTATCCCTAGTAGTATTCCAAAGTTATTTCAATACTAGGAGCCCGGAAATACTACTTTATTCCAATAGTCGCAAAGTGAAACCCTAGAAAAATCTTCCTAGCTTGGTTGAAGTGTTTAGAGAAGTTGTTTAGAAACTTCTAAGGGTCGCTTGGAGTGGATTGGAGCGTAAGGATTTGGAGCTAAACGTTGCTCAGGATCGACTTATAATCTTGGATAATTTTGGGCTTATCGAGGTAATGATCTATGTCCCCCTATTGTAATTGGATATTACATATTGTAGTAGTTTAGAACTGAGTATAAGATATATTAGAAAGGATTGAACTGTATTTACATTGAATTTGTATTCTGATTGACTTGTGTTGTATTATTGTGAGGCAGTATGTTGCACGTCCGGTTAGACGTGTAATCCCCTTGGAGTTGTTGGCTTGGTAGCAGGCCTTGTTAGGGGGAGGTTATTTATGTGATTGCGGGGGGGAGGTGCTGCCGAATTTTCCGTAGAATAGGGAACTGTTTACTTAGATTATGCTACGAAGAGAACTAGAGATTAATAGATGTATTGTGGTTGTTATAGGTGGTTCTTCTACGCGCGGCATACTCGACTTGGCTTGTGGATTAAGACGAAGAGGTATGTGATTCTTCTTGTACTCTTGAGCATGATTGTTGTGAACTATATAGTACGGTAGACGTACGTGTGTGAAATGAATTTTGTTTGTTTAAAACATAAAGTGTTATAGTAGCTTTATGGGAAGTTAGTTATAACGACTTTATGAAGATAAAAGAAAGATTTGATTTTGAAAGCTAAACGACTTGATTTTAAAAGTTAAGAGACTTGATCTTGAAAGATAAGAGACTTGACTTATAAATGACTTGATTTCGGAAAAGGAGAAGTAACTTGATTTAAGTATAGGTTACTTGTTTTGAAAAGAGTAAGTTATTTGGGTTTTAAAAGTATATTTGAGGTTGTTTTAAAAGAAAAGCACTTGGTTTAAAAAGTATAGAGTACTTGATTTTAAAAGGTCTTGTAAAGATTTTTACGAAGGTGAAGTAATTTTGGTTTAAAAAGAAAACGTGTTTGATACTACGAGTATTAGTATCGTGTGGCTTTTACGTAAAAAGAGGTCTTTTTGAAAGAATGAAAGTATGTAGTATTTTGGGTTGAAACCCGGATTGTTGACATAAAATGAAAGTACGTTGAACTTGCCTATGCTTGTTGTGATAGCCTTTGTTGTGCAAGTGTTTTGATTCTGTTCTACCGCGCCTCTCGGGGAGGGCCGACTATCTGATTGATTTCTTGGACATACTGACACGTTGGATGGTCCACGGGTATGCATCCACTTTGAGTATTATCTGGTTATCTCTTTTGGACATACTGACACGATGGGTGGCCCACGGGTATGCGTCCACTTTGAGTATTATCTTGTTATTTCCTTTGGACATACTGACACGATGGGTGGCCCACGGGTATGCGTCCAGTAGGATGGTTTTATGGCCATGCTTATACCGAGGTAAGATGCCGGGGCATGCGGTCATTGTGAGGATTATGTTATTTGTCCATGGACCGCTAATCCATGAAGCTTGCCGCGGTGACGAGCGATCACGGGCTTGATTTGTACATGTGGTTCAGGCACACTTTAGATACTTGTCCTGGTCATTTCGTGTATCGGCGGGCTCGGTAGATAGCTTAAGATACTTGCCTCTCATATCTCGTGAGGCGGTAGGCTAGAATGCGTTCGCTTATGGTACTTGCCTAGGCGATTCGTGGCTAGCTTTGATCCGGTAGTTGGCTTAGTACCTTGCCGTGAAGGATATGACTAGCTTTTGGACGGTAGTTTGCTATTCTACTGCCCGTCGGTTTGATAGCGCAGTGTGATCTAGTGTTCAGGTTCACATATGGATGTTGTTTTACATCATGTACTGCCGGCAGTGAGGAATGAGTTCCACGGGCATGATTGATATTATGGGCGTGAGACCCATAGTTATGTGTGAGTGATTATTTTGGGGGCATGCGTCCCCTTACTTGACATAACTGTTTACTTATCGCAAAATGGTTTTATAAAATTATGAAATGAGATTTCATTACGATATTTTGATTTCACATACTTGGTACTGTTATGCGACCTCGCCGGGGCTGCGTTCATGTCGCAGGTAGAGGTACACCAGTTGTTGATCCTCGCTCATAGGATCGCAATTCAGCGTTGGGAAGCTCCGTTTCTTCGGAGGCTTATCTTTTGGTATAGTCCCCTGTCATTGTAGATACTTATACATTCAGGGGTATGGCGGGGCCCTGTCCCGTCATAGTTGTTGTTACATTCTTAGAGTGCATGAAATCTTGTTGTGGGCAGGGTTTGTAAAGGATTATAACTGTTCGGTTTTATGTATATACATGAAGGTAACCGTTTTGGTTAGCCTATTTTCTTATGTTGTCTCTTGTTTCCTGATTAAATTTTATTTCCGCTGATTTTCTCTGATGTTGTTATCACTAGGGTGTCCGGGGTAAGGCACCAGTCGCGGGCCCGAGATCGGGTCGTGAAAAAGTGGTATCAGAGCAGTTAATCCTTGGAAAGTGTCTACAGACCGTATCTAGTAGAGTCTTGATTATCGGCGTGTTGTGCACCACACCTATAATCAGGAGGCTATGGGATATTTAGGATTGGTTTCTATTCTTCTCACTCTGAGATCGTGCCTTAGAGCTGTGTTATAAATTGGACTCCCTCGGACGTATTCGTATGTACCAGTTATGCCTCCGCGCAAGGCATACAGGGCGCAGATGGGCAAGGCAGCAGAGGGAGCTACGAGTTGAACACAGAGGGTTGCGAGGGCACAGGCCTGGTCATTACCTGACATAGTACTTCAGACGACGAGTTTTATGACGCCGCTAGCCCCAGCAGAGTTTAGAGCGGCAGCAGTTTCTACGGAGGCCACAATACCTGAGCCTCCAGTTCCACGACTAGGAGCCGAGGATATAAGTTCAGGAGATGGCCCAGTTACTAGTGAGGCTGGTGGCTGGGAATGAGGACGGACGGGAGCCGGTGGTTCCGGCAGTACCAGTGATTCACCCTAGATCCAGTAATCTAAGACTTCGGGATTTCTTGAGTTGCAGTTCGCCAGAGTTCTATGGATAGAGAGCTGAGGATGATCCTCAGGGTGTCGTGCTAGTTTGGTAGATTGTTATTCTTACGGCCAGAAGGGCCATTTGGTGAGAGTTTGTCCGATTAGAGGTAGCACAGATGTAGAGACTCAGCCTTCGGAATCGGTGGCTGGTTCGTCGCCTTATATAACTAGGCGCCCTGCAGGGCAGGGTTATGGTTAGAGCGACAAAGAGGAAGTAAGGCGATGAGTTCTGCGATACCTTTAGCCCCAGAGACTTGGTTATGTTGTTATGGTGGATACGTGTGAGTCTATATCTGAGATAGCATTGTGTTAAGTGTGATTTAGAGAACATGATTAGTTGAAGAGGTAAGTTGGGGACATGGAAGGTGTGAACCTTAGAATATTATACGTGGAGACCTTAGATGCGAGGCCGTCTTGAGTAAAAGATTTTGTTTACGATTGACCTTTGTCGGAGTGCATAGTATACGTGGGGTATAATTGTGTGATAAGTCCCTGAGTGGTGTGAATTATAAGAGGGTAGTTGAGCTAAGAAGACCGCTAGGTTTTCGTGACTTGATTAGTGAGATTGTTCCGGACCGGGGAACAAGAGCTTGGTCCGAAATGGGTCGGGTTGAGGCAAGGTTGCGTGTCAACCCGCAGCCCGGTTTGGGGTAAGTCGATTCGAGGTGGTCCCGCCAGGTGGTAGGTTCACGAGGGTGCTAAGCCCAAGTTTAGGTAACCATCGTACGGGTTCGTGGATGCGTCCGACCAGAATCGGATCGTGAAGGCCGGGAATGGCCTTAGAGTAAATTGAAGCTAGTGGGAGCTGTTGTGAGACTAGAAATGATTTCCTCATTGGCATGGATTTGAGTTTTGCGCACATGTGATATTCTAGCCATTGGTGGCATGATCGGTTTTGTAAGTATAGTAGTGGAGACTATATTGGCGCATGTATGTTTGGAGACTTAGAAGGAACATTCGGGACGAATATTTCTAAGGGGGGAAGAATGTTATACCCCGTAGTTCCAGGGTATGTATGTGAGGACGTACGTACGAGAATACGACAGAAATTTTGGAAAGAAAGAAAAAAGTGATTTTTTCGACGGAAAAGTTTCCGGGTTTTGTGAAGGAAAAAGGTTCGTTGATGGGAATTGGATTCCCAGATTTGGTATTTGGACTTCTTGGATTATTTTAGAATTATGAGATTTTATTTTCGGAAATGGTCACGTGGGGCCCACGGGAGAAATTTACGGTTTTGTGGGGCCCGCTTTGTTTTTGAGATTTTCGGTATTTTGGATACTTTCGGAAGATGAAATATTTTGGACGAGTAAGGGGGCGACACATGTCACCCTCGAGTGGCCGTGTGGTAGGGGTGGTGGAGACAGTGGCTAGCCACTTGTCCCCTTGGCCGAAATGGCCATGGCACTTGGCACCAATTTTCGTTGGCCATGTGGTTTAAGGACCCACACACACATGGCCCAATCTTGACCATACACTTACATTGATCTTGGCCCTTGATTCTTCTATAAATACCCCATAGTGCAAGACATAATATTCATCCACACTTAAAGACTTTCCAAGGCAAAAATATCCCCTCCCTTGAGTAGTTTCGTCCACCCTCCCCCTCTTGAGTAGAAAATACTTTGAGTATTGTAGTATAATCCCAAATACCTTAGCCTAGTATCCCTAGTAGTATTCCAAAGTTATTTCAATACTAGGAGCCCGGAAATACTACTTTATTCCAATAGTCGCAAAGTGAAACCCTAGAAAAATCTTCCTAGCTTGGTTGAAGTGCTTAGAGAAGTTGTTTAGAAACTTCTAAGGGTCGCTTGGAGCGGGTTGGAGCGTAAGGATTTGGAGCTAAACGTTGCTCAGGATTGATTTATAATCTTGGATAATTTTGGGCTTATCGAGGTAATGATCTATGTCCCCCTATTGTAATTGGATATTACATATTGTAGTAGTTTAGAACTGAGTATAAGATATATTAGAAAGGATTGAACTGTATTTACATTGGACTGTATTTACAGTTGACTTGTGTTGTATTATTGTGAGGCAGTATTGTGCACGTCCGGTTAGACGTGTAATCCCCTTGGAGTTGTTGGCTTGCAGCGAGCCTTGTTAGGGGAGGTTATTTATGTGATTGCGGGGAGAGTCGCGAATTTTCCGTAGAATAGGGAACTGTTTGCTTAGATTATGCTACGAAGAGAACTAGAGATTGATAGATGTATTGTGGTTGTTATAGGTGGTTCTTCTACGCGCGGCATACTCGACTTGTCTTGTGGATTAAGACGAAGAGGTATGTGATTCTTCCTATACTCTTGAGCATGATTGTTGTGAACTATATAGTACGGTAGACGTACGTGTGTGAAATGAATTTTGTTTGTTTAAAACATAAAGTGTTATAATAGCTTTATGGGAAGTTAGTTATAACGACTTTATGAAGATAAAAGAAAGATTTGATTTTGAAAGCTAAACGACTTGATTTTGAAAGTTAAGAGACTTGATCTTGAAAGATAAGAGACTTGACTTATAAATGACTTGATTTCGGAAAAGGAGAAGTAACTTGATTTAAGTATAGGTTACTTGTTTTGAAAAGAGTAAGTTATTTGGGTTTTAAAAGTATACTTGAGGTTGTTTTAAAAGAAAAGCACTTGGTTTAAAAAGTATAGAGTACTTGATTTTAAAAGGTCTTGTAAAGATTTTCTGAAGGTGAAGTAATTTTGGTTTAAAAGAAAGCGTGTTTGATACTACGAGTATTAGTATCGTGTGGCTTTACGTAAAGAGGTCTTTTTGAAAGAATGAAAGTATGTAGTATTTTGGGTTGAAACCCGGATTGTTGACATAAAATGAAAGTACGTTGAACTTGCCTATGCTTGTTGTGATATCCTTTGTTGTGCAAGTGTTTTGATTCTGTGCTACCGCGTCTCTCGGGGAGGGCCGACTATCTGATTGATTGCTTGGACATACTGACACGTTGGATGGTCCACGGGTATGCGTCCACTTTGAGTATTATCTGTTTATCTCTTTTGGACATACTGACACGATGGGTGGCCCACGGGTATGCGTCCACTTTGAGTATTATCTTGTTATTTCCTTTGGACATACTGACACGATGGGTGGCCCACGGGTATGCGTCCAGTAGGATGGTTTTATGGCCATGCTTATACCGAGGTAAGATGCCGGGGCATGCGGTCATGGTGAGGATTATGTTATTTTTCCATGGACCGCTAATCCATGAAGCTTGCCGCGGTGACGAGCGATCTCGGGCTTGATTTGTACATGTGGTTCAGGCACACTTTAGATACTTGTCCTGGTCATTTCTCGTGTATCGGCAGGCTCTGGTAGATAGCTTAAGATACTTGCCTCGGTCATATCTCGTGAGACGGTAGGCTAGAATGCGTTACATGGTACTTGCCTCGGCGGTTGTGTGGCTAGCTTTTGGATATGGTAGTTGGCTTAGTACCTTGCGTGAAGGGATATGACTAGCTTTTGACCGGTAGTTGGCTATTCTACTCGCCCGTCGGTTTGACGACGCAGCGGGATCTAGTGTTCAGGTTCACATATGGATGTTGTTTTACATCATGTACTGCCGGCAGTGAGGAATGAGTTCCACGGGCATGATTGATATTATGGGTGTGAGACCCATAGTTATGTGTGAGTGATTATTTTGGGGGCATGCGTCCCCTTACTTGACATAACTTTTTACTTATCGCAAAATGGTTTTATAAAATGATGAAATGAGATTTCATTACAGTATTTTTCAGTTTCACATACTTGGTACTGTTATGCGACCTCGCCCGGGCTGCGTTCATCTGCGCAGTAGAGTACACCGATTGTTGATCCTCGCTCATGGATTGCGATTCACGTTGGGAAGCTCCGTTTCTTGAGGCTTATCTTTTAGTATAGTCCTGTCATTGTAGATACTTGTACATTCGGGGTATGGCGCCCCTGTCCCGTCATAGTTGTTGTTACATTCTTAGAGGTATGTAGTACTGTTGTGGGCAGGGTTTGTAAAGGATTATAACTGTTCGGTTTTATGTATATACATAAAGGTAACCGTTTTGGTTAGCCTGTTTTCTTATGTTGTCTCTTGTTTCCTGATTAAATTTTATTTCCGCTGATTTTCTCTGATGTTGTTATCACTAGGGTGCCCGGGGTAAGGCACCAGTCGCGGGCCCGAGATCGGGTCGTGACAGGGATGCCACGGGCGCGTCACATGGTTATATTTTACACTTATAGCTGTCGGCAGTGATGGGGGATTCCACGGGCACGCTTTGATATTTGTGTGACTTGGTTGCGTCCCAGATCGGGCCGGGTAGTAAAGGCGCCCCTCCTTAAAGGGCCGGATTATACTTATGAAAGATAAGTAAGTTATACGGTAATGAACTTAATGATTTTTCCTAATCATATCCTTAAGATTGTGACTATAACTTTTATTGAAAATGGGAAAAGATAATAAGGTACGATTAAGTTCATAAGTGGTAATGACACGGCAGGATCTGGTATGTATTTTTTTTATACTTGTCCATGTCATTCTTTTATCTGCTTATGATCATTTCTTATCACGTTATTTACATTCCATATTCGGTACTGTTATGCGGCCCCTTCGAAGTGCGTTCATCTTGTGCAGTTTTAGGTACCCAAGGTGGTGATCCTTGCTCTTAGGATCTCGGTTCAGTTTTGAGAAAAGCTCCATTTGCTCCGGAGGATTATCTCTTGGTACGGTTTTCCCTGAGGTTGTAGATTTATGTTATTGAGGGTATGGCGGGGCCTGTCCATACGATTGTTATGTTAAAAACTCTTAGAGGTCCTGTAGTCACATATTGTGGTCTGCTTTGTAAAGGAAAGGAGGCAATCGCTTCGTTTATGTATTTACTATCCGAGGAGGTAGCCTTATTGGCTAACTTTGTTGATTTTGTCTTTGATGATTTATTTATAAGTTTCATATATGTTCATTGATTATCTCTCGATGTATACCGTAAGGGTGCCCAGTAGGGCACGACCGCGAGCGGTCGGGTCGTGACAGGTGTAACATGGCATGCGTGCCTCGGCATCCTCATCGCAGTGCAGTCTTCGTAGAGCTAGCCCATGGAATAATGATCGCATATACCATGCCCCTAATCCTCATCGGTGTAGACAGTCTTCATGGGAGCTAGCCAGCGGAATAATAGTAATGGTCACATGCCCGGAATCCTCATCGGTGTAGACATGCCCATGTGACAATAATAATATCCGGAGTTTAACCCTGCACGGCCGCACGCCGGAATCCCTCATCGGTGTAGACATGTCCATGTGATAATAACAATGGAAGCATACCCGTGGAATCCTCCGTCACTGCCGGTACATCCAATGAAACGTACGGGCATCTAACCCGCATCCTAGTCGCATGCCCCGGCATCTCTCATCGGTATAAGCATGGCCAAGATCAAACAAAATGGAAGCATACCCGTGGAATCCTCCACGCTTTGACGCCCAACAAATTCACAACAAGTCAGCCGGCCCTCCAACCGAGAGACGCGGTAACATAGTAATACCACCAAGGCTATCACAACTAGCATAGGTAAATTAACATAATCTTAGACTTCCATTTTATGACAACAAATCCGTGTTTTAACCCCCCAAAGTACTACATACGTTAATCCTTTCAAAAAGATCTCTTTTTATGAAAACACAACTCGATACTATTATCCGTAGTACCAAACACGTTTATGTTTAAATCAAGTACTTTACACTTTTTAAAACAACGTCAAGTATACTTTTTAAACTCAAGTTACTTCTTTTTTCCCAAAATCAAGTTACCATTTTAAATCCAATAATAAAACCATTCTTTTGTTTTCATAAAGTCGTTATAACTAACTTCCCATAAAGCTATTATAACACTTTATGTTTTAAACAAATTTAAGACAAAACCCTGCCTTTCTTTTAAACCAAAACACTTCAAATTCTTAAGTCTCTTTTCTTTTAGAAATCAAGTTTCTTACTTTGGAATTTTAAGAAAATCAAAACTTGATTATAATAATTCTTATTAGAGCAGCCATGATCTAGGAAATGTAATATAATTTTGTCTTATCTTAGCTTCTATGCAGATGGAGGTTTCTACTGGTTTTAATATAATTAATTGTCATTACATTTTCCTTTATTAACGCTGCAATGGCTTGTTCGATAGTTATTCCCATTTCCGAAATTAATATAACTTATTCTTTTTTCTAGACCAAGTGCTTATTACTCACGAATGAGGTTTCACTACTTTAACACAATTCAAGTTCTTCACATTTCATACCAAGTCAAAATATAAGTCTAGTCTCTTATCTTTTAAAATCAACCAAAATTCGTTTAGCACACGTACATCTACCGTACTACATAGTTCACAACATCATGCTAGAAAATATAGGAAGAGGTTCACATACCTCGCGACGATTATCGACAATTAGCAAAATGCTCCAAAGTACTATAACCCTGCTAGCCTTTTCCACCCTTCAAGTAGAATACGCTACTCGTAGTACTTCAACCTATAATGGCCATAAAATGTTTATTAACTTCTAGATCCCTTCGTAGAATATTTCTAAGTACAAGGTTCCAGATTCTACGGAAAATTCGGCAGCACCTCCCCCCCCGAAACCACACAAATAACCTCCACCATCAAGGCCCGCTACCAAGCCAACAACTCAGAGGGGATTACACGTCTAACCGGACGTGTACAATTCTGCCCCACAATAATACTACAAGTCTCATCAGAAATCTGTCCAATGTAAATACAATTCAATTCTTATCAATATTCATTCTATATATAGTATACTCAACTATACATTACTACAACATGTAATCTCCAATTACTGATAGGGGATAAAGATCATTACCTCGATAAGCCCAAAATTATCCAAGTTTTATAAGTCGATCCTGAGCAACGTTTAGCTCCACTTCCTTACGCTCCAACCCGCTCCAAGCAACCCTTAGAAGTTTCTAAACAACTTCTCTTAACACTTCACCCATCTATGAAGATTTTCCTAGGGTTTCGTTTGCGACTAAAGGAATAAAGTGGTATTTCCGGGCTCTTAGTATAGAGATAACTTTGGAATACTACAAGGGATTACAAGGCTAAGGTATTTGGGATTATACCAACACTTGAAGAATTTTTCTACACAAAGGGGGGGGGGGGTGTTTGGACGAGAACCACAAAGGGAGGGAGGGAGAATTTTGCCTTGGAAAAATATTTCAAGTGAGGGATGAATAAAGTCTTGCAACAAGGGGGGTATTTATAGAGAAATCAAAGGCTAGGATCAAAGCAAGTGTATGGTGAGGATTTGGTCCATGTGGGAGTGGAGTCTTCCAACCAAGTGTCCACCACAACAATGGGACAAGTGGCCACCACAAAAATGGGACAAGTGGCAAGCCACTTGTCCACGCCACTTGTCCACCAAAAACGTCCCACACTTGTCCACCAACCAATCGGCCAACATGGCCCCATGGGGGTGACACGTGTCGCCCCCTACTCGTCCAAAATATTTCATCTTCCGAAAATATCCGTAATGCCAAAAATCCGAAAATAAAGTGGGCCCCACAAAACCGTAAATTTTCCCCGTGGGCCCCACGTGACCAATTCCGGAAATAAAATTTCATAATTCTCAAATATCCCAAAAAGTCCGAATACCAAATCTGGGAATCCAATTCCCATTAACGAACCTTTTTCCTTCACAAAATCCGGAAACTTTTCCGTCGAAAAATCACATCTTTCTTCTTTTCCAATTTTAATGTCGTATTCTCGTACGTACGTCCTCACATACATACCCTGGAACTACGGGGTGTAACACTTACACTCCAATCCACTCCAAGCAACCCTTAGAAGTTTCTAAACAACTTCTCTTAACACTTCATCTAAGCTATGAAGATTTTTCTAGGGCTTCGTTTTACGACTATTGGAATAAAGTAGTATTTCCGGGCTCTTATGTTGGGATTTCTTTGGAATACCACAAGGGATTTAGGCTAAAGTATTTGGAATAACAACAATACTTGAAGAATTCTACTCAAGGTGGGGGGGGGGGGGGGTGTTTGGACGAGAACTCACTAAGGGAGGGAGGGGAATTTTTGCCTTGGAAACTTTCTAATGTGGATGAAATAAAGTCTTGCACACAAGGGGTATTTATAGGGAAAACAATGGCCAAGATCTAGGCAAGTGGATGGTGAAGATTGGGTACATGTGTGTGGGTAGTTGGCCAACCATTTGTTCACCACAAAAATGGGACAAGTGGCCACCACAAAAATGGGCCACTTGTCCACCTAAAAACGTCCCACTTGTCCTTCTCCAATTCGGCCAACATGGCCACACGGGGGTGACATGTGTCGCCCCCCATACTCGTCCAAAATATTTCATCTTCCGAAAATATCCGTAAAGCTAAAAATCCGAAAATAAAGTGGGCCCCACAAAACCGTAAATTTCCTCCCGTGGGCCCCACGTGACCAATTCCGGAAATAAAATTCCATAATTCTTAAATATTCCAAAAATTCCGAATACCAAATCTGGGAATCCAATTCTCTTTAACGAACATTTTTCCTTCACAAAATCCGGAAACTTTTCCGTCGAAAAATCACATCTTTCTTCCTTTCCAATTTAAATGTCGTATTCTCGAACGTACGTCCTCGTATACATAATCTGGAACTACGGGGTGTAACAGATACTTGGTTTTAAGTATAAGGCTCTTGGTTATAAAAATAATGAAATTGTCTAAAAACCATAAAGGGTTATAACGGCTTTATGGGAAGTTGGTTATAACGGCTTTATGGAAGGTTTAGAAAGTTGTCTATTTTGATTAATGGGCATAAGTTGCCTAGATTGTGAAAAATTGAAGTTACTTGGTTTCAAGCTTTGAAATGAGTTTCTAAAAGTGCAGTAACTTACTTTGAAAAATAGACACACCTTGATACTACGGGTGTTAGTATCTTGGGGTTTTACATAGAAAGGAGTCTTTTGAAAAGAATGTATGTACGTAGTACTTTGGCTTGTTTAATGGAGAATTATTCTATGTGTGCCTTGATAAGTACTTTGGCTTGTTTAATGGAGAATTATTCTATGTGTGCCTTGATAAGTACTTTGGCTGGTTTAATGGAGAATTATTCTATGTGTGCCTTGATAAGTACTTTGGCTTGTTTAATTGAGAATTATTCTATGTGAGCCTTGATAAGTACTTTGGCTTGTTTAATTGAGAATTATTCTATGTGTGCCTTGATAAGTACTTTGGCTTGTTTAATTGAGAATTTCCTATGTGTGCTGGTAATAGCCGGTTGTGTGCTAATGGTATATCATTCATTTCGGGGTCATTCCCCGGGTTTGTGGCATTTGCATATTCCGTGGATTTGCTACCCACGATGCGAGGAATACCTCATGCGAGTCCGCAAGGGCTTATGCGGGTGAAATAGTCCCACGCGGCGG
Source organism: Przewalskia tangutica (assembly GCA_029844215.1). Classification (NCBI taxonomy): domain Eukaryota; kingdom Viridiplantae; phylum Streptophyta; class Magnoliopsida; order Solanales; family Solanaceae; genus Przewalskia; species Przewalskia tangutica. Next base: position 76,687,771 of record CM056727.1, read on the forward strand.
ATCTGACCTATGCGAGGAATACCTCACGCGAGTCCGTAAGGGCTTACGCGGGTGAAATAGTCCCATGCGAGGAATACCTCATGCGGGTCCACGCGACCTACGCGGGTGAAATAGTCCCGCGAGTAGGATTGCTTAATGACATCGCGGGCGGGTGGTCCCGCTTGATCGTGAGCTTCCTAGTTTATATTGTAAGCGTGCATTTACTATTTACTCTCATTGTTAGTAAGGCCGATGTCTTCGTAATTTGATTATCATACATGTCTCCGGATTTGTTTGTATTACCCCCTGGTCATGCTTACACGATGTGGGATTCCGGGGCATGCGACCACGAGGTATTTAGGACACAGGTGGGACTTGGTGTTCATGTAAGCTTATTGGTGTTATATTATATCATGGACTGCCGGCAGTGATGAAGGATTCCACGGGCATGATTGATATTATGGGCGTGAGACCCATAGTTATATTTGAGTAGTGACTTTGAGGGCCTGCGTCCCTGACTTGATATGACTGCTTATGTATTATGTACTGTAGGTTGGCTATCATACATGTCTCTGCTTTGTTTAGTGTTATGATTTCATTCTGATTTACTTCATTCACATACTTGGTATATTCTTATGACCTCGCCTTCGGGGCTGCGTTCATACCGCAGTTTAGGTAATGATTTGGTGATCGGCAGTGTAGGACCTTTCGTAGTTTTGGATAGCTCCATCTGTTCAGGAGTTTATCTTTTGGTATAGATCCTTCAGTACAGGCTTTTGTACAGTTATGGGTACGGCGGGGCCTTGTCCCGTCATAGTTCAGTATAACTCTTAGAGGTCTGTATTCATATGTGGGATTGGACTCATGTACAGTGTAGTGTCTTTTGTTTATGTATATTATGGCAGCCTTGTCGGCTTTGCCTTGCACGTATGTTGGTTTTGAAAAAAAAATGAGGTGTTATTTAAATTTCCGCAGTTTACTTAGTTGTTAAGGTAGAATGGTGCCCAGGTAGGGCACCAGTCACGGGCCCAGGGTTCGGGGTGTGATAGAGTGGTATCAGAGCAGTCAGTCCTCGGAATGTCTACAGACCGTGTCTAGTAAAGTCTTCATTATCGGTGTGTTGCGCGCCAAAACCATAAATAGGAGGCTACAGGATATTTAGGAGTTGGTTTCTATTCTTCTCACTCTAAGATCGTGCCATAGAGCTGTGTTAGTAAGATAATTCCTCTCTGACGTAATTTTGTGTTCTGATTATGCCTCGAGGAGAACTTGATGCCGAGAAGGGCAAAAGAGTAGCAGGAGCTACTAGTCAGACTCAGAGAGTTGATAGGGCTTATGCCCAGGGTATACCGGATATTGTGCCGCAGTCGGCGAGTTCTTCTGCGCCAAGTTTTGAGGCCCCAGCACCAGAGCCTCCAGTTTCTCAGTTAGGGGAAGACTTTAGGGTAATGAAGGAAGCCATTATGTTATTGACCAAGATAGCAGTGCTACAATTTCATCAGCAGGAGGTTATTCGGCCAGTACAGACAGGTGTACAGAGGGTAGAGGGCCAACGCGAAGATCAGCGTAAGAGGGCTAGACCGGTGAGTTTTTAGACGAGCAGCCTCAGCAGCGAGTGAGATATTCATCCCAGCCTACCCAGTACATACCTCCGCAGCCCACAGGTGGGAGATTGGACCCCACAAGGTATTTATGAGCCGGTCCAAGCTCCAGGGGTCGAGGTTCTCAGAGGAGCAGAGGATTTTCTCAGTCGAGGCCACTTTTTCCTCAGTGTTTCAGATGTAGTAAGCGTTATTTGGGGAAATACCGTTATGGCACAGGTGTTTGTTATTATTGTGGCCATCCTGGCCATATACTAAGAGTATGTCCTTTTAGAAGAAGCACTGGTGAGGTGGCTCAGCCTATGCGGCCGATGGTTGATTCTCTTTCCTCGCGGTGTCGTCCCCGAGCAGGGTGTTGGATGTCGGCGATCGTGGTAGAGGTCAGGGTCGAGTTTATAGTTCTGGCGGTCCTTCGGACCGCAGAGGTGATGTGACTACTGGACAGGATTAGGAGGCGACATCGCATGGAGTTACATGTATATTTCGATTCTTTTGAATCATACGTGCATTGATAGGTTCAGATTTCGCCTTAGCATATATGTTTTCCCTTTGTTGCTAGTAGTTGTAAAGTGATAGTACCCCAGAGGTAGGAATACTTTGATTAGTAAAGTGAGAAGTTAAGAATATTGACAAGAATGGTAAGTGAACTGAGACTATAGTTGTGTAGAGTTCACACGTAGTAATTGCCCCATGACAGTGTAAGACCAATAGGGATGATTGTACAGTAGGAATACTTTGGCTTATGTGACGAACCTCTAGTGAATAGGGGATAGGGTAAGAAGTACCTTGAGATAAGAGAGAGATTTATTTCAGACTAAGAATGAGAAGTTAAGTGTGACGCTGGGTCGGGTTGTGGACTCATTTCGGGTCAGCCGGTAGTATAGAATGGGGTGATGTCAGTTGGTAGTGGTCCCGCTATGTGATAGGGTCACGAGGATGCCAGGCCCAAGTTGAGTTAATCGTTGTACAAGTTCGTGGATGCGTTCCACCGGAACTAGGTCGTAAGTACCGAGAAGAGCCTTAACGGGAATGTAAGTAACAATATGGCCAAGTTTGGTTAGTAACTCCAAGGATTGGAGAACAGAAACAATATTTGAGATTTTGTACGTGTACTAAATAAGTTTGGAAGTATGAGAAGGTATGACAAGTAAGAAAATAAAGGAACCTCTAAGGATCCCGTGTTTTAGAAGACTGTAACCTTCGAGTTTTGTGAGGAGGGGTCGCGGACGGAAGGTCCATTCATATGTTTACGGATGTTAGCTGGTGGCCATGTGTGGCATCGTTAGTCTTGTGGAGTATTGATTGATAGGCATAGTATAGAGATTGTGCCAGAGTTTGTATATCCTGACAACCGACTAAGAACATTCGGGGATGAATGTTTCTAAGGGGGGAAGAATGTTACACCCTGTAAGTCTAGTACATGTATAAGAGAATGTACGTAAGGAATCAAGACTTGGAAATTAGTACGAAAGGAAGAATTGTTTTTCCGACGGAAAATCTTCCGGACGTCGGAAAGGAAAAATGTTTGATGTTGAGAATTGGATTCTCAAAATGCATTATTTTAAGAGTATGGAACTTATTAACCTTATGGAAATTTATTTTTACGGATTTGGTCACGTGGGGCCCACCCGAGGAATTTTATGTTTTGTGGGGCCCACGAGGGTTACGGAATTTTATGGACGAATGAGAGGGCGACACGTGGCACCCCCACATTTGGTCTTGGACGAATTGGTGTTAGGGTAAAATGGTAATTGACCATCTAGGAAGATCAAGTCTTCAAAGCTTGAGATTGTTGACCATAGTCAACTTGCCACTTGGGCTTGATCCTAGTGAAACTCATCCTAGCCACTCATGTGTTGCAATCTAAACCCTCCATTGTGTTATATATACTAAGCTAGTGCAAGACAAGGTCTTCTAACACTTAGAAAAATTGAGAGAACATTGTGCCAAGAACAATAGCTCTCGGGTTCACCATAGCTTCCACAAGAAAATTTTGTAGTTTTGATCCATTATTCACAAGACTTTAACCCAATGTCCCTAAGGGTATTATAAGGTTATCTCAATAGAAAGATTTCGGAAAAACGACGTTTTCGTATTAGTCGCAAGGCGGAAACTTAAGAAGTTCTTCAACTTTGAAGTTGGAAATTGAAGATGGGTTCTTCATAGGCTTCTAAGGAGTGCTTGGAGCGGATTGGAACATAAGGAAAGGAGCTAAGATGTTACACCACGTATTTACAGGACATGTTTTAAGAACGTACGTAAGAACTCACAAGTGTTAAGATTTGAGACTTGTAAAAATTTATCGGAATTATGAAATTGTCGGAAAATGTATTATTGTGACGAATGGGAGGGCGACATGTGTCACCCACCCTTATTGTTGCCTTGGACGAAAATTTCATGGCCAAAATGGTCATTGACCATAGTCTTGGATGACTAAGTCTTGCAAGTAGTAGCTTGAGATTCTTGACTAAGTCAAAGGACCCACAAAGTCTTGATATTTAAATAAGAGCTCATCCAAACCACCAATTTGGTTGCATCTTGAACCTCCATTACACTTTATAATACTAGTAGTAGTATGACAAGCTTAACACTTAGTAAAATTTCACAAAAAATTTGAAGAACAAGAGCACTAGCTCTCGGGTTCTCTCACAAAGAAGAAGAAGAATTTTTGTTTCTTGTTCATTAAGCTCCCCACTTTAAACCAAGGTTCTTGAGTGTATTGTAAGCATATCTCAATAGAAAAATCTCGGAAAAAGATATTTTTCGTATTAGTCGCAAAGTGAAAACCTAGTTGCTTTCTAGGTTTTGGATTGGAAGTTTGAAGGAAAGTTGTTTGTATGGTTCTAAGGGTCTCAAGTAGCGGATTGAAGTGTCTTGAAGAGTCTCTAAGTTACTAAGGAGCGACTTCGGATTTGGAGTTGGATTAAGATTCGTTGAGGTATAATCTTGTCCCTTAAAAGTGTTACAAGATTATTTATATTGTTGTTAGCTTTACATGTTGCTAGCATGAAGTGTATGTGTTGAAGTTTATAAGTATTATGGATTGCTTGTAGCTTAAATCCGAAATGTTATATAAGCCACTTGAAGTTGGATTACTAATTGGTCGTTTATTAGAATCGTCGCATGATTACTTACTTGAAGATTATAGTAGTTATAATCAATTGCGACTTGATATCATGTTATACTAACAACTTGGATTGAAATGGAAATTAGATAAGAATTGGTGTTATGGTACTCAATGTGGCCGAATTGGACATATAGTTTGTATTAGTTTGATATCTATTGTGGGACGGAATTTTACACGTCTAGTAGGCGTGTAATCCCCTATTGTTAATTGCATTGATTGGGCCTTAAATGTATCGTGTTTGGTTATTGTATTCGGCCTTGAAAAAGGTGGCAAAGTAAGTAGAAACAAAGGAGGTGATGTCCGATTTTCCGTAGAATTTAGTGACTTAGCACTTGGAATATTCTACGTTTGAAGTAGGAGGTTAATGGACGTATTGTGACCATTATAGGTTGAAGTACTAAGTATAGCGTATCCTACTTGGAGGATGGAATAACTATCAAGGTTGGAGTACTTTGGAGCATTTTGCTACTTGTCGATAATCGTCGCGAGGTATGTGAACCTCCTCCTTCCTTTGGCATGATTCTATGTATGGAATATACCTGTGGTATCATTTCATGTTCTCCTTCTACTCTTAGAAGTTAAGAGGTAGTTGAGTGATTTACTGTATGTAGACTTTTTCCTATCCTTTGAGCATGACTAGTTGCACGTATATAGTACGGTAGACGTACAAGATCTTGATATCCTTTACTAGTATATGAATGGCCAAGTCGGGTGATTTAGGAGATTAACTAGCTTCTTTGAAAGTATTAAGGATGTCTTAAGTTTTATTAAAGTTAAGGGACTTGAAGAGTTTTAAAGTAGGTGATATTTGTTTCGTTTTAAACGTATAAGTCCCTTGGATAGGAAATTGTACTTGACTAAGGTATAAAGTGAATATAACGACTTTATGTGGAGTTGGTTATATTTGCTTTATGGAAAGATAAATGACTTGATTTTAATGAAAAGGCAACTTGATTTTAAGGCATCAATTGCCTAAGGTTTTATAATAAAAGGAGTCACTTGATTTCTAAAGGTTAAGAGACTAATTGTACTTTGAAAGTTAAGAGAATTGATTTGAAAGTATACAATACTTGGTTTTAAAAAGTATAAGTCTCTTGGTTATAAAAGGAATGGGTTTGTCTAAAACCATAAAGGGTTATAACGGCTTTATGGGAAGTTGGTTATAACGGCTTTATGGAAGGTTAAGAGAATGGTCTTCTCTAATAAAGTAATCAAGGAAATAATTTGATTTAAGGGTATCACTTGCTTAAGCTTTAAAGTAAGGGTCACTTGATTTAGAAGCCGAGAAATGTATTTCTAAAAGTATCGTGACTTATGTGAAATGTACACAAGCCTGGATACTACGGGTGTTAGTATCTTGGGGTTAAATTCCCAGATTTTTATGTGTACAACGGAAGTGCCATGAGTATATAAAAAAATGGAAGTCTAAAGGTTTAATGAACTTTCCTGTATTTGCTTGTGATAGCTTTAAGTGAAAGTATTATATGTTACGTTGTCGTGACTCTCAGTTGGAGGGCCGGCTGTCTTATAAAAGTTTACTTGGACGTACCGACAGTGATGTGGGATTCCACGGGTATGCTTCCATCATGATTGATCCTTGGACATGCTTACACGATGTGGGATTCCGGGGCATGTGACCAGGATGCGGGTGAGATGCCCGGACATTTTATCGACGTCTGGCGGTGTGGGGATTCCACGGTATGCTTCCATTGTGATTGATCTTGGCCATGCTTATACGATGAGGATGCCGGGCATGCGGCGAGATCGGGTTAGATGCCCGCGCGTTTTATTACTCCATGGCCATGCTTATACGATGTGGGATTCCGGGGCATGCGGCCGCGTTATATATATATATATACATATATGTGTTGTGTATGTGCCGTAGCGGTGAGTGGGATGCCACGCGCGACACTTGTTTATTTTTTCCACTTATAGTTGTCGGCAGTGATGTGGGATTCCACGGGCAGGAGATATATATGTGTTGTGTATGTGTACGCCGACAGTGAGGTGGGATGCCACGGGCGCGACACATGGTTATATTTTACACTTATAGTTGTCGGCAGTGATGTGGGATTCCACGGGCAGGAGATATATATATGTGTTGTATATGTGTACGCCGACAGTGATGTGGGATGCCACGGGCGCGTCACATGGTTATAATTTACACTTATAGCTGTCGGCAGTGATGGGGGATTCCACGGGCACGCTTTGATATTTGTGTGACTTGATCGCGTCCCAGATTGGGCCGGGTAGTATAGGCGCCCCTCCTAAAAGGGTCGGATTATGTTATGAAAGATATGTAAGTTATATAGTAATGAACTTAATGATTTTTCCTAATCATGTGCATAAGAATGTGGCTATAACTTTTATTGAAAATGGGAAAAGATAATAAGGTGTGATTAAGTTCATCAGTGGTAATGACACGACGGGATCTGGTATGTATTTTTTTATACTTGTCCATGTCATTCTTTTGTACAGTTATGATCTGTTTACTGTACGTTATTTCTGTTCCATATTCGGTACTTGTTATCGACTTCTTCGGGAAGTGCGTTCATGACCGCAGGTTTTAGGTACCCAGGTTGGTGATCCTTGCTCTTAGGATCTCGGTTCAGTTTTTGAGAAAAAGCTCCATTTGCTCCGGAGGCTTATCTCTTGGTACGGTTTTCCCTGAGGTTGTAGATTCATGTATATTCAGGGGTATGGCGGGGCCCTGTCCCGCCACAGTTGTTATGTTAAAACTCTTAGAGGTCTGTAGTCAAATATAGTGGGTCAGTTTGTAAAGGAAATGAGGCAACTGCTTCGGTTGTATATATATATATGCGGGTGAAATAGTCCCATGCGAGGAATACCTCATGCGGGTCCACGCGACCTATGCGGGTGAAATAGTCCCAGGAGTAGGATTGCTTAATGATACTGCGGGCGGGTGGTCCTTCTTTGATCGTGAGCTTCCTAGTTTATATTGTAAGTGTACTACTATTTACTCTCATTGTTAGTAAGGCACAGTGTACTGTAATTTGATTATCATACATGTCTCCGGATTTGTTTGTATTACACCCTGGTCATGCTTACACGATGTGGGATTCCGGGGCATGCGACCACGAGGTATTTAGGACACAGGTGGGACTTGGTGTTCATGTAAGCTTATTGGTGTTATTGTTATACCCCGTAGTTCTGGCCATACGTGTGAGAGCGTGCGAAAGGGAGTAAGACTTAAAATTTTCGAAAGATAAGTTGACGGATTGTTTCGGACGGGTTTTAGTCAACTTTGAGGCGGGTTATGACCCGGTACATTGAGAGTTCCTAAGTGTTTCAAAGGCCTAGGGCGTAGTTCGTTGAGTCTAGATTCCAACGCAACCAACCGTTCGTCGATAGGACATCGGAGTAGGAAGTTATGGGAGTTACAAGTTCAGTGCGCAGACGGACAGAAATGCGTTTCGGACAGAAGCGACAGGGCCGCGGCGCCGGATGCAGGGCCGCGGCGCCGGATATTCTGAGGGGTCGCTGAAGTTGCAGCGCCGCGGCGCCGGGAAGCAGGGCCGCGGCGCCGGAAGTTCTGTGAGGTGGCGGAAGTTTCAGCGCCGCGGCGCCGAGGCGGAAATCCTGGCGGAAAAACATAGGAAAATCAGATTTCTTCTTTTAAAAAGGCCATGGGAGGGTGACAAGTGTCCCCCCCATATGATTTTTGCATGTCCCTTATATTGACCAAGACTTGAAGACTTGGTCATCTTTCAAGACTTTCCCTCTCTCTAAAGTTAGAGCTCTCACTTCTCTCTAGAATTCCAAGAGGAATTCAAAGCTTAGGAAAAATCTGAAAAGGGGTGGCAAGAAGGAAGCTTGTGGCTAGCTTGGTGGTGTTCTTGTAAAGGAGGCTAGCAAAGTTGTTGGAATAATTTAGGCTAAAACTCTAAAGGTAACATTTCTTCTCTGTAGCTAGTTATTGATGTTGCATGTGAAGAAGAATGAACTTGTAGTAGTAAATAATGCTCTTAGATTCATTGCATGTAAGAAATATGGTTTGGGTGTGAAGGAATTGGTTGAGAAGGATTTGTGAGCATGTTTGTCACGACCCGACCTCGGGCCCGTGACTGGTGCCTTACCCCGGGCACCCTAGTGATACAACATCAGAGAAAAACCAGCGGAAATAAAAACTCATGAAAGAAAACAGTGAAATAAGAAAACAGGCTAACTGACGGTTACCTTTTGTACATAAATGAAAACTTGAGCATTACCTTACAAACTCGCCCACAGCGGTGTTCTGGACCTAAGAATTTTAAAACCATAATGACGGACAGGGCCGCCATGCCCTGAATATACAAAAGTCTACCACTTCAGGAACCGTATCACAGACAAACTTAGGAGATATGGAGCTTTCCGAGAACCGAACAGCGATCCAAAGAGTGCGGATCAGCAAGCTATGTACCTCAACCTGCGGCATGAACGCAGCCCCCCGAAGGAGGTCAGTACAACAGGTACCAAGTATGCAAAACTGAAAAATACTGTAAATGAAATCATAATAGTCTATATAAAGCAGGAGACATGTATGATAACCAAACTACAGTACACAACATATAAGCAGTCATGTCAAGTTAGGGACTCATGCCCATGAAATCATCACTCAAATACAACCCGGGAATTTAACCCGCACAATAGCTGCATGCCCCGGCATCTCACCTCGGTATAAGCATGGCCCTGGAACCGTCCTAGTGGGCCCATACCCGTGGACCATCCAACGTGTCGGTATGCCCAAAGGAGATAACAAGATAACAATCCCTGTGGAAGCATACCCGTGGGCCACCCAACGTGTCGGTATGTCCAAACAACTAACAGGATAATACTCACTGTGGAAGCATACCCGTGGGCTACCCAACGTGTCAGTATGTCCAAACAAATAACAAGAGAATACTCACTATGGAAGCATACCCGTGGGCTACCCAACGTGTCAGTATGTCCAAACAAATAACAAGAGAATACTCATTGTGGAAGCATACCCGTGGGCTACCCAACGTGTCAGTATATCCAAACAAATAACAAGAGAATACTCAGTGTGGAAGCATACCCGTGGGCTACCCAACGTATCAGTATGTCCAAACAAATAACCAATAGTCGGCCCTCCATCGAGAGACTCGATAGCACAAATCCAACCCTTGCACAACAAGGCCATCTCAACCAAGCATAGGCAAGTTACGCACAACTCAAGGTATACCATTCTAAATCCAATAATGAATCCATTCTTTATTTTCCATAGAGTCGTTATAACTAACTTCCCATAAAGCTATTATAACACTTTATGATTTAAAACAAGGCAAGACAAAACCATGCCTTTCTTTTAAACCAAAACACTTCAAATTCTTAAGTCTCTTTTCTTTTAGAAATCGAGTTCCTTACTTTGGAATTTTCAAGAAGATCGAAACTTGATTACAATAATTCTTATTAGAGCAGCCATGATCTAGGAAATGTAATACAATTTTGTCTTATCTTAGCTTCTATGCAGATGGAGGTTTCTACTAGTTTTAATATAATTAATTGTCATTACTTTTTCCTTTATTAACGCTGCATTGGCTTGTTCGATTCTTATTCCCATTTCCGACATTTATGTAACATTATTCTTTTAAAAATCAAATACTCATTTCTCACGAATGAGGTTTCACCCTTTTCAACACCATTTAGGTCAATTATAAGCCCAGTCTCTTATCTTTTGAAATCAACAAACCATTCTTTTACCTACATAAAGTGGTTATAACAAACTTCCCATAAAGCCGTTATAACACTTTATGTTTTAAACCAACCAATTACTAACGAATAAGATTTTCCTACTTTTTCAAACAATCAAGACCTTTACACTTCATATCAAGTCAAGGCACAACAAGGGAAATCAAATTCCTTTAACACACGTGCATCTACTGCACTATATATTTCACAAATAATCATGCTGAAGAGGATAGGAAGAATCACATACCTCGCGACGATTATTGACGGTTAGCAAAATGCTCCACAGTACTATCCTCCTTAAGTAGAATATGCTACTCATAGTACTTCAATCCTATAAGGGTCATAAAATGTCTATCAAACTCTAGCTTCGAACATAGAATAACTAAGTGCAAGGTCCCTACATTCTACGGAAATTTGGACAAAGACTTCCTTTGTTTCTAATTCTATGCCACCTTTTTAAGGCCGAATTCAATAACCAAACGCCACATTTAAGGCTCAATTGATCCAGCAAATACAAGGGGATTACACGCCTAACAATACGTGTAAAATTCCGCCCCACAACAACACAAAATAAACCAATAATTTCCATGCCATTCTTGGCCAACAATATAACCAATACTAACCCCTTTCAACTCTTTTCCAATTCAAGTTCTTAGGTCTAACATGATATCTAGCCCTAGACATCTTCAACAACTACAATCCCTCTTTACAACATGTGACGACCCAATTAGTAACCAAATTGAAGTTATCATCTTAAGGCTAACATGCCCATTTCAGTTTTCAACAAGACAACAAGATCCAAATCTATTCAACTTAAATAAAACAGCGACTTGTGCTCATTTCTAAACTACTATAACAAGTATTAACTCATATCGAGAAGGAAACTTTTACCTTCTGAATAGCCCACAAAAGCCCTTTTTCACTTCTTTACCACAAATTCGTCCCGCGCTTCCACAAGTTCACCCACACTTTGCCTTCTTTCCGCCGCTCAACAATTTCCTAAGGCTAGGTTTTCTTGAAAAACTAGAGAAAGGGAGGATTTCCTTGGGAGGGTTTTGAGATGAAATGGCCAAGTCTTCCAAGACTTGGCCCTAAAATAGGCCCTTTCTGGTCAAAGGATGGGAGGGACACTTGTCACCCTCCCATAGGATTTTAACAAAATATCCCCGATTTTCGTCCTTTCCGTGAAAAATCCCGCCAGCGCGCCACCGTCGGCGCCAAGGCCTCCACTTCAGAGAATAATTACCCGCATCCCGGCGCCGCGGATCTGCATTCCGGCGCCGCGGCGCTGCAACCTCAGCGAACCCCAAGATAACCGGCCGCGGCCACGCGTCCGAAGCGCGGCGCTGCACTCGAACCGAAACCATCGCTTTCACATTGCGCACCAAACTTGAAACTTCCATAACTTTTGACTCCGATGTCCTATCGACAAAAGGTTTGTTGCGTTGGGAACTAGATTTAACGGACTACACACTAGGCTTTTTTTAAACACCTCGAAATTCTTAACAACTGGGGTACAACACTCCAAGGTAGACTCAAAATCCGTCCAACACATGTTTGTCCACTTATCTTTCCACTTTCAAATCTTATATTCCTTGGTATGTTCTTATCTTATCTTCTTGAATATATGGGGTGTAACATTCTTCCCCCCTTAGAAACATTCGTCCCGAATGTTCCTTCTACGTCTCCAAAACGCAGACGCCGCTATAGTTTTCACCACTGCACTTACAAAAGAATCAGTTATGCCACTCATGGACTTATCACCCGAATATACTCCCCGCGTACTATGTACTCCGACAAAGATCACTGTAAAATCTTTTACCCAAGAAGGCCTTACATCTAGGTTTCAATTGTTATAAATTCTAAGGTTCAAAATTTTCTCATCCCCAGACTTACCCTTTTCACTAATCAGGCTTCTAAATCACATTTTTATCACAAAGTTATCCGAACATAACACTTGACACATCATCATACATCAATGCATACTAGTCTTTAGAGGGTTAAGAATATACCTGTAACTATTACTTCACTTCCCCTTTTTGTCGTTCTATTCATGTTCCTTCCCTGCACGGCGCACAAAAGGAGGAGATGAATCAGCCACTGATCCCGAAGGCTGAGTCTCTACATCCGTGCTACCTCTGGTTGGACAATTTCTCGCAAAATGGCCCTGCTGGCCGCATGAAAAACAAACTCCCATTCCAGCACGACACTCCCCATCATGAAGCCTACCACAACGGCCACAACGAGGTAGGGGTGGTCCCATCTGACTAACGTCCCTGCTCCCCCAAAAACCTGAAACCTTGGAGCCCTGACCTGCTCCGGAATCTCCCGAACGTCCTGAAGACTGTGGCGGAGCACTCCGTACTGGCGGAGGCGCATAACTAGTCTGCTGCTGAGGCTGCCTGCCTCGAAGGTCACCAGAGGACCCTGCTGTCCTGACCCTCTTCTGCTGAGGCTGCCTGCCTCGAAGGTCACCAGAGGACCCTGCTGTCCTGACCATCTTCTGCTGATCTTGGTTAATTTGTCGACCTCTACGCTCCTCACACCCAAGTGCATAAGCCTGCATGCGGGCAATATCCATGCCCGGCTGAAGAGCTACTCCCGTGCAACTCTCTGCTAAGTAGTCATCGAGTCCTGTGACATAACGGTGCACTCTAACCTCCATGTCTGCCACCAAAGCGGGGACATACCGGGCCAACGAGTCAAACTCTACATTGTACTCCCGAATTGTGCGCCCTCTTTGTCTCAAAGATCAAAAATCTGGCCGTGCCCTCTCATCCGTGGAGGCAAGAAATGGCCAGAAAGCCTCGAGAACTCGCCTAACCACCGGGAGGTGCATGCTCACCCCGGGACAGCTCCCACGAATCAAACCAGTCGACTGCAGTATCACGCAGCCGATGCGAACCTAAGACCACTGACTCGGTCTCCGAAGCCTTGATCACTCTCATGATCCGCTGTAACTGTCGGATGAACTCCTGCGGATCATCCTCAGGCCTCGACCCGTAGAACTCAGGTGGGCTGCAACTCAGAAAATCCCGTAGTCTCAAACTATCTGACCTCGGGTGAACTATGGGTGCTACCGGTGCACGAATCGCTGATCTGGTCTATCTCGCGTGCCACGATCCCGCCAATAATCGGGCCATATCGCGTAACCCATCTCCTCCGCTCCGGTGTGGGAATCGAGGCTCGGTGTCGTGGTCTCGAGAGAGGCTGCCGCTCTACTTGCAGCTCCTCTCACGCTTTGCCCTTCTGGGCTCTGGTTGCCTTGCGTGGAGGCATCACTGGTATACAAAGAATACGTCAGAGGGAGTCCAACTTATAACACAACTCTAAGGCATGATCTCAGAGTGAGAAGAATGGAAACCAATCCTAAATATCCTATAGCCTCCTGATTATAGATGTAGTGCACAACACACCGATAATCAGGACTCTACTAGACACGGTCTGTAGACATTTTCCGAGGATTAACTGCTCTGATACCACTTTTTTCACGACCCGACCTCGGTCCTGTGACTAGTGCCTTACCCCGGGCACCCTAGTGATATAACATCAGAGAAAAACCAGCGGAAATAAAAACTCATGAAAGAAAACAGTGAAATAAGAAAACAGGCTAACCCAAACGGTTACCTTTTTGTACATAAATGAAAACTTGAACAGCTACCCCTTACAAACTCTGCCCACAACAGTGTTACAGACCTCAAAGAATTTTAAAACCATAATGACGGGACAGGGCCCCGCCATGCCCCTGAATATACAAAATTCTACCACTTCAGGGAACCGTACCACAGGACAAGCTTCCGGAGATATGGAGCTTTCCGAGAACCGAACATCGATCCTAAGAGTGCGGATCAGCAAGCTATGTACCTCAACCTGCGGCATGAACGCAGCCCCCCGAAGGAGGTCAGTACAACAGGTACCAAGTATGTGAAACTGAAAAATACTGTAAATGAAATCATAATAGTCTATATAAAGCAGGAGACATGTATGATAACCAAACTACAGTACACAACATATAAGCAACCATGTCAAGTTAGGGACTCATGCCCGTGAAATCATCACTCAAATACAACCCGGGAATTTAACCCGCACAATGGCGCGTGCCGGCATCTCACCTCGGTATAAGCATGGCCTGGAACCGCCCTAGTGGGCCCATACCGTGGACCATCCAACGTGTCGGTATGCCCAAAGGAGATAACAAGATAACAATCCTGGAAGATACCGTGGCCACCCAACGTGTCGGTATGTCCAAACAACTAACAAGATAATACTCACTGTGGAAGCATACCCGTGGGCTACCCAACGTGTCAGTATGTCCAAACAAATAACAAGAGAATACTCACTATGGAAGCATACCCGTGGGCTACCCAACGTGTCAGTATGTCCAAACAAATAACAAGAGAATACTCACTGTGGAAGCATACCCGTGGGCTACCCAACGTGTCAGTATGTCCAAACAAATAACAAGAGAATACTCACTGTGGAAGCATACCCGTGGGCTACCCAACGTATCAATATGTCCAAACAAATAACCAATAGTCGGCCTTCCATCGAGAGACTCGATAGCACAAATCCAACCCTTGCACAACAAGGCCATCTCAACCAAGCATAGGCAAGTTACACACAACTCAAGGTATACCATTCTAAATCCAATAATGAATCCATTCTTTATTTTCCATAGAGTCGTTATAACTAACTTCCCATAAAGCTATTATAACACTTTATGATTTAAAACAAGGCAAGACAAAACCATGCCTTTCTTTTAAACCAAAACACTTCAAATTCTTAAGTCTCTTTTCTTTTAGAAATCGAGTTCCTTACTTTAGAATTTTCAAGAAGATCGAAACTTGATTACAATAATTCTTATTAGAGCAGCCATGATCTAGGAAATGTAATACACTTTTGTATTATCTTAGCTTCTATGCAGATGGAGGTTTCTACTGGTTTTAATATAATTAATTGTCATTACTTTTTCCTTTATTAACGCTGCATTGGCTTGTTCGATTCTTATTCCCATTTCCGACATTTATGTAACATTATTCTTTTAAAAACCAAGTACTCATTTCTCACGAATGAGGTTTCACCCTTTTCAACACCATTTAGGTCAATTATAAGCCCAGTCTCTTATCTTTTGAAATCAACAAACCATTCTTTTACCTACATAAAGTGGTTATAACAAACTTCCCATAAAGCCGTTATAACACTTTATGTTTTAAACCAACCAATTACTAACGAATAAGATTTTCCTACTTTTTCAAACAATCAAGACCTTTACACTTCATATCAAGTCAAGGGACAACATGGGAAATCAAATTCCTTTAACACACGTGCATCTACTGCACTATATATTTCACAAATAATCATGCTGAAGAGGATAGGAAGAATCACATACCTCGCGACGATTATCGACGGTTAGCAAAATGCTCCACAGTACTATCCTCCTTAAGTAGAATATGCTACTCGTAGTACTTCAATCCTATAAGGGTCATAAAATGTCTATCAAACTCTAGCTTCGAACGTAGAATAACTAAGTGCAAGGTCCCTACATTCTACGGAAATTTGGACAGCACTTCCTTTGTTTCTACTTCTATGCCACCTTTTTCAAGGCCGAATTCAATAACCAAACGCCACATTTAAGGCTCAATTGATCCAGCAAATACAAGGGGATTACACGCCTAACAATACGTGTAAAATTCCGCCCCACAACAACACAAAATAAACCAATAATTTCCATGCCATTCTTGGCCAACAATATAACCAATACTAACCCCTTTCAACTCTTTTCCAATTCAAGTTCTTAGGTCTAACATGATATCTAGCCCTAGACATCTTCAACAACTACAATCCCCCTTTACAACATGTGACGACCCAATTAGTAACCAAATTGAAGTTATCATCTTAAGGCTAACATGCCCATTTCAGTTTTCAACAAGACAACAAGATCCAAATCTATTCAACTTAAATAAAACAGCCTCAGGCTCATTTCTAAACTACTATAACAAGTATTAACTCGTATCCAAGAGAAGGGGAAACTTTTACCTTTCGGAATAGCCCACAAAAGCCCTTTTTTTCACTTCTTTACCGTCAAATTCGTCCCCCCGCGCTTCCACAAGTTCACCCACACTTTGCCTTCTTGCCGCCGCTCCAACAATTTCCTAAGGCTAGGTTTTCTTCAAGAAAAACTAGAGAGAAAGGGAGAGGATTTCCTTGGCAGGGTTTTGAGATGAAATGGCCAAGTCTTCCAAGACTTGGCCCTAAAATAGGCCCCTTTCCTTGTCAAAAGGATGGGAGGGACACTTGTCACCCTCCCATAGGCTTTTAACAAAATATCCCCTGATTTTCGTCCTTTACCGCAGAAAAGGAGTCACTTTTAAAAGAGTAGAAGTATGTAGTACTTTGGGTTAAATTCCCGGTTTTCTTTTATTAAAGGTATGATTAAGTGCCTTAAGTAAACTAAAATGAGAGGGTATATGGACAAGACTAATAAGAAGTTATAAGTTTTCTTAACTTATTTATGATTATGATATGATGACCGATTGAGCTAGGGTAAGAGTATAAATGAGGGGCAAGCCCCAAGACGTTATACCACCTTCTCCAGGGTAAGAGTATGAATGAGGGGCAAGCCCCAAGACGTCATACCACCTTCTCCAGGGTAAGAGTATGAATGAGGGGAAAGCCCCAAGACGTCATACCACCTGCTTCAATGTAAGAGTATAAATGAGGGGAAAACCCCCAAGACGTTATACCACATGTTCCGTGGATTTGCTACCCATGATGCGAGGAATACCTCATGCGAGTCCTTATGGGCTTAAGCGGGTGAAATAGTCCCATGCGGGCGGGTACAGCCTATGCGAGGAATACCTCATGCGGGTCCACAGGACCTATGCGGGTGAAATAGTCCCAGGAGTAGGGGTGCTTATTGATACTACGGGCGAGGTACCCTGTTTTGATCATGAGCCTCCTATTTTTATGCAGTATTATATATATACTTGTCACTCTCATTGTTAGTAAGGCACATTAAAAGGTAATTTGATTGTCTTCCATGACTCCAGCTTACTTTAGGGCTTATGATATTATTACTACATTATTTTCCAGTTTTACATACTTGGTACATATTGTGTAATCGACCTCTTCCTGGGCTGCGTTAAATGCCGCGGTAAGCAGGTGGTGGATCCTCGTTCTTAGGATCACTGTTCCGGTGTCAGAAGCTCCATTCCTCCAGAAGCTTGTTTGTTGGTACGGGTTTTCCCTGATGTTATAGGTATTGTGTAATTTCAGGCGTATGGCGGGGCCCTGTCCAGCCACAGTTGTTATTCTTAGAGGTCTGTGGTCACGTATGTGTTTTGGGCTGTAAGAACAAGTTGTACTGCTATACTTTTGATTAAGTATGTTTTTATGGAAGGCAGCCTTATCGGCTGGCCAGTGATGTTTACCTTATTATAAGTTATGTGTTATGTATGTTCCGCTGCTATTCTCTGATGTATACCTGACAGGGTACCCCGGTAGGGTACCAGTCGCGGCCCCGGGGTCGGGTCGTGACAAAAGTGGTATCAGAGCAGTTAGTCCTCGGAAAGTGTCCACAGACCGTGTCTAGTAGAGTCTTGATTATCGGTGTGTCGTGCACCACATCTATAATCAGGAGGCTGCAGGATATTTAGGATTGGTTTCCATTCTTTCACTCTAAGATCGTGCAATAGAGCTGAGTTATAGGTTGAACCTCCTCTGATGTTTTCCTTTATGTATCAGTTATGCCTCCACGCAAGGCAACCGCGGCCCAGAAGGGCAAGGCAGCCGAGGGAGCTGCTAGTGGGACGCGGAGGGTCACGAGGGCACAGGCCCGGGCCCTTACGGAGATGATGTTTAGGCGGCGAGTTCCACGACGCCGCCACCTCAGCAGTTCGAGGCGATGGAAGCGGCCATCGAGACCGCAGACGAGCCTCCGGTCCCATCGGTGAGTGTCACGACCCGACCTCGGGCCCGCGACTGTTGCCTTACCCCGGGAACCCTAGTGATACAACATCAGAGAAAATCAGCGGAACTAAAAACTCATGAAAGAAAACCAGTGAAATAAGAAAACAGGCTAACCCAAACGGTTACCTTTTTGTACATAAATGAAAACTTGAACAGTTACATCCTTAACAAACCCCGCCACAACAAAGCATGCACTTCTAAGAATTTTATAACAATAATGACGGGACAGGGCCCCGCCATGCCCCTGAATGTACAAAAGTCTACAACTTCAGGGAACCGTACCACATGACAAGCTTCCGGAGATATGGAGCTTTCCGAGAACTGAACAGCGATCCTAAGAGTGCGGATCAGCAAGCTATGTACCTCAACCTGCGGCATGAACGCAGCCCCCCCGAAGGAGGTCAGTACAACAGGTACCAAGTATGTGAAACTGAAAAATACTGTAAATGAAATCATAACAGTCTATATAAAACATGAGACATGTATGATAACCAAACTACAGTTCACATTATATATAGCAGTCATGTCAAGTCAGGGACTCATGCCCGTAAAATCATCACTCAAGTACAACTCGGGAATTTAACCCGCACAATGGCCGCATGCCCCGGCATCTCACCTCGGTATAGGCATGGCCCTGGAACCGTCCTAGTGGGCCCATACCCGTGGACCATCCAACGTGTCGGTATGCCCAAAGGAGATAACAAGATAATAATCACTGTGGAAGCATACCCGTGGGCCACCCAACGTGTCAGTATGTCCAAACAAATCACAAGATAATAGTCATTGTGGACGCATACCCGTGGGCCACCCAACGTGTCAGTATGTCCAAACCATAAAAAGATAATACTCACTGTGGAAGCATACCCGTGGGCCACCCAACGTGTCAGTATGTCCAAACAATAACAAGATAATACTCACTGTGGAAGCATACCCGTGGGCCACCCAACGTGTCAGTATGTCCAAACAATAATAGATAGTCAGCCCTCCATTGAGAGACTCGGTAGCACAAAATCAAACACTTGCACAACAAAGGCTATCTCAACAAGCATATTCAAGTTACACACAACTCAAGGTACTTTAAACACCTTTTAACACAACGTCAAGCATACCATTAAAACCCAAGTAACTAGCCCCTTTAAAATCAAGGTACTCCTACCTTTTAAAACCAAGCCACTTATATTTTCCATCAAGAAGAGTTCAATATTTGAAAACAAGTTACTTATCTTTTCCCAAAATCAAGTTACATGTCCTTTCAAAAGCCTTTAAGTCTCCTTACTTTAGAATGTCAAGAAATCAAATAAAACTTTATTCTTTTAAAGACCACGTACTCATTACTCGCGAATGAGGTTTCACACTTTTCAACACCACTTAGGTCAATTATATGTCAAGTCTTTTATCTTTTGAAAACAACAAACCATTCTTTTACCTACATAAAGTCGTTATAACTAACTTCCCATAAAGTCATTATAACACTTTATGTTTTAAACCAGTCAATTACAACTATAAGCATTTATGAGACCAAGAGGACTTATTCTTTATCAACCGAGTACCCATTACTAACAGATAAGATTTTACTACTTTTCCATACAATCAAGCCCTTTACACTTCATATCAAGCCAAGGCACAAAAGGGAAATCAAACTCCTTTAACACACGTGCGTCTACCGCACTATATATTTCCCAAATAATCATGCTCAAGAGGATAGGAAGAATCACATACCTCGCGACGATTGTCGACAATTTGCAAAATGCTCCACAGTACTATACCCTTCAAGTAGGATACGCTACTCGTAGTACTTCAATCCTAATATGGTCATAAAACGTCTATCAATCTCTAGCTTCGAACGTAAAATAAACTAAGTGCAAAGTCCCTAAATTCTACGGAAAATCGGACAGCACTTCCTTTGTTTTAACATACTTTGCCACTTTTTTCAAGGCCGAATTCAATAACCAACGCCACATTTAAGGCTCAATTAATTCAGCAAATACAAGGGGATTACACGCCTAACAATACGTGTAAAATTTCCCCCCACAATAATACAAAATAAACCAATACTTTCCATGTCATTCTTGGCCAACAATATAACCAATCCTAAATCTTTTCCAATTATCTTTTCAATCCAAGTTATTTAGTATGACATGTAATCAAGCCGAAATCGATTAAAGCTACTACAATCCTCTAGTAGATAACATGCGACGACTTTAGATAACAACAAAATTGTAATTCAAATTCAAATGACTCAATCATGTCAATTTCGAATTTCTAGCCTTCAAAAATCCATAGTACTTACCAATCTCTAATACATGCTTCACGTGGTCTAAATCAACTATAACAAGTATTAGAACTTATCCAAGAGAAGGGGGAAACTTTTACCTTTTGGAATAGCCCACAAAAGCCCCTTTCTTCCCCTTATTTTCGGTCAAACTCGTCCCCCCGCGCTTCCCACAAGTTTACCCACACTTTGCCTTCTTGCCGCCGCTCTAACAATTTCCTTAGGCTAGGTTTTCTTCAAAAATCTAGAGAGAAAGGGAGAGGGGTTCTTAGGAGGGTTTCCAAGATGGAATGGCCAAGTCTTCCAAGACTTGGCCCTAAAATAGGACCCTTTTCTGGTCAAAAGAATGGGAGGGATACTTGTCACCCTCTCATAGGCTTTTAACAAAATATCCCCTGTTTTCGCCTTTTACCGCAGAAAAATCCCGCCTTGGCGCCGCGGCGCTTCCACTTCAGAGAATAATTACCTGCATTCCGGCGCCGCGGCCCTGCATTCCGGCGCCGCGGCGCTGCAACCTCAGCGAACCCCCAGTACAACCGGCGCCGCGGCGCTGTGACCCCTGAACCGAAACTACTGCTTTGCCTGACTGCGCACCGAACTTGTAACTTCCATAACTTTCGACCCCGGTGTCCTATCGACGAGCGGTTTGTTGCGTTGGGAACTAGATTTAACGGACTACACACTAGGCTTTTTAAACACCTAACAATTCTTAACAACTGGGGTACAACACTCCAAGGTAGACTCAAAATCTGTCCAACATATGTTTGTCAACTTATCTTTCAAACTTTCAAATCTTATCTTCTTGAATTTACGGGGTGTAACATTCTCCCCCCTTAGAAACATTCGTCCCGAATGTTCCTTCTAAGCCTCCAAAACGCATGCGCCGGTATAGTATTCACTACTACACCTACAAAAATCAATTATGCCACTCATGGCCATAATATACTAATCACGCAAAACTTTAAACCCCAGCCAACGAGGGATCATCTCTAATATTACAAAAGCTCCCACCACTCATGGACTTATCACCCGAATATACTCCACGTATACTATGTACTCTGACAAAGATAACCGTAAAATCTTTTACTCAAGACGGCCTTACATCTAAGGTCTCGATTATTATAAATTCTAAGGTTCAAAATTTTCTCATCCCCAGACTTACCCTTTTCACTAATCAGGCTTCTAAATCACATTTTAACACCAAGCTATCCGAACATAACACTTAGTACATCACCATAACATCAATGCATACTAGTCTCTAGAGGGTTAAGAATATACCTGTAACTATTGCTTCACTTTTCCTTTGTCGTTCTAATCATGTTCCTTCCCTGCACTACTGCAAGGAGGAGATGAACCGATCTACGATCCCGGCGTCGAGTCTCTACATCCGCGCTACCTCTGGTTGGACAATTTCTCACAAAATGGCCCTGCTGGCCGCACGTAAAACAAACTCCCATACTAGCACGACACTCCCCATCATGGAGCCTGCCACAACGGCCACAACGAGGTAGGGGTGGTCCCATCTGACTAACATCCTTGTTTCCCCAAAACACGAAACTCGAGCCCGACCGCTCGAATCTCGAATGTCCCGAAGGCGTGGTGGAGCACTCCGTACTGGCGGAGGCGCATAACTAGTCTGCTGCTGAGGCTGCCTGCCTCGAAGGTCACCAGAGGACCTGCGTCCCGGCCTCTTCTCGCGATCTTGGTTATTCCGTCGACCTCTACGTTCCTCAGTCTGCTGCGCATAGGCCTGGATGCGGGCAATGTCCATGCCCGGCTGAAGAGCTACTCCTGTGCACCCCTCCGCTAAATAATCATCGAGCCCGGTGACATAACGGTGCACTCTATCCTCCATGTCTGCCACTAAAGCAGGGACATACCGGGCCAACGAGTCAAACTCTACATTGTATTCCCGAACCGTCCGCCCGTTATGCCTCAACATCAAAAATCTATCTTCCCGTGCTCTTGTTACACCCCGTAAGTCCAGGACATGTAAAAGAGAATGTACGTAAGGAATCAAGACTTGGAAATTAGTACGAAAGGAAGAATTGTTTTTCCGACGGAAAAATCTTCCGAACGTCGGAAAGGAAAAATATTCGTTGATGAGAATTTGATTCTCAAAATGCATTATTTGAAGAGTATGGAACTTATTAACCTTATGGAAATTTATTTTTACGGATTTGGTCACGTGGGGCCCACCCGAGGAATTTTACATTTTGTGGGGCCCACGAGGGTTACAGAATTTTATGGACGAATGAGAGGGCGACACGTGGCACCCCCACACTTGGTCTTGGTCGAAATTAGTAAGGGTAGAATGGTCATTGACCATGGTAGAAGATAAGTCTTCAAAGCTTGATATTATTGACCAAGTCAACTTGCCACTTGGGCTTGATCCTAGTGAAAATTATCCTAGCCACTCATGTGTTGCAATCTAAACCCTCTTTTCTGTTATATATTCACTACACTAGTGCAAGACTTGTCTCAACACTTAGAAAAATTTAGAGTTCATCTTGTGCAAGAACAATAGCTCTCGGCTTTAGTGACTTCTCCACACAAAAATTTTGTAGTTTTGATCCATTAGCCACAAGACTTTAACCCAATGTCCCTAAGGGTTTTGTAAGGATATCTCAATAGAAATATTTCGGAAAAACGACGTTTTCGTATTAGTCGCAAGGCGGAAACTTAAGGAGTTCTTCAACTTTGAAGTTGGAACTTGAAGATGGATCTTCATAGGCTTCTAAGTAGTGCTTGGAGCGGATTTGAACATAAGGAAAGGAGCTAAGAATTTGCTAAGGAGCGACTTTGAATCTTGGAATTTTTAAGGGCTTGTAAAGGTATAATCTTGTCGTTTTAGTAATTAAGTTTACTTATTGTTGTAGCTATGGATATTAGCAAGCATGAGTTATATATTATGTAGTTGGATAAGTATATTGGCTATTGGAACCCTAATCCGAAAACTAGCATGTTTAGCCTTAAGATTGTAATTCAAGTTGATTATTAGTTTAAGTCGTCGCATGTTGTATAAAGAAGGAAAGTGTAGTTTTTGAAGTTTTTTATGACTATATAACATGTTAGACCTTAAAACTTAGAATTGGAAAAGGATTGGAAAAGACTTTGAATTGTTGGTTGTTGTTGGCCGAGAAAGGCTTGAATATGGAACTACTTCGTATTAATTGTGGGGCGGAATTTTACACGTATTGTAAGGCATGTAATCCCCTTTGTTTGGTTGTTGTTTTGAGCCTTAAATGTGGCGTGTTGGTTATTGTATTCGGCCTTGAAAAAGGTGGCAAAGTGAGTAGAAACAAAGGAAGTGCTGCCCGATTTTCCGTAGAATTAGAGACCGTATACTTGGTATTATTCTACGTTAGAGACTAGAAGTTGATAGTCTTGTTGTGATCATTATAGGTTGACACTTCTACGTACGGCGTATTCGGCTTAGCTTGTGGATTTAGCCGAAAAGGTATGTGAACTATCTCCTCTTCTAGCATGATTCCTTAAGATAAAGAAAGTACGTCCTACTCCTTAAATGATCCATTCCTTGGTTGTATTTGGATTGCCTAAAGTAGAATTTGTTCTATGTACTTCCATTGATTGTACTTTGATGTTTAAATTGTAAGTAGTATAATCCATTGCCTTAGTGAAGTTGGATTCTTAAAAGTGAAAGTATTTTACTTAAAGTACATAGAGTCTTGAAAAGGAAGTGGTTTCCAAACCTTTTGGCTAGTGCCTTGGTTCCAAAACCTAAAGGTCATTATAATGACTTTAGGGGAGTCAAAGGAGTGATTTACTTAATTGTTTTAAAAGAGGAGAAATGACATGATTTAAGAGAAGTAACTTGTTTTAAAGGTGTGAGTTACTTAAGGTTTAAAAGTTGAAGAAACTTGTTTTCTATATATTAAGAGACTCGAAGTATTTTTGAAAGTTAAGAAACTTGACTTGAAAGTTTGTGATACTTGGTTTTAAGTATAAGTCTCTTGGTTATAAAAAGAATGAAATTGTCTAAAAACCATAAAGGGTTATAACGGCTTTATGGGAAGTTGGTTATAACGGCTTTATGGAAGGTTTAGAAAGTTGTCTATTTTGATTAATGGGCATAAGTTGCCTTGATTGTGAAAATTTGAAGTTACTTGATTTCAAGCTTTGAAATGAGTTTTCTAAGAGTGTAGTAACTTACTTTGAAAAATAGACACACCTTGATACTACGGGTGTTAGTATCTTGGGGTATTACATAAAAAGGAGTCTTTTGAAAAGAATGTACGTACGTAGTACTTTGGCTTGATTAATTGAGAATTATTCTAAGTGTGCCTTGATAAGTACTTTGGCTTGATTAATTGAGAATTATTCCATGTGTGCCTTGATAAGTACTTTGGCTTGATTAATTGAGAATTAGTCTAAGTATGCCTTGATAAGTACTTTGGCTTGATTAATTGAGAATTAGTCTAAGTGTGTCTTGATAAGTACTTTGGCTTGATTAATTGAGAATTATTCCATGTGTGCCTTGATAAGTACTTTGGCTTGTTTAGTTGAGAATTGCCTATGTGTGCTGGTAATAGCCGGTTGTGTGCTAGTGGTATATCATTCATTTCGGGGTCATTCCCCGGGTTTGTGGCATTTGCATATTCCGTTGATTTGCTACCCACGATGCGAGGAATACCTCATGCGAGTCCGCAAAGGCTTATGCGGGTGAAATAGTCCCATGCGGGCGGGTCCAGCCTATGCGAGGAATACCTCATGCGAGTCCGTAAGGGCTTATGCGGGTGAAAAAGTCCCATGCGAGGAATACCTCATGCGGGTCACGAGACCTATGCGGGTGAAATAGTCCCAGGAGTAGGATTGCTTAATGATACTGCGGGCGGGTGGTCCTGCTTTGATCGTGAGCTTCCTAGTTTATATTGTAAGTATACTACTATTTACTCTCATTGTTAGTAAGACACGATTATCTTTGTAATTTGATTATCATGGACTGCCGACAATGAGGAAGGATTCCACGGGCATGATTGATATTATGGGCGTGAGACCCATGGTTATATTTTAGTAATGACTTTGAGGGCATGTGTCCCTGACTTGATGTGACTGTTATGTATTGTGTACTGTAGGTTGGCTATCATACATGTCTCCTGTTTTGTTTAGGCTGTTATGATTTCATTACGCATTTCATCGCTTCACATACTTGGTACATTCTTGTCTTGACCTCCTTGGTGCTGCGTTCATGCCTCAGTTTAGGTCTGTGATTTGGTGATCGGCAGTGTAGGACCCGCTCGAGTTTTGGATAGCTCCTCCGCTCGTGAGTTTATCTTTTGGTATAGATCCTTGATGTGCTTTTGTACAGTTATGGGTACGGTGGGGCCTTGTCCCGTCATAGTTCAGTATAACTCTTAGAGGTATGTATTCATATGTGGGATTGGACTCATGTACAGTGTAGTGTCTTTTTCATGTATATTATATGGCAGCCTTGTCGGCTTTTCCCTTGTACGTATGTTGGTTTTAAAAAAAAAGGATGTTATTTAAATTCCACAGTTTGCTTAGTTGTTAAGGTAGAAGGGTGCCCAGGTAGGGCACCAGTCATGGGCCCGGGGTTCGGGGCGTGACAGAGTGGTATCAGAGCGATCGTCCTGAATGTCTGAGCCGTGTCTAGTAGAGTCTTGATTATCGGTGTGTTGCGCGCCACACCCATAAACAGAAGGCTACAGGACATTTAGGAGTTGGTTTCTATTCTTCTCACTCTAAGATCGTGCTATAGAGCTGTGTTAGTAAGATAATTCCTCTCTGACGTATTCTTGTGTTACAGTTATGCCTCCAAGGAGGGCAACAGCCGCCCAGAAGGGCAAAGGAGTAGCAGAAGCTACCAGTCAGACTCAGAGAGTTGATAGGGCTTATGCCCAGGGTATACCGGATATTGTGCCGCAGTCGGCGAGTTCTTCTGCGCCAGGTTTTGAGACCCCAGCACCAGAGCCTCCAGTTTCTCAGTTAGGAGAAGACTTTAGGGTCATGAAGGAAGCCATTATGTTATTGACCAAGATAGCGGTGCTATAGTTTCATCAGCAAGAGGTTATTCGGCCAGTACAGACAGGTGTACAGGGGGTAGAGAGCCAGCGTGGAGATCTGCGTAAGAGGGCTAGGCCCGTTGGTTATTCCGGTGAGTTTATGGACGGCGGCCTCAATAGCCGAGTGAGATATTCGTCCCAGCCTACCCAGTACATACCCCCGCAGCTCACAGGTGGGATATTGGACCCCACAAGGTATTTAGGAGCCGGTCCAAGCTCCAGGGGTCGAGGTTCTCAAAGGAGCAGAGGATTTTCTCAGTCGAAGCCACTTTTTCCTCAGTGTTTCCGATGTAGTAAGCGTCATTTGGGGGAATGTCGTTATGGCACGAGTGCTTGTTTTTATTGTGGCCGTCCGGGCCATATACTGAGGGTATGTCCTTTTAGAAGAGGCACCGGTGAGGTGGCTCAGCCTATGAGGCCGATGGTTGATTCTCTTTCCTCCACAGCTGTGCGTCCCCCAGGGCAGGGTGTTCAGATGTCATCCAGCCGTGGTAGAGGTAAGGGTGAGGTTTATAGTTCTGGCGGTCCTTCAAACCGCATAGCTGATGTGACTACTAGGCAGGATCAGGAGGCAACATCGCACGGGGTTACAGGTATATTTCGATTCTTTTGAATCATACGTGCATTGATAGATTCAGATTTTACCCTAGCGTATATGTTTTCCCTTTATTGCTAGAGTTGTAAATTGATAGTACACCAGAGTAGGGATACATTGATTAGTAAAGTGAGAAGTTAAGAATATTGACAAGAATGGTAAGTGAACTGAGACTATAGTTGTGTAGAGTTCACACGTAGTAAATGTCCCATGATTGTTATACCCCGTATTTCCAGAGTATGTACGTAAGGGAATACGTACAAAAAGTTTAGCCTTAAAGTTTAGGCTTGTACGATTTTTTTGGGCACAACTCACAAAAAGAATCGTTTTCCGACGAAACGTTTCCACAGCTTTCGTAGGGTAAATTCCGGCTATGCCATTTCTAATTTTTGCGGATTTTTCCGAGAGACGAAACATTTTGGACCAACGGGAGGGCGACACTTGGCACCCTCCAATTGGTGGACTTGAATCGTCCATGGGACGAATTGGAATGGGATTGGCACGTTTTTGGTGCCTTGCTCAAAG
Organism: Przewalskia tangutica; assembly: GCA_029844215.1. Lineage (NCBI taxonomy): Eukaryota > Viridiplantae > Streptophyta > Magnoliopsida > Solanales > Solanaceae > Przewalskia > Przewalskia tangutica. The sequence goes on from CM056727.1 coordinate 76,715,591, forward strand.
TCAAGGAGTTGGTAGGATATTTGTGTATAGTTAATCCTCACCCTACACTTGCCTTGCACTTGTCTTCATCTTGGCCATTGGTTGGCCAAGGCTTGAGCTATAAATACCCCCCTTTAGATGAAGAGTTCTTCATCCACAAAGTTATCTTCCAAGTCTTGAAAAATCCTCTCCTCTCCCTTAAGCCTTTCGTCCAACACCTCCCCCCCCATTTGAGTGAGTTTGGCGAGGCCTACCCCCTAGCCTAGCCGAAATCTACCCCTCCTTGGTAGAAAAGTTGTCTTCTAGTATTGTTATAATGCCCAAAATACCTAGCCCAAATCCCTTAGTCCTTTGTAGAAGTTGTGAAGAACTTCTAAGTTTTCTGAGCTCTGAGCGACAACTTAGGAGCTAAACCTTGCTCAGCGCGACTTTATCTAGGATATTATTGGGCTTACCGAGGTAAATAATCCTAACCTCCTTTGTATTAGAGAATACATCTTGTAGAAGTATAAGAATAAGTATTAAATACTTAGAAGGTTATTACAGTATAGAATTGAACTATTATCACAGTAGAAGGGTTTAAAGAAGAATAATTGAACTGTACTCACATAGGATTTGTTTCTGATGAGACTTATATAGCTCACCCGGTAGGGTTGTGCGGCCCGACTATCCGTAGAATTGTGAACCCTCTGCTTAGAATGACCTTGAGTAGTCTTTGATAGATGTCTGTGACTATTATGGTGACTCTGCGCGACATATTCACTTGGCGGTGGTTTTATTTGAGAAGGTATGTGATTCTTCCTAAAGCATGATATTTTACAATATATATATATAGTACGGTAGACGTACATGTGTTAACTGAATAATAACTACGGCAATGTCTTTGACTTAAGCCTGAATAATACTTACGGCAATGCCTCACGGCTTAAGCCTAAATAACAAAGAACTGAAAGCATTTCAAAAGAATACTGAATCATTTTTTTAACAGAAGATAAATATTTGGTTTTTAAAACAAAAGCTTAAGAGTTATACTAGCTTTATGGGAAGTTAGGTATATGACTTAAGAAAGATAAAAAGGCTGTTTACTTGTTTGTTTATAAAAGCCTTGTATTGATTTACATTAAGTGTAGTAAGATTTGTGTGATAAGTAGACATATTATGATGCTACAGGTTAGTGTCTTGAAATCTTGTGTAAGGGGTCATTCTTGCGTGCTTACGTTGCTAACCCAGTAAGTCCGTTGTCTTGTTATTGTATCACCTACCCTCGATCGTTATATCGAGGTCTTGCCCCTTGATGCGGGTCTATAAGGCCTATGCGTCTGTGAGACTATGCTGAGCAGCGGTATGCTCGAGATTGATCATTCGGGTGTTTAGCCCGACGCGGGGATTCCTATGCGATGCTGTTGAGACTACGCGGTCTTTTGAGGCTATGCGAGTGCGGGAGCCTAGGCGGATCGGGGTTAGCTGCCCCGATCGAGGAATACCTCATGCGGGTCCGTGTGTGACTATGCGATCGCGGAAGTCCAGGACTAGGCACGCAGAATGATACTATGGGCGATTGGCCTTGATTCGATCATTCGCGGCCTAGAATAGACCTGTTACAGTTTTCCTATTACTGTTGTTGTTGTGATGTGGCACTATGTGCAATTGAACTGATTGTATTTGTGAAAAGGTTTTATATACTTTGATTTCATTTGATTCTTTATAGTTTCACATACTTGGTACTGTTATCGACCTCTCCTTGGGCTGCGTTATGCCGCGGTAAGGGCAGCAGTGCTAGATCCACATCCTTAGGATCTTTGCGTTGGTGTCGTGAGCTCCATCTTCTCGGAGGCTCTACTTTTGGGTATGATCTCCTGTATTGTAGATAGTTTTGCAGATCGAGGTATGGCGGGCCCCGTCCGCCATAGTTGTTTACTTCCAGAGGTGCAGTACTATTATGCAGTTGGGATGTATCGCAAAACTTGAGTTATTTATATTATGCCGTAAGGCAAGCTTTTCATCGAGATAAAGCTGTTTCTTTTTACTATGTTTCTGCCTTGTTTTATATTTCATTGGTTACTCGATGTATGACTACTTGGGTGCCCCATAAGGCACGATCCAGCCGAACAGTCGTGACAAAAGTGGTATCGAGCGCTTAATCCTCGGAAAGTGTCTACAGATCGTATCTAGTAGAGTCTTGATTATCGGTGTGTTGTGCACCACACCAATAATCGTGAGGCTATAGGATATTTAGGATTGGTTTCCATTCTTCTCACTCGAGATCGTGCTTTAGAGTCGTGTTAAGTTGGACCCCTCTAACGTATTCCTTTCTATGCTGATTATGCCTCCACGTAAGGCAACCCGGGCCCAGAAGGGCAAGGCAGCCGAGGGAGCTGCTAGCAGGACACCAGAGTCACGAGGGCTCAGGCCCAGTCTATACCAGAGACGGCGAGTTCTATGGCCGCCCGGCCCAGAGAGACCACAGTACCACCTCCTGTCCCACACCTGGGCGGAGAGTTAGGTACAAGGAGATGGCCCACTATTAGCTAGAGTTGTGGCCCGACACGAGAGAAGGATCTGGCGGTTCAGTTCGGCTCGGCTCGATCGCGCCCGTGGTGCACCCGAGGCGAATAGTTTGAGGCTACGAGATTTCTTGAGTTGTAGCCCGCCGCAGTTTTACTGGTCGGCGGGAGGATGATCCGCAGGAGTTCATCCGTCGCCACTGAGGATCACGCGGGTGATCAAGGCCTCGAGAGTGCAGCGTGACTTCGGTTCGCATCCGCTGCGTGATACCGCAGTCGAGTGGTTTGATTCATTGGAGCTTTCCCGGGGAGAGCATGCACCTCCAAAAGTAAGGGATGAGTTTTCAGAGGCATTTCTAACACACTTATGCCTCCGCGGATGAGAGGGCACGAGTGATAGATTCTTGTTCTTGAGACAGGGAGGACCATGCGATGAGAGTACAATGTCGAGTTTGATTCTTTGGCTCGCTATGTCCCTGCACTGGTAGCAGAGATGGAGGACCGGGTGCATCGCTATGTAACTGGGCTATATGATTACATGGCCGAGTCTTGTGCGGGTGTGTCCTTCACGTGCATGGACATAACCCGTATGCAGCTCATGCACTAGATGCGAGGCGTAGAGACCGCCGGGTAGAGCGATATCGGCGAGAAGAAGGCCAAGACGGCGGTTCTTTTGGTGGTTCGTGGTGGCGGCATCGGCAAGTCGATTTGCACCACGGCCGGCAGAGCGCTCCTACCTCATTTACTGGTGCAGCGAGCGGTCGGCGGTCGGGGCCCGAGACTTGATTTCGAGTAGCGAGGGTGCTAACTGTTCGAGTCGCTCGGTGTGCCCGTTGTGGTAGATACCATTCGGGAGGCGTACTCAGGGAGCTCGCTATACTTGTGGCCAGCGTGGTCATTTCGAGAGTTTGTCCGGCCGGCGCGGTAGTAGGGCGGTCTCAGTGCATTGCGCTTCTTCATCCCCGCGATTACTCGCCCCGGAGGGCAAGGTACTCATGGACCAGCAGGTCTCGGCAGAGGTCGTGGCGCGGGTCCCAGTTCTAGCGGTCCTCAGAACCGCATTTATGCTTTGTCGGTAAGCGAGAATCGTGAGGCCTCACCGATGTCGTCACAGTACCTTATCGGTTCTGGTTTGATGTATATGCTTTGATAGATCCGGGTTCTACTCATCCTATATATCTCCCTTGTTGCTAGTAGGATAGGGATAGAGCACGAGACCATAGACCACTTTCGAGGTAGCTACGCGGTGGGTGATTCGGTGGTAGCTCGGCGGGTATATAGAGCTTGTCTGTGACCATTCTGATCGTCGGACCCTAGCCTACTTGATAGAGTTGGAGATGATTGACTTCGCGTGATCATGGGGATGGGTAGCTGGCTTCTTGCTATGCCAATGTAGGCTGAGAGAGAGTAGTGCGGTTCCGATTTCTGAGGCCGGTTGTTGAGTGGGAGGAGCACGGTATCGCCGAGGGTAGGTTTATTTCCTACCTCAAGGCTAGGAAGATGGTGCGAGAAGGGTATATCTACCATCTCGTTCGGGTGTTTGATCACGAGGTCGCGGTACCAGATTTTCCGTCGATTCGGTGGTCGAGAGTTCCCAGCGTGTTTCAGACGACCTCGGGTATCCTCCCGAGAGGAGATTGAGTTTTGTATTGACATATTACTGACACTCGGCCTATTTCCATTCCGCCATACGAGAATGACACTGCCGAGTTGAGAGAGTTGAAGGATCACCTTAGAGATTTCTTTGGAGAAGCGGCTTCATCAGGCCTAGTGTTTCTCCAGAAGCGCGGTATTGTTCGTGAAGAAGAAGGGCGGGACGCTGCGCATGTGTGTTGATTACGAGCGGTGAACAAGGTGACCATTAAGAACATATACCCCTTCCCGTGATTGATGATTTGTTCGACCCGGTTGCGAGTGCGAGATGTTTTTCAAGATTGATCTGCGATCGAGCTATCATCAGTGCGAGTCGAGAGGTGGATGTCCCTAGGGTGCATTCGGACGTGCGGGCATTATGAGTTCGTGGTCATGTCTTTTGGGTTGACCAATGCTCGGCAGATTCATGGATTTGATGAACCGAGTGTTCAAACCATTTTGGACACGTTTGTGATAGTGTTCATTGATGATATCTTGGTTTATTCTCGCTCGAGCAGAGCACGCGAGCATTTGAGAGCTATCTTGTGATTCTCCAGACCAGCGATTTACGCCAAGTTTTCCAAATGTGAGTTTTGGTTGACTTGATGGCGTTTCTTGGGCATATTGCCGGGCCGATGGCATTCAGTGGATACGGCGAGATCGAAGCGATCGGGACTTGGCCTGAACCTACTACTCCGAGAGGTTCGCGATTTTACGGGCCTTGCAGGATATTATCGGCGGTTCGTGGAGAAGTTTGCTTCTATCTTCGCACCATTGACTAGGGTGACTCGGAAGGCGCCAAGTTTGATGGTCGATGCTTGTGAGCGGGGTTTCGATTCTTTGAAAAGAGGCGGCGACCGCCCGTTCTTACTCTTCCGGAGGTCGGATGGTTATGTCGTGTATTGTGATCGTCGGGCATCGGGTTGGGATGTGTGTTGACGCAGATGGCGGGGTTATAGCATATGCATCCCGACGGTGAAGAAACATGAGGAACTACCCGCATGATTTGGAGTTGGCGGTGTGATTCACGCTTTGAAGATCTGGAGCACTATTTGTATGGGGTTCACGTGGATATTTTTACAGACCATAAGAGCCTCGGTATATCTTCACCGGAGGAGCCGAACTTACGGCGAGAGCGGTGGTTAGAGTTGCTTAAGGATTACGATGTTGATATCTGTACCACGGGAAGGCCATGTTGTGGCGGATGCTCTTAGTCGTAGGTCGATGGGAGCCTATCGGATGTGCAGCTAGAGAGGAGGATATGGTTCGTGATTTACATCGGTTAGCGAGCCTTGGTGTCCGCTTGATTGATTACGATAGCGATGGGGTTAGAGTTCGCGAGGTTGCGAGTCTTCCATCGTCGGCGAGGTGAAGAGGCAGATTCGAGGATCGGCTTTGATTCGATATCGTGATCTGACTCTTCGTGAGGCAAGGTCCTTTGAGGTAGCACACGATGGGGTGTTAAGGTTTGAGGGCGGATTGTGTGTTCCAGATGTTTGAGGACTTGGCAGAGTTCTTGGGGAAGCACACTACGCAGCGTTACTCTATCCATCCGGGTCGACCAAGATGTACCACGACCTTAGATCCGTGTATTGGTGGGATGGCGTGAAGAGGGACGTTGCAGAGTTCGTAGCTCAGTGCCCATGTTGTCAGCAGGTGAAGGTAGAGCACCAGAGGCCTGGTGGTTTGTTGCAGGCGATAGAGATCCCGACCTGGAAGTGGGAGGTGATCAACATGGAATTCATCACGATTGCCTCGCACTCGGAGGAGACATGATTCTATATGGGTTATCGTCGACGGTGTGAAATCAGCCCACTTTCTTCCCGTCGGACGACTTTTTCGGTGAGGATTATGCCGACTTTACATCAGAGATCGTCGATCGCATGGAGTCCCTATTTCGATCATATCGCATGAGAGCCCGGTTCGGCTAACTTCTGGAGGTCCTTCCAGAGGGTTTAGGGGCGGTGAGCACGAATCGCATTTCATCCACGCAGACGGACAGCAGAGCGCACTATCCGCACTCGAGGATATCTTTGCGAGCCCGTGTTATTGACCGATGGTAGTTGGGAGGATCATTTGCCTCTAGTTGAGTTCGCGTATAATAATAGCTACCACTCCAGTATTCAGATGGCGCCTTATGAGGCCTTGTATCGGAGGAAGTGCAGATCGCCTATAGGTTGGTTCGATGTGGGCGAGGTGCAGTTAGTGGGACCAAATTTGGTGCAGCAGGCAGTGGATAAGGTGAAGCTTATCCGAGAGCGGCTATCGACTCGAGTCGGCGAAGTCGTATCACGAGATCATCGTCGTCGGCATCTTGAGTTCGAGGTTCATGATTGGGTTTTCCTAAAGGTGTCACCCATGAAGGGTGTGATGAGATTCGGGAAGAAGGAAACTTCGGCCCAAGTACATCGGGCGTTTCGTGTCCGCAGGGTAGGCAAGGTTGCCTATGAGTTGGATCTGCCGTCCGATCTGGAGGCAGTGCATCCGGTTTTTCACGTATCTATGCTGAGGAGATGTATCGGGGATCCATCTAGGGTACACCCGATTGACGATGTCCAGGTGACCGAGGGGTTATCGTATGAGGAGGTTCCCATAGCGATAGTCGATCGTCAGGTTAGGCGTCTGCGGACCAAGGACGTGGCTTCCGTCAAAGTCTTGTGGCGGAACGAGCTTAGGGAGGAGATGACGTGGGAAGCTGAGGAGGACATGAGGCAGAGGTACCCTCACTTATTCCCCACACCTCCAGGTAATTTACTTTCCTACTTGTAAATTTTCGTTATCGTTTTTGCCTAAGTGTTGTTTTGTGGCCGTGTGTGGCTTTTGCAAACTGTTTAAGTTATGAAGAACCTTATCGTTATCTGCCTTGGAAAGGAACATTCGGGACGAATGTTTCTAAGGAGGGGAGAATGTTATACCCCGTATTTCCAGAGTATGTACGTAAGGGAATACATACAAAAAGTTTAGCCTTAAAGTTTAGGCTTGGACGATTTTTTTGGGCACAACTCACAAAAAGAATCGTTTTCCGACGAAATGTTTCCACAACTTTCGTAGGGTAAATTCCGGCTATGCCATTTCTAATTTTTGCGGATTTTTCCGAGAGACGAAACATTTTGGACCAACGGGAGGGCGACACTTGGGACCCTCCAATTGGTTGACTTGAATCGTCCATGGGACGAATTGGAATGGGATTGGCACGTTTTTGGTGCCTTGCTCAAAGTCAAGGAGTTGGTAGGATATTTGTGTATAGTTAATCCTCACCCTACACTTGCCTTGCACTTGTCTTCATCTTGGCCATTGGTTGGCCAAGGCTTGAGCTATAAATACCCCCCTTTAGATGAAGAGTTCTTCATCCACAAAGTTATCTTCCAAGTCTTGAAAAATCCTCTCCTCTCCCTTAAGCCTTTCGTCCAACACCTCCCCCCCTTTGAGTGAGTTTGGCCGCGGGCCTACCCCCCTAGCCTATCCGAAATCTACCCCCCCCTCCCTTGGTAGAAAAGTTGTCTTCTAGTATTGTTATAATGCCCAAAATACCCTAGCCCAAATCCCTTAGTCCAATCTATAAGTTGTGAAGAACTTCTAAGTTTTCTTGTATCTAACGGAGCGTACAACTTAGGAGCTAAACCTTGCTCAGGCGCGACTATATATAGGATATTATTGGGCTTACCGAGGTAAATAATCCTAACCCTCCTTTGTATTAGAGAATACATACTGTAGAAGTATAAGAATAAGTATTAAATACTTAGAAGGTTATTCTGAGAATAGAATTGAACTGTTATCACGATGAAGGGTTTAAAGAAGAATAATTGAGCGTACTCACATAGAATTTGTTTCTGATGAGACTTATATAGCTCAGGGTAGGGGTTGTGCTGCCCGACTATCCGTAGAATTGTGAACCCTCTGTTAGAATGACCTTGAGTAGTCTTTGATAGATGTGCGTGACTATTATGGTGACTCTCTGCGCGACATATTGACTTGGCGGTGGTTTTCATTTGAGAAGGTATGTGATTCTTCCTAAAGCATGATATTTTACAATATATATATAGTGCGGTGACGTACATGTGTTAAGCGAATAATAACTACGGCAATGTCTTTGACTTAAGCACGAATAATACTTACGGCAATGCCTCACGCTTAAGCACGAATAACAAAGAACCGAAAGCATTTCAAAAGAATCTTGAATCATTTTTTAACAGAAGATAAATATTTGGTTTTAAAACAAAAGCTTAAGAGTTATACTAGCTTTATGGGAAGTTAGGTATAACAACTTAAGAAAGATAAAAAGGCTGTTTACTTGTTTGTTTATAAAAGCCTTGTATTGATTTCTTAAGTGTAGTAAGATTTGTGTGATAAGTAGACATATTATGATGCTACAGGTTAGTGTCTTGAAATGTTGTGTAAGGGGTCATTCTTCTGTGCTTACGTTGCTAACCGGTAAGTCCGTTGTCTTGTTATTGTATCACCTACCCTCGATCGTTATCTGAGGGCTTGCCCGCTGACGCGGTCTATACGGCTATGCGGTCTGTGAGACTATGCGAGCAGCGGTATGCTCGTGATTGATCATTCGGGTGTTTAGCCCGACGCGGGGATTCCTATGCGTCTGTTGAGACTACGCGGTCTTTTGAGGCTATGCGGCTGCGGGAGCCTAGGCGGATCTGGGGTTAGCTGCCCCGACGCGAGGAATACCTCGTGCGGGTGCGTGTGTGACCTATGCGGATGCGGAAGTCCGTGACTAGGCACGCAGAATGATACTATGGGTGATTGGCCTTGCTTCGATCATTCGCGGCCTAGAATAGACACTATTCTGCTTTTCCTATTCTTTGTTGTTGTTGTGATGTGGCACTATGTGCAATTGAATCGATTGTATTTGTGAAAAGGTTTTAAATACTTTGATTTCATTTGATTCTTTATAGTTTCACATACTTGGTACTGTTATCGACCTCGCCCGGGGTTGCGTTCATCCGCGGTAAGGGCAAGCGGTGCTAGATCCACATCCTTAGGATCTTTGCGTTGGTGTCGTGAGCTCCATCTTCTCGGAGGCTCTACTTTTGGGTATGATCTCCTGTATTGTAGATAGTTTTGTCTGATCGGTATGGCGGGCCCCGCCATAGTTGTTTACTTCCTTAGAGTGCAGTAGTACTATTATGCAGTTGGGATGTAAATCGCAAAACTTGAGTTATTTATATTATGCCGTAAGGCAAGCTTTTCATCGAGATAAAGCTTACATTTTTACTATGTTTCCTGTCTTGTTTTATATTTCCGCTGGTTACTCTGATGTATGACTACTTGGGTGCCCCGGTAAGGCACCAGTCACGGGCCCCGGAACGGGTCGTGACAATGATAGTGTAAGACCAATAGGGAAGATTTTACAGTAGAAATACTTTGGCTTATGTGACGAACCTCTAGTGAATAGGGGATAGGGTAAGAAGTACCTTGAGATAAGAGAGAAATTTATTCCGGACTAAAAATGAGAAGTTAAGTGTGACGCTGGGTCGGGTTATGGACTCGTCTCGGGTCAACCGGTGGTATGAAATGGGGTGATGTCAGTTAGAAATGGTCCCATTATGTGATAGGGTCCCGAGGATGCCAGGCCCAAGTTTAGTTAATCGTTGTACGAGTTCGTGGATGCGTTCCACCGGAACTAGGTCGTAAGGACCGAGAAGAGCCTTAGCGGAGATTCAAGTAGCATAATGGCCAAGTTTGGTTAGTAACTCCAAGGATTGGGGAACATAAACAATATTTGAGATGTTGTACGTTTACTAAATAAGTTGGAAGTACGAGAAAGTATGACAAGTAAGAAATAAAGGATCCCGTGTTTTAGAAGACTGTAACCTTCGAGTTTTGTGAGAAGGGGTCGCAGAAGGAAGGTCCATTGATATGTTTACGTATGTTAGGTGGTGGCCATGGGTGGCATCGTTGGTCTTGTGGAGTATTGACTGTTAGGCATAATATAGAGATTGTGCCGGAGTTTGTATAGCTTGACAACCGACTAAGAACATTCGTTGACGAATGTTTCTAAGGGGGGAAGAATGTTACACCCCGTAAGTCCAGGACATGTAAAAGAGAATGTACGTAAGGAATCAAGACTTGGAAATTGGTACGAAAGGAAGAATTGTTTTTCCGACGGAAAAATCTTCCGAACGTCGGAAAGGAAAAATGTTCGTTGATGAGAATTTGATTCTCAAAATGCATTATTTGAAGAGTATGGAACTTATTAACCTTATGGAAATTTATTTTTACGGATTTGGTCATGTGGGGCCCACCCGAGGAATTTTACGTTTTGTGGGGCACACGAGGGTTACGGAATTTTATGGACGAATGAGAGAGAGACACGTGGCACCCCCACACTTGGTCTTGGTCGAAATTAGTAAGGGTAGAATGGTCATTGACCATGGTAGAAGATAAGTCTTCAAAGCTTGATATTATTGACCAAGTCAACTTGCCACATGGGCTTGATCCTAGTGAAACTCATCCTAGCCACTCATGTGTTGCAAGCTAAACCCTCCTTTGTGTTATATATTCACTACACTAGTGCAAGACTTGTCTCAACACTTAGAAAAATTTAGAGTTCATCTTGTGCAAGAACAATAGCTCTCGGCTTTAGTGACTTCTCCACACAAAAATTTTGTAGTTTTGATCCATTAGCCACAAGAATTTAACCCAATGTCCCTAAGGGTTTTGTAAGGATATCTCAATAGAAATATTTTGGAAAAACGACGTTTTCGTATTAGTCGCAAGGCGGAAACTTAAGGAGTTCTTCAACTTTGAAGTTGGAACTTGAAGATGGGTCTTCATAGGCTTCTAAGGAGTGCTTGGAGCGGATTGGAACATAAGGAAAGGAGCTAAGAATTTGCTAAGGAGCGACTTTGAATCTTGGAATTTTTAAGGGCTTGTAAAGGTATAATCATGTCGTTTTAGTAATTAAGTTTACTTATTGTTGTAGCTATGGATATTAGCAAGCATGAGTTATATGTTATGTAGTTGGATAAGTATATTGGCTATTGGAACCCTAATCCGAAAACTAGCATGTTTAGCCTTAAGATTTTAATTCAAGTTGATTATTAGTTTAAGTCGTCGCATGTTGTATAAAGAATGAAAGTGTAGTTGTTGAAGTTGTTTATGACTATATAACATGTTAAACCTTAGAACTTGGAATTGCAAAAGGATTGGAAAAGACTTTGAATTGTTGGTTGTTGTTGGCCGAGAATGGCTTGAATATGGAACTACTTCGTATTAATTGTGGGGCGGAATTTTACACGTATTGTAAGGCGTGTAATCCGCTTTGTTTGGTTGTTGTTTTGAGCCTTAAATGTGGCGTGTTGGTTATTGTATTCGGCCTTGAAAAAGGTGGCAAAGTGAGTATAAACAAAGGAAGTGTTGCCCGATTTTCCGTAGAATTAGAGACCGTATACTTGGTATTATTCTACGTTAGAGACTAGAAGTTGATAGTCTTGTTGTGACCATTATAGGTTGACACTTCTACGTACGGCGTATTCGGCTTAGCTTGTGGATTTAGCCGAAAAGTTATGTAAACTATCTCTTCTTCTAGCATGATTCCTTAAGATAAAGAAAGTACGTCCTACTCCTTAAATGATCCATTCCTTGGTTGTATTTGGATTGCCTAAAGTAGAATTTGTTCTATGTACTTCCATTGATTGTACTTTGATGTTTAAATTGTAAGTTGTATAATCCATTTCCTTAGTGAAGTTGGATTCTTAAAAGTGAAAGTATTTTACTTAAAGTACATAGAGTCTTAAAAAGGAAGTGGTTTCCAAACCTTTTGGCTAGTGCCTTGGTTCCAAAACCTAAAGGTCATTATAATGACTTTAGGGGAGTCAAATGAGTGATTTACTTAATTGTTTTAAAAGAGGAGAAATGACATGATTTAAGAGAAGTAACTTGTTTTAAAGGTGTGAGTTACTTAAGGTTTAAAAGTAGAAGAAACTTGTTTTCTATATATTAAGAGACTCGAAGTATTTTTGAAAGTTAAGAAACTTGACTTGAAAGTTTGTGATACTTGGTTTTAAGTATAAGTCTCTTGGTTATAAAAAGAATGAAATTGTCTAAAAACCATAAAGGGTTATAACGGCTTTATGGGAAGTTGGTTATAACGGCTTTATGGAAGGTTTAGAAAGTTGTCTATTTTGATTAATGGGCATAAGTTGCCTTGATTGTGAAAATTTGAAGTTACTTGATTTCAAGCTTTGAAATGAGTTTTCTAAGAGTGTAGTAACTTACTTTGAAAAATAGACACACCTTGATACTACCGGTGTTAATATCTTGGGGTATTACATAAAAAGGAGTCTTTTGAAAAGAATGTACGTACGTAGTACTTTGACTTGATTAATTGAGAATTATTCTAAGTGTGCCTTGATAAGTACTTTGACTTGATTAATTGAGAATTATTCCATGTGTGCCTTGATAAGTACTTTGGCTTGATTAATTGAGAATTAGTCTAAGTATGCCTTGATAAGTACTTTGGCTTGATTAATTGAGAATTAGTCTAAGTGTGCCATGATAAGTACTTTGGCTTGATTAATTGAGAATTATTCCATGTGTGCCTTGATAAGTACTTTGGCTTGTTTAGTTGAGAATTGCCTATGTGTGCTGGTAATAGCCGGTTGTGTGCTAGTGGTATATCATTCATTTCGGGGTCATTCCCCGGGTTTGTGGCATTTGCATATTCTGTGGATTTGCTACCCACGATCGCGAGGAATACCTCACGCGAGTCCGCGAGGCTTATGCGGTGAAATAGTCCCGTGCGGCGGGTCCAGCCTATGCGAGGAATACCTCATGCGAGTCCGTAAGGGCTTATGCGGGGTGAAATAGTCCCATGCGAGGAATACCTCATGCGGGTCCACGCGACCTACGCGGGTGAAATAGTCCCAGGAGTAGGATTGCTTAATGATACTGCGGGCGGGTGGTCCTGCTTTGATCGTGAGCTTCCTAGTTTATATTGTAAGTATACTACTATTTACTCTCATTGTTAGTAAGGCACGATGTCTTTGTAATTTGATTATCATGGATCGCGGTGAGGAAGGATTCCACGGGCATGATTGATATTATGGGCGTGAGACCCATGGTTATATTTTAGTAATGACTTTGAGGGCATGCGTCCCTGACTTGATGTGACTGTTATGTATTGTGTACTGTAGGTTGGCTATCATACATGTCTCCTATTTTGTTTAGGCTGTTATGATTTCATTCTGATGCTTTCATCGCTTCACATACTTGGTACATTCTTCGTCTTGACCTCTCCCGGAGGCTGCGTTCATCTTAGAAGGTTTAGGTACGATTTGGTGATCGGCAGTGTAGGACCGCTCGAGTTTTGGATAGCTCCCTCGCTCGTGAGTTTATCTTTTGGTATAGATCCTTGATCTGAGCTTTGTACAGTTATGGGTACGGCGGGGCCTTGTCCCGTCATAGTTCAGTATAACTCTTAGAGGTCTGTATTCATATGTGGGATTGAACTCATGTACAGTGTAGTGTCTTTTTCATGTATATTATTGTTACACCACGTATTTACAGGATATGTTTTAAGAACGTAAGTAAGAAACTCACAAGTGTTAAGATTTGAGACTTGTAAAAATTTATCGGAATTATAAAATTGTCGGAAAACGAATTATTATGACGAATGGGAGGGCGACACGTGTCACCCCCCCTTATTGATGCCTTGGTCGAATTAGGCATGGCCAAAATGGTCATTGACCATAGTCTTGGATGACTAAGTCTTGCAAGTAGCAAGCTTGATAATCTTGACTAAGTCAAAGGACCCACAAAGGCTTGATATTTGCTAGGAGCTTATCCAAGCCACCCAATTGTTCATATCTTGACCCTCCAATGTGCTATATAATACTACTAGTAGCAAGAGTGAACTTAACACTTAGCCAAATTTTCACAAAACTTGAAGAACACAAGCACATGCTCTCGGGTTCATGTCCATAGAAAAAGAAAAATCTTTGTTCCTTGTTCTTTTAGCTCCCCACTTTAAACCAAGGTTCTTTAGTGTATTGTAAACATATCTCAATAGAAAAATCTTGGAAAAAGATAGTTTACGGGTTAGTCGCAAAATGAAAACCTAGTTGTCTTTCTAGGTTTTGTTTGGAGATTTGAAGGAAAATTGTTGGTGTTGTTCTAAGGGTCTCAAATAGCGGATTGAAGCGTCTTGAAGAGGCTCTAAGTTGCTAAGGAGCGACTTCGGATTTGGAATTGGATTAAGATTCGTTAAGGTATAATCTTGTCTTTTAAAAGCGTTACAAGATTATATATTTATATTGTTGTTGTTAGCCTTACATGTTGCTAGCATGAAGTTGATATGTTGAAGTTTATCAGTATTATGGATTGCTTGTAGCTTAAATCCGAAATGTTATACAAGCCACTTGAAGATTGGATTACTAATTGGTCGTTTATTAGAAATCGTCGCATGTTACTTACTTGAAGATTATGGTAGTTATAATCAAATGCGACTTGATATCATGTTATACTACCAATTTGGATTGAAATGGAAATTGGATAAGAATTGGTATTGTTGTATCCATTATGGCCGAAATTGGACTAGTAGTTGTATTAGTTTGTTATCGTTTGTGGGGCGGAATTTTACACGTCTAGTAGGCGTGTAATCCCCTATTGATTAATTGCTTTGATTGAGCCTTAAATGTGGCGTGTTTGGTTATTGTATTCGGCCTTGAAAAAGGTGGCAAAGTAAGTAGAAACAAAGGAGGTGCTGTCCGATTTTCCGTAGAATTTAGGGACTTTACACTTATACTATTCTACGTTTGAAGTAAGGCTTTAATAGACGTATTGTGAATATTATAGGTTGACATTCTACGGGCGGGACTTTGTACTTGGCAAGTGGTTTGACCCGGCGAGGTATGTAGAACTTTTCCTATCTTTTGAGCATGACTAGTTATGCATTATATAGTACGGTGAGCGTCTGAGATCTTGATATCCTTTACTATTTTATTGAATGGCCAAGTTGGGTGAGTTAGGAGATTAACTCGCTTCTTTGAAAGTATTAAGGATGTCTAAAGTTTTATTAAAGTTAAGGGACTTGAAGAGTTTTAAAGTATGTGATACTTGATTCGTTTTAAACGTATAAGTCTCTTGAATAGGAAATTGTACTTAACTAAGGTATAAAGTGAATATAACGACTTTATGGGGAGTTGGTTATATTGGCTTTATGGAAAGATAAATGGCATGATTTAATGGGAGGCAATTCGATTTTAAGGCATCAATTGCCTAAGGTTTTATAAGAAAATGAGTCACTTGATTTAGAAACCTAACTTTATTTCTAAGGGTATTGTGACTTGACTTGAAATGTAATTTGGACTTGATACTAGGATTAATAGTATCTTGGAAGTTTTCTACTAAAAAGAGTCATTTGTTTTAAAGAGTAGAAGTACGTAGTACTTTGGGTTAAATTCCTGGATTTTATTAAAAGACATGTTAGTGCCTTAGGTAAACTAAAATGAGAGTGTATATAAACAAGAATAATAAGAAGTTAGGGGATTTCTTAACTTGCTTATGTATTGTATGATAAGCCGGTAGTTCTTATGTTATGTGTGATAGCCGGATTTGTGCTAGTGATATATTATTCGTTACGGGGTCATTCCCCGGGTTTGTGGCATTTGCATATTCCGTGGATTTTCTACCCACGATGCGAGGAATACCTCATGCGAGTCCGAAAGGGCTTATGCGGGTGAAATAGTCCCATGTGGGCGGGTCCAGCCTATGCGAGGAATACCTCATGCGAGTCCGTAAGGGCTTATGCGGGTGAAATAGTCCCATGCGAGGAATACCTCACGCTGGTCCACGTGACCTATGCGAGTGAAATAATCCCAGGAGTAGGATTGCTAAATGATACTGCGGGCGGGTGGTCCTGCTTTGATCATGAGCTTCCTATTTTATATTGTAAGGATACTACTATTTACTCTCATTGTTAGTAAGGCACAGTGTACTGTAATTTGATTATCATACATGTCTCCGGCTTTGATTTAGACTTATGATGTAATTACAGTATTTTCCAGTTTTACATACTTGGTACATATTGTGTACTGACCCCCTTCCTCGGGGGCTGCGTTCATGCCGCAGGAAAGGGTAAGAAGGTGGTGGATCCTCATTCTTAGGATCACTTATCAGACGTCAGAAGCTCCATTTATCCGGAGGCTTGTCTCTTTTGGTACAGTCTTTTCCCTGGTGTTGTAGATTTATGTACATTCAGGGGTATGGCGGGAGCCCCGTCCATACGATTATTATTCCTAAGTCCGTATTCACATATGTGGTTGGGTGTAAGAACCGATTGTCTGATTGTACTTTTGAGTATGTTTATATTATGGAAGCGGCCTTATCGGCCAGCCCGAGATGTTATTGTTTACATATGTGTTTATCTTTGTGTATGTTCACCGCTATTCTCGATGTATACGAACAGGTGCCTGTGTAGGGCACGATCGCGATCCCGTGTCGGTCGTGACAAAAGTGGTATCGAGCGCTTAGTCCTCGGAAAGTGTCTACAGACCGTGTCTGGTAGAGTCTTGATTATCGGTGTGTTGTGCACCACATCTATAATCAGGAGGCTGCAGGACATTTAGGATTGGTTTTCATTCTTCTCTCTCTAAGATCGTGCAGTAGAGCTGTCTTATTAGGTTGAATCCTCTCTGACCTAGTCTTATGAAATAGATATGCCTCGCGAGCGGCGACCAGGGCCCGAAGGGCAAAGCGGCGGAGGCGCTAGCGGTACTCAGAGGGTTACACGGACTCGGGCACAGGCTATGTCTGAGGTAGTAGGCGGGTCGGCGAGTTCAGCCACGCCGACAGTATTAAAGGAGCCGAGAGCGGCAGTAGCTCCAGAGGTTCCGGTACCAGAGCCTCGATTCGCGTGGTGCGAGTATAGAGACTACGAAGTAGATCCGATTATTGACCAAGATAGTAGTCGAGCGGCCGACAGAGCAGCGACCCACCCTGAGCCGGCGGTTTACGGATTAGGGATTTTCTGGGTTGTCATCCACCTAAGTTTTATGGTTCGAGGTCTGAGGAGGATCCGCAGGAGTTCATTCGGCAGCTACAGCGGACCATGCAGGTTCTTAGGGCTTCAGAGACAGAGTCTGTTACGCTAGCCTCCTACCGGTTACGCGATATTGCGTTGAACTGGTTTGAGTCGTGGTTGCTTTCGAGAGGTGCTGATGCTCTTCCAGCTGTTTGGGAGGAGTTTACAGAGGCCTTCATGGATCACTTTTTTCCTCCTGAGATGAGGAGAGCCCGGGTAGATAGATTCTTGACCTTGAGGCAGAACGGGAGGACTATCAGGGAGTATAGCTTGGAGTTTGACTCCTTGGCCAGACATGCGCATACTATTGTAGCTGACATGGCGGATATGGTTCATAGTTATGTGATGGGGCTTGAACGTCATATGATTACCGCATGCTTGGGTGTGACTCTTCAGCCCGGTATGGACATCGCCAGGATGCAGGCCTATGCGCAGGGGATAGAGGATAGAGAAAGGGAGGACTAGATTGACTCATGCCAGCCCAAGAGGGCTAGGACAGCAGGGTCTCAGGGCAGTGGTCGAGGCGGACAGCCTCGTGACAACCGGGTCCACATTCCGGCCAGCCTGCATCGCCCGTCACGCTTTCGGCGGGAGGTCGGACACCAGTCATTCGGAGGCGGTCGTGGCCTCGGATTCGGGTTTCGAGGAGGCGAGGATCGTCGCCAATCGAGGCCACCCACATCTCGGTGTGCTCGATGCGGTAGATCGCACCGTGCGAGTGTCGTGTTCTGCGCAGAGCTTGTTACTCTTGTGGCGGTGGGCCATTTGAAGAGATTGTCCGTCGAGAAGCATGGGTGGTACAGCGGCCGGCGTGATCGATTCTTTGGGTCTTCCTCTCCTTACGTGGTTATGCGCCTGGAGGCGTGGTACTCACGGGCCGGCAGCGCGGTAGGTCGTGGTGGTGGTTCCAGTTCTAGCGGTCCCCAGAACCGTATATATTCTCTAGCCAGCCGCCAGGATCAGGAGGCTTCCCCTGACGTCGTCACAGGTACATTATTGATTTCATGATGTGACGTTTATGCTTTGATAGATCCAGGTTCTACCTTGTCCTATGTGTCCCCTCTTATTGCGGGTAGAATCGTGGATGGCGAGTCGATAGAGCCTTTTGAGGTAGCTACGCCAATGGGAGATTCGGTGTTAGGCGAGCGGGTGTCTGAGGGTTGCGGTTTATATTCTGATCGTCAGACCCTTGCAGACTTGATAGAGCTGGAGATGACAGATTTTGATGTCATTATGGGTATGGACTGGTTGGCTTCTTGTTATGCCAATGTTGACTGTAGGGACATGTTGGTTCGGTTCCAGTTTCCTGGCGAGCCAGTTATCGAGTGGAGGGGCAACACAGCGTCGCCGAGGGGTAGGTTTATTTCTTACCTCAAGGCTAGGAAGATGGTGCAGAAAGGGTACATCTATCATCCGTTCGGTATTTGATCTAGACCGAGATGCAGTTCTTGATCGGTACCAGTGGTTAGAGAGTTTCCAGATGTGTTCCCAGATGATCTTCCGGGCATCCCTCCTGAGAGGGAGATTGAGTTTTGTATTGACACGTTGCCAGACACTAGACCTATTTCCATTCCGCCATACAGGATGGCACCTGCTGAGTTGAGAGAGCTGAAGGACCAGCTGAAAGATTTGCTGGAGAAAGGCTTTATCAGGCCTAGTGTATCTCCCTGGGGAGCGCCGGTGTTGTTCGTGAAGAAGAAGGATGGGACGCTGCGTATGTGTGTTGATTACAGGCAGCTGAATAAGGTAACCATTAAGAATAGGTACCCCCTCCCCAGGATTGATGATTTGTTTGACCAGTTGTAGGGTGCGAGGTGTTTCTCAAAGTAAGACCTGCGGTCTGGTTATCATCAGGTTCGAGTTCGAGAGGCAGATATCCCAAAGACTGCATTCAGGACCCGGTATGGGCACTATGAGTTTAGGGTTATGTCTTTCGGTTTGACCAACGCTCCAGCGGTATTTATGGATTTGATGAACCGGGTGTTCAAGCCATTTTTGGATACATTTGTGATAGTATTCATTGATGACATCCTGGTTTATTCGCGACAGAGCGAGCACGCAGATCACGAGGATGGTACTTGGGGTCCTCGGGCCGGCGATTGTCGCCAAGTTCTCAGTGTGAGTTTGGTTGGCCTCGATGGCATTCCCGAGGCATATTATCGGCTGATGGTGTTGGTGGATACGACAAAGATTGGCGATCAGTCTTGGCGAGACCTACTACTCCGACCGAGGTTCGCAGCCTTCTTAGAAATGGCGAGGTATTATCGTAGGTTTGTGGAGCGCTTGCTTCAATTTCAAAGATTGACTAGGCCCGACTCGAGCGGCCAAGTTCCAGTGGGCGAGGCTTGCGAGAAGGGTTTCCGATTCTTGAAGGAAAGATTGACTACTGACTCCAGTTCTTACTCTTCCCGAGGTTAGGCAGTGCGTGATCTATTGTGATGTCTCTGGTATCGGGCTAGGGTGTGTTTTGATGCAAGACGGCAGGTTATAGCCTATGCTTCCCAGCGATTCTGAAGCATGAGGAATTACCCTACCCATGACTTGGAGTTGGCGCGATTATACATGCCTTGAAGATTTGGAGACATTATTTGTATGGGGTTCATGTGGATATTTATACTGCACCACAAGAGCCTCAGATATCTTGAGCGAGAGGAGTTGAACTTGCGGCGAGGCGGTGGTTAGATTCTTTGAAAGATTATGATATTGATATTCTATACCATCCGGGGAAGGCCAACGTAGTTGCTGATGCCTTGAGTCGTAGATCGATGGGGAGCCTGTCAGTGCGGCCAGAGGCGAGGACATGGTCCGTCAGATCCACCAGTTAGCGAGCCTTGGGGTTCGATTGATCGATACCGACGATAGTGGGGTACGGGTTCGTAAGGTTGCCGAGTCTTCCATCGTTGATGAGGTGAAGAGGCGACAGTTTGAGGACCCATTGTTGGTACGGTATCGAGATGCAGCTCTTCGGGAGGAGAAGAGTCTATTCGAGGTAGCGCCTGATGGGGTGCTGAGATTTGAGGGCCGGTTGTGTGTTCCCGATGTGTCAGGACTTCGTCAGCAGATTCTGGGGGAGGCACACAGTGCTCATTATTCTATTCATCCGGGGTCGACCAAGATGTACCATGACCTCAGATGTTTGTATTGGTGGGATGGCCTGAAGAGGGACGTGGCAGGTTTTGTTGCCTGATGTCCAAATTGCCCGGCAGTCAAGGTCGAGCACCAGAGGCCCAGTGGATTATTGCAGACTATTGAGATTCCAACTTGGAAGTGGGAGGTGATCAACATGGACTTTGTTACAGGGTTACCTCATACTCAGAGGAAGTACGACTCCATTTGGGTTATCGTTGACAGGCTGACGAAATCAGCCCATTTCCTTCCAGTCAGGACGACGTTTTCGGCTGAGGACTATGCCAGATTGTACATCAGAGAGATTGTGAGGCTGCACGGTGTCCCGGTGTCGATTATTTCTGATAGGGGAGCCCAATTTACGGCTAACTTCTGGAGGTCCTTCCAGAAGGGTTTAGGGACACAGGTGAGTGTCGATCTGACAGATTTCATCCTCGGTGTGAGCGGCGGGCGTACTATCTAGACACTTGAGGATATGCTGTGGGCCTGCGTGATTGATTTCAGGGGTAGCTGGGAGTTATAATCAAATGCGACTTGATATCATGTTATGCTACCAATTTGGATTGAAATGGAAATTGGATAAAAATTGGTATTGTTGTATCCATTATGGCCGAAATTGGACTAGTAGTTGTATTAGTTTGTTATCTTTTGTGGGGCGGAATTTTACACGTCTAGTAGGCGTGTAATCCCCTATTGATTAATTGCTTTGATTGAGCCTTAAATGTGGCGTGTTTGGTTATTGTATTCGGCCTTGAAAAAGGTGGCAAAGTAAGTAGAAACAAAAGAGGTGTTGTTCGATTTTCCGTAGAATTTAGGGACTTTACACTTATACTACTCTACATTTGAAGTAAGGCTTTAATAGACGTGTTGTGAATATTATAGGTTGACATTCTACGGGCGGGATTTTGTACTTGGCAAGTGGTTTGACCCGGCGAGGTATGTAGAACTTTTCCTATCTTTTGAGCATGACTAGTTGTACGTATATAGTACGGTAGACGTACAAGATCTTGATATCCTTTACTAGTTTATTGAATGGCCAAGTCGGGTGAGTTAGGAGATTAACTCGCTTCTTTGAAAGTATTAAGGATGTCTTAAGTTTTATTAAAGTTAAGGGACTTGAAGAGTTTTAAAGTATGTGATACTTGATTCGTTTTAAACGTATAAGTCCCTTGGATAGGAAATTGTACTTAACTAAGGTATAAAGTTAATATAACGACTTTATGGGGAGTTGGTTATATTGGCTTTATGGAAAGATAAATGGCTTGATTTAATGGGAGGCAATTCGATTTTAAGGCATCAATTGCCTAAGGTTTTATAAGAAAAGGAGTCACTTTATTTAGAAACCTAACTTTTTTTCTAAGGGTATTGTGACTTGCCTTGAAATGTAATTTGGACTTGATACTAGGATTAATAGTAACTTGGAAGTTTTCTACTAAAAAGAGTCATTTGTTTTAAAGAGTAGAAGTACGTAGTACTTTGGGTTAAATTCCCGGATTTTATTAAAAGACATGTTAGTGCCTTAGGTAAACTAAAATGAGAGTGTATATAAACAAGAATAATAAGAAGTTAGGGGATTTCTTAACTTGCTTATGTATTGTATGATAAGCCGGTAGTGCTTATGTTATGTGTGATAGCCGGATTTGTGCTAGTGATATATTATTCGTTACGGGGTCATTCCCCAGGTTTGTGGCATTTGCATATTCCGTGGATTTGCTACCCACGATGCGAGGAATACCTCATGCGAGTCCGAAAGGGCTTATGCGGGTGAAATAGTCCCATGCGGGCGGGTCCAGCCTATGCGAGGAATACCTCATGCGAGTCCGTAAGGGCTTATGCGGGTGAAATAGTCCCATGCGAGGAATACCTCACGCAGGTCCACGTGACCTATGCGGGTGAAATAGTCCCAGGAGTAGGATTGCTAAATGATACTGTGGGCGGGTGGTCCTGCTTTGATCATGAGCTTCCTATTTTATATTGTAAGGATACTACTATTTGCTCTCATTGTTAGTAAGACACATTGTACTGTAATTTGATTACCATACATGTCTCCGGCTTTGATTTAGACTTATGATGTAATTACAGTATTTTCCAGTTTTACATACTTGGTACATATTGTTTCACGACCCCTTCTCGGGGCTGCGTTTACGCAGAAAGTGGTAAGCGGTGGTGGATCCTCATTCTAGGATCACTTATCGACGTCGAAGCTCCATTTATCCGAGGCTTGTCTCTTTTAGTACGATCTTTTCCCCGTGTTGTAGATTTATGTACATTCGGGGTATGGCGGGCCCGCCATACGCTTATTATTCCTAGAGGTCTGTATTCACATATGTGGTTGGGCTGTAAGAACTGATTGTACAGTTGTACTTTTGAGTATGTTTATATTATGGAAGGCGGCCTTATCGGCTAGCCTGGGATGTTATTGTTTACATATGTGTTTATGTTGTGTATGTTCCGCTGCTATTCTCTGATGTATACCTGAACAGGGTTCCTAGGTAGGGCACCAGTCGCGGTCCCGGGGTCGGGTCGTGACAATTATATGGCAGCCTTATCGGCTTTGCCCTTGTACGTATGTTGGTTTTAAAAAAAAAATGGGTGTTATTTAAATTCCGCAGTTTGCTTAGTTGTTAAGGTAGAAGGGTGCCCAGGTAGGGCACCAGTCACGGGCCCGGGGTTCGGGGCGTGACACCTTTTCTCATCTGTGGCGGCAAGAAATGGCCAAGGAAGGCCTCTGAGAACTCGTCCCATACAGCTGGAGGCGCATGCTCTCCCCGGGACAGCTCCCATGAATCAAACCAGTCGACTGCAGTATCACGCAGCCGGTGTAAACCCAAAACCACTGACTCGGTCTACGAAGCCTTGATCACTCTCATGATCCGCTGTAACTGTCGGATGAACTCCTGCGGATCATCCTCAGGCCTCGACCCGTAGAACTCAGGTGGGCTTCGAGAAAATCCGAAGTCTCAAACTATCGACCTCGGGTGAACCACGGTACTCCGAATCGAATCGGCTGTGATCCGGCCTATCCTCGTGTCTCGCCACGATCTCGGCTAATAATCGGGCCATCTCGTAACCCATCTCCTGCCCGGTGTGGGATGGAGGCTCGTGTCGTGGCCTCGGTGAGACCGGCTGCTTGCTACTCGCAGCTCCCTCTGCTGCCTTGCCCTTCTGGGCCCTGGTTGCCTTGCGTGGAGGCATCACTGGTATACAAAGAATACGTCAGAGGGAGTCCAACTTATAACACAGCTCTAAGGCACGATCTCCGAGTGACAAGAATGGAAACCAATCCTAAATATCCTATAGCCTCCTGATTATAGATGTGGTGCACAACACACCGATAATCAAGACTCTACTAGATACGGTGCAGAGACACTTTCCGAGGATTAATCGCTCGATACCACTTTTGTCACGACCGACCTGGGCCGCCATCGTGCCTTACCGGGCACCCTAGTGATACAACATCAGAGAAAATCAGCGGAACTAAAAACTCATGAAAGAAAACCAGTGAAATAAGAAAACAGGCTAACCCAAACGGTTACCTTTTTGTACATAAATGAAAACTTGAACAGTTACATCCTTAACAAACCCCGCTTGTGATTGCTACAGACACTCTAAGAATTTTATAACAATAATGACGGACAGGGCCGCCATGCCTGAATGTACAAAAGTCTACAACTTCGAGGAAGTACCACGGACAAGCTTAGGAGATATGGAGCTTTCGAGAATCGACAGCGATCCTAAGAGTGCGGATCGCCAAGCTATGTACCTCAACCCGCGATGAATGCAACCCCCGAAGGAGGTCAAGATAACAGTACCAAGTATGTGGCGAAAAATCAGTAAATGAAATCATAACAGTCTATATAAAACAGGAGACATGTATGATAACCAAACTACAGTTCACATTATATATAGCGATCATGTCGTGGACTCGTGCGTAAAATCATCACTCAAGTACAACCCGAATTTAACGCACAATGGCGCATGCCGGCATCTCACCTCGGTATAAGCAAGGCCTGGGCGAGTCTAGTGGGCCCATACCCGTGGACCATCCAACGTGTCGGTATGCCCAAAGGAGATAACAACATAATAATCACTGTGGAAGCATACCCGTGGGCCACCCAACGTGTCAGTATGTCCAAACAAATCACAAGATAATACTCACTGTGGACGCATACCCGTGGGCCCCCCAACGTGTCAGTATGTCCAAACCATAACAAGATAATACTCACTGTGGAAGCATACCCGTGGGCCACCCAACGTGTCAGTATGTCCAAACAATAACAAGATAATACTCACTGTGGAAGCATACCCGTGGGCCACCCAACGTGTCAGTATGTCCAAACAATAACAGATAGTCGGCCCTCTATCGAGAGACTCGGTAGCACAAAATCAAACACTTGCACAACAAAGGCTATCTCAACAAGCATAAGCAAGTTACACACAACTCAAGGTACTTTAAAGACCTTTTAACACAACGTCAAGCATACCATTAAAACCCAAGTAACTATCCCCTTTAAGATCAAGGTACTCCTACCTTTTAAAACCAAGCCACTTATATTTTTCCATCAAGAAGAGTTCAATATTTGAAAACAAGTTACTTATCTTTTCCCAAAATCAAGTTACATGACCTTTCAAAAGCCTTTAAGTCTCCTTACTTTAGAATGTCAAGAAATCAAATAAAACTTTATTCTTTTAAAGACCACGTACTCATTACTCACGAATGAGGTTTCACACTTTTCAACACCACTTAGGTCAATTATATGTCAAGTCTTTTATCTTTTGAAAACAACAAACCATTCTTTTACCTACATAAAGTCGTTATAACTAACTTCCCATAAAGTCATTATAACACTTTATGTTTTAAACCATCCAATTACAACTATAAGCATTTATGAGACCAAGAGGACTTATTCTTTAACAACCGAGTACCCATTACTAACGGATAAGATTTTACTACTTTTCCACACAATCAAGCCCTTTACACTTCATATCAAGCCAAGGCACAAAAGGGAAATCAAACTCCTTTAACACACGTGCGTCTACCGCACTATATATTTCACAAATAATCATGCTCAAGAGGATAGGAAGAATCACATACCTCGCGACGATTGTCGACAATTAGCAAAATGCTCCACATTACTATACCCTTCAAGTAGGATATGCTACTCGTAGTACTTCAATCCTAATATGGTCATAAAACGTCTATCAATCTCTAGCTTCGAACGTAGAATAAACTAAGTGCAAAGTCCCTAAATTCTACGGAAAATCGGACAGCACTTCCTTTGTTTTAACATACTTTACCACCTTTTTCAAGGCCGAATTCAATAACCAACGCCACATTTAAGGCTCAATTAATTTAGCAAATACAAGGGGATTACACGCCTAACAATACGTGTAAAATTCCCCCCCACAATAATACAAAATAAACCAATACTTTCCATGCCATTCTTGGCCAACAATATAACCAATCCTAAATCTTTTCCAATTATCTTTTCAATCCAAGTTATTTAGTATGACATGTAATCAAGCCGAAATCGATTAAAGCTATTACAATCCTCTAGTAGATAACATGCGACGACTTTAGATAACGACCAAATTGTAATTCAAATTCAAATGACTCAATCATGTCAATTTCGGATTTCTAGCCTTCAAAAATCCATAGTACTTACCAATATCTAATACATGCTTCACGTGGTCTAAATCAACTATAACAAGTATTAGAACTTATATCCAAGAGAAGGGGGAAACTTTTACCTTTTGGAATAGCCCACAAAAGCCCCTTTCTTCCCCTTCTTTTCCGTCAAACTCGTCCCCCCGCGCTTCCCACAAGTTTACCCACACTTTGTCTTCTTTGCGCCGCTCCAACAATTTCCTTAGGCTAGGTTTTCTTCAAAAATCTAGAGAGAAAGGGAGAGGGGTTCTTAGGAGGGTTTCCAAGATACTTGGCCCTAAAATATGACCCTTTTCTGGTCAAAATGATGGGAGGGACACTTGTCACCCTCCCATAGGCTTTTAACAAAATATCCCCTATTTTTCGCCCTTTACCGCAGAAAAATCCCGCCTTGGCCGCGCCCACTTCAGAATAATTACCGCATTCCGTCGCGGCCACGCATTCGGCGCCGCGCTGCAACCTCAGCGAACCCCAAGACAACCGGGCGCGCGCCTCGCTCCGGCCATGCGGCGTGACTTCGAACCGAAACTACTGTTTTGCCCGATCACAAGACCGAACTTGTAACTTCCATAACTTTCGACCACGGTGTCCTATCGACGAGCGGTTTGTTGCGTTGGGAACTAGATTTAACGGACTACACACTAGGCTTTTTAAACACCTAATAATTCTTAACAACTGGGGTACAACACTCCAAGGTAGACTCAAAATCCGTCCAACATATGTTTGTCAACTTATCTTTCAAACTTTCAAATCTTAGCTTCTTGAATTTACGGGGTGTAACACTGAGTATAGGGATTACGGGGAACAGATCCGGTTATTGACCAAAGATAGTGGCAAGCGGCAAGCGAGCAGTACCAACCCTAGAGCCGATGGGCTTACGAATTCAGGATTTCCTAGGTTGTCATCCACCCGAGTTCTATGGTTCTAGATTCGAGGAGGATCCGCAGGAGTTTGTTCGGCAGTTACAGCGGACCATGCAGGTGCTTAGGGCCTCGGAGACAGAGTCCGTTATACTAGCTTCTTACCGGTTGCGCGATATTGCGTTGAACTGGTTTGAGTCATGGGTGTTGTCGAGAGGTGAGGATGCTCTTCCAGCTATTTGGGAGGAGTTCACAGAGGCTTTCCTGGATCACTTCTTACCTCCTGAGATGAGGAGAGTCCGGGTAGATAGATTCTTGACCTTGAGGCGGACGGAGGACTATCGAGTCTGACACTGAGTTTGACTCCTTGGCCAGGTATGCGCACACCATTGTAGCTGACATGGCAGACAGGGTTCATCGGTATGTGATGGTATTAGACCGTCATATGATTACTGCATGCTTGGGGGTGGCTCTTCAGCCAGGGATGGATATTGCGGGATGCAGCGTGACGCAGGGATTGAGGCGAGAGAGCGGGATAAGCTAGATTTACGCCACCAAGAGGCCGTGACAGCAGGTCTCAGGCGATTTGGCGGGAAGCCTCGCAGCGAACTAGGTCCACATTTCACCCGGACAGAGTGCTCCTTCTCGATTTGAGCGGAAGTCCGATCACCGGTCATTCAGAGCAGTCGTGCTCTAGGACTTCGGGGTTTCAGGAAGGCAGAGATGGTCACCAATCGAGACCACCCACATCTCGGTGCGTTCGATGCGGTAGGTCTCATTCGGGCGAGTGCCATAGGGGTTCGGGAGCTTGTTACTCTTGTGGCCAGCAGGGCCATCTGAAGAGGGATTGTCCGTCCTTAGGCGGCGGGAGTGTTATGATTCAGCCGACGGGGTCAGTTGCTGGATCTTCGTCTTCGGTGGTCAGACGCCCCGGAGGGCAGGGTGTTCACGGGCCAGCAGGCCGCGGCAGAGGTCGTGGTAGGGGTCCCTGTTTCAGCGGTCCTCAGAACCGCATATATGCTATGTCCAGCCGTCAGGACCAGGAGGCGTCACCATATATCGTCACAGGTACATTATTGGTTTCTTGCTGTGATGTATATGCTTTGATAGATCCAGGTTCTACCTTGTCCTATATATCTCCTCATATTGCCAGTAGAATGGGGATAGAGCCCGAGTCCATAAAACCTTTTGAAGTGGCTACGCCAGTGGGTGATTCGGTGGTAGCCGAGCGGGTATATAAGGCTTGCCCAGTGACTATAGACAGTCGTCAGACTCTAGCCGACTTGATAGAGTTGGATATGACAGACTTTGATGTAACTATGGGTATGGATTGGCTAGCGTCTTGCTATGCCAATGTATACTGTAGAGAGAGATTAGTTCGGTTCGGTTTCGTGGCCGAGTTATCAAGTAGAAGGGAATCTTTGCGCGTAGGGGTAAGTTTATTTCTTACCTCAAGGCTAGAAAGATGGTGCGGAAAGGGTATATCTACCATGTGGTTCGAGTATTCGATACTGAGGCTGAGATACCGGACCTTCATTCAGTTCCGGTCGTTAGAGAGTTTCCCGACGTATTTCCAGACGAGCTTCCGGGTATCCCTCCTGAGAGGGAGATTGAGTTTTGCATTGATTTGGCACCAGACACTCGACCGATATCTATTCCGCCATACAGGATGGAACCTGTCGAGTTAAAGAAATTGAAGGACCAACTGAAGGACTTGCTGGAGAAAGGCTTTATCAGGCCAAGTGTTTCTCCCTGGGGAGCGCCAGTGTTATTTGTAAAGAAGAAGGATGGGACGCTGCGCATGTGTATTGATTCTGAGCGGTGAACAAGGTAACTATCAAGAACAGATATCCCCTCCCCAGGATTGACGATTTGTTTGACCAATTGCAGGATGCAAAGTGTTTTTCCAAAATAGACATGCGGTCTGGTTATCATCAGGTGCGAGTCAGAGAGACAGACATCCCAAAGACTGCATTCAGGACCCGGTATGGGCACTATGAGTTCAGGGTGATGTCTTTCGGGTTGACCAACGCCCCAGCAGTATTCATGGATTTGATGAACAGGGTGTTCAAGCCATTCTTGGATATGTTCGTGATAGTTTTCATTGATGATATCTTGGTTTATTCGCGCACAGAGCATGAGCATACAGACCATTTGAGGACGGTATTGGGAGTCCTCCGAGAACGGCAGTTGTATGCCAAGTTCTCGAAATGCGAGTTTTGGTTAGCTTCAGTAGCTTTCCTAGGGCATGTTATCGGGGCCGATGGTATTCGGTTGTCTGGCAAGATTGAGGCATTCAAGACTTGGCGGACCAGCTACACCGAGCGGAGTGCGCAACTTTTGGGCCTTGCAGTTATTATCGGAGGTTTGTGGAAAAGTTTGCTTCTATTTCAAACCTTTGACTAAGTCGACTCGAGAAAGCGGTATGTTCGATGGACGGATACTTGTGAGAAAGTTTCCGATTGCTAAAGGAGAAGTTGACGATCGCCCGGTTCTTACTCTTCAGAGGTTTAGATGGATATGTGGTTTATTGTGACGTCAGTGTCGGGCTTGGAGTGCGTCTGATGCGGACGACAAAGTTATAGCTTATGCATCTCGACAGCTTAGGAAGCATGAGAAGAACTATCCCACACTTGACTTGGAGTTGGCAGCAGTGATTCATGCCTTGAAGATCTGGAGACATTATTTGTATGGAGTGCATGTGGATATTTACACGGACACAAAGTCTCGGTATATCTTGCCAGAGGAGTGAACTTGCGGCGAAGGCGGTGGTTGGAGCCGCTAAGGATTACGATGTTGATATTCTATACCACCCAGGGAAGGCCAATGTAGTTGCAGATGCCCTTAGTCACAGATCGATGGGTAGTCTGTCTGATGTACAGCCGGAGAAGAGGAATATGGTCCGAGAGTTGCATTAGCTAGCGAGCCTTGGGGTTCGTTTGGTTGATTCTGATAGTGAGGAGTTCGGGTTCGAGAGGTTGCGAAGTCTTCCATCGTCGAGGAGGTGAAGAGGCGGCGATGAGGATCGATTATGGTGCGGTATCGAGATGACGCTTTTGAAAGAGAAGAGTCTATTTGAGTAGCGTCGATGGGTGCTAAGATTTGAGGGCGGTTGTGTGTTCCGTTGTGGCGAGAATTCGTCGGCTCGTGCAGAGGCACACAGTGCTCGTTATTCTATTCATCCGGGGTCGACTAAGATGTACCATGACCTCAGATGCGTGTATTGGTGGGATGGACTAAAGAGGGACGTTGCGGAGTTCGTAGCGCAGTGCCCGAATAGTCAGCAGGTCAAGGTTGAGCACCAGAAGCCCGGTGGGCTGTTGCAGGCTATTGATATTCCGACTTGGAAGTGGGAGGTGGTAAATATGGATTTTATTACGAGATTACCTACCACTCAGAGGAAGCATGATTCCATTTGGGTTATTGTCGACAGGCTGACGAAATCAGCCCATTTTCTTCCAGTCAGGACGACTTTTTCGGCCGAGGATTATGCTAGACTGTATATCAGGGAGATTGTGAGACTGCACGGAGTTCCTGTATCGATTATTTCAGACAGAGGAGCCCAGTTCACGGCTAATTTCTGGAGGTCTTTCCAGAAGGGATTAGGGACGTAGGTGAGTCTCAGTACGACGTTTCATCCTCAGACCAAGCGGGACGGTAGCGCACTATCCAGACACTTGAGGATATGCTGCGGGCTTGTATTATTGATTTCAGGGGTAGCTGGGAGGATCATTTGCCTCTTGTGGAGTTCGCTTATAACAACAGCTACCACTCTAGTATTCAGATGGCGCCTTATGAGGCCTTATACGGGAGGAAGTGCAGGTCACCGATAGGTTGGTTTGAAGTGGGAGAAGTTCAGTTAGTCGGGCCAGACTTGGTTGTGACGATGGATAAGGTGAAGCTTATCCAGAGCGGTTATTGTCACCGAGTCGGCAAGTATATGCATATCATCGGCGTCAACACTTGGAGTTTGAGGTAGATGATTGGGTCTTCCTGAAGGTATCACCCATGAAGGGCGTGATGAGATTTGGAAAGAAGGGGAAACTTAGCCCAAGGTACATTGGGCCTTATCAGATTGTCCGCAGGGTAGGCGGGGTTGCCTATGAGTTAGATCTGCCGTCCGATTTTGAGGCGGTACATCCAGTTTTCCATGTGTTGCGGAAATGTATTGGAGATCCATCTAGAGTGCACCCGATTCATGATGTCCAGGTGACAGAGGGGTTGTCGTATGAGGAGAGTCCCATAGCGATACTCGATCGTCAGGTTAGGCGACTTCGGACGAAGGACGTAGCTTCCGTCAAAGTCTTATGGCTTTACCAGAACAGGGAGGAGATGACGTGGGAAGCAGAGGATGACATGATGAAGAAGTATCCTCACTTATTTCCTATACCTCCAGGTAACCTACTTTCTTGCTTGACAGTTTTAATTAGCAATTATGCTTGAGTAAAGTTGTGGTTTGTGGAGCGTCTTTAATTGCAAAAAGAATAGTTAAGAGAGTCTATGTCGATATTGTGATTTGAGTAAGCCTAGAAGGAACATTCGGGACGAATGTTTCTAAGGAGGGGAGAATGTTATACCCCGTAGTTCTGGCCATACGTGTGAGAGCGTGCGAAAGGGAGTAAGACTTAAAATTTTTGAAAGATAAGTTGACGGATTGTTCGGACGGGTTTTAGTCAACTTTGAGGCGGGTTATGACCCGGTACATTGAGATTTCCTAAGTGTTTCAAAGGCTTAGGGCGTAGTTCGTTGAGTCTAGATTCCAACGCAACCAACCGTTCGTCGATAGGACATCGGAGTAGGATGTTATGGGAGTTGCAAGTTCAGTGCGCAGACGGACAGAAATGCGTTTCGGAAAGAAGCGACAGGGACGCGGCGCCGGATGCAGGGCCGCGGCGCCGGATATTCTGAGGGGTCGCTGAAGTTGCAGCGCCGCGGCGCCGGGAAGCAGGGTCGCGGCGCCGGAAGTCCTGTGAGGTGGCGGAAGTTTCAGCGCCGCGGCGCCGAGGCGGAATTCCTGGCGGAAAAACTTAGGAAAATCAGATTTCTTCTTTTAAAAAGGCCATGGGAGGGTGACAAGTGTCCCCCCCCCCCCATATGATTTTTGCATGTCCCTTATATTGACCAAGTCTTGAAGACTTGGTCATCTTTCAAGACTTTCCCTCTCTCTAAAGTTAGAGCTCTCACTTCTCTCTAGAATTCCAAGAGGAATTCAAAGCTTAGGAAAAATCTGAAAAGTGGTGGCAAGAAGGAAGCTTGTGGCTAGCTTGGTGGTGTTCTTGGAAAGGAGGCTAGCAAAGTTGTTGGAATAATTTTGGCTAAAACTCTAAAGGTAACATTTCTTCTCTTGTAGCTAGTTATTGATGTTGCATGTGAAGAAGAAGGAACTTGTAGTAGTAAATAATGCTCTTAGATTCATTGCATGTAAGAAATATGGTTTGGGTGTGAAGGAATTGGTTGAGAAGGATTTGTGAGCATGTTGTAGCCTAAAAACTACCTTAAACTTGTTGAGTTAGTTGTTTTGCATTGTGGGGCAGAATTTTACACATTCAAGTTTAGGTGTGTAATCCCCTTTGAAATATTTGGATTGTTGAGCCTTAAATGTGACGTTTGGATGTTGAATTCGGCCTTGAGAAAGGTGGCATAGTATGTAGAAACAAAGGAAATGCTGCCCAATTTTCCATAGAATTTAGTGGCTTTGAACTTAGATTAATTCTACATTGAAATTAGAGGTTAATAAACGTATCATGGTTATTATAGGTTGACATATTACTTGCGGTAGTTTGGGCTTAGCAAGTGGATTGACCGAAGAGGTATGTGGAGCTTTCCTATCTCTTGAGCATGAATAGTTGTAACTATGTAGTACGGTAGACGTACAAGATTTGGTATTCTTACTTGTTTTAAGTATATAAAGACTTGATCGTTTTAGAAAGTATAAGTCCCTTGGTTATGGGAAAAGTATAATTTTTACTAAATTATAGGGTTAATATAACCACTTTATGGGAAGTTGGTTTGTTAGCTTTATGAAAGGGTAATAAGAAGAGATTTACTCTAAGTAAGATAAGTAAGGACAAATGACTTGATTTATGAAAGGCAAACTGATTTTAAGGCATCAATTGCCCAAAGGTTTTATATGAAAAGGAGTCACTTTTAAAAGAGTAGAAGTATGTAGTACTTTGGGTTAAATTCCCGGTTTTCTTTTATTAAAGGTATGATTAAGTGCCTTAAGTAAACTAAAATGAGAGGGTATATGGACAAGACTAATAAGAAGTTATAAGTTTTCTTAACTTATTTATGATTATGATATGATGACCGATTGAGCTAGGGTAAGAGTATAAATGAGGGGCAAGCCCCAAGACGTTATACCACCTTCTCCAGGGTAAGAGTATGAATGAGGGGCAAGCCCCAAGACGTCATACCACCTTCTCCAGGGTAAGAGTATGAATGAGGGGAAAGCCCCAAGACGTCATACCACCTGCTTCAGGGTAAGAGTATAAATGAGGGGAAAACCCCCAAGACGTTATACCACCTGTTCCGTGGATTTGCTACCCATGATGCGAGGAATACCTCATGCGAGTCCTTATGGGCTTATGCGGGTGAAATAGTCCCATGCGGGCGGCATGTACTATGCGAGAATACCTCACGCGGTCCACAGACCCACGCGGTGAAATAGTCCCGAGTAGGGTGCTTATTGATACTACGGGAGAGGTACTGATTTGATCATGAGCCTCCTATTTTACGCAGATTATATATATACTTGTCACTCTCATTGTTAGTAAGGCACGAAAAGGTAATTTGATTGTCTTCCATGACTCCACTTACTTTAGGGCTTATGATATTATTACTACGATTTTCCGATTTACATACTTGGTACATATTGTGTCTCGACCCTTCCTGGGGCCGCTCATGCTGCATGTAAGGGTAAGCAGGTGGTGGATCCTCATTCTTAGGATCACTGTTCCGGTGTCAGAAGCTCCATTCCTCCGGAAGCTTGTTTGTTGGTACGGTTTTTCCCTGATGTTATAGGTATTGTGTAATTTTAGGGGTATGGCGGGGCCCTGTCCCGCCACAGTTGTTATTCTTAGAGGTCTGTGGTCACGTATGTGTTTTGGGCTGTAAGAACAAGTTGTACTGCTATACTTTTGATTAAGTATGTTTTTATGGAAGGCAACCTTATCGGCTGGCCAGTGATGTTTACCTTATTATAAGTTATGTGTTATGTATGTTCCGCTGTTATTCTCTGATGTATACCTGACAGGGTACTCCGGTAGGGTACCAGTCGCGACCCCGGGGTCAGGTCGTGACAGTTATATTATATCATGGACTGCCGGCAGTGAGGAAGGATTCCACGGGCATGATTGATATTATGGGCGTAAGACCCATAGTTATATTTGAGTAGTGAATTTGAGGGCCTGCGTCCCTGACTTGATATGACTACTTATGTATTATGTATTGTAGGTTGGCTATCATACATGTCTCCTATTTTGTTTAGACTGTTATGATTTCATTACAGTACTTACTGTTCACATACTTGGTACATTCTTCGTACTGACCTCGCCGAAGTGCGTTCACGCCGCGAGTTTAGGTACTGTGATTTGGTGATCGGCAGGTGTAGGACCCTGCTCAGAGTTTTTGGATAGCTCTATCTGTTCAGGAGTTTATCTTTTTGGTATAGATCGCTCGATGCATGTGCTTTTGTACGATTATGGGTGCAGCGGGGCCTTGTCCGTCATAGTTGATATAACTCTTGAAGTGCTGTATTCATATGTGGGATTGGACTCGTATGCAGTGTCTTTTGTTTATGTATATTATGACGCTTGTCGGCTTTGCCTTGCGTATGTTGGTTTTGAAAAAAATGAGGTGTTAATTAAATTTCCATGATTTACTTAGTTGTTAAGGTAGAAGGGTGCCCGGGTAGGGCACGATCCACGCCCGGGGTTCGGTATGACATCTGCCGCTCGGTTCCTCTATCTGGCGGCGTGTTGAACTCGCGACCCACCTGACCTCGGACATAGTCCGGGCACGAGTCCTAGTAACCCTCTGCGTCTGACTAGCGACTCCTATTCTTTGCCTTGCCCTTCAGGCCACGGTCGCCTTCGTGGAGGCATAAGCGATACATAAGAATAGGTCGAGAGGATTCAACCTAATAAGACGACTACATTGCGATCTTAGAGAGAAGAATGGAAACCAATCCTAAATGTCCTGCAGCCTCCTGATTATAGATGTGGTGCACAACACACCGATAATCAAGACTCTACTAGACACGGTCTCTAGACACTTTCCGAGGACTAACTGCTCTGATACCACTTTTGTCACGAACCAACCCCAGGCCCGCGACTGGTGCCCTACCTGGGCACCCCTTTTAGGTATACATCAGAGAATAGCAGCAGAACATACACAACACATATACATACTTAGACAAAAAAAAACATCACAGGCTAGCCGATAAGGCCATCTTCCATAAAATATACATAAACCCAAAGTAAAACAGTACATCTCTATTTTTAAAACCCAATCCACAAATGTGACTACAGACCTCTAGGAATAACAACTGTGGCGGGATAGGGCCCCGCCATACCCCTGAATGTACATAAATCTACAACATCAGGGAAAACCGTACCAAAAGACAAGCCTCCGGAGAAATAGAGCTTCTAACACCTGATCAGTGATCCTAAGAATGAGGATCCACCACTCTTACCCTACTGCGGCATTTAACGCAGCCCGAGAAGGGGTCGATTACAATATGTACCAAGTATGTAAAACTGAAAAATACTGCAATTTACATCATAAGTCTAAAATAAAGCTGGAGACATGTATGATAATCAAATTACAGTATATTGTGCCTTACTATCAATGAGAGTAGCCAAGTATATACTTTACTGCATAAAAATAGGAGGCTCATGATCAAAGTAGGGTCACCCGCCCATAGTATCATTAAGAGATCCTACTCCTGGGACTATTTCACCCGCACAGGCCGTATGGACCCGCATGAGGTAACTTTTTCGCATAGGTTGTATCCGCCCGCATAGGTCGCGTGGACCCGCATGAGGTAACTTCCTCGCATAGGACTGGTCCGCCCCGCATAGGACTATTTCACCCGCATAAGCCCTACGGACTCGCATGAGGTATTCCTCGCATCATGGGTAGCAAATCCACGGAATATGCAAATGCCACAAACCCGGGAATGACCAGTAATGAACAATATATATACCTCTAACTGTGGCTATCATACATAACATAAGCACTACCGGCTTATCATACATAACACAAGCAAGTTAAGAATTTCCCTAACTTCTTATTAGCTTTGTTCATAAACACTCTCATTTTAGTTTACTTAAGGCACTAACATGTCATTATAAAAATCCGGGAATTTAACCCAAAGTACTACGTACTCCTACTCTTTTAAAAATGACTCTTTTTCATATAAAACTTTCAAGATACTAATAACCGTAGTATCAAGTCATATTTACTTTTCAAGACAAGTCACAATACCTTTTAGAAATATATTTATAGGCTTCTAAATCAAGTGACTTCTTTCCTTTAAAACCTTAAGCAATTGATGCCTTTAAATCAATTTGTCTTTTATTAATTCAAGTCATTTATCATTTCTTACATTACTTAGAGTAAACCACTCTTTTTAACTTTCCATAAAGCTATTATAACCAACTTCTCATAAAGTCGTTATACTAGTTTTATACCTTAGATACTTACGTTCTTCTTTATAACCAAGAGACTTAACTTTCCAAACAAAACAAGTATCATATACTTTCAAAATATTTTAAGTCCCTTAACTTTTAGAAACTAAGATATCCTTAATACTATTAAACAAGTGAGTTAATTCCCTAACTCAACCAACTTGGACATTTTTAAAATAAGCCAAGGATATCAAATGGACTAGATTGTCAAAATCTCGTACGTCTACCGTACTATATAGTTACTACTATTCATGCTCAAGAGATAAGAAAGTTCCACATACCTCTTCGGTTCAATCCACTTGCTAAGTCTTGCCGCACGTAGTATGTCAACCTATAATGACCATAATACATCTATTAACTTCTTACTTCAAATGTAGAATATTCTAAGTGCAAAGTCACTAAATTCTACGGAAAATCGGACAACACTTCCTTTGTTTCTACATACTTTTCCACCCTTTTCAAGGCCCGAATTCAATAACCAAACATGCCACATTTAAGGCTCAACAATGTAGTTAACAATAGGGGATTACACGCCTACAAGACGTGTAAAATTCCGCCCCACAATTTATATCAAACTAGTCCAACATACAATATCATTTTCGGCAATTTGAGGGACAACAATACAAATTTCTTATCCAATTCCTTTTCAATCCAAGTTGTTTAGTATAACATGATATCAAGCCGCAATCGATTATAACTACTACAATCTTCAAGTAGGTAACATGCGACGATTCTAATTAACGACCAAATTGCATTTCAAGTTCAATTGGCTAGAATGTCATTTCGGATATTAGGCTTCCACAATCCATATCACTTATCAATCTTCAATACATATACTTCATGCTAGTTAAAATGTAAGGCTACAACAATATGTAATCTTATAATACTTAAGAGAACAAGATTGTTGCCTTAACGAGCCTTAATCCACTTCAAGATCGGAAGTCGCTCCCTAGCAACTTAGAGCCTATCCTTGACACTCCAATCCACCACTTTAAGCCCTTAGAAGATCACAAACAACTTTCCTTTAATCTTCCAATCTAATCCTAGGAAAGTGACTAGGTTTTCACCTTGCGACTAATACAAAAACGATACTTTTTCGGGATATTTCTATTGAGATACACTTACAATACCCTTAGGAACCTTGGTTTAAAGTGTGGAGATTATTAGACAAAAAACAAAAAAAAAAATTATTTTGGAACACCTTGAACCCGAGAGCACTCTTATGTGTTCTTCAAATTTTTGTGAAATTTCTCTAAGTGTAGAAGTTTGTCATGCTACTAGTATTACTATATAACAACATGGAGGGTAAAGATTTGCACATATGTGTGGCTTGGATGAAATTCACTTAAATATCAAGCCAAGTGGCTCTTGACTAAGTCAACAATGTCAAGCTCTAAGACATAACAAGACTTGCTCATCTCATTAATGGTAAAATGACCATTTTGTCCATGCCCAATTCATTCCAAGACCAACTAGGGGTGACACGTGTCTCCCTCCCATTCGTCGCAATAATTCGTTTTCCGACAATTTCATAATCCGATAAATTTTTACTAGTCTCAAATCTTAACATTTGAATTCTTACGTACGTTCTTATAAACATGTCCTGTAATTTCAGGATGTAACACTTATATACCTAAGATCTCGATGGTTATCAAAATTCTTAGGCTCGCAATTTCCATGCTCCAAGCCTACCTTATCAGTCCCCCCGTAAACGGGTACAATAACTTCTCAAACAGCTCATCATTCCTAATTATCTCAAAATAATATGTAAAACCTCGATGAGAATTCATTAATTGTTTCATACCTTCCCGATATTTATTTAGTCCTTACCAACTATTGGCAATCTAAAATCATTCTATGCAACCCATACAAGACCCTCATACATAACTCTGTATAGTTGTATGTCATAATACCAACTATACTACAATCATTACCAACCTGGATACGCAATCCACATAGCCCTTCCTGGATCACTGTTGTCTTTCTCATAGCTACAATCAACATAAATCGTTAGGGAGAGACGACCCTAACAACACAGCTCTATCGCACGATCTCAGAATGAGAAGAATGGAAATCAATCCTAAATGTCCTGCAGCCTCCTGATTATACATGTGGTGCACAACACACCGATAATCAAGACTCTACTAGACACGGTCTGTAGACACTTTCCGAGGACTAACTGCTCTGATACCACTTTTGTCACGACCCGACCCCGGGCCCGCGACTGGTGCCCTACCTGGGCACCCTTACCGGTATACATCAGAGATAATCAGCGAAACATACATAAGTTTAACAGGAAATAAATAACAGGCTAGCCGATAAAGCCACCTTCCAAAAATATACATGTAACCCAAAAAGCAGTTAACTCTCCTTTTTTTTCTTTTTTCTTTACACAACCCAATCCACAAGATATGCCTACAGACCTCTAAGAATTTTTGACATAACAACTGTGACGGGACAGGGCCCCGCCATACCCCTGAATGTACATAAATCTACAACCTCAGGGAACTGTACCAAAATACAAAGCCTCCGAAATAATGGAGCTTTCCAACCAGCTGAACAGTGATCCTAAAAATGAGATCAACAAGCTATGTACCTCAACATGCGGCATGAACGCAGCCCCCCGAAGGAGGTCAGTACGAAATATGTACCAAGTATGTGAAACTGAAAATACTGTAATGAAATCATAACAGTCTATAATAAAGCTGGAGACATGTATGATAACCAAAATAACAGTACACTGTGCCTTACCGAAGTGAAAGTAATGAAAGTCAGTTTTACCTTGTACAGACTATTTCAACACATGAACAATAGTCACACTAGGGCTATGGACACAAACCCTCAAATATCATCACATAGTCCAGTAAGGGTCTCAAGCCCACAAATATCAAAGCGTGCCCGTGGAATCCCCCATCACTGCCGACAGCCATAAGTGTAAAATATAACCATGTGACGCGCCCGTGGCATCCTACCTCACTGTCGGCGTACACACATATGCAATATATATATATATATCTCATGCCCGTGGAATCCCTCATCTCGGGTACATGACTTCATGGAGAGCTAATCCATGGGGTAATAATCGTATATAACATGCCCGTGGAATCCCTCATCTCGGGTACATGTCTTCATGGGGAGCTAATCCATGGAGTAATAATCGTATATAACATGGTCGCATGCCCCAGAATCCCTCATCGTATAAGCATGGCCATGGGGTAATAATCGTATATAACATGCCCGTGGAATCCCTCATCTCGGGTACATGTCTTCATGGGGAGCTAGGTCATGGAGTAATAATCGTATATAACATGGTTGCATGCCCCGGAATCCCTCATCGTATAAGCATGGCCATGGGGTAATAAAACAAATCCGGGAATCTAACCCGCCTCCTGGTCGCATGCCCCGGAATCCCACATTATATAAGCATGTCCAAGGAGTAATAAAAACAATCCGGGAATCTAACCCGCATCCTGGTCGCATGCCCCGGAATCCCACATCGTATAAGCATGTCCAAGGATCATTCACAATTGAAGCATACTCGTAGAAGCCTCCGTCACTGTCGGTACGTCCAAGTAAATTCACAACAAGACAGCTGGCCCTCCAACTGAGAGTCACGGCAGCGTAAACATATAATACTTGCACTCAAGGCTATCACAAGCAAGCATAGGCAAGTTCATAAAATATTTAGACTTTCATTTCATATACTCAAGGCACTTTTCATTTCACATAAAAATCTCGGAATTTAACCCAAAGTACTACGTATTTCCATTCTTTTCAAAAGACTCTTTTTCATATAAAACCCCAAGATACTAACACCCGTAGTATCAAGGCATGTCTACATTTCAAACAAGTCACTACATTTTTAGAAATACATTTCTAGGCTTCTAAATCAAGTGACCCTTTCTTTAAAACTTTAAGCAATAGATACCTTTAAATCAAATTGTCCTTCCTTATTTCAAGTCATTTCTTTGTTTACATTACTAGAGAAAACAATTCTTCTAACCTTCCATAAAGTTGTTATAACCAACTTCCCATAAAGCTGTTATACTAACTTTATTCCTTAGACTAATTCATTCCTTCTTTTATAACCAAGAGACTTATACTTTCAAATCAAGTTACATAGCTTTCAAAATACTCTCAAGTCTCTTAACTTTAAGAAATCAAGTTTCTTAACTTAGAATATCAAGTTATCAATGCTTTTCCCAAACCAAGTGTTCTATACTTTTAAATCAAGTCATTTCTTCCTTTAAGAATCAAGTCCCATAACTTGAAAAACAAAGTCTCTTAACCTTTTAAGAATTCAAAAGGTTCATAGTCTTAAAACTTCATAACGTAAACTCTTTAAATTAAGTAAATATACTTTATGCGTTGTGAATAGGTTATACTCGTTTATAACGATCTTATTAAAGCATCCATGATCTAGAAAATGTAATACAATTTTATCTTATCTTAGTTTCTATGCAGATGGAGAATTCTACTCATTTTAATATAATTGATTGTCGATACATTTTCTTTTATTAACGCTGCAATGGCTTGTTCGATACTTATTCTCATTCGTGCAGTAAATTAGCAAAGTCAACTCGACTCCAAATACTCCCTAATGACTCTTACCAACATCCCCCATAAGACTTGGTAAGAACTTAGGATAACTTAGACATAACTTTCACATAGAGTAAATCAACATACATACCTCTTAACTTTTAAGAGTAGAAGGAATCATGAAATAACACCACATGTATATTTCATACATAGAATCATGCCAAAAGGAGGAAGAGGTTCACATACCTCGCGACGATTATCGACAAGTAGCAAAATGCTCCAAATAATTCAACCTTGATAGTTATTCCATCCCTTAAGTAGAATACGCTACTCGTAGTACTTCAAACCTATATTAATCATAACATGTCTATCAACTCCTCACTTTTTAACGTAGAATCATACTAAGTGTAAGGTCTCTTATTCTACGGAAAATTGGGCAGCACTTCCTTTGTTTCTACGTACTTTTCCACCTTTTTCAAGGCCCGAAAATCAATAACCAAATGCCACATTTAAGGCCCAACAATTCAGCAATACAAAGGGGATTACACGCCTAATAGGACGTGTAAAATTCTGCCCCACAGTTATACAAAACAGTCCACAAATCAGCCCATAAAAACAGTCCGTAATCCAACAATAACGAGGGTAAAATGTGAGGCGTTTCAACACCTTTCCACACCCCTATTTCCTTAGGACTTTCATTAGTAACTACTACACTTAAACATGCATATTAGGGGCTTAATTTCCAGCATTATACACTCCCAAAACAGTCCATAAAATGATACGACAACGTGTAATAGTTTTGGGCAGTTTTTCGGCTAAAACAACTATAACCCGATAAATCTTTCCTTAATCCATTTTATTCCAATTCGAGTTCCAACACTTCCATATATGACATACCAACTTATCAACAACCATATTACCTTATTTTAACATGCGACAAGTGTGGATAACAACAACCATATAACAAACTAAACCAAGGGCACAAAATTGCCTCAAATCGGCCAACAACATATCTACCTCATACACATCTTATTTTCCATTTCTTCCTTAACATAAGTTCATCCCTTAAACATAACAATAATTAATATCCAATTACTGCGGAGGAAGAAGAATTATTACCTCATTTTGAGCCAAGAAATCGTCCAAAACAGCCCCTTAGGTTTTGGTCCGCAATTTTGGTTTCGCTCCACTTCTTCAAGATCCAATCACATATATGTGACCTCTATGAGTTTATACACAACTTCACTTTGTATTTCACTTCCAAAAAGTTGATAAAACGTAGGGTTTCACCCTCTCTATTCTCGGCCAACACTTGATCTCGGGAGTTTAAGGGGTTATCCTTGCTTAGTATACCACTAGGGATCTTAGGCTTGAGTTTGAGGATTTATCATCAACTTTTGAAGGATTTTTTCTCTTGAAATGGGCCCTTGGCCGAAACTACATGGAAGAGGAAGACAAAGATGAAATATTTTCGAAGTGTGGCTAAGTCTTGCAAGCCCTCTACCTTGCATATATACTATGTCCCTAAGTGTGGATGCTTGACAAGTGTATGTCCTTATATGTAGCAAGACAAGTGGAGTGGGACCCACCTCCACTTGTCTCCAAAATATCTTCCAAGACCAAGTCAATAGTCAAAGGGGTGTGCCACGTGTCACCCTCTCATTGGTCTAAAAATATTTTCATCCTCCAAAATATCCATAATTGGTCAAAATATCTCAAAATATTGTGGGCCCCACAAAACCGTAAAATTTTCCCGTGGGCCCCACGTGACCAAATCCAAATTTAAAAATCAATAATTCTAATATATTCCAAAAGTCTCAAATACCAAATTTAAGAACCAAATTCCAATTAACAAACTTTTTCCTTCACAAGTTCCCGATATTTCTCTTAAGGAAAAGTGTATCTTCTATCGTTTCACGATTTAAACCTTAACGTCTTACGTACGTTCTCTGATTCATGTGTTGGAACTACTGGGTGTAACATTTAAATCATAATAGTCTAAAATAAAGCTGGAGACATGTATGATAACCAAATTAACAGTACAATCGTGCCTTGCCGAAATGAAAGTAATGAAAGTCAGTTTTCTTACCTTTTTAAAGACTATTTCAACACATGAACAATAGTCACACCATAGTTAGGGATGCAAGCCCTCAAAATCATCACACAGTCCAGTAAGGGTCTCAAGCCCGCAAAACATCAAAGTGTGCCCGTGGAATCCTCCATCACTGTCGACATCCGTAAGTGTGAAATATATCCATGTAACACGCCCGTGGCATCCCACATCACCGTCGGTGTGCACATATGCAATGTATATATATATATATATCTCATGCCCGTGGAATCCCTCATCTCGGGTACATGACTTCATGGAGAGATAATCCATGGGGTAATAATAGTGTATAACATGCCCGTGGAATCCCTCATCTCGGATACATGTCTTCATGGGGAGCTAGTTGTCACGACCCGACCCCGGGCCCGCGACTGGTGCCCTACCTGGGCACCCTGTTCAGGTATACATCAGAGAATAGCAGCGGAACATACATGAAACTTATAAAATAAAATAACGAGAAATTAAACCACAGGTTAGCCGATAAGGCTACCTTCCTGGACACACATACATATACATA
Source organism: Przewalskia tangutica (assembly GCA_029844215.1). NCBI lineage: Eukaryota > Viridiplantae > Streptophyta > Magnoliopsida > Solanales > Solanaceae > Przewalskia > Przewalskia tangutica. Next base: position 76,759,257 of record CM056727.1, read on the forward strand.
ACAACAGCAGTCACATCCCTTTCCTTTTACAAACCGACCCACAATATGTAACTACAGACCTCTAAGAATTTCAACTGCGGCGGGACAGGGCCCCGCCATACCCCTGAATGTACATAAGTCTACCACATCAGGGAAACCGTACCAAAAGATAAGCCTCCGGAGTGAAAGGGCTTCCTTCCAAAAACTGAACAGAGATCCTAAGAGCAAGGATCACCAACCTGTGTACCTATCACCTGCGGGCATAAGCGGCCCCGAAAATCGGTTACAGTGCAGAATATGGAACAGAAATAACGCACACGATGTGGTCATGGTATACAAAAGAATGTCATTTTAACTCCCGAAATCAATCGTATATTAACTTCCTTTCCTTCTTTCAATAAGAATTAACCTCATATTCTTACATACTTAAGAGTTTAATCGGTCTTTTCACATAACTTACATATCTTACATAACATAATCTGGCCCATTTGCGGGACACGGTGTACTGATGAATCATGTGACATAATCCGGCCCGCCTGTGGGGCTCGGTGTACTGTGGAATCATGTAGCATAATCCGGCCCGCCTGTGGGGCTCGGTGTACTGTGGAATCATGTAGCATAATCCGGCCCGCCTGTGGGGCTCGGTGTAAGATGACGTAACCCGGCCTATGTGTAGGCTCGGGGTAATATGGCGTAATCCGGCCTATGTGTAGGCTCGGTGTATCTCATAACGTAATCCGGCCTATTTGTAGGCTCGGTGTATCTCATAACGTAATCCGGCCTATTTGTAGGCTCGGTGTATCTCATAACGTAATCCGGCCTATTTGTAGGCTCGGTGTATCCTTCCTTACATAACATTTTAACCCGTCTTATTACTACTTCTTAAGTCGTCATAACAACTTCCCATAAAGCTGTTATAACAACCTTTCATTTTAGAGAACTTAAGACACTTTTATTCTTACAACATTAGGAAAACTAGATCCAAAAATACTACGTACATACATACTTAAAAAGAATCATAGAACTCCTTTCTTTTTAAAGCTCAAGTCACATACTCTTTTGGAAGCCATCTTCTTAACTTTTGAAATAAATTAAGAACCATACTTTGTAAACTTAAGTCATTTCCACTTATAAAATCAAGGCTTATAGTCTTAACACCTCGTAGCATACACTCTTTAAAATCATGTCGCTTATACTTATAAAATCATGTCATCAATACTTTAGAAATCAAGTCCCATAACTTGAAAAATAAAGTTTCAAAATCCTTCAAAGACAACCAAAGTTCATAGTCTTAAAACTTCATAACATACATTCTTTAAAGTCCATTTACTTATACTTATAAAAAAATATAAAGTTCCATACACTTCCAAAACCAAGTAACTTATTCTCTTAAAATCATATAACTTCCACTTTTAAAATCAATCCCCTTTTCACATATAAATTCAAGTCATTTTCGAACATAAAATCCACTTACTTACTTTAAACAAATCAAGACACATAGCCTTTAAATCAAATCTCATAACTTCCTAACCATTCTTACCAACGTCTCCCATAAGACCTAATAAGGACTTAGGACAATTTAAACATACTCTTAACTTAGATTCAACAATGCAAATACTTCTTAACTTCTAAGAGTAGAAGAAATCTTGAAATACTATCACATGGAGATTTCATACGTAGGATCATGCCAAAGAAAGAAGAGGTTCACATACCTCCCGACGATTGTCGACAAGTAGTAAAATGCTCCAAAGTACTTCAACCTTGAGCTATTCCATTCTTCAAGTAGGATACGCTATACTTAGTTCTTCAACCTATCATGGTCACAATACGTCCATTAACCTCTTACTTCAAACGTAGAATATTCTAAGTGCTAAGTCGCCAAATTCTATAGAAAATCGGACAGCACCTCTTTTGTTTTTACTTACTTTGCCACCTTTTTCAAGGCCGAAATACAATAGCCAAACAGCCCCAATTGGCTCACAACAATATAGAAGGTAGTCCAATACAAATAATTAACTATACAACCCCAATTGGCTCACCACAATATAGAAGGTAGTTCAATACATATGAATAACAAACTATTACAAACCACAAGTACAAATTCGGCCACCTTGAGTTCAACAATACCAATTCTTATTCAATTTCCATTTCAATCCAACTTGGTAGCATAACATGATATCTAGTCGCAACCAAATATAACTACTAGAATCTTCAAGTCAATTACATGCGACGATTCTAGTAACGATCAAATTGTATTCCAACTTAACATGACTTACTTTTCATTTCGAATTTAAGCTACAAGTAATCCATAATACTTATTAACTTCAACTTAACAACTTCATGCTAGCAACATGTAAAGCTATCAACAACAATATAAATAATCTTGTAACACTTTCAAAAACAAGATTATACCTCAACAAATTGTAATCCAATCTTCAAAACCGAAGTTTCTCCTTAGCAGCCTAGAGCCTCATCAAGACACCTCAATCCGCTCCTTGAGACCCTTAGAACCACACCAACAACTTTCCTTCAAACCTCCAATCCAAAACCTAGAAAGCCACTAGGTTTTCGCTTTGCGACTAATACGAAAACTCTCTTTTTCCGGGGTTTTTCTATTGAGATACACTTACAATACCCTCATGAACCTTGGTTTAAAGTGTGGGGCTTAATGGATAAGAAATGAAAAAATTTCCTTTTGAAAGTGGAGGGAAGCCGAGAGCTCTTCCTTGAGTTCTTCAATTTTGTGGAAATTTTTCTAAGTGTAATGACATACTCTTGCTACTAGTAGTGTAATAAAGGGGCATGGAGGGTTAAGATGTAACCAAATGGGTGGTTTAGATGAAGTTTTATAAAATATCAAGACTTGGGACCTTTGACTTTGGTCAAGAAACTCAAGCTCATTAATAGGAAGACTTTGTCATCTTAAGACTATGGTCAATGACCATTTTGGCCATGCCTATTTCGTCCAAGGCATCAATAAGGGGGGTGACAAGTGTCGCCCTCCCATTCGTCACAATATTACGTTTTCCGATAATTTCACAATTCCGATAAATTTTTACAAGTCTCAAATCTTAACACTTGCGAGTTCTTACTTACGTTCTTAAAGCATGTCCTGAAAATACGGGTATGTGAACCTCTTCCTTCTTTTGACATGATTCTATGTATGAAATATACATGTGGTACTATTTCATGATTCCTTCTACTCTTACAAGTTAAGAGGTATGTATGTTGATTTACTCTATGTAAAAGATACGTCTAAGTTATCCTAAGTTCTTACCAAGTCTTATGGGGGATGTTGGTAAGAGTCGTTAGGAAGTATTTGGAGTCAAGTTGACTTTGCTAAGTTACTGCACGAATGAGAATAAGTATCGAACAAGCCACTACAACGTTAATAAAAGAAAATGTATCGACAATCAATTAAATTAAAATGAGTAGAATTCTCCATCTACATAGAAGCTAAGATAAGACAAAATTGTATTACATTTTCTAGATCATGGCTGCTTTAATAAGATTGTTATGAACTAGTATAACCTATTCACAACACATAAAAGTATATGTTACTTAATTTAAAAAGTTTACGTATGAAGTTTTAAGACTATGAACCTTAAATTCTTAAAAGGTTAAGAGACTTTATTTTTAAAGTTATGGGACTTGATTCTTAAAGGAAGAAATGACTTGATTTGGAAAGTATTGATTTCATGACATTCTAAAGATACGAGACTTGTTTTCTATAATGACCACAGTACGCCTATCAACTTCTAGCTTTCAACGTTGAATATTTCTAAGTATAAGGACTCTTATTCTACGGAAAATCGGGCAGCACTTCCTTTGTTTCTACGTACTTTTCCACCTTTTTCAAGGCCCGAAAATCAATAACCAAATGCCACATTTAAGGCTCAACAATTCAGAAATTCCAAGGGGATTACACGCCTAGCCGGACGTGTAAAATTCTGCCCCACAATCAATATAAAACTGTCCATTAAATCCAAAGCCATTCTCGGCTACAAGAAATGCCACAACAATATCAATTCTCTTTCAATTTCCTTTTCAATCCAAGTTGTTATTCTAATATGTTATATACCTTATAACAACTATAAATCCTTTCTTTCTTAACATGCGATGATTGTAACTATCGACCAAATTGATTACAACATAAATGGCTAACTTGCCCATTTTCGGTTTTTAACATGTCGACATGATCCAAATCTTTTCAAACATCAATAAATATACCACATGCTCATTTAACAACTACTAAACACGTAATATTTAATCACATTAAGAAGATGAAGATTTTTACCTCAAAAAGCCCTAATAATATCCAAGCGTAAAAGTCGATCCTTAGCAACTTTTAGCTCCTCTTCTTACGTTCCAATCCGCTCCAAGCACTCCTTGGAAGCTCATAACCAACTTCTCTTCAATTTCCAACTTCAAAGTTGAAGAACACCTTAGGTTTTCATCTTGCGACTAACGTGAAAACGAAGTTTTTTCCGGAATCTTTCTATTGAGATAACCTTACAATACCTCTAGGAACCTTGGGTTTGAATATAGGGAATTATGGAGCAAAATTGCAAAATTTCTCTCCTATTTTTCTCCTATTGCCGAGAGCCTCTCATAAGAACAACAAGTTCTTGATTTAAATTTCAAGTGTAGAATTGTCTTGAACTAGTAATGGATATATACTACAACCAAGGGCCTAGATTAAAACACTTGTGTGGATGAGATGTGGTCAACAATATCAAGCCAAGTGGCTTTCTTGACTTGCCCATTTTTCCGCCCCACATGGGTCCATGGAGGGTGACACGTGTCGCCCTCCGGTTGGTCTAAAATATTTCATTTTCCGAAATTTCCATACTTGGCCAAAATATCGGAAACCTCGTGGGTCCCACAAAAACGTAAAATTTCTCGGGTGGGCCCCACGTATCCAACTCTGAAAATAAAATTCCATAATTTCGATAAATGCTAAAAGTCTTAAATAACAAATTCGGGAACCCAATTCTCACTAACAAACAATTTTCCTTCCTGAGGCTCGAAATCATTTTCCGTAGGAAAAAGCAATCCTTCTTTCGTTTCAAACTTAAAGTCGTATCTTCTCACGTACATTATCTTAAACACATGTCCTGGAATTACGGGGTGTAACATTCTTCCCCCCTTAGAAACATTCGTCCCCGAATGTTCTTTCGGAGTCAAACTAATTAGATAGCGACATAGTCTCTGTCACGACCCGACCTCGGGCCCGCGACTGTTGCCCTACCTGGGCACCCTTACAGGTACATATCAGAGATAATCAGCGGAACATACATGAAACTGATAAAATAAAACAACAAGAATTTAAACAACAGGTTAGCCGATAAGGCCACCTCCCTGGACACATATACAAATACTTAAACAACCGCAGTTACATCCTCCTTTTTTTTACAAACCGACCCACAAGATATGACTACAGACCTCTAAGAATTACAACTGTGGCGGGACAGAGCCCCGCCATACCCCTGAATGTACATAATCTACAATATCAGGGAAACCATACCCAAAAGATAAGCCTCCGGAGTGAATGGAGCTTCTTCCCAAAAGCCGAACAGAGATCACCAACATGTGTACCTAACACATGCGGGCATGAACGCAGCCCCCCGAAGGGGGTCAGTACAACAGGTACCGAGTATGGAACAGAAACAAGGTACAATAACCAAATCATAACTGTATAACAAAATGACAGGGGCAAGTATAAAAATGCAATACCAGATCCTACCGTGCCATTTTAACTCCTGAAATCAATCGTATATTAACCGTTCTTTTCCTTCTTTCAATAAAAATTAACATCATATTCTTACGTACTTACTTTAAGGATTTAGTCAAGTTTATCCACATAACTTACATATCTTACATAACATAATCCGGCCCTTTATGGAGGGACTTCTTATTTGGGAGCTTACTTTGATTATCCATACGTGATAACGTAATCCGGCCCATTTGCGGGACACGGTGTACTGATGAATCATGTGACATAATTCGGCCCGCCTGTGGGGCTCGGTGTACTGTGGAATCATGTAGCATAATTCGGCCCGCCTGTGGAGCTCGGTGTATTATGGAATCATGTAGCATAATCCGGCCCGCCTGTGGAGCTCGGTGTACTGTGGAATCATGTAGCATAATTCGGCCCGCCTGTGGAGCTCGGTGTACTGTGGAATCATGTAGCATAATCTGGCCCGCCTGTGGAGCTCGGTGTACTGTGGAATCATGTAGCATAATCCGGCGCGCCAGTGGAGCTCGGTGTACTGTGGAATCATGTAGCATAATCCGGCCCGCCTGTGGAGCTCGGTGTAAGATGACGTAACCCGGCCTATGTGGAGGCTCGGGGTAATATGGCGTAATCCGGCCTATGTGTAGGCTCGGTGTATCTCATAACGTAATCCGGCCTATTTGTAGGCTCGGTGTATTTCATAACGTAATCCGGTCTATTTGTAGGCTCGGTGTGATTTTCCTTACATAACATTTTTAAACCATCTTTTCACTTCTTCTTAAGTCGTCATAACAACTTCCCATAAAGCTATTATTGTTATACCCCGTATTTCCAGAGTATGTATGTGAGGACGTACGTACAATTTTTGTAAGCCCGAATTATTGTTAAGGACGAAATTGTGCACATCCACGAGAAAGATTTGTTTTTCCGACGGAAAAAATTTCCGAACCTTGTAAAGGAATTTTACGTTTTCAAGAAAATATTTATTTTGGATTTTTTCCGAGAGATGAAATATTTTGGACCAACGAGAGGGCGACATGTGTCACCCTTAGGTGGCAAAAGTTGGACGGTTTGGTGGAGGGAGTGTGGCACGTTTTTTAAATGTAAAATGCCTTAAACATTTGGTCAATGTTGGCTAGATATTTTGTGGGTAGATAGATAAGGTGGGACCCACACAACACTTGTCCAAATCTCATCCACACACTTGCTTGAATCTTGACCATTGAAGGCCCTATAAATACCCCCCCTTAGTTGAAGGATTTCTTCATCCCTTAAATAAATTCTAAGTCTTAAAATCCTTCCCCCTCCCTCTTGAAGCTCTCGTCCAAACCACCCCTCCCCCTTGAGAAGGCCCTCGGCCGAAGTACCCCCCCTCTTGATAGTTCTCGTGAAATACCCCCTTGGCGTGGAAAAGTATTCTCAGTATTGTTGCAATTCCAAAATACCTTATAGTATTCCAAAGTTATTTCAATACTAAGAGCCCGAAAATACTATTATACTTTCTTTAGTCACAAAACGAAACCCTAGGGAAAAATATTCATAGTGGTTGAAGTATTAAGTAGAAGTTGTGTAGAACTTCTAAGGGTTCTTGGAGCGAATTGGAGCGCACGGATTAGGAGCTAAACGTTGTTCAGGATCGACATTTAAACTTGGATAATTTTAGGCTTAACGAGGTAAATAATCTTATCCTTCTATTGTAATTGGAGATTACATATTGTAGAAGTTTAGAATTGGGTATAAGATGTATAGAAGGATGATATAAGAGAAGAGAATTGAACTGTAATTACATAGGATTGTATTACAGTAGACTTGTGTATTTTGACGGGTAGGGAAGTGCTGCCCGATTTTCCGTAGCAATAAGAACCTTCTGCTTAGAATATTCTACAGAGTAGTCTAGACGTTGATAGACGTATTTGACTATTATAGGTTGATACTCTGTGCGCGACATATTCGACTTGACAGGTGGATTTCGCCGAGGAGGTATGTGACTCTTCCTATCCTCTTGAGCATGATATTTTAAAAGAATATATATAGTACAGTAGATGTACGTGTGTTAACTGAACGTAGTTTTACTTCGATGTCTTTTGACTTGAGTTTTAATAATAAGAATCTTGAAGTATTTCAAAAGAATTAAGAATCATTTTTGAAAGAAGAGTAATACTTGGTTTTAAAAGCTTAAGAGTTATACTAGCTTTATGGGAAGTTAGGTATAACGACTTAAGAGAGATAAAAGGAACGGTTTACTTAATTGTTTATGAAAGCCTTGTATTGATTTCGGAAATGAGAATAAGTATCGAACAAACCACTGCAGCGCTAATAAAGGAAAATGTATTGACTAATTGAATATTATTAAAACCAGTAGAACCCTCCATCTGCATAGAAGCTAAGATAAGACAAAATTGTATTACATTTCCTAGATCATGGCTGCTTTAATAAGATCATTAATAAACAAGTTTTGATTTTCTTAAAAATTTCAAAGTAAGGACTTGATTTATAAAAGACAAAGACTTGAGAAATTTGAAGTGTTTTCGTTTAAAAAGGAATGCATGTTTTTGTCTTAAAGTTGGTTCAAAAAGAAGGTAGGGAAGTTGTTTGGGTTACTTGAAAAAGATAGTCACTCTATTTTAATACTACGGGTATCGTGTGCCTTTTGTGAAAGAAACGGATCTTTTTAGAGTTATTGTATGAAGTACTTTGGGGATAAAAACCTGAACTTGTTGACATAAAATAGGAAGTACCTTGTGTGAATAACTTGACTATGTTGGTTTGTGATAGCCTTGTAATACTTCTTGTTGGTTTGATAAGTAAACATGTTAGGATGCTACGTGTGTTAGTGTCTTGTTATGTTTGTGTAAAGGGGTTTCCCTTGATTGTGCTTATGTTGTTTAACGATAAGCCGTTATGTTAGTATTATACCACTCACCTCTTGACATGATATATCGGGGGTTAAGCTGCCCCCCGATGCGAGGGATGCCTCATGCGGGTCCAGGGGACCTATGCGGAGGTACGAGAGTTCCAGGTTAGTGTGCGGGGGAATACCTCACGCGGTCTATATGGTCATGCGGACTACGAGAGTCCAGGACGATGCCGAGGAGTAGCTACCCTCGATGCGGGCCTAGGTGGCCTATGCGGAGCTGCGGTGAGTTCGAGATTTGATCGCGCATTGATGCGAGGCGAGTGGCGGCCCGATCATGGCGCGGTCTAGAAAGACCTCGTGATCTGATTTTATAGCATTGTTGATGCGTGGGTTTTAGTAGTCGACTATGCCTTCGTACTTACCCGTCTGATTTTATTATGACACAGTGGGACACGGTGTTCATGTGTATTCCTTGGTGCTTTTATATCATGGACTGCCGGCAGTGAGGAAGGAATTCCACGGGCATGATTGATATTGTGGGCATTAGACCCATGGTTATATTTGAGTGATGACTTTAAGGGCGTGAGTCCCTGACTTGACATGACTGCTTATATATTGTGTATCGTAAATTGGTAATGATATATGTCTTACATTTTATATAGACTATTATGATTTCATTCTGATATTTTGATTTCACATACTTGGTACTGTTATGCGACCTCCTTGAAATTCGCGTTCATCTGCGAGTAAGTACACGATGGTTGATCCTCGCTCATAGGGTCACAGTTCAGCGTTTTGGGAAGCTCTGTTTCTCCGGAGGCTTATCTGTGGTATAGTCCCCTGTCGTTGTAGGTACTTACATTCAGGGGTATGGCGGGGCCCTGTCCCGTCGTGGTTGTTATAATATTCGTAAGTGCATGTAATCTTGGTGTGGCGAGTTTGTAAAGGGATGTAGCTGTTGGGTTCAAGTTTTATTTATATATGCCGAAAGGCAACTTTTCTCAGATAAATTGTTTCTCACTTCATATTGTTTCATGTCTTGTATTTATATTCCGCTGGTTACTCTGATGTTGTATCACTAGGGTGCCCGGGGTAAGGCACCAGTCACGGGCCCGGGGTCGGGTCGTGACAAAAGTGGTATCAGAGCCGTTAATCCTCGGAAAGTGTCTACATACCGTATCTAGTAGAGTCTTGATTATCGGCGTGTTGTGCACCACACCAATAATCAGGAGGCTATGGGATATTTAGGATTGGTTTCCATTCTTCTCACTCTGAGATCGTGCCTTAGATCTGTGTTATAAGTTGGACCCTTCTAACGTAATTCTTTCCCTTACGATTATGCCTCGCGTAAAGGCAACCCGGGCGAGAGGCAAGAGGCGTAGAGGCTGCGAGTAAAGCACAAAGTTCACGAGGCACATGCCCAATCATCACTTGAGGTGGTGCTTCATTCGGGAAGTTCTGCGACGTCGCCAGCCCCAGCAGAGTTTAGCACAGCGGCAGCAGTTCCTACTGCGGCCATGAGATTTGAACCTTGATTCGCGACGATGGCAGAAAGTATGGATTGCAAAGAGACGACCCTGTTACTAGCTAGGGATTTAGCAAACAGAGAGTATATTATGTACCGGTTTATCGCGGGCCTTGATGATTATCTAAAAGAGGGTTGTGCAAGAGTAGATCTTCAGTCAGGTATGAGCATGGCCTACGTACAGGCTTATGCGCGTGGTGAGAAGGCGTAGAGATCGGCGGGTTAACCAAGATCGCGAAGAGGCGGTCGGCGAGGTCGCTGGTAACTTTTGAGGCGGACCTTCTCGGCGATGGTTATGCGCCTCCGCCCGATCTGAGTGGTCCTCCACGGACTTGGGGCGTTCGGTATGCGAGTTGGTGAGCTCGGGGCTTAGTTCGCGAGATACGTAGGTTCGGCCGGTAGATTGATTTTCCTCGGTGTTCACGGTGTGGCGTCGTCGGGGATGTCGTCTTTTTGTTGGTGCTTGTTTTACCTGCGGCCGTCAGGGCCATGTGACGAAAGAATGTTCAAGTAGAAGGGATGCAAGTAGGAGGACTCAGCCTACCAGACCAGTTGTGGATTCAGTGGTTCGGAGAGGAAGGGGTGTTAGCCAGAGGAGGCCACCCCCCACCTCGGTGTGGACGTTGTGGTAGGTGTCATTGTGGGGAGTGTCGTACTACTTCGACAACTTGTTATTCTTGCGGCCAGCAGGGCCATTTTACTAGAAATTGTCCGACCAGAGGTGGCGCGAATGTAGAGACTCAGCCTTCAGGATCAGTGGCTAGTTCATCACCTTCCCTAACTATGCGCCCAACAGGGCAGGATTGATTAGAACGACAAAGGGGAGTGAAGAAGTAGATACAGGTATATCCTTAACCCTCTAGAGATTAGTATGTGTGATAAGATGAGTATATCTTAAGTGTTATGTTCAGATAGCATTGTGTTAATTGTGATTAGAAATCATGGTTAGTTAAAAAGGGTAAGCTTAGGGATAGGGAAAGTGTGAGCCTTAGAGTTTTATACGTGGAGACCTTAGAGGCAAGGCCATCTTGAGTAAAAGATTTATATTTATGTTTGACCCTTATCGGAGTGCATAGTATACGTGAGATATATTTGTATGATAAGTCCCTGAGTAGTGTGAGATGAAAGAGGGTAGTTGAGCTAAGAAGACCAGTAGGTTTTCGTGACTTGATTGTGAGATTGTTCCGGATCGGGAAACAAAAGTTTGGCGCGATAAATGGGTCGGGTTGAGACCAGATTGCGGGTCAACCCGCAGCCCGGTTTGAAGTAAGGAAAAATTGTGGTGGTCCCGCTTTGTGTTAGGGTCACGAGGGTGTTAGGCCCGAGTTTAGTTAACCATCGTACGAGTTCGTGGATGCGTTCGACCAGTAGTCGGGCCGATGAGGTCAGCCCATCTTGTCTTTCAGTCAGGACCGTTTACTCGGCAGAGGGTTATGCGAGATGTTATATATCAGGAAGGTTGTAAGACTGCACGGGGTTCCTTCTTTTACTTTATGACGGCCAGTGGAGCCAGTTTACGGCTATTTCTTTTTCTAGAGGTTTACTAGGCAGGGTTAGGAGCTCAGGTGAGTCTCAGTATTGCATTCACCCTCGGGCCGGTGTTTTTGATTTCAGAGGTAGCTGTAAGGATTATTCGTTTCTTGTTGAGTTGAGTATTAAAATAGCTACCATTTCAGTATTCGGATGTCACCTTATGAAGCCTTGTGTGGGCGGTAGTGTAGGTTGCCGGTCGATTGGTTAGAGGTTGGCAAGGTTCAGATTGTTGGTTCATACTTGATTCAGCAGGATGTGGATAGGGTGAAGCTTATCCAGGAGAGGTTATTGGCAGCTCAGAGTCAACATAAGTCGTGCGGATGATCGGCGTCGACACTTGGAGTTCAGGTTGACGGTGGGTCTTCTTGAAGGTACCACCCCGGAAAGGGTGTGACGAGTTTTGGAAAACAGAGGAAACTTAGCCCAAAGTACTTTTGGGCATTTTCAGATTGTTTGTAGAATAGGCCAGGTTGCCTATAAGTTAGCACTGCCGTCCGACATGGGAGAGCGACGTCCGTCTTTCATGTTGCTATGTTCGGAAAAGTATCGGAGATCCATCAGTGTTCGATTAATGATGACCAAGTTGGAGATAGTAACCCGAGATTTTGGCAAGTAATACTTGATAATGTGGTAAGTTATGAGAAAGAGTTCGAGTGTACGAGGAGGGTACGACGAGTAAGGGAAGAAGCGAGCATGTGTTAAGAAAATAGGAGTGATCATTACTTTTGTGAAGTAAGGGTGCGAAGGGAATATCTTTTAGACCTTGGGTGGGAGCTTTTGTGGTGATAGAGGTGATTCTTTGTGGACTTGGATTTAAGTATTTGCGCGTGTGTTATTTTGTGGCCATGTGTGGCATTGGCAACTTGTTTAAGTTAAGAGGAACTTCATCGTATTCTGTCTTGAGAAGGAACATTCGGGACGAATGTTTCTAAGGAGGGAAGAATGTTATACCCCGTATTTCCAGAGTATGTATGTGAGGGCGTCGTCTGATTTTGTAAGCCGAATTATTGTTAAGGGCGAAATTGTGCACATCCACGAGAAAGATTTGTTTTTAAGCGGAAAAATTTTCAGAACCTTGTAAAGGTATTTTACGTTTTCAAGAAAATATTTATTTTGGATTTTTTCCGAGAGATGAAATATTTTGGACCAACGAGAGGGCGACATGTGTCACCCTTAGGTGGCAAAAGTTGGACGGTTTGGTGGAGGGAGTGTGGCACATTTTTTAAATGTAAAATGCCTTAAACATTTGGTCAATGTTGGCTAGATATTTTGTGGGGAGATAGATAAGGTGGGACCAGCAACACTTGTCCAAATCTCATCCACACACTTGCTTGAATCTTGACCATTGAAGGCCTATAAATACCCCTTAGTTGAAGGATTTCTTCATCCCTTAAATAAATTCTAAGTCTTAAAATCCTTCCCCCTCCCTCTTGAAGCTCTCGTCCAAACCACCCCTCCCCCTTGAGAAGGCCCTCGGCCGAAGTACCCCCCCCTCTTGATAGTTCTCGTGAAATACCCCCCCTTGGTAGAAAAGTATTCTCCAAGTATTGTTGCAATTCAAAATACCTTAGCCCAAATACCTTATAGTATTCCAAAGTTATTTCAATACTAAGAGCAGGAAATACTACTATCTTGTCTTTAGTCACAAAACGAAACCACTAGGGAAAAATCTTCATAGTGGTTGAAGTATTAAGTAGAAGTTGTGTAGAACTTCTAAGGGTTCTTGGAGGCGAATTGGGCGCCGCGGATTAGAAGCTAAACGTTGTTCAGGATCGACATTTAAACTTGGATAATTTTGGGCTTAACGAGGTAAATAATCTTATCCTTCTATTGTAATTGGAGATTACATATTGTAGAAGTTTAGAATTGGGTATAAGATGTATAGAAGGATGGTATAAGAAGAGAATTGAGCTGTAATTACATGGGTGTATCATTCTGATGAGACTTGTGTATTTTGTGGGTAGGGAAGTCTTGCCCGATTTTCCGTAACAATAAGAACCTTACGCTTAGAATATTCTCTGAGTAGTCTAGACGTTGATAGACATATTTGACTATTATAGGTTGATACTCTGCGCGCGACATATTCGACTTGGCAGGTGGATTTCGCCGAGGAGGTATGTGATTCTTCCTATCCTCTTGAGCATGATGTTTTAAAAGAATATATATAGTACGATAGACGTACGTGTGTTAACTGAACGTAGTTTTACTTCGATGTCTTTTGACTTGAGTTTTAATAATAAGAATCTTGAAGTATTTCAAAAGAATTAAGAATCGTTTTTGAAAGAAGAGTAATACTTGGTTTTAAAAGCTTAAGAGTTATACTAGCTTTATGGGAAGTTAGGTATAATGACTTAAGAGAGATAAAAGGAACGGTTTACTTAATTGTTTATGAAAGCCTTGTATTGATTTCGGAAATGAGAATAAGTATCGAACAAACCACTGCAGCGCTGTCACGACCCGAACCCGGGCCCGTGGCTGGTGCCTTACCCCGGGCACCCAAGTAGACATACATCAGAGTAATCAGCGGAATATAAAACACAACATGAAACAATGTAAATGAGACACAGTTTATCTGAAGAGAAGTTGCCTTTCGGCATATATATATATAAAAACTTAAATTCGAACAGTTATATCCCATTTACAACTCTGCCCACATGATACTACTGACCTCAGAATGATAACAACAATGGCGGGACGGGGCCACCATACCCCGAATGTAAGTACCTCGGCGGCGGACTATACTCGAATAAGCCTCGGAGAAGCGGAGCTTCCCAAATGAGCGTGACCTATGGCGAGGATCAACAAGCGGTGTACCTCTGCGGCATGAACGCGGCCCGAAGGAGTCGATCTGCAGTACCAAGTATGTGGCGAAAATCGTAAATGAAATCATAATAGTCTATATAAAAGAAAAGACATATATGATAAACAATTTACGATACCTGATATCTAAGCGATCGTATCAGTCGGGGACTCACGCGCCAAAGTCATCACTCAAATATAACCATGGGTCATGCCCACAATATCAATCATGCGGTGGAATTCCTTCCTCACCGCTGTGATCCATGATATAACAAGCACGAGGAATACATGAACACGGGTCCGCGTGTCATAATAAAGCGTGCGGGGTAAGTGCGAAGGCATAGCCGACTACTAAGACCACGTACCAACAATGCCATAAAGCGTATCACGAGGTCTTTCTAGGCACCGCGCATGATCGAAGGCGGCCACTCGCCCTCAGTATCAATGTGCGCGTCTAATCCTGGAGCATACCGCTGCTCGCGTAGGCCTGCATAGGCGCGTGAGGTATTCCTCGCGTCGGGGTAGCTAGCCCGCGGTACCTCGACTCCGCGATCCGCATAGTCACATAGACCGCATAGTCACACGAGCCGCATAAGGCACTCCTTTGCATCGGGATAATACACGGAATGATCAATACTGGAGCATACCTTGCTCGCATAGTCACACAGACCGCGTAGGCCGTATAGACCGCGTCAAGGGTGGCAACCCCCGGTATAACAAGTCGAGGGTATGTGATATAATATGATCTGGGCTTAACGTTTAACAACGTAAGCACAACAAGAATAACCCCCTTACAACATCACAAGATACTAACACACGTAGCATCCTAACATGTTTACTTACCAAATCAACAAGAAAGTATTACAAGGCTATCACAAACCAACACAATCAAGTTATTCACACAAGGTACTTTCTACTTTATGTTAACAAGTTCGGGTTTTTATCCCTAAAGTACATACATTAACTCTTTAAAAGATCTGTTTCTTTCACAAAGTCACACAATACGTAGTATAAAAATAGAGTGACTATCTTTTTAAGTAAACCAAAACACTTCCTAAGTAACAACATTATTTTCCAAGCGTTCAAGTTTGCCTAATTTCAAATGCTCAAGCTTCTCATTTTTGAAAGGTTTAGTAGTTCATAGTTTTAATCACTTAATAATATAATTCTCCTTTTAAAACAATTTGAGAAACATATGCCTTATGTGTGAGTAGGTTGTTCTTGTTTATAACAATCTTGTTAAAGCGACCATGATCTAGGAAATGTAATATCATTTTGTCTCATCTTAGCTTCTATGCGGATGGAGGTTTCTCTTGGTTTTAATAATACTTAATTAGTCGATACATTTCCTTATTAGCGACTGCGATGGTTTGTTCGATACTTATTCTCATTTAAATCAATACAAGGCGTTTATAAACAATTAAGTAAACTGTTCCTTTTATCTCTCTTAAGTCGTTATACCTAACTTCCCGTAAGGCTAGTATAACTCTTAGCTTTTAAAACCAAGTATTACTCTTCTTTCAAAAAGCGGTTCTTAATTCTTTTGAAATACTTCAAGATGATTTATTATTAGACTCAAGTCGGAAGACATCGTGATAAAACCACGTTCGATTAACACCGCGTCGTCAACCGTACTATATATATTCTTTTAAAAATATCATGCTCGAGAGGATAGGAAGAATCACGTACCTCGCGACGATTTATCGACTATTAGCAAATTGCTCCAAATCGTAATCCTGCTAGCCTTTTCCACCCTTCGAGTAGAATACGCTACTCGCGATGCTTCAACCTATAACGGTTATACAAGTCTATCAAAGTCTAGACTACTCGGTAGAATAAATCTAGATACAAGATTCTACGGAAAATTGGGCGTGACTTCCTGCAGTCAAACTTCACAAGTCTCACGTAAATACATCCTATGTAAATCTGATTCAATTCCCTTCTTATATACTTTCCTTGTATATAACTTATACTTAATTCTTATACTTCACGATGCAACTCTAATTAGAATAGGGGACAAGATATTTACCTCGATAAGCCCATAATTATCCAAGTTTAAATGTCGATCTGAGCAACGTTTAGCTCTACTCTGGCGCTCAACCGCTCCAAACAACCCTTAGAAGTTTCCAAACAACCTACTAGCACTTCAACCAACTATGAAGATTTTTCCTTAGGGTTTCGTTTGAGACAAAATGGACATAAGGTAGTATTTAAGACTCTACGTATAGAGGTATCTTTGGAATAATAACAATACTTGGAGAGTATTTTCTACTAAGAGGGGGTGTATTTTCACGAGAACAACACCACTAGGAGGGGGTAGGTTTCGCTAGCACCCCAGAGGGGTACCTCTCGGCCAAAGGCCTCATGAGGGGAGGAAGACTTGGGCGAGAACTACAGAAGGGGAGGATTTCAAGATTTAGAAAACATTTTGTGGATGAAGAAGTCTTCAACCGAGGGGGTATTTATAGGACAACGAGGGCGAGATCAAGACAAATGGTGGGCAAGTGTAGGGTGAGGATTTATCCATGTGTACCTTATCCAACTACCACACAAAATATCACAAATATCCTACCTACTCCAAGACTTTGAAATCATCCAAATGAAGCCCACATCCGCCAACTTGAGGGTGACAAGTGTCGCCTCTCGTTGATCCAAAATATTTCATCTCTCGGAAAAATCCAAAAATAATAAATGATATAGCCGTATTTTCCCTTCGCAGATCGGAAAAGCGTTTAGTCGGAAAACAATTCTTTTAGGGGTTGTGAACAAAATTTTGCCCTTGCCTAATTTAAGGCTCAAACTTTCTCGTCGCCCTCGTACATACTCTAGAAATACGGGGTATAACATTCTCCCCTCCTTAGAAACATTCGTCCCGAATGTTCCTTCTCAAGACGGATAACGATAAAGTTCCTCTTATCTTAAACAAATGGCCAATGCCACACATGGCCACAAAATAACACACGCTCCAATACTTAATCCAAGTCTACGAGGAATCACCTCTAATATCACAAAAGCTTCCACCCAAAGTCTAAACGATACTCCCTTAAGAAACGATCACTTCTATTCTCTTAACACATGTTCACTTCTTCCCTTACTCGTCGTACCCTTCTCGTACACTCGAACTCTTTCTCATACCTTACCATATTTCTGTTACTGCTTCAGTTTCCAAATCTCTGGGTTACTACCTCCAACTTTGGTTATCATTACTGGGAACAATCTGGATGGATCTCTGATACTTTTCCGAACATAACAACATAAAGACCGGACGTACTGCCTCCTACGTCGAAAGGCAAAGCTAACATATAGGCAACCTGGCCTATTCTTCACATGATCTAAAAAGGCCCAAAGTAACTCGGGCTAAGTTTCCTCTGTTTTTCCAAAACTCGTCACCCCCTTTCCGGGGTGGTACCTTCAAGAAGACCCACCTTCAACCTGAACTTCAAGCGTCGTCGCCGATTATCCGCACAACTTTTGTTGACTCTGAGCTGCCAATAACCTCTTCTGGATAAACTTCACCCTATCCACATCCTGCTGAACAAGTATGAACCAACTATCTGAACCTTGCCAACATCGAACCAATCGACCGGCAACTTACACTTCCACCCCTACAAGGCGTCATAAAGCGATATTCGAATACTGAAATGGTAGTTATTAAAACACTCCCTCAACAGGAGGCAACCATCCTTACAGCTACCCCTGAAATACAAACACCGGCGAGGCGAATGCGTCTTGAGACTGCGTGCGTTCCTAACCCTGCCTGGTAAAACCTCCAAAAAAAAAAACAGCCGTAAGCTGGGCTCCACTGCCTGTCATAAGTTGAAAGTAGGCACCTCGTGCAGTCTTACAACCTTCCTGATATAACATCTCGCATAACCCTCTGCCCAGTAAACGGTCTTGACTAAAAGACAAGATGGGCTGACCTCATCGGCCCGACTACTGGTCGAACGCATCCACGAACTCGTACGCTGGTTAACTAAACTTGGGACTAACACCCTCGTGACCCTATCACAAAATGGGACCACCCCAAACTGACCCCGCCACCATACAGGCCGCGGGTTGACCCGCAATCGGTCCATGACGACCATTATCGCGCCAAACACTTGCTCCCCGATCCGGAACAATCCCACAATCAAGTCACGAAAACCTAGTGGTCTTCTTAGCTCAACTACCCTCTTTCTTTTCATACCACCCGGGACTTATCACACAAACATATCTCACGTGTACTATGCACTCCGATAAAGGTTAACATAACAAAAATCTTTTACTCAAGATGGCCTCGCCTCTAAGGTCTCCACGTATAAAACTCTAAGGCTCACACTTTCCTTATCCCCAATCTTACACGGTTAACTAACCATGATTTCTAATCACAATGCTATGTGAACATAACATTTAAGGTATACTCATCTTATCATACGTACTAATCTCTAGAGGGTTAAGGATCTACCTATATCTACAGCTTCACTCCCTTTTGTCGTTCTAATCAATCCTGCCCTATTAGGCGCATAGCTAAGGAAGGTGATGAACTAGCCACTGATCCTGAAGGATGAGTCTCTACATCCGCGCCACCTCTGGTCGGAAAATTTCTCGTAAAATGGCCCTGCTGGCCGCAAGCAAAACAAGCTGTCGAAGAAGTACGACACTCGCCGATGACATCTTCCAGCGGCCACACCGAGGGTGGGGTGGCCTCCTCAGCTAACACCCCATCCTCTTGAGCCACTGAATCATGGCCCGATCGGTGGTGAGTCCTCCTGCTTACATCCTCCTACTAGGACATCCTTTCGACACGTGGACTGGCGACGCGGTAAGACAAGTACCAACAAGAAGGCGACATTCCGGGATGGCGCTGTCCGTTGTGAATCGGAAGCCACGGAGCTCGACCATCTCGGCGTACCGAGCGTCACGAACCAGTGGAGGACCACTCTGCACTGGTGGAGGTGCATATCTAATCTGCTGCTGAGGCGGTTTGCCTCGAAAGTTACCAAAGGACCTGCCGTCGGCCCTCTGGCGATCTTGGTTAACCGTCGATCCTACGTTTCTCGACTGCTTGTGCATAAGCCGTCTGTGAGCCATGCTCAAGCTCGATGAAGAGCTACTCTTGCACAACCCTCTCTTAGATAGTCATCAAGACCCGTGATAAATCGGTACATCATATACTCTCTGGTAGCTACATCCTTATCTAGTAACAGGGTTGTCTCTTTGCAATCTATACTTTCTGCTACTTGTGCATTGGGCGAAGGCTCATATATCATGGCGCGATGAGGCTAACTGCCATTGTGCTAAACTTCTGTTTGAAGTGGCGGCGTCGCGAACTCCCGAATGAAGCACCCCGGTGATGATTGGGCGTGTGCCACTAGTAACCTCGTGCTCTACTCGCGGCTCCGCCATTTGCCTTGCCCACGGGCGGGTTGCTATCACGACCCAACCCGGGACCACGGTGCCTACACAGGCACCGCTACAGTATACATCAGAGATAATCAGCGGAACATACATGAAACTTTATAAAATAAAACAACAGACGTGAAACAACAGGTTAGCCGATAGGGCTACCTTCGCAGACATACATATATATCTGGCAAGCGATTGCCTCCTTTCTTTACAAAGCGGACCCACAAAATGTAACTACAGGACCTCTAAGAGTTTTTAACATAACAACGTGGCGGGACGGGGCCCGCCATACCACGAATATCCATGAATCTACTACTTGAGAAAACCGTACCAAGAGATAAAGCCTCGGAGCAAATGGAGCTTTTTCCCAACAATGACGAGATCCTAAGAGCAAGGATCACCAACAGGTACCTAAAACTGCGGGCATGAACGCAGCCCCGAAGAAGTCGATTACAACAGTGCAGAATATGGAGCAGAAATAACGTCTGATGCAGATCATAAGCGTACAAAAGAATGACAAGGACAAGTATAAAACAATACATACGGATCATGCGTGTCATTACGACTTATGAACTTAATCGCACCTATTATCTTTTCCATTCTTAATAAAATTTACGACCACGTTCTTACGTGCATTATTAGAAAAGAATCATTAAGTTCATTACTATATAACTCACTTATCTTTCATAAGCATAATCCGGCCGCTTTGGGAGGGCACCTATACTACGGCCCGATCTGGGGCGATCAAGGTCACATAGTCTGCGCGTAAAGGTATCTTGCGGCCCGATCACGGGTCGATAATGTCATCTAGTGCGCGTAAAGGTATCGCCCGGCCCGTTCTGGTCGATAATGTCGTATGGTGCGCGGTATGGGTATCTTGCCGGCCCGTTCACGGGTCGATAATGTCATATAGTGCGCGATATGGGTATCTTGCGCCGCCCGTTCTCGGTCGATAATGTCGTATAGTCTGCGCGTATGGGTATCTGCGGCCCGTTCACGGGTCGATAATGTCATATAGTCTGCGCGTATGGGTATCTTTGCCTGCCCGTTCCTAGGTCGATAATGTCATATAGTACGGGAATTTAACCCAACGTCTTCACGCGCCTTTAGAAAGACTCTTTTTCAATTACAACTTCCCGGATACTAACAACTATAGTATCAAGTCCTATCCGT
Source organism: Przewalskia tangutica (assembly GCA_029844215.1). Lineage (NCBI taxonomy): Eukaryota > Viridiplantae > Streptophyta > Magnoliopsida > Solanales > Solanaceae > Przewalskia > Przewalskia tangutica. The sequence goes on from CM056727.1 coordinate 76,780,245, forward strand.
CTTTCAAGACAAGTCACAATACATTTTTAGAAATACAATTCAGAACTACAAAACAAGTGACTTCTTTTCTTATAAAACCTTAGGCAAGCGATGCCAGTAAAATCAAGTTGCCTTTTCACTAAAGTCAAGTCATTTATCTTTCCATAAGGCAAATATAACTAACTTCCCATAAAGCCGTTATATTCACTTTATACCTTAGCCATAAACAATTTCCTATCGAGGACTTATACGTTTAAAACGGAACAAGTATCACATACTTTAAAACTCTTCAAGTCCCTTAACTTTAAAATCAACTAAAGACATCCTTACTATTTTCAAAGAAGTGAGTTAATCTCCTAACCCACCCGACTTGGCATTTCATAAAACAAGTAAAGAATGTTATAGTCTTGTACGTCTACCGTACTACATACGTGCAACTAGTCATGCTCAAAAGATAGGAAAAGTTCTACATAGAGTAAATCACATAACTACCTCTTAACTTCTAAGAGTAGAAGGAAACATGAAATGATACCACAAGTATATTCCATACATAGAATCATGCCAAAGGAAGGAAGAGGTTCACATACCTCGCGACGATTGTCGACAAGTAGCAAAATGCTCCAAAGTACTTCAATCTTGATAGCTATTCCACTCTCCAAGTAGGATACGCTATACTTAGTACTTCAACCTATAATGGTCACAATACGTCCATTAACCTCTCACTTCATCGTAGAATTATTCTAAGTGCTATGTCACGATTCTACGGAAAATCGGACGACCTCCTTTGTTTCTACTAACTTTGCCACCTTTTTCAAGGCCGAATACAATAACCAAACAGCCCCAATTGGCTCACCACAATCTATAAGGTAGTCCAACACAAATAAATAACCATACAGCCCCAATTGGCTCACCACATATAGGCGGTAGTCGATACAAATGAATAACAACTACTACATACTACAAGTACAAATTCGGCCACCTTGAGTTCAACAATACCAATTCTAATCCAATTTCCATTTCAATCCAAGTTATTAGCCTAACATGATATCAAGTCGCAAATGATTATAACTACTATAATCTCCAAGTCAAAAACATGCGACGATTCTAATAACGACTAAAATTGTAATCGACTTAACATGGCTTACATTACATTTGATTTCCAAGGCTACAATCAATCCATAATCCATATAGACTTCAACACATATACTTCATGCTAGCAACAAGTAAAGCTAACAACAATATAAATAATCTTGTAACACTTTCAAAGAACAAGATTATACCTCAACGATTCTTAGTCCAACTTCCAATCCGAACTCGCTCCTTAGCAACTTAGAGTCTCTTCAAGACACTTCAATCCGCTACTTGAGACCCTTAGAACCACACCAACAACTTTCCTTCAACAACCAATCCAAAACCTAGAAAGACAACTAGGTTTTAAACTGCGACTAATCAGAAAACTATCTTTTAGGGATTTTTCTATTGAGATATGCTTACACTACCCTCAAGAACCTTGGTTTAAAGTGTGGAGCTTAAAGAACAAGAAACAAAATTTTTTTCTTTCTTCCCTTAGTGAACCCGAGAGCTAGGCTCTTGTGTTCTTCAATTTGTGTGAAAATTTTCCTAAGTGTTGGGCTCTCTCTTGCTACTAGTAGTGTTATATAACACATTGGAGGGTCAAGATATGAACAATTGGGTGGCTAGGATAAGGTCTTGCTAAATATCAAGACCAAATGACTCCTTTGACTTGGTCAATAATCTCAAGCTCATTAATTGGAAGACTTAGTCATCCTAAGGCTATGGTCAATGACCATTATGGACATGCCTAATTTCGTCCAAGGCATTCTAAGGGGGGTGACACGTGTCGCCCTCCCATTCGTCACAATATTACGTTTTCCGACAATTTCATAATTCCGATAAATTTTTACAAGTCTCAATTCTCAACACTTGTGAGTTCTTACGTATGTTCTTAAATCATGTCCTGTAAATACGGGGTGTAACAGTTGCCTTACGCGGAGGCATAACGGTAAGGGAAAGAAATACGTTAGAGGGGTCCAACTTATAACACAGCTCTAAGCACGATCTCAGAGTGAGAAGAATAGAAACCAATCCTAAATATCCTATAGCCTCCTAATTATTGGTGTGGTGCACAACACACCGATAATCAAGACTCTACTAGATACGGTCTGTAGACACTTTCCGAGGATTAACTGCTCTGATACCACTTTTGTCACGACCGAACCGGGCGTGGTGATGCCTTACCGGGCACCTAGTAGACATACATCGAGTAATCGGAATATAAAACCTGACATGAAACAATGTAAAGGAGACAGTTTATCGAAGAGAAGTTGTCTTTCGGCGTATATATATATATAAACTTAAATCGACGATTTATATCCCATTTACAACTCGCCTGGCGTTACTCTGAGACCTCAGAATGATAACAACAATGGCGGGACGGGGCCCGCCATACCACGAATGTAAGTACTGGCTGACGGGGACTATACCCAGATAAGCCTCGGAGAAGCGGAGCTTCCCAAGCTGAATGTGACCACATGAGCGAGGATCAACAATCGGTGTACCTCTACTGCGGCATGACGCGGCCCGAAGGAGTCGATCTGGCCAATGCAGTATGTGGCCCGAAAATCGTAAATGAAATCATAATAGTCTATATAAAACAAAAGACATATATGATAAACAATTTACGATACACGATATGTGATCATGTCAAGTCGAGGACTCACGCCGCTTAAAGTCATCGCTCAAATATAACCATGGGTCTCGTACGGTGGAATTCCTTATCAGCTGGCGATCCGGCGATATAACAAGCACCAAGGAATACACATGAACACGAGTCCCGCGTGTCATAATAAAACCGTGCGGGGTAAATGCGAAGGCATAGCGACTACTAAGACCAGCGGTACCAACAATGCCATAAAGCGTATCACGAGGTCTTTCTAGACCGCGCACCATGATCGAAGGCGGCGCTCGCCCTCAGTATCAATGTGCGCGTCTAATCCTGGAGCATACCGCTGCTCCGCATAGGCCACACATAGGCCCGCATGAGTTATTCCTCGCATCAGGGGTAGCTAGCACGCGGTACCCTCCTGGACTCCCGCAGTCCGCATAGTCACATAGACCACATAGTCACGCGGACCGCGTAAGGCACTCGCCGCGTCGGGATAATACACGGAATGATCAATCATGGAGCATACCGCTGCTCGCATAGTCACACGAACCGCGTAGGCGTATAGACCGCGTCAAGGGTGGCAAGCCCTCGGTATAACAAGTCGAGGGTATGTGATATAATATGATACGATCGGGCTTAACGTTTAAGCGTAAGCACAACAAGAATAACCTCTTACACAACATCACGAATCTTGCGACACACGTAGCATCCTAACATGTTTACTTACCAAGTCAACAAGAAAGTATTACAAGGCTATCACAAACCAACACAATCAAGTTATTCACACAAGGTACTTTCTACTTTATGTTAACAAGTTCGGGTTTTTATCCCCAAAGTACTTCATACATTAACTCTTTAAAAGATCCGTTTCTTTCACAAAAGTCACACAATACGTAGTATAAAAATAGAGTGACTATCTTTTAAGTAAACCAAAACACTTCCCTAAGTAACAACATTATTTTCCAAGCGTTCAAGTTTGCCTAATTTCAAATGCTCAAGCTTCTCATTTTGAAAGGTTTAGTAGTTCATAGTTTTAATCACTTAATAATATAATTCTCCTTTTAAAACAATTTGAAACATATGCCTTATGTGTGAGTAGGTTGTTCTTGTTTATAACAATCTTGTTAAAGCGACCATGATCTAGGAAATGTAATATCATTTTGTCCCATCTTAGCTTACATGCGGATGGAGGTTTCTCTTGGTTTTAATAATACTTAATTAGTCGATACATTTCCCCTTATTAGCGCTGCAGTGGTTTGTTCGATACTTATTCTCATTTCTGAAATCAATACAAGACGTTTATAAACAATTAAGTAAACCGTTCCTTTTATCTCTCTTAAGTCGTTATACCTAACTTCCCATAAGGCTAGTATAACTCTTAAGCTTTTAAAACCAAGTATTACTCTTCTTTCAAAAACGGTTCTTAATTCTTTTGAAATAGTTCAAGATGATTTATTATTAGACTCAAGTCAGAAGACATCGCAGTAAAACCACGTTCAGTTAACACACGTACGTATACCGTACTATATATATTCTTTTAAAAATATCATGCTCAAGAGGATAGGAAGAATCACATACCTCGCGACGATTTATCGACTATTAGTAAATAGCTCCAAAGTACTGTAATCCTGCTAGCCTTTTCCACCCTTCGAGTAGAATACGCTACTCGCAGTACTTCAACCTATAACGGTTATACAAGTCTATCAAAGTCTAGACTACTCGGTAGAATAAATCTAGATACAAGATTCTACGGAAAATTGGGCGTGACTTCCTGCAGTCAAACTTCACAAGTCTCAGTAAATACAGTCCTATGTAAGTCTGATTCAATTCCCTTCTTATATACTTTCCTTGTATATAACTTATACTTAATTCTTATACTTCAACAGTATGCAACTCTAATTACAATAGGGGGACAAGATATTTACCTCGATAAGCCCATAATTATCCAAGTTTAAATATCGATCCTGAGCAACGTTTAGCTCCTACTCTGGGCGCTCCAACCCGCTCCAAACAACCCTTAGAAGTTTCCAAACAACTTCTACTAGCACTTCTACCGACTATGAAGATTTTTCCTTAGGGTTTCGTTTGAGACAAAAAGGACATAAGGTAGTATTTCCGGGCTCTACGTATAGAGGTATCTTTGGAATAATAACAATACTTGGAGAGTATTTTCTACCAAGAGGGGGGGTGTATTTTCACGAAAACAACACCACTAGGAGGGTGGGTAGGTTTCGGCTAGCACCCCTAGAGGGGGGGGTACCTCTCGGCCAAAAGGCCTCACAAAGGGGAAGGGGGAAGACTTGGACGAGAACTACACAAGAAGGGGGGGAGGATTTCAAGACTTAGAAAACATTTTGTGGATGAAGAAGTCTTCAACCAGGGGGGGGGGGGGTATTTATAGGACAACCAAGGGCCAAGATCAAGACAAGTGGTGGGCAAGTGTAGGGTGAGGATTTATCCATGTGTACCTTATCCAACTACCACACAAAATATCACAAATATCCTACCTACTCCAAGACTTTGAAATCGTCCAAATGAAGCCCACACATCCGCCAACTTGAGGGTGACAAGTGTCGCCCTCTCGTTGGTCCAAAATATTTCATCTCTCGGAAAAATCCGCAAAAATAATAAATGATATAGCCGTATTTTTCCCTTCGCAAAGTTCGGAAAACGTTTCGTCGGAAAAAAATTCTTTTCGGGGGTTGTGAACAAAATTTTCGACCCTTGCCTAATTTAAGGCTCAAACTTTTCTACGTACGCCCTCACGTACATACTCTGGAAATACGGGGTATAACAAGCGCTAATAAAGGAAAATGTATTGACTAATTGAGTATTATTAAAACCAGTAGAACCCTCCATCTGCATAGAAGCTAAGATAAGACAAAATTGTATTACATTTCCTAGATCATGGCTGCTTTAATAAGATCATTAATAAACAAGTTTTGATTTTCTTAAAAATTTCAAAGTAAGGACTTGATTTATAAAAGACAAAGACTTGAGAAATTTGAAGTGTTTTCGTTTAAAAAGGAATGCATGTTTTTGTCTTAAAGTTGGTTCAAAAAGAAGGTAGGGAAGTTGTTTGGGTTACTTGAAAAAGATAGTCACTATATTTTAATACTACGGGTATCGTGTGCCTTTTGTGAAAGAAACGGATCTTTTTTAGAGTTATTGTATGAAGTACTTTGGGGATAAAAACCCGAACTTGTTGACATAAAATAGGAAGTACCTTGTGTGAATAACTTGACTATGTTGGTTTGTGATAGCCTTGTAATACTTCTTGTTGGTTTGATAAGTAAACATGTTAGGATGCTACGTGTGTTAGTGTCTTGTGATGTTTGTGTAAAGGGGTTTCCCTTGATTGTGCTTATGTTGTTTAACGATAAGCCGTTATGTTAGTATTATACCACTCACCTCTTGACATGATATATCGGGGGTTAAGCTGCCCCCCGATGCGAGGGATGCCTCATGCTGGTCCAGGGGACCTATGCGGAGCTACGAGTTCGAGTTAGTGTGCGGGGAATACCTCATGCGGTCTATGTGGCCATGCGGACTCACGAGTCGGGGCGATGCGAGAGTAGCTACCCTCGATGCGGGCCTAGGTGGCCTATCTTGAGTCTGCGGTGAGTTCGAGGATTTGACGCGCATTGATGCGAGGCGAGTGGCCAACTTCGATCATGTGGCGCGGTCTAGAAAGACCTCGTGATCTGATTTTATAGCATTGTTGGTACGTGGGTTTTAGTAGTCGACTATGCCTTCGTATTTACCGTCTGGTTTATTATGACACGCGGTGGGACTCGTGTTCATGTGTATTCCTTGGTGCTTTTATATCATGGATGCCGCGGTGAGGAAGGAATTCCACGGGCATGATTGATATTGTGGGCATGAGACCCATGGTTATATTTGAGTGATGACTTTAAGGCGTGAGTCACGACTTGACATATGCTTACATGTGTGTATCGTAAATTGGTTATCATATATGTACATTTTATATAGACTATTATGATTTCATTTACAATATTTTGATTTCACATACTTAGTACTGTTATCTTGACCTCGCCCGGGGTTGTGTTCATCCGCAGTAGAGTACACCGATGGTTGATCCTCGCTCATAGGGTCACAGTTCAGCGTTTTGGGAAGCTCCGTTTCTCCGGAGGCTTATCTGTGGTATAGTCCCCTGTCGTTGTAGGTACTTACTTTCAGGGGTATGGCGGGGCCCTGTCCCGTCGTTGTTGTTATAATATTCGTAGAGTGCAGAATCTTGGTGTGGACAGAGTTTGTAAAAGGGATGTAACTGTTCGGGTTCAAGTTTTATTTATATATGCCGAAAGGCAACTTTTCTTAGATAAATTGTTTCTCACTTCATATTGTTTCATGTCTTGTATTTATATTCCGTTGGTTACTCTGATGTTGTATCACTAGGGTGCCCGGGGTAAGGCACCAGTCACGGGCCCGGGGTCGGGTCGTGACAATTATAACAACCTTTCATTTTAGAGAACTTAAGGCACTCTTATTCTTACAACATTAGGAAAACTAGACCCCAAAAATACTACGTACATACATACTTAAAAAGAATCATAAAACTCCTTTCTTTTTAAAGCTCAAGTCACACACTCTTTTGGAAACCATCTTCTTAACCTTTGAAATAAATTAAGAAGTCATACTTTTTAAAGTTTAGTCATTTCCACTCATAAAATCAAGGCTTATAGTCTTAACCCCTCGCAGCATACACTCTTTAAAATCATATCGCTTAAAACTTCATAATCCTTAAAAGACAATCAAAGTTCATAGTCTTAAAACTTCATAACATACATTCTTTAAAGTCAATTTACTTATACTTAGAAAATCATATCATCAACACTTTAGATATCAAGTCCCATAACTTGAAAAATAAAGTTTCATACACTCCCAAAACCAAGTAACTTATTCTCTTTAAAACCATATAACTTCCACCGTTAAAATCAAACCCCTTTTCACATATAAATTCAAGTCATTTTTAAACATAAAATCAACTTGCTTACTTTAAATAAATCAAGACACATAGTTTTAAATCAAATCTCATAACTTCCTAACCATTCTTACCAACATCTCCCATAAGACTTGGTAAGGACTTAGGACAATTTAAACATACTCTTAACTTAGAATCAACAATGTGAATACTTCTTAACTTCTAAGAGTAGAAGGAATCATGAAATACTATCACATGGATATTTCATACGTAGGATCATGCCAAAGAAGGAAGAGGTTCACATACCTCGCGACGACTAGCGACAAGTTGCAAAATGCTCCCAAGTACTTTATCCTTGCTAGCTTTCCACCCCTTCAAGTAAAATATGCTACTCGTAGTACTTCAACCTATAATGGCCATAATACGTCCATTAACCTCTAGCTTCAAACGTAGAATAATACTAAGTATTCGCTCTCTTAATCTACGGAAAATCGGGCAGCACCTCCTTTGTTTCTACATACTTTGCCACCTTTTTCAAGGACGAATTCAATAACCAAACACGCCACATTTAAGGCTCAATGCAACAACCAACCAAAGGGGATTACACGTCTTACAATACGTGTAAAATTCCGCCCCACAATTCATACTAAGTAGATCAATAACCAAAGCCATTCTCGGCTACTACATACAACAACACAAGTCCTTTCCAATTCCTTTCAATCCATAATGTCGTCCTAACATGTTATATAGTCGCAAACAATTCAAACAACTATAATCCTTTCTTTATATAACAAGCGACGACTAAAACTAGTAACCAATTTGAATTACAATCTTAGGGTTAATCATGCAAATTTCGGATTAGGGTTTCCAATATCCATAACACTTATCAAACTCCATAATATATACCTCATGCTTGCTAATATCTATAGCTACAACAATAAGTAATCTTAATTACTAAAACGACAAGATTTGTTACCTTTATAAGCCCTTATAAATTCCAATATTCAAAGTCACTCCTTAGCAATTCTTAGCTCATTTACTTATGTTCCAATCCGCTCCAAGCACTCCTTAGAAACTCATGAAGAACTCCTCTTCAAGTTCCATCTTCAAAGTTGAAGAACACCTTAGGGTTTCGCCTTGCGACTAACGTAAAAATGTCGTTTTTCCGAAATCTTTCTATTGAGATATCCCTACAATACCCTTAGGTACCTTGGGTTAAAGTCTTGTGAGTAAAGAACCAAAATTGCAAAATTTTCTTGTTGGAAAAGTGTCTAACCCGAGAGCACACATGGAAGAACTAAAGTTTCTCTAATTTTTCTAAGTGTTGAAGACAAGTCTTGCACTAGTGTAGTGTATATATAACACAATGGAGGGCTTAGATTACAACAAATGTGAGGCTAGGATGAAGATCATTAATTAATTAGCCAAGTGGACAAGTTGACTTGGTCAATTTTCTCAAGCTTTGAAGACTTAATCTTCCACATAGGTCAAAGACCATACTACCCTTATATTATTTCGTCCAAGACCATTGGGGGTGCCACGTGTCGCCCTCCCATTCGTCCATAAAATTTTGTAACCCTCGTGGGCCCCACAAAACGTAAAATTTCTCGGGTGGGCCCCACGTGACCAAATCCGTAAAAATAAATTTACATAAAGATAATAAGTTCCATATTCTTCAAATAATGCATTTTGAGAATCCAATTCTCATCAACGAACATTTTTCCTTTCCGACGTTCGGAAAAAAATTTCGTCGGAAAAACAATTCTTCCTTTCGTACCAATTTTCAAGTCTTGAGTTCTTGCGTCTATTCTCGTATACTTGTCCTGAAATTCCGGGGTGTAACAATCTCCTTTTACTACACCCTTCATACAAAATATGCCACCCAAGGCCACATAACAATACTTATACTTAAAACGCCAACCTGAACTTCAAGTGTCGACGTCGGTTATCTGCATAAAGCTTCTGCTGACTCTGAGCTTACTAATAATCTTTCCTAGATAAGCTTCGCTTTATCCACAGCCCGCTGAATCAAGTCTGGGCCAATTATCTGAACCTCGCCTACGTTGAACCAACCAATCGGCGATTCTACACTCTCTTTCATATAAAGCCTCATACAGGGCCATCTGAATACTTGAATGGTAACGAGTATTATACGCAACTCAACGAGAGGCAAAGGATCCTCCCAGCTACCCCTGAAATCAATAACACAGGCCCGCAACCTATCCTCAAGTGTCTGGATAACATGCGCCTGCTGCATTGTGCGAGGTGAAATGAACACCGAGACTCACTGTGTCCCCAATCCATACGGAAAAACCTCCGAAGCTAGTAACCGGGCTCAGTATGCGTCATAATTAAATATAGGAACTCTGTGCAGTCTCATAATCTTCCTGATATATAATCTCGCATAATCCTCAATTGCCTCAACACAATACGTTTCCCACGGTTATCTAAAACTGTAACCTATGGCATGACGACACTAAAGATCTTACCATTCTCACATCCATCGCCTAATAACCTGGGTACACATAACCCCATAGTACGTAAAATTATCCTTTTACTTGGGGGAGAGAGCTTATCTCCCTTTCATAATCTTGATCATCAAGTGCCACCTTATAATCGTATAGACTTTCAAAACCTACCAATGATGCCTTATGTTTTTCGCAGGCAGCACTCGTACTTATCTTATTCTTGCTTTGCGCATTTTCCTGAAATTATTTGGAGAGTCGTGGCCCTGACCACCATACTAAACCAACTTCAAGTACCTCCAAGGGCACTTAACATAAAATCCTTCAATAATCGTACGTCCTTATCTCCGTCTCTTAACGTTCAAATTCAAATCAATCATTTCAATAAAAACAAGTCACATAGACTCCACAACTTATCATGTCAAAGAAGGAAGGAATAACTTACATATTACTAACACTTCCATTCCTTCCCTATCGATAACCGGCTCACCGGGAAACTGGGATCGAACCAACCTCTCTATACATTCAACCTTGGCATACGCGATGCCAACTAGTCCATACTCATAATGACCTTAAAGTCTGTCGTATCCAGCTCTACTAGATCCGCTAGGGTCTGACGACTGTATCATCACCGGGCAAATCTTATACACCCGCTCAGCTACCACCCAAGCACCCACTGGTGTAGCTACCTCGAAAGGTCCTTATGGATTTAGGCTCTATTCATTTACACTTGGTTGTTCTCATTCTTACTGGTCTTACTCCTTCCGTACTTCCAAACTTATACTAGCATACGTACATAACCTCCATACTGATTCTGGCCTCCAATCTTTGGAGTTACTAAATCGAACAATATAAGGCCATTTCCGGCTCTCACGACCCGGTTCCGGTGGAACGCGTCCACGAACCCGTAAAATAATTAACTAGACTTGGGCCTTGCACCTTCGTGACCCTATCACGTAGCGGGACTACTACCAATTTGATCCCACTCCATTTCAAGCTATGGGGTGACCCGTAATAGGTCCTCAACCCGACCCACCGTCGCAACTAACTCTTATCCTTAGTCTGAATTAAATCTTATTGCCCGAGAAGGCCTTATATACCTAAGGTCTCGGCGGTTATCAATATTCTTAGGCTCACAATTTCCCTGCTCCAAGCCCACCTTCTCAGTCCCCCCATAAATGGGTAAAATAACTTCTCATAATACCATAGTCGTGTTGTCTTGATCACAACAACCATTACCTACTCCTTACGGATCTTATTCATACAATTCTCTTAAGCATACCACGTAGCTTACTTTACTAACATAGTCTTCCATTAAGTCCCTTAACATGACTTCTTAAGGGTTCATTACCTTCTCAGACAGCTCATCATCTCCTAATTTCTCAAATTAGCACGTAAAACTTTGATGAGAATTTATTAAACTGTTTTATACCTTTCCGGTATCTATTTAGTCCTTACCGATTCTTGGTAATCTAAAATCATTCTAGGAAACCCGCGTCTGACCCTCATACATAACTCCGTACAACTGTATGTCATAATACCAACTATGCTACAATCATTACCAACCTGGATACGCAATCCACATAGTCCTTCCTGAGTCACTGCTGCCTTTCTCATAGTTGCAATCAACATAACTCGTTAGGGAGATATGAACCTAACAACACAGCTCTATCGCACAATCTCAGAATGAGAAGAATTGAAACCAATCCTAAATGTCCTGCAGCCTCCTGGTTATAGATGTGGTGCACAACACACTGATAACCAAGACTCTACTAGACACGGTCTGTAGACACTTTCCGAGGACTAACTACTCTGATACCACTTTTGTCACGACCCGACCCCGGGCCCGCGACTGGTGCCCTACCTGGCACCCTTACAGGTATACTTCAGAGATAATCAGCGGAACATACATAAACATAACAAGAAATAAATAACAGGTTAGCCGATAAGGCTACCTCCCTAGATATATATAAATATACATAAATCCAAAAGCAGTAACCTCTTCTTCTTTTTTACAAAGCGACCCACAAGATATGACTACAGACCTCTAAGAGTTTTGACATAACAACTGTGATGGGACAGGGCCCCGCCATACCCCTGAATGTACATAAATCTACAACCTCAGGGAATTGTACCAAAAGACAAAGCCTTCGGAGAAATGGAGCTTTCCAAGAGCTGAACATTGATCCTATGAGTGAGGATCAGCAAGCTATGTATCTCAACCTGCGGCATGAACGCAGCCCCCCGAAGGAGGTCAGTACAAAATATGTACCAAGTCTGTAAAACTGAAAGTACTGTAATTTAAATCATAATAGTCTAAAATAAAGCGGGAGACATGTATGATAACCAAATTAACAGTACAACCGTGCCTTGCCGAAATGAAAGTAATGAAAGTCATTTTTCTTACCTTTTTAAAGACTATTTCAACACATGAACAATAGTCACACCATAGTGAGGGACGCAAGCCCTCAAAATCATCACACAGTCCAGTAAGGGTCTCAAGCCCGCAAAACATCAAAGCGTGCCCGTGGAATCCTCCATCAATGTCGACAGCCGTAAGTGTGAAATATATCCATGTAACACGCCCGTGGCATCCCACATCACTTTCGACGTGCACATATGCAATATATATATATATATATCATGCCCGTGGAATCTCTCATCTCGGGTACATGACTTTATGGAGAGCTAATCCATGGGGTAATAATAGTATATAACATGCCCGTGGAATCCCTCATCTCAGGTACATGTCTTCATGGGGAGCTAGTCCATGGAGTAATAGCATATAACATGGTCGCATACCCCAGAATCCTTCATCGTATAGGCATGTCCATGGAGTAATAATAACATCCGGGAATTTAACCCGCATCCTGGTCGCATGCCCCGGAATCCCTCATCTTATAAACATGTACAAGGATCAATCACAATGGAAGCATACCCGTGAAATCCTCCATCACTGTCGGTACGTCCAAGTAAATTCACAACAAGACAGTCGGCCCTCCATCTGAGAGTCACGGCAGCGTAAAGATATAATACTTGCACTCAAAGGCTATCACAAGCAAGCATAGGCAAGTTCATAAAATCTTTAGACTTTCATTATCATACAAAAATGAATTTCATTTTATAACTCAAGGCACTTTCGTATCACATAAAAATCCGGGAATTTAACCCAAAGTACTACGTACTTCCATTCTTTTCAAAAGACTCCTTTTTATATAAGACCCCAAGATGCTAACACCCGTAGTATCAAGGCTTGTCTACAATTCAAACAAGTCACTACACTTTTAGAAATACATTTTTAGGCTTCTAAATCAAGTGACCCTTACTTTAAAACTTTAAGCAATTGATGCCTTTAAATCAAATTGCCCTTTTTTATTTCAAGTCATTTATCTTTGTTTACATTACTAGAGAAAACCATTCCTTTAACTTTCCATAAAGTTATTATAACCAACTTCCCATAAAGCCGTTATACTAACTTTATGCTTTAGAAACTAAGACATCTTTAATCTTTCATAAAGTCGTTATAACTAACTTCCCGTTATAACTCTTTATGTTTTATACAATTTCATTCTTTTTATAGCCAAGAGACTTATACTTTCAATTCAAGTTACATAACTTTCAAAATACTTCAAGTCTCTTAACTTTAGAATATCAAGTTTCTTAACTTTAACATAGTTCAAGTAATCAATATTTTCCACGTCAAGATGTCTTTATACATAAGATCAAGTAACTTATATCTTTTAAAAGTCAAGTTACTACACTTTCAAGATTCAAGGCAAGGATACTAAAATGGAACCGAGTTCTCTTAATTTACGTACGTCTACCGTACTATACATTATAAAACTCATGCTCAAGAGATAGGGAAAGTTCTACATACCTCTTCGACTCAATCCACTTGCCAAGTTGAATACGCCGTGCGTAGAATGTCAACCTATAATGACCACAATACGCCTATAAACTTCTAGCTTTCAACGTAGAATATTTCTATGTATAAGGACTCTTATTCTACGAAAAATCGGGCAGCACTTCCTTTGTTTCTACGTACTTTTCCACCTTTTTCAAGGCCCGAAAATCAATAACCAAATGCCACATTTAAGGCTCAACAATTCAGAAATTCCAAGGGGATTACACGCCTAGCCGGATGTGTAAAATTCTGCCCCACAATCAATATAAAACTGTCCATTAAATCCAAAGCCATTCTCGGCTACAAGCAATGCCACAATGATATCAATTCTCTTTCAATTTCCTTATCAATCCAAGTTGTTATTATAATATGTTATATACCTTATAACAACTATAAATCCTTTCTTTCTTAACATGCGACGATTGTAACTATCGACCAAATTGATTACAACATAAATGGCTAACTTGCCCATTTTCGGTTTTTAACATGTCGACATGATCCAAATCTTTTCAAACTTCAATATATATACTACATGCTCATTTAACAACTACTAAACACGTAATCTTTAATCACATTAAGAAGATGAAGATTTTTACCTCAAAAAGCCCTAATAATATCCAAGCGTAAAAGTCGATCCTCAACAACTTTTAGCTCCTCTTCTTACATTCCAATCCGCTCCAAGCACTCCTTAGAAGCTCATAACCAACTTCTCTTCAATTTCCAACTTCAAAGTTGAAGAACACCTTAGGTTTTCATCTTGCGACTAACGTGAAAACGTAATTTTTTCCGGAATCTTTCTATTGAGATAACCTTACAATACCTCTAGGAACCATGGGTTTGAATATAGGGAATTATGGAGCAAAATTGCAAAATTTCTCTCCTATTTTTCTCCTATTGCCGAGAGCCTCTCATAAGAACAACAAGTTCTTGATTTAAATTCTAAGTGTAGAATTGTCTTGCACTAGTAATGGATATATACTACAACCAAGGGTCTAGATTAAAACACTTGTGTGGATGAGATGTGGTCAACAATATCAAGCCAAGTGGCTTTCTTGACTTGCCTATTTTTTCGCCCCACATGGGCCCATGGAGGGTGACACGTGTCGCCCTCCGGTCGGTCTAAAATATTTCTGTTATACCCCGTAGTTCCAGGGTATGTATGTGAGGACATACGTACGAGAATACGACAGTAATATTGGAAAGAAAGAAAGGTAGGATTTTTCGACGGAAAAGTTTCTGGGTTTGGTGAGGAAAGGTTCGTTAATAGGAATTGGATTCCCAGATTCGATGTTCGGACTTTTGGGATTATTTTAGAAGTATTGGAATTTTATTTCCGGAATTGGTCACGCGGGGCCCACGGGAGGATTTACGGTTTTGTGGGGCGCACTTTAATTTGGATTTTTTCCGAGAGATGAAATATTTTGGACCAATAGGAGGGAGACATGTGTCACCCTTAGGTGGCACATGTTGGACGAAATGAATGGGCTAGTGGCCAAGTCAACAAGTCAAGCCTTGGAAGATTTTTTTTTGGGTTAGTGGGAGTTGGTGTGGACGTTTTTCTTGAGCATGTGGAGGCCACATGGCTCTTTGTTTTGGGGGACATATGTCCCAATGTTGTGGTGGACATATGTCCCAAGGTTGTGGTGGACACTTGGTTGGAAGACTTAATCCATCACATGGATCCAAATCTCCACCCTACATTTGCTTGAATCTTGGCCCTTCATTGTTCTATAAATACCCCTCAAGTGCAAGACTAAATCTTCATCCCTTAAACATTTTTTCCAAGTCTCAAAATCCCTCTCCCCCTCTTGAAAGCTCTCGTCCAAACTCCTCCCCTTTGTGAAGCCTCGGTGAAACCCCTTCCTAAGTTGTTCTCGTTGTAGTACCCCCCCCCCCCCCTTGGTAGAAAAGTATTCTCCAAGTATTGTTACTATTCCAAAAATACCTTAGCCCAAATACCTTGTAGTATTCCAAAGTTACCTCTATACTAAGAGCCCGGAAATACTACTATATTCCCTTTAGTCACAAAACGAAACCCTAGGGGAAATCTTCATAGTTGGTTGAAGTACTAAGTAGAAGTTGTGTAGAAACTTCTAAGGGTTTCTTGAAGCGGATTGGAGCGTACAGAATAGGAGCTAAACGTTGTTCAGGATCTACATTTTAACTTGGATAATTTTGGGCTTGTCGAGGTAAATAATCTTGTCCCTCTATTGTAATTGGAAATTACATATTATAGTAGTTTAGATTTGAGTAGAAGATACTAGAAGGATATTAAAGAAGAGAATTGAACTGTAATTACATAGGACTGTATTTACAGTAGACTTGTAGCATTGTGAGACAAATTGTACACGTCCGGTTAGACGTGTAATTCCCTGGGAGTTGTTGGCACAGTAGCGGGCAGAGGAGGAGATTTATGTGGTTACGGGGAGAGTCTTTGCGAATTTTACGTAGAATATTCTACGAAGAGATCTATGAGTTGATAGACGTTTTATGACCATTATAGGTGGAAGTACTTCGAGTAGCGTATTCTACTTGAAGGGTGGAAAAGGCTAGCAAGGTTGTAATACTTGGAGCATTTTGCTAATTGTCGATAATCGTCGCGAGGTATGTGAACCTCTTCCTATCCTTTCTAGCATGATGTTTTGTAAACTATGTAGTACGGTAGACGTACATGTGCTAAATGAGTTTTGGTTGGTTTAAAACATAAAGTGTTATAATAGCTTTATGGGAAGTTAGTTATAACGACTTTATGTGGGTAAAAGAATGGTTTATTGATTTTAGAAGTTAAGAGACTTGATCTCAAAAGATAAGAGACTTGACTTAATTGAATTGATATGAATTTTGTTAAAAAGTGTGAAACCTCATTCGTGAGTAATGAGTACTTGGTTTTTAAAAGAATAATGTTTTACTGATTTCGGAAATGAGAATAAGTATCGAACGAACCACTGCAGCGTTAATAAAGGAAAATGTATTGACAAATAATTAATTATATTAAAACCAGTAGAAACCTCCATCTGCATAGAAGCTAAGATAGGAAAAAATTGTATTACATTTCCTAGATCATGGCTGCTTTAA
This sequence comes from Przewalskia tangutica, assembly GCA_029844215.1. Lineage (NCBI taxonomy): Eukaryota > Viridiplantae > Streptophyta > Magnoliopsida > Solanales > Solanaceae > Przewalskia > Przewalskia tangutica. Next base: position 76,797,299 of record CM056727.1, read on the forward strand.
TGAGATTGTTATAAACAAGAATAGCCTACTCACATATAAGGCATGTGTTACTCAAATTGTTTTAAAAGAGAATTATATTGTTAAGTGATTAAGACTATGAACTACGAAACCTTTCGAAAATGAGAGACTTGAGTATTTGAAATTAGGCAAACTTGAACTTTTCGAAAAGAATGTTGCTACTTGATTTTAAAAAAGGAAAGTATGGTATTATCTTAATCTGTCTTAAAAGAGCGTTTAAATGTTATGGCCGATTCTATACCGAGTCCATGGGATGGACCGGGAATGTATTCCACACGATTCTATACTGAGTCCATGGGATGGACCGGGAATGTATTCCACACGATACCGAGTCCATGGGATGGACCGGGAATGTATTCCACACGATACCGAGTCCATGGGATGGACCGGGAATGTATTCCACACGATACCGAGTCCATGGGATGGACCGGGAATGTATTCCACACGATTCTATACCGTGTCCATGGGATGGACCGGGAATGTATTCCACACGATTCTATACCGAATCCATGAGATGGACCGAGAATGTATTCCACACGATTCTATACTGAGTCCATGAGATAGGTCGGGAATGTATTCCATACGATCCGACACCGAGTCCATGAGATGGGCCGAGACATGTTATACGTATCACACGATTTATACCTAGACTGCCGGCAGTGAGGAAGGAGTTCCACGGGCATGAGGGATGACTTTGAGGGCGTGAGTCCCTGACTTGACATGACTGCTTTTATGTTGTGAACTGTAGTTTTGTTATCATACATGTCTCCTGTTTTATTTTAGACTGTTATGATTTCGTTTACAGTATTTTCCAGTTTCACATACTTGGTACCTGTTGTACTGACCTCCTTCGGGGGGCTGCGTTCATGCCGCAGGTAGAGGTACATCGGTTGTTGATCCTCGCTCATAGGATCACAGTTCAGCGTATTGGGAAGCTCCGTTTCTCCGGAGGCTTATCTTTTTGTTATACCCCATATTTTTCAGATTATGTACGTAAGGACGTACGTAGAAAAATTTGAACTTTAAAGTTGGCTTGGCCGATTTTTTTTTGTGCACAACACCCGGTTAGAGTCGTTTTTAGACGAAACGTTTTAAACAAAACGCGTAGGGTAAATTAAGGCGATGTCATTTGTAATTTTTGCGGATTTTTACGAGAGACGAGACGTGTTGGACCAAAAAGAGGGCGCCACTTGGCACCCTCGTTGGCGGATTTGGTGGGCGTCCGCGGGCGATTTTCTTGACATTTTTGTCAAGTAGTAGGTAGGATATTTTGTGTGCAAGTTGGCTAGGTACACTTGCCCTAATCTTGGCCTTACACTTGCCTAGCACTTGGCTAAATCTTGGCCATTGGTTGGCCTTTACTTGACCTATAAATACCCCTCCCCTTTGATGAACTTCTTCATCCAAAAATCTCTAAGTCTTGAAAGCTTCTTCCTCCCCCTTAGTGTAGTGCCTTTGGCCGAGAGCACCCCTTCCCCCCTTGGCGAGAGTTTCCCCACAGTGGGGTTGGCGAGGTACACACCACTCCTTGTGGTGCTAGCCGTGGGGTACCCCCCCCCTAGCCTAGTTGTTTTCATATAATACCCCCCTTTTTTTGTGGTATAGGGATACTCTCAAAAGTCTTGTTATAATGCCCAAATTACCTTAGTATACCTTGTAGTATTCTAAGGTTATACCTATACGAAAATCCCGGTTATACTATTATACTTCCGTCGGTCACAAACCAAACCCTAAGAAAAATCTCCATGGTTAGTTGGAGTAGTATGTAGAAGTTGGTTAGAACTTCTAAGGGTAGTTTGGAGCGGGTTGAGCGCACGGAGTCGAGCTAAACGTTGCCCGGGATCATTTGTATACCGTATTTCAGTATATGCGTAAGGGAATACGTGCATAAAAGTTTAGCCTTAAAGATAGGCCAAGTTCGAAATTTGTACACAACTCGCTAAAAGAATCGTTTTCCGACGAAACGTTTCCACAGCTTTCGTAGAGTAAATTCCGGCTATGCCATTTCTTATTTTTGCGGATTTTTCCGAGAGACGAAACATTTTGGACCAACGGGAGGGCAACACTTGGCACCCTCCCATTGATGGACTTGAATCGTCCATTGACGAAAATGGAGAAACATTGGCGTTTTTGTGCCATAGCGCAAGTCAAGGAGTTGGTAGGATATTTGTGTTTAGTTAATCCTCACCCTACACTTGCCTTGCACTTGTCTTCATCTTGGCCATTGGTTGGCCAAGGCTTGAGCTATAAATACCCCCTTTGATGAAGAGTTCTTCATCCACAAAGTTATCTTCCAAGTCTAAAAATCCTCTCTCTCCCTTAGTAGCCATTTCGTCCAAACACCTCCCTCCCATGAAGGTGGCCTTGGCAGCATACCCCCCTCGCCTCGCCGAAATCTACCCCCCCTCCCTTGGTAGAAAAGTTGTCTTCTAGTATCGTTATAATGCCCAAAGTACCCTAGCCCAAATCCCTTAGTCTTTGGTAGAAGTTGTGAAGAACTTCTAAGGTTTCTTGGAGCTACCGGGGCGTACAACTTAGGAGCTAAACCTTGCTCAAAGCGACTTTATCTAGGATAGTATTGGGCTTACCGAGGTAATAATCCTAACCCTCTTTGAATTAGAGAATACGTACTGTTGTAGTATAAGGATAAGTATAAAATACTAGAAGAATATCACAGAAAAGAATTGAACTATTACCACAGTAGAAGGTTTTAAAGAAGAATAATCCTGCTGTACTCACATAGGAATTTATTTCATGAAGACTTAAATAGCTCACCGGGTAGGGTTGTGCTGCGACTTTCAGTAGAATTATGAACCCCTGTTTAGAATGACCCTCGAGTAGTCTTTGATAGATATCTGTGACTATTATGGTGACTCTCTGCGACATATTCACTTGGCGGTGGTTTTATTTGAGAAGGTATGTGATTCTTCCTAAAGCATGATATTTTACAATATATAGTACGGTGACGTACATGTGTTAATCGAATAATACTTATGGCAATGCCTCACTACTAAGCTTTGAATAATACTTATGGATGCCTCACGGCTTAAGCTCGAATAATACTTATGGCAATGCCTCGCTTAAGCTGAAATAACAAAGAATCAAAACATTTCAAAAGAATCTCGAATCATTTTTAGAAGATAAATATTTGGTTTTTAAACAAAGCTTAAGAGTTATACTAGCTTTATGGGAAGTTAGGTATAACACTTAAGAAAGATGAAAAGGAATTTACTTGTTTGTTTATAAAAGCCTTGTATTGATTTACATTAAGTGTAGTAGGATTGTTTGATAAGTAGACATGTTATGATGCTACTGTGTTAGTGTCTTGTAATCTTTGTGTAAAGGGTCATTCTTGCTTTGCTTACGTTGCTAACAGGTAAGTCCGTTATCGTTATTGTATCACCTACCCCTTGACTTATTTATACCAAGGGCTTGCCCTCGATGCGGGTCTATACGGCTATGCGGTCTGTGAGACTATGCGAGCAGCGGTATGCTCGTGATTGATCATTCGGCGTTAGCCCGACGCGGGGATTCTATGCGGTCCGTTGAGACTACGCGGTCTTTTGAGGCTATGCGAGTGCGGGAGCCTAGGCGGATCTGGGGTTGGCTGCCCCGACGCGAGTATACCTCATGCGGTGCGTGTGTGACTATGCGGATCGCGGAAGTCCAGGACTAGGCACGCAGAATGATACTATGGGCGATTGGCCTTGCCCGATCATTCGCGGCCTAGACTAGACACATTCTGCTTTTCTAATCTTGTTATTGTTTGTGATATGGCACTATGTGCAATTGGTGATTGTATTTGTGAAAAGGTTTTAAATACTTTGATTTCATTTTAAAGTACTTTATAGTTTCACATACTTGGTACTGTTATCTTGACCTCCTTGGCTGCGTTCATGCGCGGTAAGAGGCGGCAGTGCTAGATCCGCATCCTTAGGATCTCTTTGCATTGGTGTCGGGAGCTCCATCTTCTCCGAGGCTCTACTTTTGGTATGATCTCCTGTATTGTAGATAGTTTATACTGATCGGTATGGCGGGGCCCGTCCCGCCATAGTTGTATATTTCCTTGAGGTGCTGTAGTCATGTTATGCGATGTCGGATGTAGCTGCTAAACCTTGTTCATATATATATGCGAAAGGCAACGTTTGTTCACATAAAGCGTGTCTTATTTTATAAAGCATTTCATGTCTTGTTTTATATTTCCGCTGATTTCTCGATGTATGACTACTTGGGTGCCGGTAAGGCACGATCCACGGGCCGGGCAGTCGTGACAAAAGTGGTATCGCAGCGATTAATCCTCGGAAAGTGTCTGACCGTATCTAGTAGAGTCTTGATTATCGGTGTGTTGTGCACCACATAATCGAGAGGCTATAGGATATTTAGGATTGGTTTCCATTCTTCTCATTACGAGATCGTGCTTTAGAGTCGTGTTATAGGTTGGACCCTCTAACGTATTCCTTTCTCGAATGCTGATTATGCCTCCACGTAAGGCAACCGGGCCCGGAAGAGGCAAGCGAGGAGGCGCTAGCGAGACACCCGAGTTACGAGGCTCGTGCCCGATCTATACGAGACGGCGAGTTCTATGACGCCACGGCCCAAGAGACCACAGTACCCACACCTCTCCCGCGGCACAGGCGGAGAGTTAGGGTCTGAGAGATGGCCCACTTTGGCTAAAGTTGTGGCCGTCGAGAGAGGCGGATCACGGCGATTCGGCTCGGCTCGATCGCACCGTAGTGCACGAGGCGAATAGTTTGAGTGCGAGATTTCTTGAGTTGTAGCCCGCGAGTTTCTGGTCGGCGGGAGGATGATCCGAGGAGTTCATCCGTCACCGCAGAAGGATTATCGCGGGTGATCGTGGCTTGGAGGCGAGGCCGTGACATTCGGTTCGCATCGGTGCGTGACACGCGATCGATTGGTTTGATTCATGGGAGCTTTCGGGAGAGCATGCACCTCCAGTATGGGATGAGTTTTGAGGCTTTTCTCACACACTTCTTGCCTCCGCGGATGAGGAGGGCACGGTGATAGATTCTTCACGAGACAGGGGACGCACCGTCGGGAATACAATGTCGAGTTTGATTCTTTGGCTAGATATGTCCCGGCATTGGTAGCAGATATGGAGGGCGGTACACCGCTACGTCACGGGCTAGATGATTATATGGCGAGTCATGCGGGTGTTTCTCTTCAGGGTATGGACATTACCCGCACGCAGCCCATGCACCAGGATGCGAGGCGCGAGAGACCGCCGGGTAAGCGATATCAGCGAGAAGAAGGCGAGACGGCGGTTCTTTTGGTGGTCCTCGGGGTGGCGGCATCGTGAAGTCCGATTTGCACCACGGCCCGGTAGAGCGCTCTACCTCATTTTCATCGGCCCGAGCGGTCGGGCGGTCGGGGCCCGGGACTGGATTTCGAGGGTAGCGAGTGCTAACCGCTCGAGTGCTCGGTGTGCCGTTGTGGCGAGATACCATTCGGAGCCGTACTCGAGCTTGCTATACTTGTGGCGCAGGTCACTGCGAGAGTTTGTCCGACCGGGCGCTGGTGAGCTCGACCTACGAGTGCATTGCCGCTTCTTCATCCCAAGCGATTACTCGCCGGAGGCAAGGTACACATGGATCAGCGGGTCGCGGCAGAGGTCGTGGCGCAGTCCCGATTCTAGCGGTCCTCGAGAACGCGTATATGCTTTGTCCGGTAAGCGGGATCGTGAGGCCTCACCGATGTCGCCACGGTACCTTATCGGTTCGGGTTTGATGTGTATGCTTTGATAGATCCGGGTTCTACTCGTCCTATATATCTCCCTTGTTGCTAGTAGGATAGGGATAGAGCACGAGTCCATAGACCCTTTCGAGGTAGCTACGCGATGGGTGATTCGGTGGTAGCTCGGCGGGTATATAGAGCTTGTCTGTGACCATTTACGATCGTCGAACCCTAGCCGACTTGATAGAGTTGGAGATGATTGACCGACGTGATCATGGGGATGGATTGGCTAGCCTCTTGCTACGCCAATGTGGGCTGAGAGAGTAGTACGGTTCAGTTTCTGAGGAGCGGTTGTTGAGTGGGAGGAGCGGTATCGTAGAGGGTAGGTTTATTTCCTACCTCAAGGCTAGGAAGATGGTGCGAGAAGGGTATATCTACCATCTCGTTCGAGTGTTTGATCACGAGGTGCGGTACCAGTTTTGATCGATTCCGTAGTCGTGAGTTCCCGACGTGTTCCCAGATGACCTCGGGTATCCCTCGAGAGGAGATTGAGTTTTGTATTGACATATTGCGGATACTCGGCCTATTTCCATTCCGCCATCTGAGAATGGCACCTGCCGAGTTGAGAGAGCTGAAGGACCAGCGGAGGGATTTGCTAGAGAAGGGCTTCATTAGGCCCAGTGTTTCTCCCTGGGGGGCGCCGGTATTGTTCGTGAAGAAGAAGGACGGGACGCTGCGCATGTGTGTTGATTCTGACGGTGAACAAGGTGACCATTAAACAGATACCCTTCCTGTGATTGATGATTTGTTCGACGATTGCGAGCGCGAGATGTTTCTCCAAGATTGATCTGCGTCGGGCTATCATCGAGTTCGTGTCGAGAGAGGTGGATGTCCCTAGGATCGCATTCGGACGTGCGGGCATTATGAGTTCAGTCATGTCTTTTGGGTTGACCAATGCTCGTGGTATTCATGGATTTGATGAACCGAGTGTTCAAACCATTTTGGACACGTTTGTGATAGTGTTCATTGATGATATCTTGGTTTATTCGCTCGGAAGCGAGGAAGCGTGCGAGCATTTGAGGCTATCTTGTGATTCTCGAGACCAGCGATTATACGCCAAGTTTTCCAAATGTGAGTTTTGGTTGACTTGATGGCGTTTCTTGGGCATATTGTGGGTGATGGCATTCGAGTTGATACGGCAAGATCGAGCGATCGAGGACTTGGCGAGACCTACTACTCCGTGAGGTTCGCGATTTCGGGCCTTGCAGTTATTATCGGTTCGTGGAGAAGTTTGCTTCTATCTACGCACCATTGACTAGGTGACTCGAAGGCGGCCAAGTTTGATGGTGATGCTTGTGGCGGGGTTTCGATTCTTTGAAGGAGAGATCGGCATCGCCCCGTTCTTACTCTTCCGGAGGTCGGATGGTTATGTCGTGTATTGTGATCGTCGAGCGCATCGGGTTGGGATGTGTATTGATGCGGCATGGCGGGGTTATAGCATATGCATCCCGACAGCGGTGAAGAAACACGAGGAACTACCCGCGTGATTTGGAGTTAGCGTAGTGATTCACGCTTTGAAGATCCGGAGGCACTATTTGTATGGGGTTCACGTGGATATTTATACGGACCACAAGAGCCTCGGTATATCTTCACGGAGGAGTGAACTTACGCAGAGCGGTGGTTAGAGTTGCTTAAGGATTACGATGTTGATATCCTATACCACCCGGGAAGGCGATGTTGTGGCGGATGCTCTTAGTCGTAGGTCGATGGGAGCCTATCGGATGTGCGACTAGAGAGGAGGGACATGGTTCGTGATTTGCATCGATTAGCGAGCCTTGGTGTCCGTTTGATTGATTACGATAGCGGTGGGGTTAGAGTTCGTGAGGTTGCCGAGTCTTCCATCGTCGAGAGAGGTGAAGAGGCAATTCGAGGATCGGCTTTGATTCGATATCGTGATCTGACTCTTCGTGAGGCAAGGGTCCTTTTGAGGTAGCACTTTGATGGGGTGCTAAGGTTTGAGGCGCATGTGTTCCGGATGTTTGAGGACTTGGCGGAGTTCTTGGGAAGCACACGGTAGCGCGTTACTCTATCCATCCGGTCGACCAAGATGTACCACGACCTTAGATCGTGTATTGGTGGGATGGCTTGAAGAGGGCGTTGCGAGTTCGTAGCTCGGTGCCCGTGTTGTCGGCGGTGAAGGTAGAGCACCGAGGCACGGTGGTTTATTCTGACGATAGAGATCCCGACACGGAAGTGGGAGGTAATCAACATGGACTTCATCACGGGATTACCTCGCACTCGGAGGAGACATGATTCTATATGGGTTATCGACGGTCGACGAAATCAGCCCACTTTCTTCCGTCGGGGCGACTTTTCGGTACCGAGGATTATGCGGACTTTACATCCGAGAGATCGTCGGACTACATGGAGTCCCTACCCGATCATATCGCATGCAGAGCCCGGTTCTGGCTAACTTGAGGTCCTTCCAGAGGGTTTAGGGGCATGGTGAGCCCGAGTCGTGCATTTCATCCACGCAGCAGACGGACAGCGAGCGCACTATCCGACTCTTGAGGATATCTGCGAGCTGTGTTATTGACTTTAGTGGTAGTTGGGAGGATCATTTGCCTCTAGTTGAGTTCGCATATAATAATAGCTACCACTCCGGATTCGGATGGCGCCTTATGAGGCCTTGTATGGGAGGAAGTGCAGATCGCCTATAGGTTGGTTCGATGTGGGCGAGGGCGGCTAGTGGGACCAGATTTGTACACAGCGATGGATAAGGTGAAGCTTATCCGAGCGGCTATCGACGACTTCGAGTCGGCGAGTCGTATGCAGATCATCGTCGTCGGCATCTTGAGTTCGAGGTTCATGATTGGGTTTTCCTAAAGGTGTCACCCATGAAGGGTGTGATGAGATTCGGGAAGAAGGGGAAGCTCAGCCCAAGGTACATTGGGCGTTTAGTTGTCGCAGGGTAGGCAAGGTTGCCTACGAGTTGGATCTGCCGTCCGATCTGGAGGCAGTGCATCCGGTGTTTCACGTATCTATGCGGAGGAGATGTATCGGGGATCCATCTAGGGTGCACCCGATTGACGATGTCGAGTGATCAGGGGCTATCGTATGAGGAGATTCCCATAGCGATAGTCGATCGTCAGGTTAGGCGTCTGCGGACGAAGGACGTGGCTTCCGTCAAAGTCTTGTGGCGGAACGAGCTCAGGGAAGAGATGACGTGGGAAGCCGAGGAGGACATGAGACAGAAGTATCCTCACCTATTCCCCACACCTCCAGGTAATTCACTTTCCTACTTGTAAATTTCCATTATCATTTATGCCTAAGTGTTGTTTTGTGGCCGGGTGTGGCATTTGCTAACTGTTTAAGCTTCTTCGATAACTGTATTGAGAAGGAACATTCGGGACGAATGTTTCTAAGGAGGAGAATGTTATACCGTATTTCCAGTATGTACGTGGGGAATACGACGCACAAAAGTTTAGCCTTAAAGATAGGCCAGTTCGAAATTTGTACACAACTCGCTAAAAGAATCGTTTTCAGAAACGTTTCCGACTTCGTAGAGTAAATTCGGCTATGCCATTTCTTATTTTTGCGGATTTTTCAGAGGCGAAACATTTTGGACCAACGGGAGGGCAACACTTGGCACCCTCCCATTGATGGACTTGAATCGTCCATTGGACGAAAATGGAGAAACATTGGCACGTTTTTTGTGCCATGGCACAAGTCAAGGAGTTGGTAGGATATTTGTGTTTAGTTAATCCTCACCCTACACTTGCCTTGCACTTGTCTTCATCTTGGCCATTGGTTGGCCAAGGCTTGAGCTATAAATACCCCTTTGATGAAGAGTTCTTCATCCACAAAGTTATCTTCCAAGTCTAAAATCCTCTCCTCTCCCTTAGTAGCCATTTCGTCCAAACACCTCCTCCCCTGAAGGTGGCCTTGGCGAATACCCCCTAGCCTAAATCTACCCTCCCTTGGTAGAAAAGTTGTCTTCTAGTATCGTTATAATGCCCAAGTACCCTAGCCCAAATCCCTTAGTCTTTGGTAGAAGTTGTGAAGAACTTCTAAGGTTTCTTGGAGCTACAGGGGCGTACAACTTAGGAGCTAAACCTTGCTCAGGCGCGACTTTATCTAGGATATTATTGGGCTTACCGAGGTAATAATCCTTACCCTCTTTTGAATTAGAGAATACTTCTTGTTGTAGTATAAGGATAAGTATAAATACTTAGAAGAATATCACGAAAAGAATTGAACTATTACCACAAAGAAGGTTTTAAAGAAGAATAATCACACTGTACTCACATAGGACTGCTTTTTCCTTGAAGACTTAAATAGCTCACCGGGTAGGGTTGTCTTGCCCGACTTTCAGTAGAATTATGAACCCCGTTTAGAATGACCCTCGAGTAGTCTTTGATAGATATCTGTGACTATTATAGGTGACTCTCTGCGACATATTCAACTTGGCGGTGGTTTTATTTGAGAAGGTATGTGATTCTTCCTAAAGCATGATATTTTACAATATATAGTACGGTAGACGCATATGTGTTAAGCGAATAATACTTATGGCAATGCCTCACTACTAAGCTCGAATAATACTTATGGCAATGCCTCACGCTTAAGCTTTGAATAATACTTATGGCAATGCCTCACGGCTTAAGCTGAATAACAAAGCGAAAACATTTCAAAGAATATCGAATCATTTTTAACAGAAGATAAATATTTGGTTTTAAAACAAAGCTTAAGAGTTATACTAGCTTTATGGGAAGTTAGGTATAACAACTTAAGAAAGATGAAAAGGCTGTTTACTTGTTTGTTTATAAAAGCCTTGTATTGATTTACATTAAGTGTAGTAGATTGTTTGATAAGTAGACATGTTATGATGCTACTGTGTTAGTGTCTTGTAATCTTTGTGTAAAGGGGTCATTCTTTGCGTGCTTACGTTGCTAACCTGAAGTCCGTTGTCTTGTTATTGTATCACCTACCCCGACTTATTTATACCAGGCTTGCCCGCTTGATGCGGTCTATACGGCTATGGTCTGTGAGACTATGCGAGCAGCGGTATGCTCGGGATTGATCATTCCGGCGTTTAGCTGACGCGGGGATTCCTATGCGATGCAGTGAGACTACGCGGTCTTTTGAGGCTATGCGGTGCGGGAGCCTAGGCGGATCCGGGGTTGCTGCCCCGATGCGAGTATACCTCATGCGGGTGCATGTGTGACCGCGGTGCGGAAGTCGAGGACTAGGCACGCAGAATGATACTATGGGCGATTGGCCTTGCCCGATCATTCGCGGCCTAGACTAGACACTTCGATTTTCTAATCTTGTTATTGTTTGTGATATGGCATTATGTGCAATTGAACTGATTGTATTTGTGAAAAGGTTTTAAATACTTTGATTTCATTTTAAAGTACTTTATAGTTTCACATACTTGGTACTGTTATCGACCTCCTGGGCCGCGTTCATGCCGCAGGTAAGCAGCAGTGCTAGATCCGCATCCTTAGGATCTCTTTGCATTGGTGTCGAGCTCCATCTTCTCCGAGGCTCTACTTTTGGTATGATCTCCTGTATTGTAGATAGTTTGTATGCAGTCGGTATGGCGGGCCTGTCGCCATAGTTGTATATTTCCTTAAGTGCAGTAGTTATGTTATGCGATTATCGGATGTAACTGCTAAACCTTGTTCATATATATATGCCGAAAGGCAACGTTTGTTCACATAAACTGTGTCTTATTTTATAAACTGTTTCATGTCTTGTTTTATATTTCCGCTGATTTCTCTGATGTATGACTACTTGGGTGCCCCGGTAAGGCACCAGTCACGGGCCCCGGAACGGGTCGTGACATCGACTTTATTACTTGGATAATTATGGGCTTATCGAGGTAAATATCTTGTCCCTCTATTGTAATTGGAAATTACATGATTGTTAGACTATATAGTTGAAGTATACTATATATAGAACTGAACGTTGTTATCGGCAATGTCTTTGGACTTAAGCCTGAATAATACTTACGACAATGTCTCGCGACTTAAGCCTGAATAATAAGAAACCTTTTCGAAAGAAGAGTGCTGAACTGTAATTACATAGGACTGTATTACAGTAGACTTGTGTAGCTTTTCTGTGAGGTAGAATTGTGCACGTCCGGATTAGACGTATAACCCCCCCCCCCCGGTTGGCTTGGTAGCCGGCCCCGATAGAGGAGGAGATTTACGCTGTTGCGGGAGGAGTCTTCGAATTTTACGTAGAATGTTCTACGAAGAGACCTAAATGTTAATAAGCGCCTTGTGGCCTTATAGGTGGAAGTACTATGCGTGGCGCGATCTACTTGGCTTAAGGAGTGGCCGTGGTTTGAGGTACTTGAGCGTTTTGCTATTAGTCGATAATCGTCGCGAGGTATGTGAACCTCTTCCTATCTCTTCTAGCATGATATGTGTGTAACTATGTAGTACGGTAGGCGTACGTGTGTTAAATGTATTTGATTGGTCTAAAACATAAAGTGTTATAACGGCTTTATGTGAAGTTGGTTATATGACTTTATGTATGTAAGAAGATACTTGTAGTTTTTTAAAAGGTAAGCGATTTGAACTATAATCGGTGGTTATGGGATAATAAAGAACTTGAAGTATTTCAAAAGATTTTGAATCATTTTGAAAGGAGAGTAATACTTGGTTTTGAAAACTTAAGAGTTATACTAGCTTTATGGGAAGTTAGGTATAACGGCTTAAGAATGTTTCTTGGTTTGAAATCAGAATGTGTATCGACAAACCACTGCAAAGATTAATAAAAAGGAAATGTTTTGACAGATTAATTATTATTAAAACCGGTAGAAACTTCCATCTGCATAGAAGCTAAGATGAGACAAAATGATATTTCCTAGATCATGGTTGTTGTAGTAAGATTGTTATAAACAAGAATATCCTACTCACATATAAGGCTTATGTTTTTCAGATGGTTTAAAAGAGAATTATATTCTTAAATGAATAAGACTATGAACTACGAAACCTTTCTAAAATAAGAAACGTGAACTTTTGAAATTAGGCAAACTTGGACGTTTGGAAAATAATGTTGTTACTTGATTTTACAAAGGTAAGTGTTTTGATTTACTTCAAAAGATAATCACTCTATTTTCATATACTACGGGTATTGTGTGGTTTTTGTGAAAGTAACGTATCGTATAAAGAGTTAATATATGAATTACTATGGGTATAAAAAAACGATCTAGTTAATCATATATTAGAATGTACCTTGTGTGTATAACTTGATTGTGTTGGTTTGTGATAGCCTTGTAATACTTTCTTGTTGATTTGATAAGTAAACATGTTAGGATGCTACGTGAGTTAGTATCTTGTGATGCTTGTGTAAAGGGGTTTTCCCTTGTTGTGCTTAGGTTGTTTAACGATAAGCTGTCATGTTGATATTATATCACTCATGATTCCGGGGGTTAAGCTGCCCTCCGATGCGGGGTAGACTCAGGCGGGTCTAGTGACCTATGATTCGAGAATACCTTATGCAGGTCTGTATGGCCTATGCGGAGCTACGAGAGTTCCAGGTTAGTTTGCGGCCCTTGTGGTCATGCGGTCTTTGTGGCCATGCGGACGGCGAGTCCAGACGGCTGCGGGAGTAGCTACCTCGATGCGGGAATACCTCATGCGGGACATTGGAGTGGCCCGTGCGAGCTATGGGAAGTTCGTGGCTAGGCGCGACATTAGATCTGCGGGCGAGTGGCGGCTTTGATCATGTGATCAGACAGATCTCATAATCTGATTTACGACCTTGTTGTACTGTGGGTTTTAGTAGTCGGCTATGCCCTCGTACTTACCCCGTACGGTTTTATGATGACTTTGAGGGCGTGAGTCCCTGACTTGACATGACTGCTTATTTAGTGTGAACTGTAGTTTTGGTTATCATACATGTCTCCTGCTTTATATAGACTACTATGATTTCATTTACAGTATTTTCAGTTTCACATACTTGGTACATGTTGTACTGACCTCCTTGAAGTGCGTTCATCCGCAGTTGAGGTACACGATCGTTGATCCTAGTTCTCGGTCTGATTCGATATGGGAAGCTCCGTTTCTCCGGAGGCTTATCATTGGTATAGTCCCCTGTCATTGTAGGTATTTACATTCAGGGGTATGGCGGGGCCTTGTCCCGCCATTGTTGTCGTATCAATCTTAGAGGTCTGTAGTACTTTTGTGGGCAGAGTTGTAATGGGATGTAATTGTTCGGTTTTAAAATTGATTTATATATATATATATATGCCGTAAGGCAAGTTTTCTCCGATTACTGTTTCTTACTTCATAATATTTTCATGTCTTGTTTTATGTTCCGCTGATTACTCTGATGTTGTATCACTAGGGTGCCCGGGGTAAGGCACCAGTCACGGGCCCGGGTTTGGGTCGTGACAAAAGTGGTATCAGAGCAGTTAATCCTCGGAAAGTGTCTCTGCCGTATCGATGAGAGTCTTGATTATCGGTGTGTTGTGCACCAATAATCGAGGAGGCTATAGGATATTTAGGATTGGTTTCTATTCTTCTCACTCGAGATCGTGCCTTAGAGCCGTGTTGTAAGTTGGACCCTCTCACGTATTTCTTTCCTCACCGCTATGCCTCCGCGTAGGGCAACCCGCCCGGAGGCAAGCTGAGGGAGCTGCGAGTAGAGTACAGAGGGTTACGAGGGCACAGGCCCAACCATCACCTGAGTTAGGTGCTTCGTTCGGGGAGTTATGCTACGTCACCAGCCCCAGCAGAGTTTAGCACGGCGGCAGCAGTTCCTACTGCGGCCATGACATTTGAACCTTCAGTTCCACGACCGGAAACAGAGAATATAGATTGCGAAGAGACAACCCTGTTACTAGCTATGGATTTGGCTACCATAAAGTATACCGATGTACCGCGAGTCTTGATGAATATCTAAGAGAGGGTTGTACAAGAGTAATTCTTCAGTTAGGCTTGAGCATGGCCTGTGTACGGGCTTATGCGCAGCAGGCCGAGAGACGTAGAGATCGACGGGTTAACGAAGGGCGAGAAGAGGCGAGCGGCAAGGTCCTTTGGTAACTTTCGGCGAGTCACCTCGCGTGATTAGATTATGCACATCCACGGTCACGAAAGGTCCTCGCGGGGTTGAACGTTCGGGAGTGGCGGAGTTGGTGAGCTCGAGTTTCGGTTCCACGGCTACACGTAGGTTCGGCCCGGCCGGATTGATTTTTCCCAGTGTTGCGGTGTGTGACGCCATCGGGGAATGTCATCTTTTAGTTGGTACTTGTTTTACCCGCGGCCGTCGGGCTACGTGTGTCGAAAGGATGTCCTAGTAGGAGGACTCAACCTTCGAGATCGGTGGGTAGTTCGTCATCTTCTAGCTATGCGCCTACAGGCGAGTTTGATTAGACGACTAAGGGAGTGAAGCGGTAGATATAGATATATCCTTAACCTCAGAGATCGGTATGTATGATAAGATGGGTATATCATAAGTGCTATGTTCTGATAGCAGTGTATAATTAGTGATTAGAAATCATGGTTAGTATGAGGGTAAGATTGGACATAAGGGAAAGTGTGAGCCTTAGAGCTTTATACGTAGAGACCTTAGAGGTGAGGCCATCTCGAGTAAAGAAGTATTTTATGTTTGACCCTTGTCGGAGTGCATAGTGCACGTGAGCTATGTTTGTGGGATAAGTCCCTGAGTAGTGTGGAATGAAAGAGGGTAGTTGAGCTAAGAAGACCGCTAGGTTTCGTAACGTGATTAGTGAGAGTTTTCGGTTAGGAGCTAGTGTCTTGCGCGTTGCCGGGTCGGGTCGAGGCCACGTTGCGGGTCAACCCGCGACCTGTATGGTGGTGGGGTCAGTTTGTGGTGGTCCCGCTTTGGGTTAGGGTTATGAGGGTGTTAGGCCCAAGTTTAGTTAACCAGTCTGAATTCGTGGACGTTCGACCGATGGTCGGGCCGAGAGGTCACCGTCTTGTCTTCAGCAAAGACCGTTTACTCGGCGGTGTGGATTTATCGAAAGGTTGTAAGGCTGCGCGGGGTGCCTACCTTCACCTTATGACGAATGAGCCAGTGCTGGCTATTTTTGTTTCTGGAAGTTTTACCAGCAGGGTTAAGAACGCAGGTGAGTCTCAGAATCGCATTCGCCCTCGGGCCAGTGTGTGGATTTCAGGGGTAGTTGTGGGGACTGTTGTCTCCTGTGGAGGGAGTGTTTAAGCTACCATTTCGGTGTTCGGATGTCGCCTTATGAAGCCTTGTAGGGGCGGATGTGTAAGTCGCCAGTCGATTGGTTCGATGTTGGCAAGATTCAGATAGTTGGTTCAGGCTTGTTCCAACAGACTGTGGATTGGGTAAAGCTTGTCTAAAAGAGGTTCTGGCAGCTCAGAGAAATCACGCGGATAATCGGCGACGACGCTTAGAGTTCAGGTTGATGGTCGGTCTTCTTCAAAGTACCACCCCGGGTTGGGTGTGACGTGTTTTGGAAACAGAGGGAACTTAGCCCGAGTTACTTTGGGCCCTTTTGAGTTCATGTGCAGAATAGGCCAGGTTGCCTATATGTTAGCATTTGCCGTCCGAATTAGGAGGAGTACGTCCGGTCTTTCGTATTGTTATAATCGGGAAAGTATCGGAGATCCATCCAGAGTGTTCCCAGTTAATGATGACCACGTTAGAGATAGTAACCCTGAGTTTTGGAAGGCAAGCGATGTCGAAATGTGGTAAGAGTTCGAGTGCGGCGACCTCGGGGATCGCATGCAGCCCGGTACCATTTGTTGGGTCGCCGAAGTGACACTAGAACCTCGCGGCAAAGTGACAAAAGTGGTATCACGACGAGTAAAGGGAGAAGCGAGCATGTATTGCAAGCATAGATGTGACCATTTCTTTTGTAAGGAGAAAGTGCGAAGGAATTATATTTTAGACCCTTGGATGGGAGCGTTTGTGATGTTAGAGGTGTTTCCTCGTGGACTTGGATGTAAGTATTTTGCGCAGGTGTTGTTGTGGCCAGTTGTGGCAGGATTGTTCAGGTAAGTATAGTAGTGAAGACTACTGGCGCATGTTTGTTTTGAGACTTAGAAGGAACATTCGGGACGAATGTTTCTAAGGAGGGGAGAATGTTATACCCCGTATTTTTCAGATTATGTACGTAAGGACGTACGTAGAAAAATTTGAACTTTAAAGTTGGCTTGGCCGAATTTTTTTTGTGCACAACACCCGGTTAGAGTCGTGTTGGCGAAGCGTTTTACACAACTCGCGTAGGGTAAATTACGGCTATGTCATTTCTAATTTTTGCGGATTTTTCCGAGAGACGAGACGTGTTGGACCAACAAGAGGGCGCCACTTGGCACCCTCTCATTGGCGGATTTGGTGGGAGTCCCTTGGACGATTTTCTTGACATTTTTGTCAAGTAGTAGGTAGGATATTTTTTGTGCAAGTTGGCTAGGTACACTTGCCCTAATCTTGGCCTTACACTTGCCTAGCACTTGGCTAAATCTTGGCCATTGGTTGGCCTTTACTTGACCTATAAATACCCCTCCCCTTTGATGAACTTCTTCATCCAAAAATCTCTAAGTCTTGAAAGCTTCTTCCTCCCCTTAGTGTAGTGCCTTTGGCGAGAGCACCCTTCCCCTTGCGAGAGTTTCCCCCCAGTGGGGTTGGCGAGGTACACACTCCTTGTGGTGCTAGCCGTGGGGTACCCACTAGCCTAGTTGTTTTCGTATAATACCCCCCTTTTTTTGTGGTATCGTGATTCTCTCAAAGTATTGTTATAATGCCCAAATTACCTTAGCCGTATACCTTGTAGTATTCTAAGGTTATACCTATCTGAAAAACCAGTTATACTATTATACTTCCGTCAGTCACCAAACCGAAACCACAAGAAAAATCTCCATGGTTAGTTGGAGTAGTATGTAGAAGTTGGTTAGAACTTCTAAGGGTATTTTGGAGCGGGTTGGAGCGCACGGAGTTGGAGCTAAACGTTGCCCAGGATCGACTTTATTACTTGGATAATTATGGGCTTATCGAGGTAAATATCTTGTCCCTCTATTGTAATTGGAAATTACATGATTGTTAGACTATATAGTTGAAGTATACTATATATAGAACTGAACGTTGTTATCGGCAATGTCTTTGGACTTAAGCCTGAATAATACTTACGGCAATGTCTCGCGACTTAAGCCTGAATAATAAGAATCCTTTTTCAAAAGAAGAGTGCTGAACTGTAATTACATAGGACTGTATTACAGTAGACTTATGTAGCTTTTCTGTGAGGTAGAATTGTGCACGTCCGGATTAGACGTATAACCCCCCCCCCCGGTTGGCTTGGTAGCCGGCCCCGATAGAGGAGGAGATTTACGCTGTTGTTGCGGGGAGTCTGCGAATTTTTACGTACAATGTTCTACGAAGAGATCTAAATGTTAATAAGCGCCTTGTGGCCTTATAGGTTGAAGTACTATGCGTGGCGCGATCTACTTGGCTTAAGGAGTAGCCGGCGGTTTGAGGTACTTGGAGCGTTTTGCTATTAGTCGATAATCGTCGCGAGGTATGTGAACCTCTTTCTATATCTTCTAGCATGATATGTGTGTAACTATGTAATGCGGTGTACGGTACGTGTGTTAAATTAAATGTATTTGATTGGTCTAAAACATAAAGTGTTATAACGGCTTTATGGGAAGTTGGTTATAACAGCTTTATGTATGTAAGAAGATACTTGTAGTTTTTTTAAAAGGTAACTGATTTGAACTATAACTGGCTGGTTATGGGATAATAAAGAACTTGAAGTATTTCAAAAGATTTTTGAATCATTTTGAAAGGAGAGTAATACTTGGTTTTTGAAAACTTAAGAGTTATACTAGCTTTATGGGAAGTTAGGTATAACGGCTTAAGAATGTTTCTTGGTTTGGAAATCAGAATGTGTATCGACAAACCACTGCAGCGTTAATAAAAAGGAAATGTTTTGACAGATTAATTATTATTAAAACCGGTAGAAACTTCCATCTGCATAGAAGCTAAGATGAGACAAAATGATATTTCCTAGATCATGGCTATTGTAGTAAGATTGTTATAAACAAGAATATCCTACTCACATATAAGGCTTATGTTTTTCAGATGGTTTAAAAGAGAATTATATTCTTAAATGAATAAGACTATGAACTACGAAACCTTTCTAAAATAAGAAACGTGAACTTTTGAAATTAGGCAAACTTGGACGTTTGGAAAATATTGTTGTTACTTGATTTTACAAAGGTAAGTGTTTTGATTTACTTCAAAAGATAATCACTCTATTTTCATATACTACGGGTATTGTGTGGTTTTTGTGAAAGTAACGTATCTTTTAAAGAGTTAATATATGAAGTACTTTGGGGATAAAAACCCGATCTTGTTAATCATATATTAGAATGTACCTTGTGTGTATAACTTGATTGTCTTTGGTTTGTGATAGCCTTGTAATACTTTCTTGTTGATTTGATAAGTAAACATGTTAGGATGCTACGTGAGTTAGTATCTTGTGATGTTTGTGTAAAGGGGTTTTCCCTTGTTGTGCTTAGGTTGTTTAACGATAAGCTGTCATGTTGATATTATATCACTCATGATTCCGGGGGTTAAGCTTCCCTCCGATGCAGGGTAGACTCAGGCGGGTCTAGTGACCTATGATTCGAGAATACCTTATGCAGGTCTGTATGGCCTATGCGGAGCTACGAGAGTTCCAGGTTAGTATGCGGCCCTTGTGGTCATGCGGTCTTTGTGGCTACGCGGACGGCGAGTCGGGGCGGCTGCCGGGAGAGCTACCCTCGATGCGGGAATACCTCATGCGGGCCATTGGGTGGCCCGTGCGAGCTATGGGAAGTTCGAGGGCTGACGCGACATTAGATCTGCGGGCGAGTGGCGGCTTTGATCATGTGACGGTGCAGGCGGATCTCATGATCTGATTTACGACCTTGTTGTCTTGTAGGTTTTAGTAGTCGGCTATGCCTCGTACTTACCGATGCGGTTTTATGATGACTTTGAGGCGTGAGTCACGACTTGACATATTCGCTTATTTAGTGTGAGCGTAGTTTTGGTTATCATACATGTCTCGCTTTATATAGACTACTATGATTTCATTCTGATATTTTGATTTCACATACTTGGTACTGTTATCGACCTCCTTGGCCGCGTTCATCTGCGCGAGTTGAGGTACACCAGTCGTTGATCCTAGTTCTCGGGGTCACAGTTCAGCGTATGGGAAGCTCCGTTTCTCCGGAGGCTTATCAGTGGTATAGTCCCTTGTCGTTGTAGGTATTTACATTCAGAGGTATGGCAGGGCCCTGTCCCGCCATTGTTGTCGTATCAATCTTAGAGGTCTGTAGTACTGTTGTGGGCAGAGTTGTAATGGGATGTAACTGTTCGGTTTTAAAATTGATTTATATATATATATATATATGCCGTAAGGCAAGTTTTCTCCGATTACTGTTTCTTACTTCATAATATTTTCATGTCTTGTTTTATGTTCCGCTGATTACTCTGATGTTGTATCACTAGGGTGCCCGGGGTAAGGCACCAGTCACGGGCCCGGGTTTGGGTCGTGACACTTTTGGTATGTTTCCCTGAGTCGTAGGTTCTTGTACATTCAGGGGTATGGCGGGGCCCTGTCCCGTCATAGTTGTTGTTACATTCTTAGAAGTGCAGTAATCTTGTTGTGGCGGGGTTGTATAGGATGTAACTGTTCAACTTCTGTATATATACAAGAAGGCAACCGTTTTGGTTGGCCTGTTTTATTATCATATCTCTTGTTTCATGTTTAAGTTTTTATTTCCGCTGATTTTCTCTGATGTTGTATCACTAGGGTGCCCGGGGTAAGGCACCAGTCACGGGCCCGGGATCGGGTCGTGACAATTTCATTTCCCGAAATTTCCATAATTGACCAAAATATCGAAATCCTCGTGGGCCCCACAAAAATGTAAAATTTCTCGGGTGGGCCCCACGTATCCAACTCCGAAAATAAAATTCCATAATTCCGATAAATTCTAAAAGTCTTAAATAACAAATTCGGGAACCCAATTCTCACTAACGAACAATTTTCCTTCCTGAGGCTCGAAATCATTTTTCGTAGGAAAAAACAATCCTTCTTTCGTTTCAAACATAAAGTCGTATCTTCTCACGTACATTCTCTTAAACACATGTCCTGAAATTACGGGGTGTAACACTTGATTTCTAAAGTTAAGAGACTTGTTTATTTGGAAGTTATGAGACTAGAGTTGTCGGAAAGTCATGAGACTAGAATTATTTAACAAGTATAGATTAGTTGGTTTAAAGAGAATGCATGACTTGATTTTAAAAGATAGGAGTAACGCTATTTGAAAAGAATAAGTTACTTGAGTTAAATGAATAATTTCCTTAATGTAGAAAGTAGAAGTTACTTGATTTTAAAGATTTGAGTCGAAGTTAACAAAGGTGTAGTAACCTGATTTGAAAAGTATATGTTACTTGATTCAAAGAGAATAAGTAACTTGATTTGAAAAATATTTGTTACTTAATTTAAAACGTGTAGTAACTTGATTGTAAAAAATGGAAGTGTCTTGATACTACGGGTGTTAGTATCTTATCCTTATTTTGTGAAAAGAGTCATTTCCAAAGAATAGGAGTATGTAGCACTTTGGGTTAAATCCCCGGATTCTTTACATAAAATGGAAGTGGCTTGAGTTTATAAAATGATAATCCATTTTACATGTTAATGAAAGTCTAAAAGTATGTTAAACTTGTCTATGCTAGTTGAGATAGCCTTTGTTGTGCAAGTGTTGTATTTCTATGCTACCGCGTCTCTCAACTGGAGGGTCGGCCATCTTGTTGTATATATTTATTGTTCCATGGACATGTATGCACCGATGAAGGAATTCCGGGGGCATGCGGCCATGATGCGGGTTCAGCTCCCGGTTTATTATTATTCCATGGGCTAGCTCCCCATATTGTTCCATGGACATGTCTGCACCGATGAAGGAATTCCGGGGGCATGCGGCCATGATGCGGGTTCAACTCCCGCTTTATTATTATTCCATGGGCTAGCTCTCCATATTGTTCCATGGACATGTCTGCACCGATGAAGGAATTCCGGGGGCATGCGGCCATGATGCGGGTTCAACTCCCGGTTTATTATTATTCCATGGGCTAGCTCCCCATATTGTTCCATGGACATGTCTGCACCGATGATGGAATTCTGGGGGCATGCGGCCATGATGCGGGTTCAAATCCCAGATGATATTATTATTCCATGGGCTAGCTCCCCATGAAGACATGTACCCGAGATGCAGGAATACCACGGGCATGTTATATATTATTATTATTACATGGACTAGCACCCCATGAGGTTTTGTGACGCAGGCGGAATCTGGTAGTTGGCTTTCGTACTTGCCCCGGTCAGCTTTGTGACGCAGGCGGAATCTGGTAGTTTGCCTTCGTACTTGCCCCGGTCAGTTTTATGACGCAGGTTGGACCTGGTAATTGAGTATGTATATATTGGTGTTCTATCATATCATGGACTGCTGGCAGTGAGGAAAGCATTCCACGGGCACGCTTGATATTGTGGGCATGAGACCCATAGTTGTACTTAAGTAATGATTTTGAGGGCATGTGTCCCTGACTTGGCATAACTGCTTATATATTGTGAAATGGTCTTTGAAAAGATGAAGTTGATTTTCATTACTCTTATTGATTAATTTGGTTATCATACTTGTTTCCTGCTTTGTATTTGGACTGTGTGATATTATATTCTTGAAAACCTGATCGACTCTTGGAGTTGTTATAGTACAGTGATACAAGGTGCAGTTGGCTTTTAGGTTATGTGACACGGTAGGATCTGGTATTTGATTTTCTATACTTGCCCCTGTCATTCTTGTACACAACCATGATTTTAATATTGTACTTCATTTCAGTTCCATACTTAGTACTTGTTATGCTTGACCTCGCCGAAGTGCGTTAAATGTCCGCAGGTCTAGGTACTCAGTTGTGGATCCGCTAGCTTAGGATCCTTGTCCAGCATGTTGAATAGCTCCAATGTTTCGGAGCTTATCTTTATGACTAGGTATTAAGGGGTACGACGGGGCCTTGTCCTGTCACAGTTGTGTCAAATTCTTAGAGGTTTGTATTCATATGTGGGCTGGACTGGTGAGAGTTATATTCATGTTGTTGTACAGTGTAGACCCAGTTGGGTATGGTATATATATATACGACAGCCTTATCGGCCTTGCCTTTGCTTTAAGAAAAAAAAATGAGTGTTATTATCTTCCGTGTGTTACTCATGTTGTGTGTGTAGAAGGGTGCCCAGGTAGGGTACCAGTCGCACGCCCGGGGTTCGGGGGCGTGACAAAGGATCCTAAGCTCGAGGATCACCAAACTGTGTACCTATACCTGCGGGCATGAACGCAGCCCCCCAAAGGGGGTCAGTACAACAAAGTACCAAGTATGTAAACATAAAGTACAGTAAATAAGATCATAATTGGCAAAAAGATGACAGGGTCAAGTATGAAAATCAAATATCAGGTCCAACCGTGCCATATAAAATCAAAGCCAATCAGACTTGTATCATTGTACCATTTGTACTCTTTGTTCCATGTATCACTTTGTACCATTGTACCCTTTGTATCAGACTGTATCAGCATTGTACTCACTATACATCTTTGTATCAACTGTATCATTGTACCACTGTACTTTATAAAAATGAGAGTCAACTATGCCTTTTAAAAATATAAAATCAAATGTATCTTTTCAAAATATGAAAGTCATGTCAAAAGCAGGGACACCTGCCTATAGAATCATTATGCATATTCTATTCATGGGAATCGAACCCGCATGAATATCTATACTCGCATCACGGATACATATCCATGGAATCATCGTATATATTTACATATAACGTATGCCGACCCATTCTAGGACTCGGTCCATATAACTGTGGATGTCTGTCTACTTATAACGTATCCTGACCCATTTTGGGACTCGGTCCATGTAACCATCATGACTGTATGTGTAACGTATCTCGGCCATCTGGTGAGGGACTCGATGGAATCATCATTATAGCGTATCCCGACCCATTGTGGGACTCGGTGTCTTTTTACACATAATGTATCCGGGCCCACTTGTGGGACTCGGTGTTCACACATAACACTTGCACGAATAGCTATCATGAGCAACCTTGTGCAATTTAAAACATCATTTGACTCTCAATTAAATCATTAAAATGAACTTTCATTTTAGAAAACCAAGACACTATCATATCATGCATCACTTTGAAATCATCTTTTGAAAACTCAAAGGCACTATCATATCATGTATCGTTTTGAAACCATCCTTTGAAAACTCAAAGGCACTATCATATCATGTATCATTAAGGATTAAGATCCAATAGAACTATGTACGTCCGCCGTACACTCACTTTCATATAAATCACACCAAAGAAAGAAGAAAGAGTTTCACATACCTCGAATATTTCCAATAATCCTGTATTTGATTGGTGATAACGGATCCGAATTTGCCTAATTAATTCTTATATGAGCCGTTAGTAATTCATATTATGAAACCTTATCTAATCAGATGTGAACTAGAAAATGTAAAACAAATTGGTTATATCTTAGTTTCTATACAGATGGCGTGCTAATCATTGTAATAATAATCGATTGTCGATACCTTTTTCACTTAACGCTGCAATGGCTTGTTTTAACACGTCTATTAATAACATACTTACTTATTTATTAAACCAGTTTTAGAAACTTAATACTTAACAATTCCTTTAAGTAAGCAGAGTCAACTCGGCTCTCATGCTTACTAAAACTCTTATCAATATCTGTCTCATATGCCTTAATAAGGACTTAGGAACAATTTAGACATGTTTTTAGCATAGAATCAATAACATGAATATTTCTTAACCTCTAAGAGTAGAGTAAACTATGGAGCAATACCACAGTTATAGTTCACACGTAGAACATGTCAAATGAAAAAAGGATAGTTCACATACCTTATCGGAGACACCAACACGATAAGTAGAATACGTCTCAAATAGGTACTTCAACGTATAATGACAACAACACATCTATCAACTTCATGATACTAGTATAAGAAATATACCAGTAAGGGTTCTCTTTTCATATAAAAAATTGGGCAGCACTTCCCCTATAAATGCTCCCATCCAGAACTTACAAACAAGGCCAAATACACCAATAACCGAGCACCAATTAAGGGCACAACTACACAGTTAACCAAGGTGATTCACACACCTATTTCTCACGTAAAACAGCCCCGTAATCCATACTAAAACAGTCCACGAAAACAATCCATATTCCAACATAACGAGGGTAAGATATGAAGCCTTTCTACACCTTTCTACACCCTCGTTCCTTTAGGACATACGTTAGCAATTACCACATCTAAACATGCATAAACAGTGACTAAATTTCCAGCATATACACGCATAAAACAGCCCTTAAAACAGCACGACAATATCCAACAATTTATATGAAGTTCTCGGCCACAACAAGACTTCAAGCCAAGGCCCTTTTTCACGACTTTTTATAATCCAATTTGTTACAACACTTTCATATAAACAGTTTATACTTTCCATAATAAGATTTACTTCATCTAACCACATGTAGCAAGTGGTGATAACAACAACAATAACCGACTAATCCAAGTAATGAAAAATAGCCAAGAATCGGCCAACATGCTAACAACAACCACATGCATTTTCTTGCTTCCAATCCTTCTAAATACATGTTCATCCATTAACTATAACATCACTTATCTACCAATAACTTATTAAGAGGAAGAACTCTTACCTCTACTTTAGCCAAAGTAGTCCTTAGGTTTTCGGCTCACACTTCACTTCCACACCACTTCTTCACGCTACAACCACATGCGTGTATCCTCTACAAGCTTGTAACCATCTTCATTTCATGTTTCCTTCCAAAAATTTCATTTCCAAGCCTAGGGTTTCAATACACTTGTCACGACCCGATCCCGGGCCCGTGACTGGTGCCTTACCCCGGGCACCCTAGTGATACTACATCAGAGAAAAATCAGCGGAAATAAAAACTTAAACATGAAACAAGAGATATGTTAATAAAACAGGTCAACCAAAACGGTTGCCTTCTTGCATATATACAGAATTGAGCATATCCTTTACAACCCCGCCACAACAAGATTACATGCACCTCTAAGAATGTAACAACAACTATGACGGGACAGGGCCCCGCCATACCCCTGAATATCCAAGAACCTACAACTCAGGGAAACATACCAAAAGATAAGCCTCCGGAGAAACGGAGCTTCCCAATACGTTGAACTGTGATCCTATGAGCGAGGATCAACAACCGACGTACCTCTACCTGCGGCATGAACGCAGCCGGCGAGGTCGATAACAGTACCAAGTATGTGAAATCGAAAATATCAGAATGAAATCATAGTAGTCTATATAAAACAGGAAACATATATGATAATCAAACTACAGTACATAATATGTAAGCAGTCACGTCAAGTCAAGGACTCACTCCCTCACAGTCATCACTCAAATATAACTATGGGTCTCATGCCCGCAACATTAATCATGCCCGTGGAACACCTTCCTCACTGCCGGCAGTCTACGATAACCACACCAAGGAGTACACATGAACACCAGGTCCCACCTGTGTCCTAAAAATCGTACGAGGCAAGTACGAAGGGTAACTACCAGATACCAAAGCCGCATCATCAACTGACCGGGGCAAGTACGAAAGCCAACTACCAGATACCAAAGCCGTACCAACAAATCTATATAACCATACCACGGGCGACCAGTGGCAAGTACGAAGCCAACTACCGGATACCACCGCGCCACGTAGTCGATCGGCAAGTACGAAGACTAACTACCGGATACTGCCGAATCACGAGACTTCGTCACAAACCGAACGGGCAAGCACGAAGGCAAACTACCGATACCAAGCCGAATCACCACGACTTCGGGCAAGTACGAGAGCCAACTACGGATACCAAGCCGAATCAAGAAACCTCATGGAGAGCTAGTCCATGGAATAATCATCGCAGAGCGTGCGGAATGCTCCACACCACGCAGACGCCCAAGTAAGATCATAACAAATCAGCCTCTCCATCGAGAGACGCGGTGGTATAGAAATACAATACTAGCACGACAAGGCTATCACACGCAAACATAGGCAAGTTACACACAACTCAAGGTACTTTCATTTTATGCCAAAGTCCAGGTTTTAACCCTAAAGTACTACGTACGTTAAATTCTTTTTAAAAGATCCATTTCTTTTACAAAGGTCACCCGATGCCCGTATTATAAAAATAGAGTGACTAACATTTTTAAGTAAACCAAAACAACTTCCATACTTTCCTTTTTAAACCAAATTAAGACAAAACAATGTCTTTCTTTTAAACCAAAAACTCTTCAATTCCTCAAGTCTCTTTTCTTTTAGAAATCAAGTTCCTTACTTTGGAAATTTAAGAAAATTAATGCTTGTTTAATATGATTCTTATTAAAGCATCCATGATCTAGGAAATGTAATACAGTTTTGTCTTATCTTAGCTTCTATGCAGATGGAGGTTTCTACTGGTTTTAATAGTAATTAATTAGTCAATACATTTTTCTTTAATAACGTTGCAGTGGTTTGTTCGATACTTATTCTCATTTCCGAAATCAATAAAATATTATTCCTTTTAAAACCCAAGTACCCATTTCTCATAAAAGCGGTTTCACAACTGTTTAACACAACCCAAGTCCTTATTATTTCACATCAAGTCTTTTATCTTTTAAAAACCACAAACCATTTCTTTGCCCACATAAAGTTGTTATAACCAACTTCCCATAAAGCCGTTATAACACTTTATGTTTTAAACCAACCAAATTCATTTAACACATGTACGTCTACCGTACTACATAGTTCACAACATATCATGCTAGAAAAGATAGGAAGAGGTTCACATACCTCGCGACGATTATCGACAATTAGCAAAATGCTCCAAGTACTACAACCTTGCTAGCCTTTTCCACCCTTCAAGTAGAATACGCTACTCGTAGTACTTCCACCTATAATGGCCATAAAACGCCTATTAACTTCTAGCTCTCTTCGTAGAATATTCTAAATACAAGATTCCTTATTCTACAGAAATTTCGGCAACACCTCCCCCCCTGCAACCTCATAAAATCTCCTCCTCTACTCAGGCCCGCTACCAGGCAAACAACTCCCAGGGGATTACACGTCTAACCGGACGTGTTCAATTCTACTTCACAGGAATACTACAAGTCTACTGTAAATACAGTCTTATTTAATTACAGTTCAATTCTCTTCTTTAATATCCATTCTATATATAATATACTCAGCTATACATCACTACAACATGTAATTTCCAATTACAATAGGGGGATAAAGATCATTACCTCGATAAGCCCAAAATTATCCAAGATTATATGTCGATCCTGAGCAACGTTTAGCTCCTACTCTGTACGCTCCAAACCGCACCAAGCAACCCTTAGAAGTTTCTAATAACTTCTCTTAAACACTTCAACTCCAAAAAGTGAAGTACACTTAGGCTAAACTTGTGGCAACTCTCGGCCAAGGGGGTGTATTTAGGCTAAGGGTGTGAAATCTTTTCTAACCTTTGGTTACTAATCTTCCTAATACACTAAGGAAGAACACTTAAGACTTTAAGAATTTTTGGACAAAGTTTGGTTAAGGGAGAGGGGTGTGGGACGAGAACTTTATCAAAGGGAGGGAGTATTTTTGCCTTGGAATTTCTCAAGTGTGGATGAAGAAGTCTTGCAACTTAAGGGGGGTATTTATAGGACACTCAAGGGCCAAGATTAAAACATGTGTAAGGTGTAGATTTGTTTTCTTGTGCAAGTCTTCCACCAAGTGTCCACCACAACTTTGGGACATATGTCCACCACAACATTGGGACATATGTCCCCCACAACAATGAGCCATGTGGCTAGCCACTTGCTCCTCCAAAAAACCGTCCAAGCCTCCCCCATTTGCCCACAAAAAACGTTTTTACCTACTCCCACTATCCCAAAAATTATCTTCCAAGACTTTGACTAATTGACTTGTCCACTAGCCCACAATTTCGCCCAAACATGCCACCTAAGGGTGACACATGTCGCCCTCCTATTGGTCCAAAATATTTCATCTCTCGAAAAAATCCGTAATTCCAAAAAAAACGAAAACAAAGTGGGCCCCACAAACCGTAAATTCCTCCCGTGGGCCCTACGTGACCAATTCCGGAAATATAATTCCATAATTCTCAATTATTCCAAAAAGTCCGAACCTCAAATCTGGGAATCCAATTCCCATTAACGAACCTTTCCTCACAAAACCCGGAAACTTTTCCGTCGAAAAATCACACCTTTCTTTCTTTCCAATATTACTGTCGTATTCTCGTACGTATGTCCTCACATACATACCCTGGAACTACGGGGTGTAACATTCTTCCCCCCTTAGAAACATTCGTCCCGAATGTTCCTTCTAAGTCTCCAAACATACTTATGTCAGTATAATCTTCACTACTATACTTATGAAACCAACTATGCCATACGTGGCCATAATATAACCAACGCGCAAAACTCAAATCCAAGCCAACGAGGAATCACTTCTATCATCACAAAAACTTCCACCCATGGTGTTACACCCCGTAGTTCCAGAGTATGTATATGAGGACGTACGTACGTAAATACGACATTAAAATTGGAAAGGAAGAAAGATGTGATTTTTCGACGGAAAAGTTTCCTAATTTTGAGAAGGAAAAATGTTCGTTAATGGGAATTCGATTCCCAGATTTGGTATTCGGACTTTTTGGAATACTTGAGAATTATGGAATTTTATTTCCGAAATTGGTCACGTGGGGCCCACGGGAGAATTTACGGTTTTGTGGGGGACACTTTATTTTCGGATTTTTGACATTACGGATATTTTCGGAAGATGAAATATTTGGGACGAGTAGGAGGGCGACACATGGCACCCCATGTGGCCCTATGGCCGAAAGATAGGGGGCCATGGACGTTTTTTTGTTGTGGGACAAGTGGCCCATTTTTGTGGTGGCCACTTGTCCCATTGTTGTGGTAGACACTTGGTTGGAGGACTCCACTCCCACATGTACCCCATCCTCACCATACACTTGCTTTCATCTTGGCCATTGATTGTTCTATAAATAGACCCTTTGAGCTTGCAAGACTTCATCCACAATTAGAGATTTCCAAGCTTGAAAAATACTCCCTCCCCTTTAGTGAGTGCTCTCGGTTTTTGGCTAAGTTCTTGACCAAATTGTTGTCCAAAAATTCTAAAAGTTTTAAGTGTTCTTCCTTAGTGTATTAGGAAGATTAGTAACCAAAAGTTAGAAAAGATTTCACACCCTAGCCCCTAAATTACCCCCTTGGGCGAGAGCATGGCAAGAACAAGCCTAAGTGTTCTTCACTTTTTGGAGTTGAAGTGTTAAGAGAAGTTGTTTAGAAACTTCTAAGGGTTGCTTGGAGCGGGTTGGAGCGTAAGGAAGTGGAGCTAAACGTTGCTCAGGATCGACTTATAAAACTTGGATAATTTTGGGCTTATCGAGGTAATGATCTTTATCCCCCTGTTGTAATTCGAAATTACATGTTGTAGTAATGTATAGTTGAGTATACTATATGTAGAATGAATATGGATAAGTATTGAACTGTATTTGCATAGAACTGTATTTACAGTAGACTTGTAGTATTATTGTGGAGTAGAATTGTACACGTCCGGTTAGACGTGTAACCCCCCCTGGGATTGTTGGTTTGGTAGAAGGTCTCGTTAGAGGAGGAGATTTATGTGGTTGCGGGGGGGAGGTGCTGCCGAATTTTCCGTAGAATAAGGAATCTTGTATCTAGAATTATTCTACGAAGAGATCTAGAGGTTGATAGACGTTTTGTGGCCTTTTTAGGTTAAAGTGCTACGAGTAGCGTATTCTACTTGAAGGGTGGAAAAGGCGAGCAAGGTTAGAGTACTTTGGAGCATTTTGCTAATTGTCGATAATCGTCGCGAGGTATGTGAACCTCTTCCTATCCTTTCTAGCATGATATTTGTGAAATATATTTAGTGCGGTAGACGCACGTGTGTTTAAAGGAAGTTGATTTTCCTTTTGTGTCCTTGACTTGATTCCAAAGTTAAGTGACTTGTTATGAAATATTAAGGACTTGGTTTGTGTTAAAGAGTTGTGAAACCGCTTTTATGAGAAATTGGTACTTGGGTTTTAAAAGGAATAATATTATATTGATTTCGGAAATGAGAATATGTATCGAACAAACCACTGCTGCGTTAATAAAGGAAAATGTATTGACTAATTAATTACTATTAAAACCAGTAGAAACCTCCATCTGCATATAAGCTAAGATAAGACAAAATTGTATTACATTTCCTAGATCATGGCTGCTTTAATAAGAATCATTATAAACAAGCATTAATTTTCTTAAATTTCCAAAGTAAGGAACTTGATTTCTAAAAGAAAAGAGACTTGAGGAATTGAAGTGTTATACCCCGTATTTCCAGAGTATGTACGTGGAGACGTACGTACGAAAATTTGAGACTTAAAGTTTGGCATAGGTTCGAAATTGTGCACAACACCCGATTAGAGTCGTTTTTCGACGAAACGTTTTACAGAGCTTGCGTAGGGAAAATTCCGGCTATGTCGTTTTGTATTTTTGCGGATTTTTCCGAGCGACGGAACAGTTTGGGTTAACGAGAGGGTGACACTTGTCACCCTCAAGTGGACGCCTTAGGGGCGGTTTGGCCTTGGCCGATTGGTGCCTTGTTGTGGCCTTGTTTTGTGCAATGTTTTGTGCAATGTTTTGTGGCTTGTTTTGTGGAGTAGGGGTTAGGGTGCACTTGGCTTGATCAAGGCCTTACACTTGCCTTGCACATGGCTTGATCTTGTCCATTGGTTGGCCCTTGGCTTCCCTATAAATACCCCTCCCTTTGTTGAAGACTTCATCATCCAAATGTGTTCTAAGTCTTGCAATCCTTCCCCTCTCCTCTTATTGTTCTCGTCCTAAGCCTTCCCCCCCTCCCCCTTTGAGTGGCCTTGTGGCCGAGAGGTTCCTCCCTCCTAGTGGTGTGGCCGAGAGGTACCCCTTGGTAGAGAATTGTCTTCCAAGTATTGTTATAATGCCCAAAATACCTTAGCCTTTACCTTGTTGTATTTCAAAAGTTACCTCTATACGTAGACCCGGAAATACTACCTTTTGTCCTTTAGTCTCAAACCGAAACCCTACGGAAATCTTCATAGTTGGTTGAAGTATTTAAGTAGAAGTTGGTTAGAACTTCTAAGGGTTGTTTGGAGCGGATTGGAGCGCACGGAATAGGAGCTAAACCTTGCTCAGGATCGACTTTTATCTCGGATAATTTTGGGCTTATCGAGGTAAATAATCTTGTCCCCTTATTGTGATTGGAAATTACATGTTGTAGGATTATATAGTTGAAGTATACTATATATAGAACTGAACATAGCTTTGCGGCAATGTCTTTTGACTTAAGCCTGAATTTAAAGAAGAGAATCGAATCAGTAATTACATAGATCAGATTGGTATTCTCAGATAGTAGAATTGTATATGTCTGGTTAGACGTATAACCCCCCCCCCCGGTTGGCTTGGTAGCCGGCCTCGATAGAGGAGGAGATTTACGCTGTTGCGGGGGGGGGGAGGTGCTGCCGAATTTTCTGTAGAATATGGAACCGTGCGGTTAGAAGTTAATAGACATTTTTGGCCTTATAGGTGGAAGTACTGCGAGTAGCGTATTCTACTTGAAGAGTGGAAACGGCTAGCCAGGTTACAGTACTGTGGAGCATTTTGCTTATTGTCGATACTCGTCGCGAGGTATGTGAACCTCTTCCTATCCTTCTAGCATGATGCTTTGTAAACTATGTAGTACGGTAGACGTACATGTGTTAAATGAGTTGGTTGGTTTAAAAGATAGGGTGTTATAATAGCTTTATAGGAAGTTAGTTATAACGACTCTATGTAGGTAAAAGATTGGTTTGTTGATTGTAGAAGTTAAGAGACTTGATCTTGAAAGATAAGAGACTTAACTTGTTTTACTTGGTTATTAACATTTTGTTAAATGTGTTGTGAAACCCCATTCGCGAGTAATGAGTACTTGGTTTTAAAAAGAATAATGTTTTACTGATTTCGGAAATGAGAATAAGTGTCGAGCAAACCACGTGACGCTAATAAAGGAAGGTGTATTGACAATTAACTAATTGTTATTAAAACCGAGAAACCTCCATCTGCATAGAAGCTAAGATAAGACAAAATTGTATTACATCTCCTAGATCATGGTCAGAATAAGATTGTTGTAAACAAGAATAAGCGGCTCACGACAAGACACATGTTACTCAATTGTTTTAAAAGAGATTAAGACTATGAGTTATGAAACCTTTCTAAAATGAGAAACTTGAGCATTTGAAATTAGGCAAACTTGAACGTTTGGAAAATAATGTTGTTACTTGATTTTACAAAAGGGAAGTATTTTGGTTTACCTAAATGTGAGTCACTCTATTTTTTTACTACGTATCGTGACCTTTATGAAAGGAATGGATCTCTTAAAAAGGAATTTAACGTACGTAGTACTTTAGGGTTAAAACCCAGACTTTGATACGAAATGGAAGTACCTTGAGTTGTGTGTAACTTGCCTATGCTTGTTGTTGTGTAACTCGCCTATGCTTGTTGTGATAGCCTTTGTTGTGCAAGTGTTGATATCAGGTGACTTCTTGGGAAGGAGTGGATCTTTTATAAAAGTCTAGAAGTATGGTAATTTGCTTGAGCTTGTTTGTGATAGCCGTTGTGCGGTATAATGTTGTTGATGTCACGTGGACATGTCTACACCGGCGCAGACCCGGGGCATGTGGCCATGGCGTGGTTGACACCGATATATTGTTATTGTGGTTACATGGACATGTCTACACCGGCGCACTCGGGCGCGTACGCGCGGGTTAATCACCCAAGATTATTGTTGATAATGTCACTGACGCGTGTCACACCGATGCACTCCGGGGCATGTGGCCATGGGGCATTGTTATTATTGTTGCATCATGGGTATGTCTACACCGACGCAGAATTCCGGCACGCGCCATGACGCGAACACGATTGATGTTGTGGGCGTGAGACCCATAGTTATATTTGAGTGATGACTTGAGGCGTGAGTCACGACTTGACGCGGATCGCTTTTATGTTGTGAATCGTAGTTTTGTCATCATACATGTCTCTGTTTTCATATAGATCGTTATGATTTCATTTACTGATTTTTACGCCACATACTTGGTACTTGCCAGATCGACCTCGGG
This sequence comes from Przewalskia tangutica, assembly GCA_029844215.1. Taxonomy (NCBI): domain Eukaryota; kingdom Viridiplantae; phylum Streptophyta; class Magnoliopsida; order Solanales; family Solanaceae; genus Przewalskia; species Przewalskia tangutica. The sequence goes on from CM056727.1 coordinate 76,831,295, forward strand.
CCGCGTTCATGCCGCAGTAGGAGTACATCGGTAGTGGATCCCCGCCATAGGATCACGATTCGTATTGGGAAGCTTCGTTCTCGCAGGCTTATCTTTTGGTATGTTACCCGAGTTGTAGGTTCTTGTACATCTGTGGTATGACGGCCCCGTCCGTCATGTTGTATAAAAACTCTTAGAGGTCATGTAGTAATCGCAAGTGTGGTTTGTAAAAAGGATTAAACTGTTCGTTTTGAAAGAGTTGGTTATATATATTTTATTGGAAGGTAACCGTTTGGTTGGCCTGTTGTATGATCATATATCTTGTTTCTTGTTTAAGTTTTATATTCCGCTGGTTTTCTCTGATGTTGTATCACTAGGGTGCCCGGGGTAAGGCACCAGTCACGGGCCCGGGATCGGGTCGTGACATGAAGAGTTTTGGTTTAAAAGAAAGACATGGTTTTGTCTTAAATTGGTTTAAAACATAAAGTGTTATAACAGCTTTATGGGAAGTTAGTTATAACGACTTTATGAAAACAAAAGAATGGTTTTATCATTAGTTTTAAAATGGTAACTTGACTTTAAAAGGAGAAGTGTTTTGGTCTAAAAAAGAAGGCATAGTATTGTATTAATTTGGTTTAAAAAGGAAAGTATGGAAGTTATTTTGGTTTACTTAAAATGTTAGTCACTCTATTTTGATAATACGGGCATCGGGTGACCTTTGTAAAAGAAATGAATCTTTTAAAAAGAATTTAACGTACGTAGTACTTTGGGGTTAAAACCTGGACTTTGGCATAAAATGAAAGTACCTTGAGTTGTGTGTAACTTGCCTATGTTTGCGTGTGATAGCCTTGTCGTGCTAGTATTGTATTTCTATACCACCGCGTCTCTCGAGGGCGGCTGATTTGTTATGATCTTACTGACGCGTCGGCAGCGACGGAGCATTCCACGCACGCTTCGTGATTATTATTCCATGGACTAGCTCTCCGAGGTTTTACCGATTCGGCTGGTATCCGGTAGTTGGCTCGTGATTTTGCCCAGGTCGTGGTGATTCGCTTGGTATCCGTAGTTAGCCTTCGTACTAGCCCCGTTCGGTTTTGTGACGGTCTCGTGATTCGCTTGGTATCCGTAGTTAGTTCAGATTTGCCCGCCACCTACGTGGCGCAGTGGTATCCGTAGTTGGCTTTCAGACTTGCCCCGGGTCACCGTGGTATGGTTATATAGATTTGTTGGTACGACTTTGGTATCCGTAGTTGGCTTTCGTGACTTGCCGGCGATTGATGATGCGGCTTTGGTATCTGGTAGTTAGCCTTCGTACTTGCCCCGTACGGTTTTTAGGACACAGGTGGGACCTGGTGTTCATGTGTACTCCTTGGTGTGGTTATCGTAGATCACGGCGTGATGGAAGGTGTTCCACGGGCATGATTGATGTTGCGGGCATGAGACCCATAGTTATATTTGAGTGATGTCTTTGAGGGCATGAGTCCCTGACTTGACGTGACTGCTTACATATTATGTACTGTAGTTTGGTTATCATATATGTCTCCTGTTTTATATAGACTACTATGATTTCATTTACTGATTTTCGATTCACATACTTGGTACTGTTATCGACCTCCTTCTGGGCCGCTCATGCCGCAGTGGTAGAGGTACATCGGTTGTTGATCCTCGCCAAAGGATCACGCCAACAGATTGGGAAGCTCCGTTTCTCCGGAGGCTTATCTTTTGGTATGTTTCCCTGAGTTGTAGGTTCTTGTACATTCAGGGGTATGGCGGGGCCCTGTCCCGTCATAGTTGTTGTTACACTCTTAGAGGTCTGTAGTACTGTTGTGGGCAGGGTTGTAAAGGATGTAACTGTTCAAATTTCTGTATATATATGCAAAAAGGCAACCGTTTTGGTTAGCCTGTTTTCTTTTATCTTGTTTCATATCTGTATGTTTTATTTCCGCTGATTTTCTCTGATGTTGTATCATCAGTCGCGGGCCCGGGGTCGGGTCGTGACACATGGTCTAAAGAATACTCCTTTCGCATCTTCACTTCACAAAAGAAATGATCACTTCCGTTCTCATAACACATGTTTGCTTCCTTCCTTACTCGTCGTACCGTTCTCGTATATCCGAACTTTCTATAGTACACGTACCATACTTCATTCATTGCTTCAGTTTCCAAAACCTTGGAGTCACTACCTCCAACTTGGTCATCTCACTAGCTTCAATTTCCTTTAAGGCCATTCCCGGTCTTCACGATCCGATTCTGGTCGAACACATCCACGAACTCATACGATGGTTACTTAAACCTGGGCCTAGCACCCTCGTGACCCCATCACCTAGCGGGACCACCTCGAGCTGACCCCACCTCATGCCGGGCTACGGGTTGACCCGCGAATGGTCCTCAACCCGACCCATAATCGCGCCAAACTCTTGTTCCCCGATACAGAACAATCTTACTAATTCACGTCATGAAAGCTACCACTTCCATCTCACACTACCCACGGACTTATCACACTAATACACCCTATGCATATAATGCACTCCGACAAGGATCATTTGCAAAATCCTTTACTCAAGACGGCCTTACATCTAAGGTCTCAACGTGAAATATTCTAAGGTTCACACTTTCCATGCCCCCATACTTATCCTTTCAACTAACCATGTTTTCTAACTCACAAATAACACAACGTTATCCGTACATAGCACACAATAATAAGATCATCATATCAAGCATACAAATCTCTAGAGGGTTAAGGATATACCTGTATCTACCGCTTCACTCTAATCATAGGCACACTGCAGGCATAGTCAGAAGGTGATGAACCAGCCATAGATCCCGGGCGCCGAGTCTCTACATCCGCGCTACCTGGTCGGACAATGTCTCGCAAAATGGCCTGTGGCCGCATGTAAAACAACCTCCGAACCAAAGACGACACTCCTTATGGATTCTACCGCAACGGCCACACCGAGGTAAGGGTGGCCTCATCCGTCAACACCACTACTCCCCAAAAATCAACCTCGAGCCCCGACCGCTCCCGAATACTCTGGATGCCACGAAGATCGCGAGGACCGCTCTGTCCGGGCGGAGGCGCATAACTAGTTCTGGCCGAGGCGGTCCGCCTCGAAAGTCGCCAAAAGACCTGCTGCTCGCCCTCTTCTGCTGATCCCGGTCATTCCGTCGACCTCTCCGCTCCTCACACCCAAGTGCATAAGCCTGCATGCGGGCAATGTCCATGCCCGGCTGAAGAGCTACACCCGAGCAAGCCTCTACCAAGTAGTCATCGAGCCCCGTAACGTAGCGGTACACTCTGTCCTCCATGTCGGATACTAACGCGGGGACGTACCGAGCTAGTTAGTCAAACTCCACATTGTACTCCCGAACCGTACACCCTCTCTGTCTCAGCATCATAAATCGGTCGGCCCGTGCCCTCCTCATCTGCGGAGGCAAGAAGTGAGTGAGGAATGCCTCTGAGAACTCGTCCCATACTGCTGGAAGTGCATGCTCTCCCCGGGACAGCTCCCACGAATCAAACCAGTCGACTGCAGTATCACGCAGCCGATGCGAACCGAAGGTCACTGACTCGGTCTCCGAAGCCTTGATCACTCTCGATCCGTCAGAATCGCTTCGGATGAACTCCTGCGGATCATCCTCGTGCCTCGACCCATAAAAGTCCGCGGTGCGGCTGTAATGTCCCGCAGTCTCAAACTATCTGACCTCGGGTGAACCACGGGTACTACTAGAATCGAATCGCCGTGATCCAAATATCCTCATGTCGGCCACGATCACGGCGAATCGGGCCATTTCTTTGTAACCTAACTCTCGCTACAGCCGTGGATCGAGGCGCAGTATCGTGGTCTCAGTAGCCTCTGCGGCGGCTCTAAACTCTGCTGGGGCCGGCGGCGTCGCAAAACTCGCCGTCTGAAGCACTATCTCAGGTAATGTCCTGGCCTGCGCCCTCGTACTCCTTTGTATCCTACTAGCAGCTCCCCCGGCTGCCTTGCCCTTCTGGGCCCGGGTTGCCTTACGCGGAGGCATAACTGGTAAAAACGAAATACGTCAGAGAGGTCCAACTTATAATACAGCTCTAAGGCACGATCTCAGAGTGAGAAGAATAGAAACCAATCCTAAATGTCCTGCAGCCTCCTGATTATAGATGTGGTGCACAACACACCGATAATCAAGACTCTACTAGACACGGTCTGTAGACACTTTCCGATGACTAACTGCTCTGATACCACTTTTGTCACGACCCGATCCCGGGCCCGTGACTGGTGCCTTACCCCGGGCACCCTAGTGATACTACATCAGAGAAAAATCAGCGGAAATAAAAACTTAAACATGAAACAAGAGATATGATAATAAAACAGGACAACCAAAACGGTTGCCTTCTTGCATATATACAGAAATTGAACAGTTACATCATTTACAACCCTGCCCACAACAGTACTACAGACCTCTAAGAATGTAACAACAACTATTGTTATACCCCGTATTTCCAGAGTATGTACGTAAGGACGTACGTAGAAAAATTTGAACTTGTGATTTAGGCTTGGCCGAATTCTTTTTGTTCACAACACCCGATTAGAGTCGTTTTTCGAAACGCGTTTTCACGACTTTCGTAGGGAATTTCGGCTATGTCATTTTTAATTTTTATGGATTTTTCCGAGAGAAAACATTTTGGACCAACAAGAGGCGACACTTGTCACCCTCTCATTGGAACACCTTGGGCGGTAAAGGGGGTTGGCCGAATGGCCATTGTTTGGTCAAGGGGTTGGTAGGATATTTTGGTGGTAGATGGATAAGGTGCACTTGGCAAGATCTTGGCCCTACACTTGCCTTGCACTTGGCAAGATCTTGGCCATTGGTTGACCTTCACTTGGCCTATAAATACCACCCCCTTTGAATACTAATTCATCCACAAAATTGCCTAACTCTTTAAAGCTTCTTCCTCCCCTTAGTGTAGTGTCTTGCCGAGAGCCCTCTTCCCCTTGGCCGAGAGTTCCCTCAGTGGTAGGCCGAGGGTATACACCCTCCTTGGGTGCTACGTGGGGTACCCCCCCTAGCCTAGTTGTTTTCGTATAATACCCCCCCTCTGGGTAGAAATACTCTCAAAAGTATTGTTATAATGCCCAAATTACCGTAGCCGTATACCTGGTAGTATTCTAAGGTTAGACTTATCTGAAAGCCCGTAAATACTATTATACTTCCCTTCACCACAAACCGAAACCCTAAGGAAAATCTCCATAGTTAGTTGGAGTATTAAGTAGAAGTTGGTTAGAACTTCTAAGGGTTTTGGAGCGGCCTGAGCGCGCGGAGTAGGAGCTACACATTGCTCATGATCGACATTTAATCTCGGATAATTATGGGCTTATCGAGGTAAATATCTTGTCCCCCTATTGTAATTGGAAATTACATGTTGTTGATTATATAGTTGAAGTATACTATATATAGTACTGAACGTTGTTATCGGCAATGTCTTTTGACTTAAGCCTGAATAATAAGAAACCTTTTCGAAAGAAGAGTACTGAACTGTTTTTACATGGGATCAGACATGAGACTTGTGTAGCTTTTCTGTGAGGTAGAATTGTGCACGTCCGGATTAAACGTATAACCCCCCCCCCCTGGTTTGCTTGGTAGCCGGCCCCGATAGAGGAGGAGATTTACGTTGTTGCGGGGGGGGGAGGTGCTACCGAATTTTCTGTAGAATGTTCTACGATAAGATCTAGATGTTAATAAGCGCCTTGTGGCCTTATAGGTTGAATCTTGCGTGGCGCGATCTACTTGGCTTAAGGAGTAGTCGGCATTGAGGTACTTGGAGCGCTTTTGCTATTAGTCGATACTCGTCGCGAGGTATGTGAACCTCTTCATATCTCTTCTAGCATGATATGTGTGAACTATGTAGTACGGTAGACGATACGTGCTAAATGTATTTGATTGGTTTAAAACATAAAGTGTTATAACGGCTTTATGGGAAGTTGGTTATAATGACTTTATGTTGGTAAGAAAATACTTGTGGTTTTTAGAAGGTAATTGATTTGAACTATAACTGGCTTGTTATGTGTTAATAAAGAACTTGAAGTATTTCAAAAGATTTTTGAATCATTTCGAAAGAAGAAGTAATACTTGGTTTTTGAAAACTTAAGAGTTATACTAGCTTTATGGGAAGTTAGGTAATAACGGCTTAAGAATGTTTTACTGATTCGGAAATCAGAATGTGTATCGACAAACCACTGCAGCGTTAATAAAAGGAAATGTTTTAACAGATTAAGTATTATTAAAACCAGTAGAAACTTCCATCTGCATAGAAGCTAAGATGAGACAAAATGATATTTCCTAGATCATGGCTGCTGTAATAAGATTGTTATAAACAAGAATATCCTACTCACATATAAGGCTTATGTTTCTCAGATAGTTTAAAAGAGAGAATTATATTCTTAAATGAATAAGACTATGAACTACGAAAACCTTTCTAAAATAAGAAACGTGAACATTTGAAATTAGGCAAACTTGGACGTTTGGATAATAATGTTGTTACTTGATTTTACAAAGATAAGTGTTTTGATTCACTTCAAAAGATAATCACTCTATTTTCATATACTACGGGTATTGTGTGACTTTTGTGAAAGTAACGTATCTTTTAAAAAGTTAATGTATGAAGTACTTTGGGGATAGAAACCCGAACATGTTGACACATAGTAGAAAGTACCTTATGTGTGAATAACTTGATTGTATTGGTTTGTGATAGCCTTGTAATACCTTCGTGTTGATTTGATAAGTAATCATATTAGGATGCTACGTGTGTTAGTATTCTGTGATGTTTGTGTAAAGGGGATTTCGATTGTGCTTATGTTGTTTAAACGTTAAACCGTTATGTTGGTATTATACCACTCACCGTGTTCCGGGGTTAAGCCGCCCGACGCGGGTAGACTCGGTGATGCAGGACCATGATTCGAGAATACCTCACGCGGTCCCGGGGCCTATGCGAGCTACGAGTTCGTGTTAGTGCGACCTTTATGGTCACGCGCGGCCCATGTGCATGCGAATCGCGAGTCGGGGCGACGCCGGGAGTAGCTACCTCGATGCGGGTTATACCTCATGCGCCTATGAGATTGGCCTACGCGAGTCATGGGAGTTCGAGGCTAGACGCGCACATTTGATATTGCGGGCGAGCCGGCCTTTTGATCATGTGGCGGTGCAGACAGATATCATGATACGATTTATGACCTTGTTAGTACTGTGGGTGTTAGTAGTCGACTATGCCTTCGTACTTACCCTGTACTGTTTTATTTGGACACAGGTGGGGCCTGCTGTTCATGTGTATTCCTTGGTGCTTTATATATCATAGACTGCCGGCAGTGAGGAAGGTATTCCACGGGCATGATTGATATTGTGGGCGTGAGACCCATTGCTATATTGGAGTGATGACTTTGAGTGCTTGAGTCCCCGACTTGATATGATCGCTTATTTATTGTGAATCGTAGTTTGGTTATCATACATGTCTCACGCTTTATATAGACTACTATGATTTCATTTACTGATTTTTCGATTTCACATACTCTGCACTGTTATCGACCTCCTTCGGGGCTGCGTTCACGCCGCGAGTTGAGGTACACGATTGTTGATCCTCGCTCTTAGGGTCAGCGTTCGTTGGGAAAGCTCCGCTTCTCGGAGGCTTATCTTGTATAGTCCCCTTTGTTGTAGGTGCTTACATTCGTGGTATGGCGGGCCCCGTCCGTTGTTGTCATATCATTCGTAGAGGTCTGTAGTACTGTTGTGGGCAGGGTTTGTAAAAGGATTAAACTATTCATTTGGAAAGAGTTGTTATTTATATATACTGACGGTAATCGTTTTTTGTTAGCCTGTCTTCTTATTTCACTGTCTTCTTACATTGATTTCATGTATGTGTTTTATGTTCCACTGATTACTCTGATGTTGTATCACTAGGGTGCCCGGTAAGGCACGACCACGCCCGGTTCGGTCGTGACAAAAGTGGTATCGAGCGATTAATCCTCGGAAAGTGTCTACGCACCGTATTCAGTGAAGTCTTGATTATCGGTGTGTTGTGCACCACACCAATGATCAGGAGGCTATAGGATATTTAGGATTGGTTTCTATTCTTCTCACTCTGAGATCGTGCCTTAGAGCTGTGTTGTAAGTTGGACCCTCTAACGTATTTCTTTCCCTTACCGTTATGCCTCCGCGTAGGGCAACCCGAGCCCAGGAGGGCAAGGCAGCCGAGGGAGCTGCGAGTAGAGTACAGAGGGTTACGTGGGCACAGGCCCAATTATCACCTTGGGTGCTTCATTCGGGAGTTTTGCGACGCCACTAGCCCCAAAGAGAGTTTAGCACGGCGCAGCCTCATCGCGCCATGATATTTGAACCTTCGCCCACGATCGGAACAGAATATAGATTTCAAGGCGACCACATTAACTATGGATTTGACTACCGAGAGTATACCACGTATCGCGAGTCTTGATGAATATCAACGCGAAGGTTGTGCAAAAGTAAGTTCTTGATAGGCTTGAGCATGGCACGTATGCGGGCTTATGCGCGGCCGAGAAACGTAGAGATCGACGGTTAACGGCGGCGAAGAGGCCGAGCAGCAAGGCCCATTGGTAACATTCGAGGCGAGTCGCCTCACCACAGATCGATTATGCGCATCCACCGGTCTGAAAGGTCCTCCGCGTGGTTCGTGACATTCGGGGTATGCAGGAGTTGGTCAGAGCTCCAGAGCTTCCGGTTCACAGTCACACGAAGGTTCCAGCCATCTGGATTCAGTTTTTCTCAGTGTTCACAGTGTGGCAGGCGTCATCTCAGGGAATGTCGTCTTTTAGTTGGTACTTGTTGTACCTATGACCGTCAGGGTCTGATGTCGAAAGAGTGTCCTGCGGGAGGACTTAGCCTTCAGATCGGTGGGTAGTTCGTCATCTTCCTTAGCTATGCGCCTACAGGCGAGTTTGATTAGAACGACTAAGGAGTAAAGAAAGAGATTCAGTATATCTTTAACCTCGAGGGTTTAGTATGTGTGATAAGGTGAGTATACCTTAAGTGTTATATTCTGATAGCATTGTGTAAATGGTGATTAGAAATCTTGGTTAGTTAACCAAGTAAGATTTGGGGGATAGAGAAAGTGTGAGCCTTAGAGTGTTATACGTAGAGACCTTAGAGGTAAGGCCATCTCGAGTAAAAGATGTATTGTTTATGTTTGACCCTTATAGGAGTGCATAGTGCACGTGAGTTATGTTTGTGGGATTAGTCCCTGAGTAGTGTGGAATGAAAGAGGGTAGTTGAGCTAAGAAGACCGCTAGGTTTTCGTAACGTGATTAGTGAGAGTTTTCCTTCAGGGAGCTAGCGTTTTGCGCGTTGCCGGGTCGGGTTGAGGCCACGTTGCGGGTCAACCCGCGGCATGTATGGTGGTGGTCCCGCCTTGTGGTAGGGTCACGAGGGTGTTAGGCCCGAGTTTAGTTAACCAACGTACGATTTCATGGATGCATTCGACCAGTAGTTGGGCCGAGGAGGTCAGCCGTGTTGTCTTCTAGCAAAGACCGTTTACTCGGCAGAGGGTTATGCGAGATGATATATCAGAAAGGTTGTAAGGCTGCACGAGGTGCCTACCTTCACCTTATGTCAGGCAGTGGAGCCCAGGTTGCGGCTGTTTCTTTTCTGGAGGTTTTACCAGGCAAGGTTAGGAACTCAAGTAAGTCTCAGAATCACATTCGCCCTCGGGCCAGTGTTTGGATTTCAGGGATAGTTGCGAGAATTGTTGTCTCCTGTTGAAGGAGTGTTTAAGCTACCATTTCAGTGTTCGGATGTCGCCTTATGAAGCCTTGTAGGGGGCGGATGTGTGAGTCGCCGGTCGATTGGTTCGATGTTGGCAGGATTCAGATAGTTGGTTCAGGCTTGTTCCACAGATCGTGGATAGAGTAAAGCTTGCCTAGAAGAGGTTCGCGGCTGCAGAAATCGCGGATAATCGCGACGACGCCAGAGTTCAGGTTGACGGTCGGTCTTCTTGAAAGTACCACCCCGGGTTGGGTGTGACGAGTTTTGGAATACAGAGGGAACTTAGCCCGAGTTACTTTGGGCCTTTGAGTTCATGTGAAGAATAGGCCAGGTTGCCTATATGTTAGCATTTGCCGTCCGACTTAGGAGGCAGTGCGTCCAGTCTTTCGTGTTATGTTCGAGAAGGAAATCGGAGATCCATCGAGTATTCGACTAATGATGACCAAGTTGAAGATGATTGTTATACCGTAGTTCCGTGGTATGTATGTGAGGACGCACGTGCGAGAATACATGTAAATTTTGGAAAGAAAGGAAGATGTGATTTTTCGACGGAAAAGTTAGGTTTTGTGAAGAAAAGGTTCGTTAATGGGAATTGGATTCCCGATTTGGTATTTGGACTTCTTGGATTATATTAGAATTTTGAGGTTTTATTTTTGAGAAATGGTCACGTGGGACCCACGGAGAAATTTACGGTTTTGGGCCCGCTTTGTTTTTGAGATTTCGTATTTTGGATATTTTCTAAGACGAAATATTTTGACGAGTCGGGGCGACACGTGTCACCCCACGTGGCACCTTGGCGAATGGTGGACAAGTGGCTAGCCACTTGTCCCTGGCCGAATGGGTTGACAAGTGGCAAGCCACTTGGCCCTTGTTCGTTTGGCCATGGTGTGGTGGGACCCACACACACATGGCCCAATCTTGACCCTACACTTATATTGATCTTGGCCTTGGTTCTTCTATAAATACCCTTGGCAAGAGTAAAATCATCCTCACTTGAAAGCTTTCCAAAGCAAATGTTTTCCTCCCTTTGTGTAGATTTCGTCCCCCTCCCCTCTTGTGTAGAAAATACTTGGTGTATTGTTGTATAATCCCAAATACCTTGGCCTAGTATCCCTAGTAGTATTCCAAAGTTATTTCAATACTAGGACCCGGAAATACTACTTTATTAGATAGTAAAACGAAACCCTAGGAAAATCTTCCTAGCTTGGTGGAAGTATTTAGAAGTTGTTTAGAAACTTCTAAGGGTCGCTGAGCGGGTTCGAGCGTAAGGATTGGAGCTAAACGTTGCTCAGGATCGACTTATAACTTGGATAATTTTTGGGCTTATCGAGGTAATGATCTATGTCCCCCTATTGTAATTGGATATTACATGTTGTAGTAGTTATACTTGAGTATATTATATTGGAAGGATGATTATAAAGGATTGAACGGTATTTACATTGGATCGCATTTACGAGACTTGTGTAAGTATTATTGTGAAGATATTTGAACACGTCAGGTTAGGCGTGTAATCCTCGGGAGTTGTTGGCACAGTAGCGGCCCGGTTAGGAGGAGATTTATGTGAGAGCGGGGAGGTGTCCAAATTTACGTAGAATAAGGAATCTTGTGTTTAGAATATTCTACGAGAGTGCTAGAAGTTGATTTATATATTGTGGTTGTTATAGGTGGATCTTTCACGCGGCATACTTGACTTGGCTTGTGGTTTAAGCTAAAGGTATGTGATTCTTCCTATACTCTTGAGCATGATTGTTGTGAACTATATAGTACGGTAGACGACGTGTGAAACGATTTTTGTTTGTTTTAAAACATAAAGTGTTATAATGGCTTTATGGGAAGTTAGTTATAACGACTTTATGAAGATAAAAGAAAGATTTGGTTTTGACAAGAAACGACTTGATTTTGAAAGTTAAGAGACTTGATCTTGAAAGATAAGAGACTTGACTTATAACGACTTGTTTCTAAAAGGAGAAGTAACTTGATTTAAGTATAGGTTACTTGTTTTGAAAAGAGTAAGTTAATTGGGTTTTAAAAGAGTATACTTGATGTTGTTCTAAAAGGAAAGCACTTGGTTTATAAAGTATAGAGTACTTGATTTTAAAAGCCTTGTAAAGATTTTTACGAAGGTGAAGTAATTTGGTTTTAAAAGTAAACGTGTTTTCTTTATATACTACAAGTATTAGTATCACGTGGCTTTTACATAGAAAGAGGTCTTTTGAAAGAAGGAAAGTATGTAGTATTTTGGGTTTGAAACCGGATTGTTGATTAAAATGAATGTATGTTAAACTTGCCTATGCTTGTTGTGATAGTCTTTGATGTGCAAGTGTTTTGTTGATGTACTGCCGTGACTCTCTGGGAGGGCCGACTATCTGATTGATTGATCGACATACCGGCGTTGGGTGGTCCACGAGTACGCGTCCACTTTGAGTATCGATCGTTGTTTCGCATCGCCGCGTGACTCTGGAGGGCCGGCTATCTGATTTATTTTCCTTTGGACATGCTGACGTGATGGATGTTCCACGGGCATGCGTCCAGTAGGATGGTTTCATGGCCATGACTTCCGAGGTAAGATGCCGGGGCATGCGGTCATTGTGAGGTTCAGACTGTTAGTCCATGGACCGCTAATCCATGAAGCTTGCCGCGCGACGGCGATCACGGGCTTGGTTTGTACGTGTGGTTCGAGCACACTTTAGATACTTGTTCGGTCATTTTCTCGCACCGTAGCCTCGGTAGATAGCTTAAGATACTTGCCTCGGCCATATCTTGTGAGACGGAGGCTATTGCACGTTAGCTTAAGATACTTGCCTCGCCGATTCGTGGCTAGCTTTGGATCGGTAGTTGGCTTCCGTACCTTGCGTGATGGGATATGACTAGCTTTTGACCGTAGTTGGCTATTCTACTCGCCCGTCGGTTTTGATGACGCAGGATCTAGTGTTCGAGTTCACATACGGGTGTTGTTTTACATCGTATCATGCCAGCGATGAGAATGAGTTCCACGGGCATGAGTGGTATTATGGGCGTGAGACCCATAATTATGTGTGAGTGATTATTCTGGGGATATGCGTCCCTTACTTGACATAACTGTTTACTTATTGCGAAATGGTTTTATAAAATGATGAAATGTGATTTCATTACGCATTTTCGCCATACTTGGTACTGCCAGATCGACCTCTGCCGGCTGCGTTCACGCCGCAGGTAGAGTACACCAGTTGGTTGATCTCGCCATAGGATCGCATTCATTGAAGCTCCGTTCCTCGAGGCTTATCTTTAGTATAGTCCCTGTCATTGTAGGTACTTGTACATTCGGGGTATGGCGGGCCCCGTCCGTCATAGTTGTTGTATATCTTAAGTCAGAGCACTGTAAGTGTGGCGGGGTTTGTAAAAGGATAATTGTTCGGTTTTATGTATATATACTGAAGGCAACGGTTGGGTTGGCTGTTTATTTATTTATGTCTCTCATTTCATGTGTAAAGTTTTATTTCCACGGTTTTCTCGATGTTGTATCACTAGGGTGCGGGGTAAGGCACGATGACGGCGTTTCGGGCGTCACAATGATAACTCGAGTTTTGAATCGGGCGATGTCGAAATGTGGTAAGAGTTCGAATGCACGACATCTTGATGATCGCGACGCAGCCGGCACTTTGTTGGGTCGCCGAGTGACACTAGAACCTCGCGCAAAGTGACAAAAGTGGTATGCTTTATGATGTTAGAGGTGCTTCCGTGGACTTGGATGCAAGCATTTTCTTGCGATTGTTTGGTGGCCATGGCGATGTGTTTGTCCTCGTAAGTATAGTAGTGAAGACTATACTGGCGCGCGTTTGTTTTGAGACTTAGAAGGAACATTCGGGACGAATGTTTCTAAGGAGGGGAGAATGTTATACCCCGTATTTCCAGAGTATGTACGTAAGGACGTACGTAGAAAAATTTGAACTTGTGATTTAGGCTTGGCCGAATTCTTTTTGTTCACAACACCCGATTAGAGTCGTTTTCGACGAAACGTTTTCACAGCTTTCGTAGGGGAATTTCCGGCTATGTCATTTTTAATTTTTACGGATTTTTCCGAGAGACGAAACATTTTGGATCAACAAGAGGCGACACTTGTCACCCTCTCATCGAACACCTTAGGCGGTAAAGGGGTTGGCGAATGGCCATTGTTTGGTCGAGGGTTGGTAGGATATTTTGGTGGTAGATGGATAAGGTGCACTTGGCAAGATCTTGCCCTACACTTGCCTTGCACTTGGCAAGATCTTGGCCATTGGTTGGCCTTCACTTGACCTATAAATACCCACCCTCAAGACTAATTCATCCACAAAATTGCCTAAGTCTTGAAAGCTTCTTCCTCCCCTTAGTGTAGTGTCTTGGCGAGAGCCCTCTTCCCCTGGCCGAGTTCCCCAGCTGGTAGGCCGAGAGGGTATACACCCCCTCTCGGGTGCTAGTGGTACCCCTAGCCTAGTTGTTTCGTATAATAACCCCTCTTGGTAGAAATACTCTCAAAAGTATTGTTATAATGCCCAAATTACCTTAGCCAGTATACCTTGTAGTATTCTAAGGTTATACTTATCTAAAAGCCCGTAAATACTATTATACTTCCCTTCACCACAAAACCGAAACCCTAAGGAAAATCTCCATAGTTAGTTGGAGTATTAAGTAGAAGTTGGTTAGAACTTCTAAGGGTTGTTTGGAGCGGGCCTGAGCGCACGGAGTAGAGCTAAACCTTGCTCAGATCGACATTTAAACTCGGATAATTATGGGCTTATCGAGGTAAATATCTTGTCCCTATTGTAATTGAAAATTACATGTTGTTGATTATATAGTTGAAGTATACTATATATAGTACTGAACGTTGTTATCGGCAATGTCTTTTGACTTAAGCCTGAATAATAAGAAACCTTTTCGAAAGAAGAGTACTGAATCGTTTTTACATGGATCAGACATGAGACTTGTGTAGCTTTTACGTGAGGTAGAATTGTGCACGTCCGGATTAAACGTATAACCCCTGGTTGGCTTGGTAGCGGCCGATAGAGAGGAGATTTACGCTGCATGGGGGAGTCTTGCCGAATTTTCTGTAGAATGTTCTACGATAAGATCTAGATGTTAATAAGCACCTTGTGGCCTTATAGGTTGAAGTACTGCGTGTGGCGCGATCTACTTGGCTTAAGGAGTAGCCGACGGCTTGAGGTACTTGGAGCGTTTTGCTATTAGTCGATACTCGTCGCGAGGTATGTGAACCTCTTCCTATCTCTTCTAGCATGATATGTGTGAACTATGTAGTACGGTAGACGTACACGTGCTAAATGTATTTGATTGGTTTAAAACATAAAGTGTTATAACGGCTTTATGGGAAGTTGGTTATAACAGCTTTATGTTGGTAAGAAAATACTTGTGGTTTTTAGAAGGTAACTGATTTGAACTATAACTGGCTTGTTATGTGTTAATAGAGAACTTGAAGTATTTCAAAAGATTTTTGAATCATTTGAAAGAAGAAGTAATACTTGGTTTTGAAAACTTAAGAGTTATACTAGCTTTATGGGAAGTTAGGTAATAACGGCTTAAGAATGTTTCTTGATTCGAAATCGAATGTGTATCGACAAACCATCAGCGTTAATAAAAGGAAATGTTTTAACATTAAGTATTATTAAAACCAAAGAGAAACTTCCATCTGCATAGAAGCTAAGATGAGACAAAATGATATTTCCTAGATCATGGTCATTGTAATAAGATTGTTATAAACAAGAATATCCTACTCACATATAAGGCTTATGTTTCTCGGATAGTTTAAAAGAGAGAATTATATTCTTAAATGAATAAGACTATGAACTACGAAACCTTTCTAAAATAAGAAACGTGAACATTTGAAATTAGGCAAACTTGACGTTTGGATAATAATGTTGTTACTTGATTTTACAAAGATAAGTGTTTTGATTCACTTCAAAAGATAATCACTCTATTTTCATATACTACGTATTGTGTGACTTTTGTGAAAGTAACGTATCTTTTAAAAGTTAATGTATGAAGTACTTTGGGGATAGAAACCCGAACATGTTGACACATAGTAGAAAGTACCTTATGTGAATAACTTGATTGTATTGGTTTGTGATAGCCTTGTAATACCTTCGTGTTGATTTGATAAGTAATCATATTAGGATGCTACGTGTTAGTATTCGTGATGTTTGTGTAAAGGGCTTTCCTCGATTGTGCTTATGTTGTTTAAACGTTAAACCGTTATGTTGGTATTATACCACTCACCGTGTTTCCGGGGTTAAGCTGCCTCCGACGCGGGTAGACTCGGTGATGCAGGACCATGATTCGAGAATACCTCACGCGGGTCCCGGGGCCTATGCGCGAGCTACGAGAGTTCCGTTAGTGTGCGGCCTTTATGGTCATGCGGTCATGTGGCCATGCGATCGCGAGTCCGTGACGATGCCGGAGTAGCTACCTCGATGCGGGGTTATACCTCACGCGGGCCTATGAGATTGGCCTATGCGGAGTCGCGGGAGTTCTGGGCTAGACGCGCATTTGATATTGCGGGCGAGCGACCAGCTTTGATCATGTGGCGGTCTAGACAGATATCATGATACAGTTTATGACCTTGTTAGTAGGTGTTAGTAGTCGACTATGCCTTCGCATTTACCCTGCATCGCTTTATTTGGACACAGTGGGACTCGCTGTTCATGTATTCCTTGGTGCTTTATATATCATAGATCACGGCAGTGGTGAGGAAGGTATTCCACGCATGATTGATATTGTGGGCGTGAGACCCATTGCTATATCGGAGTGATGACTTTGAGGCGTGAGTCACGACTTGATATGATCGCTATTTATTGTGAATCGTAGTTTGGTTATCATACATGTCTCCCGCTTTATATAGACTACTATGATTTCATTTACGATTTTTCGCTTTTACATACTCGGTACTTGTTGCATCGACTCCTTCGGGGCTGCGTTCATGCCGCAGTTGAGGTACACGATTGTTGATCCTCGCTCTTAGGGTCACGTCAGCGTTGGGAAAGCTCCGCTTCTCCGAGGCTTATTCGTATAGTCCTCGTTGTTGTAGGTGCTTACATTCGTGGGGTATGACGGCCCTGTCCCGTCGTTGTTGTCATATCATTCGTAGAGGTCCGTAGAGTACTGTAGGCGTGGTTTGTAAAAGGATTAAACTGCTCATTTGGAAAGAGTTGTTATTTATATATACCGATGTGAATCGTTTTTGGTTAGCCTGCTTTCTTATTTCACCGTTTTCTTACATTGATTTCATGTATGTGTTTTATGTTCACTGATTACTCGATGTTGTATCACTAGGTGCCCGGTAGGCACGACCACGCCCGGTTCGGTCGTGATAACTATGACGACAGGCTCCCGCCATACCCGAATGTCCAAGAACCTACAACTCGTGGAAACATACCAAAAGATAAGCCTCGAGAAACGGAGCTTCCTAATACGCTGAATTGTGATCCTATGGCGAGATCAACAACCGACGTACTTCTACCGCGGCATGAACGCAGCCCCGGGCGAGGTCAAGATAACAGTACCAAGTATGTGAAACTGAAAATACAGTCAATGAAATCATAGTAGTCTATATAAAACATGAGACATATATGATAACCAAACTACGATATAATATGTAAGCAAATACGCCAAGTCGTGGACTCACGCCTCACAACCATCACTCAAATATAACTGGGTCTCATGCCCGCAACATCAATCATGCCCGTGGAACACCTTCCTCATCGCGGCATTCACGCTAACCACACCAAGGAGTACACATGAACACCGTGTCCCACTGTGTCCTAAAACCGCACGGGCAAGTACGGCTAACTACCGATACCAAAGTCGCATCATCAACTGACCGGGGCAAGTACGAAAGCCAACTACCAGATACCAAAGCCGTACCAACAAATCTATATAACCATACCACGAAGCTGACCCAGGGCAAGTACGAAAGCCAACTACCAGATACCACCTGCGCCACGTAGTTGGTCGAGGCAAGTACGAAGACTAACTACGGATACCAAGCCGGAATCACGAGACTTCACACAAACCGAACGGCAAGTACGAAGGCAAACTACGGATACTAAGCCGAATCAGCCGCGACTTCGGGGCAAGTACGAGAGCCAACTACCAGATACCAATCCGAATCAGTAAAACCTCATGGAGAGCTAGTCCATGGAATAATAATCGCAGCGTGCACTGCGGAATGCTCCACACCGCCAAGACGCCCAAGTAAGATCATAACAAATCAGCCGCCCTCCATCGAGACGCGGTGGTATAGAAATACAATACTAGCACGACAAGGTTATCACACGCAAACATAGGCAAGTTACACACAACTCAAGGTACTTTCATTTTATGCCAAAGTCCAGGTTTTAACCCCAAAGTACTACGTACGTTAAATTCTTTTTAAAAGATCCATTTCTTTTACAAAGGTCACCCGATGCCCGTATTATAAAAATAGAGTGACTAACATTTTTAAGTAAACCAAAACAACTTCCATACTTTCCTTTTTAAACCAAATTAAGACAAAACAATGTCTTTCTTTAAACCAAAACTCTTCAATTCCTCAAGTCTCTTTTCTTTTAGAAATCAAGTTCCTTACTTTGGAAATTTAAGAAAATTAATGCTTGTTTAATATGATTCTTATTAAAGCAGCCATGATCTAGGAAATGTAATACAGTTTTGTCTTATCTTAGCTTCTATGCAGATGGAGGTTTCTCGGTTTTAATAGTAATTAATCACCAATACATTTTCCTTTAATAACGATGCAGTGGTTTGTTCGATACTTATTCTCATTTCCGAAATCAATAAAATATTATTCCTTTTAAAACCCAAGTACCCATTTCTCATAAAAGCGGTTTCACAACTGTTTAACACAACCCAAGTCCTTATTATTTCACATCAAGTCTTTTATCTTTTAAAAACCACAAACTATTTCTTTGCCCACATAAAGTTGTTATAACCAACTTCCCATAAAGCCGTTATAACACTTTATGTTTTAAACCAACCAAATTCATTTAACACATGTACGCTCACCGTACATAGTTCACAACATATCATGCTAGAAAAGATAGGAAGAGGTTCACATACCTCGCGACGATTATCGACAATTAGCAAAATGCTCCAAGTACTACAACCTTGCTAGCCTTTTCCACCCTTCAAGTAGAATACGCTACTCGTAGTACTTCCACCTATAATGGCCATAAAACGCCTATTAACTTCTAGCTCTCTTCGTAGAATATTCTAAATACAAGATTCCTTATTCTACAGAAATTTTGGCAGCACCTCCCCCCCTGCAACCTCATAAAATCTCCTCCTCTACTCAGGCCCGCTACCAGGCCAACAACTCCCAGGGGATTACACGTCTAACCGGACGTGTTCAATTCTACTTCACAGGAATACTACAAGTCTACTGTAAATACAGTCCTATGTAATTACAGTTCAATTCTCTTCTTTAATATCCATTCTATATATAGTATACTCAGCTATACATTACTACAACATGTAATTTCCAATTACAATAGGGGGATAAAGATCATTACCTCGATAAGCCCAAAATTATCCAAGATTATATGTCGATCCTGAGCAACGTTTAGCTCCTACTCAGTACGCTCCAAACCGCACCAAGCAACCCTTAGAAGTTTCTAATAACTTCTCTTAAACACTTCAACTCCAAAAAGTGAAGTACACTTAGGCTAAACTTGTGGCAACTCTCGGCCAAGGGGGTGTATTTAGGCTAAGGGTGTGAAATCTTTTCTAACCTTTGGTTACTAATCTTCCTAATACACTAAGGAATAACACTTAAGGCTTTAAGAATTTTTGGACAAAGTTTGGTTAAGGGAGAGGGGTGTGGGACGAGAACTTTATTAAAGGGAGGGAGTATTTTTGCCTTGGAATTTCTCAAGTGTGGATGAAGATGTTACACCCCGTAATTACAGGACATGTTTTAAGAACGTAAGTAAGAACTCACAAGTGTTAAGATTTGAGACTTGTAAAATTTATCGAAAATATGAAATTGTCGGAAAATGTATTATTATGACGAATGGGAGGGCGACACGTGTCACCACCCCTTTACTAATGCCTTGAACGATTTGTAGCAAGGGCTAAAGGGTCATTGGACCTTTGTTGCAAGACAAGTCTTGCAACTTGAAGCTTGATAATCTTGACTAAAGTTAAAAGGACCCACAATGGTCTTGATATTTAATAAGACTACATCTAAACCACCCATTTGTTTATATCATGACCCTACATTGTGCTATATATTACTACTAGTAGATAGAGAGCTTAACACTTAGCTAAATTTCACAAAAAATTGAAGAACATTGAGCCATTGCTCTCGGGTTCAAGCACAAGAAAAAGGAAAAAAAAAATTCCTTGTCCATTTAGCTCCACACTTTAAACCTAGGTTCTTATGTGTATTGTAAACATATCTCAATAGAAAAATCTTGGAAAAAGATAGTTTACGGGTTAGTCGCAAAACGAAAACCTAGTTGTCTTTCTAGGTTTTGTTTGGAGATTTGAAGGATATTTGTTGGTGTTGTTCTAAGGGTCTCAACAAGCGGATTGAAGTGTCTTGGGGAGGCTCTAAACTACTAAGGAGAGACTTCGTATTGGAGTTGGATTAAGTTTCATTGAGGTATAATCTTGTCTTTTATAGGTGTTACAAGATTATATAGTTATATTGTTGTTGTTAGCTTTACTTGTGGCTAGCATGAAGTTGATATGTTGAAGTTTATAAGTATTATGGATTGCTTGTAGCTTAAATCTGAAATGTTAAACAAGCCACTTGAAGATTGGATTACTAATTGGTCGTTTTTTTAGAAATCGTCGCATGTCACTTATTTGAAGATTTTGGTAGTTATAATCAAATGCGACTTGATATCATGTTATGCTACCAATTTGGATTGAAATGGAAATTGGATAAGAATTGGTATTGTTGTATTCATTATGGTAAAAATTGACTAGTAGTTGTATTAGTTTGTTATCGTTTGTGGGCGGAATTTTACACGTCTAGTAGGCGTGTAATCCCCTATTGATTAATTTCTTTGTTTGTGCCTTAAATGTGGCGTGTTTGGTTATTGTATTCGGCCTTGAAAAAGGTGGCAAAGTTAGTAAAAACAAAGGAGGTGCTGTCCGATTTTCCGTAGAATTTAGCGACTTGACACTTATAATATTCTACGTTTGAAGTAAGGCTTTAATAGGCGTGTTGTGAATATTATAGGTTGACATACTACGGGCGGGACTTTGTACTTGGCAAGTGGTTTGACCCGACGAGGTATGTAGAACTTTTCCTATCCTTTGAGCATGACTAGTTGCACGTATATAGTACGGTAGACGTACAAGATCTTTATATCCTCTACTAGTTTATTGAATAGCCAAGTTGGGTGAGTTAGTAGATTAACTCACTTCTTGGAAGTATTAAGGATGTCTAATGTTTTATTAAAGTTAAGGGACTTGAAGAGTTTTAAAGTATGTGATACTTGTTCCGTTTTAAATGTATAAGTCCCTTGGATAGGAAATTGTACTTGACTAAGGTATAAAGTGAATATAACGACTTTATGGGGAGTTGGTTATATTGGCTTTATGGAAAGATAAATGGCTTGATTTAATGGAATGCAATTCGATTTTAAGGCATCAAATTGCCTAAGGTTTTATAAGAAAAGGAGTCACTTGATTTAGAAACCTAACTTTATTTCTAACGGTGTCGTGACTTGCCTTGAAATGTAATTTGGACTTGATACTAGGATTAATAGTATCATGGAAATTTTCTACTAAAAAGAGTCATTTGTTTTAAAGAATTGAAGTACGTAGTACTTTGGGTTAAATTCCCGGATTTTTTATAAAAGACATGCTAGTGCCTTAGGTATTACTAAAATGAGAGTGTAGATGAATAAGACTAATAAGAAGTTAGGGGGATTTCTAACTTGCTTATTTATTGTATGATGGCCGGTTGAGATAGGGTAAGAGTATAAGTGAGGGGTAAACCCCCAAGAAGTTATACCACCTTCTCCAGGATAAGAGTATAAATGAGGGGTAAACCCCCAAGACGTTATACCACCTGTTTTATTACCTTCTTCAGGGTAAGAGTATAAATGAGGGGCAAACCCCCAAGACGTTATACCACCTGCTTCAGGGTAAGAGTATAAATGAGGGGTAAGAACCCTAAGACGTTATACCACCTGTTTCTATGGGTTCGCTACCCATGATTTGTTCGGGAGTCTCCTATTGTGATGTTAGACGCTTTCCTTAATTTACTCTCATTGTTAGTAAGGCAATCGCATCGTAATTTTGTTATCATACATGTCTCCGGCTTTGTTTTAAACTTATGTTGTAATTACAGTACTTTCCAGTTTTACATACTTAGTACATAATGTGTACTGACCCCCTTCCTCGGGGGCTGCGTTCATGCCGCATGAAAGGGTAAGCAGGTGGTGGATCCACATTCTTAGGATCACTTATCAGACGTCAGAAGCTCCATTTATCCGGAGGCTTGTCTCATTTTGGTACAGTCTTTTCCCTGGTGTTGTAGATTTATGTACATTCAGGGGTATGGCGGGGCCCTGTCCCGCCACAGTTATTATTCCTAGAGGTATGTATTCACATATGTGGTTGGGCTGTAAGAACTGATTGTACAGTTGTACTTTTGAGTAAGTTTATATTATGGAAGGCGGCCTTATCGGCTAGCCTGTGATGTTATTGTTTTCACATGTGTTTATGTTGTGTATGTTCCGCTGTTATTCTCTGATGTATACTCAACAGTGGTGCCTGTGTAGGGCACTCACCGCGACCGGTGGTCGTGATGAAGAAGTCTTGCAACTTAAGGGGGTATTTATAGGACACTCAAGGGCCAAGATTAAAACATGTGTAAGGTGTAGATTTGGTTGCTTGTGCAAGTGAAGTCTTCCACCAAGTGTCCACCACAACTTTGGGACATATGTGTTATACCCCGTATTTCCAGAGTATGTACGTAAGGACGTACGTAGAAAATTTGAAACTTGAGAAAGTGGCTTGGCCGAATTTTATTTGTGCACAACACCCGGTTAGAGTCGTTTTTCGACGAAACGTTTTCACAGCTTTAGTAGGGGAAATTACGGCTATGACATTTCTAATTTTTTCGGATTTTTACGAGAGACGAAACATTTTGGACCAACAAGAGGGCGACACTTGTCACCCTCTAATTGGTGGGAGTGGGCGGTAGTGTAGTGGACGAATTGGCCTTGTTGGTCAAGGGGAGTTGGTAGGATATTTTGTGTGTTAGTTGGTCAAGGACACTTGGGTGAATCTTGGCCTTACACTTGTGTAGCACTTGGCTCAATCTTGGCCATTGGTTGGCCTTCACTTGGCCTATAAATACCCATCCCTTTGAAGACTTATTCATCCATTCCTAAATAATCCTAAGTGTAAAATCCCTCCCTCTCCCCTCTTGTTGACTCTCGTCCAAGAGCCCCTCTCCCCCTTTGAAAGGCCCCCTTGGCCGAGAGCCCTCTACCCCCCCCTCCTAGTAGTGTGGCCGTGGGGTACCCCCCCCCTAGCCTAGTTGCTTTCGTATAATACCCCCCCTCTCTTGGTAGAAATACTCTCAAAAGTATTGTTATAAAGCCCAAATTACCTTAGCCGTATACCTTGTTGTATTCTAAGGTTATACCTATACGAAAAGCCCAGAAATACTATTATACTTCCCGTCTGTCAAAACCGAAACCCTAGGAAAATCTCCATAGTCCGTTGGAGTATTGTGTAGAAGTTGGTTAGAACTTCTAAGGGTGGTTTAGAGCGGTCGAGCGCCTGAGTCGAGCTAAACGATTGCCCAGATCGACTTTATACTTGGATAATTATGGGCTTATCGAGGTAAATATCTTGTCCCTCTATTGTATTTGGAAATTTCATATTGTTAGAATATATAGTTGAAGTATACTATATATAGTACTGAACGTAGTTATCGGCAATGTCTTTTGACTTAAGCCTGAATTTAAAGAAGAATACTGAATCAGAATTACATAGGCTGTATTACATGAGACTTGTGTAGTAGTACCGTGGAGTAGAATTGTACCCGTTAGGGTTAGACGATAACCCCCGGTTGGCTTGGTAGCCGCCTCGTTAGAGGAGATTTACGCCATGGTGCGCTACAATTTTCGTAGAATGTACTACGAGGATCTAAATGATAATAAGCGCCTTGTGGCCTTATAGGTCAAGTACTACGTGTGGCGCGATCTACTTGGCTTACGAGTAGCCGACGTTTGGAAGTACTTGGAGCGCTTTTGCTATTAGTCGATACTCGCCGCGAGGTATGTGAACCTCTTCCTATATCTTCTAGCATGATATGTGTGAACTATGTAGTACGGTAGACGCATACGTGCTAAATGTATTTGATTGGTATAAAACATAAAGTGTTATAACGGCTTTATGGGAAGTTGGTTATAACAACTTTATGTTGGTAAGAAAATACACGTGGTTTTTAAAAGGTAAATCGATTAGAACTATAATCGCTTGTTATGTGTTAATAAAGAACGTGAAGTATTTCAAAAAATTTTTGAATCATTTTGAAAGAAGTAATATTTGGTTTTGAAAACTTAAGAGTTATACTAGCTTTATGGGAAGTTAGGTATAACGGCTTAAGAATGTTTTACCGATTTCGAAATCGTAATGTGTATCGACAAACCATCGCAAATACATTAAAAGGAAATGTTTTGAATAATTAAGTATTATTAAAACCAAGAGAAACTTCCATCCGCATGAAGCTAAGATGAGACAAAATGATATTTCCTAGATCATGGTCATGTAATAAGATTGTTATAAACAAGAATATCCTACTCACATATAAGACTTATGTTTCTCGATTGTTTAAAAGAGAATTATATTCTTAAATGAATAAGACTATGAACTACTAACCTTTCTAAGATAAGAAACGTGAACATTTGAAATTAGGAAAACTTGAACGCTTGGAAAATAATGTGTAACATGATTTTACAAAGGTAAGTATTTTTATTTACTTAAAAGGACAGACACTCTATTTTTATACTACGGCTATTGTCTGACTTATGTGAAAGCAACGGATCTTTTAAAGGATTTAATGTGAAGTACTTTAGGGATAGATACGAACTTGTTAGCATAAAGTACCTTGTGTGAATAACTTGATTGTGTTGGTTTGAGATAGCCTTGTAAATACTTTCTTGTTGATGTGATAAGTAAACAT
The DNA here is from genome assembly GCA_029844215.1 of Przewalskia tangutica. Classification (NCBI taxonomy): domain Eukaryota; kingdom Viridiplantae; phylum Streptophyta; class Magnoliopsida; order Solanales; family Solanaceae; genus Przewalskia; species Przewalskia tangutica. The sequence continues at coordinate 76,856,220 of CM056727.1, forward strand.
GTTTGGTTTCTACGTGTGTTTGTATCTTTTATGATCTTGTTTCAAGTGTGTCATTCTTGTTGGGGTTACTTTGTTTTACTTTAAGCAATTTTTCTATTATTGTATGACTTACCAATTTGAATTATTATACAGTGGGCTTGCCACCCTGACGCGGTCTATACGGCCTATGCGGTCCTTGTGACTACGCGGAGTGCAGTAGCTCCGGATTGATCATTCCGGTGTTTAGCCCGACGCGGGATTCTATGCGCGTCCGGCTGAGACTATGCGGTCTTTTGAGACTACGCGGTCGCGGAGCCTGCGCGGATATCGGGGTTAAGCCGCCTCGACGCGGGTATACCTCAGCGTCCGAGACCATGATTCGAGGAATACCTCACGCGGGTCCGTGTGGGACCCATGCGAGTCGCGAGAGTTCCAGGATAGACGTGCACATTGATATTGTGGGCGAGTGGCCGCCTTCGACATGTGGTGCGGTCTAGAAAGACCTCTGGATACGCCAGTGGTATTTTTGGTATCGCTGGTCTTAGTAGTCGGCTATGCCTTCGCATTTCTGCCCCGCACGCTTTATTGTGATAACTTTGAGGCGTGAGTCCCCGACTTGACATGACTTCTTATTTATCAGGAATCGTAGTTCGTTATCATACATGTCTCCCGCTTTATATAGACTACTATGATTTCATTTACATTATTTATTTTCGCCACATACTTGGTACGCCAGATCGACTTCCTTCGGGCCGCGTTCATGCCGCAGTAAAGGTACACCGCCGTTGATCCTCGCCTAGGGTCACAATGGTTGGGAAAGCTCCGCTTCTCCCGAGGCTTATTCGTATAGTCCCCTCGTCAGTAGGTATTTACATTCGTGGTACGGCGGCCCCGTCCCGCCATTGTTGTCGATCTTTCTTGAGGTCCGTAGTAATCGCAGGGCGTGGTTTGTAAAAAGGATTAAACTGCTCATGTTGAAAGTTGTTATTTATATATATGCCGAAAGGCAAGTTTTCCTCGATTTTTGTTTTATACTTCTATTATCTCACGTTGTTGTTTGTTCACGATTACTGATGTATGTCTACTTGATGCCCGGTAAGGCACTACCACGCCCCGCTCGGTCGTGACAAAAGTGGTATCGTGAGCGCTTAATCCTCTGAAAGTGTCTACGCATCAGATCCAAGAGTCTTGATTATCTGTGTTGTCGCACCACACCAATAATCGTGAGGCTATAGGATATTTAGGATTGGTTTCTATTCTTCTCACTCGAGATCGTGCCTTAGAGCCGTGTTGTAAGTCGGACCTCTAACGTATTTCTTTCCTCACCGCTATGCCCGCGCAGGCAACCCGCCCAGAGGACAAGGCACCGAGGAGCCGCGAGTAGAGTTCAGAGGGTTACGCGGCACAGCCCAATTATCACCTTGGTGCTTCATTCGGGAGTTCTGCGACGCCACTAGCCCCAAAGAGAGTTTAGCACGGCGGCAGCAGCTCCATCGCGCCATGATATTTGAACCTTCAGTTCCACGACCGGGAACAGAGAATATAGATTTCAAGGAGGCGACCCTGCTACTAGCTATAGATTTGGCTACTAGAGAGTATACCGATGTACCGCGAGTCTTGAGGACTATCTAAAAGAGGGTTGTGCAAGAGTAATTCTTCAGTTGGGCTTGAGCATGGCCTGTGTACGGGCTTATGCGCAGCAGGCCGAGAAGCGTAGAGATCGACGGGTTAAAGAAGGACAGCAGAGGAGGGCCAGAGCAGCAAGGTCCTTTGGTAACTTTCGAGGCGAGTCGCCTCACCAGCAGATTTGATATGCACCTCCGCCAGTGCAGAGTGGTCTTCCACGATATCGTGATGTTCGAGTACGCAGGAGTTGGTCGTAACTCCGTGGCTTCCGGCTCATTACAGGATGCACGCCATCCCGGGAATGCCGCCTTTTAGTTAGTACTTGTTGCACTACGACCGCCGTGGTCCGATGTCGATAGAGTGTCCTCAGGAGGACTTAGCCTTCGTGATCGCGGTAGTTCGTCATCTTCCTAGCTGCGCGCTTCACGGCAGTTTGATTAGAACGACTAAGCGGAGGGAAGCAGAGATATAGATATATCTTTAACCCTCAGAGATCGATGTGTGATAAGCGAGTATACCTTAAGTGCTATGTTCTAATAGCGGTGTGTTAGTTGTGTTTAGAAATCATGGTGGGTTAACCGAGTAAGATTGGGGGATAGATCAAAGTGAGCCTTAGAATGTTTTACGTAAAGACCTTGTGGGTAAGGCCATCTCGAGTAAAGGTGTAGTGTTATGTTTGATCCTTATAGGAGTACATAGTGCACATGAGCTATGTTTGTGGATAAGTCCCCGAGTAGTGTGGAATGAAAGGGGTAGTTGAGCTAAGAAGACCGCCAGGTTTTCGTAACGTGATTAGCGAGAGTTTTCCTTCGGGAGCTAGTATCGCGCGCATTGCCGGCCTGCCGAGGCCACGCTGCGTCAACCCGCCGTAGGTTTGGTGGCGGGTCAGCCAGGTGGTCCCGCCGGTTAGGGTCACGAGGTGTTAGCCCAGTGTTTAGATAGCCGCCGCATTTAATTCATGGACGATTCGACCGAGTCGCCGGCGAGGTCACCGCCTTGTTTTCTAGCAAAGACCGCTTACTCACAGTTGTTGTTTTATCGTAAAGGTTGTAAGGTCGCACGGGTGCCTACCTTCACCTTATGGCAGATGGAGCCCGTGGTAGGCTGTTGTTTTTGGAAGTTTTGCCAAGCATGTGTTAAGAACTCGCCGAGTCTCAGACCACATTCGCCGCCGCCGTTGTTCGATTTCGTGGATAGTTGCGAAGTGTTGTCTTCTCGGGCGAGTGTTTGAGCTACCATTTCGTTGTTCTGATGTCGCCTTACGAAGCCTTGTTGGGGCGGATGTGAGATGTCACGATTGGTTCGATGTTGGCAAGCGTTCGCATACTGGTTCAGCTTGTTCCAAAGCAGATCGTGGATAGTGCGGCTTGTCTAGAAGAAGTTCCGCACCAGAGGAAATCGTATGGATAATCTACGACGACGCCAGAGATCAGTCGACGGTCGGTCTTCTTGAAAGTACCACCCCTGCCAGCGTGACGAGCTTTGGAAAAACAGAGAAACTTAGCCCGAGTTGTTTCGGGGCCTTTTAAGTTCATGTGAAGAATAGGCCGTTGCCTATATGTTAGCATTTGCCGTCCGACTTGGGAGGCAAGGCCCACTGCTCGTGTTATGTTCGAGATGGAAAACAGAGATCCATCCAGAGTATTCCTACTAATGATAACCAAGTTGAAAATGATAACCCCGAAGTTTTGGAGATCAAGCAAGATCGTAAATGTGGTAAGAGTTCGAGTGTACGACACCTCGTGGATCGCACGTAGTCCGCATCACGTGGTTGGTCGCCGAGTGACACTAGAACCTCGCGCAAAGTGACAAAAGTGGTATCGGAAGAAGCAAGCATGTATGGCGAGCATAGATGTGACCATCTCTTTGTTTGGAAAAAGTGTGGAGGAAGTATATTTTAGACCCGAGAGAGGTGTTTGTGATGATGTTAGAGGTGATTCCTCGTGGACTTGGATGTAAGCGCTTGCCAGCTTGTTGCCGTGGCTATCAGGGCAGTGATTGTTTCGTAAGTATGGTAGTGAAGACTATACCGACGACGCTTGTTTTGAGATTTAGAAGGAACATTCGACGAATGTTTCTGGCGAGGAGAATGTTATACCCGTATTTCCGCAGTATGTACGTAAGGACGCACGAGAAAATTTGAAACTTGAGAAAGTGGCTTGGCCGAATTTTATTTGTGCACAACACCCTGCTAGAGTCGTTCGACTAAACGCTTTCACACTTCGTAGGGGAATTTCCGCTATGACATTTCTAATTTTTATGGATTTTTCCGAGAGACGAACATTTTGATCAACAAGAGGGCTTACACTTGTCACCCTCTAATTGGGCGGGAGGCGCAGTGTAGTGACGAATTGGCCTTGTTGGTCGCGGAGTTGGTAGGATATTTTGTGTGTTAGTTGGTCAAGGACACTTGGGTGAATCCCGCCTTACACTTAGGTAGCACTTGGCTCAATCTTGGCCATCGGTTGGCCTTCACTTGGCCTATAAATACCCATCCCTTCAAGACTTATTCATCCATTCCTAAATAATCCTAAGTGTAAAATCCCTCCTCTCCTCTTGTTGACTCTCGCCCAAGAGCCCTCTCCCCTTTGAAAGGCCCTCGCCGAGAGCCCTCACCCTCCTAGTAGTGTGGCCGTGGTACCCCAGCCTAGTTGCTTTCAGATAATACCCCTCTCTTGGTAGAAATACTCAAAAGTATTATTATAAAGCCCAAATTACCTTAGCCAGATACCTTGTTGTATTCTAAGGTTATACCTATACGAAAGCCCGTAAATACTATTATACTTCCCGCTCACAAACCGAAACCCTAGGAAAATCTCCATAGTCCGTTGAGTATTGTGTGAAGTTGGTTAGAACTTCTAAGGGTGGTTTAGAGCGGTCGAGCGCCTGAGTCGAGCTAAACGATTGCCCAGATCGACTTTATACTTGGATAATTACGGGCTTATCGAGGTAAATATCTTGTCCTCTATTGTATTTGGAAATTTCATATTGTTAGAATATATAGTTGAAGTATACTATATATAATCGAACGTAGTTATCGCAATGTCTTTTGACTTAAGCCCGAATTTAAAGAAGAATACCGAATCAGAATTACATGTCAGACAAAAGAGACTCAGGTAAGAGTACCGCGAGTAGAATTGCACTGCTAGTGGTTAGACGATAACCCCCGGTTGGCTTGCAGCCGCCTCGTTAGAGGAGGAGATTTACGCTGTCATGGGGAGGCCGAATTTTCGTGAATGTACTACGAGGATCTAAATGATAATAAGCGCACTGTGGCCTTATAGGTCAAGTACTACGCAGGCGCGATCTACTTGGCCAAGGAGTAGCCGACGCTTGAAGTACTTGAGCGTTTTGCTATTAGTCGATACTCGCCGCGAGGTATGTGAACCTCTTCCTATATCTTCTAGCATGATACGTGTGAACTATGTAGTACGGAGACGCATACGTATAAATGTATTTGATAGGTATAAAACATAAAGTGTTATAACGTCTTTATGGGAAGTTGCTTATAACAGCTTTATCTTGGTAAGAAAATACATGTGGTTTTTAAAAGGTAATCGATTAGAACTATAATCGCTTGTTATGTGTTAATAAAGAACGTGAAGTATTTCAAAAGATTTTTGAATCATTTTGAAAGAAGTAATATTTGGTTTTGAAAACTTAAGAGTTATACTAGCTTTACGGGAAGTTAGGTATAACGCTTAAGAATGTTTTACGATTTCGAAATCGTAATGTGTATCGACAAACCATCGCAGCGTTAATAAAAGGAAATGTTTTGAATAATTAAGTATTATTAAAACCAAGAGAAACTTCCATCCGCATAAGCTAAGATGAGACAAAATGATATTTCCTAGATCATGGTCATGTAATAAGATTGTTATAAACAAGAATATCCTACTCACATATAAGACTTATGTTTCTCGATTGTTTAAAAGAGAATTATATTCTTAAATGAATAAGACTATGAACTACTAACCTTTCTAAGATAAGAAACGTGAACATTTGAAATTAGGCAAACTTGAACGCTTGGAAAATAATGTGTTACTTGATTTTACAAAGGTAAGTATTTTGATTTACTTAAAAGGACAATACTCTATTTTTATACTACGGTATCAGGTGACTTATGTGAAAGCAACGGATCTTTTAAAGGATTTAATGTGAAGTACTTTAGTGATAGATACCCGAACTTGTTAGCATAAAGTACCTTGTGTGAATAACTTGATCAGGTTTTGAGATAGCCTTGTAAATACTTTCTTGTTGATGTGATAAGTAAACATGTTAGGATGCTACGGTGTTAGTATCTTGTATGATCGTGATGCAAGGGGTCATTCTTGTTGGGCTTACGTTGTTAAACGTTAAGCCATTGTACTATTATTGTATCACATACCCTTTGACTTATTATACCGAGGGCTTGCCACCCTCGATGCGGTCTATACGGCCTACGCGGTCCTTGTGACTACGCGGAGCGCAGAGCTCCGGATTGATCATTCCGGTGTTTAGCCCGACGCGGGGATTCTGGCGCGTCCGCTGAGACTATGCGGTCTTTTGAGACTATGCGGGTGCGGAGCCTAGGCGGATACCGGGTTAAGCCGCCGACGCGGGTATACCTCAAAGCGGTTCGGGACCATGATTCGAGGAATACCTCACGCGGTCCGTGGGACCCATGCGAGTCGCGAGAGTTCCAGTGGATAGACGCACATTGATATTGTGGGCGAGCGCCGCCTTCGACATGCGTGGTGCGCTAGAAAGACCTCGGATACAGCTTTGTGGTATTTTTGGTATCGTGGGTCTTAGTAGTCGGCTATGCCTTCGTAATTGCCCCGTACGTTTTGATTGTGATAACTTTGAGGGCGTGAGTCCCTGACTTGACATGACCGCTATTTATCAGGAATCGTAGTTCGTTATCATACATGTCTCCCGCTTTATATAGACTACTATGATTTCATTTACGTGATTTATTTTCGCCACATACTTGGTACCAGATCGACTTCCTTCGGGGCCGCTCATGCCGCAGTAAAGGTACACCGCCGTTGATCCTCGCCTTAGGGTCACAGTCAATGGTTGGGAAAGCTCCGCTTCTCCGAGGCTTATCTCGTATAGTCCGTCGTTGTAGGTATTTACATTCAGGGTACGGCGGGCCCCGCCCGCCATTGTTGTCGATCTTTCTGTGAGGTCCAGAGTAATCGCAAGGGCCGGGTTTGTAAAAAGGATTAAACTGTTCATGTTGAAAGTTGTTATTTATATATATGCCGAAAGGCAAGTTTTTCTCAGATTTTTGTTTTATACTTCTATTATCTCATGTTGTTGTGTTTGTTCCGCTGATTACTCTGATGTATGTCTACTTGGATGCCCGGGGTAAGGCACCAGTCACGGGCCCCGGTTCGGGTCGTGACAATATGTCCACCACAACATTGGGACATATGTCCCCCACAACAATGAGCCATGTGGCTAGCCACTTGCTCCTCCAAAAAACCGTCCAAGCCTCCCCCATTTGCCCACAAAAAACGTTTTTACCTACTCCCACTATCCCAAAAATTATCTTCCAAGACTTTGACTAATTGACTTGTCCACTAGCCCACAATTTCGCCCAAACATGCCACCTAAGGGTGACACATGTCGCCCTCCTATTGGTCCAAAATATTTCATCTCTCGGAAAAATCCGTAATTCCAAAAAAAAACCGAAAACAAAGTAGGCCCCACAAACCGTAAATTCCTCCCGTGGGCCCTACGTGACCAATTCCGGAAATATAATTCCATAATTCTCAATTATTCCAAAAAGTCCGAACCTCAAATCTGGGAATCCAATTCCCATTAACGAACCTTTCCTCACAAAACCCAGAAACTTTTCCGTCGAAAAATCACACCTTTCTTTCTTTCCAATATTACTGTCGTATTCTCGTACGTATGTCCTCACATACATACCCTGGAACTACGGGGTGTAACAACACTTTTTGGCCAAATCGTGGTTTAAAGTTTTTGGAGAGTTAACTTGGCTTAGAACTTAGGTAGAGGGCTTAATCTTGGAAAATAAGTTAATCTTGTTCTTCACTTTGGCTATGGTTCGAAATTTGTAGGAGAGGACAAGAGATAAGAGAGTTTATGGATGAAGATATTTGTGAGCTCAAGTCTTGCAAGACTTGTATCTACATGGTGGTTGTAGCACAAGTGGAGGGGGACCTACTTGTCCACTTGTCCTTCCTTTCTCAAAAAAAATATCTGATTTAGGAAATTCCCGCCTCGGCACCGCGGTGCCGGAAGTACTGCAGCCTCTCAAAACTTAGGGCACCGCGGTCCTGTTGAATGGCACCGCGGTGCTGCAGCCTTCCGCCCTGGCTGGAAGAAAATGGGCTGATTTCGTCATCACATTTGTTGTGTCCAAAAATTTTCCCTATAGAAAATGTAAATATACTTTCCTTCCAACATCCAAATCTTATATGCTAACTTACGTTCTCATTTCATTGCCCTGGAACTATAGGGTGTAACAACCTTCTTGCGACTGCGACAGTCCTCGAGCATACATTGATCATCTTGCTAATCAAATATTATTAGAATTTTTTATGGGCTTAAATTATGGCTATAATCAAGCCCAAAGCCATATTTTGTTACTTTCACCTACACCTAATGTAAATCAAGCGTATGCCATGATTGCGCAAGATGAAAGTCAAAAATCTATTACCGAAAGATTTTGAGGTAATGACACGAGTGAGTCTGTGGTTATGTATGGCAAATCGACATAATACAAGCAAAGAAAACCAAATCAGCCTAGTTTCTGTGATTACTGTCAGATGAAAGGGCACACTAGAGAGAATTGTAGAAGGTTGCTGATGTTCTGTGACTACTGCAAGAAACAAGGACATATTGCAGACAAATGTTATTGACTTGTTGGGTATCCAGCAGAGTTCAAAGAGAAGAGGAAGGCAAATGTTGCAGTGATGAGAACTCAGGCTGAGGCAACTACTGAACATGACCACAGTGGAAACATAAGGCAGTTGTCTAAAGAACAACATGATTACCTCCATAGTAGGTTGGCTTCGTGCACTTTGGATAGGTATGAGAAAGCATTGCAGGTACTTGAGCCACGTGAGGGAGAAAATAGCAAGGCACCAGCAGCCAAAGCTCATATGACAGGTAACCTTGCATATCCTATGCATAGAGCTAATATCAATGAAGACTGGATAGTTGACTCAGGGGCAACTGATCATATGGTCAGTAATAAGATGTGGCTTTGATTTGCCTAATAGAGACTAAATTCAACCAATTGCGGATGGACTCTTTTGCTTCTCAAAGATTTTGTGCTTGGAAATTTTGCTCCAACATAGATTTCATTGATGGCGGAAGATTGCTAGTACTATGGGACCCCTCCAGAGTTAGTTGTGATGTGCTTGGTATGGACTCTCAACATATCCATGTCCATGAACGTTGTAACATTTCTCAAGTGTCCTTTCTTGCTACGTTTGTGTATCCAGTCTATAGCATTCCGGAACGAAGGAAACTTTGGCACCACCTCACTCAATTGGGTACGGGTATTGTCATGCCTTGGATGATCATTGGAGATTTTAACACTTATTGCTACCCTCAAGACAAGGCCGGTGGTCCTCCACTCACGCCTTATGCACTTAGGGACCTCGGAGAATTCAGAATTGCTCACGGACTTGATGACACTCCTTCTAAGGGGTCCTACTACACTTGGACGAATGGCTCAATTTGGTCCAAGCTTGATAGAGTGTTAATGAACCAGCATTGGAGTGACTTGAACCTTGAATGCTCAGCAAGCTTTTTGCCTATGGAACCAGTCTAGATCATTGCCCCATGATTGCTTCGGTAATCACATCTTGTAGTATTGGGAAACGGTCTTTCAAGTTTATGAACATGTGGCTCTCACACCCCGCCTTTGAGAACATCCTATCTTCATGCTGGAGGCAGCGAGTCTTTGGAACTGCCCAATTCTCATTGGTCACAAAACTGAAGTCGTTAAAGAAGCCATTGAGGGATCTAAACTCTAGTGAATTAGCGAGTATTGAACAAAGAGCAAATGCGGCCAACATGGAATTTAAGGAGGCTATAAATGAGCATATGGAGAATCCCTTTGATGAAGAATTAAAAGCTAAGGTCAAGTCCTTAAGAGCTAAAGCCAATCACCTCCTTGAATCCGAGAGACACTTCTTAAGACAAAAGGCGAGGCAAAAACATTTGATTGGAAGTGATAGGTGCTCCAAATACTTCCATAGTTTGATAAAGAGAAGCAATGTTAAGAACTCGATTACTTATCTTGTAAAAGACAACGGCAATACCACAACATCTCCCGGTGAAGTAATAGGCATGCTGGTTGAGTTCTATAAAAGACTTCTTGGCTCCTCTCAACCCGTAACAAGCATCGACCTTGCGGTACTTGATTGTGGTCCGAAACTAGGGGAGGAGGATGGTTCATTCCTTCTACATCATGTCTCCCCAAAGAAGGTTTGGGATGCTCTTTCCGATATTGACAATGACAAAGCACCTGGCCCGGATGGTTTTTCAGCCGCCTTCTTCAAGAATAGATGGAAGGATGTGGGACATGATGTAGTAAGGAGTATACAAGAATTCTTCTCTCCCGGTGTGCTCTTGAAGCAAGTGAACCATGCTATACTCACCCTTCTACCCAAAACTGATCGGGACCCCAAGGTGAGTGACTTTAGACCAATTGGATTAACAAATGTGGTATACAAGATCATTACTAAGATACTAGCTAACCGGATGGCAAGGTTTCTTCCTTCTTTAGTTGATAAATGCCAAGGTGCTTTTGTGAAAGGAAGAAACATGGTTGAAAATGTCTTCATTGCCCAAGAACTCGTGAGAGGCTATAATAGAACTAGAATTTCGCCAAGGTGTATGCTCATGATAGATCTTCGGAAAGCTTTTGACACGCCTCCGAATTTCCTCGACCGGTGCTAAAAGGTCTCGTGTTCTGACAGATTTATAAGGTGGATTATGGAATGTGTAAGCTCAACTTCTTTCTCTCTTTCAATCAATGGAGAGTTACATGGCTACTTTACGGGTAAACGCGGCTTGAGGCAAGGTGATCCTATGTCTCCCATGCTCTTAATCCTATGCATTGAATACCTTTCCAGATTGCTCAAGCTCAAAACTTCGGATAGATCCTTCTCTTTTCATCCTAAGTGCAAAAGACTAGCGCCTCTCACCTTGCCTTTGCGGATGATCTCATGCTTTTGCCAAAGGTGATTTATCTTCCGTTGGTGTCCTTATGGATTGTCTTGAATATTTGGAGGCGCTTCGCCTCACACTAAACCCACAAAATCATCCATCTACATCATGGAGTGCAAGATTCTATCCGCGACTTGATCTTGGCAAGAGTCAGTGCCCTTTAGAGTCTTTCCCGCGCGGTACTTAGGTGTCCCTTTGTCTCCAATCTCTGTCTCAGGATCAGTTTGCCCTTTCACTAGTGTAATCTCGTGTTACATTCAGAAATGGGGACACCACTCGCCTCATACGCGGTAAATTGGAACTTATCGACGTGGTTCGTGGGGTTGAGAGCTTTTGGTTTTGAGCTCTACCCATTAGCTCATCAGTGCTCAACAAGGTTCGCTCTGCTTGCATCCAGCTCTTATGGGGTGGCAAGCCACCTAGAGTCGCTTGGGATGAAATTTGTGTGCCTCAATCTGAGGGAGGCTTAGGACTCATGGACATCAAGGTATGGAATCACGCCTTACTCTCTCAAACCATCTGGCAAGCTAACACTAAGGCAGATACATTATGGGTTCAATGGATTAATAGCCACTACTTAAGGAATCAATCCATTTGGGATTATGAGGTACGCTCTAGAGATTCTCCTTTATTCAAGAAGCTTTGTTGCATCTGTGACACTTTCTTAAGCATCTTTGGGAATCAAGGAAACACTATTGCCGGCTTGGAAAAGTGTTGCATCAATGGAAGATTTAATTCGGGTCTTGTGTACGACGTCTTGCGTACCCCGAGAGAACATAAGCTTTGGATGTCTCAAATATGGAAAGATTACATTCCTCCTAAATTCTCATTCACGGTTTGGCTCACTTGTAGGAAGCGTCTTGCTACTAAAGATACTCTCTCCTTCCTCAACATAGAAGATAAAACTCATGGATTCTCGCAGCGTGTCAATGAGACAAGGTCTCATCTCTTCTTTTCATGCCCCTTCACTCACAAGATTTGGAAGCACACAAAAGAATGGTTGGGAATTAGAAGAGAAATGAAAACAATTGAAAGTGCACTCAAGTGGATCAAGAAAGAGCACCGTGGGACTAGCATTCGATCCAAAGTCATCCTACTTGCTTTTTGCATAGTGGTATATGAGATTTGGAGAGCAAGGAATGAAATGCTATTTGCGGGCACTAGGTCAACAGTGGAGGAAGTTGTGGCAAAAGTTCAAACAAGAACATATAGAGTTCTTTATGATTTAATCCCCTCTTGTAACGTCACCTCTGAGTGAACACCCCTTCCCTCCTTCATTTCTTGCTTTTTGTTACGTTGAGGATTGAGAACCCTCAATGATAGATTGTAAGTTTCCAGTTTCTTCTTAGTAATAATATTACCATTTACACGGGAAAAAAAAGTAATAAGAATCTGATTGAGAAGAAAAATAAAAAGAATGCATGCCAAGTACAATTGCCCACAGGTGATGTTGCTGAAATCACACAAACAGGAATTTGTAGAATGACGAATGGTGATATTATTAAGCATGTGTTATGTGTTCCCACTTTCAAATTCAATCTACTGTCAATGTCAAAGTTAACCAGGGAATTGAATTGTTGTGCAAGATTTCCCCTGATTTCTTTGTACTGCAGGATCTGTTTACTGGGAAGGTTAATTAGACTGGTAGAGAGATTGATGGGCTGTACATTCTGGAATCAGGAATGAGTTACAGGGAAGCAATAAAAGCACATGCTGTTGCATCAGCTGTGGTGTCCAAAGATGAGCTAGAAGTTGAACTATGTCATAGAAGAATGGGACATGTTCCATTTAGTATGCTTAGAAAACTTACTGCTTTTAGAAATAAATCAGAATTTTCTATAAAGCATTGTGATGTGTGTCCATTAGCTAGACAAGTAAGGAAGCATTTTCCTGATAGCAATAGCAAGACTGAGTTTTCTTTTCAACTGTTACATCTAGATGTATGGGGACCTTATAAAGTACCATCCTATAATAACATGAGATACTTTCTCACTGTGGTGGATGACTATAGTAGGTGGACATGGGTTTTTGTCACGCCACGAACCCCGGGACCGTGACTGGTGCCCTACCTGGGCACCCTTCTATCTTAACAACTAAGTAAACTGCGAAAATTAAATAACACCTCATCTTTTTTTTTTTAAAACCAACGTACGTGCAAGGCAAATCCGACAAGGCTGCCATATAATATACATAATAAAAGACACTAAACCGTACATGAGTCCAATCCCACATATGAATACAGACCTCTAAGAGTTATACTGAACTATGACGGGACAAGGCCCCGCCAGACCCATAATCAGATAAAAGCTTGTAATCGAAAGAACTTATACCAAAAGATAAACTCCCGAATGAAGGAGCTATCCAAAACTCGAAAGGTGGTCCTACACCGCCGATCACCAAACAACAGACCTAAACTGCGCAGATGAACGCACTCGGCGAGGTCAAGACGTAAGAATGTACCAAGTATGTGAAGTGAAAATATATCAGCATCGAAATCATAACACTAACAAAACAGAGACATGTATGATAGCCAACCTACGATACACAATACATAAACAAATATATCAAGTCGTGGACGATGCCTCAAATCATTACAAAATATAACCATGGGTCTCACGCCATATTATCAATCATGCCCGAATCCTTCCTCACCGGCGATCATGATATAATATAACACCAATAGGCATACATGAACACCAAGTCCCACTCGTGTCCTAAAACCAGACGCCAAGTAGGAAAACGAACAGGTGGTATAACATCTTGGGGTTTACCCCTCATTTATACTCTTACCCTGGAGAAGGTGGTAAAGCAGGGGGTATAATGTCTTGGGGGTTTACCCCTCATTTATACTCTTACCCTGGAGAAGGTAATAATGCAGGTGGTATAATGTCTTGGGTTTACCCTCATTTATACTCTTACCTGGAGAAGGTAGTAAGCAGTGGTATAATGTCTGGGGTTTACCCTCATTTATACTCTTACTGGAGAAGGTGGTATAGGCCTGGGGTTTACCCCTCACTTATACTTTTACCTTATCTCAACCGGCCGTCAAACAACACATAAGCACTACCATGTCTTTTATAAAAATCCGGGAATTTAACCCAAGTACTACAAATAACGAAAGCATACCCGTGGAATCTCACATCACTGTCGGTACGTCCAAGTAACCTACAACAAGACAGTCGGCCCTCCAACCGAGAGTCGCGGCAACGTAATAAAACATAATACTTGCACTCAAAGGCTATCACCAGCACACATAGGCTAATTCTCAATTAACCAAGCCAAAATACTTATCAAGGCACACATAGAATAATTCTCAATTAAACAGGCCAAAGTACTTATCAAGGCACACATAGAATAATTCTCAATTAAACAAGCCAAAGTACTTATCAAGGCACACATAGAATAATCCTCAATTAAACAAGCCAAAGTACTTCGTACGTACATTCTTTTCAAAAGACTCCTTTTTATGTAAAACCCCAAGATACTAACACCCGTAGTATCAAGGTGTGTCTATTTTTCAAAGTAAGTTACTACACTTTTAGAAAACTCATTTCAAAGCTTGAAATCAAGTAACCTCAAATTTTCACAATCTAGGCAACTTATGCCCATTAATCAAAATAGACAACTTCCCTAACCTTCCATAAAGCCGTTATAACCAACTTCCCATAAAGCCGTTATAACCCTTTATGGTTTTAGATATATTCACTCCTTTTATAACCAAGAGACTTATACTAATTAAAACCAAGTATCACATACTTACAAATCAAGTTCTTAACTTTCAAAATACTACAAGCCTCTTAATATTTAGAAAACTAAGTTTCTTCTACTTTTAAACCTCAAGTAACTCACACCTCTAAAACAAGTTATTTCTCTTAAATCATGTCACTTCTCCTCTTTTAAAGCAAGTAAGTAAATCATTCCTTTGACTTTCCTAAAGTCATTATAATGACCTTTAGGTTTTGGAATTAAGGCACTAGCCAAAAGATTTGGAAACCACTTTCCTTTCAAGACTCTATGTACTTTAAGTAAAATACTTTCATTTTTAAGAATCCAAACTTCACTAAGGAAATGGATTATACATCTTACAATTTAAACATCAAAGTACAATCAATGAAGTACATAGAAAAATTTCTATTTTTGGCAATCCAAATACAACCAAGGAATGGATCATTTAAGGAGTAGGACATACTTTCTTTATCTTAAGGAATCATGCTAGAAGAGGAGATAGTTCAAATACCTTTTCGGCTAAATCCACAAACTAAGCCGAATACGCCGTACGTAGAAGTGTCAACCTATAATGGTCACAACAAGACTATCAACTTCTAGTCTCTAACGTAGAATAATACTAAGTATACGGTCTCTAATTCTACGGAAAATCGGGCAGCACTTCCTTTTTTTCTACTCACTTTGCCACCTTTTTCAAGGCCGAATACAATAACCAACACGCCACATTGAAGGCTCAAACAACAACCAAACAAATGGGATTACACGCCTTACAATACGTGTAAAATTCCGCCCCACAATTCATACGAAGTAGTTTAATGCTCACTAGCCATTCTCGGCCAACTTACATAACCAACAATTCAAAGTCTTTTCCAATCCTTTTCAAATTCCAAGTTCTAAGGTCTAACATGTTATATAGTCATAAACAACTTCAACAACTACAATTTCCTTCTTTCTACAACATGCGACGACTTAAACTAATAATCGACTTGAATTGTAATCTTAAGGCTAACATGATAGTTTTTCGCATTAGGGTTCCAATAGCCAAAACACTTATCCAACTTCATAATAAATAACTCATGCTTTCTATTATCCATAGCTACAACAATAAGTAAACTTAATTACTAAAACGACAAAATTATACCTTTATAAGCCCTTAAAAAAATTCCAAGATTCAAAGTCGCGCCTTAGAAATTCTTAGCTCCTTTCTTTAAGTTTCAATCCGCTCCAAGCACTCCTTAGAAGCCTATGAAGAACCCATCTTCAAGTTCCAACTTCAAAGTTGAAGAAATCCTTAAGTTTCCGCCTTGCGACTAATACAAAAACGTCGTTTTTCCGAAATCTTTCTATTGATATATCCTTACAATACCCTTAGGGACCTTGGGTTTAAGTCTTGAGGCTAATGGATCAAAATTGCAAATTTTTTTGTGTGGGGATGCTCAAACCCGAGAGCACTTATGCTAGCACAAAGTGTTGTGAAATTTTTCTAAGTCTTCAAGACCTTGTCTTGCTACTAGTATGTATTTATAACACATTGGAGGGTCTAGACTTAAACAAATGGGTGGCTAAGATGAGTTTCACTAGGATCAAGCCCATGTGACAAGTTTCGATGTCAACAAAATCAAGCTTGCAAGACTTATCTTCCACCATGGTAAATGACCATTTTACCCTTAGTATTTTCGTCCAAGACCACATGTGGGGGGTGCCACGTGTCGCCCTCTCATTCGTCCATAAAATTCTGTAACCCTCGTGGGCCCCACAAAATGTAAAATTCCCCGGGTGGGCCCCACGTGACCAAATCCATAAAAATAAATTTCCATAATGTTAATAAGTTCCATATTCTTCAAATAATGCACTTTGAGAATCTAATTCTCAACAACGAACAGTTTTCCTTTCCGACGTCCGGAAGATTTTTCGTCGGAAAAACAATTCTTCCTTTCGTACCAATTTCCAAGTCTTGATTCCTTACATACACTTTCTTACACATGTCTTGGACTTATGGGGTGTAACATTCTTCCCCCCTTAGAAACATTCGTCCCCGAATGTTCTTAGTCGGTTGTCATGCTACACAAACTCCGGCACAATCTCTATACTATGCCTATCAATCAATACTCCACAAGACTAACGATGTCATACATGGCCACCACCTAACATCCGTAAACATATCAATGGACCTTCCGTCCGCGACCCCTTCTCACAAAACTCGAAGGTTACAGTCTTCTAAAACACGGGATCCTTAGAGGTTCCTTTATTTCTTACTTGTCTTTCTTTCTCGTACTTCTAAACTTATTTAGTAAACGTACAACATCTCAAATATTGTTTCGCTTCTCCAACTGGAGTTACTATCCAAACTTGGCCATATTGTTACTTACATTCCCGTTAAGGCTCTTCTCGGTCCTTACGACCTGATTCTGATGGAACGCGTCCACAAACTCGTACAACGATTAACTAAACTTGGGCCTGGAATCCTCGTGACCCTATCACATAGCGGGACCACTACCAACTGACATCACCCCATTCCATACTACCGGCTGACCCGAAATGAGTCCATAACCCGACTCATCGTCACACTTAACTTTTCATTCTTAGTCTGAAATAAATCTCTCTCTTATCTCAAGGTACTTCTTACCCTCTTCCCTTATTCACTAGAGGTTCACACATAAACCAAAGTATTTCTACTGCATAATCTTCCCTATTGGTCTTACATCACATGGGCAATTACTACGTGTGAACTCTCCACAACTATAGTCTCAGTTCACTTACCATTCTTGTCAACATTCTTAACTTTTCACTTTACTAATCAAAGTATCCCTACCTCTGGGTACTATCACTTTACAACTCTTAGCAACAAAGGGAAAACATATATGCTAGGGAGAAATCTGAATCTATCAATGCACGTATGATTCAAAAGAATTGAAATATACATGTAACCCCGTGCGATGTCGCCCCGATCCTCGCTCCGCAGGTCACGCCATCTCTCGCGGTTCAAGGACCGCCAGACTATAAACTCCACTCGACCTCTACCACGATCGGCCGACATCCAACACCGCTCGGGGACGACAAATGAGGAGTGGAATCAACCATCGCCTCATAGCCGAGCCACCTCACCGATGCTCTTTCTAAAAGGACATACCTTCGAATATGGCCCGCACGCCACAACAAAAACAAACACTGCGGCTATAACGGCATTTCCGAACGACGCTACTACATCTCGCTACATCGAGGAAATAGGTGGCCTCGACCGAGAAAGTCCTCTCGCTTCCTCCGAGAACCTCGACCCTCGGAGCTTGGACCGGCTCCTAAATACTTTGTGGGTCCAATATCCCACCGTGGAACTGCGGTATGTACCGGGTAGGCCGACGAATATCTCACTCGGCCGAGGCCGCCATCCAAAACTCACCGATAACCAACCGGTCTAGCCTCTTACGCCGATCTCCGCTGCCCTCTACCCTCTGACACCTGTCTGCATCGCCAAATAACCTCCTCGCTGATGAAACTAGCACCGCTATCTTGGTCAATAACATAATCGCTTCCCTCACGACTCTATAGTCTTCTCCTAATCGAAACCGAGGCTCGTGCTGGGCCTCAAAACTCGCGCAGAAGAACTCGCCGATCGCGAACAACATCCAGATACCTCGGGCATAAGCCCTATCAACTCTCTCGAGTCCGACTAGTAGCTCGCTACTCCTTTGCCCTTCTGGCGATCTGTTCTCCTCGAGGCATAATCAGAACACAAAATTACTTCAGAGAGGAATTATCTTACTAACACAGCTCTATGGCACGATCTTAGAGTGAGAAGAATAGAAACCAACTCCTAAATGTCCTGTAGCCTCCTGTTTATGGGTGTGGCGCGCAACACACCGATAATCAAGACTCTACTAGACACGGTCAGAAACATTCCGAGGATCGATCGCTCGATACCACTCTCACGCCCGAACCCCAAGCTCGTGGATCGTGCCCTACCTGGGCACCCTTCTATCTTAACAACTAAGTAAACTGCGAAAATTAAATAACACCTCATCTTTTTTTTTAAAAAACCAACGTACCTGCAAGGCAAAGCCGACAAGGCTGCCATATAATATACATAATAAAAGACACTACACCGTACATGAGTCCAATCCCACATATGAATACAAACTTCTAAGAGTTATACTGAACTATGACGGGACAAGGCCCCGCTGCATCCATAATCAGATAAAAGCCTGCATCGAAAGAACTTATACCAAAAAGATAAACTCCCAATGTAAGGAACTATCCAAAACTCGAGCATGGTCCTACACTGCCGATCACCAAACAACAGACCTAAACTCATGCAGATGAACGCACTTCAAGGAGGTCAAGACGAAGAATGTACCAAGTATGTGGTGAAAATATATCAGATCTTGAAATCATAATACTAACAAAACATGAGACATGTATGATAGCCAACCTACAAAGACACAATACATAAACAAATATATCAAGTCGTGGACGATGCCTCAAATCATTACTAAAATATAACCATGGGTCTCACGCCCATAATATAAATCATGCCCGTGGAATCCTTCCTCACTGCCGGCAGTCCATGATATAATATAACACCAATAGACATACATGAACACCAAGTCCCACCTGTGTCCTAAAACCGACGCCAAGTAGAAAACGAGCAGTGGTATAACGCCTGGGGTTTACCCTCATTTATACTCTTACCCCGGGAAGGTGGTAAAGGCGTGGTATAATGTCTTGGGGGTTTACCCCTTATTTATACTCTTACCCTGGAGAAGGTAGTAAAGCAGGGGGTATAATGTCTTGGGGGTTTACCCCTCATTTATACTCTTACCCTGGATAAGGTAGTAAAGCAGGGGGTATAATGTCTTGGGGGTTTACCCCTCATTTATACTCTTACCCTGGAGAAGGTGGTATAGCGTCTTGGGGGTTTACCCCTCACTTATACTCTTACCCTATCTCAACCTACCACAAACAACACATAAGCACTACCATGTCTTTTATAAAAATCCGGAAATTTAACCCAAGTACTACAAATAACGGAAGCATACCCGTGGAATCCCACATCACTGTCGGTACGTCCAAGTAACCTACAACAAGACAGCCGGCTCTCCAACCGAGAGTCGCGGCAACGTAATAAAACATAATACTTGCACTCAAAGGCTATCACCAGCACACATAGGCTAATTCTCAATTAACCAAGCCAAAGTACTTATCAAGGCACACATAGAATAATTCTCAATTAAACAGGCCAAAGTACTTATCAAGGCACACATAGAATAATTCTCAATTAAACAAGCCAAAGTACTTATCAAGGCACACATAGAATAATTCTCAATTAAACAAGTCAAAGTACTTCGTACGTACATTCTTTTCAAAAGACTCCTTTTTATGTAAAACCCCAAGATACTAACACCCGTAGTATCAAGGTGTGTCTATTTTTCAAAGTAAGTTACTACACTTTTAGAAAACTCATTTCAACGCTTGAAATCAAGTAACCTCAAATTTTCACAATCTAGGCAACTTATGCCCATTAATCAAACTAGACAACTTCCCTAACCTTCCATAAAGCCGTTATAACCAACTTCCCATAAAGCTGTTATAACCCTTTATGGTTTTAGAAATATTCATTCCTTTTATAACCAAGAGACTTATACTAATTAAAACCAAGTATCACATACTTACAAATCAAGTTCTTAACTTTCAAAATATTACAAGCCTCTTAATATTTAGAAAACAAGTTTCTTCTACTTTTAAACCTCAAGTAACTCACACCTCTAAAATAAGTTACTTCTCTTAAATCATGTCACTTCTCCTCTTTTAAAGCAAGTAAGTAAATCATTCCTTTGACTTCCCTAAAGTCATTATAATGACCTTTAGGTTTTGGAATTAAGGCACTAGCCAAAAGATTTGGAAACCACTTTCCTTTCAAGACTCTATGTACTTTAAGTAAAATACTTTCATTTTTAAGAATCCAAACTTCACTAAGGAAATGGATTATACATCTTACAATTTAAACATCAAAGTACAATCAAGGAAGTACATAGAACAATTTCTATTTTTGGCAATCCAAATACAACCAAGGAATGGATCATTTAAGGAGTAGGACATACTTTCTTTATCTTAAGGAATCATGCTAGAAGAGGAGATAGTTCACATACCTTTTCGGCTAAATCCACAAACTAATCCGAATACGCCGTACGTAGAAGTGTCAACCTATAATGGTCACAACAAGACTATCAACTTCTAGTCTCTAACGTAGAATAATACTAAGTATACGGTCTCTAATTCTACGGAAAATCGGGCAGCACTTCCTTTGTTTCTACTCACTTTGCCACATTTTTCAAGGCCGAATACAATAACCAACACGCCACATTTAAGGTTCAAACAACAACCAAACAAAGGGGATTACACGCCTTACAATACGTGTAAAATTCCGCCCCACAATTTATACGAAGTAGTTTAATGCTCACTAGCCATTCTCGGCCAACTTACATAACCAACAATTCAAAGTCTTTTCCAATCCTTTTCAAATTCCAAGTTCTAAGGTCTAACATGTTATATAGTCATAAACAACTTCAACAACTACAATTTCCTTCTTTCTACAAATACGCGATTTACTTAAACTAATAATCGACTTGAATTGTAATCTTAAGGCTAACATGCTAGTTTTTCGGATTAGGGTTCCAATAGCCAAAACACTTATCCAACTTCATAATAAATAACTCATGCTTGCTATTATCCATAGCTACAACAATAAGTAAACTTAATTACTAAAACGACAAAAGTATACCTTTATTGTTATACCCCGTATTTCCAGAGTATGTACGTGGGGACGTACGTAGAAAAGTTTGAACTTTAAAGTTGGCTTAGCCGATTTTTATTTGTGCACAACTGTTACACCCCGGAAATTCCAGGATATGTTTTTAAGAACGTACGTAAGAACTCAAATGTTAAGGTTTGAGACGAGTAAAATTTATCGGAATTTTGGATTTGTCGGAAAATGAAATATTGTGACGAATGGGAGGGCGACACGTGTCACCCCCTTATGTTGTCTTGGACGTAATTTAACAAGGACAAAAGGGTCATTTGACCATTGTTAGGAAGACAAGTCTTGCAAATGAATTAGCTTGACATTGTTGACTAAGTCAATGCCACTTGGCTTGATCCATGTGAAACTCATCCGAACCACCCATTTGTTCTAATCTAGACCCTCCAATTATTTATATAAGCTTACTAAGTGCAAGACAAGGCTTAACACTTAGCAAATTTTTCAAGAAAACTTGATGAAAGCATAAGAGGCTCTCGGCCAAGGCTAGGGCTTGAAGGAGAAATTTTGCAATTTTTGTCCAATAATTCCCATACTTTAAACCAAGGTACCTAAGGGTATTGTAAGTGTTTCTCAATAGAAAGATCCCGGAAAAATGGTGTTTTCGTATTAGTCGCAAGGCAAAAACCTAAAGGGTTATTCAACTTTGAAGTTGAAACTTGAAGATGAGTTTTTCATAAGCCTCTAAGGGTGGCTTGGAGTGATTGGAATGTCAAAGGAGGAGCTAAAGGTGCTAGAGGTCGACTTGTACTCTTGGATCATATTTGGGCTAATTAAGGTATAATCTTCGCTTTACTTTTGTAATTGAAGACTTCATGTTATGATAAGTTATAAGTGGTCATGTGATATGTGTTATGAAGTTTGATAAGTGTTATGGAATTGGAAGCTCAAAATCCGAAAAGGTCATATTTAGCCATTTGAAATTGAAATCCAATTTGATCGATAAATTGAATTGTCGCATGTTACCTACTAGAGAATGTAGTAGTTTTAATCAAATGCGACTTGATATCATGTTATGCTACAAATTTGGATTGAAATGGAAATTGACAACATTGGTATTGATGAACTCAAGGTAGCCGATTGTGGACTCAGAGTCGATTAGTTTAGTTAGTCATTTGTATCGACTACCTTCTATATAATTGTGAGCCAATTGGGGCTGTTTAGTTAGTCATTTGTATTGGACTACCTTCTATATAATTGTGAGCCAATTGGGGCTGTTTAGTTAGTCATTTGTATTGGACTACCTTCTATATTATTGTGAGCCAATTGGGTGCTTTAGTTAGTCATTTGTATCGATTACCTTCTATATTAGTGTGAGCCAATTGGGGCTGTTTAGTTAGTCATTTGTATTGGATTACCTTCTATATTGTTGTGAGCCAATTGGGGCTGTTTGGTTATTGTATTTCGACCTTGGAAAAGGTGGCAAAGTTAGTAAAAACAAAGGAGGTGCTCCGATTTTCCGTAGAATTTAGAGACTTAACACTTATAATACTCTACGTTTGAAGTAAGGCCTTAATGGACGTATTGTGAATATTATAGGTTGACATACTACGGGCGGAATTTGTACTTGACAAGTGGTTTGACCAAGAGGTATGTGGAACTTTTCCTATCTTTTGAGCATGACTAGTTTCACGATATAGTACTAGAGACGACAAGATTTTGACAATCTAGTCCATTTGACATCCTTGACTTATTTTAGAATGTCCAAGTTGATTGAGTTA
The DNA here is from genome assembly GCA_029844215.1 of Przewalskia tangutica. NCBI lineage: Eukaryota > Viridiplantae > Streptophyta > Magnoliopsida > Solanales > Solanaceae > Przewalskia > Przewalskia tangutica. The sequence continues at coordinate 76,879,284 of CM056727.1, forward strand.
GGGAATTAACTCACTTGTTTAAATGTTAAGAATATCTTGGTTTTCAAAGTTAAGAGACTTTAAGTATGTTGAAAGTATTTTGATACTTGTTTTTATGGAAAGTTTAAAGAGTGGTTTACTCTAAGTAATTTAAGTATGTTAAGGACTTGAAGAGTTTTAAAGTATGCGATACTTGTTTCGCTTTAAACGTATAAGTCCCTTGGATAGGAAATTGTATTGATCGATGCATAAAGTGAATATAACGACTTTATGGGAGTTGGTTATATTGGCTTTATGGAAAGATAAATGGCTTGATTTATTGAAAGGCAATTTGATTTAAGGCATCAATTGCCTAAGGTTTTAAAGGAAAGAAGTCACTTGATTTAAGCCTAAATGTATTTCTAAAAGGTATCGTGACTTGTCTTGAAAAGTAGTTATGACTTGATACTACGGTTATTAGTATCTTGGAAGTTATATATGAAAAAGAGTCATTTTTAAAAGAATAGAAGACGTAGTACTTTGGGTTAAATTCGGATTTTATAATGACATGTTAGTGCCTTAAGTAAACTAAAATGAGAATGTATATGAATAAGGCTAATAAGAAGTTAGGGATTTCTTAACTTGCTTATTTATTGTATGATAAGCGGTAGGGCTTATGTTATGTATGATGGCCATTGAGCTAGGGTAAGAGTATAAATGGCGGGTAAACCCCAAGACGTTATACCACCGCTTCTGTGGTAAGAGTATAAATGAGGGGTAAACCCCCAAGACGTTATACCACCTGTTTCCATGGATTTGCTACCCATGATGCGAGGAATACCTCATGCGAGGAATACCTCATGCGAGTCCTTATGGGCTTATGCGGGTGAAATAGTCCCATGCGGCGGCATGCTACGCGCGAGGAATACCTCATGCGGGTCCACGCGATCTATGCGGGTGAAATAGTCCCAGGAATAGGATTGCTTAATGATACTGCGGACGGGTGGTCCTGCTTTGATCGTGAGCCTCCTACTTTATATTGTAAGTATACTCCTATTTTACTCTCATTGTTAGTAAGGCACAGCATCGTTAATCGAGTAATCATACATGTCTCTGCTTTATTTTAGACTTATGATTTCATTACAAGATTTCGGGCCACATATTTGGTACATGTTGTAATCGACTCCTTCGGGCCGCTCACGCCGCAGTAAAGTACATGTTGCCGATCCTCGCCTAGGATCACTGCTCAGCTTGAGAAGCTCCTTTACTCGGAGGCTTATCCTCGGTATTGCTTGTCAGACATTCAGGGTATGGCGGGCCCTCGCCCCGCCAGAGTTGTTACTCCTAGAGGTCCGTAGTCACATTGTGGATTGGGTCAGAAGAAAAAAAAAATGTAATGCTCTATTTCGGGATTGAGTATATTTTTACGTAAGGTGGCCTTATCGCCAGCCTATTTCTAATCTATGTTTAAGTATTTTCTTTTTGTTGTGTATGTTCCGCTGCTATTTTCTGATGTTTACCAAAAGGGGTGCCTGTGTAGGGCACCGGTCATGTCTTGGTCGGTCGTGACAACAACACCGATTAGAGTCGTTTTTCGACGAAACGTTTCCAGCTTTTCGTAGGGAAAATTCCGCTATGTCATTTATTATTTTTATGGATTTTTCCGAGAGACGAAACATTTTGGACCAACGGAGGGTGATACGTGTCACCTCACATTGGAAGAAGAGTGGCGGATTGGACGCTTTGGGCTAGTGGGAGTTGGTAGGATATTTTGTGTTGGTTGGTGTCGTAGATGGATAAGGTGTACTTGGATGAATCCACACCCTACACTTGCCTTGCACTTGGCATGATCTTGGCCATTGGTTGGCCTTTGCTTGACCTATAAATACCCTCCCTTTGAAGACTTCTTCATCCTAAAATGTTTTCTAAGTGTTAAATCCTCCTCCCCTCTAGCAAGAGCTCTCGCCCTAGCCTCCCTTTCCCTTTTGTGAGCCCTCGCCGAGAGCCCTCCCTTGGCCGAAGTATCCCCTCCTGTGGGTGCAAGCCGTGGGTACACACCCCCTCTCGAGATGTTGTTCTCGTATAATACCCCCTCTTGGTAGAAATACTCTCAAAAGTATTGTTACTATACCCAAAATACTGCCCTTATACCTTGTAGTAGTCTAAGGGTAGACTTATACGAAAAGCCCTGAAATCCTAATATACTTCCTTCACCACAAAACCGAAACCCTAAGGAAAATCTCCATAGTTAGTTGGAGTATTAAGTAGGTTGGTTAGAACTTCTAAGGTGGTTTGGAGCGGGTTGGAGCGCACGGAGTTGGAGCTAAACGTTGCCCAGGATCGACTTTATACTTGGATAATTATGGGCTTATCGAGGTAATTATCTTGTCCCCCTATTTGTAATTGGAAATTACATGTTGTTAGAATATATAGTTGAAGTATACTACATATAGAACTGAACGTTGTTATCGGCAATGTCTTTGGACTTAAGCCTGAATAATAAGAAACCTTTTCGAAAGAAGAGTCCGAATCAGAATTACATAGGATCAGACATGAGACTTGTGTAGCTTTTCGTGAGGTAGAATTGTGCACGTCCGGATTAGACGTATAACCCCCGGTTGGCTTCGTAGCCGCCCCGATAGAGAGAGATTTGCGCTGCTGTGGGGGAGGTGTCGAATTTTCTCAGAGAATATTCTACATTGAGATCTAGGATGTTAATAGGCGCCAGTGGCCTCTATAGGTCAAGTACTACGTGTGGCGTGATCTACTTGGCTTAAGGAGTAGCCGACGGTTTGAGGTACTGAGCGTTTTGCTATTAGTCGATACTCGTCGCGAGGTATGTGAACCTCTTCCTACCTTTTCTAGCATGATATGTGTATAACTATGTAGTACGGTAGACGCATACGTGTTAAACGTATTTGATTGGTTTGAAACATAAAGTGTTATAACGCTTTATGGGAAGTTGGTTATAACGACTTTACGTAAGTAAGAAAATGCTTTGTGGTTTTAAAAGGTAATCGATTTGACTTATAACCGACTTGATGTGTAATAATAAAGAATCTTGAAGTATTTCAAAAGAACGTCAATCATTTTTAATGTAAGAATAATACTTGGTTTTGAAAACATAAGAGTTATACTAGCTTTATGGGAAGTTAGATATAACGTCTTAAGAATGGTAAAATGAATGGTTTATTGATTTTTAAAAGTTAAGAGACTTGATCTTAAAAGATAAGAGACTTGACTTGAATGAATTAATATGAGTTTTGTGTGAAACCTCATTCGTGAGTAATGAGTACTTGGTTTTAAAAGGAATAATGTTTTACCGATTCGAAATCGAATGTATCGACAAACCACCGCAGGCTAATAAAGGAAAATGTATTGAATAAATGAAGTATTATATTTAAACCAAGAGAAACCTCCATCCGCATGTAAGCTAAGATGAGACAAAATGATATTACATTTCCTAGATCATGGCTTAATAAGATTGATTATAAACAAGAATAACCTACTCACATATAAGACATATGTTTCTCAAATCCTTTAAAAGAGAATTATGTTTTAAAGGATTAAGACTATGAACAATGAAATCTTTCAAAACGGGACTTGAGTAATCAAACTAGGCAAACCGAACTTTAGGAAAAAGGAATGTTGTTACTTGACTTTAAAAGAACGTGGTTGGGTTACTTAAACAGTGGGTCACTCTATTCTTATACTACGTATCGTGACTTTTGAAAAAGGAATGGATCTTTTAAAAGGATTTAACGACGTAGTACTTTAGGGTTAAAACCCGACCTTGTCATAAAATGAAAGTACTTTAAGTTATGTGTAACTTACCTATGTTTGCGTGTGATAGACTTGTTGTGCAAGGAATGTATTTCACTCGACTACGGCTCATCCGGAATGTATTTCACTCGACCACGGCTCATCCGGGAATGTATTTCACTCGACTCACGGCTCATCCGGAATGTATTTCACTCGACTACCGGCTCATCCGGAATGTATTTCACTCGACTACCGGCTCATCCGGAATGTATTTCACTCGACTACGGTTCGTAGGATGAACCGAATGTATCCTACACGCTTTCTATACTTGACATGATCGCTTTATGTTGGAATCGTAGTTTGGTTATCATACATGTCTCCCGCTTTATATAGACTATTATGAATTCATTTACGATTTTACGATTCACATACTTGTACTGCCAGATCGACCTCCTTCGGGCCGCGCTCACGCCGCAGTAAAGGTACACCGCCGTTGATCCTCGCCTTAGGGTCACAGCAGCGTTGGGAAAGCTCCGCTTCTCCGAGGCTTATTCGTATAGTCCCCGTTGTTGTAGGTGCTACATTCAGGGTATGACGGCCCCGCCCCGTCGTTGTTATCATATCATTCGTAGGTCTCAGAGTAATCGCCAGGGGCAGTTGTAGAAAGGGATGTAAATCGCTCAAATTGTTATTTATATATACCGACAGAACTGCTTTGGTTAGCCGTCTTCTTATTTCACCGTCTTCTTACATTGGTTTCATGTATGTGTTTTATGTTCCGCCGATTACTGATGTTGTATCACTAGGGTGCCCGGTAAGGCACCACCACGGCCCGGTTCGGTCGTGACAAAAGTGGTATCGAAGCGCTTAATCCTCGTAAAGTGTCTACGCACCGTATCCAAGAGTCTTGATTATCGGTGTACGCGGCACCACACCAATAATCGTGAGGCTATAGGATATTTAGGATTGGTTTCATTCTTCTCACTCGAGATCGTGCCTTAGAGTCGTGTTGAAAGTTGGACCTCTAACGTATTTCTTTCCTTACCGCTATGCCTCCGCAGGCAACCCGCCCAGTGAGGGCTAGGCAATGGCGGAGCCGCGAGTAGTTCGTGAGGGTTACGAAGGCACAGCCCAATCATCACCCTGGGTAGTGCTTCATTCGGGAGTTCTCGTTATACCGTATTTTCAGAGTATGTACGTAAGGACGACGTGAAAAATTTGAAGTTTAAAGTTGGCTTGGCGAAAATTATTTTGTTCACAACACCCGCTTAGAGTCGCTTTTTCGACTAAACGCTTTCACGACTTTCGTAGGAAAATTCGGCTATGTCATTTTTAATTTTTGCGGATTTTTTCGAGAGACGAAACATTTTGGACCAACAAGAGGGCGCCACTTGGCACCCTCTCATTGGAGCACGTTTGGGGCGGTAAAGGGCGACGAATGGCCATTGTTTGGTCAAGGGGTTGGTAGGATATTTTGTGGTAGATGGATAAGGTGCACTTGGCAAGATCTTGCCCTACACTTGTCTTGCACTTGGCAAGATCTCGCCATTGGTTGCCTTTGCTAGACCTATAAATACCCCTCTTTGATGACTTCTTCATCCATTCTACAAATCTCTAAGTGTTAAAAATCCTCCTCCTCTTAGTAGTGTTCTCGCCCAACACCATCCTCCCCTGGCCGAGAGCCCTCCCCTCCTAGTAGTGTGGCCGGGGTACTCCCAGCCTAGTTGTTTCGTATAATGCCCCCTCTTGTTAGAAATACTCTCAAAAGTATTGTTATAATGCCCAAATTACCTTAGCCATATACCTTGTAGTATTCTAAGGTTATACCTTTACAAAGCCCGTAAATACTATTATACTTCCCTTCACCACAAAACCGAAACCCTAAGTAAATCTTCACCGTAGTTGAAGTTATAAGTAGAAGTTGGTTAGAACTTCTAAGGGTTGTTTGAGCGGCCTGAGCGCACTGAGTAGAGCTAAACCTTGCTCAGGATCGACATTTAAACTCGGATAATTATGGGCTTATCGAGGTAAATATCTTGTCCTCTATTGTAATTGAGATTACATGATTGTTAGACTATATAGTTGAAGTATACTATATATAGAATCAACGTTGTTATCGGCAATGTCTTTTGACTTAAGCCCAATAATAAGAAACCTTTCGAAAGAAGAGTACCGAATCAGATTTACATAGATCAGACAAAGAGACTTGTGTAGCTTTTCCGTGAGGTAGAATTGTGCACGTCCGGATTAACGTATAACCCCCATGGTTGGCTTGGTAGCCGCCCCGATAGAGAGAGATTTACGCTGCATGTGGGGAGGTGCCGAATTTTACGTAGAATGTTCTACGGCGGATCTAAATGTTAATGAGCGCCTTGTGGCCTTATAGGTTGAAGTACTACGTGTGGCGCGATCTACTTGGTTTAAAGGAGAGCCGCGGTTGGAAGTACTGAGCGTTTTGCTATTAGTCGATACTGCCGCGAGGTATGTGAACCTCTTCCTATCTCTTCTAGCATGATATGTGTGAACTATGTAGTACGGTAGACGCATACGTGCTAAATGTATTTGATTGTTTAAAACATAAAGTGTTATAACGCTTTATGGGAAGTTGGTTATAACGACTTTATGTTGGTAAGAAAATACTTGTGGTTTTTAAAAGGTAACTGATTTGAACTATAACTGGCTTGTTATGTGTTAATAAAGAACTTGAAGTATTTCAAAAGATTTTTGAATCATTTTGAAAGAAGAGGTAATACTTGATTTTTTTAGAAAACTTAAGAGTTATACTAGCCTTATGGAAAGTTAGGTATAACGCTTAAGAATGTTTTATCGATTTTGGAAATCGAATGTGTATCGACAAACCATCTGCGGTTAATAAAAGGAAATGTTTTTAATAATTAAGTATTATTAAAACCAAGAGAAACTTCCATCCGCATAGAAGCTAAGATGAGACAAAATGATAATTCCTAGATCATGGTCATTGTAATAAGATTGTTATAAACAAGAATATCCTACTCACTTATAAGGCTTATGTTTCTCAGATTGTTTAAAGGAGAATTATATTCTTAAATGAATAAGACTATGAACTACGAAACCTTTCTAAAATGAGAAACTTGAACATGGGAAATTAGGCAAACTTGAACATTGGAAATTAGGCAAACTTGAACATTGGAAAAGAATGTTGCTACTTGATTTTACAAAGAGAAGTAATTGATTTACTTTAAAAAGATAATCACTCTATTTTCATATACTACAGGTATTGTGTGGTTTTTGTGAAGTAACGTATCTTTTAAATATTTAATGTATGAAGTATTTTGGGGATAGGTACCCGAACTTGTTAGTAGAAAGTACCTTGTGTGAATAACTTGATTGTATTGGTTTGTGATAGCCTTGTAATACTTTCTTGTTGATTTGATAAGTAAGCATGTTAGGATGCTACGTGTGTTAGTATCTTGTGATTATTGTGTGGGGTCACTTTGTTGTGCTTACGTTGTCAAACGTTAAGCCCGCTTATCGTTATTGTATCACATACCCTCGACTTATTATACCGAGGGCTTGCCACCTCGACGCGTCTATACGGCCTATGCAGTCCTTGTGACTACGCGGAGCGCAGAGCTCCAGGATTGATCATTCCGGTGTTTAGCCCGACGCGGGATTCCTATGCGGTCCGCTGAGACTATGCGGTCTTTTGAGACTACGCGGCTGCGGAGCCTAGCGGATACCGAGGGTTAGCCGCTTCGACGCGGGTATACCTCAGCGGTGCGGGACCATGATTCGAGGAATACCTCACGCGGTCCGCGGGTGACCTATGCGAGTCGCGAGTGTTCCAGGATAGACGCGACATTGATATTGCGGGCGAAGGCCGCCGACATGGTGCGGTCTAGAAAGACCTCGGATACGCTTTGTGGTATTTTTGGTACCGCTGGTCTTAGTAGTCGGCTATGCCTTCGCATTGCCCCGCACGGTTTTATTGTGATAACTTTGAGGGCGCGAGTCCCCGACTTGACATGATCGCTATTTATTGTGAATCGTAGTTTGTTATCATACATGTCTCCCGCTTTATATAGACTACTATGATTTCATTTACGATTTATTTTCGTTTCACATACTTGGTACTCAGATCGACCTCCTTCGGGCCGCGTTCATGCCGCAGTAAAGGTACACCGCCGTTGATCCTCGCTCTTAGGGTCACAAATTGCTTGGGAAAGCTCCGCTTCTCCGAGGCTTATCCGCATACCGTCGCCAGAGGTATTTACATTCGTGGTATGGCGGGCCCCGCCCCGCCATTGTTGTCGTATCATTTCGCAGAGGTCCGTAATCTTGTTGTGGCGTGGTTGTAAAAAGGATTAAACTATTCATTTGTAGGAGTTGTTATTTATATATATGCCGAAAGGCAAGTTTTCCTCGACATCGCTTTGTACTTCATTTGTTTCATGTATATTTTTATGTTCACTGATTACTCGATGTTGTATCACTAGGTGCCCGGTAAGGCACCACCACGCCCGCATTCGGTCGTGACAAAAGTGGTATCGAGCGATTAATCCTGAAAGTGTCTACGCATCAGATCCAAGAGAGTCTTGATTATCGGTGTCGCGCACCACACCAATAATCGTGAGGCTATAGGATATTTAGGATTGGTTTCTATTTCTTCTCACTCGAGATCGTGCCTTAGAGTCGTGGTTGTAAGTTGGACCTCTAACGATTTATTTCTTACCGCTATGCTCCGCATAGGGCAACTCGAGCCCCGGAGGACAAGGCAAATGGAGCCGCGAGCAGAGTACAGAGGGTTACGTGGGCACAGCCCAATTATCACCTTGGTGGTGCTTCATTCGGGAGTTCTGACGCCATTAGCCCCAGCAGAGTTTAGCACGGCGGCGCAGCCCATCGCGCCATGATGTTTGAACCTTCGCCCACGACCGAACAGAATATAGATTTCAAGGAGGCGACCGTTAATAACTATGGATTTGACTACCGCAGAGTATACCGATGTATCGCGAGTCTTGATGAATATCAACGAGAAGGTTGTGCAAGAGTAATTCTTGATTGGGCTTGAGCATGGCTCGTATGCGCTTATGCGCAGCAGCCAAGAAACGTAGAGATCGACGGGTTAACGGCGACGCAGGCAGGCCAGGCAAAGAAGGTCCTTTAGTAACTTTCGAGGCGAGTCGCCTCACCAAAGATTAGATTATGCGCATCCACCAAGATGCAAAGGTCCTCCACAGGTTCGTGACGCTCGGTATGCAGGTTAGTCGAGCTCCAGAGCTTCGCTCACCATCACACGGGTTCCAGCATCCGATTCGCTTTTTCTCGTTCACATACAGGGCAGCGCCATCCTGTGGAATGTCGCTTTTAGTTGGTACTTATTGTACCTATGACCGCCGTGGTCCGATGTCGAAAGAGTGTCCTGCGGAGGACTTAGCCTTCGTGATCGCGGGTAGTTCGTCATCTTCCTTAGCTGCGCCTACGGGGCAGTTTGATTAGAACGACTGGGAGCAAGAAAGAGATACAGATAGATCTTTAACCCTCTGTGGTTTAGTATGTGTGATAAGGTGAGTATACCTTAAGTGTTATATTCGATAGCATTGTGTAAATGGTGATTAGAAATCTTGGTTAGTTAACCAAGTAAGATTTGGGGATAGAGAAAGTGTGAGCCTTAGAGTGTTATACGTAGAGACCTTAGAGGTAAGGCCATCTCGAGTAAAAGATGTATTGTTTATGTTTGACCCTTTATAGGAGTGCATAGTGCACGTGAGTTATGTTTGTGGGATTAGTCCCCGAGTAGTGTGGAATGAAAGAGGTAGTTGAGCTAAGAAGACCGCTAGGTTTTCGTAACGTGATTAGTGAGAGTTTTCCTTCGCGAGCTAGCGTTTCGCATTGGGTCGGGTTGAGGCCACGTTGCGGGTCAACCCGCGCATGTATGGTGGTGGGGTCGGTGGCGGTCCCGCCTTGTGGTAGGCCACGAGGGTGTTAGGCCCAAGTTTAGTTAACCAACGCACGAATTCGTGGACGATTCGACCAAAGGTCGCCGGCGAGGTCGTACCGCCTTGTCTTCTAGCAAAGACCGCTTACTCGGCAGAGGGTTATGTGAGATGATATATCAGAAAGGTTGTAAGGCTGCACGAGGTGCCTACCTTCACCTTATGGCGCATGTGGAGCCAGTGGTACTACTGTTTTTGGTTTCGGAAGTTTTACCAGCGTGGTTAAGAACTCATGTGATTCTCAAAATCGCATTCGCCCTAGGGCCAGTGTGTGTATTTGTGAGGTAGTTGTGGGGATTGTTGTCTCCTGTGGAGGGAGTGTTTAAGCTTCCATTTCAGTTTTCGAATGTCGCCTTATGAGGCCTCAGGGCGGAAGTGTAAGTTGGCCGATTGGTTCGATGTTGGCAAGATTCAAATAGTTGGTTCAGCTTGTTCCAGCAGACCGTGGATGAGTAAAGCTTGTCTAGAAGAGGTTCGCACTCGAGAAATCGTATGGATAATCGGCGACGACGCCAGAGTTCAGTCGAGTCGGTCTTCAAGGTACCACCCCTGGGTGTGACGAGTTTTGACAGAGGGAACTTAGCCCGAGTTACTTTGGGCCCTTTTGAGTTCATGTGAAGAATAGGCCAGGTTGCCTATATGTTAGCAGTTGCCGTCCGACTTAGGAGGCAGTACGTCCGGTCTTTCGTATTGTTATGTTCGGGAAGTATCGAAGATCCATCCAGAGTGTTCCCAGTTAATGATGACCACGTTAGGATAGTAACCCGAGTTTTGAATCAAGCGATATCGTAAATGTGGTAAGAGTTCGAATGTACGACCTTCAAGTGATCGACGCAAACGGCATCAATTGTTGGGTCGCCTGAGAAGGTTAATGCCTCAGGCAAAGTGACAAAAGTGGTATATCATTTTGGTGATGTTAGAGGTGTTTCCTCGTGGACTTGGATGTAAGCATTTTGCGCAAGTTGTTTCTGTGGCCAGGTGTGGCAGGATTGATTCTCGTAAGTATAGTAGTGAAGACTATACTGGCGCACGTTTGTTTTGAGACTTAGAAGGAACATTCGGGACGAATGTTTCTGAGGGAGAATGTTATACCGTATTTTCGAGTATGTACGTAAGGGCACGTAGAAAAATTTGAAGTTTAAAGTTGGCTTGGCGAAAATTATTTTGTTCACAACACCCGTTTAGAGTCGTTTTTGACGAAACGCTTTTCCACTTTTCGTAGGAAAATTCGGCTATGTCATTTTTAATTTTTGCGGATTTTTCGAGACGAAACATTTTGGACCAACAAGAGGCGCCACTTGGCACCTCTCATTGGAGCACGTTTGGGGCGGTAAGGGGTGGACGAATGGCCATTGTTTGGTCGGGGTTGGTAGGATATTTTGTGGTAGATGGATAAGGTGCACTTGGCAAGATCTTGGCCCTACACTTGCCTTGCACTTGGCAAGATCTCGCCATTGGTTGGCCTTTGCTAGACCTATAAATACCCCTCTTTGATGACTTCTTCATCCATTCTACAAATCTCTAAGTGTTAAAAATCCTCCCCTCTCTTAGTAGTGTTCTCGCCCAACACCATCCCCTCCCCTTGGCGAGAGCCCTCCTCCTAGTAGTGTGGTAGGGTACTCCCCTAGCCTAGTTGTTTCGTATAATGCCCCTCTTGTTAGAAATACTCTCAAAAGTATTGTTATAATGCCCAAATTACCTTAGCCATATACCTTGTAGTATTCTAAGGTTATACCTTTACAAAGCCCGTAAATACTATTATACTTCCTTCACCACAAAACCAAACCCTAAGTAAATCTTCACCGTAGTTGAAGTTATAAGTAGAAGTTGGTTAGAACTTCTAAGGGTTGTTTGAGCGGCCTGAGCGCACTGAGTAGAGCTAAACCTTGCTCGGGATCGACATTTAAACTCGGATAATTATGGGCTTATCGAGGTAAATATCTTGTCCTCTATTGTAATCGAGATTACATGATTGTTAGACTATATAGTTGAAGTATACTATATATAGAATCGAACGTTGTTATCGGCAATGTCTTTTGACTTAAGCCCAATAATAAGAAACCTTTTCGAAAGAAGAATCGAATCAGATTTACATAGGGTATCAGACATGAGACTTGTGTAGCTTTTCGTGAGGTAGAATTGTGCACGTCCGGATTAAACGTATAACCCCACGGTTGGCTTGTAGCCGGCCCGATAGAGGAGGAGATTTACGCTGTTGCGGGAGAGGCTTCGAATTTTCGTAGAATGTTCTACGGGCGGATCTAAATGTTAATGAGCGCCTTGGCCTTATAGGTCAAGTACTACGTGTGGCGCGATCTACTGGCTTAAAGGAGTAGCCGGTTGGAAGTACTTGGAGCGTTTTGCTATTAGTCGATACTGTCGCGAGGTATGTGAACCTCTTCCTATCTCTTCTAGCATGATATGTGTGAACTATGTAGTGCGGTAGACGCATACGTGTGCTAAATGTATTTGATTGGTTTAAAACATAAAGTGTTATAACGGTTTTATGGGAAGTTGGTTATAACGACTTTATGTTGGTAAGAAAATACTTGTGGTTTTAAAAGGTAATCGATTTGAACTATAACCGCTTGTTATGTGTTAATAAAGAACTTGAAGTATTTCAAAAGATTTTAGAATCATTTTGAAAGAAGAGGTAATACTTGATTTTTTTAGAAAACTTAAGAGTTATACTAGCCTTATGGAAAGTTAGGTATAACGGCTTAAGAATGTTTTACTGATTTTGGAAATCAGAATGTGTATCGACAAACCACTGCAGCGTTAATAAAAGGAAATGTTTTTAATAATTAAGTATTATTAAAACCAGTAGAAACTTCCATCCGCATAAGCTAAGATGAGACAAAATGATAATTCCTAGATCATGGTCACGTAATAAGATTGTTATAAACAAGAATATCCTACTCACTTATAAGGCTTATGTTTTTCAGATTGTTTAAAGGAGAATTATATTCTTAAATGAATAAGACTATGAACTACGAAACCTTTCTAAAATGAGAAACTTGAACATGGGAAATTAGGCAAACTTGAACATTGGAAATTAGGCAAACTTGAACATTGGAAAAGAATGTTGCTACTTGATTTTACAAAGAGAAGTAATTGATTTACTTTAAAAAGATAATCACTCTATTTTCATATACTACGGGTATTGTGTGGTTTTGTGAAGTAACGATCTTTTAAAGATTTAATGTATGAAGTACTTTGGGGATAGGTACGAACTTGTTAGTAGAAAGTACCTTGTGTGAATAACTTGATTGTATTGGTTTGTGATAGCCTTGTAATACTTTCTTGTTGATTTGATAAGTAAGCATGTTAGGATGCTACGTGTGTTAGTATCTTGTGATTATTGTGTAAGGGGGTCACTTGTTGTGCTTACGTTGTCAAACGCGTTAAGCCCGCTGTAATCGTTATTGTATCACATACCCCCTTGACTTATTATACCGAGGGCTTGCCACCCTTGATGCGGGTCTATATGGCTTATGCAGTCCTTGTGACTATGCGGAGTGCGGTAGCTCCAGGATTGATCATTCCGGGTTTTTAGCCCGACGCAGGGATTCCTATGCGGTCCGCTGAGACTATGCGGTCTTTTGAGACTATGCGGCCGCGGAGCCTAGCGGATACCGAGGGTTAGCCGCCGACGCGGTATACCTCAAAGCGATGCGGGACCATGATTCGAGGAATACCTCACGCGGTCTGGGTGACCTATGCGAGTCGCGAGAGTTCCAGGATAGACGCGAACATTGATATTGCGGGCGAGTGCCCACCTTCGAACATCTGGTGCGCTCTAGAAAGACCTCGGGATACAGTGTGTGGTATTTTTGGTACTGTGGGTATTAGTAGTCGGCTATGCATTCGTACTAGCCCCGTACGGTATTATTCTGATAACTTTGAGGCGTGAGTCCCGACTTGACATGATCGCTTATTTATTGTGAATCGTAGTTTGGTTATCACACATGTCTCCCGCTTTATATAGACTACTATGATTTCATTTACTGATTTATTTTCGCCACATACTTGGTACTGTTAGATCGACCTCCTTCGGGCCGCGCTCACGCCGCAGGTAAAGGTACACCGCCGTTGATCCTCGCCTTAGGGTCACGATTCGTTTGGGAAAGCTCCGCTTTCTCCGAGGCTTATCCGGGTATAGTCCGTCGTTGTAGGTATTTACATTCGTGGTATGGCGGGCCCGCCCCGCCATTGTTGTCGATCATTTCGCAGGTCCAGAATCTTGTGGCGGGTGGTTGTAAAAAGGATTAAACTGTTCATTTGTAGGAGTTGTTATTTATATATATGCCGAAGGCAAGTTTTCCTCGACATCGCTTTTGTACTTCATTTGTTTCATGTATGTGTTTTATGTTCCGCTGATTACTCTGATGTTGTATCACTAGGGTGCCCGGGGTAAGGCACCAGTCACGGGCCCAGATTCGGGTCGTGACATCTGCGACGTCACTAGCCCCAGCAGAGTTTAGCACGGCGGCGGCAGCTCCATCGCGCCATGACATTTGAACCTTCGCCCACGCACTGGGTGAGAGAATATAGATTGCAAAGAGGCGACCCTGTTACTAGCTATGGATTTGGCTACCAGAGAGCATACCGATGTACCGCGAGTCTTGATGACTACCTAAGAGAGGGTTGTGCAAGAGTAATTCTTCAGGTAGTCTTGAGCACGGCCTGTGTACGGGCTTATGCGCAGCAGGCCGAGAAACGTAGAGATCGACGGGTTAACGGCGACGAGAAGAGGCCGAGCAGCAGGGTCCTTTGGTAACTTTCGAGGCAAGTCGCCTCACCAGCAGATTAGATTATGCACACCCACCAGTGCAGAGAGGTCCTCCACGGATTTCAGGACGTTCGGGTACGCAGAGTCGGTCGTAACTCTGTGGCTTCCGGTTCACATGCGATGCACGCCATCCCGGAATGTCGTCTTTTAGTTGGTACTTGTTTTACCTACGACCGTCAGGGTCTGATGTCGAAAGAGTGTCCTTGTAGGAGGACTTAGCCTTCAGGATCGATGGGTAGTCGTCACCTTCCTTAGCTATGCGCCCTACGGGGCAGGTTTGATTGGAACGACTTAAGGGAGTGGAGCAGTAGATACAGGTTTATCCTTAACCCTCTAGAGATTAGTACGTATGATGAGATGAGTATATCTTAAGTGCTATGTTCTGATAGCAGTGTGTAATTTGTGATTAGAAATCATGGTTAGTAACCGGGGAAGATTGGGGGATAGAGAAAGTGTGAGCCTTAGAGTGTTATACGTGGAGACCTTAGAGGTAAGGCCATCTCGAGTAAAAGATGTATTGTTTATGTTTGACCCTTATAGGAGTGCATAGTGCACGGGAGTTATGTTTGTGGGATAAGTCCCTGAGTAGTGTGGAATGAAAGAGGGTAGTTGAGCTAAGAAGACCGCTAGGTTTTCGTAACGTGATTAGTGAGAGTTTTTCCTTCGGGGAGCTAGCGTTTTGCGCGTTGCCGGGTCGGGTTGAGGCCACGTTGCGGGTCAACCCGCGGCATGTATGGTGGTGGGGTCAGTTTGTGGTGGTCCCGCTGTGGGTTAAGGTTATCAGGGTGTTAGGCCCAAGTTTAGTTAACCAGCATACGAGTTCGTGGACGATTCGACCAAAGAGTCGCCGAGGAGGTCAGCCGTCTTGTCTTCTAGCAAAGACCGTTTACTCGGCAGTGTTGATTTATCAGAAAGGTTGTAAGGCTGCACGGGGTGCCTACCTTCACCTTATGACGCATGCAGAGCCTGTGGTACTTGCTTTTGTTTCGGAAGTTTTACCAAGCAGCGTTAAGAACTCAGTGAGTCTCGACCGCATTCGCCTCTGCCAAGTGTGGATTTCAGGGGTAGTTGTGGGGACTGTTGTCTCCTGTGGAGGGAGTGTTTAAGCTACCATTTCGGTGTTCGGATGTCGCCTTATGAAGCCTTGTAGGGGCGGATGTGTAAGTCGCCAGTCGATTGGTTCGATGTTGGCAAGATTCAGATAGTTGGTTCAGGCTTGTTCCAGCAGACTGTGGATAGGGTAAAGCTTGTCTAGAAGAGGTTCTGGCAGCTCAGAGAAATCGTGCGGATAATCGGCGGACGCAGGGTTGAGTTGTGCCGACGGTCGGTCTTGACAGTACCACCCCGGGTTGGGTGTGACGAGTTTTGGAAACAGAGGGAACTTAGCCCGAGTTACTTTGGGCCCTTTTGAGTTCATGTGAAGAATAGGCCAGGTTGCCTATATGTTAGCTTTTGCCGTCCGACTTAGGAGGCAGTACGTCCGGTCTTTCGTATTGTTATGATCGGGAAAGTATCGGAGATCCATCCAGAGTGTTCCCAGTTAATGATGACCACGTTAGAGATAGTAACCCCGAGTTTTGGGAACTGAAGCAGTATCAGAAATGTGGTAAGAGTTCGAGTGTACGACAGCCTCAGGGATCGCATGCAGCCCGGTACCATTTGTTAGGTCGTCGGAGTGACACTAGAACCTCGCGGCAAAGTGACAAAAGTGGTATCATTTCTTTTGTAAAGAGAAGGTGCGAAGGAAGTATATTTTAGACCCCGGAGAGAGGTGTTTGTGGTGATGTTAGAGGTGTTTCCTCGTGGACTTAGAGGTAAGTATTTTGCACAAGTTGGTTCCGTGGCCATGTGTGGCAGGTTTGTTCTCGTAAGTATAGTGGTGAAGACTATACTGGCGCGCGTTTGTTTTGAGACTTAGAAGGAACATTCAGGATGAATGTTTCTAAGGAGGGGAGAATGTTATACCCCGTATTTCCAGAGTATGTACGTGGGGACGTACGTAGAAAAGTTTGAACTTTAAAGTTGGCTTAGCCGATTTTTATTTGTGCACAACACCCGATTAGAGTCGTTTTTAGACGAAACGTTTCCACAGCTTTCGTAGGGAAAATTCCGGCTATGTCATTTATTATTTTTGCGGATTTTTTTGAGAGACGAAACATTTTGGACCAACGGGAGGGTGACATGTGTCACCCTCACATTGGAAGAGAGAGTGGCGGATTGGACGATTTGGGCTAGTGGGAGTTGGTAGGATATTTTGTGTTGGTTGGTGTGGTAGATGGATAATGTGTACTTGGATGAATCCACACCCTACACTTGCCTTGCACTTGGCATGATCTTGGCCATTGGTTGGCCTTTGCTTGACCTATAAATACCCCTCCCCTTTGAAGACTTCTTCATCCTAAAATGTTTTCTAAGTGTTAAATCCTTCCCCCCCCCTCTAGCAAGAGCTCTCGTCCTAGCCTCCCCCTTTCCCCCCTTTTGTGAGCCCCCTTGGCCGAGAGCCCTCCCCCCTTGGCCGAAAGTATCCCCTCACAGGGGTGCTAGCCATGGGTACACACCCTCTTGAGATGTTGTTCTCGTATAATACCCCCCTCTCTTGGTAGAATACTCTCAAAAGTATTGTTACTATACCCAAAATACCTTGGCCCTTATACCTTGTAGTATTCCAAGGCTATACTTATACGAAAAGCCCGGAAATACTATTATACTTCCCTTCAGTCACAAAACCGAAACCCTAAGGAAAATCTCCATAGTTAGTTGGAGTATTAAGTAGAAGTTGGTTAGAACTTCTAAGGGTGGTTTGGAGCGGGTTGGAGCGCACGGAGTTGGAGCTAAACGTTGCCCAGGATCGACTTTATACTTGGATAATTATGGGCTTATCGAGGTAATTATCTTGTCCCCCTATTTGTAATTGGAAATTACATGTTGTTAGAATATATAGTTGAAGTATACTACATATAGAACTGAACGTTGTTATCGGCAATGTCTTTGGACTTAAGCCTGAATAATAAGAAACATTTTCGAAAGAAGAGTGCTGAACTGTAATTACATAGGAATGTATTACAGTATACTTGTGTAGCTTTTCTGTGAGGTAGAATTGTGCACGTCCGGATTAGACGTATAACCCCCCCCCCCCTGGTTGGCTTGGTAGCCGGCCCCGATAGAGGAGGAGATTTGCG
The DNA here is from genome assembly GCA_029844215.1 of Przewalskia tangutica. Classification (NCBI taxonomy): domain Eukaryota; kingdom Viridiplantae; phylum Streptophyta; class Magnoliopsida; order Solanales; family Solanaceae; genus Przewalskia; species Przewalskia tangutica. The sequence goes on from CM056727.1 coordinate 76,896,950, forward strand.
CTGTTGCGGGGAATCTGCGAATTTTTCTGTAGAATATTCTACATTGAGATCTAGGATGTTAATAGGCGCCTTGTGGCCTCTATAGGTTGAAGTACTACGTGTGGCGTGATCTACTTGGCTTAAGGAGTAGCCGGCGGTTGGAAGTACTTCGAGCGTTTTGCTATTAGTCGATACTCGTCGCGAGGTATGTGAACCTCTTCCTACCTTTTCTAGCATGATATGTGTATAACTATGTAGTACGGTAGACGTACATGTGTTAAACGTATTTGATTGGTTTGAAACATAAAGTGTTATAACGGCTTTATGGGAAGTTGGTTATATGACTTTATGTAAGTAAGAAAATGCTTTGTGGTTTTAAAAGGTAATTGATTTGACTTATAACGACTTGATGTGTAATAATAAAGAATCTTGAAGTATTTCAAAAGAATCTTTGAATCATTTTTTAACAGAAGAATAATACTTGGTTTTGAAAACATAAGAGTTATACTAGCTTTATGGGAAGTTAGGTATAACGTCTTAAGAATGGTAAAATGAATGGTTTATTGATTTTTAAAAGTTAAGAGACTTGATCTTAAAAGATAAGAGACTTGACTTGAATGAATTAATATGAGTTTTGTGTGAAACCTCATTCGTGAGTAATGAGTACTTGGTTTTTTTAAAAAGGAATAATGTTTTACTGATTCGGAAATCAGAATGTGTATCGACAAACCACTGCAGCGTTAATAAAGGAAAATGTATTGAATAAATGAAGTATTATATTTAAACCAGTAGAAACCTCCATCTGCATAGAAGCTAAGATGAGACAAAATGATATTACATTTCCTAGATCATGGCTGCTTAATAAGATTGATTATAAACAAGAATAACCTACTCACATATAAGACATATGTTTCTCAAATCCTTTAAAAGAGAATTATGTTTTAAAGGATTAAGACTATGAACAATGAAATCTTTCAAAAATGGGACTTGAGTAACTGAAACTAGGCAAACTGGAACTTTAGGAAAAAGGAATGTTGTTACTTGACTTTAAAAGAACGTGGGTTGGGTTACTTAAACAGGTGGGTCACTCTATTCTTATACTACGGGTATCGGGTGACTTTTGAAAAAGGAATGGATCTTTTAAAAGGATTTAACGTACGTAGTACTTTAGGGTTAAAACCCGGACCTTGTCATAAAATGAAAGTACTTTAAGTTATGTGTAACTTACCTATGTTTGCGTGTGATAGACTTGTTGTGCAAGGAATGTATTTCACTCGACTACCGGTTCATCCGGGAATGTATTTCACTCGACTACCGGTTCATCCGGGAATGTATTTCACTCGACTCTGGCTCATCCGAATGTATTTCACTCGACTACGGTTCATCCAGGAATGTATTTCACTCGACTACCGGGTTCATCCGGAATGTATTTCACTCGACCAGGTTCATCCGAATGTATGTCACTCGACTACCGGTTCATCCGGGAATGTATTTCACTCGACTACAGGTTCGTGGGATGAACCGGGAATGTATCCCACACGTTTCTTTACTTGACATGACTGCTTTTATGTTGTGAACTGTAGTTTGGTTATCATACTTGTCTCCTGCTTTATATAGACTATTATGATTTCATTTACGATATTTCTGATTTCACATACTTGGTACTGTTATCTTGACCTCCTTCGGCTGCGTTCATCTGCAGTAAAGGTACACGATCGTTGATCCTCGCTCTTAGGGTCACGATTCGGCGTTTGGGAAAGCTCCGTTTCTCCGGAGGCTTATCTTGGTATAGTCCCCTGTTGTTGTAGGTGCTTACATTCAGGGGTATGACGGGGCCCTGTCCCGTCGTTGTTATCATATCATTCGTAGAGGTCTGTAGTACTGTTGTGGGCAGAGTTGTAGAAAGGGATGTAACTGTTCAAATTGTTATTTATATATCTTGTGAGAAGTTTTTGGTTAGCCTGTCTTCTTATTTCACTGTCTTCTTACATTGGTTTCATGTATGTGTTTTATGTTCCGCTGATTACTCTGATGTTGTATCACTAGGGTGCCCGGGGTAAGGCACCAGTCACGGGCCCGGGTTCGGGTCGTGACATTTATAAGCCCTTAAAAAAATTCCAAGATTCAAAGTCGCGCCTTAGCAATTCTTAGCTCCTTTCTTTAAGTTCCAATCCGCTCCAAGCACTCCTTAGAAGCCTATGAAGAACCCATCTTCAAGTTCCAACTTCAAAGTTGAAGAACTCCTTAAGTTTCCGTCTTGCGACTAATACAAAAACGCCGTTTTTCCGAAATCTTTCTATTGAGATATCCTTACAATACCCTTAGGGACCTTGGGTTTAAGTCTTGAGGCTAATGGATCAAAATTGCAAAATTTTTTGTGTGGGGATGCTCAAACCCGAGAGCACTTATGCTAGCACAAAGTGTTGTGAAATTTTTCTAAGTCTTCAAGACCTTGTCTTGCTACTAGTATGTATTTATAACACATTGGAGGGTCTAGACTTAAACAAATGGGTGGCTAAGATGAGTTTCACTAGGATCAAGCTCATGTGGACAAGTTGACAAGTCAACAAAATCAAGCTTGCAAGACTTATCTTCCACCATGGTAAATGACCATTTTACCCTTAGTATTTTCGTCCAAGACCACATGTGGGGGGGTTCCACGTGTCGCCCTCTCATTAGTCCATAAAATTCCATAACCCTCGTGGGCCTCACAAAATGTAAAATTCCCCGGGTGGGCCCCACGTGACCAAATCCGTAAAAATAAATTTCCATAATGTTAATAAGTTCCATATTCTTCAAATAATGCACTTTGAGAATCTAATTCTCAACAACGAACAGTTTTCCTTTCCGACGTCCGGAAGATTTTCCGTCGGAAAAACAATTCTTCCTTTCGTACCAATTTCCAAGTCTTGATTCCTTACATACACTTTCTTACACATATCATGGACTTACGGGGTGTAACAGTTTTCCTCATGCATATTAAGTCTTATGTGATAACTATTCTTAAGAACCTGTTTGTGTTGATCAGAAATCAATTTGGTCTAAAAGTTAAAGGGGTTAGAACAGACAATGGGACAGAGTTTCTTAATTTTGCCTGCTCTAATCTATTTGATCAATTAGGGATTATACACCAGAAGTCTTGTCCTTACTCTCCACAGCAAAATAGAGTAGTGGAGAGGAAGCATAGACATATATTAGAGATAACAAGAGCTATTAAGATACAAGGTCACTTGCCAGCAAGGTTTTGGGGTGACTGTGTTGAAACTGATGTACATGTGATTAATAGAGTGCCCACTGTTGTATTGGGAAATATTTCACTATATGGGAAGTTGTTTAACAAGGAGCCATCACTCTCTCATCTAAAGGTGATTAGTTGTCTTTGCTATGCTTCCAATTTGGTGAGGAAAGACAAATTTGAGCCAAGAGCCATCAAAGTTGTGTTACTTGATTATGCAGTGAACAGAAAAGGTTACAAGTTACTAGACTTGATTAATGAAACTGTGTTTATCAGCAGATATGTCACCTTCCATGAAAGTATATTTCATTATCAACAACTTAAGGAGATTGGAGATTCAGCCATTTCTCAACATTATAACCTTGATTTATGTGTTGATGATGAACAGGTGTGTCCAGTAGGAGGAATGCAGGCTGACATTGTTCATGTACATGAAGAAGGGCCAGAAGACACAAATGTTGAGGTTACAACAAATATGGTTTCTCATGATGAGGATACAATGCCTGATAATATAACTGCTGATGAAGATGCTGCAAATATCAGAAGGAGATCTACCAGAGAAAGGAGGACTCAAATATGACTGAAGGGTTTTATGCATTCAACAACAAAACTTAGCCAAGATGGATGTGCATATCTAATGTCAGATGTGGTAGACTACACTGGATTGTCTGTTAAATATCATAGTTTCCTGGCCAATGTTTCAGCAGAACATGAACCTCAGTCGTTTCATAAAGCAGCCAAGGATCAGAGGTGGGTTGAGGCTATGCAATCAGAAATCCAAGCCCTGGAAGATAACAAAACTTGGGCGATAGTGGAACTACCTGAAAACAAGAGACCTATTGGATGTAAATGTGTGTTTAAAATCAAGTACAAGGCCACTGGGGAAGTAGAGAGGTTCAAAGCCAGGCTTGTAGCCAAGGGGTACAGCCAGAAAGAAGAAGTTAATTATCATGAAATTTTCTCACCAGTGGTGAAGATGGTGACTGTCAGGAGTGTCATCTCTGTTGCAGTTGCAAAAGGATAGGTCATTCAGCAAATGGATATGTTTAATGTATTTCTGCAGGGGGATCTTAATGAAGAAGTGTATATGAACTTGCCACAAGGAGTTGAGCATAAACAAGGGAAAGTGTGTAGATTGCTTAAGTCACTGTATGGACTTAAGCAAGCTTCCAGACAGTGGAACATCAAGTTAATAACTGTCTTGGTTTCTTCTGGTTTTGTTCAAAGCAGATTCGACTACTCTTTGTTTATCAAAAGGGATGGAGACAATATAGTTATGGTATTAATATATGTGGATGATCTTCTCCTGACTGGAAATGAGCAGGGGATTATAGATGAAAAAAAGGCCATCCTGCAGCATCACTTCAAGATCAAGGATCTTGGTGAACTCAGATACTTCTTAGGTTTTGAGTTTGCTAGGAACAAGGAAGGGATAGTGATGCATCAACGAAAATATTCTTTAGAGCTCATTGAAGAGATGGGATTAACAGGTTCTAAACCTGTCACACCAATGGAGGCTAATGTGAAGCTCACTTCTGCAGTTTATGATAAACATATTCAGGAAATGGAGCCTGAGAAATTTGGAAATACAGATAGTTTACTGAAGAATCCAACAGCATACCAAAGGTTGATTGGAAGGCTGCTTAATTTGACTAACACCAGGCCAGACATAGCCTTTTCAGTGCAGTGTCTGAGCCAATTCATGCAAGCTCCAAAGCAGTCGCATATGTTGGCAGCAGAGAGAGTAGTGAGGTATGTAAAGAATGCTCCAGGTATGAGAGTGTTTATAGCAACAGAAGGGAGTAATATGTTATCTGCATACTGCGGTGCAGACTGGGTTTCATGTACAAACACCAGAAGATCAGTCTCGGGTTACTTAGTGTATTTTGGATCTTCTCTTATTTCTTGGAAGTCCAAGAAGCGTGCAGATCTCGAGAGCTCGTGAGTCGGAGTATAGAAGTCTTGCATCAGTGGTATCTGAGGTTGTCTGGATTAATGGCTTATTCTCAGAGCTTGATTTGCCTTTGCAACTTCCTATTTCAGCTTATAGTGATAGCAAGTCAGCGATTCAAATTGCCATCAATCCTATGTTTCATGAGAGAACGAAACACATTGAAATAGATTGTCATTTCATAAGGGAGAAGATCCAGCTGAGATTAATTTCCACCAAACACATTGCATCTGAAGATCAGCCTGCCGATGTACTTACAAAAGGGCTGCTTCCAGGACAACACGCTCATCTTCTTTCCAAGCTAGGAATGAAGAACTTGTTTTTATCTCCTAGCTTGAGTAGGTGTTGAAGTTATTAAATAAATAGAATAGATATTTAGTGTGGATGTGATAGATTGTGTTGTAGGGACCTTCTAGTCTTTTCCCTTCTATTTCCTTCATTGTATAAATAAGTGCCTTTGTGCACATTGTATGGTTTAAGCTTCAGAAATATCAACGAGAAAAGCTTCCACAATTCTATTTCTTCTCCATATCATCGAACACTGTGGATCTCACATGCAATGAGAACACAGTGAAGATCATCAACTTCTATACTTTGAATTGTGTCAATTAACACAAGCGACCCTTTAATTTGGCATTACACGAGAGAGATACAATAATTACGTGGAATATTATCCACAAGATACATGATAATCAATTCATCAATCATCTATATGTACAAGCAATTCATGTGATTAGTCTCTAGCTCTCTGGCTATACCAATATGTGTTTACTACTTTTCCACAATCAACTGGGGAAAGAAGAATTGTACTACTATTTAGGTGGGGGTGGTTGGTTGTTGTTGTTGTTGTTAGTAGCTAAAGAAATGATAGAATTGGAAAGTCTATTGATAGAATCAACCAGGCCATTGATGCCTTGTCTATTGATCTCAGCTTTGGCTTCCTCAATTTGGAGCCTTCTCTCATGTAACCTCAACATTTCTCTGTGCCTTCTTTCTTCTCTCTCTTCAGAAGCCTGAATGGTCTCTGCTATAATGGCAGCACTTTTGAAGATGGCAGACCCAACTTCCTGCAAGTTGTTTATGTTGTTATTACCACCACTGGTTCCAGCTTCTCCTTCTCCCTTTCTTCTCCTCTTGGCTGGTGAATCTGAATGCTCACTTCTATCGCTATCACACATCTCCAACACATAAACACATGTAAACCAAACACTATATCAACAATAATTGGTTATATTAATGAGTGGTTAAACAGTAAAACAATCAACGTTTTTTAATGCAAGGTCCAACAACAACTAACAAGGGCTTATTTGGGAGCAAGTTGAAATTATTATACGAATTTTTACTGTTTATTTCGCGCAATTTATAAGTCCAATACTATTTGAGTACTATATAAGATCAAAATTAAAATTTAAAAAAGTACAAAAAGTTCTCTCCCAAAGAGGAGAGAGTAACAAAGAGTAGAAATGAGAAAAATGAATTCAATATACAAAGAAGAAGGGCAATCAGGCTGCACAGAACACTAGAACAGCAGCAGTGGGATAATGGTGAATCTTGGAAAATTCATTGGCAAAGCTGAAGAACATACTTTTATTAGCTTAAATATACCTATAGACAAAGAGCTTATGCATGCCTTTTGAGAGCAAGTGTTATTGCTCAATAGAATAAAATTAGTATGATTATTGCATGTATTAAGGAAAAGAGTCCAAATTGAAAAGGGAAGAACTATTAGATGTTCTAGAAAGCAAGATTGCAATGCAATACAGATGAGGCAAACTAATTTACCTTCATTGAAGATATCAAGTGATCATAGTTAATTTACCAATATAGACATTACACTAAAGTAGGACTTGAATGTTATTAGATGTAAATGAGAATGGACTTCCCAATAGTGCATACTAGTTGGTGAATAAAGACCATACAATCAATGATATATCAAAAAATAAATAAGAGATATCGAAGCTTATAGTCCAATAGCATTGATAGAAACTCTACATGTAATAAATGTGTGTTCTATAATAGAAATTTAATTATTATAAAAAATGTGAGAGAAAGAGTACCTACTGTGGGTAAAGGTTGAGAGTAAGGAATATTAGGTGGCTGAGGTGGTTGTTGTGCAAGTGTTGGTGGTGATAATAGTGGTGGTGATGATGGCGAGAGTGGCAAAGTTGCAATTTGAACTTGAATGGGTTGTTGTTGCAATGTGGGAGACAAAGAAGTTGTGCTTGGATTGAAAGTGGCAGAAGTCCCACTACCACCCACAAACACTTTTTGACCCCTTTTGTCCACAACTTCAACTAATGCCTCATAAATCTCAGGCAACATATTAGTTGGCAAGTTCTTTTCTTTCCTTTCAGTCCTCTCAATCTTCCAATAAGACTGAATATTATTATTATTGCCATCCCCTTCAGCCACTTTTCTTTCATGTGCCCTCAGTTTCTTGAAATCCCTCATGAGATTATCCCACTTGTCATTACACTGATTCTGGCTCCTAAAACACCCATTCCTCCAGCAATAATCTTCCACCCATTTCCATCTTAGTTCTCCTAGTTTATTCCCTCTTTCACTATCTTGCCTTTTCATTCTCCTTTCATCGTCCATCTTTTTTGCTTCTATAAGAACCATAGTTTCTTGGACTGTCCAATTCCCTTTCCTATAATCCCTCAACATGTCACTTCCTCCACTTTGATTACCCACCACCCTATCCATGCAAAAGAAATCAACTTTAGGCAAAAAGGGTCTTTTTACTTTTGGCTTTTTGTCAAAGAAGAAAAGGGCAAGGTCAAATGAGGGTTTTGGGGGGTTATTTACATGGCTTAAAGGTTTAATTCATGTGGGTTGTTTTGAAAGTTACAAATGGAAATGATGAGAAGTAGCAGCTACCATATATAATATTTTCTTAGAAATTAGCTGCCTTTATTGAGAGCTTTCACTTTGAAATTTGTAGCCTGGCACTCTCCTAGCTAGATCCCCTAAAAAACTTCAAAATATCTTGAAAACTAAAACTTACAAATCTAAAACTACTGATTTGAGTGATTTCTACCACTAATATAACCCCCCACATAGTTATTCAGAACAAAATGAAAGCATAGATAAGGGACTAGGGAGAGGGATTTAAGAAGTAGGAGATGATGTGGTCATTTTTGCTGTTCTTTTTGGGAGAGATAAAGCAAGAAACCATTTGATAAATTATTAGAAAAGGCCAAAAACAAATAACCCTGACACAACAAAGGAGGTGAACATAAAATTCAGATGAACACCAGATGAACATCAATAGCTGTGTGTTTGAATTCTGGTGGAATCACTTTGCTCTTTTTCGAGATAGAACATTATAGATTCTCAAATCTTGATCATTCAGACACATTCTGTGATTTACTGATACTAATATTGAAGAACTGTCAGTTATATATAAATAAAATGGTCAAACAAATCCATTCGAACTGACATATTTACAACCCCAATATATTTTCTTGCAGAGAGGTGACTAGGGTGAGGCGAGATGGAATTCGAGGGAAAAGGGCTTAATAGTCATTTGGTGCATGGAAGAAGAATTTGATGAGCATAATCACACATGAGGTTAAGCCAACAGTCATCATTAACTGAGAACCCTCAATGATGGATTGTAGCCACTTTTCTTTCGGTTTCTAGTAATAATATTTGCATTTACCTAAAAAAAAAAAAAAAAAAAAAAAAAAAAAAAAAAAAGTCATCATTAACACCGAGATCTGTACAGGCTCATATATATTATTATAGGTGATTTTTTTTGACATATTTTTCAAAATTTGATTTTCTTTTTGCAAAGGATTTTATTTCTTTTGCAAAAAATGAACCAGATTAAATTTGTCTTTTTTAAAAACAAAATTTTCTGTGTTGGCCATTTTACAACTTGAAAATATTTCTTGATGACTTCAGAATATTTTTTGATAATTAAAAAATGGTAAATACTTATCTACACCCGATGTTTACATCAAACCAACATAATTGATCATTGTTAAGTGATTTAATGAAGTGAATATATACATTAATTAAGTAATACTTGTACACATATCATATATATGAAAATTTGATGTAAACACTCTATATGAGTAAGGTTTTACTTATAAAAATCACCGTTGTAGAAAAAATGCAATTGGAGCTGTTTGTCATATATTTGCAAGAAATTGTCATTCTTATAAATATTTTACAGCATATAAGCGTTTTTGGATTCCCAAAAATTTACTATTTTATCTGTCATATCTTTTATAATCCTTAGAACTATTATTCTTTAACTTTTAATTGTCTTTCAATACTTAGAATGTATATTTCTTATAAATAGCTTTAATCTAAGGACATTTCAATCATTTAAAAAAAGAGTACTTATCATCACCTTTCTACCAAACACACTAATGATTTATTATCATAAGTTTCAACACTTCTATCCAAATATATAAAATATTTTCCAAGCAAGATGTAATATAACACAAGTGTCCTTCATTGCCACATTTGTGTATCCGGTTTATAGCATCCCGGAAAGAAGAAAACTTTGGCATCACCTTACCCACTTGGGCATCGACATTGTCAAACCTTGGATGATCATTGGAGATTTTAACACCTATTGCTATCCACATGATAAGGCGGGTGGTCCTCCTCTCACGCCTTATGCACTTAGGGATCTTGGAGAATTCAGAAATGCTCATGGACTAGATGACACTCCTTCTTCCGGTTCCTTCTACACTTGGACGAATGTTTCGATATGGTCCAAGCTTGATAGAGTGATGATGAATCAGCATTGGAGTGATTTGAATCTAGAATGCACGACCAACTACTTGTCTATGGAACCAGTCTCGGATCATTGCCCCGTGATAGCTTCGGTAATTGCATCCGCTAGTATTGGGAAAAGACCTTTCAAGTTCATGAACATGTGGCTCTCACATCCCGCATTCGAGAACATACTGACTTCATGCTGGAGGCAGCGCATATTGGGATCTGCCCAATTCATATTAGCCACAAAATTGAAGTCTTTGAAAAAGCCATTGCGAGAATTGAACACGAGTGAATTTGGAAGCATAGAACAAAGCGCAAATGCGGCAAACATGGAGTTCAAGGAGGCTATCAATGCGCATATGGAAGATCCCTTTGATGATGAACTAAAAGCCAATGTCAAGTCCTTAAGAACTAGAGCAAACCTCTTGCTTGAAGCCGAGAGACACTTCATAAGACAAAAATCGAGGCAAAAACACTTGATTGGGAGTGATAGATGCTCCAAATATTTTCACAGCTTGATCAAGAGGAGTAATGTCAGGAATTCAATCAACTACCTTGTTAAGGCCAACGGAATCATCACAACATCTCCCGGGGAAGTAAGAGAGATACTTGTAGAGTTTTATAAAGATCTTCTAGGCTCATCTCGGTCCTCAACCGACATTGATCCCGCAGTATTGGATTGCGGCCCGAAGCTAGGAGAGGAAGAAGGACTACACCTTTTGCATACTATCTCCCCAAAGGAGATTTGGGAGGCTCTTCCCGATATAGGCAATGGCAAGGCACCTGGCCCAGATGGTTTTTCAGTCGCCTTCTTCAAAAAAAGATGGAGGGATGTGGGGCATGATGCAGTAAGAAGTGTACAAGAATTCTTCTCATCCGGAGTTCTTTTGAAGCAAGTGAATCATACCATACTTACCCTCCTGCCCAAGACTGATCGGGACCCCAAGGTAAATGAGTTTAGGCCTATCGGATTGACAAATGTGGTCTACAAGATCATAACAAAGATTCTAGCTAACAGGATGGCAAAGGTTCTTCCTACTATTGTTGATAAATCCCAATGAGCTTTTGTGAAAGAAAGAAACATTGTGGACAATGTCTTTATTTCCCAAGAACTTGTGAGAGGTTTTAACAGAGCTAGAGTCTCACCAAGGTGTATGCTTATGGTGGATCTACGGAAAGCATTTGATACGGTCTCTTGGAACTTCCTTGAGTCAGTACTAAGAGGACTCAATTTTCCGGACAGATTTGTAAGATGGATCATGGAATGTGTTAGCTCAACCTCTTTCTCTCTTTCAATCAATGGTGAGCTACATGGTTATTTCGCGGGTAAATGCGGCTTAAGGCAAGGTGATCATATGTCTCCTATGCTCTTTATCTTGTGCATTGAATACCTTTCAAGGTCGCTAAAGCTAAAGACTTCGGAAAAAGCTTTTTCCTATCACCCTAAGTGCAAGAGGTTGGGCATCACTCACCTTGCCTTTGCAGATGACCTCATGATGTTTGCCAAAGGGGATGTATCTTCGGTTGATGTTCTTATGGAGTGTCTTGAATAATTGGAGGCTGCTTCTGGGCTAACGCTTAACCCGTCTAAATCCTCCATCTACATAGCAGGAGTACAAGGTGCAATTCGGGACTTGATCTTGACTAGAGTGGGTTTCGGCATTGGTGTTTTTCCCGTGCGGTACTTGGGGATCCCCTTGTCCCCAATTTCTGTCTCGGTAGATCATTTTGCCCCATTCACTAGTGCAATCTCGGAATACATTCAGAAATGGGGACATCACTCACTCTCTTATGCGGGAAAACTGGAACTAATCAGATCGGTTATTCAGGGTGTTGAGAGCTTTTGGTTTCGGGCACTTCCTATTCCCTCTTCAGTTCTCAACAAGGTACGGTCAGCTTGCATTCAGTTCTTATGGGGTGGTAAGCCACCAAGAGTCGCTTGGGATGACATTTGTGTGCCTCAATCCGAAGGGGGCTTGGGTCTTATGAACATCAAAGAATGGAATCATGTCTTACTCTCCCGGACCATCTGGCAAACTCACACTAAGGCGGATACTTTATGGGTCCAATGGATTAATAGCTACTACTTGAGAGGCCGATCCTTTTGGGATTATGAGGTACGTGCTAGGGACTCCCCCTTATTCAAAAAAATTTGTGGCATTCGCGACACATTCATTACCATCTTTGGTAGTCAAGGAAACGCAATTGCCGGCTTGGAAAAGTGTTGCACCAATGGAAGATTTGATTCTAGTCTTGTGTATGAGGTCTTGCGCACCCCGCGGGAGAAAAAGCTTTGGATGTCTCAAATTTGGAAAGGCTTCATTCCTCCTAAATTCTCTTTCACAGTCTGGCTCACTTATAAGAAACGTCTAACTACCAAAGACACTCTCTCCTACCTAAACTTGGAAGATAGGACTTGCGGGTTCTGCAAGCGGGCTAATGAGACAAGAGCTCACCTCTTCTTTTCTTGCCCCTACACCCACATGATTTAGAAGCACACAAAGGAATGGTTGGGTATTTGTTACACCCCGTAAATTCAAGGAGTTAAGATAAGAACATACCAAGGAATATAAGATTTGGAAGTTGATAGATAAGTTGACAAACATGTGTTGGACGGATTTTTAGTTTGCCTTGGAGTGTTGTACCCCAGTTGTTAAGAATTTCAAGGTGTTAAAGAGCCTAGTGTGTAGTTCGTTAAATCTAGTTCCCAACGCAACGAACCGTTCGTCGATAGGACATCGGAGTCAAAAGTTATGGAAGTTTCAAGTTTGGTGCGCAGTCGAGCGCAGCGATGTTCGGTTCAGTGCAGTACGCGCGGCCGGAATCTGCGGCGCGGTTATCTTGACCGAGTCCGCGGGGGTTGCAGCGCCGCGGCGCCGGAATTGTCACGACCCGTTCCGGGGCCCGTGACTGGTGCCTTACCGGGGCACCCAAGTAGTCATACATCAGAGAAATCAGCGGAAATATAAAACAAGACATGAAACAGTTTATAAAATAAGACACAGTTTATGTGAGAAAACACCGCCTTTCGGCATATATATATAATCATAGTTCAGCAGTTACATCCGACACTGTACAACATGACTACAGACCTCTAAGGAAATATACAACTATGGCGGGACAGGGCCCCGCCATACCCTGACTGTACAAAACTATCTACAACAGGGAGATCATACCAAAAGTAGAGCCTCCGGAAGAGATGGAGCTCCCGACACCAACGTAGAGATCCTAAGAATGCGGATCTAGCACCTGCTTGCCCTTACCTGCGGCATGAACGCAGCCCCCCGAAGGAGGTCAGTACAACAGGTACTAAGTATGCGAAACTGTAAAGTACTTAAATGCAACATATCTTTTTAAAACCAGTTTACAAATATGTATGAAACAACCAAGGAAACCGCACATAGTGCCACATCACAAACAAGAGCAACAATAGGTAACTGTAATGAGTCTTGTCTAGGCTGCGAATGATCGAAACAGGGCCACTCGCCCCCATCATCATTCTGCAAGCCTAATCCTGGACTCCCGGAGTCCGCATAGGCCACTCACATGGGCCCGCATGAGGTATAACCCCGCATCGAGGGTAGCTACTCCTCGGCATCGTCCTGGACTCGCTGTCCGCATGGCCACACAGACCGCATGAGGTATAACCCCGCATACTAACCTGGAACTCTCGTAGCTCCGCATAGGCCCCCTGGACCCGCATGAGGTATTCTCGAATCATGGTCCTGCATCACCGCTGAGTCTACCCGCGACGGAGGCGCCTTAACCCCAGATCATCTCAAGAGGTGAGTGATAGTATACTAACATAACAACTTATCTTTAAACAACATAAGCACAACAAGGATACTCACCTATACAAACGTTACAAGATACTAACACACATAGCATCATATCATGTCCATTTATCAAACCATCTTTATTATTCTTTTCACAATACAAGTCTGTTATAAACACATAGGCAAACTTGTTTCTTTTATAAATCTTAAGTGGTTATACTTACTTCCCATAAAGCTAGTATAACTCTTAAGCTTCTGTTTTAAAAACCAATTAGTTCTCTTCTGTTAATATGATTCAGTAGTCTTTTGAAATGTTTTCAGTTCTTTATTATTCAGGCTTAAGCCGTGAGGCATTGCCGTAAGTATTATTCAGGCTTAAGCCGTGAGGCATTGCCGTAAGTATTATTCAGGCTTAAGTCAAAGACATTGTAGTTATATTGTAAAATATCATGCTTTAGGAAGAATCACATACCTTCTCAATGAAAACCACCCAAGTCAATATGTCGCAGAGTCACTATAATAGTCAGATATCTATTAAAGACTACTCAAGGTCATTCTAAACAGGGGTTCATAATTCTACGGTAAGTCGGGCAGACTTCCTACCGGTGAGCTATATAAGTTCATCAGTGAAAACAGTCCTATGTAAGTACAGTTTGATTATTCTTCTTTTAAACCCTTCTAAGTGATTAACACTTCAATTCTATTCTGTGATATACTTCTAAGTATTTATACATATTCTTATACTATAACAGTAAGTATTCTCTAATTCAAAAGAGGGTTAGGATTATTACCTCGGTAAGCCCAATAATATCCTAGAAAAAGTCGCGCCTGAGCAAGGTTTTGCTCCTAAGTTGTATGCTCCAAGAACCTTAGAAGTTCTTCACAACTTCTACTAAGTACTAAGGTATTTGGGCTAGGGTATTTTGGGCATTATAACGATACAAGAAGGTAACTTTTCTACCAAGGGAGGGGGGGTAGATTTTTGGCTAGGCTAGGGGGGTATTCGGCCGAGGCCTTCACAAGGGGAGGGGGAGGAGTGTTGGACGAAAAGAGCTACAAAGGGAGAGGAGAGGATTTTCAAGACTTGGAAAGCTTTGTGGATGAAGAACTCTTCATCTTAAGGGGGGTATTTATAGGTCAAGAAGTGGCCAACCAATGGCCAAGATTTAGACAAGTGCAAGGCAAGTGTAGGGTGAGGATTAACTATACACAAATATCCTACCAACTCCTTGACTTTGAGAAAGGCACCAAAAACGTGCCAATCCCATTCCAATTCGTCCCATGGACGATTCAAGTCCACCAATTGGAGGGTGCCAAGTGTCGCCCTCCCTTTGGTCCAAAATGTTTCGTCTCTCGGAAAAATCCGCAAAAATAAGAAATGGCATAGCCGGAATTTACTCTACGAAAGCTGTGGAAACGTTTCGTCGGAAAACGATTCTTTTAGTGAGTTGTGTACAAAATAAAACGTCCAAGGCTTATCTTTAAGGCAAGACTTTCGTACGTATTCCCTTACGTACATACTCTGGAAATACGGGGTATAACATTCTCCCCTCCTTAGAAACATTCGTCCCGAATGTTCCTTCCCAAGACAGTTATCGAAGAAGCTTAAACAGTTGTAAATGCCACACACGGCCACAGAGCAACACATAGGCAGAAACGATAACGAAAATTTACAAGTAGGAAAGTGAATTTACCTGGAGGTGTGGGGAATAGGTGAGGATACTTCCGCCTCATGTCCTCCTCGGCTTCCCATGTCATCTCCTCCCTGAGCTCGCTCGCCACAAGACTTTGACGGAAGCCACGCCCCGTCCGCAGACGCCTAACTCGACGATCGACTATCGCTATGGGAATCTCTCACACGATAACCCTCGGTCACTGGACATCGCCAATCGGTGTACCACAGATGGATCCCCGATACATCTCCTCAAAGATAGATACGTGAAAAACCGGATGCCGCCTCCAGATCGGACGGCAGATCCAACTCATAGGCAACCTTGCCTACCTGCGGACAACTGAAGCGCCCAATGTACTAGGGTGAGTTTCCCCTTCTTCCCGAATCTCATCACACCCTTCATGGGTGACACCTTTAGGAAAACCCAATCATGAACCTCGAACTCAAGATGCCGACGACGATGATCTGCATATGACTTCTGTCGACTCTGAGCTGTCAATAGCCTCTCTCGGATAAGCCTCACCTTATCCACTGCCTGCTGTACCAAATCTGGTCCCACTAGCTGCCCCTCGCCCACATCGAACCAACCTATAGGCGATCTGCACTTCCTCCCATACAAGGCCTCATAAGGCGCCATCTGAATACTGGAGTGGTAGCTATTATTATATGCGAACTCAACTAGAGGCAAATGATCCTCCCAACTACCACTAAAGTCAATAACACAGGCTCGCAGCATATCCTCAAGAGTCTGGATAGTGCGCTCTGCCTGTCCGTGCATGCGTGGATGAAATGCAGTACTCAGGCTCACCTGCGTCCCTAAACCCCTCTGGAAGGACCTCCAGAAGTTAGCCGTAAACTGGGCTCCTCTGTCTGATATGATCGAAGTAGGGACTCCATGCAGTCTGACGATCTCTCGGATGTAAAGTCTGGCATAATCCTCAGCCGAAAAAGTCGTCCTGACGGGAAGAAAGTGGGCTGATTTCGTCAGCCTGTCGACGATAACCCATATAGAATCATGTCTCCTCTGAGTGCGAGGTAATCCTGTGATGAAGTCCATGTTGATTACCTCCCACTTCCAGGTCGGGATCTCAATCGTCAGAATAAACCACCGGCCTCGGTGCTCTACCTTCACCGCGACAACACGCACCGAGCTACGAACTCGCAACGCCCCTCTTCAAGCCATCCCACCAATACACAGATCTAAGGTCGTGGTACATCTTGGTCGACCGGATGGATAGAGTAACGCTTGCGTGTGCTTCCCCAAGAACTCCGCCAAGTCTCAAACATCCGGAACACGATGCGCCTCAAACCTTAGCACCCCATCGGTGCTACCTCAAAGGACCGCTTGCCTCACGAAGAGTCAGTATCACGATATCGAATCAAAGTGGATCCTCGAGCTGTTGCCTCTTCACCTCTCGACGATGGAAGACTCGGCAACCTCACGAACTCTAACCCCACCGCTATCGTAATCAATCAACCGGACACCAGGCTCGCTAATCGATGCAAATCACGAACCATGTCCCTCCTCTCTAGTCGCACATCCGATAGGCTCCCATCGACCTACGACTCGGAGCATCCGCCACAACATTGGCCTTCCCGGGTGGTATAGGATATCAACATCGTAATCCTTAAGCAACTCTAACCACCGTCTCGCCGTAAGTTCAGCTCCTCTGGTGAAGATATCTTGGAGGCTCTTGTGGTGCGTATAAATATCCACGTGAACCCCATACAAATAGTGCCTCGGATCTTCAAAGCGTGAATCACTACCGCTAACTCCAAATCATGGGTGGGGTAGTTCCTCTCGTGTTTCTTGGTGTCGGGATGCATATGCTATAACCTGCCATGCTGCATCAATACACATCCCAACCCGATGCGACGCGATCACAATACACGACATAACCATCCGGACCTCCGGAAGAGTAAGAAGCGGGCGGTCGTCGGTCTCTCTTTTCAAAGAATCGAAACCTCGCCACAAGCATCACCATCAAACTTGGCTGCCTCGAGTCAGCCTAGTCAATGGTGCAGAGATAGAAGCAAACTTCTCCACGAACCGCCGATAATAACCTGCAAGGCCCAGAAAACTGCGAACCTCCGTCGGAGTAGTAGGTCTCGGCCAAGTCCTGCGCTCGATCTTGGCGTATCAACTCGAATGCCATCGGCCCACAATATGCCCAAGAAACGCCATCAAGTCAACCAAAACTCACATTTGGAAAACTTGGCGCATAATCGCTGGTCTGGAGAATCACAAGGTCGCCAAATGCTCGCGTGCTCCCGCTTCGGCGAGAATAAACCAAGATATCATCAATGAACACTATCACAAACGTGTCCAAAATGGTTTGAACACTCGGTTCATCAAATCCATGAATACCGCCGGAGCATTGGTCAACCCAAAGACATGACCACGAACTCATAATGCGTCTGCGGTCCGAATGCGATCTAGGGACATCCACCTCTCGACTCGCACTGATGATAGCCCGATCGCAGATCAATCTTGGAGAAACATCTCGCACCTCGCCCGGTCGAACAAATCATCAATCTCGGGGAGGGTATCGTTCTTAATGGTCACCTTGTTCACCGCACATGTAATCAACACACGTGCGCGGCGTCCGCCCTTCTTCTTCACGAACAATCGGCGCCCCGGGGAGAAACACGGGCCTAATGAAGCCGCTTCTCTAGCAAATCCCTAAGCCGATCCTTCACTCTCTCAACTCGGCAGTGCCATTACGTATGGCGGAATGGAAATAGGCCGAGTATCCGCAATATGTCAATACAAAACTCAATCTCCTCTCGGGAGGATACCCGAGGTCATCCGGGAACACGTCGGGAACTCGCGACTACGAGGCGGCGAAAATCTGGTACGCGACCTCGATATCAAACACGAACTAGATGGTAGATATACCCTTTCGCACCATCTTCCTAGCCTTGAGGTAGGAAATAAACCTACCCTCGGCGATACCGCGTTCTCCCACTCAACAACCGCCCTCGAAACTGGAACCGACTACTACTCTCTGCGGTCTACATTGGCATAGCAAGAAGCTAGCCAATCCATCCCCATAATCACGTCGAAGTCAGTCATCTCCAACTCTATCAAGTCGGCTAGGGTCCGACGATCAGAATGGTCACAGACAAGTCCTATATACCCGCCGAGCTACCACCGAATCACCATTTGGCGTAGCTACCTCGAAAGGGTCTATGGACTCGTGCTCTATCCCTATCCTACTAGCAACAAGGGGAGATATATAGGGCCAGTAGAACCGGATCTATCAAGGCATAAACATCAAACCCGAGCGATAAGGTACCGCGACATCGGTGAGGCCTCACGATCTGTCGGTGGACAAAGCATAAATGCGGTTACGAGGACGCTAGGCGGGACACGAGCCACGACCTGCCGCGACCTGTGACCCATGAGCACCACGCCCTCGGGCGAGTAATCTGTAGGAGATGATGGCCGCCACGAACTGAAGGTGGGCCTACCACGGTGCCCCGGTCGGACGATCCGCAAAGTGACCTGCTGGCCTACAATCAGAATAAGATCCATAAGTAGTACCACACTTCCCGTAATGGGATCTACCGCATCGGCCACCGTGAGGGGGTGGTCCCGTCGGCGATACCTCTGCTACTCGGGCGTCAAGCCACAGGGCCCAGTGCGCCTCGAAAACTCGGGCCTTTGAGGGCGGTGCGAGTGCTATGAGCTGGGCGTGGTGCGAATCTAGATCGCTGCGAGGCGCCCACCACGATAACCACGAGAAGACCCTCCCGTCACGGCCTTAACCTGCTGCCCGTCGACCTCTGCGCTCGCCGCATCGAGGCGTGAGCTGCGTGCGCGGTAATGTCCATACGGTGGAGAAACCCCCGCACATGACTCGGCCATATAGTCGTCTAGCCCGGTGACATAGCGGTGCACCCTATCCTCCATATCTGCTACCAATGCTGGGACATATCGAGCCAAAGAATCAAACTCGACATTGTACTCCCTGACAGTGCGTCCTCTCTGCCTCAGCAGTAAAAATCTATCAGCCCGCGCCCTCCTCATCTGTGGAGGCAAAAAGTGAGTGAGGAAAGCCTCTGAGAACTCATCCCAAGTAGCTGGGGCCGCGTGCTCTCCCCGGGATAACTCCCATGAATCAAACCAATCGACTGCGGTATCACGCAGCCTATGTGAACCAAAGATCACAGACTCGGTCTCGGCATACGATCACTCTCAAAATCCTCTGAAGCTGACGGATGAACTCCTGCGGATCATCCTCCGGCCTCGACCCATAAAACTCCGGCGGGCTACAACTCAAGAAGTCTCGTAGCCTCAAACTCTCTGCCCTCGGGTGTACCACGGGTGCGACTGGAGCTGGAGCTGGAACTGCCGCATCCAATCTCTCCTCGTATCGGGCCACAACTTTAGCCAAAAGCTGGGCCATCTCCTTGCCCTAACTCCTCGCCCGGTGTGGGACATGAGGTGTGGGTGCGTGGTCTCTATTTGGGTGGCGGCGTCATAGAACTCGCCGTCTCTGGTATAGACTGGGCCTGAGCCCTCGTGACTCTGGGTGTCTGCTAGCGCCTCCTCGCCGCCTTGCCGCCCGGGCGGGTTGCCTTACGCGAGGCATAATCATTACGGAAAGGAATACGTTAGAGGGTCCAACCTATAACACGGCTCTAAAGCACGATCTCGAATGAGAAGAATGGAAACCAATCCTAAATATCCTATAGCCTCACGATTATTGGTGTGGTGCACAACACACCGATAATCAAGACTTACTAGATACGATGCAGAGACACTTTCCGAGGATTAATCGCTCGATACCACTTTTGTCACGACTGTTCGGGCAGTGGTGATCGTGCCTCACGGGCACCCAAGTAGTCATACATCGAGAAATCAGTGGAAATATAAAATAAGACATGAAACAGCTTTATAAAATAAGATACGCTTTATGTGAGAAAACACCGCTTTCGGCATATATATATAATCATAGTTCAGCGATTACATCCGAACCTGTACAACATGACTCTGCACCTCTAGGAAATATACAACTATGGCGGGACGGGGCCCGCCATACCTGGCATACAAAACTATCTACAACAGGGAGATCATACCAAAAGTAGAGCCTCGGAAGAGATGGAGCTCAGACACCAACGTAGAGATCCTAAGAATGCGGATCTAGCACTGCTTGCCACCTGCGGCATGAACGGCCCGAAGGAGGTCGATAACAGTACTAAGTATGCAGCGTAAAGTACTTAAATGCAACATATCTTTTAAAACCGGTTTACAAATATGTATGAAACAACGAGAAACCGCATAGTGCCACATCACAAACAAGAGCAACAATAGGTAATCGTAATGAGTCTTGTCTAGGTGCGAATGATCGAAAGCAGGGCCACTCGCCTCATCATCATTCGCAAGCCTAATCACGACTCGAGTCCGCATAGGCCACTCACGTGGGCGCGTGAGGTATAACCGCGTCGAGGGTAGCTACTCCTCGGCGTAAATCCTGGACTCATTGTCCGCATGGCCACACATCGCGCATGAGGTATACCCCGCATACTAACACGGAACTCGTAGCTCCGCATAGGCCCCTGGACCCGCATGAGGTATTCTCGAATCATGGTCCTGCATCGCTGAGTCTACCCCGATCGGAGGCGACTTAACCCGGTATCATCTCAAGAGGTGAGTGATAGTATACTAACATAACAACTTATCTTTAAACAACATAAGCACAACAAGGATACTCACCTATACAAACGTTACAAGATACTAACACACATAGCATCATATCATGTCCATTTATCAAACCATCTTTATTATTCTTTTCACAATACAAGTCATTATAAACACATAGGCAAACTTGTTTCTTTTATAAATCTTAAGTGGTTATACTTACTTCCCATGAAGCTAGTATAACTCTTAAGCTTCATTTAAAACCAATTAGTTCTCTTACATTAATATGATTCGGTAGTCTTTTGAAATGTTTTCGTTCTTTATTATTGTGCTTAAGCGTGAGGCATTCTGTAAGTATTATTCGTGCTTAAGCGTGAGGCATTGCCGTAAGTATTATTCAGCTTAAGTCAAAGACATTGCCGTAGTTATATTGTAAAATATCATGCTTTAGGAAGAATCACATACCTTCTCAGCGAAAACCACCTGCCAAGATGAATATGTCGCGCGCAGAGAGTCAGCCTATAATAGTCACAGATATCTATTAAACACTACTCAAGGTCATTCTAAACAGGGGTTCATAATTCTACGGTAAGTCGGGCAGACTTCCCTACGGTGAGCTATATAAGTTCATTGTGAAAACAGTCCTATGTAATCTGATTTGATTATTCTTCTTTTAAACCCTTCTAAGTGATTAACACTTCAATTCTATTATGTGATATACTTCTAAGTATTTATACATATTCTTATACTATAACAGTAAGTATTCTCTAATTCAAAAGAGGGTTAGGATTATTACCTCAGTAAGCCCAATAATATCCTAGAAAAGTCGCGCTGAGCAAGGTTTTGCTCCTAAGTTGTATGCTCCAGAACCTTAGAAGTTCTTCACAACTTCTACTAAGTACTAAGGTATTTGGGCTAGGGTATTTTGGGCATTATAACGATACAAGAAGGTAACTTTTCTACCAAGGGAGGGGGGGTAGATTTTTGGCTAGGCTAGGGGTATTCGCCGAGGCCTTCACAAGGAGGGGAGGAGTGTTGGACGAAAGAGCTACAAAGGGAGAGGAGAGGATTTTCAAGACTTGGAAAGCTTTGTGGATGAAGAACTCTTCATCTTAAGGGGTATTTATAGGTCAGTGGCCAACCAATGGCCAAGATTTAGACAAGTGCAAGGCAAGTGTAGGGTGAGGATTAACTATACACAAATATCCTACCAACTCCTTGACTTTGAGAAAGGCACCAAAAACGTGCCAATCCCATTCCAATTCGTCCCATGGACGATTCAAGTCCACCAATTGGAGGTGCCAAGTGTCGCCTCCCTTTGGTCCAAAATGTTTCGTCTCTCGGAAAAATCCGCAAAAATAAGAAATGGCATAGCCGGAATTTACTCTACGAAAGCTGTGGAAACGTTTCGTCGGAAAACGATTCTTTTAGTGAGTTGTGTACAAAATAAAACGTCCAAGGCTTATCTTTAAGGCAAGACTTTCGTACGTATTCCCTTACGTACATACTCTGGAAATACGGGGTATAACAGGAATGCAGGCGCATGGAATCTTTGGAACTTTTCTCGGAAGTGGCCGCGCCGCGGCGCCAAGGCGGGATTTTTCGCGATAAAAGGCTGAAATCAGGAGATATTTTGTTAAAAACCTATGGGAGGGTGACAAGTGTCCCTCTCATCCTTTTTTACCAGATTAGGGCCTATTTTAGGGCCAAGTCTTGGAAGACTTGGCCATTTCATTTCAAAACCCTTCCATGGAAAACCCTCTCCCTTCTCTCTAGTTTTTTGAAGAAAACCTAGCTTAAGAGGAAACTGTTGGAGCGGCGGCAAGAAGGAAAAGTGTGGGTAACTTGTGGGAAGCACTGGTAGACGAGTTTGACGGAAAAGAGGTGGAAGAAAAAGGGGCTTTTGTGGGCTATTCCTTAAGGTAAAAGTTTCCTCTCCTCTTGGATATGAGTTATACTTGTTTTAGTAGTTTAGATTTGAGCCTGAGGCTGTTATGTTTTAGTAGTTTAGAGTTGAGCCTGAGGCTGTTATATTTGGATTACTAATTTGGTCGTCACATGTTGTAAAGGGGGAAATGGTAGTTGTTGAGATGTCTAGGGCTAGATATCATGTTAGACCTAAGAACATGGATTGGAAAGAATTGAAAGGGATTTAGGAATTGGTTATATTGTTGGCCAAGAATGGCATGGAAAGTATTGGGTTATTTTGTATTATTGTGGGGCGTTTGTTTATTGAATTCGACCTTGAAAGAGGTGGCTTAGTAAGTAAGAACAAAGGAAGTTCTGTCCAAATGTTCCGTAGAATGTAGGGACCTTGCACTTAGTTATTCTACGTTCGAAGCTAGATTTTGATAGACGTTTTATGACCCTTATAGGATTGAAGTACTACGAGTAGCATATCCTACTTAAGGGAGATAGTATTGTGGAGCATTTTGCTTATTGTCGACAATCGTCACGAGGTATGTGATTCATCCTATCCTCTTCAGCATGACTATTTGTAAAATATATAGTGCGGTAGACGCACGTGTGTTAAAAGAATTTGATTTCCCTTTTGTGTCTTGACTTGATATGAAGTGTTAAGGGCTTCATTGTGTGGAAATAGTAGTAAAGTCTTATCCGTTAGTAACGGGTACTCGGCGGTTAAAGAATGAGCCCTATTGGTCTCATAAATGTTTATAGTGGTAATTGGTTGGTTTAAAACATAAGGTGTTATAACGGCTTTATGAAAAATTTGTTATAACCACCTTCTGTAGGTAAAAGAATGGTTTGTGATTTTCAAAAGAAAAGAGACTTAAGAATTTGAAGTGTTTTGGTTTAAAAGAAAGGCATGATTTTGTCTTGACTTGTTTTATTAATCATAAAGTGTTGTAATAGCTTTATGGGAAGTTAGTTATAACGACTTTATGGAAAATAAAGAAATGGACTCATTATTGGATTTAGAATGGTAACTTGATTTTGGGAAAAGAGTAGTAACTTGTTTTCAAAATGTTGAACTCTTTGTGATGGAAAAACATAAGTGGCTTGTTTATAAAAGGTAGGAGTACCTTGATCTTAAAGGGGTTTTAATGGTATACTTGACATTGTGGTAAGAAGTATGTATAGTACCTTGAGTTGGGTGTAACTTGCCTCTGCTTGTTGTGGTAGCCTTTGTTGTGCAAGTGTTTGGTTGTGTGCTACCGAGTCTCTCGATGGAGGGCCGGCTATCTGGTTGATTGATGGACATACTGACACGTTGGGTAGCCCACGGGTATGCTTCCACTGTATCGATCCTCTTGGACATGCTGACACGTTGGGTAGCCCACGGGTATGCTTCCATTAGGAGTGTTATCTGGTTAGTTGTTTGGACATACTGACACGTTGGGTAGCCCACGGGTATGCTTCCACAGTGAGTATCATCTTGTTATTTCCTTTGGGCATCTTGACCGCGTTGGATGGTCCACGGGTATGTGCCCACTAGGATGGTTCCATGGCCATGCTTATACCGAGGTGAGATGCCGGGGCATGCGGCCATTGTGCGGGTTAAATTCCCGGGTTGTATTTGAGTGATGATTTCACGGGCATGAGTCCCTGACTTGACATGACTGCTTATATGTTGTGTACTGTAGTTTGGTTATCATACATGTCTCCTGCTTTATATAGACTATTATGATTTCATTCTGATATTTCTGATTCACATACTTGGTACTGTTATCGACCTCCTTCGGGGGGCTGCGTTCATGCCGCAGGTTGAGGTACATAGCTTGCTGATCCGCACTCTTAGGATCGCTGTTCAGTTCTCGGAAAAGCTCCATATCTCCGGAAGCTTGTCCTGTGGTACGGTTCCCTGAAGTAGTAGACTTTTGTATATTCAGGGGCATGGCGGGGCCCTGTCCCGTCATTATGGTTTTAAAAATTCTTAGAGGTCTGTAGCACTGTGGTGGGCAGAGTTTGTAAGGATGTAACTGTTCCAGTTTTCATTTATGTACATAAAGGTAACCGTTTGGGTTAGCCTGTTTTCTTATTTCACTGTTTTCTTTCATAAGTTTTTATTTCCGCTGGTTTTTCTCTGATGTTGTATCACTAGGGTGCCCGGGGTAAGGCACCAGTCACGGGCCCGAGGTCGGGTCGTGACAGTATTAGAAGAGAAATGACAACTATTGAAAGCACACTCAAGTGGATCAAAAAAGAGCATCGCATGACAGGCATCCGATCCAAAGCCATCTCACTCGCTTTTTGCACTATGGTATATGAGATTTGGAGAACAAGAAATGTATTGCTATTCGAGGGCATTAGTTTAACGACGGATGAGGTTGTTGCAAAAGTAAAAACAACAACTTATAGAGTTCTTTATGACTTAATCCCCTATTGTAACGTCACCCAAGGCGCCAAGGCGGGATTTTTCGCGATAAAAGGCTGAAATCAGGAGATATTTTGTTAAAAACCTATGGGAGGGTGACAAGTGTCCCTCCCATCCTTTTTGACCAGATTAGGGCCTATTTTAGTGCCAAGTCTTGGAAGACTTGGCCATTTCATTTCAAAACCCTTCCATGGAAAACCCTCTCCCTTCTCTCTAGTTTTTTTGAAGAAAACCTAGCTTAAGAGGAAACTGTTGGAGCGGCGGCAAGAAGGAAAAGTGTGGGTAACTTGTGGGAAGCACTGGTAGACGAGTTTGACGGAAAAGAGGTGGAAGAAAAAGGGGCTTTTGTGGGCTATTCCTTAAGGTAAAAGTTTCCCCTCCTCTTGGATATGAGTTATACTTGTTTTAGTAGTTTAGATTTGAGCCTGAGGCTGTTATGTTTTAGTAGTTTAGAGTTGAGCCTGAGGCTGTTATATTTGGATTACTAATTTGGTCGTCACATGTTGTAAAGGGGGAAATGGTAGTTGTTGAGATGTCTAGGGCTAGATATCATGTTAGACCTAAGAACATGGATTGGAAAGAATTGAAAGGGATTTAGGTATTGGTTATATTATTGGCCAAGAATGGCATGGAAAGTATTGGGTTATTTTGTATTATTGTGGGGCGTTTGTTTATTGAATTCGACCTTGAAAGAGGTGGCATAGTAAGTAAGAACAAAGGAAGTTCTGTCCAAATGTTCCGTAGAATGTAGGGGCCTTGCACTTAGTTATTCTACGTTCGAAGCTAGATTTTGATAGACGTTTTATGACCCTTATAGGATTGAAGTACTACGAGTAGCATATCCTACTTAAGGGAGATAGTATTGTGGAGCATTTTGCTTATTGTCGACAATCGTCACGAGGTATGTGATTCTTCCTATCCTCTTCAGCATGACTATTTGTAAAATATATAGTGCGGTAGACGCACGTGTGTTAAAAGAATTTGATTTCCCTTTTGTGTCTTGACTTGATATGAAGTGTTAAGGGCTTCATTGTGTGGAAATAGTAGTAAAGTCTTATCCGTTAGTAGTGCACATTTGTTAAAGAATGAGCCCTATTGGTCTCATAAATGTTTATAGTGGTAATTGGTTGGTTTAAAACATAAGGTGTTATAACGGCTTTATGAAAAGTTTGTTATAACCACCTTATGTAGGTAAAATAATGGTTTGTGATTTTCAAAAGAAAAGAGACTTAAGAATTTGAAGTGTTTTGGTTTAAAAGAAAGGCATGATTTTGTCTTGACTTGTTTTATTAATCATAAAGTGTTGTAATAGCTTTATGGGAAGTTAGTTATAACGACTTCATGGAAAATAAAGAAATGGACTCATTATTGGATTTAGAATGGTAACTTGATTTTGGGAAAATAGTAGTAACTTGTTTTCAAAATGTTAAACTCTTTGTGATGGAAAAACATAAGTGGCTTGTTTATAAAAGGTAGGAGTACCTTGATCTTAAAGGGGTTTTAATGGTATACTTGACATTGTGGAAAGAAGTATGTATAGTACCTTGAGTTGGGTGTAACTTGCCTCTGCTTGTTGTGGTAGCCTTTGTTGTGCAAGTGTTTGGTTGTGTGCTACCGAGTCTCTCGATGGAGGGCCGGCTATCTAGTTGATTGATGGACATACTGACACGTTGGGTAGCCCACGGGTATGCTTCCACTGTATCGATCCTCTTGGACATGCTAACACGTTGGGTAGCCCACGGGTATGCTTCCATTAGGAGTGTTATCTGGTTAGTTGTTTGGACATACTGACACGTTGGGTAGCCCACGGGTATGCTTCCACAGTGAGTATCATCTTGTTATTTCCTTTGGGAATACTGACACGTTGGATGGTCCACGAGTATGGGCCCACTAGGATGGTTCCATGGCCATGCTTATACCGAGGTGAGATGCCGGGGCATGCAGCCATTGTGCGGGTTAAATTCCCGGGTTGTATTTGAGTGATGATTTCACGGGCATGAGTCCTTGACTTGACATGACTGCTTATATGTTGTGTACTGTAGTTTGGTTATCATACATGTCTCCTGCTTTATATAGACTATTATGATTTCATTTCTGATATTTCTGATTCACATACTTGGTACTGTTATCGACCTCCTTCGGGGCTGCGTTCATGCCGCGAGGTTGAGGTATAACTTGCGATCCGCACTCTTAGGATCATTGTTCGATTCTCGGAAAAGCTCCATATCTCGGAAGCTTGTCACGTGGTGCAGTTCCACAAGTAGTAGACTTTTGTACATTCGGGGGCATGGCGGGCCTGTCCGTCATTATGGTTTTAAAAATTCTTAGAAGTGCATGCTTTGTGGTGGCGAGTTTGTAAGGATATGCTGGTCGATTTTCATTTATGTACATAAAGGTAACCGTTTGGGTTGCTTTGTTTTCTTATTTCACTTTATTTTCTTTCATAAGTTTTTATTTATTGGTTTTTCTCGATGTTGTATCACTAGGGTGCACGGGTAGGCACGATCACGGGCGAGTCGGGTCGTGTGATATAGAAAGAAATGACAACTATTGAAAGCACACTCAAGTGGATCAAAAAAGAGCATCGCATGACAGGCATCCGATCCAAAGTCATCTCACTCGCTTTTTGCACTATGGTATATGAGATTTGGAGAACAAGAAATGTATTGCTATTCGAGGGCATTAGTTTAACGACGGATGAGGTTGTTGCAAAAGTAAAAACAACAACTTATAGAGTTCTTTATGACTTAATCCCCTATTGTAACGTCACCCAAGGCGCCAAGGCGGGATTTTTCGCGATAAAAGGTTGAAATCAGGAGATATTTTGTTAAAAACCTATGGGAGGGTGACAAGTGTCCCTCCCATCCTTTTTGACCAGATTAGGGCCTATTTTAGGGCCAAGTCTTGGAAGACTTGGCCATTTCATTTCAAAACCCTTCCATGGAAAACCCTCTCCCTTCTCTCTAGTTTTTTTGAAGAAAACCTAGCTTAAGAGGAAACTGTTGGAGCGGCGGCAAGAAGGAAAAGTGTGGGTAACTTGTGGGAAGCACTGGTAGACGAGTTTGACGGAAAAGAGGTGGAAGAAAAAGGGGCTTTTGTGGGCTATTCCTTAAGGTAAAAGTTTCCCCTCCTCTTGGATATGAGTTATACTTGTTTTAGTAGTTTAGATTTGAGCCTGAGGCTGTTATGTTTTAGTAGTTTAGAGTTGAGCCTGAGGCTGTTATATTTGGATTACTAATTTGGTCGTCACATGTTGTAAAGGGGGAAATGGTAGTCGTTGAGATGTCTAGGGATAGATATCATGTTAGACCTAAGAACATGGATTGGAAAGAATTGAAAGGGATTTAGGAATTGGTTATATTGTTGGCCAAGAATGGCATGGAAAGTATTGGGTTATTTTGTATTATTGTGGGGCGTTTGTTTATTGAATTCGACCTTGAAAGAGGTGGCATAGTAAGTAAGAACAAAGGAAGTTATGTCCAAATGTTCCGTAGAATGTAGGGGCCTTGCACTTAGTTATTCTACGTTCGAAGCTAGATTTTGATAGACGTTTTATGACCCTTATAGGATTGAAGTACTACGAGTAGCATATCCTACTTAAGGGAGATAGTATTGTGGAGCATTTTGCTTATTGTCGACAATCGTCACGAGGTATGTGATTCTTCCTATCCTCTTCAGCATGACTATTTGTAAAATATATAGTGCGGTAGGCAGCGTGTGTTAAAAGAATTTGATTTCCTTTTGTGTCTTGACTTGATATGAAGTGTTAAGGGCTTCGTTGTGTGGAAATAGTAGTAAAGTCTTATCCGTTAATGCACTTTCGTGATTAAAGAATGAGCCCTATTGGTCTCATAAATGTTTATAGTGGTAATTGGTTGGTTTAAAACATAAGGTGTTATAACGGCTTTATGAAAAGTTTGTTATAACCACCTTATGTAGGTAAAAGAATGGTTTGTGATTTTCAAAAGAAAAGAGACTTAAGAATTTGAAGTGTTTTGGTTTAAAAGAAAGGCATGATTTTGTCTTGACTTGTTTTATTAATCATAAAGTGTTGTAATAGCTTTATGGGAAGTTAGTTATAACGACTTTATGAAAAATAAGGAAATGGACTCATTATTGGATTTAGAATGGTAACTTGATTTTGGGAAAAGAGTAGTAACTTGTTTTCAAAATGTTGAACTCTTTGTGATGGAAAAATATAAGTGGCTTGTTTATAAAAGGTAGGAGTACCTTGATCTTAAAGGGGTTTTAATGGTATACTTGACATTGTGGTAAGAAGTATGTATAGTACCTTGAGTTGGGTGTAACTTGCCTCTGCTTGTTGTGGTAGCCTTTGTTGTGCAAGTGTTTAGTTGTGTGCTACCGAGTCTCTCGATGGAGGGCCGGCTATCTGGTTGATTGATGGACATACTGACACGTTGGGTAGCCCACGGGTATGCTTCCACTGTATCGATCCTCTTGGACATGCTGACACGTTGGGTAGCCCACGGGTATGCTTCCATTAGGAGTGTTATCTGGTTAGTTGTTTGGACATACTGACACGTTGGGTAGCCCATGAGTATGCTTCCACAGTGAGTATCATCTTGTTATTTCCTTTGGGCATACTGACACGTTGGATGATCCAAGGGTATGGGCCCACTAGGATGGTTCCATGGCCATGCTTATACCGAGGTGAGATGCCGGGGCATGCGGCCATTGTGCGGGTTAAATTCCCGGGTTGTATTTGAGTGATGATTTCACGGGCATGAGTCCCTAACTTGACTGCTTATATGTTGTGTACTATAGTTTGGTTATCATACATGTCTCCTGCTTTATATAGACTATTATGATTTCATTTACAATATTTTACAGTTTCACATACTTGGTACTGTTATCTTGACCTCGCTTCGTGGCTGCGTTCATCTGCATGAGTTGAGGTACATAGCTTGTCGATCCGTACTCTTAGGATCATTGTTCAATTCTCGGAAAAGCTCCATATCTCGGAAGCTTGTCACGTGAGTACAGTTCCTGAAGTAGTAGACTTTTGTATATTCGGGGGCATGGCGGGGCCACTGTCCGTCATTATGGTTTTAAAAATTCTTAGAAGTGCAGCTTTGTGGTGGCGAGTTTGTAAGGATATAGCTGTTCGATTTTCATTTATGTACATAAAGGTAACCGTTTGGGTTGCTTTGTTTTCTTATTTCACTGTTTTTTTCATAAGTTTTTATTTATTGGTTTTCTCGATGTTGTATCACTAGGGTGCGGGGTAAGGCACGATCACGGGCGAGTCGGTCGTGTGATATTAGAAGAGAAATGACAACTATTGAAACCACACTCAAGTGGATCAAAAAAGAGCATCGCATGACAGGCATCCGATCCAAAGCCATCTCACTCGCTTTTTGCACTATGGTATATGAGATTTGGAGAACAAGAAATGTATTGCTATTCGAGGGCATTAGTTTAACGACGGATGAGGTTGTTGCAAAAGTAAAAACAACAACTTATAGAGTTCTTTATGACTTAATCCCCTATTGTAACGTCACCCAAGAGTGAACGTCCCACTCCCCCCCCCCCCCCTCTTTCATTTCTTGTTTATGCTTATGTTGAGGATTGAGAACCCTCAATGACTGATTGTAGCTCCCAGCTTTTCCTTTTTTAGTAATAATATTTGCATTTACCCGGGAAAAAAAAACTGGTTGTAATCTGCTTAATTCAAACAAAGTCCCCTTTTTTAATTCATTCAGGCGCAAAACATGAAGCACCTTACATGAACCGCTACAAACATATTTGAATTTTATAAAAGTTTTTGATGTTTTTTCATTTCTTGAGGTTGAGAAACCATATTAAACCGATAAATAGCAATACTTGTTGGAATTGAATTTGAGGTATATCTGATTTTAAAACACCATTCTATAAGAGACCAACAAAGAATTCGAATTATAACCATCTAGTTTTGCTTAACTCTTCAGTTGTTATATATGCTACTCCCTCTTTACTAATTTATATGATACATTTTCATTTTTAGTCACTCTAAAAAAAATGACATATTTCATTAGTTGACAATAATTTAACTTTAAAATTACTTTTTATGATTTACAAAATAATTTATAATCACACAAATATATTTAGCTTGTTTTATACCATAATATTTAAGTCTTCATTTATTTTTAAATTTTGTACTCAGTTAAACTACATCATATAAATTGGATGAAAGAGTAGTTATAACTCTTCAATTGTTTTCAATTAAGGTCTATTGATTGCTGAACTCGATGCTTGATTGCTGAACTCGATGCTTTCCTACCGGACAAAGTCGATTCCATCTTTCTTAACTCAAATAAATTTTAGTTGTTTTGAGTTAATCTGAATGGATCAGATTTGGTTAGAAATTTGGAGCGATGGGCGGTAGGCCGATCCCGATCGATCCGTCTCGACCCCGAATAATTAAAAAATAATAATTAGCGGGACCGGGGCTCGAACCGAGACGGGATATGGTATGGTCCCTTTGGCCCGGTCCGCGATGACTGACGTCTCGGTCGGCTGATCCGCGAAACCCAGCCAATTGTAAAAATAGTCGTTGCAATAACGACCATTTTACATTTAGGTCGTTTTGCAACGACCATTTTTGGCCTCCCCCAACCCCCTACCCCCTTTATATTTATTTTTAACCCCTAAATTATTATATTTACACTTTAACCTAATTTTCCAACTATAAATACCTCATTTTCTCTTCTTATTTCTCACAAATCTTCCTACAATCTCTTATCTCTCTAATCTCTCAATCTCTATTCAACATTGTCTACTACATATTCAATCTATTTATTAATTTTGGGAATTGGGAGTGAAGTTGGCAACTAGCTTGAGGATTATCTATCGAGCAAAGTTTCAATTTTCAACCTCTCGATTACACATCGACTCTACGTCGGCGTTTGGCACATTCGTTCTCTCATTAAATTATTATTTTGTCTTTATTTCATTTAGCACATTTAATTTCATTATCTTTAATTCTTTAACTATTTATTACCATAATTAAAATGAAAAGAGTAAAAAGTGTTTTCGGCAAGGGTACTTCGTTATACTAACTTTACGCCTTAGAATAATTCATTCTTTTTATAACCAAGAGACTTATACTTTCAAATCAAGTTACATAACTTTTAAAATACTTCAAGTATCTTAACTTTAGAAATCAAGTTTCTTAACTTAGAATTTCAAGTCTCTTATCTTTAGAATATCAAGAAATCCATACTTTCCAAATCAAGTATTCTATACTTTTAAATCAAGTCATTTCTTCCTTTAAGAATCAAGTCCCATAACTTGAAAAATAAAGTTTCTTAACCTTTTAAGAATTCAAGGTTCATGGTCTTAAAACTTCGTACGTAAACTCTTTAAATTAAGTAACATATACTTTCATGTGTTGTAAATAGGTTATACTTATTTATAACGATCTTATTAAAGCAGCCATGATCTAGAAAATGTAATACAATTTTGTCTTATCTTAGTTTCTATGCAGATGGAGGATTCTACTCATTTTAGTTTAATTGATTGTCGATACATTTTCTTTTATTAGCGCTGCAGTGTCTTGTTCGATACGTATTCTCATTCGTGCAGTAACTTAGCAAAGTCAACTTGACTCCAAATACCTCCTAACGACTCTTACCAACATCCCCCATAAGACTTGGTAAGAACTTAGGATAACTTAGACATAACTCTCACATAGAGTAAATCAACATACATACCTCTTAACTTCTAAGAGTAGAAGGAATCATGAAATAACACTACATGTATATTTCATACTGTTACACCCCGTATTTACAGGACATGTTTTAAGAACGTACGTAAGAACTCACTAGTGTTAAGATTTGAGACTTGTAAAAATTTATCGGAATTATGAAATTGTCGGAAAACGTAATATTGTGACGAATGGGAGGGCGACACGTGTCACCCCACCCCCCTTATGGTGCCTTGGACGAAAATGGGCAAGGACTTAAGGGTCATTTGACCTTTGTAGGATGACTAAGTCTTGCAAGTAGTGAGCTTGAGAAAATTGACTTAGTCAATGGGTCCACAAGGCTTGATATTTAAGAGAACCTCATCCAAGCCACCCATTTGTTTACATCTTGACCCTCCATGTTACTATATAATACTACTAGTAGCAAGACTAAGTCCAACACTTAGAAAAAATTTCAAGAATTTCAAGAATTTCAAGAACCACAATAGTTGCTCTCGGGTTCACTCAAGGAAGAAAAGAAAAAAAAATTCTTGTCCTTTAAGCTCCACACTTAAAACTAAGGTTCATGAGTGTTGTTATACCCCGTATTTCCAGAGTATGTACGTAAGGGCGTACGTATAATAATTTAAGCCT
Organism: Przewalskia tangutica; assembly: GCA_029844215.1. Lineage (NCBI taxonomy): Eukaryota > Viridiplantae > Streptophyta > Magnoliopsida > Solanales > Solanaceae > Przewalskia > Przewalskia tangutica. The sequence continues at coordinate 76,930,624 of CM056727.1, forward strand.
TAAGTTTTGGCAAGTTTCGAAATTTGTACACAAGTGCCGTTAAGAGTCGTTTTTCGACGAAACGTTTTACTAGACTTGCGAAGGGAAAATTCCGGCTATGACATTTATAATTTTTGCGGATTTTTTCGAGAGACGAAACATTTTGGACCAACGGAAGGGTGACATGTGTCACCCTCACATTGGAAGCTTAGGGACGGCAAGGTGGACGATTTGGGCTACTTTAGTTGGTAGGATATTTTGTGCAAGTTGGTGTGGTAGATGGATAAGGTGCACTTGGCTTAATCCTAGCCTTACACTTGCCTAACACTTGGATGAATCTTGGCCATTGGTTGGCCATTCCTTGACCTATAAATACCCCTCTAAGTTGAAGACTTTCTTCATCCAAACTTGAGCAATCTTTCTAAGTCTCAAACTACTCCCTCCCTCTTGAGTTTCGTCCACCACACCCCTCCCCCTTTGAGAGGCCCCTTGGCCGAAACCCTCCCCCCCCCCCCCCTAGCCTAGTTGTTTTCGTATAATACCCCCCTTTGTGGTATAAAAATACTCTCCAAGTATTGTTATAATGCCCAAATACTCTAGCCCATATACATTGTAGTACTTTCCAAAGTTACCTCTATCGTAGAGCCACGAAATACCATTATACTTTCCTTTCGCCACTAAACGAAACCCTAAGGAAAACCTTCATAGTCGGTTGAAGTGTTAAGTAGAAGTTGCGTAGAACTTCTAAGGGGTTGTTTGGAGCGGATTGGAGCACTCGGAGTAGGAGCTAAACGTTGCTCAGGATCGACATTAAACTCGGATAATTTTGGGCTCATCGAGGTAAATACTACTGTCCTTCTATTGTAATTGGGAATTACATACTGTAGTTGTATAGAAATGAATATAAGATTCATAGAAGAGAATTGAACTGTAATAGAAGGATATTACAGAAAAGACTTGAACTGAAATCACATCAGAAGAATATAAGTAGAAGATTTAACTGTACTTACATAGGACTGTACTTACAGTAAACTGATAACCTTTATTGGTTGAATGTTCTGCGAGTAGCATGAACTACTTGGAAGGTGGACAAGGCTAGCCGGGTTATAGCCGTGGAGCGTTTTGCTTATAGTCGATAATCGTCGCGAGGTATGTGATTCTTCCTGTACTCTTGAGCATGAATACATATAGTACGGTAGACGTACGTGTGGCAATGTCTTTTGACTTAAGCCTGAATAATATGTATATATAATATGGTAGATGTACGTGTGCTAACTGAATATAGTTGTGTGGCAATGTCTTTGGACTTAAGCCTGAATAATAAGAACCTTGAAATATTTTAAAAGGAATATAGATATAGTACGGTAGACGTACGTGTGTTAACTGAATGTAGTGTTACGGCAATGTCTTTTGACTTAAGCCTGAGTAATAAAGAATCTTGAAGTATTTCAAAAGAAATAAGAAACCTTTTTGAAAGAAAAGTAATACTTGGTTTTGAAAACATAAGAGTTATACTAGCTTTATGGGAAGTTAGGTATAACGTCTTAAGAGAGATAAAAAGAATGGTTTACTGATTTTTAGAAGTTAAGAGACTTAATCTTAAAAGATAAGAGACTTGACTTAATTGTATTGATATGAAGTTTGTTAACAATGTGAAACCTCATTCGTGAGTAATGGGTACTTGGTTTTAAAAGGAATAATGTTTTACTGATTTCGCAAATCAGAATGAGTATCGACAAACCACGGCAGCGTTAATAAAGGAAAATGTAATGAATAATGAAGTATTATTAAAACCAGTAGAAACCTCCATCTGCATAGAAACTAAGATGAGACAAAATGATATTACATTTCCTAGATCATGGCTGCTTAATAAGATTGATTATGAATAAGAATAACCTACACTCATATAAGGCATATGTTACTCAAAGGTTTTAAAAGAGATTAAGACATTGAACTATGAAACTTTTCTAAAATAAAGAGCCTTGAGTAATTGAAATTAGGCAAAGCTGGAACCTTAGGAAAAGAATGTGGTTAAAAGGAAAATGTTTTGGTTTACCTAAAAATGTGAGTCACTCTATTTTATACTACGGTATCGGGTGACTTTTATAAAAGGAATGGATCTCTTTAAAAAGGAATTTAACGTCGTAGTACTTTAGGTTAAAAACCGGACTTTGATATGAAATGGAAGTACCTTGAGTTGTTGTATAACTACTTTATGCTTGTTGTTGTGTAACTCGCCTATGCTTGTTGTGATAGCCTTTGTTATGCAAGAATTGTGTTTCTATACTACCGCGTCTCTCGATGGAGGGCGGTTGACTTATTGAGCTTACTTGGGCGTCTGGCGGTGTGGAAGATTCCACGGGTATGCTTCCATTATTATTGTTACATGGGCATGTCTACACCGATGCAGAATTCCGGGGGCATGTGGCCATGCGGCGGTTGATTACGATATATGGTTATTATTGTTACATGGGCGATATGCACCGATGTAAATTAGGGGCATGTGGCGTGCGGCGAGGTTGATTACCCGATATATGGTTATTATTGTTACATGGACATGCGCGCGATGTAGAATTCCGGGGCATGTGGCGTGCGGCAGGGTTGACCACCCAGTATATTGTTGTTGATGTTACATGGACATGTCTGCACCGATGCAGAATTCCGGGGGCATGTGGCCATGTGGCATTATTATTGTTGTTGCATCATGGACATGTCTACACCGATGCAGAATTCCGGGGGCATGCGGCCATGATGCGAACATGATTGATGTTGTGGGCGTGAGACCCATAGTTATATATTGAGTGATGACTTTGAGGGCGTGAGTCCCTGACTTGACTGCTTTTATGTTGCGTACTGTATTTTGGTTATCATACATGTCTCGCCTTTATATAGATCGTTATGATTTAATCGCAGATATTTTCGATTTCACATACTGTACTGTTGTCTCGACCTCCTTGGGCTGCGTTCATGCCGCGGTAGGAGTACCGTAGTTGATCCTCGCTCATAGGATCACGATTCAGATTGTGAAGCTCCGTTTCTCGGAGGCTTATTCTTGGTATGTGTTCCTGAGTTGTAGGTTCTTGTACATTCAGGGTATGGCGGGCCTGTCGTCATGGTTCTTGTAAATCTTAGAGTTACGTAATCTTGTTGTGGCGAGTTTGTAAAGGATTAAACTGCTTCGGGTTTTTATGTATTTATATCTGAGGCAAGCTATTTTGGTTGCTTTGCTTATATATAATATCTCTTGCTTCATGTCTTGTTTATATGTTCCGCTGATTTTCTCTGATGTATGACTACTTGGGTGCCCGGGTAAGGCACGATCCACGAACCGGAATGGGTCACGACAAAAGTGGTATCGAGCGATTAATCCTCGGAAAGTGTCTACGCATCGTGTCTAGTAGAGTCTTGATTATCGGGTGTTGTGCACCACATCTATAATCGTGAGGTGCAGGACATTTAGGATTGGTTTCCATTCTTCTCATTACGAGATCGTGCCTTAGAGTTGTGTTGTAAGTTGGACCCTCCGACGTATTTCGTTTCACGATTATGCCTCGCGCAAGGCAACCGGGCCAGTGGGCAAGCGTGAGGAGCCGCTAGTGAGATCTGAGAGAGTACGAGCGCGAGCCGGTCATTACTCGAGGCAGTGCTTGACGGCGAGTTTTGCGACGCCACAATTGACCCAGCAGAGTTTAGAGCGCAGCGGTGGGCGTGAGACCACGATACTGCACGCCCGGTCCCACGGCAGGCGGAGGTTGGGGTACAAAGAGATATATACATAAATACCGACAGCTTATCCTTTTACAAACCACCGCCGATTATTCTGAGACCTTAAGATTTATACAACAACTATGACGACAGGGGCCCGCCATACCCCAATGTACAAGGACCTACGAATCGTGGTAACATACAAAGATAAGCCTCAGAGGAACTGAGCTTCCCAATACGCGAAAGGTGATCCTAAAAGCGAGGATCGACGGCCGATGTACCTCTACTGCGGCGTGAACGGCCGAAGGAGGTCGATAACAGTACCAAGTATGTGGCGTAAATCTTGTAAATGAAATCATAGCAGTCTATATAAAGCAGGAGACATGTATGATAACCAAACTACAGTACACAACATATAAATAGTCATATCAAGTCAGGGAACCACGCCCTCCAAATCATCACTCGTGCGTGGAGTTCCTTCCTCACCGCCGTGGCGATCTATGATATGATAACAATAAGACAAAGAATCCAAAGGAGCATACGTGCGCTACGCATGTCAGTATGTCCAAAAGGGAAACACTAAGACAACATTCCAAATGGAAGCATACCCGTGCGCTACGCATCGTGTCAGTATGTCCAAAGGGAAACAATAAGACAACATTCCAAATAGAAGCATACCCGTGCGCTACGCATCGTGTCAGTATGTCCAAAAGGAAACAACAAGCGGCAATCAAAATGGAAGCATACGATGCGCTACGATCGTGTCGAAATGTCCAAAGCGATTAGCAAAAGTAACACTATCAACGAGGCGTGCGGTGGAATTTCTCGTCGCCGCCGCACGCGTCCAAGTAAGTTCTCAACAAGTCAACCGACCCTCCATCGAGACGCGGTAGTATAGAAACACAATTTTTGCACAACAAAGGCTATCACAACAAGCATAGGCAAGTTTCACAACAACAAGCATAGGCAAGTTTCACATCAACAAGCATAGGCAAGTTTCACAACAACAAGCATAGGCAAGTTATACACAACTCAAAGTACTTTCATTTTATGCCAAAGTCCGGGTTTTAACCCTAAAGTGCTACGTACGTTAATTTCCTTTTTAAGAGATCTGTTCCTTTTATAAAAGTCACCCGTTACCCGTAGTATAAAAATAGAGTGACTTACATCTTTTAAGTAAACCAATACAACTTCCATACTTTTCCTTTTTAAAACCAAAATTAAGGCAATGCCATGCCTTCTTTGTTGGACCAAAATATTTCTCTTTTTAAAGTCAATTTACCACATTAAAACCAATGATAAAAATCCTTCTTTGTTCTCATAAAGTCGTTATAACTAACTTCCCATAAAGCTGTTATAACACTTTATGTTTTAAACGAATTTAAGACAAAACAATGCCTTTCTTTTCCCTAGAGTTCCAGTTTGCCTAATTTCAATTACTCAAGTCTCTTTACTTTAGAAAAGTTTCATAGTTCGATGTCTTAATTTCCTTTAAACCAATTGAGTAACATATGCCATAGGCGAGTAGGTTATTCTTGTTCATAAATCTTATTTAAGCAGCCATGATCTAGGAAATGTAATATCATTTTGTCTCATCTTAGCTTCTATGCAGATGGAGGTTTCTACTGGTTTTAATAATACTTCTTTATTCAATACATTTCCTTTATTAACGCTGCAGTGGTTTGTCGATACTCATTCTGATTTCCGAAATCAGTAAAACATTATTCCCTTTTAAAACCAAGTACTCATTACTCACGAATGAGGTTTCACACAAACATCCATATTAAGTCAAGTCTCTTAACTTCTAAACCATTAAACCATTCTTTTTATCTTTCTTAAGACGTTACACCTAACTTCTCATAAAGCTGGTATAACTCTTATGTTTTCAAACCAAGTATACACTTCTTTCAAAAAGGTTTCTTAATCTATTAGAATACTTCAAGGTTCTTTTACATCAAGTCGGTTATAAGTCAAATCAGTTATCTTTTAAAAACCACAAAGCATTTCTCATTTACATAGAGCTGTTATAACTAACTTCCCATAAAGCCGTTATAACACTTTATGTTTAAAGACAATCAAATACATTTAACACATGTACGTCTACCGTACTACATAGTTATACACATATCATGCTAGAACAGATAGGAAGAGGTTCACATACCTCGCGACGATTATCGACTAATATCAAAACGCTCCAAGTTCCTCAAACCGTCGGCTACACTTTAAGCCAAGCAGATCACTCCACACGTAGTACTTCAACCTATAGAGGCCAAAAGGCGCCCATTAACATCTTTAGATCCCGACGTAGAATATTCTACAGAAAATTCGGCAGCACCTCCCCCCCTCGCAACAGCGTAATTCTCCTCATCTATCGAGGCCGGCTACCAAGCCAACCAGGGGGGGGGGGTTTACACGTCTAACCGGACGTGTACAATTATACTTTACAGTAATGCTAAACAAGTCTACTGTAATACAGTCCTATGTAATTACAGTTCAGTTCTCTTCTTTAAATTCAGGCTTAAGTCAAAAGACATTGCCGCACAATTATAATCAGTTCTATATATAGTATACTTCAACCATATATTCCTACAACATGTAATTTCCAATTACAACAGGAGGTCAAGAGTGTTTACCTCGATAAGCCCAAAATTATCCGAGTTTAAATGTCGATCCTGAGCAAGGTTTAGCTCACTACAGGCGCTCGACCGCTCCAAACAACCCTTAGAAGTTCTAACCAACTTCTACCTAAATACTTCAACTAACAATGAAGATTTCCTTAGGGTTTCGTTTAGAGGCTAAGAGGAAGTATAATGGTATTTTCTGGGCTTTTGTATAAGTGTAACCTTGGGAATACTACAAGGTATTTGGGCCAAGGTTTTTGGGCATTATAACAATACTAGGAGAGTATTTCTATACCACAAAAAGGGGGGTATTATACGAAAACAACTAGGCTAGGGGGTGTACCCGCCAAGCCTCTGAAAGGGAGGGGAGGCCCTCTGGCCAAAGCTTCACAAGGGAGGAGGAGGGCTTTGGATGAAGCAAACAAGAGGGAGGGAGTAGTGTGAGACTTAGAAAGATTGCTCAAGTTTGGATGAAGAAAGTCTTCAACTTAGAGGGGTATTTATAGGTCAAGTAAAGGCCAACCAATGGCCAAGATGAAGACAAGTGTGGTGCAAGTGTAGGGCTAGATTTCAACCATGTGGACCTTATCCATCTACCACACCAACTTGCACAAATATCCTACCTAACCAAAGGCACAAAAAACGTGCCCTTGACTTGCCCTTGCCGTCCACTTGCTCCCAATGTGAGGGTGACACATGTCACCCTCCCGTTGGTCCAAAATGTTTCGTCTCTCGGAAAAATCCGTAAAAATTATTAATGACATAGCCGGAATTTTCCCTACGAAAGCTGTGGAAACGTTTCGTCGAAAAACGACTCTTTTTGGCACTTGTGTACAAATTTCGAAACTATGCTTACTTTAAGGCTCAAATTATAATACGTACGCCCTCACGTACATACTCTGGAAATACGGGGTATAACACAACCTTCCTTTAATCTTCCAAACCAAACCTATGAAAGCAACTAGGTTTTCACCTTGCGACTAATACGAAAACAATATTTATCCGGGATTTTTCTATTGAGATACCCTTACAATACCCTCATGAACCTTGGTTTAAAGTATGGATGTTATTGTACAATAAACGATTTTGTTTTCTTCTTGCTCAACCCTAACCCGAGAGCTTCCCAATAGTTCATCCAATTTCTTGAATTTTTTTCTAAGTGTGGAAGATTGTCTCACTACTAGTATACATATATAGCATAATGGAGGGCCAAGATTAGTACATATGTGTGGCTTAGATACATTTCACTAGGATCAAGCCCAAGTGACCCTTTGACAAGTTAACAATATCAAGCTTCAAGACTTAGCAAGACTTGGTCATCTAACTTATGGTCAAATGACCCTTTTACCCTTGCCAAATCGCCTAAGTCCAACTTAAGGGGGTGACACGTGTCTCCCTCCCATTCGTCACAATATTTCATTTTCCGACAATTCCATAATTCCGATAAATATTTACTAGTCTCAAATCTTAACATTTGGATTCGTATGTACGTTCTTAAAAACATGTCCTGTAATTATGGGTTGTAACAGTTATTAAGGAACCGGGTAATTACTGGGTTGTCGGACCGGATCCTTATCGGTCCGGGTAATTTTCTGGTACTTGTATCCGGACCGATAACTTTTTGGTCCGAGTATCGGTCCGGGTTTATCGATCTGGTTCTGGGGTAATTACCGAGAGTATCCGGATCGATAATATCCGTAGATATTACGTTGTATCCATGTAACTATTACATATGTTTGATTCTTTACATTAATGTTTGTTAGTTTACGTTAAGGGTGAGCGGGTCCGGGTACCCCACTATTTTTTAACTACTCGGACCCTACCCTATAAAAGGCCGGTTCCTAAATTTACTACCCGGAATCTACCCGGACCCTGCGGTTCCCGGTAGGTTCCCGGATACCCGTGCTCACCCATAACAATGTCAGAGAACATATACTTCATATTGATAGTATGTATACACAGTGCATGTCATTTAACTGTATAGGTATCCCACTATAATGTTCAACTACGATAAGACAATAAATAATGTATATGACCAGATAAATAATTATCCTATGTCCTATCACATTGACAATAGTACCATCACATGAAAGTGGTGCACTGGTTTAGATTTCAAAGAACTAGACAAACAAAAGATTGACCTCTGAATCCTCTGAACATTGATTGAATCATTTAGAAAGATAAACAAATAGACATATGGTTGTATGGGAGGTATATATTGTCTCTTACGCGGATATAAATAAGCTATAGATAAGTGTATAAGTATTCAAAACAGACAATAATAGGTTTTGGGTATCGGTTCCGGGTCCGGGTACCCGATCTCTATGCACCCCTGAATATACATAAGCCATAATGGAAGACCTGTACCAAATGACTAGGTTCCGAAACAATGGAGCTATGCCAAAATACTGAGCAAGGATCCTAAGCTCGAGGATCACCAAACTGTGTACCTATACCCGCTGGCATGAACGCAGCCAGAAAGTCGCATAACAAGTACTAAGTATGTAAGCAGAAATCTGATAAACAAGATCATAACTGTACAAAAGAATGACAGGGACAAGTATAAAAATCAAATAACATATCCAACCGTGCCATATAACTGTCATGACTGTATGTATAACATATCTCGGCCCTCTGGTGAGGGACTCGATAGAATCATCACTATAACGCGTCCCGGCCCTCTGGTGAGGGACTCAGTGTATCACTGTACTTTATAAAAATGAGAATCAACTGTGTCTTTTTAAAAGAGAGTTATTTCAAAACCATGTATGTCTGTTCATATAATCATATACTCTCATGGGAATCTATACCCACATCGTGGATACAAGTCCACGGACAATACACATCTCATGGGAATCTATACCCGCATCGTGAATACAAGTTCACGGACAATACACATCTCATGAGAATCTATACCCGCATCGTGAATACAAGTTCACGGACAATACTCATCTCATGGGAATCTATACCCGCATCGTGAATACAAGTTCACGGACAATACACATCTCATGGAAATCTATACCCGCATCGTGAATACAAGTTCACGGACAATACACATGTCATGGGAATCTATACCCGAATCGTGAATACAGGTTACACCCCATAATTCAAGGACATGTTTAAGAGAATGTACGTAAGGAAACAGGACTCTAAATTGGTACGAAAGAAAGAATTATTTTTCCGAAGGAAAATCTTCCGAACGTCGGAAAGGAAAAATGTTCGTTGATGAGAATTGAATTCTCAAAATGCATTATTTGAGGAATATGGAATTTATTATCATTATGAAAACTTATTTTTACGGATTTGGTCACGTAGGGCCCACCCGAGAAATTTTACGTTTTGTGGGACCCACGAGGGTTACGGAATTTTATGGACGAATGGGATGGCGACACGTGTCACCCCCACATGGTCTTGGACGAAATGGTACCAAGGGTGTAATGGTCATTGACCAATGTAGATGATCAAGTCTTCAAGCTTGAGATAATTGACTTAGTCAACTTGCTCACTTGTGTAGATATTAATTATTCTTCATCCTAGCCACACATATGTTGTAATCTTGACCCTCCATTGTGCTATATACTACACTAGTGCAAGACTTAGTCTTCAACACTTAGAAAAAATTAGAGAACTTTGAGCTAAGCCTAAGGTGCTCTCGGGTTCATGAATTTTCCCACACAATTTTTTTGTAATTTTGGTTCATTATTCACAAGACTTTAACCCAAGGTCCCTAAGGGTATTGTAAGGATATCTCAATAGAAAGATCTCAGAAAAACGACGTTTTCACGTTAGTCGCAAGGTGAAAACCTAAGTCGTTTTCATAAGTTTTGATTGGAAATGGAAGAGAAGCTGGTTGTGAACTTCTAAAGGATTCAAATAGCATATTGGAGCGTGAAGGAAAGGAGCTAAGAATTTCTAAGGAGCGACTTTGAATCTTGCGACTTTGAATCTTGGAATTTTATAAGGGCGTATCAAGGTAACAATCTTGTCGTTAAGTGATTAATGATTACTTATTGTTGTAGTTATGGATATAAACAAGCATGAGATGTATATATTAAAGTTTGATAAGTGTTATGAATATTGGAACCCTAATCCGAAACTAGCATGTTTAGCCTTTGAGATTACAATTCAATTTGGTTATTAGTTTAGTCGTCGCATGTTATATAAAGAAGGAATTGTAGTTGTTAAAGTTGTTTACGACTATATAACATGTTAGACTTGACAACTTGGATTGAAAAAGAATTGGAAAGGACTTTGTGTTGATGTATATGTTAGCCGAGAATGACTTTGAATATTGAACTACTTGGTATTAATTGTGGGGCAGAATTTTACACGTTTTGTAAGGCGTGTAATCCACTTTGATTGGTTGGTGTGTTGAGCCTTAAATGTGGCATGTTGGTTATTGATTATCGGGCCTTGAAAAAGTACGTAGAAACAAAGGAGGTGCTGCCCGATTTTCCGTAGAATAAGAGACCGTATACTTAGTATCACATGGGGTGACACGTGTCGCCCCCCGATTCGCCCAGAATATTTCGTCTTCCGAAAATATCCAAAATACCGGAAATCTCAAAAACAAAGCGGGCTCCACAAAACCGTAAATTTCTCCCGTGGGCCCCACGTGACCATTTCCGAAAATAAAATCTCAAAATTCTAATATAATCTATGAAGTCCAAATACCAAATCTGGGAATCCAATTCCCATTAACGAACCTTTTTCTTCACAAATTACCGGAAACTTTTCCGTCGAAAACTCACATCTTTCTTTCTTTTCAAAATTTCTGCCGTACTCTCGTACGTACGTCCCCACATACATACCCTGCAACAACGGGGTATAACATAAAAACCCGAACTTGTTAACATAAAGTAGAAAGTACCTTGTGTGAATAACTTGATTGTGTTGGTTTGTGATAGCCTTGTAATACTTTCTCGTTGATTTGATAAGTAAACATGTTAGGATGCTACGTGTTACACCCCGTATTTACAGGACATGTTTTAAGAACGTAAGTAAGAACTCACAAGTGTTAAGATTTGAGACTTGTAAGAATTTAGCGGAATTATGAAATTGTCGAAAAATGTATTATTGTGACGAATGGGAGGGCGACACGTGTCACCCCCCCCCCTTATAGTGAGCTTGGACGAAATGCCATGGGCACAAGGGTCATTTGACCTTTGGTAGGATGATTTAGTCTTGCAAGTTGTAGCATGAGAAAATTGACTAAGTCAATGGCCCCACTTAGTCTTGATATTTAGCTAGAGCTTATCCAAGCCACCCAATTGTTCCTATCTTACCCCTCCTTTATGTTATATATGTATACTAGTTGCAAGAGGGAGTAAAACACTTAGCTAATTTTCACAAAACTTGAAGGAAGAGCAATGGTGCTCTCGGGTTCAACATCCAAGAAGGAGAAAAATTTGTGTTTCTTGTCCAATAAGCTCCACACTTTAAACCAAGGTTCATGAGGGTATAGTAAGCATATCTCAATAGAAAAATCTCGGAAAAGATAGTTTTTTGGTTAGTCGCAAAGTGAAAACCTAATGGTCTTTCTAGGTTTTGGATTGAAGGTTTGAAGGAAAGTTGTTGGTGTGGTTCTAAGGGTCTCAAGTAGCGGATTGAAGTGTCTTGAAGAGGCTCTAAGTTGCTAGGGAGCGACTTGGTTGGAAGTTAGATTGAGATTCGTTGAGGTATAATTTTGTTCTCTTTAAGTGTTACAAGATTATGTATTGTTGTTAGCCTTACATTTTACTAGCATGAAGCATATGTGTTGAAGTTTTATAAGTGTTATGAATTGTTGTAGCCTAGGAACCGAAATGACACATTAGCCATTTGAAGTTGGATTTCAAGTTGGTCGTAGTTAGAATAGTCGCATGTTAATTACTTGGAGATTGTAGTAGTTTTAATCGCTTGCGACTTGATATCATGTTAGGCTAATAACTTGGATTGAAATGGAAATTGGATAAGAATTGATGTTGTAGTACTTGAGTTAGCGAATTGGACTAGTAGTTTGTTATTCTTTTGTATTGGACTACCGTATTGATTGTGGTGAGCCAATGGGGCTGTTTGGTTATTGTATTCGACCTTGAAAAAGGTGGCAAAGTTAGTAGAAACAAAGGAGGTCTTTATGCGATTTTCCGTAGGATTAGTGACTTAGCACTTAGAATGATTCTACGTTGGAAGTAAAAGGTTAATGGACATATTGTGACCATTTTAGGTTGAAGTACTAAGTATAGCGTATCCTACTTGGAAAGTGGAATAGCTATCAAGATTGAAGTACTTTGGAGCATTTTGCTACGTGTCGATAATCGTCGCGAGGTATGTGAACCTCTTCCTTCCTTTGGCATGATTCTATGTATGGAATATACTTGTGGTATCCTTTCATGTTTCCTTATACTCTTAGAAGTTAAGAGGTAGTTATGTGATTTACCCTATGTAGAACTTTTCCTATCTTTTGAGCATGACTAGTTGCACGTATGTAGTACTGCGGTGACGTCTGAGACTATGACATTCTTTACTTGTTTTATGTGATGCCAAGTCGGGTGGGTTAGGAGATTAACTCACTTCTTTGAAAATAGTAAGGATGTCTTAAGTTGATTTTAAAGTTAAGGGACTTGAAGAGTTTTAAAGTATGTGATACTTGTCCCGTTTTAAACGTATAAGTCCCTTGGATAGGAAATTGTTTATGACTAAGGTATAAAGTGAATATAACGGCTTTATGGGAAGTTAGTTATATTTGCCTTATGGAAAGATAAATGAATTGACTATGTAAAAAGGCAACTTGATTTTACGGCATCAATTGCATAAGGTTTTATATAAAAAGGAGTCGAGTTGATTTGGCTAATTTACGGCACAAATGAGAATAAGTATCGAACAAACCACTGCAGCGTTAATAAAGGAAAATGTAATGACAATCCATTATGTTAAAACAAGTAGAAATCCTCCATCTGCATAGAAGCTAAGATAAGACAAAATTGTATTACATTTTCTAGATCATGGCTACTTGAATAAGATCGTTGTAAATAAGTATAACTTATTCACGACGCACCAAAGAATTGTTACAAATTTTAAAAGAGTTTACGTATGAAGCTTTTAAGACTTTGAAACTTGTTTTCTAAAAAGTTAAGAGACTTGATGTATTTTGAAAGTTAAGAGATTTGATTTGAAAGTATAAATTTCTTAGTTATAAAAGGAATGAGTTTGTCTAAAACCATAAAGGGTTATAACGGCTTTATGGGAAGTTGGTTATAACGGCTTTATGGAAGGATAAGAGAATGGTTTTCTCTAATAACGTAATCAAAGGAATAACTAGTATTAAGGAAGGGCAAATTGTTTTAAAGGTACCAATTGCTTAAGGTTTTTTTTTTATAAAGAAGTCACGTGATTTAGAAGCCGGTAATTGTATTTCTAAAAAGTATTGTATCGGTCGTGAAAAGTAGATATGACTTGATACTACGGTTATTAGTATCTTGGAAGTTTTATTTAAAAGAGAATCATTTTAAAGGACTAGAGGCACGTAGTACGTTGGGTTAAATTCCCGGATTTTATAATGACATGATTAGTGCCTTAAGTAAACAAAAATGAGAGTGTATATGAACAAGCTAATAAGAAGTTAGGGGATTTCTTAACTTGCTTATGTTATGTATGGTAAGCCGGTGGTGCTTATGTTATGTATGATAAGCCGGTGGTGCTTATGTTATGTATGATAAGCCGGTAGGGTTTATGTTATGTATGATGGCCGGTTGAGTTAGGGTAAGAGTATAAATGAGGGGTAAACCCCCAAGACGTTGTACCACCTTCTCCAGGGTAAGAGTATAAGTGAGGGGTAAACCCCCAAGACGCTGTACCACCTGCTTTATGTGTTGATTGTCGGCCGGTTGAGATAGGGTAAGAGTATAAATGAGGGGCAAGCCCCAAGACGTTGTACCACATTCTCCAGGGTAAGAGTATAAATGAGGGGCAAGCCCCAAGACGTTATACCCCCTACTTTACCACCTTCTCCAGGGTAAGAGTATAAATGAGGGGCAAGCCCCAAGACGTTATACCACCTGTTTGATTGATATTATGGGCGTGAGACCCATGGTTATGTTTTACACTTTTAGCTGTCGACAGTGATGGGGGATTCCACGGGCATGCTTTGATATTGGTGTGACTTGATCGCGTCGATGCAGGCGGGTAGTATATGTGTCCCTCCGTAGTGGGCCGGACTATGTTATGAACGATAAGTAAGTTAGATAAAAATGAACTTAATGACTTCTCCTAAGTAAGTACGTATGATATGGCTATAACTCTTAATGGAATGGAAAATGATATTGATGCGAAATTAAGTTCATAAGTGGTAATGACACGGCAGATCCGTAGGTATTTTTATACTTGTCCTTGTCATTCTTTTACGATTATGATCATTTCTTATCACGTTATTTCGTTCCATATTCGACTGTTGTATGCGACTTCCGGAAGTGCGTTCATGCCCGCAGGTTTTAGGTACCAGGTTGGTGATCCTTGCTCTTAGGATCTCGGTTAAGTTTTTGAGAGAAAGCTCCATTTGCTCCGGAGGCTTAGCTCTTGGTACGGTTTTCCCTGAGGTAATAGATTCATGTATATTCAGGGGTATGGCGGGGCCCTGTCCCGCCACAGTGGTTATGTTAAAACTCTTAGAGGTCTGTAGTCACATATTGTGGGTCAGTTTGTAAAATAAATGAGGCAACTGCTTCGGTTGTATTTATATATGTTCAGGAAGGTAGCCCTATCGGCTAACCTGTTGTTTTACTTTCGATGTTTTATTTATAAGTTTCATGTATGTTCCGCTGATTTTTCTCTGATGTTTACTTGTAAGGGTGCCCAGGTAGGGCACCAGTCGCGGTCCCGGGGTCGGGTCGTGACACTACGTGTGTTAGTATCTTGTGATGTTTGTGAAAAGGGGGTTCCCTTGTTGTGCTTATGTTGTTTAACGATAAGCTGATATGTTAGTATTATATCACTCACCTCTTGACATGATACCGGGGGTTAAGCTGCCCTCCGATGCGGGGTAGACTCGGTGATGCAGGACCATGATTCGAGAATACCTCATGCGGGTCGGGGACTATGCGAGCTACGAGTTCGAGGTTAGTGTGCGGCCTTTGTGGTCATGCGATGCATGTGGCCACGCGGATGCGAGTCGGGGCGATGCCGGGGACTAGCTACCCTCGATGCGGGGAATACCTCATGCGGGCCTATGTGAGTGGCCTATGCGGAGCTGCGGGAAGTTCCAGGACTAGACGCGCACATTAGATACTGCGGGAGAGTGGCCAGCTTCGATCATGTGGCGGTCTAGACAGATCTCATGATACAGTTTATGACCTTGTTGGTACTGTGGGTCTTAGTAGTCGGCTATGCCTTCGTACTTATTGTTACACCCCGTAAGTCCATGACATGTATAAGAGAATGTACGTAAGGAAACAAGACTTGGAAATTAGTACGAAAGGAAGAATTGTTTTTCCGACGGAAAATCTTCCGAAGGTCGGAAAGGAAAAATGTTCGTTATTGAGAATTGGATTCTCAAAATGCATTATTTGAAGAGTATGGAACTCTTAACCTAATGGAAATTTATTTTTTTTACGGATTTGGTCACGTGGGGCCCACCCGAGGAATTTTACTTTTTATGGGGCCCACGAGGGTTACGGAATTTTATGGACGAATGAGAGGGCGACACGTGGCACCCCCTCCATGATGTTGGACGAAAAATTGCAAGGGTATTATGGTCATTTGACCTAAGTAGATGATAAGTCTTCTAAGCTTGACATTGTTGACAAGTCAACTTGTCCACCTAGGCTTGATCCAAGTGAAACACATCCTAACCTCACATTGTTTAAGTCTTGACCCTCCAATGTGTTTTAAATACATACTAGTAGCAAGACAAGGTCTTGAAGACTTAGAAAAAATTTCTCAACTCTTGTTCTCACTAGATAGCTCTCGGCTTTAGCACATTTCCAACAAGAAAATTTTGTAGTTTTGATCCATTAGCCACAAGACTTAAACCCAATGTCCCTAAGGGTATTGTAAGGATATCTCAATAGAAAGATTTCGGAAAAAACGTATTTTTACGTTAGTCGCAAGGCGGAAACTATGGGAGTTCTTCAACTTTGAAGTTGGAACTTGAAGATGGGTTCTTCATAGGCCTCTAAGGAGTGCTTGGAGCGGATTGGAACTTAAGGAAAGGAGCTAAGAATTGCTAAGGCGCGACTTTGGATCTTGGAAATTTTAAGGGCTTGGAAAGGTATAAATTTTGTCGTTTTAGTAGTTAAGACTTACTTATTGTTGTAGCTGTGGATTTTAGCAAGCATGAGTTATATAGTATGAAGTTTGATATGTTTATTGGCTATTAGTACCATAATCAGAAAACATGCATGTTTAGCCTTAAGATTACATTTCAAGTTGATTATTAGTTAAGTCGTCGCATGTTGTATAAAGAAGGAAATCGTAGTTGTTGAAGTTGTTTATGACTATATAACATGTTAGACCTTAGAACTTGGAATTGGAAGAGGATTGGAAAAGGCGTAGTGTAATTGGTTATATGTTGGCGAGAATGGCTAGTGAAGTATTACACTATTTCGTATGAATTGTGGGCGGAATTTTACACGTATTGTAAGGCGTGTAATCCCCTGTTTGGTTGTTGTTTGGAGCCTTAAATGTGGCTTGTTGGTTATTGTATTCGGCCTTGAAAAGGTGGCTAAGTAAGTAGAAACAAAGGAGGTCTTTGCCCGATTTTCCGTAGAATTAGAGATCGTATACTTAGTATTATTCTACGTAGAGACTAGAAGTTGATAGCCTTGTTGTGACCATTATAGGTTGACACTTCTACGTACGGCGTATTCGGCTTAGCTTGTGGATTTAGCCGAAAAGGTATGTGAACTATCTCCTTCTAGCATGATTCCTTAGAATAAAAAAGTAAGTTCTACTCCTTGAATGATCCATTCCTTGCTTGTATTTGGATTGCCTAAAATAGAATTTGTTCTATGTACTTCTCGAGTGTACCTTGATGTTTAAATTGTAAGTTGTAGAATCCATTTTCTTGTTGAAGTTTGGGTTCTTAAAAGTGAAGGTATTTTTCTTAAAGTACATAGAGACTTGAAAAGGAAGTGGTTTCCAAATCTTTTGGCTAGTGTCTTAGTTCTAAAACACAAGGTCATTATAATGACTTTAGGGGAGTCAAAGGAGTGATTTACTTATTTGATTTAAAAGAGGAGAAATGACATGATTTAAGAGAAGTAACTTGCGTTAAGGGTGAAGTTACTTGAGGTTTAAAAAGTAGAAGAAAACTTGTTTTCTAACTATTAAGAGACTTGAAGTATTTTGAAAGTTAAGAACTTGATTTTATAAGTATGTGATACTTGGTTTTAATAGTATAAGTCTCTTGGTTATTGAAGGAAATGGATCGTCTAAAACCATAAAGGGTTATAACGGCTTTATGGGAAGTTGGTTATAACGACTTTATGGAAGGTTTAGAAAGTTGTCTATTTTGATTAAATCGGCATAAGTTGCCTAGATTGTGAAAATTTGGAGTTACTTGATTTCAAGCTTTGAAATGAGTTTTCTAAAAGTGTAGTAACTTACTTTGAAAAATAGACACGCCTTGATACTACGGGTGTTAGTATCTTGGGGCTTTACATAGAAAGGAGTCTTTTATAAAGGAATGTCGCACGTAGTACTTTGGCTTGATAAATTGAGGATTTGTCTAAGTGTGCCTTGATAAGTACTTTGACTTGTTAAAAGAATTATTCTATGTATGCCTTGATTAAGTACTTTGGCTTGATAAATTGAGGATTTGTCTAAGTGTGCCTTGATAAGTACTTTGACTTGTTAAAAGAGAATTATTCTATGTATGCCTTGATTAAGTACTTTGGCTTGATAAATTGAGGATTTGTCTAAGTGTGCCTTGATAAGTACTTTGACTTGTTAAAAGAGAATTATTCTATGTATGCCGTGATTAAGTACTTTGGCCTAAACCATAAAGGGTTATAACGGCTTATGGGAAGTTGGTTATAACGGCTTTATGGAAGGTTAAGAGAATGGTTTTTCTCTAGTAAAGTAATCAAAGGAATAACTTGTTTTAAGGAAGGGCAAATTGTTTTAAAGGTACCAATTGCTTAAGGTTTTTAATAAAGAAGTCACTTGATTTAGAAGCCGGTAATTGTATTTCTAAAAAGGTATTGTGACTTGTCTTGAAAGGTGGATAGGACTTGATACTACGGTTGTTAGTATCGGGGAAGTTTTTGTGGAAAAGAGACTTTTGAAAAGAATGCGTCACGTAGTACTTTGGCTTGATTAATTTAGAATTATTCTATGTGTGCCTCGATAAGTACTTTGGTTTGGTTAATTGAGAATTAGCCTATGTGTGCTGGTGATAGCCTTTGAGTGCAAGTTTTATGTTTTATTACGTTGCCGCGACTCTCGGTTTGAGGGCCGGCTGTCTTGTTGTAAGTTACTTGGACGTCAGAAGCGGTGATGTGGGATTCCACGGGTATGCTTAGTTATTTGTAGCACTTGGGTTAAATTCGGATTTTATAAAAGACATGGTAGTGCTTATGTCTTTTTGATGGTCGATCGAGATAGGGTAAGAGTATAAATGAGGCAAGCCCCAAGACGTTATACCACCTCCTCGGGGTAAGAGTATTAGTGAGGGGTAAACCCCCAAGACGCTGTACCACCTGCTTTATGTGTTGTTTGACGGCCGGTTGAGATAGGGTAAGAGTATAAGTGAGGGGTAAACCCCCAAGATGCTATACCACCTGTTTTACCACCTTCTCCAGGGTAAGAGTATAAGTGAGGGGTAAACCCCCAAGATGCTATACCACCTGTTTTACCACCTTCTCCAGGGTAAGAGTATAAGTGAGGGGTAAACCCCCAAGATGCTATACCACCTGTTTTACCACCTTCTCCAGGGTAAGAGTATAAGTGAGGGGTAAACCCCCAAGATGCTATACCACCGGTGGGACTTGATGTTATGTTATATCATGGACTGCCGGCAGTGAGGAAGGATTCCACGGGCATGATTGATATTATGGGCGTGAGACCCATGGTTATGTTTTAGTAACGACTTTGAGGGCATGCGTCCCTGACTTGATATGACTGCTTATGTGTTATGTACTGTAGGTTGGCTATCATACATGTCTCCTGTTTTGTTTAGACGTATGATTTCATTCTGATACTTATTGTTCACATACTTGGTACATTCTTCGTCTTGACCTCGCCTTGAGGCTGCGTTCATCTGCATGAGTTTAGGCATTGATTTGGTGATCGGCAGTGTAGGACCTTGCTCGAGTTTTGGATAGCTCCTTGATTCGGGAGTTTATCTTTTTGGTATAAGATCTTTCGATCTGAGCTTTTATGCGATTATGGTACGGCGGGGCCTTGTCCGTCATGGTTCGATATAACTCTTAGAGTGCGTATTCATATGTGGGATTGGACTCGTATGCGGTGTAGTGTCTTTTGTTTATGTATATATGGCGGCTTGTCGGCTTTGCCACTTGCACGCACGTTTGTTTTAAAAAAAAAAAGTGAGGTGTTATTTGATTCCGCGACTTACTTGTATTGTTAAGGTAGAGGTGCCTGGGTAGGGCACGATCCACGCCCTTGGGTTCGTGTGACAGAGTGGTATCGAGCGATCGGTCCTCGGAATGTCTGAGACCGTGTCTAGTAGAGTCTTGATTATCGGTGTGTTGCGCGCCACACCCATAAACGAGGAGGCTACAGGACATTTAGAGTTGGTTTCTATTCTTTTCACTCTAAGATCGTGCCATAGAGTGTTAGTAAGAAAATTTCTCCGACGTATTGTTGTGTTGCGGTATGCCTCGAGGAGAACAGCCGCCCGAGAAGGGCAAAGGAGTAGCGAGAGCTATTAGTCGGACTCAGAGAGTTGATAGGGCTTATGCCTGTGTTATACCTGGATGTTGTTCGCGATCGGCGAGTTCTTCTTCGCGAGTTTTGGGGCCCAGCACGAGCCTCGATTTCTCGATTAGGGAAGACTATAGGGTCATGAGGAAAGCGTTGTGTTATTGACCAAGATAGCGGTGCTAGCGATTTATAAGTGATAGTACCCGAGTTAGGGATACTTTGATTAATAAAGTGAGAAGTAAGAATGTTGACAAGAATGATAGGTGAACTGAGACTATAGTTGTATAGAGTTCACAACTTGTAATTACCAGTATAAGTGTAAGACCGATAGGGAAGATTATCTGAGAGAAATACTTTAGCTTATGTGACGAACCTCTAGTAAATAGGGGATAGGGTAAGAAGTACCTTGAGATAAGAGAAAGATTTATTTCAAACTAAGAATGAGAAGTTAAGTGTGACGATGAGTCGGGTTATGGACTCATTTCGGGTTAGCCGGTAGTATGGAATGGGGTGATGTCAGCTAGAAATGGTTCTGTTATGTGATAGGGTCCCGAGGATGCCAGGCCCAAGTTTAGTAAATCGTTGTACGAGTTTGTGGACGCGTTCCACCAGAACTAGGTCGTAAGGACCGATGAGAGCCTTAGCGGAAATTCAAGTAGCATAATGGCCAAGTTGGTTAGTAACTCCAAGGATTGGGGAACAGAAACAGAATTTGAGATTTTGTACGTGTACTAGATGAGTTTGAAAGTACGAGAAAGTATGACAAGTAAGGAAAGAAAAGAACCTCTAAGGATCCCGTGTTTGGGAAGACTGTAACCTTCGAGTTTTGTGAGAAGGGACCACGGACGGAAGGTCCATTATTATGTTTACGTATGTTATGAGGTGGCCATGTGTGGCATCGTTGGTCTTGTGCATTTGATTGATAGGCATAGTATAGAGATTGTCGGAGTTTGTGTAAGCGTGACAACCGACTAAGAACATTAGGGGACGAATGTTTCTAAGGGGTGAAGAATGTTACACCCCGTAAGTCCATTTCATGTATAAGAGAATGTACGTAAGTAAACAAGACTTGGAAATTAGTACGAAAGGAAGAATTGTTTTTCCGACGGAAAATCTTAGAAAGGTCGGAAAGGAAAAATGTTCGTTATTGAGAATTGGATTCTCAAAATGCATTATTTGAAGAGTATGGAACTCTTAACCTAATGGAAATTTATTTTTTTTACGGATTTGGTCACGTGGGGCCCACCAGAGGAATTTTACTTTTGTGGGGCCACGAGGGTTACTGAATTTTATGGACGAATGAGAGGCGACACGTGGCACCCCATCCATGATGTTGGACGAAAAATTGCAAGGGTATTATGGTCATTTGACCTAAGTAGATGATAAGTCTTCTAAGCTTGACATTGTTGACAAGTCAACTTGTCCACCTAGGCTTGATCCAAGTGAAACACATCCTAACCTCACATTGTTTAAGTCTTGACCCTCCAATGTGTTTTAAATACATACTAGTAGCAAGACAAGGTCTTGAAGACTTAGAAAAAATTTCTCAACTCTTGTTCTCACTAGATAGCTCTCGGCTTTAGCATTTCCAACAAGAAAATTTTGTAGTTTTGATCCATTAGCCACAAGACTTAAACCCAATGTCCCTAAGGGTATTGTAAGGATATCTCAATAGAAAGATTTGGAAAAACGTATTTTTACGTTAGTCGCAAGGAAACTATGGGAGTTCTTCAACTCAAGTTGGAACTTGAAGATGGGTTCTTCATAGGCCTCTAAGGAGTGCTTGGAGCGGATTGGAACTTAAGGAAAGGAGCTAAGAATTGCTAAGCGCGACTTTGGATCTTGGAAATTTTAAGGGCTTGGAAAGGTATAAATTTTGTCGTTTTAGTAGTTAAGACTTACTTATTGTTGTAGTGTGGATTTTAGCAAGCATGAGTTATATAGTATGAAGTTTGATATGTTTATTGGCTATTAGAACCTAATCCAAAACTTGCATGTTTAGCCTTAAGATTACATTTCAAGTTGATTATTAGTTAAGTCGTCGCATGTTGTATAAAGAAGGAAATCGTAGTTGTTGAAGTTGTTTATGACTATATAACATGTTAGACCTTAGAACTTGGAATTGGAAGAGGATTGGAAAAGGCGTAGTGTAATTGGTTATATGTTGGCCGAGAATGGCTAGTGAAGTATTACACTATTTCGTATGAATTGTGGGGCGGAATTTTACACGTATTGTAAGGCGTGTAATCCCCTTTGTTTGGTTGTTGTTTGGAGCCTTAAATGTGGCTTGTTGGTTATTGTATTCGGCCTTGAAAAAGGTGGCTAAGTAAGTAGAAACAAAGGAGGTGCTGCCCGATTTTCCGTAGAATTAGAGACCGTATACTTAGTATTATTCTACGTAGAGACTAGAAGTTGATAGCCTTGTTGTGACCATTATAGGTTGACACTTCTACGTACGGCGTATTCGGCTTAGCTTGTGGATTTAGCCGAAAAGGTATGTGAACTATCTCCTCTTCTAGCATGATTCCTTAGAATAAAGAAAGTAAGTTCTACTCCTTGAATGATCCATTCCTTGCTTGTATTTGGATTGCCTAAAATAGAATTTGTTCTATGTACTTCCTTGAGTGTACCTTGATGTTTAAATTGTAAGTTGTAGAATCCATTTTCTTGATGAAGTTTGGGTTCTTAAAAGTGAAGGTATTTTTCTTAAAGTACATAGAGACTTGAAAAGGAAGTGGTTTCCAAATCTTTTGGCTAGTGCCTTAGTTCTAAAACCTAAAGGTCATTATAATGACTTTAGGGGAGTCAAAGGAGTGATTTACTTATTTGATTTAAAAGAGGAGAAATGACATGATTTAAGAGAAGTAACTTGCGTTAAGGGTGAAGTTACTTGAGGTTTAAAAAGTAGAAGAAAACTTGTTTTCTAACTATTAAGAGACTTGAAGTATTTTGAAAGTTAAGAACTTGATTTTATAAGTATGTGATACTTGGTTTTAATAGTATAAGTCTCTTGGTTATTGAAGGAAATGGATACGTCTAAAACCATAAAGGGTTATAACGGCTTTATGGGAAGTTGGTTATAACGGCTTTATGGAAGGTTTAGAAAGTTGTCTATTTTGATTAAATCGGCATAAGTTGCCTAGATTGTGAAAATTTGGAGTTACTTGATTTCAAGCTTTGAAATGAGTTTTCTAAAAGTGTAGTAACTTACTTTGAAAAATAGACACGCCTTGATACTACGGTGTTAGTATCTTGGGGCTTTACATAGAAAGGAGTCTTTTATAAAGGAATGTCGTCGTAGTACTTTGGCTTGATAAATTGAGGATTTGTCTAAGTGTGCCTTGATAAGTACTTTGACTTGTTAAAAGAGAATTATTCTATGTATGCCTTGATTAAGTACTTTGGCTTGATAAATTGAGGATTTGTCTAAGTGTGCCTTGATAAGTACTTTGACTTGTTAAAGAGAATTATTCTATGTATGCCTTGATTAAGTACTTTGGCTTGATAAATTGAGGATTTGTCTAAGTGTGCCTTGATAAGTACTTTGACTTGTTAAAAGAGAATTATTCTATGTATGCCGTGATTAAGTACTTTGGCCTAAACCATAAAGGGTTATAACGCTTATGGGAAGTTGGTTATAACGACTTTATGGCAGGTTAAGAGAATGGTTTTCTCTAGTAAAGTAATCAAAGGAATAACTTGTGTTAAGGAAGGGCAAATTGTTTTAAAGGTACCAATTGCTTAAGGGTTTTAATAAAGAAGTCACTTGATTTAGAAGCCGGTAATTGTATTTCTAAAAAGGTATTGTGACTTGTCTTGAAAGGTGGATAGGACTTGATACTACGGTTGTTAGTATCGGGGAAGTTTTTGTGGAAAGGAGTCTTTTGAAAAGAATGTACGTACGTAGTACTTTGGCTTGATTAATTTAGAATTATTCTATGTGTGCCTCGATAAGTACTTTGGTTTGGTTAATTGAGAATTAGCCTATGTGTGCTGGTGATAGCCTTTGAGTGCAAGTTTTATGTTTTATTACGTTGCCGCGACTCTCGGTTTGAGGGCCGGCTGTCTTGTTGTAAGTTACTTGGACGTACCGACAGTGATGTGGGATTCCACGGGTATGCTTCCGTTATTTGTAGCACTTGGGTTAAATTCCCGGATTTTATAAAAGACATGGTAGTGCTTATGTCTTTTTTGATGGTCGGTCGAGATAGGGTAAGAGTATAAATGAGGGGCAAGCCCCAAGACGTTATACCACCTCCTCCAGGGTAAGAGTATTAGTGAGGGGTAAACCCCCAAGACGCTGTACCACCTGCTTTATGTGTTGTTTGACGGCCGGTTGAGATAGGGTAAGAGTATAAGTGAGGGGTAAACCCCCAAGATGCTATACCACCTGTTTTACCACCTTCTCCAGGGTAAGAGTATAAGTGAGGGGTAAACCCCCAAGATGCTATACCACCTGTTTTACCACCTTCTCCAGGGTAAGAGTATAAGTGAGGGGTAAACCCCAAGATGCTATACCACCTGCTTTACCACCTTCTCCAGGGTAAGAGTATAAGTGAGGGGTAAACCCCCAAGATGCTATACCACCTGCTTTACCACCTTCTCCAGGGTAAGAGTATAAGTGAGGGGTAAACCCCCAAGATGCTATACCACCGGTGGGACTTGATGTTATGTTATATCATGGATCACGGCAGCGGTGAAGCGATTCCACTGCATGATTGATATTATGGGCGTGAGACCCATGGTTATGTTTTAGTAACGACTTTGAGGGCAAGCGTACCTGACTTGATATGACTGCTTATGTGTTATGTAATCGTAGGTTGCTATCATACATGTCTCTGCTTTGTTTAGATCGTATGATTTCATTACAGTACTTATTGTTCACATACTTGGTACATTCTTCGTACTGACCTCCTTCGGGGGGCTGCGTTCATGCCGCAGGTTTAGGTACGCAGTTTGGTGATCGGCAGGTGTAGGACCTTGCTCAGAGTTTTGGATAGCTCCTTCAGTTCGGGAGTTTATCTTTTTGGTATAACATCTTTCAGTACAGGCTTTTGTACAGTTATGGGTACGGCGGGGCCTTGTCCCGTCATGGTTCGGTATAACTCTTAGCTACGCTAGAAACTAGAAGTTGATAGTCGTGTTGTGGCCATTATAGGTTGACAATTCTACGAGCGGCGTATTCGACTTAGCTTGTGGATTAAGCCGAAAAGGTATGTGAACTATCTCCTCTTCTTCTAGCATGATTCCTTATGGTAAAGTAAGTAAATCCCACTCCTTAAATGATCCACTCCTTGATTGTACTTGGATTTCCTAATATAGAAGTTATTCTATATACTTCCTTGATTGTACTTTGGATGTTCAAATTGGAAGTTGTTATAATCCATTACCTTGATGAAATTTGGATTTTTATAAGTGAAAGTGTTTTACTTAAAGTACATAGAGTCTTGAGAAGGAAGTAGTTTCCTAATCTTTTGGATAGCGCCTTAGTTCCAAAACATAAAGGTTGTTATAACGGCTTTAGGGGAGTCAAAGGAGTGATTTACTTAATTGATTTAAAAGAGGAGAAATGACATGACTTAAAGAGAAGTAACTTGTTTTGAAGGTGTGAGTTACTTGAGATTTAAAAGTAGAAGAAATTTGATTTCTAAAGTTAAGAAACTTGATTTCTAAAGTTAAGAGACTTGAAGTATTTTGAAAGTTATGTAACTTGATTTGAAAGTATATGATACTTGAATTTAAAAGTATAAGTCTCTTGGTTATAAAAGAATGAATTTGTCTAAAACCATAAAGGGTTATAACGACTTTATGGGAAGTTGGTTATAACGGCTTTATGGAAGGTTAACAGAGTTGTCTATTTTGATTGATAGGTACGAGTTGCGTAGGTTGTGAAATTAGAAGTTACTTGGTTTCAAAGTCTTGAAATGAACTTCTAAATGTGTAGTAACTTAATTTGAAAAATAGACATGCCTTGATACTACGGGTGTTAGTATCTTGGGGTTTAATATAAAATGGAGTCTTTTGAAAAGAATGGAAGTACGTAGTACTTAGGGTTAAAATCCCGGATTTTTATATAAAACGAAAGTGCCTTGAGTTTATAAAATGAAATTCATTTTTGTATGATAATGAAAGTCTAAAGATTTTATGAACTTTCCTATGTGTGCTTGTGATAGCCTTTGAGTGCAAGTATTATATTTTTACGCTGCCGCGACTTTCAGTTGGAGGGTCAACTGTCTTGTTGTGAGTTTACTTGGACGTATCGACAGTGATGTGGGATTCCGCGGGTATGCTTCCATTATGATTGATCCTTGGACATGCTTATACGATATGGGATTCCGGGCATGCGACCGTGACGCGTTAGATTTCGATTGTTTTATTACTCGACATGCTTATACGATGTGATTCGGGCATGCGACTGAGGCGTTAGATTCCTGATTGTTTTATTACTCTTGGACACGCTTATACGATGTGGGATTCCGGCACGCGACTGCGAGGCGTGTTAGATTCTGATTGTTTGTATTACCCCATGGACATGCTTATACGATGTGGGATTCCGGGGCATGTGACCATGTTGTATATTGTTATTCCATGGACTAGCCCTCCATGAGGTTTAGTGACGCAGGATGGTCTGTTAGATAGCTTTCGTACTTGCCCCGGTCAGTGGCTGACGTAGGATGGTCTGATAGATAGCTTTCGTACTTGCCCGCCGCCTTCTATCGCTTTGGTACCAGAGTCTCCTGAGATAGCTTTGACTTGCCCTGGCCAGATCTCGCGACGACAGCCGGTCCAGTAGTTAGCTTTGTACTTACCCCGCCGATTGTCGACGCAGCCGGATCCGTAGTTGCCGCATTTGCCCCCGCCGCTTTATGACGCAGCCGGATCCGTGGTTCGCTTCCTATTTGGCCCGCATAGCTTTTAGGACACATGTTGGACTTGTTGTTCATGTATTGTTATTGTTGTTATATTATTTCATGGACTGCCGGCCGTGAGAAAGGATTCCACGGGCATGATTGATGTTATGGGCGTGAGACCACGGTTATATTTGAGTAATGACTTTGAGGGCACGATCCCCGATTTGACATGACTTTATGTATCAGGTAATCGTAGTTTAGCTATCATACATGTCTCTTGTTTTGTATAGATCGTTATGATTTCATTACGATTTTCGGGCCACATACTTGGTACATTCTTCGATCGACCTCTTCGGGCCG
Organism: Przewalskia tangutica; assembly: GCA_029844215.1. NCBI lineage: Eukaryota > Viridiplantae > Streptophyta > Magnoliopsida > Solanales > Solanaceae > Przewalskia > Przewalskia tangutica. The sequence goes on from CM056727.1 coordinate 76,958,000, forward strand.
CGTTCACGCCGCAGTTTAGGTAATGCAGCTTGTGATCTGCAGGTGTAGGACCCTGCACCGAGTTTTTGGATAGCTCCATCTGTTCAGGAGTTTATCATTTTAGTATAGATCCTTCAGGCTTTTGTACAGTTATGGGTACGGCGGAGCCTTGTCCCGTCATAGTTCAGTAAAACTCTTAGAGGTCTGTATTCATATGTGGGATTGGACTCGTGTACAGTGTAGTGCCTTTTTGTTATGTATATTATATGCCAGCCTTGTCGGCTTTTCCCTTGCATGTACGTTGGTTTTAAAAAGAAAAAAAATGAGGTGTTATTTAATTTCGCGGTTTACTTGTGTCGCTTAGGTATGGTGCCTGTGCAGTAGGCACCACCACGCCCGGGTTCGGGGCTTGAAAAATCTATACCCGTATCGTGGATACAAGTCCACGGACAATACACATCTCATGGGAATCTATACCCGCATCGTGAATACAAGTTCACGGACAATACACATCTCATGGAAATCTATACCCGCATCGTGAATACAAGTTCACGGACAATACACATCTCATGGGAATCTATACCCGCATCGTGAATACAAGTTCCCTGACAATACACATCTCATGGGAATCTATACCCGCATCGTGAATACAAGTTCACGGACAATACACATGTCATGGGAATCTATACCCGGATCGTGAATACAAGTTCACAGACAATACACATCTCATGAGAATCTATACCCGCATCGTGAATACAAGTTCACGGACAATACACATCTCATGGAAATCTATACCCGCATCGTGAATACAAGTTCACGGACAATACACATCTCATGAGAATCTATACCCACATCGTGAATACAAGTTCACGGACAATACATATCTCATGGGAATTTATACCCGCATCGTGAATACAAGTTCACGAATAATACACATCTCATGGGAATCTATACCCACATCGTGAATACAAGTTCACGGACAGTACACGTCTCATGGGAATCTATATGAGCAACCATATGCAATTTAAATCACCATTTGACTCTCCATATAATCTCTTTAAAATGGACTTTCATTTTAGAAACCAAGACACCTTCACTTTTACAACCAAGTCACTTACACTTTTAAAATCATGTCACTTACACTTTTAAAATCAAGTCACTTACACTTTCATTTAGAAACACCCAAGACACTATCATATCTTTCATTTTGGAAAAACTAAAACACTATCATGTCATGTATCATTAGGGACTTGAACCCAAAAGTACTAGGTACGTCCATCGTACATTCATTTTATAAAAAGAGTCATATCATGTATCATTAGGGACTTGAACCCAAAAGTACTATGTACGTCCATCGTACATTCATTTTATATAAAACATTTGACCCTCAATGAAAAAAAATAGAATAACTTTCATTTAGAAAAACTCAAGGCACTAACCTTTGTAACTTCAAGACACTTATACTTTTCAAATCCAGACTCTTTCATATCATGTATAATAAAGGGTTCAATGGAATTACGTACGTCCGCCGTACATATCTAAATTTGTCTCGCTACTCTGGCTAACATTATGGAAACATTTGCATGGTGATAACCGATCCGAATTGCCAAATTAATTCATTTTATGAGCCGTTAGTAGGTTATATTTATATAATGATCTTATCTAATCAGTTGTGAACTAGAAAATGTAAAACAAACTGGTTATATCTTAGTTTTTATGCAGATGGAAGTCTAATCATTTCAATAATTGATTGTCGATACCTTTTTCATTTAACGCTGCAATGACTTGTTTTAATACGCTGCAATGGCTTGTTTTAATACGTTTACAAAAAAACAGTCTCAACGCTGAATACTTATTAGTGCTGTAACTTAGCAAGATCAACCCGACTCCAATACTTACTAAAAACTCTTACCAACATCTCCCATAAGACTTGGTAAGGACTTAGGAATAATTTAGACATGCCTTTAGCATAGAATCAATAACATGAATACTCCTCAACTTCTAAGAGTAGAATAAGCATTGAAACAATACCACAGTTATGGTTCATACGTAGAACATGCCAAAAGAAAGAAGGAAGGGGTTCACATACCTTATTGACAACTAACCAACATGATAAGTAGAATACGTCTCAATGTACTTCAACCTATAATGACAACAACATGTCTATCAACTTCATGATACTAGTATACACTTATACCACATAATGAATCTCCTTTCTTATAAAAATTTGGGCAGCACTTCCCCTATTTATACGTACTTTTCCACCTTTCAATAAGGCCAAATTCATCAACAACCAAGCACCAATTAAGGGCACAGCCAACCAGTTAACCAAGGTGATTCACACACCTATTTCTCACGTAAATCAGCCTCTTATTTCACGTTAAAACAGTCCCTAAAACTGCATAACAATATCCAACTGTTTTATACAAGTCTCGTCCAAACAACCACAACCAAAACCCTTTTTCAATAATCCTTATAATCCAATCCAAGTTCCAATACTTTAATATAATCATATCAACTTGTAATAACCATAATTCCTTCATTTTAACATGCAAGTAGTGACGTTAATAACAACAATAATAACCAACGAATCCAATGCCAAAACTGCCTCATTTTCGGCCAACCAACCAAACTACCACAAACACTTCTTATTCTCTATTCTTCTTAACACAAGTTCATCTATTAACTATAACAACATGTAATATCCAATTACTTCAAGAGGAATAAGAAATCTTACCAAAAGTTTTTTCCAAACAGTCCACAAGATTCTCGGCCATAGCTTCACTTCCACACCACTTCTTCAAGCTCCAACAACACCCATGTAACCTCTACAAGTTTTCAACCATCTTCCTTTCTTGTTTTGCTTCCAAAAAGTTCATCTCAAGCTTAAGGTTTTTAGGGAAGATTTCGGCCAAACAACCAACCCACTATTTTGGAGTGTTGATCTTGGCATAGAACTTAGTTAAGGAGCTAAATCTTGGAAAATAACTTAGTTTTGCTCTTCATTTGGCCATGGATTTCGAAACTTGCAAGCAAGAAAGAAGAGAGAAAAGTATTTGGAAGATAAGAGATATTATGTAATGAAGTCCAAGTCTTGCAAGACTTATTTATATACACAAATTATAAGACAAGTGGGGGAGGGACACATATCACCCTCTAATTGGTCCATAATTTCCTCTTCATAATATATCTTCCACACTTAGCCAAAATATCTAATTTTTTGAAGGGCCCCATAAAATTATGAAATTTCCGGTGGGCCCCATATTATCAATGCCAAGACTTCATAATACAATACTAAGTCCATAAATCCATATTAGAGAATCTAACTCCGAGTTAATAAATTTTCGTCTTCACATTTTTCTAAAAAAATTCCATATAGAAATGTAAATATACTATTCTTCCAACCTTCCAATCTTATTTTCTTACTTACGTTCTTACTTATGTGCCCAGGAACTACGGGGTGTAACATTTTTCCCCCTTAGAAACATTCGTCCTCGAATGTTCATCAAAGGTCTCAAGTTATACAAATTTCGACATAGTCTCCTTTAACTATACCTATCAAACTATACTTAGTAAACACAAGGATGCCTCACATGTCCACAATATAACACATAGTCTCATTCTACTTCTGATAGTCCTTAACACATTATACTTTCTTTGTAATCAAAGTCACATTCATAAGGTCTTATTGTAGTTCCTTAAAATCGATAATACCATTTCCAATCGGCTCAACAATCATCAATGACAATCAAAAGTGGTTTATAATTAAACCAAGGAATCACAACTAACTGTACAACAATTTTACCAACATGTATACAAAGCCCATATATTCCCCTTCTGGGCCGCTGTCGCTTTCTCATAGCTGCAACCACAATAATACGTTAGGAAGGGACTACCCTAACAACATAGCTCTATCGCACGATCTTAGAGTAAGAAGAATATAAATCAATCCTAAATGTATTGTAGCCTCCTGTTTGTGGGTGTGGTGCACAACACACCGATAACCAAGACTCTACTGCACACGGTCTGTAGACATTCCGAGGAATAACTGCTCTGATACCACTCTTGTCATGTATCATTAGTGTCACGACCCGACCCCGGGCCCGCGACTGGTGCCCTACCTGGGCACCCTTACAGGTATACATCAGAGATAATCAGCGGAACATACATGAAACTTATGAAATAAATCAACAAGAATCAAACAACAGGTTAGCCGATAAGGCTACCTCCCTGGACAAATATACATATACATAACCAAACGCAGTTACATCCTTCTTCTTTACAAACCGACCCACAAGATATGACTACAGACCTCTAAGAATTACAACTGTGGCGGGACAGGGCCCCGCCATTGTTATACCCCGTATTTTCAGAGTATGTACGTAAGGACGTACGTAGAAAAGTTTGGACTTTAAAGTGGCTTGGCCGAATTATTTTTGTTCACAACACCCGGTTAGAGTCGTTTTTCGACGAAACGTTTTATACAACTTGCGAAGGGAAAATTCCGGCTATATCATTTTTAATTTTTGTGGATTTTTCCGAGAGACGAAATGTTTTGGACCAACGAGAGGGCAACACTTGGCACCCTCTCATTGGTGGGCATGTGGGGAGGCTTGGACGAAATGGGTGAGTGGGAGTAGGTAGGATATTTTGTGATATTTGTGTGGTAGATGGATAAGGTACACATGGAGGAATCTTGGCCCTACACTTGCATAGCACTTGGCTAGATCTTGGCCATTGGTTGGCCTTTGCTTAGCCTATAAATACCCTCCCTCTTTTGAAGACTTCTTCATCCAAAAACTTTCCTAAGTCTAAAATCCTCCCCCCCTCTCCTTGTAGTGTTTCGTCCCTCCCCTCTCCCTTTGGGAAGGCCTTTGGCCGAGAGCACCCTTTTCCCCTCGCCGAGAGTCCCCTCCTAGTAGGGTTGGCCAAGGGGTATACCCCCCCCCCCTTGTGGTGTTGTCTCGTATAAATACCCCCCCCCCCTCTCTTGGTAGAAATACTCTCAAAAGTATTGTTATAATGCCCAAATTACCTTAGCCGTATACCTTGTAGTATTCTAAGGTTATACCTATACGAAAAGCCCCGTTATACTATTATACTTCCCGTCAGTCACCAAACCGAAACCCTAAGAAAAATCTCCATGGTTAGTTGGAGTAGTATGTAGAAGTTGGTTAGAACTTCTAAGGGTAGTTTGGAGCGGGTCGAGCGCATGAGTCGAGCTAAACGTTGCCCAGGATCGACTTTATACTTGGATAATTATGGGCTTATCGAGGTAAATACTCTTGACCTTCTATTGTAATTGGAAATTACATGTTGTAAGTCTATATTGTTGAAGTATACTATATATAGAACTGAACCTAGCTTTGCGGCAATGTCTTTTGACTTAAGCCTGAATATTAAGAAAGAGAACTGAACTGTAATTACATAGGACTGTATTACAGTAGACTTGTGTAGCATGACTGTGAAGTAGAATTGTGCACGTCCGGTTAGACGTATAAACCCCCCCCCCCTGGTTGGCTTGATAGCCGGCCTCGATAGAGGAGGAGATTTACGCGGTTGCGGGGGGGGGGGAGGTGCTGCCGAATTTTCTGTAGAATGTTCTACGAAGAGATCTAAATATTAATAAGCGCCTTGTGGCCTTATAGGTTGAAGTACTGCGTGTGGCGCGATCTACTTGGCTTAAGGAGTAGCCGACGGTTGGAAGTACTTGGAGCGTTTTGCTATTAGTCGATACTCGTCGCGAGGTATGTGAACCTCTTCCTATCTCTTCTAGCATGATATGTGTGTAACTATGTAGTACGATAGACGTACACGTGTTAAATGTATTTGATTGGTCTAAAACATAAAGTGTTATAATGACTTTATGGGAAGTTGGTTATAACAGCTTTATGTAGGTAAGAAAATACTTGTGGTTTTTAAAAGGTAACTGATTTGAACTATAACTGGCTGGTTATGTAATAATAAAGAACTTGAAGTATTTCAAAAGATTTTTGAATCATTTTGAAAGAAGAGTAATACTTGGTTTTTGAAAACTTAAGAGTTATACTAGCTTTATGGGAAGTTAGGTATAACGGCTCAAGAATGTTTTACTGATTTCGGAAATCAGAATGTGTATCGACAAACCACTGCAGCGTTAATAAAAGGAAATGTTTTGACAGATTAAGTATTATTAAAACCAGTAGAAACTTCCATCTGCATAGAAGCTAAGATGAGACAAAATGATATTTCCTAGATCATGGCTGCTGTAATAAGATTGTTATAAACAAGAATATCCTACTCACATATAAGGCTTATGTTTCTCAGATGGTTTAAAAGAGAATTATATTATTAAATGAATAAGACTATGAACTACGAAACCTTTCTAAAATAAGAAACGTGAACATTTGAAATTAGGCAAACTTGGACGTTTGGAAAATAATGTTGTTACTTGATTTTACAAAGGTAAGTGTTTTGATTTACTTCAAAAGATAATCACTCTATTTTTCATATACTACGGGTATTGTGTGACTTTTGTAAACGTAACGTATCTTTTAAAAGATAATGTATGAAGTACTTTGGGAATAGATACCCGATCTTGTTAATCATATATTAGAATGTACCTTGTGTGTATAACATGATTGTGTTGGTTTGTGATAGCCTTGTAATACTTTCTTGTTGTTTTGATAAGTAAACATGCTAGGATTCTACGTGTGTTAGTATCTTGTGATGTTTTGTGTAAAGGGGGTTTTCCCTCGACTGCGCTTAAAGTTGTTTGACTCTCAGCCGTTATGTTGGTATTGTACCACTCACCTTGACTTGTCTCCGGAGGTTGCCGCCTCCGACGCGGGGTAGACTTCGGTGATGCAGGACCATGATTCGAGAATACCTCATGCGGGTCCGAGGATCCATGCGGAACTACGGAGTTCCGGTTAGTTTGCGGCCCTTGTGGTCACGCGGTCTTTGTGGCGCTACGCGGATGCGAGTCGGGGCGATGCCGGGAGTAGCTACCCTCGATGCGAGGAATACCTCATGCGGGCCTACGAGGTTGGCCTACGCGAGCTACGGAGAGTTCGAGGCTAGACGCGCATTTGATCTGCGAGCGAGTGTCCGGCTTTGATCATGTGATGCAGGCAGATATCATGATACGATTTATGACCGTTAGTACTACGGGTGTTAGTAGTCGGTTATGCCTTCGCACTTACCTGCATCGTTTTATTAGGACACAGTGGGACACGGTGTTCATGTGTATTTCTTGGTGCTTTTATATCATAAAGCTGCCGGCGATGAGGAAGGTATTCCACGGGCATGATTGATGTTATGGGCGTGAGACCCATAGTTACATTTGAGTGATGACTTTGAGGCGTGAGTCACCGACTTGACATGATCGCTATTTATTGTGAGCGTAGTTTGGTTATCATACATGTCTCTGCTTTATAGACTATTATGATTTCATTTACGTATTTTGATTTCATATACTTGGTACTGTTATCGACCTCCTTGGCTGCGTTCATGCCGCAGTAAAGGTACACAGCGTTGATCCTCGCCTTAGGGTCACGATTCAGTATGGGAAGCTCCGTTTCTCGGAGGCTTATCGGTGGTATAGTCCCCTCGTTGTAGGTATTTACATTCGTGGTATGGCGGCCCTGTCCACCATTGTTGTCATATCATTCTTAGAAGTCCGTAGTAATGCTGTGGCGAGTTGTAATGGGATGTATCGTTTCGGTTTTAAATTAATTTATATATATATGCCGTAAGGCAAGTTTTCTCGCACTATTGTTTCATACTTCGTTATTTCATGTTATCGTCTTATGTTCATTGATTACTCGATGTTGTATCACTAGGGTGCCCGGTAAGGCACGATCACGGGCCCGGTTCGTCGTGACAAAAGTGGTATCGAGCGCTTAATCCTCGGAAAGTGTCTGAGCCAGTATCGATGAAGTCTTGATTATCGGTGTGTTGTGCACCACACCAATAATCAGGAGGCTATAGGATATTTAGGATTGGTTTCTATTCTTCTCACTCTGAGATCGTGCCTTAGAGCTGTGTTGTAAGTTGGACCCTCTCACGTATTTCTTTCCCTTACCGTTATGCCTCCGCGTAGGGCAACCCGGGCCCAGGAGGGCAAGGCAGCCAAGGGAGATGTGAGTAGAGTTTAGAGGGTTACGAGGGCACAAGCCCAATCATCACCTGGGGTGGTATTTCATTCGGGGAGTTATGCTACGTCACCAGCCAGAAGTTTAGCGGCAGCGATTCCTCTGCGCCATGATATTTGAACCTTCGATTCGCGGAACGGTGAATTTAGATTGCAGAAAGCGACCATTACTAGCTATGGATTTGGCTACCAGAGAGTATACCGATGTACCGCGAGTCTTGATGACTATCTAAGAGAGGGTTGTACAAGAGTAATTCTTCAGTTAGGCTTGAGCATGGCCTGTGTACGGGCTTATGCGCAACAGGCCAAGAAATGTAGAGATCAACGGGTTAACGAAGGACAGCAGAAGAGGGCCAGGACAGAAAGGTCCTTTGGCAACTTTCGAGTCGAGTCACCTCACCAGCAGATTAGATTATGCACATCCACCAGTGCAGAAAGTTCCTCCACAGGTTTCAGGACGTTCGGGGTATGCAGGAGTTGGTCAGAGCTCGAGCTTAGGTTCCACTACACGTAGGTTCCAAAGCCGGATTGATGTTCCTCAGTATTCACGGTGATGCACGCCATCCCGGGGAATGTCGTCTTTTAGTTGGTACTTGTTGTACCTACGACCGTCAGGGTCTGTTGTCGAAAGAGTGTCCTTGTAGGAGGACTCAGCCTTTAGGATCGGTGGGTAGTTCGTCACCTCCCTTAGCTATGCGCCCTACGGGGCAGGTTTGATTAGAATGACTAAGGGGAGTGAAGCAGTAAATACAGATAGATCTTTAACCCTCTAGGGATTAGTATGTGTGATAGGGTGAGTATACCTTAAGTGTTATATTCTGATAGCATTGTGTAAATTGTAATTAGAAATTTTGGTTAGTTAACCAAGTAAGATTTGGGGGATAGAGAAGGTGTGAGCCTTAGAGCATTATACGTGAAGACCTTAGAGGTAAGGCCATCTCGAGTAAAAGACGTATGTTTATGTTTGACCCTTATAGGAGTGCATAGTGCACGTGAGCTATGTTTGTGGGATAAGTCCCTGAGTAGTGTGGAATGAAAGAGGGTAGTTGAGCTAAGAAGACCGCTAGGTTTTCGTAACGTGATTAGTGAGAGTTTTCCTTCGGGGAGCTAGCGTTTTGCGCGTTGCCGGGTCGGGTTGAGGCCACGTTGTGGGTCAGCCCGCGGCATGTATGGTGGTGGGGTCAGTTTGTGGTGGTCCCGCCTTGTGGTAGGGTCACGAGGGTGTTAGGCCCAAGTTTAGTTAACCACAGTCTGCATTCGTGGACGATTCGACCAGTAGTCGGGCCGAGGAGGTCAGCCGTCTTGTCTTCTAGCAAAGACCGTTTACTCGGCAGTGTGGATTTATCAGAAAGGTTGTAAGGCTGCACGGGGTGCCTACCTTCACCTTATGGCGCAGATGGGGCCTGTGTTACTACATTTCTTTTTCTTTCGAAAGTTTTACTGTGCAAGGTTAGGAACTCAGGTGAGTCTCAGAATCACATTCGCCCTCGGGCCAGTGTTTGGATTTCAGGGGTAGTTGCAAGGATTGTTGTCTCCTGTTGAAGGAGTGTTTAAGCTACCATTTTAGTGTTCGGATGTCGCCTTATGAAGCCTTGTAGGGGCGGAAGTGTAAGTTGCCGGTCGATTGGTTCGATGTTGGCAAGGTTCAGATAGTTGGTTTAGGCTTGTTCCAACAGACTGTGGATATGGTGAAGCTTATCTAGAGGAGGTTTTTGGCAGCTCAGAGGAATCGTGCGGATTATCGGCGACGACGCTTAGAGTTCAGGTTGACGGTCGGTCTTCTTGAAAGTACCACCCCGGGTTGGGTGTGACGAGCTTTGGAAAACAGAGGGAACTTAGCCCGAGTTACTTTTGGCCCTTTTGAGTTTATGTGAAGAATAGGCCAGGTTGCCTATATGTTAGCATTTGCCGTCCGACTTAGGAGGCAGTACGTCCGGTCTTTCGTATTGTTACGATCGGGAAAGTATCGGAGATCCATCCAGAGTGTTCCCAGTTAATGATGACCAAGTTGAAGATGATAACCCCGAGATTTGGAACCTGAGCGATGTGAAATGTGGTAAGAGTTCGAGTGTACAAGAAGTGTCACGACATCCTCTCGGATCGCATGCGATCGGCACCATTTGTTGGGTCGCCGAAGTGACACTAGAACCTCGCGGCAAAGTGACAAAAGTGGGGAGAAGCGAGCATGTATGGCGAACATTGATGTGATCATTTCTTTTGAAAAGAGGAGGTGCGAAGGAAGTATACTTTAGACCCCGGAGAGAGGTGTTTGTGGTGATGTTAGAGGTGTTTCCTCGTGGACTTGGATGTAAGTATTTTGCGCAAGTTGTTTCTGTGGCCGTGTGTGGCAGGATTGTTTCGTAAGTATAGTAGTGAAGACTATACTGGCGCACGTTTGTTTTGAGACTTAGAAGGAACATTCGGGACGAATGTTTCTAAGGAGGGGAGAATGTTATACCCCGTATTTTCAGAGTATGTACGTAAGGACGTACGTAGAAAAGTTTGGACTTTAAAGTGGCTTGGGCGATTTATTTTTGTTCACAACACCCGGTTAGAGTCGTTTTTCGACGAAACGTTTTATACAACTTGCGAAGGGAAAATTCCGGCTATATCATTTTTAATTTTTGCGGATTTTTCCGAGAGACGAAATGTTTTGGACCAATGAGAGGGCAACACTTGGCACCCTCTCATTGGTGGGCATGTGGGGCGGCTTGGACGAAATGGGTGAGTGGGAGTAGGTAGGATATTTTGTGATATTTGTGTGGTAGATGGATAAGGTACACATGGAGGAATCTTTGCCCTACACTTGCATAGCACTTGGCTAGATCTTGGCCATTGGTTGGCCTTTGTTTAGCCTATAAATACCCTCCCTCCTTTGAAGACTTCTTCATCCAAAAACTTTCCTAAGTCTAAAATCCTCCCCCCCTCTCCTTGTAGTGTTTCGTCCCTCCCCTCTCCCTTTGGGAAGGCCTTTGGCCGAGAGCACCCTTTTCCCCCGGCGAGTCCCCTCCTAGTAGGGTTGGCCAAGGGTATACCCCTTGTGGTGTTGTCTCGTATAAATACCCCCCCTCTTGGTAGAAATACTCTCAAAAGTATTGTTATAATGCCCAAATTACCTTAGCCGTATACCTTGTAGTATTCTAAGGTTATACCTATACGAAAAGCCCCGTTATACTATTATACTTCCCGTCAGTCACCAAACCGAAACCCTAAGAAAAATCTCCATGGTTAGTTGGAGTAGTATGTAGAAGTTGGTTAGAACTTCTAAGGGTAGTTTGGAGCGGGTTGGAGCGCACGGAGTTGGAGCTAAACGTTGCCCAGGATCGACTTTATACTTGGATAATTATGGGCTTATCGAGGTAAATACTCTTGACCTTCTATTGTAATTGGAAATTACATGTTGTAAGTCTATATAGTTGAAGTATACTATATATAGAACTGAACCTAGCTTTGCGGCAATGTCTTTTGACTTAAGCCTGAATATTAAGAAAGAGAACTGAACTGTAATTACATAGGACTGTATTACAGTAGACTTGTGTAGCATGACTGTGAAGTAGAATTGTACACGTCCGGTTAGACGTATAAACCCCCCCCTGGTTGGCTTGATAGCCGGCCTCGATAGAGGAGATTTACGCGGTTCTTTGGGAGAGTCTTACAATTTTCTGTAGAATGTTCTACGAAGAGATCTAAATATTAATAAGCGCCTTGTGGCCTTATAGGTTGAAGTACTGCGTGTGGCGCGATCTACTTGGCTTAAGGAGTAGCCGACGGTTGGAAGTACTTGGAGCGTTTTGCTATTAGTCGATACTCGTCGCGAGGTATGTGAACCTCTTCCTATCTCTTCTAGCATGATATGTGTGTAACTATGTAGTACGATAGACGTACATGTGTTAAATGTATTTGATTGGTCTAAAACATAAAGTGTTATAATGACTTTATGGGAAGTTGGTTATAACAGCTTTATGTAGGTAAGAAAATACTTGTGGTTTTTAAAAGGTAACTGATTTGAACTATAACTGGCTGGTTATGTAATAATAAAGAACTTGAAGTATTTCAAAAGATTTTTGAATCATTTTGAAAGAAGAGTAATACTTGGTTTTTGAAAACTTAAGAGTTATACTAGCTTTATGGGAAGTTAGGTATAACGGCTCAAGAATGTTTTACTGATTTCGGAAATCAGAATGTGTATCGACAAACCACTGCAGCGTTAATAAAAGGAAATGTTTTGACAGATTAAGTATTATTAAAACCAGTAGAAACTTCCATCTGCATAGAATCTAAGATGAGAAAAATGATATTTCCTAGATCATGGCTGCTGTAATAAGATTGTTATAAACAAGAATATCCTACTCACATATAAGGCTTATGTTTCTCAGATGGTTTAAAAGAGAATTATATTCTTAAATGAATAAGACTATGAACTACGAAACCTTTCTAAAATAAGAAACGTGAACATTTGAAATTAGGCAAACTTGGACGTTTGGAAAATAATGTTGTTACTTGATTTTACAAAGGTAAGTGTTTTGATTTACTTCAAAAGATAATCACTCTATTTTTCATATACTACGGGTATTGTGTGACTTTTGTAAACGTAACGTATCTTTTAAAATATAATATATGAAGTACTTTGGGAATAGATACCCGATCTTGTTAATCATATATTAGAATGTACCTTGTGTGTATAACATGATTGTGTTGGTTTGTGATAGCCTTGTAATACTTTCTTGTTGTTTTGATAAGTAAACATGCTAGGATGCTACGTGTGTTAGTATCTTGTGATGTTTTGTGAAAAGGGGGTTTTCCCTCGACTGCGCTTAAAGTTGTTTGACTCTCAGCCGTTATGTTGGTATTGTACCACTCACCTTGACTTGTCTCGGAGGTTAAGTCGCCTCCGTCACGGGGTAGACTTCGGCGATGCGGGACCATGATTCGAGAATACCTCATGCGGGTCCGGGATCCATGCGGAACTACGGAGTTCCGAGTTAGTTTGCGGCCCTTGTGGTCATGCGGTCTTTGTGGCCATGCGGTGCGAGTCGGGGCGACGCCGGAGTAGCTACCCTCGACGCGAGGAATACCTCATGCGGGCTATGAGGTTGGCCTATCGCGAGCTACGGAGAGTTCGAGGCTAGACGCGCACATTTGATCTGCAAGCGAGTGTCGGCTTTGATCATGTGAGATGCAGACAGATATCATGATACGATTTATGACCACGTTAGTACTATGGGTGTTAGTAGTCGGTTATGCCTTCGCACTTACCTGTCTTGTTTTATTAGGACACAGGTGGGACACGGTGTTCATGTGTATTTCTTGGTGCTTTTATATCATAAAGCTGGCGGTGAGGAAGGTATTCCACGGGCATGATTGATGTTATGGGCGTGAGACCCATAGTTACATTTGAGTGATGACTTTGAGGCGTGAGTCTCGACTTGACATGATCGCTATTTATTGTGAATCGTAGTTTGGTTATCATACATGTCTCACCTTTATAGACTATTATGATTTCATTCTGATTTTCGATTTCACATACTTGGTACTGTTGTCGACCTCCTTGGGCTGCGTTCATGCCGAGTAAAGGTACACCAGCGTTGATCCTCGCTCTTAGGTCACTGATTCGTATGGGAAGCTCTGTTTCTCGGAGGCTTATCGGTGGTATAGTCCTGTCGTTGTAGGTATTTACATTCGGGGTATGGCGGGGCCTGTCCGCCATTGTTATCATATCATTCTTAAGTGCATGTAAATGCTGTTGTGGGCAGAGTTGTAATGGGATGTAACTGTTCGGTTTTAAATTAATTTATATATATATGCCGTAAGGCAAGTTTTCTCAGACTATTGTTTCATACTTCTTGTTATTTCATGTTATCGTCTTATGTTCCGCTGATTACTCTGATGTTGTATCACTAGGGTACCCGGGGTAAGGCACCAGTCACGGGCCCGGGTTCGGGTCGTGACAAACCCCTGAATGTACATAAATCTACAACATCAGGGAAACCGTACCCAAAAGATAAGCCTCCGGAGTGAATGGAGCTTCTTCCCAAAACTGAACAGAGATCCTAAGAGCAAGGATCACCAACTCGTACCTAACACTGCAGCATTTAACGCAGCCTCGGCGGTCACAACAAAAATTTGCAGTATGGAATAGAAATAAGGTACATTAACCAAATCATAACTGTATGAAAGAATAACGGGGACAAGTATAAAAATGAAATACCAGATCCTACCATGCCATTTTAACTCATGAAATCAATCGTACATTAACCGTTCTTTTCATTCTTTCAATAAGAATTAACATCATATTCTTACATACATACTTAAGAGTTCGATCAAGTTTTTCCACATAACTTACATATCTTATATAACATAATCCGACCCTTTATGGAGGGACTTCTTATTTGGGAGTTTACTTTGATTATCCATACGTGATAACGTAATCCGACCCATTTGCGGGACACAATGTACTGATGAATCATATGGCATAATCCGACCCGCCTGTGGGGCTAGGTGTACTGTGGAATCATGTAGCATAATCCGGCCCGTCTGTGGGGCTCGGTGTACTATGGAATCATGTAGCATAATTCGGCCCGCCTGTGGGGCTCGGTTATCGTGGAATCATGTAGCATAATCCGCCCGTGTGGGGCTCGGTGTCTTGTGGAATCATGTAGCATAATCCGCCCACCGTGGGGCTCGGTGCAATCTTGGGAATCATGTAGCATAATCCGGCCCGCATGTGGGGCACGGTGTACTGTGGAATCATGTAGCATAATCCGGCCCGCCTGTGGGGCTCGGTGTAAGATGACGTAACCCGGCCTATGTGTAGGCTCGGGGTAATATGGCGTAATCCGGCCTATGTGTAGGCTCGGTGTATCTCATAACATAATCCAGCCTATTTGTAGGCTCGGTGTATCTCATAACATAATCCGGCCTATTTGTAGGCTCGGTGTATCTCATAACATAATCCGGCCTATTTGTAGGCTCGGTGTGATTTTCCTTACATAACATTTTTAAACCATCTTTTCACTTCTTCTTAAGTCGTCATAACAACTTCCCATAAAGCTATTATAACAACCTTTCATTTTAGAGAACTTAAGACACTTTTATTCTTGCAACATTAGGGAAACTAAACCCAAAAATACTACGTACATACATACTTAAAAAGAATCATAAAACTCCTTTCTTTTTAAAGCTCAAGTCACATACTCTTTTGGAAACCATCTTCTTAACTTTTGAAATAAATTAAAAAGCCATACTTTTTTAAAATTAAGTCATTTCCACTTATAAAATCAAGGCTTATAGTCTTAACACCTCGTAGCATACACTCTTTAAAATCATGTCGCTTATACTTATAAAATCATGTCATCTATACTTTAGAAATCAAGTCCCATAACTTGAAAAATAAAGTTTCATAATCCTTTAAAGAAAATCAAAGTTCATAGTCTTAAAACTTCATAACATACATTCTTTAAAGTCCATTTACTTATACTTATAAAATCATGTCGTCTACACTTTAGAAATCAAGTCCCATAACTTGAAAAAAAATAAAGTTTCATACACTTCCAAAACCAAGTAGCTTATTCTCTTTAAAATCATATAACTTCCACTTTTAAAATCAATCCCCTTTTCACATATAAATTCAAGTCATTTTCAAACATAAAATCAACTTACTTACTTCAATTAAATCAAGGCACATAGCTTTAAATCAAACCTCATAACTTCCTAACACTTCTTACCAACATCCCCCATAAGACTTGGTAAGGACTTAGGATAATTTAGACATACCATTAACTTAGAATCAACAACGTGGATACTTCTTAACTTCTAAGAGTAGAAGGAATCATGAAATAATATTACATGGCTATTTCATACGTAGGATCATGCCAAAAGAAGGAAGAGGTTCACATACCTCGCGACGACTATCGACAAGTATCAAAATGCTCCAAAGTACTTCAACCTTGTTAGCTATCCCACCCTTCAAGTAGAATACGCTACACGTAGTACTTCAACCTATAATAATCATAACATGTCTATCAACTCATAGCTTATCAACGTGGAATAATACTAAGTGCTAGGCCTCTAATTCTACAGAAAATTGGGCAGCACTTCCTTTGTTTCTACGTACGTTTCCACCATTTTTCAAGGCAACATGCCACTTTTAAGGCTCAACAATTCAGCTAACCAAAGGGGATTACACGCCTTAACAGGACGTGTAAAATTTTGCCCCACAATGTATACAAAACCGTCCATAATTTCATCAATATTTAGGATAAGATATGAAGCCTCTTTGCACCCTTTTTCACCTTTATTCCCTAGGAGTTTCACTAGCCAATTATACCACATTAATTATATATATAACCACCCCATTACTGCATATATACAATT
Organism: Przewalskia tangutica; assembly: GCA_029844215.1. Taxonomy (NCBI): domain Eukaryota; kingdom Viridiplantae; phylum Streptophyta; class Magnoliopsida; order Solanales; family Solanaceae; genus Przewalskia; species Przewalskia tangutica. The sequence goes on from CM056727.1 coordinate 76,974,486, forward strand.
ATAAAACAGCTCGTAAAACTGCCACAAAACTGCGCCAAAATATTTCAAAATTCTAGGCCATTTCGGCAATTTCACAATATAACAACAAGTAGTCATTTCCCATTTCCTTTTCCAATTACTTTTCAATCCAAGTTGTTATTCAAACATGTTATATAGTCGCAACCAATTTTAACAACTATAATCACTTCCTTATATAACATACGACGACTAAAACTAACAATTAAATTGAATTACAATATTATGGCTAAACATGCTAGTTTCGGATTTAGGCTTCCATAATTCCATAACATTTATCAATCTTGATAATATATATCACATGATCACTTCTAACTTATCATAACATGGAATCTTCAATGACAATAGTAAGACGAAGATTTATACCTCAATAAGCCCAAATCCAATCCAAGATTTAAAGTCGATCCTTAACAACTTTAGCTCCTTTTCTTGACGTTCCAATCCACTCCAAGCAACCCTTAGATGATTTTTAAGAACTCCTCTTCAAGTTCCAACTTCAAAGTTGAAGAACACCTTAGGTTTTCATCCTGCGACTAACGTAAAAACGTAGTTTTTCCGGGATTTTTGTGTTGGGTTATCCTTAGAATACCTCTAGGGATCTTAGGTTTGAATATTGGGATTTATCATCAACTTTTGAAGAATTTTATTGCTCAAAGTGAGCTCAAAACCGAGAGCTCCTTATGCTAGCACTAAGTTCTTGATATTTTCTAAGTATGGGATTTGTCTTGCTACTAGTATAGTTATATAAGGCATCCAAGGGCTAAGATTAATACATATGGGTGGCTAGGATCTTAGTCAATAGTCAATAATGTCAAGCTCTCTTCTTGGTCTTCTTAGATCAAGACTTTCAACCAAGCCATGTGGAGGGTGACACGTGTCGCCCTCCTATTGGTCTAAAATATTCCTTTTCCCGAAATTTCCATAATTCGTCAAAATATCGAAAACCTCGTGGGCCACACAAAATGTAACATTTCCCGGGTGGGCCCCACGTAACCAAATCCGTAAATAAATTTCCACAATCTCAAATAACAATTCTGGGAACCCAATTCTTACTAACAAACATTTTTCCTTCCCGAGGTTCGGAAGATTTTTCCTTAAGAATAACAAATCTTCCTTTCGTTCAAATATTTAAGTCATGTGTTCTCGCGCCTATTCTAGTATACATGTCCTGGAATTACAGGGTGTAACAATTAGGGACTTGAACCCAAAAGTACTAGGTACGTCTACCGTACATTCATTTTATAAAAAGAGTCATATCATGTATCATTAAAGACCTGAACCCAAAAGTATTATGTATGTCCACCATACATTCATTTTATATAAAGCATTTGAACCTTAATGAAATAAAGTAGAATAACTTTCATTTAGAAAAACTCAAGGCACTAACCCTTGTAACATCAAGGCACTTATCAAGACACTTATACTTTTCAAATACAGACTCTTTCATATCATGTATAATAAAGGGTTCAATGGAATTACGTACGTCCGCCGTACGTATAATCTAAATTTGTCTCGCTACTCTGGCTAACATTATGGAAACATTTAGTAACGGGCCCCGGGACGGCTACAACTCAGGGAACACATACCAAAAGATAAGCCTCCGGAGAAACGGAGCTTCCCAAAACGCTGAACTGAGATCCTAAGAGCGAGGATCCACGACCGATGTACCTCTACCTGCGGCATGAACGCAGCCCCCCGAAGGAGGTCAGTACAACAGGTACCAAGTATGTGAAACTGTAAAAATACTGTAATGAAATCATACTAGTCTATATAAAGCAGGAGACATGTATGATACATTTGCATGGTGATAACTCGTTAGGGAGAGACGACCCTAACAACACAGCTCTATCGCACGATCTCAGAGTGAGAAGAATGGAAACCAATCCTAAATGTCCTGCAGACTCCTGATTATAGACGTGGTGCATAACACACCGATAATCAAGACTCTACTAGACACGGTCTGTAGACACTTTCCGAGGACTAACTGCTCTGATACCACTTTTGTCACGACCCGACCCCGGGCCCGCGACTGGTGCCCTACCTGGGCACCCTTACACGTATACATCAGAGAATAGTAACGGAACATACATAGATAAACTTAAAAAGAAATAAATAATAGGTTAGCCGATAAGGCTACCTTCCCGGATACATATAAATATGTAAAACCAAAAGCAGTTACCTTTTTTTTTTTTACAAAGCGACCCACAAGATATGACTACAAATGTTATACCCCGTAGTTCCGGAGTATGTATGTGAGGACGTACGTACGAATGTATACACCCTAATTAGGGTAGGAATGAAAGAATTGTTTTCCGACGGAAATTATTCCGAACCTTGTGAAGGGAATTTTACGTTTTCAATATTTTTACGATTATGGAATTTTTCCGAGAGATAAAATATTTTGGACCAATAGGAGGGCGACATGTGTCACCCCATGTCACGACCCGACCTCGGGCCCGCGACTGGTTCCTTACCCCGGGCACCCTAGTGATACAACATCAGAGAAAATCAGCGGAAATAAAAACTTAAACAGGAAACAAGATACATCATAAGAAAAAAATAGGCCAACCAAAACGGTCGCCTTCATGTAAATATATCAAACCGAACAGTTACACTCCTTTACAAACCCTGCCCACAACAGTACTACAGACCTCTAAGAATGTAACAATATCTATGACGGGACAGGGCCCCGCCATACCCCTGAATGTACAAGTAACTACACTGACAGGGGACTATACCAAAGATGAGCCTCCGGAGAAACGGAGCTTCCCAAACCGCTGAACTGTGATCCTATGAGCGAGGATCCACAACCAATGTACCTCTACCTGCGGCATGAACGCGGCCTCAAGGGCGAGGTCATAACAGTACCAAGTATGTTAAACTGAAAATACTTTAATGAAATCACATTTCATCATTTTATAAAAACATTTCGCAATAAGTAAACAAGATGACAAGTAAGGGGACGCACCTCCCCAAAATGATCACTCACACATAACTATGGGTCTCACGCCCATAATATCAATCATGCCCGTGGAACTCATTCTCATCGCCAAGTACATGATGTAAAACAACACCCATATGTGAACTCGAACACTAGATCCTCGCGTCATCAAAACCGACGCCAAGTAGAATAGCCAACTACTACCCAAAAGCTAGTCATATCCCATCACTGCAAGGTACGAAGCCAACTACTACCCAAAAGCTAGCCACGCAATCGCCGAGGCAAGTATCTTAAGCTAACGTCTGATAGCCTACCGTCTCACAAGATATGCATCGAGGCAAGTATCTTAAGCTATCTACCGAGGCTACGCAGACACGAAAATGACGAACAAGTATCTAAAGTGTGCGCTCAACCACACGCACAAATCAAGCCCGTGATCGCCATCACCGCGCAAGCTTCATGGATTAGCGGTCCGTGGACTAACAATCTGAACCTCACGATGACCGCATGCCCGACATCTCACCTCGGAAGTCATGGCCATGAAACCATCCCATCGACGCGTGCCCGTGGAACATCCATCGCACAAGATGTCCAAAGGAAATCAATCGGATAGCCTACCTCCTGCAGAGTCACGCAAAGATATCAACAAAACACTTGCACACCAAAGACTATCACAACAAGCATAGGCAAGTTCAACATACATTCATTTAAATCAACAATCCGGGTTTCAAACCCAAAATACTACATACTTTCATTCTTTCAAAAAAAGACATCTTTTTACGTAAAAGTGTCACGACCCGAACCCGGGCCCGTGACTGGTGCCTTACCCCGGGCACCCTAGTGATACAACATCAGAGAAAATCAGCGGAAATAAAAACATGAACATGAATTAAGAGACAAGATAAATAAACAGGCCAACCAAAACAGTTGCCTTCATCATATATACATAAATACCCAAACAGTTATCCTTTTTACAAACCCTGCCCACAACAAAGCTGCACTTAAGATTTTACAATGTTTATGACGGGACAGGGCCCCGCCATACCCCTGAATGTATAAGCATCTACAGACTCAGGGTAACATACCAAAAGATAAGCCTCCGAAGGAACGGAGCTTCCCAATACGCTGAAAGGTGATCCTAAAAGCGGGGATCGACAACCGATGTACCTTTTACTCATGCAGATTTAACGCACCGGAAGTCGAGGTCAAGATAATGTACCAAGTATGTGAAATCAGAAAATCAGTAAATGAAATCATAATAGTCTATATAAAGCAGAGACATGTATGATAACCAAACTACTTCCACAACATAAAAGCGAGCCATGTCAAGTCGTGGACTCACGCCTCAAAGTCATCCTCACGCCCGTGGAACTCCTTCCTCACCGCCAGCCTAGGTACAAATCATGTGATACGTATATCGTGTCTCGCCCATCTTATGGACCCAATATAGAAAAGTGTGGAATACATTCCTGTTCATCCTACGAACCCAGAGTCGAGTGGAATACATTCCGGATGAGCCCAGTCAAGTGAAATCGTTCGGATGAACCTGGCCATCAAGTGAAATACATTCGGATGAACCTAATCAAGTGAAATACATTCGGATGAACCGGTAATCAAGTGAAATACATTCCGGATGAACCGTAATCAAGTGAAATACATTCGGATGAGCCGTGAATCAAGTGAAATACATTCGGATGAACCCAGAGTCGAGTAGAACACGCAGACTTGCACAACAAGGCTATCACACGTAACATGGTCAAGTTTCATAACAACAAGCATAAGCAAGTTACACACAACTCAAGGTACTTTCATTTTATGTCAAAGTCCGGATTTTAACCCTAAAGTACTACGACGTTAAATTCCTTTTAAGATCCATTTCTTTACGAAGGTCACCCGATACGTAGTATAAAAATAGAGTGACTATCATTGTTAAGTAAACCAAAATGCTTTCTGTCACGACCGAACTGGCCGTGGATCGTGCCTTACCCGCACCCTAGTGATACAACATCGAGTAATCAGTGAACATAATACACATACATGAAACAAATGAAGTACAAAACAAGTAATTTGAGGAAAACTTGCCTTTCTAAGATATATAAATAACAACTCTTACAAATGAGCAGTTTAATCCTTTTACAAACCCCGCCTACAACAAGCACATGCACTTCTAAGAAAAAGATACGACAACAATGGCGGGACAGGGCCCCGCCATACCCCTGAATGTAAATACCTACAACGACAGGGGACTATACCAAGATAAGCCTCCAGAGAACGGAGCTTTCCCAAACGCTGAACTGTGACCCTAAGAGCGAGGATCAACGACTGGTGTACCTTTACCTGCGGCATGAACGCACTTCAAGGAGGTCGATAACAAAAATTTAGTATGCGAAATCAAAATATCAGAATGAAATCATAGTAGTCTATATAAAGCAGGAGACATGTATGATAACCAAACTACAGTTCACAATAAATAAGCAGTCATATCAAGTCAGGGACTCACGCCCTCGAAGTCATCACTCAAATACATAAATATGGGTCTCACGCCCACAACATCAATCATGCGGTGAATACCTTCCTCACCGCGATCGATGATAGAAAAGCACCAAGGAACACACATGAACAATGTGTCCCACTGTGCCCAAATAAAGCGAGACAGGTAAGACGAAGGCATAGCCGACTACTAACACCACGAAGTACTAACAAGGTCAGAATCAATCATGATATCCGTCTGCAGGCCACATGATCAAAGCCGGTCACTCGCCCGCAATATCAAATGCGCGCGTCTAGCCCCGAACTCCCGCGACTCCGCATAGGCCAATCTCATAGGCCCGCATGAGGTATAACCCCGCATCGAGGGTAGCTACTCCCGCATCGCCCCGACTCGCATCCGCATGGCCACATAGACCGCATGACCATAAAGGCCGCACACTAACACGAACTCGTAGAGCTCGCGATAGGCCCCGTGACCCGCATGAGGTATTCTCGAATCATGGTCCTGCATCGCCGAGTCTACCCCGTGACGGAGGCGCTTAACCCGGAAACACGGTGAGTGGTATAATACCAACATAACAGTTTATCGCTTAAACATCATAAGCACAATCGAGGAAAATCCCTTTACACAAACATCACGTATACTAACACACGTAGCATCCTAATATGATTACTTATCAAATCAACACGAAGGTATTACAAGGCTATCACAAACCAACACAATCCAGCTTATACACACAAGGTACATTCTATCATGATTAACAAGATCGGCATCTATTCTCAAAGTACTTCATACATTATCTTTTAAAAGATACGTTACGTTTACAAAAGTCACACAATACGTAGTATATGAAAACTAGAGTGATTATCTTTTGAAGTAAAGCAAAACACTTCTCTTTGTAAAATCAAGTAACAACATTATTTCTCAAACGCCCAAGTTTGCCTAATTTCAAATGTTCACGTTTCTTACTTTAGAAAGGTTTCGTAGTTCATAGTCTTATTCATTTAAGAATATAATTCTCCTTTAAACTATCTCGAGAAACATAAGCCTTATATGTGAGTAGGATATTCTTGTTTATAACAATCTTATTACAAAGCATGATCTAGAAATATCATTTTGTCTCATCTTAGCTTCATGCAGATGGAAGTTTCTACTGGTTTTAATAATACTTAATCACAAAATATTTCCTTTTATTAACGCCGCAGTGGTTTGTCGATACACATTCGATTTCCAAATCAAGAAACATTCTTAAGCCGTTATACCTAACTTCCCATAAAGCTAGTATAACTCTTAAGTTTTTCAAAACCAAGTATTACTTCTTCTTTCAAATGATTCAAAATCTTTTGATAAACTTCAAGTTCTTTATTAACACATAACAAGCCGCTTATAGTTCAAATCGATTACCTTTTAAAAACCACAAGTATTTTCTTACCAACATAAAGCTGTTATAACCAACTTCCCATAAAGTCGTTATAACATTTTATGTTTTAAACCAATCAAATACATTTAGCACATGACGTCTCACCGTACTACATAGTTCACACATATCATGCTAGAAGAGATAGGAAGAGGTTCACATACCTCGCGACGAGTATCGACTAATAGCAAAACGCCCAAGTACTTCCAACCGCCGGCTACTCCTTAAGTCAAGTAGATCGCGCCACACGTAGTACTCAACCTATAAGGCCAAGGCGCTTATTAATATTTAGATCCTACGTAGAACATTCTACGTAAAATTAAAGTGACCTCTCCCCGCCACAGCGTAAATCTCCTCCGCGATCGGGGCCGGCTACCAAGCCAACCGGGGGGGGGGGGTTATAAGGCTAAACCGGGCGTGGACCATTGTACCTCACAGAAAGGCTACCCAAGTCTCAGTAATACACCCTATGTAAATACCAAGATTCTTCTCTTCGAAAAGGTTTCTTATTATTCAGCTTAAGTCAAAAGACATTGCCGATAACTACGTTCAGTTCTATATATAGTATACTTCAACTATATAATCATACAACATGTAATTTCCAATTACAATAGAGGGACAAGATATTTACCTCGATAAGCCCATAATTATCCGAGTTTAAATGTCGATCCTGAGCAAGGTTTAGCTCCTACTCCGTGCGCTCCAACCCGCTCCAAACAACCATTAGAAGTTCTAACCAACTTCTACTTATTACTCCAACCAACCATGGAGATTTTCCTTAGGGTTTCGGTTTTGTGACGGAAGGCAAGTATAATAGTATTTCTGGGCTTTTCGTATAAGTATAACCTTAGAATACTACAAGGTATACGGCTAAGGTAATTTGGGCATTATAACAATACTTTTGAGAGTATTTCTACCAAGAGGGGGGGTATTATACGAAAACAACTAGGCTAGGGGGGGTACCCCACGGCTAGCACCCCAAGGAGGGGGGGGAGAGCTCTCGGCCAAGGGGGCCTTTCAAAGGGGGAGAGGGGCTCTTGGACGAGAGTCAACAAGAGGGGAGAGGGAGGGATTTAACACTTAGAATTATTTGGAATGGATGAAGAAGTCATCCAAAGGGGGGTATTTATAGGTCTAGCAAAGGCCAACCAATGGCCAAGATCATGCCAAGTGCATAGCAAGTGTAGGGCCAAGATCTTGCCAAGTGCACCTTATCCATCTACCACAAAAATATCCTACCAACCCTTGACCAAACAAGGCCAATTCGTCCACTTTGAACCGCCCACAACGTGCTCCAATGAGAGGGTGCCAAGTGGCGCCCTCTTGTTGGTCTAAAATATTTCGTCTCTCGGAAAAATCCGCAAAAATTAAAAATGACATAGCCGGAAATTCCCCTACGAAAGCTGTGAAAACGTTTCGTCGAAAAACGACTCTAACCGGGTGTTGTGCACAAATAAATTTCGGCCAAGCCACTTTCTCAAGTTCAAATTTTCTACGTACGTCCTTACGTACATACTCTGGAAATACGGGGTATAACATTTCCTTTGTAAAATCAAGTAACAACCTTATTTTCCAAACGTTCAAGTTTGCCTAATTTCGAATGCTCAAGTTTCTCATTTTAGAAAAAGGTTTCGTAGTTCATAGTTTCAGTCCTTTAAAAACATAATTCTCCTTTAAACGTTTTGAGAAACATATGTCTTATATGTGAGTAGGTTATTCTTGTTTATAATCAATCTTATTAAGCAGCCATGATCTAGGAAATGTAATATCATTTTGTCTCATCTTAGCTTCTATGCAGATGGAGGTTTCTACTGGTTTTAATAATACATCCATTAGTTAATACATTTTCCTTTTATTAACGCTGCAGTGGTTTGTCGATACACATTCTGATTTCCGAAATCAGTAAAACATTCTTAAGCCGTTATACCTAACTTCCCATAAAGCTAGTATAACTCTTAAGCTTTCAAAACCCAAGTACTACTCATTCTTTCAAAACGATTCATAAATCTTTTGAAATACTTCAAGTTCTTTATTAACACATATCAAGCCAGTTATTATTCAAATCAGTTACCTTTTAGAAACCACAAAGTATTTGCTTATCCACATAAAGCTGTTATAACCGACTTCCCATAAAGCCGTTATAACACTTTATGTTTTAAACCAATCAAATACATTTAGCACATGTACGTCTACCGTACTACATAGTTCACACATATCATGCTAGAAGAGATAGGAAGAGGTTCACATACCTCGCGACGATTATCGACTAATAGCAAAACGCTCCAAGTACCTCAAACCGTCGGCTACACTCTACCAAGCAGTCACTCCACACGTAGTACTACAACCTATAGAGGCCACAAAGCGCCTATTAATATCTTTTAGATCCCGACGTAGAATATTCTACAGAAAATTCGGCAGCACCTCCCCCCCCGCAACAGCGTAAATCTCCTCCTCTATCGAGGCCGGCTACCAAGCCAACCAGTGAGGCGTTAACACGTCAGACCGGACGTGTACAATTTTACTACACAAAGAATGCTACACAAGTCTCATGTCTGAATACACCCTATGTAATTACGATTGATTCTCTTATTTAAATTCAGGCTTAAGTCGCAAGACATTGCCGTAAGTATTATTCAGGCTTAAGTCAAAAGACATTGCCGCACAATTATAATATTCAGTTCTATATATAGTATACTTCAACTATATATTCCTACAACATGTAATTTCCAATTACAATAGAAGGTCAAGAGTGTTTACCTCGATAAGCCCAAAATTATCCGAGTTTAAATGTCGATCCTGAGCAAGGTTTAGCTCCTACTCCGAGCGCTCCGACCCGCTCCAAACAACCCTTAGAAGTTCTAACCAACTTCTACTTACAAATTCAACTACGGTGAAGATTTACTTAGGGTTTCGTTTTAGTGACTGAGGGAAAGTATAATAGTATTTTCCGGGCTTTTGTAAAAAGGGTACTTTGGAAAGTACTACAAGGTATTTGGCTAAAGTATTTTGGGCATTATAACAATACTAGAGAGTATTTCTATACCACAACAAGGGGTATTATACGAAACAACTAGGCTAGTGGGGTAGACCTCTCGCCAAGGCTTCTCGAGGGGTAGTGTGGTGGATGAAAGTAAGTAAGAGGAGGAGTATTTTGAGACTTAGGTAGATTGCTCAAGTTGAGGAGGCAGAAAGGTCATCAACTAAGGGGGTATTTATAGGTCAAGTGAAGGCCAACCAATGGCCAAGATGAAGACAAGTGCATAGCAAGTGTAAGGCCAAGATTAAGCCATGTGCAACCTTATCCATCTACACAAAATATCCTATCTAACCCTTGACCACAATTCAACACAAAAAACGTGCCAATCCTTGCCCATTTCGTCCCGCCAACCTTCACCAATTAGAGGGTGACAAGTGTCGCCTCTTGTTGATCCAAAATGTTACGTCTCTCGGAAAAATCCGCAAAAATTATAAATGACATAGCGGAAATTCCCTACGAAAGTCGTGGAAAACGTTTAGTTAAAAAACAACTCTAACCGTGTTGTGCACAAAAGGATTCGCCAAGCCTAAAGAAGTTCGAAAATTTCTACGCACGTCCCCACGCATATACTGAAATACGGGTATAACATTCTCCTTCCTTAGAAACATTCGTCCCGAATGTTCCTTCTCAAGACGGATAACGATAAAGTTCTTCTAATAAGTTGCCAACGCCACAACCGCCACTAAACAACACATGCCCGCAAATACTTATATCCAAGTCCACGAGGAAACACCTCTAACATCACAAACTTTTGTCACTTTGCGCGAGGTTCTAGTGTCACCCGCGACCAACAAATGGTGCCGGATCGCATGCGATTCACGAGGTCTAAAATATACATCCTTCGCGCCTCTCCCTTTACAAGAAATGATCATATCTATGCTCGCAATACATGCTCACCTCTACCCTTACTGTCGTACTCTTCTCGAACTCTTGAACTCTTCCAAGATATCGTACCACACTTCGATTATCGCCCGCTTCTCCAAACCTTGAGTCACCACCTCCAACTTGGTTATCTTACTAGCCTCGATCTTTCTTAAGGCCACTTCCGCCTTCACGATCCGCCAGGTCGAACATATCCACGAACTCATACGATGGTCATCTAAACTTGGGCCTAGCACTCGTGACCCTACCGCCGCGACCACCCAGTCGACCCACCTCATTCCGGCCACGGTTGACACGCAACACGCCCTCAACCCGAGCCTCACACGCCGACTCTCTCGTTTCGATCCGGAACAACCTTGCTAAATCACATCATGAAAGATACCACTTTCATTTACCCAACCCAGAGACTTATCACACAATATGTTCTAGGCATAAAATGCACTCTGACAAGGATCACTCGCAAAATCTTGTACTCAAGACGGCCTTACATCTAAGGTCTCAACTGTAATATTCTAAGGTTCATCATTTTCTCACCCCCCAGGCTTACCCTTTTTCCCCAACCAGGTTCCTAAATCACATTTTAGCACAAAGCTATTCGAACATAACACGTAACACATTAACATAACATCAAAACATACAAGCCTCTAGATGGTTAAGGATATACCTGAAGCTACCGCTCCACTCTAATCATAAGTCTGCCCTGCAGGCATAATCGTAGGGGCGATGAACACGCCATCGATCCGGCAGGTCGCGCTGCCGCCGTACCTCTCCTATAAGCACGCCTTCGTCACATGGCCCTCGACGGCCGCAGTGAAACAAGCACCGAAAAAGACGACATTTCGGGATGATGTTTGCCACATCGCACACCTGAGGGGACATGAATCCTGGCCGCTAGCACTCACGTAAACACAGAACTAAGCCTGGAGCTCGACCAGCTCCGAATACCGAACGACACAAGGCGCGGAGGACCACTGCATCGGGCGGAGGTACATAACTAGATCGGCCGAGGCGGTCCGCCTCGAAAGTTACCAAAGGACCGCTGCTTCGTCCTCTTCGCGATCTCGGTCATTCCGTCGACCTCTCCGTGCTCACATCCTAGTGCATGAGCTTGCATGCGGGCAATGTCCATGCTCGGTGAAGAGCTACACCGCATAAGCCTCGCCAAGTAATCGTCCACCGGTGGCGTGGCGGTGTACTCGTCCTCCATATCGCTACTACTGCGGAACATACCGAGCTAATGAGTCGAACTCACATTGTACTTTCTAACCGTCCGCCCGCCCCGCTCAACGCCAAAAATCTGTCGGCGAGCCCTCTCATCTGTGGAGGCAAGAAATGTGCAAGAAATGCCCCTGAGAACTCGTCCCAAACGGCTGGGAGTGCATACTCTCCCCGGGACAGCTCCTATGAATCAAACCAGCCAATCGCAGATCACGCGGTGATGCGAACCCAATACCACCGACTACGCCTCGAGGCTCGATCACTCATGATCATCAGTGCCGTCGGATAAACTCCCGAGGGTCGCCTCGGCTCTCGATCCATAGAACACCGGAGGCTACAACTCGGAAGTCCGTAGCCTCAAACCGCTCGGGGGTGAACTACGGTCTTCTGGACTGAACTGCTGATCCAGCCTATCTCATATCGCCACGACCACGGCAGAATCGCCATCTCCTTGTACCTATCTCATCGGCTCCAGCCGGTGTGGATCGAGGCTCAGTATCAGAGTCTCGGCAGCCACCGCCGCGCTCTAAACTCGCTGGTCGGGCGGCATCGCGAAACCCGCCGTGGCATCGCTCAGTCTCGACGCTCGCGCTCGTACTCCTCTTCACTAATAGCTCCTCGATCGCCTTGCCCATTCGGGCTCAAGGTTTTACGCGAGGCATAATCGGTAAAGGAAAGGAATACGTCGGAGGGTCCAATTTATCACACACTCTAAGGCACGATCTCGGAATGAGAAGAATGGAAACTAATCCTAAATGTCCTGCGACCTCCTCGACATAGATGTGGTGCACAACACACCGATAATCAAGACTCTACTAGACACGGTCGTAGACACTTTCCGAGGACTAACTACTCGATACCACTTTTGTCACGACCGAACGGGCGTGGTGCCTTACCCCGGCACCCTAGTGATACAACATCGAGAAAATCGGAAATAAAAACATGAACATGAATTAAGAGAAAAGATAAATAAACAGCCAACCAAAACGTTGCCTTCATCATATATACATAAATACGACAGTTATCCTTTTTACAAACCCCGCCACAACAATTACTGCACTCTAAGATTTTACAACCTATGACGGACAGGGCCGCCATACCACGAATGTATAAGCATCTACTGCACTGTGGTAACATACCAAAAGATAAGCCTCCGGAACGGAGCTTCCAATACGTTGAAAGGTGATCCTAAAGCGGGATCGACAACGATGTACCTTTTACTGCGCAGATGAACGCACTTCAAGGAGGTCGATAACAGTACCAAGTATGTGAAATCAGAAAATATTGTAAATGAAATCATAATAGTCTATATAAAGCAGAGACATGTATGATAACCAAACTACGATTCACAACATAAAAGCCATGTCAAGTCGTGGACTCACGCCTCAAAGTCATCCTCATGCCCGTGGAACTCCCTTCCTAATCGCGGCAGTCTAGGTACAAATCATGTGATACGTATAACGTGTCTCGCCCATCTTATGGACCCAATATAGAAAAGTGTGGAATACATTCTGCTCATCCTATGAACCTAGTCGAGTGGAATACATTCGGATGAACCTAGAGTCAAGTGAAATCGTTCGGATGAACCGGTCATCAAGTGAAATACATTCCCGGATGAACCGATAATCAAGTGAAATACATTCCCGGATGAACCGGTAATCAAGTGAAATACATTCCCGGATGAACCGGTAATCAAGTGAAATACATTCCCGGATGAACCGGTAATCAAGTGAAATACATTCCCGGATGAACCGGTAGTCGAGTAGAACACGGTACTTGCACAACAAGGCTATCACACGTAACATGGTCAAGTTTCATAACAACAAGCATAAGCAAGTTACACACAACTCAAGGTACTTTCATTTTATGTCAAAGTCCGGATTTTAACCCTAAAGTACTACGTACGTTAAATTCCTTTTTAAGATCCATTTCTTTTACGAAGGTCACCCGATACCCGTAGTATAAAAATAGAGTGACTATCATTGTTAAGTAAACCAAAATGCTTTCCTTTGTAAAATCAAGTAACAACCTTATTTTCCAAACGTTCAAGTTTGCCTAATTTCGAATGCTCAAGTTTCTCATTTTAGAAAAAGGTTTCGTAGTTCATAGTTTCAGTCCTTTAAAAACATAATTCTCCTTTAAACGTTTTGAGAAACATATGTCTTATATGTGAGTAGGTTATTCTTGTTTATAATCAATCTTATTAAGAAGCCATGATCTAGGAAATGTAATATCATTTTGTCTGATCTTAGCTTCTATGCAGATGGAGGTTTCTACTGGTTTTAATAATACTTCCATTAGTTAATACATTTTCCTTTTATTAACACTGCAGTGGTTTGTCGATACACATTCTGATTTCCGAAATCAGTAAAACATTCTTAAGCCGTTATACCTAACTTCCCATAAAGCTAGTATAACTCTTAAGCTTTCAAAAACCCAAGTACTACTCATTCTCTCAAAACGATTCATAAATCTTTTGAAATACTTCAAGTTCTTTATTAACACATATCAAGCCAGTTATTATTCAATTCAGTTACCTTTTAGAAACCACAAAGTATTTGCTTATCCACATAAAGCTATTATAACCGACTTCCCATAAAGCCGTTATAACACTTTATGTTTTAAACCAATCAAATACATTTAGCACATGTACGTCTACCGTACTACATAGTTCACACATATCATGCTAGAAGAGATAGGAAGAGGTTCACATACCTCGCGACGATTATCGACTAATAGCAAAACGCTCCAAGTACCTCAAACCGTCGGCTACACTCTCGCCAAGCGGTCAATCCACACGTATTACTAAAACCTACAGAGGCCACAAAGCGCCTATTAATATCTTTTAGATCCCGACGTAGAATATTCTACGTAAAATTCGCAAAGACTCTCCCGCAACAGCGTAAATCTCCTCTCTATCGAGGCCGCTACCAAGCCAACCGGGGGGTTAACACGTCGACCGACGCGTGTACAATTTTACTACACAAAGAATGCTACACAAGTCTCTGTAATACACCCTATGTAATTACTGATTCGGTTCTTATTTAAATTCAGCTTAAGTCGCAAGACATTGCCGTAAGTATTATTCAGGCTTAAGTCAAAAGACATTGCCGCACAATTATAATGTTCAGTTCTATATATAGTATACTTCAACTATATATTCCTACAACATGTAATTTCCAATTACAATAGAAGGTCAAGAGTGTTTACCTCGATAAGCCCAAAATTATCCGAGTTTAAATGTCGATCCTGAGCAAGGTTTAGCTCCTACTCCGAGCGCTCCGACCCGCTCCAAACAACCCTTAGAAGTTCTAACCAACTTCTACTTACAACTTCAACTACGGTGAAGATTTACTTAGGGTTTCGTTTTAGTGACTGAGGGAAAGTATAATAGTATTTTCCGGGCTTTTGTAAAAAGGGTACTTTGGAAAGTACTACAAGGTATTTGGCTAAAGTATTTTGGGCATTATAACAATACTAGGAGAGTATTTCTATACCACAACAAGGGGTATTATACGAAAACAACTAGGCTAGGGGGGGGGGGTAGACCTCTCGGCCAAGGCTTCTCAGGGGGTAGGGTGGTGGATGAAAGTAAGTAAGAGGGAGGGAGTATTTTGAGACTTAGGTAGATTGCTCAAGTTTTGGATGAAGAAAGTTCATCAACTAAGGGGGTATTTATAGGTCAAGTGAAGGCCAACCAATGGCCAAGATGAAGACAAGTGCATAGCAAGTGTAAGGCCAAGATTAAGCCATGTGCAACCTTATCCATCTACACAAAATATCCTACCTAACCCTTGACCACAATTCAACACAAAAAACGTGCCAATCCTTGCCCATTTCGTCCGCCAACCTTCACCAATTAGAGGGTGACAAGTGTCGCCCTCTTGTTGGTCCAAAATGTTACGTCTCTCGGAAAAATCCGCAAAAATTATAAATGACATAGCCGGAAATTCCCCTACGAAAGCTGTGAAAACGTTTCGTCGAAAAACAACTCTAACCGGGTGTTGTGCACAAAAAGGATTCGGCCAAGCCTAAAGAAGTTCGAAAATTTCTACGTACGTCCCCCACGTACATACTCTGGAAATACGGGGTATAACAAAAAGCCACATGATACTAATACTCGTAGTATTAAAAACACGTTTTCCCTTTCAAACCAAATTACTACACCTTCCGAAAATCTTTATAAGATTTAAAATCAAGAACTCTATACTTTTAAAACCAAGTGCTTTTCTTTTAAACAACATCAAGTATACTCTTTAAAACCCAATAACTTACTCTTTCCAAAACAAGTAACCTATACTTAAATCAAGTTACTTCTCCTTTTTCCGAAAACAAGTCGTTTATAAGTCAAGTCTCTTATCTTTCAAGATCAAGTCTCTTAACTTTCAAAATCAAATCTTTCTTTTATTTTCATAAAGTCGTTATAACTAACTTCCCATAAAGCCATTATAACACTTTATGTTTAAAACAAACAAAACTCATTTCACACATGTACGTCTACCGTACTATATAGTTCACAACAATCATGCTCAAGAGTATAGGAAGAATCACATACCTAGCTTAAACCACAAGCCAAGTCAAGTATGCCGCGCGTAGAAGATCCACCTATAAAGGCCACAATACATCTATCAACTTCTAGTTCTCTTCGTAGAATATTCTAAATACAAGATTCCTTATTCTACAGAAAATTCGCAAAGACCTCCCCGCTATCACATAAATCTCTCCTACCAAGGCCCGCTACTGTGCCAACAACTCCTGGGGATTACACGCCTAACCTGGACGTGTTCAATTCCGCTTCACAATAATACTACACAAGTCTACGTAAGTACACCAATGTAAATCTGATTCAAACCTTTATAATCATCCTTCCAAAATAATATACTCAAGTATAACTACTACAACATGTAATATCCAATTACAATAGGGGGACATAGATTATTACCTCGATAAGCCCAAAAATTATCCAAGTTTATAAGTCGATCCTGAGCAACGTTTAGCTCCAATTCCTTACGCTCCAACCCGCTCCAAGACCCTTAGAAGTTTCCAAACAACTTCTAAATACTTCAACCAAGCTAGGAAGATTTTTCTAGGGTTTCACTTTCTGGCTATTGGAATAAAGTAGTATTTCCTGCTCCTAGTATTGAAATAACTTTGGAAAACTTCTAGGGATACTAGGCCAAGGTATTTGGGATTATACAACAATACACCAAGTATTTCTACACAAGAGGGGGAGGGTGGACGAAACACCACTAAAGGGAGGGAGTATTTTGCTTTGCCTTGGAAACTAACTCAAGTGTGGATGAATTACTCTTCAACCTAAGGGGGTATTTATAGAGGAATTAAGGGCCAAGATCTTATCAAGTGTATGGTCAAGATTGGGCCATGTGTGTGGGTCCCACCACACCACATGGCCAACGAATTGCTAGACAAGTGGCTTGCCACTTGTTAGCCCATTTCGCCGAGGGACAGTGTCACCACTGTCCCACCATTTCGCCAAGGTGCCACATTGGGGTGACACGTGTCGCCCGACAGCTTCAAAATATTTTGTCTTCCAAAATATCCAAAATACCGGAAATCTCAAAAACAAAGTGGGCCCCACAAAATCAGAATTTCTCCGTGGGCCCCACGTGACCATTTCCGAAAATAAAATCTCATAATTCTAAAATAATCCAAGAAGTCCAAATACCAAATCTGGGAATCCAATTCCCATTAACGAACCTTTTTCTTCACAAAAACCGGAAACTTTTCCGTCGAAAAATCACATCTTCCTTTCATTCCAAAATTTCTGTCGTATTCTCGTACGTACGTCCTCACATACATACCCTGGAACTACGGGGTATAACATTCTTCCCCCCTTAGAAACATTCATCCCGAATGTTCCTTCTAAGTCTCCAAACAAACGTGTGCCGGTATAGTCTTCACTATTATACTTACGAAACCAATCACGCCATCAATGGCCATAGTATAACATACAAATCCAAGCCAACGAGGAATCACCTCTAACATCACAAAAAAAAAAAGCTCATACCCATGGTCTAAAGGATACTCCCTTCGCATCTTTACTTCACAAAAGAAATGATCACTTCCGTTCTCATAACACATTGTTCGCTTATCTTCTTACTCGTCGTCCCTTTCTCAGATGCGAACTCTTTCTAGCACACCTACCACACTTCGCCATCGCTCAATTTCACAACCACGAGTTACCACCTCCAAACTTGGTCATCTTACTAGTTTCAATTTCCTCTAAGGCCATTCCTGGCCTTCACGATCCGATTCTAGTCGAACACATCCACGAACTCGTACGATGGTTACCTAAACTTGGGCCTAGCACCCTCGTGACCCTATCACAAAGCGGGACCACCACAAACTGACCCCACCCCAAACCGGGCAGCGGGTTGACACGCAACCTTGCCTCAACCCGACCCATTATCGCGCCGACTCTCTCGTTCCCCGATCCGGAACAATCTCACTAATCAAGTCACGAAAACCTAATGGTCTTCTTAGCTCAACTACCCTCTTATAAATCACACCACTCAGGGACTTATCACACAATTATACTCCACATATACAATGTACTCCGACAAAGATCAAATCGTAAACAAAATCTTTTACCCAAGACGACCTTGCACCCAAGGTCCTAACTGTTATAAATTCTAAGGCTCATAATCGTCTCGTCTCCAGACTTACTCTTTCTCAACTGCCCATGTTTTCTAATTCACACTTTAACACAATGCTATCCGTACATAGCACCTAACATGTACCCACCATAACAACATAAACAAGTCTCTTAAGGGCTAAAGATATCTCTGCAACTACTGCCTCACTTTCCCTTTGTCGCTCTAACCATAATCCTGCCCTGCAGGGCGCCTAGCTATATAAGGCGATGAACCAGCCATCGATCCCGAAGGCTGAGTCTCTACATCTGTGCTACCTCTGGTCGGACAAACTCTCACCAAATGTCCCTGTTGGCCGTAAGCATACAAGCTGTCGAAGCAGTACGACACTCCCCACCATGACGCTTATCATAACGGCCACACCGAGGTGGGGGTGGCCTCTCCTGGATAACACCCCTTCCTCTCCGAACCACTGAATCCGTAACTAACCCGGTAGGCTGAGTCCTCCTACCTGTATCCCTCCTACTAGGACATCCTCCCATCACATGGCCCTGACTGTCACGACCCGAACTCGGGCCCGTGACTAGTGCCTTACCCCGGGCACCCTAGTGATACAACATCAGAGAAAATCAGCGGAAATAAAAACATGAACATGAATTAAGAGACAAGATAAATAAACAGGCCAACCAAAACAGTTGCCTTCATCATAGATATATATAAATACCCGAACAGTTATCCTTTTTACAAACCCTGCCCACAACAAAGGCTGCACTTCTAAGATTTTTACAATAGCTATGACGGACGGGGCCTCGCCATACCCGAATGTATAAGAATCCATGACTCGTGGTAACATACCAAAAGATAAGCCTCAAGAAATGGGCTTCGACACGCCAATCGTGATCCTATGAGCGAGGATCCACAACCGATGTACTTCCACTGCAGATGAACGCACTCAAGGCGAGGTCGATAACAGTACCAAGTATGTGAAATCAGAAAAGATCAGAATGAAATCATAATAGTCTATATAAAGGCGAGACATGTATGATAACGGATGAAATACGTGTCCCGCCATCTCGGCACTTTGTATAATCAGATAAAATATGTGTCCCTGCCCATCTCGTGGGACTCGGTGTAAAATCGGATGAAATACGTGTCCCTGCCCATCTCGTGGGACTCGGTGTATAATCGGATGGAATACGTGTCCCTGCCCATCTCGTGGGACTCGGTGTATAATCAGATGAAATACGTGTCCCTGCCCATCTCGTGGGACTCGGTGTATAATTAAATGAAATACGTGTCCCTGCCCATCTCGTGGGACTCGGTGTAGAATCGTTCATAACAAATCAACCGGCCCTCCATCGAAAGACGCGGGGGTACAGAAATACAACAAAGGCTATCACAGCAAACATAGGCAAGTTTTCACAACAACAAGCATAGGCAAGCTTCACAACAACAAGCATAGGCAAGTTATACACAACTCAAAGTACTTTCATTTTATGCCAAAGTCCGGGTTTTAACCCTAAAGTACCACGTACGTTAATTTCCTTTTAAAGATCCATTTATTTTACAAGGGTCACCCGATACCTGTAGTATAAAAATAGAGTGACTAATATTGTTAAGTAAACCAAAATGCTTTCCTTTGTAAAATCAAGTAACAACCTTATTTTCCAAACGTTCAAGTTTGCCTAATTTCAAATGCTCAAGTTTCTCATTTTAGAAAAGGTTTCGTAGTTCATAGTTTTAATCCTTTAAAACATAATTCTCCTTTAAACGTTTTGAGAAACATATGTCTTATATGTGAGTAGGTTATTCTTGTTTATAATCAATCTTATTAAGCAGCCATGATCTAGGAAATGTAATATCATTTTGTCTCATCTTAGCTTCTATGCAGATGGAGGTTTCTACTGGTTTTAATACCATACTTCATTATTCAATACATTTTCCTTTATTAACGCCGCAGTTGGTTTGTCGATACTCATTCCGATTCAAATCAAGAAACATTATTCCTTTTAAAACCAAGTACTCATTACTCACGAATGAGGTTTCACACTTTTAACAAAATTCATATTAATACCATTAAGTTAAGTCTCTTATCTTCTAACAATCAGTAAACCATTCTTTTTATCACTCTTAAGACGTTATACCTAACTTCCCATAAAGCTAGTACAACTCTTATGTTTTCAAAGCCAAGTATTACTCTTCTTTCAAAAGGGTCTTTTTGGAACACTTCAAGTTCTTTGTTACTACACATCAAATCCGTTATAAGTCAAATCAGTTATCCTTTGAAACCACAAAGCATTTTCTTACCTACATAAAGCTGTTATAACCAACTTCCCATAAAACCGTTATAACACTTTATGTTTCAAACCAATCAAATACATTAAACACATGTACGTCTACCGTACTACATAGTAATACACATATCATGCTAGAACAGATAGGAAGAGGTTCACATACCTCGCGACGATTATCGACTAATAGCAAAACGCTCCAAGTACTTCAAACCGTCGGCTACTCCTTAAGCCACGTAGATTGCACCACACGTAGTAATTCAACCTATAGAGGCCACAAGGCGCCTATTAACATCCTAGATCTCAACGTAGAATATTCTACAGAAAATTCGGCAAAGACTCTCCCGCAACAGCGTAATCTCCTCCTCTATCGAGGCCGGCTACCAAGCCAACCCGGGGGGGGGGGGGGTTTGCACGTCTAACCGGACGTGTACAATTCTACTCACAGTAATGCTACACAAGTCTACTGTAATACAGTCCTATGTAATTACAGTTCAGTTCTCTTATTTAAATTCAGGCTTAAGTCGCAAGACATTGCCGTAAGTATTATTCAGGCTTAAGTCAAAAGACATTGCCGCACAACTATGTTCAATTCTATATATAGTATACTTAACTATATACTCCTACAACATGTAATTTCCAAATACCACAGAAGGTTAAGAATGTTTACCTCGATAAGCCCAAAATTATCCGAGTATAAATGTCGATCCTGAGCAAGGTTTAGCTCCTACTCCGTGCGCTCCAACCCGCTCCAAACAACCCTTAGAAGTTCTAACCAACTTCTACTTATAACTTCAACTACGGGTGAAGATTCACTTAGGGTTTCGTTTTTGTGACTGAGGGAAGTATAATAGTATTTTCTGGGCTTTTGTATAAGTGTAACCTTGGGAATACTACAAGGTATTTGGGCCAAGGTATTTGGACATTATAACAATACTAGGAGAGTATTTCTATACCACAAAGGGGGGGGTATTATACGAAGACAACTAGGCTAGGAGGGGGGGTACCCCACGGCCAAGCCTCACTCAGGGGGGGGGGGGTTTGCCTCGGCTAGGCTCTCAAAGGGGGAGGGTACTTTCGGCCAAGGGGGGAGGGGGTGTGGTGGACGAAACTCAAGAGGGAGGGAGTATTTTGAGACTTAGGTAGATTGCTCAAGTGAGGATGAAGAAAGTTCATCACTTATGGTATTTATAGGTCAAGGAATGGCCAACCAATGGCCAAGATCCATCCAAGTGTTAGGCAAGTGTAAGGCCAAGATCAAGCTAAGTGCACCTTATCCATCTACCACCAAAATATCCTACCTAACCCTTGACCAAGAAACAACACAAAAAACGTGCCATTGATGCCTTTGCCGTCCACTTCACGCCCAATGTGAGGTGACACACGCCACCCTCCCGTTGGTCCAAAATGTTTCGCCTCTGAAAAATCCGCAAAAATTATAAATGACATAGCCGAATTTTCCTACGAAAGTCGTGGAAACGTTTTCGGAAAACGACTCTTTTCGCACTTGTGTACAAATTTCGAAACTAGCCAACTTTAAGGCTCAAATTATAATACGTGACGCGCCACACGCACATACCGGAAATACTGGTATAACATTCTCCTCCTTAGAAACATTCGTCCGAATGTTCTCGCACGACCGAACCGGGCGTGATCGTGCCTTACCCCGCACCCTAGTGATACAACATCGAGTAATCGGAACATAAAACACATACATGAAATCAATGTAAGAAGACGGTGAAATAAGAAGACAAAGCAACTAAAAACGATTACAATCGGTATATATAAATAACAACTCTTTCCAAATGAACAGCTTTAATCCTTTTACAAACCCCGCCACAACAAAGATTACATGCACTTACGAATGATATGACAACAACGACGGACAGGGCCGCCATACCACGAATGTAAGCACCTACAACAACAGGGGACTATACCAAGATAAGCCTCCGGAGAAGCGGAGCTTTCCCAAACGCTGACTGTGACCCTAAGAGCGAGGATCAACAACTGGTGTACCTCAACCTGCGGCATGAACGCAGCCCGCAGAGGTCGATAACAGTACCAAGTATGTGAAATCAAAATATCGTAAATGAAATCATAATAGTCTATACAAAGCAGAGACATGTATGATAACCAAACTACGATTCACAATAAATAAGCAAATATGTCTAGTCGTGGACTCACGCCTCAAAGTCATCACTCCAATATAACAATGGGTCTCACGCCACAACACCAATCATGCCCGTGGAATACCTTCCTCACCGTGATCAATGATAGAAAAGCACCAAGAAATACACATGAACAGCAGTCCCACTGTGTCCAAATAAACGACAGGTGGTAAGACGAAGGCATAGCCGACTACTAACACCCGCAGCACTAACAAGGTCATAAATCGTATCATGATATCTCGCTCTGCATCACATGATCAAAGCCGTCGCCGCTCGCAATATCAAATGCGCGCTAGCCCCGAACTCCCCGACTCCGCATAGGCCAATCTCATAGGCCCGCATGAGGTATAACCCGCATCGAGGGTAGCTACTCCCGTAAGATCGCCCCGACTCGCGATCCGCATGGCCACATGCATCGCATGACCATAAAGGCCGCACTAACACGAACTCTCGTAGCTCGCATAGGCCCGGGACCCGCATGAGGTATTCTCGAATCATGGTCCTGCATCGCCGAGTCTACCCCGCGACGGAGGCGCTTAACCCCGGAAACACGGTGAGTGGTATAATACCAACATAACAGTTTATCGTTTAAACAACATAAGCACAATCAAGGGAAAACCCCTTTACACAAACATCACAGAATACTAACACACGTAGCATCCTAATATGATTACTTATCAAATCAACACGAAGGTATTACAAGGCTATCACAAACCAATACAATCAAGTTATTCACACATAAGGTACTTTCTACTATATGATTAACGAGATCGGGTTTTATCCCCAAAGTACTTTATACAATAACTCTTTAAAGATATGTTACTTTCACAAAAGTCACACAATACCCGTAGTATATAACAATAGAGTGATTATCTGTTTAAAGTAAATCAATTACTTCTCTTTGTAATCAAGTAGCAACAGTCTTTTCCAATGTTCAAGTTTGCCTAATTTCCAATGTTCAAGTTTCTCATTTTAGAAAGGTTTAGTAGTTCATAGTCTTATTCATTTAAGAATATAATTCTCCTTTAAACAATCTGAGAAACATAAGCCTTATATGAGTAGGATATTCTTGTTTATAACAATCTTATTACAATGACCATGATCTAGAAATATCATTTTGTCTCATCTTAGCTTCATGCAGATGGAAGTTTCTCGGTTTTAATAATACTTAATTATTAAAAACATTTCCTTTTATTAACGCTGCAGTGGTTTGTCGATACACATTCTGATTTCCAAAATCAGTAAAACATTCTTAAGCCGTTATACCTAACTTTCCACAAAGCTAGTATAACTCTTAAGTTTTCTAAAAAAAATCAAGTATTACCTCTTCTTTCAAAATGATTCAAAAATCTTTTGAAATACTTCAAGTTCTTTATTAACACATAACAAGCCAGTTATAGTTCAAATCAGTTACCTTTTAAAAACCACAAGTATTTTCTTACCAACATAAAGTCATTATAACCAACTTCCCATAAAGCCGTTATAACACTTTATGTTTTAAACCAATCAAATACATTTAGCACACGTACGCTCACCGTACTACATAGTTCACACATATCATGCTAGAAGAGATAGGAAGAGGTTCACATACCTCGCGACGAGTATCGACTAATAGCAAAACGCTCCAAGTACCTCCAACCGTCGGCTACTCCTTAAGCCAAGTAGATCGCGCCATACGTAGTACTTCAACCTATAAGGCCACAAGGCGCTTATTAACATTTAGGTCTAATCGTAGAACATTCTACAGAAAATTCGGCAGCACCTCCCCCCCCGCAACAGCGTAAATCTCCTCCTCTATTGGGGCCGGCTACCAAGCCAACCAGGGGGGGGGTTATACGTCTAATCCGGACGTGCACAATTCTACCCCACAGAAAAGCTACACAAGTCTCATCGCAATACACCCTATGTAATTACAGTTCAGTACTCTTCTTTCGAAAAGGTTTCTTATTATTCAGGCTTAAGTCAAAAGACATTGCCGATAACAACGTTCAGTACTATATATAGTATACTTCAACTATATAATCTAACAACATGTAATTTCCAATTACAATAGGGGGCAAGATAATTACCTCGATAAGCCCATAATTATCCGAGTTTAAATGTCGATCCTGAGCAAGGTTTAGCTCCTACTCCGTGCGCTCCGACCCGCTCCAAACAACCCTTAGAAGTTCTAACCAACTTCTACTTATAACTTCAACTACGGGTGAAGATTTACTTAGGGTTCGGTTTTGTATTTTGGGAAGTATAATAGTATAACTGGGCTTTTTGTAAAGGTATAACCTTAGAGTACTACAAGGTATATGGCTAAGGTAATTTGGGCATTATAACAATACTTTTGAGAGTATTTCTAACAAGAGGGGGGTATTTATACGAAAACTACTAGCAGTGGTACCCCACGGCTAGCACCCTGGAGAGTGGTGTCTACCCTCGGCCTACCCCACTAGGGGACTCTCGCCAAGGGGGGAGAGGGCTCTCGGCTAAGGCCTCACAAGGGGGAGAAAGAGAGCTTTCAAGACTTAGGAAAATTTATGGATGAAGAAGTCTTCAAAGGAGAGGGTATTTATAGGACAAGCCAAGGCCAACCAATGGCCAAGATCTTGCCAAGTGCAAGGCAAGTGTAGGGCCAAGATCTTGCCAAGTGCACACTAGCCAACTAACACAAAAATATCCTACCAACCTTGACCACAAAGGCCACACTTTCGCCACCACTATTACCGCGAAGGTGTTCCAATGAGAGGTGACAAGTGTCGCCTCTTGTTGTCCAAAATGTTTCGCCTCTCGGAAAAATCCGCAAAAATAAAAATGACATAGCCGTAATTTACCCTACGAAGTCGTGGGAAGCGTTTAAAAAAAACAACTCTAAACGGTGTTGTGAACAAAGTTAATTCGCCAAGCCTATGTAAAAGTTCAAATTTTCTACGCACGCCCCACGTACATACTGCGGAAATACGGTATAACATTCTCCTTCCTTAGAAACATTCGTCCCGAATGTTCCTTCTAAGTCTCAAAACAAACGCGCGCCGGTATAGTCTTCACTACTATGCTTACGAGAACAATCCTGCCACAAATGGCCACAGAAACAACTGCGCAATATACTTACATCCAAGTCCACGAGGAATCACCTCTAACATCACCACAAACACCTCTCTCCGGGGTCTAAAATATACTTCCTCCACACTTTTTCAAAACAAAAGAAATGGTCACATCTCTGCTCGCAATACATGCTCGCTTCTCCCTTTACTCGTCGTGATACCACTTTTGTCACTTTGCCGCGAGGTTCTAGTGTCACTCCGGCGACTCAACAGATGGTATCGGGTATGCGATCCCCGAGGCTATCGTACACTCGAACTCTTACCACATTTCGACATCGCTTGATTTCCAAAACTCGGGTTACTATCTCTAACGTGGTCATCATTAATCGGGAACACTGATGGATCTCCGATACTTTCCGATCATAACAATACGAAGACCGGACGTCGCCTCCTAAGTCGGACGGCAAATGCTAACATATAGGCAACCCGCTTATTCTTCACATGAACTCAAAGGGCCCAAAGTAACTCGGGCTAAGTTCCTCTGCTTTCCAAAACTCGTCACACCCAAACCGGGTGGTACCTTCAAGAAGACCGACCGCCAACTCCGAACTCTAAGCGTTGCGCCGATTATCCGCACGATTTCTCGAGCCGCGAACCTCTTCTAGACAATCTTTACTCTATCCACGATCTTTGGAACAAGCTGAACCAACTATTTGAATCTTGCCAACATCGAACCAATCGATCGGTGACTTACACATCCGCCCCTACAAGGCTTTATAAGGCGACACCTGAACACTGAAATGGTAGCTTAAATACTCCCTCCACAGGAGACAACAATCCCCACAACTACCCCTGAAATCCACGCACTGGCCCGAGGGCGAATGCGATTCCGAGACTCACCTGAGTTCTTAACCCTGCTTGGTAAAAACTTCCAGAAACCAAAAACAGCCGTACCCTGGGCTCCACTGTCTGCCATAAGGTGAAGGTAGGCACCTCGTGCAGCCTTACAACTTTTCTGATATATCATCTCGCATAACCCTCTGCCGAGTAAACGGTCTTTGCTAGAAGACAAGACGGCTGACCTCCTCGGCCCGACTACTGGTCGAATGCATCCACGAATTCATACGTTGGTTAACTAAACTCGGGCCTAACACCCTCGTGACCCTACCACAAGGCGGGACCACCACCAAACTGACCCCACCACCAAACATGCCGCGGGTTGACCCGCAACGTGGCCTCAACCCGACCCGGCAACGCGCTAAACGCTAGCTCTCCGAAGGAAAACTCTCACTAATCACGTTAATTAAACCTAGATGTATTCTTATCTCAAATACCCTCTTTCATGCCACACTACTCGGGGACTTATCCCAGAACATAGCTCACGTGCACTATGCACTCCTATAAGGGTCAAACATAAACATACGTCTTTTACTCGAGATGGCCTTACCTCTAAGGTCTCTACGTATAAAACTCTAAGGCTCACACTTTCTATCCCCCAAATCTTACTTGGTTAACTAACCAAGATTTCTAATCACCATTTACATAAAGCTATCAGAATATAACACTTAAGGTATACTCACCTTATCACACATACTAAACCCTAGAGGGTTAAAGATCTATCTGTATCTCATCGCTTCACTCCCTTAGTCGTCTAATCAAACTCGCCTGTAGGCGCATAGCGCAAGGAAGATGACGAACTACCCACCGATCACGAAGGCTAAGTCCTCCCGCAAGGACACTCTTTCGACATCGCACGGACGGTCATAGGTACAACAAGTACCAACTAAAAGACGACATTCCTCGAGATGGCGCTGCACACCGTGAACACCGAGAAAATCAATCTGGATGGCCGGAACCTTCGTGTGATCGTGAACCTAAGCTCGAGCTCGACCAACTCCTGCGATACCGAACGTCACGAACCCCGCGGAGGACCTTCGCACCGGTGGATGCGCATAATCTAATCTCGGTGAGGCGACTCGCCGCAAGTTACCAAAGGACCTTGCTACTCGCCCTCTTAGCGTCGCCCTCGTTAACCCGTCGATCTCTACGCTGCTGCTGTCATAAGCCCGCATACGTGCCATGCTCAAGCCTAACTGAAGAACTTACTCTTGCACAACCTTCTCGTTGATATTCATTAAGACTCGCGGTACATCGGTATACTCTCTGGTAGTCAAATCCATAGTTAGTAATAGGGTCGCCTCCTTGAAATCTATATTCTCTGTTCGTGGCCGCGAAGGTTCAAATATCATGGCGCAGAGGAATCGCCGCCGTGCTAAACTCCGCTGGGGCTAGTGACGTCGCAAAACTCCCCGAATGAAGCACCACCCAAGGTGATAATTGGGCATGTGCCCACGTAACCCTCTCAGATTTACTCGCAGCCTCGCCGCTTTGCCCTCCTCGCCGGGTTGCCTACGCGAGGCATAGCGTAAGTGGAAAGAAATATGTTAGAGGTCCAACTTACAACATGACTCTAAGGCACGATCTCAGAGTGAGAAGAAATAGAAACCAATCCTAAATATCCTATAGCCTCACGATTATTGGTGGTGCACAACACACCGATAATCAAGACTTCTCTGGATACGGCGTCAGACACTTTCCGAGGATTAATCGCTCGATACCACTTTTGTCACGACCGAACCGGGCGTGGATCGTGCCTTACCGGGCACCCTAGTGATACAACATCGAGTAATCGGAACATAAAACACATACATGAAATCAATGTAAGAAGGCGTGAAATAAGAAGACAAAGCTAACCAAAAGCGACATCACAAGTATATATAAATAACAACTCTTTCCAAATGAGCAGTTTAATCTTTTACAAACCCCGCCCACAACGATTTCATGCACTTACGAATGATATGACAACAACGACGGACAGGGCTCGCCATACCACGAATGTAAGCACCTACAACAACAGGGACTATACGAAGATAAGCCTCGGAGAAGCGGAGCTTTCCCAAACGCCGAATGACCCCAAGGCGAGGATCAACAATCGGTGTACCTCGACTGCGGCATGAACGCGGCCCCGAAGGAGGTCAAGACAGTACCAAGTATGTGAAATCAAAATATCGTAAATGAAATCATAATAGTCTATACAAAGCAGAGACATGTATGATAACCAAACTACTTCACAATAAATAAGCGAATATGTCTAGTCGGGGACTCACGCCTCAAAGTCATCACCCAATATAACAATGGGTCTCACGCCCACAACACCAATCATGCGTGGAATACCTTCCTCACCGCTAGCCAATGATAGAAAAGCACCAAGAAATACACATGAACAGCAGTCCCACTGTGTCCAAATAAAACGATGCGGGTAAATGCGAAGGCATAGCCGACTACTAACACCCGCAGTACTAACAAGGTCATAAATCGTATCATGATATCTGTCAGACCGTCACATGATCAAAGCTGTCGCCGCTCGCAATATCAAATGTGCGCTAGCCACGAACTCCCCGCACCCGCATAGGCCAATCTCATAGGCCCGCATGAGGTATAACCCGCATCGAGGGTAGCTACTCCGGTATCGCCCCGACTCGCACCGCATGGCCACATAGACCGCATGACCATAAAGGCCGCACACTAACACGAACTCGTAGCTCGCATAGGCCGGGACCCGCATGAGGTATTCTCGAATCATGGTCCTGCATCACCGCAAGTCTACCCCGCGTCGGAGGCGCTTAACCCGGAAACACGGTGAGTGGTATAATACCAACATAACGGTTTATCGTTTAAACAACATAAGCACAATCGAGGAAAACCCTTTACACAAACATCACGAATACTAACACACGTAGCATCCTAATATGATTACTTATCAAATCAACACGAAGGTATTACAAGGCTATCACAAACCAATACAATCAAGTTATTCACACATAAGGTACTTTCTACTATATGATTAACGAGATCGGTTTTTATCCCCAAAGTACTTTATACAATAACTCTTTAAAGATATGTTACTTTCACAAAAGTCACACAATACCGTAGTATATAACAATAGAGTGATTATCTTTTAAAGTAAATCAATTACTTCTCTTTGTAAAATCAAGTAGCAACATTCTTTCCAATGTTCAAGTTTGCCTAATTTCCAATGTTCAAGTTTCTCATTTTAGAAAGGTTTAGTAGTTCATAGTCTTATTCATTTAAGAATATAATTCTCCTTTAAACAACTGAGAAACATAAGCCTTATATGTGAGTAGGATATTCTTGTTTATAACAATCTTATTACAATGACCATGATCTAGGAAATATCATTTTGTCTCATCTTAGCTTCATGCAGATGGAAGTTTCTCTGGTTTTAATAATACTTAATTATTAAAAACATTTCCTTTTATTAACGCTGCAGTGGTTTGTCGATACACATTCTGATTTCCAAAATCAGTAAAAATTCTTAAGCCGTTATACCTAACTTTCCACAAAGCTAGTATAACTCTTAAGTTTTCTAAAAAAAATCAAGTATTACCTCTTCTTTCAAAATGATTCAAAAATCTTTTGAAATACTTCAAGTTCTTTATTAACACATAACAAGCAAGATATAGTTCAAATCAGTTACCTTTTAAAACCACAAGTATTTTCTTACCAACATAAAGTCGTTATAACCAACTTCCCATAAAGCCGTTATAACACTTTATGTTTTAAACCAATCAAATACATTTAGCACATGACGCTCACCGCACTACATAGTTCACACATATCATGCTAGAAGAGATAGGAAGAGGTTCACATACCTCGCGACGAGTATCGACTAATAGCAAAACGCTCAAGTACCTCCAACCGTCGGCTACTCCTGCCAAGTAGATCGCGCCATACGTAGTACTTCAACCTATAAGGCCACAAGGCGCTTATTAACATTTAGGTCTAATCGTAGAACATTCTACAGAAAATTCGGCAGCACCTCCCCCCCCCGCAACAGCGTAAATCTCCTCCTCTATTGGGGCCGGCTACCAAGCCAACCAGGGGGGGGTTATACGTCTAATCCGGACGTGCACAATTCTACCCCACAGAAAAGCTACACAAGTCTACTGTAATACAGTCCTATGTAATTACAGCTGATTTTCTTCTTCAAAAGGTTTCTTATTATTCAGGCTTAAGTCAAAAGACATTGTCGATAACAACGTTCAGTACTATATATAGTATACTTCAACTATATAATCTAACAACATGTAATTTCCAATTACAATAGGGGGGCAAGATAATTACCTCGATAAGCCCATAATTATCCGAGTTTAAATGTCGATCCTGAGCAAGGTTTAGCTCCTACTCCGTGCGCTCCGACTCCAAAACAACCCTTAGAAGTTCTAACCAACTTCTACTTATAACTTCAACTACGGGTGAAGATTTACTTAGGGTTCGGTTTTGTGACTGACGGGAAGTATAATAGTATAACTGGGCTTTTTGTAAAGGTATAACCTTAGAGTACTACAAGGTATATGGCTAAGGTAATTTGGGCATTATAACAATACTTTGGAGTATTTCTAACAAGAGGGGTATTTATACGAAAACTACTAGCAGTGGGTACCCCACAAGACCCCAAGGAGTGGGTGTCTACCCTCTACCACCCCACTGGGGACTCGGCCAAGGGGGAGAGGGGCTCTCGACTAAGGCCTCACAAGGGGGGAGAAAGAGAGCTTTCAAGACTTAGGCAAATTTATAGATGAAGAAGTCTTCAAAGGGAGAGGGTATTTATAGGACAAGCCAAGGCCAACCAATGGCCAAGATCTTGCCAAGTGCAAGGCAAGTGTAGGGCCAAGATCTTGCCAAGTGCACACTAGCCAACTAACACAAAATATCCTACCAACCTTGACCACAAATGCCACACTTTGGCCACCACTATTACCGCGAGGTGTTAAAATGAGAGGGTGACAAGTGTCGCCCTCTTGTTGGTCCAAAATGTTTCGTCTCTCGGAAAAATCCGCAAAAAATAAAAATGACATAGCCGTAATTTACCCTACGAAAGCTGTGGAAACGTTTCGTCGAAAAACAACTCTAAACGGGTGTTGTGAACAAAGTTAATTCGGCCAAGCCTATGTAAAAGTTCAAATTTTCTACGCACGCCTTACGCATACTACGCGGAAATACGGGTATAACTCCTTCTAAGCCTCAAAACAAACATGCGCCAAGATAGTCTTCACTACTATATTTACGAGAACAAATCACGCCACACTGCCACGTAAACCGTTATACCCGTATTTCCGAGTATGTACGTGAGGCGCACGATACAATTTGAGCCTTAAAGTAGGCATAGTTTCGAAATTTGTACACAAGTGCGAAAAGAGTCGTTTCGACGAAACGCTTTCCACGCTTTCGTAGGGAAAATTCGCCTATTTCATTAATAATTTTTGCGGATTTTTCCGAGAGACGAAACATTTTTGAACAACGAGAGGGCGACACTTGACACCCTCTAATTGGAAGGAGTGGACTGCAATGTTGGACGAACAAGTGGCCAATGGGTTAGTTAGGATATTTGTGCAAGTTGGTGTGGTAGATGGATAAGGTCCACATGGTTGAAATCTAGCCCTACACTTGCACCACACTTGTCTTCATCTTGGCCATTGGTTGGCCTTCCTTGACCTATAAATACCCTCTAGTTGAAGACTTTCTTCATCCAAAAACTTGAGCAATCTATCTAAGTCTCAAAATACTCCTCTCCTCGAGCTTCCCACCACACCCCTCCCCTTTGAGGCCCTTTGGCCGAGAGCTTCCTCCCCTTTGTAGTGGTTAGCAGTGGGTACCCCTAGCCTAGTTGTTTTCGTATAATACCCCCCTTTTTGTGGTATAGTAATACTCTCCTAGTATTGTTATAATGCCCCAATACCTTGGCCCAAATACCTTTTAGTATTCCCAAGGGTACACTTTTACAAAAGCCAGAAAATACTATTATACTTCCTCACCACAAAACGAAACCCTAAGTAAATCTTCACCCGTAGTTGAAGTTTTAAGTAGAAGTTGGTTAGAACTTCTAAGGGTTGGCCTGAGCGCACTGAGTAGAGCTAAACCTTGCTCGGGATCGACATATAAACTCGGATAATTTTGGGCTTATCGAGGTAAACGTTCTTGACCTTACATTGAAATTTGAAATTACATGTTATAGGAGTAGATAGTTAAGGATACGATATATATAGAACTGAACATAGTTGTGCGGCACTGTCTTTCGACTTAAGCCTGAATAATACTTACGGCAATGTCTTGCGACTTAAGCCTGAATTTTAAGAAGTGAATCAATTGTAATTACATAGTGTATCAGACATAGACTTGTGTAGTATTGTTGTGAGTAGAATTGTACACGTCCGGCAGACGTGCAAACCCCACGGTTGGCTTGGTAGCGGCTCGATAGAGGAGGAGATTTACGCTGTTGCGGGGAGGTCTTCGAATTTTCTGTAGAATATTCTACATTGAGATCTAGGATGTTAATAGGCGCTTGTGGCCTATATAGGTTGAAGTACTACGTATGGCGTGATCTACTTAGCTTAAGGAGTAGCCGACGGTTTGAGGTACTTGGAGCATTTTGCTATTAGTCGATAATCGTCGCGAGGTATGTGAACCTCTTCCTATATTTTCTAGCATGATATGTGTGAGCTATGTAGCGGTAGACGCATACGTGTTAATCGTATTTGGTTGTTTTAAAACATAAGTGTTATACTAGCTTTATGGGAAGTTAGGTATAACGTCTTAAGGGTGGTAAAAAGAACGGTTTAAGGATTTAGGAGTTAAGAGACTTAATCTTAAAAGATAAGAGACTTGACATAATATGGATGTTTGTGTGAAACCTCATTCGTGAGTAATGAATACTTGGTTTTAAAAGGGAATAATGTTTCTTGATTTGAAATCGAATGAGTATCGACAAACCACTGCAGCGTTAATAAAGGAAATGTATTGAATAATGAAGTATTGTATTAAAACCAGTAGAAACCTCCATCTGCATAGAAGCTAAGATGAGACAAAATGATATTACATTTTCTAGATCATGGCTGTTTTAATAAATGGTTATGAACAAGAATAAACTGCTCACGCCTATGGCATATGTTACTCAATTGTTTTAAAGGAAATTAAGACATCGAACTATGAAACTTTTCTAAAGTAAAGAGACTTGAGTAATTGAAATTAGTCAAACTGGAACTCTAGGGAAAAGAAAGGCATTGTTTTGTCTTAAATTGGTTTAAAACATAAAGTGTTATAACAGCTTTATGGGAAGTTAGTTATAACGACTTTATGAGAACAAAAGAAGGGTTTTTATCATTGGTTTTAATGTGTAACTTGCTTATGCTTGTTGTTATGAAACTTGACCATGTTACGTGTGATAGCCTTGTTGTGCAAGTACTGTGTTCTACTCGACTACCGGTTCATCCGGGAATGTATTTCACTTGATTACCGGTTCATCCGGGAATGTATTTCACTTGATTACCGGTTCATCCGGGAATGTATTTCACTTGATTACCGGTTCATCCGGGAATGTATTTCACTTGACTAACGGTTCATCCGGGAATGTATTTCACTTGACTACCGGTTCATCCGGGAATGTATTCCACTCGACTACCGGTTCATGGGATGAACCGGGAATGTATTCCACACGTTTCTATATTGGGTCCATAAGATGGGCCGAGACATGTTATACGTATCACATGATTTGTACCTAGACTGCCGGTGAGGAAGGAGTTCCACGCACGAGGATGACTTTGATGGCGTGAGTCACGACTTGACATGATCGCTTATGTTGTGAATCGTAGTCCGTTATCATACATGTCTCCTGCTTTATATAGACTATTATGATTTCATTTACAGTATTTTACAATTTCACATACTTGGTACCTGTTGTACTGACCTCCTTCGGGGGGCTGCGTTCATGCCGCAGGTAAAGGTACATCGACTGTCGATCCCCGCTTATAGGATCACATTTCAGCGTGTTGGGAAGCTCCGTTCCTTCGGAGGCTTATCTTGGTATGTTACCCTGAGTGCAGAGGTTCTTGTACATTCGTGGTATGGCGGCCCCGTCCCGTCATAGTTGTTATCACTTCTAGAGTGTCTCAAAATCTTGTTGTGGCGCAGTGCGTAAAAAGGATAACTGTTCGGGTATTTATGTATATATACTGAAGGCAACTGTTTTGGTTGGCCTGTTTATTTATCATGTCTCTTAATTCATGTTCATGTTTTTATTTCCGCTGATTTTCTCTGATGGTGTATCACTAGGGTGCCCGGGGTAAGGCACCAGTCACGGGCCCGGGTTCGGGTCGTGACAGAAACAACCGCGCAAATACTTACATCCAAGTCCACGAGGAAACACCTCTAACATCACAAACTTTTGTCACTTTGCCGCGAGGTTCTAGTGTCACTCCGGCGACCCAACAAATGGTGCCGATCGCACGCGATCCACGAGGTCTAAAATATACATCCTTCGCACCTTCTTCCTTTACAAGAAATGATCATATCTATGCTCGCAATACATGCTCGCCTCTACCCTTACTCGTCGTACTCTCCTCGAACACTTGAACTCTTCTAGTATACGTACCACACTTCAGTCATTGCTTCAGTTCTCCAAACCTTGGAGTCACCACCTCCAACTTGGTTATCTTACTAGCCTCAATCTTCCTTAAGGCCATTCCCGGCCTTCACGATCTGCTTCTGGTCGAACACACCCACGAACTCATACGATGGTCAACTAAACTTGGGCCTAGCACCCTCGTGACCCTACCACCTGGCGTGACCACCCAGAGCTGACCCCATCTCAAAACAGGCTGCGGGTTGGCCCGCAACATGGCCCCAACCCGACCCACTTAACGCATCACGCTCTTGTTTCCCGATCCGGAACAATCTTACCTATACAGGTCATGAAAGCTACCACTTCCATTTACCCAACCCAGGGACTTATCACACAATACATTCTAGGCATAAAATGCACTCTGACAAGGATCACTCGCAAAATCTTGTACTCAAGACGGCCTTACATCTAAGGTCTCAACTGTAATATTCTAGGGTTCATCATTTTTTCACCCCCAGGCTTACCCTTTTTCACCAACCAGGTTCCTAAATCACATTTTAACACAAAGCTATCCGAACATAACACTTAACACATTATCATAACATCAAAACATACAAGCCTCTAGAGGGTTAAGGATATACCTGAAGCTACCGCTCCACTCTAATCATAAGTCTGCCCTGCAGGGCGCATAGCTGTAGAAGGCGATGAACACGCCATCGACCCGATGGTGAGTCATTCTGTTTGCATCCTTCCTACTAGGGGTTTCGTCATATGGCTCGACGGCCGCAGAAAACAAGCACCGAAAAGACGACATTCCGGGATGGCGTCGCCACATCGCACACCGAGGAAAACTCGAACGTGGCTAGAACCCGTATATCGGTGAACCGAAGCCACGAGCTCGACCAGCTCGAATACCTGAACGCCCCGACGATGCGGGGACCACTGCATCGGTGGAGGTACATAACTAGATCGCGGTGAGGCGGTCCGCCGAAAGTTACCAAAGGACCTCGCTGCTCGCCTCTTCTCGCGATCTCGGTCATTCCGTCGACCTCTCCGTTCCTCACATACAAGTGCATGAGCTTGCGTGCGGCAATGTCCATGCGGTGAAGAGCTACACCTGCACAAGCCTCGCCAAGTAATCGCCCAGGTGGCGTAGCGGTGTACTCTGTCCTCCATATCAGCTACCACAACGGGAACATACCGAGCTAATGAGTCGAACTCCACATTGTACTCTCTAACCGTCCGCCCGTCCTGCCTCAACGTCAAAAATCTGTCGGCCCGAGCCCTCCTCATCTGTGGGGGAAAGAAATGTGCAAGAAAAGCCCTTGAGAACTCATCCCATATACTGAAGTGCATGCTCTTCCCGACAACTCCCACGAATCAAACGATCGGTCAATCGCGGTATCACGCGGTGATGCGAACCCAATACCACCGACTCGCCTCGAGACTCGATCACTCATGATCCGTCAGAGTCGGATAAACTCGAGGGTCATCCTCGCCTCGATCCATAGAACACCGGGCGGCTACAACTCGTAAAGTCACGTAGCCTCAAACTGCTCGGGGGGTGAACTACGGTGCTCTTGGCCGAATGCTGCGTCGATCCAATTTATCCTCATATCTGCCACGACCACGGCGAATCGAGCCATCTCCTTGTACCCCATCTCATCTCGCCAGCCGTGGGACCGAGGCTCGTGTATCAGAGTCTCGCAGCCACCGCTGCGCTCTAAACTCTGCTTTTGGCGGTGTGTCGCGAAACTTCGCCGTCGGAAGCACTGCTCAGTGCACCGACCTGGCTCGCGCTGCATACTCCTCTGTATCTCACTAACAGCCTCTCATCGCCTTGCCCATCGGGCTCGAGTTGCCTTACGCGAGGCATAATCGTAAAGGAAAGGAATACGTCGGAGGGTCC
The DNA here is from genome assembly GCA_029844215.1 of Przewalskia tangutica. Lineage (NCBI taxonomy): Eukaryota > Viridiplantae > Streptophyta > Magnoliopsida > Solanales > Solanaceae > Przewalskia > Przewalskia tangutica. The sequence continues at coordinate 77,011,979 of CM056727.1, forward strand.
AACTTATCACACGGCTCAGGGCACGATCTCGAATGAGAAGAATGGAAACCAATCCTAAATGTCCTATAGCCTCACGATTATAGATGTGGTGCACAACACACCGATAATTAAGACTCTACTAGACAGTCTGTAGACACTTTCCGAGAACTAATCGCTCGATACCACTTTTTGTCACGACCGAACTCGGGCGTGGATAGTGCCTTACCGGGCACCCTGGTGATACAACATCGAGAAAATCAGCGGAAATAAAAACATGAACATGAATTAAGAGACAAGATAAATAAACAAAGCCAACCAAAGCAGCTTGCCTTCATCATAGATATACATAAATACCGAACAGTTATCCTTTTTACAAACCCCGCCACAACTCTGCACCTCTAAGATTTTTACAATAGCTATGACGACAGTGGCCCCGCCATACCACGAATTTATAAGAATCTCTGCACTCGTGGTAACATACCAAAAGATAAGCCTCCAAGAAATGGGCTTCCGACACGCTGAATCTGGTGATCCTATGGCGAGGATCCACAACCGATGTACTTCCACTGCATGATGAACGCAGCCTCAAGGAGGTCAAGACAACAGTACCAAGTATGTGAAATCAGAAAAGATCAAATGAAATCATAATAGTCTATATAAAGCGGAGACATGTATGATAACGGATGAAATCGTGTCCCGCCATCTGTGCACTCGGTGTATAATCGATAAAATACGTGTCCTCGCCCATCTCGTGGGACTCGGTGTAAAATCGGATGAAATCGTGTCTCGCCCATCTCGTGGGACTCGGTGTATAATCGGATGGAATACGTGTCCTCGCCATCTCGTGGGACTCGGTGTATAATCGGATGAAATCGTGTCCCGCCATCTCGTGGGACTCGGTGTATAATTAAATGAAATACGTGTCCCTGCCCATCTCGTAGGACTCGGTGTAGAATCGTTCATAACAAATCAACCGGCCCTCCATCGAAAGACGCGGGGGTATAGAAATACAACAAAGGCTATCACAGCAAACATAGACAAGTTTTCACAACAACAAGCATAGGCAAGCTTCACAACAACAAGCATAGGCAAGTTATACACAACTCAAAGTACTTTCATTTTATGCCAAAGTCCGGGTTTTAACCTAAAGTACCACGTACGTTAATTTCCTTTTAAAGATCCATTTATTTTACAAGGGTCACCCGATACCTGTAGTATAAAAATAGAGTGACTAATATTGTTAAGTAAACCAAAATGCTTTCCTTTGTAAAATCAAGTAACAACCTTATTTTCCAAACGTTCAAGTTTGCCTAATTTCAAATGCTCAAGTTTCTCATTTTAGAAAAGGTTTCGTAGTTCATAGTTTTAATCCTTTAAAACATAATTCTCCTTTAAACGTTTTGAGAAACATATGTCTTATATGTGAGTAGGTTATTCTTGTTTATAATCAATCTTATTAAGCAACCATGATCTAGGAAATGTAATATCATTTTGTCTCATCTTAGCTTCTATGCAGATGGAGGTTTCTACTGGTTTTAATACCATACTTCATTATTCAATACATTTTCCTTTATTAACGCTGCAGTGGTTTGTCGATACTCATTCTGATTTCCGAAATCAGTAAAACATTATTCCTTTTAAAACCAAGTACTCATTACTCACGAATGAGGTTTCACACTTTTAACAAAATTCATATTAATACCATTAAGTCAAGTCTCTTATCTTCTAACAATCAGTAAACCATTCTTTTTATCACTCTTAAGACGTTATACCTAACTTCCCATAAAGCTAGTACAACTCTTATGTTTTCAAAGCCAAGTATTACTCTTCTTTCAAAAGGGTCTTTTTGGAACACTTCAAGTTCTTTGTTACTACACATCAAATCCGTTATAAGTCAAATCAGTTATCCTTTGAAACCACAAAGCATTTTCTTACCTACATAAAGTTGTTATAACCAACTTCCCATAAAGCCGTTATAACACTTTATGTTTCAAACCAATCAAATACATTAAACACATGTACGTCTACCGTACTACATAGTAATACACATATCATGCTAGAACAGATAGGAAGAGGTTCACATACCTCGCGACGATTATCGACTAATAGCAAAACGCTCCAAGTACTTCAAACCGCTTACTCCTAAGCCACGTAGATTGCACCACACGTAGTACTTCAACCTATAGAGGCCACAAGGCGCCTATTAACATCCTAGATCTCAACGTAGAATATTCTACAGAAAATTCGGCAGCACCTCCCCCCCCCGCAACAGCGTAATCTCCTCCTCTATCGAGGCCGGCTACCAAGCCAACCGGGGGGGGGGGGGTTTGCACGTCTAACCGGACGTGTACAATTCTACTCACGAATGCTACACAAGTTCTTTGTAATACAGTCCTATGTAATTACAGTTCAGTTCTCTTATTTAAATTCAGGCTTAAGTCGCAAGACATTGCCGTAAGTATTATTCAGGCTTAAGTCAAAAGACATTGCCGCACAACTATGTTCAATTCTATATATAGTATACTTAACTATATACTCCTACAACATGTAATTTCCAAATACCACAGAAGGTTAAGAATGTTTACCTCGATAAGCCCAAAATTATCCGAGTATAAATGTCGATCCTGAGCAAGGTTTAGCTCCTACTCCGTGCGCTCCAACCCGCTCCAAACAACCCTTAGAAGTTCTAACCAACTTCTACTTATAACTTCAACTACGGGTGAAGATTCACTTAGGGTTTCGTTTTTGTGACTGAGGGAAGTATAATAGTATTTTCTGGGCTTTTGTATAAGTGTAACCTTGGGAATACTACAAGGTATTTGGGCCAAGGTATTTGGACATTATAACAATACTAGGAGAGTATTTCTATACCACAAAGGGGGGGTATTATACGAAGACAACTAGGCTAGGGGGGGTACCCCACGGCCAAGCATCACTGTGTGGGGTTTGCCTCGGCTAGGCTCTCAAAGGGAGGTACTTTGCCAAGGGGAGGGGTTGTGGTGGGCCGAACCTCAAGAGGGAGGGAGTATTTTGAGACTTAGGTAGATTGCTCAAGTGAGGATGAAGAAAGTTCATCACTTAGAGGGGTATTTATAGGTCAAGGAATGGCCAACCAATGGCCAAGATCCATCCAAGTGTTAGGCAAGTGTAAGGCCAAGATCAAGCCAAGTGCACCTTATCCATCTACCACCAAAATATCCTACCTAACCCTTGACCAAGAAACAACACAAAAACGTGCCATTGATGCCTTTGCGTCCACTTCTCACGTCGATGTGAGGTGACACATGTCACCTCCCGTTGGTCCAAAATGTTCGCCTCTGGAAAAATCCGCAAAAATTATAAATGACATAGCCGGAATTTTCCTACGAAAGTCGTGGAAGCGTTCGTCGAAAACGACTCTTTCGCACTTGTGTACAAATTTCAAACTAGCCAACTTTAAGGCTCAAATTATAATACGACGCGCCACGTACATACTGGAAATACGGTATAACACCGACGCCATAGGTATAATAATCTCCCAAACTAGCACGACACTCGAGGATCATCCTCATCTCTCTATCCATAGAACTCTGGCGAACTGCAACTCAAGATATCCCGAAGTCTCAGACTATCGGATGTAGGTGAACCATTGATGCCGGAACCATCGGCTCCGTCCGTCCTCATTCCCACCACCACCTAGCTAGAATCGGGCTATCTCCTTGAACTCATATCCTCGGCTCACGGAGGTGGATCTCGAGGCTCGTATCGTGGCCTCCGTAGAAACCGCTGCCGCTCTAAACTCTCTTTGGGGCTAGCGGCGCCATAAAACTCGCCGTCGGTGCATCGCCCTGTAATGACCAGTGCCTGTCTCGCAACCCTCTCGTGTTCAACTCGTAGCTCCTCTCGCCGCTTGCCCATCTGGGCGGTTGCCTTCGCAGGCATAACTGCATACAAACGAATACGTCAGAGGAGTCCAACTTATAACACAACTCTAAGGCACGATCTGAGAGTGAGAAGAATGGAAACCAATCCTAAATGTCCTGCACCTCACCGCATAGATGTGGTGCACAACACACCGATAATCAAGACTTACTAGACACGGTCGTAGACACTTTCCGAGGACTAATCGCTCGATACCACTTTTGTCACGACCGACCTCGGCCCGCATGGTGCCTTACCAGGAACCCTAGTGATATAACATCGAGAAAATCAGGAAATAAAAACTTAAACAGAAACAAGATACATCATAAGAAAAAATAAAGCCAACCAAAGCGGTCGCTTCATGTAAATATATCAAACCGAACAGTTACACTCCTTTACAAACCACGCCACAACAAGATTACTGCACTTAAGAATGTAACAATATCTATGACGGACGGGGCCCGCCATACCACGAATGTACAAGTAACTACACCGACAGTGGACTATACCAAAGATGAGCCTCGGAGAAACGAGCTTCCCAAACCGAATCGTGATCCTATGAGCGAGGATCCACAACCAATGTACCTCTACTGCGGCATGAACGGCCCCAAGGGCGAGGTCGATAACAGTACCAAGTATGTGAAACTGAAAATATCGTAATGAAATCACATTTCATCATTTTATAAAACCATTTCGCAATAAGTAAACAATTATGCAAGTAAGGGGACGACCTCCCAAAATGATCACTCACATAACTATGGGTCTCACGCCATAATATCAATCATGCGTGGATCTCATTCTCATCGCCGGCGTTACATGATGTAAAACAACACCCATATGTGAACACGAACACTAGATCTCGCTGCTATCAAACCCGATCGGGCGAGTAGAATAGCCAACTACTACCCAAAAGCTAGTCATATCCCATCACGCAAGGTATGAAAGCCAACTACTACCCAAAAGCTAGCCACGAATCGCCGAGGCAAGTATCTTAAGCTAACGTCTGATAGCCTACCGTCTCACAAGATATGGCCGAGGCAAGTATCTTAAGCTATCTACCGGAGGCTACCGACACGAAAATGACCAGAACAAGTATCTAAAGTGTGCCTGAACCACACGTACAAATCAAGCCCGTGATCGCTCGTCACCGCGGCAAGCTTTATGGATTAGCGGTCCATGGACTAACAATATGAACCTCACAATGACCGCATGCCCCGACATCTCACCTCGGAAGTCATGGCCATGAAACCATCCTATCGACGACGCGTGCGGAACATCCATCGCGCAAGATGTCCAAAGGAAATCAATCGGATAGCCCTCCTGCAGAGTCACGCAAAGATATCAACAAAACACTTGCACACCAAAGACTATCACAACAAGCATAGGCAAGTTCAACATACATTCATTTAAATCAACAATCCGGGTTTCAAACCCAAAATACTACATACTTTCATTCTTTCAAAAAAAGACCTCTTTTTACGTAAAAGCCACATGATACTAATACTCGTAGTATTAAAAACACGTTTTCCCTTTCAAACCAAATTACTACACCTTCCGAAAATCTTTATAAGATTTAAAATCAAGAACTCTATACTTTTAAAACCAAGTGCTTTTCTTTTAAACAACATCAAGTATACTCTTTAAAAACCAATAACTTACTCTTTCCAAAACAAGTAACCTATACTTAAATCAAGTTACTTCTCCTTTTTCGAAAACAAGTCGTTTATAAGTCAAGTCTCTTATCTTTCAAGATCAAGTCTCTTAACTTTCAAAATCAAATCTTTCTTTTATTTTCATAAAGTCGTTATAACTAACTTCCCATAAAGCCATTATAACACTTTATGTTTAAAACAAACAAAACTCATTTCACGTATGCGTCACCGTACTATATAGTTCACAACAATCATGCTCAAGAGTATAGGAAGAATCACATACCTTTTTAGCTTAAACCACAAGCCAAGTCAAGTATGCCGCGTGTAGAAGATCCACCTATAAAGGCCACAATACATCTATCAACTTCTAGTTCTCTTCGTAGAATATTCTAAATACAAGATTCCTTATTCTACAGAAAATTCGGCAGCACCTCCCCCCCGCTATCACATAAATCTCCTCCCCTACCAAGGCCCGCTACCAGGCCAACAACTCCCAGGGGATTACACGTCTAACCGGACGTGTTCAATTCTGCTTCACAATAATACTACACAAGTCTACTGTAAGTACAGTCCAATGTAAATCTGATTCAAACCTTTATAATCATCCTTCCAAAATAATATACTCAAGTATAACTACTACAACATGTAATATCCAATTACAATAGGGGGACATAGATTATTACCTCGATAAGCCCAAAAATTATCCAAGTTTATAAGTCGATCCTGAGCAACGTTTAGCTCCAATTCCTTACGCTCCAACCCGCTCCAAGCGACCCTTAGAAGTTTCCAAACAACTTCTCTAAATACTTCAACCAAGCTAGGAAGATTTTTCTAGGGTTTCACTTACTACTTATTGGAATAAAGTAGTATTTCCGGGCTCCTAGTATTGAAATAACTTTGGAAAACTACTAGGGATACTAGGCCAAGGTATTTGGGATTATACAACAATACACCAAGTATTTCTACACAAGAGGGGGAGGGTGGACGAAACACCACTAAAGGGAGGGAGTATTTTGCTTTGCCTTGGAAACTAACTCAAGTGTGGATGAATTACTCTTCAACCTAAGGGGGTATTTATAGAGGAATTAAGGGCCAAGATCTTATCAAGTGTATGGTCAATATTGGGCCATGTGTGTGTGGGTCCCACCACACCACATGGCCAACGAAATTGCTAGACAAGTGGCTTGCCACTTGTTAGCCCATTTCGGCCAAGGGACAAGTGTCTAGCCACTTGTCCCACCATTTCGGCCAAGGTGCCACATGGGAGTGACACGTGTCGCCCCCCGACTCGCCCAAAATATTTTGTCTTCCGAAAATATCCAAAATACCGGAATTCTCAAAAACAAAGTGGGCCCCACAAAACCGTAAATTTCTCCCGTGGGCCCCACGTGACCATTTCCGAAAATAAAATCTCATAATTCTAAAATAATCCAAGAAGTCCAAATACCAAATCTGGGAATCCAATTCCCATTAACGAACCTCTTTCTTCACAAAAACCGGAAACTTTTCCGTCGAAAAATCACATCTTCCTTTCATTCCAAAATTTCTGTCGTATTCTCGTACGTACGTCCTCACATACATACCCTGGAACTACGGGGTATAACACCCCAAGAGCCATGTGGACGATTTTTTCTAGACAAGTGGGCAAGACAAGTGGCCAAAAGTCTTGCATGGCAAATGCATGGCAAGTTGGACGGTTTTTTAGCAATTAGTGGGCAAGTCAAATGGTCAAGGTCTTGCATGGAATTTGTGGGACAAGTGGAGAAGGGAACCTACACAAACAATCTATACCATACACATGTTTCAATCCTAACCCTTGGTTGTGCTATATAAACCCCTTTAGTTGATGAAAATCTTCCACACTTAGAACATTTCAAGACTTGAAAATAATTTCCCTCTCCCTTCCTCTCTCCTTGCTCTCGTCAATCACCCCTCCCCTTAGCCTAATGTTGTCCAAAAATTCTTAAAATTATAAGTGTTCTTCCTTAATGTGTTAGGAAGATTATTAACCAAGAGTTAGACAAGATTTCACACCCCTAGCCTCAAAATCCTCACAAAGCCGAGAGCATGCATAAAAAGGAGCCTAAGTGTTCTTCACTTTTTGGAGTAAATTCTTGAATAGAAGTTAGTTAGGAACTTCTAAGGGTGACTTGTGGTGGTTTGGAACACAAAGATTTGGAGCTAAGACTTGCTTGGAACGACTTTAAGTTCTTGGATATTGTTGGGCTATTATTGAGGTAATGAACCTTAACCTTTTTGTGAAGTTGATTATTATGTATATTGGATATTATACATATATTGGAAGTATATTATGGACTATAAGATATAAGGAAAGATTTGGATCTTGTTAAGATGTTAAAAGGAGAATTGGCATATTAGTCATTAAAAATGGTAAAAATGTATCCATTACTTACTAAGAAGTTAACAACAAATGAACTATAACTTATATAAAGATTGGAATATAAGTTGAAGGACTAATGAAGTAATTGGATAAGTAAAATTGTAAAAGTTGGCCAAGGACCCCAACTTAAGGACCGTATCTACTTTGGACCGTATTTACTTTGGACCGTATTTACTTTGGACTGTATTTACGTTATTGTTATGAAGGAGAGATTGTTAATCGCGTTCCGTTTGGGCGTGTTATCCCCTTCTTTAGTTATTATTGTTATGAAGGAGAGATTGTTAATCGCGTTCCGTTTGGGCGTGTTATCCCCTTCTTTAGTTATTATTGTTATGAAGGAGAGATTGTTAATTGCGTTCCATTTGGGCGTGTTATCCCCTTCTTTAGTTATTGTTGTTATGAAGGAGAGATTGTTAATCGCGTTCCGTTTGGGCGTGTTATCCCCTTCTTTAATTTTCGGAGTTATTGCGCCTTATTTATGGCATGTTGGTTACTATTATTGGGTCTTGATAAAGGTGGAGAATTGAGTAAAAACGGGGGAAGTGCTGCCCAATTTTTCGTAGAATAAGAGAAGTCTTACTTAGAAGAATCCCACGAAAAACTAGAAGTTGATAGGCGTGTTTTGACTATTATAGGTTGACACTCTGCGCGCGACATATCCGACTTGGCAAGTGGATTTAGCCGAGGAGGTATGTGATTCTTCCTATCCCTTTGAGAATGATATTTGTGAAATATATATAGTACGGTAGACGTACGTGTGTTAAACTAAATTTGGCGTTACTTGATGTCTTTGGACTTGAGTTCTAATTAATAAGAATCTTGACTATTTCAAAAAGAGTTATGAATCATTTTTGAAGAAAAGTAATACTTGGTTTTCATAAAAAGGTTTAAGTGTTATACTAGTTTTATGGGAAGTTAGCTATAACGACTTAAGAAAGATAAGAAAAACGGTTTAATTACTTGTTTATCAAATGCTTGAAATGATGTGTGAAGGTATGGTAAGTTGGTTTGATAAACATGTTATGATGCTACGTGTGTTAGTATCTTGTGACGTTTGTGTAAGGAGGTTATTCTTGTTGTGCTTGTGTTGTTTAACGATAAGCTGTTGTACTAGTATTATATCACTCACCCTCCTGACTTGTTATGATGCCGGGGGTTAAGCTGCCCCCCGATGTGAGGAATACCTCATGCGGGTCCATGGGACCTATGCGGAGCTGCGGGAGTTCCAGGAATGTGATGCGAGTGTTATACCCCGCATTTCCAGAGTATGTACGTAAGGACGTACGTAGAGAATTTGAGCCTTAAGTTAGGCAAAGGACCGAATTTTGGGCACAAGTGCCGATTGGAGTCGTTTTTCGACGAAACGTTTCCACGACTACGTTGGGAAAATTCCGGCTATGTCATTTAGTATTTTTTGCGGATTTTTCCGAGCAACGAAATGTTTTGGACCAACGGGAGGGTGACACTTGTCACCCTCATTTGGGCGATGTGGGTTGGCCGGTTGGTCACGGGTTGGAGGCCTATTGGCTCCTTGTTTTGGCCTTGTTTTGTGGCTTGTTTGGTGCCATGTTTTGTGCCTTGTTTTGTGGAGTAGGGTTAGGGTGCACTTGGCTTGATCAAGGCCATACACTTGCCTTGCACATGGCTTGATCTTGGCCGTTGGTTGGCTTTTGGTTTCCTATAAATACCCCTAGAGATGAACTTCTTCATCCACTCTTCACTTGTCTAAGCCTTGAAAACTCTCCTCCCCTTTGTGAGCTCTTAGCGAGAGCCTTCCTCCCACTTCGTGTGGCCTTTGGCGAGGGGTTCCTCCCGCTTTGTGGTGCTAAGTGGGTACCCACTAGCCTAGTTGTTTCGTATAATACCCCTCCCTTGTGGCATTGAAATACTTCTCCTAGTATTGTTATAATGCCCAAAATACCTTAGCCTTGTACCTTGTAGTATTCCAAAGATACCTCTATACGTAGAGTCCGGAAATACTACCTTTTGTCCTTTTTAGTCTCAAACCGAAACCCTAAGGAAATCTTCATGGTTGGTTGAAGTATTTGAGTAGAAGTTGGTTAGAACTTCTAAGGGTTGTTTGGAGCGGATTGGAGCGCACGGAGTAGGAGCTAAACCTTGCTCGGGATCGACATTATAACTTGGATAATTTTGGGCTTATCGAGGTAATTATCTTGTCCCTCTATTGTAATTGGAAATTACATGTTTGTTAGAATATATAGTTGAAGTATACTATATATGGAACTATACTTAGTATTCGGCAATGTCTTTTGACTTAAGCCTGAAGAATAAAGAACTGAACTGAACTGTATTTACATAGGACTGTATTGCAGTAGACTTGTGTAGTATTGCTGAGTAGAATTGTACACGTCCGGTTAGACGTGTAAACCCCCCCTGGTTGGCTTGGTAGCCGGCCTCGATAGAGGAGGAGATTTACGCTGTTGCGGGAGAGTTTGCGAATTTTCTGTAGAAAGATAGAAACTTGTGTTTTTGGGGTTAATAGACGTTTGTGACCTTTATAGGTGAAAGTACTAAGAGTAGCATATTCTACTCGAGGAGTGGAAAGGGCTAGCAAGGTTGTAGTACTTGGAGCATTTTGCTTATTGTCGATAAATCGTCGCGAGGTATGTGAACCTCTTCCTATCTCTTCTAGCATGATATGTGTGAACTATGTAGTACGGTAGACGATACGTGCTAAGTGATTTGGTTGGTTTAAAACATAGGGTGTTATAATAGCTTTATGGGAAGTTAGTTATAACGACCTTATGTAGGTGAAAATGGTTTACTGATGTTAGAAGTTAAGAGACTTGATCTTATAAGATAAGAGACTTAACTTATTTGTTTTAATGTGGATGTTGTGTGAAACCTCATTCGTGAGTAATGAGTACTTGGTTTTAAAGGAATAATGTTTCTTGATTTGAAATCGAATGTATCGACAGCACCACCGCGGCGTTAATAAAGGAAAATGTATTGAATAATGATGTGTTGTATTAAAACCAAGAGAAACCTCCATCTGCATAGAAGCTAAGATGAGACAAAATGATATTACATTTTCTAGATCATGGTCTTTGTAATAAGATCGTTATAAACAAGAATAAACTACTCACATATATGACATATGTTACTCAATTGTTCTAAAAAGGAATCAAGTGATTAAGTTTGGGAACTATGAAACCATTTGAAAATGAGAAGCTTGAGTAATTGAAACTAGGCAAACTGGAACTTAGGAAAAGAATGATGTTAATTGATTTTGAAAAGGAATGTGGGTTGGTCATTCTAATACTACTGGTATCTAGTGAATTTTATAAGTAATGGATATCTTTAAAAGAACTTAACGTATGTAGTACTTTGGGGTTAAAAACCCGGACCTTGGCATAAAATGAAAGTACTTTGAGTTGTGTGAAACTTGCCTATGCTTGTTGTTGTGAAACTTGCCTATGCTTGTTGTTGTGAAACTTGCCTATGCTTGTGATGATAGCCTTTGTTGTGCAAGTGTGGTATTTACGTATTACCGCGTCTCGATAGAGGCGGTCGACTTGTTGAGAACTTACTTGGGCGTCTTTGGCGGTGATGGAGAATTCCACGTATGTTTCCATTTTGATTCTTGTCTTGTTGATGTCACATGGACATGTCTACACCGTCGCAGATTAGGGCATGCGACCATGCGGTCGGGTTGATTACCGATATATTGTTATTGTGGTTACATGGACATGTCTACACCGAGGTAGAATTCCGGGGCATGTGGCCACGCGCAGGTTGATCACCCAAAGATATTATTGATGTCACATGGACATGTCTACACCGAGGTAGAATTCCGGGGGCATGTGGCCATGGGGCATTGGTATTATTGTTGCATCATGGACATGTCTACACCGATGCAGAATTCCGGGGGCATGCGGCCATGACGCGAACATGATTGATGTTGTGGGTGTGAGACCCATAGTTATATTTGAGTGATGGCTTGAGGGCGTGAGTCCCTGACTGGATATGACTGCTTTTATGTTGTGAACTGTAGTTTGGTTATCATACATGTCTCCTGCTTTATATAGACTAGTATGATTTCATTTCTGATATTTTCCGCCACATACTGGTACTTGTTATCTTGACCTCCTTGGGGCCGCGTTCATGCCGCAGTAGAGGTACATCGGTCGTGGATCCTCGCTCTTAGGATCTCGGTTCATTTTGGGAAGCTCCGTTTCTCGAGGCTTATCTTTTAGTATGTGTTCCTGAGTTGTAGGTTCTTGTACATTCGTGGTATGGCGGGCCCTGTCCGTCATAGTTGTTGTAAATCTTAGAAGTCTGTAGTCTTTGTGTGTGGTTTGTAAAAAGGATTAAACTGTTCGTTTTGAAAGAGTTGTATGTATACATGTTATTGGAAGGTAACCGTTGGGTTGGCCTGTTTTATGATCATATATCTTGTTTCTTGTTTAAAGTTTTATTTTCCGCTGGTTTTCTCTGATGTTGTGTCACTAGGGTGCCCGGGATAAGGCACCAGTAACGGGCCCCGGAACGGGTCGTTACAAAAGTGGTATCAGAGCAGTTAATCCTCGGAAAGTGTCTACAAACCGTGTCTAGTAGAGTCTTGATTATCGATGTGTTGTGCACCACATCTATAATCAGGAGGCTGCAGGACATTTAGGATTGGTTTCCATTCTTCTCATTCTGAGATCGTGCCTTAGAGTTGTGTTGTAAGTTGGACCCCTCTGACGTACTTCGTGTTTACCAGTTAAGCCTCCGCATGAAGGCAACCAGAGCCCGAAGGGCAAGGCAGCCGAGGAGCCGCTAGTGAGATCTGAGGAGTACGAGCGCGAGCCCGCATGACACGAGGTTGTGCTTGACGGCGGTTTTGTGACGCCGCCACCAAAGAGGTTAGAGCCGCAGCAATGGCTGCTGAGACCGCAGTACCTGAGCCTCCAGTCCCACAGTCTGGGGCAGAGGAGATGGGTTATAAGGAGATGGCGATTCTTGGCGCCGTGGTCGTGGCCGATATGAGATAGGCCGACGCAGCAGCCTGGCCCGATGAGCACCGATGGTTCACCCCGAGCAGATAGTTTGAGGCTACGGACTTTACGAGTTGTAGCCCGCGAGTTTTATGGGTCGAGGCACGAGGATGATCCGCAGGAGTTCATCCGGCGATTCTGCCGATCACGCAGGTGATCAAGGCTTGAGACCGAGTCTGTGACCTTTGTTCGCATCGGCCGCGTGATACCGCGATCGATTGGTTTGATTCATGGGAGCTTTCCCGGGGAGAGCATGCACCTCCAGCAGTATGGGATGAGTTTTCGGGGGCTTTCCTCACGCACTTCTTGCCTCCGCAGATGAGGAGGGCACGGGCCGACAGATTTTTGATGCTTAGACAGAGCGGGCGTACGGTTCGGGAGTACAATGTGGAGTTCGACTCATTGGCCCGGTACGTCCCAGCGTTGGTAGCTAGTATGGAGGATCGAGTGCACCGATATGTTACAGGGCTCGATGATTACATGTCAGAGGCATGTTCAGGAGTAGCTCTTCAGCCGGGCATGGACATTGCCCGCATGCAGCCTCACGACCGGGATGTGAGGCACGAGAGGTCGGCGGAATTACCAAGATCGCAGAAGAGGCGAACAACAGGGTCCTTTGGTGACTTTCGAGGCGGACCGCCTCAGCAGCATACTAGTTTTGTACCTCCGCCAGTGCAGAGTGGTCCTCCACAATCTTCAGAGCATCCAGAGTATTCGGGAGCAGGTCAGGGCTCCAAGGGTTCAGGTTTCCAGGGAAGTAAGGGTGTTGGCCAGATGCGGTCACCCCTACCTCGGTGTGGTCGATGTGGTAGACCGCATTTCGGGGAGTGTCGTGGTGCCAGGGGAGCTTGTTATATTTGCGGCCAGCAGGCCATTTTGCAGGAACTGTCCGACCAAGGGGTAGCACGGATGTTACGACTCACTACCGGATCGATGGCCGTTCATCGCCTTCGATTATGCCTGCAGGCGTGCCTATGATTAGAGTGGGCGGTAGCTGGTATATCCTTAGCCCTCAGAGTTTTGGTATGCTTGTTATGATGGTCTCATTATTATGTGCTATGCGAATAGCGTTGTGTTAATTGTGAGTTAGAAAACATGCTTAGTTGGGAGGATACGTATGGGGGCATGGTAAGTGAACCTTAGACTATGTCACACGAGACCTGGGGTAAGGTCGTCTTGAGTTAAAGATTTATTTTATGTTTGACCTTTATCGAGTAGTGGTATACGTGGATTTATTTATGTGATAAGTCCGTGGGTAGTGTGAGTGGAAGTGGTAGCTTTCATGATGTGAGTTAGTAAGATTGTTCGGATCGGGAACAAGAGTTTGGCGCGTTGGGGTCGGGTTGAGGACCATTTGCGTCAACCCGTAACCGGTTTGGGGTGGGATTCTGGGTGGTCCCGCCAGGTGGTAGGGTCACGAGGATGCTAGGCCCAAGTTTGTATGACCATCGTATGAGTTGGTGGATATGTTCGACCAAAAGCGGATCGTGGAGGCCGGGAACGGCCTTAGAGAAGATCGAGGTTAGTAAGATGACCAAGTTTGGAGGTAGTGACTCCAAGAGTTGGAAACAGAAGCGTTGACGGAAGTGTGGTACAGATACTAGAAAGAGTTTGAGTGTTCGAGAAGGGTACAACAAGATAGGGGAAAAGTGAACGTGTGTGATCGTTTCTTTTGGGGAAATGAAGGTGTGACGGGAGTATATTTTAGACCTCAGGTAAGGGGTTTTTGTGATGATTAGAGGTGTTTCCTCATTGACTTGGGTTTAAGTATTGGTGCGTTTGTTATTTTTATGGCCAGGTGTGGCATGATTGTTTTCGTGCGTATAGCAGTGAAGGCTATACTAGCGCATGTTTGTGTTGAGACTTGAGAAGGAACATTCGGGACGAATGTTTCTAAGGAGGGGAGAATGTTATACCCCGCATTTCCAGAGTATGTACGTAAGGACGTACGTAGAGAATTTGAGCCTTAAGTTAGGCAAAGGACCGAATTTTGGGCACAAGTGCCGATTGAGTCGTTTTCGACTAAACGCTTTCACGCTTTACGTTGGGAAAATTCCGCTATGTCATTTAGTATTTTTGCGATTTTTCCGAGCAACGAAATGTTTTGGACCAACGGAGGGTGACACTTGTCACCCTCATTTGGGCGATGTGGGTTGGCCGGTTGGTCACGGGTTGGAGGCCTATTGGCTCCTTGTTTTGGCCTTGTTTTGTGGCTTGTTTGGTGCCATGTTTTGTGCCTTGTTTTGTGGAGTAGGGGTTAGGGTGCACTTGGCTTGATCAAGGCCATACACTTGCCTTGCACATGGCTTGATCTTGGCCATTGGTTGGCTTTTGGTTTCCTATAAATACCCCCCCTTAGAGATGAACTTCTTCATCCACTCTTCACTTGTCTAAGCCTTGAAAACTCTCCTCCCTTTGTGAGCTCTTAGCCAGAGCCTTCCCCTCCCCACCGTGTGGCCTTTGGCCGAGGGGTTCCTCCCCTCATGTGTGCTAGCTGGGTACCCCTAGCCTAGTTGTTTTCGTATAATACCCCTCCCTTATGGCATTGAAATACTTCTCCTAGTATTGTTATAATGCCCAAAATACCTTAGCCTTGTACCTTGTAGTATTCCAAAGATACCTCTTTACGTAGAGTCCTAAATACTACCTTTTGTCCTTTTAGTCTCAAACCGAAACCCAAGGAAATCTTCATGGTTGGTTGAAGTATTTGAGTAGAAGTTGGTTAGAACTTCTAAGGGTTGTTTGGAGCGGATTGAGCGCACGAGTAGGAGCTAAACCTTGCTCGGGATCGACATTATAACTTGGATAATTTTGGGCTTATCGAGGTAATTATCTTGTCCTCTATTGTAATTGGAAATTACATGTTTGTTAGAATATATAGTTGAAGTATACTATATATGGAACTATACTTAGTATTCGGCAATGTCTTTTGACTTAAGCTGAAGAATAAAAGAATTTGAATGTATTTACATAGACCGTATTGCGATGAGACTTGTGTAGTATTCTTGAGTAGAATTGTACACGTCCGGTTAGGCGTGTAAACCCCTGGTTGGCTTGGTAGCCTACTCGATAGAGAGGAGATTTACGTTGTTGCGGGAGGTCGCGAATTTTACGTAGAAAGATAGAAACTTGTGTTTTTGGGGTTAATAGACGTTTGTGACCTTTATAGGTGAAAGTACTAAGAGTAGCGTATTCTACTCGAGGAGTGGAAAGGGCTAGCAAGGTTGTAGTACTTGGAGCATTTTGGTTATTGTCGATAAATCGTCGCGAGGTATGTGAACCTCTTCCTATCTCTTCTAGCATGATATGTGTGAACTATGTAGTACGGTAGACGTACAGGTGCTAAGTGATTTGGTTGGTTTAAAACATAGGGTGTTATAATAGCTTTATGGGAAGTTAGTTATAACGACCTTATGTAGGTGAAAATGGTTTACTGATGTTAGAAGTTAAGAGACTTGATCTTATAAGATAAGAGATTTAACTTATTTGTTTTAATGTGGATGTTGTGTGAAACCACATTCGTGAGTAATGAGTACTTGGTTTTAAAGGAATAATGTTTTACCGATTTGAAATCGTAATGTGTATCGAGCACCACCGCAGCGTTAATAAAGGAAAATGTATTGAATAATGATGTGTTGTATTAAAACCAGTAGAAACCTCCATCTGCATAGAAGCTAAGATGAGACAAAATGATATTACATTTTCTAGATCATGGCTGCTGTAATAAGATCGTTATAAACAAGAATAAACTACTCACATATATGACATATGTTACTCAATTGTTCTAAAAAGGAATCAAGTGATTAAGTTTGGGAACTATGAAACCATTTGAAAATGAGAAGCTTGAGTAATCGAAACTAGGCAAACCGAACTTAGGAAAAGAATGTTGTTACTTGATTTTGAAAAGGAATGTGGGTTGGTCATTCTAATACTACGGGTATCGGGTGAGTTTTATAAGTAATGGATCTCTTTTAAAAGAACTTAACGTATGTAGTACTTTGGGGTTAAAAACCCGGACCTTGGCATAAAATGAAAGTACTTTGAGTTGTGTGAAACTTGCCTATGCTTGTTGTTGTGAAACTTGCCTATGCTTGTTGCTGTGAAACTTGCCTATGCTTGTGATGATAGCCTTTGTTGTGCAAGTGTGGTATTTCTGTGTTACCGCGTCTCTCGATAGAGGGCCGGTCGACTTTTGAGAACTTACTTGGACGCGTCTTTGGCGGTGATGGAGAATTCCACGTATGTTTCCATTTTGATTCTTGTCTTGTTGTTGATGTCACATGGGCATGTCTACACCGGCGCAAGATTCCGGCATCGCGGCCACGCGGTCGGGTTGATTACCCGATATATTGTTATTGTGGTTACATGGACATGTCTACACCGAGGTAGAATTCGGGGCATGTGGCTACGCGCAGGTTGATCACCCAGTATATTATTGTTGATGTCACATGGACGTGTCTACACCGAGGTAGAATTCCGGGGGCATGTGGCCATGGGGCATTGGTATTATTGTTGCATCATGGACATGTCTACACCGATGCAGAATTCCGGGGGCATGCGGCCATGACGCGAACATGATTGATGTTGTGGGTGTGAGACCCATAGTTATATTTGAGTGATGGCTTGAGGGCGTGAGTCCCTGACTGGATATGACTGCTTTTATGTTGTGAACTGTAGTTTGGTTATCATACATGTCTCCTGCTTTATATAGACTAGTATGATTTCATTTACAGTATTTTACAGTTTCACATACTTGGTACTTGTTGTACTGACCTCCTTCGGGGGGCTGCGTTCATGCCGCAGGTAGAGGTACATCGGTCGTGGATCCTCGCTCTTAGGATCTCGATTGCGTGGGAAGCTCCGTTTCTCGGAGGCTTATCTTTTAGTATGTGTTCCCGAGTTGTAGGTTCTTGTACATTCAGGGGTATGACGCGGCCCTGTCCCGTCATAGTTGTAAATCTTAGAGTGCGTAGTCTTTGTTGTGGCAGGGTTTGTAAAAAGGATTAAACTGTTCGTTTTGAAAGAGTTGTATGTATACATGTTATTGGAAGGTAACCGTTGGGTTGGCCTGTTTTATGATCATATATCTTGTTTCTTGTTTAAAGTTTTATTTTCCGCTGGTTTTCTCTGATGTTGTGTCACTAGGGTGCCCGGGATAAGGCACCAGGAACGCCCCGAACGGTCGTCGCCGAGGAATAACTCACGCGGTCTATGTAGCGCAGATCGCGGAGTCCAGGATGATGCCGAGGGTTAGCTACCCCCGATGCGAGGAATACCTCATGCGGGCCTAGGTGGCCTATGCGGACTGCGGGAGTCCATGATTAGGCTCGCATAATGATACTATGGGCGATTGGCCTTGCTTCGATCATTAGCGGCCTAGAAAAGACCAGTTACATTATGTCTATTTTTGCTCTTATTTATGATGTGGCACTATGTGCGGTTAACTTGGTTGTTTCGTACATATTTGTGAATTGGTTTTAAAATGTTATAGTTATATATATATCAGTACTTCTGATTTCACATACTTGGTACATGTTATCGACCTCGCCGCTGCGTTCATACCGCAGGTAAGGGAAAGCAGGTGGTAGATCCTCATTCTTAGGATCTTTACTGAGGTGTCAGGAGCTCCATTTCTCCGGAGGCTCGACTTTTGGTATGGTTCTCCCTGGTGTTGTAGATTTTTTGTACATTCAGGGGTATGACGGGGCCCTGTCCCGTCATAGTGTTTACACCTTCTTAGAGGTCTGTAGTCCTGTTGTAATTTTGGGATGTAACTGTTCACTTTTGGGTATTTATATACATGCCGAAAGGCAACTTTTCTTTGGATAGACTGTTCTTATTCTACACTGTTTCATTTTTGCAAGTTTATATTCCGATGGTTACTCTGATGTATGTCTACTTGGGTGCTCGGGTAAGACACGATCCACGGGCACGAACGGGTCGTGATATGCACTTCTAAGAATTTCGACATAACAATCGTGTGGACGGGGGCCGTCATACCCCTGAATGTACATAAACCTACAACCTCAGGGAGCCGTACCAAATGACAAAGCCTCCGGAGAAATGGAGCTTCACAAGAATTGAGCAGTGATCCTAAAAGTGCGGATCAACAAGCTATGTACATCAACCTGCGGCATAAACGCAGCTTCAGAAGAGGTCGATCTGAAATATGTACCAAATATGTGAATGAAAATCAGAATGAAATCATAACGATGCATATAAAGCTGGAGACATGTATGATAACCAAAATAACAGTACACTGTGCCTTGCCGAAGTGAAAGTAATGAAAGTCAGTTTTACCTTTTTAAAGACTATTTCAACACATGAACAATAGTCACACCAGGGCTAGGGACACAAGCCCTCAAGTATCCTCACACAGTCTAGTAAGGGTCTCAAGCCCACAAATATCAAAGTGTGCCCGTGGAATCCCCCATCACTGCCGACAGCCATAAGTGTAAAATATAACCATGTGACGCGCCCGTGGCATCCTACCTCACTGTCGGCGTACACATATACACTACATATATATATCTCATGCCCGTGGAATCCCCCATCACTGTCGACAGCCATAAGTGTAACATATAACCATGTGACGCGCCCGTGGCATCCTATCTCACTGTCGGCGTACACACATACAATACATATATATATATATATATATATATATATATATATATATCATGCGTGGAATCCTCATCTCGGGTACATGATGTTATACCCGTATTTCAGAGTATATGCGTGAGGCGTCTGCAAAAGTTGAGCCTTAAATTAGGCAAGGGACGAAAATTTTGTTAACAACCCACGAAAAGAATTGTTTTCCGACGAAACGTTTTCCAAACTTTGCGTAGGGAAAATTACGGTTGCAACATTTATTATTTTTGCGGATTTTTCCGAGAGATGAAATATTTTGGACCAACGAGAGGGCGACACTTGTCACCCTCAAGTGGACGAATTCCTTGCACGTTTTTTTCATTTTTTGTGCCTAAAACATTTGGTCAATGTTTGGTAGGATATTTGTGTGGTAGATGAGTAAGTGGGACCCACACAACACTTGTCCAAATCCTCACCCTCCACTTGCCCACCACTTGTCTTAATCTTGGCCATTGATTTCCCTATAAATACCCCCCTTGAGTTGAAGACTTCTTCATCCCTTAAACATTTTCTAAGTCTTGAAAATCCTCCCCCCCTTCTTGTTGCTCTCGTCCAAGAGCACTCCTCCCCCTTGAGAAGGCCCTTGGCCGAAACCCCCTTCCTAAGTGGTGCTAGAAAGTACCCCTCTTGA
The DNA here is from genome assembly GCA_029844215.1 of Przewalskia tangutica. Classification (NCBI taxonomy): domain Eukaryota; kingdom Viridiplantae; phylum Streptophyta; class Magnoliopsida; order Solanales; family Solanaceae; genus Przewalskia; species Przewalskia tangutica. The sequence continues at coordinate 77,032,193 of CM056727.1, forward strand.
GTGTTGTTCTCGTGAAACACCCCTTTTTGGTAGAAAAATACTCTCAGTATTGTTACAATTCCAAAATACCTTAGCCTTATACCTTGTAGTATTCCAAAGTTACCTCTATCGTAGAGCAGAAAATACTACCTTATGTCCTTTTAGCCTCAAAACGAAACCCTAAGGAAAATCTTCATAGTTGGTTGAAGTGCTAAGTAGAAGTTGTTTGGGAACTTCTAAGGGTTGTTTGGAGCGGGTTGGAGCGCCCAGAGTAGGAGCTAAACGTTGCTCAGGATCGACATTAAATCTTGGATAATTTTGGGCTTATCGAGGTAAATATCTTGTCCCCCTATTGTATTTAGAAGTTTGAACTGTACTTACATAGGATTGTATTTACAGTAGACTTGTGTAGTTTGACGGGTAGGGAAGTGCTGTCCAATTTTCCGTAAAATAGAGAACCTACTGCTTAGAATATTCTACAGAGTAGTCTAGAAGTTGATAGACGTATATAGCCTTTATAGGTTGAATGTTCTGCGAGTAGCATGTTCGACTTGAAAGGTGAACAAGGCTAGCCGGGTTATAGTCGTGGAGCGTTTTGCTATTTGTCGATAATCGTCGCGAGGTATGTGATTCTTCCTATCCTCTTGAGCATGATATTTTAAAAGAATATATATAGTACGGTAGACGTACGTGTGTTAACTGAACGTGGTTTTACTGCGATGTCTTTTGACTTGAGTCTGAATAATAAAAATCTTGAAGTATTTCAAAAGAATTAAGAACCGTTTTTGAAAGAAGAGTAATACTTGGTTTTAAAAGCTTAAGAGTTATACTAGCTTTATGGGAAGTTAGGTATAACGACTTAACAGAGATAAAAGGAACGGTTTACTTAATTGATTATGAACGCCTTGTATTGATTTCGGAAATGAGAATAAGTATCGAACAAACCACTGCAGCGCTAATAAAGGGAAATGTATTGACTAATTAAGTATTATTAAAACCAGTAGAAACCTCCATCTGCACAGAAGCTAAGATGAGACAAAATGATATTACATTTCCTAGATCATGGCTGCTTTAATAAGATTGTTATGACCAAGAATAACCTACTCACACATAAGGCATATGTTTCTCAAATTGTTTTAAAAGAGAATTATATTATTAAGTGATTAAGACTATGAACTACGAAACCTTTCGAAAACGAGAAACTTGAGCATTTGAAACTAGGCAAACTTGAACGTTTGGAAAAGAATGTTGTTACTTGATTTTACAAAAATAAGTGTTTTGGTTTACTTAAAAAGATAGTCACTCTATTTTTATACTACGGGTATCGTGTGACTCTTGTGAAAGAAACAGAATATTTTTTTAGAGTTAATGTATGAAGTACCTTGTGTGAATAACTTGACTATGTTGGTTTGTGATAGCCTTGTAATACTTTCTTGTTGATTTGATAAGTAAACATGTTAGGATGCTACGTATGCTAGTGTCTTGTGATGTTTGTGTAAAGGGGTTTCCCTTGTTGTGCTTATGTTGTTTAACGGTACGCCGTTATGTTAGTATTGCACCACTCACCCCTTGAAATGTTATACCGGGGGTTAAGATGCTCTCCGATGCGGGGTATACCTCAGGCAGTCTGGGACTATGATTCGAGAATACCTCATGCGGGTCCAGGGGACCTATGCGGAGCTACGAGAGTTCCAGGTTAGTGTGCGGTCTATGTGGCCATGCGGTCTATATGGCCATGCGGACTGCGAGTCCAGGACGATGCCGAGGAGTAGCTACCCTCGATGCGGGGAATACCTCATGCGGGCCTATGTGTGTGGCTTATGCGGAGCTGCGGGAGGTTCCAGGATTAGACGCGCACATTTGATACTGCGGGCGAGTGGCCAGCTTCGATCATGTGGCGATCTAGAAAGACCTTGTGATACAGTTTTATGGCATTGTTGGTACTGTGGGTGTTAGTAGTCGGCTATGCCTTCGTACTTACCCCGTACGGTTTTATTATGACACAGGTGAGACCTGGTGTTCATGTGTATTCCTTGGATGTTTTTATATATCATGGACTGCCGGCAGTGAGGAAGGAATTCCACGGGCATGATTGATATTGTGGGCATGAGACCCATGGTTATATTTGAGTGTTAACTTTAAGGCGTGAGTCACGACTTGACATATCGCTACATGTGTGTATCGTAAATTGGTTATCATATATGTCTTACATTTTATATAGACTATTATGATTTCATTTGATATTTTGATTTCACATACTTGGTACCTATCAGATCGACCTCGCCGGGCTGCGTTCATGCCGCGGTAGAAGTACACCGATCGTCGATCCTCGCTCTTAGGATCACGATTCGTTTGGGAAGCTCCGTTTCTCGAGGCTTATCTTTCGTATAGTCCTGTCATTGTAGGTACTTAGATTCAGGGTATGGCGGCCCGCCCCGCCATTGTTGTTATATCATTCTTAGAGTCTGTAATCTTTGTAGGCGAGTTTGTAAAAGGGATGTAATCGTTCGGATTCATGTTTTTATATATATATGCCGAAAGGCAACTTCTCTCGATAAACTGCTTTCACTGCATTATTTTCATGTCTTGTTTTATATTCAGGATTACTCGATGTATGTCTAATTGGGTGCGGGTAAGGCACGATCCACGCCCGGTTCGGTCATGACAAAAGTGGTATCGAGCGATTAATCCTCGAAAGTGTCTACATCCGTATCTAGTAGAGTCTTGATTATAGGTGTGTTGCGCACCACACCAATAATCGTGAGGCTATAGGATATTTAGGATTGGTTTCCATTCTTCTCACTCGAGATCGTGCCTTAGAGCATGTTATAAGTTGGACCTCTAACGTATTTCTTTCCCTTACGATTATGCCTCCGTAAAGGCAACCCGGGCCAGAAGGCAAAGCGGCGAGCCGCGAGTAGAGCAGAGGGTTACGAGGCACAGGCCCAACCATCACTGTGGTGGTGCTTCATTCGAGAGTTCGCACGTCACCGCCCCAAAGAGTTTAGCCTGGCACAGCGATTCCTACGACGGCCATGATATTTGAACCTTCGCCCACGACGATGTGAAGTATGGATTGCAAAGAGACGACCCTGTTACTAGCTATGGATTTAGCAACCAGAGAGTATATTATGTATCGATTTATCACGGGTCTTGATGACTATCTAAGAGAGGGTTGTGCAAGAGTAGCTCTTCAGTCAGGCGTGAGCATGGCCTGCGTACGGGCTTATGCGCAACAGGCCGAGAAACGTAAGGATCGACGGGTTAACCAAGATCAGCAGAAGAGGGCCAGAACAACAGGGTCCTTTGGTAACTTTCCCATAAAGTCGTTATATTCACTTTATACCTTAGCCAAATACAATTTCCTATCCAAGGGACTTATATGTTTAAAACGAAACAAGTATCACATACGTTAAAACTCTTCAAGTCCCTTAACTTTAATAAAACTTAAGACATCCTTAATACTTTCAAAGAAGTGAGTTAATCTCCTAACTCACCCGACTTGGCTATTCATAAAACTAGTAAAGGATATCAAGGTCTTGTACGTCTACCGTACTATATACGTGCAACTAGTCATGCTCAAAAGATAGGAAAGTTCTACATACCTCTTCGGGTCAAACCACTTGCCAAGTACAAAATCCCGCCCGTAGAATGTCAACCTATAATATCCACAATACGTCTATTAACGCCTTACTTCAAACGTAGAATATTATAAGTGTAAAGTCTCTAAATTCTACGGAAAATCGGACAGCACCTCCTTTGTTTCTACTTACTTTGCCACCTTTTTCAAGGCCGAATTCAATAACCAAACACGCCACATTTAAGGCCCAATCAATGCAATCAACAAATAGGGGATTACACGCCTACTAGGCGTGTAAAATTCGCCCACAAAAGATATCAAACTAATACAAACTACTAGTCCAATTCGGCCACATTGAGTACAATAACACCAATTCTTATCCAATTTCCATTTCAATCCAAGTTGTTAGCATAACATGATATCAAGTCGCAATCGATTATAACTACTATAATCTTCAAGTAAGTAACATGCGACGATTCTAATAAACGACCAAATTGTAATCCAACTTCACATGGCTTAAATGACATTTCGGATTTAAGGCTACAATCAATCCATAATACTTATAAAACTTCAACACATAAACTTCATGCTAGCAACATGTAAAGCTAACAACAATATATATAATCTTGTAACACCTTTAAGAGACAAGATTATTACCTCAACGAATCTTAATCCAACTCCAAATCCGAAGTCGCTCCTTAGCAACTTAGAGCCTCTTCAAGACACTTCAATCCGCCACTTGCGACCCTTAGAACAACACCAACAAATTTCCTTCGATCATCCAAACAAAACCTAGAAAAGCAACTAGGTTTCACCTTGCGACTAATACGAAAACTATCTTTTTCCGGGATTATTCTATTGAGATACACTTAAAATACACTCATGAACCTTGGTTTAAAGTGTGGAGCTTAATGAACAAGAAACAAAACAAATTCTTTTCCTCCTTGAGTGAACCTGAGAGCAACTATTGTTGTTTCTTGAAATTCTTGAAATTTTTTCTAAGTGTTGGACTTAGTCTTGCTACTAGTAGTATTATATAGCACAATGGAGGGTCAAGATGTGAACAAATGGGTGGCTTGGATGAGCTTCAATTAAATATCAAGACTTGTGGACCCTTTGACTTAGTCAATTTTCTCAAGCTCACAACTTACAAGACTTGTCATCTTAAGACTATGGTCAATGACCATTTTGGCCATGACCCATTTTTTCCAAGGAAACTATAAGGGGGGGTGACACGTGTCGCCCTCCCATTCGTCACAATATTCGTTTTCCGACAATTTCATAATTCCGATAAATTTTTACAAGTCTCTAATCTTAACATTAGGAATTCTCACGTACGTTCTTAAAACCTGTCCTGTAAATACGGGGTGTAACATTCTTCCCCCCTTAGAAACATTCGTCCCCAAATGTTCTTTCGGAGTCAAATTTAAAATTAGCGACATAGTTTCCTTTCACAACCCCGACATACCAATAATGCCACACATGGCCACATAATAGTATTTAAGAAAAAGAAACACTTCAATTAAAACTTGACAAGTAGGGGAAATGAATTACCTGAAGGTGTAGGGAATAAGTGAGGATACTTCCTCAACATGTCCTCCTCCGCTTCCCAAGTCATCTCATCCCGGTTATCATTCCTCCACAAGACTTTGACGGAAGCCACATCCTTGGTCCGCAGTCGCCTGACCTGGCGATCGAGTATCGCTATGGGACTCTCCTCATACGATAACCCTTCTGTCACCTGGACCTCACTAGCAGGGAAAACTCTCGCTGGATCTCCGATACACTTCCGCAACATAGAAACATGGAAGACCGGATGTACCGCCTCTAACTCTGATGGTAGATCCAACTCATAGGCAACCTTGCCTACTCGACGGACGATCTGGTAGGGCCCAATGTACCTTGGGCTGAGTTTCCCCTTTTTGCCGAATCTCATCACACCCTTCATGGGTGACACCTTCAAGAAGACCCAATCGTCTACTTGAAACTCCAAATGCCGACGCCGATTATCCGCATATGACTTCGCGACTCGAGCCGCTATCAGCCTCCTGGATAAGCTTCACCTTATCCACACCTACGAACCAAGTCCGCCAACTAACTGCACCTCGCCCACGTCGAACCAACCAATCGGCGATCTACATTTCCGCCCATATAAAGCCTCGTATGGCGCCATCTGCATACTGGAATGGTAGCTTTTGTTATAAGCAAACTCCACAAGAGGCAAATGATCCTCCCAGCTACCCCTGAAATCAATCACGCAGGCTCGTAGCATATCCTCGTTGTCCGATAAGACGCCCGCCGCCCGTCAGTCTGAGGATGAAATGTTGTACTGAGACTCACTTGTGTCCCTAATCCCTTCTGGAAAGACCTCCAAAAGTTAGCCATAAACTGGGCTCCCCTATCAGATATAATCGACACCGGGACACCGTGCAGCCTCACAATCTCTCGATGTACACCGCATAGTCTCACCAAAACGTCGCCCCGATCGGGAAGGAAATGGGCTGATTTCACACCACAACCATAACCCAAATGGAGTCGCATTTCCTCACGAGTACGAGGTAACCTGAACAAAGTCCATGTTGATCACCTCCCACTTCCAAGTCGGAATCTCAATAGCTCGCAATAATCCATCGGGCCTCCGTGCTCGACTGACTGCTGAAATTAGACATCAGGCAACAAAACTCGCCACGCCCCTCTTCGTGCCATCCCACCAATACAAACATCCGAGGTCATGGTACATCTTGGTCGACCCGAATGAATAGAATAACGAGCACCGTGTGCTCCCAAAATCTCGACGAAGTCCTCGCTACATCGGAACACACAACCGGCCTCAAATCTTAGCACCCCATCAGCGCCACTCGAATAGACTCTTATCCTCCCGAAGAGTCGCATCTCGATACCGACCAACACGGGTCCTCAAACTGTTGCCTCTTCACCTCATCAACGATGGAAGACTCGCAACCTCACGAACCCGCACCACTATCGCTTCGGTATCGATCAATCGAACCCCAAGGCTCGCTGTTGGTGGATCTGACGGACCATGTCCCGCTCTCTACCGCCTCCGATGGGCTCCCCATCAATCTACGACTCAAGGCATCAGCAACTACGTTGGCTTTCCCCGGATGGTATAGAATATCAACATCATAATCTTTCAGCAACTCTAACCACCGTCTCTGTCGCAAGTTTAGCTCCCTCTGCCTGAAGATATAATGGAGGCTCTTGTGGTCTGTATAAATATCCACATGAACCCCATACAAATAATGTCTCCAAATCTTCAAGGCATGAATAACTGCGGCCAACTCTAAGTCGTGGGTAGGGTAATTCCTCTCATGCTTCCGTAACTGCCGGGAAGCATAGGCTATAACCTTGTCGTGCTGTATCAAAACACACCCTAGCCCGATACCGAGGCATCACAATAGATCATGTACCCGTCTAACCCCTCAGGAAGAGTAAGAACTAGAGTTGTAGTCAACCTTTCCTTCAGCAACTGGAAACCCTTCTTGCAAGCCTCTGTCCACTGGAACTTGGCTGCCTTCTGAGTCAGCCTAGTCAACGGTCAAATCAAGAAAAGCGCTCCACGAACTCACGATAATAACTCGCCACCCTAAGAAATCGCGCACTCGGCCGGAGTAGTAGGTCTCGCCAAGACTTGACCGCTTCACCTTTGCCGTATCCACCCGAACACCATCAACCCCAATAATGTGCCCCAGGAATGCCACTGAGGCCAACCAAAACTCACACTTGGAGAACTTGGCGACAATCGCGGCCCGAGGACCCAAGTACCGCCTCTCGTGATCTGCATGCTCATGCTCTGTCTGCGAATAAACCAGGATGTCATCAATGAATACTATCACAAATGTATCCAAAAAGGGCTTGAACACCCGGTTCATCAAATCCATAAATACCGCTAGAGCGTTGGTCAAACCGAAAAACATAACCCTGAACTCATAGTGCCCATACCGGGTCCTGAATGCAGTCTTTGGGATATCTGCCTCTCGAACTCATACCTGATGATAACCAGACCGCAGGTCTATCTTGGAGAAACACCTCGCACCCTGCAACTGGTCAAACAAATCATCAATCCTGGGGAGGGGGTACCTATTTTTGATGGTTACCTTATTCAGCTGCCTGTAATCAACACACATACGCAGCGTCTCATCCTTCTTCTTCACAAATAAAACCGGCGCTCCCCAGGGAGATACACTAGGCCTGATAAAGCCTTTCTCCAGCAAATCTTTCACCTGGTCCTTCAGCTCCCTCAACTCAGCAGGTGCCATCCTGTATGGCGGAATGGAAATAGGTCAAGTGTATGGCAATGTATCAATACAAAACTCAATCTCCCTCTCAGGAGGGATACCCGGAAGATCGTCTGGGAACACATCTGGAAACTCCCTAACCATCGCATCGATCAAGAACGGCACCTCACCTGTATCAAATATCCGAACGATGATAGATGTACCTTTTCGCACCATCTTCCTAGCCTTGAGGTAATAAATAAACCTACCCCTACGACGCCGTGTTGCTCTTCCACTCGATAATCGCTCGCCAGAAACTGAACCGAACCAACTCGTTTCTACATACCAACGTTGGCATAACAAGAAGCCAACCACCCATACCCATAATGACATCAAAATCGCCATCTCCAACTCTATCAAGTTCGCAAGTGGTCCGACGATCAGAAATAAACACCGGACAACCTCTATACACCCGCTCAGATAACACCGAATCACCCACTGGCGTAGCTACCTCAAAAGGCTCTATCGACACCGGCTCTATCCCGATTCTACCCGCAATAAGAGGGCACATAGGACAAGGTAGAACCTGGATCTATCAAAGCATAAACGTCACAATATGAAATAAATAATGTACATGTGACGACGTCAGGGGAAGCCTCCTGATCCTGGAGGCTGGCTAATGAATATATGCGGTTATGTGGACCGCTAAAACTGGAACCACCACCACGACCTCTACCGCGGCCTGCCGGTCCGTGAGTACCCTGCCCTCCGGGGAGCATAACCACAGAAGGAGAGGAAGACCCAACAACAGATCCTCGCTTACCGCATCAGACCACCCATGCCGCCTCTAGACGGACAATCTCTCCTCAAATGGACCTGCTGGCCACAAGAGTAACAAGCTCCCGGGGCCACGCGACACTCGCCCTGGTGAGACCTACCGCATCGAGCACACTGAAATGTGGGTGGTCTCGATCGGTGACGGTTTCTGCCTTCCTGAAACCCCGAAGTCCTGGTTCCCTGACCTGCTCCTGAATGACCTGGCTGATCAGACCTCCTGCTATAAAACCGTGAAGGAGCACTCTGTGCTGGCTGGAATGTGGACCTAGTCTGCTGCTGAGGCTGTCCGCCTCGAAAACTGCCCTGAGACCTTGTTGTCCTGGCCCTCTTGGGCTGGCCTGAGTCAATCTGGTCCTCCCTCTCTCTATCCTCTATCCCCTCCGCATAGGCATGCATCCTGGCAATGTCCATACCGGGCTGAAGAGCCACCCCCAAGAATGCAGTAATCATATGACGGTCTAGCCCCATCACATAACGATGAACTCTATCCGCCATGTCAGCTACAATGGTGTACGCATGCCTGGCCAAGGAGTCAAACTCCAGGCTATACTCCCTGATAGTCCTCCCATTCTGCCTCAAGGTCAAGAATCTATCTACACGGGCTCTCCTCATCTCAGGAGGCAAAAAGTGATCCATGAAGGCCTCTGTGAACTCCTCCCAAACAGCTGGAAGAGCATCCTCACCTCTCGATAGCTCCCATGACTCAAACCAGTTCAACGCAATATCGCGTAACCGGTAAGAGGCTAGCATAATGCACTGTCTCCAAGCCCTAAGAACTCGCATAGTCCTGTAGGCGCCAAATGAACTCCCGCGATCCTCCTCGGACCTCGAACCATAAAACTCGTGGATGACAACCCATAAAATCCCGAACCGCGTTATCGGCCAGGGTTAGCCGCCGCTCGCTTGCCGCTCGCTACTATATCGGTCAATAACCGGATCGCTCCCTCGTAGTCTCTATACTCGGCTCGCCGTGGATCGAGGCTCGCACGAACCTTTGGAGCTACCGCCGCCTCGGCCTTCTAATACCGCTGCGTGGCTGAACTCGCCGACCCGCTACTACCTCGTGCATAGTCTGGCTTGAGTCCGTATAACCTTCGAGTACCGCTAGCGCCTCGCCGCTTTGCCCTTCGGGCCTGGTCGCTTCCGTGAGGCATAATCGCTTTCATAAGAATAGGTGCGAGAGGATTCAACCTAATAAGACAGACTTTATCAGACGATCTCGCAGAGAGAAGAATGGAAACCAATCCTAAATGTCTCAGAGTCTCTCGATTATAGATGGTGCACAACACATCGATAATCAAGACTCTACTAGACACGGCCTCAGACACCTTCGAGGACTAATCGCTCGATACCACTTTTGTCACGACCCGACCCGGCCGCGATCGTGCCCTACCCGGGCACCCTGCCTGTATACATCGAGAATAGCGTGAACATACACAACATACAACATGTTTAGACAATAATATCACAAAGCTGCCGATAAGGCCGCTTCCATAAAACATGCATAATCAAAGAAAATCTGTATAACTCGGTTCTTACATTTCAAACCACAACATGTGACTACAAACCTCTAGGAATAACAAGTATGGACAGTGGTTCACCATACCCCGAATGTACATAAATTTACAACATCGTGGAAAGATCACTAAAAGGACAAGCCTCCGAGAAATGGAGCTTCGACATCCGATAAGTGATCCTAAGAATGAGGATCCACCACTGCTACCCCTACCGCAGTGAACGCACTCGAGGAAGGGGGTCGACACAATATGTACTAAGTATGTAAATCGGAAAATCGTAATTACATCATAAGTTTAAAACAAAGCCGGAGACATGTATGATAACAAAATTACAGTACACAGTGCCTTACTAACAATGAGAGTAACTAATAGTATACGTACAACATAAAAATAGGAAGCTCACGAACAAAGCAGGACCATCCGCCCACAGTATCATTAAGCAATCCTACGCCAGGGACTGTTTCATCCGCATAGGTCGTGTGGACCCGCATGAGGTATTCCTCGCATAGGTTGTACCCGCCCGCATGGGACTATTTCACCCGCATAAGCCCATAAGGACTCGTATGAGGTATTCTTCGCATCGTGGGTAGCAAATCCACGGAAACAGGTGGTATAACGATCTTGGGGATTTACCCCTCATTTATACTCTTACCCTGAAGCAGGTGGTATAACGATCTTGGGGATTTACCCCTCAGATATATACTCTTACCCTGAAGAAGGTGGTATAACGATCTTGGGGATTTACCCCTCAGATATACTTTTACCCTATCTCAACCGGCCATCATACATAACATAAGCACTACCGGCTTAACATACAATAAGTAAGCAAGTTAAGAAATCCCCCCTAACTTCTTATTAGTCTTATTCATATACACTCTCATTTTAGTTTACTTAAGGCACTAGCATATCTTTTATAAAAATCCGGGAATTTAACCCAAGTACTACATACTTCTACTCTTTAAAACAAATGACTCTTTTTAGCATAAAACTTCCAAGATACTATTAACCATAGTATCAAGTCAAAATTTCTTTTCAGGACAAGTCACAATACCTTTAGAAATAAAGTTAGGTTTTTAAATCAAATGACTCTTTTTCTTATCAAACCTTAGGCAATTGATGCCTTAAAATCAAATTGCCTTTCATTAAATCAAGTCATTTATCTTTCCATAAAGCTAATATAACCAACTTCCCATAAAGTCGTTATATTCACTTTATACCTTAGCCAAATACAATTTCCTATCCAAGGGACTTATATGTTTAAAACGAAACAAGTATCACATACGTTAAAACTCTTCAAGTCCCTTAACTTTAATAAAACTTAAGACATCCTTAATACTTTCAAAGAAGTGAGTTAATCTCCTAACTCACCCGACTTGGCTATTCATAAAACTAGTAAAGGATATCAAGGTCTTGTACGTCTACCGTACTATATACGTGCAACTAGTCATGCTCAAAAGATAGGAAAGTTCTACATACCTCTTCGGGTCAAACCACTTGCCAAGTACAAAATCCCGCCCGTAGAATGTCAACCTATAATATCCACAATACGTCTATTAACGCCTTACTTCAAACGTAGAATATTATAAGTGTAAAGTCTCTAAATTCTACGGAAAATCGGACAGCACCTCCTTTGTTTCTACTTACTTTGCCACCTTTTTCAAAGCCGAATTCAATAACCAAACACGCCACATTTAAGGCCCAATCAATGCAATCAACAAATAGGGGATTACACGCCTACTAGACGTGTAAAATTCCGCCCCACAAAAGATATCAAACTAATACAAACTACTAGTCCAATTCGGCCACATTGAGTACAATAACACCAATTCTTATCCAATTTCCATTTCAATCCAAGTTGTTAGCATAACATGATATCAAGTCGCAATCGATTATAACTACTATAATCTTCAAGTAAGTAACATGCGACGATTCTAATAAACGACCAAATTGTAATCCAACTTCACATGGCTTAAATGACATTTCGGATTTAAGGCTACAATCAATCCATAATACTTATAAAACTTCAACACATAAACTTCATGCTAGCAACATGTAAAGCTAACAACAATATATATAATCTTGTAACACCTTTAAGAGACAAGATTATTACCTCAACGAATCTTAATCCAACTCCAAATCCGAAGTCGCTCCTTAGCAACTTAGAGCCTCTTCAAGACACTTCAATCCGCCACTTGAGACCCTTAGAACAACACCAACAAATTTCCTTCAATCATCCAAACAAAACCTAGAAAAGCAACTAGGTTTCACCTTGCGACTAATACGAAAACTATCTTTTTCCGGGATTTTTCTATTGAGATACACTTACAATACACTCATGAACCTTGGTTTAAAGTGTGGAGCTTAATGAACAAGAAACAAAACAAATTCTTTTCCTCCTTGAGTGAACCTGAGAGCAACTATTGCTGTTTCTTGAAATTCTTGAAATTTTTTCTAAGTGTTGGACTTAGTCTTGGTACTAGTAGTATTATATAGCACAATGGAGGGTCAAGATGTGAACAAATGGGTGGCTTGGATGAGCTTCAATTAAATATCAAGACTTGTGGACCCTTTGACTTAGTCAATTTTCTCAAGCTCACAACTTGCAAGACTTGTCATCTTAAGACTATGGTCAATGACCATTTTGGCCATGACCCATTTCGTCCAAGGCAACTATAAGGGGGGTGACACGTGTCGCCCTCCCATTCGTCACAATATTCGTTTTCCGACAATTTCATTATTCCGATAAATTTTTACAAGTCTCTAATCTTAACATTAGGAATTTTCACGTACGTTATTAAAACTTGTCCTGTAAATACGGGGTGTAACATATACTAACTTTATGCCTTATACTAATTCATTCTTTTTATAACCAAGAGACTTATACTTTCAAAATACTTCAAGTCTCTTAACTTTGGAAATCAAGTTTCTTACTTAGAAATCAAGTCTCTTATCTCTTAGGATGTCAAGAAATCAATACTTTCCAAATCAAGTATTCTATACTTTTAAATCAAGTCCCATAACTTGAAAAACAAAGTCTCTTAACCTTTTAAGAATTCAAGGTTCATAGTCTTAAAACATCATAATGTAAACTCTTTAAATTAAGCAACATATACTTTTGTGCGTTGTGAATAAGTTATACTTGTTTATAACGATCTTATTAAAGCAGCCATGATCTAGAAAATGTAATACAATTTTGTCTTATCTTAGCTTCTATGCAGATGGAGGATTCTACTCATTTTAATTTAATCGATTGTCGATACATTTTCTTTTATTAACGCTGCAATGGCTTGTTCGATACTTATTCTCATTCGTGCAGTAAATTAGCAAAGTCAACTCGACTCCAGATACTTCCTAACGACTATTACCAACATCCCCCATAAGACTTGGTAAGAACTTAGGATATCTTAGACATAACCTTTACGTAGAGTAAATCAACATACATACCTCTTAACTTCTAAGAGTAGAAGGAAACAAGAAATAATACCACATGTGTATTCCATACGTAGAATCATGCCAAAAGAAGGAAGAGGTTCACATACCTCGCGACGATTATCGACAAGTAGCAAAATGCTCCAAAGTAATTCAACCTTGATAGCTACTCCATCCTTAAGTAGAATACGGTATACATAGTACTTCAACCTATATTAATCATAACATGTCTATCAACTCCTTACTTTAACGTAGAATCATACTAAGTGCAAAGTCACTAAATTCTACGGAAAATCGGACAGCACTTCCTTTGTTTCTACATACTTTTCCACCTTTTTCAAGGCCCGAAAATCAATAACTAAATGCCACATTTAAGGCCCAACAATTCAGTAAATACAAAGGGGATTACACGCCTAATAGGACGTGTAAAATTCTGCCCCACAATCAATATAAAACTGTCCAATAATTTCAAGCCCTATTCGGCCACAATGTCACAATAGTTATCAATTTCCTTTCAATTCCTTTTTCAATCCAAGTTGTTATTCCAACATGTTATATACATAATAACAATTACAACAACTATAACTCCTTTCTTCCTTAACATGCGACGATTGTAACTACCGTCCAAATTAAATACAACATTAATGACTAACTTGTCCATTTTCGGTTTTAACATGTCGATATGATCCAAATCTTTTCAAACTTCATTATATATACCACATGCTCATTTCTTAACTACTATAACATGTAATATTCAATTACATTAAGAAGATGGAGATTTTACCTCAATAAGCCCTAAAAATGTCCAAGCGTAAAAGTCGATCCTTAACAACTTTTAGCTCCTCTTCTTATGTTCCAATCCGCTCCAAGCACTCCTTAGAAGCTCATGAAGAACTCCTCTTCAAGTTTCATCTTCAAAGTTGAAGAACACCTTAGGGTTTCGCCTTGCGACTAACGTAAAAACGTCGTTTTTCAGAGATCTTTCTATTGAGATATCCTTACAATACCCCTAGGAACCTTGGATTAAAGTCTTGTGAATAATGAACCACAAATGAAAATTTTCTCCTTCCTTTTTAGCTCAAACCCGAGAGCAAATGTTTCAAGAACTCTAGTTCTTGAATATTTTCTAAGTGTGGGAAGCTTATCTTGCTACTAGGATGATTATATAAAACATTGGAGGGTCTAGATTATAACACTTGTTAGGGTTGGATGGAAGATATCAAGCCAAGTGGCCCTTGGACTTAGTCAACAATATCAAGCTCTTTACTTAGCAAGACTTGGTCATCTTAACATTGGCCAAATGACCATTATACCCTTGTCAAATTCGAACAAGCCCATGTGGGGGGGGGGGGGTTGACACGTGTCGCCCTCCCATTCATCCATAAAATTTTGTAACCCTCGTGGGCCCCACAAAACGTAAAATTTCTCGGGTGAGCCCTACGTGACCAAATCCGTAAAAAAATAAATTTCCATAATGGTAATAAATTCCATACTCTTCAAATAAGGCATTTTGAGAATCCAATTCTCATCAACGAACATTTTTCCTTTCCGACGTTCGGAAGATTTTCCATCGGAAAAACAATTCTTCCTTTTGTACCAATTTTCAAGTCTTGCGTTCTCGCGTCTATTCTCATATTTATGTCCTGTTACGGGGTGTAACATTCTTTCCCCCTTAGAAACATTCATCCCCGAATGTTCTTTCGGAGTCCAATCTAATTAGATAGCGACATAGTCTCCTTTTACTACACCTGTCACGACCCGACACCGGGCTCGCGATTGGCGCCTTACCCTGGGCACCATAGTGATAAAACATCAGAGAAAAACCAGCGGAAATAAAATCATAGACATGAAATAAGATATAATACAGGAAACAGGCTAACCAAAACAGTCACCTTTTTGCATATATATAAAAACCGAACAGTTATCCTTTACAAGCCCAACATACAACAGTACTACATATCTCTAAGAGTTTTTATAACAACTACGACTTGACAGGGCCCCGCCATACCCCTGAATGTACAAGAACCTACAAAATCAGGGAATCATACCAAAAGATAAGCCTCCGGAGAAACGGAGATTCCCAATACGTAGAACCGTGATCCTAAGAGCGAGGATCAACAATCGTGTATTCTACCGCGCAGATTTAACGCAGCTTCGGCGAGGTCGATAACAGTACCAAGTATGTGAAACTGAAAATACTGTAATGACATCATAACAATTTATATAAAGCAGGAGACATGTATGATAACCATACTACAGTACACAACATATAAGCAGTCATGTCAAGTCAGGGACTCACACCCTCAAAGTCATCACTCAAATATAATCATGGGTCTCACGCCCACAATATCAATCATGCCCGTGGAATTCCTTCCTCACTGCCGGCAGTCTATGATATAACAACACCAAGGAGTACACATGAACACCAGGTCCCACCTGTGTCATAAGAACCGTACGGGGCAAGTACGAAGGCATAGCTACCAGAACCAGCCTGCATCATCAACTGACCGGGGCAAGTACGAAAGCCAACTACCAGATACCTACCGTACCAACAATACTATATAACTGTATCACGAAGCTGACACGAGGCAAGTACGAAGGCCGACTACCAGATACCACCTGCGTCACGTAGCTGACGGGGGCAAGTACGAAGGCTAACTACCAGATACCACCAGCATCACGAGACTTCGCCACAAAACTGCTATAAAACTAACTCACGAATCTGACACGAGGCAAGTACGAAGGCCGACTACCAGATACCACCTGTGTCACGTAGCTGACGGGGGAAAGTACGAAGGATAACTACCAGATACCACCAGCATCACGAGATTTCGCCACAAAACTGACCGGGGCAAGTACAAAGGCTAACTACCAGATACCTCCTGCGTCACGCCAATGACGGGGGCAAGTACGAAAACCAACTACGGATACCAACCAGACAAGAAACCTCATGGAGAGCTAGTCCATGAAATAACACTATCAACAGGGAAACAAACCCTTATGATGGCCGCATACCCGTGGACCATCCACCGAGAGACGCGGTAACATAAGGATACAACACTTGCACAACAAGGCTATCACAAGCAAACATAGGCAAGTTACTCACACTCAAGGTACTTTCATTTTATGTCAAAAATTCGGGTTTTAACCTCAAAGTACTACGCACTTTAACTCTTTAAAAATATCCATTTCTTTCACAAAAGTCACATGATACTAACACCTGTAGTATCCAAAATAGAGTAACTATTATTTTAAGTAAACCAAAATAATTTCCATACCTTCTTTTTAAACCAAATCAAGACAATACCATGCCTTCTTTTTAAACCAAATCACTTCTCTTTTTAAAGTCAAGTTACCATTTTAAATCCAATAATAAAACCATTCTTTTGTTTGCATAAAGTCGTTATAACTAACTTCCCATAAAGCTATTATAACACTTTATGTTTTAAACCAACCAAGGACAACTACTCTCATTTCCGAAATCAAGATAACTTTATTCTTTTAAAGACCAAGTACTCATTACTCACGAATGAGGTTTCACGACTTTTTAACACAATTCAAGTTCTTAACATTTCATATCAAGTCACTTAACTTTAGAATCACGCAAAGGACATAAAAAGGAAATCAAACTCTTTAACACACGTGCGTCTACCGCACTATATATTTCACAAATAACCATGCTCAAGAGAAATAGGAAGAATCACATACCTCTTCGGCTTAATCCACAAGCCAGGTCGAGTATGCCGCGCGTAGAATACCCACCTATAATAAACAAACACGTCTATCAACGTCTAGACTTCTTCGTAGAACATTCTAAGTATCAGGTTTCTTACTCTACGGAAAATTGGGCAGCACCTCCCCTGTAATTACTTACTTCCTACCTTTTTCAAGGCCTGATATAAATAGCCAACATGCCACATTTAAGGCGCAGTAATACAACAATCAAAGGGGATTACACGTCTAACCGGACGTGTAAAATTCTGACAGTCCATTTCTTTTCAACCTTCTATCCACATACCACATACTCAATTATATACTACTACAACATGTAATATCCAATTACAATAGAAGGACAAAGATCATTACCTCGATAAGCCCAAAATTATCCAAGATTTATAAGTCGATCCTTAGCAACGTTTAGCTCCAATTCCTTACGTTCCAACCCGCTCCAAGCAACCCTTAGAAGCTCCTAACCAAACCCTCTTCAAGATTCAACTCCAAAAAGTGAAGAACACTAAGGCTCAAACTATGGCAACTTTCGGCCAAGGTGAGTTTCATAGGCGAGGGTTGTGAAATCTTTTCCAACTCTTGGTTCACAATCTTCCTAACACCTTAAGGAAGAACACTTAAACGTTTAAGAATTTTTGGACAACTTTAGCTCCTAAAATCAGCCCATGGACGAGAGCACTACACAAGGGGATGGATTATTTTTTTCAAGACTTGGAAACCTCTAAGTGTGGATGAAATCTTGCAAGCTTAAGGGGGGTATTTATAGGGAAATCAAGGGCTAAGATCAAGGCAAGTGTGTGGTGAGATTGGGGGACAAGTGTGTTGTTATACCCCGTATTTCCAGAGTATGTACGTGAGGACGTACGTACAAAAGTTTTAGCCTTAAGATAGGCAAGGGTCGAAATTTTGTGCATAACTAGCGAAAAGAATCGTTTTCCGACGAAACGTTTTTCGGACTTTGCGAAGGGAAAAATACGGTTGCAACATTTATAATTTTTGCGGATTTTTCCGAGGGATGAAATATTTTGGACCAACGAGAGGGTGACAAGTGTCACCCTCAAGTAGGCGGAAGTTATGGACGATCAATGGCACGTTTTTAGCCTTTTTCTTGGTCAAAGAGTTGGTAGGATATTTTGTAGATATTTTGTGTAGTAGATGAGCAAGTGGGACCCACAAACACTTGTCCAAATCTTGACCCTCCACTTGCCCTCTACTTGTCTTGATCTTGGCCATTGATTGGCCTATAACTACCCCCCCTTAGTTGAAGGATTTCTTCATCCACAAATCATTTTTCCAAGTCTAAAAATCCCTCCCCTCTTAGCAAAGCTCTCGTCCAAGAGCTCCCCCTCCCCCTTTGTGAGGCCTTGTGAACCCCTTTCCTAAGTTGTTTTCAGAAATACCCCTTGGTAGAAAAGTATTCTCCAAGTATAGTTACTTTTCCAAAATACCTTGGCCCAAATACCTTGTAGTATTCCAAGGTTACACCTATACTAAAAGCCCAGAAATACTATTATACTTTCTTTCAGCCACAAAAACGAAACCCTAAGGGAAAATCTTCATAGTAGGTTGAAGTATAAGTAGAAGTTGTGTAGAACTTCTAAGGGTTTCTTGGAGCGTACAGAATAGGAGCTAAACGTTGCTCAGGATCGACATTTAAACTTGGATAATTTTGGGCTTATCGAGGTAAATACTCTTGACCTTCTATTGTAATTGGAAATTACATACTGTAGTAGTATAGAAACGAATATAAGATTCATAGAAGGATATTACAGAAGAGAATTGAACTGTAATAGAAGAATATTAAAGAAGACTGAACTGTACTTACATAGGATTGTATTTACAGTAGACTTGTGTAGTTTGACGGGTAGGGAAGTGCTGCCCAATTTTCCGTAGAATAAGGAATCTGTATCTAGAATTATTCTACAGAGTAGTCTAGACGTTGATAGACTTGTATGACCGTTATAGGTTGAAGTACTGCAAGTAGCGTATTCTACTCGAAGGGTGGAAAGGGCTAGCCGGATTACAGTATTTTGGAGCGTTTTGCTAATAGTCGATAATCGTCGCGAGGTATGTGATTCTTCCTATCCTCTTGAGCATGATATTTTAAAAGAATATATATATAGTACGGTAGACGTATGTGTGTTAACTGAACGTGGTTTTACTTCGATGTCTTTTGACTTGAGTTTTAAATAATAAGAGTCTTGAAGTATTTCAAAAGAATTAAGAATCGCTTTTGAAAGAAGAGTAATACTTTTTGAAAGAGTTATACTAGCTTTATGGGAAGTTAGGTATAACAACTTAAGAGAGATAAAAAGAATGGTTTATTGACTTTAGAAGTTAAGAGACTTGATCTTAAAAAGATAAGCGACTTGACTTAATTGAATTGATATGAATTTTGTTAAAAAGTGTGAAACCTCATTCGTGAGTAATGAGTACTTGGTTTTTAAAGAATAATGTTTCTTGATTTGAAATGAGAATAAGTATCGAGCAGACCAACGCGGCATTAATAAAGGAAAATGTATTGACAAGTAAGTAATTATATTAAAACCAGTAGAAACCTCCATCTGCATAAAAGCTAAGATAAGACAAAATTGTATTACATTTCCTAGATCATGGCTGTTTTAATAAGATTGTTATGAACAAGAATAACCTACTCACACATAAGACATATGTTTCTCAAATTGTTTTAAAAGAGAATTATCTTATTAAGTGATTAAGACTATGAACTACGAAACCTTTCGAAAATGAGAAACTTGAGTATTTGAAATTAGGCAAACTTGAACTTTTGGAAAAGAATGTTGTTACTTGACTTTAAGAAGGAAAATGTTTTGGTTTAAGAAGAAGGGAATAATATTGCCTTAGTTGTTTTTAAAAAGGAAAACATGGTATTATCTTAATCTGTCTTAAAAGAACGTTTAAATGTTATGGTCAATTCTACACCGTGTTCATGGGATGAGCCGGGAATGTATTTCACACGACACCGCGTTCATGGGATGAACCGGGAATGTATTCCATACGATTCCTATCGAGTCCCATGAGATGGGCCGAGACATGTATTTCACACGATTCCACCTCGAGTCCCATGGGATGGGCCGAGACATGTTATACGTATCACACGATTTATACCTAGACTGCCGGCAGTGAGGAAGGAGTTCCACGGGCATGAGGGATGACTTTGAGGGCGTAAGTCCCTGACTTGACATGACTGTTTTTATGTTGTGAACTGTAGTTTTGTTATCATACATGTCTCCTGTTTATTTTAGACTGTTATGATTTCATTTACAATATTTCTCAGTTTCACATACTTGGTACCTGTTGTACTGACCTCCTTCGGGGGGCTGCGTTCATGTCGCAGGTAGAGGTACATCGGTTGTTGATCCTCGCTCATAGGATCACAGTCAACAGATTAGGAAGCTCCGTTTCTCGGAGGCTTATCTTTGTATGTTCCCCGAGTTGTAGGTTCTTGTACATTCAGGGGTATGGCGGCCCTGTCCGTCATAGTTGTTGTTACATTCTTAGAGGTGCGTAGTAATGCTGTCAAAGCGTGGTTGTAAAGGATGTAACTGTTCAAAAATTTCTGTATATATATGCAAGAAGGCAACCGTTTTGGTTGGCCTGTTTTATTATCTTATTTCTTGTTTCATATCTGTATGTTTTATATTCCGCTGATTTCTCTGATGTATGACTACTTGGGTGCCCGGGTAAGGCACCAGTCACGGGCCCCGGAATGGGTCGTGACATGTGTGTGGGTCCCACCCTCCACATGCCACACAAAAGCTTGGGACAAGTGGCTTGCCACTTGGCTAAGCATTTCGGCCAAGGCCACTTGTCCACAAGAGACGGCCAACATGGCCACATGGGGGTGACACATGTCGCCCCCCTACTCGTCCAAAATATTTCATCTCCCGGAAATATCCATAATGTCCAAAACCTCAAAAATAATGTGGGCCCCGCAAAACCGTAAATTTCTCCCGTGGGCCCCACGTGACCATTTCCGAAAAATAGAATCCATAATTCTCTAATATTCCAAGAAGTCCGAATACCAAATTTGGGAATCCAATTCCTATTAACGAACCTTTTTCCTTCACAAAATCTGGAAAATTTTCTGTCAGAAAATCAAATCTTTCTTCCTTTCCAATCTTTATGTCGTATTCACGTACATACGTCCTCACATATATACCCTGGAACTACGGGGTGTAACATTCTTCCCCCCTTAGAAACATTTGTCCCGAATGTTCCTTCTAAGTCTCCAAACACATATGCGCCTGTATAGCCTCTACTACTATACTTACAAAACCAATTATGCCACACCTGGCCATAATATAACACACGCGCAAAACTCAAATCCAAGTCAACGAGGAATCACCTCTATAGTGTAACATCACAATTAGCTCCACCCATGGTCTAAAGGATACCCTCTTCACATCTTTTCTTCACAAAATGGTCACTTCCCTTCTCTTAACACATGTTCACTTCTTTCCTTACTCGTCGTACCCTTCTCGTACACCCGAACTCTTTCTAGTACACGCACCACACTTCAGTCATTGCTTCAGTTTCTAAAACCTTGGAGTTACTACCTCCAAACTTGGTCATCTTACTAGCCTCAAATTCCTTTAAGGCCATTCCAGACCTTCACGATCCGATTCTGGTCGAACGCATCTACGAACTCGTATGATGGTTACCTAAACTTAGGCCTAGCACCCTCGTGACCCTATCACCTAGCGGGACCACCTCAAACTGACCCCACCTCAATCCGGGCTGCGGGTTGACCCGCGATCTTGCCTCAACCCGACCCATTTCGTACCAAACTCTTGTTCCCGGTCCGGAACAATCTCACTATTCAAGTCATGAATTCCTAGTGGTCTCCTTAGCTTTAACTACCCACTTTCATTTCACACCACTCATGGACTTATCACACAAAAACACTCCACGTATACTATGTACTCCGACAAGGATCAACCGTCAATATTTTACTCAAGACGACCTTGCATCTAATGTCTCCACGTGTAATATTCTAAGGCTCATAATTTCCCTGTCCCCAAACATACCTTTTCAACTAACCATGTTCTCTAAATCACAATTTACACAATGCTATCTAAATATAACACTTAACATAAAATCATCATATCACGCATACTAATCTCTAGAGGGTTAAGGATATACATGTAACTACTGCTTCACTTTTCCTTTGCCGCTCTAATCATAATCCTGCCCTGTTGGCGCATAGTTATAGGGCGCGATGACCGCCATCGATCTGAAGGATGAGTCTTAACATCTGCTCTACCTCTGGTCGGACAATCCTTCGCAAAATGGCCCTGTCGGCCGCAAGTATAGCAATCTCCCAAACTAGTACGACACTCCCCCTTATGGATTTTACCACAACGCCACATCGAGGTGGGTGGCCTTATCCGCCAAAGCACTTACTCACCCAAAACTGAAACTCGAGCTCGACCGCTTCCTCGAATACCTGCACGCCCCAAGATCGGAGTACCACTGAATCGGCCGAGGTATATATTCGGTCACTTGAGGCTTCCTGCCTCGAAAGTTACCAAAGGACCCTACTGTCTTGGCCCTCTTCTGCTGATCTTGGTTATTCCGTCGACCTCTACGTTCCTCCGTCTACTGCGCATAAGCCTGCATGCGGGCAATGTCCATGCCCGACTGAAGAGCTACACCCGTGCAACCCTCTGCTAAATAATCATCAAATCATGTGACATATCGATGCACTCTATCCTCCATGTCTTCCACTAAAGCGGGGACGTACCGAGCCAATGAGTCAAACTCTACATTGTACTCCCGAACCGTCCGCCCGTTCTGCCTCAACATCAAAAATCTATCGGCCCGAGCCCTCCTCATCTGCGGAGGCAAGAAATGGCTAAGAAACGCCTCTGAGAACTCGTCCCAACCAGCTGGACGCGCATGCTCCCGCCGGGACAGTTCCCATGAATCAAACCAGTCGACTACAGTATCACGCAGCCGATGTGAACTCAATACCACCGAATCTATCTCTGAGGCCTTGATTGTTACATCCCGTAAGTCCAGGACATGTATAAGAGAATGTACGTAAGGAATCAAGACTTGGAAATTAGTACGAAAGGAGGAATTGTTTTTCCGACGGAAAATCTTCCGGACGTCGGAAAGGAAAAATGTTCGTTGTTGAGAATTGGATTCTCAAAATGCATTATTTGAAGAGTATGGAACCTATTAACATTATGGAAATTTATTTTTACGGATTTGGTCACGTGGGGCCCACCCAAGGAATTTTACGTTTTGTGGGGCCCATGAGGGTTACAGAATTTTATGGACGAATGAGAGGGAGACACGTGGAACCTCCCCTACTTGGCCTTGGATGATTTTTGCAAGGGTAAAATGGTCATTTGACCAATGTGTAGATGACAAAGTCTTGCTAATTAAGAGCTTGACATTGTTGACCAAGTTAAGAGCCATTTGGCTTGATCTCCTTCATCCAATTTTTACATGTGTTGTAATCTAGACCCTCCAATGTGTTTTATATATCATACTAGTGCAAGACTTGGCATTTTACACTTAGAAAAATTGAGAGAACATTTTTTTTTTCCAGGTAAATGCTAATATTATAAAGAAAAACGAAAAAACAGGTAGCTACAATCATTCGTCGAGGGTTCTCAATCCTCAACGTAAGCAGTAAACAAGAAATGAAAGAGATGAGGGATGGGGCGTCTACCCAAAGGTGACGTTACAATGGGAGATTAAATCATAAAAATTAAATTCTTACTATCCGGTGCATTCCAAGATAGTATCTTCATTTAATTAATCAGTATCATTTGCACGCTCATTAGGTGCGATAGTTGAATTCGTGGGGGAAATCAAGACTTGTGCATCATTGGGAATGGTTGCCATAAATGGCTTATGTCCCCAAGATTAAATGTTTCATTGGCCGAAACAAGATCATAATTCTTAGGTGTCTTGGAAAAGAATGACCCTTCAAATTCCACATAAGTTGATCTTCCAAGACTCGTTTGAAGAGTAGACCCTTTGGTTCCCGTAGCCATCAAGTTTCCAAACCTCTTTGGACGGGCTGCCCCTTTGATTTCCGCAACCTTTAAATTCATTAGAAGAGTTGACTCTTGGTTCCCACCCTTATCAATTCACGATGTCCCATTGAATGAGATCTTCCTGGTTTTCTCAAAGAAATAAATTGCCCAAGTTACCAAGTCTCGTTTGAAGAGTAGGATGTTCAACTTCCGCACGGTTTGCAATACCAAGAGCCATGGAAAGTGAACCAACTTCCGACCCTACAATCTTGAACCGATGACCCTTGGGCTTCAGTCTTGACCCGCGACCACCAAAAAGACCAATCAGCATCCCATGACCACCCTTCTGTCCCTCCTTCGACCCGGAACCACCCTCAAGAAACGCCAAAGACCCGTGCCCACCCATGCTACCCGTCAACCCCTCGAGAGGGGGTGACGTTTCGGAAACCGCAACACTAGAATTCCCAACAACCTCAACTCCGAAAGTTGCACCTAATGAATGAGACGTGTCATTGACAACTGCAGAAATTGAATGAGGCGTGCCATTGACATCCGCACCCATTGAATGCATCAAAAACCTAGACCTCTTTTGGATAAAAACCCCCTCGACTACCAAAACCTTAGCATTTCCTAGGCCAATTGGAAAAGAAACATTCCCGAACTCAACTACCAAAGGCTGGTGACCCATGGACTTTCCCCAAGACCCATGCCCACCCACCTGACCCGAAATCAACCCGTGACCAACCTCTAGACCCGTAGTCACCTTGGCATCTAAAGTGGCCGCCGGGAAAGTCCCAATGTACTCAGAAGCCAAGGATCGGAGATCCAAGGGTTCAAACCACAAACCCTGAACATCAACACCACCCACCTGCAACCCGTTTCCACCCTCCATACCCACTTTCGACCCGGGATCCCTATCGAGATCCGCAATCTCCCCAGAGTCAGGAGTTCCTCCCTTCCCACACAAAAAAATTTAGTTTGTGATCCATTAGCCACAAGACTTTAAACCAAGGTTCATGAGTGTATTGTAAGTGTATCTCAATAGAAATATTTCGGAAAAACGGAGTTTTCACGTTAGTCGCAAGGCGGAAACTTAAGGAGTTCTTCAACTTTGAAGTTGGAACTTGAAGATGGGTTCTTCATAGGCTTCTAAGGAGTGCTTGGAGCGGATTGGAATTTAAGGAAAGGAGCTAAGAATTGCTAAGGCGCGACTTTGAATCTTGGAAATTTTAAGGGCTTATAAAGGTATAATCTTGTCGTTTTAGTACTTAAGATTTACTTATTGTTGTAGCTATGGATATTAGCAAGCATGAGTTATATATTATGTAGTTGGATAAGTTTATTGGCTATTGGAACCCTAATCCGAAAAACTAGCATGTTAGCCTTAAGATTACAATTCAAGTCGATTATTCGTTTAAGTCGTCGCATGTTGTGTAAGGAGGAAATTGTAGTTGTTGAAGTTGTTTATAACTATATAACATGTTAGACCTTAGAACTTGGAATTGGAAAAAGAATTGGAAAGGACTTGTTGTTGGTTATAAGTTGGCCGAGAATGGCTTGGATTTTTATACTACTTGATATTAATTGTGGGGCGGAATTTTACACGTATTGTAAGGCGTGTAATCCCCTTTGTTTGGTTGTTGTTTGGAGCCTTAAATGTGGCATGTTAGTTATTGTATTCGGCCTTGAAAATGTGGCAAAGTTAGTAGAAACAAAGGAAGTGCTGCCCGATTTTCCGTAGAATTAGAGACCATATACTTAGTATTATTCTACATTTGTCGACTAGAAGTTGATAGTCTTGTTTTGACCATTATAGGTTGACACTTCTACGTACGGCGTATTCGGCTTAGCTTGTGGATTTAGCCGAAAAGGTATGTGAACTATCTCCTCTTCTAGCATGATTCCTTAAGATAAAGAAAGTAAGTTCTACTCCTTAAATGATCCATTCCTTGGTTGTACTTGGATTGCCTAATATAGAATTTGTTCTATGTACTTCCTTGATTATACTTTGATGTTTAAATTGTAAGTTGTATAATCCATTGCCTTAGTGAAGTTTGGATTCTTAAGAGTGAAAGTATTTTGCTTAAAGTACATGGAGTCTTGAAAAGGAAGTGGTTTCCAAACCTTTTGGCTAGTGCCTTAGTTCCAAAACCTAATGGTCGTTTTAATGACTTTAGGGGAGTCAAAGGAGTGATTTACTTAATTGTTTTAAAAGAGGAGAAATGACATGATTTAAGAGATGTAACTTGTTTTAAAGGTGTGAGTTACTTGGGATTTATAAGTATAAGCTACTTGTTTTCTAAACATTTAGAGACTTGAAGTATTTTGAAAGTTAAGAAATTTGATTTGAAAGTTTGTGATACTTGGTTTTAAGTATAAGTCTCTTGGTTATAAAAATAATGAAATTGTCTAAAACCATAAAGGGTTATAACGGCTTAATGGGAAGTTGGTTATAACGGCTTTATGGAAGGTTAAGAAAGTTGTCTATTTTGATTATTGGGCATAAGTTGCCTAGATTGTGAAAATTTGAAGTTACTTGATTTCAAGATTTGAAATGAGTTTTCTAAAAGTGTAGTAACTTACTTTGAAAAATAGACACACCTTGATACTACGGGTTTTAGTATCCTGGGGTTTTACATAAAAAGGAGTCTTTTGAAAAGAATGTACGTACGTAGTACTTTGGCTTGGATAATTGAGAATTATTCTATGTGTGCCTTGATAAGTACTTTGGCTTGGTTAATTGAGAATAATTCTATGTGTGCCTTGATAAGTACTTTGGCTTGATTAATTGAGAATTTCCTATGTGTGCTGGTGATAGCCTTTGAGTGCAAGTATTATGTTTTATTACGTTGTCGCGACTCTCGGTTGGAGGGTCGGCTGTCTTGTTGTAAGTTACTTGGACGTACCGACAGTGATGTGGGATTCCACGGGTATGCTTCCGTTATTTGTAGTACTTGAGTTAAATTCCCGGAATTTTTATAAAAGACATAGTAGTGCTTATGTTTTGTTTGATGGTCGGTTGAGATAGGGTAAGAGTATAAGTGAGGGGTAAACCCCCAAGACGCTATACCACCTTCTCCACGGTAAGAGTATAAATGAGGGGTAAACCCCCAAGACATTATACCCCCTGCTTGTTTTGTTTGATGGTTGGTTGAGATAGGGTAAGAGTATAAGTGAGGGGTGAACCCCCAAGACGCTATACCACCTTCTACAGGGTAAGAGTATAAATGAGGGGTAAACCCCCAAGACATTATACCCCCTGCTTTACCACCTTCTCCAGGGTAAGAGTATAAATGAGGGGTAAACCCCAAGACGTTATACCCCCTACTCGTTTTCCTACTTGGCCCGTACAGTTTTTAGGACACAGGTGGGACTTGGTGTTCTTGTATGCCTATTGGTGTTATATTATATCATGGACTGCCGGCAGTGAGTAAGGATTCCACGGGCATGATTGATATTATGGGCTTGAGACCCATGGTTATATTTTAGAAATGACTTGAGGCACGTCCACGACTTGTTATGATTGCTTATGTGTTGTATCGTAGGTTGGCTATCATACATGTCTCCCGCTTTGTTTAGATCATATGATTTCATTACTGATTTCAGTTTCACATACTTGGTACATTCTTCGTACTGACCTCCTTCGGGGGGCTGCGTTCATGTCGCAGGTTTAGGTACGCTGTTTGGTGATCGGCAGGTGTAGGACCCTGCTCAGAGTTTTTGGATAGCTCCTTCTGTTCGGGAGTTTATCTTTTTGGTATAAGTTCTTTCAGTACAAGCTTTTGTACAGTTATGGGTTCGGCGGGGCCTTGTCCCGTCATAGTTCAGTATAACTCTTAGAGGTCTGTATTTGTATGTGGGATTGGACTCATGTACAGTGTAGTGTCTTTTTATTATGTATATTATATGGCAGCCTTGCCGGCTTTGCCCTTGTACGTATGTTGGTTTTGAAAGAAAAAAAAAAGAAAAAAAAGAGGTGTTATTAAATTTCCGCAGTTTACTTAGTTGTTAAGGTAGAAGGGTGCCCAGGTAGGGCACTAGTCACGGGTCCGGGGTTCGGGGCGTGACATTGATCACTTTCATGATCCGCTGCAACTGTTGAATAAACTCCTGAGGATCATCCTCATCTCTCGATCCATAGAACTCTGGTGGACTGCCACTCAAGAAGTCCCGAAGTCTCCAACTATCGGCTCTGGGGTGCACTACCGGTACCACCGTCTCCCGTCTGTCCTCATGCCTCGCCACAAACCTAGCTAGTAACTGGGCCATCTCCTGGTAACCCATATCCTCTGTTCCTAGCCGTGGGACTGGAGACTCAGGTATCGTGGTCTCTGTAGATATTGTTGCTGCTCTAAACTCTCCTGGGGCTAGCGGCATCGTAAAACTCGCCGTCTGAAGCACTATCTCAGGAAATGACCGGGCCTGCGCCCTCGTACTCCTCTGTGTTCCACTAGCAGCTCCCCCTGCTGCCTTGCCCTTCTGGGCCCTGGTTGCCTTTGTCACGACCCGAACCCGGGCCCGTGACTGGTGCCTTACCCCGGGCACCCAAGTAGCCATACATCAGAGTAATCAGCGGAATATAAAACAAGACATGAATAAAGTGAAGTGAAAAAGCTTATCTCGAAAAACTTGCCTTGCGGCATGTATATATATATCAACTAGAACAGTTACATCCCTTTTTACAATTCTGCCCACAACAGTACTACAGACCTCTAAGAGTGATATGACAACAATGGCGGTACAGGGCCCCGCCATACCCCTGAATGTAAGCACCTACAACGACAGGGGACTATACCACTGATAAGCCTCCAGAAGAAACGGAGCTTCCCAAATGCTGAACTGTAACCCTGAGAGCTAGGATCAACGACTGGTGTACCTCTACCTGCGGCATGAACGCAGCCCCCCGAAGGAGGTCAGTACAACAGGTACCAAGTATGTGAAACTGAAAATACTGTAAATGAAATCATAGTAGTCTATATAAAGCAGAGACATGTATGATAACCAAACTACAGTTCACAATAAATAAGCAGTCATGTCAAGTCAGGGACTCACGCCCTCAAAGTCATCACTCAATTATAACTATGGGTCTCACGCCCACAACATAAACAAGAGTGAAATAGATATACTGTAACTGGTCTTTTCTAGGCCGCTAATGATCGAAGCAAGGCCAATCGCCCATAGTATCATTATGCGTGCCTAATCCTGGACTTCCCGCAGCCCGCATAGGTCACACATAGACCCGCATAGGTCGTATAGACCGCGACGGTAGCTAACCCCGCATTCTCCTGGACTCTCGCAGTCCGCATAGTCTCAATAGACCGCATAGTCACACAGACCGCATAGGGCATCCCCCGCATCGGGATAAAACACCCGGAATGATCAATCCTGGAGCATACCGCTGCTCCGCATAGTCACATAGACCGCATAGGCCGTATAGACCCGCATCAAGGGTGGCAAGCCCTCGGTATAACAAGTCAAGGGGGTATGTGATATAATAACAGTACAACGGGTTTAAAGTTTAACAACATAAGCACAACAAGAATAACCCCCTTACACAACACCACAAGGTACTAACACACGTAGTATCCTAACATGTTTACTTATCAATTCAACAAGAAAGTATTACAAGGCTATCACAAACCAATACAAACAAGTTCTTCACACAAGGTACCTTCTACTTTATGTTAACAAGTTAGGGTATTTATCCCCAAAGTACTTCATACATTAACTCCTTAAAAGATCCGTTTCTTTCACAAAAGTCACACAATACCCGTAGTATTAAAAATAGAGTGACTATCTTTTTAAGTAAACCAAAACACTTCCCTTTGTAAAATCAAGTAACCACATTATTTTCCAAACGTTCAAGTTTGCCTAATTTTCAAATGCTCAAGTTTCTCATTTTCGAAAGGTTTTGTAGTTCATAGTTTTAATTACTTAATGATATAATTCTCCTTTAAAACAATTTGAGATACATAAGCCTTATATGTGAGTAGGTTATTCTTGTTCATAATCAATCTTATTTAAGCAGCCATGATCTAGGAAATGTAATATCATTTTGTCTCATCTTAGCTTCTATGCAGATGGAGGTTTCTACTGGTTTTAATAATACTTTATTAGTCAATACATTTCCCTTTATTAGCGCTGTTGTGGTTTGTTCGATACTTATTCTCATTTTCGAAATCAGTAAAACATTATTCCTTTTACAAACCAAGTACTCATTACTCACGAATGAGGTTTCACACAAAAACTCATATTAATTTATTTAAGTCAAGTCTTTTATCTTTTAAGATCAAGTCTCTTAACTTCTAAAATTAATAGACCATTCTTTTTATCTCTCTTAAGTCGTTATACCTAACTTCCCATAAAGCTAGTATAACTCTTAAGCTTTTAAAACCAAGTATTACTCTTCTTTCAAAAAGGTTTCTTAATTCTCTTGAAATACTTCAAGGTTCTTATTATTCAGGCTTAAGTCAAAAGATTACAACTACGTTCAGTTAACACACGTACGTCTACCGTACTATATATATATTCTTTTAAAATATCATGCTCAAGAGGATAGGAAGGATCACATACCTCGCGACGATTATCGACTATTAGCAAAACGCTCCATGGCTATAACCCGGCTAGCCTCGTCCACCTTTCAAGTAGTACATGCTACTCGCAGAACAATCAACCTATAAGGGTTATACAAGTCTATCAATGCCTAGACTACTCTTGTAGAATATTCTTCTGATGGGATTCCAGTTCAAGTCTATTCTGTAATATCCTTCTATTACAGTTCAATACTCTTCTATGAATCTTATATTCATTTCTATACAACTACAGTATGTAATTTCCAATTACAATAGAAGGATAGGATTATTTACCTCGGTAAGACCAAAATTATCCAAGTTTAATATCGATCCTGAGCAACGTTTAGCTCCTACTCCGGGTGCTACAACTCGCTCCAAACAACCCTTAGAAGTTCTACGAAACTTCTTCCTAATACTTCAACCAACTGTGAAGATTTTCCTTAGGGTTTCGTTTAGTGACTGAAGGGAAGTATAATAGCATTTCTGGGCTTTTAGTATAAGTGTAACCTTGGAATACTACAAGGTATTTGGGCCAAGGTATTTTGGAATAGTAACAATACTTGGAGAGTATTTCTACCAAGAGTGGGTAGTATTTACGAGACAACTAGGCAAGGGGTGCTCTCGCCAAGGCCACTAGGAGGGGAGGTGTACCTCGGCCAGGGCCTCACGAAAAGGGGAGGGGAGGCTAGGGCGAGAACTCAACTCAAAGGGGAGAGGCTTTCAAGACTTAGAACAATTTTGGGATGAAGAAGTCTTCAAGTTTAGGGGGGTATTTATAGGACAACCAAGGGTCAAGATCAAGCCAAGTGGTAGGCAAGTGTAAGGTCAAGATTTGGACAAGTGTTTGTGGGTCCCACTTGCTCATCAACTACACAAAATATCCTACCAACTCCCACTCTCCAAATCGTCCAAAAGACGCCCTCAATTCCACCAATTAGAGGGTGACAAGTGTCGCCCTCTCGTTGGTCCAAAATATTTCGTCTCTCGGAAAAATCCGCAAAAATAATAAATGTCATAGCCGGAATTTTCCCTACGCAAGCTTTGGAAGACGTTTCGTCGGAAAACGATTCTTTTCGTGTGTTATGCACAAAATTTTCGGTCCTTGCCTAATCTTAAGGCTTAAATTTTTCTACGTACGTCCTCCCGTACATACTCTGGAAATACGGGGTATAACATTCTCCCCTCCTTAGAAACATTCGTCCCGAATGTTCCTTCTCAAGACGGATAACGATGAAGTTCTCCTTAACTTAAACAAGTTGCCAATGCCACACATGGCCACAAAATAACACACGCTCCAATACTTAATCCAAGTCTACGAGGAATCACCTCTAACATCACAAAATCTTCCACCCAAAGTCTAAACGATACTCCCTTAAGAAACGATCACTTCTATCTTCTTAACACATGTTCACTTCTTCCCTTACTCGTCGTACCCTTCTCGTACACTCGAACTCTTTCTCATACCTTACCACATTTCTGTTACTGCTTCAATTTCCAAATCTCTGGGTTACTACCTCCAACTTGGTCATCATTACTGGGAACAATCTGGATGGATTTTTTTGATACTTTTCCGAACGTAGCAACATGAAAGACCGGACGCACTGCCTCCCACGTCGGACGACAATGCTAACCATAGGCAACTTGGCCTATTATTCACATGACCTGAAAAGGCCCCAAGTAACTCAGGCTAAGTTTCTCGCTTTCGAATCTCGCCACACTTTCCGGTGGTACCTGAAGACCCTCCAACTCGAACTCAGCCGTCGCCGATTATCCGCACGACTTCGCTGACTCGAGCCGCCAATAACCTCTTACGGATAAGCTTCACCCTATCCATATCTGTCGAGACAAGTATGAACCAACTATCTCAACCTTGCCAACATCGAACCAATCGGCCAAGAACTTATACTTCCGCCCTATAACGCGTCATAATGCGAGAACCGCATACTGAAATGGTAGCCGTAACTCAGGCTCCATCATCGTCATAAGGTGAAAGTAGGCACCTCGTGCAACCTTACAACCTTCCTGATATAATCATCTCGCATAACCCTCTGCCGAGTAAACGGTCCTGACTGAAAGACAAGGTGGGCTGACCTCATCGGCCCGACTACTGGTCGAACGCATCCACGAACTCGTACGATGATTAACTAAACTTGGGCCTAACGCCCTCGTGACCCTACCACCTGGCGGGACCACCACAAACTGACCCCACCACAATACAGGTCGCGGGTTGACCCGCGATTGGTCCTCCACCCGACCCGCTATCGCGCAAAAACTCTTGTTCCCCGATCCGGAACAATCTCACTAATCAAGTCATGAAAACCTAGTGGTCTTCTTAGCTCAACTACCCTATTTCATTTCGTACCACTCAGGGTTTTATCACAAAAACATATCTCACGTGCACTATGCACTCCGATAAGGGTCAAACATAAAAATACCTCTTTTACTCGAGATGGCCTTACCTCTAAGGTCTCTACGTATAAAACTCTAAGGCTCACACTTTCCTTATCCCCCAAATCTTACCTGGTTAACTAACCATGAATTCTAATCACAATTTACACAATGTTATCTGAACATAACACTTAAGATATACTTATCTTATCACACATACAATCTCTAGAGGGCTAAAGATATACCTGTACCTACTGTTTCACTTCCCTTTGTCGTTCTGATTAATCCTGCCCTGTTGGGCGCATAGCTAGGGAAGATGATGAATTAGCCACTGATCCCGAAGGCTGAGTTTCTACATCCGCGCCACCTCTGGTCGGACAATTTCTCGCAAAATGGCCCTGCTGGCCGCAAGCATAACAAGCTGTCGAAGAAGCACGATACTCCCCACAATGACACCTACCACAACGGCCACACCGAGGTGGGGGTGGCCTCCAGCTAACACCGCTTTCCTCTCGAACCATCCGAATCCGGCCGGAACTGACGTATTCGTGAATTAGAAGCCCCGAGCTCGACCAACTCTGCATACTCGAACGCCGAACCGGTGGAGAACCACCGCATCAAGCGAGACGCATAACTAATCTTTGCGAGGCGGTTCGCCTCGAAAGTTACCAAGTACGCTGCTTACGCCTCTTCGCGATCTTGGTTAACCCGTTGATCCCTACGTCTCTCGGCCTGCTGCGCATAAGCCCGTACACAGGCCATGCTCAAGCCTGACTGAAGAGCTACTCTAGTACAACCCTCTCTTAGATAGTCATCAAGACTCGCGATAAATCGGTAGATAATATACTCTCGGTTGCTAAATCCATAGCTAGTAACAGGGTCGTCTCCTTGCAATCTATATTCTCTGTTCCCGGTCGTGGAACTGAAGGTTCAACTAACATGGCCGCAGTAGGAACTGTTGCCGCTACGCTAAACTCTGCTGGGACTGGCGACGTCGCAGAACTCCCCGAATGAAGCACCAACTCAGGTGATGGTTGGGCCTGTGCCCTCGTAACCCTCTCAGATTTACTCAGCCTCGATCGCTTGCTCTTCGGGCCGGGTTGCCTTACGCCGAGGCATACCGGTAAGGGAAAGAAATACGTTAGAGGGGTCCAACTTATAACACAGCTCTAAGGCACGATCTCAGAGTGAGAAGAATGGAAACCAATCCTAAATATCCTATAGCCTCCTGATTATTGGTGTGGTGCACAACACACCGATAATCAAGACTCTACTAGATACGGTCTGTAGACACTTTCCGAGGATTAACTGCTCTGATACCACTTTTGTCACGACCCGAACCCGGGCCCGTGACTGGTGCCTTACCCCGGGCACCCAAGTAGCCATACATCAGAGTAATCAGCGGAATATAAAACAAGACATGAATAAAGTGAAGTGTAAAAGCTTATTCGAAAAAACTTGTCTTCATGCATGTATATATATATCAACTAGAACGATTACATCCTTTACAATTCTGCCCACAACAGCATTACATGCACTTAAGAGTGATATGACAACAATGGCGGGGCGGGCCCCGCCATACCCGAATGTAGCACCTACAACGACAGGGACTATACCACTGATAAGCCTCCTAAGAAACGGAGCTTCCCAAATGCCGAATCGTGACTCGAGAGCTAGGATCAACGATCGTGTACTCTACCGCTGCAGATGAACGCAGCCCCAAGGAGGTCAAGCATAACAGTACCAAGTATGTGAAATCAAAATATCGTAAATGAAATCATAGTAGTCTATATAAAGCAGGAGACATGTATGATAACCAAACTACAGTTCACAATAAATAAGCAGTCATGTCAAGTCAGGGACTCGCGCCCTCAAAGTCATCACTCAATTATAACTATGGGTCTCACGCCCACAACATAAACAAGAGTGAAATAAATATACTATAACTGGTCTTTTCTAGGCCGCTAATGATCGAAGCAAGGCCAATCGCCCATAGTATCATTATGCGTGCCTAATCCTGGACTTCCCGCAGCCCGCATAGGTCACACATAGACCCGCATAGGTCGTATAGACCCGCATCGGGGGTAGCTAACCCCGGTACCCTCCTGGACTCCCGCAGTCCGCATAGTCTCAATAGACCGCATAGTCACACAGACCGCATAGGGCATCCCCCGTATCGGGATAAAACACCCGGAATGATCAATCTTGGAGCATACCGCTGCTACGCATAGTCACATAGACCGCATAGGCCGTATAGACCCGCATCAAGGGTGGCAAGCCCTCGGTATAACAAGTCAAGGGGGTATGTGATATAATAACAGTACAACGGGTTTAAAGTTTAACAACATAAGCACAACAAGAATAACCCCCTTACACAACACCACAAGGTACTAACACACGTAGTATCCTAACATGTTTACTTATCAAATCAACAAGAAAGTATTACAAGGCTATCACAAACCAAAACAATCAAGTTCTTCACACAAGGTACCTTCTACTTTATGTTAACAAGTTCGGGTATTTATCCCCAAAGTACTTCATACATTAACTCTTTAAAAGATCCGTTTCTTTCACAAAAGTCACACAATACCCGTAGTATTAAAAATAGAGTGACTATCTTTTTAAGTAAACCAAAACACTTCCCTTTGTAAAATCAAGTAACCACATTATTTTCCAAACGTTCAAGTTTGCCTAATTTTCAAATGCTCAAGTTTCTCATTTTCGAAAGGTTTTGTAGTTCATAGTTTTAATTACTTAATGATATAATTCTCCTTTAAAACAATTTGAGATACATATGCCTTATATGTGAATAGGTTATTCTTGTTCATAATCAATCTTATTTAAGCAGCCATGATCTAGGAAATGTAATATCATTTTGTCTCATCTTAGCTTCTATGCAGATGGAGGTTTCTACTAGTTTTAATAATACTTTATTAGTCAATACATTTCCCTTTATTAGCGCTGCTGTGGTTTGTTCGATACTTATTCTCATTTCAAATCAAGAAACATTATTCCTTTTACAAACCAAGTACTCATTACTCACGAATGAGGTTTCACACAAAAACTCATATTAATTTATTTAAGTCAAGTCTTTTATCTTTTAAGATCAAGTCTCTTAACTTCTAAAATTAATAGACCATTCTTTTTATCTCTCTTAAGTCGTTATACCTAACTTCCCATAAAGCTAGTATAACTCTTAAGCTTTTAAAACCAAGTATTACTCTTCTTTCAAAAAGGTTTCTTAATTCTATTGAAATACTTCAAGATTCTTATTATTCAGGCTTAAGTCAAAAGACATTGCCGTACAACTACGTTCAGTTAACACACGTACGTCTACCGTACTATATATATATTCTTTTAAAATATCATGCTCAAGAGGATATGAATGATCACATACCTCGCGACGATTATCGTCTATTAGCAAAACGCTCCATGGCTATAACCCGGCTAGCCTCGTCCACCTTTCAAGTAGTACATGCTACTCGCAGATCAATCAACCTATAAGGGTTATACAAGTCTATCAATGCCTAGACTACTCTTGTAGAATATTCTTCTGATGTGATTCCAGTTCAAGTCTATTCTGTAATATCCTTCTATTACAATTCAATACTCTTCTATGAATCTTATATTCATTTCTATACAACTACAGTATGTAATTTCCAATTACAATAGAAGGATATGATTATTTACCTCGGTAAGCCCAAAATTATCCAAGTTTAATGTCGATCCTGAGCAACGTTTAGCTCCTACTCCGGGTGCTCCAACCCGCTCCAAACAACCCTTAGAAGTTCTACGAAACTTCTTCCTAATACTTCAACCAACTGTGAAGATTTTCCTTTGGGTTTCGTTTAGTGACTGAAGGGAAGTATAATAGCATTTCTGGGCTTTTAGTATAAGTGTAACCTTGGAATACTACAAGGTATTTGGGCCAAGGTATTTTGGAATAGTAATAATACTTGGATAGTATTTCTACCAAGGGGGTAGTATTTTACGAGACAACTAGGCAAGGGGGTGCTCTCGCCAAGGCCACTAGGAGGGAGGTGTACTTCGGCCAGGGCCTCACGAAAAGGGGGGAGGCTGGACGAGAACTCAACTCAAGGGGAGTGGGCTTTCAAGACTTAGAACAATTTTGGGATGAAGAAGTCTTCAAGTTTAGGGGGGTATTTATAGGACAACCAAGGGTCAAGATCAAGCCAAGTGGTAGGCAAGTGTAAGGTCAAGATTTGGACAAGTGTTTGTGGGTCCCACTTGCTCATCAACTACACAAAATATCCTACCAACTCCCACTATCCAAATCGTCCAAAAGACGCCCTCAAGTCCACCAATTAGAGGGTGACAAGTGTCGCCCTCTCGTTTGTCCAAAATATTTCGTCTCTCGGAAAAATCCGCAAAAATAATAAATGACATAGCCGGAATTTTCCCTACGCAAGCTTTGGAAGACGTTTCGTCGGAAAACGATTCTTTTCGTATGTTATGCACAAAATTTTCGGTCCTTGCCTAATCTTAAGGCTTAAATTTTTCTACGTACGTCCTCCCGTACATACTCTGGAAATACGGGGTATAACAGCCTTGCGTAGAGGCATAACTGGTATAAAAGAATACGTCAGAGGGAGTCCAACTTACAACACAGCTCTAAGGCACGATCTCAGAGTGAGAAGAATAGAAACCAATCCTAAATATCCTGCAGCCTCCTGATTATAGGTGTGGTGCACAACACGCCGATAATCAAGACTCTACTAGATACGGTCTGTAGACACTTTCTGAGGATTAACTGCTCTGATACCACTTTTGTCACGACCCGACCCCGGGCCCGCGACTGACGCCTTACCCTGGGCACCCTAGTGATAAAACATCAGAGAAAAACCAGCGGAAATAAAATCATAGACATGAAACAAGATATAATACAAGAAACAGACTAACCAAAACGGTCACCTTTCTGCATATATATAAAAACTGAACAGTTATCCTTTACAAGCCCAACTCACAACAGTACTACAAACCTCTAAGAGTTTTTATAACAACTACGATGGGACAGGGCCCCGCCATACCCCTGAATGTACAAGAACCTACAAACTCAGGGAATCATACCAAAAGATAAGCCTCCGGAGAAACGAAGCTTCCCAATACGCAGAACCGTGATCCTAAGAGCGAGGATCAACAACTGGTGTACCTCTACCTGCAGATTTAACGCAGCTTCGGGCGAGGTCGATAACAGTACCAAGTATGTGAAACTGAAAATATTGTAATGACATCATAACAGTTTATATAAAGCAGGAGACATGTATGATAACCAAACTACAGTACACAACATATAAGCAGTCATGTCAAGTCAGAGACTCACGCCCTCAAAGTCATCACTCAAATATAATCATGGGTCTCACGCCCACAATATCAATCATGCCCGTGGAATTCCTTCCTCACTGCCGGCAGTCTATGATATAACAACACCAAGGAGTACACATGAACACCAGGTCCCACCTGTGTCATAAGAACCGTACGGGGCAAGTACGAAGGCATAGCTACGAACCACCGCATCATCAATCGACGGCAAGTACGAAAGCCAACTACCAGATACCTATCGTACCAACAATAATATATAACTGTATCACGAAGCTGACACGAGGCAAGTACGAAGACCGACTACCAGATACCACCTGCGTCACGTGGTCGAAAGCGGGCACGGGCTAACTACCGATACCACCAAAGATCACGAGACTTCGCCACAAAATTGCTATAAAACTAACTCACGGTCGACACGAGGCAAGACGGGCGCCGACTACCGATACCACTGCGCCACGAGTCGACGGGCAAGCACGGCGCTAACTACCACATACCACCAGCATCACGAGACTTCGCCACAAAACTGACCGGGGCAAGTACGAAGGCTAACTACCAGATACCTCCTGCGTCACGCCAATACCATGCCTTCTTTTAAACCAAATCACTTCTCTTTTTAAAGTCAAGTTACCATTTTAAATCCAATAATAAAACCATTCTTTTGTTTGCATAAAGTCGTTATAACTAACTTTCCATAAAGCTATTATAACACTTTATGTTTTAAACCAACCAAGGACAACTACACTCATTTTCGAAATCAAGATAACTTTATTCTTTTTAAGACCAAGTACTCATTACTCACGAATGAGGTTTCACGACTTTTTAACACAATTCAAGTTCTTAACATTTCATATCAAGTCACTTAACTTTAGAATCAAGCCAAGGACATAAAAAGGAAATCAAACTTCTTTAACACACGTGCGTCTACCGCACTATATATTTCACAAATAATCATGCTCAAGAGAAATAGGAAGAATCACATACCTCTTCGGCTTAATCCACAAGCCAAGTCGAGTATGCCGCGCGTAGAATACCCACCCTATAATAAACAAACACGTCTATCAACGTCTAGACTTCTTCGTAGAACATTCTAAGTATCAGGTTTCTTACTCTACGGAAAATTGGGCAGCACCTCCCCTGTAATTACTTACTTCCTACCTTTTTCAAGGCCTGATATCAATAGCCAACATGCCACATTTAAGGCGCAGTAATACAACAATCAAAGGGGATTACACGTCTAACCGGACGTGTAAAATTCTGACAGTCCATTTCTTTTCAACCTTCTATCCACATACCACATACTCAATTATATACTACTACAACATGCAATATCTAATTACAATAGAAGGACAAAGATCATTACCTCGATAAGCCCAAAAATATCCAAAATTTATAAGTCGATCCTTAGCAACGTTTAGCTCCAATTCCTTACGTTCCAACCCGCTCCAAGAAACCCTTAGAAGCTCCTAACCAACCTCTCTTCAAGATTCAACTCTAAAAAGTGAAGAACACTAAGTCTCAAACTATGGCAACTTTTGGCCAAGGTGAGTTTCAAAGGCTAGGGGTGTGAAATCTTTTCCAACTCTTGGGTCACAATCTTCCTAACACCTTAAGGAAGAACACTTAAAATTTTAGGAATTTTTGGACAACTTTAGCTCCTAAAATCAGCCCATGGCCGAGAGCACTACACAAGGGGAGGGAGTATTTTTTTCTAGACTTGGAAACCTCTAAGTGTGGATGAAAACTTGCAATCTTAAGGGGGTATTTATAGGGAAATCAAGGGCTAAGATCAAGGCAAGTGTGTGGTGAAATTGGGGGACAAATGTGTGTGGGTCCCACCCTCCACATGCCACACAAAAGCTTGGGACAAGTGGCTTGCCACTTGGCTAAGCATTTCGGCCAAGGCCACTTGTCCACAAGAGACAGCCAACATGGCCACATGGGGGTGACACGTGTGTCCCCCCTACTCGTCCAAAATATTTCATCTCCCAGAAATATCCATAATGTCCAAAACCTCAAAAATAATGTGGGCCCCGTAAAATCGTAAATTTCTCCCGTGGGCCCCACGTGACCAATTCCGGAAAATAAAATCCATAATTCTCAAATATTCCAAGAAGTCCGAATACCAAATCTGGGAATCCAATTCCCATTAACGAACCTTTTTCCTTCACAAAATCCAGAAAATTTTCCGTCGGAAAATCAAATCTTTCTTCCTTTCCAATCTTTATGTTGTATTCACGTACATACGTCCTCACATATATACCCTGGAACTACGGGGTGTAACAACACCCTTCATACAACATATGCCACCCACGGCCACATAACAATACTCATACTAAAACGTCAACCTGAACTCCAAGTGTCGACGTCGTTCATCTGCATAAAGTTTCTGCTGACTCCGATCTTACTAAAAATCTTTCCTGGATAAGCTTCGCCTTATCCACTGCCCGCTGAATCAAGTCCCAATTATCTGAACCTCGCCTACGTGGAACCAACCAAAAGGCGATTCTACACTTTCTTACTGGTTGTATTCTTTCCATACCTCCAACTTATACTAGCATACTTACATAACCTCCATACTGATTCTGGCCTCCAATCCTTGGAGTCACTCTATTAAACAATATAAGGCCATTTTTGGCTCACACGACCTGGTTCTGGTGGAACGCGTCCACGAACCCGTAAAACATTTAACTAGACTTGGGCCTTGCACCCTCGTGACCCTGTCACGTAGCGGAACTACTACCAACTGATCCCACTCCATTTCAAACTATGAGGCGACCCGTAATAGGTCCTCAACCCGACCCACCGTCGCACTTAAATCTTACTCTTAGTCTGAATAAAATCTTATTGCCCGAGAAGGCCTTATATACCTAAGGTCTCGGCGGTTATCAATATTCTTAGGCTCGCATTTT
The DNA here is from genome assembly GCA_029844215.1 of Przewalskia tangutica. Classification (NCBI taxonomy): domain Eukaryota; kingdom Viridiplantae; phylum Streptophyta; class Magnoliopsida; order Solanales; family Solanaceae; genus Przewalskia; species Przewalskia tangutica. The sequence goes on from CM056727.1 coordinate 77,073,721, forward strand.
CCATGCATCAAGCCTACCTTGTCAGTCCCCCCCGTAAACGGGTACAACAACATCTCATAATACCATAACCATGTTGTCTTGATCACAACCACCATTACTTACTTCATACGGATCTCATCCGTACAATTCTCCTAAGCCTACCATGTAGCTTAATCTATTAACATGGCATTCCATTAAGTTCTTTAACATGACTTCTTTAAGGGTTCACCACCTTATCAGACAGCTCGTCATTTCCCAATTATCTCAAAATAAAACATAAGACCTTGGCGAGAATTCATTAATTGTGTCATACCTTCCCGATATCTATCTAGTCCTTACCAATTCCTGGTAATCTAAAATCATTCTAGGCAACACGCGTCTGACCCTCATACATAACTCCGTATAGTTGTATGTCATAATACCAACTACACTACAATTATTACCAACCTGGATACGCAATCCACATAATCCCTCCTGGGTCACTGCTGCCTTTCTCGTAGCTGCAATCAATATAACTCGTTAGGGAGAGACGACCCTAACAACACAGCTCTATCGCACGATCTCAGAGTGAGAAGAATGGAAACCAATCCTAAATGTCCTGCAGCCTCCTGATTATAGATGTGGTGCACAACACACCGATAATCAAGACTTACTGAGACACGGTCTCAGACACTTTTCGAGGACTAATCGCTCGATACGCTTTGTCACGACCGACCGGGCTCGCGATCGTGCCCTACCTGGGCACCCTTACAGGTATACATCAGAGAATAGTAGCGGAACATACATACATAAACTTAACAAGAAATAAATAATAGGTTAGCCGATAAGGCTACCTTCCCGGATACATATAAATATGTAAAACCAAAAGCAGTTACTTTTTTTTTTACAAAGCGACCCACAAGATATGACTACAGACCTCTAAGAATTTCTGACATAACAACTGTGACGGGACAGGGCCCCGCCATACCCCTGAATGTACATAAACCTACAACCTCAGGGAGCCGTACCAAAAGACAAAGCCTCCGGAGAAATGGAGCTTCACAAGAACTGAGCAGTGATCCTAAAAGCGCGGATCAGCAAGCTATGTACCTCAACCTGCGGCATGAACGCAACCCCCCGAAAGAGGTCAGTACGAAATATGTACCAAGTATGTGAAATTGAAATAACTGTAATGAAATCATAACAGTCTATATAAAGCTGGAGACATGTATGATAACCAAAATAACAGTACACTGTGCCTTGCTGAAGTGAAAGTAATGAAAGTCAGTTTTACCTTTTTAAAGACTATTTCAACACATGAACAATAGTCACACCAGGGCTAGGGACACAAGCCCTCAAGTATCCTCACACAGTCTAGTAAGGGTCTCAAGCCCACAAATATCAAACCGTGCCCGTGGAATCCCCCATCACTGCCGACAACCATAAGTATAAAATATAACCATATGACGCTCCCGTGGCATCCTACCTCACTGTCGGCGTACACATATACACTACATATATATATCTCCTGCCCGTGGAATCCTCCATCACTGCCGACAGCCATAAGTGTAACATATAACCATGTGACGCGCCCGTGGCATCCTACCTCACTGTCGGCGTACACACATACAATACATATATATATATATATATATATATATATATATCTCATGCCCGTGGAATCCCTCATCTCGGGTACATGACTTCATGGAGAGCTAATCCATGGGGTAATAATCGTATATAACATTCCCGTGGAATCCCTCATCTCGGGTACATGTCTTCATGGAGAGCTAATCTATGGAGTAATAGTACATAACATGGGCGCATGCCCCGGAATCCCTCATCGTATAAGCATGGCCATGGGGTAATAATCATATATAACATGCCCGTGGAATCTCTCATCTCGAGTACATGTCTTCATGGGGAGCTAGTCCATGGAGTAATAATCGTACATAACATGGTCGCATGCCCCGGAATCCCTCATCATATAAGCATGGCCATGGGGTAATCAAATAAATCCGGGAATCTAACCCGCCTCCTGGTCACATGCCCCGGAATCCCACATCGTATAAGCATGTCCAAGGATCAATCATAATGGAAGTATACCCGTGGAATCCCACATCACCATCAGTACGTCCAAGTAAACTTACAACAAGACAGCCGGCCCTCCAACTGAGAGTCACGGCAGCGTAAACATATAATACTTTCACTCAAGGCTATCACAAGCAAGCATATGCAAGTTCATTAAATCTTTAGACTTTCATTTTATATACTCAAGGCACTTTTCGTTTCACATAAAAATCCGGGAATTTAACCCAAAGTACTACATACTTCCATTCTTTTCAAAAGACTCATTTTCATATAAAATCCCAAGATATTAACACCCATAGTATCAAGGTTTGTTTACATTTCACATAAGTCACTACACTTTTAGAAATACATTTCTCGGCTTCTAAAACAAGTGACCCTTACTTTAAAACTTAAGCAAGTGATACCTTAAATCAAATTGCCCTTCCTTATTTCAAGTAATTTCCTTGTTTACATTACTAGAGAAAACCATCCCCTTAACCTTCCATAAAGTTATTATAACCAACTTTCCATAAAGCCGTTATACTAACTTTATGCCTTAGACTAATTCATTCTTTTTATAACCAAGAGACTTATACTTTCAAAATACTTCAAGTCTCTTAACTTTGGAAATCAAGTTTCTTACTTAGAAATCAAGTCTCTTATCTCTTAGGATGTCAAGAAATCAATACTTTCCAAATCAAGTATTCTATACTTTTAAATCAAGTCCCATAACTTGAAAAACAAAGTCTCTTAACCTTTTAAGAATTCAAGGTTCATAGTCTTAAAACATCATAACGTAAACTCTTTAAATTAAGAAACATATACTTTTGTGCGTTGTGAATAAGTTATACTTGTTTATAACGATCTTATTAAAGCAGCCATGATCTAGAAAATGTAATACAATTTTGTCTTATCTTAGCTTCTATGCAGATGGAGGATTGTACTCATTTTAATTTAATCGATTGTCGATACATTTTCTTTTATTAACGCTGCAATGGATTGTTCTATACTTATTCTCATTCGTGCAGTAAATTAACAAAGTCAACTCGACTCCAAATACTTTCTAACGACTCTTACCAACATCCCCCATAAGACTTGGTAAGAACTTAGGATATCTTAGACATAATCTTTACGTAGAGTAAATCAACATACATACATCTTAACTTCTAAGAGTAGAAGGAAACATGAAATAATACCACATGTGTATTCCATACGTAGAATCATGCCAAAAGAAGGAAGAGGTTCACATACCTCGCGACGATTATCGACAAGTAGCAAAATGATCCAAAGTACTTCAACCTTGATAGCTACTCCATCCTTAAGTAGAATACGCTACATGTAGTACTTCAACCTATATTATTCATAACATGTCTATCAACTCCTTACTTTAACGTAGAATCATACTAAGTGCAAAGTCACTAAATTCTATGGAAAATCGGAGAACACTTCCTTTGTTTCTACATACTTTTCCACCTTTTTCAAGGCCCGAAAATCAATAACCAAATGCCACATTTAAGGACCAACAATTAAGCAAATACAAAGGGGATTACACGCCTAATACGACGTGTAAAATTCTGCCCCACAATCAATATAAAACTGTCCAATAATTTCAAGCCCTATTCGGCTACAATGTCACAATAGTTATCAATTTCCTTTTAATTCCTTTTTCAATCCAAGTTATTATTCCAACATGTTATATACATAATAACAATTACAACAACTATAACTCCTTTCTTCCTTAACATGCGACGATTGTAACTACCGTCCAAATTAATTACAACATTAATGGCTAACTTGTCCATTTTCGATTTTAACATGTCGACATGATCCAAATCTTTTCAAACTTCATTATATATACCACATGCTCATTTCTTAACTACTATAACATGTAATCTTCAATTACATTAAGAAGATGGAGATTTTACCTCAATAAGCCCTAAAAATGTCCAGGCGTAAAAGTCGATCCTTAGCAACTTTTAGCTCCTCTTCTTATGTTCCAATCCGCTCCAAACACTCCTTAGAAGCTCATGAAGAACTCCTCTTCAAGTTCCATCTTCAAAGTTGAAGAACACCTTAGAGTTTCGCCTTGCGACTAACGTAAAAACGTCGTTTTTCCGAGATCTTTCTATTGAGATATCCTTACAATACCCCTAGGAACCTTGGGTTAAAGTCTTGTGAATAATGAACCACAAATGAAAATTTTCTCCTTCCTTTTTATCTCAAACCCGAGAGCAAATGTTTCAAGAACTCTAGTTCTTGAAATATTTTCTAAGTGTGGGAAGCTTATCTTGCTACTAGGATGATTATATAAAACATTGGAGGCTCTATATTATAACACTTGTTAGGGTTGGATGGAAGAGATCAAGCCAAGTGGCCCTTGGACTTAGTCAACAATATCAAGCTCTTTACTTAGCAATACTTGGTCATCTTAACATTGTCCAAATGACCATTATACCCTTGTCAAATTCGAACAAACCCATGTGGGGGAGGGGGGTGACACGTGTCGCCCTCCTATTCGTCCATAAAATTTTGTAACCCTCGTGGGCCCCACAAAATGTAAAATTTCTCGGGTGAGCCCTACGTGACCAAATCTGTAAAAAAATAAATTTCCATAATGTTAATAAATTCCATACTCTTCAAATAAGGCATTTTGAGAATCCAATTCTCATCAACGAACATTTTTCCTTTCCGACGTTCGGAAGATTTTCCGTCGAAAAAACAATTCTTCCTTTCGTACCAATTTTCAAGTCTTGCGTTCTCGCGTCTATTCTCTTATTCATGTCCTGTTACGGGGTGTAACACTTTCACTAGCCAATTCTACCACATTAATCATATATATAACCACCCCATTACTGCATATATACATGTCTAAAATAGCCCGTAAAACTGCCACAAAACTGCGCCAAAATATTTCAAAATTCTAGGCCATTTCGACAATTTCACAATATTACAACAAGTAGTCATTTCCCATTTCCTTTTCCAATTCCTTTTCAATCCAAGTTGTTATTCAAACATGTTATATAGTCGCAACCAGTTTTAACAACTATAATCACTTCTTTATATAACATACGACGACTAAAACTAACAATTAAATTGAATTACAATCTTATGGCTAAACATGCTAGTTTCAGATTTAGGCTTCCATAATTCCATAAAACTTATCAATCTTCATAATATATATCACATGATCACTTCTAACTTATCATAACATGGAATCTTCAATCACAATAGTAAGACGAAGATTTATACCTCAATAAGCCCAAATCCAATCCAAGATTTAAAGTCGATCCTTAGCAACTTTAGCTCCTCTTCTTGAAATTCCAATCCACTCCAAGAAACCCTTAGAAGCTTGTGAAGAACTCCTCTTCAAGTTCCAACTTCAAAGTGGAAGAACACCTTAGGTTTTCATCTTGCGACTAACGTAAAAATGTAGTTTTTCCGGAATTTTTGTGTTGGGTTATCCTTAGAATACCTCTAGGGATCTTAGGTTTGAATATTGGGATTTATCATCAACTTTTGAAGAATTTTATTGCTCAAAGTGAGCTCAAAACCGAGAGCTCCCTTATGCTAGCACAAAGTTCTTGATATTTTCTAAGTATGGGATTTGTCTTGCTACTAGTATAGTTATATAAGGCATCCAAGGGCTAACATTAATACATATGGGTGGCTAGGATCTTAGTCAATAGTCAATAATGTCAAGCTCTCTTCTTGGTCTTCTTAGATCAAGACTTTCAACCAAGCCATGTGGAGGTTGACACGTGTCGCCCTCCTATTGGTCTAAAATATTCCTTTTCCCGAAATTTCCATAATTCGTCAAAATATCGAAAACCTCGTGGGCCCCACAAAACGTAACATTTCCCGGGTGGGCCCCACGTAACCAAATCCGTAAATAGATTTCCACAATCTCAAATAACAATTCTGGGAACCCAATTCTTACTAACAAACATTTTTCCTTCCCGAGGTTCGGAAGATTTTTCCTTAAGAATAACAAATCTTCCTTTCGTTCAAATATTTAAGTCCTGTGTTCTCGCGCCTATTCTCGTATACATGTCCTGGAATTACGGGGTGTAACAATTAGGGACTTGAACCCAAAAGTACTAGGTACATCTACCGTACATTCATTTTATAAAAATAGTCATATCATGTATCATTAAAGACTTGAACCCAAAAGTATTATGTACGTCCACCGTACATTCATTTTATATAAAGCATTTGAACCTTAATGAAATAAAGTAGAATAACTTTCATTTAGAAAAACTCAAGGCACTAACCCTTGTAACATCAATGCACTTATCAAGGCACTTATACTTTTCAAATACAGACTCTTTCATATCATGTATAATAAAGGGTTCAATGGAATTACGTACGTCCGCCGTACGTATAATCTAAATTTGTCTCGCTACTCTGGCTAACATTATGGAAACATTTGCATGGTGATAACCGATCCGAATTTCCAAATTAATTCATTTTATGAGCCGTTAGTAGGTTATATTTATATAATGATCTTATCTAATCAACTGTGAACTAGAAAATGTAAAACGAACTGGTTATATCTTAGTTTCTATGCAGATGGAAGTTTAATCATTTCAATAATTGATTGTCGATATCTTTTTCATTTAACGCTGCAATGACTTGTTTTAATACGCTGCATTGGCTTGTTTTAATACGTTTACAAAAAAATAGTCTCAACGCTGAATACTTATTAGTGCTGTAACTTAGCAAGATCAACTCGACTCCAATACTTACTAAAAATTCTTACCAACATATCCCATAAGACTTGGTAAGGACTTAGGAATAATTTAGACATTGTCTTTAGCATAGAATCAATAACATGAATACTCCTTAACTTCTAAGAGTAGAATAACCATTGAAACAATACCACAGTTATGGTTCATACGTAGAGTAGAATAACCATTGAAACAATACCACAGTTATGATTCATACGTAGAACATGCCAAAAGAAAGAAGGAAGGGGTTCACATACCTTATTGACGACTAACAAACATGATAAGTAGAATACGTCTCAATGTACTTCAACCTATAATGACAACAACATGTCTATCAACTTCATGATATTAGTATACACTTATACCACATAATGAATCTCCTTTCTTATAAAAATTTGGGCAGCACTTCCCCTATTTATACGTACTTTTCCACCTTTCAATAAGACCAATTTCATCAATAACGAAGCACCAATTAAGGACACAACCAAACAGTTAACCAAGGTGATTCATACACCTATTTCTCACGTAAATCAGTCTCTTATTCCACGTTAAAACAGTCCACAATCCAACAATAACAAGGGTAAAATGTGAGGCCTTTTAACACCCTTCTACACCCTTATTTCTTTAGGACTTTCATTAGAAATTACTATACTTAAACATGCATAATGGTGGCTGAATTTTCAGCATTCTAACGCCACAAAACAGTCCCTAAAACTGCACACAATATCCAACTGTTTTATACAAGTCTCGGCCAAACAACCACAACCAAAACCCTTTTTCCACTATTCCTTATACTCCAATCCAAGTTCCAATACTTTAATATAATAGTATCAACTTGTAATAACCATATTTCCTTAATTTTAACATGCAAGTAGTGACGTTAATAACAACAATAATAACCAACGAATCAAATGCCAAAACTGCCTCATTTTCGGCCAACCAACCAAACTACCACAAGCACTTCTTATTCTCTATTTTTCTTAACACAAGTTCATCTATTAACTATAACAACATGTAATATCCAATTACTTCAAGAGGAAGAAGGAATCTTACCTAATGTTTTACCCAAAACAGTCCACAAGATTCTCGGCCATAGCTTCACTTCCACACCACTTCTTCAAGCTCCAAAAACACCCATGTAACCTCTACAAGCTTGTAACCATCTTCCTTTCTTGTTTTGCTTTCAAAAAGTTCATCTCAAGCTTAAGGTTTATAGGGCAGATTTCGGCCAAACAACCAACCCACTGTTTTGGAATGTTAATCTTGGCTTAGAACTTAGTTAAGGAGCTAAATCTTGGAAAATAACTTAGTCTTGCTCTTCATTTGGCCATGGATTTCGAAACTTGCAAGCAAGGAAAAAGAGAGAAAAGTGTTTGGAAGATAAGAGATATTATGTAATGAAGTTCAAGTCTTGCAAGACTTATCTATTTACACAACTTATAAGACAAGTGGGGGAGGGACACATGTCACCCTCTAATTGGTCCATAATTTCCTCTTCATAATATATCTTCCACACTTGGCCAAAATATCTAATTTTTCGAAGGGCCCCACAAAATTGTGAAATTTCCAGTGGGCCCCATAATATCAATGACAAGACTTCATAATACAATACTAAGTTCATAAATTCATATTAGGGAATCTAACTCCGAGTTAATAAATTTCCGTCTTCACATTTTTACAAAAATTTTCCATATAGAAATGTAAATATACTTTCCTTCCAACCTTCCAACCTTCCAATCTTATTTCCTTACTTACGTTCTCACTTATGTTCCATGGAACTACGGGGTGTAACATTCTTCCCCCTTTAGAAACATTCGTCCTCGAATGTTCATCAAAGGTCTCAAGCTATACAAATTTTGGCATAGTCTCTTTTAACTATACATATGAACCTATACTCAGTAAACACAAGGATGTCTCACATGGCCACAATATAACACAATCTCATTCTACTTCTGATAGTCCTTAACACATTATACTTCCTTTGTAATCAAAGTCACATTCATAAGGTCCTATTGCAGTTCCTTAAAATCGATAATACCAATTTCCAATCGGCTCAACAATCATCAACGACAATCAAAAGTGGTTTATACTCAAACCAAGGAATCACAACCAACTATACAACAATTTTACCAACCTGTTTACAAAGCCCATATATTCCCCTTCTGGGCCGCTGTCGCTTTCTCATAGCTGCAACCACAATAATGCGTTAGGAAGGAACTACCATAACAACATAGCTCTATCGCACGATCTTAGAGTAAGAAGAATAGAAATCAATCCTAAATGTATTGTAGCCTTCTGTTTATGGGTGTGGTGCACAACACACTGATAACCAAGACTCTACTGCACACAGTCTGTAGACATTCCGAAGACTAACTGCTCTGATACCACTTTTGTCATGTATTATTAGAAACTTGAACCCAAAAGTACTAGGTACGTCCACCGTACATTCATTTTATAAAAAGAGTCATATCATGTATCATTAGGGACTTGAACCCAAAAGTACTATGTACGTCCACCGTACATTCATTTTATATAAAGCATTTGACCCTTAATGAAATAAAATAGAATAACTTTCATTTAGAAAAACTCAAGGCACTAACCCTTGTAACAACAAGGCACTTATCAATAAACTTATACTTTTCAAATCCAGACTCTTTCATATCATGTATAATAAAGGGTTCAATGGAATTACGTACGTCCGCCGTACGTATAATCTAATTTTGTCTCGCTACTCTAGCTAACATTATGGAAACATTTTCATGGTGATAACCGATCCGAATTGCCAAATTAATTCATTTTATGAGCCGTTAGTAGGTTATATTTATATAATGATCTTATCTAATCAGTTGGTAGTAGTCCCGCTACGTGACAGGGTTACGAGGGTGTAAAGCCCAAGTCTAGTAAATCGTTTTACGGGTTCGTGGACGCATTCCACCAGAACCAGGTTGTGAGAGCCGGAAATAGCCTTATATTGTTTAAATTAGTAACTCCAAAGATTGAAGGCCAGCTTTATTATGGAAGTAATGTATGTATGCTAGTATAAGTTTGGGAGTACGGAAAGAGTACGACCAGTAAGAAAGAGAGCAACCAAGTGTAAAGGAATAGAGCCTAAATCCATGATGACCTTTCGAGGTAACTATACCCGTGAGTGATGGGTGGTAGCTGAGCAGGTATATAATAATTGCCCGGTGACGATACAATGGTTGGAACCTAGCAGAGCTATTATGACAGACTTTGAGGACATTATGGGTACGTGCTAGTTGGCCTCTTGTTATGCCAACGTTGACTGCAGAGAGAGATTTGTTCGAGTCCAGTTTTCCGGTAAGCCAATTATCGAATGGGAAGGAAGTGAAGTGGTGGTAACTAGTAAATTATCCTTCCTTCTTTGACATCATTGTGTTTAATAAGTCTGTGTGACTTGTTCATTTGAGTTGAATTGAGGCAGAAGGTAAGTAGTACTTGAATTTGAAGGAGTTTTAAATGTTAAGTACCCTTGGGGGTACTTGGAATTGGTCTGGTGTGGCGGTCAGGACCACGACCTTCTGGATAAGTTCAGGAAAGCGCGCAAGCAAGAATAAGATAAGTACGAAATGCTCGCGAAGACATCGTTGGTAGGTTTTGAAAATCTATATGATTATAAGGTGGCGCTTGATGATTAAGCTTTTGTAAGAGAGATAAGTTCTCTCCCCCACGTAAAAGGATAGTTTTATGTATTATGGGGTTATGTGTACCCATGTTGTTAGACGAAGGATAGAGATCGTAAGGTCTTGATGATCGCTACGCCATAGGTTACAGTTTTAGATAACCGTGGAAAAAGTATTGTGTTGGGGTAATTGAGAAAGACGTTAGGAAATGGTCGAGGAAGTGTCGTAAGGATATATATGCAGGTAGTACGCATGTATGAAACTGTACGATTATGAATCAAGGAAGAAATACTTTTGCTAATAATAAGCATAAGGAAGGGTTATGACCAGAATGATAAAAGAGAATACAACTGTGGTTATGTAAGTTGCACGAGATATGATTACCCCAGACTAGTGTAAAGACCATTAGTAAATGATGGGCAGTAAGAACACCTCGAGGAAAGATGGTAACATCTATACTGACGAGAAAGATAGTAAGAAAATACAAAGGGGTAAGGGACCCCAAGACAACTTGAAATAACTTATAAAGGAAAGGCGAGTAGACACTCGAACGATAAGAAATCTGGGCAAGTCATTGGATTATGTAATACCGTGAATTGAGGTTGAACACCTGATTATAAGGTCTATGAGCCGAGAGAGAATAATAGGATTGATACTTGACGAGATCAAGGAAACCTCCCCCCCTAAATTGTGATTGACAGTAAGTCTTAGCCATGAGGCAAGCAAATGAATCAAATCTAAGTTGGTGACCAAGTTTGGTTGTGATAGAGAAAGGGAAACAGGAACCATAATTGAGATTAAGGATACCCGAATATTTCGCATGTATGAGAAAGGCTTCCAGTTATTGGAAGATAAGTTGACCACGACTACAGTTCTAACCCCTCCTGAGAGACTAGAGGGTTAGGTTACTATCGCGACACTTAGGGTGTTGGGTTAGGTTGTGTGCTGACGCAACACGATAAGGTTAGAGCCTATGATTCCCGGCGGTTACCGGAGCATGAAAGGAATTACGCTACTCACGATTTAGAGTTGGCGCAGTTAATCATGCCTTGAAGATTTGGAGGCATGACTTATATAGACTTCATGTAGATATTTGTGCAGACCACCAGAGCCTCCGGTATATCTTCATACGGAGGCAGTTGAATTTGCGACAGAGACGGTGGTTAGATTTACTCAAGGATTGTGATATTGATATCCTATACCATTCGGGGAAAGCCAAGACAGTTACAGATTCTCTTAGTCGTGGATCTATGGGTAGTCTGTCAGATGGGCAGCCATATAGACAGGACGTGGTCCGTGAGATTCATCAGCTACCGCGCCGAGGGGTTTGATTATTTGTTTCCTAGGTGAATGAAGTTTGGATCCGAGAGGTTGCCGAGTCTTCCTTCGTCGAAAAGGTGAAGAGGCGACAATATAAGGATTCAGTTTTAGTATGTGATCGAGATACAGCTCTCTGAGAAGAGAAGGGCCTGTTTGAGTAGCACCGGATGGGGTGTTGTGATATAAGGGTAGATTGTGTGTACCCGGTGCTGCAGGACTTGTCAGCAGGTTTTAGGAGAGGAGCACAGTGCTTATTGCTCTAATTTTTCGGGGTTGACTAAGTTGTGTCGTGACCTCAAATGTATGTATTGGTAAGATGGCCTGAAAAGGGACGTAGCAGAGTTGTTGCTTAATGTCCGAATTAGTAGCAGGTCAAGGTTGAACACCAGAAGCCCAGTGGGCTATTACAGGAAATTTGGATCCCGACTTAAATATGGGAGGTGATTAATATGGATCTTGTTACAGGGTGGCATCGTACTCAGAGGAAGTGCGACTCCCTGGGGGTCATAGTAAACAGGCTGACGAAACCAGCCGTGTACTTCCGGTTAGGACCACTTACTCGGCTGAGGATTATGCTAGCTTATATAGCAGGGAGATTGTGAGGCTGCACGAGGTTCCTACATTTATGATGTCAGACAGATGAGCTCGGTTTACGGTTAACTTCTGGAGGTTTTCCAGAGGGGGTTAGGGACACAGGTGAGTCTCAGTGTGGCATTTCACCCTCAGACCGACAGACAGGCAGAGCGTACTATCCAGTCACTTGAGGATAGGTTGCGGGCCGGTGCATTGATTTCAGAGTTAGCTGGAAGAATTAATTCCCTCTTGTTGAGTTTGCGTATAACAAAAGCTACCATTCTTGCATTCAAATGACGCCATATGAGGTTTTGTATGGGCGGAAGTGTAGGTCGTCGATTGGTTGGTTCGACGTGGGCGAGGTACAGTTAGTTGGCCCAGACTTGATTCGGCAGGCTGTGGATAAGGTGAAGCTTATCCAGGAAAGATTATTAGTCAGCTCAGAGTCGATATAAGCTTTATGCAGTTAACCGACGTCGACACTTGGAGTTCAGGTTGACGTTCTGGTATAAGTATGGTTATGTGGCCACGTGTGGCATTATTGGTATGTAGGGGTTGTAAAAGGAGACTATGTCGCTATCCATAAGATTGACCCCAAAAGAACATTCGGGGACGAATATTTCTAAGGGGGGAAGAATGTTACACCCCGTAAATTGCAGGACATGTTTATAAGAACGTACGTAAGAACTAAAAAATGTTAAGATTTGAGAATAGTAAAAATTTATCGGAATTTTGGAATTTGTCGGAAAACGAAATATTGCGACGAATGGGAGGGCGACAGCAGTCACCCCTTTTAGTGGTCTTGGACGAAATGGTCATGGATAGAATGGTCATTTGACCAATTTTAAGATGATCAAGTCTTGCAAGACTTAAGCTTGATATTGTTGACTTAGTCAAGGCCACTTGGCTTGATCCTTGTGAAATGCATCCAAGCCACCCATTTATTTTAATCTTGACCCTCCTTTATGTTATTTTTTTTTTCCGGGTAAATGAAAATATTATTACTAAAAAAGAAACTGGGAACTACAATCACTCATTGAGGGTTCTCAATCCTCAATGTAACACAAAACAAGAAATGAATGAGGGATGGGGCGTTCACTCAGAGGTGACGTTACAAGAGGGGATTAAGTCATAAATACTCTTCCACTTCTCAAACTTGCTGCTTGTCTTTGTTCATAATAACATCAACCGGGAGATGAACCCGTTTCTTTGGAAATCGGGGGGGTAATGAAATGCTTCTCCAATCTTCATACTTGCAACTTTACCACTTTTTCTTTGGAAATTCTTTCTTGGAGTTACCTCATGCCATCCATCCTCATCTCCCTGCCTTGACACCGGAGCACCTCTAAAAGCATCCGGAATCAAAGGTGTATTAGGTACCCCCTTAGTCCTCACATCCATGTCCACTACATTGTTCAATGATCCACCGACTGGTAGTCGAACAAAGAGGGGGTTGGTTTGAAGTGAGCGTGTAGGTTCATTAACACCAACCATTTCCGGATCTATTCCTTTGTCCGAAACAACCATTGGCTCATGAGTGCTCATTGTCTCCATAGGCGTTACATGTTCCTCCAATTTCTTACACTTGGAATGATTATGCCCGAATACTTTGCAATGAAAACAAAAATCGGGATAATTCTCATATTCCACCTTTTGAACATACTTGATATTGCTTGGTAATTTAACATTAAATTCCGTGACCGGCTCCTTGCTAACATTGACTTCAATTAATACCCGTGCATAATTCATTTTGGACCTCTCCTTCGTGAATTGGTCCGTATACAAGGGCTTCCCCACACGTGAGGCGATCTTACTTAACCCGAATGCGCTCCATACCGACAAAGTAACATCACGAAGCACCACCCAAACCGGGATGTTCATGAAAAGATCATCTGTGAGCAAAGTGTCCTTATCAACTGATTTTAACATCAAATTTTTCCCAAAAGTTGTATAAGGGCCACCATGAAATACCGTGATGCGATCTTGTTCAGTCATAAATAGAAAAATAGTCCATCGACGTCCGTATGGGATGATTATACACTTAACTCCCCATTTTTTAACAATAGAATTTAATGTCTCACGTCCCGGGAAAGGACCCGTGAAGCACCCAATAAGACAATAACCCCAAGTTTCAACAAAAGGAACCTCATCATTAGCGTCCAATTTCACATCATCCCCTTCTTGTTCGACAAATTGTAGTTTAAGTCCTCTTGATTCTAGACGAGAACTTGTAAAGATTCCCGCATAAGATTTCTTTGTTGGATTAGACTCATTATTTTGTTGTGGTACTCGAGTATCATTTGCACGCTCAGTAGGTGCATTAGTTGCATTCGTGGGGGAAGTAAAGACTTGTGCACTATTGGGAATGGTTGCCATAAATGGCTCATGTCTCTCGGCATTAAATGCTCTATCGATCGAGGCAAAAACAGACTTCCTAGGTGTCTTGGGAAAAAATGACCCTTCGGTTTCCACAATGGTTGATCTTCCAAGGCTCGTTTGAAGAGTAGACCCCTTGGTATTATCAGCATTTGAAATTCCAAGGCTCATGGGGAAAGGGGTTCCATTGAGACCCGCACTGGTCGAATACCCATGTATCGGTCGAAGGTGTGACCTTTCGGGATCCGCCACTCTTGAATGCCTAATGTTTATGGGAAATGATGTTCCATTGAATTCTTGGAGTCTTGACTGATGGCTCTTGGACTTCATCCTTGACCCATGGTCATCTACCTGACCCGCCTTCGACCCGAACCCACCCATGTGACCCGTCTTTCCCTCGAGAAGGGGTGACATTTCGGAAACCGCAAAACTTGCATTCCCAAAGATCGTGGGAAATGAAAACCCCTCACCTTCTCCATCCCTTGGCTGATGACTCATGGACTTCAACTCCGACTCGTGACCACCATCCTGTCCCGCCTTCGACCCATACCCACCCATGTGACCCGTCTTCCCCTCTTGAAGGGGTGACGTTTCGGAAACCGCAAAACTTGCATTCTCAATGTTCGTGGGAAATGAAGACCCACCGCCTTCTCCAACCCTTGGCTGATGACTCATGGACTTTAACTCCGACCCGTGACCACCATCCTAACCCGCCATCGACCCGGGACACCTAACTTTGGAAGCAACAACCATTGAATGAGGCGTGCCTTTGGCTTCCGCATCAATTGAATACTGCAAATTACTAACTCTCTTTTGAATAAAAATCCTTTCGGCTTTCGCAACCTTTGTCTGGTGACCCATGGACTTCGCCCTTGACCCATGCCCACCCACCTGACCCGCTGTCAACCCGGGATCATCCACATGACCCGCTTTCTCCTGGGCATCCAAAGTGTTTGCCGGAAAACCCCCTTCGGACTCAGAAACCAAATACCGGTTACCCATGGGTTTCATCCACAACCCATGACCACCATCACGACCCCATTGCAACCCGGGACCATCCTCCATACCCGCTTTCGACCCGGGATCACCCGCAAGACCCGTTTTCCCCTAGTGTCAAGGGTTCCTGCCGGAACACCACCTGAGGTCGCCACCGGAAAGTTGGGAAAGTCTTTGAATTGCATCCTTGACCCATGACCACCATCATGACCCTATTGCAATCCATAACCACCCTCCTGACCTGCTTTCGACCTGGCTTCCCCCGCCTGGCCCGATATCCCCACAATGTTCATAGTTTCTATCGGGACACCACCGGAAGCTGCCACCACCGGATATGTACTCGAAAAATTCATACCTTGAACCATCAAACTAATCTCTTTCTTTCTCTTGGACGTAATCCTTATATTCTTCCTCATGGCAAGAAGGAAGATGACTCACACTAGGACTAAATCCCTTCGATAGTGGCGGAACCAACGAATACACAAAACTATGAAATCTTGGATGTTAAAGAAGATGAAAACCTACCTTTAACAAATCAACTAAAGTGAACATGAAATGAACCCACAAACTTATTCGTAAGATGGGATTGATCAAAGAACAATCTGTATAATTCAGTTGGTGAAAATCATAGAAGAAGGGAGACGTAGAAGAGCAACTAGAGGAAAATGTTGAGAGCATTTTCGCCTAGTGAGAGAAACATCTCTCTAACTCTTTCATTAGCTCTCAGAGGATTTCCTTTATGTTATTTAAACATACTAGTGTAAGACAAGGCTCTACACATAGTCATATTTCAAGAAAAAAATTGAAGAAGCTCAAGGGGAGCTCTCGGCAATGGGTAGGGTTTCAAGAGAAAAAATTTCAATTGTTGTCCAATAATCTCCACACTTTAAACCAAGGTTCCTAAGAGTATTGCAAGGGTATCTCAATAGAAAGATCCCGGAAAAGTGTCATTTTCGTATTAGTCGCAAGGTGAAAACCTAGTCACTTTCCTAGGTTTGGATTGGGAATTAAAGGAAAGTTGTTTGTGATCTTCTAAGGGCTTCAAGTGGCGGATTGGAGTTTCAAAGGAGAGGCTCTAAGTTTCTAGGGAGCGACTTCGGATCTTGAAGTTGGATTAAGGCTGTCGAGGTAACAATCTTGTTCTCTTAAGTGTTATAAGATTACATATTGTTATAGCCTTACATTTTGACTAGCATGAAGTATTTGTATTAATATTGATAAGTGTTTTGGATATTTGAAGCCTAAAATCCGAAATGACATGTTGAGCCATTTGAAATTGAAATACAATTTGGTCGATAACTAGAGTCGTCGCATGTTATCTACTTGAAGATTATAGTTATTATAATCGATTGCGGATTTATAACGTGTTATACTAAACAACTTGGATTGAAAAGGAATTGGAAAAGACCATGTATTGTTGTCCCTCAAATTGCCGAATGTGACTTTGTCTTTTGGACTAGTTTGATATCTATTGTGGGGCGGAATTTTACACGTCTTGTAGGCGTGTAATCCCCTATTGTTAACTACATTGTTGAGCCTTAAATGTGGCGTGTTTGGTTATTGAATTCGGGCCTTGAAAAAGGTGAAAAAGTATGTAGAAACAAAGGAAGTGATGTCCGATTTTCCGTAGAATTTAGTGACTTTGCACTTAGAATATTCTACGTTGAAGCTAGAGGTTAATAAACATATTATGGTCATTATAGGTTGACATACTACGTACGGCATATTGGACTTGGCAAGTGGATTGAACCGAAGAGGTATGTGGAACTTTCTTATCTCTTGAGCATGAATAGTTGTAAATATATAGTACGGTAGACGTACGAAATTTTGACAATCTAGTCCATTTGATACCCTTGGCTTATTTTAAGAATGTCCAAGTTGGTTGAGTTAGGGAATTAACTCACTTGTTTAAAATATTAAGAATATCTTGGTTTCTAAAAGTTAAGGGACTTGAAGTATTTTAAAAGTATCTGATACTTGTTTCGTTTTAAAAGTATAAGTCCCTTGGATATAAGGAAGAATGTAATTTCCTAAAGTATAAAGTTAGTATAACGACTTTATGGGAAGTAGGTTATAATAGCTTTATGGAAGGTTAATAGAGTGGTTTACTCTAAGTAATGTAAATAATGATAAATGACTTGAAATAATGAAAGACAAATTGATTTGAAGGCATCAATTGCTTAAGGTTTTAAAAGAAAGAAGTCACTTGATTTAGAAGCCTATAAATGTATTTCTAAAAGGTATTGTGACTTGTCTTGAAAAGTAGATATGACTTGATACTACGGTTATTAGTATCTTGGAAGTTTTATATGAAAAATAGTCATTTTAAAAGAGTAGAAGTACGTGGTACTTTGGGGTTAAATCCCCGGATTTTTATAATGACATGTTAGTGTCTTAAGTAAACTAAAATGAGAGTGTATATGAATAAGACTAATAAGAAGTTAGGGGGATTCCTTAACTTGCTTATGTTATGTATGATAAGCCGGTAGCGCTTATGTTATGTTAGGATAAGCCGGTAGCGCTTATGTTATGTATGATAAGCCGGTAGTGCTTATGTTATGTATGATAGCTGGTTGTGCTAGTTTATGTTATTCTTACGGGTTAATGCCCCGGGTTACTACTAATTCCATGGATTTGCTACCCATGATGCGAGTGCGGCGTTTGTACTCATTGCGGGCCCACCGGGCCTAAGCGGGTGAAATAGTCCTGTGCGGGTGAAATAGTCCTATGCGAGGAATACCTCATGCGGGTCCATACGACCTATGCGGCCGGATACAGTCTATACGAGGAAGTTACCTCATGCGGGTACATACGACCCTTGCGGGTGAAATAGTCCCAGGAGTAGGATTGCTTAATGATACTACGGGCGGGTGGCCCTACTTTGATCATGAGCCTCCTATTTTTATGCAGTAAAGTATACTCTTGTTTACTCTCATTGTTAGTAAGGCACAGTGTACTGTTATTTGAGTTAGCTTTATTTTAGACTTATGATTTCACTACAGTACTTTAAGTTTCACATATTTGGTACATGTTGTACTGACCTCCTTCGGGGGGTTGCGTTCATGCCGCAGGTAGAGTATCTGTTCTTGATCCTCACTTTTAGGATCACTGATTCAGCTGTTGAGAAGCTCCATTACTCCGGAGGCTTATCCCTGGTATTGTCAGTTGTTGTACATTCAGGTGTATGGCGGGGCCCTGTCCCGTCACAGTTGTTATTCTTAGAGGTATGTAGTCATATCTTGTGGATTTGGGTTGTAAAGAAAAAAAAGAGTTGTACCGTTTCATTTGTGGATTATGTATATTTTACGGAAGGTGGCCTCATCGGCTAGCCTGTTGTTGTTTAATGTCTACGTATTTTTATGCGTTGTGTATGTTCCGCTGCTATTCTCTGATGTATACCTGAAAGGGGTGCCCAGGTAGGGCACCAGTCGGGGGCCCGGGGTCGGGTCGTGACAAGTTGTGAACTAGAAAATGTAAAATAAACTGGTTATATCTTAGTTTCTATGCAGATGGAAGTCTAATCATTTCAATAATTGATTGTTGAAATTTGATTGTAGAAATTTGCTTCCCCTTAACTTAATTATTTTAGGCTTGCCATACATTGCTTAAGTTACATTAAACAACCTAATAATTTTCACTTGCATAACTATTCACGTGGTTGAGGTATTATTTTCTACCAAATTCCTAATACAAGAAAACTCTATTATTAGCATTCATATAGGAAAAGTTATTTTTTGTACTTTTATTATCACTTGCAAAATTAGACCTTTTACATGCTAGGCCTATTTTAAACATGCATTTTTCTTTAACATAATAATTAACCTAGGTTTGAACAGATAACCGCAAGTTAGCGGATCTTAGAGGGTGTCTAACCCCTTCCCTCTAGATTAATAAAGAACCTTTGCCCAGAATCTCACAGAGTTTTGTAGACCATTTAAATGGAGTTAATGTTGACTTGACTTAGTTAATATTTAGGTGTCCTAATTCACCAGAATAATTAGGTGGCGACTCCGCGAACCCTTTTAGCACTGTTAGCACACCTTTAACACACGTTTTGCACTTTTTTCCTTTTTTTATTTAAAGGCAGGATTCGCTGAATAATGTTGCGGTAAAAAAAGGGCGTGACAGCATGGCGACTCCGCTGGGGATTTCAGGTTCTTAACCATAGAAAATCTAGGATTATTATTTGGCTTCATTTGCTTGCATTTAATTTTTGTGTTTTAAATTATTTTTATTTATAATTGCCTTAAATGCTATTTTTCTTTACCGCTTTCCTTAAACTGTCATTCCGCTCATATTTCCTCTCTTACAAACATTCACACTATCACACACAACACATGAGGTGTCCTTTGCGCACCCGCAAATTTCTTTCTAATACCCAATTTAAGAGAGTCGACATTTTGCGCGGAGCGTCCGGACCATTCGGACCATCCGGTTGCCGCGTAGCCTTCTCACTCGAGTAGTCCGCTCAAGAACCTTGCGTCTAGTAAAGTCAAATCTTAGCAAATTTAGGATAGAGCTATACCACCCTTTATCTTAAGGCATGCATGCATATACCTTTGGTGGGTCGATCCTTGATATCGTCTCCACAGCTAGGAAAACACCAAATCGGTCAACGAGTTTCACAACCCAACGACCAAATCAACATATTATGTGTTGTATGATCATGATAAATAGATCCAAACCAAAAGTGACATGCCAAAGTTGAAAAACGTAAATTCATTTTTTCGCATTTGTATTATGACTCTCATAACATGACTATAATCACAATTTAGTCTTAGGCTTATTGTTGTTATTATTTCAATAAACTTTAGCTTTATTTCCCAACCAAAGCATCTCAATCCAATGTCTTGGACTTATTTATCATAATTTTGCATATTTGGCGTTTAGGTCTACCTCTGGCATAAAGAGGGCTCATACATGTTAGGAATCGCTTTTGATGTGATTTGTGCAATATGTTTGCTATGCGCTTGCAATAATTACATGTTTTACACTAACATGGTTTGCTGCATTTTAAAGGTTTTATTATTTATTCCCCAAAACCAAAGGTCGATCGTATTTGATTAAGAATGGCAGAGCATCAACACTTCACATGATCAAAGGCACGATCCAATGACATGATTTATTCAGGGGCATCAGATCATAATGGTTTGGGACCCGTCTCAGTTCCTATAGACAAAGCAGAGGCCTAAGAAAAGAAAAGCAGTACAGCCATGCGAATCGATCGCCTCCCCAAAACTCACAAGTTTTCTTTGAGCGCAAATTTTCATAATAGCAGAAGCAAAAAATACAGCAACAATCGAAGTTAAAATTCAGCAATAAGGTCAAGCACATCAGCTCGATCAACGTAGTCACACTTCAGCCATGCGGATCACAAACGTAAATGCACAAGCAACAACATCATTGCAACTCATGCGGTTCAGAAACGCAGAAACAACGACATCATCATGATGTCATGCGGTTCACAAACGCATAAACAAAGACATCATTGCAACCCATGCGGTTCACAAACGCACAACGTCCGGACAACGACGTCATTTCAACTCAGGCGGTTCCCAAATTAATGGGTTTTATTTGAGCGCATGTTCTTCACAATTAGCAGAAGCAGAAAATACAGCAACAACCAAAGTTCAAATTTTGAATCCACGCCAACCTTTCTTTTAAGGGCCCAGTGTCATCATAATTCAACTCTGGGAATTTTTTTGAATCCACGCCAGTCTTTCCTTTAAGAGCTCAGTGTCATCATAATTCGACAATGAGACAAATTTTGAATCTACACCAGTCTTACCTTTAAGAGCCTAGTGTTATCATAATTCGACACTAGGACAAATTTTAAATTTGTGTCAGCCCTCTAGCGCCACAGGAACTCAATGTCATCATAATTCGACACTAGAACAAATTTTTGAATCGGCGTTTGCCTATGTAATTCTTAATTTTCATTCTAATTTCGATGATCGAGACAAAATTGGCTATAAGTCAACGTCTTTGTCTTAAAACTCTTTCATCATCTCCAGTCAAAGAAGGACAAGTTGTTGACACCCAATTTTGACCCTCTCTTCCAATCATTTACCTATAAAATTAAACTAATTTTAAACACCGCAAAATAATTCTTATAAACACATACATATTTTAATAATGACGTTGTATTTATATAGAGAATTAAGAACTCCTTAAATATCATAATACTCAAAACAATTTTATAAATACTCTTTACAATTTATGTCACGACCCGACCCCGGGCCCGCGACTGGTGCCCTACCTGGGCACCCCTCCAGGTATACATCAGAGAATAGCAGCGGAACATACATAACTCAAAAAAAAATACTTAGACATCAACAGGCTAACCGATAAGGCCACCTTCCGTAACACATACATAATACAAAAATAAAACAGTACATTTTTGCTCTTACAACCCAATCCACAAATGTGACTACAGACCTCTAAGAATAACAACTGTGGCGGGACAGGGCCCCGCCATACCCGTGAATGAACAACAACCGACAATACTAGGGATCTAAACCAAGGATAAGCCTCCGTAGTAATGGAGCTTCTCAACAGCTGAATCAGTGATCCTAAAAGTGAGGATCAGCAACCTGTATACTCTACCTGCGGCATGAACGCAGCCCCCCGGAGGAGGTCAGTACAACATGTACCAAATATGTGAAACTGAAAGTACTGTAGTGAAATCATAAGTCTTAAAAGAAAGTTGGAGACATGTATGATAACTCAAAAAACCAGTATATTGTGCCTTACTAACAATGAGAGTAAACAAGAGTATACTTTACTGCTTAAAAATAGGAGGCTCATGATCAAAATAGGGTCACTCGCCCATAGTATCATTAAGCGATCCTACTCCTGGGACTATTTCACCCGCATGAGGTAAATTCCTCGCATAGACTGTATCCGCCCGCATAGGTCGTGTGGACCCGCATGAGGTAACTTCCTCGCATAGGAATGGTCCGCCCCGCATAGGACTATTTCACCCGCATGAGCCCTACGGACTCGCATGAGGTATTCCTCGCATCATGGGTAGCAAATCCACGGAATATGCAAATGCCACATACCCGGGGAATGACCCCCTAAGAATAACATAACCTAGCACAACCGGCTATCATACATAACATAAGCACTACCGGCTTACCATACATAACATAAGCACCACCGGTTTATCATACATAACACAAGCAAGTTAAGAAATACCCCTAACTTCTTATTAGCCTTATTCATACACACTCTCATTTTAGTTTACTTAAGGCACTAACATGTCATTATAAAAATCCGGGAATCTAACCCAAAGTACTACGTACTTCTACTCTTTTAAAATGACTCTTTTTCATATAAAACTTCCAAGATACTAATAACCGTAGTATCAAGTCATATCTACTTTTTAAGACAAGTCACAATACCTTTTAGAAAATACATTTATAGGCCTCTAAATCAAGTGACTTCTTTCTTTTAAAACCTTAAGCAATTGATGCCTTTAAATCAATTTGTCTTTCATTATTTCAAGTCATTTATCATTATTTACATTACTTAGACTAAACCACTCTTTTAACTTTCCATAAAGCTATTATAACCGACTCCCCATAAAGCCGTTATACTAGCTTTATACCTTAGATACTTACATTCTTCTTTATAACCTAGAGACTTAAACTTTCCAAACAAAACAAGTATCATATACTTTCAAAATACTTTAAGTCTCTTAACTTTAGTAATCAAGTTTCTTAACTTTAGAATAGCTCAAGGAATATATACTTTCCAAATCAAGTATTCTATACCCTTTTCAAGTCAAGAAATCCTTGTCTACCTTATTAGTATAAACCATTCTTTTTACTTTCCATAAGGTTATTAACCCACCTTATGCTTTTGAAACCAAGGCATTTTTATCCTTTAAAAATGAGTGAGTTAATTCTCTAACTCAACCAACTAGAAAAAACAAGTCAAGGATATCAAATGAACTAAATCCATTCAAATCGCGTACGTATACCGTACTATATGTTTACAACTATTCATGCTCAAGAGATAAGAAAGTTCCACATACCTCTTCGGTTCAATCCACTTGCTAAGTACAATATGACGTACGTAGTATGTCAACCTATAATGACCATAATACGTCTATTAACTTCTAGCTTCAACGTAGAATATTCTAAGTGTAAAAGTCACTAAATTCTACGGAAAATCGGACAGCACTTCCTTTGTTTCTACATACTTTTCCACCTTTTTCAAGGCCCAAATACAATAACCAAACGTGTCACATTTAAGGCTCAACAATGTAGTTAACAATAGGGGATTACACGCCTAACAAGACGTGTAAAATTCCGCCCCACACTTGATATCAAACTAGTCTAAAAGACAATGTCATTCTCGGCCAAAGGTGTAACAACATATCAACTTTTCCAATTCCTTTTCAATTCAAGTTTTTCAGTATAACATGTTATAAAGCCGCAATCGATTATCACAACTATAATCTTCAAGTAGATAACATGCGACGATTCTAATTATCGACCAAATTGTATTTCAATTTCAAATGGCTAACAATGTCATTTCGGATCTTAGGCTTCCAATCTCCATAATACTTATCAATCTTTAATACTTATACTTCATGCTAGTTAAAATGTAAGGCTACAACAATATGTAATCTTATAACACTTAAGAGAACAAGATTGTTACCTCGACAGCCTTAATCCAACTTCAAGATCCGAAGTCGCTCCCTAGCAACTTAGAGCCTCTCATTGACACTCCAATCTGCCACTTGAATCCCTTAGAAGATCAAAAACAACTTTCCTTTAATTTCCAATCCAAACCTATGAAAGTGACTTAGGTTTTCACCTTGCGACTAATACGAAAACGCCACTTTTCCGGGATCTTTCTATTGAGATACCCTTACAATACCCTTAGGAACCTTGGTTTAAAGTGTGGAGCTTATTGAACAACAAACGAAATTTTTTCTCCTTTGAAACTCCATGAACCCGAGAGCTCCTCTTTGTTCTTCAAGTTTTTCTTGAAATTTTTCTAAGTGTTAAGAGCCTTGTCTTGCTACTAGTATACATATATAACACTATGGAGGGTCAAGATTTAAACAAATGGGTGGCTTAGATACAATTCAATAAAGCTCAAGCCAAGTGGCCCTTTGACTAAGTCAATAATATCAAGCTCCAAGACTTAGAAAGACTTGGTCATCTTAAATTATGGTCAAATGACCATTTTAGCCATTTCCAATTCGTCCAAGACCTCTAAGGGGGTGACACGTGTCGCCCTCTCATTCGTCGCAATATTTCGTTTTCCGATAATTCCATAATTCCGATAAATTTTTACTCGTCTCAAATCTTAACATTTTTGTGTTCTTACGTACGTTCTTATAAACATATCCTGGAATTCCGGGGTGTAACAATTTAAACCCAAGCTAAAACTAATAAAACACCTAAATTCTACCCAAAATAAATAAAATCGCAGCCCACACTTCCATTTAATAATGGCGCCACATTTATATAGAGCATTAAGCACTCCTTAAATATCATAATACTCAAAACAATTTTATAAATATTCTTTATAATTTAAACTCAAGCTAAAACTAATAAAACACTTAAATTCTACCCAAAATAAACTAAAATCGCAGCCCACACTTCCATTCCCCTGGCCAAAAACCGAAATCACACGAACCCAATCTTATTAAAACTTAAAACACAAACCCGCAACCCATGATGTATTTCCAGTCCATGTATAACCCAAAATAGCCCAAGCCCTTTTGTTTTGCTTCTTTTCCATGTTCCTAACCTAAAATCGTCCAATCCACCGTACACCATCGTCCAACAACATACCCATTACCACTTACCAAAACAAATACCACAAAATCAGTCCCAAATCCTACCATATCACCACCCACATCTCGTATATTTTCCCCCAAATCTTGCCATAACAAGAGCCGTACCAAAACTTACCAAAACAAGCTCCCCAAATCATGTCAAGAATTACCAAATACCGAAATTCAAATCCCCTATTTTGTCTGAAATTAATAAAAAAATTAGCCGAAATTCAGTCCCAAAATCGCGCCAATATCATCAAAAATCAACACCAAATCCTTACCTAAATCAGCACCCAAAAATTCATAAATTACCATAAAACAAATCGTCTCAACGTCAGCCCAGTAACTTACTCTAAACTAACCATAATAACAGGAACCAAATCGAGGCTACATGTCACGACCCGACCCGACGGGCCGCGACTTGGCGCCCTAATTGGACGCCATTACTGACCTGTCATACTTAACCCATTTGATATCAAGATTAATAAAATTCCGGCAGCATAACTCTGCATCTACAACATGTACCCAAATAGACGAGCCGGTCAGGCTGTCCTTACATAAGGGGGTACCTGCCTCCAGAGGAGTCGCAACTAACCAACACAATATAATAAGCAAGCCGACAAGGTTGCCACCAACATAAAGGAATATTCCAGAAATACGAAAGCATGACTAAACAAACACGTCTACACTCCTCATAAATCAACCCACGATCGTCATGCACTCTAGGATTAAAAATGACATACGACGACAGACCCCGCCGTCGTCAAGATATACATAAGTCTGAAATATAAGAGTCTACCAAAGTGATTGGCTCCGGAACAAGGGAGCTCTTTAGCAGCTGGTAGATGTCCTAAAATGGAGGGTCACCTAACCGATCACCTGTACCTGCGGGCATGAACGCAGCCCCCCGAAGAAAGGGGGGTCAGTACGAAATAATGTACTGAGTATGTAAAACATGAATTACTGTAAGGAGGATTGTAACTGGCCAGAAGATAACATGAGACATATATGAAAAATCAGAGATACCAATGCAACTGTACCATATGAAAAGAAAGTCATGCATGTCTAACAATCATCATAATCAAGATCATCTCCGTACATATAACTACCCGGCCCATCCTAGTACTCGGTCCTCATGCTTTATACATATAACTACCCGGCCCATTCTGGGACTCGGTCCTCATACTGCGTACATATAACTACCCGGCCCATTCTGGGACTCGGTCCTCATATTCTGTACATATAGCTACCCGGCCCATTTTGGGACTCGGTCCTCATATTCCGTAAATATAGCTACCCGGCCTATTTTGGGACTCGGTCCTCATATTCCGTAAATATAGCTACCCGGCCCATTTTGGGACTCGGTCCTCATAACACCATCTATATAACATACAATCACAACTTACACAAGTAGAATATCATGAAAAATCATATGCAATACAAATCATCATCTGAGACTCCATGCGATAATCATGTGCATTTCAAATCATCATATAAGACTCAATGGAATAATCATATGCCTTTTTAAATCATCATATAAGACTCAATGGAATAAGTAAAATAAACTATCCTTTAGAAAATCAAGGCACGATCTCATGAATCATTTTAAAACATCTTTTGGAAAGTCAAAACACTTATCATATCATATATCATTTTATTAAAACTAGACTTTGAAGGAATCACGTACGTCCGCTGTACTTTCATTAAAATCATGCCAGAAGAAAGAAGGAAGATTTTCACAACATCATGCCAAAGAAGGAAAGGATAGTCTCACATACCTCTTGGTCGAACTAGCCAACTCACTATTTAGGATATGACTCGTCTAGTAATTCAACCTATAATAATGGTAACACGTTCGTCAATTCTTAGGATTACTAGCGTACTTTATATCGAATGACGACTTCATATTTCTATAAAAATTTGGGCAACATTTCCTCTGTTTATATGCACTTCCACAATTAACCAACAAGCCAATCAGACCAACAACAAGTCATAACTCCAGCGTATATTAAAACAGTTCCATCTACTCGACATATATACCCCAATTATCCATCCTTTCTCTTTACACTTATGGAATGTATTCAAAGTAGCAATCAAGGTGATTAATACACCTATTTATCATGTTCCCTCAAATAATCCAATCTTCTAGCAAATCCGAGAGTCCAAGAATGCAAAATCACCTTTCTATACCTTACTTCCTTTTAGACATGTAGTGGTAATTACCATAACATTTATGCATGTTCATAACTTATATTTTCATCTTCATAATTCTACCAAAACAGTCCCTTAAGATTACAACATAACATGTTCAATAATTTCCATGGAATTTAGGCCAACAACAATAAGAATTCCAATTCTTCTCTTAATTTCTTAATATCTAATTTCTTCTTTTATATTCCAACATTTTCCTTTAATAAATCACAACTTAAATCTCAGGATTTCTTTCAATCTTAACATGCAATTAGTAATGAAATTAACGACACAACACACGAATCCCACGTATGCCAAAACAGTCCAATTTCGGCTCAACTCTCACAATTGTTACATGCATTGTCTAAATTCAAAGTTTCTTTTTAACACAAGTCCGTTACTTCAATTACAACAACATGCAACTTCAATTATATCTTAGGGAAAAGAATTATTACCTTAATTTAAGCCCAAACAGCCCTTATTTCGATCCATGCCCCTTTGTTCGAATACCCATTGTTTTATCAATTTTTCTTGCCCAATTCTTCACTTCTTCAACTCCAATTGAACATGCATGTTTTCTATAATATTAATCCATCATTCTAACATTTCTTCCACAAATTCGTCTCAAAAATCCGAAAATTGAGGCTCAAATCGCGGGCAGCAGTGGCGAAATGTCCACTGTTCTGTTAGTCAAAATTGTAACGTCCATAACTCTCTATTCTGATGTCATATCGACGATAGGTTTATTGCGTTGGAAACTAGACTCGACGAACTTCATATTATGTATTTGAAACACCCAAAAACTCCTAATATACTAGGATATATACCCTTCCAAAGTTGACTAAAAATCTGCCCAGCAGTCCCGATTTTGCCACTGTTTTTGTTCAAGTTTTTGGGCTTCTAATTGTTAGATGGATTACTCTTGAATAGCATAATAACATGACTTCATTTCTTGGCTAAGGGTAGTGTAATTTTCGGATAGGAATTTGAGAGGAAGAGATGAAATTGGTGTTTAATAATGGAGTTGAAATTGGAATGAAAAAAGAGTTTGGGTGTTTTAATTGAAAATCTGAAAATAGTCTTCAAGACTTATACTTTGGCCCTCTTTAATGCCCTTTTTGTTAAAGGCAACCCCAAGTAATAAATCTTAACCCCCATTCAATTAATCTCAACACTCGTTGCCTTAAATTCTTATCGTCGTATCTTACCTACCTTACTAATCCATAACGGAAATCATATATGTATATATGCCACCATTACTAAAGAATTTTCTGGCGTCGCGTTCGTCATTATCAAAAATAAATCTGTATTAGCACGTAAAATATATTTAAATTCGAAAATTGGAATCTTAATCCTTAATGACGTTCTTAATCCTTGTCTTAACTTACGAGGTGTAACATTCTTCTCCCCTTAGAAACATGCGTCCTCGAATGTTCATAACAAGTCTTATGTTCCTAGAGATTTCGGCAGGGTCTCCTTTATAATTGTGTTTATCCATCTATATCCAGCGACTAACAGATGCCACACAAGGCCACAAATAAACACACATTAGTCTAATCTAACTAGTGAAAGTCTCTACTTCTGTCACATTCTTTATCCTCCCCAGGTGATTCCTATATCTAGTTCGCCAGCTGAATGGTTAGAAAAGAACAGTAACATGTTGCATCTAATCCTTATCCTTATCTCACAAGGTAGACATGGTAATCTGATTTAAGCCTTTTGTAGTTCTCATCCTAACTCCTAATTTCTTAAACAGTGCAATAGAACACAACTTAAAACATGGTAGCTTAAACTTCTAGTTTTTTTTTAACTATTCCAGTAAAAAGGAAGATAATATATACATGATTCTCACAGATTTTTATCTACCACATTAGCACACGAGTTTCCTGACAAATGTACAACCTTTCTTTAGAAAATACAAACAGAAGACAAGGAAGGCATCATGCGTCAGAAATATGATAATTACAATTGGAAAGAAGGAAGAGAATCCAGCAACATATCATCACGTTAGCAGGGACACACTTGGTTAGATATACTGGCATGACACATGCTCTCCAAGATTAAATCAACATAATAACTATGTAGCAGTTTATAATATGTCCGCCACTATGTGAATATGATTGAGTTAATTAGGGGCAAAAAGGTTAATACTTCAGCATAGCAAATCCAATCCAATTAGATACAAAAGGTCAGTGTTAATGTTATTCAACAATTTGGTAGAAGTGACATGTCACAGAATTAGCTAAGGGAATGTTTTCTACTGAGATTGACATACCTTTGATAATAGACAAACAGGAAGTCAGGTAATCAATCAATTTAGGGAGACACATAATTTAAAATACAAAGGTAGCCATCTAAATGGAACATGTGAGGCATTCAATATATGTTAAGTGCTTAAGCTAAGTGCCCAAAAGCCTATATTCACTATGTCATTGGGTCAATAACACTGAGACTTAACATGATACTACACGATTCACTTATTTGCTAAACAAGAACGTAAAATTAGATCACCCAGCTAGACCATGAATTAGTAAAGCCGACTCAGAATAGTTTTAAGAAGCAGCACTTAGATAATGTCCATAACTCACAATCATAACACATGTTATCTTTTCTCAATTCTCATCATAAATAATATCATATAACCTCAAACATATCAACAGAAGGATTTAAAAGAATACTCTCATTCCAGAGAAACACGGAACATTGCCTAATGTCATCGTTTATCTTATTCAATGTACATCTTCTTTAAAATGCAGTAGACATGTAAAATAGAGATAATATTCAGCCTTAAGGTCAGAAAGGGCATTAACCAAACCAAATATCAACCTACTTAACTCATTTTCTTCTAGTTTTAAATTATCATATGTATAAGACAAGTTCTGTTAATTAGGACAACTAATCTTGTTCTTAATCAGCGACACCTGTTTTAGGGAGATAATGTTATACCCCGTATTTCCAGAGTATGTACATGAGGGCGTACGTATAAAAGTTTAAGCCTTAAGTAGGAAAGGGTCGAAATTTTGTGCACAACCCCCGAAAAGAATCGTTTTCCGACGAAACGTTTTCCAAACTTTGCGAAGGGAAAATTACGGCTATGTCATTTATTATTTTTGCGGATTTTTCCGAGAGATGAAATATTTTGGACCAACGAGAGGGCGACACTTGGCCCTCAAGTGGACGGCAAAGATAAAGGGGTCTTGGCACGTTTTTTGTGCTAGGACTTTGGTCAAGGGGTTGGTAGGATATTTGTAGATATTTTGTGTAGTTGATGAGCAAGTGGGACCCACAAACACTTGTCCAAATCTTGACCCTACACTTGCCCACCACTTGTCTTGATCTTGGCCATTGGTTGGCCTATAAATACCCCCCCTTTGTTGAAGACTTCTTCATCCAAAAAATAGTTTCTAAGTCTTGAAATCCCCCTCTCCCCCTCCCCCTTTGTGAGCCTCGGCCGAGAGTACCCCCCCATCTCTTAAGTGTTGTCTCGTAAATACACCCCCCCCCCTTGGTAGAAAAGTATTCTCCAAGTATTGTTACTATTCCAAAATACCTTGGCCCAAATACCTTGTAGTATTCCAAGGTTACCCTATACTAAAAGCCCATAAATACTATTATACTTCCCTTCAGTCACAAACGAAACCCTAAGGAAAATCTTCACAGTTGGTTGAAGTATTAAGAAGAAGTTGCGTAGAACTTCTAAGGGTTGTTTGGAGCGGGTTGGAGAACCCGGAGTAGGAGCTAAACGTTGCTCAGGATCGACATTAAATCTTGGATAATTTTGGGCTTATCGAGGTAAATACTCTTGTCCTTATATTGTAATTGGAAATTACATACTGTTGTAGTATAGAAATGAATACAAGATTCATAGAAGATATTTGAACTGTAATAGAAGGATATTACAGAAAAGACTTGAACTGAAATCACATCAGAAGAATATTAAAGTAGAAGATTGAACTATACTTACATAGGACTGTATTTACAGTAGACTTGTGTAGTTTAACTGCAGGGAAGTCTTGCCCGATTTTCCGTAAAATAGAGAACCTACTCCTTAGAATATTCTACAGAGTAGTCTAGACGTTGATAGACGTATATGGCCTTTATAGGTTGAAAGTTCTGCAAGTAGCATGTTCTACTTGAAAGATGGACAAGGCTAGCCGGGTTATAACCGTGGAGCGTTTTGCTAATAGTCGATAATCGTCGTGAGGTATGTGATTCTTCCTATCCTCTTGAGCATGATATTTTAAAAGAATATATATATAGTACGGTAGACGTACGTGTGTTAACTGAACATGGTTTTACTCCGATGTCTTTTGACTTGAGTTTAAATATAAGAATCTTGAAGTATTTCAAAAGAATTAAGAAACCTTTTTGAAAGAAGAGTAATACTTGGTTTTAAAAGCTTAAGAGTTATATTAGCTTTATGGGAAGTTAGGTATAACGACTTAAGAGAGATAAAAAGAATGGTTTATTGATTTTAGAAGTTAAGAGACTTGATCTTAAAATATAAGAGACTTGACTTAATTGATTTAATATGAATTTTGTTAGAAAGTGTGAAACCTCATTCGTGAGTAATGAGTACTTGGTTTGTAAAAGGAATAATGTTTTACTGATTTCGGAAATGAGAATAAGTATCGAACAAACCACAGCAGCGCTAATAAAGGGAAATGTATTGACTAATAAAGTATTATTAAAACCAGTAGAAACCTCCATCTGCATAGAAGCTAAGATGAGACAAAATGATATTACATTTCCTAGATCATGGCTGCTTTAATAAGATTGTTATAAACAAGAATAACCTACTCACACATAAGGCATATGTTTCTCAAATTGTTTTAAAGGAGAATTATGTTATTAAGTGATTAAAACTATGAACTACGAAACCTTTCGAAAATGAGAAACTTGAGCATTTGAAATTAGGCAAACTTGAACGTTTGGAAAATAATGTTGTTACTTGATTTTACAAAGGGAAGTGTTTTGGTCTACTTAAAAAGATAGTCACTCTATTTTTATACTACGGGTATTGTGTGACTTTTGTGAAAGAAACGGATCTTTTAAAGAGTTAATGTATGAAGTACTTTGGGGATAAAATGTAACGACCCGTTCCGGGGCCCGTTACTGGTGCCTTACCCCGGGCACCCTAGTGATACATACATCAGAGAAAATCAGCGGAACATAAAACATGAGTCATTTAACAAAAGATATAATAAATAAACAGGCCAACCAAAACAGTTGCCTTCAGTATATACATGAAACCTGAACAGTTTAATCCTTTTACAACCCTGCCCACAACAAGATTACTGCACTTAAGATATACATGACTATGACGGACAGGGCCCGCCATACCCCGAATGTACAAGAACCTACAACTCGTGGAACACCTACTAAAAGATAAGCCTCCGAGAAACGGAGCTTCAAATGCGCTGAATCGTGATCCTATGAGCGAGGATCCACGGCCGATGTACTCTACTCGCAGATGAACGCAGCCCAAGGAGGTCAAGACAACAGTACCAAGTATGTGAAACTGCATAATATCAGAAATGAAATCATACTAGTCTATATAAAGCGGAGACATGTATGATAACGAAACTACGATTCACAACATAAAACATCATCACTCCAATATAACTATGGGTCTCACGCCCACAACATCAATCGAGTTCGTGACATGGCCGCATGCCGGAATATCGTGACGGCAGACATGTCCATGATGCAACAATAATACCAATGTCCCATGGCCACATGCCCCGAATCGTGATCGGTGTAGACATGTCCATGTGACCTCAACAACAAGACAAAGCAATCCAAATGGAAGCATACCCGCGCGCTACGATCGTGTCGGTATGTCCAAAGGGAAACAATAAGACAACATTCCAAATGGACGATACCCGCGCGCTACGCATCGCGGTAAGATGTCCAAAAGGAAATCACTGGCGATAATCAAAATGGGAACATACCCGCGCTACGATCGTGTCAAGATATCCAAAGCGATTAACCACCAGACCTTAACCAAAATGGAAGCATACCCGCAGCGCCACGATCGTGTCGGTATGTCCAAAGCGATTAACAACAATAATACTATCAACGAACGCATCTGCGGAATTTCTCCGCCACCGCCGCAAGACGTCCAAGTAAGTTCTCAACCAGTCAACCGACCCTCTATCGAGAGACGCGGTAACACATAAACACAACACTTGTACAATAAAGGCTATCATCACAAGTATAGGCAAGTTTCACAACAACAAGCATAGGCAAGTTTCACACAACTCAAAGTACTTTCATTTTATGCCAAAGTCCGGGTTTTTAACCCCAAAGTACTACATACGTTAAGTTCTTTTAAAAGAGATCCATTACTTTTATAAAAGTCACCCGATACCCGTAGTATTAGAATGACCAACCCACCTTCCTTTTCAAAATCAAGTAACAACATTCTTTTCCTAAGTTCCAGTTTTCCTAGTTTCAATTACTCAAGCTTCTCATTTTTCAAATGGTTTCATAGTTCCCAAACTTAATCACTTGATTCCTTTTTAGAACAATTGAGTAACATATGACATATACGTGAGTAGTTTATTCTTGTTTATAACGATCTTATTACAAAGAGCCATGATCTAGAAAATGTAATATCATTTTGTCTCATCTTAGCTTCTATGCGGATGGAGGTTTCTACCGGTTTTAATACAACACATCATTATTCAATACATTTTCCTTTATTAACGCTCGCAGTGGTGCTGCCGATACACATTCCGATTCCCAAATCAAGAAACATTATCCCTTTAAAACCAAGTACTCATTTCTCACGAATGAGGTTTCACACAAACATCCACATTAAAACAAATAAGTTAAGTCTCTTATCTTATAAGATCAAGTCTCTTAACTTCTAACATCAGTAAACCATTTTCACTTACATAAGGTCGTTATAACTAACTTCCCATAAAGCTATTATAACACCCTATGTTTTAAACCAACCAAATCACTTAACACATGTACGTCTACCGTACTACATAGTTCACACATATCATGCTAGAAGAGATAGGAAGAGGTTCACATACCTCGCGACGATTTATCGACAATAAGCAAAATGCTCCAAGTACTACAACGCACTAGCCCTTTCCACTCCTCGAGTAGAATACGCTACTCTTAGTACTTTCACCTGTAAAGGTCAAAACGTCTATTAACCCCAAAACACAAGTTTCTATCTTTCTATAGAAAATTCGGCAAAGACCTCCCGCAACAACAGAAATCTCCTCTCTATCGAGGCCGCCACCAAGCCAACCAGGTGGGTTTACACGCCTACCCTGACGTGTACAATTCTACTCGAATACTACACAAGTCTACCGCAATACGATCCTATGTAAATACTGATTCGATTCATTCTTTATTCTTCAGCTTAAGTCAAAAGACATTGCCGAATACTAAGTAGTTCCATATATAGTATACTTCAACTATATATTCAACCAAACATGTAATTTCCAATTACAAATAGAGGGACAAGATAATTACCTCGATAAGCCCAAAAATTATCCGAGTTTAATGTCGCTCCTGAGCAAGGTTTAGCTCCACTCCGTGCGCTCCAAACCACTCCAAACAACCCTTAGAAGTTCTAACCAACTTCTACTCACATACTTCAACCAACTATGAAGATTTCCTTAGGGTTTCGGTTTGAGACTAAAAAGGACAAAAGGTAGTATTCCGGACTCTACGTAAAGAGGTATCTTTGGAATACTACAAGGTACAAGGCTAAGGTATTTTGGGCATTATAACAATACTAGGGGAGTATTCCTATACCACACAAGGGTATTACACGAAAACAACTAGCTAGTGGGGTACCCACGACCAAGGCACCACAAAGGGAGGAGGCTCTCGCCACAAGGCCACTCAAAGGGGAGGGGAAGGCTTAGGCAGAGCAACAAGAGAGAGGAAGGATTGCAAGACTTAGAACACATTTGGATGATGAAGTCTTCAACAAAGGGAGGGGTATTTATAGCAAAGCCAAAGGCCAACCAATGGCCAAGATCTAGCCAAGTGCTACCCAAGTGTAAGGCCAAGATCAAGCCAAGTGCACCCTAACCCTACTCCACAAATCCTCACAAATATCTACACAAATATCTACCACAACTTGCCCATCCATTCGCCCTACCGCCTTTTTCAGTCCACCAACGAGAGGTGCCAAGTGTTGCCCTCTCGTTGGTCCAAAACGTTCGTCTCTCGTAAAAATTCGCAAAAATACTAAATGACATAGCCGGAATTTTCCCTTCGTACGCTTAGTAAAACGTTTCGTCGAAAAACGACTCTAATCAGGTGTCAGGCACAATAAATATTTCGCCGGGTGCCACATGGAGGTGACACGTGTCGCCCCGATTCGCCTGAATATTTCGTCTTCCAAAATATCCAAAATACCGGAAATCTCAAAACAAAGCGGCTCCACAAAATCAGAATTTCTCCCGTGGGCCCCACGTGACCATTTCCGAAAATAAAATCTCAAAATTCTAATATAATCTATGAAGTCCAAATACCAAATCTGGGAATCCAATTCCCATTAACGAACCTTTTTCTTCACAAATTACCGGAAACTTTTCCGTTGAAAACTCACATCTTTCTTTCTTTTCAAAATTTCTGTCGTACTCTCGTACGTACGTCCCCACATACATACCCTGCAACAACGGGGTATAACATTCTCCCCTCCTTAGAAACATTCGTCCCGAATGTTCCTTCTCAAGTCGAATAACGATAAAGTTCCTCTAACAAGTTGCCAACGCCACAGCTTGGCCACGAAATAACATACGTCCTCTTCTTTCCTTACTCGTCGTGCCCTTCTCGAACGCTTGAACTCTCCCAGTACGTACCATACTTCACCATTACCTGCTCTCAAAATCTGCGAGTCACTACCTCCAAACTTGGTCATCTTACAACCTCAAACTTCCTTAAGGCCATTCCGGCCTTTACGAACCGCTCGTCGAACGCGTCCACGAACTCATACGATGATCATACAAACTTGGGCCTAGCATCCTCGTGACCCTACCACCTGGCGGGACCACCCAGAACTGACCCCACCCCAAACCGGGTTACGGGTTGACCCGCAATGGTCCTCAACCCGACCCCCAACCGCGCCAAACTCTTGTTCCCCGATCCGGAACAATCTTACTAATTCACATCATGAAAGCTACCACTTCCATCTCACAC
This sequence comes from Przewalskia tangutica, assembly GCA_029844215.1. NCBI lineage: Eukaryota > Viridiplantae > Streptophyta > Magnoliopsida > Solanales > Solanaceae > Przewalskia > Przewalskia tangutica. The sequence goes on from CM056727.1 coordinate 77,110,554, forward strand.
TACCCACGGACTTATCACACAAATAAATCCCACGTATACTACTACTCTGATAAGGGTCAAAAATAAATCTTTAACTCAAGACGACCTTACCCCCTACGGTCTCGGGCCGTGACATAGTCTAAGGTTCACACTTACCATGCCCCCATACGTATCCTCCCAACTAAGCATGTTTTCTAACTCATAATTAACACAACGCTATTCGTGACATAGCACATAATAATGAGACCATCATAACAAGCATACCAAAACTCTAGAGGGTTAAGGATATACCGAAGCTACCGCCTCCTCTAATCATAGGCCCACCGCAGGCGCATAGTATAGAAGGTGATGAACCACCACGCATCCCGGCGTCGAGTCGTAACATCCGCGCTTCCCTTGGTCGGAGCCTCGCAAATGGCCCCGCTGGCCGCATGTAAAACAAACTCCCAATCTAGCACGACACTCTCCAAAATGGAGTCTACCACAATGGTCACAACGAGGTAGGGGTGGCTTCACCGTTAACACCCCGCTCGCCAAAATCTGAACCTCGAGCCCCGACCGCCTCAAGACGCGGAGGACCACTGCACTGGGGGTATATAACTAGCTCGCTGAGGCGGTCCGCCTCGAAGCCACCAAAGGACCTCGCCGTCCCGGCCCTCTTCTCGCGATCCAGTCATTCCGTCGACCCTCCGTGCCTCACATCCTAGTGCATGAGCTCGCATGCGGCAATGTCCATGCCCGAAGAGAAACACCCGCACAAGATTCGCCATATAATCATCAAGCGGTGACGTAGCGATGCACCCTATCCTCCATATTCGCAACTAGCGCAGGGACATATCGAGCCAAAGAATCGAACTCGACATTGTACTCCCGACGGCGCGCTCTCCGTCTTAGTAACAAAAATCGTTTACCGCGCCCTCCTCATCCGCGGAGGCAAGAAGTGCGTGAGAAAGCCCCAAAACTCATCCCATCTGCTGGAGGTGCATGCTCTCCCGAAAGCTCCTATGAATCAAACCAATCGACGCGGTATCACGCACCGACGCGAACCAAAGGTCACAAACTCGATCTCAAGCCTTGATCACCCGTGACGATCCGTCAGAATCGCCGGATGAACTCCTGCGCGATCATCCTCGTGCCTCGACCAGTAAAACTCGCGGCTACAACTCGTAAAGTCCCGTAGCCTCAAACTATCTCGCTCGGGGTGAACCATCGTGCATCGAATCGCCGGCCCACTTATCTCATATCCGCCACAACTCGCCAATAATCGCCATCTCCTTGTGACCCATCTCCCGCCTGCATCGGGGACCGAGGCTCGTGCATCAGAGTCTCAGCAGCCATCGCCGCGCTCTAAACTCGCTGTGGCGGCGCCGCGAAACTCGCCGTCAAGCACTGCTCGTCATCGACCGCTCGCGCTCGCATTCTCTCAGATCTCACTAGCGGCACTCTCGCTGCCTTGCCCTTCTCGGGCTCGCTGCTTGCGCGAGGCATAATCGTAAAAACGAGATACGCCGGAGGGTCCAACTTACAACACGGCTCTAAGGCACGATCTCGAATGAGAAGAATGGAAACCAATCCTAAATGTCTCAGCCTCCTCGATTATAGATGTGGTGCACAACACATCGATAATCAAGACTCTACTAGACACGGTTCAGACACTTTCCGAGGATTAATCGCTCGATACCACTTTTGTAACGACTGCCCGGTTCAAGGGCATCGTGCCTTACCCCGCACCCTAGTGATACATACATCGAGAAAATCAGCGAACATAAAACATGAGTCATTTAACAAAAGATATAATAAATAAACAGCCAACCAAAACAGCTTGCCTTCGATATACATGAAACTCGAACAGCTTTAATCCTTTACAACCCCGCCACAACAAGATTACTGCACTTAAGATATACATGACTATGACGGACAGTGGCCCGCCATACCCCGAATGTACAAGAACCTACAACTCAGTGGAACACCTACCAAAAGATAAGCCTCGGAGAAACGGAGCTTCAAATGCGCTGAATCGTGATCCATGGCGAGGATCCACGGCCGATGTACTTACCGCGGATGAACGCACTTCAAGGAGGTCAAGACAACAGTACCAAGTATGTGAAATCGCATAATATCAGAAATGAAATCATACTAGTCTATATAAAGGCGAGACATGTATGATAACGAAACTACTGCTCACAACATAAAATATCATCACTCCAATATAACTATGGGTCTCACGCCCACAACATCAATCGAGTTCGCATTATGGCCGCACGCCTGAATATCGTGACGGTGTAGACATGTCCATGATGCAACAATAATACCAATGTCCCATGGCCACATGCCCCGAATGCAGATCGTGTAGACATGTCCATGTGACTCAACAACAAGACAAAGAATCCAAATGGAAGCATACCCGCAGCGCTACGATCGTGGTCGGTATGTCCAAAGGGAAACAATAAGACAACATTCCAAATGGACGATACCCGCGCGCTACGATCGTGTCGATGTCCAAAAGGAAATCACAAGGCGATAATCAAAATGGAACATACCCGCGCTACGATCGCGGTCGAGATATCCAAAGCGATTAACCACGGACCTTAACCAAAATGGAAGCATACCCGCGCTACGATCGTGGTCGATGTCCAAAGCGATTAACAACAATAATACTATCAGCGAACGCATGCGCGGAATTTCTCCGCCACCGCCAAGACGCCCAAGTAAGTTCTCAACCAGTCAACCGACCCTCTATCGAGAGACGCGGTAACACATAAACACAACACTTGTACAATAAAGGCTATCATCACAAGTATAGGCAAGTTTCACAACAACAAGCATAGGCAAGTTTCACACAACTCAAAGTACTTTCATTTTATGCCAAAGTCCGGGTTTTTAACCCCAAAGTACTACATACGTTAAGTTCTTTTAAAAGAGATCCATTACTTTTATAAAAGTCACCCGATACACGTAGTATTAGAATGACCAACCCACCTTCCTTTTCAAAATCAATTAAAAACATTATTTTCCTAAGTTCCGCTTGCCTAGTTTCAATTACTCAAGCTTCTCATTTTTCAAATGGTTTCATAGTTCCCAAACTTAATCACTTGATTCCTTTTAGAACAATTGAGTAAATATATGACATATCGTGAGTAGTTTATTCTTGTTTATAACGATCTTATTACAAAGACCATGATCTAGAAAATGTAATATCATTTTGTCTCATCTTAGCTTCTATGCAGATGGAGGTTTCTACTGGTTTTAATACAACACATCATTATTCAATACATTTTCCTTTATTAACGCTGCAGTGGTCTGTCGATACACATTCTGATTCCCGAAATCAGTAAAACATTATCCCTTTAAAACCAAGTACTCATTTCTCACGAATGAGGTTTCACACAAACATCCACATTAAAACAAATAAGTTAAGTCTCTTATCTTATAAGATCAAGTCTCTTAACTTCTAACATCAGTAAACCATTTTCACTTACATAAGGTCGTTATAACTAACTTCCCATAAAGCTATTATAACACCCTATGTTTTAAACCAACCAAATCACTTAACACATGTACGTCTACCGTACTACATAGTTCACACATATCATGCTAGAAGAGATAGGAAGAGGTTCACATACCTCGCGACGATTTATCGACAATAAGCAAAATGCTCCAAGTACTACAACCTTGCTAGCCCTTTCCACTCCTCGAGTAGAATACGCTACTCTTAGTACTTTCACCTATAAAGGTCAAAACGTCTATTAACCCCAAAACACAAGTTTCTATCTTTCTATAGAAAATTCGGCAAAGACTCTCCCGCAACAACAGTAAATCTCCTCTCTCTATCGAGGCCGGCTACCAAGCCAACCAGGGGGTTTACACGCCTACCGGACGTGTACAATTCTACTCGAATACTACACAAGTCTACCGCAATACCCCTATGTAAATACGATTCCTGGGTTCTTTATTCTTCAGGCTTAAGTCAAAAGACATTGCCGAATACTAAGTAGTTCCATATATAGTATACTTCAACTATATATTCAACCAAACATGTAATTTCCAATTACAAATAGAGGGACAAGATAATTACCTCGATAAGCCCAAAAATTATCCGAGTTTAATGTCGCTCCTGAGCAAGGTTTAGCTCCACTCCGTGCGCTCCAAACCACTCCAAACAACCCTTAGAAGTTCTAACCAACTTCTACTCACATACTTCAACCAACTATGAAGATTTCCTTAGGGTTTCGGTTTGAGACTAAAAAGGACAAAAGGTAGTATTCCGGACTCTACGTAAAGAGGTATCTTTGGAATACTACAAGGTACAAGGCTAAGGTATTTTGGGCATTATAACAATACTAGGGGAGTATTTCTATACCACAACAAGGGGTATTACACGAAAACAACTAGGCTAGTGGGTACCCCTGCCAAGGCACCACAAAGGGGAGGGGGAGGCTCTCGGCCACAAGGCCACTCAAAGGGGGAGGGGGGAAGGCTTAGGGCGAGAGCAACAAGAAGAGAGGGGAAGGATTGCAAGACTTAGAACACATTTGGATGATGAAGTCTTCAACAAAGGGAGGGGTATTTATAGCAAAGCCAAAGGCCAACCAATGGCCAAGATCTAGCCAAGTGCTACACAAGTGTAAGGCCAAGATCAAGCCAAGTGCACCCTAACCCTACTCCACAAATCCCTCACAAATATCTACACAAATATCTACCACAACTTGCCCATCCATTCGGCCCTAGCCGCCCCTTCAAGTCCACCAACGAGAGGGTGCCAAGTGTTGCCCTCTCGTTGGTCCAAAACATTCCGTCTCTCGGAAAAATTCGCAAAAATACTAAATGACATAGCCGGAATTTTCCCTTCGTAAGCTTAGTAAAACGTTTCGTCGAAAAACGACTCTAATCGGGTGTTGTGCACAATAAATATTTCGGCCAAGGGATTGGACTCATGTACGGTGTAGTGTCTTTTGTTTATGTATATATGGCATCCTTGTCGGCTTTGCCTTTGCACGTACGTTTGTTTTAAAAAAAAAAAGTGAGGTGTTATTTCAGTTCCGCAGCTTACTTGTATTGTTAAGGTAGAAGGGTGCCCAGGTAGGGCACCAGTCACGGGCCCGGGGTTCGGGCTTTGACACTTACCCCGTACGGTTTTATTATGACACAGGTGGGACCTGGTGTTCATGTGTATTCCTTGGTGCTTTTATATCATAGACTGCCGGCAGTGAGGAAGGTATTCCACGGGCATGATTGATATTGTGGGCGTGAGACCCATAGTTATATTTGAGTGATGACTTTGAGGGCGTGAGTCCCTGACTTGACATGACTGCTTATTTATTGTGAACTGTAGTTTGGTTATCATATATGTCTCCTGCTTTATATAGACTACTATGATTTCATTTACTGATTTTCGGGCCACATACTTGGTACCACAGATCGACCTCTTCGGCCGCGTTCATGCCGCGGTAGAGGTACACCCGCCGTCGATCCTCGCTCTTAGGATCACGATCAGTTTTGGGAAGCTCCGCTTCTCCTGAGGCTTATCAGTGGTATAGTCCCCTGTCGTTGTAGGTACTTACATTCAGGGGTATGGCGGGGCCCTGTCCCGCCATTGTTGTTACATCATTCTTAGAGGTCTGTAGTACTGTTGTGGGCAGAGTTTGTAAAAGGGATGTAACTGTTCGGATTCATGTTTATATATATATATGCCGAAAGGCAACTTTCCTCAGAAAACTGTTTTACACTTCATATTATTTCATGTCTTGTTTTATGTTCCGCTGATTACTCTGATGTTGTATCACTAGGGTGCCCGGTAGGCACCACGCCCGGTTCGGTCGTGACAAAAGTGGTATCGAGCGATTAATCCGGAAAGTGTCTACAGAACGTATCTAGTAGAGTCTTCATTATCGGTGTGTTGTGCACCACACCAATAATCAGGAGGCTATAGGATATTTAGGATTGGTTTCCATTCTTCTCACTCTGAGATCGTGCCTTAGAGCTGTGTTATAAGTTGGACCCCTCTAACGTAATTCCTTCCCTTACCAGTTATGCCTCCGCGTAAGGCAACCCGCCTGTATGGGCAAGGCAATGGCGGAGCCGTGAGTAGAGTACGAGGGTTACGAGGCACAGCCCAATCATCACCAGGGTGGTGCTTCATTCGGGAGTTCTCGCGACGCCCTGCAGAGTTTAACACGCAGCAGCTCCATCTGCGCCATGATATATGAGCCTTCGCCCACGACCGGAAAGAAAATATGGATTACGAAGGAATGGACTCGCATTAGCTAGGAGTTAGCAACTGCAGAGTATATTATGTATCGATTTTTCACGTCTTGATGACTATCTAAGAGAGGTTGTGCAAGAGTAGCTCTTGATCGAGCATGGATATTGCCCGCGTACAGGCTTATGCGCAGCACACAGAGGAACGTAGAGATCGACAGATTAACCAAGATCATGAAAAGAGGGCCAGATCGGCAGGGTTCTTTGGTAACTTTCAAGGCAAATCGCCTCAGCAGCAGACTGGATATGCACCTCCGCCACGGCAGAGTGGTCCTCCACAGGGTTCAGGACATTCGGGGTATGCCGGAGTTAGTCAGAACTCGTGGCTTCCGTTCACAGCTATACGTAGGTTCTAGCCAGCCGGATTCAGTGGCTCGGAGAGGAAGGGGTGTTAGCCAGAGGAGGCCACCCCCACCTCGGTGTGGCCGTTGTGGTAAGTGTCATCGTGGGGAGTGTCGTACTTCTTCGACAACTGGTTATTCTAGGCGCCCAACAGAGCAGGTTTGATTAGAACGACAGAGGGGAGTGAAGAAGTAGATACAGGTATATCTTTAACCCTCTAGAGATTAGTATGTGTGATAAGATGGGTATATAATAAGTGTTGTGTTCAGACAGCATGGTGTTAATTATGATTAGAAATCATGGTTAGTTAAAAGGGTAAGATTGGGGATAAGGAAAGTGTGAGCCTTAGAGTTTTATACGTGGAGACCTTAGAGGCAAGACCATCTTGAGTAAAAGATTACATTTATGTTTGACCCTTATCGGAGTGCATAGTACACGTGAGATATGTTTGTGTGATAAATCCCTGAGTGGTATGAAATGAAAGAGGGCAGTTGAGCTAAGAAGACCACTAGGTTTTCGTGACTTGATTGTGAGATTGTTCCGGATCGGGGAACAAGAGTTTTGCGCGATAATGGTCGGGTCATGGATCGATTGCGGGTCAACCCGCGGCCTGTAATATGGTGGGGTCAGTTCGAGGTGGTCCCGCCAGGTGGTGGGGTCACGAGGGCGTTAGGCCCAAGTTTAGTTAACCAGTGTACGAGTTCGTGGATGCGTTCGACCAGTAGTCGGGCCGATGAGGTCAGCCCATCTTGTCTTTCGCCAGACCGTTTACTCGGCAAAGGTTATGCGAGATATTATATCAGGAAGGTTGTAAGGTTGCACGAGGTGCCTACTTTCACCTTATGACAGATGGAGCCTGTGTTACGCTTATTTCGTTTTTGAAGTTTTACCAGCAGGTTAGGAACTCAGTGAGTCTCAAGATCGCATTCGCCTCGGGCCGTGTTTGGATTTCGTGGTAGTTGTGAGGATTGTTGTCTCTGTTGAGGAGTGTTTAATAGCTACCATATCAGTATTCGGATATCGCCTTATGACGCCTTGTAGGGGCGGAAGTATAAGTTGCGGGTCGATTGGTTCGATGTTGGCAAGGTTCAGATAGCTGGTTCATTCTTATTTCAGCAGGATGTGGATAGGGTGAAGCCTATCCAGGAGATGTTATCGGCAGCTCAGAGTCAACAGAAGTCGTGCGGATAATCGGCGACGACGCTTGGAGTTCAGGTTGACGGTGGGTCTTCTTGAAGGTACTACCCCGGCAAGGGTGTGACGAGTTTTGGAAAACAGAGGAAACTTAGCCCGAGGTACTTTTGGGCATTTTCAGATTATTTGTAGAATAGGCCAGGTTGCCTATAAGTTAGCATTGCCGTCCGACGTAGGAGGCAGTACGTTCGGTCTTTCATGTTGTTATGTTCGGAAAAGTATCGGAGATCCATCCAGATTGTTCCCAGTAATGATGATCAAGTTGGAGGTAGTAACCCATATATTTTGGAAACAGAAGCAGTAGCAGAAATGTGGTAAGTTATGAGAAAGAGTTCAAATGTACGAAGTGCACGAGTAGGGAAGAATCGAGCATGTGTTACGAACATAGATGTCATCATTTCTTTTGTAAAGTGAAGGTGCGGGCGGAGTATATTTTAGACCTCGAGGGAGCTTTTGTGATGGAGGTGATTCCTCGTGGACTTGGATGTAAGTATTTGCGCGTGTTGTATTGTGGCCAGGTGTGGCATGATTGTTTTCGTAAGTATAGCAGTGAAGACTATACTGGCGCATGTATGTTTTGAGACTTAGAAGGAACATTCGGGACGAATGTTTCTAAGGAGGGGAGAATGTTATACCCCGTATTTTCAGAGTATGTACATGAGGGCGTACGTATAAAAGTTTAAGCCTTAAGTAGGCAAGGGTCGAAATTTTGTGCACAACCCCCGAAAAGAATCGTTTTCCGACGAAACGTTTTCCAAACTTTGCGAAGGGAAAATTACGGCTATGTCATTTATTATTTTTGCGGATTTTTCCGAGAGATGAAATATTTTGGACCAACGAGAGGGCGACACTTGGCCCTCAAGTGGACGGCAAAGCTAAAAGGGTCTTGGCACATTTTTTGTGCTAGGACTTTGGTCAAGGGGTTGGTAGGATATTTGTAGATATTTTGTGTAGTTGATGAGAAAGTGGGACCCACAAACACTTGTCCAAATCTTGACCCTACACATGCCCACCACTTGTCTTGATCTTGGCCTTTGGTTGGCCTATAAATACCCCCCTTTGTTGAAGACTTCTTCATCCACAAAATAGTTTCTAAGTCTTGAAATCCCCCTCTCCCCCTTTGTAAGGTTTTCGTCCAAAGCCTCCCCCCCCCCTCTCTTGAGTGTTGTCTCGTAAATACACCCCCCCCCCTTGGTAGAAAAGTATTCTCCAAGTATTGTTACTATTCCAAAATACCTTGGCCCAAATACCTTGTAGTATTCCAACGTTACCCCTATACTAAATGTTATACCCCGTATTTCCAGAGTATGTACGTAAGGGCGTACGTACAAAAGTTTGAGCCTTAAAGTTAGGCATAGGGACGAAAATTTGTGCACAACCCACTAAAAGAATCGTTTTCCGACGAAACGTTTTACAAAACTTGCGAAGGGAAAATTACGGCTATGTCATTTATTATTTTTGCGGATTTTTCCAAGAGATGTAATATTTTGGACCAACGAGAGGGTGACACTTGTCACCCTCAAGTGGACGGTAACTTGGACGATTTCTTGGGCGTTTTTGTGGCCTTGCACAAGTCAAGGTTAGGTAGGATATTTTTGTGTAGTAGATGGATAAGGACACTTGGGTGAATCCCCACCCTCCACTTGCCCTCCACTTGCCTTCATCTTGGCCATTGGTTGGCCTATAAATACCCCCCTAACTTAAAGGTTTTCTTCATCCACAAACACAATTCTCTAAGTCTCAAAATTCTCCCTCTCCCTTGTAGTGTTTTCGTCCCAACCCTCTCCCCCTCTAGCCTAGTGGCTTCGACCGAGAGCCCCCCCCCCTTGGTAGAAATATTCTCCAAGTATAGTTACTATTCCAAAATACCCTAGCCCAAATCCCTTTTAGTATTTAAAGTAGAAGTTGTGTAGAACTTCTAAGGGCTTCTTGGAGCTATCGGAGCGTGCAAATTAGGAGCTAAACCTTGCTCAGGATCGACATTTAACTTGGATAATTTTGGGCTTATCGAGGTAAATACTCTTGTCCTTCTATTGTAGTTAGATATTACAAATAAGAATAGTTAAGACTTGAGTATAAGATATAGAAGGATATTAAAGAAGAGAATTGAACAGTAATTACATAAAAGGATATTACAGAATAGAATTGAACTGAAATCACATCAGAAGAATAATAAAGAAGATTGAACTGTACTTACATAGGATTGTATTTACAGTAGACTTGTGTAGCTTGGCGGGTAGGGAAGTGCTGCCCAATTTTCCGTAGAATAGAGAACCCTCTGCTTAGAATAGTCTACAGAGTAGTCTAGACATTGATAGACGTATCTGACTATTATAGGTTGATTCTCTGCGCGCGACATATTCGACTTGGCAGGTGGATTTCGCCGAGGAGGTATGTGATTCTTCCTATCCTCTTGAGCATGATATTTTAAAGTACATATATATAGTACGGTAGACGTACGTGTGTTAACTGAACATGGTTTTACTTGACGTCTTTTGACTTGAGTTTAAATAATAAGAAACTTGAAGTATTTCAAAAGAATTATGAATCATTTTTAACAGAAGAGTAATACTTGGTTTTTAAACAAAAAGCATAAGAGCTATACTAGCTTTATGGGAAGTTAGGTATAACAATTTAAGACAGATAAAAGGAATCGTTTACTTATTTGTTTATAAAAGCCTTGTATTGATTTCTGTAAAGTATAGTAAGATTGTTTGATAAGTAGACATGTTATGATGCTATGTGTGTTAGTGTCTTGTAACTTTTGTGTAAAGGGGGTTCCCTTGTTGTGCTTACATTGTTAAACGTTAAGACCACAGATCGTTATTATATCACATACCCTGACTTGTTATACCGAGGGCTCACCCTTGATGCGGTCTATACGGCTATGCGGTATGTATGACTATGCGCGAGTGCGGAGTTCCGTGATTGATCATTCCGGTGTTTTATCCCGACGCGGGATGCCTATGCGATGCGGTGACTACGCGGTCTATGAGACTATGCGATCCGCGAGTCCGGAGGGTTCCGGTTAGCTACCCGATGCGAGGAATACCTCATGCGGTCTCATGTGACCTATGCGGATGCGGAAGTCGAGGATTAGGCACGCATAATGATACTATGGGCGATTGGCCTTGCTTCGATCATTCGCGCCTAGAAAAGACCGATTACATCATATCTATTTTGCTCTTGTTTATGTCAGGCACTATGCGATTAAACCGTTGTATTTGCAAATGGTTTTAAAATACTTTGATTTTACTTCAGTACTTTACAGTTTCACATACTTGGTACTATCGACCTCCTTCGGAGCCGCGTCATGCCGCGGTAAGTGGCAAGCAGTGCTAGATCCGCATCCTTAGGATCTTTGCTTTGGTGTCAGGAGCTCCATCTTCTCCGGAGGCTCGACTTTTGGTATGGTTCTATGTTGTAGATATATGTACATTCAGGGTATGGCGGGGCCCTGTCCCGCCATAGTTGTTTACATTCCTAGGTGCAGAGTCATGTTGTAACGTTGGGATGTAAATCGCTCACTCTTTATATATATATATGCCGAAAGGCGACTTTTCTCAGATAAACTGTGTCTCAATTTACATTTGTTTCATGTCTTGTTTTTATATTCCGCTGATTACTCTGATGTATGTCTACTTGGGTGCCCTGGTAAGGTACCAGTCACGGGCCCCGGAACGGGTCGTGACACTAAAAGCCTAGAAATACTATTATACTTCCCTTCAGTCACAAACGAAACCCTAAGGAAAATCTTCACAGTTGGTTGAAGTATTAAGAAGAAGTTGCGTAGAACTTCTAAGGGTTGTTTGGAGCGGGTTGGAGAACCCGGAGTAGGAGCTAAACGTTGCTCAGGATCGACATTAAATCTTGGATAATTTTGGGCTTATCGAGGTAAATACTCTTGTCCTTATATTGTAATTGGAAATTACATACTGTTGTAGTATAGAAATGAATACAAGATTCATAGAAGAGATTTGAACTGTAATAGAAGGATATTACGTAAAAGACTTGAGTAAATCACATCGTAAGAATATTAAAGTAGAAGATTGAACTGCATTTACATAGATTGTATTTACAGGAGACTTGTGTAGTTTAACGGGTAGGGAAGTGCTGCCCGATTTTCCGTAAAATAGAGAACCTACTGCTTAGAATATTCTACAGAGTAGTCTAGACGTTGATAGACGTATATGGCCTTTATAGGTTGAAAGTTCTGCAAGTAGCATGTTCTACTTGAAAGGTGGACAAGGCTAGCCGTGGAGCGTTTTGCTAATAGTCGATAATCGTCGCGAGGTATGTGATTCTTCCTATCCTCTTGAGCATGATATTTTAAAAGAATATATATATAGTACGGTAGACGACGCGTGTTATACCGTGGTTCGCCGCGGCGTATGGGGCTACGCGGAAGGAGTTAGGACTCAAATCGAAAACTTCCGGGGACTCACGCATGGCCGGAGGCAGGTCGCGCGCCTAAAGTTCCGAGTCCGCAGGAGTTGCTGGCGGCGCCGATCGCAGGGCCGCGCGCGAGGCGGATCTGCGAGAGTTAGTGGAAATTTCTCGACCGCTTTGTTTTAAAAGAGGCCATGGGTGGTGACAAGTGTCCCCATCTGAAATGTTGCATGCCTTATATTGACCAAGTCTCAAGACTTGGTCATCTTTTCATCTTTCATCTCTCTCTCTCTCTAAGCTAAAAGCTCTCCCTTCTCTCTAGAAAATCAAGAGAAACTCCAAGCTTAAGAAAATCAAAAGGGTGTTAAGAAGGAAAGTTAATTGCAAGCTTGTGGAGGTTGTTGTAGTGGTATTCTTGAAAAGGAGGCTAGCAAATTGTTGGAATAATTTTGGCTAAAGCTCCAAAGGTAACATTTCTTCTCTTGTAGCTAGTTATTGGTGTTGCATGTGAAGAATAAGGAATTTGTAGTGGTAAAGAATGCTCTTAGAATCATTTCATGTAAGAAAAATGGTTTGGATATGAAAGACTGGTTAAAGAGATATTATGAGCATGTTGTAGCCTACAAACCACTTTAGAATTGTTAAGTATATTGTTTTACCTATTGGGGCAAAATTTTACACACCTAAGATTGGTTGTGTAATCCCCTTTGAAATATTGGATTGTTGGGCCTTAAATGTGGCGTTTGGTTATTGATTTCGGCCTTGAAAAAGGTGGCAAAGTATGTAGAAACAAAGGAAATGCTGCCCAATTTTCCTTAGGAATTAGTAACTTGAATTTGGAATTTCTACATTGAAATTAGGGGTTAATAAACGTATTATGGTCATTATAGGTTGACATATTACGTGCGGTATTTCGGACTTAGCAAGTGGATTAACCGAAGAGGTATGTGGAACTTTCCTATCTTTTGAGCATGAGTAGTTGTCTCTATGTGTCACGACCCGACCCCGGATCCGTGACCGGTTCCTTGACCCGGGCACCCTTGTGACACAACATCAGAGAAAACCAGCGGAATATAAACTCAAGATAAAACAACCATAATGGTATAAATAGTCTAGCCCAAAATGGCTACCCCAAAAGTACATAAAACCGAACAGCTATATCCTTTAACAACCCAAGTTATGACAAGAATACATGCCTCTAAGAATGAGTAATACTATGACGGGACAGGGCCCCGTCATGCCCCTGAGTGTACAAAATATCAACAACACCAGGGAGAACCATACCAAAAGTCGAGCTTCCGAAGAAATGGAGCTCCTGACACCTGAGTAAAAGATCCTAGGAATGAGGATCTACCACCTGCTTTCCCTTACTCGCGGATTTAACGCAGCGGCAGGAAGGGGTCGACACAACGTACCAAGTATGTAAAACTGGAAAATACTGTAGTAATATCACAAGTCAAAGATAAGTTGGAATCATAGATAAAAATCAATTTCCTTGCACTGTGCCTTACTAACAATGAGAGTAACGAGTATAAAACTTATAGCATAAAAATAGGAGGCTCACGATCAAAACAGGGTACCTCGCCCGTAGTATCGTTAAGCAGTCCTACTCCTGGGACTATTTCACCCGCATGGGTCCTGTGGACCCGCATGAGGTCATCCGCCTCGTCATGGGACTATTTCACCCGCATGGGGCTATTTCACCCGCATGGATCCTGTGGATCCGCATGAGTACCATCGTCGTACTCGCATGGGACTGTTTCACCCGCATGGATCCTGTGGTCCGGATCCGCATGAGTGCAAGCGTCGCACTCGCATCATGGGTAGCAAATCCATGGCATAGATAATAACCCGGGGTTTACCCCGTAATAATACAAATATATAACATAGCTCATCCGGCTATCATACACAACATAAGCACTACCGGCCTATCATACCATACATAAGCACTACCGGCCTATCATATCACAACATAAGCACTACCGGCCTATCATAACATAAGCAAGTTAAGAAATCCCCTAACTTATTATTAACATTATCAATATATCCTCTCATTTTAGTATCCTAAGGCACTAACATGTCTTTTAATAGAAAATCCGGGAATTCAACCCAAGTACCATGTACTTCTAACTTTTAAGAAAAACTCTTTTTATACAAAGATTCCAAGATACTAATCACCATAGTATCAAGTTACAATTTCTTTTCAAAACAAGTCACATTTCCTTTTAGAAATATAATAGGCTTCTAAATCAAGTGACTTCATTTCCTTTAAAACCTTAGGCAACCAATGCCTAAAAATCAATCCACCTTCCATAGTTTCAAATCCTTTACCCGTACTTGTTTTAATTAGAGTAAACCATTCTTTGTGAACCTTTCAAAAACTAATATAACCAACTTCCCATAAAGTCATTATATTAGCGTTATTCCTTTGTCAAATACATTTTCCCTAAATCCAAAGGACTTATACTTTTGAAATGAAACAAGTATCCCATACTTTAAAACAAGTGTAGATTATCAAATCTTGTACGTATACCGTACTACATAGATATAACTATTCATGCTCAAGAGATAGGAAAGCTCTACATACCTCCTTGGTCAATCCACTTGCTAAGTCCAACTACCACAAGTAATATGTCAACCTATAATAACCATAGTGTGTTTATTAACCTCTAATTTCAATGTAGAAATTCCAAATTCAAGTTATCAATTCCTAAGGAAAATTGGGCAGCATTTCCTTTATTTCTACTCACTTTGCCACCTTTTCAAAGGCCGATTTTTCAACATTCAAACGCCTTATTAAGGCCCAACAACCAAACCAACACAAAGGGGATTACACACCTAATCTTGTGTGTGTAAAATTCTGCCCCATAAGTTATAATAGTACACTTAACAATTCTAAGGTGGTTTGTTTTTTTAGGCTACAACATGCTCATAATATTTCTTTAGCCAAATCCTTCATATTCAACCCACATTTCTAGCATGCAATGACTCTAAGAGCATTATTTACCACCATAAGTATTTTCTTCTTAACATGCAACTCTATAAACTAATAATAGAGGAAGAATCATTACCTTAGAGCTTTAGCCAAATTTTATCCAACAATTTGCTAGCCTTTATATCAATAATACCACCACCACCACCTTCACAAGCTAGCCACAAGCTTCCTTCTTATCTTTTAATTTTTCAGATTTTTCTTAAGGCTAGAATCCTCTTGGCCAATATATTGCATGTAAAAATCAGATGGGGGGGGACACTTGTCCCCCACTCAGGCCCTTTCAAAATAAAAATCTGACTTTTCCTAAGTTTTTCCGCCTGATTTCCCGCCGCAGCCTGCTTCCGACGCCGCAACTCCTGCGAACCCTCGGATCTTCCGGCCATGGCGCTGAACTTCAGCGACCCTCAAGATTTTCGCGTCGCGCCCGACTTCCGCGCGCGCCCTACAATCACTGTCTTGGCGCCGCTCGCCCGCCGGCCATGCGCTTAAGACCCCTGACCGCGGTCCAGGCCCGAACCACGGGGTATAACACTATGTAATACGGTAGACGTACAAGATTCGATATCTTTCACTTGTTTTAAAGTATATTGGTACTTGTTTCATTTTAAAAGTATAAGTCCCTTGGATTTAGGGAAAATGTATTTGACAAAGGAATAACGCTAATATAATGACTTTATGGGAAGTTGGTTATATTAGTTTTTGAGAGGTTCACAAAGAAAGGTTTACTCTAATTAAAACAAGTACGGGTAAAGGATTTGAAACTAAGAAAGGTGAATTGATTTTTAGGCATTTGTTGCCTAAAGTTTTAAAGGAAATGAAGTCACTTGATTTAGAAGCTTATTATATTTCTAAAAGGAAATGTGACTTGTTTTGAAAAGAAATTGTAACTTGATACTATGGTGATTAGTATCTTGGAATTTTTGTATAAAAATGAGTTATTTCTTAAAAGGTTAGAAGTACATGGTACTTGGGTTAAATTCCCGGATTTTCTATTAAAAGACATGTTGGTGCGTTAGGTATACTAAAATGAGAGGATATATTAATAATGTTAATAAGAAGTTAGGGGATTTCTTAACTTGCTTATGTTATGATATGATAGGCCGGTAGTACTTATGTTATGATATGATAAGCCGGTAGTGCTTATGTTATGATATGATAGGCCGGTAGTGCTTATGTTATGATATGATAGGCCGGTAGTGCTTATGTTATGATATGATATGTCGGTAGTGCTTATGTTATGTATGATAGCCGGATGAGCTATGTTATATATATATTATTACGGGTAAACCCCGGGTTATTCTTGTTATTTCCTTTGTACATACTGACACGATGGGTGGCCCACGGGTATGCTCCAATAGGATGGTTTACTACTTATGCCATGGATTTGCTACCCATGATGCGAGTGCGGCGTTTGTACTCGTGCGGATCCGGTCCACAGGATCCATGCGGGTGAAATAGTCCCACGCGAGTACGCGATGGTACTCATGCGGTCCACAGGATCCATGCGGGTGAAATAGTCCCACGACGCAGGCGGATGACCTCACGCGGGTCCACAGGACCTATGCGGTGAAATAGTCCTGCGAGTAGGATTGCTTAATGATACTACGGCAGGTACCTGCTTTGATCATGAGCTTCCTATTTTTATGCAGATATATATATACATTTGTTACTCTCATTGTTAGTAAGGCACAGCAAAGTAAACCGATTTTCGTCTATAACTCCAAATTATATTTTGACTTATGATATTATTACTGATTTTCCGCCGCATATTTGGTACATGTTATCGACCTCCGGGGCTGCGTTCATGCCGCAGTTGAGGTTCATAGCTTGCTGATCCGCACTCTTAGGATCACGGTTCGGTTCTCGGAAGGCTCCATTTCTCGGAGGCCTCGTCTTTTGGTACGATTCCCTGAGGTTGTAGACTTTTGTACATTCAGGGGGTATGGAGGGGCCCTGTCCCGTCATAGTGTTATACCTTCTTAGAGGCTTGTAGTCCTGTCATGAATTGGGGTGTAAGGATGTAACTGTTCGTTTTATTATATTTAGAGGTAGACACTTTGGGTTAGCCTGTTTTATATTCTTATATGGTTCTTGTTTGTGAGTTTATTTCCGCTGGTTTTCTCTGATGTTGTATCACAAGGGTGCCCGGAGTAAGGCACCAGTCACGGATCCGAGGTCGGGTCGTGACAGTACGTGTGTTAACTGAACGTGGTTTTACTCCGATGTCTTTTGACTTGAGTTTAAATATAAGAATCTTGAAGTATTTCAAAAGAATTAAGAAACCTTTTTGAAAGAAGAGTAATACTTGGTTTTAAAAGCTTAAGAGTTATACTAGCTTTATGGGAAGCTAGGTATAACGACTTAAGAGAGATAAAATGTAACGCCCCGAACCCGGGCCCGTTACTGGTGCCTTACCCCGGGCACCCTAGTGATACAACATCAGAGAAAACCAGCGGAAAATAAAACACGAGTCATGAAACAAGAGATATAATAAATAAACAGGCCAACCAAAACAGTTGCCTTCGATATACACAAAACCCGAACAGTTATCCTTTACAAACCCCGCCACAACAGCATGCACTCTAAGATTTACAACAACTATGACGGGACAGGGCCCCGCCATACCCCGGAATGTACAAGACCCTACACCTCCGGGAAACATCCCAAATATAAGCCTCCCAAGGAACGGAGCTTTCCAACCCATGAAATGAGATCCTAAGAGCGGGATCCACGATCGATGTACTCTACTGCGGCATGAACGCAGCCCCAAGGAGGTCGAGACAACAGTACCAAGTATGTGAAATCACAACATCAGAAATGAAATCATAATAGCCTAAAAAGGGGAGACATGTATGATAACCAAAATACAAGACGCAACATAAAAGTGTCAAGTCCGTGGACTCACGCCTCAAAGTCACCACTCAAATATAACTATGGGTCTCACGCCCACAACATCCATCATGTTCGCATCATGGCCGCATGCCCCCGGAATACTTCATCGGTGTAGACATGTCCATGATGCAACAATAATAAGGCCGCATGGCCACATGCCCGGAATCTTGATCGGTGTAGACATGCCCATGTAACCTCAATAACAATATATCTTGGGTGGACAACCACGCCGCATGGCCACATGCCCCGGAATCTTGACGGTAGACACGCCCATGTTGCAGGTAATAACCATATATCGGGTAATCAACCCGACGCGTGGCCGCGATACCGAATCGTGACGGCAGACATGTCCATGTGACATCAACAACAAGACAGTAATCAAAATGTAACCATACCCGTGGAATTCTCCATCACTGCCAGCACGTCCTAGTAAGTTCTCAACAAGTCAACCTGCCATCTATCGAGACGCCAGAATACGTAAATACCACATTTGCACAACAAAGGCTATCATCACAAGCATAGGCAAGTTTCACAACAACAAGCATAGGCAAGTTTCACAACAACAGGCATAGGCAAGTTTCACAACAACAAGCATAGGCAAGTTTCACAACAACTCAAAGTACTTTCATTTTATGCCAAAGTCCGGGTTTTAACCCTATAGTACTACGTACGTTAAATTCTTTAAAAGAGATCCATTACTTTTATCAAAGTCACCGATACCCGTAGTATTAGAATGACCAACCCACATTCCTTTTCAAAATCAAGTAACAACATTCTTTTCCTAAGTTCCAGTTTGCCTAGTTTCAATTACTCAAGCTTCTCATTTTCAAATGGTTTCATAGTTCCCAAACTTAATCACTTGATTCCTTTTTAGAACAATTGAGTAATATATGTCTCACGTGAGAGTAGGTTATTCTTGTTTACAACATTCTTATTACAGCAGCCATGATCTAGAAAATGTAATATCATTTTGTCTTATCTTAGTTTCTATGCAGATGGAGGTTTCTACTGGTTTTAATACAATTCATCATTATTCAATACATTTTCCTTTATTAACGCTGCAGTGGTCTGTCGATACACATTCTGATTTCCGAAATCAGTAAAACATTATCCCTTTACATAAAACCAAGTACTCATTACTCACGAATGAGGTTTCACACAAACATTCACATTAAAACAAATAAGTTAAGTCTCTTATCTTATAAGATCAAGTCTCTTAACTTCTAACATCAGTAAACCATTTTCTTTACCTCTCTTAAGACATTATACCTAACTCCCCATAAAGCTAGTATAACTCTTTTTAAAACCTTTAAAACCAAGTGTTACTCTCCCTTCAAAACGATTTATAAATCTTTTGAAATACAAAGAAGTTCTTTATTATAACAAGCCAGTTATAATTCACATCAGTTACCTTTTAAAACCACAAAGTATTTTCTTACCTACATAAAGCTGTTATAACCAACTTCCCATAAAGCCGTTATAACACTTTATGTTTTAAAACAATCAAACACAGTTAACACATGTACGTCTACCGTACTACATAGTTCACACATATCATGCTAGAAGAGATAGGAAGAGGTTCACATACCTCGCGACGAGTATCGACTAATAGCAAAACGCTCCAAGTACCTCAAACCGTCTGCTACACTCTCACCAAGGATCACTCCACACGTAGTACTACAACCTATAGAGGCCACAAAGCGCCTATTATTAATATCTTTAGATCTCAATGTAGAATATTCTACGTAAAATTGCAGACTCTCCCGCATCAGCGTAAATCTACTACTCTATCGAGGCAGGCTACCAAGCGAACAATGGGGGGTTAACACGACTAACCGGACGTGTACAATTCTACTACACAAGAATGCTACAAGTCTCTTGTAATACACCCCATGTAATTACTGATTCGCTTCTTTTTAAATTCAGCTTAAGTCGCAAGACATTGCCGTAAGTATTATTCAGGCTTAAGTCAAAAGACATTGCAGCACAATTATAATGTTCAGTTCTATATATAGTATACTTCAAATATATATTACTACAACATGTAATTTCCAATTACAATAGAAGGACAATAGTGTTTACCTCGATAAGCCCAAAATTATCCAAGTATAAAGTCGATCCTGAGCAACGCTTAGCTCCTACTCAGCGCCCAAACCACCCTTAGAAGTCCTAACCAACTTCTACTTACAACTTCAACAACGGGTGAAGATTTCCTTAGGGATTCGTTGTTTTGGCTAAAGGAAGTATAATCGAATTTTCTGTGCTTTTGTAAAAGTGTAACCGTGGGAATCCTACAAGGTATTTGGCACATGGTATTTGGTCAGAACAACAATCCTAGGAGAGTATTTCTATACCACAACAAGGGGTATTATACGAAACAACTAGGCTAGGGGTACCCTACGCTAACCACTACAAAGGAGGGGGAAGCTCTCGCCAAAGGGGGAGGGGTGTGGGCTAAACTCAAGAGGAGGGAGTAGTTTGAGACTTAGATAGATTGCTCAAGTTTAGGATGAAGAATGTCTTCAACTAGAGGGGTATTTATAGGTCAAGTGAAGGCCAACCAATGGCCAAGATGAAGACAAGTGCATAGCAAGTGTAAGGCCAAGATTTAGCCATGTGCTACCTTATCCATCTACCACAAAATATCCTACCTAACCCTTGACCAAGGGAAAGGCACAAAATCGTCCAAGCTAGCCCAAAGTTGCCGTCCACTCCTTCCAATTGAGGGTGACAAGTGTCGCCCTCTCGTTGGTCCAAAATGTTTCGTCTCTCAAAAATCCGCAAAAATTATAAATGACATAGCGGAAATTCCCTACGAAAGTCGTGGAAAGCGTTTTCGAAAAACGACTCTAACCGGTGTTGTGCACAAAAAGAATTCGCCAAGCCTAAAGAAGTTCGAAAATTTCTACGCACGCCCCCACGCATACTGCGAAATACGGGTATAACATTCTCCCCTCCTTAGAAACATTCGTCCCGAATGTTCCTTCTAAGTCTCAAAACAAACGTGCGTCAGTATAGTCTTCACTACTATACTTACGAAAATAAAACATGCCACACCTGGCCACAAAATAACATGCGCAAGAAACCCAAATCCACGCCAACGAGGAACCACCTCGGTTAGCACAAAAGTCCCCACCAAGGTCTAAAATATACTCCTTCGCACCTACATTTCACAAAAGAAACGATCACACACGCCATTTCTCCCCTATCTCGTCGTACTTCTCGAACACTCGAGCTCTCTAGTATCCGTACCACACTTCCGCCAACGTTGCTTTCCAACCCTTGGAGTTACTACCTCCAAACTTGGTCATCTTACTACCCTCGATTTCCTCTAAGGCCATTCTCGCCTTCACGAATCGATTGGTCGAACATATCTATGAACTCATACGATGGTCATCTAAACTTGGGCCTAGCACCTCGTGACCGCCACCGGGCGGACCACCTGAGCTGACCTTCCTCAAAACGGACGCGGGTTGGCCCGCAACATGGCCCCAACCCGACCCATCAGAGCGCCAACTTCCGCCTCCGACACGGAACACATCATAAGCTACCACTTCCATCTCACACTAACCAGATTTTCAAATCACACTATAGCACAAAGCTATCCGAACATAACACTTAACACATCATTAACATCAATACATACAAGTATCTACAGGTTAAGGATATACCAAACTAGGCGGTTCAAGGACCGCTAAAATCGGAACTTCCACCGCGACCTTACCGTGGCCCGCAATCGCTCAGTAGTCTGGCTATCCTACCGCTACTCGGCCTGACGGTCTCGTCATATGGCCTGTTGGCCGCAAGAATAACAAGCTCCTCGTACTACGACACTCCAAATGCGGTCTACCACATCGACCACACCGAGGTAGGGTGATCGATCCGCCAACACCCTACTCCTCGAACATCCGAAACACGGGAGCCACGACCGCTCGTGAATATCCCGAGGTCCCGGCGTCGCGGGAGGACCACTCTGCAATGGCGGAGGTACATAACTAGTCTGCTTCGAGGCGGTCCGCCTCGAAAGTCGCCAAAATATCCGGCCGTCTTGGCCTTCTTCTCCAAAGCGTCCACCTGCCGACCGCGCCTCGCACCTGCGTACGAGCACGAACGCGGCAATGTCCATGCCCCAAGAGAAACACCCGCACAAGACTCGCCATATAATCATCTAGCCTGGCGTAGCGATGCACCCTATCCTCCATATTCGCAACAAGCGCAGGGACATATCGAGCCAAAGAATTGAACTCGACATTGTACTCCCGACGGCGCCTCTCTGCCTTAGTAACAAAAATTTGTTTACCGCGTTCTCCTCATCTGCGAGGCAAGAAGTGCGTGAGAAAAGCCCCAAAACTCATCCCATGCTGGAGGTGCATGCTCTCCCGAAAGCTCCCACGAATCAAACTAATCGATCTGCGGTATCACGCATGACGCGAACCGGCGTCACAGACTCGGTCTCAAGCCTTGATCACCCGCGTGATCCTTCAGAATCGACGGATGAACTCCTGCGGATCATCCTCGTGCCTCGACCCATAAAACTCGCGGGCTACAACTCGAGAAAGTCCCGTAGCCTCAAACTATTCGCTCTCGGGTGCACCACGCGCCGGCTGAACCGAATCGCCGCGATCCAGCCTCATATCGCCACAACCTCGCCAATAATCGGGCCATCTCTCGCGACCCATCTCCCGCTGCTCGCATGTGGACCTGGAGGCTCGTCTCGACGCTGCGCCTCGCATTCTCTCAGTATCCCACTAGCGCCTCTCGGCCGCTTTGCCCTTCAGGCACCGGTCGCCGCGCGAGGCATAGCGGTAAAATGAAGCACATCGGAGGGTCCAACTTACAACTCACTTCTAAGGCACGATCTCGAATGAGAAGAATAGAAACCAATCCTACATGTCCTATAGCCTCCGATTATAGATGTGGTGCACAACACACCGATAATCAAGACTCTACTAGACACGGTCAGTAGACACTTTCCGAGGACTAATCGCTCGATACCACTTTGTAACGCCCGAACCCGGTTCGCATCGTGCCTTACCGGGCACCCTAGTGATACAACATCGAGAAAACCGGAAAATAAAACACGAGTCATGAAACAAGAGATATAATAAATAAACAGCCAACCAAAGCAGTTGCCTTCGATATACACAAAAACCCGAACAGTTATCCTTTTACAAACCCCGCCACAACAAAGGCTGCACTTAAGATTTACAACAACTATGACGGGACAGGGCCCCGCCATACCCCTGAATGTACAAGAACCTACAACCCAGGGAAACATACCAAATATAAGCCTCCGAAGGAACGGAGCTTTCCAACCCGCTGAAATGAGATCCTAAGAGCGAGGATCCACGGCCGATGTACCTCTACTGCGGATTTAACGCAGCTTCGAAGGAGGTCGATAACAGTACCAAGTATGTGAAATCACAACATCAGTAAATGAAATCATAATAGCCTAAAAAGCAGGAGACATGTATGATAACCAAAATACAGTACGCAACATAAAAGCGATCCAAGTCGTGGACTCACGCCTCAAAGTCACCACTAAATATAACTATGGGTCTCACGCCCACAACATCCATCATGTTCGCATCATGGCGCGTGCCGGAACATCGCGACGGTGTAGACATGTCCATGATGCAACAATAATAAGGCCGCGTGGCCACATGCCGGAATCTTTGCGACGGCAGACATGCCCATGTAACCTCAATAACAATATATCGGGTGGTCAACCCCGCCGCACGGCCACATGCCCCGGAATCAGACGGCAGACACGCCCATGTTGCGATAATGACCATATATCGGTAATCAACCCGCCGCACGGCCGCATGCCGAATATCGCGACGGTAGACATGTCCATGTGACATCAACAACAAGACAAGAATCAAAATGGAAACATACCCGTGGAATTCTCCATCACCGCCAAAGACGCCCAAGTAAGTTCTCGACAAGTCAACCGCCTCTATCGAGACGCAGAATACGTAAATACCACATTTGCACAACAAAGGCTATCATCACAAGCATAGGCAAGTTTCACAACAACAAGCATAGGCAAGTTTCACAACAACAAGCATAGGCAAGTTTCACAACAACAGGCATAGGCAAGTTTCACAACAACAAGCATAGGCAAGTTTCACAACAACTCAAAGTACTTTCATTTTATGCCAAAGTCCGGGTTTTAACCCTATAGTACTACGTACGTTAAATTCTTTAAAAGAGATCCATTACTTTTATCAAAGTCACCCGATACCCGTAGTATTAGAATGACCAACCCACATTCCTTTTCAAAATCAAGTAACAACATTCTTTCCTAAGTTCGGTTTGCCTAGTTTCAATTACTCAAGCTTCTCATTTTCAAATGGTTTCATAGTTCCCAAACTTAATCACTTGATTCCTTTTTAGAACAATTGAGTAATATATGTCTCACGTGAGAGTAGGTTATTCTTGTTTACAACATTCTTATTACAGCAGCCATGATCTAGAAAATGTAATATCATTTTGTCTTATCTTAGTTTCTATGCAGATGGAGGTTTCTACTGGGTTTTAATACAATTCATCATTATTCAATACATTTTCCTTTATTAACGCCGCAGTTGGTGCTGTCGATACACATTCTGATTTCCGAAATCAGTAAAACATTATCCCTTTACATAAAACCAAGTACTCATTACTCACGAATGAGGTTTCACACAAACATTCACATTAAAACAAATAAGTTAAGTCTCTTATCTTATAAGATCAAGTCTCTTAACTTCTAACATCAGTAAACCATTTTCTTTACCTCTCTTAAGACATTATACCTAACTCCCCATAAAGCTAGTATAACTCTTTTTAAAACCTTTAAAACCAAGTGTTACTCTCCCTTCAAAACGATTTATAAATCTTTTGAAATACAGCAAGTTCTTTATTATAATAAGCCAGTTATAATTCACATCAGTTACCTTTTAAAACCACAAAGTATTTTCTTACCTACATAAAGATGTTATAACCAACTTCCCATAAAGCCGTTATAACACTTTATGTTTTTAAAACAATCAAACACAGTTAACACATGTACGTCTACCGTACTACATAGTTCACACATATCATGCTAGAAGAGATAGGAAGAGGTTCACATACCTCGCGACGAGTATCGACTAATAGCAAAACGCTCCAAGTACCTCAAACCGTCTGCTACACTCTCACCAAGCGGATCACTCCACACGTAGTACTACAACCTATAGAGGCCACAAAGCGCTATTAATATCTTTAGATCTCAATGTAGAATATTCTACGTAAAATTGAAGACTCTCCCCGCAACAGCGTAAATCTCCTCCTCTATCGAGGCCGGCTACCAAGCCAACCAGGGGGGGGGGGGGGTTAACACGTCTAACCGGACGTGTACAATTCTACTACACAGTAATGCTACACAAGTCTACTGTAATACAGTCCTATGTAATTACGATTCTCTTGTTTAAATTCAGGCTTAAGTCGCAAGACATTGCCGTAAGTATTATTCAGGCTTAAGTCAAAAGACATTGCCGCACAATTATAATGTTCAGTTCTATATATAGTATACTTCAACTATATATTCCTACAACATGTAATTTCCAATTACAATAGAAGGACAGTAGTGTTTACCTCGATAAGCCCAAAATTATCCAAGTATAAAGTCGATCCTGAGCAACGCTTAGCTCCTACTCCGAGCGCTCCAAACCACCCTTAGAAGTCCTAACCAACTTCTACTTACAACTTCAACAACGGGTGAAGATTTCCTTAGGGTTTCGTTTTTGTGGCTAAAGGAAGTATAATCGTATTTTCTGGGCTTTTGTAAAAGTGTAACCTGGGTATTTATACTAGGTTTTTGGGCCAAGTTATTTGGACATAACAAAAATAATAGAAGAGTATTTCTTTAACACAACAAGGGGTATTATCCGAAAACAAATAGGCTAGGGGGTACCCTACTAACCACTACAAAGGGAGGAAGCTCTCGCCAAAGGGGAGGGTGTGGTGGGCTAAACTCAAGAGGGAGGGAGTAGTTTGAGACTTAGATAGATTGCTCAAGTTTAGGATGAAGAATGTCTTCAACTAGAGGGGTATTTATAGGTCAAGTGAAGGCCAACCAATGGCCAAGATGAAGACAAGTGCATAGCAAGTGTAAGGCCAAGATTTACCCATGTGCTACCTTATCCATCTACCACAAAATATCCTACCTAACCCTTGACCAAGGGAAAGGCACAAAATCGTCCAAGCTAGCCCAAAGTTGCCGTCCACTCCTTCCAATTAGAGGGTGACAAGTGTCGCCCTCTCGTTGGTCCAAAATGTTTCGTCTCTCGAAAAAATCCGCAAAAATTATAAATGACATAGCCGGAAATTCCCCTACGAAAGCTGTGAAAACGTTTCGTTGAAAAACGACTCTAACCGGGTGTTGTGCACAAAAAGAATTCGGCCAAGCCTAAAGAAGTTCGAAAATTTCTACGTACGTCCCCCACGTACATACTCTGGAAATACGGGGTATAACATAAAAAGAATGGTTTATTGATTTTAGAAGTTAAGAGACTTGATCTTAAAAGATAAGAGACTTGACTTAATTGATTTAATATGAATTTTGTTAGAAAGTGTGAAACCTCATTCGTGAGTAATGAGTACTTGGTTTGTAAAAGGAATAATGTTTTACTGATTTCGGAAATGAGAATAAGTATCGAACAAACCACAGCAGCACTAATAAAGGGAAATGTATTGACTAATAAAGTATTATTAAAACCAGTAGAAACCTCCATCTGCATAGAAGCTAAGATGAGACAAAATGATATTACATTTCCTAGATCATGGCTGCTTTGATAAGATTGTTATAAACAAGAATAACCTACTCACACATAAGGCATATGTTTCTCAAATTGTTTTAAAGGAGAATTATGTTATTAAGTGATTAAAACTATGAACTTGGTACCTGTTGTACTGACCTCCTTCGGGGGGGTGCGTTCATGCCGCAGGTAAGGGCAAGCAGGTGCTAGATCCGCATCCTTAAGATCTTTGCTTTGGTGTCAGGAGCTCCATCTTCTCCGGAGGCTCGACTTTTGGTATGGTTCTCCCTGATGTTGTAGATATATGTACATTCAGGGTATGGCGGGGCCCTGTCCCGCCATAGTTGTTTACATTCCTAGAGGTCTGTAGTCATGTTGTAACGTTGGGATGTAACTGGTCACTCTTTATATATATATATGCCGAAAGGCGACTTTTCTCAGATAAACTGTGTCTCAATTTACATTTGTTTCATGTCTTGTTTTTATATTCCGCTGATTACTCTGATGTATGTCTACTTGGGTGCCCTGGTAAGGCACGATCCACGCCCCGAACGGGTCATGACAAAAGTGGTATCGAGCGATTAATCCTCGGAAAGTGTCTCTGCACCGTATCTAGTAGAGTCTTGATTATTGGTGTGTTGTGCACCACACCTATAATCAGGAGGCTATAGGATAATTAGGATTGGTTTCCATTCTTCTCACTCTGAGATCGTGCCTTAGAGCTGTGTTATAAGTTGGACCCCTCTAACGTATTCCTTTTCTGTAACAGTTATGCCTCCACGTAAGGCAACCCGGGCCCAAAAGGGCAAGGCAGCCGAAGGAGTTGCTAGTAGGACACCGAGAGTCACGAGGGCTCAGGCCCAGTCTATACCCGAGACAGCGAGTTCCATGACGCCACGGCCCAGCGAGACCACAAGACTGCGCCTCGATCCCACACCGGAGCGGAGGAGATGGGTTACAGAGAGATGGCCGCCATCGCCGGGATCGTGGCGAACATGAGGATAGCCGGACGCAGCAGCCTGATGGCACCCGTGGTACATCCTAGATCGGACGACTTGAGACTACGGGATTTTACGAGTTGTAGCCCGCGAGTTCTACGGTCGAGGCACGAGGATGATCCGCAGGTTCATCCGCTACCATGAGAGGATCATGCGAGTGATCAAGGCGTCAGAGACCGAGTACGTGATCTTCGGTTCACATAGGCTGCGTGATACCGCAGTCGATTGGTTTGATTCGTGGGAGTTATCCCGGGGAGAGCATGCGCCTCCAGCAGTATGGGACGAGTTCTCTGAGGCATTCCTCACTCACTTCTTGCCTCCGCAGATGAGGAGGGCACGGGCCGATAAGTTTTTGATGCTGAGACAGAGAGGGCGCACCGTTAGGGAGTACAACATTGAGTTCGATTCGTTGGCTCGATATGTCCCTGCGCTAGTAGCAGCATGGAGGACCGAGTGCACCGCTACGTCACTGGGTTAGATGATTATCTGGCAGAGTCTTGCTCAGGTGTGGCTCTTCAGCCGGGCATGGACATTGCCCGCATTCAGGCTCATGCACTTGGGTGCGAGGAGCGTAGAGACCAACGGGTCGACAGATTTCAGCAGCAGAAGAAGGCCAAGACGGCCGGATCTTTTGGTAGCTCTCGGGGTGTACGACCTCAGCAGACGTCTAGATTTGCACCACAACCAGCTCAGAGCACTCCTACATCGTTTTCGGTACATCCAGAGTATTCGGGGGCAGGTCAGGGCCCCAGGACTTCGGACTTCCAGGGTAGCAAGGGTGCTAACCGATCGAGGTCCGCTCAGTGTGTCTGATGTGGTAGATTCCATTTAGGGAGTTGTGGTACTACTTCGGGAGTTTGCTATACTTGTGGCCAGCAGGGTCACTATGCGAGAGCCTGTCAGACTGCGGCAAGACTCGATGGAGGGGTCGCCTTCGTGGTCGTCGGTCTTCATCCCCTTCAGTTACTCGCCCCGGAGGGCAGGGTACTCATGGACCAGCAGGTCGCGGCAGAGGTCGTGGCGGGTCTCGATTCTAGCGTCCTCGTAATCGCATTTATGCCTTGTCCACCGGCAGACGGGAGGCGTCGCCGACGTCGCCAGTACTTTATCGGTTTACGTCACGATGTGTATGCCTTGATAGATCCGGGTTCTACCGTCCCTATATATCTCCCTTATTGCTAGTAGGATAGGGATGAGCACGAGTCCATAGACCCTTTTGAGGTAGCTACGCGATGGGTGATTCGGTAGTAGCTCGACGGGTATATAGGGCTTGCCCGATGACTTTATGCGCGTCAGACCAGCCGACTTGATAGAGTTGGACATGACCGATTTCGATGTGATCATGGGCATGGATTGGTTAGCTTCGCTACGCCGGTAGGCTGCAGGAGAGAGTAGTGCGGTTCAGTTTCTGGGAGCCGCTTATTGAGTGGTAGGAACACCGTGTCGCCGGCGGGTAGGTTTATTTCCTACCTCGAGGCTAGGAAGATAGTGCGAAGGGGTATATCTACCATCTCATTCGGGTGTTTGATATCGAGGTCGCGGTACAGATTTTGATCGCCAGAGTCGAGAGTTCCCGGATGTGTTTCGCACGACCTCCGGTATCCTCACGAGAGGAGATAAAGTTTTGTATCGATGTGCTGCCAGACACTTGACCTATTTCCATTCCGCCATACAGAATGGCACCTGCCGAGTTGAGAGAGTTGAAGGACCAACTGAGAGATTTGCTGGAGAAGGGCTTCATCAGGCCTAGTGTTTCTCCCTGGGGAGCGCCGGTATTGTTCGTGATGAAGAAGGACGGGACGCTGCGCATGTGTGTTGATTACAGGCAGCTGAACAAGGTGACCATTAAGAACATGTCACGACCCGAACCTGGGCCCGTGACTGGTGCCTTACCCGGGCACCCAAGTAGTCATACATCAGAGAAAAATCAGCGTAACATAAAAACAAGACATGAAGCAAGAGATACAATATATAAACAGGCCAACCAAAGTAGTTGCCTTCTGTATATAAATACATAAAAACCCGAACAGTTTAATCCTTTTTACAACCACGCCACAATGATTACATGCACTTAAGATTTACAACAACCATGACGGGACAGGGCCCTGCCATACCCCTGAATGTACAAGAACCTACAACTCAGGGAACACATACCGAAAAATAAGCCTCCGGAGGAACGGAGCTTCTCAATACGCTGAACTGTGATCCTATGAGCGAGGATCAACTACCGGTGTACTCCTACCTGCGGCATGAACGCAGCC
This sequence comes from Przewalskia tangutica, assembly GCA_029844215.1. Lineage (NCBI taxonomy): Eukaryota > Viridiplantae > Streptophyta > Magnoliopsida > Solanales > Solanaceae > Przewalskia > Przewalskia tangutica. Next base: position 77,140,642 of record CM056727.1, read on the forward strand.
CCCCGAAGGAGGTCAGTACAACAGGTACCAAGTATGTGAAACTGATAATACTGCAGTTAAATCATAACAGTCTATATAAAGCAGGAGACATGTATGATAACCAAACTACAGTACGCAACATAAAAGCAGTCAAGTCCGGGACTCACGCCCTCAAAGTCATCATTCAATATATAACTATGGGTCTCACGCCCACAATATCAATCATGTTCGCATCACGGCGCGTGCCTCGAATTACGTGACGGCGAGCATATCCATGATGCAACAATAATAACAATGCCGCATGGCCACATGCCCCCGGAATTCTGCATCGGTGCAGACATGTCCATGTAACATCAACAACAATATATTGGGTGGTCAACCCTGCCGCATGGCTACATGCCCCCGGAATTCTACATCGGTGCAGACACGTCCATGTAACAATAATAACCATATATCGGGTAATCAACCTCGCCGCACGGCCACATGCCCGAATTTACATCGGTGCGACATGCCCATGTAACAATAATAACCATATCTCGTAATCAACTCGCCGCGTGGCTACATGCCGGAATTTACACGGTGTAGACATGCCCATGTAACAATAATAATGGAAGCATACGTGGAATCTTCCACACCGCCAGATGTCCAAGTAAGCTCTCAACAAGTCAACCGGCCCTCCATCGAGATACGCGGTAGTATAGAAACACAATTCTTGCACAACAAAGGCTATCACAACAAGCATAGGCGAGTTACACAACAACAAGCATAGGCAAGTCATACAACAACAAGCATAGGCAAGTTATACACAACTTAAGGTACTTCCATTTTATATTAAGTCCGGGTTTTAACCCTAAAGTACTACGTACGTTAAATTCCTTTTAAAGAGATCCATTCCTTTTATAAAGGTCACCTGATACCCGTAGTATAAAAATAGAGTGACTCACATTTTTAGGTAAACCAAAACACTTTCCTTTTTCAACAACATTCTTTCCCCTAAAGTTCCAGTTTGCCTAATTTCAATTACTCAGGTCTCTTTATTTTAGAAAAGTTCCATAGTTCAAAGTCTTAATCATTTAAGAATAATAATTCTCTTTTAAACAATCTGAGAAACATATGCCTTATGAGTGTAGGTTATTCTTGTTCATAATCAATCTTATTAAGCAGCTATGATCTAGGAAATGTAATATCATTTTGTCTCATCTTAGCTTCTATGTAGATGGAGGTTTCTACTGGTTTTAATAATACTTCATTATTCAATACATTTCCCTTTATTAACGCCGCAGTGGTTTGTTTGCACTCATTACGATTTCCAAATCGGAAACATTATTCCCTTTTTTAAAAACCAAGTACTCATTACTCACGAATGAGGTTTCACACAAACATCCATATTAAGTCAAGTCTCTTATCTTTTAAGATCAAGTCTCTTAACTTCTAAAAATCAGTAAACCATTCTTAAGACGTTATACCTAACTTCCCATAAAGCTTAGTATAACTCTTATGTTTTCAAAACCAAGTATTACTCTTCTTTCAAACCGGTTTATTAATCTTTTGAAATACTTCAAGATTCTTTATTATTCAGGCTTAAGTCAAAAGACATTGCCGTAACACTACATTCAGTTAACACACGTACGTCTACCGTACTATATATATATATTCCTTTTAAAATATTTCAAGGTTCTTATTATTCAGGCTTAAGTCAAAAGACATTGCCGTACAACTATATTCAGTTAGCACACGTACGTCTACCATATAATATATACATATTATTCAGGCTTAAGTCAAAAGACATTGCCACACGTACGTCTACCGTACTATATGTATTCTTTTAAAATACTTCATGCTCAAGAGTATAGGAAGGATCACATACCTCGCGACGATTATCGACTATAAGCAAAACACTCCACGGCTATAACCCGGCTAGCCTTGTCCACCTTCTGAGTAGCACATGCTACTTGCAGAACATTCAACCAATAAAGGTTATCGATCAGTAAATACAGTCCTATGTAAATACAGTTTTAATCTTCTACTCTAATATTCTTCTGATGTGATTTCAGTTCAAGTCTTTTCTGTAATATCCTTTCATTACAGTTCAATTCTCTTCTATGAATCTTATATTCATTTAATACTACTACAGTATGTAATTCCCAATTACAATAGAAGGACAGTAATATTTACCTCGATGAGCCCAAAATTATCCAAGTTTAAAGTCGATCCTGAGCAACGTTAAGCTCCTACTCCGTGTGCTCCAACCCGTTCCAAACAACCCTTAGAAGTTCTAACCAACTTCTACTTAATTACTTCAACTATCAATGAAGATTTCCTTAGGATTTCGTTTAGTGGCTAAAGGAAGTATAATAGTACTTTTCGGGCTTTACGTATAGAGGTAACTTTGGAAAGTACTACAAGGTATATGGGCTAAAGTATTTGGGCATTATAACAATACTTGAAGAGTATTTCTATACCAAAAAATGGGGGTATTTATACGAGACAACTAGGCAAGGGGGGGGGGGGGTACCCTCGGCTAAACACTACAAAGGGGGAGGCGGAGGCTCTCGGCCAAGGGCCTTTCTCAAAGGGGAGGGGCTTTGACGAAACAAACAAGAGGAGGAGTATTTGAGACTTAGAAAGATTGCTCAAGTTTGGATGAATCAGAACGCCCGAACCGGGCACATCGTGCCTTACCCGGCACCCTAGTGATACAACATCGAGAAAACCAATGAAAATAAAACATGAATCATGAAACAAGAGATATAAAAATAAATAAGCAACCAAAAGCAGTTGCCTTGTATATACATAATACGAGCAGTTTAATCCTTTTACAACCCCGCCACAACAAGATTACTGCACTTAAGATTTATACAACAACTATGACGGACAGGGCCCCGCCATACCACGAGCGCACAAGAACTTACGGACTCGTGGTAACATACCAAAGATAAGCCTCCGACGGAACGGAGCTTCCCAAAACGCTGAAATGAGATCCTAAGCGCGGATCGGCGGTGATGACTTACCTGCGGCATGAACGCACTTCGGGCGAGGTCGATAACAGTACTAAGTATGTGAAATCAGTAAATCTGTAATGAAATCATAATAGTCTATAAAGCGGAGACATGTATGATGACCAAACTACGATATATAACATATAACGATTACATCAAGACAGGACTCACGCCTCCAAATTATCACTCGTGCGTGGAATTTCTTCCTCATCGCTAGCGATTTATGATATAACAATACCAAGGATTATACATGAACACCATGTCCCACCTGTGTTATAAAACCGTGCAGACAAGTATAACTACCAGATCCGACCGTACCAATAATACAATGCAACCAAAACGGCCGTCACGGCAAGTGCGAGAGCCGACTCTCGGATACCAAGGCCGGTCACGCACTGACCGGCAAGTACGAGGTGACCACGGGGACCAAGGTCAGATCACGAAACCGTCACTATCTTCGAGCGGGCAAGCGCGAGGGTGACTACCGATACCAAGGCCGAATCACCACGACGGCAAGACGAGCCGACCACCGATACCGGGCGAACAAGAAGAAACCTCATGGAGAGCTAGTCCATGGAATAACACTATCAGCGAGCATACCCGTGGAATTCTCCATCACCGCCAAAGATGTCCAAGTAAGTTCTCAACAAGTCGACCGCCTCTATCGAGACGCCAGAATACGTAAATACCACACTTGCACAACAAAGGCTATCATCACAAGCATAGGCAAGTTTCACAACAACAAGCATAGGCAAGTTTCACAACAACAAGCATAGGCAAGTTTCACACAACTCAAAGTACTTTCATTTTATGCCAAAGTCAGGTTTCAACTAAAGTACTACGACGTTAAGTTCTTTTTAAAAGAGATCCATTACTTATTAAAGTCACCCGATACGTAGTATTAGAATGACCAACCCACATTCCTTTTCAAAATCAAGTAACAACATTCTTTTCCTAAGTTCGGTTTGCCTAGTTTCAATTACTCAAGCTTCTCATTTTCAAATGGTTTCATAGTTCATAAACTTAATCACTTGATTCCGCTTTTAGAACAATTGAGTAATATAAGTCTCACGTGAGAGTAGGTTATTCTTGTTTACAACATTCTTATTACAAAGACCATGATCTAGAAAATGTAATATCATTTTGTCTCATCTTAGTTTCTATGCGGATGGAGGTTTCTACTGGTTTTAATACAATTCATCATTATTCAATACATTTTCCTTTATTAACGCCGCAGGGTGCTGTCGATACACATTACGATTTCGAAATCAAGAAACATTATCCTTTAAATAAAACCAAGTACTCATTACTCACGAATGAGGTTTCACATAAACATCCACATTAAAACAAATAAGTTAAGTCTCTTATCTTATAAGATCAAGTCTCTTAACTTCTAACATCAGTAAACCATTTTCTTTACCTCTCTTAAGACATTATACCTAACTCCTCATCAAGCTAGTATAACTCTTTTTAAAACCTTTAAAACCAAGTGTTACTCTCCCTTCAAAACGATTTAGAAATCTTTTGAAATACATCAAGTTCTTTATTATAACTAGCCAGTTATAATTCACATCAGTTACCTTTTAAAACCACAAAGTATTTTCTTACCTACATAAAGCTGTTATAACCAACTTCCCATAAAGCCGTTATAACACTTTATGTTTTAAGAACAATCAAACACAGTTAACACATGTACGTCTACCGTACTACATAGTTCACACATATCATGCTAGAAGAGATAGGAAGAGGTTCACATACCTCGCGACGATTTATCGACAATAAGCAAAATGCTCCAAGTACTACAACCTTGCTAGCCCTTTCCACTCCTCGAGTAGAATACACTACTCTTAGTACTTTTACCTATAAAGGTCACAAACGTCTATTAAAATCTTAAACACACGTTCCCATCTTTCTACAGAAAATTCGGCAGCACCTCCCCCCCCCGCAACAGCGTAAAACTCCTCTTCTATCGAGGTCGGCTACCAAGCCAACCAGGGGGGGGGTTAACACGTCTAACCGGACGCGTACAATTCTACTATACAGTAATGCTACATAAGTCTACTGTAATACAACCCTAGGTAATTCTGATTCTTCTCTTTATTAACCTTCTATGTGATTTGCTCAATTCTTCATTCTTGAGCTTAAGTCAAAAGACATTGCCATAATACTAAGTATAGTTCCATATATAGTATACTTCAACTATATATCCTAACAAACATGTAATTTCCAATTACAATAGAGAACAAGATAATTACCTCGATAAGCCCAAAATTATCCAAGTTATAATGTCGATCTGAGCAAGGTTTAGCTCCACTCCGAGCGCCCAAACCACTCCAAACAACCCTTAGAAGTTCTAACCAACTTCTACTCACATACTTCAACCAACTATGAAGATTTCCTTAGGTTTCGGTTTGAGACTAAAAGGACAAAAGGTAGTATTTCGGACTTTACGCAAAGAGGTATCTTTGGAATACTACAAGGTACAAGGCTAAGGTATTTTGGGCATTATAACAATACTAGGGAGTATTTCTATACCACAACAAGGGGTTTTATACGAAACAACTAGGCTAGTGGTACCCACTGGCTAGACCTCACAAGGAGAGGAAGACCACGCGCCAAAGGCCACTTTCTGGAGAGGAGCTCTTGGGCGAGAGTCAACAAGAGGAGGGAGGGATTCAAGACTTGGAAACATTTGTGGATGAATGAAGTCTTCACAAAGTGGGGTATTTATAGCAAACCCAAATGCCAACCAACGGCCAAGATCAAGCCATGTGCAAGGCAAGTGTAAGGCCTTGATCAAGCCAAGTGCACCCTAACCCCTACTCCACAAAACATTGCACCAAACAAGCCACAAAACAAGGCCAAAACAAGGCACAAAACAAGGAACCAATAGGCACAAACGTGAGCCAAAAGATCAAGCCAAAACGTGAACCATTCGTTCACTGACGCCCACTTGCTTCCAATGTGAGGTGACACATGTCACCCTCCCGTTGGTCCAACATGTTTCGCCTCTCGGAAAAATCCGCAAAAATACAAAACGACATAGCCGAATTTTCCTACGAAAGTCGTGGAAACGTTTCGTCGGAAAACGACTCTGCACTGCGCCCAAATGTAACTTTGCCAAGCCACCTAGGCGGGGTGACACGTGTCACCTCCTAATGGCCCTCAAAACGTCTTCAAAAAAATAACCACAATGGCCAAAATCTCAAAACAAAGTGGGCCACAAAACCGTAAATTTCTCCGTGGGCCCACGTGACCATTTCCAAAAATAAAATCTCAAAATTCTAATATAATCTATGAAGTCCAAATACCAAACTGGGAATCCAATTCCCATTAACGAACCTTTTTCTTCACAAATAACAGGAAACTTTTCCGCCGAAAACTCACATCTTTCTTTCCTTTAAAAATTTCTGACGTACACTCTTACGTACTTCCTCACATACATACCCTGCAACTACGGGTTATAACATTCTCACCTCATTAGATACATTCGTACCTAATGTTCCTTCTAAAGACGGATATCGATGAAGTTCCTCTAACAAGTTGTCAACGCCACACCGCCACGAAATAACACACGTTATCTTCCTTCCTTACTCGTCGTGCCCTTCTCGAACACTTGAACTCTCCCAAGATGTACCATACTTCACCATTACTTAGTTCGAAAATCTGCGAGTCACTACCTCCAAACTTGGTCATCTTACTAACCTAAAACTTCCTTAAGGCCATTCCAGGCCTTTACGAACCGCTCGGTCGAACGCGTCCACGAACTCATACGATGATCATACAAACTTGGGCCTAGCGTCCTCGTGACCCCACCACCGGGACCACCCAGAACTGGCCCCACCCCAAACCGGTTACGGTTTGACCCGCAAATGGTCCTAAACCCACCCCCAATCGCCAACTCTTGTTCCCGATCCTAACAATCTTACTATTTCACATCATGAAAGCTACCACTTCCATCTCACACTACCTGTGACTTACCCTTTTCACTAACTGTGTTTCTAAATCACATTTTAGCACAAAGCTAACCAAACATAACATTAAACACATCAACAACATAAACAAAACTCTGAGGGTTAAGGATATACTGGCTAGGCGGTCAAGGACCGCTAAAATCGGGAACTCCCACCGCGACCTCTACCGGCCTTCCGGTACGAACATCTGCTCGCTACGGAAGGTGAAGAACCCGCAATCGCTCTAGTAGTCCATGCTATCCTACCAAGTGCTACCGCCTGGACAGTCTCTGCCGATGGCCCCGTTGGCGCAAAAATAACAATCTCCCGAGTTAGTACGACACCCTCCCTTATGAAGCTTTCCACAACGCCACACCTGAGACAAGGGCAACCTCATCCGGCGAGCACTCCCGCTCTCACGAAAATCTGAAACACAGGAGCCCGACCGCTCACGAATATCCCGGGTCGAAAGCCGCGAGGACCACTGCATCGACGAGGTACATAACTAGTTCGCTGCTGAGGCGGTCCGCCTCGAAAATCACCAGGACCGCTGCTTACGCCTCTTCTCGCGACTTTGGTCATTCCGTCGATTTATCCGCCTCACATCCAAGTGTATACGCTGCGTGCGAGCAATGTCCATGCGGTGAAGAGCTACACGAACAACTCTGCAAGGCAATCATCGAGCCACGTAACATATCGGTGCACTCGATCCTCCATACTAGCTACTAACGCGGACGCGTCCGGGCCAATGAGTCGAACTCCACATTGTACTCCCGAACCAGACGCCTCGCTCGCCAGAACACCAAAAATCTGTACCCGAGCCCTCCTCATCCGGGAGGCAAGAAATGTGCAAGAAAGGCCTCGAGAACTCGTTCCATACCGCTGAAGTGCATGCTCTCTCGACAGCTCCCAAGAATCAAACGATCATTGCGGTATCACGCGGCCGATGCGAACCTAGGACCACCGACTCGGTCTCCGATGCCTTGATCACTCACGATTCAGAATCGCTTCGGATGAACTCCTGCGGATCATCCTCGGGCCTCGACCCATAAAACTCGCGGCCTACAACTCGAGAAAATCCCGTAGCCTCGAACTATCCGATCTAGGGTGAACCATCGGGCATCGAACCGCCAAGGCCCACCTATCTCAAGTCCGCCACAACCCCGCCATTAATCGGGCCCACTTTGTAACTCATCTCTCTCGCCTGCATCGCGGATCGAGGCTCGTGCATCGTGGGTCTCGCCACGTTTACTCGCAGATCCTTCACGCTTTGCCCTTCAGGCCCGGTTTTTTCGCGAGGCATAAGCGTAAAAACAAAGTATGTCAGAGGGGTCCAATCTTATCACACAGCTCTAAGGCACGATCTCAGAATGAGAAGAATGGAAACCAATCCTAAATGTCCTATAGCCTCCTGATTATAGATGTGGTGCACAACACATCGATAATCAAGACTCTACTAGACACGATGCGTAGACGCTTTCCGAGGATTAATCGCTCGATACCACTTTGTAACGCCCGAACCGGGCCCGCATCGTGCCTTACCCCGGGCACCCTAGTGATACAACATCAGAGAAAACCAGCGGAAAATAAAACATGAATCATGAAACAAGAGATATAAAAATAAACAAAGCAACCAAAACAGTTGCTTCAAGATATACATAATACGAGCAGTTTAATCCTTTTACAACCCCGCCACAACAAGATACTGCACTTAAGATTTATACAACAACTATGACGACAGGGCCCCGCCATACCCCGAACGCATAAGAACTTACAGACTCACTGTGGTAACATACCAAAGATAAGCCTCCGACGGAGCGAGCTTCCCAAAACGCTGAAATGAGATCCTAAACGCGGATCGGCGGTGATGTACTTACTGCGGCATGAGCGCAGCCCAAGGGCGAGGTCAAGACAACAGTACCAAGTATGTGAAATCAGAAATCAGTAATGAAATCATAATAGTCTATAAAGCGAGAGACATGTATGATGACCAAACTACTGATATAACATATAACGATACATCAAGAGCGAGGACTCACGCCTCCAAATTATCACTCGTGCGTGGAATTTCTTCCTCACCGCCATAGCGATTTATGATATAACAATACCAAGGATTATACATGAACACCATGTCCCACCGTGTTATAAAACCGTGTGACAAGTATAACTACCAGATCCGACCGTACCAATAATACAATGCAACCAAAACACGGCCGTCACGGCAAGTGCGAGCCGATCATCGGATACCAAGGCCGGCCACGCTGACCGGGCAAGTACGAGGGTGACCACGGGGACCAAGGTCAGATCACGAAACCGTCACTATAATCGAGCGGGCGCGAGGGTCGACTACCGGATACCAAGGCCGAATCACCACGAGGCAAGACGCAGAGCCGACCACCGGATACCCAGCCGAGCAAGAAGAAACCTCGTGGAGAGCTAGTCCATGGAATAACACTATCAGCGAGCATACGGTGGAATTCTCCATCACCGCCAAAGTGTCCAAGTAAGTTCTCAACAAGTCGACCGCCTCTATCGAGACGCCAGAATCTGAAATACCACACTTGCACAACAAAGGCTATCATCACAAGCATAGGCAAGTTTCACAACAACAAGCATAGGCAAGTTTCACAACAACAAGCATAGGCAAGTTTCACACAACTCAAAGTACTTTCATTTTATGCCAAAGTCCGGGTTTCAACCCTAAAGTACTACGTACGTTAAGTTCTTTTAAAAGAGATCCATTACTTATCAAAGTCACCCGATACCCGTAGTATTAGAATGACCAACCCACATTCCTTTTCAAAATCAAGTAACAACATTCTTTTCCTAAGTTCCAGTTTGCCTAGTTTCAATTACTCAAGCTTCTCATTTTCAAATGGTTTCATAGTTCATAAACTTAATCACTTGATTCCGTTTTAGAACAATTGAGTAATATAAGTCTCACGTGAGAGTAGGTTATTCTTGTTTACAACATTCTTATTACAGCAGCCATGATCTAGAAAATGTAATATCATTTTGTCTCATCTTAGTTTCTATGCGGATGGAGGTTTCTACTTGGTTTTAATACAATTCATCATTATTCAATACATTTTCCTTTATTAACGCTGCAGTTGGTGCTGTCGATACACATTCGATTTCCAAATCAAGAAACATTATCCTTTAAATAAAACCAAGTACTCATTACTCACGAATGAGGTTTCACATAAACATCCACATTAAAACAAATAAGTTAAGTCTCTTATCTTATAAGATCAAGTCTCTTAACTTAACATCAAGAAACCATTTTCTTTACCTCTTAAGACATTATACCTAACTCCCATCAAGCTAGTATAACTCTTTTAAAACCTTTAAAACCAAGTGTTACTCTCCTTCAAAACGATTTAGAAATCTTTTGAAATACATCAAGTTCTTTATTATAACTAGCCAGTTATAATTCACATCAGTTACCTTTTAAAACCACAAAGTATTTTCTTACCTACATAAAGCTGTTATAACCAACTTCCCATAAAGCCGTTATAACACTTTATGTTTTAAGAACAATCAGACACGATAACACGTGTACGTCTACCGTACTACATAGTTCACACATATCATGCTAGAAGAGATAGGAAGAGGTTCACATACCTCGCGACGATTTATCGACAATAAGCAAAATGCTCCAAGTACTACAACCTTGCTAGCCCTTTCCACTCCTCGAGTAGAATACGCTACTCTTAGTACTTTTACCTATAAAGGTCACAAACGTCTATTAAAATCTTAAACACACGTTCCCATCTTTCTACGTAAAATTAAAGACCTCCCCGCAACAGCGTAAAACTCCTCCTCTATCGAGGTCGGCTACCAAGCCAACCAGGGGGGGGGTTAACACGTCTAACCGGACGCGTACAATTCTACAACACAGTAATGCTACATAAGTCTCATCAGAATACAACCCTAGGTAATTCTGATTCGATTCTTCTTTATTAACCTTACATGTGATTCTTGTTCAATTCTTCATTCTTGAGCTTAAGTCAAAAGACATTGCCATAATACTAAGTATAGTTCCATATATAGTATACTTCAACTATATATCCTAACAAACATGTAATTTCCAATTACAATAGAGGGACAAGATAATTACCTCGATAAGCCCAAAATTATCCAAGTTATAATGTCGATCCCGAGCAAGGTTTAGCTCCACCCGAGCGCTCCAAACCACTCCAAACAACCCTTAGAAGTTCTAACCAACTTCTACTCACATACTTCAACCAACTATGAAGATTTCCTTGGGTTTTGGTTTGAGACTAAAAGGACAAAAGGTAGTATTTAGGACTTTACGCAAAGCGGTATCTTTGGAATACTACAAGGTACAAGGCTAAGGTATTTTGGGCATTATAACAATACTAGGGGAGTATTTCTATACCACAACAAGGGGTTTTATACGAAAACAACTAGGCAGTGGGTACCCTACGCTAGACCTCACGAGGGAGTGGAAGACCTCACGCCAAAGGCCACTTTCTGGGGAGAGGAGCTCTTGGACGAGAGTCAACAAGAGGGAGGAGGGATTCAAGACTTGGAAACATTTGTGGATGAATGAAGTCTTCACAAAGGGGGTATTTATAGCAAACCCAATGCCAACCAACGGCCAAGATCAAGCCATGCAAGGCAAGTGTAAGGCCTTGATCAAGCCAAGTGCACCCTAACCCTACTCCACAAAACATTGCACCAAACAAGCCACAAAACAAGGCCAAAACAAGGCACAAAACAAGGAACCAATAGGCACAAAACGTGAGCCAAAAGATCAAGCCAAAAACGTGAACCATTCGTTCACTTGGACGCCCACTTGCTTCCAATGTGAGGGTGACACATGTCACCCTCCCGTTGGTCCAACATGTTTCGTCTCTCGGAAAAAATCCGCAAAAAATACAAAACGACATAGCCGGAATTTTCCTACGAAAGCCGTGGAAACGCTTTCGTCGGAAAGCGACTTAGTCCGCAGACTGTGCCCAAATGTAACTTTGCCAAGCCACTAGCGGGGTGACACGTGTCACCCTCCTAATGGCCCTCAAAAACGTCTTCAAAAAAATAACCACAATGGCCAAAATCTCAAAACAAAGTGGGCCTACAAAATCAGAATTTCTCCGTGGGCCCCACGTGACCATTTCCAGAAAATAAAATCTCAAAATTCTAATATAATCTATGAAGTCCAAATACCAAATGGGAATCCACCCCATTAACGAACCTTTTTCTTCACAAATAACAGGAAACTTTTCCGTCGAAAACTCACATCTTTCTTTCCTTTCAAAATTTACAGACACTGCACGCATGCGTCCTCACATACATACCCTGCAACTACGGGGTATAACAGAAACAACTCTTCAACAAGGGGGGTATTTATAGGTCAAGCAATGGCCAACCAATGGCCAAGATTCATCCAAGTGTTAGGCAAGTGTAGGGCTAGATTTTAACCATGTGGACCTTATCCATCTACCACAACAACTTGCACAAAATATCCTACCAACTCCCTTGACCCCTTCTCGTTCAAACCGCCCACAACGTGCTCCAATTAGAGGGTGACAAGTGTCGCCCTCTTGTTGGTCCAAAATGTTTCGTCTCTCGGAAAAATCCGCAAAAATTAAAAATGACATAGCCGTATTTTTCCCTTCGCAAGTTTAGTAAAACGTTTCGTCGAAAAACGACTCCTTTCGGCACTTGTGTACAATTTCGAAACTTGCCAAATCTTTAAGGCTCAAATTCTATACGTACGCCCTCACGTACATACTCTGGAAATACGGGGTATAACATTCTCCCCTCCTTAGAAACATTCGTCCCGAATGTTCCTTCTCAAGACGGACAACGATGAAGTTCTTCTTAACAAGTTGCCAACGCCACACCTGGCCACGAAATAACACACGTTCTCTTCCTTCCTTACTCGTCGTACCCTTCTCGAACACTTGAACTCTTTTAGTATACGTACCACACTTCAGTCATCGCTTCAGTTTCCAAAACTTTGGAGTCACCACCTTAAAACTTGGTCCTCTTACTAGCCTCAATCTCCCTTAAGGCTAATCCCGGCCTTCACGAACCGATTCTGGTCGAACGCATCCACGAACTCATACGATGGTCATCTAAACTTGGGCCTAGCACCCTCGTGACCCTACTACCTGGCGGGACCACCCAGAGCTGACCCCACCTCGAAACAGGCCGCGGGTTGGCCCGCAACATGGCCCCAACCCGACCCATTTAACACATCAAGCTCTTGTTCCCCGATCCGGAACAATCTTACCTATACCGGTCATGAAAGCTACCACTTCCATTTCACACTACCCAGGGACTTATCACACAATACATTCTAGACATAAAATGCACTCTGACAAGAATCACTTGCAAAATCTTGTACTCGAGACGGCCTTACATCTAAGGTCTTAACTGTAATATTCTAAGGTTCATCATTTTCTCACCCCCCAGGCTTACCCTTTCTCACTAACCAGGTTTTTAAATCACATTTTAGCACAAAGCTATCCGAACATAACACTAAACACATCGTCATTACAACAATACATACAAGTCTCTAGAGGGTTAAGGATATACCTGAAAATAGGCGGTTCAAAGGACCGCTAAAACTGGGAACTTCCACCGCGACCTCTGCCGTGGCCTGCCGGTGTATGAACATCCTGCCTAGCTATGGAAGGTTAAGAACCCGCAACTGATCCCATAGTCTGTGCTATTGTCACGACCCGACCCCGGGCCCGCGACTGGTGCCCTACCTGGGCACCCTGTTCAGGTATACATCAGAGAAATAGCAGCGGAACATACATGAAACTTATAAAATAAAATAACGAGAAATTAAACCACAGGTTAGCCGATAAGGCTACCTTCCTGGACACATATACATATACATAACAACAGCAGTTACATCCCTTTCTTTTTTACAAACCGACCCACAACATGTGACTACAGACCTCTAAGAATTACAACTGCGGCGGGACAGGGCCCCGCCATACCCCTGAATGTACATAAGTCTACCACATCAGGGAAACCGTACCAAAAGACAAGCCTCCGGAGTGAAAGGGGCTTCTTTCCAAAAACTGAACAGAGATCCTAAGAGCAAGGATCACCAACCTGGGTACCTAAAACCTGCGGGCATGAACGCAGCCCCCCGAAGGGGGTCAGTACAACAGGTACCGAATATGGAACAGAAATAAAATGCAATAACCAAATCATATCTGTATAAAAGAATGTCCTTTTAACTCCTGAAACCAATCATATATTAACCGTTCCTTTCCTTCTTTCGATAAGATTTAACAACATATTCTTACATACTTACTTAAGAGTTTAATCCAGCCTTTTTCACATAACTTACATATCTTACATAACATAATCCGGCCCATTTGCGGGACACGATGTACTGATGAATCATGTGACATAATCCGGCCCGCCTGTGGGGCTCGCATCGTGGAATCATATAACATAATCCGGCCCGCGTGTGGGGCTCGGTGTACTGTGGAATCTTATAACATAATCCGCCCGCTGGGGCTTGTCTTGTGGAATCATATAACATAATCCGCCACCGTGTGGCTCGGTGTAAGATGACGTAACCCACCTATGTGTAGGCTCGGGTAATATGGCGTAATCCGCCTATGTGTAGGCTCGGTGTATCTCATAACGTAATCCGGCCTATTTGTAGGCTCGGTGTATCTCATAACGTAATCCGGCCTATTTGTAGGCTCGGTGTAATCTTCCTTACTTAACATTTTTAAATCATCACTTCACTTCTTCTTAAGTCATCATAACAACTTCCCATAAAGCTATTATAACAACTTTTCATTTTAGAGAACTTAGACACTTTTATTCTTACAACATTAGGGAAACTAGCCCCAAAAATACTACGTACATACATACTTAAAAGAATCATATCGCTTAAAACTTCAAAATCCTTAAAAGACAATCAAAGTTCTTAGTCTTAAAACTTCATAACATGCGTCCTTAAAAGCCCATTGTCTTATACTTATAAAAAAAAAGATATAAAGTTCCATACACTTCCAAAACCAAGTAACTTATTCCCTTAAAATCATATAACTTCCACTTTTAAAATCAATCCCCTTTTCACATATAAATTCAAGTCATTTTCGAACATAAAATCCACTTACTTACTTTAAACAAATCAAGACACATAGCCTTTAAATCAAATCTCATAATTTCCTAACCATTCTTACTAACGTCTCCCATAAGACCTAGTAAGGACTTAGGACAATTTAAACATACTCTTAACTTAGATTCAACAATGTAAATACTTCTTAACTTCTAGGAGTAGAAGAAATCTTGAAATACTATCACATGGAGATTTCATACGTAGTATCATGCCAAAGAAAGAAGAGGTTCACATACCTCGCGACGATTGTCGACAAGTAGCAAAATGCTCCAAAGTACTTCAACCTTGAGCTATTCCATTCTTCAAGTAGGATACGCTAAACTTAGTACTTCAACCTATCATGGCCACAATACGTCCATTAACCTCTTACTTTAAACGTAGAATATCCTAAGTGCCAAGTCACTAAATTCTACGGAAAATCGGACAGCACCTCCTTTGTTTCTACTTACTTTGCCACCTTTTTCAAGGCCGAAATACAATAACCAAACAGCCCCAATTGGCTCACAACAATATAGAAGGTATTCCAATACAAATGAATAACTAAACAGCCCCAATTGGCTCACAATTTAGAAAGTAGTCCAATACAAATGAATAACAAACTAAAAGTCCAAATTCGGCCACCTTGAGTTCAACCATACCAATTCTTATCAAATTTCCATTTCAATCCAAATTGGTAGCATAACATGATATCAAGTCGCATTTGATTATAATAACCATAATCTTTAAGTAAGCAACATGCGACGATTTCTAATAAACGACCAATTAGTAATCAAATTTTCAAGTGGCTTGCACAACATTTCGGATTAAGCTACAAGCAATCCATAATACTTATAAAATTCATCATACCAACTTCATGCTATCAACATGTAAAGCTAACTACAACAATATAAAAATAATCTTGTAACACTTTCAAAGAACAAGATTATACCTCAACGATTCTTAATCCAAATTTCCAATCCGAAGTCGCTCCTTAGTAGTTTAGAACCCCTACAAGACACTTCAATCCGCTTGTTGAGACCCTTAGAACCCTACCAACAACTTTCCTTCAAACTTCCAATCCAAAACCTAGAAAGCCACTAGGTTTTCACTTTGCGACTAATACGAAAACTCTCTTTTTCCGGGATTTTTCTATTGAGACACGCTTACAATACACTTAGGAACCTTGGTTTAAAGTGGGAAGATTATTGGATAACAAACAAAAAATTTTCTTGTGGGAAGCTAGCCTAACCCGAGAGCACCTCAAAGGATTCTTGAAATTCTTGGAAATTTTTTGTCACGACTGCCCGGTTCGTGGATCGTGCCTACCGGGCACCCAAGTAGTCATACATCGAGTAATCAGAAACATAAAGCAAGACATGAAACAGTTTATAAAACAAGACATGATTATGTGAGAAAACATCGCTTTCGCATATATATATATATCATGTTTTAGCAAGCATCCGACAATCGCATAACATGACTACGCACTCTAAGGAAATATACAACTATGGCGGGATGAGGCCCGCCATACCACTATGCATAAAACTATCTACAACAGGAGATCATACCAAAAGTAGAGCCTCGGAAGAGATGGAGCTCCGACACCAACGTAGAGATCCTAAGGATGCGGATCTAGCACCCTTGCCGCTTACCGCGCATGAACGCAGCCACCCGAAGGAGGTCAGTACAACAGGTACTAAGTATGCGAAACTGGACAGTACTTAAATGAAAACATATCATTTTTAAAACCAGTTCACAAATATGTGTGAAACAACCAAGGAAACCGCACATAGTGCCACATCACAAACAAGAGCAACAATAGTAATCAGAATACGTCTTGTCTAGGCTGCGAATGATCGAAACAGGCCACTCGCCACATCCTCATTCTGCAAGCCTAATCTCGACTCGAGTCCGCATAGGCCACTTCGCGTGGGCCCGCATGAGGTATAACCCCGCATCGAGGTAGCTACTCTCGGCATCGCCCCGACTCATTGTCCGCATGGCCACATAGACCGCATGAGGCATAACCCCGCATACTAACACGAACTCTCGTAGCTCGCATAGGCCCTGGACCCGCATGAGGTATTCTCGAATCATGGTCCTGCATCGCTGAGTCTACCCCAGATCGGAGGCGCTTTAACCCCGTATCATCTCAAGAGGTGGTGATAGTATACTAACATAACAACTTATCTTTAAGTAACATAAGCACAACAAGGATACTCACCTATACAAACGTTACAAGATACTAACACACATAGCATCATATCATGTCTACTTATCAACCCATCTTATTATTCTTTCACAATATAAGTCCATTATAAACACATAGGCAAACTTGTTTCTTTTATCAATCTTAAGTGGTTATACTTACTTCCCATAAAGCTAGTATAACTCTTAAGCTTCGCTTCAAAACCAATTAGTTCTCTTCTGCTTAATAAATGGTTCAAGAGTCCTTTTGAAATGTTTTGATTCTTTATTATTCAGCTTAAGCGTGAGGCATCACGCATTTATTATTCAAAGCTTAAGTGAGGCATTGCCGTAAGTATTATTCAGTTAACACATATACGTCTACCGTACTATATACATATTGTAAAATATCATGCTTCAGAAGAATCACATACCTTCTGGCGAAATCCACCGCCAAGTCGAGTATGTCGCGCAGAGAATCACCTATAATAGTCACAGATATCTATCAAAGTCTAGACTATTCTCAGGTCATTCTAAACAGAGGGTCCTCAATTCTACGGAAAGTCGGGCAGCACAACCCTACCCGGTGGGCTATATACGTCAACTGTGAAAACAGTCCGATGTAAGTACAGTCAGATATTCTTCTTTATACCCTTCTAAGGTGTTACTGATTCAATTCTATTCCTTAACAACCTTCTAAGTATTTATACTTATTCTTATTCTACAACAGTAAGTATTCTCTAATTACAAAAGAGGGTTAGGATTATATACCTCGATAAGCCCAATAATATCCAAGTAAAAGTCGATCCCGAGCGAGGTTTAGCTCCTAATCCAAAGCTCCAAGGCGCCCAAGAATCCTTAGAAGTTTCTCACAACTTCTACTAAGTACTAAGGAATTTGGGCTAGGTTAAATTGGGCATTATAACAATACTAGAAGGCAACTTTCCTACCAAGGGGGTAGGTTTCGGCTAGGCTAGAGGGAAGGGCCTCGCCAAAACTTCACTCAAAGGGGAGGGTGTTTGGACGAATTGCTCACTAGGGAGAGGAGGATTTTTCAAGACTTGAAGCTTAAGTGGATGAAGAACTCTTCATCTCAAGAGGGGTATTTATAGGTCAAGACATGGCCAACCAATGGCCAAGATTTAGCCAAGTGCTAGGCAAGTGTAAGGTCAAGATTAGGGCAAGTGTACCTAGCCAACTTGCACACAAAATATCTATCCAACTTTATGACAAGGATTGTCATCCAATCGGCCCTATTGCGTGACAAGTCCACCAATGAGAGGGTGGAAAGTGTCGCCTCTCATTGGTCCAAAGTGTTACGCCTCTCGGAAAAATCCGCAAAAATTAGAAATGACATGGCGAATTTATCCTATGAAAGCTGTGGAAACGTTTCGTCGGAAAACCAATCGTTTTGTGAGTTGTGCCCAATAATTTTCGTCCAAGCCTAACTTTTAAGGCTAACCTTTTGTACGTATTCCCTTACGTACATACTCTGGAAATACGGGGTATAACATTCTCCCCTCCTTAGAAACATTCGTCCCGAATGTTCCTTCCCAAGACAGTTAAAGATAAGGTTCTTAACAACCTAAGCAGTT
The DNA here is from genome assembly GCA_029844215.1 of Przewalskia tangutica. NCBI lineage: Eukaryota > Viridiplantae > Streptophyta > Magnoliopsida > Solanales > Solanaceae > Przewalskia > Przewalskia tangutica. Next base: position 77,159,465 of record CM056727.1, read on the forward strand.
CGCAAAAAAAAACACTTAGCACATAAGTCAATTGAATCAATAAGTAGGAAAGTAGGTTACCTGGAGGTGTGGGGAATAGGTGAGGGTATCTCTGCCTCATGTCCTCCTCGGCTTCCCACGTCATCTCCTCCCTGAGCTCGTTCCGCCACAAGACTTTGACGGAAGCCACGTCCTTCGTCCGCAGACGCCTAACCTGACGATCGATTATCGCTATGGGAATCTCCTCATACGATAACCCCTCGGTCACCTGGACATCGTCAATCGGATGTACCCTAGATGGATCCCCGATACATCTCCTCAGCATAGAAACGTGAAACACTGGATGCACTGCCTCCAGATCGGACGGCAGATCCAACTCATAGGCAACCTTGCCTACCCTGCGGACAACCAAACGCCCGATGTACTTGGGCCGAGTTTCCTTCTTCCCGAATCTCATCACACCCTTCATGGGTGACACCTTCAGAAAACCCAATCATCAATCGCAAACTCGGATGTCGACGATGATGATTCGCATACGACTTGCCGACTCGAGCCGTCAATAGCCGCTCTCGATAAGCTTCACCTTATCCATCGCTCGCTGCACCAACCGTCCCACTAGCCGCACTCGCCCACCTCGAACCAACCTATAGGCGATCTGCACTTCCTCCCATACAAGGCCTCATAAGGCGCCATCCGAATACCGAGTGGTAGCTATTATTATACGCGAACTCAACTAGAGGCAAATGATCCTCCCAACTACCATGAAGTCAATAACACAGCTCGCAGATATCCTCGAGAGTGCGGATAGTGCGCTCTGCTGTCCGTCTGCTCGTGGATGAAATGCAAGACTCGTGCTCACTGCGTCCCTAAACCCTCTGGAAGGACTCTCCGCCGAACCGGGCTCCTGCATGCGATATGATCGGTAGGGACTCCACGCACCGACGATCTCTGATGTAAAGTTCGCATAATCCTCACCAAAAAGTCGCCCCGACGGAAGAAAGTGGGGTGATTTCACACTGTCGACGATAACCCATATAGAATCATGTCTCTCCGAGTGCGAGGTAATCCCGTGATGAAGTCCATGTTGATTACCTCCCACTTCCGTCGGGATCTCTATAGCACAGAATAAACCACCGTGTCTCCGGTGCTCTACCTTCACTGCGACAACACGCACCGAGCTACGAACTCGCAACGCCCTCTTCAAGCCATCCCACCAATACAGAGATCTAAGGTCGTGGTACATCTTGGTCGACCCGATGGATAGAGTAACGCTAGCGTGTGCTTCCCAAGAACTCTGCCACAAGTCTCAAACATCCGGAACACACAACTCGCCTCAAACCTTAGCACCCCATCAGTGCTACCAAAAGGACCCTTGCCTCACGAAGAGTCAGATCACGATATCGAATCAAAGCCGGATCCTCGAATCGTTGCCTCTTCACCTCCTCAACGATGGAAGACTCGCAACCTCACGAACTCTAACCCCATTGCTATCGTAATCAATCAAACGGACACCAAGGCTCGCTAATCGTGCAAATTACGAACCATGTCCCTTCTCTCAAGCCGCACATCCGATAGGCTCCCATCGACCATTTACTGGCGGCATACGCCACAACATCGCCTTGCCCGTGGTACAGGATGTCCACATCGTAATCCTTAAGCAACTCTAACCACCGCCTCGCCGTAAGTTCGGCCTCCTCTCGTGAAGATATACCTGGAGGCTCTTGTGGTGCGTAAAAATATCCACGTGAACCCCATACAAATAGTGCCTGGATCTTCAAAGCGTGAATCACACCGCCAACTCCAAATCATGGGTGGGGTAGTTCCTCTCGTGTTTCTTCACCGTCGGGATGCATATGCTATAACTCGCCATGCTGCATCAAACACATCCCAACCCGATGCCCGACGATCATCACAATACACGACATAACCATCCGACCTCCGGAAGAGTAAGAACGGGGCGGTCATCGCCTCTTTTTCAAAGAATCGAAACCCCGCCACAAGCATCACCACTAAAACTTGGTCGCTTTCTCGGTCACCTAGTCAATGGTGCGAAGATAGAAGCAAACTTCTCCACGAACCGCCGATAATACCGCAAGGCCCGTAAAATGCGAACCTCGGTTTGAGTAAGAGGTCAGGCCAAGTCTCGACGCTTCGATTCGCCAGATCAACTCGAATGCCATCACCCATAATATGCCCAAGAAACGCCATCGAAGTTAACCAAAACTCACATTTGGAAAACTTGGCGCATAATCGCTGGTCTTGAGAATCACAAGACAGCCCTCAAATGCTCGCATGCTCCCGCTCGAGCGAGAATAAACCAAGATATCATCAATGAACACTATCACAAACGTGTCCAAAATGGTTTGAACACTCGGTTCATCAAATCCATGAATACACGAGCATTGGTCAACCCAAAAGACATGACTCAACTCATAATGCCCGCACGTCGGAATGCGATCCAGGGACATCCACCTCTCTCGACTCGCACTGATGATAGCCCGATCGCAGATCAATCTTGGAGAAACATCTCGCACTCGCAACCGGTCGAACAAATCATCAATCCTAGGAAGCGGGGTATTCGTTTAATGGTCACCTTGTTCACCGTCACATCGACACACGCGCAGCTGCCCCGCCCTTCTTCTTCACGAACAATACCGGCGCCCCCCAGGGAGAAACACTAGGCCTGATGAAGCCCTTCTCCAGCAAATCCATAAGCTGATCCTTCAACTCTCTCAACTCGGCAGGTGCCATTCTGTATGGAGGAATGGAAATAGGCCGAGTGTCTGGCAACACATCTATACAAAACTCGATCTCCTCTCGAGGGATACCCGGAGGTCATCCGAAACACGCCTGGGAACTCGTGACCATCGAATCGACGAAAATCGGCACCGCGGCCTTCAGATCAAACACCAACGAGATGGTAGATATACCCTTCGCACCATCTTCCTAGCCTCGAGGTAGGAAATAAACCTACCCCGGCGATACCGTGCTCTCCCACTCAACAACCGGCCTCAGAAACCGAACTGCACTATCCTCTCTCTCAGCTTACATTGGCGTAGCGAAGCTAGCCAATCCATCCCCATGATCACATCAAGTCAATCATCTCCAACTCTATCAAGTCGGCCAGGTCCGACGATCAAATGATCACAGACAAGCTCTATATACCCGCCGAGCTACCACCGAATCACCCATCGCGTAGCTACCTCGAAGTGGTCTATGGACTCGTGCTCTATCCCTATCCTACTAGCAACAAGGGAGATATATAGACAGAGTAGAACCGGATCTATCAAAGCATACATATCAAACCCGAACCGATAAGGTACCGCGACGACATCGCGAGGCCTCCGATCCCGCTTCTACCGACAAAGCATAAATGCGGTCGAGGACCGCTAGAATCGACCCGAGCCACGCCTCGCCGCGACCTGTGACCCATGAGCACCCCGCCCGGCGAGTAATCGTAGGAGATGATGAGCGGCAATGTAACTCGGCGTGAGCCTACCACCGGGCCACGCTCGGCCGGACAGCCGCAGTGACCTGCCGCCACAATCAGAATAAGATCCAAAAGTAGTACCACACTTCGTAATGGATCTACCGACGGCCACACCGGGTGGTCGATCGCCGCACTTCGCTACTCGACGCCCAAGCCCTCGGGCCCCGGTCCGCCTCAAAATCGCGGTGTCGAGGCCGGTGACGGCAGAGTGCTCTGGCCGTGGTGCGAATCTAGATCGCCGTTGAGGCCGCCACCACGATAACCACCGTAAGACCTCCCGCCCCGGCCTTCTTCTCGCCGCTCGCCCACTCGTCGACCTCTGCGCTCCTCGCATCCAAGGGCGTGAGCCTGCATGCGTAATGTCCATACCCGGCTGGAGAGAAACCCCCGCACAAGACTCGTCCATATAGTCGTCAGCCGGTGACATAGCGGTGCACCCTATCCTCCATATCGCTACAATGCTTTGGGACATATCGAGCCAATGAATCAAACTCGACATTGTACTTCGACAAGGCGCCCTCTCTCGCCTCGAGAGTAAAAATCTATCACCCGCGCCTCCTCATATGTGAGGCAAGAAGTGAGTGAGAAAGCCTCGAGAACTCATCCCAAGTACTGGGACGCGTGCTTTCCCGGATAACTCCCATGAATCAAACCAATCGATCGCGGTATCACGCACTTATGTGAACCAAAGATCACGGACTCGGTCTCCGACGCCCGATCACTCAAAATCCTTCAAGCCGACGGATGAACTCCTGCGGATCATCCTCGGCCTCGATCCATAAAACTCCGGCTGCATACCAAGAAGTCTCGTAGCCTCAAACTCTCGCCTCGGGTGAACAACGGGCGCGGCCAGATCGAGCCGAATGGAATCGCCAGATCCAGCCTTCTCAGACGCCACAACTTTAGCCAAAAGTGCCATCTCTCAGATTCTAACTCTCCGCCTGCATCGCGGGGACGGGAGGTGTGGTACTGTGGTCTCTTTGGGCCGGGCGGCGTCATAGAACTCGCCGTCTCGGTATAGGCGGGCACGAGCCCTCGTGACTGGGTGTCTCGCTAGCGCCTCCGCTGCCTTCTTCGCCCGGCCGTTGCCTTACGTGGAGGCATAATCAGCATAGAAAGGAATACGTTAGAGGGTCCAACCTATAACACGCCTCTAAAGCACGATCTCGAATGAGAAGAGCGGAAACCAATCCTAAATATCCTATAGCCTCACGATTATTGGTGGTGCACAACACACCGATAATCAAGACTCTACTAGATACGGTCAGAGACACTTTCCGAGGATTAATCGCTCGATACCACTTTTGTCACGACTGCCCGGCCCGTGGATCGTGCCTTACCGGGCACCCAAGTAGTCATACATCGAGTAATCGGAAACATAAAGCAAGACATGAAACAGCTTTATAAAACAAGACACGGATTATGTGAGAAAACATCGCTTTCTAAGATATATATATATCATGTTTTAGCAAGCATCCGACATCGCATAACATGACTCTGCACTTAAGGAAATATACAACTATGGCGGACAGTGGCCCCGCCATACCCTCGATCAGATAAAAACTATCTACAACAGGAGATCATACCAAAAGTAGAGCCTCGGAAGAGATGGAGCTCTCGACACCAACGTAGATCCTAAGGATGCGGATCTAGCACTGCTGCCCTTACCGCGCAGATGAACGCAGCCCCGGGCGAGGTCGCATAACAGTACTAAGTATGCGAAATCAGAAAGTACTTAAATGAAAACATATCATTTTTAAAACCGGCCACAAATATGTGTGAAACAACCAAGGAAACCGCACATAGTGCCACATCACAAACAAGAGCAACAATAGGTAATCAGAATACGCCTTGTCTAGGCCGCGAATGATCGAAACAGGCCACTCGCCACATCCTCATTCTCGCAAGCCTAATCTCGACTCCGAGTCCGTGATAGGCCACTTCGCACGGGCCCGCATGAGGTATAACCCCGCATCGGTGGTAGCTACTCCGGCATCGCCCCGACTCGCTGTCCGCATGGCCACATAGACCGCATGAGGCATAACCCCGCATACTAACACGAACTCGTAGCTCCGCATAGGCCCCTGGACCCGCATGAGGTATTCTCGAATCACGGTCCTGCATCACCGAGTCTACCCCGCATCGGAGGCGACTTAACCCGGTATCATCTCAAGAGGTGAGTGATAGTATACTAACATAACAACTTATCTTTAAGTAACATAAGCACAACAAGGATACTCACCTATACAAACGTTACAAGATACAAACACACCTAGCATCAGATCATGTCTACTTATCAACCCCTCTTATTAGTCTTGTCAAAATATAAGTCTGTTATAAACACATAGGCAAAATTGTTTCTTTTATCAATCTTAAGTGGTTATACTTACTTCCCATAAAGCTAGTATAACTCTTAAGCTTCGTTTCAAAACCAATTAGTTCTCTTCATTTAATAAATGGTTCAAGAGTCCTTTGAAATGTTTTCGATTCTTTATTATTCAAGCTTAAGTGAGGCATTGCCGCAGACGTATTATTCGTGCTTAAGCCGTGAGGCATTGCCGTAAGTATTATTCGATTAACACATGTACGTCACCGTACTATATACATATTGTAAAATATCATGCTTCAGAAGAATCACATACCTTCTGCGAAATCCACCGCCAAGTCGGTATGTCGCGTAGAGAATCATTTATAATAGTCACAGATATCTATCAAAGTCTAGACTATTCTGTAGGTCATTCTAAGCAGAGGGTCCTCAATTCTACGGAAAGTCGGGCAAAGACAACCCTACCCATGAGCTATATAAGTTCATCGTGAAAACAGTTCCATGTAAGTACAAACAGATATTCTTCTTTTATACCCTTCTAAGGTGTTACATTCAATTCTATTCCTTAACAACCTTCTAAGTATTTATACTTATTCTTATTCTACAACAAAGAAGTATTCTCTAATTACAAAAGAGGGTTAGGATTATATACCTCGATAAGCCCAATAATATCCAAGTAAAAGTCGATCCCGAGCGAGGTTTAGCTCCTAATCCAAAGCTCCAAGGCGCCCAAGAATCCTAAGTTTCTCACAACTTCTACTAAGTACTAAGGAATTTGGGCTAGGTTAAATTGGGCATTATAACAATACTAGAAGGCAACTTTCCTACCAAGGGGAGGGGTAGGTTTCGCCAGGCTAGAGGGAAGGGCCTCGCCAAAACTTCACTCAAAGGGGAGGGGTGTTTGGACGAATTGCTCACTAGGAGAGGAGGATTTTTCAAGACTTGAAAGCTTTAGTGGATGAAGAACTCTTCATCTCAAGAGGGTATTTATAGGTCAAGACATGGCCAACCAATGGCCAAGATTTAGCCAAGTGCTAGGCAAGTGTAAGGTCAAGATTATGGCAAGTGTACCTAGCCAACTTGCACACAAAATATCTATCCAACTTTATGACAAGGATTGTCATCCAATCGGCCCTATTGCCGTGACAAGTCCACCAATGAGAGGGTGGAAAGTGTCGCCCTCTCATTGGTCCAAAGTGTTACGTCTCTCGGAAAAATCCGCAAAAATAAGAAATGACATAGCCGGAATTTATCCTATGAAAGCTGTGGAAACGTTTCGTCGGAAAACCAATCGTTTTGTGAGTTGTGCCCAATAATTTTCGTCCAAGCCTAACTTTTAAGGCTAACCTTTTGTACGTATTCCCCACGCATATACTGGAAATACGGTATAACATTCTCCTCTTAGAAACATTCGTCCCGAATGTTCCTTCCCAAGACAGTTAAAGATAAGGTTCTTAACAACCTAAGCAGTTCGCAAAAAAAAAACACTTAGCACATAAGTCAATTGAATCAATAAGTAGGAAAGTAGGTTACCTGGAGGTGTGGGGAATAGGTGAGGGTATCTCTGCCTCATGTCCTCCTCGGCTTCCCACGTCATCTCCTCCCTGAGCTCGTTCCGCCACAAGACTTTGACGGAAGCCACGTCCTTCGTCCGCAGACGCCTAACCTGACGATCGATTATCGCTATGGGAATCTCCTCATACGATAACCCCTCGGTCACCTGGACATCGTCAATCGGATGTACCCTAGATGGATCCCCGATACATCTCCTCAGCATAGAAACGTGAAACACCGGATGCACTGCCTCCAGATCGGACGGCAGATCCAACTCATAGGCAACCTTGCCTACCTGCGACAATCAAACGGCCCAATGTACCTTGGGTTGAGTTTCTTCTTCCCGAATCTCATCACACCTTCATGGGTGACACCTTCAGAAAACCCAATCATCAATCGCAAACTCGGATGTCGACGATGATGATCTGCATACGACTTGCCGACTCGAGCCGTCAATAGCCGCCTCGGATAAGCTTCACCTTATCCATCGCTCACGCACCAAATCTGGTCCCACTAGCCGCACTCGCCCACCTCGAACCAACCTATAGGCGATCGCACTTCTCCCATACAAGGCCTCATAAGGCGCCATCCGAATACTGGAGTGGTAGCTATTATTATACGCGAACTCAACTAGAGGCAAATGATCCTCCCAACTACCATGAAGTCAATAACACAGCTCGCAGATATCCTCAAGAGTGCGGATAGTGCGCGCTCGCCCGTCTGCTCGTGGATGAAATGCGACTGTGCTCACTGCGTCCCTAAACCCTCTGGAAGGACCTCAGGAAGTTGGCCGTAAATCGGGCTCTCTGCGATATGATCAAGTAGGGACTCCATGCACCGACGATCTCTGATGTAAAGTCCGCATAATCCTCACTAAAAGTCGCCCCGACGGAAGAAAGTGGGGTGATTTCACACCGCCGACGATAACCCATATAGAATCATGCTCTCCGAGTGCGAGGTAATCCCGTGATGAAGTCCATGTTGATTACCTCCCACTTCCGTGTCGGGATCTCTATAGCTCAGAATAAACCACCGTGTCTCTCGTGCTCTACCTTCACCGGCCGACGACAACACGCAATCGAGCTACGAACTCGCAACGCCCTCTTCAAGCCATCCCACCAATACAGATCTAAGGTCGTGGTACATCTTGGTCGACCGGATGGATAGAGTAACGCGCGCAGTGTGCTTCCCAAGAACTCGCCAAGTCCTCAAACATCCGGAACACACAACTCGCCTCAAACCTTAGCACCCCATCGTGCTACCTCAAAAGGACCCTTGCCTCACGAAGAGTCAGATCACGATATCGAATCAAAGCTGGATCCTCGAATTGTTGCCTCTTCACCTCCTCAACGATGGAAGACTCGGCAACCTCACGAACTCTAACCCCATTGCTATCAGAATCAATCAAACGGACACCAAGGCTCGCTAACTGGTGCAAATTACGAACCATGTCCCTTCTCTCAAGCTGCACATCTGATAGGCTCCCCATCGACCTACGACTAAGGGCATCTGCCACAACATTGGCCTTGCCCGGGTGGTACAGGATGTCCACATCGTAATCCTTAAGCAACTCTAACCACCGTCTCTGTCGTAAGTTCAGCTCCCTCTGGCTGAAGATATACTGGAGGCTCTTGTGGTCTGTAAAAATATCCACGTGAACCCCATACAAATAGTGCCTCCAGATCTTCAAAGCGTGAATCACAGCTGCCAACTCCAAATCATGGGTGGGGTAGTTCCTCTCGTGTTTCTTCAGCTGTCGGGATGCATATGCTATAACTCTGCCATGCTGCATCAACACACATCCCAACCCGATGCCTGACGCATCACAATACACGATCTCTAATTAAAATATCAAGACTTTGGACCCTTTGACTTAGTCAATTTTGTCAAGCTAATTAATTGGAAGACTTAGTCATCCTAAGGCTATGGTCAATGACCATTTTGGCCATGACATTTTCGTCCAAGGCATCAATAAGGGGGGTGACAAGTGTCGCCCTCCCATTCGTCACAATAATACGCTTTCCGACAATTTCATAATTCCGATAAATTTTTTCAAGTCTCAAATCTTAACATTTGCGAGTTCTTACGAACGTTCTCAAAGCATGCCCTGCAAATACGGGGTGTAACATTCTTCCCCCCTTAGAAACATTCGTCCTCGAATGTTCTTTCGGAGTCCAATCTAATTAAAGCGCGACATAGTCTCCTTATACTACACCCTTCTTACAACATATGCCACTCATGGCCACAATACCTCGCACACGCATACTTGTCCATCATAAGCCCAAAAGAGATTATCTTTTTGTACTTCCAACTCATACTAGCATACATACATAACTTCCATACCGATTCTGGCCTCAAATCTTTGGAGTAACTCTATAAAACAATATAAGGCCATTTCCGGCTTTCATGACCTGGTTCCGGTGGAACACGTCCACGAACCCGTAAAACAATTAACTAGACCTGGGCCTTACGCCCTCGTGACCCCGTCACGTAGCTGAACTACTACCAACTAATCCCACTCCATTCCAGGATATGGAGAGACCCGTAACAGGTCATCAACCCGACTCAGCGTCGCACTTAACTCTTATTCTTGGTCTATAATAAATCTTTCTACCCGAGAAGACCTTATACAACTAAAGTCCTAGCGGTTTTCAACATTCTGAGGCTCGCACTTCCCACGCTTCAAGCCTACCTTATCAGTCCCCCCGTAAACGGGTACAAAAACTTCTCATAAAACCAAAACCATGTTGTCTAGATCACAACAACCATTACTTACTCTATACGGACCTCATCCGTACAATTCTCTTAAGCCTACTACGCAGCTTAATCTATTAACATGACATTCCGTTAGGTTCCTTAACATGGCTTCTCAAGGGTTCACTACCCTATCAGACAACTCATCCTTTCCCAATTATCTCAAATAAAACATAAGATCTTGGCGAGAATTCATTAACTATTCCATACCTTCCCGGTATCTAGTTAGTCTTTACCAATTCCTGGTAATCAAAAATCATTCTAGGCAACACGCGTCTGACCCTCATACATAACTCCGTATAGATGTATGTCACAATACCAACTATACTACAATCATTACCAACCTGGATACACAATCCACATAGTCTTTCCTGGGTCACTGCTGCCTTTCTCGTAGCTGCAAACAACAAAACTCGTTAGGGAGAGACGACCCTAACAACACAGCTCTATCGCACGATCTCAGAGTGAGAAGAATGGAAACCAATCCTAAATGTCCTGCAGCACTCCTGATTATAGATGTGGTGCACAACACACCGATAATCAAGACTCTACTAGACACGGTCTGTAGACACTTTCCGAGGACTAACTGCTCTGATACCACTTTTGTCACGACCCGACCCCGGGCCCGCGACTGGTGCCCTACCTGGGCACCCTGTTCAGGTATACATCAGAGAAATAGAAGCGGAACTTACATGAAACTTATAAAATAAAATAACGAGAAATTAAACCACAGGTTAGCCGATAAGGCTACCTTCCTGGACACATATACAAATACATAACAACAGCAGTTACATCCCTTTCTTTTTTACAAACCGACCCACAACATGTGACTACAGACCTCTAAGAATTACAATCACAAGTGACAGGCTCCGCCATACCCTGAATGTACATAAGTCTACCACATCGTGGAAACCGTACTAAAAGACAAGCCTCCGAGTGAAAGGGGCTTCTTTCCAAAATCAACAGAGATCCTAAGAGCAAGGATCACCAACCTGGTACCTAAAACTGCGGGCATGAACGCACCGGGAAGTCGATAACAAAAATTGCGAATATGGAATGTAAATAAAATGCAATAACCAAATCATATATGTATAAAAGAATGTCCTTTTAACTCCTGAAACCAATCATATATTAACCGTTCCTTTCCTTCTTTCGATAAGATTTAACAACATATTCTTACATACTTACTTAAGAGTTTAATCCAAATTTTTCACATAACTTACATATCTTACATAACATAATCCGCCCATTTGCGGGACACGATGTCTTGATGAATCATGTGACATAATCGCCCGCTGTGGGGCTCGGTGTCTTGTGGAATCATATAACATAATCCGCCCGCTGTGGGGCCTTGCATCTTGTGGAATCATATAACATAATCCGCCCGCTGTGGGCCTTGCATCGTGGAATCATATAACATAATCCGGCCCGCCTGTGGGGCTCGGTGTAAGATGATGTAACCCGGCCTATGTGTAGGCTCGGGGTAATATGGCGTAATCCGGCCTATGTGTAGGCTCGGTGTATCTCATAACGTAATCCGGCCTATTTGTAGGCTCGGTGTATCTCATAACGTAATCCGGCCTATTTGTAGGCTCGGTGTAATCTTCCTTACTTAACATTTTTAAATCATCACTTCACTTCTTCTTAAGTCGTCATAACAACTTCCCAAAAAGCTATTATAACAACTTTTCATTTTAGAGAACTTAGACACTTTTATTCTTACAACATTAGGGAAACTAGCCCCAAAAATACTACGTACATACATACTTAAAAGAATCATATCGCTTAAAACTTCAAAATCCTTAAAAGACAATCAAAGTTCTTAGTCTTAAAACTTCATAACATGCGTCCTTAAAAGCCCATTGTCTTATACTTATAAAAAAAAGATATAAAGTTCCATACACTTCCAAAACCAAGTAACTTATTCCCTTAAAATCATATAACTTCCACTTTTAAAATCAATCCCCTTTTCACATATAAATTCAAGTCATTTTCGAACATAAAATCCACTTACTTACTTTAAACAAATCAAGACACATAGCCTTTAAATCAAATCTCATAATTTCCTAACCATTCTTACTAACGTCTCCCATAAGACCTCGTAAGGACTTAGACAATTTAAACATACTCTTAACTTAGATTCAACAATGTAAATACTTCTTAACTTCTAGGAGTAGAAGAAATCTTGAAATACTATCACATGGAGATTTCATACGTAGTATCATGCCAAAGAAAGAAGAGGTTCACATACCTCGCGACGATTGTCGACAAGTAGCAAAATGCTCCAAAGTACTTCAACCTTGAGCTATTCCATTCTTCAAGTAGGATACGCTAAACTTAGTACTTCAACCTATCATGGCCACAATACGTCCATTAACCTCTTACTTTAAACGTAGAATATCCTAAGTGCCAAGTCACTAAATTCTACGGAAAATCGGACAGCACCTCCTTTGTTTCTACTTACTTTGCCACCTTTTTCAAGGCCGAAATACAATAACCAAACAGCCCCAATTGGCTCACAACAATATAGAAGGTAGTCCAATACAAATGAATAACTAAACAGCCCCAATTGGCTCACAATTTAGAAAGTAGTCCAATACAAATGAATAACAAACTAAAAGTCCAAATTCGGCCACCTTGAGTTCAACCATACCAATAAACGACCAATTAGTAATCAAATTTTCAAGTGGCTTGCACAACATTTCGGATTAAGCTACAAGCAATCCATAATACTTATAAACTTCATCATACCAACTTCATGCTATCAACATGTAAAGCTAACTACAACAATATAAAAATAATCTTGTAACACTTTCAAAGAACAAGATTATACCTCAACGATTCTTAATCCAAATTTCCAATCCGAAGTCGCTCCTTAGTAGTTTAGAACCCCTCCAAGACACTTCAATCCGCTTGTTGAGACCCTTAGAACCCTACCAACAACTTTCCTTCAAACTTCCAATCCAAAACCTAGAAAGCCACTAGGTTTTCACTTTGCGACTAATACGAAAACTCTCTTTTTCCGGGATTTTTCTATTGAGACACGCTTACAATACACTTAGGAACCTTGGTTTAAAGTGGGAAGATTATTGGATAACAAACAAAAAATTTTCTTGTGGGAAGCTAGCCTAACCCGAGAGCACCTCAAAGGATTCTTGAAATTCTTGGAAATTTTTCTAAGTGTCAAACTTGGTCTTGCTACTAGTAGTGTTATATAGAACCTTGGAGGGTCAAGATGCAAACAATTGGGTGGTTTGGATGATCTCTAATTAAAATATCAAGACTTTGGACCCTTTGACTTAGTCAATTTTGTCAAGCTAATTAATTGGAAGACTTAGTCATCCTAAGGCTATGGTCAATGACCATTTTGGCCATGACATTTTCGTCCAAGGCATCAATAAGGGGGGTGACAAGTGTCGCCCTCCCATTCGTCACAATAATACGCTTTCCGACAATTTCATAATTCCGATAAATTTTTTCAAGTCTCAAATCATAACATTTGCGAGTTCTTACGAACGTTCTCAAAGCATGCCCTGCAAATACGGGGTGTAACAGCTATCCTACCAGCGCTACCATCGTCCGATCTCTCGCCGATGGCCTGCTGGCGCAAAAATAACAAGCTCCTTGGTACCACAACACTTCCGAAATGCGGTCTACTACATCGACCACACCGGTAGGGTGATCGATCCGCCCACACCCCTACTCCTCGAAATCTGAACCTCGAGCTCGACCGCTCACGAAGGTTGTGGAGGACCACTCTGCACTGGCGGAGGTACAAAACTAGTATGCTGCTGAGGCGGTCCGCCTCGAAAGTCACCAAAGGACCCTGTTGTTCTGGCCCTCTTCTGCTGATCTTGGTCATTCCGTCGACCTCTTCGTGCCTCACACCCAAGTGCAAAAGCCTGCATGCGGGCAATGTCCATGCCCGGCTGAAGAGCTACACCCGAACAAGCCTCTGCCAAGTAGTCATCTAACCCGGTAACGTAGCGGTGTACTCTGTCCTCCATATCGGCTACTACAGCGGGGGCATACCGAGCCAATGAGTCGAACTCCACATTGTACTCCCGAACTGTACGCCCATTCTGCCTCAACATCAAAAATCTGTCGGCCCGAGCCCTCCTCATCTGTGGAGGCAAGAAATGTGCAAGAAATGCCCCCGAAAACTCATCCCAAACGGCTGGAAGTGCATCCTCTCCCCGGGACAGATCCCACGAATCAAACCAGTCGACTGCGGTATCACGCAGCCGATGCGAACCTAGGACCACTGACTCGGTCTCCGAAGCCTTGATCACTCTCATGACCCGCTGTAACTGTCGGATGAACTCCTGCGGATCATCCTCAGGCCTCGACCCGTAGAACTCTGGCGGGCTACATCTCAAAAAGTCTCGTAGCCTCAAACTATCCGATCTTCGGTGAACCATGGGCTACCGAATGCGCCGGCCCAGCTTATCCTCGTTCGCCACGATCACGGCGAATCGCCATCTCTTTGTACCCCAACTCCTCTCGCCTCAGTGCCGTGGATCAAGCGCAGTATCGTGGTCTCATCGCCCATCGCCGCGCTTCTAAACTCGCTGGGCCGTGGCGGCGTCGCAAAACTCGCCGTCAAGCACTGTCTCGAGTAATGACCGGTTCGCGCTCGTACTCCTCTGTATCTCACTAGAAGCTCCTCGCTGCCTTGCCACTGGGCGGGTTGCCTACGGAGGCATAGCGGTAAAGGAAGGAATACGTCGGAGGGTCCAACTTACAACACAACTCTAAGGCACGATCTCGAATGAGAATAATGGAAACCAATCCTAAATGTCCTGCGACCTCCGATTATAGATGTGGTGCACAACACACCGATAATCAAGACTTACTAGACACGATGCGTAGACACTTTTCGAGATTAATCGCTCACGATACCACTTTTGTCACGACCCGAACCTGGGCCCGTGACTGGTGCCTTACCCGGGCACCCAAGTAGTCATACATCAGAGAAAAATCAGCGGAACATAAAAACAAGACATGAAGCAAGAGATGATATATAAACAAAGCCAAAGCGGTTGCCTTACGTATATAAATACATAAAACCCGAACAGTTTAATCCTTTTACAACCCTGCCCACAACAGTACTACAGACCTCTAAGATTTACAACAACTATGACGGGACAGGGCCCCGCCATACCCCTGAATGTACAAGAACCTACAACTCAGGGAACACATACCGAAAAATAAGCCTCCGGAGGAACGGAGCTTCTCAATACTGAATCGTGATCCTATGAGCGAGGATCAACTACCGGTGTACTCCTACCGCGGCATGAACGGCCCCGGAGGTCGATAACAGTACCAAGTATGTGAATCGATATCTGCAGTTAAATCATAGAAACTATATAAAGCGAGAGCGTGTATGATAACCAAACTACGAAGACGCATAAAAGCGATAAGTCCGGGACTCACGCCCTCAAAGTCATCATTCAATATATAACTATGGGTCTGTTATACCCCGTATTTCCAGAGTATGTATGCGAGGACGTACGTACGAGAATACGGCAGAAAGATTGGAAAGGAAGAAAGAGGTGATTTTTTCCACGGAAAAGTTTCCGGTTTTTGTGAAGGAAAAAGGTTCGTTAATGGGAATTGGATTCCCAGTTTGGTATTCGGACTTCTGGAATATTAGAGAATTATGGAATTTTATTTTGGAAATGGTCACGTGGGGCCACGGGAGAAATTCTGATTTTGTAGGCCGCTTTGTTTTGAGATTCCAGTAAATTGGATATTTTCGGAAGACGAAATACAGGCGAATCGGGGCGACACGTGTCACCCCGTGGCACCCTGGCGATTTTACATTTGGGCACAACACGGTTAGAGTCGTTTTTCGACGAAGCGTTTTGCTTAACTTGCGAAGGAAAATTCGGCTATGTCGTTTTGTTTTTGCGGATTTTTAGAGACGAAACATTCGGACCAACGGGAGGGTGACATGTGTCACCTCACAATGGAGACAAGTGGGCGCGTCAAAAGAGGCAAGTTGGGCTTGATATTTGTGTAGATATTTGTGAGGGTTTTAAGGAGTAGGGTCTAGGGTGCACTTGGCTTGATCTTGGCCTTACACTTGCCTTGCACTTGGCTAGATCTTGGCCATTGGTTGGCCTTTGAGTTTGCTCTAAATCCCCCTCCCTTGTGAAGACGTCTTCATTCCCTCCTCACTTTGTCTAAGTCTTGAAATCCCTCCTCCTCTAGTAGCTCTCGCCCCAAGCCTCTCCCCTCCTCCTCCTTGTGGCCTTTGGCGAGAAGGTCCCCTTTTGTGGTGCTAGCCGTGGGTACCCACTAGCCTAGTTGTTTTCGTATAATACCCTTGTTGTGGTATAGAAATACTCCCCTAGTATTGTTATAATGCCCAAAATACCTTAGCCTTGTACCTTGTAGTATTCCAAAGTTACCTCTTTACGTAGAGTCCGGACATACTACCTTTTGGCCTTTTTAGTCTCAAAACGAAACCAGAAGGAAAATCTTCATAGTTGGTTGAAGTAATTGAGTAGAAGTTGGTTAGAACTTCTAAGGGTTGTTTGGAGTGGTTTGGAGCGCACGGAGTGGAGCTAAACCTTGCTCAGGAGCGACATTAAACTCGGATAATTTTGGGCTTATCGAGGTAATTATCTTGTCCCTCTATTGTAATTGGAAATTACATGTTTGTTAGGATATATAGTTGAAGTATACTATATATGGAACTATACTTAGTATTCGGCAATGTCTTTTGACTTAAGCCTGAAGAATTAAGGGAACTAAATCGTATTTACATAGAATTTGTATTGCAAAGAGGCTTGTGTAGAATTGTACACGTCCGGTTAGACGTGTAAAACCCCCCCCCTGGTTGGCTTGGTAGCCGGCCTCGATAGAGGAGGAGATTTACGCTGTTGCGGGGGGGGGAGGTGCTGCCGAATTTTCTATAGAAAGATAGAAACTTATGTTTTGGGGTTAATAGACGTTTGTGACCTTTATAGGTGAAAGTACTAAGAGTAGCGTATTCTACTCGAGGAGTGGAAAGGGCTAGCAAGGTTGTAGTACTTGGAGCATTTTGCTTATTGTCGATAAATCGTCGCGAGGTATGTGAACCTCTTCCTATCTTTTCTAGCATGATTGTTGTGAACTATGTAGTACGGTAGACGTACATGTGCTAAGTGATTTGGTTGGGTTAAAACATATGGTGTTATAATAGCTTTATGGGAAGTTAGTTATAACGACCTTATGTAAGTGAAAATGGTTTACTGACGTTAGAAGTTAAGAGACTTGATCTTATAAGATAAGAGACTTAACTTATTTGTTTTAATGTGGATGTTTGTGTGAAACCTCATTCGTGAGTAATGAGTACTTGGTTTTAAAGGGATAATGTTTCTTGATTTCGGGAGTCAGAATGTGTATCGACAGACCACTGCAGCGTTAATAAAAGGAAAATGTATTGAATAATGATGTGTTGTATTAAAACCAGTAGAAACCTCCATCTGCATAGAAGCTAAGATGAGACAAAATGATATTACATTTTCTAGATCATGGTCTTTGTAATAAGATCGTTATAAACAAGAATAAACTACTCACGTATATGACATATGTTACTTAATTGTTCTAAAAGGAATCAGTGATTAAGTTTGGGAACTATGAAACCATTTGAAAATGAGAAGCTTGAGTAATTGAAACTAGGCAAACCGGAACTTAGGAAAAGAATGTTGTTACTTGGTTTTGAAAAGGAAGGTGGGTTGGTCATTCTAATATCGGGTATCGGGTGACTTTTATAAAAGAAATGGATCTCTTTTAAAAGAACTTACGTATGTAGTACTTTGGGGTTAAAACCTGACTTTGGTATAAAATGAAAGTACTTTGTGTTGTTGTGAAACTTGCCTATGCTTGTTGTTGTGAAGCTTGGCTATGCTTATTGTGATAACCTTTGTTGTGCAAAGCGTTGTATTTACGTATTCTGGCGTCTCGATGGAGGGTCGGTTGACTTGTTGAGAACTTACTTGGGCGTGCGGCGGTGGCGGAGAAATTCCGCAATGCGTTCTGTTGATAGTATTATTGTTATTAATCACTTTGGACATACTGACACGATGCGTAGCGCACGGGTATGCTTCCATGTTGGTTAAGGTCTTGTGGTTAATCGCTTTGGATATACTGACACGATGCGTAGCGCACGGGTAGGTTTCCAGGTTGATTATCGCCTTGTGATTTCCTTTTTTGACATAGTGACACCATGCGTAGCGCACGGGTCTGCGTCCATGTGGAATGCCGTCCTATTGTTTCCCTCTGGACATGCGACACGCGATCGTGGCGCTGCGGGTATGCGTCCATTTGGAAAGTTGTCTTATTGTTTCCCTTTGGACATACTGACACGATGCGTAGCGCACGGGTATGCTTCCATCTGGATTGCTGTCTTGTTGTTGAGGTCACATGGACATGTCTACACCGATGCAGTATTCCGGGGGCATGCGGCCATGATGCGACCCTGATTGATGTTGTGGGCGTGAGACCCATAGTTATATTGGAGTGATGACTGTTTTATGTTGTGAACTGTAGTTTGGTTATCATACATGTCTCCTGCTTTATATAGACTAGTATGATTTCATTTACAGCTTTGTACAGTTTCACATACTTGGTACCTGTTGTACTGACCTCCTTCGGGGGGCTGCGTTCATGCCGCAGGTAGAGGTACATCGGTCGTGGATCCTCGCTCATAGGATCACAGTTCAGCGCATTTGAAGCTCCGTTTCTCCGGAGGCTTATCTTTTGGTAGGTGTTCCCTGAGTTGTAAGTTCTTGTACATTCAGGGGTATGGCGGGGCCCTGTCCCGTCATAGTCATTGTATATCTTAAGTGCTGTAATCTTGTTGTGGCGGGGTTGTAAAAGGATTAAAGCTGTTCAGTTTTATGTATATCTGAGGCAACCGTTTTGGTTGCTTTGTTTTATTATATCTCTTGTATAATGACTCATGTTTTATGTTCCGCTGATTTTTCTCTGATGTATGTATCGCTAGGGTGCCCGGGGTAAGGCACCAGTCACGGGCCCGATTTTCGGGGTGTGACATAGTGGTATCAGAGCAGTTAATCCTCGGAAAGTGTCTACAGACCGTGTCTAGTAGAGTCTTGATTATCGGTGTGTTGTGCACCACATCTATAATCAGGAGGCTATAGGACATTTAGGATTGGTTTCCATTCTTCTCATTCCGAGATCGTGCCTTAGAAATGTTGTAAGTTGTACCCTCCGACGTATCTCGTTTTTACGATTATGCCTCGCGCAAGGCAACCAGAGCCCGAAGGGCAAGGCGGCCGAGTGCCGCTAGTGAGATCTGAGAGAAATGCGAGCGCGAGCCCGAGGCAGTACGAGGTTGTGCTTGAGACGGCGGGTTTCGCGATGCGCCCGGCACCGTGAGTTTAGAGCGCGGCCGTGGCTGATGAGACTCTGATACTGAGCCTCGTCCCGATGCAGGCGAGAGGAGATGGGTTACAAGAGATGGCGATTGTTGGCGAGGTTGTGGCGAATATGAGGACAGTGGATCTGGCGATTCGGTTCAGAGCACCGATGGTTCACCCCGGCAGATAGTTTGAGGCTGCGGGACTTTACGAGTTGTAGCGCCCGAGTTTTACTGGGTCGAGGCACGAGGATGATCGCGAGGAGTTCATCCGGCGATTCTGACGGATCATGCGGGTGATCAAGGCTTCAGAGACCGAGTCTGTGACCTTTGGTTCGCATCGGCTGCGTGATACCGCAGTCGATTGGTTTGATTCATGGGAGCTTTCTCGGGGAGAGCATGCACCTCCAGCAGTATGGGATGAGTTTTCGGGGGCTTTCCTCACGCACTTCTTGCCTCGCGGATGAGGAGCACGCGGCTGATTTTTGTTCTTGAGGCGAGGGCGCACTGTCAGGGAGTACAATGTCGAGTTCGATTCTTTGGCTCGATATGTCCCTGCGCTAGTTGCAGATATGGAGGATAGGGTGCATCGCTACGTCACCGGGCTTGATGATTATATGGCCGAGTCTTGTGCGGGTGTTTCTCTTCAGCCGGGCATGGACATTGCCCGCATGCAGGCTCATGCACTAGGATGTGAGGCACGGAGGGTCGACGGAATGACTGGATCAGCGAGAAGAGGCCGGGGCGGCGGTCCTTTGGTGGCTTTCGAGGCGGACCGCCTCGGCGAGCTAGTTATATACCCCACCGGTGCAGTGGTCCTCCACCGTCTTCGAGGCGGTCGGGGCTCGAGGTTCAGATTTTTGAAGCGGGGTGTTAACGGTGAAGCCACCCCTACCTCGTTGTGACCATTGTGGTAGACTCCATTTTGGAGAGTGTCGTGCTAGATTGGGAGTTTGTTTTGCATGCGGCCAGCAGGGCCATTTTTCGAGGAACTGTCCGACCAAGGGAAGCGCGGATGTTACGACTCACGCCCGTGGATCTGTGGCTGGTTTATCACCTTCTGACTATACGCCTGCAGTGAGCCTATGATTAGAGTGGGCGGTAGCTTGGTATATCCTTAACCCTCTAGAGTTTTGGTATGCTTGTTATGATGATCTCATGATTGTGTGCTATGTACGGATAGCATTGTGATATTGTGAGTTTGAAAACATGTTTAGTTGGGAGGTTACGATGGGGGCATGGTAAGTATGAACCTTAGACTATGTCACGACTGAGACCCTTAGGGGTAAGGTCGTCTTGAGATTAAAGATTCGTTTTATGTTTGACTTTTATCAGAGTAGTAGTATACGTGGGATTTATTTGTGTGATAAGTCCGTGGGTAGTGTGAGATGGAAGTGGTAGCTTTCATGATGTGAATTAGTAAGATTGTTCCGGATCGGGGAACAAGAGTTTGGCACGGTTGTGGGTCGGGTTGAGGACGTGATACGGGTCAACCCGTAGCCCGGATTAAGGTGGGGTCAGTTCTGGGTGGTCCCGCGAGGTGGTAGGGTCACGAGGATGCTAGGCCCAAGTTTGTATGATCATCGTATGAGTTCGTGGACGCGTTCGACCAGAAGCGGTTCGTAAAGGCCGGGAATGGCCTTAAGGAAGTTTGAGGTTAGTAAGATGACCAAGTTTGGAGGTGGTGACTCCAAGGTTTTGGGAACTGAAGCGATGACTGAAGTGTGGTACGTATGCTAGAAGAGTTCAAGTGTACGACGAGTAAGGAAGGAAGATATCGTTTGTTATTTCTTGACCTATGTGTGTGGTTGGCAATTTGTTAGATGAGCTTCTTCGATTTCCGCATTGTGAAGGAACTTTGGGGACGTATGTTTCTTAGGAGGGGAGTATGTTATACCCGTATTTCCAGTATGTATGCGAGGGCGTGCGTGCGAGAATCTGTGAGAAAGATTGGAAAGGAAGAAAGAGGTGATTTTTCCACGGAAAAGTTTAGGTTTTGTGAAGGAAAAAGGTTCGTTAATGGGAATTGGATTCCCAGTTTGGTATTCGGACTTCTGGAATATTAGAGAATTATGGAATTTTATTTTGGAAATGGTCACGTGGGGCCACGGGAGAAATTCTACGGTTTTGTAGGCCCGCTTTGTTTTGAGATTTCCAGGTAAATTGGATATTTTGGAAGACGAAATATTCAGGCGAATCGGGCGACACGTGTCACCCCATGTGGCACCCTTGGCGATTTTACATTTGGGCACAACACGGTTAGAGTCGTTTTTGGCGAAACGTTTTGCTTAACTTGCGAAGGAAAATTCGGCTATGTCGTTTTGTTTTTGCGGATTTTTCCGAGAGGCGAAACATTCGGACCAACGGGAGGGTGACATGTGTCACCCTCATGACGGAGACAAGTGGGGCGACACTTGGCGAAACAAGGGCAAGTTGGGCTTGATATTTGTGTAGATATTTGTGAGGTTTTAAGGAGTAGGGTCTAGGGTGCACTTGGCTTGATCTTGGCCTTACACTTGCCTTGCACTTGGCTAGATCTTGGCCATTGGTTGGCCTTTGGGTTTGCTATAAATACCCTCCCTTGTGAAGACTTATTCATTCACTCCTCACTTTGTCTAAGTCTTGAAATCCCTCCTCCTCTAGTAGCTCTCGTCCTAAGCCTCTCCCCCTCCCTCCTTGTGGCCTTTGGCGAGAAAGGGTCCCCTTTTTGTGGTGCTAGCCAGTGGGGTACCCACTGCCTAGTTGTTTTCGTATAATACCCTTGTTGTGGTATAGAAATACTCCCTAGTATTGTTATAATGCCCAAAATACCTTAGCCTTGTACCTTGTAGTATTCCAAAGATACCTCTTTACGTAGAGTCGGAAATACTACCTTTTGTCCTTTTAGTCTCAAACCGAAACCACAGGAAAATCTTCATAGTTGGTTGAAGTAATTGAGTAGAAGTTGGTTAGAACTTCTAAGGGTTGTTTGGAGTGGTTTGAGCGCTGCAGTGGAGCTAAACCTTGCTCGGGAGCGACATTAAACTCGGATAATTTTGGGCTTATCGAGGTAATTATCTTGTCCTCTATTGTAATTGGAAATTACATGTTTGTTAGGATATATAGTTGAAGTATACTATATATGGAACTATACTTAGTATTCGGCAATGTCTTTTGACTTAAGCTGAAGAATTAAGAATCGAACTAAACTGTATTTACATAGAATTTGTATTGCGATGAAGGCTTGTGTAGAATTGTACACGTCAGGTTAGGCGTGTAAAACCCCACGGTTGGCTTGGTAGCCGGCCTCGATAGAGGAGGAGATTCTGTTGTTGCGGGGAGAGTCTTTGCGAATTTTCTATAGAAAGATAGAAACTTATGTTTTGGGGTTAATAGACGTTTGTGACCTTTATAGGTGAAAGTACTAAGAGTAGCGTATTCTACGAGAGTGGAAAGGGCTAGCAAGGTTGTAGTACTTGGAGCATTTTGCTTATTGTCGATAAATCGTCGCGAGGTATGTGAACCTCTTCCTATCTTTTCTAGCATGATTGTTGTGAACTATGTAGTACGGTGAGCGTACATGTGCTAAGTGATTTGGTTGGGTTAAAACATATGGTGTTATAATAGCTTTATGGGAAGTTAGTTATAACGACCTTATGTAAGTGAAAATGGTTTCTTGGCGTTAGAAGTTAAGAGACTTGATCTTATAAGATAAGAGACTTAACTTATTTGTTTTAATGTGGATGTTTGTGTGAAACCTCATTCGTGAGTAATGAGTACTTGGTTTTAAAGGGATAATGTTTCTCGATTTGGAGTCGAATGTGTATCGACGGACCCTTTGCGGCGTTAATAAAAGGAAAATATATTGAATAATGATGTGTTGTATTAAAACCAGTAGAAACCTCCATCTGCATAGAAGCTAAGATGAGACAAAATGATATTACATTTTCTAGATCATGGCTGCTGTAATAAGATCGTTATAAACAAGAATAAACTACTCACGTATATGACATATGTTACTTAATTGTTCTAAAAGGAATCAAGTGATTAAGTTTGGGAACTATGAAACCATTTGAAAATGAGAAGCTTGAGTAATTGAAACTAGGCAAACCGGAACTTAGGAAAAGAATGTTGTTACTTGGTTTTGAAAAGGAAGGTGGGTTGGTCATTCTAATCTGCGGGTATCGGGTGACTTTTATAAAAGAAATGGATCTCTTTTAAAAGAACTTACGTATGTAGTACTTTGGGGTTAAAACCGGACTTTGGTATAAAATGAAAGTACTTTGTGTTGTTGTGAAACTTGCCTATGCTTGTTGTTGTGAAGCTTGGCTATGCTTATCGTGATAACCTTTGTTGTGCAAAGCGTTGTATTTACGTGTTCGCGTCTCTCGATGGAGGTCGGTTGACTTGTTGAGAACTTACTTGGGCGTCGGCGGTGGCGGAGAAATTCCGCAGATGCGTTCACTGATAGTATTATTGTTATTAATCACTTTGGACATCGACCGACGATCGTAGCGCGGGTATGCTTCCATTTGGTTAAGGTCTTGTGGTTAATCGCTTTGGATATCGACCACGATCGTAGCGCTGCGGGTATGTTTCCATTTTGATTATCGCCTTGTGATTTCCTTTTTGGACATATCGACACGATCGTGGCGCGCGGGTATCGTCCATTTGGAATGCCGTCCTATTGTTTCCCTCGACATACCGACCACGATCGTAGCGCGCGGGTATCGTCCATTTGGAAAGTTGTCTTATTGTTTCCCTTTGGACATACCGACACGATGCGTAGCGCGCGGGTATGCTTCCATCTGGATTCTTTGTCTTGTTGTTGAGTCACGTGGACATGTCTACACCGTCTGAGATTAGGGGCATGCGGCCGTGATCGACCACGATTGATGTTGTGGGCGTGAGACCCATAGTTATATTGGAGTGATGGTATTTTATGTTGTGAGCGTAGTTTGGTTATCATACATGTCTCCCGCTTTATATAGACTAGTATGATTTCATTTCTGACTTTATGCAGTTTCACATACTTGGTACTGTTGTCTTGACCTCCTTGGGGCTGCGTTCATGCGCAGTAGAGGTACATCGGTCGTGGATCCTCGCTCATAGGATCACGATTCGGTAGCATTTGAAGCTCCGTTTCTCGGAGGCTTATCTTTTAGTAGGTGTTCCCGAGTTGTAAGTTCTTGTACATTCGGGGTATGGCGGGCCCTGTCCGTCATAGTCATGTATATCTTAAGTGCAGTAATCTTGTTGTGGCGGGGTTGTAAAAGATTAAACTATTCGGAGTTTTATGTATATCTAAGGCAACCGTTTTGGTTGCTTTGTTTATTTATTATATCTCTTGTATAATGACTCATGTTTTATGTTCCGCTGATTTTTCTCGATGTATGTATCGCTAGTGCGGGTAAGGCACGATCACGGGCCGATTTTCGGGGTGTGGCGAGTCTCACGCCACAACATCAATCATGTTCGCATTACGGCGCATGCCGGAGTGCACGCCGGTGCGACATATCCATGATGCAACAATAATAACAATGCCGTAGCCCACATGCCCCGAGTGCATCGCCGGTGCGACATGTCCATGTAACATCAACAACAATATATTGGGTGGTCAACCACGCGCGTGGCTACATGCCCCGGAATTTACATCGCCGGTGCGAACCGTCCATGTAACAATAATAACCATATATCGGGTAATCAACCTGCGCCGCACATGCCCCCGGAATTCTACATCGGTGCAGACATGCCCATGTAACAATAATAACCATATCTCGGGTAATCAACCCTGCCGCATGGCTACATGCCCCCGGAATTCTACATCGGTGTAGACATGCCCATGTAACAATAATAATGGAAGCATACCCGTGGAATCTTCCGTCACTGCCGGTACGTCCAAGTAAGCTCTCAACAAGTCAACCGGCCCTCCATCGAGATACGCGGTAGTATAGAAACACAATTCTTGCACAACAAAGGCTATCACAACAAGCATAGGCGAGTTACACAACAACAAGCATAGGCAAGTCATACAACAACAAGCATAGGCAAGTTATACACAACTTAAGGTACTTCCATTTTATATTAAGTCCGGGTTTTAACCCTAAAGTACTACGTACGTTAAATTCCTTTTAAAGAGATCCATTCCTTTTATAAAGGTCACCTGATACCCGTAGTATAAAAATAGAGTGACTCACATTTTTAGGTAAACCAAAACACTTTCCTTTTTCAACAACATTCTTTCCCCTAAAGTTCCAGTTTGCCTAATTTCAATTACTCAGGTCTCTTTATTTTAGAAAAGTTCCATAGTTCAAAGTCTTAATCATTTAAGAATAATAATTCTCTTTTAAACAATCTGAGAAACATATGCCTTATGAGTGTAGGTTATTCTTGTTCATAATCAATCTTATTAAGCAGCTATGATCTAGGAAATGTAATATCATTTTGTCTCATCTTAGCTTCTATGTAGATGGAGGTTTCTACTGGTTTTAATAATACTTCATTATTCAATACATTTCCCTTTATTAACGCCGCAGTGGTTTGTCGGTACTCATTCTGATTTCCGAAATCAGTAAAACATTATTCCCTTTTAAAAACCAAGTACTCATTACTCACGAATGAGGTTTCACACAAACATCCATATTAATTCAAGTCTCTTATCTTTTAAGATCAAGTCTCTTAACTTCTAAAAATCAGTAAACCATTCTTAAGACGTTATACCTAACTTCCCATAAAGCTTAGTATAACTCTTATGTTTTCAAAACCAAGTATTACTCTTCTTTCAAACCGGTTTATTTATCTTTTGAAATACTTCAAGATTCTTTATTATTCAGGATTAAGTCAAAAGACATTGCCGTAACACTACATTCAGTTAACACACGTACGTCTACCGTACTATATATATATATTCCTTTAAAAATATTTCAAGGTTCTTATTATTCAGGCTTAAGTCAAAATACATTGCCGTACAACTATATTCAGTTAGCACACGTACGTCTACCATATAATATATACATATTATTCAGGCTTAAGTCAAAAGACATTGCCACACGTACGTCTACCGTACTATATGTATTCTTTTAAAATACTTCATGCTCAAGAGTATAGGAAGGATCACATACCTCGCGACGATTATCGACAATAAGCAAAACGCTCCACGGCTATAACCCGGCTAGCCTTGTCCACCTTCTGAGTAGCACATGCTACTTGCAGAACATTCAACCAATAAAGGTTATCAGTCTACTGTAAATACAGTCCTATGTAAATACAGTTTTAATCTTCTACTCTAATATTCTTCTGATGTGATTTCAGTTCAAGTCTTTTCTGTAATATCCTTCCATTACAGTTCAATTCTCTTCTATGAATCTTATATTAATTTAATACTACTACAGTATGTAATTCCCAATTACAATAGAAGGACATTAATATTTACCTCGATGAGCCCAAAATTATCCAAGTTTAAAGTCGATCCTGAGCAACGTTAAGCTCCTACTCCGTGTGCTCCAACCCGTTCCAAACAACCCTTAGAAGTTCTAAGCAACTTCTACTCAATTACTTCAACTATCAATGAATATTTCCTTAGGGTTTCGTTTAGTGGCTAAAGGAAGTATAATAGTATTTTCCGGGCTTTACGTATAGAGGTAACTTTGGAAAGTACTACAAGGTATATGGGCTAAAGAATTTGGGCATTATAACAATACTTGGAGAGTATTTCTATACCAAAAAAGGAGGGTATTTATACGAGACAACTAGGCAAGGGGGTACCTGCTAAACACTACAAAGGGGGAGGGGGATGCTCTCGGCCAAGGGCCTTTCTCAAAGGGGGAGGGGGCTTTGGACGAAAGCAAACAAGAGGGAGGGAGTATTTGAGACTTAGAAAGATTGCTCAAGTTTGGATGAAACAACTCTTCAACAAGGGGGGTATTTATAGGTCAAGCAATGGCCAACCAATGGCCAAGATTCATCCAAGTGTTAGGCAAGTGTAGGGCTAGATTTTAACCATGTGGACCTTATCCATCTACCACAACAACTTGCACAAAATATCCTACCAACTCCCTTGACCCCTTCTCGTTCAAACCGCCCACAACGTGCTCCAATTAGAGGGTGACAAGTGTCGCCCTCTTGTTGGTCCAAAATGTTTCGTCTCTCGGAAAAATCCACAAAAATTAAAAATGACATAGCCGTATTTTTCCCTTCGCAAGTTTAGTAAAACGTTTCGTCGAAAAACGACTCCTTTCGGCACTTGTGTACAATTTCGAAACTTGCCAAATCTTTAAGGCTCAAATTCTATACGTACGCCCTCACGTACATACTCTGGAAATACGGGGTATAACAGAACAGATACCCCCTTCCCAGGATTGATGATTTATTCGACCAGTTGCAGGGCGCGAGATGTTTCTCCAAGATTGATCTGCGATCGGGCTATCATCAGGTGCGTGTCAGAGAGGTGGATGTCCCTAGG
The DNA here is from genome assembly GCA_029844215.1 of Przewalskia tangutica. NCBI lineage: Eukaryota > Viridiplantae > Streptophyta > Magnoliopsida > Solanales > Solanaceae > Przewalskia > Przewalskia tangutica. Next base: position 77,187,381 of record CM056727.1, read on the forward strand.
ACTGCATTAGGACGTGCGCACTATGAGTTCGTGGTTATGTCTTTCGGGTTGACGATGCTCGGCGGTATTCATGGATTTGATGAACCGAGTGTTCAAGCCATTTTGACACGCGTTTGTGATAGTGTTCATTGATGACATCTTGGTTTATTCTCGCTCAGGCGGGAGCATGCGAGCATTTGAGGATCGTGACCGAGTTCTCGAGACCAGCGATTATACGCCAAGTTTTCGAAATGTGAGTTCTGGTTGACTTCGGTGGCTTTTCTTTGGCATATTGTCGGGGCTGATGGTATTCGGGTGGATACGGCCAAGATCGAGCGATCGAGTTGGCCTCGACCTACTACTCCGGCAGTGCGCGATTTCGGGCCTTGCGAGTTATTATCGGTTCGTAGAAGTTTGCTTTATCTCGCCCATTGACTAGGTGACTCGGAAGCGGCTAAGTTTCAATGGATGATGCTTGTGGCGGGGTTTCCGATTCTTGAAGGAGATCGACGACCGCCTCGTTCTTACTCTTCCGAGGAGGTCGGGCGGCTACGTGGTGTATTGTGATGCGTCAGGCATCGGGCTGGGATGTGTGTTGATGCAGCAGGGCAAGGTTATAGCGTACGCATCCCGACAGCTTAAGAAGCATGAGAGGAACTACCCCACCCATGATTTGGAGTTGGCAGCGGTGATTCACGCTTTGAAGATCTGGAGGCACTATTTGTATGGGGTTCATGTGGATATTTATACAGACGCAAGAGCCTCGGTATATCTTCACCGGAGGAGTGAACTTACGGCGAGACGGTGGTTAGAGCCGCTCAAGGATTACGATGTCGACATCTGTACCACCCGGGAAGGCCATGTTGTGGCGGATGCCCTTAGTCGTTGGTCGATGGGAGTCTATCGGATGTCTGACCCGAGAGGAGGAGCATGGTCGCGAGTTGCATCGGCTAGCGAGCCTTGAGTCCGATTGATTGATTACGATAGCGGTGGTCCGAGTTCGAGAGGTTGCGAGTCTTCCATCGTCGAGGTGAAGAGGCGATTTGAGGATCGGTTACGACGCGATGCGTGTAATCTGACCGCCGTGAGAAAGGGTCCTTTTGAGGTAGCACGATGGGGTGCTAAGGTTCGGCGAGGTTGTGTGTTCGGATATTGCAGGACTTGGCGATGTGTTCTAGGAAGCACACATCGCGCGTTACTCTATCCATCCGGGGTCGACCAAGATGTACCACGACCTCAGATCTGTGTATTGGTGGGATGGCTTGAAGAGGGACGTTGCAGAGTTTGTGGCTCAGTGCGTGTTGTCGGCGGTGAAGGTAGAGCACCAGAGGCACGGTGGTTTGTTGCGACGATAGAGATCCCGACCTGGAAATGGGAGGTGATCAACATGGACTTTATCACCGGGTTACCTCGCACTCCGAGGAGCCATGATTCTATCTGGGTTAGTGTCGGCCGGTGTGAAATCAGCCCACTTTCTTCCCGTCGGGCGACTTTTCGGTGAGAATTATGCGGACTTTACATCAGAGATCGTCGATCGCATGGAGTCCCTATTTCGATCATATCGAGACGAGAGCCCGGATTTCGGCTAACTTCGGAGGTCCTTCGAGAAGGGTTTAGGGGCCAGTGAGCTCGAATTCTGCATTCCATCCTCAGACAGACGGACAGGCAGAGCGCACTATCCAGACTCTTGAGGATATGCTGCGAGCCTGTGTTATTGACTTCAGGGGTAGCTGGGAGGATCATTTGCCTCTAGTTGAGTTTGCGTATAATAATAGCTACCACTCCAGTATTCAGATGACGCCTTATGAGGCCTTGTATGGGAGGAAGTGCAGATCGCCGATAGGCTGGTTCGATGTGGGCGAGGTGCAGTTAGTGGGACCAGACCTGGTTCAGCAGGCAGTGGATAAGGTGAAGCTTATCCAGGAGCGGCTATTGACAGCTCAGAGTCGACAGAAGTCGTATGCAGATCATCGTCGTCGACATCTGGAGTTTGAGGTTGATGATTGGGTTTTCCTGAAGGTGTCACCCATGAAGGGTGTGATGAGATTTGGCAGGAAAGGGAAGCTCAGCCCAAGGTACATTGGGCCTTATCAGTTGTCCGCGAGGGTGGGCAAGGTCGCTCTGAGTTGGATCTGCCGTCAATGCGGAAGCGGCATCCGGTTTTCCATGTTTCTATGCTGAGGAGATGTATCGGGGATCCATCTAGGTTACACCCGATTGACGATGTCCAGGTGACCGAGGGGTTATCGTATGAGGAGATTCCCATAGCGATAATCGATCGTCAGGTTAGGCGTCTGCGGACGGGGCGTGGCTTCCGTCAAAGTCTTGTGGCGGAACGAGCTCAGGGAGGAGATGACGTGGGAAGCTGAGGAGGACATGAGGCGGAGGTACCCTCACCTATTCCCCACACCTCCAGGTAACTTACTTTCCTACTTGTTGATTTCAATTACCATATATGCTTAAGTGTTGTATTGTGGCCATGTGAGGCATTTGCAAACTGTTTAAGTTATGAGGAACCTTATCATTATCTGTCTTGGGAAGGAACATTCGGGACGAATATTTCTAAGGAGGGGAGAATGTTATACCCCGTATTTCCAGAGTATGTACGTAAGGGCGTACATACAAAAGTTTGAGCCTTAAAGTTAGGCATAGGGACGAAAATTTGTGCACAACCCACTAAAAGAATCGTTTTCCGACGAAACGTTTTACAAAACTTGCGAAGGGAAAATTACGGCTATGTCATTTATTATTTTTGCGGATTTTTCTGAGAGATGTAATATTTTGGACCAACGAGAGGGTGACACTTGTCACCCTCAAGTGAGCGTAACAGACGATTTCTTGGGCGTTTTTGTGGCCTTGCACAAGTCAAGGTTAGGTAGGATATTTGTGTGTAGTAGATGGATAAGGACACTTGGGGGAATCCCCACCCTCCACTTGCCCTCCACTTGCCTTCATCTTGGCCATTGGTTGGCCTATAAATACCCCCCTAACTTGAAGGTTTTCTTCATCCACAAACACAATTCTCTAAGTCTCAAAATTCTCCCTCTCCCTTGTAGTGTTTTCATCCCAACCCTCTCCCCCTCTAGCCTAGTGGCTTCGGCCGAGAGCCCCCCCGTGGTAGAAATATTCTCCAAGTATAGTTACTATTCCAAAATACCCTAGCCCAAATCCCTTTTAGTATTTAAAGTAGAAGTTGTGTAGAACTTCTAAGGGCTTCTTGGAGCTATCGGAGCATGCAAATTAGGAGCTAAACCTTGCTCAGGATCGACATTTAACTTGGATAATTTTGGGCTTATCGAGGTAAATACTCTTGTCCTTCTATTGTAGTTAGATATTACAAATAAGAATAGTTAAGACTTGAGTATAAGATATAGAAGGATATTAAAGAAGAGAATTGAACAGTAATTACATAAAAAGATATTACAAAATAGAATTGAACTGAAATCACATCAGAAGAATAATAAAGAAGATTGAACTGTACTTACATAGGACTGTATTTACAGTAGACTTGTGTAGCTTTGCGGGTAGGGAAGTGCTGCCCAATTTTCCGTAGAATAGAGAACCTGCGCTTAGAATAGTCTGAGTAGTCTAGACATTGATAGGCGTGTCGACTATTATAGGTTGATTCTCTGCGCGCGACATATTCGACTTGGCAGGTGGATTTCGCCGAGGAGGTATGTGATTCTTCCTATCCTCTTGAGCATGATATTTTAAAGTACATATATATAGTACGGTAGACATACATGTGTTAACTGAACATGGTTTTACTTGACGTCTTTTGACTTGAGTCTAAATAATAAGAAACTTGAAGTATTTCAAAAGAATTATGAATCATTTTTAACAGAAGAGTAATACTTGGTTTTTAAACAAAAAGCATAAGAGTTATACTAGCTTTATGGGAAGTTAGGTATAACAATTTAAGACAGATAAAAGGAATCGTTTACTTATTTGTTTATAAAAGCCTTGTATTGATTTCTGTAAAGTATAGTAAGATTGTTTGATAAGTAGACATGTTATGATGCTATGTGTGTTAGTGTCTTGTAACTTTTGTGTAAAGGGGGTTCCCTTGTTGTGCTTACATTGTTAAACGTTAAGACCGTTGTACTGTTATTATATCACATACCCCCTTGACTTGTTATACCGAGGGCTTTCCACCCTTGATGCGGGTCTATACGGCCTATGCGGTCTGTATGACTATGCGGAGCTGCGGGAGTTCCAGGATTGATCATTCCGGGTGTTTTATCCCAATACGGGGATGCCCTATGCGGTCTGTGTGACTATGCGGTCTATGAGACTATGCGGACTGCGGGAGTCCAGGAGAATGCAGGGTTAGCTACCCCGTCACGAGAAATACCTCATGCGGTGCATGTGTGACCTATGCGGATGCGGGAAGTCGAGATTAGGCACGCATAATGATACTATGGGCGATTGGCCTTGCTTCGATCCTTCGCGGCCTCGAACAGACCAGTTACATCATATCTATTTTGCTCTTGTTTATGTTGTGGCACTCTGTGCAGTTCAAAGGGTTGTATTTGCAAATGGTTTTAAAATACTTTGATTTTACTTGATGCTTTACACTTTCACATACTTGGTACTGTTATGCCGACCTCTCCCGGCTGCGTTCATGCCGCGGTAAGGGCAAGCAGGTGCTAGATCCGCATCCTTAGGATCTTTGCTTTGGTGTCAGGAGCTCCATCTTCTCCGGAGGCTCGACTTTTGGTATGGTTCTCCCTGATGTTGTAGATATATGTACATTCAGGGTATGGCGGGGCCCTGTCCCGCCATAGTTGTTTACATTCCTAGAGGTCTGTAGTCATGTTGTAACGTTAGGATGTAACTGTTCACTCTTTATATATATATATGCCGAAAGGCGACTTTTCTTAGATAAACTGTGTCTCAATTTACATTTGTTTCATGTCTTGTTTTTATATTCCGCTGATTACTCTGATGTATGTCTACTTGGGTGCCCTGGTAAGGCACCAGTCACGGGCCCCGGAACGGGTCGTGACACTAAAAGCCTAGAAATATTATTATACTTCCCTTCAGTCACAAACGAAACCCTAAGGAAAATCTTCACAGTTGGTTGAAGTATTAAGAAGAAGTTGCGTAGAACTTCTAAGGGTTGTTTGGAGCGGGTCGGAGAACCCGGAGTAGGAGCTAAACGTTGCTCAGGATCGACATTAAATCTTGGATAATTTTGGGCTTATCGAGGTAAATACTCTTGTCCTTATATTGTAATTGGAAATTACATCTTGTAGTATAGAAATGAATACAAGATTCATAGAAGAGATTTGAACTGTAATAGAAGGATATTCTGAGAAAAGACTTGAGCGAAATCACATCGGAAGAATATTAAAGTAGAAGATTGAATGTACTTACATAGAATTTGTATTCTGATGAACTTGTGTAGTTTAACGGGTAGGGAAGTGCTTCGATTTTCCGTAAAATAGAACCTCTCGCTTAGAATATTCTACTGAGTAGTCTAGACGTTGATAGGCGTATATGGCCTTTATAGGTTGAAAGTTACGCAAGTAGCATGTTCTACTTGAAAGGTGGACAAGGCTAGCGGGTTATAGCCGTGGGCGTTTTGCTAATAGTCGATAATCGTCGCGAGGTATGTGATTCTTCCTATCCTCTTGAGCATGATATTTTAAAAGAATATATATATAGTACGGTGAGCGTCGTGTGTTAGCGAACGTGGTTTTACTCAGATGTCTTTTGACTTGAGTTTAAATATAAGAATCTTGAAGTATTTCAAAAGAATTAAGAAACCTTTTGAAAGAAGAGTAATACTTGGTTTTAAAAGCTTAAGAGTTATACTAGCTTTATGGGAAGTTAGGTATAACGACTTAAGAGAGATAAAAAGAATGGTTTATTGATTTTAGAAGTTAAGAGACTTGATCTTAAAAGATAAGAGACTTGACTTAATTGATTTAATATGAATTTTGTTAGAAAGTGTGAAACCTCATTCGTGAGTAATGAGTACTTGGTTTGTAAAAGGAATAATGTTTCTTGATTTGGAAATGAGAATAAGTATCGAACAAACCACAACAGCGCTAATAAAGGGAAATATATTGACTAATAAAGTATTATTAAAACCAGTAGAAACCTCCATCTGCATAGAAGCTAAGATGAGACAAAATGATATTACATTTCCTAGATCATGGCTGCTTTAATAAGATTGTTATAAACAAGAATAACCTACTCACACATAAGACATATGTTTCTCAAATTGTTTTAAAGGAGAATTATGTTATTAAGTGATTAAAACTATGAACTACGAAACCTTTCGAAAATGAGAAACTTGAGCATTTGAAATTAGGCAAACTTGAACGTTTGGAAAATAATGTTGTTACTTGATTTTACAAAGGGAAGTGTTTTGGTCTACTTAAAAAGATAGTCACTCTATTTTTATACTACGGGTATTGTGTGACTTTTGTGAAAGAAACGGATCTTTTAAAGAGTTAATGTATGAAGTACTTTGGGGATAAAAACCTGAACTTGTTAACATAAAGTAGAAAGTACCTTGTGTGAATAAGTTGATTGTGTTGGTTTGTGATAGCCTTGTAATACTTTCTCGTTGATTTGATAAGTAAACATGTTAGGATGTTACGTGTGTTAGTATCTTGTGATGTTTGTGTAAAGGGGGTTCCCTTGTTGTGCTTATGTTGTTTAACGATAAGCTGTTATGTTAGTATTATATCACTCACCTCTTGACATGATACCGGGGGTTAAGCTACCCTCCGTCTGGGGTAGACTCGGCGATGCAGGACCATGATTCGAGAATACCTCATGCGGGTCCAGGGGACCTATGCGGAGCTACGAGAGTTCCAGGTTAGTGTGCGACCTTTGTGGTCATGTGGTCTATGTGGCCATGCGGACTGCGAGTCCAGGGCGATGCCGGGGAGTAGCTACCCTCGATGCGGGGAATACCTCATGTGGGCCTATGTGAGTGGCCTATGCGGAGCTGCGGAAGTTCGGGACTAGGCGCACATTAGATCTGCGAGCGAGTGGCGGCCGATCATGTGGCGGTGCAGACAGATCTCATGATCTGATTTATGACCTTGTTGGTACTGTGGGTTTTAGTAGTCGGCTATGCCTTCGTACTTACCCCGTACGGTTTTATTATGACACAGGTGGGACCTGGTGTTCATGTGTATTCCTTGGTGCTTTTATATCATAGACTGCCGGCAGTGAGGAAGGTATTCCACGGGCATGATTGATATTATGGGCGTGAGACCCATAGTTATATTTGAGTGATGACTTTGAGGGCGTGAGTCCCTGACTTGACATGACTGCTTATTTATTGTGAATTGTAGTTTGGTTATCATATATGTCTCCTGCTTTATATAGACTACTATGATTTCATTTACAGTATTTTCAGTTTCACATACTTGGTACCTGTTGTACTGACCTCCTTCGGGGGGCTGCGTTCATGCCGCAGGTAGAGGTACACCAGTCGTCGATCCTCGCTCTTAGGATCACAGTTCAGCATTTTGGGAAGCTCCGTTTCTCCGGAGGCTTATCAGTGGTATAGTCCCCTGTCGTTGTAGGTACTTACATTCAGGGGTATGGCGGGGCCCTGTCCCGCCATTGTTGTTATCATTCTTAGAGGTCTGTAGTACTGTTGTGGGCAGAGTTTGTAAAAGGGATGTAACTGTTCGGATTCATGTTTATATATATATATGCCGAAAGGCAACTTTCCTCAGAAAACTGTTTTACACTTCATATTATTTCATGTCTTGTTTTATGTTCCGCTGATTACTCTGATGTTGTGTCACTAGGGTGCCCGGGATAAGGCACCAGTCACGGGCCCGGGTTCGGGTCGTGACAGATAATATGACTACACAACTTACAGGTAGCTAAACCAGTTTTTAAAACAGTATATTGGTCATCACAATAAAGCAAATAACCCATACATGACTAAACAAATCTGAAGTTAACATGACAGACTATTCTAAATCAGCTTGAAACATTTACCAGTTATCTAAAAATAGCACATTTTCCTGGTGAACTATTTTAGCCCTAACAAACTGAAATATACCCTAATAGTGGCTATGTAGTAATCAGTTCTAATAGAAAACATGACTTTTAAGAATAAATGGCGGGTATCAACTCTGTTTTTTTTTAAAGCAACCAAATCCTATCATGTCAGTGAGTCTAATGCACTTTGGGATGAAGGCAAAGTTTTACACCTGGGATTGAACTGACAGTGTACAAAATCTTGAGTGGACAACCAGCTAAGCAAAACATTATTAAAATGACCTATATTCATGCACACAACTAGACATATCACATTGGACCGGTCATGGTCAAGTCTACACACATGTTAAACATACTCCCAATGATTTACTTGTCATGCAATATCTCATCTTAAACATTCAGATTTCCAGATTTTAATTTAAGCAGTAGGTGCCAAACAAGGTGATAAACTTAAAGACTTCAAGTAGACACATGGAAGATAAAAACGTAACTCCAATAAGTCACATTGAGCACAGAAGAATATCATTTTGGATCTTCTATAGCTTAGCATTCTTTTATCTTAAGTTAGTGTAAACAAATCATGACATTAAAATTTATACACATAGAGAACAGGGACATGGCAGGATCTCATGACACTAAAGTAAACAGATATGATATAAACATGAGAGCATGGCATGTATAGGCATGACAGAGCTAAAAACTAGGCTATTAGCAAAATCTTAAACTACACCATCTATATAGAAGTCACAGTTCCTACAAACATAAAGTATAAGTCAACTCAAATGTTCACAAATTAACTACCACATGAAACTACAATTCTTGGAACCATTTAACTCTTAAATATATCACATACGGATCGTGGGTTCATCTAAATGCATATTATGAGCTATTCAATCATATTTTCCCGAAATACGAGTGACGTAGCTTCTCATAATCTCAAAATCATTTTGCTCTCCTAGCATATCAATAGTCGGTGTATAAATCGCTACACCTTCTAAACAATTACTAACGCTTAAACAACTCATGCTACCCCATAATCACTTCAGGCAACACACATATGGTCTTAATGAATATGTTCATATAGATGCACATTATCATCACACCAACTATACAACAATATTACCAACCGATATACGAAGTCCATGTATTCCCTTCTGGCTGCTGTCGCTTTTCTTTGGAGGCATCGCTGTAACCACAATAATACATCAGAGAGGGATTTAACCTAATAACATAGCTCTATCGCACGATCTTAGAGTAAGAAGAATATAAACCAATCCTAAATGTCCGGCAGCCTCCTGCGTATAAGTATGGTGCACAACATACTCATACACAAGACTCTACTAGACACGGTCTGTAGACATTCCGAGGACTAACTGCTCTGATACCACTTTTGTCACGATCCGACCCGACGGGCCGCGACTTGGCGCCCTAATTGGACGCCATTACTGACCTGTCATACTTAACCCATTTGATATCAAGATTAATAAAATTCCGGCAGCATAACGCTGCATCTACAACATGTACCCGAATAGACGAGCGGTCGGTGTCGCTACATAAGGGGTACTGCCTCAGGAAGTCATGACTAACCAACACAATATAATAAGCAAGCCGACAAGGCTGCCACCAACATAAAGGAACGTCCCAGAAATACGAAAGAATGACTAAACAAACACGTCTACACTCCTCACAAATCAACCCACGACTGTCTACAAACCTCTAGGAGTAAAAAAATGACATATGACGGGACAAGACCCCGTCGTGCCCAAGATATACATAAGTCTGAAATATAAGAGTCTACCAAAGTGATTGGCTCCAGAACAAGGGAGCTCTTTAGCAGCTGGTAGATGTCCTAAAATGGAGGGTCACCTAACCGATCACCTGTACCTGCGGGCATGAACGCAGCCCCCCGAAGAAAGGAGGGTCAGTACGAAATAATGTACTGAGTATGTAAAACATGAATTACTGTAAGGATGATTGTAACTGGCCAGAAGATAACATGAGACATATATGAAAAATCCGAGATACCAATGCAACTGTACCATATGAAAAGAAAGTCATGCATGTCTAACAATCATCATAATCAAGATCATCTCCGTACATATAACTACCCGGCCCATCCTGGGACTCGGTCCTCATGCTTTATACATATAACTACGGCCCATTACGGGACTCGGTCCTCATCTGCGTCATATAACTACGACCCGTTACGGGACTCGGTCCTCATATTCTGTACATATAGCTACCCGACCCATTTTGGGACTCGGTCCTCATATTCCGTAAATATAGCTACCCGGCCCATTTTGGGACTCGGTCCTCATATTCCGTAAATATAGCTACCCGACCCATTTTGGAACTCGGTCCTCATAACACCATCTATCTAACATACAATCACAACTTACACAAGTAGAATATCATGAGAAATCATATGCAATACAAATCATCATCTGAGACTTCATGTGATAATCATGTGCATTTCAAATCATCATATAAGACTCAATGGAATAATCATATGTCTTTTTAAATCATCATATAAGACTCAATGAAATAAGTAAAATAAACTATCCTTTAGAAAATCAAGGCACGATCTCATGAATCATTTTAAAACATCTTTTGGAAAGTCAAAACACTTATCATATCATATATCATTTTATTAAAACTAGACTTTGAAGGAATCACGTACGTCCGCTGTACTTTCATTAAATTCATGCCAGAAGAAAGAAGGAAGATTTTCACAACATCATGCCAAAGAAGGAAATGATAGTCCCACATACCTCTTGGTCGAACTAGCCAACTCACTATTTAGGATATGTCTCGTCTAGTAATTCAACCTATAATAATGGTAACACGTTCGTCAATTCTTTGGATTACTAGCGTACTTTATATCGAATGACGACTTCATATTTCTATAAAAGTTTGGGCAGCATTTCCTCTGTTTATATGCACTTCCACAATTAACCAACAAGCCAATCAGACCAACAACAAGTCATAACTCCAGCGTATATTAAAACAGTTCCATCTACTCGACATATATACCCCAATTATCCATCCTTTCTCTTTACACTTATGGAATGTATTCAAAGTAGCAATCAAGGTGATTAATACACCTATTTATCATGTTCCCTCAAATAATCCAATCTTCTAGCAAATCCGAGAGTCCAAGAATGCAAAATCACCTTTCTATACCTTACTTCCTTTTAGACATGTAGTGGTAATTACCATAACATTTATGCATGTTCATAACTTATATTTTCATCTTCATAATTCTACCAAAACAGTCCCTTAAGATTACAACATAACATGTTCAATAATTTCCATGGAATTTAGGCCAATGATAAGAATTCCAATTCTTCTCTTAATTTCTTAATATCAAATTTCTTCTTTTATATTCCAACATTTTCCTTTAATAAATCACAACTTAAATCTCAGGATTTCTTTCAATCTTAACATGCAATTAGTAATGAAATTAACGACACAACACACGAATCCCACGTATGCCAAAACAGTCCAATTTCGGCTCAACTCTCACAATTGTTACATGCATTGTCTAAATTCAAAGTTTCTTTTTAACACAAGTCCATTACTTCAATTACAACAACATGCAACTTCAATTATATCTTAGGGAAAAGAATTATTACCTTAATTTAAGCCCAAACAACCCTTATTTCGATCCATGCCCTTTGTTCGAATACCCATTGTTTTATAAATTTTTCTTGCCCAATTCTTCACTTCTTCAACTCCAATTGAACATGCATGTGTTCTATAATATTACTCCATCATTCTAACATTTCTTCCACAAATTCGTCTCAAAAATCCGAAAATTGAGGCTCAAATCGCGGGCAGCAGTGGCGAAATGTCCACTGTTCTGTCAGTCAAAATTGTAACATCCATAACTCTCTATTCCGATGTCATATCGACGATAGGTTTATTGCGTTGGAAACTAGACTCGACGAACTTCATTTTAGGCTTTTGAAACACCCAAAAACTCCTAATATACTAGGATATATACCCTTCCAAAGTTGACTAAAAATCTGCCCAGCAGTCCCAATTTTGCCACTGTTTTTGTTCAAGTTTTTGGGCTTCTAATTGTTAGATGGATTACTCTTGAATAGCATAATAACATGACTTCATTTCTTGGCTAAGGGTAGTGTAATTTTCGGATAGGAATTTGAGAGGAAGAGATGAAATTGGTGTTTAAGAATGGAGTTGAAATTGGAATGAAAAAGAGTTTGAGTGTTTTAATTGAAAATCTGAAAAATAGTCTTCAAGACTTATACTTTGGCCCTCTTTAATGCCCTTTTTGTTAAAGGCAACCCCAAGTAATAAATCTTAACCCCTATTCAATTAATCTCAACACTCGTTGCCTTAAATTTTTATCGTCGTATCTTACCTACCTTACTAATCCATAACGGAAATCATATATGTATATATGCCACCATTACTAAAGAATTTTCCGGCGTCGCGTTCGTCATTATCAAAAATAAATTCGTATTAGCACGTAAAATATATTTAAATTCGAAAATTGGAATCTTAATCCTTAATGACGTTCTTAATCCTTGTCTTAACTTACGAGGTGTAACATTCTTCTCCCCTTAGAAACATTCATCCTCGAATGTTCATAACAAGTCTTATGTTCCTAGAGATTTCGGCAGGGTCTCCTTTATAATTGTGTTTATCCATCTATATCCAGCGACTAACAGATGCCACACAAGGCCACAAATAAACACACATTAGTCTAATCTAACTAGTGAAAGTCTCTACTTCTGTCACATTCTTTATCCTCCCCAGGTGATTCCTATATCTTGTTCGCCAGCTGAATGGTTAGAAAAGAACAGTAACATGTTGCATCTAATCCTTATCCTTATCTCACAAGGTAGACATGGTAATCTGATTTATGCCTTTTGTAGTTCTCATCCTAACTCCTAACTTCTTAAACAGGGCAATAGAACACAACTTAAAACATGGTAGCTTAAACTTCTAGTTTTTTTTTAACTATTCCAGTAAAAAGGAAGATAATATATACATGATTCTCACAGATTTTTATCTACCACATTAGCACACGAGTTTCTTGACAAAGGTACAACCTTTCTTTAGAAAATAAAAACAGAAGACAAGGAAGGCATCATGCATCGGAAATATGATAATTACAGTTGGAAAGAAGGAAGAGAATCCAGCAACATATCATCACGTTAGCAGGGACACACTTGGTTAGATATACTGGCATGACACATGCTCTCCAAGATTAAATCAACATAATAACTATGTAGCAGTTTATAATATGTCCGCAACTATGTGAATATGATTGAGTTAATTAGGGGCAAAAAGGTAAATACTTCAGCATAGCAAATCCAATCCAATTAGATACAAAAGGTCAGTGTTAATGTTATTCAACAATTTGGTAGAAGTGACATGTCACAGAATTAGCTAAGGGAATGTTTTCTACTGAGATTGACATACCTTTGATATTAGACAAACAGGAAGTCAGGTAATCAATCAATTTAGGGAGACGCATAATTTAAAATACAAAGGTAGCCATCTAAATGGAACATGTGAGGCATTCAATATATGTTAAGTGCTTAAGCTAAGTGCCCAAAAGCCTATATTCACTATGTCATTGGGTCAATAACACTGAGACTTAACATGATACTACACGATTCACTTATTTGCTAAACAAGAACGTAAAATTAGATCACCCAGCTAGACCATGAATTAGTAAAGCCGACTCAGAATAGTTTTAAGAAGTAGCACTTAGATAATGTCCATAACTCACAATCATAACACATGCTATCTTTTCTCAATTCTCATCATAAATAACATCATATAACCTCAAACATATCAACAGAAGGATTTAAAAGAATACTCTCATTCCAGAGAAACACGGAACATTGCCTAATGTCATCGTTTATCTTATTCAATGTACATCTTCTTTAAAATGCAGTAGACATGTAAAATAGAGATAATATTCAGCCTTAAGGTCAGAAAGGGCATTAACCAAACCAAATAGCAACCTACTTAACTCATTTTCTTCTAGTTTTAAATTATCATATGTATAAGACAAGTTCTGTTAATTAGGACAGCTAATCTTGTTCTTAATCAGCGACACCTGTTTTAGGGAGATAATATGACTACACAACTTACAGGTAGCTAAACCAGTTTTTAAAACAGTATATTGGTCATCACAATAAATCAAATAACCCATACATGACTAAACAAATCTGAAGTTAACATGACAGACTATTCTAAATCAGCTTGAAACATTTACCAGTTATCTAAAAATAGCACATTTTCCTGGTGAACTATTTTAGCCCTAACAAACTGAAATATACCCTAATAGTGGCTATGTAGTAATCATTTCTAATAGAAAACATGACTTTTAAGAATAAATGGCGGGTATCAACTCTGTTTTTTTTAAAGAAACCAAATCCTATCATGTCAGTGAGTCTAATGCACTTTGGGATGAAGGCAAAGTTTTACACCTGGGATTGAACTGACAGTGTACAAAATCTTGAGTGGACAACCAGCTAAGCAAAGCATTATTAAAATGACCTTTATTCATGCACACAACTAGACAAATCACATTGGACCGGTCATGGTCAAGTCTACACACATGTTAAACATACTCCCAATGATTTACTTGTCATGCAATATCTCATCTTAATATTAATCCATCATTCTAACATTTCTTCCACAAATTCGTCTCAAAAATCCGAAAATTGAGGCTCAAATCGCGGGCAGCAGTGGCGAAATGTCCACTGTTCTGTCAGTCAAAATTGTAACGTCCATAACTCTCTATTCCGATGTCATATCGACGATAGGTTTATTGCGTTGGAAACTAGACTCGACGAACTTCATTTTAGGCTTTTGAAACACCCAAAAACTCCTAATATACTAGGATATATGCCCTTCCAAAGTTTACTAAAAATCTGCCCAGCAGTCCCGATTTTGCCACTGTTTTTGTTCAAGTTTTTGGGCTTCTAATTGTTAGATGGATTACTCTTGAATAGCATAATAACATGACTTCATTTCTTGGCTAAGGGTAGTGTAATTTTAGGATAGGAATTTGAGAGGAAGAGATGCAATTGGTGTTTAAGAATGGAGTTGAAATTGGAATGAAAAAGAGTTTGGGTGTTTTAATTGAAAATCTGAAAATAGTCTTCAAGACTTACACTTTGGCCCTCTTTAATGCCCTTTTTGTTAAAGGCAACCCCAAGTAATAAATCTTAACCCCCCTTCAATTAATCTCAACACTCGTTGCCTTAAATTCTTATCGTCGTATCTTACCTACCTTACTAATCCATAACGGAAATCATATATGTATATATGCCACCATTACTAAAGAATTTTCCGGCGTAGCGTTCGTCATTATCAAAAATAAATCCGTATTAGCACGTAAAATATATTTAAATTCGAAAATTGGAATCTTAATCCTTAATGACGTTCTTAATCCTTGTCTTAACTTACGAGGTGTAACACTACAAATATGAACGAATTATACATGCAAGGGCATAAAAAAAGACAGCAGTCTAGCAATAACCGAAATTCCCAAACATTTTCTCTCAATATCTGTTAATAACCAGCAACCATTCTCAAGAAAAAGCTCTGCCTTCTTCATTCGCGTAGCAAAACAATCCGAGTGGATCGACGACTTGATACGCTGCCTCAGTTCGCTGCCCGGAGAAGAAATGCATCAGAGCCGGATGAAGAGTCTCACTGCGAGACTCATTGCGACTTTCGTCAAATGAAGACCCACATCTATGTGCACCGCATCCGCACCGGAAATTCCAACCACAGGCGAAATGACATCGTCATTCCTCGAGTCATCTTTATTGATTTTCCATCCTGCCCCATTTATTTATTGTAAATTATTTGTCTAACATTACATTAGTAGGACACTTAGTACATTCAAGCTTTGAGTCGCCACCAGAAAGTAGTTTAATGCTAGAAATTTGCTTCCCCTTAACTTAATTATTTTAGGCTTGCCATACATTGCTTAAGTTACATTAAACAACCTAATAATTT
The DNA here is from genome assembly GCA_029844215.1 of Przewalskia tangutica. NCBI lineage: Eukaryota > Viridiplantae > Streptophyta > Magnoliopsida > Solanales > Solanaceae > Przewalskia > Przewalskia tangutica. Next base: position 77,203,359 of record CM056727.1, read on the forward strand.
TCACTTGCATAACTCTTCACGTAGTTGAGGTATTATTTGCTACCAAATTCCTAACACAAGAAAACTCTCTTATTAGCATTCATATAGGAAAAGTTATTTTTTGTACTTTTATTATCACTTGCAAAATTAGACCTTTTACAGGTTAGGCCTATTTTAAACATGCATTTTTCTTTAACATAATAATTAACCTAGGTTTGAACGGACAACCGCAAGTTAGCGAATCTTAGAGGGTGTCTAACCCCTTCCATCTAGATTAATAAAGAACCCTTGCCCAGAATCACACATAGTTTTGTAGACCATTTAAATGGAGTTAATGTTGACTTGACTTAGTTAACATTTAGGTGTCCTAATTCACCCGAATAATTAGGTGACGACTCCGCGAACCCTTTTAGCACTATTAGCACACCTTTAGCACACTTTTTGCACTTTTTTTCTTTTTTATTTAAAGACAGGATTCACTAAATAATGTTGCGGTAAAAAAAAGGGCGCGAAAGCGACTCTAAAAAATAAATAAATTTCAAGAATCCACGAGTTATTCAGTAGCTTTTACGCCTCCGAGTAAAAGTGAACCGTAACAAATAGCGACTCTGCTGGAGATTTCAATTAGGTTCTAACCATAAGGGTTTCAATAATATAAATCTGCTTTAATTTATTATGTATTTACTTTATTATAAATATTATTTTCATTCATGCATATCATTTTCCCCAAATGACAAATCACACACACTTGTATCAGTGCACAAAGACAACTATGCGGATTCGCAATCGTCCTCCAGTTGTTCACCCAAGGGGTTTGAACATTTGAGCCATGTTCGAAGCCCATTAAAAGACTACCTTACGTATCCGCACTATTTTTGACCCGAGGATATGTTTATCCAACTATGTGATATGTGCGAACATGTTTTGCGTCATATGGGTTAAACCATTTTCCATTGGGCGTGGCCTAACTGTGTATTATATGTGTAGATGTGTCACGACCCGACCCCGGCGTGGATGGTGCCTACACAGGCACCCCTTCGTGTATACATCGAGAGAATAGCGAATGAACATACACAACTCATAAAAATACTTAGACATTAAACATCAACATCCTAGCCAATAAGGCCACCTTCCGTAAAATATACATAATCCAAAAATAAAATAGTACATCTCTGTTCTTACAACCCAATCCATAAATATGACTACAGACCTCTAAGAATAACAACTGTGACGGGACAGGGCCCCGCCATACCTCTGAATGTACATAAATCTACAACATCAGGGAAACCGTACCAAAAGACAAGCCTCCGGAGAAATGGAGCTTCTGACACCTGATCAGTGATCCTAAGAATGAGGATCCACCACCTGCTTACCCCTACCTGCGGCATGAACATAGCCCCCGAGGAAAGGGGGTCAGTACAACAGATGTACCAAGTATGTAAAACTGAAAGTACTGAAATGAAATCATAAAGTCTAAAAATAAAGCTGGAGACATGTATGATAATCCAAATAACAGTACAATGTGCCTTACTAACAATGAGAGTAAACAAGTGTATACTTTACTGCATAAAAATAAGAGGCTTATGATCAAAGTAGGGTCACCCGCCCATAGTATCATTAAACAATCCTACTCCTGAGACTATTTCACCCACATAGGTCCTGTGGACCCGCAATGAGGTCATCCGCCTCGCATGGGACTATTTCACCCGCATAGGACTATTTCACCCACATGGGCCCGGTGGGCCCGCAATGAGTACAAATGCCGCACTCGCATCATGGGTAGAAAATCCATGGAATAAGTAGTAACCCGTGGGTTTACCCCGCAAGAATAACATAACCTAGCACAACCGGCTATCATATAAATATCCACATGCACCCCATATAAATAATGTCTCCAAATCATTAAGGCATGAATAACTGCGGCCAACTCTAAGTCGTGAGTAGGGTAATTCCTCTCATGCTTCCGTAGCTGCTGGGAAGCATAGGCTATTACCTTACCGTTCTGCATCAATACGCCCCCTAGCCCGATACCCGAGGCATCACAATAAATCACGTAGCCATCTAATCCCTCAGGAAGAGTAAGAACTGGAGCCGTCGTCAACTCTTCCATCAGTAACTGGAAGCCCTTCTCACAAGCTTTTGTCCACTGGAACTTAGCTGTTTTCCGAGTCAGCCTAGTCAACGGTGCTGATATCGAAGCAAATTGATCCAAAAACCTACGATAATAACCTGCCAGCCCTAAGAAACTGCGCACCTCCATCGGAGTAGTAGGTCTCGACCAAGACTTGACCGCCTCAATCTTTGCCGTATCAACCTGAACACCATCATCCCCGATAATATGCCCCAAGAATTCCACTGAGGCCAACCAAAACTCACACTTGGAGAACTTAGCGAACAACTGCCAGCTCCGGAGGACCCCAAGTACCGTCCTCAAGTGATCTGCATGCTCCTGCTCTGTACGCGAATAAACCAGAATGTCATCAATGAATACTATAACAAACGTATCCAAAAATGGCTTGAACACCCGGTTCATCAAATCCATAAATACCGCTGGAGCATTGGTCAAACCGAAAGACATCACCCTGAACTCATAGTGCCCATACCCGGCCCTGAATGTAGTCTTTGGGATATCTGCCTCTCTAACTCGCACCTGATGATAACCAGACCGCAGGTCTATCTTGGAGAAACACCTCGCACCCTGCAACTGGTCAAACAAATCATCAATCCTGGGGAGGGGGTATCTGTTCTTGATGGTTACCTTATTCAGCTGCCTGTAATCAATACACATACGCAGCGTCTCATCCTTCTTCTTTACAAACAAAACCGGCGCTCCCCAGGGAGAAACACTAGGCCTGATAAAGCCTTTTTCCAGCAAATCTTTCAGCTGGTCCTTCAACTCCCTCAACTCAGCAGGTGCCATCCTGTACGGCGGAATAGATATAGGCCGAGTGTCTGGCAACATATCAATACAAAACTGAATCTCCCTCTAAGGAGGGATACCCGGGAGATCGTCTGGGAATACATCTAGAAACTCTCTAACCACCGGAACTGACTGAAGAACTGGAACCTCTGCCTCTATATCGAATACTCAAACTAGATGATAGATGTACCATTTCTGCACCGTCTTCCTAGCCTTGAGGTAATAAATAAACCTACCCCTCGGCGACGCTGTATTGCCCTTCCACTCGATAACTGGCTCACCAGGAAACTGGAATCGGACCAACCTGTTTCTACAGTCAACGTTGGCATACCAAGAAGCCAACCAGTCCATACCCATAATGACGTAAAAATCTGTCATCTCCAACTCTATCAAGTCTGCTAGGGTCTGACGACTGTATATAAACACCGGGCAATCATTGTACACCCGCTCAGCTAACACTGAATCACCCACTGGCGTAGCTACATTAAAAGGCTCTATCGACATCGGCTCTATCCCGATTCTACCAGCAATAAGAGGGGACACATAGGACAAGGTAGAACCTGGATATATCAAAGCATAAACGTCACAACATGAAATCAATAATGTACATGTGACGACATCCGGGGAAGCCTCCTAATCTTGCCGGCTGGCCAAGGAATATATGCAGTTCTTTGGACCGCTAGAACTAGGACATCTACCACGACCTCTGCCGCGGCCTGCCGGTCCATGAACACCCTGCAACTGACCTTGTCGGCTGAACCATACCACCCATGCTGCCCCTGGTCGAACAATCTCTCTTCAAATGGACCTGCTGGCCACAAGAGTAACATGATCCTGGAGGAATACGACACCCCCCACGATGGGAACTACCACACCTACCACACCGAGGTAAATGAGGCCTCATCTGACTGGACCCCGGTTCCTCTGGGAACCCGAAGCCCTGGAGCCCTGACATGCCCCTGAATAACCCGACCGATCAAACCTCCTTCCGAGCAGAAGGAGCACTGCGTCTTGGCTGAAATGTGTACGGCACGCATCGAGGTTGTTCGCCTCGAAAATCACCCTGGAACCCTGCTGTCCTGGCCCTCTTGGGTTGGCCTGAGTCTGGCTTATCCTCTCTCTCTCTGTCTTCTATCCCCTGTGCATAAGCATGCATCCTGGCAATATCCATACAGGTGAAGGGCGGCTCCGGGCATGCGATAATCATATGACGGTCTAGCCCGTCACATAGCGATGAACTGCATGCGCCATGTCAGCCACAATGGTGAGCGCATACCTGGCCAATGAGTCAAACTCCAGGTTGTACTCTCGGATAGTCCTCCCATTCTGTCTCAATGTCAAGAATCTATTCACGCGGGCTCACCTCATCTCAGGAAGCAAAAAGTGATCCAGGAAGGCCTCTGTGAACTCATCCCACACAGCTGGAAGAGCACCCACACCTCTAGACAACTCCCATGACTCAAACCAGTTCAACGCAATATCGCTTAACCGGTAAGAAGCTAACACAACCGACTCTGTCTCCGAGGCTCTAAGCACCTGCAGAGTCCGCTGTAACTGCTGAATAAACTCCTGAGGATCCTCCTCAGATCTCGAACCATAGAACTCGGGTGGATTACTGTTACACCCCGTAATTACATGTCATGTTTATATGAACGTACGTAAGAACTCAGAATTGTTAAGATTTGAAACTAGTAATAATTTATCGGAATTATGGAATTGTCGGAAAACGAAATATTGCGATGAATGGGAGGGCGACACGTGTCACCCCCCCATATTGGTCTTGGTCGATTTGGACATGGGTAAAAGGGTCATTTTACCATTAAATAAATGAGCAAGTCTTGCTAAGTCTTGAAGCTTGGCAATGTTGACTAAGTCCAAGGGCCACTTGGGCTAGATCCATGTGAAACTCATCCAAGACACACAATTGTGCTAATATTGACCCTTCCTAGTGCTATATATGTATACTAGTAGTGAGACAAGCTTCCACACTTAGAAAAAATTTCAAGAAAATTGGATGAACATATGGGAAGCTCTCGGGTTAGGGTTTGAGCAAGAAGAAAAAAATTTCGTTTGTTGTCTAATAACATCCATACTTTAAACCAAGGTTCATGAGGATATTGTAAGGGTATCTCAATAGAAAAATCCTGGAAAAATATCATTTTTGTATTAGTCGCAAGGTGAAACCCTAGTTGCTTTCATAGATTTGGTTTGGAAGATTAAAGGAAAGTTGTTTGTGATCTTCTAAGGGTCTCAAGTGGCGGATTGAAGTGTCAAGGAGAGGCTCTAAGTTGCTAGGGAGCGACTTCGGATCTTGAAGTTGGATTAAGGCTCGTTGAGGTAACAATCTTGTTCTCTTAAAGTGTTATAAGATTTCATATTGTTGTAGCCTTACATTTTAACTAGCATGAAGTATATTGTGTTGAAGATTTATAAGTGATATGGATAGTTGAAGCCTAGAATCCGAAATGACATTCTAGCCATTTGAAGTTGAAATACAATTTGGTCGTTAATTAGAATCATCGCATGTTACCTACTTGAAGATTGTATTAGTTATAATCGATTGCGGCTTGATACCATGTTATACCTCAAGTTACCGAATTGACCTTGTAGTTTGTACTAGTTTGATATCAATTGTGGGGCGGAATTTTACACGTCTTGTAGGCGTGTAATCCCCTATTGTTAACTACATTGTTGAGCCTTAAATGTGGCGTGTTTGGTTATTAAATACGGGCCTTGAAAAAGGTGGAAATGTATGTAGAAACAAAGGAAGTGTTGTCCGATTTTCCGTAGAATTTAGTGACTTTGCACTTATAATATTCTACGTTTGAAGTAAGAAGTTAATAGACGTATTATGATCATTATAGTTTGACATACTACGTGCGGTATTTTGGACTTAGCAAGTGGATTGACCCGAAGAGGTATGTGGAACTTTCCTATCTCTTGAGCATGAGTAGTTGTACATATATAGTACGGTAGACGTACAAGATTTTGATATCCTTTACTTGTTTTAAGAATGTCCAAGTTGGTTGAGTTAGGAGATTAACTCACTTGTTTAAACGTATTAAGGATGTCTTAGTTTTCAAAGTTAAGGGACTTGAAGTGTTTTAAAAGTATACGATACTTGTTTTGTTTTAGAAGTATAAGTCCCTTGGATATAAGGAAGATTGTAATTGCCTAAAGTATAAAGTTAATATAAAGACTTTATGAGAAGTTGGTTATAATAGCTTTATGAAAAGTTAAAAAGAGTGGTTTACTCTAATTAATGTAAGTAGTGATAAGTGACTCGAATTAATGAAAGGCAAATTGATTTGAAGGCATCAATTGCTTAAAGTTTTAAAAGAAAAGAAGTCACTTGATTTAGAAGCCTATAATTATATTTCTAAAAGGTATGGTGACTTATCTTGAAAAGTAGTTATGACTTGGTACTACGGTTATTAGTATTCGGAAGTTTTATATGAAAAAGAGTCATTTTTAAAAGAGTAGAAGTACGTAGTAATTTGGGTTAAATTTCCGGATTTTATAATGACATGTTAGTTCCTTAAGTAAACTAAAATGAGAGTGTATATGAACAAGACTAATAAGAAGTTAGGGGATTTCTTAACTTGCTTATGTTATGTATGATAAACCGGTAGTGCTTAGGTTATGTATGATAAGCCGGTAGTGCTTATGTTATGTATGATAGCCGGTTTGTGCTAGTGATATATTGTTCATTACGGGGTCATTCCCCGGGTTTGTGGCATTTTCATATTCCATGGATTTGCTACTCATGATGCGAGGAATACCTCATGCGAGTTCGTAGGGCTCATGCGGTTGAAATAGTCCTATGCGGGGCGGACCAGTCCTATGCGAGAAATACCTTATGCGGGTCCACACGACCTATGCGGGCGGATACAGTCTATGCGAGGAAGTTACCTCATGCGGGTCCATATGGCCTATGCGGGTGAAATAGTCCCAGGAGTAGTATTGCTTAATGATACTACGGGCGGATGACCCTACTTTGATCATGAGACTCCTACTTTTATGCAGTAAAGTATATACTTGTTACTCTCATTGTTAGTAAGGAACAGTGTACTGTAATTTGATTATCATACATGTCTCCAGCTTCATTTTAGACTTATGATGTATTTACAGTATTTTCTAGTTTTACATACTTGGTACATCTGTTGTACTGACCCACTTTCCCCGGGGGCTGCGTTCATGTCGCAGGTAGGGGTAAGCAGGTGGTAGATCCTCATTCTTAGGATCACTGATCAGGTGTCAGAAGCTCAATTTCTCCGGAGGCTTGTCTTTTGGTACGGTTTCCCTGATGTTGTAGATTTATGTACATTCAGGGGTATGGCAGGGCCCTGTCCAATCACAATTGTTATTCTTAGAGGTCTGTAGTCATATTTGTGGATTGGGTTTTAAAGAACAGAGTTGTACTGATGTATTTTGGTTTATGTACATTTTACAGAAGGTGACCTTATTGGCTAGCCTGTTGATGTTTATTTTCTAAGTATGGATATGTGTTGTTTATGTTTCGCTGCTATTCTCTGATGTATACCTGAACGGGGTGCCCAGGTAGGGCATCAGTCGCGGCCCTGGGGACGGGTCGTGACAAAAGTGGTATCAGAGCAGTTAGTCCTCGGAAAATGTCTACAGACCGTGTCTAGTAGGGTCTTGATTATTGGTGTGTTGTGCACCACATCTATAATCAGGAGGCTGCAGGACATTTAGGATAGGTTTCCATTCTTCTCTCTCTGAGATCGTGCAGTAGAGTTGTCTTATTAGGTTGAATCCTCTCTAACTTATTCTTATGTATCAGTTATGCCTCCACGGAAGGCAACCAGAGCCCAGAAGGACAAGGCAGCAGCAAGAGCTGCTAGCGGTACGCAGAGGGTTATCAGGACTCAGGCCCAGACTATGCCTGAGATTGTAGGCGGGTCGGCGAGTTCAGCCACGCCAGCAGTATTAGAGGAGCCGAGAGCGGTCGTAGCTCCAGAGGTTCCGGTACCTGAGCCTCGATTCGCGGCCGGTGAGTATAGAGATTACGGAGAGCGGTCGATTATTGACGGCATAGTGGCGAGCGGCAAGCAGAGCAGGTAGCTAACCCTAGAGCCTACAGTTTGCGGATTCGGGATTTTCTGGGTTGTCATCCACCCGAGTTCTATGGTTCGAGATCTGAGAAGGACCCTCAGGAGTTTATTCGGCAGTTACAGTGGACTATGCAGGTGCATAGGGCCTCGGAGACAGAGTCGGTTGTGTTAGCTTCGTACCGGTTACGCGATATTGCGTTGAACTGGTTTGAGTCATGGGAGCTGTCTAGAGGAGAGGGTGCTCTTCCAGCTATTTGGGATGAGTTCATAGAGGCCTTTCTGGATCACTTTTTGCCTCCCGAGATGAGGAGAGCCCGAGTGGATAGATTTTTGACATTGAGACAGAATGGGAGGACTATCAGAGAGTACAGCCTGGAGTTTGACTCATTGGTCAGGTATGCTGTTACACCCCGTAAGTCCAGGACATGTTTAAGAGAATGTACGTAAGGAACTCAAGACTTGAAATTGGTACGAAAGGAAGAATTGTTTTTCCGATGGAAAATCTTCCGAACGTCGGAAAGGAAAAATGTTCGTTGAGGAGAATTGGATTCTCAAAATGCATTATTTGAAGAGTATGGAACTTATTATTATTATGGAAATTTATTTTTACGGATTTGGTCATGTGGGGCCCACCCGAGAAATTTTACGTTTTGTGGGGCCCACGAGGGTTACGGAATTTCATGGACGAATGGGAGGGTGATACGTGGCACCCCCCCCACATGGCTTGGTCGAATAAATTCAAGGGTATAATGGTCATTTGACCAAAGTTTAGATGACCAAGTCTTGCTAATTAGAGAGCTTGACATTGTTGACTAAGTCCAAGGGCCACTTGGCTTGATCTCTTCCACCCAACCCTAACAAGTGTTATGTCTAGACCCTTCATTGTATTATATATACACAACTAGTGCAAGAATAGTCTTCCAACACTTAGAATAATTTTCAAGACCTTGTCTTGACACATTAAAGCTCTCGGCTTTGAGAAATGGAGAACAAGAAATTTTGTAGTTTTGATCCATTATTCACAAGACTTAAACCCAAGGTCCCTAAGGGTATTGTAAGGATATCTCAATAGAAAGATCCCGGAAAAACTACATTTTTACGTTAGTCGCAAGGAGGAAACCCAAGGTGTTCTTCAACTTTGAAGTTGGAAATAGAAAAGGAGTTTTTCACAAGCTTCTAAGGTTTGCAAATAGCGGATTGGAACGACAAGAAAAGGAGTTGGAGTTGCTAAGGATCGATTTAGGGTTTTGGATCATTTTGAGCTTAAGGAGGTAATAATCTCCGTCTTGCTATTATAATTCAAGATTTCATGTTGTAGTTGTCACGACCCGAACCGGGCAGTGGTCGTGCCTACCGGGCACCTGGTGATACAACATCGAGAGAAAATCGTGAAATAAAAAACATGAACATGAAACAATAGATATGATAATAAAGCAGGCCCAACCAAGCGATTTGTCTTCTTGCATATATACATAATCTGAGCGATTACATCCTTTACAACCACCCACAGCGATACTACAGACCTGCAGAAAGTGACAACAACTATGACGGACGGGGCCGCCGCCACCACGAATGTACAAGAACCTACGGACTCGGGGTAACATACCACAAGATAAGCCTCGGAGAAAGCGGGGCTTCCAATCTGTTGAATTGTGATCCTATGGCGAGGATCCTGGCCGATGTACCTCTACTGCGGCATGAACGCGGCCAAGGAGTCGATCTAACAGTACCAGTATGTGGCTGAAATCACGTAAATGAAATCATGGCGATCTATATAAAGCAGGAGACATGTATGATAGCCAAACTACGATTTACAACATAAAAGTAGTCATGTCAAGTCGGGGACTCACACCGAAGTCATCCTCATGCGTGGAACTCATTCCTCACTGCCGGCGATCTAGGTATAAATCGTATGATCGTATAACATGTCTCGGCCCGTCCGTGGGACTCGAGGTGGAATCGTGTGGAATACATGTCTCGGCCCATCCCATGGGACTCGATAAGAATCGTGTGGAATACGTGTCTCGGCCCATCTCATGGGACTCGATAGGAATCGTATGGAATACATGTCTCGGCCCATCTCATGGGACTCGATAAAAATCGTATGGAATACATGTCTCGGCCCATCTCATGGGACTCGATAGGAATCGTATGGAATACATGTCTCGGCCCATCTCATGGGACTCGATAGGAATCGTTCACAACCAATCAGTCGGCCCTCCATCGAGAGACGCGGCGGTATATAAATACAGTACTTGCACAACAAGGCTATCACACGCAAACATAGGCAAGTTACACACAACTCAAGGTACTTTCATTTTATGTCAAAGTCCGGGTTTTAACCCCAAAGTACTACATACGTTAAATTATTTTAAAAGATCTATTTCTTTTACAAAGGTCACCCGATACCCGTAGTATTAACATAGAGTGACTAACATTTATAAGTAAACCAAAACACTTTCTTTATTAAAATCAAGTAACAACATTCTTTTCCAAAAGTTCAAGTTTGCCTAATTTCAAATGCTCAAGTCTCTTATTTTCGAAAGATTCCATAGATCATAGTCTTAATCACTTAACGTAATCTCTTTTTAAAACAATTGAGTAACATATGCCTTATGTGTGAGTAGCTTCTTCTTGCTTATAACCATCTTATTACAGCAGCCATGATGTAGGAAATGTAATACAATTTTGTCTTATCTTAGCATCTATGCAGATGGAGGTTTCTACTGGTTTTAATATAATTAATCAGTCAATACATTTTCCTTTACTAACGCTGCAATGGTTTGTTCGATACTTATTCTCATTTCCGAAATCAGTAAAACATCAATCTTTAAAAACCAAGTACTCATTACTCACGAATGAGGTTTCACACTTTTTAACAAAATTCATATCAAGTCAATTAAGTCAAGTCTCATATCTTTCAAGATCAAGTATCTTAACTTATAAAATCAATAAACCATTCTATTACTTACATAAAGTCGTTATAACTAACTTCCCATAAAGCTATTATAACACTATATGTTTTAAACCAAGCAAAACTCGTTTAGCACACGTACGTCTACCGTATTACATAGTTCACAACAATCATGCTAGAAAAGATAGGAAGAGGTTCACATACCTCGCGACGATTATCGACAAATAGCAAAACGCTCCAAGTACTTCAACCCGTCGGCTACTCCTTAAGCCAAGTAGATCACGCCACACGTAGTACTCCACTCCTAAAATGGTCATAGTACTTCTATCAAACCTTTCTTACCATTGAAGACTTATACCAATAAAAAGCCCTCTAATTCTACGGAAAATTGGGCAACACTTCCCCCGTTTTTACTCACTTTTCCATCTTTCTCCAAGGCCCGAATAACCGTAATTATATGCCATAAATAAGGCGTAATAATTAAACAACATAAAGAAGGGGATTACACGCCCAAACGGTAACACGGTTTACTATCACGCCTTCATAATAACAATAAGTAAAAGAAGGGGATTACGCGCCCAACCGGTAACGCGGTTTACTATCACGCCTTCATAACAATACAATAATTAAAAAGGGATCACACGCCCAAGCGAACGCGATTGAACAATCTTCCCATGTAAATGTAAATCTGATCCAAAGTAAATACGGTCCAAAGTAAATCTGATCCTTAAGTTGGGGTCCTTGGCCAACTTTGTCCATTTTACTTATCCAAATTATTCATTAGTCATCCAACTTATATTTCCATTCTTAATATAAGTTATAGTTACTTGTTAAATACTTCTTCACAAGTAAGGTACGTTTGATACGTTGGATACGTTTTTTTACCATTTTAATGGCGAACGGCCAATCCTTTCTTTTAACAAGTTAACAAGATCCAACTCTTCCAAACTTTTACTCCATATATTATATACTCCATAATATACTTATAATATATGTATAATAACCAATTTACAAAGAGGTTAAGGTTTACTACCTCAAATAGCCCAAAAATATCCAAGTTCTTAAAGTCGCTCCAAGCAAGTCTTAGCTCCAAATCTTTACGTTCCAATCCGCTACAAGCAACCCATAGAAGCTCCTAACCAACTTCTCTTCAAGAACCAACTCCAAAAAGTGAAGAACACTTAGGTTTCAAAGATGACAACTTTCGGCCAAGGCACAAATAGAGGTTAGGGGTGTGAAATCTTTTCCAACTCTTGGTACACAATCTTCCTAATACCTTAGAGAAGAACACTTAAGAGTTTAAGAATTGTTGGACAAATTTTGCTCAAGAAATGGGGGCAAAGCCGAGAGCTCTAGGTCAAGGGAGAAGGGAGGGAATTTCTTGTCTTGAAATGTCTAAGTGTGGAAGATTTCATCAACTAGTAGTGCATATATAGGACAACCAAGGGCTAGGATGAAGGCAAGTGTGTGGTTGAGATTGGGGACAAGTGTGTGTGGGTCCCACAAGCCACTTGCCCACACTAAAATATCTTGCAAGACAAGGCCACTTGTCTTGCCACTTGTCTAGCACATTTCGGCCATAAGGCCACCTAGGGGTGACACGTGTCGCCCTCCTATTCGTCCAAAATATTTCATCTTCCGAAAATATCCCTAATGGCCAAAATCTCGAAAACAAAGTGGGCCCCACAAAATCGTAAATTTCTCCCGTGGGCCCCACGTGACCAATTCCGGAAATAAAATCTCATAATTCTAATATAATTCAAGAATCCCAAATACCAAATCTGGGAATCCAATTCCCATCAACGAACCTTTTTCCTTCACAAAACCCGGAAACTTTTCCGTCGAAAAATCACATCTTTCATTATTTCCAAAATTTCTGTCGTATTCTCGTACGTACGTCCTCACATACATATCCTGGAACTATGGGGTATAACATTCTTCCGCCCTTAGAAACATTCGTCCCGAATGTTCCTTCTAAGTCTCCAAACATACTTGCGTCGGTATAGTTCTCCACTACTATACTTACAAAACCGATCATGCCACCAATGGCCAGAATATAATATGTGCGAAAAACTCAAATCCAAGCCCACGAGGAATCACCTCGACGATGTAAAAACAACACCAACTCTCGCTCCTGGTCCAAAGGATACTCTCTTCGCACCTTCACTTCACAATAATGATCACTTCCCTCTCTTAGCACATGTTTGCTTCCTTTCTTACTCGCCGTACCTTTCTCGTACACCCGAACTCTTTCTAGTACACGTACCATATTTTCGTCCTTGCTGCAGTTTCCAAAACCTTGGAGTCACTACCTCCAAACTTGGTCATCTCACTAGTTTCAATTCCCACAAAGGCCATCCTCGGCCTTCACGATCCGATTCTGGTCGAACGCATCCACGAACCCGTACGGTGGTTACCTAAACCTGGGCCTAGCGCCCTCGTGACCCTACCACCTGGCGGGACCACCTCGAACTGACCCCACCACAACCTGGGCTACGGGTTGACCCGCGAATGGTCCTCAACCCGACCCATAACCGCGCCAAACTCTTGTTTCCCCCGATCCGGAGCAATCTCACTAATCAAGTCACGAAAACCTAGTGGTCTTCTTAGCTCAACTACCCTCTTATAATTCACACCACTCAGGGACTTATCACACAATAATACCCCACATATACTATGCACCCCGACAAAGGTCAATTCGTAAACAAAATCTTTTACCCAAGACGGCCTTGCACCCAAGGTCCTAACTATTATAAATCCTAAGGCTCATAATTGTCTCGTCTCCAGACTTACCCTTTCTCAACTGCCCATGTTTTCTAATTCACACTTAACACAATGCTATCCGTACATAGCACCTAACATGTACCCACCATAACAACATAAACAAGTCTCTTAAAGGCTAAAGACATCTCTGCTGACTCTTTGCCTCACTTTCCCTTTGTCTCTAACCATAATCACCACTGTAGCGCATAGCTATAGAAGCGATGAACACGCCACATCGTGCACACCGAGAAACATGAACGTAGCTAGAACCCATGTATACTGTGAACGAAGCCACGGAGCTCACGAGCGACTCGAATACCGAGCGTCACGAAGGCGTGGAGGACCACTCTGTCTTGGCGGAGCATGCTAACACTGCCGAGGCGGCCGACTCGAAAAGTTACCAAAGGACCCGGCTGTTCGGCCTCTTCGCTGATCTTGGTCATTCGTCGACCCATCCGCTCACATCGGTCGCATAAGCTGCGTGCGGGCAATGTCCATGCGGTGAAGAGCTACACCCAAACAAGCCTCGCCAAGTAGTCGTCGAGCGGTGGCGTGGCGGTGCACTCGTCCTCCATATCGGCTACTAACGCGAGGACATACGAGCGATGAGTCGAACTCCACGTTGTACTCCCGAACCGTCGCCTCTCTGTCTCGGCGTAATCGCCGGCGCGTCCTCGCCATCTGCGGAGGCAAGAAGTGGGCGAAATGCCTCGAGAACTCGTCCCAAATACCGAGGCGCATGCTCCTCGGGACAGCTCCGTGAATCAAACCGATCATTGCAGTATCACGCGGCCGATGCGAACCTAAGACCACCGACTCGGTCTCGGCCTTGATCACTCTCATGATCCGTCAGAATCGCGTCGGATGAACTCCTGCGGATCATCCTCAGGCCTCGACCCATAAAACTCTAGCGGGCTGCAACTCAGAAAGTCCCGCAGCCTCAAACTATCCGATCGCGGGTGAACTACGGGTACTACCGGTACCGGAATTGCTGCATCTAGCCTATCCTCGTGCCTTGCCACTATCCTGGCCAATGGCGGGCGTCTCTCGCGTAACCCGTCTCATCGCTCGCTGCCGGTAGTGCGGCGTCTCGAATGCGTGGCCTCAGTAGAGACCGCCGCTACTCCACTCGCAGCTCCCTCTGCTGCCTTGCCCTCCTGGGCCCCGATTGCCTTTCGCAGAGGCATAACTGGTACAAACGAATACGTCCGAGGGAGTCCAACTTATAACACAGCTCTAGGGCACGATCTCAGAGTGAGAAGAATGGAAACCAATCCTAAATGTCCTGCAGCCTCCTGATTATAGATGTGGTGCACAACACACCGATAATCAAGACTCTACTAGACACGGTCTGTAGACACTTTCCGAGGACTAACTGCTCTGATACCACTTTTGTCACGACCGACGGGGCCGTGGTAGTGCCTACCGGGCACCCTAGTGATACAACATCAGAGAAAATCAGCGGAAATAAAAAAACATGAACATGAACAAGAGATATGATAATAAAACAGGCCAACCCAAGCGATTTGCCTTCTTGCGTATATCTGAGAATCACGAGCGATTACATCCTTTACAACCACGCTGGCGGTACTACGGACCTCTAAGAAAGTGACAACAACTATGATGGGACGGGGCCTGCCATACCCACAGATGTACAAGAACCTCTGGACTCGAGGGTAACATACCACAAGATAAGCCTCGGAGAAACGGGGCTTCCCAATCTGTTGATCTGTGATCCACATGGCGAGATCCACAACCGATGTACCTCTACTGCGGCATGAACGCAACCCCGAAGGAGTCGATCTGGCAATTGCAGTATGTGGCGAAATCACGTAAATGAAATCATGACAGTCTATATAAGGAATGAGACATGTATGATAGCCAAACTACAGTTTACAACATAAAAGTAGTCATGTCAAGTCAGGGACTCACACC
The DNA here is from genome assembly GCA_029844215.1 of Przewalskia tangutica. Classification (NCBI taxonomy): domain Eukaryota; kingdom Viridiplantae; phylum Streptophyta; class Magnoliopsida; order Solanales; family Solanaceae; genus Przewalskia; species Przewalskia tangutica. The sequence goes on from CM056727.1 coordinate 77,218,945, forward strand.
CTTGAAGTCATCCCTCATGCCCGTGGAACTCCTTCCGGCTGGCCGATCTAGGTATAAATCGTGTAATCGTATAACATGTCTCGGCCCATCCCATGGGACTCGAGGTGGAATCGTGTGGAATACATGTCTCGGCCCATCCGTGGGACTCGATAAGAATCGTGTGGAATACGTGTCTCGGCCCGTCTCGTGGGACTCGATAGAATCGTATGGAATACATGTCTCGGCCCGTCTCGTGGGACTCGATAGGAATCGTATGGAATACATGTCTCGGCCCATCTCATGGGACTCGATAGGAATCGTATGGAATACATGTCTCGGCCCATCTCATGGGACTCGATAGGAATCGTTCACAACCAATCAGCCGGCCCTCCATCGAGGGACGCGGCGGTATAGAAATACAATACTTGCACAACAAGGCTATCACACGCAAACATAGGAAAGTTACACACAACTCAAGGTACTTTCATTTTATGTCAAAGTCCGGGTTTTAACCCCAAAGTACTACATACGTTAAATTGTTTTAAAAGATCCATTTCTTTACAAAGGTCACCCGATACCCGTAGTATTAACATAGAGTGACTAACATTTATAAGTAAACCAAAACACTTTCTTTATTAAAATCAAGTAACAACATTCTTTTCCAAAAGTTCAAGTTGCATAATTTCAACTACTCAAGTCTCTTATTTTCAAAAGATTCATAGATCATAGTTTTAAACACTTAACAACGTAATCTCCTTTTTAAAACAATTTGAGTAACATATGCCTTATGTGTGAGTAGCTTCTTCTTGCTTATAACCATCTTATTACAGCAGCCATGATCTAGGAAATGTAATACAATTTTGTCTTATCTTAGCTTCTATGCAGATGGAGGTTTCTACTGGTTTTAATATAATTAATCAGTCAATACATTTTCCTTTACTAACGCTGCAATGGTTTGTTCGATACTTATTCTCATTTCCGAAATCAATAAAACATCAATCTTTAAAAACCAAGTACTCATTACTCACGAATGAGGTTTCACACTTTTTAACAAAATTCATATCAAGTCAATTAAGTCAAGTCTCTTATCTTTCAAGATCAAGTCTCTTAACTTCTAAAATCAATATACCATTCTATTACTTACATAAAGTCGTTATAACTAACTTCCCATAAAGCTATTATAACACTATATGTTTTAAACCAAGCAAAACTCGTTTAGCACACGTACGTCTACCGTACTACATAGTTCACAACAATCATGCTAGAAAAGATAGGAAGAGGTTCACATACCTCGCGACGATTATCGACAAATAGCAAAACGCTCCAAGTACTTCAACCCGTCGGCTACTCCTTAAGCCAAGTAGATCATGCCACACGTAGTACTCCACTCCTAAAATGGTCATAGTACTTCTATCAAACCTTTCTTACCATTGAAGACTTATACCAATAAAAAGCCCTCTAATTCTACGGAAAATTGGGCAGCACTTCCCCCGTTTTACTCACTTTTCCATCTTTCTCCAAGGCGAATAACGTAATTATATGCCATAAATAAGGCGTAATAATTAAACAACATAAAGAAGGGGATTACACGCCCAAACGGTAACGCGGTTTACTATCACGCCTTCATAATAACAATAAGTAAAAGAAGGGGATTACGCGTCCAACCGGTAACGCGGTTTACTATCACGCCTTCATAACAATACAATAATTAAAAAGGGGATCACACGCCCAAACGGGCGCGATTGAACAATCTTCCCTTACGAAATGTAAATACGGTCCAAAGTAAATCGATCCTTAAGTTGGGGTCCTTGGCCAACTTTGTCCATTTTACTTATCCAAATTACTCATTAGTCATCCAACTTATATTTCCATTCTTAATATAAGTTATAGTTACTTGTTAAATACTTCTTCACAAGTAAGGTACGTTTGATACGTTAGATACGATTTTTTACCATTTTAATGGCGAACGGCCAATCCTTTCTTTTAACAAGTTAACAAGATCCAACTCTTCCAAACTTTTACTCCATATATTATATACTCCATAATATACTTATAATATATGTATAATAACCAATTCACAAAGAGGTTAAGGTTTACTACCTCAAATAGCCCAAAAATATCCAAGTTCTTAAAGTCGCTCCAAGCAAGTCTTAGCTCCAAATCTTTACGTTCCAATCTGCTACAAGAAACCCATAGAAGCTCCTAACCAACTTCTCTTCAAGAACCAACTCCAAAAAGTGAAGAACACTTAGGTTTCAAAGATGACAACTTTCGGCCAAGGCACAAATAGAGGTTAGGGGTGTGAAATCCTTTCCAACTCTTGGTACACAATCTTCCTAATACCTTAGGGAAGAACACTTAAGAGTTTAAGAATTGTTGGACAAATTTTGCTCAAGAAATGGGGGCAAAGCCGAGAGCTCTAGGTCAAGGGAGAAGGGAGGGAATTTCTTGTCTTGAAATGTCTAAGTGTGGAAGATTTCATCAAATAGTAGTGCATATATAGGACAACCAAGGGCTAGGATGAAGGCAAGTGTGTGGTTGAGATTGGGGACAAGTGTGTGTGGGTCCCACAAGCCACTTGTCCACACTAAAATATCTTGCAAGACAAGGCCACTTTTCTTGCCACTTGTCTAGCACATTTCGGCCATAAGGCCACCTAGGGGGGGTGACACGTGTCGCCCTCCTATTCGTCCAAAATATTTCATCTTCCGAAAATATCCCTAATGGCCAAAATCTCGAAAACAAAGTGGACCCCACAAAATCGTAAATTTCTCCCGTGGGCCCCACGTGACCAATTCCGGAAATAAAATCTCATAATTCTAATATAATTCAAGAAGCCCAAATACCAAATCTGGGAATCCAATTCCCATCAACGAACCTTTTTACTTCACAAAACCCGAAAACTTTTCCGTCGAAAAATCACATCTTTCATTCTTTCCAAAATTTCTGTCGTATTCTCGTACGTACGTCCTCACATACATATCCTGGAACTACGGGGTATAACAGTAGTAGTTAGAAATGATCATGTGGATTATATTATGAAGAATGATATGTGTTATGGAATATTTGGATGGAATCCGAAAGTTGCATGATTTAGCCTTTAAGTTTGTAATTCAATTTGGTTACTAGTTTAGTCGTCGCATGTTATCTAAAGAGTTGATTAAGGTGGTTATAATTGCTAAGTTGTTTATGACTATATAACATGTTAGACCTAAGAAGTTGGTTTGAAAAAGAATTTGAAAGAACTTTGTGTTATTGAATAAGTTAGCCGAGAATGACCTTGATTAAGGACTTAGTTGGTATTAATTTGTGGGGAAGAATTTTACACGTCCTGTTAAGGCGTGTAATCCCCTTTGGTTAGCTGAATTATTGGGCCTTAAATGTGGCGTGTTTGGTTATTGAATTCGGCATTGAAAAAAGTGGCAAAGTATGTAGAAACAAAGGAAGTGCTGTCCGATTTTCCGTAAAATTTAGTGACTTTGCACTTAGAATATTCTACGTTCGAAGCTAGAGGTTAATGGACGTATTATGGCCATTTTAGGTTGAAGTACTAAGTATAGCGGATTCTACTTGAAGGATGGAATAGCTATCAAGGTTGAAGTACTTCGGAGCATTTTGCTAATTGTCAATAATCGTCGCGAGGTATGTGAACCTCTTCCTTCTTTTGACATGATTCGATGTATGGAATATACATGTAGTACTATTTCATGATTCCTTCTACTCTTAGAAGTTAAGAGGTATGTATGTTGATTTACACTACGTAAAGGTTATGTCTAAGTTATCCTAAGTTCTTACCAAGTCTTATGGGGGATGTTGGTAAGAGTCGTTAGGATGTATTTGGAGCCAAGTTGACTTGGCTAAGTTATGGCACAAATGAGAATAAGTATCGAACAAGCCACTGCAGCGTTAATAAAGGAAAATGTAATGACAATCAATTAAGTTAAAATGAGTAGAATTCTCCATCTACATAGAAGCTAAGATAAGACAAAATTGTATTACATTTTCTAGATCATGGTTACTTGATTAAGATCGTTATAAATAAGTATAACTTATTCACAACGCACCAAAGTATATGTTACTTAATTTATAAGAAGTTACGTATGAAGTTTTAAGACTATGGACCTCAAATTTTTAAAAGGTTAAGGGACTTTATTTTTCAAGTTATGGGACTTGATTTCTAAAGGAAGAAATGACTTGATTTAATAGTATAGAATACTTGATTTGGAAAGTATTGATTTCTTGCCATTCTAAAGTTAAGAAACTTGTTTTCTTAAAAGTTAAGAGACTTGAAGTATTTTGAAAGCTATGTGATTTGATTTGAAAGTATAAGTCTCTTGGTTAAAAAAAAGAATGATTTCGTCTAAAACATAAAGAGTTATAACGGCTTTATGGGAAGTTGGTTATAACAACTTTATGGAAGATTAAAGAATGGTTTTCTTCAGTAATGTAAGCAAAGAAATGATTTGAAATAAAGAAAGGCAAATTGTTTTAAAGGTACCAATTGCTTAAGGTTTTTAAGAAAGAAGTCACTTGATTTAGAAGACGGTAAATGTATTTCTAAAAAGGGTAATGTGACTTGTCTTGAAAAGTATATATGACTTGACACTACGGTTATTAGTATCTTGGAAGTTTCATTTGAAAAAGAGTCATTCTAAAGGAGTAGAGGTACGTAGTACGTTGGGTTAAATTCCCAGATTTTATATGACATTATCGCGTCGAGAAATGGTAAGGCGGTATACCTTTATGGGCAGACTATATGACATTATCGCATCCCAGAAATGGGCCGGGCAGTATACCTTTATGGGCAGACTATATGACATTACCACGTCCCAGAAATGGGTCGGGCAGTATACCTTTATGGGCAGACTATATGACATTATCGCGTCCCAGAAATGGGCCGGGTAGTATACCTTTATGGGCAGACTATATGACATTATCGCGTCCCAGAAATGGGCCGGACAGTATACCTTTATGGGCAGACTATATGACATTATCGCGTCGAGGAATGGGCGGGCGGTATACCTTATGGGCGGACTATGTGACTTTACTGGCGTCAAGAATGGTAGGCGGTATACCTTTATGGGCGGACTATGTGACTTTATCGCGTCCCAGTTGGTAGGCGGTATAGGCGTCCCTCCATAAAGGGCCGGATTATGTTATGTAAGGTAAGTAAGTTATATGGTAATGAACTTGATGATTTTCCTAAGCATGTACGTAAGAATGTGACTATAACTTTTATGTAAAAATCGGAAAATATAATAAGGTACGATTAAGTTCACGAGATGGTAATGACACGGTAGGATCTGGTATTTACCCTTTTTATACTTGCCCCTGTCATTCTTTTGTACAGTTATGATTTGTTTACTGTACCTTATTTCCTTTCCATATTAAATTTTGTTGTATTGACCCCGCCCGGAAATTCGTTCATGTCCATGAGTTTAGGTACGATTGTGGATCCGCGAGCTTAGGATCCTGGTTCAGCATTTGAGATGGCTCCAATGTTCCGGAGTTTGTCGTCATGGTTATGTATATTCAGGGGTACGGCGGGACCTTGTCCCATCATAGTATTTGTTCAAATCTTAGAGTGCATGTATTCATACGTAGAATTTGGACTGTCTAGAGTTGTTTTTTTTACATTGTTAAACAGTGTAGACCCTTTCGGGTAATTTTTATGTTATGGTAGCCTTATCGGCTTGGCCTTGGTTTTAAAAAAAAAAGGGTGTTATTTATCTTCCGCAGTTTATTATGTTGTATGATTAGAAGGGTGCCCAGGTAGGGCACCAGTCGCGGCCTGGGGTCGGATCGTGACAAAAGTGGTATCAGAGCAGTTAGTCCTCGGAAAGTGTCTACAGCCCGTGTCTAGTAGAGTCTTGATTATCGGTGTGTTGTGCACCACATCTATAATCAGGAGGCTGCAGGACATTTATGATTCGTTTCCATTCTTCTCACTCTGAGATCATGCGATAGAGCTGTGTTGTTAGGGTCGTCTCTCCCTAACGAGTTAGGTTTATTGCATTCTGACGAGCGTGATGACCGGGAAGGACTATGTGGATTGCGTATCCAGGTTGGTAATAATTATAGTATAGTTGGTATTATGAGAAGTTATTGTACCCGTTTACGGGGGGACTGATAAGGTAGGCTTGGAGCATGGAAATTGCGAGCCTAAGAGTATTGATAACCGCCGAGACCTTAGGTATATAAGGCCTTCTCGGGTTGTAAAAATTTAAGTCAGACCAAGGATATGAGTTAAGCGCGACGGTGGGTCGGGTTGAGGACCTATTACGGGTCGCCTCATAGTTTGAAATGAAGTGAGATCAGTTGATAGTAGTTCCGCTACGTGACAGGGTCACGAGGGTGCAAGGCCCAAGTCTAGTTAATTGTTTTACGGGTTCGTGGACGCGTTTCACCGGAACCAGGTCGTGAGAGCCGGAAATGGCCTTATGTTATTTAAAAGAGTGACTCCAAAAGATTGGGGGCCAGAATCGGTATGGGGGTTATGTATGTATGCTAGTATGAGTTGGAAGTACGGAAAGAGTACAACCAGTAAGAAAGATAACAACCAAGTGTAAAGGGATAGAGCCTGAATCCGTAAGGACCTTTCGAGGTAACTACACCCGTAAGTGTTTGGGGTGGTAGCTGAGCGGGTATATGAGATTTGTCATTGATGATACGATCGTCGGACCTAGTAGACCTAGTAGAGATGATTACGACAGACTTTGAGGTCATTATGAGTATGGACTAGTTGGCTTCGTGAGTGCCAAGGTTGACATCTTAGCATAAGTATTGTTATGTGGCCATGAGAGGCATATGTTGTATGAAGGGTGTAGTAAAAGGAGACTATGTCGCTATCTAATTAGATTGGACTCCGAAAGAACATTCGGGGACGAATGTTTCTAAGGGGGAAAGAATGTTACACCCCGTAAGTCCAGGACATGTTTAAGAGAATGTACGTAAGGAACTCAAGACTTGAAATTGGTACGAAAGGAAGAATTGTTTTTCCGACGGAAAATCTTCCGAACGTCGGAAAGGAAAAATGTTCGTTGAGGAGAATTGGATTCACAAAATGCATTATTTGAAGAGTATGGAACTTATTATTATTATGGAAATTTATTTTTACGGATTTGGTCATGTGGGGCCCACCCGAGGAATTTTACGTTTTGTGGGGCCCACGAGGGTTACGGAATTTCATGGACGAATGGGAGGGTGATACGTGGCACCCCCCCACATGGCTTGGTCGAATAAATTCAAGGGTATAATGGTCATTTGACCAAAGTTTAGATGACCAAGTCTTGCTAATTAGAGAGCTTGACATTGTTGACTAAGTCCAAGGGCCACTTGGCTTGATCTCTTCCATCCAACCCTAACAAGTGTTATGATCTAGACCCTTCATTGTATTATATATACACAACTAGTGCAAGACTAGTCTTCCAACACTTAGAATAATTTTCAAGACCTTGTCTTGACACATTAAAGCTCTCGGCTTTGAGAAATGGAGAACAAGAAATTTTGCAGTTTTGATCCATTATTCACAAGACTTAAACCCAAGGTCCCTAAGGGTATTGTAAGGATATCTCAATAGAAAGATCCCGGAAAAACCGCATTTTTACGTTAGTCGCAAGGCGGAAACCCAAGGTGTTCTTCAACTTTAAAGTTGGAAATAGAAAAGGAGTTTTTCACAAGCTTCTAAGGGTTGCAAATAGCGGATTGGAATGACAAGAAAAAAAGTTGGAGTTGCTAAGGATCGACTTAGGGTTTTGGATCATTTTGAGCTTAAGGAGGTAATAATCTCCGTCTTGCTATTATAATTCAAGATTTCATGTTGTAGTAGTTAGAAATGATCATGTGGATTATATTATGAAGAATGATATGTGTTATGGAATATTTGGATGGAATCCGAAAGTTGCATGATTTAACCTTTAAGTTTGTAATTCAATTTAGTTGCTAGTTTAGTCGTCGCATGTTATCTAAAGAGTTGATTAAGGTGGTTATAATTGCTAAGCTGTTTATGACTATAACATGTTAGACCTAAGAAGTTGGTTTGAAAAAGAATTTGAAAGAACTTTGTGTTATTGAATAAGTTAGCCGAGAATGACCTTGATTAAGGACTTAGTTGGTATTAATTTGTGGGGCAGAATTTTACACGTCCTGTTAAGGCGTGTAATCCCCTTTGGTTAGCTAAATTGTTGGGCCTTAAATGTGGCGTGTTTGGTTATTGAATTCGGCCTTGAAAAAGGTGGCAAAGTATGTAGAAACAAAGGAAGTGCTGTCCGATTTTCCGTAGAATTTAGTGACTTTGCACTTAGAATATTCTACGTTCGAAGCTAGAGGTTAATGGACGTATTATGGCCATTTTAGGTTGAAGTACTAAGTATAGCGGATTCTACTTTAATGATGGAATAGCTATCAAGGTTGAAGTACTTAAGAGAATTTTGCTAATTGTCGATAATCGTCGCGAGGTATGTGAACCTCTTCCTTCTTTTGACATGATTCTATGTATGGAATATACATGTAGTACTATTTCATGATTCCTTCTACTCTTAGAAGTTAAGAGGTATGTATGTTGATTTACACTACGTAAAGGTTATGTCTAAGTTATCCTAAGTTCTTACCAAGTCTTATGGGGGATGTTGGTAAGAGTCGTTAGGAGGTATTTGGAGCCAAGTTGACTTGGCTAAGTTATGGCACAAATGAGAATAAGTATCGAACAAGCCACTGCAGCGTTAATAAAGGAAAATGTAATGACAATCAATTAAGTTAAAATGAGTAGAATTCTCCATCTGCATAGAAGCTAAGATAAGATAAAATTGTATTACATTTTCTAGATCATGGCTACTTGATTAAGATCGTTATAAATAAGTATAACTTATTCACAACGCACCAAAGTATATGTTACTTAATTTATAAGAAGTTACGTATGAAGTTTTAAGACTATGGACCTCAAATTTTTAAAAGGTTAAGGGACTTTATTTTTCAAGTTATGGGACTTGATTTCTAAAGGAAGAAATGACTTGATTTAATAGTATAGAATACTTGATTTGGGAAATAATGATTTCTTGCCATTCTAAAGTTAAGAAACTTGTTTTCTTAAAAGTTAAGAGACTTGAAGTATTTTGAAAGCTATATGATTTGATTTGAAAGTATAAGTCTCTTGGTTAAAAAAAAAGAATGATTTCGTCTAAAATATAAAGAGTTATAACGGCTTTATGGGAAGTTGGTTATAACAACTTTATGGAAGATTAAAGAATGGTTTTCTTCAGTAATGTAAGCAAAGAAATGATTTGAAATAAAGAATGGCAAATTGTTTTAAAGGTACCAACTGCTTAAGGTTTTTAAGAAAGAAGTCACTTGATTTAGAAGCCGGTAAATGTATTTCTAAAAAGGGTAATGTGACTTGTCTTGAAAAGTATATATGACTTGATACTACGGTTATTAGTATCTTGGAAGTTTCATTTGAAAAAGAGTCATTCTAAAGGAGTAAGTGCGTGAGTACGTTGGGTTAAATTCGAATTTTATATGACATTATCGCGTCCCGAGAAATGGGTCGGGCGTTATACCTTTATGGGCGGACTATATGACATTATCGCGTCGAGAAATGGGCTGCGATATACCTTTATGGGCGGACTATATGATATTACGCGTCGAGAAATGGGTCGGGCGGTATACCTTTATGGGCGGACTATATGACATTACGCGTCGAAAATGCGGGCAGTATACCTTTATGGCGGACTATATGACATTATCGCGTCGAGAAATGGGCGAGCGATATACCTTTATGGGCGAACTATATGACATTATCGCGTCGAGAAATGGTAGGCGGTATACCTTTATGGGCAGACTATATGACATTATCGCGTCCCAGGAATGGGCCGGGCAGTATACCTTTATGGGCAGACTATGTGACTTTACCGCATCCTAGGAATGGGCCGGGCAGTATACCTCTATGGGAAGACTATGTGACTTTATCGCGTCCCAGATTGGGCCGGACAGTATAGGCGTCCCTCCATAAAGGGCCGGATTATGTTATGTAAGGTAAGTAAGTTATATGGTAATGAACTTGATGATTTTCCTAAGCATGTACGTAAGAATGTGACTATAACTTTTATGTAAAAATGGGAAAAGATAATAAGGTACGATTAAGTTCACGAGATGGTAATGACACGGTAGGATCTGGTATTTACCCTTTTTATACTTGCCTGTCATTCTTTATCTGATTATGATTTGTTCTTGTACCTTATTTAGTTCCATATTTGGTACATTGTTATGCGACCCGCCGGGGTTGCGTTCATGTCCGCGAGTTTAGGTACGATTGTGGATCATGAGCTTAGGATCTGGTTCACATTTGAGATGGCTCCAATGTTAGGAGCTTGTCGTCATGGTTATGTATATTGAAGTGCAGCGGGGCCTTGTCCCATCATAGTATTTGTTCAAATCTTAGAAGTGCATGTATTCATACGTAAATTTGGGTGGCTAGAGTTTTTTTACATTGTTAAACAGTGTAGACCCTTTCGGGTAATTTTTATGTTATGGCAGCCTTATCGGCTTGGCCTTGGTTTTAAAAAAAAAAGGGTGTTATTTATCTTCCGCAGTTTATTATGTTGTATGATTAGAAGGGTGCCCAGGTAGGGCACCAGTCGCGACCCGGGGTCGGGTCGTGACATATGCGCTCACCATCGTGGCTGACATGACAGACAGAGTTCATCGCTATGTGTGGGGCTAGACCGTCATATGATTATTGCATGCTTGGGGGTGGCCCTTCAGCCCGGTATGGATATTGCCAGGATGCAGGCTTATGCGCAGGGGATAAAGGATAGAGAGAGAGAGAGGATCAGCTAAACTCAGGCCAGCACAAGAGGGCCAGGACAACATGGTTCCAAGGCAATTTGCGAGGCGGACAACCTCAGCAGCAGACTAGGACCACATGTCAGCCGGCACAGAGTGCCCCTTCTTGGTTTTCTGGCAGGTGGGTTGATCATTTGGGTCATTCAGGAGCAGGTCAGGGCTCCAGGACTTCAGGGTTTCAGGGAGGCAGAGATCGTCACCGATCGAGACCACCCGCATCGCGGTTTATTCGATGCGGTAGATCTCACCCGGGCGAGTGTCGTATTGCTTCGGGGGTTTGTTTCTCTTGTGGCCAGCAGGGCCATATGAAGAGGGATTGTCCTACCAGAGGCGGCGGGAGTGTTATGGTTCAGCCGTAAGCGGTCGATTCTTTGGATCTTCTTCTTACGTGGTTATGCGCCCACGAGGCGGTGTTCCGGGCCGGCGGGGGCGGCGAGTCGTGGTGGAGGTCCCAGTTCTAGCGGTCCACAGAACCGCATTTATTCCTTAGCTAGCCGCCAGGATCAGAAGGCTTCCCCGGATGTCGTCACAGGTACATTATTGATTTCATGCTATGACGTTTATGCTTTGATAGATCCAGGTTCTACCTTGTCCTATGTGTCCCCTCTTATTGCTGGTAGAATCGGGATAGAGCCCGTGTCGATAGTGCCTTTTGAGGTAGCTACACCAGTGGGTGATTCGGTGTTAGCTGAGCGGGTGTACAAAGGTTGCCCGGTGTTTATTCTGATCGTCGGACCTAGCAGACTTGATAGAGTTGGAGATGACAGATTTTGACGTCATTATGGGTATGGACTGGTTGGCTTCTTGTTACGCCAACGTTGACTGTGGAGATAGGTTGGTATGATTACAGTTTCCTGGGGAGCCAGTTATCGAGTGGAAGGGCAATACAGCGTCACCGAGGGGTAGGTTTATTTCTTACCTCAAGACTAGGAAGATGGTGCAAAAAGGGTACATCTATCATCTGGTTCGAGTATTCGATCTGAGGTGAGTGCCGCTCTTGATCGATTCGATGGTGAGAGAGTTCCCAGATGTATTCCCAGATGATCTCCCCGGTATCCCTACTGAGAGGGAGATTCAGTTTTGTATTGATATGTTGCCAGACACTCGGCCTATATCTATTAGCCGTCTGAGGATGACACTCTTGAGTTGAGGAGTTGAAGGACCGGTGAAAGATTTCTTTGGAAAAAGGCTTTATCAGGCCTAGTGTTTCTCCACAGGGAGCCGGTTTTGTTTGTAAAGAAGAAGGATGAGGCAGCTGCGTATGTGTATTGATTCTGACGGTGAATAAGGTAACCATCAAACAGATACCCTCCCGGGATTGATGATTTGTTTGACGGTTGCGAGTGCGAGTGTTTCTCAAGATAGACTGCGATGCAGTTATCATCAGTGCGAGTTAGAGAGGCGAGATATCCCAAAGACTACATTCGGGTGGGTATGGGCACTATGAGTTGGTGATGTCTTTCGGTTTGACCAACGCTCGGTATTTATGGATTTGATGAACGGGTGTTCAAGCCATTTTGGATCGTTTGTTATAGTATTCATTGATGACATTACAGTTTATTCGCGTCTGAGCGCGAGCATGCAGATCACGAGGGCGGTACTTGGGTCCTCGGGCCGTGATTGTTCGCCAAGTTCTCCAAGTGTGAGTTTTGGTTGGCCTCAGTGGCATTCTTGGGGCACATTATTGTCACGACCCGAACACGGGCCCGTGACTGGTGCCTTACCCCGGGCACCCTAGTGATACAACATCAGAGAAATCAGCGGAATATAAAACAATAACATGAAACAACATGAAGTATGAAATAATAACGAGAAAAATTGCCTTTCGGCGTGTATATATGAAAACTTAAATTGACGATTACATCCCGACAACCACGCTGGCGATTACTCTGGACCTACGAATGATATGACAACAACGACGGGGCGGGGCCGTCATACCACGAATGTAGCACCTACAACAACGGGGACTATGCGAATAAGCCTCGGAGAAGCGGAGCTTCCCAACGCTGAATGTGACCACTAGGCGAGGATCGGCGGCGGTGTACCTTTACTGCGGCATGAGCGGCCCCAGGAGGTCGATCTAACGGTACCAAGTATGTGAAATCGAAAATCGTAAATGAAATCATAGTAGTCTATATAAAGCGGGAGACATGTATGATAACCAAACTACGATTCCTGATAAATAGCGATCATGTCAAGTCGAGAGACTCACGCCTCAAAGTCATCACTCAAATATAACAATGGGTCTCATGCCACAACATCAATCATGCGTGGAATACCTTCCTCTGCTGGCGATCTATGATATAAAAGCACCAAAGAATACACATGAACACGGGTCCCACTGTGTCATCATAAAGCTGTCTGAGGTAAATGCGAAGGCATAGCCAGGCTACTAAAACCCACAGTACAACAAGGTCATAAACTGTATCATGATCTGTCTAGACCGTCACATGATCAAAGCTGGCCACTCGCCCGCAGTATCTAATGTGCGCGTCTAGCCCTGGAACTTCCCGTAGCTCCGCATGGGCCACTCCAATGGCCCGCATGAGGTATTCCCACATCGAGGTAGCTACTCCCGGCGGCGTCTGGACTCGCCGTCCTCGTAGCCACATAGACGCGTGACCACAAAGGCGCACACTAACACGGAACTCCCGCGATTCGCAGGCCATAGACCCGCATAAGGTATTCTCGAATCATAGGTCACACAGACCCGCCTGAGTCTACCCCGCATCGGAGGGCAGCTTAACCCCCGGAATCATGAGTGATACAATACTAACATAACAGCTTATCGTTTAAACAACATAAGCACAATCAAGGGAAACCCCTTTACACAAACATCACAAGATACTAACCCACGTAGCATCCTAGCATGTTTACTTAACAAATCAACAAGAAAGTATTACAAGGCTATCACAAATCAACACAATCAAGTTATACACACAAGGTACTTTCTACTATATGATTAACAAGATCGGGTTTTTATCCCCAAAGTACTTCATACATTAACTCTTTAAAAGATACGTTACTTTCACAAAAGTCACACAATACCCGTAGTATATGAAAATAGAGTGATTATCTTTTGAATTAAATCAAAACACTTCTCTTTGCAAAATCAAGTAACAACATTCTTTTCCAAACGTTCCAAGTTTGCCTAATTTCAATTACTCAAGTTTCTCATTTTCGAAAGGTTTGTAGTTCATAGTTTTAATCCTTTAAAACAATTTGAGAAACATATACCTTATGTGTGAGTAGGTTATTCTTGTTCATAACAATCTTGATACAATAGCCATGATCTAGGAAATGTAATATCATTTTGTCTCATCTTAGCTTCTATGCAGATGGTAGTTTCTACTGGTTTTAATAATACTTTATTATTAAAAAAATTCCACTTTATTAAGCCATTTCTTGTGGTTTGTTCGATACTTATTCTGATTTCCGAAATCAGTAAAACATTATTCCTTTTGAAAACCAAGTACTCATTACTCACGAATGAGGTTTCACACTTTTTAACAAAATTCAATTAAGTCAAGTCTATTAACTTCTTAAATCAATTAATCATTCTTTTTATCTCTCTTAAGCCGTTATACCTAGCTTCCCATAAAGCTAGTATAACTCTTAAGCTTTTAAAACCAAGTATTACTCTTCTGTTAAAATGATTCAGTATTCTTTTGAAATACTTCAAGATTATTCAGGCTTAAGTCAAAAGACATTGCCGTAATTATTATTCAGGCTTAAGTCCGGAGACATTGCCGTAATTATTATTCAGTTAACACACGTACGTCTACCGTATTATATATATATTCTTTAAAATATCATGCTCAAGAGGATAGGAAGAATCACATACCTCGCGACGATTATCGGCTATTAGCAAAACGCTCCACGGCTATAACCCGGCTAGCCTTGTCCACCTTTCAAGTAGCACATGCTACTCACAGAACATTCAACCTATAAAGGTTATACGATCTCTTGTAAATGCAGTCCTATGTAAATCTGATTTAATCTTCTACTTATATTCTTCTGAAGTGATTTCAGTTCAAGTCTTTTATGTAATATCCTTCTATTACAGTTCAATTCTCTTCTATGAATCTTATATTCATTTATATACAACTACAGTATGTAATTCCCAATTACAATTGAAGGACAGTAGTATTTACCTCGATGAGCCCAAAATTATCCAAGTTTAATGTCGCTCCTGAGCAACGTTTAGCTCCTACTCCGAGTGCTCTAATCCGCTCCAAACAACCACTTAGATTTTCTACGCTACTTCTACTTAACACTTCAACCGACTATGAAGGTTTTCCTTAGGGTTTCGTTTAGTGGCTAAAGGAAAGTATAATGGTATTTCCGGGCTCTACGTATAGAGGTAACTTTGGAAAGTACTACAAGGTATATGGGCTAGAGTATTTGGGCATTACAACAATACTTGGAGAGTATTTTTATACCACAAAGGGGGGTATTATACGAAAACAACTAGGCTAGGGGGGGTACCCTACGGCCAAGGCCACTAGGAGGGGTGGGTGCTCTCGGCTAAAGCCTCACAAGGGGGGGACGAGAACACTACAAGAGAGGGGAGGGAGGATTTCTAGACTTAGCACAATTTTTGGATGAAGAAGTTCATCAAAGGGGAGGGGTATTTATAGGTCAAGCAAAGGCCAACCAATGGCCAAGATCATGCCAAGTGCAAGGCAAGTGTAGGGCTAGGATTCACCCAAGTGTACCTTATCCATCTACCCACAAAATATCACAAAATATCCTACCAACCCAAGACCTCCCAATCGGCCACTTTACCGCCCACTCCATCAATGAGAGGGTGCCAAGTGTCGCCTCGTTGGTCCAAAATGTTTCGTCTCTCGGAAAAATCCGCAAAAAATAAAAATGACATAGCCGGAATTTTCCCTTCGCAAGTTGTGTAAAACGTTTCGTCGAAAAACGACTCAAACCGGGTGTTGTGCACAAAAATAAAATCGGCCAAGCCACTTTTAAAGCCCAAACTTTTCTACGTACGTCCCACGTGCATACTGCTGAAATACGGGGTATAACATTCTCCCCTCCTTAGAAACATTCGTCCCGAATGTTCCTTCTAAGTCTCAAACGAACGCGCGCCAGTATAGTCTTCACTACTATACTTACGAGAACAAACCTGCCACACCTGGTCACAGAATCACCTGCGCAAAATACTTACATCTAAGTCCACGAGGAAACACCTCTGATATCACAAAACCCCCTTACCCGAGGTCTAAAATATACTTCTTTCGCACCTTCACTTTACAAAAGAAATGATCACATCTATGCTCGCAATACATGCTCGCTTCTTCCCTTACGCGTCGTACCCTTCTCGTACACAAGAACTCTTTCTTACCATATCTATGTTACTGATTCAGTTTCCAAATCTCTGGGTTACTATCTCTAACTTGGTCATCATTAACTGGGAACACCCTGGATGGATCTCTGATACTCTTCCGAACATAGCCACGTGAAAGATCGGACGTACTGCCTCCTACGTCGGACGACAAGCTAACTTATAGGCAACCTGGCCTATTATTCACATGATCTGAAAGGGCCCAAAGTAACTCGGGCTAAGTTTCTTCTGTTTTCCAAAACTCGTCACACCCTATCCGGGGTGGTACCTTTAAGAATTCCGACCGTCAACCTGAACTTTAAGTGTCGACGTCGATTATCATACGACTTACGGTTGATTACGAGCTATCGATAACCTCTCTGGATAGGCTTCACTTTATCGGTCTGTGGAACAAGCTGAACCAACTATCGAACCTTGCCAACATCGAACCAATCGGCCGTGACTTACACTTCCGCCCCTACAAGGCTTCATAAGGCAACATCAGAACACCGAAATGGTAGCTTAAACACTTGACAGGAGACAACAATCCTCACAACTACCGCGAAATCCAAACAACGGCGAGGCGGCGAATCCGAATCTGAGGAGACTTTGAGTTCCTAACCTGCTGGTAAAACTTCGGAAAAGAAACAAGCGTACCACAGGCTCCATCATGCGTCATAAGGTGAAGGTAGGCACCCCGTGCAGCCTTACAACCTTTCCTGAAATAATCATCTCGCAACTTACTACCGAGTACACGGTTCCGACCAAAAACCACGATGGGCTGCCCCCATCGGCCCGACTACTGGTTGAACGCATCCACGAACTCGTACGCTGGTTAACTAAACTTGGGCCTAACACCCTCGTGACCCTACCACAAGGCGGGACCACCACAACCGACCCGCGCTGAAGCAGGCGCGGGTTGACCCGCAACGTGGCCTCAACCCGACCCGGCAACGCGCAAAATACTAGCTCCCTGATCCGGAACAATCTCACTAATCATGTTATGAAAACCTAGCGGTCTTCTTAGCTCAACTACCCTCTTACACTCCACACTACTCAGGGACTTATCCCAAACATAGCTCACGTGCACAATGCACTCCGATAAGGGTTAAACACAAATGTAAATCTTTCTTTCGAGATGGCCTTACCTCTAAGGTCTCTACGTATAACATTCTAAGGCTCACACCTTTTCTATCCCCCAAATCTTACTCAGCTAACTAACCATGATTCCTAATCACAACTAACACACTGCTATCAGAACATAGCACTTATGATATACCCATCTTATCACACCTACTGATCTCTAGAGGGTTAAGGATATACTGTATCTCATCGCTTCACTCCAGTCGTTCGACCAAACACGCCGTAGGCGTGTCACGACCGAACCGGGCAGTGGTGGTGCCTTACCGGGCACCCTAGTGATACAACATCGAGAGAAAAATCGTGAAATAAAAACATGAACATGAATTAAGAGACAAAATAAATAAGCAGGCCACCCAAGCGATTTGCCTTCATCATATATACATAAATACGACAGTTATCCTTTTACAAACCACGCTTGCAGCGATGTTCTGAGACCTCTAAGATTTACACAACAACTATGGCGGGACGGGGCCCGCCATACCACAGATGTACGGACCTACTGGACTCGGGTAACATACCAAAGATAAGCCTCAGAAGGCGGAGCATCGACACACTGAAAGGTGATCCTAAGCGAGGATCGGCGGCCGATGTACCTCTACTGCGGCATGAGCGGCCCGAAGGAGGTCGATGCAACAGTACCAAGTATGTGAAGCGTAAAATCGCATGGCGAAATCATAATAGTCTATAAAGCGAGGAGGCGGTATGATAACCAAACTACGATGTCTGGCATGATTATATCAATTCGGTCTCGCCCGCAACATCAATCACGCGTGGAGTACGCCGCCATCATGGCGATGTGATATGATATGATAACAACAAGATAGAAATCCAAATGGGAGCATACGTGCGCTACGCGTCGTGTCGGTATGTCCAAAGGAACAAATAAGACAACATTCCAAATGGAAGCATACAGTGCGCTACGCGTCGTGTCGATGAGTCGAAAGGGAAACAATAAGACGGCATTCCAAATGGAAGCATACGTGCGCTACGCGTCGTGTCGGTATGTCAAGGAAACAATAAGACAACAAGGCGGTAATCAAAGTGGAAGCATGCGTGCGCTACGCGTCGTGTCGATATGTCCAAAGTGATTAACAAAAGTAACACTATCAGCGAGGCGTGCGGTGGAATTTCTCGTCACCTGCAGCGCGTCCAAGTAAGTTCTCAACAAGTCAACCGACCCTCGAGAGGCGGTAGTATAGAAACACAATCTTTGCACAACAAAGGCTATCACAACAAGCATAGGCAAGTTTCACAACAACAAGCATGGCAAGTTTCACATCAACAAGCATAGGCAAGTTTCACAACAACAAGCATAGGCAAGTTATACCTGACTCAAAGTACTTTCATTTTATGCCAAAGTCCGGGTTTTAACCTAAAGTACTACGTCACGTTAAATTCCTTTTAAAGAGATCTAATCCTTTTATAAAAGTCACGATACGTAGTATAAAAATAGAGTGACTTATATCTTTTAAGTAAACCAAAACAACTTCCATACTTTCCTTTTTAAAACCAAATTAAGGCAACACCATGCCTTCTTTTTGACAAAACACTTTTCTTTTTAAAGTCAAGTTACCACATTAAAACCAATGATAAAACCTGTCTTTTGTTTTCATAAGGTCGTTATAACCAACTTCCCATAAAGTTGTTATACACCTTATGTTTTAAACCATTTTAAGACAACACAATGCCTTTCTTTTCCTAAAGTTCGGTTGCCTAATTTCAAATACACAAGTCTCTTTTTGAAAAGTTCATAGTTCAATGTCTTAATCTCTTTTAAAACAATTGAGTAACATATGCCTTAGGCGAGTAGGTTATTCTTGTTCATAATCAATCTTATTAGCAGCCATGATCTAGAAATGTAATATCATTTTGTCTCATCTTAGCTTACATGCGGATGGAGGTTTCTACTGGTTTTAATAATACTTAATTATTCAATACATTTCCCTTTATTAACGCTGCAGTGGTTTGTCGATACACATTCTGATTTCCGAAATCAGTAAAACATTATTCCTTCCAAAAACCAAGTACTCATTACCCACGAATGAGGTTTCACACAAACATTCATATTAAGTCAAGTCTCTTATCTTTTAAGAATAAGTCTCTTAACTTCTAAACCATTAAACCATTCTTTTTATCTCTCTTAAGGCGTTACACCTAACTTCTCATAAAGCTGGTATAACTTTTATGTTTTCAAACCAAGTATACACTTCTTTCAAAAAGGTTTCTTAATCTTTTAGAATATTTCAAGGTTCTTTACATCAAGTCGGTTATAAGTCAAATCAGTTATCTTTTAAAAACCACAAAGCATTTCTCATTTACATAGAAATTTGTTATAACGACTTCCCATAAAGCCGTTATAACACTTTATGTTTAAAGACAATCAAATACATTTAACACGTATGCGTCTACCGTACTACATAGTTATGCACATATCATGCTAGAACAGATAGGAAGAGGTTCACATACCTCGCGACGATTATCGACTAATAGCAAGCGCTCAGTACCTCAACCGTCCTACACTCTCGATCAGCGGATCACTCCACACGTAGTACTACAACCTATAGAGGCCACAAAGCGCCTATTAATATCTTTAGATCTCAATGTAGAATATTCTCAGAAAATTCGGCGACACCTCCCCGCACATGCGGCGTAAATCTCCTCTCTATCGAGTGGCTACCAAGCTTGACGGGGTTTGCACGTCTATCCGGATGTGTACAATTCTACTCACAGCAATGCTACACAAGTCTACTTGTCACGACCCATTCGGGGCGTGTGGCGGTGCCTTCAAGGGCACCCAGTAGTCATACATCGAGTAACGGCGGAATATAAAACAAGACATGAAACAGTTTATAAAATAAGACACGATTTATGTGAACAAGCGTCGCCTTCGGCATATATATATGAACAAGGTTTAGCGATTACATCAAACCTGTACAACATGACTACTGCACCTCTAAGAAATATACAACTATGGCGGGGCGGGGCCCGCCATACCACTCGATATACAAACTATCTACGATACGGGAGATCATACCAAAAGTAGAGCCTCGGAGAAGATGGAGCTCACGACACCAATGCAAAGAGATCTAAGGATGCGGATCTAGCACACTTGCCACCTGCGGCATGAGCGGCCCGAAGGAGGTCGATAACAGCGGTACCAAGTATGTGAAACTATAAAGTACTTTAAAATGAAATCAAAGTATTTAAAACCTTTTCACAAATACAATCAGTTCAATTGCACATAGTGCCATATCACAAACAATAACGATACTAGGAAAGCGTAGCGAGTCTAGTCTAGGCGCGAATGATCGAAGCAAGGCGATCGCCCATAGTATCATTCTGCGTGCCTAGTCACGGACTTCGCGATCGCATAGGTCACGCGCGACCGCGTGAGGTATACCTCGCATCGGGGCAGTGACCCGGCGTCCGCCTAGGCTCGCGGCCGCATAGCCTCAAGACCGCGTAGTCTCAGCGGACGCAGGGAATCCCCGCATCGGGCTAAACGCCGGAATGATCAATCACGGAGCATACCGCTGCTCGCATAGTCTCGGACGCGTAGGCGTATAGACCGCGTCGAGGGGCAAGCCACCGGTATAATTAAGTCGAGGGTAGGTGATACAATAACGATGCAGCGGACTTAGGTTAACAACGTAAGCCGGCAGAATGGCCCTTTACGGCATTACAAGACACTAACACGGGTAGCGTCATAACATGTCTACTTAT
Organism: Przewalskia tangutica; assembly: GCA_029844215.1. Lineage (NCBI taxonomy): Eukaryota > Viridiplantae > Streptophyta > Magnoliopsida > Solanales > Solanaceae > Przewalskia > Przewalskia tangutica. The sequence continues at coordinate 77,239,967 of CM056727.1, forward strand.
CACACAATCTTACTACACTTAGAAATCAATACAAGGCTTTTATAAACAAACAAGTAAGCAGTTCCTTTTTATCTTTCTTAAGTTGTGATACCTAACTTCCCATAAAGCTAGTATAACTCTTAAGCTTTGTTTTAAAAACCAAATATTTATCTTACGAAAAAAATGATTGATATTCTTTTGAAACGTTTTGGTTCTTTGTTATTCGAGCTTAAGCGTGAGGCATTCTGTAAGTATTATTCGAGCTTAAGCGTGAGGCATTGCCATAAGTATTATTCGGGCTTAAGTCAAAGACATTGCGTAGTTATTATTCGATTAACACGTATGCGTCTGTACTATATATTGTAAAATATCATGCTTTAGGAAGAATCACATACCTACCGTGAAAACCACCGCGAGTTGAATATGTCGCACAGAGTCGACTATAATAGTCACACATATCTATTAAAGACTACTCGAAGGTCATTCTAAGCAGGGGTTCATAATTCTACGGTAAGTCGGGCAGCACTTCCTACAGGTGAGCTATATAAGTCTCTTGTGAAAGCAGTCCTATGTAAATCTGATTTGATTATTCTTCTTTTAAACCCTTCTAAGTGATTAACACTTCAATTCTATACTGTGATATACTTCTAAGTATTTATACTTATCCTTATACTACAACAGTAAGTATTCTCTAATTCAAAATAGGGTTAGGATTATTACCTCGGTAAGCCCAATAATATCCTAGATAAAGTCGCTGAGCAAGGTTTAGCTCCTATGTTGTATGCGCTCAGTAGCTCGAGAACCTTAGAAGTTCTTCACAACTTCTACTAAGTACTAAGGGATTTGGGCTAGGGTATTTTGGGCATTATAACAATACTAGAAGACAACTTTTCTACCAAGGGAGGGGGGGTAGATTTCGGCTAGGCTAGGGTGGGGTAGGCCTCGCCAAGCTCACTCGAGGGGAGGTGTTGGGCGATTTGGCTTAAGGAAGAGGAGGATTTTTTCAAGACTTGGAAGATTTGTGGATGAAGAACTCTTCATCTCTAAGGGGTATTTATAGGTCGAAGTGGCCAACCAATGGCCAAGATTGAGACAAGTGCAAGGCAAGTGTAGGGTGAAGATTTACTACACACAAATATCCTACCAACTCCTTGACTTTGTGCGAGGCAACAAAAGCGTGCCAATGCCCGTCAATTCGTCCAAGGGGCGATTTTCAAGTCCACGATGGGAGGTGCCAAGTGTTGCCCTCGTTGGTCAAAATGTTCGTCTCTCGGAAAAATCCGCAAAAATACTTAATGTCATAGCGGAATTTTCTCTACGAAAGTCGTGGAAACGTTTCGTCGGAGCGATTCTTTTAGCGAGTTGTGTACAAATTTCGAACTTGGCCTATCTTTAAGGCTAAACTTTTGACGTCGTCCTCACGTACATACTCGGAAATCTGAGGTATAACATTCTCCCTCCTTAGAAACATTCGTCCCGAATGTTCCTTCTCAAAACGATTATCGAAGAAGCTTAAGCAGTTAGCAAATGCCACACACGGCCACAAAACAACACTTAGGCATAAATGATAATGGAAATTTACAAGTAGGAAAGTGAATTACACGGAGGTGTGGGAATAGGTGAGGATACCTCTGTCTCATGTCCTCGCCGGCTTCCCACGTCATCTCCTCACGAGCTCGTTCGCCACAAGACTTTGACGGAAGCCACGTCCTTCGTCATGAGCGCCTAACGACGATCGACTATCGCTATGGGAATCTCCTCATACGATAACCCGCCGGTCACCTGGACATCGTCAATCGGGTGTACCACTAGATGGATCCGATACATCTCGCCGGCATAGATCGTGAAAAACCGGATGCGCGCCTCCGGATCGGACGGCAGATCCAACTCATAGGCAACCTTGCCTACCTGCGGACAATCGAAATGGCCCAATGTACCTTGGTGAGTTTCTTCTTCCCGAATCTCATCACACCGCTTCATGGGTGACACGCTAGGAAAACCCAATCATGAACCTCGAACTCAAGATCTGGCGGCGATGATCTGCATCGATACATCGACTACGAGTGTCGATAGCCGCTCTCGGATAAGCCGCCTTATCCAGCTGCTGCACCAAATCTGGTCCCACTAGTGCACCTCGCCCATCGAACCAACCTATAGGCGATCGCACTTCCTCCCATACAAGGCCTCATAAGGCGCCATCGAATCTTTGGAGTGGTAGCTATTATTATCATGAACTCAACTAGAGGCAAATGATCCTCCCAACTACCATTGAAGTCAATAACACGGGCTCGCGACATATCCTCGAGAGTGCGGATAGTGCGCTCTGCTGTCCGTGCATGCGTGGATGAAATGCGATTACTCGAGGCTCACTGCGTCCCTAAACCCCTGCGGAAGGACCTCCGGAAGTTAGCGAAATGGCGGGCTCCTGCATGCGATATGATCGAACTAGGGACTCCATGCGGTCGGCGATCTCTCGGATATAAAGTGCGGCATAATCCTCGGTAGAAAGGTCGTCCGAGCGGGAAGAAAGTGGGCTGATTTCGTCACTGTCGGCGATAACCCATATAGAATCATGTCTCCTGCGAGTGCGAGGTAATCACGTGATAAAGTCCATGTTGATTACCTCCCACTTCGGTCGGGATCTCGATAAATGCGTAACAAGCCACGGGCCTGCGGTGCTCTACCTTCACTGCGACAACACGGGCGCGAGCTACGAACTCTGCGGCGTCTCTCTTCAAGCCATCCCACCAATACGGATCTAAGGTCGTGGTACATCTTGGTCGACCGGATGGATAAATGCTTGTGTGTGCTTCCCAGAACTCTGCTGCGAAGTCACGAAACATCCGGAACACCTGATGCGCCCTCAAACCTTAGCACCCGTGGTGCTACCTCAAGGACCCTTGCCCTGCGAAGAGGCGTATCACGATATCGAATCAAAGTGGATCCTCGAGCGTTGCCTCTTCACCTCCTCGACGATGGAAGACTCGGCAACCTCACGAACTCTAACCCGCTGCTATCGAGAATCAATCAAGCGGACACGAGGCTCGCTAAGCGATGCAAATCACGAACCATGTCCCTCCTCTCTGCTGCACATCGATAGGCTCCCCATCGACCTACGACTCGGAGCATACGCCTGACGTTGGCCTTCCCGGGTGGTATAGGATATCAACATCGTAATCCTTAAGCAACTCTAACCACCGTCTCGCCGTAAGTTCGGCTCCTCTGGTGAAGATATCTGGAGGCTCTTGTGGTGCGTATAAATATCCACGTGAACCCCATACAAATAGTGCCTCAGGATCTTGAAAGCGTGAATCACCGCCGACTCAAATCGTGGGTGGGGTAGTTCCTCCGTGTTTCTTGGTGTCGGGATGCATATGCTATAACTCTGCCATCTGCATCAACACACATCCCAACCCGATGCTGGCGCGTCACAATACGACATAACCATCTGGACCCTGCGGAAGAGTAAGAGCGAGGCGGTCGTCGATCGTCTTTCGGAATGGAAACCACGCTCCAAGCATCGATCCATGAAACTTGGTGCCTTACGAGTCGGCCTAGTCAATGGTGCGAAGATAGAAGCAAACTTCTCCACGAACCGCCGATAATATCTGCGAAGGCCCGAGCTGCGAACCTCTGCCGGAGTAGTAGGTGCAGGCCAAGTCTGGCTGCCTCGATCTTGGCGTATCACTCGAATGCCATCAGCCGACAATATGCCCAAGAATGCCATGAAGTCAACAAAACTCACATTTGGAAAACTTGGCGTCAAGCTGGCAGTCTGGAGAAGCGTCGGCCAAGATCGCCAAATGCTCGCGTGCTCTGCTCTGGCGAGAATAAACCAAGATATCATCAATGAACACTATCATAAATGTGTCCAAAAATGGTTTGAACACTCGGTTCATCAAATCCATGAATACACGGAGCATTGGTCACCAAGCGACATGACCACGAACTCATAATGCGTCTGGGTCACGAATGCGATCTAGGGACATCCACCTCTCGACGAACTCGATGATAGCGACGCAGATCAATCTTGGAGAAACATCTCGCCACTGGCCCAGTCGAACAAATCATCAATCACGGGAAGGGTATTCGTTCTTAATGGTCACCTTGTTGTTTGCACGTAATCAACACACGCGCGGCGTCCGTCCTTCTTCACGAACAATCTGGCGCCCCGGGAAACATCGGGCCTAATGAAGCCCTTCTCTAGCAAATCCCTCGGTGGTCCTTGACTCTCTCAACTCGGCGGTGCCGTTACGTATGGCGGAATGGAAATAGGCGAGTATCCGCAATATGTCAATACAAAACTCAATCTCCTCTCGGGAGGATACGGGAGGTCATGCGGGAACACGTGCGGGAACTCGTGACTACGAGGCGAAAATGCGTACGCGACCTCGATATCAAACACTCGAACTAGATGGTAGATGTACCGCTTTCGCACCATCTTCCTAGCCTTGAGGTAAGAAATAAACCTACCCGCCGGCGTCTGGTGCTCCTCCCACTCAACAACCGGCTCGCCGAGCTGGGAACGTACTACTCTCTCTCTGCAGTCTACATTGGCGTAGCAGAAGCTAGCCAATCCATCCCGTGATCACGTCAAAGTCAATCATCTCCAACTCTATCAAGTCGGCGGTCCGACGTAAATAGTCACGGGACAAGCTACATATACCGCCGAGCTACCACCGAATCACCAGCTGGCGTAGCTACCTCGAAAGGTCTATGGACTCGGGCTCTATCCTATCCTACTAGCAACAAGGGAGATATATGGGCCAGTAGAACCGGATCTATCAAGGCATAAACATCAAACCCGAGGCGATAAGGTACTGTGGCGACATCGGTGAGGCCTCACGATCTGTCGGTGGACAAAGCATAAATGCGGTTACGAGGACCGCTAGAAGCTGGGACTGCGCCACGACCTCTGCGCGACCCGCTGATCCATGTGTACCTTGCCCTCGGGCGAGTGGCTGTCGAGGATGAAGAAGCGGCAGCAGACCTGTAGGTGAGCCTACCACCGCGCCGCCCCGGTCGGACAAACTCGCAAAGTGACCTGCGGCCACAAGTATAGCAAGCTCGGTCTGGCTCCCGAATGGTATCTGCCACAGCGGGCACAGCGGACCTCGAGCGGTTAGCACCCGCTGCTGCGGAAATCCAAGTCACAGGGCCACGACACGCCCCGGCGCTCTGGTGGGCTGAAAATGAGGTAGGGCGCTCTGCGCGGCTGTGTGGTGCAAATCTGGACCTGGCGATGCCGCCCACCACGAGGACCGCCAAAAACCGGCCGTCTTGGCCTTACCTGCTGGCGATATCGCTCTACCGGCGGTCTCTGCGCTCGCATCCTAGTGCATGGGCTGCGTGCGGGTAATGTCCATACGGTGAAGAGAAACACCCGCATATGACTCGGCCATATAATCATCTAGCCGGTGGCGTGGCGGTGTACCACATCCTCCATATCTGCTACCAATCTTTGGGGACATATCTAGCCAAAGAATCAAACTCGACATTGTATTCCACGGCGGTGCGTCCCTGTCTCGGCGGCAAGAATCTATCGGCTCGTGCCCTCGCCATGCGGAGGCAAGAAGTGTGTGAAAAGCCTCGAAAACTCATCCCATCTGCTGGAGGTGCATGCTCTCCGGGCGGCTCCGTGAATCAAACCAATCATTGCGGTGTCACGCGGCCGTCGCGAACCGAATGACACGGCCTCGGTCTCGAAGCCACGATCACCGCGCGTAATCCTCTGCGGTGACGGATGAACTCCTGCGGATCATCCTCGGCCTCGACCCGTAAAACTCTGGCGGGCTCTGACTCAAGAAATCTCGCGACCTCAAACTATACGCCTCGGGTGCACTACGGTGCGGCCGGGCTGAGGCTGGGCCATCGCATCGGTCTCTCCTCGTATCGGGCCTGACTTTAGCCAAGGTGGGCCATCTCCTTGTACCCTAACTCCTCCGCCCGGTGTGGGGCGGGAGGTGTGGGTGCTGTGGTCTCTTTGGGGCGGCGTCATAGAACTCGCCGTCTCTACGGTATAGGCGGGCACGAGCCCTCGTGACTCTGGGTGTCTGCTAGCGACTCCTCATTTGCCTTGCCGCCATACGGGCGGGTTGCCTTACGTGGAGGCATAGCTATTACGGGAAAGGAATACGTTAGAGGTCCAACCTATAACACGGCTCTAAAGCACGATCTCGGAATGAGAAGAATGGAAACCAATCCTAAATATCCTATAGCCTCACGATTATGGGTGTGGTGCACAACACACCGATAATCGAACTCTACTAGATACGGTGCGTAGACACTTTCAGGATTAAGCGCTCGATACCACTTTTGTCACGACCCATTCGGGGCCGTGGTGGTGCCTCAAGGGCACCCAGTAGTCATACATCGAGTAACGGCGGAATATAAAACAAGACATAAACAGTTTATAAAATAAGACACGATTTATGTGAACAAACGTCGCCTTTCGGCATATATATATGAACAAGGTTTAGCGATTACATCAAACCTTGTACAACATGACTACAGACCTCTGAAATATACAACTATGGCGGGACGGGGCCCCGCCATACCACTGTACAAACTATCTACGATACGGGAGATCATACCAAAAGTAGAGCCTCGGAGAAGATGGAGCTCACGACACCAATGCAAAGAGATCCTAAGGATGCGGATCTAGCACTGCTTGCCTTACCTGCGGCGTGACGCGGCCCGAAGGAGGTCGATCTGCAGTACCAAGTATGTGAAACTATAAAGTACTTTAAAATGAAATCAAAGTATTTAAAACCTTTTCACAAATACAATCAGTTCAATTGCACATAGTGCCATATCACAAACAATAACGATACTAGGAAAACGTAGCAGTCTAGTCTAGGCGCGAATGATCGAAGCAAGGCGAATCGCCCATAGTATCATTCTGCGTGCCTAGTCACGGACTTCCGCGATCGCATAGGTCACTGAGACCGCGTGAGGTATACCTCGCGTCGGGGCATGACCCGGCGTCGCCTAGGCTCCGCGGCCGCATAGCCTCAAAAGACCGCGTAGTCTCAGCGGACCGCGCAGGAATCCGCGTCAGGCTAAGCGCCGGAATGATCAATCACGGAGCATACCGCTGCTCGCATAGTCTCACATCGCATAGGCGTATAGACCCGCATCGAGGGGCAAGCCCTCGGTATAATTAAGTCGAGGGTAGGTGATACAATAACGATACAGCGGACTTTAGGTTAACAACGTAAGCCGGCAAGAATGGCCCTTTACGGCATTACAAGACACTAACACGGTAGCATCATAACATGTCTACTTATCACACAATCTTACTACATAACAGAAATCAATACAAGGCTTTTATAAACAAAAAAGTAAACAGTTCCTTTTTATCTGTCTTAAGTTGTTATACCTAACTTCCCATAAAGCTAGTATAACTCTTAAGATTTGTTTTAAAAACCAATAATTTATCTTACGAAAAAAATGATTCATATTCTTTTGAAACGTTTTGGTTCTTTGTTATTGAGGCTTAAGCGTGAGGCATTCGTAAGTATTATTCGAGCTTAAGCCGTGAGGCATTACCATAAGTATTATTCGGCTTAAGTCAAAGACATTGCGTAGTTATTATTCGATTAACACGTATACGTCTCAGTACTATATATTGTAAAATATCATGCTTTAGGAAGAATCACATACCTTACCGTGAAAACCACCGCGAGTTGAATATGTCATACAGAGTCGACCTATAATAGTCACACATATCTATTAAAGACTACTCGAAGGTCATTCTAAACAGGGGTTCATAATTCTCTGATAAGTCGGGCACTTCCCTACCGGTGAGCTATATAAGTCTCATTGTGAAAACAGTCCTATGTAAGTACAGTTTGATTATTCTTCTTTTAAACCCTTCTAAGTGATTAACACTTCAATTCTATACTGTGATATACTTCTAAGTATTTATACTTATCCTTATACTACAACAGTAAGTATTCTCTAATTCAAAAGAGGGTTAGGATTATTACCTCGGTAAGCCCAATAATATCTAGATAAAGTCGCCTTTGAGCAAGGTTTAGCTCACATGTTGTATGCGCTCCGGTAGCTCCAAGAACCTTAGAAGTTCTTCACAACTTCTACTAAGTACTAAGGGATTTGGGCTAGGGTATTTTGGGCATTATAACAATACTAGAAGACAACTTTTCTACCAAGGGAGGGGGGGTAGATTTCGGCTAGGCTAGGGTGGGGTAGGCCCTCGGCCAAGCTCACTCAAGGGGGGGGGGAGGTGTTTGACGATTTGGCTTAAGGAAGAGGAGGATTTTTTTCAAGACTTGGAAGATTTGTGGATGAAGAACTCTTCATCTCTAAGGGGGTATTTATAGGTCAAGAAGTGGCCAACCAATGGCCAAGATTGAGACAAGTGCAAGGCAAGTGTAGGGTGAAGATTTACTACACACAAATATCCTACCAACTCCTTGACTTTGTGCCAAGGCAACAAAAACGTGCCAATGCCCATCCAATTCGTCCAAGGGACGATTTTCAAGTCCACCAATGGGAGGTGCCAAGTGTTGCCCTCCGTTGGTCCAAAATGTTTCGTCTCTCGGAAAAATCCGCAAAAATACTTAATGTCATAGCGGAATTTTCTCTACGAAGTCGTGGAAACGTTTCGTCGGAAGCGATTCTTTTAGCGAGTTGTGTACAAATTTGAACTTGGCCTATCTTTAAGGCTAAACTTTTGACGTCGTCCTCACGTACATACTCGGAAAATCTGAGGTATAACACTCATGTCTGATCTATGTAATTCTGATTCGATTCTCTTCTTTAAATTCAGGCTTAAGTCGCAAGACATTGCCGTAAGTATTATTCAGGCTTAAGTCAAAAGACATTGCCGCACAATTATAATGTTCAGTTCTATATATAGTATACTTCAACTATATATTCCTACAACATGTAAATTCCAATTACAATAGAAGGTCAAGAGTGTTTACCTCGATAAGCCCAAAATTATCCGAGTTTATATGTCGATCCTGAGCAAGGTTTAGCTCCTACTCCGTGCGCTCCAACCCGCTCCAAACAACCCTTAGAAGTTATAACCAACTTCTACTCAAATACTTCAACTATCAATGAAGATTTCCTTAGGGTTTCGTTTAGTGGCTAAAGGAAGTATAATAGTATTTTCTGGGCTTTTGTATAAGTGTAACCTTGGGAAAACTACAAGGTATTTGGGCCAAGGTATTTGGACATTACAACAATACTAGGAGAGTAATTCTATACCACAACAAGGGGTATTATACGAAAAAAAAACTAGGCTAGGAGGGGGGTACCCCACGGCTAACCACTACAAAGGGGGAGGGGGAAGCTCTCGGCCAAAGGGCCTCAAAGGGGGAGGGGGGGGGGGGTGTTGTCACACCCCGAAATTCGGGCCCGTGACTGGTGCCTTACCCCGGGCACCCTAGTGATACAACATCAGAGAAAAACCAGCGGAAATAAAAACTTAGACATGCAACAAGAGATATAATAATAAACAGGCCAACCCAACGGTTACCTTCCAATAACATATATAAATACAACTCTTTCAAAACGAACAGTTTAATCCTTTTTTACAAACCACGCTTGCAATTACTACTGGACTTAAGATTTACAACAACTATGACGGGACGGGGCCGCCATACCACGAATGTACAAGAACCTACAACTCGGGAACACATACCAAAAGATAAGCCTCGGAGAAACGGAGCTTCCCAAAACGCTGGCGAGATCCTAAGGCGAGGATCCACGGCCGATGTACCTCCACTGCGGCATGAACGGCCGGCGAAGTCGGTAAAACATGTACCAAGTATGTGAAAGCGTAAAATCGTAATGAAATCATACTAGTCTATATAGAAGCGGGAGACATGTATGATAACCAAACTACGATTCACAACATAAGCGGTCATGTCGATCGAGGACTCACGCCTCAAGTCATCACTCAAATATAACTATGGGTCTCACGCCACAACATCAATCATGTTCGCATCATGGCGCATGCCGGAGTCTGCATCGGTGTAGACATGTCCATGATGCAACAATAATAACAATGCCCCATGGCCACGTACCGGAATTCTACCTCGGTGTGACACCGTCCATGTGACATCAACAATAATATCTTGGGTGATCAACCTGCGCGTAGCCACGTGCCCCGGAATTCTACCTCGGTGTAGACATGTCCATGTAACCACAATAACAATATATCGGGTAATCAACGCGGCGCGTAGCGCGTGCCGGAATCTTGCGTCGGTGTAGACATGTCCATGTGACATCAACAACAAGACGATAATCAAAATAGAAACATACGGTGGAATTCTCCATCACGCCAAAGACGTCCAAGTAAGTTCTCACAAGTCGACCGGCCCTCTATCGAGACGCGGTAACACAGAAATACCACACTTGCACAACAAAGGCTATCATCACAAGCATAGGCAAGTTTCACAACAACAAGCATAGGCAAGTTTCACAACAACAAGCATAGGCAAGTTTCACACAACTCAAAGTACTTTCATTTTATGCCAAAGTCCGGGTTTTAACTCCAAAGTACTACATACGTTAAGTTCTTTTAAAGAGATCCATTACTTTTATAAAAGTCACCCTATACCCGTAGTATTAGAATGACCAACCCACATTCCTTTTCAAAATCAAGTAACAACATTCTTTTCCTAAGTTCCGGTTGCCTAGTTTCAATTACTCAAGCTTCTCATTTTCAAATGCTCAAGTCACTTATTTTAGAAAGGTTTCATAACTCATAGTCTTAATCTCTTTTAAAACAATTGAGTAACATATGTCATATATGTGAGTAGTTTATTCTTGTTTATAACGATCTTATTACAGCAGCCATGATCTAGAAAATGTAATATCATTTTGTCTCATCTTAGCTTCTATGCGGATGGAGGTTTCTCTTGGTTTTAATACAACACATCATTATTCAATACATTTTCCTTTATTAACGCTGCGATTAGTGCAGCCGATACACATTCTGATTTCCGAAATCAGTAAAACATTGTCCCTTTAAAAGCCAAGTACTCATTACTCACGAATGAGGTTTCACACAAACATCCACATTAAAACAAATAAGTTAAGTCTCTTATCTTATAAGATCAAGTCTCTTAACTTCTAACATCAGTAAACCATTTTCTTACCTACATAAAGCTGTTATAACCAACTTCCCATAAAGCCGTTATAACACTTTATGTTTAAACCAAACAAATACACTTAGCACCTGTACGTCCACCGTACTACATAGCTACACACATATCATGCTAGAACAGATAGGAAGAGGTTCACATACCTCGCGACGAGTATCGACAATAAGCAAAATGCTCCAAGTACTACAACCTTGCTAGCCCTTTCCACTCCTCAAGTAGAATACGCTACTCTTAGTACTTTCACCTAAAAAGGTCACAAACGTCTATTAACTTCAAAACACAAGGTTCCATTTCTACAGAAAATTCGGCAGCACCTCCCCCCCCCCGCAACAGCGTAAATCTTCTCCTCTATCGAGGCCGGCTACCAAGCCAACCAGGGGGGGGTTTACACGTCTAACCGGACGTGTACAATTCTACTCGATACTACACAAGTCTCTGCAATACGGTCTATGTAAATACGATGCGCTTCTTTTCTTTATTCTTGGACTTAAGTCAAAAGACATTGCGCGATTAAGCTTAGTTCTATATATAGTATACTTCAACTATATATTCTAATAACATGTAATTTCCAATTACAAATAGAGGGACAAGATAATTACCTCGATAAGCCCATAATTATCCAAGTTAAATGTCGATCCTTAGCAACGTTTAGCTCCAACTCCGGGTGCTCCATCCCGCTCCAAACAACCCTTAGAAGTTCTAACCAACTTCTACTTAAATACTTCAATCAATCAATGAAGATTTTCTTAGGGTTTCGGTTTGAGACTAAAGGGACAAAAGGGTAGTATTTCCGGGCTCTACGTATAGAGGTATCTTTGGAATACTACAAGGTACAAGGCTAAGGTATTTTGGGCATTATAACAATACTTGGAAGACAACTTTCTACCAAGGGGGGGGGGTAGGCTCGGCTAGCACACTAGGCTAGGGGGAGGGGGTGTTCTCGGCCAAAGGCCACACGAAAAGGGGGAGGGGGAAGGCTCTCGGTTTAGAGCTCACAAAGGGGGAGGAGAGGGTTTCAAGACTTGGAAGTTTTTGGAATGGATGAAGTCTTCACATTTAGGGGGGTATTTATAGCAAAACCAAAGGCCAACCAAGGGCCAAGATCCTTCCAAGTGTATAGCAAGTGTAAGGACAAGATTAAGCCAAGTGCACCCTAAACCCTACTCCACAAAACATGGCACCAAACAAGCCACAAAACAAGGCCAAAACAAGGAGCCAATAGGCCATAGAAACGTGACCCAATCGGCCAACCCAAACGCCCACTTGAGGGTGACAAGTGTCACCCTCCCGTTGGTCCAAAACATTTCGTCTCTCGGAAAAATTCGCAAAAATACTAAATGACATAGCCGGAATTTTCCCAACGTAAGCTGTGGAAACGTTTCGTCGGAAAACGACGCTATTCGGCACTTGTGCCCAAATTTCGAACCAAAGCCTAACTTAAGGCTCAAATTCTCCACGTACGTCCTTACGTACATACTCTGGAAATACGGGGTATAACATTCTCCCCTCCTTAGAAACATTCGTCCCGAATGTTCCTTCTCAAGTCTCAACACAAACATGCGCTAGTATAGCCTTCACTGATATACGCACGAAAACAATCATGCCACACCTGGCCATAAAAATAACAAACGCACCAATACTTAAACCAGTGTCAACGAGGAAACACCTCTAATCATCACAAAACCCCACGAGGTCTAAAATATACTCTCTTCACACCTTCATTTCACAAAAGAAACGATCACACACGTTCACTTTACCCCTATCTTGTTGTACCCTTCTAGAACACTCAAACTCTTTCTAGTATCTGTACAACACTTCCACAACGCTTGTTTCCAACCCTTGGAGTCACTACCTCCAAACTTGGTCATCTTACTAACCGATCTTCTAAGGCCGTTCGGCCTCCACGATCCGCTTCGGTCGAACATATCCACCAACTCATACGATGGTCATACAAACTTGGGCCTAGCATCCTCGTGACCCTACCACTGGCGGGACCACCCAGACCGACCCACCCCAAACCGGGTTACTGGGTTGACCCGCAAATGGTCCTCAACCCGACCCCAACCGCCAAACTCTTGTTCCCGATCCGGAACAATCTTACTAATTCACATCATGAAAGCTACCACTTCCATCTCACACTACCCACGGACTTATCACACAAATAAATCCCACATATACTACTACTCTGATAAGGGTCAAACATAAAATAAATCTTTAACTCAAGACGACCTTACCCCTAAGGTCTCGATCGTGACATAGTCTAAGGTTCACACTTACCATGCCCCCATACGTATCCTCCCAACTAAGCATGTTTTCTAACTCACAAATAACACAACGCTATTCGTACATAGCACATAATAATGAGACCATCATAACAAGCATACCAAAACTCTAGAGGTTAAGGATATACACAAGCTACCGCTCCACTCTAATCATAGGCACGCCTGCAGGCGTATGCTATGAAGGCGATGAACCAGCCATCGATCCGGTGGTGAGTCGTAACATCCGTGCTACCCTTGGTGGACAGTTCCTCGAAAAATGGCCTGCTGGCCGCAAAAATAACAAGCTCCTCGCACCACGACACTCCCGAAATGCGGTCTACCACATCGACCACACCGAGGTAGGGGTGACCGCATCAGCCAACACTTTACTTCCTCGAAACTGAACCCTTGGAGCCACGACTGCTCCGAATACTCTGAAGGTTGTGGAGGACCACTCTGACCGGCGGAGGTACAAAACTAGTATCTTCTTGAGGCGGTCCGCCTCGAAAGTCACCAAAGGACCTGTTGTTCGGACCTCTTCTGGCGATCTTGGTCATTCCGTCGACCTCTCCGTGCCTCACATCGGTGCATGAGCTGCGCATGCGGGCAATGTCCATGCGGTGAAGAGCTACTCTGAACATGCCTCGACATGTAATCATCGAGCCACTGTAACATATCGGTGCACTCGATCCTCCATACTAGCTACCAACGCTGGACGTCATCGCCAATGAGTCAAACTCACATTGTACTCCCGAACCGCACGCCCGCTCTGTCTAAGCATCAAAAATCTGCCGGCGTGCCCTCCTCATCTGCGGAGGCAAGAAGTGAGTGAGAAAGCCGAAAACTCATCCCATACTGCTGGAGGTGCATGCTCTCCCCGGGAAAGCTCCCATGAATCAAACCAATCGACTGCGGTATCACGCAGCCGATGCGAACCAAAGGTCACAGACTCGGTCTCCGAAGCCTTGATCACCCGCATGATCCGCTGTAACTGCCGGATGAACTCCTGCGGATCATCCTCAGGCCTCGACCCATAAAACTCTGGCGGGCTACAACTCAGAAAGTCCCGTAGCCTCAAACTATATGCTCGCGTGTGAACCACGGTGCTCGAAGGCTGCTGCATCCAGCCTATCCTCATATCTGGCCACGACCCTGGCCAGCAACTGGGCCATCTCCTTGTAACCCATCTCCTGCGCCTGGTGTGGGGTGGAGGCTCAGTGCTGCGGTCTCGGCTATTCTGCGGCTCTAACCTCTGCTGGGGCTGGCGGCGTCACAAAACCCGCCGTCTGAAGCACAACCTCAGGTACTGTCTGGGCCTGCGCCCTCGTACTCCTCTGTATCTCACTAGCGGTTCCCTCGGCTGTCTTGCCCTTCAGGGCTCTGGTTGCCTTGCGCGGAGGCATAACTGGTAAAAACGAGATACGTCAGAGGGGTCCAACTTACAACACAGCTCTAAGGCACGATCTCAGAATGAGAAGAATGGAAACCAATCCTAAATGTCCTGCAGCCTCCTGATTATAGATGTGGTGCACAACACATCGATAATCAAGACTCTACTAGACACGGTCTGTAGACACTTTCCGAGGACTAACTGCTCTGATACCACTTTGTCACACCCCGAAATTCGGGCCCGTGACTGGTGCCTTACCCCGGGCACCCTAGTGATACAACATCAGAGAAAAACCAGCGGAAATAAAAACTTAGACATGCAACAAGAGATATAATAATAAACAGGCCAACCCAACGGTTACCTTCCAATAACATATATAAATACAACTCTTTCAAAACGAACAGTTTAATCCTTTTTTTACAAACCCTGCCCACAACAGTACTACAGACCTCTAAGATTTACAACAACTATGACGGGACAGGGCCCCGCCATACCCCTGAATGTACAAGAACCTACAACTCAGGGAACACATACCAAAAGATAAGCCTCCGGAGAAACGGAGCTTCCCAAAACGCTGAACTGAGATCCTAAGAGCGAGGATCCACGACCGATGTACCTCTACCTGCGGCATGAGCGGCCCCGAAGGAGTCGGTAAAACATGTACCAAGTATGTGAAGCGTAAAATCAGTAATGAAATCATACTAGTCTATATAGGCGGGAGACATGTATGATAACCAAACTACGATTCACAACATAAAAGCGATCATGTCGATCGGGGACTCACGCCTCAAGTCATCACTCGGAAATATAACTATGGGTCTCACGCCCACAACATCAATCATGTTCGCATCGTGGCGCATGCCCCGTCTGCATCGGTGTGGACATGTCCATGATGCAACAATAATACCAATGCCCCATGGCCACATGCCCCCGGAATTCTACCTCGGTGTAGACACGTCCATGTAACATCAACAATAATATACTGGGTGATCAACCTGCGCGTAGCCACATGCCCCGAATTCTACCTCGGTGTAGACATGTCCATGTAACCACAATAACAATATATCGGGTAATCAACGGCCGCATGGCGCGTGCCCGGAATACTGCATCGGTGTAGACATGTCCATGTGACATCAACAACAAGACAGTAATCAAAATGGAAACATACCCGTGGAATTCTCCATCACTGCCAGCACGTCCAAGTAAGTTCTCAACAAGTCGACCGGCCCTCTATCGAGAGACGCGGTAACACAGAAATACCACACTTGCACAACAAAGGCTATCATCACAAGCATAGGAAAGTTTCACAACAACAAGCATAGGCAAGTTTCACAACAACAAGCATAGGCAAGTTTCACAACAACAAGCATAGGCAAGTTTCACACAACTCAAAGTACTTTCATTTTATGCTAAAGTCCGGGTTTTTAACCCCAAAGTACTACATACGTTAAGTTCTTTTAAAAGAGATCCATTACTTTTATAAAAGTCACCCTATACCCGTAGTATTAGAATGACCAACCCATATTCCTTTTCAAAATCAAGTAACAACATTCTTTTCCTAAGTTCCAGTTTGCCTAGTTTCAATTACTCAAGCTTCTCATTTTCAAATGCTCAAGTCACTTATTTTAGAAAGGTTTCATAACTCATAGTCTTAATCTCTTTTAAAACAATTGAGTAACATATGTCATATATGTGAGTAGTTTATTCTTGTTTATAACGATCTTATTACGTGACCATGATCTAGAAAATGTAATATCATTTTGTCTCATCTTAGCTTCTATGCGGATGGAGGTTTCTCTGGTTTTAATACAACACATCATTATTCAATACATTTTCCTTTATTAACGCTGCGGTGGTCTGTCGATACACATTCGATTTCGAAATCAAGAAACATTATCCCTTTAAAAACCAAGTACTCATTACTCACGAATGAGGTTTCACACAACATCCACATTAAAACAAATAAGTTAAGTCTCTTATCTTATAAGATCAAGTCTCTTAACTTCTAACATCAGTAACCCATTTTCTTACCTACATAAAGCTGTTATAACCAACTTCCCATAAAGCCGTTATAACACTTTATGTTTAAACCAAACAAATACACTTAGCACCTGTACGTCCACCGTACTACATAGCTACACACATATCATGCTAGAACAGATAGGAAGAGGTTCACATACCTCGCGGCGAGTATCGACAATAAGCAAAATGCTCCAAGTACTACAACCTTGCTAGCCCTTTCCACTCCTCAAGTAGAATACGCTACTCTTAGTACTTTCACCTAGAAAGGTCACAAACGTCTATTAACTTCAAAACACAAGGTTCCATTTCTCTACAGAAAATTCGGCAGCACCTCCCCCCCCGCAACAGCGTAAATCTCCTCCTCTATCGAGGCCGGCCACCAAGCCAACCGGGGGTTTACATGTCTAACAGGACGTGTACAATTCTACTCGATAATACTACACAAGTCTCTTCGCAGTCTATGTAAATACAATGCGATTCTTTTCTTTATTCTTGCTTAAGTCAAAAGACATTGCGCGATACTAAGCTTAGTTCTATATATAGTATACTTCAACTATATATTCTAATAACATGTAATTTCCAATTACAAATAGAGGACAAGATAATTACCTCGATAAGCCCATAATTATCCAAGTTAAATGTCGATCCTTAGCAACGCGTTTAGCTCCAACTCCGGTGCTCCATCCGCTCCAAACAACCCTTAGAAGTTCTAACCAACTTCTACTTAAATACTTCAATCAATCAATGAAGATTTTCTTGGGGTTTCGGTTTGAGACTAAAGGGACAAAAGGGTAGTATTTCCTGCTCTACGTATAGAGGTATCTTTGGAATACTACAAGGTACAAGGCTAAGGTATTTTGGGCATTATAACAATACTTGGAAGACAACTTTCTACCAAGGGGGGGGGGGTAGGCTCGGCTAGCACACTAGGCTAGGGGGAGGGGGTGTTCTCGGCCAAAGGCCACACGAAAAGGGGGAGGGGGAAGGCTCTCGGTTTAGAGCTCACAAAGGGGGAGGAGAGGGTTTCAAGACTTGGAAGTTTTTGGAATGGATGAAGTCTTCACATTTAGGGGGGTATTTATAGCAAAACCAAAGGCCAACCAAGGGCCAAGATCCTTCCAAGTGTATAGCAAGTGTAAGGACAAGATTAAGCCAAGTGCACCCTAAACCCTACTCCACAAAACATGGCACCAAACAAGCCACAAAACAAGGCCAAAAAAAGGAGCCAATAGGCCATAGAAACGTGACCCAATCGGCCAACCCAAACGCCCACTTGAGGGTGACAAGTGTCACCCTCCCGTTGGTCCAAAACATTTCGTCTCTCGGAAAAATTCGCAAAAATACTAAATGACATAGCCGGAATTTTCCCAACGTAAGCTGTGGAAACGTTTCGTCGGAAAACGACGCTATTCGGCACTTGTGCCCAAATTTCGAACCAAAGCCTAACTTAAGGCTCAAATTCTCCACGTACGTCCTTACGTACATACTCTGGAAATACGGGGTATAACAGGTGTGGTGGACGAGAGAACAAGAGGGAGGGAGTATTTTGAGACTTAGATAGATTGCTCAAGTTTTGGATGAAGAAAGTCTTCAACTTAGAGGGGTATTTATAGGTCAAGTGAAGGCCAACCAATGGCCAAGATGAAGACAAGTGCATAGCAAGTGTAAGGCCAAGATTTAGCCATGTGCTACCTTATCCATCTACACAAAATATCCTACCTAACCCTTGACCAAAATTTCAACACCAAAAACGTGCAAAAGGGCTAGCTTTGCCGTCCACTTGCTTCCAATGGGAGGGTGACACTTGTCCCCCTCCCGTTGGTCCAAAATGTTTCGTCTCTCGGAAAAATCCGCAAAAATTATTAATGACATAGCCGGAATTTTCCCTACGTAAGCTGTGGAAACGTTTCGTCGAAAAACGACTCCTTTTGGTAGTTATGCACAAATTCGAACCTATGCCTACTTTAAGGCTCAAATTGTATACGTACGCCCTCACGTACATACTCTGGAAATACGGGGTATAACATTCTCCCCTCCTTAGAAACATTCGTCCCGAATGTTCCTTCTCAAGACGGATAACGAAGAAGTTCTTCTAACAAGTTGCCAACGCCACACCTGGCCACGAAATATCACACGTTCTCTTCCTTCCTTACTCGTCGTGCCCTTCTCGGACACTTGAACTCCTCTAGTATACGTACCACACTTCAGTCATCGCTTTCCCAAAACTTTGGAGTCACCACCTCCAAACTTGGTCATCTTACTAGCTTCAATCTCCCTTAAGGCCATTCCCGGCCTTCACGATCCGCTTCTGGTCGAACATATCCACGAACTCTTACGATGGTTATCTAATCATGGGCCTAGCGCCCTCGTGACCCTACCACCTGGCGGGACCACCCAGAGCTGACCCCACTTTGAAACCGGCCGCGGGTTGGCCCTCAACATGGCCCCAACCCGACCCACTTACGCATCACGCTCTTGTTCCCCGATCCGGAACAATCTTACCTCTACAGGTCATGAAAGCTACCACTTCCATTTTTACACTACCCAAGGAAATTTCCCCACAATTACTCTACGTATGATTATACATTCTGACAAAGATCACCCGCAAGATCTTGTGCTCAAGACGGCCTTACATCTAAGGTCTCAACTGTAATATCTTAAGGTTCATCATTTCTCACCCCCAGGCTTACCCTTTTTCACTAACCAGGTTTCTAAATCACATTTTAGCACAAAGCTATCCGAACATAACACTAAACACATCATCACAACATCAATACATACAAAACTCTAGAGGGTTAAGGATATACCTGAAAATAGGCGATTCAGAGGACCGCTAAATCTGGAACTTCCACCGCGACCTCTACCGTGGCCCGCCGGTGTATGAACATCCTGCCTGACTATGGAAGGTGAAGAACCCGCAACAGATCCCGTAGTCTGTGCTATCCTACCAGCGCTACCCCTGGTCGGACAATTTCTCCCAAAATGGCCCTGCTGGCCGCATGTAAAACAAACTCCCGGACTAGCACGACACTCCCCACTGTGGAGTCTACCACAGCGGTCACAACGAGGTAGGGGTGGCTTCAGCTGGTTAACACCCCTGCTCTCCCGAAAATCTGAACCCTTGGAGCCCTGACCTGCTCCTGAAAACTCTGAAGATTGTAGAGGACCACTCTGTACTGGCGGAGGCGCATAACTAGTCTGCTGCTGAGGCGGTCTGCCTCGAAAATCACCAAAGGACCCTGCAGTTCTGGCCCTCTTCTGCTGACTTTGGTCATTCCGTCGATTTCTCCGCTCCTCACCTCCAAGTGCATAAGCCTGCATGCGGGCAATGTCCATGCCCGGCTGAAGAGCTACACCCGAACAACTCTCTGCTAGGTAATCATCGAGCCCTGTAACATATCGGTGGACTCGATCCTCCATACTAGCTACTAATGCGGGGACGTACCGGGCCAATGAGTCGAACTCCACATTGTACTCCCGCACCGTACGCCCGTTCTGCCGTAACACCAAAAATCTGTCGGCCCGAGCCCTCCTCATCTGTGGCGGCAAGAAGTGTGCAAGAAATGCCTTTGAGAACTCGTCCCAGAAAGCCGGAAGTGCATTCTCTCCCCGGGACAGCTCCCACGAATCAAACCAATCGACTGCGGTATCACGCAGCCGATGCGAACCTAGGACCACCGACTCGGTCTCCGATGCCTTGATCACTCTCATGATCCGCTGTAACTGCCGGATGAACTCCTGCGGATCATCCTCAGGTCTCGACCCATAAAACTCTGGCGGGTTACACCTCAGAAAATCCCGTAGTCTCAAACTGTCTGCTCGGGGGTGAACTACGGGTGCTACTGGGACTGGAACTGCTGCATCCAGCCTATCCTCAAGTCTGGCCACAACCCTGGCCATTAACTGGGCCATCTCCTTGTAACCCATCTCCTGCGCACTGTGGGATCGAGGCTCGTGTGTGGTCTCTGCCGCTGCTCTACTCGCAGCTCCCTCTGCTGCCTTGCCCTTCTGGGCCCGGGTTGCCTTACGCGGAGGCATAACTGGTAAAAACGAAGTATGTCAGAGGGGTCCAATCTTATTACACAGCTCTAAGGCACGATCTCAGAATGAGAAGAATGGAAACCAATCCTAAATGTCCTATAGCCTCCTGATTATAGATGTGGTGCACAACACACCGATAATCAAGACTCTACTAGACACGGTCTGTAAACACTTTCCGAGGACTAACTGCTCTGATACCACTTTTGTCACGACCCGAACCCGGGCCCGTGACTGGTGCCTTACCCCGGGCACCCTAGTGATACAACATCAGAGAAAATCAGCGGAAATAAAAACATGAACATGAATTAAGAGACAAAATAAATAAACAGGCCAACCAAAACAGTTGCCTTCATCATATATACATAAATACCCGAACAGTTATCCTTTTTACAAACCACGCCTCAGCGGTGTTCTGAGACCTCTAAGATTTACACAACAACTATGACGGGACAGGGCCCCGCCATACCCCTGAATGTACACGGACCTACAGACTCAGGGTAACATACCAAAGATAAGCCTCCGAAGGAACGGAGCTTCCCAACACGCTGAAAGGTGATCCTAAAAGCGGGGATCGACAGCCGATGTACCTCTACCTGCGGCATGAACGCAGCCAAGGAGGTCGATCACAGTACTAAGTATGTGAAGCGTAAAATCATGGCGAAATCATAATAGTCTATAAAAGCGGAGACGGTATGATAACCAAACTACGAGACATACACATAACAGTTATATCAATTCAGGGTCTCACGCCCACAACATCAATCCTGCCCGTGGAGTACCTTCCTCACTGCCGGCAGTCTATGATATGATAACAACAAGATAGAAATCCAAATGGGAGCATACCCGTGCGCTACGCATCGTGTCAGTATGTCCAAAGGGAACAAATAAGACAACATTCCAAATGGAAGCATACCCGTGCGCTACGCATCGTGTCAGTAGGTCCAAAGGGAAACAATAAGACAACATTCCAAATGGAAGCATACCCGTGCGCTACGCATCATGTCAGTATGTCCAAAGGGAAACAATAAGACAACAAGGCGGTAATCAAAGTGGAAGCATACCCGTGCGCTACGCATCGTGTCAGTATGTCCAAAGTGATTAACAAAAGTAACACTATCAGCGAGGCGTGCGTGGAATTTCTCGTCACCGCCGACGCGTCCAAGTAAGTTCTCAACAAGTCAACCGACCCTCCATCGAGAGACGCGGTAGTATAGAAACACAATCTTTGCACAACAAAGGCTATCACAACAAGCATAGACAAGTTTCACAACAACAAGCATAGGCAAGTTTCACATCAACAAGCATAGGCAAGTTTCACAACAACAAGCATAGGCAAGTTATACACAACTCAAAGTACTTTCATTTTATGCCAAAGTCCGGGTTTTAACCCTAAAGTACTACGTACGTTAAATTCCTTTTAAAGAGATCTAATCCTTTTATAAAAGTCACCCGATACCCGTAGTATAAAAATAGAGTGACTTATATCTTTTAAGTAAACAAAAACAACTTCCATACTTTCCTTTTTTTAAAACCAAATTAAGGCAACACCATGCCTTCTTTTTTTGACCAAAACACTTTTCTTTTTAAAGTCAAGTTACCACATTAAAACCAATGATAAAACCTTTCTTTTGTTTTCATAAGGTCGTTATAACCAACTTCCCATAAAGTTGTTATACACCTTATGTTTTAAACCATTTTAAGACAACACAATGCCTTTCTTTTCCTAAAGTTCCGGTTGCCTAATTTCAAATACACAAGTCTCTTTTTTGAAAAGTTCATAGTTCAATGTCTTAATCTCTTTTAAAACAATTGAGTAACATATGCCTTAGGCGAGTAGGTTATTCTTGTTCATAATCAATCTTATTAGCAGCCATGATCTAGAAATGTAATATCATTTTGTCTCATCTTAGCTTCTATGCGGATGGAGGTTTCTCTGGTTTTAATAATACTTAATTATTCAATACATTTCCTTTATTAACGCTGCGGTGGTTTGTCGATACACATTACGATTTCAAATCAAGAAACATTATTCCTTCCAAAAACCAAGTACTCATTACCCACGAATGAGGTTTCACACAAACATTCATATTAAGTCAAGTCTCTTATCTTTTAAGAATAAGTCTCTTAACTTCTAAACCATTAAACCATTCTTTTTATCTCTCTTAAGGCGTTACACCTAACTTCTCATAAAGCTGGTATAACTTTTATGTTTTCAAACCAAGTATACACTTCTTTCAAAAAGGTTTCTTAATCTTTTAGAATACTTCAAGGTTCTTTACATCAAGTCGGTTATAAGTCAAATCAGTTATCTTTTAAAAACCACAAAGCATTTCTCATTTACATAGAGCTGTTATAACCAACTTCCCATAAAATCGTTATAACACTTTATGTTTAAAGACAATCAAATACATTTAACACATGTATGTCTACCGTACTACATAGTTATACACATATCATGCTAGAACAGATAGGAAGAGGTTCACATACCTCGCGACGAGTATCGACTAATAGCAAAACGCTCCAAGTACCTCAAACCGTCTGCTACACTCTCAGTCAAGCAGATCACTCCACACGTAGTACTACAACCTATAGAGGCCACAAAGCGCCTATTAATATCTTTAGATCTCAATGTAGAATATTCTACAGAAAATTCGGCAGCACCTCCCCCCCCCCGCAACAGCGTAAATCTCCTCCTCTATCGAGGCCGGCTACCAAGCCAACCAGGGGGGGGGGGGTTTGCACGTCTATCCGGACGTGTACAATTCTACTCACAGCAATGCTACACAAGTCTACTGTAATACAGTCCTATGTAATTACAGTTCAGTTCTCTTCTTTAAATTCAGGCTTAAGTCGCAAGACATTGCCGTAAGTATTATTCAGGCTTAAGTCAAAAGACATTGCCGCACAATTATAATGTTCAGTTCTATATATAGTATACTTCAACTATATATTCCTACAACATGTAATTTCCAATTACAATAGAAGGTCAAGAGTGTTTACCTCGATAAGCCCAAAATTATCCGAGTTTATATGTCGATCCTGAGCAAGGTTTAGCTCCTACTCCGTGCGCTCCAACCCGCTCCAAACAACCCTTAGAAGTTCTAACCAACTTCTACTCAAATACTTCAACTATCAATGAAGATTTCCTTAGGGTTTCGTTTAGTGGCTAAAGGAAGTATAATAGTATTTTCTGGGCTTTTGTATAAGTGTAACCTTGGGAAAACTACAAGGTATTTGGGCCAAGGTATTTGGACATTACAACAATACTAGGAGAGTATTTCTATACCACAACAAGGGGTATTATACGAAAACAACTAGGCTAGGGGGGGGGTACCCCACGGCTAACCACTACAAAGGGGGAGGGGGAAGCTCTCGGCCAAAGGGCCTCAAAGGGGGAGGGGGAGTGTGGTGGACGAGAGAACAAGAGGGAGGGAGTATTTTGAGACTTAGATAGATTGCTCAAGTTTTGGATGAAGAAAGTCTTCAACTTAGAGGGGTATTTATAGGTCAAGTGAAGGCCAACCAATGGCCAAGATGAAGACAAGTGCATAGCAAGTGTAAGGCCAAGATTTAGCCATGTGCTACCTTATCCATCTACACAAAATATCCTACCTAACCCTTGACCAAAATTTCAACACCAAAAACGTGCAAAAGGGCTAGCTTTGCCGTCCACTTGCTTCCAATGGGAGGGTGACACTTGTCCCCCTCCCGTTGGTCCAAAATGTTTCGTCTCTCGGAAAAATCCGCAAAAATTATTAATGACATAGCCGGAATTTTCCCTACGTAAGCTGTGGAAACGTTTCGTCGAAAAACGACTCCTTTTGGTAGTTATGCACAAATTCGAACCTATGCCTACTTTAAGGCTCAAATTGTATACGTACGCCCTCACGTACATACTCTGGAAATACGGGGTATAACAGGGCGCATAGCTAGGGAAGGTAACGAACTACCCACCGATCCTGAAGGCTGAGTCCTCCTACTTGCATCCCTCCTACTAGGACACCCTTTCGACACCTGGCCCTGACGGCCGCAGGTACAATAAGTACCAACAAAAAGACGACATTCCCCGGGATGACGTCTGCCACACTGTGAACCGGAAGATCTGGAGCTCTGACCAACTCCTGCATACCCCGAACGTCCTGAACCTTGTGGAGGACCACTCTGCACTGGTAGATGTGCATAATCAATCTGCTGGTGAGGTGATTCGCCTCGAAAGTTACTAAAGGATCCTGCTGTTCTGGCCCTCTTCTGCTGTCCTCGGTTAACCCGTCGATCTCTACATCTCTCGGCCTGCTGCGCATAAGCCCGTACACAGGCCATGCTCAAGCTTAACCGAAGAACTACTCTTGCACAACCCTCTCTTAGATAGTCATCAAGACTCGCGGTACATCGGTATACTCTCTGGTAGCCAAATCCATAGTTAGTAACAGGGTCGCCTCTTTGCAATCCATATTCTCTGTCCCCGGTCGTGGAACTGAAGGTTCAAATATCCTGGTCGCAGTAGGAACTGCCGCCGTTGTGCTAAAACTCTGCTGGGGCTAGTGACGTCGCAGAACTCCCCGAATGAAGCACTACCCTAGGTAATGATTGGGCCTGTGCCCTCGTAACCCTCTGAACTCTACTCGCAGCTCCCTCGGCTGCCTTGCCCTCCTGGGCCCGGGTTGCCTTACACGGAGGCATAACGGTAAGGGAAAGAAATACGTTAGAGGGTCCAACTTACAACACAGCTCTAAGGCACGATCTCAGAGTGAGAAGAATGGAAACCAATCCTAAATATCCTATAGCCTCCTGATTATTGGTGTGGTGCACAACACACCGATAATCAAGACTCTACTGGATACGGTCTGTAGACACTTTCCGAGGATTAACTGCTCTGATACCACTTTTGTCACGACCCGAACACGGGCCCGTGACTGGTGCCTTACCCCGGGCACCCTAGTGATACAACATCAGAGAATCAGCGGAATATAAAACAATAACATGAAACAACATGAAGAATGAAATAATAATCTGAGAAAAATTGCCTTTCGGCATGTATATATGAAAACTTAAATTCGAACAGTTACATCCCATGACAACCCTACCCACAACAGTACTACAGACCTCTACGAATGATATGACAACAACGACGGGACAGGGCCCCGTCATACCCCTGAATGTAAGCACCTACAACAACAGGGGACTATACCAAGATAAGCCTCCGGAGAAACGGAGCTTCCCAAACGCTGAACTGTGACCCTAAGAGCGAGGATCAACGACTGGTGTACCTTTACCTGCGGCATGAACGCAGCCCCCCGAAGGAGGTCGATAACAGTACCAAGTATGTGGCGAAAATCGTAAATGAAATCATAGTAGTCTATATAAAGCAGGAGACATGTATGATAACCAAACTACAGTTCACAATAAATAAGCAGTCATGTCAAGTCAGGGACTCACGCCCTCAAAGTCATCACTCAAATATAACAATGGGTCTCATGCCCACAACATCAATCATGCCCGTGGAATACCTTCCTCACTGCCGGCAGTCTATGATATAAAAGCACCAAGGAATACACATGAACACCAGGTCCCACCTGTGTCATCATAAAACCGTACGGGGTAAGTACGAAGGCATAGCCGACTACTAAAACCCACAGTACAACAAGGTCATAAACGGTATCATGATCTGTCTAGACCGTCACATGATCAAAGCTGGCCACTCGCCCGCAGTATCTAATGTGCGCGTCTAGCCCCGAACTTCGTAGCTCGCACGGGCCTCCAATGGCCCGCATGAGGTATTCCCGCATCGGTAGCTACTCCCGGCGGCGTCTGGACTCGCCGTCCGCGTGGCCACATAGACCGCATGACCACAAAGGCCGCACTAACACGGAACTCCCGCATTCCGCATAGGCCAGACCCGCATAAGGTATTCTCGAATCATAGGTCACACGGACCGCTGAGTCTACCCGCATCGGAGGCGACTTAACCGGAATCATGGTGATACAATACTAACATAACAACTTATCGTTTAAACAACATAAGCACAATCAAGGGAAACCCCTTTACACAAACATCACAAGATACTAACACACGTAGCATCCTAGCATGTTTACTTAACAAATCAACAAGAAAGTATTACAAGGCTATCACAAATCAACACAATCAAGTTATACACACAAGGTACTTTCTACTATATGATTAACAAGATCGGGTTTTTATCCCCAAAGTACTTCATACATTAACTCATTAAAAGATACGTTACTTTCACAAAAGTCACACAATACCCGTAGTATATGAAAATAGAGTGATTATCTTTTGAAGTAAATCAAAACACTTCTCTTTGCAAAATCAAGTAACAACATTTTTTTCCAAACGTTCCAAGTTTGCCTAATTTCAATTACTCAAGTTTCTCATTTTCGAAAGGTTTGTAGTTCATAGTTTTAATCCTTTAAAACAATTTGAGAAACATATACCTTATGTGTGAGTAGGTTATTCTTGTTCATAACAATCTTGATACAACAGCCATGATCTAGGAAATGTAATATCATTTTGTCTCATCTTAGCTTCTATGCAGATGGTAGTTTCTACTGGTTTTAATAATACTTTATTAGTCAAAACATTCCCCTTTATTAGCGCTGCTGTGGTTTGTTCGATACTTATTCTGATTTCCGAAATCAGTAAAACATTATTCCTTTTGAAAACCAAGTACTCATTACTCACGAATGAGGTTTCACACTTTTTAACAAAATTCAATTAAGTCAAGTCTCTTATCTTTTAAGATCAAGTCTCTTAACTTCTTAAATCAATAAATCATTCTTTTTATCTCTCTTAAGCCGTTATACCTAACTTCCCATAAAGCTAGTATAACTCTTAAGCTTTTAAAACCAAGTATTACTCTTCTGTTAAAATGATTCAGTATTCTTTTGAAATACTTCAAGATTATTCAGGCTTAAGTCAAAAGACATTGCCGTAATTATTATTCAGGCTTAAGTCCGGAGACATTGCCGTAATTATTATTCAGTTAACACACGTACGTCTACCGTACTATATATATATTCTTTAAAATATCATGCTCAAGAGGATAGGAAGAATCACATACCTCGCGACGATTATCGACTATTAGCAAAACGCTCCACGGCTATAACCCGGCTAGCCTTGTCCACCTTTCAAGTAGCACATGCTACTCACAGAACATTCAACCTATAAAGGTTATACCAGTCTACTGTAAGTACAGTCCTATGTAAGTACAGTTTAATCTTCTACTTATATTCTTCTGAAGTGATTTCAGTTCAAGTCTTTTCTGTAATATCCTTCTATTACAGTTCAATTCTCTTCTATGAATCTTATATTCATTTATATACAACTACAGTATGTAATTCCCAATTACAATGGAAGGACAGTAGTATTTACCTCGATGAGCCCAAAATTATCCAAGTTTAATGTCGCTCCTGAGCAACGTTTAGCTCCTACTCCGAGTGCTCCAATCCGCTCCAAACAACCCCTTAGAAGTTCTACGCAACTTCTACTTAACACTTCAACCGACTATGAAGGTTTTCCTTAGGGTTTCGTTTAGTGGCTAAAGGAAAGTATAATGGTATTTCCGGGCTCTACGTATAGAGGTAACTTTGGAAAGTACTACAAGGTATATGGGCTAGAGTATTTGGGCATTATAACAATACTTGGAGAGTATTTTTATACCACAAAGGGGGGTATTATACGAAAACAACTAGGCTAGGGGGGGTACCCCACGGCCAAGGCCACTAGGAGGGGGGGTGCTCTCGGCTAAAGCCTCACAAGGGGGGGACGAGAACACTACAAGAGAGGGGAGGGAGGATTTCTAGACTTAGCACAATTTTTGGATGAAGAAGTTCATCAAAGGGGAGGGGTATTTATAGGTCAAGCAAAGGCCAACCAATGGCCAAGATCATGCCAAGTGCAAGGCAAGTGTAGGGCTAGGATTCACCCAAGTGTACCTTATCCATCTACCCACAAAATATCACAAAATATCCTACCAACCCAAGACCTCCCAATCGGCCACTTTACCGCCCCACACTCCATCAATGAGAGGGTGCCAAGTGTCGCCCTCTCTGTCACGACCCGAAACTGGGCCCGTGACTGGTGCCTTACCCCGGGCACCCTAGTGACACAACATCAGAGTAATCAGCGGAACATAAAACAACAACATGAGATAACAGAAATATAAAACAATAATCTGTGAAAACTTGCCTGTCGGCATATATATATAACCATCAACTCTTTTACAAATGAACAGCTTAATCCTTTTTACCAACCCTGCCCACAACAGTACTACAGACCTCTAAGAATGATACGACCACAATGGCGGGACAGGGCCCCGCCAAACCCCTGAATGTAAACACTTACTACGACAGGGGACTATACCACTGATAAGCCTCCGGAGAAACGGAGCTTCCCAAACGCTGAACTGTGACCACGAGCTAGGATCAACGATCGATGTACCTCAACTGCGGCATGACGCGGCCGGCGAGGTCAGTACAACATGTACCAAGTATGTGAAACTGTAAAGTAATACTGTAACTGAAATCATAGTAGTCTATATAAAGCAGGAGACATGTATGATAACCAAACTACAGTTCACAACAACTAAGCAGTCATGTCAAGTCAGGGACTCACGCCCTCAAAGTCATCACAATAAGACCGTACGGGGTAAGTACGAAGGCATAGCCGACTACTAAGACCCCCAGTACCACAAATGCCACAAACTGTATCACGAGGTCTCTCTAGACCGCACCACAGGATCGAAGCTGGCCACTGGCCCGCAGTATCAATGTGCGCGTCTATTCCTGGAACTCTCGCAGCTCCGCATAGGTCACACACAGACCCGCATAAGGTATTCCTCGAATCCTGGTCCTAGACCACCTGAGGTATACCCCGCATCGAAGGCAGCCTAACCCTCGGTATCCGTCCTGGACTTCCGCAGCCCGCATAGCCCTTCAAGGACCGCATAGTCCCTCAGAGACCGCATAGGGAATTCCCCCGCATCAGGCTAAACACCCGGAATGATCAGTCAATCCTGGAGCATACCGCAGCTCCGCATAGTCTCAAGGACCGCATAGGCCGTATAGACCCGCATCAAGGGTGGCAAGCCCTCGGTATACACAGTCAAGGGGGTAGGTGATATAATAACAGTACAATGGACTTACCTTTTAACAATGTAAGCACAGCAAGAATGACCCCCTTACATAACAATCACAAGATACTAACACAAGTAGCATCCTAACATGTTTACTTATCATATCAACAAGAAAGTATTACAAGGCTATCACAACCCAATACAATCAAGTTATTCACCCAAGGTACTTTCTACTAACAAGTTCGAGTATCTAACCCCAACGTACTTCATACATTAAATCTTTAAAAGATCCGTTCCTATCACATAAGTCACACAATACCCGTAGTATAAAATAGAGTAGTATCTTTTAAGTAAACCAAAACACTTACCTTTGTAAAACCAAGTAACAACATTATTTTCCAAACGCCCAAGTTTGCCTAATTTCAAATGCTCACGTTTCTTATTTTAGAAAGGTTTAAGTAGTTCATAGTCTTATTCATTCAAGAATATAATTCTCTTTTAAACAATCTAAGAAACATAAGCCTTATGTGAGTAGGATATTCTTGTTATAACAATCTTATTACAATGACCATGATCTAGAAATGTAATATCATTTTGTCTTATCTTAGCTTCTATGCGGATGGAAGTTTCTCTGGTTTTACCAATACTTAATTATTCAAAACATTTCCTTTTATTAACGCTGCGGTGGTTTGTCGATACACATCCCGATTTCCAAAATCAAGAAAACATTCTTAAGCCGTTATACCTAACTTCCCATAAAGCTAGTATAACTCTTAAGTTTTCAAAAAATACATCACTACACATATTCTTTCAAAATGATTTATAAACCTTTTGAAATACTTCAAGTTCTTCATTAACACATAACAAGTCAGTTATAATCAAATCAGTTATCTTTCGAAAACCACAACCCATTTTCTTAACTACATAAAGCTGTTATAACCAACTTCCCATAAAGCCGTTATAACACTTTATGTTTTACAACAATCAAACACATGTACGTCTACCGTACTACATAGTTCACACATATCATGCTAGGAGAGATAGGAAGAGGTTCACATACCTTGCGGCAGTATCGACTAATAGCAAAACGCTCCAAACAGTCGGCTACTCCTTAAGCCAAGTGGATCATTCCACACGTAGCACTTCAACCTATAAGGCCACAAGGCGCTTATTAACATCGTAGAACATTCTACAGAAAATTCGACAGCACCTCCCCCCCCCGCCACAGCGTAAATCTCCTCCTCTATCGAGGCCGGCTACCAAGCCAACCAGGGGGGGGTTATACATCTAACCCGAACGGGTACAATTCTACTCCACAGTACTACTACACAAGTCTCATGTCAGATACCCTATGTAATTACGATTCGATTCGATTCCTTATTCTTCAGGCTTAAGTCAAAAGACATTGCCAACAACTACGTTCAGTTATATATATATAGTATACTTCAACTATATAATCTAACGACATGTAATATCCAATTACAAAAGGGGGACAAGATATTTACCTCGCTAAGCCCATAATTATCCAAGTATAAAGTCGATCCTGGGCAATCGTTTAGCTCCAACTCCGAGCGCTCCAACCCGCTCTAAACCACCCTTAGAAGTTCTAACCAACTTCTTCACAATACTCCAACGGACTATGGAGATTTTCCTAGGGTTTCGGTTTTGTGACTGACGGGAAGTATAATAGTATTTCCGGGCTTTTCGTATAGGTATAACCTTAGAATACTACAAGGTATTTGGGCCAAGGTATTTGGACATAACAACAATACTAGGAGAGTATTTCTATACCACAACAAGGGGGTATTATACGAAAACAACCTAGGCTAGGGGTACCCACTAGCAACTCTAGGAGGGGGTGCTCGGCCACAGGGAGGCCCTGGGCCGAACTCAACACAAGGGAGGGAGAGGATTTTACACTTAGAAACATTTAGGAATGGATGATGAATTCATCAAAGGGAGAGGGGTATTTATAGCACAAGCCAAGGCTAACCAATGGCCAAGATTGAGCCAAGTGCTACACAAGTGTAGGGCCAAGATATGCCCAAGTGCCCCCTAGTCCCTACTCCTCAAAACCCTCACAAAATATCTACCAAAATATCTACCACTTGACACCCCCTTTTCGTCCAAGCACCGCCCACCTTGCCCACCAATGAGAGGGTGCCAAGTGCCGCCCTCTCGTTGGTCCAAAATGTTCCGTCTCTCGGAAAAATCCGCAAAAATGAGAAAAGACATAGCCGGAATTTTCCCTTCGCAAGTTATGTAAAACGTTTCGTCTAAAAACGACTCTAACCGGGTGTTGTGCACAAATGCCATTCGGCCAAGCCACCTAGGCGGGGGTGACACGTGTCACCCTCCTATTGGCCCAAAATAAAACATCTTCCGAAAATATCCATAATGGCCAAAATCTCGAAAACAAAGTGGGCCCCACAAAACCGTAAATTTCTCCCGTGGGCCCCACGTGACCATTTTCGAAAATAAAATTCCATAATTCTCTAATATTCCAGGAAGTCCGAATACCAAATCTGGGAATCCAATTCCCATTAACGAACCTTTTTCCTTCAAAAAAAACCGGAAACTTTTCCGTGGAAAAATCGCCTCTTTCTTCCTTTCCAATCTTTACGTGTATTCTCGCAAATGCGCCCTCGCATACATACCCTAGAACTACGGGGTATAACATTCTCCCCTCCTTAGAAACATTCGTCCCGAATGTTCCTTCTAAGTCTCAAAACAAACGTGCGCCAATATAGTCTTCACTACTATACTTACGAGAACAATCCTGCCATACCTGGCCATGGAAACACCTGCGCAAAACTTACATCTAAGTCCACGAGGAAACACCTCTACATCCACAAATACCTCTTCCCGGGGTCAAAATATACTTCCTTAGTCACTGATACCACTTTTGTCACTTTGTCGCGAGCCTTGCTCCAACGACCCAACAAATGGTACCGGGCTGCATGCGATCACTGAAGCTGTCGTACACTCGAATTCTTACCACATTTCTGATACTGCTTTAGTATCCAAAACTCGGGGTTACTATCTCTAACGTGGTCATCATTAACTGGGAACATTCTGGATGGATCTTCGATACTTTCCCGAACATAACAATACGAAAGACCGGACGTCCTTCCTCCTAAGTCGGACGGCAAATGCTAACATATAGGCAACCTGGCCTATTCTTCACATGAACTCACAAAGGCCCAAAGTAACTCGGGCTAAGTTCCTTCTGTTTCCAAAACTCGTCACACCCTAACCGGGGTGGTACTTTCAAGAAGACCGACCGTCAACCTGAACTCTAAGCGTCGTCGCCGATTATCCGCACGATTCCTCTCCGAGTGCGAACTTCTTCTAGACAAGCTTCTCACTATCCACAGTCTGCTGGAACAAGACTGAACCAACTATCTGAACCCTGCCAACATCGAACCAACCGACCGGCAACTTACACTTCCGCCCCTGCAAGGCTTCATAAGGCGACATCCGAACACTGAAATGGTAGCTCAAACGCTCCCTCCACAGGAGACAACAATCCTCGCTACCCCCGAAATCCAGCGCTGGCGAGGCGAATGCGGTCGAGACTCACGAGTCCTTAACCTGCTGGTAAAACTTCCAAACAAAAACAGCGTAACACGGGCTCCATGCGCCATAAGGTGAAGGTAGGCACCCCGTGCAGCCTTACAACCTTTCTGATAAATCAACACTGCCGAGTGAACGGTCCCGACCGAAGAACACGATGGGCTGCCCCCATCGACCGACCACCGGTCGAACGCATCCACGAACTCGTACGTTGGTTAACTAAACATGGGCCTAACACCCTCATGACCCTAACACAAAGAGGGACCACCACAAACTGACCCCACCACCAAACCTACCGCGGGTTGACCCGCACGTAGCCTCAACCCGACACGGCAAGGCGCAAAATACCATCTCCCCGAAGGAACAATCTTACTAAACACGTTACGAAAACCTAGCGGTCTTCTTAGCTCAACTACCCTCTTTCATTTCATACTACATAGGGACTTATCCCAAACACAGCTCACGTGCACTATGCACTCCTATAAGGGTCAAACATAAACATACGTCTCTACCCGAGATGGCCTTACCTCTAAGGTCTTTGCGTATAAAGCTCTAAGGCTCACACTTTCTCTATCCTCAAAAATCTTACTCGGTTAACCCACCATGATTTCTAATCACAAATAACCCACTGCTATCAGAACATAGCTCTTAAGGTATACGCACCTTGAAAGTCACCGAAGGACCTTCACGCCCGCCTCTTCTGTCGCTTGGTTAACCCGTCGATCTCACGTTTCTCACTGCTGCGCATAAGCCCGTACACAGGCCATGCTCAAGCCTAACTGAAGGATTACTCTTGCACAACCCTTTCTTAGGTAGTCATCAAGACTCGTGGTACATCGGTATAATCTCTGGTAGCCAAATCCATGGCTAATGCAGGGTCGCCTCTTTGCAATCTACATTCTCTTCGGTCGTGGGCGAAGGTTCAAATATCGTGGACGCGATAGAACCGTCATCGTGCTAAACTCTTTGGGGCTAGTGACGTCGCGAAATCCCGAATGAAGCACTACCCTAGGTAATGATTGGGCTGTGCCCTCGCAACCCTCGTATTCTACTCGCGGCTCCTCGCCTTGCCCTCTGGGCCCTGGTTGCCTGCGGAGGCATAGCGGTAAGGGAAAGAAATACGTTTAGAGGTCCAACTTAAAACACACTCTAAGGCACGACCTCGGAGTGAGAAGAATAGAAACCAATCCTAAATATCCTATAGCCTCACGATTATTGGCGTGGTGCACAACACACCGATAATCAAGACTCTCTGGATACGATGCAGGTAGACACTTTCAGGATTAATCGCTCGATACCACTTTTGTCACGACCGGCGGGCGTGGATCGGTGCCTTACCACGGGCACCCTAGTGACACAACATCAGAGTAATCAGCGGATCATAAACCAACAACATGAGATAACAGAAATATAAAACAATAATCTGTGAAAACTTGCCTGTCGGCATATATATATAACCATCAACTCTTTTACAAATGACGGCAATCCTTTTTACCAACCCCGCCTACTACAGACCTGCACTAAGAATGATACGACCACAATGGCGGGACGGGGCCGCCAAACCCCCGAATGTAAACACTTACTACGACAGGACTATACGTGATAAGCCTCGGAGAAACGGAGCTTCCCAACGCGAATCGTGACCACGAGCTAGGATCAACGACTGATGTACCTCAACCTGCGGCATGAACGCAGCCCCCCGAAGGAGGTCAGTACAACATGTACCAAGTATGTGAAACTGTAAAGTATCAGAATGGCGAAATCATAGTAGTCTATATAAAGCAGGAGACATGTATGATAACCAACTACGATTCCACAACAACTAGCGATCATGTCAAGTCAGGGACTCACGCCCTCAAAGTCATCACAATAATACCGTAAGGGGTAAGTACGAAGGCATAGCCGACTACTAAGACCCCCAGTACCACAAATGCCATAAACTGTATCACGAGGTCTCTGCAGACCGCACCACAGATCGGGCGCCACCGCCCGCAGATATCAATGCGCGTCTATTCTGGAACTCGCGACCCGCATAGGTCACACGCACCGCATAAGGTATTCCTCGAATCTCGGTCCTAGACCACCCGGTATACCCGCATCGAAAGCGACCTAACCTCCGGTATCCGTCCCGGACTTGCACTCGCATAGCCGCCTTCAAGGACGCGATAGTCCTCGTGAGACCGCATAGGAATTCCCGCATCGGGCTAAACACCGGAATGATCGGTCAATCACGGAGCCTACCGACTCGCATAGTCTCAAGGACCGCATAGTAGTATAGACCGCATCAAGGGTGGCAAGCCCTCGGTATACACGATCGAGGGTAGGTGATATAATAACGATCTGATGGACTTACCTTTTAACAATGTAAGCACAGCAAGAATGACCCCCTTACATAACAATCACAAGATACTAACACAAGTAGCATCCTAACATGTTTACTTATCATATCAACAAGAAAGTATTACAAGGCTATCACAACCCAATACAATCAAGTTATTCACCCAAGGTACTTTCTACTAACAAGTTCGAGTATCTAACCCCAACGCATTTCATACATTAAATCTTTAAAAGATCCGTTCCTATCACATAAGTCACACAATACGTAGTATAAAATAGAGTATTTGTCTTTTAA
Organism: Przewalskia tangutica; assembly: GCA_029844215.1. Lineage (NCBI taxonomy): Eukaryota > Viridiplantae > Streptophyta > Magnoliopsida > Solanales > Solanaceae > Przewalskia > Przewalskia tangutica. The sequence continues at coordinate 77,276,100 of CM056727.1, forward strand.
GTAAACCAAAACACTTACCTTTGTAAAACCAAGTAACAACATTATTTTCCAAACGTCCAAGTTTGCCTAATTTCAAATGCTCACGTTTCTTATTTTAGAAAGGTTTCGTAGTTCATAGTCTTATTCATTCAAGAATATAATTCTCTTTTAAACAATCTAAGAAACATAAGCCTTATGTGAGTAGGATATTCTTGTTATAACAATCTTATTACAGCAGCCATGATCTAGAAATGTAATATCATTTTGTCTTATCTTAGCTTACATGCGGATGGAAGTTTCTCGGTTTTACCAATACTTAATTATTCAAAACATTTCCTTTTATTAACGCTGCAGTGGTTTGTCGATACACATCCTGATTTCCAAAATCAGTAAAACATTCTTAAGCCGTTATACCTAACTTCCCATAAAGCTAGTATAACTCTTAAGTTTTCAAAAATACATCACTACACATATTCTTTCAAAATGATTTATAAACCTTTTGAAATACTTCAAGTTCTTCATTAACACATAACAAGTCAGTTATAATCAAATCGGTTATCTTTCGAAAACCACAACCCATTTTCTTAACTACATAAAGCTGTTATAACCAACTTCCCATAAAGCCGTTATAACACTTTATGTTTTACAACAATCAAACACATGTACGTCTACCGTACTACATAGTTCACACATATCATTCTAGGAGAGATAGTAAGAGGTTCACATACCTTGCGGCAGTATCGACTAATAGCAAACGCTCCAAACGATCGGCTACTCCTTAAGCCAAGTGGATCATTCCACACGTAGCACTTCAACCTATAAGGCCACAAGGCGCTTATTAACATCGTAGAACATTCTACAGAAAATTCGACAGCACCTCCCCCCCCCGCCACAGCGTAAATCTCCTCCTCTATCGAGGCCGGCTACCAAGCCAACCAGGGGGGGGTTATACATCTAACCCGAACGGGTACAATTCTACTCACGCGATCTTACTACACAAGTCTCATGTCTGGTCCTATGTAATTACTGATTCGATTCCTTATTCTTTAGGCTTAAGTCAAAAGACATTGCCAACAACTACGTTCAGTTATATATATATAGTATACTTCAACTATATAATCTAACGACATGTAATATCCAATTACAAAAGGGGGGACAAGATATTTACCTCGCTAAGCCCATAATTATCCAAGTATAAAGTCGATCCTGGGCAATCGTTTAGCTCCACTCAGGCGCTCAACCCGCTCTAAACCACCCTTAGAAGTTCTAACCAACTTCTTCACAATACTCCAACGGACTATGGAGATTTTCCTAGGGTTTCGGTTTTGTGGTACGGGAAGTATAATAGTATTTAGGGCTTTGTATAGGTATAACCTTAGAATACTACCCGGTATTTGGGCCAAGGTATTTTGACATAACAACAATACTAGGAGAGTATTTCTCTACCACACCAAGGGGGTAGTATCCGACAACAACCCAGGCTAGGGGTACCTACTAGCAACTCTAGGAGGGGGTGCTCTCGGCCACAAGGGAGGCCTTGGCGAACTCAACACTGAGGAGGAGAGGATTTTATACTTAGAAACCTGTAGGAATGGATGATGCATTCATGAAAGGGAGGGGGGTATTTATAGCACAAGCCAAGGCTAACCAATGGCCAAGATTGAGCCAAGTGCTACACAAGTGTAGGGCCAAGATATGCCCAAGTGCCCCCTAGTCCCTACTCCTCAAAACCCTCACAAAATATCTACCAAAATATCTACCACTTGACACCCCCTTTTCGTCCAAGCACCGCCCACCTTGCCCACCAATGAGAGGGTGCCAAGTGCCGCCCTCTCGTTGGTCCAAAATGTTCCGTCTCTCGGAAAAATCCGCAAAAATGAGAAAAGACATAGCCGGAATTTTCCGCCATGAAGTTATGTAAAGCGTTTAGTCGAAACGACTCTAGCAGGGTGTTGTGCACAAATGCCATTCGGCGAGCCACCTAGGCGGGGTGACACGTGTCACCCTCCTATTGGCCCAAAATAAAACATCTTAGAAAATATCCATAATGGCCAAAATCTCGAAAACAAAGTGGGCCCTACAAAGCGTAAATTTCTCCCGTGGGCCCCACGTGACCATTTTCGAAAATAAAATTCCATAATTCTCTAATATTCCAGGAAGTCCGAATACCAAATCTGGGAATCCAATTCCCATTAACGAACCTTTTTCCTTCAAAAAAAACCGGAAACTTTTCCGTGGAAAAATCGCCTCTTTCTTCCTTTCCAATCTTTCTGTCGTATTCTCGTACGTACGTCCTCGCATACATACCCTAGAACTACGGGGTATAACACTCTCGTTGGTCCAAAATGTTTCGTCTCTCGGAAAAATCCGCAAAAAATAAAAATGACATAGCCGGAATTTTCCCTTCGCAAGTTGTGTAAAACGTTTCGTCGAAAAACGACTCAAACCGGGTGTTGTGCACAAAAATATAATCGGCCAGGCCACTTTTAAAGCCCAAACTTTTCTACGTACGTCCTTACATACATACACTGGAAATACGGGGTATAACAATTATTGGGGCTGATGGTGTTCAAGTTTATACGGCAAAGATTGAGGCGGTCAAGTCTTGGCCGAGACCTACTACTCTGACGGAGGTGCGCAGTTTCTTAGGGCTGGAAGGTTATTATCGTAGGTTTGTGGAGCAGTTTGCTTCGATATCAGCACCGTTGACTAGGCTGACTCAGAAAGCAGCTAAGTTCCAGTGGATAGAAGCTTGTGAGAAGGGCTTCCAGTTACTGAAGGAAAAGTTGACGACGGCTCCAGTTCTTACTCTTCCCGAGGGGTTAGAGGGCTATGTGATTTATTGTGATGTCTCGGGTATCGGGCTAGGGTGTGTATTGATGCAGCACGGCAAGGTAATAGTCTATGCTTCCCAGCAGCTACGGAAGCATGAGAGGAATTACCCTACTCACGACTTAGAGTTGGCCGCAGTTATTCATGCCTTGAAGATTTGGAGACATTATTTATATGGGGTTCATGTGGATATTTATACAGACCACAAGAGCCTCCAGTACATCTTCAGGCAGAGGGAGCTGAACTTGCGGCAGAGACGGTGGTTAGAGTTGTTGAAGGATTATGATGTTGACATCCTATACCATCCGGGAAAAGCCAATGTGGTTGCAGATGCTTTGAGTCGTAGATCGATGGGGAGTCTGTCAGAGGTACAGCCAGAGAAACAGGACATGGTCCGTCAGATCCATCAGTTAGCGAACCTTAGGGTTCGTTTGGTCGATACCGATGATAGTGGTGTACGGATTCGTGAGATTGCCGAGTCTTCCATCGTTGATGAGGTGAAGAGGCGACAGTATGAGGACCCAGTTATGATACGGTATCGAGATACGACTCTTCGAGAGGAAAAATAGTCTGTTTGAGGTAGCGCCTAATGGGGTGCTAAGATTTGAGGGCAGATTGTGTGTTCCCGATGTTGCAGGACTTTGTCAGCAGATTCTGGGGGAGGCACACAGTGCTCGTTATTCCGTTCATCCAGGGTCGACTAAGATGTACCATGACCTCAGATGTATGTATTGGTGGGATGGCCTGAGGAGGGATGTGGCAGGTTTTGTTGCGCAGTGTCCTAATTGTCAGTAGGTCAAGGTTGAGCACCAGAAGCCCGGTGGGCTATTACAGGCTATTGATATTCCGACATGGAAGTGGGAGATGATCAACATGGACTTTGTTACAAGGTTACCTCGTACTCAGAGGAAGTATGACTCCATCTGGGTTATTGTTGACAGGCTGACGACCTCATCCCACTTTCTTCCAGTCAGGACTACATTTTCGGCCGAGGATTATGCCAGATTGTATATCAGGGAGATTGTGAGACTGCACAGAGTCCCTATATCGATTATATCAGACAGAGGAGCCCAGTTTACGGCTAACTTCTGGAGGTCTTTCCAGAAGGGACTAGGGACATATGTGAGTCTCAGTACTGCGTTTCATCCGCAGACTGACGGGTAGGCAGAGCGTACTATCCAGACACTTGAGGATATGTTGCGAGCCTATGTGATTGATTTTAGGGGTAGCTGGGAGGATCATTTGCCTCTTCTGGAGTTTGCTTATAACAACATCTACCATTCTAGTATACATATGGCGCCATGTGAGGCTTTGTATGGGCGGAAATGTAGGTCGCTGATTGGTTGGTTCGACGTGGGCGAGGTGCAGTTAGTTGGCCCAGACTTGATTCAGCAGGCTGTGGATAAGGTGAAGCTTATCCAGAGAGGCGATAGCGGCTCGAGTCGCGAAGTCTTATGCAGATAATCGGCGTCGACATTTGGAGTTTCAGGTAGACGATTGGGTATTCTTGAAGGTATCGCCCATGAAGGGTGTGATGAGATTCGGAAGGAAGGGGAAACTTAGCCCAAGGTACATTGGGCCCTACCAGATCATCCGTAGAGTAGGCAAGGTTGCCTATGAGTTGGATCTACCATCAGATTTAGAGGCGGTACATCCGGTCTTCCATGTTTCTATGTTGCGGAAGTGTATCGGAGATCCATCGAGAGTTTTCCTAGCTAGCGAGGTCCAGGTGACAAAGGGGTTATCGTATGAGGAGAGTCCTATAGCGATACTCGATCGCCAGGTCAGGCGTGTCACGACCCGACCGGGACGCGATCGTGCCCTACAGGCACCGCTACGAGTAAACATCAGAGAAAATCAGCGGAACATACATGAAACTTATAAAATAAAAACAACAGTAATAAAACAACAGGTTAGCCGATAGGGCTACCTTCCCGAATGTACATACATAAACGAAGCAGTTGCCTCCTTTCCTTTACAAACTGACCCACAATATGTGACTACAGACCTCTAAGAGTTTTGACCTAACAACTGTGGCGGGACAAGGCCCCGCCGTACTTCGAATAAACATAAACGTGACAACTCGGAACACTGGAGCCATCTCAACTTCTTTGACCGGGATCCTAAGCTCGCGGATCCACAATCGTGTACCTAAACTGCGGGCATGAACGCGGCCCCGAAGAAGTCGATAACAGTGCGAATATGGAATGAAATAACGTCTGATGCAGATCACAATCGTACAAAATAATGACAAGGACAAGTATAAAAATACATAACAGATCCTGCCGTGTCATTAACACTTATGAACTTAATCGTACCTTATTATCTTTTCCATTCCCAATAAAAGTTATAGTCACATTCTTACGTACATTATTAGAAAAAGAATCATTAAGTTCATTACCATATAACTTACTTATCTTTCATAACATAGTCCGGCCCATTACGGAGGGACACATATACTACGACCCAAATGGGGCGATCAAGTCACACTAATATCAAAGCATGCGTGGAATCCTCCATCACCGTCGACAGCTATAAGTGTAAAATATAACCATGTGACGCGCCCGTGGCCTCCTACCCCACTCGGCGTACACATACACAATACATATATACATATCTCCTGCCCGTGGAATCCCACATCACTGTCGACAACTATACGTGTAAAACATAACCATGGGTCTCACGCCATAATATCAATCAAAGCGGTGGTATAACGTCTTGGGCTTGCCGCCATTTATACTCTTACCCTGGAGAAGGTGGTATAACGTCTTGGGGCTTGCCCCTCATTTATACTCTTACCCTGGAGAAGGTGGTATAACGTCTTGGGGCTTGCCCCTCATTTATACTCTTACCCTAACTCGACCGGTCGTCAAACAACACATAAAGCAGGTGGTACAGCGTCTTGGGGCTTACCCCTCACTTATACTCTTACCCTGGAGTAGGTGGTATAACGTCTTGGGGCTTGCCCCTCATTTATACTCTTACCCTAACTCGACCGACCATCAAACAAGACATAAGCACTACCATGTCTTTTATAAAAATCCGGGAATTTAACCCAAGTACTACAAATAACGGAAGCATACCCGTGGAATCCCACATCACTGTCGGTACGTCCGAGTAACTTACAACAAGACAGCCGGCCCTCCAACCGAGAGTCGCGGCAACGTAATAAAACATAATACTTGCACTCACAGGCTATCACCAGCACATATAGGCAAGTTCTCAATTAACCAAGCAAAAGTACTTATCCGGGCACAAATAGAATAAATTCTCATTTAACAAGCCAAAGTACTTATCCGGGCACAAATAGAATAAATTCTCATTTAACAAGCCAAAGTACTTATCCGGGCACAAATAGAATAAATTCTCATTTAACAAGACAAAGTACTTATCATGGCACAATTAGAATAAATTCTCATTTAACAAGACATAGTACTTATCCGCACAAATAGAATAAATTCTCATTTAACAAGCCAAAGTACTTATCCGCACAAATAGAATAAATTCTCATTTAACAAGCCAAAGTACCTATCCAGGGCACCAATAGAATAAATTCTCCTTTAACAACCCAAAGGACTTATCAGGGCACAAATAGAATAAATTCTCATTTAACAAGCCAAAGTACTTATCCGCACAAATAGAATAAATTCTCATTTAACAAGCCAAAGTACTTAAATGCGTACATTCTTTTCAAAGGACTATTTTCCAAATAAAACTTCCAAAATACTAACAACCATAGTATCAAGTCCTATCCACCTTTCAAGACAAGTCACAATACCTTTTAGAAATACAATTACCACTTCTAAATCAAGTGACTTCTTTATTAAAAACCTTAAGCAATTGGTACCTTTAAACCAATTTTCCCTTGCCTAATACAAGTTATTCCTTTTATTACTTTACTAGAGAAAACCATTCTCTTAATCTTCCATAAAGCCGTTATAACCAACTTCCCATAAAGCCGTTATAACCCTTTATGGTTTAGACTAACACGTTCCTTTTATAACCAAGAGACTTCTACTTTTTGAAACCAAGTATTATATACTTTCAAATCAATTCTCTTAACTTTCAAAAATACAATTTGTCTCTTAACCATTTGAAAACAAGTGACTCCTTTTATTATTAAAACTCTAGGCAATTGATGCCGTAAAATCAAGTTGCCTTTCTATTAAAGTCAAGTCATTTATCTTTCCATAAGGCAAATATAACTAACTTCCCATAAAGCCGTTATATTCACTTTATACCTTAGCCATAAACAATTTCCTATCCAAGAGACTTATACGTTTAAAACGGAACAAGTATCACATACTATAAAACTCTTCAAGTCCCTTAACTTTAAAATCAACATAAGACATCCTTACTATTTTCAAAGAAGTGAGTTAATCTCCTAACCCACCGACTTGGCATTACATGGAAAATAGTAAAGAATGTCATAGTCTTGTACGTCTACCGTACTACATACGTGCAAGTAGTCATGCTCAAAAGATAGGAAAAGTTCTACATAGAGTAAATCACACAACTACCTCTTAACTTCTAAGAGTAGAAGGAAACATGAGATGATACCACAAGTATATTCCATACATAGAATCATGCCAAAGGAAGGAAGAGGTTCACATACCTCGCGACGATTGTCGACAAGTAGCAAAATGCTCCAAAGTACTTCAACCTTGATAGCTATTTCATCCTCCAAGTAGAATACGCTATACTAAGTACTTCAACCTATAATGGTCTGTACGCCCATTAACCTCTCAATTCAACGTAGAATATCCTAGGTGCTAAGTCACTAAATTCTACGGAAAATCGGACAGCACCTCATTTGTTTCTACTTACTTTGCCACCTTTTTCAAGGTCGAATACAATAACCAAAAAGCCCCAATTGGCTCACCACAATCTATAAGGTAGTACAATACAAATAAATAACCATACAGCCCCAATTGGCTCACCACAATATAGACGGTAGTCCAAAACAAATGAATAACAAACTACTAGTCCAAATTTCGGCCATAATGAATACAACAATACCAATTCTTATCCAATTTCCATTTCAATCCAAATTGGTAGCCTCACATGATATCAAGTCGCATTTGATTATAACAACCGTAATCTTCAAGTCAATTACTTGCGACGATTCTAACAACGATTAAATTGTAATCCAACTTAATCATGGCTTACATGTCATTTCGGATTTTTGGCTACAACAATCCATAATACTTATAAAACTTCAACACATATACTTCATGCTAGTAAAATGTAAGGCTAACAACAATTACATAATCTTGTAACACTTAAAGAGAACAAGATTATACCTCCATGTGTAATCCAATCTTCAAAACCGAAGTTGCTTCCTAGCAACCTAGAGCCTCTTCAAGACACCTCAATCCGCTCCTTGAGACCCTTAGAACAACCCCAACAATTTTCCTTCAAACTTCTAAACAAAACCTAGAAAGACAACTAGGTTTTTGCTTTGCGACTAATACGAAAACTCTCTTTTTCCGGGATTTTTCTATTGAGATACACTTACATAACACTCATGAACCTTGGTTTAAAATGTGGAGCTTAAAGAACAAGCAACGAAAATTTCCCTTTCTTCTCCATGGTGAACCCGAGAGCACCATTAGTGAAGTCCTCAATTTTGTGAAATTTTTGCTAAGTGTTAAGTCCTCTCTTGCTACTAGTATTATATATAGGGACATGGAGGGTTAAGATGCAACCAAATGGGTGGTTTGGATGAGCTCTAGCTAAAAAATCAAGACTAAGTGGGGCCATTGACTTAGTCAATTTTCTCATGCTACTACTTGCAAGACTAAATCATCCTACCAAAGGTCAAATGACCATTGTGCCCATGCTTCAATTCGTCCAAGACAACATAAGGGGGGGTGACACGTGTCGCCCTCCCATTAAATCCTGATAATACGTTTCCGACAATTCCATAATTAGTTAAATTTTTCTGATCTCAAATTTTAACACTTGCGAGTTCTTACGTACGTTCTTAACACATGTCCTGTAAATACGGGGTGTAACATTCTTCCCCCCTTAGAAACATTCGTCCTCGAATGTTCTTTCGGAATCAATCTTTATAATTAGCGACATAGTTCCCTTTCACAACCCCGACATACTAATAATGCCACACATGGCCCTAATACCTCGCACACGCACATCCGTCCATCATAAGCCCAAAAGAGATTACCTTTTCGTACTTCCAACTCCTTCTAACATACATACATAACTTCCATACCAATTTTGGCCTCTAATCTTTGGAGTCACTCTATAAAACAAAATAAGGCCATTTAAAACTGCGACTGGTTCGGTGGGCGTGTCCACGAACAGTAAAACAACTAACTAGACTTGGGCCTTGCGCCGTGCGTGACATCACGTGGCGGAACTACTACCAACTGATCCCACTCCATTCCGGGCCATGGGGAGACCCATGAGTCCTCAACCCGACTCAACGTCGCACTTAACTCTTATTCTTGGTCTATAATAAATCTTTCTACCCGAGAAGACCTTGTACATCTAAGGTCTCAGCGGTCAGCGATATTCTTAGGCTCGCAATTCCCATGCTCCAAGCCTACCCTACCAATCCCCCAATAACGGGTATAAAAACTTCTCATAAAACCATAACCATGTTGTCTCGATCACAACAACCATTACTTACTCTATACCGGCCTCATCCGTATAATTCTCGTAAGCTTACTACACATCTTAATCTATTAACATGACATTCCGTTAGGTTCCTTAATATGGCTTCTTAAGGGTTCACTACCCTATCAGACAGCTCATCCTTTCCCAATTATCTCGAAATAAAACACAAAACCTTGGCGAAAATTCATTAACTATTCCATACCTTCCCGGTATCTAGTTAGTCTTTACCAATTCCTGGTAATCTAAAATCATTCTAGGCAACACGCGTCTGACCCTCATACATAACTCCGTATAGATGTATGTCACAATACCAACTATATTGTAATCATTACCAACCTGGATGCGCAATCCACATAGTCATTCCTGGGTCACTGCTGCCTTTCTCGTAGCTGCAATCAACATAACTCGTTAGGGAGGGACGACCCTAACAATACAGCTCTATCGCACGATCTCAGAGTGAGAAGAATGGAAACCAATCCTAAATGTCATGCAGCCTCCTGATTATAGATGTGGTGCACAACACACCGATAATCAAGACTCTACTAGACACGGTCTGTAGACACTTTCCGAGGACTAACTGCTCTGATACCACTTTTGTCACGACCAGGCCTCGATCTGATCGTGCCCTACCTGGGCACCCTTACAGGTAAACATCAGAGAAAATCAGCGGAACATACATGAAACTTATAAAATAAAAACAACAGTAATAAAACAACAGGTTAGCCGATAGGGCTACCTTCCCGAATGTACATACATAAACGAAGCAGTTGCCTCCTTTCCTTTACAAACTGACCCACAATATGTGACTACAGACCTCTAAGAGTTTTGACCTAACAACTGTGGCGGGACAAGGCCCCGCCGTACCCCTGAATAAACATAAACGTGACAACTCCGGAACACTGGAGCCATCTCAACTTGCTGAACCGGGATCCTAAGCTCGCGGATCCACAACTGTGTACCTAAACCTGCGGGCATGAACGCAGCCCCCCGAAGAAGTCGATAACAATTGCGAATATGGAGCGAAATAACGTCGATAAGCAGATCACAATCGTACAAAGAATGACAAGGACAAGTATAAAAATACATACCAGATCCTGCATGTCATTATCACTTATGAACTTAATCGTACCTTATTATCTTTTCCATTCCCAATAAAAGTTATAGTCACATTCTTACGTACATTATTAGAAAAAGAATCATTAAGTTCATTACCATATAACTTACTTATCTTTCATAACATAGTCCGGCCCATTACGGAGGGACACATATACTACCCGGCCCAAACTGGGACGCGATCAAGTCACACTAATATCAAAGCATGCCCGTGGAATCCTCCATCACCGTCGACAGCTATAAGTGTAAAATATAACCATGTGACGCGCCCGTGGCCTCCTACCCCACTGTCGGCGTACACATACACAATACATATATACATATCTCCTGCCCGTGGAATCCCACATCATCCGAGCGACTATACGTGTAAAACATAACCATGGGTCTCACGCCCATAATATCAATCAAAGCAGGTGGTATAACGTCTTGGGGCTTGCCCCTCATTTATACTCTTACCCTGGAGAAGGTGGTATAACGTCTTGGGGCTTGCCCCTCATTTATACTCTTACCCTGGAGAAGGTGGTATAACGTCTTGGGGATTGCCCCTCATTTATACTCTTACCCTAACTAGACCGGTCGTCAAACAACACATAAAGCAGGTGGTACAACGTCTTGGGGCTTACCCCTCACTTATACTCTTACCCTGGAGTAGGTGGTATAACGTCTTGGGGCTTGCCCCTCATTTATACTCTTACCCTAACTCGACCGACCATCAAACAAGACATAAGCACTACCATGTCTTTTATAAAAATCCGGGAATTTAACCCAAGTACTACAAATAACGGAAGCATACCCGTGGAATCCCACATCACTGTCGGTACGTCCGAGTAACTTACAACAAGACAGCCGGCCCTCCAACCGAGAGTCGCGGCAACGTAATAAAACATAATACTTGCACTCACAGGCTATCACCAGCACATATAGGCAAGTTCTCAATTAACCAAGCAAAAGTACTTATCCGGGCACAAATAGAATAAATTCTCATTTAACAAGCCAAAGTACTTATCCGGGCACAAATAGAATAAATTCTCATTTAACAAGCCAAAGTACTTATCCGGGCACAAATAGAATAAATTCTCATTTAACAAGCCAAAGTACTTATCCGGGCACAAATAGAATAAATTCTCATTTAACAAGCCAAAGTACTTATCCGGGCACAAATAGAATAAATTCTCATTTAACAAGCCAAAGTACTTATCAGGGCACAAATAGAATAAATTCTCATTTAACAAGCCAAAGTACTTATCCGGGCACAAATAGAATAAATTCTCATTTAACAAGCCAAAGTACTTATCCGGGCACAAATAGAATAAATTCTCATTTAACAAGCCAAAGTACTTATCCGGGCACAAATAGAATAAATTCTCATTTAACAAGCCAAAGTACTTCGTACGTACATTCTTTTCAAAGGACTATTTTCCAAATAAAACTTCCAAAATACTAACAACCATAGTATCAAGTCCTATCCACCTTTCAAGACAAGTCACAATACCTTTTTAGAAATACAATTACCGGCTTCTAAATCAAGTGACTTCTTTATTAAAAACCTTAAGCAATTGGTACCTTTAAACCAATTTGCCCTTGCCTAATACAAGTTATTCCTTTTATTACTTTACTAGAAAACCATTCTCTTAATCTTCCATAAAGCCGTTATAACCAACTTCCCATAAAGCCGTTATAACCCTTTATGGTTTAGACTAACACGTTCCTTTTATAACCAAGAGACTTCTACTTTTTGAAACCAAGTATTATATACTTTCAAATCAATTCTCTTAACTTTCAAAAATACAATTTGTCTCTTAACCATTTGAAAACAAGTGACTCCTTTTATTATTAAAACTCTAGGCAATTGATGCCGTAAAATCAAGTTGCCTTTCTATTAAAGTCAAGTCATTTATCTTTCCATAAGGCAAATATAACTAACTTCCCATAAAGCCGTTATATTCACTTTATACCTTAGCCATAAACAATTTCCTATCCAAGGGACTTATACGTTTAAAACGGAACAAGTATCACATACTATAAAACTCTTCAAGTCCCTTAACTTTAAAATCAACATAAGACATCCTTACTATTTTCAAAGAAGTGAGTTAATCTCCTAACCCACCGACTTGGCATTACATGGAAAATAGTAAAGAATGTCATAGTCTTGTACGTCTACCGTACTACATACGTGCAAGTAGTCATGCTCAAAAGATAGGAAAAGTTCTACATAGAGTAAATCACACAACTACCTCTTAACTTCTAAGAGTAGAAGGAAACATGAGATGATACCACAAGTATATTCCATACATAGAATCATGCCAAAGGAAGGAAGAGGTTCACATACCTCGCGACGATTGTCGACAAGTAGCAAAATGCTCCAAAGTACTTCAACCTTGATAGCTATTTCATCCTCCAAGTAGAATACGCTATACTAAGTACTTCAACCTATAATGGTCACAATACGCCCATTAACCTCTCAATTCAACGTAGAATATCCTAGGTGCTAAGTCACTAAATTCTACGGAAAATCGGACAGCACCTCCTTTGTTTCTACTTACTTTGCCACCTTTTTCAAGGTCGAATACAATAACCAAACAGCCCCAATTGGCTCACCACAATCTATAAGGTAGTACAATACAAATAAATAACCATACAGCCCCAATTGGCTCACCACAATATAGACGGTAGTCCAAAACAAATGAATAACAAACTACTAGTCCAAATTTCGGCCATAATGAATACAACAATACCAATTCTTATCCAATTTCCATTTCAATCCAAATTGGTAGCCTCACATGATATCAAGTCGCATTTGATTATAACAACCGTAATCTTCAAGTCAATTACTTGCGACGATTCTAACAACGATTAAATTGTAATCCAACTTAATCATGGCTTACATGTCATTTCGGATTTTTGGCTACAACAATCCATAATACTTATAAAACTTCAACACATATACTTCATGCTAGTAAAATGTAAGGCTAACAACAATTACATAATCTTGTAACACTTAAAGAGAACAAGATTATACCTCCACGAATTGTAATCCAATCTTCAAAACCGAAGTTGCTCCCTAGCAACCTAGAGCCTCTTCAAGACACCTCAATCCGCTCCTTGAGACCCTTAGAACAACCCCAACAATTTTCCTTCAAACTTCTAAACAAAACCTAGAAAGACAACTAGGTTTTTGCTTTGCGACTAATACGAAAACTCTCTTTTTCCGGGATTTTTCTATTGAGATACACTTACATAACACTCATGAACCTTGGTATAAAATGTGGAGCTTAAAGAACAAGCAACGAAAATTTCCCTTTCTTCTCCATGGTGAACCCGAGAGCACCATTAGTGAAGTCCTCAATTTTGTGAAATTTTTGCTAAGTGTTAAGTCCTCTCTTGCTACTAGTATTATATATAAGGACATGGAGGTTAAGATGCAACAAATGGGTGGTTTGGATGAGCTCAGCTAAAAAATCAAGACTAAGTGGGGCCATTGACTTAGTCAATTTTCTCATGCTACTACTTGCAAGACTAAATCATCCTACCAAAGGTCAAATGACCATTGTGCCCATGCTTCAATTCGTCCAAGACAACATAAGGGGGGGTGACACGTGTCGCCCTCCCATTCAAATCCTGATAATACGTTTTCCGACAATTCCATAATTCCGTTAAATTTTTTACAGTCTCAAATTTTAACACTTGCGAGTTCTTACGTACGTTCTTAACACATGTCCTGTAAATACGGGGTGTAACAAGGCGATTGCGGACCAAGGATGTGGCTTCCGTCAAAGTCTTATGGCGGAATGATAATAGGGAGGAGATGACTTGGGAAGCGGAGGAGGACATGTTGAGGAAGTATCCTCACTTATTCCATACACCTTCAGGTAATTCATTTTCCCTTACTTGTCAAGTTTTAATTGAAGTATTTTGCTTAAGTGCTATTATGTGGCCACGTGTGGCATTATTGGTATGTCGGGGTTGTAAAATGAGACTATGTCACTATTTATAAGTTGACTCCGAAAGAACATTCGGGGACGAATGTTTCTAAGGGGGGAAGAACGTAAGAACTCAGAATTGTTAAGATTTGAAACTAGTAAAAATTATCGGAATTATGGAATTGTCGGAAAATGAAATATTGCGACGAATGGGAAGGCGACACGTGTCACCACCCCCCCCCCCCATATTGGTCTTGTTCGATTTGGACATGGGTAAAAGGGTCATTTGACCATTAAATAAATGAGCAATTCTTGCTAAGTCTTGAAGCTTGACAATGTTGACTAAGTCCAAGGGCCACTTGGGCTAGATCCATGTGAAACTCATCCAAGCCACACAATTGTGCTAATTTTGACCCTTCCTAGTGCTATATATGTATACTAGTAGTGAGACAAGCTTCCACACTTAGAAAAAATTTCAAGAAAATTGGATGAACATATGGGAAGCTCTCGGGTTAGGGTTTGAGCAAGAAGAAAAAAAATTCGTTTGTTGTCCAATAACATTCATACTTTAAACCAAGGTTCATGAGGGCATTGTAAGGGTATCTCAATAGAAAAATCCCAGAAAAATATCGTTTTCGTATTAGTCGCAAGGTGAAAACCTAGTTGCTTTCATAGGTTTGGTTTGGAAGATTAAAGGAAAGTTGTTTGTGATCTTCTAAGGGTCTCAAGTGGCGGATTGAAGTGTCAAGGAGAGGCTCTAAGTTGCTAGGGAGCGACTTCGGATCTTGAAGTTGGATTAAGGCTCGTTGAGGTAACAATCTTGTTCTCTTAAAGTGTTATAAGATTTCATATTGTTGTAGCCTTACATTTTAACTAGCATGAAGTATATTGTGTTGAAGATTTATAAGTGATACGGATAGTTGAAGCCTAGAATCCGAAATTACATTCTAGCCATTTGAAGTTGAAATACAATTTGGTCGTTAATTAGAATCGTCGCATGTTACCTACTTGAAGATTGTAGTAGTTATAATCGATTGCGGCTTGATACCATGTTATACCTCAAGTTGCCGAATTGACCTTGTAGTTTGTACTAGTTTGATATCAATTGTGGGGCGAAATTTTACACGTCTTGTAGGAGTGTAATCCCCTATTGTTAACTACATTGTTGAGCCTTAAATGTGGCGTGTTTGGTTATTGAATACGGGCCTTGAAAAAGGTGGAAAAGTATGTAGAAACAAAGGAAGTGTTGTCCGATTTTCCGTAGAATTTAGTGACTTTTCACTTATAATATTCTACGTTTGAAGTAAGAAGTTAATAGACGTATTATGGTCATTATAGGCTGACATACTACGTGCGGTATTTTGGACTTAGCAAGTGGATTGACCCGAAGAGGCATGTGGAACTTTCCTAACTCTTGAGCATGAGTAGTTGTACCTATATAGTACGGTAGACGTACAAACTTTTGATATCCTTTACTTGTTTTAAGAATGTCCAAGTTGGTTGAGTTAGGAGATTAACTCACTTGATTAAAAGTATTAAGGATGTCTTAGTTTTCAAAGTGAAGGGACTTGAAGTGTTTTAAAAGTATACGATACTTGTTTTGTTTTAAAAGTATAAGTCCCTTAGATATAAGGAAGAATTTAATTGCCTAAAGTATAAAGTTAATATAACGACTTTATGGGAAGTTGGTTATAATAGCTTTATGAAAAGTTAAAAAGAGTGGTTTACTCTAATTAATGTAAGTAGTGATAAGTGACTCGAATTAATGAAAGGCAAATTGATTTGAAGGCATCAATTGCTTAAAGTTTTAAAAGAAAAGAAGTCATTTGATTTAGAAGCCTATAATTATATTTCTAAAAGGTATGGTGACTTATCTTGAAAAGTAGTTATGACTTGGTACTACGGTTATTAGTATCTCGGAAGTTTTATATGAAAAAGAGTCATTTTTAAAAGAGTAGAAGTGCGTAGTACTTTGGGTTAAATTCCCGGATTTTATAATGACATGTTAGTGCCTTAAGTAAACTAAATGAGAGTGTATATGAACAAGACTAATAAGAAGTTAGGGGATTTCTTAACTTGCTTATGTTATGTATGATAAGCCGGTAGTGCTTAGGTTATGTATGATAAGCCGGTAGTGCTTATGTTATGTATGATAGCCAGTTTGTGCTAGTGATATATTGTTCATTACGGGGTCATTCCCCGGGTTTGTGGCATTTGCATATTCCATGGATTTGCTACCCATGATGCGAGGAATACCTCATGCGAGTCCGTAGGGCTCATGCAGGTGAAATAGTCCTATGCGGGGCGGACCAGTCCTATGCGAGGAATACCTTATGCGGGTCCACACGACCTATGCAGGCGGATACAGTCTATGCGAGGAAGTTACCTCATGCGGGTCCATACGGCCTATGCGGGTGAAATAGTCCCAGGAGTAGGATTGCTTAATGATACTACGGGCGGATGACCCAACATTGATCATGAGCCTCCTACTTTTATGCAGTAAAATATATACTTGTTACTCTCATTGTTAGTAAGGCACAGTGTACTGTAATTTGATTATCATACATGTCTTCATCTTTATTTTAGACTTATGCTGTATTTACAGTATTTTCCAGTTTTATATACTTGGTACATCTGTTGTACTGACCCCCTTTCCCCGGGGGCTGTGTTCATGCCGCAGGTAGGGGTAAGCAGGTGGTGGATCCTCATTCTTAGGATCACTGATCAGGTGTCAGAAGCTCCATTTCTCCGGAGGCTTGTCTTTTGGTACGGTTTCCCCGATGTTGTAGATTTATGTACATTCAGGGGTATGGCGGGGCCCTATCACACCACAATTGTTATTCTTAGAGGTCTGTAGTCATATTTGTAGATTGGGTTTTAAAGAACAGAGTTGTACTGATGTATTTTGGTTTATGTACATTTTACAGAAGGTGGCCTTATCGGCTAGCCTGTTGATGTTTATTTTCTAAGTATGGATATGTGTTGTTTATGTTCCGCTGCTATTCTCTGATGTATACCTTACCTGAACGGGGTGCCCAGGTAGGGCATCAGTCGCGGCCCCGGGGATGGGTCGTGACAATTACAACCCAGAAAATCCCGAATCCTCAGTCATCGGCTCTGGGTTAGCTACCGCTCTGCCGTGGCCGCCGCCACTATGCTAGTCAATAACCTGATCTGCTCTCCGTAATCTCTATACTCAGCCCCTGGCTGCGGAACTGGAGGCTCAGGTATCGGAACCTCTGGAGCTACGGCCGCTCTCGGCTCCTCTAATATTGTCGGCGTGGCTGAACTCGCCGACCCGCCCACAACCTCAGGCATAGTCTGGGCCTGAGTCCTAGTAACCCTCTGCGTACCACTAGCAGCTCCTGCTGCTGCCTTGCCCTTCTGGGCCGTGGTTGTTGCTTAGTTTCCGAATTAGTAGCAGGTCAGGGTTGAGCACCAGAAGCCCAGTGGGCTGTTACAGGCGATTGAGATCCCGACTTAGATATGGGAGGTAATTAATATGGATTTGGTTACAGGGTAGCATCGTACTCAGAGGAAGTGCGACTCCCTGAGGGTCATAGTAAACAGGCTGACGAAACCAACCCATGTTCTTCCGGTCAGGACCACTTACTCGGCTGAGGATTATGCTAGATTATAGCAGAGAGATTGTGAGACTGCACGGGGTTCCTACATTTATGATGTCAGATGGATGAGCTCAGTTTGCGGATAACTTCTGGAGGTTTTCCAGAAGGGATTAGGGACACATGTGAGTCTCAGTATTGCATTTCATCCCAGACCGACGGATAGGCAGAGCGTACTATCCAGGCACTTGAGGATAGGTCGCGGGCCTTTGTTCTTGATTTCAGAGATAGCTGGAAGGATTATTATGCCTCTTGTTGAGTTACGTACGATAACAGATACCCTTCCAGTATTCTGATGGCCGGTATGAGGCTTGTTATGAAAGAAAGTGTAGATCGTCGGTCGGTTGGTTCGACGTAGGCAAGGTTCAGTTAATTGGCCCAGACTTGATTTCAGCAGGCCGTGGATAAAGCGAAACTTAACCAGAAAAGATTATTAATAAAGCTCAGAGCCAACAGAAGCTTTATGCAGATAACCGACGTCGACACTTGGAGTTAAGGTTGACGTTTTCGTATAAGTATTGTTATGTGGCCATGTATGGCAAGTGTGATTATGCTGGGTATAGTCAATGAACTATGCCAATATCCGTTTAGATGGGACTCCGAAAGAATATTCGGGGACGAATGTTTCTAAGAAGGGGAGAATGTTACACCCCGTAATTCCAGGACACATATATAAGAATGTACGTAAGGAACCAGGATGTTAAAAATTTGAACGAAAGGAAGAATTGTTTTCCGAAGGAAAAATCTTCCGAACCTCGGTAAAGAGAAGTGTTTGTTAAAGGGAATTGGGTTCTCGAGTTTGCTATTTGAGACATTTAGAATTTATCAGAACTACGGAAGTTTATTTACAGAGTTAGATACGTGTGGCCCACCCGAGAAATTTTACGTTTTTGTGGGGCCCACGAGGTTTCCGATATTTGGACCAATTATGGAAATTTTGGGAAACAAAACATTATGGACGAATGGGAGGGTGAAACATGTCACCCCCCCCCCCCACACACACTTGGGCTTGGACGAAATGGGCAAGAATGGGCCAAGTCTTGAAAGGCCAAGGCTTGACATTATTGACCAAGTCAATGAGCCCACATAGCTTGATATTTAAATGAATTCATCCAAGCCACACAAATGTTCTAATCTAGACCCTTGAATGTAGTATATATCTACACTTGTAGTGCAAGACTTTGTCATTTCAACACTTAGAGAAAATTTGAAAATCTTGTTATTGCTCTTTAATGAGCTCTCGGTCATGAGGCCTTATGGAGGAGAAAATTTTGCAGTTGTTGTTCATAATTCACAATACTTCAACCCAAGGTTCCTAAGGGTATTGTAAGGATATCTCAATAGAAAGATCTCAGAAAAACTATGTTTTCACGTTAGTCGTAAGGCGAAAACCTAAGGTGTTCTTCAACTTTGAAGTTGGAACTTGAAGAGGAGTTCTTCATAAGCTTCTTAGGGTTGCATGTCACGACCCGAACCCGGGCCCGTGACTGGTGCCTTACCCCGGGCACCCTAGTGATACAACATCAGAGAAAATCAGCGGAAATAAAACATGAACATTAAATAAGAGACAAGATAAATAAACAGGCCAACCAAAACAGTTGCCTTCATCATATATACATAAATACCCGAACAGTTATCCTTTTTACAAACCCTGCCCACAACAAGCTCTGCACTTAAGATTTATACAACAACTATGACGGACAGGGGCCCCGCCATACCCCAATGTACAAGGACCTCATGGACTCGGGTAACATACCAAAGATAAGCCTCAAGGAACGGAGCTTCCAAGACGCTGAAATGAGATCCTAAACGCGGATCGACGGTAGATGTACTTACTGCGGCATGAACGCAGCCCCAAGGAGGTCGATACAACAGTACTAAGTATGTGAAATCAGAAAAATCAGAATCAAATCATAATAGTCTATAAAAGCAGAGACAGTATGATAACCAAACTACGATATACATACATACGCTTATATCAATTCGTGGTCTCACGCCCACAACATCAATCCCGCGTGGTGTACCTTCCTCATCACGGCGATGCATGATATGATAACAACAAGATAGAAATCCAAATGGGAGCATACCCGCGCTACGCGTCGTGTCGGTATGTCCAAAGGAACAAATAAGACAACATTCCAAATGGAAGCATACGTGCGCTACGCGTCGTGTCGATGTCCACAGGAAACAATAAGACAACATTCCAAATGGAAGCATACCTGCGCTACGCATCGTGTCGAGATGTCCACAGGAAACAATAAGACAACAAGCGGTAATCAAAGTGGAAGCATGCGTGCGCCACGCGTCGTGTCGATATGTCCAAAGTGATTTAACAAAAGTAACACTATCAGCGAGAACGTGCGTGGAATTTCTCCGTCACTGCCGGCACGTCCAAGTAAGTTCTCAACAAGTCAACCGACCCTCCATCGAGAGACGCGGTAGTATAGAAACACAATCTTTGCACAACAAAGACTATCACAACAAGCATAGGCAAGTTTCACAACAACAAGCATAGGCAAGTTTCACATCAACAAGCATAGGCAAGTTTCACAACAACAAGCATAGGAAAGTTATACACAACTCCAAGTACTTTCATTTTATGCCAAAGTCCGGGTTTTAACCCTAAAGTACTACGTACGTTAAATTCCTTTTAAAGAGATCTAATCCTTTTATAAAAGTCACCCGATACCCGTAGTATAAAAATAGAGTGACTTATATCTTTTAAGTAAACCAAAGCAACTTCCATACTTTCCTTTTTAAAACCAAATTAAGGCAACACCATGCCTTCTTTCTTTTTCTTTTTTTTTTGACCAAAACACTTTTCTTTTTAAAGTCAAGTTACCACATTAAAACCAATGATAAAACCTTTCTTTTGTTTTCATAAGGTCGTTATAACCAACTTCCCATAAAGTTGTTATACACCTTATGTTTTAAACCATTTTAAGACAACACAATGCCTTTCTTTTTCCTAAAGTTCCAGTTTGCCTAATTTCAAATACACAAGTCTCTTTTTTGAAAAGTTCATAGTTCAATGTCTTAATCTCTTTTAAAACAATTGAGTAACATATGCCTTAGGCGAGTAGGTTATTCTTGTTCATAATCAATCTTATTAGCAGCCATGATCTAGAAATGTAATATCATTTTGTCTCATCTTAGCTTCTATGCAGATGGAGGTTTCTACTGGTTTTAATAATACTTAATTATTCAATACATTTCCCTTTATTAACGCTATGGTGGTTTGTCGATACACATTCGATTTAGAAATCAAGTAAAACATTATTCCTTCCAAAAACCAAGTACTCATTACTCACGAATGAGGTTTCACACAAACATCCATATTAAGTCAAGTCTCTTATCTTTTAAGAATAAGTCTCTTAACTTCTAAACCATTAAACCATTCTTTTTGTCTCTCTTAAGACGTTGCACCTAACTTCTCATAAAGCTGGTATAACTCTTATGTTTTCAAACCAAGTATACACTTCTTCCAAAAAGGTTTCCTAATCTTTTAGAATACTTCGAGGTTCTTTATTATCACACATCAAGTCGGTTATAAGTCAAATCAGTTATCTTTTTTTAAAAAGAAACCACAAAGCATTTCTCATTTACATAGAGCTGTTATAACCCTTTATGTTTAAAAGCAATCAAATACATTTAACACATGTACGTCTACCGTACTACATAGTTATACACATATCATGCTAGAACAGATAAGAAGAGGTTCACATACCTCGCGAGTATCGACTAATAGCAAAATGCTCCAAGTACCTCAAACCGTCTGCTACACTCTCAGTCAAGCAGATCACTCCACACGTAGTACTACAACCTATAGAGGCCACAAAGCGCCTATTAATCTTTAGATCTCAATGTAGAATATTCTACAGAAAATTCGTGACCTCCCCGCACAACAGCGTAAATCTCCTCTCTATCGAGGCGGCTACCAAGCCAACGGGGGTTAACACACGTCTAACCGACGCTGCAATTCTACTATACAATAATGCTACACAAGTCTCCATGTCTGAGTCCTATGTAATTACAATTCAGTTCTCTTCTTTAAATTCAGGCTTAAGTCGCAAGACATTGCCGTAAGTATTATTCAGGCTTAAGTCAAAAGACATTGCCGCACAATTATAATGTTCAGTTCTATATATAGTATACTTCAACTATATATTCCTACAACATGTAATTTCCAATTACAATAGAAGGTCAAGAGTGTTTACCTCGATAAGCCCAAAATTATCCGAGTTTATATGTCGATCCTGAGCAAGGTTTAGCTCCTACTCCGTGCGCTCCAATTCGATCCAAGAAACCCTTAGAAGTTCTACGCAACTTCTACTTATAACTTCAACTAACAATGAAGATTTCCTTAGGGTTTCGTTTAGTGGCTAAAGGAAGTATAATAGTATTTTCTGGGCTTTTGTATAAGTGTAACTTTGGGAATACTACAAGGTATTTGGGCCAAGGTATTTAGGCATTATAACACTACTAGGAGAGTATTTCTATACCACAAAAGGGGGGTATTTATACGAGACAACAAGGCTAGGGGGGGTACCCCTCGGCTAGGGCACCACAAAGGGGGAGGGGGGAGGCCATCGGCCAAGACTCTCAAAGGAGGGGGGGAGAGTTGGACGAACTCAACACTAAAGGGTGTTGGATTTTTAACACTTAGAAAAAGATTTTTGGATGAAGAAAGTTCATCACTTAGAGGGGTATTTATAGGTCAAGCAAAGGCCAACCAATGGCCAAGATCAAGCCAAGTGTTAGGCAAGTGTAGGGCTAGGATCAAGCCATGTGCACCTTATCCATCTACCACACCAACTTGCACAAATATCCTACCTAACCCAAAGCCACCCTTTTCGTCCCATTTTGCCGCCCCTTCCTTCCAATTAGAGGGTGACAAGTGTCGCCCTCTCGTTGGTCCAAAATGTTTCGTCTCTCGGAAAAATCCGTAAAAATAATTAATGACATAGCCGGAATTTTCCCTACGAAAGCTGTGGAAACGTTTCGTCGGAAAACGACTCTTTTCGGCACTTGTGTACAAATTTCGAAACTAGCTAACTTT
Organism: Przewalskia tangutica; assembly: GCA_029844215.1. Lineage (NCBI taxonomy): Eukaryota > Viridiplantae > Streptophyta > Magnoliopsida > Solanales > Solanaceae > Przewalskia > Przewalskia tangutica. The sequence continues at coordinate 77,299,265 of CM056727.1, forward strand.
AAGGCTCAAATTATAATACGTACGCGCTCACGTACATACTCTGGAAATACGGGGTATAACATTCTCCCCTCCTTAGAAACATTCGTCCCGAATGTTCCTTCTCAAGACGGATAACGATAAAGTTCCTCTTAACTTTAAACAAATTTCCAATGCCACACATGGCAACAAAGTAACACACGTTCTCTCCCTTCCTTACTCGTCGTGCCCTTCCCGAATACTTGAACTCTTCTCATATACGTACCACACTTCAGTCATCGCTTTAGTTCCAAAACTTTGGAGTCACTACCTCTATCTTGGTCATCCTACTAACCGCAATCTCCCTTAAGACCATTCCCGGCCTTCACGATCCGCTTCTGGTCGAACATAACCACGAACTCGTACGACGGTCATCTAAACTTGGGCCTAGCACCCTCATGACCCTACCACCTGGCGGGACCACCCAGAGCTGACCCCATCTCGAAACAGGCCGCGGGTTGGCCCTCAACATGGCCCGAACCCGACCCACGCGTCAAGCTCTTGTTCCCGATCCGAACAATCTTACCTATCTGGTCATGAAAGCTACCACTTCCATTTACCCTACCCAAGGAAATTTCCCACAATTTCCCCACGTATACTTATACATTCAGACAAAGGTTACCCGCAAGATCTTGTACTCAAGACGGCCTTACATCTAAGGTCCCAACTGTAATATATAAAGGTTTATCATTTTCTCACCCTCAAGCTTACCCTTCTCACAACCAGGTTCTACATCACGTTTTAGCACAAAGTTATCTGAACATAACACTAAACACATCATCACATCATCAATACATACAAAACTCTAGAGGGTTAAGGATATACCTGAAAATAGGCGGTTCAAAGGACCGCTAAAACTGGGAACTTCCGCCGCGACCTCTACCGTGGCCCGCCGGTGTATGAACATCCTGCCTAGATGTGGAAGGTGAAGAACATGGCCCGATCCGTGATGCGTGCTATCCTACCGCTACCCACAGTCGGACAGTTTCTCCCAAAATGGCCTGCTGCGCATGTAAAACAAACTCCGGACTAGCACGACACCACCGCTGTGGAGTCTACCACGGCCACAACGAGGTAGGGTGGCTTGGTGGTTAACACCCTGCTCTCCCGAAAATCAACCTCGAGCCCGACCGCTCTCACGAAAACTCTGGACGCTCAAGATTGTAGAGGACCACTCATCTTGGCGGAGGCGCATAACTAGTCTGCCGAGGCGATGCGCCTCGAAAATCACCAAAGGACCTGCGATTCTGGCCCTTTCTGCGACTTTGGTCATTCCGTCGATTTCTCCGCTCACCCCTAGTGCATAAGCTGCATGCGAGCAATGTCCATGCGGTGAAGAGCTACACCGAACAACTCTCGCTAGGTAATCATCGAGCCTGTAACATATCGGTGCACTCGATCCTCCATACTAGCTACTAATGCGGGACGTCAGGGCCAATGAGTCGAACTCACATTGTACTCGAACCGCACGCGGCTCGCGCAACACCAAAAATCTGTTCGCTCGAGCCCTCCTCGTGCGTGGAGGTAAGAAATGTGCAAGAAAGGCCTCGAGAACTCGTCCCATAAAGCTGGAAGTGCATGCTCTCCCGGGGCGGCTCGCGAATCAAACCACGATCATTGCGGTATCACGCAGCCGATGCGAACCTAGGACCACCGACTCGGTCTCCGATGCCTTGATCACTCTCATGATCCGCTGCAATTGCCGGATGAACTCCTGCGGATCATCCTCAGGCCTCGACCCATAAAACTCGGCGGGTTACACTTCAGAAAATCCGTAATCTCAAACCATGCGCTCGGGGTGAACTACGGGTGCTCGGGGTGGAGGCTGCTGCGTCGATCTATCCTCAAGTCCGCCACAACGGCCATTAACTGGGCCATCGCCGCGTAACCCATCTCCTGCGCGGCTGTAGGGTGGAGGCTCAGTCGTGGTCTCTGTGAGACCGCCACGCTCTACTCGTATCTTCCTCTCGCCTTGCCGCCACGGGCGGGTTGCCTTGCGCGGAGCATAACGGTAAAGGAAAGGAATACGTCGGAGGGTTCAACTCATCACACGACTCTAAGGCACGATCTCGTAATGAGAAGAATGGAAACCAATCCTAAATGTCCTATAGCCTCACGATTATCGATGTGGTGCCTGACACCGATAATCAAGACTTACTGACACGGTCGTAGACACTTTCCGAGGATTAATCGCTCGATACCACTTTTGTCACGACCGAACCGGGCGTGATCGTGCCTACCGGGCACCCTAGTGATACAACATCGAGAAAATCAGCGAAATAAAACATGAACATGAAATAAGAGACAAGATAAATAAACAGCCAACCAAAGCAGTTGCCTTCATCATATATACATAAATACCCGACAGTTATCCTTTTTACAAACCACCGCCTACATTACTGAGACACTTAAGATTTATACAACTATGACGGGACGGGGCCCCGCCATACCTGAATGTACAGGACCTACGGACTCGGGGTAACATACCAAAGATAAGCCTCAGAAGGAACGGAGCTTCCAAGACGTGAAATGAGATCCTAAACGCGGGGATCGACGGTAGATGTCTACTGCGGCATGACGCGGCCCCGGGAGAGGTCGATAACAGTACCAAGTATGTGAAATCGTAAAATATTATGCGAAATCATAATAGTCTATAAAAGCGAGACAGTATGATAACCAAACTACGACATACACATATGATTATATCAATTCGGTCTCACGCCACAACATCAATCTCGCGGTGAGTACGCCGCCTGGCGATGCATGATATGATAACAACAAGATAGAAATCCAAATGGGAGCATACGTGCGCTACGATCGTGTCGGTATGTCCAAAGGAACAAATAAGACAACATTCCAAATGGAAGCATACGTGCGCTACGATCGTGTCGGTATGTCCACAGGAAACAATAAGACAAAGATTCCAAATGGAAGCATACGTGCGCTACGATCGTGTCGATATGTCCACGAAACAATAAGACAACAAGGCGGTAATCAAAGTGGAAGCATACCCGTGCGCTACGCATCGTGTCAGTATGTCCAAAGTGATTTAACAAAAGTAACACTATCAACAGGAACGTACCCGTGGAATTTCTCCGTCACTGCCGGCACGTCCATCGAGAGACGCGGTAGTATAGAAACACAATCTTTGCACAACAAAGGCTATCACAACAAGCATAGGCAAGTTTCACAACAACAAGCATAGGCAAGTTTCACATCAACAAGCATAGGCAAGTTTCACAACAACAAGCATAGGCAAGTTATACACAACTCCAAGTACTTTCATTTTATGCCAAAGTCCGGGTTTTAACCCTAAAGTACTACGTACGTTAAATTCCTTTTAAAGAGATCTAATCCTTTTATAAAAGTCACCCGATACCCGTAGTATAAAAATAGAGTGACTTATATCTTTTAAGTAAACCAAAACAACTTCCATACTTTCCTTTTTAAAACCAAATTAAGGCAACACCATGCCTTCTTTCTTTTTTGGCCAAACACTTTTCTTTTTAAAGTCAAGTTACCACATTAAAACCAATGATAAAACCTTTCTTTTGTTTTCATAAGGTCGTTATAACCAACTTCCCATAAAGTTGTTATACACCTTATGTTTTAAACCATTTTAAGACAACACAATGCCTTTCTTTTTCCTAAAGTTCCAGTTTGCCTAATTTCAAATACACAAGTCTCTTTTTTGAAAAGTTCATAGTTCAATGTCTTAATCTCTTTTAAAACAATTGAGTAACATATGCCTTAGGCGAGTAGGTTATTCTTGTTCATAATCAATCTTATTAGCAGCCATGATCTAGAAATGTAATATCATTTTGTCTCATCTTAGCTTCTATGCAGATGGAGGTTTCTACTGGTTTTAATAATACTTAATTATTCAATACATTTCCCTTTATTAACGCTGCAGTGGTTTGTCGATACACATTCTGATTTCCGAAATCAGTAAAACATTATTCCTTCCAAAAACCAAGTACTCATTACTCACGAATGAGGTTTCACACAAACATCCATATTAAGTCAAGTCTCTTATCTTTTAAGAATAAGTCTCTTAACTTCTAAACCATTAAACCATTCTTTTTGTCTCTCTTAAGACGTTGCACCTAACTTCTCATAAAGCTGGTATAACTCTTATGTTTTCAAACCAAGTATACACTTCTTCCAAAAAGGTTTCCTAATCTTTTAGAATACTTCGAGGTTCTTTATTATCACACATCAAGTCGGTTATAAGTCAAATCAATTATCTTTTTTTTAAAAAGAAACCACAAAGCATTTCTCATTTACATAGAGCTGTTATAACCCTTTATGTTTAAAAGCAATCAAATACATTTAACACATGTACGTCTTCCGTACTACATAGTTATACACATATCATGCTAGAACAGATAAGAAGAGGTTCACATACCTCGCGACGAGTATCGACTAATAGCAAAATGCTCCAAGTACCTCAAACCGTCTGCTACACTCTCAGTCAAGCAGATCACTCCACACGTAGTACTACAACCTATAGAGGCCACAAAGCGCCTATTAATCTTTAGATCTCAATGTAGAATATTCTACAGAAAATTCGGCAGCACCTCCCCCCCCCCCCGCAACAGCGTAAATCTCCTCCTCTATCGAGGCCGGCTACCAAGCCAACCAGGGGGGGGGGGGGGGTTAACACGTCTAACCGGACGCGTACAATTCTACTATACAGTAATGCTACACAAGTCTACTGTAATACAGTCCTATGTAATTACAGTTCAGTTCTCTTCTTTAAATTCAGGCTTAAGTCGCAAGACATTGCCGTAAGTATTATTCAGGCTTAAGTCAAAAGACATTGCCGCACAATTATAATGTTCAGTTCTATATATAGTATACTTCAACTATATATTCCTACAACATGTAATTTCCAATTACAATAGAAGGTCAAGAGTGTTTACCTCGATAAGCCCAAAATTATCCGAGTTTATATGTCGATCCTGAGCAAGGTTTAGCTCCTACTCCGTGCGCTCCAATTCGATCCAAGAAACCCTTAGAAGTTCTACGCAACTTCTACTTATAACTTCAACTAACAATGAAGATTTCCTTAGGGTTTCGTTTAGTGGCTAAAGGAAGTATAATAGTATTTTCTGGGCTTTTGTATAAGTGTAACTTTGGGAATACTACAAGGTATTTGGGCCAAGGTATTTGGGCATTATAACACTACTAGGAGAGTATTTCTGTAACGACCCGTTCCGGGGCCCGTTACTGGTGCCTTATACCGGGCACCCTAGTGATACAATCATCAGAGAAAACCAGCGGAAAATAAAACTTTAAACAAGAAACAAGATATATGAACATAAAACAGGCCAACCCAACGGTTACCTTCCAATAACATAAATAAATACAACTCTTTCAAAACGAACAGTTTAATCCTTTTTACAACCCTGCCCACAACAGTACTACAGACCTCTAAGATTTACAACAACTATGACGGGACAGGGCCGCCATACCCACGAATGTACAAGAACTACAACTCAGTGGAACACATACCAAAAGATAAGCCTCGAGAAACGGAGCTTCCTAAAATTTGAACGAGATCCTAAGAGCGAGGATCCACGGCCGATGTACCTCTACTGCGGCATGAACGCAGCGGCCAAGGAGGTCGACAACAGTACCAAGTATGTGAAATCGTAAAAGATCAGAATGAAATCATACTAGTCTATATAAAGCAGGAGACATGTATGATAACCAAACTACGATTCACAACATAAGCGATCATGTCGATCAGGGACTCACGCCTCAGTCATCACTCAAATATAACTATGGGTCTCACGCCCAACATCAATCATGTTCGCGTCATGGCGCGTGCCGGAATTCTGCGCCGGTGTAGACATGTCCATGATGCAACAATAATACCAATGCCCGGCCACGCGTGACCGGAATTCTACCTCGGTGTGAACGCGTCCATGTGACATCAACAATAATATCGGTGATCAACCACGCCGCATGGCGCATGCCGGAATTCTACCTCGGTGTAGACATGTCCATGTAACCACAATAACAATATATCGGGTAATCAACCCGACCGCGTGGCGCGTGCCGGAATCTTTGCGACGGTGTAGACATATCCATGTTACATCAACACCAAGCCAGTAATCAAAATGGAAACATACCCGTGGAATTCTCATCACCGCCAAAGACGCGTCAAGTAAGTTCTCGACAAGTCGACCGCCTCTATCGAGACGCGGTAATACGTAAATACCACACTTGCACAACAAAGGCTATCATCACAAGCATAGGCAAGTTTCACAACAACAAGCATAGGCAAGTTTCACAACAACAAGCATAGGCAAGTTTCACAACAACAAGCATAGGCAAGTTTCACACAACTCAAAGTACTTTCATTTTATGCCAAAGTCGGGTTTTAACCCCAAAGTACTACATACGTTAAGTTCTTTTAAAGAGATCCATTACTTTTATAAAAGTCACCCTATACCCGTAGTATTAGAATGACCAACCCACATTCCTTTTCAAAATCAAGTAACAACATTCTTTTCCTAAGTTCCGGTTGCCTAGTTTCAATTACTCAAGCTTCTCATTTTGGATGATTTCATAGTTCCCAAACTTAATCACTTGATTCCTTTTAGAACAATTGAGTAACATATGTCATATATGTGAGTAGTTTATTCTTGTTTATAACGATCTTATTACAGACCATGATCTAGAAAATGTAATATCATTTTGTCTCATCTTAGCTTCATGCGGATGGAGGTTTCACGGTTTTAATACAACACATCATTATTCAATACATTTTCCTTTATTAACGCTGCGGTGGTGCTGTCGATACACATTCGATTTCGAAATCGGTAAAATATTATCCCTTTAAAACCAAGTACTCATTACTCACGAATGAGGTTTCACACAACATCCACATTAAAACAAATAAGTTAAGTCTCTTATCTTATAAGATCAAGTCTCTTAACTTCTAACATCAAGAAACCATTTTCACTACATAAGGTCGTTATAACTAACTTCCCATAAAGCTATTATAACACCTATGTTTTAAACCAACCAAATCACTTAGCACGTATGCGTCTGCGTACTACATAGTTCACAACAATCATGCTAGAAAAGATAGGAAGAGGTTCACATACCTCGCGACGATTTATCGACAATAAGCAAAATGCTCCAAGTACTACAACCTTGCTAGCCCTTTCCACTCCTCGAGTAGAATACGCTACTCTTAGTACTTTCACCTATAAAGGTCACACACGTCTATTAACCCCAAAACACAAGTTTCTATCTTTCTATAGAAAATTGTAAAGACCTCACATGGCAGCGTAAATCTCCTCTCTATCGAGGGCTACCAAGCCAACTGGAAGTCTACACGTCTAACCGTACGTGTAAAATTCTACTAATTAATACTACACAAGTCTACTGCAATACAGTACTATGTAAATACAGTTCAGTTCAGTTCTTTATTCTTCAGGCTTAAGTCAAAAGACATTGCCGAATACTAAGTATAGTTCCATATATAGTATACTTCAACTATATATTCTAACAAACATGTAATTTCCAATAAAAATAGAGGGACAAGATAATTACCTCGATAAGCCCAAAATTATCCAAGTTATAATGTCGATCCCGAGCAAGGTTTAGCTCTACTCCGTGCGCTCCAACAACCCTTAGAAGTTCTAACCAACTTACTCAAATACTTCAACCAACTATGAAGATTTCCTTGGGGTTTCGGTTTGAGACTAAAAGGACAAAAGGTAGTATTTCCTGCTCTACGTATAGAGGTATCTTTGGAATACTACAAGGTACAAGGCTAAGGTATTTTGGGCATTATAACAATACTAGGAGAAGTATTTCAATACCACGAGGAGGGTATTATACGAAAACAACTAGGCTAGGGGGTACCCACGGCTAGCACCACAAAGGGGAGGAACCCTCGGCCAAAGGCCACGAAAGGGGAGGGGAGGCTCTCGGCTAAGAGCTCACAAAGGGGGAGGAGAGGGTTTCAAGACTTGGAAGTTTTTGGAATGGATGAAGTCTTCACACTTAGGGGGGTATTTATAGCAAAACCAAAGGCCAACCAAGGGCCAAGATCCTTCCAAGTGTATAGCAAGTGTAAGGGCAAGATTAAGCCAAGTGCACCCTAACCCCTACTCCACAAAACATGCCACAAAACAATGCACCAAACAAGGCCAAAACAAGGCACAAAACAAGGGAGGAAGACGTCCCCCCCTTGCCTACCCAAACCGCCACTTGAGGGTGACAAGTGTCACCCTCTCGTTGGCCCAAAGATGTTCCGTCGCTCGGAAAAATCCGCAAAAATACAAAACGACATAGTCGGAATTTTCCCCTCGCAAGTTATGCAAAACGTTTCGTCGAAAAACGACTCTAATCGGGTGTTGTGCACAAAGGTAAATTCGGCCAAGGTGCCATGGGGTGACACGTGTCGCCCCGATTCGCCTGTAATATTTCGTCTTCCAAAATATCCAAAATACCGAAATCTCAAAACAAAGCGGGCCCACAAAATCAGTAAATTTCTCCCGTGGGCCCCACGTGACCATTCAGAAAATAAAATCTCAAAATTCTAATATAATTTAAGAAGCCCATATACCAAATGGGAATCCAATTCTCATTAACGAACCTTTTCTTCACAAATTACCGGAAACTTTTCCGTCGAAAACTCACATCTTTCTTTCTTTTCAAAATTTCTGCCGTACTCTCGTACATACGTCCTCACATACATACCCTGCAACTACGGGGTATAACAATTTCTATACCACAAAAGGGGGGTATTTATACGAGACAACAAGGCTAGGGGTACCCTGGCTAGTGGCACCACATGAAGGGGAGGAGGCCGCCGGCAAGACTCTCAAAGGAGGGGAGAGTTGGACGAACACAACACTAAAGGGGGAGGGATTTTTAACACTTAGAAAAAGATTTTTGGATGAAGAAAGTTCATCACTTAGAGGGGTATTTATAGGTCAAGCAAAGGCCAACCAATGGCCAAGATCAAGCCAAGTGTTAGGCAAGTGTAGGGCTAGGATCAAGCCATGTGCACCTTATCCATCTACCACACCAACTTGCACAAATATCCTACCTAACCCAAAGCCACCCTTTTCGTCCCATTTTGCCGCCCGCCTCCAATTAGAGGGTGACAAGTGTCGCCCTCTCGTTGGTCCAAAATGTTTCGTCTCTCGGAAAAATCCGTAAAAATAATTAATGACATAGCCGGAATTTTCCCTACGAAAGCTGTGGAAACGTTTCGTCGGAAAACGACTCTTTTCGGCACTTGTGTACAAATTTCGAAACTAGCTAACTTTAAGGCTCAAATTATAATACGTACACGCTCACGTACATACTCTGGAAATACGGGGTATAACATTGCAAATAGCGGATTGGAACGTCAAGATGAGGAGTTAAGGTTGCTAAGGATCTACTTTGAAGCTTGGATTGGATTTGGCCTTATTGAGGTATAAATCTTCGTCTTACTATTGTGATTGAAGATTTCGTGTTATGATAAGTTAGAAATTGTCACGACCCGTTCCGGGGCCTGTGACTGGTGCCCTACCCGGGCACCCAAGTAGTCATACATCAGAGAAATCAGCGGAATATAAAAACACAAGTCATGAAACAATTGTAAATGAGACACAGTTTCTGAGAAAAGGGTGTCTTTCGGCATATATATATAAACAAAGTTTGGCAGTTACATCCCAACTGTACAACATGACTACAGACCTCTAGGAATGTAAACAACTATGGCGGGGCGGGGCCGCCATACCTGAATGTGCAAAACTATCTCTGACAACAGGGAGATCATACCCAAAGTAGAGCCTCGGAGAAGATGGAGCTCACGACACCAAAGCAAAGATCCTAAGGATGTGGATCTAGCACTGCTTGCCACCTGCGGCATTTAACGCGGCCCAAGAAGGTCTGCATAACCGGTACTAAATATGTGAAAGCGTAAAAATCAAGTAAAATCAAAGTATTTAAAACCATTTGCAAATATAACGGTTTAATCGCACGTTGTGCCAACATAAACAAGAGCAAAATAGATATAACGTGCGGTCTTTCCTAGGCGCGAATGATCGAAGCAAGGCCAATCGCCCGTAGTATCATTATCGTGCCTAGTCCCGACTTCCGCGATCGCATGTAGTCGCATGAGACCGCATGAGGTATTCTCGCGACGGGTAGCTAACCCGGTACCTCCCGGACTCCGCTGATCCGCATAGTCTCATAGACCGCGTAGTCACATTGACCGCATAGGGCATCCCCGCGTCGGGATAAAACACCGGAATGATCAATCCTCGAACTCCGCGACTCCGCATAGTCACATAGATCGCATAGGCGTATAGACCGCATCAAGGGTGGCAAGCCCTCGGTATAACAAGTCGAGGATAGGTGATATAATATGATAATGACTTGCCGTTTAGCAACGTAAGCACAACAAGAATGACCCCCTTTCACAACATCACAAGACACTAACACACGTAGCATCATAATATGTCTACTTTTCAAACAATCTTACTACACCTTACAGAAATCAATACAAGGTTTTTATAAACAAATAAGTAAATAGTTCCTTTTATCTTTCTTAAGTTGTTATACCTAACTTCCCATAAAGCTAGTATAACTCTTAAGCTTTTTGTTTAAAAACCAAATATTTCTCTTCTGTTAAAAATGATTCAGTATTCTTTTGAAATGCTTCAAGATTCTTATTATTCAGGCTTAAGTCAAAAGACATTGCCGTAAGTATTATTCAGGCTTAAGTCAAAAGACATTGCCGTAATTATTATTCGGTTAACACACGTACGTCTACCGTACTATATATATTTAAAATATCATGCTCAAGAGTATAGGAAGAATCACATACCTTCTCGGCGAAATCCACCTGCCAAGTCAAATATGCCGCGCGCAGAGTATCAGCCTATAATAGTCAAAGACATCTATCAATGTCTAGACTACTCTGTTGGACATTCTAAACAGAGGGTTCGCTATTCTACGGAAAATCGGGCAGCACTTCCCTACCCGGTAAGCTACTCAAGTCTAATGTGAAAACAGTCCTATGTAAGTATAGTTCAATTATTCTTCTTTTATAACCTTCTACTGTGATAACAGTTCAATTCTATTCATTAATATTCTTTCATATCTTATACTCAAGTCTTAACTATTCTTATATGTAATATCCAATTACAATAGAAGGACAAAAGTATTTATCTCGATAAGCCCAAAATTATCCAAGTTAAATGTCGCTCCTGAGCAAGGTTTAGCTCCTAATTTGTACGCTCCGATAGCTCCAAGAACCCTTAGAAGTTCCCAACAACTTCTACTAAAATACTATAAGGGAATTGGGCTACGGTATTTGGAAGACAACTATCTACCAAGGGGGGGGGGGGGTGTTTCGGCTAGGGCTAGAGGGGGAAGAGGGTTGTTTCGGATAAGCTTCACTCAAGGGGGAGGGGGAAAGCTTTGGACGAAAAGCTTATAAGAGAGGGGAGGGATTTTCAAGACTTGGAGAATGGATTTGTGGATGAAGAAAACCTTCAAGTTAGAGGGGTATTTATAGGCCAACCAATGGCCAAGATGAAGCCAAGTGCTATGCAAGTGTAGGGTGAGGATTTAGGCAAGTGTCCTTATCCATCTACTACACAAAAATATCCTACCAACTCCTTGACAAAACAAGCCACCTTTCGTCCCCTTTACCGCCCAAACATCCTCCAATTAGAGGGTGACAAGTGTCGCCCTCTCGTTGGTCCAAAATGTTTTGTCTCTCGGAAAAATCCGCAAAAATAATAAATGACATAGCCAGAATTTTCCCTTCGCAAGTTTTGTAAAACGTTTCGTCGGAAAACGATTCTTTTAGTGAGTTGTGCACAAGTTTTCGTCCATAGTGCCTAACTTTAAGACTAAACTTTTGTACGTACGCCCTTACGTACATACTCTGGAAATACGGGGTATAACATTCTCCCCTCCTTAGAAACATTCGTCCCGAATGTTCCTGTCACGACCCGAACCCGGGCCCGTGACTGGTGCCTTACCCCGGGCACCCAAGTAGACATACATCAGAGTAATCAGCGGAATATAAAACGATACAAGACATATTATGAAACATGAAACAATCATCTGAGAAAAACTTGCCTTTCGGCATATATAAAAATGACAACAACTTTTTCAACATGAACAGTTTAATCCTTTTTACAAACCCTGCCCACAACAGTACTACAGACCTCTAAGAATGATACGACAACAATGGCGGGACAGGGCCCCGCCAAACCCCTGAATGTAAACACTTACGGCGGCGGACTATACCATGATAAGCCTCGGAGAAGCGGAGCTTCCCAAGCTGGCTGTGACCACGAGAGCTAGGATCAACGACTGGTGTACCTCACCCTGCGGCATGAACGCGGCCCGAAGGAGGTCGATCTGGCCAGTGCGAATATGTGGCGAAAATACATCGTCAGAAATGAAATCATAGCAGTCATATAAAGCGGGAGACATGTATGATAACCAAACTACGATTCTGACAAAGCGATCGTATCGAGTTAGGGACTCACGCCCTTAAGTCATCACTCAAGTATAACAATGGGTCTCGGGCCCACAACATCAATCATGCGTGGAATACCTTCCCATGCCGTGATCCTATGATATAAAAGCACCAAGGAACACATGAACACGGTCCGCTGTGTCATAATAAAGCTATGCGGGGTAAATGCGAAGGCATAGCCGGCTACTAAAAACCCACGGTACCAACAAGGTCATGAAGCGTATCATAAGATCTGTCTAGGCCGTCACATGATCAAAGGCGGCCACTTGCCCGCGATATCGATGTCGCGTCTAACCACGGAACTCCGCAGACTCCGCGTAGGCCAATCTCATCGGCCGCGTGAGGTATTCCCGCGTCGAGGTAGCTACTCCCGGCGTCGTCACGGACTTAAGTCGCGTAGCGCCAAGGATCGCATGCCCGTAAAGGACGCGCTAACACGGAACTCGTAGCTCGCGTAGGCCCCGGGACCGCATGAGGTATTCTCGAATCATGGTCCTGCATCGCTGAGTCTACCCGCGTCGGAGAAGCGGCTTAACCCGGAATCATCTCAAGAGGCGAATGCCACAATACTATCATAACGATAGTTAATAAGCACAATCAAGGGAAACCCCTTTACACAAACATCACAAGATACTAACACACGTAGCATCCTAACACGTTTACTTATCAAAGCAACAAAAAAGTATTACAAGGCTATCACAAACCCATACAATCAAGTTGTTCATACAAGGTACTTCCTACTAGATGATCAACAAGATCGGGTTTTTATCCCCAAAGTACTTCATACATTAACTCTTTAAAAGATACGTTACTTTCACAAAAGTCACACAATACCCGTAGTATATGAAAATAGAGTGATTATCTTTTTAAAGAAAATCAATTACTTCTCTTTGTAAAATCAAGTAGCAACATTCTTTTCCAATGTTCAAGTTTGCCTAATTTCCAATGTTCAAGTTTCTCATTTTTTTTAGAAAGGTTTCGTAGTTCATAGTCTTATTCATTTAAGAATATAATTCTCCTTTAAACAATCTGAGAAACCTAAGCCTTATATGTGAGTAGGATATTCTTGTTTATTACAATCTTATTACGTGACCATGATCTAGGAAATATCATTTTGTCTCATCTTAGCTTATGCGGATGGAAGCCTTCGGTTTTAATAATACTTAATTTAGTCAAAACATTTCCTTTTATTAATTTGCGATGGTTTTAGATACACATTCGATTTAGAAATCAGTAAAACATTCTTAACCGTTATACCTAACTTCCCATAAAGCTAGTATAACTCTTAAGTTTTTCAAAAACCAAGTATATTACTTCTTCTTTCAAAATGATTCAAAAATCTTTTGAAATACTTCAAGTTCTTTATTAACACATAACAAGCCAGTTATAGTTCAAATCAGTTACCTTTTAAAGACCACAAGTATTTTCTTACCAACGTAAAGTTATAACCAACTTCCCATAAAGCCGTTATAACACTTTATGTTTTAAATCAACCAAATCGTTTAGCACGTATGCGTCTGGTACTACATAGTTCACACATATCATGCTAGAAGAGATAGGAAGAGGTTCACATACCTCGCGACGAGTATCGACTAATAGCAAAACGCTCAAGTACTTCAAACGTCGGCTACTCCTTAAGCCAAGTAGATCGCGCCACACGTAGTACTTGAACCTATAAGGCCACGGCGCTTATTAACATTCAGATCTCGTAGAACATTCTAGAAAATTCGGCAACCTCCCCATGGCAGCGTAAATCTCCTCTCTAACGAGGCTGCCCAAGCCAACCGAGGGGTTATACATCTAACCCTACGGGTACAATTCTACTTCACGGTACTACTACACAAGTCTCTTGTCTGACCTATGTAATTCTGATTCGATTCTTCTTTCAATTGGGCTTAAGTCGCAAGACATTCAGTAAGTATTATTCGGGCTTAAGTCAAAAGACATTGCGATACTACGTTGAGTTCTATATATAGTATACTTCAACTATATATTCTAACAATATGTAATTTCCAATTACAATAGAGGACAAGATATTTACCTCGGTAAGCCCATAATTATCCTAGCTTAAAGTCGATCTGGGCAATCGTTTAGCTCAACTCAGCGCTCGACCGGCTCTAAACCACCCTTAGAAGTTCTAACCAACTACACAATACTCCAACGGACTATGGAGATTTCCGAGGGTTTCGGTTTTGAGACTGACGGAAGTATAATCGTATGTTATGGGCTTGTCGTATAGGGATAACCTTAGAATACAACAAGGTCTAAGGCTAAGCTCATTTGGGCATTATAACCAGACTTTTGAGTATTTCTACCAGAGGGTATTATATGAAAACAAACTAGGCTAGGGGTACCCACGGCCACCACAGGAGGGGGTGGCTACCGCCTACCCACTAGGGGAAACTCTCGACGAGGGCTCGCGAAAAGGGAGAAAGCTCTCAAGACTTAGGCATTTTGGATGAAGAAGTCTTGACCTTAGAGGGTATTTATAGCACAAGCCAAGGCCAACCAATGGCCAAGATCTAGCCAAGTGCCTAGCAAGTGTAGGGCGAGATTCACCCGTGTGTCCTTAACCAACTAACACACAAAATATCCTACCAACTCCTCTTCATTCGTCCAAGCCGAGTCCTCACGTCCGCCAATGGGAGGGTGCCAAGTGGCGCCCTCTCGTTGGTCCAACACGTTTCGTCTCTCGGAAAAATCCGCAAAAATTAAAAATGACATAGCCGGAAATTCCCCTACGAAAGCTGTGAAAACGTTTCGTCGAAAATCGACTCTAAGCGGGTGTTGTGGACAATTAAAATTCGCCAAGCACTTTAAGGCACAAACTTTTCTACGTCGTCGCGTACATACTGCGGAAATAGGGTATAACATTCTCCTCGCTAGAAACATTCGTCCGACTGGTCCTTCTAAGTCTCAACACACACGCGCGCCAGGATAGTCTTCACTACTATACGTACGAGAACAACCCTGCCATACATGGCCACAGAAACAACTGCGCAAAATCCTTATATCCAAGTCCACGAGGAAACACCTCTAACATCACCACAACCACCTCTCTCGAGTGCTAAAATATACTTCGCCCGTACGCCTCTTTACAAAAGAAATGATCACACCTATGCTCGCCATACATGCTCACTTCTCTCTTTACTCGTCGTAGATACCACTTTGTCACTTTGCTCGAGGCATTAACCTTCTCGAGCGACCCAACAAATGGCACCACTTTTGTCCCTTTGTCGCGAGCCTTGCTCGACGACCCAACAAATGGTACCGGTGCTGCGATCCACGAGGATGTCGTATACTCGAACTCTTTCCACATTTAAATCGCTTGATTCCCAAAACTTCGGGGCTACTATCTCTAACGTGGTCATCATTAAGTGGGAACACTCTGGATGGATCTCGATACTTTTCCGATCATAACAATACGAAAGACCGGACGTCTGACCTCACAAGTCGGACGGCAAAAGCTAACATATAAGCAACTGGCCTATTCTTCACATGAACTCAAAAGGGCCCAGTAACTCGGGCTAAGTTCCTCTGTATTCCAAACTCGTCACTGACCGGGGTGGTACCTTGAAGACCGGCCGTCGGCACGAACTCTGGCGTCGTCGCCGATTATCCGCACAAATCCTCCGAGTCGGAACTTCTTCTAGACAAGCCGCGTATCGCGATCTGCTGGAACAAGCTGAACGACTAAGCGAACCTTGCCAACATCGAACCAATCGGCCAGGCAATTTACACTTCCGCCCTACAAGGCTTCACTGGCGATATCCGAACACTAAAATGGTAGCTTAAACACTACCTCCACGGAGACAACAATCCCCAACTATCCACGAAATCGAACAACGGCGAGGCGAATGCGGTCTGAGACTGCTTTGAGTTCTTAACACATGCTTGGCAAAACTTCCGAAACAAAAACAGTAGTAACACAGGCTCCACTATGCGCCATAAGGTGAAGGTAGGAACCGTGCGACCTTACAACCTTTACGATAAAACAACACGGTAGAGTAGCGGTCGGCCAGAAGGACACGATGGGCTGCCCCATCGGCCGACCATTGGTCGAACGCACGTAACTGCGTCTGACGGTTAACTAAACTTGGGCCTAACACCTCGTGACCTACCACAAGGCGGGACCACCATGACCCCACCACCAAGCAGTCGCGGGTTGACCCGCATCATGGCCTCAATCCGACCGTCGGCGAAACCTGACACTAGTTCCCGAAGGAAAACTCTCACTAATCACGTTACGAAAACCTGGCGGTCTTGTGGCTCAACTACCTCTTTCATTTCACACTACTCGAGGACTTATCCTGGCGTAGCTCACGTGCACTATGCACTCCTATCGAGGATCAAACATAACACTACACCTTTACTCGAGATGGCCTTACCTCTAAGGTCTTTACGTAAAACATTCTAAGGCTCACTTATCTATCCCCAAATCTTACTCGGTTAACTAACCAAGATTTCTAACCACAACTAACACCTTGCTATCGAGAACATAACACTTAAGGTATACTCACCTTATCACATAAACAAAACTACAGAGGGTTAAACATATATCTATATCTCTTTGCTTCACTCCTCTTAGTCGTTCTAATCAAACACCTTGCAGTGCCATAGTGAGGAGATGACAAACTACCCACCGATCACGAAGGCTAAGTCCTCCTGAGGACACTCTTCGACACAAGACCACGGCGGTCATAGGTACAACAAGTACCAACCTAAAAGATGACATTCCGGGATGGCGCGCGCATGTGAACACCGAGAAAAACTAAATCCGGATGTTTGGAACTCGTGTATCGTGAGCGGAAGCTCGAGCTCGACCAACTCCGCGTACCGAGCGTCCACGAAATTCGTGGAGGACCTCGCTGACCGTGGATGTGCATAATCTAATCTCTTTGGTGAGGCGAATCGCCTCAAAAGTTACTAAAGGACCTTTGCTCACGGCCTCTTACGGTGTCCTTCGTTAACATCGATCTCTACGTCTCGGCTGCTGCGCATAAGCGTGCATACGAGCCATGCTCGAGCCTGGCGAAGAATTACTCTTGCAAAACCCTCTTTTAGATAGTCCTCAAGACTCGCGGTGCATCGGTATACTCTCTGGTAGCCAAATCTATAGCTAGTAACAGGGTCGCCTCTTTGCAATCTAAATTCTCTGTTCCCGGTCGTGGGCGAAGGTTCAAATATCATGGTCGCGATGAAGCTGCTGCCGCAGTGCTAAACTCTGTTGGGGCTAGTGGCGTCGCGAGAACTCCCGAATGAAGCACCACCCAAGGTGATAATTGGGCTGTGCCCGCGTAACCCTCTGTACTCTGCAGACTCCTCGGCCGCCTTGCCCTCACAGGCGGGTTGCCTACGCGGAGGCATAACGATAAGGAAAGAATTTCGTCGGAGGGTCCAACTTACAACACGACTCTAAGGCACGATCTCGAGTGAGAAGAATGAAACCAATCCTAAATATCCTATAGCCTCACGATTATTGGTGTGGTGCACAACACACGATAATCGAACTCTTGGATCTGATGCAGACAACTTTCAGAGGATTAAGCGCTCTGATACCACTTTTGTCACGACCGAACCGGGCGTGGTCGTGCCTTACCGGGCACCCAGTAGACATACATCGAGTAATCAGCGGAATATAAAACGATACAAGACATATTATGAAACATGAAACAATCATCTGAGAAAAACTTGCCTTTCGGCATATATAAAAATGACAACAACTTTTTCAACATGAACAGTTTAATCCTTTTTACAAACCCTGCCCACAACAGTACTACAGACCTCTAAGAATGATACGACCACAATGGCGGGCGGGGCCCGCCAAACCCCGAATGTAAACACTTACGGCGACGGGGACTATACGGCTGATAAGCCTCGGAGAAAGCGGAGCTTCCCAACGAAAGCGTGACCACGAGCTAGGATCAACGGCGGTGTACCTCGACTGCGGCATGAGCGGCCCCGAGAGTCGATCTAACAGTGCAGAATATGTGGCGAAAATACATCGTAAATGAAATCATAGCGATCATATAAAGCGGGAGACATGTATGATAACCAAACTACGATTTACAACAGCGATCATGTCAAGTTAGGGACTCACGCCTCAGTCATCACTCAAGTATAACAATGGGTCTCGGGCCCACAACATCAATCATGCGTGGAATACCTTCGCCAGCTGCCGTGATCTATGATATAAAAGCACGAGAACACATGAACACGGGTCCCGCTGTGTCATAATAAAGCTGTGCGGGGTAAGTGCGAAGGCATAGCCGACTACTAAAAACCCGGTACCAACAAGGTCATGAGGCGTATCATAAGATCTGTCTAGGCCGTCACATGATCAAAGGCGGCCACTTGCCGCGATATCGATGTACGCGTCTAACCACTGGAACTCCGCGACTCGCGTAGGCCAATCTCATCGGCCCGCGTGAGGTATTCCGCGCTCGGTGGCTACTCCCCGTCGTCACGGACTTCCAGTCCGCATAGCGCTGAGACGCGTGCCCATAAGGGCGACGCTAACACGGAACTCGTAGCTCGCATAGGCCCCGGGACCCGCGTGAGGTATTCTCGAATCATGGTCCTGCATCGCTGAGTCTACCGCGTCGGAGGCGGCTTAACCCGGAATCATCTCGAGGCGAATGCCACAATACTATCATAACGATAGTTAATAAGCACAATCAAGGAAACCCGCTTTACACAAACATCACAAGATACTAACACACGTAGCATCCTAACACGTTTACTTATCAAAGTAACAAGAAAGTATTACAAGGCTATCACAAACCCATACAATCAAGTTGTTCATACAAGGTACTTCCTACTAGATGATCAACAAGATCGGGTTTTTATCCCCAAAAGTACTTCATACATTAACTCTTTAAAAGATCGTTACTTTCACAAAAGTCACCTGATACGTAGTATATGAAAATAGAGTGATTATCTTTTAAAGAAAATCAATTACTTCTCTTTGTAAAATCAAGTAGCAACATTCTTTTCCAATGTTCAAGTTTGCCTAATTTCCAATGTTCAAGTTTCTCATTTTTTTAGAAAGGTTTCGTAGTTCATAGTCTTATTCATTTAAGAATATAATTCTCCTTTAAACAACTGAGAAACCTAAGCCTTATATGTGAGTAGGATATTCTTGTTTATTACAATCTTATTACAATGACCATGATCTAGGAAATATCATTTTGTCTCATCTTAGCTTCATGCGGATGGAAGCTTCTGCGGTTTTAATAATACTTAATTTAGTCAAAACATTTCCTTTTATTAGCTGCGGTGGTTTGCCGATACGTTCGATTTCGAAATCGGTAAAACATTCTTAACAGATTATACCTAACTTCCCGTAAAGCTAGTATAACTCTTAAGTTTTTCAAAACCAAGTATATTACTTCTTCTTTCAAAATGATTCAAAATCTTTTGAAATACTTCAAGTTCTTTATTAACACATAACAAGCGATTATAGTTCAAATCGATTTACCTTTTAAAGACCACAGTATTTTCTTACCAACGTAAAGTATTATAACCAACTTCCCATAAAGCCGTTATAACCTTTTATGTTTTAAATCAACCAAATACATTTAGCACGTATCGTCACCGTGCTACATAGTTCACACATATCATGCTAGAAGAGATAGGAAGAGGTTCGCATACCTCGCGGCGAGTATCGACTAATAGCAAAACGCTCAGTACTTCCAAACGTCGGCTACTCCTTAAGCCAAGTAGATCGCGCCACACGTAGTACTTGACCTATAAGGCCACAAGGCGACTTATTAACATTCAGATCTCATCGTAGAACATTCTAGAAAATTCGTGACCTCCCCCATGCGGCGTAAATCTCCTCTCTAACGGTAGGCTACGAAGCCAACCGGGGGTTATACATCTAACCACTAGCGGGTACAATTCTACTTCACGGTACTACTACACAAGTCTCTGTAATACAGCCTATGTAATTCTGATTCGGATTCTTCTTTCAATTGGGCTTAAGTCGCAAGACATTGCGTAAGTATTATTCGGGCTTAAGTCAAAAGACATTGCCGATACTACGTTGATTCTATATATAGTATACTTCAACTATATATTCTAACAATACGTAATTTCCAATTACAATAGAGGACAAGATATTTACCTCGGTAAGCCCATAATTATCCTAGCTTAAAGTCGATCACGGGCAATCGTTTAGCTCGACTCGAGCGCTCGACCCGCTCTAAACCACCCTTAGAAGTTCTAACCAACTTCTACACAATACTCAACGGACTATGGAGATTTCCTAGGGTTTCGGTTTTGTGGTAGTGGAGTATAATAGTATTTTACGGGCTTTAGTATAGGTATAACCTTAGAATACAACAAGGTATAAGGCTAAGGTAATTTGGGCATTATAACAATACTTTTGAGAGTATTTCTACCAAGAGGGTATTATATGAAAACAAACTAGGCTAGGGGGTACCCACGGCCACACCACAAAGGAGGGGTGGCTGCCCGCCTACCCCACTGGGGAAACTACCGACGAGGGCCTCGCGAAAGGGAGGAAAGCTCTCAAGACTTAGGCATTTTGGATGAAGAAGTCTTGACCTTAGAGGGTATTTATAGCACAAGCCAAGGCCAACCGATGGCGAAGATCTAGCCAAGTGCCTAGCAAGTGTAGGGCGAGATTCACCCGTGTGTCCTTAACAACTAACACACAAAATATCCTACCAACTCCACTCTTCAATTCGTCCAAGCCGAGTCCTCACGTCGCCAATGGGAGGTGCCAAGTGGCGCCCTCGTTAGTCAACACGTTCGTCTCTCGGAAAAATCCGCAAAATTAAAAATGACATAGCGGAAATTCCCTACGAAAGGCGTGAAAGCGTTTCGTCGAAACGACTCTAAGCGGGTGTTGTGCACAAATAAAATTCGGCCAAGCACTTTAAGGCACAAACTTTTCTCGTCGTCCGCGTGCATACTGCGGAAATACGAGGTATAACGGTTCCTTCCCAAGGCGATTAACGATAAAGTACCTCACAACTTAACGGTTTGCAAAGTGCCTGCATAGCGCAATATAACACTTAAGCAAATATGATAATTAAAAACGTGAATAGGAAAGTAAGTTACGGAGGTGTGGGAATAAGTGAGGGTACCTCGCCTCGTATCTCCTCTGCTTCCGTCGTCTCTCTGCATTTCTCGTTCGCGCGGGACCTTGACGGAAGCCACATCGCCGTCATGACCTCACAACGGCGATCGAGTATCGCTATGGGACTCTCCTCATACGATAACCCCTCGGTCACTGGACATCGTCGATTGGATGCACTCTAGATGGATCCGATACATCTCCTCGGCGTAGAAACATGAAAGGCCGGATGCCGCCTCCGGATCGGACGGCAGATCCAACTCATGGCAACCTTGCCTACCCTGCGGACAATCGATAGGGCCCGATGTACCTTGGTGAGTTTCCCTTCTTCCGAACCTCATCACACCGCCATGGGTGACACCTTCAGAAAACCCAATCATCGACCTCGAACTCGGATGTCGACGACGATGATCTGCGTATGACTTATGTCGACTCGGTTGTCGATTCGCTCTGGATAAGCACCTTATCCATTTCTTTGCGCCAAATCTGGTCCCAAGCGTACCTGCCCACATCAAACCCGACTATCGATCTTTGTCACGACGGCGGGCGTGGCGGTGCCTTACCGGGCACCCTGGTGACACAACATCAGTGTCGGAACATAAAACAACAACGTGAGATAGCGAAATATAAAACAATAATCTGTGAAAACTTGCCTTTCGGCATATATATAACCATCAACTCTTTTACAAATGAGCGGCAATCCTTTTTACCAACCACCGTGATTACTACGGACCTCTAAGAATGATCGACCACAATGGCGGGACGGGGCCCGCCAAACCACGAATGTAAACACTTACTCTGACGGGGACTATACGTGATAAGCCTCGAGAAACGGAGCTTCCCAAGCATTGACTGTGACCACGAGAGCTAGGATCAACGGCGATGTACCTCGACTGCGGCATGAGCGGGCCGAAGGAGGTCGGTCTGTAGTCAGAGTATGTGAAACTAAAAATAAATCGTAAATGAAATCATAGTAGTCTATACAAAGCGGGAGACATGTATGATAACGAACTACTGATTCACGTAAATAGCGATCGTATCAAGTCGGGGACTCGCGCCTCAAGTCATCACTTAATTTAACAATGGGTCTCACGCCCACAACATCAATCGTGCGTGGAATGCCTTCGCCATTCTTGGCGATTTATGATATACAAGCACCAAGGAATACACATGAACACGGGTCCCACGTGTCTAATAAAGCATGCGGGGTAAATCACGAAGGCATAGCCGACTACTAACACTCACGGTACCAACAAGGTCATAAAGCGTATCATAAGATCTGTCTAGGCGTCCACATGATCAAAGGCGGCCACTTGCGCGGTATCTAATGTCGCGTCTAGTCCTGGAACTTCCGCTGACTCGCGTAGGCCAATCTCATCGGCCGCATGAGGTATTCCGCGTCGAGGTAGCTACTCCGGCGTCGTCACGGACTTTCGAGTCGCGTAGCCCTGAGGACCGCGTGCCCATAAGGGCGACGCTAACACGGAACTCGTAGCTCGCGCATAGGCCCCGGGACCGCGTGAGGTATTCTCGAATCATGGTCCTGGACGCTGAGTCTACCCGCGTGGAGGCGGCTTAACCCGGAATCGTCTCGAGATGAATGCCACCATCTTATCATAACGTTGATAGTTAATAATCACAATCAAGGGAACCCCTTTACACAAACATCACAAGATACTAACACACGTAGCATCCTAACACGTTTACTTATCACAGCAACAAGAAAGTATTACAAGGCTATCACAAACCAATACAATCAAGTTATTCACACAAGGTACTTTCTACTAATAAGTTCGGGTATCTATCCCCAAGTACTTCACATTAAAATCTTAAAAGATCTGTTTCTTTCACATAAGTCACCTGATACGTAGTATAAAATAGAGTGGTGTCCTTTTAAGAAAACCAAAACTCTTACCTTTGTAAAATCAAGTAACAACATTATTTTTCAAGCGTCCAAGTTGCCTAATTTCAAATGTTCACGTTTCTTATTTTAGAAAGGTTAAGTAGTTCATAGTCTTATTCATTTAAGAATATAATTCTCTTTTAAACAATCGAGAAACATAAGCCTTATATGTGAGTAGGATATTCTTGTTTATAACAATCTTATTACAATGACCATGATCTAGGAAATATCATTTTGTCTCATCTTAGCTTACATGCGGATGGAAGTTTCTCTTGGTTTTCATAATACTTAATTATTCAAAATATTTCCTTTTATTAGCATTTGCGGTGGTTTGTCGATACACATTCGATTTCGAAATCGATAAAGCATTCTTAAGCCGTTATACCTAACTTCCCATAAAGCTAGTATAACTCTTAAGTTTTCAAACACCAAGTATTACTTCTCCTTTCAAAATGATTCAAAAATCTTTTGAAAATACTTCAAGTTCTTTCTTATCATATAACAAGCGGTTATAGTTCAAATCGATTACCTTTTAAAAACCACATGTATTTTCTTACTAACATAAAGTGTTATAACCAACTTCCCATAAAGCCGTTATAACACTTTTATGTTTTAAACCATTCAAACACATTTAGCACGTATGCGTCACCGAGTACTACATAGTTCACGTATCATGCTAGAGAGATAGGAAGAGGTTCACATACCTCGCGGCAGTATCGACTTATAGCAAAGCGCTCAAGTACTTCCAAGCGTCGGCTACCCTTAAGCCACGTAGATCGCGCCACACGTAGTACATCGCTATAAGGCCACAGTGACATTAACATTTAGGTCTCATCGTAGAACTTTCTCTGAAATTTGTGACACCTCCCCATGAGCGTAAATCTCTCTCTATCGAGGCGGCTACGAAGCCAACCGGGGGTTATACATCTAACCTAACGGTACAATTCTACTCCGGTACTCTTACAAGTCTGCATGTCAGAGTCCTATGTAATTACTGATTCGATTACTATATAGTATACTTCACTATATACTCCTCTGACATGTAATATCCAATTACAATAGGGGACAAGATAATTACCTCGATAAGCCCATAATTATCCAAGTATAAAGTCGATCTGGGCAATCGTTTAGCTCGACTCCGGCGCTCAACCCGCTAAACCACCCAGAAGTTCTAACCAACCACACAATACTCAACTGACTATGGAGATTTTCCTAGGGTTTCGGTTTTGTGGCGGGAAGTATAATAGTATTTACGGGCTTTCGTAAAGGTATAACCTTAGAATACAACAAGGTATAAGGCTAAGGTAATTTGGGCATTATAACAATACTTGGAGTACTTCATACCACAGGGGTATTATACGAAAACAACTAGGCTAGGGGGGGGGGTACCCCACGGCTAGCACCCCAAGGCGGGGGGGGGTCTACCCCTCGGCCTACCCCACGAGGGGGGGGGGACTCTCGGCCACGGGGGGCGAGAGGGGCGCGCGGCCAAGACACGCAAAGGGAAGGAAGAAGCTTTCAAGACTTAGGCAAATTGTGAATGAATTAGTCTTCGAGGAGGGTATTTATAGGTCAAGTGAAAGCCAACCAATGGCCAAGATTACACCAAGTGTTAGGCAAGTGTAGGGCCAGATTCACCCATGTGTACCTAGCCAACTTGCACACAAATATCTACCAAAATATCTCCCACTTGCTTCCCAATCGTCCGTATGCGCCCACTTTGCCCACCAATGAGAGGTGCCAAGTGCGCCTCTCGTTGGTCCAAAATGTTCCGTCTCTCGGAAAAATCCATAAAAATACTAAATGACATAGCGGAAATTCCCTACGAAAGTGTGAAAGCGTTTAGTCGAAACGACTCTAGCAAGGTGTTGTGCACAAACATATTTCGGCCCAAAGGTGCCACGTGGGGTGACACGTGTCGCCCCGATTAAATCAAAATATTTCGTCTTAGAAAATATCCAAACGGCCAAAATCTCAAAATCAAGCGGGCCCACAAAATCAGTAAATTTCTCCGTGGGCCCAGCGTGACCATTTTCGAAAATAAAATTCCATAATTCTCTAATATTCGGGAAGTCAGAATACCAAATCGGGAATCGATTCCCATAAACGAACCTTTTTCCTTCACAAAGCGGAAACTTTTAGTGGAAAAATCGCCTCTTTCTTCCTTTTCCATCTTTACGCCGTATTAAATGCGTGCGTCCTCGCATACATACCACGGAACTACGGGGTATAACATTCTTCCCCTTAGAAACATTCGTCGAATGTTCCTTCTAAGTCTCAAGCGAACACGTGGCGATTATAGTCTTCACTACTATACTTACGAAACAATCCTGCCACGGTGGCCATGGAAACACTGCGCAAAACTTACATCTAAGTCCACGAGGAAACACTCTACATCACCACAAATACCTCTTCCGGGTCAAAATATACTTCCTTAGTCATCGATACCACTTTTGTCACTCGTCGCGAGCCTTGCTCGGCGACCTAACAAATGGTGCAGGAACGCTGCGATCCGGAGGATCTCGTACACTCGAACTCTTACCACGTTACGTCACGGTTTCCAAAACTGGGGTTACTATCTCTAACGTGGTCATCATTAGCGGGAACACTGATGGATCTCCGATACTTTCCGATCATAACAATACGAAAGGCCGGACGTCCTTCCTCCTAAGTCGGACGGCAAATGCTAACATATAGGCAACACGGCCTATTCTTCACATGAACTCACAAAGGCCCAAAGTAACTCGGGCTAAGTTCCTTCATTTCCAAAACTCGTCACACCAATCGGGGTGGTACTTTGAAGACCGACCGTCAACACGAACTCTAAGCGTCGTCGCTGATTATCACACGATTCCTCTGAGCTGCCAGAACTTCTTCTAGACAAGCTTCTCACTATCCACAGTCTGCTGGAACAAGCCTGAACCAACTATCTGAACCCTGCCAACATCGAACCAATCGGCCGTGACTTGCATTTCTGCCCCTGAGGCGTCACAAGGCGACATCCGAACACCGACATGGTAGCTTAAACACTCCCAACCGAGACAACGATCCCGCGGCTACCACGAAATCAAAACAACGGCGAGGCGAATGCGTCTGAGACTCACGAGTTCCTAGCCACGCACAGTACAAACTCTAGAAGAAAGCGGTAGTACCACAGGCTCCATTGTCGTCATAAGGTGAAGGTAGGCACCGTGCAACCTCACAACCTTTTCGGATAACATCAACTGCCCAGGAGCGACACGGCCAGAAGAACACGATAAGCTGCCCCATCGGCCCGACCAGCGGTCGAACGCATCCACGAACTTGCACGGCTAACTAAACATGGGCCTAACACCCTCATGACCCTAACACAAAGAGGGACCACCACAAACTGACCCCACACCAAACCTACCGCGGGTTGACCATGCGTAGCCTCAACCCGACCGTGCGCAAAATACCATCTCCCCGAAGGAACAATCTTACTAAACACGTTACGAAAACCTAGCGGTCTTCTTAGCTCAACTACCCTCTGTCATTTCATACTACATAGGGACTTATCCAAAACACAGCTCACGTGCACTATGACTCGATAAAGTCAAACATAAACATACGTCTCTACAGAGATGGCCTTACCTCTAAGGTCTTTGCGCATAAAGCTCTAAGGCTCACACTTTCTCTATCCTCCAAAATCTTACTCGGTTAACCCACCATGATTTCTAATCACAACTAACACACTGCTATCAGAACATAGCACTTAAGGTATACTCACGCAGAAAGTTACAGAAGGACCTTCTGCTCGGCCTCTTACCTGCCCTTGGTTAACCCGTCAATCTCTACGTTTTCGACTGCTGTACATAAGCCCGTACACAGGCCATGCTCAAGCCCAACTGAAGAATTACTCTTGCACAACCTTCTTTGAGGTAGTCATCAAGACTCGCGAGACATCGGTATACTCTCTGGTAGCCAAATCCATAGCTAGTAACAAGGTTGTCTCTTGGCAATCTATATTCTCTGTTCGATCGTGGGCGAAGGTTCAAATATTATGGTCATTGTAGCCTTCTTTGCGCCGTGCTAAACTCTGCTGGGCTAGTGACGTCGCAAAACTCCCGAATGAAGCACTACCTAGGTAATGATTGGGCACTGTGCCTCGCCACTCTGAACTCTACTCGCGGCTCTCTGCGCCTTGCCTCACGGGCGGGTTGCCTACGCGGAGGCATAATGATAAGGAAATAATTTAGTCGGAGGTCCAACTTACAACACGGCTAAGGCACGATCTCAGAGTGAGAAGAATAGAAACCAATCCTAAATATCCTATAGCCTCACGATTATTGGTGTGGTGCACAACACAGATAATCAAGACTCTTGGATACTGATGCGTAGACACTTTCCGAGGATTAAGCGCTCCGATACCACTTTTGTCACGACCGGCTGGGCGTGATGGTGCCTTACCCCGGGCACCCTAGTGACACAACATCAGAGTAATCTTCGGAACATAAAACAACAACATGAGATAACATAAATATGAAACAATGATCTGTTAAAACTTGCCTTTCGGCATATTTATAACCATCAACTCTTTTACAAATGAGCGGCTTAATCCTTTTACCAACCCCGCCCGCAATACTACGGACCTCTAAGAATGATACGACCACGATGGCGGGGCGGGGCCCAAACCACGAATGTAAACACTTACTACGACGGGGACTATACGTCGATAAGCCTCGGAGAAACGGAGCTTCCCAACAGCTTGTGACCACGAGAGCTAGGATCAACGGCGATGTACCTCGACTGCGGCATGAACGGCCCCGAAGGAGGTCGATCTGACAAGTGCAGTATGTGAAACTAAAAATAAATCGTAAATGAAATCATAGTAGTCTATACAAAGCGGAGACATGTATGATAACCAAACTACGATTCACCATAAATAGCGATCGTATGTCAAGTCGGGGACTCGCGCCTCAAGTCATCACTTAATTTAACAATGGGTCTCACGCCCACAACATCAATCGTGCGTGGAATGCCTTCGCCACCGCCGGCGATTTATGATATACAAGCACGAGAATACACATGAACACGAGTCCCACTGTGTCCTAATAAAGCATGCGAGGGTAAATGCGAAGGCATAGCCGGCTACTAACACTCGCGGTACCAACAAGGTCATAAACTATATCATAAGATCTGTCTGGGCCATCACATGATCAAAGGCGCCACTTGCGCGCGTATCTAATGCGCGCGTCTAGTCCTGGAACTTCCGCGACTCGCGTAGGCCAATCTCATCGGCCGCATGAGGTATTCCGCGTCGGTAGCTACTCCGGCATCGATCACGGACTTCCAGTCGCGTAGCCCTGAGACGCGTGCCCATAAAGGACGCGCTAACACGGAACTCTCGTAGCTCGCGCAGGCCCCGGGACCGCATGAGGTATTCTCGAATCATGGTCCTGCACCGCTGAGTCTACCCGCGTCGGAGGCTTAACCGGAATCATCTCAAGAGATGAATGCCACCATACTATCATAACGTGATAGTTAATAATCACAATCAAGAAACCCTTTACACAAACATCACAAGATACTAACACACGTAGCATCCTAACACGTTTACTTATCACGGAACAAGAAAGTATTACAAGGCTATCACAAACCAATACAATCAAGTTATTCACACAAGGTACTTTCTACTAACAAGTTCGTTATCTATCCCCAAAGTACTTCACACATTAAAATCTTAAAAGATCTGTTTCTTTCACATAAGTCACACTGATACGTAGTATAAAATAGAGTATCCTTTTAAGAAAACCAAAACTCTTACCTTTGTAAAATCAAGTAACAACATTATTTTTCAAGCGTCCAGTTTGCCTAATTTCAAATGTTCACGTTTCTTATTTTAGAAAGGTTAGTAGTTCATAGTCTTATTCATTTAAGAATATAATTCTCTTTTAAACAATCGAGAAACATAAGCCTTATATGTGAGTAGGATATTCTTGTTTATAACAATCTTATTACTGACCATGATCTAGGAAATATCATTTTGTCTCATCTTAGCTTACATGCGGATGGAAGTTTCTCTTAGTTTTCATAATACTTAATTATTCAAAATATTTCCTTTTATTAGCTGCGATGGTTTGTCGATACACATTACGATTTCGAAATCGGTAAAGCATTCTTAAGCCGTTATACCTAACTTCCCGTAAAGCTAGTATAACTCTTAAGTTTTCAAACACCAAGTATTACTTCTCCTTTCAAAATGATTCAAAAATCTTTTGAAAATACTTCAAGTTCTTTCTTATCATATAACAAGCCGATTATAGTTCAAATCGATTACCTTTTAAAAACCACATGTATTTTCTTACTAACATAAAGTCATTATAACCAACTTCCCATAAAGCGTTATAACACTTTATGTTTTAAACCATTCAAACACATTTAGCACGTATCGTCTCACCGTACTACATAGTTCACACATATCATGCTAGAGAGATAGGAAGAGGTTCACATACCTCGCGACAGTATCGACTTATAGCAAAACGCTCAAGTACTTCCAAACGTCGGCTACCCTTAAGCCACGTGGATCGCGCCTGCGTAGTACATCCACCTATAAGGCCACGCTGGTATTAACATTTAGGTCTCATCGTAGAACTTTCTCTGAAATTTGTGACACCTCCCCCGCAAGCGTAAATCTCCTCTCTATCGAGGCTGCTACCAAGCCAACCGGGGGTTATACATCTAACCTAACGGTACAATTCTACTCCACGGTACTACTACAAGTCTCATGTCAGATCTATGTAATTACTGATTCGATTACTATATATAGTATACTTCAACTATATACTCCTACAACATGTAATATCCAATTACAATAGGGGACAAGATAATTACCTCGATAAGCCCATAATTATCCAAGTATAAAGTCGATCTGGGCAATCGTTTAGCTCGACTCCGAGCGCCCAACCCGCTCTAAACCACCCTTAGAAGTTCTAACCAACTTACACAATACTCCAAACGACTATGGAGATTTTCCTAGGGTTTCGGTTTTGTGGACGGGAAGTATAATAGTATTTCGGGCTTTTCAGAAAGGTATAACCTTAGAATACAACAAGGTATAAGGCTAAGGTAATTTGGGCATTATAACAATACTGAGAGTACTTCTATACCACAAAGGGGTATTATACGAAAGCAACTAGGCTGGGGGTACCCGGCTAGCACCCAAAGGAGGGGGTGTCTACCTCGGCCTACCCACGAGGGGACTCTCGGCGAGGGGAGGGAGGGCTCTCGGCAAGACACCACACAGTGGGGAAGGAAGAAGCTTTCAAGACTTAGGCAAATTGTGAATGAATTAGTCTTCCAAGGGAGGGGTATTTATAGGTCAAGTGAAAGCCAACCAATGGCCAAGATTACACCAAGTGTTAGGCAAGTGTAGGGCCAAGATTCACCCATGTGTACCTAGCCAACTTGCACACAAAATATCTACCAAAAATATCTCCCACTTGCCTTCCCAATCGTCCATGTACGCCCACTTTGCCCACTGATGAGAGGTGCAAGTGCCGCCTCTCGTTGGTCCAAAATGTTCCGCCTCTCGGAAAAATCCGCATAAAAATACTAAATGACATAGCGGAAATTCCCTACGAAAGTCTGTGAAAGCGTTTAGTCAAACGACTCTAACAAGGTGTTGTGCACAAACATATTTCGGCCCAAAGGTGCCACATGGGGTGACACGTGTCGCCGATTCGTCAAAATATTTCGTCTTAGAAAATATCCAAAACGGCCAAAATCTCAAAATCAAAGCGGGCCCACAAAAGTAAATTTCTCCGTGGGCCCACGTGACCATTTTCGAAAATAAAATTCCATAATTCTCTAATATTCCAGGAAGTCCGAATACCAAATCTGGGAATCCAATTCCCATAAACGAACCTTTTTCCTTCACAAAAACCGGAAACTTTTCCGTGGAAAAATCGCCTCTTTCTTCCTTTCCAATCTTTCTGTCGTATTCTCGTACGTACGTCCTCGCATACATACCCTGGAACTACGGGGTATAACATGCACTTCCTCCCATACAAGGCCTCATAAAGCGTCATCTGAATACTGGAGTGGTGGCTATTATTATATGCAAACTCAACTAGAGGCAAATGATCCTCCCAGCTACCCCTGATGTCAATAAAACAGGCTCGCAGCATATCCTCAAGAGTCTGGATAGTGCGCTCAGCCTGTCCGTCTGTCTGTGGATGAAATGCAGTACTCAGGCTCACCTGCGTCCCTAAACCCTTCTGAAAAGACCACCAGAAGTTAGCCGTAAACTGGGCTCCTCGGTCAGATATGATAGAAATAGGGACTCCATGCAGTCTGACGATCTCTCGGATGTAAAGTCTGGCATAATCCTCAGCCGAAAAAGTCGTCCTGACGGGAAGAAAGTGGGCTGATTTCGTCAGCCTGTCGACGATAACCCATATAGAATCATGTCTCCTCTGAGTGCGAGGTAATCCTGTGATAAAGTCCATGTTGATCACCTCCCACTTCCAGGTCGGGATCTCTATCGTCTGCAACAAACCACCAGGCCTCTGGTGCTCTACCTTCACCTGCTGACAACACGGGCACTGAGCTACGAACTCTGCAACGTCCCTCTTCAAGCCATCCCACCAATACACAGATCTAAGGTCGTGGTACATCTTGGTCGACCCCGGATGGATAGAGTAACGCGCGCTGTGTGCTTCCCCTAGAACCTGTTGCCGAAGTCCTGAAACATCTGGAACACACAACCTGCCCTCAAACCTTAGCACCCCATCAGGTGCTACCTCAAAAGGACCACTTGCTCTCACGAAGAGCCGTATCACGATACGAATCAAAATCGATCCTCAATGTTGCCTCTTGCTCGCCGACGATGGAAGACTCGGCAACCTCTCGAACTCGAACCCCACTGCTATCAGAATCAATCAAACGGACACCAAGGCTCGCTAACTGATGCAAATCGCGAACCAGGCCCTCTCTCTCGGCTGCTCATCCGATAGACTCCCATCGACCTACGACTCGGGCATACGCCAACATTGGCCTTCGGGTGGTACGGGATGTCAACATCATAATCCTTGGCAGCTCTAACCACCGTCTCTGCCGTAAGTTCGGCTCCTCTGGTGAAGATATCTTGGAGGCTCTTGTGGTCGATAAATATCCACATGAACCCCATACAAATAGTGCCTCAGATCTTCAAGGCGTGAACCACCGCGCGACTCCAAATCATGGGTGGGGTAGTTCTCTCATGCTTCTTAAGTCGGGACGCGTGACGCTATAACCTTGCCTTCTGCATCAACACACATCCCAACCCGATGTCCGACGATCACAATACACGACATAGCGTGCGGACCCTCGGAAGAGTAAGAACGAGGCGGTCGTCAATCTCTCCTTCGAATGGCGGAAACTCGCTCACAAGCATCAGTCATGAAACTTAGCTTTCTTACGAGTCGGTAGAGTCAATGGTGCGAGAGATAGAAGCAAACTCCTCTACGAACCGCCGATAATAACTGCAAGGCCCGAAATCGCGAACCTGCAGCCGGAGTAGTAGGTCGAGGCCAACTCGATCGCCTCGATCTTGGCGTATCCACCCAAATACCATCGACCAGGCAATATGCCCAAGAAAAGCCACGAAGTCAACGAACTCACACTTGAAAACTTGGCGTATAAGCTGCGGTCTCGAGAACTCGGCAAGATCCTCAAATGCTCTGCATGCTCCCGCTCTGGCGAGAATAAACCAAGATGTCATCAATGAACACTATCACAAGCGTGTCCAAAAATGGTTTGAACACTCGGTTCATCAAATCCATGAATACCGCGGGCATTGGTCAACCCAAAAGACATGACCACGAACTCATAATGCGTCTGGGTCCGAATGCGATCCTAGGGACATCCACCTCTCTGACTCGCACTTGATGATAGCCCGATCGCAGATCAATCTTGGAAAAACATCTCGCACCCTGCAGCTGGTCGAACAAATCATCAATCACGGGAAGGGTATCATTCTTAATGGTCACCTTGTTCACCGTAATCAACACACATGCGCGGCGTCCGTCCTTCTTCTTCACGAACAATACGGCGCTCCCGGGAGAAACACTAGGTCGATGAAGCCGCTTCTCCGGCAAATCTCTCGGTGGTCCTTCAACTCTCAACTCGGCGGTGCCATTACGTATGGCGGAATGGAAATAGGCCGAGTGTCCGCAAAGACATCAATACAAAACTCTATCTCCTCTCGGGAGGATACAGGAGGTCGTGCGGAAACACGTGCGGGAACTCTCGACTCGGGCGGCGAAAATCGGCGCTGCGACCTCGATATCAAACACGAACGAGATGGTAGATGTACCTTCTCGCACCATCTTCCTAGCCTTGAGGTAAGAAATAAACCTACCTCGGCGTCTGATGTTCCTCCCACTCAACAACCGGCTCCCCAGGAAAATGGAACCGTACCACTCTCTCTGCAGTCTACATTGGCATAGCAGGAAGCTAACCAATCCATACCCATGATCACGTCGAAATCAGTCATGTACAACTCTATCAAGTCGGCTAGGGTCCGACGACTGCATAAAGTCACTGGGAAAGCCTTAAATACCCGCCGAGCTACCACCGAATCACCCACCGGCGTAGCTACCTCGAAAGGGTCTATGGACTCAGGCTCTATCCCTATCCTACTAGCAACAAGAGGAGATATATAGGACAGAGTAGAACCCGGATCTATCAAGGCATACACATCATAAGCGGAAACTGATAGGGTACCTGTGACGACATCAGGTGAGGCCTCCTGGTCCTGCCGGCTGGACAAGGCATAAATGCGGTTCTGAGGACCGCTAGAATCGACCGCGCCAAGACCTGCGCCGCGACCTGGGTCCATGAGTACCACGCCTCGGGGCGAGTAATCAGAGTGATGAAGACCGGCAGCGGACCACGAAGGTGACCCTACCCTCTGCGCCTGCGGTGGACAGGTCCTCGCATAATGACCCTGCTAGCCACAAGTATAGCAAGCTCCTGAAGTAATACTACAGCTCCCTGAATGGAATCTACCACAACGGACACACTGAGCAGACCTCGATCGGTTAGCACCCTTGCTACCCTGGAAGTCCGAAGTCCTGGGGCCCTGACCTGCCCCCGAATGCTCTGTTTGTACCGAAAACGATGTAGGAGTGCTCTGAGCTGGCTGTGGCGCAAATCTAGACGTCTGCTGAGGCCGTCCACCCCGAGAACTACCAAAAGAACCGGCCGTCTTGGCCTTCTTCTGCTGCTGGTATCTGTCACCGACCGTCGGTCTCTACGCCTCGCATCAGTGCATGAGCTCGTGCGGGTAATGTACATGCCTGGCTGAAGAGCCACACCCGCACAAGACTCAGCCATATAATCATCTAGCCCGGTGACGTAGCAATGCACCCTGTCCTCCATATCCGCTACCAATGCAGGGACATATCGAGCCAAAGAATCGAACTCGATGTTGTACTCCCTAACTGTGCGCCCTCTCTGTCTCAGCAGCAAAAATCTGTCGGACCGTGCCCTCCTCATCTGTGGAGGCAAGAAGTGAGTGAGAAAAGCCTCCGAGAACTCATCCCAAGTAGCTGGGGACGCGTGCTCTCCCCGGGATAACTCCCACGAATCAAACCAATCGACTGCGGTATCACGCAGCCGATGCGAACCGAAGATCACGGACTCGGTCTCCGACGCCCTGATCACTCTCATAATCTTCTGTAGCTGACGGATGAACTCCTGCGGATCATCCTCCGGCCTCGACCCGTAAAACTCTGGCGGGCTACAACTCAGGAAGTCCCGTAGCCTCAAACTATCTGCCCTCGGGTGAACCACGGGTACTACTGGGCTGGAACTGGAACTGCTGCATCCAGCCTGTCCTCATGTCTGGCCACGATCCTGGCCAATAGCTGGGCCATCTCCTTGTACCCTAACTCCTCCGCCCGGTGCCGTGGGATGCGAGGTGCGGTCTGTGGTCTCTGCTGGGGCCGGCGGCGTCATGGAACTCGCCGTCTCGGGTATAGACTGGGTATGAGCCCTCGTGACTGTCGGTGTCCTAATAGGAGCTCCGTCGGCTGCCTTGCCCTCACAGGTTGCCTTACGTGGAGGCATAATCAATTCTGAGAAAGGAATACGTTAGAGGGGTCCAACTCATAACACAGCTCTAAGGCACGATCTCAGAATGAGAAGAATGGAAACCAATCCTAAATATCCTATAGCCTCCTGGATACGGTCTGTAGACACTTTCCGAGGATTAACTGCTCTGATACCACTTTTGTCACGACCCGTTCCGGGGCCTGTGACTGGTGCCCTACCCGGGAACCCAAGTAGTCATACATCAGAGAAATCAGCGGAATATAAAAACACAAGTCATGAAACAATTGTAAATGAGACACAGTTTCTGAGAAAAGGGTGCCTTTCGGCATATATATATAAACAAAGTTTGGCAGTTACATCCCAACTGTACAACAGGACTACAGACCTCTAGGAATGTAAACAACTATGGCGGGACAGGGCCCCGCCATACCCTGAATGTGCAAAACTATCTACAACAACAGGGAGATCATACCCAAAAGTAGAGCCTCCGGAGAAGATGGAGCTCATGACACCAAAGCAAAGATCCTAAGGATGTGGATCTAGCACCTGCTTGCCCCATAGCCTGTATTAGAATGGGATCAGTTGGTAGCAGTCCCGCTACGTGACAGGGTAACGAGGGTATAAAGCCCAAGTCTAGTTAATTATTTTACGGGTTCGTGGACACATTCCACTGGAACCAGGTTGAGAGAGCCGGAAATGGCCTTATGTTGTTTAGAATAGTAACTCCAAAGATTGGAGGCCAGAATCAGGATGAAGGCTATGTATGTACACTAGAATAAGTTTGGAAGTACGGGAAGAGTACGACCAGTAAGAAAGAGAGCAACCAAATGTAAATAAATGGAGCCTGAATCCATGAGGACCTTTCGAGGTGACTACACCCGTGAGTGTTGGGTGGTAGCTGAGCGGTTAGATAATAATTATCGGTAACGATACAGTCGTTGGACCATAGCAGAGCTGTTATGACAGACATCGAGGTCATTATGAGTACGGGCTTGTTGGCCTCTTGTTATGCCAATGTGGTCTATAGAGAGAGATTGATTCGGTACCAGTTTCCCGGTAAGTCGGTTATCGAGCGGATATGGAGAGAAGTGGTGGTAACCAGTGAATTATCCTTCCTTCTTTGACATTGATGATTTTAATAAGTCTGTGTGACTTGTTCATGTGAGGTAAATTGATGCATAAAGTAAATAATAATTGAATTTGAAGGAATTTATGTTAAGTGCCCTTGGGGGTACTTGGAGTTGGTTTGGTGTGGCGGTCAGGGCCACGACTTTCCGGATAATTTCAGGAAAATGTGCAAGGCAAGAATAAAATAAGTACGAGTGTTGCAGGCGGAAAGCTGAGGGCATCTTTGGTAGGTTTTGAAAATCTACATGACTTTAAGGCGGTGTGTGATGATTAGATATTTACTGGACCGCAAGAGGACCATGTGATTAGGGTTGTGACTCCAAGGAAAGTTTATTTAATGTAGATAAGTTTTCTCCCCCACGTAAGGATAATTTTACGTTTTATGGGGTTATGTGTACCCATATTATTAGACGAAGGGTAGGAGACTGGTAAGGTCTTCGGTACCGTCATGCCATAGGTTACAGTTGTGGATAACCGTGGGAAAAGTGTTGTGTTGGGGTAATTAAGAACGACGTACGAATTGGTCGAGGAAGTATCGTAAAGATATGAATGCAGATTGTACGATTATGAATCAAGATAGAAATACTTTTGCTAATAATAAACATAAGGTAAGGTTATGACGAGAATGATAGTAAGAAAATACGGAGGGGTAAGGGACCCCAGGACAACTTGCAATAACTTATAAAGGAAAGGCGGGTAGACACTCGAACGATAAGAAATTTTGACAGGTCTTTGGATTAGGTAATACCATGAATTGAGGTTGAACACCTGACTATTACCTCTACGAGCTGGGAGAGAATAATAGGATTGTTACTTGACGAGATCAGGGAAACCTCTCCCCTAAATTGTGATTGACAGTAAGTCTTAGCCATGAGGCAAGCAAAGGAATTAAGTCTAAGTTTAGTGACCAAGTTTGGTTGCAACGGAGAAAGGGAAACAAGAACCATAATTGAGATTAAGGGTGCCCGAATATTTCGCAGGTTTAAGAAAGGCTTCCAGTTATTGAAAGATAAGTTGACCACGACTACAGTTCTAACCCCTCCTGAGAGACTAGAGGGTTAGGTTATTATTATAAAACGTTGCGTGTTGGGCTAGGTTGTGTGCTGACGCAACACGATAAGGTTAGAGCCTATGTTTTTCCGGCAGTTAGGGAAGCATGAAAGGAAATTACACTACTCACGATTTAGAGTCGGCGGCAGTTAAAGCGTTCCTTGAAGATTTGGGGGCATGCCTTATGTAGACTTAATGTGGATATTTGTACAGACCACAAGAGTCTCCGGTATATCTTCAGACAGAGGCAACTAAAATTGCAACAGTAACGGTGGTTAGGTTTACTCAACGATTGCGTTATTGATATCTTATACCACCCGGGGAAAGCCGAGACGGTTACAGACGCTCTTAGTCGTGGATTTATGGGTAGTCTGCCAGATGGGCAGCCAGATAGACAGGACGTGGTCCGTGAAATTCATCAGCTACCGAGCCAAGGGGTTCGATTATTTATTTCCAAGGTGAATGAAGTTTGGATCCGAGAGGTTGCCGAATCTTCCGTCGTTGAGGAGGTAAAAATGTTATACCCCGTATTTACAGAGTATGTACGTGAGGGCGTACGTATTATAATTTGAGCCTTAAAGTAAGCATAGTTTCGAAATTTGTACACAAGTGCCAAAAAGAGTCGTTTTAAATGAAACGTTTCCACGACTTTCGTAGGGAAAATTCCGGCTATGTCATTTATAATTTTTGCGGATTTTTCCGAGAGATAAAATATTTTGGACCAATAGGAGGGCGACACGTGTCACCCTTAGGTGGCACAAAGTGGACGGTTTTGGAGGGAGTTGTTGGCACGTTTTTGCCATGGAAAATGCCTTAAACATTTGGTCAATGTTTGGCTAGATATTTTGTGTAGTAGATGAGAAAGTGGGACCCACAAACACTTGTCCAAATCCTAGCCCTACACTTGCCTAACACTTGTCTTCATCTTGGCCATTGGTTGGCCATTGCTTGACCTATAAATACCCCCCTTAGTTGATGAACTTCTTCATCCAAAAATCATTCTCCAAGTCTCAAAATCCCTCCCTTAAGTGTAGCATTCGGCCAAGTCCTCCCCTTTTTGGGCCTTGTGGCGAGCCTACCCCTAGCCTAGTTGTTTCGTATAATACCCCCCCTTTTTGTGGTATAGAAATACTCTCCTAGTATTGTTATAATGCCCAAAAACCTTGGCCCAAATACCTTGTAGTATTCCCAAGGTTACACTTATACAAAAGCCCAGAAAATACCATTATACTTCCTCTTAGCCTCTAAACGAAACCCTAAGGAAATCTTCATTGTTAGTTGAAGTATTTAGGTAGAAGTT
Source organism: Przewalskia tangutica (assembly GCA_029844215.1). Lineage (NCBI taxonomy): Eukaryota > Viridiplantae > Streptophyta > Magnoliopsida > Solanales > Solanaceae > Przewalskia > Przewalskia tangutica. The sequence goes on from CM056727.1 coordinate 77,338,347, forward strand.
GGTTAGAACTTCTAAGGGTTGTTTGGAGCGGGTTGGAGCGCCCGGTGTAGGAGCTAAACCTTGCTCAGGATCGACATTTAAACTCGGATAATTTTGGGCTTATCGAGGTAAACACTCTTGACCTCCTGTTGTAATTGGAAATTACATGTTGTAGGAGTATATAGTTAAGTATACTATATATAGAACTGAACATAGTTGTGCGACAATGTCTTTTGACTTAAGCCTGAATAATACTTACGTGATGTCTTGCGACTTAAGCTGAATTTAAAGAAGAGAAGCTGTAATTACATAGGACTGTATTACAGTAGACTTGTGTAGCATTACTGTGTAGTAGAATTGTACACGTCCGGTTAGACGTGTTAACCCCCCCCCCCTGGTTGGCTTGGTAGCCGGCCTCGATAGAGGAGGAGATTTACGCTGTTGCTGGGGAGAGTCTGCGAATTTTCTGTAGAATATTCTACGTCGGGATCTAAAGATGTTAATAGGCGCCTTTTGGCCTCTATAGGTTGAAGTACTACGTGTGGAGTGATCTGCTTGGCTTAAAGTGTAGCCGACGGTTTGAGGAACTTGGAGCGTTTTGCTATTAGTCGATAATCGTCGCGAGGTATGTGAACCTCTTCCTATCTGTTCTAGCATGATGTGTGTATAACTATGTAGTGCGGTAGACGCATACGTGTTAAATGTATTTGATTGTCTTTAAACATAAAGTGTTATAACGGCTTTATGGGAAGTTGGTTATAACAACTCTATGTAAATGAGAAATGCTTTGTGGTTTTAAAGATAAGCGATTTGACTTATAACCGACTTCTTTGTAAAAGAACCTTGAAGTATTCTAATAGATTAAGAAACCTTTTTGAAAGAAGTGTATACTTGTTTTGAAAACATAAGCGTTATACCAGCTTTATGAGAAGTTAGGTGTAACGTCTTAAGAGAGATAAAAAGAATGGTTTAATGGTTTAGAAGTTAAGAGACTTATTCTTAAAAGATAAGAGACTTGACTTAATATGGATGTTTGTGAAACCTCATTCGTGAGTAATGAGTACTTGGTTTTAAAAGGGAATAATGTTTTACTGATTTCGGAAATCAGAATGAGTATCGACAAACCACTGCAACGTTAATAAAGGAAATGTATTGAATAAAGAAGTATTATTAAAACCGGTAGAAACCTCCATGCATAGAAGCTAAGATGAGACAAAATGATATTACATTTCCTAGATCATGGTGCTTAAATAAGATTTATGAACAAGAATAACCTACTTTATGGCATATGTTACTCAATTGGTTTAAAGGAAATTAAGACATCGAACTATGAAACTTTTCTAAAGTAAAGAGACTTGAGTAATTGAAATTAGGCAACCTGGAACTCTAGGGAAAAGAAAGGCTTTGTTTTGTCTTAAATTGGTTTAAAACATAAAGTGTTATAACGACTTTATGGGAAGTTAGTTATAACGACTTTATGAGAACAAAAGAAGGATTTTTATCATTGGTTTTAATGTGGTAAATTGACTTTAAAAGAGAAATATTTTGGTCCAAAGAAGGCATGGCATTGCCTTAATTTTGGTTTTAAAAGGAAAAGTATGGAAGTTGTATTGGTTTACTTAAAAGATGTAAGTCACTCTATTTTTTTATACTACGTAACGGTGACTTTTATAAAAGGCAGATCTCTTAAAAGGAAATTAACGTCGTAGCACTTTAGGGTTAAAACCGGACTTTGGCATAAAATGAAAGTACTTTGAGTTGTTGTGAAACTTGCCTATGCTTGTTGATGTGAAACTTGCCTATGCTTGTTGTTGTGAAACTTGCCTATGCTTGTTGTGATAGCCTTTGTTGTGCAAAAATTGTGTTTCTATACTCTGGCGTCTCGATGGAGGTCGGTTGACTTGTTGAGAACTTACTTGGGCGTGCGGCGTGTGGAGAAATTCCACAATGCGTTCTATTGATAGTGTTACTTTTGCTAATCGCTTTGGACATACTGACACGATGCGTAGCGCACGGGTATGCTTCAGTTTGATTGCCGCTTTGTTGTTTCCGCTGGACATCGACACGATGCGTAGCGCGCGGGTATGCTTCCATTTGGAATGTTGTCTTAGTGTTTCCCTTTTGGACATATCGACACGATCGTAAGCGCGGGTATGCTCCTTTTGGATTCTTTGTCTTATTATTATCATATCATAGATGCCGGTGAGAAGGAACTCGCGGGCACAGTGATGATTTGGGCGTGGTTCACGACTTGATATGACTATTTATATGTTGTGTCTTGTAGTTTGGTTATCATACATGTCTCGTGCTTTATATAGCGCTATGATTTCATTCTGATATTTCTGATTTCACATACTTGGTACTGTTATCGACCTCCTTGGGGCTGCGTTCAATCTGCAGAGTAGGTACATCGGTGTCGATCCCCTTTTAGGATCACCTTTCGGCGTATTGGGAAGCTCCGTTCCTTGGAGGCTTATCTTTGGTATGTTACCACGAGTGCAGTAGGTCCTTGTACATTCGGGGTATGGCGGGGCCTGTCCGTCATAGTTGTTGTATAAATCTTAGAGTGCAGAACCTTTGTTGTGGCGGGGTTTGTAAAAAGGATAAGCGTCGGGTATTTATGTATATATGATGAAGGCAAGCTTATTTTGGTTGCTGTTTATTTATTTTGTCTCTTAATTCATGTTCATGTTTTTATTTCCGCTGATTTTCTCGATGTTGTATCACTAGGGTGCGGGGTAGGCACGATCCACGCCCCGGTTGGTCGTGACAAAAGTGGTATCGTGAGCGATTAATCCTCGGAAAGTGTCTACGAACCGTGTCTAGTAGAGTCTTGATTATCGGTGTGTTGTGCCACATCTATAATCGTGGAGGCTATAGGACATTTAGGATTAGTTTCCATTCTTCTCATTACGAGATCGTGTCTTAGAGGCGTGTGATGAGTTGAACCCCTCGGCGTATTCCTTTCCTTTACGTTATGCCTCGCGTAAAACCTGTGCCCAGACAGGCAAGGCGGCGAGGAGCCGCTAGTAAGATCTGAGAGAATGCGATGGCGCAGCCCGGTCGATTACACGAGATAGTACTTGAGACGACGAGTTTTGCGACACCGCCCGGCACAGTGAGTTTAGAGCGCGGCGGTGGCTGCTGAGACTCTGATACACGAGCCTCGGTCCGCGGCACAGGCGAGATGAGATGGGTACAAGGAGATGGCGATTCTTGGCGGTCGTGGCGAATATGAGATAAGTGGGCCGGCGATTCAAAGATGCACGATGGTTCACCCTAGATCGGATAGTTTGAGGCTACAGGACTTCACGAGATGTAGCCGCGCGAGTTCTGGTCGAGGCCTGAGGATGATCCGCAGGAGTTCATCCGACAGTTGCAGCGGATCATGAGAGTGATCAAGGCTTCGGAGACCGAGTCAGTGGTCCTAGGTTCGCATCGGCTGCGTGATACCGCAGTCGACTGGTTTGATTCGTGGGAGCTCTCCCGGGGAGAGAATGCACTTCCAGCTATTTGGGATGAGTTCTCAAAGGCATTTCTTGCACACTTCTTGCCGCCACAGATGAGGAGGGCTCGGGCCGACAGATTTTTGGTGTTGCCGCAGAACGGGCGTACGGTGCGGGAGTACAATGTGGAGTTCGACTCATTGGCCCGGTACGTCCCCGCATTATTAGCTAGTATGGAGGATCGAGTCAACCGATATGTTACAGGGCTCGATGATTACCTAGCAGAGAGTTGTTCGGGTGTAGCTCTTCAGCCGGGCATGGACATTGCCCGCATGCAGGCTTATGCACTTGGAGGTGAGGAGCGGAGAAATCGACGGAATGACGAAATCGTGAAGAGGGCGAAGCTGCGAGGTCCTTTGGTGATTTTGAGGCGGACCGCCTCGCAGCAGACTAGTTATGCGCCTCGCCCGTCTGCAGTGGTCCTCTACAATCTTGAGCGTCGAGTTTCGAGGCGGTCGGGGCTCGAGGTTCAGATTTTCGGGAGAAGCGGTGTTAACGGTGAAGCCACCCTACATCGTTGTGGCTGTGGTAGACTCGCGGTGGGAGTGTCGTGCTAGTCGGGAGTTTGTTTTGCATGCGGCCAGCAGGGCCATTTTGGGAGAAACTGTCCGACCACGGGTAGCGCTGGTAGGATAGCACTGACTACGGGGTCAGTTGCGGGTTCTTCACCTTCCATAGCCAGGCAGGATGTTCATGCACAGGCGGGCCACGGTAGAGGTCGCGGTGGAAGTTCCCAGTTTTAGCGGTCCTTTGAACCGCCTATTTTCAGGTATATCCTTAACCATCTAGAGTTTTGTATGTTATGATAATGTGTTAAGTGTTATGTTCGGATAGCTTGGTGCAAAAAATGTGACTTAGAAACATGCTTAGTGAAAAAGGGTAAGCCTGGGGGTGAGAAAATGATGAACCTTAGAATATTACTGTTGAGACCTTAGATGTAAGGCCGTCTTGAGTACAAGTTTTTGCAAGTGATCCCTGTCGGAGTGCATTTTATGCCTAGAATGTGTTGTGTGATAAGTCCCTGGGTAGTGTGAAATGGAAGTGGTAGCTTTCATGACCTGTAGAGGTAAGATTGTTCCGGATCAGGAAACAAGAACTTGACGCATTAAGTAGGTCGGGTTGGGGCCATGTTGCGGGCCAACCCGCGGCCTGTTTCGAGGTGGGGTCAGCTCTGGGTGGTCCCGCCAGGTGGTAGGGTCACGAGGGTGCTAGGCCCAAGTTTAGTTGACCATCGTATGAGTTCGTGGGTGTGTTCGACCAGAAGCAGATCGTGAAGGCCGGGAATGGCCTTAAGGAAGATTGAGGCTAGTAAGATAACCAAGTTGGACGTGGTGACTCCAAGGTTTGGAGAAGCGGCGATGGCGAAGTGTGATGCGATACTAGAAGGGTTCAAGTGTTCGAAGAGTACGACGAGTAAGGGTAGAGGCGAGCATGTATTGCAAGCATAGATTTGATCATTTCTTGTGAAGGGAGAAGGTGCGAAGGATGTATATTTTAGACCTCAGGGATCGCATGCAGTCCGGTACCATTGGTTGGGTCGCCGGAGTGACACTAGAACCTCGCGGCAAAGTGACAAAAGTTTGTGATGTTAGAGGTGTTTCCTCGTGGACTTGGATGTAAGTATTTGCGCGGGTGTTTCTGTGGCCAGGTGTGGCAGGATTGTTCTCGTAAGTATAGTAGTGAAGACTATACTGGCGCATGTTTGTTTTGAGGCTTAGAAGGAACATTCGGGACGAATGTTTCTAAGGAGGGGAGAATGTTATACCCCGTATTTCCAGAGTATGTACGTGAGGGCGTACGTATTATAATTTGAGCCTTAAAGTAAGCATAGTTTCGAAATTTGTACACAAGTGCCAAAAAGAGTCGTTTTTCGACGAAACGTTTCCACAGCTTTCGTAGGGAAAATTCCGGCTATGTCATTTATAATTTTTGCGGATTTTTCCGAGAGATAAAATATTTTGGACCAATAGGAGGGCGACACGTGTCACCCTTAGGTGGCACAAAGTGGACGGTTTTGGAGGGAGTTGTTGTCACGTTTTTGCCATGGAAAATGCCTTAAACATTTGGTCAATGTTTGGCTAGATATTTTGTGTAGTAGATGAGAAAGTGGGACCCACAAACACTTGTCCAAATCCTAGCCCTACACTTGCCTAACACTTCTCTTCATCTTGGCCATTGGTTGGCCATTGCTTGACCTATAAATACCCCCCTTAGTTGATGAACTTCTTCATCCAAAAATCATTCTCCAAGTCTCAAAATCCCTCCCTTAAGTGTAGCATTCGGCCAAGTCCCCTCCCCTTTTTTGGGCCTTGTGGCGAGAGCCTACCCCACAGCCTAGTTGTTTCGTATAATACCCCCTTTTTTTTGTGGTATAGAAATACTCTCCTAGTATTGTTATAATGCCCAAAAACCTTGGCCCAAATACCTTGTAGTATTCCCAAGGTTACACTTATACAAAAGCCCAGAAAATACCATTATACTTCCTCTTAGCCTCTAAACGAAACCCTAAGGAAATCTTCATTGTTAGTTGAAGTATTTAGGTAGAAGTTGGTTAGAACTTCTAAGGGTTGTTTGGAGCGGGTTAGCGCCGGTGTAGGAGCTAAACCTTGCTCGGGATCGACATTTAAACTCGGATAATTTTGGGCTTATCGAGGTAAACACTCTTGACCTCCTGTTGTAATTGGAAATTACATTTTGTAGGAGTATATAGTTAAGTATACTATATATAGAACTGAACATAGTTGTGCGGCAATGTCTTTTGACTTAAGCCTGAATAATACTTACGGCAATGTCTTGCGACTTAAGCTGAATTTAAAGAAGAGAAGCGAACGTAATTACATAGGGTGTATTACTGAGACTTGTGTAGCATTCTTGTGTAGTAGAATTGTACACGTCCGGTTAGGCGTGTTAACCCCTGGTTGGCTTGGTAGCGGCCTCGATAGAGGAGGAGATTTCTGTTGCGGGGAGAATCTGCCGAATTTTACGTAGAATATTCGTCGGGATCTAAAGATGTTAATAGGCGCCTTTTGGCCTCTATAGGTTGAAGTACTACGTGTGGAGTGATCCGCTTGGCTTAAAGTGTAGCCGACGGTTTGAGGAACTTGGGCGTTTTGCTATTAGTCGATAATCGTCGCGAGGTATGTGAACCTCTTCCTATCTGTTCTAGCATGATGTGTGTATAACTATGTAGTACGGTGAGCGTACATGTGTTAAATGTATTTGATTGTCTTTAAACATAAAGTGTTATAACGGCTTTATGGGAAATTGGTTATAACGACTCATGTAAATGAGAAATGCTTTGTGGTTTTAAAAGATAAGCGATTTGACTTATAACCGACTTCTTTGTAAAGAACCTTGAAGTATTCTAATAGATTAAGAAACCTTTTTGAAAGAAGTGTATACTTGGTTTGAAAACATAAGCGTTATACCAGCTTTATGAGAAGTTAGGTGTAACGTCTTAAGAGAGATAAAAAGAATGGTTTAATGGTTTAGAAGTTAAGAGACTTATTCTTAAAAGATAAGAGACTTGACTTAATATGTATGTTTGTGTGAAACCTCATTCGTGAGTAATGAGTACTTGGTTTTAAAAGGGAATAATGTTTCTTGATTTGAATCGAGAATGAGTATCGACAAACCACTGCAACGTTAATAAAGGAAATGTATTGAATAAAGAAGTATTATTAAAACCGGTAGAAACCTCCATCCGCATAGAAGCTAGAAGCTAGATGAGACAAAATGATATTACATTTCCTAGATCATGTTTGCTTAAATAAGATTTATGAACAAGAATAACCTACTACTTTATGGCATATGTTACTCAATTGGTTTAAAGGAAATTAAGACATCGAATTATGAAACTTTTCTAAAGTAAAGAGACTTGAGTAATTGAAATTAGGCAAACTGGAACTCTAGGGAAAAGAAAGGCTTTGTTTTGTCTTAAATTGGTTTAAAACATAAAGTGTTATAACAACTTTATGGGAAGTTAGTTATAACGACTTTATGAGAACAAAAGAAGGATTTTTATCATTGGTTTTAATGTGGTAAATTGACTTTAAAAAGAAATATTTTGTTATACCGTATTTCGGAGTATGCGTGGGGCGTGCGTAGAAAATTTGAACTTGTATAAAAGTGGCTTGGCGAAATTTATTTGTGCACAACACGGTTAAGTCGTTTTCGAAAGCGTTTTCCACGAGTTTCGTAGGGAAAATTACGGCTATGTCAATTTTTGTCACGACCGAACTGGCGTGGATCGTGCCTTACCCCGGGCACCCTAGTGATACAACATCAGAGAAAAACCAGCGGAAATAAAACTCAAGAATGAAGACAGTGAAATAAGAAAGTAGGCTAACCCAAACGGTTACCCTTTTTATACATAATTTAAAACTTGAACAGTTACATCCCATACAAACCTGCCCACAACATTGCTACAGACCTCTAAGAATTTTGAAACCATATTGACGGGACAGGGCCCCGCCATGCCCCTGAATATACAAAAATCTACTACTTCAGGGAACCGTACCACAGGACAAGCTTCCGGAGATATGGAGCTTTCCGAGAACTGAACCGCGACCCTAAGAGTGTGGATCAGCAAGCTATGTACCTCAACCTGCGGCATGAACGCAGCCCCCCGAAGGAGGTCAGTACAACAGGTACCAAGTATGTGAAACTGTAAAATACTGTAAATGAAATCATAATAGTCTATATAAAGCAGGAGACATGTATGATAACCAAATTACAACACCACAACATAAAAGCAGTCATATCAAGATAGGGACTCATGCCCGTGAAATCATCACTCAAATACAACCCGGGAATTTAACCCGCACAAAGGCCGCATGCCCCGACATCTTACCTCGGTATAAGCATGGCCCTGGGCGAATCCTAGTGGGCCCATACGTGGACCATCCAGCGTGTCGGTATGCCCAAAGGAGATAACAAGATAACAATCCTTGTGGAAGCATACCGTGGGCTACCCGGCGTGTCGGTATGTCCAAACAACTAACAAGAGAATACTCGCGTGGAAGCATACGGTGGGCTACCCAACGTGTCGGTATGTCCAATCAAATAACAATAACAACACCACAATGGAAGCACACGTGGGCTACCCAACGTGTCGGTATGTCCATCAATCAACGGATAGCTTGCCTCGGCGAGGCGCGGCGACATAAATACAACACTTGCACATGAAGCTATCACTACAAGCATAGGCGTTACACACAACTCAAGGTACTATAAATATTTCTTAACACAATGTCAAGTATACCATTTAAAACCCAGTACTTAACCCTTAGGATCAAGGTACTCCTACCTTTTATAAACAAGTCACTTATGTTTTTTTCCATCATAAGAAGTTCAATATTTGAAAACGAGTTACTTCCCTTTTCCCAAAATCGAATTACCATTTTAAATCTAATAATGAAACCATTTCTTTATTTTCATAAAGTCGTTATAACTAACCTCCCATAAGCTATTACAACACTTTATGATTAATAAAACAAGTCAAGACAAAATCATGCCTTTCTTTTAAACCAAAATACTTCAAATTCTTAAGTCTCTTTTCCTTTAGAAAATCGAATTCCTTACTTTGAAATTTTTAAGAAGATCAACACTTGATTTCAATAGTTCTTATTAGAGCAGCCATGATCTAGGAAATGTAATACAATTTTGTCTTATCTTAGCTTATGCGGATGGAGGTTTCTCTTGGTTTTAACATGATTAATGTCATTACTTCTTTCCTTTATCGTATTTGCGTTGGCTTGTTCGATCCTTATTCCCATTTCCGAAATTGTAACGTTATTCTTTTAAAAACCAAGTATTCATATCTCACGAAATAGGTGTTATACTTTTCAACACCATTTTGGGTCAATTACAAGTCACGTCTCTTATCTTTTGAAAACAACAAACCATTCTTTTAGTTACATAAAGCGGTTATAACAAACTTCCCATAAAGCCGTTATAACACTTTATGTTTTAAACCAACCAATTACCACTATAAACATTTATGAGACCAATAGGGCTCATTCTTTGCTACCAAGTACCGTTACTAACGGATAAGACTTTACTACTATTTTCACACAATGAAGCCCTTAACACTTCATATCAAGTCAAGGTACAAAGGAAATCAAATTCCTTTAACACTTCAAGTCTACCGCACTATATATTTTACAAATAGTCAATCTTTGAAGAGGATAGGAAGAATCACATACCTCGCGACGATTGTCGACAATAAGCAAAATGCTCCACAGTACTATCGCCCTTAAGTAGAATATGCTACCGTAGTACTTCAATCCTATAAGGGTCATGAAACGTCTATCAAACTCTAGCTTCGAACGTAGAATAACTAAGTGCAAAGTCCCTAGATTCTACGGTAATTTGGACGGCACTTCCTTTGTTCTTACTTACTATGCCACCTCTTTCAAGGTCGAATTCAATAACCAAACGGCCCACAATAATACAAAATAACCCAATACTTTCTATGCCATTCTTGGCCAACCATAACCCAATTCTTAAATCCCTTTCAATACTTTCCAATCCAAGTTCTTAGGTATAACATGATATCTAGCCCTAGACATCTTCAACAATTACAATCTTAAGGCTAACATGCCCATTTCAGTTTTTAACAAGACAACAAGATCTAAATCTATACAATATAAAAGCGACCTCGGGCTCAATTCTATACTACTACAATATAACGACCTTAGGCTCAACTCTAAACTACTAAAATAAAGCGACCTCGGGCTCACATCTATACTACTAAAATAAAGCGACCTTAGGCTCATAACCAAGAAAGGAAACTCTTACCTTAAGGAATAGCCCACAAAGCCCCTTTTTCTTCCACCACTTTCCGTCAAAATCGCCCACCAGCGTTACCACAAGTTTACCACACTTTTTCTTCTTGCCGCTCAACAATCTCATAAAGCTAGGTTTCTTCCAAAAACTAGAGAGAAGGAGAGGGTTTTCCATGGAAGGGTTTTGAAATGAAATGGCCAAGTCTTCCAAGACTTGGCCTAAAATAGGCCCTAATCTGGTTAAAGGGATGGGAGGACACTTGTCACCCTCCCATAGGTTTTTAACAAAATATCTCACGATTTTCGTCACTTCTTGCGCAAAATTCCGCCTCGGCTGTGGCCACTTCAAAAATAAATCTTCCGCATGTCGGCGCCGCGACCCTGCATTCCGGCGCGCGCTGCAACCGCGGACCCAGAACAACCGCGCGCCACGCGTTCGGCCGCGCGCTGTACCTGAACAAGCTGCTGCGCTGCTGCGCGCAAACTTGAAACTTCCATAACTTTTGACTCCGACGTCCTATCGACGAACGGTTTGTTGCGTTGGGATCTAAATTTAACGAACTACAATTTAGGCTTTTAAACACCTCGAAACTCTTAACAACTGGGGTACAACACTCCAAGGTAAACTCAAATCCGTCCAACACATGTTTGCCAACTTATCTTTCAACTTCCAATCTTTTAATCCTTGGTATGATCTTATCTTAACCCCTTGAATTTACGGGGTGTAACATTTTTAATTTTTGCGGATTTTTCCGAGAGACGAAACATTTTGGACTAACAAGAGGGCGCCACTTGGCACCCTCTCATTGGAAGACGTCTTGGGCGGTGGAGTGGACGAATGGGTTGGTTTTTTTATCTTGGAGTTGGTAGGATATTTTGTGGTAGATGGATAAGGTGCACTTGGCAAGATCTTGGCCCTACACTTGCCTTGCACTTGGCATGATCTTGGCCATTGGTTGGCCTTTGCTAGACCTATAAATACCCCCCTTTGGAAGACTTCTTCATCCATTCCTAAAATATTTCTTAGTGTTAAATCCTCCTCCCTCCCCTTAGTGTAGAGTTCGGCCAAGAGCCTCCCCCCTCCCCCTTGGCCGAGAGCCCTTCCCCCTCCAGGGTGCTAGCGTGGGGTACCCCACTAGCCTAGTTGTTTCGTATAATACCACTCTTGGTAGAAATACTCTCAAAGTATTGTTATAATGCCCAATTACCTTAGCAGTATACCTTGTAGTATTCTAAGGTTATACTTATCTGAAAAGCCGAAATACTATTATACTTCCCTTAGTCACAAAACCGAAACCCTAAGGAAAATCTCCATGGTTAGTTGGAGTAATAAGTAGAAGTTGGTTAGAACTTCTAAGGGTTGTTGAAGCGGGCCGGAGCGCGGAGTAGGAGCTAAACCTTGCTCGGGATCGACATTTAAACTTCGGATAATTATGGGCTTATCGAGGTAAATATCTTGTCCTCTATTGTAATTGGAAATTACATGTTGTATGATTATATAGTTGAAGTATACTATATATAGAATCGAGCGTAGTTATCGTGATGTCTTTTGACTTAAGCTGAATAATAAGAAACCTTTTGAAGAAGAATCTTGAATTGTATTTACATAGGGTGTATTCTGATGAGACTTGTGTAGCCTTTACGTGAGGTAGAATTGTGCACGTCGGTTTAGGCGTATAACCCCGGTTGGCTTGGTAGCGGCCCAGATAGAGGAGGAGATTCTGTTGTTGCGGGGATGTCTTTACAATTTTACGTAGAATGTTCTCTGAAGGGATCTAAATATTAATAAGCGCCTTGTGGCCTTATAGGTTGAGTACTACGGCGTGGCGCGATCTACTTGGCAAGGAGTAGCCGAGCGGTTTGAGGTACTTGGGCGTTTTGCTATTAGTCGATAATCGTCGCGGTATGTGAACCTCTTCCTATCTCTTCTAGCATGATATGTGTGAACTATGTAGTGCGGTGAGCGTCATGTGCTAAATGTATTTGATTGGTTTAAAACATAAAGTGTTATAACGGCTTTATGGGAAGTTGGTTATAACGACTTTATGTTGGTAAGAAAATACTTGTGGTTTTAAAAGGTAGCGATTTGAACTATAAGCGGCTTATTATGTGTTAATAAAGAACTTGAAGTATTTCAAAGATTTTTGAATCATTTGAAAGAAGTAATACTTGGTTTTGAAAACTTAAGAGTTATACTAGCTTTATGGGAAGTTAGGTAATAACGGCTTAAGAATGTTTCTTGATTTGAAATCGAATGTGTATCGACAAACCAACTGCGGCGTTAATAAAGGAAATGTTTTGTGATTAAGTATTATTAAAACCGATGAAACTTCCATCTGCATAGAAGCTAAGATGAGACAAAATGATATTTCTAGATCATGTTTGTTGTAATAAGATTGTTATAAACAAGAATATCCTACTCACATATAAGGCTTATGTTTCTCAGATAGCTTAAAAAGAGAATTATATTCTTAAATGAATAAGACTATGAACTACGAAACCTTTCTAAAATAAGAAACTTGAACATTGGAAATTAGGCAAACTTGAACATTGGAAAAAAGAAGGTTGCTACTTGATTTTACAAAGAGAAGTAATTGATTTACTTTAAAAAGATAATCACTCTATTGTTATATACTACGGGTATGGTGTGACTTTTGTGAAAGTAACATATCTTTAAAGAGTTATTGTATAAAGTACTTTGGGGATAAAAACCTGATCTCATTAATCATATAGTAGAAAGTACCTTATGTGTGAATAACCTGATTGTATTGGTTTGTGATAGCCTTGTAATACCTTCGTGTTGATTTGATAAGTAATCATATTAGGATGCTACGTGTGTTAGTATACGTGATGTTTGTGTAAAGGGTTTTCCCTTGATTGTGCTTATGTTGTTTAAGCGATAAACCGTTATGTTGGTATTATACCACTCACCGTGTTTAGGGGTTAAGCGCCCTCCGACGCGGGTAGACTCGGTGATGCAGGACCATGATTCGAGAATACCTCATGCGGGTCCCGGGGGCCTATGCGGAGCTACGAGAGTTCCAGGTTAGTGTGCGGCCTTTATGGTCATGCGGTCTATGTGGCCATGCGGACTGCGAGTCCAGGACGATGCCGGGGAGTAGCTACCCTCGATGCGGGGTTATACCTCATGCGGGCCTATGAGATTGGCCTATGCGGAGCTGCGGGGAGTTCCAGGGCTAGACGCGCACATTTGATATTGCGGGCGAGCGACCAGCTTTGATCATGTGACGGTCTAGACAGATATCATGATACAGTTTATGACCTTGTTAGTACTGTGGGCGTTAGTAGTCGGCTATGCCTTCGTACTTACCCTGTACTGTTTTTATTTGGACACAGGTGGGACCTGCTGTTCATGTGTATTTCTTGGTGCTTTTCTATCATTGACTGCCGGCAGTGAGGAAGGTATTCCACGGGCATGATTGATGTTGTGGGCGTGAGACCCATTATTATACTGGAGTGATGACTTTGAGGGCGTGAGTCCCTGACTAGACATATTCGCTTATTTATGAATCGTAGTTTGGTTATCATAAATGTCTCATGCTTCTATAGACTACTATGATTTCATTCTGATATTTTGGTTTCACATACTCGGTAAATTATCTTGACCTCCTTCGGGGGGCTGCGTTCATGCCGCAGGTAAAGGTACACCAGTCGTTGATCCTCGCTCTTAGGGTCACAGTTCAGCGTTTGGGAAAGCTCCGTTTCTCCGGAGGCTTATCTTGGTATATGTTATACCCCGTATTTCCAGGGTATGTACGTAAAGGAATACGTACAAAAAGTTTTGGTCTTAAAGTTAGGCCTTGGACGATTTTTAGGCACAACTCACAAAGCGAACGGTTTTCCGACGAAACGTTTCCACAGCTTTCATAGGATAAATTCCGGCTATGTCATTTCTTATTTTTGCGGATTTTTCCGAGAGACGTAACACTTTGGACCAATGAGAGGGCGACACTTTCCACCCTCTCATTGGTGGACTTGTCACGGCAATAGGGCCGATTGGATGCCAAGCCTTGTCATAAAGTTGGCTAGATATTTTGTGTGCAAGTTGGCCAAGGACACTTGCCTAAATCCTCACCCTACACTTGCCTTGCACTTGGCATAATCTTGGCCATTGGTTGGCCATGTCTTGACCTATAAATACCCCCCCTTGTTGAAGAGTTATTTCATCCTAAATTGAGCAATCTACCTAAGTCTCAAATCCTCCTCTCCCTCTTGTTGTTTCGTCCAAACACACCCTCCTTGAGAAGCTTGGCGAGGCTACCCCTAGCCTAGCCGAAACCAACCCCCCCCTCCCTTGATATAAAAGTTGCCTTCTTGTATTGTTATAATGCCCAAAATAACCTAGCCCAAATACCTTAGCACTTAGTAGAAGTTGTGAAGAACTTCTAAGGTTTCCTTGGAGCATACAACTTAGGAGCTAAACCTTGCTCGGTGCGACTTTTCTAGGATATTATTGGGCTTACGAGGTAACTAATCCTAACCCTCTTTTGAATTAAAGAATACTTCTTTGTTGTAGAATAAGAATAGTATAAATACTTAGAAGTATATCACAGAATAGAATTGAAGTGTTAATCACTTAGAAGGGTTTAAAGAAGAATAATCAAGCGTACTTACATAGAATTTGTTTTCTGATGAACTTATATAACTCAGGGTAGGGTTGTGCTGCCCGACTTTCCGTAGAATTGAGGACCCTCTGTTTAGAATGACCTACGAATAGTCTAGACCTTGATAGATATCTGTGACTATTATAGGTGATTCTCTGCGCGACATACTCGACTTGGCGGTGGATTTCGAGAAGGTATGTGATTCTTCCTAAAGCATGATATTTTACAATATGTATATAGTGCGGTGAGGCGTACATGTGTTAACTGAATAATACTTACGGCAATGCCTGGCTTAAGCTGAATAATACTTACGGCAATGCCTCACGCTTAAGCCTAAATAATAAAGAAGCGAAAACATTTCAAAGGACTCTTGAACCATTTAGTATGAAGAGAACTAATTGGTTTTTAAGCGAAGCTTAAGAGTTATACTAGCTTTATGGGAAGTAAGTATAACCACTTAAGATTGATAAAAGAAACAAGTTTGCCTATGTGTTTATAACAGACTTATATTGTGAATAAGAAGATGGTTTGATAGGTAGACATGATATGATGCTATGTGTGTTAGTATCTTGTAACGTTGGTATAGGTGAGTATCCTTGTTGTGCTTGTGTTACTTAAAGGTAAGTTGTTATGCTAGTATACTATCACTCACCTCTTGACATGTTTCCGGGGGTTAAGCTGCCCTCCGATGCGGGGTAGACTCGGTGATGCAGGACCATGATTCGAGAATACCTCATGCGGGTCGAGGGCCTATGCGGAGCTCTGAGAGTTCGAGGTTAGTATGCGGGGTTATACCTCATGCGGTGCGTGTGGCCATGCGGACAGCGAGTCGGGGCGATCTTGAGTAGCTACCCTCGATGCGGGGTTATACCTCATGCGGGCCCATGTGAGTGGCCTATGCGGACTCGGGAGTCGAGTTAGGCTTGCGAGAATGATGATGGGGCGAGTGGCCTGTTTCGATCATTCGCGGCCTAGACAAGACTCATTCTGATTACCTATTGTTGCTCTTGTTTGTGATGTGGCACTATATGCGGTTTCCTGGTTGTTTCATACATACTTGTAAACCGGTTTTAAAAAAATGATATGTTTCATTTAAGTACTTCTGATTTCGCATACTTAGTACTGTTGTCTTGACCTCCTTGAGGCTGCGTTCATGCCGCGGTAGAGCGGCAAGTGCTAGATCCGCATCCTTAGGATCTCTACGTTGGTGTCGGGAGCTCCATCTCTTGGGAGGCTCTACTTTTGGTATGATCTCCTGTTGTAGTTAGTTTTGTCTGATCGAGGTATGGCGGGGCCACTGTCGCCATAGTTGTATATTTCCTTAGAAGTGCGTAGTCATGTTATGCGATGTCGGATGTAGCTCGCTAAAACATGATTATATATATATCTTAGAAAGGCCACGTTTTCTCACAAAATCGTGTCTTGTTTTATAAAGCTGTTTCATGTCTTGCTTTATGTTTCGTGATTACTCGATGTATGACTACTTGGGTGCCGGTAAGGCACGATCCACGAACCGGAATGGAGTCGTGACAAAAGTGGTATCGAGCGATTAATCCTCGGAAAGTGTCTCTGACCGTATCTAGTAGAGTCTTGATTATCGGTGTGTTGTGCACCACCAATAATCGAGGAGGCTATAGGATATTTAGGATTGGTTTCCATTCTTCTCATTACGAGATCGTGCTTTAGAGGCGTGTTATAGGTTGGACCTCTAACGTATTCCTTTCTATGCTTGATTATGCCTCGCGTAAGGCAACCGGGCCCGAGAAGGGCAAGCGGCAGGAGGCGCTAGCGAGACACCCGAGTCACGAGGGCTCGGGCCCGATCTATACGAGGCGGCGAGTTCTATGGCGCCGCCGGCCCAGCCACGGACCAGTACCAGCACCTCTGTCCCACGGCTGGGGCGGAGGTTAGGAGTCTGAGAGATGCGGCTTTTGGCTAAAGTTGTGGCCCGATACGAGAGAGGCTGGATCTGGCGATTCAGCTCGGCTCGATCGTACCGTTGTTCACGAGGCGAGAGAGATTGAGGCTACCAGACTTCTTGAGCTGTAGCCAGCCGGAGTTTTATGGGTGGCGGAGGATGATCCGCGAGTTCATCCGTCGGTCGAAGGATTTTGAGAGTGATCGGGCGTCGGAGACCGAGTCAGTGATCTTTGGTTCACATAAATGCGTGACACGCGATCGATTGGTTTGATTCATGGGAGTTATCGGGAGAGCACGCGTCCCAGTACTTGGGATGAGTTCTCAGAGGATTTCCTCACTCACTTCTTGCCTCGCGGATGAGGAGGCGCGGTGATAGATTTTTACTCGAGGCGAGAGGGGCCTTGTCGAGTACAATGTCGAGTTTGATTCATTGGCTCGATATGTCCCGGCATTGGTAGCGAATATGGAGGATAGGGTGCACGCTATGTCACGGGCTGAAGCGACTATATGGCCGAGTCATGTGCGGGGTTTCTCTCGGCCGGGTATGGACATTACCGCGTGCGAGCTCACGCCCTTGGATGCGAGGCGCGAGGTCGGCGAGTGGGCCGGCGGCGAGAAGAAGGCGGGGCGGGAGGGTCTTACGGTGGTTATCGTGGTGGCGGCCTCGTGGCGATCTAGGTCGCACCACGGCCGGCCTGAGCACTCTGCGCGTCCTCGGCCTGACCCACGCGATTTTGGCGGACCGGGGCCCCGGGGCTTGAGCGTCCAGGTAGCGAGTGCGGCGCCGGGACCACCCGGTGTGGCCGTCGGTAGATCCCATTACGGGAAGTGTGGTACTACTTTTGGATCTTATTCTGATTGTGGCGGCAGGTCACTTTGCGAGGCTGTCAGGCCGAAGCGTGGTGGAAGGGCTCGGCCGAGTTACATTGCCGCTTCATCATCTCCTGATTACCGCCCGGGGCGGGGTGCTCATGGGTCGGCAGTCGCGGCGAGAGGTCGTGGCTCGAGTCGATTCTAGCGGTCCTCGAACGCATTTATGCTTTGTCGGTAAGCGGGATCGGAGGCCTCACGATGTAAATCACGGTACCTTATCGGTTCTGGGTTTGATATTTATGCCTTGATAGATCGGGTTCTACTCTGTCTATATATCTCCCTTGTTGCTAGTAGGATAGGGATAGAGCACGAGTCCATAGACCCGTTCGAGTAGCTACGCGATGGGGATTCGGTGGTAGCTCGGCGGGTATATAGGGCTTGCCTGTGACCATTCTGATCGTCGGACCCTGGCGACTTGATAGAGTTGGAGATGATTGACTTTAGCGTGATTATGGGGATGGATTGGCTAGCCTCTTGCTATGCCAATGTAGGCTGAGAGAGAGTAATGCGGTTCCGGTTTCTGAGGCCGGTTGTTGAGTGGGAGGAACGCGGTATCGCCGAGGGTAGGTTTATTTCTACCTCAAGGCTAGGAAGATGGTGCGAGAAGGGTATATCTACCATCTAGTTCGGGTGTTTGATCACGAGGCTGCGGTGCAGATTTTCCGTCGATTCGATGGTCGTGAGTTCCCAGACGTGTTTCCAGATGACCTCCCGGGTATCCCTCCTGAGAGGGAGATCGAGTTTTGTATTGATGTGTTGCCAGATACTCGGCCTATTTCCATTCCGCCATACAGAATGGCACCTGCCGAGTTGAGAGAGTTGAAGGATCAGCTTAGGGATTTGCTAGAGAAGGGCTTCATTAGGCCTAGTGTTTCTCCCTGGGGAGCGCCGGTATTGTTCGTGAAGATACCCCCTTCCTAGGATTGATGATTTGTTCGACCAGTTGCAGGGTGCGAGATGTTTCTCCAAGATTGATCTGCGATCGGGCTATCATCAGGTGCGAGTCAGAGAGGTGGATGTCCACAGGGTGCATTAGGACGATGCGGGCATTATGAGTTCGGTCATGTCTTTTGGGTTGACCAATGCTCCGGCGGTATTCATGGATTTGATGAACCGAGTGTTCAAACCATTTTTGACACGTTTGTGATAGTGTTCATTGATGATATCTTGGTTTATTCTCGCTCAGAGCAGGAGCATGCGGGCATTTGAGGCTATCTTGTGATTCTCGAGACCAGCGATTATGCGCCAAGTTTTCCAAATGTGAGTTTTGGTTGACTTGATGGCGTTTCTTGGGCATATTATCGGGGATGATGGCATTCGAGTTGTCTGCCAAGATCGAAGCGATCGAGACTTGGCCTGAACCTCTACTCAGAGGTTCGCGATTTTACGGGCCTTGCGAGTATTATCGGTTCGTGGAGAAGTTTGCTTCTATCTACGCACCATTGACTAGGTGACTCGAAGGCAGCCAAGTTTGATGGTGATGCTTGTGGCGAGGTTTCGATTCTTGAAAAGAAGAGGCGGCGACCGCCCCGTTCTTACTCTTCGGAGGGTCGGATGGTTATGTCGTGTATTGTGATCGTCGGGCATCGGGTTGGGATGTGTGTTGATGCGGCATGGCGAGTTATAGCATATCGTCCGGCGGTGAAGAAACACGAGGAACTACCCCATGATTTGGAGTTGGCGGTGTGATTCACGCTTTGAAGATGCGGAGGCACTATTTGTATGGGGTTCACGTGGATATTTTCTGACCACAGAGCCTCGGTACATCTTGACGAGAGGAGTGAACTACGGCGAGGCGGTGGTTAGAGTTGCTTAAGGATTACGATGTGGACATCCTGTACCACGGGCAAGGCGATGTTGTGGCGGATGCCCTTAGTCGTAGGTCGATGGGAGCCTATCGGATGTGCGGCTAGAGAGAAGGGACATGGTTCGTAATTTGCACGATTAGCGAGCCTTGGTGTCCGTTTGATTGATTACGATAGCAATGGGGTTAGAGTTCGTGAGGTTGCGAGTCTTCCATCGTTGAGGAGGTGAAGAGCAGCGATTCGAGGATCGGCTTTGATTCGATATCGTGATCTGACTCTTACGTGAGGGCAAGGGTCCTTTTGAGTAGCACGATGGGGTGCTAAGATTTGGCGGGTTGTGTGTTCGGATGTTTGAGGACTTGGCGAGTTCTTGGGAAGCACACAGGGCGTTACTCTATCCATCGAGTCGACCAAGATGTACCACGACCTTAGATACGTGTATTGGTGGGATGGCTTGAAGAGGGCGTTGCGAGTTCGTAGCTCGGTGCCGTGTTGTCGGCGGTGAAGGTAGAGCACGAGACACGGTGGTTTGTTCTGCGATAGAGATCCCGACACGGAAGTGGGAGGTAATCAACATGGACTTCATCACGGGATTACCTCGCACTCGGAGAGAACATGATTCTATATGGGTTATCGTCGACGGTGTGAAATCAGCCCACTTTCTTCCGTCGGGGCGACTTTTGGTGAGGATTATGCGGACTTTACATCAGAGAGATCGTCGATGCATGGAGTCCCTACCGATCATATCGAGAGAGAGCGGTTTACGGCGGCTGCGGAGTCCTTCGAGAGGGTTTAGGGGCCAGTGAGCACGAAATCGCATTTCATCCACGAGCGACGGACGAGGCGAGCGCACTATCGGACTCGAGGATATCTGCGAGCTGTGTTATTGACCGATGGTAGTTGGGAGGATCATTTGCCTCTGGTTGAGTTCGCGTATAATAATAGCTACCACTCCGGTATTCGGATGGCGCCTTATGAGGCCTTGTATGGGAGGAAGTGCGGATCGCCTATAGGTTGGTTCGAGGTGGGCGAGTGCGGCTAGTGGGACGATTTTGGTGCGGCGATGGATAAGGTGAAGCTTATCCGAGGCGGCTATTGGCTTCGAGTCGGCGAAGTCGTATCACAGATCATCGTCGTCGGCATCTTGAGTTCGAGTTCATGATTGGGTTTTCTAAAGGTGTCACCCATGAAGGGTGTGATGAGATTCGGGAAGAAGGAAACTTCGGCCTAGGTACATTGGGCGTTTGATTGTCGCGAGGTAGGCAAGGTTGCTATGAGTTGGACTGCCGTCCGATCTGGAGGCGATACATCCGGTTTTCACGTGTCTATCTTTGAGGAGATGTATCGGGGATCCATCTAGGGTACACCGGTTGGCGATGTCGGTGGCCAGGGGTTATCGTATGAGGAGATTCCATAGCGATAATCGATCGTCGGAGTTAGGCGTCTGCGGACGAAGGGCGTGGCTTCGTCAAAGTCTTGTGGCGGAGCGAGCTCGAGGAGGAGATGGCGTGGGAAGCGAGGAGGACATGAGGCGAAGTATCCTCACTGTTCCCCACCTCGGGTAATTCACTTTCCTACTTGTAAATCTTCATTATCGTTTATGCCTAAGTGTTGTTTATGGCCGTGTGTGGCTTTTACTATTTAAGTTTTGAAGAACCTTATCGTTATCTGTCTTGGGAAGGAACATTCGGACGAATGTTTCTAAGGAGGAGAATGTTATACCGTATTTCGAGGTATGTGCGTAAAGGAATACGTACAAAAGTTTTGGTCTTAAAGTTAGGCCTTGGGCGATTTTTAGGCACAACTTCAGCGAGCGGTTTTCGGCGAAGCGTTTCCACGACTTTCATAGGATAAATTCCGGCTATGTCATTTCTTATTTTTGCGGATTTTTAGAGAGGCGTAACACTTTGGACCAATGAGAGGCGACACTTTCCACCCTCTCTCATTGGTGGACTAATCACGGCAATAGGGCGATTGGATGCCAAGCCTTGTCATAAAGTTGGCTAGATATTTTGTGTGCAAGTTGGCCAAGGACACTTGCCTAAATCCTCACCTACACTTGCCTTGCACTTGGCATAATCTTGGCCATTGGTTGGCCATGTCTTGACCTATAAATACCCCCTTGTTGAAGAGTTATTTCATCCTAAATTGAGCAATCTACCTAAGTCTCAAATCCTCCCTCTCCTCTTGTTGTTTCGTCCAAACACACTCCCCTTGAGAAGCTTGGCAGGCTACCCTTCTAGCCTGGCGAAACCAACCCCCTCCTTGGTAGAAAAGTTGCCTTCTTGTATTGTTATAATGCCCAAAATACCTAGCCCAAATACCTTAGCACTTAGTAGAAGTTGTGAAGAACTTCTAAGGTTTCCTTGGAGCATACAACTTAGGAGCAAAACCTTGCTCAGTGCGACTTTTCTAGGATATTATTGGGCTTACAGGGTAACTAATCCTAACCCTCTTTTGAATTAAAGAATACTTCTTTGTTGTAGAATAAGAATAGTATAAATACTTAGAAGTATATCACGAATAGAATTGAAGTGTTAATCACTTAGAAGGGTTTAAAGAAGAATAATCAAGCTGTACTTACATAGAATTTGTTTTCTGATGAACTTATATAACTCATGGGTAGGGTTGTCTGCCCGACTTTCCGTAGAATTGAGGACCCTCTGTTTAGAATGACCTACAGAATAGTCTAGACCTTGATAGATATACGTGACTATTATAGGCTGATTCTCTGCCTTGCGACATACTCGACTTGGCGGTGGATTTCGTAGAAGGTATGTGATTCTTCCTAAAGCATGATATTTTACAATATGTATATAGTACGGTGAGCGTACATGTGTTAGCGAATAATACTTACGGCAATGCCTGGCTTAAGCACGAATAATACTTACGGCAATGCCTGCGGCTTAAGCCTAAATAATAAAGAAGCGAAAACATTTCAAAGGCTCTTGAACCATTTAGTATGAGAAGAGAACTAATTGGTTTTTAAGCGAAGCTTAAGAGTTATACTAGCTTTATGGGAAGTAAGTATAACCACTTAAGATTGATAAAAGAAACAAGTTTGCCTATGTGTTTATAACGGACTTATATTGTGAATAAGAAGATGGTTTGATAGGTAGACATGATATGATGCTATGTGTGTTAGTATCTTGTAACGTTGGTATAGGTGAGTATCCTTGTTGTGCTTGTGTTACTTAAAGGTAAGTTGTTATGCTAGTATACTATCACTCGCCTCTTGAGATGATCAGGGGTTAAGGCGCCTCCGATGCGGGGTAGACTTCGGTGATGCAGGACCATGATTCGAGAATACCTCATGCGGGTCGAGGGCCTATGCGGAGCTACGAGAGTTCAGGTTAGTATGCGGGGTTATACCTCATGCGGTGCGTGTGGCCATGCGGACGGCGAGTCGGGGCGATGCAGGAGTAGCTACCCTCGATGCGGGGTTATACCTCATGCGGGCCCATGTGAGTGGCCTATGCGGACTCGGGAGTCGATTAGGCTGCGAGAATGATGATGGGGCGAGTGGCCTGTTTCGATCATTCGCGGCCTAGACAAGACTCATTCTGATTACTATTGTTGCTCTTGTTTGTGATGTGGCACTATATGCGGTTTCCTTAGTTGTTTCATACATACTTGTAGCTGGTTTTAAAAAAATGATATGTTTCATTTAAGTACTTTCTGATTTCGCATACTTAGTACTGTTATGCTTGACCTCGCCCGGGGCTGCGTTCATCTGCGGTAAGGGCAGCAGTGCTAGATCCGCGTCCTTAGGATCTCTACGTTGGTGTCGGGAGCTCCGTCTCTTAGGAGGCTCTACTTTTGGTATGATCTCCTGTTGTAGTTAGTTTTGTCTGATCGAGGTATGGCGGGAATACTGTCCCGCCATAGTTGTATATTTCCTTAAGTGCAGTAAGTATTTATGCGATGTCGGATATAGCTTGCTAAAACATGATTATATATATATATGCCGAAAGGCCACGTTTTCTCACAAAATCATGTCTTGTTTTATAAAGCTGTTTCATGTCTTGCTTTATGTTTCCGATTACTACGATGTATGACTACTTGGGTGCCGGTAAGGCACGATCCGGGCCGGAATGGGTCGTGATATAGTTATAACGACCCGTTCGGGGCGTTCTGGTGCCTTATCGGGCACCTAGTGATACAACATCGAGAAAACGTGGAAAATAAACATGAGTCATGAAACGAGATATAATAATAGCGAGCCAACCAAAGCGGTTGCCTTGGTATATACATAAAACACGAGCAGTTTAATCCTTTACAGCCACACTTGCGCGATACTACGGACCTGCAAGATTTACAACGACTATGGCGGGGACGGGGCCGCCGTACCACGAATGTACAGAACCTGACTCGGGGAACACATACAAAAGATAAGCCTCAAGAAAGCGGAGCTTCCCGATATCTTTGGCGTGATCCTAGGCGGGGATCCACGGCCGATGTACCTCACTGCGGCATGACGCGGCCCGAAGGAGGTCGATCTGCAGTACCAAGTATGTGGCGTAAAAATGCGTAATGAAATCATACTAGTCTATATAAAGCGGGAGACATGTATGATAACCAAACTCTGATTCCAACATAAAGCGATCATATCGGTCAGGACTCGCGCCTCAAGTCATCACTCAATTATAACTATGGGTCTCACGCCACAACATCAATCATGTTCGCGTCATGCGTGCCGGATTCTGCATCGGTGTAGACATGTCCATGATGCAACAATAATACCAATGCCAGTGGCGCATGCCGGAATTCTACCTCGGTGTGAACGCGTCCGTGTGGCATCAACAATAATATCTTGGGTGATCAACCTGCCGCGTAGCCATATGCCCCGAATTCTACCTCGGTGTAGACATGTCCATGTAACCACAATAACAATATATCGGTGTCGACCGACCGCGTAACGCGTGCCGGAATTCTGCGTCGGTGTAGACATGTCCATGTGACATCAACAACAAGCGATAATCAAAAATGGAAACATACGGTGGAATTCTCCATGCTGCCCGGCCGCGTCCAGTAAGTTCTCAACAAGTCGACCGGCCCTCATCGAGGGCGGTAACCTGAAATACCACACTTGCACAACAAAGGCTATCATCACAAGCATAGGCAAGTTTCACGGCCAAGCATAGGCGAGTTTCACAATGACAAGCATAAGCAAGTTTCCAACAACAAGCATAGGCAAGTTTCACACAACTCAAAGTAATTTCATTTTATGCCAAGGTCGGGTTTTTAACCCCAAGTACTACATCGTTAAGTTCTTTTAAAAGCGATCCATTTCTTTTATAAAAGTCACGATACGTAGTATTAGAATGACCAACCCACTTCCTTTTCAAAACCAAGTAACAACATTCTTTTCCTAAGTTCGGTTGCCTAGTTTGATTACTCAAGCTTCTCATTTTCAAATGGTTTCATAGTTCCCAAACTTAATCACTTGATTCCTTTTTAGAACAATCGAGTAACATATGTCATATATGTGAGTAGTTTATTCTTGTTTATAACGATCTTATTACTGACCATGATCTAGAAAATGTAATATCATTTTGTCTTATCTTAGCTTACATGCGGATGGAGGTTTCTCTTGGTTTTAATACAACATCATTGTTCAATACATTTTCCTTTTATTAGCATTTGCGATGGTGCAGCCGATACGTTACGATTCGAAATCGGTAAAACATTATCCCTTTAAAAACCAAGTACTCATTACTCACGAATGAGGTTTCACAAACATCCACATTAAAACAAATAAGTTAAGTCTCTTATCTTATAAGATCAAGTCTCTTAACTTCTAACATGATAAACCATTTTCACTTACATAAGGCGTTATAACTAACTTCCCGTAAAGCTATTATAACACACATGTTTTAAACCAACAAATCACTTAGACGTATGCGTCTACCGTACTACATAGTTCACAACAATCATGCTAGAAAAGATAGGAAGAGGTTCACATACCTCGCGACGATTTATCGACAATAAGCAAAATGCTCCAAGTACTACAACGCACTGGCCCTTTCCACTCCTCGGTAGAATCGCTACTCTTAGTACTTTCACTATAAAGGTCAAGCGTCTATTAACCCCAAAACACAAGTTTCTATCTTTACATAGAAAATTAGACCTCACACATGACAGCGTAAATCTCCTCTATCGAGGTGGCTACCAAGCCAACGAGGGTTTACGTCTACCGGGCGTGTACAATTCTACTCGATATCTTACACAAGTCTCTGCAATCTGATCTATGTAAATCTGATTGATTCGATTCTTTATTCTTGAGCTTAAGTCAAAAGACATTTGCGAATACTAAGTATAGTTCCGTATATAGTATACCTCAACTATATATTCTAACAAACATGTAATTTCCAATTACAATAGAGGACAAGATAATTACCTCGATAAGCCCAAAATTATCAAGTTATAATGTCGGTCTGAGCAAGGTTTAGCTCAGCTCAGTGCGCTCGAAACCACTCCAAACAACCCTTAGAAGTTCTAACCAACCTGCTCAAATCTTGACCAACTATGAAGATTTCCTTAGGGTTTCGGTTTGAGACTAAAAGGACAAAGGTAGTATTTAGGACTCTACGTAAAGAGGTATCTTTGGAATACTACAAGGTACAAGGCTAAGGTATTTTGGGCATTATAACAATACTAGGGAGTATTTCTATACCCTGACAAAGGGTATTATCTGAAAACAACTAGGCTAGGGGGTACCCGGCTAGCACCTGAGGGGACCGCTTCTCGGCCAAAGGCCACGAGGAGGAGGGAGGAGAGGCTTAGGGCGAGGCTACTAGAGGAGGGGAGGGATTTCAAGACTTAGACAAAGTGAGGTGAATGAATAAGTCTTGCGAGGAGGGTATTTATAGCAAAACCAAAGGCCAACCAATGGCCAAGATTAAGCCATGTGCAAGGCAAGTGTAAGGCCAAGATCAAGCCAAGTGCACACAGCCCTACTCCTTAAAACCCTGCAAATATCTACACAAATATCTAGCACCCATGCCACGATTCGGCGAGCGCCCGACTGTCTCCGTTGTGAGGTGACACATGTCACCCTCCGTTGGTCCAAAATGTTTCGTATCTCGGAAAAATCGTAAAAAACAAAGCGACATAGCGGAATTTTCCGCCGCAAGTTCTGTAAAGCGTTTAGTCGAACGACTCAATGGTGTTGTGCACAAATGTAAAATCGGCCAAGGGTGCCACATGGGGTGACACGTGTCGCCCACGATTCGCAGAATATTTCGTCTTAGAAAATATCAAATTAGAAATCTCAAAAACAAAGCGGGCCTTAAAGCAGTAAATTTCTCCGTGGGCCCAGCGTGACCATTCAGAAAATAAAATCTCAAAATTCTAATATAATCTATGAAGTCCAAATACCAAATCTGGGAATCCAATTCCCGTTAACGAACCTTTTTCTTCACAAATAACAGGAAACTTTTAGTGAAAACTCGCGTCTTTCTTTCTTTTCAAAATTTTCTGCCGTACTCTCGTACGTACGTCCTCACATACATACACTGCAACTACGGGGTATAACATTCTCCCCGCCTTAGAAACATTCGTCCCGAATGTTCCTGCTCGAGACGGAGATCGATGAAGTTCCTCTAACAAGTTGCAGCGCTTGGCAGCGCGAGATAACAGCGTTATCTTCCTCCCTTACTCGTTGTACCGCTTCTCGAACACTCGAACTCTCGGTGCGTACCATACTTGATCATTACTTCCGTTCGAAAATCTGCGAGTCACTACCTCCAACTTGGTCATCTTACTAACCTCGAACCATTAAGGCCATTCCGGCCTTTACGAACGGCACGGTCGAGCGCGTCCACGAACTCATCGATGATCATACAAACTTGGGCCTAGCATCCTCGTGACCCTACCACCTGGCGGGACCACCCGGCCCCACCCCAAACCGGGTTCTGGGTTGACCGCAAATGGTCCTCAACCCGACCCCCAACGCGCCAAACTCTTGTTCCCGATCGAACAATCTTACTAATTCACATCATGAAAGCTACCACTTCCGTCTCACACTACCGCGGACTTATCACACAAATAAATCCCACGTATACTACTACTCGATAAGGGTCAAAAATAAATCTTTAACTCAAAGCGACCTTACCCACAAGGTCTCGATCGTGACATAGTCTAAGGTTCGCACTTACCATGCCCCATCGTATCCTCGACTAAGCATGTTTTCAAACTCACAATTAACACAACGCTATTCGTACATAGCACTGATATAATGAGACCATCATAACAAGCATACCAAAACTCTAGAGGTTAAGGATATACACAAGCTCTGGCTCACTCTAATCATAGGCACGCCTGCAGTGCATCGCTATAGAAGGCGATGAACCAGCCCGATCCGGTGGTGAGTCGTAACATCCGTGCTACCCTTGGTGGACAGTTCCTCGCAAAATGGCCTGCTGCCGCAAAAATAACAAGCTCCTGGCACCGACACTCCCGAAATGCGGTCTACCACATCGACCACACCGAGGTAGGGGTGACGCATCCCAACACCGCTTCCAGAAACACGAACCTTGGAGCCACGACTGCTCCGAATACTCTGAAGGTTGTGGAGGACCACTCTGCCGGCGGAGGTGCAAAACTAATATCTTCTTTGGCGGTCCGCCTCGAAAGTCGCCAAAAGACCACGATGTCACAGCCTCCTGGCGATCCGGTCATTCGTCGACCTCTCGTACCTCACATCTGGTGCATGAGCTGCATGCGGGCAATGTCGTGCCGGTGAAGGGCTACTCACGAACATGCCTCGACATGTAATCATCGAGCCACGTAACATATCGGTGCACTCGATCCTCCATACTAGCTACTGCTTTGGGGCGTCTGCAAGACGATGAGTCGAACTCCACATTGTACTCGAACCGTGCGCGCTCTGTCTAAGCATCAAAAATCAGCCGGCCCGTGCCCTCATCTGCGGAGGCAAGAAGTGCGTGAGAAAGCCCGAAAACTCATCCCATCTTGCTGGAGTGCATGCTCTCCCGGAAAGCTCGTGAATCAAACCAATCATTGCGGTATCACGCGGCCGTGCGAACAAAGTCCTGACTCGGTCTCTGAAGCCTTGATCACCGCGTGATCGGCGTAGCTGCGGATGAACTCCTGCGGATCATCCTCGAGCCTCGACCCGTAAAACTACGGCGGGCTACAACTCGAGAAAGTCCGTAGCCTCAAACTATCTGCTCGGGGTGAACCGCGGTGCTCTGGGCTGGGCTGCTGCATCCGGCCTATCCTCATATCGGCCACGACCACGGCGGCGGGCTGACCATCTCGCGTAACCCGTCTCCTCTGCCCGGTGTGGGGTGGAGGCTCAGTCTGTAGTCTCATCGACCACGGCTGCGGCTCTAAACTCTTTGGGCGGCGTCCTGAAAACCCGCCGTCTGAAGCCTGACCTCAGTCTTGTCAGGGCTGCGCCCTCGTACTCCTCTGTATCTCACTAGCGGCACCCTCGGCTGCCTTGCCCTTCCCGGGCTCTGGTTGCACTGCGGAGGCATAAGCGGTAAAAGCGAGATCGTCGGAGGGTCCAACTTACAACGACTCTAAGGCACGATCTCGGAATGAGAAAAATGAAACCAATCCTAAATGTCCTGCGACCTCACGATTATAGATGTGGTGCCTGACACGCCGATAATCAAGACTCTACTAGACGCGATGCGTAGACACTTTCAGGATTAAGCGCTCGATACCACTTTTGTAACGACCGTTCGGGGCGTTCTGGTGCCTTATCCGGGCACCCTAGTGATACAACATCGAGAAAACCGCGGAAAATAAAACATGAGTCATGAAACGAGAGATATAATAATCGCGAGGCCAACCAGCGGTTGCCTTGTATATACATAAAACACGAGCAGTTTAATCCTTTACAACCACGCTTGCGATTACTACGGACCTCACAAGATTTACAACGACTATGGCGGGCGGGGCCCGCCATACCACGAATGTACAGAACCTACAACTCGGGGAACACATGCAAAAGATAAGCCTCAGAAAGCGGAGCTTCCCAATATCTTTGGCGTGATCCTAAGGCGGGGATCACGGCCGATGTACCTCACTGCGGCATGAGCGGCCCCGAGGAGAGTCGATGCACAGTACCAAGTATGTGGCGTAAAAATCGTAATGAAATCATACTAGTCTATATAAAGCGGAGACATGTATGATAACCAAACTCTGATTCACAACATAAGCGATCATATCGATCGGGACTCACGCCTCAAGTCATCACTCAATTATAACTATGGGTCTCACGCCCACATCAATCATGTTCGCGTCATGTTGCATGCCCGGAATCTGCATCGGTGTAGACATGTCCATGATGCAACAATAATACCAATGCCCGTGGCCACGTGCCGGAATTCTACCTCGGTGTAGACACGTCCGTATGACATCAACAATAATATCTTTGGGTGATCAACCTGCGCGTAGCCATATGCCCGGAATTCTACCTCGGTGTAGACATGTCCATGTAACCACAATA
Source organism: Przewalskia tangutica (assembly GCA_029844215.1). Taxonomy (NCBI): domain Eukaryota; kingdom Viridiplantae; phylum Streptophyta; class Magnoliopsida; order Solanales; family Solanaceae; genus Przewalskia; species Przewalskia tangutica. The sequence continues at coordinate 77,368,329 of CM056727.1, forward strand.
ACAATATATCGGGTGTCGACCCGACCGCGTAACGCGTGCCGGAGTCTGCATCGGTGTAGACATGTCCATGTGACATCAACAATGAGCGATAATCAAAAATGGAAACATACGTGGAATTCTCCATCACCGCCATGACGTCGAAGTAAGTTCTCAACAAGTCGACCGGCCTCTATCGAGAGGCGGTAACCTGAAATACCACACTTGCACAACAAAGGCTATCATCACAAGAATAGGCAAGTTTCACGACAACAAGCATGACAAGTTTCACAACAACAAGCATAGGCAAGTTTCACAACAACAAGCGTAGGCAAGTTTCACCTGACTCAAAGTACTTTCATTTTATGCCAAGGTCGGGTTTTTAACCCCAGGTACTACATCGTTAAGTTCTTTTAAAAGCGATCCATTTCTTTTATAAAAGTCACCCGATACGTAGTATTAGAATGACCAACCACCTTCCTTTTCAAAACCAAGTAACAACATTCTTTTCCTAAGTTCGGTTTGCCTAGTTTGATTACTCAAGCTTCTCGTTTTCAAATGGTTTCATAGTTCACAAACTTAATCACTTGATTCATTTTTAGAACAATCGAGTAACATATGTCATATATGTGAGTAGTTTATTATTGTTTATAACGATCTTATTACAACAGCCATGATCTAGAAAATGTAATATCATTTTGTCTTATCTTAGCTTCTATGCGGATGGAGGTTTCTCTTGGTTTTAATACAACATCATTGTTCAATACATTTTCCTTTTATTAGCAGCTGCGGTGGTGCAGCCGATACACATTCGATTCGAAATCGGTAAAACATTATCACTTTAAAAACCAAGTCCTCATTACTCACGAATGAGGTTTCACACAAACATCCACATTAAAACATATAAGTTAAGTCTCTTATCTTATAAGATCAAGTCTCTTAACTTCTAACATCGATAAACCATTTTCACTTACATAAGGCCGTTATAACTAACTTCCCATAAAGCTATTATAACACCCTATGTTTTAAACCAACCAAATCACTTAGCACGTATGCGTCTACCGTACTACATAGTTCCAACAATCATGCTAGAAAAGATAGGAAGAGGTTCACATACCTCGCGACGATTTATCGACAATAAGCAAAATGCTCCAAGTACTACAACGCTAGCCCTTTCCACTCATAAGGTAGAATACGCTACTCTTAGTACTTTCACCTATAAAGGTCAAACGTCTATTAACCCCAAAACACAAGTTTCTATCTTTCTATAGAAAATTCGTGACCTCCACATGAGCGTAAATCTCCTCTCTATCAGTAGGCTGCAAGCCAACGAGGGGTTTACACGTCTACGGGCGTGTACAATTACTCGATAATACTACACAAATCTCTTTGCAATCTGATCCTATGTAAATCTGATTCGATTGATTCTTTATTCTTGGGCTTAAGTCAAAAGACATTGCGAATACTAAGTATAGTTCCATATATAGTATACCTCAACTATATATTCTAACAAACATGTAATTTCCAATTACAATAGAGGACAAGATAATTACCTCGATAAGCCCAAAATTATCCAAGTTATAATGTCGGTCTGAGCAAGGTTTAGCTCATTCAGTGCGCTCCAAACCACTCCAAACAACCCTTAGAAGTTCTAACCAACTTCTACTCAAATACTTGACCAGTATGAAGATTTCCTTAGGGTTTCGGTTTGAGACTAAAAGGACAAAAGGTAGTATTTCGGACTCTACGTAAGAGGTATCTTTGGAATACTACAAGGTACAAGGCTAAGGTATTTTGGGCATTATAACAATACTAGGGAGTATTTCTATACCATAACAAGGGGTATTATCACGAAAACAACTAGGCTAGGGGTACCCATGGCTAGCACCACAAAGGGGACTTCTCGGCCAAAGGCCACGGAGGAGGAGGAGGAGAGCTTGGGGCGAGAGCTACTAGAGGAGGAGGGATTTCAAGACTTAGACAAAGTGAGGAGTGAATGAATAAGTCTTCACGAGGAGGGTATTTATAGCAAAACCAAAGGCCAACCAATGGCCAAGATTAAGCCATGTGCAAGGCAAGTGTAAGGCCAAGATCAAGACAAGTGCACCTAGCCCCTACTCCAAAACCCTCACAAATATCTACACAAATATCTAGCACCCATGCCACAATTCGGCCAAGAGCGCCCACTTGTCTCCGTTGTGAGGTGACACATGTCACCTCCGTTGGTCCAAAATGTTTCGTCTCTCGGAAAAATCCGCAAAAAAACAAAGCGACATAGCGGAATTTTCCGCCGCAAATTCTGTAAGCGTTTACGTCAACGACTCAATGGGTGTTGTGCACAAATGTAAAATCGGCCAAGGGTGCCACATGGGGTGACACGTGTCGCACGATTCGCCGAATATTTCGTCTTAGAAAATATCCAAATTAGAAATCTCAAAAACAAAGCGGGCCCCACAAGTAAATTTCTCGTGGGCCACGTGACCATTTCCGAAAATAAAATCTTAAAATTCTAATATAATCTATGAAGTCCAAATACCAAATCGGGAATCCAATTCCCGTTAACGAACCTTTTTCTTCACAAATAACAGGAAACTTTTAGTGAAAACTCACATCTTTCTTTCTTTTCAAAATTTTCTGCCGTACTCTCGTACGTACGTCCTCACATACATACCCTGCAACTACGGGGTATAACAATAGTCCCCTGTCGTTGTAGGTATTTACATTCAGGGGTATGGCGGGGCCCTGTCCCGCCATTGTTGTCGTATCATTTTCTTAGAAGTGCATGAAATCTTGTTGTGGGCGGGGTTTGTAAAAAGGATTAAGCATTCATTTGTAAGAGTTGTTATTTATATATGCGAAAAGGCAAGTTTTCCTCAGTTCTTGTTTTGTACTTCATTTGTTTCATGTATATGTATTATGTTAGATGATTACTCGATGTTGTATCACTAGGGTGCGGGTAAGGCACGATCCGGGCCGAGTTGGTCGTGACAAAAGTGGTATCGAAGCGATTAATCCTCGGAAAGTGTCTGAACCGTATCCGGTAAGTCTTGATTATCGGTGTGTTGTGCACGCAATGTCGAGAGGCTATAGGATATTTAGGATTGGTTTCTATTCTTCTCACTCGAGATCGTGCCTTAGGCGGTGTTGTAAGTTGGACCCTCTAACGTATTTCTTTCCTTACCGTTATGCCTCGCGTAGGCAACCCGGCCGAGGGCAAAGCGGCCGAGGAGGCTGCGAGTAAATCTGAGAGGTTACGTGAGCACAGGCCCAATTATCACCTTGGGTGGTGCTTCGTTCGGGGAGTTCTGCGGCGTCGCTAGCCCCAAAGAGTTTAGCACGGCGGCGGATTCCCTCTGCGGCCATGATATTTGAACCTTGGTTCCACGGCGGGAGCAGAATATAGATTTCAAGGAGGCGACCTTACTAACTATGGATTTGACTACGGAGAGTATACCGATGTCTGCGAGTCTTGATGAATATCAGCGAGAAGGTTGTGCAAGTAAGTTCTTGATTGAAGCTTGAGCATGGCACGTATGCGGGCTTATGCACGGCGAAGCGTAGAGATCGGCGGGTTAACCAAGGCAGCGAGAAGGGCGAGTAGCGAGTCCTTTGGTAACTTGCGGCGAGTCGCCTCGCGACATATTAGATTATGCGCATCCACCGGTCTGAAAGGTCCTCCACGGGGTTCGGGGCGTTCGGGGTATGCGAGGAGTTGGTCGAGCTCGAGCTTAGGTTCCACGATCACACGAAGGTTCCAGCCATCTGGATTCAGTTTTTCTCAGTGTTCACAGTGTGGCAGGCGTCATCTCGAGGAATGTCGTCTTTTAGTTGGTACTTGCTGTACCTATGACCGTCAGGGTCTGGTGTCGAAAGAGTGTCCTTGCGGGAGGACTTAGCCTTCGGGATCGGTGGGTAGTTCGTCATCTTCCCAGTTATGCGCCCTGCAGGCGGGTTTGATTAGACGACTAAGGGAGTGAAGCGATGAATATAGATATATCCTTAACCCTCAGAGATGCGTATGTGTGATAAGGTGAGTATACCTCAAGTGCTATGTTCTTATAGCGGTGTGTTAGTTGTGATTAGAAATCATGGTGGGTTAGCAGAGTAAGATTTTGGGGATAGAGAAGGTGTGAGCCTTAGAGTTTTATACGTAGAGACCTTAGAGGTAAGGCCGTCTCGAGTATAGGCGTATGTTTATGTTTGACCCTTATAGGAGTGCATAGTGCACATGAGCTATGTTTACTGGGATAAGTCACGAGTAGTGTGGCATGAAAGAGGGTAGTTGAGCTAAGAAGACCGCTAGGTTTCGTAACGTGATTAGTGAGAGTTTTCCTTGGGGAGCTGGCGTTTAGCGCGTTGCGGGTCGGGTTGAGGCCACGTTGCGGGTCAACCGCGGCATGTTTGGTGGTGGGTCGGTTTGTGGTGGTCGATCTTGTGGTAGGGTCACGAGGTGTTAGGCCCGAGTTTAGTTAACCAGCGTGCGGGTCGTGGATGCATTCGACCGATGGTCGGGCCGAGGAGTCGGCCGTCTTGTCTTCAGCAAAGGCCGTTTACTCGGCGGTGTTGATTTTTATCGAGAAAGGTTGTAAGGCTGCGCAGGGTGCCTACCTTCACCTTATGTGACAGTGGAGCCAGTGCGGCTGTTTTTGTTTACGGAAGTTTTACAGCGGGGTTAAGAACTTCGGGTGAGTCTCGAATCGCGTTCGCCTCGGGCGGTGTGTGGTCGAGAGGTAGTGGTGGGATTGTTGTCTCTGTGGAGGAGTGTTTAAGCTATCATTTCAGTTTTGAATGTCGCCTTATGAGGCCTTGTAGGGCGGAAGTGTAAGATGCTGTCGATTGGTTCGATGTTGGCAAGACTCGGATAGTTGGTTGAGCTTGTTCCGGTACCGTGGATAGGGTAAAGCTTGTCTAGAAGAGGTTACGGCAGCTCGGAGAAATCGTGCGGATAATCGGCGACGACGCAGAGTTGAGTTGACGGTCGGTCTTCTGAAAATACCACCGGGTTGGGTATGACGAGTTTTGGAAAGCAGAGGAACTTAGCCCGAGTTACTTTGGGCCGCACGAGTTCATGTGAAGAATAGGCGGGTTGCCTATATGTTAGCATTTGTCGTCCGACTTAGGAGGCGATCGTCCGGTCTTCGTATTGATATGATCGGAAAGTATCGGAGATCCATCAGTGTTCCCGATTAATGATGACCACGTTAGAAATAGTAACCCGAGTTTTGGAAGCGAAGCGATGTCGAAATGTGGTAAGAGTTCGAGTGTCTGACCGGCCTCGGGGATCGCATGTAGTCGGTACCATTTGTTGGGTCGCGGGTGACACTAGAACCTCGCGGCAAAGTGACAAAAGTGGTATCGGGAAGAAGCGAGCATGTATGGCGAGCATAGATGTGATCATTTCTTTTGTAAGGAGAAGGTGCGAAGGAAGTATATTTTAGACCCGGAGAGAGGTGTTTGTGGTAATGTTAGAGGTGTTTCCTCGTGGACTTGGATGGAGGTATTTGCGCGGATGTTTACGTGGCGGTGTGGCGGGATTGTTCGTAAGTATAGTAGTGAAGACTATCTTTGGCGCCGCGTTTGTTTGAGACTTAGAAGGAACATTCGGGCGAATGTTTCTAAGGAGGAGAATGTTATACCGTATTTCGGTAGTATGCGTGGGGCGTGCGTAGAAAATTTGAACTTGTATAAAAGTGGCTTGGCGAAATTTATTTGTGCATAACACGGTTAGAGTCGTTTTGGCGAAAGCGTTTTCCTGACTTTCGTAGGGAAAATTCGGCTATGTCATTTTTATTTTTGCGGATTTTTAGAGAGGCGAAACATTTTGGACCAACAAGAGGCGCCACTTGGCACCCTCTCATTGGAAGACGTCTTAGGCGGTGGAGTGGAAGAATGGGTTGGTTTTTTTGTCTTGGAGTTGGTAGAATATTTTGTGGTAGATGGATAAGGTGCACTTGGCAAGATCTTGGCCCTACACTTGCCTTGCACTTGGCATGATCTTGGCCATTAGTTGGCCTTTGCTAGACCTATAAATACCCCCCTTTGGAAGACTTCTTCATCCAGTCCTAAAATATTTCTAAGTGTTAAATCGTCCTCCCTCCCTTAGTGTAGAGTTCGGCCAGAGCCTCCCCTCCCCGGCGAGAGCCCTTCCCCCTCGCAGGGTGCTAGTGGGGTACCCCACTAGCCTAGTTGTTTCGTATAATACCACTCTTGGTAGAAATACTCTCAAAGTATTGGTATAATGCCCAAATTACCTTAGCGTATACCTTGTAGTATTCTAAGGTTATACTTATCTGAAAAGCCAGAAATACTATTATACTTCCCTTAGTCACAAAACCGAAACCACAAGGAAAATCTCCATGGTTAGTTGGAGTAATAAGTAGAAGTTGGTTAGAACTTCTAAGGGTTGTTTGGAGGGTCGGGCGCCTGGAGTAGGAGCTAAACCTTGCTCGGGATCGACATTTAAACTTCGGATAATTATGGGCTTATCGAGGTAAATATCTTGTCCTCTATTGTAATTGGAAATTACATGTTGTATGATTATATAGTTGAAGTATACTATATATAGAACTGAGCGTAGTTATCGGCAATGTCTTTTGACTTAAGCTGAATAATAAGAAACCTTTTGAAAGAAAATCTTGTTGTATTTACATGGGGTGTATTACGGTAGACTTGTGTAGCCTTTACGTGAGGTAGAATTGTGCACGTCGGTTTAGGCGTATAACCCCGGTTGGCTTGGTAGCCGACCCAGATAGAGGAGGAGATTTCTGTTGTTGGGGAGGTCTTGCGAATTTTACGTAGAATGTTCTCGAAGGGATCTAAATATTAATAAGCGCCTTGTGGCCTTATAGGTTGAGTACTACGGCGTGGCGCGATCTATTTGGCTTAAGGAGTAGCCAGGCGGTTTGAGGTACTTGGGCGTTTTGCTATTAGTCGATAATCGTCGCGAGGTATGTGAACCTCTTCCTATCTCTTCTAGCATGATATGTGTGAACTATGTAGTGCGGTGAGCGTCGTGTGCTAAATGTATTTGATTGGTTTAAAACATAAAGTGTTATAACGGCTTTATGGGAAGTTGGTTATAACAGCTTTATGTTGGTAAGAAAATACTTGTGGTTTTTAAAAGGTAACTGATTTGAACTATAACTGGCTTATTATGTGTTAATAAAGAACTTGAAGTATTTCAAAAGATTTTTGAATCATTTCGAAAGAAGAAGTAATACTTGGGTTTTGAAAACTTAAGAGTTATACTAGCGGAGCTACGAGAGTTCCAGGTTAGTGTGCGTCCTTTATGGTCATGCGGTCTATGTGGCCATGCGGACTGCGAGTCCAGGACGATGCCGGGGAGTAGCTACCCTCGATGCGGGGTTATACCTCATGCGGGCCTATGAGATTGGCCTATCGCGGGTGCGGGGAGTTCGAGGCTAGACGCGCACATTTGATATTGCGAGCGGCGACCGGCTTTGATCATGTGGCGGTGCAGAGCAGATATCATGATACTGTTTATGACCTTGTTAATCTTGTGGGCGTTAGTAGTCGGCTATGCCTTCGTACTGTCTTGTTTTTATTTGGACACAGTGGGACTGCTTTGTTCAAGTGTATTTCTTGGTGCTTTTCTATCATTGGCTAGCGGTGAGGAAGGTATTCCACGGGCATGATTGATGTTGTGGGCGTGAGACCCATTATTATCTTTGAGTGATGACTTTGAGGCGTGAGTCACGACTAGACATATCGCTTATTTATTATGAGCTGTAGTTTGGTTTTCATACATGTCTCACGCTTACATAGACTACTATGATTTCATTTCTGATATTTTGATTTCACATACTATTTTGTTATGCTTGACCTCGCCCGAAGCTGCGTTCATGCCGCAGTAAAGGTACACGATCGTTGATCCTCGCTCTTAGGGTCACGATTCGGCGTTTGGGAAAGCTCCGTTTCTCGGAGGCTTATCTTGGTATAGTCCTGTCGTTGTAGGTATTTACATTCGAGGGTATGGCGGGGCCACATCCGCCATTGTTGTCGTATCATTTTCTTAAGTGCAGTAAATGCTTGTTGTGGCGGGGTTTGTAAAAAGGATTAAAGCGTTCATTTGTAAGAGTTGTTATTTATATATCGAAAGGCAAGTTTTCCTCAGTTCTTGTTTTATACTTCATTTGTTTCATGTATGTGTATTATGTTCATTGATTACTACGATGTTGTATCACTAGGGTGCGGGGTAAGGCACGATCCACGCGGAGTTGGTCGTGACAATTTTGGTCCAACAAAGAAGGCATGGCATTACCTTAATTTTGGTTTTAAAAAGGGAAAAGTATGGAAGTTGTATTGGTTTACATAAAAGATGTAAGTCACTCTATTTTTTATACTATGGGTAACGGGTGACTTTTATAAAAGGAACAGATCTCTTAAAAAGGAAATTAACGTACGTAGCACTTTAGGGTTAAAACCCGGACTTTGGCATAAAATGAAAGTACTTTGAGTTGTTGTGAAACTTGCCTATGCTTGTTGATGTGAAACTTGCCTATGCTTGTTGTTGTGAAACTTGCCTATGCTTGTTGTGATAGCCTTTGTTGTGCAAAAATTGTGTTTCTATACTACTGGCGTCTCTCGATGGAGGTCGGTTGACTTGTTGAGAACTTACTTGGGCGTGCGGCGGTGGCGGAGAAATTCCGCAGTGCGTTCGCATTGATAGTGTTACTTTGCTAATCGCTTTGGACATCGCGACACGATCGTGGCGCGGGTATGCTTCGGTTTGATTGCCGCTTTGTTGTTTCCCTTTGGACATCGACACGATCGTGGCGCGGGTATCTTCCATTTGGAATGTTGTCTTAGTGTTTCCCTTTCGGACATACCGACACGATCGTAGCGCGCGGGTATGCTCCTTTTGGATTCTTTGTCTTATTATTATCATATCATAGGCTGCGGTGAGGAAGGAACTCACGGGCACAGTGATGATTTAGAGGCGTGGTTCCACGACTTGATATGACTATTTATATGTTGTGTCTTGTAGTTTGGTTATCATACATGTCTCTGCTTTATATAGGCTATGATTTCATTTCTGATATTTCTGATTTCACATACTTGGTACTGTTATCTTGACCTCCTTGAGGCTGCGTTCATCTGCGGTAGAGTACATCGGTATCGATCCCCACTTTTAGGATCACCTTTCACGTATTGGGAAGCTCGTTCCTTGGAGGCTTATCTTTGGTATGTTACCACGAGTGCAGGTCCTTGTACATTCGGGGTATGGCGGGGCCTGTCCGTCATAGTTGTTGTATAAATCTTAAGTGCATAACCTTTGTTGTGGCGGGGTTTGTAAAAAGGATAAGCTGTTGGTATTTATGTATATATGATGAAAGCAAGCTGTTTTGGTTGCTTTGTTTATTTATTTTGTCTCTTAATTCATGTTCATGTTTTTATTTCCTGATTTTCTCGATGTTGTATCACTAGGGTGCAGGGTAAGGCACGATCCACGGGCAGGTTGGTCGTGACAAAAAGGCGACGATATGAGGATCGATTATGATCTGATATCGAGATACGGCTCTCCGAGAAGAGAAGAGCTTGTTTGAGTAGCACCAGATGGGGTGCTGTGACATGAGGATAGATTGTGTCTACCCGGTACTGCAGGACTTGTCAATAGATTTTAGGGGAGGCACGCAGTGCTTATTGCTCTAATTGTTCGGGGGTCGACTAGGTTGGTCGTGATCTCAGATGTATGTGTGGGTAAGATGACCGGAAAATGGACATAGCGAAGTTTACTACTTAGGGTCTGAATTAGTAGCAGGTCAAGGTTGAACACCAGAGGCCCAGTGGGCTATTATAGGCGATTAAAATCCCAACCTCGATATGAGATGTAATTAATATGGATCTTGTTACAGGGTGGCATCGTACTCAGAGGAAGTGCGACTCCCTGGGGGTCATGGTAAATAGGCTGGCGAAACCAGCCGTGTTCTTCCGGTTAGGACCATTTACTCGGCTGAGGATTATGCTAGCTTTTATAGCAGGAAGATTGTGAGACTTCAAGGGGTGCCTACATTTATGATGTCAGACATATGAGTTCAGTCTACGGCTGACTTCTGGAGGTTTTCCAGAAGGTATTAGGGACACAGGTGAGTCTCAGTGTGACATTTGATATTTCACCTCGGGCCAAGCGGACGGCGAGCGCACTATCCGAGCACGAGGATAGGTGGCGGGCCTGTGTTTTTGATTTCAGAGATAGTCGGGAGGGATATTTGCCTCTTGTTGAGTTACGTATGATAACAGATACCCTTCCAGTATTCAGATGGCCCTGTATGAGGCCTTGTATGTAAGAAAGTGTAGATCGCCGGTTGTTTGGTTCGACGTAGGCGAGGTTCAGTTATTTGGTCCATACTTGATTCAGCGGGCTGTGGAGAAGGCGAAGCTTATCCAGGAAAGATTATTAGTAAGCTCAGAGTCAGCAGAAGCTTTATGAAGATAACCGACGTTGACACAGGGGGTTCAGGTTGACATTTTGGTATGAGTATTGTTATGTGGTCACGTGTGGCATTATTGGTATGTACGGGTTGTAAGGAGACTATGCCGCTACCTTTAAGTTTGACTCCCAAAAGAACATTCGGGGACGAATGTTTCTAAGGGGGGAAGAATGTTACACCCCGGAATTTCCAGGATATGTTTATAAGAACGTACGTAAGAACTCAAAAGTGTTAAGATTTGAGACTAGTAAAATTTATCGGAATTATGGAATTGTCGGAAAACGAAATATTGCGACGAACGGGAGGGCGACACATGGCACCCCCCTCCCCTTAGTGGTCTTGGAAGAAATGGACATGGCTAAGATGGTCATTTGACCATATTTAAGATGAGTAACTCTTGCAAAGGCTAGAGCTTGAGATTGTTGACTTAGTCAAAAGCCACTTGGCTTGATCCTTGTGAGTTGCATCCAAACCACCCATTTGTTCTAATCTTGACCCTCCATCTTGTTATATATGTATACTAGTGCAAGACAAGCTTCTACACTTAGACAAATTTTTCAAAATTTTTCAAAATCTTGAAGAACACTAAGAGGTGCTCTTGGCTTTCACAAGGGTTTCAAGAAAAAAAATTTGTTTGTTGTCCAATAATCTCCCCACTTTAAACCAAGGTTCCTAATAGTATTGTAAGGGTATATCAATAGAAAGATCCCGGGAAAATGGCGTTTTCGTATTAGTCGCAAGGCGGAAAGTTAAGGAGTTCTTCAACTTTGAAGTTGGAACTTGAAGATAAGTTCTTCATAAGCTTCTAAGGGTTGCTTGGAGTGGATTGGAACGTCGAAAATATGATCTAAAGTTGCTAAGGATCGACTTGTAATCTTGGATCATATTTGGGCTAACTGAGGTATAATCTTCGTCTTACTTTTGTAATTGAAGATTCCATGTTATGATAAGTTAGAAATGATCTTGTGATATGTGTAATGAAGATTGATAAGTGTTATGGAAATTTAGAAGCTCAAATCCGAAAATGACATGTTGAGTCATTTGAAATTGAATTACAATTTGGTCGTTATCTAGAATCGTCGCATGTTATCTACTAGAAGATTGTAGTAGCTATAATCAATTGCGGCTTAATTACATGTTATACTAAACAACTTGGATTGAAAATAAAGTGGAAAGAAGACTTTGTGTTGTTGTCCCTCAAATTTACCGAATTGACATTGTAGTTTAGACTAGTTTGATATAAATTGTGGGGCGGAATTTTACACGTCTTGTAGGCGTGTAATCCCCTATTGTTAACTACTTTATTGAGCCTTAAATGTGGCGTGTTTGGTTATTGAATTCGGCCTTGAAAAAGGTGGCAAAGTATGTAGAAACAAAGGAAGTGTTGTCCGATTTTCCGTAGAATTTAGTGACTTTGCACTTGGAATATTCTACGTTTAAAGTAAGAAGTTAATAGATGTATTATGGTCATTATAGGTTGACATAATACGTACGACATATTGGACTTGGCAAGTGGATTGAACCGAAGAGGTATGTGGAACTTTCTTATCTCTTGAGCATGAATAAGTTGTAAATGTATAGTACGATAGACGTACAAGATTTTGACAATCTAGTCCATTTGATATCCTTGTCTTATTTTAAGAATGTCCAAGTTGGTTGAGTTAGGGAATTAACTCACTTGTTTAAATATTAAGGATATCTTAGTTTTCAAAAGTTAAGAGACTTACAATATTTTTGGAAGTATATGACACTTGTTTTGTTTGGAAAGTTTAAGTCTCTCGATTATAAAGAAGAATGTAAGTTTCTAAAGTATAAAGCTAGTATAACGACTTTATGGGAAGTTGGTTATAATAGCTTTATGGAAAGTTAAAAAGAGTGGTTTACTCTACGTAATTTAAGTATGATAAATGACTTGGAATAATGAAAGGCAAATTGATTTAAAGGTATCAATTGCTTAAAGTTTTAAAAGAAAGAAGTCACTTGATTTAGAAGCCTAAATGTATTTCAAAAAGGTATTGTGACTTGTCTTGAAAAGTAGTCATGACTTGATACTACGGTTGTTAGTATCTTGGAAGTTTTATATGAAAAAGAGTCATTTTAAAAGAAATGAAGTACGTAGTACTTTGGGTTAAATTCCCGGATTTTATAACGACATGTTAGTGCCTTAAGTAAACTAAAATGAGAGTGTACATGTATAAGACTAATAAGAAGTTAGGAGATTTCTTAACTTGCTTATATATGGTATGATAAGCCGGTAGTGCTTATGTTATGTATGATAAGCCGGTAGTGCTTATGTTATGTGTGATAGCCGGTTTGTGCTAGTGGTATGTTATTCATTACGGGGTCATTCCCCGGGTTTGTGGCATTGCATATTAGTGGATTTGCTACCCATGATGAGAATACCTTATGCGGGTCGTAAGGGCTTATGTGTTATACCAGTATTTCCAGTATGCGTAAGGGAATACGTCTGAAAATCTTGCCTTAAAGATAAGCCTTGGGCGTTTTATTTTGTACACAACTCACTAAAAGAATCGTTTTTCCGAAAGCGTTTCCTGACTTTCGTAGAGTAAATTCGGCTATGCCATTTCTTATTTTGCGGATTTTTCGAGAGGCGAAACATTTTGGACCAACGGGAGGGTGGCATGTGTCACCTCACATTGAAACAAGTGGGGTGGCTTTGGGCGATTGGGCGTCAAAGAGGGTGTTGGCCTTGGCGATTGGGTCCTTGTTTAGGCCTTGATTTGTGGAGTGTTTTGTGGAGTGTTTTGTGGAGTAGGAGTTAGGGTGCACTTGTCTTGATCTTGGACTTAAACTTGCCTTGCACTAGTCTTCATCTTGGCCATTGGTTGGCCAAGGCTTGAGCTATAAATACCCTTAGAGATGAAGAGTTATTCATCCACAAAGTTATCTTCCAAGTCTAAAAATCCTCTCCTCTCCCTTAAGCTTTTAGTCCAAACACCTCTTCCCTCCCTTGTGTTGTATGGCGAGAGCCTACCCCTAGCCTAGCCGAAATCTACCCCCCTTGGTAGAAAAGTTACCTTCTTGTATCGTTATAATGCCCAAAATACCCTAGCCCAAATACCTTAGTACTTAGTAGAAGTTGTGAAAAACTTCAGGGTTCTTGAGCTTACAACTTAGGAGCAAAACCTTGCTCAGTGCGACTTTTCTAGGATATTATTGGGCTTACAGAGGTAACTAATCCTAACCCTCTTTTGAATTAGAATATATATCTTGTTGTAGTATAAGAATAAGTATAAATACTTAGAGGTATATCACGAATAGAATTGAAGTATTAATCACTTAGAAGGGTTTAAAGAAGAATAATCAAAGTACTTACATGGAATTTGTTTTCTGATGAACTTATATAGCTCATGGGTAGGAAGTCTTGCCCGACTTACAGTAGAATTATGAACCCTGTTTAGAATGACCTTGAGTAGTCTTTGATAGATATCTCGTGACTATTATGGTGACTCTGCGCGCGACATATTGACTTGGCGGTGGTTTTATTTGAGAAGGTATGTGATTCTTCCTAAAGCATGATATTTTACAATATATATATAGTACGGTGAGCGTACATGTGTTAGCGAATAATAACTACGGCAATGTCTTTGACTTAAGCTGAATAATACTTACGGCAATGCCTCACGGCTTAAGCTGAATAATAAAGAAGCGAAAACATTTCAAAAGACTCTTTGAATCATATTATCGAGAAGAGAACTAATTGGTTTTAAAGCGAAGCTTAAGAGTTATACTAGCTTTATGGGAAGTAAGTATAACCACTTAAGATTTATAAAAGAAACAAGTTTGCCTATGTGTTTATAACGGACTTGTATTGTGAAAAGAATAATAAAGATGGTTTGATAAATAGACATGATATGATGCTATGTGTGTTAGTATCTTGTAACGTTTGTATAGGTGAGTATCCTTGTTGTGCTTATGTTGTTTAAAGATAAGTTGTTATGTTAGTATACTATCACTCGCCTCTTGAGATGATCACAGGGGTTAGGCGCCTCCGTCACGGGGTAGACTTCGGTGATGCAGGACCATGATTCGAGAATACCTCATGCGGGTCGAGGGCCTATGCGGAGCTACGGGAGTTCGAGTTAGTATGCGGGGTTATGCCTCATGCGATGCTGTGTGGCCATGCGGACAGAGTCGGGGCGATGCAGGAGTAGCTACCCTCGATGCGGGGTTATACCTCATGCGGGCCCGTGAGTGGCCTATGCGGACTCAGGAGTCGAGATTAGGCTTGCGAGAATGATGATGAGGCGAGTGGCCTGTTCGATCATTCGCAACCTAGACAAGACCTATTACAGTTACCTATTGTTGCTCTTGTTTGTGATGTGGCACTACGTGCGGTTTCCTTGGTTGTTTCACACATATTTGTAAACTGGTTTTTAAATGATATGTTTTCATTTAAGTATTTCTGATTTCGCATACTTAGTACTGTTATCTTGACCTCGCTTGAAGTGCGTTCATGCTGCGGTAAGGGCAGCAGTGCTAGATCCACATCCTTAGGATCTTTGCGTTGGTGTCGGAGCTCCATCTTCTAGGAGGCTCTACTTTTGGGTATGATCTCCTGTATTGTAGATAGTTTTATCTGATCGAGGTATGGCGGCCCCCTGTCCGCCATAGTTGTTACTTCCTTAGAAGTGCAGTACTATTATGCAGTTGGGATGTAGCGCAAAACTTGAGTTATTTATATTATCCGAAAGGCAAGCTTTTCTTGAGATAAGCGTATGTCTTATTTTATAAAGCTGTTTCTGTCTTGTTTTATATTCCATTGGTTACTCGATGTATGACTACTTGGGTGCCGGTAAGGCACGATCCACGAACCGGGCAGTCGTGACAAAAGTGGTATCGAGCGATTAATCCTCGGAAAGTGTCTGAGCCGTATCTAGTAAGTCTTGATTATCGGTGTGTTGTGCACCACACCAATAATCGAGGAGGCTATAGGATATTTAGGATTGGTTTCCATTCTTCTCATTACGAGATCGTGCTTTAGAGGCGTGTTATAGGTTGGACCCTCTAACGTATTCCTTTCTATGATTATGCCTCGCGTAAAGCGGCCGGGCCCGAAGGGCAAGCGTGAGAGGCGCTAGAGACACCCAGTCACGAGGCTCGAGGCCCAGTCTATACGAGGCAGCGAGTTCTATGACGCCGCCGGCCCAGCGAGACCACAGTACCACCTCGCATCCCGCGGCACAGGGGCGGAGGTTAGGAGTACAAGAGATGGCCGACTTTTGGCTAAAGTTGTGGCCGTCTGAGAGATTGGATGCGGCGGTTCGGCTCGGCTCGATCGCACCGTGGTACACGAGGCGAGATAGTTTGAGGCTACGAGATTTCTTGAGTTGTAGCCCGGAGTTTTATGGGTGGCGGGAGGATGATCCGCGAGTTCATCCGTCGACTTGAAGGATTTTGAGAGTGATCGGGCGTCGGAGACCGGTCAGTGATCTTTGGTTCACATAAATTTGCGTGATCATGATCGATTGGTTTGATTCATGGGAGTTATCGGGAAACCGCGTCCCAGCTACGTGGGACGAGTTCTCGGAGGCTTTCCTCACTTCTTGCCTCGCGGATGAGGAGGCGCGGTGATAGATTTTTCTTCTGAGGCGAGAGGGCCTTGTCGGGAGTACAATGTCGAGTTTGATTCTTTGGCTCGATATGTCCCGGCGTTGTAGCGAATATGGAGGATAGGGTGCACCGTATGTCACGGGCTGAAGCGACTATATGGCGAGTCATGTGCGGGGTTTCTCTCGGCCGGGTATGGACATTACCGCGTGCGAGCTCACGCCCTTGGATGCGAGGCGCGGTCGGCGAGTGGGCGGACATCGAGAAGAAGGCCGGGGCGGGAGGGTTTTACGGTGGTTATCGTGGTGGCGGCCTCGGCGGCGATCTGGGTCGCACCACGGCCGGCTCGAGCACTCTGCCGTCCTCGGCCACCCGAGTTTTGGCGGACGGGGCCAGGGGCTTGAGCGTCGAGTAGCGAGTGCGGCGATCGGGACCACCCGGTGTGGCGTCACGGTAGATCCATTACGGGAAGTGTGGTACTACTTATGGATCTTATTCTGATTGTGGCCAGCGAGGTCACTGCGAGGCTTGTCAGGCCGGCGGCGGTGGTAGGGCCCGACGCCGGGTTACGTGGCGGCCATCATCTCCTCGATTACTCGCCCGGGCGCGAGGTGCTC
This sequence comes from Przewalskia tangutica, assembly GCA_029844215.1. Lineage (NCBI taxonomy): Eukaryota > Viridiplantae > Streptophyta > Magnoliopsida > Solanales > Solanaceae > Przewalskia > Przewalskia tangutica. The sequence goes on from CM056727.1 coordinate 77,384,944, forward strand.
ATGGGTCGGCCAGTCGCGGCGAGGTCGTGGCTCGGGTCCCGATTCTAGCGGTCCTCGAGAACGCGCATATATGCTTTGTCGGTAAGCGGGATCGGAGGCCTCACCGATGTCGTCACGGTACCTTATCGGTTCTGGGTTTGATGTGTATGCTTTGATAGATCGGGTTCTACTGCGTCTATATATCTCCCTTGTTGCTAGTAGGATAGGGATGAGCACGAGTCCATAGACCGCTTTCGAGGTAGCTACGCGATGGTGATTCGGTGGTAGCTCGGCGGGTATATAGAGCTTGTCTGTGACCATTCTGATCGTCGGACCACTGGCCGACTTGATAGAGTTGGAGATGATTGACGGCGTGATTATGGGGATGGATTGGCTGGCTTCTTGCTATGCCAATGTAGGCTGAGAGAGAAAGTAATGCAGTTCCAGTTTCTGAGGCCGGTTGTTGAGTGGGAGGAGCACGGTATCGCAGAGGGTAGGTTTATTTCCTACCTCAAGGCTAGGAAGATGGTGCGAGAAGGGTATATCTACCATCTAGTTCGGGTGTTTGATCACGAGGCTGCGGTGCAGATTTTGATCGATTCCGTAGTCGTGAGTTCCCGGGCGTGTTCCCGGATGACCTCGGGTATCCCTCACGAGAGGAGATTGAGTTTTGTATTGACATATTGCGGATACTCGGCCTATTTCCATTCCGCCATGAGAATGACACTGCCGAGTTGAGAAGTGAAGGATCGGCAGGGATTTGCTAGAGAAGGGTTTCATTAGGCCCGTGTTTCTCGCAGAAGCGCGGTATTGTTCGTGAAGAAGAAGGGCGGGGCCAGCTGCGCATGTGTGTTGATTCTGACGGTGAACAAGGTGACCATTAAACGAATACCCTCCCGGGATTGATGATTTGTTCGACCGGTTGCGAGTGCGAGATGTTTCTCAAGATTGATCTGCGATCGGGCTATCATCAGTGCGAGTCGAGAGGTGGATGTCCACAGAATTGCATTCGGACCGATGCGGGCATTATGAGTTGAGTCATGTCTTTTGGGTTGACGAATGCTCGTGGTATTCATGGATTTGATGAACCGAGTGTTCAAACCATTTTTGGACACGTTTGTGATAGTGTTCATTGATGATATCTTGGTTTATTCGCTCGAGGCGAGGCATGCGGAGCATTTGAGGCTGTCTTGCGATTCTCGAGACCGGCGATTATGCGTCAAGTTTTCCAAATCACGAGTTTTGGTTGACTTGATGGCGTTTCTTGGGCATATTGTGGGTGATGGCATTCGAGTTGTCTGGCGAATCGGCGATCGAGACTTGGCGAGACCTCTTACTCAAACGAGAGGTTCGCGATTTTACAGGCCTTGCGAGTTATTATCGGCGGTTCGTGGAGAAGTTTGCTTCTATCTACGCACCATTGACTAGGTGACTCGAGAAAGCGGCCAGTTTGATGGTGATGCTTGTGGCGGGGTTTCGATTCTTGAAAAGAAGTAGCGGCGCCCGTTCTTACTCTTCGGAGGTCGGATGGTTATGCCGTGTATTGTGATCGTCGGGCATCGGGTTGGGATGTATTGATGCGGCATGGCGGGGTTATAGCATATGCATCGGCGGTGAAGAAACACGAGAGGAACTACCCGCGTGATTTGGAGTTAGCGTAGTGATTCACGCTTTGAAGATCTGGAGGCACTATTTGTATGGGGTTCACGTGGATATTTATATAGACCACAAGAGCCTCGGTATATCTTCGACAGGAGGCTGAACTTACGGCGAGGCGGTGGTTAGAGTTGCTTAAGGATTACGATGTTGATATCCTATACCACGGGAAGGCGATGTTGTGGCGGATGCTCTTAGTCGTAGGTCGATGGGAGCCTATCGGATGTGCGGCTAGAGAGGAGGACATGGTTCGTGATTTGCATCGATTAGCGAGCCTTGGTGTCCGTTTGATTGATTACGATAGCGATGGGGTTAGAGTTCGTGAGGTTGCGAGTCTTCCATCGTCGAGGAGGTGAAGAGGCGATTCGAGGATCGGCTTTGATTCGATATCGTGTCTGACTCTTACGTGAGGGCAAGGTCCTTTTGAGTAGCACTGATGGGGTGCTAAGGTTTGGCGGTGTGTGTTCGGATGTTTGAGGACTTGGCGAGTTCTTGGGGAAGCACGGTAGCGTTACTCTATCCATCGGTCGACCAAGATGTACCACGACCTTAGATCCGTGTATTGGTGGGATGGCTTGAAGAGGGCGTTGCGAGTTCGTAGCTCGGTGCGTGTTGTCGGCGGTAAAGGTAGAGCACGAGGCACGGTGGTTTATTCTGACGATTGAGATCCGACACGGAAGTGGGAGGTAATCAACATGGACTTCATCACGGGATTACCTCGCTTTCGGAGAGACATGATTCTATATGGGTTATCGTCGGCGGTGGCGAAATCAGCCCACTTTCTTCCGTCGGGGCGACTTTTGGTGAGGATTATGCGGACTTTACATCAGAGATCGTCGGTGCATGGAGTCCCTACCCGATCATATCAGACGGAGAGCCCGGTTCGGCTAACCAGAGAGTCCTTCGAGAGGTTTAGGGGCCTTGGTGAGCACAGTCGCATTTCATCCACGAGCAGGCGGACGAGCGAGCGCACTATCGGACTCTTGAGGATATCTGCGAGCTGTGTTATTGACTTTAGTGGTAGTTGGGAGGATCATTTGCCTCTAGTTGAGTTCGCGTATAATAATAGCTACCACTCGGTATTCGGATGGCGCCTTATGAGGCCTTGTATGGGAGGAAGTGCGAGATCGCCTATAGGTTGGTTCGATGTGGGCGGCGGCTAGTGGGACGGTTGGTACGAGCGATGGATAAGGTGAAGCTTATCCGAGGCGGCTATTGACTCGAGTCGGCAAGTCGTATCACAGATCATCGTCGTCGACATCTTGAGTTCGAGTTCATGATTGGGTTTTCCTAAAGGTGTCACCCATGAAGGGTGTGATGAGATTCGGGAAGAAGGAAGCTCGACCCTAGGTACATTGGGCGTTTGATTGTCGCGAGGTAGGCAAGGTTACTATGAGTTGGATCTGCCGTCCGTCTGGAAGCGGTGCATCCGATTTTCACGTATCTATCTTTGAGGAGATGTATCGGGGATCCATCTAGGGTACACCCGATTGGCGATGTCGGTGGCCAGGGGTTATCGTATGAGGAGATTCCATAGCGATAGTCGATCGTCGAGTTAGGCGTCTGCGGACGAAGGGCGTGGCTTAGTCAAAGTCTTGTGGCGGAGCGAGCTCGAGGAGGAGATGACATGGGAAGCCAGGAGGACATGAGGCGGAAGTATCCTCACCTATTCCCACACCTCGGGTAATTCACTTTCCTACTTGTAAATTTTCGTTATCGTTTACGCCTATGTGTTGCTCTGTGGCGTGTGTGGCATTTACAAGCTGTTTAAGCTTCTTGCTAACCGTCTTGGGAAGGAACATTCGGGACGAATGTTTCTAAGGAGGAGAATGTTATACCGTATTTCAGTATATACGTGAGGGAATACGTCACGAAAATCTTGCCTTAAAGATAAGCCTTGGGCGTTTTATTTTGTACACAACTCACTAAAAGAATCGTTTCACTGAAAGCGTTTCCCACGACTTTCAGAGTAAATTCCGCTATGCCATTTCTTATTTTGCGGATTTTTCCGAGAGGCGAAACATTTTGGACCAACGGGATGTCACCTCACATTGGAAGCAAGTGGGGTGGCTTTGGACGATTGGGCGTCCAAAGAGGGGTGTTGGCCTTGGCCGATTGGGTCCTTGTTTAGGCCTTGTTTTGTGGAGTGTTTTGTGGAGTGTTTTGTGGAGTAGGAGTTAGGGTGCACTTGGCTTGATCTTGGCCTTACACTTGCCTTGCACTTGTCTTCATCTTGGCCATTGGTTGGCGAGCTTGAGCTATAAATACCCCAGAGATGAAGAGTTATTCATCCACAAAGTTATCTTCCAAGTCTAAAATCCTCTCCTCTCCCTTAAGCTTTTAGTCCAAACACCTCTTCCTCCACTTGTGTTGTATGGCGAGAGCCTACCCCTAGCCTAGAAATCTACCCCCTCCTTGGTAGAAAAGTTACCTTCTTGTATCGTTATAATGCCCAAAATACCCTAGCCCAAATACCTTAGTACTTAGTAGAAGTTGTGAAAAACTTCTAGGGTTCTTGGAGCTTACAACTTAGGAGCAAAACCTTGCTCAGGCGCGACTTTTTCTAGGATATTATTGGGCTTACCGAGGTAACTAATCCTAACCCTCTTTTGAATTAGAATATATATACTGTTGTAGTATAAGAATAAGTATAAATACTTAGAGGTATATCACAGAATAGAATTGAAGTATTAATCACTTAGAAGGGTTTAAAAGAAGAATAATCAAACTGTACTTACATAGGACTGTTTTCTGATGAACTTATATAGCTCACGGGTAGGGAAGTGCTGCCCGACTTACCGTAGAATTATGAACCCCCTGTTTAGAATGACCTTCAGAGTAGTCTTTGATAGATATCTGTGACTATTATAGGCTGACTCTCTGCGCGCGACATATTCAACTTGGCAGGTGGTTTTCGCTGAGAAGGTATGTGATTCTTCCTAAAGCATGATATTTTACAATATATATATAGTACGGTAGACGTACATGTGTTAACTGAATAATAACTACGGCAATGTCTTTGACTTAAGCTGAATAATACTTACAGCAATGCCTCGCTTAAGCTTTGAATAATAAGAAGCGAAAACATTTCAACAGACTACTGAATCATATTATCAGAAGAGAACTAATTGGTTTTTAAAACAGAAGCTTAAGAGTTATACTAGCTTTATGGGAAGTAAGTATAACCACTTAAGATTTATAAAAGAAACAAGTTTGCCTATGTGTTTATAACAGACTTGTATTGTGAAAAGAATAATAAAGATGGTTTGATAAATAGACATGATATGATGCTATGTGTGTTAGTATCTTGTAACGTTTGTATAGGTGAGTATCCTTGTTGTGCTTATGTTGTTTAAAGATAAGTTGTTATGTTAGTATACTATCACTCACCTCTTGAGATGATACCGGGGGTTAAGCTGCCCTCCGATGCGGGGTAGACTCGGTGATGCAGGACCATGATTCGAGAATACCTGCATGCGGGTCGGGGGCCTATGCGGAGCTACGGGAGTTCGAGTTAGTATGCGGGGTTATGCCTCATGCGATGCGTGTGGCCATGCGGACAACGAGTCGGGGCGATGCCGAGTAGCTACCCTCGATGCGGGGTTATACCTCATGCGGGCCCGTGTGAGTGGCCTATGCGGACTCAGAGTCGAGATTAGGCTTGCGAGAATGATGATGGGGCGAGTGGCCTGTTTCGATCATTCGCGGCCTAGACAAGACCTATTCTGATTACTATTGTTGCTCTTGTTTGTGATGTAGCACTACGTGCGGTTTCCTTGGTTGTTTCACACATATTTGTAAACGGTTTTAAATGATATGTTTTCATTTAAGTATTTCTGATTCGCATACTTAGTACTGTTATCGACCTCCTTGGGCTGCGTTCATGCCGCGAGTAAGGCAGCAGTGCTAGATCCACATCCTTAGGATCTTTGCGTTGGTGTCGGGAGCTCCATCTTCTCGGAGGCTCTACTTTGGTATGATCTCCTGTATTGTAGATAGTTTTGTCTGATCGAGGGTATGGCGGGGCCCTGTCCGCCATAGTTGTTTACTTCCTTAAGTGCAGTAGTACTATTATGCAGTTGGGATGTAGCGCAAAACTTGAGTTATTTATATTATGCGAAAGGCAAGCTTTTCTTGAGATAAAGCGTGTCTTATTTTATAAAGCTGTTTCTGTCTTGTTTTATATTCATTGGTTACTCGATGTATGACTACTTGGGTGCCGGTAAGGCACGATCCACGGGCCGGGCGGGTCGTGACATTATCGGAGTGAAATAGTCCCGTGCGGGCGGATCAGTCTATCACGAGAATACCTCATGCGGGTCTACACGACTATGCGGGCGGATCTGACTATGCGAGAATACCTCATGCGGTCCACACGACCCTTATGCGGGTAAAATAGTCCCGTGCGGGCGGTCGATCCTATCACGAGGAATACCTCATGCGGGTCTACACGACCTATGCGGGCGGATACAACCTATGCGAGGAATACCTCATGCGGGTCCACACGACCCTTGCGGGTGAAATAGTCCAGCAGTAGGATTGCTTAATGATACTGAGGGCGGGTGGTCCTGCTTTGATCGTGAGCCTCCTATTTTTATGTTGTAAGTATACTATTGATTACTCTCATTGTTAGTAAGGCACAGTGTACTGTTAATTTAGTTATCATACCTGTCCCCAGTTTTATTATAGACTTATGATTTCATTACAGTACTTTCAGTTTCACATATTTGGTACATGTTGTACTGACCTCCTTCGGGGAGTTGCGTTCATGCCGCAGGTAGAGTACAGGTTGCTTATCCTCACTCTTAGGATCACTGTTCAGCTGTTGAGAAGCTCTTTTATTTCGGAGGCTTATCCCTGGTATTGTCGGTTGTTGTACATTCAGGTGTATGGCGGGGCCCTGTCCCGCTAAAGTTGTTATTCTTAGAGGTCTGTAGTCACATTTGCGGATTGGGTTGTAAAGAAAAAAAAATGTACTGTTTTATTATGTATATTTTACGGAAGGTGGCCTTATCGGCTAGCCTGTTGTTTTTTTATGTTTAAGCATTTTATAAGTTGTGTATGTTCATTGCTATTCTCGATGTATACGAAAAGTGCCTGGTAGGGCACGATCGCGAGCCGGGTGGTCGTGACAAAAGTGGTATCAGAGCAGTTAGTCCTCGGAAAGTGTCTACAGACCGTCTCTAGTAGATTTTTGATTATCGATGTGTTTTGCACCACATCTATAATCAGGAGGCTGCAGGACATTTAGGATTGGTTTCCATTCTTCTCACTCTAAGATCATGCGATAGAGCTGTGTAGTTAGGGTCGTATCTCCCTAACGAGTTATGTTGATTGCAGCTACGAGAAAGGCAGCAGTGGCCCAGGAAAGATGATGTGGATTGCGTATCCAGATTGGTAATGTTTGTAGTATAGTTGGTATTGTGACATACAGCTATACGTATTTTTGTATGAGGGTCAGACGTGTGTTGCCTAGAATGGTTTTAGGTTACCAGAATTTGGTAAGGACTAAATAAATACCGGGAAGGTAAGAACAGTTAATGGACTCTCAATAAGGTTTTACGTGCTAATTCGAGATAATTAGGAGATGATGAGTTGTCTGAGAAGGAAATGAATCCTTAAGAAGTTATTATTAAGGGAATTAATGGAAGACTATGTTAGTAGATTAAGCAACGTAGTATGATTAAGAAAATGGTACGGATGAGATCCGTATGGAGTAAGTATGGTTGTTTTGGTCAAGACAACACGATTATGGTTTTACGAGAAGTTTTTGTACCCGTTTACGGGGGGACTGATAAGGTAGGCGTGGGGCATGGAAATTGCGAGCCTAAGAATGTTGATAACCACCGAGACCTTAGGTATATAAGGCCTTCTCGGGTAGTAAAAAGTTAAGTCAGACCGAGGATAAGAGTTAAGTATGACGCCGAGTCGGGTTGAGGACCTATTAAGGGTCGCCCCATAGCCTGTATTAGAATGGGATCAGTTGGTAGCAGTCCCGCTACGTGACAGGGTAACGAGGGTATAAGGCCCAAGTCTAGTTAATTATTTTACGGGTTCGTGGACACATTCCACTGGAACCAGGTTGAGAGAGCCGGAAATGGCCTTATGTTGTTTAGAATAGTAACTCCAAAGATTGGAGGCCATAATCAGGATGAAGGCTATGTATGTACACTAGAATAAGTTTGGAAGTACGGGAAGAGTACGACCAGTAAGAAAGAGAGCAACCAAATGTAAATAAATGGAGCCTGAATCCATGAGGACCTTTCGAGGTGACTACACCCGTGAGTGTTGGGTGGTAGCTGAGCGGTTAGATAATAATTATCGGTAACGATACAGTCGTTAGACCATAGCAGAGCTGTTATGACAGACATCGAGGTCATTATGAGTACGGGCTTGTTGGCCTCTTGTTATGCCAACGTGGTCTATAGAGAGAGATTGATTAGGTAGATTTCTTAACTTGCTTATTTATTGTATAATAAGCCGGTAGCGCTTATGTTATGTATGATAAGCCGGTAGGGCTTATGTTATGTATGATGGCCGGTTGAGATAGGGTAAGAGTATAAATGAGGGGTAAACCCCCAAGACGTTATACCACCTTCTCCAGGGTAAGAGTATAAATGAGGGGTAAATCCCCCAGACGTTATACCACTTGCTTCAGGGTAAGAGTATAAATGAGGGGTGAACCCCCAAGATGTTATACCACCTGTTTTCGTGGATTTGCTACCCATGATGCGAGGAATACCTCATGCGAGTCCTTATGGGCTTATGCGGGTGAAATAGTACCATGAGAGCGGGTACAACCTATGCGAGGAATACCTCATGCGGGTCCACACGACCTATGCGGGTGAAATAGTCCCAGGAGTAGGATTGCTTAATGATACTGCGGGCGGATGGTCCTGCTTTGATCGTCAGCTTCCTATTTTTATGTTGTACGTATACTCTTAGTTACTCTCATTGTTAGTAAGGCACTGTGTACTGTAATTTTATTATCATACATGTCTCCGGCTTTGTTTTAAACTTATGATGTAATTACAGTATTTTTCCAGTTTTACATACTTAGTACATATTGCGTCGACCCCTTCCACTGGGCTGCATTCAATCTGCGGTGAGTAGCAGGTGGTGGATCCTCATTCTTAGGATCACTTATCAGACGTCAGAAGCTCCATTTCTCCGGAGGCTTGTCTTTTTGGTACAGTCTTTCCCTGATATTGTAGATTTATGTACATTCAGGGGTATGGCGGGGCCCTGTCCCACCACAGTTGTTATTCTTAAGTGCAGCCACGTGTTTGTGGTTTGGGGTAAGAACCGAGTTATCTGATTTTGCTTTTGATTATGCATATTTTATGGAAGGCGGCCTTATCGGCTAGCCTGTGATGTTATTGTCTAAACATGTTGTATGATTTGTATGTTCCGCTACTATTCTCTGATGTATACCTGAACGGGGTGCCCAGGTAGGGCACCAGTCGCGGCCCCGGGGTCGGGTCGTGACAAAAGTGGTATCAAAGCAGTTAGTCCTCGGAAAGTGTCTACAGACCCTGTCTAGTAGAGTCTTGATTATCGGTGTGTTGAGCACCACATCTATAATCAGGAGGCTGCAGGACATTTAGGATTGGTTTCCATTCTTCTCTGCGAGATCGTGCGATAGAGATTTGTCTTATTAGGTTGAATCCTCTCGACCTATTCTTATGAAATGCTTATGCCTCCACGGAAGCGACTAGGGCCCGAAGGGCAAAGCGGCAGCGGGAGGCGCTAGCGGTACTCGAAGGTTACTCGGACTCGAGCACGCAGACTATGCACGAGGTAGCGGCAGTCGGCGAGTTACCACGCCGACGGTATTAGAGAGGCCGAGGCGGCATTAGCTCGAGGTTCCGTGCAGAGCCTCGATCCCACGGCCGAGGCGAGTATAGAGACTACGAGGCGGTCCGGTTATTGACCATAAGTAGCGAGGAAGCGCAGCGGAAGCGGTGGCTAACCCTGTGGCGGTTTGTGGATTCGGGATTTTTTGGGTTGTCATCCACCCGAGTTTTATGGTTCGAAGTCTGAGAAGGATCCGCAGGAGTTCATTCGGCGATTCTGTGGACTATCACGAGTTCTTAGGGCTTGAGACAGTGCATTATGCTAGCCTCTACAGGTTCTGCGATATTGCGTTGAACTGGTTTGAGTCATGGGAGCTGTCGAGAGGTGATGATGCTCTTCCAGCTGTTTGGGAGGAGTTTACAGAGGCCTTCATGGATCACTTTTTGCCTCCTGAGATGAGGAGAGCCCGTGTAGATAGATTCTTGACCTTGAGGCAGAATGGGAGGACTATCAGGGATTACAGCCTGGAGTTTGACTCTTTGGCCAGGCATGCGCACACCATTGTAGCTGACATGGCGGATAGAGTTCATCGTTGTCACGACCCGAACCCGGGCCCGTGACTGGGGCCTTACCCCGGGCACCCCAGTGATACAACATCAGAGTAATCAGCGGAATATAAAACAATACATGAAACAATGTAAAGAAGACACATGTTTATCTGAAGAAAAACTTGCCTTTCGGCATATGTATATAAAAACTTCAAAACCGAACAGTTACATCCCTCTTACAAATTCTGCCCACAACAGTACTACAGACCTCTAAGAATGATATGACAACAATGGCGGGACAGGGCCCCGCCATACCCCTGAATGTAAGTACCTACAACGACAGGGGACTATACCACTGATAAGCCTCCGGAGAAACGGAGCTTCCCAAAAGCTGAACTGTGACCCTAAGAGCGAGGATCAACGACTGGTGTACCTTTACCTGCGGCATGAACGCAGCGGCCGAGAAGTCGATAACAGTACCAAGTATGTGGCCGAAAAAAATCGTAAATGAGATCATAGTAGTCTATATAAAGCAGGAGACATGTATGATAACCAAACTACAGTTCACAATAAATAAGCAGTCATGTCAAGTCAGGGACTCACTCCCTCAAAGTCATCACTTAAATATAACTATGGGTCTCACGCCCACCTGTGTCACAATAGAACCGTACGGGGTAAGTACGAAGGCATAGCCGACTACTAAGACCCACAGTACCAACAATGCCATAAACTGTATCACGAGGTCTTTCTAGACCGCACCACATGATCGAAGCTGGCCACTCGCCCTCAGTATCAATGTGCGCGTCTAGTCCTGGAACATACCGTTGCTCTGCATAGGCCACACATAGACCTGCATGAGGTATTCCTCGCATCGGGGCAGCTAACCCCCGGTACCCTCCTGGACTACCGCAACCCGCATAATCTCAATAGACCGCATAGTCCCATGGACCGCATAGGGCATCTCCCGCATCGGGCTAAACACCCGGAATGATCAATCCTGGAGCATACCGCTGCTCCACATAGTCTCACAGACCGCATAGGTCGTATAGACCCGCATCAAGGGTGGCAAGCCCTCGGTATAATAAGTCAAGGGGGTATGTGATATAATAACAGTACAACGGGCTTAACGTTTAACAACGTAAGCACAACAAGAGAAAACCCCCTTACCCAACCATCACAAGATACTAACACACGTAGCATCCTAACATGTTTACTTATCAAATCAACAAGAAACATTACAAGGCTATCACAAACCAACAAGGTCAAGTTATTCACACAAGGTACTTTCTACTTCATGTTAACACGTTCGGGTTTTTATCCCCAAAGTACTTCATTTATTAACTCTTTAAGAGATCTGTTTCTTTCACAAATAGTCACACAATACTCGTAGTATAAAAATAGAGTTACTATCTTCTGAAGTAAATCAAATACTTCTTTTTGTAAAATCAAGTAACAACATTCTTTTCCAAACGTTCAAGTTTGCCTAATTTCAAATACTCAAGTTCTCATTTTCGAAAGGTTTTGTAGTTCATAGTTTGAATCACTTAATGAAACAGTTCTCCTTTAAAATGATTTGAGAAACATATGCCTTATATGTGAGTAGATTATTCTTGTTTATATGATCTTATTACTGACCATGATCTAGGAAATGTAATCTCATTTTGTCTCATCTTAGCTTCTATGCAGATGGAGGTTTCTACTGGTTTTAATAATACATTAATTAGTCAGTACATTTCCCTTTATTAACGCTGCAGTGGTTTGTACGATACTTATTTTGATTTCCGAAATCAGTAAAACAGCATTCCTTTTAAAAAGACCAAGTACTCATTACTCACGAATGAAGTTTCACACAAAATTCATTTTAATTCAATTGAGTCAAGTCTCTTATCTTTTAAGATCAATAAACCATTCTTTTTATCTTTCTTAATCCGTTATACCTAACTTTCCATAAAGCTAGTATAACTCTTAAGCTTTTAAAAACAAGTATTACTCTTCTTTTGAAATACTTCAAGATTCTTATTATTCAGGCTTAAGTCAAAAGACATTTCCGTACAACCACGTTCAATTAACACACGTACTTCTACCGTACTATATATGTATTCTTTTTAAATATCATGCTCAAGAGGATAGGAAGAATCACATACCTCGCGACGTTTATCGACTATTAGCAAAACGCTCCACGGCTATAACCCGGCTAGCCTTGTCCACCTTTTAAGTAGCACATGCTACTCACAAAACATTCAACCTATAAAGGTTATACGAGTCTATCTGTCAAGACCCGAATCCGGGCCCGTGACTGGTGCCTTACCCCGGGCACCCTAGTGATACAATCATCAGAGAAAATCAGCGGAAAATAAAACATGAACATGAAATGAGAGATATTATAAATAAACAGGCCAGCAAGCGATTTGCCTTTCAACATATATATATAAAGACATTTGAGCGATTCTAATCCTTACAACCGCCACAGCGATTACTCTGGACCTTAAGATTTATACAACAACTATGACGGGACGGGGCCGCCATACCTGAACGTGCAAGAACTTACGGACTCGGGTAACATACCAAAGATAAGCCTCCGACGGGCGGAGCTTCCCAAACGCTGAAATGAGATCCTAGCGCGGATCGACGGTAGATGTACTTACTGCGGCATGAACGCAGCCCCCCGAAGGAGGTCAGTACAACAGGTACCAAGTATGTGAAACTGTAAATACTGTAAATGAAATCATAATAGTCTATAAAGCAGGAGACATGTATGATGACCAAACTACAATATATAACATATAACCGATTCATCAAGTCGTGGACTCACGCCAAATTATCACTGCGTGCGTGGAATTTCTTCCTCACTGCCGGCGGTTTATGATATAACAATACCAAGAGTATACATGAACACCGTGTCCCACTGTGTCATAAAAACCGTCTGAGACAAGTACAACTACGGATCCGACCGTACAATAATACAATGCAACCACAAACACGGGCGACACGGGGCAAGTGCGAGCCGACTACGGATACCAAGGCTGGTCACGTGGTGGCCGGGGCAAGTCGGTGACCACGGGTACAAGGCGTATCACGAGACTTCGTCACTACTGCTGAGCAGGGGCAAGTGTGAGGGCTAACTACTGGTACCAAGGCCGAATCAGCCACGAGGCGGGGCAAGTCTGGCGACCACCGGGTACCAAGGCGAACGAAGAAACCTCGTGGAGCTAGTTCATGGAATAGCACTATCAGCGAGGAGCATACGGGAAATTTTCCGTCCGCAGACGCGTCCAGTAAGTCCTCAACAAGTCAATAAGACTCCATTGAGAGACGCGGTTACATAGAACACCATTTGCACAACAAAGGCTATCACCACAAGCATAAGCAAGTTACACAACAACAAGCATAGTCAAGTTACACAACAACAAGCATAGGCAAGTTACACAACTCAAGCTACTTTCATTTTATGCCAAAGTCGGGTTTTAACCTACAAGATTACTACGTCACGTTAAATTCCTTTTTAAAGATCCATTCCCTTTTATAAAAGTCACCCGATACCCGTAGTATAAAAATAGAGTGACTTATATCTTTTAAGTAAACCAAAACAACCTCCATACTTTCCTTTTTAAAACCAAAATTAAGGCAATACCATGTCTTCTTTTTAGACCAAAACACTTCTCTTTTTAAAGTCAAGTTACCACATTAAAACCAATGATAAAACCTTCTCTTTTGTTTTCATAAAGTCGTTATAACCAACTTCCCATAAAGCTGTTATAACACTTTATGTTTTAAACCATTTTAAGACAACCCAATGCCTTTCTTTTCCCTAACGTTCCAGTTTGCCTAATTTCAATTACACAAGTCTCTTTTTAGAAAAGTTTCATAGTTCAATTGTCTTAATCTCTTTTTAAAACAATTGAGTAACACATGCCATAGGCGAGTAGGTTATTCTTGTTCATAATCAATTTTATTAAGCAGCCATGATCTAAAAAATGTAATATCATTTTGTCTCATCTTAGCTTCTATGCAGATGGAGGTTTCTTTGGTTTTAATAATACTTAATTATTCAATACATTTTCCTTTATTAACGCTGCAGTGGTTTGTCGATACACATTCTGATTTCCGAAATCAGTAAAACATTATTCCTTTCAAAAACCAAGTACTCATTACTCACGAATGAGGCTTCACACAAAATTCATATTAATTCATTCAAGTCAAGTCTCTTATCTTTTAAGATCAATAAACCTATTCATTTTACCTTCCTTAAGACGTTATACCTAACTTCCCATAAAGCTAGTATAACTCTTATGTTTTCAAAACCAAGTATTACTCTTCTTTCAAACGGTCTTTTGAAATACTTCAAGTTCTTTATTATCACACATCAAGTCAGTTACCTTTTAAAACCACAAAGAATTTTCTTACCTACATAAGGCTGTTATAACCAACTTCCCATAAAGCCGTTATAACACCTTATGTTTCAAACCAATCAAATCTGATTAACACGTATGCGTCTGGTACTACATAGTTATACACATATCATGCTAGAACAGATAGGAAGAGGTTCACATACCTCGCGACGATTATCGACTAATAGCAAAGCGCTCCAGTACCTCAAACCGTCGGCTACTCCTTAAGCCAAGTAGATCACGCCACACGTAGTACTTGACCTATAGAGGCCACAAGGCGCCTATTAACATCAAGGTCTCCGTAGAATATTCTACAGAAAATTGGCGGCACCTCCCCAGCGGCGTTAATCTCCTCCATTATCGAGGTAGCTACCAAGCCAACTAGGGGGTTTGCACGTCTAACGGGCGTGTACAATTCTACACCAAAGAATACTACAAGTCTCTTTGTCTGATCCTATGTAATTACAGATTCAGATTCTCTTATTTAACTTCAGGGCTTAAGTCGCAAGACATTGCGTAAGTATTATTCGAGCTTAAGTCAAAAGACATTGCCGCACAACTATGTTCAATTCTATATATAGTATACTTCAACTATATATTCCTCTGACATGTAATTTCCAATTACAATAGAAGGTCAAGAGTGTTTACCTCGATAAGCCCAAAATTATCCGAGTTATATGTCGATCTGAGCAAGGTTTAGCTCTACTAAGTGCGCTCCAACCGCTCAAACAACCCTTAGAAGTTCTAACCAACTTCTACTTATAACTTCAACTACGGTGAAGATTTACTTAGGGTTTCGTTTTGTGGTGAGGAAGTATAATAGTATTTTCGGGCTTTTGTATAAGTGTAACCTTGGGAATACTACAAGGTATATGGGCCAAGGTATTTGGGCATTATAACAATACTTGGAGAGTATTTCTATACCACAAAAAGGGGTATTATACGAGACAACTAGGCTAGGGGTACCCGCATTGCTAACTACAAAGGGGAGGAAGCTCTCGGCCAAAGTGGGGTGTGGTGGACGAAACTCAAGAGTGAGGGAGTAGTTTGATACTTAGATAGATTGCTCAAGTTTAGGATGAAGAATGTCTTCAACTAGAGGTGAATTTATAGGTCAAGTGAAGGCCAACCAATGGCCAAGATGAAGACAAGTGCATATCAAGTGTAAGGCGAAGATTTATCCATGTGCTACCTTATCCATTCCACAAAAATATCCTACCTAACCCTTGACCATGGATAGGCACAAAAAACGTGCAAGCCATCCCACTTTGCCGTCGACCTCTTCAATGTGAGGTGACACTTGTCACCCTCCCGTTGGTCCAAATGTTACGTCTCTCGGAAAAATCCGCAAAAATTATTATTGACATAGCCGGAATTTTCCCTACGAAAGCTGTGGAAACGTTTCGTCGAAAAACGACTCCTTTCGACACTTGTGTACAATTTTCGAAACTAGCCAACTTTAAGGCTTAAATTACAATACGTACGCGCTCACGTACATACTCTGGAAATACGGGGTATAACATTCTCCCCTCCTTAGAAACATTCGTCCGAATGTTCCTTCTCAGACGGATTCTGAAGAAGATCTTCTAACAAGTTGCCAACGCCACGCTCGCCACGAACTAACACACGTACTCTTTCTTAAGGCCATTCCGGCCTTCACGATCTATACGGTCGAACATATCCACGAACTCATACGATGGTCATCAAAACTTGGGCCTAACACCGGTGACCCTACCTCTGGCGGGACCACCCGTGACCCAGCTCCAATCCGGGCTACGGGTTGACACGCAACACGCCCTCAACCCGACCCTCCGTCACGCCAACTCTCTAGTTTCTTGATCCAAACAATCTTACCTCTACAGGTCATGAAAGCTACCACTTCCATTTCACACTACCCAGGGACTTTGTCACACAAAACGTTCTAGGCATAAAAATGCACTCAAACAAGGATCACTTGCAAAATCTGGTACTCAAGACGACGTTACATCTAAGGTCTCAATGTAATATTCTATGGTTTATCATGTCTCACTTTGAGCTTACCCTTTTTCTTCGACTGGGTTTCTAAATCACATTTTAGCACAAAGCTATCGAACATAACACTAAACACATCATCAACATCAATACAATATAAGTCTCAGAGGTTAAGGATATACGACAATAGGCGGTTCAAAGGGCGCTAAGCGGGAACTCCCACGCGACCTCTGGGGCTGCAAGGTGTCTGAACATCTGCTGGCTATGGAAGGTGAAGAACCCGCAATCGCTCACAGTAGTCCATGCTATCCTACCGGTGCTACCTCGGTGACGATCTCTTGCGGGATGGCCTGTTGGCGCAAAAATAACAATCTCCGAGTCGATGCGACACTCTCCCTTATGAAGTTTTCCACAACGGCCACTGAGACAAGGGCAACCTCATCCGGCGAGCACTCATGCTCCCCTGAAAATCTGAAACCTGGGAGCCCCGACCTGCTTCTGAACATCTCGAAGGTCCCGAAGGCTGTGGAGGACCACTCATCTTGGTGGAGCGCATCGCGGCTTTCTTTAAGGCGGTCCGCCTCGAAAGTCGCCAAAGGACCCTACTGTTCTGGCCATCTTCTGCTGACCCTGGTCATTCCGTCGATTTATCCGTTCCTCACATCTAAGTGCATACGCCTGCATGCGGGCAATGTCCATGCCGGTGAAGCTACGAACAACTCTCGGCTAGGTGATCATCGAGCCAGAACAAATCGGTGCACTCGATCTTCCATACTAGCTACCAACGCGGGGACGTACCGGGCCAATGAGTCGAACTCTACATTGTACTCCCGAACCGTACGACCGTTCTGTCGTAACACCAAAAATATATGCGCGGGCCTCGCCATCCGTGGAGGCAAGAAATGTGCAAGGAATGCCTCGAGAACTCGTCCCATATAGTGGAAGTGCATTCTCTCCGGGACAGCTCGCGAATCAAACCGATCATTGCGGTATCACGCGGTGATGTGAACCTAGGACCAGACTCGGTCTCCGATGCCTTGATTACTCGTGATCCGTCAGAATCGCCGGATGAACTCTGCGGATCATCCTCGGGCCTCGACCCATAAAACTCGGCGGCTACAACTCGAGAAAATCCGTAGCCTCGAACTATCGATCTAGGGTGAACCACCGGTATTCTTTGGGCTGCTGCGTCCGGCTATCCTCAAGTCCGCCATAACCACGGCCATTAATCGGGCCCACTCGCGTGACCCATCTCCTGCTCCGGTGCGGGGTGGAGGCTCAGTCTTGTGGTCTGCCATTTGCTCTCTACTCGCGACTTCTCTGCCGCCTTGCCGCCGGGCACGGGTTGCCTTACGCGGAGGCATAAGCGGTAAAGCGAAGTATGTCGGAGGGTCGATCTTATCACACTCTAAGGCACGATCTCGGAATGAGAAGAATGGAAACCAATCCTAAATGTCCTGTGACCTCACGATCATAGATGTGGTGCACAACACATCGATAATCAAGACTCTACTAGACACGGTGCGTAGACACTTTCCGAGGACTAAGCGCTCACGATACCACTTTGTCAAGACCGAATCGGGCGTGATCGTGCACTTACCGGGCACCCTGGTGATACAATCATCGAGAGAAAATCAGCGTAAAATAAAACATGAACATGAAATGAGAGATATTATAAATAAACAGGACAACCAAAACATTTGACTTTCAAAATATATATATATAAAGACATTTGAGCGATTCTGATAATCCTTACAACCACACAGCGATGCTCTGGACCTCTAAGATTTATATGACAACTATGACGGACGGGGCCGCCATACCCCGAACGCATAAGAACTTACGGACTCGTGGGTAACATACCAAAGATAAGCCTCACGGAGCGGAGCTTCCCAAAACGCTGAAATGAGATCCTAAACGCGGGATCGGCGGTAGATGTACTTACTGCGGCATGAACGCGGCCCGAAGGAGGTCGATAACAGTACCAAGTATGTGAAAGCGTAAATCGTAAATGAAATCATAATAGTCTATAAAAGCGGGAGACATGTATGATGACCAAACTACGATACATAACATATAACGATATCAAGTCGTGGACTCACGCCTCAAATTATCACTCGTGCGTGGAATTTCTTCCTCACCGCGGCGGTTTATGATATAACAATACCAAAGAGTATACATGAACACGAGTCCCACTGTGTCATAAAAACCGTCTGAGACAAGTACAACTACCGTATCCGACCGTACCAATAATACAATGCAACCACAAACACGAAGGCGACACGGGGCAAGTGCGAGGCCGACTACCAGATACCAAGGCGGTCACGTGGCGGCCAGGGGCAATCTGGTGACCACCGGTACCAGGCGTATCACGAGACCGTCACTACACTGAGCAGGGCAAGTCACGAGGGCTAACTACTAGGTACCAAGGCCGAATCAGCCACGAGGCGGGGCAAGTCTGGCCGACCACCGGTACCAAGGCGAACGAAGAAACCTCATGGAGAGCTAGTCCATGGAATATCACTATCAACAGGAGCATACCCGGGAAATTTTCCGTCACTGCCGGTACGTCCAAGTAAGTCCTCAACAAGTCAACCGGCACTCCATTGAGAGACGCGGTTACATAGAACACCATTTGCACAACAAAGGCTATCACCACAAGCATAAGCAAGTTACACAACAACAAGCATAGTCAAGTTACACAACAACAAGCATAGGCAAGTTACACAACTCAAGCTACTTTCATTTTATGCCAAAGTCCGGGTTTTTAACCCTACGATTACTACGTCGTTAAATTCCTTTTAAAGATCCATTCCCTTTTATAAAAGTCACCCGATACGTAGTATAAAAATAGAGTGACTTATATCTTTTAAGTAAACCAAAACAACCTCCATACTTTCCTTTTAAAACCAAATTAAGGCAATACCATGCCTTCTTTTTAGACAAAACACTTCTCTTTTTAAAGTCAAGTTACCACATTAAAACCAATGATAAAACCTTCTTTTGTTTTCATAAAGTCGTTATAACCAACTTCCCATAAAGGTTATAACACTTTATGTTTTAAACCATTTTAAGACAACCCAATGCCTTTCTTTTCCCTAACGTTCCAGTTTGCCTAATTTCAATTACACAAGTCTCTTTTTAGAAAAGTTTCATAGTTCAATTGTCTTAATCTCTTTTTAAAACAATTGAGTAACACATTCCATGTAGTAGGTTATTCTTGTTCATAATCAATTTTATTAAGCGACCATGATCTAAAAATGTAATATCATTTTGTCTCATCTTAGCTTCATGCGGATGGAGGTTTCTACTGGTTTTAATAATACTTAATTATTCAATACATTTTCCTTTATTAACGCTGCAGTGGTTTGTCGATACACATTCTGATTTCCGAAATCAGTAAAACATTATTCCTTTCAAAAACCAAGTACTCATTACTCACGAATGAGGCTTCACACAAAATTCATATTAATTCATTCAAGTCAAGTCTCTTATCTTTTAAGATCAATAAACCTATTCATTTTACCTTCCTTAAGACGTTATACCTAACTTCCCATAAAGCTAGTATAACTCTTATGTTTTCAAAACCAAGTATTACTCTTCTTTCAAACAGGTCTTTTGAAATACTTCAAGTTCTTTATTATCACACATCAAGTCAGTTACCTTTTAAAACCACAAAGAATTTTCTTACCTACATAAGGCTGTTATAACCAACTTCCCATAAAGCCGTTATAACACCTTATGTTTCAAACCAATCAAATATGATTAACACGTATGCGTCTCTGGTACTACATAGTTATACACATATCATGCTAGAAACAGATAGGAAGAGGTTCACATACCTCGCGACGATTATCGACTAATAGCAAACGCTCAGTACCTCAAACCGTCGGCTACTCCTTAAGCCAAGTAGATCACGCCACACGTAGTACTTGACCTATAGAGGCCACTGGCGCCTATTAACATCAAGGTCTCCACGTAGAATATTCTCGAGAAAATTCGCAGACTCCCCCGCATAAGCGTTAATCTTCTCCATTATCGAGGCGGCTACCAAGCCAACCGGGGTTTGCACGTCTAACCGGACGTGTACAATTCTACACGGCAATACTACACAAGTGTAATGTCTGATACCCTATGTAATTACTGATTCGATTCTCATATTTAACTTCAGCTTAAGTCGCAAGACATTGCGTAAGTATTATTCGAGCTTAAGTCAAAAGACATTGCCGCACAACTATGTTCAATTCTATATATAGTATACTTCAACTATATATTCCTACAACATGTAATTTCCAATTACAATAGAAGGTCAAGAGTGTTTACCTCGATAAGCCCAAAATTATCCGAGTTATATGTCGATCTGAGCAAGGTTTAGCTCTACTCCGTGCGCTCAACCGCTCCAACAACCCTTAGAAGTTCTAACCAACTTCTACTTATAACTTCAACTACGGTGAAGATTTACTTAGGGTTTCGTTTTTGTGGTGAGGAAGTATAATAGTATTTTACGGGCTTTTGTATAAGTGTAACCTTGGGAATACTACAAGGTATATGGGCCAAGGTATTTGGGCATTATAACAATACTTGGAGTATTTCTATACCATAAAAAGGGGTATTATACGAGACAACTAGGCTAGGGGTACCCCATTGCTAACCACTGAGGGGAGGAAGCTCTCGGCGAAGGGGGTGTGGTGGGCCGAAACTCAAGAGGAGGAGTAGTTTGAGACTTAGATAGATTGCTCAAGTTTAGGATGAAGAATGTCTTCAACTAGAGGGGTATTTATAGGTCAAGTGAAGGCCAACCAATGGCCAAGATGAAGACAAGTGCATAGCAAGTGTAAGGCCAAGATTTAGCCATGTGCTACCTTATCCATTCCACAAAAATATCCTACCTAACCCTTGACCAAGGGAAAGGCACAAAAAACGTGCAAGCCATCCTACTTTGCCGTCCAACCTCTTCCAATGTGAGGGTGACACTTGTCACCCTCCCGTTGGTCCAAAATGTTACGCCTCTCGGAAAAATCCGCAAAAATTATTATTGACATAGCCGGAATTTTCCTACGAAGCTGTGGAAACGTTTAGTCGAAACGACTCCTTTCGGCACTTGTGTACAATTTTCGAAACTAGCCAACTTTAAGGCTTAAATTACAATACGTACGCGCTCACGTACATACTCTGGAAATACGGGGTATAACACTATCAAAGCCTAGACTACTCGGTAGAATAAATCTAGATACAAGATTCTACGGAAAAATTGGGCGATCTTCCCAGTCAAACTTCACAATTCTCTAATACTGATCCTATGTAAGTCTGATTCAATTCCCTTCTTATATACTTTCCTTGTATATACTTATACTTCAATAGTATGCAAACTCTAATTACAAAAGGGAGGCCAGATAATTACCTCGATAAGCCCATAATTATCCAAGTTAAATGTCGATCCTGAGCAACGCTTAGCTCCTACTTCGGGTGCTCCAACCCGCTCCAAACAACCCTTAGAAGTTCTACGCCACTTCTTCTTAATACTTCAACCAACTGTGAAGATTTTCCTGAGGGTTTCGGTTTGAGACAAAAAGGACATAAGGTAGTATTTCCGGGATCTACGTATAGAGGTATCTTTGGAATACTACAAGGTATACGGCTAAGGTAATTTGGGTATAGTAACAATACTTGGAGAGTATTTCTACCAAGAGAGGGGGGGTATTTATACGAGAAAACACCACAAGGGGGGGTGTACCCCTCGGCCAACCCCACTAGGAGGGGGGGGGGGGGTACTCTCGGCCAAGAGGAAGGGGACTCTCGGCCAAGGGGCCTCACAAAGGGGGGGGGGGGGGTGGCTAGGACGAGACATCAACACAAAGGGGGGAAGAGCTCTCAAGACTTAGGAAAGTTTTGGAATGGATCAAGAAGTCTTCAAAGGGGGGGGGGGTATTTATAGGAAGACCAAGGGTCAAGATCTAGCCAAGTGGGGGGAAAGTGGAGGGCCAAGATGTGCCCAAGTGCCCCCTAGTCCCTACTCCTTAAAACCCTCACAAATATCCTACCAACCCTTGACCCCCAATTCGTCCAAGAGTCGCCCCAAAAGACGTCCAATGTGAGGGTGACACATGTCACCCTCCCGTTGGTCCAAAATGTTTCGTCTCTCGGAAAAATCCGCTAAAATTAAAAATGACATAGCCTGAATTTTCCCTTCGCAAGTTGTGTAAAACGTTTCGTCAAAAAACGACTCTAATCGGGGGTTGTGCACAAATAAAATCGGCCAAGCCTACTTTAAGCTTCAAACTTTTCTACGTACGTCCTTACGTACATACTCTGGAAATACGGGGTATAACAATCGTTATGTGATGGGACTAGACCGTCATATGATTACTGCAAGCTTAGGAGTGACTCTTCAGCTCGGTATGAACATTGCCAGGATGCAGGCGTATGCGCAGGGGATAGAGGATAGAGAGAGGGAGGATCAGATTGACGCAGGACAGCCCAAGAGGGCTGTGCGGTAGGGTCTCAAGGCGATTTGGCGAGGCGGCCTCAGCGAACCAGGTCCACATTCCGGCCCGGCGTAGAGTGCTCCTTCACGGTTTTCGGCGGGAGGTCGATCGGCCAGTCATTCGGAAGCGGTCGAGCTCGGGACTTGGTGTTTGAGGAGGCGAAGCCGTCGCGTCGAGACCACCCACATCTCAGTGTGCTCGATGCGGTAGGTCTCACCAGGGCGAGTGCCACATGGCTCCGGGAGCTTCTTACTCTTGTGGCCAGCAGGGCCATTTGAGGAGAGATTGTCCGTCTAGAGGCGGCATGGGTGGTACGGTGCAGCCAACAGGATCAGTTGCTGGGTCTTCCTCTTCTACTGTGGTTATGCGCCCCGGAGGGCAGGGCACTCACGGACCGGCAGGCCGCGGCAGAGGTCGTGGTGGTGGTTCCAGTTCTAGCGGTCCACAGAACCGCATTTATTCCTTAGCCAGCCGCCAGGATTAGGAGGCTTCCCCTGACGTCGTCACAGGTACATTATTGATTTCATGTTGTGACGTTTATGCTTTGATAGATCCAGGTTCTACATTGTCCTATGTGTCCCCTCTTATTGCGGGTAGAATCGGGATAGAGCCGGTGTCGATAGAGCCTTTTGAGGTAGCTACGCCAGTGGGTGATTCGGTGTTAGCTGAGCGGGTGTATAGAGGTTGTTCGGTGTTTATTTACAGTCGTCAGACCCTTGCAGACTTGATAGAGTTGGAGATGACAGATTTTGATGTCATTATGGGTATGGACTGGTTGGCTTCTTGTTATGCCAACGTTGACTGTAGAGACAGGTTGGTTCGGTTCCAGTTTCCTGGCGAGCCAGTTATCGAGTAGAAAGGCAACACGGCGTCGCCGAGGGGTAGATTTATTTCTTACCTCAAGGCTAGAAAGATGGTGCAGAAAGGGTACATCTATCATCTGGTTCGGGTATTTGATACAGAGGTTGTGGTTCCAGTTCTTCAGTCAGTGCCAGTGGTTAGGGAGTTTCCAGATGTGTTCCCAGACGATCTTCTGGGTATCCCTCCTGAGAGGGAGATTGAGTTTTGTATTGATACGTTGCCAGACACTCGACCTATTTCTATTCCGCCATCTGAGGATGACACTGCTTGAGTTGAGGAGTCGAAGGACCGGTGAAAGATTTCTTTGGAAAAAGGCTTTATCAGGCCTAGTGTTTCTCCCTGGGGAGCGCCGGTTTTGTTTGTGAAGAAGAATGATGGGACGCTGCGTATGTGTGTTGATTACAGGCAGCTGAATAAGGTAACAATCAAGAATAGGTACCCCCTCGCCAGGATTGATGATTTGTTTGACCGGTTGCAGGGTGCGAGGTGTTTCTCCAAGATAGACCTGCGGTCTGGTTATCATCAGGTGCGAGTTCGAGAGGCATATATCCCAAAGACTGCATTCAGGACCCGGTATGGGCACTATGAGTTCAGGGTTATGTCTTTCGGTTTGATCAACGCTCCAGCGGTATTTATGGATTTGATGAACCGGGTGTTCAAGCCATTTTTGGATACATTTGTGATAGTATTCATTGATGACATCCTGGTTTATATGCGACAGGCGAGAGCATGCAGATCACGAGGCGGTACTTGGGGTCCTCGGGCAGCGATTATTCGCCAAGTTCTCAAGTGTGAGTTTTGGTTGGCCTCGATGGCATTCCCGGGCACATTATGGGTGATGGTGTTGGGTGGATCGGCAAAGATTGAGGCGATCAAGTCTTGGCGAGACCTACTACTCCGACCAAAGTGCGCGATTTCTTAGTTTTGGCGAGTTATTATCGTAGGTTTGTGGATCGGTTGCTTGATTTCAGACCGCTGACTAGTGATTCAAAGCGACCAAGTTCCAGTGGACAGAGGCTTGCGAGAAGGGTTTCCAGTTGCTGAAGGAAAGGTTGACAACGACTCCGGTTCTTACTCTTCCAGAGGGGATTGACGGGTACGTGATTTATTGTGATGCCTCGGTTATCGGGCTAGGGTGTGTTTTGATGCAGCACGGCAAGGTTATAGCCTATGCTTCCCGGCAGTTACGGAAGCATGAGACGAATTACCCTACCCACGACTTAGAGTTGGCCGCAGTTATTCATGCCTTGAAGATTTGGAGACATTATTTGTATGGGGTTCATGTGGACATTTATACAGACCACAAGAGCCTCCAGTATATCTTCAGGCAGAGGGAGTTGAACTTGCGACAGAGACGGTGGTTGGAGTTGCTGAAAGATTATGATGTTGATATTCTATACCATCCGGGGAAAGCCAACGTAGTTGCTGATGTCTTGAGTCGTAGATCGACGGGGAGCCTGTCAGAGGTACAGCCAGAGAGACAGGACATGGTCTGTCAGATCCACCAGCTAGCGAGCCTTGGGGTTCGATTGATTGATACCGACGATAGTGGGGTACGGGTTCGTGAGGTTGTAGAGTCTTCCATCGTTGATGAGGTGAAGAGGCGACAGTTTGAGGACCCAGTGTTGGTACGGTATGAAGATGCAGCTCTTCGGGAGGAGAAGAGTCTGTTCGAGGTAGTGCCTGATGGGGTGCTAAGATTTGAGGGTCGGTTATGTGTTCCCGATATAGCGAGGACTTCATCGGTGCAGGAGAGGCACGCGGTGCTCGTTATTCTATTCATCCGGTCGACCAAGATGTACCATGACCTCAGTGTTTGTATTGGTGGGATGGCACGAAGAGGGCGTGGCGGGTTTTGTTGCCTGATGTCCTAATTGCCCGGTCGAGTCGAGCACTAGAGGCCCGATGGATTATTGCAGCTATTGAGATTCCAACTTGGAAGTGGGAGGTGATCAACATGGACTTTGTTCAGGTTACCTCGTACTCGGAGAAATGCGACTCCATTTGGATTATTGTTGTGGTGGAAATCAACCCATTTCCTTCCGATCGGACGACGTTTTGGTGAGGACTATGCGATTCTACATCGAGAGATTGTGAGGTACGCGGTGTCGGTGTCGATTATATCGAGATAGAGGATCGGTTTATGGCTAACCGAAGGTCTTTCGAGAAGGGATTAGGGACACGGTGAGTCTCGAGACATCATTTCATTCTTAGACTAGCAGGCGGCAGAGCGTCTTGTCGAACACGAGATATCTGCGAGCTGCGTGATTGATTTCGAGGTAGTGGGAGGATCATTTGCCTCTTGTGGAGTTTGCTTATAACAACGGCTACCATTCCGATATCTGAGATGGGGCCATACGAGGCTTTATATGGCGGAAATGTAGGTCGCCGATTGGTTGGTTCGGCGTGGGCGAGTGCGATTAGTTGACCTGACTTGGTTCAGTGGTGTGGATAAGGTGAAGCTTATCCAGGAGAAGCTGATAGCGACCGAGTTGGCAGAAGTCATATGCGGATAATCGGCGTCGGCATTTGGAGTTTCAGGTAGACGATTGGGTCTTCCTGAAGGTATCACCCATGAAGGGTGTGATGAGATTCGGGAAGAAGGGAAAGCTCAGCCCAAGGTACATTGGGCCCTACCAGATCATCCGTAGAGTAGGAAAGGTTGCCTATGAGTTGGATCTGCCATCAGAGTTAGTGGCGGTACATCCGGTCTTCCATGTTTCTATGTTGCGGAAGTGTATCGGAGATCCAGCGAGAGTTTTTCCTGCTAGTGAGGTCCAGGTGTCAGAGGGGTTATCGTATGAGGAGAGTCCCATAGCGATACTCGATCGCTGGTCGACGGCTGCGGACCAAGGATGTGGCTTCCGTCAAAGTCTTGTGGAGGAATGATAATCGGGAGGAGATGACTTGGGAAGCGGAGGAGGATATGTTGAGGAAGTATCCTCACTTATTCCCTACACCTTCAGGTAATACATTTTCCCTTACTTGTCAAGTTTTAATTGAAGTATTTCTTTTGCCTATATGATATTATGCGACCATGTGTGGCATTATTGGTATGTCGGGGTTATGAAAGGAAACTATGTCGCTAATTGTAAGTTTGACTCCGAAAGAACATTCGGGGACGAATGTTTCTAAGGGGGGAAGAATGTTACAACCCGTATTTACAGGACATGTTTTTAAGAACGTACGTGAGAATTCCAAATGTTAAAATTAGAGACTTGTAAATTTATCGGAATTATGAAATTGTCGGAAAACGAATATTATGACGAATGGGAGGGAGACATGTGTCACCCCCCCTTATGTTGCCTTGGACGAAATGGGACATGGCCAAAATGGTCATTGACCATAGTCTTATGATGACAAGTCTTGCAAGTAGTGAGCTTGATAAAATTGACTTAGTCAATGGGTCCACAAGCCTTGATATTTAAGAGAACCTCATCCAAGCCACCCATTTGTACACATATTGACCCTCCATGTTACTATATAATACTACTAGTAGCAAGACTAACTTCAACACTTAGAAAATTTTCAAGAAAATTTGAAGAACACACAAGGTGCTCTCGGGTTCACTGCAAGAAGAAAAGATTTTTTTTTGTTTGTTGTCTATTAAGCTCCACACTTTAAACCAAGGTTCATGAGTGTATTTTAAGGATATCTCAATAGAAAAATCCCGGAAAAAGATTGTTTTCGTATTAGTCGCAAGGTGAAAACCTAGTTTCTTTTCTAGGCTTTGTTTGGAAGTTTGAAGGAAATTTGTTGGTGTTGTTCTAAGGGTCTCAAGTAGTAGATTGAAGTGGCTAGAAGAGGCTCTAAGTTGCTAAGGAGAGACTTCGGATTTGAAGTTGGACTAAGAATCGTTGAGGTAATAATCTTGTCTCTTAAGTGTTACAAGATTATATATTGTTGTTAGCCTTACATGTTTGCTAGCATGAAGTATATGTGTTGAAGTTTTATAAGTATTATGGATTGATTGTAGCCTTAAATCCGAAATGTCATTTAAGCCATGTGAAGTTGGATTACAATTTGGTCGTTTATTAGAATCGTCGCATGTTACTTACTTGAAGATTATAGTAGTTATAATCGATTGCGACTTGATATCATGTTATGCTAACAACTTGGATTGAAATGGAAATTGGATAAGAATTGGTGTTATTGTATCTCAATGTGGCCGAATTGGACTAGTAGTTTGTATTAGTTTGATATCTTTTGTGGGGCGGAATTTTACACGTCTAGTAGGCGTGTAATCCCCTATTGTTAATTGCTTTGATTGGGCCTTAAATGTGGCGTGTTTGGTTATTGAATTCGGCCTTGAAAAAGGTGGCAAAGTAAGTAGAAACAAAGGAGGTGCTGTCCGATTTTCCGTAGAATTTAGTGACTTTACACTTATAATATTCTACGTTTGAAGTAAGACGTTAATAGACGTATTGTGGACATTATAGGTTGACATACTACGGGCGGGATATTGTACTTAGCAAGTGGATTGACCCGAAGAGGTATGTAGAACTTTCCTATCTTTTGAGCATGACTAGTTGTACGTATATAGTACGGTAGACGTACAAGACCTTGATATCCTTTACTAGTTTTATGAATAGCCAAGTTGGGTGAGTTAGGAGATTAACTCACTTCTTTAAAAGTATTAATGATGTCCTAAGTTTTTAAAGTAAATGGACTTGAAGAGTTTTAAAGTATATGATGCTTGTTTCGTTTTAAACGTGTAAGTCCTTTGGATATGAAATTATAATTGGCTAAGGTATAAAGTTAATATAACGACTTTATGAGAAGTTGGTTATATTAGCTTTATGGAAAGATAAATAAGGATAAATGACTTGATTTCATGAAAGGCAATTTGGTTTTAAGGCATCAATTGCCTAAGGTTTTAAAAAGAAAAGAAGTCACTTGATTTAGAAGCCTAAGTATATTTCTAAAGGTATTGTGACTTGTCTTGAAAAGTAATCGTGACTTGATGCTACACTTATTAATATCTTGGAAGTTTTATAATGAAAAGAGTCATCTTTTAAAAAAGAATAGAAGTACGTAGTACTTTGGGTTAAATTCCCGGATTTTTATAAAAGACATGCTAGTGCCTTAAGTAAACCAAAATGAGAGTGTATATGAATAAGGCTAATAAGAAGTTAGGTGGATTTCTTAACTTGCTTATTTATTGTATAATAAGCCGGTAGCGCTTATGTTATGTATGATAAGCCGGTAGGGCTTATGTTATGTATGATGGCCGGTTGAGATAGGGTAAGAGTATAAATGAGGGGTAAACCCCCAAGACGTTATACCACCTTCTCCAGGGTAAGCGTATAAATGAGGGGTAAATCCCCAAGACGTTATACCACCTGCTTCAGGGTAAGAGTATAAATGAGGGGTGAACCCCAAAGACGTTATACCACCTGTTTTCGTGGATTTGCTACCCATTATGCGAGGAATACCTCATGCAAGTCCTTATGGGCTTATGCGGGTGAAATAGTCCCATGCGGTAGTACGACTATCACGAGAATACCTCAATGCGGGTCCACACGACTATGCGGGTGAAATAGTCCCGAGGCGGGATTGTTTAATGATACTGCGGGCGGATGGTCCTGCTTTGATCGTGAGCTTCCTATTTTTATGTTGTACGTATACTCTTAGTTACTCTCATTGTTAGTAAGCACTGTGTACTGTAATTTTATTATCATACATGTCTCCGGCTTTGTTTTAAACTTATGATGTAATTCTGATATTTTCGATTTACATACTTAGTACATATTGTGTCTTGACCCCCTTCCTCGGGCTGCGTTCATCGCGGTAGGAGTGGCGGTGGTGGATCCTCATTCTTAGGATCACTTATCAGACGTCAGAAGCTCCATTTCTCCGGAGGCTTGTCTTTTTGGTACAGTCTTTCCCTGAAATTGTAGATTTATGTACATTCAGGGGTATGGCGGGGCCCTGTCCCACCACAGTTGTTATTCTTAGAGGTCTGTAGTCACATGTTGTGGTTTGAAATTTGTAGAACCGAGTTATCTGATTTTGCTTTTGATTATGCATATTTTATGGAAGGCGGCCTTATCGGCTAGCCTGTGATGTTATTGTCTAAACATGTTGTATGTTGTGTATGTTCCGTTGTTATTCTCTGATGTATACCTGAACGGGGTGCCCAGGTAAGGCACCAGTCGTGGCCCCGGGGTCGGGTCGTGACATTAATGCTAAGTGCCCTTGGAGGTACTTGGAGTTGTTTTGGTGTGGCGGTCAGGGCCACGACCTTCCGGATAATTTCAGGAAAATGTGCAAGGCAAGAATAAAATAAGTACGAGTGTTGCCGGCGGAAAGCTGAGGGAATCTTTGGTAGGTTTTGAAAATCTACATGACTTTAAGGCGGTGCGTGATGATTAGATATTTACTGGACCGCGAGAGGACCCTGTGATTAGGGTTGTGACTCCAAGGAAAGTTTAAGAAAGGGAGATAAGTTCTCTCCCCCCATGTAAAAGGGCAGTTTTACGTATTATGGGGTTATGTGTACCCATGTTGTTAGACGAAGGATAGGAGACTGGTAAGGTCTTCGGTATCGTCATGCCATAGGTTACAGTTGTGGATAACCGTGAGAAAAGTGTTGTGTTGGGGTAATTAAGAACGACGTACGAATTGGTCGAGGAAGTATCATAAAGATATAAATGCAGGTTGTACGCATGTATGAAACTGTACGATTATGAATCAAGATAGAAATAGTTTTGCTAATAAGCATAAGGTAATGTTATGACCAGAACGATAAAAGAGAATACAACTGTGGTTAAGTAAGTTGCACGAGTTATGATTACCCCAGACTAGTGTAAAGACCATTAGTAGATAATGGGCAGTAAGAACGCTTCGAGGAAATGTGGTAACACCTGTACTGACGAGAAAGATAGTAAGAAAATACGGAGGGGTAAGGTACCCCAGGACAACTTGAAATAACTTATAAAGGAAAGACGAGTAGACACTCGAACGATAAGAAATCTTGACAAGTCATTGGATTATGTGATACCATGAGTTGAGGTTGAACACCTGGCTATAAGCTCTAAGAGCTGGGAGATAATAAGCGGGTTACTACTTGACGAGATCAAGGAAATCCCCCCCCCCCCCCTAAATTGTGATTGACAGGAAGTCTTAGCCATGGGGCAAGCAAAGGAATCAATCTAAGTTAGTGACTAAGTTTGGTTGCAACAGAGAAAGGGAAACATGAACC
Organism: Przewalskia tangutica; assembly: GCA_029844215.1. Taxonomy (NCBI): domain Eukaryota; kingdom Viridiplantae; phylum Streptophyta; class Magnoliopsida; order Solanales; family Solanaceae; genus Przewalskia; species Przewalskia tangutica. The sequence goes on from CM056727.1 coordinate 77,415,833, forward strand.
ATGATTGAGATTAAGGATACCCGAATATTTCGCAGTTATGAGAAAGACTTCCAGTTATTGGAAGATAAGTTGACCACGACTACTGATTCTAACCTCTCTGAGACTAGAGGGTTAGGTTATTATGATAACACATTGGGTGTTGGGCTAGGTTGTGTGCTGACGCAACCCGATAAGGATAGATCCTATGTTTTCCCGGTAGTTAGGGAAGCAGGAAAGGAAATTACGCCACTCACGATTTAGAGTTGGCGGCAGTTAAATCATGCCTTGAAGATTTGGGGGCATGACGTATATATAGACTTCATGTGGATATTTGTGCAGACCACAAAAGCCTCTGGTATATCTTCAGACAGAGGCAGTTGAATTTGCGACAGAGACGGTGGTTAGAGTTACCCAAGGATTGTGATATTTATATCCTATACCATCTGGGGAAAGCCAAGACAGTCACAGATACTCTTAGTCGTGGATCTATGGGTAGTCTGCCAGATGGGCAGCCAGATTAACAGGACGTGGTCCGTGAGATTCATCAGCAACCGAGCCGAGTGGGGTTCGATTATTGGTTTCCAAGGTAAATGAAGTTTGGATCCGAGAGGTTTTCGGGTCTTCCGTCGTTGTGGAGGTAAAGAGGCGACAGTATGAGGATCCAGTTATGATACGGTATTGAGATACGGCTCTCCGAGAAGAGAAGAGCCTGTTTGAGTAGCACCGGATGGGGTGCTATGACATGAGGATAGATTGTGTGTACCCGGTGCTGCAGGACTTGTTAGCGGGTTTTAAGTGAGGCACGCAGTGCTTATTGCTCTAATTGTTCGGGGTCGACTAAGTTGTGTCGTGACCTCAGATGTATGTATTGGTAAGATGACCTGAAGAGGGACGTAGCAGAGTTGTTGCATAATGTCCGAATTAGTAACAGGTCAAGGTTTAGCACCAGAAGCCCAGTGGGCTATTACAGACGATTTAGATCCCGACTTAGATTTGGGAGGTAATTAAAATGGATCTTGTGACAGGGTGCCATCGTACTCAGAGGAAGTGCGACTCCCTGTGGGTCATGGTAAATAGGCTGGCGAAACCGGTCGTGTTCTTCCGGATTGGGACCACTTACTCGGCTCAGGTTTATTGTCACGACCCGAACCCGGGCCCGTGACTGGTGCCTTACCCGGGCACCCAAGTAGACATACATCAGAGTAACCAGCGGAATATAAACAAGACATGAATTAATATGAAGTGAGAAACAGTTTATTTGAGAAAAGTTGCCTTTCGACATATATATATATAAACTTGAACAGTTACATCCCTTTTACAAACCTACCCACAACTGTACTACAGACCTCTAAGAATGTTATAACAACAATGGCGGGACAGGGCCCCGCCATACCCCTGAATGTAAGTACCTACAACGACAGGGGACTATACCAAAGATAAGCCTCCGGAGACACGGAGCTTCCCAAAAATCTTTCAGTAACCACATGGCGAGGATCAACAAGCGGTGTACCTCTACTGCGGCATGAACGCGGCCCGAAGGAGGTCGATCTAACAGTACCAAGTATGTGGCGAAAATCGTAAGTGAAATCATAATAGTCTATATAAAGCGTAAGACGTATATGATAACCATTTACGATACCTGATATGTAGCGATCATGTCAAGTCAGGGACTCACGCCTTTAAAGTCATCACTCAAATATAACCACTGGGTCTCATGCCCACAATATCAATCATGCCCGTGGAATTCCTTCCTCTCTGCCGGCAGTCCATGATATAAAAGCACCAAGGAATACACATGAACACCAGGTCCCACCTGTGTCATAATAAACCGTACGGGGTAAGTACAAAGGCATAGCCGACTACTAAAACCTACAGTACCAACAATTCCATAAACTGTATCACGAGGTCTTTCTAGACCGCGCCACATGATCGAAGCTGGCCACTCGCCCTCAGTATCAATGTGCGCGTCTAATCCTGGAACTTACCGCAGCTCCGCATAGGCCACGCATAGGCCCGCATGAGGTATTCCTCGCATCGGGGCGGCTAACCGCGGCATCCTCACGGACTCTCGTAGTCCGCATGACCACATAGACCGCGTAGAGGTAATTACCCGCACACTAACACGGAACTCGTAGCTCCGCATAGGTCCCTGGACCGCGTAGGCATCCTCCGCGTCGGGCAGCTTAACCCCCGGTATATCATGTCAAGAGGTGAGTGGTACAATACTAACATAACGGCTTATCGTTAAACAACATAAGCACAATCAAGGGAAACCCCTTTACACAAACATCACAAGACACTAACATACATAGCGTCCTAACATGTTTACTCATCAAACCAACAAGAAAGTATTACAAGACTATCACAAACCAACATAGTCAAGTTATTCACACAAGGTACTTTCTATTTTATGTCAACAAGTTCGGGTTTTTATCCCCAAAGTACTTCATACATTAACTCTTTAAAAATCAAGTACTCATTGCTCACGAATGAGGTTTCACACTTTTTAACAAAAATTCATATCAAGTCAATTAAGTCAAGTCTCTTATCTTTTAAGATCAAGTCTCTTAACTTCTAAAATCAATAACCCATTCTTTTCCAAAAGTTCAAGTTGCATAATGTCAAATACTCAAGTCTCTTATTTTTTAAAAGATTCATAGATCATAGTTTTAAACACTTAACAACGTAATCTCCTTTTTAAAACAATTTGAGTAACATATGCCTTATGTGTGAGTAGGTTATTCTTGTTTATAACAATCTTATTAAAGCAGCCATGATCTAGGAAATGTAATACAATTTTGTCTTATCTTAGCTTCTATGCAGATGGAGGTTTCTACTGGTTTTAATAATACTTAATTAGTCAATACATTTTCCTTTATTAGCGCTGCAGTGGTTTGTTCGATACTTATTCTCATTTCCGCAATCAATATAAGGCTTTCATAAACAAATAAGTAAACCGTTCCTTTTATCTCTCTTAAGTCGTTATACCTAACTTCCCATAAAGCTAGTATAACTCTTAAGCTTTTAAAACCAAGTATTACTCTTCTTTCAAAAATGATTCTTAATTCTTTTGAAATACTTCAAGATTCTTATTATTTAAAACTCAAGTCAAAAGACATCGAAGTAAAACCACGTTCAGTTAACACACGTACGTCTACCGTACTATATATATTCTTTTAAAATATCATGCTCAAGAGGATAGGAAGAATCACATACCTCGCCTGAAATCCACCGCCAAGTCGAATATGTCGCGCGTGAGTATCAACCTATAATAGTCAAATCGTATATCAACGTCTAGACTACTCGTAGAATATTCTAAGCGAGAAGGTTCTTATTGCTCTGGAAAATCGGGCAAGACTTCTGCAGTCAAAATACACAAGTCTCTTAATGTCTGATCTATGTAATTACAGTTCAATTCTCTTCTCTTATACCATCCTTACATACATCTTATACCCAATTCTAAACTTCTACAATATGTAATCTCGATTACAATAGAAGGATAAGATTATTTACCTCGTTAAGCCCAAAATTATCCAAGTTTAAATGTCGATCCTAAACAACGTTTAGCTCCTGTCTGTGCGCTCCAATTCGCTCCAAGAAACCCTTAGGAGTTCTACACAACTTCTACTTAATCCTTCAACCACTATGAAGATTTTTCCCTAGGGTTTCGTTTTGTGACTAAAGAAAGTATAGTAGTATTTTCGGGCCCTTAGTATTGAAATAACTTTGGAATACTACAAGGTATTTGGGCTAAGGTATTTTGGAATTGAAACAATACTTGGACAATACTTTTCTACCAAGGGGGTATTTCACGAGAACTATCAAGAGAAGTACTTGGCCGAGGGCCTTCTCGAGGAGGGTGGTTTGAGCGAGAGCTTGAGGGAGGAAAGGATTTTTAAGACTTAGAAATTATTTTGTGGATGAAGAAGTCTTCAACTAAGGGGGTATTTATAGGGCCTTGATGGCCAAGATTAAGGCAAGTGGAGGGCAAGTGGAGGGTGAGGATTTGCACGTATGTACCTTATCCATCTACTCCAAAATATCACAAAATATCCTACCTACCCCGACCAATGTTTTAGGCCTCTTCCTTGAAAAAAATGTGCCAAGATTTCGTCCCCAATCCGCCAACTTGAGGTGACACATGTCGCCTCTCGTTAGTCCAAAATATTTCATCTCTTGGAAAAATCCGCAAAAATAATAAATGTCATAACCGTAATTTTCCTTCGCAAGGTTCGGAAAACTTTTCGTCGGAAAACAATTCTTTCGTTAGTTGTGCACAAATTCGTCCCTTTGCCTAATTAAGGCTTTAAACTTTTGTACGTACGTCCTCACATACATACTCTGGAAATACGGGGTATAACATTCTCCCCTCCTTAGAAACATTCGTCCCGAATGTTCCTTCTCAAGACAGATAACGATGAAGTTCCTTTTAACTTAACAAGTTGCCGATGCCACATGGCCACAAAAAATAACACGCGCAAATCTGAAATCTAAGTCCACGAGGAATCACCTCTATCATCACAAAAGCTCCCACTTCAAGGGCTAAAAGATACTCCTGCGACCTTTACTTCACATAAGAAATGATCACTTCTATTCTCTTAACCTATGCTCGCTTCTCCTTTTCTCGTCGTACCGCCGAACTCTTCCTACTATACGCATTACCACCTTCATTATTGCTTGATTTCCAACATCTCGGGTTACTATCTCCAACTTGGTCATCATTAACTAGGAACACTGGATGGATCTCGATACTTTCCGAACATAGAAACACGAAGACCGGACGTCTTCCTACGTCGGACGGCAAATGTAACGACCGTTCGGGGCGTTCGGTGCCTTACCGGGCACCCTAGTGACACAACATCGAGAAAACCAGGCGGAAAATAAAACTTTAAACAAGAAACAAGATATATGATCATAAAAAGCAACCCAACGGTTACCTTCCAATAACATATATAAATACAACTCTTTCAAAACGAGCAGTTTAATCCTTTTCACAAACCACGCTTACAAAGATTTTCTACGGACTTAAGATTTACAACAACTATGACGGACGTGGCCGCCATACCACGAATGCAGAACCTACAACTCGGGGAACACATACCAAAAGATAAGCCTCGGAGAAAGCGGAGCTTGTCTGTTGGCCCGAGATCCTGGGCGAGGATCCACGGCCGATGTACCTCTACTGCGGCATGAACGCGGCCGAAAGGAGTCGATCTGGCCAAGTACAGTATGAAAGCGTAAATCAGTAAATGAAATCATAGCGATCTATATAAAGCGGGAGACATGAATGATAACCAAACTACTGATACACAGATATCGCTTATATCAAGTCGTGGTCTCACACCTCGCATCAATCATACGTGGAATGCCTTCTCGCTGCGGCGATCTATGATATGATAACACGAAAGTACACCAGACACCAAGTCCTACGATGCCAAAGTCGTATTAACAATTCAAATGGAAGCATACGTGCGCTCGCGATCGTGTCGGTATGTCCAAGGAAACACAAGACAATCAAAATGGAAGCATACGTGCGCTACGCATCGTGTCGGTATGTCCAAAAGGAAACAATAAGACAAGATTCCAAATGGAAACATACCCGATGCGCTACGCATCGTGTCGATATGCCCAAGGAAACAATAAAGCGAAGATCAACATGGAAGCATACGTGCGCTACGATCGTGTCGGTATGTCCAAAGCGATTAGCAAAAGTAACACAATCAGCGAGGCGTGCGGTGGAATTTCTCCATCAACGCCGCATGTCCAGTAAGTTCTCAACAAGTCAACCGACCTCTATCGAGACGCGGTAACGTAAATACAACACTTGTACAACAAAGGCTATCATCACAAGCATAGGCAAGTTTCACACAACTCAAAGTACTTTCACATAAGCCACAATACGTGTAGTATAAAAATCGTGACTATCTTTTTAAGTAAACAAGACACTTTCCCTTTTGTAAAATCAAGTAACAACATTATTTTCCAAACGTTCAAGTTTGCCTAATTTCAAATGCTCAAGTCACTTATTTTAGAAAGGTTTCATAACTCATAGTCTTAATCTCTTTTAAAACAATTGAGTAACATATGTCATATATGTGAGTAGTTTATTCTTGTTTATAACGATCTTATTACGTGACCATGATCTAGAAAATGTAATATCATTTTGTCTCATCTTAGCTTACATGCGGATGGAGGTTTCTCTGGTTTTAATACAACATCATTATTCAATACATTTTCCTTTATTACTTGCGATTGGTGCTGTCGATACGTTCGATTTCGAAATCAGTAAAACATTATCCCTTTAAAAACCAAGTACTCATTACTCACGAATGAGATTTCACACAACATCCACATTAAAACAAATAAGTTAAGTCTCTTAACTTCTAACATCAGTAAACCATTTCCTTTACCTACATAAAGCTGTTATAACCAACTTCCCATAAAGCCGTTATAACCCTTTATGTTTTACAACAATCAAATACAATTAATACATGTACGTCTACCGTACTACATAGTTCACACATATCATGCTAGGAGAGATAGGAAGAGGTTCACATACCTCGCGACGAGTATCGACAATAAGCAAAATGCTCCAAGTACTACAACGCACTAGCCCTTTCCACTCTCCGAGTAGAATACGCTATTCTTAGTACTTTCACCTAGAAAGGTCACAAACGTCTATTAACTTCAAAACACAAGGTTCCATTTCTCTCTGAGAAAATTCGCACCTCCCACACATGGCGTAAATCTCTCTCTATCGAGGCCTACCAAGCCAACGAGGGGTTTACACGCCTAACGGACGTGTACAATTCTACACAATACTACACAAGTCTGCTGCAATACTGATCTATGTAAATCTGATTCGATTCTTTTCTTTACTCTTCAGCTTAAGTCAAAAGACATTGCCAAATACAAAGTTGATTCTACATATAGTATACTTCAACTATATATTCCTACAACATGTAATCTCCAATTACAATAAGGGGACAAGAATATTTACCTCGACAAGCCCAAAATTATCCAAGTTATAATGTCGATCCCGAGCAAGGTTTAGCTCTACTCAGTGCGCTCAATCCGCTCCAAACAACCCTTAGAAGTTTTTAACCAACTTCTACTCAAATACTTCAACCAACTATGAAGATTTCCTTATGGTTTCGGTTTGAGACTAAAAGGACAAAAGGTAGTATTTCCGGGCTCTACGTATAGAGGTAACTTTTGGAATACAACAAGGTAAAGGCTAAGGTATTTTGGGCATTATAACAATACTTGGAGAAGTATTTCAATACCACTGAGGAGGGTATTATACGAAAACAACTAGGCTAGGGGTACCCAGGCTAGCACCACACCGGGGGGAGGGGGAGGCTCTCGGCCTGAGGCCACTCAAAGGGGAGGGGAAGGCTTAGGGCGAGAACACTCGAGAGGAGGAGAGTTTTCAAGGCTTAGACAAAGTGAGGAGTGGATGAATAAGTTCATCTCTAAGGGGGGTATTTATAGCCTGAGCGAGGCCAACCAATGGCCAAGATCAAGCCATGTGCAAGGCAAGTGTAAGGCCAAGATCAAGCCAAGTGCACCTAGTCCCTACTCCTTAAAACCCTCAAATATCTACACAAATATCAACCACCAACTTGCCCTTCATCGGCCAGTGCGCCCACTGCATCCATTGTGAGGGTGACACATGTCACCCTCGTTGGTCCAAAATGTTCCGCTCGGAAAAATCCGCAAAAATACAAAACGACATAGCGGAATTTTCCTTCGCAGTTACGCGAAAGCGTTTCGTCAAAAACGACTCTAACCGGTGTTGTGCCAAAGGTAACCGGCGGCCAAGCCACTGGCGGGGTGACACGTGTCACCCTCTATTGGCCCTCATAAAACGTCTTTGAAAAATATCCACAATACCGAAATCTCAAAAACAAAGCGGGCCCTAATCAGTAAATTTCTCAGTGGGCCCACGTGACCATTCAGAAAATAAAATCTCAAAATTCTAATATAATTTAAGAAGCCCATATACCAAATCGGGAAACCAATTCTCATTAACGAACCTTTTTCTTCACAAATAACAGGAAACTTTTAGTGAAAACTCACATCTTTCTTTCTTTTCAAAATTTCTGTAGTACTCGTGCGTCGTCCTCACATACATACCACGCAACTACGGGTATAACAAAAAGATAACTTATAGGCAACGGCCTATTCTCCAAATGATCTGAAACGCTCAAGGTACCTCGGGCTAAGTTTCCCGCACCAAACCTCGTCACGCCGCCGGGGTGGTACCTTCAAGAAAACTCACCGTCGTCGAACTCCAAGTGTCGATCAGAACGACCCGTTCGGGGCCGCATCGGTGCCTTATCCGGGCACCCTAGTGATACAATCATCGGAGAAAACCAGCGGAAAATAAAACTTAAAAAAGAAACAGATATATGAACATAAAACAGCCAAACACAAAGGTTACCTTCCAATAACATAATAAATACAACTCTTTCAAAACTAACAGTTTAATACCTTTTTACAAACCACACGCAGCGATTACTACGGACCTCTAAGATTTACAACAACTATGACGGACGGGGCCTCGCCATACCACGAATGTACAAGAACCTACAACTCAGGAACACATACAAAAGATAAGCCTCGAGAAAGCGGAGCTTCCCAAAATGGCCCGAGATCCTGAGTGCGAGGATCCACGACCGATGTACCTCTACCTGCGGCATGAACGCAGCCCCCCGAAGGAGGTCAGTACAACAGGTACCAAGTATGTGAAACTGTAAAAATACTGTAATGAAATCATACTAGTCTATATAAAGCAGGAGACATGTATGATAACCAAACTACGATTCACAACATAAAGCGATCATGTCGATCGAGGACTCACGCCTCAAGTCATCACTCAAATATAACTATGGGTCTTACGCCCACATCAATCATGTTCGCATCATGGCGCGTGCCGGAATCTGCATCGGTGTAGACATGTCCATGATGCAACAATAATACCAATGCCCTGGCGCGTACCCGGAATTCTACCTCGGTGTAGACACGTCCACGTGACATCAACAATAATATCTTGGGTGATCAACCTGCGCGTGGCCACATGCCCCGGAATTCTACCTCGGTGTAGACATGTCCATGTAACCACAATAACAATATATCGGTAATCAACCCGGCGTGGCCGCGTGCCGAATCTTTGCGACGGTGTAGACATGTCCATGTGACATCAACAACAAGACGATAATCAAAATGGAAACATACGTGGAATTTTCCATCACCGCCAAAGACGCCCAAGTAAGTTCTCAACAAGTCGTAGGCCTCTATCGAGAGACGCGGTAACACAGAAATACCACACTTGCACAGCAAAGGCTATCATCACAAGCATAGGCAAGTTTCACAACAACAAGCACAGGCAAGTTTCACAACAAGCATAGGCAAGTTTCACACAACTCAAAGTACTTTCATTTTATGCCAAAGTCGGGTTTTAACCCCAAAGTACTACATACGTTAAGTTCTTTTAAAGAGATCCATTACTTTTATAAAAGTCACCCTATACCCATAGTATTAGAATGACCAACCCGTTCCTTTTCAAAATCAAGTAACAACATTTTTTTCCTAAGTTCGGTTTGCCTAGTTTGATTACTCAAGCTTCTCATTTTCAAATGCTCAAGTCACTTATTTTAGAAAGGTTTCATAACTCATAGTCTTAATCGCATTTAAAACCATGGAGGCACATCTGTCATATATGTGAGTAGTTTATTCTTTGTTTATAACGATCTTATTACAGCCGCCATGATCTAGAAAATGTAATATCATTTTGTCTCATCTTAGCTTCTATGCAGATGGAGGTTTCTACTTGGTTTTAATACAACACATCATTATTCAATACATTTTCCTTTATTAACGCTGCAATGGTGCGCCGATACACATTCGATTCGAAATCGTAAAACATTATCCCTTTAAAAACCAAGTACTCATTACTCACGAATGAGGTTTCACACAAACATCCACATTAAAACAAATAAGTTAAGTCTCTTATCTTATAAGATCAAGTCTCTTAACTTCTAACATCGATAAACCATTTTCACTACATAAGGTCGTTATAACTAACTTCCCAAAAAGCTATTATAACACCCATGTTTTAAACCAACCAAATCACTTAGCATGTATGCGTCTACCGTACTACATAGTTCACAACAATCATGCTAGAAAAGATAGGAAGAGGTTCACATACCTCGCGGCGATTTATCGACAATAAGCAAAACGCTCAAGTACTTCAACCCGTCGGCTACTCCTAAGCCAAGTAGATCACGCCACACGTAGTACTCCACTCCTAAAATGGTCATAGTACTCTATCAAACCTTTCTTATCATTGAAGACTTATACCAATAAAAAGCCCTCAAAATCTACGGAAATTTGTGAGACTTCCGTTTATACTCACTTTTCCATCTTTTACCAAGGCAGAATAACCGTAATATATATACCATATATATATATAAGGCGTAATAATTAAACAACATAAAGAAGGGGATTACACGCCCAAACGGTAACGGTTTACTATCACGCCTCCATAACAACAATAAGTAAAAGAAGGGGATTACGCGACGGCCGTGCGCGGTTTACTATCACGCCTTCATAACAATACAATAATTAAAAAGGGATCACACGCCCAAGCGAACGCGATCGAAAAATCTTCCCCAACGAAATGTAAATACGGTCCAATGTAAATACGATCCAAAGTAAATACGGTCCAAAGTAAATCTGATCCAAAGTAAATCTGATCCTTAAGTTGGGGTCCTTGGCCAACTTTGTCCATTTTTACTTATCCAATTTACTCATTAGTCATCCAACTTATATTTCCATTCTTAATATAAGTTATAGTTACTTTGTTATTAGCTTCTTAGCAAGTAAGATACGTTTTTACCATTTTAATGGCAAACGGCCAATCCTTTCTTTTAACAAGTTAACAAGATCCAACTCTTCCAAACTTACTCCATATATTATATAATCCATAATATACTTATAATATATGTATAACAACCAATTCACAAAGATGTTTAAGTTCCACTACCTCAAATAGCCCAAAAATATCCAAGTTCTTAAAGTCGCTCCAAGCAAGTCTTAGCTCCAAATCTTTACGTTCCAATCCGCTACAAGCAACCCATAGAAGCTCCTAACCAACTTCTCTTCAAGATTCAACTCCAAAAAGTGAAGAACACTTAGGGTTTCAAGATGACAACTTTCGGCCAAGGCATCCCTTCAAGGCTAGGGGTGTGAAATCTTTTCCAACTCTTGGTACACAATCTTCCTAACACCTTAGGGAAGAACACTTGAGAGTTTAAGAATTGTTGGACAAATTTTGCTCAAGAAATGGGGGCAAAACCGAGAGCTCTAGGTCAAGGGAGAAGGGAGGGTTTTTCAAGTCTTCAAATGTCTAAGTGTGGAAGATTTCATCAACTAAGGGTGCATATATAGGACAACCAAGGGATATGATGAAGGCAAGTGTGTGGTTGAGATTGGGGACAAGTGTGGGTGGGACCCACAAGCCACTTGTCCACACAAAATATCTAGCAAGACTTGGCCACTTGTCTTGCCACTTGTCTAGCTAATTTCGGCCAAGGGCCACCTAGGGGGGTGACACGTGTCGCCCTCCTACTCGTCCAAAATATTTCATCTCCCGAAAATATCCATAATGGCCAAAATCTCAAAAACTAAGCGGGCCCCACAAAACCGTAAATTTCACCCGTGGGCCCCACGTGACCATTTCCGGAAATAAAATTCCATAATTCTCAAATATTCTAAGAAGTCCGAATACCAAATCTGGGAATCCAATTCCCATTAACGAACCTTTTTCTTCACAAAAACCGGAAACTTTTCCGTCGAAAAATCACATATTTCTTTCTTTCCAAAATTTCTGTCGTAATCTCGCACGTACATCCTCACCTATATACCCTGGAACTACGGGGTATAACATTCTTCCTCTTAGAAACATTCGTCGAATGTTCATTCTAAGTCTCCAAACGTACTTGTGTCGGTATAGTCTTCACTACTATACTTACAAAACCGATCATGCCACCAATGGCCAGAATATAACATGTGCGCAAAACTCAAATCCAAGTCAACGAGGAATCATTTCTAATCTTACAACAGCTCCCACTAGCTTCAATTTACTCTAAGGTCATTCCCGGCCTTCACGATCCGATTCTGGTTGAACGCATCCACGAACTCGTACGATGGTTACCTAAACTTGGGCCTAGCACCCTCGTGACCCTACCACCTGGCGGGACCACCTCGAACTGACCCCACCTCAATATGGGCTGCGGGTTGACCCGCAAATGGCCCTCAACCCGACCCCTAAACGCGCCAACTCTTGTTCCCGATCCGGAACAATCTTACTAATTTACGTCATGAAAGCTACCACTTCCATCTCACACTACCCATGTAATTATCCCACAATATTTCCCCGCATACCAAGTACATCGGCAAAGACCAACCGTAAAATCACCCACTCAAGACGGCCTCGCCTCTAAGGTCTCCACGTATAAAACTCTAAGGTTCACACTTTCCATGCCCCCACACTTATCCTTCCAACTAACCATGTTTTCTAACTTACAAACAACACAACGCTATCCGTACATAGCACACAATAATAAGATCATCATATCGCGCAAACCAAACTCTAGAGGGTTAAGGATATACCTGAAGCTACCGCTCCACTCTAATCATATGCACGCCTGCAGCGCATGCGCTAGTGAAGGCGATGAACCAGCCACTGATCCGGTAGGCTGAGTCGTAACATCCGTGCTACCCTTGGTCGGACAGTTCCTCGCAAAATGGCCCTGCTGGCCGCAAAAATAACAAGCTCCCCTGGCACCACGACACTCCCCGAAATGCGGTCTACCACATCGACCACACCGAGGTAGGGGTGACCGCATCTGGCCAACACCCTTACTTCCCTGGAAACCTGAACCCTTGGAGCCCTGACCTGCTCCCGAATACTCTGAAGGTTGTGGAGGACCACTCTGCACTGGCGGAGGTACAAAACTAGTATGCTGCTAAGGCGGTCCGCCTCGAAAGTCACCAAAGGACCCTGTTGTTCTGGCCCTCTTCTGCTGATCTTGGTCATTCCGTCGACCTCTCCGTGCCTCACATCGGTGCGTGAGCTGCGTGCGGGCAATGTCCATGCGGTGAAAAGAGCTACTCTGAACATGCCTCGACATGTAATCATCGAGCCCCGTAACATATCGGTGCACTCGATCCTCCATACTAGCTACCAACGCTGGGACGTACCGGGCCAATGAGTCGAACTCCACATTGTACTCCCGAACCGTACGCCCGCTCTGTCTAAGCATCAAAAATCTGTCGGCCCGTGCCCTCCTCATCTGCGGAGGCAAGAAGTGCGTGAGGAACGCCCCCGAAAACTCATCCCATACTGCTGGAGGTGCATGCTCTCCCCGGGAAAGCTCCCATGAATCAAACCAATCGACGGCGGTATCACGCAGCCGATGCGAACCAAAGGTCACAGACTCGGTCTCTGAAGCCTTGATCACCCGCATGATCCGCTGTAACTGCCGGATGAACTCCTGCGGATCATCCTCAGGCCTCGACCCATAAAACTCTGGCGGGCTAGACCTCAGAAAGTCCCGTAGCCTCAAACTATTCGCTCGGGGTGAACCATGGTGCTCTTTGGGCTGGGCTGCTGCGTCGGCCTATCTCATATCGGCCACGACCACGGCGGCAACTGGGCCATCTCCTTATAACCCATCTCCTCTGCCCCAGACTGTGGGACTGGAGGCTCAGGTACTGCGGTCTCAGCAGCCATTGCTGCGGCTCTAACCTCTGCTGGGGCTGGCGGCGTCACAAAACCCGCCGTCTGAAGCACAACCTCAGGTACTGTCTGGGCCTGCGCCCTCGTACTCCTCTGTATCTCACTAGCGGTTCCCTCGGCTGTCTTGCCCTTCAGGGCTCTGGTTGCCTTGCGCGGAGGCATAACTGGTAAAAACGAGATACATCAGAGGGGTCCAACTTACAACACAGCTCTAAGGCACTATCTCGGAATGAGAAGAATGGAAACCAATCCTAAATGTCCTGCAGCCTCCTGATTATAGATGTGGTGCACAACACATCGATAATCAAGACTCTACTAGACACGGTGCGTAGACACTTTCAGAGGATTAATCGCTCACGATACCACTTTTGTAACGACCCGTTCGGGGCCGTTCGGTGCCTTATCCGGGCACCCTGGTGATCTGATCGTGAGAAAACCAGCGGAAAATAAAACTTAAACAAGAAACAGATATATGAACATAAAACAGGCCAACCCAACGGTTACCTTCCAATAACATAATAAATACAACTCTTTCAAAACGAACAGTTTAATCCCTTTTTACAAACCCTGCCCACAACAGTACTACAGACCTCTAAGATTTACAACAACTATGACGGGACAGGGCCCCGCCATACCCCTGAATGTACAAGAACCTACAACTCCGGGAACACATACCAAAAGATAAGCCTCCGGAGAAACGGAGCTTCCCAAAATTGGCGAGATCCTAGGCGAGGATCCACGGCCGATGTACCTCTACTGCGGCATGAACGCGGCCGAAGAGGTCGATAACAGCGGTACCAAGTATGTGAAAGCGTAAAAATCGTAATGAAATCATACTAGTCTATATAAAGCGGGAGACATGTATGATAACCAAACTCTGATTCACAACATAAGCGATCATGTCGATCGAGGACTCGCCCTCAAGTCATCACTCAAATATAACTATGGGTCTTACGCCCACAACATCAATCATGTTCGCATCTGGCGCATGCCGGAATTCTGCATCGGTGTAGACATGTCCATGATGCAACAATAATACCAATGCCCGTGGCCACGTGCCCTGAATTCTACCTCGGTGTAGACGCGTCCATGTGACATCAACAATAATATCTTTGGGTGATCAACCTGCGCGCGTAGCCACGTGCCCCGGAATTCTACCTCGGTGTAGACATGTCCATGTAACCACAATAACAATATATCGGGTAATCAACGGCGCGTGGCGCGTGCCCCGGAATCTGCATCGGTGTAGACATGTCCATGTGACATCAACAACAAGCGATAATCAAAATGGAAACATACGTGGAATTCTCCATAGCGCCAAAGACGTCCAAGTAAGTTCTCAACAAGTCGGCCGGCCTACATCGAGAGGCGGTAACGAAATACCACACTTGCACAACAAAGGCTATCATCACAAGCATAGGAAGTTTCACAACAACAAGCATAGGCAAGTTTCACAACAACAAGCATAGGCAAGTTTCACACAACTCAAAGTACTTTCATTTTATGCCAAAGTCGGGTTTTAACCCCAAAGTACTACATACGTTAAGTTCTTTTAAAAGAGATCCATTATTTTATAAAAGTCACCCTATACCCATAGTATTAGAATGACCAACCCATTCCTTTTCAAAATCAAGTAACAACATTTTTTCCTAAGTTCGGTTTGCCTAGTTTCATTACTCAAGCTTCTCATTTTCAAATGCTCAAGTCACTTATTTTAGAAAGGTTTCATAACTCATAGTCTTAATCTCTTTTAAAACAATTGAGTAACATATGTCATATATGTGAGTAGTTTATTCTTTGTTTATAACGATCTTATTACAGACCGTGATCTAGAAAATGTAATATCATTTTGTCTCATCTTAGCTTATGCGGATGGAGGTTTCTCTTGGTTTTAATACAACACATCATTATTCAATACATTTTCCTTTATTAACGCTGATAGTGCAGCCGATACACATTACGATTCGAAATCGGTAAAACATTATCCTTTAAAAACCAAGTACTCATTACTCACGAATGAGGTTTCACACAAACATCCACATTAAAATAAATAAGTTAAGTCTCTTATCTTATAAGATCAAGTCTCTTAACTTCTAACATCGATAAACCATTTTCACTACATAAGGTCGTTATAACTAACTTCCCAAAAGCTATTATAACACCTATGTTTTAAACCAACCAAATCACTTAGCACGTATCGTCTCTGTACTACATAGTTTACAACAATCATGCTAGAAAAGATAGGAAGAGGTTCACATACCTCGCGACGATTTATCGACAATAAGCAAAGCGCTCGAAGTACTTGACCGTCGGCTACTCCTTAAACCAAGTAGATCACGCCACACGTAGTACTCCACTCCTAAAATGGTCATAGTACTCCTATCAAACCTTTCTTATCATTGAAGACTTATACCAATAAAAAGCCCTCAAAATCTACGGAAATTTGTGACACTTATACTCTTATACTTTTCCATCTTTTACCAAGGCGAATAACCGTAATATATATACCATATATATATATAAGTCGTAATAATTAAACAACATAAATAAGGGGATTACACGCCCAAACGGTACGGCGGTTTCCTATCACGCCTCCATAACAACAATAAGTAAAAGAAGGGGATTACGCGACGGCCGTGCGCGGTTTACTATCACGCGCCATATGATACAATAATTAAAAAGGGGATCACACGCCCAAAGCGGACGCGATCGAAAAATCTTCCCTTAACGAAATGTAAATACGGTCAATGTAAATACGGTCCAAAGTAAATACGGTCCAAGTAAATACGGTCCAAAGTAAATCTGATCCTTAAGTTGGGGTCCTTGGCGACTTTGTCCATTTACTTATCCAATTTACTCATTAGTCATCCAACTTATATTTCCATTCTTAATATAAGTTATAGTTACTTTGTTATTAGCTTCTTAGCAAGTAAGATACGTTTTACCATTTTAATGGCAAGCGGCCAATCCTTTCTTTTAACAAGTTAACAAGATCCAACTCTTCCAAACTTACTCCATATATTATATAATCCATAATATACTTATAATATATGTATAACAACCAATTCACAAAGAGGTTTAAGTTCCACTACCTCAAATAGCCCAAAAATATCCAAGTTCTTAAAGTCGCTCCAAGCAAGTCTTAGCTCCAAATCTTTACGTTCCAATCTGCTACAAGCAACCCATAGAAGCTCTAACCAACTTCTCTTCAAGATTCAACTCAAAAGTGAAGAACACTTAGGGTTTCAAGATGACAACTTTCGGCCAAGGCATCCCTTCAAGGCTAGGGGTGTGAAATCTTTTCCAACTCTTGGTACACAATCTTCCTAACACCTTAGGGAAGAACACTTGAGAGTTTAAGAATTGTTGGACAAATTTTGCTCAAGAAATGGGGCAAACCAGAGCTCTAGGTCAAGGGAGAAGGGAGGGTTTTTCAAGTCTTCAAATGTCTAAGTGTGGAAGATTTCATCAACTAAGGGTGCATATATAGGACAACCAAGGGATAGGATGAAGGCAAGTGTGTGGTTGAGATTGGGGACAAGTGTGGGTGGGACCCACAAGCCACTTGTCCACACAAAAATATCTAGCAAGACTTGGCCACTTGTCTTGCCACTTGTCTAGCTAATTTCGGCCAAGGGCCACCTAGGGGGGTGACACATGTCGCCCTCCTACTCGTCCAAAATATTTCATCTCCCGAAAATATCCATAATGGCCAAAATCTCAAAAACTAAGCGGACCCCACAAAACCGTAAATTTCACCCGTGGGCCCCACGTGACCATTTCCGGAAATAAAATTCCATAATTCTCAAATATTCTAAGAAGTCCGAATACCAAATCTGGGAATCCAATTCCCATTAACGAACCTTTTTCTTCACAAAAACCGGAAACTTTTCCGTCGAAAAATCACATATTTCTTTCTTTCCAAAATTTCTGTCGTAATCTCGCACGTACATCCTCACCTATATACCCTGGAACTACGGGGTATAACATCGACGTCGATTATCCGCATGACTTCTGTTGACTCTGAGCTGCCAATAACCTCTCCTGGATAAGCTTCACCCTATCCACATCCTGCTGAATCAAGTGGACCAACTATCTGAACCTTGCCAACATCGATCCAATCGACCGGCAACCTACACTTCTGCCCCTACAAGGCTTCATAAGGCGACATCCGAATACTGAAATGGTAGCTATAATGATACTCACTCAACGAGAGGCACATAATCCTCGCTGCTACCCCTGAAATAAAAACAGGCAGGGTGAATGCAATCGAGACTCACCAGTTCCAACCTGCTCGTAAAACTTTGAGAAAAAATAAATAGCCGTAACACTGGCTCCACTGCTGTCATAAGGTGAAAATAGGCACCGTGCGACCTTACAACCTTCACGATATATAACATCTCGCATACCTCTGCGAGTAAACCGTCCCGCGAAAGACAAGATGGGTGACCTCATCGGCGACTCGGTCGAGCATCCACGAACTCGCGATGGTTAACTAAACTTGGGCCTAGCACCTCGTGACCCTATCACAAAGCGGGACCACCACAATTTTCCTTACTTCAAACCGGCTGCGGGTTGACGTAATCGCCTTAACCCGACCCATTTTTGCGCCAAGCTCTTGTTTCCCGATCCGGAACAACCTCACCATCAAGTCACGAAAACCTAGTGGTCTTCTTAGCTCAACTACCCTTTTTCATTTCACACTACCCAGGGACTTATCACACCAATATATCTCACGTATACTATGCACTCCGATAAGGGTCAAGCATAAAAAATAAAAATAAAAAATTTACTCAAGATGGCCTCGTCTCTAAGGTCTCTACGTATCAAACTCTAAGGCTCACACTTTCCCTATCCCCAATCTTACCCTTTTAACTACTCATGATTTCTAATCACAATTAGCACAATGCTATCTGAACATACACTTAAGATATACTCATCTTATCACACATACTAATCTCTAGAGGGTTAAGGATATACATGTATCTACTGCTTCACTCCCCTTTGTCGTTCTAATCAATCCTGCCCTGTTGGGCGCATAGCTAGGGAAGGTGATGAACTAGCCACTAATCCTGAAGGCTGAGTCTCTACATCCGCGCCACCTCTGGTCGGATAATTTCTCGCAAAAATGGCCTGCGCCGCAAGCATAACAATTTGTCGAAGAAGTACGACACTCCACAATGACACCTACCACAACGGCCACCGAGGTGGGGTGGCCTCGCAGCTAACACCCCTTCCTCTCCGAACCACTGAATCCGGCTGGCTGGAACCTACGTGTATCTGTGAACCAGAAGCCCTGGAGCTCTGACCAACTCCTGCATACCCCGAACGTCCTGAACCCTGTGGAGGACCACTCTGCACTGGCGGAGGTGCGTATCCAGTCTGCTGCTGAGGCGATCTGCCTCGAAAGTTACCAAAGGACCCTGCCGATCTGGCCCTCTTCTGCTGCTCTTGGTTAACCCGTCGATCCCTACGTTTCTCGGCCTGCTGCGCATAAGCCCGTACGCAGGCCATGCTCATGTCTGACTGAAGAGCTACTCTTGCACAACCCTCCTTTAGATAATCATCAAGACCCGCGATAAATCGATACATAATATACTCTCTGGTTGCTAAATCCCTAGCTAGTAACAGGGTCGTCTCTTTGCAATACATACATGCGCTCTTGGTCGTGGGCGAGGTCCAGATATCATGGTCGCATGAGAATCGCGCTTGTGCTAGACTCTGCTTTGAAATGGCGACGTCGCAGAACTCCCCGAATGAAGCACCACCTCAGGTGATGATTGGGCCTGTGCCCTCGTAACCCTTTGTGCTCTACTCGCAGCTCCCTCGGCTGCCTTGCCCTTCTGGGCCCGGGTTGCCTTGCGCGGAGGCATAACTGGTAAGGGAAAGAATTACGTTAGAGGGGTCCAACTTATAATCACAGCTCTAAGGCACGATCTCAGAGTGAGAAGAATGGAAACCAATCCTAAATATCCTATAGCCTCCTGATTATTGGTGTGGTGCACAACACACCGATAATCAAGACTCTACTAGATACGGTCTGTAGACACTTTCCGAGGATTAACTGCTCTGATACAACTTTTGTCACATCCCGAACCCGGGCCCGTGACTGGTGCCTTACCCGGGCACCCAAGTAGACATACATCAGAGTAACCAGCGGAATATAAACAAGACATGAATTAATATGAAGTGAGAAACAGTTTATCTGAGAAAAGTTGCCTTTCGGCATATATATATAAAAACTTGAGCGATTACATCCCTTTTACAAACACGCCTGGCGATTACTACGGACTTAAGAATGTTATAACAAAAATGGCGGGACGGGGCCCGCCATACCACGAATGTAAGTACCTACAACGACGGGGACTATACGAAAGATAAGCCTCAGGAGACACGGGCTTCCTAAACGCATCGCTGTGACCCTATGGCGAGGATCAACAATCGGTGTACCTCTACACTGCGGCATGAACGCAGCCCAGAAGGAGGTCGATAACAGTACCAAGTATGTGGCGAAAATCGTAAGTGAAATCATAATAGTCTATATAAAACAGAAGACGTATATGATAACCAATTTACGATACACAATATGTAAGCAGTCATGTCAAGTCAGGGACTCACGTCTTTAAAGTCATCACTCAAATATAACCACTGGGTCTCATGCCCACAATATCAATCATGCCCGTGGAATTCCTTCCTCACTGCCGGCAGTCCATGATATAAAAGCACCAAGGAATACACATGAACACCAGGTCCCACCTGTGTCATAATAAACCGTACGGGGTAAGTACGAAGGCATAGCCGACTACTAAAACCCACAGTACCAACAATGCCATAAACTGTATCACGAGGTCTTTCTAGACCGCGCCACATGATCGAAGCTGGCCACTCGCCCTCAGTATCAATGTGCGCGTCTAATCCTGGAACTTCCCGCAGCTCCGCATAGGCCACACATAGGCCCGCATGAGGTATTCCTCGCATCGGGGGCAGCTAACCCGCGGCATCCTCCTGGACTCTCGTAGTCCGCATGACCACATAGACCGCATGAGGTAATTACCCCGCACACTAACCTGGAACTCTCGTAGCTCCGCATAGGTCCCCTGGACCCGCATGAGGCATCCCTCGCATCGGGGGGCAGCTTAACCCCCGGTATATCATGTCAAGAGGTGAGTGGTACAATACTAACATAACGGCTTATCGTTAAACAACATAAGCACAATCAAGGGAAACCCCTTTACACAAACATCACAAGACACTAACATACGTAGCGTCCTAACATGTTTACTTATCAAACCAACAAGAAAGTATTACAAGACTATCACAAACCAACATAGTCAAGTTATTCACACAAGGTACTTTCTATTTTATGTCAACAAGTTCGGGTTTTTATCCCCAAAGTACTTCATACATTAACTCTTTAAAAACCAAGTACTCATTGCTCACGAATGAGGTTTCACACTTTTTAACAAAAATTCATATCAAGTCAATTAAGTCAAGTCTCTTATCTTTTAAGATCAAGTCTCTTAACTTCTAAAATCAATAACCCATTCTTTTCCAAAAGTTCAAGTTGCATAATGTCAAATACTCAAGTCTCTTATTTTTTAAAAAATTCATAGATCATAGTTTTAAACACTTAACAACGTAATCTCCTTTTTAAAACAATTTGAGTAACATATGCCTTATGTGTGAGCAGGTTATTCTTGTTTATAACAATCTTATTAAAGCAGCCATGATCTAGGAAATGTAATACAATTTTGTCTTATCTTAGCTTCTATACAGATGGAGGTTTCTACTGTTTTAATAATACTTAATTAGTCAATACATTTTCCTTTATTAGAGCTGCAGTGGTTTGTTCGATACTTATTCTCATTTCCGCAATCAATATAAGGCTTTCATAAACAAATAAGTAAACCATTCCTTTTATCTCTCTTAAGTCGTTATACCTAACTTCCCATAAAGCTAGTATAACTCTTAAGCTTTTAAAATGTTATACCCCGTATTTCCAGAGTATGTACGTAAGGGAATACGTACGAAAGTCTAGCCTTAAAGTTTAGGCAAAACGTTTTTATTTGTGCACAACTCACTAAAAGAATCGTTTTCCGACGAAACGTTTCCACAGCTTTCGTAGGGTAAATTCCGGCTATGCCATTTCTTATTTTTGCGGATTTTTCCGAGAGACGAAACATTTTGGACCAACGGGAGGGCGACACTTGTCACCCTCCAATTGATGGACTTGAAATCGTCCATTTGGACGAATTGGACAAGGTGAGCACGTTTTTTGTGCCTTGTGCACAAGTCAAGGAGTTGGTAGGATATTTGTGTGGAGTAAATCTTCACCCTACACTTGCCTTGCACTTGTCTTAATCTTGGCCATTGGTTGGCCACTTCTTGACCTATAAATACCCCCTTAGAGATGAAGAGTTCTTCATCCACAAATCTTTCCAAGTCTTGAAAATCCTCTCCTCTCCCTTTGTAGCTCTTTCGTCCAACACTCCCCCCCTCCCCTTGTGAAGTTTGGCCGAGGGCCTACCCCCCCTAGCCTAGCCAAAACCTACCCCCCTCCCTTGGTAGAAAAGTTGTCTTCTAGTATTGTTATAATGCCCAAAATACCCTAACCCAAATCCCTTAGTACTTAGTAGAAGTTGTGAAGAACTTCTAAGGTTTCTTGGAGCTACCGGAGCGTACAACTTAGGAGCTAAACCTTGCTCAGGCGCGACTTTATCTAGGATATTTTTGGGCTTACCGAGGTAACTAATCCTAACCCTCTTTTGAATTAGAGAATACATACTGTAGTAGTATTAGAATAAGTATTAAATACTTAGAAGAATATCACAGAATAGAATTGAACTGTTACCACAGTAGAAGGGTTTAAAAGAAGAATAATCAAACTGTACTTACATAGGACTGTTTTCACAGTAGACTTATATAGCTCACCGGGTAGGGAATCTTAACTTTCCATAGAATTGTGAACCCTCTGTTTAGAATGACCTTCAGAGTAGTCTTTGATAGATGTCTGTGACTATTATAGGCTGACTCTCTGCGCGCGACATATTCAACTTGGCAGGTGGTTTTCGCTGAGAAGGTATGTGATTCTTCCTAAAGCATGATATTTTACAATATATATAGTACGGTAGTGTCACGACCCGAACCGGGGCCCGTGACTGGTGCCTTACCCCGGGCACCCAAGTAGACATACATCAGAGTAATCAGCGGAACAAACACAACCATATGAGATAACAGAAGTATAAAACAATAATCTGTGAAAACTTGCCTTTCGGCATATATATAAATGACAACTTTTAACATGAACAGTTTAATCCTTTTTACAAACCATGCCTGGCAATACTCTGAGACCTTAAGAATGATATGACAACAATGGCGGGACGGGGCCCGCCAAACCCTGAATGTAAACACTTACTACGACGGGGACTACACCACCGATAAGCCTCCGAGAAACGGAGCTTCCCAACGCTGACGTGACCACGAGCTAGGATCAACGGCGGTGTACCTCAACTGCGGCATGAACGCGGCCCAAGGAGGTCGACATAACAGTGCAGTATGTGAAACTAAAAATCGCAAATGAAATCATAATAGTCTATAAAGCAGGAGACATGTATGATGACCAAACTACAGTTTTACAATAACTAAGCAGTCATATCAAGTCAGGGACTCACGCCCTCAAGTCATCACCAAAGAACATAACAGTGGGTCTCACGCCCACAACATCAATCGTGCCCGTGGGACACATTCCGCCATATGGCGGTTTATGATATAAAAGTTCCAAGGAACACACATGAACACCAGGTCCCACCTGTGCCATAATAACACCGTACGGGGTAAGTACGAAGGCATAGCCGTCTACTAACACCCACAGTACCAACAAGGTCATGAACTGTATCATAAGATCTGTCTAGACCGTCACATGATCAAAGCTGGCCACTTGCCCGCAGTATCTAATGTGCGCGGCTAGTCCCGGAACTTCCGCGACTCCGCATAGGCCAATCTCATCGGCCCGCATGGCATCCCCGCATCGGTAGCTACTCCCGGCATCGCCCCGACTTCGCGATCCGCATGGCCACAAGGACCGCATGCCCATAAAGGCGACACTAACACGGAACTCGTAGTTCGCATAGGCCGGGACTGCGTGAGGTATTCTCGAATCATAGGTCCATCGACCCGCTGAGTCTACCCCGCGACGGAGGCGACTTAACCGGAATCATCTCAAGAGATGAATGCCACAATACTATCATAACGACTGATAGTTAATAAGCACAATCAAGGGAAACCCCTTCACACAAACATCACAAGATACTAACACACGTAGCATCCCAACACGTTTACTTATCAACGCAAATCAAGAAAGTATTACAAGGCTATCACAAACCAATACAATCAAGTTGTTCACACAAGGTACCTTCTACTATATGATTAACAAAATCGGGTTTTTATCCCCAAAGTACTTCATACATCAACTCTTTAAAAGATACGTTACTTTCACAATGTCACACAATACGTAGTATAAAATAGAGTGACTATCCTTTTAAAGTAAATCAATTACTTCTCTTTGTAAAATCAAGTAACAACATTATTTTTCAAACGTCCAAGTTTGCCTAATTTCAAATGTTCACGTTTCTTATTTTTAGAAAGGTTTCGTAGTTCATAGTCTTATTCATTTAAGAATATAACTCTCTTTTAAACAATCTGAGAAACATAAGCCTTATATGTGAGTAGGATATTCTTGTTTATAACAATCTTATTACAGCAGCCATGATCTAGGAAATATCATTTTGTCTCATCTTAGCTTACATGCAGATGGAAGTTTCTCTTGGTTTTCATAATACTTAATTATTCAAAACATTTCCTTTATTAACGCTGCAGATGGTTTGTCGATACACATTCGATTTCAAATCAAGAAAAGCATTCTTAAGCCGTTATACCTAACTTCCCATAAAGCTAGTATAACTCTTAAGTTTTCAAACACCAAGTATTACTTCTCCTTTCAAAATGATTCAAAAATCTTTTGAAAATACTTCAAGTTCTTTCTTATCATATAACAAGCGATTATAGTTCAAATCGTTACCTCTTAAAAACCACATGTATTTTCTTACTAACATAAAGTCGTTATAACCAACTTCCCATAAAGCCGTTATAACACTTTATGTTTTAAACCATTCAAACACATTTAGCACGTATGCGTCTACCGTACTACATAGTTCACACATATCATGCTAGAGAGATAGGAAGAGGTTCACATACCTCGCGACGATTATCGACTAATAGCAAAATGCTCCGAGTACCTCGCCGTCGGCTACTCCTTAAGCCAAGTAGAGCGCCACACGTAGTACTTCAACCTATAAGGCCACGCGCTTATTAACATTTAGGTCTCATCGTAGAACTTTCTACGAAATTTCTAAGACCTCCCCACATGACAGCGTAAACCTCCTCTCTAACGGTCGGCTACCAAGCCAACGGGGGTTATACATCTAACCTACGGTACAATTCTACTCACGGTACTACTACACAAGTCTCATGTAATACGGTCCTATGTAATTCTGATTCGACTATATATAGTATACTTCTACTATACAATCTAACAACATGTAGTTTCCAATTACAATAGGGGACAAGATAATTACCTCGATAAGCCCATAATTATCCGAGTTTAAAGTCGATCTGGGCAATCGTTTAGCTCGACTCCGGCGCCCAACCCGCTCTAAACCACCCTTAGAAGTTCTAACCAACTTCTACACAATACTCCAACGGACTATGGAGATTTTCCTAGGGTTTCGGTTTTGTGACTGACGGGAAGTATAATAGTATAACTGGGCTTTTTGTAAAGGTATAACCTTAGAATACTACAAGGTATATGGCTAAGGTAATTTGGGCATTATAACAATACTTTTGAGAGTATTTCTACCAAGAGGGGGGGGTATTATATGAAAACAAACTAGGCTAGGGGGGGGGGTACCCCACGGCCACACCACAAAGGAGGGGGGGTGGCTACCCCTCGGCCTACCCCACTAGGGGGGGGAACTCTCGGCCACGGGGGCCTCACGAAAAGGGGAGGGGGAAGGCTCTCAAGACTTAGGCATTTTGGATGAAGAAGTTCATCAAAGGAGAGGGGTATTTATAGCACAAGCCAAGGCCAACCAATGGCCAAGATCTAGCCAAGTGCCTAGCAAGTGTAGGGCCAAGATTCACCCAAGTGTCCTAGCCAACTTGCACACAAAATATCTACCAAAAATATCTCACTTGCCTTCCCCAAATCGTCCACGCCCACTTTGCCCACCAATGAGAGGTGCAGTGCCGCCTCGTTGGTCCAAAATGTTAGTCTCTCGGAAAAATCCGCAAAAATACTAATTGACATAGCGGGAAATTCCCTACGAAGGCGTGAAAACGTTTAGGTCGAAACGACTCTAACCGGTGTTGTGCACAAACATATTTCTACCCAAAGGTGCCACGTGGGGTGACACGTGTCGCCCCGATTCGATCAAAATATTTCGTCTTAGAAAATATCCAAACGGCCATAATCTCAAAATCAAAGCGGGCCCCACAAAACCGTAAATTTCTCCCGTGGGCCCCACGTGACCATTTTCGAAAATAAAATTCCATAATTCTGTAATATTCCAGGAAGTCCGAATACCAAATCTGGGAATCCAATTCCCATAAACGAACCTTTTTCCTTCACAAAAACCGGAAACTTTTCCGTGGAAAATTCACCTCTTTCTTCCTTTCCAATCTTTCTGTCGTATTCTCGTACGTACGTCCTTGCATACATACCCTGGAACTACGGGGTATAACATTCTTCCCCCCTTAGAAACATTCGTCCCGAATGTTCCTTCTAAGTCTCAAAACAAACGTGCGCCAGTATAGTCTTCACTACTATACTTACGAAACAATCCTGCCATACCTGGCCACAGAAATACCTGCGCAACACTTACATCTAATTCCACGAGGAAACACCTCTATATCACCACAAATAATACTACCTTTGTCACTTTGTCGCGAGCCTTGCTCCGACGACCCAACAAACGGTACCGGGCTGCATGCGATCACTGAAGCTGTTGTACACTCGGATTCTTATCACATTTCTGATACTGCTTTAGTATCCAAAACTCGGGGTTACTATCTCTAACGTGGTCATCATTAACTGGGATCATTCTGGATGGATCTTCGATACTTTCCCGAACATAACAATACGAAAGACCGGACGTCCTTTGTAACGACCCGTTCCGGGGCCCGCTACTGGTGCCTTACCCCGGGCACCCTAGTGATACAACATCAGAGAAAATCAGCGGAAATAAAACATGAACATGAAATAAGAGATAAGATAATAGAACAGGTCAACCAAACGGTTACCTTCCAATGATATATATATAAACAACTTTTTCAAAACGAACAGTTTAATCCCTTTTTACAAAACCCTGCCCACACAGTGCTACAGACCTCTAAGATTTACAACAACTATGACGGGACAGGGCCCCGCCATACCCCTGAATGTACAAGAACCTACAACTCAGGGAACACATACCAAAAGATAAGCCTCCGGAGAAACGGAGCTTCCCAACACGCTGAATGTGATCCTATAAGCGGGGATCGGCGATCGATGTACCTTTACTGCGGCATGAACGCAGCCGAAGGAGGTCGATCAACAGTACCAAGTATGTGAAGCGTAAAATCAGAATCGAAATCATAATAGTCTATATAAAGCAGGAGACATGTATGATAACCAAACTACAGTTCACAACATAAAAGCAGTCATGCCAAGTCGAGTGGAATACATTCCCGGAATGAACCGGTAGTCAAGTGAAATACATTCCCGGATGTACGGCCGTCAAGTGAAATACATTCGGGTGAACGGTAATCAAGTGAGATACATTCGGATAAACCGGTCGTCAAGTGAAATACATTCGGGTGAACCGGTAATCAAGTGAGATACATTCGGATGAACGGTCGTCAAGTGAAATACATTCGGGTGAACCGGTAATCAAGTGAGATACATTCGGATGAACCGTCGTCAAGTGAAATACATTCGGGTGAACGGTGATCAAGTGAGATACATTCGGATGAACTTGGCCGTCAAGTGAAATACATTCGGGTGAACCGTGATCAAGTGAACACGATCTTGCACCACAAGGCTATCACACGTAACATGGTCAAGTTTCACAACAACAAGCATAGGCAAGTTTCACAACAACAAGCATAGGCAAGTTTCACAACAACAAGCATAGGCAAGTTTCACACAACTCAAAGTACTTTCATTTTATGCCAAAGTCGGGTTTTAACCCCAAAGTACTACATACGTTAAGTCCTTTTAAAGAGATACATTCATTTTATAAATGTCACCCGATACAGTGGTATGAAACTAGAGTGATTCACATTATTAAGTAAACGAACACTTTCTTTTTAAACTCAAGTACCAACATTCTTTTCCTAAAGTTCGGTTTGCCTAATTACAAAGGCTCAAGTTCCTCATTTTAGAAAAGGTTTCGTAGTTCATAGTTTTAATCCTTTAAAACATAATTCTCCTTTAAACGTTTTGAGAAACATATGTCCTATGTGAGTAGGTTATTCTTATTTATAATCAATATTATTAGCGACCATGATCTAGGAAATGTAATATCATTTTGTCTCATCTTAGCTTCTATGCAGATGGAGGTTTCTCTGGTTTTAATACGATACATCATTATTCAATACATTTTCCTTTATTAACGCCGCAGTGGTTTGTCGATACACATTCGATTTCGAAATCAAGAAACATTATCCCTTTAAATAAAACCAAGTACTCATTACTCACGAATGAGGTTTCACATAAACATCCACATTAAAACAAATAAGTTAAGTCTCCTATCTTATAAGATCAAGTCTCTTAACTTCTAACATCGATAAACCATTTTCTTTACCTCTCTTAAGACATTATACCTAACTCCCATAAAGCTAGTATAACTCTTTTTAAAACCTTTAAAACCAAGTGTTACTCTTTCTTTCAAAACGATTCACAAATCTTTTGAAATACTTCAACTTCTTCATTAACACATAACAAGCGGTTATAACCAAATCGATTACCTTTTGAAAACCACAACCCATTTTCTAACCTACATAAAGTCGTTATAACCAACTTCCCATAAAGCCGTTATAACACTTTATGTTTTAAAACAATCAAACACGGTTAACACGTATCGTCTACCGCACTACATAGTTCACACATATCATGCTAGAAGAGATAGGAAGAGGTTCACATACCTCGCGGCAGTATCGACTATTAGCAAAATGCTCCAAGTACTTCAAACGTCGGCTACTCCTTAAGCCACGTAGATCGCGCCACGCATAGTATTTCCACCTATAAGGCCACAAGCGCTTATTAACAATTAGGTCTCTTCGTAGAACATTCTACGAAAATTCGGCAAGACCTCCCCATGACAGCGTTAATCTCTCTCTATCGAGGCCGCCATCAAGCCAACCGGGGTTATACATCTAACCCTAGGGTACAATTCTACTCCACGGTACTACTACACAAGTCTCGTAATGTCTGACCCTATGTAATTCTGATTGATTACTCTTAAATTCAGGCTTAAGTCGCAAGACATTGCCGTAAGTATTATTCAGGCTTAAGTCAAAAGACATTGCCGATAACTACGCTCAGTTCTACATATAGTATACTACAACTATATATTCAACACTTATGTAATTTCCAATTACAATAGGGGGACAAGATATTTACCTCGATAAGCCCAAAAATTATCCGAGTTTAATGTCGCTCCTGAGCAAGGTTTAGCTCCTCCTCCGAGTGCTCCAACCGCTCAACCAACCCTTAGAAGTTCTAACCACTTCTCTTAAGTACTTCAAACAACAATGAAGATTTCCTTAGGGTTTCGTTTAGTGGCTAAAGGAAAGTATAATGGTATTTTGGGCTTTTATAAGTGTAACCTTGGGAATACTACAAGGTATTTGGGCCAAGGTATTTGGAAATTATAACAATACTAGGAGAGTATTTCAACACCACAAAGGGGGGTATTATACTAAAGCAACTAGGCTAGGGGGTACCTGGCTAGGGCACCACAAAGGGGAGGGTTTCGCCAAGGCCTTCTCAAGGGGAGGGCTTTTGGACGATTTCAAGACAAGAGGAGGGAGTATTTGAGACTTAGATAGATTGCTCAATTTTGGATGAAGAAAGTTCATCAACTAGAGGGTATTTATAGGTCAAGGGATGGCCAACCAAAGGCCAAGATCAATCCATGTGTTAGGCAAGTGTAGGGCTAGGATTTACTACACACAAATATCCTACCAACTCCTCGACTTTAGCCAAGGCACCAAAACGTGCTTCACTTGTCCATTTCGTCCATTTGACGATTTCTGCCACCAATTGGAGGTGCCAAGTGTCGCCTCCGTTGGTCCAAAATGTTCGCCTCTCGGAAAAATCCGCAAAAATATAAATGGCATAGCCGAAATTCCCTACGAAAGTGGAAACGTTTCATTTAAAAACGACTCTAAACGGGTGTTGTGAACAAATAATTTTCGGCCCTTCACTTTAAAGCACAAACTTTTCTACGTACGTCCTTGCGTACATACTCTGGAAATACGGGGTATAACATTCTCCCCTCCTTAGAAACATTCGTCCCGAATGTTCCTTCTCGAAATAGATAACGAAGAAGTTCCTTCTAACAAGTTGTCAAAGCCACACCTGGCCACGTAATAACACACGTTCTCTCCCCTCCTTACTCGTCGTGCCCTTCTCGAACATTTGAACTCTTCTAGTATACGTACCACACTTGATCATCGCCCGCTTCCCAACCCTTGGAGTTACCACCTCCAAACTTGGTCATCTTACTACCCTCGATTTCCTCTAAGGCCATTCTCGGCCTTCACGAACTGATTCTGGTCGAACATATCTTTGAACTCACGATGGTCATCGAACTTGGGCCTAGCACCTCGTGACCACTGCCACTGGCGGGACCACCCGAACCGACCCACCAGCGGGCTACGGGTTGATCCGTATCACGCCCTCAACCCGACCACAATCGCGTCAAGCCCTTGTTCCCGACACGGAACAATCCTCGCTAAATCATATCATAAGCTACCACTTCCATTTCACACTACCTGGGACTTATCACACAATACATTCTAGGCATAAAATGCACTCGACAAGGATCACTGCAAAATCTTGTACCCAAGACGGCCTTACATCTACGGTCTCAACTGTAATATTCTAAGGCTCATCATTCCTCACCCAGTGCTTACCCTTTTCCCCAACCAAGTTCTTAAATCACATTTTAGCACAAAGCTATCCGAACGTAACACCTAACACATTAACATAACATCAAAACATACAAGCCTCAGAGGTTAAGGATATACTGAAGCTACCGCTCACTCTAATCGTAAATCCGCCTGCAGGCATAATCGAAGGCGATGAACACACTCGCCGATCCTGAGGCTGCGCCAGCCGCGGTACCTCTCCTATAAGCGAGTCTCGCCACATGGCCTCGACGGCGCGGTGAAGCAAGCACCGATAAAAGACGACATTCCCGGGATGATGTTTGCCACATCGCGCATCGGCGAGGGGCGTGAATCGCTGGCTAGAACCCGTATATCTGTGAACGAAGCCACGGAGCTCGACCAGCTCCCGAATACCTCGAACGCCCCGACGATGGGGACCACTGCATGCGGTGGAGGTACATAACTAGATCTGGCCGAGGCGGTCCGCCTCGAGTTACCAAAGGACCTGCCGCCCCGGCCTCTTCTGCTGATCTCGGTCATTCCGCCGATCTCTCCGTGCCTCACATCCTAGTGCATGAGCCTACATGCGGGCAATGTCCATGCCCGGCT
This sequence comes from Przewalskia tangutica, assembly GCA_029844215.1. NCBI lineage: Eukaryota > Viridiplantae > Streptophyta > Magnoliopsida > Solanales > Solanaceae > Przewalskia > Przewalskia tangutica. The sequence continues at coordinate 77,447,439 of CM056727.1, forward strand.
GAAGAGCTACACCCGAACAAGCCTCTGCCAAGTACTCATCCAGCCGGTGGCGTAGCGGTGTACTCGCCCCCATATCGCCTACTCTGGCGGGAACATACCCGAGCTAATGAGTCGAACTCCACATTGTACTTCTAACCGTCGCGATCCCGCCTCAACGTCAAAAACTCGGCTACCGAGCCCTTCTCATCTGTGGGGGCAAGAAATGTGCAAGAAAAGCCCGAGAACTCGTCCCATACGGTGGAGGTGCATGCTCTTCCCGACAGCTCACGAATCAAACTATCAAGCTGCAGATCACGCGGTGATGTGAACTCAATACCACGACTCGCCTGCGAGGCTCGATCACTCTACGATCCTGTAGTTGTCGCTTGATAAACTCCCGAGGTCGCCCTCGCCTCTCGATCCATAGAACCGGAGGCTACAACTCGTAAAGTCACGTAGCCTCAAACTGCGCTCGGGGTGAAATCGGGTGCATTGGGTGGAATGCTGATTCACCGATCCTCATATCGGCCCACGACCACGGCGAATCGCCATCTCCTTGTACTTATCTCATCTCGCTTCCGGTGTGGACTGAGGCTCGTGTGTAGTCTCAGCGACCATCGCCGCGGCTCTAAACTCTTTGGTCTTTGGCGGCGTTCTGAAACCCGCCGTCGGAAGCACTGTCTCGTGCGCCGGGCTGCGCCTCGTACTCCTCAGATCCCACTAGCGCCTCCGCCGTGCCTTGCGTCTGGTGCAGGTTGCCTAACGCTGAGGCATAACTTGAAAAAATGAAAAAAGTCAGAGGTGTACAACTAATCAAAAAGATCTAAGGCACTATATAAGAATGAGAATAATTGAAAACAATCCTAAATGTCCTATAGCCTCCCGATTATAGATGTGGTGCACAACATCGATAATCAAGACTCTACTAGACACGATGCGTAGACACTTTCCGAGGATTAACTGCTCTGATACCACTTTTGTAACGACCCGTTCCGGGGCCCGCTACTGGTGCCTTACCCCGGGCACCCTAGTGATACAACATCAGAGAAAATCAGCGGAAATAAAACATGAACATGAAATAAGAGATAAGATAATAGAACAGGTCAACCAAACGGTTACCTTCCAATGATATATATATAAACAACTTTTTCAAAACGAACAGTTTAATCCCTTTTACAAAACCACCTTGCCATTACTCTGCACTCTAAGATTTACAACAACTATGACGGGACAGGGCCCCGCCATACCCCTGAATGTACAAGAACCTACAACTCAGGGAACACATACCAAAAGATAAGCCTCCGGAGAAACGGAGCTTCCCAACACGCTGAATGTGATCCTATAAGCGGGGATCGACAGTCGATGTACCTTTACCTGCGGCATGAACGCAGCCCCGGTCGAGGCAACAATGTACCAAGTATGTGAATCGTAAATATCAGAATCAAATCATAATAGTCTATATAAAGCAGGAGACATGTATGATAACCAAACTACAGTTCACAACATAAAAGCAGTCATGCCAAGTCGAGTGGAATACATTCCCGGAATGAACCGGTAGTCAAGTGAAATACATTCTGGATGTACTTGGCCGTCAGTGAAATACATTCGGGTGAACCGGTAATCAAGTGAGATACATTCGGATAAACTTGGCCGTCAAGTGAAATACATTCCGGGTGAACCGTAATCAAGTGAGATACATTCGGATGAACCTGCGTCAAGTGAAATACATTCGGGTGAACCGGTAATCAAGTGAGATACATTCGGATGAACCTGGCCGTCAAGTGAAATACATTCCCGTGAACCGGTGATCAAGTGAACATTCCTGATGAACTTGCACCGCACCACAAGGCTATCACACGTAACATGGTCAAGTTTCACAACAACAAGCATAGGCAAGTTTCACAACAACAAGCATAGGCAAGTTTCACAACAACAAGCATAGGCAAGTTTCACACAACTCAAAGTACTTTCATTTTATGCCAAAGTCCGGGTTTTTAACCCCAAAGTACTACATACGTTAAGTCCTTTTAAAGAGATACATTCATTTTATAAATGTCACCCGATACCCGTGGTATGAAACTAGAGTGATTCACATTATTAAGTAAACCAGAACACTTTCTTTTTAAACTCAAGTACCAACATTCTTTTCCTAAAGTTCCGGTTTGCCTAATTACAAAGGCTCAAGTTCCTCATTTTAGAAAAGGTTTCGTAGTTCATAGTTTTAATCCTTTAAAACATAATTCTCCTTTAAACGTTTTGAGAAACATATGTCCTATATGTGAGTAGGTTATTCTTATTTATAATCAATATTATTAAGCAGCCATGATCTAGGAAATGTAATATCATTTTGTCTCATCTTAGCTTCTATGCAGATGGAGGTTTCTACTGGTTTTAATACGATACATCATTATTCAATACATTTTCCTTTATTAACGCTGCAGTGGTTTGTCGATACACATTCTGATTTCCGAAATCAGTAAAACATTATCCCTTTAAATAAAACCAAGTACTCATTACTCACGAATGAGGTTTCACATAAACATCCACATTAAAACAAATAAGTTAAGTCTCCTATCTTATAAGATCAAGTCTCTTAACTTCTAACATCAGTAAACCATTTTCTTTACCTCTCTTAAGACATTATACCTAACTCCCCATAAAGCTAGTATAACTCTTTTTAAAACCTTTAAAACCAAGTGTTACTCTTTCTTTCAAAACGATTCACAAATCTTTTGAAATACTTCAACTTCTTCATTAACACATAACAAGCCGGTTATAACCAAATCAGTTACCTTTTGTATACCACAACCCATTTTCTAACCTACATAAAGTTATAACCAACTTCCCATAAAGCCGTTATAACACTTTATGTTTTAAAACAATCAAACACGCTTAACACGTACGCGTCACCGTACTACATAGTTCACACATATCATGCTAGAAGAGATAGGAAGAGGTTCACATACCTCGCGGAGTATCGACTATTAGCAAAATGCTCCAAGTACTTCAAACCGCTACTCCTTAAGCCACGTAGATCGCGCCACGCATAGTATTTCCACCTATAAGGCCACAAGGCGCTTATTAACAATTAGGTCTCTTCGTAGAACATTCTACGAAAATTCAAGTGACACCTCCCCGCAGCGTTAATCTCTCTCTATCGGCCGGCTATCAAGCCAACCGGGGGTTATACATCTAACCTAACGGGTACAATTCTACTCCACGGTACTACTACACAAGTCTCATGTCTGACCCTATGTAATTACTGATTCGATTTTCTTAAATTCAGCTTAAGTCGCAAGACATTCTGTAAGTATTATTCAGCTTAAGTCAAAAGACATTGCCGATAACTACGCTCGATTCTATATATAGTATACTACAACTATATATTCAACACTTATGTAATTTCCAATTACAATAGGGGACAAGATATTTACCTCGATAAGCCCAAAATTATCCGAGTTTAATGCCGCTCCCGAGCAAGGTTTAGCTCCTCCTCCGAGTGCTCCATCCGCTCCAACCAACCCTTAGAAGTTCTAACCAGCTTCTCTTAAGTACTTCAAACAACAATGAAGATTTCCTTAGGGTTTCGTTTAGTGGCTAAAGGAAAGTATAATGGTATTTTCTGGGCTTTTATAAGTGTAACCTTGGGAATACTACAAGGTATTTGGGCCAAGGTATTTGGACATAATAACAATACTAGGAGAGTATTTCTACACCACAAAGGGGGGTATTATACGAAAGCAACTAGGCTAGGGGTACCCTCTGGCAGTGGCACCACAAAGGGGAGGGTTTCGGCCAGGCCTTCTCAAAGGGGAGGGCTTTGACGATTTCAAGACAAGAGGGAGGGAGTATTTGAGACTTAGATAGATTGCTCAATTTTTGGATGAAGAAAGTTCATCAACTAGAGGGGTATTTATAGGTCAAGGGATGGCCAACCAAAGGCCAAGATCAATCCATGTGTTAGGCAAGTGTAGGGCTAGGATTTACTACACACAAATATCCTACCAACTCCTTGACTTTAGCCAAGGCACCAAAAACGTGCTTCACTTGTCCATTTCGTCCAGTTGACGATTTCTGCCACCAATTGGAGGTGCCAAGTGTCGCCCTCCGGTTGTTACAAATTGTTTCGTCTCTGGCAAAATACCGAAAAAAATATAAATGGCATCGCCGGAAATTCCCCTACGAAAGCTGTGGAAACGTTTCGTCGAAAAACGACTCTAAACGGGTGTTGTGAACAAATAATTTTCGGCCCTTCACTTTAAAGCACGAACTTTTCTACGTACGTCCTTGCGTACATACTCTGGAAATACGGGGTATAACATCCTTCCTCCTAAGTCGGACGGCAAATGCTAACATATAGGCAACCTGGCCTATTCTTCACATGAACTCACAAAGGCCCAAAGTAACTCGGGCTAAGTCCCTTCTGTTTCCAAAACTCGCCACACCGCGGGGTGGTACTTTCAAGAAGACCGCCGTCGGCTGAACTCTGGCGCCGTGCCGATTATCCGCACAATTCCTCCGGTGCGTAACTTCTTCTAGACAAGCTTCACTATCCACGATCTGCTGGAACAAGCTGAACCAACTATTCGAACCCCGCCAACATCGAACCAATCGACCGCAACTTGCATTTCTGCTTTACAAGGCGCCGCAAGACGACATCCGAACATGAAATGGTAGCTTAAACACTTCAACCGGAGACAACGATCTCACGGCTACCTCAAATCAAAACACCGCCCGAGGCGAACGCGACACGAGACTCACCCGAGTTCCTAGCCCGCCGTACAAACTCGAGAAGAGAAGCAGTAGTACCACTGGCTCCACTGTCCGTCATAAGGTGAAGGTAGGCACCCCGTGCAACCTCACAACCTTTTCAGATAACATCAACACTGCCGAGGAAACGACCCTGACCGAAGAACACGATAGGCTGCCCCCATCGGCCCGACCACCAAACCTACCGCGGGTTGACCCGCACGTAGCCTCAACCCTGACCCGGCAAGGCGCAAAATACCATCTCCCCGAAGGAACAATCTTACTAAACACGTTACGAAAACCTGGCGGTCTTCTTAGCTCGACTACCTTCCTTCAAATCACGCTACTCTGGGACTTATCCCACGAACATAGCTCACGTGCACTATGCACTCCTATAAGGGTCAAACATAACACTACACCTTTCTCGAGATGGCCTTACCTCTAAGGTCTTTACGTATAACACTCTAAGGCTCACACCTTCTCTATCCCCCAAAATCTTACTCGGTTAACCCACCATGATTCTAATCACAACTAACACAATCGCTATCGAACATAGCACTTAAGGTATACTCACCTTGAAAGTTACCGAAGGACCTTGCCGCTCGGCCTCTTCGCTGTCCTTGGTTAACGTCAATCTCTACGTTTTCGCCTGCGTACATAAGCCCGCATACGTGCCATGCTCAAGCCAATCAAGAATTACTCTTGCACAACCTCTTAGGTAGTCATCAAGACTCGTGGTACATCGGTATAATCTCTGGTAGCCAAATCTATAGCTAATGTGGTCGCCTCTTTTGAAATCTATATTCATCGCTCCGGCCGTGGGCGAAGGTTCAAATATCGTGGACGCAGAGGAACTGCCGTCGTGCTAAACTCTGCTGGGGCTAGTGACGCCGCGAAATCCCGAATGAAGCACTACCTAGGTAATGATTGGGCTGTGCCTCGCCACCCTCCGAACTCTACTCGCAGCTCCTCGGCTGCCTTGCCTCTGGGCTCGGGTTGCCCTACGCGAGGCATAACGATAAGGAAAAGATTTCGTCGGAGGTTCAACTTACAACACAACTCTAAAGCACGATCTCTCATTGAGAAGAATAAAAACCAAAAATAAATAACCTAAACCCTCCTGATTATTGATGACGTGCACAACACACCGATAATCAAGACTTCATCGATACGATGCGTAGACACTTTCCGAGGATTAATCGCTCGATACCACTTTTGTCACGACCCGAACGGGGCGTGGATCGTGCTTACCGGGCACCCAAGTAGACATACATCAGAGTAATCAGCGGAACAAACACAACCATATGAGATAACAGAAGTATAAACAATAAGCTGTGAAAACTTGCCTTTCGGCATATATATAAATGACAACTTTTAACATGAACAGTTTAATCCTTTTTACAACCCATGCCCACAACAGTTCTACAGACCTCTAAGAATGATATGACAACAATGGCGGGACAGGGCCCCGCCAAACCCCTGAATGTAAACACTTACTACGACAGGGGACTACACCGTGATAAGCCTCCGAGAAACGGAGCTTCCCAGCTGAGCGTGACCCCGAGAGCTAGGATCAACGACTGGTGTACCTCAACCTGCGGCATGAACGCAGCCCCCCGAAGGAGGTCAGTACAACAGGTACCGAGTATGTGAAACTAAAAATACTGCAAATGAAATCATAATAGTCTATAAAGCAGGAGACATGTATGATGACCAAACTACAGTTTTACAATAACTAAGCAGTCATATCAAGTCAGGGACTCACGCCTCAGTCATCACCAAAGAACATAATGCCGGTCTCACGCCACAACATCAATCGTGCGTGGGACACCTTCCTCATGGCGGTTTATGATATAAAAGTTCCAAGGAACACACATGAACACCAGTCCCACGTGCCATAATAACACCGTGCGGGGTAAAATGCGAAGGCATAGCCGTCTACTAACACCTACAGTACCAACAAGGTCATGAATCAGATTATAAGATCTGTCTGCACCGTCACATGATCAAAGGCGGCCACTTGCGCGGTATCTAATGCGGCGTCTAGTCTCGAACTTCCGCGACTCGCATAGGCCAATCTCATCGGCCCGCATGGCGTCCCGCATCGGTAGCTACTCCCGGCATCGCCCCGGACTTCGCGATCCGCATAGCACAAGGACCGCATGCCCATAAAGCGACACACTAACACGGAACTCGTAGTTCCGCATAGGCCGGGACTGCATGAGGTATTCTCGAATCATAGGTCCATCGACCGCCGAGTCTACCCAGCATCGGAGGCGCCTTAACCCGGAATCATCTCGAGATGAATGCCACAATACTATCATAACGATCGATAGTTAATAAGCACAATCAAGGAAACCCTTCACACAAACATCACAAGATACTAACACACGTAGCATCCCAACACGTTTACTTATCAACGCAAATCAAGAAAGTATTACAAGGCTATCACAAACCAATACAATCAAGTTGTTCACACAAGGTACCTTCTATATGATTAACAAAATCGGGTTTTATCCCCAAAGTACTTCATACATCAACTCTTTAAAAGATACGTTACTTTCTGATGTCACACAATACGTAGTATAAAATAGAGTGACTATCCTTTTAAAGTAAATCAATTACTTCTCTTTGTAAAATCAAGTAACAACATTATTTTTCAAACGCCCAAGTTTGCCTAATTTCAAATGTTCACGTTTCTTATTTTTAGAAAGGTTTCAGTAGTTCATAGTCTTATTCATTTAAGAATATAACTCTCTTTTAAACAACTGAGAAACATAAGCCTTATATGTGAGTAGGATATTCTTGTTTATAACAATCTTATTACAATGACCATGATCTAGGAAATATCATTTTGTCTCATCTTAGCTTCATGCAGATGGAAGTTTCTCTGGTTTTCATAATACTTAATTATTCAAAACATTTCCTTTTATTAACGCTGCATTGGTTTGTCGATAAACATTCTGATTTCCGAAATCATTAAAGCATTCTTAAGCCGTTATACCTAACTTCCCATAAAGCTAGTATAACTCTTAAGTTTTCAAACACCAAGTATTACTTCTCCTTTCAAAATGATTCAAAAATCTTTTGAAAATACTTCAAGTTCTTTCTTATCATATAACAAGCCGCTTATAGTTCAAATCGATTACCTCTTAAAAACCACATGTATTTTCTTACTAACATAAAGTCGTTATAACCAACTTCCCATAAAGCCGTTATAACACTTTATGTTTTAAACCATTCAAACACATTTAGCACGTATGCGTCTACCGTACTACATAGTTCACACATATCATGCTAGAGAGATAGGAAGAGGTTCACATACCTCGCGACGATTATCGACTAATAGCAAAATGCTCCGAGTACCTCGCCGTCGGCTACTCCCAAGCCAAGTAGAGCGCACACGTAGTACTTCAACCTATAAGGCCACAGCGCTTATTAACATTTAGGTCTCATCGTAGAACTTTCTCTGAAATTTCGGCAAGACTCTCCCCATGACAGCGTAAACCTCTTCCTCTAACGAGGCCGGCTACAAGCCAACCGGGGTTATACATCTAACCCTAACGGTACAATTCTACTCCACTGCTACTACACAAGTCTCATCAGAATACCCTATGTAATTACTGATTCAGACTATATATAGTATACTTCTACTATACAATCTAACAACATGTAGTTTCCAATTACAATAGGGGACAAGATAATTACCTCGATAAGCCCATAATTATCCGAGTTTAAAGTCGATCTGGGCAATCGTTTAGCTCCAACTCAGGCGCCCAACCGCTCTAAACCACCCTTAGAAGTTCTAACCAACTTCTACACAATACTCCAACGGACTATGGAGATTTTCCTAGGGTTTCGGTTTGTATCGTGGGAAGTATAATAGTATAACGGGCTTTTGTAAGGTATAACCTTAGAATACTACAAGGTATATGGCTAAGGTAATTTGGGCATTATAACAATACTTTTGAGAGTATTTCTACCAAGAGGGGGTATTATATGAAAACAAACTAGGCAGGGGTACCCACACCACAAAGGAGGGGTGGCTACCCTCGCCTACCCCACTAGGGAACTCTCGACGAGGGCCTGCGAAAAGGGGAGGAAGGCTCTCAAGACTTAGGCATTTTGGATGAAGAAGTTCATCAAAGGAGAGGGTATTTATAGCACAAGCCAAGGCCAACCAATGGCCAAGATCTAGCCAAGTGCCTAGCAAGTGTAGGGCAAGATTCACCCAAGTGTCCTAGCCAACTTGCACACAAAATATCTACCAAAAATATCTCCCTTGCCTTCCCCAAATCGTCCACGCCGCCACTTTGCCCACCATGAGAGGGTGCCAGTGCGCCTCTCGTTGGTCCAAAATGTTCGCCTCTCGGAAAAATCCAAAAATACTAAATGACATAGCGGAAATTCCCTACGAAAGCGGTGAAAACGTTTCGCCGAAAAACGACTCTAACCGGGTGTTATGCACAAACATAATTCGGCCCAAAGGTGCCACGTGGGGTGACACGTGTCGCCCCGATTCGCCCAAAATATTTCGTCTTCGAAAATATCCAAAACGGCCAAAATCTCAAAATCAAAGCGGGCCCACAAAGCGTAAATTTCTCCCGTGGGCCCACGTGACCATTTTCGAAAATAAAATTCCATAATGCGTAATATTCGAAGTCCGAATACCAAATCTGGGAATCCAATTCCCATAAACGAACCTTTTTCCTTCACAAAAACCGGAAACTTTTCCGTGGAAAATTCACCTCTTTCTTCCTTTCCAATCTTTCTGTCGTATTCTCGTACGTACGTCCTTGCATACATACCCTGGAACTACGGGGTATAACAGGTAGACGTACATGTGTTAACTGAAATATAACTACGGCAATGTCTTTGACTTAAGCCTGAATAATACTTACGGCAATGCCTCACGGCTTAAGCCTGAATAACACTTACGGCAATGCCTCACGGCTTAAGCCTGAATAATAAAGATCTGAAAGCATTTCAAAAGAATAATGAATCATTTTTAACAGAAGAGAACTAATTGGTTTTTAAACAGAAGCTTAAGAGTTATACTAGCTTTATGGGAAGTGAAGTATAACCACTTAAGATTGATAAAAGAAACAGTTGCTTATGTGTTTATAACAGACTTATATTGAATTGTGAAAAGAATAATAAGATGGTTTGATAAGTAGACATGATATGATGCTATGTGTGTTAGTGTCTTGTAACGTTTGTGTAAAAGAGTATTCTTGTTGTGCTTATGTTGTTAACGATAAGCTGTTAGGTTAGTGTAACATCACTCACTCTTGACATATTACAGGGGTTAGGCGCCTCCGATGCGGGTAGACTCAGGCGGTCTGGGACCATGATTCGAGAATACCTCATGCGGGTCCAAGGGACCTATGCGGAGCTACGGGAGTTCCAGGTTAGTGTGCGGGGTTATACCTCACGCGATGCATGTGGCGTGCGGACTACGAGTCGGGGCGATGCCGAGAGTAGCTACCCCGATGCGGGGTTATATACCCTATGCGGGCCTATGTGATTGGCCTATGCGGACTACGAGTCCGTGATTAGGCTTGCATGGTGATACTACGGGCAATGGCCTGCTCGATCATTCGCGGCCTAGAAAAGACACATTCTGCTTTACCTATACCGCTCTTGTTTGTGATGTGGCACTATGCGGTTTCTCGTTGTTTCATACATACTTGCAAAAGCGTTTTTAAAATGATATGTTTCATTTAAGTATTTTCTGATTTCATATACTTAGTACTGTTGTCTTGACCTCCTTGGGGCTGCGTTCATCTGCGGTAAGGCGGCAGTGCTAGATCCACTTTCTTAGGATCTCTACGTTGGTGTCGGGAGCTCCATCTTTTCGGAGGCTCTACTTTGGGTATGATCTCCTGTTGTAGATAGTTTTGTCTGATCGAGGGTATGGCGGCCCTGTCCGCCATAGTTGTATATTTCCTTAGAAGTGCAGTAGTCATGTTATGCGATTATCGGATGTAGCGCTAAACCATGTTTATATATATATGCCGAAAGCGATGTTTTCACATAAACGTGTCTTATTTTATAAAGCTGTTTCATGTCTTGCTTTATATTTCCACTGGTTACTCGGATGTATGACTACTTGGGTGCCCCGGTAAGACACCAGTCACGGGCCCCGGAACGGGTCGTGACAAAAGTGGAATCAGAGCAGTTAATCCTCGGAAAGTGTCTACAAACCGTATCTAGTAGAGTCTTGATTATCGGTGTGTTGTGCACCACACCAATAATCAGGAGGCTATAGGATATTTAGGATTGGTTTCCATTCTTCTCATTCTGAGATCGTGCTTTAGAGGCGTGTTATAGGTTGGACCCTCTAACGTATTCCTTTCTGCAGATTATGCCTCGCGTAAGGCAACCCGGCCCGAAGGGCAAGCGGCGGAGGCGCTAGCAGGACACCCAGAGTCACGAGGGCTCAGGCCCAGTCTATACCAGAGACGGCGAGTTCTATGACGCCGCCGGCCCCAGCAGAGACCACAGTACCCACACCTCCTGTCCCACAGCCTGGGGCGGAGGAGTTAGGGTACAAGGAGACGGCCCGGTATTGGCTAAAGTTGTGGCCCGACACGAGGAGAGATCGACGCGGCGGTTCAGTTCAGCTCAGCTCGGTCGCGCCGTGGTGCACCCGAGGGCAGATAGTTTGAGACTACGAGATTTCTTGAGTTGTAGCCCGCGAGTTTTACGGGTCGGCGGGAGGATGATCGCGAGGAGTTCATCCGTCCTGAAGAATCATGAGGGTGATCAAGGCCTCGGAGGCAGTCTGTGACCTTTGGTTCGCGTCGGTGCGTGATACCGCGATCGATTGGTTTGATTCACGGGAGTTATCCGGGAGAGCACGCGTCCCGCCTACTGGGATGAGTTCTCATAGGCTTTCTCACTCACTTCTTACCTCGCAGATGAGGAGGCGCGGGTGATAGATTTTTGCTGGCGAGGCAGAGGGCCGTCGGGAGTACAATGTCGAGTTTGATTCATTGGCTCGATATGTCCCAAAGATTGTAGCGATTATGGAGGATAGGGTGCACCGCCACGTCAGGGCTAGATGACTATATGGCGAGTCATGTGCGGGTGTTTCTCTTCGGTGGTATGGACATTACCCGCACGCAGCTCATGCTCTTGGATGTGAGGCGTAGAGATCGCGGGTTGTGACAGCAAAGAAGACCGGGGCGCGAGGTCGTTTGGTGGCTATCGTGGTGGCGGCCTCGAGAGCGATCTAGATTTGCACCACGGCCGGCTCGAGCACTCTGCACCGTCCTCGGCCACGGCAGATATTCGAGGCGCACGGGGCGGGACTTTAGACATCGAGCGGCGAGAGGTTCGGCGATCGGGACCACCCACCGGTGTGGCGTCACGGTAGATCCGCCGGGAGTTGTGATACGGGAGTTTGTTTGATTGTGGCCAGCGGGTCACTATGCGGAACTTGTCGACCAAAGCGATCTTGATGGTAGGGTCGACTACGAGTTCTTTCGCGGGTCTTCTTCATCCCAGCGGTTACTCGCCGGAGGCAAGGTACTCATGAGCGGCAGGTCGCGAGAGGTCGTGGCGTGGGTCGATTCTAGCGGTCCTCGAACCGCATTTATGCTTTGTCGGTACCGACAGATCGGAGGCCTCACCGATGTCGCCACGGTACCTTATCGGTTTGGGTTTGATGTTTATGCCTTGATAGATCCGGTTCTACTCTGTCCTATATATCTCCCTTGTTGCTAGTAGGATAGGGATAGAGCCCGAGTCCATAGATCCTTTCGAGGTAGCTACGCGATGGGTGATTCGATGGTAGCTCGGCGGGTATATAGAGCTTGTCCGTGACCATTCTGATCGTCGGACCACTAGCGACTTGATAGAGTTAGAGATGATTGACTTCGACGTGATCATGGGGATGGATTGGCTAGCTTCTTGCTACGCCAATGTAGGCTGAGAGAGAATAGTACGGTTCAGTTTCACGAGGCCGGTTGTTGAGTGGGAGAGCACGCGGTATCGCAGGGTAGGTTTATTTCCTACCTCGAGGCTAGGAAGATGGTGCGAAGGGTATATCTACCATCTCGTTCGGGTGTTTGATCTCGAAGGCTGCGGTACCAGATTTTCCGTCAGTTCCGGTGGTGAAGAGTTCCCAGGCGTGTTTCGGATGACCTCGGGTATCCCTCGAGAGGAGATCGAGTTTTGTATAGATGTGTTGCGGATACTCGGCTATTTCCATTCCGCCATACGTAATGGCTTGCGAGTTGAGAGAGTTGAAGGACCGGTGAGGATTTCTTTGGAGAAGCGGCTTCATCGGGCCTAGTGTTTCTCCCAGGAAGCGCGGTATTGTTCGTAAAGAAGAAGAAGGGCGGGGCCTGCGCATGTGTGTTGATTCTGGCGGTTGAACAAGGTGACCATTAAGAACAAATACCCCTTCCTGTGATTGATGATTTGTTCGACCGATTGCGAGTGCGAGATGTTTCTCCAAGATTGATCTGCGATCGGGCTATCATCAGTGCGAGTTAGAGGTGGATGTCCCCAGATCGCATTCGGACGATGCGGGCATTATGAGTTCGGTCATGTCTTTTGGGTTGACCAATGCTCGGCGGTATTCATGGATTTGATGAACCGAGTGTTCAAACCATTTTGGACACGTTTGTGATAGTGTTCATTGATGATATCTTGGTTTATTCTCGCCAGAGCGAGCACGCGGAGCATTGAGGCTGTCTTGTGATTCTCAGACCAGCGGTTATACGCCAAGTTTTCCAAATGTGAGTTTTGGTTGACTTGATGGCGTTTCTTGGGCATATTAGCCGGTGATGGCATTAGTGGATACGACCAATCGGCGATCGAGGACTTGGCCTAGACCTTACTCCGCGCAGGTTCGCGATTTCGGGCCTTGCAGGATATTATCGGCGGTTCGTGGAGAAGTTTGCTTATCTACGCACCATTGACTAGGTGACTCGAGAAGGCGCCAAGTTTGATGGTGATGCTTGTGGCGGGGTTTCTAGTTCTTGAAAGAGGCGGCGACCGCCCCGTTCTTACTCTTACAGAGGTCGGATGGTTATGTCGTGTATTGTGATGGGTCGGGCATCGGGTTGGGATGTGTGTTGATGCGGCATGGCGGGGTTATAGCATATGCATCCCGACGGTGAAGAAACACGGAGGAACTACCCCCATGATTTGGAGTTGGCGGTGTGATTCACGCTTTGAAGATCCGGGCGCACTATTTGTATGGGGTTCACGTGGATATTTTCTGCACCACAAGAGCCTCGGTATATCTTGACGGAGGAGCTGAACTTACGGCGAGACGGTGGTTAGAGTTGCTTAAGGATTACGATATTGATATCTGTACCACGGGAAGGCCATGTTGTGGCGGATGCTCTTAGTCGTAGGTCGATGGGAGCCTATCGGATGTGCATCTAGAGAGGAGGGACATGTTTCGTGATTTGCATCGATTAGCGAGCCTTGGTGTCCGTTTGATTGATTACGATAGCGATGGGGTTAGAGTTCGTGAGGTTGCGAGTCTTCCATCGTTGAGGAGGTGAAGAGGCAATTCGAGGATCGGCTTTGATTCGATATCGTGATCTGACTCTTCGTGAGGGCAAGGGTCCTTTTGAGGTAGCACTGATGGGGTCCTAAGGTTTGAGGGCGGTGTGTGTTCGGATATTTGAGGACTTGGCGGCGAGTTCTTGGGAAGCACCGCAGCGCGTTACTCTATCCATCCGGTCGACTAAGATGTACCACGACCTTAGATCGTGTATTGGTGGGATGGCTTGAAGAGGGCGTTGCGAGTTCGTAGCTCGGTGCGTGTTGTCGGCGGTGAAGGTAGAGCACGAGGCACAGGTGGTTTGTTCTGAGCGATTGAGATCCCGACACGGAAGTGGGAGGTAATCAACATGGACTTCATCGGGATTACCTCGCACTCGGAGGAGACATGATTCTATATGGGTTATCGTCGACGGTGACGAAATCAGCCCACTTTCTTCCGTCGGGGCGACTTTTGGTGAGGATTATGCGGACTTTACATCAGAGATCGTCGGTCGCATGGAGTCCCTACTGATCATATCGCACGAGAGAGCCCGGTTTACGGCTAACCGGAGGTCCTTCCAGAGGGTTTAGGGGCCGAGTGAGCACGAGTCGCATTTCATCCACGCACGTGACAGACGGCAGAGCGCACTATCCGGACTCGAGGATATCTGCGAGCTTTGTGTTATTGACCGATGGTAGTTGGGAGGATCATTTGCCTCTTGTTGAGTTCGCTTATAATTATATCTACCACTCGTGTATTCAGATGGCGCCTTAGGAGGCCTTGTATGGGAGGAAGTGCAGATCGCCTATAGGTTGGTTCGATGTGGGCGAGTGCGGCTAGTGGGACGGATTTGATACAGCGGCGATGGATAAGGTGAAGCTTATCCGAGGCGGCTATTGGCTCGAGTCGGCCAAGTCGTATGCAGATCATCGTCGTCGGCATCTTGAGTTCGAGGTTCATGATTGGGTTTTCCTAAAGGTGTCACCCATGAAGGGTGTGATGAGATTCGGGAAGAAGAGGAAACTTCGGCCCAGTACATTGGGCGTTTGATTGTCGCGAGGTAGGCAAGGTTGCCTATGAGTTGAATCTGCCGTCCGATCCGGAGGCGGTGCATCCGGTTTTCACGTATCTATCTTTGAGGAGATGTATCGGGGATCCATCTAGGGTACATCCGATTGACGACGTCCAGGTGACCGAGGGGTTATCGTGTGAGGAGATTCCCATAGCGATAGTCGATCGTCAGGTTAGGCGTCTGCGGACGAAGGATGTGGCCAGTCAAAGTCTTGTGGCGAACGAGCTCGATGAGGAGATGACGTGGGAAGCCAGGAGGACATGAGGCAGAAGTATCCTCACCTATTCCCCACACCTCCAGGTAATTCACTTTCCTACTTGTAAATTTTCGTTATCGTTTCTGCCTAAGTGTTGTTCTGTGGTCGTGTGTGGCATTTGCAACTGTTTAAGTTATAAAGAATCTTATCATTATCTGTCTTGGAAAGGAACATTCGGGACGAATGTTTCTAAGGAGGGGAGAATGTTATACCCCGTATTTCAGTATGTATGCGTGAGGAATACGTACGAAAGTCTAGCCTTAAAGTTTAGGCAAAACGTTTTTATTTGTGCACAACTCACTAAAAGAATCGTTTTCCGACGAAACGTTTCCACAGCTTTCGTAGGGTAAATTCCGGCTATGCCATTTCTTATTTTTGCGGATTTTTCCGAGAGACGAAACATTTTGGACCAACGGGAGGGCGACACTTGTCACCCTCCAATTGATGGACTTGAAATCGTCCATTTGGACGAATTGGACAAGGTGAGCACGTTTTTTGTGCCTTGTGCACAAGTCAAAGAGTTGGTAGGATATTTGTGTGGAGTAAATCTTCACCCTACACTTGCCTTGCACTTGTCTTAATCTTGGCCATTGGTTGGCCACTTCTTGACCTATAAATACCCCCTTAGAGATGAAGAGTTCTTCATCCACAAATCTTTCCAAGTCTTGAAAATCCTCTCCTCTCCCTTTGTAGCTCTTTCGTCAACACTCCCCCTCCTTGTGAAGTTTGGCGAGGGCCTACCCCAGCCTAGCCAAACCTACCCCCTCCCTTGGTAGAAAAGTTGTCTTCTAGTATTGTTATAATGCCCAAAATACCTAACCCAAATCCTTAGTACTTAGTAGAAGTTGTGAAGAACTTCTAAGGTTTCTTAGACTCTGGGAGCGTACAACTTAGGAGCTAAACCTTGCTCAGTGCGACTTTATCTAGGATATTTTGGGCTTACCAGGGTAACTAATCCTAACCCTCTTTTGAATTAGAGAATACATCTTGTAGTAGTATTAGAATAAGTATTAAATACTTAGAAGAATATCACAAAATAGAATTGAACTGTTACCACAGTAGAAGGGTTTAAAGAAGAATAATCAAACTATACTTACATAGAATTGTTTTCTGATGAGACTTATATAGCTCACGGGTAGGAAGTCTTGACTTTCCATAGAATTGTGAACCCTCTGTTTAGAATGACCTTGAGTAGTCTTTGATAGATGTCTGTGACTATTATAGGTGACTCTCTGCGCGACATATTCAACTTGGCGGTGGTTTTTTGAGAAGGTATGTGATTCTTCCTAAAGCATGATATTTTACAATATATATAGTACGGTGAGCGTACGTGTGTTAAGCGAAATATAACTACGGCAATGTCTTTGACTTAAGCTGAATAATACTTACGGCAATGCCTGCGGCTTAAGCTTTGAATAACACTTACGGCGATGCCTCACGGCTTAAGCTTTGAATAATAAAGATCCGAAAGCATTTCAATAGCATAATGAATCATTTTTAACAGAAGAGATCTAATTGGTTTTTTAACAGAAGCTTAAGAGTTATACTAGCTTTATGGGAAGTGAAGTATAACCACTTAAGATTGATAAAAGAAACAGTTGCTTATGTGTTTATAATGGACTTATATTGAATTGTGAAAGAATAATAAGATGGTTTGATAAGTAGACATGATATGATGCTATGTGTGTTAGTGTCTTGTAACGTTTGTGTAAAAGAGTATTTTTGTTGTGCTTATGTTGTTAACGATAAGCTGTTAGGTTAGTGTAACATCACTCACCTCTTGACATATTACCGGGGTTGCCGCCTCCGTCGCGGGGTAGACTCGGTGATGCGGGACCATGATTCGAGAATACCTCATGCGGGTCCAAAGGGACCTATGCGAGCTACGGAGTTCGAGTTAGTGTGCGGGGTTATACCTCATGCGGTCTATGTGGCCATGCGGACTACGAGTCCAGGACGATGCCGAGGAGTAGCTACCCTCGATGCGGGGTTATATACCCTATGCGGGCCTATGTGATTGGCCTATGCGGACTACGGGAGTCCAGGATTAGGCTTGCATGGTGATACTACGGGCAATTGGCCCTGCTTCGATCATTCGCAACCTAGAAAAGACCTGTTACAGTTTACCTATTGCTGCTCTTGTTTGTGATGTGGCACTATGTGCGGTTTCCTTGGTTGTTTCATACATACTTGCAAAACTGTTTTTAAAATGATATGTTTCATTTAAGTATTTTACAGTTTCATATACTTAGTACCTGTTGTACTGACCTCCTTCGGGGGGCTGCGTTCATGCCGCAGGTAAGGGCGGCAGTGCTAGATCCACTTTCTTAGGATCTCGTTGGTGTCGGGAGCTCCATCTTTTAGGAGGCTCTACTTTTAGGTATGATCTCCTGTTGTAGATAGTTTTATGCGATCGGGGTATGGCGGGGCCACTGTCCGCCATAGTTGTATATTTCCTTAAGTGCAGTAGTCATGTTATGCGATGTCGGATGTAATCGCTAAACCATGTTTATATATATATCTGAAAGCGATGTTTTCTCACATAAGCGTGTCTTATTTTATAAAGCTGTTTCATGTCTTGCTTTATATTTCCGCTGATTACTCGATGTATGACTACTTGGGTGCCGTGAGGCACGATCCACGGGCCGGGCAGTCGTGACAAAAGTGGTATCAGAGCAGTTAATCCTCGGAAAGTGTCTACAAACCGTATCTAGTAAAGTCTTGATTATCGGTGTGTTGTGCACCACCCCAATAATCAGGAGGCTATAGGATATTTAGGATTGGTTTCCATTCTTCTCATTACGAGATCGTGCTTTAGAGGCGTGTTATAGGTTGGACCCTCTAACGTATTCCTTTCTATGTGATTATGCCTCCACGTAAGGCAACCGGGCCCGTGGAAGGGCAAGCGTAGGAGGCGCTAGCGAGACACCCAGTCACGAGGGCTCAAGCCCGATCTATACGAGGCGGCGAGTTCTATGACGCCGCCCAGCCAGAGACCACAGTACCACACCTCGTCCCACGGCTGGGCGGAGAGTTAGGGTACAAGGAGATGGCCCGGCTATTGGCTAAAGTTGTGGCCCGACACGAGAGAGATTGGATGCGGCGGTTCGGTTCAGCTCGGCTCGGTCGCGTGGTAGTGCACCCGAGGCGAATAGTTTGAGACTACGAGATTTCTTGAGTTGTAGCCCGCGAGTTTTCTGGTCGGCGGAGGATGATCGCGAGGAGTTCATCCGTCGACTCTGAAGAATCATGAGGGTGATCAAGGCCTCGGAGGCAGTCCGTGACCTTTGGTTCGCATCGGTGCGTGATACCGCGTGATCGATTGGTTTGATTCATGGGAGTTATCGGGAGAGCACGCGTCCCAGCTACTGGGATGAGTTCTCATAGGCTTTCCTCACTTCTTACCTCCACGGATGAGGAGGCGCGGTGATAGATTTTTCTTTGCGAGGCGAGAGGGCCTTGTCGGGAGTACAATGTCGAGTTTGATTCATTGGCTCGATATGTCCCGGCATTGGTAGCGATTATGGAGGATAGGGTGCACCGCCACGTCGGGCTAGATGACTATATGGCGAGTCATGTGCGGGTGTTTCTCTCCGGGTATGGACATTACCGCATGCGAGCTCATGCTCTTGGATGTGAGGCGTAGAGATCGCGGGTTGTGACGGCGCGAGAAGAAGACCGGGGCGCGAGGGTCGTTTGGTGGCTATCGTGGTGGCGGCCTCGGCCGATCTAGATTTGCACCACGGCGGCTGAGCACTCTCGCACCGTCCTCGGCCGCGGCCGGAGATATTCGAGGCGCACCGGGGCCCGGGACTTGAACATCGAGCGGCGAGAGGTTACGGCGACGGGACCACCCCACCGGTGTGGCGTCACGGTAGATCCGCCGGGAGTTGTGGTGCGGGAGTTTGTTTGATTGTGGCAGCAGGTCACTATGCGGCTGTCAGACCAAGGCGATCTTGATGGTAGAAGTCGGCCTACGAGTTCTTTCGAGGTCTTCTTCATCCCCGCGATTACTCGCCACGGAGGGCAAGGTACTCGTGGGCGGCAGTCGCGGCAGGTCGTGGCGCGGGGTCCCGGTTCTAGCGGTCCTCGGAACCGCATTTATGCTTTGTCGGTAAGCGGGATCGGGAGGCCTCACCGATGTCGCCACAGTACTTATCGCTCGGTTCTGGGTTTGATGTTTATGCCTTGATAGATCCGGGTTCTACTCGTCTATATATCTCCCTTGTTGCTAGTAGGATAGGGATGAGCCCGAGTCCATAGATCCTTTCGAGGTAGCTACGCCAGATGGGTGATTGATGGTAGCTCGGCGGGTATATAGAGCTTGTCCGTGACCATTCTGATCGTCGGACCTAGCCGACTTGATAGAGTTAGAGATGATTGACTTCGGCGTGATCATGGGGATGGATTGGCTAGCTTCTTGCTACGTCAATGTAGGCTGAGAGAGAGTAATGCGGTTCCGATTTCTGAGGAGCGGTTGTTGAGTGGGAGGAGCACGGTATCGTAGAGGTAGGTTTATTTCCTACCTCGAGGCTAGGAAGATGGTGCGAGAAGGGTATATCTACCATCTCGTTCGGGTGTTTGATCTGAAGGCTGCGGTACCAGATTTTCCGTCGATTCGGTGGTCGAGAGAGTTCCCGACGTGTTTCGGATGACCTCGGGTATCCCTCCCGAGAGGAGATCGAGTTTTGTATAGATGTGTTGCGGATACTCGGCCTATTTCCATTCCGCCATACGAGAATGGCACTGCCGAGTTGAGAGAGTTGAAGGACCGGTGAGGATTTCTTTGGAGAAGGGCTTCATCAGGCCTAGTGTTTCTCCCCAGGAAGCGCCGGTATTGTTCGTAAAGAAGAAGGGCGGGGCGCTGCGCATGTGTGTTGATCTGACGGTTGAACAAGGTGACCATTAAGAACAAATACCCTTCCGGGATTGATGATTTGTTCGACGGTTGCGAGTGCGAGATGTTTCTCAAGATTGATCTGCGATCGGGCTATCATCAGTCGCGAGTTAGAGAGGTGGATGTCCCTAGGATCGCATTCGGACGATGCGGGCATTATGAAGTTCGGTCATGTCTTTTGGGTTGACCAATGCTCGGCGGTATTCATGGATTTGATGAACCGAGTGTTCAAACCATTTTGGACACGTTTGTGATAGTGTTCATTGATGATATCTTGGTTTATTCTCGCTCAGAGCGAGGAGCACGCGGAGCATTTGAGGCGTCTTGTGATTCTCGAGACCAGCGATTATGCGCCAAGTTTTCCAAATGTGAGTTTTGGTTGACTTGATGGCGTTTCTTGGGCATATTATGGGTGATGGCATTCAGTGGATACGGCAAGATCGAAGCGATCGAGGACTTAGCCTGAACCTACTACTCCGCGAGAGGTTCGCGATTTACGGGCCTTGCAGGATATTATCGGCGGTTCGTGGAGAAGTTTGCTTCTATCTGCACCATTGACTAGGTGACTCGAGAAGGCAGCCAAGTTTGATGGTGATGCTTGTGGCGGGGTTTCGATTCTTTGAAAGAGTGGACGACCGCCCCGTTCTTACTCTTCGGAGGTCGGATGGTTATGTCGTGTATTGTGATGGGTCGGGCATCGGGTTGGGATGTGTGTTGATGCGGCATGGCGGGGTTATAGCATATGCATCCCGGCAATTTGAAGAAACACGAGAGGAACTACCCACATGATTTGGAGTTGGCGGTGTGATTCACGCTTTGAAGATCCGGGCGCACTATTTGTATGGGGTTCACGTGGATATTTTTACGGACCACAGAGCCTCGGTATATCTTGACGGAGGAGCCGAACTTACGGCGAGACGGTGGTTAGAGTTGCTTAAGGATTACGATGTTGATATCTGTACCACGGGGAAGGCCAATGTTGTGGCGGATGCTCTTAGTCGTAGGTCGATGGGGAGCCTATCGGATGTGCATCTAGAGAGGAGGACATGGTTCGTGATTTGCATCGATTAGCGAGCCTTGGTGTCCGTTTGATTGATTACGATAGCGATGGGGTTAGAGTTCGTGAGGTTGCGAGTCTTTCATCGTTGAGGAGGTGAAGAGGCAGCGATTCGAGGATCGGCTTTGATTCGATATCGTGATCTGACTCTTCGTGAGGGCAAGGGTCCTTTTGAGGTAGCACGATGGGGTGCTAAGGTTTTAGGCGGTGTGTGTTCGGATGTTTGAGGACTTGGCGAGTTCTTGGGAAGCACACGGCGCGGCGTTACTCTATCCATCGGGTCGACTAAGATGTACCACGACCTTAGATCGTGTATTGGTGGGATGGCTTGAAGAGGACGTTGCGAGTTCGTAGCTCGGTGCGTGTTGTCGGCGAGTGAAGGTAGAGCACGAGAGGCACGGTGGTTTATTCTGACGATTGAGATCCCGACACGGAAGTGGGAGGTAATCAACATGGACTTCATCACGGGATTACCTCGCACTCGGAGGAGACATGATTCTATATGGGTTATCGTCGACAGTGGCGAAATCAGCCCACTTTCTTCCGTCGGGGCGACTTTTTCGGTGAGGATTATGCGGACTTTACATCCGAGAGATCGTCGATCGCATGGAGTCCCTACGATCATATCGCAGAGCCGGTTTACGGCTAACTGGAGGTCCTTCGAGAGGGTTTAGGGGACGAGTGAGCTCGATCTGCATTTCATCCACGCATGACGGACAGCGAGCGCACTATCCGGACTCTCGAGGATATCCGCGAGCCCGTGTTATTGACCGATGGTAGTTGGGAGGATCATTTGCCTCTAGTTGAGTTCGCGTATAATAATAGCTACCACTCCAGTATTCGGATGGCGCCTTATGAGGCCTTGTATGGGAGGAAGTGCAGATCGCCTATAGGTTGGTTCGATGTGGGCGAGGTGCAGCTAGTGGGACCAGATTTGGTACAGCAGGCAGTGGATAAGGTGAAGCTTATCCGAGAGCGGCTATTGACAGCTCAGAGTCGACAGAAGTCGTATGCAGATCATCGTCGTCGGCATCTTGAGTTCGAGGTTCATGATTGGGTTTTCCTAAAGGTGTCACCCATGAAGGGTGTGATGAGATTCTGGAAGAAGGGGAAACTCAGCCCAGTACATTGGGCGTTTGATTGTCCGAGGTAGGCAAAGTTGCCTATGAGTTGGATCCGCCGTCCGATCCGGAGGCGGTGCATCCGGTTTTCACGTATCTATCTTTGAGGAGATGTATCGGGGATCCATCTAGGGTACACCCGATTGACGATGTCCAGGTGACCGAGGGGTTATCGTATGAGGAGATTCCCATAGCGATAGTCGATCGTCAGGTTAGGCGTCTGCGGACCAAGGATGTGGCTTCCGTC
Source organism: Przewalskia tangutica (assembly GCA_029844215.1). NCBI lineage: Eukaryota > Viridiplantae > Streptophyta > Magnoliopsida > Solanales > Solanaceae > Przewalskia > Przewalskia tangutica. Next base: position 77,470,328 of record CM056727.1, read on the forward strand.
AAAGTCTTGTGGCGGAACGAGCTCAGGGAGGAGATGACGTGGGAAGCCGAGGAGGACATGAGGCAGAAGTATCCTCACCTATTCCCCACACCTCCAGGTAATTCACTTTCCTACTTGTAAATTTTCGTTATCGTTTCTGCCTAAGTGTTGTTCTGTGGCCGTGTGTGGCATTTGCAACTGTTTAAGTTATGAAGAATCTTATCATTATCTGTCTTGGAAAGGAACATTCGGGACGAATGTTTCTAAGGAGGGGAGAATGTTATACCCCGTATTTCCAGAGTATGTACGTAAGGGAATACGTACGAAAGTCTAGCCTTAAAGTTTAGGCAAAACATTTTTATTTGTGCACAACTCACTAAAAGAATCGTTTTCCGACGAAACGTTTCCACAGCTTTCGTAGGGTAAATTCCGGCTATGCCATTTCTTATTTTTGCGGATTTTTCCGAGAGACGAAACATTTTGGACCAACGGGAGGGCGACACTTGTCACCCTCCAATTGATGGACTTGAAATCGTCCATTTGGACGAATTGGAAAAGGTGAGCACGTTTTTTGTGCCTTGTGCACAAGTCAAGGAGTTGGTAGGATATTTGTGTGGAGTAAATCTTCACCCTACACTTGCCTTGCACTTGTCTTAATCTTGGCCATTGGTTGGCCACTTCTTGACCTATAAATACCCTTAGAGATGAAGAGTTCTTCATCCACAAATCTTTCAAGTCTTGAAAATCCTCTCCTCTCCCTTTGTAGCTCTTTCGTCCAACACCCCTCCTCTTGTGAAGTTTGGCCGGCCTACCCCACCTCTAGCCAAAACCTACCCCTCCCTTGGTAGAAAAGTTGTCTTCTAGTATTGTTATAATGCCCAAAATACCTAACCCAAATCCCTTAGTACTTAGTAGAAGTTGTGAAGAACTTCTAAGGTTTCTTAGACTCTGAGCGCATAACTTAGGAGCTAAACCTTGCTCAGTGCGACTTTATCTAGGATATTTTGGGCTTACCGAGGTAACTAATCCTAACCTCTTTTGAATTAGAGAATACATCTTTGTAGTAGTATTAGAATAAGTATTAAATACTTAGAAGAATATCACAAAATAGAATTGAGCATTACCACAGTAGAAGGGTTTAAAGAAGAATAATCAAACTATACTTACATAGAACTGTTTTCACGATGAGACTTATATAGCTCACTGGGTAGGGAAGTCTCAACTTTCCATAGAATTGTGAACCCTCTGTTTAAAATGACCTTGAGTAGTCTTTGATAGATGTTTGTGACTATTATAGGTGACTCTCTGCGACATATTCAACTTGGCAGGTGGTTTTCGCTGAGAAGGTATGTGATTCTTCCTAAAGCATGATATTTTACAATATATATAGTACGGTAGACGTACATGTGTTAACTGAAATATAACTACGGCAATGTCTTTGACTTAAGCCTGAATAATACTTACGGCAATGCCTCACGGCTTAAGCCTGAATAACACTTACGGCAATGCCTCACGGCTTAAGCCTGAATAATAAAGATCTGAAAGCATTTCAAAAGAATAATGAATCATTTTTAACAGAAGAGAACTAATTGGTTTTTAAACAGAAGCTTAAGAGTTATACTAGCTTTATGGGAAGTGAAGTATAACCACTTAAGATTGATAAAAGAAACAGTTGCTTATGTGTTTATAACAGACTTATATTGAATTGTGAAAAGAATAATAAGATGGTTTGATAAGTAGACATGATATGATGCTATGTGTGTTAGTGTCTTGTAACGTTTGTGTAAAAGAGTATTCTTGTTGTGCTTATGTTGTTAACGATAAGCTGTTAGGTTAGTGTAACATCACTCACCTCTTGACATATTAGGGGTTAAGCGCCTCCGATGCGGGGTAGACTCAGTGATGCAGGACCATGATTCGAGAATACCTCATGCGGGTCCAAGGGACCTATGCGAGCTACGGAGTTCGAGTTAGTGTGCGGGGTTATACCTCATGCGGTCTATGTGGCCATGCGGACTACGAGTCGGGGCGATGCCGGCGAGTAGCTACCTTCGATGCGGGGTTATATACCTTACGCGGGCCTATGTGATTGGCCTATCACGGACTCGGAGTCGTGATTAGGCTTGCATGGTGATACTACGCGCAATTGGCCTGCTCGATCATTCGCGACCTAGAAAAGACTCTGATTTTACCTATAATCGCTCTTGTTTGTGATGTGGCACTATGCGGTTTCATTGGTTGTTTCATACATACTTGCAAACTGTTTTTAAAATGATATGTTTCATTTAAGTATTTTTGATTTCATATACTTAGTACTGTTATCGACCTCCTTCGGGCTGCGTTCTCACGCATGGTAAGGCAAGTGTCACACCGAAATCGGGCGTGATGGTGCCTTACCCGGCACCCTAGTGATCCAACATCGAGAAAACCATGGAAATAAAAACTTTAAACATGAAATGAGAGACATACTAAATAAGCAGGCCAACCAACGATTACCTTCGGTATATATATATATAAAAGCCCGACGATTATCCTTTACAAACCCCGCCCACAATTACTCTACGGACCTCTAAGATTTATACAACAACTATGACGGACGGGGCCCGCCATACCCGAATGTACAAGAACCTACGACTCGTGGAAACATACCAAAAGATAAGCCTCGAGAAAGCGGAGCTTCCCAATACGCTGACGGTGATCCTAAGAGCGGGGATCAACGGCCGATGTACCTCTACTGCGGCATGACGCGGCCCGAAGGAGGTCGATCTAACAGTACCAAGTATGCGAAGCGTAAAAATCGTAAATGAAATCATAATAGCCTATAAAGCGGGAGACATGTATGATAACCAAAATACAAGACGCAACATAAAAGCGATCAGTCGGGGACTCACGCCTCAAAGTCACCACTCAAATATAACCATGGGACTCACGCCACAACATCCATCATGTTCGCATCATGGCGCATGCCCCGAATCTGACGTCGGTGTAGACATGTCCATGATGCAACAATAATGACAAGGCGCGTGGCCACATGTACCGGAATCTGACATCGGTGTAGACATGCCCATGTAACCTCAACAACAATATACTGGGTGGTCAACCACGCGCACGTGCCCCGAATCTGACATCGGTGTAGACACGCCCATGGAACGATAATAACCATATATCGGGTAATCAACCCGCCGCATGGCCACATGCCCCGGAATCTGACGTCGGTGTAGACATGTCCATGTAACCACAATAACAATATATCACGCAACAGGCTATCACAAGCAAGCTCAAGCAAATTACCATACTTCTAAACTTTCATAAAAGATCCATTCTTTCTCAAGGAGTCACTGATATCAACACTTGCACAACAAATGCTATCTCAACAAGCATAGGCGAGCTACACAACAAGCGTAGGCAAGTTACACAACAACAAGCATAGGCAAGTTACCTGACAACAAGCGTGGGCAAGTTACACAACAAGCGTAGGCAAGTTATACACAACTCAAGGTACTTCCATTTTATATCATAGTCGGGTTTTAACCCTAAGTACTATGTACGTTAAGTCCTTTTAAAGAGATACATTCCTTTTATAAAAGTCACCCGATACGTAGTATAAAACTAGAGTGATTCACATTATTAAGTAAACGAACACTTTCCTTTTAAAAATCAAGTAACAACATTCTTTTCCTAAGTTCGGTTGCCTACTTTCAATTACTCAAGTCTCTTGCTTTAGAAAGGTTTCATAGTTCATAGTTTTAATCCCTTAAAACATATGCCTAACATGTGAGTAGTTTATTCTTGTTTATAACAATCTTATTACGAATGCATGATCTAGAAAATGTAATATCATTTTGTCTCATCTTAGTTTCTATGCGGATGGAGGTTTCTGGTTTTTAATAATACAATTCATTAGTCAATACATTTTCCGTTATTAACGCTGCAGTGGTTTGTCGATACACATTCTGATTTCCGAAATCAGTAAAATATTCTTAAGCCGTTATACCTAACTTCCCACAAAGCTAGTATAACTCTTAAGTTTTTCAAAACCCAAATATTACTCCTCTTTCAAAACGATTCACAAATCTTTTGAAATACATCAAGTTCTTCATTAACACATAACAAGCCAGTTATAATTAAATCAGTTACCTTTCGAAAACCACAACCCATTTTCTTACCTACATAAAGCTGTTATAACCAACTTCCCATAAAGCCGTTATAACACTTTATGTTTTAAAACAATCAAACATAGTTAACACATGTACGTCTACCGTACTACATAGTTCACCCATATCATGCTAGAAGAGATAGGAAGAGGTTCACATACCTCGCGACGAGTATCGACTAATAGCAAAACGCTCCAAACAGTCGGCTACTCCTTAAGCCAAGTAACTCGCGCCACACGTAGTACTTCAACCTATAAGGCCACAAGGCGCTTATTAACATCGCAGAACTTTCTACAGAAAATTCGGCAGCACCTCCCCCCCCCGCCACAGCGTAAATCTCCTCCTTTATCGAGGCCGGCTATCAAGCCAACCGGGGGGGGTTAACACATCTAACCGGACGAGTACAATTCTACAACACAGTAATGCTACACAAGTCTCGCTGTCTGATCTATGTAATTCTGATTCGATTCGATTCGATTCTTAATTCTTCAGGCTTAAGTCAAAAGACATTGCCACAATACTAAGTATAGTTCTATATATAGTATACTTCAACTATATATTCTAACAACATGTAATTTCCAATTACAACAGAAGGACAGTAGTAATTACCTCGATAAGCCCAAAATTATCCAAGTTTAATGTCGCGCCTGAGCAAGGTTTAGCTCCTACTCCGAGTGCTCCAAACCGCTCCAAACAACCCTTAGAAGTTCTACTCAACTTCTACTAAACACTTCAACCGACTATGAAGGTTTTTCTTTAGGGTTTCGTTTTTAAGACTGAGGGAAAGTATAATGGTATTTTTCCGGGCTTTTTGTATAAGTATAACCTTGGAATACTACAAGGTATTTGGGCCAAGGTATTTGGACATAATAACAATACTTTGGAGAGTATTTCTATACCACAAAAGGGGGGTATTTATACGAGACAACTAGGCTAGGGGGGGGTAGAACTCTCGGCCAACAAGGCCTTCACAAGGGAGGGCTCTCGGCCAGGGAAGAGGGAGGCTAGGGCGAGAACACCCCCAGAGACGGGAGGCAGAATTTAACACATAGACATATTTTTAGGATGAAGAAAGTCGACAAAGAGGGGGGTATTTATAGTACAAGCCAAGGCCAACCAATGGCCAAGATTGAGCCAAGTGTGGTGCAAGTGTAGGGCCAAGATTTACCACACACAAATATCCTACCAACTCCCTTGACCAAACAAGCACAAAAACGTGCAAGCTTAGCCATTTGGCGTCTAACCTCTTCCCAATGTGAGGTGACACATGTCACCTCCGTTGGTCCAAAATGTTTCGTCTCTCGGAAAAATCCGCAAAAATTAAATATGACATAGCCGGAATTTTTCCAACAAAAGCTGTGAAACCGTTTCGTCGAAAAACGACTCTAATCGGGTGTTGTGAGCAAAATTAATTCGGCCAAGCCACTTTGTAGTTCGAAAATTTCTACGTACGTCCCCACGTACATACTCTGGAAATACGGGGTATAACATTCTCCCCTCCTTAGAAACATTCGTCGAATGTTCCTTCTAAGGCTCAAAACAAACGCGCGCCAGTATAGTCTTCACTACTATACTTACGAGAACAAACCTGCCACATCTGGCCACAGAAACACCCACTCAAAATACTTACATCCAAGTCCACGAGGAAACACCTCTAACATCACCGCAACCACCTCTCTCCGGGGTCCTACAATATACTTCCTTCGCACCTTCTCTTTACAAAAGAAATGATACCACTTTTTTATAATGTCGCACACAGCCCAGCGACCCAACAAAAGGTACCACATTTGTCACTTTGCCTGAGGCATTAACCTTCTCAGGCGACCCAACAAAGTGTACCGGGCTGCGATCCCCGAGGTCGTGACACTCGAACTCTTACCACATTTCCGATCTCGCAGTTTCCAAAACTCGGGGTACACCCTATCCACAGTCTGCTGGAAACAGCCTGAACCAACTATCTGAACCTTGCCAACATCGAACCAATCGGCCAGAACTTACACTTCCGCCCCTACAAGGCTTCACAAGACGACATCCGAACACTGAAATGGTAGCCAAAACACTTCTCTCCAAAGGAGACAACGATCCTCACAGCTACCCCTGACATCAAAACACTGGCCCGAGGGCGAATACGATACAGAGACTCACCTGAGTTCCCAACTCTGCCTGGTAAAATTCTTAGAAAACGAAAATAGCCACCACCTGGGCTTCACTGTCTGTCATAAGGTGAAGGTAGGCACCCCGTGCAGCCTTACAACCTTTCAGACAACACCAACACTGCCGAGGGAACGACCCTAACCGAAGAACACGATAGGCTGCCCCCATCGGCCCGACCACTGGTCGAACGCATCCACGAACTCGCACGATGGTCATCTAAACTTGGGCCTAGCACCCTCGTGACCCTACCACCTGGCGGGACCACCCAGAGCTGACCCCACCTCATTCCGGGCTACGGGTTGACACGCAACACGCCTCAACCCGACCTCCATCACGCCAACTCTCTAGTTCTCGATCAGAACAATCTTACCTATTCAAGTCATGAAAGCTACCACTTCCATCTCACATTACCTGGGGATCGATCACACAAATATATACCCCACGCACAGTACGCACTCTGATAAAGGTCAAACATAAAATAGATCTTTTACTCAAGACGACCTCACTTGTAAGGTCTCAATCGTGACATAGTCTAGGGTTCACACTTACCATGACCCCATACTTAACCTCCCAACTAACCATGTTTTCTAACTCACAATTTACACAACGCTATTCGCACATAGCACATAATAATGAGATCATCATAACAAAGATACCAAGACTCAGAGGGTTAAGGATATACACGGCTACCGCTCACTCTAATCATAGGCACGCCTGCAGTATGCATGCGTAGAAAGGCGATGAACCAGCCATCGATCACGAAGGTGAGTCGTCTTTGCTGAACCTCTCTATAAGCAGTCTCTCTTCATATGGCCACGACGGCGCAGAATAACAAGCTCCCTTGGTACTACGACACTCCCCGAAATGCGGTCTACCACATCGACCACACCGAGGTAGGGGTGACTGCATCTGGCCAACACCCCTACTCCCGAACATCCGAACACGGGAGCCACGACGCTCTGAATCTCCCAAAGGTCCCGGGCTGCGGAGGACCACTCACGAAATGGCGGAGGCGCATAACTAGTCTGCTTTGAGGCGGTCCGCCTCGAAAATCACCAAAGGACCTGCTGTCTTGGCCTCTTATCTTGACCTTGAGTCGTCATTCGTCGATTTCTCCGCTCACCCTGAGTGCATAAGCCTGCATGCGGGCAATGTCCATGCCCGGCTGAAGAGATACACCCGAACAACTCTCTGCTAGGTAATCATCGAGCCCTGTAACATATCGGTGCACTCGGTCCTCCATACTAGCTACTAATGCGGGGACATACCGGGCTAATGAGTCGAACTCCACATTGTACTCCCGAACCGTACGCCCGTTCTGCCGCAACACCAAAAATCTGTCGGCCCGAGCCCTCCTTATCTGCGGAGGCAAGAAGTGTGCAAGAAAAGCCTTTGAGAACTCGTCCCACAAGGCCGGAAGTGCATTCTCTCCCCGGGACAGCTCGCGAATCAAACCGATCAGCGGTATCACGCGGCCGATGCGAACCTAGGACCATCTCGGTCTCCGATGCCTTGATCACCTCGTGATCCACGCAATCGCCGGATGAACTCTTGCGGATCATCCTCAGGCCTCTACCCTTAAAACTCTGGCGGGCTTCAACTCATAAAATCTCGTTGCCTCAAACTAGCTGCTCTCGGATGCACCACGGGTCTTCTTTGGAACTGAGGCGCGCATCGGCTGTCCTCATATCCGCCACGATCACGGCGATGGTGGGCCCATCTCCTTGTACCCCAACTCCTCGCGGTGTGGGGCTGGAGGCTCAGTGCTGTAGTCTCGGCCACTGCTGCCGCTCTAAACTCTGCTGGGGCTGGCGGCGTCGCAAAACTCGACGTCTGAAACACTACCTCAGGTACTGACCGGGCCTGCGCCCTCGTACTCCTCTGAACCACACTAGCATCTCCCTCGGCAGCCTTGCCCTTCTCGGCGGTCGCTTGCGTGGAGGCATAAGCGGTGAAAACGAAATCGTCGGAGGGTCCAACTTACAACACGGCTCTAAGGCACGATCTCGAATGAGAAGAATGGAAACTAATCCTAAATGTCCTGCGACCTCACGATTATAGATGTGGTGCACAACACACCGATAATCAAGACTCTACTAGACACGGTGCAGACACCTTCCGAGGATTAATCGCGCTCGATACCACTTTGTCACACCCGAAATCGGGCGTGGATCGGTGCCTTACCGGCACCCTAGTGATCCAACATCGAGAAAACCAATGAAATAAAAACTTTAAACATGAAATAGAGACATACTAAATAAGCAGGCCAACCAACGATTACCTTCAGGTATATATATATAAAAGCCCGACAGCTTATCCTTTTTACAAACCACCGCCCACGATTACTCAGACCTCTAAGATTTATACAACAACTATGACGGACAGGGCCCGCCATACCCCGAATGTCAAGAACCTACGACTCGGAAACATACCAAAAGATAAGCCTCGAGAAACGGAGCTTCCCAATCTGTTGAGCGGTGATCCTAAGGCGGGGATCAACGGCCGATGTACCTCTACTGCGGCATGAACGCAGCCTCGGAGGTCGATAACAATGTGCAGTATGCGGCGTAAAAAATCGTAAATGAAATCATAATAGCCTATAAAGCAGGAGACATGTATGATAACCAAAATCTGATGCAGCAACATAAGCGGTCAGTCGGGGACTCACGCCTCAAAGTCACCACTCAAATATAACCATGGGACTCGCCCACAACATCCATCATGTTCGCGTCATGGCGCGTGCCGGAATCTGACATCGGTGTAGACATGTCCATGATGCAACAATAATGACAAGGCGCGTGGCGCATACCGGAATCTGGCATCGGTGTAGACATGCCCATGTAACCTCAACAACAATATCTTGGGTGGTCAACCTGCGCGTGGCCACATGCCCCGGAATCTGACATCGGTGTGAACACGTCCATGGAGCAATAATAACCATATATCGGGTAATCAACCCGTGGCGTGGCCACATGCCCCGAATCTGACATCGGTGTAGACATGTCCATGTAACCACAATAACAATATAACACGAAACCAGGCTATCACAAGCAAGATCAAGCAAATTACCATACTACTAAACTTTCATAAAAGATCCATTCTTTCTCAAGAGTCACTGATATCAACACTTGCACAACAAATGCTATCTCAACAAGCATGGCGAGCTACACAACAAGCGTAGGCAAGTTACACAACAACAAGCATAGGCAAGTTACACAACAACAAGCGTGGCAAGTTACACAACAACAAGCGTAGGCAAGTTATACACAACTCAAGGTAATCCGATTTTATATCTTTGTCAGGGTTTTAACCCTAAGTACTAAGTACGTTAAGTCCTTTTTAAAGAGATTCATTACTTTTATAAAAGTCACCCGATACCGTAGTATAAAACTAGAGTGATTCACATTATTAAGTAAAGAACACTTTCCTTTTAAAAATCAAGTAACAACATTCTTTTCCTAAGTTCGGTTTGCCTACTTTCAATTACTCAAGTCTCTTGCTTTAGAAAGGTTTCATAGTTCATAGTTTTAACCCCTTAAAACATATGCCTAACATGTGAGTAGTTTATTCTTGTTTATAACAATCTTATTACAGCAGCCATGATCTAGAAAATGTAATATCATTTTGTCTCATCTTAGTTTCTATGCGGATGGAGGTTTCTACGGTTTTAATAATACAATTCATTAGTCAATACATTTTCCGTTATTAACTGCGGTGGTTTGTCGATACACATTCGATTTCGAAATCATAAAATATTCTTAAGCGTTATACCTAACTTCCCATAAAGCTAGTATAACTCTTAAGCTTTTGTTTTTAAAAACCCAAATATTACTCCTCTTTCAAAACGATTCACAAATCTTTTGAAATACATCAAGTTCTTCATTAACACATAACAAGCGGTTATAATTAAATCGATTACCTTTGAAAACCACAACCCATTTTCTTACCTACATAAAGTCATTATAACCAACTTCCCATAAAGCCGTTATAACACTTTATGTTTTAAAACAATCAAACATAGTTAACACGTATGCGTCACCGCACTACATAGTTCACCTATATCATGCTAGAAGAGATAGGAAGAGGTTCACATACCTCGCGGCAGTATCGACTAATAGCAAACGCTCCAAACGATCGGCTACTCCTTAAGCCAAGTAACTCGCGCCACACGTAGTACTTCAACCTATAAGGCCACAAGGCGCTTAGTAGCATCGCAGAACTTTCTGAGAAAATTCGGCAAGACCTCCCACACACGGCGTAAATCTCCTCCTTTATCGAGGCCTATCAAGCCAACCGGGGTTAACACATCTAACCGGACGAGTACAATTCTACAACACGAATGCTACACAAGTCTCATGTCTGATACACCCTATGTAATTACGATTCGATTCGATTCGATTCTTAATTCTTCAGCTTAAGTCAAAAGACATTGCCACAATACTAAGTATAGTTCTATATATAGTATACTTCAACTATATATTCTAACAACATGTAATTTCCAATTACAACAGAAGGACAGTAGTAATTACCTCGATAAGCCCAAAATTATCCAAGTTTAATGTCGCGCCTGAGCAAGGTTTAGCTCCTACTCCGAGTGCTCCAAACCGCTCCAAACATCCCTTAGAAGTTCTACTAACTTCTACTAAACACTTCAACCGACTATGAAGTTTTTTCTTTAGGGTTTCGTTTTTAAGGCGAGGAAAGTATAATGGTATTTTTAGGGCTTTTGTATAAGTATAACCTTGGAATACTACAAGGTATTTGGGCCAAGGTATTTGGACATAACAACAATACTTTGGAGAGTATTTCTATACCACAAAAGGGGGGTATTTATACGAGACAACTAGGCTAGGGGGGGGTAGAACTCTCGGCCAACAAGGCCTTCACAAGGGGGAGGGGCTCTCGGCCAAGGGGGGGAAGAGGGAGGCTAGGACGAGAACACCACAAGAGAGGGGAGGAGAATTTAACACTTAGAAATATTTTTAGGATGAAGAAAGTCTTCAAAGAGGGGGGTATTTATAGTACAAGCCAAGGCCAACCAATGGCCAAGATTGAGCCAAGTGTGGTGCAAGTGTAGGGCCAAGATTTACCACACACAAATATCCTACCAACTCCCCTTGACCAAACAAGCACAAAAAACGTGCAAGCTTAGCCATTTGGCCGTCCAACCTCTTCCAATGTGAGGGTGACACATGTCACCCTCCCGTTGGTCCAAAATGTTTCGTCTCTCGTAAAAATCCGAAAAAATTAAATATGACATAGCCGTAATTTTCCAAACAAAAGCTGTCAAACCGTTTCGTCGAAAAACGACTCTAATCGGGTGTTGTGAGCAAAATTAATTCGGCCAAGCCACTTTGTAGTTCGAAAATTTCTACGTACGTCCCCACGTACATACTCTGGAAATACGGGGTATAACAGCAAGCAGGTGCTAGATCCACTTTCTTAGGATCTCTACGTTGGTGTCGGGAGCTCCATCTTTTCCGGAGGCTCTACTTTTGGGTATGATCTCCCTGTTGTAGATAGTTTTATGCGATCGAGGGTATGGCGGCCTGTCCGCCATAGTTGTATATTTCCTTAGAGGTTTGTAGTCATGTTATGCGATGTCGGATGTATCGCTAAACCATGTTTATATATATATGCCGAAAGGCGATGTTTTCTCACATAAACTGTGTCTTATTTTATAAACTGTTTCATGTCTTGCTTTATATTTCCGCTGATTACTCTGATGTATGACTACTTGGGTGACCCGGTAAGGCACCAGTCACGGGCCCCGGAACGGGTCGTGACATAAAACCAAGTATTACTCTTCTTTCAAAAAGGATTCTTAATTCTTTTGAAATACTTCAAGATTCTTATTATTTAAAACTCAAGTCAAAAGACATCGAAGTAAAACCACGTTCAGTTAACACACGTACGTCTACCGTACTATATATATTCTTTTAAAATATCATGCTCAAGAGGATAGAAAGAATCACATACCTCCTCGGCGAAATCCACCTGCCAAGTCGAATATGTCGCGCGCAGAGTATCAACCTATAATAGTCAAATACGTCTATCAACGTCTAGACTACTCTGTAGAATATTCTAAGCAGAAGGTTCTTATTGCTACGGAAAATCGTGACACTTCCTACAGTCAAAATACACAAGTCTCATGTCTGGTCCTATGTAATTACAGTTCAATTCTCTTCTCTTATACCATCCTTCTATACATCTTATACCCAATTCTAAACTTCTACAATATGTAATCTCCAATTACAATAGAAGGATAAGATTATTTACCTCGTTAAGCCCAAAATTATCCAAGTTTAAATGTCGATCCTAAACAACGTTTAGCTCCTAATCTGTGCGCTCCAATTCGCTCCAAGAAACCCTTAGAAGTTCTACACAACTTCTACTTAATCCTTCAACCACTATGAAGATTTTTCCCTAGGGTTTCGTTTTGTGACTAAAGAAAGTATAGTAGTATTTTCGGGCTCTTAGTATTGAAATAACTTTGGAATACTACAAGGTATTTGGGCTAAGGTATTTTGGAATTGAAACAATACTTGGAGAATACTTTTCTACCAAGGGGGGGGGGGGTATTTCACGAGAACTATCAAGAGGGGGGGTACTTCGGCCGAGGGCCTTCTCAAGGGGGAGGGGTGGTTTGGACGAGAGCTTCAAGAGGGAGGGGGAAGGATTTTTAAGACTTAGAAATTATTTTGTGGATGAAGAAGTCTTCAACTAAGGGGGGGTATTTATAGGGCCTTCAATGGCCAAGATTAAGGCAAGTGGAGGGCAAGTGGAGGGTGGGGATTTGCACATGTGTACCTTATCCATCTACTCCAAAAATATCACAAAAATATCCTACCTACCCTTGACCAATGTTTTAGGCCTCTTCCTTGAAAAAAATGTGCCAAGATTTCGTCCCCCAATCCGCCAACTTGAGGGTGACACATGTTGCGCTCTCGTTGGTCCAAAATATTTCATCTCTCGGAAAAATCCGCAAAAATAATAAATGTCGCAACCGTAATTTTCCCTTCGCAAGGTTCGGAAAACTTTTCGTCGGAAAACAATTCTTTCGTTAGTTGTGCACAAATTCGTCCCTTTGCCTAATTAAGGCTTTAAACTTTTGTATGTACGTCCTCACATACATACTCTTGAAATACGGGGTATAACATTTATGCTAGCTTGTATAGCAGGGGGATTGTGAGACTGCACGGGGTTCCTACATTATGATGTCAGACAGATGAGCTCAGTTTACGGCTAACTTCTGGAGGTTTTTCAGAAGGGATTAGGGGCACAGGTGGGTCTCAGGGTTGCATTTCACCCTCAGACCGACGGACAGGCAGAACGTACTATCCAGGCACTTGAGAATAGGTGGCGGGCCCGTGTTCTTGATTTCAGAGTTAGTTTGGAGGGTTATTTGCCTCTTGTTGAGTTACGTACGATAACAGATACCCTTCCAGTTGTCACGACCCGAACCCAGACCCGTGACTGGTGCCTTACCCGGGCACCTAAGTAGACATACATCAGAGTAACCAGCGGAATATAAAACAAGACATGAAACAATTATGAAATGAGAAACAGTTTATCCAAGAAAAGATTGCCTTTCGGCATGTATATATACATCAAGAGTGAACAGTTACGTCCCAACTTTACAACAGGACTACAGACCTCTAGGAATGTAAACAACTATGGCGAGAACAGGGCCCCGCCATACCCTGAATGTACATAAAGCTACAATGGCAGGGAGATCATACCCAAAAGACAAGCCTCCGGAGAAACGGGGTTTTCCCAAAAGCAGAAACGGTGATCCTAGGAGCGGGGATAAACAACAGGAGTACCTCTACCTGCGGCATGAACGCAGCCCCCCGAAGGAGGTCAGTACAACAGGTACCAAGTATGGGAAACTGTAAAGTACTAAAATGAAATCAAAGCATTTTAAAACCACTTACAAATACAACCAATTCAACTGCACATAGTGCCACAGCATAAACAAGAGCAAAATAGATATAATGTAATTGGTCTTTTCTAGTCCGCTAATGATCGAAGCAAGGCCAATCGCCCATAGTATCATTATGCGAGCCTATTCCTGGACTCCCGCAGTCCGCATAGACCACCTAGGTCCGCATGAGGTATTCCTCGCATCGGGGGCAGCTAACCCTCGGCATCAACCTGGACTCCCGCAGTCCGCATAGTCACACAGACCGCATGAGGTATTCCTCGCATCGGCGTAACACACCCGGAGTGATCATCCTGGAACTCCCGCAGCTCCGCATAGGTCACACAGACCGCATAGGCCGTATAGACCCGCATCAAGGGTGGTCCAAAATATTTCATCTCTCGGAAAAATCCGCAATTGGTTAAAATATTAAAACGGTAAAATTTCCTTCACAAGGTTCGGAATCTTTTCCGTTGAAAGTTCACAATTTCACCCCTAACCTAATTAAGGCTTATATATTCGTACGAACGTCCTCACATACATACTCTAGAAATACGGGGTATAACATTCTCCCCTCCTTAGAAACATTCGTCCTGAATGTTCCTTCTAGATTCAATTAAAACAGATAACGGCATAGCTCCCCACAACTTAAACAATTTGCAAATGCCACATATGGCCACAATACAACACTTAAGCATATATGATAATTAAAAACAGCAAGTAGGAAAGTGAGTTACCTGGAGGTGTGGGGAATAAGTGAGGATACCTCTGCCTCATGTCCTCCTCTGCTTCCCACGTCATCTCCTCTCTGTGCTCGTTCCGCCATAAGACCTTGACGGAAGCCACATCCTTTGTCCGTAGTCGCCTAACCTGACGATCGAGTATCGCTATGGGAATCTCCTCATACGATAACCCCTCGGTCATCTGGACATCGTCAATCGGGTGTACTCTAGATGGATCTCCGATACATCTCTCGCCGATAGAAACATGAAAAACCGGATGCCTTGCCTCGGATCGGACGGCAGATCCAACTCATAAGCAACCTTGCCTACCTGCGGACAATCGATAAGGCCCAATGTACCTTGGGTGAGTTTCCCTTTCCCGAATCTCATCACACCGCCATGGGTGACACCTTCAGAAAACCCAATCAAGACCTCAAACTCCAAATGTCGACGCCGATGATCTGCATCGACTTTTGTCGACTCTGCTTGTCAAGAATCGCTCTGGATAAGCTTCACCTTATCCATCGCTTTGTATCAAGTCCGCCCAACCAATGAACCTCGCCCACATCAAACCAGCCTATCGGCGACTGCACTTCCTCCCGTATAAGGCCTCATAAGGCGCCATCGGATCTTGGAATGGTAGGCTGTTATTATACGCAAACTCTACTAGCGGCAAATGATCCTCCAGCTACCCACGAAATCAATAACACGGGCTCGCGACATATCCTCAAGAGTGCGGATAGTGCGCTCTGCTGTCCGTGCATGCGAGGATGGAATGCGATCGAGGCTCACTGCGTCCTAATCCCTTGGAAAGACCTCCAAAAGTTAGTAAATGGCGGGCTCCTCATGCGATATTATAGAAATAGGGACCCATGCGATCTCACGATCTCTCGGATGTAAAGTCTAGCATAATCCTCACCAAAAAGTCATCGGCGGGAAGAAAGTGGGCGATTTCGTCACTGTCGGCGATAACCGGATAGAATCATGCTTCCTCGAGTGCGAGGTAATCACGTGATAAAGTCCATGTTGATCACCTCCCACTTCGGTCGGGATCTCTATCGTGCGCAATAACCCACGGGCCTGCGGTGCTCTACCTTTACTGCGACAACACGGGCGGCGAGCAACAAACTGCGGCGTCCTCTTGTGCCATCCCACCAATACAGATCCGAGGTCGTGGTACATCTTTGTCGACCACGGATGGATAGAGTGCGCATCTTTGTGTGCTTCCCCGAGAACCTGCTGCCGAAGTCCTGCAATATCTGGAACACACAATCTGCCCTCAAACCTTAGCACCCCATCAGGTGCTGCCTCAAAAGGACCCTTCCCCTCACGAAGAGCCGTATCACAATACCGTGTCAAAATCGGATCCTCAAACTGTTTCCTCTTCACCTCCTCGACGATGGAAGACTCGGCAACCTCTCGAACTCGAACCCCACTACTATCAGAATCAATCAATCGGACTCCAAGGCTCGCTAGCTGATGCTACTCGCGGACCATGCCCCTCATCTCTGGCTGCACATCTGATAGACTCCCCATCGACCTACGACTAAGGGCATCTGCCACAACATTGGCCTTCCCTGGGTGGTACAGGATATCGACATCATAATCCTTGAGTAACTCTAACCACCGTCTCTGTCGTAAGTTCAGCTCCCTCTGGCTGAAGATATACTGGAGGCTCTTGTGGTCTGTGTAAATATCCACATGAACTCCATACAAATAGTACCTCCAGATCTTCAAGGCATAAATCACCGCTGCCAACTCCAAATCATGGGTGGGGTAGTTCTTTTCATGCTTCTTGAGCTGTCGAGATGCGTACGTTATAACCTTGCCCTGCTGCATCAACACACATCCAAGCCCGATGCCTGACGCATCACAATACACCACATAGCCGTCTAGGACCTCTGGAAGAGTAAGAACTGGGGCGGTCGTCAACCTCTCCTTCAGTAACTGGAAGCCCTCCTCACAAGCATCCGTCCATCAAACTTAGCGCATACGAGTCGGCAGTCAAAGTGCGAAATAAAGCAAACTTCTCCACGAACCTCCAATAGTAACTGCAAGGCCCGGAAAGCTGCGCACTCTGCCGGAGTAGTAGGTCTAGGCCAACTCCCGATCGCCTCGATCTTGGCGTATCCACTGAATACCATCGGCCCCAACAATGTGCCCTAAGAACACCACCGAAGCCAACCAAAACTCACACTTCGAAAACTTGGCGTACAACCGCTGGTCCTGGAGAACTCTCAGCACAATCCTCAAATGCTCCGCATGCTCCTGCTCTGAGCGGGAATAAACCGAGATGTCATCAATGAATACTATCACAAACGTATCCAAAAATGGCTTGAACACTCGGTTCATCAAATCCATGAATCTGGCCGGAGCATTGGTCAAACCGAAAGACATAACCACTGAACTCATAGTGCGTCTGGGTCGGAATGCGATCATAAGCACATCCGCCTCTCTAACTCGCACTTTGATGATAGCGATCGCGGATCAATCTTGAAAACATCTCGCACTCGCAACTGGTAGTCGAACAAATCATCAATCACGGAAGGGGTATACATTCTTAATAGTCACCTTGTTCAGCTGCCTGTAATCAACACACATGCGCAGCGTCCCGTCCTTCTTCTTCACGAACAATACCAGCGCTCCCCACGGAGAAACACTAGGCTTGATGAATCCCTTCTCCAGCAAATCTCTCAGCTGGTCCTTCAACTCTCTCAACTCGGCAGGTTCCATTCTGTATGGCGAAATGGATATAGGTCGAGTATCTGGCAGCACATCGATACAAAACTCTATCTCCCTCTCAGGAGGGATACCCGGGAGGTCGTCTGGAAACACATCTGGGAACTCTCGACTCTTTGGGCCGAAAATCTGGTATCGCAGCCTCAGTATCAAACACCCGAATCAGATGGTAGATATACCCCTTCTGCACTATCTTCTTAGCCTTGAGGTAAGAAATAAACCTACCCCTCGGCGACACAGTGTTCCCCTCCCACTCAATAACCGGCTCCCCAGGAAACTGGAACCGTACCAACCTCGCCCTGCAGTCCACATTGGCGTAGCAAGAAGCTAGCCAATCCATACCCATGATCACATCGAAATCAGTCATATCCAACTCTATCAAGTCGGCTAGGGTCTGACGACTGCATAAAGACACCGGGCAAGCCCTAAATACCCACTGAGCTACCACCGAATCACCCACTGGCATAGCTACCTCAAAAGGGTCTATGGACTCAGGCTCTATCCCTATCCTACTAGCAATATGGGGAGATATATATGACAAAGTAGAGCCTGGATCTATCAAGGCATACACGTCACAACAAGAAACTGATAAGGTACCTGTGACGACATCCGGTGATGCCTCCTGGTCCTGTCGGCTGGACAGGGCATAAATGCGGTTCTGAGGACCGCTGGAACTGGGACCCGTGCCACGACCTCTGCCGCGACCTGCTGGTCCATGAGTACCCTGCCCTCCGGGGCGAGTAACTGTAGGAGATGAAGACCCGGCGAAGGACCCTGTAGGCTGACCCCTACCATCTGCGCTGCCTGCGGTGGTGACGGTCCTCGCAGTGACCGCCGACCGCAAGCATAACAAACTCCTGAAGTAGGACCACAACTCCCGTAATGGGATCTACCGCATCGGCCACACTGAGGGGGGGTGGTCTCGATCGGCTAGCACCTCTGCTACCCTGGAAGTCCGAAGTCCTGGGGCCCTGACCTGCCCCCGAATACCCTGGCTGTCCTGAAGACGGTGTAGGAGTGCTCTGAGCTGGCTGTGGTGCAAATCTAGTCTGCTGCTGAGACCGTCCACCCTGAGAGCTACCAAAAGATCCTGCCGTCCTGGCCTTCTTCTGCTGCTGATATCTGTCGACCCGTCGGCCTCTACGCTCCTCACACCCAAGTGCATGAGCCTGCATACGGGCAATGTTTATGCCCGGCTGAAGAGCTACACCTGAGCAAGACTCTGCCTAATTTTTTCTAGCCCGGTGACGTAGCGGTGCACTCGGTCCTCCATATCTGCTACTAACGCAGGGACATATCGAGCCAACGAATCGAACTCAACGTTGTACTCCGGGTGTGCGCCTCTGCGTCTCAGCATCAAAAATCTGTCGGCCCGTGCCCTCCTCATCTGTGGAGGCAAGAAGTGGCTGAGAAAAGCCTCCGAGAACTCGTCCCATACCGCTGGAGGTGCATGCTCTCCCCGGGACAGTGTTACACTCCGTAAGTCCAGGACATGTATAAGAGAATGTACGTAAGGAATCAAGACTTAGAAATTGGTGCGAAAGGAAGAATTGTTTTTTCGACGGAAAATCTTCCGAACGTCGGTAAGGAAAAATGTTCGTTGTTGAGGATTGGATTCTCAAAAGGCATTATTTGAAGAGTATGGAACTCTTAACCTTATGGAAATTTATTTTTACGGATTTGGTCACGTGGGGCCCACCCGAAGAATTTTACGTTTTGTGGGGCCCACGAGGGTTACGGAATTTTATGGACGAATGAGAGGGTGACACGTGGAACCCCCACATATGGTCTTGGACGAATTGGTGTGAGGGTAAAATGGTCATTGACCACCTTGGAAGATTAGTCTTGCTAGCATGACATTGTTGACTTGTCAACTTGTCCACATGGGCTTCATCCTAGTGAAACCCATCCAAGCCTCACAATTGTTGCAATCTAGACCCTCCAATGTGTTTTATGTTATACCCCGTATTTCCAGGGTATGTACGTGAGGGCGTACGTATATAAATTTGAGCCTTAAAGACTAGGCAAGAATGAAATTTTGTGCACAAGTACCGAAAGGAGTCGTTTTTCAACGAAACGTTTCCACAGCTTTCGTAGGGAAAATTCCGGCTATGTCATTAATAATTTTGCGGATTTTTCCGAGAGACGAAACATTTTGGACCAACGGGAGGGTGACATGTGTCACCCTCACATTGGAAGGAAGTGGACGGCCAAAGGGGAAAAGTTGGCACGTTTTTTGTGCAAAAATTGTGGTCAAGGGTTAGGTAGGATATTTTGTGTAGTTGATGAGCAAGTGGGACCCACAAACACATGGCTTCATCTTGACCTTACACTTGCCTTACACTTGGATAGATCTTGGCCATTGGTTGGCCATTTCTTGACCTATAAATACCCCTCTAAGTTGATGAACTTATTCATCCAAAAATTGTCTAAGTCTTGAAAAATCCCTCCCTCTCCCTCTTGTTGTTTCGTCCACCACACCCCCTCCTTTGAGAGCTCTGGCGAGAGCAACCCCCCCTAGCCTAGTTGTGCTAGTCGAAATACTACCCCCCCCCTCCCTTGGTAGAAATGTATTCTACAAGTATTGTTATAATGCCCAAAATACTTTAGCCAAATACCTTGTAGTACTTTCCAAAGTACCCTTTATACGAAAAGCCCGGAAAATAATATTATACTTTCCTTTAGCACCTATACGAAACCCTTAGGAAAACCTTCATAGTCGGTTGAAGTGTTTAGTAGAAGTTGCTTAGAACTTCTAAGGGTTGTTTGGAGCGGTTTGGAGCACTCTGAGTAGGTGCTACACGTTGCTAAGGAGCGACTTTTACTTGGATAATTTTGGGCTCATCGAGGTAAATACTATTGTCCTTCTAGTGTAATTGGAAATTACATACTGTAGTAGTATAGTAATGAATATAAGATTCATAGAAGAGAATTGAACTATAATAGAAGGATATTACAGAAAAGACTAGAACTGAAATCACTTGAGGAAGAATATAAGTAGAAGTTCATTTGTACTTACATAGGATTTGTATATCTGATGGTGATAACCTTTATTGGTTGAATGTTACGCAAGTAGCATGGGCTACTTAGAAGGTGGACCAGCTAAGCGGGTTATAGCCGTGGAGCGTTTTGCTTATAGTCGATAAATCGTCGCGGTATGTGATTCTTCCTATACTCTTGAGCATGATATTTTAAAGGAAGATATATATAGTACGGCAATGTCTTTTGACTTAAGCACGAATAATATATAGTACGGTGAGCGTCGTGTGCTAATTGAGCGTGGTTATGCGGCAATGTCTTTTGACTTAAGCACGAATAATAAGAATTTTGAAGTATTTCAAAATTGTTAAGAAACCATTTTGAAAGAAGAGTAACACTTGGTTTTAAAGGTTTTAAAAAGAGTTATACTAGCTTTATGGGGAGTTAGGTATAACGTCTTAAGAGAGGTAAAGAAAATGGTTTACTGATTTTAGAAGTTAAGAGACTTGATCTTATAAGATAAGAGACTTAACTTAAATGAATTAATATGGATTTTGTGTGAAACCTCATTCGTGAGAAATCAGTACTTGGTTTTAAAAGGAATAATGTTTCTTGATTTGGAAATCGAATGTGTATCGATAAACCCTTTGCGGCGTTAATAAAGGAAAATGCATTGAATAATTAAGTATTATTAAAACCAGTAGAAACCTCCATCTGCATAGAAGCTAAGATGAGACAAAATGATATTACATTTTCTAGATCATGGCTGCTTAATAAGATTGATTATGAACAAGATTAACCTACTCACCTATGGCATATGTTACTCTATTGTTTTAAAAAGATATTAAGACAATGAACTATGAAACTTTTCTAAAAAGAGACTTGCGTAATTGAAATTAGGCAAACTGGAACTTTTAGGGAAAAGAAAGGCATTGTGTTGTCTTAAAATGGTTTAAAACATAAAGTGTTATAACAACTTTATGGGAAGTTGGTTATAACGACTTTATGAAAACAAAAGAAGGGTTTTATCATTTGTTTTAATGTGGTAACTTGACTTTTAAAAGAGAAGTATTTTGGTCCAAAAGGAAGGCATGGTATTGCCTTAATTTGGTCTTAAAAAGGAAAGTATGAAAGTTATTTTGGTTTACTTAAAAGATATAAGTCACACATTTATCGGGTGACTTTTAGAAAAGGAATGAATCTCTTAAAAGGAATTTAATGTACGTAGTACTTTAGGGTTAAAATCCGGACTTTGACATAAAATGAAAGTACCTTGAGTTGTGTATAACTTGCCTATGCTTGTTGTTATGAAACTTGACCATGTTACGTGTGATAGCCTTGTTGTGCAAATCTTGTGTTCTACTCGACTACGGTTCGTAGGATGAACCGAATGTATTTCACTCGACTACGGTTCATCCGGGAATGTATTTCACTCGACTCACGGTTCATCCGGAATGTATTTCACTCGACTCTAGGTTCATCCGGGA
The DNA here is from genome assembly GCA_029844215.1 of Przewalskia tangutica. NCBI lineage: Eukaryota > Viridiplantae > Streptophyta > Magnoliopsida > Solanales > Solanaceae > Przewalskia > Przewalskia tangutica. Next base: position 77,492,466 of record CM056727.1, read on the forward strand.
ATGTATTTTACTCGACTAGGTTCATCCGAATGTATTTCACTCGACTCTAGGTTCATCCGGAATGTATTTCACTCGACTACCGGTTCATCAGAATGTATTTCACTCGACTCAGGTTCATCCGAATGTATTTCACTCGACTGGGTTCATCCGGGACTGTATTTCACTCGACTACCGGTTCATCCGGGAATGTATTTCACTCGACTACCGGTTCATGGGATGACCCGGGAATGTATCCCACACGTTTCTATACTGGGTCCATGAGATGGGCCGAGACATGTTATACGTATCACATGATTTGTACCTAGACTGCCGGCAGTGAGGAAGAAGTTCCACGGGCATGAGGGATGACTTTGAGGCGTGAGTCACGACTTGACATAATCGCTTTTATGTTGTGAGCGTAGTTTGGTTATCATACATGTCTCTGCTTTATATAGACTATTATGATTTCATTCTGATATTTTTACGGTTTCACATACTTGGTACTTGTTGTCTTGACCTCGCCGGGGTTGCGTTCATCTGCGGTAGAAGTACACCATTTGTCGATCCGCGTTTAGGATCTCATTTCAGCGTCTTGGGAAGCTCCGTCCCTTGGAGGCTTATCTTTGGTATGTTACCACAGTGCAGTAGGTCCTTGTACATTCGTGGGTATGGCGGGGCCACGTCCGTCATAGTTGTTGTATAAATCTTAAGTGCAGCCTTTGTTGTGGCGGGGTTGTAAGGATTATGCTATTCAAATGTTTATATATATATATGTTGAAAGGCAACCGTTTTGGTTGGCCTATTTTCTTTCATCTTAATCCATGTCTATTTACATGTTTAAGTTTTATTTCCACCGGTTTTCTCGATGTTGTATCACTAGGGTGCAGGATAAGACACGATCCACGGGCGAGTTGGTCGTGACAAAAGTGGTATCGAGCGATTAGTCCTCGGAAAGTGTCTGAGCCGTGTCTAGTAGAGTCTTGATTATCGGTGTGTTGTGCACCACATCTATAATGTCGAGGCTATAGGACATTTAGGATTAGTTTCCATTCTTCTCATTACGAGATCGTGCCTTAGATGTGTGATAAGTTGGACCCTCAGCGTATTCCTTTCCTTTACGATTATGCCTCGCGTAAGGCAACCGAGCCCAGATGGGCAAAGCGATCGAGGAGCTATTAGTGAGATCTGAGGAGATGCAGCGCGAGCGTCGATGCTGAGGCAGTGCTTCGGCCGGCGGGTTTCGCGGCGCCGCCCGGCCAGCAGAGTTTAAGCGCGGCGGTGGCTGCTGAGACTCTGATACTGAGCCTCCAGTCCACGGCTGGAAGCGAGATGAGATGGGTACAAGGAGATGGCGATTCTTGGCGGTCGTGGCGAATATGAGGATAGGTGGAATCTGGCGATTCCAGTCGATGCACCGTAGTTCACCCCGGCGGCGAGCGATTTGAGACTACGGGATTTTACGAGTGTAACGCTTGAGTTTTATGGGTCGAGGCACGAGGATGATCCGCATGAGTTCATCCGGCGATTCTGGTCATGAGTGATCAAGGTATCGGATACCGAGTCGGTGGTCTAGGTTCGCATCGGTGCGTGATACCATGATCGGCCCGGTTTGATCGTGGGAGCTGTCGGGAGAGAATGCACTTCCGGCTATATGGGACGAGTTCTCAAAGGCATTTCTTGCACACTTCTTGCCTCCACAGATGAGAGGGCTCGGGCGAAAGATTTTTGACGTTAAGGCGGGGCGGGCGGGCGGTTAGAGAGTACAATGTGGAGTTCGACTCGTTAGCTCGGTATGTCCCCATTGTAGTAGGCGATATGGAGGGCCAGTACACCGCTACATTACGGGCTAGATGATTACTTGGCGAGGCTTATGCAGGTGTAGCTCTTGGTAGGGCATGGACATTGCCCGCATGCAAGCTCATGCACTAGGATGTGAGGCACGGAGAGGTCGGCGAAATGGCCGAGATCGGCGAGAAGAGGGCCGGGCGGCAGGTCCTTTGGTAACTTTCGAGGCGGACCGCCTCGTGAGTTAGTTATGTACCTCCGCCCGATGCAGTGGTCCTCCACGATCTTTAGGGCGTTCGGGGTATTCGGGGCTGGTCGAGCTCGGGGCTTCGGTTCGCGGTATACGTGAGTGCTAGCGGCGGGATTCATGTCCCCTCGGTGTGCGCGATGTGGCAAACATCATCCGGGAATGTCGTCTTTCTCGGTGCTTGTTTCACTGCGGCCGTCGGGGCCATGTGAAGGCGTGCTTATAGGAAGTCCGGCGGCTTAGCGCGACCTGCGGATCGATGGCGGGTTCATCGCCTTCTATGGTATGCGCCTGCAGTGAGCCTATGATTAGAATGGGCGGTAGGTTCAGGTATATCCCTAACCCTCTAGAGTTTTGCATGCTTGATATGATGATCTTATTGTTGTGTGCTATGTACGGATAGCGTTGTGTTATATTGTGAGTTAGAAAACATGGTTAGTTGGAAGAGTAAGTATGGGGGCATGGAAGGTGTGAACCTTAGATTATTTCACGATTGAGACCTTACAGATAAGGTCGTCTTGAGTAAAGATTCATTTTATGTTTGACTTTTATCAGAGTGCGTAGTATACGTGGGATATATTTGTGTGATAAGTCCATGGGTAGTGTGAAATGGAAGTGGTAGCTTTCATGATGTGAGTTAGTAAGAATTGTTCTGTATCGGGGAGCAAGGGTTTAGCGCGATTGTGGGTCGGGTTGAGGACGTGTTTCGGGTCAACCCGTGCTTGAATTAAGGTGGGGTCAGTTCTGGGTGGTCCCGGATGGTAGGGTCACGAGGGTGCTAGGCCCAAGTTTAGATGACCATCGTATGAGTTCGTGGATATGTTCGACTAAAATCAGTTCATGAAGGCCGAGAATGGCCCTAGAAGAAATCGAGGTTAGTAAGATGACCAAGTTTGGAGGTAGTGACTCCAAGGGTTGGAAAGCGAGCGTTGGTGAAGTGTGAATGCGTATACTAGAAGAGTTCAAGTGTTAGAAGAGTACGACGAGTAAGGGTAGAGCGAGCATGTATTGCGAGCATAGATATGATCATTTCTTGTGAAGGAGAAGGTGCGAAGGATGTATATTTTAGACCTCGGGGATCGCATGCGATCCGGTACCATTTGTTGGGTCGCGGGTGACACTAGAACCTCGCGGCAAAGTGACAAAAGTTTGTGATGTTAGAGGTGTTTCCGTGGACTTGGATGTAAGTATTTGCGGGTGTTTTACGTGGCGGTGTGGCGAGATTGTTCTCGTAAGTATAGTAGTGAAGACTATCTTGGCGCATGTTTGTTTGAGGCTTAGAAGGAACATTCGGGACGAATGTTTCTAAGGAGGGGAGAATGTTATACCCCGTATTTCCAGGGTATGTACGTGAGGGCGTACGTATATAAATTTGAGCCTTAAAGATTAGGAAAGAATGAAATTTTGTGCACAAGTACCGAAAGGAGTCGTTTTTCGACGAAGCGTTTCCTGACTTTCGTAGGAAAATTCTGGCTATGTCATTAATAATTTTTGCGGATTTTTAGAGGCGAAACATTTTGGACCAACGGGAGGGTGACATGTGTCACCTCACATTGGAAGAAGTGGACGGCCAAAGGGAAAAGTTGGCACGTTTTTGTGCAAAAATTGTGGTCAAGGGTTAGGTAGGATATTTTGTGTAGTTGATGAGCAAGTGGGACCCACAAACACATGGCTTCATCTTGACCTTACACTTGCCTTACACTTGGATAGATCTTGGCCATTGGATGGCCATTTCTTGACCTATAAATACCCCTCTAAGTTGATGAACTTATTCATCCAAAAATTGTCTAAGTCTTGAAAAATACCTCCCTCTCTCTCTTGTTGTTTTCGTCCACCACACCCCTCCTTTGAGAGCTCTGGCCGAGAGCAACCCCACAGCCTAGTTGTGCTAGTCGAAATACTACCCCTGGTAGAAATGTATTCTACAAGTATTGTTATAATGCCCATAATACTTTATCAAAATACCTTTTAGTACTTTCAAAAGTACCATTTATACGAAAATCCCGAAAAATACTATTATACTTTCATTTAGCAAATATACGAAACCCTAAGGAAAACCTTCATAGTCTTTTGAAGTGTTTAGTAGAAGTTGCGTAGAACTTCTAAGGGTTGTTTGGAGCGGATTGGAGCACTCGGAGTAGGAGCTAAGCGTTGCTCAGGAGCGACATTTACTTGGATAATTTTGGGCTCATCGAGGTAAATACTCTTGTCCTTCTAGTGTAATTGGAAATTACATCTGTAGTAGTATAGTAATGAATATAAGATTCATAGAAGAGAATTGAAGCGTAATAGAAGGATATTACGAGAAAAGACTTGAGCGAAATCACTTGAGAAGAATATAAGTAGAAGTTCAAGTACTTACATAGAATTTGTATATCTGATGATCGATAACCTTTATTGGTTGAATGTTACGCAAGTAGCATGGGCTACTTAGAAGGTGGACCAAAGCTAAGCGGGTTATAGCCGTGGAGCGTTTTGCTTATAGTCGATAAATCGTCGCGAGGTATGTGATTCTTCCTATACTCTTGAGCATGATATTTTAAAGGAAGATATATATAGTGCGGCAATGTCTTTTGACTTAAGCCTGAATAATATATAGTGCGGTAGGCGTCGTGTGCTAATTGAGCGTGGTTGTACGACAATGTCTTTTGACTTAAGCCTGAATAATAAGAATTTTGAAGTATTTCAAAATTGTTAAGAAACCATTTTTGAAAGAAGAGTAACACTTGGTTTTAAAGGTTTTAAAAAGAGTTATACTAGCTTTATGGGGAGTTAGGTATAACGTCTTAAGAGAGGTAAAGAAGATGGTTTACTGATTTTAGAAGTTAAGAGACTTGATCTTATAAGATAAGAGACTTAACTTAAATGAATTAATATGGATTTTGTGTGAAACCTCATTCGTGAGTAATGAGTACTTGGTTTTTAAAAGGAATAATGTTTTACTGATTTCGGAAATCAGAATGTGTATTGATAAACCACTGCAGCGTTAATAAAGGAAAATTTATTGAATAATTAAGTATTATTAAAACCAGTAGAAACCTCCATCTGCATAGAAGCTAAGATGAGACAAAATGATATTACATTTTCTAGATCATGGCTGCTTAATAAGATTGATTATGAACAAGATTAACCTACTCACCTATGGCATATGTTACTCTATTGTTTTAAAAAGAGATTAAGACATTGAACTATGAAACTTTTCTAAAAAGAGACTTGCGTAATTGAAATTAGGCAAACTGGAACTTTAGGGAAAAGAAAGGCATTGTGTTGTCTTAAAATGGTTTAAAACATAAAGTGTTATAACAGCTTTATGGGAAGTTGGTTATAACGACTTTATGAAAACAAAAGAAGGGTTTTATCATTTGTTTTAATGTGGTAACTTGACTTTTTAAAGAAAAGTATTTTGGTCCAAAAGGAAGGCATGGTATTGCCTTAATTTGGTCTTAAAAAGGAAAGTATGAAAGTTGTTTTGGTTTACTTAAAAGATATAAGTCACACATTTATCGGGTGACTTTTAGAAAAGGAATGAATCTCTTAAAAGGAATTTAACGTATGTAGTACTTTAGGGTTAAAATCCGGACTTTGACATAAAATGAAAGTACCTTGAGTTGTGTATAACTTGCCTATGCTTGTTGTTATGAAACTTGACCATGTTACGTATGATAGCCTTGTTGTGCAAGTACTGTGTTCTACTCGACTACCGGTTCATGGGATGAGCAGGAATGTATTTCACTCGACTAGGTTCATCAGAATGTATTTCACTCGACTAGGTTCATCCAGAATGGATTTCACTCGACGACCGGTTCATCCGGGAATGTATTTCACTCGACTACCGGTTCATCCGGGAATGTATTTCACTCGACTACCGGTTCATCCGGGAATGTATTTCACTCGACTCTGGGTTCATCCGAATGTATTTCACTCGACTACGGTTCATCCGAATGTATTTCACTCAGCTACCGATTCATCCGGGAATGTATTTCACTCGACTAGGTTCATCCAGAATGTATTTCACTCGACTAGGTTCATGGGATGAGCAGGAAATGTATCCAGCGTTTCTATCTGGGTCCATGAGATGGGCGAGACATGTTATACGTATCACATGATTTGTACCTAGGCTGGCGGTGAGGAAGAAGTTCCACAGGCGTGAGGATGACTTTGAGGCGTGAGTCACGACTTGACATAATCGCTTTTATGTTGTGAGCGTAGTTTGGTTATCATACATGTCTCTGCTTTATATAGACTATTATGATTTCATTTACGTATTTTTACGGTTTCACATACTTGGTACTTGTTGTCTTGACCTCCTTGGGGTTGCGTTCATCTGCAGTAGAAGTACCATTTGTCGATCCGCGTTTAGGATCTCATTTCAGCGTCTTGGGAAGCTCAGTCCGCCGGAGGCTTATCTTTGGTATGTTACCACAGTGCAGTAGGTCCTTGTACATTCAGGGGTATGGCGGGGCCACTGTCCGTCATAGTTGTTGTATAAATCTTAGAGTGCATGCCTTTGTTGTGGGCAGGGTTGTAAGGATTGTAACTGTTCAAATGTTTATATATATATATATGTTGAAAGGCAACCGTTTTGGTTGGCCTATTTTCTTTCATCTTAATCCATGTCTATTTACATGTTTAAGTTTTATTTCCGCTGGTTTTCTCTGATGTTGTATCACTAGGGTGCCCGGGGTAAGGCACCAGTCACGGGCCCGGGTTCGGGTCGTGACATTTTATATACCCAACTAGTAGCAAGACTTGGCATTTAACACTTAGAAAAATTTAGAGTTCATCTTGTGCACTAAAGAGACCTCTCGGGTTTGGCTAAGCTCTCACTAGAAATTTTTGTAGTTTTGATCCATTAGCCACAAGACTTTAACCCAAGGTTCCTAAGAGTGTTGTAAGGTTATCTCAATAGAAAGATTTCAGAAAAACGACGTTTTCGTATTAGTCGCAAGGCGGAAACTAAAGGAGTTCTTCAACTTTGAAGTTGGAACTTGAAGATGGGTTCTTCATAGGCCTCTAAGGAGTGCTTGGAGTGGATTGGAACTTAAGGAAAGGAGCTAAGAATTGCTAAGGCGCGACTTTGAATCTCGGAAATTTTAAGGGCTTATAAAGGTATAATCTTGTCGTTTTAGTAATTAAGATTACTTGTTGTTGTAGCTATGGATATTATCAAGCATGAGTTATATAGTATGAAGTTTGATAAGTTTATTGGCTATTGGAACCCTAATCCGAAAACTAGCATGTTAGCCTTAAGACTACAATTCAAGTTGATTATTCGTTTAAGTTGTCGCATGTTATGTAAGAAGGAAATTGTAGTTGTTGAAATGGTTTATAACTATATAACATGTTATACCTTAGAACTTGGATTTGGAAAAGGATTGGAAAAGACTTGGTGTTGTTGGTTAAATGTTGGCCGAAAATGGCTAGAATATGGAACTACTTCGTATTAATTGTGGGGCGGAATTTTACACGTATTGTAAGGCGTGTAATCCCCTTTGTTTGGTTGTTGTTTGGAGCCTTAAATGTGGCGTGTTGGTTATTGTATTCGGCCTTGAAAAAGGTGGCAAAGTGAGTAGAAACAAAGGAAGTGCTGCCCGATTTTCCGTAGAATTAGAGACCGTATACTTAGTATTATTCTACGTTAGAGACTAGAAGTTGATAGTCTTGTTGTGACCATTATAGGTTGCTACTTCTACGTACGGCGTATTCGGCTTAGCTTGTGGATATTAGCCGAAAAGGTATGTGAACTATCTCCTCTTCTAGCATGATTCCTTAAGATAAAGAAAGTAAGTTCTACTCCTTAAATGATTCATTTCTTGGTTGTACTTGGATTGCCTAATATAGAATTTGTTCTATGAACTTTCTTGATTGTACTTTGATGTGTAAATTGTAAGTTGTATAATCCATTGCCTTAGTGAAGTTGGATTCTTAAAAGTGGAAGTATTTTACTTAAAGTACATAGAGTCTTGAAAAGGAAGTTGTTTCCAAACCTTTTGGCTAGTGCCTTAGTTACAAAACCTAAAGGTCATTATAATGACTTTAGGGGAGCCAAAGGAGTGATTTACTTAATTGTTTTAAGAGAGGAGAAATGACATGATTTAAGAGAAGTAACTTGTTTTAAAGGTGTGATTTACTTGATGTTTAAAAGTAGAAGAAACTTGTTTTCTAAATATTAAGAGACTTGAAGTATTTTGAAAGTTAAGAACTTGATTTGTAAGTATGTGATACTTGGTTTTAAAAGTATAAGTCTCTTGGTTATAAAAGGAATGAAATTGTCTAAAAACCATAAAGGGTTATAACGGCTTTATGGGAAGTTGGTTATAACGGCTTTATGGAAGGTTTAGAAAGTTGTCTATTTTGATTAATGGGCATAAGTTGCCTTGATTGTGAAAATTTGAAGTTACTTGATTTCAAGCTTTGAAATGAATTTTCTAAGAGTGTAGTAACTTACTTTGAAAAATAGACACACCTTGATACTACGGGTGTTAGTATCTTGGGATTTTACATAAAAAGGAGTATTTTGAAAAGAATGTACGTACGTAGTACTTTGGCTTGTCAAATGAGAATTATTCTATTTGTGCCTTGATAAGTACTTTGGCTGGTTAATTGAGAATTATTCTAAAGTGTGCCTTGATAAGTACTTTGGCTTGATTAATTGAGAATTATTCTAAAGTGTGCCTTGATAAGTATTTTGGCTTGATTAATTGAGAATTATTCTAAGTGTGCCTTGATAAGTACTTTGGCTTGATTAATTGAGAATTATTCTAAGTGTGCCTTGCTAAGTACTTTGGCTTGTTTAATTAAGAATTGCCTATATGTGCTGGTGATAGCCTTTGAGTGCAAGTATTATGTTTTATTACGTTGTCGCGACTCTCGGTTGGAGGGTCGGCGGTCTTGTTGTAAGTACTTGGATGTACCGACAGTGATGTGGGATTCCACGGGTATGCTTCCGTTATTTGTAGTACTTGGGTTAAATTCCCGGATTTTTATAAAAGACCTGGTAGTGCTTATGTGTTGTTTGACGATCGGTCGAGATAGGGTAAGAGTATAAGTGAGGGGTAAACCCCCAAGACATTATACCCCCTGCTTGTTTTGTTTGATGGTCAGTCTAGATAGGGTAAGAGTATAAGTGAGGGGTAAACCTCCAAGACGCTATACCACCTTCTCCAGGGTAAGAGTATAAATGAGGGGTAAACCCCCAAGACATTATACCCCCTGCTTGTTTTGTTTGATGGTCGGTCGAGATAGGGTAAGAGTATAAGTGAGGGGTAAACCCCCAAGAGGCTATACCACCTTCTCCAGGGTAAGAGTATAAATGAGGGGTAAACCCCCAAGACATTATACCACTGCTTACCACCGCTCGTCTTCTACTTGGCATGATTTTTAGGACATAGGTGGGACTTGGTGTTCATGTATGCCTATTGGTGTGATATTATATCATGGATTGCCGGCAGTGAGGAAGGATTCCACGGGCATGATTGATATCATGGGAGTAAACCCATGGTTATATTTTAGAAATGACTTGAGGGCATGCGTCCCTGACTTGATATGACTGCTTATGTATTATGTACTGTAGGTTGGCTATCATACATGTCTCCTGCTTTGTTTAGACTGTTATGATTTCATTACAGTACTTCATTTCACATACTTGGTACATTCTTTGTCTTGACCTCCTTGAAGTGCGTTCATCTGCGCGAGTTTAGGTGCATGATTCGGTGATCGGCAGTGTAGGACCTGCTCGAGTTTTGGATAGCTCATACATTGAGAGTTTATCTTTTTGGTATAAGTTCTTTGATGCAGGCTTTTATGCGATTATGGGTACGGCGGGGCCTTGTCCCGTCATAGTTCAGTATAACTCTTAGAGGTCTGTATTCATATGTGGGATTGGACTCATGTACGGTATAGTGTCTTTTGTTTATGTATATATGGAAGCCTTGTCGGCTTTGCCCTTGCACGTGCGTGGTTTAAAAAAAAATGAGGTGTTATTTAATTTCCGCAGTTCACTTGTGTTGTTAAGGTAGAAGGGTGCCCAGGTAGGGCACCAGTCACGGGCCCGGGGTTCGGGGTGTGACAGAGTGGTATCAGAGCAGTCAGTCCTCGGAATGTCTACAGACCGTGTCTAGTAGAGTCTTGATTATCGGTGTGTTGCGCGCCACACCCATAAACAGGAGGCTACAGGACATTTAGGAGTTGGTTTCTATTCTTCTCACTCTGAGATCGTGCCCTAGAGCTGTGTTAGTAAGATAATTCCTCTCTGACGTATTCTGTTTTACAGTTATGCCTCCAAGGAGGGCAACAACTGCCCAGAAGGGCAAAGGAGTAGCAGGAGCTACTAGTCAGACTCAGAGAGTTGATAGGGCTTATGCCCAGGTATCTGGGATGTTGTTCGCGATCGGCGAGTTCTTCTGCGCGAGTTTTGAGGCTGGCACGAGCCTCGGTTTCTCGATTAAGAAGACTTTAGGGTCGAAGGAAGCCATTATGTTATTGACCAAGATAGCGATGCTCTGATTTCATCGTGAGGAAGTTATTCGGCGATGCGATCGGTGTATAGGGGTAGAGGGCGGCGGAAATCTGCGTAAGAGGGCTAGACCGGTTGGTTATTCCAGTGAGTTTTTGGACGAGCTGCCTCAGCAGCGAGTGTGATATTCGTCCCAGCCTACCCAGTACATACCCCCGCAGCTCACAGGTGGGATATTGGACCCCACAAGGTATTTAGGAGCCGGTCCAAACTCCAGGGGTCGAGGTTCTCAGAGAAGCAGAAGATTTTCTCAGTCGAGGCCACTTTTCCTCAGTGTTTGTGATGTAGTAAGCGTCATTTGGGGAAATGTCGTTATGGCACAGGTCTTTGTTTTTTTATTGTGGCAGTCCGGGCCATATACTGAGGGTATGTCCTTTTAGAAGAGGCACCGGTGAGGTGGCTCGACTATGAGCGGTAGTTGGTTCCCTTTCCTCCATGTTGTCGTCCCCGGACGGTGTTGGATGTCGGCCGGTCGTGGTAGAGTCGAGTGGAGTTTATAGTTCTGGCGGTCCTTGAACCGCATAGATGGCGTGACTCTTTGGGCGGGATCGGAGGCGACATCGCGCGAGGTTACATGTATATTTCGATTCTTTTGAATCATACGTGCGTTGATAGATTCAGATTTTACCTAGCGTATATGATTTCCCTTACCGCTAGAGTTGTAAAGTGATAGTACCCAGGTAGGGATACCTTGATTAGTAAGTGAGAAGTTAAGAATGTTGACAAAATGGTAAGTGTTGAGACTATAGTTGTGTAGAGCTCACAAGTAGTAATTGCCCATGTGATGTAAGGCAGTAGGGAAGAATGTGCGAGAGGAATACTTTGGCTTATGTGACAAACCTCTAGTGTATAGGGGATAGGGTGAGAAGTACCTTGAGATAAGAGAGAGATTTATTTCAGACTAAGAATGAGAAGTTAAGTGTGACGATGAGTCGGGTTATGGACTCATTTTGGGTCAGCCGGTAGTGTGGAATGGGGTGATGTCAGTTAGAAATGGTCCCGCTATGTGATAGGGTCACGAGGGTGCTAGGCTCAAGTCTAGTTGATCGTTGTACGAGTTCGTGGATGCGTTCCACCGGAACTAGGTCGTAAGGACCGAGAAGAGCCTTAACGGGAATGTAAGTAACTATCTGGCCAAGTGTGGATAGTAACTCGAGTTGGAGAAGAGAAACAAAATTTGAGATTTTGTACGTGTACTAGATGAGTTTGAAAGTACGAGAAAGTATGACAAGTAAGGAAAGAAAGGAACCTCTAAGGATCCCGTGTTTGGGAAGACAGTAACCTTCGAGTTTTGTGAGAAGGGACCATGGACGGAAGGTCCATTATTATGTTCACGTATGTTGTGGTGGCCATGTGTGGCATCGTTGGCCTTGTGCATGTATTGACTGTTAGGCATAGTATAGAGTTTATGCCGGAGTTTGTATAGCTTGACAATCGACTAAGAACATTCGGGGATGAATGTTTCTAAGGGGGGGAGAATGTTACACCCCGTAAGTCCAGGACATGTATAGGAGAATGTACGTAAGGAATCAAGACTTAGAAATTGGTGCGAAAGGAAGAATTGTTTTTCCGACGGAAAATCTTCCGAACGTCGGTAAGGAAAAATGTTCGTTGTTGAGGATTGGATTCTCAAAAGGCATTATTTGAAGAGTATGGAACTCTTAACCTTATGGAAATTTATTTTTACGGATTTGGTCACGTGGGGCCCACCCGAGGAATTTTACGTTTTGTGGGGCCCACGAGGGTTACGGAATTTTATGGACGAATGAGAGGGCGACACGTGGAACCCCCACATATGGTCTTGGACGAATTGGTGTGAGGGTAAAATGTTCATTGACCACCTTGGAAGATTAGTCTTGCTAGCATGACATTGTTGACTTGTCAACTTGTCCACATGGGCTTCATCCTAGTGAAACCCATCCAAGCCTCACAATTGTTGCAATCTAGACCCTCCAATTTGTTTTATATACCCAACTAGTAGCAAGACTTGGCATTTAACACTTAGAAAAATTTAGAGTTCATCTTGTGCACTAAAGAGACCTCTCGGGTTTGGCTAAGCTCTCACTAGAAATTTTTGTAGTTTTGATCCATTAGCCACAAGACTTTAACCCAAGGTTCCTAAGAGTGTTGTAAGGTTATCTCAATAGAAATATTTCGGAAAAACGGCGTTTTCGTATTAGTCGCAAGGCGGAAACTAAAGGAGTTCTTCAACTTTGAAGTTGGAACTTGAAGATGGGTTCTTCATAGGCCTCTAAGGAGTGCTTGGAGCGGATTGGAACTTAAGGAAAGGAGCTAAGAATTGCTAAGGCGCGACTTTGAATCTCGGAAATTTTAAGGGCTTATAAAGGTATAATCTTGTCGTTTTAGTAATTAAGATTACTTGTTGTTGTAGTTATGGATATTAGCAAGCATGAGTTATATAGTATGAAGTTTGATAAGTTTATTGGCTATTGGAACCCTAATCCGAAAACTAGCATGTTAGCCTTAAGACTACAATTCAAGTTGATTATTCGTTTAAGTTGTCGCATGTTGTGTAAGAAGGAAATTGTAGTTGTTGAAGTGGTTTATAACTATATAACATGTTAGACCTTAGAACTTGGATTTGGAAAAGGATTGGAAAAGACTTGGTGTTGTTGGTTAAATGTTGGCCGAAAATGGCTAGAATATGGAACTACTTCGTATTAATTGTGGGGCGGAATTTTACACGTATTGTAAGGTGTGTAATCCCCTTTGTTTGGTTGTTGTTTGGAGCCTTAAATGTGGTGTGTTGGTTATTGTATTCGGCCTTGAAAAAGGTGGCAAAGTGAGTAGAAACAAAGGAAGTCTTTGCCGATTTTCCGTAGAATTAGAGACCGTATACTTAGTATTATTCTACGTTAGAGACTAGAAGTTGATAGTCTTGTTGTGACCATTATAGGTTGCCACTTCTACGTACGGCGTATTCGGCTTAGCTTGTGGATATTAGCCGAAAAGGTATGTGAACTATCTCCTCTTCTAGCATGATTCCTTAAGATAAAGAAAGTAAGTTCTACTCCTTAAATGATTCATTCCTTGGTTGTACTTGGATTGCCTAATATAGAATTTGTTCTATGAACTTCCTTGATTGTACTTTGATGTGTAAATTGTAAGTTGTATAATCCATTGCCTTAGTGAAGTTGGATTCTTAAAAGTGGAAGTATTTTACTTAAAGTACATAGAGTCTTGAAAAGGAAGTGGTTTCCAAACCTTTTGGCTAGTGCCTTAGTTCCAAAACCTAAAGGTCATTATAATGACTTTAGGGGAGTCAAAGGAGTGATTTACTTAATTGTTTTAAGAGAGGAGAAATGACATGATTTAAGAGAAGTAACTTGTTTTAAAGGTGTGAGTTACTTGAGGTTTAAAAGTAGAAGAAACTTGTTTTCTAAATATTAAGAGACTTGAAGTATTTTGAAAGTTAAGAACTTGATTTGTAAGTATGTGATACTTGGTTTTAAAAGTATAAGTCTCTTGGTTATAAAAAGAATGAAATTGTCTAAAAACCATAAAGGGTTATAACGGCTTTATGGGAAGTTGGTTATAACGGCTTTATGGAAGGTTTAGAAAGTTGTCTATTTTGATTAATGGGCATAAGTTGCCTTGATTGTGAAAATTTGAAGTTACTTGATTTCAAGCTTTGAAATGAGTTTTCTAAGAGTGTAGTAACTTACTTTGAAAAATAGACACACCTTGATACTACGGGTGTTAGTATCTTGGGATTTTACATAAAAATGAGTCTTTTGAAAAGAATGCGTCACGTAGTACTTTGGCTTGTTAAATGAGAATTATTCTATTTGTGCCTTGATAAGTACTTTGGCTGGTTAATTGAGAATTATTCTAAAGTGTGCCTTGATAAGTACTTTGGCTTGATTAATTGAGAATTATTCTAAAGTGTGCCTTGATAAGTACTTTGGCTTGATTAATTGAGAATTATTTTAAGTGTGCCTTGATAAGTACTTTGGCTTGATTAATTGAGAATTATTCTAAGTGTGCCTTGCTAAGTACTTTGGCTTGTTTAATTAAGAATTGCCTATATTTGCTGGTGATAGCCTTTGCGAGCAAGTATTATGTTTTATTACGTTGTCGCGACTCTCGGTTGGAGGGCCGGCGGTCTTGTTGTAAGTACTTGGACGTACCAACAGTGATGTGGGATTCCACGGGTATGCTTCCGTTATTTGTAGTACTTGGGTTAAATTCCCGGATTTTTATAAAAGACCTGGTAGTGCTTATGTGTTGTTTGACGGTCGGTCGAGATACGGTAAGAGTATAAGTGAGGGGTAAACCCCTAAGACATTATACCCCCTGCTTGTTTTGTTTGATGGTCAGTCGAGATAGGGTAAGAGTATAAGTGAGGGGTAAACCCCAAGACTATACCATTCTCCGAGGTAGAGTATAAATGAGGGGTAAACCCCCAAGACATTATACCCCCTGCTTATTTTGTTTGATGGTCGGTCGAGATAGGGTAAGAGTATAAATGAGGGGTAAACCCCCAAGACGCTATACCACCTTCTCCAGGGTAAGAGTATAAATGAGGGGTAAACCCCCAAGACATTATACCCTAACTTTACCACCTGCTCGTCTTCCTACTTGGCCCGTACAGTTTTTAGGACATAGGTGGGACTTGGTGTTCATGTATGCCTATTGGTGTGATATTATATCATGGATTGCCGGCAGTGAGGAAGGATTCCACGGGCATGATTGATATCATGGCGTAGACCGTGTTTATATTTTAGAAATGACTTGAGGCACGCGTCACGACTTGATATGATCGCTTATGTATTATATCGTAGGTTGGCTATCATACATGTCTCTGCTTTGTTTAGATTGTTATGATTTCATTCTGATGCTGCATTTCACATACTTGGTACATTCTTCGTCTTGACCTCCTTGAAGTGCGTTCATCTGCTGAGTTTAGGTCTTGATTCGGTGATCGGCAGTGTAGGACCACCTTTCATAGTTTTGGATAGCTCCTTACATTGGAGTTTATCTTTTTGGTATAAGTTCTTTCGATGTGAGGCTTTATGCGATTATGGATGCGGCGGGGCCTTGTCCGTCATAGTTCAGTATAACTCTTAGAGGTCTGTATTCATATGTGGGATTGGACTCATGCACGGTGTAGTGTCTTTTGTTTATGTATATATGGCAGCCTTGTCGGCTTTGCCCTTGCACGTGCGTAATTTAAAAAAAATGAGGTGTTATTTAATTTCCGTAGTTCACTTGTGTTGTTAAGGTAGAAGGGTGCCCAGGTAGGGCACGATCCACTGGCTTGAGGTTCGGGAGTGAGTGGTATCGAGCGATCGGTCCTCGGAATGTCTGACCGTGTCTAGTAGAGTCTTGATTATCGGTGTGTTGCGCGCCACACCCATAAGCGAGAGGCTACGGGACATTTAGGAGTTGGTTTCTATTCTTCTCACTCTGAGATCGTGCCCTGAAGCGTGTTAGTAAGATAATTCCTCTCGGCGTATTACATTTCTGATTATGCCTCGAGGGCAACAGCTGCCCATAAGGGCAAAAGAGTAGAAGGAGCTACTAGTCAGACTCATAGAGTTGATAGGGCTTATGCTGTTATACCCCGTATTTCCCGAGTATGTACGTAAGGACGTACGTAGAAAATTTGAACTTGAGAATTAGGCTTGGCCGAAATTTATTTGTTCACAACACCCGGTTAGAGTCGTTTTTAGTGAAAGCGTTTTCTGACTTTCGTAGGGAATTTCCGGCTATGTCTTTTTAATTTTGCGGATTTTTAGAGACACGAAACATTTTGGACCAACAAGAGGCGACACTTGTCACCTCTCATTGGGACACCTTGGCGATAAAGGGGTTGGCGAATGGCCGTTGGTTAGTCGAGGGTTGGTAGGATATTTTGGTGGTAGATGGATAAGGTGCACTTGGCAAGATCTTGGCCTACACTTGCTATGCACTTGGCTAGATCTTGGCCATTGGTTGGCCTTCACTTGACCTATAAATACCCACTTTGAAGACTAATTCATCCACAAAATTGCCTAAGTCTTGAAAGCTTCTTCCTTCCCCAGTGTAGTGTCTTGGCGAGAGCCTCTCTCCCCTTGGCCGAGTCCCCCACAGTGGGGTAGTAGAGTAGACACCCCCTCCAGGGTGCTAGCGTGGGTACCCCACTGCCTAGTTGTTTCGTATAATACCCCTCTTGGTAGAAATACTCTCAAAAGTATTGTTATAATGCCCAAATTACCTTAGTAGTATACCTTGTAGTATTCTAAGGTTATACTTATCTGAAAAGCCAGAAATACTATTATACTTCCCTTGATCCACAAAACCGAAACCACAAGGAAAATCTCCATAGTTAGTTGGAGTATTAAGTAGAAGTTGGTTAGAACTTCTAAGGGTTGTTTGGAGCGGGTCGGAGCGCGGAGTAGGAGCTAAACCTTGCTCGGGATCGACATTTAAACTCGGATAATTATGGGCTTATCGAGGTAAATATCTTGTCCCCTATTGTAATTGGAAATTACATGTTGTTAGATTATATAGTTGAAGTATACTATATATAGTCTTGAACGTTGTTATCGGCAATGTCTTTTGACTTAAGCTGAATAATAAGAAACCTTTTGAAAGAAAATCTTTTGTATTTACATAGGGTGTATTCTGATGAGACTTGTGTAGCTTTTACGTGAGGTAGAATTGTGCGTCCGGATTAAGCGTATAACCCCAGTTGGCTTGGTAGCGGCCGATAGAGGAGGAGATTTCTGTTGTTGCGGGAGAGTCTTTGCGAATTTTACGTAGAATGTTCTACGAATGGATCTAAAAGTTAATAAAGCGCCTTGTGGCCTTATAGGTTGAAGTACTACGTGTGGCGCGATCTACTTGGCTTAAAGGAGTAGCGACGGTTGGAAGTACTTGAGCGTTTGCTATTAGTCGATAATCGTCGCGAGGTATGTGAACCTCTTCCTATCTCTTCTAGCATGATATGTGTGAACTATGTAGTACGGTAGACGTACATGTGCTAAATGT
Source organism: Przewalskia tangutica (assembly GCA_029844215.1). Lineage (NCBI taxonomy): Eukaryota > Viridiplantae > Streptophyta > Magnoliopsida > Solanales > Solanaceae > Przewalskia > Przewalskia tangutica. The sequence continues at coordinate 77,509,988 of CM056727.1, forward strand.
ATTTGATTGGTTTAAAACATAAAGTGTTATAACGGCTTTATGGGACGTTGGTTATAACAGCTTTATGTTGGTAAGAAAATACTTGTGGTTTTTAAAAGGTAACTGATTTGAACTATAACTGGCGTGTTATGTGTTAATAAAGAACTTGAAGTATTTCAAAAGATTTTTGAATCATTTCGAAAGAAGAAGTAATACTTGATTTGTTTTGAAAACTTAAGAGTTATACTAGCTTTATGGAAAGTTAGGTATAACGTCTTAAGAATGTTTTACTGATTTTGGAAATCAGAATGTGTATCGACAAACCACTGCAGCGTTTATAAGAGGAAATGTTTTTAATAATTAAGTATTATTAAAACCAGTAGAAACTTCCATCTGCATAGAAGCTAAGATGAGACAAAATGATATTTCCTAGATCATGGCTGTTGTAATAAGATTGTTATAAACAAGAATATCCTACTCACATATAAGACTTATGTTTCTCAGATAGTTTAAAGGAGAATTATATTCTTAAATGAATAAGACTATGAACTACGGAACCTTTCTAAAAAAGGCAAACTTGAACATTGGAAACTAGGCAAACTTGAACATTGGAAATTAGGCAAACTTGAACATTGGAAAAGAATGTTGCTACTTGATTTTACAAAGAGAAGTAATTGATTTACTTTAAAAAGATAATCACTCTATTTTCATATACTACAGGTATTGTGTGGTTTTTGTGAAATGCATTATCTTTTAAAGATTTAATGTATGAAGTACTTTGGGGATAGGTATCCGAACTTGTTAGTAGAAAGTACCTTGTGTGAATAACTTGATTGTATTGGTTTGTGATAGCCTTGTAATACTTTCTTGTTGATTTGATAAGTAAGCATGTTAGGATGCTACGTGTGTTAGTATCTTGTGATTATTGTGTAAGGGGTCACTCTTGTTGTGCTTACGTTGTCAAGCGTTAAGCGGATTATCTTGTTATTGTATCACATACCCCCGACTTATTATACAGGGCTTGCCACCCTTGATGCGGGTCTCTACGGCTATGCAGATCCTTGTGACTATGCTGAGTGCGGTAGCTTCAGGATTTATCATTCCGGGTGTTTAGCCTGATGCGGGGGATTCCCTATGCGGTCTGTTGAGACTATGCGGTCTTTTGAGACTATGCGGGCTGCGAGAGCCTAGGCGGATACAGGGTTAGTGCGCCGATGCGGGGTATACCTCGGTGATGCAGGACCATGATTCGAGAATACCTCATGCGGGTGCTGGGTGACCTATGCGGGCTGCGAGAGTTCGAGGATAGACGCAAGCATTGATATTGCGGGCGAGTGGCGGCCGATCGTGTAGTGCGGTGCAGAAAGACCTCGGGATACGGTTTGTGGTATTTTTGATGCGTGGGTCTTAGTAGTCGGCTATGCCTTCGTACTTGCCGTCACGGTTTTATTGTGATGACTTTGAGGCGTGAGTCACGACTTGACATATGCTTATTTATTGTGAGCTGTAGTTTGGTTATCATACATGTCTCTGCTTTATATAGACTACTATGATTTCATTCTGATGATTTATTTTGATTTCACATACTTGGTACTGTTATCGACCTCGCTTGAAGTGCGTTCATCTGCGAGTAAAGGTACACGATCGTTGATCCTCGCTCTTAGGGTCCTGATTCAGCGTTTGGGAAAGCTCCGTTTCTCGGAGGCTTATCTTGGTATAGTCCACTGCGTTGTAGGTATTTACATTCGAGGTATGGCGGGAACTGTCCGCCCATTGTTGTCGTATCATTTCTTAAGTGCAGAAATCTTGTTGTGGCGGGGTTGTAAAAGGATTAAATTGTTCATTTGTAGGAGTTGTTATTTATATATATGCGAAAGGCAAGTTTTCCTCGATTCTTGTTTTGTACTTCATTTGTTTCATGTATGTGTTTTATGTTCATTGATTACTCGATGTTGTATCACTAGGGTGCGGGGTAAGGCACGATCCACGGCCCAGTTCGGGTCGTGACATATGCCTAGGGTATCTGGGATGTTATTCATGATCGGCGAGTTCTTCTGCGCCAGGTTTTGAGGCCCCAGCACCAGAGCCTCCAGTTTCTCAGTTAAGAGAAAACTTTAGGGTCAAGAAGGAAGCCATTATGTTATTGACCAAGATAGCGATTACTCTGATTTCATCGGAGGAAGTTATTCGGCGATCTGATCAGTGTATAGGGGTAGAGGCGGCGGAAATCTGCGTAAGAGGCTAGACCGGTTGGTTATTCGGTGAGTTTTGAGCAGTCGCCTCGGCGGCGAGTGAGATATTAAATCGACCTACCCGGTACATACCCCTGATCCACGGGTAGGATATTGGACCCCACAAGGTATTTAGGAGCGGTCCAAACTCCGGTCGAGGTTACCGGAGAAGCGAGAGGATTTTCTCGATCGAGGCCACTTTTCCTCGATGTTTGCGATGTAGTAAGCGTCATTTGGGGAAATGTCGTTATGGAGCAGTCTTTGTTTTTATTGTGGCCGTCCGCCATATCGAGTATGTCCTTTTAGAAGAGGCAGGTGAGGTGGCTCGACTATGAGCGGTAGTTGGTTCCACTTTCCTCGCGGTTGTCGTCCCCGGAGACGGGTGTTGGATGTCGGTAGGTCGTGGTAGAGGTCAGGGTGGAGTTTATAGTTCTGGTGGTCCTTCGAACCGCATAGATGACGTGACTACTGGGCAGGATCAGGAGGCGACATCGCCGCGGGGTTCTGGTATATTCGATTCTTTTGAATCATACGTGCGTTGATAGATTCAGATTTTACCCTAGCGTATATGATTTCCCTTTACTGCTAGAGTTGTAAAGTGATAGTACCCCAGAGGTAGGGATACCTTGATTAGTAAGTGAGAAGTTAATAATGTTGACAAAAATGGTAAGTGAACTGAGACTATAGTTGTGTAGAGATCACAAGTAGTAATTGCCCCATAACAATGTAAGACCGATAGGGAAGAATGTGCAGAGGGAATACTTTGGCTTATGTGACAAACCTCTAGTGTATAGGGGATAGGGTGAGAAGTACCTTGAGATAAGAGAGAGATTTATTTCAGACTAAGAATGAGAAGTTAAGTGTGACGATGATTCGGGTTATGGACTCATTTCGGGTCATCCGGTAGTGTGGAATGGGGTGATGTCAGTTAGAAATGGTCCCGCTATGTGATAGGGTCACGAGGGTGCTAGGCTCAAGTCTAGTTGATCGTTGTACGAGTTCGTGGATGCGTTCCACCGGAACTAGGTCGTAAGGACCGAGAAGAGCCTTAACGGGAATGTAAGTAACTATATGGCCAAGTTTGGATAGTAACTCCAAGGATTGGAGAAGAGAAACAAAATTTGAGATTTTGTACTGCTTAGATGAGTTTGAAAGTACGAGAAAGTATGACAAGTAAGGAAAGAAAGGAACCTCTAAGGATCCCGTGTTTGGGAAGACAGTAACCTTCGAGTTTTGTGAGAAGGGACCATGGACGGAAGGTCCATTATTATGTTCATGTATGTTGTGGTGGCCATGTGTGGCATCGTTGGCCTTGTGCATGTATTGACTGTTAGGCATAGTATAGAGTTTATGCCGGAGTTTGTATAGCTTAACAACGACTAAGAACATTCGGGACGAATGTTTCTAAGGGAGAATGTTACACCCCTAAGTCCAGACATGTATAAGAGAATATGCGTAAGGAATCAAGACTTAGAAATTGGTGCGAAAGGAAGAATTGTTTTTCCGACGGAAAATCTTAGAACCGGTAAGGAAAAATGTTCGTTGTTGAGGATTGGATTCTCAAAGGCATTATTTGAAGAGTATGGAACTCTTAACCTTATGGAAATTTATTTTTACGGATTTGGTCACGTGGGGCCCACCCGAGGAATTTTACGTTTTGTGGGGCCACGAGGGTTACGGAATTTTATGGACGAATGAGAGGCGACACGTGGAACTGACATATGGTCTTGGACGAATTGGTGTGAGGGTAAAATGGTCATTGACCACCTTGGAAGATTAGTCTTGCTAGCATGACATTGTTGACTTGTCAACTTGTCCACATGGGCTTCATCCTAGTGAAACCCATCCAAGCCTCACAATTGTTGCAATCTAGACCCTCCAATGTGTTTTATATACCCAACTAGTAGCAAGACTTGGCATTTAACACTTAGAAAAATTTAGAGTTCATCTTGTGCACTAAAGAGACCTCTCGGGTTTGGCTAAGCTCTCACTAGAAATTTTTGTAGTTTTGATCCATTAGCCACAAGACATTAACCCAAGGTTCCTAAGAGTGTTGTAAGGTTATATCAATAGAAAGATTTCGGAAAAACGGCGTTTTCATATTAGTCGCAAGGCGGAAACTAAAGGATTTCTTCAACTTTGAAGTTGGAACTTGAAGATGGGTTCTTCATAGGCCTCTAAGGAGTGCTTGGAGCGGATTGGAACTTAAGGAAAGGAGCTAAGAATTGCTAAGGCGCGACTTTGATTCTCGGAAATTTTAAGGGCTTATAAAGGTATAATCTTGTCGTTTTAGTAATTAAGATTACTTGTGGTTGTAGCTATGGATATTAGCAAGCATGAGTTATATAGTATGAAGTTTGATAAGTTTATTGGCTATTGGAACCCTAATCCGAAAACTAGCATGTTAGCCTTAAGACTACAATTCAAGTTGATTATTCGTTTAAGTTGTCGCATGTTGTGTAAGAAGGAAATTGTAGTTGTTGAAGTGGTTTATAACTATATAACATGTTAGACCTTAGAACTTGGATTTGGAAAAGGATTGGAAAAGACTTGGTGTTATTGGTTAAATGTTGGCCGAAAATGGCTAGAATATGGAACTACTTCGTATTAATTGTGGGGCGGAATTTTACACGTATTGTAAGGCGTGTGTCACGACCCAACCCCGGGCATGGCGGTGCCCTACACAGGCACCCTTTGGCATACATCGAGAGAATAGCGTGAACATACACAACGATAAAATACATAAACATAAAATAACAACAAAGTAGATAAGGCCACCTTAGTAACTAATACCATAGAAACGACATTTTGTTTTCTTTACAACCCAATCCACTGGGTGGCTCTGGACCTCTAAGAATAACATTCTGGCGGGACGGGGCCGCCATACCCACTGAATGTACAACAACCGACAATACCGGGATAAGCCTCCGAAATGAGGAGCTTCTCAGCGGTGAACAGTGATCCTAAGGCGAGGATCGTGACACGTACTACTGCGGCGTGAGCGACCGCGAAGAGGTCGATACAACATGTACCAAATATGTGGCCCGAAATCTTGTAATGAAATCATAAGTCTAATAATAAAGCGGAGACATGAATGATACTCGATTAACGATTACCGTGCCTTAATAACAATGAGAGTAAATAGGTGTATCTTTACAATATAAAGTAGGAAGCTCGCGATCAAAACAGGACCACTGCCCGCAGATATCATTAAGCAATCCTATTCACGGGACTATTTCACCCGCGTAGATCGCGTGGACCCGCATGAGGTATTCCTCGCATGGGACTATTTCACCGCGTAAGCCCTAACGGACTCGCGTGAGGTATTCCTCGCATAGGTTTGGACCGCCGCGTGGGACTATTTCACCCGCATAAGCCCTACGGACTCGCATGAGGTATTCCTCGCATCGTGGGTAGCAAATCCACGGAAATATGCAATGCCACAAACCCGGGGAATGACCCCGCAATTATTACTGAACTACTAGCACAAATCCGGCTATCACACATAACATAAGCAATACCGGCTTATCATACAATATATAAGCAAGTTAAGCAATCCCCTAACTTCTTATTATTCTGTTTCATATACACTCTCATTTTAGTTTACTTAAGGCACTAACATGTTCTTTATAAAAATCCGGGAATTTATGTCACGACCCGTTCCGGGGCCCGTGACTGGTGTCTTACCCGGGCACCCAAGTAGTCATACATCAGAGAAATCAGCGGAAAATAAAACAACCACAATATGAAACAGTATAAATAAGACACAGTTTCTGGGAAAAAGTTGCCTTTCGGCATATATGTATATAAGTACCCCAAAAATGAACAGTTACATCCCAACCTTACAACAGGTCTACAGACCTCTAAGAGTTTAAAACAACAATGGCGGGACAGGGCCCCGCCATACCCCTGAATACAAATATCTACAACGACGAGGACCGTACCAAAATGCTAAGCCTCGGAGAAGCGGAGCTTTTAAACGTGAAAGCGGTGATCCTAAGCGAGGATCAACGGTAGGAGTACCTTTACTGCGGCATGAGCGCGGCCAGAAAGTCGATCTGGGTACCAAGTATGTGGCGAAAATACGTAAATGAAATCATAGTAGTCTATATAAAGCGGGACATGTATGATAACCAAAACTACGATTCTGATAAATAAACGATCGTGTCAAGTCGAGGACTCACGCCTCAAAGTCATCATAAAACCGTGCGGGGTAAATGCGAGGCATAGCCGACTACTAAAAACCCCGATACAACAAGGGCGTAAAGCGTATCATGAGATCTGTCTGGCCGTCACATGATCAAAGGCCGCCACTCGCGCGATATCTAATGTGCGCGTCTAGCCACGAACTTTCCGTAGCTCGCACGGGCCACTCGATGGCCCGCGTGAGGTATTCCGCATCGGTAGCTACTCCCGGCGTCTGGACTCGCGTCGCGTAGCCTGAGGACGCGTGACCACAAGGGCGCGTACTAACACGGAACTCCGTAGCTCGCGCAGGCCATCTGGACTGCATAAGGTATTCTCGAATCATAGGTCACTAGACCCGCCTGAGTCTACCCCGCATCGGAGGGCAGCTTAACCCCCGGAGTCATGAGTGATATGATATCATCATAACCGCTTATCGTTTAAACAACCTAAGCACAACAAGGGAAAAACCCCTTTACACAAACATCACAAGATACTAATTCACGTAGCACCCTAACAAGCTTACTTATCAAGTCAACAAGAAAGTATTACAAGACTATCACAAATCAATACAATCAAGTTATTCACACAAGGTACTTTCTACATTATGATAACAAGTTCGGGTTTTTAGCCCCAAAGTACTTCATGTATTTCTCTTTTAAAAGATCCGTTTCTTTCACAAAAGTCATACAATACCCGTAGTATAAAAATAGAGTAATTTCCTTTTGAAGTAAATCAAAAACACTTCTCTTTGTAAAATCAAGTAACAACATTCTTTTCCTAACGTTCAAGTTTGCCTAGTTTCAATTACTCAAGTTTCTCATTTGAAAGGTTAGTAGTTCATAGTTTTAATCCTTTAAAACAATTTGAGAAACATATACCCTATGTGTGAGTAGGTTATTATTGTTCATAACAATCTGATTACAGCAGCCGTGATCTAGGAAATGTAATATCATTTTGTCTCATCTTAGCTCTATGCGGATGGAAGTTTCTCTTGGTTTTAATAATACTTTATTAGTCACAATATTTCCCTTTATTAGCGCCTTTGTGGTTTGTTCGACATTTATTACGATCGGTAAAACATCATTCCTTTTGAAAATCAAAATACTATTTACTCACGAATGAGGTTTCACACTTTTAACAAAATTCATATTAGTATAATAAGCCAAGTCTCTTATTTCCTTAAAACATTAAATCATTCTTTTATCACTCTTGTCGTTATACCTAACTTCCCATAAAGTTAGTATAACTCTTAAGCTTTTAAAACCAAGTGTTACTCTTCTTTCAAAAGGTTTCTTAATTCTTTTGAACTTCTTGATTCTTTTTATTGGGCTTAAGTCGAAGACATTGTCGTAATTATTATTCGGGCTTAAGTCAGAAGACATTGCCGTAATTATTATTGGGCTTAAGTCAGAAGACATTGCCGTAATTATTATTCGGTTAACACGTCGTCTACCGTACTATATACATATTCTTTAAAATATCATTCTCAAGAGGATATGAAGAATCACATACCTTCTCGGCGAAATCCACGCGAGTTGAATATGTCGTGCGCAGAGAATGGACTATATGATCAAATCGTCTATCAACGTCTAGACTGTACTGTACAAAGCTCTAAGCAGAGGGTTCGTTATTCTATGGACATTTGGGCAGCACTTCCCTACCCGGTGAGCTACTCAAGTCTACTGTGAAAACAGTCCTATGTAAGTACAGTTCTATTATTCTTCTTTTAAACCCTTCTACTGTGATATGATTCAATTCTATTCTTTAATATCCTTCTAAGTATTTATACTTATTCCTACACTTCTACAGTATGTATTCTCTAATTACAAAAGAGGGTTAGGATTATTTACCTCGATAAGCCCAATAATATCCTAGATAAAAGTCGCGCCTGAGCAAGGTTTAGCTCCTAAGTTGTGCGCTCCGGTAGCTCCAAGAAAACCTTAGAAGTTCTTCACAACTTCTACTAAGGACTAAGGGATTTGGGCTAGGGTATTTTGGGCATTATAACAATACTAGAAGGCAACTTTTTAACCAAGGGAGGGGGGTAGGTTTCGGCTAGGCTAGGGGGAGGGGGGTTTATCTCGGCTAGAGCTTCTCAAAGGGGAGGGTGTGTTTGGACGAAAACAGCAAGATGGAGAGGGAGGGATTTGAGAGTTAGAAAGATTGCTCAATTTAGGATGAAATAACTCTTCAACAGGGGTATTTATAGGTCGAGGATGGCCAACCAATGGCCAAGATGATGCCAAGTGCAAGGCAAGTGTAGGGTGAGGATTTAGGCAAGTGTCCTTGGCCAACTTGCACACAAAATATCCTACCAACTCCAGACAAAATAAGCCAACCCATCATTTTATCACGTGTGACATCCATCAATGAGAGGGTGACAAGTGTCGCCCTCTCGTTGGTCCAACGTGTTGCGTCTCTCGGAAAAATCCGCAAAAATTAGAAATGACATAGCCGGAATTTATCCTACGCGAGTTGTGTAAAACGTTTCGTCGAAAAACGACTCTAATCGGGTGTTGTGCACAAAGTGAAATCGTCCAAGCCAACTAGGGGGGGGGGTGACACGTGTCGCCCTCCTACTCGTCCAAAATATTTCATCTTCCGAAAATATCCACAATGGCCAAAATCTCGAAAACAAAGTGGGCCCCACAAAACCGTAAATTTTCTCCCGTGGGCCCCACGTGACCATTTCCGAAAATAAAATTCCATAATTCTCTAATATTCCAAGAAGTCCGAATACCAAATCTGGGAATCCAATTCCCATTAACGAACCTTTTTCCTTCACAAAAACCGGAAACTTTTCCGTGGAAAAATCACCTCGTTCTTCCTTTCCAATTTCAATGTCGTATTCTCGTACGTACGTCCTCGCATACATACCCTGAAACTACGGGGTATAACATTCTCCCCTCCTTAGAAACATTCGTCCCGAATGTTCCTTCTAGGTATCAAAACAAACAGGCGCCAGTATAGTCCTTACTGCTATACTTACGGAAACATCCATGCCACACCTGGCCACAACACAACAAACGCACCTACTTATCTCCAAGTCCACGAGGAATCACCTCTATCACGAAAGCTCCTACTAGAGGTCTAAAAAGATACTCCGCCGCACCTACTCTTTACAAACGAAATCATCACACCTATGCTTGTCGTAATGCTCGCTTCTTCCCATACCACTTTTGTCACTTTGCCTTACTCGTCGTACCCTTCTCGTACACTCGAACTCTTCCTTATCACTTACCATGTTTCTGGTACTGCTTCCCACTGACTCTGAGCTGCCAATGACCTCTTCTGGATAAGCTCCACCCTATCCACGCCCTGCTGAACAAGTACGAACCAAGCTATGCACCGCTTACATCGAATCAATCGATCGGCAATCTTACACTAGCGCTTATAAAAGGCTCCAAGCGGTGACACGAATACGATATGGTAGCTATAATATATACTCAACAAGAGCGAAGAGTCCTTACGGCTACTCCGAAATCCAACCACTTGCAGGGTGAATGCGACACCGAGATTCACTGAGTTCCTAACCTGCTGGTAACTCTTCGGAAAAGAAAGCAGTAGTAACTTGGACTCCGCATCGGCCATAAGGTGAAGGTAGGCACCGTGCATCCTTACAACCTTCTTGAAATAATCATCTCGCAACTTACTACCGAGTACGGTTTGATTAAAAGATAAGGCGGTGACCTCGTGGCCCGACTGCGATCGAACGCATCCACGAACTCGCATAATGTTTAACTAAACTGGGCCTAACACCCTCGTGATCGACACAAAGCGGGACCACCACAACTGACCCCATCACCAAACAGGCGTGGGTCGACCGCAACACGGCCTCGACCCGAGCGTAACGCGAAACACTAGCTCCCGATCGGAACAATCTCACCAATCACGTTACGAAAACCTGGCGGTCTTCTAAGCTCAACCACCTCTTTCGTTTCACAACACTCGAGGATTTATCCCATAAAAATATCTCACGTATATTATGCACTTGATAAGGGTCAAACACGAAAATAATTCTTTTACCAAAGATGGCCTGCCTCTAAGGTCTTCTACGTAATATTCTAAGGCTCCCTCTCTCTGTCCCCCAATCTTACCGGTTAATTAATCAACGATTCTAATCACACTAACACCATGCTAACTAGCAAAACAATACTTAATATATTCGCATTTTACTACACATATAAATCTCTAAAGGGTTAAGGATATACCAGTATTTACGGCACTTCCCTAGGTCGTTCTAATCAATCATACTGTTGGCATGATACCGGAAAGGTGATAAACTATCCATCGATCCGAAATTTGAGTCCCTACATCCCGCCAACTTTGGTTGGACAATTTCGCATAAAATGGCCTGGCCGCAAACATAACAAGTGGCGCGAAGCACGACACTCACGATGGCGACATCGACCACAACGCCACAGAGGTGGGGTGGCCTCTCGCTAACACCCCTCCTCTCCGAACCAGCACCCACAATCGGTCTAGTAGGTGAGTCCTCCTACTTGCATCCTTCCTCATAGAACATTCCTCGTCATATGGCCTGACGTGCAAGAAAAACAAGCACCCGATAAAAAGCGGCATTTCGGGATGGCGCGCCTGCTGTGAACACCGAGAAAAATCAACCTGTAGAGGACACTGCTGCCCGCGGGCGCATGTCTGTCTCTGCTGGCGGTTCGCCTCGAGAGTTACCAAATGATCCTGCCAATCGGGCCCTCTTCTGCTGATCTCGGTTACTCTGTCGATCTCTACATCTCTCGGCCCATTGCACGCATAATCTGAGCAAGGCCGGCCATTCATGGTAGCGGGCTATTTCTTCACAACCCTTCTTTAGATAATCATCAATATCCTTGGTATACCGGTACATAAAATACTCCCTGACTGCCAAATCCCTTGCTAGTAACAGGGCCGTCTCCTTCCAATCCATATTTTCTGCTTCAAGTCGTGGGCGAAGGTCGGATGTCATGGCGCGATGAGGAGCTGCCCGTGCCAAACTCTGCTGCTGCTGGCGACGTCTCAGAACTCCCCGCATGAAGCATCACCCCAGGTGATGATTGGGCCTGTGCCCTTCTAAATCTCTGAACTCCACTCGCAGCTCCTCGTGCCTTGCCGCCCGGCAGGGGCGCTGGCGCGCATCAGGTAAAGGAAAGGAATACGTTAGAGGGTCCAACTTATAACACGGCTCTAAAGCACGATCTCGAGTGAGAAGAATGGAAACCAATCCTAAATATCCTATAGCCTCACGATTATTGGTGTGGTGCACAACACACCGATAATCAAGACTCTACTAGATACGGTGCGTAGACACTTTCCGAGGATTAATCGCTCACGATACCACTTTTGTCACGACCGTTCGGGGCGTGGTCGTGTCTTACCCGGGCACCCAAGTAGTCATACATCAGAGAAATCAGCTGAAAATAAAACAACCACAATATGAAACAGTATAAATAAGACACAGTTTCTGGGAAAAAGTTCGGCATATATGTATATAAGTACCCCAAAATGAACAGTTACATCCCAACCTTACAACAGGTCTACAGACCTCTAAGAGTTTAAAACAACAATGGCGGGACAGGGCCCCGCCATACCACGAATACAAATATCTACAACGAGGGACCATACCAAAATGCTAAGCCTCGGAGAAAGCGGAGCTTTTCCGACAAATGAAGCGGTGATCCTAGAGCGGGGATCATCAGTAGGAGTACCTTTACTGCGGCATGAACGGCCCCGAAGGAGGTCGATCAACAGTACCAAGTATGTGGCCGAAAATCGTAAATGAAATCATAGTAGTCTATATAAAGCGAGACATGTATGATAACCAAAACTACGATTCACAATAAATAAACGATCATGTCAAGTCGAGGACTCACGCCTCAAAGTCATCATAAAAATGCGGGGGTAAATGCGAGGCATAGCGACTACTAAAACCCCGATTACAACAAGGGCGTAAAGCGTATCATGAGATCTGTCTAGGCCGTCACATGATCAAAGCCGCCACTCGCGCGATGTATCTAATGCGCGCGTCTAGCCACGAACTTTCCGTAGCTCGCACGGGCCACTCGATGGCCCGCATGAGGTATTCCCGCATCGGGTAGCTACTCCCAGCGGCGTCACGGACTCGCGTCGCGTAGCGCGAGGCCGCGTGACCACGCGGTCGATACTAACTGAACTCCGTAGCTCGCATAGGCCATACAGACCTGCATAAGGTATTCTCGAATCATAGGTCACTAGACCCGCCTGAGTCTACCCCGCATCGGAGGGCAGCTTAACCCCCGGAGTCATGAGTGATATGATATCATCATAACCGCTTATCGTTTAAACAACCTAAGCACAACAAGGGAAAACCCCTTACACAAACATCACAAGATACTAATTCACGTAGCACCTAACAAGCTTACTTATCAAGTCAACAAGAAAGTATTACAAGACTATCACAAATCAATACAATCAAGTTATTCACACAAGGTACTTTCTACATTATGATAACAAGTTCGGGTTTTTAGCCCCAAAGTACTTCATGTATTACTCTTTTAAAAGATCCGTTTCTTTCACAAAAGTCATCTGATACGTAGTATAAAAATAGAGTAATTTCCTTTTGAAGTAAATCAAAACACTTCTCTTTGTAAAATCAAGTAACAACATTCTTTTCCTAACGCTCAAGTTTGCCTAGTTTCAATTACTCAAGTTTCTCATTTGAAAGGTTAGTAGTTCATAGTTTTAATCCTTTAAAACAATTTGAGAAACATATACCCTATGTGTGAGTAGGTTATTATTGTTCATAACAATCTGATTACAGCAGCCGTGATCTAGGAAATGTAATATCATTTTGTCTCATCTTAGCTCCTATGCAGATGGAAGTTTCTACTGGTTTTAATAATACTTTATTAGTCACAATATTTCCACTTTATTAGCCATTCTTTGTGGTTTGTTCGACATTTATTCTGATCGGTAAAACATCATTCCTTTTGAAAATCAAAAATACTATTTACTCACGAATGAGGTTTCACACTTTTTAACAAAATTCATATTAGTATAATAAGCCAAGTCTCTTATTTCCTTAAAACATTAAATCATTCTTTTTATCACTCTTAAGCCGTTATACCTAACTTCCCATAAAGTTAGTATAACTCTTAAGCTTTTAAAACCAAGTGTTACTCTTCTTTCAAAAAGATTTCTTAATTCTTTTGAACTTCTTCAGATTCTTTTATTGGGCTTAAGTCGGAAGACATTGCGTAATTATTGTCGAGCTTAAGTCAGAAGACATTGCGTAATTATTATTCGGGCTTAAGTCAGAAGACATTGCCGTAATTATTATTCGATTAACACGTCGTCTACGTACTATATACATATTCTTTAAAATATCATGCTCGAGAGGATAGGAAGAATCACATACCTTCTCGCGAAATCCACGCGAGTTGAATATGTCGTGCGCGGGAGAATGGACCTATAATGACCAAATCGTCTATCAACGTCTGAGTATGCGTACAAAGCTCTAGCGGAGGTTCGTTATTCTATGGACATTTGGGCAGCACTTCCCTACCCGGTGAGCTACTCAAGTCTACTGTGAAAACAGTCTTATGTAAGTACAGTTCTATTATTCTTCTTTTAAACCCTTCTACTGTGATAACAGTTCAATTCTATTCTTTAATATCCTTCTAAGTATTTATACTTATTCCTACACTTCTACAGTATGTATTCTCTAATTACAAAAGAGGGTTAGGATTATTTACCTCGATAAGCCCAATAATATCCTAGATAAAAGTCGCGCCTGAGCAAGGTTTAGCTCCTAAGTTGTGCGCTCCGGTAGCTCCAAGAAAACCTTAGAAGTTCTTCACAACTTCTACTAAGGACTAAGGGATTTGGGCTAGGGTATTTTGGGCACTATAACAATACTAGAAGGCAACTTTTTAACCAAGGGAGGGGGGGTTAGGTTTCGTCTAGGCTAGGGGGGGGTTGCTCTCGGCTAGAGCTTCTCAAAGGGGAGGGGTGTGTTTGGACGAAAACAACAAGAGGAGAGGAGGGAGTTGAGCCTTAGAAAGATTGCTCAATTTAGGATGAAATAACTCTTCAACAAGGGGGGTATTTATAGGTCAAGGGATGGCCAACCAATGGCCAAGATGATGCCAAGTGCAAGGCAAGTGTAGGGTGAGGATTTAGGCAAGTGTCCTTGGCGACTTGCACACAAAATATCCTACCAACTCCAAGACAAAATAAGCCAACCCAATCGGCCTATCACGTGTGACATCCATCAATGAAAGGGTGACAAGTGTCGCCTCTCGTTAGTCCAACGTGTTGCGTCTCTCGGAAAAATCCGCAAAAATTAGAAATGACATAGCCGGAATTTATCCTACGCGAGTTGTGTAAAACGTTTCGTCGAAAAAGGACTCTAATCGGGTGTTGTGCACAAAGTGAAATCGTCCAAGCCAACTAGGGGGTGACACGTGTCGCCTCCTACTCGTCAAAATATTTCATCTTAGAAAATATCCACAATGGCCAAAATCTCGAAAACAAAGTGGGCACAAAGCAGTAAATTTTCTCCGTGGGCCCACGTGACCATTTCCGAAAATAAAATTCCATAATTCTCTAATATTCCAAGAAGTCCGAATACCAAATCTGGGAATCCAATTCCCATTAACGAACCTTTTTCCTTCACAAAAACCGGAAACTTTTCCGTGGAAAAATCACCTCGTTCTTCCTTTCCAATTTCAATGTCGTATTCTCGTACGTACGTCCTCGCATACATACCCTGAAACTACGGGGTATAACAATTTAACCCAAAGTACTACGTACTTCTATTCTTTCAAAATGACTCATTTCATTATAAAACTTCCAAGATACTAATAACTGTAGTATCAAGTTACAATTCCTTTTTTCAAGACAAGTCACAATACTTTTAGAAATAAAATTAGGCTTCTAAATCAAGTGACTTCTTCTCTCGTAAAAACCTTAGGCAATTGATGCCTTCAAATCAAATTGCCTTTCAAATAAATCAAGCCATTTATCTTTCCATAAAGCCAATATAACCAACTCCCCATAAAGTTGTTATATTCACTTTATACCTAAGTCAAGTACAATTTCCTATCCAAGGGACTTATACGTTTAAAATGAAACAAGTGTCACATTCTTTAAAACTCTTCAAGTCCCTTAACATGCTTAAATTACTTAAGAGTAAACCATTCTCTTATTAACTTTCCATAAAGCTATTATAACCAACTTCCCATAAAGCCGTTATACTAGCTTTATACATTAGCAACTTACATACTTCTTTTTAACCAAGAGACTTAAACTTTCCAACAAAACAAGTATCAAAATACTTTCAACATACTTAAAGTCTCTTAACTTTTGAAAACCAAGATATCCTTAATAATTAACAAGTGAGTTAATTCTCTAACTCAAACAACTTGGGCATTCTTAAAATAAGCCAAGGATATCAAATAGACTAGATTGTCAAAATCTTGTACGTCTACCGTACTATACATTTACAACTTAATCATGCTCAAGAGATAAGAAAGTTCCACATACCTCTTCGGTTTAATCCACTTGCTAAGTCCAATCGCGTCGTAGTATGCCAACCTATAATGACCATAGTACGTCTATTAACTTCTAGTTTCAAACGTAGAATATTCCAAGTGCAAGTCACTAAATTCTACGGAAAATCGGACAGCACTTCCTTTGTTTTTACTAACTTTGCCACCTTTTTCAAGGACGAATACAATAACCAAACAGCCCCAATTGGCTCACCACAATTTATAAGGTAGTTCAATACAAATGAATAACCAAACAGCCCCAATTGGCTCACCACAATTGATAACAAACTAGTCTAAACTATAATGTCAATTCGGCAATTAGGCAACAATACAAATCATTTCCAATTTCTTTTTAATCCAAGTGGTTTAGTATAACATGATAACAAGCCGCAATCGATTACAACTACTACAATCCTCAAGTAGGTAAACATGCGACGATTCTAATAAACGACCAAAATTGTATTTCAATTTCAAAAGGCTAATCATGTCCTTTTCGGTTCTAGGCTTCTACAATCCATGTCACTTATCAAACTTCATTACACAAATCACATGATCACTTATAACTTATCATAACAAGAAATCTTCAATTACAAAAGTAAAACGAAGATTATACCTCAATTAGCCCAATTATGATCCAAGATCACAAGTCGCTCCTTAGCAACTTTAGCTCCTCCTTTTGACGTTCCAAACCACTCCAAGCAACCCTTAGAAGCTTATAAAAGACTCATCTTCAAGTTTCAACTCCAAAGTTGAATAACCCTTTAGGTTTCCGCCTTGCGACTAATACGAAAACACCATTTTTCCGGGATCTTTCTATTGAGAAACACTTACAATACCCTTAGGTACCTTGGTTTAAAGTGGGGGAATTATTGGACAACAATTGAATTTTTTTTTCTTGAAACCCTAAGCCTAGCCGAGAGCCTCTATTTTGCTCTTCAAAATGTTTGCAAAATTTAACTAAGTGTTGAAGCTTGTCTTGCACTAGCATACACATATAACAAGATGGAGGGTCAAGATTAAAACAAATGGGTGGTTAGGATGCACTTCACAAGGATCAAGCCAAGTGGCATTGACTTGGTCAACAATGTCAAGCTCTTGCCTTTGCAAGACTTGATCTTTTAAATTATGGTCAAATGACCATTTCCCCCATGTCAATTCGTCCAAGAGTATTAAAGGGGGGGTGACACGTGTCGCCCTCCCGTTCGTCGCAATATTTCATTTTTCGACAAATTCCAAAATTCCGATAAATTTTTACTCGTCTCAAATCTTAACATTGTTGAGTTCTTACGTACGTTCTTATAAACATATCCTGAAATTCCGGGGTGTAACAACGTGTAATCCCCCCTTAGAAAGGTTGTTGTTTGGAGCCTTAAATGTGGCGTGTTGGTTATTGTATTTGGCCTTGAAAAAGGTGGCAAAGTGAGTAGAAACAAAGGAAGTGCTGCCCGATTTTCCGTAGAATTAGAGACCGTATACTTAGTATTATTCTACGTTAGAGACTAGAAGTTGATAGTCTTGTTGTGACCATTATAGGTTGACACTTCTACGTACGGTGTATTCGGATTAGCTTGTGGATATTAGCCGAAAAGGTATGTGAACTATCTCCTCTTCTAGCATGATTCCTTAAGATAAAGAAAGTAAGTTCTACTCCTTAAATGATTCATTCCTTGGTTGTACTTGGATTGCCTAATATAGAATTTGTTGTATGAACTTCCTTGATTGTACTTTGATGTGTAAATTGTAAGTTGTATAATCCATTGCCTTAGTGAAGTTGGATTCTTAAAAGTGGAAGTATTTTACTTAAAGTACATAGAGTCTTGAAAAGGAAGTGGTTTCCAAACCTTTTGGCTAGTGCCTTAGTTCCAAAACCTAATGGTCATTATAATGACTTTAGGGGAGTCAAATGAGTGATTTACTTAATTGTTTTAAGAGAGGAGAAATTACATGATTTAAGAGAAGTAACTTGTTTTAAAGGTGTGAGTTACTTGAGGTTTAAAAGTAGAAGAAACTTGTTTTCTAAATACTAAGACTTGAAGTATTTTGAAAGTTAAGAACTTGATTTGTAAGTATGTGATACTTGGTTTTAAAAGTATAAGTCTCTTGGTTATAAAAGGAATGAAATTGTCTAAAAACCATAAAGGGTTATAACGGCTTTATGGGAAGTTGGTTATAACGGCTTTATGGAAGGTTTAGAAAGTTGTCTATTTTGATTAATGGGCATAAGTTGCCTTGATTGTGAAAATTTGAAGTTACTTGATTTCAAGCTTTGAAATGAGTTTTCTAAGAGTGTAGTAACTTACTTTGAAAAATAGACACACCTTGATACTACGGGTGTTAGTATCTTGGGATTTTACATAAAAATGAGTCTTTTGAAAAGAATGTACGTACGTAGTACTTTGGCTTGTTAAATGAGAATTATTCTATTTGTGCCTTGATAAATACTTTGGCTGGTTAATTGAGAATTATTCTAAAGTGTGCCTTGATAAGTACTTTGGCTTGATTAATTGAGAATTATTCTAAAGTGTGCCTTGATAAGTACTTTGGCTTGATTAATTGAGAATTATTCTAAGTGTGCCTTGATAAGTACTTTGGCTTGATTAATTGAGAATTATTCTAAGTGTGCCTTGCTAAGTACTTTGGCTTGTTTAATTAAGAATTGCCTATATGTGCTGGTGATAGCCTTTGAGTGAAAGTATTATGTTTTATTACGTTGTCGCGACTCTCGGTTGGACGGTCGGCGGTTTTGTTGTAAGTACTTGGACGTACCGACAGTGATGTGGGATTCCACGGGTATGCTTCCGTTATTTGTAGTACTTGGGTTAAATTCCCGGATTTTTATAAAAGACCTGGTAGTGCTTATGTGTTGTTTGACGGTCGGTCGAGATAGGGTAAGAGTATAAGTGAGGGGTAAACCCCCAAGACATTATACCCCCTACTTGTTTTGTTTGATGGTCAGTCGAGATAGGGTAAGAGTATAAGTGAGGGGTAAACCCCCAAGACGCTATACCACCTTCTCCAGGGTAAGAGTATAAATGAGGGGTAAACTCCCAAGACATTATACCCCCTGCTTGTTTTGTTTGATGGTCGGTCGAGATAGGGTAAGAGTATAAGTGAGGGTAAACCCCAAGACGCTATACCATTCTCCAGGTAAGAGTATAAATGAGGGTAAACCCAGACATTATACCCCGCTTACCACCACTGCTCGTCTTCTACTTGGCGTCTGATTTTAGGACATAGGTGGGACTTGGTGTTCATGTATGCCTATTGGTGTGATATTATATCATGGATTGCCGGCAGTGAGGAAGGATTCCACGGGCATGATTGATATCATGGGCGTAGACCCATGGTTATATTTTAGAAATGACTTGAGGGCATGCGTCCCTGACTTGATATGACTGCTTATGTATTATGTACTTGTTACACCCCGTATTTACAGGACATGTTTTAAGAACGTACGTAAGAACTCACGAGTGTTAAGATTTGAGACTTGTAAAAATTTATCGGAATTATGGAATTTGTCGGAAAACGTAATATTGTGACGAATGGGAGGGCGACACATGTCACCCCCCCTTATTGGATGTCTTGGACGAAATTACATGGGCACAAGGGTCATTTGACCCTTGTTAGGAAGACAAGTCTTGCAAGTAGTAAAGCTTGACATAATTGTCTTGGTCAATGGGTCCACAAGCTTGATATTTAAGAGAACCTCATCCTAGCCACCCAATTGTGCACATCTTAACCCTCCATGTCCCTATATAATACTACTAGTAGCAAGAGAGAGTCCACACTTAGCCAAATTTTCAAGAGAAATTGAAGAACTAGAGCAATGTGCTCTCGGGTTCATCAACAAGAAGAAAGAAAAAAATTTGTTTGTTGTCCAATAATCTTCCCACACCTTGATGTCCTTTACTAGTTTTATAAATAGCCAAGTCGGGTGAGTTAGGAGATTAACTCACTTCTTTGAAAGTATTAAGGATGTCTAATGTTTTATTAAAGTTAAGGGACTTGAAGAGTTTTAAAGTATGTGATACTTGTTCCGTTTTAAACGTATAAGTCCCTTGGATAGGAAATTATATTTTGGCTAAGGTATTGTTATACCCCGTATTTCCAGAGTATGTACGTGAGGACGTACGTAGAAAAGTTTGAGCCTTAAGTTAGACAAGGACCGAAAATTTTGGGCACAACTAGCGAAAAGAATCGTTTTTCGACGAAACGTTTTACAAAACTTGCGAAGGGAAAAATACGGCTATGTCATTTATAATTTCTGCGGATTTTTCCGAGAGATAAAATATTTTAGACCAACGAGAGGGCGACACTTGTCACCCTCAAGTGGACGGTTGGTGAGGGAATTCTTTGGCACGTTTTTTATGTTTATTTTGCCTTAAACATTTGGTCAATGGTTGGTAGGATATTTGTGTGGTAGATGAGTAAGTGGGACCCACACAACACTTGTCCAAATCTTGACCTTACACTTGCCTACCACTTGTCTCAATCTTGGCCATTGGTTGGCCTATAAATACCCCCCTTAGTTGAAGACTTCTTCATCCACACTTAGAGATTTCAAGTCTTGAAAATCCTCCTGTCACGACCAGCGGGCGTGGTGGTGCCTACCGGGCACCCTAGTGACACAACATCAGAGTAATCGGCGGAACATAAAACAACAACATGAGATAACCGAAATATAAAACAATAATCTGTGAAACCTTGCCTTTCGGCATATATATAACCATCAACTCTTTTACAAATGAACAGCTTAATCCTTTTTACAAACCACCGCCACAGCGATTACATGGACCTCTAAGAAATGATCGACAACTATGGCGGGGCGGGGCCCCGCCAAACCACGAATGTAAACACTTACTACGACGGGGACTATACGTGATAAGCCTCGGAAAGCGGAGCTTCCCAAACAGCTGTGACCCTAAGGCGAGGATCAACGGTGGTGTACCTCAACTGCGGCATGAACGCGGCCGAGAGGTCGATACAACAGTGCAAGTATGTGAAGCGAAAATACATCGTAAATGAAATCATAGCGATCATATAAAGCGAGGAGACATGTATGATAACCAAACTACGATTTACAACCAGCGATCATGTCAAGTCGGGGACTCACGCCTCAGTCATCACTCAAGTATAACAATGGGTCTCGGGCCCACAACATCAATCATGCGTGGAATACCTTCCCATGCCGTGATCTATGATATAAAAGCACGAGGAACACATGAACACGAGGTCCACTGTGTCATGATAAAGCTATGCTGAGGTAAATGCGAAGGCATAGCCGACTACTAAAAACCCACGGTACCAACAAGGTCATGAATCGTATCATAAGAACTGTCTAGGCCGTCACATGATCAAAGCGGCCACTTGCCCGCAGATATCCAGACGCGTCTAACCACGGAACTCCGCTGACTCGCGTAGGCCAATCTCATCGGCCGCGTAGGCATTCCCGCATCGGTAGCTACTCCCGGCATCGCCCCGACTTCGCGATCCGCGTAGCCCGCGGACCGCATGCCCATAAGGGCGTCACTAACACGGAACTCTCGTAGTTCGCGATAGGCCGGGACTGCGTGAGGTATTCTCGAATCATAGGTCCATCGACCGCTGAGTCTACCCGCGTGGAGGCGCAACCCGGAATCATCTCGAGATGAATGCCACAATACTATCATAACGATGATAGTTAATAAGCACAATCAAGGGAACCCCTTCACACAAACATCACAAGATACTAACACACGTAGCATCCCAACACGTTTACTTATCAACACAATCAAGAAAGTATTACAAGGCTATCACAAACCAATACAATCAAGTTGTTCACACAAGGTACCTTCTACTATATGATTAACAAAATCGGGTTTTTATCCCCAAAGTACTTCATACATCAATTCTTTAAAAGATACGTTACTTTCACCATGTCACACAATACCCGTAGTATAAAATAGAGTGACTATCCTTTTTAAAGTAAATCAATTACTTCTCTTTGTAAAATCAAGTAGCAACATTCTTTTCCAATGATCAAGTTTGCCTAATTTCCAATGTTCAAGTTTCTCATTTTAGAAAGGTTTCGTAGTTCATAGTCTTATTCATTTAAGAATATAATTCTTCTTTTAAACTATCTGAGAAAACATAAGTCTTATATGTGAGTAGGATATTCTTGTTTATAACAATCTTATTACTGACCATGATCTAGGAAATATCATTTTGTCTCATCTTAGCTTCATGCGGATGGAAGTTTCTCTGGTTTTAATAATACTTAATTAGTCAAAACATTTCCTTTTATTAACTGCGGTGGTTTGTCGATACACATTCGATTTCGAAATCGATAAAACATTCTTAAGCGTTATACCTAACTTCCCATAAAGCTAGTATAACTCTTAAGTTTTCAAAAACCAAGTATTACTTCTTTCAAAATGATTCAAAAATCTTTTGAAATACTTCAAGTTCTTTATTAACACATAACAAGCGCTTATAGTTCAAATCGTTACCTTTTAAAACCACATGTATTTTCTTACAGATAAAGTTATAACCAACTTCCCATAAAGCCGTTATAACACTTTATGTTTTAAACCAATCGAATACATTTAGCACGTGTACGTCTCACCGTACTACATAGTTCACACATATCATGCTAGAAGAGATAGGAAGAGGTTCACATACCTCGCGACAGTATCGACTAATAGCAAAACGCTCAAGTACCTCAAACCGCGGCTACTCCTAAGCCAAGTAGATCGCGCCACGCATAGTACTTCCACCTATACGGCCACAAGGCGCTTATTAACATCAGGTCTCTTAGTAGAACATTCTCTGAGAAAATTCGCGGCCTCCCATGTGGCGTAAATCTCCTCTCTAAACGAGTAGGCTACGAAGCCAACCGGGGGTTCATACATCTAACCCGAACGGGTACAATTCTACTCCACCGTACGACTACACAAGTCTCATGTCTGATACACCCTATGTAATTACTGATTCAAGATTCTTCTTTAAATTCAGGCTTAAGTCGCAAGACATTTACGTAAGTATTATTCAGGCTTAAGTCAAAAGACATTGCCGATAACTACGTTCAGTTCTATTATATAGTATACTTCAACTATATATTCAAGCAATCATGTAATTTCCAATTTCAATAGAGGGACAAGATAATTACCTCGATAAGCCCATAATTATCCGTGTTTAAAAGTCGATCCTTAGCAATGTTTCGCTCTACTCGGTGCTCCAACCCGCTCCAAACAACCCTTAGAAGTTCTACTCAACTTCTTAATAATACTCCAACCAACTATGGAGATTTTCCTTAGGGTTCCGTTTAGTGACTGAAGGAAGGTATAATAGTATTTCTGGGCTTTTCGTATAGGTATAACCTTAGAATACTACAAGGTATAGGCTAAGGAAATTTGGGCATTATAACAATACTTTTGAGTATTTCTACCAAGAGAGGGGGTATTTATACGAAAACACTAGGCTAGGGGTACCCTGCCACACCACAAAGGGGAGAGGGGAGGCTCTGGCCACTAGGGCCTATCTAGGGAGGGGGGGGCTCTTGGACGAGAGTCAAACAAGAGGGGAGAGGGAGGGACTTCAACACTTAGGAAATATTTGGAATGGATGAAGAAGTTCATCAACCTTAGAGGGGTATTTATAGCACAAGCCAAGGCCAACCAATGGCCAAGATCTAGCCAAGTGCCTAGCAAGTGTAGGGCCAAGATTTAGACAAGTGTGTGTGGGTCCCACTTATCAATCAACACACAAAAATATCCTACCAACTAATGCACACCATTCGGCCAAGCTACCGCCCATCACTCCACCAACTTGAGGGTGACAAGTGTCGCCCTCTCGTTGGTCCAAAATGTTTCGTCTCTCGGAAAAATCCGCAAAAATTAAAAATGACATCCCCGCAATTTCCCATACTAAAGCTGTTAAAAGTTTTCGTCGAAACACGACTCTAAACGGGTGTTGTGCACAACAATTAATTCGGCCAAGCCTAACTTAAAAGTTTCAAATTTTTCACGCACGCCCTGCACGCATACTCTGGAAATACGGGGTATAACATTCTCCCCCCCTTAGAAACATTCGTCCCGAATGTTCCTTCTAAGCCTTAAAACCAACGTGCGCCAGTATAGTCTTCACTACTATACTTATGAGAACAATCCTTGCCACACATGGCCATAGGAACAACCGCACAAATACCCACATCTAAGCCCACGAGGAAAACACCTCTAATCATCACCTATGCTCGCCATACAGCTCGCTCTCTTTACTCGTCGTAGATACCACTTTGTCACTTTGTCGCGAGCCTTGCTCCGACGACTCAACAAATGGTACCGGGCTGCTTGCGATCCCTGAGGATGTCGTATACTCGAACTCTTTCCACATTTAAATCGCTTGGTTTCCAAAACCCGGGGTCACTATCTCTAACGTGGTCATCATTAACTGGGAACACTCTGGATGGATCTCCGATACTTTCCCGATCATAACAATACGAAAGACCGGACATACTGCCTCCTAAGTCGGACGACAAATGCTAACATATAGGCAACCTGGCCTATTCTTCACATGAACTCACAAAGGCCCAAAGTAACTCGGGCTAAGTTCCTCTGTTTCCCAAAACTCGTCACACCCAATCCGGGGTGGTACCTTCAAGAAGACCGACCGTCAACCTGAACTCTAAGCGTCGTCGCCGCTTATCCGCACGATATCTCTGAGCTGCCAGAACCTCTTCTAGCCAAGCTTCTCACTATCCACAGTCTGCTGGAACAAGCCTGCACCAACTGTCTGAACCTTGCCAACATCGAACCAATCGACCGGCAACTTACACTTCCGCCCTTACAAGGCTTCATAAGGTGACATCCGAACACTGAAATGGTAGCTTAAACGCTCCCTCTACAGGAGACAACAGTCCCCACAACTACCCCTGAAGTCCACCCACTGGCAGGCGAATGCGGTCGAGACTCACCTGAGTTCTTAGCACATGCTTGGTAAAACTCCCCGAAACAAAAACAGCCGTAACCTGGGCTCCACTGTCTGCCATAAGGTGAAGGTAGGCACCCCGTGCAGCCTTACAACCTTTCCGTTAAAACAATACTGCCGAGTGAACGGTCCCGACCGAAGAACACGATGGGCTGCCCCCATCGGCCCAACCGCCGGTCGAACGCGTCCATGAACTCGTACGCTGGTCAACTAAACTTGGGCCTAACACCCTCACAACCTTAACACAAGGCGGGACCACCCCAACCAGACCCCACCACCAAAACTACCGCGGGTTGACCCGCAACGGGGCCCCAACCCGACCCGGCAACGCGCAAAAAAATACTAGCTCCCCGATCCGGAACAATCTCACTAAACACGTTACGAAAACCCTAGCGGTCTTCTTAGCTCAACTACCCCCTTTCATTTCACACTACTTAGAGACCTATCCAAAACGTAGCTCATGTGCACTATGCACTCCAATAAGGATCAAACACAACACTACACCTTTACATCGAGATGGCCTTACCTCTAAGGTCTCTACGTATAAAACTCTAAGGTTCACACTTTTCTATCCCCCAAATCTTACTTGGTTAGCTAACCAAGATTTCTAATCACAACATTAACACTCTGCTATCAAAACATAGCACTTATGATATACCCATCTT
Organism: Przewalskia tangutica; assembly: GCA_029844215.1. Classification (NCBI taxonomy): domain Eukaryota; kingdom Viridiplantae; phylum Streptophyta; class Magnoliopsida; order Solanales; family Solanaceae; genus Przewalskia; species Przewalskia tangutica. The sequence continues at coordinate 77,535,539 of CM056727.1, forward strand.
ATCACACATCCGAACTCTGAGGTTAAAGATCTATCTGTAACTACTGTTTCATTCCCCTTAGTCGTTCTAATCAAACCTGCCCCGTAGGGCGCATAGCTTAAGGAAGGTGACGAACTACCCACCGGTACTGAAGGCAAAGTCCTCCTACTAGGCCACTCTCTCGACACATGGCCCTGACGGCCGCAGGTACAACAAGTACCAACTAAAAGACGACATTCCCCGGGATGACGTCTGTCATACTGTGAACCGGAAGCCCTGGAGTTCTGACCAACTCCTGCATACTCCGAACGTCCTGAAATCCGTGGAAGACCACTCTGCACTGGTGGAGGTGCATAATCTAATCTGCTGGTGAGGCGACTCGCCTCGAAAGTTACCAAAGGACCTTGCTGCTCTGGCCCTCTTCTGCTGTCCTCGGTTAACCCGTCGATCTCTATGTTTCTCGGCCTGCTGCGCATGAGCCCGTACACAGGCCATGCTCAAGCCTAACTGAAGGATTACTCTTGCACACCCTTCTCTTAGGTAGTCATCAAGACTCGCGATACATCGGTATACTCTCTGGTAGCCAAATCCATAGCTAGTAACAGGGTCGCCTTCGCGATCTAATTTCACTTGTTCGATGCGTGGAACTAAAGGTTCAAATGTCATGGCGCGAGGGAAGCGCCGCGCCGTGCTAAACTTTCAGGGCTAGTGACGTCGCGAAATCCCGAATGAAGCATTACCTAGGTAATGATTGGGCTGTGCCCACGTAACCCCCGAATTCTACTCGCGGCTCCGCCTTGCGCCTCCCGGGCGGGTTGCCTACGCGGAGGCATAACGATAGGGAAAGAATTTCGTCGGAGGTCCAACTTACAACACGACTCTAAGGCACGATCTCGAGTGAGAAGAATAGAAACCAATCCTAAATATCCTATAGCCTCACGATTATTGGTGTGGTGCACACACCGATAATCAAGACTTCATCGATACGATGCGTAGACACTTTCCGAGGATTAACTGCTCTGATACCACTTTTGTCACGACCCGAAACTGGGCCCGTGACTGGTGCCTTACCCCGGGCACCCTAGTGACACAACATCAGAGTAATCGGCGGAACATAAAACAACAACATGAGATAACAGAAATATAAAACAATAATCATGAAACCTTGCCTTTCGGCATATATATAACCATCAACTCTTTTACACATGAATGGCTTAATCCTTTTTACAAACCACGCCTACAACAAGATTACTGCACCTAAGAAATGATACGACAACTATGGCGGGCGGGGCCGCCAAACCCCGAATGTAAACACTTACTCTGACGGACTATACCATCGATAAGCCTCGAGAAACGGAGCTTCCCAAACGCAATGAGTGACCCTAAGGCGAGGATCAACGGCGGTGTACCTCAACTGCGGCATGAACGCGGCCCGAAGGAGGTCGATGCAGTAAGTATGTGGCCGAAAATACATCGTAAATGAAATCATAGCGATCATATAAAGCGAGACATGTATGATAACCAAACTACGATTTACAACAGCGATCATGTCAAGTCGGGGACTCACGCCTCAAGTCATCACTCGAAGTATAACAATGGGTCTCGTGCCCACAACATCAATCATGCGCGTGGAATACCTTCCGCCAGCCGATCATGATATAAAAGCACCAAGGAACACACATGAACACCGTGTCCCACGTGTCATGATAAACCACGGTAAATGCGAAGGCATAGCCGACTACTAAAAACCCACGGTACCAACAAGGTCATGGCGTATCATAAGAAGCGCTAGACCGTCACATGATCAAAGCGGCCACTTGCCCGCAGATATCAGCACGCTGCGTCTAACCACGGAACTCCGCGACTCGCGATAGGCCAATCTCATCGGCCCGCATGAGGCATTCCCGCATCGAGGGTAGCTACTCCCGGCATCGTCCCCGACTTCGCGATCGCGTAGCCACAAGGACCGCATGCCCATAAAGGACGTCACTAACACGGAACTCGTAGTTCCGCATAGGCCGGGACTGCGTGAGGTATTCTCGAATCATAGGTCCATCGACCACGAAGTCTACCCGCGTCGGAGCGGCTTAACCGGAATCATCTCAAGAGATGAATGCCACAATACTATCATAACGACTGATAGTTAATAAGCACAATCAAGGGAACCCCTTCACACAAACATCACAAGATACTAACACACGTAGCATCCCAACACGTTTACTTATCAACACAATCAAGAAAGTATTACAAGGCTATCACAAACCAATACAATCAAGTTGTTCACACAAGGTACCTTCTACTATATGATTAACAAAATCGGGTTTTTATCCCCAAAGTACTTCATACATCAATTCTTTAAAAGATACGTTACTTTCACGTATGTCACAATACCCGTAGTATAAAATAGAGTGACTATCCTTTTTAAAGTAAATCAATTACTTCTCTTTGTAAAATCAAGTAGCAACATTCTTTTCCAATGATCAAGTTTGCCTAATTTCCAATGTTCAAGTTTCTCATTTTAGAAAGGTTTCGTAGTTCATAGTCTTATTCATTTAAGAATATAATTCTTCTTTTAAACTATCTGAGAAAACATAAGTCTTATATGTGAGTAGGATATTCTTGTTTATAACAATCTTATTACAGCAGCCATGATCTAGGAAATATCATTTTGTCTCATCTTAGCTTCTATGCAGATGGAAGTTTCTACTGGTTTTAATAATACTTAATTAGTCAAAACATTTCCTTTTATTAACACTGCTGATGGTTTGTCGATACACATTCTGATTTCCGAAATCAGTAAAACATTCTTAAGCCGTTATACCTAACTTCCCATAAAGCTAGTATAACTCTTAAGTTTTCAAAAACCAAGTATTACTTCTTCTTTCAAAATGATTCAAAAATCTTTTGAAATACTTCAAGTTCTTTATTAACACATAACAAGCCAGTTATAGTTCAAATCAGTTACCTTTTAAAACCCACATGTATTTTCTTACAGATAAAGTTGTTATAACCAACTTCCCATAAAGCCGTTATAACACTTTATGTTTTAAACCAATCGAATACATTTAGCACATACGCGTCACCGCACTACATAGTTCACACATATCATGCTAGAAGAGATAGGAAGAGGTTCACATACCTCGCGACGAGTATCGACTAATAGCAAACGCTCAAGTACCTCAAACCGCCTACTCCCTAAGCCAAGTAGATCGCGCCACGCATAGTACTTCCACCTATAAGGCCACAAGGCGCTTATTAACATCAGTCTCTTAGTAGAACATTCTACGTAAAATTCGGCAAAGACCTCCCCCGCAACAGTAAATCTCCTCTCTAACGAGGCTGCCACCAAGCCAACCGGGGTTCATACATCTAACCCGAACGGTACAATTCTACTCCACCGTACTACTACAAGTCTCATGTAATACGGTCCTATGTAATTACGATTCGATTCAAAGATTCTTCTTTAAATTCAGCTTAAGTCGCAAGACATTCTGTAAGTATTATTCGAGCTTAAGTCAAAAGACATTGCCGATAACTACGTTCAGTTCTATTATATAGTATACTTCAACTATATATTCAAGCAATCATGTAATTTCCAATTACAATAGAGGACAAGATAATTACCTCGATAAGCCCATAATTATCCGTGTTTAAAAGTCGATCCTTAGCAATGTTTCGCTCCTACTCGGTGCTCGACCCGCTCCAAACAACCCTTAGAAGTTCTACTCAACTTCTTAATAATACTCCAACCAACTATGGAGATTTTCCTTAGGGTTCGTTTAGTGGTGAAGGAAGGTATAATAGTATTTACGGGCTTTTCGTATAGGTATAACCTTAGAATACTACAAGGTATAGGCTAAGGAAATTTGGGCATTATAACAATACTTTTGAGAGTATTTCTACCAAGAGAGGGGGGTATTTATACGAAAACACTAGGCTAGGGGGGGGGGGTACCCCACGGCCACACCACAAAGGGGAGAGGGGGGGGAGGCTCTCGGCCACTAGGGCCTATCTAGGGAGGGGGGGGCTCTTGGACGAGAGTCAAACAAGAGGGGAGAGGGAGGGACTTCAACACTTAGGAAATATTTGGAATGGATGAAGAAGTTCATCAACCTTAGAGGGGTATTTATAGCACAAGCCAAGGCCAACCAATGGCCAAGATCTAGCCAAGTGCCTAGCAAGTGTAGGGCCAAGATTTAGACAAGTGTGTGTGGGTCCCACTTATCAATCAACACACAAAAATATCCTACCAACTAATGCACACCATTCGGCCAAGCTACCGCCCATCACTCCACCAACTTGAGGGTGACAAGTGTCGCCCTCTCGTTGGTCCAAAATGTTTCGTCTCTCGGAAAAATCCGCAAAAATTAAAAATGACATAGCCGGAAATTCCCCTACGAAAGCTGTGAAAACGTTTCGTCTAAAAACGACTCTAAACGGGTGTTGTGCACAACAATTAATTCGGCCAAGCCTAACTTAAAAGTTTCAAATTTTTCTACGTACGTCCTTACGTACATACTCTGGAAATACGGGGTATAACACCTCCCCCCTCTTGTAGAAGCTCTCGTCCAAAGAGCACCCCTCCCCCCCCCCCCCCCTTTGTGAGGCCTTTTGGCCGAGAGTACCCCCCCTACCTTGAGTGTTGTCTCGTAAATACACCCCTTTTGGTAGAAAAGTATTCTCCAAGTATTGTTACAATTCCAAAATACCTTGGCCCAAATACCTTGTAGTATTCCAAGGTTACCCTTATACTAAAAGCCCAGAAATACTATTATACTTCCCTTCAGTCACAAAACGAAACCCTAAGGAAAACCTTCATAGTCGGTTGAAGTGTTAAGTAGAAGTTGCGTAGAACTTCTGGGTTGTTGGAGCGGGTTGGAGCCAGTGAGTAAGGCGAGCGTTGCTCAGGATCGACATTTAAACTTGGATAATTTTGGGCTTATCGAGGTAATTACTCTTGTCCTTATATTGTAATTGGAAATTACATACTGTAGTAGTATAGAAATGAATATAAGATTCATAGAAGAGAATTGAACTGTAATAGAAGGATATTACAGATAAGACTTGAACTGAAATCGCATCAGAAGAACATTTATGTAGAAGTTGATTGTTACACCCCGTAAGTCCAGGACATGTATAAGAGAATGTACGAAAGGAAACAAGACTTGGAAATTGATACGAAAGGAAGAATGGTTTTTCCGACGGAAAATGTTCCGAACGTCGGAAAGGAAAAATGTTCGTTGTTGAGAATTGGATTCTCAAAATGCATTATTTGAAGAGTATGGAACTTATTAATATTATGGAAATTTATTTTTACGGATTTGGTCATGTGGGGCCCACCCGAGGAATTTTACGTTTGTGGGGCCACGAGGTTACTGAATTTTATGGACGAATGAGAGGGCGACACGTGGCACCCCCACTTAAGGTCTTGGTCGAATTAGAGGAGGGGTAATATGGTCATTGACCATCTTGGAAGATAAGTCTTCAAGCTTGACATAATTGACTAGTCAACTTGCCACTTAGGCTTGATCCATGTGATTTTAATCCTAACCTCACATTTGTGGATATCTAAACCCTCCAATGTGTTTTAAATACATACTAGTAGCAAGACAAGGTCTTGAAAGACTTAGAAAAATTACACAACATTTTCTTGTGCTATAGTTGCTCTCGGGTTTGCCCTAAGTCCCACACAAAAATTTTATAGTTTTGATCCATTAGCCACAATAATTTAACCCAATGTCCCTTAGGGTATTGTAAGGATATCTCAATAGAAAGATTTCGGAAAAACGGAGTTTTCACGTTAGTCGCAAGGCGGAAACTAATGGAGTTCTTCAACTTTGAAGTTGGAACTTGAAGAAGGGTTCTTCATAGGCTTATAAGGAATGATTGGAGCGGATTGGAACTTAAGGAAAGGAGCTAAGAATTGCTAAGGCGCGACTTTGGATCTTGGAAATTTTAAGGGCTTGGAAAGGTATAAATTTTGTCGTTTTAGTAGTTAAGACTTACTTATTGTTGTAGCTATGGATTTTAGCAAGCATGTGTTATATAGTATGAAGTTTGATATGTTTATGGGCTATTGGAACCCTAATCCGAAAACTAGCATGTTTAGCTTTAAGATTGGAATTCAAGTTGATTATTAGTTTAAGTCGTCGCATGTTGAATAAAGAAGGAAATTTTAGTTGTTGAAGTTGTTTATGACTAAGTAACATGTCGACTTAAGAACTTGAAATTGGAAAAGGATTGGAAAAGACGTAGTGTTATTGGTTATATGTTGGCCGAGAATGGCTAGTGTAGTATTATACTATTTGGTATGAATTGTGGGGCGGAATATTACACGTATTGTAAGGCGTGTAATCCCCTTTGTTTGGTTGTTGTTGGAGCCTTAAATGTGGCTTGTTGGTTATTGTATTCGGCCTTGAAAAAGGTGGTAAAGTGAGTAGAAACAAAGGAAGTGCTGCCCGATTTTCCGTAGAATTAGAGACTAAATACTTAGTATTATTCTACATAGAGACTAGAAGTTGATAGTCTTGTTGTGACCATTTTAGGTTGACACTTCTACGTACGGCGTATTCGGCTTAGCTTGAGGATTTAGCCGAAAAGGTATGTGAACTATCTCCTCTTCTAGCTTGATTCCTTAGAATAAAGAAATTAAGTTTTACTCCTTAAATGATCCATTCTTTGGTTGTATTTGGATTGCCTAAAATAGAATTTGTTCTATGTACTTCCTTGATTGTACTTTGATGTTTAGATTGCAAGTTGTAGAATCCATTCTCTTGATGAAGTTTGGATTCTTAAAAGTGAAGGTATTTTACTTAAAGTACATGTAGTCTTAAAAAGGAAGTGGTTTCCAAATCTTTTGTCTAGTGCCTTAGTTCTAAAACCTAAAGGTCATCATAATGACTTTAGGGGAGTCAAAGGAGTGATTTACTTATTTGATTTAAAAGAGGAGAAATGGCATGATTTAAGAGAAGTAACTTGTGTTAAGGGTGAAGTTACTTGAGGTTTAAAAAGTAGAAGAAAACTTGTTTTCTAACTATTAAGAGACTTGAAGTATTTTGAAAGTTAAGAACTTGATTTGTAAGTATGTGATACTTGGTTTTAATAGCAAAAGTCTCTTGGTTATTGAAGGAATGGATAAGTCTAAAACCATAAAGGGTTATAACGGCTTTATGGGAAGTTGGTTACAACGGCTTTATGGAAGATTTAGAAAGTTGTCTATTTTGATAAAAGGGCATAAGTTGCCAAGGTTGTGAAAATTTGAAGTTACTTGATTTCAAGCCTTGAAATGAGTTTTCTAAACGTGTAGTAACTTACTTTGAAAAATAGACACGCCTTGATACTACGGGTGTTAGTATCTTGGGGCTTTACATAGAAAGGAGTCTTTTATAAAAGAATGCGCACGTAGTACTTTGACTTGTTAAAGAGAATTATTCTATGTATGCCTTGATTAGTACTTTGGCTTGATAAATTGAGAATTTGTCTAAGTGTGCCTTGATAAGTACTTTGACTTGTTAAAAGAGAATTATTCTATGTATGCCTTGATTAGTACTTTGGCTTGATAAATTGAGAATTTGTCTAAGTGTGCCTTGATAAGTACTTTGACTTGTTAAAAGAGAATTATTCTATGTATGCCTTGATTAGTACTTTGGCTTGATAAATTGAGAATTTGTCTAAGTGTGCCTTGATAAGTACTTTGACTTGTTAAAAGAGAATTATTCTATGTATGCCTCGATTAGTACTTTGGCTTGATAAATTGAGAATTTGTCTAAGTGTGCCTTGATAAGTACTTTGACTTGTTAAAAGAGAATTATTCTATGTATGCCTTGATTAGTACTTTGGCTTGATAAATTGAGAATTTGTCTAAGTGTGCCTTGATAAGTACTTTGACTTGTTAAAAGAGAATTATTCTATGTATGCCTTGATTAGTACTTTGGCTTGATAAATTGAGAATTTGTCTAAGTGTGCCTTGATAAGTACTTTGACTTGTTAAAAGAGAATTATTCTATGTATGCCTTGATTAGTACTTTGGCTTGATAAATTGAGAATTTGTCTAAGTGTGCCTAGATAAGTACTTTGACTTGTTAAAAGAGAATTATTCTATGTATGCCTTGATTAGTACCTTGGCTTGATAAATTGAGAATTTATCTAAGTGTGCCTTGATAAGTACTTTGGCTTGTTAAAAGAGAATTATTCTATGTATGCCTTGATAAGTACTTTGGCTGGATTAATTGAGAATTAGTCTAAGTGTGCCTGGATAAGTACTTTGGCTTGATCGATTGTGAATCATTCTAAGTGTGCCTTGGTAAGGACTTTGGCTTGTTAATTGAGGATTTGCCTATGTGTGCTGGACATAGCCGGTTGTGTGCTATTGGTATATCAGTTGTTTGAGTCGATCCCGGGTTTGTGGCATTTGCATAATTCCGTGGATTTGCTACCCACGATGCGAGGAATACCTCATGCGAGTCCGTAGGGCTTATGCGGGTGAAATAGTCCCATGCGGGCGGGTCCAGCCTATGCGAGGAATACCTCATGCGAGTCCGTAAGGGCTTATACGGGTGAAATAGTCCTATGCGACGAATACCTCATGCGGGTCCGAAAGGGCTTATGCGGGTGAAATAGTCCCATGCGGGCGGGTCCAGCCTATGCGAGGAATACCTCACGCGGGTCCACGCGACCTATGCGGGTGAAATAGTCCCAGGAATAGGATTCTTTGAATAATCCGCGCGGATGGTCCTGCTTTGATCATGAGCTTCCTATTTTATATTGTAAGGATACTACTGCTTACTCTCATTGTAGTAAGGCACAAGGTGTTGTATTTTGAGTATCATGTATGTCCCCGGATTTGTTTGTGTTACCCTATGGTCATGATTTTACGAGGTAGGATTCCGGGGCATGAGACCACGAGGTATTTAGGACACAGGTGGGACTTGGTGTTCATGTATCCTTATTGGTATTAATATATCATGGATCGCGGTGAGGAAGGATTCCACGGGCATGATTGATATTATGGGCGTGAGACCCATAGTTATTTGTGAGTAGTGACGTTGAGGGTCTGCTTCCCTGCCTTGATATGACTGCTTATGTGTTATATGCGTAGGTTGGCTATCATACATGTCTCTGTTTTGTTTAGATTTATGATTTTATTACGATTTCATCGCTCACATACTTGGTACATTCTTGTCTTGACCTCCTTTTTCTTTGTTATACCGTATTTCCAGTTATATGCGTGGGGCGACGTAGAAAATTTGAACTTTTAAATAGGCTTGACGATTTCACTTTGTGCACAACACCCGATTAGAGTCGTTGACGCAACGTTTCCAGACTTTCGTAGGAAAATTCGGCTATGTCATTTTTAATTTTTGCGGATTTTTCCGAGAGACGAAACATTTTGGACCAACGGGAGGGCGACACTTGTCACCCTCCAATTGGTGGACTTAAGGGGCGGATTCTTGGACGATTTTGAGAGTGGAGTAGGTAGGATATTTTGTGTGTTAGTTGGTTAAGGACACGTGGGTGAATCTTGGCCTACACTTGCCTTGCACTTGGAAAGATCTTGGCCATTGGTTGGCCTTGGCTTGTCCTATAAATACCCACCCTTTGAAGACTTCTTCATCCTAAATATTTCTAAGTGTTAAAAATCCTCCTCCTCCCCTTTGTGTTGAGTTCGTGAGAGCCTCCCTCCCCTTGGCGAGAGCCCTCCTCCCTCACAGTAGTGTGGCCGTGGGTACCCCAGCCTAGTTGTCATTATAATACCCCCCCCCTCTTGGTAGAAATACTCTCAAAAGTATTGTTATAATGCCCAAATTACCTTAGCCATATACCTTGTAGTATTCTAAGGTTATACCTTTACAAAAAGCCCAGTTATACTATTATACTTCCCGTCAGTCACAAAACCGAACCCTAAGGAAAATCTCCATAGTTAGTTGGAGTAGTATGTAGAAGTTGGTTAGAACTTCTAAGGGTGGTTTAGAGCGGGTTGGAGCGCACGGAGTTGGAGCTAAACCTTGCTCAGGATCGACATTTAAACTCGGATAATTTTGGGCTCATCGAGGTAAACACTCTTGACCTTCTATTGTAATTGGAAATTACATGTTGTTAGAATATATAGTTGAAGTATACTATATATAGACCTGAACGTTGTTATCGGCAATGTCTTTGGACTTAAGCCTGAATAATACTTACGGCAATGTCTTGCGACTTAAGCCTGAATGTAAAGAAGAGAACTAAACTGTAATTACATAGGACTGTATTACAGTAGACTTGTGTAGCATTGCTGTGTAGTAGAATCATACACGTCCGGTTAGACGTGCAAACCCCCCCCTGGTTGGCTTGATAGCTGGCCTCGTTAAAGGAGGAGATTTACGTTGTTGCGGGGGGGGAGGTGCTGCCGAATTTTCTGTAGAATGTTCTACGAAGAGATCTAAATATTAATAAGCGCCTTGTGGCCTTATAGGTTGAAGTACTGCGTATGGCGCGATCTACTTGGCTTAAGGAGTAGCCGACGGTTGGAAGTACTTGGAGCGTTTTGCTATTAGTCGATACTCGTCGCGAGGTATGTGAACCTCTTCCTATCTCTTCTAGAATGATATGTGTTAACTATGTAGTACGGTAGACGTACATGTGTTAAAAGTATTTGATTGGTCTAAAACATAAAGTGTTATAACGGCTTTATGGGAAGTTGGTTATAACAGCTTTATGTAGGTAAGAAAATACTTGTGGTTTTTAAAAGGTAACCGATTTGACTTATAACTGACTTAATGTGTAATAATAAAGAATCTTGGAATATTTCAAAAGAATGCTGATTCATTTTTAACAGAAGAATAATACTTGGTTTTGAAAACATAAGAGTTATACTAGCTTTATGGGAAGTTAGGTATAACGTATTAAGAATGGTAAAATGAATGGTTTATTGATTGTAAAAGTTAAGAGACTTGATCTTAAAGATAAGAGACTTAACTTGTTTTACTTGTTAATTAACATTTTGTTAAAAATGTTGTAAAACCTCATTCGCGAGTAATGAGTACTTGATTTTAAAAGCAATAATGTTTCTTGATTTGAAATCAGAATAAGTATCGAACAAACCACAGCAACGCTAATAAAGGGAAATGTTTTGACTAATAATGTATTAGTAAAACCAGTAGAAACTTCCATCTGCATAGAAACTAAGATGAGACAAAATGATGTTACATTTCCTAGATCAGGGCTGCTTAAATAAGATTGTTATAAACAAGAATAACCTACTCCCGTATCAGACATATGTTTCTCAAATTGCTTTTAAGGGAGAATTATATCATTAAGTGATTAAAATTATGAACTACGAAACCTTTCGAAAATGAGAAACTTGAGTAATTGAAATTAGGCAAACTTGAAACATTTGGAATAGAATATTGTTACTTGATTTTACGAAGAGAAGTGTTTTGATTTACTTCAAAAGATAATCACTCTATTTTCATATACTGCGGGTATTGTGTGACCTTGTAAACGTAACGTATCTTTTAAAAGATAATGTATGAAGTACTTTGGGAATAGATACCCGACCTGGTTAATCATATATTAGAATGTACCTTGTGTGTATAACTTGATTGTGCTGGTTTGTGATAGCCTTGTAATACTTTCTTGTTGATTTGATAAGTAAACATGTTAGGATGCTACGTGTGTTAGTGTCTGGTAACGTTTGTGTAAGAGAGTATTCTTGTTGTGCTTATGTTGTTTAACGATAAGCTGTTATGTTAGTATAATATCACTCACCTCTTGACATATGCAGGGGTTAAGCGCCTCCGACGCGGTACACTCAGCGATGCAGGACCATGATTCGAGAATACCTCATGCGGGTCCAAGAGGTCCATGCGGAACTACGGGAGTTCCAGGTTAGTTTGCGGCCCTTGTGGTCATGCGGTCTCTGTGGCCATGCGGACGGCGGGTCCAGGACGATGCCGAGGAGTAGCTACCCTCGATGCGGGGTTACTTACCCTATGCGGGCCTATATGAGTGGCCTATGCGGACTACGGGAGTCCAGGATTAGGCTTGCATGGTGATACTACGGGCAATTGGCCCTGCTTCGATCATTCGCAGCCTAGATAGGACTGTTCTGATTTACCTATTGTTGCTCTTGTTTATGATATGGCACTATGTGCGGTTACCTTGGTTGTTTCATACATACTTGCAAAACTGATTTCAAAATGATATGTTTTCATTTAAGTACTTTCTGATTTCACATACTTGGTACTGTTATCGACCTCCTTGGCTGCGTTCACGCGAGTTGAGGTACACCAGTCGTTGATCCTAGCACTCAGGGTCACAGTTCAGCGTTTGGGAAGCTCCGTTTCTCCGGAGGCTTATCAGTGGTATAGTCCCCTGTCGTAGTAAGTGTTTACATTCAGGGGTTTGGCGGGGCCCTGTCCCGCCATTGTTGTCATGTCATTCTTAGAGGTCTGTAGTACTGTTGTGGGCAGAGTTGGATGGGATGTAACTGTTCGGTGTTCAAATTGTTATTTATATATATATACTGAAGGTAACCGTTTTTGGTTAGCCTGTCTTCTTATTTCACTGTCTTATTATGCTGGTTTCATGTATTGTCTTTATGTTCCGCTGATTACTCTGATGTATGTCTACTTGGGTGTCCGGGGTAAGGCACCAGTCACGGGCCCGGGTTCGGGTCGTGACAAAAGTGGTATCAGAGCAGTTAATCCTCGGAAAGTGTCTACAGACCGTATCCAGTAGAGTCTTGATTATCGGTGTGTTGTGCACCACACCAATAATCAGGAGGCTATAGGGTATTTAGGATTGGTTTCCATTCTTCTCATTCTGAGATCGTGCCTTAGAGCTGTGTGATAAGTTGGACCCCTCTAACGTATTTCTTTCCCTTACCGATATGCCTCCGCGTAGGGCAACCCGGCCCAAGAGGGCAAGGCACCAGGAGCCGCGAGTAGAGCATGAGGTTACGAGGGCACGCCCACCTTTACCTAGGGTAGTGCTTCATTCGGGAGTTTTGCGACGCCACTAGCCCAAATAGAGTTTAGCACGGCGGCGGTTCATCGCGCCATGATATTTGAACCTTCGCCCATGATCGAGAACATGAATATAGATTGCAAAGAGGCGACCACATTAGCTATGGATTTGGCTACCAGAGTATACCGATGTACCGCAAGTCTTGATGACTATCTTAGAAAGGGTTGTGCGAGTAATTCTTCGATTAGGCTTGAGCATGGCTCGAGTACGGGCTCAGGCGCAGAGCCAAGAAACGTAGATCGACGGGTTAACGGCGACGAGAAGAGGCCAGAGCAAAGAAGGTCCTTTAGTAACTTCGAGGCGAGTCGCCACCAATGGATTAGATTATGCACATCCACCATGCAGAACGGTCCTCCATGGGTTCGTGGACGTTCGGGTACGCAGGAGTTGGTCGAGCTCCGAGTTTCCTGTTCATTGCGATGCACGCCATCCCGGGAATGTCGTCTTTTAGTTGGTACTTGTTGTACCTACGGCCGTCAGGGTCTGATGTCGAGAGAGTGTCCTAGTAGGAAGACTTAGCCTTCAGGATCGGTGGGTAGTTCGTCATCTTCCCTAGCTATGCGCCTACGTAAGGAGTTTGATTAGAACGACTAAGGGGAGTGAAGCAGTAGATTTAGATATATCCTTAACCCTCTAGAGATCAGTATGTATGATAAGATGGGTATATCATAAGTGCTATGTTCTGATAGCAGTGTGTAAATTGTAATTAGAAATCTTGGTTAGTTAACCAAGTAAGATTTGGGGGATAGAGAAGGTGTGAGCCTTAGAGTTTTATACGTGGAGACCTTAGAGGTAAGGCCATCTCGAGTATAGGTGTAGTGTTATGTTTGATCCTTATCGGAGTGCATAGTGCACGTGAGCTATGTTTGTGGGATAAGTCCCTGAGTAGCGTGATTTGAAAGAGGGTAGTCGAGCTAGGAAGACCGCTAGGTTTTCGTAACGTGATTTGTGGAATTGTTCCGGATCGGGGAGCTAGTGTTTTGCGCGATGCCGGGTAGGGTTGAGGCCATGTTGCGGGTCAACCCGCGGCCTGTTTGGTGATGGGGTCAGTTTGTGGTGGTCCCGCCTTGTGATAGGGTCACGAGGTTGTTAGGCCCAAGTTTAGTTAGCCAGCATACGAGTTCGTGGATGCGTTCGACGATGGGCCGGTGAGGTCAGCCGTCTTGTTTTCTAGCAAAGACCGTTTACTCGGCAGTGTTGATTTATCAGAAAGGTTGTAAGGCTGCACGGGGTGCCTACCTTCACCTCATGACAGTGACGATGGAGCCAGTGCGGTTGTTGTTTCCGGAAGTTTTACCAAGGTGGTTAAGAACTCGGTGAGTCTCGAATCGCATTCTCCCGCCGGGCGGTGTGGATTTCGGGGGTAGGTTGTGGGGATTGTTTTCTCTGTGGAGGAGTGTTTAAGCTACCATTTCGGTGTTCGGATGTCGCTTATGAAGCCTGTAGGGTGGATGTGTAAGTCGCCGGCCGATTGGTTCGATGTTGGCAAGATTCAGATAGTTGGTTCAGCTTGCTCCAGCAGATGTGGATAGGTAAAGCTTGTCTAGAAGAGGTTACGCACTGAGAAATCGTGGATAATCGGCGACGACGCTAGAGTTCAGTTGACGGTCGGTCTTTTGAAAGTACCACCCGGGGTCAGGTGACGAGTTTTGGAAAACAGAGGGAACTTAGCCCAAGTTACTTTGGGCCCTTTTGAGTTCATGTGAAGAATAGGCCAGGTTGCCTATATGTTAGCTTTTGCCGTCCGACTTAGGAGGCAGTACGTCCGGTCTTTCGTATTGTTATGATCGGGAAAGTATCGGAGATCCATCCAGAGTGTTCCCAGTTAATGATGACCACGTTAGAAATAGTAACCCCGAGTTTTGGAAACTGAAGCAGTATCAGAAGCGTGGTAAGAGTTCGAGTGTACGACATCCTCAGGGATCGCATGCAGCCCGGTACCATTTGTTGGGTCGCCGGAGTGACACTAGAACCTCGCGGCAAAGTGACAAAAGTGGTATCACGACGAGTAAAGGGAGAAGCGAGCATGTATGGCGAGCATAGATGTGATCATTTCTTTTGTAAGGAGAAGGTGCGAAGGAAGTATATTTTAAACCCCGGAGAGAGGTGTTTGTGGTATGTTAGAGGTGTTTCCTCGTGGACTTGGATGGAAGTATTTGCGCGGGTGTTTCTGTGGCCATGTGTGGCAGGATTGTTCTCGTAAGTATAGTAGCGAAGACTATACAGGCGCGCGTTTGTTTTGAGACTTAGAAGGAACATTCGGGACGAATGTTTCTAAGGAGGGGAGAATGTTATACCCCGTATTTCCAGAGTATGTACGTAAGGACGTACGTAGAAAATTTGAACTTTTAAATAGGCTTGGACGATTTCACTTTGTGCACAACACCCGATTAGAGTCGTTTTTCGACGAAACGTTTCCACAGCTTTCGTAGGGAAAATTCCGGCTATGTCATTTTTAATTTTTGCGGATTTTTCCGAGAGACGAAACATTTTGGACCAACGGGAGGGCGACACTTGTCACCCTCCAATTGGTGGACTTAAGGGGCGGATTCTTGGACGATTTTGAGAGTGGAGTAGGTAGGATATTTTGTGTGTTAGTTGGTTAAGGACACATGGGTGAATCTTGGCCCTACACTTGCCTTGCACTTGGCAAGATCTTGGCCATTGGTTGGCCTTGGCTTGTCCTATAAATACCCACCCTTTGAAGACTTCTTCATCCTAAATATTTCTAAGTGTTAAAAATACTCCTCCCTCCCTTTGTGTTGAGTTCGTGAGAGCCTCCCTCCCCTTGGCGAGAGCCCTCCTCCTCACAGTAGTGTGGTAGTGGGGTACCCCCCTAGCCTAGTTGTCCCGTATAATACACCCCCCCTCTTGGTAGAAATACTCTCAAAAGTATTGTTATAATGCCCAAATTACCTTAGCCATATACCTTGTAGTATTCTAAGGTTATACCTTTACAAAAAGCCGGTTATACTATTATACTTCCCGTCGGTACAAACCGAACCCTAAGGAAAATCTCCATAGTTAGTTGGAGTAGTATGTAGAAGTTGGTTAGAACTTCTAAGGGTGGTTTAGAGCGGGTTGGGCGCACGCATGATTGGAGCTAAACCTTGCTCGGGATCGACATTTAAACTCGGATAATTTTGGGCTCGAGGTAAACACTCTTGACCTTCTATTGTAATTGGAAATTACATGTTGTTAGAATATATAGTTGAAGTATACTATATATAGACACGAACGTTGTTATCGGCAATGTCTTTGGACTTAAGCTGAATAATACTTACGGCAATGTCTTGCGACTTAAGCCCGAATGTAAAGAAGAGAACTAAAGCGTAATTACATGGGGTGTATTACGATAGACTTGTGTAGCATTCTTTGTGTAGTAGAATCGTACACGTCCGGTTAGACGTGCAAACCCCCCCTGGTTGGCTTGATAGTTGGCCTCGTTAAAGGAGGAGATTTACGCTGTTGCGGGAAAGAGTGCCGAATTTTTCAGAGAATGTTCTCTGAAGAGATCTAAATATTAATAAGCGCCTTGTGGCCTTATAGGTTGAAATCTGCGTATGGCGCGATCTACTTGGCTTAAGGAGTAGCGACGGTTGGAAGTACTTGGGCGTTTGCTATTATTCGATACTCGTCGCGAGGTATGTGAACCTCTTCCTATCTCTTCTAGCATGATATGTGTGTAACTATGTAGTACGGTAGACGTACATGTGTTAAAAGTATTTGATTGGTCTAAAACATAAAGTGTTATAACGGCTTTATGGGAAGTTGGTTATAACAACTTTATGTAAGAAAAATACTTGTGGTTTTTAAAGGTAACCGATTTGACTTATAAGCGACTTAATGTGTAATAATAAAGAATCTTGGAATATTTCAAAGAATGTTGATTCATTTTTAACAGAAGAATAATACTTGGTTTTGAAAACATAAGAGTTATACTAGCTTTATGGGAAGTTAGGTATAACGTATTAAGAATGGTAAAATGAATGGTTTATTGATTGTAAAAGTTAAGAGACTTGATCTTAAAGATAAGAGACTTAACTTGTTTTACTTGTTAATTAACATTTTGTTAAAAATGTTGTAAAACCTCATTCGCGAGTAATGAATACTTGATTTTAAAAGCAATAATGTTTCTTGATTTCGGAAATCAGAATAAGTATCGAACAAACCACAACAGCGCTAATAAAGGGAAATGTTTTGACTAATAATGTATTAGTAAAACCAGTAGAAACTTTCATCTGCATAGAAACTAAGATGAGACAAAATGATGTTACATTTCCTAGATCGTATTGCTTAAATAAGATTGTTATAAACAAGAATAACCTACTCCGTATCGGACATATGTTTCTCAAATTGCTTTTAAGGAGAATTATATCATTAAGTGATTAAAATTATGATCTACGAAACCTTTCGAAAATGAGAAACTTGAGTAATTGAAATTAGGCAAACATGAAACATTTGGAAGAGAATGTTGTTACTTGATTTTACGAAGAGAAGTGTTTTGATTTACTTCAAAAGATAATCACTCTATTTTCATATACTGCGGGTATTGTGTGACCTTGTAAACGTAACGTATCTTTTAAAAGATAATGTATGAAGTACTTTGGGAATAGATACGACACAGTTAATCATATATTAGAATGTACCTTGTGTGTATAACTTGATTGTCTTTGGTTTGTGATACTCTTGTAATACATACTTGTTGATTTGATAAGTAAACATTTTATTATTCTAAGTGTGTTAGTGTCTGGTAAAGATTGTGTAAGAGAGTAATATTGTTGTTCATATGTATTTTAACGATAAGCTGTTATGTTAGTATAATATCACTCACCTCTTGACATATTACCGGGGGTTAAGCTGCCCTCCGATGCGGGGTAGACTCAGGCGGTCTGGGACCATGATTCGAGAATACCTCATGCGGGTCCAAGGGATCCATGCGGAACTACGGGAGTTCCAGGTTAGTTTGCGGCCCTTGTGGTCATGCGGTCTCTGTGGCCATGCGGACGGCGGGTCCAGGACGATGCCGAGGAGTAGCTACCCTCGATGCGGGGTTACTTACCCTATGCGGGCCTATATGAGTGGCCTATGCGGACTACGGGAGTCCAGGATTAGGCTTGCATGGTGATACTACGGGCAATTGGCCCTGCTTCGATCATTCGCAGCCTAGAAAGGACCTGTTACAGTTTACCTATTGTTGCTCTTGTTTATGATATGGCACTATGTGCGGTTACCTTGGTTGTTTCATACATACTTGCAAAACTGATTTCAAAATGATATGTTTTCATTTAAGTACTTCTGATTTCACATACTTGGTACTGTTATGCGACCTCCTTGAAGTGCGTTCATGCGAGTTGAGGTACACGATCGTTGATCCTAGCACTTTTCAGTCACGATTCGGCGTTTGGGAAGCTCCGTTTCTCCGGAGGCTTATCAGTGGTATAGTCCCCTGTCGTAGTAAGTGTTTACATTCAGGGGTTTGGCGGGGCCCTGTCCCGCCATTGTTGTCATGTCATTCTTAGAGGTCTGTAGTACTGTTGTGGGCAGAGTTGGAAGGGATGTAACTGTTCGGTGTTCAAATTATTATTTATATATATATACTGAAGGTAACCGTTTTTAGTTGCTTTGTCTTCTTATTTCACCTTTGTCTTATTACTTTGGTTTCATGTATTGTCTTTATGTTCCGTGATTACTCGATGTATGTCTACTTGGGTGTCAGGGGTAAGGCACGATCCACGCCCGGGTTGGTCGTGGCAATTGCGTTCATGCCGCAGTGTAGGTCTGTTGTTTGGTGATCGGCGATGTCACGACCGAGCGGGGCGTGGATCGTGCCTTACCGGCGCATCCAAGTAGACATACATCAGTAATGTCGAACAAACACAACAACGTGAGATAATAGAAGTATAAAACAAAAATCGAGAAAACTTGCCTTTGGCATATATATAAATAACAACTTTCAACATGAGCAGTTTAATCCTTTTTACAAACCACGCCTTGCAAGTACTCTGCACTTAAGAAAGATACGATAACAATGGCGGGTGGCCCGCCATACCCCGAATGTAAATACCTACAACGACAGGGGACTATACCAAGATAAGCCTCCGAGAAGCGAGCTTTCCCAACCGTGACGTGACCCTAAGAGCGAGGATCAACGGCGGTGTACCTTACTGCGGCATGAACGGCCCGAAGAGGTCGACAGTACCAAGTATGTGAAACTGAAAATAAATACTGTAAATGAAATCATAGTAGTCTATATAAAGCAGGAGACATGTATGATAACCAAACTACAGTTCACAATAAATAAGCAGTCATGTCAAGTCAGGGACTCACGCCCTCAAAGTTATCACAATAAAACCGTACGGGGCAAGTACGAAGGCATAGCCGACTACTAAGACCCACAGTACCAAAAATACCACAAACTGTATCCCGAGGTCTTTCTAGACCGCACCACATGATCGGCGGCCACTCGCCGCAATATCAATGTGCACGTCTATCCTCGAACTCGCGACTCGCATAGGTCCCACGGACCCGCATGAGGTATTCCTCGAATCATGGTCCTGCATCACCGAGGTATACCGCGTCGAGCGGCTTAACCCCCGGTATCCGCCTAGGCTCCCGCAACCCGCATAGTCTCAAAAGACCGCATAGTCTCAACAGACCGCATAGGGAATCCCCCGCATCAGGCTAAACACCCGGAATGATCAATCCTGGAGCTACCGCACTCCGCATAGTCACAAGGACCGCATAGGCCGTATAGACCCGCATCAAGGGTGGCAAGCCCTCGGTATAATAAGTCAAAGGGGTATGTGATACAATAATAGTACAATGGCTTAACGTTTAACAACGTAAGCCCAACAAGAATGACCCCCTTGCATCACGATCATACAAGATACTAACACACGTAGCATCCTAACATGTTTACTTATCACATCAACAAGAAAGTATTTACAAGGCTATCTCAAACCAACACAATCAAGTTATTCACACAAGGTACTTTATGCTAACAAGTTCGGGTATCTATCCCTAAAGTACTTCACACATTAAATCCTTTAAAAGATCCGTTGCTTTCACATAAGTCACACAATACCCGTAGTATAAAAATAGAGTGACTGTCCTTTTAAGTAAATCAAAATACTTACCTTTGTAAAATCAAGTAACACATTATTTTCCAAGCGTTCAAGTTTGCCTAATTTCAAATGTTCACGTTTCTTATCTTAGAAAGGTTCCGTAGTTCATAGTCTTATTCATTTAAGAATATAATTCTCTTTTAAACAATCTGAGAAACATAAGTCTTATATGTGAGTAGGATATTCTTGTTTATAACAATCTTATTACATGACCATGATCTAGGAAATATCATTTTGTCTCATCTTAGCTTCTATGCGGATGGAAGTTTCTCTGGTTTTAATAATACTTAATTATTCAAAACATTTCCTTTTTATTAACGCATCAGTGGTTTGTCCATACACAATCTGAATTAAGAAATAATAAAAACATTCTTAAGCCGTTATACCTAACTTCCCATAAAGCTAGTATAACTCTTAAGTTTTCAAAACCAAATATTACTTCTTCTTTCAAAATGATTCAAAAATCTTTTGAAATACTTCACGTTCTTTATTAACACATAACAAGCCAGTTATAGTTCTAATCAGTTACCTTTTAAAAACCACATGTATTTTCTTACCAACATAAAGTTGTTATAACCAACTTCCCATAAAGCCGTTATAACACTTTATGTTTTATACCAATCAAATACATTTAGCACATGTACGTCTACCGTACTACATAGTTCACACATATCATGCTAGAAGATATAGGAAGAGGTTCACATACCTCGCGACAGTATCGACTAATAGCAAAACGCTTCAAGTACTTCCAAACGCGTCGGCTACTCCTTAAGCCAAGTAGATCGCGCACACGTAGTACTTCAACCTATAAGGCCACAAGGCGCTTATTATCATTTAGATCCTCGTAGTACATTCTACGAAAATTGGAAGACCTCCCCGCAGCGTAAATCTCCTCCTCTAACGAGGCGGCTGCAAGCCAACCGGGGGTTATACGTCTAACCTAACTGCGGGTACAATTCTACTCCACGGTACTACTACACAAGTCTCATGTCTGACATTCATGTAATTACGATTCGGATTCTTCTTTAAGTTCAGGCGTAAGTCAAAAGACATTGCCGATACCTACGTTCAGTTCTATATATAGTATACTTCAACTATAGATTCTAACAATATGAAATTTCCAAATACAATAGAGGACAAGATATTTACCTCGATAAGCCCATAATTATCCAAGTATAAAGTCGATCACGGGCAATCGTTTAGCTCGACTCCGAAGCGCTCCAACCGCTCTAAACCACCCTTAGAAGTTCTAACCAACTTACACAATACTCACGGACTATGGAGATTTTCCTAGGGTTTGGTTTTGTGACAGGGAAGTATAATAGTATTTCTGGGCTTTTCGTATAGGTATAACCTTAGAATACAACAAGGTATACGGCTAAGGTAATTTGGGCTTTATAACAATACTTTTGAGAGTATTTCTACCAAGAGAGGGGGGGTATTATACGAAAGCAACTAGGCTAGGGGTACCACGGCCACACTACTAGGAGGGGGGGTAGAGGGCTCTCGGCCAAGGGGGCCTTTCAAAGGGGGAGAGGGGCTCTTGGACGAGAGTCAACAAGAGGGGAGAGGGAGGGATTTTACACTTAGGATTATTTAGGAATGGATGAATAAGTCTTCAAAGGGATGGGTATTTATAGGCCAAGTGAAGGCCAACCAATGGCCAAGATTGAGCCAAGTGCTACACAAGTGTAAGGCCAAGATTCACCCAAGTGTCCTTGACCAACTAACACACAAAATATCCTACCAACTCCCCTTGACCAACAAGGCCAATTCGTCCACTACACTACCGCCCACTCCCACCAATTAGAGGGTGACAAGTGTCGCCCTCTTGTTGGTCCAAAATGTTTCGTCTCTCGAAAAAATCCGCAAAAATTAGAAATGTCATAGCCGGAAATTCCCCTACGAAAGCTGTGAAAACGTTTCGTCGAAAAACGACTCTAACCGGGTGTTGTGCACAAATAAAATTCGGCCAAGCCACTTTCTCAAGTTTCAAATTTTCTACGTACGTCCTTACGTACATACTCTGGAAATACGGGGTATAACAGGCAGGTGTAGGATCCTGCTCATGGTTTTTGGATAGCTCCCTTTGTTCAGGAGTTTATCATTTTGGTATAGTTCCTTCAGTACAGGCTTTTGTACATTTATAGGTACGGCGGGGCCTTGTCCCGTCATAGTTCAGTTTAACTCCTAGAGGTCTGTATTCATATGTGGGATTGGACTCATGTACGATGTTGTGTCTTTGGTCTATGTATATTATATGGCAGCCTTGTCGGCTTTGCCTTGCACGTATGTTGGAAAAAAAAATGAGGTGTTATTTAATTTCCGCAGATTACTTGTATTGTTAAGGTACAAGGGTGCCCAGGTAGGGCACCAGTCACGGGCTCGGGGTTCGGGGTGTGACATTGATAGACTTATATAACCTTTATAGGTTGAATGTTCTGAGAGTAGCATGTACTACTTGAAAGGTGGACAAGGCTAGACGGGTTATAGCCGTGGAGCGTTTTGCTAATAGTCGATAATCGTCGCGAGGTATGTGATTCTTCCTATCCTCTTGAGCATGATATTTTAAAAGAATATATATATAGTACGGTAGACGTACGTGTGCTAACTGAACGTAGTTTTACGGCAATGTCTTTTGACTTAAGCCTGAATAATAAGAATCTTGAAGTATTTCAAAAGAATTAAGAAACCTTTTTGAAAGAAGAATAATACTTGGTTTTAAAAGCTTAAGAGTTATACTAGCTTTATGGGAAGTTAGGTATAACGGCTTAAGAGAGATAAAAAGAATGGTTTATTGATTTTAGAAGTTAAGAGACTTGATCTTAAAAGATAAGAGACTTGACTTAATTATTAATATGAATTTTGTTAAAAAGGTGTGAAACCTCATTCGTGAGTAATGAGTACTTGGTTTTTAAAAAAGGGATAATGTTTTACTGATTTCGGAAATCAGAATAAGTATCGAACGAACCACTGCAGCGTTAATAAAGGGAAATGTTTTGACTAATTAAGTATTATTAAAACCAGTAGAAACCTCCATCTGCATAGAAGCTAAGATGAGACAAAATGATATTACATTTCCTTAGATCATGGTTGCTTTAATAAGATTGTTATAAACAAGAATAACCTACTCACATATAAGACATATGTTTCTCAAATTGTTTTAAAGGAGAATTATATCATTAAGTGATTAAAACTATGAACTACGAAACCTTTCGAAAATGAGAAACTTGAGTATTTGAAATTAGGCAAACTTGAACGTTTGGAAAAGAATGTTGTTACTTGATTTTACAAAGAGAAGTGTTTTGATTTACTTAAGAAGATAGTCACTCTATTTTTATACTACGGGTATTGTGTGACTTTTGTGAAAGAAACGGATCTTTTAAAGAGTTAATGTATGAAGTACTTTAGGGATAAAAACCCGAACTTGTTAATAATAAAGTAGAAAGTACCTTGTGTGAATAACTTGATTGTGTTGGTTTGTGATAGCTTTGTAATACTTCCTTGTTGATTTGATAATTAAACATGTTAGGATGCTACGTGTGTTAGTGTCTTGTGATGTTTGTGTAAAGGGGTTTCCCTTGTTGTGCTTATGTTGTCTAACGGTAAGCCGTTATGCTAGTATTACATCACTCACCTCTTGACATGATTAGGGGTTAAGGCGCCTCCGTCGCGGGGTAGACTCGAGGCGATGCAGGACCATGATTCGAGAATACCTCATGCGGGTCCAGGGGACTTATGCGGAGCTACGAGAGTTCCAGGTTAGTGTGCGGCCCTTGTGGTCATGCGGTCTATGTGGCCATGCGGATCTGCGAGTCGGGGCGTTGCGGGAGTAGCTACCCTCGTCGAGGAATACCTCATGTGGGCCATTGGAGTGGCCTATGCGGGCTGCGGGAAGTTCGGGACTAGACGCGCGCATTAGATGCTGCGGCGGCGGCCGATCATGTGGCGGTCTAGCAGATCTCATCTGATTTATGACCTGTTAGTGCTGTGGGTTTTAGTAGTCGGCTATGCCTTCAGACTTACCCCGTACGATTTTATTATGACACAGGTGGGACCTGGTGTTCATGTGTGTTCCTTGGTGCTTTTATATCATAGACTGCCGGCAGTGAGGAAGGTATTCCACGGGCATGATTGATGTTGTGGGCGTGAGACCCATAGTTGTATTTAAGTGATGACTTGAGGGCGTGAGTCCCTGACTTGACATGACTGCTTATTTATTGTGAACTGTAGTTTGGTTATCATACATGTCTCCTGCTTTATATAGACTACTATGATTTCATTTACAGTATTTTTAGTTTCACATACTTGGTACCTGTTGTACTGACCTCCTTCGGGGGGCTGCGTTCATGCCGCAGGTAGAGGTACACCAGTGTTGATCCTCGCTCTTAGGGTCACAGTTCAGCGTTTGGGAAGCTCCGTTTCTCCGGAGGCTTATCAGTGGTATAGTCCCCTGTCGTTGTAAGTGCTTACATTCAGGGGTATGGCGGGGCCCTGTCCCGCCATTGTTGTCATATCATTCTTAGAGGTCTGTAGTACTGTTGTGGGCAGAATTGTAAAAAGGGATGTAACTGTTCTAGTTGTTATATATATATATGCCGAAAGGCAACTTTTCTCAGATAACTGTTTTACACTTCACTTTATTCATGTCTTGTTTTATATTCCGCTGATTACTCTGATGTATGGCTACTTGGGTGCCCGGGGTAAGACACCAGTCACGGGCCCGGGTTCGGGTCATGACAAAAGTGGTATCAGAGCAGTTAATCCTCGGAAAGTGTCTACAGACCGTATCTAGTAGAGTCTTGATTATCGGTGTGTTGTGCACCACACCAATAATCAGGAGGCTATAGGATATTTAGGATTGGTTTCCATTCTTCTCACTCTGAGATCGTGTCTTAGGCGTGTTATAAGTTGGACCTCTAACGTATTTCTTCCGCACTGCTATGCTTCGCCAAGGCAACCGGGCCCGAAGAAGGCAAAGCGGCGAGGAGGCTGCGAGTAAACACGAGAGGGTTACTAAGTGAGCCCAAACCATCACCTGAGTTGGTGCTTCATTCGGGGAGTTCTGCGGCGTCGCCAGTCCCAGCAAAGTTTAGCACGGCGGCAGCAGTTCCTACTGCGGCCATGACATTTACACCTTCAGTTCCACGACCAGGAACATAGAATATAGACTGCAAAGTGACGACCCTGTTACTAGCTAGGGATTTAAGCTACCAGAGGGTATATGATGTACCGATTTATCGCGGGCCTTGATGAATATCTAAGAGAAGGTTGTGCAGAAGTAGCTCTTCAGTCAGGCATGGGTATTGCCCGCGTATAGGCTTATGCGCAGCACACAAAGGAACGTAGAGATCGACGAATTAACCAAGATCGCGAGAAGAGGCGGTCGGCAGGTCCTTTGTAACTTTCGAGGCGAATCGCCTCAGAAGTGATCGATATGCGCCCACGGTGCAGTGGTCCTCGCGGGGTTGGGGCGTTCGGGTATGCAGGAGTTGGTCAAAGCTCCAGGGCTTCTGGTTCACAGATACACGTAGGTTCTAGCGGTAGAGTTGATTTTTCCTCGGTGTTCCGCGGTGTGGCGGCGTCGTCGGGAATGTCGTCTTGTTGATGGTGCTTGTTTTACCTGCGACCGTCAGGGCCATGTGTCAAAAAGATGTCCTAGTATGAGGGATGCAAGTAGGAGGACTCAGCCTACGGATCGATTCTGCGGTCGGTGGCTCGGAGAGGAAGGGGAGTTGGCCAGAAGAGGCCACCCCCACCTCGGTGTGGCCGTTGTGGTAGATGTCATTGTGGGGAGTGTAGTACTTCTTCGACAGCTTGTTTTGCTATGCGCCCAGCAGGGCAGGATTGATTGAAACGACAAAGGGGAGTGAAGCAGTAGATACATGTTTATCCTTAACCCTCTAGAGATTAGTACGTGTGATAAGATAAGTATATCTTAAGTGTTATGTTCAGATAATATTGTGATTAGAAATCATGGTTAGATAACCGGGTAAGATTGGGGGATAGAGAAAGTGGGAGCCTTAGAGTTTTATACGTGGAGACCTTAGAGGTAAGGCCATCTCGAGTAAAAGATGTATTTTTATGTTTGACCCTTATCGGAGTGCATAGTGCACGTGAGATATATTTGTGTGGTAAGTCCCTGAGTGGTATGATATGAAATTGGGTAGTTGAGCTAAGAAGACCACTAGGTTTTCATGACTTGATTAGTGAGATTGTTCCGAATCGGGGAACCAGAGTCTTTCGCGCGATAGCGGGTCGGGTTGAGGACCAATCGCGGGTCAACCCGCGGCCTGTTTGGTGGTGGGGTCAGTTTGTGGTGGTCCCGCCAGGTGGTGGGGTCACGAGGGTGTTAGGCCCAAGTTTAGTTAACCAGCGTACGAGTTCGTGGAAGCGTTCGACCAGTAGTCGGGCCGATGAGGTCAGCCCATCTTGTCTTTCAGCCAGGACCGTTTACTCGGCAGAGGGTTATGCGAGATGTTATTCAGGAAGGTTGTAAGGTTGCACGAGGTGCCTACTTTCACCTTATGACAGGCAGTGGAGCCCAGTTTACAGCTGTTTCTTTTCTGGAGGTTTTACCAGGCAGGGTTAGGAACTCAAGTGACTCTTAGTATCGCATTCTCCCTCGGGCCAGTGTTTGGATTTCAGGGGTAGCTGTGAGGATGGTTGCCTCCTGTTGAGGGAGTGTTTTTATAACTACCATTTCAGTATTCGGATATCGCCTTACGAAGCCTTGTAGGGGCGGAAGTGTAAGTTGCCGGTCGATTGGTTCGATGTCGGCAAAGTTCAGATAGTTGGTTCATACTTGTTTCGGCAGGAAGTGGATAGGGTGAAGCTTATCCAGAAGAGATTATTGGCAGCTCAGAGTCAACAGAAGTCGTGCGGATGATCAGCGACGACGCTTAGGGTTCAGGTTGACGGTGGGTCTTCTTGAAGGTACCACCCCGGAAAGGGTGTGACGAGTTTTGGAAAACAGAGGGAACTTAGCCCGAGTTACTTTTGGGCATTTGCAGATTGTTTGTAGAGTAGTCCGGGTTGCATATAGTTAGCATTGCCATCCGACGTAGGAGGCAGTACGTCCGATCTTTCATGTTGCTATGTTCGGAAGAGTATCGGAGATCCATCCAGAGTATTCTCAGTTAGTGATGACCAAGTTGGAGGTAGTAACCCAGGGTTTTGGAAACTGAAGCAGTAACAGGAATGTGGTATGTTATGAGAAAGAGTTCAAGTGTACGAGAAGGGTACGACGAGTAAGGGAAGAAGCGAGCATGTGTTAAGAACATAGATGTGATCTTTTCTTTTGTAAAGTGAAGGTGCGAATGGAGTATCTTTTAGCCCTTGGGTGGGAGTTTTTGTGATGTTAGAGGTGATTCCTCATAGACTTGGATTAAGTATTGGAGCGTGTGTTATTTTGTGGCCATGTGTGGCATTGGCAACTTGTTTAAGTTAAGAGGAACTTCATCGTTATCCGTCTTGAGAAGGAACATTCGGGACGAATATTTCTAAGGAGGGGAAAATGTTATACCCCGTATTTCCAGAGTATGTACGTGAGGACGTACGTAGAAAAGTTTGAGCCTTAAGTTAGGCAAGGACCGAAAATTTTGGGCACAACTAGCGAAAAGAATCATTTTTCGACGAAACGTTTTACAAAACTTGCGAAGGGAAAAATACGGCTATGTCATTTATAATTTTTGCGGATTTTTCCGAGAGATAAAATATTTTAGACCAACGAGAGGGCGACACTTGTCACCCTCAAGTGGACGGTTGGTGAGGGAATTCTTTGGCACGTTTTTTATGTTTATTTTGCCTTAAACATTTGGTCAATGGTTGGTAGGATATTTGTGTGGTAGATGAGTAAGTGAGACCCACACAACACTTGTCCAAATCTTGACCTTACACTTGCCTACCACTTGTCTCAATCTTGGCCATTGGTTGGCCTATAAATACCCCCCTTAGTTGAAGACTTCTTCATCCACACTTAGAGATTTCAAGTCTTGAAAATCCTCCCCCCCCTCTTGTAGAAGCTCTCGTCCAAAGAGCACCCCTCCCCCCCCCCCTTTGTGAGGCCTTTTGGCCGAGAGTACCCCCCCTACCTTGAGTGTTGTCTCGTAAATACACCCCCCCTTTTGGTAGAAAAGTATTCTCCAAGTATTGTTACTATTCCAAAATACCTTAGCCCAAATACCTTGTGGTATTCCAAGGTTACCCTTATACTAAAAGCCAAGAAATACTATTATACTTCCCTCCAGTCACAAAACGAAACCCTAAGGAAAACCTTCATAGTCGGTTGAAGTGTTAAGTAGAAGTTGCGTAGAACTTCTAAGGGTTGTTTGGAGCGGGTTGGAGCGACCAGAGTAGGAGCTAAATGTTGCTCAGGATCGACATTTAAACTTGGATAATTTTGGGCTTATCGAGGTAATTACTCTTGTCCTTATATTGTAATAGGAAATTACATACTGTAGTAGTATAGAAATGAATATAAGATTCATAGAAGAGAATTGAACTGTAATAGAAGGATATTACAGATAAGACTTGAACTGAAATCGCATCAGAAGAACATTTATGTAGAAGTTGATAGACTTATATAACCTTTATAGGTTGAATGTTCTGCGAGTAGCATGTACTACTTGAAAGGTGGACAAGGCTAGCTGGGTTATAGCCGTGGAGCGTTTTGCTAATAGTCGATAATCGTCGCGAGGTATGTGATTCTTCCTATCCTCTTGAGCATGATATTTTAAAAGAATATATATATAGTACGGTAGACGTACGTGTGCTAACTGAACGTAGTTTTACGGCAATGTCTTTTGACTTAAGCCTGAATAATAAGAATCTTGAAGTATTTCAAAAGAATTAAGAAACCTTTTTGAAAGAAGAATAATACTTGGTTTTAAAAGCTTAAGAGTTATACTAGCTTTATGGGAAGTTAGGTATAACGGCTTAAGAGAGATAAAAAGAATGGTTTATTGATTTTAGAAGTTAAGAGACTTGATCTTAAAAGATAAGAGACTTGACTTAATTATTAATATGAATTTTGTTAAAAAGGTGTGAAACCTCATTCGTGAGTAATGAGTACTTGGTTTTTAAAAGGGATAATGTTTTACTGATTTCGGAAATCAGAATAAGTATCGAACGAACCACTGCAGCGTTAATAAAGGGAAATGTTTTGACTAATTAAGTATTATTAAAACCAGTAGAAACCTCCATCTGCATAGAAGCTAAGATGAGACAAAATGATATTACATTTCCTTAGATCATGGCTGCTTTAATAAGATTGTTATAAACAAGAATAACCTACTCACATATAAGGCATATGTTTCTCAAATTGTTTTAAAGGAGAATTATATCATTAAGTGATTAAAACTATGAACTACGAAACCTTTCGAAAATGAGAAACTTGAGTATTTGAAATTAGGCAAACTTGAACGTTTGGAAAAGAATGTTGTTACTTGATTTTACAAAGAGAAGTGTTTTGATTTACTTAAGAAGATAGTCACTCTATTTTTATACTACGGGTATTGTGTGACTTTTGTGAAAGAAACGGATCTTTTAAAGAGTTAATGTATGAAGTACATTGGGGATAAAAATCTGAACTTGTTAATAATAAAGTAGAAAGTACCTTGTGTGAATAACTTGATTGTGTTGGTTTGTGATAGCTTTGTAATACTTCCTTGTTGATTTGATAATTAAACATGTTAGGATGCTACGTGTGTTAGTGTCTTGTGATGTTTGTGTAAAGGGGTTTCCCTTGTTGTGCTTATGTTGTCTAACGGTAAGCCGTTATGCTAGTATTACATCACTCACCTCTTGACATGATTCCGGGGGTTAAGCTGCCCTCCGATGCGGGGTAGACTCAGGCGGTCTGGGACCATGATTCGAGAATACCTCATGCGGGTCCAGGGGACCTATGCGGAGCTACGAGAGTTCCAGGTTAGTGTGCGGCCCTTGTGGTCATGCGGTCTATGTGGCCATGCGGACTGCGAGTCCAGGACGTTGTCGGGGAGTAGCTACCCTCGATGCGAGGAATACCTCATGCGGGCCATTGGAGTGGCCTATGCGGAGCTGCGGGAAGTTCCAGGACTAGACGCGCACATTAGATACTGCGGGCGAGTGGCCAGTTTCTATCATGTGGCGGTCTAGACAGATCTCATGATACAGTTTATGACCGCTGGTAGTGCGTGGGTTTTAGTAGTCGGCTATGCCTTCGTACTTACCCGTGCGGTTTTATTATGACCAGTGGGACACGTGTTCATGTGTTCCTTGGTGCTTTTATATCATAGGCTGGCGGTGAGGAAGGTATTCCACGGCATGATTGATGTTGTGGGCGTGAGACCCATAGTTGTATTTAAGTGATGATTTGAGGCGTGAGTCACGACTTGACATATCGCTTATTTATTGTGAGCGTAGTTTGGTTATCATACTTGTCTCCGCTTTATATAGACTACTATGATTTCATTTCTGATTTTCGATTCACATACTTGGTACTGTTGTCTTGACCTCCCGGAGGCTGCGTTCATGCCGCGGTAGAGTACACTAGTGTTGATCCTCGCTCTAGTGGTCACATTTCAGCGTTTGGGAAGCTCCGTTTCTCCGAGGCTTATCGGTGGTATAGTCCTGTCGTTGTAAGTGCTTACATTCAGGGTATGGCGGGCCGTCCGCCATTGTTGTCATATCATTCTTAAAGTGCATGTAATCGTTGTGGCGGAAATTGTAAAAAGGGATGTAACTGTTCTAGTTGTTATATATATATATGCCGAAAGGCAACTTTTCTCAGATAACTGTTTTACACTTCACTTTATTCATGTCTTGTTTTATATTCCGCTGATTACTCTGATGTATGGCTACTTGGGTGCCCGGGGTAAGGCACCAGTCACGGGCCCGGGTTCGGGTCATGACAGGTATAAAGTGAATATAACGACTTTATGGGAAGTTGGTTATATTTGCTTTATGGTAAGATAAATGACTTGATTTCTTAAGGTTAAGAGACTTTATTTTTCAGGTTAGGAGACTTGATTCTTAAAGGAAGAAATGAATTGATTTACTTGATTTACAAGTATAGAATACTCGATTTGGAAAGACTTGATTTCTAAAGTTAAGAAACTTGTTTTCTTGAAAGTTAAGAGACTAATTGTATTTTTAAAGGTTAAGAGAATTGATTTGAAAGTATTTAATACTTGGTTTTAAAAAGTATAAGTCTCTTGGTTACAAAAGGAATGAGTTTGTCTAAAATCATAAAGGGTTATAACGGCTTTATGGGAAGTTGGTTATAACGGCTTTATGGAAGGTTAAGAGAATGGTTTTCTCTAATAAGGTAAGCAAAGAAATAACTTGATTTAAGGAAGGGCAATTTGATTTAAAGGTATCACTTGCTTAAAGTTTTTAAGAATGAAGTCACTTGATTTAGAAGCCGGTAAATGTATTTCTAAAAAGGTATCGTGACTTGTTTTGAAGGTAGATATGACTTGATACTACGGTCGTTAGTATCTTGGAAGTTTTATTTGAAAAAGAGACTTTCTAAAGGAGTAGAGGTGCGTAGTTCTTGGGGTTAAATTCCCGGATTTTTATGTGAGAAACGGAAGTGCCATGAGTTTATAAAAATGGAAGTCTAAAGGTTTAATGAACTTGCCGGTGTTTGCTTGTGATAGCTTTAAGTGCAAGTATTATATGTTACGTTGTCGTGACTCTCAGTTGGAGGGCCGGCTGTCTTGTTATAAGTTTACTTGGACGTACAGACAGTGATGTGGGATTCCACGGGTATGCTTCCATTATGATTGATCCTTGGACATGCTTATACGATGTGGGATTCCGGGGCATGTGACCAGGATGCGGGTTAGATGCCCGGACATTTTATCGACGTCTGGCGGTGACGGGGGATTCCACGGGTATGCTTCCATTGTGATTGATCTTGGCCATGCTTATACGATGAGGGATGCCGGGGCAAGCATCCATGATGCGGGTTAGATGCCCGCGTGTTTTATTACTCCATGGCCATGCTTATACGATGTGGGATTCCGGGGCATGCGACCATGTTATATTATTACTCTATGGGCTAGCTCCCCATGAAGACCGCGCACGATGAGGATGCCGAGGCACGTTATGGACATGCTTATACGATGTGGGATTAGGGCATGCGGCCGCGTTATATATATATATGTGTTGTGTATGTGTACGCCGACAGTGAGGTGGGATGCCACGGGCGCGTCACATGGTTATATGTTACACCTACGGCTGCCGGCAGTGATGTGGGATTCCACGGGCAGGAGATATATATATATGTGTTGTGTATGTGTACGCCGACAGTGAGGTGGGATGCCACGGGCGCGTCACATGGTTATATTTTACACTTATAGTTGTCGGCAGTGATGGGGGGATTCCACGGGCACGCTTTGATATTTGTGTAACTTGATCGCGTCCCAGATTGGACCGGGTAGTATATGCGTCCCTCCATAAGGGGCCGGATTATGTTATGAAAGTTAAGTAAGTTATATGGTAATGAACTTAATGATTTTTCCTAATCATGTACATAAGAATGTGACTATAACTTTTATTGAAAATAGGAAAAGATAATAAGGTACGATTAAGTTCATAAGAGGTAATGACACGGCCGGACCTGGTATGTACTTTTTATACTTGTCCCTGTCATTCTTTTATGCGATTATGATCATTTCTTATGACGTTATTTACATTCCATATTAAATTTGTTATCTTGACCCCGCCTTGAAGCTGCGTTCATGCCCGCAGGTATTAGGTGCACAGGTTGGTGATCCTTGCTCTTAGGATCTCGGTTCAGTTTTGGGAAAAGCTCCATTTGCTCCGGAGACTTATCTCTTGGTACGGTTTCCCCTGAGGTTGTAGATTCATGTATATTCAGGGGTATGGCGGGGCCCTGTCCCGCCACAGTTGTTATGTTAAAACTCTTAGAGGTCTGTAGTCACATATTGTGGGTGCATGCAGTAAAGGAAAGGAGGCAATCGCTTGGTTGTATATATATGTCGGGAAGGTAGCTCTGTCGGCTAACTTTGTTGTTTTACTGTTGTTTTGTTTTATAAGTTTCATGTATGTTCGCTGATTTTCTCGATGTATACTGTAAGTGCCTGTGTAGGGCACGATCGCGGGCAGGTCGGGTCGTGACAAAAGTGGTATCAGAGCAGTTAGTCCTCGGAAAGTGTCTACAGACCGTGTCTAGTAGAGTCTTGATTATCGGTGTGTTGTGCACCACATCTATAATCATGAGGCTGCAGGACATTTAGGATTGGTTTCCATTCTTCTCTCTTTGAGATCGTGCAGTAGAGCTGTCCTAGTAAGTGAATCCTCTCGACCCCTTCTTATGTATGATTATGCCTCGCGGAGCGGCGGGACCAGAAGGGCAAGGAAGCAGCAGGAGCTGTTAGGGGTACGCAGAGGGTTATCAGGACTCGGGCACAGACTATGCCTGAGGTAGTAGGCGTATCGGCGAGCTCAGCCACGCCGACGATATTAGAGGAGCCGAGGCGCGATAGCTCTAGAGGTTCGTGCCGAGCCTCGATCCGCGGCCTGAGCGAGTTTAGAGATTATGGAGAGCAGATCAGGCTATTGACTAGCATAGTGGTAGGGCAACGCCGACAGGAGCATGTAGCTAACCCTAGAGCCGACAGTTTGAGGATTCGGGATTTTCTGGGTTGTAGTCCACCCGAGTTTTATGGTTCGAGATCCGAGGATGATCCCCAAGAGTTCGTTCGGCGACTACAATGACTATGCAGGTGCTTAGGGCCTCGGAGACAGAGTCAGTTGTGTTAGCTTCTTACCGGTTACGCGATATTGTGTTGAACTGGTTTGAGTCTTGGGAGTTGTCGAGAGGTGTGGGTGCTCGTCCGGCAGTTTGGGATGAGTTCACGGAGGCCTTTCTTGATCACTTTTTGCCTCCTGAAATGAGGAGAGCCCGTGTTGATAGGTTCTTGTCATTGAGGCAGAATGGGAGGACCATCGAGAATACAACCCGAGTTTGACTCATTGGCTGTATCGCACACTAGTGTGGCTGAAATGGCGGCAACAGTTCACCGTTATGTGATGGGGCTAGACCATTATATGATTCTGCATGCACAGGAGTGGCTCTTGGCCGGTATGGATATTGCCGGAGATGCAAGCTTATGCGCAGGTATAGAGGACAGAGAGAGAGGTCGGCTAGACTCGAAGCCGGCCAGAAGGCAGGGGCAGCGAGATTCGAGGTAACTTTCGGCGGGCGGCCTCAGGCGAACTAGGTCTACATCTCGATCGGCCTGAGTTCTCTTTCGGTCTTCGCCGGAGGTTTGGTCGCCGGGGATATTGGGGCAGTCGTGGCTCAGGGCTCTGAGTTCATAGATGTCCGAGAATAGTAGCCAGGGGAAGCCACCTTTGCCCCGGTGTGATCACTGTAGTAGATTCCATTTTGGGGAGTGTCGTACTACTTCGACAGCTTGTTATGCTTGCGGCCAGCAGGGCCATTTCATGAGAGACCGTCCAGGCAGGTGGCTGGTGGGATAGCCGATCTCTTGGTCGATTCGCGGGTTCTTCGCCTTCCATAGCTAGGCAGGATGTTTATGCACCGGCAGGCCGTGACAGAGGTCGTGGTGGAAGTTCCCAGTTTTAGCGGTCCTTTGAACCGCCTATATGATTTCAGGTATGTCTTTGGCCCTTTAGAAACTTGTATGCATGATAGAGTTGTGGTATTTTTAAGTGTCATGAACAGATTATATTGAGACCATGTATATGTTAGAAAGAGTTGGGAGTACGAAAATATAATCTCTTTTGGGCTTATGATGGACAGATATGCGTGTGCGAGGTATTAGGGCCATGTGTGGCATTATTGGTATGTCGGGATCGTGAAAGGAAACTATGCCGCTAATTATAATTTTGACTCCGAAAGAACATTCGGGGACGAATGTTTCTAAGGGGGGAAGAATGTTACACCCCGTATTTACAGGACATGCTTTAAGAACGTACGTAAGAACTCACGAGTGTTAAGATTTTAGACTTGTAAAAATTTATCGAAATTATGGAATTTGTCGGAAAACGTAATATTGTGACGAATGGGAGGGCGACACGTGTCACCCCCCTTATTGGATGTCTTGGACGAAATTACATGGGCACAAGGGTCATTTGACCCTTGTTAGGAAGACAAGTCTTGCAAGTAGTAAAGCTTGACATAATTGACTTGGTCAATGGGTCCACAAGCTTGATATTTAAGAGAACCTCATCCTAGCCACCCAATTGTGCACATCTTAACCCTCCATGTCCCTATATAATACTACTAGTAGCAAGATAGAGTCCACACTTAGCCAAATTTTCAAGAGAAATTGAAGAACTAGAGCAATGTGCTCTCGGGTTCATCAACAAGAAGAAAGAAAAAAATTTGTTTGTTGTCCAATAATCTTCCCACTTTAAACCAAGGTTCCTAAGTGTATTTTAAGGGTATCTCAATAGAAAAATCTCGGAAAAAGATAGTTTTCGGGTTAGTCGCAAAGCGAAAACCTAGTTGCTTTCTAGGTTTTGGATTGGAAGTTTGAAGGAAATTTGTTGGTATTGTTCTAAGGATCTCAAGTAGCGGATTGAAGTGTCTCGAAGAGTCTCTAAGTTGCTAGGGAGCAAATTCGGATTTGGAGTTGGATTGAGATTCGTTGAGGTATAATCTTGTCTCTTAAAAGTGTTACAAGACTATTTATATTGTTGTTAGCTTTACATGTTGCTAGCATGAAGTGTATGTGTTGAAGTTTATAAGTATTATGGATTGATGGTAGCTTAAATCCGAAATGTTATATTAGCCACTTGAAGTTGGATTACTAATTGGTCATTTATTAGAAATAATCGCATGTTACTTACTTGAAGATTATAGTAGTTATAATCGATTGCGACTTGATATCATGTTATCCTAACAATTTGGATTGAAATGGAAATTGGATAAGAATTGGTGTTATGTTACTCAAATGTGGCCGAATTGGACATATAGTTTGTATTAGTTTGATATCTATTGTGGGGCGGAATTTTACACGTCTAGTAGGCGTGTAATCCCCTATTGTTAATTTCATTGATTGGGCCTTAAATGTGGCGTGTTTGGTTATTGCATTCGGCCTTGAAAAAGGTGGTAAAGTAAGTAAAAACAAAGGAGGTGCTGTCCGATTTTCCGTAGAATTTAGTGACTTAGCACTTGGAATATTCTACGTTTGAAGTAAGAGGTTAATGGACGTATTGTGACCATTATAGGTTGAAGTACTAAGTATAGCGTATCCTACTTGAAGGATGGAATATCTATCAAGGTTGAAGTACTTTGGAGCATTTTGCTACTTGTCGATAATCGTCGCGAGGTATGTGAACCTTTTTCTTCCTTTGGCATGATTCTATGTATGGAATATACCGGTGGTATCATTTCATGTTTCCTTCTACTCTTAGAAGTTAAGAGGTAGTTGTGTGATTTACTCTATGTAGAACTTTTCCTATCTTTTGAGCATGACTAGTTGCACGTATGTAGTACGGTAGACGTACCACACCTTGATGTCCTTTACTAGTTTTATAAATAGCCAAGTCGGGTGAGTTAGGAGATTAACTCACTCCTTTGAAAGTATTAAGGATGTCTAATGTTTTATTAAAGTTAAGGGACTTGAAGAGTTTTAAAGTATGTGATACTTGTTCCGTTTTAAACGTATACGTCCCTTGGATAGGAAATTATATTTTGGCTAAGGTATAAAGTGAATATAACGACTTTATGGGAAGTTGGTTATATTTGCTTTATGGAAAGATAAATGACTTGATTTCTTAAGGTTAAGAGACTTTATTTTTCAGGTTAGGAGACTTGATTCTTAAAGGAAGAAATGAATTGATTTACTTGATTTACAAGTATAGAATACTCGATTTGGAAAGACTTGATTTCTAAAGTTAAGAAACTTGTTTTCTTGAAAGTTAAGAGACTAATTGTATTTTTAAAGGTTAAGAGAATTGATTTGAAAGTATTTAATACTTGGTTTTAAAAAGTATAAGTATCTTGGTTATAAAAGGAATGAGTTTGTCTAAAACCATAAAGGGTTATAACGACTTTATGGGAAGTTGGTTATAACGGCTTTATGGAAGGTTAAGAGAATGGTTTTCTCTAATAAGGTAAGCAAAGAAATAACTTGATTTAAGGAAGGGCAATTTGATTTAAAGGTATCACTTGCTTAAAGTTTTTAAGAATGAAGTCACTTGATTTAGAAGCCGGTAAATGTATTTCTAAAAAGGTATCGTGACTTTTTTTGAAGGTAGATATGACTTGATACTACGGTCGTTAGTATCTTGGAAGTTTTATTTGAAAAAGAGTCTTTCTAAAGGAGTAGAGGTGCGTAGTACTTGGGGTTAAATTCCCGGATTTTTATGTGAGAAACGGAAGTGCCATGAGTTTATAAAAATGGAAGTCTAAAGGTTTAATGAACTTGTCGGTGTTTGCTTGTGATAGCTTTAAGTGCAAGTATTATATGTTACGTTGTCGTGACTCTCAGTTGGAGGGCCGACTGTCTTGTTATAAGTTTACTTGGGCGTCGCAGAAGCGGTGATGTGGGATTCCACGGGTATGCTTCTATTATGATTGATCCTTGGACATGCTTATACGATGTGGGATTCCGGGCATGTGACGGGATGCGGGTTAGATGCCGGACATTTTATCGACGTCCGGCGGTGACGGGGATTCCACGGTATGCTTCCATTGTGATTGATCTTGGCCATGCTTATCGATGAGGATGGGGCATGCGGCGAGATGCGGGTTAGATGCCCGCGTGTTTTATTACTCCATGGCCATGCTTATACGATGTGGGATTCCGGGGCATGCGACCATGTTATATTATTACTCCATGGGCTAGCTCCCCATGAAGACCTACACCTACGATGAGGGATGCCGAGGGCACGTTATGGACATGCTTATACGATGTGGGATTCCGGGGCATGCGGCCGCGTTATATATATATATATGTGTTGTGTATGTGTACGCCGACAGTGAGGTGGGATGCCACGGGCGCGTCACATGGTTATATGTTACACCTACGGCTACCGGCTGTGATGTGGGATTCCACGGGCAGGAGATATATATTTATGTGTTGTGTATGTGTACGCCGACAGTGAGGTGGGATGCCACGGGCGCGTCACATGGTTATATTTTACACTTATAGTCGGCGATGATGGGGATTCCGCAGACGCGCTTTGATATTTGTGTGACTTGATCGCGTCCCAGATTGGGCCGGGTAGTATATGCGTCCCTCCATAAGGGGCGGATTATGTTATGAAAGTTAAGTAAGTTATATGGTAATGAACTTAATGATTTTTCCTAATCATGTACATAAGAATGTGACTATAACTTTTATTGAAAATGGGAAAAGATAATAAGGTACGATTAAGTTCATAAGAGGTAATG
The DNA here is from genome assembly GCA_029844215.1 of Przewalskia tangutica. Taxonomy (NCBI): domain Eukaryota; kingdom Viridiplantae; phylum Streptophyta; class Magnoliopsida; order Solanales; family Solanaceae; genus Przewalskia; species Przewalskia tangutica. Next base: position 77,574,035 of record CM056727.1, read on the forward strand.
ACACGTAGGATCCGGTATGTACTTTTATACTTATCCTGTCATTCTTTGTACGATTATGATCCATTTCTTGACGTTATTTCTATTCCATATTCGGTACTTTTGTTATCGACTTCGCCGGGTGCGTTCAATGCTCGCAGTATTAGGTGCATGAGTTGGTGATCCTTGCTCTTAGGATCTCGGTTGATTTTGGGAAAAGCTCCATTTGCTCCGGAGACTTATCTCTTGTGCAGTTTCCGAGGTTGTAGATTCATGTATATTCGAGGTATGGCGGGGCCTGTCCGCCATACGTTGTTATGTTAAAACTCTTAGAGTGCGTAGTCACATATTGTGGGTCTGTCTGTAAAGGAAAGGGAGGCAACTGCTTCGGTTGTATATATTTGTCCAGGAAGGTAGCTCTATCGGCTAACCTGTTGTTTTATTTTTATAAGTTTCATGTATGTTCCGCTGATTATCTCTGATGTATACTTGTAAGGGTGCCCAGGTAGGGCACGATCGCGAGCTTGGTCGGTCGTGGCAAGATCTTGTGGGTTGCCTATCATACATGTCTCCTGCTTTGTTTAGACTGTTATGATTTCATTACAATACTTACTGTTTCACATACTTGGTACATTCTTCGTACTGACCTCCTTCGGGGGGCTGCGTTCATGCCACAGGTTTAGGTACGTAGTTCGGTGATCGGCAGGTGTAGGACCGCCTTTCGAGTTTTGGATAGCTCCTTCGTTGGAAATTATCTTTTGATATAAGTTCTTTGATGCAGGCTTTTGCTGATTATGGATGCGGCGGGGCCTTGTCCCGTCATAGTTCAGTATAACTCTTAGAGGTCTGTATTCATATGTGGGATTGGACTCATGTACGGTGTAGTGTCTTTTGTTTATGTATATATGACAGCCTTGTCGGCTTTGCCCTTGCACGTGCGTGGTTTAAAAAAAATGAGGTGTTATTTAATTTCCGCAGTTCACTTGTGTTGTTAAGGTAGAAGGGTGCCCAGGTAGGGCACCGATCCACGAGCTTGAGGTTCGGGGTGTGACGATAGCTCACGAATCAAACCAATCGCGCGGTATCACGCGGCCGATGTGAACCTAAGACCACCGACTCGGTCTCGAAGCCACGATCACTCTCGCGATCCATTTGCAGGTCGGATGAACTCCTGCGGATCATCCTCGTGCCTCGACCGTAGAACTCTGGCGGGCTACAACTTAGAAAATCCCGTAGTCTCAAGCTGTCCGATCTAGGATGAACTACGGGTGCTACTGGAACTGCTGCGTCCAGCCTATCCTCGTAATGCGGCCACAATCACGGCTAATCGGGCCATCTCTCAGAACCCATCTCATCTTGTTATACCGTATTTCACGAGTATATACGTGGGGCGACGTCACGACAATTTGAGACTTAAAGTTTAGCTAGTTTGAAATTTTGTGCACAACCCCGTATAGAATCGTTTTTAGTAAAGCGTTTCTGAGAACTTGCGAAGGAAAATTTCGGCTATGTCGTTTTGTATTTTTGCGGATTTTTCCGGCGACGGAACATTTTGGGCCAACGATAGGGTGACACTTGTCACCTCGAGTGGCGATGTGGATGGCGGTTGGGTCACGGGTTTGGGGCGATTGGCTCCTTGTTTTGGCCTTGTTTTGTGGCTTGTTTGGTGCCTTGTTTTGTGCCATGTTTGGTGGAGTAGGGATAGGGTGCACTTGGCTTGATCAAGGCCTTACACTTGCCTTGCACATGGCTTGATCTTGGTCATTGGTTGGCTTTTGGTTTTCCTATAAATACCCCCCTAAGCTTGAAGACTTCATCATCCAAAATCTTCCAAGTCTTGAGTCCCTCTCCCTCCCCTCTTGAGTTGTTCTCGTCCTAAGCCTTCCCCCTCCCCCCCTTTGAGTGGCCTTGTGGCCGAGAGCCTCCCCCTCCCCCCTTAGTAGTTTTGGCCGAGGGGTACCCCCCCTAGCCTAGTTGTTTCGTATAATACACCCCCTCGTGGTAGAAGTATTCTCCAAGTATTGTTATAATGCCCAAAATACCTTAGCCTTTACCTTGTTGTATTCCAAAAGTTACCTCTATACGTAGAGTCCGGAAATACTACCTTTTGTCCTTTTAGTCTCAAACCGAAACCCTAAGGAAATCTTCATAGTTGGTTGAAGTATTTAAGTAGAAGTTGGTTAGAACTTCTAAGGGTTGTTTGGAGCGGATTGGAGCGCACGGAGTTGGAGCTAAACCTTGCTCAGGATCGACTTTTATCTCGGATAATTTTGGGCTTATCGAGGTAAATAATCTTGTCCCCTTATTGTAATTGGAAATTACATGTTGTAGGATTATATAGTTGAAGTATACTATATATAGAACTGAACATAGCTTTGCGGCAATGTCTTTTGACTTAAGCTGAATATAAAAAAAAAAACTCAGTAATTACATGGATTTGTATTACAGTAGACTTGTGGTATTACTGTATAGTAGAATTGTATACGTTCGGTTAGACGTATAAACCCCCCCCCCTGGTTGGCTTGGTAGTCGGCCTCGATAGAGGAGGAGATTTACGCTGTTGCGGGGAGGTCTTCGAATTTTACGTAGAATATGGGCAGTGCGGTTAGAAGTTAATAGGCGTTTGTGGCCTTATAGGTGGAAATCGCGAGTAGCGTATTCTACTTGAAGAGTGGAAGCGGCCAGCAGATTCTGATCGTGAGCGTTTTGCTTATTGTCGATACTCGTCGCGAGGTATGTGAACCTCTTCTTATCCTTCTAGCATGATGCTTTGTAAACTATGTAGTACGGTAGACGTACATGTGTTAAATGAGTTGGTTGGTTTAAAACATAGGGTGTTATAATAGCTTTATGGGAAGTTAGTTATAACGACTCTATGTAGGTAAAAGATTGGTTTATTGATTGTAGAAGTTAAGAGACTTGATCTTGAAAGATAAGAGACTTAACTTGTTTTACTTGGTTATTAACATTTTGTTAAATGTGTTGTGAAACCTCATTCGCGAGTAATGAGTACTTGGTTTTAAAAGAATAATGTTTTATTGATTTGGAAATGAGAATAAGTGTCGAACAAACCACGGCGCTAATAAAGGAAAGTGTATTGACAAATAACTAATTGTTAATAAAACGGTAGAAACCTCCATCTGCATAGAAGCTAAGATAAGACAAAATTTTATTACATTTCCTAGATCATGGCTGCTGTAACAAGATTGTTGTAAACAAGAATAAACGGCTCACGTACAAGACTTATGTTACTCAATTGTTTTAAAAGAGATTAAAACTATGAGTTATGAAACCTTTTTAAAATAAGAAAGCTGGAGCATTTGAAATTAGGCAAACTTGAACGTTTGGAAAATAATGTTGTTACTCGATTTTACAAAGGAAGTATTTTGGTTTACTTAAAAAGATAGTCACTCTATACTACGGGTATTATGTGACTTTTGTGAAAGGAATGGATCTCTTAAAGAGGAATTTAATGTACGTAGTACTTTAGGGTTAAAACCCGGACTTTGATATAAAATGGAAGTACCTTGAGTTGTGTGTAACTTGCCTATGCTTGTTGTTGTGTAACTCGCCTATGCTTGTTGTGATAGCCTTTGTTGTGCAAGTGTTGATATCAGGTGACTTCTTGGGAAGGAGTGGATCTTTTTATAAAAGTCTAGAAGTATGGTAATTTGCTTGAGCTTGTTTGTGATAGCCTGGTTGTGCGGTATATTGTTATTGATGTCACATGGTCATGTCTACACCGATCGCAGACTCGGGGCATGTGGCCATGCGGCGGGGTTGATTACGATATATTGTTATTGTGGTTACATGGACATGTCTACCGTCTGCGAGAATCCGGGCGTGTGGCGTGCGTGAGGGGTTAATCACCCGATATTATTGTTGATAATGTCACTTGGGCGTGTCTACACGTCTGGTCAGGGCATGTGGCCATGGGGCATTGTTATTATTGTTGTTAATGTCACATGGGCGTGTCTACCGTCACGAAGTCGGGCATGTGGCGTGGGGCATTGTTATTAGTGTTGCATCATGGACATGTCTGCCGTCACGAATTCGGGGCATGCGGCCATGATGCGAACACGATTGAGGTTGTGGGCGTGAGACCCATAGGTATATTTGAGTGATGACTTGAGGGCGTGAGTCCCTGACTGGACATGAGGGCTTTTATGTTGTGAACTGTAGTTTTGTTATCATACATGTCTCTGTTTTTATATGACCGTTATGATTTCATTCTGATATTTACTGATTTCACATACTTGGTACTGTTATCGACCTCCTTGAGGCTGCGTTCATGCCGCGGTAGGAGTACATCGGTAGTGGATCCTCGCTCATAGGATCACGATTCAGCGTATTGGGAAGCTCAGTTTCTCAGGAGACTTATTCTTTAGTATGTGTTCCACTGAGTTGTAGGTTCTTGTACATTCGAGGTATGGCGGGGCCTGTCCGTCATAGTTGTTGTAAATCCTAAGTGCATGAAATCTTTGTTGTGGCGGGGTTGTAAAAGGATTAAAGCGTTGGGTTTTATGTATATATCTGTAAGGCAATTTTTTTAGTTGCTTTGTTTATGATCATATATCTTGTTTCATGTTTATGTTTTATTTTCCATTGGTTTTCTCACGATGTTGTATCACTAGGGTGCCCGGTAAGGCACGATCACGGGCAGGATCGGTCGTGACAAAAGTGGTATCGAAGCGATTAATCCTCGGAAGGTGTCTGACCGTGTCTAGTAGAGTCTTGATTATCGATGTGTTGTGCGGCACATCTATAATCGAGAGGTTATAGGACATTTAGGATTGGTTTCCATTCTTCTCATTACGAGATCGTGCCTTAGAGGCGTGTTGTAAGTTGGACCCTCGGCGTATCTCGTTTTTACGATTATGCCTCCGCGCAGCAACGAGCCAGAAGGGCAAGACAGTAGAGTCTTTGCTAGTGAAATCTGAGAAATGCGAGCGCGAGCGGTCGAGACGAGATTATGCTTGACGGCGGGTTTTGCGACGCCGCCCAGCGAGTTTAGAGCCGCAGCAATTGCTGCTGAGACCACCGTACCTGAGCCTCGGTCCCGCGGCTGGAAGCGGATGAGATAAGTACAAGAGATGGCGATTCTTTGGCGAGTCGTGGCAGATATGAGATAGGTTGGATCACGGCGATTCGATTCGGTAGCACGATGGTTCACCCCGGCGAGATAGTTTGAGGCTACGGGACTTTACGAATTGTAGCCGCCGCGAGTTTTATGGGTCGAGGCACGAGGATGATCGCGAGGAGTTCATCAAGCGATTCTGATGGTCGTGAGTGATCAAGGCTTCGGAGACCGAGTCGGTGGTCTTAGGTTCGCATCGGTTGCGTGATACCGCAGTCGACTGGTTTGATTCGTGGGAGTTGTCCCGGGGAGAGCATGCGCTTCCAGCAGTATGGGACGAGTTCTCAGAGGCATTCCTCACTCACTTCTTACCTCGCGGATGAGGAGGGCGCGGTAAACAGTTTATGATCTTTGAGACGAGTGGCGTACGGTTCGGGAGTACAACGTGGAGTTTGACTAGTTGGCTCGGTATGTCCCCGCTTTAGTGGCAACCATGGAGGATAGAGTGCACCGCTACGTCACCGGGCTAGATGATTACCAGCGAGGCTTGTTCGAGTGTATCTCTTGTAGGGCATGGACATTGCCGCATGCGAGCTCATGCACTTGGATGTGAGGCACGGAGAGGTCGACGGAATGACGAATCGTGAAGAGGGCGAGAACAACGAGGTCCTTTGGTGACTTTCGGCGGACCGCCTCGAAGATACTAGTTTTGTACCTCCACCAGTGCAGAGTGGTCCTCCACAACCTTCAGAGCATCCAGAGTATTCGGGAGGCGGTCGAGCTCGAGGTTGAGTTTCGGGGAAGTAAGGGTGTTGGCCAGATGCGGTCACCCCTACCTCGGTGTGGTCGATGTGGTAGACCGCAGTTCGGGGAGTGTCGTGGTGCGAAGGAGCTTGTTATTTTTGCGGCGGCGGGGCCATTTTGCGAAGGCTGTCCGACGAGGTAGCACGGATGTTCTGACTCGACGCCAGGATCGGTGGCTAGTTCATCACGCCGCTAGTATGCGCCTGCGAGGGTATGATTAGAAAAGCGGTAGAGACAGGTATATCCTTAACCCTCTAGAGTTTTGTATGCTGATGTGTTTAGTGTTATGTTCGGATAGCTTTGTGCTAAAATGTGATTTAGAAAACTGGTTAGTGTAGAAGGGTAAGCCTGGGGGCATGGTAAGTGTGAACCTTAGACTATTTCACGATTGAGACCTTAGAGGTAAGGTCGTCTTGAGTAAAAGATTTATTTCATGTTTGACCCTTATCAGAGTAAGTAGTACGTGGGAATTATTTGTGTGATAAGTCCATGGGTAGTGTGAGATGGAAGTGGTAGCTTTCATGACTTGATTAGGTAAGATTGTTCCGTTTCGAGGAGCAAGTTTTGGCGCAATTGTGGGTCGGGTTGATGGCCGCTCGCGGGTCGACCCGCGGCCGGTTTTAGGTAAGTCGGTTAGGTAGTCGCGGTGGTAGGGTCACGAGGTGCTAGGCCCGGTTTAGGTGACCATCGTATGAGATCGTGTATATGTTCGACAAGAAGCGGTTCCTGAAGGACGGTAATGTCCTTAAAGAAGATTGAGGTTAGTAAGATGACCAAGTTTGGAGGTAGTGACTCACGCTTTTGAAGCGAGGCGATGGCGAAGTATGGCACGTCCTGAGTGACACTAGAACCTCAGGGATCGCATGCAGTTCGGTACCATTTGTTGGGTCGCCGGAGTGACACTAGAACCTCGCGGCAAAGTGACAAAAGTGGTATCGCACGACGAGTAAGGAAGGAAGAGAACGTGTGTTATTTCGTGGCCAAGCTGTGGCGTTGGCAACTTGTTAGAGGAACTTTATCGTTATCCGACTTGAGAAGGAACATTCGGGACGAATGTTTCTAAGGAGGGGAGAATGTTATACCCCGTATTTCCAGAGTATGTACGTGGAGACGTACGTACGAAAATTTGAGACTTAAAGTTTGGCTAGTTTCGAAATTTTGTGCACAACCCCCGTATAGAATCGTTTTTGTGAAGCGTTTCTGAGAACTGCGAAGGAAAATTCGGCTATGTCGTTTTGTATTTTGCGGATTTTTCCGGCGAAACATTTTGGGCCAACGAGAGGTGACACTTGTCACCCTCGAGTGGGCGATGAATGGCGGTTGGGTCACGGGTTTGGGGCCAATTGGCTCCTTGTTTTGGCCTTGTTTTGTGGCTTGTTTGGTGCCTTGTTTTGTGCCATGTTTGGTGGAGTAGGGATAGGGTGCACTTGGCTTGATCAAGGCCTTACACTTGCCTTGCACATGGCTTGATCTTGGCCATTGGTTGGCTTTTGGTTTTCCTATAAATACACCCCCTAAGCTTTTAGACTTCATCATCCAAAATCTTCCAAGTGTTGAGTCGGTCTGCCTCACGTATTGAGTTGTTCTCGTACTAAGGCTTCACCCCTCCCCCTTTTAGTGTCCTTGTGGCGAGCCTCCCTCCCCTTAGTAGTGTTGGTAGAGGGTACCCCTAGCCTAGTTGTTTAGTATAATACACCCGTGGTAGAAGTATTCTCCAAGTATTGTTATAATGCCCAAAATACCTTAGCCTTTACCTTGTTGTATTCCAAAAGTTACCTCTATACGTAGAGTCCGGAAATACTACCTTTTGTCCTTTTAGTCTCAAACCGAAACCCTAAGGAAATCTTCATAGTTGGTTGAAGTATTTAAGTAGAAGTTGGTTAGAACTTCTAAGGGTTGTTTGGAGCGGATTGAGCGCGTGAGTTGGAGCTAAACCTTGCTCAGGATCGACTTTTATCTCGGATAATTTTGGGCTTATCGAGGTAAATAATCTTGTCCCCTTATTGTAATTGGAAATTACATGTTGTAGGATTATATAGTTGAAGTATACTATATATAGAACTGAACATAGCTTTGCGGCAATGTCTTTTGACTTAAGCCTGAATATAATAAAAAAAAAAAAACTGAACTGTAATTACATATGACTGTATTACAGTAGACTTGTGGTATTACTGTATAGTAGAATTGTATACGTCCGGTTAGACGTATAAACCCCCCCCTGGTTGGCTTGGTAGCCGGCCTCGATAGAGGAGGAGATTTACGCTGTTGTTGCGGGGAGAGTCTTTGCGAATTTTACGTAGAATATGGAACGTGCGGTTAGAAGTTAATAGGCGTTTGTGGCCTTATAGGTGGAAATCGCGAGTAGCGTATTCTACTTGAAGAGTGGAAACGGCAGCCGTTCTGATCTTGTGGGCGTTTTGCTTATTGTCGATACTCGTCGCGAGGTATGTGAACCTCTTCTTATCCTTCTAGCATGATGCTTTGTAAACTATGTAGTACGGTGAGCGTACGTGTGTTAAATGAGTTAGTTGGTTTAAAACATAGGGTGTTATAATAGCTTTATGGGAAGTTAGTTATAACGACTCTATGTAGGTAAAAGATTGGTTTATTGATTGTAGAAGTTAAGAGACTTGATCTTGAAAGATAAGAGACTTAACTTGTTTTACTTGGTTATTAACATTTTGTTAAATGTGTTGTGAAACCTCATTCGCGAGTAATGAGTACTTGGTTTTAAAAAGGATAATGTTTTATTGATTTCGGAAATGAGAATAAGTGTCGAACAAACCACGGCGCTAATAAAGGAAAGTGTATTGACAAATAACTAATTGTTATTAAAACCAGTAGAAACCTCCATCTGCATAGAAGCTAAGATAAGACAAAATTTTATTACATTTCCTAGATCATGGCTGCTGTAACAAGATTGTTGTAAACAAGAATAAGCGGCTCACGTCTGAAGACTTATGTTACTCAATTGTTTTAAAGAGATTAAAACTATGAGTTATGAAACCTTTTTAAAATAAGAAACTGGAGCATTTGAAATTAGGCAAACTTGAACGTTTGGAAAATAATGTTGTTACTCGATTTTACAAAGGGAAGTATTTTGGTTTACTTAAAAAGATAGTCACTCTATACTACGGGTATTATGTGACTTTTGTGAAAGGAATGGATCTCTTAAAGAGGAATTTAATGTCGTAGTACTTTAGGGTTAAAACCCGGACTTTGATATAAAATGGAAGTACCTTGAGTTGTGTGTAACTTGCCTATGCTTGTTGTTGTGTAACTCGCCTATGCTTGTTGTGATAGCCTTTGTTGTGCAAGTGTTGATATCAGGTGGCTTCTTGGGAAGGAGTGGATCTTTTATAAAAGTCTAGAAGTATGGTAATTTGCTTGAGCTTGTTTGTGATAGCTTTGGTTGTGCGGTATATTGTTGTTGATGTCACGTGGACATGTCTACACCGATCTGATTCGGGGGCATGTGGCCTGGCGGGGTTGATTACGATATATTGTTATTGTGGTTACATGGACATGTCTACACCGTCTGGTCGGGCGTGTGGCCGTGCGGCGGGGTTAATCACCCAAGATTATTGTTGATAATGTCACTTGGGCGTGTCTACACCGATCTGGTCCGGGGCATGTTGCCATGCGGCATTGTTATTATTGTTTTTAATGTCACATGGGCGTGTCTACCGTCTGCATTCGGGCATGTGGCGTGGGGCATTGTTATTAGTGTTGCATCGTGGACACGTCTACACCGTCTGGTCAGGGGCATGCGGCCATGATGCGAACACGATTGATGTTGTGGGCGTGAGACCCATAGTTATATTTGAGTGATGACTTGAGGGCGTGAGTCCCTGACTTGACATGACTGCTTTTATGTTGTGAACTGTAGTTTTGTTATCATACATGTCTCCTGTTTTTATATAGACTGTTATGATTTCATTTCTGATATTTTCTGATTTCACATACTTGGTACCTGTTGTACTGACCTCCTTCGGGGGGCTGCGTTCATGCCGCAGGTAGGAGTACATCGGTAGTGGATCCTCGCTCATAGGATCACAGTTCAGCGTATTGGGAAGCTCCGTTTCTCCGGAGGCTTATTCTTTGGTATGTGTTCCCTGAGTTGTAGGTTCTTGTACATTCAGGGGTATGGCGGGGCCCTGTCCCGTCATGGTTGTTGTAAATCTTAAGTGCAGTAATCTTGTTGTGGGAAGGGTTGTAAAAAGGATTAAACTGTCGGGTTTTATGTATATATCTGAGTATTGTTTTTGGTTGCTTTGTTTATGATCATATATCTTGTTTCATGTTTATGTTTTATTTTCCGCTGGTTTTCTCTGATGTTGTATCACTAGGGTGCCTGGGGTAAGGCACCAGTCATGGGCCCGGGATCGGGTCGTGACACATCTGCTCCAGGCTGTGGGACTGGAGGCGCAGGTACTGTGGTCTCAGTGGCCTCTACTGCGGCTCCAAACTCTGCTGGGGCCGGCGGCGTCGTAGAACTCGCCGTCTGAGGTATCGCCTCTGGTAAAGTCTGGGCCTGGGCCCTCATGACCCTCGGTGTCCTACTAGCATCTCCCTCGGCTGCCTTGCCCTTCTGGGCCCGGGTTTGCTTGCATGGAGGCATAACTGGTACAGAAAAGAAATACGTTAGAGGGGTCTAACTTATAACACAGCTCTAAGGAACGATCTCAGAGTGAGAAGAATGGAAACCAATTCTAAAATATCCTATAGCCTCCTGATTATTGGTGTGGTGCACAACACACCGATAATCAGGACTCTACTAGATACGGTCTGTAGATACTTTCCGAGGATTAACTGCTCTGATACCACTTTTGTCACGACCCGAACCCGGGCCCGTGACTGGTGCCTTACCCGGGCACCTAAGTAGACATACATCAGAGTAACCAGCGGAATATAAAACAAGACATGAAACAATTATGAAATGAGAAACAGTTTATCCAAGAGAAGATTGCATTTCGGCATGTATATATACATCAAGAGTGAACAGTTACGTCCCAACTTTACAACAGGACTACAAACCTCTAAGAATGTAAACAACTATGGCGAGAACAGGGCCCCGCCATACCCTGAATGTACATAAAGCTACAATGGCAGGGAGATCATACCCAAAAGACAAGCCTCCGGAGAAACGGGGTTTTCCCAAAAGCAGAAACGGTGATCCTAGGAGCGGGGATCAACAACAGGAGTACCTCTACCTGCGGCATGAACGCAGCCTAAGGAGGTCGATAACAGTACCAAGTATGGGAAATCAGTAGTAATGAAATGAAATCAAAGCATTTTAAAACCACTTAAAAATACAACCAATTCAACTGCACATAGTGCCACAAAGATAAACAAGAGCAAAATAGATATAATGTAATCGTCTTTTCTAGGCCGCTAATGATCAAGCAAGGCCAATCGCCCATAGTATCATTACGCGAGCCTATTCTCGACTCCCGCATCGCATAGACCACCTAGGTCCGCATAAGGTATTCCTCGACGGGGGCTAACCCCGGCATCAACACGACTCCGCATCGCATATGTCACGACCGACCACGGCCCGCGATCGTGCCTTACCCCGGGAACCCTAGTGATACAACAACAGAGAAAAACCAGCGGAAATAAAACATACAGATATGAAACAAGATAAAAGAAAACAGGCTAACCAAAACGGTTGCCTTTTTGCATATATATACAGAAATTTGAACAGTTACATCCTTTACAACCCTGCCCACAACAGTACTACATACCTCTAAGAGTGTAACAACAACTATGACGGGACAGGGCCCCGCCATACCCCTGAATGTACAAGAACCTACAACTCAGGGAAACATACCAAAAGATAAGCCTCCGGAGAAACGGAGCTTCCCAATACGCTGAATTGTGATCCTATGAGCGAGGATCAACAACCGATGTACCTCTACCTGCGGCATGAACGCAGCCCCCCGAAGGAGGTCAGTACAACAGGTACCAAGTATGTGAAACTGAAAATACTGTAAATGAAATCATAGTAGTCTATATAAAACATGAGACATATATGATAACCAAACTACAGTACATAATATGTAAGCAGTCACGTCAAGTCAGGGACTCACGCCCTCAAAGTCATCACTCAAATATAAATATGGGTCTCATGCCCGCAACATCAATCATGCCCGTGGAACACCTTCCTCACTGCCGGCAGTCTACGATAACCACACCAAGGAGTACACATGAACACCAGGTCCCACCTGTGTCCTAAAAATCGTACGGGGCAAGTACGAAGGCTAACTACCAGATACCAAAGCCGCATCATCAACTGACCGGGGCAAGTACGAAAGCCAACTACCAGATACCAAAGTCGTACCAACAAATCTATATAACCATACCACGAAGCTGACCCAGGGCAAGTACGAAAGCCAACTACCAGATACCACCTGCGCCACGTAGCTGGCCGGGGCAAGTACGAAGACTAACTACCAGATACCAAGCCGGAATCACGAGACTTCGTCACAAAACTGAACGGGGCAAGTACGAAGGCTAACTACCAGATACCAAGCCGAATCAGTAAAACCTCATGGAGAGCTAGTCCATGGAATAATAATCACGCGTGCAGTGGAATGCTCACACCGCCAGACGCGTCCAAGTAAGATCATAACAAATCAGCCGGCCCTCCATCGAGAGACGCGGTGGTATAGAAATACAATACTAGCACGACAAGGCTATCACACGCAAACATAGGCAAGTTACACACAACTCAAGGTACTTTCATTTTATACCAAAGTCCAGGTTTTAACCCCAAAGTACTACGTACGTTAAATTCTTTTTAAAAGATTCATTTCTTTTACAAAGGTCACCCGATGCCCGTATTATCAAAATAGAGTGACTAACATTTTAAGTAAACCAAAACAACTTCCATACTTTCCTTTTTAAACCAAATTAAGACAATACTATGCCTTCTTTTTAGACCAAAACACTTCTCCTTTTAAAGTCAAGTTACCATTTTAAAACTAATGATAAAACCATTCTTTTGTTTTCATAAATTCGTTATAACTAACTTCCCATAAAGCTGTTATAACACTTTATGTTTTAAACCAATTTAAGACAAAACCATGTCTTTCTTTTAAACCAAAACTCTTCAATTCCTCAAGTCTCTTTTCTTTTCGAAATCAAGTTCCTTACTTTGGAAATTTAAGAAAATTAATGCTTGTTTATAATGATTCTTATTAAAGCAGCCATGATCTAGGAAATGTAATACAACTTTGTCTTATCTTAGCTTCTATGCAGATGGAGGTTTCTACTGGTTTTAATAGTAATTAATTAGTCAATACATTTTCCTTTATTAACGCTGTAGTGGTTTGTTCGATACTTATTTTCATTTCCGAAATCAATATAATATTATTCCTTTTAAAACCCAAGTACTCATTTCTCATAAAAGCGGTTTCACAACTGTTTAACACAAACCAAGTCCTTAATAGTTCATAACAAGTCACTTAACTTTGGAATCAAGTCAAGGACACAAAAGGAAAATCAACTTCCTTTAAACACACGTGCGTCTACCGCACTAAATATATTTCACAAATATCATGCTAGAAAGGATAGGAAGAGGTTCACATACCTCGCGACGATTATCGACAATTAGAAAAACGCTCCGAAGTACTCTAATCTTGCTCTCCTTTTCCACCCTTCAAGTAGAATACGCTACTCGTAGCACTTCAACCTAAAAAGGCCACAAAACGTCTATCAACCTCTAGATCTCTTCATAGAATAATTCTAGATACAAGATTCCTTATTCTACGGAAAATTCGGCAGCACCTCCCCGCATGACCACATAAATCTCCTCCTCTAACGAGGCCTGCTACCAAACCAACAAACCCGGGGGGGTTACACGTCTAACCGGACGTGTACAATTCTACTCCACAATAATACTACAAATCTACTGTAAATACAGTTCAATTCTTATCCATATTCATTCTACATATAGTATACTCAACTATACATTACTACAACATGTAATATCCAATTACAATAGGGGGACAAAGATCATTACCTCGATAAGCCCAAAATTATCCAAGATATAAGTCGACCCTGAGCAACGTTTAGCTCCAAATCCTTACGCTCCAACCCGCTCCAAGCGACCCTTAGAAGTTTCTAACCAACTCCTCTTCAAGATCCAACTCCAAAAAGTGAAGAATACTTAGGTTCCAACACTACCAACTTTCGGCCAAGGGGGGTGTATTTAGGCTAGGGGTGTGAAATCTTTTCCAATACTTGGTTACTAATCTTCCTAACACTCTAAGGAAGAACACTTAAAACCTTAAGAATTTTTGGACAATTTTTTGGCCAAGGGGAAGGCTAAAAAACGAGAACAACAACAAGGAGAGGGGAGGGAGAATTGCCTTGAAAAACTCAAGTGTGGGATGAAGTCTTGCAAGCTAAAAGGGTGGGTATTTATAGAGAAACCAAGGGCTAGGATTAATGCAAGTGGAAGGTGAGGATGGGGTACATGTGTGTGGGTAGTTGGCCAAACATTTGGCTACCACAAAAATGGGACAAGTGGTTGTCCCCTCACCAAAACCGTCCAAGCCATGTGTCCCACCACCATTCGGCCACATGGCCACATGGGGGTGACACGTGTCGCCCCCCTACTCGTCCAAAATATTTCATCTTCCGAAAATATATCCGCAATGCCAAAAATCCGAAAATAAAGTGGGCCCCACAAACCGTAAATTCCTCCCGTGGGCCCCACGTGACCAATTTCGGAAATAAAATTCCATAATTCTTAAATATTCCAAAAAGTCCGAATACCAAATCTGGGAATCCAATTCCCATTAATGAACCTTTTTCCTTCACAAAATCCGGAAACTTTTCCGTCGAAAAAATCACATCTTTCTTCCTTTCCAATTTTAAGGTCGTATTCTCGTACGTACGTCCTCACATACATACCCTGGAACTACGGGGTATAACATTCTTCCCCCCTTAGAAACATTCGTCACGAATGTTCCTTCTAAGTCTCCAACCATACATGCGCCGGTATAGTCTCCACTACTATACTTTTAAACCAATTGTGCCACCAATGGCCATAATATAACACACGCGAAAAACCCAAATCCAAGCCAACGAGGATTCACCTCTAAGATGAAAAACAACACTAACTCTCACTCGGTCCAAAGGATACTCTTCGCACCTTCACTTCACAAAAAAGATCACTTCCGACCTCTTAACACACATTCACTTCCTTTCTTACTCGTCGTACCCTTCTCGTACACCCGAATTCTTTCTAGTACACTTACCACACTCCCTTCATCACTTCAGTTTCCAAAACCTTGGAGTCACTACCTCCAAACTTGGTCATCTTACTAGCCTCAAATTCCTTTAAGGCCATTCCCGGCCTTCACGATCCGATTCTGCTCGAACATATCCACGAACTCATACGATGGTTACCTAAACCTGGGCCTAGCACCCTCGTGACCCTACCACCTGGCGGGAACACCTCGAACTGACCCCACCTCATTCCGGGCTGCGGGTTGACTCGCGATATGGCCTCAACCCGACCCACTTCGTACTAAACTCTCGTTCCCCGATCCGGAACAATCTTACCAGTTCACGTCATGAAAGCTACCACTTCCATCTCACACTACCCATGGAATTATCCCATAATACATATCACGCATACCAAGTACTTCGACAAAGACCAATCGTAAAATCATCCACTCAGGACGGCCTTGCATCCAAGGTCCCAACTGTTATAAATTCTAAGGCTCCCCATTTCTCGTCCCCGGACTTACCCTTTTCAACTGCCTATGTTTTCTAATCACAACTTACACAATGCTAACCGAACATAGCACTCCACATATATCTACCATAACGACCTAAACAAGTCTCTTAAGGCTGAAGATATCTCTGTAACTACTGCCTCACTTTCCCTTTGTCGCTATAATCAAATCCTGCTCTGCTGGGCGCATAACTACAGACGGTGATGAACCAGCCACTGATCCCGAAGGCTGAATCGTAACATCCGCGCCACCTCTGTTCGGACAATTTCTCGCAAAATGGCCCTGCTGGCCGCAAGCCTAACAAGTTATCTAAGCAGTACGACACTCCCCATAAGAACACTTACCACAATGGCCATACCGAGGTGGGGGTGGCCTCCTCTGGCTAACACCACTTCCTCTCCGATCCATCAATCAAGAATCGACACAGTAGGCTAAGTCATCCTACCGTATCCCTCCTCCTAGGACATTCTCTCCTTACGTGCCTCGACGGTACTGGTAAAACAAGCATTAGTAAAAAGACGACATTTCCGCGGGATGACGTCTACCACATAGTGAACACTGAGGGAAAACTGAATCTGGCTGGCTAGAACCTATGCAAATTTGTGAACCAGAAACCCTGGAGTCCTGACCAACTCCTAAATACCCCGAACATCCTGAAGTCCGTGGAGGACCACTCAGATCTTGGCGAGGCGCATAACCGCTCTGCCGAGAAGGTCCGCCTCGAAAGTTACCAAAGGACCTCGCTGCTCGCCTCTTCTCGATCTTGGTTTATCTGCCGATCTCCACGCTCGATCACGCTGTAAGCTGCACGCGGGCAATATCCATGTTTGACTGAAGAGCTACTCTTTTACAACTCTCTGCTAGATAATCGTCATGTCCTGTGACATATCGGTGCACTCTATCCTCCATGTCTGCCACTAACGCGGAGACATAACGATCCAATAAGTCAAACTCTATACTGTATTCCCGAACCGTCCGCCCGTTCTGCCTCAAACTCCTAAATCTATCTGCCCGAGCTCTCCTCATCTGCGAGGGCAAGAAGTGTGTAAGAAATGCCTCTGAGGTCTTGATCACTTTCATGATCCGCTGCAACTATCGAATAAACTCCTGAGGATCTTCCTCAGTCCTCAATCCATAGGACTCGGGTGGACCAAAACTCAAGAAGTCCCGAAATCTCAACTATCGGATCTAGGGTGAACCATCTGCATCGCGGAACCACCGGCTCCGTCCCGTCCTTATTCCCACCACGGACTAGCTAGTAATCTGGTCATCTCCTTGAAACTCATATCCTCTCGCTCCGTGGCCGGATTAGAGGCTCAGTATCGTGGTCTCGGTAGCTATCGCCATCGCTCTAAACTCTCCTGGGGCTAGCGGCGTCGCAGAACTCCCCGAATGAAGCGCTATCTCAGATAATGACTGGGCCCGTGCCCTGGTAACCCTCTGTGTTCTACTCGCAACTCCCTATGTTTCCTTGCCCTCCTGGGCTCTGGTTGCCTTGCGTAGAGGCATAACGGGTGAAAAGAATACGTCAGAGGGAGTCCAACTTATAACACAGCTCTAAGGCACGATCTCAGAGTGAGAAGAATGGAAACCAATCCTAAATATCCTGCAGCCTCCTGATTATAGATGTGGTGCACAACACACCGATAATCAAGACTCTACTAGACACGGTCTATTGACACTTTCCGAGGACTAACTGCTCTGATACCACTTTTGTCACGACCCGACCACGGGCCCGCGACTGGTGCCTTACCTCGGGCACCCTAGTGATACAACATCAGAGAAAAACCAGCGGAAATAAAACATACAGATATGAAACAAGAAAAAAGAAAACAGGCTAACCAAAACGGTTGCCTTTTTGCGTATATATACAGAAAACAGTTACATCCTTTACAACCCTGCCCACAACAGTACTACAGAACTCTAAGAGTGTAACAACAACTATGACGGGACAGGGCCCCGCCATACCCCTGAATGTACAAGAACCTACAACTCAGGGAAACATACCAAAAGATAAGCCTCCGGAGGAACGGAGCTTCCCAATACGCTGAACTATGATCCTATGAGCGAGGATCAACAACCGATGTACCTCTACATGCGACATGAACGCAGCCCCCCGAAGGAGGTCAGTACAACAGGTACCAAGTATGTGAAACTGAAAATACTGTAAATGAAATCATAGTAGTCTATATAAAACAGGAGACATATATGATAACCAAACTACAGTACATAATATGTAAGCGAATACGTCAAGTCGTGGACTCACGCCTCAAAGTCATCACTCAAATATAATTATGGGTCTCATGCCCGCAACATCAATCATGCGTGGAACACCTTCCTCACCGCGGCAGCCTACGATAACCACACCAAGGAGTACACATGAACACGAGTCCCACTGTGTCCTACAAACCGTGACGGCAAGTACGGGCGCTAACTACCGATACCAAAACCGCATCATCAATCGACCGGCAAGTACGAAAGCCAACTACCAGATACCAAAGCCGTACCAACAAATCTATATAACCATACCACGAATCTGACCTAGGGCAAGTACGAAAGACAACTACCAGATACCACCTGCGCCATGTAGCTGGCCGGGGCAAGTACGAAGACTAACTACCAGATACCAAGCCGGAATCACGAGACTTCGTCACAAAACTGAACGGGGCAAGTACGAAGGCTAACTACCAGATACCAAGACGAATCAGCCATGACCTCGGGGCAAGTACGAGAGCCAACTACCAGA
Source organism: Przewalskia tangutica (assembly GCA_029844215.1). Taxonomy (NCBI): domain Eukaryota; kingdom Viridiplantae; phylum Streptophyta; class Magnoliopsida; order Solanales; family Solanaceae; genus Przewalskia; species Przewalskia tangutica. Next base: position 77,592,390 of record CM056727.1, read on the forward strand.
TACCAAGCCGAATCAGTAAAACCTCATGGAGAGCTAGTCCATGGAATAATAATCACGTGGTGCAGTGGAATGCTCCACACCGCTGCAGACGCCCAAGTAAGATCATAACAAATCAGCCCTCCATCGAGAGACGGTGGTATAGAAATACAATACTAGCACGACAAGGCTATCACACGCAAACATAGGCAAGTTACACACAACTCAAGGTACTTTCATTTTATACCAAAGTCCAGGTTTTAACCCCAAAGTACTACGTACGTTAAATTCTTTTTAAAAGATTCATTTCTTTTACAAAGGTCACCCGATGCCCGTATTATCAAAATAGAGTGACTAACATTTTAAGTAAACCAAAACAACTTCCATACTTTCCTTTTTAAACAAAATTAAGACAATACTATGCCTTCTTTTTAGACCAAAACACTTCTCCTTTTAAAGTCAAGTTACCATTTTAAAACTAATGATAAAACCATTCTTTTGTTTTCATAAAGTCGTTATAACTAACTTCCCATAAAGCTGTTATAACACTTTATGTATTAAACCAATTTAAGACAAAACCATGTCTTTCTTTTAAACCAAAACTCTTCAATTCCTCAAGTCTCTTTTCTTTTAGAAATCAAGTTCCTTACTTTGGAAATTTAAGAAAATTAATGCTTGTTTATAATGATTCTTATTAAAGCAGCCATGATCTAGGAAATGTAATACAATTTTGTCTTATCTTTGCTTCTATGCAGATGGAGGTTTCTACTGGTTTTAATAGTAATTAATTAGTCAATACATTTTCCTTTATTAACGCTGCAGTGGTTTGTTCGATACTTATTCTCATTTCCGAAATTAATATAATATTATTCCTTTTAAAACCCAAGTACTCATTTCTCATAAAAGTGGTTTCACAACTGTTTAACACAAACCAAGTCCTTAATATTTCATAACAAGTCACTTAACTTTGGAATCAAGTCAAGGACACAAAAGGAAAATCAACTTCCTTTAAACACACGTGCGTCTACCGCACTAAATATATTTCACAAATATCATGTTAGAAAGGATAGGAAGAGGTTCACATACCTCGCGACGATTATCGACAATTAGCAAAATGCTCCGAAGTACTCTAACCTTGCTCGCCTTTTCCACTCTTCAAGTAGAATACGCTACTCGTAGCACTTCAACCTAAAAAGGCCACAAAACGTCTATCAACCTCTAGATCTCTTCGTAGAATAATTCTAGATACAAGATTCCTTATTCTACGGAAAATTCGGCAGCACCTCCCCCCCCCCGCAACCACATAAATCTCCTCCTCTAACGAGGCCTGCTACCAAACCAACAAACCCAGGGGGGTTACACGTCTAACCGGACGTGTACAATTCTACTCCACAATAATACTACAAGTCTACTGTAAATACAGTTCAATTCTTATCCATATTCATTCTACATATAGTATACTCAACTATACATTACTACAACATGTAATATCCAATTACAATAGGGGGACAAAGATCATTACCTCGATAAGCCCAAAATTATCCAAGATATAAGTCGATCCTGAGCAACGTTTAGCTCCAAATCCTTACGCTCCAACCCGCTCCAAGAGACCCTTAGAAGTTTCTAACCAACTCCTCTTCAAGATCCAACTCCAAAAAGTGAAGAATACTTAGGTTCCAACACTACCAACTTTCGGCCAAGGGGGGTGTATTTAGGCTAGGGGTGTGAAATCTTTTCCAATACTTGGTTACTAATCTTCCTAACACTCTAAGGAAGAACACTTAAAACTTTAAGAATTTTTGGACAATTGTTTGGCCAAGGGGAAGGCTAAAAAACGAGAACAACAACAAGGAGAGGGGAGGGAGAATTGCCTTGAAAAACTCAAGTGTGGGATGAAGTCTTGCAAGCTAAAAGGGTGGGTATTTATAGAGAAACCAAGGGCTAGGATTAATGCAAGTGGAAGGTGAGGATGGGGTACATGTGTGTGGGTAGTTGGCCAAACATTTGGCTACCACAAAAATGGGACAAGTGGCTTGCCACTTGTCCCCTCACCAAAACCGTCGAAGCGTATGTCCCACCACCATTCGCCACACGGCCACATGGGGTGACACGTGTCGCCCCTACTCGCCCAAAATATTTCATCTTAGAAAATATATCCGCAATGCCAAAAATCCGAAAATAAAGTGGGCCCCACAAACCGTAAATTCCTCCCGTGGGCCCCACGTGACCAATTTCGGAAATAAAATTCCATAATTCTTAAATATTCCAAAAAGTCCGAATACCAAATCTGAGAATCCAATTCCCATTAATGAACCTTTTTCCTTCACAAAATCCGGAAACTTTTACGTCGAAAAATCACATCTTTCTTCATTTCCAATTTTAAGGTCGTATTCTCGTACGTACGTCCTCACATACATACCCTGGAACTATGGGGTATAACAGCATAGTCACACAGACCGCATGAGGTATTCCTCGCATCGACGTAACACACCCGGAGTGATCATCCCGAACTCCGCACTCGCGATAGTCACATGGACGCGTGAGGTATTCCTCGTGACGGGTCGCTAGCCCTACTCGTAACAAGTCGGGGTAAGTGATATAATATCGACAACCGCTATCGTTAAACAACATAAGCACAACAAGGAAACCCCCTTTACACAAACGTTTACAAGACACTAACACACGTAGCATCATAATATGTCTACTTATCAAACCAACTTACCACACCTTCAGAAATCATTTATAAGGCTTTTATAACAAATAAGTAAACCGTTTCCTCTTATCTTTCTTAGGTCGTTATACCTAACTTCCCATAAAGCTAGTATAACACTTAAGCTTTTTGAAAAACTAAGTATTACTTTTCTTTCAAAAATGATTCATAACTCTTTTGAAATACTTCAAGATTCTTATTATTTAAAACTCAAGTCAAAAGACATCAGAGTAAAACCAATTTTAGTTAACACACGTACGTCTATCGTACTATATATATATATCAAAAATATCATGCTCAAGAGGATAGGAAGAATCACATACCTCCTCGGCTGAATCCACCTGCCAAGTCGAATATGTCCCGCGCAGAGTATCAACCTATATCAGTCAAATACGTCTATCAACGTCTAGACTACTTCGTAGAATATTCTAAGCAGAGGGTTCTCTATTCTACGAAAAATTGGGCAGCATTTCCCTACCCGTCAAACTACACAAGTCTACTGTAAGTACAGTCCTATGTAAGTACAGTTCAATTCTATTCTTTTATACCATCCTTCTATATAACTTATACTTAATTCTAAACTACTACGATATGTAATCTCCAATTACAATAGAAGGATAAAGATTATTACCTCGATAAGCCCAAAATTATCCAAGATTAAATGTCGATCTTGAACAACGTTTAGCTCCTAATTTGCACGCTCCGATAGCTCCAAGAAACCCTTAGAAGTTTCTAAACAACTTCTACTTAATACTTCAACCAACTATGAAGATTTTCCTAGGGTTTCGTTTTGCGACTAAAGGAAATAAAGTAGTATTTCCGGGCTTTTAGTATAGAGGTATCTTGGGAATACTACAAGGGATTTGGGCTAAGGTATTTTGGAATAGCAACAATACTAGAAGACAATTTTCCTACCAAGGGGGGGGGGGTGTTTCGGACGAAGAAACTAGAAAAGGGGGGAGGGGTGTTTCGGACGAGAGCACTACAAGGGGGAAGGATTTTTGGAGACTTGGAAATTGTTAAGTGGATGAAGAAGTCTTGCACTTAAGGGGGGTATTTATAGAACCTTCAATGGCCAAGATTCAAGCAAGTGGAGGGTGAAGATTTGGTTGCTTGTGTGAGTGGAGTCTTCCACCAAGTGTCCACCACAACATTGGGACATATGTCCACCACAACTTTGGGACATATGTGCACCACAAAAATGAGCCATGTGGCCATCCACTTGCTCCTCCAAAAACCGTCCAAGGCACCTCCACTTGCCCCACAAAAATATCTTCCAAGACTTGACTGTTTGACTTGGCCACTTGCCCACTAATTTTCGTCCAAACAAGCCACCTAAGGGTGACACATGTCTCCCTCCTATTGGTCCAAAATATTTCATCTCTCGGAAAAATCCGCAATTGGTTAAAATATTAAAACCGTAAAATTTCCTTCACAAGGTTCGGAATCTTTTCCGTTGAAAGTTCACAATTTCACCCCTAACCAAATTAAGGATTATATATTCGTACGAACGTCCTCACATACATACTCTGGAAATACGGGGTATAACACCAGTATTCAGATGGTCCTGTATGAGGCCTTGTATGTAATAAAGTGTAGATCGTCGGTTGGTTGGTTCGACGTAGGCGAGGTTCAGTTATTTGGGCCAGACTTGATTCAGCGGGCAGTGGATAAGGCGAAACATATCCAGAAAAGATTATTAGTATGCTCAGAGTCAGTAGAAGCTTTATGCAGATAACCGACGTTGACACGTGGGGTTCAGTTTGACATTTGTGTATGAGTATTGTTATGTGGCCACGTGTGGCATTATTGGTATGTAGGGGTTGTAAGGAGGCTATGTCGCTATCTTTAAGTTGACTCCCAAAAGAACATTCGGGGACGAATGTTTATAAGGGGGGAAGAACGTTACACCCCGGAATTCCAGGATATGTTTATAAGAACGTACGTAAGAACTCGAAAATGTTAAGATTTGAGACGAGTAAAAATTTATCGGAATTATGGAATTGTCGGAAAACGAAATATTGCGACGAACGGGAGGGCGACACGTGTCACCCCCCCTTAGTGGTCTTGGACGAAAATGGCATGGATAAGATGGTCATTTGACCATTAGAGAGATGACCAAGTCTTGCAAAGACTTAAGCTTGACATTGTTAACTAAAGTCCAAGGGCCACTTGGGCAAGATCCATGTGAAACTCATCCAAGCCATCCATATGTACTAATCTAGACCCTCCATTATGTTATATATGTACACTAGTAGTGCAAGACTTTGTCATTCTCAACACTTAGAAAAAATTGAAGAATTTTTTTGAAGAAGCACTTAGTGCTCTCGGCTTTGAGGGTTTCCACAAAAGAAATTTTTGCAATTTGTGTCCATAATTCCCAATATTCTAACCCAAGGTTCCTAAGGCTATTCTAAGGGTATCTCAATAGAAAGATCCCGGAAAAAGATTGTTTTCGTATTAGTCGCAAGGCGAAAACCTAAGGAGTTCTTCAACTTTGAAGTTGGAACTTGAAGATGAGTTCTTCATAGGCTTCTAAAGGTTGCTTGGAGTGGATTGGAATGTCGAAAGGAGGAGCTAAAGTTGCTAAGGATCGACTTGTAATCTTGAATCATATTTGGGCTAATTGAGGTAATAATCCTCGTCTTACTTTTGTAATTGAAGATTTCATGTTATGAAAAGTTAGAAATGATCATGTCATATGTGTTATGAAGATTGATAAGTGTTATGGAAGTTTAGAAGATCAAATTCGAAAATGACATGTTGAGTCATTTGAATTTGAATTACAATTTGGTCGTTAATTAGAATCGTCGCATGTTTACCTACTTGAGGATTGTAGTAGTTATAATCAATTGTGGCTAGATAACATGTTATATTAAACCACTTGGATTGAAAAGGGATTGGAAACGAATTTGTATTGTTGTCCCTATTTTGCCGAATGGACATTATATGTTGGACTAGTTTGATATTTATTGTGGGGCGGAATTTTACACGTCTTGTAGGCGTGTAATCCCTTATTGATAACTACATTGTTGAGCCTTAAATGTGGCGTGTTTGGTTATTGAATTCGGCCTTGAAAAAGGTGGCAAAGTATGTAGAAACAAAGGAAGTGATGTCCGATTTTCCGTAGAATTTAGTGACTTTGCACTTGGAATATTCTACGTTTGAAGTAAGAAGTTAATAGACGTACTATGGTAATTATAGGTTGACATACTACGTACGGCGTATTGGACTTAGCAAGTGGATTAAACCGAAGAGGTATGTGGAACTTTCTTATCTCTTGAGCATGAATAAGTTGTAAATGTATAGTATGGTAGACGTACGAGATTTTGACGAATTTAGTTACTTTGATATCCTTGGTTTATTATAAGAATGTCCAAGTTGGTTGAGTTAGGGAATTAACTCACTTGTTTAAATATTAAGGATATCTTGGTTTTTAAAAGTTAAGAGACTTTAAGTATGTTGAAAGTATTTTTGATACTTGTTTTGTTGGAAAGTTTAAGTCTCTTGGTTATAAAGAAGAATGTAAGTATCTAAGGTATAAAGCTAGTATAACGGCTTTATGGGAAGTTGGTTATAATAGCTTTATGGAAAGTTAAAAAGAGTGGTTTACTCTAAGTAATTTAAGTATGATAAATGACTTGAAATAATGAAAGGCAAATTGATTTAAAGGCATCAATTGCTTAAAGTTTTAAAAGAAAGAGGTCACTTGATTTAGAAGCCTAAATGTATTTCTAAAAGGTATTGTGACTTGTCTTGAAAAGTAGTTATGACTTGATACTACGGTTGTTAGTATCTTGGAAGTTTTATATGAAAAAGAGTCATTTTAAAAGAAATGAAGTACGTAGTACTTTGGGTTAAATTCCCGGATTTTATTATGACATGTTAGTGCCTTAAGTAAACTAAAATGAGAGTGTATATGAATAAGACTAATAAGAAGTTAGGGGGAATTCTTAACTTGCTTATGTAATGTATGATAAGCCGGTAGTGCTTATGTTATGTATGATAAGCTGGTAGTGTTTATGTTATGTATGATGGCCGGTTGAGCTAGGGTAAGAGTATAAATGAGGGGTAAACCCCCAAGACGTTATACCACCTTCTCCAGGGTAAGAGTATAAATGAGGGGTAAACCCCCAAGACGTTATACCAGCTGCTTCAGGGTAATAGTATAAATGAGGGGTACACCCCCAAGACGTTATACCACCTATTCCGTGGATTTGCTACCCATGATACGAGGAATACCTCATGCGAGTCCGTAAGGGCTTATGCGGGTGAAATAGTCCCATGCGGGCGGGTACAGCCTATGCGAGGAATACCTCATGCGGGTCCACAGGAGTAGGATTGCTTATTGATACTACGGGCGAGGGACCCTATTTTGATCATGAGCCTCCTATTTTATGCAGTAAAGTATACTCTTGTTTACTCTCATTGTTAGAAAGGCACAGTGTACTGTTATATAAGTTATCATACATGTCTCCAGTTTTATTTTAGACTTATGATTTCACTATAGTACTTTCAGTTTCACATATTTGGTACATGTTGTACTAACCTCCTTCGGGGGGTTGCGTTCATGCCGCAGGTAGAGTACAGGTTGCTGATCCTCACTCTTAGGACCACTGTTCAGTTGTTGAGAAGCTCCTTTATTTCGGAGGCTTATCCCTGGTATTGTCGGTTGTTGTACATTCAGGGGTATGGTGGGGCCCTGTCCCGCCAAAGTTGTTATTCTTAGAGGTCTGTAGTCACATTTGTGGATTGGGTTGTAAAGAAAAAATAATGTACTATTTTATTACGTATATTTTACGGAAGGTGGCCTTATCGGCTAACCTTTTGTTATTTTATGTTTAAGCATTTTTAAGTTGTGTATGTTCCGCTTCTATTATCTGATGTATACCGAAAGGGGTGCCTGGTAGGCACCGCCGCGCCCGGGTCACACATGCAGTGGTGCCTGTAGGGCACGGTCATGGGCCCGAGGTTCGGGGCGTGACAGAGTGTTATCAGAGTAGTCAGTCCTCGGAATGTTTAGATACCGTGTCTAGTAGAGTCTTGATTATCGGTGTGTTGCGCGCCACACCCATAAACAGGAGGCTACAGGACATTTAGGAGTTGGTTTCTATTCTTCTCACTCTGAGATCGTGCCATAGAGCTGTGTTAGTAAGATAATTTCTCTCTGACGTATTTTGTGTTACAGCTATGCCTCCAAGGAGGGCAACAGTCACCCAAAAGGGCAAAGGAGTAGCAGGAGCTACCAGTCAGACTCAGAGTGTTTATAGGGCTCATGCCCAGGGTATGCCGGATATTGTGCCACAGTCGGCGAGTTCTTCTGCGCCAGGTTTTGAGGCCCCAGCACCAGAGCCTCCAGTTTCTCAGTTAGGAGGAGACTATATGGTCATAAGGGAAGCAATTATGTTATTGACCAAAATAGCGGTGCTGCAGTTTCATCAGCAGGAGGTTATTCGGCCAGTACAGACAGGTGTACAGAGGGTAGAGGGCCAACGCGGAAATCAGCATAAGAGGGCTAGACCGGATGGTTATCCCGGTGAGTTCTTGGACGAGCTGCCTCAGCAGTGAGTGAGATATTCGTCCCATCCTACCCAGTACATACCCCCGCAGCCCACAGGTGGGATATTTGACCCCACAAGGTATTTAGGAGTCGGTCCAAGCTCCAGGGGTCGAGGTTCTCAGAGGAGCAGAGGATTTTCTCAGTCAAGGCCACCTATTCCTCAGTGTTTCCGATGTAGTAAGCGTCATATAGGGAAATGTCGTTATGGCACAGGTGTTTGTTTTTATTGTGGCCGTCTGGGCCATATACTGAGGGTGTGTCCTTTTAGAAAGAGCACCGGTGAGGTGGCTCAGCCTATGAGGCCGATGGTTGATTCCCTTTCCTCCACATCATGCGTCCCCGAGCGGGTGTTGGATGTCACCACCGTGGTAGAGGTCAGGGTGGAGTTTATAGTTCTGGCGGTCCTTCGAACCGCATAGATGACGTGACTACGGGACAGGATCAGGAGGCGACATCGCATGGGGTTACAGGTATATTTCGATTCTTTTGAATCATACGTGCATTGATAGATTCAGATTTTGCCCTAGCGTATATGTTTTCCCTTTATTGCTAGTAATTGTAATTGATAGCACCCCCAGAAGTAGGGATACTTTGATTAGTAAAGTGAAAAGTGAAGAATGTTCAAGAATGGTAAGTGAATTAAGACTATAGTTGTGTAGGGTTCACAAGTTGTAGTTACCCCGTAACAGTGTAAAGACCGATAGGGAAGGATGTACAGTAGAAATACTTCGGTCTATGTGACGAACCTCTAGTGAATAGGGGGATAGGGTGAGAAGTACCTTGAGATAAGATGTTACACCCCGTAGTTTTGGCCATGCGTATGAGAGCGTACGAAAGGGATTAAGACTTAAATTTTAGAAGGATAGGTTGACGGATTATTTCGGACGGGTTTTAGTCAACTTTGAGGCGGGTTATGACCCGATACATTGAGAGTTCCTAGGTGTTTCAAAGGCCTAGTACGTAGTTCATTGAGTCTAGTTTTCAACGCAACCAACCGTTCGTCGATAGGACATCAGATTAGAAAGTTATGGGAGTTACAAGTTCAGTACGTACTCGGACAGAAAAGTATTTCGGTCAGAAGCCACAGGGTCGCGGCGCCGGATGCAGGGCCGCGGCGCCAGAGGTTCTGAATGTTCGCAGAAGTTGCAGCGCTGTGGCGCCGGAAAGCAGGGTCGCGGCGCCGGAAGTTCTGAGGGTTGGTAGAGGTTTCAGCGCCGCGGCGCCGGCTGCAGGGTCGCGGCGCCGAGGCGGGTTCTGCGAGGCTGGGTGGAAAAATCTGAACTGTTTTATTTTAAAAAAGGCCATGGGTTGGTGACAAGTGTCCCCCCCCCCCCCCCATCTGATTTTGCATCCTATTTATTGACCAAGTCTTGAAGACTTGGTCATTCTTCAAGCTCTCTTCTCTCTCTAAACATTAAAAGCTCTCCCTTCTCTCTAGAAAATCAAGAGGAAATCAAGGCTTGAGAAAAATCTGAAAAAGGTGGAAAGAAGGAAACTTGTTGGCAAGCTTGTAGGATCTTTTGTGGTGGTGATTGTGGAAAAGAGGCTAGTGAATTTGTTGGATTAATTTGGCTAAAGCTCTAAGGTAACAATTCCTTCTCTTGTTGTTAGTTTATGGTGTTGCATGTGAAGAAGAAAGAACTTGTAGTGGTAAATATTGCTCTTAGACAATTTACATGTAAGAAATATGATTTGGATTTGAAGGGATTGAATAAGGCTAGGAGGTGAACATGTTGTAGCCAAAAATACTACCTTTAACTTATTGATTTAGTTAATATGCATTGTGGGGAAGAATTTTACACACCCAAGATTAGGTGTGTAATCCCCTTGTATTGATTGGATTGTTGGGCCTTAAGGGTGGCGTTTGGATGTTGAAATTCGGCCTTGAAAAAGGTGGCAAAGTACGTAGAAACAAAGGAAATGCTGCTCGAGTTTTCCGTAGGATTTAGTGACTTTGCACTTGGAAAATTCTATGTTGAAACTAGAGGTTAATAAACATATTATGATCATTATAGGTTGACATACCACGTGCGGTATATTGGACTTAGCAAGTGGATTGACCAAAGAGGTATGTGGAACTTTCATATCTCTTGAGCATGAGTAGTTGCACTTGTATAGTACGGTAGACGTACAAGATTTGATACTCTTTACTTGTTTTAAGTATATGATACTTGTTTCCTTTTCAAGGTATAAGTCCCTTGGATATAGGGAAAGGAAATTGACTAAGGTATAAGGTTAATATAACGACTTTATGAGAAGTTGGTTATATTGGCCTTATGGAAAGTTAAAAGGAGAGATTTACTCTAAGTAAAATAAGTAAAGACAAATGACTTGATTTATGAAAGGCAAATTGATTTTAAGGCATCAATTACCTAAAAAGTTTTATATGAAAAGGAGTCAGTTTTAAAAGAGTAGAAGTATGTAGTACTTGGGTTAAATTCCCGGATTTCTTTTATTAAAATATGTTAGTGCCTTAACTAAACTAAAATGAGAGGGTATATGAACCAGACTAATAAGAAGTTAGTGGATTTCTTAACTTACTTATGTTATGTATGATAGCCGGTTGAGCCATGGTAAGAGTATAAATGAGGGGTAAATCCCCAAGACATTATACCACTTTCTCCAGGGTAAGAGTATAAATGAGGAGTAAATCCCCAAGACGTTATACCACCTTCTCCAGGGTAAGAGTATAAATGAGGGGTAAATCCCCAAGATGTTATACCACCTCCTTTAGGGTAAGAGTATAAATGAGGGGTACACCCCCAAGACGTTATACCGCCTTCTGTGTATTCCATGGATTTGCTACCCATGATGCGAGGAATACCTCATGCGGGTCCAAAGGATCCATGCGGGTGAAATAGTCTCATGCGGGTGAAATAGTCTCATGCGAGGCGGATGACCTCATGCGGGTCCACAGGACCTATGCGGGTGAAATAGTCCCAGGAGTAGGATTGCTTAATGATACTACGGGCGAGGGTGTCACGACCCGACCCCGAGCCGCGACTAGTGCCCTACCTGGGCACCCTCCTAATCATACAACATAATAACTGCGGAAGATAAATAACACACTTTTTTTTTACTAAGGCCAAGCCGATAAGGCTGCCATAATCATAAAAATTACTCGAAAGGGTCTACACTGTTTAACAATGTAAAAAAAACAACTCTAGCCATCCATTTCACGATAAATACTGCACCTCTAAGATTTGAACAAATACTATGGCGACAAGGCCCCGCTGTTATACCCGTAGTTCCGTGGTATGTATGCGAGGACGACGCATTTGAGAATACTACAGAAAGATTGGAAAGGAAGAAAGAGGATTTTTCCACGGAAAAGTTTCGGTTTTGTGAAGGAAAAAGGTTCGTTAATGGGAATTGGATTCCCAGATTTGGTATTCGGACTTCCTGGAATATTAGAGAATTATGGAATTTTATTTTCGGAAATGGTCACGTGGGGCCCACGGGAGAAATTTACGGTTTTGTGGGGCCCACTTTGTTTTCGAGATTTTGGCCATTGTGGATATTTTTCGGAAGACGTTTTATGAGGGCCAATAGGAGGGTGACACGTGTCACCCCCGCCTAGGTGGCTTGGCCGAAATGACATTTGTGCACAACACCCGGTTAGAGTCGTGTTTTTTCGAAAACTTTTAAAAAAAATGCGAGGGGAAAAATACGGCGATGTGTTTTGTTATTTTTTCGGATTTTTGCGAGAGACGAAACATTTTGGACCAACGGGAGGGTGACATGTGTGACCTCACAATGGAAACAAGTGGGCAAGACTGGCCGATTTGGAGGGGCAAGTTGTGCTAGATATTTGTGTAGATATTTGTGAGGGTTTTAAGGAGTAGGGGCTAGGGTGCACTTGGCTTGATCTTGGCCTTACACTTGCCTTGCACATGGCTTGATCTTGGCCATTGGTTGGCCTTTGGTTTTGCTATAAATACCCCTCCCTTGTGAAGACTTATTCATTCACTCCTCACTTTGTCTAAGTCTTGAAATCCCTCCTCCTCTAGTGGCTCTCGTCCCAAGCCTCTCCCCTCCTCCTCCTCGTGGCCTGGCAGAAGGGTCCCCTTCCCCTTTGTGGTGCTAGCAGTGGTACCCCTAGCCTAGTTGTTTCAGTATAATACACCCTCTTGGTAGAAATACTCCGAGTATTGTTATAATGCCCAAAATACCTTAGCCTTTACCTTGTTGTATTCCAAAAGTTACCTCTATCGTAGAGCAGGAATACTACCTTTTGTCCTTTTAGTCTCAAACCGAAACCCTAAGGAAATCTTCATAGTTGGTTGAAGTATTTGAGTAGAAGTTGGTTAGAACTTCTAAGGGTTGTTTGGAGCGGATTGGAGCGCACGGAGTAGGAGCTAAACCTTGCTCAGGATCGACATTATAACTTGGATAATTTTGGGCTTGTCGAGGTAAATATTCTTGTCCCCTTATTGTAATTGGAGATTACATGTAGTTGGAATATATAGTTGAGGTATACTATATATAGAACTGAACATTTATTGCGCGGCAATGTCGTTTGACTTAAGCCTGAATTTAAAGAAAAGAATCGAATCGTAATTACATAGATGTATTACAATGAGACTTGTGTAGCATTGTTGTGAAGTAGAATTGTACACGTCCGGTTAGACGTGTAAACCCCCCCCCCCCTGGTTGGCTTGGTAGCCGGCCTCGATAGAGGAGGAGATTTGCGCTGTTGCGGGGGGGGGGAGGTGCTGCCGAATTTTCTGTAGAGAAATGGAACCTTGTGTTTTGAGGTTAATAGACGTTTGTGACCTTTTTAGGTGAAAGTACTAAGAGTAGCGTATTCTGCTTGAGGAGTGGAAAGGGCTAGCAAGGTTGTAGTACTTGGAGCATTTTGCTTATTGTCGATACTCGTCGCGAGGTATGTGAACCTCTTCCTATCTGTTCTAGCATGATGTGTGTGTAACTATGTAGTACGGTGGACGTACAGGTGCTAAGTGTATTTTTTTGGTTTAAACATAAAGTGTTATAACGGCTTTATGGGAAGTTGGTTATAACAGCTTTATGTAGGTAAGGAAATGGTTTACTGATGTTAGAAGTTAAGAGACTTGATCTTATAAGATAAGAGACTTAACTTATTTGTTTTAATGTGGATGTTTGTGTGAAACCTCATTCGTGAGTAATGAGTACTTGGCTTTTAAAGGGACAATGTTTTACTGATTTGAAATCGAATGTATCGACTGCACCACTGCAGCGTTAATAAAGGAAAATGTATTGAATAATGATGTGTTGTATTAAAACCAGTAGAAACCTCCATCTGCATAGAAGCTAAGATAAGACAAAATGATATTACATTTTCTAGATCATGGCTGCTGTAATAAGATCGTTATAAACAAGAATAACCTACTTACATATATGGCATATGTTACTCAATTGTTTTTAAAAGAGATTAAGACTATGAGTTATGAAACCTTTCTAAAATAAGTAACTTGAGCATTTGCAATTAGGCAAACTTGAACGTTTGGAAAATAATGTTGTTACTTGATTTTTTGCAAAAAGGGGGAAGTGTTTTGTTTACTTAAAAAGATAGTCACTATTTTATACTACGGGTATTGCGTGACTTATGGGAAAGAAACGGATCTTTTAAAAAGGGTTTGACGTACGTAGTACTTTAGGGTTAAAACCCGGATTTTGTCATAAAATGAAAGTACTTTGAGTTGTGTATAACTTGCCTATGCTTGTTGTTGTGAAACTTGCCTATGCTTGCTGTGATAGCCTTTGTTGTGCAAGAATTGTGTTTCTATACTACCGCATCTCTCGATGGAGGGTCGGTTGACTTGTTGAGGACTTACTTGGACGTGCCGGCAGTGACGGAGAAATTCCACGGGTACGTTCCTGTTGATAGTGTTACTTTTGATAATCATTTTGGACATACTGACACGATGCGTAGCGCACGGGTATGCTTCCATTTTGGTTGATGTCTTGTGGTTAATCGCTTTGGATATACTGACACGATGCGTAGCGCACGGGTATGTTTCCATTCTGATTATCGCCTTGTTGTTTCCTTTTGGACATACTGACACGATGCGCGTAGCGCACGGGGTATCGTCCATTTGGAATGCTGTCCTATTGTTTCCTTTGGACATACCGACACGATGCGTAGCGCACGTATGCTTCCATTTGGATTCTGTCTTGTTGTTATCATATCATAGATCACGGCAGCTGGCGGAAGGTATTCCACGGGCATGATTGATGTTGTGGCGTGAGACCGACTTGATATAATCGTTATATGTTGTATCGTAGTTTGGCTATCATACATGTCTCCCGCTTTGTATAGATCGTTATGATTTCATTCTGATTGCGATTTCACATACTTGGTACTGTTATCCGACCTCCTTCGGCTGCGTTCATGCCGCAGGTATAGGTACATCGGTCGTGGATCCTCGCTCATAGGATCACGCCAACAGCGTTGTGAAGCTCCGTTTCTCCGAGGCTTATCTTTTGGTATGTGTTCTCGAGTTGTAGGTTCTTGTACATTCGAGGTATGGCGGGCCCTGTCCCGTCATAGTAATTGTATATCTTAAGGTCTGTAGTACATGGGTGGTTGTAAAAGGATTAAACTGCTCGTGTTTTATGTATATACTAAGGCAAGCTTTTGGTTGGCCTATTCTTTTATTATATCTCTTGTTATATGAGTCATGTTTTATGTTCCGCTGATTTTCTCGATGTATGTATCACAGGGTGCCGGTAAGGCACGATCCACGCCCGATTTTCGGTGTGACATAGTGGTATCGAGCGATTAGTCCTCGGAAAGTGTCTACGACCGTGTACAGTAGAGTCTTGATTATCGGTGTGTGCACCACATCTATAATCGTGAGGTCGCAGGACATTTAGGATTGGTTTCATTCTTCTCATTACGAGATCGTGCCTTAGAGTCGTGTTGTAAGTTGGACCCTCCGACGATCTCGTTTTTACGATTATGCCTCCGCAAGGCAACGAGCCCAGGCAAGGCAGCGAGGGTGCCGCTAGTGAGATACTGAGGAGTACGAGGCGCGAGCCCGACAAGACTGAGTTGTGCTTCAGACGGCGGGTTTTGTGACGCCCGGCCCAGCAGAGTTTAGAGCCGCAATGGGGCTGCCGAGACCACAATACTGAGCCTCCGCCCCACACCAGGCGCAGGAGATGGGTTACAAGGAGATGGCCCGATTCCGGTCGTGGTCGTGGCCGATATGAGGATAGGCCGGATGCAGCATTCAGCCTCGATTCCAGTGAGCACCGATGGTTCACCCCGAGCAGATAGTTTGAGGCTACGGGACTTTACGAGTTGTAGCCCGCGAGTTTTACGGTCGAGGCACGAGGATGATCCGCAGGAGTTCATCCGGCGATTCTGGATCACGCGGTGATCAAGGCTTGAGACCGAGTCTGTGACTTGGTTCGCATCGGCTGCGTGATACCGCCGTCGATTGGTTGGATTCGTGGGAGCTTTCCCGGGGAGAGCATGCACCTCCAGCAGTATGGGATGAGTTTTCGGGGGCTTTCCTCACGCACTTCTTGCCTCCGCAGATGAGGAGGGCACGGCATGATTTTTGTTCTCGAGGCAGAGGCGACCGTCGGGAGTACAATGTCGAGTTCGATTCTTTGGCTCGATATGTCCCTGCGCTAGTTGCAGATATGGAGGATAGGGTGCATCGCTACGTCACCGGGCTAGATGATTATATGGCTGAGTCTTGTGCGGGTGTTTCTCTTCAGCCGGGCATGGACATTGCCCGCATGCAGGCTCATGCACTAGGATGTGAGGCACGGAGGGGTCGACGGAATGACCTGGATCAGCAGAAGAGGCCGTGACGGCAGGTCCTTTGGTGACTTTCGAGGCGGACCGCCAAAGAAGAAAGTTAGTTATATACCCCCACCAGATGCAGTGGTCCTCCACCGCCTTCGTGAGCAGTCGGGGCTCGAGGTTCAGATTTTCGGCAGAGCAGGGGTGTTAACCAGCTGAAGCCACCTCTACCTCGTTGTGACCGTTGTGGTAGACTCCATTCTGGAGAGTGTCGTGCTAAATTGGGAGTTTGTTTTGCATGCGGCCAGCAGGGCCATTTTTCGAGGAACTGTCCGACCAAGGGAAGCGCGGATGTTACGACTCAGCCTTCAGGATCTGTGCCTGGTTCATCACCTTCTACAGCTATGCGCCCTGCAGGGCAGGCCTATGATTAGAGTGGAGCTGTAGCTTCAGGTATATCCTTACCCCTCTAGAGTTTTGGTATGCTGTTATGATGATCTCATTATTATGTGCTATGTACGAATAGCGTTGTGTTAATTTTGAGTTAGAAAACATGGTTAGTTAGGAGGATAAGTATGGGGGCATGGTAAGTGTGAACCCTAGACTATGTCACGATTAAGACCTTAGAGGTAAGGTCGTCTTGTGTAAAAGATTCGTTTTATATTTGACCTTTATCAGAGTGCGTAGTATACGTGGGATTTTATTTGTGTGATAAGTCCATGGGTAGTGTGAGATGGAAGTGGTAGCTTTCATGATTTGAAATGGGTAAGATTGTTCCGTGGCGGGGAACAAGTATTGGGCGATTGTGGGTCGGGTTGATGGCCGCTCGCGGGTCGACCCGTAGTCCGGTTTTGGGTGGAGTCAGTTCTGGGTGGTCCCGCCAGGTGGTAGGGTCACGAGGGTGCTAGGCCCGAGTTTAGACGACCATCGTATGAGTTTGTGGATGTGTTCGACCAGAATCGTTCGTGAATGCCGGGAATGGCCTTAGGGGATATTACGGCTGGAGATGACCAAGTTTGGAGGTGGTGACTCCAAGGTTTTGGGAACTGAAGCGATGACTGAAGTGTGGTACGTAGACTAGAAGAGTTCAAGTGTTCGAGGAGGGCACGACGAGTAAGGAAGAAAGAGAACGTGTGTTATTTTCATGGCTAAGCGGTGGCGTTGGCAATTTGTTAGAAGAGCTTCATCGATATCCGTCTTGAGAAGGAACATTCGGGACGAATGTTTCTAAGGAGGGGAGAATGTTATACCCCGTAGTTCCAGGGTATGTATGCGAGGACGTACGTACGAGAATACGGCAGAAAGATTGGAAAGGAAGAAAGAGGTGATTTTTCCACGGAAAAGTTTCCGGTTTTTGTGAAGGAAAAAGGTTCGTTAATGGGAATTGGGTTCCCAGATTTGGTATTCGGACTTCCTGGAATATTAGAGAATTATGGAATTTTATTTTCGGAAATGGTCACGTGGGGCCCACGGGAGAAATTTACTGATTTTGGGCCCACTTTGTTTTCGAGATTTTGGCCATTGTGGATATTTTTCGGAAGACGTTTTATGAGGGCCAATAGGAGGGTGACACGTGTCACCCCCGCCTAGGTGGCTTGGCCGAAATGACATTTGTGCACAACACCCGGTTAGAGTCGTTTTTTGACGAAACGTTTTACATAACTTGCGAGGGGAAAATTCCGGCTATGTCTTTTCTTATTTTTGCGGATTTTTACGAGAGACGAAACAATTTGGACCACCGGATGGTGAAATGTGTCACCCTCACAATGGAAACAAGTGGGGCGGCACTTGGCCGATTTGGAGGGGCAAGTTGTGCTAGATATTTGTGTAGATATTTGTGAGGGTTTTAAGGAGTAGGGGCTAGGGTGCACTTGGCTTGATCTTGGCCTTACACTTTCCTTGCACATGGCTTGATCTTGGCCATTGGTTGGCCTTTGGTTTTGCTATAAATACCCCTCCCTTGTGAAGACTTATTCATTCACTCCTCACTTTGTCTAAGTCTTGAAATCCCTCCCCTCCCTCTAGTGGCTCTCGTCCTAAGCCTCTCCCCCCGCCCTCCGCCTGGTGGCCTTTGGCCGAGACGGGGTCCCCTTCCCCTTTGTGGTGCTGGGTACCCACCCTAGTTGCTTCGTATAATACACCCCCTCTTGGTAGAAATACTCTCCGAGTATTGTTATAATGCCCAAAATACCTTAGCCTTTACCTTGTTGTATTCCAAAAGTTACCTCTATACGTAGAGCCCGGAAATACTACCTTTTGCCCTTTTAGTCTCAAACCGAAACCCTAAGGAAATCTTCATAGTTGGTTGAAGTATTTGAGTAGAAGTTGGTTAGAACTTCTAAGGGTTGTTTGGAGCGGATTGGAGCGCACGGAGTAGGAGCTAAACCTTGCTCAGGATCGACATTATAACTTGGATAATTTTGGGCTTGTCGAGGTAAATATTCTTGTCCCCTTATTGCAATTGGAGATTACATGTAGTTGGAATATATAGTTGAGGTATACTATATATAGAACTGAACATTTATTGCGCGGCAATGTCGTTTGACTTAAGCCTGAATTTAAAGAAAAGAACTGAACTGTAATTACATAGGACTGTATTACAGTAGACTTGTGTAGCATTGTTGTGAAGTAGAATTGTACACGTCCGGTTAGACGTGTAAACCCCCCCCCCCTGGTTGGCTTGGTAGCCGACCTCGATAGAGGAGGAGATTTGCGCTGTTGCGGGGGGGGGGGAGGTGCTGCCGAATTTTCTGTAGAGAAATGGAACCTTGTGTTTTGAGGTTAATAGACGTTTGTGACCTTTTTAGGTGAAAGTACTAAGAGTAGCGTATTCGCGCGAGTGGAAAGGGCTAGCAAGGTTGTAGTACTTGGAGCATTTTGCTTATTGTCGATACTCGTCGCGAGGTATGTGAACCTCTTCCTATCTTTCTAGCATGATGTGTGTAACTATGTAGTACGGTGGGCGTCGAGTGCTAAGTGTATTTGTTTGGTTTAAACATAAAGTGTTATAACGGCTTTATGGGAAGTTGGTTATAACAGCTTTATGTAGGTAAGGAAATGGTTTACTGATGTTAGAAGTTAAGAGACTTGATCTTATAAGATAAGAGACTTAACTTATTTGTTTTAATGTGGATGTTTGTGTGAAACCTCATTCGTGAGTAATGAGTACTTGGCTTTTAAAGGGACAATGTTTCCGATTTAAATCGAATGTGTATCGACAGGACCACCTGGCGTTAATAAAGGAAAATGTATTGAATAATGATGTGTTGTATTAAAACCAGTAGAAACCTCCATCTGCATAGAAGCTAAGATAAGACAAAATGATATTACATTTTCTAGATCATGGCTGCTGTAATAAGATCGTTATAAACAAGAATAACCTACTTACATATATGGCATATGTTACTCAATTGTTTTTAAAAGAGATTAAGACTATGAGTTATGAAACCTTTCTAAAATAAGTAACTTGAGCATTTGCAATTAGGCAAACTTGAACGTTTGGAAAATAATGTTGTTACTTGATTTTTTGCAAAAAGGGGGAAGTGTTTTGTTTACTTAAAAAGATAGTCACTATTTTATACTACGGGTATTGCGTGACTTATGGGAAAGAAACGGATCTTTTAAAAAGGGTTTGACGTACGTAGTACTTTAGGGTTAAAACCCGGATTTTGTCATAAAATGAAAGTACTTTGAGTTGTGTATAACTTGTCTATGCTTGTTGTTGTGAAACTTGCCTATGCTTGCTGTGATAGCCTTTGTTGTGCAAGAATTGTGTTTCTATACTACCGCATCTCTCGATGGAGGGTCGGTTGACTTGTTGAGGACTTACTTGGACGTGCCGGCAGTGACGGAGAAATTCCACGGGTACGTTCCTGTTGATAGTGTTACTTTTGATAATCATTTTGGACATACTGACACGATGCGTAGCGCACGGGTATGCTTCCATTTTGGTTGATGTCTTGTGGTTAATCGCTTTGGATATACTGACACGATGCGTAGCGCACGGGTATGTTTCCATTCTGATTATCGCCTTGTTGTTTCCTTTTGGACATACTGACACGATGCGTAGCGCACGGGTATGCGTCCATTTGGAATGCTGTCCTATTGTTTCCCTTTGGACATACTGACACGATGCGTAGCGCACGGGTATGCTTCCATTTGGATTGCTGTCTTGTTGTTATCATATCATAGACTGCCGTGATGAGAAGGTATTCCACGGGCATGATTGATGTTGTGGGCGTGAGACCCTGACTTGATATAACTGTTATATGTTCTGTACTGTAGTTTGGCTATCATACATGTCTCCTGCTTTGTATAGACTGTTATGATTTCATTCTGATTGCACGATTTCACATACTTAGTACTGTTATCGACCTCGGGCTGCGTTCATGCCGCAGTAGAGGTACATCGATCGTGGATCCTCGCCATAGGATCACGATTCAACAGCGTTAAGCTCCGTTTCTCGAGGCTTATCTTTTAGTATGTGTTCCCGAGTTGTAGGTTCTTGTACATTCAGGGTATGGCGGGCCTGTCCGTCATAGTAATTGTATATCTTAAGGTCATGTAATCTTGTGGCGGGTTGTAAAAGGATTAAAGCTTTCGAGTTTTATGTATATACTAAGGCAACTGTTTTGGTTGGCCTATTCATTTATTATATCTCTTGTTAAATGACTCATGTTTTATGTTCCGCTGATTTTCTCTGATGTATGTATCACAGGGGTGCCCGGGGTAAGGCACCAGTCACGGGCCCGATTTTCGGGGTGTGACACCGCCGTACCCCTGAATATACATAGCCGTGACAACTCCTGAACATTGGAGCCATCTCAAAATGCTGAACCAGGATCCTAAGCTCGCGGATCCACAACTGTGTACCTAAACCTGCGGACATGAACGCAACCCCGGCGCCGCATAACAAACCGAATATGAATGAAATAAAGTGCGAGAAACAGATCATAATCAGACAAAAGAATGACAGGCGTATAAAAGTACATACCAGATCCTGCCGTGTCATTACCACTCATGAACTTAATTGCATATCATTATCTTTTCCATTCCATTAAGAGTTATAGCCATATCTTACGTACATACATAGGAGAAGTCATTAAGTTCATTACCATATAACTTACTTATCTTTCATAACATAATCCGGCCCTTTATGGAGGGACGCATATATACCCGCCCAACTGACGCGATCAAGTCACACAAATATCAAAGAGTGCCCGTGGAATCCCCCATCACTGCCGACAGCTATAAGTGTAAAATATAACCATGTGACGCGCCCGTGGCATCCCACCTCACTGTCGGCGTACACATACACAATACATATATATATCTCTTGCCCGTGGAATCCCACATCACTGCCGACAGCCGTAGGTGTAACATATAACCATGTGACGCGCCCGTTGCATCCCACCTCACTGTCGGCGTACACATACACAATACATATATATATCTCCTGCCCGTGGAATCCCACATCACTGCCGACAGCCGTAGGTGTAACATATAACCATGTGACGCGCCCGTGGCATCCTACCTCACAGTCGGCGTACACATATACAACATATATATATAACGTGGCCGCATGCCCCGGAATCCCTCATCGTATAAGCATGGCCATAACGTGCCCTCGGCATCCCTCATCGTAGGTGCAGGTCTTAATGGGGAACTAGCCCATGGAGTAATAATATAACATGCCCCCGGAATCCCTCATCGTGGGTACATGTCTTTATGGGGAGCTAGCCCATAGAGTAATAGTCGTACATAGCATGGTCGCATGCCCCGGAATCCCTCATCGTATAAGCATGGCCATGGGTAATAAAACAAATCCGGGAATCTAACCCGCCTCCTGGTCACATACCCCGGAATCCCACATCGTATAAGCATGTCCAAGTATCAATCATAATGGAAGCATACCCGTGGAATCCCACATCACCGCTTGTGCGTCCAAGTAAACTTACAACAAGGCGATTACCTCCAACTGAGAGTCACGACAACGTAAACATATAATACTTGCACTCAAAGCTATCACAAGCAAACATAGGCAAGTTCATTAAACCTTTAGACTTCCATTTTTATAAACTCATGGCACTTTCGTTTCACACATAAAAATCCGGGAATTTAACCCAAAGTACTACGTGCTTACATTCTTTTCAAAAGACTCCTTTTCATATAAAACCCCAAGATACTAACACCCGTAGTATCAAGTCTTGTTTACATTTTACCTAAGTCACTACACTTTTAGAAATACATTTTCGGCTTCTAAATCAAGTGACTTCTTTCCTTAAAACTTAAGCAATTGATGCTTTTAAATCCATTTGCCTTTCTTTATTTCAAAACATTTATCATTACTTAGAGTAAACCACTCTTTTAACTTTCCATAAAGCTATTATAACCCACTTCCCATAAAGTCGTTATACTAACTTTATACTTTAGGCAAATACATTCTTTTTATAACCAAGAGACTTATAATTTCAAAAACCAAGTATCGTATACTTTCAAAATACTTCAAGTCTCTTATCTTTTAGAATCAAGTTTCGTAGTTCATAGTCTTAACACTTCATAACGTAAACTCTTTAAATTAAGCAACATATGCCTTATATGAGTGAATAGGTTATACTTATTTATAACGATTTTAATCAAGTAGCCATGATCTAGAAAATGTAATACAATTTTGTCTTATCTTAGCTTCTATGCAGATGGAGAATTCTACTCATTTTAACTTAATTCATTGCCATTACATTTTCCTTTATTGACGCTGCAGTGGCTTGTTCGATACTTATTCTCATTTGTGCCGTAACTTAGCCAAGTCAACTTGGCTCCAACTACCTCCTAACGACTCTTACCAACATCCCCCATAAGACTTGGTAAGAACTTAGGATAACTTAGACATAACCCTTACGTAGAGTAAATCAACATACATACTTCTTAACTTCTAAGAGTAGAAGGAATCATGAAATAATACCACATGTATATTCCATACATAGAATCATGTCTAAAGAAGGAAGATGTTCACATACCTCGCGACGATTATCGACAATTAGCAAAATGCTCCGAAGTACTTCAACCTTGATAGCTATCCCATCCTTCAAGTAGAATACGCTATACTTAGTACTTCAACCTATAATGGCCATAACACGTCCATTAACCTCTAGCTTCGAACATAGAATATTCTAAGTATAAGGTCACTAAATTCTACGGAAAATCGGGCAGCACTTCCTTTGTTTCTACATACTTTGCCACCTTTTTCAAGGCCGAATTCAATAACCAAACACGCCACATTTAAGACTCAATACAACAACCAATTAAAGGGGATTACACGCCTTAAAATACGTGTAAAATTCCGCCCCACAATTGACATTAAACTAGTCCACAATACAAATGCCAATTTCGGCCAAAAGGTGCAACAACTTATCAACCTTTCCAATTCCTTTTCAATCCAACCTCTTAGGCCTAACATGTTATATAGTCATAAACAACTTAACAATTATAATTCCTTCCTTATATAACATGTGACGATTAAACTAATAATTCAATTGAATTGAAATCTCAAGGCTAAACATGCTATTTTTCGGATTAGAGTTCCAATATCCAAAACACTTATCAACTTCATAATAAAAACACCTCATGCTTGCTAATATCCAAAGCTACAACAATAAGTAATCTTAATTACTAAAACGACAAGAATTATACCTTTTCAAGCCCTTAATCTTCCCAAGATTCAAAGTCGCTCCTTAGCAATTCTTAGCTCCTTTACTTGTGTTCCAATCCGCTCCAAGCACTCCTTAGAAGCCTATGAAGAACTCATCTTCAAGTTCCAACTTCAAAGTTGAAGAACTCCTTAAGTTTTCGCCTTGCGACTAATATGAAAACGTCACTTTTCTGGGATCTTTCTATTGAGATAACCTTACAATACTCTTAGGGACCTTGGGTTTAAGTCTTGTGAATTATCATCCACAATTGCAAAATTTTGTCTTCAAAAATGAGCCTAAAGCCGAGAGCCCCCTCCCTTTGTTCTTCAATATTTTCTTGAAATATGACTAAGTGTGGAACTAGTCTTGCTACTAGTATGTATTTATAACACTATGGAGGGTCAAGACTTAAACAAATGGGTGGCTAAGATGAGTTTCACTAGGATCAAGCCCATGTGGCCCTTGACTTAGTCAACAATGTCAAGCTCTAGCCTAGCAAGACATGCTCATCTTCACAATGGTCAAATGACCATTTAGCCATTGCATTATTTCGACCAAGCCATGTGGGGGTGCCACGTGTCGCCCTCCCATTCGTCCATAAAATTCTGTAACCCTCGTGGGTCCCACAAAACGTAAAATTCCTCGGGTGGGCCCCACGTGACCAAATCCGTAAAAATAAATTTCCACAATGATAATACATTCTATAATCCTCAATTAATGCATTTTGAGAATCCAATTCTCACTAACGAACATTTCTCCTTCCCGACGTTCGGAAGATTTTCCGTCGGAAAAACAATTCTTCCTTTCGTACCAATTTCAAGTCTTGAGTTCCTTACGTACATTCTCTTAAACATGTCCTGGAGTTACGAGGTGTAACATTCTTCCCCCCTTAGAAACATTCGTCCCCGAATGTTCTTTCGGAGTCCAATCTAATTAGATAGCGACATAGTCTCCTTTTACTACACCCTTCATACAACATATGCCACCCATGGACACATAGCAATACTTATACTAAGATGTCAACCTTGGCACTCACGAAGCTAACTAGTCCATACTCATAATGACCTCAAAGTCTGTCGTAATCATCTCTACAAGGTCTACTAGGGTCTGACGACTGTATAATCACCGGGAAATTCTCATATACCCGCTCAGCTACCACCCCAAACACTCACGGGTATAGTTACCTCGAAAGGTTCTTATGGATTCAGGCTCTACTCCTTTACATTTGGTTGCTATCTTTCTTACTGGTCATACTCTTTCCGTACTTCCAACTCATACAATCATACATACATGACTTCCATACCGATTCTGGCCTCTAATCTTTGGAGTCACTCTATAAAACAATATAAGGCCATTTCCGGCTTTCACGACCTGGTTCCGGTGGAACGCGTCCACGAACCCGTAAAAACAATTAACTAGACTTGGGCCTTGCACCCTCGTGACCCTGTCACGTAGCGGAACTACTACCAACTGATCCCACTCAATTTCAGGCTATGGGGTGACCCTCAATAGGTCCTCACCCCGTCCTACCGTCCCACTTAACTCTTATTCTTGGTCTATAATAAATCTTTATACCCGAGAAGACCTTGTACATATAAGGTCTCAGCGGTCATCAATATTCTTAGGCTCGCAATTTCCATGCTCCAAGCCTACCTTACCAGTCCCCCCCCCGTAAACGGGTACAATAACTTCTCATAATACCAATCGTGTCGTCTTGATCACAACAACCATTTCTTACTCTATACGGACCTCATCCGTACAATTCTCTTAAGCCTACCACGTAGCTTAATATATTAACATGGTATTCTATAAAGTTTCTTAACATGACTTCTTAAGGGTTCACTGCCCTATCAGACAGCTCATCCTTTCCCAATTATCTCAAAATAAAACATAAGACCTTGGCGAGAATTCATTAACTGTTCCATACCTTCCCGGTATCTAGTTAGTCTTTACCAACTCTTGGCAATCTAAAATCATTCTAGGCAACACGCGTTTGACCCTCATACATAACTCCCTATAGATGTATATCACAATACCAACTATACTATATTCATTACCAACCTGGATACGCAATCCACATAGTCCTTCCTGGGTCACTGCTGCCTTTCTCGTAGCTGCAATCAACATAACTCGTTAGGGGGAGACGACCCTAACAACACATCTCTATCGCACGATCTCAGAGTGAGAAGAATGGAAACCAATCCTAAATGTCCTGCAGCCTCCTGATTATAGATGTGGTGCACAACACACCGATAATCAAGATTTTACTAGACACGGTCTGTAGACACTTTCCGAGGACTAACTGCTCTGATACCACTTTTGTCACGACCCGACCCCGGGCCGCGACTAGTGCCTTACCTGGGCACCCTCCTAATCATACAACATAATAACTGCGGAAGATAATAACACACTTTTTTTTTACTAAGGCCAAGCCGATAAGGCTGTCATAATCATAAAAATTACCCGAAAGGGTCTACACTGTTTAACAATGTAAAAAAACAACTCTAGCCAGTCCAGCCCACAGATGAATACAGACCTCTAAGATTTGAACAAATACTATGACGGGACAAGGCCCCGCCGTACCCCTGAATATACATAGCCATGACAACTCCGGAACATTGGAGCCATCTCAAAATGCTGAACCAGGATCCTAAGCTCGCGGATCCACAATCGTACCTAAACTGCGGACATGAACGCGGCCGGAAGTCGATAACAAAAATGCGAATATGGACGAAATAAAGTCTGATAAATAGATCATAATCTGCAAAAGAATGACGAGGCGTATAAAAAGTACATACCAGATCCTGCGGTGTCATTACCACTTATGAACTTAATTGCATATCATTATCTTTTCCATTCCATTAAGAGTTATAGCCATATCTTACGTACATACTTAGGAGAAGTCATTAAGTTCATTACCATATAACTTACTTATCTTTCATAACATAATCCGGCCCTTTATGGAGGGACGCATATACTACCCGACCCAATCTGGGACGCGATCAAGTCACACAAATATCAAAGCGTGCCCGTGGAATCCCCCATCAATACCGACAGCTATAAGTGTAAAATATAACCATGTGACGCACCCGTGGCATCCCACCTCACTGTCGACGTACACATACACAATACATATATATATCTCCTGCCCGTGGAATCCCACATCACTGCCGACAGTCGTAGGTGTAACATATAACCATATGACGCGCCCGTGGCATCCCACCTCACTGTCGGCGTACACATACACAATACATATACATATCTCCTGCCCGTGGAATCCCACATCACTGCCGACAGCCGTAGGTGTAACATATAACCATGTGACGCGTCCGTGGCATCCTACCTCACTGTCGGCGTACACATATACAACACACACATAAAATGAAGTTCGTCGAGTCTAGTTTCCAACGCAACAAACCACTCGTCGATAGGACACTGGAGTAGAGAGCTATCGACGTTACAAGTTCATCTGATGAAGCAGTGGCTAAAAATCTGGACAGTCACGTTTTTTGGACTATCGTGAGGTAATGAACCTTAACCTATTTGTGAAGTTGATTATTATGTATATATGGATATTATACATATATTGGAAGTATATTATGGACTATAAGATATAAATAAAGATTTGGATCTTGTTAAGATGTTAAAAGGAGAATTGGCATATTATCCATTAAAATGGTAAAAACGTATCCATTACTTACTAAGAGGTTAACAACAAAGGAACTATAACTTGTAATAAGATTGGAATATAAGTTGAAGGACTAATGAAGTAAGTGGATAAGTAAAATTGTAAAAGTTGGCCAAGGACCCCAACTTAAGGACCGTATCTACTTTGGACCGTATCTACTTTGGACTATATTTACTTTGGACCTTCTTTACTTATTGTTATTATGAAGGAGAGATTGTTAATCGCGTTCTGTTTGGGCGTGTTATCCCCTTCTTTACTTATTGTTATTATGAAGGAGAGATTGTTAATCGCGTTCCGTTTGGGCGTGTTATCCCCTTCTTTACCTATTGTTATTATGAAGGAGAGATTGTTAATCGCGTTCCGTTTGGACGTGTTATCCCCTTCTTTACTTATTGTTATGAAGGAGAGATTGTTAATCGCGTTCCGTTTGGGCGTGTTATGCCCTTCTTTAAATTTTGGTATTATTGCACCTTAATTAGTATGTTAATTACGGTTATCGGGCCTTGGAAAAGGTGGATAATTGAGTAGAAACGGGGGAGGTGCTGCCGAATTTTCTGTAGGATATGGAACCTTGTTCTTAGAAATATCCTACGAAGAGGACTAGAGGTTAATAGACGTTTCATGGCCATTATAGGTGGAAGTACTACGGGTAGCATATTCTACTTGAAGGGTGGAAAAGGGCTAGCAAGGTTATAGTACTTTGGAGCGTTTTGCTAATTGTCGATAATCATCGCGAGGTATATGGACCTCTTCCTATCCTTTCTAGCATGATTATTTTAAACTATGTAGTACGGTAGACGTATGTGTGCTAAAAGAATTTGGTTGGTTTAAAACATAAAGTGTTATAATGGCTTTATGGGAAGTTAATTATAACAACTTTATGTAGGTAAAGGAATGGTTTGTTGATTTTTAAAAAAGATAAGAGATTTGACTTATATTTGACTTGATTTGATATGTGAAGAACTTGAATTGTGTGGAAAGTTGTGAAACCTCATTCGTGAGTAGTGAGTACTTGGTTTCGAATAATAATGTTATATTGATTTCGGAAATGAGAATAAGTATCGAACAAACCACTGCAGCGTTAATAAAGGAAAATATATTGACAAATAATTAATATTATTAAAACAAGTAGAAACCTCCATCTGCATAGAAGCTAAGATAAGACAAAATTGTATTACATTTCCTAGATCACGGTTGCTTTAATAAGGTCATTAATAACAAGTATTGATTTTTCTTAAATTCCAAAGTAAGGAACTTGTTTTCTAAAAGAACAAAGACTTGAGAATTTGAAGTGTGTTGGTTTAAAAGAAAGACATGTTTTTGTCTTAAGATGGTTTAAAAAGAAGGTATGGAAATTGTTTGGGTTTACTTAACAAGATAGTTACTCTACTTTGATGCTACGGGTATCGTGTGACTGTTTGTGAAAGAAATGGATCTTTTTAAAGAGTTAAAGCATGTAGTACCTTGGGGTTAAAACCCGGATTTGTTGACATGAAATGAAAGTACCTTGTGTGAGTAACTTGCCTATGTTTTGTGATAGCCTTGTAATACTTTCTTGTTGGCTTGATAAAGTGAACATGTTGTGATACTACGTGTGTTAGTATCTTGTGATGTTTGTGTAAGGAGGTTATTCTTGTTGTGCTTATGTTGTTTAACGATAAGCCGTTGTGTTAGTATTGTACCACTCACCTCTTGACTTGTTATACCGGGGGTTAAGCTGCCCCCCGATGCGAGGAATACCTCATGCGGGTCCATGGGACCTATGCGGAGCTGCGGGAGTTCCAGGATTGTGTGCGAGGAATACCTCATGCGGTCTATGTGGCCATGCGGACTGCGGGAGTCCAGGACGATGTCGAGGATTAGCTACCGTCGATGCGAGGAATACCTCATGCGGGCCTAGGTGGCCTATGCGGACTGCGGGAGTCCAGGATTAGGCTCGCATAATGATACTATGGGGGATTGGCCTTGCTTCGATCATTAGCGGCCTAGAAAAGACCAGTTACATTATGTCTATTTTTGCTCTTGTTTATGATGTGGCACTATGTGCGGTTAACTTGGTTGTTTCGTACATATTTGAGAATTGGTTTTAAAATGTTATGGTTATATTTGAGTGATGACTTTGAGGGCGTGAGTCCCTGACTTGACATGACTGCTTACATATTGTATATCGAAAATTGGTTATCATATATGTCTCCTGTTTTATATAGACTATTATGATTTCATTTACAGTATTTTCAGTTTCACATACTTGGTACCTGTTGTACTGACCTCCTTCGGGGGGCTGCGTTCATGCCGCAGGTAGAGGTACATCAGTCGTTGATCCTCGCTCGTAGGATCACCGTTCAGCGTTTTGGGAAGCTCCGTTTCTCCGGAGGCTTATCTTTTGGTATGATTCCCTGAGATTGTAGGTACTTGTACATTAAGTGGTATGGCGGGGCCCTGTCCCGTCATAGTTGTTATAGAGATTCTTAGAGGTCTGTAGTACTGTTGTGGGCAGGGTTTGTAAAGGATGTAACTGTTCAAGTTTTGGTTTATATATACATGCCGAAAGGCGACATTTTCTTGGTTAGACTGTTCTTACTCTTTATTGTTTCATGTCTTTGTTTTTATATTCCGCCGGTTACTCTGATGTATATCTACTTGGGTGCCCGGGTAAGGCATCAGTCACGGGCCCGGGATCGGGTCGTGACAGAATACCTCATGCGGGTCCACAGGATCCATGCGGGTGAAATAGTCCCATGCGGGTGAAATAGTCCCATGCGAGGCGGATGACCTCATGCGGGTCCACAGGACCTATGCGGGTGAAATAGTCCCAGGAGTAGGATTGCTTAATGATACTACGGGCTCGGGACCATGTTTTGATCATGAGCCTCCTATTTTTATGCAGTAAAGTTTATACTTGTTACTCTCATTGTTAGTAAGGCACAATACAATGTAATTTGATTTTCATCCATGACTCCAGCTTATTTTAGACTTATGATATTATTACAGTATTTTTCCAGTTTTACATACTTGGTACATATTGTGTACTGACCCCCTCCTCGGGGGTTGCGTTCATGCCGCAGGTAGGGGTAAGCAGGTGGTGGATCCTCATTCTTAGGATCTTTGCTCAGGTGTCAGAAGCTCCATTTCTCCGGAGGTTTGACTTTTGGTACGGCTCTCCTTGGTGTTATAGATGTTTTGTACGTTCAGGGGTATGACGGGGCCCTGTCCCGTCATAGTGGTTATACATTCTTAGAGGTCTGTAGTCCTGTCATAAATTGGGTTGTTAAGGATGTAATTGCTCAGTTTTTGTTATACTTAAAGGTAGTCATCTTGGGTTAGCCTGCTTTATATTCTATATGGTTTCTTGTTGTGAGTTTAGTTTCCGCTTGTTTTCTCTGATGTTGTATCACAAGGGTGCCCGGGGTAAGGCACCAGTCACGGGTCCGAGGTCGGGTCGTGACATAAGAGAGAGATTTATTTCAGACTAAGAATGAGAAGTTAAGTGTGACGATGAGTCGGGTTATGGACTTATTTCGGGTCAACCGGTAGTATGAAATGAGGTGATGTCAGTTGGATATGGTCCCGCTATGTGATAGGGTCACGAGGATGCCAGGTCCAAGTTGGGTTAATCGTTGTACGAGTTAGTGGACGCGTTCCACCGAAACCAGGTCGTAAGGACCGAGAGGAGCCTTAGCGGAAATTCAAATAGCGTAATGGACAAGTTTGGATAGTAACTCCAAGGATCGGAGAACAGAATCAATAATTGAAATTTTGTACGTATGCTCAAATTTGTTTGGAAGTACGAGAAGGTATGACAAGTAAGAAAAGGAAGGAACATGGATTAAAAGAACTATAGTGATTATAGTTACGAGTAATGAAGGTGCGTAGAGAAAATTCCTTTTAGGCCATGAGTGGAGGTTAATTATGATGATACACACGCCTTAGGTTCAGTAACACTGTCCATAGGTGCTCGTGATTGAGATATTACTAGTATTAGAGTTTACACCGGTTGGAAAACTAAGCTTGGCAGATTATAGATTCATGTCCCAACTAGTTTGGTGACTAAGTGAGACAGAGAAGGGAAGTAACACAGGGGAACACATCAGTTAGCTGAGTATAAGTCCGACTGAATGATTCAGATAGTGTTAGCCCCAAGACTTAGATTGCGACAGGGCCATCCCTAGTACGGGAAAAAGAAAGTAACCTCTAAAGATCTTGTTTTTGATAAGACAGTAACCTTCGAGTTTTCTGAGAAGGGGCCGCGGACGGAAGGTCCATTGATATGTTTAAGTATGTTATGTGGTGGCCATGTGTGGCATCATTGGTCTTATGGAGTATTGTTTGATAGGCATAGTAAAGAGACTACGCCGGAGTTTGTATAGCTTGACAACCGACTAAGAACATTCGTGGACGAATGTTTCTAAGGGGGGAAGAATGTTACACCCCGTAAGTCCAGGGCATGTATAAGAGAATGTACGTAAGGAATCAAGACTTGAAAATTGGTACGAAAGAAAGAATTGTTTTTCCGACGGAAAATCTTCCGAACGTCAGAAAGGAAAAATATTCGTTGAGGAGAATTAGATTCTCAAAATACATTATTTGAAGAGTATGGAACTTAATAACATTATGGAAATTTATTTTTACAGATTTGGTCACGTGGGGCCCACCCGAGGAATTTTACGTTTTGTGGGACCCACGAGGGTTACGAAATTTTATGGACGAATGGGAGGGCGACACGTGGCACCCCCCACAATGGTCTTGGACGAAAATATTCAAGGGTAAGATGGTTATTGACCATGGTAGATGAATAAGTCTTGCTAGCTTGAGATTGTTGACTTGTCAACTTGTCCACTTGGCAAATTAATTAATGATCTTCATCCTAGCCACACATTTGTTATAATCTTGACCCTTCCTTGTGTTATATATACACACTAGTGCAAGACTTGTCTTCAACACTTAGAAAAATGTCACGACCCGACCTCGGGCCCGCGACTGGTGCCTTACCCCGGGCACCCTAGTGATACAACATCAGAGAAAAATCAGCGGAAAAATAAAAAACTTAAACATGAAACAAGATAATACGAAAACAGGCTAACCAAAACGGTTACCTTTCTGTATATATAAATAATTAAACCTGAACAGTTACATCCTTTTTCAAACCCTGCCCACAACAGTACTACATACCTCTAAGAATGTAATCACAACTACGACGGGACAGGGCCCCGCCATACCCCTGAATGTAAGTACCTACAACGACAGGGGATTATACCAAAGATAAGCCTCCGGAGAAACGGAGCTTCCCAAACGCTGAACTGTGATCCTAAGTGTGAGGATCAACAACTGGTGTACCTCTACCTGCGGCATGAACGCACCGGGAGAGGTCGATAACAGTACCAAGTATGTGAAATCAAAAATAATGTAACTGAAATCATAACAGTCTATATAAAACAGGAGACATGTATGATAACCAAACTACAGTCCACAATATATAAACAGTCATGTCAAGTCAGGGACTCACGCCCTCAAAGTCATCACTCAAATATAATTATGGGTCTCACGCCCACAACATCAATCATGCCCGTGGAATACCTTCCTCACTGCCGGCAGTCTATGATACAATAACACCAAGGAGTACATGTGAACATCAGGTCCCACCTGTGTCATAAATCAGACGGCGAAGACTGAAGGCATAGCTACCAGATCCAACCTGCATCATCAACTGACCGGGGCAAGTACGAAAGCCAGCTACCAGAACCTACCGTACCAACAATACTAAATAACTATATCACGAAGCTGACCGGGGCAAGTACGATAGCCTCTACCAGATCCTCCCTGCGCCACGTAGCTGACGGGGGCAAGTAACCAGGCTAACCACCAGATCACAACCGTAGTCACGAGACTTCGTCCAAATACTGACTCGCGAAGCTGACACGTGGCAAGTGAGATAGCCTCTACCAGATCCTCCCTGCGCCACGTAGCTGACGAGGGCAAGTAACCAGGCTAACCACCAGATCACAACCGTAGTCACGAGACTTAGTCCAAACACTGACTCGCGAAGCTGACATGTGGCAAGTGCGATAGCCTCTATCAGATCCTCCCTGCGCCACGTAGGCGGCGGGGCAAGTAACGAGCTAACCACGGATCACAACCGTAAGTCATGAAACCGCCACAAACCTGAGCGGCAAGCACGAAAGCCAACTACGAACCAACCCGCATCAAGAACGGCAAGGGGCACGCGCGCTAGCTACGAACCTAGGCGAATCGATGAAACCTCGCGGAGAGCTAGTCCATGGAACAACAATCCTAATGGAACCATACCCGTGGGTCACCCAACGTGTCAGTAGGTCCAAGGATATAACAAGATAACACTCCTAGTGGAAGCATACCCGTAGGCCATCCATCGTGTCAGTATGTCCAATCAACCAGATAGTCGGCCCTCCATCGAGAGACTCGGTAGCACAGAATCAAAACACTTGCACAACAAAGGCTATCACAACAAGCATAGGCAAGTTCAACGTACTCATAGACTTTCATTTTATAACAACAAAACCGGATTTTAACCCCAAGGTACTACGTACTTTAACTCTTTAAAAGATCCATTTCTTTAACAAAAAGTCACACGATACCCGTAGTATCAAAATAGAGTAACTATCTTTTTAACTAAACCAAAACAATTTCCATACCTTCTTTTTAAACCATCTTAAGACAAAACCATGCCTTTCTTTTAAACCAAAACACTTCAAATTCCTCAAGTCTCTTTTCTTTTAGAAAACAAGTTCCTTACTTTGGAATTTAAGAAAAATCAATACTTGTTATTAATGATCTTATTAAAGCAGTCATGATCTAGAAAATGTAATACAATTTTGTCTTATCTTAGCTTCTATGCAGATGGAGGTTTCTACTGGTTTTAATAATAATTAATTAGTAAATACATTTTCCTTTATTAACGATGCAGTGGTTTGTTCGATACTTATTCTCATTTCCGAAATCAATATAACTTATTCCTTTTAAAACCCAATTACCCATTTCTCATAAATGCGGTTTCACAACTTTTTAACACAAACCAAGTCCTTAATATGTTACACCCCGTAGTTCCAGATTATGTATGTGAGGACGTACGTACAAGAATACGACATTTAAATTGGAAAGAAAGAAAGATGTGATTTTTCGACGGAAAAGTTTCCGGATTTTGTGAAGGAAAAAGGTTCGTTAATGGAAATTGGATTCCCAGATTTGGTATTCGAACTTTTTGGAATATTTGAGAATTATGGAATTTTATTTCCGAAATTGGTCACGTGGGGCCCACGGGAGAATTTACGGTTTTGTGGGGCCCACTTTATTTTCGGATTTTTGGCATTACGGATATTTTCGGAAGATGAAATATTTTGGACGAGTAGGAGGGGAGACACGTGTCACCCCCATGTGGCCCCATGGCCGAAAGTTGTGGACACTTGGACGTTTTTTTGTGGGGACAAGTGGCAAGCCACTTGTCCCATTTTTGTGGTGGACACTTGGTTGGCAATTACCCACACAACATGTCCCCAATCCTCACCTTAAATTTGCTTAAATATTGGCCCTTGATTTCTCTATAAACCCCTTTGTAGTGAAGACTTCGTCCACTTAAAGATTTTCCAAGGCAAATACTCCTCCCTTTAGCTTGCTCTCGTTTCCCCACTTTGTGTAGTAAATACTTCAAGTATTGTTGTATTATCCCAAATACCTTAGCCTAGTATTCCTAGTATTATTCCAAAGTTATTTCAATACTAAGAGCCCGAAAATACTACTTTATTCCAATAGTCGCAAAATGAAGCCCTAGAAAAATCTTCATAGCTTAGATGAAGTGTTAAGAGAAGTTGTTTAGAAACTTCTAAGGGTTGCTTGGAGCGGGTTGGAGCGTAAAGAATTGGAGCTAAACGTTGCTCAGGCTCGACTTTTAATCTTGGATAATTTTGGGCTTATCGAGGTAATTATCTTTGTCCCCCTATTGTAATTGGATATTACATGTTGTAGTAATGTATAGTTGAGTATACTATATGTAGAATGAATATGGATAAGAATTGAACTGTATTTACATTGAATTTGTATTCTGATGGACTTGTAGTATGATTGTGGGGCAGTGTTGTACACGTCCGGTTAGACGTGTAACCCCCCTAGGAGTTGTTGGCTTGGTAGCGGGCCTTGATAGAGGAGGAGATTTATGTGGTTATCGGGGGGGGGAGGTGCTGCCGAATTTTCCGTAGAATAAGGAATCTTGTATTTAGAATATTCTACGAAGAGATCTAGAAGTTGATAGACATTTTATGGCCATTATAGGTGGAAGTACTACGAGTAGCGTATTCTACTTGAAGGGTGAAAAAGGCTAGTAGAGTGATAGTACTTTGGAGCGTTTTGCTAATTGTCGATAATCGTCGCGAGGTATGTGAACATCTTCCTATCTTTTCTAGCATGATTGTGTGAACTATGTAGTACGGTAGACGTATGTGTGCTAAACGAATTTGATTGGTTTAAAACATAAAGTGTTATAACGACTTTATGGGAAGTTTGTTATAATAACTTCATGTAGGTAAAGAAATGGTCTATGGTTTTTTTAAAAGATAAGAGACTTGACTTATAAATGACTTGATGTGAATAGTAAGGACTTGGTTCGTGTTAAAAAGTTGGGAAACCGCTTTTATGAGAATGGGTAATTGGGTTTTAAAAAGGAAATAGTTATATTGATTTCGGAAATGAGAATAAGTATCGAGCAAACCACTGCAACGTTAATAAAGGAAAATGTATTGACAAATAATAAATTATATTAAAACTAGTAGAAACCTCCATCTGCATAGAAGCTAAGATAAGACAAAATTGTATTACATTTCCTAGATCATGGCTGCTTTAATAAGATCATTAATAACAAGTATTGATTTTTCTTAAAATCCAAAGTAAGGAACTTGTTTTCTAAAAGAAATGAGACTTGAGGAATTTGAAGTGTTTTGGTTTAAAAGAAAGGCATGGTTTTGTCTTAAATTGGTTTAAAACATAAAATGTTATAATAGCTTTATGGGAAGTTAGTTATAACGACTTTATGAAAACAAAAGGATGGTTTTATTATTGGATTTAAAATGGTAACTGGACTTTAAAGGGAGAAATGATTTGGTTTAAAAAGAAAGTATGAAAATTGTTTTGGTTTACTTACAAAGACAGTTACTCTATTTTTGATACTACGGGTATCGTGTGACTTTTTGTGAAAGAAATGGATCTTTTAAAGAGTTAAAATACGTAGTACCTTGGGGTTAAAACCCGGATTTGTGTACATAAAAAGAAGGTCTAAAAGTATGTTGAACTTGCCTATGCTTGTGGTGATAGCTTTTGTTGTGCAAGTGTTGTGTTTCTGTGCTACCGCGCCTCTCGTTGGAGGGTCGGCTATCTGGTTGATTGATGGACATACTGACACGATGAGTGGCCCACGGGTATGCTTCCACTATATCGATCCTTTTGGACATACTGACACGATGGGTGGCCCACGAGTATGCTTCCATTATGATTGTTACCTTGTTATTTCCTTTGGACATACTGACACGATGGGTGGCCCACGGGTATGCTTCCATTAGGATGGTTCCATGGCCATGCTTATACCGAGGTAAGATGTCGGGGCATGCGGCCGTTGTGCGGGTTAAATTCCCGGGTTATATTTGAGTGATGACTTTACGGGCGTGAGTCCCTGACTTGACATGACTGCTATTATATATTGTGAACTGTAGTTTGGTTATCATACATGTCTCCTGTATTATATAGACTATTATGATTTCATTTCTGATTTTGATTTCACATACTTGGTACTGTTATCGACCTCCTTGGGGCTGCGTTCATGCCGCAGGTAGAGGTACACCGGTTGTTGATCCTCGCTCATAGGATCACAGTTCAGCGTTTTGGGAAGCTCCGTTTCTCCGGAGGCTTATCTTTTGGTATGATTCCCTGAGTTTGTAGGTTCTGGTACATTCAGGGGTATGGCGGGGTCCTGTCCCGTCATAGTTGTTATAAAATTCGTAGAGGTCTGTAGTACTGTTGTGGGCAAGGCTTGTAAGGGATTTAACTGTTTAATTTTGATTTATATATACAGGAAGGTAACCGTTTTGGTTAGCCTATTGCTTATTTTATTTCTTGTTCATGTTTAAGTTTTTATTTCCGCTGATTTTCTCTGATGTTGTATCACTAGGGTGCCCGGGGTAAGGCACCAGTCGCGGGCCCGAGGTCGGGTCGTGACAAAAGTGGTATCAGAGCAGTTAATCCTCGGAAAGTGTCTACAGACCGTGTCCAGTAGAGTCTTGATTATCGGTGTGTTGTGCACCACATCTATAATCAGGAGGCTACAGGATATTTAGGATTGGTTTCCATTCTTCTCACTCTGAGATCGTGCCTTAGAGCTGTGTTATAAGTTGGACTCCCTCTGGCGTATTCGTATGTGCTAGTTATGCCTCTACGCAAGGCAACCAGAGCCCAGAAGGACAAGGCAGCAGAGGGAGCTGCGAGTAGAATACAGAGGGTTACGAGGGCACAGGCCCAGTCATTACCTGAGACAGTGCTTCATTCGGGGAGTTCTGCGATGCCGCTAGCCCAGGAGAGTTTAGAGCAGTAGCAGTAGCTATTGAGACCGCGATACCTGAGCCTCTAGTCCCACGGCCAGGAGCCGAGGATATGGTTACAAGGAGATGGCCCAGTTACTAGCTAGGCTTGTAGCAAGGCATGAGGACAGACGAGAGTCAGAGGTTCCGGAGTACCAGTAGTTCACCCTAGATCCGATAGTTTGAGACTTCGGGACTTCTTGAGTTGTAGTCCACCTGAGTTCTACGGGTCGAGGCCTGAGGATGATCCGCAGGAGTTCATCCAAGCGATTCTGGATCATGAGAGTGATCTAGGCTTCGGAGACCGAGTCGGTGGTCTTAGGTTCGCATCGGCTGCGTAATACTGCAGTCAACTGGTTTGATTCGTGGGAGTTGTCCCGGGGGGAGCATGTGCCTCCAGCTGTTTGGGACGAGTTCTCGGAGGCATTTCTCAGCCATTTCTTGCCTCCGCAGATGAGGAGAGCACGGGCAGACAGATTTCTGATGCTGAGACAGAGAGGGCGTACGGTTCGGGAGTACAACGTGGAGTTCGACTCGTTGGCTCGTTATGTCCCCGCGTTAGTGGCAGACATGGAGGATAGAGTGCACCGATAGGTCACAGGACTTGACGATTATCTAGCAGAGAGTTGTACAGGAGTAGCTCTTCAGCCGGGCATGGACATTGCCCGCGTACAGGCTTATGCGCAGCAGACTGAGGAACGTAGAGATCGACGGATTAACCAAGATCAGCAGAAGAGGGCCAGAACAGCAGGGTCCTTTGGTAACTTTCGAGGCGGACCTTCTCAGCAGCAGACTGGTTATGCGCCTCCGCCAGTACAGAGTGGTCCTCCACAGACTTCAGGACGTTCGGGGTATTTAGGAGTTGGTCAGAACTCCAGGGTT
The DNA here is from genome assembly GCA_029844215.1 of Przewalskia tangutica. Lineage (NCBI taxonomy): Eukaryota > Viridiplantae > Streptophyta > Magnoliopsida > Solanales > Solanaceae > Przewalskia > Przewalskia tangutica. Next base: position 77,631,224 of record CM056727.1, read on the forward strand.
TCTGATTCACAGATTTACATAGGTTCTAGCCAGCCAGATTCAGTTTTCCCTCGGTGTTCACTATGTGGTAGACGTCATCCCGGGAAATGTCGTCTTTTTACTAATGCTTGTTTTACCAGTGGCCGTCAGGGCCATGTGAGGAGAGAATGTCCTAGTAGGAGGGATACATGTGGGATGACTTAGCCTACCAGGTCAGTTGCGGATTCAGTGGTTCGGAGAGGAAGGGGTGTTAGCCAGAGGAGGCCACCCCCACCTCGGTATGGCCGTTGTGGTAGGTGTTCTTATGGGTAGTTGAAAAGGGTAAGTCTGGGGACGAGGAAATGGTGAGCCTTAGAATTTATAACAGTTGGGACCTTGGATGCAAGGCCGTCTTGAGTGGATGATTTTACGGGTGGTCTTTGTCGAAGTACTTGGTATGCGTGAAATATATTGTGAGATAATTCCATGGGTAGTGTGAGATGGAAGTGGTAGTTTTCATGACGTGAATTGGTAAAATTGTTTCGGATCGGGGAACGAGAGAGTTTGGCGTGAAAATGGGTCGGGTTGAGGTCAGATTGCGGGTCAACCCGCAGCCCGGAATGAAGTAAGGTAAATTCGAGGTGGTCCCGCCAGGTGGTAGGATAACGAGGGTGCAAGGCCCAAGTTTAGGTAACCGTTGTACGAGTTCGTGGATGCGTTCGACCAGAATCGGATCGTGAAGGCCGGGAAGGGCCTTAAAGGAATTTGAGGCTAGTAAAATGATCAAGTTTGGAGGTAGTGACTCCAAGGTTTTGGAAACTGAAGCGATGACTGGAGTATGGTACGTGTACTAGAAAGAGTTCGGGTGTACGAGAAGGGTACGACGAGTAAGGAAGGAAGTGAACATGTGTTAACAGAATAAACGAGATCATTTTGTTGTGAAGTGAAGATGTGAAGGGAGTATCCTTTAGACCATGGGTGGAAGCTTTTGTGATGTTAGAGGTGATTCCTCGTTGGCTTGAATGTGAGTTTTTGCGCGTATGTGGTATTATGGCCAGGTGTGACATAATTGGTTTTGTAAGTATAGTAGTGAAGACTATACCGGCGCATGTGTGTTTAGAGACTTAGAAGGAACATTCGGGATGAATGTTTCTAAGGGGGGGAGAATGTTACACCCCGTAGTTCCAGATTATGTATGTGAGGACGTACGTACAAGAATACGACATTTAAATTGGAAAGGAAGAAAGATGTGATTTTTCGACGGAAAAGTTTCCGGATTTTGTGAAGGAAAAAGGTTCGTTAATGGAAATTGGATTCCCAGATTTGGTATTCGGACTTTTTGGAATATTTGAGAATTATGGAATTTTATTTCCGAAATCGGTCACGTGGGGCCCACGGGAGAATTTACGGTTTTGTGGGGCCCACATAATTTTCGGATTTTTGGCATTACGGATATTTTCGGAAGATGAAATATTTTGGACGAGTAGGGGGGAGACACGTGTCACCCCCATGTGGCCCCATGGCCGAAAGTTGTGGACATTTGGACGTTTTTTTGTGGGGACAAGTGGCAAGCCACTTGTCCCATTTTTGTGGTGGACACTTGGTTGACAATTACCCACACAACATGTCCCAAATCCTCACCTTACATTTGCTTAAATCTTGGCCCTTGATTTCTCTATAAATACCCCCCCCCCCCTTTGTAGTGAAGACTTCATACACTTAAAGATTTTCCAAGGCAAATACTCCCTCCCTTTAGCTTGCTCTCGTTTCCCCCCCCCCCCCACTTTGTGTAGTAAATACTTCAAGTATTGTTGTATTATCCCAAATACCTTAGCCTAGTATTCCTAGTATTATTCCAAAGTTATTTCAATACTAAGAGCCCGGAAATACTACTTTATTCCAATAGTCGCAAAATGAAGCCCTAGAAAAATCTTCATAGCTTAGATGAAGTGTTAAGAGAAGTTGTTTAGAAACTTCTAAGGGTTGCTTGGAGCGGGTTGGAGCGTAAGGAATTGGAGCTAAACGTTGCTCAGGATCGACTTTTAATCTTGGATAATTTTGGGCTTATCGAGGTAATTATCTTTGTCCCCCTATTGTAATTGGATATTACATGTTGTAGTAATGTATAGTTGAGTATACTATATGTAGAATGAATATGGATAAGAATTGAACTGTATTTACATTGGACTGTATTTACAGTAGACTTGTAGTATTATTGTGGGGCAGTGTTGTACACGTCCGGTTAGACGTGTAACCCCCCTAGGAGTTGTTGGCTTGGTAGCGGGCCTTGATAGAGGAGGAGATTTATGTGGTTACGGGGGGGGAGGTGCTGCCGAATTTTCCGTAGAATAAGGAATCTTGTATTTAGAATATTCTACGAAGAGATCTAGAAGTTGATAGACATTTTATGGCCATTATAGGTGGAAGTACTACGAGTAGCGTATTCTACTTGAAGGGTGGAAAAGGCTAGCAGAGTGATAGTACTTTGGAGCGTTTTGCTAATTGTCGATAATCGTCGCGAGGTATGTGAACCTCTTCCTATCTTTTCTAGCATGATTGTGTGAACTATGTAGTATGGTAGACGTACGTGTGCTAAACGAATTTGATTGGTTTAAAACATAAAGTGTTATAACGACTTTATGGGAAGTTTGTTATAACAACTTTATGTAGGTAAAGAAATGGTCTGTGGTTTTTTTAAAAGATAAGAGACTTGAATTATAAATGACTTGATGTGAATTAGTAAGGACTTGGTTCGTGTTAAAAAGTTTGGAAACCGCTTTTATGAGAATGGGTAATTGGGTTTTAAAAAGGAAATAGTTATATTGATTTCGGAAATGAGAATAAGTATCGAGAAAACCACTGCAGCGTTAATAAAGAAAAATGTATTGACAAATAATAAATTATATTAAAACCAGTAGAAACCTCCATCTGCATAGAAGCTAAGATAAGACAAAATTGTATTACATTTCCTAGATCATGACTGCTTTAATAAGATCATTAATAACAAGTATTGATTTTTCTTAAAATCCAAAGTAAGGAACTTGTTTTCTAAAAGAAATGAGACTTGAGGAATTTGAAGTGTTTTGGTTTAAAAGAAAGGCATGGTTTTGTCTTAAATTGGTTTAAAACATAAAGTGTTATAATAGCTTTATGGGAAGTTAGTTATAACGACTTTATGAAAACAAAAGGATGTTTTTATTATTGGATTTAAAATGGTAACTGGACTTTAAAGGGAGAAATGATTTGGTTTAAAAAGAATGTATGAAAATTGCTTTGGTTTACTTACAAAGACAGTTACTCTATTTTTGATACTACGGGTATCGTGTGACTTTTTGTGAAAGAAATGGATCTTTTAAAGAGTTAAAATATGTAGTACCTTGGGGTTAAAACCCGGATTTGTGTTCATAAAAAGAAGGTCTAAAAGTATGTTGAACTTGTCTATGCTTGTGGTGATAGCTTTTGTTGTGCAAGTGTTGTGTTTCTGTGCTACCGCGTCTCTCGTTGGAGGGCCGGCTATCTGGTTGATTGATGGACATACTGACACGATGGGTGGCCCACGGGTATGCTTCCACTATATCGATCCTTTTGGACATACTGACACGATGGGTGGCCCACGGGTATGCTTCCATTATGAGTGTTATTCTGTTATTTTCTTTGGACATACTGACACGATGGGTGGCCCACGAGTATGCTTCCACTATGATTGTTATCTTGTTATTTCCTTTTGGACATACTGACACGATGGGTGGCCCACGGGTATGCTTCCATTAGGAGTGTTAGTGTGGTATTTGCTTTGGACATACTGACACGATGGGTGGCCCACGAGTATGCTTCCACTATGATTGTTATCTTGTTATTTCCTTTTGGACATACTGACACGATGGGTGGCCCACGCGTATGCTTCCATTAGGATTGTTATTCATTATTTGCTTTGGACATACTGACACGATGGGTGGCCCACGAGTATGCTTCCATTATGATTGTTATCTTGTTATTTCCTTTGGACATACTGACACGATGGGTGGCCCACGGGTATGCTTCCATTAGGATGGTTCCATGGCCATGCTTATACCGAGGTAAGATGCCGGGGCATGCGGCCGTTGCAGCGTTAAATTCGGGTTATATTTGAGTGATGACTTTACGGGCGTGAGTCACGACTTGACATGATCGCTAATATATATCAGGAATGTGAGTTTGGTTATCATACATGTCTCTGCTTTATATAGACTATTATGATTTCATTTACGTATTTTGATTTCACATACTTGGTACCTGTTGTACTGACCTCCTTCGGGGGGCTGCGTTCATGCCGCAGGTAGAGGTACACCAGTGTTGATCCTCGCTCATAGGATCACAGTTCAGCGTTGGGAAGCTCCGTTTCTCCGGAGGCTTATCTTTTGGTATGTTCCCCTGAGTTGTAGGTTACGGTACATTCGGGGTATGGGCCCCTGTCCGTCATAGTTGTTATAAAATTCGTAGAGATCTCAGAATCTTGTTGTGGGCAGGGTTTGTAAGGGATTTAACTGTTCAATTTTGATTTATATATACAGGAAGGTAACCGTTTTGGTTAGCCTATTTCTTATTTTATGTCTTGTTCATGTTTAAGTTTTTATTTCCGCTGATTTTCTCTGATGGTGTATCACTAGGGTGCCCGGGGTAAGGCACCAGTCGCGGGCCCGAGGTCGGGTCGTGACATAATATTTCACATCAAGTCATTTATAAGTCAAGTCTCTTATCTTTGAAAAACCACAAACCATTTCTTTACCTACATAAAGTTGTTATAACAAACTTCCCATAAAGCCGTTATAACACTTTATGTTTTAAACCAACCAAATTCGTTTAGCACACGTACGTCTACCGTACTACATAGTTCACAATAATCATGCTTGAAAAGATAGGAAGAGGTTCACATACCTCGCGACGATTATCGACAAATAGCAAAATGCTCCAAAGTACTATACCCTTGCTAGCCTTTTCCACCCTTCAAGTAGAATACGCTACTCGTAGAACTTCAACCTATAAAGGTCACAAAACGTCTATCAACCTCTAGATCTCTTCGTAGAACAATTCTAAGTACAAGGTTCCTTCTTCTACGGAACAGTCAGCAAGACCTCCCCGCATGACCACATAAATCTCCTCCTCAATCAAGGCCTGCTACCAAGCCAACAACGCCAAGGGGGGATATACGTCTAACCGGACGTGTACAAATCTGCCCCACAATAATACTACAAGTCTACTGTAAATACAATTAAATTCTTTATAAACATCCTTCCATATATCTTATACTCAATTCTAAACTACTACAACATGTAATATCCAATTACAATAGAAGGGTTAAGATCATTACCTCGATAAGCCCAAAAATTATCCAAGATTTATAAGTCGATCCTGAGCAACGTTTAGCTCCAATTTCTTACGTTCCAACCCGCTCCAAGCAACCCTTAGAAGCTCCTAATCAACTCTTCTTCAAGATCTAACTCCAAAAAGTGAAGAACACCTTAGGCTCAAATAGGGCAACTTTCGGCCAAGGCAACATTTCTAGGCTAGGGGTGTGAAATCTTTTCCAACTCTTGGTACACAATCTTCCTAACACCCTAAGGAAGAACACTTATAAGTCTAAGGATTTTTGGACAACAATTTGGTCAAGAACTAAGGCAAAAAACGAGAGCACTACAAGGGAAGGAAGGGAATTTTCAAGACTTGGAAACTCTCTAAGTGATGGATGAATAAGTCTTGCACTCAAGGGGTATTTATAGAGAAATCAATGGCCAAGATCAAGGCAAGTGTGTGGTCTAGATTGGGACATGTGTGTGTGGGTCCCACCCTCCAAGTGTCCACACAAAAATCAAGACAAGTGGCTAGACACTTGGCATGCCATTTCGGCCAAGGCCACTTGTCCACACCTAATCGGCCAACATGGCCACATGGGGGTGACATGTGTCACCTCCCTACTCGTCCAAATATTTCATCTCCCGAAAAAATCCAAAATATCGAAAATCTTGAAAACAAAGTGGGCCCCACAAAACCGTAAATTTTCCCCGTAGGCCCCACGGGACCAATTCCGGAAATAAAATTCCATAATTCTAATATAATCCAGGAAGTCCAAATACCAAATCTGGGAATCCAATTCCCATTAACGAACCTTTTTCCTTCACAAAAACCGGAAACTTTTCCGTCGAAAAATCACATCTTTCTTCCTTTCCAATATTACTGTCGTATTCTCGTACGTACGTCCTCACATACATACCCTGGAACTACGGGGTGTAACAAAAAAATTGAGGGAACTTTGAGCTAGCACTTAGGAGCTCTCGGCTTTGATGAAATTCCCACACAAAATTTTTAGTTTGTTATCCATTATTCACAAGACTTTAACCCAAGGTCCCTAAGGGTATTGTAAGGATATCTCAATAGAAAGATTTTGGAAAAACGATATTTTCACGTTAGTCGCAAGGCGAAAACCTAAGTCGTTTTCCTAGTTTTGGATTGGAAATGGAAGAGAAGTTGGTTGTGAACTTCTAAGGGCTTCAAATAGCGGATTGGAGCGTAAAAGAAAGGAGCTAAGAATTGCTAAGGGGCGACTTTGAATCTTGGAAATTTTAAGGGCTTGTAAAGGTATAAATCTTGTCGTTTTAGCAATTAAAGTTTATTTATCATTTTAGTTATGGATATTAGCAAGCATGAGGTATTTAGTATGAAGTTTGATAAGTGTATTGACTATTGGAACCCTAATCTGAAAACTAGCATGTTTAGCCTTAAGATTACAATTCAAGTTGATTATTAGTTTAAGTCGTCACATGTTATATAAAGAAGGAATTATAGTTGTTAAAGTTGTCTATGACTATATAACATGTTTGACCTAAGAACTTGGATTGGAAAAGAATTGGAAAAGACTTTGTATTGTTGAATAAGTTAGCCGAGAATGGCTTTGATTATGGACTTAGTTGGTATTAATTGTGGGGCAGAATTTTACACGTATTGTAAGGCGTGTAATCCCATTTGGTTGGTTGTTGTATTGAGCCATAAATGTGGCGTGTTGGTTATTGATTATTGGGCCTTGAAAAGGGTGGAAAAGTATGTAGAAACAAAGGAAGTGCTGCCCGATTTTCCGTAGAATAAGAGATCGTATACTTAGTATCATTCTACGTTATAAACTAGAAATTGATAGTCATGTTGTGACCATTATAGGTTGACAATTCTACGTGCGGCGTATTCGACTTAGCTTGCGGATTAAGCCGAAAAGGTATGTGAACTATCTCCTCTTCTAGCATGATTCCTTAAGATAAAGAAAGTATGTCCTACTCCTTAAATGATCCATTCCATGGTTGTACTTGGATTGCCTAATATAGAATTTGTTCTATATACTTCCTTGATTGTACTTTGATGTTTTAATTGTAAGTTGTTATAATCCATTTCCTTAGTGAAGTTTGGATTCTCAAAAGTGAAAGTATTTTACTTAAAGTACATAGAGTCTTGAAAAGGAAGTGGTTTCCAAATCTTTTGGCTAGTGCCTTAGTTCCAAAACCTAAAGGTCGTTATAATGACTTTAGGGGAGTCAAATGAGTGATTTACTTAATTGTTTTAAAAGAGGAGAAATGACATGATTTAAGAGAAGTAACTTGTTTTAAAGGTGTGAGTTACTTGAGGTTTAAAAGTAGAAGAAACTTGATTTCTAAATATTAAGAGACTTGAAGTATTTTGAAAGTTAAGAAACTTGATTTGTAAGTATGTGATACTTGGTTTTAAAAGTGTAAGTCTCTTGGATATAAAAAGGAATGAATTGGTCTAAAACCATAAAGGGTTATAACGGCTTTATGGGAAGTTGGTTATAACGGCTTTATGGAAGGTTAAGAAAGTTGTCTATTTTGATTAATGGGCATAAGTTGCCTAGATTGTGAAAATTTGAAGTTACTTGGTTTCAAGCTTTGAAATGAGTTTCTAAAAGTGTAGTAACTTACTTTGAAAATAGACACGCCTTGATACTACGGGTGTTAGTATCTTGGGATTTTACATAAAAAAGAGTCTTTTGAAAAGAATGTACGTACGTAGTACTTTGGCTTGTTAAATGAGAATTATTCTATTTGTGCCTTGATAAGTACTTTGGCTTGTTAAATGAGAATTATTCTATTTGTGCCTTGATAAGTACTTTGGCTTGTTAAATGAGAATTATTCTATTTGTGCCTTGATAAGTACTTTGGTTTGTTAAATGAGAACTATTCTATTTGCGCCTTGATAGTATTTTGGCTTGCTTGAATAAGTATTTCTCTTGGTTTATGTAAAAAGAAGGCATGGTATTGTCCTGGTTTATGTAAGAAGAAGGCATGGTAATTGCCTTGGTTTGTGTAAAGGCATGGTATTGTCTTGGTTTATGTAACAAGGAAAGGCATGGTATTGTCTTGGTTTGCTTGCATATGGGTTGCTCATATAGACATTCGTGCAAGTGTCATATCTCCACATCTCCGCGTCCCTCCATAAAGGGCCGGCAACTTGTTTCAAGGATACCATGGGTAGCTCCCCATGGGGGTGAGTGGTACACACTCACGGCAGGTCGGTATTTGACTCGGGCAGGTTAAATTCCCGGGATATATATAAGCCATGGATTAACTATCCGTGATGCGAGTATCGTGTACCGATGACTCATTGCGGGTCCACATGACCTAAGCGGGTGAAATAGTCCCTTGCGGGTGAAATAGTCCCATGATAGGTTGCATTATAACACAGAGGGTGGTTGACCCTGGCACTGGCACGACCTTCATGTTTTGAAACGGTAGTGATTTCATTAATGAAAGGGTGCAGTGTGTGTATGATTTAAAGTGGAACAGTAAATTCTCATTGTTAAAGACATAACTTAAAAGATAAAAAGGATTGCATTACTCTCATGATTGCAAGTTCGGTGCTTATCGATGTTGTATTATATCATGGATCGTGATGAGGAAGGATTCCACGCATGATTGATATTATGGGCGTGAGACCCATGGTTATATTTGAGTAATGACTTTGAGGGCACGCGTCCACGACTTGATATGACCGCTTATGTATTGTGTAATCGTAGGTTGGCTATCATACATGTCTCTGTTTGTCACGACCGCCCGGCCCGTGGATCGTGCCTTACCCGCACCCAAGTAGTCATACATCGAGTAACGGCGGAATATAAAACAAGACATGAAACAATATGAATGAGAAAGCTTTATCCGAGAAAAGTTGTCTTTCGATATGTATATATATATATGAAAACTTGAGCGATTACATCCCTTTACAAACCCCGCCACAACAAGATTACTGCACTTCTAAGAATGTTATAACAAAAATGACGGGACAGGGCCCCGCCATACCCCTGAATGTAAGTACCTGCAACGACAGGGGACTATACCACCGATAAGACTCCGGAGAAACGGAGCTTCCCAAAACGCTGAACTGTGACCCTATGAGCGAGGATCAACAACTGGTGTACCTCTACCTGCGGCATGAACGCAGCCCCCCGAAGGAGGTCAGTACAACAGGTACTAAGTATGTGAAACTGAAAATACTGTAAGTGAAATCATAATAGTCTATGTAAAACAGAAGACATATATGATAACCAATTTACGATGCACAATATGTAAGCAGTCATGTCATGTCAAGTCAGGGACTCACGCCCTTAAAGTCATTACTCAAATATAACCATGGGTCTCATGCCCATAATATCAATCATGCCCGTGGAATTCCTTCCTCACTGCCGGCAGTCCATGATATAAAAGCACCAAGGAATACACATGAACATCAGGTCCCACCTGTGTCATAATAAAACCGTACGGGGTAAGTACGAAGGCATAACCGACTACTAAAACCCACAGTACCAATAATTCTATAAAACTGTATCACGAGTTCTTTTTAGACCGCACCACATGATCGGCCGCCACTCGCCTCCGATCAATGTGCGCGTCTAATCTCGAACTTACCGCAGCCGCGATAGGCCACACATAGGCCCACGAGGTATTCCTCGACGGGGTAGCTAACCCGCGGTACCTCTCCGGACTCCGCGATCCGCATAGTCACATAGACCGCATAGTCACGCATCGCATAAGGCACTCCTCGCGACGGATAATACACCGGAATGATCAATCGAAATCCCGCAGCCCGCATAGTCACACGTAATGCATAGCCGTATAGACCGCATCAAGGGTGGCAAGTCCTCGATAACAAGTCGTGGGAGTATGTGATATAATAACAGTACAACGGGCTTAACGTTTAACAACGTAAGCACAACAAGAATAACCCCCTTACACAACATCACAAGACACTACCACGCGTAGCATCATAACATGTTTACTTATCAAACCAACAAGAAAGTATTACAAGGCTATCACAACCAACATAGTCAAGTTATTCCCACAATTTGAGCATAACATGCTTAACAACGAAATCTCTTTTTTAAAATAATTTGAGCAACATATGCCTTATGTGTGAGTGGGTTATTCTTGTTTATAACAATCTTATTAAAGCAGCCATGATCTAGGAAATGTAATACAATTTTGTCTTATCTTAGCTTCTATGCAGATGGAGGTTTCTACTGGTTTTAATAATACTTAATTAGTCAATACATTTTCCTTTATTAGCGCTGCAGTGGTTTGTTCGATACTTATTCTCATTTCCGCAATCAATATAAGGCTTTCATAAACAATTAAGTAAACCGTTCATTTTATCTCTCTTAAGTCGTTATACCTAACTTCCCATAAAGCTAGTATAACTCTTAAGCTTTTAAAACCAAGTATTACTCTTCTTTCAAAAAAGATTTTTAATTCTTTTGAAATACTTCAAGATTCTTATTATTTAGACTCAAGTCAAAAGACATCGAAGTAAAACCACGTTCAGTTAACACACGTACGTCTACCGTACTATATATATTCTTTTAAAATATCATGCTCAAGAGGATAGGAAGAATCACATACCTCCTCGGCGAAATCCACCTGCCAAGTCGAATATGTCGCGCGCAGAGTATCAACCTATAATAGTCAAATACGTCTATCAATGTCTAGACTACTCTGTAGAATATTCTAAGCAGAAGGTTCTTATTGCTACGGAAAATCGGCAAAGACTTCCCTACCACAAAATACACAAGTCTACTGTAATACAGTCCTATGTAATTACAGTTCAATTCTCTTCTCTTATACCACCCTTCTATACATCTTATACCCAATTCTACTTCTACAATATGTAATCTCCAATTACAATAGAAGGATAAGATTATTTACCTCGTTAAGCCCAAAATTATCCAAGTTTAAATGTCGATCCTGAACAACGTTTAGCTCCTAATCCGTGCGCTCCAATGCGCTCCAAGAAACCCTTAGAAGTTCTACACAACTTCTACTTAATACTTCAACCACTATGAAGATTTCTCCCTAGGGTTTCGTTTTGTGACTAAAGAAAGTATAGTAGTATTTTCGGGCTCTTAGTATAGAGGTAACTTAGGAATACTACAAGGTATTTGGCTAAGGTATTTTGGCATAGTAACAATACTTGGAGAATATTTTCTACCAAGGGGGGGGGGGTGTTTCGGCTAGCATTACAAGGAAAGGGGGGGATGTGTCGGCCAAGGCTTCACAAAGGGGGAGGGGGAGTTTGGACGAGAGCTTTCAAGAGGGGGAGAGGGATTTCAAGACTTGGAAAATGTTTAAGGGATGAAGAATAAGTCTTGCACTTGAGGGGTATTTATAGGCCAACCAATGGCCAAGATTACAACAAATGGATGGTGTAGATTTGGATCCATGTGAAGAGTTAGGTCTTCCAACCAAGTGGCCACCATAACCTTGGGACATATGTCCACCACAACATTGGGACATATGTCCCCCACAACAAAGAGCCAAGTGGCCTCCACTAACTCAAAAAAAACGTCCAACCTTACCTACCCCCACTACCCAAAAATATCTTTGCAAGACTTGACCATTTGACCTTGTCCACTTGGCCACATTTTCGTCCAACCCATGCCAACTAAGGGTGACACATGTCGCCCTCCTATTGGTCCAAAATATTTCGTCTCCCGGAAAAATCCGTAATCGGTTAAAATATTAAAAACGTAGAATTTCCTTCACAAGGTTCGGAATCTTTTCCGTCGAAAATTCACAATTTCATCCTTAACCTAATTAGGGTTTGTACAAATGTACGTACGTCCTCACATACATACTCTGGAAATACGGGGTATAACATTCTCCCCTCCTTAGAAACATTCGTCCCGAATGTTCCTGCTCAAGACAGATAACGATAAAGTTCCTCATAACTTAAACAGTTGGCAAATGCCACACATGGCCATAATACAACACGCGCAAATACTTAAATCCCAGTCCACAAGGAATCACCACAAAAGATCCCACCTAAGGTCTAAAAGATATTCCCTTCGCACCCTTACTTCACAAAAGTAATGATCACTCATATGTTCTTAACACATGCTCGCTTCTTCCCTTACTCGTCGTACCCTTCTCGTACACTCGAACTCTTTCTCATAACTTACCACATTTCTGTTACTGCTTCAATTTCCAAAATCTCTGGGTTACTATCTCCAACTTGGTCATCATTAACTGGGAACACTCTGGACGGATCTCCGATACTTTTCCGAACATAGCAACATGAAAGACCGGACGTACTGCCTCCTACTTCGGACGGCAATGCTAACTGATAGGCAACTTGGCCTATTTTCCAAATGATCTAAAAACGCTCAAAGTACCTCGGGCTAAGTTTTCTCTATTTTCCAAAACTCGTCACACCCTTTCCGGGGTGGTACCTTCAAGAAGACCCATCGTCAACCTGAACTCCAAGCGTCGTCGCCGTTTATCCGCACGACTTCTATTGACTCTGAGCTGCCAATAACCTCTCCTGGATAAGTTTCACCCTATCCACCTTATGCTGAAACAAGTATGAACCAACTATCTGAATCTTGCCAACATCGAACCAATCGACCGACAACCTACACTTCCGCCCATACGAGGCTTCATAAGGCGACATCCGAATCCTGAAATGGTAGCTATAAAACACTCCCTCAACAGGAGGCAACAATCCTCACTACCCACAAATCCAAACACTGGCCCGAGGGTGAATGTGATACTGAGACTCACCTGAGTTCCTAACCCTGCCTGATAAAACTTCCAGAAAAAGAAATAGCCGTAACCTGGGCTCCACTGCCTTTCATAGTAAAAGTAGGAACCCCGTGCAGTCTTACAACCTTCCTGATATATAACATCTCGCATAACCCTCTGCCGAGTAAACGGTCCTGACTGAACGACAAGAATGGCTGACCTCATGTTATACCCCGTAGTTGCAGGGTATGTATGTGAGTACGTACGTACGAGAGTACGGCAGAAATTTTGAAAAGAAAGAAAGATGTGAGTTTTCGACGGAAAAGTTTCCGGTTATTTGTGAAGAAAAAGTTTCGTTAATTGGAATTGGATTCACAGATTTTGTATTTGTACTTCATAGATTATATTAGAATTTTGAGATTTTATTTTTCTGAATGGTCACGTGGGCCCACGGAGAAATTCTGATTTGTGGGCCCGCTTTGTTTTTGAGATTTCGGTAATTTGGATATTTTCTAAGACGAAATATTCTGACCGGGGCGACACGTGTCACCCCATGTGGCACCCTTGGCCGATTTTTACCTTTGTGCACAACACCTTGCTAGAGTCGTTTCGACGAAACGTTTTCAGAACTGGCGCGGAAAATTCCGCTATGTCGCTTTGTATTTTTGCGGATTTTTCCGAGAGGCGAAACATTCGGACCAACGGAGGGTGACATGTGTCACCTCACAATGGAAGACGCGTGACTGGCCGAACTGGCGGGCAAGTTGTGCTAGATATTTGTGTAGATATTTGTGAGGGTTTTAAGGAGTAGGTTCTAGGGTGCACTTGGCTTGATCTTGGCCTTACACTTGCCTTGCACATGGCTTGATCTTGGCCATTGGTTGGCCTTTGGTTTTGCTATAAATACCCCTCCCTTGTGAAGACTTATTCATTCACTCCTCACTTTGTCTAAGTCTTGAAATCCCTCCCCTCCCTCTAGTAGCTCTCGTCCTAAGCCTCTCCTCCCTCCTACTTGTGGCCTTTGGCCGAGAAGGGTTCCCCTCAGGTGCTAGCCGGGTACCCCTAGCCTAGTTGTTTTCGTATAATACCCTTGTTGTGGTATAGAAATACTCCCCTAGTATTGTTATAATGCCCAAAATACCTTAGCCTTGTACCTTGTAGTATTCCAAAGATACCTCTTTACGTAGAGTCCGGAAATACTACCTTTTGTCCTTTTAGTCTCAAACCGAAACCCTAAGGAAATCTTCATAGTTGGTTGAAGTATTTGAGTAGAAGTTGGTTTGAACTTCTAAGGGTTGTTTGGAGTGGTTTGGAGCGCACGGAGTGGAGCTAAACCTTGCTCAGGATCGACATTATAACTTGGATAATTTTGGGCTTATCGAGGTAATTATCTTGTCCCTCTATTGTAATTGGAAATTACATGTTTGTTAGAATATATAGTTGAAGTATACTATATATGGAACTATACTTAGTATTCGCAATGTCTTTTGACTTAAGCTCAAGAATAAAGAATCGAATCGAATTGTATTTACATAGATCAGCAAAGAGACTTGTGTAGTATTCGAGTAGAATTGTACACGCCAGGTTAGGCGTGTAAACCCCCTGGTTGGCTTGGTAGCGGCCTCGATAGAGGAGAAGATTTACGCTGCCATGTGGGAGGTGTAGAATTTTCTATAGAAAGATAGAAACTTGTGTTTTGGGGTTAATAGACGTTTGTGACCTTTATAGTGAAAGTAATATGAGTAGCGATTCTACTTGAGGAGTGGAAAGGGCTAGCGGTTGTAGTACTTGGAGCATTTTGCTTATTGTCGATAAATCGTCGCGAGGTATGTGAACCTCTTCCTATCTTTTCTAGCATTATTGTTGTGAACTATGTAGTACGGTAGACGCATACGTGCTAAGTGATTTGGTTGGTTTAAAACATAGGGTGTTATAATAGCTTTATGGGAAGTTAGTTATAACGACCTTATGTAGTGAAAATGGTTTATTGATGTTAGAAGTTAAGAGACTTGATCTTATAAGATAAGAGACTTAACTTATTTGTTTTAATGTGGATGTTTGTGAAACCTCATTCGTGAGTAATGAGTACTTGGTTTTAAAGGGATAATGTTTCACCGATTTGGAATCGAATGTATCGACAGCACCATTGCAGCGTTAATAAAGGAAAATGTATTGAATAATGATGTTGTATTAAAACCAAGAGAAACCTCCATCCGCATAGAAGCTAAGATGAGACAAAATGATATTACATTTTCTAGATCATGGTCATTGTAATAAGATCGTTATAAACAAGAATAAACTACTCACATATATGACATATGTTACTCAATTGTTTTAAAAGAGATTAAGACTATGAGCTATGAAACCTTTCTAAAATAAGTGACTTGAGCATTTGAAAATGAGAAGCTTGAGTAATCAAACTAGGCAAACCGAACTTAGGAAAAGAATGTTGTTACTTGATTTTGAAAAGGAATGTGGGTTGGTCATTCTAATACTACGTATCGGGTGACTTTATAAAAGTAATGGATCTCTTTTAAAAGAACTTAACGTATGTAGTACTTTGGGGTTAAAAACCGACTTTGGCATAAAATGAAAGTACTTTGAGTTGTGTGAAACTTGCCTATGCTTGTTGTTGTGAAACTTGCCTATGCTTGTTGTTGTGAAACTTGCCTATGCTTGTGATGATAGCCTTTGTTGTGCAAGTGTGGTATTTACGTTACCGCGCTCTCGATAGAGGCGGTCGACTTGTTGAGAACTTACTTGACGTCTTGGCGGTGATGGAGAATTCCACGGTATGTTTCCATTTTGATTCTCGTCTTGTTGTTGATGTCACATGGACATGTCTACACCGACGCAGACCGGCACGCGGCCACGCGTCGGGTTGATTACCCGATATATTGTTATTGTGGTTACATGGACATGTCTACACCGAGGTAGAATTCCGGGCACGTGCGCGCAGGTTGATCACCCAAGATATTATTGTTGATGTCACATGGACGGTTCACACCGAGGTAGAATTCGGGGTACGTGGCCGGGCATTGTATTATTGTTGCATCGTGGACATGTCTACACCGATGCAATTCCGGCACGCGCCGTGACGCGAACATGATTGATGTTGTGGGCGTGAGACCCATAGTTATATTTGAGTGATGACTTGAGGCGAGTCCTCGATCGATATGATCGCTTATGTTGGAATCGTAGTTTGGTTATCATACATGTCTCCCGCTTTATATAGACTAGTATGATTTCATTCTGATTTTTACGATTTCACATACTTGTACTGTTATCGACCTCCTTCGGGGCCGCGTTCATGCCGCAGTAGAGGTACATCGGCCGTGGATCCCCGCCTTAGGATCACAGTTCAACAGATTGGGAAGCTCCGCTTCTTCGAGGCTTATCTTTTAGTATGTGTTCCACGAGTTGTAGGTTCTTGTACATCTGAGGTATGGCGGCCCTGTCCGCCATAGTCGTTGTAAATCTTAAGTGCAGGTCCGTAGTACCGGCGTGGTTGTAAAGGATTGCCGCTCGTGTTTTATGTATATACCAAGGCAACCGCTTTGGTTGGCCTGCTTATTATTATATCTCTTGTTTCATGACTCATGTTTTATTTTCCGCCGTTTTCTCCGATGTTGTATCACTAGGGTGCCCGATAAGGCACGAAGACCCGCCCTCGAACGGTCGTTACAAAAGTGGTATCGAGCGATTAATCCTGAAAGTGTCTACGCACCGTGTCTAGTAGAGTCTTGATTATCGGTGTGTTGTGCACCACATCTATAATCGTGAGGCTATAGGACATTTAGGATTGGTTTCCATTCTTCTCATTACGAGATCGTGCCTTAGAGTCGTGTTGTAAGTTGGACCCTCCGACGATCTCGTTTTTACCGCTTATGCCTCCGCAAGGGCAACCAGAGCCAGAAGGGCAAGGCAGCCGAGGGTGCCGCTAGTGAGATACAGAGGAGTACGAGGCGCAGCCCGCATGACCGAGGTCAGGCTCGACGGCGGTTTCAGGACGCCGCCACCAAAGAAGAGAGCCGCAGCGGTGGTCGCTGAGACCACGATACTGAGCCTCCACCCCACACCGGGGCGCAGGAGATGGGTTACAAGAGAGATGGCGCTTGGCCGCCGTGGTCGTGGGCCGATATGAGGATAGGCCGACGCAGCAGCCTGGTTCCAAAGCAGACCGTGGTGCACCCGAGCAGATAGTTTGAGGCTACGACTTTACGAGTTGTAGCCCGCGAGTTTTATGGGTCGAGGCACGAGGATGATCCGCAGGAGTTCATTCGGCGCTGACCATGATCACGCGGTGATCAAGGCTTGAGACCGAGTCTGTGACCTTTGGTTCGCATCGGCCGCGTGATACCGCAATCGATTGGTTTGATTCATGGAGCTTTCCGGGAGAGCATGCACTCCAGCAGATGGGATGAGTTTTCGGCTTTCTCACTCACTTCTTGCCTCCGCAGATGAGGAGGGCACGCCGGCCGATTTTTGATGCTTAGACAGAGCGCGACGGTTCGGGAGTACAATGTGAGTTCGACTTATTGGCGAGACGTCCCGTTGGTAGCTAGTATGGAGGATCGAGTGCACCGATATGTTACAGTGGCTCGATGATTACATGTCGAGGCATGTTCAGAGTAGCTCTTCACCGGCATGGACATTGCCCGCACGCAGCTCATGACCGGGATGCGAGGCACGAGAGGTCGACGGAATGACCAAGATCAGCGTAAGAGGCCGAACAACAGTGGTCCTTTACGACTTTCGAGGCGGACCGCCAAAGAAGAGACTAGTTTTGTACCCCGCCGCATGCAGTGGTCCTCCGTCTTCGTGAGCGGTCGTGGCTCCAAGGGTTGAGTTTCGAGGAAGTAAGCGGTGTTGGCAGATCACGGTCACCCTACCTCGGTGGTCGATGTGGTAGACCGCATTTCGGGAGTGTCGTGGTGCCAGGGAGCTTGTTATTTTTGGCCAGCAGGCCATTTTGCAGTAATCGTCCGACCAAGGGTAGCACGGATGTTACGACTCACCACCGGATCGATGGCTGGTTCATCACCTTCTATTATGCACTGCAGGCGTGCCTATGATTAGAGGAGGCGGTAGCTTGTATATCCTTAACCTCTAGAGTTTTGGTATGCTTGTTATGATGGTCTCATTATTATGTGCTATGTACGAATAGCGTTGTGTTAATTGTGAGTTTGAAAACATGTTTAGTTGGGAGGTTACGTATGGGGCATGGTAAGTGTGAACCTTAGACTATGTCACGACCGAGACCTTGGGGTAAGGTCGTCTTGAGATTAAAGATTTATTTTATGTTTGACCCTTATCGAGTAGTGGTATACGTGGGATTTATTTGTGTGATAAGTGCGTGGGTAGTGTGAGATGGAAGTGGTAGCTTTCATGATGTGAATTAGTAAGATTGTTCGGATCGGGAACAAGAGTTCGCGCATTGGGGTCGGGTTGAGGACCATTTATGGTCAACCGGTAACCGGTTTGGGGTGGGTCAGTTCGGGTGGTCCCGCCAGTGGTAGGGTCACGAGGATGCTAGGCCCAAGTTTGTGTGACCATCGTATGAGTTCGTGGACGCGTTCGACCGAGCGGTTCAGTAAAGGCCGGAATGGCCTTAAGGAAGTTTGAGGTTAGTAAGACGACCAAGTTTGAGGTAGTGACTCCAGATTTTCGAACGAAGTAATGATGAAGTATGATACGTCTTGGGAGAGTTCGAGTGTTCGAGAAGCGGTACAACGAGTAAGGGAGAAGATAACGTGTGTTATCTCGTGGCAAGATGTGGCGTTGCAACTTGTTAGAGGAACTTCATCGATATCCGTCTTGAGAAGGAACATTCGGACGAATGTTTCTAAGGAGGAGAATGTTATACCCGTAGTTGCGTGGTATGTATGTGAGGACGACGCATTTGAGTACGGCAGTAAATTTTGAAAAGAAAGAAAGATGTGAGTTTTCACGGAAAAGTTTCCGTTATTTGTGAAGAAAAAGGTTCGTTAATGGGAATTGGATTCCGATTTGGTATTTGGACTTCATAGATTATATTAGAATTTTGAGATTTTATTTTTCTGAATGGTCACGTGGGCCCACGGGAGAAATTTACTGATTTTGGGGCCCGCTTTGTTTTTGAGATTTCGGTAATTTGGATATTTTCAAGACGAAATATTAAGGCGAATCGGGGCGACACGTGTCACCCCATGTGGCACCCTTGGCCGATTTTACCTTTGTGCACAACACCCTGTTAGAGTCGTTTCGACGAAACGTTTACGTAACTTGCGAAGGAAAATTCCGCTATGTCGCTTTGTATTTTTGCGGATTTTTCCGAGAGGCGAAACATTCGGACCAACGGAGGGTGACATGTGTCACCTCACAATGGAAGCATGCGCGACTTGGCCGACTGAGGGCAAGTTGTGCTAGATATTTGTGTAGATATTTGTGAGGGTTTTAAGGAGTAGGTTCTGTGGTGCACTTGGCTTGATCTTGGCCTTACACTTGCCTTGCACATGGCTTGATCTTGCCATTGGTTGGCCTTTGGTTTTGCTATAAATACCCTCCTTGTGAAGACTTATTCATTCACTCCTCACTTTGTCTAAGTCTTGAAATCCTCCTCCCTCTAGTAGCTCTCGCCCTAAGCCTCTCCTCCTCCTCCTTGTGGCCTTTGGCCGAGCGGTTCCCTCAGTGGTGCTAGCCGTGGGTACCCCTAGCCTAGTTGTTTTCGCATAATACCCTTGTTGTGGTATAGAAATACTCCCCTAGTATTGTTATAATGCCCAAAATACCTTAGCCTTGTACCTTGTAGTATTCCAAAGATACCTCTTTACGTAGAGTCCGGGAATACTACCTTTTGTCCTTTTAGTCTCAAACCGAAACCCTAAGGAAATCTTCATAGTTGGTTGAAGTATTTGAGTAGAAGTTGGTTTGAACTTCTGGGTTGTTTGGAGTGGTCGAGCGCACGGAGTGAGCTAAACCTTGCTCAGATCGACATTATAACTTGATAATTTTGGGCTTATCGAGGTAATTATCTTGTCCTCTATTGTAATTGGAAATTACATGTTTGTTAGAATATATAGTTGAAGTATACTATATATGGAACTATACTTAGTATTCGCAATGTCTTTTGACTTAAGCCTCAAGAATAAAGAATCGAATCGAATCAGTATTTACATAGGATCAGACAGAGACTTGTGTAAGATATCGAGTAGAATTGTACACGCCCGTTAGACGTGTAAACCCCCTGGTTGGCTTGGTAGCCGCCTCGATAGAGAGAAGATTTACGCCATGTTGGGAGAGTGTCTTGAATTTTCTATAGAAAGATAGAAACTTTGGTTTTGGGGTTAATAGACCTTTTTGACCATTATAGGTGAAAGTAATATGAGTAGCGATTCTACTTGAGGAGTGGAAAGGGCCAGTGCGTTGTAGTACTTGGAGCATTTTGCTTATTGTCGATAAATCGTCGCGAGGTATGTGAACCTCTTCCTATCTTTTCTAGCATAATTGTTGTGAACTATGTAGTACGAGACGCATACGTGCTAAGTGATTTGGTTGGTTTAAAACATAGGGTGTTATAATAGCTTTATGGGAAGTTAGTTATAACGACCTTATGTAGTGAAAATGGTTTATCATGTTAGAAGTTAAGAGACTTGATCTTATAAGATAAGAGACTTAACTTATTTGTTTTAATGTGGATGTTTGTGTGAAACCTCATTCGTGAGTAATGAGTACTTGGTTTTAAAGGGATAATGTTTTACTGATTTCGGGAATCGAATGTGTATCGGCTGCACTATTGCAGCGTTAATAAAGGAAAATGTATTGAATAATGATGTGTATTAAAACCAAGAGAAACCTCCATCCGCATGAAGCTAAGATGAGACAAAATGATATTACATTTTCTAGATCATGGTCTTTGTAATAAGATCGTTATAAACAAGAATAAACTACTCACATATATGACATATGTTACTCAATTGTTTTAAAAGAGATTAAGACTATGAGTTATGAAACCTTTCTAAAATAAGTGACTTGAGCATTTGAAAATGAGAAGCTTGAGTAATTGAAACTAGGCAAACCGAACTTAGGAAAAGAATGTTGTTACTTGATTTTGAAAAGGAATGTGGGTTGGTCATTCTAATACTACGGTATCGGGTGACTTTATAAAAGTAATGGATCTCTTTAAAAGAACTTAACGTATGTAGTACTTTGGGGTTAAAACCCGACTTTGGCATAAAATGAAAGTACTTTGAGTTGTGTGAAACTTGCCTATGCTTGTTGTTGTGAAACTTGCCTATGCTTGTTGTTGTGAAACTTGCCTATGCTTGTGATGATAGCCTTTGTTGCAAGTGTGGTATTTACGTGTTACCGTCTCTCGATAGAGTAGGTCGACTTGTCGAGAACTTACTTGACGCGTCTTTGGCGGTGATGGAGAATTCCACGTATGTTTCCATTTTGATTATCGTCTTGTTGTTGATGTCACATGGACATGTCTACACCGATGCAGACTCCGGGGCACGCGTTACGCGGTCGGGTTGATTACCCGATATATTGTTATTGTGGTTACATGGACATGTCTACACCGAGGTAGAATTCCGGGGCATGTGGCCACGCGCAGGTTGATCACCCAAGATATTATTGTTGATGTCACATGGACGTGTCTACACCGAGGTAGAATTCCGGCACGTGGCCACGGGCATTGGTATTATTGTTGCATCATGGACATGTCTACACCGATGCAGTAATTCCGGCACGCGCCGACGCGAACATGATTGATGTTGGGCGTGAGACCCATAGTTATATTTGAGTGATGACTTGAGGCGAGTCCTCGATCGATATGATCGCTTATGTTGGAATCGTAGTTTGGTTATCATACATGTCTCCCGCTTTATATAGACTAGTATGATTTCATTACTGATTTTTACGCTTCACATACTTGGTACTGTCAGATCGACTCCTTCGGGCCGCTCATGCCGCAGTAGAGGTACATCGGCCGTGGATCCCCGCCTTAGGATCACATTCAACAGATTGGGAAGCTCCGCTTTTCTGAGGCTTATCTTTTAGTATGTGTTCCCCGAGTTGTAGGTTCTTGTACATTCGTGGTATGGCGGCCCCGCCCCGTCATAGTCGTTGTAAATCTTAGAGGTGCATAGTAATCTTGTGGGCGTGGTTGTAAAGGATTAAACTGCTCGTGTTTTATGTATATACCAAGGCAACCGCTTTGGTTGCTTTGTTTATTATTATATCTCTTGTTTCATGACTAATGTTTTATTTTCCTCTGGTTTTCTCGATGTTGTATCACTAGGGTGCCCGGATAAGGCACCAAAGAACGCCCGAACGGTCGTTACACCTCATCACCCGACCATCGGGTCGAACGCATCCACGAACTTGTACTGGTTAACTAAACTTGGGCCTATCACCTCACGACCCCACCACCAAGTGACCACTCTTGAATTGACCCCACCCCAAACCGGCCATGGTTGACCCGCGACATGGCCTCAACCCGACCCACTTCAAGGCCAAGCTCTTGTTCCCGATCCGAACAATCTCACCACCGAGTCACGAAAAACCTAGTGGTCTTCTTAGCTCAACTACCCTCTTTCATTTCACACTACTCGTAGATTTATCACACAAATATATCTCACGATACTATGCACTCCGATAAGGGTCAAACATAAATATAAATCCTCTACTCAAGATGACCTTGCATCTAAGGTCTCTACGTATAATATTCTAAGGCTCACACTTTCCCTATCCCCAATTTTACCCTTTTAACTAACCATGATTTCTAATCACAATTAACACAATGTTATCTGAACATAACACTTAAAATATACTCATCTTATCACACATACTAATCTCTGAGGGTTTAAGGATATACCAGATCTATCGCTTCACTCCCTTTGTCGTTCTAATCAATCCTCGCCTGGGCGATAGCTAGGGAAGGTGATGAACTAGCCACCGATCCCGGCGTCGAGTCTCTACATCCGCGTCACCTGCCTGGACAATTTCTCGCAAATGGCCCCGCTGGCCGCAAGCATAACAAGTTGTCGAAGAAGTACGACACTCCCACAATGACATCTACCACAACGCCACACCGAGGGTGGCCTCCTCCGCTAACACCCCTTCCTCTCCACCCATCAATCCACAACTAACTGCAGGCCGAGTCCTCCTACTTGCATTCCTCCTACTTGAACATTCTTTTGTCACATGGCCCTGACGGCCGCAGGTAAAACAAGCACCAACAAAAAGAAGACATTCCCGACGACGCCGCCATCGTGAACACCGAGGGAAAATCAACCCTGGCTAGAACCTACGATAGCCGTGGAACGGATGCCCCGAGCTCACCAACTCCTGCATACCCCGAACGTCCTCAAGTCTCGGAGGACCACTCAATCGGGCGGAGGCGCATAACCGGGCCTCACGAAGGTCCGCTCGAAAGTTACCAAAGGACCCGCTGCTCGCCTCTTCTCGCCGATCTTGGTTAACCCGCCGATCCTACGCTTTCGGCTGCCACAAGATAAGCCCGCACGCAGCCATGCTCATGCTCGATCAAGAGCTACTCTTGCACAACCCTCTTAGATAGTCATCAAGACCCGTGATAAATCGGCATAATATACTCTGGTTGCTAAATCCTAGCTAGTAATGTGGTCGCCTCTTTGCAATCCATACTTTCGCCATCGGGTCGTGAATCAAGGTTCAAATATCATGGCCGCAGAGGAATCGCCGCCGTGCTAGACTCACTGGGCCGTGGCGACGTCGCAGAACTCCCCGAATGAAGCACCACCCCAGGTGATGATTGGGCCTGTGCCCTAATAACCCTCTGTGCTCTACTCGCAACTCCTTCGGCTGTCTTGCCCTTCTCGGCCCGGGTTGCCTTGCGCGGAGGCATAACTGGTAAGGGAAATAAATACGTTAGAAGGGGTCCAACTAATAACACAACTCTAAGGCACGATCTCAGAGTGAGAAGAATGGAAACCAATCCTAAATATCCTATAGCCTCCTGATTATTGGTGTAGTGCACAACACACCGATAATCAAGACTCTACTAGATAAGGTCTGTAGACACTTTCCGAGGATTAACTGCTCTGATACCACTTTTGTCACGACCCGTTCCGGGGCCCGTGACTGGTGTCTTACCCGGGCACCCAAGTAGTCATACATCAGAGTAACCAGCGAAATATAAAACAAGACATGAAACAATATGAATGAGAAACAGTTTATCTGAGAAAAGTTGCCTTTCAGCATATGTATATATATATGAAAACTTGAACAGTTACATCCCTTTTACAAACCCTGCCACAACAAGATTACTGCACTTCTAAGAATGTTATAACAAAAATGACGGGACAGGGCCCCGCCATACCCCTGAATGTAAGTACCTACAACGACAGGGGACTATACCACAGATAAGCCTCCGGAGAAACGGAGCTTCCCAAAACGCTGAACAGTGACCCTATGAGCGAGGATCAACAACTGGTGTACCTCTACCTGCGGCATGAACGCAGCCCCCCGAAGGAGGTCAGTACAACAGGTACCAAGTATGTGAAACTGAAAATACTGTAAGTGAAATCATAATAGTCTATGTAAAACAGAAGACATATATGATAACCAATTTACGATGCACAATATGTAAGCAGTCATGTCAAGTCAGGGACTCACGCCCTTAAAGTCATTACTCAAATATAACCATGGGTCTCATGCCCATAATATCAATCATGCCCGTGGAATTTCTTCCTCACTGCCGGCAGTCCATGATATAAAAGCACCAAGGAATACACATGAACACGTGTCCCACTCGTGTCATAATAAAACCGCACGGTAAGTACGGCGAAGGCATAGCCGACTACTAAAACCTACGCATCAATAATGCTATAAAATCAGATCACGAGGTCTTTCTAGACCGCACTACATGATCGAAGCCGCCACTCGCCTCGTGATCAATGTGCGCGTCTAATCCTGGAACTTACCGCAGCTCCGCATAGGCCACACATAGGCCCGCATGAGGTATTCCTCGCATCGGGGGTAGCTAACCCGCGGTACCCTCCTGGACTCCCGCAGTCCGCATAGTCATATAGACCGCATAGTCACACAGACCGCATAAGGCACTCCTCGCATCGGGATAATACACCCGGAATGATCAATCCTGGAACTCCCGCAGCTCCTCATAGTCACACAGACTGCATAGGCCGTATAGACCCGCATCAAGGGTGGCAAGTCCTCGGTTTAACAAGTCAGGGGGAGTATGTGATATAATAACATTACAACGGGCTTAACGTTTAACAACGTAAGCACAACAAGAATAACCCCCTTACACAACATCACAAGACACTACCACGCGTAGCATCATAACATGTTTATTTATCAAACCAACAAGAAAGTATTACAAGGCTATCACAACCAACATAGTCAAGTTATTCCCACAAGGTACTTTCTATTTTATGTTAACAAGTTCGGGTTTTTATCCCCAAAGTACTTCATACATTAACTCTTTAAAAACCAAGTACTCATTGCTCACGAATGAGGTTTCACACTTTTTAACAAGATTCATATCAAGTCAAATTAGTCAAGTCTCTTATCTTCAAGATTCATAGATCATAGTTTTAAACACTTAACAACGAAATCTCTTTTTTAAAGTAATTTGAGCAACATATGCCTTATGTGTGAGTGGGTTATTCTTGTTTATAACAATCTTATTAAAGCAGTCATGATCTAGGAAATGTAATACAATTTTGTCTTATCTTAGCTTCTATGCAGATGGAGGTTTCTACTGGTTTTAATAATACTTAATTAGTCAATACATTTTCCTTTATTAGCGCTGCAGTGGTTTGTTCGATACTTATTCTCATTTCCGCAATCAATATAAGGCTTTCATAAACAATTAAGTAAACCGTTCCTTTTATCTCTCTTAAGTCGTTATACCTAACTTTCCATAAAGCTAGTATAACTCTTAAACTTTTAAAACCAAGTATTACTCTTCTTTAAAAAAAGATTCTTAATTCTTTTGAAATACTTCAAGATTCTTATTATTTAGACTCAAATCAAAAGACATCGAAGTAAAACCACGTTCAGTTAACACACGTACGTCTACCGTACTATATATATTCTTTTAAACTATCATGCTCAAGAGGATAGGAAGAATCACATACCTCCTACGAAATCCACCGCCAAGTCGAATATGTCGCGCAGAGTATCAACCTATAATAGTCAAATACGCCTATCAACGCCTAGACTACTCAGTAGAATATTCTGCGTAAAGTTCTTATTGCATTTTAAAAATCGCAGCAAA
The DNA here is from genome assembly GCA_029844215.1 of Przewalskia tangutica. Taxonomy (NCBI): domain Eukaryota; kingdom Viridiplantae; phylum Streptophyta; class Magnoliopsida; order Solanales; family Solanaceae; genus Przewalskia; species Przewalskia tangutica. The sequence continues at coordinate 77,657,492 of CM056727.1, forward strand.
GACTTCCCTACCACAAAAATACACAAGTCTCATCAGAATACACCCCATGTAATTACATACCAATTCTCTTCTCTTATACCATCCTTCTATACATCTTATACCCAATTCTACTTCTACAATATGTAATCTCCAATTACAATAAGGATAAGATTATTTACCTCGTTAAGCCCAAAATTATCCAAGTTTAAATGTCGATCCCGAACAACGTTTAGCTCCTAATCCGCGCGCCCAATTCGCTCCAAGAAACCCTTAGAAGTTCTACACTTCTACTTAATACTTCAACCACTATGAAGATTTTTCCTAGGGTTTCGTTTTGTGACTAAAGAAAGTATAGTAGTATTTCCTGCTCTTAGTATAGAGGTAACTTAGGAATACTACAAGGTATTTGGCTAAGGTATTTTGGCATAGTAACAATACTTGAGAATATTTTCTACCAAGTGTGGGTGTTTCGCTAGCATTACAAGGAAATGGGGATGTGTCGCCAAGGCTTCACAAAGGGAGGAGTGTCACGACCAACCCGGCTCGTGGATCGTGCCTTACCCCGGCACCCTAGTGATACAACATCGAGAAAATCACGGAAATAAAAACATGAACATGAATTAAGAGAAAAGATAAATAAACAAAGCCAACCAAAACAATTTGCCTTCATCATATATACATAAATACCCGAACAATTATCCTTTTACAAACCCCGCCACAATAACTACATGCACTCTAAGATTTTTACACAATATGACGGACAGTGGCCCGCCATACCACGAATGTATAAGAATCTATGCACTGTGGTAACATACCAAAAGATAAGCCTCCAAGGAACGGAGCTTCCCAACACGCTGAAATGTGATCCTATAAGCGGATCGACGGTCGATGTACCTTTTACTGCAGCATGAACGCACTTCAAGGAGGTCGATAACAGTACCAAGTATGTGAAATCAGAAAATATCAGAAATGAAATCATAATAGTCTATAAAGCAGAGACATGTATGATAACCAAACTACAGGCCACAACATAAGAGCAATCATGTCAAGTCGTGACTCACGCCTAAAAGTCATCCTCATGCCCGTGGAACTCCTTCCTCACCGCCAGCCTAGGTACAAATCATGTGATACGATAATGTGTCTCGCCCATCTTATGGACCCAATATAAAACGTGTGGAATACATTCCCTGCTCATCCCATGAACCTAGGTCGAGTGAAATACATTCCTGATGAACCTAATCAGTGAAATACATTCGGATGAACCTAATCGTGAAATACATTCGGATGAACCGGTAATCAAGTGAAATACATTCCGATGAACCTAATCAAGTGAATACATTCGGATGAACCGAATCAAGTGAAATACATTCGGATGAACCGTGAATCGAGTAGAACACAATACTTGCACAACAAGGCTATCACACGTAACATGGTCAAGTTTCATAACAACAAGCATAAGCAAGTTACACACAACTCAAGGTACTTTCATTTTATGTCAAAGTCCGATTTTTAACCTTAAAGTACTACGTCCGATAAATTCCTTTTAAGATCCATTTCTTTTACAAAGGTCACCCGATACCGTAGTATAAAATTAGAGTGATTAACATTGTTAAGTAAACCAAAATGCTTTCCTTTGTAAAATCAAGTAACAACCTTATTTTCCAAACGTTCAAGTTTGCCTAATTTCAAATGCTCAAGTTTCTCATTTTAGAAAAGGTTTCGTAGTTCATAGTTTTAAATCCTTTAAAACATAATTCTCCTTTAAACGTTTTGAGAAACCTATGTCTTATAAGTGAGTAGGTTATTCTTGTTTATAATCAATCTTATTAAGCAGCCATGATCTAGGAAATGTCATTTTGTCTCATCTTAGCTTCTATGCAGATGGAAGTTTCTACTGGTTTTAATAATACTTAGTTATTCATTACATTTTCCTTTATTAACGCCGCAAAGGGTTTATTGATACACATTCGATTTCCAAATCAAGAAACGTTATTCCTTTTAAAAACCAAGTACTCATTACTCACGAATGAGGTTTCACACAAAATCCATTTTAATTCATTTAAGTTAAGTCTCTTATCTATAAGATCCAATCTCTTAACTTTTGAAATTAATAAAACATTCATTTTACCACCCTTAAGACGTTATACCTAACTTCCCATAAAGCTAGTATAACACTTATTGTTTTAAAACAACCAAATACATTTAACACATGTACGTATACCGTACTACATAGCTCACACATATCATGCTAGAAAAGATAGGAAGAGGTTCACATACCTCGCGACGAGTATCGACTAATAGCAAAACGCTCCAAGTACCTCAAACCGTCTGCTACACTCTCCAAGCAGATCACCCACACGTAGTACTACAACCTATAGAGGCCACAAAGCGCCTATCAATATCTTTAGATCTCAATGTAGCATATTCTACAAAAATTGGCAAAGACTCTCCCGCAACAACAGTAAATCTCCTCCTCTATCGAGGCCGCTACCAAGCCAACCGGGGGTTAACACGCCTAACCTGACGTGTACAATTCTACTACACAAGAATGCTACACAAGTTCATCTGAATACACCCTATGTAATTACGATCAGCTTCTCTTCTTTAAATTCAGGCTTAAGTCGCAAGACATTGCCGTAAGTATTATTCAAGCTTAAGTCAAAAGACTTTGCCGCACAATTATAATGTTCAGTTCTATATATAGTATACTTCAACTATATATTCCTACAATATGTAATTTCCAATTACAATAGAAGGTCAAGAGTGTTTACCTCGATAAGCCCAAAATTATCCGAGTTTATATGTCGATCCTGAGCAAGGTTTAGCTCCTACTCCATGGCGCCCGACTCCACTCCAACCAACCCTTAGAAGTTCTAACCAACTTCTACTTATAACTTCAACTACGGGTGAAGATTTACTTAGGGTTTCGTTTTTGTGACTGAGGGAAGTATAATAGTATTTTCTGGGCTTGTAAAAGTGTAACCTTGGAAAAACTACAAGGTATTTGGGCCAAGGTATTTGGGCATTATAACAATACTTGGAGAGTATTTCTATACCACAAAAAGGGGGTATTTATACGAGACAACTAGGCTAGGGGGGGGGTACCCCTCGGAAAACACCACAAAGGGGAGGGAGGTGGCTCTCGCCAAGGCTCTCAAAGGTGGAGGGTGTGGTGGACGAAAGCTCGAGGGAGAGGGAGTATTTTGAGACTTAGTTAGATTGCTCAAGTTTTTGATGAAGAAAGTCTTCAACTAGAGGGTATTTATAGGTCAAGTGAAGGCCAACCAATGGCCAAGATCCATCCAAGTGTTAGTGTTGTAAGGCTAAGATTAAGCCAAGTACACCTTATCCATCTACCACCAAAATATCCTACCTAACCTCGACTAAAAAGCCAAGGCCAAATCGTCCAATAGGACGCATCAAGTGCTCCAATTGAGGTCACAAGTGTCGCCTCTCGTTGGTCCAAAATGTTTCGCCTCTCTAAAAATCCGCAAAAATTATAAATGACATAGCCGAATTTTCCCTACGAAAGTCGTGGAAACGCTTTCACGAAAAACGACTCTAATCGGGTGTTGTGTACTAATTTCAAACTAGCCAACTTTTAAGGCTCAAATTATAATACGCACGCTCACGCACATACTGGAAATACGGGTATAACATTCTCCTCCTTAGAAACATTCGTCCCAATGTTCCTTCTAAGCCTCAAAACAAACATGCGCCAAAGATAGTCTTCACTACTATACTTACGAGAACAATCCTGCCACACCTGGCCACAGAAACACCTGCGCAAATACTTACATCCAAGTCCACGAGGAAACACCTCTAACATCACAAACTTTTGTCACTTTGCCGCGAGGTTCTAGTGTCACTCCGGCGACCCAACCAATGGTACCGGACTGCATGCGATTCCTGAGGTCTAAAATATACATCCTTCGCACCTTCTCCCTTTACAAGAAATGATCATATATATGCTCGCAATACATGCTCGCCTCTACCCTTACTCGTCGTACTCTTCTCGAACTCTTGAACTCTTCCAAGATATCGCACCACACTTCGCCATCGCCTGTTCTCCAAACCTTGGAGTCACCACCTCCAACTTGGTTATCTTACTAGCCTCAATCTTCCTTAAGGCCACTTCCGGCCTTCACGATCCGCTTCAGGTCGAATATATCCACGAACTCATACGATGGTCATCTAAACTTGTGTCACGACCCGTTCCGGGGCCCGTGACTGGTGCCTTACCGGGGCACCCAAGTAGTCATACATCAGAGTAATCAGCGGAAATATAAAGCAAGACATGAAACAGTTTATAAAATAAGACACAGTTTATGTGAGAAAACATCGCCTTTCGGCATATATATATATAATCATGGTTTAGCGATACATCCGACATCGCATAACATGACTACTGCACTTAAGGAAATATACAACTATGGCGGACAGGCCCGCCATACCGATCGTACAAAACTATCTACAACAGGAGATCATACCAAAAGTAGAGCCTCCTAAGAGATGGAGCTCCCGACACCAACGTAGAGATCCTAAGGATGCGGATCTAGCACACCGCCTTACCGCGGCATGAACGCAGCCTCAAGGAGGTCGACAACAGTACTAAGTATGTGAAATCAGAAAGTACTTGAATGAAATCATAACCCTTTTTAAAACCGGTTTACAAGTATGTATGAAGAAATCAAGAAACCGCACATAGTGCCACATCACAAACAAGAGCAACAATAGGTAAATCGTAATAGTCTTTTCTAGGCTGCGAATGATTCAAGCAGGCCACTCGCCAGATATCATTCTCGCAAGCCTAATCGACTCCCGAGTCCGTGATAGGCCACTCACGTGGGCCCGCATGAGGTATAACCCCGCATCGGCGGTAGCTACTCTCGGCATCGCCCCGACTCACTGTCCGCACGGCCACATAGACCGCATGAGGCATAACCCCGCATACTAACTCGAACTCTCGTAGCTCCGCATAGGCCCTGGACCCGCATGAGGTATTCTCGAATCATGGTCCTGCATCACCGAGTCTACCGCAGACGGAGGCGCTTAACCCCAGATCATCTCAAGAGGTGAGTGATAGTATACTAACATAACAACTTATCTTTAAACAACATAAGCACAACAAGGATACTCACCTATACAAACGTTACAAGATACTAACACACATAGCATCATATCATGTCTACTTATCAAACCATTTTATTATTCTTTTCAATATAAGTCTGTTATAAACACATAGGCAAACTTGTTTCTTTTATCAATCTTAAGTGGTTATACTTACTTCCCATAAAGCTAGTATAACTCTTAAGCTTCGCTTTAAAACCAATTAGTTCTCTTCAAGTAATATGATTCAAAGAGTCTTTTGAAATGTTTTCGCTTCTTTATTATTCAGCTTAAGCCGTGAGGCATCGCGTAAGTATTATTCAGCTTAAGTCAAAGACATTGCCATAGTTATTATCCGATTAACACATGTACGTCTACCGTACTATATATATTGTAAAATATCATGCTTTAGGAAGAATCACATACCTTCTCAAATAAACCACCGCCAAGTCAATATGTCGCGCGCAGAGAGTCACTATAATAGTCACAGATATCTATCAAAGACTACTCAAGGTTATTCTAAACAGAGGGTTCATAATTCTACGGTAAGTCGGAAAGCACTTCCCTACCGGTGAGCTATATAAGTTCATCGTGAAAACAAATCCTATGTAAGTCTGCTTTGATTATTCTTCTTTAAACCCTTCTACTGTGGTAACAGTTCAATTCTATTCGTGATATTCTTCTAAGTGATTAATACTTATTCTTATACTTCTACAAGATGCATTCTCTAATACAAAAGAGGGTTAGGATTATTACCTGTAAGCCCAATAATATCCTAGAAAAGTCGCACTGATCAAGGTTTTGCTCCTAAGTTGTATGCTCCAAGAACCTTAGAAGTTCTTCACAACTTCTACTAAGTACTAAGGTATGTGGGCGAGGGTATTTTGGGCATTATAACGATACAAGAAGGTAACTTTTCTACCAAGGGAAGGTAGATTTTTGGCTAGGCTAGGGGAGTATTCGCCAAGGGCCACTTAGGCTAGAGGGAAGAGGGCTTGGACGAAATGGCTAACAAGGAGAAGGGAGGATTTTCAAGACTTTGAAAGTAATTTGTGGATGAAGAACTCTTCATCTTAAGGGGGGTATTTATAGGTCAAGAAGTGGCCAACCAATGGCCAAGATTAAGACAAGTGCAAGGCAAGTGTAGGGTGAGGATTAACTATACACAAATATCCTACCAACTCCTTGACTTGTGCACAAGGCACAAAAAACGTGCTCCCTTTTGTTCAAATCGTCCAAATGGACGATTTCAAGTCCATCAATTGGAGGGTGACAAGTGTCGCCCTCCCGTTGGTCCAAAATGTTTCGTCTCTCGGAAAAATCCGCAAAAATTAGAAATGGCATAGCCGGAATTTACCCTACGAAAGCTGTGGAAACGTTTCGTCGGAAAACGATTCTTTTAGTGAGTTGTGTACAAATAAAAACGTCCAAGGCTTATCTTTAAGGCTAGACTTTCGTACGTATTCCCTTACGTACATACTCTGGAAATATGGGGTATAACAACTTGGGCCTAGCACCCTCGTGACCCTACCGCCTGGCGGGACCACCCAGAGCTGACCCCACCTCATTCCGGGCTACGGGTTGACACGCAACACGTCCTCAACCCGAGCCTCTGTCACGCCGACTCTCTCGTTTCTCAATCCGGAACAACCTTGCTAAATCACATCATGAAAGATACCACTTTCATTTACCCAACCCAGGGACTTATCACCCAATATATTCTAGGCATAAAATGCACTCTGACAAGGATCACTCGCAAAATCTTATACTCAAGACGACCTTACATCTAAGGTCTCAACTGTAATATTCTAAGGTTCATCATTTTCTCACCCCCAGGCTTACCCTTTTTCCCCAACCAGGTTCCTAAATCACATTTTAGCACAAAGCTATCCGAACATAACACTTAACACATTAACATAACATCAAAACATACAAGCCTCTGTGAGGGTTAAGGATATACCAAGCTACCGCCCACTCTAATCATAAGTCCACGCAGGCGCATAAATCGTAGGGCGATGAACTCGCCATCGATCCGCAGGTCGCGCTGCCGGTACCTTCCTATAAGCACGCTTCTCGTCACATGGCTCGACGGCCGCAGTGAAACAAGCACCAAAAAAGACGACATTCCCGGATGATGTTTGCCACATCGCACACCGGCGGGGACACGAATCCGGGCTAGCACTCACGTATACCGCGGAACTAAGCCCCGAGCTCGACCAGCTCGAATACCTCAACGCCCCAAGATCGAGGAGGACCACCTGCATCGGGCGGAGGTACATAACTAGATCGGCCGAGGCGGTCCGCCTCGAAAGTTACCAAAGGACCTCGCTGCTCGCCTCTTCGCTGATCTCGGCCATTCCGTCGACCTCTCCGTGCCTCACATCCTAGTGCATGAGCTTGCACGCGGCAATGTCCATGCCGGCCAAGAGCTACACCCGCACAAGCCTCGCCAAGTAATCGCCCAGCCTGACGTAGCGGTACTCGTCCTCCATATCCGCCATTACAACGGGAACATACCGAGCTAATGAGTCGAACTCCACATTGTACTCTCTAACCGCCCGCCCGCCCCGCCTCAACGCCAAAAATTGTTTACCCGAGCCCTCTCATCTCGCGAGGCAAGAAATGTGCAAGAAATGCCTCGAGAACTCGCCCCAAATGCTGGAAGTGCATGCTCTTCCCGACAGCCCCACGAATCAAACTACCAATCGCAAGATCACGCACTGATGCAACCCAATACCACCGACTCGCTCGAGGCTCGATCACTCATGATCCGTCAGAGTGCTTGATAAACTCGAGGGTCATCTCGCCTCTCGATCCATAGAACATCGGGCTTACAACTCGTAAAGTCACGTAGCCTCAAACCGCTCGCCGGTGAACTACGGTGCATCGGGCCGGAATCGCCAGATTCAAATTATCTCATATTCGCCACGACCGCCAAGAATCGGGCCATCTCTTGTACTTATCTCATCGCCTGTGCCGTGGACCGAGGCTCAGTATCAGAGTCTCAGCAGCCATCGCTGCGCTCTAAACTCGCTGGTGGCCGGGCGTCGCTAAACCCGCCGTCGGAAGCACTGCCTCGTGTACATCGACCGCTCGCGCTCGTACTCTTTGTATTCGCCACAGCCTCCTCGATCGCCTTGCCCATCCGGGCTGGGTTTTACGCGAGGCATAATCGTAAAAGAAAAGGGATACGTCGAGGGCCCAACTTATCACACGACTCAGGGCACGATCTCGTAATGAGAAGAATGGAAACCAATCCTAAATGTCCTATAGCCTCCGATTATAGATGTGGTGCACAACACACCGATAATCAAGACTTACTAGACACGGTCGTAGACACTTTCCGAGGACTAATCGCTCGATACCACTTTTGTCACGACCGAACCGGGCTGTGATCGTGCCTTACCCGGCACCCTAGTGATACAACAAATGAAATAAAAACATGAACATGAATTAAGAGAAAAGATAAATAAACAAAGCCAACCAAAACAGTTGCCTTCATCATATATACATAAATACCCAACAGCTTATCTTTTTACAAACCCCGCCACAACAAGGCATGCACTCTAAGATTTTTACAACGGCTATGACGGACAGTGGCTCCCGCCATACCCCGAATGTATAAGAATCTGCACTGTGGTAACATACCAAAAGATAAGCCTCGAAGGAACGGAGCTTCCCAACACGCTGAAATGTGATCCTATAAGCGGGATCGATAATCGATGTACCTTTTACTCATGCAGATGAACGCACTTCAAGCGAGGTCAAGACAACAGTACCAAGTATGTGAAATCAGAAAATATCAGAAATGAAATCATAATAGTCTATAAAGCAGAGACATGTATGATAACCAAACTACGATCACAACATAAGAGCGAATATGTCAAGTCGTGACTCACGCCTAAAAGTCATCCTCACGCCCGTGGAACTCCTTCCTCACCGCCAGCTCTAGGTACAAATCATGTGATACGATAATGTGTCTCGCCCATCTTATGGACCCAATATAAAAACGTGGAATACATTCCTGCTCATCCATGAACCAGAGTCGAGTGAAATACATTCTGATGAACCGTAGTCAAGTGAAATACATTCGGATGAACCTAATCGTGAAATACATTCTGATGAACCGGTAATCAGGTGAAATACATTCCCGGATGAACCGGTAGTCAAGTGAAATACATTCCCGGATGAACCGGTAATCAGGTGAAATACATTCCCGGATGAACCGGTAATCAAGTGAAATACATTCCCGGATGAACCGGTAATCGAGTAGAACACAATACTTGCACAACAAGGCTATCACACGTAACATGGTCAAGTTTCATAACAACAAGCATAAGCAAGTTACACACAACTCAAGGTACTTTCATTTTATGTCAAAGTCCGGATTTTTAACCTTAAAGTACTACGTCCGATAAATTCCTTTTAAGATCCATTTCTTTTACAAAGGTCACCCGATACCCGTAGTATAAAATTAGAGTGATTAACATTGTTAAGTAAACCAAAATGCTTTCCTTTGTAAAATCAAGTAACAACCTTATTTTCCAAACGTTCAAGTTTGCCTAATTTCAAATGCTCAAGTTTCTCATTTTAGAAAAGGTTTCGTAGTTCATAGTTTTAAATCCTTTAAAACATAATTCTCCTTTAAACATTTTGAGAAACCTATGTCTTATAAGTGAGTAGGTTATTCTTGTTTATAATCAATCTTATTAAGCAGCCATGATCTAGGAAATGTCATTTTGTCTCATCTTAGCTTCTATGCAGATGGAAGTTTCTACTGGTTTTAATAATACTTAGTTATTCATTACATTTTCCTTTATTAACGCTGAAGTGGTTTATTGATACACATTCTGATTTCCGAAATCAGTAAAACGTTATTCCTTTTAAAAACCAAGTACTCATTACTCACGAATGAGGTTTCACACAAAATCCATTTTAATTCATTTAAGTTAAGTCTCTTATCTATAAGATCCAATCTCTTAACTTTTGAAATTAATAAAACATTCATTTTACCACCCTTAAGACGTTATACCTAACTTCCCATAAAGCTAGTATAACACTTATTGTTTTAAAACAACCAAATACAGTTAACACATGTACGTATACCGTACTACATAGCTCACACATATCATGCTAGAAAAGATAGGAAGAGGTTCACATACCTCGCGACGAGTATCGACTAATAGCAAAACGCTCCAAGTACCTCAAACCGTCTGCTACACTCTCAGTCAAGCAGATCACTCCACACGTAGTACTACAACCTATAGAGGCCACAAAGCGCCTATCAATATCTTTAGATCTCAATGTAGCATATTCTACAGAAAATTCGCAAAGACTCTCCCCGCAACAACAGCGTAAATCTCCTCTCTCTATCGAGGCCGCTACCAAGCCAACCAGGGGTTAACACGTCTAACCGACGTGTACAATTCTACTACACGCAATTTACACAAGCTCATCTGAATACACCCTATGTAATTACAGTCGCTTTCTTCTTTAAATTCAGCTTAAGTCGCAAGACAGTGCCGTAAGTATGAGTCAGGCTTAAGTCAAAACACAGTGCCGCACAATTATAATGTTAAGTTCTATATATAGTATACTTCAACTATATATTCCTACAATATGTAATGTCCAATTACAATAGAAGGTCAAGAGTGTTTACCTCGATAAGCCCAAAATTATCCGAGTTTATATGTCGATCCCGAGCAAGGTTTAGCTCCTACTCCGCGCCCGACCCGCCTCCAACCAACCCTTAGAAGTTCTAACCAACTTCTACTTATAACTTCAACTACGGGTGAAGATTTACTTAGGGTTTCGTTTTTGTGGTCGAGGAAGTATAATAGTATTTTCTGGCTTGTAAAGTGTAACCTTGGAAAACTACAAGGTATTTGGGCCAAGGTATTTGGGCATTATAACAATACTTGGAGAGTATTTCTATACCACAAAAAGGGTATTTATACGAGACAACTAGGCTAGTGGGGTACCCACGGCAAAACACCACAGTGGAGGGAGGTGGCTCTCGCCAGGGCTCTCAAAGGGGAGTGTGGTGGACGAAAGCCTGGGAGAGGAGGAGTATTTTGAGACTTAGTTAGATTGCTCAAGTTTTGATGAAGAAAGTCTTCAACTAGAGGGGTATTTATAGGTCAAGTGAAGGCCAACCAATGGCCAAGATCCATCCAAGTGTTAGGCAAGTGTAAGGCTAAGATTAAGCCAAGTACACCTTATCCATCTACCACCAAAATATCCTACCTAACCATTGACTAAAAGCCAAGGCCAAATCGCCCAAGAGGACGCCTCAAGTCCAATTAGAGGGTGACAAGTGTCGCCCTCTCGTTGGTCCAAAATGTTTCGTCTCTCGGAAAAATCCGCAAAAATTATAAATGACATAGCCGGAATTTTCCCTACGAAAGCTGTGGAAACGTTTCGTCGAAAAACGACTCTAATCGGGTGTTGTGTACTAATTTCGAAACTAGCCAACTTTTAAGGCTCAAATTATAATACGTACGCGCTCACGTACATACTCTGGAAATACGGGGTATAACAGGGAGTTTGGACGAGAGCTTTCAAGAGGGGGAGAGGGATTTCAAGACTTGGAAAATGTTTAAGGGATGAAGAATAAGTCTTGCACTTGATGGGTATTTATTGTTATACCCCGTATTTTTCCCGAGTATGTACGTAAGGACGTACGTAGAAATTTGAAACTTGTGTTAGGCTTGGCCGAATTTAATTTTGTTCACAACACCCGTTTAGAGTCGTTTTTCGACTAAACGCTTTCCATTTTCGTAGGAAAATTCGGCTATGTCTTTTTAATTTTTATGGATTTTTCCGAGAGACGGGCGTGTTGGACCAACGAGAGGGCGCCACTTGGCACCTCCCATTGGGCGACGTGGGGTCGGTTTGGACGAATTGAAGAGGGAGTTGGTAGGATATTTTGTGTTAGTTGGTTAAGGACACACGTGGATTCGCCCTACACTTGCTATGCACTTGGCTAGATTCGCCATTGGTTGGCCTTGGCTTGTGCTATAAATACCCTCTCCCTTTGATGAATTCTTCATCCTTTCCACAAATCTTCTAAGTGTTAAAATCCCTCCTCTCCCTTCTTGTGGTTCTCGCCCAAGAGCCTTCCTCCCCTTGGATTGCCTTGTGGCGAGCCTCACACGACCAAATCGGGCGTGATCGTGCCTTACCCCGCACCCTAGTGACACAACATCGAGTAATCATGAACATAAAACAACAAATGAGATAAATGTAAATATAAAACAATAATCAGGAAACTTGCCTTTCGGCATATATATAACCATCAACTCTTTTACAAATGAACAAATTAATCCTTTTACCAACCCCGCCACAACAAGATTACATGCACCTCTAAGAATGATACGACACAACGGGCGGACAGGCCCCGCCAAACCCCGAATGTAAACACTTACTACGACAGGGACTATACCACCGATAAGCCTCCGAGAAACGGAGCTTCCCAAACGCCGAATTGTGACCGAGAGCTAGGATCAACGATCGATGTACCTCAACTCGCAGATGAACGCAGCCCCGGGCGAGGTCAAGCATAACAGTACCGAGTATGTGAAACTAAAATAAATCAGTAAATGAAATCATAGTAGTCTATACAAAGCAGAGAGACATGTATGATAACCAAACTACGATTCACCATAAATAAGGCCATGTCAAGTCGTGACTCACACCTCAAGTCATCACTCAATTTAACAATGGGTCTCACGCCCACAACATCAATCGTGCCCGTGGAATACCTTCTTCACTGCCGGCAGTTTATGATATACAAGCACCACGGAATACACATGAACACCAGCTCCCACCTGTGTCCTAATAAAACTGCATGGTAAGTACGAAGGCATAGCCGACTACTAACACTCACCGTACTCAACAAGGTCATAAATCAGATTATAAGATCTGTCTAGACCGCCACATGATCAAAGCCGCCACTTGCCCGCAGATCTAATGCGCGCGCCTAGTCCCGAACTTCCCGCAGCCCGCGATAGGCCAATCTCATCGCCCGCATGAGGTATTCCCGCATCGAGGGTAGCTACTCCCAAGATCGCCCCGACTTCGCATCCGCACGCCACAAGCGACCGCATGCCCATAAAGGACGACACTAACTCGAACTCTCGTAGCTCGCATAGGCCCTCAGACCCGCATGAGGTATTCTCGAATCACGGTCCTGCATCACCGAGTCTACCCCAGATCGGAGGGCGCTTAACCCCCGGAATCATCTCAAGAGGTGAATGCCACAATACTATCATAACGACTGATAGTTAATAAGCACAATCAAGGGAAACCCCCTTGCACAAACATCACAAGATACTAACACACGTAGCATCCTAACACTTTTACTTATCAAAGCAACAAGAAAGTATTACAAGCTATCACAAACCAATACAATCAAGTTATTCACACAAGGTACTTTCTACTAACAAGTTCTGTATCTATCCCCAAAGTACTTCACACATTAAAATCTTAAAAAAGATCTGCTTTTTTCACATAAGTCACACAATACCCGTAGTATAAAATAGAGTGATCATTCCTTTTTAAGAAAACTAAAACTCTTACCTTTGTAAAATCAAGTAACAACATTATTTTCCAAACGCCCAAGTTTGCCTAATTTCAAATGTTCACGTTTCTTATTTTAGAAAGGTTTCAGCTTCATAGTCTTATTCATTTAAGAATATAATTCTCTTTAAACAACTGAGAAACATAAGCCTTATATGTGAGTAGGATATTCTTGTTTATAACAATCTTTATTACAAAGACCATGATCTAGGAAATATCATTTTGTCTCATCTTAGCTTCTATGCAGATGGAAGTTTCTACCGGTTTTAATAATACTTAATTGTTCAAAACATTTCTTATTAACGCCGCAGATGGTTTGTCGATACACATCCCGATTTCCAAAATCAAGAAACGTTCTTAAGCCGTTATACCTAACTTCCCATAAAGCTAGTATAACTCTTAAGTTCTCAAAACCAAGTATTACTTCTCTTCAAAACGATTTCGTAAATCTTTTGAAATACTTCAAGTTCTTTATAATCACACATCAAGCCGCTTATAAACAAATCATTTACCTTTAAAACCACAAAGTGTTTTCTTATCTACATAAAGTCGTTATAACCAACTTCCCATAAAGCCGTTATAACACTTTATGTTTTAAACCCATCGAATACATTTAGCACACGACGCTCACCGTACTACATAGTTCACACATATCATGCTAGAGAGATAGGAAGAGGTTCACATACCTCGCGAGTATCGACTCATAGCAAAACGCCCAAGTACCTCGCCGCCGGCTACTCCTTAAGCCAAGTAGAACGCGCCACACGTAGTACATCCACCTATAAGGCCACAAGGCGCTTATTAACATTTAGGTCTCATCGTAGAACTTTCTACGAAATTGGCAAAGACTCTCCCGCAACAAACAGAAATCTCCTCCTCTATCGAGGCCGGCTACCAAGCCAACCATGTGGGTGATACATCTAACCCTAACGGTACAATTCTACTCCACGGTACTACTACCCAAGTCATCAGAATACACCCTATGTAATTACAGCTTCGATTGGGCCAGCTTCAGGCTTAAGTCAAAAGACATTGCCGCAGTACTAAGCTTAGTTCTATATATAGTATACTTCAACTATATAATCAACAACATGTAATTTCCAATTACAATAGAGGGACAAGATATTTACCTCGATAAGCCCATAATTATCCAAGTATAAAGTCGATCCTGGGCAATCGTTTAGCTCCAACTCCGAGCGCTCCAACCCGCTCTAAACCACCCTTAGAAGTTCTAACCAACTTCTACACAATACTCCAACTGACTATGGAGATTTTCCTGTGGTTTCGGTTTTGGACCGACGGGAAGTATAATAGTATTTCTGGGCTTTTCGTATAGGTATAACCTTAGAATACAACAAGGTATAAGGCTAAGGTAATTTGGGCATTACAACAATACTTGGAGAGTATTTCTATACCACAAAGGGGGGTATTATACAAAAGCAACTAGGGGGGGGTACCCCACGGCTAGCACCTCAAAGGAGTGGTGTCTACCCTCGGCCTACCCCACTGTGGGGGACTCTCGCCAAGGGGGAGAGAGGGCTCTCGCCAAGACACCACACTGGGGGAAGGAAGAAGCTTTCAAGACTTAGGCATTTGTGAATGAATTAGTCTTCAAAGGGAGGTATTTATAGTCAAGTGAAAGCCAACCAATGGCCAAGATTACACCAAGTGTTAGGCAAGTGTAGGCCAAGATTCACCCATGTGTACCTAGCCAACTTGCACACAAAATATCTACCAAAATATCTACCACTGACATCCCCTTTCGTCCAAGAACCGCCCACCTTGCCCACCAATGAGAGGTGCCAAGTGCCGCCTCTCGTTGGTCCAAAATGTTCCGCCTCTCGAAAAATCCGCAAAAATACTAAATGACATAGCCGAAATTCCCTACGAAAGTCGTGGAAAACGCTTTCGCCGAAAAACGACTTAACCGCAAAGGTTGTGCACAAACATATTTCGCCCAAAGGTGCCACATGGGGTGACACGTGTCGCCCCGATTCGCCCAAAATATTTCGTCTTCCAAAATATCCAAACGGCCAAAATCTCAAAATCAAAGCGCCCTACAAAATCAGTAAATTTCTCCGTGGCCCCACGTGACCATTTTCAAAATAAAATTCCATAATTCTCTAATATTCCAGAAGTCCGAATACCAAATGGGAATCCAATTCCCATTAACGAACCTTTTTCCTTCACAAAACGGAAACTTTTCCGTGGAAAAATCGCCTTTCTTCCTTTCCAATCTTTCGTCGTATTCTCGCACGCACGCCCTCGCATACATACCCCGAACTACGGGTATAACATTCTTCCTTAGAAACATTCGTCCCAATGTTCCTTCTAAGTCTCAAACGAACACGTGACAGTATAGTCTTCACTACTATACTTACGAAACAATCCTGCCACAGCTGGCCATGGAAACACCTGCGCAAAACTTACATCTAAGTCCACGAGGAAACACCTCTACATCACCACAAATAATACTACTTTTGTCACTTTGTCGCGAGCCTTGCTCCAACGACCCAACAAATGGTACCGGGCCGCATGCGATCACCGTTCGCCAGACACTCGAATTCTTACCATATTTCTGATACTGCTTTAGTATCCAAAACTCGGGGTTACTATCTCTAACGAGGTCATCATTAACTGGGAACATTCTGGATGGATCTTCGATACTTTCCCGAACATAACAATATGAAAGACCGGACGTCCTTCCTCCTAAGTCGGACGGCAAATGCTAACATATAGGCAACCCGCCTATTCTTCACATGAACTCACAAAGGACCAAATTAACTCGCTAAGTTCCTTCGCTTTCCAAAACTCGTCACACTCGTCCGGTGGTACTTTCAAGAAGACCGACCGCCAACTCGAACTCTAAGCGTGCCGCCGATTATCCGCACGATTCCTCCGAGCCGCCGTAACTTCTTCTAGACAAGCTTCACTATCCACATCACCGGAACAAGATCAACCAACTATTCAACCCCGCCAACATCGAACCAATCGGCCAAGAACTTACACTTCCGCCCCTGCAAGGCTTCATAAGGCGACATCCGAACACTGAAATGGTAGCTCAAACGCTCCCTCCACAGGAGACAACAATCCTCACAACTACCCCTGAAATCCACGCACTGGCCCGAGGGCGAATGCGATTCTGAGACTTACCTGAGTTCCTAGCCCTGCCTGGTACAAACTCCCAGAAAGAGAAACAGCCGTACCCTGGGCTCCACTGTCCGTCATAAGGTGAAGGTAGGCACCCCGTGCAACCTCACAACCTTTTCAGATAACATCAACACTGCCGAGGGAACGACCCTGACCGAAGAACACGATAGGTCGCTTCATCGGCCCGACCATCGGTCGAACTCATCCACGAACTTGAACTCTTGCTAACTAAACATGGGCCTAACACCCTCATGACCCTAACACAAAGAGGACCACCACAACCGACCCCACCACCAAACCTACCGCGGTTGACCCGACGTAGCCTCAACCACGACCCGCAAGGCGCAAAATACCATCTCCCAAGGAACAATCGTATTAAACACGTTACGAAAACTCGCGGTCTTCTTAGCTCGACTACCTTCTTTCAAATCACGCTACTCGACTTATCCCCGAACATAGTTCACGTGCACTATGCACTCCTATAAGGGTCAAACATAACACTACACCTTTCTCGAGATGGCCTTACCTCTAAGGTCTTTACGATAACACTCTAAGGCTCACACCTTCTATCCCCAAAATCTTACTCCTAACCCACCATGATTCCTAATCACAACTCACACATCGCTATCGTAACGTAGCACTTAAGGTATACTCACCTTGAAAGTTACCGAAGGACCTTGCCGCCCGCCCTCTTCACGCCCTTGGTTAACCCGTCGATCTCTACGCTTTCTCGGCCGCGATAAGCCCGCATACGTGCCATGCTCAAGCCTAATCAAGAATTACTCTTGCACAACCCTCTTAGGTAGTCATCAAGACTCGTGGTACATCGGTATAATCTCCGTAGCCAAATCTATAGCTAGTAACAGTGGTCGCTTTGCAATCTATATTCACTGTTCTGGCCGTGGAATCAAGGTTCAAATATCATGGCCGCAGAGGAACCGCCGCGTGCTAAACTCACTGGGCTAGTGACGCCGCAAAACTCCCGAATGAAGCACTACCCTAGGTAATGATTGGGCTGTGCCTCGCCACCCTCTGAACTCTACTCGCAGCTCCTCGGCCGCTTTGCCTCCCGGGCTCGGGTTGCTCACGCGAGGCATAACGATAAGGAAAGGATTTCGTCGGAGGGTTCAACTTACAACACGCCTCTAAGGCACGATCTCGAGTGAGAAGAATAGAAACCAATCCTAAATATCCTATAGCCTCCTCGATTATTGATGTGGTGCACAACACACCGATAATCAAGACTTCATCGATACGGTTCGTAGACACTTTCCGAGGATTAATCGCTCGATACCACTTTTGTCACGACCAAATCGCTGGATCGTGCCTTACCCCGCACCCTAGTGACACAACATCGAGTAATCACGAACATAAAACAACAACATGAGATAACGTAAATATAAAACAATAATCAGGAAAACTTGCCTTTCGATATATATAACCATCAACTCTTTTACAAATGAACAGTTTTAATCCTTTTTACCAACCGCCGCACACAACAAGACATGCACTTAAGAATGATACGACACAATGGCGGACAGTATTCCCGCCAAACCCCGAATGTAAACACTTACTACGACAGGACTATACCACCGATAAGCCTCCGAGAAACGGAGCTTCCCAAACGAATCGTGGACTCGAGAGCTAGGATCAACGATCGATGTACTCAACTGCGCAGATGAACGCAGCTTCAAGGAGGTCGCATAACAAAATGCAGTATGTGAAACTAAAATAAATCAGAAATGAAATCATAGTAGTCTATACAAAGCAGAGACATGTATGATAACCAAACTACGATCACCATAAATAGCATCATGTCAAGTCGTGGACTCACACCTCAAGTCATCACTCAATTTAACAATGGGTCTCACGCCCACAACATCAATCGTGCGTGGAATACCTTCCTCACCGCCATAGCTTATGATATACAAGCACCAAGGAATACACATGAACACCGTGTCCCACTGTGTCCTAATAAAACTGCATGTAGGCACGTAAGGCATAGCCGACTACTAACACTCACCGTACCAACAAGGTCATAAATCAGATCATAAGATCTGTCTAGACCGCCACATGATCAAAGCCGCCACTTGCCCGCAAAGATCTAATGCGCGTCTAGTCCTCGAACTTCCCGACTCGCGATAGGCCAATCTCATCGCCCGCATGAGGTATTCCCGCATCGAGGGTAGCTACTCCTAAGATCGCCCCGACTTCGCGATCCGCATGGCCACAAGGACCGCATGCCCATAAAGGACGACACTAACTCGAACTCGTAGCTCCGCATAGGCCCTCAGACCCGCATGAGGTATTCTCGAATCACGGTCCTGCATCACCGAGTCTACCCCGCATCGGAGGCGCTTAACCCCTAATCATCTCAAGAGGTGAATGCCACAATACTATCATAACGACGATAGTTAATAAGCACAATCGGAAACCCCCTTGCACAAACATCACAAGATACTAACACACGTAGCATCCTAACACTTTTACTTATCAAAGCAACAAGAAAGTATTACAAGGCTATCACAAACCAATACAATCAAGTTATTCACACAAGGTACTTTCTACTAACAAGTTCTGGTATCTATCCCCAAAGTACTTCACACATTAAAATCTAAAAAAAAGATCTGTTTCTTTCACATAAGTCACACAATACCCGTAGTATAAAATAGAGTGACTGTCCTTTTAAGAAAACCAAAACTCTTACCTTTGTAAAATCAAGTAACAACATTATTTTCCAAACGTCCAAGTTTGCCTAATTTCAAATGTTCACGTTTCTTATTTTAGAAAGGTTTCAGCTTCATAGTCTTATTCATTTAAGAATATAATTCTCTTTTAAACAACTGAGAAACATAAGCCTTATATGTGAGTAGGATATTCTTGTTTATAACAATCTTTATTACAGCAGACATGATCTAGGAAATATCATTTTGTCTCATCTTAGCTTCTATGCAGATGGAAGTTTCTACTGGTTTTAATAATACTTAATTGTTCAAAACATTTCCTTTATTAACGCCGCAGATGGTTTGTCGATACACATCCCGATTTCCAAAATCAAGAAAACGTTCTTAAGCCGTTATACCTAACTTCCCATAAAGCTAGTATAACTCTTAAGTTCTCAAAACCAAGTATTACTTCTCTTTCAAAACGATTTGAAATCTTTTGAAATACTTCAAGTTCTTTATAATCACACATCAAGCCGCTTATAAACAAATCATTTACCTTTAAAACCACAAAGTGTTTTCTTATCTACATAAAGTCGTTATAACCAACTTCCCATAAAGCCGTTATAACACTTTATGTTTTAAACCCATCGAATACATTTAGCACATGACGTCTACCGCACTACATAGTTCACACATATCATGCTAGAGAGATAGGAAGAGGTTCACATACCGCGACGAGTATCGACTCATAGCAAAACGCCCAAGTACCTCAAGCCGCCGCTACTCCTTAAGCCAAGTAACGCGCCACACGTAGTACATCCACCTATAAGGCCACAAGGCGCTTTATTAACATTTAGGTCTCATCGTAGAACTTTCTACAGAATTTCTAAAGACCTCCCCGCAACAACAGAAATCTCCTCCTCTATCGAGGCCGCTACCAAGCCAACCAGTGTGGGTGATACATCTAACCCTAACGGTACAATTCTACTCCACTGCTACTACACAAGTCTACCAGAATACACCCTATGTAATTACAGTCAGATTCGATTCAGCTTAAGTCAAAAGACATTGCACAAAGATTAAGCTTAGTTCTATATATAGTATACTTCAACTATATAATCAACAACATGTAATTTCCAATTACAATAGAGGACAAGATATTTACCTCGATAAGCCCATAATTATCCAAGTATAAAGTCGATCCCGGCAATCGTTTTGCCCCCACCCCGCGCGCGCCAACCCGCTCTAAACCACCCTTAGAAGTTCTAACCAACTTCTACACAATACTCCAACGGACTATGGAGATTTTCCTAGGGTTTCGGTTTTGTGACTGACGGGAAGTATAATAGTATTTCTGGGCTTTTCGTATAGGTATAACCTTAGAATACAACAAGGTATAAGGCTAAGGTATTTGGGCATTACAACAATACTGAGAGTATTTCTATACCACAAAGGGGTATTATACAAAAGCAACTAGGCAGTGGTACCCCACTGGCTAGCACCTCAAAGGAGTGGGGTGTCTACCTCGGCCTACCCCACTGTGGGGACTCTCGCCAAGGGGGAGAGGGGCTCTCGCCAAGACACCACACTGGGGGAAGGAAGAAGCTTTCAAGACTTAGGCAATTTGTGAATGAATTAGTCTTCAAAGGAGTGGTATTTATAGGTCAAGTGAAAGCCAACCAATGGCCAAGATTACACCAAGTGTTAGGCAAGTGTAGGGCCAAGATTCACCCATGTGTACCTAGCCAACTTGCACACAAAATATCTACCAAAATATCTACCACTGACATCCCCTTTTCGCCCAAGAACCGCCCACCTTGCCCACCAATGAGAGGGTGCTGGCCGCCTCTCGTTGGTCCAAAATGTTCCGCCTCTCGGAAAAATCCGCAAAAATACTAAATGACATAGCCGAAATTCCCTACGAAAGTCGTGGAAAACGCTTTCGTCAAAAACGACTCTAACCGGTGTCACAGACAAACATATTTCGCCCAAAGGTGCCACATGGGGTGACACGTGTCGCCTCGATTCGGTCCAAAATATTTCGTCTTCCAAAATATCCAAAACGCCAAAATCTCAAAATCAAAGCGCCCCACAAAACCAGAATTTCTCCGTGGCCCCACGTGACCATTTTCAAAATAAAATTCCATAATTCTCTAATATTCCAGAAGTACCAATACCAAATCTGGGAATCCAATTCCCATTAACGAACCTTTTTCCTTCACAAAAAACCGGAAACTTTTCCGTGGAAAAATCGCCTCTTTCTTCCTTTCCAATATTTCTGTCGTATTCTCGTACGTACGTCCTCGCATACATACCCCGAACTACGGGTATAACAGCCTCCCCTCTCCTCGGGTGCTAATGCAAGTACCCCTAGCCTAGTTGTCTTCGTATACTACCCCCCCTCTGGGTAGAAATACTCTCAAAAGTAGTGTTATAATGCCCAAATTACCTTAGCCGTAGACCTGGTAGTATTCTACGGTTAAACCTATACAAAAGCCAGCTTATACTATTATACTTCCCACTACAAAACCAAAACCCTAGGAAAATCTCCATAGTCCGTTTGAGTATTGTGTAGAAGTTGGTTAGAACTTCTAGGGTGGTTTAGAGCGGGTTGAGCGCACGAGTCGGAGCTAAACGATTACCAGGATCGACTTTTATACTTGGATAATTATGGGCTTATCGAGGTATTATCTTGTCCTCTATTGTAATTGGAAATTACATGATTGTTAGGCTATATAGTTGAAGTATACTATATATAGAATCGAACGTTGTTATCGGCAATGTCTTTGGACTTAAGCTCAATAATAAGAAACCTTTTCGAAAGAAGAGTATCGAATCAGATGTACATAGGATCAGACATGAGACTTGTGCATTTTTCGTGGAGTAGAATTGTACCCGTCGGGTTAGATGTATAACCCCGGTTGGCTTGGTGGCCTACCGATAAAGGAGGAGATTTACGCTGCCATGTGGGGGGAGGTGCCAATTTTCGGTAGAATGTTCTACGATGAGGTCTAAATGTTAATAAGCGCTGTGGCCTTATAGGTCAAGTACTACGTGTGGCGCGATCTACTTGGCTTAAGGAGTAGCCGACGGTTGGAAGTACTTGGAGCGTTTTGCTATTAGTCGATACTTGTCGCGAGGTATGTGAACCTCTTCCTATCTCTTCTAGCATGATATATGTGAACTATGTAGTACGGTAGACGTACATGTGCTAAGCGTATTTGATTGGTTTAACATAAAGTGTTATAACGGCTTTATGGGAAGTTGGTTATAACGACTTTATGTTGGTAAGAAAATACTTGTGGTTTTTAAAAGGTAAATCGATTTGAACTATAACTGGCTTGTTATGTGTTAATAAAGAACTTGAAATATTTCAAAAGATTTTTGAATCATTTCGAAAGAAGAAGTAATACTTGGTTTTTGAAAACTTAAGAGTTATACTAGCTTTATGGGAAGTTAGGTAATAACGGCTTAAGAATGTTTTATCGATTTGAAATCGAATGTGTATCGACAAACCATCGCTGCGTTAATAAAAGGAAATGTTTTGACAGATTAAGTATTATTAAAACCGAGAAACTTCCATCGGCATAGAAGCTAAGATGAGACAAAATGATATTTCCTAGATCATGGTCTTTGTAATAAGATTGTAATAAACAAGAATATCCTACTCACATATAAGACTTATGTTTCGCAGATAGTTTAAAAGAGAATTATATTCTTAAATGAATAAGACTATGAACTACGAAACCTTTCTAAAATAAGAAACGTGAACATTTGAAATTAGGCAAACTTGACGTTTGGATAATAATGTTGTTACTTGATTTTAAAAGATAAGTGTTTTGATTCACTTCAAAAGATAATCACTCTATTTTCATATACTACGTATTGTGTGACTTTTGTTAAAGTAACGTATCTTTTAAAAGTTAATGTATGAAGTACTTTGGGGATAGAAACCCAACATGTTGACATATAGTAGAAAGTACCTTGTGTGTATAACTTGATTGCGTTGGTTTGTGATAGCCTTGTAATACCTTCGTGATGCTTTGATAAGTAATCATATTAGGATGCTACGTGTGTTAGTATTCTGTGATGTTTGTGTAAAGCGGGTTTTCCTTGATTGTGCTTATGTTGTTTAAACGATAAACGTTATGTTGGTATTATACCACTCACCGTGTTTCCGGGTTAAGCCGCCTCCGACGCGGGTAGACTCAGCGATGCGGGACCATGATTCGAGAATACCTACGCGGTCCCGGCCTACGCGAGCTACGAGAGTTCCGTGTTAGTGCGCGCCTTTATGGTCATGCGGTCTATGCGCTACGCGATCGCGAGTCGGTGACGATTCCGGAGTAGCTACCTCGATGCGGGTTATACCTCATGCGGGCCTACGAGACCGCCTACGCGAGTGCGGAGTTCTGTGGCTAGACGCGCACATTTGATATTGCGACGAGCAACCGCCTTTGATCATGTGACGGCCAGACAGATATCATGATACATTTTATGACCTTGTTAGTACCGCGGGTGTTAGAAGTTGGCTATGCCTTCGCATTACCCCGCATCGCTTTATTTGGACACGCGTGGACCCATTGTTCATGTGTATTCCCGGTGCTTTTCTATCATTGATCGCCGCAGCGAGGAAGGTATTCCACGCATGATTGATGTTGTGGGCTTGAGCCCCATTGTTATATCGAGTGATGACTTGAGCGTGAGTCCCCGACTTGATATGATCGCTATTTATCAGGAATCGTAGTTTGGTATCATACATGTCTCCCGCTTTATATAGACTACTATGATTTCATTTACGTGA
This sequence comes from Przewalskia tangutica, assembly GCA_029844215.1. Taxonomy (NCBI): domain Eukaryota; kingdom Viridiplantae; phylum Streptophyta; class Magnoliopsida; order Solanales; family Solanaceae; genus Przewalskia; species Przewalskia tangutica. Next base: position 77,681,780 of record CM056727.1, read on the forward strand.
TTTTCGCCACATACTTGCACTCTGTTATCTTGACCTCCTGGGCCGCGTTCATGCCGCAGTAAAGGTACACCGCCGTTGATCCTCGCTCTGTGGTCACGATTCAGCGTTGAAGCTCCGTTCCTCGAGGCTTATTCGTATAGTCCCCTGTTGTTGTAGGTGCTTACATTCAGGGGTATGACGGGGCCCTGTCCCGTCGTTGTTGTCATATCATTCGTAGAGGTCTGTAGTACTGGTGTGGGCAGGGTTTGTAAAAAGGATTAAACTGTTCAGATTGAAAGAGTTGTTGTTTCTATATATATGCCGAAAGGCAAGTTTTCACAGGTTATTGTTTATACTTCCGTTATTTTATGTTATTGATTTATGTTCCGCTGATTTTCTCTGATGTATGACTCTTTGGGGTGCCCGGGTAAGGCACTACCACGCCCGGTTCGGGTTGTGACAAAAGTGGTATCAGAGCAGTTAATCCTCGGAAAGTGTCTACAGACCGTATCCAGTAGAGTCTTGATTATCGGTGTGTTGTGCACCACGCCAATAATCAGGAGGCTATAGGATATTTAGGATTGGTTTCTATTCTTCTCATTCTGAGATCGTGCCTTAGAGCTGTGTGATAGGTTGGACCCCTCTAACGTATTTCTTTCCCTTACCTTTATGCCTCCGTGTAAGGCAATCCGAGCCCAAGAGGCAAGGCGTGGCGGAGCTGCGAGTAGAGGTCAGAGGGTTACGTGGGCACGGGCCCAATTATCACCTTGGGTGGTGCTTCATTCGGGGAGTTCTGCGACGTCACTAGACGCAGCAGATTTTAGCACGGGCGCAGCAGCCTCCATCGCGCCATGATATTTGAACCTTCGCCCACGACCGAACAGAGAATATAGATTTCACGAGGCGACCGCATTAACTATGGATTTGACTACCAGAGAGTATACCGATGTACCGCGAGTCTTGATGACTATCTAAGAGAGGGTTGTGCAAGAGTAATTCTTCAGTTGGGCTTGAGCATGGCCTGTGTACGGGCTTATGCGCAGCAGGCCGAAAAACGCAGAGATCGACGGGTTAACGGCGACGAAGAGGCCGAGCAGCAAGGTCCTTTAGTAACTTTTGAGGCGAGTCGCCTCACCAGCGGATTAGATTATGCACATCCACCAGTGCAGAAAGGTCCTCCACAGGGTTCGGGACGTTCAGGTATGCAGGAGTTGGTCAGAACTCCAAGGCTTCCGGTTCGCAGTGTGACCGACGTCATCCCGGGGAATGTCGTCTTTTAGTCGTCTTGGTTGTACCTGGCGACCGCCGTGGTCTGATGTTGAGAGAGTGTCCTGGTAGGAGGACTCAGCCTTCAGGATCGGTGGGTAGTTCGTCACCTTCCTTAGCTATGCGCCCTACGGGGCAGGTTTGATTAGAACAACTAAGGGGAGTGAAGCAGTAGATATAGATATATCTTTAACCCTCTAGAGTTTTGTTTATGTGATAAGGTGAGTATACCTTAAGTGCTATGTTCTGATAGCAGTGTGTTAGTTGTGATTAGAAATCATGGTGGGTTAACCGAGTAAGATTTTGGGGGATAGAGAAGGTGTGAGCCTTAGAGTTTTATACGTAGAGACCTTAGAGGTAAGGCCATCTCGAGTATAGGTGTAGTGTTATGTTTGATCCTTATCGGAGTGCATAGTGCACGTGAGCTATGGTTGTGGGATAAGTCCCTGAGTAGCGTGATTTGAAAGAGGGTAGTCGAGCTAGAAGACCGCTAGGTTTTCGAAACGTGATTAGTGAGATTGTCCCGGATCGGGGAGCTAGTATTGCGCTGCCGGTCGGGTTGAGGCCACGCCGCGGGTCACCCGCGTAGGTTTGGTGGTGGGGTCAGTTGTGGTGGTCCCGCCTTGTGTTAGGGTGTGAGGGTGTTAGGCCCAAGTTTAGTTAACCAACAGACGAGTTCGTGGACGCGTCGACCGATGGTCGGGCCGGCGAGGTCACCGCCTTCTTACAGCAAAGGCTTTACTCGGCGGTGTTGATTTTATCGTAAAGGTTGTAAGGTCGCACGGGTGCCTACCTTCACCTTATGACGAAGTGGAGCCAGTGGTACGCTGTTTTGTTTCGGAAGTTTTACCAAGGTGGTTAAGAACTCGTGAGTCTCAGACCGCATTCGCCTGCCGGTGTGTATTTGAGAGGTAGTGGTGGGATTGTTGTCTCTGTGGAGGGTGTTTAAGCTACCATTTCGGTTTTCGAATGTCTCCTTATGAGGCCTCAGAGGGCGGAAGTGTAAGTTGCACGGTCGATTGGTTCGATATTGGCAAGATTCGATAGTTGGTTCAGCTTGTTCCAGCAGACATGGATAGGGTAAAGCTTGTCTAGAGGAGGTTCTCGCACCGTAGAAACCGCGGCGATAATCGGCGACGACGCTTAGAGTTCAGCCGACGGTCGGTCTTCTTGAAAGTACCACCCCGGATGGGGTGTGGCGAGCTTTGGAAAAACAGAGGAAACTTAGCTCGAGTTACTTTGGGCCCTTTTGAGTTCATGTGAAGAATAGGCCAGGTTGCCTATACGTTAGCATTTGCCGTCCGACTTAGGAGGCAGTACGTCCGGTCTTTCGTATTGTTATGTTCGGGAAAGTATCGGAAATCCATCCAGAGTGTTCCCAGTTAATGATGACCACGTTAGAGATAGTAACCCCGAGTTTCGGAAACTGAAGCAGTATCAAGAGTTTGGGTGTACGACAGCCGCAGTGATCGCATGCAGTCCGGTACCATTGTTGGGTCGCCTGAGAAGGTTTATGCCTCGGGCAAAGTGACAAAAGTGGTATCATGTGGTAAGAATTCGAGTGTACGAGGAGGGTACGACTCGTAAGGGAAGAAGCGAGCATGTATGGCGAGCGTAGATGTGATCATTTCTTTTGTATGGAGAAAGTGCGAAGGAATTATATTTTAGACCCTTGGATGGGAGCGTTTGTGATGTTAGAGGTGTTTCCTCGTGGACTTGGATGTAAGCATTTTGCGCGGATGTTTCTGTGGCCAGGGATGGCAGGATTGTTCTCGTAAGTATAGTAGGGAAGACTATACCGGCGCGCGTTTGTTTTGAGACTTAGAAGGAACATTCGGGACGAATGTTTCTAAGGAGGGGAGAATGTTATACCCCGTATTTTTCCCGAGTATGTACGTAAGGACGTACGTAGAAATTTGAAACTTGTGTTAGGCTTGGCCGAATTTAATTTTGTTCACAACACCCGTTTAGAGTCGTTTTTCGACGAAACGTTTTCACAGCTTTCGTAGGGAAAATTCCGGCTATGTCTTTTTTAATTTTTGCGGATTTTTCCGAGAGACGGAACGTGTTGGACCAACGAGAGGGCGCCACTTGGCACCTCCCATTGGCGGGACGTAAAGGTCGGTTTGGGACGAATTGAAGAGAGGGATTTGGTAGGATATTTTGTGTGTTAGTTGGTTAAGGACACATGGGTGGATCTTGGCCCTACACTTGCTATGCACTTGGCTAGATCTTGGCCATTGGTTGGCCTTGGCTTGTGCTATAAATACCCCTCTCCCTTTGATGAATTCTTCATCCTTTCCACAAATCTTCTAAGTGTTAAAATCCCTCCCTCTCCCTTTGTGGTTCTCGCCTAAGAGCCTTCCTCCTCCCCTTGGTGGCCTCAGGCCGAGAGCCTCCCTCTCCTGGGTGCTAGCCAGTGGTACCCCACCCTAGTTGTCTTCGTATAATACCCCTCTTGGTAGAAATACTCTCAAAAGTATTGTTATAATGCCCAAATTACCTTAGCCAGATACCTTGTAGTATTCTAAGGTTAAACCTATACAAAAGCCAGTTATACTATTATACTTCCGTCACCACAAAACCAAAACCCTAGGAAAATCTCCATAGTCCGTTGGAGTATTGTGTAGAAGTTGGTTAGAACTTCTAAGGGTGGTTTAGAGCGGTTGAGCGCTTGAGTTGAGCTAAACGATTACCAGATCGACTTTTATACTTGGATAATTATGGGCTTATCGAGGTATTATCTTGTCCTCTATTGTAATTGGAAATTACATGATTGTTAGGCTATATAGTTGAAGTATACTATATATAGAATCAACGTTGTTATCGCAATGTCTTTGGACTTAAGCTGAATAATAAGAAACCTTTTGAAAGAAGAGTATCGAATCAGTACATAGGATCAGACATGAGACTTGTGTAGCTTTTCTGTGGAGTAGAATTGTACCCGTTCGGGTTAGATGTATAACCCCCCCTGGTTGGCTTGGTGGCCGGCCTCGATAAAGGAGGAGATTTACGCTGTTGCGGGGGGGGGAGGTGCTGCCGAATTTTCGGTAGAATGTTCTACGATGAGGTCTAAATGTTAATAAGCGCCTTGTGGCCTTATAGGTTGAAGTACTACGTGTGGCGCGATCTACTTGGCTTAAGGAGTAGCCGACGGTTGGAAGTACTTGAAGCGTTTTGCTATTAGTCGATACTCGTCGCGAGGTATGTGAACCTCTTCCTATCTCTTCTAGCATGATATATGTGAACTATGTAGTACGGTAGACGCATACGTGCTAATCGTATTTGATTGGTTTAACACGTAAAGTGTTATAACGGCTTTATGGGAAGTTGGTTATAACGACTTTATGTTGGTAAGAAAATACTTGTGGTTTTAAAAGGTAATCGATTTGAACTATAAGCGCTTGTTATGTGTTAATAAAGAACTTGAAGTATTTCAAAAGATTTTTGAATCATTTGAAAGAAGAAGTAATACTTGGTTTTGAAAACTTAAGAGTTATACTAGCTTTATGGGAAGTGAGGTAATAACGGCTTAAGATTGTTTTTTTTACTGATTTCGGAAATCAGAATGTGTATCGACAAACCACTTCAGCGGTAATAAAAGGAAATGTTTTGACAGATTCAGTATGATTTAAAGCAGTAGAAACTTCCATCGGCATAGAAGCTAAGATGAGACAAAATGATATTTCCTAGATCATGGCTGCTGTAATAAGATTGTTATAAACAAGAATATCCTACTCACATATAAGACTTATGTTTCTCAGATAGTTTAAAAGAGAATTATATTCTTAAATGAATAAGACTATGAACTACGAAACCTTTCTAAAATAAGAAACGTGAACATTTGAAATTAGGCAAACTTGGACGTTTGGATAATAATGTTGTTACTTGATTTTACAAAGATAAGTGTTTTGATTCACTTCAAAAGATAATCACTCTATTTTCATATACTACGGGTATTGTGTGACTTTTGTGAAAGTAACGTATCTTTTAAAAAGTTAATGTATGAAGTACTTTGGGGATAGAAACCCGAACATGTTGACATATAGTAGAAAGTACCTTGTGTGTATAACTTGATTGCGTTGGTTTGTGATAGCCTTGTAATACCTTCGTGATGCTTTGATAAGTAATCATATTAGGATGCTACGTGTGTTAGTATTCTGTGATGTTTGTGTAAAGGGGTTTTCCCTTGATTGTGCTTATGTTGTTTAAACGATAAACTGTTATGTTGGTATTATACCACTCACCGTGTTTCCGGGGGTTAAGCTGCCTCCGACGCGGGTAGACTCAGTGATGCAGGACCATGATTCGAGAATACCTCATGCGGTCCCGGGGCCTACGCGAGCTACGAGAGTTCCGTGTTAGTGTGCGGCCTTTATGGTCATGCGATGCATGTGGCCATGCGATGCGAGTCGGGGCGACGCCGGAGTAGCTACCCTCGATGCGGTTATACCTCACGCGCCTATGAGGCGCCTATGCGAGTGCGGGAGTTCCAGGGCTAGACGCGCACATTTGATATTGCGGACGAGCGACCAGCTTTGATCATGTGACGGTCTAGACATATATCATGATACATTTTATGACCTTGTTAGTACTGTGGGTGTTAGTAGTCGGCTATGCCTTCGTACTTACCCCGTACTGTTTTATTTGGACACAGGTGGGACCTGTTGTTCATGTGTATTCCTTGGTGCTTTTCTATCATTGACTGCCGGCAGTGAGGAAGGTATTCCACGGGCATGATTGATGTTGTGGGCGTGAGACCCATTGTTATATTGGAGTGATGACTTAGGCGTGAGTCACGACTTGATATGATCGCTATTTATCAGTGAATCGTAGTTTGGTTATCATACATGTCTCCCGCTTTATATAGACTACTATGATTTCATTTACTGATTTTCGATTTCACATACTCTGCACTGTTATCTTGACTCCTTCGGCTGCGTTCATGCCGCAGTAAAGGTACACCCGATCGTTGATCCTCGCTCTTGGTCACAGTTAGCGTTGAAGCTCGCTTCCTCGGAGGCTTATTCGTATAGTCCTGTTGTTGTAGGTGCTACATTCGTGGGTATGGCGGCCCTGTCCCGTCGTTGTTGTCATATCATTCGTAGAGGTCTGTAGTACTGGTGTGGGCAGGGTTTGTAAAAAGGATTAAACTGTTCAGATTGAAAGAGTTGTTGTTTCTATATATATGCCGAAAGACAAGTTTTCACAGGTTATTGTTTATACTTCCGTTATTTTATGTTATTGATTTATGTTCCGCTGATTTTCTCTGATGTATGACTACTGGGGTGCCCGGGGTAAGGCACCAGTCACGGGCCCGGGTTCGGGTTGTGACATTTATAGGCCAACCAATGGCCAAGATTACAACAAATGGATGGTGTAGATTTGGATCCATGTGAAGAGTTAGGTCTTCCAACCAAGTGTCCACCATAACCTTGGGACATATGTCCACCACAACATTGGGACATATGTCCCCCACAACAAAGATCCAAGTGGCCTCCACTAACTCAAAAAAAACGTCCAACCTTACCTACCCCCACTACCCAAAAATATCTTTGCAAGACTTGACCATTTGACCTTGTACACTTGGCCACATTTTCGTCCAACCCATGCCAACTAAGGGTGACACATGTCGCCCTCCTATTGGTCCAAAATATTTCGTCTCCCGGAAAAATCCGTAATCGGTTAAAATATTAAAAACGTAGAATTTCCTTCACAAGGTTCGGAATCTTTTCCGTCGAAAATTCACAATTTCATCCTTAACCCCATTAGGGTTTGTACAAATGTACGTACGTCCTCACATACATACTCTGGAAATACGGGGTATAACATGTTTTGTTTAGACTGTTATGATTTCATTACAGTATTTACTGTTTCACATACTTGGTACATTTTTGGTACTGACCTCCTTCGGGGGGCTGCGTTCATGCCACAGGTTTAGGTACGCAGTTTGGTGATCTGCAGGTGTAGGACCCTGCTCAGAGTTTTTGGATAGCTCCATCTGTTCTGGAGTTTATCATTTTGGTATAGATCCTTCAGTACAGGCTTTTGTACAGTTATGGGTACGGCGGGGCCTTGTCCCGTCATATTTCAGTAAAACTCTTAGAGGTCTGTATTCATATCTGGGATTGGACTCATGTACAATGTAGTGTCTTTTGATTATGTATATTATATGGCAGCCTTGTCGGCTTTGCCCTTGCACGTATGTTGGTTTTAAAATAAATGAGGTATTATTTAAATTCCGCAGTTTACTTGTGTCAATTAGGTAGAAGGGTGCCCAGGTAGGGCACCAGTCACGGGCCCGGGGTTCGGGGTGTGACATCTTGCTACTAGTACTACTATATAGCAACATGGAGGGTCAAGATTTGCACATATGTGTGGCTTGGATGAAATTCACTTAAATATCAAGCCAAGTGGCTCTTGACCAAGTCAACAATGTCAAGCTCCAAGACTTAGCAAGACTTGCTCATCCTATTAATGGTCAAATGACCCTTTTACCCATGTCAATTTCGTCCAAGACCAACTTAAGGGGGTGACACGTGTCGCCCTCCCATTCGTAGTAATATTTCGTTTTCCGACAATAACATAATTCCGATAAATTTTTACTAGTCTTAAATCTTAACATTTGAATTCTAACGTACGTTCTTATAAACATGTCCTATAATTACGGGGTGTAACATTCTTCCCCCCTTAGAAACATTCGTCCCCGAATGTTCTTTCGGAGTCATCTTATTAATAGCGACATAGTCTCCTTTTACCACCCCGACATACCAATAATGCCACACGTGGCCACATAATAGCACTTAAACAAAATACTTCAATTAAAACTTGACAAGTAAGGGGAAAATGAATTACCTGAAGGTGTAGGGAATAAGTGAGGATACTTTCTCAACATGTCCTCCTCCGTTTCCCAAGTCATCTCCTCCCTGTTATCATTTTGCCACAAGACTTTGACGGAAGCCACATCCTTGGTCCGCAGTCGCCTGACCTGGCGATCGAGTATCGCTATGGGACTCTCCTCATACGATAACCCATCTGTCACCTGGACCTCGCTAGCTGGGAAAACTCTTGATGGATCTCCGATACACTTCCGTAACATAGAAACATGAAAGACCGGATGTACCGCATCTAAATCTGATGGCAGATCCAACTCATAGGCAACATTGCCTACTCTACGGATGATCTGGTAGGGCCCAATGTACCTTGGGCTAAGTTTCCCCTTCATGGGCGATACCTTCAAGAAGACCCAATCGTCTACCTGAAACTCCAAATGTCGACGCCGATTATCTGCATAAGACTTCTGCCGACTCTGAGCTGCTAACAGTCTCTCCTGGATAAGCTTCACCTTATCCATAACCTGCTGAACCAAGTCTGGGCCAACTAACTGAACCTCGCCCACGTCGAACCAACCAATCGGCAACCTACACTTTCGCCCATACAAAGCCTCATATGGCGCGATCTGAATGCTAGAATGGTAGCTGTTGTTATAAGCAAACTCTACAAGAGGCAAATGATCCTCCCAGCTACCCCTGAAATCAATAACACAGGCCCGCAGAATATCCTTAAGTGTCTGGATAGTACGCTCTGCCTGTCCGTCGGTCTGAGGATGAAACGCAGTACTGAGACTCACCTGTGTCTCTAACCCCTTCATGAAAGACCTCTAGAAGTTAGACGTAAACTGGGCCCCCCTGTCTGATATAATCGATATAGGAACCCCGTGCAGTCTCACGATCTCCCTGATATATAATCTGGCATAATCCTCAGCCGAATACGTAGTCCTGACTGGAAGAAAGTGGGCTGATTTCGTCCGCCTGTCAACAATAACCCAGATGGAATCATACTTCCTCTGAGTACGAGGTAACCATGTAACAAAGTCCATGTTGATCACCTCCCACTTCCATGTCGGAATATCAATAGCCTGCAATAGCCCCCGGGCTTCTGGTGCTCAACCTTGATCTGCTGATAATTAGGACACTGTGCACCTGATGATAACCAGACCGCAGGTCTATCTTGGAGAAACACCTCACACCCTGCAACTGGTCAAACAAATCATCAATCCTGGGGAGGGGGTATCTATTCTTGATGGTTACCTTATTCAGCTGCCTGTAATCAACACACATACGCAGCGTCCCATCATTCTTCTTCACAAACAAAACCGGCGCTCCCCAGGGAGAAACACTATGCCTGATAAAGTCTTTCTCCAGCAAATCTTTCAGCTGGTCCTTCAACTCCCTCAACTCAGCAGGTGTCATCCTGTACGGCGGAATAAATATAGGCCGAGTGTCTGGCAACATATCAATACAAAACTCAATCTCCCTCTCAGGAGGGATACCCGGGAGATCGTCTGGGAATACATCTGGAAACTCCCTAACCACCGGAACTGACTGAATAGCTGGCACCTCAGTCTCTGTATCGAATACCCGAACCAGATGATAGATGTACCCTTTCTGTACCATCTTCCTAGCCTTGAGGTAAGAAATAAACCTACCTCCCGGCGACGCTGTGTTGCCCTTCCACTTGATAACTAGCTCACCAGGACACTGGAACCGGACCAACCTGTCTCTACAGTCAACGTTGGCATAACAAGAAGTCAACCAGTCCATACCCATAATGACGTCAAAATCTATCATCTTCAACTCTATCAAGTCTGCTAGGGTCTGAAGACTGTAAATAAACATCGGGCAACCTTTGTACACCCGTTCAGCTAACACTGAATCACCCACTGGCGTAGCTACATCAAAAGGTTCTATCGACACCGGTTTTATCCCGATTCTACCAGCAATAAGAGGGGACACATAGGACAAGGTAGAACCTGGATCTATCAAAGCATAAACGTCACAACATGAAATCAATAATGTACCTGTGACGACGTCTGGGGAAGCCTCCTGATCCTGGCAGCTGGCTAAGGAATATATGTGTTTCTGTGGACCGCTAGAACTAGGACCCCCACCACGACCCCTTCCGCGGCCTACCGGTCCGTGGACACCCTGCCCTCCGGGGCGCATAACCACAGAAGAAGAAGATCCAAAGAATCGACCATCGGTGAACCATAACACTCCGCCTGCGGTGACAATCCAGCAAAGAACATTCTGGGACGAATGTTTCTAAGGGGGGAAGAATGTTACACCCCGTAATTACAGAATATATTTATAAGAACGTACGTAAGAATCCAAATGTTAAGATTTGAGACTAGTAAAAATTTATCGGAATTATAGAATTGTCGGAAAATGAAATATTACAACGAATGGGAGGGTGAAACGTGTCACCCCCCCTTAAGTTGGTCTTGGACGAAATTGGCATGGGTAAAAGGGTCATTTGACCATAAGTTAGATGACCAAGTCTTGCTAAGTCTTGAAGCTTGATATTATTGACTTGTCAAAGGGCCACTTGGGCTTGATCCTAGTGAAATGTATCTAAGCCACACATATGTACTAATCTTGGCCCTCCATTATGCTATATATGTATACTAGTAGCAAGACAAGCTCCACACTTAGAAAAATTTCAAGAAAATTGGATGAACATTTGAGAGAGCTCTCGGGTTCCAAAGGTTTCAAAAAGAAAAAAAATTGTTTGTTGTTCTTTAAGCTCCACAGTTTAAACCAAGGTTCATAAGGGTATTGTAAGGGTATCTCAATAGAAAGATCCCGGAAAAATATCATTTTTGTATTAGTCGCAAGGTGAAAACCTAGTTGCTTTCATAGGTTTGGTTTGGAAGATTAAAGGAAAGTTGTTTGTGATCTTCTAAGGGTCTCAAGTGGCGGATTGAAGTGTCAAGGAGAGGCTCTAAGTTTCTAGGGAGCGACTTCGGATCTTGAAGTTGGATTAAGGCTCGTTGAGGTAACAATCTTGTTCTCTTAAACTGTTATGAGATTTCATATTGTTGTAGCCTTACATTTTAACTAGCATGAAGTATATTGTGTAGAAGATTTATCTGTGATATGGATAGTTGAAGCCTAGAATCCGAAATGACATTCTAGCCATTTGAAGTTGAAATACAATTTGGTCGTTAATTAGAATCGTCGCTTGTTACCTATTGTAGCTTGTAGTAGTTATAATCGATTGCGGCTTGATATCATGTTATACTAAACAACTTGGATTGAAAAGGAATTGGATAAGAATTTGTGTTTTTATACCTCAAGTTGCCGAATTGACCTTGTAAGTTTGTACTAGTTTGGTACCAATTGTGGGGCGGAATTTTACACGTCTTGTAGGCGTGTAATCCCCTATTGTTAATTGAATTGTTGAGCCTTAAATATGGCGTGTTTGGTTATTGAATTCGGGCCTTGAAAAAGGTGGAAAAGTATGTAGAAACAAAGGAAGTGATGTCCGATTTTCCGTAGAATTTAGTGACTTTACACTTAAAATATTCTACGTTTGAAGTAAGAAGTTAATAGACGTATTATGGTCATTATAGGTTGACATACTACGTGCGGCATATTGGACTTAGCAAGTGGATTGAACCGAAGAGGTATGTGGAACTTTCCTATCTCTTGAGCATGAGTAGTTGTACCTATATAGTACGGTAGACGTACAAGATTTTGATATCCTTTACTTGTTTTAAGAATGTCCAAGTTGGTTGAGTTAAGAGATTAACTCACTTGTTTAAAAATATTAAGGATGTCTTAGTTTTCAAAGTTAAGAGACTTGAAGTATTTTTGAAAGTATGATACTTGTCTTGTTTGAAAGTATAAGCCCCTTGGATATATGGAAGAATGTAATTACCTAAAGTATAAATTTAATATAACGACTTTATGGGAAGTTGGTTATAATAGTTTTATGAAGAGTTAAAAAGAGTGGTTTACTCTAAGTAATATAAGTATGATAAATGACTTGAAATAATGAAAGGCAAATTGATTTGAAGGCATCAATTGCTTAAGGTTTTAAAAGAAAGAAGTCACTTGATTTAGAAGCCTATAAACGTATTTTCTAAAAAGGTATTTTGACTTGTCTTGAAAAGTAGATAGGACTTGATACTATGGTTATTAGTATCTTGGAAGTTTTATATAAAAAAGGGTAATTTTAAAAGGGTAGAAGTACGTAGTACTTTGGGTTAAATTCCCGGATTTTTAAAATGACATGTTAGTGCCTTAAGTAAACTAAAATGAGAGGGTATATTAATAATGTTAATAAGAAGTTAGGGGATTTCTTAACTTGCTTATGTTATGATAAGCCGGTAGTGCTTATGTTATGTATGATAGCCGGTTGTGCTAGTTCATGTTATTCTTACGGGGGAAAGCCCCGGGTTACTACTAATTCCATGGATTTGCTACCCATGATGCGAGTGCGGCGTTTGTACTCATTGCGGGCCCACCGGGCCCAAGCGGGTGAAATAGTCCTGTGCGGGTGAAATAGTCCCATGCGGAGCGCATCGCTCCATTGCGGGTCCGTAGGACCTATGCGGGTGAAATAGTCTCAGGAGTAGGATTGTCTAATGATACTACGGGCGGGTGACCCTACTTTGATCATGAGCCTCCTATTTTTATGCAGTAAAGTATATACTTGGTTACTCTCATTGTTAGTAAGGCACAATGTATTGTAATTTGATTATCATACATGTCTCCAGCTTTATTTTAGACTTATGATGTATTTACAGTATTTTCCAGTTTTACATACTTGGTACATATTGTGTACTGACCCCCTTTTCTCGGGGGCTGCGTTCATGCCGCAGGTAGGGGTAAGCAGGTGGTGGATCCTCATTCTTAGGATCACTGATCAGGTGTCAGAAGCTCCATTTCTCCGGAGGCTTGTCTTTTGGTACGGTTTCCCTGATGTTGTAGATTTTATGTATATTCAGGGGTATGGCGGGGCCCTGTCCCGCCACAGTTGTTATTCTTACAGGTATGTAGTCATATTTGTGGATTGGGTTTTAAAGAACAGAATTGTACTGACGTATTTTGGTTTATATACATTTTACGGATGGTGGCCTTATCGGTTAGCCTGTTGATGTTTATTTCCTAAGTTTTGATATGTGTTATGTATGTTCCGCTGCTATTCTCTGATGTATACCTGAACGGGGTGCCCAGGTAGGGCACCAGTCGCGGCCCCGGGGTCGGGTCGTGACACTTGTTTTAAGAATGTCCAAGTTGGTTGAGTTAGGGAATTAACTCACTTGTTTTAAAGATTAAGGATATCTTAGTTTCTAAAGATAAGGGACTTGAAGTATTTTTGAAAGTATATGATACTTGGTTTTTGGAAAGTTTAAGTCTCTTGGTTATAAAGAAGAATGTAAGTATCTAAAGTATAAAGTTAGTATAACGGCTTTATGGAAAGTTGGTTATAATAGCTTTATGGAAAGTTAAAAGAATGGTTTACTCTAGCAATATAAATTAAGATAAAATGACTTGAAAGGAAGAAAGGCAAATAGATTTGAAGGCATCAATTGCTTAAAGTTTTAAAGTAAAAAGTCACTTGGTTTAGAAGTATTTAAATATAGTTCTAAAAGATATTGTGACTTGTTTTGAAAAGTAGATATGACTTGATACTATAATTATTAGTATCTTGGAAGTTTTATACGAAAAAGAGTCATTTTAAAAGAATAGAAGTACGTAGTACTTTGGGTTAAATTCCCGGATTTTATAATGACATGTTAGTGTCTTAAGTAAACTAAAATGAGAGTGTATATGAACAAAGTTAATAAGAAGTTAGGGGATTTCTTAACTTGCTTATGTTGTGTATGATAAGACGGTAGTGCTTATGTTATGTATGATAAGCCGGTAGTGCTTATGTTACGTATGATAGCCGGTTGTGCTAGGTTATGTTATTCTTACGGGGTAGACCCACGGGTTATTACTTATTCCATGGATTTGATACCCATGATACGAGTGCGGCGTTTGTACTCATTGCGGGCCCACCAGGCCCATGCGGGTAAAATAGTCCTATGCGAGTAAAATAGTCCCATGCGAGGCGGATGAACTCATTGCGGGTCCACAGGACCTATTCGGGTGAAATAGTCCCAGCGTATATTGTGTCATATCTTGTGGATTGAGTTGTAAAGAAACAAATGTGTAACTGTTGTTTTTGGGTTATGTATATTTTTTTGGAAGGTGGCCTTATCGGCTAGCCTGTTGATTCTCTGTCTAGTACTTATGAGTTTATGTATGTTCCGCTGCTATTCTCTGATGTATAATTGTGAGGAGTGCCCAGGTAGGGCACCAGTCGCGGGCCCGGGTAGTACTTGTTTTTTTTTTTTTCCAGGTAAATGCAAATATTATTACTAATAACGGAAATAAGGATGGCTACAATCAGTCATTGAGGGTTCTCAATCCTCAACGTTATGCAAACAAGAAATGGGGGAGGGGAGCAGTGGTCACTCAAAGGTGCCATTACAAGAGGGGATGAGATCATAATAGATTTAAGTCCTTTTGGTTCTAGACAAGGACTTGTGAAGATTCCTGCCTAAGTTTCCTATGTTGAATTAAAACTCCTTGCACGTTTAGTACGTGCATTAGATGCATTTGTTGGGGAATTCAAGAGTAGTGCACTATTGGAAAAAGTTGCCATAAATGGCTCAAGCCTTTTGGCAATAAATGCTCCATTGGCCGAGATCAAATGAGAGTTCTTAGGCGATTTGGAAAGGAGTGACCCTTCAATTTCCACATAAGTTGATCTTCCAAGACTTGGTTGAAGAGAAGTCCCTTCGAATTCCGTAGCCATCAACTTTCCAAGTCTCTTTTGACGAGTTGCCCCTATGTTTTCCGCAACAATTGAATTCGTTAGGATAGGTGACTCTTCGGTTCTCACCCTTATCAATTTTCGAGGCCCCATTGAATGAGATGTTTCCTTGGTTCTTTCAGCCATTAAATGCCCCAAATTACCAAGTCTCGTTTGTAGGGTAGGTTGTTCGACTTCCACACGTTTTGAACTACCAAGAACCATGGGAAATGAACCAACATCGGGCTCTACAATCTTTAACCGATGACTCTTAGGCTGCAGCCATGACCCACGACCCGGGTAGTACTTGTGAAACAGTTACACTTTTGTTTCTTTACAACCCAATCCACAAGATATGACACAAGATACGCTGGGACTATTTCACCCGTATAGGTCCTGTGGACCCGCAATGAGGTCATCCGCCTCGCATGGGACTATATCACCCGTATAGGACTATTTCACCCGCATGGGCCCGATAGGCCCGTAATGAGTACAAACGCCGCACTCGCATCATGGGTAGCAAATCCATGGAATAAGTAGTAACCCGGGGGTTTACCCCGCAAGAATAACATAACTTAGCACAACCGGCTATCATACGTAACATAAGCACTACCGGCTTATCATACATAACATAAGCACCACCGGCTTATCATACATAACATAAACAAGTTAAGAAATCCCTAACTTTTTATCAGCCTTGTTCATATACACTCTCATTTTAGTTTACTTAAGGCGCTAACATGTCATTATAAAATCCGGGAATTTAACCCAAAGTACTACGTACTTCGATTCTCTTAAAATGACTCTTTTTCATATAAAACTCCAAGATACTAATAACCGTAGTATCAAGTCATATCTATTTTTCAAGACAAGTCACAATACCTTTTAGAAATACATTTATAGGCTTCTAAATCAAGTGACATTTTTCTTTAAAACCTTAAGCAATTGATGCCTTCAAATCAATTTGTCTTTCTTCATTTCAAGTCATTTATCATTATTTACATTACTAGAGTAAACCACTCTTTCATCTTTCCATAAAGTTATTATAATCAACTTCCCATAAAGTCGTTATACTAACTTTATACATTAGGCAATTACATTCTTCTTTATATCCAAGAGACTTATACTTTCAAAACAAAACAAGTATCATATACTTTCAAACTACTTCAAGTCTCTTAACTTTTAGAAACTAAGATATCCTTAATCTTTTTAAACAAGTGAGTTAATTCCCTAACTCAACCAACTTGGACATTCTTAAGACAAGTCAAGGATATCAAATGAAACTAGATTCGTCAAAATCTCGTACGTCTACCGTACTATATATTTACAACTACTCATGCTCAAGAGATAAGAAAGTTCTATATACCTCTTCGGTTCAATCCACTTGCTAAGTCCATTATGACGTACGTAGTATGTCAACCTATAATGACCATAATACGTCTATTAACTTTTAACTTCAAACGTAGAATATTCTAAGTGCAAAGTCACTAAATTCTACGAAAAATCGGACAACACTTCCTTTGTTTCTACATACTTTTCCACCTTTTTCAAGGCCCGAATTCAATAATCAAACACGCCACATTTAAGGCTCAACAATGTAGTTAACAATAGGGGATTACACTCCTAACAAGACGTGTAAAATTCCGCCCCACAATTGATATCAAACTAGTCCAAAAGACAATGTCATTTTCGGCAATTTGAGGTACAACAACACAAAGTCTTTTCCAATTCCTTTTCAATCCAAGTTGTTTAGTATAACATGTTATCAAGCCGCAATCGATTATAACAACTACAATCTTCAAGTAGATAACATGCGACGATTCTAATTATCGACCAAATTGTATTTCAATTTCAAATGGCTAGCAATGTCATTTCGGATTTAGGCTTTAAATATCCATAACACTTATCAATATTCAATACATATACTTCATGCTAGTTAAAATGTAAGGCTACAACAATATGTAATCTTATAACACTTAAGAGAACAAGATTGTTACCTTGACGAGCCTTAATCCAACTTCAAGATCCGAAGTCGTTCCCTAGCAACTTAGAGCCTCTCCTTGACACTCCAATCCTCCACTTGAAGCCCTTAGAAGATCACAAACAACTTTCCTTCAATTTCCAATCCAAACCTAGGAAAGTGACTTAGGTTTTCACCTTGCGACTAACGCAAAAACGACACTTTTCCGGGATCTTTCTATTGAGATACTCTTACAATACCCTTAGGAACCTTGGTTTAAAGTATGGAGATTATTGAATAACAAACGAAATTTTTTCTTGTTCTTTGGAACCCTAACCCGAGAGCAACATTGTTGTCTTCAAAGTTTTCTTCAAATTTTTCTAAGTGTAGAAGCCTTGTCTTGCTACTAATATGTTTAAATAACACAATAGAGGGTCAAGATTAGCACATATGGGTGGCTTGGATGCATTCCACTAAAAGATCAAGTCAAGTGGCCCTTGGACTTAGTCAACATTATCAAGATCTTAGCCTAACAAGACTTGCTCATCTTTATCTTGGTCAAATGACCATAAAACACATGTTCTATTCAATGCAATATTTCGTTTCCCGACATTTCCATAATTCCGATAAATTTTTACTAGTCTCAAATCTTAACATTTTTGAGTTCTTACGTACTTTCTTATAAACATGTCCTGAAATTACGGGGTGTAACAAGATGTATATCAACTTCCGCTTCGACATGGTCCTAAAAGCACTAGAATTGCTGAGAATATGTTCGACTTAGATGACAAATATCATAGAGAAGTTACTAACTCCCTAGGTCATTTACCCTCTCTCATGACTATGACGTGTTGTAAAGCACTCATTGAGGTCTTAACCGAATATTGAGATAATTGTAGGATGGTGTTTAGGTTCGGGCTCTTAAGGATGACCCCGACATTAGAGGAAATTCGAGATTGCATACACAATTATGGAACCTGTCTAAGGAGAAGAAAGAAACCAGATCCCAACCTCCTAGCTCCAAATAAACCCACTCCAACTGAAATCATGTAAATGTTATCCCTAACCCAAGCCTCTTGGATTTTTGGAGAAACAGTAGCCTTCCGGGATTTATACCAACATTTCGTGAAAAAGAGGGATTTATAAGTCATTCTCTAGAATTCCACACTTTCAAAGAATAGGATGTTACCCGGCCTTTAGTCTTTGCCATTTGTCTGTTGGGTACCATAATGTTCTCCCAAAATGTTCATCTTGCCATAAATACCCGAGTCATCTCAGTAGTCCATGCCATCTTCTACGGCATAACCAACAATGGAAAACCCAAATATTTCGATATAGTCCCAGTCATCCTTGTTGATATATATTGAGCCTTGGGTAGATGTAGAAACCACCTTAGATAATTTTAGGGTACAACCTGTTGCTACAATGGTGGATCCTGAAACATCTCTGAAAGTCTGTAGGACCTCTAGTCTTGCCTAGTTATAATAGAAAAGATGGCTTCAAAAACCATTTACAAGATTTTACTGACCGAACCAAGAGAGAGTGGTCCTTTTTCTTAGCGAGTTTCAAAGAAGAGAATACACAGTGGAGATCCGCAGACTTCATCTCAATATGAGTTTTAGTTCGGGACAGAAAGTCATAGTGCACGTGAGATATATTTGTGGGATAAGTCCCTGAGTAGTAGGAAATGAAAGAGGGTAGTTGAGCTAAGAAGACCGCTAGGTTTTCGTAACGTGATTAGTGAGATTGTTCCGGATCGGGGAGCTAGTGTTTTGCGCGTTGCCGGGTCGGGTTGAGGCCATGTTGCGGGTCGACCCGCGGCCTGTTTGGTGATGGGGTCAGTTTGTGGTGGTCCCGCTTTGTGTTAGGATCACGAGGGTGTTAGGCCCAGGTTTAGTTAACCATTGTACGAGTTCGTGGATGTGTTCGACCAGTAGTCGGGCCGATGAGGTCAGACCGTCTTATCTTTTAATCAAACCGTGTTCTCGGTAGTAAGTTGCGAGATGATTATTTCAGGAAGGTTGTAAGGCTGCACGAGGTGCCTACCTTCACCTTATGGCAGACAGTGGAGCCCGTTACTACTGCTTTTCTTTTCTGGAAGTTTTACCAGGCAAGGTTAGGAACTCAGGTGAGTCTCAGTGTCGCATTCACCCTCGGGCCAGTGTTTGGATTTCAGGGGTAGCTGTAAGGACTATTCGCCTCTTGTTGAGTATGTATTATTATAGCTACTGTTTCAGTATTCGGATGTCGCCGTATGAAGCCTTGTAGGGGCGGAAGTGTAAGTTGCCGGTCGATTGGTTCGATGTTGGCAAGGTACAGATAGTTGGTTCATACTTGTTCAGCAGGGCGTGGATAGGGTGAAGCTTATCCAGAAGAGGTTATTGGCAGCTCAGAGTCAGCGGGAAGCAGTACCAGAAACATGGTAAGTTATGAGAAAGAGTTCGAGTGTACGAGAAGGGTACGACGCGTAAGGGAAAGAGCGAGCATGTATTGCGAGCAGAGATGTGATCATTTCTTTGTAAGGGAGAAGGTGCGAAGGGAGTATATTTTAGGCCTCGGGTAAAGGCTTTTGTGATGTTAGAGGTGTTTCCTCGTAGACTTGGATGTAAGTATTTGCGCAAGTGTTTCTGTGGCCAGGTGTGGCAGGATTGTTCTCGTAAGTATAGTAGTGAAGACTACACTGGCGCATGTTTGTTTTGAGACTTAGAAGGAACATTCGGGACGAATGTTTCTAAGGAGGGGAGAATGTTATACCCCGTATTTCCCGAGTATGTACGTGAGGACGTACGTAGAAAAGTTTGAACTTTAAAGTTGGCTTGGACGATTTATTTTGTGCACAACACCCGGTTAGAGTCGTTTTTCGACAAAACGTTTTACACAACTCGCGTAAGGTAAATTACGGCTATGTCATTTCTAATTTTTGCGGATTTTTCCGAGAGACGAAACATTTTGGACCAACGAGAGGGCGACACTTGTCACCCTCTCTGTCACGACCCGAACCCGGGCCCGTGACTGGTGCCTTACCCCGGGCACCCTAGTGATACAACATCAGAGAAAATCAGCGGAAATAAAAACATGAACATGAATTAAGAGACAAAATAAATAAACAGGCCAACCAAAGCGATTGCCTTCATCATATATACATAAATACCCAACGATTATCCTTTTTACAAACCACGCCCACAACATGTTCTGCACCTCTAAGATTTATACAACAACTATGACGGGACAGGGCCCCGCCATACCTCTGAATGTACAAGGACCTACAGACTCAGGGTAACATACCAAAGATAAGCCTCCGAAGGAACGGAGCTTCCCAATACGCTGAAAGGTGATCCTAAAAAGGGATCGACACCGATGTACCTCTACTGCGGCATGAACGCAGCCCCGAAGGAGGTCAACAGTACCAAGTATGTGAAATCAGAAAATCAGTAAATGAAATCATAGCAGTCTATATAAAGCAGGAGACATGTATGATAACCAAACTACAGTACACAACATATAAATAGTCATATCAAGTCAGGGAACCACGCCCAAATCATCACTCGTGCGTGGAGTTCCTTCCTCACCGCGGCAGCCTATGATATGATAATAATACAAAGAATCCAAAAAGGAGCATACCCGCGCTACACATCGTGTCGGTATGTCCAAAGAAACACTAAGACAACATTCCAAATGGAAGCATACCCGCGCGCTACGCGTCGTGTCGATGTCCAAAGGGAAACAATAAGACAGATTCCAAATAGAAGTATACCCGCGCTACGCATCGTGGTCGATATGTCCAAAAGGAAACAACAAGCGACAATCAAGCGAAGCATACGTGCGCTACGATCGTGTCGGTATGTCCAAAGCGATTATCAAAAGTAACACTATCAGCGAGAACGCACTGTGGAATTTCTCCGTCATCGCGCAAGACGTCCAAGTAAGTTCTCAACAAGTCAACCGACCCTCCATCGAGAGACGCGGTAGTATAGAAACACAATTTTTGCACAACAAAGGCTATCACAACAAGCATAGGCAAGTTTCACAACAACAAGCATAGGCAAGTTTCACATCAACAAGCATAGGCAAGTTTCACAACAACTCAAAGTACTTTCATTTTATGCCAAAGTCCGGGTTTTAACCCTAAAGTGCTACGTACGTTAATTTCCTTTTTAAGAGATCTGTTCCTTTTATAAAAGTCACCCGTTACCCGTAGTATAAAAAATAGAGTGACTTACATCTTTTAAGTAAACCAATACAACTTCCATACTTTTCCCTTTTTAAAACCAAAATTAAGGCAATGCCATGTGTTATACCCCGTAGTTGCAGGGTATGTATGTGAGGACGTACGTACGAGAGTACGGCAGAAATTTTGAAAAGAAAGAAAGATGTGAGTTTTCGACGGAAAAGTTTCCGGTTATTTGTGAAGAAAAAGGTTCGTTAATGGGAATTGGATTCCCAGATTTGGTATTTGGACTTCATAGATTATATTAGAATTTTGAGATTTTATTTTCGGAAATGGTCACGTGGGGCCCACGGGAGAAATTCTGATTTTGTAGGGCCCACTTTGTTTTGAGATTTTGGCCATTGTGGATATTTTTGGAAGACGCGTTTTTGAGGGCCAATAGGAGGGTGACACGTGTCACCCCGCCAGTGGCTTGGACGAATGGCATTTGTGCACAACACCCGGTTAGAGTCGTCTTTTGACGAAACGTTTTACATAACTTGCGAAGGGAAAATTCCGGCTATGTCGTTTTGTTTTTTTGCGGATTTTTCCGAGAGACGAAACATTCTGGACCAATGGGAGGGTGACATGTGTCACCCTCACAATGGAAGCAAGTGGGCGCACTGGCCGATTGGCGGGCAAGTGGTGGTAGATATTTGTGTAGATATTTGTGAGGGTTTTAGGAGTAGGGTCTAGGTGCACTTGGCTTGATCTTGCCTTACACTTGCCTTGCACATGGCTTGATCTTGGCCATTGGTTGGCTTTTGGTTTTGCTATAAATACCCTCGCTCAAGACTTCATTCATCCAAATATCTTCCAAGTCTTGCTATCCTTCCCCTCTCCTCTTGTTTGACTCTCATCCAAGAGCCCCCTCCCTAGTAAAGGCCCTGGCCGAGAAACACCTCCCTTTGAGGTGCTAGCCATGGGTACCCCTTGCCTAGTTGGTTTCGTATAATACCCCTTTTTGTGGTATAGAAATACTCTCCTAGTATTGTTATAATGCCCAAAATACCTTAGCCTTTACCTAGTAGTATTTCAAAAGTTACCTCTATACGTAGAGCCCGGAAATACTACCTTTTGTCCTTTTAGTCTCAAACCGAAACCCTAAGGAAATCTTCATAGTTGGTTGAAGTATTTGAGTAGAAGTTGGTTAGAACTTCTAAGGGTTGTTTGGAGTGGTTTGGAGCGCACGGAGTGGAGCTAAACCTTGCTCAAGATCGACATTATAACTTGGATAATTATGGGCTTATCGAGGTAA
Organism: Przewalskia tangutica; assembly: GCA_029844215.1. Taxonomy (NCBI): domain Eukaryota; kingdom Viridiplantae; phylum Streptophyta; class Magnoliopsida; order Solanales; family Solanaceae; genus Przewalskia; species Przewalskia tangutica. The sequence goes on from CM056727.1 coordinate 77,704,100, forward strand.
TTATCTTGTCCCTCTATTGTAATTGGAAATTACATGTTTGTTAGAATATATAGTTGAAGTATACTATATATGGAACTATACTTAGTATTCGCAATGTCTTTTGACTTAAGCTGAAGAATAAAGAATCGAATCGAATCAGTATTTACATAGGATCAGTGCGGTAGACTTGTGTAGTATTCTCGAGTAGAATTGTACACGTCAGGTTAGGCGTGTAAACCCCACGGTTGGCTTGGTAGCCTACTCGTTAGAGGAGGAGATTTCTGTCATGGGGAGGTGCTGCCGAATTTTCTGTAGAAAGATAGAAACTTGTGTTTTGGGGGTTAATAGACGTTTGTGACCTTTATAGGTGAAAGTACTAAGAGTAGCGTATTCTACTCGAGGAGTGGAAAGGGCTAGCAAGGTTGTAGTACTTGGAGCATTTTGCTTATTGTCGATAAATCGTCGCGAGGTATGTGAACCTCTTCCTATCTTTTCTAGCATGATTGTTGTGAACTATGTAGTACGGTAGACGTACATGTGCTAAGTGATTTGGTTGGTTTAAAACATATGGTGTTATAATAGCTTTATTGGAAGTTAGTTATAACGACCTTATGTAGGTGAAAATGGTTTACTGATGTTAGAAGTTAAGAGACTTGATCTTATAAGATAAGAGACTTAACTTATTTGTTTTAATGTGGATGTTTGTGTGAAACCTCATTCGTGAGTAATGAGTACTTGGTTTTTAAAGGGATAATGTTTTACTGATTTCGGAAACCAGAAGGTGTATCGACAGACCACTGCAGCGTTAATAAAGGAAAATGTATTGAATAATGATGTGTTGTATTAAAACCAGTAGAAACCTCCATCTGCATAGAAGCTAAGATGAGACAAAATGATATTACATTTTCTAGATCATGGTTGCTGTAATAAGATCGTTATAAACAAGAATAAACTACTCACATATATGACATATGTTACTCAATTGTTTTAAAAGAGATTAAGACTATGAGTTATGAAACCTTTCTAAAATAAGTGACTTGAGCATTTGAAAATGAGAAGCTTGAGTAATTGAAACTAGGCAACCGGAACTTAGGAAAAGAATGTTGTTACTTGATTTTGAAAAGGAATGTGGGTTGGTCATTCTAATACTACGGGTATAGGGTGACTTTTATAAAAGTAATGGATCTCTTTTAAAAGAACTTAACGTATGTAGTACTTTGGGGTTAAAACCCGACTTTGGCATAAAATGAAAGTACTTTGAGTTGTGTGAAACTTGCCTATGCTTGTTGTTGTGAAACTTGCCTATGCTTGTTGTTGTGAAACTTGCCTATGCTTGTGATGATAGCCTTTGTTGTGCAAGTGTGGTATTTCCGTGTTACCGCGTCTCTCGATAGAGGGCCGGTCGACTTGTTGAGAACTTACTTGGGCGTCTTTGGCGGTGATGGAGAATTCCACGGTATGTTTCCATTTTGATTCTCGTCTTGTTGATGTCACATGGACATGTCTACACCGACGCAGATTCGGCGCACGCGGCCACGCGTCGGGTTGATTACCCGATATATTGTTATTGTGGTTACATGGACATGTCTACACCGAGGTAGAATTCCGGGGCATGTGGCTACGCGGCGGGTTGATCACCCAGTATATTATTGTTGATGTCACATGGACGTGTCTACACCGAGGTAGAATTCCGGGGGCATGTGGCCATGGGGCATTGGTATTATTGTTGCATCATGGACATGTCTACACCGATGCAGAATTTCGGGGGCATGAGGCCATGATGCAAACATGATTGATGTTGTGGGCGTGAGACCCATAGTTATATTTGAGTGATGACTTGAGGGCGTGAGTCACCGATCGACATGATCGCTTTTATGTTGTGAATCGTAGTTTGGTTATCATACATGTCTCCCGCTTTATATAGACTAGTATGATTTCATTCTGATTTTTACTGATTTCACATACTTGGTACTGTTATCGACCTCGCCGGGCTGCGTTCATGCCGCAGTAGAGGTACATCGGTCGTGGATCCTCGCTCTTAGGATCTCGCCAGCGTTTTGGGAAGCTCCGTTTCTCGAGGCTTATCTTTTGTATGTGTTCCACGAGTTGTAGGTTCTTGTACATCTGTGGTATGGCGGCCCCGCCCCGTCATAGTTGTTGTAAATCTTAAGGTCTGTAGTAATCACAAGTGTGGTTGTAAAAAGGATTAAACTGTTCGTTTTGAAAGAGTTGTATTTATTTATGTTATTGGAAGGTAACCGTTGGGTTGGCCTGTTTTATGTTCATATATCTTGTTTCTTGTGTAAAGTTTTATTTCCGCTGGTTTTCTCTGATGATTGTATCACTAGGGTGCCCGGGATAAGGCACCAGTAACGGGCCCCGGAACGGGTCGTTACACCATGCCTTCTTTGTTGGACCAAAATATTTCTCTTTTTAAAGTCAATTTACCACATTAAAACCAATGATAAAAATCCTTCTTTTGTTCTCATAAAGTCGTTATAACTAACTTCCCATATAGCTGTTATAACACTTTATGTTTTAAACCAATTTAAGACAAAACAAAGCCTTTCTTTTCCCTAGAGTTCCAGTTTGCCTAATTTCAATTACTCAAGTCTCTTTACTTTAGAAAAATTTCATAGTTCGATGTCTTAATTTCCTTTAAACCAATTGAGTAACATATGCCATAGGCGAGTAGGTTATTCTTGTTCATAAATCTTATTTAAGCAGCCATGATCTAGGAAATGTAATATCATTTTGTCTCATCTTAGCTTCTATACAGATGGAGGTTTCTACTGGTTTTAATAATACTTCTTTATTCAATACATTTCCTTTATTAACGCTGCAGTGGTTTGTCGATACTCATTCTGATTTCCGAAATCAGTAAAACATTATTCCCTTTTAAAACCAAGTACTCATTACTCACGAATGAGGTTTCACACAAACATCCATATTAAGTCAAGTCTCTTATCTTTTAAGAATAAGTCTCTTAACTTCTAAACCATTAAACCATTTTTTTATCTCTCTTAAGACGTTACACCTAACTTCTCATAAAGCTGGTATAACGCTTATGTTTTCAAACCAAGTATACACTTCTTTCAAAAAGGTTTCTTAATCTATTAGAATACTTCAAGGTTCTTTTACAGCAAGTCGGTTATAAGTCAAATCAGTTATCTTTTAAAAACCACAAAGCATTTCTCATTTACATAGAGCTGTTATAACCAACTTCCCATAAAGCCGTTATAACACTTTATGTTTAAAGACAATCAAATACATTTAACACATGTACGTCTACCGTACTACATAGTTATACACACATCATGCTAGAACAGATAGGAAGAGGTTCACATACCTCGCGACGATTATCGACTAATAGCAAAACGCTCCAAGTTCCTCAAACCGTCGGCTACACTTTAAGCCAAGCAGATCACTCCACACGTAGTACTTCAACCTATAGAGGCCAAAAGGCGCCTATTAACATCTTTAGATCCCGACGTAGAATATTCTACAGAAAATTCGGCAGCACCTCCCCCCCCGCAACAGCGTAAATCTCCTCCTCTATCGAGGCCGGCTACCAAGCCAACCAGGGGGGGGTTAACACGTCTAACCGGACGTGTACAATTCTACTACACAGTAATGCTACACAAGTCTACTGTAATACAGTCCTATGTAATTACAGTTCAGTTCTCTTCTTTAAATTCAGGCTTAAGTCGCAAGACATTGCCGTAAGTATAATTCAGGCTTAAGTCAAAAGACATTGCCGCACAACTATGTTCAGTTCTATATATAGTATACTTAACTATATACTCCTACAACATGTAATTTCCAATTACAACAGGAGGTCAAGAGTGTTTACCTCGATAAGCCCAAAATTATCCGAGTTTAAATGTCGATCCTGAGCAAGGTTTAGCTCCTACAGGCGCCTAACCCGCTCCAAACAACCCTTAGAAGTTCTAACCAACTTCTACCTAAATACTTCAACTAACAATGAAGATTTCCTTAGGGTTTCGTTTAGAGGCTAAGAGGAAGTATAATGGTATTTTCTGGGCTTTTGTATAAGTGTAACCTTGGGAATACTACAAGGTATTTGGGCCAAGGTATTTGGGTATTACAACAATACTAGGAGTATTTCTATACCACAAAAATGGGGTATTATACGAAAACAACTAGGCTAGGGGTAGGCTCTCGCCACAAGGCCCAAAAAGGGGAGGACTTGGCCGAATGCTACACTTAAGGGAGGGATTTTGAGACTTGGAGAATGATTTTGGATGAAGAAGTTCATCAACTAAGGGGGTATTTATAGGTCAAGCAATGGCCAACCAATGGCCAAGATGAAGACAAGTGTTAGGCAAGTGTAGGGCTAGGATTTGGACAAGTGTTTGTGGGTCCCACTTTCTCATCTACTACACAAAATATCTAGCCAAACATTGACCAAATGTTTAAGGCATTTTCCATGGCAAAAGCGTGCAACAACTCCTCCAAAACCGTCCACTTTGTGCCACCTAAGGGTGACACGTGTCGCCCTACTATTGGTCAAAAATATTTTATCTCTCGTAAAAATCCGCAAAAATTATAAATGACATAGCCGGAATTTTTCCTACGAAAGCTGTGTAAACGTTTCGTCAAAAAACGACTCTTTTTGGCACTTGTGTACAAATTTCGAAACTATGCTTACTTTAAGGCTCAAATTATAATACGTGCGCCTCACGCACATACTGCGGAAATACGGTATAACATTCTCCCTCCTTAGAAACATTCGTCCGAATGTTCCTTCTAAGCCTCAAACAAACATGCGCCAAAGATAGTCTTCACTACTATACTTACGAGAACAATCACGCCACACCGCCACGTAAAACACCCGCGCAAATACTTACATCCAAGTCCACGAGGAAACACCTCTAACATCACAAACTTTTGTCACTTTGCCGCGAGGTTCTAGTGTCACTCCGGCGACCCAACCAATGGTACCGATCGCGTCGATCCCTGAGGTCTAAAATATACATCCTTCGCACCTTCTCCCTTCACAAGAAATGATCAAATCTATGCTCGCAATACATGCTCGCCTCTACCCTTACTCGTCGTACTCTTCTCGAACACTTGAACCCTTCTAGTATACGTACCACACTTCAGTCATCGCTACAGTTCTCCAAACCTTGGAGTCACCACGTCCAACTTGGTTATCTTACTAGCCTCAATCTTCCTTAAGGCCATTCCCGGCCTTCACGATCTGCTTCTGGTCGAACACACCCACGAACTCATACGATGGTCAACTAAACTTGGGCCTAGCACCCTCGTGACCCTACCACCTGGCGGGACCACCCAGAGCTGACCCCACCTTGAAACAGGCCGCGGGTTGGCCCGCAACATGGCCCCAACCAGACCTACTTAATGCGTCAAGTTCTTGTTTCCTGATCCGGAACAATCTTACCTCTACAGGTCATGAAAGCTACCACTTCCATTTCACACTACCCAGGGACTTATCACACAACACATTCTAGGCATAAAATGCACTCCGACAAGGATCACTTGCAAAAACTTGTACTCAAGACGGCCTTACATCTAAGGTCTCAACTGTAATATTCTAAGGTTCATCATTTTCTCACCCCCAGGCTTACCCTTTTTCACTAAGCATGTTTCTAAGTCACATTTTTTTGCACCAAGCTATCCGAACATAACACTTAACACATTATCATAACATACAAAACTCTAGATGGTTAAGGATATACCTGAAAAATAGGCGGTTCAAAGGACCGCTAAAACTGGGAACTTCCACCGCGACCTCTACCGTGGCCCGCCTGTGCATGAACATCCTGCCTGGCTATGGAAGGTGAAGAACCCGCAATCGACCGTAGTCTGTGCTATCCTACCGCTACCACAGTCGGACAGTTTCTCCCAAAATGGCCTGCCGCATGCAAAACAAACTCCGGACTAGCACGACACTCCCACTGTGGAGTCTACCACGCGTCCGCAACGAGGTAGGGTGGCTTCACCGTTAACACCCCGCTTCTCCCGAAAATCTGAACCTCGAGCCACGACCGCTCACGAAAACTCTGGACGCTCTGAAGATTGTAGAGGACCACTCTGTACTGGCGGAGGCGCATAACTAGTCTGCTGCTGAGGCGGTCTGCCTCGAAAATCACCAAAGGACCCTGCAGTTCTGGCCCTCTTCTGCTGACTTTGGTCATTCCGTCGATTTCTCCGCTCCTCACCTCCAAGTGCATAAGCTCGCATGCGGCAATGTCCATGCCCTACAAGAGCTACACGAACAACTCTCGCTAGGTAATCATCGAGCCTCAGTAACATATCGGTGGACTCGATCCTCCATACTAGCTACTAATGCGGGACGCGTCTGGGCCAATGAGTCGAACTCCACATTGTACTCCCGCACCGTACGCCCGTTCTGCCGCAACACCAAAAATCTGTCGGCCCGAGCCCTCCTCATCTGTGGCGGCAAGAAGTGTGCAAGAAATGCCTTTGAGAACTCGTCCCAGAAAGCCGGAAGTGCATTCTCTCCCCGGGACAGCTCCCACGAATCAAACCAATCGACTGCGGTATCACGCAGCCGATGCGAACCTAGGACCACTGACTCGGTCTCGAAGCCTTGATCACTCATGATCCGGCAGAATCGTCGGATGAACTCCTGCGGATCATCCTCAGGCCTAGACCCGTAGAACTCTGGCGGGCTACATCTCAGGAAGTCCTGTAGCCTCAAACTATCCGATCTAGGGTGAACCATCGGTGCTCGAATGGCGTCGGCCCACTATCCTCATATCGGCCACGACCACGGCGAATCGCCATCTCCTTGTACCCATCTCATCTCGCTCCAGTGTGGACTGAGGCTCAGTATCAGTAGTCTCGCAGACCATCGCTGCGACTCTAAACTCTATTGGTGCCTGGCGGTGTCGCAAAACTCGTCGTCAAGTACTATCTCAGTCTTGGCGGGCTGCGCCTCGTACTCCTCAGTATCTTACTAGCGGCTCCTCGGCCGCTTGCCTGTCTGGGCACAGGTTGCTTACGCGGAGGCATAGCGGTAAGGGAAAGGAATACGTCGAGGGTTCAACTCATCACATGACTCTAAGGCACGATCTCGGAATGAGAAGAATGGAAACTAATCCTAAATGTCCTATAGCCTCACGATTATAGATGTGGTGCACAACACACCGATAATCAAGACTCTACTAGACACGATCGTAGACACTTTCCGAGGATTAATCGCTCGATACCACTTTTGTCACGACCAACCGGCCCGTGGTAGTGCCTTACCGGGCACCCTAGTGATACAACATCGAGAAAATCAGCGGAAATAAAAACATGAACATGAATTAAGAGACAAAATAAATAAACAAAGCAACCAAAGCGATTGCCTTCATCATATATACATAAATACCCGAAGTTATCCTTTTACAAACCCCGCCACAACAAGACCTGCACTTAAGATTTATACAACAACTATGACGACAGGGCCCCGCCATACCACGAATGTACAAGGACCTACTGGACTCGTGGTAACATACCAAAGATAAGCCTCGAAGGAACGGAGCTTCCAATACGCTGAAAGGTGATCCTAAAAGCGGGGATCGACAATGATGTACCTCTACTGCGGCATGAACGCAGCCGAAGGAGGTCAAGATAACAGTACCAAGTATGTGAAATCAGAAATACTGTAAATGAAATCATAGCAGTCTATATAAAGCAGGAGACATGTATGATAACCAAACTACAGTACACAACATATAAATAGTCATATCAAGTCAGGGAACCACGCCCTCCAAATCATCACTCGTGCCCGTGGAGTTCCTTCCTCACCGCCGGCAGTCTATGATATGATAACAATAAGACAGCAATCCAAAAGGGAGCATACCCGTGCGCTACGCATCGTGTCAGTATGTCCAAAGGGAAACACTAAGACAACATTCCAAATGGAAGCATACCCGTGCGCTACGCATCGTGTCAGTATGTCCAAAGGGAAACAATAAGACAACATTCCAAATAGAAGCATACCCGTGCGCTACGCATCGTGTCAGTATGTCCAAAAGGAAACAACAAAGCGGCAATCAAACTGGAAGCATACCCGTGCGCTACGCATCGTGTCAGTATGTCCAAAGCGATTAGCAAAAGTAACACTATTGTTATACCCCGTATTTCCAGAGTATGTACGTAAGGACGTACGTAGAAAAATTTGAACTTGTGATTTAGGCTTGGCCGAATTCTTTTTGTTCACAACACCCGTTTAGAGTCGTTTTTCGACGAAACGTTTTCACAGCTTTCGTAGGGAAAATTCCGGCTATGTCATTTTTAATTTTTGCGGATTTTTCCGAGAGACGAAACATTTTGGACCAACAAGAGGGCGACACTTGTCACCCTCTCATTGGAACACCTTGGGCGGTAAGGGGGTTGGCGAATGGCCATTGTTTGGTCAAGGGGTTGGTAGGATATTTTGGTGGTAGATGGATAAGGTGCACTTGGCAAGATCTTGGCCCTACACTTGCCTTGCACTTGGCAAGATCTTGGCCATTGGTTGGCCTTCACTTGACCTATAAATACCCACCCCTTTGAAGACTAATTCATCCACAAAATTTCCTAAGTCTTGAAAGCTCTCCTTCTCCCTCCTCAGTGTTGAGTTCGGCCGAGGCCTCCCTCATGGCCGAGAGCACCCCTCTAGGTGTGCTAGCCGAGAGTGTACCCCCCCTAGCCTAGTTGTCTTCGTATAATACCCCCACTCTTGTTAGAAATACTCTCAAAAGTATTGTTATAATGCCCAAATTACCTTAGCGATATACCTTGTAGTATTCTAAGGTTATACCTTTACAAAAAGCCCAGAAATACTATTATACTTCCCTTCAGTCACAAAACCGAAACCCTAAGGAAAATCTCCATAGTTAGTTGGAGTTTTGAGTAGAAGTTGGTTAGAACTTCTAAGGGGTGTTTGGAGCGGCCTGAGCGCACGAGTAGAGCTAAACCTTGCTCAGGATCGACATATAAACTCGGATAATTTTGGGCTTATCGAGGTAAACATTCTTGACCTTCTGTTGTAATTGGAAATTACATGTTGTAGGAGTATATAGTTATGTATACTATATATATAGAACTGAACAACACTGTGCGGCAATGTCTTTTGACTTAAGCCTGAATAATAAGAAACCTTTTCGAAAGAAGAGTAATCGAATCGTATTTTACATGTGATCAGTATTACAGAGGCTTGTGTAGCTTTTCGAGGTAGAATTGTGCACGTCGGATTAAACGTATAACCCCTCGGTTGGCTTGGTAGCCGCCCCGATAGAGGAGGAGATTTACGCTGCATGCGGGGAGGTCTCTCGAATTTTACGTAGAATGTTCTACGGCGGATCTAAATGTTAATGGCGCCTTGTGGCCTTATAGGTTGAAGTACTACGTGTGGCGCGATCTACTTGGCTTAAAGGAGTAGCCGGCGTTGGAAGTACTTGAGCGTTTTGCTATTAGTCGATACTCCGCGAGGTATGTGAACCTCTTCCTATCTCTTCTAGCATGATATGTGTGAACTATGTAGTACGGTGACGACATGTGCTAAATGTATTTGATTGGTTTAAAACATAAAGTGTTATAACGGCTTTATGGGAAGTTGGTTATAACGACTTTATGTTGGTAAGAAAATACTTGTGGTTTTTAAAAGGTAATCGATTTGAACTATAAGCGGCTTGTTATGTGTTAATAAAGAACTTGAAGTATTTCAAAAGATTTTTGAATCATTTGAAAGAAGAAGTAATACTTGGTTTTGAGAACTTAAGAGTTATACTAGCTTTATGGGAAGTTAGGTAATAACGCTTAAGAATGTTTCTTGATTTGAAATCGAATGTGTATCGACAAACCAACTGCGTTAATAAAAGGAAATGTTTTGACAGATTAAGTATTATTAAAACCAAGAGAAACTTCCATCTGCATAGAAGCTAAGATGAGACAAAATGATATTTCCTAGATCATGGTCTTGTAATAAGATTGTTATAAACAAGAATATCCTACTCACATATAAGACTTATGTTTCTCGGATAGTTTAAAGGAGAATTATATTCTTAAATGAATAAGACTATGAACTACTAAACCTTTCTAAAAAGGCAAACTTGAACATTGGAAATTAGGCTAACTTGAACATTGGAAAAGAATGTGGCTACTTGATTTTACAAAGAGAAGTAATTGAGTTACTCTAAAAGATAATCACTCTATTTTCATATACTACGGTGTATTGTGTGGTTTTGCGAAGTAACGTATCTTTTAAAGATTTAATGTATGAAGTACTTTGGGGATAGGTACCGAACTTGTTAGTAGAAAGTACCTTGTGTGAATAACTTGATTGTATTGGTTTGTGATAACCTTGTAATACTTTCTTGTTGATTTGATAAGTAAGCATGTTAGGATGCTACGTGTGTTAGTATCTTGTGATTATTGTGTAAGGGGTCACTTTGTTGTGCTTACGTTGTCAAGCGTTAAGCGTTATCTTGTTATTGTATCACATACCCCTGACTTATTATACCGAGGCTTGCCACCCGATGCGGTCTATACGGCCTATGATCCTTGTGACTATGCGGAGCGCGGTAGCTCGGGATTGATCATTCCGGTGTTTAGCACGACGCGGGGATTCCTATGCGGACTGTTGAGACTATGCGGTCTTTTGAGACAATGCGTGCTGCTGGAGCCTAGGCTGATACCGAGGGTTAGCCGCCTTCGACGCGGTATACCTCGGCGATGCAGGACCATGATTCGAGAATACCTCATGCGGGTCGATGGGTGACCTATGCGAGCTGCGAGAGTTCGAGGATAGACGCGACATTGATATTGCGGGCGAGTGGCCGCCGATCATGGTGCGGTCTAGAAAGACCTCGAGATACAGTTTGTGGTATTTTTGGTTCTGTGGGTCTTAGTAGTGGGCTATGCCTTCGTACTTGCCCCGTACGGTTTTATTGTGATAACTTTGAGGGCGTGAGTCCATGACTTGACATGACTGCTTATTTATTGTGAATCGTAGTTTGTTATCATACATGTCTCTGCTTTATATAGACTACTATGATTTCATTTCTGATTTATTTTCGCCACATACTTGGTACTGATCGACCTCCTTCGGGGCCGCGTTCATGCCGCAGTAAAGGTACACGATCGTTGATCCTCGCTCTTAGGGTCACCGTTGACGTTTGGGAAAGCTCCGCTTTCTCGAGGCTTATCTCGGTATAGTCCACTGTCGTTGTAGGTATTTACATTCGTGGGTATGGCGGCCCTGTCCCGCCATTGTTGTCGTATCATTTCGTAAGTGCGTAGTAATCTTTGTGGGCAGGGTTGTAAAAAGGATTAAACTTTTCATTTGTAGGAGTTGTTATTTATATATATGCCGAAAGGCAAGTTTTCCTCAGATTACTATTTTGTACTTCATTTGTTTCATGTATGTGTTTTGTGTTCCGCTGATTACTCTGATGTTGTATCACTAGGGTGCCCGGGGTAAGGCACGATCCACGCCCGCATTCGGTCGTGACAAAAGTGGTATCGAGCGATTAATCCTCGGAAAGTGTCTACGCATCAGTATCGATGAGAGTCTTGATTATCGGTGTGTTGTGCACCACACCAATAATCGTGAGGCTATAGGATATTTAGGATTGGTTTCTATTCTTCTCACTCGAGATCGTGCCTTAGAGCGTGTTGTAAGTTGGACCCTCTAACGTATTTATTTCCTTACCGCTATGCCTCCGTGCAGGCAACCCGCCCAAGAGGGCAAGGCGAGAGCCGCGAGTAGAGTCTGAGGGTTACATGGGCACAGCCCAATTATCACCTTGGGTGGTGCTTCATTCGGGAGTTCTGCGGCGTAGCCCCGGCAGAGTTTAGCACGCGGCAGATTCCTCTGCGGCCATGATATTTGAACCTTCGCGGCCAGGAACAGAGAATATAGATTTCGGAGGCGACCGTTACTAACTATGGATTTGACTACGGAGAGTATACCGATGTACCGCGAGTCTTGATGAATATCAACGAAGGTTGTGCAAAAGTAAGTTCTTGATTAGGCGAGCATGGCACGTATGCGGGCTTATGCGCAGCGAGCGAAGCGTAGAGATCGGCGGGTTAACGGCGAGCGAAGAGGCGAGCGGCAAGGCCCTTTGATAACTTCGAGGCGAGTCGCCTCGCGGCAGATCGATTATGCGCATCCACCGCAGAAAGGTCCTCCACAGGTTCGGGGCGTTCGGGTACGCAGAGTTGGTCGAGCTCGAGCTTCGGTTCACGATACACGGCGTTCCGGCCATCCGATTCAGTTTTTCTCAGTGTTCACAGTGTGGCAGGCGTCATCTCAGGGAATGTCATCTTTTAGTTGGTACTTGTTGTACCTATGACCGTCAGGGTCTGATGTCGAAAGAGTGTCCTTGCGGGAGGACTTAGCCTTCAGGATCGGTGGGTAGTTCGTCATCTTCCTTAGCTACGCCTCTACGGGCGAGTTTGATTAGAACGACTAAGGGGAGTGAAGCAGTAGATTCAGGTATATCTTTAACCCTCTAGGGTTTAGTATGTGTGATAAGGTGAGTATACCTTAAGTGTTATACGTAGAGACCTTAGAGGTAAGGCCATCTCGAGTAAAAGATGTATTGTTTATGTTTGACCCTTATAGGAGTGCATAGTGCACGTGAGTTATGTTTGTGGGATTAGTCCCTGAGTAGTGTGGAATGAAAGAGGGTAGTTGAGCTAAGAAGACCGCTAGGTTTTCGTAACGTGATTAGTGAGAGTTTTCCTTCAGGGAGCTAGCGTTTCGCGCGTTGCCGGGTCGGGTTGAGGCCACGTTGCGGGTCAACCCGCGGCATGTTTGGTGGTGGGGTCAGTTTGTGGTGGTCCCGCCTTGTGGTAGGGTCACGAGGGTGTTAGGCCCGAGTTTAGTTAACCAACGTACGATTTCATGGATGCATTCGACCAGTAGTTGGGCCGAGGAGGTCAGCCGTGTTGTCTTCTAGCAAAGACCGTTTACTCGGCAGAGGGTTATGCGAGATGATATATCATAAAGGTTGTAAGGCTGCACGAGGTGCCTACCTTCACCTTATGTCAGACAGTGGAGCCCAGGTTGCGGCTGTTCTCGGAGGTTTTACCGTGCAAGGTTAGGAACTCAAGTAAGTCTAAGAATCACATTCGCCCTCGGGCCAGTGTTTGGATTTCAGGGATAGTTGCGAGAATTGTTGTCTCCTGTTGAAGGAGTGTTTAAGCTACCATTTCAGTGTTCGGATGTCGCCTTATGAAGCCTTGTAGGGGCGGATGTGTGAGTCGGCCGATTGGTTCAATGTTAGCAGGATTCGATAGTTGGTTCAGCTTGTTCCACAGATCGGATAGAGTAAAGCTTGTCTAGAAGAGGTTACGCACCGGAGAAATCGTATGGATAATCGGCGACGACGCTTAGAGTTGAGTGCCGACGGTCGGTCTTCTTGAAAGTACCACCCCGGTCAGTGTGACGAGTTTTGGAATACAGAGGGAACTTAGCCCGAGTTACTTTGGGCCTTTGAGTTCATGTGAAGAATAGGCCAGGTTGCCTATATGTTAGCATTTGCCGTCCGACTTAGGAGGCAGTGCGTCCAGTCTTTCATGTTATGTTCGAGAAGGAAATCGGAGATCCATCCAGAGTATTCCCAGCTAATGATGACCAAGTTGAAGATGATAACCCCGAGTTTTGGATATTGAAGCAGTATCAGAAATGTGGTAAGAGTTCGAATGTACGACATCTTGATGATCGACGCGCCGGTACCATTTGTTGGTCGCCGAGTGACACTAGAACCTCGCGGCAAAGTGACAAAAGTGGTATGCTTTATGATGTTAGAGGTGCTTCCCCGTGGACTTGGATGTAAGCATTTTGCGCAGTTGTTTCGGTGGCCATGTGTGACAGGTTTGTCCTCGTAAGTATAGTAGTGAAGACTATACTGGCGCGCGTTTGTTTTGAGACTTAGAAGGAACATTCGGGACGAATGTTTCTAAGGAGGGGAGAATGTTATACCCCGTATTTCCAGAGTATGTACGTAAGGACGTACGTAGAAAATTTGAACTTGTGATTTAGGCTTGGCCGAATTCTTTTTGTTCACAACACCCGTTTAGAGTCATTTTTCGACGAAACATTTTCACAACTTTCGTAGGGAAAATTCCGGCTATGTCATTTTTAATTTTTGCGGATTTTTCCGAGAGACGAAACATTTTGGACCAACAAGAGGGCGACACTTGTCACCCTCTCATTGGAACACCTTGGGCGGTAAAGGGGGGTTGGCCGAATGGCCATTGTTTGGTCAAGGGGTTGGTAGGATATTTTGGTGGTAGATGGATAAGGTGCACTTGGCAAGATCTTGGCCCTACACTTGCCTTGCACTTGGCAAGATCTTGGCCATTGGTTGGCCTTCACTTGACCTATAAATACCCACCCCTTTGAAGACTAATTCATCCACAAAATTGCCTAAGTTTTGAAAGCTCTCCTTCTCCTCCCTTGTTGAGTTCGGCGAGGCCTCCTCAGTGGTCGAGAGCACCCCCTCTAGGGGTGCTAGCCGAGTGTACCCCCTAGCCTAGTTGTCTTCAGATAATACCCCCTCTTGTTAGAAATACTCTCAAAAGTATTGTTATAATGCCCAAATTACCTTAGCCATATACCTTGTAGTATTCTAAGGTTATACATTTACAAAAAGCCCAGAAATACTATTATACTTCCCTTCAGTCACAAAACCGAAACCCTAAGGAAAATCTCCATAGTTAGTTGGAGTTTTGAGTAGAAGTTGGTTAGAACTTCTAAGGGTTGTTTGGAGCGGGTCGGAGCGCACGGAGTAGGAGTTAAACCTTGCTCAGGATCGACATTTAAACTCGGATAATTATGGGCTTATCGAGGTAAATATCTTGTCCCCCTATTGTAATTGTAAATTACATGTTGTTAGATTATATAGTTGAAGTATACTATATATAGTACTAAACGTTGTTATCGGCAATGTCTTTTGACTTAAGCCTGAATAATAAGAAACCTTTTCGAAAGAAGAGTCTCGAATCGTATTTTACATGGATCAGACATTACTGAGGCTTGTGTAGCTTTTCGGGGAGGTAGAATTGTTCACGTCCGGATTAAGCGTATAACCCCTCGTTGGCTTGGTAGCCGCCCCGATAGAGAGAGAGATTTACGCTGCATGGGAGGGGAGAGTCTTCGAATTTTCCGTAGAATGTTCTACGGGATCTAAATGTTAATGGCGCCTTGTGGCCTTATAGGTTGAAGTACTACGTGGCGCGATCTACTTGGCTTAAAGGAGTAGCGGCGGTTGGAAGTACTTGGAGCGTTTTGCTATTAGTCGATACTCGTCGCGAGGTATGTGAATCTCTTCCTATCTCTTCTAGCATGATATGTGTGAACTATGTAGTACGGTAGACGTACATGTGCTAAATGTATTTGATTGGTTTAAAACATAAAGTGTTATAACGGCTTTATGGGAAGTTGGTTATAACAGCTTTATGTTGGTAAGAAAATACTTGTGGTTTTTAAAAGGTAACTGATTTGAACTATAACTGGCTTGTTATGTGTTAATAAAGAACTTGAAGTATTTCAAAAGATTTTTGAATCATTTCGAAAGAAGAAGTAATACTTGGTTTTTGAGAACTTAAGAGTTATACTAGCTTTATGGGAAGTTAGGTAATAACGGCTTAAGAATGTTTTACTGATTTCGGAAATCAGAATGTGTATCGACAAACCACTGCAGCGTTAATAAAAGGAAATGTTTTGACAGATTAAGTATTATTAAAACCAGTAGAAACTTCCATCTGCATAGAAGCTAAGATGAGACAAAATGATATTTCCTAGATCATGGCTGCTGTAATAAGATTGTTATAAACAAGAATATCCTACTCACATATAAGACTTATGTTTCTCAGATAGTTTAAAGGAGAATTATATTCTTAAATGAATAAGACTATGAACTACGAAACCTTTCTAAAAAAGGCAAACTTGAACATTGGAAATTAGGCTAACTTGAACATTGGAAAAGAATGTGGCTACTTGATTTTACAAAGAGAAGTAATTGAGTTACTCTAAAAAGATAATCACTCTATTTTCATATACTACAGGTATTGTGTGGTTTTTGCGAAGTAACGTATCTTTTAAAGATTTAATGTATGAAGTACTTTGGGGATAGGTACCCGAACTTGTTAGTAGAAAGTACCTTGTGTGAATAACTTGATTGTATTGGTTTGTGATAACCTTGTAATACTTTCTTGTTGATTTGATAAGTAAGCATGTTAGGATGCTACGTGTGTTAGTATCTTGTGATTATTGTGTAAGGGGGTCACTCTTGTTGTGCTTACGTTGTCAAACGTTAAGCCCGTTATCGTTATTGTATCACATACCCCTGACTTATTATACCGAGGGCTTGCCACCTCGATGCGGTCTATACGGCCTATGCAGTCCTTGTGACTACGCGAGCGGTAGCTCCGGATTGATCATTCGGTGTTTAGCCCGACGCGGGGATTCCTATGCGGTCTGTTGAGACTATGCGGTCTTTTGAGACTATGCGGCCGCGGAGCCTAGCGGATACCGAGGGTTATTGCCGCTTCGATGCGGTATACCTCAGCGATGCAGGACCATGATTCGAGGAATACCTCATGCGGTGCGTGGGTGACCTATGCGAGTCGCGAGAGTTCGAGGATAGACGCGCACATTGATATTGCGGCGAGTGGCGGCCGATCATGTGGTGCGGTCTAGAAAGACCTCGGGATACGATTTGTGGTATTTTTGGTATCGCTTGCCTTAGTAGTCGGCTATGCCTTCGTACTTGCCCCGTACGGTTTTATTGTGATAACTTTGAGGCGTGAGTCCCCGACTTGACACGATCGCTATTTATCAGGAATCGTAGTTTGGTTATCATACATGTCTCCCGCTTTATATAGATTACTATGATTTCATTTACGTATTTATTTTCGCCACATACTGGTACTTGTCAGATCGACCTCCTGGGGCTGCGTCACGCCGCAGTAAAGGTACACCGCCGTTGATCCTCGCTCCTAGGGTCACTGTTCGTTGGGAAAGCTCCGTTTCTCGAGGCTTATCTCGGGTATAGTCCGTCGTTGTAGGTATTTACATTCAGGGGTATGGCGGGCCCCGCCCGCCATTGTTGTCGTATCATTTCGCAGGTCTGTAATGTTGTGGGCGGGGTTGTAAAAAGGATTAAACTGTTCATTTGTAGGAGTTGTTATTTATATATATGCGAAAGGCAAGTTTTCTCAGACATCGTTTTGTACTTCATTTGTTTCATGTATGTGTTTTGTGTTCCGCTGATTACTCTGATGTTGTATCACTAGGGTGCCCGGGGTAAGGCACCAGTCACGGGCCCAGATTCGGGTCGTGACAACTATCAACAGGAACGTACCCGTGGAATTTCTCCGTCACTGCCGGCACGTCCAAGTAAGTTCTCAACAAGTCAACCGACCCTCCATCGAGAGACGCGGTAGTATAGAAACACAATTTTTGCACAACAAAGGCTATCACAACAAGCATAGGCAAGTTTCACAACAACAAGCATAGGCAAGTTTCACATCAACAAGCATAGGCAAGTTTCACAACAACTCAAAGTACTTTCATTTTATGCCAAAGTCCGGGTTTTAACCCTAAAGTGCTACGTACGTTAATTTCCTTTTTAAGAGATCTGTTCCTTTTATAAAAGTCACCCGTTACCCGTAGTATAAAAAATAGAGTGACTTACATCTTTTAAGTAAACCAATACAACTTCCATACTTTTCCCTTTTTAAAACCAAAATTAAGGCAATGCCATGCCTTCTTTGTTGGACCAAAATATTTCTCTTTTTAAAGTCAATTTACCACATTAAAACCAATGATAAAAATCCTTCTTTTGTTCTCATAAAGTCGTTATAACTAACTTCCCATAAAGCTGTTATAACACTTTATGTTTTAAACCAATTTAAGACAAAACAAAGCCTTTCTTTTCCCTAGAGTTCCAGTTTGCCTAATTTCAATTACTCAAGTCTCTTTACTTTAGAAAAGTTTCATAGTTCGATGTCTTAATTTCCTTTAAACCAATTGAGTAACATATGCCATTGGCTTGTTGGTTTTTCTTGTTCATAAATCTTATTTAAGCAGCCATGATCTAGGAAATGTAATATCATTTTGTCTCATCTTAGCTTCTATGCAGATGGAGGTTTCTACTGGTTTTAATAATACTTCTTTATTCAATACATTTCCTTTATTAACGCTGCAGTGGTTTGTCGATACTCATTCTGATTTCCGAAATCAGTAAAACATTATTCCCTTTTAAAACCAAGTACTCATTACTCACGAATGAGGTTTCACACAAACATCCATATTAAGTCAAGTCTCTTATCTTTTAAGAATAAGTCTCTTAACTTCTAAACCATTAAACCATTCTTTTTATCTCTCTTAAGACGTTACACCTAACTTCTCATAAAGCTGGTATAACGCTTATGTTTTCAAACCAAGTATACACTTCTTTCAAAAAGGTTTCTTACTCTATTAGAATACTTCAAGGTTCTTTTACAGCAAGTCGGTTATAAGTCAAATCAGTTATCTTTTAAAAACCACAAAGCATTTCTCATTTACATAGAGCTGTTATAACCAACTTCCCATAAAGCCGTTATAACACTTTATGTTTAAAGACAATCAAATACATTTAACACATGTACGTCTACCGTACTACATAGTTATACACACATCATGCTAGAACAGATAGGAAGAGGTTCACATACCTCGCGACGATTATCGACTAATAGCAAAACGCTCCAAGTTCCTCAAACCGTCGGCTACACTTTAAGCCAAGCAGATCACTCCACACGTAGTACTTCAACCTATAGAGGCCAAAAGGCGCCTATTAACATCTTTAGATCGGCGTAGAATATTCTACGTAAAATTCGCAAAGATTTTCCGCAACAACAGCGTAAATCTCCTCTCATCGAGGCCGACTACCAAGCCAACCAGGGGTTAACACGCCTAACCGACGTGTACAATTCTACTACAAGAATGCTACACAAGTCTGATCTATGTAATTACTGATTCGCTTCTTTCTTTAAATTCAGGCTTAAGTCGCAAGACATTGCCGTAAGTATAATTCAGGCTTAAGTCAAAAGACATTGCCGCACAACTATGTTCAGTTCTATATATAGTATACTTAACCATATACTCCTACAACATGTAATTTCCAATTACAACAGGAGGTCAAGAGTGTTTACCTCGATAAGCCCAAAATTATCCGAGTTTAAATGTCGATCCTGAGCAAGGTTTAGCTCCTACACCGGGCGCTCCAACCCGCTCCAAACAACCCTTAGAAGTTGTAACCAACTTCTACCTAAATACTTCAACTAACAATGAAGATTTCCTTAGGGTTTCGTTTAGAGGCTAAGAGGAAGTATAATGGTATTTTCTGGGCTTTTGTATAAGTGTAACCTTGGGAATACTACAAGGTATTTGGGCCAAGGTTTTTGGGCATTATAACAATACTAGGAGAGTATTTCTATACCACAAAAAATGGGGGGTATTATACGAAAACAACTAGGCTAGGGGGGGGGTAGGCTCTCGGCCACAAGGCCCAAAAAAGGGGGAGGGGACTTGGCCGAATGCTACACTTAAGGGGGAGGGATTTTTTGAGACTTGGAGAATGATTTTTGGATGAAGAAGTTCATCAACTAAGGGGGGTATTTATAGGTCAAGCAATGGCCAACCAATGGCCAAGATGAAGACAAGTGTTAGGCAAGTGTAGGGCTAGGATTTGGACAAGTGTTTGTGGGTCCCACTTTCTCATCTACTACACAAAATATCTAGCCAAACATTGACCAAATGTTTAAGGCATTTTCCATGGCAAAAACGTGCCAACAACTCCCTCCAAAACCGTCCACTTTGTGCCACCTAAGGGTGACACGTGTCGCCCTCCTATTGGTCCAAAATATTTTATCTCTCGGAAAAATCCGCAAAAATTATAAATGACATAGCCGGAATTTTCCCTACGAAAGTTGTGGAAACGTTTCGTCGAAAAACGACTCTTTTTGGCACTTGTGTACAAATTTCGAAACTATGCTTACTTTAAGGCTCAAATTATAATACGTACGCCCTCACGTACATACTCTGGAAATACGGGGTATAACACTCTCATTGGGGACGTTGGGCGGTAATGAATGGGACGATTTGGAGCCTATTTTGTCAAGGAGTTGGTAGGATATTTTTGTGTAGTAGATAGAATGGACACTTGCCTAAATCCTCACCCTACACTTGCCTTGCACTTGGCATCATCTTGGCCATTGGTTGGCCAATGCTTGACCTATAAATACCCCTCTATGTTGATGAACTTCTTCATCCAAATATTTTCTAAGTGTTAAAAATACCTCCCCTCTCTTGTTATGTTTTCGTCCAACACCCCCCTCCCCCTCTAGCCTTAGTGGCTTGGCCGAGAGCCCCCTCTAAAGCAAGCCCTAACCGAAACACCACCCCCCCTCCCTTGGTAGAAATGTTGTCTTCCAAGTATTGTTATAATGCCCAAAATACCCTAGCCCAAATCCCTTATAGTATTTAAGTAGTAGTGGTGTAGAACTTCTAAGGGTTCTTGGGGCTATCGGAGCGTGCATTTAGGAGCTAAACCTCGCTCAGGATCGACGTTTATACTTGGAAAATATTGGGCTTATCGAGGTAAATAACATTATCCTCCTTTTGTAATTAGAATTCACATACTGTAGAAGTATAGGAATAAGTATTAAATACTTAGAAGGATATTACAGAATAGAATTAACTGTTATCACAGTAGAAGGGTATAAAAGAAGAATAATTGAACTGTACTCACTTAGGACTGTATTTACAGTAGACTGTATAGTTTACCGGGTAGGGAAGTGCTGCCCAAATTTCCATAGAATAGAGAACCCTCTGCTTAGAGCTTTATACAGTACAGTCTAGACGTTGATAGACGTATTTGACTGTTATAGGTCGATTCTCTGCGCACGCGACATATTCGACTTGGCAGGTGGATTTCGCCGAGAAGGTATGTGATTCTTCCTATACTCTTGAGCATGATATTTTAAAGTATATATAGTACGGTAGACGTACGTGTGTTAACTGAATAATAATTACGGCAATGTCTTTTGACTTAAGCCTGAATAATAATTACGGCAATGTCTTTTGACTTAAGCCTGAATAAAAAGAATCTGAAGTATTTCAAAAGAATTAAGAAACCTTTTTGAAAGAAGAGTAACACTTGGTTTTAAAACTTAAGAGTTATACTAGCTTTATGGGAAGTTAGGTATAACGGCTTAAGAGAAGTAGAAAGAATGGTTTACTGATTTTTAGAAGTTAAGAGACTTGATCTCATAAGATAAGAGACTTGACTTAATTGAATTTTGTTAAAAAGTGTGAAACTTCATTCATGAGTAATGAATACTTGGTTTTTAAAGGAATAATGTTTTACCGATTTCAGAAATCAGAATAAGTATCGAACAAACCACAACAGCGCTAATAAAGGGAAATGTTTTGACTAATAAGTATTATTAAAACCAGTAGAAACTTTCATCTGCATAGAAGCTAAGGTGAGACAAAATGA
This sequence comes from Przewalskia tangutica, assembly GCA_029844215.1. Taxonomy (NCBI): domain Eukaryota; kingdom Viridiplantae; phylum Streptophyta; class Magnoliopsida; order Solanales; family Solanaceae; genus Przewalskia; species Przewalskia tangutica. The sequence continues at coordinate 77,725,615 of CM056727.1, forward strand.
TATTACATTTCCTAGATCATGGCTGCTATAATAAGATTGTTATGAACAAGAATAACCTACTCACACATAAGGTATATGTTTCTCAAATTGTTTTAAAGGATTAAAACTATGAATCATTTAAATCACACGACCTGCTCAAGCCCGTGGATCGTGCCTTACCCGCACCCAAGTAGTCATACATCGAGTAATCACGAATATAAAAACAAGACATGAAACAGCTTGTAAAATGAGACACGATTCGATGAAAAGCTTGCTTTTCGCATATATATATAAATAACCCAAGTTTTGCGATACATCCCAACTGCACACTAGGACTCTGCACCTCTAAGGAAGTAAACAACTATGGCGGACAGGCCCCGCCATACCTGAATGTACAAAACTATCTACAATACAGGAGATCATACCAAACAAGAGCCTCGGAGAAGATGGAGCTCCCGACACCAACGTAGATCCTAAGGATGTGGATCTAGCACTGCTGCCCTTACCTGCGGCATGAACGCAGCCCCCCGAAGGAGGTCAGTACAACAGGTACTAAGTATGCGAAACTGTAAAGTACTTAATGAAAACATTTCATTTAAAAATCAATTTACATATATGTATGAAACAACCAAGGTAACCGCACATAGTGCCACATCATAAACAAGAGCAACAATAGGTAAATCAGAATAGTCTTTTCTAGGTCGCGAATGATCGAGCAGGCCAATTGCCCATAGTATCATTAAGCAAGCCTAATCACGGACTCAGTAGTCCGCATAGGCCACTCACGTAGGCCTGCATAGGGCATAACCCCGCATCGAGGGTAGCTACTCCTCGGCATCGTCCTGGACTCGTAGTCCGCATGGCCACATAGACCGCATGAGGTATAACCCCGCACACTAACCTGGAACTCTCGCAGCTCCGCATAGGTCACACAGACCCGCATGAGGTGTCCTCGCATCATAGTCACACGCATCGCTCGAGGTATACCCCGTCGGAGGCACTTAACCCCTGTATTTGTCAAGAGGTGAGTGATATAATACTAACATAACAGATTATCGTTAAACACATAAGCACAACAAGAATACCCTTTTATACAAACGTTACAAGACACTAACACACATAACATCATATCATGTCTACTTATCAAACCATTTTATTATTCTTTCCATAAATCAGTGTAAGTCTGTTATAAACACATAAGTAAACTGTTCCTTTTATCATTCTTAAGTTGTTATACCTAACTTCCCATAAAGCTAGTATAACTCTTAAGCTTTCTGTTTAAAAACCAATTAGTTCTCTTCTGTTAAAAAAATGATTCAGTATTCTTTTGAAATGCTTTCAGATCCTTATTATTCAGGCTTAAGTCGCGAGACATTGCCGTAAGTATTATTCAGGCTTAAGTCGCGAGACATTGCCGTAAGTATTATTCAGGCTTAAGTCAAAGACATTGCCGTAGTTATTATTCAGTTAACACTCGTACGTCTACCGTACTATATATATATTTAAAATATCATGCTCAAGGGTATAGGAAGAATCACATACCTTCTCGGCGAAAACCTCCTGCCAAGTCGAATATGTCGCGCGCAGAGAATCAGCCTATAACAGTCAAATACGTCTATCAACGTCTAGACTGTACTGTATAAAGCTTTAAGCAGAGGGTTCTCTATTCTATGGGAATTTGGGCAGCACTTCCCTACCCGGTAAGCTATACAGTCTACTGTAAAAACAGTCCTATGTGAGTACAGTTCCATTATTCTTCTTTTAAACCCTTCTACTGTGATAACAGTTCAATTCTATTCTGTAATATCCTTCTAAGTATTTTATACTTATTCTTATACTTCTACAGTATGCATTATCTAATTACAAAAGAGGGTTAGGATTATTTACCTCGATAAGCCCAATATAATCCGAGTATAACGTCGATCCTGAGCGAGGTTTAGCTCCTAAGTTGTACGCTCCGATAGCTCCAAGGAAACCTTAGAAGTTCTTCACAACTTCTACTAAGTACTAAGGGATTTGGGCTAGGGTATTTTGGGCATTATAACAATACTAGAAGGCAAATTTTGGTCTTTTGACTTAAGCCTGAATAATACTTACGGCAATGTCTTGCGACTTAAGCCTGAATTTAAAGAAGAGAACTGAACTGTAATTACATAGCGCTGTATTACAGTAGACTTGTGTAACATCACTGTGTAGTAGAATTGTACACGTCCGGTTAGACGTGTTAACCCCCCCCCCCCTGGTTGGCTTGGTACCGCCGCCAGAGAGGAGATTCTGTCATGGGGAGGTTCGCGAATTTTACGTAGGATATTCTCCATTGAGATCTAGATGTTAATAGGCGCCTTGTGGCCTCTATAGGTTGAAGTACTACGTTTGGCGTGGTCTACTTGGCTTAAGGTGTAGCCGACGGTTTGAGGTACTTGGAGCGTTTTGCTATTAGTCGATAATCGTCGCGAGGTATGTGAACCTCTTCCTATCTGTTCTAGCATGATATGTGTATAACTATGTAGTACGGTAGACGTACTGTTTAATGTATTTGACTGGTTTGAAACATAAAGTGTTATAACGGCTTTATGGGTAGTTGGTTATAACAACTTTATGTAGGTAAGAAAATGCTTTGTGGTTTCAAAGGGTAACTGATTTGACTTATAACGGATTTGATGTGTAGTAATAAAGAACTTGAAGTGTTTCAAAAAGACCTTTTTGAAAGAAGAGTAATACTTGGCTTTGAAAACATAAGAGTTGTACTAGCTTTATGGGAAGTTAGGTATAACGTCTTAAGAGTGATAAAAAGAATGGTTTACTGATTTCGGAAATCAGAATGAGTATCGACAAACCACTGCAGCGTTAATAGAGGAAAATGTATTGAATAATGAAGTATGGTATTAAAACCAGTAGAAACCTCCATCTGCATAGAAGCTAAGATAAGACAAAATGATATTACATTTCCTAGATCATGGCTGCTTAATAAGATTGATTATAAACAAGAATAACCTACTCACATATAAGACATATGTTTCTCAAAACGTTTAAAGGAGAATTATGTTTTAAAGGATTTAAAACTATGAACTACGAAACCTTGAGAAACTTGAGCTTTTGAAATTAGGCAAACTTGAACGTTTGGAAAATAAGGTTGTTACTTGATTTTACAAAGGAAAGCATTTTGGTTTACTTAACAATGTTAGTCACTCTATTTTTATACTACGGGTATCGGGTGACCTTCGTAAAAGAAATGGATCTTTAAAAGGAATTTAACGTACGTAATACTTTAGGGTTAAAATCCGGACTTTGACATAAAATGAAAGTACCTTGATTTGTGTATAACTTGCCTATGCTTTTGTTATGAAACTTGACCATGTTACGTGTGATAGCCTTGTTGTGCAAGTATTGTGTTCTACTCAACTATCGGTTCATCCGGGAATGTATTTCACTTGATTACCGGTTCATCCGGGAATGTATTTCACTTGATTACCGGTTCATTCGGGAATGTATTTCACTTGATTACCGGTTCATCCGGGAATGTATTTCACTTGATTACCGGTTCATCCGGCAATGTATTTCACGTGATTACCGTTTCATCCGGAATGTATTTCACTTGACTACCGTTCATCCGGAATGTATTCCACACGCTTTCTATATTGGGTCCATAAGATGGGCCGAGACTGTTATACGTATCACATGATTTGTACCTAGGCTGGCGGTGAAGGAGTTCCACGGGCGAGGATGACTTTGAGGGCGTGAGTCACGACTTGACATGATCGCTTTTATGTTGTGAATCGTAGTTTGGTTATCATACATGTCTCTGTTTTATATAGACTATTATGATTTCATTCTGATTTTCTGATTTCATACTTGGTACTGTTATCGACCTCCTTCGGGGGTCTGCGTTCATGCCGCAGGTAAAGGTACATCGATTGTCGATCCCCGCTTATAGGATCACATTTCAGCGTGTTGGGAAGCTCCGTTCCTTCGGAGGCTTATCTTTGGTATGTTACCCTGAGTCTGTAGGTTCTTGTACATTCAGGGGTATGGCGCCCTGTCCGTCATAGTTGTTGTCACTTAGAGGTGCGTAGTATTGTTGTGGGCAGTGCAGAAAAGGATAAGCTGTCGGGTATTTATGTATATATACGAAGGCAACTGCTTTGGTTGCTTGTTTACTTATCATGTCTCTTAATTCATGTTCATGTTTTTATTTCCGCTGATTTTCTCTGATGTTGTATCACTAGGGTGCCCGGGGTAAGGCACCAGTCACGGGCCCGGGTTCGGGTCGTGACATTATCGAGGTGCATAATATACATGAGATATTTTTGTGGGATGAATCTCTGAGTGTTGTGAAATGAAAGAGGGTAATTGAGCTTAGAAGACCGCTAGGTTTTCGTAACGTGATTAGTGAGATTGTTCCGAATCAGGGAGCTAGTGTTTTGCGCGCAGGGTCGGGTTGAGGCCGTGTTGGGTCGACCCACGCCTGTTTGGTGATGGGTCGGTTTGTGGTCCCGCTTTGTGTTAGGATCACGAGGGTGTTAGGCCCAGTTTAGTTAACCATTATGCGAGTTCGTGGATGTGTTCGACCAATGAGTCGGGCGATGGGTCAACCCGTCTTATCTTTTAGTCAAACCGTACTCGGTAGTAAGTTGCGAGATGATTATTTCAAGAAGGTTGTAAGGCTGCACGGGGTGCCTACCTTCTCCTTATGGTGACAGGAGTCCAAATTACTACTGCTTTTCTCGGAAGAGTTACCAGCAAGGTTAGGAACTCGGTGAATCTCGTGTCGCATTCACCCTGCAAGTGGTTGGATTTCGGGAGTAGCCACGACCCATTCCGGCCCGTGGATCGGTGCCTCACCGGGCACCCAAGTAGTCATACATCGAGTAATCAGGAAATATAAAACAAGACATGAAACAGCTTTATAAAATAAGACACGATTTATGTGAACAAACGTCGCTTTCGGCATATATATATATAAACCAGTTTAGCGATACATCCGACCTCGCATAACATGACTACAGCACTCTAAGGAAATATACAACTATGGCGACGTGGCCCCGCCATACCCTCGATCTGCACAAACTATCTACAATACAGGAGATCATACCAAAAGTAGAGCCTCGGAGAAGATGGAGCTCACGACACCAATGCAAAGAGATCCTAAGGATGCGGATCTAGCACCTGCTTGCCCCTACCTGCGGCATGAACGCAGCCCCCCGAAGGAGGTCAGTACAACAGGTACTAAGTATGCGAAACTGTAAAGTAGTTAAATGAAAACATATCATTTTTAAAACCAGTTTACAAATATGTGTGAAACAACCAAGGAAACCACACGTAGTGCCACATCACAAACAAGAGCAACAATAGGTAACTGTAATAGGTCTTGTCTAGGCTGCGAATGATCAAACAGGCCACTCGCCCATATCATCATTCTCGCAAGCCTAACTCGACTCGAGTCCGCGATAGGCCACTCACGGGCCCGCATGAGGTATAACCCCGCATCGAGGGTAGCTACTCCTCGGCATCGTCCTGGACTCGTTGTCCGCCTGGCCACATAGACCGCATGAGGCATAACCCAGCATACTAACCTGGAAAACTCGTAGCTCCGCATAGGCCCTCGACCCGCATGAGGTATTCTCGAATCATGGTCCTGCATCGCTGAGTCTACCTCGCGTCGGAGGCGACAACCTCGGTATCATCTACAGAGGTGAGTGATAGTACACTAACATAACATCTTATCTTTAAACAACATAATCTCAACAAGAATACTCTTTTTCAAAAACGTTACAAGACACTAACACACATAGCATCATTTCATGTCTACTTATCAAACCATCTTATTATTCTTTTCACAATTCAATATAAGTCTGTTATAAACACATAGGCAAACTCTTTCTTTTATCAATCTTAAGTGGTTATACTTAACTACCCATAAGGCTATTATAACTCTTAAGATTATGTTTAAAAACCAATTAGTTCTCTTCATTAAAAAATGATTCAAGATTCTTTTAAAAATGCTTTGAGATCTTTATTATTCGGCTTAAGCGTGAGGCATTGCCGTAAGTGTTATTCAGCTTAAGCCAGGCATTGACGTAAGTATTTTTCAGGCTTAATTAAAAGACATTGCAGTAGTTATATTTTAGTTTAATCATGTACGTATTCCGTACTATATATATTGTAATATATCATGCTTTAGGAAGAATCACATACCTTCTCAGCGACAACCACCTGCCAAGTTGAATATGTCGCGCAGAGAGTCACTATAATAGTCACGCATCTATCAAAGTCTAGACTACTCAAGGTCATTCTAAGCAGAGGTTCACAATTCTACGGAAAGTCGGGCAGACAACCCTACGGTGAGTTATATGAGTTCTCTGTAAACAAATCACATGTGAGTACATTTCAATTATTCTTCTTTAAACCCTTCTACTGTGATATGATTCAATTCTATTCGTAATATTCGTCTAAGTATTTATACTTATTCTTATACTTCTACAGATATATTCTCTAATATAAAAGAAGGGTAAGTTTATTTACCTCAGTAAGCCCAATAATATCCAAGATAAAGTCGCTACTGAGCAAGGTTTAGCTCTAAGTTGAGCAGCTCAGATAGTTCCAGAAACCTTAGAAGTTCTTCACAACTTCTACTAAGGACTAAGGGATTTGGGCTAGGTATTTTGGGCATTATAACAATACTAGAAGACAACTTTTCTACCAAGGGAGGGGGTAGTTTTAGCCAGGCTAGGGAAGCCTCGCCAAGGGTCACTTAGGCTAGAGGTAAGAGGGCTTGGACGAAAATGGCTAACAAGGGAGAAGGAGGATTTTCAAGACTTGGAAAGTAATTTGTGGATGAAGAACTCTTCATCTTAAGGGGTATTTATAGGTCAAGGGATGGCCAACCAATGGCCAAGATTTAGCCAAGTGCTAGGCAAGTGTAAGGTCAAGATTAGGGCAAGTGTACCTAGCCAACTTGCACACAAAATATCTTACCAACAACTTGACCAAGTTGGCAACTCAATCGGCCTTATGAACGCCTCACATCCATCAATTGGAGGGTGACAAGTGTTGCCCTCCCGTTGGTCCAAAATGTTTCGTCTCTCGGAAAAATCCGCAAAAATTAGAAATGGCATAGCCGGAATTTACCCTACGAAAGCTGTGGAAACGTTTCGTCGGAAAACTATTCGCTTTGTGAGTTGTGCCCAAAAAAACGTCCAAGGCCTAACTTTAAGACCAAACTTTTTGTATGTATTCCTTTACGTACATACTCTGGAAATACGGGGTATAACATTCTCCCCTCCTTAGAAACATTCGTCCCGAATGTTCCTTCCCAAGACATATAACGATAAGGTTCTTCAAAACTTAAACAGTTTACAAAAGCCACACACGGCCATAAAACAACACTTAGGTATAAACGATAATGAAGATTTACAAGTAGGAAAGTGAATTACCTGGAGGTATGGGCAATAGGTGAGGATACTTCTGCCTCATGTCCTCCTCGGCTTCCCACGTCATCTCCTCCCTGAGCTCGTTCCGCCACAAGACTTTGACGGAAGCCACGTCCTTCGTCCGCAGACGCCTAACCTGACGATCGATTATCGCTATGGGAATCTCTCATACGATAACCCCCGGTCACTGACATCGTCAATCGGATGTACCTAGATGGATCCCCGATACATCTCCTCAAAGATAGAAACGTGAAACACGGATGCATCGCCTCGGATCGGACGGCAGATTCAACTCATAGCAACCTTGCCTACCTCGCGGACAATCAAACGGCCCAATGTACTGGGCCGAAGTTTCTTCTTCCCGAATCTCATCACACCCTTCATGGGTGACACCTTCAGAAAACCCAATCATCAATCGCGAACTCGGATGTCGGCGACGATGATCTCGTGATACGACTTCTGCCGACTCGAGTCATCGATAGCGCCTCGGATAAGCTTCACCTTATCCACCGCTCGCTGCACCAAATCTGGTCCCACTAGCCGCACTCGCCCACATCGAACCAACCTATAGGCGACCGCACTTCCTCCCATACAAGGCCTCATAAGGCGCCATCCGAATCTTGGAGTGGTAGCTATTATTATACGCGAACTCAACCAGAGGCAAATGATCCTCCCAACTACCATCGGTCAATAACGGGCTCGCAGATATCCTCGAGTCTAGATAGTGCGCTCGCTGTCTGTCGCTGCGTGGATGAAATGCAAGACTGGGCTCACTGCGTCCCTAAACCCTCTCGGGAAGGACCTCTGAAGTTGGCCGAAATCGGGCTCCTGCATGATATGATCGGTAGGGACTCCATGCGATCGGCGATCTCTCGGATGTAAAGTCCGCATAATCCTCAAAAAAGTCATCTCGACGGAAGAAAGTGGGCTGATTTCGTCACCGCCGACGATAACCCATATAGAATCATGTCTCCTCCGAGTGTGAGGTAATCACGTGATGAAGTCCATGTTGATTACCTCCCACTTCTGGTCGGGATCTCTATCGCTGCAACAAACCACCGTGTCTGCGGTGCTCTACCTTCACTGCCGACAACACGCACCGAGCTACGAACTCGCAACGTCCCTCTTCAAGCCATCCCACCAATACACGGATCTAAGGTCGTGGTACATCTTGGTCGACCACGGATGGATAGAGTAACGCTTGCTGTGTGCTTCCCCAAGAACTCCGCCGCCAAGTCTCAAACATCCGGAACACACAACTCGCTTCTCAAACCTTAGCACCCCATCAGTGCTACCTCAAAAGGACCTTGCCTCACGAAGAGGCAGATCACGATATCGAATCAAAGTGGATCCTCGAATCGTTGCCTCTTCACCTCTCGGCGATGGAAGACTCGGCAACCTCACGAACTCTAACCCCACCGCTATCGGAATCAATCATACGGACACCAAGGCTCGCTAATCGATGCAAATCACGAACCATGTCCCTCCTCTCTAGCCGCACATCGATAGGCTCCCATCGACCTACGACTAAGAGCATCCGCACAACATTGCCTTCCCGTGGTACAGATATCAACATCGTAATCCTTAAGCAACTCTAACCACCTTCTCTCGCCGTAAGTTCAGCCTCCTCTGGTGAAGATATCTTGGAGGCTCTTGTGGTGCAGATAAATATCCACGTGAACCCCATACAAATAGTGCCTCCAGATCTTCAAAGCGTGAATCACTACCGCTAACTCCAAATCATGGGTGGGTAGTTCCTCTCGTGTTTCTTAAGTTTGTCGAATGCGTGCGCTATAACTCTACCATGCCGCATCATCACACATCCCAACCCGATGCCCGACGATCACAATACACAACATAACCGTCGACCTGCGGAAGAGTAAGAACGGGCGGTCGTCGATCTCTTTTCAAGAATCGAAACCCCGCCACAAGCATCAGTCCACTAAAACTTGCCGCCTTTTGAGTCACAGTCAATGGTGCGAGATAAGCAAACTTCTCCACGAACCGATAATATCCTGCAAGGCCCGAAAATGCGAACCTCTGGCCGAGTAGTAGGTCTAGGACAAGTCCCGATCGCCGATCTTGGCCGTATCCACTGAATGCCATCACCGGCAATATGCCCGAAACGCCATCAAGTCAACCAAAACTCACATTTGGAAAACTTGGCGTATGGCTGCGATCTCGAGAATCACAAGACAGCCTCAAATGCTCCGCGTGCTCCTCGCTCGAGCGAATAAACCAAGATATCATCAATGAACACTATCACAAGCGTGTCCAAAATGGTTTGAACACTCGGTCATCAAATCCATGAATACCGCGAGCATTGGTCAACCCAAAAGACATGACCGAACTCATAATGCGCATCGTCCGAATGCATCCTAGGGACATCCACCTCTCTGACTCGTACCTGATGATAGCCCGACCGCAGATCAATCTTGGAGAAACATCTCGCGCCCTGCAACTGGTCGAACAAATCATCAATCTCGGAAGCGGGGTATTCTTAATGGTCACCTTGTTCAGCTGCCTGTAGTCAACACACATGCGCAGCGTCCCGTCCTTCTTCTTCACGAACAATACCGGCGCTCCCCAGGGTGAAACACTAGGCCTGATGAAGCCCTTCTCCATCAAATCCCTAAGCTGATCCTTCAACTCTCTCAACTCGGCAGGTGTCATTTTGTATGGCGGAATGGAAATAGGCCGAGTGTCTGGCAATGTGTCTATACAAAACTCAATCTCCCTCTCAGGAGGGATACCCGGGAGGTCGTCTGGAAACACGTCTGGGAATTCTCGACTCATGGATCGATGAAAATCGCATCGCAGCCTCGATATCAAACACCCGAACGATGGTAGATATACCCTTCGCACCATCTTCCTAGCCTTGAGGTAGGAAATAAACCTACCCTCGGCGATACCGCGTGCTCCCACTCAACAACCGGCCTCGTGAAACTGGAACCGTACTACTCTCTCTGCAGTCTACATTAGCGTAGCAGAAGCTAGCCAATCCGTTCCCATAATCACGTCGGTCAATCATTTCCAACTCTATCAAGTCGGCAGGGTCCGACGATGTAAATGGTCACAGACAAGCTCTATATACCCGCCGAGCTACCACCGAATCACCATCGCGTAGCTACCTCGAGGGTCTATGGACTCGGGCTCTACCCTATCCTACTAGCAACAAGGGGAGATATATGGGACAGAGTAGAACCCGATCTATCAAAGCATATACATCAAACCCGAACCGATAAGGTACAGCGACGTCGGTGAGGCCTCCCGATCCCGCTGGCCGACAAAGCATAAATGCGGTTCGAGGACCGCTAGAATCGACCCGAGCCACGACCTGCCGCGACTGGCGACCCATGTGTACCTCGCCCGGGCGAGTAATCAGAGGAGATGATGAGCGCAGCGAGAACACGGCGTGAGCCCTACCACCGCTGCCCCGGTTCGGACGGTCCCGCAAAGTGACCCGCTGGCCACAATCAGAACAAGCTCCAAAACAGTACCACACTTCCGTAATGGGATCTACCGTGACGGCCACACCTGGGGTGGTCCGATCGCCGCACCTCTCGCTACTCGACGTCCAAGCCCAGGGCCCCAGTGCGCCCTCGAATACTCGCCAGGCCGAGGACGTGCAGGAGTGCTCTGAGCTGGCTGTGGTGCAAATCCCAGATCGCTGCCGAGGCCGCCACCACGATAGCCACTGAAGACCCTCCCGCCCCGCCTTCTTCTGCTGCTCGCCCACTCGTCGACCTCTGCGCTCCTCGCATCCAAGGGCGTGAGCCTGCATACGGGTAATGTCCATACCCGGCTGAAGAGAAACACCCGCACACGACTCGGCCATATAGTCGTCTAGCCCGGTGACATAGCGGTGCACCCTATCCTCCATATCTGCTACCATAGCTGGGACATATCGAGCCAATGAATCAAACTCGACATTGTACTCACGACGGCGCGTCCTCTCGCCTCGATGGTAAAATCTATCATCCGCGCCTCTCATCCGTGGAGGCAAGAAGTGAGTGAGGAAAGCCTCGAGAACTCATCCCAGTAGGCGGGACGCGTGCTCTCCCGGATAACTCCCATGAATCAAACCAATCGATTGCGGTATCACGCACCGATGCGAACCGGCGTCACAGACTGTCTCGAGGCCTTGATCACCCGCATGATCCTTCAAGGCCGACGGATGAACTCTGCGGATCATCCTCCGCCTCGACCGTAAAACTCGCGGCTACAACTCAAGAAATCTCGTAGTCTCAAACTATTCGCCTCGGGTGCACCACGGCGCGTGGAGCCGAGCTGAACCGAACCGCCGATCCAATCTCTCTCGTAACGGGCCACAACTTTAGCCAATAGTCGGGCCATCTCTCGTACTTCCTAACTCTCCGCCATGTGCCGCGGGAGAGTGTGGTACTGTGGTCTGTCTGGGTTTGGCGGCGTCATAGAACTCGCCGCCTTCGTATAGATCGGGCACGAGCCTCGTGACTCTGGGTGTCTGCTAGCGCCTCCTGGCCGCCTTGCTTCTACGGGCGGTTGCCTTACGTGGAGGCATAATCACGAGAAAGGAATTCGTTAGAGGGGTACAACCTATAACACATCTCTAAAGAACGATCTCAGAATGAGAAGAATGGAAACCAATAATAAATATCATATAGCCTCCTGATTAGTGGTGTGGTGCACAACACACCGATAATCAAGACTCTACTAGATACGGTGCAGACACTTTCCGAGGATTAATCGCTCACGATACCACTTTTTGTCACGACCCATTCCGGCCCGTGGATCGTGCCTGCAGGGCACCCAAGTAGTCATACATCGAGTAATCGGAAATATAAAACAAGAAATGAAACAGTTTATAAAATAAGACACGGTTTATGTGAACAAGCGTCGCTTTTCGCATATATATATATAAACGAGTTTAGCGATACATCCGACATCGCATAACATGACTCTGCACTTAAGGAAATATACAACTATGGCGGACAGGGCCCCGCCATACCCCGATCGTACAAACTATCTACAATACAGGAGATCATACCAAAAGTAGAGCCTCGGAGAAGATGGAGCTCACGACACCAATGCAAAGAGATCCTAAGGATGCGGATCTAGCACTGCTTGCCCTTACTGCGGCATGAACGCACTTCAAGGAGGTCGAGACAACGGTACTAAGTATGCGAAATCAGAAAGTAGTTAAATGAAAACATATCATTTTTAAAACCAGTTTACAAATATGTGTGAAACAACCAAGGAAACCACACGTAGTGCCACATCACAAACAAGAGCAACAATAGGTAACTGTAATAGGTCTTGTCTAGGCTGCGAATGATCGAAACAGGGCCACTCGCCCATATCATCATTCTGCAAGCCTAATCTCGACTCGAGTCCGCATAGGCCACTCACATGGGCCCGCATGAGGTATAACCCCGCATCGAGGGTAGCTACTCCTCGGCATCGTCCTGGACTCGTTGTCCGCATGGCCACATAGACCGCATGAGGCATAACCCCTCATACTAACCTGGAACTCTCTGTTATACCCCGTATTTCCAGAGTATGTACGTGAGGGCGTACGTATAAAATTTTAGCCTTAAAGACTAGACAAGGTTCGAATTTGTACACAAGTGCCGAAAAGAGTCGTTTTTCGACGAAACGTTCCCACAGCTTTCGTAGGGAAAATTCCGGCTATGTCATTTATATTTTTTGCGGATTTTTCCGAGAGACGAAACATTTTGGACCAACGGGAGGGTGACATGTGTCACCCTCACATTGGAAGGCTTGGACGGCAATTGGGACGATTTGGGGCTACTTTAGTTGGTAGGATATTTTGTGCAAGTTGTGTGGTAGATGGATAAGGTAGCACATGGCTAAATCTTGGCCTTACACTTGCTATGCACTTGTCTTCATCTTGGCCATTGGTTGGCCTTCACTTGACCTATAAATACCCCTCTAGTTGAAGACATTCTTCATCCTAAACTTGAGCAATCTATCTAAGTCTCAAACTACTCCCTCCCTCTTGTCTTGCTTTCGTCCCAAAGCCCCTCCCCCTTGAGAAAGGCCCTAAGCCGAGAGCACACCCCCCCTTTTTATGAAGCTTTGGCCGAGGGGTACCCCCCCCCTAGCCTAGTTGTCTCGTATAAATACCCCTTGTTGTGGTATAGAAATACTCCCCTAGTATTGTTATAATGTCCAAATACCTTGGCCCAAATACCTTGTAGTATTCCCAAGGTTACACTTATACAAGCACAGAAAATACTGTTATACTTTCCCTCGGTACTAAACGAAACCCTAAGGAAATCTTCACCCGTTGTTGAAGTTGTAAGTAGAAGTTGGTTAGAACTTCTAAGGGTAGTTTGGAGCGGGTTGAGCGCACGGAGTTGGAGCTAAACCTTGCTCAGAGCGACTTTAAACTAGGATAATTTTGGGCTTATCGAGGTAATTATCTTGTCCTCTATTGTAATTGGAAATTACATAAGTGTTGAATATATAGTTGATTTTATACTATATATAGTCTTGAACGTAGTTATCGGCAATGTCTCGCGACTTAAGCTGAATAATACTTACGCAATGTCTTGCGACTTAAGCTCAAGAATCGAATCGAACTGTAATTACATAGGGTTGTATTACGGAGACTTGTGTAGTAGTACCGTGGAGTAGAATTGTACCGTTAGGGTTAGATGTATAACCCCGGTTGGCTTGCATGGCCTCGTTAGAGAGGAGATTTACGCTGCCTGGGGAGGTCGCCAATTTTCTGTAGAATGTTCTACGATGAGATCTAAATGTTAATGTCGCCTTGTGGCCTTATAGGTTGAAGTGCTACGTGTGGCGTAATCTTACGACTAAGGAGTGGCCGAAGCGGGTTGAGGTACTGAGCGTTTTGCTATTAGTCGACAACCGTCGCGAGGTATGTGAACCTCTTCCTATCTCTTCTAGCATGATATGTGTGAACTATGTAGTGCGCAGACGCATACGTGTTAATTATATTTGATTGTTGTAAAACATAAAGTGTTATAACGGCTTTATGGGAAGTTGGTTATAACTTTATGTAGGTAAGAAAATGGGTTGTGGTTTTTAAAAGATAAGCGATTTGATTTATAAGCGGCAGGGCGTTATAATAAAACTTGAAGTATTTCAAAAGATTTATGAATCGTTTTGAACGAAGTGTAGTATTGTGTTTTGAAAACTTAAGAGTTATACTAGCTTTATGGGAAGTTAGGTATAACGGCTTAAGAATGGTTTACTGATGTTAGAAGTTAAGAGACTTGATCTTATAAGATAAGAGACTTAACTTATTTGTTTTGAAGTGAATGTTTGTGTGAAACCTCATTCGTGAGTAATGAGTACTTGGTTTTATTTAAAGGATAATGTTTACCGATTTGAAATCGTAATGTGTATCGGCAGCACCACGCGGCGTTAATAAAGGAAAATGTATTGAATAATGATGTATCGTATTAAAACCAAGAAACCTCCATCCGCATAGAAACTAAGATGACAAAATGATATTACATTTTCTAGATCATGGTCATTGTAATAAGAATGTTGTAAACAAGAATAACCTACTCACGTGAGACACATATTACTCAATTGTTCTAAAAAGAAATCAAGTGATTAAGTTTATGAACTATGAAACCATTTGAAAATGAGAAGCTTGAGTAATTGAAACTAGGCAAACTGGAACTTAGGAAAAGAATGTTGTTACTTGATTTTGGAAAGGAATGTGGGTTGGTCATTCTAAGGCTACGGGTATCGGGTGACTTTTATAAAAGTAACGGATCTCTTTTAAAAGAACTTAACGTATGTAGTACTTTGGGGTTAAAACCCGACTTTGGCATAAAATGAAAGTACTTTGGGTTGTTGTGAAACTTGCCTATGCTTGTTGTTGTGAAACTTGCCTATGCTTGTTTTTGTGAAACTTGCCTATGCTTGTTGTTGTGAAACTTGCCTATGCTTGTGATGATAGCCTTTGTTGTGCAAGTGTGGTATTTACGTATTACCGTGTCTCGATAGAGGGTTGACTTGTTGAGAACTTACTTGACATCGCGGGCAAAAGGAGAATTCCACGTATGTTTCCATTTTGATTATCGCTTGTTGTTGATGTCACATGGACATGTCTACACCGACGCAGATTCCGGGGCACGCGCCACGCGCCGTTGATTACCCGATATATGGTTATTACCGCAACATGGGCGTGTCTACACCGACGCGATTCCGGGGCATGTGGCTACGCGCGGTTGACCACCCAAGATATTGTTATTGAGGTTACACGGGCATGTCTACACCGGCGCAGATTCCGGTACGCGGCTACGCGCTCTGTTATTATTGTTGCATCATGGACATGTCTACACCGGCGCGATTCCGGTACGGCCACGCGCCTTGTTATTATTGTTGCATCATGGACATGCCTACACCGATGCAAAGATTCGGCACGCGCCATGATGCGAACATGATGGATGTTGTGGGCGCGAGGCCCATAGTTATATTTGAGTGGTGACTTTGAGGCGTGAGTCCCCGACTTGATCGCTTATGTTGCATCTTGTATTTTGGTTATCATACATGTCTCCCGCTTTTTAAGCTATTATGATTTCATTCTGATTTGTGACGCCACATACTGGTACTGTCAGATCGACCTCCTTCGGGCTGCTCATGCCGCAGTGAGGTACATCGGTCGTGGATCCCCGCTCCTAGGATCTCATTTCAGTGTTGAAAGCCCGTTCCTTGGAGGCTTATCTTTGGTATGTTTCCGAGTTGTAGGTTCTTGACATTCGTGGTATGGCGGGGCCACATCCCGTCATAGTTGTTGTAAATCTTAGAGTGCAGAAGCGCCAAGGGGTGGTTGAGGATAACTGTTTGGGTTTTTATGTATATACCAAGGCAACTGCTTTGGTTGGCCTGCTTATTTATTATATCTCTGTTTCATGACTCGTGTTTTATTTTCCGGTTTTCTCGATGTTGTATCACCAGGGTGCCGGTAAGGCACCAAAGAACGCCCGGTTCGGGCGTTACAAAGTGGTATCGAGCGATTAGTCCTCGGAAAGTGTCTACGACCGCGGTTCTAGTAGTCTTGATTATCGGTGTGTTGTGCACCACATCTATAATCGTGAGGCTATAGGACATTTAGGATTGGTTTCCATTCTTCTCATTGAGATCGTGCCTTAGAGCCGTGTTGTAAGTTGGACCCTGCGACGTGTTTCGCTTTTACAGTTATGCTCGCGAAAGGCAACCGTGGCCTGAAGGGCAAGGCGCCGAGGAGTCGCTAGTGGATTCGAGAGGAGTACGAGGCGCAGCCCGCCAAGCACCGAGGTAGTGCTTCAGACGGCGAGTTTTGCGGGCGCCACAAGACCAAAGAGTTTAGAGCCGCAGCAGTGGCCGAGACTACTGAAGACTGAGCCTCGACCCCACACCGAGCGGGGAGATGGGTCACGCGAGATGGCGATTATTGCCGTGGTCAGGCCGATATGAGGATAAGTGGGCCGACGGTTCAGCAGCCTCGCTCCAAAGAAGACTGTAGTGCACCCGAGGCGCATGGTTTGAGGCTACGGATTTTCTTAGTTGTAGCCCGCTGAGTTTTACTGTCGAGGCGGAGGATGATCCGCAGGAGTTCATCCGTCGATGCAGAGATCATGCGGTGATCAAGGCTTCGAGATGAGTCCGTGACATTTGTTCGCATCGGCCGCGTGATACCGCCGATTGGTTTGACTCGCGGAGCTTTCCGGGAGCATTCACTTCACCGTTTGGGGACGAAGGGGCCTTCTCGGCACATTTCTTGCCTCCACAAATGGTGAGGGCTCGCCGGCGATTTTTGATGTTGAGGCGAAGCGCGCATGGGAGTACAATGTGGAGTTCGACTCATTGGCGGTATGTTCCGCATTAGTAGCTAGTATGGAGGATCGAGTGCACCGATATGTTACAGGGCTCGATGATTACCTAGCAGAGTTGTTCGGTGTTTCTTCACCGGCATGGACATTGCCCGCATTCGTGCTCATGCACTGGGTGCGAGCGAGCGCAGATCGACGCAGTGGACCGCCGAGAAAGAAGGCCAAGACGGCCGGATATTTTGGCGACTTTCGAGGCGACCGCCAGCCAGACTAGTTATGTACCTCCGCCATTGCAGAGTGGTCCCCGCAGCCGGGACCTCGGGATATTCAGGAGCGTGTCGTGGCTCCTGTGCTTCGATGTTCGCGAGTAGGGTGTTGGCAGACGCAATCACCCCTACCTCGGTGTAGTCGATGTAGTAGACCGCATTTCGAAGTGTCGTAGTACGAGGAGCTTGTTATTCTTGCGCCAACAGGGCCATATGACGAGAGCTCGTCCGACTGTGGGTAGCGGGTAGATAGCCTGAACTTCGGAGCCATGGTTCTTCACCTTCCATAGCCGAATGTTCGTGACACCGAGGCCCCGGTAGAGGTCGCGGTGGAGTTCCAGTCTAGCGGTCCTTTGAACCGCCTACTTTCGTATATCCTTAACCATCTAGAGTTTTGTATGTTATGATAATGTGTTAAGTGTTATGTTCTGATAGCTTTGTGCTAAAATGTGACTTAGAAGCATGCTTAGTGAAAGGGTAAGCCTGGGGTGAGAAAATGTTGAACCTTAGAATATTACAGTGGAGACCGTCGATGTAAGGGCGTGTTGAGTACAGGTTTTTGCAAGTGATCCTTGTCGAGTGCATTTTATGCCTAGAATGTATTGTGTGATAAGTCCAGGTTGAGTAAATGAAAGTGGTAGCTTTCATGATGTGATTTAGCAAGATTGTTCCGTGTCGGCGAGCAAGAGTTGGCGCGATAGTGGGTCGGGTTGGGGCCATGTTGCGGGCCAACCCGCCCCGTTCGGCGGCGGTCGCTCAGGTGGTCGCCGTGGCGTGGTCACGAGGGTGCTAGGCCCAAGTTTAAATGACCAGCGTATGAGTTCGTGGATACGTTCGACCAGAAGTAGATCGTGAAGGCCGGGAATGGCCTTAAGGAAGATTGAGGCGAGTAAGATGACCACGTTTGGAGGTAGTGACTCCAAAGTTTTGGGAACTGAAATGATGACTGAAGTATGGTACGTATACTAGAAGAGTTCAAGTGTTCGAGGAGGGCACTACGAGTAAGGAGGGAAGAGAACGTGTGTTATGTTTGTGGCCAGTGTGGCTTTGACAACTTGTTAGAAGGAACTTCTTCGTTATCTGCTTGAGAAGGAACATTCGGACGAATGTTTCTAAGAGGAGAATGTTATACCCGATTTCCGCAGTATGCACGTGAGGGCGACGTATAAAATTTTAGCCTTAAAGACTAGACAAGGTTCGAATTTGTACACAAGTGCGAAAAGAGTCGTTTTTCGACGAAACGTTTCCACACTTTCGTAGGGAAAATTCCGCTATGTCATTTATAATTTTGCGGATTTTCCGAGAGACGAAACATTTTGGACCAACGAGGGTGACATGTGTCACCTCACATCGAAGGCTCGACGGCAATTGGGACGATTTGGGGCTACTTTAGTTGGTAGGATATTTTGTGCAAGTTGTGTGGTAGATGGATAAGGTAGCACATGGCTAAATCTTGGCCTTACACTTGCTATGCACTTGTCTTCATCTTGGCCATTGGTTGGCCTTCACTGACCTATAAATACCCTCTAGTTGAAGACATTCTTCATCCTAAACTTGAGCAATCTATCTAAGTCTCAAACTACTCCTCCTCTTGTCTTGCTTTCGTCCCAAAGCCCTCCCCTGAGAAAGGCCACTGGCCGAGAGCACACCCCCTTTGTGAAGCTTTGGCGAGGGTACCCCTAGCCTAGTTGTCTCGTATAAATACCCCTTGTTGTGGTATAGAAATACTCACTAGTATTGTTATAATGTCCAAATACCGCCCAAATACCTTGTAGTATTCCCAAGGTTACACTTATACAAGCCCGAAAATACCGTTATACTTTCCTCACCACTAAAACGAAACCCTAAGGAAATCTTCACCGTTGTTGAAGTTGTAAGTAGAAGTTGGTTAGAACTTCTAAGGGTAGTTTGGAGCGGGTTGAGCGCACTGAGTCGAGCTAAACCTTGCTCGGGAGCGACTTTAAACTAGGATAATTTTGGGCTTATCGAGGTAATTATCTTGTCCTCTATTGTAATTGGAAATTACATAAGTGTTGAATATATAGTTGATTTTATACTATATATAGTCTGAACGTAGTTATCGGCAATGTCTTTGCGACTTAAGCTGAATAATACTTACGCAATGTCTTGCGACTTAAGCTCAAGAACCGAATCAATTGTAATTACATAGGGTTGTATTACGAAGAGACTTGTAGTAGTACCGTGGAGTAGAATTGTACCGTTAGGTTAGATGTATAACCCCCGGTTGGCTTGGTAGCCTTTCGTTAGAGAGGAGATTTACGCTGTTGCGAGGGGAGAGTCTTTGCCAATTTTCTAGAATGTTCTACGATGAGATCTAAATGTTAATGTCGCCTTGTGGCCTTATAGGTTGAAGTGCTACGTGTGACGTAATCTTACGGACTAAGGAGTAGCCGAAGCGGAGGTACTTGGGCGTTTTGCTATTAGTCGACAACCGTCGCGAGGTATGTGAACCTCTTCCTATCTCTTCTAGCATGATATGTGTGAACTATGTAATGCAGACGCATACGTGTTAATTATATTTGATTGTTGTAAAACATAAAGTGTTATAACGGCTTTATGGGAAGTTGGTTATAACGACTTTATGTAGGTAAGAAAATGGGTTGTGGTTTTTAAAAGATAATCGATTTGATTTATAAGCGGCAGGGCGTTATAATAAAACTTGAAGTATTTCAAAAGATTTATAATCGCTTTTGAACGAAGTGTAGTATTGTGTTTTGAAAACTTAAGAGTTATACTAGCTTTATGGGAAGTTAGGTATAACGGCTTAAGAATGGTTTCTTGATGTTAGAAGTTAAGAGACTTGATCTTATAAGATAAGAGACTTAACTTATTTGTTTTAAGTGAATGTTTGTGTGAAACCTCATTCGTGAGTAATGAGTACTTGGTTTTATTTAAAGGATAATGTTTTACCGATTTGGAAATCAGAATGTGTATCGATGGACCACCGCAAATAAGTAATAAAGGAAAATGTATTGAATAATGATGTATCGTATTAAAACCAAGTAAACCTCCATCCGTGTAGAAACTAAGATGAGACAAAATGATATTACATTTTCTAGATCATGGCCTTTGTAATGAGAATGTTGTAAACAAGAATAACCTACTCTCGCATGAGACATATATTACTCAATTGTTCTAAAAAGAAATCAAGTGATTAAGTTTATGAACTATGAAACCATTTGAAAATGAAGCTTGGTAATTGAAACTAGGCAAGCTGAACTTAGGAAAAGAATGTTGTTACTTGATTTTGGAAAGGAATGTGGGTTGGTCATTCTAAGGCTACGGGTATCGGGTGACTTTTATAAAAGTACTTGGATCTCTTTTAAAAGAACTTAGCGTATGTAGTACTTTGGGGTTAAAAACAGACTTTGGCATCAAAGCGCATTCGGTACGTACGCGGGCCTTATACATATTGGCCGCATCATGGAGCCATGTCTACACCGGCGCAAGATTCCTGGGGTACGCGTCATGCGGCCTTGTTATTATTAAGGCATCACGACATGTCTACACCGATGCATTCCGGGCATGCGCCAGCGCACATGATGGATGCTGTGGGGCGGAGAATAAGGATATTAAAAGTTGAAGTTAAGATTAAATCGCATTTACATGTGATCAGATTTACAGACTTGCTCGCGACCTTTCCGGGGTTCGTCATACGCCTCCCGCTTAAGCTACTGAAAGTCATGTCAGTACACTAGAGTAATTCGCCGAATAGGCAAGACATGAAACAAATTTTTATAAAATAAGACATGCTATGCGAAAACATCGCTTGTTCAAGATATATATATAAATACGTTTGCCTCCTTCATCCGGGGCATCGCATAAATATGACTACGCACTTAAGGAGGTACAACTATATGGCTGATGTGGTTCTCGCCATACCCTCGATCGCATCTCAAAACTTTCCTGCTGAAAGTCTGATCATTCCAAAAGTGCAGAGTCGTATCTTTGTATGTTTCCTCGATACGTCAACGTAGATCCGTAAGAACGTGTGGATCTAGCACTGCCGCTCTCTTACTCATGGTGATGAACGCACTTCAAGGAGGCCGGCGATAACAGTACTAAGTATATGAAATCAGAAATACTTAAATGAAACATAATCATTTTAAAAATGGGGCCTGTAGAAAGAGTGTATAAAATAACCAAGGAAACCGCATTACGCGCTGTGGTCGAGGATAACAAGAGCGCACAGGTAAACTGTAAATGTGTCTTTTCTAGGCCGGCACGATATACCGGGCAAGAATCGCAATTGCCCGTAGTATGGGCACCATGCAAGCCTAATCTCCGACTCCCGTGATTCTCATAAAGCCAATCACATAGACTCGCATGTTTTATTTTAACCCCGCGATCGGCGATAGCGCCACTCCGCATCGCCACATCACTCGCCGTCCGCATACATGGACCGCATGCAGGTATAACCCCGCACACTTCGGGCGTTACACTCTCGTAGCTCACATGTGGAAGCCCCACGGACCCGCATGAGGTATTCTCGAATCATGGTCCTGCATCACCGAGCCTACTCTCGGACGGAGGGCAGCTTAACCTCCGGTATCATCTCAAGAGGTGAGTGATAGTACACTAACATAACAGCTTATCTTTAAACAACATAATCACAACAAGAATACTCTTTTTCACAAACGTTACAAGACACTAACACACATAGCATCATATCATGTCTACTTATCAAACCATCTTATTATTCTTTTCACAATTCAATATAAGTCTGTTATAAACACATAGGCAAACTGTTTCTTTTATCAATCTTAAGTGGTTATACTTAACTTCCCATAAGGCTAGTATAACTCTTAAGCTTCTGTTTAAAAACCAATTAGTTCTCTTCTGTAAAAAAATGATTCAGTATTCTTTTTTAAAAATGCTTTCAGATCTTTATTATTCAGGCTTAAGCCGTGAGGCATTGCCGTAAGTGTTATTCAGGCTTAAGTCAAGGACATTGCCGTAGTTATATTTTAGTTAACACATGTACGCTCACCGTACTATATATATTGTAAAATATCATGCTTTAGGAAGAATCACATACCTTCTCAATGAAAACCACCGCCAAGTGAATATGTCGCGCGCAGAGTCACCTATAATAGTCACAGACATCTATCAAAGTCTAGACTACTCAAGGTCATTCTAAACAGAGGGTTCACAATTCTACGGAAAGTCGGCAAAGACAACCCTACGGTGAGTTATATGAGTTCATCGTGTAAACAATCCTATGTGAGTACGATTCAATTATTCTTCTTTAAACCCTTCTATCGTGATAACAGTTCAATTCTATTCGTAATATTAGCCTAAGTATTTATACTTATTCTTATACTTCTACAGTATATATTCTCTAATATAAAAGAAGGGTAAGTTTATTTACCTCGTAAGCCCAATAATATCCAAGATAAAAGTCGCTGAGCAAGGTTTAGCTCCTAAGTTGAACGCCCGATAGTTCCAAGGAAACCTTAAGTTCTTCACAACTTCTACTAAGGACTAAGGGATTTGGGCTAGGTATTTTGGGCATTATAACAATACTAGAAGACAACTTTTCTACCAAGGAGGGGGTAGTTTCGCCAGGCTAGTGGGAAGCCTCGCCAAGGGTCACTTAGGCTAGAGGGTAAGAGGGCTTGGACGAAAATGGCTAACAAGGGAGAAGGGAGGATTTTCAAGACTTGGAAAGTAATTTGTGGATGAAGAACTCTTCATCTTAAGGGGGGTATTTATAGGTCAAGGGATGGCCAACCAATGGCCAAGATTTAGCCAAGTGCTAGGCAAGTGTAAGGTCAAGATTAGGGCAAGTGTACCTAGCCAACTTGCACACAAAATATCTTACCAACAACTTGACCAAGTTGGCAACTCCAATCGGCCTTATGAACGCCTCACATCCATCAATTGGAGGGTGACAAGTGTTGCCCTCCCGTTGGTCCAAAATGTTTCGTCTCTCGGAAAAATCCGCAAAAATTAGAAATGGCATAGCCGGAATTTACCCTACGAAAGCTGTGGAAACGTTTCGTCGGAAAACTATTCGCTTTGTGAGTTGTGCCCAAAAAAACGTCCAAGGCCTAACTTTAAGACCAAACTTTTTGTACGTATTCCTTTACGTACATACTCTGGAAATACGGGGTATAACATTCTCCCCTCCTTAGAAACATTCGTCCCGAATGTTCCTTCCCAAGACATATAACGATAAGGTTCTTCAAAACTTAAACAGTTTACAAAAGCCACACACGGCCATAAAACAACACTTAGGTATAAACGATAATGAAGATTTACAAGTAGGAAAGTGAATTACCTGGAGGTATGGGCAATAGGTGAGGATACTTCTGCCTCATGTCCTCCTCGGCTTCCCACGTCATCTCCTCCCTGAGCTCGTTCCGCCACAAGACTTTGACGGAAGCCACGTCCTTCGTCCGCAGACGCCTAACCTGACGATCGATTATCGCTATGGGAATCTCCTCATACGATAACCCCTCGGTCACCTGGACATCGTCAATCGGATGTACCCTAGATGGATCCCCGATACATCTCCTCAGCATAGAAACGTGAAACACCGGATGTACTGCCTCCAGATCGGACGGCAGATCCAACTCATAGGCAACCTTGCCTACCTCGCGACACGAAACGCCCAATGTACCTTGGCCGAAGTTTCCCTTCTTCCCGAATCTCATCACACCCTTCATGGGTGACACCTTCAGAAAACCCAATCATCAATCGCGAACTCGGATGTCGGCGACGATGATCTGCATACGATTGCCGACTACGAGTCGCCAATAGCCGCTCGGATAAGCTTCACCTTATCCATCGCTCACTGCACCAACCGTCCCACTAGCCGCACCTCGCCCACATCGAACCAACCTATAGGCGACCGCACTTCTCCCATACAAGGCCTCATGGCGCGCCATCGAATACCGGAGTGGTAGCTATTATTATACGCGAACTCAACTAGAGGCAAATGATCCTCCCAACTACCATCGAAGTCAATAACACGGGCTCGCAGATATCTCAAGAGTCTAGATAGGCGCGCTCGTCTGTCCGCTCGTGGATGAAATGCGACTGTGCTCACTGCGCCCCTAAACCTCTCGGAAGGACCTCCAGTTGCCGAAACCGGGCTCCTGCATGCGATATGATCGGGTTAGGGACTCCATGCACCGACGATCTCGGATGTAAAGTCCGCATAATCCTCACCAAAAGTCATCTGACGGAAGAAAGTGGGCTGATTTCACACCGGCCGACGATAACCCATATAGAATCATGTCTCCTCCGAGTGTGAGGTAATCCCGTGATGAAGTCCATGTTGATTACCTCCCACTGGTGTCGATCTCTATCGCTGCAACAAACCACCGGTCTCGGTGCTCTACCTTCACCGCCGACAACACGCACCGAGCTCACGAACTCTGCAACGTCCCTCTTCAAGCCATCCCACCAATACACAGATCTAAGGTCGTGGTACATCTTGGTCGACCCCGGATGGATAGAGTAACGCGCGCTGTGTGCTTCCCCAAGAACTCCGCCAAGTCCTCAAACATCCGAACACACAACACGCCCTCAAACCTTAGCACCCCATCGTGCTACTCAAAGGACCCTTGCCTCACGTAAGAGTCAGATCACGATATCGAATCAAAGCCGATCCTCGAACTGTTGCCTCTTCACCTCCTCGACGATGGAAGACTCGGCAACCTCACGAACTCTAACCCCACTGCTATCAGAATCAATCATACGGACACCAAGGCTCGCTAACTGATGCAAATCACGAACCATGTCCCTCCTCTCTAGCTGCACATCTGATAGGCTCCCCATCGACCTACGACTAAGAGCATCTGCCACAACATTGGCCTTCCCCGGGTGGTACAGGATATCAACATCGTAATCCTTAAGCAACTCTAACCACCTTCTGCCGTAAGTTCAGCTCCTCCGTGAAGATATCTTGGAGGCTCTTGTGGTCTGTATAAATATCCACGTGAACCCCATACAAATAGTGCCTCCAGATCTTGGCGTGAATCACTACCGCTAACTCCAAATCATGGGGGTAGTTCCTCTCGTGTTTCTTAAGTCCGCGGGATGCTGTGACGCTATAACTCTACCATGCCGCATCAACACGCATCCCAACCCGATGCCCGACGATCACAATACACAACATAACCGCTCGACCTGCGGAAGAGTAAGAACGGGCGCGTCGATCCTCTTTCAAGAATCGAAACCCCGCCACAAGCATCATCCACTAAAACTTGGCCGCCTTTTGAGTCGGCTGGTCAATGGTGCGAGATAGAAGCAAACTTCTCCACGAACCGCCGATAATATCCTGCAAGGCCCGTAAAATGCGAACCTTCGGAGTAGTAGGTCTAGGCCAAGTCCCGATCGCCGATCTTGGCGTATCCACTCGAACGCCATCACCCGATAATATGCCCGAGAAACGCCATCAAGTCAACCAAAACTCACATTTGGAAAACTTGGCGTAAATCGCTGATCTCGAGAATCACAAGACAGCCTCAAATGCTCCGCATGCTCCCGCTCGGCGAGAATAAACCAAGATATCATCAATGAACACTATCACAAGCGTGTCAAAAATGGTTTGAACACTCGGTTCATCAAATCCATGAATACCACGAGCATTGGTCAACCCAAAAGACATGACCACGAACTCATAATGCCCGCATCGTCCGAATGCGATCTAGGGACATCCACCTCTCGACTCGGCACTTTGATGATAGCCCGACCGCAGATCAATCTTGAGAAACATCTCGCGCTCGCAATCGGTCGAACAAATCATCAATCACGGGAAGGGGTATTCGTTTAATGGTCACCTTGTTCACCGTCAGTAGTCAACACATGCGCGGCCCCGCCCTTCTTCTTCACGAACAATACCGGCGCTCCCCAGGGTGAAACACTAGGCCTGATGAAGCCCTTCTCCATCAAATCCCTAAGCTGATCCTTCAACTCTCTCAACTCGGCAGGTGTCATTCTGTATGGCGGAATGGAAATAGGCCGAGTGTCTGGCAATGTGTCTATACAAAACTCAATCTCCCTCTCAGGAGGGATACCCGGGAGGTCGTCTGGAAACACGTCTGGGAATTCTCTGACTACTTGGGATCGATGAAAATCGCGCTGCGGCCTCGTTATCAAACACCCGAACGATGGTAGATATACCCCTTCGCACCATCTTCCTAGCCTTGAGGTAGGAAATAAACCTACCTGGCGATACCGTGCTCTCCCACTCAACAACCGGCCTCAGAAATCGAACCGCACTTACTCTCTCTCTGCAGTCTACATTAGCGTAGCAAGAAGCTAGCCAATCCATTCCCATAATCACGTCGAAGTCAATCATTTCCAACTCTATCAAGTCGGCTGGTCCGACGATCAGAATGGTCACAGACAAGCTCTATATACCCGCCGAGCTACCACCGAATCACCCATCGCGTAGCTACCTCGAAAGTGGTCTATGGACTCGTGCTCTACCCCTATCCTACTAGCAACAAGGGAGATATATAGACAGAGTAGAACCGGATATATCAAAGCATATACATCAAACCCGAGAACCGATAAGGTACTCGTGACGTCGGTGAGGCCTCACGATCCTCGCTTACCGACAAAGCATAAATGCGTTCGAGGACCGCTAGAATCGGGACCCGAGCCACGACCGCCGCGACCTGGCCGACCCATGTGTACCACGCCCGGCGAGTAATCAGAGGAGATGATGAAGCGGCAGCAGAACTCAAGGCCGAGCCCTACCACCGGGCCCCGGTCGGCCGATCCCCGCAAAGTGACCCCGCTGGCTACAAGCGTAATAAGCTCCAAAAATGTACCACACTTCCCGTAATGGGATCACCGACGGGCCACACCGGGTGGTCCCGATCGCCGCACTCGCTACTCGACGGGCTCGAAGCCACGGGGCCTCGGTGCGCCTCGAATACTCGGGCCGGCCGAGGACGGTGCAGAGTGCTCGAGCCGGGCTGTGGTGCAAATCTAGGCCGAGGCCGCCACCACGATAGCCACCGAAGACCCTCCCGCCCCGCCTTCTTCTCGCTGCCGTCGCCCACTGCCGACCGCGCCTCGCATCCAAGGGCGTGAGCCTGCATACGGGTAATGTCCATACCCGGCTGAAGAGAAACACCCGCACACGACTCGGCCATATAGTCGTCTAGCCCGGTGACATAGCGGTGCACCCTATCATCCATATCTGCTACCAAAGCTGGGACATATCGAGCCAATGAATCAAACTCGACATTGTACTCACGACGGGCCCTCTGCGCCTCGAGTAAAAATCTATCACCCGCGCCTCCTCATCCGCGAGGCAAGAAGTGAGTGAGGAAAGCCTCGAGAACTCATCCCAAGTAGGCGGGACGCGTGTTTCCCGGGATAACTCCCATGAATCAAACCAATCGATCGCGGTATCACGCACCGATGCGAACCGGCGTCACAGACTGTCTCACGAGGCCTTGATCACCCGCATGATCCTTCAAGCCGACGGATGAACTCCTGCGATCATCCTCCGCCTCGACCAGAAAACTCGCGGGCTACAACTCAAGAAATCTCGTAGTCTCAAACTATTCGCCTGTGCACCACGCGCGATCGAGCCGAGCCGAATCGAACCGCCGATCCAATCTCTCCTCGTAACGGGCCACAACTTTAGCCAATAGCCGGGTTATCTCTTGTACCCTAACTCTCCGCCCCAGCCGTGGGACGGGAGGTGTGGGTGCGTGGTCTCTTTGCCGGGCGGGCGTCATAGAACTCGCTGCCTCTCGTATAGACCGGGCCCGAGCCCTCGTGACTCTGGGTGTCTGCTAGCGCCTCCGCCGCTTGCCCTTCGGGCCCAAGGTTTTACGTGGAGGCATAACTGTTTACAGGAAAGGAATACGTTAGAGGGGTCCAACCTATAACACATCTCTAAAGCACGATCTCAGAATGAGAAGAATGTAAACCAATCCTAAATATCCTATAGCCTCCTGATTATTGGTGTGGTGCACAACACACCGATAATCAAGACTTACTAGATACGGCTTCAGACACTTTCCGAGGATTAATCGCTTCGATACCACTTTTGTCACGACCCATTCGGGCCCGTGGATCGTGCCTTACTGGCACCCAAGTAGTCATACATCGAGTAATCGGAAATATAAAACAAGACATGAAACGATTTATAAAATAAGACACGCTTTATGTGAACAAACGTCGCCTTTCGCATATATATATATAAACCGAGTTTAGCGATACATCCGACTAATCGCATAACATGACTACGCACCTCTAAGGAAATATATAACTATGGCGGGACAGGGCCCCGCCATACCCTGACTGTACAAACTATCTACAATACAGGGAGATCATACCAAAAGTAGAGCCTCCGGAGAAGATGGAGCTCCTGACACCAATGCAAAGAGATCCTAAGGATGCGGATCTAGCACTGCTGCCTTTACCGCGGCATGAACGCACCAAGGAGAGTCGAGACAACAGTACTAAGTATGCGAAATCGTAAAGTAGTTAAATGAAAACATATCATTTTAAAACGGTTTACAAATATGTGTGAAACAACCAAGGAAACCACACGTAGTGCCACATCACAAACAAGAGCAACAATAGGTAACTGTAATAGGTCTTGTCTAGGCTGCGAATGATCAAAACAGGGCCACTCGCCCATATCATCATTCTGCAAGCCTAATCTCGACTCGAGTCCGCATAGCCACTCACGGGCCCGCATGAGGTATAACCCCGCATCGAGGGTAGCTACTCCTCGCATCGCCCCGACTCGTTGTCCGCATGGCCACATAGACCGCATGAGGCATAACCCCGCATACTAACACGAACTCTCGTAGCTCGCATAGGCCCTCGACCCGCATGAGGTATTCTCGAATCATGGTCCTGCATCACGAGTCTACCTCGACGGAGGGCGACTTTAACCTCGGTATCATCTCAAGAGGTGAGTGATAGTACACTAACATAACAAATTATCTTTAAACAACATAATCACAACAAGAATACTCTTTTCACAAACGTTACAAAGACACTAACACACATAGCATCATATCATGTCTACTTATCAAACCATCTTATTATTCTTTCACAATTCAATATAAGTCCGTTATAAACACATAGGCAAACTGCTTTCTTTTATCAATCTTAAGTGGTTATACTTAACTTCCCATAAGGCTAGTATAACTCTTAAGCTTCGCTTAAAACCAATTAGTTCTCTTACATAAAAATGATTCAAAGATTCTTTTAAAAATGCTTTCGATCTTTATTATTCAGCTTAAGCTGAGGCATTCTGTAAGTGTTATTCAAAGCTTAAGTGAGGCATTGCTGTAAGTATTATTCAGCTTAAGTCAAAGACATTGCCGTAGTTATATTTTAGTTAACACACGACGTCACCGTACTATATATATTGTAAAATATCATGCTTTAGGAAGAATCACATACCTTCTCAAATAAAACCACCGCCAAGTTGAATATGTCACGCAGAGAGTCACCTATAATAGTCACAGACATCTATCAAAGTCTAGACTACTCAAGGTCATTCTAAACAGAGGGTTCACAATTCTACGGAAAGTCGGGCAAAGACAACCCTACAGTGAGTTATATGAGTTCACTGTAAACAAATCCTATGTGAGTACAGCTTCAATTATTCTTCTTTAAACCCTTCTACTGTGATAACAGTTCAATTCTATTCTGTAATATTCGTCTAAGTATTTATACTTATTCTTATACTTCTACAGTATATATTCTCTAATATAAAAGAAGGGTAAGTTTATTTACCTCGGTAAGCCCAATAATATCCAAGATAAAAGTCGCGCCTGAGCAAGGTTTAGCTCCTAAGTTGAACGCTCCGATAGTTCCAAGGAAACCTTAGAAGTTCTTCACAACTTCTACTAAGGACTAAGGGATTTGGGCTAGGGTATTTTGGGCATTATAACAATACTAGAAGGCAACTTTTCTACCAAGGGAGGGGGGGTAGTTTTCGGCTAGGCTAGGGGGGGGAAGCCTCGGCCAAGGGTCACTTAGGCTAGAGGGGGAAGAGGGCTTGGACGAAAATGGCTAACAAGGGAGAAGGGAGGATTTTCAAGACTTGGAAAGTAATTTGTGGATGAAGAACTCTTCATCTTAAGGGGGGTATTTATAGGTCAAGGGATGGCCAACCAATGGCCAAGATTTAGCCAAGTGCTAGGCAAGTGTAAGGTCAAGATTAGGGCAAGTGTACCTAGCCAACTTGCACACAAAATATCTTACCAACAACTTGACCAAGTTGGCAACTCCAATCGGCCTTATGAACGCCTCACATCCATCAATTGGAGGGTGACAAGTGTTGCCCTCCCGTTGGTCCAAAATGTTTCGTCTCTCGGAAAAATCCGCAAAAATTAGAAATGGCATAGCCGGAATTTACCCTACGAAAGCTGTGGAAACGTTTCGTCGGAAAACTATTCGCTTTGTGAGTTGTGCCCAAAAAAACGTCCAAGGCCTAACTTTAAGACCAAACTTTTTGTACGTATTCCTTTACGTACATACTCTGGAAATACGGGGTATAACAGTAGCTGTAAGGACTCTTCGCCTCTTGTTGAGTATGTATTTTATAGCTACCGTTTCAGTATTCGGGTGTCGCCGTTTGGAGCCTTTTTATAAGCGCTAGTGTAAGATTGCCGATCGATTGATTCGATGTAAGCGAGGTGCAGATAATTGGTTCGTACTTGTTCAGTAGGGCGTGAATAGGGTGAAGCTTATCCAGAAGAGGTCATTGGCAGCTCAGAATCAGTGGGAAACAGTACCGGAAACATGGTAAGTTATGAGAAAGAGTTCGAGTTTACGAGAAGGGTACGACGAGTAAGGGAAGAAGCGAGCATGTATTACAGGCATAGGTGTGATCATTTCGTTTGTAAAGAGTAGGTGCGAAGGGAGTATCTTTTTAGACCTCGAGTAGGAGTTTCTTTTGTGATTAAGGTGATTCCTCGTGGACTTGGAGATAAGTATGTGCGCTTGTTGTGTTGTGGCCAGGTGTGGCATGGTTGTTTCCGTAAGTATAGCAGTAAGGACTATATTGGCGCCTGTTTGTTTTGAGACCTAGAAGGAACATTCGGGACGAATGTTTCTAAGGAGGGGAGAATGTTATACCCCGTAGTTCCAGGGTATGTATGCGAGGACGTACGTACGAGAATATGACATTGAAATTGGAAAGGAAGAAAGAGGTGATTTTTCCACGGAAAAGTTTCCGGGTTTTGTGAAGGAAAAAGGTTCGTTAATGGGAATTGGATTCCCAGATTTGGTATTCGGACTTCTTGGAATATTAGAGAATTATGGAATTTTATTTTCGGAAATGGTCACGTGGGGCCCACGGGAGAAATTTACGGTTTTGTGGGGCCCACTTTGTTTTCAAGATTTTGGCCATTATGGATATTTTCGGAAGATGAAATATTTTGGACGAGTAGGAGGGCGACACGTGTCACCCCCCCCCTAGGTGGCTTGGCCGAATTTCACTTTGTGCACAACACCCGATTAGAGTCGTTTTTCGACGAAACGTTTTACTAAACTCGCGTAGGGTAAATTCCGGCTATGTCATTTCTTATTTTTGCGGATTTTTCCGAGAGACGAAACATTTTGGACCAACGGGAGGGCGACACTTGTCACCCTCCAATTGATGGATGTGGGGCGGCATTAGGCCGAATTGGATGTCCAATTTTGTCTTGGAGTTGGTAGGATATTTTGTGTGCAAGTTGGCCAAGGACACTTGCCCTAATCTTGACCTTACACTTGCCTTGCACTTGGCATAATCTTGGCCATTGGTTGGCCATCCCTTGACCTATAAATACCCCTCTTGTGATGAAGAGTTCTTCATCCACAAATTACTTCCAAGTCTTGAAAAATCCTCCCCTCTCCCTTTGTGAGCATTTCATCCAACACCTCCCCCCCCCTAGCCTAGCCGAAACCTACCCCCCCTCCCTTGGTAGAAATGTTGCCTTCTAGTATTGTTATAATGCCCAAATTACCCTAGCCCAAACCCCTTAGTACTTAGTTGAAGTTGTGAAGAACTTCAGGGTTCTTGGAGCGCATCGAGGAGGAGAGAGCTAAACCTTGCTCAGGAGCGACTTTTATCTAGGATATTATTGGGCTTACCGAGGTAAATAACCTTATCCTCCTTTTGTAATTAGAATATACATACTGTAGAAGTATAGGAATAAGTATAAATACTTAGAAGGATATTAAAGAATAGAATTGAACTGATATCACAGTAGAAGGGTTTAAAAGATGAATAATAGAACTGTACTTACATAGGACTGTTTTCACAGTAGACTTGAGTAGCTCACCGGGTAGGGAAGTGCTGCCCGAATGTCCATAGAATAGCGAACCCTCTGCTTAGAGCTTTGTACAGTACAGTCTAGACGTTGATAGACGTATTTGACTGTTATAGGTCGATTCTCTGCGCGCGACATATTCAACTTGGCAGGTGGATTTCGCCGAGAAGGTATGTGATTCTTCCTATCCTCTTGAGCATGATATTTTAAAGAATATGTATATAGTACGGTAGACGTACGTGTGTTAACTGAATAATAATTACGGCAATGTCTTCGGACTTAAGCCTGAATAATAATTACGGCAATGTCTTCGGACTTAAGCCTGAATAATAAGTACGGCAATGTCTTTTGACTTAAGCCTGAATAAAAAGAATCTGAAGTAGTTCAAAAGAATTAAGAAACCTTTTTAAGAGTAACACTTGGTTTTAAAAGCTTAAGAGTTATACTAGCTTTATGGGAAGTTAGGTATAACGGCTTAAGAGTGATAAAAAGAATGATTTATTGATTTAAGAAAATAAGAGACTTGACTTAATTATACTAATGTGAAAAAGTGTGAAACCTCATTCGTGAGTAAATAGTATTTTTGGTTTTCAAAAGGAATGATGTTTTACCGATCAGAATGAATGTCGAACAAACCACAGCAGCGCTAATAAAGGGAAATGTTTTGACTAAATAAAGTATTATTAAAACCAGTAGAAGCTTCCATCTGTATAGGAGCTAAGATGCGACAAAATGATATTACATTTCCTAGATCATGGCTGCTGTAATAAGATTGTTATGAACAATAATAACCTACTCACACATAAGGTATATGTTTCTCAAATTGTTTTAAAGGATTAAAACTATGAACTACGAAACCTTTCGAAAATGAGAAACTTGAGTAATTGAAATTAGGCAAACTTGAGCGTTGGGAAAAAAATGTTGTTACTTGATTTTACAAAGAGAAGTGTTTGGATTTACTTCAAAGATAATCACTTTATTTTTATACTACGGGTATTGTGTGACTTTTGTGAAAGAAACGGATCTTTTAAAAGAGTAATATATAAAGTACTTTGGGGCTAAAAATCCGAACTTGTTAACATAATGTAGAAAGTACCTTGTGTGAATAACTTGATTGTATTGATTTGTGATAGTCTTGTAATACTTTCTTGTTGACTTGATAAGTAAACATGTTAGGATGCTACGTGAGTTAGTATCTTGTGATGTTTGTGTAAAGGGGGTTTTCCTTGTTGTGCTTAGGTTGTCTAACGATAAGCTGTTATGATGATATTATATCACTCATGATTCCGGGGGTTAAGCTGCCCTCCGATGCGGGGTAGACTCAGGCGGGTCTAGTGACCTATGATTCGAGAATACCGTATGCAGTGCAGATGGCCTATGCGGAATCGCGGAGTTCAGTGTTAGTATGCGGCCCTTGTGGTCATGCGGTCTTTGTGGCCCGCGGACGGCGAGTCCAGACGCCGGGAGTAGCTACCCTCGATGCGGGAATACCTCATGCAGCCATTGGAGTGGCCCATGCGAGCTACGGAAGTTCGGGGCTAGACGCGCACATTAGATATCGCGCGAGTGGCGGCTTTGATCATGTGACGATGCAGACAGATCTCATGATCTGATTTGACCTTGTTTGTACCGTAGGTTTTAGTAGTCGGCTATGCCTTCGTACTTACCCTGCGGTTTTATGATGACTTTGAGGCGTGAGTCACGACTTGACATGATCGCTATTTATTGTGAATCGTAGTTTTGGTTATCATACATGTCTCCCGCTTTATATAGACTACTATGATTTCATTTACGATTTTCGTTTCACATACTTGGTACTGTTATCGACCTTCGGCCGCGTTCACGCCGCAGTAAAGGTACTTCTCCGTTGATCCGTTCTTAGGATCACCGTTTCAGCGTTGGAAAAGCTCCGTTTCTCCGGAGGCTTAGCATTTTGGTATGGTCCCCTGTCGTTGTAGATATTTGCATTCAGGGGTATGGCGGGGCCCGGTCCCGCCATTGTTGTTTTAAACTCTTAGAGGTCTGTAGACCTGTTGTAAGGTTGGGATGTAACTGTTCATTTTGGGGTATTTATATACATATATGCCGAAAGACAACTTTTTCCCGAAGCGTGTCTTATTTATCTTGCTTTCATATCTTGGTTGTTTTATATTCCGCTGATTTCTCGATGTATGACTACTGGGTGCGGGTAAGGCACGATCCACGCCCCGAACGGTCGTGACACATCGTCATCCCAAAAGACATGACCACGAACTCATAATGCGTCTGGGTCCGAATGCGATCCTAGGGATGTCCGACTCTCTGACTCGCACCTGATGATAGCCCGACCGTAGATCAATCTTGGAGAAACATTTCGCACCCTGCAACTGGTCGAACAAATCATCAATCACGGAAGGGGTATTCGTTCTTAATGGTCACCTTGTTCACCGCTCAGTAATCAACACATGCGCGGCCCCGTCCTTCTTCTTCACGAACAATACTGGCGCTCCCCAGGGAGAAACACTAGGTCTGATGAAGCCCTTCTCCAGCAAGTCTCTAAGCTGATCCTTCAACTCTCTCAACTCGGCAGGTGCCATTCTATATGGCGGAATGGAAATAGGCCGAGTGTCTGGCAACACATCTATACAAAACTCAATCTCCTCTCGGGAGGACACCGGGAGGTCGTGCGAAACACGTCGGGAACTTCGACCATCGAACCGATCAAAATCTGGTACCGTAGCTTCAGTATCAAACACCCGAACGAGATGGTAAATGTACCCCTTCTGCACCATCTTCCTAGCCTTGAGGTAGGAAATAAACCTACCCTCGGCGATACGGTGATCCTCCCACTCAACAACCGGCTCCTGAAACTGGAACCGCACTACTCTCCTCGCAGCCTACATTGGCGTAGCAAGAAGCTAGCCAATCCATACCCATGATCACGTCGAAATCAATCATATCCAACTCTATCAAGTCGCCAGGTCCGACGATGTAAATGGTCACAGACAAGCTCTATATACCCGCCGAGCTACCACCGAATCACCCATCGCGTAGCTACCTCGAAAGTGGTCTATGGACTCGGGCTCTATCCCTATCCTACTAGCAACAAGGGGAGATATATGACGTGAGTAGAACCGGATCTATCAAAGCATACACATCAAACCCAGAACCGATAAGGTACTGTGGCGACATCGGTGAGGCCTCACGATCTGCCCGGCCGACAAGGCATAAATGCGATTCGAGGACCGCTAGAATCGGGACCCGCGCCACGACCTCCGCCGCGACCTGGCCGCCCACGAGTACCACGCCCGGCGAGTAATCGTAGGAGATGATGAACCGAATGCACTCGTGGTGAGCCCTACCACCCGCGTTGCCCCCGATCGGACAAGCCCTCGCAATATGACCCGTCAGGCCGCAACTGTAACAAACCCTGGAGGAGCACCACACCCCGAAATGGGATCTACCGACGGCCACACTGGCGGGGTGGTCCCGACCGCCGGCACCTCGCCACCTGAAAGTCTCAAGTCTGGGGCCCGACACGCCCGAATACTCTGGTGGCCGAGGATGGTGCAGGAGTGCTCGAGCCGGCCGTGGTGCGAATCTAGACCGGCCTTGAGGCCGTCAACCCGGATAACTACCAAAGGACCTCGCTGCCCCGGTCCTCTTCGCTGTCACAACCCGTCGGCCTCGACGCCTCGCATCCTAGTGCATGAGCTCGCATGCGGTAATGTCCATACGGTGAAGAGAAACACCGCACAAGACTCGGCCATATAATCATCTAGCCGGTGGCGTGGCGGTGCACCGCCCTCTATATCTCGCTACCAATGCCGGGACATATCGAGCCAAAGAATCGAACTCGACATTGTACTCCTAATCAGACGCCCTCTGTCTCGCAGTAAAATCTGTCGATTCGCCTCCTCATCCGCGAGGCAAGAAGTGAGTGAGAAAGCCTCCGAGAACTCATCCCAAGTAGTCGGGACGCGTGCTCCCGGGATAACTCCATGAATCAAACCAATCGACTGCAGTATCACGCAGCCGATGCGAACCAAAGATCACGGACTCGGTCTCCGACGCCCTGATCACTCTCATAATCCTCTGAAACTGACGGATGAACTCCTGCGGATCATCCTCTGGCCTCGACCTGTAAAACTCTGGGGCTACAACTCAGGAAATCTCGTAGCCTCAAAATCTCTGCCCTCGGGTGAACCACGAGTACGATCGGGCCGGAATCGAATCGGCCGTGATCCACTCGTCCTCATGTTCGCCACGATCACGCCAATAGTCGGGCCTCTTTGTACCCTAACTCCTCCGCCCAGCCGTGGGGCGAGGTGTGGTGCTGTGGTCTCTTTGGGCCGGCGGCGTCATGGAACTCGCCGTCGAGGTATAGGCGGGCACGAGCCTCGTAACTCTCGGTGTCCGATGGCGCTCTCGGCCGCCTTGCCCTTCGGGCGGGTTGCCTTACGTGGAGGCATAATCACATGTAAAAGGAATACGTTAGAGGTCCAACTTTAACACAGCTCTAAAGCACGATCTCAGAGTGAGAAGAATGGAAACCAATCCTAAATATCTTAAAGCCTCCTGATTATTGGTGTGGTGCACAACACACCGATAATCAAGACTCTACTAGATACGGTCTATAGACACTTTCCGAGGATTAACTGCTCTGATACCACTTTTGTCACGACTGCCTGTTCGGATCGGTGCCTTACCCGGGCACCCAAGTAGTCATACATCAGAGTAATCAGTGGAATATAAAAACAAGACATGAAACAGTTGTAAAATGAGACACAATTTCTGATGAAAAGCTTGCCTTTCGGCATATATATATAAATAACCCAAGTTTTGCAGTTACATCCCAACTGTACACTAGGACTACAGACCTCTAAGGAAGTAAACAACTATGGCGGGACAGGGCCCCGCCATACCCTGAATGTACAAAACTATCTACAATACAGGGAGATCATACCAAACAGTAGAGCCTCCGGAGAAGATGGAGCTCCCGACACCAACGTAGAGATCCTAAGGATGTGGATCTAGCACCTGCTTGCCCTTACCTGCGGCATGAACGCAGCCCCCCGAAGGAGGTCAGTACAACAGGTACTAAGTATGCGAAACTGTAAAGTACTTAATGAAAACATTTCATTTAAAAATCAGTTTACATATATGTATGAAACAACCAAGGTAACCGCACATAGTGCCACATCATAAACAAGAGCAACAATAGGTAAACTGTAACAGGTCTTTTCTAGGCTGCGAATGATCGAAGCAGGGCCAATTTCCCATAGTATCATTAAGCAAGCCTAATCCTGGACTCCCGTAGTCCGCATAGGCCACTCACGTAGGCCTGCATAGGGCATAACCCCGCATCGAGGGTAGCTACTCCTCGGCATCGTCCTGGACTCGTAGTCCGCATGGCCACATAGACCGCATGAGGTATAACCCCGCACACTAACACGAACTCTCGCAGACTCGCATAGGTCACATGCACGCATGAGGTGTCCTCGCATCATAGTCACACAGACTGCCTGAGGTATACCCCGCATCGGAGGGCAGCTTAACCCCCGGTATTTGTCAAGAGGTGAGTGATATAATACTAACATAACAGCTTATCGTTAAACACATAAGCACAACAAGAATACCCTTTTATACAAACGTTACAAGACACTAACACACATAACATCATATCATGTCTACTTATCAAACCATTTTATTATTCTTTCCATAAATCAATTGTAAGTCTGTTATAAACACATAAGTAAACTGTTCCTTTTATCATTCTTAAGTTGTTATACCTAACTTTCCATAAAGCTAGTATAACTCTTAAGCTTTCTGTTTAAAAACCAATTAGTTCTCTTCTGTTAAAAAAATGATTCAGTATTCTTTTGAAATGTTTTCAGATCCTTATTATTCAGGCTTAAGTCGCGAGACATTGCCGTAAGTATTATTCAGGCTTAAGTCGCGAGACATTGCCGTAAGTATTATTCAGGCTTAAGTCAAAGACATTGCCGTAGTTATTATTCAGTTAACACTCGTACGTCTACCGTACTATATATATTTAAAATATCATGCTCAAGGGTATAGGAAGAATCACATACCTTCTCGGCGAAAACCTCCTGCCAAGTCGAATATGTCGCGCGCAGAGAATCAACCTATAACAGTCAAATACGTCTATCAACGTTAAAGCTTTAAGCAGAGGGTTCTCTATTCTATGGGAATTTGGGCAGCACTTCCCTACCCGGTAAGCTATACAGTCTACTGTAAAAACAGTCCTATGTGAGTACAGTTCCATTATTCTTCTTTTAAACCCTTCTACTGTGATAACAGTTCAATTCTATTCTGTAATATCCTTCTAAGTATTTTATACTTATTCTTATACTTCTACAGTATGCATTATCTAATTACAAAAGAGGGTTAGGATTATTTACCTCGATAAGCCCAATATAATCCGAGTATAACGTCGATCCTGAGCGAGGTTTAGCTCCTAAGTTGTACGCTCCGATAGCTCCAAGGAAACCTTAGAAGTTCTTCACAACTTCTACTAAGTACTAAGGGATTTGGGCTAGGGTATTTTGGGCATTATAACAATACTAGAAGACAACTTTTCTACCAAGGGAGGGGGGTAGATTTCGGCTAGGCTAGGGGGAGGGGTTGCCTCGGCCAAGCTCACTCAAAGGGGGGGTGTGTTGGACGAAAAAGGCTACAAGAGAGAGGGAAGGATTTTCAAGACTTGGAAAGGAATTTGTGGATGAAGAACTCTTCATCTTAAGGGGGTATTTATAGGTCAAGGGATGGCCAACCAATGGCCAAGATTATGCCAAGTGCAAGGCAAGTGTAAGGCCAAGATTAGGGCAAGTGTACCTAGCCAACTTGCACACAAAATATCCTACCAACTACTTGACAAAATAGGCACTCCAATCGGCATCAATGACGCCTCAAGTCCACCAATTGGAGGGTGACAAGTGTCGCCCTCCCGTTGGTCCAAAATGTTTCGTCTCTCGGAAAAATCCGCAAAAATTAGAAATGGCATAGCCGGAATTTATCCTACACGAGTCTTGTAAAACGTTTCGTCGGAAAACGATTCCTTGAGTGAGTTGTGCCCAAAACAACGTGCCATGCCTAAACTTTTAAGGCCAAACTTTCGTACGTACGCCCTCACGTACATACTCCGGAAATACGGGGTATAACAGAAACCTTTCGAAAAATGAGAAACTTGAGCATTTGAAAATAGGCAAACTTGAACGTTTGAAAAATAATGTTGTTACTTGATTTTACAAAGGGAATTGTTTTGGTTTACTTCAAAAGATAGTCACTCTATTTTTACACTACGGGTATTGTGTGACTTTTGTGAAAGAAACGGATCTTTTAAAAGAGTAATACATGAAGTACATTGGGGCTAAAAACCCGAACTTGTTAACATAAAGTAGAAAGTACCTTGTGTAAATAACTTGATTGTGTTGATTTGTGATAGTCTTGTAATACTTTCTTGTTGACTTGATAAGTAAACATGTTAGGATGCTACGTGAGTTAGTATCTTGTGATGTTTGTGTAAAGGGGTTTTCCCTTGTTGTGCTTAGGTTGTTTAACGATAAGTTGTTATGTTAGTATTATATCACTCATGATTAGGGTTGGCGCCTCCACGCGGGTAGACTCAGCGGTCTGTGTGACCTATGATTCGAGAATACCTTGCTGGTCTGTGGCCTATGCGGAATCGCGGAGTTCCGTTAGTGTGCGCCCTTGTGGTCACGCGGTCTATGTGGCTACGCGACGGCGAGTCCAGACGCTGCCGAGTAGCTACCCTCGATGCGGGAATACCTCATGGGCCATTGGAGTGGCCCATGCGGAGCTACGGGAAGTTCCAGGGCTAGACGCGCACATTAGATACTGCGGGCGAGTGGCCAGCTTTGATCATGTGACGGTCTAGACAGATCTCATGATACAGTTTACGACCTTGTTTGTACTGTGGGTTTTAGTAGTCGGCTATGCCTTCGTACTTACCCCGTACGGTTTTATGATGACACAGGTAGGACCTGGTGTTCATGTGTATTCCTTGGTGCTTTTATATCATAGACTGCCGGCAGTGAGGAAGGTATTCCACGGGCATGATTGATGTTGTGGGCGTGAGACCCATTGTTATATTTGAGTGATGACTTTGAGGGCGTGAGTCCCTAACTTGACATGACTGCTTATTTATTGTGAACTGTAGTTTTGATTATCATACATGTCTCCTGCTTTATAAAGACTACTATGATTTCATTTACAGTATTTTCAGTTTCACATACTTGGTACCTGTTGTACTGACCTCCTTCGGGGGGCTGCGTTCATGCCGCAGGTAGAGGTACTCCTACTATTGATCCCCGTTCTTAGGATCACCGCTTCAGCGTTGGAAAAGCTCCGTTTCTCCGGAGGCTTAGCATTTTGGTATGGTCCCCTGTCGTTGTAGATATTTGCATTCAGGGGTATGGCGGGGCCCTGTCCCGCCATTGTTGTTTTAAACTCTTAGAGGTCTGTAGACCTGTTGTAAGGTTGGGATGTAACTGTTCATTTTGGGGTATTTATATACATATATGCCGAAAGGTAACTTTTTCCCAGAAACTGTGTCTTATTTATACTGTTTCATATCTTGGTTGTTTTATATTCCGCTGATTTCTCTGATGTATGACTACTTGGGAGCCCGGGTAAGGCACCAGTCACGGGCCCCAGAACGGGTCGTGACACGGATCTCATCCGTCGGGTATCCCAAATCACATATCACTGTATAATCACAATAAGCAAGACTAAGCCGAAAAAAATTATGAAAGCTCTTGACCAGAAAAATGACTTATACATATATACATGACCATGCCAATGCTGATAAGGCCATACAAAATCACTATCTGACACATGACTACAAGCCTCTAAAGAGTATACGACATCAAAATATCATACCAAGACTAGACTGCAACTCTGGAACAAATAGAGTGCTCCGACATCAGCTGAACCAGCAACCTACCAGTGTGACCCATCACTCTCTTTAACTGAATCTGCGGACATGAAACACAGCGTCATCTGACAAAAGGGACGTCAGTACGACTGATGTACTGAGTATGTCAGGCACAAGAAATAACATAGCCAAGATATATCATAATTTGAAACAGAAACACTGACCAACAGTACATGCCTCTGAGGGCCCTAGTACATATGTCTAAATGTTATGCAATACCAATGCAGTATACCGATGGCCACACAAACGTCTTTCTTTTCATAACATCATCTATGGGCATAATATACATAAATCTCATGCATAGTACAAATGTGGTATACTAACTATTTTCCATAACCGCCACACAGGCTTTCGGTTATATTGGAATCCTACTTACGATAACCGCAACACAGGCTTTCGGTTATATTGGAATCCTACTTCCGATAAACGCCACACAGGCTTTCGGTTATATCAGAATTCTATTTCCCATAACCGCCACACATGCTTTCGGTTATATCATAACCGTCACACAGACTTTCGGTTATATCATATAAGCCACACAAGCTTCAATATTGGCCTCTTAGGGCTCTTTTGTGATAATATGTACCAGATGCAGGTGGTGTACGTATATAACACTTTTCCCTCTTTTCCATATCCCCTACATATATATAATATACAATAGTGTGCATAGCACAAGTTGTCCACGGTAGTATGCATATGCAATGCAAATGAAATGCATGAATGGTAACACCGTATTTCAATCTCAACGGGTGACATATTACCTTTGTACCTTTGACAACATTGTGAATATCATCACCATTTTTTCATATGCCTCATTAAGGACTTAAAAACAATTTAGACATGTTTTTAGCATAGGAATCAACAACATAATTATTCTTAACTTCTAGGAGTAGAATAAATTATGGAACCATATCACGGTTATATTTCATAACATGGGACATGCCAAAAGAAAGAAATAATTTGCTTCACATACCTTGATTCCAAGCCTAATAACTCGACAACTATTCTTACAGGAGCAATTTATGAATTGCTTGGATAACAGTATTCGAGTACTGCTACTTCTTCGTGCTTTTGTCCAAATAAATATCAAACTAAAATGGCCTTGTTTCAATTATATTCACAAAGGAATTTGGAGGGATTTGTTAATGCCTTACAAACGAAGTGTTAGGCACGAACGAAATGCTAAATCATCCACTTTCTACTTTTCTATAAAGAGATCCTTTCTACGCTGCTTCAAATGTTGCTAGGAATAACTTTTGGAAACTAATATATGAACATGGAATTATTGATTTTGAAATCCATTTAGGGTGTAAGTCGGCAAAGTGAAAGACCACATGTATAAGAACCCAATTACTTAGCTACTAAGACTATAAACGTTTTCAATTCAATTATTTACTAATATAGTAAGTGAATAATACATGTCCCCACATAGAAGACATTAACATGTGGACAAAGTTGTCATCAACTGCCACATACTCTTTCTTATGCACGGGTCACTTAATTTAAATTAACTGACATGTCTCTGTATAATTTATCAATCACACACATAATTAATTTGTGATATCAATTCACTTAAAATTCTAATAACTTATAAGACTTTCGTATACTCAATGTCATAATTCTTGTAATATGATACTAGTCCATAACCTTGTTAAGCATACACCAAAATTATTTCCAACTCCTAACGTCACACTTGTTGTATCCAAAATTATTTCGGGATCACATCCTTTTGTATACTAATTTTCTTATTAGCATACGTAAATATAACACACTTCCTAGGGTCCGGGTCTACTTGCCTATGTTAAAGTGCTCAAATCATTGTACAAAATTTCGAGACGTTACACCTTCTCCCCTTAGAAACATTCGTCCTCAAATGTTGGGGTGATATATCTAATCCTCGTCACGTATCCTGAAGACAGAACCACCACTTTACAGGTACTGATCTCGCATGGTCATCACGCCTTTCATCGGCGAAACCTTCAGAAATACCCAATCGTCTACCTGAAACTCCAGGTTTCGCCGTCGCACATCTGCATATGACTTTTGATGACTATGTGTCGTTAATAGTCGCTCTTGGATAAGGTTCACCTTTTCTATGGCTTGATGTACTAAGTCAGGCCAAAATAACTATGACTCGCCTACCTCGAACCATCCAATAGGAGATTTACATCTTTGTCTGTATAAGGCCACATATGGAGCTATTTTAATATTGGCATGATAGTTGTTATTGTACGCGAACTCAATAAGGGGTAAGTGATCATCCCAACTTCCCTTAAAGTCTAACACATAAGCTCGTAACATGTCCTCGAGCATGTTACACCCCGTAGTTCTAGAGTATGTATATGAGGACGTACGTACGAGAATACGACATTTAAATGGGAAAGGAAGAAAGATGTGATTTTTCGACGGAAAAGTTTCCGGATTTTGTGAAGGAAAAATGTTCGTTAAAGGGAATTGGATTCCCAGATTTGGTATTCGGACTTTTTGGAATATTTAAGAATTATGGAATTTTATTTCCGGAATTGGTCACGTGGGGCCCACGGGAGGAAATTTACGGTTTTGTGGGGCCCACTTTATTTTCGGATTTTTGGCTTTACGGATATTTTCGGAAGATGAAATATTTTGGACGAGTAGGGGGGCGACACGTGTCACCCCCGTGT
This sequence comes from Przewalskia tangutica, assembly GCA_029844215.1. Lineage (NCBI taxonomy): Eukaryota > Viridiplantae > Streptophyta > Magnoliopsida > Solanales > Solanaceae > Przewalskia > Przewalskia tangutica. The sequence continues at coordinate 77,769,990 of CM056727.1, forward strand.
GGCCATGTTGGCCGAATTGGAGAAGGACAAGTGGGACGTTTTTTAGGTGGACAAGTGGCCCATTTTTGTGGTGGCCACTTGTCCCATTGTTATGGTGGACAAATGGTTGGCCAACTACCCACACACATGTACCCAATCTTCACCATCCACTTGCCTAGATCTTGGCCATTGATTTCCCTATAAATACCCCTTGTGTGCAAGACTTTATTTCATCCACATTAGAAAGTTTCCAAGGCAAAAATTCCCCTCCCTCCCTTAGTGAGTTCTCGTCCAAACACCCCCCCCCCCCCACCTTGAGTAGAATTCTTCAAGTATTGTTGTTATTCCAAATAATTTAGCCTAAATCCCTTGTGGTATTCCAAAGAAATCCCAACATAAGAGCCCGGAAATACTACTTTATTCCAATAGTCGTAAAACAAAACCCTAGGAAAATCTTCATAGCTTAGATGAAGTGTTAAGAGAAGTTGTTTGGAAACTTCTAAGGGTTGCTTGGAGCGGGTTGGAGCGTCAGGAATTGGAGCTAAACGTTGCTCAGGATCGACTTATATCTTGGATAATTTTGGCTTATCGAGGTAATGATCTTTATTGTCACGACCCGAAACTGGGCCCGTGACTGGTGCCTTACCCCGGGCACCCTAGTGACACAACATCAGAGTAATCAGCGGAACATAAAACAACAACATGAGATAACAGAAATATAAAACAATAATCAGGAAACTTGCATCGGCATATATATAACCATCAACTCTTTTACAAATGAACAAATTTTAACTTTTTTACCAACCCCGCCTACAGCGATTACTGCACCTCTAAGAATGATACGACCACTATGTCGGGACAGGGCCCCGCCAAACCACTGAATGTAAACACTTACTAAGACAGGGGAGTATACCACTGATAAGCATCCGGAGAAACGGAGCTTCCAAAACACCGAATCGTGACCGAGAGCTAGGATCAACGATCGATGTACCTCAACTGCGGCGATGAACGCAGCCGGGCGAAGAGGTCGATAACAGTATCGGTATGTGAAACTAAAAATAAATATCAGAAATGAAATCATAGTAGTCTATACCAAGCGGGAGACATGTATGATAACCAAACTACGATTCACCACAAATAAGCGAGCCATGTCAAGTCGTGACTCACACCTCAAGTCATCACTCAATTTAACAATGGGTCTCACGCCACAACATCAATCGTGCGTGGAATACCTTCCTCACCGCGGCAGCTTTATGATATACAAGCACCAAGGAATACATATGAACACCGTGTCCCACTGTGTCCTAATAAAACTGCAGGGTAAGCACGAAGGCATAGCCGACTACTAACACCTACAGCATCAACAAGGTCATAAAGCGTATCATAAGATCTGTCTGCACCGTCACATGATCAAAGCCGCCACTTGCCCGAGATCTAATGCGCGTCTAGTCACCGAACTCTCCGCAGCTCCGCATAGGCTACCGATAGGCCCGCATGAGGTATAACCCGCATCGAGGGTAGCTACTCCCGCGTAAATCGCCCCGACTCGCGATCCGCATAGCCACAAGCGACCGCATGACCACAAGGGCCGCACACTAACCTGGAGCTCCCGTAGCTCCGCATGGATCCCCTGGACCCGCATGAGGTATTCTCGAATCATGGTCCCAGACCGCCTGAGTCTACCCCGCATCGGAGGGCAGCTTAACCTCCGAACACAAGTCAAGGTGAGTGGTACAATACCAACATAACGGCTGATAGTCAAACAACTTTAAGCGCAGTCGAGGGGAAAACCCCTTTACACTAACATCACAAGATACTAACACACGTAGCATCCTAACATGTTTACTTCTCAAATCAACAAGAAAGTATTTACAAGGCTATCACAAACCAATACAATAAAGTATTCACACAAGGTACTTTCTACTAACAAGTTCGGGTATCTAACCCCAAAGTACTTCACACATTAAATCTTTAAAAGATCTGTTTCTTTCACATAAGTCACACAATACACGTAGTATAAAAATAGAGTGACTATCCTTTTAAGAAAACCAAAACTCTTACCTTTGTAAAATCAAGTAACAACATTATTTTCCAAACGTCCAAGTTTGCCTAATTTCAAATGTTCACGTTTCTTATTTTAGAAAGGGTTCGTAGTTCATAGCTTTATTCATTTAAGAATATAATTCTCTTTTAAACACTCTGAGAAACATAAGCCTTATATGTGAGTAGGATATTCTTGTTTATAACAATCTTATTACAAAGACCATGATCTAGGAAATATCATTTTGTCTCATCTTAGCTTCATGCAGATGGAAGTTTCTCGGTTTTAATAATAGTTAATTATTCAAAACATTTCCTTTTATTAACGCGGCAGTGGTTTGTCGATACACATCCTGATTTCCAAATTCAGTCAAACGTTCTTAAGCCGTTCTACCTAACTGCCCATAAAGCTAGTATAACTCTTAAGTTCTCAAAAAACCAAGTATTACTTAATGATTTCAGAAATCTTTTGAAATACTTCAAGTTCTTTATAATCACACATCAAGCCAGTTATAAACAAATCATTTACCTTTTAAAAACCACAAAGTGTTTTCTTATCTACATAAAGCTGTTATAACCAACTTCCCATAAAGCCGTTATAACACTTTATGTTTTAAACCCATCGAATACATTTAGCACATGTACGTCTACCGTACTACATAGTTCACACATATCATGCTAGAAGAGATAGGAAGAGGTTCACATACCTCGCGACGATTATCGACTAATAGCAAAATGCTCCGAGTACCTCAAGCCGTCGGCTACTCCTTAAGCCAAGTAGAACGCGCCACACGTAGTACTTCAACCTATAAGGCCACAAGGCGCTTATTAACATCTAGATCTTATCGTAGAACATTCTACCGAAAATTCGACAGCACCTCCCCCCCCCCGCAACAGCGTAAATCTCCTCCTCTATCGGGGCCGGCTATCAAGCCAACCAGGGGGGGGGTTATACGTCTAATCCGGACGTGCACAATTCTACTCCACGGTACTACTACACAAGTCTCATGAATACATCCCATGTAATTACGTCAGCTTCTTCAGCTTAAGTCGAGACATTGCCACAAGCTATGTTCAGTTATATATATATAGTATACTTTAACTATATTTTCCTACAACATGTAATATCCAATTACAAAAGGGGGACAAGATAGTTACCTCGATAAGCCCATAATTATCCGAGTTTAATGTCGATCCTTAGCAAAGTTTTAGCTCCAACTCCGAGCGCTCCAACCCGCTCTAAACCACCCTTAGAAGTTCTAACCAACTTCTACACAATACTCCAACGGACTATGGAGATTTTCCTAGGGTTTCGGTTTTGTGACTGACGGGAAGTATAATAGTATTTTCTGGGCTTTTGTATAAGTGTAACCTTGGGAATACTACAAGGTATTTGGGCCAAGGTATTTGGACATAATAACAATACTAGGAGAGTATTTCTATACCACAACAAGGGTATTATCTGAAAACAACCTAGGCAGTGGGTACCCCACGGCTAGCAACTCTAGGAGGGGGGGGTGTCTACCCCTCGGCCTACCCCACTAGGGGGGGGGACTCTCGGCCAAGGGGGGAGAGAGGGGCTCTCGGCCAAGACACTACACTAAGGGGGAAGGAAGAAGCTTTCAAGACTTAGGCAATTTTGTGAATGAATTAGTCTTCAAAGGGGGGGGTATTTATAGGTCAAGTGAAAGCCAACCAATGGCCAAGATTACACCAAGTGTTAGGCAAGTGTAGGGCCAAGATTCACCCATGTGTACCTAGCCAACTTGCACACAAAATATCTACCAAAAATATCTCCCACTTGCCTTCCCAAATCGTCCAAGGGCCGCCCACCTTGCCCACCAATGAGAGGGTGCCAAGTGTCGCCCTCTCGTTGGTCCAAAATGTTCCGTCTCTCGGAAAAATCCGCAAAAATAAGAAAAGACATAGCCGGAATTTTCCCCTCGCAAGTTATGTAAAACGTTTAAAAACGACTTAACCGGTGTTGTGCCCACATGCCAGTCGGCCAAGCCACCTAGGCGGGGGTGACACGTGTCACCCGCCTCTTGGCCCAAAATAAAACATCTGACGAACATATCCATAATGGCCAAAATCTCGAAAACAAAGTGGGCCCCACAAAACCGTAAATTTCTCCCGTGGGCCCCACGTGACCATTTTCGAAAATAAAATTCCATAATTCTCTAATATTCCAGGAAGTCCGAATACCAAATCTGGGAATCCAATTCCCATTAACGAACCTTTTTCCTTCACAAAAACCGGAAACTTTTCCGTGGAAAAATCGTCTCTTTCTTCCTTTCCAATCTTTACGTCAGATTCTCGCACGCACGCCCTCGCATCCATACCCGAGACCTACTGGGTATAACATTCGCCCCTCCTACGAAACATTCGTCCCGAATGTTCCTTCTAAGTCTCAAAACAAACGTGCGCCAATATAGTCTTCACTACTATACTTACGAGAACAATCCTGCCATACCTGGCCATGGAAACACCTGCGCAAAACTTACATCTAAGTCCACGAGGAAACACCTCTACATCACCACAAATACCTCTTCCCGGGGTCAAAATATACTTCATTAGTCACTGATACCACTTTTGTCACTTTGTCGCGAGCCTTGCGACGACCTAACAAATGGTGCGGTCGCCATGCGATCCGGAGGATCTCGCACACTCGAACTCTTACCACATTCCGACACGCTTCGCTTCCAAAACTCTGGGTTACTATCTCTAACGTGGTCATCATTAACTGGGAACACTCTGGATGGATCTCCGATACTTTCCCGATCATAACAATACGAAAGACCGGACGTCCTTCCTCCTAAGTCGGACGGCAAATGCTAACATATAGGCAACCTGGCCTATTCTTCACATGAACTCACAAAGGCCCAAAGTAACTCGGGCTAAGTTCCTTCTGTTTCCAAAACTCGTCACACACTGTCCGGGGTGGTACTTTCAAGAAGACCGACCGTCAACTCGAACTCTGCGTCGCCGCCGATTATCCGCACGATTCCTCCGAGCCGCGTAACTTCTAGACAAGCTTCACTATCCACGATCTACCGGAACAAGCTGAACCAACTATCTCAACCCCCGCCAACATCGAACCAATCGACCGCAACTTGCATTTCTGCTTCTACAAGGCGTCCACAAGACGACATCCGAACACGAAATGGTAGCTTAAACACTCCCAACCGGAGACAACGATCCTCACGGCTACCTCTGAAATCAAAACACTGGCCCGAGGGCGAATGCGATACGGAGACTCACCTGAGTTCCTAGCCCTGCCTGGTACAAACTCCCAGAACGAGAAACAGCCGTACCCTGGGCTCCACTGTCCGTCATAAGGTGAAGGTAGGCACCCCGTGCAACCTCACAACCTTTTCGATAACATCAACATCGCCGAGGAACGACTTCGATCAAGAACACGATAGGTCGCCCCATCGGCCCGACCATCGGTCGAACGCATCCACGAACATGCACGCGGCTAACTAAACATGGGCCTAACACCCTCATGACCCTAACACAAAGAGGGACCAATACAAACTGACCCCACCACCAAACCTCCCGCGGGTTGACCCTCACTTAGCCTCAACCCGACCAAGGCGAAAATACCATCTCCCGAAGGAACAATCTTACTAAACACGTTACGAAAACCTAGCGGTCTTCTTAGCTCAACTACCCTCTTTCATTTCATACTACTTAGGACTTATCCCAAACACACCACGTGCACTATGCACTCCTATAAGTGGTCAAACATAAACATACGCCTCTACCCGAGATGGCCTTACCTCTAAGGTCTTTGCGTATAAAGCTCTAAGGCTCACACTTTCTCTATCCTCCAAAATCTTACTCGGTTAACCCACCAGGATTTCTAATCACAACTTACACACCGCTATCGTAACATAGCACTTAAGGTATACTCACCTTGAAAGTTACCGAAGGACCTTGCCGCCCGCCCTCTTCTCTCGCCGCCCTTGGTTAACCCGTCGATCTCTACGCTTTCTCGACTGCGCATAAGCCCGCATACGTGCCATGCTCAAGCCTAATCAAGGATTACTCTACACAACCTTCTCTTAGGTAGTCATCAAGACTTGCGATACATCGGTATACTCCGTAGCCAAATCCATAGCTAGTAACAAGGTTGTCTCTGCAATCTATATTCTCGCTCTGGCCGTGGAACCGAAGGTTCACATATCATGGCCGCAGAGGAACCGCCGTCGCCATGCTTAAACTCGCTGGGCTAGTGACGTCGCAGAAATCCCGAATGAAGCACTACCCTAGGTAATGATTTGGCTGTGCCTCGCCACCCTCGAACTCTACTCGCAGCCTCCGCCGCGCCTCGCCCGGTTGCCTACGCGGAGGCATAACGATAAGGGAAATAATTTCGTCGAGGGTCCAACTTACAACACGCCTCTAAGGCACGATCTCGGAGTGAGAAGAATAGAAACCAATCCTAAATATCCTATAGCCTCACGATTATTGGTGTGGTGCACAACACCCGATAATCAAGACTCATCGATACGGTCTCAGACACTTTCCGAGGATTAATCGCTCGATACCACTTTTGTCACGACCCGGCGGGCGTGGATGGTGCCTTACCGGGCACCCTAGTGACACAACATCGAGTAATCAATGAACATAAAACAACAACATGAGATAACGAAATATAAAACAATAATCAGGAAAACTTGCTCGGCATATATATAACCATCAACTCTTTTACAAATGAACGGCTTAATCCTTTTTACCAACCCCGCCACAACAAGATTACTGCACTTCTAAGAATGATACGACACAACGGGCGACAGGCCGCCAAACCCCGAATGTAAACACTTACTACGACGGACTATACCACGATAAGCCTCCGAGAAACGGAGCTTCCCAAACGCTGAATCGTGACCACGAGAGCTAGGATCAACGATCGATGTACCTCAACTGCGGCATGAACGCAGCCTCGGGCGAGGTCAAGATAACAGTGCCGAGTATGTGAAACTAAAAATAAATCGTAAATGAAATCATAGTAGTCTATACCAAGCGGGAGACATGTATGATAACCAAACTACGATTCACCACAAATAAGCGATCATGTCAAGTCGTGGACTCACACCTCAAGTCATCACTCAATTTAACAATGGGTCTCACGCCACAACATCAATCGTGCCCGTGGAATACCTTCCTCACTGCCGGCAGTTTATGATATACAAGCACCAAGGAAGACATATGAACACCAGGTCCCACCTGTGTCATCATAAAAACCATACGGGGTAAGTACGAAGGCATAGCCGACTACTAACACCTACAGCATTCAACAAGGTCATAAATCGTATCATAAGATCTGTCTGCATCACATGATCAAAGCCGCCACTTGCCCGCAGATCTAATGTGCGCGTCTAGTCTCGAACTCTCCGCAGACCGCGATAGGCGGTCGATAGGCCCGCATGAGGTATAACCCGCATCGAGGGTAGCTACTCCGGCATCGCCCGACTCGCATCCGCACGGCCACGCGACCGCATGACCACAAGGGCCGCACACTAACCTGGAGCTCCCGTAGCTCGCATGGATCCCCTGGACCCGCATGAGGTCTTCTCGAATCATGGTCCTGCATCACCGAGTCTACCCCGCACGGAGGGCGCCTTAACCTCCGAACACAAGTCAAGGTGAGTGGTACAATACCAACATAACTACGATAGTCAAACGACTTTAAAGCGATCGAGGAAAACCACTTTACACTAACATCACAAGATACTAACACACGTAGCATCCTAACATGTTTACTTCTCAAATCAACAAGAAAGTATTTACAAGGCTATCACAAACCAATACAATAAAGTATTCACACAAGGTACTTTCTACTAACAAGTTCGGGTATCTAACCCCAAAGTACTTCACACATTAAATCTTTAAAAGATCTGTTTCTTTCACATAAGTCACACAATACCCGGAGTATAAAAATAGAGTGACTATCCTTTTAAGAAAACCAAAACTCTTACCTTTGTAAAATCAAGTAACAACATTATTTTCCAAACGTCCAAGTTTGCCTAATTTCAAATGTTCACGTTTCTTATTTTAGAAAGGGTTCGTAGTTCATAGCTTTATTCATTTAAGAATATAATTCTCTTTTAAACAATCGGAGAAACATAAGCCTTATATGTGAGTAGGATATTCTTGTTTATAACAATCTTATTACAGCAGCCATGATCTAGGAAATATCATTTTGTCTCATCTTAGCTTCGATGCGGATGGAAGTTTCTCGGTTTTAATAATACTTAATTATTCAAAACATTTCCTTTTAACGCTGCAGTGGTTTGTCGATACACATCCCGATTTCCAAAATCGAGAAAGCGTTCTTAAGCCGCTTATACCTAACTTCCCATAAAGCTAGTATAACTCTGAAGTTCGCAACAAACCAAGTATTACTTCTCTTTCAAAACGATTTCAGAAATCTTTTGAAATACTTCAAGTTCTTTATAATCACACATCAAGCCAGTTATAAACAAATCATTTACCTTTTAAAAACCACAAAGTGTTTTCTTATCTACATAAAGCTGTTATAACCAACTTCCCATAAAGCCGTTATAACACTTTATGTTTTAAACCCATCGAATACATTTAGCACATGTACGTCTACCGTACTACATAGTTCACACATATCATGCTAGAAGAGATAGGAAGAGGTTCACATACCTCGCGACGATTATCGACTAATAGCAAAATGCTCCAGTACCTCAATGTCGGCTACTCCTTAAGCCAAGTAGAACGCGCCACGTAGTACTTGAACCTATAAGGCCACAAGGCGCTTATTAACATCTAGATCTTATCGTAGAACATTCTACAGAAAATTCGACACCTCCCCGCATGGCGGCGTAAATCTCCTCTCTATCGGGCCGCTATCAAGCCAACGAGGGGTTATACGTCTAATCGGACGTGCACAATTCTACTCCACGGTACTACTACACAAGTCTCTTAATGTCTGATCTATGTAATTACTGATTCGATTCTTCGAGCTTAAGTCGAGGACATTGCCACAAGCTATGTTCGATTATATATATATAGTATACTTTAACTATATTATCCTACATGTAATATCCAATTACAAAGAGGACAAGATAGTTACCTCGATAAGCCCATAATTATCCGAGTTTAATGTCGATCCTTAGCAAAGTTTTAGCTCGACTCGAAGGCGCTCAACCCGCTCTAAACCACCCTTAGAAGTTCTAACCAACTTCTACACAATACTCCGGAATTATGGAGATTTTCCTAGGGTTTCGGTTTTGTGACTGACGGGAAGTATAATAGTATTTTCTGGGCTTTTGTATAAGTGTAACCTTGGGAATACTACAAGGTATTTGGGCCAAGGTATTTGGACATTATAACAATACTAGGAGAGTATTTCTATACCACAACAAGGGGTATTATCTGAAAACAACCTAGGCTAGGGGTACCCATGACTAACTCTAGGAGGGGGTGTCTACCCCACGGCCTACCCCACTAGGGGACTCTCGGCCAGGGGAGAGAGGGCTCGGCCAAGACACTACACTAAGGGAAGGAAGAAGCTTTCAAGACTTAGGCAATTTTGTGAATGAATTAGTCTTCAAAGGGGGGGGTATTTATAGGTCAAGTGAAAGCCAACCAATGGCCAAGATTACACCAAGTGTTAGGCAAGTGTAGGGCCAAGATTCACCCATGTGTACCTAGCCAACTTGCACACAAAATATCTACCAAAAATATCTCCCACTTGCTTCCCAAATCGTCCAGTCACGCACACGCGATGAGAGGGTGCCAAGTGTCGCCTCTGGTTGGTCCAAATTGTTCCGTCTCTGGGAAAAATCCGAAAAAATAAGAAAAGACATAGCGAATTTTCCCCATGCAAGTTATGTAAAGCGTTTAGTCGAAAACGACTCTAGCAGGGTGTTGTGCACAAATGCCATTCGGCGAGCCACTAGGCGGGGTGACACGTGTCACCCTCCTATTGGCCCAAAATAAAACATCTTCGAAAATATCCATAATGGCCAAAATCTCGAAAACAAAGTGGGCCCACAAAGCCAGTAAATTTCTCCGTGGGCCCACGTGACCATTTTCGAAAATAAAATTCCATAATTCTCTAATATTCGGGAAGTCCGAATACCAAATCTGGGAATCAATTCCCATTAACGAACCTTTTTCCTTCACAAAACGGAAACTTTTCCGTGGAAAAATCGCCTCTTTCTTCCTTTCCAATCTTTCTGTCGTATTCTCGTACGTACGTCCTCGCATACATACCCTAGAACTACGGGGTATAACATTTATCCCCCTATTGTAATTGGAAATTACATGTAGTAGTAGCTAATAATTGAGTATAAGATATATAGGAAGAATCAGTATAAAGAATTGAACTGTATTTACATTGATGTATTCTGATAGACTTGTAGTGTTATTGTGGAGTAGAATTGTACACGTCCGGTTAGACGTGTAACCCCCCTGGAATTGTTGGCTTGGTAGCAGGCCTCGTTAGAGGAGGAGATGTATGTGGTTGCGGGAGGTCTTCTTGAATTTTCCGTAGAATAAGGAATCTTGTATCTAGAATTATTCTACGAAGAAATCTAGAGGTTGATAGGCGTTTTGTGGCCTTTATAGGTTGAAGTACTACGAGTAGGGTATTACTTGAAGGATGGAAAAGCGAGCAAGGTTAGAGTACTTTGGGCGTTTTGCTAATTGTCGATAATCGTCGCGAGGTATGTGAACCTCTTCCTATCCTTTCTAGCATGATATTTGTGAAATATATTTAGTGCGGTAGACGCACGTGTGTTTAAAGGAAATTGATTTTCCTTTTGTGTCCTTGACTTGATTTCAAAGTTAGGTGACTTGTTATGAAATATTAAGGACTTTAATTATGTTAAAAAGTTGTAAAACCTCACTCGTGAGTAATGGGTGTGTGGTCTTTCAAAGAATAAAGTTATCTTAATTTCGAAAATAAGAATGGTTTTATCATTGGATTTAAAATGATAACTTGACTTATAAACAACTTGATTTTGGGAAAGGAGAAGTAACTTGATAGGTTACTTGTTTTTAAAAGAGTAAGACCTTTGGTTTAAAAAGTATATTGTTACTTGACTTTTAAAGGAAAAGTGCCTTTGTTTTAAAAGAAGGTATGAAAATTGTTTTGGTTTTACTTTGATGTCGTTTGACTTGAGTTTTAAATAATAAGAATCTTGAAGTATTTCAAAAGAGTTATTAATCATTTTTGAAAGAAAAGAAATACTTGGTTTCAAAAGCTTAAGTGTTATACTAGCTTTATGGGAAGTTAGGTATAACGACTTAAGGAAGAAAGAAGGAACGATTTACTTATTTGTTTATGAAAGTCTTGTATTGATTTCTGGAAAGTGTAGTAAGATGGTTTGATAAGTAAACATGTTAGGATGCTACGTGTGTTAGTGCCTTGTGATGTTTGTGTAAAGGGGTTTCCCTTGTTGTGCTTATGTTGTTTAACGATAAGCCGTTATGTTAGTATTGTACCACTCACCTCTTGACATGATATCAGGGGTTAAGGCCCCGATATGAGGATGCCTCAATGCGGGTCCAGGACCTATGCGGAGCTACGAGAGTTCCGAGTTAGTGTGCGGGAAATACCTCATGCGATGCATGTGGCCATGCGGACTACGAGTCGGGGCGATGCAGGAGTAGCTACCCTCGATGCGGGAATACCTCATGCGGGCCTAAGTGGCCTATCGGGCTGCGGTGAGTTCGAGGATTTGACGCGCATTGATCACGAGGCGAGTGGCGGCCGATCATGTGGCGCGATGCAGAAAGACCTCGTGATCTGATTTTATAGCATTGTTGGTACTGTGGATTTTAGTTGTCGGCTATGCCTTCGTACTTACCCCGTACGGTTTTATTATGACACAGGTGGGACCTGGTGTTCATGTGTATTCCTTGGGTGTTTTTATATCATGGACTGCCGGCAGTGAGGAAGGAATTCCACGGACATGATTGATATTGTGGGCATGAGACCCATAGTTATATTTGAGTGATGACTTTAAGGGCGTGAGTCCCTGACTTGACATGACTGCTTACATATTGTGTATCGTAAATTGGTTATCATATATGTCTTATATTTTATATAGACTATTATGATTTCATTCTGATATTTTGATTTCACATACTTGGTACTGTTGTCTTGACCTCCTTGAGGCTGCGTTCATCTGCATGGTAGAGGTACACGATTGTTGATCCTCGCTCATGGAGTCACGATTCAGCGTTTTGGGAAGCTCAGTGTCTCGGAGGCTTATTTTTGGTATAGTCCTGTCGTTGTAGGTACTTACATTCGAGGGTATGGCGAGCCTGTCCGCCATTGTTGTTATAACATTCTTAGAAGTGCTGTAATCTTGTTGTGGGCATGGTTTGTAAAGGGATGTAGCTGTTCAAGTTTTTATATATGTATCGAAAGCAACTTTTCTCAGATAAAGCTGTTTCTCGCTTCATATTGTTTCATGTCTTGTTTTATATTCCTTGGTTACTCTAATGTATGTCTACTTGGGTGCGGGTAAGGCACGATCCACGGGCAGGTTCGGTCGTGACAAAAGTGGTATCGAGCGATTAATCCTCGGAAAGTGTCTGAGCCGTATCTAGTAAGTCTTGATTATCGGTGTGTTCTGCGCACCTATAATCGAGGTGCAGATATTTAGGATTAGTTTCCATTCTTCTCACTCGAGATCGTGCCTTAGAGCCGTGTTATAAGTTGGACTCCTCGGCGTATTATTTTCACGTTATGCCTGCCTTGAGCAACGAGCCGAAGGGCAAGGCGGAGAGGAGCTGAGTAGAGCACGGAGGTTACGAGCGCGGACCCGGTCATTATCCGAGGCAGCGCTTCATTCGGGAGTTCTGCGGCGCGCTAGCCCTGTGAGAGTTTAGAAGCGTAGCGGTAGCTCACGAGACCACGATACTGAGCCTCTAGTCCCGGCGAGCAGAGGATATGAGTTACAAGGAGATGGCGATTACTAGCTAGTCTGGTGGCTGGGAATGAGGACGGACGGGAGCCGGTGGTTCCGGCAGTACCAATAGTTCACCCTAGATCCGATAGTTGAGACTTCAGGACTTCTTGAGTTGCAGTCCACCCGAGTCCTATGAATTGAGGACTGAGGAAGATCATCAGGAGTTTATTCGGCGATTCACGGCGGATCATGGAAGTGATCAAAACCTTAGAGGCGAAGCAGGCGGACGGTTGGGAATCTGATATAGAGTTTGACTTATTGACTCGTTATGTCCCCGCGTTAGTGGCAGACATGGAGGATAGAGTGCACTGATATGTCACAGGACATGACGATTACCTAGCAGAGAGTTGTACAAGAGTATCTCTTCAGTTAGACATGGACATTGCCCGTGTACAGGCTTACGCGCAGCAGACCGAGGAACGTAGAGATCGACGGAGTAACCAAGATCAGCATAAGAGGGCCAAAACAGCAGGGTCCTTTGGTAACTTTCGAGGCGGACCTTCCGTGGTGGTTATGCGCCTCCGCCCGATCTGAGTGGTCCTCCGCGGACTTGGGGCGTTCGGGGTATTTAGGAGTTGGTGAACTCGGGGTTTAGTTCCGCGAGTTACATAGGTTCGGCCCGGCCAGTTGATTTTCCCTCAGTGTTCACTATGTGGTAGACGTCATCTCGGGAAATGTCGTCTTTTTACTATGCTTGTTTTACCAGCGGCCGTCAGGGCCATGTGAGGAGAGAATGTCCTAGTAGGAGGATACGGTGGGATGACTTAGCCTACCAGTCGATTCGGATTGATGGTTGAGAGGAAGGGGTGTTAGCCAGAGGAGGCCACCCCCACCTCGGTAAGGCCGTTGTAGTAAGTGTTCTTATGGGGAGTGTCGTGCTACTTAGATAGCTTGTTAGGCTTGCGCGGCCAGCGAGCCATTTATTTGCAAGAAATTGTCAGGCCAGGTGGCGCGGATGTTACGAATAAGCCCGGGATCGATGGTGGTTCATCACCGTCTGTAGTTATGCGCCATGAGCAGGATTTGATTAGAGCGGCAAAGGGAAAGTGAGGCAGTAGTTACAGAGATATCTTCAGCCTTAAGAGACTTGTTTAGGTCGTTATGGTAGATGCATGTGGAGTGCTATGTTCGGTTAGCATTGTGTAAGTTGTGATTAAAAAACATGGGTAGTTGAAAAGGGTAAGTGCAGGGACGAGAAAATGGGAGCCTTAGAATTTATATGATTGGGACCTTGGATGCAAGGCCGTCACGAGTGGATGTTACGGTTGGTCCTTGTCGAAGTACTTGGTATCGTGATATATATTGTGGGATAATTCCATGGGTAGTGTGAGATGGAAGTGGTAGCTTTCATGGCGTGAGCCCAGTAAGATTGTTCGGATCGGGAATGAGAGTTTAGTCTGAAGTGGGTCGGGTTGAGGCCATATCGCGAGTCAACCGCGGCCGGAATGTGGTGGGGTCAGTTTGTGGTGGTCCCGCTAGATGATAGGGTCACGAGGGTGTTAGGCCCAAGATTAGGTAACCATCGTACGAGTTCGTGGATGCGTTCGACCAGTAGTCGTGCCGATGAGGTCAGCCCATCTTGTCTTTCAGTTAGGACTATTTACTCGGCGGAGGGTTATGCGAGATGTTATCAGGAAGGTTGTAAGGCTGCACGGGGTTCCTATTTTTATTATGGCAGGCAGTGGAGCCCAGTTTATGGCTATTTCTTTTTCGGGAGGTTTTACCAGGCGGGGTTAGGAACTCAGGTGAGTCTCAGTATTGCATTCACCCTCGGGCCGACGGATGAACATCGCATTTTATCCAGACATTTGAGGATAGGTTACGGGCTGGTGTTTTGATTTCAGGGGTAGCTGTGAGGATTATTTGCCTCTTGTTGAGTGAGTATTATATAGCTACCATTTTAGTATTCGGATGGTGCCTTATGAAGCCTTGTATGGACGGAAGTGTAGGTTGCCGGTCGATTGGTTCGATGTTGGCAAGGTTCAGATAGTTGGTCCCTACTTGTTTCAGCAGGATGTGGATAAGGTGAAGCTTATCCAGAAGAAGTTATTAGTAGCTCAGAGTCAACAGAAGTCGTGTGGATAATCGGCGTCGACACTTGGAGTTCAAGTTGACGGTGGGTCTTCTTGAAGGTACCACCCCGGAAGGGTGTGACGAGATTTGGATAGCAGGGGAAACTTAGCCCGAGGTGCTTTGGGTATTTTCAGATCATTTGTAAAATAGGCTAGGTTGCCTATAAGTTAGCACCGCCGTCCGACTTAGGAGACAGTACGTCTGGTCTTCCAGGTTGCTATGTTTCGAAAGAGTATCGGAGATCCATCCAGAGTGTTCCCAGTTAATGATGACCAAGTTAGAGATAGTAACCCCGAGATTTTGGGCGAAGCAATAGCGAAATGTAGTGCGTATAGTAGGAAGAGTTCGAGTGTACGAGGAAGATACGACGAGTAAGAAAAGAGGCTAAGATGTGTTAAGAAGATGGAAGTGTCCTTTTTTATAAGTGAAGAGGGGAAGAAAGTATCCTTTGGACCATGGGTGAAGCAAATGGTATTGTTATACGCTTTAGAGATGATTCTTCGTTGGCTTGGATGTGCGTTTTTGCGTGTACGTGGTATTATGGCCAGGTGTGGCATAATTGGTTTCGTAAGTATAGTAGTGAAGACTATCTGCAAACGCAGTGTGCTTGGAGACTTAGAAGGAACATTCGGGACGAATGTTTCTAAGGGGGGAAGAATGTTACACCCCGTAGTTCCAGAGTATGTATATGAGGACGTACGTACGAGAATACGACATTTAAATGGGAAAGGAAGAAAGATGTGATTTTTCGACGGAAAAGTTTCCGGATTTTGTGAAGGAAAAATGTTCGTTAAAGGGAATTGGATTCCCAGATTTAGTATTCGGACTTTTTGGAATATTTAAGAAGTATGGAATTTTATTTCCGGAATTGGTCACGTGGGGCCCACGGGAGGAAATTCTGGTTTTGTAGGGGCCCACTTTATTTTCGGATTTTTGGCTTTACGGATATTTTGGAAGATGAAATATTTTGGGCGAGTAGGCGACACGTGTCACCGTGTGGCCATTGTCACGCCGAACCGGGCGTGGTAGTGCCTACACAGGCACCGCCTACCTTAACAACTAAGTAAGCTGCGGAAATTAAATAACACCTTTTTTTTTTTAAACGATTAAATGCGTGCAAGGCAAAGTGACGGTGCCATATAATATACATAACAAAAGACACTACACCGCATGCGAGTCGATCCGCATATGAATACGGACCTCACAGAGTTAAATGAACTATGACGGGACAAGGCCGCCGTACCCATAAGCGTACAAAAGCACATGCTTGAAAGAACTTATACCAAAAGATAAACTCCCGACGAAGGAGCTATCCAAAAACTACGGCGAGTCCTACACTGCCGATCACCAAACAGCGTACCTAAACTGCGGCATGAACGCATGACCGAAGGAGGTCGATCGAAGAATGTACCAAGTATGTGAGCGATGAAATCTTGTAATGAAATCATAACAGTCTAAACAAAACAGGAGACATGTATGATAGTCAACCTACAGTACACCATACATAAGCAGTTATATCAAGTCAGGGACGCATGCCCTCAAAGTCACTACTGAAATATAACCATGGGTCTCACGCCCATAACATCAATGTCACGACCCGAACCCGGGCCCGTGACTGGTGCCATACCCCGGGCACCCTAGTGATACAACATCAGAGAAAACCAGCGGAAATAAAAACTTAAACATGCAAATAGACATGGATCAAGATGAAAGAAAACAGGCCAACCAAAATGGTTGCCTTTCAACATAAATATATATATAAACATTTGAACAGTTACAATTCTTACAACCCCATGCGATTACTCTACGGACCTCTAAGATTTTTACAACAACTAAGGCGGGACAGGGCCCCGCCATACCCCTGAATGTACAAGAACCTACAGACTCAGGGTAATATACCAAAGATAAGCCTCCGAAGGAACGGAGCTTCCCAATACGCTGAAAGGTGATCCTATAAGCGGGGATCGACAATGATGTACTTCTGCGGCATGAGCGGCCCGAAGGAGGTCGATCTGACCAGTACCAAGTATGTGAAACTGTAAAGTACTATAAATGAAATCATAGCAGTCTATATAAAGCAGGAGACATGTATGATAACCAAACTCTGATACCAGCATATAAACGGTCATGTCAAGTCGAGGACTCACGCCTCAAATCATCACTCGTGCGTGGAATTCCTTCGCCACTGCCGTGATCATGATATAACAACACGCGAGTACACGAACACCAAGTCCTACACGATGCCAAAGCGTACCACGAGACCTCGTCATTATCTCGACTCGCGAAGGCGACACATGGCAAGTGCAATAACTATACGGTCCACTGCGCGCATGGTAGCGGGGGCAAGTGCGGCTCGCGCGATCACAACCGTAAGTCACGATGCCGCGCGAAGGCGACACGTGGTAAGTGCAACAACACATGCCCGGATCCACTGCGCCACGTGGCGGCGGGGCAAGTAAACAGACTCGCGCAATCACAACCGTAAGTCACGATACTTCGCCATAACCAAAAATGGTCACATGTCCACAGAATCCATCAACGGTGTAGACATGCCCATGTACCAATGCTAATGGAAGCATACCCGTGGAATCTCCCGTCACTGCCGGTACGTCCAAGTAAGTTCTCAACAAGTCAACCGGCCCTCCATCGAGAAACGCGGTAGAATAGAAACACAATTCTTGCACAACAAAGACTATCTCAATAAGCATAGGCAAGTTACACAACAACAAACATAGGCTAGTTACACAACAACAAGCATAGGCAAGTTACACAACAACAAGCATAGGCAAGTTACACAACAACAAACATAGGCAAGTTACACAACAACAAGCATAGGCAAGTTATACCTAACTCAAGGTACTTTCATTTTATATCAAAGTCCGGGTTTTAACCCTAAAGTACTACGTACGTTAAATTCCTTTTAAAGAGATCCATTCCCTTTATAAAAGTCACCCGATACCCGTAGTATAAAAATAGAGTGACTTACATCTTTTAAGTAAACCAAAACAACTTCTCTTTTTAAAGTCAAGTTTCCATATTAAAACCAATGATAAAACCCTTCTTTTGTTTTCATAAAGTCGTTATAACCAACTTCCCATAAAGCTGTTATAACACTTTAAGTTTTAAACCATTTTAAGACAACACAATACCTTTCTTTTCCCTAAAGTTCCAGTTTGCCTAATTTCAATTACTCAAGTCTCTTTTTAGAAAAGTTTCACAGTTCAATGTCTTAATCTCTGTTTTAAAACAATTGAGTAACATATGCCATAGGCGAGTAGGTTATTCTTATTCATAATCAATCTTATTAAGCAGCCATGATCTAGGAAATGTAATATCATTTTGTCTCATCTTATCTTCTATGCAGATGGAGGTTTTTACTGGTTTTAATAATACTTCATTATTCAATACATTTTCCTTTATTAACGCTGCAGTGGTTTGTCGATACACATTCTGATTTCCGAAATCAGTAAAACATTATTCCTTTTAAAAACCACGTACTCATTACTCACGAATGAGGTTTCACACAAAACTCATATTAATTCAATTAAGTTAAGTCTCTTATCTTATAAGATCAAGTCTCTTAACTTCTAAAAATCAGTAAACCATTCTTTTTATCTTTCTTAAGACGTTATGCCTAACTTCCCATAAAGCTAGTATAACTCTTATGTTTTCAAAACCAAGTATTACTCTTCTTTCAAAAAGGTTTCTTATTTCTTTGAAATACTTCAAGATTCTTCTTATTCAGGCTTAAGTCAAAAGACATTGCCGTAACACTACATTCAGTTAACACACGTACGTCTACCGTACTATATCTATATTCCTTTTTAAAATATTTCAAGGTTCTTATTATTCAGGCTTAAGTCAAAAGACATTGCCGTACAACTATATTCAGTTAGCACACGTACATCTACCATACCATATATTATTCAGGCTTAAGTCAAAAGACATTGCCGTACTATATATATATATCTTCCTTTAAAATATCATGCTCAAGAGTATAGGAAGAATCACATACCTCGCGACGATTATCGACTATAAGCAAAACGCTCCACGGCTATAACCCGGCTAGCCTTGTCCACCTTCCAAGTAGTTCATGCTACTCGCAGAACATTCAACCAATAAGGTTATCAGTCTATTGTAAATACAGTTTAATCTTACATATTATTCTTCCGATGTGATTTGATTCAAGTCTATTCTGTAATATCCTTCTATTACAGTTCAATTCTCTTCTATGAATCTTATATTCATTTCTATACTACTACAGTATGTAATTTCCAATTACACTAGAAGGACAGTAGTATTTACCTCGACGAGCCCAAAATTATCCAAGTATAATGTCGCTCCTGAGCAACGTTAAGCTCCTACTCCGAGTGCTCCAACCCACTCCAATCAACCCTTAGAAGTTCTACGCAACTTCTACTTAACACTTCAACCGACTATGAAGGTTTTCCTTAGGGTTTCGTTTAGTGGCTAAAGAAAGTATAATAGTATTTTCTGGGCTTTTGTATAAGTGTAACCTTGGGAATACTACAAGGTATTTGGGCATTATAACAATACTAGGAGAGTATTTCTATACCACCTGAGGGGTATTATACGAAAAGCTTGATTTAGGCTAGGGGTACCCAGGCTAGACACCACCAAGGGGAGGGTGGCTCGGCCAAGGCTCACCGAAAGGGGGCTTTGGACGAGCTACTACACAAAGGGGGAGAGGAAGAGAGCTTTCAAGACTTAGGAAGATTTTAGGATGAAGAAGTCTTCCAAAGGGGGGGGGGGTATTTATAGGTCAAGGAATGGCCAACCAATGGCCAAGATCCATCCAAGTGTTAGGCAAGTGTAGGGCTAGGATTCCACCATGTGTACCTTATCCATCTACCACAACAACTTGCACACAAAATATCCTACCAACTCCCTCCTTCCAATCGTCCATTCTGTGACCTTGCGTCGATGTGAGGTGACACTTGTCACCTCACGTTGGTCAAAATGTTTTCTCTCGTAAAAATCCTAAAAAATTATAAATGACATAGCCGGAATTTTCCCTTCGCAAGTTTAGTAAAACGTTTCGTCGAAAAACGACTCTTTTCGGCACTTGTGCACAAAATTTTCGAACTTGTCAAATCTTAAGGCTCAAATTTAAATACGTACGCCCTCACGTACATACTCTGGAAATACGGGGTATAACAATCAATCATGCCCGTGGAATCCTGTTACACCCCGTAAATTCAAGAGGTTAAGTTAAGAACATACGAAAGGAAATAAGATTTGAATTTGGAAAGTTGGGTTGGCAAAAGGTTGTGGGCAGACTTTCAGTCAACTTTGGAGTGGTATATCTCCTAGTTCTTTAGGAGTTTTGAAGAGTTTTAAAAGATTAGTATGAAGTTCGCTGAATCTAGTTTCCAACGCAACAAACCGTTCGTCGATAGGACATCGGAGTCAAAAGTTATGGAAGTTTCAAGTTTGGTGCGCAGTCAGGAAAAGCAGATTTCGGTTGAGTGCAGCGCCACGGCCGGAATCTGAGGCAGCGGCGCGGTTGTTACGGGGTTCGCGGGGTTGCAGCGCGCCGCGAATCTGAGGCGCGGCGCGGAATGCGAGGAACTTTTCGGAAGTGGCGGCGCGGCTGAGCAGGATTTTCTTGTGATGTGTAAAAACAGGGGATATTTTTGTTTTAAACCTATGGGAGGGTGACAAGTGTCCCTCCCATCCTTTTTATCTGAAAGTGGTCCTATTATAGGGCCAAGTCTTGGAAGACTTGGCCATTTCATTTCAAACCCTCCCAAGAAAGATCCTCTCCCTTCTCTCTTGATTTTTGAAGAAAACCTAGCCTAAGAGGAAATTGTTGGAGCGGCGGCAAGAAGGAAAAGTGTGGGTAAACTTGTGGGAAGCGCTGGTGGGCGATTTTGTGGAAGAGGTGGAAGAAAAAGGGGCTTTTGTGGGCTATTCCTTAAGGTAAAAGTTTCCTTTCTCTTGGTTATGAGCTAAAGGTCATTATATTTTAGTAGTATAGATGTGAGCACGAGGTCATTATATTTTAGTGATTTAGAATTGAGCCTAAAGAACATTTTATTGTAGTAGTATAGAGTTGAGTCTGAGGTTGTTTTATGTGAATAGATTTGGGTCGTCGCATGTTGTAAAGGGAGATTGTAATTGTTGAAGATGTCTAGGGCTAGATATCATGTTAGACTTAAGAACTTGGATTGGAAAGAGTTGAAAGGGGTTTTGTATTGGTTATATTGTTGGCCAAGAATGGCATGAAAATTATTGGTTTATTTTGTGTTGTTGTGGGGCGGAATTTTACACGTATTAGTAGGCGTGTAATCCCCTTGTAATTGCTGAATGAATTGAGCCTTAAATGTGGCGTTGGTTATTGAATTTCGGCCTTGAAAAAGGTGGCATAGTAAGTAGAAACAAAGGAAGTGTTGTCCAAATTTCTCGTAGAACAAGGGACTTTTCATTAGAATATATTACGTTGAAGCTAGAAGCTAATAGACGTATTATGATCATTATAGGTTGACATCTACGGACGTCATATTGGACTTGGCAAGTAGATTAAACAAAAGAGGTATGTAGAACTCTTCCTATCTCTTGAGCATGAGTAGTTATAAGCGTAGATGCGGTGAGCGTCGTGATTTTAAATGAAGAGAAGTCATTTGACATATTTGACTTGTTTTAAGGATGTCTAGTTGGTTGAGTTAGAGAATTAACTCACGTGTCCTTAAGGAAGAGTTATAAGAATGGTTTATCCTAATAAGGTAGACAAGGATTTCTTGACATGATCAAGTATAGAATACTAGATTCGGGAAGTATTGATTCTTGAACTATTATAAAGATAAGAACTTGTTTCTAAGTTAGGGAAATTGTCTTCTAAGTTAAAGGGACTTGAAGTACTTTGTAAGTAGTGTAACTTGAATTGAAGTACAAGCCTCTTGGTTATAGAGAGAGCAAAGTGGTCTAAGACATAAAGAGTTATAACGACTTTATGAGAAGTTAGTTATGACGGCTTTATGGGAGGATAAGTGTTATACCCCGTATTTCCAGAGTATGTACGTAAGGACGTACGTAGAAAAGTTTGGACTTTAAAGTTGGCTTGGCCGAATTATTCTTTGTGCACAACACCCGGTTAGAGTCGTTTTTCGACGAAACGTTTCCACAGCTTTCGTAGGGAAAATTCCGGCTATGTCATTTTTAATTTTTGCGAATTTTTCCGAGAGACGGAACATTTTGGACCAACGGGAGGGCGACACTTGTCACCCTCCAATTGGTGGACGTTGGGGCGGTGAAGTGGTCGATTGGTCTTGGCTTTTTGTCAAGTAGTTGGTAGGATATTTTGTGGGTAGATGGATAAGGTGCACTTGGCATGATCTTGGCCCTACACTTGCACCACACTTGGCTTGATCTTGGCCATTGGTTAGCCATGGCTTGACCTATAAATACCCCTCCCCTTTGATGAACTTCTTCATCCAAAAATCTCTAAGTCTTGAGAGCTTCCCCCCCGCCCCCCCCTTTGTGTTTGAGGTCTCGTCTAGCCTCCCCCTCCCCTTGGTGAGGCCCTCGCGAGAGCCCTCCCCTTGGCGAGAGTACCCACTCCTAGTGGGGTTGGCGAGGGTATACACCCCTTGTGGTGTTGTCTCGTATAAATACCCCCCTCTTGGTAGAAATACTCTCAAAAGTATTGTTACTATACCCAAATTACCTTGGCCCTTATACCTTGTAGTATTCCAAGGTTATACTTATACGAAAAGCCCAGAAATACTATTATACTTCCCTTCAGTCGCAAAACCGAAACCCTAAGGAAAATATCCATAGTTAGTTGGAGTATTAAGTAGAAGTTGGTTAGAACTTCTAAGGGTGGTTCGGAGCGGGTTGGAGCGCACGGAGTTAGGAGCTAAACGTTGCCCAGGATCGACTTTATACTTGGATAATTTTGGGCTTATCGAGGTAAACACTTTTGACCTTCTGTTGTAATTGGAAATTACATGTTGTTGAATATATAGTTAAAGTATACTATATATAGAATGGAACATAATTGTGCGACAATGTCTTTTGACTTAAGCCTGAATAATACTTACGGCAATGTCTTGCGACTTAAGCCTGAATGTAAAGAAAATCTTGAGCTGTAATTACATTGGGCTGTATTCTGATAGACTTGTGTAGCTTTTACGTAGGGTAGAATTGTACGTCCGGGTTAGGCGTATAACCCCCGGTTGGCTTAGTGGCCGGCCCAGATAGAGGAGGAGATTTCTGTTGTTGCGGGAGAGTCTTTGCGAATTTTTTGTAGAATGTTCTACGATATGATCTAGATGTTAATAAGCGCCTTGTGGCCTTATAGGTTGAAGTACTATGCGTGGCGCGATCTACTTGGCTTAAGGAGTAGCCGACGGTTTGAGGTACTTGGAGCGTTTTGCTATTAGTCGATAATCGTCGCGAGGTATGTGAACATCTTCCTACCTTTTCTAGCATGATATGTGTATAACTATGTAGTACGGTAGACGTACATGTGTAAAATGCTTTGTGGTTTTAAAAGGTAACTGACTTGATGTGTGATAATAAAGAAGAGTTATACTAGCTTTATGGGGAGTTAGGTATAACGTTTTTGTTATACCCCGTATTTTCAGAGTATGTACGTAAGGGAATACGTACAAAAAGTCTAGCCTTAAAGTTTAGGCAAAACGTTTTTTTTGGGCACAACTCACAAAACGAATAGTTTTCCGACGAAACGTTTCCACAGCTTTCGTAGGGTAAATTCCGGCTATGCCATTTCTAATTTTTGCGGATTTTTCCGAGAGACGAAACATTTTGGACCAACGGGAGGGCGACACTTGTCACCTCCATTGATGGTCTTGAAATCGTCCATTTGGACGATTTGGACAATGGTGAGCACGTTTTTTGTGCCTTGTGCACAAGTCAAGGAGTTGGTAGGATATTTGTGTATAGTTAATCCTCACCCTACACTTGCCTTGAACTTGTCTTAATCTTGGCCATTGGTTGGCCACTTCTTGACCTATAAATACCCCCTTAGAGATGAAGAGTTCTTCATCCACAAATCTTTCCAAGTCTTGAAAATCCTCTCCTCTCCCTTTGTAGCCTTTTCGTCCAACACCTCCCCTCCCTTGTGAAGGCCCTGGCCGAATACCCCTCTAGCCTAGTAGTTTGGCGAGGCCCCCTAGCCTAGCCAAAAATCTACCCTCCCTTGGTAGAAAAGTTGTTTTCTAGTATTGTTATAATGCCCAAAGTACCCTAGCCCAAATCCCTTAGTACTTAGTAGAAGTTGTGAAGAACTTCTAAGGTTTCTTGGAGCTACCGGAGCGTACAACTTAGGAGCTAAACCTTGCTCGGTAGCGACTTTATCTAGGATATTATTGGGCTTCTTGAGGTAACTAATCCTAACCTCTTTTGAATTAGAGAATACTTCATGTTGTAGTATTAGAATAAGTATTAAATACTTAGAAGAATATCACGAATAGAATTGAACTATTACCACAGTAGAAGGGTTTAAAGAAGAATAATCAAATCGTACTTACATAGAATTTGTTTTCTGATGAACTTATATAGCTCACGGGTAGGGAAGTCTTGTGACTTTCCATAGAATTGTGAACCCTCTGTTTAGAATGACCTTGAGTAGTCTTTGATAGATGTGCGTGACTATTATAGGCTGACTCTCTGCGCGACATATTCAACTTGGCAGGTGGTTTTCGCTGAGAAGGTATGTGATTCTTCCTAAAGCATGATATTTTACAATATATATAGTACGGTAGACGTACATGTGTTAACTGAATAATAACTACGGCAATGTCTTTGACTTAAGCCTGAATAATACTTACGGCAATGCCTCACGGCTTAAGCCTGAATAACACTTACGGCAATGCCTCACGGCTTAAGCCTGAATAATAAAGATCCGAAAGCATTTCATAAGAATCTTGAATCATTTTTATGAAGAGAACTAATTGGTTTTTAAACAGAAGCTTAAGAGTTGTACTAGCTTTATGGGAAGTTAAGTATAACCACTTAAGATTGATAAAAGAAACAGTTTGCCTATGTGTTTATAACAGACTTATATTGAATTGTGAAAAGAATAATAAGATGGTTTGATAAGTAGACATGATATGATGCTATGTGTGTTAGTGTCTTGTAACGTTTGTGTAAAGAGTATTCTTGTTGTGCTTATGTTGTTAACGATAAGCTGTTAGGTTAGTGTAACATCACTCACCTCTTGACATATTCAGGGGTTAAGCTGTCCTCCGTCTGGGGTAGACTCGGTGATGCAGGACCAGGATTCGAGCATACCTCATGCGGGTCCAAGGGACCTATGCGGATCTACGGAGTTCGAGTTAGTGTGCGGGGTTAAACCTCATCAGGTCTATGTGGACATCCGGACGACGAGTCGGGGCGATGCGAGTAGCTACCCTCGATGCGGGGTTATATACCTATGCGGGCCTATGTGATTGGCCTATGCGGACTACGAGTCGAGATTAGGCTTGCATGGTGATACTACGCAATTGGCCTGCCCGATCATTATTTGCCTAGAAAAGACATGTTACAGTTTACCTATTGCTGCTCTTGTTTGTGATGTGGCACTATGTGCGGTTTCCTTGGTTGTTTTATACATACTTGCAAAACTGTTTTTAAAATGATATGTTTCATTTAAGTATTTTACAGTTTCATATACTTAGTACCTGTTGTACTGACCTCCTTCGGGGGGCTGCGTTCATGCCGTGGTAAGCGGCAGTGCTAGATCCACATTTTAGGATCTACGTTGGTGTCGGAGCTCCATCTTTTCGGAGGCTCTACTTTTGGTATGATCTCCTGTTGTAGATAGTTTTGTCTGATCGAGGTATGGCGGGGCCTGTCCGCCATAGTTGTATATTTCCTTAGAGTGCGTAGTCATGTTATGCGATTGTCGGATGTAGCGCTAAACCATGTTTATATATATATCTTGAAAGCGATGTTTTCTCACATAAGCGTGTCTTATTTTATAAAGCTGTTTCATGTCTTGCTTTATATTTCGCCGATTACTACGATATATGACTACTTGGGTGCCGGTAAGGCACGATCCACGGGCCAGGCGAGTCGTGACAAAAGTGGTATCGAAGCGATTAATCCTCGGAAAGTGTCTGAACCGTATCTAGTAGAGTCTTGATTATCGGTGTGTTGTGCACCATGATAATCGAGAGGCTATAGGATATTTAGGATTGGTTTCCATTCTTCTCATTCGAGATCGTGCTTTAGAGGCGTGTTATAGGTTGGACCCTCTAACGTATTCCTTTCTATGTGATTATGCCTCCACGTAAGGCAACCGGGCCCGAAGAGGCAAGGCGGCCGAGGCTGCTAGCGAGACACCCGAGTCACGAGGCTCGGGCCCGGTCTATACGAGACGGCGAGTTCTATGGCCGCCCGGCCCAGCGAGACCACAGTACCCACGCCTCTGTCCCACGGCTGGGCGGAGGTTAGGAGTATAAGAGATGGCCCGACTATTGGCTAAAGTTGTGGCCCGTCGAGAGGCTGGATCTGGCGATTCGATTCGGCTCGGCTCGATCGCGCCCGTGGTGCAGAAGCGAATAGTTTGAGACTACGAGATTTCTTGAGTTGTAGCGCGAGTTTTACGG
Organism: Przewalskia tangutica; assembly: GCA_029844215.1. Taxonomy (NCBI): domain Eukaryota; kingdom Viridiplantae; phylum Streptophyta; class Magnoliopsida; order Solanales; family Solanaceae; genus Przewalskia; species Przewalskia tangutica. Next base: position 77,796,640 of record CM056727.1, read on the forward strand.
GTCGGCGGAGGATGATCGCGAGGAGTTCATCCGTCGCCTCTGAAGAATCATGAGGTGATCAAGGCCTCGGAGGCAGTGCTGTGACCTTTGGTCGCGTCGGTGCGTGATACATGATCGATTGGTTTGATTCATAGGAGTTATCCGGGAGAAACCGCGTCCCAGCTACTGGATGAGTTCTCGGAGGCTTTCCTCACTCACTTCTTGCCTCGCGGATGAGGCGCGGTGATAGATTTTTACTGCGAGGCGAGAGAGGGCGCCTTGTCGGGAGTACAATGTCGAGTTTGATTCATTGGCTCGATATGTCCCGGCATTGGTAGCGAATATGGAGGATAGGGTGCACCGCTATGTCACGGGCTGAAGCGACTATATGGCCGAAGTCATGTGCGGGTGTTTCTCTCGGTAGGGTATGGACATTACCCGCATGCGAGCTCATGCTCTTGGATGTGAGGCGTAGAGACGCGGGTTGTGACGGCAGAGAAGGCAGGGCGGCAGGTCTTTTGGTGGCTATCGTGGTGGCGGCCTCGGCGATCTAGATTTGCACCACAGCCGGCCCGAGCACTCTGCGCGTCCTCGGCCGGCCCGGAGATATTCGAGGCGCACCGGGGCGAGGACTTGAGCGTCAGGCGGCGGAAGTGCTTGGCGTCGGAGACCACCCGCCGGTGTGGCGTCGCGGTAGATCCCCGGGAGTTGTGGTGCTACGGGAGTTTGTTTGATTGTAGCGGCGAGTCACTATGCGGGAACTGTCCGACCAAGGCGATCTTGATGGTAAGTCGGCTACTGAGTTCTTTCGCCGGGTCTTCCATCTCCTCTGATTACTCGCCCGGGGCGTGGTACTCATGGGTCGGCCAGTCGCGGCGAGTCGTGGCTCGGGTCGATTCTAGCGGTCCTCGAGCGCATTTATGCTTTGTCCAAGCGGGATCGTGAGGCCTCACGATGTCGTCGCGGTACTTTATCGGTTTAGGTTTGATGTGTATCGTTGATAGATCCGGGTTCTACTCTGTCTATATATCTCCCTTGTTGCTAGTAGGATAGGGATAGAGCACGTGTCCATAGACCCTTTCGAGGTAGCTACGCGATGGGTGATTCGGTGATAGCTCGGCGGGTATATAGAGCTTGTCTGTGACCATTCTGATCGTCGGACCTAGCCGACTTGATAGAGTTAGAGATGATTGACTTCGACGTGATCATGGGGATGGATTGGCTAGCTTCTTTACGCCAATGTAGACTGAGAGAGAGTAGTATGGTTCCGATTTCTGAGGCCGGTTGTTGAGTGGGAGCACGCGGTATCGCCGAGAGGTAGGTTTATTTCCTACCTCAAGGCTAGGAAGATGGTGCGAGAAGGGTATATCTACCATCTCGTTCGGGTGTTTGATCTGAAGGCTGCGGTACCAGATTTCGATCGATTCGATGAGTCGTGAGTTCCCGGGCGTGTTTCTAGATGACCTCGGGTATCCCTCCCGAGAGGAGATCGAGTTTTGTATAGATGTGTTGCGGATACTCGGCTATTTCCATTCCGCCATACGAATGGCACCCGCCGAGTTGAGAGAGTTGAAGGACGGTGAGGATTTCTTGGAGAAGGGCTTCATCGGGCCTAGTGTTTCTCCCCAGGAGCGCGGAATTGTTCGTGAAGAAGAAGGGCGGGGCGCTGCGCATGTGTGTTGATTAGGCGGTGAACAAGGTGACCATTAAACGAATACCCCTTCCCGGATTGATGATTTGTTCGACGATTGCGAGTGCGAGATGTTTCTCCAAGATTGATCTGCGATCGGGCTATCATCAGTGCGAGTCGAGAGGTGGATGTCCCAGGGTGCATTAGGACGTGCGGGCATTATGAGTTCGGTCATGTCTTTTGGGTTGACCAATGCTCGTGGTATTCATGGATTTGATGAACCGAGTGTTCAAACCATTTTGGAACCGTTTGTGATAGTGTTCATTGATGATATCTTGGTTTATTCGCTCGGAGCGAGGAGCATGCGAACGAGAGGCTGTCTTGTGATTCTCGAGACCAGCGATTTATGCGCCAAGTTTTCCAAATGTGAGTTTTGGTTGACTTGATGGCGTTTCTTGGGCATATTGTCGGGTGATGGCATTCAGTGGATCGGCCAAGATCGGCGATCGAGGACTTGGCCTGACCTACTACTCCGGCGAGGTTCGCGATTTTAGGCCTTGCGAGGATATTATCGGTTCGTAGAAGTTTGCTTCTATCTACGCACCATTGACTAGGTGACTCGGAAAGCGGCCAAGTTTGATGGTGATGCTTGTGGCGGGGTTTCGATTCTTTGAAAGAACGGCGACGCCCGTTCTTACTCTTCGGAGGTCGGATGGTTATGTCGTGTATTGTGATGCGTCGGACATCGGGTTGGGATGTGTGTTGATGCAGCATGGAAGGGTTATAGCATATGCATCGGCGGTGAAGAAACACGAGAGGAACTACCCGCGTGATTTGGAGTTGGCGGTGTGATTCACGCCTTGAAGATCTGGAGGCACTATTTGTATGGGGTTCACGTGGATATTTTTACAGGACCACAAGGGCTCGGTATATCTTCACCGGAGGAGGTGAACTTACGGCGAGAGCGGTGGTTAGAGTTGCTTAAGGATTACGATGTTGATATCTGTACCACGGGAAGGCCATGTTGTGGCGTATGCTCTTAGTCGTAGGTCGATGGGAGCCTATCGGATGTGCGGCTAGAGAGGAGGACATGGTTTGTGATTTGCATCGATTAGCGAGCCTTGGTGTCCGTTTGATTGATTACGATAGCGATGGGGTTAGAGTTCGTGAGGTTGCGAGTCTTCCATCGTCGAGGAGGTGTAGAGCGATTCGAGGATCCGGCTTTGATTCGATATCGTGATCTGACTCTTCGTGTGGGCAAGGGTCCTTTTGAGGTAGCACGATGGGGTGCTAAGGTTTGAGGCGGTGTGTGTTCGGATGTTTGAGGACTTGGCGGAGTTCTTGGGGAAGCACACGGTAGCGCGTTACTCTATCCATCCGGTCGACCAAGATGTACCACGACCTTAGATACGTGTATTGGTGGGATGGCTTGAAGAGGGCGTTGCGAGTTCGTAGCTCGGTGCGTGTTGTCGGCGGTGAAGGTAGAGCACGAGAGGCACGGTGGTTTATTCTGACGATTGAGATCCCGACACGGAAGTGGGAGGTAATCAACATGGACTTCATCACGGGATTACCTCGCACTCGGAGGAGACATGATTCTATATGGGTTATCGTCGACGGTGACGAAATCAGCCCACTTTCTTCCGTCGGGATGACTTTTTCGGTGAGGATTATGCGGACTTTACATCAGAGATCGTCGGTCGCATGGAGTCCCTACCCGATCATATCGCATGTGGAGCCGGTTTATGGCTAACTTCGGAGGTCCTTCGAGGGGTTTAGGGGCGGTGAGCACAGTCGCATTTCATCCACGCAGACGGACAGGCGAGCGCACTATCGGACTCTTGAGGATATGCTGCGAGCTGTGTTATTGACCGATGGTAGTTGGGAGGATCATTTGCCTCTAGTTGAGTTCGCGTATAATAATAGCTACCACTCCGGATTCGGATGGCGCCTTATGAGGCCTTGTATGGGAGGAAGTGCGGTCGCCTATAGGTTGGTTCGATGTGGGCGAGTGCGGCTAGTGGGACCAGATTTGGTACAGCGAGCGATGGATAAGGTGAAGCTTATCCGAGAGCGGCTATCGACTCGAGTAAGCGAAGCCATTTAGTTGTCGCGAGGTAGGCAAGGTTGCCTATGAGTTGGATCTGCCGTCCGATCTGGGGCGATCATCCGGTTTTTCACGTATCTATGAGGAGATGTATCGAGGATCCATCTAGGGTACACCGATTGACGATGTCGGTGACCAGGGGTTATCGTATGAGAGATTCCCATGGCGATAGTCGATCGTCGGAGTTAGGCGTCTGCGGACGGGCGTGGCAGTCAAAGTCTTGTGGCGGAGCGAGCTCGGGGAGGAGATGGCGTGGGAAGCGAGGAGGACATGAGGCAGAAGTATCCTCACCTATTCCCACACCTCCGGGTAATTCACTTTCCTACTTGTAAATTTTCGTTATCGTTTACGCCTAAGTGTTGTTACGTGGCGTGTGTGGCATTTGCATTGTTTTAGTTATGAAGAATCTTATCGTTAAGCGTCTTGGGAAGGAACATTCGGACGAATGTTTCTAAGGAGGAAGAATGTTATACCGTATTTCGGTATATGCGTAAGGAATACGTCTAAAAAGTCTAGCCTTAAAGTTTAGGCAAAGCGTTTTTGGGCACAACTCACAAAGCGAATAGTTTTCCGACGAAACGTTTCCACGACTTCGTAGGGTAAATTCGGCTATGCCATTTCTAATTTTGCGGATTTTTCCGAGAGGCGAAACATTTTGGACAACGGGAGGGCGACACTTGTCACCCTCCAATTGATGGACTTGAAATCGTCCATTTGGACGATTTGGACAATGGTGAGCACGTTTTTTGTGCCTTGTGCACAAGTCAAGGAGTTGGTAGGATATTTGTGTATAGTTAATCCTCACCCTACACTTGCCTTGCACTTGTCTTAATCTTGGCCATTGGTTGGCCACTTCTTGACCTATAAATACCCCCAGAGATGAAGAGTTCTTCATCCACAAATCTTTCAAGTCTTGAAAATCCTCTCCTCTCCTTTGTAGCCTTTTAGTCCAACACCTCCCCCTCCCTTGTGAAGGCCCTTGGCGAATACCCCCTCTAGCCTAGTAGTTTGGCGAGGCCCCACAGCCTAGCCAAAATCTACCCCCTCCTTTGGTAGAAAAGTTGTCTTCTAGTATTGTTATAATGCCCAAAGTACCTAGCCCAAATCCCTTAGTACTTAGGAGAAGTTGTGAAGAACTTCTAAGGTTTCTTGGAGAGACCGGAGCGTCCAACTTAGGAGCTAAACCGTGCTCGGTAGCGACTTTATCTAGGATATTATTGGGCTTCTTGAGGTAACTAATCCTAACCCTCTTTTGAATTAGAGAATACTTCATTGTTGTAGTATTAGAATAAGTATTAAATACTTAGAAGAATATCACAGAATAGAATTGAGCTATTACCACAGTAGAAGGGTTTAAAGAAGAATAATCAAAGCGTACTTACATAGGAATTTGTTTTCACTGATGAACTTATATAGCTCACCGGGTAGGAAATCTTGTGACTTTCCATAGAATTGTGAACCCTCTGTTTAGAATGACCTTGAGTAGTCTTTGATAGATGTACGTGACTATTATGGTGACTCTCTGCTGACATATTGACTTGGCGGTGGTTTTATTTGAGAAGGTATGTGATTCTTCCTAAAGCATGATATTTTACAATATATATAGTGCGGTAGACGTCATGTGTTAACTGAATAATAACTACGGCAATGTCTTTGACTTAAGCTGAATAATACTTACGGCAATGTCTCGGCTTAAGCTCGAATAACACTTACAGAATGCCTCACGCTTAAGCACGAATAATAAAGATCTGAAAGCATTTCATAAGAATCTTGAATCATTTTTAATGTAAGAGAACTAATTGGTTTTAAGCGAAGCTTAAGAGTTATACTAGCTTTATGTGAAGTTAAGTATAACCACTTAAGATTGATAAAAGAAAAAGTTTGCCTATGTGTTTATAACTGACTTATATTGAATTGTGAAAAGAATAATAAGATGGTTTGATAAGTAGACATGATATGATGCTATGTGTGTTAGTGTCTTGGAACGTTTGTGTAAAAGAGTATTCTTGTTGTGCTTTTGTTGTTAACGATAATTTGTTAGGTTAGTGTAACATCACTCACCTCTTGACATATTACAGGGGTTAAGCGCCTCCGACGCGGGGTAGACTTCGGTGATGCAGGACCGTGATTCGAGAATACCTCATGCGGGTCCAGGACCTATGCGGAGCTCTGGGAGTTCGAGGTTAGTGTGCGGGGTTATACCTCATGCGATGCATGTGGCCGTGCGGACGACGAGTCGGGGCGATGCCGAGTAGCTACTCTCGATGCGGGGTTATATACTATGCGGGCCTATGTGATTGGCCTATGCGGACTACGAGTCGAGATTAGGCTTGCATGGTGATACTACGGGCAATTGGCCTCGCCCGATCATTCGCGGCCTAGAAAAGACACATTACTGTTTACCTATTCTGTTCTTGTTTGTGATGTGGCATATGCAGTTTCCTTGGTTGTTTTATACATACTTGCAAAGCTATTTTTAAAATGATATGTTTCATTTAAGTATTTCTGATTTCATATACTTAGTACTGTTATCTTGACCTCCTTGGGCTGCGTTCATGCCGCAGTAAGGGCAAGCAGTGCTAGATCCACATTCTTAGGATCTCTACGTTGGTGTCGGGAGCTCCATCTTTTAGGAGGCTCTACTTTTGGGTATGATCTCCTGTTGTAGATAGTTTTATGCAGATCGAGGTATGGCGGGGCCACTGTCGCTATAGTTGTATATTTCCTTAGAAGTGCGTAGTCATGTTATGCGATGTCGGATGTAGCGCTAAACCATGTTTATATATATATGCGAAAGCGATGTTTTCTCACATAAAGCGTGTCTTATTTTATAAATCGTTTCATGTCTTGCTTTATATTTCCGATTACTCGATATATGACTACTTGGGTGCCGGTAAGGCACGATCCACGGGCCGGGCAGTCGTAGCGATTTTAAGAGTGGTAAAGAGAATGGTTTACTAATTTTAAAAGTTAAGAGGCTTAATCTTAAAGATAAGAGACTTAACTTGTTTTACTTGGTAATTAACATTTTGTTAAAAATGTTGTAAAACCTCATTCGCGAGTAATGAGTACTTGATTTTAAAAGCAATAATGTTTCTTGATTTGAAAATCGAGAATAAGTATCGAACAAACCACAGCAGCACTAATAAAGGGAAATGTTTTGACTAATAATGTATTAGTAAAACCAGTAGAAACTTCCATCTGCATAGAAACTAAGATGAGACAAAATGATGTTACATTTCCAAGATCATGGCTGCTTAAATAAGATTGTTATAAACAAGAATAACCTACTCACGTATCAGACACATGTTTCTCAAATTGCCTTTAAAGGAGAATTATATCATTAAGTGATTAAAATTATGAACTACGAAACCTTTCTAAAATAAGAAACGTGAACATTTGAAATTAGGCAAACCTGAAACATTTGGAAAAGAATGTCGTTATTTGATTTCTGAAGAGAAGTGTTTTGATTTACTTCAAAGATAATCACTCTATTTTCATATACTACGGGTATTGTGTGACTTTTGTAAACGTAACGTATCTTTTAAAAGATAATGTATGAAGTACTTTGGGAATAGATACAGGCACAGTTAATCATAATGTAGAAAGTACCTTGTGTGAATAACTTGATTGTATTGATTTGTGATAGTCTTGTAATACTTTCTTGTTGACTTGATAAGTAATCATGTTAGGATGCTACGTGAGTTAGTCTCTTGTGATGTGTGTGTACAGTCGTTTTTCAGCGTTTTGCTTAGGTTGTTTAACGATAAGCTCATAGGATGATATTATATCACTCATGATTCCGGGGGTTAAGCTGCCCTCCGATGCGGGGTAGACTCAGGCGGGTCTAGTGACCTATGATTCGAGAATACCTTATGCAGGTCTGTATGGCCTATGCGGAGCTACGAGAGTTCCAGGTTAGTTTGTGGCCCTTGTGGTCATGCGGTCTTTGTGGCCATGCGGACGGCGAGTCCAGGACGCTGCCGGGGAGTAGCTACCCTCGATGCGGGGCATACCTCATGCGGGCCATTGGAGTGGCCCATGCGAAGCTATGAGAAGTTCCAGGGCTAGACGCGCACATTAGATACTGCGGGCGAGTGGCCAGCTTTGATCATGTGACGATGCAGACAGATCTCATTATCTGATTTACGACCTTGTTTGTACTTGTGGGTTTTAGTAGTCGGCTATGCCTTCGTACTTACCGTGCGGTTTTATGATGACTTTGAGGCGTGAGTCACGACTTGACATATCGCTATTTATTGTGAATCGTAGTTTTGGTTATCATACATGTCTCGCTTTATATAGACTACTATGATTTCATTTACGATTTTCGCCACATACTTGGTACTGTTAATCGACCTCCTCGGGGCCGCGTACGCCGCAGTTGAGGTACACCGCGATTGTTGATCCTAGCTCTCAGGGTCACAGTTCAGCGTTTGGGAAGCTCCGTTTCTCCGGAGACTTATCAGTGGTATAGTCCCCTGTCGTAGTAGGTGTTTACATTCAGGGGTTTGGCGGGGCCCTGTCCCGCCATTGTTGTCGTATCATTCTTAAGTGCAGTGAAATCGTTGTGGCGAGTTGTAATGGGATGTAACTGTTCGGTTTTTAATTGATTTATATATATATGCCGTAAGGCAAGTTTTCTCAGACTATTGTTTCATACTTCTTTTTATTTCATGTTATCGTCTTATGTTCCGCTGATTACTCTGATGTTGTATCACTAGGGTGCCCGGGGTAAGGCACCAGTCACGGGCCCGGGTTCGGGTCGTGACAATAAGGATGTCTTGGTTCTAAAGCATAAAGTTAGTATAACGGCTTTATGGGAAGTTGGTTATAATAACTTTATGGAAGATTAAAGAAATTGTTTTTCTCGAATAAGGTAAGCCTAGATAAAAGAATGGATACTAAGAAAGGCAATTCGATTTAAAGGCATCAATTGCTTAAAAGTTTAAAATGAGGGTCACTTGATTTAGAAGCCGAAGCATATTTCTAATAATATAGTGACTTGTTTGAAATATAGATAAGCCTAGATACTACGGGTGTTAGTATCTTGGGGTCTTATGTGGAAATTAGATCTTGGAAAGAATAGAAATACATAGTACTTTGGGTTGAATTTTCCCCGGACTTGTTAAGTGATATGAAAAGTGCCTTAAGGTCATAAAATGAGATCCATTTTGTATGTTAATGAAAGTCTAAAGAAGTTGTGAACTTACTTGGACGTACCGACAGTGATGAAGGATTCCACGGGTATGCTTCCATGGTCTTAGTATGGGTTACCGGGACATATTGTCAGTGATGTGGGATTCCACGGGTATGCGCCTTGGACATGCTTGCGATGAGGGATTCCGAGGCATGTAGTTTGAGGGGTAAGAGTATAAATGAGGGGTAAATCCCCAAGATCGTTATACCACATGTTTCCGTGGATTTGCTACCCACGATGCGAGGAATACCTCATGCGAGTCCTTATGGGCTTATGCGGGTGAAATAGTCTCATGCGGGCGGATACAACCTATGCGAGGAATACCTCGTGCGGGTCCATCGACTGCGGGTGAAATAGTCCCAGGAGTAGGATTACTAAATGAAGTCATGTACCCGAGATGAGGGATTCCACGGGCAGGATATATATATATCTACATGTATGTGTGCACACCGAGGTGGGATGCCACGTGCGTCACATGGTTATAGTTACATTTACGGCTGTCGGTAGTGACGGGGAATTACACGGGCCGAGGCTATAGGTATATATGTGTTGTATGCGTGTCGGCGGTGAGTAGGATGCCACGCGCATCACATGGTTTTATTGTACTTCTATGGCTGTCTACAGTGAATGGGGGATTCCACGGGCAGAGGATATAGGTATATACGTGTTGTAGGTGTGTACGCCGACAGTGAGGTAGGGTACCACGGGCGCGTCACAGAGTTAGATTTTACACCTAGCGGTCGGCTGTGATGGGGAATCCCACGGGCACGCTTTGATATTTGAGGGCTGGTGTTCATAGCCCTGGTGTGACTGTTGTTCATATGTTGAGACAGGCTGTATAAGGTAAAAATTGACTTTCATTATTTCCACTTCAGTAAGGCACAGTGTACTGTTAATTTGGTTATCATATATGTCTTCAGCTGTATTTTCGACTATTATGATTTAAATTACAGTACTTTCAGTTTTGCATACTTGGTACATATTTTATCGACCTCCTTCGGGCCGCTGCTCATGCCGCAGGTTGAGATACATAGCTTGTCGATCCGCACTCGGGTCACGGTTGACTGCTGAAAGCTCCATTTCTCCGGAGGCTTGTCTTTTGGTATGGTTCCCTGAATTTGTAGACTTTAGTACATTCAGGGGTATGGCGGGGCCCTGTCCCGTCACAGTTGTTATGTAAACTCTTAGAGGTCTGTAGTCATATCTTGTGGGTCACTTTATAAAAAAAAAAAGAGAATTTTTGAGGTAACTGCTGTTGGATTTGTTTATATCCAGGGAGGTAGCCTTATCGGCTGACCTATAATTTATTTCATTGTTTAAGTTTATGTATGTTCCGCTGTATATCTCTGATGTATACCTGTAAGGGTGCCCAGGTAGGGCACCAGTCGCGGGCCCGGGGTCGGGTCGTGACAAAAGTGGTATCAGAGCAGTTAGTCCTCGGAAAGTGTCTACAGACCGTGTCTAGTAGAGTCTTGATTATTGATGTGTTGTGCACCACATCTATAATCAGGAGGCTGCAGGACATTTAGGATTTGTTTCCATTCTTCTCTCTCTGAAATCGTGCAGTAGAGCTGTCCTACTAGGCTGAATCCTCTCTGACCTATTCTTATGTATCAGTTATGCCTCCACGGAAGGCGACCAGGGCCCAGAAGGGCAAGGCAGCAGCAAGAGTTGTTAGTGGTACACAGAGGATTTCTAGGAATCAGGCCCAGACTATGCCTGAGGTTATGGGGGGATCGGCGAGATCAGCCACGCCGGCAGATAGAGAGGCGAGAGCGCAACACGAAGTTCGGTACGAGCCTCGGTTCACGCAGGGCTGAATATCGAGATTACGGAGAGCAGATCCGATTATTGACTAGCAGTGTGGCGAGGCAAAGACCGGCGAGCCAGAGCTAACCCAGAGCCGATAGTTTGAGGATTCGGGACTTCGAGTTGTAATCCACCCGAGTTCTATGGTTGAAGTCCGAGGAGGACCTCAGAATTCATTCGGCAGTGCGCGGACTATCACGCAGTGCTTAGGGCCTCGGAGACGGAGTCCGTTGTGTTAGCTTCTTACCGGTTATGCGATATTGCGTTGAACTGGTTTGAGTCGTGGGTATTGTCTAGAGGTAGGGGTGCTCCTCCAGCTGTTTGGGGTGAGTTCACGGGATCCTTCCTCGATCATTTCTTGCCTCCTGAGACGAGGAGAGCCCGCTGATAGGTTCTTAGCGTTAAGACGAATGGAGAACCATCGAGAGTACAACCCGAATTTGACTCATTGGCGGTATGCACCGACTATTGTGGCGGATATGGCGGATGAGTTCACCGCTATGTGATGGGACTAGACCGATATATGGTTACCGTATGCAGGGAGTGGCTCTTCACCGAGGATGGATATTGCCGTGGATGCAGCTTATGCACGGGATTGAGGATAGGGAGAGAGAGAGCGGCCAGATTCGGCCAAGAGGCCGTGACGGCGAGTTTCGAGATAGTTTTGAGGCGGACACCTCATCAACAAAGTTAGACTATATTTCAGCCAACGCAGAGTGCTCCTTCTCGGCCTTCTGGCGGGTGGTTTGACCGCCAGGGATATTCGGGAGCGGGTCAGGGCTCCGGGGCTGTGGGTTCACAGATGTCTGGGGATAGTAGACAGGGAATACCACCTTTGCCTCGGTGTGGTTACTGTGGTAGAGCTCATTTTGGGGAATGTCGGACTAGGTCGACAGCTTGTTATGCTTGCGGCCAACAGGGCCATTTGGCGAGAGACTGTCCGACCAAAGGTGGTACTGGTGGGATAGCACAGTCTATTGGGTCAGTTGCGGGTTTCTCGCCTTCAACGGCTAGGCAGGATGTTCATGCACCGACCGGCCGCGGCAGAGGTCGTGGTAGCAGTTCCCAGTTTTAGCGGTCCTTTTACCCGCCTATGCGATTTCAGGTATATTTTGATCCTTTAGAGCATTGTATGCATGATAAAGTTGTTGTATGTTTAAGTGTCATGAACGGATTACTTTGAGACTATGTATGTATGCTAGAAGTAGGTGGGAAGTGCGATGAGATAAGCATTTTAGGCCTTGAGTGGGAGTAAATAGCGTTGGTGCACCCTTGGGATCTGTTTTCTTGGATGATAATGATGGATGGGTATGCGAGTGCGATATCTTAGGATCATGAGCGACAAAATAAAGTTCCATTAATTGTAAGTATGAGGAGTATTAGATTGACTCCAAAAGAACATTCGGGGACGAATGTTTCTAAGGGGGGAAGAATGTTACACCCCGTAAATTCAAGAGGTTAAGTTAAGAACATACGAAAGGAAATAAGATTTGAATTTGGAAAGTTGGGTTGGCAAAAGGTTGTGGGCAGACTTTCAGTCAACTTTGGAGTGGTATATCTCCTAGTTCTTTAGGAGTTTTGAAGAGTTTTAAAAGATTAGTATGAAGTTCGCTGAATCTAGTTTCCAACGCAACAAACCGTTCGTCGATAGGACATCAGAGTCAAAAGTTATGGAAGTTTCAAGTTTGGTGCGATCGGAAAACAGCAGCTTCGGTCAGAGGTGCAGCGCCGGAATCTGAGCCGCGGCGCGGTTGTTCCGGGGTTCGCGGGTTGCAGCTCGCGGCGCCGAATGCGTGGTCGCGCGCGGAATGCAGGAACTTTTCTCGGAAGTGGCAGCGCCACACGCGCAGCGCATGGCCGAGAGACGGGATTTTTGCGCAGGCGACAAAGTAAAAACAGGGGATATTTTTGTTTTAAACCTATGGGAGGGTGACAAGTGTCCCTCCCATCCTTTTTATCTGAAAGTGGTCCTATTTTAGGGCCAAGTCTTGGAAGACTTGGCCATTTCATTTCAAACCCTCCCAAGAAAGATCCTCTCCCTTCTCTCTTGATTTTTGAAGAAAACCTAGCCTAAGAGGAAATTGTTGGAGCGGCGGCAAGAAGGAAAAGTGTGGGTAAACTTGTGGGAAGCGCTGGTGGGCGATTTTGACGGAAAGAGGTGGAAGAAAAAGGGGCTTTTGTGGGCTATTCCTTAAGGTAAAAGTTTCCCCTTTCTCTTGGTTATGAGCCTAAGGCTGTTATATTTTAGTAGTATAGATGTGAGCCTGAGGCTGTTATATTTTAGTGATTTAGAATTGAGCCTAAGGCTGTTTTATCGTAGTAGTATAGAGTTGAGCCTGAGGCTGTTTTATGTGAATAGATTTGGGTCGTCGCATGTTGTAAAGGGAGATTGTAATTGTTGAAGATGTCTAGGGCTAGATATCATGTTAGACTTAAGAACTTGGATTGGAAAGAGTTGAAAGGGGTTTAGTATTGGTTATATTGTTGGCCAAGAATGGCATGGAAATTATTGGTTTATTTTGTGTTGTTGTGGGGCGGAATTTTACACGTATTAGTAGGCGTGTAATCCCCTTGTAATTGCTGAATGAATTGAGCCTTAAATGTGGCGTTGGTTATTGAATTTCGGCCTTGAAAAAGGTGGCATAGTAAGTAGAAACAAAGGAAGTTTTGTCCCAGTTTCCCGTAGAACAAGGGACTTTTCATTAGAATATATTACGTTGAAGCTAGAAGCTAATAGACGTATTATGGTCATTATAGGTTGACATCTACGGACGGCATATTGGACTTGGCAAGTGGATTAAACAAAAGAGGTATGTAGAACTCTTCCTATCTCTTGAGCATGAGTAGTTATAACTGTATGGTACGGTAGACGTACGTGATTTTAAATGAAGAGAAGTCATTTGACATATTTGACTTGTTTTAAGGATGTCTAGTTGGTTGAGTTAGAGAATTAACTCACGTGTCCTTAAGGAAGAGTTATAAGAATGGTTTATCCTAATAAGGTAGACAAGGATTTCTTGACATGATCAAGTATAGAATACTAGATTCGGGAAGTATTGATTCTTGAACTATTATAAAGATAAGAACTTGTTTCTAAGTTAGGGAAATTGTCTTCTAAGTTAAAGAGACTTGAAGTACTTTGTAAGTAGTGTAACTTGAATTGAAGTACAAGCCTTTTGGTTATAGAGAGAGCAAAGTGGTCTAAGACATAAAGAGTTATAACGGCTTTATGAGAAGTTAGTTATGACGGCTTTATGGGAGGATAAGGATGTCTTGGTTCTAAAGCATAAAGTTAGTATAACGGCTTTATTGGAAGTTGGTTATAATAACTTTATGGAAGATTAAAGAAATTGTTTTTCTCGAATAAGGTAAGCCTAGATAAAAGAATGGATACTAAGAAAGGCAATTCGATTTAAAGGCATCAATTGCTTAAAAGTTTAAAATGAGGGTCACTTGATTTAGAAGCCGAAGCATATTTCTAATAATATAGTGACTTGTTTGAAATATAGATAAGCCTTGATACTATGGGTGTTAGTATCTTGGGGTCTTATGTGGAAATTGGATCTTGGAAAGAATAGAAATACATAGTACTTTGGGTTGAATTTTCCCCGGACTTGTTAAGTGATATGAAAAGTGCCTTAAGGTCATAAAATGAGATCCATTTTGTATGTTAATGAAAGTCTAGAGAAGTTGTGAACTTACTTGACGCGTCGAAGCGGTGATGGAGGATTCCACGTATGCTTCCATGGTCTTAGTATGGGTTACCGACATACCGTCGGTGATGTGGATTCCACGGGTATCGCCGTGGACACGCCATATGAGGGATTCCGAGGCATGTAGTTTGAGGGGTAAGAGTATAAATGAGGGGTAAATCCCCAAGATCGTTATACCACCTGTTTCCGTGGATTTGCTACCCACGATGCGAGGAATACCTCATGCGAGTCCTTATGGGCTTATGCGGGTGAAATAGTCCCATGCGGGCGGATACAGCCTATGCGAGGAATACCTCATGCGGGTCCATACGACCTATGCGGGTGAAATAGTCCCAGGAGTAGGATTACTAAATGAAGTCATGTACCCGAGATGAGGGATTCCACGGGCATGATATATATATATACATGTATGTGTACACCGACAGTGAGGTGGGATGCCACGGGTGCGTCACATGGTTATAGTTACATTTACGGCTGTCGGTAGTGACGGGGAATTCCACAGGCAGAGGATATAGGTATATACGTGTTGTATGTGTGTACGCTGACAGTGAGGTAGGATGCCACGGGCGCATCACATGGTTGTATTGTACTTCTATGGCTGTCGACAGTGACGGGGGGATTCCACGGGCAGAGGATATAGGTATATACGTGTTGTAGGTGTGTACGCCGACAGTGAGGTAGGGTACCACGGGCGCGTCACAGAGTTAGATTTTACACCTAGCGGTCGGCTGTGATGGGGAATCCCACGGGCACGCTTTGATATTTGAGGGCTGGTGTTCATAGCCCTGGTGTGACTGTTGTTCATATGTTGAGACAGGCTGTATAAGGTAAAAATTGACTTTCATTATTTCCACTTCAGTAAGGCACAGTGTACTGTTAATTTGGTTATCATATATGTCTTCAGCTGTATTTTCGACTATTATGATTTAAATTACAGTACTTTCAGTTTTGCATACTTGGTACATATTTTGTACTGACCTCCTTCGGGGGGCTGCGTTCATGCCGCAGGTTGAGATACATAGCTTGCTGATCCGCACTCCTTGGGTCACGGTTCAGTACTCGGAAAGCTCCATTTCTCCGGAGGCTTGTCTTTTGGTATGGTTCCCTGAAGTTGTAGACTTTAGTACATTCAGGGGTATGGCAGGGCCCTGTCCCGTCACAGTTGTTATGTAAACTCTTAGAGGTCTGTAGTCATATCTTGTGGGTCACTTTATAAAAAAAAAAAGAATTTTTGAGGTAACTGCTGTTGGATTTGTTTATATCCAGGGAGGTAGCCTTATCGGCTGACCTATAATTTATTTCATTGTTTAAGTTTATGTATGTTCCGCTGTATATCTCTGATGTATACCTGTAAGGGTGCCCAGGTAGGGCACCAGTCGCGGGCCCAGGGTCGGGTCGTGACAAATCCTTTCTCACTGCCGGCAGTCCATGATATAATATAACACCAATAAGCATATCCAAGGAGTATCCCTCGTGGTCGCATGCCCCGGAATCCCACATCGTATAAGCATGACCATGGGGTATACAAACAAATTCGGGAATCAAACCCGCTCCTGGTCACATGCCCCGGAATCCCACATCGTATAAGCATGTCCAAGGAGTATCCCTCGTGGTCGCATGCCCCGGCATCCCACATCGTATAAGCATGACCATAGGGTATCCCTCGCGGTCGCATGCCCCGGCATCCCACATCGTATAAGCATGACCGTAGGGTAACACAAACAAATCCGGGAATCTAACCCGACTCCTGGTCACATGCCCCGTAATCCCACATCATATAAGCATGTCCAAGGAGTATTCCTCGTGGTCGCATGCCCCGGCATCCCACATCGTATAAGCATGACCATAAGGTAACACAAATAATGGAAGCATACCCGTGGAATCCCACCTCACCGCTGCAGACGCCCAAGTAAACTTACAACAAGGCATGACCGCCCAACCGAGAGTCGCAAGAACGTAATAAAACATAATACTTGCACTCAAAGGCTATCACCAGCACATATAGGCAATTCTCAATTAATCAAGCCAAAGTACTTATCAAGGCACACATAGAATAATTCTCAATTAATCAAGCCAAAGTACTTATCAAGGCACACTTAGACTAATTCTCAATTAATCAAGCCAAAGTACTTATCAAGGTACACTTAGAATAATTCTCAATTAACCAAGCCAAAGTACTACGTACGTACCTTCTTTTCAAAAGACTCCTTTTAATGTAAAACCCCAAGATACTAACACCCGTAGTATCAAGGTGTGTCTATTTTCAAAGTAAGTTACTACACTTTTAGAAAACTCATTTCAAAGCTTGAAATCAAGTAACTTCAAATTTTCACAATCTAGGCAACTTATGCCCAATAATCAAAATAGACAACTTTCTTAACCTTCCATAAAGCCGTTATAACCAACTTCTCATAAAGCCGTTATAACCCTTTATGGTTTTAGACATATTCATTTCTTTTTATAACCAAGAGACTTATACTTAAAACCAAGTATCACATACTTATAAATCAAGTTCTTAACTTTCCAAAATACTTCAAGTCTCTTAATATTTAGAAAACAAGTTTCTTCTACTTTTAAACCTCAAGTAACTCACACCTTTAAAACAAGTTACTTCTCTTAAATCATGTCATTTCTCCTCTTTTAAAACAATTAAGTAAATCACTCCTTTGACTCCCCTAAAGTCATTAAAACGACCATTAGGTTTTGGAACTAAGGCACTAGCCAAAAGGTTTGGAAACCACTTCCCTTTCAAGACTCTATGTACTTTAAGTAAAATACTTTCACTTTTAAGAATCCAAACTTCATTAAGGAAATGGATCATACAACTTACAATTTGACATCAAAGTACAATCAAGGGAGTACATAGAACGAATTCTATTTTAGGAAAACCAAATAAAACCAAGGAATGGATCATTTAAGGAGTAGGACATACTTTCTTTATCTTAAGGAATCATGCTAGAAGAGGAGATAGTTCACATACCTTTTCGGCTAAATCCACAAGCTAAGCCGAATACGCCGTACGTAGAAGTGTCAACCTATAATGGTCACAACAAGACTATCAACTTCTAGTCTCTAACGTAGAATAATACTAAGTAAGCGGTCTCTAATTCTACGGAAAATCGGGCAGCACTTCCTTTGTTTCTACTCACTTTGCCACCTTTTTCAAGGTCGAATACAATAACCAACACGCCACATTTAAGGCTCCAAACAACAACCAAACAAAGGGGATTACACGCCTTACAATACGTGTAAAATTCCGCCCCACAATTTAATACCTACTAAGTCCATAATCAAGCCATTCTCGGCCAACTTAAACAACAACACCAGTCCTTTCCAAATTCTTTTCCAATTCCAAGTTCTAAGGTCTAACATGTTATGTAGTCATAAACAACTTCAACAACTACAATTTCCTTCTTTCTACAACATGCGACGACTTAAACCAATAATCAACTTGAAATGTAATCTTAAGGCTAAACATGCTAGTTTTCGGATTAGGGTTCCAATAGTCAATATACTTATCAAACTTCATACTATATAACTCATGCTTGCTAAAATCCATAGCTACAATAATAAGTAAGTCTTAACCACTAAAACGACAAAATTTATACCTTTAT
Organism: Przewalskia tangutica; assembly: GCA_029844215.1. Classification (NCBI taxonomy): domain Eukaryota; kingdom Viridiplantae; phylum Streptophyta; class Magnoliopsida; order Solanales; family Solanaceae; genus Przewalskia; species Przewalskia tangutica. Next base: position 77,814,692 of record CM056727.1, read on the forward strand.
AAGCCCTTAAAAATTCCAAGATTCAAAGTCGTGCCTTAGCAATTCTTAGCTCCTTTCCTTAAGTTCCAATCCGCTCCAAGCAATCCTTAGAGGCCTATGAAGAACCCATCTTCAAGTTCCAACTTCAAAGTTGAAGAACTCCTTAAGTTTCCGCCTTGCGACTAATACGAAAACGTCGTTTTTCTGAAATCTTTCTATTGAGATATCCTTACAATACCCTTAGGGACATTGGGTTAAAGTCTTGTGGCTAATGGATCAAAACTACAAATTTTTCTTGTTGGAAATAGCCCAAACCCGAGAGCAACATGAACTCAAGCTCTAGTTTCTCAAATAATTTCTAAGTGTGGAAGACCTTGTCTTGCTACTAGTAGTATATAAAACATATTGGAGGGCTTATATTAATGCACTTGTGTGGATTGGATGAGGATCATTAATTAAAATAGCCAAGTGGACAAGTTGACCTTGGTCAACAATCTCAAGCTTGAAGACTTAATCTTCCTTGAAGGTAAATGACCATTCTACCCTTGCTAAAAATGTCCAAGACAAAATGTGGGGGTGCCACGTGTCGCCCTCTCATTCGTCCATAACCCTCGTGGGCCCCACAAAACGTAAAATTCCTCGGGTGGGCCCCACGTGACCAAATCCGTAAAAACAAATTTCCAAAATGTTAATAAGTTTCATACTCTTCAAATAATGCACTTTGAGAATCTAATTCTCAACAACGAACATTTTTCCTTTCCGACGTTCGGAAGATTTTCCGTCGGAAAAATAATTCTTCCTCTCGTACTAATTTCCAAGTCTTGTTTCCTTACGTACATTCTCTTATACATGTCCTGGACTTATGGGGTGTAACAACCATGTTTGCCGAATTGAAGAAGGACAAGTGGGACGTTTTTTAGGTGGACAAGTGGCCCATTTTTGTGGTGGCCACTTGTCTCATTGTTATGGTGGACAAATGGTTGGCCAACTACCCACACACATGTACCCAATATTCACCATCCACTTGCCTAGATCTTGGCCATTGATTTCCCTATAAATACCCCTTGTGTGCAAGACTTTATTTCATCCACATTAGAAAGTTTCCAAGACAAAAATTCCCCTCCCTCCCTTAGTGAGTTCTCGTCCAAACACCCCCCCCCCCCACCTTGAGTAGAATTCTTCAAGTATTGTTGTTATTCCAAATACTTTAGCCTAAATCCCTTGTGGTATTCCAAAGAAATCCCAACATAAGAGCAAAATACTACTTTATTCCAATAGTCGAAACGAAACCACAGGAAAATCTTCATAGCGTAGCTGAAGTGTTACGAGAAGTTGTTTGGAAACTTCTAAGGGTTGCTTGGAGCGGGTTGGAGCGTCAGGAATTGGAGTTAAACGTTGCTCAGGATCGACTTATATCTTGGATAATTTTGGGCTTATCGAGGTAATGATCTTTATCCCCCTATTGTAATTGGAAATTACATGTAGTAGTAGCTAATAATTGAGTATAAGATATATTGGAAGAATCAAGATAAATAATTGAATCAGATTTACATTGACTGTATTTACTGAGACTTGTAGTGTTATTGTGGAGTAGAATTGTACACGTCAGGTTAGGCGTGTAACCCCCGGAATTGTTGGCTTGGTAGCGTGCCTCGTTAGAGGAGAGATTTATGTGGTCATGCGGGAGGTGCTGCCGAATTTTCCGTAGAATAAGGAATCTTGTATCTAGAATTATTCTACGAAGAAATCTAGAGGTTGATAGACGTTTTGTGGCCTTTATAGGTTGAAGTACTACGAGTAGGGTATTCTACTTGAAGGATGGAAAAGGCGAGCAAGGTTAGAGTACTTTGGAGCGTTTTGCTAATTGTCGATAATCGTCGCGAGGTATGTGAACCTCTTCCTATCCTTTCTAGCATGATATTTGTGAAATATATTTAGTGCGGTAGACGCACGTGTGTTTAAAGGAAATTGATTTTCCTTTTGTGTCCTTGACTTGATTTCAAAGTTAGGTGACTTGTTATGAAATATTAAGGACTTGAATTATGTTAAAAAGTTGTAAAACCTCACTCGTGAGTAATGGGTGTGTGGTCTTTCAAAGAATAAAGTTATCTTAATTTCGAAAATAAGAATGGTTTTATCATTGGATTTAAAATGATAACTTGACTTATAAACAACTTGATTTTGGGAAAGGAGAAGTAACTTGATAGGTTACTTGTTTTTAAAAGAGTAAGACCTTTGGTTTAAAAAGTATATTGTTACTTGACTTTTAAAGGAAAAGTGCCTTTGTTTTAAAAGAAGGTATGGAAATTGTTTTGGTTTTACTTTGATGTCGTTTGACTTGAGTTTTAAATAATAAGAATCTTGAAGTATTTCAAAAGAGTTATTAACCATTTTTGAAAGAAAAGAAATACTTGGTTTCAAAAGCTTAAGTGTTATACTAGCTTTATGGGAAGTTAGGTATAACGACTTAAGGAAGATAGAAGGAACAGTTTACTTATTTGTTTATGAAAGTCTTGTATTGATTCTGGAAAGTGTAGTAAGATGGTTTGATAAGTAAACATGTTAGGATGCTACGTGTGTTAGTGCCTTGTGATGTTTGTGTAAAGGGGTTTCCCTTGTTGTGCTTATGTTGTTTAACGATAAGCCGTTATGTTAGTATTGTACCACTCACCTCTTGACATGATATACCGGGGGTTAAGCTGCCCCCCGATGCGAGGGATGCCTCATGCGGTCCAGGGACCTATGCGAGCTACGAGTTCCGTGTTAGTGTGCGGGAATACCTCACGCGATGCATGTGGCGTGCGGACTACGAGAGTCGGGGCGATGCCGAGGAGTAGCTACCTCGACGCGGGAATACCTCACGCGGGCCTCAGGTGGCACGCGAGTCGCGGTGAGTTCCAGGATTTGACGCGCACATTGATACTGAGGGCGAGTGGCCAGCTTCGATCATGTGGCGCGGTCTAGAAAGACCTCGTGATACAGTTTTATAGCATTGTTGGTACTGTGGGTTTTAGTAGTCGGCTATGCCTTCGTACTTAACCCGCATGCTTTATTATGACACAGTGGGACACGTGTTCATGTGTATTCCTTGGGTGTTTTTATATCATGGACTGCCGGCAGTGAGGAAGGAATTCCACGGGCATGATTGATATTGTGGGCATGAGACCCATAGTTATATTTGAGTGATGACTTTAAGGGCGTGAGTCCCTGACTTGACATGACTGCTTACATATTGTGTATCGTAAATTGGTTATCATATATGTCTTCTGTTTTATATAGACTATTATGATTTTATTTACTGATTTTCGGGCCACATACTTGGTACTGTTATCGACCTCTTTCGGGCCGCGTTCATGCCGCAGTAGAGGTACACCGATTGTTGATCCACGCCATAGTGGTCATTCAGCGTTTTGGGAAGCTCCGTGTCTCGGAGGCTTATTTTCGTATAGTCCTCGTCGTTGTAGTACTTACATCTGTGGTATGGCGGGCCCTGTCCCCGCCATTGTTGTTATAACATTCTTAAGTGCAGTAATCTTGTGTGGTTTGTAAAAGGGATATCGCTCAAGTTTTTATATATGTATGCCGAAAGGCAACTTTTCTCAGATAAACTGTTTCTCGCTTCATATTGTTTCATGTCTTGTTTTATATTCCGCTGGTTACTCTGATGTATGTCTACTTGGGTGCCCCGGTAAGGCACCAGTCACGGGCCCGGGTTCGGGTCGTGACAGAGCATCTGAATCATTTTCTCACCGACTGCTCATGCGAGGATGGAACGCCGCTCCGGCTGAAGTTAGTCAGAAATCGAGCACCTCGCCGATATAATAGAAATATGCATACCATGAAGGCAAACAATCTCCTTAACGTACAACTTTGCATAGTCCTCGACTGTGTAGGTAGTTTCGCCTGCCAGGAATTAAGCTGATTTGGTCAGTCTATCAACAATCACCCAAATAGAGTCAAACTAACGGAAAGAACGAGGTAACCCCATAATGAAGTCTATATTAATCCTTTCCCATTTCCATATCGGAATCTCGATGTTCTGACTCAAGCCACCGGGATTTTGGTGCTCTATTTTTACCTACTGACAATTAAGACACTGAACCACCAACTCTGCAATGTTTCTCCTCATGTCATCCTACCAATACATACCCTTTTGAGATCATAATACATCTTATTAGATCCATGGTGAATAGAATATTGTGAACAATGAACCTCCGTCGTAATCTTGTCTTGAAATCGTACTATATTCAAAATACACAAATGGACCTTCCATCTGAGGGTTCCTTTCCCATTATACTCGAAGGTTGCAGTTTTTTTAATTTTTTATATCATTTCCAATTTTCTCTAAAAATGGGATTTTCATCATGACATTTTTCTTCTTCCCGTATGACGGATGACCCTGCTGTATTTTGAGTCATAGGGATATCACTATTTGAATCCTTCAATCGGACTCCACTTAACTAACTGATGTGTTTTCCTCATGTTAACTTCTCTCCTTAGTCCCCACATTAGTCAGGCTGCTTGTGGGTCAATGATCCTGTTGTCAACTTAGTTTTGTTTACTAACTGGTGTGATGGAAACTCTTATATTTGTAGTATCTCAATCGTGAACACTTTATGGACAATATCATCGAATTTGAAGTGTGTGTATCATCACAGTTAACTCTCATTTATGGTCTGAAAGGAATCCCTTCTTTTTTTCGTACCTTCTCACTACTCGTAATTATAAATAACTTCATTTCTTTTGACACTTGCTCACTTATTTTCTTACTTGTCATACTCTTCATAATTCTAAAATATTCTGGTATACATACGAAATCTCAAACGTTGCTCCTGATTCCAATCCTTGGCATTACTACCCCTTAAGGGATGGATTGTTAACGTATTCCTTTATTCAGTACGTAGAAGACTCTGAAGAATTGTATTACATGAGATGATGATAATGAATAAATATGCAATGCAATGTAATGTAGTGGCCACATGATCAATTCATACATACATGCTCCGGGTGGAATATATCATCATCTCAGCAATCATGACCCATGGGGACCCACACCATCTATGTACCAGTCATTCCATATCACACAACCTAGAATGACTCTTCCATCCAAACTCCCCGCTAGCCAATTCGTATCACTTAACATAGAGATGGTTACACGATACAATAATGTCATATGAATCATAAATACACCCATTCTCATTTATCACCATCACACCAATAGCAAGATCACAATCAATATATCATGAAATGAGAGTATATGTAATGCTAATATCAGGCATATCATATTAACTCTCAGTCGTGCCACATAAAGAGACTTATCATAAAATCAGTGTCACATCAATTTCCTTCCTTATACATGAGCATGCCAAGATAGGTGAGATATAATTACGTCACAATACAACATGTTATATCATATAAGTTCGATAACCATAAGAAGCATCACATTATACTTACTCACAATAACCGATCTAAGTATTCCATCCCAACTCCATACCCAAAGGCTTACATGTTTTCTCCAATAGAATCTAATTACACATATGCTTCGCTAACCAAAGTCAAACCAGAAGGTAGGCCATAACCTATCTGGAAAGTCGAGCAGGAGTTACACGATCCCACTTGCGCTTTTCCCTTCCGCGGATCACGATCGTTCTCGAAGTCTTAAGAAGAAATCACTTATGGATTCTTGGAATTGCACTAATGGTGCTTTGGAAGTGTATTTTTGAAATGAGGTATGATAGGGATTTAATGACACTTAAAAAGAAATATGGAATTTCATCGTTCGCTGCAGTGGACGCGCGCCTACAGACCCTCTTTGTGCCTGCGATCTTTTACAAAAAGTCAAAAAACTCACCGCAGTGGATTGTCGTCTGCTGGAGCACACTAAAGCTCGCCCCAGTGTGTACACCAGTAACCAGAAGATTAAAGTCTTATGCAATTTCAACCCAAAATTTGATAATCACCCGAGTCCTTCCTGAAATAAACCAGATACGTACACATATGTAAAAACACGGTACATACTCATTCGTGGCCTCATAATTTTCATTAGAGTTTTAATTCTCTATGTCAACCTTCCACGGGCTAAACTAGTTTCAAACCAATAGCCAATATGATCCTCGAGGGCCTCGAGAACCAAACCAGTTATCCCACCAATACATAAATGATCGTTCGGACCTCATGGAATTGACAGAATTTCAAAAAAGGTCTATTCACACAAAAGTCAACTTCCGGTCAATGCTTTCATATTTTAAGGTTCTAATTTCACAACTTCTACTAGAATTTTCCAAAAGTTTTGAGAATCGAGTCTACAATGGTAAAATGGCCAAAATACACGTAATGACGAAATAGGTCGTTATTTGCCGCAATTAGTAGGCTAATCAAATCAATATGACTGGTGGAATGTGGCATTATATAAATCTTATAGTTGTTATAAATATTGATGGGTATTGAGTATGTTGGGTGTCTCACCTTAGTGGTTGTGATGAGCACTTGGGTGGGTACCGATGTTGAATTATTTTGATAGGTAATTTGGGGAATCATCCTTAGGGTTGATCCGACAACTGTTATATGGTCTTGTCTCCATTGATTGATACTTATTATGTTTACTCATCACATGTGCCTTATTCTATGAAATATTGATTACGTAAAATTATGTGTTGTTGATAATTCTGAGACATGTGTGTAATATCCCATTTTAACCGGAGTCGAAACGGAATACGACATATGCGTGATTCCTGGAATTGAATCACTGTTTTAAGGAGTCATCACCTAATTATTATAGTGAACTATGACACTTTTAAATAGCATAAATTACTATAAATGATCTCCATTTAAAGGCCTGTGAAACTTTATGAGATTCCAGGTAAGGGTTTTTTATTATCCTAAAGGGAAGGGGTTAGACATCCTATAGGATCCGCTATCTTGCGGTTGTCCGGTCAAACTTAGGTTGATATTAGTGTGCTAACATGTATTTTACAATTCTAAAGGTGTTCTACAATTATTAAAGTAACTAAGAGATATTTAAACTAGGCATGCATATATTTAAAAAAGATATATATTTAACGAGATTGTAACGAAAACAAAAATCATATAAAGAGGGAGTGAAGAGAACTTAGCGGTATTTCGCTTTATTTTCCTTTTCTGCGCGGGCTTTAACTTTGGGATAAGTCTCCGGGTACCTGCAAAAACACTTAGTAAAAGAGTTAGTAAATAATAAATAAGCTATCAAATAAACACAATATATATATATATATATATATGTAAAAGATATTTTTTATTTTTTTATATAGTGTGGGCTAAACTAGTGTTATGCCATGGGTATTGAGACATGGGAAGCCAATATCGCCTCGGCTGCGGTCGACTCGCCTTGCCGGTGAACGACACTATGAATTCTCGTCTTTATATTGTTCTTTTACTTTCATCCTTGCCCACATATTCCGTCTCACTTACCATGGAGGTCTCCAAATCGACGGATAAATCCTTCATCAGCCATTTTTCCGAAAGGAAGCAAACCGAGGGACAACCTTTTCGGAAGGGTCATGGCCTAAAATTAATTATTCTCATCGGTCCAAGTGTAGTATCTTGTTCAAATTAGTAAATAACCAATATCGAAAGGACGCGACCTCAATTTCAAGTTCACTGGCCTAAGTGTAGTATCTTGTTCAAATCAGTAAATAACCAAAATCGAAGGGACGCGACCTCAATTTCAATTTCATTGGCCTAAGTGTAGTATCTTGTTCAAATCAGTAAAGTATTCAAAATACTGCAGATGTCCAAAACAGCCTCAAAGTAACAGAATGGCCAAAAATCAGTAGCAAAATGGCCAAGAAATAAGTAGAAAAATGGCCCAAAACACAACAGTGAAATGGCCAAAATCAGTAGCGAAATGGCCTAAAATCAGTAGCAAAAAAGGGCCAAAATCAGTAACCAAAGAGGGCCAAAATCAGTCCAAAAAATGGTCTAAATCAGTCCGACACATAGCCAAAACCAGCAACTACAGTGGCCTAAGAATTAGTCCGAAAATGGACAAAACCAATAGCAAAAAAGGACCAAAATCAGTCCGAAAAATGATCAAAACTAGTAGCCAAAAGAGGGCCAAAATCAGTCAAAAAATGGTCAAAATCAGTCCGACACAAAGCCAAAACCAGCAGCTACAGTGGCCTAAAAATCAGTCCGAAAATGGTCAAAACCAGTAGCCAAAAAGTGCAAAAATCAATCCAAAAAATGGTCAAAACCAATAGCCAAAAGATGATCGAAATCAGTCCGACACAGAGCCAAAACCAGCAACTACAGTAGTAGCGCAGGTTTTAGGAGCCGCAAGTAGTATCAAGATACATCAAATAGCAGTAGCTAACATTGATTCATCCTCCAAGATGCAGTAGTGATGGCCCAAATACAACAGCTGAAAATCCAGTATTCTAGGCCTCAAAATGATAGTTCATTCTTCTCCAGGTAGCGAACCGAGGTGTCGTCACAACTCGTCGAATCCGCTCGGAGAGTATGTGGGTGTGTGCGACTGAAGAGGAATAAAAGCTTGGGTATTTGTGGTTTTTCTGAACCAAAACTAAGAGTAAAACAGGATTTTTGAGGTCGATTCTAACAGAGGATATCTATTCTCTGATTGCAAATCCCTCGGAAGTAATAAAGATGCAAATTTTGTTCTTCGTTTCCAAACCAAGATTCAGAAAAATCCATTGTTTTAACACATAACTCTTTGGTAAAAGATAAAGAGAAGATGTTTTTAATACTCCCAAAATCCAGACCCTTTTCAATGAAGAATGAAGGGGGATTTTATAGGCAAAAATCTGAGTTTGAAATTCGAAATAAACTGTCAGAGTTCTGATTTTTGGATGATTTTTAGTTCAAAGGGTATGGGTTGAAGTGATGGGGGAAGAGGGAGTTGTTGATACAGGGCATGGGGGGGGGGGGGGGTAGATGGGATCGTTCATTTTTTTTTTTTGGAAGAGAGAGGGGAAGAAGTTGGGCGCTGGTTTGGAGAAATGAAAAGCTGAGGAAATGGGGTTGTGGGCCGCGTGCAGATGTAATTGAGAATTGGGCTGAGAGTTAAAAATTGATCTACGGTTTGGGCATTTGTTTATGAGGTGTGGGTAGAAAATTAGGTGTACTATTTAATTAAAAGGAAAGTGGATTGTGGATTTAAAAATAAATTATTATTAAAAGATGTTTTCTTTGTAAAACTAAAAAATATAAAGATAAAATACCTACACGATAATAACATAATATTTAAGAAATGTTTTTTTTATACTTAATGTAAAAAATAAAAAATGCGATACCATTTTGCGAAAATATGATAACATAAAATATTTATGATTATGACAAAAAAAAATGCAAAAATGAGGACAAAAAAGATGTGTCAAAAATACTTAGAATTGCAATAAATAATTAAAAATATGAGACAAAATTGAGTGTCAACAACTTGTCCCTCTTTGACTGAAGATGATGAAAGAGTTTTCGGACAAAGACGTTGACTTGTAGTCAATTTTGTCTTAATCGTCAGAATTAAAACAAAGATCAGGAAATGAATGAGCAAAAGAATTTTAAGAAGAATTAAAAGCAAAGTTGATGCAGATTCAAAATTTGTCCAAGTATCGAATTATGATGACACTGGGTTATTTCGATGCTAGAAAATTAAAGACAAGGCTGACGCGAATTTAAAATTTCTGTCCCAGTGTCGAATTATGATGACACTGGGTTGTTGCGATGCTAGAAAATTAAAGACGGGCTGACACAGATTTAAATTTTTGTTTCAGTGTCGAATTATGATGACACTAGGGTCATTGGTGTTGCGGGACGCTGGAGGAGAGCAGATCGACGTTTGAGGTACAAATTATCTCGGTTTGCCGTAAGAGATAGTTACACGTTGTGCTCCTCCTCCTGTAAATTAAGGCTCCTACAGGCTAAAACTTAAGAAAAAATTAGTGCATAACTGGTAAGACAAAAAATGATAAAACATGAATATATGAGAAATGCGATCATGTGAGAAGGAATGTTGTCCTGTGTAGACGTAAAGTGTTGAAGGTGTCGTAGTTGCAGATGCATGATCAGGATACTGGTGACGTCATTATGTTGACATGATGCTGGCGTCATTGTGTTGACTTGATATGGATGACGTCATTGTGTTGATGTGATGATGACATCATTATGTTAACATGATATTAGAGTCATTGTGTTGACGCGATGCTGATGAAGTCATTATGTTGACGTAATAATGGCGTCATTGTGTTGACGCGATGCGGATCACGTCACTGTGTTGACGTGATGATGACGTCATTATCTTGGCGCGATGCTGATGACGTCATTGTATTGACGTGATGATGATGTCATTGTATTGACGTGATGATGATGTCATTGTGTTGACGTGATGCGGATGATGTCATTATATTGACGTGATGATGGCATCATTGTATTGACGATTTTGAGGGTGTCATTGTGTTGACAATTTTGAGGCGTCATTGTGTTGATGATTTTTTAGGGTGTCATTGTGTTGATAATTTTAATGGCGTCATTGTGTTGACGATTTTGATGATGTCATTGTGTTGACCATTTTGAGAATGTCATTGTGTTGACAATATTGAAGGCGTCATTGTGTTGACAATTTAATGGTGTGACCAAAGCCGATATAGGCCACCTACGTATCCAAGTAAGAGAATCAAGTCATAACGTAGTTCGTTTCAAATAACGGGGATTGAGAGGTTTTGTCGTCGTTGCAATACAAAATATAGCTGATGTTGTTGCATATGCATGACGTCGTTGGGTAGACGTGTTGTAGATATTGTCGTCGCATAGATGAAATATGGACAATATTGATAACCGTAATAAGAGAAACGTCATTGTGCGGACGTAATAAGATGAACGTCGTTGAATAGACATAATAAAATGACGCAATTGATAGTCGTAATAGGAGGATGTCGTAGAAAAGACGTAATAATAGAACGTCATTGATAGATATAATAGGACGTTGTTGAATAGACGTAATAAAATAAGCGTCACTGATAGACATAATTGAGCTAACATCGTTGAGTGGACGTAATAAGAAGACGTCGTTGATAGATGTAATAAGATGATTTCGACCCGGTGGGCCAGGCTACTATGATGAAATTACCTGCAGAATATAAACTGCATAAAATAGTTAGAGTCGTAAAGTGATTTAAAAATGAGGATCAGAGTGTGGCCCTGTGAGCCATATGACGTCTTGATAGACACGTGTGATTGTGGCCTTGCGGGCTGAGCTATGCGAAACTTTCTATAAAACCAAAGATAAATGAAATAGTTAGTGCAGGGATATATAGATATGTGAAATGCATGAATAAGGATAAGAATGTGGCCCTGTGAGCCGAGCTGCTATGCGAAAATCCCCTTCAACGTTGCCAACTTTCCTAAATTTTGTGGTTTTTGAAAGAAAATTACGGGTGCGCATATGCTCCGAAATGTCTAATATCGTAGGTGCCAGTTCCCAATTGATAGAGATGCAGAGAGGGAGTTGAGTAAGAGGGCTAGATCAGCATGGTCTTTCGGACATGCATCGAGTAGTTCCAAGCAATTATTCCCTAAACATCCACCTAGATATTGTTACACCCCGTAGTTCCAGGGCATATAAGTGAGAACGTAAGTAAGAAAATAAGATGTGAATGTTGGAAGGAAATTATATTTACATTTTCGGATATGGAAAAATTTTGGATAAAAAAAATGTGTCGACGAGAATTAATTTTAGTGGTTGAATTCTTTCCAAATGGAGTTATGGACTTTGGATTGTATTACTAAATCTTGGGATTAAGAATATGAGCCAATTGAAAATTTCACAATTTTAGGGGGAGGGAGGTTTCCATAGAAAATAGTAAGATTTTGGCTAAGTGTTGGATTATTATTTTTGTAAAGAGAATTATGGGCGAATTAGATGGTGACATGTGTCCCTCCCCACTTGTGTAGCAAGACTTTATGTTCATAGATATTTTTGAAGAAGGACAAGTGGACAAGTGGGTCCACAAGGGTCCCCCTCCATTTGTCCTACAAGCACCGATATTATACATGTCACGCCCCGAACCCCGGGCCCGTGACTGGTGCCCTACCTGGGCACCCTTCTACCTGACTGACACAAGTAAATCGCCGAACTTAAATAACACCTCATTTTTTTAAAAACCAACGTACGTACAAGGGCAAAGCCGACAAGACTGCCATATAATATACATAGACAAAAGACACTACACTGTACACGAGTCTAATGCCACATATGAATCTGCACTCAAGAGTTATATCGAACTATGACGACAAGGCCCCGCTGTACCCATAATCGCATAAAGCACATCTTGAAGGAAATATACCAAAATGATAAACTCCTGAACAGATGTAGCTATCCAAAAACTTGGAGCAGGGTCCTACACCTGCAGATCACCAAACTGCGTACCTAATCCTGCGACATGAACGCAGCCCCCCGAAGGAGGTCAGTACAAAGAATGTACCAAGTATGTGAAACAGTATGTACTGTAAAGAAATCATAACAGCCTATACAAAACAGGAGACATGTATGATAGCCAAACTACAGTACACAATACATAAGCACAATATCAAGTCAGGGACGCATGCCCTCAAAGTCATTACTCAAATATAACCATGGGTCTCACGCCCAGAATATCAATCATGCCCGTGGAATCCTTCCTCACTGCCGGCAGTCCATGATATAATATAACACCAGATAAGCATACATGAACACCAAGTCCCACCCATGTCCTAAAAATTGTACGAGCCAAGTAGGAAAACGAACCACGGATCCGGCTGATCATAAATCGGCCGGGCAAGTACGATACCAACTACTGATCCACCGGCTATCAATCGATCGGGCAAGTACGAAAGCTAACTACCAGATCCAGCCTATCGTCACGAGATATGACCGGGGCAAGTGCGAAAAGCTATCCACCGGGGCCTACCATACCAAACTGTTCCACTTTAAGTCATGAACACACTTCACCCTTTCATTAATGAAACCAATATCGTTTCAAAACATGAAGGCCGTGCCAGTGCCAGGGTCAACCACCCTCTGTGTTATAATGCAACCTATCATAGGACTATTTCACCCGCAAGAGACTATTTCACCCGCTTAGGTCATGTGGATCCGCAATGAGTCATCGGTACACGATACTCGCATCACGGATAGCTAATCCATGACTTATATATATATCCCGGGAATTTAACTGGCCCGAGTCAAATACCGACCCGCCGTGAGTGTGTACCACTCACCCCCATGGGGAGCTAACCCATGTGTCACGACCCGACCCCGGATCCGTGATCGGTGCCTTAACCCGGGCACCCTTGTGACACAACATCAGAGAAAACCAGCGGAATATAAACTCATAATAAACAACCATAATGATATAAATAGACTAGCCCAAAATGGCTACCCCCAAAAGTACATAAAACCGAACAGTTACATCCTTAAACAAACCAAGTTATGACAAGACTACAGGCCTCTAAGAAGGAGTAACACTATGACGGGACAGGGCCCCGTCATGCCCCTGAATGTACAAAATACCTATAGCATCAGGGAATGTCCGTACCAATAAACAAGCTTCCGGAGAAATGGAGCTTCTGACACCGGAATAGTGATCCTAAGAACGAGGATCCACAATCTGCTTACCCTTACCTGCGGCATGAACGCAGCCCGGGAAGGGGTCGAGAACAACGTACCAAGTATGTAAAACTGGAAAATACTGTAGTAATATCATAAGTCAAAAATAAGCTGGAGTCATAAACGAAAATCAGTTTACTTTGCACTGTGCCTTACTAACAATGAGAGCAACAAATGTATATATATATACTGCATAAAAATAGGAAGCTCATGATCAAAACAGGGTACCTCGCCCGTAGTATCATTAAGCAATCCTACTCCTGGGACTATTTCACCCGCATAGGTCCTGTGGACCCGCATGAGGTCATCCGCCTCGTCATGGGACTATTTCACCCGCATGGGACTATTTCACCCGCATGGATCCTGTGGACCGGATCCGCATGAGTACAAACGCCGCACTCGCATCATGGGTAGCAAATCCATGGCATAAGTAGTAAACCATCCTATTGGAGCATACCCGTGGGCCACCCATCGCACAAGATGTCCAAAGGAAATAACAAGAATAACCCGGTTTACAGTAATAATATATATAGCATAGCTCATCCGGCTATCATACATAACATAAGTACTACCGGCCTATCATATCATAACATAAGCACTACCGGCCTATCATATCATAACATAAGCAAGTTAAGAAATTCCCTAACTTCTTATTAACATTATTAATATATATCCTCTCATTTTAGTATACCTAAGGCACTAACATGTCTTTTAATAGAAATCCGGGAATTTAACCCAAGTACCATGTACTTCTAACCTTTTAAGAAATAGCTCATTTTTATACAAAAATTCCAAGATACTAATCACCATAGTATCAAGTTACAATTTCTTTTCAAAACAAGTCACATTCCCTTTTAGAATTATAATAAGCTTCTAAATCAAGTGACTTCATTTCCTTTAAAACCTTAGGCAACCAATGCCTAAAAATCAATTCACCTTTCTTATTTTCAAATCCTTTACCCGTACTTGTTTTAATTAGAGTAAACCTTTCTTTGTGAACCTTTCAAGAAAACTAATATAACCAACTTCCCATAAAGTCCTTATATTAGCGTTATCCCTTTGTCAAATACATTTTCCCTCAACCCAAGGGACTTATACTTTTGAAATGAAACAAGTATCATATACTTTAAAACAAGTGTAGATTATCAAATCTTGTACGTATACCGTACTACATAGATACAACTATTCATGCTCAAGAGATAGGAAAGCTCTACATACCTCTTTGGTCAAAATCCACTTGCTAAGTCCAACTACCGCAAGTAATATGTCAACCTATAATAACCATAGTGCGTTTATTAACCTCCAATTTCAATGAAGAAATTCCAAATTTAAGTTACCAATTCCTAAGGAAAATTGGGCAGCATTTCCTTTGTTTCTACTCACTTGCCACCTTTTTCAAAGGCCGATTTTCAACACTCAAACGCCTCCTTAAGGCCCAACATCCAAACCAACACAAAGGGGATTACACATCTAATCTTGGGTGTGTGAAATTCTGCCCCACAAGTTCTAATAATACATTTAACAATTCTAAAGAAGTTTGTAGGCTACAACATGCTCATAATATCTCTTTAGCCAAATCCTTTATACCCAACCCACATTTCTTGCATGCAATGACTCTAATAGCATTAATTACTACCACAAGTACTTTCTTCTTATCATGCAACACTAAAAACTAATAATAGAGGAAGAATCATTACCTTAGAGTTTTAGCCAAATTTATCCAACAATTTGCTAGCTTCTATTCCAAGAACACCACCACAACAACCTTCACAAGCTAGCCACAAGCTTCCTTCTTGCCTTTTACTTTTTTCCAGATTTTTCCTAAGGCTAGAATGTCTCTTGGGATTTTAGAGAGAAGGAGGAGCTTGAACTTTTAAGAGAGAAGGAAGAGCTTTTGTCTAAGAGAGAGAGAGAGAGAGATGAAGTATGACCAAGTCTAGAAGACTTGGTCAATATAATGCATGCAAAAACAGATGGGGGGGACACTTGTCACCCTCCCAAGGTCTTTTAAAGAAAAATCGACTTTTCCTAAGTTTTTCCGCCCGATCCGCCTGGCCGCCGCTTCCGGCGCGGCTGCGCTGCTCTGCGGACCTCAGATCTTCCGACCGCGACTACTTCCGGCGCGCGCTGAAACTTCAGCGACCCATCAAGTACTTTCGCGCGGCCCGACTCCGCCGGCCTACAATCACCCGCTTGGCGCCATGCCTCGTCCGGCCACGCTGAGACTTCGATCGCGGTCGGACCGAACCACGGGGTATAAAATTCTCCCCCCCTTAGAAACATTCGCCCCGAATGTTCCTTCTAGGCTTACTCAAATCACAATATCGGCATAGACTCAAATAAAGACGCTCCACACGGCCACAACAAAACTCAAGCATAAATACTAAATTTTGAGGACCAACAATTTAGAACGTGGGTTACCTGGAGGTATAGGGAATAAGTGAGGATATTTCTTCATCATGTCATCCTCTGCTTCCCACGTCATCTCTTCTCTGTTCTCGTTCCGCCATAAGACCTTGACGGAAGCCACATCCTTTGTCCGTAATCGCCTAACCTGACGATCGAGTATCGCTATGGGACTCTCCTCATAGGATAAATCCTCTGTTACCTGAACCTCATGAACTGGGTGCACTCTAGATGGATCTCCAATACATTTCCGCAACATGGACACATGGAAAACTGGATGAACTGCCTCTAGATCGGACGACAGATCCAACTCATAGGCAACCTTGCCTACCCTCCGGACAACCTTGTAAGGCCCAATGTACCTTGGGCTAAGCTTCCCCTTCTTTCCAAATCTCATCACGCCCTTCATGGGCGATACCTTTAGAAAAACCCAATCATCTATCTCAAACTCCAAGTGTCGACGCCGATGATCTGCATACGACTTCTGCCGACTCTGAGCTGCCAACAACTGCTCCTGGATAAGCTTCACCTTATCCACTGCCTGCTGAACTAAGTCTGGCCCGACTAACTGAACTTCTCCTACCTCGAACCAGCCTATCGGTGACCTGCACTTCCTCCCGTATAAGGCCTCATAAGGCGCCATCTGAATACTGGAATGGTAGCTGTTGTTGTAAGCAAACTCCACAAGAGGCAAATAATCCTCCGGCTACCCTCGAAATCAATAACACAAGCCCGCAAAGATATCCTCGAGTGTGCGGATAGTGCGCTACCGTCCGTCGACCGAGGGTGAAATGCGATCTTTGAGACTCACATGTGTCCCTAATCCTTACGAAAAGACCTCGAAGTTAGCCGAGAATTGGGCTCTCTATCCGATATAATCGATCACGGGACTCGTGCGATCTCACAATCTCTCTAATGTATAATCGGCGTAGTCCTACCGAGAACGTCGTTCTACTGGAAGGAAATGGGCTGATTTAAATCGACTGTCGACAATCACCCAAATGGAATCATGATTCCTCTGAGTGGTAGGTAGCCCTGTAATAAAATCCATATTTATCACCTCCCACTTCCAAGTCAGAATATCAATAGCTCGCAATGACCCCACCGCTTCGTGCTCAATGTTAACTGCGACAATTCCGCACCGTGCCACGAACTCCGCAACGTCTCTCTTTAGGCCATCCCACCAATACACGCATCTGAGGTCATGATACATCTTAGTCGACCCCGGATGAATAGAATAACGAGCACTGTGTGCCTCCCCCAGAATCCGCTGACGAAGTCCTATCACATCGGGAACACACAACCGGCCCTCGAATCTTAGCACCCCATCAGGCGCTACCTCAAATAGACTCCTCTCTTTCTGAACAGCGGCATCTCGGTATCGTACCAAAATCGGATCCTCATACTGTCGCCTCTTCACCTCCTCGACGATAGAAGACTCGGCAACCTCTCGAACCCGAATTCCTTCACTAACATAATCAACCAAACGAACCCCAAGGCTCGCTAGTTGATGTAACTCTCGGACCATATCCCCTTTCTCTGGCTGAACATCAGACAGACTACCCATCGATCTGCAACTAAGGGCATCTGCAACTACATTGGCCTTTCCTGGGTGGTACAGAATATCAACATCGTAATCCTTAAGTAGTTCCAACCACCGTCTCTGCCGCAAGTTCACTCCTCCGGTGAAGATATACCGAGACTCTTGTACGTGGTAAATGTCCACATGAACTCCATAAATAATGTCTCCGCATCTTCAAGGCATGAATCATCACGCCAACTCTAAGTCATGTGTGGATAGTTCTTCTCATGCTTCCTAAGCCGTCGAGATCGTAAGCTATAACTCGCTGCGTCCGCATCGACGCACTCCAAGCCCGACACTGACGCACAATAAACCACATATCCATCTAAACCTGCGGAAGAGTAAGAATCTGGGCGGCCAACTTCTCCTTTAGCAACCGGAAACTTTCCTCACAAGTATCCGTCCACGGAACATACCGCATTCCGAGTCGGCTTAGTCAAAGTCTTTGAAATAGAAGCAAACTTCTCCACAAACCTCCAATAATAACTGCAAGGCCCAAAAGTCGCGCACATCCGCTTGCAGTAGTGGTCTAGGCCAAGTCTTGACTGCCTCAATCTTAGTTGTATCAACCCGAATACCATCGGCTCCGATAATATGTCCTAAGAAAGCCACTGAAGCCAGCCAAAACTCGCATTTCGAGAACTTGGCATACAACTGCCGGTCCCTGAGGACTCCCAAAACCGTCCTCAAATGATCTGTATGCTCCCGCTCTGTACGCGAATACACCAAGATATCATCAATAAATACTATAACGAACATATCCAAGAATGGCCTGAACACCCTATTCATCAAATTCATGAATACTGCTGGGGCGTTGGTCAGCCCGAAAGACATCACCCTGAACTCATAGTGCCCATACCGGGTCCTGATTGCAGTCTTTGGGATATCTATCTCTCTAACTCGCACCTGATGATAACTGCATCGCAGTCTATCTTGGAAAACACTTTGCACCCGCAATCGGTCAAACAAATCGTCAATCCCGGGAGGATATCTGTTCTTGATAGTTACCTTGTTCAGCTGCCTGTAATCAATACACATACGCAGCGTCCCATCCTTCTTCTTTACAAATAACACTGGTGATCCCCAGGGAGAAACACTTGGCCTAATAAAGCCTTTCTCCAGAAAATCTTTCAGCTGGTCCTTCAATTCCTTCAACTCGGCAGGTGCCATCCTGTATGGCGGAATAGATATCGGTCGAGTGTCTGGCGCCAAATCGATGCAAAACTCAATTTCCCTCTCAGGAGGGATACCCGGAAGCTCGTTTGGGAATACGTCTGGAAACTCTCTAACAACCGAATCGATCAAGGTCCTAGATCTCACCTCAATATCGAATACCGAACCAAATGGTAAATATACCCTTCCGTACCATCTTCCTAGCCTTGAGGTAAGAAATAAACCTACCACTCGGCGATGCAGTATTCCCCTTCCACTCGATAATCGGCTCACCGTGAAACCGGAACCGAACTAACCTCTCTTTACAGTCCACATTGGCATAGCAAGACGTTAGCCAATCCATACCCATAATCACATGAAGTGCCATATCCAACTCTATCAAGTCACCAGAGTCCGGACCAAACATCAATTCTATGGACTCGCTCTATCCCTATTCTACCAAAGAATATGAGGAGATATATAGGACAAGGTAGAACTCGGATCTATCAAAACATATACATCACAAAGAAGAAACCAATAATGTACTGTGACGACATCGGTGACGCCTCCGGTCCCGATGATGGACATAGCATAGATGCGGTTCGAGGACCGTGGAACTAGAACCCCGCCACGACTCGCCGCGGCCGCTGGCCCGTGAACACCACGCCCGGCGCATAACTATCGAAGATGAAGACCCAAAGAATCGAACTGCCTACCGAGCCATAGCATTTCCGCCGCTCGTCGGACAATCTCTCTTCAAATGGCCTGCCGCCACAAGAGTAACAAGCTCACGGAGGAACACGACACTTCATAATGGCAATCACCACATCGACCACACCGAGGCATAGGTGGCCTCATCCGACCGAACTCGTACTCTGAAACCCGGCCACGGAACCCCGCCCCGCTCCGAATACTCAGACGTCCGAAGATGGTGGAGAGCGCTCGACCGGCCGTGGTGCAAATGCAGTGCATTGTTGGGGTTGTCTACCCTAAAACTACCAGAGGATCTCGCTATCTCAGCCTCTTCGCTGATACTGCCGACCGTTTACCGCGTTCTCACACCAGTGCATATGCTCGCACGCGGCAATGTCCATGCGGTGAAGAGCCACACCCGCGCAACTCTCGCCAAGTGATCATCGAGTCTGTGACATAGCGGTGCACTCGCCCTCCATGTTCGCTACCAAAGCGGCACATACCGAGCCAATGAGTCAAACTCCACATTGTACTCCCGAATCGTCCGCCCACTGTCTCGGTCAAAATCTATCGGACCGAGCCCTCCTCATGCGGAGGCAAGAAATGGGCAAATGCGCCTCGAGAACTCGCCCCAAACACCGGAAGCGCATGCTCCCGACAGTTCCATGAATCATACTACCAATCGCAGAGTCCCGCACCGACGCGAACCTAGTACCACCGACTCGGTCTCAAGCCCCGATCACCCTCATGATCCAGAATCGCCGGATAAACTCACGAGGATCATCCTCGTGCCTCGACCCATAAAACTCGCGGCCGCAACTCAAAAAGTCTCGATCTCGTTAGCAGCTCTGGTTGAACTACGGTACTGAATCGCTGCTCTCGCTTATCTCGTTCTGCCACGATCACGGCGATGGCGAACCATCTCTTGTAGCCCATATCCTCTCGCCTCGCCGCTGGATGGAGGCTCGTGTACCATTGCCTCGATGAGCATTGCCGCCTCGGACTCTTTGGGTTTGGCGACGTTGTAGAACTCGCCGTCCAAACACCTCATCCGGTGGTGATCGGGCACGTGCTGGTAACCCTCGGTGCCACGCTAGTAGTTCTCATCGCTTGCCTTCTACGGGCGCGGTTGCCTGCGTGGAGGCATAAGCGTCAGAAAAATACGTCGAGGAAATTCAACCTATAACACACTCTATTGCACGATCTTAGAGTGAAAGAATGGAAACCAATCCTAAATATCCTGCTGCCTCACGATTATAGATGTGGTGCACAACACACCGATAATCAAGACTTACTAGATACGGCTGTAGACCTTTCCGAGGATTAATCGCTCGATACCACTTTTGTCACGACCCGACCGGATCCGTGACCTGCCTTAACCCGCACCGCGTGACACAACATCAGAGAAAACCAGCGGAATATAAACTCATAATAAATAACCATAATGATATAAATAGTCTAGCCCAAAATGGCTACCCCAAAAAGTACATAAAACCGAACAGTTACATCCTTAAACAAACCAAGTTATGACAAGACTACAGGCCTCTAAGAAGGAGTAACACTATGACGGGACAGGGCCCCGTCATGCCCCTGAATGTACAAAATACCTATAGCATCAGGGAATGTCCGTACCAATAAACAAGCTTCCGGAGAAATGGAGCTTCTGACACCGGAATAGTGATCCTAAGAACGAGGATCCACAATCTGCTTACCCTTACCTGCGGCATGAACGCAGCCCCCGAGGAAGGGGGTCAGTACACAACGTACCAAGTATGTAAAACTGGAAAATACTGTAGTAATATCATAAGTCAAAAATAAGCTGGAGTCATAAACGAAAATCAGTTTACTTTGCACTGTGCCTTACTAACAATGAGAGCAACAAATGTATATATATATACTGCATAAAAATAGGAAGCTCATGATCAAAACAGGGTACCTCGCCCGTAGTATCATTAAGCAATCCTACTCCTGGGACTATTTCACCCGCATAGGTCCTGTGGACCCGCATGATGTCATCCGCCTCGTCATGGGACTATTTCACCCGCATGGGACTATTTCAACCGCATGGATCCTGTGGACCGGCATAAGTACCATCGCCGTACTCGCATGGGACTATTTCACCCGCATGGATCCTGTGGACCCGCATGAGTACCATCGCCGTACTCGCATGGGACTATTTCACCCGCATGGATCCTGTGGACCGGATCCGCATGAGTACAAACGCCGCACTCGCATCATGGGTAGCAAATCCATGGCATAAGTAGTAAACCATCCTATTGGAGCATACCCGTGGGCCACCCATCGTGTCAGTATGTCCAAAGGAAATAACAAGAATAACCGGGGGTTTACCCGTAATAATATATATAACATAGCTCATCCGGCTATCATACATAACATAAGTACTACCGGCTTATCATATCATAACATAAGCACTACCGGCCTATCATATCATAACATAAGCAAGTTAAGAAATTCCCTAACTTCTTATTAACATTATTAATATATATCCTCTCATTTTAGTATACCTAAGGCACTAACATGTCTTTTAATAGAAATCCGGGAATTTAACCCAAGTACCATGTACTTCTAACCTTTTAAGAAATAACTCTTTTTTATACAAAAATTCCAAGATACTAATCACCATAGTATCAAGTTACAATTTCTTTTCAAAACAAGTCACATTCCCTTTTAGAATTATAATAAGCTTCTAAATCAAGTGACTTCATTTCCTTTAAAACCTTAGGCAACCAATGCCTAAAAATCAATTCACCTTTCTTATTTTCAAATCCTTTACCCATACTTGTTTTAATTAGAGTAAACCTTTCTTTGTGAACCTTTCAAGAAAACTAATATAACCAACTTCCCATAAAGTCCTTATATTAGCGTTATCCCTTTGTCAAATATATTTTCCCTCAACCCAAGGGACTTATACTTTTGAAATGAAACAAGTATCATATACTTTAAAACAAGTGTAGATTATCAATTTCAGACGTATACCGTACTACATAGATACAACTATTCATGCTCAAGAGATAGGAAAGCTCTACATACCTCTTTGGTCAAAATCCACTTGCTAAGTCCAACTACCGCAAGTAATATGTCAACCTATAATAACCATAGTGCGTTTATTAACCTCCAATTTCAATGTAGAAATTCCAAATTTAAGTTACTAATTCCTAAGGAAAATTGGGCAGCATTTCTTTTGTTTCTACTCACTTGCCACCTTTTTCAAAGGCCGATTTTCAACACTCAAACGCCTCCTTAAGGCCCAACATCCAAACCAACACAAAGGGGATTACACATCTAATCTTGGGTGTGTACAATTCTGCCCCACAAGTTCTAATAATACACTTAACAATTCTAAAGTAGTTTGTAGGCTACAACATGCTCATAATATCTCTTTAGCCAAATCCTTCATACCCAACCCACATTTCTTGCATGCAATGACTCTAATAGCATTATTTACTACCACAAGTACTTTCTTCTTATCATGCAACACTAAAAACTAATAATAGAGGAAGAATCATTACCTTAGAGTTTTAGCCAAATTTATCCAACAATTTGCTAGCTTCTATTCCAAGAACACCACCACAACAACCTTCACAAGCTAGCCACAATCTTCCTTCTTGCCTTTTACTTTTTTCCAGATTTTTCCTAAGGCTAGAATGTCTCTTGGGATTTTAGAGAGAAGGAGGATCTTGAACTTTTAAGAGAGAAGGAAGAGTTTTTGTCTAAGAGAGAGAGAGAGAGAGAGAGAGATGAAGTATGACCAAGTCTAGAAGACCTGGTCAATATAATGCATGCAAAAACAGATGGGGGGGGGGGGGGACACTTGTCACCCTCCCAAGGTCTTTTAAAAGAAAAATCTGACTTTTCCTAAGTTTTTCCGCCCAGAATCCCGCCTCGGCGCCGCGCGCTTCCGGCGCATGACGCGCAACTCTGCGGACCAGATCTTCCGGCCGCCGCTTCCCGCCATGAGCTGAAACTTCAGCGACCAAGATTTTCTGCGCGACTTCCGACGCGCGCCGACTTCGGACCGAACCACGGGTATAACACCATGGTATCCTTGAACAAGTCACGGCCCTTTATGGAGGACGCGAGATGGAAATATGACACTTGCACGAATGTCTATATGAGCAACCCATATGCAAGCAAACCAAGACAAAACCATGCCTTTACACAAATCAAGACAATTACCATGCCTTTCTTTTTGTCATAAGCCAAGACAATACCATGCCTTTACACAAACCAAGACAATTACCATGCCTTCTTTTCACATAAACCAAGACAATTACCATGCCTTATTTTCACATAAACCAAGATAAATCCTTATTTAAGCAAGCCAAAGTAATTACAAGGCACACATAGAATAATTCTCAATTAAACAAGCCAAAGTACTATCAAGGCACACATAGAATAATTCTCAATTAAACAAGCCAAAGTACTATCAAGGCACAAATGGAAAAATTCTCATTTAAACAAGCCAAAGTACTATCAAGGCACAAATGGAAAAATTCTCATTTAAACAAGCCAAAGTACTACGTACGTACATTCTTTTCAAAAGACTCCTTTTTATGTAAAACCCCAAGATACTAACACCCGTAGTATCAAGACGTGTCTATTTTTCAAAGTAAGTTACTACACTTTTAGAAACTCATTTCAAAGCTTGAAACCAAGTAACTTCAAATTTTCACAATCTAGGCAACTTATGCTCATTAATCAAAATAGACAACTTTCTTAACCTTCCATAAAGCCGTTATAACCGACTTCCCATAAAGTCGTTATAACCCTTTATGGTTTTAGACCAATTCATTCCTCTTTATATCCAAGAGACTTATACTTTTAAAACCAAGTATCACATACTTACAAATCAAGTTTCTTAACTTTCAAAATACTTCAAGTCTCTTAATCTTTAGAAATCAAGTTTCTTAACTTTAGAAATCAAGTTTCTTCTACTTTTAAATCTCAAGTAACTCATACCTTTAAAACAAGTTACTTCTCTTTAAATCATGTCATTTCTCCTCTTTTAAATCCATTAAGTAAATCACTCATTTGACTCCCCTAAAGTCATTATAACAACCTTTAGGTTTTGGAATTAAGGCACTAGCCAAAAGATTTGGAAACCACTTCCTTTTCAAGACTCTATGTACTTTAAGTAAAATACTTTCACTTTTGAGAATCCAAACTTCATTAAGGAAATGGATTATAACAACTTACAAATTAATCATCAAAAGTACAATCAAGGAAGTATATAGAACAACTTTTTTATTAGGCAATCCAAGTACAATCAAGGAGTGGATCATTTAAGGAGTAGGACATACTTTCTTTACCATAAGGAATCATGCTAGAAGAGGAGATAGTTCACATACCTTTTCGGCTTAATCCACAAGCTAAGTCGAATACGCCGCACGTAGAATTGTCAACCTATAAAGGCCACAACACGACTATCAACTTCTAGTTTCTAACGTAGAATAATACTAAGTATACGATCTCTTATTCTACGGAAAATCGGGCAGCACCTCCTTTGTTTCTACATACTTTTCCATCTTTTTCAAGGCCCGATAATCAATAACCAACATGCCACATTTAAGGCTCAATACATCAACCAACAAAGGGGATTACACGCCTTACAATACGTGTAAAATTCTGCCCCACAATTCATACGAAGTAGTTTAATACTCAAAAGCCATTCTCGGCTAACAATATAACCAATCCTAAGTCCTTTCCAATTCTTTTTCAATCCAAGTTCTTAGGTCTAATATGTTATATAGTCATAAACAACTTTAACAACTACAATTTCTTCTTTATATAACATGTGACGACTTAAACTAATAATCAAATCGAATTGTAATCTCAAAGGCTAAACATGCTAGTTTTCGGATTAGGGTTCCAATAGCCAATACACTTATCAAACTTCATAATATAAACTTCATGCTTGCTAATATCCGTAGCTACAACAATAAGTAATCTTAATTACTAAAACGACAAGAATTGTTACCTTTATAAGCCCTAATAATTTCCAAGATTCAAAGTCGCTCCTTAGCAATTCTTAGCTCCTTTCCTTTACACTCCAATCCACTATTTGAATCCTTTAGAAGTTCACAACCAACTTCTCTTCCATTTCCAATCCAAACTTGTGAAAATGACTTAGGTTTTCGCCTTGCGACTAGCGTGAAAACTTCATTTTTCCGAAATCTTTCTATTGAGATATCTTTATAATACCCTTAGGGACCTTGGGTTAAAGTCTTGTGAATAATGGATCAAAACTACAAAAATTTTGTGTGAGAAAGATGTCAAAGCCGAGAGCTATTCTTTCAAGAACAAGGTTCTCTAATTTTTTCTAAGTGTGGAAGACCTTGTCTTGCTACTAGTGTGTATATATAACACAATGGAGGGTCAAGATATCAACATATGTATGGCTAGGATGAAGAACACTTGGATAACTAGCCAAGTGGACAAGTCAACAATCTCAAGCTTTGAAGACTTGTTCATCTACCATGGTCAATGACCATTTTACCCTTGCATAATTTCGTCCAAGACCATGTGGGGGGTGCCTCGTGTCGCCCTCCCATTCGTCCATAAAATTTCGTAACCCTCGTAGGCCCCACAAAACGTAAAATTCCTCGGGTGGGCCCCACATGACCAAATCCGTAAAAATAAATCTCCATAATGTTAATAAGTTCCATACTCTTCAAATAATGCATTTTGAGAATCCAATTCTCATCAACGAACATTTTTCCTTTCCGACGTTCGGAAGATTTTCCATCGGAAAAACAATTCTTTCTTTCGTACCAATTTTCAAGTCTTGATTCCTTACGTACATTCTCTTACACATGTCCTGGACTTACGGGGTGTAACATTCTTCCCCCCTTAGAAACATTCGTCCCCGAATGTTCTTAGTCAGTTGTCAATCTATACAAACTCCGTGTCACGACCCAACCTCGGGCCCGCGACTGGTGCCTTACCCCGGGCACCCTAGTGATACAACATCAGAGAAAATCAGCGGAAATAAAAACTTACAGATATGAAATAAGAAAACAGGATAACCCAAAACGGTTGCCTTATTGCATACATACAGAAATTTGAACAGTTACATCCTTTACAACCCTGCCCACAACAGTACTACAGAACTCTAAGAATATAACAACAACTATGACGGGACAGGGCCCCGCCATACCCCTGAATGTACAAGAACCTACAAACTCATGGAAACAAACCAAAAGATAAGCCTCCGGAGAAACGGAGCTTCCCAATACGTTGAACTGTGACCCTATGAGCGAGGATCAACAACCGATGTACCTCTACCTGCGGCATTTAACGCACTTCAAGAGGTCAATACAACAGGTACCAAGTATGTGAAACTGAAAATACTGTAAATGAAATCATGATAGTCTATATAGAACAGGAGACATGTATGATAACTAAACTACAGTTCACTACATAAAAGCAGTCATGTCAAGTCAGGGACTCACGCCCTCAAAGTCATCCCTCATTCCCGTGGAACTCCTTCCTCACTGCCGGCAGTCTAGGTATAAATCGTGTGATACGTATAACATGTCTCGGCCCATCCCATGGGACTCGAGGTGGAATCGCATGGTCACATTCTCGGTCCATCTCATGGACTCGGTGTCGGATCGTATGGTCACATTCCCGGCCCATCTCATGAACTCGGTGTCGAATCGTGTGGAATACATTCCCGGTCCATCTCATGGACTCGGTGTCGAATCAGGTGGAATACATTCCCGGTCCATCTCATGGACTCGGTGTCGGATCGTGTGGAATACATTCCCGGTCCATCTCATGGACTCGGTGTCGAATCGGGTGGAATACACGTCTCGGCCCATCTCATGGGACTCGAGGTAGAATCAGCCATAATATTTAAACCCTTTTTTAAGACAGATTAAGATAATACCATGTCTTCCTTTTAAATCAAACTAAGGAAATATCATGCCCTCCTTTTTAAACCAAAACAGTTTCCCTTTTTAAAATCAAGTAACAACATTCTCTTCCAAAAGTTCAGGTTGCATAATTTCAAATACTCAAGTCTCTTATTTTCGAAAGATTTCATAGTTCATAGTCTTAACCACTTAACAACGTAATCTCTTTTAAAACAATTTGAGTAACATATGCCTTATGTGTGAGTAGGTTATTCTTGTTTATAACAATCTTATTAAAGCATCCATGATCTAGGAAATGTAATACAATTTTGTCTTATCTTAGCTTCTATGCAGATGGAGGTTTCTACTGGTTTTAATAAAATTACTTATTTGTCAATACATTTTCCTTTATTAACGCTGCAGTGGTTTGTTTGATACTTATTCTTATTTCCAAATCAAGAAACATTATTCTTTAAAAACCAAGTACTCATTACTCACGAATGAGGTTTCACAACTTTTTAACAAAATTCATATCAAGCCAATTAAGTCAAGTCTCTTATCTTTCAAGATCAAGTCTCTTAACTTTTAAAATCAATAAACCATTCTTTTACCTACATAAAGTCGTTATAACTAACTTCCCATAAAGCTATCATAACACTTTATGTTTTAAACCAACCAAGAATCGTTTAGCACACGTACGTCTACCGTACTACATAGTTCCCAACAATCATGCTAGAAAAGATAGGAAGAGGTTCACATACCTTGCGACGATTATCGACAATTAGCAAAACGCTCCAGAGTATCAGAACCGCTAACCTTATCCACCCTCTAAGTAGAATACGCTACTCGTAGTACTTCAACCTATAAAGGCCACAAAACGTCTATCAACTTCTAGATCCCTTCGTAGAACATTTCTAAATACAAGGTTTCATATTCTACGGAAAAATTGGCAAAGACCTCCCCGCCACCACATAAATCTCCTCCTCTAACGAGGCATGCTACCAAACCAACAATCCCAGGGGGGGTTACACGTCTAACCGGACGTGTACAATTCTACTCCACAATAATACAACAAGTCTACTGTAAATATAGTCCTATGTAAATACAGTTCAATTCATATCCATATTCATTCTACATATAGTATACTCAACTATACATTACTACAACATGTAATATCCAATTACAGTAGGGGGACAAAGATCATTACCTCGATAAGCCCAAAATTATCGAAGATTATATGTCGATCTTGAGCAAGGTTTAGCTCCTATTCTGTACGCTCCAATTCGCTCCAATAAACCCTTAGAAGTTTCTAAACACTTCTACTTAATACTTCAACCAACAATGAAGATTTTCCTAGGGTTTCGTTTTGTGACTAAAGGAAATAAAGTAGTATTTCCGGGCTTTTAGTATGGAGGTAACTTAGGAAAAAATTACAAGGGATTTAGGCTAAGGTATTTTGGCATAGTAACAATACTAGAATACAACTTTTCTACCAAGGCGGGGGGGGGGGAGGTTTTTTGGACGAGGACTACTCAAAGGGGGAGGGAGTTTTGAGACTAGGAAAATGTTTAATGGATGAAGAAGTCTTGCACTTGAGGGGGGGTATTTATAGAACAATGAAGGGCCAAGATTCAAGCAATTTTAATGTCGTATTCTCGTACGTACGTCCTCATATACATACTCTGAAACTACGGGGTGTAACATTCTTCCCCCCTTAGATCACCTCTGAAACTCATATCCAAGCCAACGAAGAATCACCTCTAATCACCTCCAACTTGGTCATCTTACAAGCCTCAAATTCCTTCAAGGCCATTCCCGGCCTTCACGATCTGATTCTAGTCGAACACATCCGCAAACTCGTACGATGGCTACCTAAGCCTGGGCCTAGCACCCTCGTGACTCCACCACCTGGCGGGACCACCTCAAACTGACCACCTCTCCTTTCGGGCTGCGGGTTAACCCGCGAATGGTCCTTAACCCCACCCAAAATCGCGCCAAACTCTTATTCCCCCGATCCGGAACAATCTTACCTATTCAAGTCCTGAAAGCTACCACCTTTATCTTACACAACCCAAGGAATTATCCCACGATGCATTTCACGCATACCAAGTATTTCGACAAAAACTAACCGTAAAATCTTTTACTCAAGACAACCTTACATCTATGTGTTACACCCCGTAGTTCCAGGGTATGTATGTGAGGACGTACGTACGAAATACGACACGAAAATTGGAAAGGAAGAAAGATGTGATTTTTCGACGGAAAAGTTTCCGGCTTTTGTGAAGGAAAAAGGTTCGTTAATGGGAATTGGATTCCCGGATTTGGTATTCGCTTACGGGATTATTTTAGAATTTTGGATTTATATTTCCGGAATTGGTCACGTGGGGCCCACAGGAGGAATTTACGGTTTGTGGGGCCCACTTTATTTTCGGATTTTTGGCATTACGGATATTTTCGGAAGATGAAATATTTTGGACCAATAGGAGGGCGACATGTGTCACCCCTAGGTGGAAAGGTTGGACGAATTGGTGGACAAGGTGTGGCACGTTTTTTTCATTTTAAAGGCCATAAACATTTGGTCAAAGTCTTGAAGATATTTTGTGTAGTAGATAGATAAGTGGGACCCACACACACATGGCCAAATCTAGACCACACACTTGCTTTGATCTTGGCCATTGATTGGCCTATAAATACCCCCTTAATGCAAGACTTCTTCATCCACACTTAGAGAGTTTCCAAGTCTTGAAAAATTCCCTCCCCTTTCCTTGTGAGCTCTCGGCCATGGGCTGAAATTGTGAGCTAAAGTTGTCCAAAAATTCTTAAAGTTTTAAGTGTTCTTCCTTAGAGTGTTAGGAAGATTGTGTACCAAGAGTTAGAAAAGATTTCACACCCCTAGCCTAAGAACCTCCCCTTGGCCGAAACTAGCCACATTTAAAGCCTAAGTGTTCTTCACTTTTTGGAGTTGAAGTGTTAAGAGAAGTTGTTTAGAAACTTCTAAGGGTTGCTTGGAGCGGGTTGGAGCGTAAGGAATTGGAGCTAAACGTTGCTCAGGATCGACTTATAACTTGGATAATTTTGGGCTTGTCGAGGTAATGATCTATGTCCCCCTATTGTAATTGGATATTACATATTGTAGTAACTTAGAACTGAGTATAAGATATATTGGAAGGATGTTTATAAAAGAACTGAACTGTATTTACATTTGGACTGTATTTACAGTAGACTTGTGTAGTATTATTATGAGGCAGAATTGCACACGTCTGGTTAGACGTGTAATCCCCTTGGAGTTGTTGGCTTGGTAACAAGCCTTGTTAGGGGAGGTTATTTATGTGATTGCGGGGGGGAGGTGCTGCCGAATTTTTCGTAGAATAAGGAACTATTTACTTAGAATATGCTACAAAGAGAACGAGAGGTTGATAGATATATTGTGGTTATTATAGGTGGATTTTCTACGCGCGACATACTAGACTTGGTTTGTGGATTAAGCCGAAGAGGTATGTGATTCTTCCTATACTCTTGAGCATGATTTGTTGTAAACTATATAGTACGGTAGACGTACGAGTGTGAAATGAATTTGGTTTATTTAAAACATAAAGTGTTAAAATAACTTTATGGGAAGTTAGTTATAACGACTTTATGAAGTTAAAATAAGAGACTTTACTTATAAACGGCTTGATTTTGGAAAAGGATAAGTAACCTGATTTATGTTTGGGTTACTTGTTTTGAAAAGAGTAATTTACGGGGTTTTAAAAGTATACTTGATATTGTCTTAAAACTATAAAGCACTTGGTTTAAAAAAGTATAGAGTACTTGATTTTAAAAGTCTTGTAAGGATTTTCAGAAAGGTGTAGTAATTTGGTTTGAAAAGAAAATGTGTTTGATACTACGAGTGATAGTATCGTGTGGCTTTTACGTAAAAAGAGGTCTTTTTGAAAGAATGAAAGTATGTAGTATTTTGGGGTTGAAACCCGAATTGTTGACATAAAATAAAAGTACCTTAAACTTGCCTATGCTTGTGGTGATAGCTTTGTTGTGGTGCAAGTGTTTGATTTTGTGCTACCGTGTCTCTCGATGGAGGGTCGGCTATTTGATTGATTGTTGGACATACTGACGCGTTGGATGGTCCACGGGTATGCGTCCACCTTGAGTATTATCTGGTTATTTCTTTTGGACATACTGACACGATGGGTGGCCCACAAGTATCCGTCCACTTTGTGTATTATCTTGTCATTTCCTTTGGACATACTGACACGATGGGTGGCCCACGGGTATGCATCCAGTAGGATGGTTTCATGGCCATGCTTATACCGAGGTAAGATGCCGGGGCATGCGGTCATTGTGAGGGGTTAAATCCCCGGGTTATGTTATTAGTCCATGGACCGCTAATCCATGAAGCTTGCCGCGGTGACGAACAATCACGGGCTTGATTTGTACGTGTGGTTACAGGCACACGTTAGATACTTGTCCTGGTCATTTCTCGTGTATCGGCAGGCTCTGGTAGATAGCTTAAGATACTTGCCACGGTCATATCTCGTGAGACGGTAGGCTATTGTACGCTAGATTTAGATACTTGCCTCGGCGATGCGTGGTAGTTTGATCCGTAGTTGGCTTCCGTACCTTGCCCGTGAAGTTTTATGACTAGCCTTCGGATCTAGTAGTTGGCTACTCTACTTGGCCCGATCGGTTTAATGACGCAGGCAGGATCTAGTGTTCAGGTTCACATATGGGTGTTGTTTTACATCATGTACTGCCGGCAGTGAGGAATGGGTTCCACGGGCATGATTGTTATTATGGGTGTGAGACCCATAGTTATGTGAGTGATTATTTTGAGGATATCGTCCCTTACTTGACATAATCGCTATTTATTTCGAAATGATTTTATAAAATGATGAAATGTGATTTCATTATAGTATTTTCGCCATACTTCGTACTGTTGTTATCGACCTTCGGGCCGCGTCATGCCGCAGGTAGAGGTACACCAGTTGTTGATCCTCGTTCATAGGATCGCAGTTCATCGTTTGGGAAGCTCCGTTTCTCCGGAGGCTTATCTTTTGGTATAGTCCTCACATCGTAGTACTTGTACATTGTGGTATGGCGGCCCCGCCCGTCATAGTTGTTGTTACATTCTTAGAGGTCCGTAGAATGCTGCAAGTGTGGTTTGTAAAGGATTGTAACTGTTCGGTTATATTGTATATACATGAAGGTGACCGTTTTGGTTAACCTGTTTTATTATCTTGTTTCTTGTTTAAGTTTTTATTTCCGCTGATTTTCTCTGATGTTGTATCACTAGGGTGCCCGGGGTAAGGCACCAGTCGCGGGCCCGAGGTCGGGTCGTGACATAATGTTCTAAGGTTCACACCTTCCGTGTCCCCATACTTATCTATATCATAAATTATACAATGCTATCCAATCATAACATTTAAACATATGATCAACATATCGTGCATACTAGTCTCTAGAGGGTTAAGGATATACCTGTACCTACTGCTTCTCTTTCCCATTGTCGCTCTAATCATAATCTTGCCCTGCCGGGCGCATAGCTATAGAAGGTGATGAACCTGCCATCGACCCGTAGAGTCGTGGTCATTCGCCTGCATTCTCCTACTAGGATGCTCTCGTCACATGGTCGACGGCCGCAGTGAAACAAGCACCGATAAAGACGACATTCCGGGATGACGCCTGCCACATCGTGCATACTGAGGGGGACATGAATCTCCGCTAGAACCCATGTATATCGTGAACGAAGCCACGAGCTCGACCAGCTCCCGAATACCTAACGCCCCAAGGCGCGGAGAACCACTCAGATCGGGCGAGGCGCATAACTAGCCTGCTGCTGAGGCGATCGGCCCCGAAAGTCGCCAAAGGACCCTGCTATTCTGGCCCTCTTCTGCTGATCTCGGTCATTTCGTCGACCTCTCCGTTCCTTACACCCAAGTGCATAGGCCTGTATGCGGGCAATGTCCATGCCCGGCTGAAGAGCCACACCCGAGCAACTTTCTGCCAAATAATCGTCGAGCCTGTGACATAGCGGTGCACTCTATCCTCCATGTCTGCCACTAAAGCGGGGACGTACCGAGATAATGAGTCAAACTCCACATTGTACTCCCGAACCGTACGCCCGGTCTGCCTTAACATCAAACATCTGTCGGCCCGAGCCCTCCTCATCTGTGGAGGCAAGAAATGTGTAAGAAATGCCCCTGAGAACTCGTTCCATACGGCTGGAAGTGCATACTCTCCCCGGGACAGCTCCCACGAATCAAACCAGTCGACGGCAGTATCACGCAGCCGATGCGAACCTAAGACCACCGACTCGGTCTCCGAAGCCTTGATCACTCATGATCCAGAATCGCCGGATGAACTCCTGCGGATCATCCTCGTGCCTCGACCCATAAAACTCGCGGCTACAACTCGTAAAATCCCGTAGTCTCAAATCGCGGATCTCGGTGAACCATGGGTGCGCATCGAATCACAGATCCAAATTTATCTCATGTCCGCCACGATCACGCTAGTAATCGCCATCTCTCAGAAACCCATCTCTCTCGCTTCCAGCCGTGGATCGAGGCGCAGTCTTGTGGTCTCGTGAGCCTCGATGTTTCTCTAAACTCTGCTGGGCCGGGCGCGCCGCAAAACTCGCCGTCAAGCACTATCTCGAGTAATGGCCGCTCGCGCTCGTACTCCTCTGTGTCCTACTAGCAACTCCTTCGGCTGCCTTGCCCTTCTGGGCCCGGGTTGCCTTGCGCATAGGCATAACTGGTAAAAATGAAATACGTCAGAGGGGTCCAACTTATAACACAACTCTAAGGCACGATCTCAGAAGGAGAAGAATGGAAACCAATCCTAAATATCCTATAGCCTCCTGATTATTGGTGTGGTGCACAACACACCGATAATCAATACTCTACTAGATACGGTCTGTAGACACTTTCCGAGGATTAATCGCTCGATACCACTTTTGTCACGACCGACTGGCCCGCGATCGATGCCTTACCGGGCACCCTAGTGATACAACATCGAGAAAATCAGGAAATAAAACTTACAGATATGAAATAAGAAAACAGATAACCCAAAACGGTTGCCTTATTGCATATATACAGAATTTGAGCGATTACATCCTTTACAACCCCGCCACAACAAGATTACATGCACTTCTAAGAATATAACAACAACTATGACGGGATAGGGCCCGCCATACCCCTAAATGTACAAGAACCTACAAACTCAGGGAAACATACCAAAAGATAAGCCTCCGGAGAAACGGAGCTTCCCAATACGCTGAACTGTGATCCTATGAGTGAGGATCAACAACCGATGTACCTCTACCTGCGGCATGAACGCAGCCCCCCGAAGGAGGTCAGTACAA
This sequence comes from Przewalskia tangutica, assembly GCA_029844215.1. Lineage (NCBI taxonomy): Eukaryota > Viridiplantae > Streptophyta > Magnoliopsida > Solanales > Solanaceae > Przewalskia > Przewalskia tangutica. The sequence continues at coordinate 77,849,377 of CM056727.1, forward strand.
CATGTACCAAGTATGTGAAACTGAAAATACTGTAAATGAAATCATGATAGTCTATATAGAACAGGAGACATGTATGATAACTAAACTACAGTTCACTACATAAAAGCAGTCATGTCAAGTCAGGGACTCACGCCCTCAAAGTCATCCCTCATGCCCGTTGAACTCCTTCCTCACTGTCGGCAGTCTAGGTATAAATCTTGTGATACGTTTAACATGTCTTGGCCCATCCCATGGGACTCGAGGTGGAATCGCATGGTCACATTCCCGGTCCATCTCATGGACTCGGTGTCGGATCGTATGGTCACATTCCCGGCCCATCTCATAGACTCGGTGTCGGATCGTGTGGAATACATTCCCGGTCCATCTCATGGACTCGGTGCCGAACGTGGAATACATTCCGGTCCATCTCATGGACTCGGTGTCGGATCGTGTGGAATACATTCCGGTCCATCTCATGGACTCGGTGTCGAATCCCAGGAATACACGCCCTACCATCTCACGGACTCGAGGTAGAATCGGCCATAACATTTAAACCCTCTTTTAAGACAGATTAAGATAATACCATGTCTTCCTTTTAAATCAAACTAAGGAAATATCATGCCCTCCTTTTTAAACCAAAACACTTTCCCTTTTTAAAATCAAGTAACAACATTCTCTTCCAAAAGTTCAGGTTGCATAATTTCAAATACTCAAGTCTCTTATTTTCGAAAGATTTCATAGTTCATAGTCTTAACCTGTTATACCCCGTAGTTCCAGGGTATGTATGTGAGGACGTACGTATGAGAATACGACATAAATTTTGGAAAGAAAGAAAGATGTGAATTTTTCGACGGAAAAGTTTCCGGGTTTTGTGAAGGAAAAAGGTTCGTTAGTGGGAATTGGATTCCCAGATTTGGTATTTGGACTTCTTGGATTATATTAGAATTATGAGATTTTATTTTCGGAAATGGTCACGTGGGACCCACGGGAGAAATTTACGGTTTTGTGGGGCCCACTTTGTTTTTGAGATTTTCGGTATTTTGGATATTTTCGGAAGACGAAATATTTTGGACGAGTAGGGGGGCGACACGTGTCCCTTGGCCGAATTGGCCTTACAAGTGGCAAGCCACTTGTCTTGTTTTTGTTGGCCATGTGGTGTGGTGGGACCCACACACACATGGCCCAATCTTGACCATACACTTACATTGATCTTGGCCCTTTATTCTTCTATAAATACCCCATAGTGCAAGACATAATATTCATCCACACTTAAAGACTTTCCAAGGCAAAAATATCCCTTTCCCTTTGTATGGTTTTCGTCCCCCTCCCCCCACTTGTGTAGAAAATACTTCAAGTATTGTAGTATTATCCCAAATACCTTAGCCTAGTATCCCTAGTTGTATTCCAAGGTTATTTTAATACTAGGAGCCCGAAAATACTACTTTTTTCCAAATAGTCGCAAATGAAACCCTAGAAAAATCTTCATAGCTTGGTTGAAGTGTTTAGAGAAGTTGTTTAGAAACTTCTAAGGGTCGCTTGGAGCGGGTTGGAGCGTAAGGATTTGGAGCTAAACGTTGCTCAGGATCGACTTATAATCTTGGATAATTTTTGGGCTTATCGAGGTAATGATTTATGTCCATCTATTGTAATTGGATATTACATATTGTAGTAGTTTAGAATTGAGTATAAGATATATTGGAAGGATGATTATAAAGGTTTGAACTGTATTTACATTGGACTGTATTTTACAGTAGGCTTGTGTAGTATTATTATGAGGCAGAATTGTGCACGTCCGGTTAGACATGTAATCCCTCGAGTTGTTGGCTGTAGCAGGCCTTGTTAGTGAGGTTATGTATGTGATTGCGGGGGCGGAGGTGCTGCCGAATTTTCCGTAGAATAGGGAACTGTTTGCTTAGATTATGCTACGAAGAGAACTAGAGATTGATAGATATATTGTGGTTATTATAGGTGGATCTTCTACGCGCGGCATACTTGACTTGGCTTGTGGATTAAGACGAAGAGGTATGTGATTCTTCCTATACTCTTAAGCATGATTGTTGTGAACTATATAGTACCAGACGATATGTGTGAAATGAATTTTGTTTAAAACATAAAGTGTTATAATGGCTTTATGGGAAGTTAGTTATAACCACTTTATGAAGATAAAAGAAAGATTTGATTTTGAAAGATAAACGACTTGATTTTGAAAGTTAAGAGACTTGATCTTGAAAGATAAGAGACTTTTTTTTTTTAAATGCAAATATTATTACTAATAACGGAAATAAGGATGGCTACAATCAGTCATTGAGGGTTCTCAATCCTCAACGTTATGCAAACAAGAAATGGGGGAGGGGAGCAGTGGTCACTCAAAGGTGCCATTACAAGAGGGGATGAGATCATAATAGATTTAAGTCCTTTTGGTTCTAGACAAGGACTTGTAAAGATTCCTGTCTAAGTTTCCTATGTTGAATTAAAACTCCTTGCACGTTTAGTACGTGCATTAGATGCATTTGTTGGGGAATTCAAGAGTAGTGCACTATTGGAAAAAGTTGCCATAAATGGCTCAAGCCTTTTGGCAATAAATGCTCCATTGGCCGAGATCAAATGAGAGTTCTTAGGCGATTTGGAAAGGAGTGACCCTTCAATTTCCACATAAGTTGATCTTCCAAGACTTGATTGAAGAGAAGTCCTTCGAATTCGTAGCCATCAACTTTCCAAGTCTCTTTTGACGAGTTGCCCTATGTTTTCCGCAACAATTGAATTCGTTAGGATAGGTGACTCTTCGGTTCTCACCCTTATCAATTTTGAGGCCCCATTGAATGAGATGTTTCCTTGGTTCTTTCACCATTAAATGCCCCAAATTACCAAGTCTCGCTTTGTAGGGTAGGTTGTTCGACTTCCACACGTTTTGAACTACCAAGAACCATGGGAAATGAACCAACATCGGGCTCTACAATCTTTAACCGATGACTCTTGGTCGCAGCCATGACCCACGACCACTGCGTGACCAATCGTGATCCCATGACTACCCATCCGACCCTCGCCTTCGACCCGCAACCATCCTCTTGATCCTCCATCAACCGAAGCTCACCCATGCGACCCGTCATTACCTCGAGAAGGAGTGGGGTTTCGGAAACCGCAACAATTGCATTCTCAATGTCCTTGGGAAAAGAAGTCCCAATGGCTTCACCAACCTTGACCGATGCCTCGTGGACATGAACATCGACCCATGACCACCGAACCGACCCGGCCATCGACCACGATCAACCACATGACCCGTACCATCTCTGACCTCCATGTTGTCATTCGGAAAACAACTATAAGCCGCACCATTATCCTTCATAAGATTACCCTCTATACCGTGACCCATGGATTCCATCCACAACCCAAGACCACTATCACGACCCTCTTGCAACCCGGGACCCCCCACCATACCCACCTTTGACCCGGGATCTCTATCAAGGTCCGTAGACCATCCAGTGTCAAAAGTTGTTTGAAGAGTAGACCCTTCGAATTCCGTAGCCACCCTTTCAAGTTTTCGATGTCCCATTGAATGAGATGTTTCCTTGGTTTTCTTATCAATTAAATTCCCCAATTTACTAAGTCTCGTTTGAAGGGAAGATTGTTCGACTTCCGCATCCATTGAATGCAACAAATTCCTAGACCTCTTTTGGATAAGAAACCCCTCGGCTTCCAAAACCTTAGCGTTTCCAAGGCCAATTGGAAAAGAAACATTGTCGAACTCAACAACCAAATGCTGGTGACCCATGGACTTCCCCCAAGACCCATGCCCACCCACCTGACCCGCAATCAACCCGTGACCAACCTCGAGGCCCGTTGTCACCTTGGCATCCAAAGTGGCCGCCGGAAAAGCCTTTTTGTACTCAGAAGCCAATGGTCGGAGACCCAAAGGTTCAAACCACAAGTTACGAATATCAACACCACCCTCCCGCCACCGATCTACCCTCCATACCCACTTTCGACCCGGGATCCATATCAAGATCCGCAAACTCCCCAGAGTCAGGAGTGCCTACCGGAATTCCGACGTCCAAGGTGTCTGCCGGAAGGTTGGGAGAATCAAAGAGCTGAATCCTCAGCCCAAGACCTCCATCATGACCCTCTTGCACACCAAGAACACCCTCCGACTGCTAACAACCTGCATCACTCGCCGTCTCCGAAAACTCCACAATATTCCGAGAAGCAACTTGCACCGCTGCAGGCTGCCTCGAAATGCAAACTTCAAATTCATATCTTGAATCTTGTAATCTTGAACAATCAACATAATATCTTTCATTCTTTTGGCTGAAATCTTTGTATTCTTTCTCATGGCTAGAAGGAAGATAATGCAAGTCTTGAATAATCTTTAAACAAGTTGAAGAATCTTCGTAACAATCTATGGACAAGTTGATAAACTCGAACAATCTTTCCACAATTTTCGAAAAATCTTCAAATAAGGTGTAAAATTTCCGTAATAAACTCAACAACTTCGTATCAAAATCAAGTAAGATGAAATCAGATTTAAGGAGTATGAAATCGAAGATGAAATCATAAGATTGAGGCGGATTGCGAAGAGCGACTAGGGAGAAATGTTGAGAGCATTTTCGCCTAGTGAGAGAAACTTCTCTCTAACTCTTCTTCGATTGAAAAGATGAAAGATAAGAGATTTGACTTATAAACGACTTGATTTCGGAAAAAGGAGAAGTAACTTGATTTAAGTATAGGTTACTTGTTTTGAAAAGAGTAAGTTTTTGGGTTTTAAAGAGTATACTTGATGTTGTTTTACAAGAAAAGCATTTGGTTTAAAAAGTATAGAGTACTTGATTTTAAAAGTCTTGTAAAGATTTTTACGAAAGTGAAGTAATTTGGTTTGAAAAGAAAACGTGTTTTAATACTACGAGTATTAGTATCGTGTGGCTTTTACGTAAAAAGAGGTCTTTTTGAAAGAATGAAAGTATGTAGTATTTTGGGGTTGAAACTCGGATTGTTGATATAAAATGAAAGTACGTTGAACTTGCCTATGCTTGTTGTGATAGCCTTTGATGGGAAAGTGTTTTGTTTCTGTGCTACCGTGACTCTCTGGGAGGGCCGGCTATTTGATTGATTGCTTGGACATACTGACACGTTGGATGGTCCACGAGTTTGCGTCCTCTTTGAGTATTATCTGGTTATTTCTTTTGGACATACTGACACGTTGGATGGTCCACGAGTATGCGTCCACTTTTAGTATTATCTTGTTATTTCCTTTGGACATACTGACACGATGGATGGTCCACGGGTATGTGTCTAGTAGGATGGTTTCATGGCCATGCTTTCCGAGGTAAGATGCCGGGGCATGCGGTCATTGTGAGGATTATGTTATTTGTCCATGGACCGCTAATCCATGAAGCTTGCCGCGGTGACGAGCGATCAAGGGCTTGATTTGTACATGTGGTTCAGGCACACTTTAGATACTTGTCCTGGTCATTTCTCGTGTATCGGTAGGCTCTGGTAGATACCTTAAGATACTTGCCTCGGTCATATCTCGTGAGACGGTAGGCTAGGGTACGTTAGCTTAAGATACTTGCCTCGCCGCTTGCGTGGCTAGCTTGGATCGGTAGTAGCTTCCGCATTCGCCCGCGTGAAGGGATATGACTTGCTGACCGTAGTTGGCTATTCTACTTGCCCGACGGTTTGACGACGCGCAGGATCTAGTGTTCGTGTTCACATACGGGTGTTGTTTCACATCATGCATCGCCGCAGTGAGGAATGAGTTCCACGCATGATTGATATTATGGGCGAGACCCATAGTTATGTGTGAGAGTGATTATTCGGGATACGTCCCTTACTTGACCTAACTGCTTATTTATTGCGAAATGGTTTTATAAAATGATGAAAACGATTTCATTACGATTTTCGCCACATACTGTAATTGCCAGATCGACCTCCTTCGGGGCTGCTCACGCCGCAGTAGAGGTACACCGCTTGTTGATCCTCGCTCATAGGATCGCATTCACGTTGGGAAGCTCCGCTTTCGTGAGGCTTATCTTTTTTGTATAGTCCTCATTGTAGATACTTATACATTCAGGGGTATGGCGGGGCCCTGTCCCGTCATAGATGTTGTTACATTCTTAGAGGTCTGTAGTACTGTTGTGGGCAGGGTTTGTAAAGGATATTAACTGTTCAGTTATATGTATATACATGAAGGTGACCGTTTTGGTTAGCCTGTTTTCTTATGTTGTCTCTTGTTTCCTGGTTAAGTTTTTATTTCCGCTGATTTTCTCTGATGTTGTTATCACTAGGGTGCCCGGGGTAAGGCACCAGTCACGGGCCCGAGATCGGGTCGTGACAAAAGTGGTATCAGAGCGATTAATCCTCGGAAAGTGTCTACGCACCGTATCTAGTAGAGTTCGATTATCGGCGTGTTGTGCACCACACCTATAATCGTGAGGCTATGGATATCTAGGATTGGTTTCTATTCCTTCTCACTCGAGATCGTTCCTTAGAGCCGTGTTGTAAGTTGACTCTTCCGACGTATTCTTTTATGCGCCGCTTATGCCTCCACGCAAGGCAACCAGAGCCCGGGCGGCAAGGCAACGAGCGGAGTCGCTAGCAGAGCAAAGCCGGTCTCACCGAGGCCACAAGACACGAGCCTCCAGTCCCACGGCCAGGAACATAGGATATGGGTTATAAGGAGATGGCCCAGTTACTAGCTAGGATTGTGGCTAGACATGAGGACAGACGAGAGTCAGAGGTTCCGGCAGCACCCATAGTTCACCCCAGAGCAGATAGTTTGAGACTACGAGACTTTTTGAGCTGCAGCCCACCTGAGTTCTATGGGTCAAGGCCTGAGGATGATCCGCAGGAGTTCATCCGACATTTACAGCGGATCATGAGGGTGATCAAGGCTTTGGAGACCGAGTCGGTGGTCGTAGGTTCACATCGGCTGCGTGATACTGCAGTCGATTGGTTTGATTCGTGGGAGCTGTCCCGGGGGGAGCATGCGCCTCCAGCTGTGTGGGATGAGTTCTCAGAGGCATTTCTCAGCCATTTCTTGCCTCCGCAGATGAGGAGAGCACGGGCCGACAAATTTTTGATGCTGAGACAGAGAAGGCGTACGGTTCGGGAGTACAACATGGAGTTCGACTCGTTGGCTCGATATGTCCCTGCGTTAGTGGCAGACATGGAGGACAGAGTGCACCGCTATGTCACGGTGGTCGGACGACACGTAGCGATAGTTGCTCGTGTAGCTCTTCACCGCATGGACATTGCCCGCACGCAGCTTATGCACTGGCGTGTGAGCGAGAGGCCGACGGACGACCAATACCAAGAAGGCGCCAGACGGGCAGGTCCTGGTAACTTTCAAGGCGGACCGCCAAAGAATGACTAGTTATGCGCCTCCGCCAGTACAGAGTGGTCCTCTACAGTCTTCAGGACATCCAGGTATTCGTGGAGCAGTCGTGGCTCTAAGGGTTCAGGTTTTCAGGGGAGTGGGAGTGTTGGCCGGATGAAGCCACCCCAACCTCTGTGTGGCCAGTGTGGTAAACCCCATGCAGGAGAGTGTCACGGTATTCAGAAAGTTTGTTTTACATGCGGCCAGCAGGGCCATTTTGCGAGGAATTGTCCAACCAGAGGTAGCGCGGATGTAGAGACTCGGCCTTCGGGATCTGTTTCGGGTTCTTCGCCTTTGATAGCTAGGCAGGGTGTTCATGCACCGGAAGGCCGTGGCAGGGGTCGTGGTGGAAGTTCCCAGTTCTAGCGGTCCTTGGAACCGCCTATTTTGATTTCAGGTATATCCTTAACCCTCTAGAGATTAGTATGTGTGATAAGATGAGGATATTTTAAAGTATTATGTTCTGATGGCATTGTGTTAGTTGTGATTTGAAAACATGGGTAGTTGAAAAGGTAAGATTGGAGACAGGGAAATTGTGAGCCTTAGAATATTATACGTGGAGACCTTAGATGCGAGGCCGTCTTGAGTAAAAGATTTTGTTTACGATTGACCTTTGTCGGAGTGCATAGTATACGTGGGGTATATTTGTGTGATAAGTCCCTGAGTGGTGTGAAATGTAAGAGGGTAGTTGAGCTAAGAAGACCACTAGTTTTTTTTCGTGACTTGATTAGTGAGATTGTTCCGGATCGGGGAACAAGAGCTTGGCGCGGTAAATGGGTCTGGTTGAGGCAAGATCGCGGGTCAACCCGCAGCTCGGATTAAGGTGGGGTCGATTTGTGGTGGTCCCGCTTTGTGATAGGGTCACGAGGGTGCTAGGCCCAGGTTTAGGTAACCATCGTACGGGTTCGTGGATACGTTCGACCAGAATCGGATCGTGAAGGCCAGGGATGGCCTTAGAGGAAATTGAAGCTAGTGGGAGCTTTTGTGAGATTAGAAATAATTCCTCGTTGGTTTGGATTTGAGTTTTGCGCACATGTTATATTCTGGCCATTGGTGGCATGATCGGTTTTGTAAGTGTAGTAGTGGAGACTATACCGGCGCAGGTACGTTTGGAGACTTAGAAGGAACATTCGGGACGAATGTTTCTAAGGGGGGAAGAATGTTATACCCCATAGTTCCAGGGTATGTATATGAGGACGTACGTACGAGAATACGACAGAAATTTTGGAAAGAAAGAAAGATGTGATTTTTCGACGGAAAAGTTTCCGGGTTTTGTGAAGGAAAAAGGTTCGTTAGTGGGAATTGGATTCCCAGATTTGGTATTTGGACTTCTTGGATTATATTAGAATTATGAGATTTTATTTTCGGAAATGGTCACGTGGGACCCACGGGAGAAATTTACGGTTTTGTGGGGCCCACTTTGTTTTTGAGATATTCGGTATTTTGGATATTTTCGGAAGATGAAATATTTTGGACGAGTAGGGGGACGACACGTGTCACCCCCATGTGGCCACCTTGGCCGAAATGGTGGGACAAGTGGCTAGACACTTGTCCCTTGGCCGAATTGGCCTTACAAATGGCAAGCCACTTGTCTTGTTTTTTGTTGGCCATGTGGTGTGGTGGGACCCACACACACATGGCCCAATCTTGACCATATACTTACATTGATCTTGACCCTTGATTCTTCTATAAATACCCCATAGTGCAAGACATAATATTCATCCACACTTAAAGACTTTCCAAGGCAAAAATATCCCTTTCCCTTTGTATGGTTTTCGTCCCCCTCCCCCCACTTGTGTAGAAAATACTTCAAGTATTGTAGTATTATCCCAAATACCTTAGCCTAGTATCCCTAGTTGTATTCCAAGGTTATTTTAATACTAGGAGCCCGAAAATACTACTTTTTTCCAAATAGTCGCAAATGAAACCCTAGAAAAATCTTCATAGCTTGGTTGAAGTGTTTAGAGAAGTTGTTTAGAAACTTCTAAGGGTCGCTTGGAGTGGGTTGGAGCGTAAGGATTTGGAGCTAAACGTTGCTCAGGATCGACTTATAATCTTGGATAATTTTTGGGCTTATCGAGGTAATGATTTATGTCCCTCTATCAGAATTGGATATTACATATTGTAGTAGTTTAGAATTGAGTATAAGATATATTGGAAGGATGATTATAAAGGTTTGAACTGTATTTACATTGGACTGTATTTTACAGTAGGCTTGTGTAGTATTATTGTTAGGCGGATTGTGCACGTCAGGTTAGACGTGTAATCCCTCGAGTTGTTGGCTTAGCAGCAGCCTTGTTGGGGATGTTATGTATGTGATTGCGGGGAGGTCACCGAATTTTCCGTAGAATAGGAACCGTTTGCTTAGATTATGCTACAAGAGAACTAGAGATTGATAGATATATTGTGGTTATTATAGGTGGATCTTCTACACGCGGATACTTGACTTGCCATGGATTAAGCCGAAGAGGTATGTGATTCTTCCTATACTCTTAAGCATGATTGTTGTGAACTATATAGTACGGTAGACGTACATGTGTGAAATGGATTTTGTTTAAAACATAAAGTGTTATAATGGCTTTATGGGAAGTTAGTTATAACGACTTTATGAAGATAAAAGAAAGATTTGACTTTGAAAGATAAACGACTTGATTTTGAAAGTTAAGAGACTTGATCTTGAAAGATAAGAGACTTGACTTATAAACGACTTGATTTCGGAAAAAGGAGAAGTAACTTGATTTAAGTATAGGTTACTTGTTTTGAAAAGAGTAAGTTTTTGGGTTTTAAAGAGTATACTTGATGTTGTTTTACAAGAAAAGCATTTGGTTTAAAAAGTATAGAGTACTTTATTTTAAAAGTCTTGTAAAGATTTTTACGAAAGTGAAGTAATTTGGTTTGAAAAGAAAACGTGTTTTAATACTACGAGTATTAGTATCGTGTGGCTTTTACGTAAAAAGAGGTCTTTTTGAAAGAATGAAAGTATGTAGTATTTTGGGGTTGAAACCCGGATTGTTGATATAAAATGAAAGTACGTTGAACTTGCCTACGACATTGTGATAGCCTTTGATGGGCAAGTGTTTTGTTTCGTATACCGTGACTCTGGGAGGGCCATTATCCGATTGATTGTTTGACATACCGACACGTTGGATGGTCCACGAGTACGCGCCCACTTTGAGTATTATCCGGTTATTTCTTTCGACATACCGACACGTTGGATGGTCCACGAGTATCGTCCCACTTTGAGTATTATCTTGTTATTTCCTTCGACATACCGACACGATGGATGGTCCACTGCATCGCCCATGAGGATGGTTTCATGGCCATGATTTCCGAGGTAAGATGCCGGGGCATGCGGTCATTATGAGAATTATGTTATTTGTCCATGGACCGCTAATCCATGAAGCTTGCCGCGGTGACGAGCGATCACGGGCTTGATTTGTACATGTGGTTCGCATACACACTTTAGATACTTGTCCCGGTCATTTCTCGTGTTTCAGAGGCTCGGTAGATAGCTTAAGATACTTGCCTCGGCCATATCTCGTGAGGCAGAGGCTGTGTACGTTAGCTTAAGATACTTTCTCGGCGATTCGTGGCTAGCTTTGGGTCGTAGTTGGCTTTCGCACTTGCCCGTGAAGGGATATGACTAACTTTTGACCGGTAGTTGGCTATTCTACTCGCCCGACGGTTTGACGACGCAGCGGGATCTAGTGTTCGTGTTCACATATGGGTGTTGTTTCACATCATGTACGCCGATGCGAGGAATGAGTTCCACGCATGATTGATATTATGGGCGTGAGACCCATAGTTATGTGTGAGTGATTATTCGGGATACGCGCCCCTTACTTGACCTAATCGTTTATTTATTGCGAAATGGTTTTATAAAATGATGAAATGTGATTTCATTACGATTTTCAGTTTCACATACTGGTACTGTTATCGACCTCCTTCGGGCCGCTCACGCCGCAGTAGGTACACGATTGTTGATCCTCGCTCATAAGATCGCATTCGTTGGGAAGCTCCGCTTTCTCGAGGCTTATCTTTTTTGGTATAGTCCCCGTCATTGTAGATACTTGTACATTCGTGGTATGGCGGGCCCCGTCCCGTCATAGATGTTGTTACATTCTGAGGTGCGTAAAATCTTTATTGTGGCGGGAGTTTGTAAAGGATATTAACTGTTCAGTTATATGTATATACATGAAGGTGACCGTTTTGGTTAGCCTGTTTTCTTATGTTGTCTCTTGTTTCCTGGTTAAGTTTTTATTTCAGCTGATTTTATCTGATGTTGTTATCACTAGGGTGCCCGGGGTAAGGCACCAGTCACGGGCCCGAGATCGGGTCGTGACATAACCACTTAATAACGTAATCTCTTTTAAAACAATTTGAGTAACATATGCCTTATGTGTGAGTAGATTATTCTTGTTTATAACAATCTTATTAAAGCAGCCATGATCTAGGAAATGTAATACAATTTTGTCTTATCTTAGCTTCTATGCAGATGGAGGTTTCTACTGGTTTTAATAAAATTACTTATTTGTCAATACATTTTCCTTTATTAACGCTGCAGTGGTTTGTTTGATACTTATTCTTATTTCCGAAATCAGTAAAACATTATTCTTTAAAACCAAGTACTCATTACTCACGAATGAGGTTTCACAACTTTTTAACAAAATTCATATCAAGCCATCATAACACTTTATGTTTTAAACCAACCAAGACTCGTTTAGCACACGTACGTCTACCGTACTACATAGTTCCCAACAATCATGCTAGAAAAGATAGGAAGAGGTTCACATACCTTGCGACGATTATCGACAATTAGTAAAACGCTCCAGAGCATCAGAACCTCGCTAGCCTTATCCACCCTCTAAGTAGAATACGCTACTCGTAGTACTTCAACCTATAAAGGCCACAAAACGTCTATCAACTTCTAGATCCCTTCGTAGAACATTTCTAAATACAAGGTTCCATATTCTACGGAAACTTCGGCAGCACCTCGCCCCCCGCCACCACATAAATCTCCTCCTCTAACGAGGCCTGCTACCAAACCAACAATCCCAGGGGGGGTTACACGTCTAACCGGACGTGTACAATTTTACTCCACAATAATACAACAAGTCTACTGTAAATACAGTCCTATGTAAATACAGTTCAATTCATATCCATATTCCTTCTACATATAGTATACTCAACTATACATTACTACAACATGTAATATCCAATTACAATAGGCGGACAAAGATCATTACCTCGATAAGCCCAAAATTATCGAAGATTATATGTCGATCCTGAGCAAGGTTTAGCTCATATTCTGTACGCTCCAATTCGCTCCAAGAAACTCTTAGAAGTTTCTAAACACTTCTACTTAATACTTCAACCAACAATGAAGATTTTCCTAGGGTTTCGTTTTGTGACTAAAGGAAATAAAGTAGTATTTCCGGGCTTTTAGTATGGAGGTAACTTAGGAAAAAAATACAAGGGATTTAGGCTAAGGTATTTTGGCATAGTAACAATACTAGAAGACAACTTTTCTACCAAGGGGGAAGGGGGGGACTTTCATCGGACGAGAGTTAGGGAAGGGGGGGGGGGGAGGTGTTTTGGACGAGGACTACTCAAAGGGGGAGGGAGTTTTGAGACTAGGAAAATGTTTAATGGATGAAGAAGTCTTGCACTTGAGGGGGGGTATTTATAAAACAATGAAGGGCCAAGATTCAAGCAAGTGGAGGGTGTAGATTAGGTAGCTTGTTCAAGTGAAGTCTTCCACCACAACATGGGGACATATGTCCACCACAACATTGGGACATATGTACACCACAACAATGAACCATGTGGCCATCCACTTGCTCAAGAAAACCGTCCAAGAGGCCTCCACCACTTGCCCACAAAAACGCCCCAAACCTACTCCCACTAACCCAAAGAAAATATCTTCCAAGACTTGACTATTTGACTTGGCCACTTGCCTACTATTTCGTCCAACATGCCACCTAAGGGTGCCACATGTCGCCCTCCTAATGGTCCAAAATATTTCATCTCTCGGAAAAATCCGTAATGCCAAAAATCCGAAAATAAAGTGGGCCCCACAAAACCGTAAATCCTCCCGTGGGCCCCGCGTGACCAATTCCGGAAATAAAATTCCAATACTTCTAAAATAATCCCAGAAGTCCGAATACCGAATCTGGAAATCCAATTCCCATTAACGAACCTTTTTCCTTCACAAAAACCAAAAACTTTTCCGTCGAAAAATCACATCTTTCTTCCTTTCCAATTTTAATGTCGTATTCTCGTACGTACGTCCTCATATACATACTCTGGAACTACGGGTTGTAACACTCCGGCGTAGTCTCTTCACTATGCCTATCAATCAATACTCCACAAGACCAACGATGCCACACATGGCCACCATATAACATACGTAAACATATCAATGGACCTTCCATCTGCGGTCCTTTATCACAAAACTCGAAGGTTACAGTCTTATCACAAATGGGATCTTTAGAGGTTACTTCTTCTTCCCCGCATAAAGGGATGGCCCTGTCGTATTCTAAGTCATGGGACTAACACTACCTGAATCCTTCAGTCGGACTCCTACTCAGCTAACTGACGTGTTCCCCCGTGTTACTCCCCCTTCTCTGTCTCACTTAGTCACCAAACTAGTTGGGACATATACTTATAATCTGCCTAGCTTAGTTTACCAACCGGTGTAAACTCTAATACTAGTAGTATCTCAATCACGAGTACCTATGGACAGTGTTACTGAACCTAAGGCGTGTGTATCATCACAAATAACCTCCACTCATGGCCTAAAAGGAATTTTCTCTACGCACCTTCATTACTTATAACTATAATCACTATAGTTCTCTTAAACCTTGTTCCTTCCTTTTCTTACTTATCATACCTTCTCGTACTTCCAACTTATTTGAGCATACGTACAAAATTTCGAGTATTGATTCTATTCTCCGATCCTTGGAGTTACTATCCAAACTTGGCCATTATGCTACTTGAATTTCCGCTAAGGCTCTTCTCGGCCCTTACGACTTGGTTCCGGTGGAACGCGTCCACGAACTCGTACAACGATTAACTTGATTTGGGCCTTGCATCCTCGTGACCCTATCACATAGCGAGACCATATCCAACTGACAACACCCCATTTCATACTACCGGTTGACCCGAAATGAGTCCATAACCCGACTCATCGTCATACTTAACTTCTCATTCTTAGTCTGAAATAAATCTCTCTTATCTCAAGGTACTTCTCACCCTATCCCCCTATTCACTAGAGGTTCTTCACGTAGGCCAAAGTATTTCTACTGTACATCCTTCCCTATCGGTCTTACACTGTTATGGGGTAACTACAACTTGTGAACTCTACACAACTATAGTCTTCCCCTAACTGAGAAACTAGAGGCTCTGGTGCTGGGGCCTCAAAACCTAGTGCAGAATGTTACACCCCGTATTTACAGGACATGTCTTAAGAACGTACGTGAGAATCCCAAATGTTAAGATTAGAGACTTTTAAAAAAATTATCGGAATTATGGAATTGTCGGAAAACATAATATTGTGACGAATGGGAGGGCCACACGTGTCACCCCCCTTATGTTGTCTTGGACGAAAATAAGCATGTCCAAAAGGTTCATTTGACCATTGTTGGATGACAAAGTCTTGCAAGTTTAAGAGCTTGATAAAATTGACTTAGTCAATGGGGCCACAAGTCTTGATATTTAAAAGAACTTCATCCAAGCCTCACATTTGTACACATCTTGACCCTCCATTGTGCTATATAGTAGTACTAGTAGCAAGACTAACTTCTACACTTAGAAATTTTTTCAAGAATTTGAAGAACACAAGAGATAGCTCTCGGGTTCACTATCCTAAGAAATAATTTTTTTTTGTTTGTTGTCCTTTAAGCTCCACACTTTAAACCAAGGTTCATGAGGGTATTGTAAGGGTATCTCAATAGAAAAATCCCAGAAAAAAGATAGTTTTCGTGTTAGTCGCAAGATGAAAACCTAGTTGCTTTTCTAGGTTTTGTTTGGAAGATTGAAGGAAAGTTGTTTGTGTTATTCTAAGGGTCTCAAGTGGCGGATTGAAGTGTCTATAAGAGGCTCTAAGTTGCTAGGGAGCTACTTGGGATTTGAAGTTGGACTAAGACTCGTTGAGGTAATAATCTTGTCTCTTAAAGTGTTACAAGATTATATATTGTTGTTAGCCTTACATGTTTGCTAGCATGAAGTATATATGTTGAAGTTTCATAAGTGTTATGGATTGTTGTAGCCTAAAAACCGAAATGTCATATAAGCCATTTGAAGTTGGATTACAATTTGGTCGTTAATTAGAATCGTCGCATGTTACTTACTTGAAGATTATAGTAGTTATAATCGATTGCGACTTGATATCATGTTATGCTAACAACTTCGATTGAAAAGGAAATTGGATAAGAATTGGTGTTATTGTATCTCAAGTTGCCGAATTGGCCTAGTAGTTTGTATTTGTTTGATATCAATTGTGGGGCGGAATTTTACACGTCTAGTAGGCGTGTAATCCCCTATTGTTAATTGCATTATTGGGCCTTAAATGTGGCGTGTTTGGTTATTGAATTCGGCATTGAAAAAGGTGGCAAAGTATGTAGAAACAAAGGAGGTGCTGTCCGATTTTCCGTAGAATTTAGTGACTTTGCACTTATAATATTCTACGTTTGAAGTAAGACGTTAATAGACATATTGTGGACATTATAGGTTGACATACTACGGGCGGGATATTGTACTTAGCAAGTGGATTGACCCGAAGAGGTATGTAGAACTTTCCTATCTTTTGAGCAGGAATAGTTACACGTATATAGTACGGTAGACGTACAAGACCTTGACATCCTTTACTTGTTTTAAAAATAGCCAATTTGGGTGAGTTAGGAGATTAACTCACTTCTTTAAGAGTATTAAGGACGTCTTAAGTTTTTAAAGTTAAGGGACTTGAAGAGTTTTAAAGTATATGATACTTGTTTCGTTTTAAACGAATAAGTCCCTTGGATAGGAAATTGTAATTGGCTAAGGTATAAAGTTAATATAACGACTTTATGGGAAGTTGGTTATATTAGCTTTATGGAAAGATAAATAAGGATAAATGACTTGATTTAATGAAAGCCAATTTGATTTTAAGGCATCAATTGCCTAAGGTTTTAAAAGAAAAGAAGTCACTTGATTTAGAAGCCTAATCATACTTCTAATTATATTTCTAAAGGTATTGTGACTTGTCTTGAAAAGTAATTGTGACTTGATACTACGATTATTAGTATCTTGGAAGTTTTATATGAAAAAAAGTCATTTTAAAAGAATAGAAGTATGTAGTACTTTGGGTTAAATTCCCGGATTTTTATATAGACATGTTAGTGCCTTAAGTAAACTAAAATGAGAGGGTATATGAACAAGACTAATAAGAAGTTAGGGAATTTCTTAACTCGCTTATATATTGTATGATAAGCCGGTAGTGCTTATGTTATGTATGATAAGTCGGTAGGGCTTATGTTATGTATGATGGCCGATTGAGCTAGGGTAAGAGTATAAATGAGGGGTACACCCCCAAGACGTTATACCACCTTCTCTAGGGTAAGAGTATAAATGAGGGGTGCACCCTCAAGACGTTATACCACCTTCTCCAGGGTAAGAGTATAAATGAGGGGTAAATCCCCAAGACGTTATACCACCTTCTGAGTATGATTGAGGGGTAAACCCACAAGACATTATACCACTTCATGGATTTGCTACCCATGATGCGAGGAATACCTCATGCGGGTCCACACGACCCTTGCGGGTGAAATAGTCCCAGGAGTAGGATTGCTTAATGATACTGCGGGCGGGTTGTCCTGCTTTGATCGAGAGCCTCCTATTTTTATGCAGTACGTATACTCTTATTTACTCTCATTATTAGTAAGGCACAGAGTTCTGTAATTTTATTATCATACATGTCTTCGGCTTTGTTTCAGACTTATGATGTAATTACAGTATTTTCCAGTTTTACATACTTAGTACATATTGTGTGCGACCCCTTCCTGGGGCCGCTGCTCACGCCGCAGTAGTGGTAAGGTGTGGTGGATCCTCATTCTTAGGATCACTGATCAGGTGTCAGAAGCTCCATTTCTCCGGAGGCTTGTCTTTTTGGTACAGTTTTTCCCTGATGTTGTAGATTTTATGTACATTCAGGGGTATGGCGGGGCCCTGTCCCGCCACAGTTGTTATTCCTAGAGGTCTGTAGTCACATTTTGTGGTTTGGGCTGTAAGAACCGAGTTGTACAATTTTACTTTTGATTATGCATATTTTATGGAAGGTGGCCTTATCGGCTAGCCTGTGATGTTTATTTGTCTAAACATGTTATATGTTGTGTATGTTCCACTGCTATTCTCTGATGTATACCTGAACGGGGTGCCCAGGTAGGGCACCAGTCGTGGCCCG
Source organism: Przewalskia tangutica (assembly GCA_029844215.1). NCBI lineage: Eukaryota > Viridiplantae > Streptophyta > Magnoliopsida > Solanales > Solanaceae > Przewalskia > Przewalskia tangutica. The sequence goes on from CM056727.1 coordinate 77,867,163, forward strand.
GGGTCGGGTCGTGACACAGAAGAACTCGCCGACTGTGGCACAATATCCGGTATACCCTGGGTATAAGCCTTATCAACTCTCTGAGTCTGACCGTAGCTCCATCGATTTGCCCTTCAGGGCATCGTTGCCCTCCTCGAGGCATACCATTGAACACAAAAATACGTTAGAGAGGAATTATCTTAATAACACAACTCTATGACACGATCTCAGAGTGAGAAGAATAGAAACCAACTCCTAAATATCCTGTAGCCTCATGTTTATGGGTGTGGCGTGCAACACACCGATAATCAATACTCTACTAGACATGGTCTGTAGACATTCCGAGGACTGACTGCTCTGATACCACTCTGTCACGCCACGAACCCCGGGCTCAGGATGGTGCCCTACCCGGCACCTTCTACCGATCGACACAAGTAAATCGCGAACTTAAATAACACCTCATTTTTTAAAACCAACGACGTAAGGGCAAAGCGGTAAGGCTGCCATATAATATACATAAACAAAAGACACTACACCGCATAATGCAGTCCAATCCCACATATGAATACAGCACTCTAAGATTTATCTCAACTATGACGGACAAGGCCCCGCCGTACCCATAATCGCATAAAAGCACATCTTGAAGGAACTATACCAAAATGATAAACTCCTGAACAGATGGAGCTATCCAAAAACTCGGAGCAGGGTCCTACACCTGCAGATCACCAAACTGCATACCTAATCCTGCGGCATGAAACGCACCGGGCGAGGTCGATCTGAAGAATGTACCAAGTATGTGAAACAAGATGTATCAGAAAGAAATCATAACTTATACAAAGCAGAGACATGTATGATAGCCAAACTATAGTACACAATACATAAGCAGTCATATCAAGTCAGGAACGCATGCCCTCAAAGTCATTACTCAAATATAACCATGGGTCTCACGCCTAGAATATCAATCATGCCCGTGGAATCCTTCCTCACTGCCGGGAGTCCATGATATAATATAACACCAGATAAGCATACATGAACACCAAGTCCCACCTGTGTCCTAAAAACTGTACGGGCCAAGTAGGAAAACGAACCACCAGATCCAGCCTGCATCATAAAACTGACCGGGGCAAGTACGAAAGCCAACTACCAGATCCAGCCTGCGTCATCAACTGACCGGGGCAAGTACGAAAGCTAACTACCAGATCCAGCCTATCGTCACGAGATATGACCGGGGCAAGTGCGAAAAGCTATCCACCGGGGCCTACCGTACCAAACTGTTCCACTTTAAGTCATGAACACACTGCACCCTTTCATTAATGAAATCAATACCATTTCAAAACACGGGCGCCGTGCGCCTGTGGTCAACCACCCTCTGTGTTATAATGCAACCTATCATAGGACTATTTCACCCGCAAGAGACTATTTCACCCGCTTAGGTCATGTGGACCCGCAATGAGTCATCGGTACACGATACACGCATCACAGATAGCTAATCCATGGCTTTTATATATATCCCGGGAATTTAACCCGCCCGAGTCAAATACCGACCCGCCGTGAGTGTGTACCACTCATCCCCATGGGGAGCTAACCCATGGTATCCTTGGAACAAGTTGCCGGCCCTTTATGGAGGGACGCGGAGATATGGAAATATGACACTTGCACGAATGTCTATATGAGCAACCCATATGCAAGCAAACCAAGACAAAACCATGCCTTTACACAAATCAAGACAATTACCATGCCTTTCTTTTTGTCATAAGCCAAGACAATACCATGCCTTTACACAAACCAAGACAATTATCATGCCTTCTTTTCACATAAACCAAGACAATTACCATGCCTTCTTTTCACATAAACCAAGAGAAATCCTTATTTAAGCAAGCCAAAGTAATTATCAAGGCACACATAGAATAATTCTCAATTAAACAAGCCAAAGTACTATCAAGGCACACATAGAATAATTCTCAATTAAACAAGCCAAAGTACTATCAAGGCACAAATGGAAAAATTCTCATTTAAACAAGCCAAAGTACTATCAAGGCACAAATGGAAAAATTCTCATTTAAACAAGCCAAACTACTACGTACATACATTCTTTTCAAAAGACTCCTTTTTATGTAAAACCCCAAGATACTAACACCCGTAGTATCTGTTATACCCCGTAGTTCCAGGGTATGTATGCGAGGACGTACGTACGAGAATACGACAGAAAGATTGGAAAGGAAGAAAGAGGTGAATTTTCCACGGAAAAGTTTCCGGTTTTTGTGAAGGAAAAAGGTTCGTTAATGGGAATTGGATTCCCAGATTTGGTTTTTGGACTTCTTAGATTATATTAGAATTATGGAATTTTATTTTCGGAAATGGTCACGTGGGGCCACGGAGAAATTTACGGTTTTGGGGCCCGCTTTGATTTTGAGATTTTGGCGTTATGGATATTTTCTAAGACGAAATATTTTGGGCGAATCGGGGCGACACGTGTCACCCCATGTGGCACCTCGGGGCGAAATATGTTTGTGCACAACACCCTTAGAGTCGTCGACTAAACGTTCTACCTAGCTTACGGAAGGGTAAATTACGGCTATGTCATTTAGTATTTTTGCGGATTTTTCCGAGAGACGAAACGTTTTGGACCAACGAGAGGGCAACACTTGGCACCCTCTCGTTGGTGGACTTGAAGGGGCGTTAGGGCCGATTGAATGAGCAAGTCTTGGTTGATTTTTTGTGTAGATATTTGTGAGGGTTTTAAGGAGTAGGGTCTAGGGGGCACTTGGGTGAATCTTAGCCTTACACTTGCTATACACTTGGCTAGATCTTGGCCATTGGTTGGCCTTGGCTTGTGCTATAAATACCCCTCTCCTTTGATGAACTTCTTCATCCTAAATATTTCCTAAGTGTTAGAATCCTCCCCCTCCCTTCCTTATGGTTTCGTCCCTCCCCTCTTCCTTTGTGAGGCCTTGGCCGAGGGGTACACCCCCCCTCCTAGTAGTGTGGCCGTGGGGTACCCCCCCCCCCCTAGCCTAGTTGCTTTCGTATAATACCCCCCCCCTTTGTGGTGTAGAAATACTCTCTAAATTATTGTTATAATGCCCAAATTACCTTAGCCGTATACCTTGTAGTATTCTAAGGTTATACCTATACGAAAAGCCCAGAAATACTATTATACTTCCGTCGGTACCACAAAACCGAAACCCTAGGAAAATCTCCATAGTCAGTTGGAGTATTGTGTAGAAGTTGGTTAGAACTTCTAAGGGTGGTTTAGAGCGGTTGAGCGCCGGAGTTGGAGCTAAACGATTGCCCAGGATCGACTTTATACTTGGATAATTATGGGCTTATCTAGGTAAATATCTTGTCCCTCTATTTGTAATTGGAAATTACATGTCGTTAGATTATATAGTTGAAGTATACTATATATAGAACTAAGCTTAGCATGCAATGTCTTTTGACTTAAGCACAAGACCGAATCAATCAGTAATTACATAGGATGTATTCTGAGACTTGTGTAGTAGTCCTGTGGAGGAGAATTGTACCCGTTCGGGTTAGATGTATAACCCCCGGTTGGCTTGGTAGCGGCCCAGTTAGAGAGAGAGATTTACGCTGCCATGGGAGGTGCGAATTTTCTGTAGAATGTTCTACGATAAGATCTTGATGTTAATAAGCGCCTTGTGGCCTTATAGGTTGAAGTACTACGTGTGGCGCGTTCTACTTGGCTTAAGGAGTAGCCGACAGTTGGAGGTACTTGGAGCGTTTTGCTATTAGTCGATACTCGTCGCGAGGTATGTGAACCTCTTCCTATCTCTTCTAGCATGATATGTGTGAACTATGTAGTACTGAGACGCATGTACTAAATGTATTTGATTGGTGTAAAACATAAAGTGTTATAACGGCTTTATGGGAAGTTGGTTATAACGGCTTTATGTTGGTAAGAAAATACATGTGGTTTTTAAAAGGTAACTGATTTGAACTATAACTGGCTTGTTATGTGTTAATAAAGGACTTGAAGTATTTCAAAAGAGTTTTGAATCATTTTGAAAGAAGAAGTAATACTTGGTTTTTGAAAAAACTTAAGAGTTATACTAGCTTTATGGGAAGTTAGGTATAACGGCTTAAGAATGTTTTCTTGATTTGAAATCGAATGTGTATCGACCAACCACTGCAGCGTTAATAAAAGGAAATGTTTTGACTAATTAAGTATTATTAAAACCAGTAGAAACTTCCATCTGCATAGAAGCTAAGATGAGACAAAATGATATTTCCTAGATCACGGCTGCTGTAATAAGATTGTTATAAACAAGAATATCCTACTCACATATAAGACTTATGTTTCTCCGATTGTTTAAAAGAGAATTATATTCTTAAATGAATAAGGCTATGAACCACGAAACCTTTCTAAAATAAGAAACGTGAACATTTGAAATTAGGCAAACTTGGACGTTTGGAAAATAATGTTGTGACTTGATTTTACAAAGGTAAGTGTTTTGGTTTATTTAAAAAGACAGTCACTCTATTTTATACTACGGGTATTGTGTGACTTATGTGAGAGCAACGGATCTTTTAAAAGATTTAATGTATGAAGTACTTTAGGGGTAGATACCCGAACTTGTTAGCTTAAAAGTACCTTGTGTGTATAACTTGATTGTGTTGGTTTGTGATAGCCTTGTAATACTTTCTTGTTGATTGATAAGTAAACATGCTAGGATGCTACGTGTGTTAGTATCTTGTGATGTTGCGTAAAGGGGTTTTCCTTTGTTGTGCTTATGTTGCTTAACGATAAGTCATTGTGTTAGTATTTTACATCACTCATCTCTTGAGATGATTCCGGGTTGTCGCCTCCGACGCGGGTAGACTCAGCGGTCGATGGACCTATGATTCGAGAATACCTCACGCAGTCCTGTGGCCTATCGCGAGCTACGAGAGTTCCGTGTTAGAGTCGTCCTTTATGGGCATGCGGTCCATGTGGCTACGCGATCTGCGAAGTCGGGGCGACGCCGGAGAGTACCCTCGATGCGGGAATACCTGCGCGGGCGATGAGATTGGCCTATGCGAGTCGCGGAAAGTTCTGGGGCTAGACGCGCGACATTAGATACTGCGGCAAGTGGCGGCTTTGATCATGTGACGGTGCGGACATATCTTATGATCTGATTCATGACCTTGATGGTGCGTAGGTGTTAGTAGTCGGCTATGCCTTCGCATTGCTTACCCCGCACGGTTTCATTATGGCACAGTGGGACACGTGTTCATGTGTTCCTTGGTGCTTTTATATCATAAATCGCGGATGAGGAAGGTATTCCACGGGCATGATTGATATTGGGGCGTGAGACCCATTGTTATATTTTAGTGATGACTTGAGGCGTGAGTCCACGACTTGATATATTGCTTGTTTATCAGGAATTGTAGTTTTGTTATCATACATGTCTCTGCTTTATATAAATCGCTATGATTTCATTTACGATTTTCGTTTCACATACTTTGCACTGTTATCGACCTCCTTCGGGGCCGCGTTCATGCCGCAGGTAAAGGTACACCAGTCGTTGATCCTCGCTCTTAGGGTCACAGTTCAGCGATTGGGAAAGCTCCGTTTCTCCGGAGGCTTGTCTTGGTATAGTCCCCTGTTGTTGTAGGTGCTTACATTCAGGGGTATGACGGGGCCCTGTCCCGTCGTTGTTGTCATATCATTCGTAGAGGTCTGTAGTACTGTTGTGGGCAGGGTTTGTAAAAAAGGATTAAACTGTTCATGTTGAAAAAGTTGTTATTTACATATATGCCGAAAGGCAAGTTTTTTTCTCAGATTATTGTTTCATATTTCATAATATGTCTTGTATCGTTTTATGTTCCGCTGATTACTCTGATGTTGTATCACTAGGGTGCCCGGGGTAAGGCACCAGTCACGGGCCCGGAATCGGGTCGTGACAAAAGTGGTATCAGAGCAGTTAATCCTCGGAAAGTGTCTACAGACCGTGTCCAGTAGAGTCTTGATTATCGGTGTGTTGTGCACCACACCAATAATCAGGAGGCTATAGGATATTTAGGATTGGTTTCTATTCTTATCACTCTGAGATCGTGCCTTAGAGCTGTGTTGTAAGTTGGACCCTCTGACGAAATTCATTCCCTTATCGTTATGCCTCCGCGTAGGGCAACCCGCCCGGGAGAGGCGGCACCGAGGAGCCGCGAGTTGAGTTCGAAGGTTGCGAGGCACAGCCCAATCATTACCTAGGGTAGTGCTTCATTCGGGGATTTCTGCGACGTCACTAGCCCCAGCAGAGTTTAGCACAGTGACGGCAGTTCCTACTGCGTCCACGATATTTGAACCTTCAGTTCCCCGACCGGGAACAGTGAATATAGATTGCAAAGAGGCAACCCTGTTACTAGCTATGGATTTGGCTACCAGAGATTATACCGATGTACCACGAGCCTTGATGACTACCTAAGAGAGGTGTAAGAGTAATTCTTGATTGGGCTTGAGCATGGCACGTATGCGGGCTTATGTACAAAGCAGTAAAAACGTAGAGATCGACGTTAACCAAGGGCGAGAAGAGGGCCAGAGCAGCAAGGTCCTTCGGTAACTTTCAAGGTGAGTATACCTTAAGTGCTATGTTCTGATAGCAGCGTGGTAGTTGTGATTGGAAATCATGGTGGGTTAACCGAGTAAGATTTTGGGGGATAGAGAAGGTGTGAGCCTTAGAGTGTTATACGTACAGACCTTAGAGGTAAGGCCATCTCGAGTAAAGGTGTAGTGTTATGTTTGATCCTTATCGGAGTGCATAGTGCACGTGAGCTATGTTTGGGATAGGTCCCTAAGTGGTATGAAATGAAAGAGGGTAGTTGAGCTAAGAAGACCGCTAGGTTTTCGTAACGTGTTTAGTGAGATTGTTCCTTCGGGGAGATAGTATTTTGCGCCACGGTCGGGTTGAGGCCACGTTGCGGTCAACCCGCGGCATGTTTGGTGGTGGTCTGGTTGTGGTCCCGCCTGTGTTAGGGTCACGAGGGTGTTAGGCCCAAGTTTAGTTGACCAGCAGACGAAGTTCGTGGATGCGTTCGACCGATGGTCGGTCGATGGGGCAGCCCATCGTGTTCTTCGGCCGACCGTTCACTCCAGCAGATGTTGATTTATCGAAAGGTTGTAAGGCTGCACGGTGCCTACCTTCACCTTATGGCGCAGTGGAGCCAGTGTTACGCTGTTTTTGTTTGGAAGTTTTACCAGCAGGTTAAGGACTCGGTGAGTCTCGACCGCATTCGCCTCGGGCGTGTGTGGATTTCGAGGGTAGTTGCGAGGATTGTTGTCTCTGTGGAGGAGCGTTTAAGCTACCATTTCGGTGTTCGGATGTCGCCTTACGAAGCCTTAGAGGCAGAAGTGTAAGTTCCGGCCGATTGGTTCGATGTTGGCAAGGTTCAGATAGTTGGATCGCTTGTTCCACAGATCGCGGATGAGGTAAAGCTCGTCTAGAAGAAGTTACGCAGCTCAGAGGAATCGTGCGGATGATCGGCGACGACGCTTAGAGTTCAGGCTAACGGTCGGTCTTCTTGAAAGTACCACCCCGGTCAGGGTGTGACGAGTTTTGGAAACAGAAGGAACTTAGCCCGAGTTACTTTGGGCCCTTAAGAGTTCATGTGAAGAATAGGCCAGCTTATATGTTAGCTTTGCCGTCCGACTTGAGGCGGGGACGTCCGGTCTTTCGTATTGTTATGTTCGAAAGTATCGAAGATCCATCCAGAATGTTCGATTAATGATGCCCACGAAAGAGATAGTAACCAGTTTTGGAAACTAAAGCGATCGTAAATGTGGTAAGGTTCGAGTGCACGGCGCCTTCGGTGATCGACGCGTTCCGGCACCATTTGTTGGGTCGTCGAGCAAGGCTCGCGACAAAGTGACCAAAGTGGTATTCTTTGTGGTGATGTTTGTGGTGTTTCCTCGTAGACTTGTATATACGTATGTTGCGCAGGTATTTCTGTGGCCAGGTATGGCAGGATTGTTTCGTAAGTATAGTAGTGAAGACTATCTCGCGCACGCTTGTTTTGAGACTTAGAAGGAACATTCGACGAATGTTTCTAAGGGGAAGAATGTTATACCCGTAGTTCCGTGGTATGTATGCGAGGACGCACGTGCGAATACGTGAAAGATTGGAAAGGAAGAAAGAGGTGAATTTTCCACGGAAAAGTTTCGGTTTTGTGAAGGAAAAAGGTTCGTTAATGGGAATTGATTCCCGATTTGGTTTGGACTTCTTAGATTATATTAGAATTATGGAATTTTATTTTCGGAATGGTCACGTGGGCCCACGGAGAAATTTACTGCCATGGGGCCCGCTGATTTTGAGATTTTGGCCGTTATGGATATTTTCGGAAGACGAAATATTTTGATTGAATCGGGGCGACACGTGTCACCCCACGTGGCACCTCGGGTCAAATATGTTTGTGCACAACACCTTGCTAGAGTCGTTTTCGACGAAACGCTCTACCTAGCTACGAAGGGTAAATTACGCTATGTCATTTAGTATTTTTGCGGATTTTTCCGAGAGACGAAACGTTTTGGACCAACGAGAGGCAACACTTGGCACCCTCTCGTTGGTGGACTTGAAGGCGTTAGGCCGATCGACGAGCAAGTCTTGGTTGATTTTTGTGTAGATATTTGTGAGGGTTTTAAGGAGTAGGTCTAGGGGCACTTGGGTGAATCTTGGCCTTACACTTGCTATACACTTGGCTAGATCTTGGCCATTGGTTGCCTTGGCTTGTGCTATAAATACTCTCCTTTGATGAACTTCTTCATCCTAAATATTTCCTAAGTGTTAGAATCCTCCCTCCCTTCCTTATGGTTTCGTCCTCCCTCTTCCTTCATGAGGCCTTGGCAGAGGGTACACCCCCTCCTAGTAGTGTGCTGGGTACCCCTAGCCTAGTTGCTTCAGATAATACCCCTTTGTGGTGTAGAAATACTCTCTAAATTATTGTTATAATGCCCAAATTACCTTAGCCGTATACCTTGTAGTATTCTAAGGTTATACCTATACGAAAAGCCCAGAAATACTATTATACTTCCCGTCAGTCACAAAACCGAAACCCTAGGAAAATCTCCATAGTCCGTTGGAGTATTGTGTAGAAGTTGGTTAGAACTTCTAAGGGTGGTTTAGAGCGGGTTGAGCGCCTGAGTCGAGCTAAACGATTGCCCAGGATCGACTTTATACTTGGATAATTATGGGCTTATCGAGGTAAATATCTTGTCCCTCTATTTGTAATTGGAAATTACATGTCGTTAGATTATATAGTTGAAGTATACTATATATAGAACTAAGCTTAATCGCGCAATGTCTTTTGACTTAAGCACAAGAATCGAATCGAATCTGTAATTACATAGGATCATTCTGAGACTTGTGTAGTAGTCTTTGTGGAGTAGAATTGTACCCGTCGGGTTAGATGTATAACCCCGGTTGGCTTGTAGCCCCCAGAGGAGGAGATTTACGCTGTCATGGGGGAGTCTTTGCCGAATTTTCGTAGAATGTTCTACGATAAGATCTTGATGTTAATAAGCGCTGTGGCCTTATAGGTTGAAGTACTACGTGGCGCGTTCTACTTGGGCCAAGGAGTAGCGATACTGAGGTACTGAGCGTTTGCTATTAGTCGATACTCGTCGCGAGGTATGTGAACCTCTTCCTATCTCTTCTAGCATGATATGTGAACTATGTAGTACGGTGACGCATACGCATGTACTAAATGTATTTGATTGGTGTAAAACATAAAGTGTTATAACGGCTTTATGGGAAGTTGGTTATAACGGCTTTATGTTGGTAAGAAAATACATGTGGTTTTTAAAAGGTAAATCGATTTGAACTATAAGCGCTTGTTATGTGTTAATAAAGGACTTGAAGTATTTCAAAAGAGTTTTGAATCATTTTGAAAGAAGTAATACTTGGTTTTTGAAAAACTTAAGAGTTATACTAGCTTTATGGGAAGTTAGGTATAACGCTTAAGAATGTTTCTTGATTTGGAAATCGTAATGTATCGACCAACCATCGCGTTAATAAAAGGAAATGTTTTGACTAATTAAGTATTATTAAAACCAGTAGAAACTTCCATCTGCATAGAAGCTAAGATGAGACAAAATGATATTTCCTAGATCACGGCTGCTGTAATAAGATTGTTATAAACAAGAATATCCTACTCACATATAAGACTTATGTTTCTCCGATTGTTTAAAAGAGAATTATATTCTTAAATGAATAAGGCTATGAACCACGAAACCTTTCTAAAATAAGAAACGTGAACATTTGAAATTAGGCAAACTTGGACGTTTGGAAAATAATGTTGTGACTTGATTTTACAAAGGTAAGTGTTTTAGTTTATTTAAAAGACGATCACTCTATTTTATACTACGGGTATTGTGTGACTTATGTGAGAGCAACGGATCTTTTAAAAGATTTAATGTATGAAGTACTTTAGGGGTAGATACCCGAACTTGTTAGCTTAAAAGTACCTTGTGTGTATAACTTGATTGTGTTGGTTTGTGATAGCCTTGTAATACTTTCTTGTTGATTGATAAGTAAACATGCTAGGATGCTACGTGTGTTAGTATCTTGTGATGTTGCGTAAAGGGGTTTTCCTTTGTTGTGCTTATGTTGCTTAACGATAAGCTGTTGTGTTAGTATTTTACATCACTCATCTCTTGAGATGATTCCGGGTTGTCGCCTCCGACGCGGGTAGACTCAGCGGTCGATGGACCTATGATTCGAGAATACCTCACGCAGTCCCGCGGCCTGCGCGAGCTACGAGAGTTCCGTGTTAGAGCGTCCTTTATGGGCACGCGTCCACGTGGCCACGCGATCGCGAAGTCGGGGCGACGCCGGGAGTAGCTACCGACGCGGAATACCTCATGCGGGCCGATGAGATTGGCCTACGCGGAGTCGCGGAAAGTTCGGGGCTAGACGCGCGACATTAGATATCGCGCAAGTGGCGGCTTTGATCATGTGACGGCCCGACATATCTTATGATCTGATTCATGACCTTGATGGTAATGCTGGTGTTAGTAGTCGGCTATGCCTTCGCATTTACCCCTGCGGTTTCATTATGGCAGTGGGACTCGTGTTCATGTGTTCCTTGGTGCTTTTATATCATAAATCGCGGCAGTGGCGGAAGGTATTCCACGGGCATGATTGATATTGGGGCGTGAGACCCATTGTTATATTTTAGTGATGACTTGAGGCGTGAGTCACGACTTGATATGATCGCTTGTTTATCAGGAATCGTAGTTTTGTTATCATACATGTCTCTGCTTTATATAGATCGCTATGATTTCATTTACTGATTTTCGTTTCACATACTTTGCACTGCCAGATCGACTTTCGGGGCTGCGTTCATGCCGCAGTAAAGCGTACACTACCGTTGATCCTCGCTCTTGGTCACAGTCGATTGGGAAAGCTCCGTTTCTCGGAGGCTTGTCTTAGTATAGTCCACTGTTGTTGTAGGTGCCATTCGTGGTATGACGGCCATCCGTCGTTGTTGTCATATCATTCGTAAGTGCGTAGTAATCTTTGTGTGGTTTGTAAAAAAGGATTAAACTGTTCATGTTGAAAAAGTTGTTATTTACATATATGCCGAAAGGCAAGTTTTTTTTCTCAGATTATTGTTTCATATTTCATAATATGTCTTGTATCGTTTTATGTTCCGCTGATTACTCTGATGTTGTATCACTAGGGTGCCCGGGGTAAGGCACGACCACGTCGGAATCGGGTCGTGATGATCAAAGCGCTTTATTTTTCAAAGTAAATTACTACACTTTTAGGAACTCATTTCAAAGCTTGAAACCAAGTAACTTCAAATTTTCACAATCTAGGCAACTTATGCTCATTAATCAAAATAGACAACTTTCTTAACCTTCCATAAAGCCGTTATAACCGACTTCCCATAAAGTCGTTATAACCCTTTATGGTTTTAGACCAATTCATTCCTCTTTATATCCAAGAGACTTATTGTTACACCCCGGAATTTCAGGATATGTTTATAAGAACGTACGTAAGAACTCAAAATGTTAAGATTTAAGACGAGTAAAAATTTATCGGAATTATCGAAATGTCGGAAAACGAAATATTGCGATGAATGGGAGGGCGACACGTGTCACCCCCCCCCCCTTAGTGGTCTTGGACGAAAATGGCATGGATAAGATGGTCATTTGACCATTAGAGAGATGACCAAGTCTTGCAAAGACTTAAGCTTGACATTGTTGACTAAAGTCCAAGGGCCACTTGGGCAAGATCCATGTGAAACTCATCCAAGTCATCAATATGTACTAATATAGACCATCCATTATGTTATTTATGTACACTAGTAGTGCAAGACTTTGTCATTCTCAACACTTAGAAATTTTTTGAAACCTTGTTCTTGCTCACTAGGGAGGCTCACGGCAATGGGAATTTTCCAAGAGGAAAATTTTCAATTGTTGTCCAATAATCTCCCCACTTTAAACCAAGGTACCTAAGGGTATTGTAAGTGTATCTGAATAGAAAGATCTCGGAAAAATGGTGTTTTCGTATTAGTCGCAAGACGAAAACCTAAGGAGTTCTTCAACTTTGAAGTTGGAACTTGAAGATGAGTTCTTCATAGGCTTCTAAAGGTCGCTTGGAGTGGATTGGAATGTCGAAAGGAGGAGCTAAAGTTGCTAAGGATCGACTTGTAATCTTGGATCATATTTGGGCTAAATGAGGTATAATCTTCGTCTTACTTTTGTAATTGAAGATTCCATGTTATTATAAGTTAGAAATGATCATGTGATATGTGTTATGAAGTTTGATAAGTGTTATGAAATTTTAGGAGCTCAAAACCGAAATGACATGTTTAGCCTTTTGAAATTGAAATACAATTTCGGTCGTTAATTAGAATCGTCGCATGTTTACCTACTTGAGGATTGTAGTAGTTGTAATCGATTGCGGCTTGATATCATGTTATACTAAACCACTTGGATTGAAAAGAAGTTGGAAGAGACATTGTATTGTTGTCCCAAATTGCCGAATGCACATTGTAGTTTAGACTAGTTTGATATAAATTTTGGGGCGGAATTTTACACGTCTTGTAGGCGTGTAATCCCCTAGTGTTAACTACATTGGTGAGCCTTAAATGTGGCGTGTTTGGTTATTTAATTTGGCCTTGAAAAAGGTGGCAAAGTATGTAGAAACAAAGGAAGTGCTGTTCGATTTTCCGTAGAATTTAGTGACTTTGCACTTGGAATATTCTACGTTTGAAGTAAGAAGTTAATAGACATACTATGGTCATTATAGGTTGACCTACTACGTACGGCATATTGGACTTGGCAAGTGGATGGAACCGAAGAGGTATGTGGAACTTTCTTATCTCTTGAAGCATGAATAAGTTGTAAACGTATAGTACGGTAGACGTACAAGATTTTGACAATCTAGTCCATTTGATATCCTTGGCTTATTTTAAGAATGTCCAAATTGGTTGAGTTAGGGAATTAACTCACTTGTTTAAATATTAAGGATATCTTGGTTTTCAAAAGTTAAGAGACTTTAAGTATGTTGAAAGTATTTTTGATACTTGTTTTGTTGGAAAGTTTAAGTCTCTTGGTTATAAAGAAGAATGTAAGTTTCTAAGGTATAAAGCTAGTATAACGGCTTTATGGGAAGTTGGTTATAATAGCTTTATGGAAGGTTAAAAAGAGTGATTTACTCTAAGTAATTTAAGTATGATAAATGACTTGAAATAATGTAAGGAAAATTGATTTAAAGGCATCAATTGCTTAAAGTTTTAAAAGAAAGAAGTCACTTGATTTAGAAGCCTATAATTGTATTTCTAAAAGGTATTGTGACTTGTCTTGAAAGGTAGTTATGACTTGATACTATGGTTATTAGTATCTTGGAAGTTTTGTATGAAAAAGAGTCATTTTAAAAGAGTAGAAGTACGTAGTACTTTGGGTTAAATTCCCGGATTTTTATAATGACATGTTAGTGCCTTAAGTAAACTAAAAATGAGAGTGTACATGTATAAGACTAATAAGAAGTTAGGGGATTTCTTAACTTGCTTATATATGGTATGATAAGCCGGTAGTGCTTATGTTATGTATGATAAGCCGGTAGTGCTTATGTTATGTGTGATAGCCGGTTTGTGCTAGTAGTATGTTATTCATTACGGGGTCATTCCCCGGGTTTGTGGCATTTGCATATTCCGTGGATTTGCTACCCACGATGCGAGAAATACCTCATGCGAGTCCGTAAGGGCTTATGCGGGTGAAATAGTCCCATGCGGGCGGAGACAGCCTATGCAAGGAATACCTCATGCGGGTTTACACGACCTATGCGGGTGAAATAGTCCCATGCGAGGAATACCTCGCGGTCCACACGACCTACGCGGTGAAATAGTCCCGAGTAGGATTGCTTAATGATCTTTGCGCGGGTGGTCCTGCTTTGATCGTGAGCTTCCTATTTTTATGTTGTAAGTATACTCTTATTTACTCTCATTGTTAGTAAGACACAGTGTACTGTTATTTGAGCTATCATACATGTCTCCAGTTTTATTATAGAATTATGATTTCATTCTGACGATTTCCCACATATTTGGTACATGTTGTACTGACCTCCTTCGGGGGGCTGCGTTCATGCCGCAGGTAGAGTATACAGGTTGCTGATCCTCGCTCTTAGGATCACTGTTCAGCTGTTGGGAATCTCCTTTACTTCGGAGGCTTATCCCTGGTATGGTCGGTTGTTGTATATTCAGGGGTATGGCGGGGCCTTGTCCCGTCACAGTTGTTATTCTTAGAGGTCTGTAGTCACATTGTGGATTGGGTTGTAAAGAAAAAAAAATGTACTATTCTATTTCTGGATTGTGTATATTTTTACGGAAGGTGGCCTTATCGGCTAGCCTGTTGTTGTTTACTGTCTAAGTTTTTATGTATGCTGTGTATATTCCGCTGCTATTCTCTGATGTATACCTGACAGGGGTGCCCAGGTAGGGCACCAGTCGCGGGCCCGGGGTCGGTTCGTGACACTTATACTTTTAAAACCAAGTATCACATACTTACAAATCAAGTTTCTTAACTTTCAAAATACTTCAAGTCTCTTAATCTTTAGAAATCAAGTTTCTTAACTTTAGAAATCAAGTTTCTTCTACTTTTAAATCTCAAGTAACTCATACCTTTAAAACAAGTTACTTCTCTTTAAATCATGTCATTTCTCCTCTTTTAAATCCATTAAGTAAATCACTCCTTTGACTCCCCTAAAGTCATTATAACAACCTTAGGTTTTGGAATTAAGGCACTAGCCAAAAGATTTGGAAACCACTTCCTTTTCAAGACTCTATGTACTTTAAGTAAAATACTTTCACTTTTGAGAATCCAAACTTCATTAAGGAAATGGATTATAACAACTTACAAATTATTCATCCAAAGTACAATCAAGGAAGTATATAGAACAACTTCTATATTAGGCAATCCAAGTACAATCAAGGAGTGGATCATTTAAGGAGTAGGACATACCTTCTTTACCATAAGGAATCATGCTAGAAGAGGAGATAGTTTGTCACGACCCGTTCCGGGGCCCGTGACTGGTGCCTTACCCCGGGCACCCTAGTGATACAACATCAGAGTAATCAGCGGAACATAAAGACAATTCATGAAACCAATGTAATAAGACAGTGAAATAAGACAAAGCTAACCAAAAAGTACATCGAGATATAAATAACAATTTGAGCGATTACATCCCTTTCTACCACTGCCCATAACGCATTACTGCACTTCTAAGAATGATATGACAACAACAACGGGACAGGGCCCCGTCATACCCCTGAATGCAAGCACCTACAACAACAGGGGACTATACCAAGATAAGCCTCCGGAGGAACGGAGCTTCCGAAACGCTGAACTGTGACCCTAAGAGCGAGGATCAACGACTGGTGTACCTTTACTGCGGATGAACGCAGCCCCCGGGAGGTCGACAACAGTACCAAGTATGTGAACGAAAATATCGTAAATGAAATCATAATAGTCTATAAAGCGGAGACATGTATGATAACCAAACTACGATTCACAATAAATAAGCGGTATGTCAAGTCGGGACTCACGCCACAAAGTCATCACTCAAATGTAACTATGGGTCTCACGCCACAACATCAATCGTGCGTGGAATACCTTCCTCACTGCCGGTTTATGATATAAAAGCACCAAGGAATACACATGAACACCAGGTCCCACCTGTGTCCTAATAAAATAGTACGGGGTAAGTACGAAGGCATAGCCGACTACTAACACCCATAGTACCAACAAGGTCATAAATTGTGTCATGATATCTGTCTGCATCGTCACATGATCAAAGCCGTCACTCGCCAGAAGATCAAATGTGCGCGTCTAGCCCCGAACTCTTCGCGACTCGCGATAGGCCAACCTTATAGCCCGCGTGAGGTATTCCTCGCATCGAGGGTAGCTACTCCCAAGATCGCCCCGACTCGCGATCCGCACGGGCCACAAAGACCGCATGACCACAAGCGGCCACAAACTAACCTCGAACTCCGTAGTTCCGCATGGATCCTGGACCCGCATGAGGTATTCTCGAATCATGGTCCTGCATCACCGAAGTCTACCCCGACGGAGGGCCTTAACCTCCGAGACAAGTCAAGGTGAGTGGTACAATACCACCATAACTACTGATAGTCAAACAACTTAAGCGCAGTCGAAGGGAAAACCCCTTTACACAACCATCACAAGATACTAACACACGTAGCATCCTAGCATGTTTACTTAACAAATCACCAAGAAAGTATTACAAGGCTATCACAAACCAACACAATCAAGTTATATACACAAGGTACTTTCTACTATATGATTAACAAGATCGGGTTTTATCCCCAAAGTACTTCATACATTAACTCTTTTAAAAGATCGTTACTTCACAAAACCACACAATACCCGTAGTATATGAAAATAGAGTGATTATCTTTTGAAGTAAATCAAAACACTTACCTTTGTAAAATCAAGTAACAACATTATTTTCCAAACGTCCAAGTTTGCCTAATTTCAAATGTTCACGGTTCTTATTTTAGAAAGGTTTCGTAGTTCATAGTCTTATTCATTTAAGAATATAATTCTCTTTTAAACCATCTGAGAAACATAAGCCTTATATATGAGTAGGATATTCTTGTTTATAACAATCTTATTACCGCAGCCATGATCTAGGAAATATCATTTTGTCTCATCTTAGCTTCTATGCAGATGGAAGTTTCTACTGGTTTTAATAATACTTAATCTGTCAAAACATTTGTTATACCCCGTATTTCCAGAGTATGTACGTAAGGGAATACGTACAAAAAGTCTAGCCTTAAAGTTTAGGCAAAACGTTTTTTTTGGGCACAACTCACAAAACGAATAGTTTTCCGACGAAACGTTTCCACAGCTTTCGTAGGGTAAATTCCGGCTATGCCATTTCTAATTTTTGCAGATTTTTCCGAGAGACAAAACATTTTGGACCAACGGGAGGGCGACACTTGGCACCCTCCAATTGGTGGACTTCAAATCGTCCATTTGGACGAAATGGACTAGCAATGACACGTTTTTTGTGCCTTGTGCACAAGTCAAGGAGTTGGTAGGATATTTGTGTATAGTTAATCCTCACCCTACACTTGCCTTGCACTTGTCTTAATTCGCCATTGGTTGGCCACTTGACCTATAAATACCCCCAGAGATGAAGAGTTCTTCCTACACAACTCTTTCACAGTCTTGAAAATTCCTCTCCTCTCCATTTGTAGCTCTTTCGTCCAACACCCCCTCCTCGTGAAGTTTGGCCGAGGCCTACCCCCCCTAGCCTAGCCAAAATCTACCCCCCCCCTCCATTGGTAGAAAAGTTGCCTTCTTGTATTGTTATAATACCCAAAATACCCTAGCCCAAATACCTTAGTACTTAGTAGAAGTTGTGAAGAACTTCTAAGGTTTCTCGAGCATACAACTTAGAGCAAAACCTTGCTCAGTGCGACTTTTCTAGGATATTATTGGGCTTACTGAGGTAACTAATCCTAACCCTCTTTTGAATTAGAGAATACTTCTCGTAGTAGTATTAGAATAAGTATTAAATACTTAGAAGAATATCACAGAATAGAATTGAACTGCTACTACAGTAGAAGGGTTTAAAAGAAGAATAATCAAATCAGATTTACATAGGACTGTTTTCACGATGACTTATATAGCTCACCGTAGGAAGTCTTGCCCAACATTCCATAGAATTGTGAACCTCTGTTTAGAATGACCTTGAGTAGTCTTTGATAGATGTCTGTGACTATTATAGGTCGACTCTCTCACACACATATTCAACTTGCGTGGTTTTATGAGAAGGTATGTGATTCTTCCTAAAGCATGATATTTTACAATATATATAGTGCGGTAGACGATACGTGTTAATCGAATAATAACTACGCAATGTCTTTGACTTAAGCTCGAATAATACTTACTAAGAATGCCTCACGCTTAAGCCCAATAACACTTACGGTAATGCCTCACGCTTAAGCTGAATAATAAAGATCTGGAAGCATTTCAAAAGAATACTGAATCATTTTTAACAGAAGAGAACTAATTGGTTTTTAAAACAGAAGCTTAAGAGTTATACTAGCTTTATGGGAAGTTAAGTATAACCACTTAAGATTGATAAAAGAAATAGTTTGCCTATGTGTTTATAACAGACTTATGTTGAAGTGTGAAAAGAATAATAAGATGGTTTGATAAATAGACATGATATGATGCTATGTGTGTTAGTGTCTTGTAACGTTTGTGTAAAGTATTCTTGTTGTGCTTATGTTGTTTAACGATAAGTTGTTAGGTTAGTGTAACATCACTCACCTCTTGACATATTACCGGGGTTAAGCGTCCTCGACGCGGTAGACAGCGGTGATGCAGGACCATGATTCGAGAATACCTACGCGGGTCCAAGGGACCTATGCGAGCTACGAGAGTTCCGTGTTAGTGTGCGGGTTATACCTCACGCGTCTATGTGGCCATGCGGACTACGAGTCGGACGATGCCGAGGAGTAGCTACCCTCGATGCGGGTTATGTACCACATGCGCCTATGTGAGTGGCCTATGCGGACTACGAGTCCGTGATTAGGCTTGCGTGGTGATACTACGCAATTGGCCCCGCTCGATCATTTGCACCTAAGAAAAGACACATTAGCTTTACCTATTGTTCTTGCTTATGATGTGGCACTATGTGGTCCCCGGTTGTTTCATACATACTTGCAAAACTGATTTTAAAATGATATGTTTTCATTTAAGTATTTCTGATTTCATATACTTAGTACTGTTATCGACCTCCTTCGGGGCTGCGCTCATGCCGCAGTAAGGGCAAGGTGCTAGATCCACATTCCAGATCTCTACGTTGGTGTCGTGAGCTCCATCCTTTCCGAGGCTCTACTGGGGTATGATCTCCTGTTGTAGATAGTTTTGTATCAGGTATGGCGGGCCCCGTCCCGCCATAGTTGTATAATTCCTTAGAGGTCTGTAGTCACATACAAGATCGGATGTAATCGCTAAACCATGTTTATATATATATGCCGAAAGGCGATGTTTTCTCACTTAAACTGGTCCTATTTTATAAACCGTTTCATGTCTTGCTTTATATTTCCGTGATTACTGATGTATGACTACTTGGGTGCCCCAGAAGGCACCACCACGCCCCGAATGGGTTGTGACAAAAGTGGTATCGAGCGATTAATCCTCGGAAAGTGTCTACTGCACCGTATCTAGTAGTCTTGATTATCGGTGTGTTGTGCACCACACCAATAATCGTGAGGCTATAGGATATTTAGGATTGATTTCCATTCTTCTCATTCCGAGATCGTGCTTTAGAGTCATGTTATAGGTTGGACCCTCTAACGTATTCCTTTCTCGTATGCTTATGCCTCCACGAAGGCAACCCGGCCCGTAGGCAAGGCAAATGAGGAGGCGCTAGCAGACACCCAGAGTCACGAGGGCTCAGCCTATACCGCAGACGGCGAGTTCTATGACGCCCGACCCAAAGAGACCACAAGTACCCACACCTCCCGCCCCACACCGGGCGGAGGAGTTAGGTACAAGGAGACGGCCCACTATTGGCTAAAGTCAGGCCCGACACGAGGAGAGGCCGGATGCGCAGCCTGGGCTCCAGCTCGCACCGTGGTACACCCGAGGCGTATAGTTTGAGACTACGAGATTTCTTGAGTCAGAGCCCGCCGAGTTTTACTGGTCGAGGCCGAGGATGATCCGCAGGAGTTCATCCGTCGCCTACGAAGAATCACGAGGTGATCAAGGCCTCGAGACAGTCTGTGACCTTGTTCGCATCGGCCGCGTGATACCGCAATCGATTGGTTTGATTCACGGGAGTTATCCCGGAGAGCACGCGCCTCACTATTCGGGATGAGTTCTCGAGGCTTTCTCACTCACTTCTTGCCTCCACAGATGGCGAGGCGCGTCGATAGATTTTTACCGCCGAGGCAGAGGACGACCGTCGTGAGTACAATGTCGAGTTTGATTCATTGGCTCGATATGTCCCAAAGATTGCAGCAGATATGGAGGATAGGTGCACCGCTATGTCACCGCTAGACGACTATATGGCCGAGTCATGCGGTGTTTCTCCACCGTATGGACATTACCCGCATGCAGCTCATGCTCGATGTGAGAGCGTAGATCGCCGGTTGTGCAGAAGCAGGCAGACCAGACGGTCGTTTGCGGCTATCGTGGTGGCGGCAGTTAGCCTAGATTTGCACCACGCCACCAGAGCACTCCCGCACCGCCCCGCCGCAGCCAGAGATATTCGAGGCGCACCAGGCCCCAGGACTTAGAC
This sequence comes from Przewalskia tangutica, assembly GCA_029844215.1. NCBI lineage: Eukaryota > Viridiplantae > Streptophyta > Magnoliopsida > Solanales > Solanaceae > Przewalskia > Przewalskia tangutica. The sequence goes on from CM056727.1 coordinate 77,887,919, forward strand.
GTCCGCAGCGGCAGAGGTATCGCCGATCGACCACCTCTGTGGCCGACGGTAGATCCCACTTCGAGTTGCGGTACGAGTTTGTTTGACCAGGCCGCAGGTCACTATGCGAGGAACCGTCTCACCAAGGGCGGCCGATGGTAGGGTCACCTACGTTCTTTTCACGGTCTTCTTCATCTCCTACGCCATCGCCGAGGGCGTGGTACCTACGGTCGCCAGGTCGCGCAGAGGTCGTGGCTCGGCTTCTAATGGCCCTCGTAACCGCATTTATGCTTTGTCCACCGACAGATCGGATGTTATACCGTATTTCCAGAGTATGTACGTAAGGGAATACGTCAAAGTCTTGCCTTAAAGATAAGCCTTGACGCTTTATTTTGTACACAACTCACTAAAAGAATCGCTTTCCGACTAAACGCTTCCACAACTTTCAGAGTAAATTCCGCTATGCCATTTCTTATTTTGCGGATTTTTCCGAGAGACGAAACATTTTGGACCAACGAGGGTGATACGTGTCACCTCACATTGAAGCAAGCGGGTGGCTTTGGACGATCAAGGCCCAAAGAGGCGCTGCCTTGCCGATTGGGTCCTTGTTTAGGCCTTGTTTTGTGCCATGTTTTGGAGTGTTTTGTGGAGTGTTTTGTGGAGTAGAGTTAGGGTGCACTTGGCTTGATCTTGGCCTTACACTTGCCTTGCACTTGTCTTCATCTTGGCCATTGGTTGGCCAAGGCTTGAGCTATAAATACCCCTTAGAGATGAAGAGTTATTCATCCACAAAGTTATCTTCCAAGTCTAAAAATCCTCTCCTCTCCCTTAAGCTTTCGTCCAAACACCTCTTCCTCCTCAGGTTGTATGGCCGAGAGCCTACCCCTAGCCTAGCCGAAATCTACCCTCCCTTGGTAGAAAAGTTGTCTTCTTGTATCGTTATAATGCCCAAAATACCCTAGCCCAAATACCTTAGTACTTAGTAGAAGTTGTGAAGAACTTCTAAGGTTCTTGAGCATACAACTTAGAGCAAAACCTTGCTCAGCGCGACTTTTCTAGGATATTATTGGGCTTACCGAGGTAATAATCCTAACCTCTTTTGAATTAGAGAATACTTATTGTTATAGTATAAGAATAAGTATAAATACTAAGTATATCACGTAATAGAATTGAAGTATTAATCACTTAGAAGGTTTAAAAGAAGAATAATCAAATCAGATTTACATGGGACTGCTTTTCACAATGAGACTTATATAGCTCACCTGGGGAAGTGCCCGACTTACCGTAGAATTATGAACCCTGCTTAGAATGACCTTGAGTAGTCTTTAATAGATATCCGTGACTATTATAGTCGACTCTCTGCGACATATTCAACTCAAGGTGGTTTTCATTGAGAAGGTATGTGATTCTTCCTAAAGCATGATATTTTACAATATAACTACGGCAATGTCTTTGACTTAAGCTCGAATAATACTTACTAAGAATGCCTCACGCTTAAGCTGAATAATACTTACTAAGAATGCCTCACGCTTAAGCTGAATAATAAAGAATCAAAACATTTCAAAAGACTATGAATCATATTAATGTAAGAGAACTAATTGGTTTTTAAAATGGCTTAAGAGTTATACTAGCTTTATGGGAAGTAAGTATAACCACTTAAGATTTATAAAAGAAACAAGTTTGCCTATGTGTTTATAATGCACTTGTATTGTGAAAAGAATAATAAAGATGGTTTGATAAATAGACATGATATGATGCTATGTGTTAGTATCTTGTAACGCTTGTATAGGTAGTATCCTTGTTGTGCTTATGTTGTTTAAAGGTAATTTGTTATGTTAGTATACTATCACTCACCTCTTGAGATGATACGGGTTAAGCCGCCTCCGACGCGGGGTAGACTCGGTGATGCAGGACCATGATTCGAGAATACCTCACGCGGGTCCAGTGGGCCTATGCGAGCTACGAGTTCCGTGTTAGTATGCGGGTTATGCCTCACGCGGTCCAGGTGGCCATGCGACACGAGTCGGTGACGACGCCGAGGAGCTACCCTCGACGCGGGTTATACCTCATGCGCCCACGCGAGTGGCCTACGCGACTCGAGTTCAGATTAGGCTTGCGAATGATGATATGGGCGAGTGGCCTGCTTCGATCATTCGCGGCCTAGACAAGACCTATTACGATTACCTATTGTTGCTCTTGTTTGTGATGAGCACTACGTATGCTTTCTCGTTGTTTCACACATATTTGTAAACCGGTTTTAAAAATGATATGTTTTCATTTAAGTACTTTACTGCTTCGCATACTTAGTACTGTTGCATCGACTCCTTCGGGCCGCGCTCATGCCGCAGTAAGGGCAAGCAGGTGCTAGATCCGCATCCCAGGATCTCTACGTTGGTGTCGGAGCTCCATCTCTTCCGAGGCTCTACTTTTGGTATGATCTCCTCAGTTGTAGATAGTTTTGTATGCAGGTATGGCGGGCCCCGTCCCGCCATAGTTGTATATTTCAGAGGTTCAGTAGTCATGTTGTACAGTTTGGATGTAATCGCTAAACCATGATTTTATATATATATATGCCGAAAAGGCAATGTTTTCTCACATAAATGGTCTTATTTTATAAATTGTTTCTGTCTTGTTTTATATTCCGCCGTTACTCGATGTATGACTACTGGGTGCCCCAGAGGCACGACCACGCCCCTAACGGTCGTGACAAAAGTGGTATCGAGCGATTAATCCTCGGAAAGTGTCTACGCATCGCATCTAGTAGTTCGACATTATCGGTGCTGTGCACCACACCAATAATCGAGAGGCTATAGGATATTTAGGATTGGTTTCCATTCTTCTCATTCCGAGATCGTGCTTTAGAGTCATGTTATAGTCGACCCTCTAACGTATTCCTTTCCCGTAATGATTATGCCTCCACGTAAGGCAACCCGCCCGTGGCGGCAAGGCAAATGAGGAGTCGCTAGCAGTGACACCCAGAGTCACGAGGGCTCGTGCCCGCCTATACCGAGACGGCGAGTTCTATGACGCCGCCAAATTTCAAAGCGACCACAGCACCACACCTCCCGCCCCACACCGGGCGGAGGAGTTAGGGTACAAGGAGATGACCGCCTTTGGCTAAAGTCAGGCCCGACACGAGGAGAGATCGACGCGGTTCAGCCCAGCCCACCTCCAGGCCGCACCTGGTACACCCGAGGCGTATAGTTTGAGGCTACGAGATTTCTTGAGTCAGAGCCCACGGAGTTTTATGGGTCGAGGCGGAGGATGATCCGCAGGAGTTCATCCGTCGATTCGAGGATTTTGAGAGTGATCGCGTGCCGAGACCGAGTCCGTGATCTTTGTTCACATAGGTCGCGTGGATACCGCAATCGATTGGTTTGATTCATGGAGTTATCCCGGAGAGCACGTCCCCAGCCTACTGGGATGAGTTCTCGAGGCTTTCTCACTCACTTCTTGCCTCCACAGATGGCGAGGCGCGGCCGATAGATTTTTACCGCCGAGGCAGAGGACGACCGTCGGGAGTACAATGTCGAGTTTGATTCTTTGGCTCGATATGTCCCAAAGATTGGTAGCGAGATATGAGGATAGGTGCACCGCTATGTCACCGCTAGACGACTATATGGCCGAGTCATGTGGGTTTCTCCACCGTATGGACATTACCCGCATGCAGCTCACGCCTTGATGCGCGGAGCGAGCGCAGGTCGACGAGTGGGCGACAAAGAAGCAGGCGCCAGACGAGGGTCTTCCGTGGTTATCGTGGGCGGCCTCGCAGCAGCCTAGATTCGCACCACGCCCACCAGAGCACTCGCACCGCCCTCAAGACCCGTAGTTTTCGAGGGCGCATCGGCCCCGAGCTTCGTGACGCCAGTAGCAGAGGTATCGCCGACGACCACCCCAGGTGGCCGACGCGGGATCCATTACGGAAGTGTGGTACTACTTATGGATCTTGTTACGCCAGGGCTGCCGCAGGTCACTTTGGCGGATCGTCCGACCGGGGCACAGCGTGGTGGTAGGCCCACCTTCGTGTTCAGTGGCCGCTTCATCATCTCCTACTGATTACTCGCCGAGGCGTGGTGCTCATGGGTCGCAGGTCGCAGAGGTCGTGGCTCGGTCCGCCTAGCGGTCCTCGAACCGCATATATGCTTTGTCCACCGACAGATCGTGAGGCCTCACCGATGTCGCCATGTACCTTATCGGGCCGGGTTTGATGTATACGCTTTGATAGATCCGGTTCTACTGGTCCCATATATCTCCCTCATTGCTAGTAGGATGAGGATAGAGCACGAGTCCATAGACCCTTTCGAGGTAGCTACGCCAGGGTGATTCGGGTAGCTCTACGGTATATAGAGCTTGTCATGTGACCATTTACGCCGCTGACCAGCCGACTTGATAGAGTTGAGATGATTGACTTCGACGTGATTATGGGGATGGATTGGCTAGCTTCTTGCTATGCCAATGTAGACCGCAGAGAGAGTAGTACGGTTCCAGCTTTCGGCGGAGCCTTGTTGAGTGGGAGGAGCACCAGACGCCGGTGGTAGGTTTATTTCTACCTCAAGGCTAGGAAGACGGTGCGGCGGTATATCTACCATCTAGTTCGGTGTTTGATCACGAGGTCGCGTACCAGATTTTCATCGGCCTCGTAGTCACGAAGTTCCCGACGTGTTCCTGCATGACCTCCTGCATCCTCCCGAGAGGAGATTGAGTTTTGTATTGACATATTGCGAATACTCTACTTATTTCCATTCCGCCATACGTAACGGCACCGCCGAGTTGAGAGAGTCGAAGGATCACTTAGGGATTTGCTAGAGAAGCGGTTTCATTAGGCCAGTGTTTCTCCCCGGGGCGCGATTGTTCGTGAAGAAGATGATGGGACGCCGCACGCATGTGTGTTGACATGTGCAAACAAGGTGACCATTAAGAACGTATACCCTCCCGTGATTGATGATTTGTTCGACCACTGCAGGTGCGAGATGTTTCTCCAAGATTGATCCGCGATCGTGCTATCATCAGTGCGAGTCGAGAGGTGGATGTCCCTAGGATCGCATTCCGACCGTGACGCATTATGAGTTCGTGGTCATGTCTTTGGTTGACCAATGCTCCGCAGATTCATGGATTTGATGAACCGAGTGTTCAAACCATTTTGGACACGCTTGTGATAGTGTTCATTGATGATATCTTGGTTTATTCTCGCCAGGCAGAGCACGCGAGCATTCGGCGACCGTGGCCGATTCTCCAGATCAGCCAGACGCCAAGTTTTCCAAATGTGAGTTTTGCTGACTTGATGCGTTTCGGGTATATTGTCGGGCCGATGGCATTCGAGTGGATACGCCAAGATCGAGGCAGCCAGACTTGCCTAGACCTACTACTCCGGCTGCAGGTTCGCAGCTCGGGCCTTGCAGTTATTATCGGCGGTTCGTGGAGAAGTTTGCTTTATCTTCGCACCATTGACTAGCCGACTCGTGGCGGCCAAGTTTCATGGACCGATGCCAGGAGCGTGGTTTCCAGCTGAAAGAGAGACCGACGACCGCCTCGCTCTTACTCTTCCGCAGGTCCAGATGGTTATGTCGTATTGTGATCGCCGGGCATCGGGTTGGGATGTATTGACGCAGATGGCAGGTTATAGCATACGCATCCCGACACCAAGAAACACGAGAGGAACTACCCCACCCATGATTTGAGTCGCACCGTGATTCACGCCAAGATCCGAGGCACTATTTGTATGGGGTTCACGTGGATATTTATACGCACCACAAGAGCCTCCAAGATATCTTCACCAGAGGAGCCGAACTTACGGCAGAGGCGGTGGTTAGAGTTGCTTAAGGATTACGATGTTGATATCCTGTACCACCCGGGAAGGCCAATGTCAGGCGTATGCCTAGTCGTAGGTCGATGGGAGCCTATCGATGTGCGCAAGAGAGGAGGACATGGTTCGTGATTTGCATCGCTTAGCGAGCCTTGTGTCCGCTTGATTGATTACGATAGCAGTGGGGTTAGAGTTCGTGAGGTTGCCGAGTCTTCCATCGCCGGCGAGGTGAAGAGGCAACGCCGAGGATCCACTTTGATTCGATATCGTGATACGCCTCTTCGTGAGGCAAGGGTCTCGAGGTAGCACCACGGGTGCTAAGGTTTGAGGCGCATCGTGTTCCGGATGTTTCGTGACTTGGCAGCAGGTTCTTGGGGAAGCACACGCGGCGTTACTCTATCCATCCGGTCGACCAAGATGTACCACGACCTTAGATCGGTGTATTGGTGGGATGGTGAAGAGGGACGTTGCGCAGTTCGTAGCTCGGCCCGTGTTGTCGCAGTAAAGGCAGAGCACCGAGGCCCGTGGTTTGTTACAGCGATAGAGATCCCGACCGAAGTGGAGGTAATCAACATGGACTTCATCACAGGATTACCTCGCACTCGGAGGAGACATGATTCTATATGGGTTATCGTCGACAGTCGACGAAATCAGCCCACTTTCTTCCCGTCAGACGACTTTTTCTACCGAGGATTATGCCGACTTTACATCCGAGAGATCGCCGATCGCACGGAGTCCCTACTTCGATCATATCGCATGTAGAGCCCGGGCCACGCTAACTTCGAGGTCCTTCCAGAGGGTTTAGGGACGCAGTGAGCTCGAGTAATCGCATTTCATCCACGCATGCACGGACAGCAGAGCGCACTATCCGCACTTCGAGGATACGCCGCGAGCCCGTTATTGACTTCGCATGGTAGTCGAGGATCATTTGCCTCTAGTTGAGTTCGCAGATAATAATAGCTACCACTCCAAAGATTCGATGGCGCCTTTACGAGGCCTTGTATGGGAGGAAGTGCGACGCCTATAGGTTGGTTCGATGTGGGCGAGGACAATAGTGGGACCAGACGGTACAGCAGTGGATAAGCGGAACTTATCCGAGCGCTTATCGACACTTCGAGTCGATGTGGTCGATGCAGATCATCGCCGCCAGATCCGAGTTCGCAGAGATGATTGGGTTTTCCTAGGTGTCACCCATGGCGGTGTGATGAGATTCGGAAGAAGGAAACTCACCAAGGTACATCGGGCCGCTTGATTGTCCGCAGGTAGGCAAGGTTGCCTACGAGTTGATCTGCCGTCCGATCGGAGGCAAAGGCATCCGTGTTTCACGATCTACGCCGGAGAGATGTATCGGATCCATCTAGGTACACCCGATTGACGATGTCCGTGTGACCGAGGGTTATCGTGAGAGATTCCCATAGCGATAGTCGATCGTCAGTTAGCGCTCATGACGACGGACGGGCTTCCACAAAGTCTTGTGCGAACGAGCTCGGAGGAGATGACATGGGAAGCCGAGGAGGATACGAGGCGGAAGTATCCTCACCTATTCCCCATACCTCCGTAAATTCACTTTCCTACTTGTAAATTTTCGTTATCGCTTCGCCATGTGTTGCTCGTGGTCGTGTGGCATTTACAATCGCTTAAGCTTCTTCGCTAACTGTTTGGAAGGAACATTCGACGAATGTTTCTAAGGAGGAGAATGTTATACCCGTATTTCCGCAGTATGTACGTAAGGGAATACGTGTAAAAGTCTTGCCTTAAAGATAAGCCTCGACGCTTTTATTTTGTACACAACTCACTAAAAGAATCGCTTTCCGACTAAACGCTTTAGTAGAGTAAATTCCGCTATGCCATTTCTTATTTTTATGGCGGATTTTTCCGAGAGACGAAACATTTTGGACCAACGGAGGGTGACATGTCACCTCACATTGAAGCAAGTGGGGTGGCTTTGGACGATCAAGGCCCAAAGAGGAGTGCCTTGCCGATTGGGTCCTTTGTTTAGGCCTTGTTTTGTGCCATGTTTTGTGAGTGTTTTGTGGAGTGTTTTGTGAGTAGGAGTTAGGGTGCACTTGGCTTGATCTTGGCCTTACACTTGCCTTGCACTTGTCTTCATCTTGGCCATTGGTTGGCCAAGGCTTGAGCTATAAATACCCCTTAGAGATGAAGAGTTATTCATCCACAAAGTTATCTTCCAAGTCTAAAAATCCTCTCCTCTCCCTTAAGCTTTTCGTCCAAACACCTCTTCCCTCCTCAGGTTGTATGGCCGAGAGCCTACCCCTAGCCTAGCCGAAATCTACCCTCCCTTGGTAGAAAAGTTGTCTTCTTGTATCGTTATAATGCCCAAAATACCCTAGCCCAAATACCTTAGTACTTAGTAGAAGTTGTGAAGAACTTCTAAGGTTCTTGAGCATACAACTTGTGAGCAAAACCTTGCTCAGCGACTTTTCTAGGATATTATTGGGCTTACCGAGGTAATAATCCTAACCCTCTTTGAATTAGAGAATACTTATTGTTATAGTATAAGAATAAGTATAAATACTTAGAAGTATATCACGTAATAGAATTGAAGTATTAATCACTTAGAAGGGTTTAAAAGAAGAATAATCAAATCAGATTTCACATAGGACTGCTTTCACAAGAGACTTATATAGCTCACCGTAGGGAAGTGCTGCCCGACTTACCGAGAATTATGAACCCTGCTTAGAATGACCTTGAGTAGTCTTTAATAGATATCCGTGACTATTATAGGTCGACTCTGCGACATATTCAACTCGCGGTGGTTTTCACGGTAAGGTATGTGATTCTTCCTAAAGCATGATATTTTACAATATAACTACGCAATGTCTTCGACTTAAGCTGAATAATACTTACGGAATGCCTCACGCTTAAGCTCGAATAATACTTACTAAGAATGCCTCACGCTTAAGCCCAATAATAAAGAATCAAAACATTTCAAAAGACTCACAATCATATTAATGTAAGAGAACTAATTGGTTTTAAAGCGAAGCTTAAGAGTTATACTAGCTTTATGGGAAGTAAGTATAACCACTTAAGATTTATAAAAGAAACAAGTTTGCCTATGTGTTTATAACAGACTTGTATTGTGAAAAGAATAATAAAGATGGTTTGATAAATAGACATGATATGATGCTATGTGTGTTAGTATCTTGTAACGCTTGTATAGCGAGTATCCTTGTGCTTATGTTGTTTAAAGGTAAGTCGTTATGTTAGTATACTATCACTCACCTCTTGAGATGATACCGGGTTAAGTCGCCTCCGATGCGGGTAGACTCAAAGTGTGCGGGACCATGATTCGAGAATACCTCACGCGGGTCCAGGGGCCTGGCGCGAGCTACGAGAGTTCCGTGTTAGTACGCGGGTTATGCCTCACGCGTCTGTGTGGCGCGCGACAATGAGTCCAGATTTACGCCGAGGAGTAGCACCCTCGACGCGGGTTATACCTCACGCGCCCACGTGAAGGCCTACGCGACTCGAGTTCAGATTAGGCTTGCGAACGATGATATGGGCGAGTGGCCTGCTTTCGATCATTCGCAGCCAGACAAGACCTATTACGCTACCTATTGTTGCTCTTGTTTGGATGTGGCACTACGCGGCTTTCCTTGGTTGTTTCACATATTTGTAAACCGGTTTTAAAATGATATGTTTTCATTTAAGTACTTTACTGCTTTCGCATACTTAGTACTGTAATCGACCTCCTTCGGGCCGCGCTCATGCCGCAGTAAGGGCAAGCAGTGCTAGATCCGCATCCTTAGGATCTCTACGTTGCGCCTGAGCTCCATCTCTTCCGAGGCTCTACTTTTGGTATGATCTCCTGTTGTAGATAGTTTTGTATCCAGGTATGGCGGGCCCCGTCCCGCCATAGTTGTATATTTCAGAGGTTCAGAGTCATGTTGTACAAAGGTTTGATGTAAATCGCTAAACCATGATTTTATATATATATATGCCGAAAGGCAATGTTTTCTCACATAAACTGTGTCTTATTTTATAAATTGTTTCCTGTCTTGTTTTATATTCCGCTGGTTACTCTGATGTATGACTACTTGGGTGCCTTGAAGGCACCACACGCCCCGAACGGTCGTGACACAGACGCCTCACCGATGTCGCCACGGTACTTTATCGTTCGGTTTGATGTGTATGCTTTGATAGATCCGGTTCTACTGGCCCTATATCTCCCTTGTTGCTAGTAGGATGGGATGAGCCCGAGTCCATAGACCCTTTCGAGGTAGCTACGCCATGGGTGATTCGGTAGCTCGGCGTATATAGAGCTTGTCCCGTGACCATTTACGCCGTCTGACCACAGCCGACTTGATAGAGTTGAGATGATTGACTTCGACGTGATTATGGGACGGATTGGCTTCTTGCTACGCCAATGTAGACCGCAGAGAGAGTAGTACGGTTCCAGCCTGCAGAGGTTGTTGAGCGAGGAGCACCAGATCGCCGGTGGTAGGTTTATTTCCTACCTCAGGCTGGAAGATGGTGCGAGGGTATATCTACCATCTCGCTCGTGTTTGATAATCGGCCGCGGCCGATTTTACCGCCTCGTAGTCACGAGTTCCCGACGTGTTTCCGCATGACCTCCGTATCCTCCCGAGGAGATCGAGTTTTGTATAGATGTGTTGCAGATACTCGCCTATTTCCATTCCGCCATACGTAATGGCACCGCCGAGTTGAGAGAGTCAAGGACCACCGAGGGATTTGCCGGAGAAGCGGCTTCATCGTGCCTAGTGTTTCTCCCCGGGAGCGCCAGATTGTTCGTGAAGAAGAAGGATCGACGCCGCGCACGTGTGTTGACATGTGCACCAACAAGGTGACCATTAAGAATGTATACCCCTTCCTGTGATTGATGATTTGTTCGACCTGTTGGTGCGAGATGTTTCTCCAAGATTGATCCGCGATCGCTATCATCAAGTAGTCGAGAGGCGGATGTCCCTAGATCGCATTCAGACCTGCAGACGCATTATGAGTTCGTGGTCATGTCTGGTTGACCAATGCTCGCAGATTCATGGATTTGATGAACCGAGTGTTCAAACCATTTTTGGACGCGTTTGTGATAGTGTTCATCGATGATATCTTGGTTTATTCTCGCCAGAGCAGGAGCACGCGAGCATTTGGCGATCATGGCCGGCAGCTTCTCCAGATCAGCTTGACGCCAAGTTTTCCAAATGTGAGTTTTGCTGACTTTGGCGCTTGGGCATATTGTTCGGGCCGATGGCATTCGAGTGGATACGGCCAAGATCGAGGCGCCAGACTTGGCCTAGACCTACTACTCCGGCAGAGGTTCGCAGCTCGGGCTTTGCAGATATTATCGCGCGTTCGTGGAGAAGTTTGCTTCTATCTTCGCACCATTGACTAGGCCGACTCGTGGCGCAAGTTTCGGATCGATGCTTGCGAGCGTGGTTTCCGCCGAAAGAGACCGACGACCGCCTCGCTTCTTACTTCCGCAGGTCCAGATGGTTATGTCGGTATTGTGACGCGCCGTGCATCGTTGGGATGTGTTGACGCAAAGATGGCAGGTTATAGCATACGATCCCGACACCAAGAAACACGCAGAACTACCCCACCCATGATTTGAGTCGCGTACCGTGATTCACGCTTTGAAGATCCGAGGCACTATTTGTATGGGTTCACGTGGATATTTATACGCACTCACAAGAGCTCCAGATATCTTCACGGCAGGAGCTGAACTTACGACAGAGACGGTGGTTAGAGTTGCTTAAGGATTACGATGTTGATATCCCGCACCACCGGGAAGGCCAATGTCAGGCGTACGCCTTAGTCGTAGGTCGACGGGAGCCTATCGATGTGCAGCAGAGAGGGACATGGTTCGTGATTTGCATCGATTAGCGAGCCTCGTGTCCGCTTGATTGATTCTCGATAGCGTGGGGTTGAGTTCGCGAGGTTGCCGAGTCTTCCATCTTCGGCGAGGCGAAGAGGCAACGCCGAGGATCCAGCCTTTGATTCGATATCGCGATACGCCTCTTCACGCAGGCGGGTCCTTTTGAGGTAGCACCACGGGGTGCTAAGGTTTGAGGAGATTGTGTTCCGGATGTTTCGTGACTTGGCAGAGGTTCTGGGGAAGCACACAACAAGCATTTATCCATCCGGGTCGACCAAGATGTACCACGACCTTAGATCCGTGTATTGCGGATGGCTCAGAGGGACGCTGCAGTTTGTAGCTCGCCCGTGTTGTCGCAGTGAAGGTAGAGCACCGAGTCCCGGTGGTTTGTTACACGATTTATCGAGATCCCGACTGAAGTGGGAGGTAATCAACATGGACTTCATCACGTGATTACCTCGCACTCGCAGGAGACATGATTCTATATGGGTTATCGCCGACAGTCGATTAAATCAGCCCACTTTCTTCCCGTCAGACGACCTTTCTACCGAGGATTATGCCGACTTTACATCCGAGAGATCGCCGATCGCATGGAGTCCCTACTTCGATCATATCGCATGCGGGAGCCCGCCACGCTAACTGGAGGTCCTTCCAGAGGGTTTAGGACGCAGTGAGACCGAGCATCGCATTTCATCCACGCATGCAGACGGACAGCAGAGCGCACTATCCGCACTTCGAGGATATGTCATGAGCCCGTTATTGACTTCAGTGGTAGTTGGGAGGATCATTTGCCTCTAGTTGAGTTCAGATAATAATAATAGCTACCACCCAAAGATTCGATGGCGCCTTACGAGGCCTTGTGGGAGGAAGTGCAGATCGCCTATAGTTGGTTCGATGTGGGCGAGGTGCGGCTAGTGGGACCAGATTTGGTACGGTACAGCAAAGTGGATAAGTGCGGCTTATCCGAGCCGCTATCGACACTCGTAGTCGCATGTAAGTCGACGCAGATCATCGCCGTCAGATCTTGAGTTCGAGGTTCATGATTGGGTTTTCCTAGCGTCACCCACGGCGGTGTGATGAGATTCGGAAGAAGGGGAAACTCACCCAGGTACATCGGGCCGCTTCGCATTGTCCGCAGGTAGGCAAGGTTGCTATGAGTTGGATTTGCCGTCCGATCCGGAGGCAAGGCATCCGCTTTTTCACGTGTCTATGCCGGCGAGATGTATCGGGATCCATCTAGGTACACCCGATTGACGATGTCCAGTGACCGAGGGGTTATCGTATGAGGAGATTCCCATAGCGATAGTCGATCGTCGTGTTAGGCGTCATGACCAAGCGACGCTTCCACAAAGTCTTGTGGCGAACGAGCTCGGGAGGAGATGACGGGAAGCCGGCGAGGACATGAGGCGAAGTATCCTCACCTATTCCCACACCTCCGTAATTCACTTTCCTACTTGTAAATTTTCGTTATCATTTACGCCTAAGTGTTGTTTCCGTGGCCGTGGCATTTGCAAATCGCTTTAGTTATGAAGAATCTTATCGTTAATCGTTCAGGAAGGAACATTCGACGAATGTTTCGGCGAGGGGAGAATGTTATACCGTATTTCGCAGTATGTACGTAAGGGAATACGCATAAAAAGTCTAGCCTTAAAGTTTAGGCAAAACGCTTTTTTGGGCACAACTCACAAAACGAATAGTTTTCCGACGAAACGCTTCCACAACTTTCGTAGGTAAATTCCGCTATGCCATTTCTAATTTTTGCGGATTTTTCCGAGAGACGAAACATTTTTGGACCAACGGAGGGCGACACTTGGCACCTCCAATCGTGGACTTCAAATCGCCCATTTGGACGAAATGGACTAGAATGGCACGCTTTTGTGCCAGTGCACAAGTCAAGAGTTGGTAGGATATTTGTGTATAGTTAATCCTCACCCTACACTTGCCTTGCACTTGTCTTAATCTTGTCCATTGGTTGGCCACACTGACCTATAAATACCCCCTTAGAGATGAAGAGTTCTTCATCCACAAATCTTTCCAAGTCTTGAAAAATCCTCTCCTCTCCCTTTCAGAGCTCTTTCTGGCCCAACACCCTCATGTGAAGTTTGGCCGAGGCCTACCCCTAGCCTAGCCAAAATCTACCCTCCCTTGGTAGAAAAGTTGCCTTCTTGTATTGTTATAATACCCAAAATACCCTAGCCCAAATACCTTAGTACTTAGTAGAAGTTGTGAAGAACTTCTAAGGTTTCCTTGGAGCATACAACTTAGGAGCAAAACCTTGCTCAGGCGCGACTTTTTTCTAGGATATTATTGGGCTTACCGAGGTAACTTGTCACGACCCGAAACTGGGCCCGTGACTGGTGCCTTACCCCGGGCACCCTAGTGACACAACATCAGAGTAATCAGCGGAACATAAAACAACAACATGAGATAACAGAAATATAAAACAATAATCAGGAAAACTTGCCTTTCATATATATAACCATCAACTCTTTTACAAATGAACGGCCTTAATCCTTTTTACCAACCCCGCCACAACAAGATTACACTCTAAGAATGATACGACACAATGGCGGACAGGCCCCGCCAAACCCCGAATGTAAACACTTACTACGCTGGACTATACCACCGATAAGCCTCCGAGAAACGGAGTTTCCCAAACGCTGAATCGCGACCCGAGCTAGGATCAACAATCGATGTACTCAACTCGCGCATGAACGCAGCCTGTATGAGGTCGATAACAAAAATTTGTGCATGTGAAACTAAAAATAAATATCAGAAATGAAATCATAGTAGTCTATACAAAGCAGAGACATGTATGATAACCAAACTACAGATCACCATAAATAAGCAATATGTCAAGTCGTGACTCACACCCTCAAGTCCTCACTCAATTTAACAATGGGTCTCACGCCCACAACATCACTCGTGCCCGTGGAATACCTTCCTCACTGCCGGCAGTTTATGATATACAAGCACCAAGGTATACACATGCACACCAGGTCCCACCTGTGTCCTAATAAAACTGCATGTGGCAAATGCGAAGGCATAGCCGACTACTAACACCTACGCATCACCAACAAGGTCATAAATCAGATCATAAGATCCGCTCTGCACCATTACATGATCAAAGCCGCCACTTGCCCGCAGATCTAACGCGCGCCTAGTCTCGAACTTCCCGCAGCCCGCATAGGCCAATCTCATCGCCCGCATGAGGTATTCCCGCATCGAGGGTAGCTACTCCGGCATCGCCCCGACTTTCGAGTCCGCACGGCCACGGACCGCATGCCCATAAAGGACGACACTAACCTGGAACTCTCAGAGCTCGCATAGGCCCTCGTGACCCGCATGAGGTATTCTCGAATCACGGACCTGCATCCGCTCGAGTCTACCCCGCGTCGGAGGGCTTAACCCCCTAATCATCTCAAGAGATGAATGCCACAATACTATCATAACGACCGATAGTTAATAAGCACAATCAGCGGAAACCCCTTACACAAACATCACAAGATACTAACACACGTAGCATCCTAACACGCTTACTTATCAAAGCAAAAGAAAGTATTACAAGGCTATCACAAACCAATACAATCAAGTTATTCACACAAGGTACTTTCTACTAACAAGTTCGGGTATCTATCCCCACGGTCCTTCACACAGTAAAATCTTAAAAAAGATCTGCTTTTTCACATAAGTCACACAATACCCGTAGTATAAAATAGAGTGACTGTCCTTTTAAGAAAACCAAAACTCTTACCTTTGTAAAATCAAGTAACAACATTATTTTCCAAACGTCCAAGTTTGCCTAATTTCAAATGTTCACGTTTCTTATTTTAGAAAGGTTTCGTAGTTCATAGTCTTATTCATTTAAGAATATAATTCTCTTTTAACAATCTGAGAAACATAAGCCTTATATGTGAGTAGGATATTCTTGTTTATAACAATCTTATTACAGCAGCCATGATCTAGGAAATATCATTTTGTCTCATCTTAGCTTCTATGCAGATGGAAGTTTCTACTGGTTTTAATAATACTTAATTATTCAAAACATTTCCTTTTATCAACGCTGCAGTGGTTTGTCGATACACATTCTGATTTCCGAAATCAGTAAAGCATTCTTAAG
Organism: Przewalskia tangutica; assembly: GCA_029844215.1. Classification (NCBI taxonomy): domain Eukaryota; kingdom Viridiplantae; phylum Streptophyta; class Magnoliopsida; order Solanales; family Solanaceae; genus Przewalskia; species Przewalskia tangutica. Next base: position 77,903,675 of record CM056727.1, read on the forward strand.
CCGTTATACCTAACTTCCCATAAAGCTAGTATAACTCTTAAGTTTTCAAACACCAAGTATTCTCCTTTCAAAATGATTCAAAATCTTTTGAAATACTTCAAGTTCTTTCTTATCATATAACAAGCCAGTTATAGTTCAAATCAGTTACCTTTTAAAAACCACATGTATTTTCTTACTAACATAAAGCTGTTATAACCAACTTCCCATAAAGCCGTTATAACACTTTATGTTTTAAACCACTCAAACACATTTAGCACATGTACGTCTACCGTACTACATAGTTCACACATATCATGCTAGAAGAGATAGGAAGAGGTTCACATACCGCGACGCAGTATCGACTCATAGCAAAACGCCCAAGTACTTCCAAACGTCGGCTACACCCTTAAGCCACGTAGATCGCGCCACACGTAGTACATCAACCTATAAGGCCACAAGGCGCTTATTAACATTTAGATCTCATCGAGAACATTCTACCAAAATTGCAAAGACTCTCCCCGCAACAGCAGAAACCTCCTCCTCTATCGAGGCCGGCCACTAAGCCAACCAGTGGGTTATACATCTAACCCTAACTGCACAATTCTACTCCACTGCACTACTACACAAGTTCATCAGAATACGCCCTATGTAATTACAGTTCAGTTCTTCAGGCTTAAGTCCAAGGACATTGCCACAAGCTATGTTAAGTTATATATATATATTATACTTTAAATATATATTCCTACAACATGTAATATACAATTACAAAAGTGGGAAAAGATAGTTACCTCGATAAGCCAATAATTATCCGAGTTTAATGTCGATCCTTAGCAAAGTTTTAGCTCCAACTCCGAGCGTTCCAACCCGATCTAAACCACCCTTAGAAGTTCTAACCAACTTCTACACAATACTCCAACTGACTATGGAGATTTTCCTAGTGGTTTTGCCAGGACTGACGGAAGTATAATAGTATTTTCTGGGCTTTTGTATGTGTAACTCGGGAATACTACAAGGTATTTGGGCTAAGGTATTTGGACATAATAACAATACTAGGAGAGTATTTCTATACCACAACGGGTATTATACTAAAACAACCTAGGCTAGTGGGTACCCCACGACTAGCAACTCTGGAGTGGGCACTACTCGCTAGCACCCCTAGAGGGGTGCTCTCGCCACAAGGTGAGGCCTTGGCAACTCAACACAAGGAGGAGAGGATTTTACACTTAGAAACATTTAGGAATGGATGAAGAATTCATCAAAGGGAGAGAGTATTTATAGCACAAGCCAAGGCCAACCAATGGCCAAGATCGAGCCAAGTGCTACACAAGTGTAGGCCAAGATATGCCCAAGTGCCCCTAGTCCCTACTCCTTAAAACCTCACAAAATATCTACCAAAATATCTACCACTGACATCCCCATTTCGCCCAAGATCGCCACCTTGCCCACCAATGAGAGGTGCGCGCCGCCTCTCGTTGGTCCAAAATGTTCCGCCTCTCGGAAAAATCCGCAAAAATGAGAAAAGACATAGCCGAATTTTCCTTCGCAAGTTATGTAAAACGCTTCGGCCGAAAAACGACTCTAACCGGTGTCAGGCACAAATGCCATTCTACTAAGTTACCTAGGCGGGTGACACGTGTCACCCTCCTATTGGCCCAAAATAAAACATCTTCGAAAAATATCCATAATGGCCAAAATCTCAAAACAAAGTGGCCCCACAAAATCAGAATTTCTCCCGTGGCCCCACGTGACCATTTTCGAAAATAAAATTCCATAATTCTCTAATATTCCAGAAGTCCGAATACCAAATCAGGAATCCAATTCCCATTAACGAACATTTTTCCTTCACAAAACCGAAACTTTTCCGTGGAAAAATCGCCTCTTTCTTCCTTTCCATCTTTCTGTCAGATTCTCGCACGCACGCCCTCGCATACATACCTCGGGACTACGGGTATAACATTCTTCCTCTTAGAAACATTCGTCCCGAATGTTCCTTCTAAGTCTCAAAACAAACGCGTCAAGATAGTCTTCACTACTATACTTACGAAACAATCCCGCCATACCGCCACGTAAATACCGCGCAACATACTTATATCCAAGTCTACGAGGAAAACACCTCTATATCACCACAAATACCTCTTCCCGGGTCAAAATATACTTCCTTAGTCATCGATACCACTTTTGTCACTTTGTCGCGAGCCTGCTCCGACGACCCAACAAATGGTACCGGCCGCCATGATCCCGGAGGATCTCGACACTCGAACTCTTACCACATTCTCGACACGGCCGCTTTCCAAAACTCGGGTTACTATCTCTAACGTGGTCATCATTAATCGGGAACACTGACGGATCTCCGATACTTTCCCGATCATAGCAATACGAAAGACCGGCATCGCCTCCTAAGTCGGACGAAAAGCTAACATATGTGCAACCCGCCTATTCTTCTCATGAACTAAAAAGGGCCCCAAGTAACTCGGGCTAAGTTCCTTTGTTTCAAAACTCGTCACACCCTAACCGGGTGGTACTTTCAAGACCGACCACCAACTCGAACTCTGCCGCCGCCGACATTATCCGCACGATTTCTCCGAGCCGCCGTAACTTCTTCTAGACAAGTTTCGACTATCCACATTACGGAACAAGCTCAACCAACTAATCGAACCTTGCCAACATCGAACCAATCGACCGGCAACTTACACTTCCGCCCTACAAGGCTTCAAAAGGCGACATCCGAACACCGAAATGGTAGCTTAAACACTACCTCCACAGAGACAACAATCCCCACAACTATCCCGAAATCCAAACACCGCCCGAGGCGAATGCGATTCCGAGACTTACCCGAAGTTCTTAACACATGCCCGCAAAACTTTCAGAAACAAAAACAGCCGCACTGGCTCCATCGTCGTCATTATAAGGTGAAGGTAGGCACCCTGCAACCTTACAACCTTTCGATAACCCAACACACCGAGTAAAACGGTCCCGATCAAGAACACGACGGTCGCTTCATCGCCCACCACCGGGTCGAACGCATCCACGAACTCATACGCCGTTAACTAAACTCGCCTAACACCTCGTGACTCTACCACAAGGCGGACCACCACAACTGACCCCACCACCATACCGCCGCGGTTGACCCGCAACACGGCCTCAACCCGACCCGCATCGCGAAAACACTAGCTCCCCAAGGAATAATTTCACAAATCATATTACGAAACCTAGCGGTCTTCCTAGCTCGATCGCCTTCTTTCAAATCACGCTACTCGTGGACTTATCCCACGAACATAGCTCACGTGCACTATGCACTCCTATAAGGGTCAAACATAACACTACACCTTTCTCGAGACGGCCTTACCTCTAAGGTCTGCGTATAAAGCTCTAAGGCTCACACTTTCTATCCTCCAAAATCTTACTGCTAACCCACCATGATTTCTAATCACAACTAACACATCGCTATCGTAACATAGCACTTAAGGTATACTCACCTTGAAAGTTACCGGCGACCTCGCCGCTCGCCCTCTTCGTCGCCCTTGGTTAACCCGTCGATCTCACGCTTTCTCGGCCGCGCATAAGCCCGCATACGTGCCATGCTCAAGCCTAATCAAGGATTACTCTTGCACAACCTTCTCTTAGGTAGTCATCAAGACTCGCGATACATCGGTATACTCGCAGCCAAATCCATAGCTAGTAACAAGGTTGTCTCTTGCAATCTATATTCTCGCTCCCGGCCGTGGAACCGGGGTTCACATATCACGGCCGCAGCAGGAATCGCCGCCGCCATGCTTAAACTCGCTGGGCTAGTGACGCCGCAGAAATCCCGAACGAAGCACTACCCTAGGTAATGATTTGGCATGTGCCCTCGCCACCCTCTGAACTCTACTCGCAGCCTCCTCGGCCGCTTGCCCTCCCGCCCGTTGCCCTACGCGAGGCATAACGAGCAAGTGGAAATAATTTCGCCGAGGTCCAACTTACAACACGCCTCTAAGGCACGATCTCAGAGTGAGAAGAATAGAAACCAATCCTAAATATCCTATAGCCTCCTCGATTATTGCGTGGTGCACAACACCCGATAATCAAGACTTCATCGATACGGCTCAGACACTTTCCGAGGATTAATCGCTCGATACCACTTTGTAATCGCGTCGCCGCTCGAGGCATTAACCTTCTCAGCGACCCTACAAAGTGTACCGTCGTTTGCGATCCTCGAGGCACGCCCAACGGCCCTTCTCGGGATGTGCCATACGGAGAGCCACTGTCGGCTCGTTCTCGAGTGAGAGGCTCGCCTCTTATACGCCACCGGGCGAGGTCAAGCAACAAAAGTACCGAGTATGTGAAACTAAAAATAAATCAGAATGAAATCATAGTAGTCTATACAAAGCAGAGACATGTATGATAACCAAACTACGATCACCATAAATAAGCCATGTCAAGTCGTGGACTCACACCTCAAGTCATCACCAATTTAACAACGGGTCTCACGCCCACAACATCAATCGTGTTCGTGGAATACCTTCCTCACCGCAGCTTTATGATATACAAGCACCAAGGTATACACATGAACACCGTGTCCCACGTGTCCTAATAAAACTGCATGTGGTAAGCACGGGCATAGCCGACTACTAACACCTACGCACTAACAAGGTCATAAATTGTATCATAAGATCTGCCTGCACCGTCACATGATCAAAGCCGCCACTTGCCCGCAGATCTAATGCGCTGTCTAGTCCTCGAACTTCCCGCAGCCCGCATAGGCCAATCTCATCGCCCGCATGAGGTATTCCCCGTGATCGAGGGTAGCTACTCCCGCATCGCCCCGACTTTCGAGTCCGCATGGCCACGCGACCGCATGCCCATAAAGGACGACACTAACTCGAACTCTCAGAATACAAGATAGGCCCTCAGACCCGCATGAGGTATTCTCAATCACGGTCCTGCATCACCGAGTCTACCCCGCATCGGAGGGCGCTTTAACCCTGAATCATCTCAAGAGATGAATGCCACAATACTATCATAACGATCGATAGTTAATAAGCACAATCAAGGAAACCCCTTACACAAACATCACAAGATACTAACACACGTAGCATCCTAACACGCTTACTTATCAAAGCAACAAGAAAGTATTACAAGGCTATCACAAACCAATACAATCAAGTTATTCACACAAGGTACTTTCTACTAACAAGTTCGTATCTATCCCCAAAGTACTTCACACATTAAAATCTTAAAAAAGATCTGCTTTTCACATAAGTCACACAATACCCGTAGTATAAAATAGAGTGATCATTCTTTTAAGAAAACTAAAACTCTTACCTTTGTAAAATCAAGTAACAACATTATTTTCCAAACGCCCAAGTTTGCCTAATTTCAAATGTTCACGTTTCTTATTTTAGAAAGGTTTCGTAGTTCATAGTCTTATTCATTTAAGAATATAATTCTCTTTTAAACAACTGAGAAACATAAGCCTTATATGTGAGTAGGATATTCTTGTTTATAACAATCTTATTACAAAGACCATGATCTAGAAATATCATTTTGTCTCATCTTAGCTTCTATGCAGATGGAAGTTTCTACCGGTTTTAATAATACTTAATTATTCAAAACATTTCCTTTTATCAACGCCGCAGTTGGTTTGTCGATACACATTCGATTTCAAATCAAGAAAGCATTCTTAAGCCGTTATACCTAACTTCCCATAAAGCTAGTATAACTCTTAAGTTTTCAAACACCAAGTATTACTTCCTTTCAAAATGATTCAAAATCTTTTGAAATACTTCAAGTTCTTTCTTATCATATAACAAGCCGCTTATAGTTCAAATCGCTTACCTTTTAAAACCACATGTATTTTCTTACTAACATAAAGTCGTTATAACCAACTTCCCATAAAGCCGTTATAACACTTTATGTTTTAAACCACTCAAACACATTTAGCACATGACGCTCACCGTACTACATAGTTCACACATATCATGCTAGAAGAGATAGGAAGAGGTTCACATACCGCGACGAGTATCGACTCATAGCAAAACGCCCAAGTACTTCCAAACGTCGGCTACCCCTTAAGCCACGAGATCGCGCCACACGTAGTACATCAACCTATAAGGCCACAAGGCGCTTATTAACATTTAGATCTCATCGTAGAACATTCTACCGAAAATTCAAAGACCTCCCGCAACAACAGAAACCTCCTCCTCTATCGAGGCCGGCTACCAAGCCAACCAGTGGGTTATACATCTAACCCTAACGGGTACAATTCTACTCCACTGCATTACTACACAAGTCTACTAATACACCCCATGTAATTACAGTCAGCTTCTTCAGCTTAAGTCCAAGGACATTGCCACAAGCTATGTTCGCTTATATATATATAGTATACTTTAACTATATATTCCTACAACATGTAATATCCAATTACAAAAGGACAAGATAGTTACCTCGATAAGCCCATAATTATCCGAGTTTAATGTCGATCCTTAGCAAAGTTTTAGCTCCAACTCCGAGCGCCCAACCCGCTCTAAACCACCCTTAGAAGTTCTAACCAACTTCTACACAATACTCCAACTGACTATGGAGATTTTCCTGTGGTTTCGGTTTTGGATCGACGGAAGTATAATAGTATTTTCTGGCTTTTGTATAAGTGTAACTCGGGAATACTACAAGGTATTTGGGCCAAGGTATTTGGACATAATAACAATACTAGAGAGTATTTCTATACCACAACAAGGGTATTATACGAAACAACCTAGGCAGTGGGTACCCTACGACTAGCAACTCTGTGAGTGGCACTACTCGCTAGCACCCCAGAGGGGGGTGCTCTACCACAAGGGGCGAGGCCCTTGGCCGAACTCAACACAAGTGGAGGGAGAGGATTTTACACTTAGAAACATTTAGGAACGGATGAAGAATTCATCAAAGGGAGAGAGTATTTATAGCACAAGCCAAGGCCAACCAATGGCCAAGATTGAGCCAAGTGCTTACACAAGTGTAGGGCCAAGATATGCCCAAGTGCCCCTAGTCCCTACTCCTTAAAACCCTCACAAAATATCTACCAAAATATCTACCACTGACATCCCCATTTCGTCCAAGTCGCCCACTTGCCCACCAATGAGAGGTGCTGCGCCGCCTCTCGTTGGTCCAAAATGTTCCGTCTCTCGAAAAATCCACAAAATGAGAAAAGACATAGCCGAATTTTCCCTTCGCAAGTTATGTAAAACGCTTTAAAAACGACTCTAACCGGTGTCAGGCACAAATGCCATTCTACTAAGCCACCTAGGCGGGTGACACGTGTCACCCTCCTATTGGCCCAAAATAAAACATCTTCCAAAAATATCCATAATGGCCAAAATCTCAAAACAAAGTGGGCCCCACAAAACAGAATTTCTCCGTGGGCCCCACGTGACCATTTTCAAAATAAAATTCCATAATTCTCTAATATTCCAGAAGTCCGAATACCAAACTGGGAATCCAATTCCCATTAACGAACCTTTTTCCTTCACAAAACCGGAAACTTTTCCATGGAAAAATCGCTTCTTCCTTTCCAATCTTTCTCGTCAGATTCTCGCACGCACGCCCTCGCATACATACCCCGACTACGGGTATAACATAACTAATCCTAACCCTCTTTGAATTAGAGAATACTTCATCGTAGTAGTATTAGAATAAGTATTAAATACTTAGAAGAATATCACGTAATAGAATTGAATCATACCACGTAGGGCGGTTTAAAAGAAGAATAATCAAATCAGATTTACATAGGACTGTTTTCACAAGAGACTTATATAGCTCACCGCAGGGAAGTGCTGCCCAACTTTCCATAGAATTGTGAACCCTCTGCTTAGAATGACCTTGAGTAGTCTTTGATAGATGTCCGTGACTATTATAGGTCGACTGCGCGCGACATATTCAACTTGGCGTGGTTTTCACGGTATGCATGTGATTCTTCCTAAAGCATGATATTTTACAATATATATAGTACTAGACGCATATGTATTAACGAATAATAACTACGGCAATGTCTTTGACTTAAGCTCGAATAATACTTACGAATGCTCACTACGCTTAAGCTCGAATAACACTTACTGAATGCCTCACGCTTAAGCCCGAATAATAAAGATCCGGAAGCATTTCAAAAGAATATCAATCATTTTTAATGTAAGAGAACTAATTGGTTTTAAAATGAAGCTTAAGAGTTATACTAGCTTTATGGGAAGTTAAGTATAACCACTTAAGATTGATAAAAGAAATAGTTTGCCTATGTGTTTATAATGCACTTATGTCAAGTGTGAAAAGAATAATAAGATGGTTTGATAAATAGACATACGATATGATGCTATGTGTTAGTGTCTTGTAACGCTTCAGGTAAAAGAGTATTCTTGTTGTGCTTATGTTGTTTAACGATAAGTCGCTTGTTATACCCGTAGTTGCGTGGTATGTATGTGAGGACGCACGCATTTGAGTACGGCAGTAAAATTTTGAAAAGAAAGAAAGATGTGAGTTTTCACTAAAAGTTTCCGTTATTTGTGAAGAAAAAGGTTCGTTAACGGAATTGGATTCCCGATTTGGTATTTGGACTTCATTGATTATATTAGAATTTTGAGATTTTATTTTCTGAATGGTCACGTGGGCCCACGGAGAAATTTACGCTTTGTGGGCCCGCTTGTTTTGAGATTTAGATTTTGGATATTTTCAAGACGAAATATTCGGCGAATCGGGGGCGACACGTGTCACCCCATGTGGCACCCTTTGGCCGATTTTTACCTCAGGCACAACACCCTATTGAGTCGTTGATTTAAACATTTCGTAGCTTGGGCGGAAAATTCCGCTATGTCGCTTTGTATTTTTGCAGATTTTTCCGAGCGGAACATTTTGGACCAACGAGGGCGCACTGCACCCTCTCATCAGCGGCGCGCATACGGACGATCGGGAGATAAGGTTGGGCAAGATATTTGTGTAGATATTTGCAGGGTTTTGGGAGTAGGTCTAGGTGCACTTGGCTTGATCTTGGCCTTACACTTGCCTTGCACATGGCTTGATCTTGGCCATTGGTTGGCTTTTGGTTTTGCTATAAATACCCCCTGGTCAAGACTTCATTCATCCAAAATGTTCCAAGTCTTGCTATCCTTCCTCTCCTCTTGTTTGACTCTCGTCCAAGAGCCCCCTCCTAGTAAAGGCCCTTGGCCGAGAAACCCTCCCCTTTGAGTGGCCTCAGGCCGAGAGTCCCCTCCCCTCATGGCAGCCATGGGTACCCCTAGCCTAGTTGTTTTCAGATAATACCCTCCTCGTGGCATTGAAATACTTCTCCTAGTATTGTTATAATGCCCAAAATACCTTAACCTTGTACCTTGTAGTATTCCAAAGATACCTCTATACGTAGAGTCCGTAAATACTACCTTTTGTCCTTTTAGTCTCAAACCGAAACCCTAAGGAAATCTTCAGTTGGTCAAGTATTTGAGTAGAAGTTGGTTAGAACTTCTAAGGGTTGTTTGGAGCGGATTGGAGCGCACGGAGTGGAGCTAAACCTTGCTCAGGATCGACATTATAACTTGGATAATTTTGGGCTTGTCGAGGTAATATTCTTGTCCCCTTATTGTAATTGGAGATTACATGTTGTTGGAATATATAGTGGAGGTATACTATATATAGCTTAGCATCGCGCAATGTCTTTTGACTTAAGCTCAAGAATAAAGAACCGAATCGAATCAGATTTACATAGGATCGTATTGCAGAGACTTGTGTATTATTACGAGTAGAATTGTACACGCCCGGTAGACGTGTAAACCCTCGGTTGGCTTGGTAGCCGGCCTCGATAGAGGAGATTTACGCTGCGGGTGAGGTCGCGAATTTTCGTAGAAAGATAGAAACTTGTGTTTTGGGGTTAATAGACGTTTGTGACCTTTATAGGTGAAAGTACTAAGAGTAGCGTATTCTACTCGGCGAGTGGAAAGTGGCTATGGGTTGTAGTACTTGGAGCATTTTGCTTATTGTCGATAAATCGTCGCGAGGTATGTGAACCTCTTCCTATCTCTTCCAGCATGATATGTGTGTAACTATGTAGTACGGTAGACGTACATGTGTTTAATGTATTTGATTGGTTTGAAGCATAAAGTGTTATAACGGCTTTATGGGAAGTTGGTTATAACAGCTTTATGTAGGTAAGAAAATGGTTTACTGATGTTAGAAGTTAAGAGACTTGATCTTATAAGATAAGAGACTTAACTTATTTGTTTTAATGTGGATGTTTGGTGAAACCTCATTCGTGAGTAATGAGTACTTGGTTTTAAAGGGATAATGTTTTACCGATTTCGGAATCGTAATGTATCGATGCACCATTGCAGCGTTAATAAAGGAAAATGTATTGAATAATGATGTGTTGTATTAAAACCAAGTAGAAACCTCCATCCGCATAGAAGCTAAGATAAGACAAAATGATAGTACATTTTCTAGATCATGGCTTATGTAATAATATCTTTATAAACAAGAATAAACTACTAACATATATGACATATGTTACTCAATTGTTTTAAAAGAGATTAAGACTATGAGTTATTAAACCTTTCTAAAATAAGTGACTTGAGCATTTGAAAATGAGAAGCTTGAGTAATCAAACTAGGCAAACCGAACTTAGGAAAAGAATGTTGTTACTTGATTTTGAAAAGGAATGTGGGTTGGTCATTCTAATACTACGGTATCGGGTGACTTTTATAAAAGTAATGGATCTCTTTAAAAGAACTTAACGTATGTAGTACCTTGGGGTTAAAAACCCGGACTTTGGCATAAAATGAAAGTACTTTGAGTCAGTGAAACTTGCCTATGCTTGTTGTTGTGAAACTTGCCTATGCTTGTTGTTGTGAAACTTGCCTATGCTTGTGATGATAGCCTTTGTTGTGCAAGTGTGGTATTTACGTTACCGCGTCTCGATAGAGGTCGACTTGTTGAGAACTTACTTGACGCGTCTTGGCGGTGATGGAGAATTCCACGTATGTTTCCATTTTGATTATCGTCTTGTTGTTGATGTCACATGGACATGTCTACACCGGCGAATTCCGGCACGCGGCCATGCGGTCGGGTTGATTACCCGATATATTGTTATTGTGGTTACATGGACATGTCTACACCGAGGTAGAATTCGGGGCATGTGGCGTGCGCGTGGTTGATCACCCAAGATATTATTGTTGATGTCACGGACGTGTCTACACCGAGGTAGAATTCCGGGGCATGTGGCCATGGGGCATTGGTATTATTGTTGCATCATGGACATGTCTACACCGATGCAATTCCGGCACGCGCCGTGATGCGAACATGATTGATGTTGTGGGCGTGAGACCCATAGTTATATTTGAGTGATGACTTGAGGCGTGAGTCCCCGATCGACATGATCGCTTTTATGTTGTGAATCGTAGTTTGGTTATCATACATGTCTCCCGCTTTATATAGACTAGTATGATTTCATTACGATCTTTTACGCTTTCACATACTTGGTACTGTTGATCGACCTCCTTCGGGCCGAGCGTATAAAGAGGCCAGAGCTCTACCACGGAACAGACCAACCGTGGCTCTCCATGGCACGCCCGAGAAGATGGCCGCAGGGCATGCCTCGTGGATCGCAGCAGCCCGCACCATTTGTTGGGTCGCCTGAGCTAGGCTCGCGACAAAGTGACAAAAGTGGTATCGAGCGATTAATCCTCGGAAAGTGTCTGCAGGCGTGTCTAGTAGAGTCTTGATTATCGATGTGTTGTGCACCACATCTATAATCGTGAGGCCGCAGGACATTTAGGATTGTTTTCCATTCTTCTCATTACGAGATCGTGCCTTAGAGTCGTGTTGTAAGTTGGACCCTCCGACGTATCTCGCTTTTACCGCTTATGCCTCCGCAAGGCAACCGTGAGCCCGAATGGCAAGGCAGCGGTGCCGCTAGTGAGATCTGAGAGTACGAGGGCGCATCCCGACAAGACTCGAGGTTGTGGCTTGACGGCGTTTTGGACGCCGCCACCAGCGAAGTTAGAGTCGCCGTGGGCCGATGAGACTACAGCACCGAGCCTCCACCCCACACCGCAGGCAGGAGATGGGTTACAAGATGGCCCGATTCTTGCCGCCGTGGTCGTGGCCGACATGAGGATAGCCGGACGCAGCAGCCCAGAGCACCGCCGTTCACCCCGAGATAGTTTGAGGCTACGGACTTTCTCAGTTGTAGCCCGCCAGAGTTTTATGGGTCGAGGCCTGAGGATGATCCGCAGGAGTTCATCCGCAGCTGACCGATCACGCGGTGATCAAGGCTTCAGAGACCGAGTGTGACCTTTGTTCGCGACGGCCGCGTGATACCGCAGTCGATTGGTTTGATTCATGGGAGCTTTCCCGGGGAGAGCATGCACCTCCAGCAGTATGGGATGAGTTTTCGGGGGCTTTCCTCACGCACTTCTTGCCTCCGCAGATGAGGAGGGCACGGGCCGACAGATTTTTGATGCTTAGACAGAGCGGGCGTACGGTTCGGGAGTACAATGTGAGTTCGACTCATCGTCTGGCGACGCCCCGTTGGTAGCTAGTATGGAGGATCGAGTGCACCGATATGTTACAGTGGCTCGATGATTACATGTCGAGGCATGTTCAGTGTAGCTCTTCACCGGCATGGACATTGCCCGCACGCAGCTCACGACCGGGATGCGAGGCACGAGAGGTCGACGGAATGACCAAGATCGCAGAAGAGGCCGAACAACAGTGGTCCTTTGGTGACTTTCGAGGCGGACCGCCAAAGAAGATACTAGTTTTGTACCTCCGCCAAGGCAGAGTGGTCCTCCACAACCTTGAGTATTCGGAGCAGGTCGTGGCTCCAAGGGTTGAGTTTCAGGAAGTAAGGGGTTGGCGCGTCACCCCTACCTCTGGTGGTGTGGTAGACCGCATTTCGGGAGTGTCGTGGTGCCAGGAGCTTGTTATTTTGGCGGCAGCAGGCCATTTTGCGAGGAACTGTCCACCAAGGGTAGCACGGAGGTTACGACTCACCACCGGATCGAGCTGGTTCATCGCCTTCTAGCATATACCGCAGGCGTGCCTATGATTAGAGTGAGCGGTAGCTTGTGTATATCCTTAACCTCTAGAGTTTTGGTATGCTTGTTATGATGGTCTCATTATTATGTGCTATGTACGAATAGCGTTGTGTTAATTGTGAGTTAGAAAACATGCTGAGTTGGGAGGATACGATGGGGGCATGGTAAGTGTGAACCTTAGACTATGTCACGACCGAGACCTTAGGTGGTAAGGTCGTCTTGAGTTAAAGATTTATTTTTGACCCTTATCGAGTAGTAGTATACGTGGGATTTATTTGTGTGATAAGTCCGTGGGTAGTGTGAGATGGAAGTGGTAGCTTTCATGATGTGAATTAGTAAGATTGTTCGGATCGGGAACAAGAGTTTGCGCGTTGGGGTCGGGTTGAGGACCATTTGCGGGTCAACCAGAACCCGGTTTGGGGTGGGGTCGCTCGGGTGGTCCCGCCAGGTGGTAGGTCACGAGGATGCTAGGCCCAAGTTTGTGTGACCATCGTATGAGTTCGTGGACGCGTTCGACCGAGCGGTTCGTAAGGCCGGAATGGCCTTAAGGAAGTTTGAGGTTAGTAAGATGACCAAGTTTGGAGGTTGTGACTCCAGAGATTTTCGGGAACGGAAGTAATGACTGAAGTATGGTACGTACTGGGAGAGTTCAAGTGTTCGAGAAGGGCACGACGAGTAAGGAAAGAAGAGGACGTGTGTTATCTCGTGGCCAAGCTGTGGCGTTGGCAACTTGTTAGAGGAACTTCATCGATATCCGTCTTGAGAAGGAACATTCGGGACGAATGTTTCTAAGGAGGGGAGAATGTTATACCCCGTAGTTGCGTGGTATGTATGTGAGGACGCACGTGCGAGAGTACGAGAAAATTTTGAAAAGAAAGAAAGATGTGAGTTTTCGACGGAAAAGTTTCCGGTTATTTGTGAAGAAAAAGGTTCGTTAATGGGAATTGGATTCCCAGATTTGGTATTTGGACTTCATAGATTATATTAGAATTTTGAGATTTTATTTTCGGAAATGGTCACGTGGGGCCCACGGGAGAAATTTACGGTTTTGTGGGGCCCGCTTTGTTTTTGAGATTTCCGGTATTTTGGATATTTTCGGAAGACGAAATATTCTGGGCGAATCGGGGGGCGACACGTGTCACCCCATGTGGCACCCTTTGGCCGATTTTTACCTTTGTGCACAACACTGTGTCGAGTCGTTTTCGACGAAACGTTTGCGCGTGGCTGCGAAGGAAAATTCGGCTATGTCGCTTTGTATTTTTGCAGATTTTTCCGAGCGACGGAACATTTTGGACCAACGAGAGGCGCACTGCACCCTCTCATTGGTGGGCAAGGTGCGCATACGGGACGATTGGGAGATAAGGTTGGGCAAGATATTTGTGTAGATATTTGTGAGGGTTTTAAGGAGTAGGGTCTAGGGTGCACTTGGCTTGATCTTGGCCTTACACTTGCCTTGCACATGGCTTGATCTTGGCCATTGGTTGGCTTTTGGTTTTGCTATAAATACCCCCCTTGGCTTGAAGACTTCATTCATCCAAAAATGTTCCAAGTCTTGCTATCCTTCCCCTCTCCTCTTGTTTGACTCTCGTCCAAGAGCCCCCCCTCCCTAGTAAAGGCCCTTGGCCGAGAAACCCCTCCCCCTTTGAGTGGCCTTTGTGGCCGAGAGTCCCCCCTCCCCCCTTTGTGGTGCTAGCCGTGGGGTACCCCCCCCCCCTAGCCTAGTTGTTTTCGTATAATACCCCTCCCTTGTGGCATTGAAATACTTCTCCTAGTATTGTTATAATGCCCAAAATACCTTAACCTTGTACCTTGTAGTATTCCAAAGATACCTCTATACGTAGAGTCCGTAAATACTACCTTTTGTCCTTTTAGTCTCAAACCGAAACCCTAAGGAAATCTTCATAGTTGGTTGAAGTATTTGAGTAGAAGTTGGTTAGAACTTCTAAGGGTTGTTTGGAGCGGATTGAGCGCACTGAGGAGCTAAACCTTGCTCAGGATCGACATTATAACTTGGATAATTTTGGGCTTGTCGAGGTAATATTCTTGTCCCCTTATTGTAATTGGAGATTACATGTTGTTGGAATATATAGTGGAGGTATACTATATATAGCTTAGTACTGCGGCAATGTCTTTTGACTTAAGCCTGAAGAATAAAGAACTGAACTGAACTGTATTTACATAGGACTGTATTGCAGTAGACTTGTGTATTATTACTGAGTAGAATTGTACACGCCCGGTAGACGTGTAAACCCTCGGTTGGCTTGTAGTGGCCTCGATAGAGAGGAGATTTCTGTTGTGCGGGAGGTGTCTTAGAATTTTCTCGTAGAAAGATAGAAAATTTTGTTTTGTGGTTATTAGACGTTTTGAGCTTTATAGGTGTAAGTACTTAGAGTTGGTTATTCTACTCGAGAGTGGAAAGGGCTAGCAAGGTTGTAGTACTTGGAGCATTTTGCTTATTGTCGATAAATCGTCGCGAGGTATGTGAACCTCTTCCTATCTCTTCCAAAGCATGATATGTGTAACTATGTAGTACGGTGACGCATACGTGTTTAATGTATTTGATTGGTTTGAAGCATAAAGTGTTATAACGGCTTTATGGGAAGTTGGTTATAACAGCTTTATGTAGGTAAGAAAATGGTTTACTGATGTTAGAAGTTAAGAGACTTGATCTTATAAGATAAAAGACTTAACTTATTTGTTTTAATGTGGATGTTTGTGTGAAACCTCATTCGTGAGTAATGAGTACTTGGTTTTTAAAGGGATAATGTTTTACTGATTTCGGAATCGTAATGTATCGACAGACCATTGCAGCGTTAATAAAGGAAAATGTATTGAATAATGATGTGTTGTATTAAAACCAGTAGAAACCTCCATCTGCATAGAAGCTAAGATAAGACAAAATGATATTACATTTTCTAGATCATGGCTGCTGTAATAAGATCGTTATAAACAAGAATAAACTACTCACATATATGACATATGTTACTCAATCGTTTTAAAAGAGATTAAGACTATGAGTTATTAAACCTTTCTAAAATAAGTGACTTGAGCATTTGAAAATGAGAAGCTTGAGTAATTGAAACTAGGCAAACTGGAACTTAGGAAAAGAATGTTGTTACTTGATTTTGAAAAGGAATGTGGGTTGGTCATTCTAATACTACGGGTATCGGGTGACTTTTATAAAAGTAATGGATCTCTTTTAAAAAGAACTTAACGTATGTAGTACCTTGGGGTTAAAAACCCGGACTTTGGCATAAAATGAAAGTACTTTGAGTTGTGTGAAACTTGCCTATGCTTGTTGTTGTGAAACTTGCCTATGCTTGTTGTTGTGAAACTTGCCTATGCTTGTGATGATAGCCTTTGTTGTGCAAGTGTGGTATTTACGTATTCTGCGCGTATCTCGATAGAGGGCCGGTCGACTTGTTGAGAACTTACTTGGACGTGCTGGCAGTGATGGAGAATTCCACGGGTATGTTTCCATTTTGATTACTGTCTTGTTGTTGATGTCACATGGACATGTCTACACCGATGCAGTATTCCGGGGGCATGCGGCCATGCGGTCGGGTTGATTACCCGATATATTGTTATTGTGGTTACATGGACATGTCTACACCGAGGTAGAATTCCGGGGGCATGTGGCGTGCGCGCAGGTTGATCACCCAAGATATTATTGTTGATGTCACATGGACGTGTCTACACCGAGGTAGAATTCGGCACGTGGCCGTGGGGCATTGGTATTATTGTTGCATCATGGACATGTCTACACCGATGCAATTCCGGGGCATGCGCCATGACGAACATGATTGATGTTGTGGGCGTGAGACCCATAGTTATATTGAGTGATGACTTGAGGCGTGAGTCCTCGATCGACATGATCGCTTTATGTTGTGAATCGTAGTTTGGTTATCATACATGTCTCTCGCTTTATATAGACTAGTATGATTTCATTCTGATCTTTTTACGATTTCACATACTTGGTACTGTTAGATCGACTCCTTCGGGGCCGCTCATGCCGCAGTGAGGTACATCGGCCGTGGATCCTCGCTCTTAGGATCTCGGTTCAGCGTTGGGAAGCTCCGCTTTCTCGAGGCTTATCTTTTGGTATGTGTTCCCCGAGTTGTAGGTTCTTGTACATTCTGTGGGTATGGCGGCCCCGTCCGTCATAGTTGTTGTAAATCTTAGAGGTCTGTAGTACGGTTGTGGGCAGGGTTGTAAAAAGGATTAAACTGTTCGTTTTGAAAGAGTTGTATTTATTTATGTTATTGGAAGGTAACCGTTGGGTTGGCCTGTTTTATGTTCATATATCTTGTTTCTTGTTTAAAGTTTTATTTTCCGCTGGTTTTCTCTGATGATTGTATCACTAGGGTGCCCGGGATAAGGCACCAGTAACGGGCCCCGGAGCGGGTCGTTACACTGTTAGGTTAGTGTAACATCACTCACCTCTTGACATATTACCGGGGGTTAAGCTGCCCTCCGATGCGGGGTAGACTCAGGCGGTCTGGGACCATGATTCGAGAATACCTCATGCGGGTCCAAGGGACCTATGCGGAGCTACGAGAGTTCCAGGTTAGTGTGCGGGGTTATACCTCACGCGTGCATGTGGCCGTGCGGACTACGAGTCGGGGCGATGCCGAGGAGTAGCTACCCTCGATGCGGGGTTATGTACCCTACGCGCCTATGTGAGTGGCCTATGCGGACTACGAGTCGAGGATTAGGCTTGCGTGGTGATACTACGGGCAATTGGCCTCGCTCGATCATTTGCACCTAAGAAAAGACACATGGGCTTTACCTATTGTTGCTCTTGTTTATGATGTGGCACTATGCGCGTCCTCGGTTGTTTCATACATACTTGCAAAACTGATTTTAAAATGATATGTTTTCATTTAAGTATTTTACGCTTTCATATACTTAGTACTGTCAGATCGACCTCCTTGGGCTGCGCTCATGCCGCAGTAAGGGCAAGCAGTGCTAGATCCACATTCCTAGGATCTCTACGTTGGTGTCGTGAGCTCCATCCTTTCCGGAGGCTCTACTTTTGGGTATGATCTCCCCAGTTGTAGATAGTTTTGTATGATCGAGGTATGGCCCTGTCCCGCCATAGTTGTATAATTCCTTAGAGGTTTGTAGTCCTGTTGTACAGTATCGGATGTAACTGCTAAACCATGTTTATATATATATGCCGAAAGGCGATGTTTTCTCACTTAAACTGTGTCCTATTTTATAAATTGTTTCATGTCTTGCTTTATATTTCCGCTGATTACTCTGATGTATGACTACTTGGGTGCCCCGGTAAGGCACCAGTCACGGGCCCCGGAATGGGTTGTGACAACATTTCCTTTTATTAACGCTGCAGTGGTTTGTCGATACACATTCTGATTTCCGAAATCAGTAAAACATTCTTAAGTCGTTATACCTAACTTCCCATAAAGCTAGTATAACTCTTAAGTTTTCAAAAACCAAGTATTACTTCTTCTTTCAAAATGATTCAAAAATCTTTTGAAATACTTCAAGTTCTTTATTATCACATAACCACCGATTATAGTTCAAATCAGTTACCTTTTAAAAACCACAAGTATTTTCTTACCTACATAAAGCTGTTATAACCAACTTCCCACAAAGCCGTTATAACACTTTATGTTTTAGACCAATCAAATACATTTAACACATGTACGTCTATCGTACTACGTAGTTACACACATATCATGCTAGAAGAGATAGGAAGAGGTTCACGTACCTCGCGACGAGTTATCGACTAATAGCAAAACGCTCCAAGTACTTCCAACCGTCGGCTACTCCTTAAGCCAAGTAGATCGCGCCACACGTAGTACTTCAACCTATAAGGCCACAAGGCGCTTATTAACATTTAGATCTCTTCGTAGAATATTCTACAGAAAATTCGGCAAGACTCCTCCCAACACACAGCGTAAATCTCCTCTCTCTATCGGGCCGGCTACCAAGCCAACGAGGGGGTTATACGCCTAATCGGGACGTGCACAATTCTACCTCACGTAAAAGCTACACAAGTCTATCAGAATACCCTATGTAATTACGATTCAAAGACTCTTCTTTCGAAAAGGTTTCTTATTATTCAGGCTTAAGTCCAAAGACATTGCCGATAACAACGTTCAGTTCTATATATAGTATACTTCAACTATATAGTCTAACAATCATGTAATTTCCAATTACAATAGAGGGACAAGATATTTACCTCGATAAGCCCATAATTATCCAAGTATAAAGTCGATCCTGGGCAACGTTTAGCTCCAACTCCGTGCGCTCCAACCCGCTCTAAACCACCCTTAGAAGTTCTAGCCAACTTCTACATACTACTCCAACTAACTATGGAGATTTTCCTTAGGGTTTCGGTTTTGTGACTGACGGGAAGTATAATAGTATAACTGGGCTTTTTGTATAGGTATAACCTTAGAATACTACAAGGTATACGGCTAAGGTAATTTGGGCATTATAACAATACTTTTGAGAGTATTTCTACCAAGAGGGGGGTATTTATACGAGACAACACCACAAGGGGGTGTATACCTCGGCCTACCCTACTAGTGGGTACTCGGCCAAGGGGAAGGGCTCTCGCCAAAGGGCCTTCTCAAAGGGGAGGGGTGTTTGGACGAAACACTACAAGGAGAGGGGAAGGCTTTCAAGACTTAGAAACTTTGTGGAATGGATGAAGAAGTCATCAAAGAGGGGGGTATTTATAGGTCAAGACATGGCCAACCAATGGCCAAGATCATGCCAAGTGCAAGGCAAGTGTAGGGCCAAGATCATGCCAAGTGCACCTTATCCATCTACCACCAAAATCCTACCTACTACTTGACAAAAGCCAACCCATTTCGTCCACCCTTGACCGCCCAAGTCCTTCCAATGAGAGGGTGACAAGTGTCGCCCTCTTGTTGGTCCAAAATGTTTCGTCTCTCGGAAAAATCCGCAAAAATTAAAAATGACATAGCCGAAATTTTCCCTACGAAAGCTGTGGAAACGTTTCGTCGAAAAACGACTCTAACCGGGTGTTGTGCACAAAAATAATTCGGCCAAGCCTTATTTAAAAAGTTCAAATTTTTCTATGTACGTCCTTACGTACATACTCTGGAAATACGGGGTATAACATAGTTCACATACCTTTTCGGCTTAATCCACAAGCTAAGTCGAATACGCCGCACGTAGAATTGTCAACCTATAAAGGCAACAACACGACTATCAACTTCTAGTTTCTAACGTAGAATAATACTAAGTATACAGTCTCTTATTCTACGGAAAATCGGGCAGCACCTCCTTTGTTTCTACATACTTTTCCACCTTTTTCAAGGCCCGATAATCAATAACCAACATGCCACATTTAAGGCTCAATACATCAACCAACAAAGGGGATTACACGCCTTACAATACGTGTAAAATTCTGCCCCACAATTCATACGAAGTAGTTTAATACTCAAAAGCCATTCTCGGCTAACAATATAACCAATCCTAAGTCTTTTCCAATTCTTTTTCAATACAAGTTCTTAGGTCTAACATGTTATATAGTCATAAACAACTTTAACAACTACAATTCCTTCTTTATATAACATGTGACGACTTAAACTAATAATCAAATCGAATTGTAATCTCAAAGGCTAAACATGCTAGTTTTCGGATTAGGGTTCCAATAGCCAATACACTTATCAAACTTCATACTATAAACTTCATGCTTGCTAATATCCGTAGCTACAACAATAAGTAGTCTTAATTACTAAAACGACAAGAATTGTTACCTTTATAAGCCCTAATAATTTCCAAGATTCAAAGTCGCTCCTTAGCAATTCTTAGCTCCTTTCCTTTACGCTCCAATCCGCTATTTGAAGCCTTTAGAAGTTCACAACCAACTTCTCTTCCATTTCCAATCCAAACTTGTGAAAACGACTTAGGTTTTCGCCTTGCGACTAACGTGAAAACTTCATTTTTCCGAAATATTTCTATTGAGATATCCTTACAATACCCTTAGGGACCTTGGGTTAAAGTCTTGTGAATAATGGATCAAAACTACAAAAATTTTGTGTGAGAAAGATGTCAAAGCCGAGAGCTATTCTTTCAAGAACAAGGTTCTCTAATTTTTTCTAAGTGTGGAAGACCTTGTCTTGCTACTAGTGTGTATATATAACACAATAGAGGGTCAAGATATCAACATATGTATGGCTAGGATGAATAACACTTGGATAACTAGCCAAGTGGACAAGTTGACAAGTCAACAATCTCAAGCTTTGAAGACTTGTTCATGTACCATGGTCAATGACCATTTTACCCTTGCATAATTTCGTCCAAGACCATGTGGGGGGGTGCCATGTGTCGCCCTCCCATTCGTCCATAAAATTTCGTAACCCTCGTGTGCCCCACAAAACGTAAAATTCCTCGGGTGGGCCCCACATGACCAAATACGTAAAAATAAATCTCCATAATGTTAATAAGTTCCATACAATTCAAATAATGCATTTTGAGAATCCAATTCTCATCAACGAACGTTTTTCCTTTCCGACGTTCGGAAGATTTTCCGTTGGAAAAACAATTCTTTCTTTCGTACCAATTTTCAAGTCTTGATTCCTTACGTACATTCTCTTACACATGTCCTGGACTTACGGGGTATAACAATACAAGTTGTCACGACCCGAACCAGGGCCCGTGACTGGTGCCTTACCCCGGGCACCCTAGTGATACAACATCAGAGAAAAACCAGCGGAAATAAAAACTTAAACATACAATTAGATATGGATCAAGATAAAAGAAAATAGGCCAAAAAAAACGGTTGCCTTTCTGCAAATATATATATATCGACATTTGAACAGCATAATCCTTACAACCCCGCCACAACAAAGACATGCACTTAAGATTTTTACAACAACTATGACGGACAGGGCCCCGCCATACCGGAATGTACAAGAACCCTGCACTGTGTGGTAACATACCAAAAGATAAGCCTCCAAGGAACGGAGCTTCCCAATACGCTGAAATGTGATCCTATAAGCGGATCGACACTGATGTACCTCTACTGCGCATGAACGCAGCCGAAGGAGGTCGATAACAGTACCAAGTATGTGAATCAAAATCGTAAATGAAATCATAATAGTCTATATAAAGCAGGAGACATGTATGATAACCAAACTACAGTACACACATATAAACAGTTATATCAAGTCAGGGACTCACGCCCTCCAAGTCATTACTCAAATATAACTATGGGTCTCACGCCCACAACATCAATCATGCCCGTGGAATACCTTCTTCACTGCCGGCAGTCTATGATATGATAACACCAAGAAGTACACCTGAACATCATGTCCCACCTGTGTCATAAAAAGACCGTACGGGAAATAATCATAACATGAAGCTGACACGTGGCAAGTGCGATAACC
The DNA here is from genome assembly GCA_029844215.1 of Przewalskia tangutica. NCBI lineage: Eukaryota > Viridiplantae > Streptophyta > Magnoliopsida > Solanales > Solanaceae > Przewalskia > Przewalskia tangutica. The sequence goes on from CM056727.1 coordinate 77,926,074, forward strand.
TCCACCAGATCCTCTCAGCGCCACGTAGCTGGCGGGGGCAAGTAACCAGGCTAGGAACCAGATCACAACCGTAAGTCACGAAGCTTCATCCAAACACTGACTCGCGAAGCTGACACGTGGCAAGTGCAATAGCCTCTACCAGATCCTCCCAGCGCCACGCAGATGACGGGGGCAAGTAGCCAGGCTAAGCACCAGATCACAACCGTAAGTCACGATACTTCGCCGCGAAGCTGACACGTGGCAAGTGCGATAACCTATACCAGATCCACCTGCGTCACGTAGATGACGGGGGCAAGTAAACAGGCTATGCACCCGATCACAGACGTAAGTCACGATACTTCGCCATAAATAACCATAATGGTCACATGCCCACAGAATCCATCATCGGTGTAGACATGCCCATGTAACAATAATAATGGAAGCATACCCGTGGAATCTTCCACCGCCAGACGTCCAAGTAAGTTATCAACAAGTCAACCGGTCCTCCATTGAGAGACGCGGTAGTATAGAAACACAATTCTTGCACAACAAAGGTTATCACAACAAACATAGGCAAGTTACACAACAACAAACATAGGCAAGTTATACACAACTCAAGGTACTTTCATTTTATGCCAAAGTCCGGGTTTTAACCCTAAAGTACTACGTACGTTAAATTCCTTTTAAAGATCCATTTCTTTTACAAAGGTCACCCGATACCCGTAGTATAAAAATAAAGTGACTAACATTGTTAAGTAAACCAAAACACTTCCCTTTGTAAAATCAAGTAACAACATTATTTTCCAAACGTTCATGTTTGCCTAATTTCAAATGCTCAAGTTTCTCATTTTCGAAAAGGTTTCGTAGTTCATAGTTTTAATCCTTTAAAACAATTTGAGAAACATATGCCTTATGTGTGAGTAGGTTATTATTGTTCATAACAATCTTATTAAAGCAGCCATGATCTAGAAAATGTAATATCATTTTGTCTCATCTTAGCTTCTATGCAGATGGAGGTTTCTACTGGTTTTAATAATACTTCATTATTCAATACATTTCCCTTTATTAGCGCTGCAGTAGTTTGTTCGATATTTATTCTGATTTCCGAAATCAGTAAAACATTATTCCTTTTAAAAACCAAGTACTCATTACTCACGAATGAGGTATCACACTTTTTAACAAACTTCATGTTAATTTAATTAAGTCAAGTCTCTTATCTTATAAAAATCAAATAACCATTCTTTTTATCTTTCTTAAGTCGTTATACTTAACTTCCCATAAAACTAGTATAACTCTTAAAACCAAGCATTATTCTTCTTTCGAAAAGGTTTCTTATCTCTTTTGAAATACTTCAAGATTCTTTATTATTCAGGCTTAAGTCAAAGACATTGCCAATAACTACGTTCAGTTAACGCACGTACGTCTACCGTACTATATATATATATATACTTCAAGATTCTTTTTATTCAGGCTTAAGTCAAAGACATTGCCGATAACTACGTTCAGTTAACGCACATACGTCTACCGTACTATATATATATATATATACTTTTAAAATATCATGCTCAAGAGTATAGGAAGAATCACATACATCGCGACGATTATCGACTATTAGCAAATAGCTCCACAGTATTGTAATCCGGCTAGCCCTTTCCACCCTTCGAGTAGAATACGCTACTTGCAGTACTTCAACCTATAATGGTCATACAAGTCTATCAATGTCTAGACTATTCTGCGGAAAATTGGGCAAAGACTTCCCTACCCACAATCTTCACAAGTTCATCAGAAATACAATCTATGTAAGTACAGTTCAATTTCCTTCTTATATACCTTCCTTGTATATAACCTATACTCAATTCTTATACTTCAACAATATGTAAACTCTTATTACAATAGAAGGTCAAGAGTATTTACCTCGATAAGCCCAAAATTATCCAAGTTTATATGTCGATCCTGGGCGACGTTTAGCTCCTACTCTGGGCGCTCCAACCCGCTCCAAACAACCCTTAGAAGTTCCCAAACAACTTCTACTTAGCACTTCAACCAACTATGAAGATTTCCTTAGGGTTTCGTTTTGAGACATAAGGTAGTATTTCCGGGCTCTACGTATAGAGGGTACTACAAAGGTTTTGGGCTAGAGTATTTTGGCATAATAACAATACTTGGAGAAGTATTTCTATACCACAAAAGGGAGGGGTGTATTTTACGAGAACAACTCAAGGTAGGGGTATACCTCTACCACACCACTGTGAGTGGGGAAACTCTCGGCCAAGGGGGCCTCACGAAAGGGGGAGGGGGGTGTTCTTGGATGAGAACACTACACTTAAGAGGGGGAGAAGGCTTTCAAGACTTAGAAACAATTTTTGGATGAAGAAGTCTTCAACAAGGGAGGGGTATTTATAGGCCAACCAATGGCCAAGATGAAGCCAAGTGCAAGGCAAGTGTAAGGCCAAGATCAAGCCAAGTGCACCCTAACCCTACTCCACAATTCCCTCACAAACATTGACCCTTGATTTAGGCACAAAACATGGCACAAAATCTTGCCAAGAACAAGCCAAAAACGCCCCACTTTCGGCCAAGCAAACCGCCAACTTGAGGGTGACAAGTGTCGCCCTCTCGTTGGTCCAAAATATTCCGTCTCTCGGAAAAATCCGCAAAAATAATAAATGACATAGCCGGAATTTTCCCTACGCAAAGTTCGGAAAACGTTTCGTCGGAAAACGACTCTTTTCGGGGGTTGTGCACAAATTTCGAACCTTGCCTACCTTAAGGCTTAAACTTTCGTACGTACGTCTTCACGTGCATACTCTGGAAAATACGGGGTATAACACAAGTCTTGCAAGACTTTAGCACACAAAATATCTTCATCCTTGAACTCTCTTCTCTCTCCCTTAACCTTCAAGTTTCGAAATCCCTTAGGCTAAGAAGACAAGATCAACTTATTTTCCAAGATTAAGCTCCCTAACCAAGTTCTAAGCCAAGTTAACTCTCCATAATAGTGGGACATGGTGTTGGCCGAATATGTCCAAGAAATCCTAAGCTTGGAGATGAATTTTTTGGAAGTAAAACAAGAAGGGAATATGGTTACAAGTTTGTAGAGGTTAAATGTGTGTGATTGGAACTTGAAGAAGTGGAGCTAAGACAAAATGTGGGCCAAAAGTTAGTGGACTATTTTGGGCAATATTTAAGGTAAGATTCTTCTTCCTCTTGAAGTAATTGGCTATTACATGTTGTTATAGTTAATAGATGAGTTTGTGATTAAGAAGAATAGAGAATAAAAAGTGCATGTGACATTTGGCATGTTAGCCGATTTAATGGACAATTTTGGTGTTGTCGGATTCGTTGGTTATTGTTGTTGTTGTCGTCACTACTTGCTTGTTAAAATAAAGGAAATCTTGTTATTACAAGTGGATGTGTTTTATATATAAGTGTTGGAATATAAATTGGATTATAAGAAGTTATGGAAATGGCTTTGGTTGTAGTAGTTGGCCGAAAAACTGCATGAAACTGTGAGACGTTGTTGTGCTGTTTTAGGGATTGTTTTGTGGCGTTGGAATGCTGGAAATTTAGCCATCAATATGCATGTTTAAATGTAGTAATTGTTAATGAAAGTCCTAAGGGAATAAGGGTGTGGAAAAGTATTGAAAGGCCTCATATTTTACCCTCGTTGTTGTTGGATTGTGGACTATTGTTATGGACTGTTTTATGTGATTAAGAGGCTGTTTTTACGTGAGAAATAGGTGTGTGAATCACCTTGGTTAACTGTTGGTTATGCCCTTAATTGGTGTCTTGGTTATTGATGAAATTGACCTTATTGAAAGGTGGAAAAGTACGTATAAATAGGGTTAGTGCTACCCAAATTTTTATAAGAAAAGAGAGCCATTACTTGGTATATGTCTTACACTGGTATCATGGAGTTGATAGGCATGTTGTCGTCATTATAGGTTGAAGTACCTATTTGAGACGTATTCTACTTGTCGTGTTGGTTAGTCGTCAATAAGGTATGTGAACCTCTTCCTTATTTCTTTTGGCATGTTCTACGTGTGAACCATAACTGTGGTATTGTTTCAGAAGTTATTCTACTCTTAGAAGTTAAGGAGTATTCATGTTGTTGATTCTATGCTAAGGCATGTCTAAATTATTCTTAAGTCCTTACCAAGTCCTATGGGAGATGTTGGTAATAGTTTTTAGTAAGCTTTGGTGTCGAGTTGATCTTGCTAAGCTACAACACTAATAAGTATTAAACGTTGAGACTGATTTTGGTAAACGTGTTAAAACAAGCCATTGCAACGTTAAATGAAAAAGGTATCGAACAAGCCATTGCAGCGTTAAATGAAAAAGATATCGACAATCAATTATATTGAAATGAGTAGAATTTCAATCTACATAGAAGCTAATATATAACCAGTTCGTTTTACATTTTCTAGGTTCACAGCTGATTAGATAAGATCATCATTAAATATATAACCTACTAGCGACTCATAAAATGGATTAATTTGGCAATTCGGATATGTTATCACCATTCAAATGTTTCCATAATGTTAGCCAGTGGAGCGAGACGAATTTAGATTATCGAGTTGGTACAGACGACAAGTGTTAGTATGTGACTCTTCATTTCTTCTTTGAGCATGAACTTTATAAAATGAGTGTACGGTGGACGTACGTATTTTAAATGAATCTAGATTTCATGTGGTACATGAGGTGATAGTAACTTGATTTAAAAGTATATTTGACTTGATTTTAAAAGTATAAGTCACTTTGTTGTAAAAGTGTAAGTGTCTTGATTTTCCAAAAGAGGATTTAAAATGATACTTGATATGGTAAGTGCCTTGATTTTCCAAAAGAGGATTTAAAATGATACTTGATATGATAAGTGTCTTGATTTTCCAAATGAGGATTTAAAAATGAAAGGTATGAGAGTGCCTCGATATTTCTAAAAAGGAAGACATGATATTGCCTTGGTATTTCTAAAAAGGAAGGCATGGTATTGTCTTGGTTTTTCTAAAAAGGAAGGCATTGTATTGTCTTGGTTATTCTAAAAAGGAAGGCATGGTATTGTCTTGGTTTTTCTAAAAAGGAAGGCATGGTATTGTCTTGGTTTTTCTAAAGAGGAAGGCATGATATTGTCTTGGTTATTCTAAAAAGGAAGACATGGTATTGCCTTAGTTTTTCTAAAAAGGAAGGCATGGTATTGCCTTGGTTATTCTAAAAAGAAAGACATGGTATTGCCTTGGGTTTTTTAAAATGAAAGATGTGATAGTGCCTTGGTTTTTCTAAAATGATAGTTCATTCTATTTGTTCTAATGAGAGTCAAAGATTATTTAACTTACATATGGTTGCTTATGATAGCTATTCGTGGAAGTGTTATATTTCCACATCACTGCGTCCCTCACTAGAGGGCCGACAACTTTATATATATGTTCCATGGACATGCTTCCATGATGCGGGTATCGAGTATAGATACTCATTGCGGGTCTACAAGATCCATGCGGGTTCGAGTCCCATGCGGGTGAAATAGTCCCATGAATAGGATCTGCATAATGATTCTGAGGGCAGGTGTCCCTGATTTTGACATGACTTTCATATTTTTAAAAGGTACGATTGATTTTCTATTTTGAAAATGTACAGTTTACTCTCATTACACCGAGTCCCACAAATGGGCCGAGCAGTATATGACAAAGTGGCTACCGTGTCCCTCACTAAAGGGTCGGGACATGTTACACTGATGATTTCACCGAGTCCCTCACTAAATGGCCGGGATGCATTATATGAAAACAGATACGATGACTCTCATTTTTATAAGGTACAGTGGTACAATGGTACAGTGATACAGTTGACTCTTATTTTATATGGCACGGTAGGATCTGGTATATGATTTTCATACTTGTCACTGTCATTATTTTGTACAGTTATGATCTTGTTTACTGTACTTCATGTTTGCATACTTGGTACCTTGTTGTACTGACCCCCTTCGGGGGGCTGTGTTTTTGCCCGCAGGTATAGGTACTCAGTTTGGTGACCCTCGAGCTTAGGATCTTTGCCCAACCTTTTGAGATATCTCCACTGTTCCGGAGCTTGTCATTTTGGTACAGGTCTTCCATTATGACTTATGTATATTCAGGGGTATGGCGGGGCCTTGTCCCGTCATAGTTATTGTGATACTCTTAGAGGTATGTAGACAGGTGTGGGTGGTTAATGTGTATTTGGGCATATGTACAGTTGTAGTCCGTTTGGACAATTCTATGTAAAGTGTCGGCCTTGTCGGCTTACCTGTTTTATTAAAATGAGTTTTTCTTAAGCTTCCGCTGGTGATATGTGATGTATGGGTATAAGGGTGCCCAGGTAGGGCACCAGTCGCGGGCCCGAGGTTCGGGTCGTGACAGGTATGGTAATAGTACTCCATCTCCATTTCAGGATCCTAGATATGAAAGGTATGCACAGTCGGGATTAGGTCAGAGTTTGAGAGCTTTTGTTTTTTTGAGATATGAGGGTTCAAGACAAGTGAGGCCTCAATTGCCGACATGTGTCTAGTGTGGTAGGGCACATTTGGAATAGTGTCATCATGGTTTTGATGTATGTTATTTATGTGAAAGTCTAGGTCTCTTTTGTCACGACCCGACCCGGGCCGCGACTGGTGCCCTACCTGGGCACCCTGTTCAGGTATACATCAGAGAATAGCAGCGGAACATACACAACATAACACAGGTGTAAACAATATAACAACACAGGCTAGCCGATAAGGCCGCCTTCCATAATATAAACAAAGTCAAAAGTACAACTTTACAACTCAGTTCTTACAGCCCAACCACATATGTGAATACAGACCTCTAGGAATAACAACTGTGGCGGGACAGGGCCCCGCCATACCCCTGAATGTACATAATCTACAACATCAGGGTAAGACTGTACCAAAAGAAAGTCAAGCCTCCGGAGAATGGAGCTTCCGACGTCTGATAAGCGATCCTAAGAGTGTGGATCCGCAACCTGCTTACCCTTTCCTGCGGCATGAACGCAGCCCCCGAGGAAGGGGGTCAGTACACAATATGTACTAAGTATGCAAAACTGGAAAGTACTGTAATTACAACATAAGTTTAACAGAAAGCCGGAGACATGTATGATAACAAAATTACAGTACACAGTGCCTTACTAACAATGAGAGTAATAATAGGTGTATACTTACAACGAAAAATAGGATTGGAATCCTACTCCTGGGACTATTTCACCCGCATAGGTCCAGTGGACCTGCGTGAGGTATTCCTCGCATGGGACTATTTCACCCGCATAAGCCCTTACGGACTCGCATGAGGTATTCCTCGCATAGGCTGGACCCGCCCGCATGGGACTATTTCACCCGCATAAGCCCTTACGGACTCGCATGAGGTATTCCTCGCATCGTGGTTAGCAAATCCACGGAAATATACAATGCCACAATCCCGGGGAATGACCCCGCAACGAATAATATATCACTAGCCCAAATCCGGCTATCACACATAACATAAGCTCTATCGGCTTATCATACAATATATAAGCAAGTTAAGAAATCTCCTAACTTCTTACTATTCTTGTTCATGTACACTCTCGTTTTAGTTTACATAAGACACTAACATGTCTCTTATGAAAATCCGGGAATTTAACCCAAAGTACTACGTACTTCTAATCTTTTAAAATGACTCATTTCATTATAAAACTTCCAAGATACTAATAGCCGTAGTATCAAGTGACAATTTCTTTTCAAGACAAGTCACAATACTTTTAGAAATAAAATATGGCTTCTAATATCAAGTGACTCGTGTCTTATAAAACCTTAGGCAATTGATGCCTTAAAATCGAATTGCCTTCCATTAAATCAAGTCATTTATCTTTCCATAAAGTCAATATAACCAACTCCCCATAAAGTCGTTATATTCACTTTATACCTTAGTCATGTACAATTTCATATCCAAGGGACTTATACGTTTTTAAAACGACACAAGTATTACATACTTTAAAATTCTTCAAGTCCCTTATCTTTAACAAGACTTAAGACATCTTTAATATTCTCAAAGAAGTGAGTTAAATCTCCTAACTTACCCGACTTGGCATTTCATAAAACAAGTAAAGAATGTCAAAGTCTTGTACGTCTACCGTACTATATACGCGAAACTAGTCATGCTCAAAGATAGGAAAAGTTCTACATACCTTGTCGGGTCAAACCACTTGCCAAGTACAAAGTCCCGCCCGTAGTATATCAACCTATAATATTCACAATACGTCTATTAACGCCTTACTTCAAAGGTAGAATACTATAAGTGTAAAGTCTCCATTTTCTACGGAAAATCAGACAGCACCTCCTTTGTTTTTAATCACTTTGCCACCTTTTTCAAGGCCGAAATACAATAACCAAACAGCCCCAATTGGCTCACAATTATATAGAAGGTAGTCCAATACAAATGAATAACTAAACAACCCCAATTGGCTCACAATTATATAGAAGGTAGTCCAATACAAATGAATAACTAAACAGCCCCAATTGGCTCACAATTGTATAGAAGGTAGTCCAATACAAATGAATAACAAACTAATACAAACTACAAGTCCAAATTCGGCCACCTTGAGTTCAACAATACCAATTCTTATCCAATTTCCATTTCAATCCATATTGGTAGCATAATATGATATCAAGTCGCATTTGGTTATAACTACCATAATCTTCAAGTCAATAACATGCGACGATTCTAACAACGATTAAATTGTAATTCAACTTAGTCATGGCTTACATTACATTTCGGATTTCCAAGGCTAAAATCAATCCATAATCCTTATAACTTCAATATAACAACTTCATGCTCGCAACATACAAAGCTAACAACAACAATATAAATAATCTTGTAATACTTTCAAAGAACAAGATTATACCTCAATGATTCTTAATCCAACTCCAATCCGAAGTCGCTCCTTAGTAGTTTAGAGCCTCTCCAAGACACCTCAATCCGCTTGTTGAGACCCTTAGAACAATACCAACAATTATCCTTCAAATCACCAAACAAAACCTAGAAAGACCATTAGGTTTTCGTTTGCGACTAACCCGAAAACAATCTTTTTCCAAGATTTTTCTATTGAGATATGCTTACACTACACCTAAGAACCTTGGTTTAAAGTGTGGAATCAAATGGACAAGCAACGAAAAATTTTCCCTTTCTTTCTATGGTGAACCCGAGACCCCCTCTTAGTGCTCTTCAAATTTGTGCAAAATTTTTCTAAGTGTTAAGTCATCTCTTGCTACTAGTATAATATAAAGGGTCATGGAGGGTTAAGATGCATCCAAATGGTTGGCTTGGATAATCTCTTAGCAAAAATATCAAGACTTATTGACCATTTGACTTAGTCAAGATTGTCAAGCCACAACTTGCAAGACTTCAGTCATAGAAGACTTATGGTAAATGACCATAATGGTCATGCCATTTCGTCCAAGGCATTTCTAAGGGGGAGGGTGACATGTGTCGCCCTCCCATTCGCCACAACACTAACGTTTTCCGACAATTTCATAATTCCGATAAATTTACAAGTCTCAAATCTTAACACTTGTGAGTTCTTACTTATGTTCTTAAAACATGTCCTGCAATTACGGGGTGTAACATCTTTATATGCCAGTGTCCGAGTAGAGGTAGAGGTGGTATGGCTCACCCGACAGGATCGATAATAACTTTCTCATCGAGTGTACATCTCCAGGTGGTGGGCCACAAACCTCAGCAGGTAGAGGCATATGTAGAGGGGGAATTTCCAGTTCAGGCGGTGCCTAGAGCCGCATATATGCTCAATCAGGTCAACATGATTTAGAGTCATCCCTTTATATTGTTATAGGTATATTATCCATCTTCGCTTATGATGTATATGCATTAATAGACCCTGGCTCCAATTTATCCTACGTTACACCTTTTGTCACTAGTAAGTTTAGATTTAAGCCAGAATTAGTATCTAAGCCGTATGAAGTGGCTACGCTGGTCGGTGAGACGATTGTAGTTAGACGAGTCTAACAAGGTTGTATAATGACAATTTGTAACCGACATACATTGGCTGACTTAGCTAAGATTCCAATGGTTGAACTCAACATTATTATGGGTATGGATTGGTTAGCCTGATGTTATGCCAATGTTGATTGCCGGACAAATGTTGTTAAATTCATTTTTCCAGGAGAACCGACCATAGAGTTAAAGGGTAATTCAGATACACCTAAGGGTAGGTTTTTATTTCCTACCTAAAGAAAGAAAGATTATTTCCAAAGGTTATATCTATCATCTGGTGCAGGTTAGAGACACAGATGTAGAGCCTCATACCCTTCAATCTGTTCCTGTTGTAAATAAATTCCCAGATGTGTTTCCGAATTTAACTTTTGGGTATACCTCAAGAGAGCAAAATTGAGTTTACTATTGATGTGCTTTCAGATACACAATCGATATTTATCCCTTCTTAAAAATGGATCTTGCTGAGCTGGGGAGTTGAAAGAGAAGCTGAGGGATTTATTAGAGAAAGACTTTATCCGGTCTAGTACTTCACCGTGGAGCAAACCAGTACTGTTCATTCACAAGAAAGACGGTTCTCTACGGATGTGCATTAATTGTACATAACTGAATATCAAGAACAAGAATCCACTTCCAAGGATCGATGATTTATTTGATCAGTTACAAGGCACCAAGTATTTCTCTAAGATTGATTTGAGATCTAGGTATCACAAATTGAGGGTAAATGAGAAATACATTCCGAAAGAAGCCTTTTGAACTAGGTATGGTCACTTTGAGTTTCTGGTGATGTCCTTCGGACTCACTAATGCACAGGGGGCCTCATGGACTTAATGAATCATGTCTTCAAGCCATTATTGGATATCCTTGTAATCGTATTAATTTATGAAATTTTTGTATACTTACGGACTAAGGCAGATGTTACACCCCGTAATCCCAGGATATGTATATAAGAACATACGTATGAAATCAGGACGTTAAGATTTGAGACTTTAGAATTTATCGGAATTTTGGAAATGTCGGAAAATGAAATATTACGACGAATGGGAGGGTGACACGTGTCACCCCCCCCCCCCCTTGGATGGTCTTGGTTGAATGGACCAAGGGCAAAGTGGTCAAATGACCAAAGCTTAGATGATCAAGTCTTGCAAGCTAGAGCTTGACATAATTGACTAAGTCAATGAGCCACTTGACTAGATCTTTTTAAATGAAATTCATCCAAGCCACACAAATGGTTTAATCTAGACCCTCCATTGCATTATATATTCATCCTAAGTAGCAAGACAAGTCTTTTACACTTAGAAAAAAATTAGAAAACTTAGAGCTTGAGAAGAGGGCTCTCGGGTTTGCTCTTGAAGAAACAAGAAAAAAATTCGTTTGTGGTTCAATAATCCCAATACTTTAAACCAAGGTTCCTAGGAGTATTACAAGGATATCTCAATAGAAAGATCCCGAAAAAACCACGTTTTTACGTTAGTCGCAAGGTGAAAACCTAAGGTGTTCTTCAACTTTGAAGTTGGAAATAGAAGAGGAGTTCTTCACAAGCTTCTAAGGGTTGCAAATAGCGGATTGGAACGTCAAGAAAAGGAGTTGAAGTTTCTAAGGATCGACTTTAGGTTTTGGATTATTTTGGGCTTAAAGAGGTAATAATCTCCGTCTTACTATTGTAATTCAAGATTTCATGTTGTAGTAGTTAGAAATGAACATGTGAAATATATTATGAAGATTGATAAGTGTTATGGAATATTTGGAGGAAATTCGAAAGTTGCATGATTAGCCTTAAGATTGTAATTCAATTTAGTTATTAGTTTTAGTCGTCGCATGTTATATAAAGAAGGGATTATATTTGTTAAAGTTGTTTGCGACTATATAACATGTTAGGACGACATTATGGATTGAAAGGAAGTGGAAAGGATTATATGTGGTTGTACTTTGTAGCCGAGAAGGATATTTTATATTGGATTGTTTTGTATATATTGTGGGGCAGAATTTTACACGTCTTGTAAGGCGTGTAATCCCATTTGGATAGATGAATTGTTGGGCCTTAAATGTGGCATGTTTGGTTGTTAAATTCGGGCCTTGAAAAAGGTGGAAAAGTACGTAGAAACAAAGAAAGTGTTGTCCAAATTTCTGAAGAATAAGAGACTTAGAACTTAGTATTATTCCACGTTAATAAGCTAGGAGTTGATAGACATGTTATGGTATTTGGACTTCTTGGAATATTAGAGAATTATGGATTTTATTTTCTAGAATTGGTCACGTGGGGTCCACGGGAGAAATTTACGGTTTTGTGGGGCCCACATTATTTTCGAGGTTTTGGCCAATATGGACGTTTTTGGGAGATGAGAATATTTTGGACGAATAGGAGGGCGACACGTGTCACCTCAAGTGGGCCCATGTGAGGCGTGTGAGATGACAAATTGCACAAGTCTTGTGCTAGATATTTTTGTGAGATATATGTTGGACAAGTGGACAAGTGGGACCCACACACACTTGTCCCTAATCTCAACCCCACACATGTTTTAATCCTAGCCCTTGGTTGTGTTATATCATCACACTAGTAGGATGAATATCCCACACTTAGAATTATTTCAAGACAACAAATACTCCCTCCCCTTCTAAAGAGCTCTCGGCCATGGGCCATTTTTATGACCTAAAGTTGTCCAACAATTCTTAAACTCTTAAGTGTTCTTCCTTGATGTGTTAGGAAGGTTATTAACCAAGTGTTAGACAAGATTTCACACCCCTATCCTTAACACACCCCCTTGGCCGAAACTTGCTAGTTTGAAGCATAAATTGTTCTTCACTTTTTGAAGTTGGATCTTGAAGAAGAGTTGGTTAGGAGCTTCTAAGGGTTGCTTGGAGCAGATTGGAACGTAAGAAATAGGAGCTAAACGTTCTACGGATCGACTTTTAGTTCTTGGATTATTTTGGGCTCTTTGAGGTAATAAACTTTGTCCTCTTTGTGAAGTTGGATATTATATATGTTAGAAGTATATAAATGAGTATGTGATACATGGAAGGAAGATGGAAAAGATTTGGACCTTGTTAAGTTGCTAAAAACAAGAAATTGGCATGCTAGCCATTAAAATGGTAAAAACATTACCTATTACCTGTTGAAAGTTAATAACAAAGTTATTATAACTTATATAAAGATTGAAATATAAGTTGGAAGATTAAAGAAGTAATTCCGGAATGCTAGCCGAAAATTGGTTTAATTTGATTGTAGTAGTTGGCCAAGAACACCAACCAATGGACTGTATTTACATTGGACTGTATTTACTTTGGACTGTATTTACATTGGACTGTATTTAAATTACTGTATTTACTTTGGACTAATGGACCATTTTGTTTATTGTGGGGCAGAATTTTACACGTCCAGTTAGGCGTGTAATCCCATTTAGTATTGTTGTATTATTGCGCCTTAAATGTGGCATGTTGGTTATTGAATTTCAGGCCTTGAAAAAGGTGCAAAAGTACGTAAAAACAGGGGAAGTGCTGCTCGATTTTCCGTAGAATAAGAGACCCTATACTTAGAAATATTCTACGAAGAGATCTAGACGTATTTGATTATTATAGGTTGATATTCTATGCGCGGCATATTCGACTTGGCAAGTGGATTAGCCGAGGAGGTATGTGATTCTTCCTATCCTCTTGAGCATGATTATTGTGAAATATATAGTACGGTAGACGTACGTGTGTTAAATGAATTTGGTTTCACTTTGATGTCCTTGGCTTGAGTTCTAAATGTTAAGAACCTTGAATTATTCTAAAAGGTTATGAATCATTATTCGGAAGGAAATTACTACTTGGTCTTTGAAAGAATAAAGTTCTCTTAATTTCAGAAATGAGTGTGGTTGTCTTTGGTTGGTTTAAAACATAAAGTTTTATAATGTCTTTATGGGAAGTTAGTTATAGCGACTTTATGAAGATAAAAGAATGGCTTGATTTTTCTAAAAGATAAGAGACTTGATTATTTTGAAAGTTAAGAGACATGATTTATTTTTTTAGGTAAATGCAAATATTATTACTAAAAACGAAAAGAAAAGTGGCTACAATCAGTCATTGAGGGATCTCAAGCCTCAACGTAATAAAAACAAGAAATGGGGGAGGGGAGGGGTGGTCACTCAAAGGTGCCATTACAAGAGGGGATAAAATTATAGAGAACTCTATAAGATGTTGTTTTGATCCTTGCAATGACCTCTTCTACCGGCAAGCTTGTGCCTTCAAAGAGTAATGTATTTCTTGCCCTCCAAATCTCATAGACCACTATGCAAAAGGTGAGCAAGATAGCTTTGGCTCGGATGCTTGTCCCGCGGTGCTCTTTCTTAATCCACTTAAGAGAGCTTTCAACCATTGTCATGTCTCTTCTAATGCCCAACCAATCTCTTATGCTCTTCCAAATCAAGCTAGTGTAGGGGCAAGTAAAGAAGAGGTGCTCCCTTGTTTCATTAGTTTGCTTGCAGAACCCACAAGACTTATCCTCCAAGTTAAGATATGAAAGAGTGTCCTTTGTAGCTAACCGCTTTCTGCAATTGAGCCACATAGTGAAAGAGAACTTGGGAGGAATGAAGCCTTTCCATATTTGTGACATCCAAGGCTTTTTAACTTGCGGAGTGCGCAAGATATCATACACGAGGATGGAATCATATTTTCCGTTTGTACAACACTTTACCAAGCCGGCAATTGCGTCACCATGGCTACCAAAGATAGAAACAAATTTGTCGCGGATCCCACAAATCCTTTTGAATAAGGGGGAGTCCCTAGGACGTACCTCATAGTCCCAAATTTCTATGCCTCTCAAATAGTGGATATTGATCCATTAGACCCAAAGAGAATCTGCCTCCGTGTGAGTTTGCCAAATAGTCCTGGATAACAGGGCATGGTTCCATTCCTTGATGTTCATAAGACCCAAGCCGCCTTCAGATTGAGGCAAGCAAATGATATCCCAAGCAACTCTTGGTGCTTTCCCTCCCCATAAGAACTGAATACATGCAGACCGTACCTTGTTGAGAATTGTGGCCGGGATAGGAAGTGCCCGGAACCAAAAGCTCTCAACCCCTTGGACAACCGACCTGATTAGTTCCAGCTTACCCGCATAAGAAAGTGTGTGATGCCCCCATTTCTGAATGTAATTCGAAATTGCGCTAGTGAATGGTGCAAATTGGTCCACCGAGACTGAAATTGGGGACAAAGGGATTCCCAAGTATCGTACCAGAAAGCTACCAATGGCGAATCCCACTCTGGACAAGATCAAGTCACGAACTGTATTATGCACTCCTGCTAAGTAGACAGAGGATTTAGACGGGTTAAGAGTTAGCCCTGAGACAGCCTCCAACTCTTCCAGACAATTCATAAGAATCCCAACTGAAGATAAATCTCCTTTGGCAAAAAGCATGAGGTCATCCGCAAATGCAAGATGAGTAATGCCCAATATCTTGCACTTTGGATAATATGAGAAAGCTCTTGCCTCAGCCTTCATTTTAAGCATCCTTGAGAGGTATTCCATGCACAAGATAAAGAGAGAAGGGGACATAGGATCACATTGTCTTAGGCCGCGCTTACCCTTGAAGAATCCATGTAGCTCACTGTTGATGGAAAGAGAGAAGGAGGTTGAGCTAACACATTCCATGATCCAACTTATAAATCTGTCCGGAAATTTGAGACCTCTTAGTACCGATTCAAGGAAACTCCAAGAGACCGTATCAAATGCTTTCCGAAGGTCCATCATAAGCATACACCTTGGTGAGACTCTGGCTCTATTAAAACCTCTCACAAGCTCTTGTGCCACATAGACGTTGTCCATCATGTTTCTTCCTTTCACAAAAGCCCCTTTGTCACGACCCGTTCTGGGGCCCGTGACTGGTGCCTTACCCGGGCACCCAAGTAGTCATACATCAGAGAAAAACCAGCGGAATATAAAACAACCAAGATATGAAACAGTATAAGTAAGACACAGTTTCTGGGAAAAAGTTGCCTTTCGGCATAATGTATATAAATAACCCAAAACGAACAGTTACATCCCAACCTTACAACAGGTCTACAGACCTCTAAGAGTTTAAAACAACAATGGCGGGACAAGGCCCCGCCATACCTCTGAATACAAATATATACAACGACAGGGGACCATACCAAAATGCTAAGCTTCCGGAGAAACGGAGCTTTCCCAACGCTGAAGCGGTGATCCTAAGAACGGGGATCAACAGTAGGAGTACCTTTACCTGCGGCATGAACGCAGCCCCCCGAAGGAGGTCAGTACAACAGGTACCAAGTATGTGAAACTGAAAATACTGTAAATGAAATCATAGTAGTCTATATAAAGCAGGGGACATGTATGATAAACAAAACTACAGTTCACAACAAACAAGCAGTCATGTCAAGTCAGGGGCTCACGCCCTCAAAGTCATCATAAAACCGTACGGTAAATGCGAGGCATAGCCGACTACTAAAACCCCAATACAACAATATCGTGAATCAGATCATGAGATCGCCCCAGACCGCCACATGATCAAAGCCGCCACCGCTCGCAGATCTAATGTGCGCGCTGCCTAGCCTCGAACTTCCCATATTCGTATGGGCCAATCAGATAGGCCCGCATGAGGTATAACCCCGCATCGAGGGTAGCTACTCCCCGGCAGCGTCCTGGACTCGCGTCCGCATGGCCACAAGGACCGCATGACCACAAGGGCCGCACACTAACCTGGAACTCCCGCAGTTCCGCATAGGCCATACAGACCCGCATAAGGTATTCTCGAATCATAGGTCCATCGACCACCGAGTCTACCCCAGACGGAGGCGCAACCCCGAGTTATGAATGATATAATATCAACATAACCGCTTATTGCTAAACAACATAAGCACAACAAGGGAAAACCCCTTTACACAAACATCACAAGATACTAACTCACGTAGCATCCTAACATGTTTACTTATCAAGTCAACAAGAAAGTATTACAAGACTATCACAAATCAATACAATCAAGTTATTCACACAAGGTACTTTCTACATTATGTTAACAAGTTCGGGTTGTTAGCCCCAAAGTACTTCATGTATTACTCTTTTAAAAGATCCGTTTCTTTTACAAAAGTCACACAATACCCGTAGTATAAAAATAGAGTAATTATCCTTTGAAGTACATTAAAACACTTCTCCTTGTAAAATTCAAGTAACAACATTCTTTTCCTAACGTTCAAGTTTGCCTAATTTCAATTACTCAAGTTTCTCATTTTCAAAAGGGTTTGTAGTTCATAGTTTTAATCCTTTAAAACAATTTGAGAAACATATGCCTTATGTGTGAGTAGTTTATTATTGTTCATAACAATCTGATTACAGC
Organism: Przewalskia tangutica; assembly: GCA_029844215.1. Classification (NCBI taxonomy): domain Eukaryota; kingdom Viridiplantae; phylum Streptophyta; class Magnoliopsida; order Solanales; family Solanaceae; genus Przewalskia; species Przewalskia tangutica. The sequence continues at coordinate 77,943,382 of CM056727.1, forward strand.
AGCCGTGATCTAGGAAATGTAATATCATTTTGTCTCATCTTAGATCCTATGCAGATGGAAGTTTCTACTGGTTTTAATACATTATTAGTCAAAACATTTTCCCTTTATTAGCGCTGTTGTGGTTTGTTCGACATTCATTCTGATTTCCGAAATCGGTAAAACATTATTCCTTTTTATCACTCTTAAGCCGTTATACCTAACTTCCCATAAAGCTAGTATAACTCCTAAGCTTTTTAAAACCAAGTGTTACTCTTCTTTCAAAAAGGTTTCTTAATTCCTTTGCACTACTTCAGTTTCTTTTTATTCGGGCTTAAGTCAGAAGACATTGCCGTAATTATTATTCATGCTTAAGTCCGAAGACATTGCCGTAATTATTATTCAGGCTTAAGTCCGAAGACATTGCCGTAATTATTATTCAGGCTTAAGTCCGAAGACATTGCCGTAATTATTATTCAGGCTTAAGTCCGAAGACATTGCCGTAATTATTATTCAGTTAACACACGTACGTCTACCGTACTATATACATATTCTTTAAAATATCATGCTAAAGAGGATAGGAAGAATCACATACCTTCTCGGCGAAAACCACCTTCCAAGTTGAATATGTCGCGCACAGAGTATCGACCTATATCAGTCAAATACGTCTATCAACGCCCTGGATCAGATCGCATAAAGCTCTAAGCAGGGTTCGTTATTCTATGGACATTTGGGCGACTTCCTACCCTGAGCTACTCAAGTTCATCAGGAAAACAAATTCTATGTAAGTACAGTTCTATTATTCTTCTTTTTAGCCCTTCTACTGTGATAACAGTTCAATTCTATTCTGCAATATCCTTCTAAGTATTTAATACTTATTCCTATACTTCTACAATATATATACTCTAATTACAAAAGGCAAGAGGGGGAGGGGGGTGTTGGACGAAAACTCAACAAGAAAGGGGAGGGATTTTTCAAGACTTGGAAAATATTTGGATGAAGAAGTTCATCAACCTAGAGGGGTATTTATAGGTCAAGAAGTGGCCAACCAATGGCCAAGATTAAGACAAGTGCAAGGCAAGTGTAGGGTGAGGATTTAGGCAAGTGTCCATACACAAAATATCCTACCAACTCCTTGACTTTGTGCAAGGCACAAAAAACGTGCAAAGCTAGCCCAATTCGTCCAAATGGACGTTTCAAGTCCACCAATGGGAGGGTGCCAAGTGTCGCCCTCCCGTTGGTCCAAAATGTTTCGTCTCTCGGAAAAATCCGCAAAAATTAGAAATGGCATAGCCGGAATTTATCCTACGCGAGTCTTGTAAAACATTTCGTCGAAAACGACTCTAAACGCAAATTGTGTACAAAGTGAAATTCGCCCAAGCCAACTAGGGGGTGACACGTGTCGCCTTCCTACACATCCAAAATATTTCATCTTCCGAAAATATCCACAATGGCCAAAATCTCAAAACAAAGTGGCCCACAAAATCAGAATTTTCTCCCGTGGGCCCCACGTGACCATTTCCGAAAATAAAAATTCCACAATTCTCTAATATTCCAAGAAGTCCGAATACCAAATCTGGGAATCCAATTCCCATTAACGAACCTTTTTCCTTCACAAAAACCGGAAACTTTTCCGTGGAAAAATCACCTCGTTCTTCCCTTCTAATTCCAATGTCGTATTCTCGTACGTACGTCCTCGCATACATACTCTGGAAATACGGGGTATAACATTCTCCCCTACTTAGAAACATTCGTCCCGAATGTTCCTTCTAAGTCTCAAAACAAACAGGCGCCAGTATAGTCCTCACTGCTATACTTATGAAAACAACCATGCCACACCTGGTCACAACACAACAAGCGCACATATTTATCTCCAAGTTCACGAGGAATCACCTCTAACACAAAACTCCTACTCGAGATCTAAAAAGATACTCCCTTAGCCTCTACTCTTTACAACCGAAAGATCGCCCCTAAGTTCGTAATAGCTCGCTTCTTCCCTTACTCGTCGTGATACCACTTTTGTCACTTTGCCGCGAGCCTTGCTCCGACGACCCAACAAATGGTACCGGGCTGCTTGCGATCCCTGAGGCATGCCCTTCGCCCTTCTCGTGATGTGCCATACGAGAGCCACGGTTCGGGTCTGTTCTCGGTAGAGGCTCGCCTCTTATACGCCACTCAACATAACAATACGAAAGATCGGACGATCGCTTCCTAAATCGGACGGCAAATGCTAACATATAGGCAACCTGGCCTATTCCTCACATGAACTCAAAAGGGCCCAAAATAACTCGGGCTAAGTTTCCTCTGTTTTCCAAAACTCGTCACCCCCCTAACCGGGGTGGTACCTTCAAGAAGACCGACCGTCAACCTGAACTCTAAGCGTCGCCGCTGATTATCCGTACGATATCTTTGAGCTGCCAGAACCTCTTCTAGACAAGCTTCTCACTATCCATACCTTTGGAACAAGCCCGATCCAATCGTCAACCTTGCCAACATCGAACCAATCGATCGCAAGAATTTATACTTCCGCCCTTACAAGGCTTCATAAGGCGACATCCGAATACTGAAATGGTAGCTTAAACGCTCCCTCTACAGGAGACAACAATCCCCACAACTACCCCTGAAATCCACACACTGGCCCGAGGGCGAATGCGATTCTGAGACTCACCTGAGTTCTTAACACACGCTTGGTAAAACTTTTAGAAACGAAAATAGCCACCACCTGGGCTTCACTGCCTGTCCTAAGGTGAAGGTAGGCACCCCGTGCAGCCTTACAACCTTTCTGATGTGTCAAGATCGCCGAGTACACCGGCCCCGATCAAGAACACGACTTGCCGCCCCATCGCCCGACCATCGTGAACGATCCACGAACCCGCATAATGGTTGACTAAACTCGGGCCTAACACCCGTGACCCTAACACAAAACGGGACCACCACAAACTGACCCCATCACCAAACAGGGCGTGGGTCGACCCGCAACACGGCCTCAACCCGACCCGGCAATGCGCAAAACACTGGCTCCCCGATCCGGAACAATCTTACCAATCACGTTACGAAAACCTAGCGGTCTTCTAAGCTCAACTACCCTCTTTCGTTTCACGACATTCAGGGATTCAAAAAATATCTCACGTATACTATGCACTTCGATAAGGGTCAAACATGAAATAATTCTTTTACCAAAGATGGCCTCGCCTCTAAGGTCTCTACGTACACATTCTAAGGCTCCCACTTTCTCTATCCCCCAATCTTTCCCGATTACTTAATCAACAATTCTAATCACACTAACACCATGCTAACCGAAAACAATACTTAAGATATTCGCTACACATATAAATCTCTAAAGGGTTAAGGATATACCTGTATCTACGCCAGACTTCCTTAGGTCGTTCTAATCAATCCCGCCCTGTTGGGCGCATAACTGGGGAAGGTGATGAACTATCCACGGATCCCGAAGGCTGAGTCCCTACATCCCTGCCAACTCTGGTTGGACAATTTCTCGCAAAATGGCCCTGCTGGCGGCAAACATAACAAGCTGACGCAGAAGCACGACACTCCCCACGATGACATCGACCACAACGGCCACACCTAGGTGGGGGTGGCCTCCTCTGGCTAACACCCCTTCCTCCCTGCACCACTGAATCCGCAACTGATCTGGTAGGCTGAGTCTTCCTACTTGCATCCTTCCTCATAGAACATTCCCTCGTCACATGGCCCTGACGGCCGCAGGTAAAACAAGCACCAGTGAAGAGACGACATCCCCCGGGATGACGCCTGCCACATCGCGAACACTGAGGAAAAACTGAACTCTGTGGAGGGACACTCTGCACTGGCGGAGGCGCATGTCCAATCTGCTGCTGAGGCGGTTCGCCTCGAGAGTTACCAAATGATCCTGCCAATCGGGCCCTCTTCTGCTGATCTTGTTTAATCTGTCGATCTCTACCTCTCTCACCGCCGCATAATCCTCAACGCAAGCCCGCTCGCTCTCGATCAAGAGCTATTTCCTCACAACCCTTCTTTAGATAAACATCAATATCCTTGGTATACCGGCATATAAAATACTGCCGCCAAGTCCTTGCTAGTAACAGGCCGCCTCCTTCCAATCCACATTTTCTCGCTTCCAAGTCGTGGAATCAAAGCCCAGATGTCATGGCCGCAGAGGAATCGCTGTCGCGGCCAAACTCGCTGGCGGCGACGCCGTAATCCCCTCAGACGTAAGCATCACCTCAGTGATGGTTGGGCTGTGTCTTCTAAATCTCTCAGATTTACTCGCAGCCTCCTTCGGCCGCTTTGCCCTTCTTCGGGCCCGAGGTTCTGGCGCGAGGCATCACCGTAAAGGAAAGGAATACGTTAGAGGGGTCCAACTTATAACACAGCTCTATAGCACGATCTCAGAGTGAGAAGAATGGAAACCAATCCTAAATATCCTATAGCCTCCTGATTATTGGTGTGGTGCACAACACACCGATAATCAAGACTCTACTAGATACGTGTTATACCCCGTAGTTCCAGGGTATGTATGCGAGGACGTACGTACGAGAATACGACAGAAAGATTGGAAAGGAAGAAAGAGGCGATTTTTCCACGGAAAAGTTTCCGGTTTTTGTGAAGGAAAAAGGTTCGTTTTTGGGAATTGGATTCCCAGATTTGGTATTCGGACTTCCTGGAATATTAGAGAATTATGGAATTTTATTTTCTGAATGGTCACGTGGGCCCACGAGAAATTTACTGTTTTGTGGGGCCCGCTGATTTTGAGATTTTGGCCGCTGGATATTTTCTAAGACGAAATATTTTGATTTAATCGGGGCGACACGTGTCACCCCCACGTGGCACCTTTCGGGCCGAAATATGTTTGTGCACAACACTTGCTAGTCGTTTCGACTAAACGCTTTCAGCCTTTCGTAGGGAATTTCCGCTATGTCATTAAGTATTTTTATGGATTTTTCCGAGACTAACATTTTGGACCAACGGAGGGTGACATGTGTCACCTCACATCGGAAGTGCGGCACAAACGGATTATCAAGGCTTTGTGGGAGATATTTTTGTAGATATTTTGTGTGCAAGTCACAGGTACACATGGGTGAATCTTGCCCTACACTTGCCTAACAATTGGCTAGATTCGCCATTGGTTGGCCTTGGCTTGGCTATAAATACCCTCCCTTGGAAGACTAATTCATTCACAAATTGCCTAAGTCTCAAAGCTTCTTCCTTCCCAGTGTGGTGTCTTGGCCGAGAGCCCTCCCTCCCCTCGGCCGAGAGTCTCCCTAGTGGGCAGGCCGAGGGTAGACACCCCCTTTGAGGTGCTAGCCGTGGTACCCCCAGCCTAGTTGCTTTGATAATACCCTCAGTGGTATAGAAATACTCTCAAGTATTGTTATAATGCCCAAATTACCTTAGCCCTATACCTTGTTGTATTCTAAGGTTATACCTATACGAAAAGCCCGTAAAATACTATTATACTTCCCGCTACCACAAAACCGTAACCCTAGGAAAATCTCCATAGTCCGTTGAGTATTGTGTGAAGTTGGTTAGAACTTCTGGGTGGTTTAGAGCTGGTTGGAGCGCTGAGTCGAGCTAAACGATTGCCCAGATCGACTTTATACTTGGATAATTATGGGCTTATCGAGGTAATTATCTTGTCCCCTATTGTAATTGGATATTACATGTCAGAGAGTATATAGTTGAAGTATACTATATATATATAATCAACATAGCTTGTGGCAATGTCCTCGACTTAAGCTCGAAGAATCGAATCAGAATTACATAGGATCAGACATGAGACTTCAGGTAGTAGCATCGTGAGTAGAATTGTACCGCTAGGGTTAGATGTATAAACCCCTCGGTTGGCTTGGTAGCACTGACAGAGAGAGATTTACGCTGTCATGGGGAGGTGCCGAATTTTCTGTAGAAGTTCTACGATAAGATCTAGATGTTAATAAGCGCTGTGGCCTTATAGGTCAAGTACTACGTGTGGCGCTCTACTTGGCTTAAGAGTAGCCGACGGCTGAGGTACTCTGAGCATTTTGCTATTAGTCGATAATCGTCGCGAGGTATGTGAACCTCTTCCTATCTCTCTAGCATGATATGTGAACTATGTAGTACCAGACGCATACGTGCTAAATGTATTCGATTGTTTAAAACATAAAGTGTTATAACGCTTTATGGGAAGTTGGTTATAACAAATTTTTATGTAGATAAGAAAACACTTTGTGGTTTTTAAAAGGTAAATGATTTGTTTATAATCGCTTGATGTGTGATCATAAAGAACTTGAAGTATTTCAAAAGATTTCAAATCGCTTTGAAAGAGAAGTAATACTTGGTTTTTGAGAACTTAAGAGTTATACTAGCTTTATGGGAAGTTAGGTATAACGCTTAAGAACGCTTTACCGATTTTGGAAATCGTGATGTGTATCGACAAACCATCGCAAATACATTAAAAGGAAATGTTTTGAATAATTAAGTATTATTAAAACCAAGAGAAACTTCCATCCGCATAGAAGCTAAGATGAGACAAATGATATTTCCTAGATCATGGTCATTGTAATAAGATTGTTATAAACAAGAATATTCTACTCACATATAAGGCTTATGTTTCTCCGATTGTTTAAAAGAGAATTATATTCTTAAATGAATAAAGCTATGAACTACTTAAACCTTTCTAAAATAAGAAACGTGAACATTTGAAATTAGGCAAACTTGGACGCTTGGAAAATAATGTTGTTACTTGATTTTACAAAGGTAAGAGTTTTGGTTTTCTTAAAAGGATAGTCACTCTATTTTTATACTACTGTATCAGGTGAATTATGTGAAAGAAACAGATCTTTTAAAGATTTAATGTGAGAAGTACTTTTGGGTTAGATACCCGAACTTGTTAGTAGAAAGTACAATGTGTTAATACTTTATTGTATTGGTTGTGTTGTTTGGTGATAGCCTTGTAAGACTTTCTTGTTGCTTTGATAAGTAAACGTGTTAGGATGCTACGTGTTAGTATCTTGTGATGTTTGTGTAAAGGGTTTCTTGATTGTGCTTATTAACTATCACCGTTATGATAGTATGGTGGCATTCATCTTTTGAGATGATTCCGGGTTAAGCCCTCCACGCGGGTAGACTCAGCGGGTCGATGGACCTATGATTCGAGAATACCTCACGCAGTCCCGGCCTACGCGAACTACGAGAGTTCCGTGTTAGTGACGCCCTTACGGGCACGCGGTCCTCAGGGCTACGCGGATCGCAAGTCCGTGACGACGCCGGAGTAGCTACCGATGCGGGGATGCCTCATGCGGCCGATGAGATTGGCCTATGCGAGTCGCGGAGTTCCAGTGACTAGACGCGACATTAGATATCGCGGGCAAGTGGCCGCCTTTGATCATGTGACGGTTCAGACAGATCTTATGATACGCTTCATGACCTTGTTGGTACTGCTGGTGTTAGTAGTCGGCTATGCCTTCGCATTTACCCCGCACGGTGTTATTATGGCACAGTGGGACTCGTGTTCATGTGTGTTCCTTGGAACTTTTATATCATAAACCGCCAAGAATGAGGAAACGTGTCCCACGCACGATTGATGTCATGGGCGTGAGACCCATCGTTATGTTCTTTGGTGATGACTTGAGGCGTGAGTCCCGACTTGATATGACCGCTAGTTATTGTAAAATCGTAGTTTGGTTATCATACATGTCTCCCGCTTTATAGACTATTATGATTTCATTTGCGATTTTTAGTTTCACATACTCTGCACTGCCAGATCGACCTCTCGGGCCGCGCTCACGCCGCAGTCGAGGTACACCGCCGTTGATCCTAGCTCGTGGTCACGCTTGGGAAGCTCCGCTTCTCCGAGGCTTATCACGCGTAGTCCTCGTCAGAGTAAGTGTTTACATTCGTGGGTTCGCGGCCCCGTCCCGCCATTGTTGTCATATCTTTCTGAGGTCCGTAGTACTGCAAGTGTGGTTTGTAAAAGGATTAAACCGTTTCTTTGTAAAAGTTGTCATTTATATATACGCCAAAGGCAAGTTTTCCACGATTATTGTTTTATACTGCTATCTCATATTGTTGTGTTTGTTCCATTGACACTGATGTATGTCTACTGGGTGCCCGGTAAGGCACTACCACTGCCCTGCTCGGTCGTGACAAAAGTGGTATCGAGCGCTTAATCCTGAAAGTGTCTACGCATCGTATCCAAGAGAGTCTTGATTATCGGTTGTGGCACCACACTAATAATCGTGAGGCTATAGGATATTTAGGATCGGGTTCTATTCTTCTCACTCGAGATCGTGCCTTAGAGCCGTGTTGTAAGTTGACCCTCCGACGAAATTCTTTCCCTTATCGTTATGCTCCGCGTAGGCAACCCGAGCCTGTGAGGCAAGGCAATGGAGCCGCGAGCGTAGTTTAAGCATGGCGAGGCACAGCCCAATCATTACCTAGGTAGTGCTTCATTCGGGATTTCTGCGACGCCACTAGCCCCAGCAGAGTTTAGCACTGACGGCAGCCTCATCGCGCCCACGATATTTGAACCTTCGCCCACGCACCGAACCGAATATAGATTGCAAGAGACAACCTTGTTACTAGCTATGGATTTGGCTACCGCAGAGTATACCGATGTATCGCAAGTCTTGATGACTACCTAAGAAGGCGTGCAAGAGTAGTCCTTCGCTTAGGCTCGAGCATGGCTCGTGGTACGCCATGCGCAGCAGCCGAGAAACGTAGATCGACGGTTAACCAAGGATGCAGTAAGAGGTCGAGCAGCAAGCGTCCTTCGGTAACTTTCGCGTGAGTATACCTTAAGTGCTATGTTCGATAGCAAAGGTGTTAGTTGTGATTAGAATCATGCGGGTTAACCGAGTAAGATTGGGGGATAGAGAAGGTGTGAGCCTTAGAGTGTTATACGAAAGACCTTAGAGGTAAGGCCATCTCGAGAAAGGTGTAGTGTTATGTTTGACCCTTATAGGAGTGCATAGTGCACGTGAGCTATGTTCGTGGGATAAGTCCCATGTAGTATGAAATGAAAGAGGTAGTTGAGCTAAGAAGACCGCTAGGTTTTCGTAACGTGTTAGTAAGATTGTTCCACGGGAGATGGTATTTCGCGCCACGGCCTGGTTGAGGCTACGCGGGTCAACCCGCCAGAGGTTTGGTGGTGGGCCGTCAGTGGTGGTCCCTCTTGTGTTAGGTCATGAGGTGTTAGGCCCATGTTTAGTTAGCCAAGGCAAGTTCGTGGATGCTCGACCGCTGGTCGGGCCGATGGGGCAGCCTATCGTGTTCTTCTGGTCGTGTCGCTCTCAGTTGTTGATGTTATCCAAAAGGTTGCGAGGTTGCACGGTGCCTACCTTCACCTTATGACGGACTGGAGCCTGTGGTACTACTGCTTTCTTCTCGAGTTTGTACTGTGCAGGCTAGAACTCAGCGAGTCTCAGACGCATTCGCCCCGCCGTTGTTTTGATTTCGCGGTAGCCGCGAGATCGTTGTCTCCGGTTGGGAGTGTTTAAGCTACCATTTCGTTGTTCGGATGTCGCCTTGTGACGCCTTGTAGGGCGTAAATGCAAGTCACGGCCGATTGGTCTGATGTTGGCGTGGTTCGATAGTCGTTCAGCTTGTTCCAGCAGATCGGATAGTGGTGCTTGTCTGTAAGAAGTTCGCACCGAGGAATCGCGGCGATAATCGGCGACGACGCCAGAGTTCGTGCCGACGGTCGGTCTTCTTGAAAGTACCACCCTGACAGTGTGACGAGTTGTGGAAACAGAAGGAACTTAGCCCGAGTCACTTCGGGGCCTCGTGAGTTCATGAAGAATAGGCCGTGCCTTATATGTTAGCATTTGCCGTCCGACTTAGGAAGGACGTCCGGCCTTCAGATTGTTATGTTCGAAAGTATCAAGATCCATCCGAATGTTCCCGCTAATGATGACCACGTTAGAGATAGTAACCCCAGTTTTGGAACCGGTCAGATCGTAACGTGGTAAGAGTCCGAGTGTACGACAGCTTCAGTGATCGCATGCAGCCCGGTACCATTTGTTGGGTCGACGGAGCAAGGCTAGCGACAAAGTGACAAAAGTATTATTAGTCGTTGTGATGTTAGAGGTGTTTCCTCGTGACTTGGATGTAAGTATTTTACGTGGGTATTTTCTCGCGCCACCGTGGCGTGATTGTTTCGTAAGTATAAGAGTGAAGACTATAATCGCCACGTGTTCGCTTTGAGACTTAGAAGGAACATTCGACGAATGTTTCTGGCGGGGAAGAATGTTATACCGTAGTTCCGTGGTATGTATGCGAGGACGACGCATTTGAGAATACGGCACGTAAAGATCGAAAGGAAGAAAGAGGCGATTTTTCCACTAAAAGTTTCCGGTTTTGTGAAGGAAAAGGTTCGCTTGGGAATCGATTCCCGTGATTTGGTATTCTGACTTCCGGAATATTAGAGAATTATGGAATTTTATTTTGGAAATGGTCACGCTGGGCCCACGAGAAATTTACTGCTTTGTGGGGCCCGCTTTGATTTTGAGATTTTGGCCGCTGGATATTTTCTAAGACGAAATATTTTGATTTAATCGGGCGACACGTGTCACCCCACGTGGCACCTTTGGGCCGAAATATGTTTGTGCACAACACCCTGCTAGAGTCGTTTTCGACTAAACGCTTTCACACTTTCGTAGGGAATTTCCGCTATGTCATTAAGTATTTTTATGATTTTTCCGAGAGACTAACATTTTGGACCAACGGAGGGTGACATGTGTCACCTCACATCGAAGCAAGCGCACAACGGACGATTGGGAAGGCTTTGTGAGATATTTTTGTAGATATTTTGTGTGCAAGTCGCTAGTACACACGGGTGAATCTCGCCCTACACTTGCCTAACAATTGGCTAGATTCGCCATTGGTTGGCCTTGGCTTGTGCTATAAATACCCTCCCTTGGAAGACTAATTCATTCACAAATTGCCTAAGTCTTGAAAGCTTCTTCCTTCCCTTAGTGTGGTGTCTTGGCCGAGAGCCCCTCCTCCCCTCGCCGAGAGTCTCCCCAGCAGGCCGAGGGTAGACACCCCCTCCTGAGGTGCTAGCCGTGGGTACCCCAGCCTAGTTGCTTTCAGATAATACCCCCTCAGTGGTATAGAAATACTCTCCAAGTATTGTTATAATGCCCAAATTACCTTAGCCCTATACCTTGTTGTATTCTAAGGTTATACCTATACTAAAAGCCCGTAAAATACTATTATACTTCCCACAATACAAAACCGTAACCCTAGAAAATCTCCATAAATTTGGAGTATTGTGTGAAGTTGGTTAGAACTTCTAAGGGTGGTTTAGAGCTGGTTGAGCGCCTGAGTCGAGCTAAACGATTGCCCAGATCGACTTTATACTTGGATAATTATGGGCTTATCGAGGTAATTATCTTGTCCCCTATTGTAATTGGATATTACATGTCAGAGAGTATATAGTCATACTATATATATATAATCGAACATAGCCAGGGCAATGTCTCGACTTAAGCTCGAAGAATCGAATCAGAATTACATAGATCAGACATGAGACTTGTAGTAGCACCGTGGAGTAGAATTGTACCGCTAGTGTTAGATGTATAAACCCCGGTTGGCTTGGTAGTCACTGATAGAGAGAGATTTACGCTGCCATGTGTGAGGTGCCGAATTTTCAGTAGAAGTTCTACGATAAGATCTAGATGTTAATGTCGCTGTGGCCTTATAGGTCAAGTACTACGTGTGGCGCTCTACTTGGCTTAGGAGTAGCCGACGGCTTGAGGTACTTGAGCATTTTGCTATTAGTCGATAATCGTCGCGAGGTATGTGAACCTCTTCCTATCTCTCTAGCATGATATGTGTGAACTATGTAGTACCAGACGATACGTGCTAAATGTATTCGATTGTTTAAAACATAAAGTGTTATAACGCTTTATGGGAAGTTGGTTATAACAAATTTTATGTAGATAAGAAAACACTTTGTGGTTTTTAAAAGGTAAATGATTTGTTTATAATCGCTTGATGTGTGATCATAAAGAACTTGAAGTATTTCAAAAGATTTCAAATCGCTTTGAAAGAGAAGTAATACTTGGTTTTGAGAACTTAAGAGTTATACTAGCTTTATGGGAAGTTAGGTATAACGCTTAAGAACGCTTTCTCGATTTTGGAAATCGATGTGTATCGACAAACCATCGCAAATACATTAAAAGGAAATGTTTTGAATAATTAAGTATTATTAAAACTAAGAGAAACTTCCATCCGCATGTAAGCTAAGATGAGACAAAATGATATTTCCTAGATCATGGTCACAGAATAAGATTGTTATAAACAAGAATATTCTACTCACATATAAGGCTTATGTTTCTCCGATTGTTTAAAAGAGAATTATATTCTTAAATGAATAAAGCTATGAACTACTAAACCTTTCTAAAATAAGAAACGTGAACATTTGAAATTAGGCAAACTTGACGCTTGGAAAATAATGTTGTTACTTGATTTTACAAAGGTAAGAGTTTTGGTTTTCTTAAAAGGATAGTCACTCTATTTTTATACTACGTATCAGGTGACTTATGAAAGAAACAGATCTTTTAAAGATTTAATGTGAAGTACTTTGGGGTTAGATACCCAAACTTGTTAGTAGAAAGTACCTTGTGTGAATACTTTATCAGATTGGTCAGGTTGGTTGGTGATAGCCTTGTAAGACTTTCTTGTTGCTTTGATAAGTAAACGTGTTAGATGCTACGGTGTTAGTATCTTGTGATGTTTGTGTAGCCGGTTTCTCGATTGTGCTTATTAACTATCACCGTTATGATAGTATGGTGGCATTCATCTTTGAGATGATTCCGGTTAAGCCGCCTCCGACGCGGGTAGACTCAGCGTCGATGGACCTATGATTCGAGAATACCTACGCAGTCCCGGCCTACGCGAACTACGAGTTCCGTGTTAGTGACGCCCTTACGGGCACGCGTCTCGCGCTACGCGGATCGCAAGTCCGTGATTTACGCCGGAGTAGCTACCGACGCGGGGACGCCACGCGGCCGATGAGATTGGCCTACGCGAGTCGCGGAAGTTCCGTGACTAGACGCCGACATTAGATATCGCGCAAGTGGCCGCCTTTGATCATGCGACGGTCTAGACAGCATCTTATGATACGCCATGACCTTGTTGCATCGCTGGTGTTAGTAGTGGCTATGCCTTCGCATTACCCCGCACGGCAGTTATTATGGCACGTGGGACTCGTGTTCATGTGTTCCTTGGAACTTTTATATCATAAACCGCCAATGGGAATGTGTCCCACGCACGATTGATGCCGCGGGCGTGAGACCCATCGTTATGTTCTTTGGTGATGACTTGAGGCGCGAGTCCTCGACTTGATATGATCGCTAGTTATTGTAAAATCAGAGTTTGGTTATCATACATGTCTCCCGCTTTATAGACTATTATGATTTCATTTGCAAGATTTTTAGTTTCACATACGCACTGCCAGATCGATCGCCTGGGCCGCGCTCACGCCGCAGTCGAGGTACACCGCCGCCGATCCTAGCTCGTGGTCACAAATCAGCGTTGGGAAGCCCGCTTCTCCGAGGCTTATCACGTGTAGTCCCCGTCGTAGTAGTGTTTACATTCGTGGGTTTGGCCCTGTCCCGCCATTGTTGTCATATCTTTCTTAGAGGTCTGTAGTACTGTTGTGGGCAGGGTTTGTAAAAGGATTAAACTGTTCTTTTGTAAAAGTTGTCATTTATATATATGCCGAAAGGCAAGTTTTCACAGATTATTGTTTTATACTTCTGTTATCTCATATTGTTGTGTTTGTTCCGCTGATTACTCTGATGTATGTCTACTTGGGTGCCCGGGGTAAGGCACTACCACGCCCCTGCCGTCGTGACAATACGGTCTGTAGACACTTTCCGAGGATTAATCGCTCGATACCACTTTTGTCACGACTGCCCGGTTCGTGGATCGTGCCTTACCCGCACCCAAGTAGTCATACATCGAGAGAAAACCAGCAATATAAAATAACCAAGATATGAAACAAGATAAGTAAGACACGCTGGGAAAAGTTTTTCAAGCATAATGTATATAAACAACCCAAAATGAACAGCTATATCCCAACCTTACAACAGTCTACAGCACTTCTAAGAGTTTAAAACAACAATGGCGGACAAGGCCCCGCCATACCCTGAATACAAATATATACAACGACTGGGACCATACTAAAATGCTAAGCTTCCGAGAAACGAGCTTTCCTAACGCCAAGCTGATCCTAAGAACGGATCAAAGTAGGAGTACCTTTACCGCAGATGAACGCACCCCGGGCGAGGTCAAGACAACAGTACCAAGTATGTGAAATCAAAATATCAGAAATGAAATCATAGTAGTCTATATAAAGCAGGGGACATGTATGATAAACAAAACTACAGTTCACAACAAACAAGAAGTCATGTCAAGTCAGGGGCTCACGCCCTCAAAGTCATCATAAAATCAGACGGTAAGTACGAGGCATAGCCGACTACTAAAACCCTCAAGACAACAATATCAGAATCAGATTACGAGATCGCCAGACCGCCACATGATCAAAGCCGCCACTCGCTCGCAGATCTAATGTGCGCGCTAGCCCGAACTTCCCATAGCCCGCACGGGCCAATCGATAGGCCCGCATGAGGTATAACCCCGCATCGAGGGTAGCTACTCCCTGCTAGCCGCCTCGACTCGGCCCGCACGGCCACAAGGACCGCATGACCACAAGCGGCCGCACACTAACTCCGAACTCCCGCAGCCCGCATAGGCCATCTGCACCGCATAAGGTATTCTCGAATCATAGGTCCATCGACCCGCCTGAGTCTACCCCGCATCGGAGGGCAGCTTAACCCCAAGAGTTATGAATGATATAATATCAACATAACCGCTTATTGCTAAACAACATAAGCACAACAAGGGAAAACCCCTTTACACAAACATCGCAAGATACTAACTCACGTAGCGTCCTAACATGTTTACTTATCAAGTCAACAAGAAAGTATTACAAGACTATCACAAATCAATACAATCAAGTTATTCACACAAGGTACTTTCTACATTATGTTAACAAGTTCGGGTTGTTAGCCCCAAAGTACTTCATGTAATACTCTTTTAAAAGATCCGTTTCTTTTACAAAAGTCACACAATACCCGTAGTATAAAAATAGAGTAATTATCCTTTGAAGTACATTAAAACACTTCTCCTTGTAAAATTCAAGTAACAACATTCTTTCCTAACGCTCAAGTTTGCCTAATTTCAATTACTCAAGTTTCTCATTTTCAAAAGTGGTTTGTAGTTCATAGTTTTAATCCTTTAAAACAATTTGAGAAACATATGCCTTATGTGTGAGTAGTTTATTATTGTTCATAACAACTGACATAAAGAATTGTGATCTAGAAATGTAATATCATTTTGTCTCATCTTAGATCCTATGCAGATGGAAGTTTCATCCGGTTTTAATACATTATTAGTCAAAACATTTTCCTTTATTAGCGCTGTGGTTTGTTCGACATTCATTCTCGATTCAAATCCAGAAACATTATTCCTTTTATCACTCTTAAGCCGTTATACCTAACTTCCCATAAAGCTAGTATAACTCCTAAGCTTTTAAAACCAAGTGTTACTCTTCTTTCAAAAAGGTTTCTTAATTCCTTGCACTACTTCAGCTTTCTTATTCGGCTTAAGTCAAGACATTGCCGTAATTATTATTCATGCTTAAGTCCAAGACATTGCCGTAATTATTATTCGTGCTTAAGTCCAAGACATTGCCGTAATTATTATTCGTGCTTAAGTCCAAGACATTGCCGTAATTATTATTCGTGCTTAAGTCCAAGACATTGCCGTAATTATTATTCAGTTAACACACGTACGTCTACCGTACTATATACATATTCTTTAAAATATCATGCTAAAGAGGATAGGAAGAATCACATACCTTCTCGGCGAAAACCACCTTCCAAGTTGAATATGTCGCGCACAGAGTATCGACTCATATCACCAAATACGCCTATCAACGCCCGATCAGCATCGCATACAAAGCTCTAAGCAGAGGGTTCGTATTCTATGGACATTTGGGCGATTTCCTACCCGTGAGCTACTCAAGTTCATCAGTGAAAACAAATCCCATGTAAGTACAGTTCTATTATTCTTCTTTTTAGCCCTTCTACTGTGATAACAGTTCAATTCTATTCTGCAATATCCTTCTAAGTATTTAATACTTATTCCTATACTTCTACAATATATATACTCTAATTACAAAAGGCAAGAGGGGGAGGGGGGTGTTGGACGAAAACTCAACAAGAAAGGGGAGGGATTTTTCAAGACTTGAAAATATTTGACGTAAGTTCATCAACCTGTATGGTATTTATAGGTCAAGAAGTGGCCAACCAATGGCCAAGATTAAGACAAGTGCAAGGCAAGTGTAGGGTGAGGATTTAGGCAAGTGTCCATACACAAAATATCCTACCAACTCCTTGACTTTGTGCAAGGCACAAAAACGCAAAGTTAGCCCAATTCGGCCCAAATGGACGCTTCAAGTCCACCAATGGGAGGTGCAAGTGTCGCCTCCCGCTGGTCCAAAATGTTTCGCCTTCTCGGAAAAATCCGCAAAAATTAGAAATGGCATAGCCGAATTTATCCTACGCGAGTTCAGAAACATTTCGCCGAAAAACGACTCTAAACGCAAAGTGTACAAAGTGGAATTCGTCCAAGCCAACTAGGGGGGGGGGGGGTGACACGTGTCGCCTTCCTACACGTCCAAAATATTTCATCTTCCGAAAATATCCACAATGGCCAAAATCTCGAAAACAAAGTGGGCCCCACAAAACCGTAAATTTTCTCCCGTGGGCCCCACGTGACCATTTCCGAAAATAAAAATTCCACAATTCTCTAATATTCCAAGAAGTCCGAATACCAAATCTGGGAATCCAATTCCCATTAACGAACCTTTTTCCTTCACAAAAACCGGAAACTTTTCCGTGGAAAAATCACCTCGTTCTTCCCTTCTAATTCCAATGTCGTATTCTCGTACGTACGTCCTCGCATACATACTCTGGAAATACGGGGTATAACACCCTTGAGATTTGTCAACGAGAGAAGGAAGAATTATTGCCATTCTGTTAGCTAAAATCTTTGTAATGATCTTGTAGACCACATTAGTCAATCCGATGGGCCTAAAATCATTTACCTTAGGATCATGATCGGCCTTTCTAGGCGGTAATGATGGTATGATTTACCTGCTTTAAAAGAACTCCAGAAGAGAAGAACTCTTGAACAGTTCTTACAACGTCATGGCCCACATCTCTCCATCTATTCTTGAAAAAGGCAGCTGAATAACCATCCTGGCCTGTGTGCCTTATCATCGCTTATATCGTAAAGAGCTTCCCAAATCTCCTTTGGGGAGATGAAGTGCAAAAGTGTAATCTATCCTCTTCACTTAGCTTCGGCCAAAGTTGAACACTTCGATCGGTTGGTAGTGGATCGACGTACTAAAAGGTCCTTGTAAAATTCAACAAGCAACTCCCTAACTTCTCCTGGTGATGTAGTGATAGTACCATTGGCTTTAACAAGAAAGTTGATTGAATTTCTGACATTACTCCTCTTGATCAGGCTATGAAAGTATTTGGAGCATCTATCACTTCCAATCAAGTGTTTCGCCGACTTCGCCTTTACGAAGTGTCTCTGCCTGTAAAGGTGTTTGCCTTAACTCTTGAGGACTTAACCTTGGCTTTTAGTTCCTCATCAAAGGGATTTTCCATGTGCGCATTGATAGCCTCCTTAAACTCCATGTTTGCCCCCTTAGCTCTTTGTTCAATACCACCAAAATCACTTATGTTCAAAGCCCTTAATGGTTGCTTCAAGGCTTTCAATTTTGAGGCTAGAACGAATTGAACAGTTCCCAATATGTCTTGTCTCCAACATGAACTCATTATGTTCTCGAAGGCGGGGTGATAGAGCCACATAATCATGAACTTGAAAGGACGTTTCCCAACAATATAGGATCCAATAACCGTAGCTATCACGGGACAGTGGTCCGAGACAGGTTCCTTAGGCAAGAAGTTGGCCGTGCATTCTAGGGTCAAATCACTCCAATTTTGATTCATCAACACTCTATCAAGCTTGGACCAAATCGAACCATTTGTCCAAGTGTAGAAGGAACCGGAAGAAGGAGTGTCTTCTAGTCCATGAGAATTCCTGAAATCTCCAAGATCCCTAAGTGCATAAGGCGTGAGAGGAGGACCCCCGCTTTATCATGAGGGTAGCAATAAGTGTTGAAATCTCCCATAATCATCCAAGGCTTAGTGATGCCAATTCCCAAGTGAGTAAGGTGATGCCAAAGCTTCCTTCTATCCGAGATGCTATAAACTGGGTACACAAATGTGGCAAGAAAAGACACTTGTGTTATTTTGCAACTTGCCTGGACATGGATATGCTGAGAATCCATTCCAAGCACTTCGCAACAAACCCTGGAGGGATCCCATAGTAATAGCATTCTTCCGCCCGTAATGAATTCTAAATTCGAGCAAAAGTTCCAAGTTTGAATCTTAGAGTAGAGAAAGACTCTGTCCTTGCCTGAGAAAGTTTAGTTTCCAATAGACAAACCATTGCCACATCATGCTGTTTTGTGAGACTACACACTAGAGCTTGCGTGGCTGCCCTATCCCTTTGTCCGCAAAGACCACGGACATTCCAACAAAGTATTTTCATTAGGAAACAAATGAGGTTTTGTTAGCACCTCCGCGCTTTGCTGCCTTTGCCTTGCCACTGCCTTTCAGCAAGCTCCTCTTTGACAATACTTCCTTCCATCCATCTTCTTTGTTGCTGGAAGCCATAACATGTGGTTCAGCCAAGCTATGTTCCCCGCATTCAAAGTTAACATTACGTGACACAAGTCTAGCCTCCTCCGTAGTACCCTTGTATGCTTCACCATTCAATGAAGGTTGCGGATTCCTTGGCACCTCAGAATCAGTCTGCTTTGACTCATAACTCATCTCATCATGTTGCGCACTGCCATGTTGTGAATTAGGCCATGAGGACCTTGCTTGAGATTCCCGCAAACTTGATGGGCCAGAATGACCCAAAATCGCGGACTCGCAGACGCGATGCGCTTCTCCCAAACTTCCGACCGTGAGGTGTTGTGTGCTCACTTTCTTCAATGTCCATCAAGTTATCGATCTCATGGATGTTGAGAAGTTGGTGGATAGGAGGGGGGAGGGTTGGTTCCACCCGTACCTCTGTTGGTATCCAAACAAGTAGAATCTTCCTTATTGTTAGGGGGTACCTCAGTATTGCGTTTTTAGGAGCATTTTCAGTGTTGACATCATTGTTATACCCCGTATTTCCAGAGTATGTACGTGAGGGCGTACGTATAAAATTTTAGCCTTAAAGACTAGACAAGGTTCGAATTTGTACACAAGTGCCGAAAAGAGTCGTTTTTCGAAGAAACTATTCCAAATATTTCGTAGGGAAAATTCGCTATGTCATTTATATTTTTATGGATTTTTCCGAGAGACGAACATTTTGGATCAACGGAGGGTGACATGTGTCACCTCACATTGGAAGGCTCGACGGCAATTGGGACGATTTGGGGCTACTTTAGTTGGTAGGATATTTTGTGCAAGTTGTGTGGTAGATGGATAAGGTAGCACATGGCTAAATCTTGGCCTTACACTTGCTATGCACTTGTCTTCATCTTGGCCATTGGTTGGCCTTCACTTGACCTATAAATACCCTCTAGTTGAAGACATTCTTCATCCTAAATTGAGCAATCTATCTAAGTCTCAAACTACTCCTCCCTCTTGTCTTGCTTTCGCCCCAAAGCCCTCCCCTCGAGAAAGGCCCTGCCGAGAGCACACCCCCTTTGTGAAGCTCAGGGGTACCCCAAATTTAGTTGTCTCGTATAAATACCCTTGTTGTGGTATAGAAATACTCCCTAGTATTGTTATAATGTCCAAATACCTCGCCCAAATACCTTGTAGTATTCCCAAGGTTACACTTATACAAGCCCGTAAAATACCGCTATACTTTCCCTCACTACTAAAACGAAACCCTAAGGAAATCTTCACCCGTTGTTGAAGTTGTATGTAGAAGTTGGTTAGAACTTCTAAGGGTAGTTTGGAGCGGGTCGAGCGCACTGAGTTGAGCTAAACCTTGCTCGTGAGCGACTTTAAACTAGGATAATTTTGGGCTTATCGAGGTAATTATCTTGTCCTCTATTGTAATTGGAAATTACATAAGTGTTGAATATATAGTTGTTGTATACTATATATAGTAATCAACGTAGTTATCGGCAATGTCTCGCGACTTAAGCTCGAATAATACTTACGCAATGTCTTCGCGACTTAAGCCCAAGAATCGAATCGAATCGTAATTACATGTGGTCAGACATTAAGAGACTTGTGTAAGAGTACCGCGGAGTAGAATTGTACCGTTAGGTTAGATGTATAACCCCCGGTTGGCTTGGTAGCCTACCGATAGAGAGAGATTTACGCTGCATGTGGGTGAGCCGCCGAATTTTCTAGAATGTTCTACGATGAGATCTAAATGTTAATGTCGCGTGGCCTTATAGGTTGAAGTGCTACGTGACGTAATCTTCCGACTAAGGCGAGTAGCCGACGCCGAGGTACTTGGAGCGCTTTGCTATTAGTCGACAACCGCCGCAGGTATGCGAACCTCTTCCTATCTCTTCTAGCATGATATGTGTGAACTATGTAGTACGGTAGACGCATACGTGTTAATTATATTTTATTGTCAGAAAACATAAAGTGTTATAACGCTTTACGGGAAGTTGGTTATAACAAATTTTACGTAGGTAAGAAACGGGTCGTGGTTTTTAAAAGATAATCGATTTGATTTATAACCGCTCGGGGCGTTATAATAAAACTTGAAGTATTTCAAAAGATTTATGAATCGCTTGAACGGTGTAGTATTGTGTTTTGAAAACTTAAGAGTTATACTAGCTTTACGGGAAGTTAGGTATAACGCTTAAGAATGGTTTATCATGTTAAGTTAAGAGACTTGATCTTATAAGATAAGAGACTTAACTTATTTGTTTTAAAGTGAATGTTTGTGTGAAACCTCATTCGTGAGTAATGAGTACTTGGTTTTATTTAAAGGGATAATGTTTTATCGATTTCGAAATCGAACGTGTATCGGCTGCACCACCGCAAATGCTAATAAAGGAAAATGTATTGAATAATGATGTATCGTATTAAAAACCAGAGAAACCTCCATCCGCATAGAAACTAAGATGAGACAAAATGATATTACATTTTCTAGATCATGGTCGTAATAAGAATGTTGTAAACAAGAATAACCTACTCTCACGCTGAGACATATATTACTCAATTGTTCTAAAAAGAAATCAAGTGATTAAGTTTACGAACTATGAAACCATTTGAAAATGAGAAGCTCGAGTAATCAAACTAGGCAACCGAACTTAGGAAAAGAATGTCATACTTGATTTTGGAAAGGAATGCTGGGTTGGTCATTCTAAGGCTACTGTATCGGGTGACTTTTATAAAAGTAATGGATCTCTTTAAAAGAACTTAACGATGTAGTACTTGGGGTTAAAACCCGACTTTGGCATAAAATGAAAGTACTTTGAGTTGTTGTGAAACTCGCTTATGCTTGTCTGTGAAACTTGCTACTTGGTTGTTGTGAAACTTGCCTATGCTTGTTGTTGTGAAACTTGCCTATGCTTGTTGTTGTGAAACTCGCCTATGCTTGTTGTTGGAAACTTGCCTACGCCATGCGATAGCCTTTGCGTGCAAGCTGGTATTTCGCGTTACCGCGTCTCTCGACAGGCCGCCGACTTGTCGAGAACTTACTCGACGCGGCCGCGCAAAGCGAGAATTCCACGTATGTTTCCATTTTGATTATCGCCTTGTTGTTGATGTCACACGGACATGTCTACACCGACGCAAAGATTCCGGCACGCGCCACGCGTCGTTGATTACCCGATATATGGTTATTACCGCAAATACGGACGGTTCTACACCGACGCAAGATTCCGGGGCACGTGGCTACGCGCGTGGTTGACCACCCAAAGATATCATATCGAGGTTATACGGGCATGCCTACACCGGCGCAGATTCCGGTACGCGCCACGCGCCTTATTATTGTCGCATCATGGACATGTCTACACCGGCGCAAGATTCCGGGGTACGCGCCACGCGCCTTGTTATTATTGTTGCATCACGGACATGTCTACACCGGCGCAAGATTCCGGCACGCGCCACGACGCGAACATGACGGATGCTGCGGGCGCGAGACCCATAGTTATATTCGAGTGGTGACTTTGGCGCGAGTCCTCGACTGATCGCTTATGTCGCGTGATCAGATTTTGGTTATCATACATGCCTCCCGCTTTTTAAGCTATTATGATTTCATTTACGATTTGGGCCACATACTGCAATTGTCAGATCGACTCTCCTTCGGGCCGCTGCTCACGCCGCAGTAGAGGTACACGGCCGTGATCCCCGCCTCCTAGATCTCATTTCAAATGTTGAAAGCCCGCCTTCGAGGCTTATTCGCATGTTTCCGAGTCAGAGGTTCGCATATCTGTGGTACGGCGGCCCGCCCCGCCATAGTTGTTGTAAATCTTAGAGGTCTGAGTAATCGCTACAAGTGTGGCCGAGGATAATCGCTTGGGTTTTTACGTATATACCAAGGCAAATCGCTTTGGTTGGCTCGCTTATTTATTATATCTCTCGCTTCATGACTCGTGGTTTTATTTTTTCCGGTTTTCTCCGATGTTGTATCACCAGGGTGCCCGGTAGTGCACCAAGAACGCCCGGTTCGGGCGCAAAGTGGTATCGTGAGCGCTTAGTCCTCTGAAAGTGTCTACGCACCGCGTCTAGTAGTCTTGATTATCGTGTCAGGCACCACATCTATAATCGTGAGGCTATAGGACATTTAGGATTGGTTTCATTCTTCTCATTCCGAGATCGCGCTTAGAGCCGTGGTTGTAAGTCGGACCCTCTCGACGTGTTTCGCTTTTACCGCTATGCCTCGCGAAGGCAACCGTGGCCTGAGTGGCAAGGCACCGAGGAGCCGCTAGTGATTCAGAGGAGTACGAGGGCGCAGCCCTGGCCAAGACCGAGGTAGTGCTTCAGACGGCGAAGTTTGCGGCGCGCCAAAGACCAACAGAGTTTAGAGCCGCAGCAGTTGGTCGCCGAGACTACAAGACTGAGCCTCCACCCCACACCGAGCGGGAGACGGGTCACGCGAGACGGCCCGCTTATCGCCGTGGTCAGGCCGATATGAGGATAGGCCGACGCAGCAGCCTCGCTCCAAAGAAGACCGTAAGGCACCCGAGGCGCATAGCTTGAGGCTACGGATTTTCTTAGTCAGAGCCCGCCCGAGTTTTACGTCGAGGCCGAGGATGATCCGCAGGAGTTCATCCGCTACTGCAGAGGATCACGCGCGTGATCAAGGCTTCGCAGATCGAGTCCGTGATATTTGTTCGTGACGGCCGCGCGATACCGCAGCCGATCGTTTGACTCGCGGAGCTTTCCTGGGAGCATTCACTTCCACCGCTTGGGACGAAGTTTTCGGGGCCTTCCCGCACATTTCGCCTCCACAAACGGCGAGGGCTCGCCGACGATTTTTGACGCTGAGGCGTACCCGCGCATGGGCTCGAGTACAATGTGAGTTCGACTCATCGCCCTGTGATGTTCCCGCATTAGTAGCTAGTATGGAGGATCGAGTGCACCGATATGTTACAGTGGCTCACGATTACCTAGCGTAGAGTTGTTCGGCAGTTTCTTCACCGCATGGACATTGCCCGCATTCGTGCTCATGCACTGGGTGCGGCGAGCGCAGAGATCGACGCAGCGGACCGCCAGCAGGCGCCAAGACGGCCGGATATTTTGGCGACTTTCGAGGCGGACCGCCTCAAGAAGCAGACTAGTTATGTACCTCCGCCATTGCAGAGTGGTCCCCGCAGCCTTTCGACCTTGGGATATTCAGAGCAGTGTCGTGGCTCCTGTGCTTCGGGATGTTCAGTGAGTAGGGTGTTGCCGATGCAACACCCCTACCTCGTGGTCGATGGTAGACCGCATTTCGTGAGGTCGTAGCACCAAGGGAGCTTGTTATTCTCGGCGCCAACAGGCCATATGACGAGAGATCGTCCCGACTGTGGGTAGCGCTGGTAGATAGCACAGATCATCGGAGCAGCATGGTTCTTCACCTTCCATAGCCGTGCAGATCGTTCAGACACCTACAGCCCCTGCAGGTCGCGCTGGAGTTCCAGCCTAGCTGGTCCTCAACCGCCTACTTTCGTGCATATCCTTAACCATCTAGAGTTTTGTATGTTATGATAATGTGTTAAGTGTTATGTCGGATAGCTTTGTGCTAAAATGTGACTTAGAAGACGCTTAGTGAAAGTGGTAAGCTCAAAGTAGAAAATGATTTAACCTTAGAATATTACGTAGGAGACCTTAGATGTAAGGCCGCTGAGTACAAGTTTTGCAAGTGATCCTTGTCTGAGTGCATTTTATGCCTAGAATGTATCAGTGTGATAAGTCCTGGTTGAGTAAATGAAAGTGGTAGCTTTCATGACGTGATTTAGCAAGATTGTTCCGTCGGCGAGCAAGAGTTGGCGCGATAATGGTCGGGTTGGGCTATGTCGCGCCAACCCGCCCCGCTTCGGCGGCGGTCGCTCGCGGTCCCGCCAGTGGCAGTGGTCACGAGGGTGCTAGGCCCAAGTTTAAATGACCAACAGATGAGTTCGTGGATACGCTCACCGTAAGATCGTGAAGGCCGGAATGGCCTTAAGGAAGATCGAGGCGAGTAAGATGACCAAGCTCGAGGTAGTGACTCCAAAGTTTTGGGAATCAAATGATGATCAAGTATGGTACGATACTAGAAGAGTTCAAGTGTTCGGCGAGGCACTACGAGTAAGCGAGGAAGAGAACGCAGTGTTATGCTCAGCGTGGCGCTTTGACAACTTGTTAGAAGGAACTTCTTCGTTATTCTGCTGAGAAGGAACATTCGACGAATGTTTCGGCGAGGGGAGAATGTTATACCCGTATTTCCGCAGTATGTACGTGAGGGCGCACGATAAAATTTTAGCCTTAAAGACTAGACAAGGTTCGAATTTGTACACAAGTGCCTAAAAGAGTCATTTTTCGACTAAACGCTTCCATTTTCGTAGGGAAAATTCCGCTATGTCATTTATATTTTTTGGCGGATTTTTCCGAGAGACGAAACATTTTGGATCAACGGGAGGGTGACATGTGTCACCTCACATCGGAAGGCTCGACGCAATCGGGACGATTTGGGGCTACTTTAGTTGGTAGGATATTTTGCAAGTCGCAGTGGTAGATGGATAAGGTAGCACATGGCTAAATCTTGGCCTTACACTTGCTATGCACTTGTCTTCATCTTCGCCATTGGTTGGCCTTCACTTGACCTATAAATACCTCTAGTTGAAGACATTCTTCATCCTAAACTTGAGCAATCTATCTAAGTCTCAAACTACTCCTCCTCTTGTCTTGCTTTCGCCCCAAAGCCCTCCCCTTGAGAAAGGCCCTGCCGAGAGCACACCCCCTTTGCGTAGCCCAGGGTACCCCTAGCCTAGTTGTCTCGTATAAATACCCCTTGTTGTGGTATAGAAATACTCCCTAGTATTGTTATAATGTCCAAATACCTTGGCCCAAATACCTTGTAGTATTCCCAAGGTTACACTTATACAAGCCTAAAATACCGTTATACTTTCCTCACTACTAAAACGAAACCCTAAGGAAATCTTCACCCGTTGTTGAAGTTGTATGTAGAAGTTGGTTAGAACTTCTGGGTAGTTTGAGCGGTCGAGCGCACTGAGTCGAGCTAAACCTGCTCGTGAGCGACTTTAAACTAGATAATTTCGGGGCTTATCGAGGTAATTATCTTGTCCTCTATTGTAATTGGAAATTACATAAGTTGTGAATATATAGTTGTTGTATACTATATATAGTAATCAACGTAGTTATCGCAATGTCTCGCGACTTAAGCCCGACAATAATACTTACGCAATGTCTCGCGACTTAAGCTCAAGAATCGAACCGAATCAGAATTACATAGGTCAGTATTACAAAGAGACTCAGGTAGTAGTACCGCGGAGTAGAATTGTACCCGCTAGGTTAGATGTATAACCCCGGTTGGCTTGCAGCCACTCGACAGAGAGAGATTTACGCCGTCATGGGGAGGTGCACGAATTTTCTGTAGAATGTTCTACGATGAGATCTAAATGTTAATGTCACTTGTGGCCTTATAGGTCAAGTGCTACGGTGACGTAATCTTCTCGACTACGAGTAGCCGACGCCGAGGTACTTGAGCGCTTTGCTATTAGTCGACAACCGCCGCGAGGTATGTGAACCTCTTCCTATCTCTTCTAGCATGATATGTGTGAACTATGTAGTACGTAGACGCATACGTGTTAATTATATTTTATTGTTGTAAAACATAAAGTGTTATAACGCTTTATGGGAAGTTGGTTATAATGCCTTTACGTAGGTAAGAAAACGGGTCATGGTTTTTAAAAGATAATCGATTTGATTTATAATCGCTCGGGGCGTTATAATAAAATCAAGTATTTCAAAAGATTTATGAATCGCTAACTAAGTGTAGTATTGTGTTTTGAAACTTAAGAGTTATACTAGCTTTACGGGAAGTTAGGTATAACGCTTAAGAATGGTTTATCACGTTAGAAGTTAAGAGACTTGATCTTATAAGATAAGAGACTTAACTTATATTTTTTAAAGTGAATGTTTCAGTCAAACCTCATTCGTGAGTAAGGAGTACTTGGTTTTATTTAAAGGGATAATGTTTTACTGATTTCGAAATCGTAACGTATCGGCTGCACCACCGCAGCTAATAAAGGAAAATGTATTGAATAATGATGTATCGTATTAAAACCAAGAGAAACCTCCATCCGCATGTAAACTAAGACGAGACAAAATGATATTACATTTTCTAGATCATGGTCGTAATAAGAATGTTGTAAACAAGAATAACCTACTCTCACGTGAGACATATATTACTCAATTGTTCTAAAAAGAAATCAAGTGATTAAGTTTATGAACTATGAAACCATTTGAAAACGGTAAGCTTGAGTAATCAAACTAGGCAAACCGAACTTAGGAAAAGAATGTTGTTACTTGATTTTGGAAAGGAATGTGGTTGGTCATTCTAAGGCTACGTATCGTGACTTTTATAAAAGTAATGGATCTCTTTAAAAGAACTTAACGATGTAGTACTTGGGGTTAAAACCCGACTTTGGCATAAAATGAAAGTACTTCGAGTTGTTGTGAAACTTGCCTATGCTTGTTGTTGTGAAACTTGCCTATGCTTGTTGTTGTGAAACTTGCCTATGCTTGTTGTTGTGAAACTTGCCTATGCTTGGTGTTGTGAAACTTGCCTATGCTTGTTGTTGTGAAACTTGCCTATGCTTGTGATGATAGCCTTTGTTGCAAGTGCGGTATTTCGCGTTACCGCGTCTCTCGACAGAGGCCTTGACTTGTCGAGAACTTACTCGACGGCCGGGCGCGAAGGAGAATTCCACGTATGTTTCCATTTTGATTACCGCCTTGTTGTTGACGTCACACGGACATGTCTACACCGACGCAGATTCCGGCACGCGGCCACGCGTCGTTGATTACCCGATATATGGTTATTACCGCAACATGGACGTGTCTACACCGACGCAAGATTCCGGCACGTGGGCTACGCGCAGGGTTGACCACCCAAAGATATTGTTATTGAGGTTACATAGGCATGTCTACACCGGCGCAGATTCGGTACGTGGCCACGCGCCTTGTTATTATTGTCGCATCACGGACACGCCTACACCGACGCAAGATTCGGTACGTGGCCACGCGCCTTGTTATTATTGTTGCATCATGGACATGTCTACACCGATGCAAGATTCCCGGCACGCGCCATGATGCGAACATGACGGATGCTGCGGGCGCGAGACCCATAGTTATATTCGAGTGGTGACTTTGGCGGCGCGAGTCCCCGACTTGATCGCTTATGTTGCTGCATCGTATTTTGGTTATCATACATGTCTCCCGCTTTTAAGCTATTATGATTTCATTTACGTGATTTGACGCTTTCACATACTTGGTACTGCCAGATCGACTCTCCTTCGGGGCCGCTCACGCCGCAGTAGAGGTACATCGGCCGTGATCCCCGCCTCCTAGATCTCATTTCGCCGTTGAAAGCTCCGCCTTCTGAGGCTTATCTTTGGTATGTTTCGAGTCAGAGGTTCTGTACATTCTGTGGTATGGCGGCCCCGTCCCCGCCATAGTTGTTGTAAATCTAGAGGTCCAGAGTAATCGCTGCAAGTGTGGCTGAGGATAATCGCTTGGGTTTTTATGTATATACCAAGGCAACTGCTTTGGTTGGCCTGCTTATTTATTATATCTCTCGCTTCATGACTCGTGTTTTATTTTTCCGCCGGTTTTCTCGATGTTGTATCACTAGGGTGCCCGGGTAAGGCACCAAGAACGCCCGTTCGGCGCATAATCATCCTCAAAGATCCTACACTTCAAGTGATTGTGTCCAAAAGCCGCACAATGATAGCAAAAGTCCGTAATTCTCATAGTTTACCCTTTGAGTATACCTCGTTATCGGGAGTTTGACAACAAATTCCATTATCGCTCTCACGACATCCACTTCCACTGTAACTCTAGCATAGTTCATTTTTGACCTTTCCTTAGTATATTGATCGTGTAAAGAGGTTTTCCTACACGTGAAGCAATCTTACTAAGGCCCGTTGCACTCCAAATAGAAAGGGAATGTCCTAAAAGTGACCCAAACAGAATGTCCATGAATAAATCATCCGTTATTAGAACTCCTTTATTAATAGCCTCGAGCATCATAGTTTTCCGTAGACCATATAAGTGGCCTCCGTGAAGTACATTAGTGCGCTCTTCCTCCGTCATGAATTTGAACACCGCCCATCCTTTGCCATATGGTATAATACGGCATTTTACTCCCATCATTTCACAATGGTATTCACGCCTCTCTTCCCGAAAGGACAGTGAAGCAACCTATTAGGCAATAGCCCCAAGTTTCTATGAATGAAACTTCATCCTCAGCTTCTATATCTACTTCTGCCCCTTGTTGTTCGATAAATTGTAACTTCATACCTTTTGCTTCAATCCTAGTTCCCGCAAAGACTCCAACATAAGTCTTTTTGGGAGGGATGGGACCTTTTCCATGGTTCGGGGGAGGATTACTATGAGTTGTACCCGCGGGTGGAACTTGATGTTGTTTTGAAGATGCATTTGTGTGTAAATAATTGGGAGGTATTTCTGGAGGTATAGACAGAGGGGGATGGGTAGAAGGAATTGAACTTGGGCCAGCAATAGGAGAGAGGATTCGCGTGCCATTTGGGAGGGTAGGGAATTTGTCTTGGTTTCGGAGGAATATAAAGAAGGGAAGATAGAAGGGTAAGTGTCAGGTATTTCAGTGAGTGAAGAGGTATGGGATGAGAGAGGGGGTATGTTAATGGCTTTACCCGTGCCCAAGGAAGGATTAAAGACGAAAGGTTTGTTGTGGTTCTTGAGATTGACTCCACTAAGCAAACTTGCCAAAGTAGGGAAGGATTCGTTATTGACACTTAAAGAATTCAGAGGTTGTTGTCCCATTAAGTTAGAAGGATCATTGATTCCCGCGGCATTTAATTCGCTGCATCGCTCCCACGCTATTAATGTTCCTAGAGTACCTAGGTTCCTGGAAATAAGTCCCTTCGCTTTCCACAACAGACTGGTCTTTGCATAACGGGAATATTCATCACCTCATGGACTCCCGACCCGCCTTGGCATTCTCGAACAATGTAATGACCCGTCATCAATATGGCCTCGTACCCGCAGATTAAAGAACGACGCCGGCCCCGCGACATTAATGTTAGACACCTGGGGATGTGGATCTCTTCGAACCTACCAACCGGCCTTGATTCTGCATAGTGTAATTAATCAAAGGCTCATGGGCTCCCGTCGACCCGCCATAGTAAATGCACTCCAAGACCTGTCCGACAGAGGAGGCACATCGTACCGCATCATTAAAGAATGACGCCGCCTCCCGCGACATTGATGTTAGACACCTGGGGGACAGTGGATCTCTTCGCTCCTACCAACCGACCTTGATTCTGCATAGTGTGATTAATCAAAGTCTCATGGGCTCCCGTCGACCCGACATAGTATACGACCCAAGACTGTCCTTAATAGGAGGAGGCACATTGGAACCCGCAAAGATTAAAGAACGACGCCTGGCCCCGCAAAGATTAATGTTAGACTCCTCGGGGATGTGGATCTCTTCGCTCCTACCAACCGCCCTGATTCTTGCATAGTGGGATTAATCATAGTCTCATGGGCACCCGTCTGACCCGTCAAAGTATTCTGACCCATGTCCCGACCCTAATAGAGAGGAGACACTTCTGCCCTACGACATTGAAGTTTAATGCCTTGGCACCCGCGATAAGCTCTTTGGGAATAGGAGTTTCTTCAATGCTTTCAACTGATATTGATTTGTCACGACCCGAACCCGGGCCCGTGACTGGTGCCTTACCCGGGCACCCAAGTAGACATACATCAGAGTAATCAGCGGAATAATAAATCAAGACATGAAACAAATGTAAAATGTAACATCGCTTATCTCGAGAAACAGCTTTTCTAAGATACATATATATACCAAGTCCGCGCTACATCCCAACTTTACAACAGACTACGCACTCTAGGAATATAACAATTATGGCGACAGTGGCCCCGCCATACCTCGAATGTACAATATATCTACAAAGACTGTGAGAGTCATACCAAAAGTCGAGCCTCCGAGAAATGGAGCTCCCGACACTGCAGTAAGGATCCTAAGAGCGAGGATCTACCACTGCTTCCCTTTACTCGCGACATGAACGCAGCTCAAGGAGGTCAAGACAACAGTACCAAGTATGTGAAATCAGAAAGTACTTTAAATGAAAACGTATCATTTTTAAAACAAATTTTACAAATATGTAAGAAACAACCAATGTAAACGCACATAGAGCCACAGAATAACCAAAATCAAAATAGATATAACAAAACTGGTCTTTTCTAGGCCGCTAATGATCAAGCAAGGCCAATCGCCCATAGTATCATTATGCGAGCCTAATCTCGAACTCCCGCACCGCATAGGTCACACATGCACCGCATGAGGTATTCCTCGTGACGGTAGCTAACCCGCAGATCCTCTCGACTTCGCAGTCGCATAGTAACATAGACCGCATAGTCACATGCATCGCATGAGGCATTCCTCGACGGATAATACACCCTAATGATCAACTCGAACTCCGCAGCCGCATAGTCACAACCGCATACGCCGTATAGACCGCATCAAGGGTGGCAAGCCCTGTGATAACAAGTCAAGGGGGTATGTGATATAATAACAGTACAACGGGCTTAACATTTAATAACGTAAGCACAACAAGAATAACCCCCTTACACAACATCACAAGACACTAACACGCGTAGCATCATAACATGTTTACTTATCAAACCATCTTACTACACTTTTCAGAAATCAATACAAGACTTTCATATACCAGATTTCCAGAGTATGACGTGAGGCGACGATACAATTTGAGCCTTAAAGTAGGCATAGATTCGAAATTTGTACACAACACCCTGTTAGAGTCGTTGACTAAACGCTTTCATTGCCTTTCGTAGGAAAATTCCGCTATGTCATTTATAATTTTTGCGGATTTTTCCGAGAGACGTAACATTTTGGACCAACGGAGGGTGACATGTGTCACCCTCACATCGGAAGAGGTTGGACGGCAATTGGCCATTCTTGGCACGCTTTGTTGCCCAATTTTGGTCGGCGGTTAGGTAGGATATTTTTGTGTAGATGGATAAGGTTGCACACGGCTTAATCTTGGCCTTACACTTGCCTTGCACTTGGCACCATCTCGCCATTGGTTGGCCTTCACTTGACCTATAAATACCCCTTAGTTGATGAACTTTCTTCATCCAAAATTGAGCAATCTACCTAAGTCTCAAAATACTCCCTCCCTCTTGTAGTTCTCGCCCAAAGCCTCCTCCCCTCCTAGTAGCCTTTGGCCGAGAGTTTCCTCCCCTCAGAGTGGTTAGCAATGTGGGTACCCCCAGCCTAGTTGTCTCGTATAAATACCCCTTGTAGTGGTATAGAAATACTCTCCTAGTATTGTTATAATGTCCAAATACCTTGGCCCAAATACCTTGTAGTATTCCCAAGGTTACACTTATACTAGCCCGTAAAATACCATTATATTTCCTCACGCTAAAACGAAACCCTAAGTAAATCTTCACCCGTAGTTGAAGTTATAAGTAGAAGTTGGTTAGAACTTCTAAGGGTTGTTTGGAGCGGATCGAGCACTCGAGTAGAGCTAAACCTTGCTCAGATCGACATATAAACTCGGATAATTTTGGGCTTATCGAGGTAAACATTCTCGACCTTCAGTTGTAATTGGAAATTACATGTTGTAGGAGTATATAGTTAAAGTATACTATATATAGAATTGAACATAGTCATGCGGCAATGTCTTTTGACTTAAGCTGAATAATACTTACGCAATGTCTTTTGACTTAAGCTCGAATAATACTTACGGCAATGTCTTGCGACTTAAGCCCTAATTTAAATAAGAGAATCGAATCAGTAATTACATAGATCAGACATAAAGAGACTTGTGTTGTATTCGTGAGTAAAATTGTACACGCCCGTTAGACGCAAAACCCCCGGTTGGCTCGTAGCCACTGAAAGCGAGAGATTAACGCCATTGGCATGGGAGGCCGAATTTTCTCAGAGAATATGGAACGATGTTAATAAGCGCCTTGTGGCCTTATAGGTTGAAGTACTAAGTGTGGTGCGATCTACGTGGCTTAAGGAGTAGCCGACGGTTTGAAGTACTGGAGCGCTTTGCTATTAGTCAAGACTGCCGCGAGGTACGCGAACCTCTTCCTATCTCTTCTAGCATGATATGTGTGAACTATGTAGTACGGTAGACGCATACGTGCTAAATGTATTTGATTGTTTAAAACATAAAGTGTTATAACGGCTTTATGGGAAGCTCGCTATAAACTTTATGTAGGTAAGAAAATACTTGTGGTTTTAAAAGGTAATCGATGTGAATTATAATCGCTAGTTATAATAAAGAACTTGATGTATTTCAAAAGATTTATAAATCGTTTTAGGAGAGTAACACTTGGTTTTAAAGGTTTTAAAAAGAGTTATACTAGCTTTATGGGGAGTTAGGTATAATGTCTTAAGAGAGGTAAAGAAAATGGTTTATCATGTTAGAAGTTAAGAGACTTGATCTTATAAGATAAGAGACTTAACTTATTTGTTTAATGTGAATGTTTGTGTGAAACCTCATTCGTGAGTAATGAGTACTTGGTTTTATTTAAAGGGATAATGTTTTACCGATTTCGAAATCGTAATGTGTATCGATGCACCACCGCAGCGTAATAAAGGAAAATGTATTGAATAATGATGTATCGTATTAAAAACCAAGAGAAACCTCCATCCGCATGTAAGCTAAGATGAGACAAAATGATATTACATATCCTAGATCATGGTCGCTTAATAAGATCGATTATAAACAAGAATAACCTACTCACATATAAGGCATATGTTTCTCAAATCATTAAAGGAGAATTATGTTTTAAAGGATTAAAACTATGAACTACGCAGACCTTTTCTAAAAATGAGAAACTTGAGCATTTGAAATTAGGCAAACTTGAACGTTTGGAAAATAAGGTTGTTACTTGATTTTTACAAAGGAAAGCATTTTTGTTTACTTAACAATGTTCGTCACTCTATTTTTATACAACGGACATCGTGACTTTTATAAAAGGAATGGATCTCTTTAAAAGGAATTTAACGACGTAGTACTTTAGGTTAAAACCCGACTTTGGCATAAAAGAAAGTAACTTGAGTTGTGTAACTTGCCTATGCTTGTGTTGTGTAACTTGCCTATACTGGTTGTTGTG
The DNA here is from genome assembly GCA_029844215.1 of Przewalskia tangutica. NCBI lineage: Eukaryota > Viridiplantae > Streptophyta > Magnoliopsida > Solanales > Solanaceae > Przewalskia > Przewalskia tangutica. Next base: position 77,977,320 of record CM056727.1, read on the forward strand.
TAACTTGCCTATGCTTGTGTTGTGTAACTTGCCTATGCTTGTTGTTGCGTAACTTGCTTATGCTTGTGGTGATAGCCTTGGTTGTGCAAGCATTGTTATTTTTATGGACTAGCTCTCCACGAGGTTTCATCGCTCGCCTTGGTCCCCGGTGGTCGGCTCGTGATTTGCCCCTGCCTCATGACCGATTCGCCTGTACCGTAGTCACCGTGACTTGCCTGCTCGGCAGTAGGACGGTCTCGTGATACGGCCTTGGTCCCCGGTGGTCACCAGATTGCCCCCGGTCGCCACGTGACCGGCCTTGGTATCCTGTGAGTCGGCTCGCACTTGCCCCGTGACGGCTTCGTGTTTTGTTGCATTATATTATTGGTACGGTCGGATCTGGTAGTTATACTTGTCCTATACGGTTTTAATGACCCAGGTGGGACCTGGTGTTCATGTATACTACTTGGTACTGTCATATCATAAACTGCCGGCAGTGAGGAAGAAATTCAACGGGCACTAGTGATAATATGGAGGGCGAGAGTCCCTGACTTGATGTAACTAGTTATATGTTATGCATCGTAGCTTGGTCATTATACATGTCTCCCGCTTATATAGACTATTATGATTTCATTTACTGATTTACGCTTTCACATACTTGGTACTGCAGATCGACTCCTTCGGGCCGCGCTCACGCCGCAGTAAGTACATCGTCCGCCGATCCCCGCTCTTAGGATCACCTTTCAACGCATTGAAGCCTGCTTCCTTCTGAGGCTTATCTTTTGCATGTGTTCCTCGAGTTGTAGGTTCTTGTACATTCTGTGGTATGGCGGGCCCGTCCCGCCATAGTTGTAGTAAATCTTAGAGGTCCAGAGTAATCGCAAGGTGGTTTTGTAAAAGGATTAAACTGCTCGCTTTGAAAGAGTTGTTTATATATATTTTATTGGAAGCGTAACCGCTTGGTTGGCCTGCTTTATTATCTTGTCTCATGTTCATGTTTAAGTTTTTATTTCCGCTGGTTTTCTCGATGTAGTATCACTAGTGGTGCCCGGTAGGCACGATCACGCCCGGATCGGTCGTGACAAAAGTGGTATCGAGCGCTTAGTCCTCTGAAAGTGTCTACGCATCGTGTCTAGTAGAGTCTTGATTATCGATGTGTTGTGCACCACATCTATAATCGTGAGGTCGCAGGACATTTAGGATTGGTTTCATTCTTCTCATTCCGAGATCGTGCCTGTAGCCGCGGTGTGATAAGATCGACCCTCCGACGCACTTCGCTTTTACCGCTTATGCCTCCGCGCAGGCAACCCGCCCGTGGCGGCAAGGCAACAGAGGAGTCGCGAGCAGAGCAAATGGCAGAGACCACAAGACTCGAGCCTCCACCCCGCACCGAGCAGAGAGATGAGTTACAAGGAGCTGGCCCTTAACGGCCGTGGTCAGGCCGACTTGAGGATAGGCCGACGCAGCAGCTCCAAAGAGCACCGTGGTTCACCCTAGATCGATAGTTCGAGGCTACGGATTTTCTCGAGTCAGGCCGCCAGAGTTTTATGGGTCGAGGCTCGAGGATGATCCGCAGGAGTTCATCCGGCGCTACAGCCGATCGCGAGAGTGATCAAGGCATCGGAGACCGAGTCGGTCCTAGGTTCGCATCACCGCGTGATACCGCAATGATCGTTTGATTCGCGGGAGCCGTCCCGGAGAGCATGCACTTCCAGCTTTATGGGACGAGTTCTCGAGGCCTTTCTTGCACATTTCTTGCCTCCACCGATGAGGAGGGCTCGCGCAGATTTTTGGTGTTACGGCTGAATCCGCGATAGTTCGAGTACAATGTGGAGTTCGACTCATCGCCCAGACGCCTCGCTGGTAGCTAGTATGGAGGATCGAGTGCACCGATTTGTTACAGGCTCGATGATCACCTAGCCGAGTTGTTCGTGTAGCTCTTCACCGCACGGACATTGCTCGCACGCAGCTTATGCGACCGGGATGTGAGGAGAGGATAATCGACGGAATGACTGTGGTCGCAGAAGAGGCCGTAACAGCAGGTCCTTGGTGACTTTCGAGGCGGACCGCCAAGAAGAAAGCCGCTTATGCGCCTCCACCAAGACAGAGTGGTCCTCCACACTTTCGGACCTTCGAGATATTCAGAGCAGTCGTGGCTCCTGTGTTTCAGATTTTCGCGGAGCAGGAATGCTCGCGGACGAGGTTGCCCTTGTCTCGGTGGGCCGTTGTGGAAAGCTTCATAGGAGAGTGTCGCACTAACTCTGGGATTGTTATTTTTGCGACCAACAGGCTATCCGCAAGAGATCGTCCGACTGTGGGTAGCATCGCAGATAGCATGGACTACTAGAGCAGCTATGGTTCTTCACCTTCCATAGCCAGCAGATGTTCAGACACCTACAGCCCCTAGAGGTCGCGGAAGTTCTCAGCTTAGCGGTCCTTGAACCGCCTATTTTCGTATATCCTTAACCCTTTAAAGATTTGTATGCATGATATGATGACCTTATTATTGTGTGCTACGCTCGGATAGCATTATGATGGTTATGAGTTAGAAAGCTTGGCTAGTTGAAAGGATTTGTATGGGGGCATGGAAAGTGTGAACTTTAGAATATTTCATGTTGAGACCTTAGATGTAAGGTCGCCTTGAGTACCGATTTTGCAAGTGATCCTTGTCGAATACATTTTATGCCTAGAATGTGTTGTGTGATATTTTCCTCGAGTAGTGTTAAATGGAAGTGGTAGCTTTCATGACTGTTGAGGTAAGATTGTTCCGGTCGGGAACAAGAGCGTGATGCGTTAGTGGATCGGGTCAGCCATGTTGAGGGCCAACCCGCGCCGGTTTCAAAGTGGGGTCAGCTCGGGTGGTCCCGCCAGTGGTAGGTCACGAGGGTGCTAGGCCTGTGTTAGATGACCATCGATGAGTTCGTGGGTATGTTCGACCAGAATCGGTTCGTGAAGGCCGGAATGGCCTTAGTAAAGAAGTGAAGCTAGTAAGATGACCAAGTTTGGAGGTAGTGGCTCCAAGGGTTGGAAATAAGCGTTGACTAAAGTGTGGTACGATACTAGAAGAGTTCGTGTTCGAGAAGAGTACGACGAGTAAGGGTAAAGGCGCATGTATTGCGAGCATAGATATGATCATTTCTCAACGGAGAAGGTGCGAAGGATGTATATTTTAGACCTCGTGAATCGCACGCAGTCCGGCACCATTTGTTGGGTCGCCGAGTGACACTAGAACCTCGCGCAAGGTGACAAAAGTTTGTGATGTTAGAGGTGTTTCCTCGTGGACTTGGATGTAAGTATTTACGCTGGTGTTTCGTGGGCCGGTTGTGGCGCTGGCAACTTTTAGAAGAACTCTATCGTTATTCTGCTCGAGAAGGAACATTCGACGAATGTTTCTAAGCGAGGGGAGAATGTTATACCGTATTTCCAGAGTATGTACGTGAGGGCGACGATACAATTTGAGCCTTAAAGTAGGCATAGATTCGAAATTTGTACACAACACCGGTTAGAGTCGTTTTCGACTAAACGCTTCCACGCTTCGTAGGGAAAATTCCGCTATGTCATTTATAATTTTTATGGATTTTTCCGAGAGACGTAACATTTTGGATCAACGGAGGGTGACATGTGTCACCTCACATCGGAAGAGGTCGACGGCAATTGGCCATTCTTGGCACGCTTTTGTTGCCCAATTTTGGTCAAGGGTTAGGTAGGATATTTTTGTGTAGATGGATAAGGTTGCACATGGCTTAATCTTGGCCTTACACTTGCCTTGCACTTGGCACCATCTCGCCATTGGTTGGCCTTCACTTGACCTATAAATACCCCTTAGTTGATGAACTTTCTTCATCCAAAAATTGAGCAATCTACCTAAGTCTCAAAATACTCCTCCTCTTGTAGTTCTCGCCCAAAGCCTCTCCTCCCCTCCTAGTAGCCTTTGGCCGAGAGTTTCCTCCCCTTTGTAGTGGTTAGCCGTGGGTACCCCCAGCCTAGTTGTCTCGTATAAATACCCCTTGTAGTGGTATAGAAATACTCTCCTAGTATTGTTATAATGTCCAAATACCTTGGCCCAAATACCTTGTAGTATTCCCAAGGTTACACTTATACTAGCCTGTAAAATACCATTATACTTTCCTCACGCTAAAACGAAACCCTAAGTAAATCTTCACCCGTAGTTGAAGTTATAAGTAGAAGTTGGTTAGAACTTCTAAGGGTTGTTTGGAGCGGATCGGAGCACTCCTGAGTAGAGCTAAACCTTGCTCAGGATCGACATATAAACTCTGGATAATTTTGGGCTTATCGAGGTAAACATTCTCGACCTTCGTTGTAATTGGAAATTACATGTTGTAGGAGTATATAGTTAAAGTATACTATATATAGAATTGAACATAGTCATGCGCAATGTCTTTGACTTAAGCTCCGACAATACTTACGGCAATGTCTTTTGACTTAAGCCTGAATAATACTTACGGCAATGTCTTGCGACTTAAGCCTGAATTTAAATAAGAGAACTGAACTGTAATTACATAGGACTGTATTACAGTAGACTTGTGTTGTATTCTGTGAGTAAAATTGTACACGTCCGGTTAGACGTGCAAAACCCCCCCCTGGTTGGCTTGGTAGCCGACCTCGGTAAAGGAGGAGATTAACGTTGTTGCGGGGGGGGGAGGTGCTGCCGAATTTTCTGTAGAATATGGAACGATGTTAATAAGCGCCTTGTGGCCTTATAGGTTGAAGTACTACGTGTGGTGCGATCTACGTGGCTTAAGGAGTAGCCGACGGTTTGAAGTACTTGGAGCGTTTTGCTATTAGTCGGCACTCGTCGCGAGGTATGTGAACCTCTTCCTATCTCTTCTAGCATGATATGTGTGAACTATGTAGTACGGTAGACGTACATGTGCTAAATGTATTTGATTGGTTTAAAACATAAAGTGTTATAACGGCTTTATGGGAAGCCTGCTATAATACTTTATGTAGGTAAGAAAATACTTTGTGGTTTTAAAAGGTAATCGATGTGAATTATAACCGCTAGTTATAATAAAGAACTTGATGTATTTCAAAAGATTTATAAATCGTTTTGAAGGAGAGTAACACTTGGTTTTAAAGGTTTTAAAAAGAGTTATACTAGCTTTATGGGAGTTAGGTATAATGTCTTAAGATAGGTAAAGAAAATGGTTTATCGATGTTAGAAGTTAAGAGACTTGATCTTATAAGATAAGAGACTTAACTTATTTGTTTAATGTGAATGTTTGTGAAACCTCATTCGTGAGTAATGAGTACTTGGTTTTATTTAAAGGGATAATGTTTTATCGATTTGGAAATCGAATGTGTATCGATGCATCATCGCAGCGTAATAAAGGAAAATGTATTGAATAATGATGTATCGTATTAAAACCAGAGAAACCTCCATCCGCATGTAAGCTAAGATGAGACAAAATGATATTACATATCCTAGATCATGGTCGCTTAATAAGATCGATTATAAACAAGAATAACCTACTCACATATAAGGCATATGTTTCTCAAATCATTAAAGGAGAATTATGTTTTAAAGGATTAAAACTATGAACTACTTAGACCTTTTCTAAAAATGAGAAACTTGAGCATTTGAAATTAGGCAAACTTGAACGCTTGGAAAATAAGGTTGTTACTTGATTTTTACAAAGGAAAGCATTTTTGTTTACTTAACAATGTTCGTCACTCTATTTTTATACTACGGACATCGGGTGACTTTTATAAAAGGAATGGATCTCTTTAAAAGGAATTTAACGACGTAGTACTTTAGTGGTTAAAACCCGACTTTGGCATAAAATGAAAGTAACTTGAGTTGTGTAACTTGCCTATGCTTGTGTTGTGTAACTTGCCTATACCGTTGTTGTGTAACTTGCCTATGCTTGTGTTGTGTAACTTGCCTACGCTTGTTGTCGCAGAACTTGCTTATGCTTGTGGTGATAGCCTTGGTTGTGCAAGCATTGTTATTTTTATGGACTAGCTCTCCATGAGGTTTCTTCGCTCGCTCGTCCCCGTGGTGGTCGGCTCGATTGCCCTGCCTCACGACCGATTCGCCTTGGTACCGTAGTCACCGTGACTTGCCCCGCTCAAAGGTTGTGGACGAAGTCTCGTGATACGCCGTCCTCGGTGGTCAGCCCTCGTACTTGCCCCGGCCACTACGTGACCGCCTTGGTATCCTGAGTCGGCTCTCGCACTTGCCCCGTGACGGCCGTGTTTTGTTGCATTATATTATCGGTACGGTCGGATCTGGTAGTTATACTTGTCCTATACGGTTTTTATGACACAGTGGGACTCGTGTTCATGTATACTCCTTGGTATTGTCATATCATAAACCGCCGCAGTGAGGAAGAAATTCCACGCACGAGTGATAATTTGGAGGCGTGAGTCCTCGACTTGATGTAACTAGTTATATGTTATGCATCGTAGCTTGGTCATCATACATGTCTCCCGCTTTATATAGACTATTATGATTTCATTTACGATTTACGCTTTCACATACTTGGTACTGTTATCGACTCCTTCGGGGCCGCGCTCATGCCGCAGTAAGTACATCGTCGTCGATCCCCGCCTTAGGATCACCTTTCAGCATTGGAAGCTCCGTGTCTCCGTAGGCTTATCTGTTTGTATGTGTTACCTGAGGTGTAGGTTCTTGTACATTCAGGGGTATGGAGGGGCCCAGTCCCGTCATAGTTGTAGTAAATCTTAGAGGTCCAGAGTACCGCAAGGTGGTTTTGTAAAAAGGATTAAACTGTTCGTTTTGAAAGAGTTGTTTATATATATTTTATTGGAAGGTAACCGTTTGGTTGGCCTGTTTTATTATCTTGTCTCATGTTCATGTTTAAGTTTTTATTTCCGCTGGTTTTCTCTGATGTAGTATCACTAGGGTGCCCGGGGTAAGGCACCAGTCACGGGCCCGGGATCGGGTCGTGACACTTTCATAAACAAATAGGTAAATCGTTCCTTTTATCTTTCTTAAGTCGTTACACCTAACTTCCCATAAAGTTAGTATAACTCTTTAAGCTTTTAAAACCAAGTATTACTTTTCTTTCAAAAATGATTCATAGCTCTTTTGAAATACTTCAAGATTCTTATTATTTAAAACTCAAGTCAAAAGACATAAGAGTAAAACCAAGTTCAGTTAACACACGTACGTCTACCGTACTATTTATATATTTTAAAAATATCATGCTCAAGAGGATAGGAAGAATCACATACCTCCTCGGCGGAATCCACCTGCCAAGTCGAATATGTCGCGCGCAGAGTATCAACCTATAATAGTCAAATACGTCTATCAACGTCTAGACTATTCTGTAGAATATTCTAAGCAGAGGGTTCTTAATTCTACGGAAAATTGGCAAAAGACTTCCCTACCCCACATACTACACAAGTCTCATCAGAATACACCCTATGTAAGTACAGTTCAATTCTCTTCTTTTATGCCATCCTTCTACATATCTTATACTCATTTCTATACTACTACAATATGTAATCTCCAATTACAATAGAATGACAAGATATTTACCTCGGTAAGCCCAAAATTATCCAAGTTTAAATGTCGATCCTGAACAACGTTTAGCTCCTAATTTGCACGCTCCGATAGCTCCAAGAAACCCTTAGAAGTTTCTAAACAACTTCTACTTAATACTTCAACCAACTATGAAGATTTCCCCAGGGTTTCGTTTTGTGACTAAAGGGAATATAGTAGTATTTATGGGCTTTTAGTATAGAGGTAACTTAGGAAAACTACAAGGGATTTAGGCTAAGGTATTTTGGAATAGTAACTATACTTGGAGAATACTTTTCAACCAAAGGGGGGGAGGGGGGTATGTTTCGGCGAGAACACAAGGAAGGGGAAGGGAAGAGCTTGGACGAAAGCTCACAAAGGGAGAAGGGAGTTTTTTGAGACTTGGAAAATGTTTAGTGGATGAAGAATTCTTGCAACTTAGGGGGGGTATTTATAGGACCTTCAAAGACCAAGATTTAAGCAAGTGTGTGGTGGAGATTTGGACAAGTGCAACCTTATCTATCTACTCCACAAATATCTAGCAAACTTTGACTAAATGTTTAAGGCCTTTTACATGGCAAAAACGTGCCAAGAATTCCCCACCTAAACCGTCCACTTGAGGGTGACACATGTCACCCTCTCGTTGGTCCAAAATATTTCATCTCTCGGAAAAATCCAAAATAAATAAATTCTTGAAAACGTAAAATTCCCTTACAAGGTTCGGAAAATTTTTCGTCGGAAAAACAATTCTTTTCGTTGGGTGTGCACAATTTTGTCCTTAATCATAATTCGGGCTTACACAATTGTACGTACGTCCTCACATACATACTCTGGAAAAACGGGGTATAACATTCTCCCCTCCTTAGAAACATTCGTCCCGAATGTTCTGTCACGACCCGACCCCGGGCCCGTGACTGGTGCCTTACCCCGGGCACCCTAGTGATACAACATCAGAGTAACCAACGGAATATAAAACAAGACATGAAATGAGAAACAGTTGCCTTTCGGCATATATATATAAAAACTTGAACACGAACAATTACATCCCTTTTACAAACTCTGCCCACAACAGTACTACAGACCTCTAAGAATGTTAGAATAACAACGACGGGACAGGGCCCCGCCATACCCCTGAATGTAAGCACCTACAACAACAGGGGACTATACCAAAGATAAGCCTCCGGAGAAACGGAGCTTCCCAAAACGCTGAACTGTGATGCTAAGAGCGAGGATCGACGACTGGTGTACCTCTACCTGCGCATTTAACGCACCCCGGGCGAGGTCGATAACAGTACCAAGTATGTGAAACTGAAAATACTGTAAGTGAAATCATAATAGTCTATATAAAACAGAAGACATATATGATAACCAATTTACGACTAATAGCAAAACGCTCCAAGTACTTCCAACCGTCGGCTACTCCTTAAGCCAAGTAGATCGCGCCACACGTAGTACTTCAACCTATAAGGCCACAAGGCGCTTATTAACATTTAGACCTCATCGTAGAACATTCTACCGAAAATTCGGCAAAGATTCTCCCGCAACAGCGTAAATCTCCTCCTTTATCGAGGTCGGCTACCAAGCCAACCAGGGGGGGGTTATACAACTAACCCGAACGGGTACAATTCTACTCCACAGAAAAGCTGCACAAGTCTACTGTAATACAGTCCTATGTAAATACAGTTCAGTACTCTTCTTTCGAAAAGGTTTCTTATTATTCAGGCTTAAGTCAAAAGACATTGCCGATAACAACGTTCAGTTCTATATATAGTATACTTCAACTATATAGTCTAACAATCATGTAATTTCCAATTACAATAGAGGGACAAGATATTTACCTCGATAAGCCCATAATTATCCAAGTTTAAATGTCGATCCTGAGCAAGGTTTAGCTCCTACTCCGAGCGCTCCGACCCGCTCCAAACAACCCTTAGAAGTTCTAACCAACTTCTACTTATTACTCCAACTAACTATGGAGATTTTCCTTAGGGTTTCGGTTTAGTGACTGAAGGGAAGTATAATAGTATTTACGGCTTTTCAGATAGGGTAACCTTTGGAATACAACAAGGTAACGGCTAAGGTATTTTGGGCATTATAACAATACTGAGAAGTATTTCTACCAAGAGGGGGTATTATACGAAAGCAACTAGGCTAGTGGGTACCCCACGGCTAGCACCCCAAAGGGGAGGGAGGCTCTCGCCACAAAGGCCACTCAGGGGAGGGTTTCTCGGCCATGGCCTTTACTAGGGGGCTCTTGGACGAGAGTCAAACAAGAGGAGAGGGAAGGATTTCAAGACTTAGAACACATTTGGATGATGAAGTCTTCAACAAAGGGAGGGTATTTATAGGGAAGCTGGCCAACCAACGGACAAGATCAAGCCATGTGTTAGGCAAGTGTAAGGCCAAGATCAAGCCAAGTGCACCCTATCCCTACTCCACAAACATGGCACAAAACAAGGCACAAAACAAGGCACAAACAAGGCCAAGAAAGCTAGCCAAAACGCCCCACTTTCGCCAAGAAATCGCCAACTCGAGGTGACAAGTGTCGCCTCTCGTTGGTCCAAAATATTCCGCCTCTGAAAAATCCGCAAAAATTAGAAATGACATAGCCGATTTTTACCCTACGAAAGTGTGGAAACGCTTTCACGAAAAACGACTCTAATCGGGTGTTGTGAACAAATAATTTCGCCGCCGCTTTTAAAAGTTTCAAATTTCTACGCACGCCCCTTACGCATACTGCGAAATACGGTATAACATTCTCCTCTCTTAGAAACATTCGTCCCGAATGTTCCTTCTAAGTCTCAAAACAAGCGCCGCCAAGATAGTCTTCACTACTATACTTACGAGAACAATCCTTGCCACACATGGCCATAGAAACAACCGCACAAATACCCACATCTACGCCACGAGAAGCACCTCTAACATCACAAACGCCCCATCCAAGGGTAAAAATATAATTCCTTCGCACTTTCTCCATACAAAAGAAATGATACCACTTTTGTCACTTTGCGCGAGGTTCTAGTGTCACTCCGGCGACTAACAAATGGTACCGCCGCACGCGATCCTCGAGGTCGTCATACCCTCGAACTCTTACCACATTCGAATCGCCGCTTTCCAAAACTCGGGTTACTAATCTAATGTGGTCATCATTAATCGGAACACTGATGGATCTCCGATACTTCCCGAACATCACAATACGAAGATCGGACGCACCGCTTCCTACGTCAAGCGGCAAATGCTAACATATAGGCAACCCGCCTATCCTTCACATGAACTCACAAAGGCCCAAAGTAACTGGGCTAAGTTCCTCTGCTTTCCAAAACTCGTCACACCCAAACCGGGTGGTATCTTCAAGACCGACCGTCAACTCGAACTCTAAGCGCCGCCGTAATCCGCACGATTTCCTCCGAGCCGCGTAACTTCTTCTAGACAAGCTTCACTATCCACGATACCTGGAACAAACTGAACCAATCGTTCAACCTTGCCAACATCGAACCACTCGACCGGCAACTTACACACCCGCCCCTACAAGGCTTTATAAGGCGACATCCGAACACTGAAATGGTAGCTTAAACACTCTCCACAGAGACAACAATCCCTACAACTACCTCAAATCCAAACACCGCCCGAGGGCGAACGCGACTCGAGACTCACCTGAGTTCCTATCCTTGCCTGGTAAAACTTTTAGAAAACGAAAATAGCCACAACCTGGGCTTCACTGTCTGACATAAGGTGAAGGTAGGCACCCCGTGCAGCCTTTTCAACCTTTCGATAACTCAACACACCGAGTAAATGGTCCCGATCAAGAACACGATGGGCTGCCCCCATCAGCCCGACCACTGGTCGAATGCATCCACGAACTCGTACGCTGGTTAACTAAACTTGGGCCTAACACCCTCACAACCCTAACACAAGGCGGGACCACCACAACCCGAACCCACCACCAAAACTACCGCGGGTTGACCCGCAACGGGGCCTCAACCCGACCCAAGAACGCGCACAATACTAGCTCCCGATCCGAACAATCTCACTAATCACGTTTCAAAACCTAGCGGTTTTCTTAGCTCAACTACCCTTTCAAATCACGCTACTAAGGGACTTATCCCACAAACATAGCTCATGTGCACCATGCACTCCGATAAGGATCAAACATAACACTACACTTATACTCGACGGCCTTACCTCTAAGGTCTCTACGTATAACACTCTAAGGCTCCCACATTCTCTATCCCCCAAAATCTTACTCGGTTAACCCACCATGATCTCTAATCACAACTAACATACTGCTATCAGAACATAGCACTTAAGGTATACTCACCTTATCACACATACAGATCTCTGTAGGTTAAGGATATATCTATATCTACCGCCCACTCCTTAGTCGTTCTAATCAACCCCGCCTGTAGGCGATAGCTGGAAAGTGACGAACTACCCACCGGTACTGAAGGCAAAGTCCTCCTACTAGGTCACCCATTCGACACATGGCCCTGACGGCCGCAGGTACAACAAGTACCAACTAAAAGACGACATTCCCCGGGATGACGTCTGTCACACTGTGAACCGGAAGCCCTGGAGTTCTGACCAACTCCTGCATACCCCGAACGTACTGAACCCCGTGGAGGACCTCTTTGCACTGGTGGACGTGCATAATCTAATCCGCTGGTGAGGTGACTCGCCTAGAAAGTTACCAAAGGACCTTGCTGCTCTGGCCCTCTTCTGTTGTCCTTCGTTAACCCGTCGATCTCTACGTTTTCTCGGCCACGCGCATAAGCCCGCATACGTGCCATGCTCAAGCCTAATCAAGAATTACTTTGCACAACCTCTCTTAGATAGTCGCCAAGACCCGTGGTACATCGGTATACTCTCCGTAGCCAAATCCATAGCTAGTAATGTGGTCGCCTTCTTGCAATCTAAATTCACCGTTCTGGCCGTGGAACCGGCGTTCATATATCATGGCCGCAGAGGCACCGCCGCCGCACTAAACTCTTTGGGCTAGTGACGCCGCAGAACTCCCGAATGAAGCACTACCCTAGGTAATAATTGGGCTGTGCCTCGCCACCCTCTGAACTCTACTCAGCCTCCTGGCCGCCTTTGCCCTCCCGGGCCCGGTTGCCTACGCGAGGCATAACGGTAAGGGAAAGAAATACGTGAGAGGTCCAACTTACAACACATTTCTAAGGCACGATCTCAGAGTGAGAAGAATAGAAACCAATCCTAAATATCCTATAGCCTCCTCGACATTGGTGGTGCACAACACACCGATAATCAAGACTTCATCGGATACGGTCAGACACTTTCCGAGGATTAATCGCTCGATACCACTTTTGTCACGATTCGCCCGGCCCGTGGATCGTGCCTTACCGGGCACCCTAGTGATACAATCATCGAGTAATCACGAACATAAACGATACAAGACATATTATGAAATATGAAACAATAACTGAGAAAACTTGCTTCTCAAGATAAATATAAACAACAACTTTTTCAACATGAACGCTTTAATCCTTTTTACAAACCCCGCCACAACAAGATTACATGCTGCACTTACGAATGATATGACAACAACGACGGACAGGCTCGCCATACCCCGAATGTAAGCACCTACAACAACAGGACTATACCAAGATAAGCCTCGGAGGAACGGAGCTTTCCCAAACGCCGAATCGTGACCCTAAGAGCGAGGATCAACGATCGGTGTACCTTTACCGCGCAGATGAACGCAGCCCGGGCGAGGTCGATAACAACAGTACCGAGTATGTGAAATCGAAAATAAATCAGAATGAAATCATAGCGATCATATAAAGCATGAGACATGTAAGATAACCAAACTACATTTAACAACAAAGCAGTCATGTAAAGTCAGGGACTCACGCCCTAAAGTCATCACTCAAGTATAACAATGGCTCTCAGGCCCAAAACAACAATCATGCCCGTGGAATACCTACATCACCGCGATCTATGATATAAAAGCACCAAGGAACACACATGAACACCGTGTCCCACTGTGTCATAATAAAATCAGACGGTAAGTACGAAGGCATAGCCGATTACTAAAAACCTACGCACCAACAAGGTCATGAATCAGATCATAAGATCTGTCTAGACCGTCACATGATCAAAGCTGGTCGCTCGCCCGCAATATCAAATGTGCGCGTCTAGCCCTGGAACTCCCCGCAGCTCCGCATAGGCCAATCTCATAGGCCCGCATGAGGTATAACCCGCGCATCGAGGGTAGCTACTCCCGACATCGCCCCGACTCGCACCGCACGGCCACATAGATCGCATGACCATAAAGGCCGCACACTAACCGAACTCTCGTAGCTCGCATAGGCCCTCGTGACCCGCATGAGGTATTCTCGAATCACGGTCCTGCATCGCCGAGTCTACCCCGCATCGGAGGCGCTTAACCCCTAAACACGGTGAGTGGTATAATACCAACATAACGCTTTAACGCTTAAACAACATAAGCACAATCAAGGGAAAACCCCTTTACACAAACATCACAGAATACTAACACACGTAGCATCCTAATATGATTACTTATCCAATCAACACGAAGGTATTACAAGGCTATCACAAACCAATACAATCAAGTTATTCACCCATAAGGTACTTTCTACTATGTGTCAACATGTTCGGTTTCTACCCCAAAGTACTTCATACATTAACTTTTAAAAGATACGTTACTTTCACAAAAGTCACACAATACGTAGTATATGAAAATAGAGTGATTATCTTTTGAAGTGAATCAAAACACTTATCTTTGTAAAATCAAGTAACAACATTATTATCCAAACGCCCAAGTTTGCCTAATTTCAAATGTTCACGCTTTCTTATTTTAGAAAGGTTTCGTAGTTCATAGTCTTATTCATTTAAGAATATAATTCTCTTTTAAACTATCCGAGAAACATAAGCCTTATATGTGAGTAGGATATTCTCGCTTATAACAATCTTATTACGTGACCATGATCTAGGAAATATCATTTTGTCTCATCTTAGCTTCTATGCAGATGGAAGTTTCTACCGGTTTTAATAATACTTAACTGTTAAAACATTTCCTTTTATTAACGCCGCAGTTGGTTTGTCGATACACATTCGATTTCAAATCAAGAAACATTCTTAAGCCGTTATACCTAACTTCCCATAAAGCTAGTATAACTCTTAAGTTTTCAAAACCAAGTATTACTTCTTCTTTCAAATGATTCAAAAATCTTTGAAATACTTCAAGTTCTTTATTAACACATAACGAGATCATAGTTCAAATCGCTTACCTTTTAAAACCACAAGTATTTTCTTACCAACATAAAGCTATTATAACCAACTTCCCATAAAGCCGTTATAACACTTTATGTTTTAAACCAATCAAATACATTTAGCACATGTACGTCTACCGTACTACATAGTTCACACATATCATGCTAGAAGAGATAGGAAGAGGTTCACATACCTCGCGACGAGTATCGACTAATAGCAAAACGCTCCAAGTACTTCCAACCGTCGGCTACTCCTTAAGCCAAGTAGATCGCGCCACACGTAGTACTTCAACCTATAAGGCCACAAGGCGCTTATTAACATTTAGACCTCATCGTAGAACATTCTACCGAAAATTCGGCAGCACCTCCCCCCCCCGCAACAGCGTAAATCTTCTCCTTTATCGAGGTCGGCTACCAAGCCAACCGGGGGGGGGTTATACAACTAACCCGAACGGGTACAATTCTACTCCACAGAAAAGCTGCACAAGCTCATCAGAATACGCCCTATGTAAATACTGCCAAGATTACTCTTCTTTCGAAAAGGTTTCTTATTATTCAGGCTAAGTCAAAAGACATTGCCGATAACAATGTTCAGTTCTATATATAGTATACTTCAACTATATAGTCTAACAATCATGTAATTTCCAATTACAATAGAGGGACAAGATATTTACCTCGATAAGCCCATAATTATCCAAGTTTAAATGTCGATCCTGAGCAAGGTTTAGCTCCTACTCCGAGCACTCCGACCCGCTCCAAACAACCCTTAGAAGTTCTAACCAACTTCTACTTATTACTCCAACTAACTATGGAGATTTTCCTTAGGGTTTCGGTTTAGTGACTGAAGGGAAGTATAATAGTATTTCTGGGCTTTTCAGATAGGGTAACTTTGGAATACAACAAGGTAAAGGCTAAGGTATTTTGGGCATTATAACAATACTGGAGAAGTATTTCTACCAAGATGGGTATTATACGAAAGCAACTAGGCAGTGTGGGGTAACCCACGGCTATGGCACCCCAAAGGGGAGGGGAGGCTCTACCACAAAGGCCACTCAAAGGGGAGGGTTTCGCCAAGGGCCTTTACTAGGGGCTCTTGGACGAGAGTCAAACAAGAGGAGAGGGGAAGGATTTCAAGACTTAGAACACATTTGGATGATGAAGTCTTCAACAAAGGGAGGGGTATTTATAGGGAAGCCAAGGGCCAACCAATGGACAAGATCAAGCCATGTGTTAGGCAAGTGTAAGGCCAAGATCAAGCCAAGTGCACCCTATCCCTACTCCACAAAACATGGCACAAAACAAGGCACAAAACAAGGCACAAAACAAGGCCAAGAAAGCTAGCCAAAACGTCCCACTTTCGGCCATAAACCGCCAACTTGAGGGTGACAAGTGTCGCCTCTCGTTGGTCCAAAATATTCCGCCTCTGGAAAAATCGGCAAAAATTAGAAATCACACAGCTTTATTTTACCCTCCCAAAGGTGTGGAACGTTTTCTTCTAAAAACGACTCTAATCGGGTGTTGTGAACAAATAATTTCGGCCAAGCCACTTTTAAAAGTTTCAAATTTCTACGTACGTCCCTTACGTACATACTCTGGAAATACGGGGTATAACAACCCTAGTGATACAACATCAGAGTAATCAGCGGAACATAAAGACAATACATGAAACCAATGTAATAAGACAGTGAAATAAGACAAAGCAACCAAAAACGGTTACCACAAGATATATAAATAACAATTTGAACAGTTACATCCCTTTCTACCACTCGCCATAACAAGATTACATGGACCTTTAAGAATGATATGACAACAACGACGGACGTGGCCTCGCCATACCCCGAATGTAAGCATCTACAATCAACAGGGACTATACTAAGATAAGCCTCCGAGGAACGGAGCTTCCAAACGCTGAATCGTGACCCCAAGAGCGAGGATCAACGATCGGTGTACCTTTACCGCGGCATGAACGCACCCAAGAGGTCAAGACAACAGTACCAAGTATGTGAAATCAAAATACATATCGTAAATGAAATCATAGTAGTCTAAATAAAGCAGAGACATGTATGATAACCAAACTACGCTCAATAAATCAGCAAATATGTCAAGTCGGGGACTCACGCCTCAAGCCATCACAATAGAACCATACGGGTAAGTACGAAGGCATAGCCGACTACTAAGACCCACGCATCAAAAATGCCATAAATTATATCACGAGGTCTTTCTAGACAAAGACCACATGATCGGCCGCCACTCACCCGCAATATCATTGTGCGCGTCTATCCTCGAACTCCCGCAGCTCGCATAGGTCACACAGCACCCGCATGAGGTATTCCTCGAATCACGGTCCTGCATCGCCGAGGTATACCCCGTGATCGGGCGCTAATCACACGACCTGCCCGGTTCGTGAATCGTGCCTACCGGCACCCAAGTAGTCATACATCGAGTAATCTGGAAATATAAAGCAAGACATGAAACGCTTTATAAAATAAGACACGCTTTATGTGAGAAAACATCGCTTTCGATATATATATATAATCATGGTTTAGCGCTACATCCGACAATCGCATAACATGACTACTGCACTTAAGGAAATATACAACTATGGCGGACGGGCCCGCCATACCCCGATCAGACAAAACTATCTACAACAGGGAGATCATACCAAAAGTAGAGCCTCGGAAGAGATGGAGCTCCCGATACCAACGTAGAGATCCTAAGGATGCGGATCTAGCACTGCCGCCCTTACCGCGGCATGAACGCAGCCCTCAAGGAGGTCAGTACAACAGGTACTAAGTATGTGAAACTGTAAAGTACTTAAATGAAATCATAACACTTTTTAAAACCTGTTTACAAATATGTATGAAGAAATCAAGGAAACCGCACATAGTGCCACATCACAAGCAAGAGCAACAATAGGTAAACTGTAATAGGTCTGTTCTAGGCCGCGAATGATTCAAGCAGGCCACTCGCCGTATTATCATTCTCGCAAGCCTAACTCGACTCCCGAGTCCGCATAGGCCACTCACGGGCCCGCATGAGGTATAACCCGCATCGAGGGTAGCTACTCGGCATCGCCCCGACTCATTGTCCGCACGGGCCACATAGACCGCGTGAGGCATAACCCCGCATACTAACTCCGAACTCGTAGCTCCGCATAGGCCCCTGGACCCGCATGAGGTATTCTCGAATCACGGTCCTGCATCGCTCGAGTCTACCCCGCGTCGGAGGGCCTTTAACCCCAGATCATCTCAAGAGGTGAGTGATAGTATACTAACATAAAAACTTATCTTTAAACAACATAAGCACAACAAGGATACTCACCTATACAAACGTTACAAGATACTAACACACATAGCATCATATCATGTCTACTTATCAAACCATCTTATTATTCTTTTCACAATATAAGTCCGTTATAAACACATAGGCAAACTTGTTTCTTTTATCAATCTTAAGTGGTTATACTTACTTCCCATAAAGCTAGTATAACTCTTAAGCTTCGCTTTAAAACCAATTAGTTCTCTTACATTAATATGATTCATGAGTCTTTTGAAATGTTTCAGCTTCTTTATTATTCAGCTTAATCGTGAGGCATTGCCGTAAGTATTATTCAGCTTAAGCCGTGAGGCATTGCCGTAGTAAGTATTATTCAGTTAACACATGTACGCTCACCGTACTATATATATTGTAAAATATCATGCTTTAGGAAGAATCACATACCTTCTCAAATAAAACCACCGCCAAGTTGAATATGTCGCAGAGAGTCAGCCTATAATAGTCACAGATATCTATCAAAGACTACTCTGAAGGTCATTCTAAACAGAGGGTTCACAATTCTATGGAAAGTTGGGCAGCACTCCCCTACCCGGTGAGCTATATAAGTCTACTGTGAAAACAATCCTATGTAAGTACAGTTTGATTATTCATCTTTCAAACCCTTCTATTGTGGTAACAGTTCAATTCTATTCTGTGATATTCTTCTAAGTGATTAATACTTATTCTTATACTTCTACAGTATGCATTCTCTAATACAAAAGAGGGTTAGGATTATTACCTCGGTAAGCCCAATAATATCCTAGAAAAAGTCGCGCCTGAGCAAGGTTTTGCTCCTAAGTTGTATGCTCCAAGAACCTTAGATGTTCTTCACAACTTCTACTAAGTACTAAGGTATTTGGGCTAGGGTATTTTGGGCATTATAACGATACAAGAAGGTAACTTTTCTACCAAGGGAGGGGGGGTAGATTTTTAGCTAGGCTAGGGGGGGCCTCGGCCAAACTACTAGGCTAGAGGGGGGGGTATTCGGCCAAGGGCCTTCACAAGGGGAGGGGGAGGTGTTTTGGACGAAAAGACTACAAAGGGAAGAGGATTTTTCAAGACTTGGAAGATTTGTGGATGAAGAACTCTTCATCTCTAAGGGGGTATTTATAGGTCAAGAAGTGGCCAACCAATGGCCAAGATTAAGACAAGTGCAAGGCAAGTGTAGGGTGAGGATTAACTAAACACAAATATCCTACCAACCCTTGACTTGTGCACAAGGCACAAAAAACGTGCCAAGGGTTCTTCAATTCGTCCAAATGGACGATTCAAGTCCACCAATGGGAGGGTGCCAAGTGTTGCCCTCCCGTTGGTCCAAAATGTTTCGTCTCTCGGAAAAATCCGCAAAAATAAGAAATGGCATAGCCGGAATTTACTCTACGAAGTCAGGAAACGCTTTCTGAAAACGATTCTTTTAGTGAGTTGTGTACAAATAAAAACGTCCAAGGCTTATCTTTAAGGCTAGACTTTCGTACGTATTCCCTTACGTACATACTCTGGAAATACGGGGTATAACATTCTCCCCCCCTTAGAAACATTCGTCCCGAATGTTCCTTCCCAAGACAGTTATCGAAGAAACTTAAGCTTGAAAATGCCACACACGCCACGAGCAACACTTAGGCGTAAACGATAACGAAAATTTACAAGTAGGAAAGTGAATTTACTCGAGGTGTGGGAATAGGTGAGGATACTTCCGTCTCATGTCCTCCTCGGCTTCCACGCCATCTCCTCCCCGAGCTCGTTCCGCCACAAGACTTTGACTGAAGCCACGCCCTTGGTCCGCAGACGCCTAACCCGACGACGATCGACTATCGCCATGGGAATCTCCGCATACGATAACCCCGGTCACACCGACATCGCCAATCGGTGTACCTAGATGGATCCCGATACATCTCTCAAAGATAGATACGTGAAAACCGGATGCACCGCCTCCAGACGGACGGCAGATCCAACTCATAGGCAACCTTGCCTACCTCGCGGATAATCAAACGCCCAATGTACCTTGGTGAGTTTCCTTCTTCCGAATCTCATCACACCCTTCATGGGTGACACCTTTAGGAAAACCCAATCATGAACCTCGAACTCAAGATGCCGACGACGATGATCTGCATACGACTTCGCCGACTCGAGTCATTAATAGCCGCCTCGATAAGCTTCACCTTATCCATCGCTCTGTACCAAATCTGGTCCTACTAGCCGCACTCGCCCACATCGAACCAACCTATAGGCGATCTGCACTTCCTCCCATACAAGGCCTCATAAGGCGTCATCTGAATACTGGAGTGGTAGCTATTATTATACGCGAACTCAACTAGAGGCAAATGATCCTCCCAACTACCACTGAAGTCAATAACACAGGCTCGCAGCATATCCTCAAGAGTCTGGATAGTGCGCTCTGCCTGTCCGTCTGTCTGTGGATGAAAAGCAGTACTCAGGCTCACCTGGGGTTAAGTTGTTTAAAGATAAGTTGTTATGTTGGCCTAGACCTACTACTCCGACAGAGGTTCGCAGTTTTCTGGGCCTTGCAGGATATTATCGGCGGTTCGTAGAGAAGTTTGCTTCTATCTCTGCACCATTGACTAGCCGACTTTAAGGCAGCCAATTTTGATGGATGATGCTTGTGGCGTGGTTTCGATTCTTGAAAGAGAGATCGACGCCGCCCGTTCTTACTCTTCCGAGGGTCGGATGGTTATGTCGTGTATTGTGATGCGTCAGGCATCGGGTTGGGATGTGTGTTGATGCAGCATGACAGGGTTATAGCATATGCATCCCGACAGCTGAAGAAACACGAGAGGAACTACCCCACCCATGATTTGGAGTTGGCAGCCGTGATTCACGCTTTGAAGATCTGAGGCACTATTTGTATGGGTTCACGTGGATATTTATACGCACCACAAGAGCCTCCAAAGATATCTTCACCAGAGGAGCCGAACTTACGGCTGAGACGGTGGTTAGAGTTGCTTAAGGATTACGATGTTGATATCCCGTACCACCCGGAAGGCCAATGTTGTGGCGGATGCTCTTAGTCGTAGGTCGATGGGAGCCTATCGGATGCGCTAGAGAGGAGGGACATGGTTCGTGATTTGCATCGATTAGCGAGCCTTGGTGTCCGCTTGATTGATTACGATAGCGGTGGGGTTAAAGTTCGAGGTTGCCGAGTCTTCCATCGCCGAGGAGGTGAAGAGGCAACAGCTCGAGGATCCACTTTGATTCGATATCGTGATACGACTCTTCGTGAGGCAAGGGTCCTTTTGAGGTAGCACGATGGGGTGCTAAGGTTTGAGGGCGCATCGTGTTCGGATGTTTCAGACTTCGGCGAGTTCTTGGGGAAGCACACACAAGCGTTACATCCATCCGGGTCGACCAAGATGTACCACGACCTTAGATCTGTGTATTGGTGGGATGGCTTGAAGAGGACGTTGCAGAGTTCGTAGCTCGCCCGTTGTCGCAGTGAAGGTAGAGCACCGAGGCCCGTGGTTTGTTGCGCATTTATTGAGATCCCGACCGAAGTGGGAGGTAATCAACATGGATTTCATCACGGGATTACCTCGCACTCGGAGGAGACATGATTCTATATGGGTTATCGCCGACAGTCGACGAAATCAGCCCACTTTCTTCCGTCGGACGACTTTTCTACCGAGGATTATGCGCACTTTACATCCGAGAGATCGCCGATCGCATGGAGTCCCTACTTCGATCATATCGCATGTGGGAGCCCGATTTACGGCTAACTCGAGATCCTTCCAGGGGTTTAGGACGCAGTGAGCCCGAGCATCGCCATCCACGCATGCAGACGCAGCAGCGCACTATCCGCACTTCGAGGATATCTGCGAGCATGTGTTATTGACTTCAGTGGTAGTTGGGAGGATCATTTGCCTCTAGTTGAGTTCGCATATAATAATAGCTACCACCCAAAGATTCGATGGCGCCTTATGAGGCCTTGTATGGGAGGAAGTGCAGATCGCCTATAGGTTGGTTCGATGTGGGCGGCGGCTAGTGGGACCAGATTTGGTACAAAGAAATGGATAAGTGAAGCTTATCCGAGAGCGGCTATCGACATTTCGAGTCGATGTAAGTCGATGCAGATCATCGTCGTCGGCATCTTGAGTTCGAGGTTCATGATTGGGTTTTCCTAGTGTCACCCATGAAGGGTGTGATGAGATTCGGAAGAAGGAAACTCACCCGCGTACATCGGGCCGTTTCGATTGTCCGCAGGTAGGCAAGGTTGCCTATGAGTTGGATCTGCCGTCCGATCCGGAGGCGGGCATCCGTTTTTCACGTATCTATGCCGGCGAGATGTATCGGATCCATCTGTGGTACACCCGATTGACGATGTCCAGTGTGACCAGGGGTTATCGATGAGGAGATTCCATAGCGATAGTCGATCGTCAAGTTAGGCGTCGCGACCAAGGACGTGGCTTCCACAAAGTCTTGTGGCGAACGAGCTCGAGGAGGAGATGACGTGGAAGCCGAGGAGGACATGAGACGGAAGTATCCTCACCTATTCCCACACCTCCGTAAATTCACTTTCCTACTTGTAAATTTCCGTTATCGTTTCGCCTAAGTGTTGCTCGTGGCCGTGTGGCATTTACAATCGCTTAAGCTTCTTCGATAACTGTCTTGGGAAGGAACATTCGGGACGAATGTTTCTAAGGGGGGGAGAATGTTATACCCCGTATTTCCAGAGTATGTACGTAAGGGAATACGTACGAAAGTCTAGCCTTAAAGATAAGCCTTGGACGTTTTTATTTGTACACAACTCACTAAAAGAATCGTTTTCCGACGAAACGTTTCCACAGCTTTCGTAGAGTAAATTTCGGCTATGCCATTTCTTATTTTTGCGGATTTTTCCGAGAGACGAAACATTTTGGACCAACGGGAGGGCAACACTTGGCACCCTCCCATTAGTGGACTTGAATCGTCCATTTGGACGAATTGAAGAACCCTTGGCACGTTTTTTGTGCCTTGTGCACAAGTCAAGGGTTGGTAGGATATTTGTGTTTAGTTAATCCTCACCCTACACTTGCCTTGCACTTGTCTTAATCTTGGCCATTGGTTGGCCACTTCTGACCTATAAATACTTAGAGATGAAGAGTTCTTCATCCACAAATCTTCCAAGTCTTGAAAATCCTCTCCTCTCCCTTTGTAGTCTTTTCGTCCAAAACACCTCCCCTCCCTTGTGAAGGCCCTGGCGAATACCCCCTCTAGCCTAGTAGTTTGGCCGAGGCCCCCCCTAGCCTAGCCAAAAATCTACCCCCCCTCCCTTGGTAGAAAAGTTACCTTCTTGTATCGTTATAATGCCCAAAATACCCTAGCCCAAATACCTTAGTACTTAGTAGAAGTTGTGAAGAACTTCTAAGGTTCTTGGAGCATACAACTTAGGAGCAAAACCTTGCTCAGGCGCGACTTTTTCTAGGATATTATTGGGCTTACCGAGGTAATAATCCTAACCCTCTTTTGTATTAGAGAATGCATACTGTAGAAGTATAAGAATAAGTATTAATCACTTAGAAGAATATCACAGAATAGAATTGAACTGTTACCACAGTAGAAGGGTTTGAAAGATGAATAATCAAACTGTACTTACATAGGACTGTTTTCACAGTAGACTTATATAGCTCACCGGGTAGGGAAGTGCTGCCCAACTTTCCATAGAATTGTGAACCCTCTGTTTAGAATGACCTTCAGAGTAGTCTTTGATAGATATCTGTGACTATTATAGGCTGACTCTCTGCGCGCGACATATTCAACTTGGCAGGTGGTTTTCGCTGAGAAGGTATGTGATTCTTCCTAAAGCATGATATTTTACAATATATATAGTACGGTAGACGTACATGTGTTAACTGAATAATAACTATGGCAATGTCTTTGACTTAAGCCTGAATAATACTTACGGCAATGCCTCACAGCTTAAGCCTGAATAATACTTACGGCAATGCCTCACGCTTAAGCACGAATAATAAAGAATCGAAAACATTTCAAAAGACTATGAATCATATTAATGTAAGAGAACTAATTGGTTTTAAAGCGAAGCTTAAGAGTTATACTAGATATATGCGAAGTAAGTATAACCACTTAAGATTGATAAAGAAACAAGTTTGCCTATGTGTTTATAACAGACTTATATTGTGAAAAGAATAATAAGATGGTTTGATAAGTAGACATGATATGATGCTATGTGTGTTAGTATCTTGTAACGTTTGTATAGGTGAGTATCCTTGTTGTGCTTATGTTGTTTAAAGATAAGTTGTTATGTTAGTATACTATCACTCACCTCTTGAGATGATACAGGTTGTCGCCTCCGACGCGGGGTAGACTTCGTGATGCGGGACCATGATTCGAGAATACCTACGCGGGTCCAGGGGGCCTATGCGGAGCTACGAGAGTTCAGGTTAGTATGCGGGGTTATGCCTCATGCGGTCTATGTGGCCATGCGGACAGCGAGTCCAGGACGATGCCGAGGAGTAGCTACCCTCGATGCGGGGT
The DNA here is from genome assembly GCA_029844215.1 of Przewalskia tangutica. Lineage (NCBI taxonomy): Eukaryota > Viridiplantae > Streptophyta > Magnoliopsida > Solanales > Solanaceae > Przewalskia > Przewalskia tangutica. The sequence continues at coordinate 78,001,863 of CM056727.1, forward strand.
TATACCTCATGCGGGCCCATGTGAGTGGCCTATGCGGACTCCGGGAGTCCAGGATTAGGCTTGCAGAATGATAATACGGGCGAGTGGCCCTGCTTCGAATCATTCGCAGCCTAGAAAAGACCTATTACAGTTTACCTATTGTTGCTCTTGTTTGTGATGTGGCACTATGTGCGGTTTCCTTGATTTCTTCATACATATTTGTAAACTGGTTTTAAAAAGTGTTATGATTTCATTTAAGTACTTTACAGTTTCACATACTTAGTACCTGTTGTACTGACCTCCTTCGGGGGGCTGCGTTCATGCCGCAGGTGCTAGATCCGCATCCTTAGGATCTCTACGTTGGTGTCGGGAGCTCCATCTCTTCCGGAGGCTCTACTTTTGGTATGATCTCCCTGTTGTAGATAGTTTTGTACACAGGTATGGCGCCCTGTCCCGCCATAGTTGTATATTTTCTTAGAGTGCTGTAGTCATGTTGCGATGTCGGATGTAATCGCTAAACCATGATTATATATATATGCCGAAAGCGATACTTTCTCACATAAAGCGTGTCTTACTTTATAAAGCGTTTCATGTCTTGCTTTATATTTCCGCTGATTACTCGATGTATGACTACTGGGTGCCCGTAAGGCACGATCCACGGCCCGAACGGGTTGTGACAAGACCTCTCCGCCCCGGCCTTCTGCTGCATTGTCGGCCCACTGCCGACCTGCGCTCGCATCAGGGCGTGAGCTGCATGCGGTAATGTCCATACCCTACCGGAGAGAAACCCCGCACATGACTTCGGCCATATAGTCGTCTAGCCCGGTGACATAGCGGTGCACCCTATCCTCCATATCTGCTACAATCTTTGGGACATATCGAGCCAATGAATCAAACTCGACATTGTACTCGACGGGCCCTCTCTCGCCTCGCAGGTAAAAATCTATCACCCGCGCCTCCTCATCTGTGGAGGCAAGAAGTGAGTGAGAAAGCCTCGAGAACTCATCCCAGTAGGCTGGGACGCGTGCTCTCCCGGATAACTCCCATGAATCAAACCAATCGATCGCGGTATCACGCAGCTATGTGAACCAAAGATCACGGACTCGGTCTTCGACGCCCGATCACTCAAAATCCTCAAGCCGACGGATGAACTCCTGCGGATCATCCTCGGCCTCGACCCATAAAACTCCGGCGGCTACAACTCAAGAAGTCTCGTAGCCTCAAACTCTCGCCTCGGGTGAACAACGGTGCACGACCGAGCCGAGCTGAATCGAACCGCGCATCCAGCCTCTCTCGTATCGGGCCACAACTTTAGCCAAAAGTCGGGCCATCTCCTTGTACCCTAACTCTCCGCCCAGCCGTGGGGCGAGGTGTGGTACTGTGGTCTCGCTGGGGCGTGGCGTCACGTAACTCGCCGTCCTCGGTATAGATCGGGGCTCGAGCCTCGTGACTGGGTGTCACGCTAGCAGCCTCCTCGCCGCTTGCCTTCTTACGGGCCCGGGTTGCCTTACGTGGAGGCATAATCGCACAGAAAGGAATACGTTAGAGGGTCCAACCTATAACACGACTCTAAAGCACGATCTCGGAATGAGAAGAATGGAAACCAATCCTAAATATCCTATAGCCTCACGATTATTGGTGGTGCACAACACACCGATAATCAAGACTCTACTAGATACGGTCAGTAGACACTTTCCGAGGATTAAGCGCTCGATACCACTTTTGTCACGACTGCCCGTTCGTGAATCGTGCCTTACCGGGCACCCAAGTAGTCATACATCAAAGTAATCGGAAATATAAAGCAAGACATGAAACAGTTTATAAAATAAGACACGCTTTATGTGAGAAAACATCGCCTTCGGCATATATATATAATCATGGTTTAGCTACATCCAAATCGCATACAACATGACTACTGCACTTCAAGGAAATATACAACTATGGCGGACAGGGCCCGCTATACCTGATCGCATAAAACTATCTACAACAGGGAGATCATACCAAAAGTAGAGCCTCGGAAGAGATGGAGCTCCGATACCAACGTAGAGATCCTAAGGATGCGGATCTAGCACTGTTTGCCTTACCTGCGGCATGAACGCAGCCCCTCAAGGAGGTCGATAACAGTACTAAGTATGTGAAATCAGAAAGTACTTAAATGAAATCATAACACTTTTTAAAACCAGTTTACAAATATGTATGAAGAAATCAAGGAAACCGCACATAGTGCCACATCACAAGCAAGAGCAACAATAGGTAAACTGTAATAGGTCTTTTCTAGGCTGCGAATGATTCGAAGCAGGCCACTCGCCGTATTATCATTCTCGCAAGCCTAATCTCGACTCCGAGTCCGCATAGGCCACTCACGGGCCCGCATGAGGTATAACCCCGCATCGAGGGTAGCTACTCGGCATCGCCCCGACTCATTGTCCGCATGGCCACATAGACCGCGTGAGGCATAACCCGCATACTAACACGGAACTCTCGTAGCTCGCATAGGCCCTCGACCCGCATGAGGTATTCTCGAATCATGGTCCTGCATCGCTGAGTCTACCCGCGACGGAGGGCACTTAACCCCAGATCATCTCAAGAGGTGAGTGATAGTATACTAACATAACAACTTATCTTTAAACAACATAAGCACAACAAGGATACTCACCTATACAAACGTTACAAGATACTAACACACATAGCATCATATCATGTCTACTTATCAAACCATCTTATTATTCTTTTCACAATATAAGTCTGTTATAAACACACAGGCAAACTTGTTTCTTTTATCAATCTTAAGTGGTTATACTTACTTCCCATAAAGCTAGTATAACTCTTAAGCTTCTGTTTTAAAAACCAATTAGTTCTCTTCTGTTAATATGATTCAGTAGTCTTTTGAAATGTTTCCAGTTCTTTATTATTCAGGCTTAAGCCGTGAGGCATTGCCGTAAGTATTATTCAGGCTTAAGCCGGGAGGCATTGCCGTAAGTATTATTCAGTTAACACATGTACGTCTACCGTACTATATATATTGTAAAATATCATGCTTTAGGAAGAATCACATACCTTCTCAGCGAAAACCACCTGCCAAGTTGAATATGTCGCGCGCAGAGTCACCTATAATAGTCACAGATATCTATCAAAGACTACTCGAAGGTCATTCTAAGCAGGGTTCACAATTCTATGGAAAGTTGGCAGCACTCCCTACCCGTGAGCTATATAAGTCATCGTGAAAACAATCCTATGTAAATGCTTTGATTATTCATCTTTCAAACCCTTCACTGTGGTAGCAGTTCAATTCTATTCGTGATATTCTTCTAAGTGATTAATATTTATTCTTATACTTCTACGATGCATTCTCTAATACAAAAGAGGGTTAGGATTATTACCTCGGTAAGCCCAATAATATCCTAGAAAAAGTCGCGCCTGAGCAAGGTTTTGCTCCTAAGTTGTATGCTCCAAGAACCTTAGAAGTTCTTCACAACTTCTACTAAGTACTAAGGTATTTGGGCTAGGGTATTTTGGGCATTATAACGATACAAGAAGGTAACTTTTCTACCAAGGAGGGGGTAGATTTTTGGCTAGGCTAGGGGCCTCGGCCAAACTACTAGGCTAGAGGGGGTATTCGCCGAGGGCCTTCACAAGGGAGGGGAGGTGTTTTGGACGAAAAGACTACAAAGGGAGAGGAGAGGATTTTTCAAGACTTGGAAGATTTGTGGATGAAGAACTCTTCATCTCTAAGGGGGGTATTTATAGGTCAAGTGGCCAACCAATGGCCAAGATTAAGACAAGTGCAAGGCAAGTGTAGGGTGAGGATTAACTAAACACAAATATCCTACCAACCCTTGACTTGTGCACAAGGCACAAAAAACGTGCCAAGGGTTCTTCAATTCGTCCAAATGGATGATTCAAGTCCACCAATGAGAGGGTGCCAAGTGTTGCCCTCCCGTTGGTCCAAAATGTTTCGTCTCTCGGAAAAATCCGCAAAAATAAGAAATGGCATAGCCGGAATTTACTCTACGAAAGCTGTGGAAACGTTTCGTCGGAAAACGATTCTTTTAGTGAGTTGTGCACAAATAAAAAACGTCCAAGGCTTATATTTAAGGCTAGACTTTCGTACGTATTCCCTTACGTACATACTCTGGAAATACGGGGTATAACACTAACCCTCGGTATCCGCCTAGGCTCCCGCAGCCCGCATAGTCTCAAAAGACCGCATAGTCTCAACAGACCGCATAGGGAATCCCCCGCATCAGGCTAAACACCCGGAATGATCAATCCTGGAGCTCCCGCACTCTGCATAGTCACGAGGACTGCATAGGCCGTATAGACCCGCATCAAGGGTGGCAAGCCCTCGGTATAATAAGTCAAGGAGGTATGTGATACAATAACAGTACAACGGGCTTAACGTTTGACAACGTAAGCACAACAAGAGTGACCCCCTTACATAATAATCACAAGATACTAACACACGTAGCATCCTAACATGCTTACTTATCAAATCAACAAGAAAGTATTACAAGGCTATCACAAACCAATACAATCAAGTTATTCACACAAGGTACTTTCTACTAACAAGTTTGGGTACCTATCCCCAAAGTACTTCATACATTAAATCTTTTAAAGATACGTTACTTCACAAAAACCACACAATACCCGTAGTATATGAAAATAGAGTGATTATCTTTTTAAAGTAAATCAATTACTTCTCTTTGTAAAATCAAGTAGCAACATTCTTTTCCAATGTTCAAGTTTGCCTAATTTCCAATGTTCAAGTTTCTCATTTTAGAAAGGTTTCGTAGTTCATAGTCTTATTCATTTAAGAATATAATTCTCCTTTAAACAATCTGAGAAACATAAGCCTTATATGTGAGTAGGATATTCTTGTTTATAACAATCTTATTACAGCAGCCATGATCTAGGAAATATCATTTTGTCTCATCTTAGCTTCTATGCAGATGGAAGTTTCTACTGGTTTTAATAATACTTAATTATTAAAAACATTTACTTTTATTAACGCTGCAGTGGTTTGTCGATACACATTCTGATTTCCAAAATCAGTAAAACATTCTTAAGCCGTTATACCTAACTTTCCATAAAGCTAGTATAACTCTTAAGTTTTCTAAAAAAATCAAGTATTACCTCTTCTTTCAAAATGATTCAAAAATCTTTTGAAATACTTCAAGTTCTTTATTAACACATAACAAGCCAGTTATAGTTCAAATCAGTTACCTTTTAAAAGCCACAAGTATTTTTCTTACCAACATAAAGCTGTTATAACCAACTTCCCATAAAGCCGTTATAACACTTTATGTTTTAAACCAATCAAATACATTTAGCACATGTACGTCTACCGTACTACATAGTTCACACATATCATGCTAGAAGAGATAGGAAGAGGTTCACATACCTCGCGACAGTATCGACTAATAGCAAAACGCCCAAGTACTTCCAACCGTATGGCTACTCCTTTAAGCCAAGTAGATCGCGCCACACGTAGTACTTCAACCTATAAGGCCACAAGGCGCTTATTAACATTTAGATCCCTTCAGAGAACATTCTACGTAAAATTCGGCAAAGACTCTCCCCGCAACAAACAGAAATCTCCTCCTCTATCGGCGGCTACCAAGCCAACCGGGGAGGGGTTATACGCTTAATCCGAACGCACAATTCTACCTCACGTAAAAGCTACACAAGTCATCAGAATACACCCATGTAAATACTGATTCGGTACTCTTCTTCAAAAGGTTTCTTATAATTCAGCTTAAGTCAAAAGACATTGCCGATAACAACGTTCGATTCTATATATAGTATACTTCAACTATATAGTCTAACAATCATGTAATTTCCAATTACAATAGAGGACAAGATATTTACCTCGATAAGCCCATAATTATCCGAGTTTAAATGTCGATCCCGAGCAAGGTTTAGCTCCTACTCCAAGGCCCGACCGCTCCAAACAACCCTTAGAAGTTCTAACCAACTTCTACTTATTACTCCAACTAACCATGGAGATTTTCCTTGGTCTCGGTTTTGTGACTAAGGGAAGTATAATAGTATTTCTGGGCTTTTCGTATAAGTATAACCTTAGAATACTACAAGGTATACGGCTAAGGTAATTTGGGCATTATAACAATACTTTTGAGAGTATTTCTAACAAGGGGGGGGGGGTATTTATAGGTCTAGCAAAGGCTAACCAATGGCCAAGATCTTGCCAAGTGCAAGGCAAGTGTAGGGCCAAGATCTTGCCAAGTGCACCTTAACCAACTACACACAAAATATCCTACCAACCCTTGACCACTTTAACCACACTTTCGGCCACCCCTTTACCGCCCAAGCCTAACCAATGAGAGGGTGACAAGTGTCGCCCTCTTGTTGGTCCAAAATGTTTCGTCTCTCGAAAAAATCCGCAAAAAATAAAAATGGCATAGCCGGAATTTTCCCTACGAAAGTTGTGGAAATGTTTCGTCGAAAAACGACTCTAACCGGGTGTTGTGAACAAAAATAATTCGGCCAAGCCTTAATTACAAGTTCAATTTTTCTACGTACGTCCTTACGTACATACTCTGGAAATACGGGGTATAACATTCTCCCCTCCTTAGAAACATTCGTCCCGAATGTTCCTTCTAGGTCTCGAAACAAACGTGCGCCAAAGATAGTCTTCACTACTATACTTACGAGAACAATCACACACATGGCCACCAAACAATCGCAAAAATACTTATATCCAAGTCCACGAGGAAGCACCTCTAACATCATAAAGCATACCACTTTTGTCACTTTGCGCGAGGTTCTAGTGTCACCCGCGACCCAACAAATGGTACCGGCCGCACGCGATCCCCGAGGTCGTCAGATACTCGAACTCTTACCACATTTCGATACTTCTTCGCCCAAAACTCGGGTTACTATCTCTAACGTGGTCATTATTAATCGGGAACACTGATGGATCTTCGATACTTTCACGATCATATCAATCTGAAAGACCGGACGCATCGCCTCCTAAGTCGGATGGCAAATGCTAACATATAGGCAACCCGCCTATTCTTCACTGAACTCGTGCGGCCCAAAGTAACTCGGGCTAAGTTCCTCTGCTTTCCAAAACTCACACCCAACCCGGTGGTACTTTCAAGAAGACCGACCACAACTCGAACTCTGAGCGTGCCGATTATCCGCACAATTTCTCCGAGCCGCGGAACCTCTTCTAGACAAGCTTTACCCTATCCACAGTCTGCTGGAAAAAGCCTGAACCAACCATTTGAATCTTGCCAACATCGAACCAATCGACCGGCGACTTACACATCCGCCCCTACAAGGCTTTATAAGGCGACATCCGAACACTGAAATGGTAGCTTAAACACTCCCTCCACAGGAGACAACAATCCCCATAACTACCCGAAATCCACACACCGCCCGAGGCGAATGCGATTCGAGACTCACTGAGTTCTTAACCTGCTTGGTAAAACTTCAAAACCAAAACAGCCGCACTCGACTCCACTGTCGCCATAAGGTGAAGGTAGGCACCTCGCGACTTACAACCTTTCTGATATATCATCTCGCATAACCCTCTGCCGAGTAAACGGTCTTTGCTAGAAGATAAGACGGCTGACCTCCTCGGCCCGACTACTGGTCGAATGCATCCATGAATTCGTACGTTGGTTAACTAAACTCGGGCCTAACACCCTCGTGACCCTACCACAAGGCGGGACCACCACAAACTGACCCCACCACCAAACATGCCGCGGGTTGACCCGCAACGTGGCCTCAACCCGACCCGGCAACGCGCTAAACGCTAGCTCTCCGAAGGAAAACTCTCACTAATCACGTTACAAAAACCTAGCGGTCTTCTTAGCTCAACTACCCTCTTTCATGCCACACTACTCAGGGACTTATCCCGTAAACATAGCTCACGTGCACTATGCACTCCTATAAGGGTCAAACATAAACATACGTCTTTTACTCGAGATGGCCTTACCTCTAAGGTCTCTACGTATAAAACTCTAAGGCTCACACCTTCTCTATCCTCCAAATCTTCCTTGGTTAACTAACCAAGATTTCTAATCACAATAAACACTCATGGTATCTGAACATAACACTTAAGGTATACTCACCTTATCACGTATACAAAGCTCAGAGGTTAAAGATATACCTTAATCTCCATCGCTTCACTCCCTTAGTCGTTCTAATCAAACTCGCCTGTAGGCGCATAGCAAGGAAGATGACAAACTACCCACCGATCCCGAAGGCTAAGTCCTCCCGCAAGGACACTCTTTCGACATCGCACTCGACGGTCATAGTACAACAAGTACCAACTAAAAGACGACATTCCACGAGATGGCGCTCGCCACACCGTGAACACCGAGAAAATCAATCGGATGGCCGGAACCTTCGCAGGATCGTGGAACCTAAGCTCGAGCTCGACCAACTCTGCATACCGAACGTTCAACCCCGCGAGGACCTTTCTGACCGGTGGATGCGCATAATCTGATCCACGCGAGGCGACTCGCCACGAAAGTTACCAAAGGACCATGCCGCTCGCCTTCTCGCTGTTTCTTCGTTAACCCGCCGATCTCTACGTTTCTCGCCTGCGCATAAGCCCGCATACGTGCCATGCTCAAGCCTAATCAAGAACTTACTTTTGCACAACCTTCTCGTTGATATTCATCAAGACTCGCGTACATCGCAGTATACTCTGGTAGTCAAATACAGGTCGCCTTGAAATCTATATTCTCTGCTCGCCGTGAATCAAGGTTCAAACATCATGGCCGCAGAGGAATCGCCGCCGTGCTAAACTCGCTGGGCTAGTGACGCCGCAAAACTCCCGAATGAAGCACCACCCTGGTGATGATTGGGCACGTGCCCACGTAACCCTCTCAGATTTACTCGCAGCCTCGCCGCTTTGCCCTCCCGGGCGGTTGCCCTACGCGAGGCATAGCGGTAAGGGAAAGAAATACGTTAGAGGTCCAACTTACAACACGCCTTCTAAGTCACGATCTCAGAGTGAGAAGAATAGAAACCAATCCTAAATATCCTATAGCCTCCTCGATTATTGGTGCACAACACACCGATAATCAAGACTTTGGATCGATACGGTCAGTAGACACTTTCCGAGGATTAATCGCTCGATACCACTTTTGTCACGACTGCCCGGCCCGTGGATCGTGCCTTACCCCGCACCCTAGTGATACAACATCGAGTAATCGGAACATAAAGACAATACATGAAACCAATGTAATAAGACGGTGAAATAAGAAGACACTAACCAAAAAGTTATCACAAGTATATATAAATAACAATTTGAGCAGTTACATCCCTTTCTACCACTCGCCCATAAAGATTTCATGCACCTTTAAGAATGATATGATAACAACGACGGACAGGGCCGTCATACCCCGAATGTAAGCATCTACAATCAACAGGGACTATACCAAGATAAGCCTCGAGGAACGGAGCTTCCCAAACGCTGAATCGTGACCCTAAGAGCGAGGATCAACGATCGTGTACCTTTACTGCGGCATGAACGCAGCCCGGGCGAGGTCGATAACAGTACCAAGTATGTGAACGAAAATACATACCGTAAATGAAATCATAGTAGTCTAAATAAAGCAGACATGTATGATAACCAAACTACGATTCACAATAAATCAGTGATATGTCAAGTCGGGACTCACGCCTCAAGCCATCACAATGAACCATACGGGGTAAGTATGAAGGCATAGCCGACTACTAAGACCCACAAGCATCAAAAATGCCATAAATTATATCACGAGGTCTTTCTAGACCGCACCACATGATCGGCCGCCACTAACCCGCAATATCATTGTGCGCGTCTATCCTCGAACTCCCGCGTCTCCGCATAGGTCACACACGCACCGCATGAGGTATTCCTCGAATCATGGTCCTGCATCGCTGAGGTATACCCCGCATCGGGCGGCTAACCTCGGTATCCGCCTAGGCTCCCGCAGCCCGCATAGTCTCAAAAGACCGCATAGTCTCAGCAGACCGCATAGGAATCCCCGCATCGGGCTAAACACCCGAATGATCAATCTCGAGCTCCCGTGACTGCATAGTCACGAGGACCGCATAGGCCGTAGAGACCCGCATCAAGGGTGGCAAGCCCTCGGTATAATAAGTCAAAGGGGTATGTGATACAATAACAGTACAACGGGCTTAACGTTTGACAACGTAAGCACAACAAGAGTGACCCCCTTACATAATAATCACAAGATACTAACACACGTAGCATCCTAACATGCTTACTTATCAAATCAACAAGAAAGTATTACAAGGCTATCACAAACCAATACAATCAAGTTATTCACACAAGGTACTTTCTACTAACAAGTTTGGGTACCTATCCCCAAAGTACTTCATACATTAAATCTTTAAAAGATCGTTACTTCACAAAACCACACAATACCCGTAGTATATGAAAACAGAGTGATTATCTTCTTAAAGTAAATCAATTACTTCTCTTTGTAAAATCAAGTAGCAACATTCTTTTCCAATGTTCAAGTTTGCCTAATTTCCAATGTTCAAGTTTCTCATTTTAGAAAGGTTTCGTAGTTCATAGTCTTATTCATTTAAGAATATAATTCTCCTTTAAACAATCTGAGAAACATAAGCCTTATATGTGAGTAGGATATTCTTGTTTATAAAAATCTTATTACAAAGACCATGATCTAGGAAATATCATTTTGTCTCATCTTAGCTTATGCAGATGGAAGTTTCTCTGGTTTTAATAATACTTAATTATTAAAAACATTTCCTTTTATTAACGCCGCAGTTGGTTTGTCGATACACATTCTGATTTCCAAAATCAGTAAAACATTCTTAAGCCGTTATACCTAACTTTCCATAAAGCTAGTATAACTCTTAAGTTTTCTAAAAAAAATCAAGTATTACCTCTTCTTTCAAAATATTCAAAAATCTTTTGAAATACTTCAAGTTCTTTATTAACACATAACAAGCCAGTTATAGTTCAAATCAGTTACCTTTTAAAAGCCACAAGTATTTTCTTACCAACATAAAGCTGTTATAACCAACTTCCCATAAAGCCGTTATAACACTTTATGTTTTAAACCAATAAAATACAGTTAGCACACGTACGCTCACCGTACTACATAGTTCACACATATCATGCTAGAAGAGATAGGAAGAGGTTCACATACCTCGCGGCGAGTATCGACTAATAGCAAAACGCTCAAGTACTTCCAACCGTATCGCTACTCCTTTAAGCCAAGTAGATCGCGCCACACGTAGTACTTCAACCTATAAGGCCACAAGGCGCTTATTAACATTTAGATCCCTTCAGAGAACATTCTACGTAAAATTCGCAAAGACCTCCCCGCAATGGCAGAAATCTCCTCCTCTATCTGGGCCGGCTACCAAGCCAACCGGGGTTATACGTTTAATCCGACGTACAATTCTACCTCACGTAAAAGCTACACAAGTTCATCAGAATACACCTATGTAAATACTCAAGATTCTTCTTTCGAAAAGGTTTCTTATAATTCGTGCTTAAGTCAAAAGACATCATTGATAACAACGTTGATTCTATATATAGTATACTTCAACTATATAGTCTAACAATCATGTAATTTCCAATTACAATAGAGGACAAGATATTTACCTCGATAAGCCCATAATTATCCGAGTTTAAATGTCGATCTGAACAAGGTTTAGCTCCTACTCAAGCGCCCGACCCGCTCCAAACAACCCTTAGAATTTCTAACCAACTTCTACTTATTACTCCAACTAACCATGGAGATTTTCCTTAGGGTTTTTTTGTGACGGAAGGGAAGTATAATAGTATTTACGGGCTTTTCAGATAAGTATAACCTTAGAATACTACAAGGTATACGGCTAAGGTAATTTGGGCATTATAACAATACTTTTGAGAGTATTTCTAACAAGAGGGGGGGGGGGGTATTTATAGGTCTAGCAAAGGCCAACCAATGGCCAAGATCTTGCCAAGTGCAAGGCAAGTGTAGGGCCAAGATCTTGCCAAGTGCACCTTAACCAACTACACACAAAATATCCTACCAACCCTTGACCACTTTAACCACACTTTCGGCCACCCCTTTACCGCCCAAGCCTAACCAATGAGAGGGTGACAAGTGTCGCCCTATTGTTGGTCCAAAATGTTTCGTCTCTCGGAAAAATCCGCACAAAATAAAAATGGCATAGCGGAATTTTCCTACGAAAGTCGTGGAAACGCTTTCGTTTAAAAACGACTCTAACCGGGTGTTGTGAACAAAAATAATTCGCCAAGCCTTAATTACAAGTTCAAATTTTCACGACGCCCCACGCATACTGCGAAATACGGGTATAACAATGGATCCGATACATCTCCTCGAGATAGAAACATGGAAAACCGGATGTCTCGCCTCCGGATCGGACGGCAGATCCAACTCGTAGTAACCTTGCACGCCTCGCGACTATCCGATAAGGCCCGATGTACTGGCCGAGCTTCCTTTCCCGCCAAATCTCATCACACCTTCATGGGTGACACCTTCAGAAAACCCAATCATCAACCTCAAACTCGGATCCGACGACGATGATCCGTGATACGACTTACGCCGACTGAGCCGTCAATAGCCGCTCCCGGATAAGCTTCACCTTATCCATCGCTCATGAACGTGTCTGTCCCACTAATCGCACTCGCCAATATCAAACCAGCCTATCGGCGATCTGCACTTCCTCCCATACAAGGCCTCATAAGGCGCCATCTGAATACTGGAGTGGTAGCTATTATTATACGCAAACTCAACTAGAGGCAAATGATCCTCCCAGCTACCCCTGAAGTCAATAACACAGGCTCGTAGCATATACTCAAGAGTCTAGATAGTACGCTCTGCCTGTCCGTCTGTCTGAGGATGGAATGCAGTACTGAGGCTCACTTGCGTCCCTAATCCCTTCTGGAAAGACCTCCAGAAGTTAGCCGTAAACTGGGCTCCTCCGTCTGATATGATAGAAATAGGGACCCCATGCAGTCTCACGACCTCTCGGATGTAAATTCTGGCATAATCCTCAGTCGAAAAAGTCGTCCTGACGGGAAGAAAGTGGGCTGATTTCGTCAGCCTGTCGACGATAACCCAGATAGAATCATGCTTCCTCTAAGTGCGAGGTAATCCTGTGATAAAGTCCATGTTGATCACCTCCCACTTCCAGGTCGGGATCTCTATCGTCTGCAATAATCCACGGGCCTGCGTGCTCTACCTTCACCGCCGACAACACGCAATCGAGCCACAAACTCGCAACGCCCTCTTCAAGACATCCCACCAATACGGACCGAGGTCGTGGTACATCTTTGTCGACCCGTGGATAGAGTAATGTCGTGTGTGCTTCCTAGAACCTCCGCCAAGTCCTGCAATATCTGGAACACACAACCTGCCCTCAAACCTTAGCACCCCATCAGGTGCTACCTCAAAAGGACCCTTCCCCTCACGAAGAGCCGTATCACGATACCGTGTCAAAACCGGATCCTCAAACTGTTGCCTCTTCACCTCCTCGACGATGGAAGACTCGGCAACCTCTCGAACTCGAACCCCACTACTATCAGAATCAATCAATCGGACTCCAAGGCTCGCTAGCTGATGCAACTCGCGGACCATGCCCCTCCTCTCTGGCTGCACATCTGATAGACTCCCCATCGACCTACGACTAAGGGCATCTGCCACAACATTGGCCTTCCCTGGGTGGTACAGGATATCGACATCATAATCCTTGAGTAACTCTAACCACCGTCTCTGTCGTAAGTTCAGCTCCCTCTGGCTGAAGATATACTGGAGGCTCTTGTGGTCTGTGTAAATATCCACATGAACTCCATACAAATAGTGCCTCCAGATCTTCAAGGCGTGAATCACCGCTGCCAACTGGGTGGGGTAGTTCCTCTCATGCTTCTTAAGCTGTCGGGATGCGTACGCTATAACCTTGCCCTGCTGCATCAATACACATCCAAGCCCGATGCCTGACGCATCACAATACACCACATAGCCGTCAAGACCCTCAGGAAGAGTAAGAACTGGGGCGGTCGTGACCTCCTTCAAGAATCGAAACCACGCCACAAGCATCGCCATCAAACTTAGCCGCTTCGAGTCGGCTTAGTCAAGGTGCCAAATAGAAGCAAACTTCTCCACGAACCTCCGATAGTAACACGCAAAGCCTAAAATCGCACACCTCGCCGGAGTAGTAGGTCTATGTCACACCCGAACCGGGCGTGGATCGGTGCCCTACACGGCACCTTCTACCTTAACAACTAAGTAAATCATGGAAATTAAATAACGCCTCATTTTTTTAAAACCAACGACGCAAGGGCAAAGCCGACAAGGCTGCCATATAATATACATAAACAAAAGACACTACACCGCATACGAGTCCAATCACATATGAATAGAGACTCTAAGAGTTTACAGAACATGACGGACAAGGCCCCGCGTACCATAACCGCATAAAAGCACATCAAGGAACTATACCAAAAGATAAACTCCGAACGAAGGAGCTATCCAAAACTCGAGCAGGTCCTACACTGCAGATCACCAAATCATGCACCTAAACTCATGCAGATTGAACGCAGCCCGGCGAGGTCAAGACGAAGAATGTACCAAGTATGTGAGCGATGAAATCAGAATGAAATCATAACAGTCTAAACAAAATAGGAGACATGTATGATAGCCAACCTACATTACACCATACATAAGCAGTTATATCAAGTCAGGGACGCATGCCCTCAAAGTCACTATTCAAATATAACTATGGGTCTCACGCCCATAATATCAATCATGCCCGTGGAATCCTTCCTCACTACCGGCAGTCCATGATATAATGTAACACCAATAAGCATATCCAAGGAGTATCCCTCGTGGTCGCATGCCCCGGAATCCCACATCGTATAAGCATGACCATGGGGTATACAAACAACCGAATCAAACCCGCTCCCGGTCACACGCCTAATCCCACATCGTATAAGCATGTGCGCGAGTATCCTCGTGTCGCATGCCGGAATCCCACATCGTATAAGCATGACCGTGGGGTATACAAACAACCGAATCAAACCCGCTCGGTCACATGCCGGAATCCCACATCGTATAAGCATGTCCAGCGAGTATCCTCGTGGTCGCATGCCCGACATCCCACATCGTATAAGCATGACCATAGGGTATCCTCGCGGTCGCGTGCCGGCATCCCACATCGATAAGCATGACCGTAGGGTAACACAAACAAATCCGAATCTAACCCGACTCGGTCACGTGCCTAATCCCACATCGTATAAGCATGTCGCGAGTATCCTCGTGGTCGCGTGCCGATCCCACATCGTATAAGCGTGACCATAGGTATCCTCGCGTCGCGTGCCCGACATCCCACATCGTATAAGCATGACCGTAGGGTAACACAAATAATGGAAGCATACCCGTGGAATCTCACCTCACTGTCGGTACGTCCAAGTAAACTTACAACAAGGCAGCCGACCCTCCAACCGAGAGTCGCGACAACGTAATAAAACATAATACTTGCACTCAAAGGCTATCACCAGCACATATAGGCAATTCTCAATTAATCAAGCCAAAGTACTTATCAAGGCACACATAGAATAATTGTCAATTAAACAGGCCAAAGTACTTATCAAGGCACACATAGAATAATTCTCAATTAAACAGGCCAAAGTACTTATCAAGGCACACATAGACTAATTCTCAATTAATCAAGCCAAAGTACTTATCAAGGCACACTTAGACTAATTCTCAATTAATCAAGCCAAAGTACTTATCAAGGCACACTTGGAATAATTCTCAATTAATCAAGCCAAAGTACTTATCAAGGCATACATAGAATAATTCTCAATTAAACAAGCCAAAGTACTACGTACGTACATTTTTTTCAAAAGACTCCTTTTTTATGTAATACCCTAAGATACTAACACCCGTAGTATCAAGGTGTGTCTATTTTTTTCAAGTAAGTTACTACACTCTTAGAAAACTCATTTCAAAGCTTGAAATCAAGTAACTTCAAATTTTCACAATCAAGGCAACTTATGCCCATTAATCAAAATAGACATCTTTCTAAACCTTCCATAAAGCCGTTATAACCAACTTCCCATAAAGCCGTTATAACTCTTTATGGTTTTAGACATATTCATTCATTTTATAACCAAGAGACTTATATTAATTAAAACCAAGTATCACATACTTACAAATCAAGTTCTTAACTTTCAAAATACTTCAAGTCTCTTAATATATAGAAAACAAGTTTCTTCTCTTAAATCATGTCATTTCTCCTCCTTTAAATCAAATAAGTAAATCACTCCTTTGACTCCCCTAAAGTCATTATAATGACCCTTAGGTTTTAGAACTAAGGCACTAGCCAAAAGATTTGGAAACCAATTCCTTTTCAAGACTCTATGTACTTTAAGTAAAATACTTTCACTTTTAAGAATCCAAACTTCCCTAAGGAAATGGATTATACAACTTACAATTTAAACATCAAAGTACAATCAAGGAAGTACATAGAACAAATTCTATACTAGGCAATCCAAGTACAACCAAGGAATGGATCATTTAAGGAGTAGGACATACTTTCTTTATCTTAAGGAATCATGCTAGAAGAGAGATAGTTCACATACCTTTCGGCTAAATCCACAAGCTAAGCCGAATACGCCGCATGCGTAGAAGTGTCAACCTATAATGGTCACAACAAGACTATCAACTTCTAGTCTCTAACGAGAATAATACTAAGTATACGGTCTCTAATTCTACGGAAAATTGGGCAAAGACTTCCTTTGTTTCTACTCACTTTGCCACCTTTTTCAAGGCCGAATACAATAACCAACACGCCACAT
Organism: Przewalskia tangutica; assembly: GCA_029844215.1. Taxonomy (NCBI): domain Eukaryota; kingdom Viridiplantae; phylum Streptophyta; class Magnoliopsida; order Solanales; family Solanaceae; genus Przewalskia; species Przewalskia tangutica. The sequence goes on from CM056727.1 coordinate 78,018,667, forward strand.
TTAAGGCTCCAAACAACAACCAAACAAAGGGGATTACACGCCTTACAATACGTGTAAAATTCCGCCCCACAATTAATATCAAGTAGTATAAAAATCCAAGCCATTCTCGGCCAACTTATAACCAACAACAAGTCCTTTCCAATTCTTTTTTCCAATTCCAAGTTCTAAGGTCTAACATGTTATATAGTCATAAACAACTACAATTTCCTTCTTTATACAACATGCGACGACTTAAACTAATAATCGACTTGAATTGTAATCTTAAAGCTAAACATGCTAGTTTTCGGATTAGGGTTCCAATAGTCAATAAACTTATCAAACCTTATACTAAATACCACATGCTTGCTAATATCCATTGCTACAACAATAAGTAAACCTTAATTGCTAAAACGACAAGAATATACCTTTATAAGCCCTTAAAATTTCCAAGATTCAAAGTCGCGCCTTAGCAATTCTTAGCTCCTTTCCTTATGTTCCAATCCGCTATTTGAAGCCCTTAGAAGTTCACCACCAACTTTTCTTCCATTTCCAATCAAAACCTAGAAAAGCAACTAGGTTTTCACCTTGCGATTAACACGAAAACTCTCTCTTTCCGGGATTTTTCTATTGAGATACACTTACAATACACTCATGAACCTTGGTTTAAAGTCTTGTGGCTAATGGATCACAAACTAAAATTTTTCTTGTGTGGGAGAGCAACATAGGCTAAGCTCAAGGTTCTCTCAATTTTTCTAAGTGTTAAAGACCTTGTCTTGCACTAGCATGATATATAAAACACATTGGAGGGTCTAGATTACAACACATGTAAAAATTGGATGAATGGGATCAAGCCAAATGGCTCTTGACTTTGTCATCTACACATTGGTCAAATGACCATTTTAGCCTTGCAAAATTTCAACCAAGGCCATGTGGTGGAGGTGCCACGTGTCGCCCTCTCATTCGTCCATAAAATTTCGTAACCCTCGTGGGCCCCACAAAACGTAAAATTCCTCGGGTGGGCCCCACATGACCAAATCCGTAAAAATAAATTTCCATAATGTTAATAAGTTCCATACTCTCCAAATAATACATTTTGAGAATCCAATTCTCAACAACGAACATTTTTCCTTTCTGACGTCCGAAAGATTTTCCGTCGGAAAAACAATTCTTCCTTTCGTACCTATTTCCAAGTCTTGTTTCCTTACGTACATTCTCTTATACATGTCCTGGACTTACGGGGTGTAACATTCTTCCCCCCTTAGAAACATTCGTCCCCGAATGTTCTTAGTCGATTGTCAAGCTATACAAACTCCGGCATGAACTTTATACTATGCCTCTCAATCAAAAATGCACAAGACCAACGATGCCACACATGGCCACCACAACATACGCAAACATAACAATGGACCTTCCGTCCGTGACCCCTTCTCACAAAACTCGAAGGTTACAGTCTTCTAAAACACGGGATCCTTAGAGGTTCCTTTATTTCTTACTTGTCTTTCTTACTCGTACTTCTAAACTTATTTAGTAAACGTACAACATCTCAAATATTGTTTCTGTTCCCCAATCCCTGGAGTTACTAACCAAACTTGGCCATATTGTTACTTACATTCCCGTTAAGGCTCTTCTCGGTCCTTACAACGATTAACTAAACTTGGGCCTGACATCCTCGGGACCCTACCACATAACGGGACCATTTCTAACTGACATCACCCCATTACATACTACCGGTTGACCCGAAATGAGTCCATAACCCGACTCATCGTCACACTTAACTTCTCATTCTTAGTCTGAAATAAATCTTTCTCTTATCTCAAGGTACTTCTCACCCTATGCTCCCATTCACTAGAGGTTCGTCACATAAGCCAAAGTATTTCTACTGTACAATCTTCCCTATTGGTCTTACTGTTACACCCCGTATTTACAGGACATGCTTTAAGAACGTACGTAAGAACTCACGAGTGTTAAGATTTGAGACTTGTAAAAATTTATCGGAATTATGGAATTTGTCGGAAAACGTAATATTGTGACGAATGGGAGGGCGACACATGTCACCCCCCTTATTGGATGTCTTGGACGAAATTACATGGGCACAAGGGTCATTTGACCCTTGTTAGGAAGACAAGTCTTGCAAGTAGTAAAGCTTGACATAATTGACTTGGTCAATGGGTCCACAAGCTTGATATTTAAGAGAACCTCATCCTAGCCACCCAATTGTGCACATATTAACCCTCCATGTCCCTATATAATACTACTAGTATCAAGAGAGAGTCCACACTTAGCCAAACTTTCAAGAGAAATTGAAGAACTAGAGCAATGTGCTCTCGGGTTCATCAACAAGAAGAAAGAAAAAAATTTGTTTGTTGTCCAATAATCTTCCCACTTTAAACCAAGGTTCTTAAGTGTATTGTAAGGGTATCTCAATAGAAAAATCTCGGAAAAAGATAGTTTTCGGGTTAGTCGCAAAGCGGAAACCTAGTTGCTTTCTAGGTTTTGGATTGGAAGTTTGAAGGAAATTTGTTGGTGTTGTTCTAAGGGTCTTGTCACGACCCGAACCCGGGCCCGTGACTGGTGCCTTACCCCGGGCACCCTAGTGATACAACATCAGAGTAATCAACGGAATATAAAACAATAACATGAAATAACATGAAGTATGAAATAATAATCTGAGAAAAATTGCCTTTCGGCATGTATATATGAAAACTTAAATCCGAACAGTTACATCCCACTTACAACTCTGCCCACAACAAGATTACTGCACCTCTAAGAGTGACATGACAACAATGGCGGACAGGCCCCGCCATACCACGAATGTAAGCACCTACTACGAGGGGACTATACCATCGATAAGCCTCCTGAGAAACGGAGCTTCCCAAACGCTGAATCGTGACCACGAGAGCTAGGATCAACGATCGTGTACCTCAACTGCGGCATGAACGCGCCCAAGGAGGTCGACAACAGTACCAAGTATGTGAAATCAAAATATCAGAATGAAATCATAGCGATCTATATAAAGCAGAGACATGTATGATAACCAAAATACGATTCACAATAAATAGCGATCATGTCAAGTCGAGGACTCACGCCACAACATCAATCATGCCCGTGGAATACCTTCCTCACCGCTGCCTATGATATAAAAACACCAAGGAATACACATGAACACGGGTCCCACCTGTCATCATAACACCGCACGGTAAGTACGAAGGCATAACCGACTACTAAAACCCACGGTACAAACAAGGTCATAAATCGTATCATGAGATCTGTCTGCATCATTACATGATCAAAGCCGCCACTCGCCCGCAGATCTAATGTGCGCGTCTAGCCTCGAACTTCCCGCAGCCCGCATAGGCCACTCCAATGGCCCGCGTGAGGTATTCCCGCATCGAGGGTAGCTACTCCCAAGATCCGCTCGACTCGCGATCCGCATGGCCACATAGACCGCATGACCATATAGGCCGCACACTAACACGAAGTCTCGTAGCTCGCATAGGTCCGGGACCCGCATGAGGTATCCTCGAATCATAGTCACACATCGCTCGAGTATTACCCGCGTCGGAGGGCTTTAACCTCCGGGAACATGTCAAGGTGAGTGGTACAATACCAACATAACGGCTGATCGTTAAACAACTTAAGCGCAATCGAGGGAAAACCCTTTACACAATCATCACAAGATACTAACACACGTATCATCCTAGCATGTTTCCTTATCAAATCAACAAGAAAGTATTACAAGGCTATCACAAACCAACACAATCAAATTATTCACATAAGGTACTTTCTAATATATGATTAACAAGATCGGGTTTTTATCCCCAAAGTACTTCATACATTAACTCTTTAAAAGATACGTTACTTTCACAAAAGTCACACAATACCCGTAGTATATAAAAATAGAGTGATTATCTTTTGAAGTAAATCAAAACACTTCTCTTTGTAAAATCAAGTAACAACATTCTTTTCCAAACGTTCAAGTTTGCCTAATTTCAATTACTCAAGTTTCTCATTTTTGAAAGGTTTCGTAGTTCATAGTTTTAATCCTTTAAAACAATTTGAGAAACATATACTTTATGTGTGAGTAGGTTATTCTTGTTCATAACAATCTTATTACAGCAACCATGATCTAGGAAATGTAATATCATTTTGTCTCATCTTAGCTTCTATGCAGATGGAAGTTTCTACTGGTTTTAATAATACTTTATTAGTCAAACATTTCCCTTTATTAGCGCTGATGTGGTTTGTTCGATAATTATTCTGATTTCCGAAATCAGTAAAACATTATTCCTTTAAAAACCAAGTATTCATTACTCACGAATGAGGTTTCACACTTTTTAACAAAATTCAATTAAGTCAAGTCTCTTATCTTCTTAAATTAATAAATCATTCTTTTTATCTCTCTTAAGCCGTTATACCTATCTTCCCATAAAGCTAGTATAACTCTTAAACTTTTTGTTATACCCCGTATTTCCAGAGTATGTACGTGAGGGCGTACGTATTAAATTTTTTTGCCTTAAGAATTGGCTTTGGTTCGAAATTTGGGCACAAGTGCGAAATAAGTCGTTTCGACGAAACGTTTCCACGACTACGTTGGGAAAATTCCGCTATGTCATTTAGTATTTTTGCGGATTTTTCCGAGCGACGGAACATTTTTGGACCAACGGGAGGTGACACTTGTCACCTCATTGACGGCAAAGAGGAGGCTTGGCCTTGGCCGATTGGTCCCTCCTTTTGTGCCTTGTTTTGTGGCTTGTTTTGTGGAGTGTTTTGTGGAGTGTTTTGTGGGTGCACTTGGCTTGATCTTGGCCTTACACTTGCCTAACACATGGATGGATCTTGGCCATTGGTTGGCCTTTGCTTGGCCTATAAATAGCTCCCCTTTGTGAAGACTTTCTTCATCCACAAATTGCCTAAGTCTTGAAGTTCTCTTCCTCCTCCCTTGTGAAATTGGTCCACCACACCCCTTTCCCCCTTTGCCGAAAGCTTTCCCCTCATGTGGTGCCTTGGCCGTGGGGTACCCCCCCCCCCTAGCCTAGTTGTTTTCGTATAATACCCTTTGTTGTGGTATAGAAATACTCTCCTAAGTATTGTTATAATGTCCAAAATACTTTAGCCCAAATACCTTGTAGTACTTTCCAAAGTACCCTTTGTCTGAAAAACCGGAAAATACGATTATACTTTCCTTAGCCTCTACACGAAACCCTAGGAAAATCTTCACCCGTTGTTGAAGTATGGAGTAGAAGTTGCGTAGAACTTCTAAGGGTTGTTTGGAGCGGATTGGAGCACTCGGAGGAGGAGCTAAACCTTGCTCAGGAGCGACTTTAAACTCGGATAATTTTTGGGCTTATCGAGGTAAATATCTTGTCCCCCTATTGTAATTGGAAATTACATAAGTGTTGAATATATAGTGTTATATACTATATATAGAATGAACTTAGTATTATGGCAATGTCTTTTGACTTAAGCTCAAGAATGAAGAATTGAGCAAGAATCACATAGTAGGATAATAAAGAGAAGAACTGAACTGTAATTACCTAGGGTTGTATTACAGTAGACTTATGTAGCATTACTGTGTAGTAGAATTGTACGCGTCCAGTTAGACGTGTTAACCCCCCCCCTGGTTGGCTTGGTAGCCGACCTCGATCGAGGAGGAGATTTACGCTGTCATGGGGAGGTGCTTGAATTTTACGTAGAAAGATGGGAACGTGTGTTTAAGATTTAATAGACGCCATGGCCTTTATAGGTGAAAGTACTAAGAGTAGCGTATTCTACTCGAGGAGTGGAAAGGGCTAGCAAGGTTGTAGTACTTGGAGCATTTTGCTTATTGTCGTTAAATCGTCGCGAGGTATGTGAACCTCTTCCTATCTCTTCTAGCATGATATGTGTGAACTATGTAGTACGAGACGTATACGTGTTAATCGTGTTTGATTGTTCTTAAAACATAAAGTGTTATAACGGCTTTATGGGAAGTTGGTTATAACGACTTTATGTAGGTAAGAAAATACTTTGTGGTTTTAAAAGGTAATCGATGTGAATTATAAGCGCTAGTTATAATAAAGAACTTGATGTATTTCAAAAGATTTCTAAATCGTTTTGAAGGAGAGTAACACTTGGTTTTAAAGGTTTTAAAAAGAGTTATACTAGCTTGATGGGAGTTAGGTATAATGTCTTAAGAGGTAAAGAAAATGGTTTCTTGATGTTAGAAGTTAAGAGACTTGATCTTATAAGATAAGAGACTTAACTTATTTGTCTTAATGTGGATGTTTGTGTGAAACCTCATTCGTGAGTAATGAGTACTTGGTTTTTAAAGGATAATGTTTACCGATTTGAAATCGGAATGTGTATCGACAGCACCAACTGCAGCGTTAATAAAGGAAAATGTATTGAATAATGATGAATTGTATTAAAACCAAGAGAAACTTCCATCTGCATAGAAACTAAGATGAGACAAAATGATATTACATTTTCTAGATCATGGTCATTGTAATAAGAATGTTGTAAACAAGAATAACCTACTCACGTGAGACTTATATTACTCAATTGTTCTAAAACGGAATCAAGTGATTAAGTTTATGAACTATGAAACCATTTGAAAATGAGAAGCTTGAGTAATTGAAACTAGGCAACCGGAACTTAGGAAAAGAATGTTGTTACTTGATTTTGAAAAGGAATGTGGGTTGGTCATTCTAATACTACGTATCGGGTGACTTTGATAAGTAATGGATCTCTTTAAAGAATTTAACGACGTAGTACTTTAGGTTGAAACCGGACTTTGGCATAAAATGAAGGTACTTTGAGTGATGTGAAACTTGCCTATGCTTGTGATGATAGCCTTTGTTGTGCAAGTGTGGTGTTTCGTGTTACCGCTCTCGATAGAGGCCGGTTGATGGTTGAGGTTTCTTCGCTCGGCTGGGTATCCGGTGGTCGGCTCGCACCGCCTGCCTCGTGATCGATTCGGCCTTGGTATCGGTAGTCACCGACTTGCCTCGCTCAAGATAGTGACGGTTTCGATACGCCTTGTCCCCGTGGTCACCCTCGTACTTCCCGGTCGGATCGTGGACCGCCTTGGTATCCGATGAGTCGGCTCGCGACTTGCCCCGTGACGGCCGTGTTTTGGTTGCATTGTATTATTGGTACGGTCGGATCTGTAGTTATACTTGTCTGCGGTTTTTATAACACAGTGGGACATGGTGTTCATGTATAATCCTTGGTATTGTTATATCATAAACCGCCAAGTGAGGAAGAAATTCCACGGGCACGAGTGATAATTTGGAGGGCGTGAGTCCCTGTCTTGATGTAACTGGTTATATGTTATATATTGTAGTTTGGTCATCATACATGTCTCCCGCTTTATATAGACTATTATGATTTCAATTACGATGTTGTGATTTCACATACTTGGTACTTGTCTCGACCTCCTTCGGGGCGCGTTCACGCCGCAGTAAAAGGTACATCGGCTCGATCCCCGCTTAGGATCACCTTTCACGTATTGAAAGCTCCGTTCTTCGGAGGCTTATCTTTGGTATGTTACCACAGTCCGTAGATGCTTATACATTCGGGGTATGGCGGGCCCTGTCCGTCATAGTTGTTGTAAATCTTAAGTGCAGACTTTGTAATGGCGTGGTTGTAAAAGGATTAAACTGTCGGTTTTATGTATATCGAAGGCAAATCGCTTTGGTTGGCCTGCTTATTTATTATATCTCTTGTTTCATGATTCATGTTTTATTTTCCGCTGGTTTTCTCGATGTTGTATCACTAGGGTGCCCGGTAAGGCACGATGAACGCCCGTTCGGGGCGTTACAAAGTGGTATCGAGCGATTAATCCTCGGAAAGTGTCTACGCACCGTGTCTAGTAGAGTCCGGATTATCGGTGTGTTGTGCACCACATCTATAATCGGAGGCTATAGGACATTTAGGATTGGTTTCCATTCTTCTCATTACGAGATCGTGCCTTAGCCGTGATAAGATCGACCCTCCGACGTGTTTCGCTTTTACCGATTATGCTCTGCGAAAGGCAACCCGCCCGAAGGCAAGGCAGAGAGGATCTGCGAGTAGAGCGTGGCAGAGACCACAAGACTGAGCCTCCATCCCGCACCGAGCAGAGGAGATGAGTTACAAGCGAGTGGCCCGATTAATGGCCGTGGTCAGGCCGACTTGAGGATAGCCGGACGCAGCAGCCCGGTGAGCACCGATGGTTCACCCTAGATCGATAGTTCGAGGCTACGGATTTTACGAGTTGTAGCCGCGAGTTTTATGGGTCGAGGCACGAGGATGATCCGCAGGAGTTCATCCAAGCGATTCTGACCGATCATGAGAGTGATCAAGGCATCGGAGATCGAGTCGGTGGCCACAGGTTCACATCAATCGCGTGATACCGCATGATCGGTAGTTTGATTCTTGGGAGCTGTCCAGGGGAGAGCATGCACTTCCAGCGGTATGGAACGAGTTCTCAGAGACCTTTCTTGCACATTTCTTACCTCCCCAGATGAGGAGGGCTCGGGCCGACAGATATTTGGTGTTACGGCAGAACGGGCGTACGGTTCGGGAGTACAATGTGGAGTTCGACTCATTGGCCCGGTACGTCCCCGCGTTAGTAGCTAGTATGGAGGATCGAGTGCACCGATATGTTACAGGGCTCGATGATTGCCTTGCAGAGAGTTGTTCGGGTGTAGCTCTTCACCGCATGGACATTGCCCGCACGCAGCGTATACACTTGGATGTGAGGAGCGGATAAATCGGCGGAATGACCAAAGTCGCGAAGAGGGCCGAACAGCAGGTCCTTTGTGACTTTCGAGGCGACCGCCTCGCCAGCGAACTAGTTATGTACCTCCGTCGATGCAGTGGTCCTCCCGCCTTTCGACCTTCGATATTCAGGATCGTGCGGGGCTCCTGTGTTTCAGATTTTCGGGAGCAGGAGTGCTCGCCGGATGAGGTTGCCCTTGTCTCGGTGGCCGCCAGGAAAGCTTCATAAGGGAGAGTGTCGTACTAACTCGGAGATTGTTATTTTGCGCCAACAGGGCCATCCGCAAGAGATCGTCCACTGCGGTAGCACCGGTAGGATAGCATGGACTACTAGAGCGATTGCGGGTTCTTCACCTTCCGTAGCCAGCAGGATGTTCGTAGACACGGAAGGCCCCAGAGGTCGCGTGGGAGTTCCCGCTTTAGCGGTCCTTGAACCGCCTAGTTTCGTATATCCTTAACCTCTGTAGTTTTGTTGTATTGATGTTGTTGATGTGTTTAATGTTATGTTTGGATAGCTTTGTGCTAAAATGTGATTTAGAAACACAGTTAGTGAAAAGGGTAAGTCCTCAGGTAGTGTGAGATGGAAGTGGTAGCTTCATGATGTGAAATAGTAAGATTGTTAGGATCGGGAACAAGAGTTGGCGCGGTTGGGGGTCGGGTTGAGGACCATTTATGGTCAACCAGAACCCGTTTGGGGTGGGTCGGCTGGGTGGTCCCGGTGGTAGGGTCACGAGGGTGCTAGGCCCAAGTTTAGATGACCATCGTATGAGTTCGTGGACGCGTTCGATCAGAATCAGTTCGAAGGCCGGAATGGCCTTAGGGAAATCGAGGTTAGTGAGATGACCAAGTTTGAGGTAGTGACTCGAGGGTTGGAAACGAGCGTTGATGTAAGTGTGGTACGGATACTAGAACGAGTTCGAGTGTTCGTGACGAGTACTACGAGATAGGGAAAAGTGAACGTATGTTTTGTGGCAGTGTGGCATGATTGTTTTCGCACGTATAGCGTTGAAGACTATCTCGACGCTGTTGTTTTGAGACCTTGAAGGAACATTCGACGAATGTTTCTAGGGGATGAATGTTATACCGTATTTCCGCAGTATGTACGTGAGGGCGCACGTATAAATTTTTGCCTTAAGAATTGGCTTTGGTTGAAATTTGGGCACAAGTGCGAATAGAGTCGTTTTCGACGAAACGTTTCCACGACTACGTTGGGAAAATTCGGCTATGTCATTTAGTATTTTTGCGGATTTTTCCGAGCGGAACATTTTGGACCAACGGAGGGTGACACTTGTCACTCATCGACGGCAAAGAGGAGGCTTGGCCTCGCCGATTGTCCCTCCTTTTGTGCCTTGTTTTGTGGCTTGTTTTGTGGAGTGTTTTGTGGAGTGTTTTGTGGGTGCACTTGGCTTGATCTTGGACTTACACTTGCCTAACACATGGATGGATCTTGGCCATTGTTGGCCTTTGCTTGGCCTATAAATAGCTCCCTTGTGAAGACTTTCTTCATCCACAAATTGCCTAAGTCTTGAAGTTCTCTTCCTCCTCCCTTGTGAAATTGGCCCACCACACCCCTTTCCCTTTGCCGAAAGCTTTCCCCATTGTGGTGCCTTGCTGGGTACCCCTAGCCTAGTTGTTTTCAGATAATACCCTTTGTTGTGGTATAGAAATACTCTCCTAAGTATTGTTATAATGTCCAAAATACTTTAGCCCAAATACCTTGTAGTACTTTCCAAACTACCCTTTGTACGAAAAACCGGGAAAATACGATTATACTTTCCTTAGCCTCTACACGAAACCCTTAGGAAAATCGTCACCCGTCGTTGAAGTATGGAGTAGAAGGGGCGGAGAACTTCTAAGGGTTGATTGGTGCGGATACGTGAACTCGGAGGAGGATCTACACATTGCTCAGGAGCGACTTTAAACTCGGATAATTTTGGGCTTATCGAGGTAAATATCTTGTCCCTATTGTAATTGGAAATTACATAAGTGTTGAATATATAGTGTTATATACTATATATAGAATCGAACTTAGTATTATGGCAATGTCTTTTGACTTAAGCTCAAGAATGAAGAATTGAACAGAATCACATAGAAGGATAATAAAGAGAAGAATCGAATCAGTAATTGGTTGTATTACTGAGACTTATGTAGCATTCTTGTGTAGTAGAATTGTACGCGTCGGTTAGGCGTGTTAACCCCTGGTTGGCTTGGTAGCCGACCTCGATAGAGGAGGCGATTTAAGCTATTTCGGGGGGGGGAGGTTCTGCCGAATTTTCTGTAGAAAGATGGGAACGTGTGTTTAGGATTTAATAGACGCCAGGCCTTTATAGGTGAAAGTACTAAGAGTAGCGTATTCTACTCGAGGAGTGGAAAGGGCTAGCAAGGTTGTAGTACTTGGAGCATTTTGCTTATTGTCGTTAAATCGTCGCGAGGTATGTGAACCTCTTCCTATCTCTTCTAGCATGATATGTGTGAACTATGTAGTACGGTAGACGCATACGTGTTAATCGTGTTTGATTGTTCTTAAAACATAAAGTGTTATAACGCTTTATGGGAAGTTGGTTATAACGACTTTATGTAGGTAAGAAAATACTTTGTGGTTTTAAAAGGTAATCGATGTGAATTATAATCGCTAGTTATAATAAAGAACTTGATGTATTTCAAAAGATTTCTAAATCGTTTTGAAGGAGAGTAACACTTGGTTTTAAAGGTTTTAAAAAGAGTTATACTAGCTTGATGGGAGTTAGGTATAATGTCTTAAGAGAGGTAAAGAAAATGGTTTACTGATGTTAGAAGTTAAGAGACTTGATCTTATAAGATAAGAGACTTAACTTATTTGTCTTAATGTGGATGTTTGTGTGAAACCTCATTCGTGAGTAATGAGTACTTGGTTTTTTTTAAAGGATAATGTTTCCGATTTGGAAATCGAATGTGTATCGACTGCACCAATCGCAGCGTTAATAAAGGAAAATGTATTGAATAATGATGAATTGTATTAAAACCAGAGAAACTTCCATCCGCATAGAAACTAAGATGAGACAAAATGATATTACATTTTCTAGATCATGGTCTTTGTAATAAGAATGTTGTAAACAAGAATAACCTACTCACGTGAGACTTATATTACTCAATTGTTCTAAAACGGAATCAAGTGATTAAGTTTATGAACTATGAAACCATTTGAAAATGAGAAGCTTGAGTAATTGAAACTAGGCAACCGAACTTAGGAAAAGAATGTTGTTACTTGATTTTGAAAAGGAATGTGGGTTGGTCATTCTAATACTACGTATCGGGTGACTTTGATAAGTAATGGATCTCTTTTAAAGAATTTAACGACGTAGTACTTTAGGTTGAAACCGGACTTTGGCATAAAATGAAGGTACTTTGAGTGATGTGAAACTTGCCTATGCTTGTGATGATAGCCTTTGTTGTGCAAGTGTGGTGTTTCGTGTTACCGTCTCGATAGAGGTAGGTTGGTGGTTGAGGTTTCTTACCGTTCGGCCGGTATCCGGTGGTCATTCGTACCGCCTCTCGCCTCGTGATCGGCCTTGGTATTCGGTAGTCACCCTGACTTGCCCGTTCGATATAGTGACGGTTTCGTGATACGCTGGTCCTCGTGGTCGACCAGATTGTGCCTTGCCACCGCGTGACCGCCGTATCCTGTGAGTCGGCTCGCACTTGCCCCGTGACGGCCGTGTTTTGGTTGCATTGTATTATTGGTACGGTCGGATCTGTAGTTATACTTGTCCTGTACGGTTTTTATAACACAGTTGTGACATGTTGTTCATGTATAATCCTTGGTATTGTTATATCATAAATCGCGGCATGATGAGGAAGAAATTCCACGCACGAGTGATAATTTGGAGGCGTGAGTCCTGTCTTGATGTAATCGTTATATGTTATATATCGTAGTTTGGTCATCATACATGTCTCCCGCTTTATATAGACTATTATGATTTCATTTCTGATTTGTGATTTCACATACTTGGTACTGTTAGATCGACTCCTTCGGGCCGCGTCACGCCGCAGTAAAAGGTACATCGGTGTCGATCCCCGCTTAGGATCACCTTTCAGCGTATTGAAAGCTCCGTTCCTTGGAGGCTTATCTTTTGGTATGTTACCACAGTGCAGATGCTTATACATTCAGGGGTATGGCGGGGCCCTGTCCCGTCATAGTTGTTGTAAATCTTAGAGGTCTGTAGCACTGTTGTGGGCAGGGTTGTAAAAGGATTAAACTGTTCGGGTTTTATGTATATACTGAAGGCAACTGTTTTGGTTGGCCTGTTTATTTATTATATCTCTTGTTTCATGATTCATGTTTTATTTTCCGCTGGTTTTCTCTGATGTTGTATCACTAGGGTGCCCGGGGTAAGGCACCAGTAACGGGCCCGGGTTCGGGGCGTTACACTTTTATAACCAAGTATTACTCTTCTGTTAAAATGATTCAGTATTCTTTTGAAATATTTCAAGATTATTCAGGCTTAAGTCAAAAGACATTGCCGTAATTATTATTCAGGCTTAAGTCCGAAGACATTGCCGTAATTATTATTCAGTTAACACACGTACGTCTACCGTACCATATATATATTCTTTAAAATATCATGCTCAAGAGGATAGGAAGAATCACATACCTCGTGACGATTTATCGACTATTAGCAAAACGCTCCAACGGTTATAACCCGGCTAGCCTTGTCCACCCTTCAAGTAGAATACGCTACTTGCAGTACTTCAACCTATAACGGTTATACAAGTCTATCAATGATTAGACTACTCTGTAGATTATTCTTCTGATGGGATTTCAGTTCAAGTCTTTTACAGAATATCCTTCTATTACGATTCAATTCTTCTATGAATCTTATATTCATTTCTTATACAACTACAGTATGTAATTTCCAATTACAATGGAAGGTCAAGAGTATTTACCTCGATAAGCCCAAAATTATCCAAGTTATAATGTCGATCCTGAGCAACGTTTAGCTCCTACTCCGGGCGCTCCAACCCGCTCCAAACAACCCTTAGAAGTTCTACACAACTTCTTCTTAATACTTCAACCAACTGTGAAGATTTTCCTTAGGGTTTGGTTTGAGACAAAAGGGACATAAGGTAGTATTTCCGGGCTCTACGTATAGAGGTAACTTTGGAATACTACAAGGTATACGGCTAAGGTATTTTGGTATAGTAACAATACTTTGGAGAGTATTTCTACCAAGAGGGGGGTGTATTTATACGAGACAACACCACAAGGGGAGGGGTGTACCCCTCGGCCAACCCCACTAGGAGGGGGGTACTCGGCCAAGGAGGAGGGGACTCTCGGCCAAGGGGCCTCACAAAGGGGGGAGAGGGAGGCTAGGACGAGACACTACACTAAGGGGGAGGAAGAGAGCTTTCAAGACTTAGCACAATTTTTGGATGAAGAAGTCTCAACAAGGGAGGGGTATTTATAGGTCAAGCCATGGCCAACCAATGGCCAAGATCATGCCAAGTGCAAGGCAAGTGTAGGGCCAAGATTTGGGCAAGTGTACCTTATCCATCTACCACCAAAATATCACAAAATATCCTACCAACTCCAATGCTCCATTTTGGCTCATTACCGCCCACACATCCACCAATGAGAGGGTGCCACGTGTTGCCCTCTCGTTGGTCCAAAACATTTCGTCTCTCGGAAAAACCCGCGAAAAATATAAATGACATAGCCGGAATTTTCCCTTCGCAAGTCTTGTAAAACGTTTCGTCGAAAAACGACTCTAATCGGGTGTTGTGCACAAAAGTTTTCGGCCCTAGCCTATTTTAAGCTTCAAACTTTTCTACGTACGTCCTTACGTACAAACTCTGGAAATACGGGGTATAACATTCTCCCCTCCTTAGAAACATTCGTCCCGAATGTTCCTTCTAAGTCTCAAAACATACGTGCGCCAGTATAGTCTTCACTACTATACGTACGAAAACAAACATGCCCCACCTGGCCACAATACAACACGCGCAAATACTCAATTTCAAGTCTACGAGGAATCACCTCCATTACTACAAAAGCTCCCACCCAAGGTCTAAAAGACACTCCCTTCGCACCTTCACTTTACAAACGAAATGATCACTTCTATGTTCTCAACACATGCCCGCTTCTTCCCTTACTCGTCGTACCATTCTCATACTCTCGAACTCTTTCTCATAACTTACCACATTTTCTCTACTGCTTCAGTTTCCAAAATCTCGGGTTTACTATCTCCAACTTGGTCATCATTAACTGGGAACACTCTGGATGGATCTCCGATACTTTCCTGAACATAACAACACGAAAGACTGGACGTACTGCCTCCTAAGTCGGATGACAATGCTAACTATAGGCAACCTGGCCTATTCTTCACATGATCTGAAAAGGCCCAAAGTAACTCGGGCTAAGTTTCCTCTGTTTTCCAAATCTCGTCACACCCTTCCGGGGCGGTACCTTCGAGAAGACCCACCGTCAACCTGAACTCCAAGCGTCGTCGCCGATCATCCGTATGACTTCTGTTGATTCTGAGCTGTCGATAATCTCTCCTGGATAGGCTTCACCCTATCCCCATCCTGCCGAAACAAGTATGAACCCACTATCTGAACTTTGCCAACATCGAACCAATCGACCGGCAACTTACACATCCGCCCCTACGAGGCTTCGTAAGGCGATATCCGAATACTGAAATGGTAGTTATAAAAGCACTCCCTCAACCGGAGGCAACAATCCTCAAAGCTACCCCTGAAATCCAAACACAGGCCGAGGGCGAATGCGCTACTGAGACTCACCTGAGTTCCTAACCCTGCCTGGTAAAACCTCACGAAAGAAGCAAATTAACCACGGGCTTCACTGCATCATAAGGTGAAGGTAGGCACCTCGTGCAGCCTTACAACCTTCCTGATATAACATCTCGCATAACCCTCTGCCGAGTAAACGATCTTGACTGTAAGACAATACGGGCTGACCTCATTGGCCCGACTACTGGTTGAACGCATCCACGGACTCGTACGATGGTTAACTAAACTTGGGCCTAACACCCTCGTGACCCTACCACCTGGAGGGACCACCACAAACTGACCCCACCATAAAACAGGTCGCGGGTTGACCCGCGGCATGGCCTCAACCCGACCCACTCGCAGAAACACTTGCTCCCCGATCCGGAACAATCTCACTAATCACGTTACGAAAACCTAGCGGTCTTCTTAGCTCAACTACCCTCTTTCATTCCACACTACTCAGGGACTTATCCCACAAACATAGCTCACGTGCACCATGCACTCCGACAAGGGTTAAACGTAAAAATATAAATCTTTTACCCAAGATGGCCTTGCCTCTAAGGTCTCTACGTATAAGACTCTAAGGTTCACACTTCCTCTATCCCCCAAATCTTACTCGGTTAACTAACCATGATATCTAATCACAATTTTTCACTTATGTTATCTTAACATAATACTTAAGATATACTCATCTTACACGTACTAATCTCTAGAGGGTTAAGGATATACCAGATTCATCCGCTTCACTCCCGTCTGCCCTAATCAAACTCGCCTGTAGGCGCATAGCTAGGGAAGATGATGAACTGGTCACTGATCATGAAGGCTGAGTCCTCCTACTTACATCCCTCCTACTAGGACATTCTTTCGACACATGGCCCTGACGGCCGCAGGTAAAACAAGTACCAAATAAAAGACGACATTCCCCGGGATGACGTCTGTCACACTGTGAACACTGGGGAAAAACTGAATCCGGCTGGCTGGAACCTACGTGTAGCTGTGAACCGGAAGCTCAACTCCGGCTTACCCCGAACGTTCTGAACCCCGCGAGGACCACTCGCACCGGTGGATGTGCGTATCTAATCGGCCGCGAGGCGATTGGCCTCGAAAGTTACCAAAGGACCTTGCTGTTCTGGCCCTCTTCTGCTGTCCTTGGTTAACCCGTTGATCTCTACGTTTCTTGGCCTGCTGCGCATAAGCCCGTACACAGGCCATGCTCAAGCCTAACTGAAGAATTACTCTTGCACAACCCTCTCTTAGATATTCATCAAGACTCGCGGTACATCGGTATACTCTCTGGTAGCCAAATCCATAGCTAGTAACAGGGTCGCCTCTTTGCAATCTATATTCTCCGTTCCCGGTCGTGGAACTGAAGGTTCATATATCAAGGTCGCAGTAGGCACTGCGCCGCCGTGCTAAACTCTGCTGGGGCTGGTGACGTCGCAGAACTCCCCAAATGAAGCACCACCCCAGGTGATGATTGGGCCTGTGCCCTAGTAACCCTCTGTGCTCTACTTGCAGCTCCCTCGCCGCTTTGCGCCTCCCGGGCGGGTTTGCCCTACGCGGAGGCATAACGGTAAGGGAAAGAAATACGTTAGAGGGTCCAACTTACAACACAACTCTAAGGCACGATCTCAGAGTGATAAGAATGGAAACCAATCTTAAATATCCTATAGCCTCCTGATTATTGGTGTGGTGCACAACACACCGATAATCAAGACTCTACTCGATACGATGCAGTAGACACTTTCCGAGGATTAATCGCTCGATACCACTTTTGTCACGACCGAACCGGCCCGTGGATCGTGCCTTACCGGACACCCTAGTGATACAACATCAGAGTAATCAGCGGAATATAAAACAATAACATGAAATAACATGAAGTATGAAATAATAATCTGAGAAAAATTGCCTTTCGGCATGTATATATGAAAACTTAAATCCGAACAGTTACATCCCACTTACAACTCCGCCACAACAAGATTTCTGCACTTAAGAGTGACATGACAACAATGGCGGACAGGCCCCGCCATACCACGAATGTAAGCACCTACTACGACAGGACTATACCATCGATAAGCCTCCGAGAAACGGAGCTTCCCAAACGCCGAATCGTGACCACGAGAGCTAGGATCAACGATCGGTGTACCTCAACTGCGGCATGAACGCAGCCCAAGGAGGTCGATAACAGTACCAAGTATGTGAAATCAAAATATCAGAAATGAAATCATAGCAGTCTATATAAAGCAGGAGACATGTATGATAACCAAAATACAGTTCACAATAAATAAGCAGTCATGTCAAGTCAGGGACTCACGCCCACAACATCAATCATGCCCGTGGAATACCTTCCTCACTGCCGGCAGTCTATGATATAAAAACACCAAGGAATACACATGAACACTAGGTCCCACCTGTGTCATCATAACACCGTACGGGGTAAGTACGAAGGCATAACCGACTACTAAAACCCACAGTACAAACAAGGTCATAAACTGTATCATGAGATCTGTCTAGACCGTCACATGATCAAAGCTGGCCACTCGCCCGCAGTATCTAATGTGCGCGTCTAGCCCTGGAACTTCCCGTAGCTCCGCATAGGCCACTCCAATGGTCCGCATGAGGTATTCCCCGCATCGAGGGTAGCTACTCCCAGACATCCGCCTGGACTCGCAGTCCGCATGGCCACATAGACCGCATGACCATATAGGCCGCACACTAACTCGAACTCGTAGCTCGCATAGGTCCGGGACCCGCATGAGGTATCCTCGAATCATAGTCACACTGATCGCTCGAGTATTACCCGCGACGGAGGCGACAACCTCGGGAACATGTCAAGGTGAGTGGTACAATACCAACATAACGGCTGATCGTTAAACAACTTAAGCGCAATCGAGGGAAACCCCTTTACACAATCATCACAAGATACTAACACACGTAGCATCCTAGCATGTTTCCTTATCAAATCAACAAGAAAGTATTACAAGGCTATCACAAACCAACACAATCAAATTATTCACACAAGGTACTTTCTACTATATGATTAACAAGATCGGGTTTTTATCCCCAAAGTACTTCATACATTAACTCTTTAAAAGATACGTTACTTTCACAAAAGTCACACAATACCCGTAGTATATAAAAATAGAGTGATTATCTTTTGAAGTAAATCAAAACACTTCTCTTTGTAAAATCAAGTAACAACATTCTTTTCCAAACGTTCAAGTTTGCCTAATTTCAATTACTCAAGTTTCTCATTTTCGAAAGGTTTCGTAGTTCATAGTTTTAATCCTTTAAAACAATTTGAGAAACATATACTTTATGTGTGAGTAGGTTATTCTTGTTCATAACAATCTTATTACAACAACCATGATCTAGGAAATGTAATATCATTTTGTCTCATCTTAGCTTCTATTCAGATGGAAGTTTCTACTGGTTTTAATAATACTTTATTAGTCAAACATTTCCCTTTATTAGCGCTGCTGTGGTTTGTTCGATACTTATTCTGATTTCCGAAATCAGTAAAACATTATTCCTTTAAAAACCAAGTATTCATTACTCACGAATGAGGTTTCACACTTTTTAACAAAATTCAATTAAGTCAAGTCTCTTATCTTCTTAAATTAATAAATCATTCTTTTTATCTCTCTTAAGCCGTTATACCTATCTTCCCATAAAGCTAGTATAACTCTTAAGCTTTTAAAACCAAGTTGTTATACCCCGTATTTCCAGAGTATGTACGTGAGGGCGTACGTATTAAATTTTTGCCTTAAGAGTTGGCTTTGGTTCGAAATTTGGGCACAAGTGCCGAATAGAGTCGTTTTCTGACGAAACGTTTCCACAGCTTTCGTAGAGAAAATTCCGGCTATGTCATTTATAATTTTTGCGGATTTTTTCCGGGTGACGAAACATTTTGGACCAACGGGAGGGTGACATGTGTCACCCTCACATTGGAAGCAAATGGATTGGCTTGGACGATTTGGGCGTCCAAGAGCCTTGGTTGGCCTTGGCCGATTGGTCCCTCCTTTTGTGCCTTGTTTTGTGGCTTGTTTTGTGGAGTGTTTTGTGGAGTGTTTTGTGGGTGCACTTGGCTTGATCTTGGCCTTACACTTGCCTAACACATGGATGGATCTTGGCCATTGGTTGGCCTTTGCTTGGCCTATAAATAGCTCCCCTTTGTGAAGACTTTCTTCATCCACAAATTGTTCTAAGTGATAAATCCCTTCCCTTCCCTCTTGTAGACTCTCGTCCAAGAGCTCCTCTCCCCCTCCGAGTGGCCTTTGGCCGCAGGTCTCCCTCCCCTTGTGGTGTCCCAGCGTGGGTACCCCTAGCCTAGTTGTTTTCGTATAATACCCTTGTTGTGGTATAGAAATACTCCCTAGTATTGTTATAATGCCCAAAATACCTTAGCCTTGTACCTTGTAGTATTCCAAAGATACCTCTATACGTAGAGCCCGGAAATACTACCTTTTGTCCTTTTTAGTCTCAAACCGAAACCCTAAGGAAATCTTCATTGTTGTTTGAAGTACTTAAGAGAAGTTGGTTAGAACTTCTAAGGGTTGTTTGGAGCGGATTGAGCACTCGGAGTAGAGCTAACCCTTGCTCAGGAGCGACATTAAACTCGGATAATTTTTGGGCTTATCGAGGTAAATATCTTGTCCCCCTATTGTAATTGGAAATTACATATGTGTTGAATATATATAGTTGTTGTATACTATATATAGAACTGAACTTAGTATTGTGGCAATGTCTTTTGACTTAAGCCTGAAGAATGAAGAATTGAGCAAGAATCACGTAGAAGGTTAATAAAGAGAAGAAGCGAATCGTAATTACCTAGGGTGTATTCATGAGACTTATGTAGCATTACTTGTGTAGTAGAATTGTACGCGTCCGTTAGGCGTGTTAACCCCCTGGTTGGCTTGGTAGCCGACCGATAGCGAGGAGATTTACGCCATGTGGGAGGTGCCGAATTTTCTGTAGAAAGATAGAAACTTGTGTTTTGGGGTTAATAGACGTTTGTGACCTTTATAGGTGAAAGTACTAAGAGTAGCGTATTCTACTCGAGGAGTGGAAAGGGCTAGCAAGGTTGTAGTACTTGGAGCATTTGCTTATTGTCGATAAATCGTCGCGAGGTATGTGAACCTCTTCCTATCTCTTCTAGCATGATATGTGTGAACTATGTAGTACGGTAGACGTACATGTGTTAACTGTGCTTGATTGTTCTTAAAACATAAAGTGTTATAACGGCTTTATGGGAAGTTGGTTATAACAGCTTTATGTAGGTAAGAAAATACTTTGTGGTTTTAAAAGGTAACTGATGTGAATTATAACTGGCTAGTTATAATAAAGAACTTGATGTATTTCAAAAGATTTATAAATCGTTTTGAAGGGAGAGTAACACTTGGTTTTAAAGGTTTTAAAAAGAGTTATACTAGCTTTATGGGGAGTTAGGTATAATGTCTTAAGAGAGGTAAAGAAAATGGTTTACTGATGTTAGAAGTTAAGAGACTTGATCTTATAAGATAAGAGACTTAACTTATTTGTTTTAATGAGGATGTTTGTGTGAAACCTCATTCGTGAGTAATGAGTACTTGGTTTTATTAAAGGGATAATGTTTTACTGATTTCGGAAATCAGAATGTGTATCGACAGACCACTGCAGCGTTAATAAAGGAAAATGTATTGAATAATGATGTATCGTATTAAAACCAGTAGAAACCTCCATCTGCATAGAAACTAAGATGAGACAAAATGATATTACATTTTCTAGATCATGGCTGCTGTAATAAGAATGTTGTAAACAAGAATAACCTACTCTCACGCGAGACTTATATTACTCAATTGTTCTAAAAAGAAATCAAGTGATTAAGTTTATGAACTATGAAACCATTTGAAATGAGAAGCTTGAGTAATTGAAACTAGGCAAACTGGAACTTAGGAAAAGAATGTTGTTACTTGATTTTGAAAAGGAATGTGGGTTGGTCATTCTTATACTACGGGTATCGGGTGACTTTTATAAAAGTAATGGATCTCTTTTAAAAGAACTTAACGTATGTAGTACTTTGGGGTTAAAAACCCGGACTTTGGCATAATATGAAAGTACTTTGAGTTGTGTGAAGCTTGCCTATGCTTGTTGTTGTGAAACTTGCCTATGCTTGTGATGATAGCCTTTGTTGTGCCAGTGTGGTATTTCTGTGTTACCGTGTCTCTCGATAGAGGGCCGGTTGACTTGTTGAGAACTTACTTGACGTCTTTGGCGGTGATGGAGAATTCCAGGTATGTTTCCATTTTGATTCTTGTCTTGTTGTTGATGTCACATGGACATGTCTACACCGATGCAAGATTCCGGGGCATGTGGCCACGCGCAGGTTGACCACCCGATATTGTTATTGAGGTTATACGGGCATGTCTACACCGTCGCGATTCCGGTACGTGGCCACGCGCCTCATATTATTGTTGCAACATGGGCGTGTCTACACCGTCGCAAGATTCGGGGCATGTGGCCACGCGGCATGGTTGACCACCCGAGGTTGTTATTGAGGTTACATGGGCATGTCTACACCGTCGCGATTCCGGCATGTGGCCACGCGCCTTTATTATTGTTGCAACATGGACGCGTCTACACCGATGCGATTCCGGTACGTGGGCCACGCGCCTTGTTATTATTGTTGCAACATGGACGTGTCTACACCGATGCAGTATTCCGGGGGCATGTGGCCATGCGGCATGGTTGACCACCCAGTAGGTTGTTATTGAGGTTACATGGACATGTCTACACCGGCGCGATTCCGGGGCATGTGGCCACGCGCCTTGTTATTATTGTTGCAACATGGACGCGTCTACACCGATGCAGATTCGGGCGTGGCCACGCGTACGGTTGACCACCCGAGGTTGTTATTGAGGTTACATGGGCATGTCTACACCGGCGCGATTCCGGGGGCATGTGGCCATGCGGCCTTGTTATTATTGTTGCATCATGGACATGTCTACACCGATGCAGTATTCCGGGGGCATGCGGCCATGATGCGAACATGATGGATGTTGTGGGCGTGAGACCCATAAGTTATATTTGAGTGGTGACTTTGAGGGCGTGAGTCCCTGACTTGACTGCTTTTATGTTGCGTACTGTATTTTGGTTATCATACATGTCTCCTGCTTTTTAAGCTATTATGATTTCATTTACTGATTTGACGCCACATACTTGTAATTACTGATGTCGACCTCCTTCGGGCTGCGTTCATGCCGCAGTGAGGTACATCGGTCGTGGATCCCCGCTTAGGATCTCATTTCATAGCGTTGAAAGCTCCGTTCCTTGAGGCTTATCTTTGGTATGTTGCCCCGAGTTGTAGGTTCTTGTACATTCGTGGTATGGCGGGCCCCGTCCGTCATAGTTGTTGTAAATCTTAAGTGCAGAGTAATCGCTGTGGCGTGGTTTGTAAAAGGATAATTGTTCGGTTTTATGTATATACCGAAGGCAACTGCTTTGGTTGGCCTGTTTATTTATTATATCTCTTGTTTCATGACTCGTGTTTTATTTTTCCGCCGGTTTTCTCGATGTTGTATCACTAGGGTGCCGGGTAAGGCACGAATCTGCCCGGTTCGGGCGTTACAAAGTGGTATCGAGCGATTAGTCCTCGGAAAGTGTCTACGCACCGTGTCTAGTAGAGTCTTGATTATCGGTGTGTTGCACCACATCTATAATCGTGAGGCTATAGGACATTTAGGATTGGTTTCTATTCTTCTCATTCGAGATCGTGCCTTAGAGCCGTGTTGTAAGTTGGACCCTCCGACGTGTTTCGCTTTTACCGATTATGCCTGCGAAGGCAACCAGGCCCAGAGGGCAAGGCGGCCGAGGAGCCGCTAGTGGGATTGAGAGGAGTACGAGGCGCAGCCCTGGCCAAGACTGAGTAGTGCTTGACGGCGAGTTTTGCGACGCCGCCAAAGACCAAAGAGAGTTTAGAGCCGCAGCATGGGCCGCCGAGACTACAAGACTGAGCCTCCACCCCACACCGAGCCGGAGAGATGGGACACACGGAGATGGCCAAGTTATTGGCCGTGGTCAGGCCGATATGAGATAGGCCGGACGCAGCAGCCCAGCTCCAAAGAAGACTGTGGTGCACCCGAGGCGCAGTTTGAGGCTACGGATTTCCTTAGTTGTAGCCCGCTGAGTTTTACTGGTCGAGGCGGAGGATGATCCGCAGGAGTTCATCCGTCGCTGCAGAGATCATGCGGGTGATCAAGGCTTCGTAGACCGAGTCGGTGACATTTGTTCGCATCGTTGCGTGATACCGCGATCGATTGGTTTGACTTCGTGGAGCTTTCGGGAGAGCATGCACTTCCACCGTTTGGGACGAGTTGGGGCCTTCGGCACATTTCTTGCCTCCACCAATGAGGAGGGCTCGGGCCGATGATTTTTGATGTTGAGGCGTAAGCCGCGCATTCGGGAGTACAATGTGGAGTTCGACTCATTGGCGGTATGTTCCCGCATTAGTAGCTAGTATGGAGGATCGAGTGCACCGATATGTTCTGAGGCTCGATGATTACCTAGCAGAGAGTTGTTCGGGTGTTTCTCTTCAGCCGGGCATGGACATTGCCCGCATTCAGGCTCATGCACTTGGGTGCGAGGAGCGCAGAGATCGACGGGTGGACCGCTTTCAGCAGAAGAAGGCCAGGACGGTCGGATATTTTGGCGACTTTCGAGGCGGACCGCCAAGAAGACTAGTTATGTACCTCCGCCATTGCGAGTAGTCCTCCGCCTTCGCCGGACCTCGGGATATTCGGAGCGGTCGTGGCTCCTGTGTTTGAATGATCGAGGAGTAGGGGTGTTGGCGGATCGATCACCCCTACCTCGGTGTGGCCGATGTGGTAGACCGCATTTCGGGGAGTGTCGTAGTACCAAGGGAGCTTGTTATTCTTGCGCCATGAGGCCATATGACGAGAGCTGTCCGACCAGGTAGCGCTGGTAGGATAGCACAGACTACTAGAGCAGTTGCAGATTCTTCACCTTCCATAGCTAGGCAGGATGTTCATACACCAGCGGGCCACGGTAGAGGTCGCGGTGGAAGTTCCCAGTTTTAGCGGTCCTTGAACCGCCTAGTTTCAGGTATATCCTTAACCCTCTAGAGTTTTGTGTGTATTGATGTTGTCGATGTGTTTAATGATATGTTTGGATAGCTTTGTGCTAAAATGTGATTTAGAAACCTGGTTAGTGAAAAGGGTAAGTCCCTGGGTAGTGTGAAATGGAAGTGGTAGCTTTCATGACCTGTAGAGGTAAGATTGTTCGGATCTAGAAACTAGAGAGTTGGCGCTACAGTGGGTCGGGTTGGGGCCATGTTGCGGGCCAACCCGCGTCCCGTTTTGAGGAAGGGTCAGCTCTGGGTGGTCCCGCCAGGTGGCAGGGTCACGAGGGTGCTAGGCCCAAGTTTAGATGACCATCGTATGAGTTCGTGGATACGTTCGATCAGAATCAGTTCGTGAAGGCCGGGAATGGCCTTAGGGGAAATCGAGGTTAGTGAGTTGACCAAGTTTGGAGGTAGTGACTCCAAGGGTTGGAAACAGAAGCGTTGACAGAAGTGTGGTACGGACACTAGAACGAGTTCGAGTGTTCGTGACGAGTACTACGAGAAAGGGGAGAAGTGAACGTGTGTTTTGTGGCCAGGTGTGGCATGATTGTTTTCGTACGTATAGCAGTGAAGACTATACTGACGCCTGTTTGTTTTGAGACCTTGAAGGAACATTCGGGACGAATGTTTCTAAGGGGGGAAGAATGTTATACCCCGTATTTCCAGAGTATGTACGTGAGGGCGTACGTATTAAATTTTTGCCTTAAGAGTTGGCTTTGGTTCGAAATTTGGGCACAAGTGCCGAATAGAGTCGTTTTCTGACGAAACGTTTCCACAGCTTTCGTAGAGAAAATTCCGGCTATGTCATTTATAATTTTTGCGGATTTTTCCGGGTGACGAAACATTTTGGACCAACGGGAGGGTGACATGTGTCACCCTCACATTGGAAGCAAATGGATTGGCTTGGACGATTTGGGCGTCCAAGAGCCTTGGTTGGCCTTGGCCGATTGGTCCCTCCTTTTGTGCCTTGTTTTGTGGCTTGTTTTGTGGAGTGTTTTGTGGAGTGTTTTGTGGGTGCACTTGGCTTGATCTTGGCCTTACACTTGCCTAACACATGGATGGATCTTGGCCATTGGTTGGCCTTTGCTTGGCCTATAAATAGCTCCCCTTTGTGAAGACTTTCTTCATCCACAAATTGTTCTAAGTGATAAATCCCTTCCCTTCCCTCTTGTAGACTCTCGTCCAAGAGCTCCTCTCCCCCTCCTAGTGGCCTTTGGCCGAGAGGTCTCCCCCTCCCCCTTGTGGTGTCTAGCCAGTGGTACCCCTAGCCTAGTTGTTTTCGTATAATACCCCTTGTTGTGGTATAGAAATACTCCCCTAGTATTGTTATAATGCCCAAAATACCTTAGCCTTGTACCTTGTAGTATTCCAAAGATACCTCTATACGTAGAGCCCGGAAATACTACCTTTTGTCCTTTTTAGTCTCAAACCGAAACCCTAAGGAAATCTTCATTGTTGTTTGAAGTACTTAAGAGAAGTTGGTTAGAACTTCTAAGGGTTGTTTGGAGCGGATTGGAGCACTCGGAGTAGGAGCTAACCCTTGCTCAGGAGCGACATTAAACTCGGATAATTTTTGGGCTTATCGAGGTAAATATCTTGTCCCCCTATTGTAATTGGAAATTACATATGTGTTGAATATATATAGTTGTTGTATACTATATATAGAACTGAACTTAGTATTGTGGCAATGTCTTTTGACTTAAGCCTGAAGAATGAAGAATTGAACAGTAATCACATAGAAGGTTAATAAAGAGAAGAACTGAACTGTAATTACCTAGGGCTGTATTACAGTAGACTTATGTAGCATTACTGTGTAGTAGAATTGTACGCGTCCGGTTAGACGTGTTAACCCCCCCTGGTTGGCTTGGTAGCCGACCTCGATAAAGGAGGAGATTTACGCTGTTGTGTGAGGTGTCTCTTGAATTTTACGTAGAAAGATAGAAACTTGTGTTTTGGGGTTAATAGACGTTTGTGACCTTTATAGGTGAAAGTACTAAGAGTAGCGTATTCTACTCGAGGAGTGGAAAGGGCTAGCAAGGTTGTAGTACTTGGAGCATTTGCTTATTGTCGATAAATCGTCGCGAGGTATGTGAACCTCTTCCTATCTCTTCTAGCATGATATGTGAACTATGTAGTACGGTAGACGCATACGTGTTAAGCGTGCTTGATTGTTCTTAAAACATAAAGTGTTATAACGGCTTTATGGGAAGTTGGTTATAACAGCTTTATGTAGGTAAGAAAATACTTTGTGGTTTTAAAAGGTAACTGATGTGAATTATAACTGGCTAGTTATAATAAAGAACTTGATGTATTTCAAAAGATTTATAAATCGTTTTGAAGGGAGAGTAACACTTGGTTTTAAAGGTTTTAAAAAGAGTTATACTAGCTTTATAGGGAGTTAGGTATAATGTCATAAGAGAGGTAAAGAAAATGGTTTACTGATGTTAGAAGTTAAGAGACTTGATCTTATAAGATAAGAAACTTAACTTATTTGTTTTAATGAGGATGTTTGTGTGAAACCTCATTCGTGAGTAATGAGTACTTGGTTTTATTAAAGGGATAATGTTTCTCGATTTGAAATCGTAATGTGTATGCACCACGCAACTGCGGCGTTAATAAAGGAAAATGTATTGAATAATGATGTATCGTATTAAAACCAGAGAAACCTCCATCCGCATAGAAACTAAGATGAGACAAAATGATATTACATTTTCTAGATCATGGTCATTGTAATAAGAATGTTGTAAACAAGAATAACCTACTCACGCTGAGACTTATATTACTCAATTGTTCTAAAAAGAAATCAAGTGATTAAGTTTATGAACTATGAAACCATTTGAAATGAGAAGCTTGAGTAATTGAAACTAGGCAACCTGGAACTTAGGAAAAGAATGTTGTTACTTGATTTTGAAAAGGAATGTGGGTTGGTCATTCTTATACTACGTATCGGGTGACTTTTATAAAAGTAATGGATCTCTTTTAAAAGAACTTAACGATGTAGTACTTTGGGGTTAAAAACCGGACTTTGGCATAATATGAAAGTACTTTGAGTTGTGTGAAGCTTGCTATGCTTGTTGTTGTGAAACTTGCCTATGCTTGTGATGATAGCCTTTGTTGTGCGGTGTGGTATTTACGTATTACCGTGTTCTCGATAGAGGTAGGTTGACTTGTTGAGAACTTACTTGACGCGTCTTTGGCGGTGATGGAGAATTCCACGTATGTTTCCATTTTGATTCTCGCTCTTGTTGATGTCACATGGACATGTCTACACCGATGCGATTCCGGGGCATGTGGCCACGCGGCGTGGTTGACCACCCAAGATATTGTTATTGAGGTTACATGGGCATGTCTACACCGATGCGATTCCTCGGGCATGTGGCCACGCGCCTTGTTATTATTGTTGCAACATGGACGTGTCTACACCGATGCAAGATTCGGGCATGTGGCCACGCGCGGCATGGTTGACCACCCGAGTTGTTATTGAGGTTACATGGGCATGTCTACACCGGCGCGATTCCGGTACGTGGCCACGCGCCTTGTTATTATTGTTGCAACATGGACGTGACTACACCGATGCAAGATTCGGGGCATGGCCACGCGCCTTGTTATTATTGTTGCAACATGGGCGTGTCTACACCGACGCGATTCGGGGCATGTGGCCACGGCATGGTTGACCACCCGATGGTT
The DNA here is from genome assembly GCA_029844215.1 of Przewalskia tangutica. Classification (NCBI taxonomy): domain Eukaryota; kingdom Viridiplantae; phylum Streptophyta; class Magnoliopsida; order Solanales; family Solanaceae; genus Przewalskia; species Przewalskia tangutica. Next base: position 78,046,958 of record CM056727.1, read on the forward strand.
GTTATTGAGGTTACGGGCATGTCTACACCGTCACGATTCCGGGGCATGTGGCCATGCGCCTTGTTATTATTGTTGCAACATGGACGCGTTCACACCGATGCAGATTCGGGCATGTGGCCACGCGGCATGGTTGACCACCCGCAGGTTGTTATTGAGGTTACGGGCATGTCTACACCGACGCGATTCCAGGGCATGTGGCCACGCGGCTTGTTATTATTGTTGCATCATGGACATGTCTACACCGATGCAGATTCCGGCACGCGCCATGATGCGAACATGATGGATGTTGTGGGCGTGAGACCCATAAGTTATATTTGAGTGGTGACTTTGAGGGCGTGAGTCCCTGACTTGACTGCTTTTATGTTGCGTACTGTATTTTGGTTATCATACATGTCTCCTGCTTTTTAAGCTATTATGATTTCATTCTGATGTTGTGATTTCACATACTTGGTACTGTTATCGACCTCCTTCGGGGGGCTGCGTTCATGCCGCAGGTAGAGGTACATCGGTCGTGGATCCCCGCTCTTAGGCTCTCATTTCAGCGCGTTGGAAAGCTCCGTTCCTTCGGAGGCTTATCTTTGGTATGTTTCCCTGAGTTGTAGGTTCTTGTACATTCAGGGGTATGGCGGGGCCCTGTCCCGTCATAGTTGTTGTAAATCTTAGAGGTCTGTAGCACTGTTGTGGGCAGGGTTTGTAAAAAGGATAACTGTTCGGGTTTTTATGTATATACTGAAGGCAACTGTTTTGGTTGGCCTGTTTATTTATTATATCTCTTGTTTCATGACTCGTGTTTTATTTTTCCGCTGGTTTTCTCTGATGTTGTATCACTAGGGTGCCCGGGGTAAGGCACCAGTAACGGGCCCGGGTTCGGGGCGTTACACAAGTATTACTCTTCTGTTAAAATGATTCAGTATTCTTTTGAAATATTTCAAGATTATTCAGGCTTAAGTCAAAAGACATTGCCGTAATTATTATTCAGGCTTAAGTCCGAAGACATTGCCGTAATTATTATTCAGTTAACACACGTACGTCTACCGTACCATATATATATTCTTTAAAATATCATGCTCAAGAGGATAGGAAGAATCACATACCTCGTGACGATTTATCGACTATTAGCAAAACGCTCCAACGGTTATAACCCGGCTAGCCTTGTCCACCCTTCAAGTAGAATACGTTACTCGCAGTACTTCAACCTATAACGGTTATACAAGTCTATCAATGATTAGACTACTCTGTAGATTATTCTTCTGATGGGATTTCAGTTCAAGTCTTTTCTGTAATATCCTTCTATTACAGTTCAATTCTCTTCTATGAATCTTATATTCATTTCTTATACAACTACAGTATGTAATTTCCAATTACAATGGAAGGTCAAGAGTATTTACCTCGATAAGCCCAAAATTATCCAAGTTATAATGTCGATCCTGAGCAACGTTTAGCTCCTACTCCGGGCGCTCCAACCCGCTCCAAACAACCCTTAGAAGTTCTACACAACTTCTTCTTAATACTTCAACCAACTGTGAAGATTTTCCTTAGGGTTTGGTTTGAGACAAAAGGGACATAAGGTAGTATTTCCGGGCTCTACGTATAGAGGTAACTTTGGAATACTACAAGGTATACGGCTAAGGTATTTTGGTATAGTAACAATACTTTGGAGAGTATTTCTACCAAGAGGGGGGTGTATTTATACGAGACAACACCACAAGGGGGGGGGTGTACCCCTCGGCCAACCCCACTAGGAGGGGGGTACTCTCTGTCACGACCGGATCCCGGGCCCGTGACTGGTGCCTTACCCCGGGCACCCTAGTGATACGACCTCAGAGAAAACCAGCGGAAAATAAAACTTAAACAAGAAACAAGATATATGATCATAAAATAGGCCAACCAAACGGTTACCTTCCAATAAAATATATATAAACAACTCTTTCAAAACGAACAGTTTAATCCTTTTTACAAACCCTGCCCACAACAAGATTACTGCACTTAAGAGTTTTTATACAACATGACGACAGGCCCGCCATACCCCTGAATGTACAAGAACCTACAACTCAGGGTAACATACCAAAAGATAAGCCTCCGGAGAACGGAGCTTCCCAACGCTGAACTGTGATCCTAAGAGCGAGGATTGACTACCGATGTACTCCTACCTGCGGCATGAACGCAGCCCGGGCGAGGTCGATAACAGTACCAAGTATGTGAAATCAAAATATCGCAGCTTAAATCATAACGATCTACATAAAGCGAGACATGTATGATAACAAAAATACGACGCAACATAAAAGATAGCCAAGTCGTGACTCACGCCCTCAACGTCATCACTCAATATAACTATGGGTCTCACGCCCACAACATCAATCATGTTCGCATCATGGCCGCTTGCCCTAATTCTCGTGACGGTAGACATATCCATGATGCAACAATAATAATGCCGCGTGGCCACATGCCCCGAGTCGCCTCGATGTAGACATGTCCATGTAACATCAACAACAATATCTTGGGTGATCAACCCCGCCATGGCCACATGCCCCGACCAGATCGTGTAGACATGTCCATGTAACCACAATAACAATATATCGGGTAATCAACCCTGCCGCATGGCCACATGCCCCCGGAATTCTGCATCGGTGTAGACATGTCCATGTAACCACAATAACAATATATCGGGTAATCAACCCTGCCGCATGGCCACATGCCCCCGGAATTCTGCATCGGTGTAGACATGTCCATGCAACCGCAATAACAATACATCGGACAACCAGGCTATCACAAACAAGCTCAAGCAAATTACCATACTTCTAGACTTTTATAAAAAGATCCACTCTTTCTCAAGAAGTCACCTGATATCAACACTTGCACAACAAAGGCTATCACAACAAGCATAGGCGAGTTACACAACAACAAGCATAGGCAAGTTATACAACAACAAGCATAGGCAAGTTATACACAACTCAAGGTACTTCCATTTTTTTATCAAAGTCCGGGTTTTAACCCTAAAGTACTACGTACGTTAAATTCCTTTTAAAGAGATCCATTCCTTTTATAAAGGTCACCCGATACCCGTAGTATAAAAATAGAGTGACTCACATTTTTAGGTAAACCAAAACACATTCCTTTTCAACAACATTCTTTCCCCTAAAGTTCCAGTTTGCCTAATTTCAATTACTCAGGTCTCTTTATTTTAGAAAAGTTTCATAGTTCATAGTCTTAATCATTTAAAATATAATTCTCTTTTAAACAATCTAAGAAACATATGCCTTATATGAGTGTAGGTTATTCTTGTTCATAATCAATCTTATTAAGCAGCCATGATCTAGGAAATGTAATATCATTTTGTCTCATCTTAGCTTCTATGCAGATGGAGGTTTCCACTGGTTTTAATAATACCTTATTATTCAATACATTTTCCTTTATTATCGCTGCAGTGGTTTGTCGATACTCATTCTGATTTCCGAAATCAGTAAAACGTTATTCCCTTTTTAAAAATCAAGTACTCATTACTCACGAATGAGGTTTCACACAAACATCCATATTAAGTCAAGTCTCTTATCTTTTAAGATCAAGTCTCTTAACTTCTATAATCAATAACCCATTCTTTTATCTGCTTAAGCCGTTATACCTAACTTCCCATAAAACTAGTATAACTCTTACGCTTTCAAAACCAAGTGTTACTCTCATTTCAAAAACAATTCTTAATATTCAGGCTTAAGTCAAAAGACATTGACGTACATCTACGTTCAGTTAACACACGTACGTCTACCGTACTATATATATATATTTTATTCAGGCTTAAGTCAAAAGACATTGCCGTAAATCTACGTTCAGTTAACACACGTACGTCTACAGTACTATATATATATACCTTTAAAACATCATGCTCAAGAGTATAGGAAGAATCACATACCTCGCGACGATTATCGACTATTAGCAAAACGCTCCACGACTATAATCCGGCTAGCCTTGCCCACCTTTTCAAGTAGCACATTCAACCTAAAAAGGTTATACCAGTCTATCAAAGTCTAGACTACTCACAGAAATTGGGCAAAGACTTCCCTACCACAAATTACAAGTCATCAGAATACAAATTCTATGTAAGTACAGTTCAAATCCCTTATTATATACCTTCCTTGTATATATACTTATACTTAATTCTTATACTTCACAGTATGAAAACTCTTATTACAAAAAAAGGTCAAGAATATTTACCTCGATAAGCCCAAAATTATCCAAGTATATAAGTCGCTCCTGAGCAACGTTTAGCTCCAACTCCGGGCGTTCCAACCCGCTCCAAACAACCCTTAGAAGTTTCCAACAACTTCTACCTAGCACTTCAACCGACGATGAAGATTTTCCTTAGGGTTTCGTTTTGAGACAAAAGGTAGTATTTCCGGGCTCTACGTATAGAGGTAACTTTTGGAATACTACAAGGTATAAGGCTAAGGTATTTAGGGAATTATAACAATACTTGGAGAGTATTTCTACCAAGAGGGGGGTGTATTATACGAAACAACTAGGCTAGGAGGGGGGGTACCCCTCGGCTAGACACTACAAAGGGGGAGGGGGAGGCCTCTCGGCCAAAGCTTCTCAAAAGTGGGGAGACCTCTTGACGAGAACACAACACAAGAGGAGGGAGGATTTCAAGACTTAGTGAAATTTAGGATGGAAAAGTCTTCCACAAGGGAGGGGTATTTATAGGGAAACCAATGGCCTTGATCAAGCCAAGTGTAAGGCCAAGATCAAGCCAAGTGCACCCTAACCCTACACCCCAAAACAAGGCACAAAACAAGGCACCAAACATGGCACAAAGTAAGGCACAAAACAAGGCCAAAACAAGGCACCAATCGGCCAAGGCCAAACCGCCCCTTAGGCGTCCACTTGAGGGTGACAAGTGTCACCCTCTCGTTGGTCCAAAATGTTTCGTCTCCCGGAAAAATCCGCAAAAATCGCAAATGACATAGCCGGAATTTTCCCTTCGCAAGTTCTGTAAAACGTTTCGTCGAAAAACGATTCTAATCGGGTGTTGTGCACAAATTTCGAACCTATGCCAAACTTTAAGTCTCAAATTGTCGTACGTACGTCCTTACGTATATACTCTGAAAATACGGGGTATAACATTCTCCCCTCCTTAGAAACATTCGTCCCGAATGTTCCTTCTCAAGACGGATATCGATGAAGTTCCTCTAACAAGTTGCCAACGCCACAGCTTGGCCACGAAATAACACACGTTCTCTTCCTTCCTTACTCGTCGTGCCCCCCTCGAACACTTGAACTCTCCCAGTATACGTACCATACTTCAGTTATCGCTTCAGTTTCCAAAACTGTGGAGTCACTACCTCCAAACTTGGTCATCTTACTAGCTTCACTTTCCGCCAAGGCCATTCCCGGCCTTCACGAACCGATTCTGGTCGAACGCATCCACGAACTCATACGATGGTTAACTAAACTCGGGCCTAGCATCCTCGTGACTTACCACCAAGTGACCACCTCGAACTGACCCCACCATAAACCGGGCTGCGGGTTGACCCGCGAATGGTCCTCAACCCGACCCCACAAGCCACACTCTTGTTCCCCGATCCGGAACAATCTTACCTATTAAAGTCACGAAAGCTACCACTTCCATTTTACACAACCCAAGGAATTCCCCACAATAACTCCACGTATACTACGCACTCTGATAAAGGTCAAACATAAAATAAATCTTTTACACAAGACGACCTTACCTCTAAGGTCTCAATCGTGAAATAGTCTAAGGTCCACACTTACCATGCCCCCAGGCTTACCCTTCTACACTAACCAGGTTTCTAAATCACATTTTAGCACAAAGCTATCCGAACATAACACTAAACACATCAGCATACAAAACTCTAGAGGGTTAAGGATATACCTGTCTCTACCGCTTTTCTAATCACAGTCCTGCCCTGCAGGGCGCATAGCTAGTGAAGGTGATGAACCAGCCACTGATCCTGAAGGCTGAGTCGTAACATCCGTGCTACCCTTGGTCGGACAGTTCCTCGCAAAATGGCCCCGCGCCTCAAAATAACAAGCTCCTCGGCACCACGACACTTCAAATGCGGTCTACCACATCGACCACACCGAGGTAGGGTGATCGATCCGCCAACACCCTACTTCCTCGAAACACGAACCTCGAGCCTTGACCGCTCCCGAATACTGGATGCTCTGAAGGTTGCGGAGGACCACTGTGACCGCGGAGGTACAAAACTAGTTCTGCCGAGGCGGTCCGCCTCGAAAGTCACCAAAGGACCTCGTTGCTCGCCCTCTTCGCTGATCTTGGTCATTCTGTCGACCTCTCCGCTCTTCACCCCCAAGTGCATAAGCCTGCATGCGGGCAATGTCCATGCCCGGCTGAAGAGCTACACCCGAGCAAGCCTCTGCCAAGTAGTCATCTAACCCGGTAACGTAGAGGTGTACTCTATCCTCCATATCATCTACTACAGCGGGGGCATACCGAGCCAATGAGTCGAACTCCACATTGTACTCCCGAACTGTACGACCGTTCTGCCTCAACATCAAAAATTTGTCGGTCCGAGCCCTTCTCATCTGTAGAGGCAAGAAATGTGCAAGAAATGCCCCCGAGAACTCGTCCCAATCGGCTGGAAGTGCATTCTCTCCCCGGGACAGCTCCCACGAATCAAACCAGTCGACTGCGGTATCACGCAGCCGATGCGAACCTAAGACCACCGACTCGGTCTCCGAAGCCTTGATCACTCTCATGATCCGTCAGAATCGCTTGATGAACTCCTGCGGTCATCCTCGTGCCTCGACCAGAACTCTGGCGGGCTACATCTCGTAAAGTCCTGTAGCCTCAAACTATCTCGATCTAGGTGAACCATCGGCGCTATCGAACTGGGCCGGCCGGCCTATCCTCATGTTCCGACACGACCGCCAATAATCGCCAACTCCTTGTAACCCATCTCTCTCGCCTGCATCGCGGATCGAGGCTGTCATCGCTGCCTCAGAGATCGCCACGCTTTACTCGCAGCCTCCTTCGCCGCCTTGCTCTTCGGGCCGGGTTGCTCGCGCGAGGCATAACTGGTACAAACGAGGTATGTCAGAGGGGTCCAACTTATAACACCGCTCTAAGGCACGATCTCAGAATGAGAAGAATGGAAACCAATCCTAAATGTCCTATAGCCTCCTGATTATAGATGTGGTGCACAACACACCGATAATCAAGACTCTACTAGACACGGTCTGTAGACACTTTCCGAGGATAAACTGCTCTGATACCACTTTTGTCACGACCCGATCCCGGGCCCGTGACTGGTGCCTTACCCCGGGCACCCTAGTGATACGACCTCAGAGAAAACCAACGGAAAATAAAACTTAAACAAGATATATGATCATAAAACAGGTCAACCAAACGGTTACCTTCCAATAAAATATATATAAACAACTCTTTCAAAACGAACAGTTTAATCCTTTTTACAAACCCTGCCCACAACAGTACTACAGACCTCTAAGAGTTTTTATACAACATGATGGGACAGGGCCCCGCCATACCCCTGAATGTACAAGAACCTACAACTCAGGGTAACATACCAAAAGATAAGCCTCCGGAGAACGGAGCTTCCCAACGCTGAACTGTGATCCTAAGAGCGAGGATCAACTACCGATTTACTCCTACCTGCGGCATGAATGCAGCCCCCCGAAGGAGGTCAGTACAACAGGTACCAAGTTTGTGAAACTAAAAATACTGCAGTTAAATCATAACAGTCTACATAAAGCGGGAGACATGTATGATAACAAAAATACAGTACGCAACATAAAAGCAGTCAAGTCAGGGACTCACGCCCTCAACGTCATCACTCAATATAACTATGGGTCTCACGCCACAACATCAATCATGTTCGCGTCATGGCCGCATGCCCCGAATTCTCGTGACGGTAGACATGTCAATGATGCAACAATAATCACAATGCCGCATGGCCACATGCCCCCGGAATTCTGCCTCGGTGTAGACATGTCCATGTAACATCAACAACAATATACTGGGTGATCAACCCCGCCACATGGCCACATGCCCCGACTGCAGACGGTGTAGACATGTCCATGTAACCACAATAACAATATATCGTAATCAACCCCGCCGCGTGGCCACATGTCCCAGTGCATCGTGTAGACATGTCCATGTAACCACAATAACAATATATCGGTAATCAACCCCGCCGCACGGCCACATGCCCTGCACTCAGATCGTGTAGACATGTCCATGCAACCACAATAACAATACATCGGACAACCAGGCTATCACAAACAAGATCAAGCAAATTACCATACTTCTAGACTTTTATAAAAAGATCCACTATTTCTCAAGAAGTCACCTGATATCAACACTTGCACAACAAAGGCTATCACAACAAGCATAGGCGAGTTACACAACAACAAGCATAGACAAGTTATACAACAACAAGCATAGGCAAGTTATACACAACTCAAGGTACTTCCATTTTTTTATCAAAGTTCGGGTTTTAACCCTAAAGTACTACGTACGTTAAATTCCTTTTAAAGAGATCCATTCCTTTTATAAAGGTCACCCGATACCCGTAGTATAAAAATAGAGTGACTCACATTTTTAGGTAAACCAAAACACTTTCCTTTTCAACAACATTCTTTCCCCTAAAGATCCAGTTTGCCTAATTTCAATTACTCAGGTCTCTTTATTTTAGAAAAGTTTCATAGTTCATAGTCTTAATCATTTAAAAATATAATTCTCTTTTAAACAATCTGAGAAACATATGCCTTATATGAGTGTAGGTTATTCTTGTTCATAATCAATCTTATTAAGCAGCCATGATCTAGGAAATGTAATATCATTTTGTCTCATCTTAGCTTCTATGCAGATGGAGGTTTCCACTAGTTTTTAATAATATCTTATTATTCAATACATTTTCCTTTATTATCGCTGCAGTGGTTTGTCGATACTCATTATGTTTTCCGAAATCAGTAAAACGTTATTCCCTTTTTAAAAACCAAGTACCCATTACTCACGAATGAGGTTTCACACAAACATCCATATTAAGTCAAGTCTCTTATCTTTTAAGATCAAGTCTCTTAACTTCTATAATCAATAACCCATTCTTTTATCTGCTTAAGCCGTTATACCTAACTTCCCATAAAGCTAGTATAACTCTTAAGCTTTCAAAACCAAGTGTTACTCTCCTTTCAAAAACAGTTCTTAATATTCAGGCTTAAGTCAAAAGACATTGCCGCATACCACGCTCGATTAACACACGTACGTCTACCGTACTATATATATATATTTTATTCAGGCTTAAGTCAAAAGACATTGCCGTAAATCTACGTTCAGTTAACACACGTACGTCTACCGTACTATATATATATATATATACCTTTAAAACATCATTCTCAAGAGTATAGGAAGAATCACATACCTCGCGACGATTATCGACTATTAGCAAAACGCTCCACGACTATAATCCGGCTAGCCTTGCCCACCTTTTCAAGTAGCACATTCAACCTAAAAAGGTTATACCAGTCTATCAAAGTCTAGACTACTCACAGAAATTGGGCAAAGACTTCCTACCCACAAATTACAAGTCTCATCAGAATACACCCATGTAAGTACAGTTCAAATCCCTTCTTATATACCTTCCTTGTATATATACTTATACTTAATTCTTATACTTCACAGTATGAAAACTCTTATTACAAAAAAAGGTCAAGAATATTTACCTCGATAAGCCCAACTCTTATTATAAGTCGCTCCTGAGCAACGTTTAGCTCCAACTCCGGGCGTTCCAACATGCTCCAAACAACCCTTAGAAGTTTCCAACAACTTCTACCTAGCACTTCAACCGACGATGAAGATTTTCCTTAGGGTTTCGTTTTGAGACAAAAGGTAGTATTTCCGGGCTCTACGTATAGAGGTAACTTTTGGAATACTACAAGGTATAAGGCTAAGGTATTTAGGGCATTATAACAATACTTGGAGAGTATTTCTACCAAGAGGGGGTGTATTATACTAAACAACTAGGCTAGGGGTACCTCTGCCAGACACTACAAAGGGGGAGGGGGAGGCCTCTCGGCCAAAGCTTCTCAAAGGGGGGGGGGGGGGGGGAGACCTATTGGACGAGAACACAACACAAGAGGGGAGGGAGGATTTCAAGACTTAGTGAAATTTAGGATGAAGAAGTCTTCCACAAGGGAGGGGTATTTATAGGGAAACCAATGGCCTTGATTAAGCCAAGTGCAAGGCAAGTGTAAGGCCAAGATCAAGCCAAGTGCACCCTAACCCTACACCCCAAAACAAGGCACAAAACAAGGCACCAAATATTGCACAAAGTAAGGCACAAAACAAGGCCAAAACAAGGCACCAATCGGCCAAGGCCAAACCGCCCCTTAGGCGTCCACTTGAGGGTGACAAGTGTCACCCTCTCGTTGGTCCAAAATGTTTCGTCTCCTGGAAAAATCCGCAAAAATCGCAAATGACATAGCCGGAATTTTCCCTTCGCAAGTTCTGTAAAATGTTTCGTCGAAAAACGATTCTAATCGGGTGTTGTGCACAAATTTCGAACCTATGCCAAACTTTAAGTCTCAAATTGTCGTACGTACGTCCTTACGTATATACTCTGAAAATACGGGGTATAACACTCTCATCCAAGGGGGAGGGGACTCTCGGCCAAGGGGCCTCACAAAGGGGGGAGGGGGAGGCTAGGACGAGACACTACACTAAGGGGGAGGAAGAGAGCTTTCAAGACTTAGCACAATTTTTGGATGAAGAAGTCTCAACAAGGGAGGGGAATTTATAGGTCAAGCCATGGCCAACCAATGGCCAAGATCATGCCAAGTGCAAGGCAAGTATAGGGCCAAGATTTGGGCAAGTGTACCTTATCCATCTACCACCAAAATATCACAAAATATCCTACCAACTCCAATGCTCCATTTCGGCTCATTACCGCCCACACATCCACCAATGAGAGGGTGCCACGTGTTTCCCTCTCGTTAGTCCAAAACATTTCGTCTCTCGGAAAAATCCGCGAAAAATATAAATGACATAGCCGGAATTTTCCCTTCGCAAGTCTTGTAAAACGTTTCGTCGAAAAACGACTCTAATCGGGTGTTGTGCACAAAAGTTTTCGGCCCTAGCCTATTTTAAGCTTCAAACTTTTCTACGTACGTCCTTACGTACATACTCTGGAAATACGGGGTATAACAGGTCTCAAGTAGCGGATTGAAGTGTCTCGAAGAGTCTCTAAGTTGCTAGGGAGCAAATTCGGATTTGGAGTTGGATTGAGATTCGTTGAGGTATAATCTTGTCTCTTAAAAGTGTTACAAGACTATTTATATTGTTGTTAGCTTTACATGTTGCTAGCATGAAGTGTATGTGTTGAAGTTTATAAGTATTATGGATTGATGGTAGCTTAAATCCGAAATGTTATATTAGCCACTTGAAGTTGGATTACTAATTGGTCATTTATTAGAAATCGTCGCATGTTACTTACTTGAAGATTATAGTAGTTATAATCGATTGCGACTTGATATCATGTTATGCTAACAATTTGGATTGAAATGGAAATTGGATAAGAATTGGTGTTATGGTACTCAAATGTGGCCGAATTGGACATATAGTTTGTATTAGTTTGATATCTATTGTGGGGCGGAATTTTACACGCCTAGTAGGCGTAATCCCTATTGTTAATTTCATTGATTGGGCCTTAAATGTGGCGTGTTTGGTTATTGAATTCGGCCTTGAAAAAGGTGACAAAGTAAGTAAAAACAAAGGAGGTGCTGTGCGATTTTCCGTAGAATTTAGTGACTTAGCACTTGGAATATTCTACGTGAAGTAAGAGGTTAATGGACGACATTGTGACCATTATAGGTTGAAGTACTAAGTATAGCGTATCCTACTTGAAGGATGGAATAACTATCAAGGTTGAAGTACTTTGGAGCATTTTGCTACTTGTCGATAATCGTCGCGAGGTATGTGAACCTTTTCCTTCCTTTGGCATGATTCTATGTATGGAATATACCGTGGTATCATTTCATGTTTCCTTATACTCTTAGAAGTTAAGAGGTAGTTGTGTGATTTACTCTATGTAGAACTTTTCCTATCTTTTGAGCATGACTAGTTGCACGTATGTAGTACGGTGAGATTTACTCACACCTTGATGTCCTTTACTAGTTTTATAAATAGCCAAGTCGGGTGAGTTAGAGATTAACTCACTTCTTTGAAAGATTAAGGATGTCTAATGTTTTATTAAAGTTAAGGGACTTGAAGAGTTTTAAAGTATGTGATACTTGTTCCGCTTTAAACGTATAAGTCCCTCGATAGGAAATTATATTTTGGCTAAGGTATAAAGTGAATATAACGACTTTATGGGAAGTTGGTTATATTTGCTTTATGGAAAGATAAATGACTTGATTTCTTAAGGTTAAGAGACTTTATTTTTCAGGTTAGGAGACTTGATTCTTAAAGGAAGAAATGAATTGATTTACTTGATTTACAAGTATAGAATACTCGATTTGGAAAGACTTGATTTCTAAAGTTAAGAAACTTGTTTTCTTGAAAGTTAAGAGACTAATTGTATTTTTAAAGGTTAAGAGAATTGATTTGAAAGTATTTAATACTTGGTTTTAAAAAGTATAAGTCTCTTGGTTATAAAAGGAATGAGTTTGTCTAAAACCATAAAGGGTTATAACGGCTTTATGGGAAGTTGGTTATAACGCTTTATGGAAGGTTAAGAGAATGGTTTTCTCTAATAAGGTAAGCAAAGAAATAACTTGATTTAAGGAAGGGCAATTTGATTTAAAGGTATCACTTGCTTAAAGTTTTTAAGAATGAAGTCACTTGATTTAGAAGCCGGTAAATGTATTTCTAAAAAGGTATCGTGACTTGTTTTGAAGGTAGATATGACTTGATACTACGGTCGTTAGTATCTTGGAAGTTTTATTTGAAAAAGAGTCTTTCTAAAGGAGTAGAGGTGCGTAGTACTTGGGGTTAAATTACCGGATTTTTATGTGAGAAACGGAAGTGCCATGAGTTTATAAAAATGGAAGTCTAAAGTTTTAATGAACTTGCCGGTGTTTGCTTGTGATAGCTTTAAGTGCAAGTATTATATGTTACGTTGTCGTGACTCTACCGAGGGTACTGTCTTGTTATAAGTTTACTTGACGCGTCGGCGGTGATGTGGGATTCCACGGGTATGCTTCCATTATGATTGATCCTTGACATGCTTATACGATGTGATTCCGGCACGTGACCAGACGCGTTAGATGCCCGGACATTTTATTGGACATACCGGCAGTGACGGGGCATTCCACGAGTATGCTTCCATTGTGATTGATCTTGGCCATGCTTATACGATAAGGGATGCCGGGGTATGCAGCCAGGATGCGGGTTAGATGCCCGCGTGTTTTATTACTCCATGGCCATGCTTATACGATGTGGGATTTCGGGGCATGCGACCATGTTATATTATTACTCCATGGGCTAGCTCTACGAAGACTGCACCTACGATGAGGACGCCGAGGGCACGTTATGGCCATGCTTATACGATGTGGGATTCCGGGGCATGCGGCCGCGTTCTATATATATATATATATATAGATGGTGTGTATGTGTACGCCGACAGTGAGGTGGGATGCCACGGGCGCGTCACATGGTTATATGTTACACCTACTACGCAGTGCAGTGATGTGATTCCACGGGCGGAGATATATATATGTGTTGTGTATGTATGCGCCCGGCGGTGAGGTGGGATGCCACGGGCGCGTCACATGGTTATATTTTACACTTATAGCTGTCGATAGTGATGGGGGGATTCCACAGGCACACTTTGATATTTGTGTGACTTGATCGCGTCCCAGATTGGGCCGGGTAGTATATGCGTCCCTCCATAAGGGGCCGGATTATGTTATGAAAGTTAAGTAAGTTATATGGTAATGAACTTAATGATTTTTCCTAATCATGTACATAAGAATGTGACTATAACTTTTATTGAAAATGGGAAAAGATAATAAGGTACGATTAAGTTCATAAGAGGTAATGACACGACCGGATCTGGTATGTACTTTTTATACTTGTCCCTGTCATTCTTTTGTACTGATTATGATCATTTCTTGACGTTATTTACATTCCATATTAAATTTTTGTTGTCGACCCCGCCCGGGCTGCGTTCATGCCCGCAGGTATTAGGTGCACAGGTTGGTGATCCTTGCTCTTAGGATCTCGGTTCATTTTTGGGAAAAGCTCCATTTGCTCCGGAGACTTATCTCTTGGTACGGTTTCCCCTAAGGTCGTAGATTCATGTATATTCAGGGGTATGGCGGGGCCCTGTCTCGCCACAGTTGTTATGTTAAAACTCTTAGAGGTCTGTAGTCACATATTGTGGGTCTATCTGTAAAGGAAAGGGAGGCAACTGCTTCGGTTGTATATATATGTCCAGGAAGGTAGCTCTATCGGCTAACCTGTTGTTTTACTTCTGTTGTTTTGTTTTATAAGTTTCATGTATGTTCCGCTGATTTTCTCTGATGTATACCTGTAAGGGTGCCCAGGTAGGGCACCAGTCGCGGGCCCGGGGTCGGGTCGTGACACTTACACTGTCATGGGGCAATTACTACGTGTGAACTCTACACAACTATAGTCTCAGTTCACTTACCATTCTTGTCAACATTCTTAACTTCTCACTTTACTAATCAAAGTATTCCTACCTCTGGGGGTACTATCGCTTACAACTGCTAGTAACACAGGGAAGACATATTCGCTAGGGCAAAATCTGAATCTAACAATGCACGTATGATTCAAAAGAATCGAAATATACCTGTAACCCCGTGCGATGTCGCCTCCTGATCCTGTCCCGTAGTCACGTCAGCTATGCGGTTCGAAGGACCGCCAGAACTATAAACACCACCCTGACCTCTACCACGGCTGGCTGACATCTGAACACCCTGCCCTGGGGGACGTACAACTGTGGAGGAAAGGTAACCAACCATCGGCCTCATAGGCTGAGCCACCTTACTGGTGCTCTTTCTAAAAGGACATACCCTCCGAATATGGCCCGGACGGCCACAATAAAAATAAACACCTGTGCCATAACGGTATTTCCCCGAATGACGCTTACCATATCTGAAACACTGAGGAATAGGTGGCCTCGACTGAGAAACTCCTCGGCTCCTCTGAGAACCTCGACCCCTGGAGCTTGGACCGGCTCCTAAATACCTTATGGGGTCCAATATCCCACCTGTGAACTGCGGGGGTATGTACTGGGTAGGCTGGGACGAATATCTCACTCATTCCGAGGCGATTCGTCCAAAACTCACGGGATAACCAACCGGTCCTAGCCTCTTCTGATCTCGCGTTGGCCTCTACCTCTGTACACATAGATGCACTGGTCGAATAACCTCCTGTGATGAAATCAGCACCTTATCTTGGTCAATAACATAACCGCTTCCTCATGACCTTATAGTCTTCTCTGGCGAAAGCGGAGGCTCTGGTGCTGGGGCCTCAAAACCTGGCGCAGAAGAACTCGCCGACTGCGGCACAATATTCGGTATACCCTGGGCACGAGCCCTATCAACTCTCTGAGTCTGACTGGTAGCTCCTGCTACTCCTTTGCCCTTCTGGGCGGCTGTTGCCCTCCTTGGAGGCATAACTGTAACACAAAATTACGTCATAGAGGAATTATCTTACTAACACAACTCTATGGCACGATCTTAGAGTGAGAAGAATAGAAACCAACTCCTAAAAGTCCTGTAGCCTTCTGTTTATGGGTGTGGCGCGCAACACACCGATAATCAAGACTCTACTAGACACGGTCTGTAGACATTCCGAGGACTGACTGCTCTGATACCACTCTGTCACGCCCGAACCCCGGGCCCGTGACTGGTGCCCTACCTGGGCACCCTTCTACCTTAACAACTAAGTAAACTGCGAAAATTAAATAACACCTCTTTTTTTAAAACCAACGTGCGTGCGGCAAAGCCGACAAGGCGCCATATAATATACATAAACAAAAGACACTACACCGCATGAGTCCAATCCCACATATGAATCTGAGACCTCTAGAGTTTACGAAACATGACGGGACAAGGCCCCGCTGTACCCATAACTGTACAAAAGCACATCAAGGAACTATACCAAAAGATAAACTCGAATGAAGGAGCTATCCAAAACTCGGCGGTCCTACACTGCGGATCACCAAACTGCGTACCTAAACCTGCGGCATGAACGCAGCCCCCCGAAGGAGGTCAATACGAAGAATGTACCAAGTATGTGAGCGATGAAATGCTTGTAATGAAATCATAACAGTCTAAACAAAACAGGAGACATATATGATAGCCAACCTACAGTACACCATACATAAGCAGTTATATCAAGTCAGAGACGCATGCCCTCAAAGTCACTATTCAAATATAGCTATGGGTCTCACGCCAATAATATCAATCATGCCCGTGGAATCCTTCCTCACTGCCGGCAGACCATGATATAATGTAACACCAATAAGAATATCCAAGGAGTATCCCTCGTGGTCGCATGCCCCGGAATCCCACATCGTATAAGCATGACCATGGGGTATACAAACAACCGGAATCAACCGCTCCCGGTCACACGCCTTAATCCACATCGTATAAGCATGTCCAAAGAGTATCCTCGTGGTCGCATGCCGGAATCCCACATCGTATAAGCATGACCATGGGGTATACAAACAACCGAATCAAACCCGCTCCGTCACATGCCGGAATCCCACATCGTATAAGCATGTCCGCGAGTATCCTCGTGGTCGCATGCCGGCAGATTCAACATCGTATAAGCATGACCATAGGGTATCTGTCACGACCGCTCGGGGCCGTGATCGTGCCTTCTGGGCACCCAAGTAGTCATACATCAGTAATCGGCGGAAACATAAAGCAAGACATGAAAGCAGTTTATGAAACAAGACACAGATTATGTGAGAAAACATCGCCTTTCGGCATATATATATAACCATGTTTTAGCAGTTACATCCGACACCGTACAACATGACTACAGACCTCTAAGGAAATATACAACTATGGCGGGACAGGGCCCCGCCATACCCTGACTGTACAAAACTATCTACAACAGAGAGATCATACCAAAAGTAGAGCCTCCGGAAGAGATGGAGCTCCCGACACCAACGTAGAGATCCTAAGGATGCGGATCTAGCACCTGCTTGCCCTTACCTGCGGCATGAACGCAGCCCCCCGAAGGAGGTCAGTACAACAGGTACTAAGTATGCGAAACTGTAAAGTACTTAAATGAAAACATATCATTTCTTTTAAAACCAGTTTACAAATATGTGTGAAACAACCAAGGAAACCGCACATAGTGCCACATCACAAACAAGAGCAACAATAGGTAACTGTAATACGTCTTGTCTAGGCTGCGAATGATCGAAACAGGGCCACTCGCCCACATCCTCATTCTGCAAGCCTAATCCTGGACTCCCGGAGTCCGCATAGGCCACTCGCATGGGCCCGCATGAGGTATAACCCCGCATCGAGGGTAGCTACTCCTCGGCATCGTCCTGGACTCATTGTCGCATGGCCACATGACCGCATGAGGCATAACCCGCATACTAACACGGAACTCGTAGCTCGCGCATAGGCCCCGGACCCGCATGAGGTATTCTCGAATCATGGTCCTGCATCGCTCGAGTCTACCCGCGTCGGAGGCGGCTTAACCCGGTGTCATCTCAAGAGGTGAGTGATAGTATACTAACATAACAACTTATCTTTAAGTAACATAAGCACAACAAGGATACTCACCTATACAAACGTTACGGATACTAACACACATAGCATCATATCATGTCTACTTATCAAACCATCTTTTATTCTTTTCACAATATAAGTCATTATAAACACATAGGCAAACTTGTTTCTTTTATCAATCTTAAGTGGTTATACTTACTTCCCATAAAGCTAGTATAACTCTTAAGCTTCGCTTCAAAACCAATTAGTTCTCTTACATTTTAATAAATGGTTCAGTAGTCCTTTGAAATGTTTTGATTCTTTATTATTCAGCTTAAGCGTGAGGCATTGCCGACGTATTATTCGAGCTTAAGCGTGAGGCATTCGTAAGTATTATTCGATTAACACGTATGCGTCACCGTACTATATACATATTGTAAAATATCATGCTTTAGGAAGAATCACATACCTTCTGGCGAAATCCACCGCCAAGTCGAGTATGTCGCGCAGAGAATCACCTATAATAGTCACAGATATCTATCAAAGTCTAGACTATTCCAGAGGTCATTCTAAGCAGAGGGTCCTCAATTCTACGGAAAGTCGGGCAGCACAACCCTACGGTGAGCTATATAAGTCTCATGTGAAAACTTGATCCTATGTAAATGATTCGTATATTCTTCTTTTATACCCTTCTAAGGTGTTACGTTCAATTCTATTCCTTAACAACCTTCTAAGTATTTATACTTATTCTTATTCTACAACAATAAGTATTCTCTAATTACAAAAGAGGGTTAGGATTATATACCTCGATAAGCCCAATAATATCCAAGTAAAAGTCGATCTGAGCGAGGTTTAGCTCACAATCCAAAGCTCAGCGCTCGAGAATCCTTAGAAGTTTCCCACAACTTCTACTAAGTACTAAGGAATTTGGGCTAGGTTAAGTTGGGCATTAGAACAATACTAGAAGGCACCGTTCCTACCCAGGGCGGGGGGGTAGGTTTCGGCCAGGCTAGAGGGAAGGGCCTCGGCCAAAACTTCACTCAAAGGGGAGGGTGTTTGACGAATTGCTCACAAGGGAGAGGAGGGTTTTCAAGACTTGAAAGCTTTAGTGGATGAAGAACTCTTCATCTCAAGAGGGGTATTTATAGGTCAAGACATGGCCAACCAATGGCCAAGATTTAGCCAAGTGCTAGGCAAGTGTAAGGTCAAGATTAGGGCAAGTGTACCTAGCCAACTTGCACACAAAATATCTATCCAACTTTATGACAAGGATTGTCATCCAATCGGCCCTATTGCCGTGACAAGTCCACCAATGAGAGGGTGGAAAGTGTCGCCCTCTCATTGGTCCAAAGTGTTACGTCTCTCGGAAAAATCCAAAAATAAGAAATGACATAGCGAATTTATCCTATGAAATTGTGGAAACGTTTCGTCGGAAAACCAATCGTTTTGTGAGTTGTGCCCAATAATTTTCGTCCAAGCCTAACTTTTAAGGCTAACCTTTCACGTATTCCCTTACGTACATACTCCGAAATACGGTATAACATTCTCCCCTCGCTAGAAACATTCGTCCGAATGTTCCTTCCCAAGACGATTAAAGATAAGGTTCTTAACAACCTAAGCGATTCGCAAAAAAACACTTAGCACATAAGTCAATTGAATCAATAAGTAGGAAAGTAGGTTACGGAGGTGTGGGGAATAGGTGAGGTATCTCTGCCTCATGTCCTCCTCGGCTTCCCCGCGTCATCTCCTCACGAGCTCGTTCGCCACAAGACTTTGTGGAAGCCACGTCCGCCGTCGCAGACGCCTAACTCGACGATCGATTATCGCTATGGGAATCTCTCATACGATAACCCTCGGTCACACGGACATCGCCAATCGGATGTACCTAGATGGATCCCCGATACATCTCCTCAAAGATAGAAACGTGAAACACGGATGCACCGCCTCGGATCGGACGGCAGATCCAACTCATGCAACCTTGCCTACCTGCGGACAATGCGAAGCGGCCCAATGTACCTTGGTGAGTTTCCTTCTTCCCGAATCTCATCACACCTTCATGGGTGACACCTTCAGAAAACCCAATCATCAATCGCAAACTCGGATGTCGACGATGATGATCTGCATACGACTTCTGTCGACTCTGAGCTGTCAATAGCCGCTCTCGGATAAGCTTCACCTTATCCACTGCCTGCTGCACCAAATCTGGTCCCACTAGCTGCACCTCGCCCACCTCGAACCAACCTATAGGCGATCTGCACTTCCTCCCATACAAGGCCTCATAAGGCGCCATCTGAATACTGGAGTGGTAGCTATTATTATACGCGAACTCAACTAGAGGCAAATGATCCTCCCAACTACCACTGAAGTCAATAACACAGGCTCGCAGCATATCCTCAAGAGTCTGGATAGTGCGCTCTGCCTGTCCGTCTGTCTGTGGATGAAATGCAGTACTCAGGCTCACCTGCGTCCCTAAACCCCTCTGGAAGGACCTCCAGAAGTTGGTCGTGGCGGGCTCCTGCATGCGATATGATCGAAGTAGGGACTCCATGCAGTCTGACGATCTCTCGGATGTAAAGTCTGGCATAATCCTCAGCCGAAAAAGTCGTCCTGACGGGAAGAAAGTGGGCTGATTTCGTCAGCCTGTCGACGATAACCCATATAGAATCATGTCTCCTCTGAGTGCGAGGTAATCCTGTGATGAAGTCCATGTTGATTACCTCCCACTTCCAGGTCGGGATCTCTATCGCCTGTAACAAACCACGGTCTCGGTGCTCTACCTTCACTGCGACAACACGGGCGAGCTACGAACTCGCAACGCCCTCTTCAAGCCATCCCACCAATACATTGATCTAAGGTCGTGGTACATCTTGGTCGACCGGATGGATAGAGTAACGCGCACGTGTGCTTCCCCAAGAACTCTGCGAAGTCCTGAAACATCCGGAACACACAACGCCTCAAACCTTAGCACCCCATCGGTGCTACCTCAGGACCCTTGCGCCTCACGAAGAGTTGTATCACGATATCGAATCAAAGCTGGATCCTCGAACTGTTGCCTCTTCACCTCCTCAACGATGGAAGACTCGGCAACCTCACGAACTCTAACCCCATTGCTATCAGAATCAATCAAACGGACACCAAGGCTCGCTAACTGGTGCAAATTACGAACCATGTCCCTTCTCTCTAGCTGCACATCTGATAGGCTCCCCATCGACCTACGACTAAGGCGGCATACGCCACAACATTGGCCTTGCCCGGGTGGTACAGGATGTCCACATCGTAATCCTTAAGCAACTCTAACCACCGTCTCTGTCGTAAGTTCAGCTCCCTCTGGCTGAAGATATACTGGAGGCTCTTGTGGTCTGTAAAAATATCCACGTGAACCCCATACAAATAGTGCCTCGGATCTTCAAAGCGTGAATCATACCGCCAACTCCAAATCATGGGTGGGGTAGTTCCTCGTGTTTCTTGGTGTCGGGATGCATATGCTATAACTCTGCCATGCTGCATCAACACATCCCAACCCGATGCTGGCGCATCACAAGGTACACGACATAACCATCCGGACCTCCGGAAGAGTAAGAACGGGCGGTCGTCGGTCTCTCTTCAAAGAATCGAAACCTCGCCACAAGCATCATCCATCAAACTTGGCGCCTTCCGAGTCAGCCTAGTCAATGGTGCGAAGATAGAAGCAAACTTCTCCACGAACCGCCGATAATACCTGCAAGGCCCGAGCTGCGAACCTGCAGCCGGAGTAGTAGGTCTAGGCCAAGTCCTCGATCGCCGATCTTGGCGTATCAACTGGAATGCCATCAGCCCGGACAATATGCCCAAGAAACGCCATCAAGTTAACCAAAACTCACATTTGGAAAACTTGGCATAATCGCTGGTCTCGAGAATCAAGACAGCCTCAAATGCTCGCACGCTCCCCGCCTGGCGAGAATAAACCAAGATATCATCAATGAACACTATCACAAACGTGTCCAAAAATGGTTTGAACACTCGGTTCATCAAATCCATGAATACCGCCGGAGCATTGGTCAACCCAAAAGACATGACCCTGAACTCATAATGCCCGTACTGGGTCCGGAATGCAGTCCTAGGGACATCCACCTCTCTGACTCGCACCTGATGATAGCCCGATCGCAGATCAATCTTGGAGAAACATCTCGCACCCTGCAACTGGTCGAACAAATCATCAATCCTGGGAAGGGTATCATTCTTAATGGTCACCTTGTTCACCGCTGTAATCGACACACATGCGCGCTGGCCCCGCCCTTCTTCTTCACGAACAATCTGGCGCTCCCGGGGAGAAACACTAGGCCTAATGAAGCCCTTCTCTAGCAAATCCCTGCCGATCCTTCACTCTCTCAACTCGGCAGGTGCCATTACGTATGGCGGAATGGAAATAGGCGAGTATCCGCAACACATCTATACAAAACTCGATCTCCTCTCGGGAGGATACCGGAGGTCATCCGAAACACGTGCGGGAACTTCACGACTCATCGGAACGACGGAAAATCTGGCACCGCAGCAGATTCGTGATCAAACACCCGAACGAGATGGTAGATATACCCTTCGCACCATCTTCCTAGCCTTGAGGTAGGAAATAAACCTACCCCTAGCGATACCGTGCTCCTCCCACTCAACAACCGGCTCGCCGGAACCGGAACCGCACTATTCTCTCTCTGCGGTCTACATTGGCGTAGCGAGTTAGCCAATCCATCCCCATGATCACATCGAAGTCAATCATCTCCAACTCTATCAAGTCGGCGGTGCGGCGTAAATGATCACAGACAAGCTCTATATACCCGCCGAGCTACCACCGAATCACCATCGGCGTAGCTACCTCGAAAGGGTCCATGGACTCGTGCTCTATCCCTATCCTACTAGCAACAAGGGAGATATATAGGGCGAGTAGAACCCGGATCTATCAAAGCATACATATCAAACCCAGAACCGATAAGGTACACGCGACGACATCGGTGAGGCCTCACGATCTCGCTTACCGGACAAAGCATAAATGCGGTTCGAGGACCGCTAGAATCGGGACGAGCCACGGCCTGCGCGCGACCTGCGACCACGAGCACCACGCCTCGGGCGAGTAATCGTAGGAGATGATGAAGCGGCAACGAACACGAAGGTGAGCCCTACCACCGCCCCGGTCGGACGATCCGCCGCAAAGTGACCTGCTGGCCACAATCGTAACAAGATCCAAAAGTAGTACCACACTTCCCGTAATGGGATCTACGCATCGGCCACACCGGGGTGGTCCCGATCGCCGCACTGCTACTCGACGCCCGAAGCCACAGGGCCCCGGTTCGCCCTCAGCGTAGGCGTCTTGAGGGCGGTGCGGGAGTGCTCTGTCTTTGGCGTGGTGCGAATCTAGGCTGCCGAGGCCGCCACCACGATAACCACCGAAGACCCTCCGTCTGGCCTTCTTCGCCGTCATCCCACTCGCGACCTCTGCGCTCGCCTCGCATCAGGCGTGAGCTGCGTGCGGGTAATGTCCATACCGGTGGAGAGAAACCGCACATGACTTCGGCCATATAGTCGTCTAGCGGTGACATAGCGGTGCACCCTATCCTCATATATGCTACCAATCCGGGACATATCGAGCCAATGAATCAAACTCGACATTGTACTCCCGGCGGTCGTCCTCTCGCCTCGATGGTAAAAATCTATCGGCCCGCGCCCTCCTCATCCGCGAGGCAAGAAGTGAGTGAGGAAAGCCTCGAGAACTCATCCCAGTAGGCCGGGACGCGTGCTCTCCGGGATAACTCCGTGAATCAAACCAATCGATCGCGGTATCACGCGACCTATGTGAACCAAAGATCACGGACTCGGTCTCCGACGCTCGATCACTCTCAAAATCCTCTGAAGGCGACGGATGAACTCCTGCGGATCATCCTCGGCCTCGATCCATAAAACTCCGTGGCTCTGACTCAAGAAGTCTCGTAGCCTCAAACTCTACGCCTCGGGTGAACAACGGTGCGGCCAAGACTGGAGGCTGAGCTGCGCGCGTCAGCCTCTGCCGTGTCGGGCCACACTTTAGCCAAAAGCTGGGCTATCTCCTTGTACCCTAACTCCTCGCCTGGTGTGGGACGGGAGGTGTGGGTCTTGTGGTCTCTTTGGGGCGGCGTCATAGAACTCGCTGTCTACGGTATAGACGGGCTCGAGCCTCGTGACTGGGTGTCTGCTAGCGACTCACGCTTTGCCTTGCCCGGGCGGGTTGCCTTACGTGAGGCATAATCATATAAGAAAGGAATACGTTAGAGGGTCCAACCTATAACACGCCTCTAAAGCACGATCTCGGAATGAGAAGAACGAAACCAATCCTAAATATCCTATAGCCTCACGATTATTGGTGTAGTGCACAACACACCGATAATCAAGACTTCTACTAGATACGGTCGTAGACACTTTCCGAGATTAATCGCTCGATACCACTTTTGTCACGACTCGCTCGGCCCGTGGATCGTGCCTACCGGGCACCCAGTAGTCATACATCGAGTAATCCGGAAACATAAAGCAAGACATGAAACAGTTTATAAAGCAAGACATAGATTATGTGAGAAAACATCGCCTTTCGGCATATATATATAATCATGTTTTAGCGATTACATCCGACAATCGCATAACATGACTACGCACTTAAGGAAATATACAACTATGGCGGGACGTGGCCGCCATACCACGATCAGTACAAAACTATCTACAACAGGGAGATCATACCAAAAGTAGAGCCTCCGGAAGAGATGGAGCTCCTGACACCAACGTAGAGATCCTAAGGATGCGGATCTAGCACCTGCTTGCCCTTACCTGCGGCATGAACGCAGCCCCCCGAAGGAGGTCAGTACAACAGGTACTAAGTATGCGAAACTGTAAAGTACTTAAATGAAAACATATCATTTCTTTTAAAACCAGTTTACAAATATGTGTGAAACAACCAAGGAAACCGCACATAGTGCCACATCACAAACAAGAGCAACAATAGGTAACTGTAATACGTCTTGTCTAGGCTGCGAATGATCGAAACAGGGCCACTCGCCCACATCCTCATTCTGCAAGCCTAATCCTGGACTCCCGGAGTCCGCATGGCCACTCGCGTGGGCCCGCATGAGGTATAACCCGCATCGGTAGCTACTCCTCGGCATCGCCCCGGACTCATTGTCCGCATGGCCACATAGACCGCATGAGGCATAACCCCGCATACTAACCTGGAACTCTCGTAGCTCCGCATAGGCCCCCGGGACCTGCATGAGGTATTCTCGAATCATGGTCCTGCATCGCTCGAGTCTACCCGCGTCGGAGGCGACTTAACCCGGTGTCATCTCAAGGTGAGTGATAGTATACTAACATAACAACTTATCTTTAAGTAACATAAGCACAACAAGGATACTCACCTATACAAACGTTACGGATACTAACACACATAGCATCATATCATGTCTACTTATCAAACCATCTTTTATTCTTTTCACAATATAAGTCCGTTATAAACACATAGGCAAACTTGTTTCTTTTATCAATCTTAAGTGGTTATACTTACTTCCCATAAAGCTAGTATAACTCTTAAGCTTCTTTCAAAACCAATTAGTTCTCTTACATTTAATAAATGGTTCAAGAGTCCTTTTGAAATGTTTTGATTCTTTATTATTCAGCTTAAGCGTGAGGCATTGCCGCACGTATTATTCAGCTTAAGCCGTGAGGCATTGCCGTAAGTATTATTCAGTTAACACGTATGCGTCTACCGTACTATATACATATTGTAAAATATCATGCTTTAGGAAGAATCACATACCTTCTGCGAAATCCACCGCCAAGTCGAGTATGTCAAAGCAGAGAATCACTATAATAGTCACAGATATCTATCAAAGTCTAGACTATTCTCAGGTCATTCTAAACAGGGTCCTCAATTCTACGGAAAGTCGGGCAGCACAACCCTACCCGGTGAGCTATATAAGTTCATCTTGAAAAAATTCACATGTAAGTAGTTCAGATATTCTTCTTTATACCCTTCTAAGGTGTTACTGATTCAATTCTATTCCTTAACAACCTTCTAAGTATTTATACTTATTCTTATTCTACAACAATAAGTATTCTCTAATTACAAAAGAGGGTTAGGATTATATACCTCGATAAGCCCAATAATATCCAAGTAAAAGTCGATCCCGAGCGAGGTTTAGCTCCTAATCCAAAGCTCCAAGCGCTCAAGAATCCTTATAAGTTTCCCACAACTTCTACTAAGTACTAAGGAATTTGGGCTAGGTTAAATTGGGCATTATAACAATACTAGAAGGCAACTTTCCTACCAAGGGAGGGGGTAGGTTTCGGCTAGGCTAGAGGAAGGGCCTCGGCCAAAACTTCACTCAAAGGGAGGGTGTTTGGACGAATTGCTCACAAGGGAGAGGAGGGTTTTTCAAGACTTGAAAGCTTTAGTGGATGAAGAACTCTTCATCTCAAGAGGGTATTTATAGGTCAAGACATGGCCAACCAATGGCCAAGATTTAGCCAAGTGCTAGGCAAGTGTAAGGTCAAGATTAGGGCAAGTGTACCTAGCCAACTTGCACACAAAATATCTATCCAACTTTATGACAAGGATTGTCATCCAATCGGCCCTATTGCCGTGACAAGTCCACCAATGAGAGGGTGGAAAGTGTCGCCCTCTCATTGGTCCAAAGTGTTACGTCTCTCGGAAAAATCCGCAAAAATAAGAAATGACATAGCCGGAATTTATCCTATGAAAGCTGTGGAAACGTTTCGTCGGAAAACCAATCGTTTTGTGAGTTGTGCCCAATAATTTTCGTCCAAGCCTAACTTTTAAGGCTAACCTTTTGTACGTATTCCCTTACGTACATACTCTGGAAATACGGGGTATAACAGTATCCCTCGCGGTCGCATGACCGTAGGGTAACACAAACAAATCCGGGAATCTAACCCGACTCCTGGTCACATGCCCCGGAATCCCACATCGTATAAGCATGTCCAAGGAGTATCCCTCGTGGTCGCATGCCCCGGCATCCCACATCGTATAAGCATGACCATAGGGTATCCCTCGCGGTCGCATGCCCCGGCATCCCACATCATATAAGCATGACCGTAGGGTAACACAAATAATGGAAGCATACCCGTGGAATCTCACCACTTGCGACGCGTCAAGTAAACTTACAAAGGCAACCAATTCTCCAACCGAGAGTCGCGACAACGTAATAAAACATAATACTTGCACTCAAAGGCTATCACCAGCACATATAGGCAATTCTCAATTAATCAAGCCAAAGTACTTATCAAGGCACACATAGAATAATTCTCAATTAAACAGGCCAAAGTACTTATCAAGGCACACATAGAATAATTCTCAATTAAACAGGCCAAAGTACTTATCAAGGCACACATAGACTAATTCTCAATTAATCAAGCCAAAGTACTTATCAAGGCACACTTAGACTAATTCTCAATTAATCAAGCCAAAGTACTTATCAAGGCACACTTGGAATAATTCTCAATTAATCAAGCCAAAGTACTTATCAAGGCATACATAGAATAATTCTCAATTAAACAAGCCAAAGTACTACGTACGTACATTCTTTTCAAAAGACTCATTTTTATGTAATACCCCAAGATACTAACACCCGTAGTATCAAGGTGTGTCTATTTTTTTCAAGTAAGTTACTACACTCTTAGAAAACTCATTTCAAAGCTTGAAATCAAGTAACTTCAAATTTTCACAATCAAGGCAACTTATGCCCATTAATCAAAATAGACAACTTTCTAAACATTCCATAAAGCCGTTATAACCAACTTCCCATAAAGCCGTTATAACCCTTTATGGTTTTAGACATATTCATTCCTTTTATAACCAAGAGACTTATACTAATTAAAACCAAGTATCACATACTTACAAATCAAGTTCTTAACTTTCAAAATACTTCAAGTCTCTTAATATATAGAAAACAAGTTTCTTCTCTTAAATCATGTCATTTCTCCTCCTTTATATCAAATAAGTAAATCACTCCTTTGACTCCCCTAAAGTCATTATAATGACCCTTAGGTTTTAGAACTAAGGCACTAGCCAAAAGATTTGGAAACCAATTCCTTTTCAAGACTCTATGTACTTTAAGTAAAATACTTTCACTTTTAAGAATCCAAACTTCCCTAAGGAAATGGATTATACAACTTACAATTTAAACATCAAAGTACAATCAAGGAAGTACATAGAACAAATTCTATACTAGGCAATCCAAGTACAACCAAGGAATGGATCATTTAAGGAGTAGGACATACTTTCTTTATCTTAAGGAATCATGCTAGAAGAGGAGATAGTTCACATACCTTTTCGGCTAAATCCACAAGCTAAGCCGAATACGCCGTACGTAGAAGTGTCAACCTATAATGGTCACAACAAGACTATCAACTTCTAGTCTCTAACGTAGAATAATACTAAGTATACGGTCTCTAATTCTACGGAAAATTGGGCAGCACTTCCTTTGTTTCTACTCACTTTGCCACCTTTTTCAAGGCCGAATACAATAACCAACACGCCACATTTAAGGCTCCAAACAACAACCAAACAAAGGGGATTACACGCCTTACAATACGTGTAAAATTCCGCCCCACAATTAATATCAAGTAGTATAAAAATCCAAGCCATTCTCGGCCAACTTATAACCAACAACAAGTCCTTTCCAATTCTTTTTTCCAATTCCAAGTTCTAAGGTCTAACATGTTATATAGTCATAAACAACTACAATTTCCTTCTTTATACAACATGCGACGACTTAAACTAATAATCGACTTGAATTGTAATCTTAAAGCTAAACATGCTAGTTTTCGGATTAGGGTTCCAATAGTCAATAAACTTATCAAACCTTATACTAAATACCACATGCTTGCTAATATCCATAGCTACAACAATAAGTAAACCTTAATTGCTAAAACGACAAGAATATACCTTTATAAGCCCTTAAAATTTCCAAGATTCAAAGTCGCGCCTTAGCAATTCTTAGCTCCTTTCCTTATGTTCCAATCCGCTATTTGAAGCCCTTAGAAGTTCACCACCAACTTCTCTTCCATTTCCAATCAAAACCTAGAAAAGCAACTAGGTTTTCACCTTGCGACTAACACGAAAACTCTCTTTTTCCGGGATTTTTCTATTGAGATACACTTACCATACACTCATGAACCTTGGTTTAAAGTCTTGTGGCTAATGGATCACAAACTAAAAATTTTCTTGTGTGGGAGAGCAACATAGGCTAAGCTCAAGGTTCTCTCAATTTTTCTAAGTGTTAAAGACCTTGTCTTGCACTAGCATGATATATAAAACACATTGGAGGGTCTAGATTACAACACATGTAAAAATTGGATGAATGGGATCAAGCCAAATGGCTCTTGACTTGGTCAACAATGTCAAGCTCTTAATTAGCAAGACTTTGTCATCTACACATTGGTCAAATGACCATTTTAACCTTGCAAAATTTCGACCAAGGCCATGTGGTGGAGGTGCCACGTGTCTCCCTCTCATTCGTCCATAAAATTCTGTAACCCTCGTGGGCCCCACAAAATGTCAAATACCTCGGGTGGGCCCCACATGACCAAATCCGTAAAAATAAATTTTCATAATGTTAATAAGTTCCATACTCTCCAAATAATACATTTTGAGAATCCAATTCTCAACAACGAACATTTTTCCTTTCCGACGTCCGGAAGATTTTCCGTCGGAAAAACAATTCTTCCTTTCGTACCAATTTCCAAGTCTTGTTTCCTTACGTACATTCTCTTATACATGTCCTGGACTTACGGGGTGTAACATTCTTCCCCCCTTAGAAACATTCGTCCCCGAATGTTCTTAGTCGATTGTCAAGCTATACAAACTCCGACATGAACTCTATACTATGCCTCTCAATCAAAACTGCACAAGACCAACGATGCCTGTCACGACCCGAACCCGGGCCCGTGACTGGTGCCTTACCCCGGGCACCCAAGTAGCCATACATCAGAGTAATCAGCGGAATATAAAACAAGACATGAATAAAGTGAAGTGTAAAACAAGAACTTCGAGAAAACTTGCCGCCGGCATATATATAAATCAACTTAAACCGACGATTTACATCCCATTACAACTCGCCTGGCATACTACAGACCTCTAAGAATGATATGACAACAATGGCGGGATAGGGCCCCGCCATACCCCTGGATGTAAGTACCTACAACGACAGGGGACTATACCACTGATAAGCCTCCGGAGAAACGGAGCTTCCCAACGCTGAACTGTGATCCTTAGAGCGAGGATCAACACTGGTGTACCTACTGCGGCATGAACGGCCCGAAGGAGGTCAAGATAACAGTACCAAGTATGTGGCGAAAATCTAAATGAAATCATAGTAGTCTATATAAAGCGAGACATGTATGATAACTAAACTACGATTCACAATAAATAAGCGATCATCTCAAGTCGTGGACTCACGCCCAAAGTCATCACTTAAATATAACAATGGGTCTCACGCCACAACATCAATCATGCGTGGAATACCTTCCTACTGCGGCGATCATGATATAAAAGCACCAAGGAATACACATGAACACCAGGTCCCACCTGTGTCATAATAAAACCGTACGGGGTAAGTACAAAGGCATAGCCGACTACTAACACCCACAGTACTAACAAGGTCATAAACTGTATCATGAAATCTGTCTAGACCG
Source organism: Przewalskia tangutica (assembly GCA_029844215.1). NCBI lineage: Eukaryota > Viridiplantae > Streptophyta > Magnoliopsida > Solanales > Solanaceae > Przewalskia > Przewalskia tangutica. The sequence goes on from CM056727.1 coordinate 78,077,348, forward strand.
CCACATGATCGGCCGCCACACGCCGCAGATCAAATGTGCGCGTCTAGCCTCGAACTCCAGCGACTCGCATAGGCCAACCTCATAGGCCCGCATGAGGTATTCCTCGCATCGAGGGTAGCTACTCCCCGGCATCCGCCTGGACTCGCAGTCCGCATGGCCACATAGACCGCATGACCATAAAGGCCGCACACTAACCTGGAACTCTCGTAGCTCCGCATAAGTCCCCGGGACCCGCATGAGATATTCTCGAATCATGGTCCCAGACCGCCTGAGATATACCCCGCATCGGAGGGCAGCTTAACCTCCGGGATCATGTCAAGGTGAGTGGTACAATACCAACATAACGGCTGATCGTTAAACAACTTAAGCGCAATCGAGGGAAACCCCTTTACACAATCATTACAAGATACTAACACACGTAGCATCCTAACATGTTTACTTATCAAATCAACAAGAAAGTATTACAAGACTATCACAAACCAACACAATCAAGTTATTCACACAAGGTACTTTCTACTATATGATTAACAAGATCGGGTTTTTATCCCCAAAGTACTTCATACATTAACTCTTTTAAAAGATCCGTTTCTTTCACAAAAGTCACACAATACCCGTAGTATAAAAAATAGAGTGACTATCTTTTTAAGTAAACCCAAACACTTCCTTTTGTAAAATCAAGTAACCACATTATTTTCCAAACGTTCAAGTTTGCCTAATTTCAAATGCTCAAGTTTCTCATTTTCGAAAGGTTTCGTAGTTCATAGTATTAATCACTTAATGATATAATTCTCTTTTAAAACCATTTGAGAAACATATGCCTTATATGTGAGTAGGTTATTCTTGTTTATAACAATCTTATAACAGCAGCCATGATCTAGGAAATGTAATATCATTTTGTCTCATCTTAGCTTCTATGCAGATGGAGGTTTCTACTGGTTTTAATAATACTTAATTAGTCAATGCATTTCCCTTTATTAGCGCTGCTGTGGTCTGTTCGATACCTATTCTGAATTCCGAAATCAGTAAAACATTATTCATTTTAAAAACCAAGTACTCATTACTCACGAATGAGGTTTCACACTTTTTTTTTACAAAATTCAGATTAATTCAATTAAGTCAAGTCTCTTATCTTTTAAGATCAAGTCTCTTAACTTCTTAAATCAATAAATCATTCTTTTTATCTCTCTTAAGCCGTTATACCTAACTTCCCATAAAGCTAGTATAACTCTTAAGCTTTTAAAACCAAGTATTACTCTTCTGTTAAAAATGATTCAGTATTCTTTTGAAATACTTCAAGATTATTCAGGCTTAAGTCAAAAGACATTGCCGTAATTATTATTCAGGCTTAAGTCAAAAGACATTGCCGTAATTATTATTCAGTTAACACACGTACGTCTACCGTACTATATATATTAAAAATATAATGCTCAAGAGTATAGGAAGAATCACATACCTCGCGACGATTATCGACTATTAGCAAAACGCTCCACGGCTATAACCCGACTAGCCTTGTCCACCTTTCAAGTAGAACATGCTACTTGCATAACTTTCAACCTATAAAGGTTATACAAGTCTATCAACGTCTAGACTACTCGGTAGAATAAATCTAGATACAAGTTCTACGGAAAAAATTGGGCAGCACTTCCCTACCCGTCAAACTTCACAAGTCTCATCAGAATACAAATTCTACCACTTTCTTATATACCTTCCTTGTATACAACTTATACTTATTCTTATACTTCAATAGTATGTAAACTCAATTACAATAGGGGGACAAGATATTTACCTCGATAAGCCCATAATTATCCAAGTATAAATGTCGATCCTGAGCAACGTTTAGCTCCTACTCTGGGCGCTCCAACCCGCTCCAAACAACCCTTAGAAGTTCTACGCAACTTCTTCTTAATACTTCAACCGGCTATGAAGATTTTCCTTAGGGTTTCGGTTTGAGACTAAAAGGAATAAGGTAGTATTTCCGGGCTCTACGTATAGAGATAACTTTGGAATACTACAAGGTATAAGGCTAAGGTATTTTGGGTATAGTAACAATACTTGGAGAGTATTTCTACCAAGAGGGGGGGGTACCTCTCGGCCACACCACTAGGAGGGGGGTGTACCCCTCGGCCAAGGCCTCTAGGAGGGGGGGTGTACCCCTCAGCCAAGGCCTCTCAAAGGGGGAGGGGGACGAAACCAACAAGAAGGGAGGGAAAATTTCAAGACTTGGAAATTATTGTGGATGAAGAAGTCTTCAAAGGGGGGGGGTATTTATAGGAAGATCAATGGCCAAGATCAAGCCATGTGGGGGGCAAGTGGAGGGCCAAGATTTGCCCAAGTGCCCCCTATCCCTACTCCACAAAACAAGGCACAAAACAATGCACCAAACAAGGCACAAAACAAGGAAGAAAATGTGCACCCAAATCGTCCCACTTGAACGCCCACTTGAGGGTGACAAGTGTCGCCCTCTCGTTGGTCCAAAATATTTCGTCTCTCGGAAAAATCCGCAAAAATTAAAAATGACATAGCCGTATTTTTCCCCTCGCAAGCTTTGTAAAACGTTTCGTCGAAAAACGACTCTAATCGGGGGTTGTGAACAAAATTCGAACCTTGCCTAACTTTAAGGCTAAAACTTAGACGCACGCCCCACGCACATACTGGAAATACGGGGTATAACATTCTCCCCTCCTTAGAAACATTTGTCCCGAATGTTCCTTCTAAGTCTCAAGACACAATGCGCCAGTATAGTCTTCACTGCTATACTTACGAAAACAATCACGCCACGCCTGGCCATCAAATAACACACGCGCAAATACTTAATTCAAGTCCATGAGGAATTACCTCTAATCATCACAAAAACTCCCACCCAAGGGCTAAAAGATACTCCCTTCGCACCTTCATTTTACAAAAGAAATGATCACATCTATATTCTTAACACATGCTCGCTTCTTCCCTTACTCGTCGTACCCTTCTCGTGCACTTGAACTCTTCCTCATAACTTACCACATTTCTGTTACTGCTTCAGTTTCCAAAATCTCGGATTATTACCTCCAACTTGGTCATCATTACTGGGAACATTATGGATGGATCTCCGATACTTTCTCGAACATAACAACACGAAAGATTGGACGCACTGCCTCCCGCGTTGGATGACAATGCCAACTATAGGCAACCTGGCCTATCCTCCAAAGGATCTGAAAACACTCCAAGTACCTCAGGCTAAGTTTCCTCGGTTTTCCAAAACTCGTCACACCCTTGGCTACCTTCTGCTGAAACAGGTATGAACCAACAATCTGAACCTTGCCAACATCGAACCAATCGACCGACACTTACACTTCCGCCCCTACAAGGCTTCATAAGACGACATCCGAAAAACTGAAATGGTAGCTATAATACACCCCCTCAACAGGAGACAACAATCCTCACAACTACCCCTGAAATCCCAACACTGGCCCGAGGGCGAATGCGATTCTGAGACTCACCTGAGTTCCTACCCTGCCTGGTAAAACTTCCAGAAAAAGAAGTAGCCAAAACCTGGGCTTCACTGTCTGTCATAAGGTAAAAGCAGGCACCTCGTGCAGCCTTACAACCTTCATGATATAAACATCTCACATAACTTACTACCGAGTACATGGTTTGACTAAAAGATAAGACGGGCTGACCCCATCGGCCCGACTACTGGTCGAACGCATCCACGAACTCGTACGCTGGTTTAGTAAACTTGGGCCTAACATCCCCATGACCCTACCACCTGGCGGGACTACCCCGAACTGACCCCATCACAAAACAGGCTGCGAGTTGACCCGCAATATGGCCTCAACCCGACCTGCCATCGCGCAAAAACACTTGCTCCCCGATCCGGAACAATCTCACTAATAAAGTCACGAAAACCTAGTGGTATTCTTAGATCAACTACACTCATTCATTTCACACTACTCAGGGACTTATCACACAAATATATCTCACGTGCACTATGCACTCCGATAAGGGTCAAACATAAACTAAGTCTTTTACTAGAGATGGCCTTGCCTCTAAGGTCTCCACGTATAAAACTCTAAGGCTCACACTTTCACTTATCCCTAATCTTAACCTTTTAACTAACCATGATTTCTAATCACAATTATCACACATACCATCTCTAGAGGGTTAAGGATATACCTGTGTCTACTACTTCACTCCCCTTAGTCGTTCTAATCAAACCTGCCCCGTAGGGCGCATAGCTAGGGAAGATGATGAACTGGTCACTGATCATGAAGGATGAGTCCTCCTACTTACATCCCTCCTACTAGGACATCCTTTCGACACATGGCCCTGACGGCCGCAGGTAAAACAAGTACCAACTAAAAGACGACATTCCCCGGGATGACGCCTGTCACATTGTGAACACTGGGGAAAATCAAACCGTGGCCGAACCTACATGTAGCTGTGAACCGGAAGCTCTAGAGCTCTGACCAACTCCGGCTTATCCCCAACGTCCTGAACTCCGTGGAGGACCACTCTGCACTGGTGGATGTGCATATCTAATCTGCTGCTGAGGTGGTTTGCCTCGAAAGTTACTAAAGGACCTTGTTGTTCTGGCCCTCTTCTGCTGTCCTTGGTTAACCCGTCTATCTCTACGTTTCTGCTGCAGGCATAAGCGCATACGTGCCATGCTCAAGCCTAACTGAAGAATTACTCCTGCACGACCCTCTCTTAGATATTCATCAAGACTCGCGGTACATCGATATACTCTCTGGTAGCCAAATCCATAGCTAGTAACAGGGTCGCCTCTTTGCAATTTATATTCTCCGTTCCCGGTTGTGGAACTGAAGGTTCGAATATCATGGCCGCAGTAGGAACCGCTGCCGCTGTGCTAGACTCTGCTGGGACTGGCGACGTCACAGAACTCCCCGAATGAAGCACCACCCCAGGTGATGATTGGGCTTGTGCCCTCATAACCCTCTGTACTCTACTCGCAGCTCCCTCGGCTGCCTTGCCCTCCTGGGCCCGGGTTGCCTTACACGGAGGCATAACGGTAAGGGAAAGAAATATGTTAGAGGGGTCCAACTTATAACACAACTCTAAGGCACGATCTCAGAGTGAGAAGAATGGAAACCAATCCTAAATATCCTATAGCCTCCTGATTATTGGTGTGGTGCACAACACACCGATAATCAAGACTCTACTAGATACGGTCTGTAGACACTTTCAGGATTAGCGCTCACGATACCACTTTTGTCATGACCGAACCGGGCGTGATCGTGCCTTACCGGGCACCCAGTAGCCATACATCCAGTAATCGGCGGAATATAAAACAAGACATGAATAAAGTGAAGTGTAAAGCAAGAACTGAGAAAACTTGCCGCCCGGCATATATATAAATCAACTTAAAACCGAAACGATTACATCCCATTACAACTCGCCCACAAAGATTACTACGGACCTCTAAGAATGACATGACAACAATGGCGGGACGGGGCCCGCCATACCACGAATGTAAATACCTACAACGACAGGACTATACCATCGATAAGCCTCGGAGAAACGGAGCTTCCCAAAACGCTGACTGCGATCCTAAGAGCGAGGATCAACATCGGTGTACCTCTACTGCGGCATGAACGAGGCCCCGAAGGTCGATGCAGGTACCAAGTATGTGGCCGAAAATCACGTAAATGAAATCATAGTAGTCTATATAAAACAGGAGACATGTATGATAACCAAACTACAGTTCACAATAAATAAGCAGTCATGTCAAGTCAGGGACTCACGCCCTCAAAGTCATCACTTAAATATAACAATGGGTCTCACGCCCACAACATCAATCATGCCCGTGGAATACCTTCCTCACTCTGGCGATCTATGATATAAAAGCACCAAGGAATACACATGAACACCAGGTCCCACCTGTGTCATAATAAAACCGTACGGGGTAAGTACGAAGGCATAGCCGACTACTAACACCCACAGTACTAACAAGGTCATAAACTGTATCATGAGATCTGTCTAGACCGCCACATGATCGAAGCTGGCCACACGCCCGCAGTATCAAATGTGCGCGTCTAGCCCTGGAACTTCCCGCAGCTCCGCATAGGCCAACCTCATAGGCCCGCATGAGGTATTCCTCGCATCGAGGGTAGCTACTCCCCGGCATCCGCCTGGACTCGCAGTCCGCATGGCCACATAGACCGCATGACCATAAAGGCCGCACACTAACCTGGAACTCTCGTAGCTCCGCATAGGTCCCCGGGACCCGCATGAGGTATTCTCGAATCATGGTCCTGCATCACCGAGATATACCGCGTCGGAGGCGGCGCAACCTCGGGATCATGTCAAGGTGAGTGGTACAATACCAACATAACGGCTGATCGTTAAACAACTTAAGCGCAATCGAGGGAAACCCCTTTACACAATCATTACAAGATACTAACACACGTAGCATCCTAACATGTTTACTTATCAAATCAACAAGAAAGTATTACAAGACTATCACAAACCAACACAATCAAGTTATTCACACAAGGTACTTTCTACTATATGATTAACAAGATCGGGTTTTTATCCCCAAAGTACTTCATACATTAACTCTTTTAAAAGATCTGTTTCTTTCACAAAAGTCACACAATACCCGTAGTATAAAAAATAGAGTGACTATCTTTTTAAGTAAACCCAAACACTTCCTTTTGTAAAATCAAGTAACCACATTATTTTCCAAACGTTCAAGTTTGCCTAATTTCAAATGCTCAAGTTTCTCATTTTCGAAAGGTTTCGTAGTTCATAGTATTAATCACTTAATGATATAATTCTCTTTTAAAACCATTTGAGAAACATATGCCTTATATGTGAGTAGGTTATTCTTGTTTATAGCAATCTTATAACAGCAGCCATGATTTAGGAAATGTAATATCATTTTGTCTCATCTTAGCTTCTATGCAGATGGAGGTTTCTACTGGTTTTAATAATACTTAATTAGTCAATGCATTTCCCTTTATTAGCGCTGTTGTGGTCTGTTCGATACCTATTCTGATTTCCGAAATCAATAAAACATTATTCCTTTTAAAAACCAAGTACTCATTACTCACGAATGAGGTTTCACACTTTTTTTTTTACAAAATTCAGATTAATTCAATTAAGTCAAGTCTCTTATCTTTTAAGATCAAGTCTCTTAACTTCTTAAATCAATAAATCATTCTTTTTATCTCTCTTAAGTCGTTATACCTAACTTCCCATAAAGCTAGTATAACTCTTAAGCTTTTAAAACCAAGTATTACTCTTCTGTTAAAAATGATTCAGTATTCTTTTGAAATACTTCAAGATTATTCAGGCTTAAGTCAAAAGACATTGCCGTAATTATTATTCAGGCTTAAGTCAAAAGACATTGCCGTAATTATTATTCAGTTAACACACGTACGTCTACCGTACTATATATATTAAAAATATCATGCTCAAGAGTATAGGAAGAATCACATACCTCACGATGATTATCGACTATTAGCAAAACGCTCCACGGCTATAACCCGGCTAGCCTTGTCCACCTTTCAAGTAGAACATGCTACTTGCAGAACTTTCAACCTATAAAGGTTATACAAGTCTATCAACGTCTAGACTACTCGGTAGAATAAATCTAGATACAAGTTCTACGGAAAAAATTGGGCAGCACTTCCCTACCCGTCAAACTTCACAAGTCTACTGTAAATACAGTCCTATGTAAGTACAGTTCACTACCCTTCTTATATACCTTCCTTGTATACAACTTATACTTATTCTTATACTTCAATAGTATGTAAACTCAATTACAATATGGGGACAAGATATTTACCTCGATAAGCCCATAATTATCCAAGTATAAATGTCGATCCTGAGCAACGTTTAGCTCCTACTCTGGGCGCTCCAACCCGCTCCAAACAACCCTTCGAAGTTCTACGCAACTTCTTCTTAATACTTCAACCGGCTATGAATATTTTCCTTAGGGTTTCGGTTTGAGACTAAAAGGACATAAGGTAGTATTTTCGGGCTTTACGTATAGAGATAACTTTGGAATACTACAAGGTATAAGGCTAAGGTATTTTGGGTATAGTAACAATACTTGGAGAGTTTTCTACCAAGAGGGGGGGTACCTCTCAGCCACACCACTAGGAGGGGGGGTGTACCCCTCGGCCTTGGCTTCTAGGAGGGGGGTGTACCCCTCGGCCAAGGCCTCTCAAAGGGGGAGGGGGGGGGGGGGCGAAACCAACAAGAAGGGAGGGAAAATTTCAAGACTTGGAAATTATTGTGGATGAAGAAGTCTTCAAGGGGGGGGGGGGGGTATTTATAGGAAGATCAATGGCCAAGATCAAGCCATGTGGGGGGCAAGTGGAGGGCCATGATTTGCTCAAGTGCCCCCTATCCCTGCTCCACAAAATAAGGCACAAAACAAGGCACCAAACAAGGCACAAAACAAGGAAGAAAATGTGCACCCAAATCGTCCCACTTGAACGCCCACTTGAGGGTGACAAGTGTCGCCCTCTCGTTGGTCCAAAATATTTCGTCTCTCGGAAAAATCCGCAAAAATTAAAAAATGACATAGCCGTATTTTTCCCCTCGCAAGCTTTGTAAAACGTTTCGTCGAAAAACGACTCTAATCGGGGGTTGTGAACAAAATTCGAACCTTGCCTAACTTTAAGGCTAAAACTTCCGTACGTACGTCCTTACGTACATACTATGGAAATACGGGGTATAGCAATGCCACACATGGCCACCACAACATACGCAAACATAACAATGGACCTTCCGTCCGTGACCCCTTCTCACAAAACTCGAAGGTTACAGTCTTCTAAAACACGGGATCCTTAGAGGTTCCTTTATTTCTTACTTGTCTTTCTTACTCGTACTTCTAAACTTATTTAGTAAACGTACAACATCTCAAATATTGTTTCTGTTCCCCAATCCCTGGAGTTACTAACCAAACTTGGCCATATTGTTACTTACATTCCCGTTAAGGCTCTTCTCGGTCCTTACGACCTAGTTCCGGTGGAACGCATCCACGAACTCGTACAACGATTAACTAAACTTGGGCCTGGCATCCTCGGGACCCTACCACATAACGGGACCATTTCTAACTGACATCACCAAATTCCATACTACCGGTTGACCCGAAATGAGTCCATAACCCGACTCATCGTCACACTTAACTTCTCATTCTTAGTCTGAAATAAATCTTTCTCTTATCTCAAGGTACTTCTCACCCTATCCTCCCATTCACTAGAGGTTCGTCACATAAGCCAAAGTATTTCTACTGTACAATCTTCCCTATTGGTCTTACTGTTACACCCCGTATTTACAGGACATGCTTTAAGAACGTACGTAAGAACTCACGAGTGTTAAGATTTGAGACTTGTAAAAATTTATCGGAATTATGGAATTTGTCGGAAAACGTAATATTGTGACGAATGGGAGGGCGACACATGTCACCCCCTTATTGGATGTCTTGGACGAAATTATATTGGCACAAGGGTCATTTGACCCTTGTTAGGAAGACAAGTCTTGCAAGTAGTAAAGCTTGACATAATTGACTTGGTCAATGGGTCCACAAGCTTGATATTTAAGAGAACCTCATCCTAGCCACCCAATTGTGCACATCTTAACCCTCCATGTCCCTATATAATACTACTAGTAGCAAGAGAGAGTCCACACTTAGCCAAATTTTCAAGAGAAATTGAAGAACTAGAGCAATGTGCTCTCGGGTTCATCAACAAGAAGAAAGAAAAAAATTTGTTTGTTGTCCAATAATCTTCCCACTTTAAACCAAGGTTCCTAAGTGTATTGTAAGGGTATCTCAATAGAAAAATCTCGGAAAAAGATAGTTTTCGGTTAGTCATAAGCGAAAACCTAGTTGCTTTCTAGGTTTTGGATTGGAAGTTTGAAGGAAATTTGTTGGTGTTGTTCTAAGGGTCTCAAGTAGCGGATTGAAGTGTCTCGAAGAGTCTCTAAGTTGCTAGGGAGCAAATTCGGATTTGGAGTTGGATTGAGATTCGTTGAGGTATAATCTTGTCTCTTAAAAGTGTTACAAGACTATTTATATTGTTGTTAGCTTTACATGTTGCTAGCATGAAGTGTATGTGTTGAAGTTTATAAGTATTATGGATTGATGGTAGCTTAAATCCGAAATGTTATATTAGCCACTTGAAGTTGGATTACTAATTGGTCATTTATTAGAAATCGTCGCATGTTACTTACTTGAAGATTATAGTAGTTATAATCGATTGCGACTTGATATCATGTTATGCTAACAATTTGGATTGAAATGGAAATTGGATAAGAATTGGTGTTATGGTACTCAAATGTGGCCGAATTGGACATATAGTTTGTATTAGTTTGATATCTATTGTGGGGCGGAATTTTACACGTCTAGTAGGCGTGTAATCCCCTATTGTTAATTTCATTGATTGGGCCTTAAATGTGGCGTGTTTGGTTATTGCATTCGGCCTTGAAAAAGGTGGCAAAGTAAGTAAAAACAAAGGAGGTGCTGTCCGATTTTCCGTAGAATTTAGTGACTTAGCACTTGGAATATTCTACGTTTGAAGTAAGAGGTTAATGGACGTATTGTGACCATTATAGGTTGAAGTACTTTGGAGCATTTTGCTACTTGTCGATAATCGTCGCGAGGTATGTGAACCTTTTCCTTCCTTTGGCATGATTCTATGTATGGAATATACCGGTGGTATCATTTCATGTTTCCTTCTACTCTTAGAAGTTAAGAGGTAGTTGTGTGATTTACTCTATGTAGAACTTTTCCTATCTTTTGAGCATGACTAGTTGCACGTATGTAGTACGGTAGACGTACCACACCTTGATGTCCTTTACTAGTTTTATAAATAGCCAAGTCGGGTGAGTTAGGAGATTAACTCACTTCTTTGAAAGTATTAAGGATGTCTAATGTTTTATTAAAGTTAAGGGACTTGAAGAGTTTTAAAGTATGTGATACTTGTTCCGTTTTAAATGTATAAGTCCCTTGGATAGGAAATTATATTTTGGCTAAGGTATAAAGTGAATATAACGACTTTATGGGAAGTTGGTTATATTTGCTTTATGGAAAGATAAATGACTTGATTTCTTAAGGTTAAGAGACTTTATTTTTCAGGTTAGGAGACTTGATTCTTAAAGGAAGAAATGAATTGATTTACTTGATTTACAAGTATAGAATACTCGATTTGGAAAGACTTGATTTCTAAAGTTAAGAAACTTGTTTTCTTGAAAGTTAAGAGACTAATTGTATTTTTAAAGGTTAAGAGAATTGATTTGAAAGTATTTAATACTTGGTTTTAAAAAGTATAAGTCTCTTGGTTATAAAAGGAATGAGTTTGTCTAAAACCATAAAGGGTTATAACGGCTTTATGGGAAGTTGGTTATAACGGCTTTATGGAAGGTTAAGAGAATGGTTTTCTCTAATAAGGTGTTATACCCCGTAGTTTCAAGGTATGTATGCGAGGACGTACGTACGAGAATACGACATTGGAATTGGAATGGAAGAAAGAGGTGATTTTTCCACGGAAAAGTTTCCGGTTTTTGTGAAGGAAAAAGATTCGTTAATGGGAATTGGATTCCCAGATTTGGTATTCGGACTTCTTGGAATTTTAGAGAATTATGGAATTTTATTTTCGGAAATGGTCACGTGGGGCCCACGGGAGAAAATTTACGGTTTTGTGGGGCCCACTTTGTTTTCGAGATTTTGGCCATTGTGGATATTTTCGGAAGATGAAATATTTTGGACGAGTAGGAGGGCGACACGTGTCACCCCCCCCTAGTTGGCTTGGACGAATTCCACTTTGTACACAACACCCGTTTAGAGTCGTTTTTCGACGAAACGTTTTACACAACTCGCGTAGGATAAATTCCGGCTATGTCGTTTCTAATTTTTGCGGATTTTTCCGAGAGACGCAACACGTTGGACCAACGAGAGGGCGACACTTGTCACCCTCTCATTGATGGATGTCACACGGCAATAGGGCCGATTTGGGATGACTTGTTTTGTCTTGGAGTTGGTAGGATATTTTGTGTGCAAGTTGGCCAAGGACACTTGCCCAAATCCTCACCCTACACTTGCCTTGCACTTGGCATAATCTTGGCCATTGGTTGGCCATGTCTTGACCTATAAATACCCCCCTTGTTGAAGAGTTATTTCATCCTAAATTGAGCAATCTATCTAAGTCTCAAATCCCTCCCTCTCCCTCTTGTTGTTTCGTCCAAACACACCCCTCCCCTTTTGAGAAGCCCTAGCCAGCAACCCCTCTAAAGCTAGCCTAGCCGAAACACTACCCCCCCTCCCTTGGTAGAAAAGTTGCCTTCTAGTATCGTTATAATGCCCGAATTACCCTAGCCCAAATCCCTTAGTCCTTAGTAGAAGTTGTGAAGAACTTCTAAGGTTTATTGGAGCTACCGGAGCGCACAACTTAGGAGCTAAACCTTGCTCAGGCGCGACTTTTATCTAGGATATTATTGGGCTTACCGAGGTAAATAACCTTATCCTCCTTTTGTAATTAGAATATATATACTGTAGAAGTATAGGAATAAGTATTAAATACTTAGAAGGATATTGCAGAATAGAATTGAACTGTTATCACAGTAGAAGGGTTTAAAAGATGATTAATAGAACTGTACTTACATAGGACTGTTTTCACAGTAGACTTGAGTAGCTCACCGGGTAGGGAAGTGCTGCCCAAATGACCATAGAATAACGAACCCTCTGCTTAGAACTTTTATGCGATCTGATCAGGACGTTGATAGACGTATTTGACTGTTATAGGTCGATACTCTGCGCGCGACATATTCAACTTGGCAGGAGGTTTTCGCCGAGAAGGTATGTGATTCTTCCTAAAGCATGATATTTTACAATATATATAGTACGGTAGACGTACGTGTTAATCGAATAATACTTACGGAATGCCTCACGGCTTAAGCCTCGAATAATACTTGAATGCCTCGCTTAAGCCTGAATAATAAAGAACTGAAAACATTTCAAAAGAATACTGAATCATTTTTTTACAGAAGAGTAACACTTGGTTTTAAAAGCTGAAGAGTTATACTAGCTTTATGGGAGGTTAGGTATAACGGCTTAAGAGTGATAAAAAGAACGATTTATTGATTTAAGGAAATAAGAGACTTGACTTATTATACTAATATGAATTTTGTTAAAAAGTGTGAAACCTCATTAGTGAGTAATTAGTATTTTTGGTTTTCAAAAGGAATGATGTTTTACCAATCAGAATAAATGTCGAACAAACCACAGCAACGCTAATAAAGGGAATTATTTTGACTAAAAAGGTATTATTAAAACTAGTAGAAACTTCCACCTGCATAGGAGCTAAGATGAGACAAAAGGATATTACATTTACTAGATCATGGTCATTGTAATAAGATTGTTACGAATAATAATAACCTACTCACACTTAGGGTATATGTTTCTCAAATTGTTTTAAAGGATTAAAACTATGAACTACAAACCCTTTCGAAAATGAGAAACTTGAGTAATTGAAATTAGGCAAACTTGAACGTTAGGAAAAGAATGTTGTACTTGATTTTACAAGGAGAAGTGTTTTAATGAACTTCAAAAGATAATTACTCTATTTTTATACTACGGGTATTGTGTGACTTTTGTAAAAGAAACGGATCTTTTAAAAAGAGTAATACATGAAGTACTTTGGGGCTAACAACGAACTTGTTAACATAATATAGAAAGTACCTTGTGTGAATAACTTGATTGTATTGATTTGTGATAGTCTTGTAATATTTTCTTGTTGACTTGATAAGTAAACATGTTAGGATGCTACGTGAGTTAGTATCTTGTGATATTTGTGTAAAGGGATTTTTCCTTGTTGTGCTTATGTTGTTTAGCAATAAGCGGTTATGTTGATATTATATCATTCATAACTCCGGGGGTTAAGCGCCTCCGACGCGGGGTAGACTTCGGGCGGTCGATGGACCTATGATTCGAGAATACCTTATGCGGGTCAGATGGCCTATGCGGGCTGCGGGAGTTCCAGTTAGTATGCGGCCCTTGTGGTCATGCGGTTCTTGTAGCCATGCGGACGACGTGTCTAGGGCGGCTGGGAGTAGCTACCCTCGATGCGGGGTTATACCTCATGCGGGCCTATCTGTTTGGCCTATGCGGAGTGCGGAAAGTTCCAGGACTAGATCGCACATTAGATCTGCGCGAGTGGCGGCTTTGATCATGTGACTGCAGACAGATCTCATATCTGATTTATGACCTTGTTGGTGCTGGGTTTTAGTAGTCGGCTATGCCTTCGCATTTACCGTGCGGTTCTATTGTGATGACTTTGAGGCATGAGTCACGACTTGGCATGATCGCTTATTTATTGTGAATCGTAGTGTTGGCTTATCATACATCTCTGCCTTATATAGACTACTATGATTTCATTTCTGATATTTTGATTTCATATACTTGGTACTGTTATCGACCTCCTTGGGGCTGCGTTCATGCCGCAGTAAAGGTACTCCGTTGATCCGTTCTTAGGATCACCGCTTGGCGTTGGAAAGCTCCGTTTCTCGGAGCTTAGCATTTTGGTACGGTCCCCGTCGTTGTAGATATTTGTATTCAGGGTATGGCGGGGCCTGTCCGCCATTGTTGTTTTAAACTCTTAGAGGTGCAGACACTGTTGTAAGGTTGGGATGTAGCTGCTCGTTTTGGGTTATTTATATACATTATGCCGAAGGCAACCTTTTCCTAAACCGTGTCTTACTTATCTTGTTTCATATCTTGGTTGTTTATATTCCTGGTTTTTCTCGATGTATGACTACTTGGGTGCGGGAAAGGCACGATCCACGAACCGGGCAGGCCGTGACAAAAGTGGTATCGAGCGATTAATCCTCGGAAAGTGTCTGACCTTATCTAGTAGAGTCTTGATTATCGGTGTGTTGTGCACCACACAAATAATCATGAGGATATAGTATATTTAGGATTGGTTTCCATTCTTCTCACTCGAGATCGTGCTTTAGAGTTGTGTTATAAGTTGGACCTCTAACGTATTCCTTTCCTTTACGGTGATGCCTCGCGCCAGTAACCTCGGGCCAGGAAGCGGCGTGAAGGCGGCGAGTAAATCTGAGAGATTTAGAAGGGCACAGCCCAATCATCACTGGGGTGATGCTCATGCGAGGAGTTACGAGGCGTCGCCAGCGTGATAGAGTTTGTACGCAGCGGCGATTCCTCTGCGGTCATGACATCTGGACTTTCAGTTCCACGGCTTGGAGCAGAAAATATGGATTGGAAGGAGACGGCCCTGTTACTAGCAAAGGACTTAGCGACGCAGAGTATTTTATGTACCGGTATTCCAAGGATATTGATGCTTATCTAAAGAAGGGTTGTGAGGGAGTAGCTCTTGATCGAGGACGAGCGGGCTTGCGTTCAGATTATGTGCGTGGTGAGAGAGGTAGAGATCGGCGAGTGACCGAGAGCGGCGAAGAGGGCCGATTGGCGTGATCATTTGGTAACTCTCGGCGAATCGCCTCGGCCAGAATTAGACATGCGCCTCCGCCCGTTCAGAGTGTCCCTCCACAGGTTGATTTTTCCTCGGTGTTCCGCAGTGTGGCGGTGTCATCGGGAAGTGCGTCTTTTTATCGGTGCTTGTTTTTATTGCGGCCGTCGAGGGCCATATGGCAAGGAATGTTCTATGAGGAAGGATACAAGTACGAGGACTCGGCTACTAGACCGATTGTGGATCACGGTGGTTCGGAGAGGAGGGTGTTAGCTGAGGAGGTCACCCCACCGGTGTGGCCGGTGTGGTCGATGTCATCGTGGGGAGTGTCGTTCCTCCGCGTCAGCTTGTTATGTTTGCGGCCAGCAGGGCCATTTTGCGAGGAATTGTCCGACCAAGGGTGGTGCGGATGTAGAGACTCGGCCTTCAGGATCAGTGGATAGTTCATCACCTTCCCGGTATCGCCCGTAGGCGGGTTTGATTAGGGCGACCTAAGGAAGTGCGGCGTAGATCTGGTATATCCTAAACCCTTTAGAGATTTATATGTGTAGCGAATATCTTAAGTATTATTTTCAGATAGCATTGTGTTAACTGTGATTGGGAATCATGATTAGTTAATCAGGGAGCTAGTGTTTGCACGTTGCCGGGTTGGGTTGAGGCCATGTGGCGGGTCGACCCGTGGCCTGTTTGGTGGTGGGGTCAGTTTTTGGTGGTCCGCCGGTGGTAGGTCACTAGGATGTTAGGCCCAAGTTTAGTTAACCAACGACGAGTTCGTGGATACATTCGACCGATGGTCGGGCCGGCGAGGTCGGCCGCCTTGTCTTCTAGCAAAGGCAGTGTACTCGGTAGGGGTGATTATGCGAGAAAGGTTGTAAGGCTGCAGGTGCCTACCTTCACCTTATGTCGCAGTGGAGCCAGTGCAGCTGTTCTTTGTTTTGGAAGTTTTACCAGGCAGGGTTAAGAACTCAGGTAAGTCTCAGAATCGCATTCGCCCTCGGGCAGTGTTTGGATTTCAGGAATAGTTGTGGGGATTGTTGTCTCCTGTAGAGGGAATGTTTAAGCTACCATTTTCAGTATTCGGATGTCGCCTTAGGAAGCCTTGTAGGGGCGGAAGTATAAGTTGCCGATCGATTGATTCGATGTTGGCAAGTTGAGATAGTTGGTTCAGGGTTGTTCCAGACTGTGGATAGGGTGTGACGAGTTTTGGAAAACAGAGGAAACTTAGCCGTGTTACTTTGGGCCTTTTTGAGTTCATGTGAAGATTAGGCCAGGTTGCCTATATGTTAGCATTGTCGTCCGACTTAGGAGGCAAGACGTCGATCTTTCGTATTGTTGCGTTGGAAAGTATCGAAATCCACCCGAGTGTTCCCGATTAATGATGACCACGTTAGAGATAGTAACCCGAGTTTGGAAACTAGCGAATGAAGGGTGGTAAGAGTTCGAGCGTACAAGAAGTGTACGACATCCTCAGGGATCGCAACCAGCCCGGTACCATTTGTTGGGTCGTCGGAGCAGGGCTCGCGACAAAGTGACAAAAGTGGTATCACGACGAGTAAGGAAGAAACGAGCATGTATTACGAGCATAGGTGTGATCATTCGTTTGTAAAGTAGAGGCGAAGGAGCATCTTTTAGATCTCGGTAGGAATATTTTGTGATAGAGGTGATTCCTCGTGGACTTGGAGATAAGTATGCGCTTGTTGTGTTGTGACCGGTGTGGCATGGTTGTTTCCGTAAGTATAGCGATAAGGACTATCTTGGCGCTGCTTGTTTTGATATTTAGAAGGAACATTCGGACGAATGTTTCTAAGGAGGAGAATGTTATACCCGTAGTTTCAAGGTATGTATGCGAGGACGTGCGTGCGAGAATACGACATCGGAATGGAATGGAAGAAAGAGGTGATTTTTCCACGGAAAAGTTTCGGTTTTGTGAAGGAAAAAGATTCGTTAATGGGAATTGGATTCCCAGATTTGGTATTTGGACTTCTTGGAATTTTAGAGAATTATGGAATTTTATTTTCGGAAATGGTCACGTGGGGCCCACGGGAGAAAATTTACGGTTTTGTGGGGACCAATTTGTTTTGAGATTTTGGCCATTGTGGATATTTTGGAAGATGAAATATTTTGGGCGAGTAGGAGGCGACACGTGTCACCCCTAGTTGGCTTGGACGAATTCCACTTTGTACACAACACCCGTTTAGAGTCGTTTTTAGCCGAAACGGTTTACAAAACTCGCGTAGGCTAAATTCCGCTATGTCGTTTCTAATTTTTGCGGATTTTTCGAGAGGCGCAACACGTTGGACCAACGAGAGGCGACACTTGTCACCTCTCATTGATGGATGTCACACGTGATAGGGCCGATTTGGGATGACTTGTTTTGTCTTGGAGTTGGTAGGATATTTTGTGTGCAAGTTGGCCAAGGACACTTGCCCAAATCCTCACCCTACACTTGCCTTGCACTTGGCATAATCTTGGCCATTGGTTGGCCATGTCTTGACCTATAAATACCCCCCTTGTTGAAGAGTTATTTCATCCTAAATTGAGCAATCTATCTAAGTCTCAAATCCCTCCCTCTCCCTCTTGTTGTTTCGTCCAAACACACCCCTCCCCTTTTGAGAAGCCCTAGCCGAGAGCAACCCCCCCCCCCCTCTAAAGCTAGCCTAGCCGAAACACTACCCCCCCTCCCTTGGTAGAAAAGTTGCCTTAGTATCGTTATAATGCCCGAATTACCTAGCCCAAATCCCTTAGTCCTTAGTAGAAGTTGTGAAGAACTTCTAAGGTTTATTAGACTCTGAGCGCACAACTTAGGAGCTAAACCTTGCTCAGCGACTTTTATCTAGGATATTATTGGGCTTACCGAGGTAAATAACCTTATCCTCCTTTTGTAATTAGAATATATATCGTAGAAGTATAGGAATAAGTATTAAATACTTAGAAGGATATTGCAGAATAGAATTGGTTATCACAGTAGAAGGGTTTAAAAGATGATTAATAGAATCAGATTTACATAGATCGTTTTCACGATGAACTTGAGTAGCTCAGGGTAGGAAGTCTGCCCAAATGACCAGAGAATAACGAACCCTCGCTTAGAACTTTGTACGATCTGATCCGGACGTTGATAGACGTATTGGTATTATAGTCGATACTCTGCGCGCGACATATTCAACTTGGCGGGAGGTTTCGCGAGAAGGTATGTGATTCTTCCTAAAGCATGATATTTTACAATATATATAGTGCGGTGAGCGTCATGTGTTAATCGAATAATACTTACGGCAATGCCTCGGCTTAAGCTCGAATAATACTTGCGGCGATGCCTCACGCTTAAGCTTTGAATAATAAAGAATCGAAAACATTTCAAAAGAATCTTGAATCATTTTTTACGTAAGAGTAACACTTGGTTTTAAAAGCTGAAGAGTTATACTATCTTTATGGGAGGTTAGGTATAACGGCTTAAGAGTGATAAAAAGAACGATTTATTGATTTAAGGAAATAAGAGACTTGACTTATTATACTAATATGAATTTTGTTAAAAAGTGTGAAACCTCATTAGTGAGTAATTAGTATTTTTGGTTTTCAAAAGGAATGATGTTTTACCAATCGAATAAATGTCGAACAAACCACAATAAACGCTAATAAAGGAATTATTTTGACTAAAAGGTATTATTAAAACTAGTAGAAACTTCCACTGCATAGGAGCTAAGATGAGACAAAAGGATATTACATTTACTAGATCACGGTCTTTGTAATAAGATTGTTACGAATAATAATAACCTACTCACACTTAGGGTATATGTTTCTCAAATTGTTTTAAAGGATTAAAACTATGAACTACAAACCCTTTCGAAAATGAGAAACTTGAGTAATTGAAATTAGGCAAACTTGAACGTTAGGAAAAGAATGTTGTACTTGATTTTACAAGGAGAAGTGTTTTAATGAACTTCAAAAGATAATTACTCTATTTTTATACTACGGTATTGTGTGACTTTTGTAAAAGAAGCGGATCTTTTAAAAGAGTAATACATGAAGTACTTTGGGGCTAACAACGAACTTGTTAACATAATATAGAAAGTACCTTGTGTGAATAACTTGATTGTATTGATTTGTGATAGTCTTGTAATATTTTCTTGTTGACTTGATAAGTAAACATGTTAGGATGCTACGTGAGTTAGTATCTTGTGATATTTGTGTAAAGGATTTTTCCTTGTTGTGCTTATGTTGTTTAGCAATAAGCGGTTATGTTGATATTATATCATTCATAACTCAGGGGTTAAGTTGCCCTCCGACGCGGGGTAGACTCAGCGGGTCGATGGACCTATGATTCGAGAATACCTTATGCGGTGCAGATGGCCTATGCGGAGCTGCGGGAGTTCCAGTTAGTACGGCCCCTTGTGGTCATGCGGTTCTTGTAGCCATGCGGACGACGTGTCTAGGACGCCGCCGGGAGTAGCTACCCTCGATGCGGGGTTATACCTCATGCGGGCCTATCTGCTTGGCCTATGCGAGTGCGGGAAGTTCCAGGACTAGATGCGCACATTAGATCTTTGCGCGAGTGGCGGCTTTGATCATGTGACGATGCAGACAGATCTCATAATACGCTTTATGACCTTGTTGATACTGTGGGTTTTAGTAGTCGGCTATGCCTTCGCATTTACCGTGCGGTTCTATTGTGATGACTTTGAGGGCATGAGTCCCTGACTTGGCATGACTGCTTATTTATTGTGAACTATAGTGTTGGCTTATCATACCTGTCTCCTGCCTTATATAGACTACTATGATTTCATTCTGATATTTTGATTTCATATACTTGGTACTGTTGTCTTGACCTCCTTGGGCTGCGTTCATGCCGCGGTAAAGGTACTCCTCGTTGATCCTCGTTCTTAGGATCACCGCTTGGCGTTGGGAAAGCTCCGTTTCTCGGAAGCTTAGCATTTTGGTACGGTCCCTGTCGTTGTAGATATTTGTATTCAGGGTATGGCGGGGCCTGTCCGCCATTGTTGTTTTAAACTCTTAGAGGTGCATGAGACTGTTGTAAGGTTGGGATGTAACTGTTCGTTTTGGGTTATTTATATACATTATGCCGAAAGGCAACCTTTTTCCCAGAAACTGTGTCTTACTTATACTGTTTCATATCTTGGTTGTTTTATATTCCGCTGGTTTTTCTCTGATGTATGACTACTTGGGTGCCCGGGAAAGGCACCAGTCACGGGCCCCGGAACGGGCCGTGACATAAGGTAAGCAAAGAAATAACTTGATTTAAGGAAGGGCAATTTGATTTAAAGGTATCACTTGCTTAAAGTTTTTAAGAATGAAGTCACTTGATTTAGAAGCCGGTAAATGTATTTCTAAAAAGGTATCGTGACTTGTTTTGAAGGTAGATATGACTTGATACTACGGTCGTTAGTATCTTGGAAGTTTTATTTGAAAAAGAGTCTTTCTAAAGGAGTAGAGGTGCGTAGTACTTGGGGTTAAATTCCCGGATTTTTATGTGAGAAACGGAAGTGCCATGAGTTTATAAAAATGGAAGTCTAAAGGTTTAATGAACTTGCCGGTGTTTGCTTGTGATAGCTTTAAGTGCAAGTATTATATGTTACGTTGTCGTGACTCTCAGTTGGAGGGATTTGTCTTGTTATAAGTTTACTTGGACGCATCGGTGATGTGGGATTCCACGGGTATGCTTCCATTATGATTGATCCTTGGACATGCTTATACGATGTGGGATTAGGGGCATGTGACCAGACGCGGGTTAGATGCGAACATTTTATCGACATCTGCGGCGATGTGGATTCCACGGGTATGCTTCCATTGTGATTGATCTTGGCCATGCTTATACGATGAGGATCTGGGGCATGCGGCCGAGACGCGGGTTAGATGCGCGTGTTTTATTACTCCATGGCAATGCTTATACGATGTGGGATTCAGTGGAATGCGACCATGTTATATTATTACTCCATGGGCTAGCTCCCCATGAAGACCTGCACCTACGATGAGGGATGCCGAGGGCACGTTATGGCCATGCTTATACGATGTGGGATTCCGGGGCATGCGGCCGCGTTATATATGTCACAACCCGAACCCGGGCCCGTGACTGGTGCCTTACCCCGGGCACCCTAGTGATACAACATCAGAGAAAATCAGCGGAAATAAAAACATGAACATGAATTTAGAGACAAAATAAATAAACAGACCAGCAAGCATTTGCCTTCATCATATATATACATAAATACCCGAACAGTTATCTTTTTTACAAACCCTGCCCACACAGTGCTACAGACCTCTAAGAATTTATACAACAACTATGACGGGGAGGCCGCCATACCCACGAATGTACAAGAACCTCTGGACTCGGGGTAACATACCAACAGATAAGCCTCGAAGGAACGGAGCTTCCCAAGGCTGAAATGAGATCCTAAACGCGGATCGACGGTGATGTACTCTACTGCGGCATGAACGGCCCCAGAAGGAGGTCAAGACAACAGTACCAAGTATGTGGCGTAAAATCAGAACGAAATCATAATAGTCTATAAGCGAGAGCAGTATGATAACCAAACTACAGTACACACACATAACAGTTATATCAATTCAGGGTCTCACGCCCACAACATCAATCCTGCCCGTGGAGTACCTTCCTCACTGTCGGCAGTCTTATGATATGATAACAACAAGATAGCAATCCAAATGGGAGCATACCCGTGCGCTACGCATCGTGTCAGTATGTCCAAAGGGAACAAATAAGACAACATTCCAAATGGAAGCATACGATGCGCTACGATCGTGTCGATGGAGTCCAGAGGAAACAATAAGATAGCATTCCAAATGGAAGCATACCGTGCGCCACGATCGTGTCGGTATGTCCAAGGAAACAATAAGACAAAGATTCCAAATGGAAGCATACCGTGCGCTACGCATCGTGTCGATATGTCCAAGGAAACAATAAGTAACAAGGCGTGTCAAAGTGGAAGCATGCGTGCGCCACGCGTCGTGTGTCGATATGTCCTAAGTGATTTAAATACAGTAACACTATCAACGAGAACGTGCGTGGAATTTATCCGTCACGCCGGCCACGCCCAAGTAAGTTCTCAACAAGTCAACCGATCCTCCATCGAGACGCGGTAGTATAGAAACACAATTCTTGCACAACAAAGGCTATCACAACAAGCATAGGCAAGTTTCACAACAACAAGCATAGGCAAGTTTCACCACAACTCAAAGTACTTTCATTTTTATGCCAAGGTCCGGGTTTTAACCCTAAAGTACTCTGCGTTAAATTCCTTTTAAGAGATTCATTCTTTGTATAAAAGTCACCCGATACCCGTAGTATAAAATAGAGTGACTTACATCCTTTAAGTAAACCAAAACAACTTCCATACTTTCTTTTTTTTTTAAAGTCAAGTTACCACGTTAAAACCAATGATAAAACCTTTCTTTTGTT
This sequence comes from Przewalskia tangutica, assembly GCA_029844215.1. NCBI lineage: Eukaryota > Viridiplantae > Streptophyta > Magnoliopsida > Solanales > Solanaceae > Przewalskia > Przewalskia tangutica. Next base: position 78,100,211 of record CM056727.1, read on the forward strand.
TTCATAAGGTCATTATAACCAACTTCCCATAAAGCTGTTATAACACCTTATGCTTTAAACCATTTTAAGACAACACAATGCCTTTCTTTTCCCTAAGGTTCCAGTTTGCCTAATTTTAATTACGCAAGTCTCTTTTTGAAAAGTTTCATAGTTCAATGTCTTAATCTCTTTTAAAACAATTGAGTAACATATGCCATAGGCGAGTAGGTTATTCTTGTTCATAATCAATATTATTAAGCAGCCATGATCTAGAAAATGTAATATCATTTTGTCTCATCTTAGCTTCATGCAGATGGAGGTTTCTCGGTTTTAATAATACTTAATTATTCAATACATTTCCCTTTATTAACGCCGCGCAGTGGTTTGTCGATACACATTCTGATTTCCGAAATCAGTAAAACATTATTCCTTCCAAAAACCAAGTACTCATTACTCACGAATGAGGTTTCACACAAACAGCCATATTAAGTCAAGTCTCTTAACTTCTAAACCCTTAAACCATTCTTTTTATCTCTCTTAAGCGTTACACCTAACTTTTCATAAAGCTGGTATAACTTTTATGTTTTCAAACCAAGTATACACTTCTTCCAAAAAGGTTTCTTAATCTCTTAGAATACTTCAAGGTTCTTTTACATCAAGTCGGTTATAAGTCAAATCAGTTATCTTTTAAAAATCACAAAGCATTTCTCATTTACATAGAGTTGTTATAACACTTTATGTTTAAAGGCAATCAAATACATTTAACACGTACGCGTCACCGTACTACATAGTTATACACATATCATGCTAGAACAGATAGGAAGAGGTTCACATACCTCGCGACGAGTATCGACTAATAGCAAAACGCTCCAAGTACCCCAAACCGTCTGCTACACTCTCAGTCAAGCAGATCACTCCACACGTAGTACTACAACCTATAGAGGCCACAAAGCGCCTATTAATATCTTTTAGATCCCGACGTAGAATATTCTACAGAAAATTCGGCAAAGACTCTCCCCGCAACAGCGTAAATCTCTCTCTATCGAGGCGGCTACCAAGCCAACCGAGGGTTAACACGTCTAACGGGCGTGTACAAATTCTATTACACGGTAATTCTACACAAGTCTCATGTCAGATACACCCTATGTAATTACTGATTGATTCTCTTCTTTAAATTCAGCTTAAGTCGCAAGACATTCTGTAAGTATTATTCGAGCTTAAGTCAAAAGACATTGCCGCAATTATAATGTTCAGTTCTATATATAGTATACTTCAACTATATATTCCTACAACATGTAATTTCCAATTACAATAGAAGGTCAAGAGTGTTTACCTCGATAAGCCCAAAATTATCCGAGTTTAAATGTCGATCTGAGCAAGGTTTAGCTCTACTCAGTGCGCTCAGGCCAGCTCCAACCAACCCTTAGAAGTTCTAACCAACTTCTACTTATAACTTCAACTACGGGTGAAGATTTACTTAGGGTTTCGTTTTTGTGGTGAGGAAGTATAATAGTATTTTCCGGGCTTTTGTACAAGTGTAACTTTGGGAAAACTACAAGGGATTTGGGCACAGGTATTTGGACATAACAACAATACTAGGAGAGTATTTCTATACCACAACAAGGGGTATTTATACGAGACAACTAGGCTAGGGGGGGGTATGTACCCCACGGCCAAGCCTCTACAAGGGGGAGGGGGTGGGTTTCGGCCAAGGGGCCTTCAAGAGGGGGAGGGGTGTGTGGTGGACGAGATCACAAGAGGGAGAGGGAGGGTTTGAGACTTAGAAAGATTGCTCAATTTTTGGATGAAGAAAGTTCATCACTTAGAGGGGTATTTATAGGTCAAGTGAAGGCCAACCAATGGCCAAGATGAAGACAAGTGCATAGCAAGTGTAAGGCCAAGATTTAGCCATGTGCTACCTTATCCATCTACACAAAAATATCCTACCTAACCCTTGACCAAAATTTCACACCAAAAACGTGCAAGACTTAGCCAATTGCCGTCCAACCTCTTCCAATGTGAGGGTGACACATGTCACCCTCCCGTTGGTCCAAAATATTTCGTCTCTCGGAAAAATCCGTAAAAATTATTAATGACATAGCCGGAATATTCCCTTCGAAAGCTGTGGAAACGTTTCGTCGAAAAACGACTCCTTTCGGGTGTTGTGTACAATTTCGAAACTAGCCAACTTTAAGGCTCAAATTGTATACGTACGCCCTCACGTACATACTCTGGAAATACGGGGTATAACATTCTCCCCTCCTTAGAAACATTCGTCCCGAATGTTCCTTCTCGGAACAGATAACGAAGTTCTTCTAACAAGTTGCCAACGCCACACCTGGCCACGAAATATCACACGTTCTCTTCCTTCCTTACTCGTCGTGCCCTTCGGACACTTGAACTCTTCTAGTATCGTACCACACACTTGATCATCGCTTCAGTTCCCAATACTTTGGAGTCACAACCTCCAAACTTGGTCATCTTACTAGCTTCACTCTGTCTTCACGATCCGCTTCTGGTCGAACATATCCACGAACTCATACGATGGTTATCTAATCATGGGCCTAGCGCCTCGTGACCTACCACTGGCGGGACCACCCGAGTGACCCCACTTTGAAACCGGCCGCGGGTTGGCCCTCAACATGGCCCCAACCCGACCCACTTACGCATCACGCTCTTGTTCCCCGATCCGGAACAATCTTACCTATACAGGTCATGAAAGCTACCACTTCCATTACACACTACCCAGGGATTTTATCACACAAAACGTTCTAGGCATAAAAATGCACTCCGACAAGGATCACTTGCAAAATCTGGTACTCAAGACGGCCTTACATCTAAGGTCTCAACTATAATATTCTAAGGTTCATCATTTTCTCACCCTCAAGCTTACCCTTCTCACAACCAGGTTCTACATCACGTTTTAGCATAACGCTATCCGAACATAACACTAAACACATCATCACATCATCAATACATACAAAACTCTAGAGGGTTAAGGATATACCTGAAAATAGGCGATTCAGAGGACCGCTAAAACTGGGAACTTCCACCGCGACCTCTACCGTGGCCCGCCGGTGTATGAACATCCTGCGACTATGGGAGGTGAAGAACCATGGCCCGATCCCGTGATGCGTGCTATCCTACCAGCGCTACCCACACAGTCGGACAATTTCTCCCAAAATGGCCTGCTGCCGCATGTAAAACAAACTCCCGGACTAGCACGACACTCCCACCGTGGAGTCTACCACGGTATCCTACAACGAGGTAGGGGTGGCTTCAGCTGGCTAACACCTCTGCTCTCTCGAAAATCTGAACCCTTGGAGCCCTGACCTGCTCCTGAATACTCTGGGTGCTCTGAAGATTGTGGAGGACCACTCTGTACTGGCGGAGGCGCATAACTAGTCTGCTGTTGAGGCGGTCCGCCTCGAAAGTCACCAAAGGACCCTGCTGTTCTGGCCCTCTTCTGCTGACCTTGGTTATTCCGTCGATTTCTCCGCTCCTCACCTCCAAGTGCATAAGCCTGCATGCGGGCAATGTCCATGCCCGGCTGAAGAGCTACACCCGAACAACTCTCTGCTAGGTAATCATCGAGCCCTGTAACATATCGGTGCACTCGATCCTCCATACTAGCTACTAATGCGGGGACGTACCGGGCCAATGAGTCGAACTCCACATTGTACTCCCGAACCGTACGCCCGTTCTGCCGCAACCCCAAAAATCTGTCGGCCCGAGCCCTCCTCATCTGTGGAGGCAAGAAATGTGCAAGAAAGGCCTCTGAGAACTCGTCCCATAAAGCTGGAAGTGCATGCTCTCCCCGGGACAGCTCCCACGAATCAAACCAGTCGACTGCGGTATCACGCAGCCGATGCGAACCTAGGACCACCGACTCGGTCTCCGATGCCTTGATCACTCTCATGATCCGCTGCAACTGCCGGATGAACTCCTGCGGATCATCCTCAGGCCTCGACCCATAAAACTCTGGCGGGTTACACCTCAGAAAATCCCGTAATCTCAAACTGTCTGCTCGGGGGTGAACTACGGGTGCTACTGGGACTGGAACTGCTGCGTCCAGCTTATCCTCAAGTTCGCCTGACCACGGCCATGGCGGGCCATCTCCTTGTAACCCATCTCACCTGGCTGTGGGATGGAGGCTCAAGTATTGTGGTCTCTGTAGAGGCTGCGCCGCTCTACTCGTATCTTCCTCTCGCTTTGCCTTACGGGCCGGGTTGCCTTGCGGAGGCATAGCGGTAAAGGAAAGGAATACGTCGAGAGGTTCAACTCATCACACGACTCTAAGGCACGATCTCGGAATGAGAAGAATGGAAACCAATCCTAAATGTCCTATAGCCTCACGATTATAGATGTGGTGCACAACACACCGATAATCAAGACTACACTAGACACGGTGCGTAGACACTTTCCGAGGACTAATCGCTCGATACCACTTTTGTCACAACCGAACCGGGCGTGATCGTGCCTTACCGGGCACCCTAGTGATACAACATCGAGAGAAAATCGGCGGAAATAAAAACATGAACATGAATTTAGAGACAAAATAAATAAGCAGCCAACAAGCGATTTGCCTTCATCATATATATACATAAATACCGAACAATTATCCTTTTACAAACCACCTTGCACAATTACTCTGCACCTCTAAGAATTTATACAACAACTATGACGGGACGGGGCCGCCATACCACAGATGTACAAGAACCTGCTGACTCGGGGTAACATACAGCAGATAAGCCTCAGAAACGGAGCTTCCCAAGAGCTGAAATGAGATCCTAGCGCGGATCGGCGGTAGATGTACTCTACTGCGGCATGAACGCAGCCCCGAAGGAGGTCGATAACAGTACCAAGTATGTGAAAGCGTAAAATCAGAATGAAATCATAATAGTCTATAAAAGCGCGAGGAAGCGGTATGATAACAAACTACGATACATACATATGATTATATCAATTCGGTCTCACGCCCAACAACATCAATCACGCGGTGGAGTACCTTCCTCAGCTGCGGCGATCTTATGATATGATAACAACAAGATAGCAATCCAAATGGGAGCATACGTGCGCTACGCGTCGTGTCGGTATGTCCAAAGGAACAAATAAGACAACATTCCAAATGGAAGCATACGTGCGCTACGCATCGTGTCGATGAGTCCAGAGGAAACAATAAGACAAAGATTCAAATGGAAGCATACCCGTGCGCTACGATCGTGTCGGTATGTCCAAGGAAACAATAAGACGGCATTCCAAATGGAAGCATACCCGCCGCCACGTCGTGTCGATATGTCCAAAGGGAAACAATAAGTAACAAGGCGGTAATCAAAGTGGAAGCATACCCGTGCGCTACGCATCGTGTCAGTATGTCCAAAGTGATTTAACAAAAGTAACACTATCAGCGAGGCGTGCGTGGAATTTATCCGTCACTTGGCCACGCCCAAGTAAGTTCTCAACAAGTCAACCGATCCTCCATCGAGAGACGCGGTAGTATAGAAACACAATTCTTGCACAACAAAGGCTATCACAACAAGCATAGGCAAGTTTCACAACAACAAGCATAGGCAAGTTTCACCACAACTCAAAGTACTTCCATTTTTATGCCAAGGTCCGGGTTTTAACCCTAAAGTACTACGCGCGTTAAATTCCTTTTAAGAGATTCATTCTTTGTATAAAAGTCACCCGATACCCGTAGTATAAAATAGAGTGACTTACATCCTTTAAGTAAACCAAAACAACTTCCATACTTTCTTTTTTTAAAGTCAAGTTACCACGTTAAAACCAATGATAAAACCTTTCTTTTGTTTTCATAAGGTCATTATAACCAACTTCCCATAAAGTTGTTATAACACCTTATGCTTTAAACCATTTTAAGACAACACAATGTCTTTCTTTTCCCTAAGGTTCCAGTTTGCCTAATTTCAATTACGCAAGTCTCTTTTTAGAAAAGTTTCATAGTTCAATGTCTTAATCTCTTTTAAAACAATTGAGTAACATATGCCCTAGGCAAGTAGGTTATTCTTGTTCATAATCAATCTTATTAAGCAGCCATGATCTAGAAAATGTAATATCATTTTGTCTCATCTTAGCTTCTATGCAGATGGAGGTTTCTACTGGTTTTAATAATACTTAATTATTCAATACTTTTCCCTTTATTAACTGCGCAGTGGTTTGTCGATACACATTCGATTTCGAAATCAGTAAATCATTATTCCTTCTATAAACCAAGTACTCATTAGTGACGAATGAGGTTTCAGACAAACATCCATATTAAGTCTAGTCTCTTATCTTTTTTGAATTAGTGTCTTAACTTCTAAACCATTAAACCATTCTTTTATCTCTCTTAAGGCGTTACACCTAACTTCTCATAAAGTTATAACTCTTATGTTTTCAAACCAAGTATACACTTCTTCCAAAAGGTTTCTTAATCTTTTAGAATACTTCGAGGTTCTTTATTATCACACATCAAGTCGGTTATAAGTCAAATCAGTTATCTTTTTAAAAAGAAACCACAAAGCATTTCTCATTTACATAGAGCTGTTATAACACTTTATGTTTAAAAACAATCAAATACATTTAACACATGTACGTCTACCGTACTACATAGTTATACACATATCATGCTAGAACAGATAAGAAGAGGTTCACATACCTCGCGACGATTATCGACTAATAGCAAAACGCTCCAAGCACCTCAAACCGTCGGCTACACTCTAAGCCAAGCAGATCACTCCACACGTAGTACTTCAACCTATAGAGGCCACAAGGTGCCTATTAACATCTTTAGATCTCGACGTAGAATATTCTACAGAAAATTCGGCAGCACCTCTCCCCCCCCCCCCCCTGCAACAGCGTAATTCTCCTCCTCTATCGAGGCCGGCTACCAAGCCAACCAGGGGGGTTACACGCCTAACGGGCGTGTACAATTCTACTCACATAATACTACACAAGCCTCTTGAATCTGATCCTATGAAATTACGATTCGATTCACTTCTTAAAATTCAGGCTTAAGTCGCAAGACATTGCCGTAAGTATTATTCAGGCTTAAGTCAAAAGACATTGCCGCACAATTATAATGTTCAGTTCTATATATAGTATACTTCAACTATATATTCCTACAACATGTAATTTCCAATTACAATAGAAGGTCAAGAGTGTTTACCTCGATAAGCCCAAAATTATCCGAGTTTATATGTCGATCCTGAGCAAGGTTTAGCTCTACTCGTGCGCTCTAACCAGCTCCAACCAACCCTTAGAAGTTCTAACCAACTTCTACTTAAATACTTCAACTAACAATGAAGATTTCCTTAGGGTTTCGTTTAGAGGCTAAGAGGAAGTATAATAGTATTTTCTGGGCTTTTGTATAAAAAGGGTACTTTGGAAAGTACTACAAGGTATATGGGCTAAAGTATTTGGGCATTATAACAATACTAGGAGAGTATTTCTATACCACAAAAAGGGGTATTATCCGAAAACAACTCGGCTAGGGGGTGTACCCGCCAAGCCTCTACAAAGGGGAGGAGGCCTCTCGGCCAAAGCTTCTCAAGGGAGGGGAGGGCTTTGGGACGAAGCAAACAAGTGGGAGGGAGTATTTTGAGACTTAGATAGATTGCTCAAGTTTTGGATGAAGAATGTCTTCAACTAGAGAGGTATTTATAGGTCAAGTGAAGGCCAACCAATGGCCAAGATGAAGACAAGTGCATAGCAAGTGTAAGGCCAAGATTTAGCCATGTGCTACCTTATCCATCTACACAAAATATCCTACCTAACCCTTGACCAAAATTTCAACACCAAAAACGTGCCAATGGTCAAGCTTGCCGTCCACTTGCTTCCAATTGGAGGGTGACACTTGTCCCCCTCCCGTTGGTCCAAAATGTTTCGTCTCTCGGAAAAATCCGCAAAAATTATTAATGACATAGCCGGAATTTTCCCTACGAAAGCTGTGGAAACGTTTCGTCGAAAAATGACTCTTTTTGGCACTTGTGTACAAATTTTGAAACTTGTCAATTCTTAAGGCAAAAATTTAATACGTACGCCCTCACGTACATACTCTGGAAATACGGGGTATAACAGCGTGTAATCCCCTTTGTTTGGTTGTTGTTTGGAGCCTTAAATGTGGCGTGTTGGTTATTGTATTCGGCCTTGAAAAAGGTGGCAAAGTGAGTAGAAACAAAGGAAGTGCTGCCCGATTTTCCGTAGAATTAGAGACCGTATACTTAGTATTATTATACGTTAGAGACTAGAAGTTGATAGTCTTGTTGTGACCATTATAGGTTGACACTTCTACGTACGGCGTATTCGGCTTAGCTTGTGGATTTAGCCGAAAAGGTATGTGAACTATCTCCTCTTCTAGCATGATTCCTTAAGATAAAGAAAGCATGTCCTACTCCTTAAATGATCCATTCCTTGGTTGTACTTGGATTTCCTAGTATAGAATTTGTTCTATGTACTTCCTTGATTGTACTTTGATGTTTAAATTGTAAGTTGTATAATCCATTTCCTTAGGGAAGTTTGGATTCTTAAAAGTGAAAGTATTTTACTTAAAGTACATAGAGTCTTGAAAAGGAATTGGTTTCCAAATCTTTTGATGTGGTGCACAACACACCGATAATCAAGACTCTACTAGACACGGTCTGTAGACACTTTCCGAGGACTAACTGCTCTGATACCACTTTTGTCACGACCCGAACCCGGGCCCGTGACTGGTGCCTTACCCCGGGCACCCTAGTGATACAACATCAGAGAAAATCAGCGGAAATAAAAACATGAACATGAATTTAGAGACAAAATAAATAAACAGGCCAACCAAAACAGTTGCCTTCATCATATATATACATAAATACCCGAACAGTTATCCTTTTTACAAACCCTGCCCACACAGTGCTACAGACCTCTAAGAATTTATACAACAACTATGACGGGACAGGGCCCCGCCATACCCCTGAATGTACAAGAACCTACAGACTCAGGGTAACATACCAACAGATAAGCCTCCGAAGGAACGGAGCTTCCCAAGACGCTGAAATGAGATCCTAAACGGGGATCGGCGGTAGATGTACTCACTGCGGCATGAGCGGCCCGAAGGCGAGGTCGATACAACGGTACCAAGTATGTGAAGCGTAAAATCAGAATCGAAATCATAATAGTCTATAAAAGCGAGAGCGGTATGATAACTAAACTACGATACATACATATGATTATATCAATTCGTGGTCTCACGCCCAACATCAATCCTGCGCGTGAGTACCTTCCTCACTGCCGGCAGTCTTATGATATGATAACAACAAGATAGCAATCCAAATGGGAGCATACCCGTGCGCTACGCATCGTGTCAGTATGTCCAAAGGGAACAAATAAGACAACATTCCAAATGGAAGCATACCCGTGCGCTACGCATCGTGTCGATGAGTCCAGAGGAAACAATAAAAGATTCCAAATGGAAGCATACCCGTGCGCTACGCATCGTGTCGGTATGTCCAAAGGAAACAATAAGACAAAGATTCCAAATGGAAGCATACCCGCGCCACGCATCGTGTCGGTATGTCCAAAGGAAACAATAAGTAACAAGCGGTAATCAAAGTGGAAGCATACCCGCGCTACGATCGTGTCGATATGTCCAAAGTGATTTAACAAAAGTAACACTATCAGCGAGAACGTGCGGTGGAATTTATCCGTCACTGCGGCCACGCCCAAGTAAGTTCTCAACAAGTCAACCGATCCTCCATCGAGACGCGGTAGTATAGAAACACAATTCTTGCACAACAAAGGCTATCACAACAAGCATAGGCAAGTTTCACAACAACAAGCATAGGCAAGTTTCACCACAACTCAAAGTACTTCCATTTTTATGCCAAGGTCGGGTTTTAACCTAAAGTACTCTGAGCGTTAAATTCCTTTTAAGAGATTCATTCTTTATATAAAAGTCACCCGATACCCGTAGTATAAAATAGAGTGACTTACATCCTTAAATTAAACCAAAACACCTGCAATACTTTCTTTTTTAAAGTCAAGTTACCACGTTAAAACCAATGATAAAACCTTTCTTTTGTTTTCATAAGGTCATTATAACCAACTTCCCATAAAGCTGTTATAACACCTTATGCTTTAAACCATTTTAAGACAACACAATGCCTTTCTTTTCCCTAAGGTTCCAGTTTGCCTAATTTCAATTACGCAAGTCTCTTTTTAGAAAAGTTTCATAGTTCAATGTCTTAATCTCTTTTAAAACAATTGAGTAACATATGCCATAGGCGAGTAGGTTATTCTTGTTCATAATCAATCTTATTAAGCAGCCATGATCTAGAAAATGTAATATCATTTTGTCTCATCTTAGCTTCTATGCAGATGGAGGTTTCTACTGGTTTTAATAATACTTAATTATTCAATACATTTCCCTTTATTAACGCTGCAGTGGTTTGTCGATACACATTCTGATTTCCGAAATCAGTAAAACATTATTCCTTCCAAAAACCAAGTACTCATTACTCACGAATGAGGTTTCACACAAACATCCATATTAAGTCAAGTCTCTTATCTTTTAAGAATAAGTCTCTTAACTTCTAAACCATTAAACCATTCTTTTTATCTCTCTTAAGGCGTTACACCTAACTTCTCATAAAGCTGGTATAACTCTTATGTTTTCAAACCAAGTATACACTTCTTCCAAAAAGGTTTCTTAATCTTTTAGAATACTTCGAGGTTCTTTATTATCACACATCAAGTCGGTTATAAGTCAAATCAGTTATCTTTTTAAAAAGAAACCACAAAGCATTTCTCATTTACATAGAGCTGTTATAACACTTTATGTTTAAAAACAATCAAATACATTTAACACATGTACGTCTACCGTACTACATAGTTATACACATATCATGCTAGAACAGATAAGAAGAGGTTCACATACCTCGCGACGATTATCGACTAATAGCAAAACGCTCCAAGCACCTCAAACCGTCGGCTACACTCTAAGCCAAGCAGATCACTCCACACGTAGTACTTCAACCTATAGAGGCCACAAGGTGCCTATTAACATCTTTAGATCTCGACGTAGAATATTCTACAGAAAATTCGGCAGCACCTCTCCCCCCCCCCCTGCAACAGCGTAATTCTCCTCCTCTATCGAGGCCGGCTACCAAGCCAACCAGGGGGGGGTTTACACGTCTAACCGGACGTGTACAATTCTACTCACAGTAATACAACACAAGCCTCATGTCTGATCCTATGAAATTACGATTCGATTCACTTCTTAAAATTCAGGCTTAAGTCGCAAGACATTGCCGTAAGTATTATTCAGGCTTAAGTCAAAAGACATTGCCGCACAATTATAATGTCCAGTTCTATATATAGTATACTTCAACTATATATTCCTACAACATGTAATTTCCAATTACAATAGAAGGTCAAGAGTGTTTACCTCGATAAGCCCAAAATTATCCGAGTTTATATGTCGATCCTGAGCAAGGTTTAGCTCCTACTCCGTGCGCTCTAACCCGCTCCAACCAACCCTTAGAAGTTCTAACCAACTTCTACTTAAATACTTCAACTAACAATGAAGATTTCCTTAGGGTTTCGTTTAGAGGCTAAGAGGAAGTATAATAGTATTTTCTGGGCTTTTGTATAAAAAGGGTACTTTGGAAAGTACTACAAGGTATATGGGCTAAAGTATTTGGGCATTATAACAATACTAGGAGAGTATTTCTATACCACAAAAATGGGTATTATACGAAAACAACTAGGCTAGGGGGGGTGTACCCCACGGCCAAGCCTCTACAAAGGGGGAGGGGGAGGCCCTCTCGGCCAAAGCTTCTCAAGGGAGGGGGGAGGGGCTTTGGACGAAGCAAACAAGTGGGAGGGAGTATTTTGAGACTTAGATAGATTGCTCAAGTTTTGGATGAAGAATGTCTTCAACTAGAGAGGTATTTATAGGTCAAGTGAAGGCCAACCAATGGCCAAGATGAAGACAAGTGCATAGCAAGTGTAAGGCCAAGATTTAGCCATGTGCTACCTTATCCATCTACACAAAATATCCTACCTAACCCTTGACCAAAATTTCAACACCAAAAACGTGCCAATGGTCAAGCTTGCCGTCCACTTGCTTCCAATGGGAGGGTGACACTTGTCCCCCTCCCGTTGGTCCAAAATGTTTCGTCTCTCGGAAAAATCCGCAAAAATTATTAATGACATAGCCGGAATTTTCCCTACGAAAGCTGTGGAAACGTTTCGTCGAAAAACGACTCTTTTTGGCACTTGTGTACAAATTTCGAAACTTGTCAATTCTTAAGGCAAAAATTTAATACGTACGCCCTCACGTACATACTCTGGAAATACGGGGTATAACAGCGTGTAATCCCCTTTGTTTGGTTGTTGTTTGGAGCCTTAAATGTGGCGTGTTGGTTATTGTATTCGGCCTTGAAAAAGGTGGCAAAGTGAGTAGAAACAAAGGAAGTGCTGCCCGATTTTCCGTAGAATTAGAGACCGTATACTTAGTATTATTATACGTTAGAGACTAGAAGTTGATAGTCTTGTTGTGACCATTATAGGTTGACACTTCTACGTACGGCGTATTCGGCTTAGCTTGTGGATTTAGCCGAAAAGGTATGTGAACTATCTCCTCTTCTAGCATGATTCCTTAAGATAAAGAAAGCATGTCCTACTCCTTAAATGATCCATTCCTTGGTTGTACTTGGATTTCCTAGTATAGAATTTGTTCTATGTACTTCCTTGATTGTACTTTGATGTTTAAATTGTAAGTTGTATAATCCATTTCCTTAGGGAAGTTTGGATTCTTAAAAGTGAAAGTATTTTACTTAAAGTACATAGAGTCTTGAAAAGGAATTGGTTTCCAAATCTTTTGGCTAGTGCCTTAGTTCTAAAACCTAAGGGTCATTATAATGACTTTAGGGGAGTCAAATGAGTGATTTACTTATTTGATTTAAAGGAGGAGAAATGACATGATTTAAGAGAAGAAACTTGTTTTCTATATATTAAGAGACTTGAAGTATTTTGAAAGTTAAGAACTTGATTTGTAAGTATGTGATACTTGGTTTTAATTAGTATAAGTCTCTTGGTTATAAAAGGAATGAATATGTCTAAAACCATAAAGGGTTATAACGGCTTTATGGGAAGTTGGTTATAACGGCTTTATGGAAGGTTTAGAAAGTTGTCTATTTTGATTAATGGGCATAAGTTGCCTTGATTGTGAAAATTTGAAGTTACTTGATTTCAAGCTTTGAAATGAGTTTTCTAAGAGTGTAGTAACTTACTTGAAAAAAATAGACACACCTTGATACTACGGGTGTTAGTATCTTGGGGTATTACATAAAAAGGAGTCTTTTGAAAAGAATGTACGTACGTAGTACTTTGGCTTGTTTAATTGAGAATTATTCTATGTATGCCTTGATAAGTACTTTGGCTTGATTAATTGAGAATTAGTCTAAGTATGCCTTGATAAGTACTTTGGCTTGATTAATTGAGAATTAGTCTATGTGTGCCTTGATAAGTACTTTGGCCTGTTTAATTGAGAATTATTCTATGTGTGCCTTGATAAGTACTTTGGCTTGTTTAATTGAGAATTATTCTATGTGTGCCTTGATAAGTACTTTGGCTTGATTAATTGAGAATTGTCTATATGTGCTGGTGATAGCCTTTGAGTGCAAGTATTATGTTTTATTACGTTGCCGCGACTCTCGGTTGGAGGGTCGGCTGCCTTGTTGTAAGTTTACTTGGACGTACCGACAGTGAGGTGAGATTCCACGGGTATGCTTCCATTATTTGTGTTACCCTACGGTCATGCTTATACGATGTGGGATGCCGGGGCATGCGACCGCGAGGGATACCCTATGGTCATGCTTATACGATGTGGGATGCCGGGGCATGCGACCACGAGGGATACTCCTTGGACATGCTTATACGATGTGGGATTCCGGGGCATGTGACCAGGAGTCGGGTTAGATTCCCGGATTTGTTTGTGTTACCCTACGGTCATGCTTATACGATGTGGGATCGGGCATGCGGCCATGAGGATACTCGCGGACATGCTTATACGATGTGGGATTAGGGCATGCGACCGAGGCGGGTTTGATTCGGATTTGTTTGTATACCCGTGGTCATGCTTATACGATGTGGGATTCGGGCATGCGACCACGAGGGATACTCCTTGGACATGCTTATACGATGTGGGATTCCGGGGCATGTGACCAGGAGCGGGTTTGATTCCCGGATTTGTTTGTATACCCCATGGTCATGCTTATACGATGTGGGATTCCGGGGCATGCGACCACGAGGGATACTCCTTGGACATGCTTATACGATGTGGGATTCCGGGGCATGTGACCAGGAGCGGGTTTGATTCCCGGATTTGTTTGTATACCCCATGGTCATGCTTATACGATGTGGGATTCCGGGGCATGCGACCACGAGGGATACTCCTTGGATATTCTTATTGGTGTTACATTATATCATGGACTGCCGGCAGTGAGGAAGGATTCCACGGGCATGATTGATATTATGGGCGTGAGACCCATAGTTATATTTGAATAGTGACTTTGAGGGCATGCGTCCCTGACTTGATATAACTGCTTATGTATGGTGTACTGTAGGTTGGCTATCATACATGTCTCCTGTATTGTTTAGACTGTTATGATTTCATTACTGATTTCATCGCTCACATACTTGGTACATTCTTCGTCTTGACCTCGCCCGGGCCTGCGTTCATGCCGCAGTTTAGGTACGATTTGGTGATCTGCAGTGTAGGACCGCCTTTCGAGTTTTGGATAGCTCCTTACATTGGAGTTTATCTTTTGGTATAGTTCCTTGATGTGAGCTTTTATGCGGTTATGGGTATGGCGGGGCCTTGTCGTCATGTTTCTGTAAACTCTTAAGTGTATTAATATGTGGATTTGACTCGTATGCGGTGTAGTGTCTTTTGTTTATGTATATTATATGGCGGCCTTGTCGGCTTTGCCCTTACGCACGTTGGTTTTAAAAAAATGAGGCGTTATTTAATTTCCGCGATTTACTTAGTTGTTAAGGTAGAAGGGTGCCTGGGTAGGGCACGATCCACGCCCGGGTTCGGGCGTGACAGTGGTATCGAGCGATCGATCCTCGGAATGTCTGAGCCGTGTCTAGTAGAGTCTTGATTATCGGTGTGTTGCGCGCCACACCCATAAAAGTGAGGCTACATGACTTTTAGGAGTTGGTTTCTATTCTTCTCACTCTAAGATCGTGCCATAGAAATTTGTGTTAGTAAGATAATTCCTCTCGACGTAATTTTATGTTCTGATTATGCCTCGAGGAGACAACGGCCGAGAAGGGCAAAAGACTAGCAGGAGCTACTAGTCAGACTCATAGAGTTGGTAGGGCTCGTGCCTGGGTATCTGGGATATTGTGCGCGATCGGCGAGTTCTTGCGCGAGTTTTGAGACCCAGCACTGAGCCTCGGTTTCTCGATTAGGAGAAGACTATAGGAGTCATGAGAAGCGATTATGTTATTGACCAAGATAGCGGTGCTACGGTTTCATCAATGAGAGGTTATTCGGCGGTGCGGCCATGTATGAGAGGGTAGAGGCAGCGGAGATCTGCGTAAGAGGGCTAGACCGGTTGGTTATCCCGGTGAGTTTTTGGACGAGCTGCCTCAGCATCGAGTGAGATATTCGTCCCATCCTACCCAATACATACCCCCGCAGTTCACAGGTGGGATATTGGACCCCATAAGGTATTTAGGCGCCGGTCCAAGCTCCAGGGGTCGAGGTTCTCAGAGGAGCCGAGGATTTTCTCAGTCGAGGCCACCTATTCCTCAGTGTTTCAGATGTGGTAAGCGTCATTCGGGGAAATGTCGTTATGGCACAGGTGTTTGTTTTTATTGTGGCCGTCCGGGCCATATTCGGAGGGTATGTCCTTTTAGAAAGAGCACCGGTAAGGTGGCTCAGGCTATGAGGCCGATGGTTGGTTACCTTTCCTCCACAGTTATCGTCCCCGAGCGGGGTGTTGAGATGTCACCGGCCGTGGTAGAGTCGAGTGGTGTTTATAGTTCTGGCGGTCCTTCGAACCGCATAGCTGACGTGACTACGGGACAGGATCAGGAGGCGACATCGCACGGGGTTACAGGTATATTTCGATTCTTTTGAATCATACGTGCATTGTTAGATTCAGATTTTTCCCTAGCGTATATGTCTTCCCTGTGTTACTAGCAGTTGTAAGCGATAGTACCCCCAGAGGTAGGAATACTTTTATTAGTAAAGTGAGAAGTTAAGAATGTTGACAAGAATGGTAAGTGAACTGAGACTATAGTTGTGTAGAGTTCACATGTAGTAATTGCCCCATGACAGTGTAAGTGTCACGACCCGACCCCGGGCCCGCGACTGGTGCCCTACCTGGGCACCCTTACAGGTATACATCAGAGAAAATCAGCGGAACATACATGAAACTTATAAAATAAAACAACAGAAGTAAAACAACAGGTTAGCCGATAGAGCTACCTTCCTGGACATATATATACAACCGAAGCAGTTGCCTCCCTTTCCTTTACAGACTGACCCACAATATGTGACTACAGACCTCTAAGAGTTTTAACATAACAACTGTGGCGGGACAGGGCCCCGCCATACCCCTGAATATACATGAATCTACAACCTCAGGGGAAACCGTACCAAGAGATAAGCCTCCGGAGCAAATGGAGCTTTTCCCAAAACTGAACCGAGATCCTAAGAGCAAGGATCACCAACCTGTGCACCTAATACCTGCGGGCATGAACGCAGCCCCCCGAAGGGGGTCAGTACAACAGGTACCGAATATGGAACAGAAATAACGTACAGTAAACAGATCATAACTGTACAAAAGAATGACAGGGACAAGTATAAAAAGTACATACCAGATCCTGCCGTGTCATTACCTCTTATGAACTTAATCGTACCTTATTATCTTTTCCCATTTTCAATAAAAGTTATAGTCACATTCTTATGTACATGATTAGGAAAAATCATTAAGTTCATTACCATATAACTTACTTAACTTTCATAACATAATCCGGCCCCTTATGGAGGGACGCATATACTACCCGGCCCAATCTGGGACGCGATCAAGTCACACAAATATCAAAGCGTGCCCGTGGAATCCCCCATCACTGCCGACAGCTATAAGTGTAAAATATAACCATGTGACGCGCCCGTGGCATCCCACCTCACTGTCGGCGTACACATACACAACACATATATATATCTCCTGCCCGTGGAATCCCACATCACTGCCGTAGTAGGTGTAACTTATAACCATGTGACGCGCCCGTGGCATCCCACCTCACTGTCGGCGTACACATACACAACACACATATATATATATATATATATATATATTGTTATACCCCGTATTTCCAGAGTATGTACGTGAGGGCGTACGTATACAATTTGAGCCTTAAAGTTGGCTAGTTTCGAAATTGTACACAACAGCCGAAAGTAGTCGTTTTTAAATGAACGTTTCCACGACTTTCGAAGGAAAATTCCGGCTATGTCATTAATAATTTTGCGGATTTTTCAGAGGCGAAACATTTTGGACCAACGGGAGGGTGACATGTGTCACCCTCACATTGGAAGAGGTTGGACGACAATTGGCTAAGTCTTGCGTTTTGGTGTGAAATTTTGGTCAAGGGTTAGGTAGGATATTTTTGTGTAGATGGATAAGGTAGCACATGGCTAAATCTTGGCCTTACACTTGCTATGTACTTGTCTTCATCTTGGCCATTGGTTGGCCTTCACTTGACCTATAAATACTCCTCTAAGTGATGAACTTTCTTCATCCAAAAATTGAGCAATCTTTCTAAGTCTCAAACCCTCCCTCTCCTCTTGTGATCTCGTCCACCACACCCCTCCCCTCTTGAAGGCCCCAGCGAAACCACCCTCCCCTTGTAGAGGCTTGGCAGTGGGGTACATACCCCTAGCCTAGTTGTCTCGTATAAATACCCCTTGTTGTGGTATAGTAATACTCTCCTAGTATTGTTGTTATGTCCAAATACCTTGGCCCAAATACCTTGTAGTTTTCCAAAGTTACACTTGTACAACAGCACAGAAAATACTATTATACTTCCTCGATCCACAAAAACGAAACCCTAAGTAAATCTTCACCCGTAGTTGAAGTTATAAGTAGAAGTTGGTTAGAACTTCTAAGGGTTGGTTGGAGCGGAGTCGGAGCGCGCGGAGTAGGAGCTAAACCTTGCTCGGGATCGACATTTAAACTCGGATAATTTTGGGCTTATCGAGGTAAACACTCTTGACCTTATTGTAATTGGAAATTACATGTTGTAGGAATATATAGTTGAAGTATACTATATATAGAACTGAACATTATAATTGTGCGGCAATGTCTTTTGACTTAAGCTGAATAATACTTACGGCAATGTCTTGCGACTTAAGCTGAATTTAAAGAAGAAGCTGATCGTAATTACATGGGTGTATTCAGATGAGACTTGTGTAGCATTCTTGTGTAATAGAATTTGTACGTCCGGTTAGGCGTGTTAACCCCTGGTTGGCTTGGTAGCGGCCTCGATAGAGGAGGAGATTTCTGTTGTTGTGGGGAGGTGCACGAATTTTCTGTAGAATATTCTACGTCGGGGATCTAAAAGATATTAATAGGCGCTTTGTGGCCTCTATATGGTGTAGTACTACGTGTGGAGTGATCTGCTTGACTGAGAGTGTAGCAGAAGGTTTGTGTTACTTGGAGCGTTTTGCTATTAGTCGATACTCGTCGCGACGTATGTGAACCTCTTCCTATCTGTTCTAGCATGATATGTGTATAACTATGTAGTACGGTGAGCGTACGTGTGTTAAATGTCTTTGATTGCCTTTAAACATAAAGTGTTATAACAACTCTATGTAAATGAGAAATGCTTTGTGATTTTTAAAAGATAACTGATTTGACTTATAACCGACTTGATGTAAAAGAACCTTGAAGTATTCTAAGAGATTAAGAAACCTTTTTGGAAGAAGTGTATACTTGGTTTGAAAACATAAAAGTTATACCAGCTTTATGAAAAGTTAGGTGTAACGCCTTAAGAGAGATAAAAAGAATGGTTTAATGGTTTAGAAGTTAAGAGACTTGACTTAATATGGATGTTTGTGTGAAACCTCATTCGTGAGTAATGAGTACTTGGGTTTTGGAAGGAATAATGTTTCTTGATTTGGAAATCGAGAATGTGTATCGACAAACCAACTGCGGCGTTAATAAAGGAAATGTATTGAATAATTAAGTATTATTAAAACCAGTAGAAACCTCCATCTGCATAGAAGCTAAGATGAGACAAAATGATATTACATTTTCTAGATCATGGCTGCTTAATAAGATTGATTATGAACAAGAATAACCTACTCGCCTATGGCATATGTTACTCAATTGTTTTAAAAGAGATTAAGACATTGAACTATGAAACTTTTCTAAAAAGAGACTTGCGTAATTGAAATTAGGCAAACTGGAACCTTAGGGAAAAGAAAGGCATTGTGTTGTCTTAAAATGGTTTAAAGCATAAGGTGTTATAACAGCTTTATGGGAAGTTGGTTATAATGACCTTATGAAAACAAAAGAAAGGTTTTATCATTGGTTTTAACGTGGTAACTTGACTTTAAAAAAAGAAAGTATGGAAGTTGTTTTGGTTTACTTAAAGGATGTAAGTCACTCTATTTTATACTACGGGTATCGGGTGACTTTTATACAAAGAATGAATCTCTTAAAAGGAATTTAACGCGCGTAGTACTTTAGGGTTAAAACCCGGACCTTGGACATACTGACACGATGCGTAGCGCACGGGTATGCTTCCATTTGGAATGTTGTCTTATTATTTCCCTTTGGACCTACTGACACGATGCGTAGCGCACGGGTATGCTTCCATTTGGAATGCTGTCTTATTATTTCCCTTTGGACCTACTGACACGATGCGTAGCGCACGGGTATGCTTCCATTTGGAATGTTGTCTTATTTGTTCCCTTTGGACATACTGACACGATGCGTAGCGCACGGGTATGCTCCCATTTGGATTGATGTCTTGTTGTTATCATATCATAGACTGCCGGCAGTGAGGAAGGTACTCCACGGGCAGGATTGATGTTGTGGGCGTGAGACCCTGAATTGATATAACTGTTATGTGTGTGTACTGTAGTTTGGTTATCATACCTGTCTCCTGCTTTTATAGACTATTATGATTTCATTCTGATATTTCTGATTTCACATACTTGGTACGGTTATCTTGACCTCCTTCGGGGCTGCGTTCACGCGGTAGAAGTACATCGTTGTCGATCCGCGTTTAGGATCTCATTTCAGCGTTTTGGGAAGCTCCGTTTCGGAGGCTTATCTTTGGTATGTTATCTGAGTCCGTAAGTTCTTATGCGTTCAGGGTATGGCGGGGCCTGTCCGTCATAGTTGTTGTATAAATCTTAAGTGCATGCTTTATTGTGGGCGAGTGTAAGGATTATGCTTGTTCAAATGTGTATATATATATGTTGGAAGGAAGCTGTTTTGGTTTGACTATTTGCTTTTATTTATCATGTCTCTCGTTTCATATTTATGCTTTATGTTCCGCTGATTTTCTCGATGTTGTATCACTAGGGTGCCCGGTAAGGCACGATCCACGAACCGGTTGGTCGTGACAAAAGTGGTATCGAGCGATTAATCCTCGGAAAGTATCTACGCACCGTGTCTAGTAGAGTCTTGATTATCGGTGTGTTGTGCACCACATCTATAATCGTGAGGCAATAGGACATTTAGGATTGGTTTCCATTCTTCTCATTACGAGATCGTGCCACAGAAATGTGTGATAAGTTAGACCCTCCGGCGTATTCATTTCCTTTACCGATTATGCCTCGCGTAAGGCAACCTGGCCCGAGCAGGCAAGCGATCGAAGGAGGCTGTTAGTGGGATACTGAGGAGTACGAGCGCGAGCGGTCAAGACTGAGGCAGTGCCTTCCGGCGAGTTTCAGCGCCGCAAAGACCAGCGAGTTTAGAGCGCAGCGGTGGCTGCTGAGACTACTGATACGAGCCTCGGTCCCACAACTGGAAGCAGATGAGATGGGGTACAAGGAGATGGCGATTCTTGGCGAGTCGTGGCGAATATGAGGATAAATTTGGATCGCAGATTCGATCCAGTAGCACCGTAGTTCACCCCGGCGAGCGGTTTGAGACTACGGGATTTTCCGAGTGTAACCCGCGAGTTTTATGGGTCGAGACACGAGGATGATCCGCAGGAGTTCATCCGGCGATTCTGACGGATCATGAGAGTGATCAAGGCATCGGAGACCGAGTCGGTGGTCCTAGGTTCGCATCGGCTGCGTGATACCGCAGTCGACTGGTTTGATTCGTGGGAGCTGTCCCGGGGAGAGGATGCACTTCTAGCTATTTGGGACGAGTTCTCAAGGGCATTTCTTGCACATTTCTTGCCTCGCGGATGAGGAGGGCTCGGGTAAACAGATTTTTGGTGTTGCGGCGAGCAGGCGTGCGGTTCGGGAGTACAATGTGGAGTTCGACTCATTGGCGATCGTCCCGCATTAGTAGCTAGTATGGAGGATCGAGTGCACCGATATGTTCTGAGGCTCGATGATTACCTAGCGAGAGTTGTTCGGTGTAGCTCTTGTAGGGCATGGACATTGCCGCATGCGAGCTTATGCACTTGGAGGTGAGGCGGAGAAATCGACGGAATGACCAAAGTCGTGAAAGGGCGAGCTGCAGGGGTCCTTTGGTGATTTTCGAGCGAACCGCCTCAGCAGAACTAGTTATGCGCCTCCGCCCGATCTGAGTGGTCCTCTACAATCTTGAGCGTCGAGTTTTGAGGCGGTCGGGGCTCGAGGTTCAGATTTCGGAGAAGCGGGGTGTTAACGGTGAAGCCACCCATACCTCGTTGTGACATTGTGGTAGACTCGCGATGGGAGTGTCGTGCTAGTCCGGAGTTTGTTTTACATGCGGCCAGGCCATTTGGGAGAAACTGCCATCGACTGAGGTACTGGTAGGATAGCATGGACTACGGGATCATTGCGGGTTCTTCACCTTCCATAGTCGGAAGGATGTTCATACTGCGGGCCCACGGTAGAGTCGCGGTGGAAGTTCGATTTTAGCGGTCCTATGAATCGCCTATTTTCAGGTATATCCTTAACCCTCTAGAGTTTTGTATGTATTGATGATGTGATGATGTGTTTAGTGTTATGTTCGGATAGCGTTGTGCTAAAACGTGATGTAGAACCTGGTGGTGAGAAGGGTAAGCTTGAGGGTGAGAAATGATGAACCTTAGAATATTACAGTTGAGACCTTAGATGTAAGGCCGTCTTGAGTACCAGATTTTGCAAGTGATCCTTGTCGGAGTGCATTTTTATGCCTAGAACGTTTTGTGTGATAAAGTCCCTGGGTAGTGTGCAATGGAAGTGGTAGCTTTCATGACCTGTAGAGGTAAGATTGTTCCGGATCGGGGAACAAGAGCGTGATGCGTTAAGTGGGTCGGGTTGGGGCCATGTTGAGGGCCAACCCGCGGCTGTTCGAGTGGGGTCAGCTCTGGTGGTCCCGCCTGGTGGTAGTTTCACGAGGGTG
Source organism: Przewalskia tangutica (assembly GCA_029844215.1). NCBI lineage: Eukaryota > Viridiplantae > Streptophyta > Magnoliopsida > Solanales > Solanaceae > Przewalskia > Przewalskia tangutica. Next base: position 78,122,743 of record CM056727.1, read on the forward strand.
CTAGGCCCAAGTTTAGATGACCATCGTATGAGTTTGTGGATATGTTCGACCAGAATCGGTTCGTGAAGGCCGGGAATGGCCTTAGAGGAAATAAAGCTAGTAAGATGACCAAGTTTGGAGGTTGTGACTCCAAAGTATTGGAAACTGAAGCAATGACTGAAGTATGGTGCGTATACTAGAAGAGTTCAAGTGTTCGAGGAGGGCACGACGAGTAAGAAAGGAAGAGAACGTGTGTTAGTTCGTGGCCAGGCGTGGCGTTGGCAACTTGTTAGAAGATCTTCTTCGTAATCCACCTTGAGAAGGAACATTCGGGACGAATGTTTCTAAGGAGGGGAGAATGTTATACCCCGTATTTCGGTATGTATGCGTGAGGCGTGCGTATTAAATTTTGCCTTAAATTGACAAGTTTGAAATTTGTACACAAGTGCCAAAAGAGTCGTTTTTAAATGACGTTTCCTGACTTTCGTAGGAAAATTCGGCTATGTCATTAATAATTTTTGCGGATTTTTCCGAGAGGCGAAACATTTTGGACCAACGGGAGGACAAGTGTCACCCTCCCATTGGAAGCAAGTGGACGGCAAGCTTGACCATTGGCACGTTTTTGGTGTTGAAATTTTGGTCAAGGGTTAGGTAGGATATTTTGTGTAGATGGATAAGGTAGCACATGGCTAAATCTTGGCCTTACACTTGCTATGCACTTGTCTTCATCTTGGCCATTGGTTGGCCTTCACTTGACCTATAAATACCTCTCTAGTTGAAGACATTCTTCATCCAAAACTTGAGCAATCTATCTAAGTCTCAAAATACTCCCTCCCACTTGTTTGCTTCGTCCAAGCCCTCCCCCTCCTTGAGAAGCTTTGGCGAGAGGCCTCCCTCCCCCTTGTAGAGGCTTGGCCGTGGGGTACACCCCCCCCCCTAGCCTAGTTGTTTTCGTATAATACCCCTTTTTGTGGTATAGAAATACTCTCCTAGTATTGTTATAATGCCCAAATAATTTAGCCCATATACCTTGTAGTACTTTCCAAAGTACCCTTTTTATACAAAAGCCCAGAAAATACTATTATACTTCCTCTTAGCCTCTAAACGAAACCCTAAGGAAATCTTCATTGTTAGTTGAAGTATTTAAGTAGAAGTTGGTTAGAACTTCTAAGGGTTGGTTGGAGCGGGTTGGAGCGCACGGAGTAGGAGCTAAACCTTGCTCAGGATCGACATATAAACTCGGATAATTTTGGGCTTATCGAGGTAAACACTCTTGACCTTCTATTGTAATTGGAAATTACATGTTGTAGGAATATATAGTTGAAGTATACTATATACAGAACTAAACATTATAATTGTGCGGCAATGTCTTTTGACTTAAGCCTGAATAATACTTACGGCAATGTCTTGCGACTTAAGCCTGAATTTTAAGAAGTGAACTGAACTGTAATTTCATAGGACTGTATTACAGTAGGCTTGTGTAGTATTACTGTGAGTAGAATTGTACACGTCCGGTTAGACGTGTAAAACCCCCCCTGGTTGGCTTGGTAGCCGGCCTCGATAGAGGAGGAGAATTACGCTGTTGCGGGGGGGGGGGAGGTGCTGCCGAATTTTCTGTAGAATATTCTACGTCGAGATCTAAAGATGTTAATAGGCGCCTTGTGGCCTCTATAGGTTGAAGTACTACGTGTGGAGTGATCTGCTTGGCTTAGAGTGTGGCCAAGCGGTTTGAGGTGCTTGGGCGTTTTGCTATTAGTCGATAATCGTCACGAGGTATGTGAACCTCTTCTTATACATTCTAGCATGATATGTGTATAACTATGTAGTAAGGTAGACGTACATGTGTTAAATGTATTTGATTGTTTTTAAACATGAAGTGTTATAACAGCCCTATGTAAATGAGAAATGCTTTGTGGTTTCTTTTTAAAAAAGATAACTGATTTGACTTATAACCGACTTGGTGTGTGATAATAAAGAACCTCGAAGTATTCTAAAAGATTAAGAAACCTTTTTGGAAGAAGTGTATACTTGGTTTGAAAACATAAGAGTTATACCAGCTTTATGAGAAGTTAGGTGTAACGTCTTAAGAGAGATAAAAAGAATGGTTTAATGGTTTAGAAGTTAAGAGACTTATTATTAAAAGATAAGAGACTTGACTTAATATGGATGTTTGTGTGAAACCTCATTCGTGAGTAATGAGTACTTGGTTTTGAAAAGAATAATGTTTCTTGATTTGGAAATCGGAATGTGTATCGACAAACCAACTGCGGCGTTAATAAAGGAAAATGTATTGAATAATTAAGTATTATTAAAACCAGTAGAAACCTCCATGCATAGAAGCTAAGATGAGACAAAATGATATTACATTTTCTAGATCATGGCCGCTTAATAAGATTGATTATGAACAAGAATAACCTATTACTTTATGGCATATGTTACTCAATTGTTTTAAAAGAGATTAAGACATTGAACTATGAAACTTTTCAAAAAGAGACTTGTGTAATTGAAATTAGGCAAACTGGAACTTTAGGGAAAAGAAAGGCATTGTGTTGTCTTAAAATGGTTTAAAACATAAGGTGTTATAACAGCTTTATGGGAAGTTGGTTATAACGACCTTATGAAAACAAAAGAAAGGTTTTATCATCGGTTTTAATGTGGTAACTTGACTTTAAAAAAGAGAGGTGTTTTGGTCAAAAAAGAAAGCATGGTGTTGCCTTAATCTGGTTTTAAAAAAAGAAAGAATGGAAGTTGTTTTGGTTTACTTAAAAGATATAAGTCACCCTATTTTATACTACGGGTATCGGGTGACTTTTATAAAAGGAATAGATCTCTTTAAAAGGAATTTAACGTACGTAGTACTTTAGGGTTAAAACCCGGACTTGGGCATAAAATGAAAGTACTTCGAGTTGTGTAGAAACTTGTCTATGCTTGTTGTTGTGAAACTTGCCTATGCTTGTTGTTGTGAAAACTTGCCTATGCTTGTTGTGATAGCCTTTGTTGTGCAAGAATTGTGTTTCTATACTCTGGCGTCTCGATGGAGGTCGGTTGACTTGTTGAGAACTTACTTAGACGTGGCCGCGGTGACGGATAAATTCCGCAGTGCGTTCTGTTGATAGTGTTACTTTTATGTCGCTTTGGACATCTTGACACGATCGTAGCGCGCGGGTATGCTTCCACTTTGATTACCGCCTTGTTGTCTTATTGTTTCCCTTTGGACATACCGATGCGTCGTGGCGCGCGGGTATGCTTCCATTTGGAATGTTGTCTTATTATTTCCCTTTGGACTCATCGACACGATCGTAGCGCGCGGGTATGCTTCCATTTGGAATCTTTGTCTTATTATTTCCCTTTGGACCTCGACACGATCGCGTAGCGCGGGTATGCTTCCATTTGGAATGTTGTCTTATTTGTTCCTTTGGACATACGACACGATCGTAGCGCGCGTGTATGCTCCGTTGGATTCTTTGTCTTGTTGTTATCATGTCATAGATTGCAGCGGTGAGGAAGGTACTCAGGCGGGATTGATGTTGTGGGCGTGAGACCACGAATTGATATAATTGTTATGTGTGTGTCTTGTAGTTTGGTTATCATACATGTCTCCCTTTTATAGACTATTATGATTTCATTCTGATATTTTCTGATTTCACATACTTGGTACTGTTATCTTGACCTCGCCCGAAGTGCGTTCATCTGCGCGGTAGAAATACATCGGTTGTCGATCCGCGTTTAGGATCTCATTTCAGCGTTTTAGGAAGCTCCGTTCGTCGGAGGCTTATCTTTGGTATGTTATCCACAGTCCGTAAGTTCTTATGCGTTGAGGTATGGCGGGGCCTGTCCGTCATAGTTGTTGTATAAATCTTAAGTGCATGCCTTTGTTGTGGGCGAGTGTAAGGATTATGCTTGTTCAAATGTGTATATATATATGTTGGAAAGCACTGTTTTGGTTGGCCTATTTGCTTTTATTTATCATGTCTCGTTTCATATTTATGCTTTATGTTCGCTGATTTTCTCGATGTTGTATCACTAGGGTGCCGGGGTAAGGCACAATCACGCCCGGTTGGTCGTGACAAAAGTGGTATCGAGCGATTAATCCTCGGAAAGTGTCTCTGAACCGTGTCTAGTAAGTCTTGATTATCGGTGTGTTGTGCACCACATCTATAATCGGAGGCTATAGGACATTTAGGATTGGTTTCCATTCTTCTCATTACGAGATCGTGCCCTGAAGTGTGTGATAAGTTAGACCCTCAGCGTATTCATTTCCTTTACGATTATGCCTCGCGTAAAACGAGCCCGAGCGAGCAAGGCAAAGCGATCGAAGAGCGTTAGTAGGATACAAAGGATGCGAGCGCGAGCGGTCGATGCACGAGACAGTGCTTCGACGGCGAGTTTCGCGACGCCACAAGGCCAGCAGAGTTTAAGCGCGGCGGTGGGCTGCTGAGACTCTGATACACGAGCCTCCGGTCCCACACGGAGCGGATGAGATGGGGTACAAGGAGATGGCGATTCGGCGGTCGTGGCGAGATATGAGGATAGGTGGATCGGCCGGTTCGATCCAGTAGCACCGTAGTTCACCCCGGCGAAGCGGTTTGAGACTACGGGATTTTACGAGTGTAACCCGCGAGTTTTATGGGTCGATACACGAGGATGATCCGCGGGAGTTCATCCGGCGATTCTGACGGATCATGAGTGATCAAGGCATCGGAGACCGAGTCGGTGGTCTAGGTTCGCATCGGTGCGTGATACCGCATGATCGGTAGTTTGATTCGTGGGAGCTGTCGGGAGAGAATGCACTTCCGGCTATTTGGGACGAGTTCGCAAGAGCATTTCTTGCACATTTCTTGCCTCGCGGATGAGGAGGGCTCGGGCAGCAATTTTTGGTGTTGCGGCGAGCAGGCGTGCGGTTGGGAGTACAATGTGAGTTCGACTCATTGGCGTGCGTCCCGCATTAGTAGCTAGTATGGAGGATCGAGTGCACCGATATGTTCTGAGGCTCGATGATTACCTAGCGAGTTGTTCGGGTGTAGCTCTTGGTAGGGCATGGACATTGCCGCATGCGAGCTTATGCACTTGGAGGTGAGGCGGAGAAATCGCGGAATGACAAAGTCGTGAGAAGAGGCGAGCTGCGAGGTCCTTTGGTGATTTTCAAGGCGCACCGCCTCGGCCGAGACTAGTTATGCGCCTCCGCGATCTGAGTGGTCTCTACAATCTTGAGCGTCGAGTTTTGGGGAGCGGTCGGGGCTCGAGGTTCAGATTTTCGGGAGAAGCGAGGGTGTTAACGGTGAAGCCACCCATACCTCGTTGTGACGGCCGTGGTAGACTCCACGATGGGAGTGTCGTGCTAGTCCGGGAGTTTGTTTTACATGCGGCAGGCCATTTGGGAGAACTGTCGACTGAGGGTAGCGCTGGTAGGATAGCACAGACTACGGGATCTATTGCGGGTTCTTCACCTTCCATAGTCAGGCAGGATGTTCATACACCGGCGGGCCACGGTAGAGGTCGCGGTGGAAGTTCGATTTTAAGCGGTCCTATGAATCGCCTATTTTCAGGTATATCCTTAACCTCTACAGAGTTTTGTATGTATTGATGATGTGATGATGTGTTTAGTGTTATGTTCGGATAGCGTTGTGCTAAAACGTGATGTAGAACCTGGTGGTGAGAAGGGTAAGCTTGAGGGTGAGAAAATGATGAACCTTAGAATATTACAGTTGAGACCTTAGATGTAAGGCCGTCTTGAGTACCAGATTTTGCAAGTGATCCTTGTCGGAGTGCATTTTTATGCCTAGAACGTTTTGTGTGATAAAGTCCCTGGGTAGTGTGCAATGGAAGTGGTAGCTTTCATGACCTGTAGAGGTAAGATTGTTCCGGATCGGGGAACAAGAGCGTGATGCGTTAAGTGGGTCGGGTTGGGGCCATGTTGAGGGCCAACCCGCGGCCTGTTTCGAGGTGGGGTCAGCTCTGGGTGGTCCCGCCAGGTGGTAGGGTCACGAGGGTGCTAGGCCCAAGTTTAGATGACCATCGTATGAGTTTGTGGATATGTTCGACCAGAATCGGTTCGTGAAGGCCGGGAATGGCCTTAGAGGAAATAAAGCTAGTAAGATGACCAAGTTTGGAGGTTGTGACTCCAAAGTATTGGAAACTGAAGCAATGACTGAAGTATGGTGCGTATACTAGAAGAGTTCAAGTGTTCGAGGAGGGCACGACGAGTAAGAAAGGAAGAGAACGTGTGTTAGTTCGTGGCCAGGCGTGGCGTTGGCAACTTGTTAGAAGATCTTCTTCGTAATCCACCTTGAGAAGGAACATTCGGGACGAATGTTTCTAAGGAGGGGAGAATGTTATACCCCGTATTTCCAGAGTATATGCGTGAGGCGTGCGTATTAAATTTTGCCTTAAGAAGCGACAAGTTTCGAAATTTGTACACAAGTGCCAAAAGAGTCGTTTTTTGAAAGCGTTTCCACAGCTTTCGTAGGGAAAATTCCGGCTATGTCATTAATAATTTTTGCGGATTTTTCCGAGAGACGAAACATTTTGGACCAACGGGAGGGGGACAAGTGTCACCCTCCCATTGGAAGCAAGTGGACGGCAAGCTTGACCATTGGCACGTTTTTGGTGTTGAAATTTTGGTCAAGGGTTAGGTAGGATATTTTGTGTAGATGGATAAGGTAGCACATGGCTAAATCTTGGCCTTACATTTGCTATGCACTTGTCTTCATCTTGGCCATTGGTTGGCCTTCACTTGACCTATAAATACTCCTCTAAGTGATGAACTTTCTTCATCCAAAAATTGAGCAATCTTTCTAAGTCTCAAACCCTCCCTCTCCCTCTTGTGATCTCGTCCACCACACACCCCTCCCCCTCTTGAAGGCCCCTTGGCCGAAACCCACCCCCTCCCCTGTAGAGAGGCAGCGTGGGGTACACCCCTAGCCTAGTTGTTTTCGTATAATACCCCTTTTTGTGGTATAGAAATACTCTCCTAGTATTGTTATAATGCACAAATACTTTAGCCCATATACCTTGTAGTACTTTCCAAAGTACCCTTTTTATACAAAAGCCCAGAAAATACTATTATACTTCCTCTTAGCCTCTAAACGAAACCCTAAGGAAATCTTCATTGTTAGTTGAAGTATTTAAGTAGAAGTTGGTTAGAACTTCTAAGGGTTGGTTGGAGCGGGTTGGAGCGCACGAAGTAGGAGCTAAACCTTGCTCAGGATCGACATATAAACTCGGATAATTTTGGGCTTATCGAGGTAAACACTCTTGACCTTCTATTGTAATTGGAAATTACATGTTGTAGGAATATATAGTTGAAGTATACTATATATAGAACTGAACATTATAATTGTGCGGCAATGTCTTTTGACTTAAGCCTGAATAATACTTACGGCAATGTCTTGCGACTTAAGCCTGAATTTTAAGAAGTGAACTGAACTGTAATTTCATAGATCAGACATGAAGCTTGTGTAGTATTCTTGTGAGTATAATTGTACACGTCCGGTTAGAGGTGTAAACCCCCCCCCCCCCCTGGTTGGCTTGGTAGCCGGCCTCGATAGAGGAGGAGAATTACGCTGTTGCGGGGAGGTCTTCGAATTTTACGTAGAATATTCTACGTCGAGATCTAAAGATGTTAATAGGCGCCTTGTGGCCTCTATAGGTTGAAGTACTACGTGTGGGTGATCGCTTGGCTTAGAGTGTAGCCGAGCGGTTTGAGGTGCTTGGGCGTTTTGCTATTAGTCGATAATCGTCGCGAGGTATGTGAACCTCTTCTTATCTGTTCTAGCATGATATGTGTATAACTATGTAGTACGGTGAGCGTCGTGTGTTAAATGTATTTGATTGTTTTTAAACATAAAGTGTTATAACAGCTCTATGTAAATGAGAAATGCTTTGTGGTTTCTTTTTAAAAAAGATAACTGATTTGACTTATAACCGACTTGATGTGTGATAATAAAGAACCTCGAAGTATTCTAAAAGATTAAGAAACCTTTTTGGAAGAAGTGTATACTTGGTTTGAAAACATAAGAGTTATACCAGCTTTATGAGAAGTTAGGTGTAACGTCTTAAGAGAGATAAAAAGAATGGTTTAATGGTTTAGAAGTTAAGAGACTTATTCTTAAAAGATAAGAGACTTGACTTAATATGGATGTTTGTGTGAAACCTCATTCGTGAGTAATGAGTACTTGGTTTTTTGAAAAGAATAATGTTTTACTGATTTCGGAAATCAGAATGTGTATCGACAAACCACTGCAGCGTTAATAAAGGAAAATGTATTGAATAATTAAGTATTATTAAAACCAGTAGAAACCTCCATCTGCATAGAAGCTAAGATGAGACAAAATGATATTACATTTTCTAGATCATGGCTGCTTAATAAGATTGATTATGAACAAGAATAACCTATTCGCCTATGACATATGTTACTCAATTGTTTTAAAAGAGATTAAGACATTGAACTATGAAACTTTTCAAAAAGAGACTTGTGTAATTGAAATTAGGCAAACTGGAACTTTAGGGAAAAGAAAGGCATTGTGTTGTCTTAAAATGGTTTAAAACATAAGGTGTTATAACAGCTTTATGGGAAGTTGGTTATAACGACCTTATGAAAACAAAAGAAAGGTTTTATCATCGGTTTTAATGTGGTAACTTGACTTTAAAAAAGAGAGGTGTTTTGGTCAAAAAAGAAAGCATGGTGTTGCCTTAATCTGGTTTTAAAAAAAGAAAGAATGGAAGTTGTTTTGGTTTACTTAAAAGATATAAGTCACCCTATTTTATACTACGGGTATCGGGTGACTTTTATAAAAGGAATAGATCTCTTTAAAAGGAATTTAACGTACGTAGTACTTTAGGGTTAAAACCCGGACTTTGGCATAAAATGAAAGTACTTCGAGTTGTGTAGAAACTTACCTATGCTTGTTGTTGTGAAACTTGCCTATGCTTGTTGTTGTGAAAACTTGCCTATGCTTGTTGTGATAGCCTTTGTTGTGCAAGAATTGTGTTTCTATACTACCGCGTCTCTCGATGGAGGGTCGGTTGACTTGTTGAGAACTTACTTGGACGTGACCGGCGGTGACGGATAAATTCCACGGGTACGTTCTGACACGATGCGTAGCGCACGGGTATGCTTCCACTTTGATTACCGCCTTGTTGTCTTATTGTTTCCCTTTGGACATACTGACACGATGCGTAGCACACGGGTATGCTTCCATTTGGAATGCTGTCTTATTATTTCCCTTTGGACTCTCGACACGATCGTAGCGCGGGTATGCTTCCATTTGGAATCTTTGTCTTATTATTTCCCTTTGGACTCATCGACACGATCGTGGCGCTGCGGGTATGCTTCCTTTTGGAATGTTGTCTTATTTGTTCCCTTTGGACATACTGACACGATGCGTAGCGCACGGGTATGCTCCCATTTGGATTGCTGTCTTGTTGTTATCATATCATAGACTGCCGGCAGTGAGGAAGGTACTCCACGGGCAGGATTGATGTTGTGGGCGTGAGACCCTGAATTGATATAACTGTTATGTGTGTGTACTGTAGTTTGGTTATCATACCTGTCTCCTGCTTTTATAGACTATTATGATTTCATTCTGATATTTCTGATTTCACATACTTGTACTGTTGTCTTGACCTCCTTGAAATGCGTTCATGCCGCAGGTAGAAGTACATCGGCTGTCGATCCCCGCGTTTAGGATCTCATTTCAGCGTTTTGGGAAGCTCCGTTTCGTCGGAGGCTTATCTTTGGTATGTTACCCTGAGTCTGTAAGTTCTTGTACGTTCAGGGGTATGGCGGGGCCCTGTCCCGTCATAGTTGTTGTATAAATCTTAGAGTGCATGCTTTGTTGTAGGCGGGTGTAAGGATTATAGAATTCAAATGTGTATATATATATGTTGGAAGGCAACTGTTTTGGTTGGCCTATTTGCTTTTATTTATCATGTCTCTCGTTTCATATTTATGCTTTATGTTCCGCTGATTTTCTCTGATGTTGTATCACTAGGGTGCCCGGGGTAAGGCACCAGTCACGGGCCCCGGTTCGGGTCGTGACACACGCCTTACAATACGTGTAAAATTCCGCCCCACAATTAATATCAAGTAGTATAAAAATCCAAGCCATTCTCGGCCAACTTATAACCAACAACAAGTCCTTTCCAATTCTTTTTTCCAATTCCAAGTTCTAAGGTCTAACATGTTATATAGTCATAAACAACTACAATTTCCTTCTTTATACAACATGCGACGACTTAAACTAATAATCGACTTGAATTGTAATCTTAAAGCTAAACATGCTAGTTTTCGGATTAGGGTTCCAATAGTCAATAAACTTATCAAACCTTATACTAAATACCACATGCTTGCTAATATCCATAGCTACAACAATAAGTAAACCTTAATTGCTAAAACGACAAGAATATACCTTTATAAGCCCTTAAAATTTCCAAGATTCAAATTCGCGCCTTAGCAATTCTTAGCTCCTTTCCTTATGTTCCAATCCGCTATTTGAAGCCCTTAGAAGTTCACCACCAACTTCTCTTCCATTTCCAATCAAAACCTAGAAAAGCAACTAGGTTTTCACCTTGCGACTAACACGAAAACTCTCTTTCCGGGATTTTTCTATTGAGATACACTTACAATACACTCATGAACCTTGGTTTAAAGTTTTGTGGCTAATGGATCACAAACTAAAAATTTTCTTGTGTGGGAGAGCACAAAGCCGAGAGCAACATAGGCTAAGCTCAAGGTTCTCTCAATTTTTCTAAGTGTTAAAGACCTTGTCTTGCACTAGCATGATATATAAAACACATTGGAGGGTCTAGATTACAACACATGTAAAAATTGGATGAATGGGATCAAGCCAAATGACTCTTGACTTGGTCAACAATGTCAAGCTCTTAATTAACAAGACTTTGTCATCTACACATTGGTCAAATGACCATTTTAGCCTTGCAAAATTTCGACCAAGGCCATGTGGTGGAGGTGCCACGTGTCGCCCTCTCATTCGTCCATAAAATTCCGTAACCCTCGTGGGCCCCACAAAACGTAAAATTCCTCGGGTGGGCCCCACATGACCAAATCCGTAAAAATAAATTTCCATAATGTTAATAAGTTCCATACTCTCCAAATAATACATTTTGAGAATCCAATTCTCAACAACGAACATTTTTCCTTTCCGACGTCCGGAAGATTTTCCGTCGGAAAAACAATTCTTCCTTTCGTACCAATTTCCAAGTCTTGTTTCCTTACGTACATTCTCTTATACATGTCCTGGACTTACGGGGTGTAATAGTCTAGGCCAAGTCCTGACTTCCTCGATCTTGGCCGTATCCACCCGAATACCATCAGCCCCAACAATATGCCCAAAAAAAGTCACCGAAGTCAACCAAAACTCACATTTGGAAAACTTGGCGTATAACTGCTGGTCCTGGAGAACTCTCAGCACAGTCCTCAAATTCTCCGCATGCTCCTGCTTTGAGCGGGAATAAACCAAGATGTCATCAATGAATACTATCACAAACGTATCCAAAAATGGCTTGAACACTCGGTTCATCAAATCCATAAAAACCGCCGGAGCATTGGTCAAACCGAAAGACATAACCCTGAACTCATAGTGCGTCTGGGTCCGAATGCGATCTAGGGACATCAGCCTCTCTAACTCGCACCTGATGATAGCCCGATCGTAGATCAATCTTGGAGAAACATCTCGCACCCTGCAACTGGTCGAACAAATCATCAATCACGGGAAGGGGTATCATTCTTAATAGTCACCTTGTTCACTTCGCGTAATCAACACACATGCGCAGCGTCCCGTCCTTCTTCTTCACGAACAATACCGGCGCTCCCCAGGGAGAAACACTAGGTCTGATGAAGCCCTTCTCCAGCAAATCTCTCAGCTGGTCCTTCAGCTCTCTCAACTCGGCAGGTGCCATTCTGTATGGCGGAATGGAAATAGGCCGAGTGTCTGGCAGCACATCGATACAAAACTCTATCTCCCTCTCAGGAGGGATACCCGGGAGGTCATCTGGAAACACATCTGGGAACTCTCGACTCACGGGCCGATGAAAATCTGGTACCGCGACCTCGTATCAAACAACCGAATGAGATGGTAGATATACCCCTTCTGCACCATCTTCCTAGCCTTGAGGTAGGAAATAAACCTACCCCTCGGCGACACAGTGTTCCCCTCCCACTCAATAACCGGCTCCCCGGGAAACTGGAACCGTACCAACCTCGCCCTGCAGTCCACATTGGCGTAGCAAGAAGCTAGCCAATCCATACCCATAATCACATCGAAATCGGTCATATCCAACTCTATCAAGTCGGCTAGGTTCGACGGCGCATAAAGTCATTTGGGCAAGCCCTATATACCCGCCGAGCTACCACCGAATCACCCATGGCGTAGCTACCTCGAAAGGGTCTATGGACTCGTGCTCTATCCCTATCCTACTAGCAATAAGGGAGATATATGGGGCCAGTAGAACCGGATCTATCAAGGCATACACGTCACAACATGAACCGATAAAGTACACTGGCGACATCGGTGACGCCTCCCGTCTGCCGGCTGGACAAGGCATAAATGCGGTTCTGAGGACCGCTAGAACTGGGACCCGTGCCACGACCTCTGCCGCGACCTGCTGGTCCATGAGTACCCTGCCCTCCGGGGCGAGTAACTGTAGGGGACGAAGACCCGGCAAAAGACCCTGTAGGCTGACCCCTACCATCTGCGCCGCCTCTGGTCGGACAGACTCTCGCATAGTGACCCTGCTGGCCGCAAGTGTAGCAAACTCCCGAGGTAGTATCACAACTCCCAGAATGGAATCTACCACATCGGACACACTGAGAGGACCTCGATCGGTTAGCACCCCTGCTACCCTGGAAGTCCGAAGTCCTGGGGCCCTGACCTGCCCCCGAATACCCTGGCTGTCCTGAAGACGGTGTAGGAGTGCTCTGAGCTGGCTGTGGTGCAAATCTAGTCTGCTGCTGAGACCGTCCACCCCGAGAGCTACCAAAAGATCCTGCCGTCCTGGCCTTCTTCTGCTGCTGATATCTGTCGACCCGTCGGCCTCTACGCTCCTCGCACCCAAGTGCATGAGCCTGAATGCGGGCAATGTCCATGCCCGGCTGAAGAGCCACACCCGAGCAAGACTCTGCCAAATAGTCATCTAGTCCCGTAACGTAGCGGTGCACTCGGTCCTCCATATCTGCTACTAATGCAGGGACATATCGAGCCAACGAATCGAACTCAACGTTGTACTCCCGGACTGTGCGCCCTCTCTGCCTCAGCATCAAAAATCTGTCGGCCCGTGCTCTCCTCATCTGTGGCGGCAAGAAATGAGTGAGAAATGCCTCAGAGAACTCGTCCCATACTGCTGGAGGCGCATGCTCTCCCCGGGATAGCTCCCACGAATCAAACCAGTCGACTGCGGTATCACGCAGCCGATGCGAACCGAAGATCACGGACTCGGTCTCCGAAGCCTTGATCACTCTCATGATCCGCTGTAACTGTCGGATGAACTCCTGCGGATCATCCTCAGGCCTCGACCCGTAGAACTCTGGCGGGCTACAACTCAAAAAATCCCGTAGCCTCAAACTATCCGACCTCGGGTGAACCACGGGTACTGCTGGAGCTGGAACTGCTGCATCCAGCCTATCCTCATGTCTGGCCACAATCCTGGCTAGCAACTGGGCCATCTCTCTGTAACCCATCTCCTCTGCTCCAGGCTGTGGGACTGGAGGCGCAGGTACTGTGGTCTCATCGACCCTTCGCGGCTCTAAACCTCTTTGAAATTTGGCGGCGTCGTGGAACTCGCCGTCTGAGGTATCGCCTCGGGTATAGACTGGGCCTGGGCCCTCGTGACCCTCTGTGTCCTACTAGCAGCTCCCTCGGCTGCCTTGCCCTTCTGGGCCCGGGTTGCCTTGCGTGGAGGCATAACTGATACAGAAAAGGAATACGTTAGAGGGGTCCAACTTATAACACAGCTCTAAGGCACGATCTCAGAGTGAGAAGAATGGAAACCAATCCTAAATATCCTATAGCCTCCTGATTATTGGTGTGGTGCACAACACACCGATAATCAAGACTCTACTAGATACGATGCGTAGACACTTTCCAGAGATTAAGCGCTCCGATACCACTTTTGTCACGACTCGAACCGGGCGTGGTCGTGCCTTACCCGGGCACCCAAGTAGACATACATCAGAGTAATCAGCGGAATAATAAATCAAGACATGAAACAAATGTAAAATGTAACACTGTTTATCTGAGAAAAAGTTGCCTTTCGGCATACATATATATACCAAGTCTGGCAGTTACATCCCAAATTTACAACAGGACTACAGACCTCTAGGAATATAAACAATTATGGCGGGACAAGACCCCGCCATACCCTGAATGTACAACATATCTACAGCACCAGGGAGAGTCGTACCAAAAGTCGAGCCTCCGGAGAAATGGAGCTCCTGACACCAGAGTAAGGATCCTAAGAGTGAGGATCTACCACCTGCTTCCCTTTACCTGCGGCATGAACGCAGCCCCCCGAAGGAGGTCAGTACAACAGGTACCAAGTATGTGAAACTGTAAAGTACTTTAAATGAAATCGTATCATTTTTAAAACCAATTTTACAAATATGTACGAAACAACCAATGTAACCGCACATAGTGCCACAGCATAACCAAAAGCAAAATAGATATAACATAACTGGTCTTTTCTAGGCCGCTAATGATCGAAGCAAGGCCAATCGCCCATAGTATCATTATGCGAGCCTAATCCTGGAACTCCCGCAGTCCGCATAGGTCACACACAGACCCGCATGAGGTATTCCTCGCATCGGGGGTAGCTAACCCGCGGTATCCTCCTGGACTCCCGCAGTCCGCATAGTCACATAGACCGCATAGTCACACAGACCGCATGAGGCATTCCTCGCATCGGGATAATACACCCGGAATGATCAATCCTGGAACTCCCGCAGCTCCGCATAGTCACACAGACCGCATAGGCCGTATAGACCCGCATCAAGGGTGGCAAGCCCTCGGTATAACAAGTCAAAGGGGTATGTGATATAATAACAGTACAACGGGCTTAACGTTTAACAACGTAAGCACAACAAGAATAACCCCCTTACACAACATCACAAGACACTAACACGCGTAGCATCATAACATGTTTACTTATCAAACCATCTTACTACACTTTTCAGAAATCAATACAAGACTTTCATAAACAAATAAGTAAACCGTTCCTTTTATCTTTCTTAAGTCGTTACACCTAACTTCCCATAAAGTTAGTATAACTCTTTAAGCTTTTAAAACCAAGTATTACTTTTCTTTAAAAAATGATTCATAGCTCTTTTGAAATACTTCAAGATTCTTATTATTTAAAACTCAAGTCAAAAGACATCAGAGTAAAACCAAGTTCAGTTAACACACGTACGTCTACCGTACTATTTATATATTTTAAAAATATCATGCTCAAGAGGATAGGAAGAATCACATACCTCCTCGGCGAAATCCACCTGCCAAGTCGAATATGTCGCGCGCAGAGTATCAACCTATAATAGTCAAATACGTCTATCAACGTCTAGACTATTCTGTAGAATATTCTAAGCAGAGGGTTCTTAATTCTACGGAAAATTGGGCAGCACTTCCCTACCCGTCATACTACACAAGTCTACTGTAAATACAGTCCTATGTAAGTACAGTTCAATTCTCTTCTTTTATACCATCCTTCTACATATCTTATACTCATTTCTATACTACTACAATATGTAATCTCCAATTACAATAGAAGGACAAGATATTTACCTCGGTAAGCCCAAAATTATCCAAGTTTAAATGTCGATCCTGAACAACGTTTAGCTCCTAATTTGCACGCTCCGATAGCTCCAAGAAACCCTTAGAAGTTTCTAAACAACTTCTACTTAATACTTCAACCAACTATGAAGATTTCCCCAGGGTTTCGTTTTGTGACTAAAGGGAATATAGTAGTATTTCTGGGCTTTTAGTATAGAGGTAACTTAGGAAAACTACAAGGGATTTAGGCTAAGGTATTTTGGAATAGTAACTATACTTGGAGAATACTTTTCTACCACGGGGGGGGGGGGTATGTTTCGGCGAGAACACAAGGAAGGGAGGAAGAGCTTGGACGAAAGCTCATGAGGAGAAGGGAGTTTTTTGAGACTTGGAAAATGTTTAGTGGATGAAGAATTCTTGCAACTTAGGGGGGGTATTTATAGGACCTTCAAAGGCCAAGATTTAAGCTAGTGTGTGGTGGAGATTTGGACAAGTGCAACCTTATCTATCTACTCCACAAATATCTAGCAAACTTTGACTAAATGTTTAAGGCCTTTTACATGGCAAAAACGTGCCAAGAATTCCCCACCTAAACCGTCCACTTGAGGGTGACACATGTCGCCCTCTCGTTGGTCCAAAATATTTCATCTCTCGGAAAAATCCAAAATAAATAAATTCTTGAAAACGTAAAATTCCCTTACAAGGTTCGAAAAAATTTTCGTCGGAAAAACAATTCTTTTCGTTGGGTGTGCACAATTTCGTCCTTAATCATAATTCGGGCTTACACAATTGTACGTACGTCCTCACATACATACTCTGGAAAAACGGGGTATAACATGATTCTTGCAAAACGGGATTGCTCTTAGACCCATGGATACCCGTCCGACCCGCCCTGAGCCTATGACCCGCGCCCTGACTCGGTTTTGACCCGAGTATGCCATCACACATTGTTTCGTCAATTGATATTCCTGACCCAGATTTATTCCCTTTTCTGGTTTGCCTGAGTGAATTTCCAGGTACTGTGGAGGTACCAATGATGTCGTGGTTGTCCTGCTCTTCCATAATGTTCCCTTTGTCTTTCAAATGACCCGTGATATGATCGACCACCCTAGTAGCATAAGGGGTGTCAATGGCTATCGTATTCAGTTTCTGCTTGTCGGGAGTTTCAAGAGTACCTTGAAGTTTTCCGCTTTCAAATTCACTAATATCCAAGCTCTCCATTTCTATATTTTTGCCCCATTCATGTATCCTTTGTAGCATAGAATCATCCACTACATTCTCGAGTGGGATACGCAAATCTGGCGCGACATGAACTAACACCGTTGGGTCTGAAATTGCTGGAATTAGATTTTCTTCAACAATGGTTGGACTACCGCCATTCTTTTTCTTTTTCTTGGTTCTAGCCTTCGTTGAACTTCCTGATCCTCCTGAATCATTTCTGGAACGTGTGTAACGTTTAGACTTTTTCATGTTATGGAAATTAAGCTTCAAAACGTTGGGAAACAATGGTTGATTTTAGGGGGGGAGAAGAGAGAAACCGAAGGAGCAACTAAGGGAAAACGTTGAGAGCGTTTTCCTTAGTGAGAGAAACTTCTCTCTAACTCCTTTTTTAAGAGACATGATTTTGAAAGCTAAGAGACTTGATTTTGAAATTTAAGAGACTTGATCTTGATAGATAAGAGACTTGACTTATAAACGACTTGATTTTGGGAAAGGAGAAGTAACATGAGTTTAAAAGTATAAGTAACTTGTTTTTAAATATTGAACTTGTCTTGATTGGAAAAGTATAAGTGGCTTGATTTTAAAAGGTGTGAGTGCCTTGATCTTAAAAGAGTGAGTTACTTGGGTTTTAAAAGTATACTTGACGTTGTTTTAAAAGTGTCACTTGGTTTAAAAAGTATAAAGTACTTGATTTAAACATAAAAGTGTCTTGATACTACGGGTATTAGTATCGTGTGGTTTTTACTTAAAAAGAGATCTTTTTAAGAGAATTGAAGTATGCAGTACTTTGGGGTTAAAAACCCGGATTGTTGGCATAAAATGAGGGTCTAAGAGTATGTTAAACTTGCCTATGCTAGTTGTGATAGCCTTTGTTGTGAAAGTGTTGTATTTCTATGCTACCGCGTCTCTCGATGGAGGGTCAGTTATCTTGTTATTTACTTGGACATATCGACGCTGCTGGATGGTCCACGAGTATGCTTCCATTGTTATTGTTATGTCATGGACTAGCTCTTCATGAGGTCGATGACGCAGGAAGGATCTGATAGCTAGCCCCGCATTGCCCCGGCCATTCGATGCAGTCGGATCCGTAGTTGTCTTTCGTACTTGCCCCGGTCTGTTTTATAGCATAGTTGGTACGGTAGGCTCTGGTAGATGGCTTCCGTACTTGCCCCGGTCATATCTCGTGGCGGAAGGCTGGATCTGGTAGCTGGCTTTCGTACTTGCCCCGGTCAGTTGATGATGTAGGCTGGATCTGGTAGTTATGCCTTCGTACTTGCCCCGGTCAATTTTATGATGCAGGCTGGATCTAGTGGTTAGCTTTCTTACTTGGCCCGTACGGTTTTTATGACACAGGTGGGACCTGGTGTTCATGTGTACTTTTGGTGTTATATTATATCATAGACTGTCGGCAGTGAGGAAGGAGTTCCACGGGCATGATTGATATTGCGGGCGTGAGACCCATGGTTATGTTTGAGTGATAACTTTGAGGGCATGAGTCCCTGACTTGCCATGACTGTTTATATATTGTGTACTGTAGTTTGGTTATCATATATGTCTCCTGTTTTATATAGACTGTTATGATTTCATTAGAGTATTTTCAGTTTCACATACTTGGTACCTGTTGTACTGACCTCCTTCGGGGGGCTACGTTCATGCCGCAGGTAGAGGTACACCGGTTGTTGATCCTCGCTCTTAGGGTCACAGTTCTGCGTTTTGGGAAGCTCCGTTTCTCCAGAGGCTTATCTTTTGGTATGATTCTCTGAGATTGTAGGTTCTTGTACATTCAGGGGTATGGTGGGGCCCTGTCCCGTCATAGTTGTTATAAAAACTCTTAGAGGTTTGTAGTACTGTTGTGAGTTGGGCTTGTAAATGATAACTGTTCGGGTTTTATATATATATGCAGAAAGATGACCTTATTGGTTAGCATGTTTCTTCTTTTATATTGTTCCATGTCAATGAGTTTTATTCCACTGATTTTCTCTGATGTATTATCACTAGGGTGCCCGGGGTAAGACACCAGTCGCGGGCCCGAGGTCGGGTCGTGACAAAAGTGGTATCAGAGCAGTTAGTACTCGGAAAGTGTCTACAGACCGTATCTAGTAGATTCTTGATTATCAGCGTGTTGTGCACCACACCTATAATCAGGAGGCTGCAGGGTATTTAGGATTGATTTCCATTCTTCTCAATCTGAGATCGTGCCTTAGAGCTGTGTTATAAGTTGGACTCCCTCTGACGTATTCTTATGTACCAGTTATGCCTCTACGCAAGGCAACCAGGGCCCAGAAGAGCAAGGCAACAGAGGGAGCTGCAAGTAGAACACAGAGGGTTGCGAGGGCACATGCCCAGTCATTACCTGAGGTGGTACTTCATACAGGGAGTTCTGCGACGCCGCCAGCCCCAGCAGAGTTTAGCGCAGCGGCAACAGTTTCTACTGAGGCCATGATATCTGAGCCTCCAGTTCCATGAACAGGAGCCGAGGATATGGGTTACAAAGAGATGGCCCAGTTACTGGCTAGGATTGTGGCGAGGCATGAGGACAGACGGGAGCCGGTAGTACTGGTGGCGCACCCCAGAACTGATAGTTTGAGGCTTCGGGACTTCTTGAGTTGCAGTCCGTCAGAGTTCTATAGATCGAGAATTGAGGAAGATCCTCAGGAGTTTATTCGACAGCTACAGCGGATCATGAGAGTGACTAAGGCCTCAGAGGCAAAATCAGTGGTACTGGGTTCGTATCGGCTGCGGGATATTGCAGTCAACTGGTTTGATTCATGGGAACTGTCCCGGGGGGAGCGTGCGTTTCCAGCTGGTTGGGACGAGTTCTCGGAGGCGTTTCTTAACCACTTCTTACCTCCACAGATGAGGAGAGCTCGAGTGGATAGTTTTATGATGTTGAGACAGAATGGGCGGACGGTTCGGGAGTACAACATAGAGTTCGACTCATTAGCTCGGTATGCCCCCACTCTAGTGGCGGACATGGAGGATAGAGTGCACCGATACATCACATGACTTGATGATTATCTAGCAGAGGGTTGTACAAGAGTAGCTCTTCAGCCGGGCATGGACATTGCCCGCATGCAGGCTTATGCACAGGGGACTGAGGAACGTAGAGGTCGACAAAATGACCGAGATCAGTATAAGAGGGACAAGACAGCAGGGTCCTTTGGTAACTTTCGAGGCGGACAACCTCAAAGAATGGCTAGATATGCACTTCCAACGCAGTACTCCTTCACGCCTTCGTGACGCGTGGGGTATTCAAAGAACAGGGAAAAGAGATGTTAGTCAGATGAGACCACCCCTACCTCGGTGGTGGCCATTGTGATAGGTTTCATACTGGAGAGTGTCAAGGTGTTCGGGGGGTTTGCTTTACCTGCGGCCGGCAGGGCCATTTTGCGAAGAATTGTCCAACCAGAGGTAGCACGAATGTTAAGACTCAGCCTTCGGGATCAGTGGCTGGTTCATCGCCTTCTCTAGCTATGCGCCCTGCAGGGCAGGACTATGATTAGAGCGACGATGGGAAAGTGAAGTAATAGTTACAAGTATATCTTTAACCCTTTAGAGACTAGTATGTGTTGTTATGGTGGTTATATGTTAAGTGTTATACTCAGATAGTATTGTGTTAAATTGTGTTAAGACACCTGGTGTTACACCCCGTAACTCCCAGACATGTTTATAAGAACGTACGTGAGAACTAAAAAATGTTAAGATTTGAGTTAGTTAAAATTTAGCGAAATTATGGAATTGTCGGAAAATGAAATATTGCGATGAATGGGAGGGCGACATGTGTCAACCCCCTTGGTTGGTCATGGTCGAATGGACCATGGGTTAAATGGTCATTTGACCATAATAAAGATGAGTAAGTCTTGCTATTTCATAAAATTGACTAATTCAAAGAGCCACTTGGCTTGATCATTTAGTGGAGTGTATCCAACCCACCCAATTGTTCTAATCTTGATCCTCCATATGGTTATATAAGCTTACTACTAGAAAGACTAGTTCCCATACTTAGAAAAATTTCAAGAAACTTTGAATGTCTTCTATGTGGCTCTCGGGTTAGGGTTCCAAGGAAGGAGAATTTTTTTTGTTTGTTGTTCAATAATCTCCACACTTTAAACCAAGGTTCCTAAGGGTATTGTAAGGGTATCTCAATAGAAAGATCCCGGAAAAGTGTCGTTTTTGTATTAGTCGCAAGGTAAAAACCTAAGTCTCTTTCTTAGGTTTGGATTGGATATTGAAGGAAAAATTGGTTGTGAACTTCTAAGGGCTTCAAGTGGCGGATTGGAGTGTCAAGGAGAGGCGCTAAGTTGCTAAGGAGCGACTTCGGATCTTGAAGACGGATTAAGGCTTGTCTAGGTAATAATCTTATTCTCTTTAGTGTTATAAGATTTCATATTGTTGTAGTGATGTTTATAAACAAGCATGAGATATGTATTAGAGATTTATAAGTGCTATGGATATTGGAAGCCTAAGATCCGAAATGACCTTGTTAGCCATTTAAAATTGAAATACAATTTGGTCGATAGTTAGAATCGTCGCATGTTATCTAATTGAAGATTGTAGTTGTTTTAATCAATTGTGGCTATATAACATGTTAGACTAAACAACTTGGATGGAATAAGGAATTGGATAAGACTTTGTAGTATGATACATTATAGCCGAGAATGGCATGGAATTATTGGATTGTTTTGTATTATTGTGGGGCAGAATTTTACACGTCCTATTAAGGCGTGTAATCCCCTTTGGATAGCTGAATTGTTGAGCCTTAAATGTGGCGTGTTTGGTTGTTAAAATCGGGCCTTGAAAAAGGTGGAAAAGTATGTAGAAACAAAGGAAGTGCTGTCCGATTTTCCGTAGAATTTGGTGACTTTACACTTAGAATATTCTACGTTTGAAGCTAGAAGTTAATAGACGTATTATGGCCATTATAGGATTGAAGTACTACGAATAGCGTATTCTACTTAAGGATGGAGTAGCTATCAAGGTTGAAGTACTTTGGAGCATTTTGCTACATGTCGATAATCGTCGCGAGGTATGTGAACCTCTTCCTTCTTTTTGCATGATTCTATGTATGGAATATACATGTGGTATTATTTCATGTTTCCTTCTACTCTTAGAAGTTAAGAGGTATATATGTTGATTTACTCTATGTAAAGGTTATGTCTAAGTTATCCTAAGTTCTTACCAAGTCTTATGGGGGATGTTGGTAAGAGTCGTTAGGAAGTATTTAGAGTCGAGTTGACTTTGCTAATTTACTGCACGAATGAGAATAAGTATTGAACAAGCCATTGCAGCGTTAATAAAAGAAAATGTATCGACAATCAATTATATTAAAAATGAGTAGAATCCTCCATCTGCATAGAAACTAAGATAAGACAAAATTGTATTACATTTTGTAGATCATGACTGCTTTAATAAGATCGTTATAAACACGTATAACTTATTCACAACACACAAAAGTATATGTTACTTACTTTAAAGAGTTTACGTTTTGAAGTTTTAAGACTATGAACTTTAAATTCTTAAAAGGTTAAGAGACTTTATTTTTCAAGTTATGAGACTTGATTCTTAAAGGAAGAAATGGTTTGATTTAAAAGTATATGATACTTGATTTGGAAAGTATTGATTTCTTGACATTCTAAAGATAAGAAGACTTTATTTCTAAAGTAGAAACTTGATTTCTAAAAGATAAGAGACTTGAAGTATTTTGAAAGTTACGCAACTTGATTTGAAAATATAAGTCTCTTGGTTATAAAAAGAATGAATTTGTCTAAAACCATAAAGGGTTATAACGCCTTTATGGGAAGTTGGTTATAACGGCTTTATGGAAGGTTAAGAAAATTATCTATTTTGAGTGATAGGCATGAGTTGCCTAGGTTGTGAAATTTTAAGTTACTTGGTTTCAAAGCCTTGAAATGAATTTCTAAAGGTGTAGTAACTTATTTTGAAAAATAGACATGCCTTGATACTACGGGTGTTAGTATCTTGGGGTTTTATAAGAAAATGAGTCTTTTGAAAAGAATGGAAGTACGTAGTACTTTGGGTTAAATTCCCGGATTTTTATGTGAAACGAAAAGTGCCTTGAGTATATAAAAATGAAAGTCTAAAGATTTTATGAACTTTCCTATGTTTGCTTGTGATAGCCTTGAGTGCAAGTATTATATGTTTACGCTGTCGGGACTCTCAGTTGGAGGCCGACTGTCTTGTTGTGAATCTACTTGGACATACCGACAATGACCGAGGTTTCCACGGGTATGCTTCCATTGTGATTGATCCTTGGACATGCTTATACGATGTGGGATTGCGGGGCATGCGACCAGGATGCGGGTTAGATTCCCGGATCGGTGTTATTACTCCTTGGACATGCTTATACGATGAGGGATTCCGGGGCATGCGACCAGGAGGCGGGTTAGATTCCCGGATTTGTTTTATTACCCCCTGTACATGCTTATACGATGAGGGATTCCGGGGCATGCGACCATGTTATATACGATTATTACTCCATGGACTAGCTCCCCATGAAGACATGTACCCGAGATGAGGGATTCCACGGGCATGAGATATATATATATATATATATATATATATATTGTATATGTGTGTACGCCGATAGTGAGGTGGGATGCCACGGGCGCGTCACATGGTTATATGTTACACTTATGGCTGCCGGCAGTGATGGGGATTCCACGGGCAGGAAATATATATATGTATTGTATACGTGTACGCCGACAGTGAGGTGGGATGCCACGGGCGCGTCACATGGTTATATGTTACACTTACGACTGTCGGCAGTGTTGGGGGATTCCACGGGCACGCTTCAATATTTGTGGGCTTGAGACCCTTACTGGACTATGTGATGATATTTGAGGGCTTGTGTCCATAGCCCTGTGTGACTATTGTTCATGTGTTGAAATAGTATTTAAAAGGTAAAACTGACTTTCATTACTTTCACTTTGGCAAGGCACAATGTACTGTTATTTTTGTTATCATACATGTCTCTAGCTTTATATAGACTGTTATGATTTCATTACAGTATTTTTAGTTTCACATACTTGGTACATATTTCGTACTGACCTCCTTCGGGGGGCTGCGTTCATGCCGCAGGTTGAGGTATATAGCTTGCTGATCCTCATTCTTAGGATCGCTGTTCAGCTGGTTGGAAAGCTCCATTATTTCGGAGGCTTTGCATTTTGGTACAGTTCCCTAAGGTTGTAGATTTATGTACATTCAGGGGTATGGCGGGGCCCTGTCCCGCCACAGTTATATGTCAATAATTCTTAGAGGTATGTAGTCATATCTTGTTGATTAGGTTGTGTAAAGAAAAAATAATAATGAGGTAACTGCTTTTTGGGTTTACGCGTATATTTTTGGAAGGTGGCCTTATCGGCCTACCTGTTATTTATTTCCTGTTAAGTTTATGTATGTTCCGCTGATTATCTCTGATGTATACCTGTAAGGGTGACTAGGTAGGGCACCAGTCGCGGGCCCGGGGTCGGGTCGTGACAAAAGTGGTATCAGAGCAGTTAGTCCTCGGAAAGTGTCTAAGGCCGTGTTCAGTAGTCTTGATTATCGGTGTGTTGTGCACCACATCTATAATCAGGAGGCTGCAGGACATTTAGGATTGGTTTCCATTCTTCTCTCTCTGAGATCGTGCAGTAGAGCTGTCACAATAGGTTGAACCCTCTCTGACGTATTCTTATGTATCAGTTATGCCTCCACGGAAGACGACCTAGGCCAAGAAGGGCAAGGCAGCAGCATGAGGTGCTAGCGGTACGCAGAGGGTTACCAGTACTCAGGCCCAGATTATGCCTGAGGTTGTGGCTCAGGCGGCGAGTTCAGTTACGCCGACAGTATTAGAGGAGCCGAGAACAGCCGCAGCTCCAGGGGTTCCGATACCTGAGCCTCCAGTTCCGTAGCCAGGGGCAGAGTATAGAGATTACGGAGAGCAGATCAGGTTATTGACTAGCATAGTGGCAGGGCAGCGCCGACAGGAGCAGGTAGCTAACCCTAGAGCCGACAGTTTGAGGATTCGGGATTTTCTGGGTTGTAATCCACCCGAGTTCTATGGTTCGAGATCTGAGGAGGATCCTCAGGAATTTATTCGGCAGATACATCGGACTATGCAGGTGCTTAGAGCCTCAGAGATAGAGTCAGTTGTGTTAGCCTCTTACCGGTTACGTGATATTGCGTTGAATTGGTTTGAGTCATGGGAGCTGTCTAGAGGTGTGGGTGCTCTTCCAGTTGTTTGGGATGAGTTCACAGAGGCCTTCCTTGATCACTTTTTGCCTCCTGAGATGAGGAGAGCCCGCGTAGATAGGTTCTTGACATTGAGACAGAATGGGAGGACTATCAGAGAGTATAACCTGGAGTTTGACTCGTTGTCCAGATATGCGATCACTATTGTGGCTGACATGGTGGACCGAGTTCACCGCTATTGTCACGACCCATTCCGGGGCCCGTGACTGGTGCCTTACCGGGGCACCCAAGTAGTCATACATCAGAGTAATCAGCGGAAATATAAAGCAAGACATGAAACAGTTTATAAAATAAGACACAGTTTATGTGAGAAAACGTCGCCTTTCGGCATATATATATATAAACATGGTTTAGCGCTACATCCAAATCGCATACAACATGACTCTGCACCTCTAAGGAAATATACAACTATGGCGGACAGTGGCCGCCATACCTGATCGTACATAAAACTATCTACAACAGGGAAATCATACCCAAAAGTAGAGCCTCCGGAAAAGATGGAGCTCCCGACACCAACGTAGAGATCCTAAGGATGTGGATCTAGCACCTGCTTGCCCTTACCTGCGGCATGAACGCAGCCCCCCGAAGGAGGTCAGTACAACAGGTACCAAGTATGTGAAACTGAAAATACTGTAAATGAAATCATAACATTTTAAAATCAGTTTTGCAAGTATGTATGAAACAACGAAGGGACCGCACATAGTGCCACATCATAAACAAGAGTAACAATAGGTAAATCAGAATGTGTCTTTTCTAGGCCGCGAATGATCAAGGGGCCAATTGCCGTAGTATCACCATGCAAGCCTAATCTCGACTCCGTAGTCCGCATAGGCCACTCACATAGGCCCGCATAGTACATAACCCGCATCGAGGGTAGCTACTCCTCGGCATCGCTCGACTCGTAGTCCGCATGGCCACATAGACCGCATGAGGTATAACCCCGCATCACTAACTGGAACTCCGTAGCTCGCATAGGTCCCTTGGACCCGCATGAGGTATTCTCGAATCATGGTCCTGCATCACCGAGTCTACCCCGCATCGGAGGGCAGCTTAACCCCCGGTAATATGTCAAGAGGTGAGTGATAGTACACTAACATAACAACTTATCTTTAAACAACATAAGCACAACAAGAATACTCTCTTATACAAACGTTACAAGACACTAACACACATAGCATCATATCATGTCTACTTATCAAACCATCTGATTATTCTTTCGCAATTCAATATAAGTGCATTATAAACACATAGGCAAATTGTTTCTTTTATCAATCTTAAGTGGTTATACTTAACTTCCCATAAAGCTAGTATAACTCTTAAGCACGCTTAAAAACCAATTAGTTCTCTTCATAAAAATGATTCAAGATTCTTTTGCAATATTTTCAGTTCTTTATTATTCAGGCTTAAGCCGTGAGGCATTGCCGTAAGTGTTATTCAGGCTTAAGCCGTGAGGCATTGCCGTAAATATTATTCAGGCTTAAGTCAAAGACATTGCCATAGTTATTATTCAGTTAACACATGTACGTCTACCGTACTACATATATATTGTAAAATATCATGCTTTAGGAAGAATCACATACCTTCTCAATAAAACCACCTGCCAAGTTGAGTATGTCGCGCGCAGAGAGTCAGCCTATAATAGTCACAGACATCTATCAAAGACTACTCTGAAGGTCATTCTAAACAGAGGATTTTATATCCTACGGAAAATTGGGCAGCACTTCCCTACCCGGTGAGCTATATAAGTCTACTGTGAAAACAGTCCTATGTAAGTACAGTTTGATTATTCTTCTTTTAAACCCTTCTACTGTGATAACAGTTCAATTCTATTCTGCAATATTCTTCTAAGTATCTAATACTTATTCTTATACTACTACAGTATGTATTCTCTAATTCAAAAGAGGGTTAGGATTATTTACCTCGGTAAGCCCAATAATATCCTAGATAAAGTCGCGCCTGAGCAAGGTTTAGCTCCTAAGTTGTACGCTCCGGTAGCTCCAAGAAACCTTAGAAGTTCTTCACAACTTCTACTAAGGACTAAGGGATTTGGGCTAGGGTATTTTGGGCATTATAACAATACTAGAAGGCAACTTTTCTACCAAGGGAGGGGGGTAGATTTCGGCTAGGCTAAGGGCCTCGCCAAACTTCAAAAGGGGAGGGGGAGGTGTTTGGACGAAAAGGCTACAAAGGGAGAGGAGAGGATTTTTAGACTTGGAAGTTTTTGTGGATGAAGAACTCTTCATCTCAAGAGGGGTATTTATAGGTCAAGGGATGGCCAACCAAGGGCCAAGATGTAGCCAAGTGCTAGGCAAGTGTAAGGCCAAGATTAGGGCAAGTGTCCTTGGCCAACTTGCACACAAAATATCCTACCTAATCCTTGACTTGTGCCAAGGCACAAAAAACGTGCAACACCAAGTCCAATTCATCCAAATGGACGATTTCAAGTCCATCAATTGGAGGGTGACAAGTGTCGCCCTCCCGTTGGTCCAAAATGTTTCGTCTCTCGGAAAAATCCGCAAAAATTAGAAATGGCATAGCCGGAATTTACCCTACGAAAGCTGTGGAAACGTTTCGTCGGAAAACTATTCGTTTTGTGAGTTGTGCCCAAAAACATCGTCCAAGCCTAAACTTTAAGGCTAAACTTTTTGTACGTATTCCCCACGCACATACTGGAAATACGGGGTATAACATTCTCCCCTCCTTAGAAACATTCGTCCCGAATGTTCCTTCCCAAGACAGATAACGATAAGGTTCTTCATAACTTAACAGTTTGCAAAAGCCACACACGGCCATAAAACAACACTTAGGCAAAAATGATAACGGAAATTTACAAGTAGGAAAGTGAATTACCTGTGTTATACCCCGTATTTCCAGAGTATGTACGTGAGGGCGTACGTATGCAATTTGAGCCTTAAAGTTGGCTAGTTTCGAAATTTGTACACAACACCCGATTAGAGTCGTTTTTCGACGAAACGTTTCCACAGCTTTCGTAGGAAAATTCGGCTATGGCATTTTTAATTTTTACGCATTTTTCCGAGAGGCGAAACATTTTGGACCAACTAGAGGGCGACACTTTTCACCCTCTAATTGGAATGAGTGGACGGCAAAAGCTAGCCCTTTGCATGTTTTTGGTGTTGAATTTTTGGTCAAGGGTTAGGTAGGATATTTTGTGTAGATGGATAAGGTAGCACATGGCTAAATCTTGGCCTTACACTTGCTATGCACTTGTCTTCATCTTGGCCATTGGTTGGCCTTCACTTGACCTATAAATACCCCTCTAAGTTGAAGACTTTCTTCATCCTCACTTGAGCAATCTACCTAAGTCTCAAACACTCCCTCCCTCTTGTTCTCTCGTCCACCACACCCCCCTCCCCCTTTGAGGCCCTTTGGCCGAGAGCTTCCCCTCCCCCCCCCCTTTGTAGTGGTTAGCCGTGGGGTACCCCCCCTAGCCTAGTTGTTTTCGTATAATACCCCTTGTTGTGGTATAGAAATACTCTCCTAGTATTGTTATAATGCCCAAAATACTTTAGCCAAATACCTTGTAGTACTTTCCAAAGTACCCTTTTACAAGCCCAGAAAATACTATTATACTTCCCTCAGTCACAAACGAAACCCTAAGTAAATCTTCACCCGTAGTTGAAGTTATAAGTAGAAGTTGGTTAGAACTTCTAAGGGTTGGTTGGAGCAGGTCGGAGCGCACGGAGTAGGAGCTAAACCTTGCTCAGGATCGACATATAAACTCGGATAATTTTGGGCTTATCGAGGTAATCATTCTTGACCTTCTGTTGTAATTGGAAATTACATGTTGTAGGAGTATATGGTTAAGTATACTATATATAGAACTGAACATAGTTGTGCGGCAATGTCTTTTGACTTAAGCTCGAATAATACTTACGCAATGTCTTGCGACTTAAGCTGAATTTTAAGAAGTGAACCGAATCAGAATTACATAGGATCAGACATGAGACTTGTGTAGCATTGCTGTAGTAGAATTGTACACGTCCGGTCGACGCAAACACCCCGGTTGGCTTGGTAGCTTTCGATAGAGGAGGAGATTTACGCTGTTGCGGGGAGGTCGCCGAATTTTCTCAGAGAATATTCTACATTTGAGATCTAGGATGTTAATAGGCGCCTTGTGGCCTCTATAGGTTGAAGTACTACGTATGGCGTGATCTGCTTGGCTTAAGGAGTAGCCGGTTTGAGGTACTGGAGCATTTTGCTATTGGTCGATAATCGTCGCGAGGTATGTGAACCTCTTCCTATCTTTTCTAGCATGATATGTGTGAGCTATGTAGTACGGTGACGCATACGTGTTAAGCGTATTTGGTTTTTAAAAACATAAGTGTTATACTAGCTTTATGGGAAGTTAGGTATAACGTCTTAAGAACGATAAAGAAGAATGGTTTCTTGATTTTTAGAAGATAAGAGACTTGACTTAATGGTTTTGATATGAATTTTGTTAAAGTGTGAAACCTCATTCGTGAGTAATGAGTACTTGGTTTTAAAAGGAATAATGTTTCTTGATTTGAAATCGAATGAGTATCGACAAACCACTGCAGCGTTAATAAAGGAAAATGTAGTGAATAATGAAGTATTGTATTAAAACAAGTAGAAACCTCCATCTGCATAGAAGCTAAGATGAGACAAAATGATATTACATTTTCTAGATCATGGTCGCTTTAATAAATGGTTATAAACAAGAATAAATCGCCACGCTATGGCATATGTTACTCAATTGTTTTAAAGGAAATTAAGACATCGAACTATGAAACTTTTCTAAAGTAAAGAGACTTGAGTAATTGATATTAGGCAAACTGGAACTCTAGGAAAAGAAAGGCATTGTTTTGTCTTAAATTGGTTTAAAACATAAAGTGTTATATGACTTTATGGGAAGTTAGTTATAACGACTTTATGAGAACAAAAGAAGGGTTTTTATCATTGGTTTTAATGTGGTAACTTGACTTTAAAAAGAGAAGTGTTTTGGTCCAACAAGAAGGCATGGCATTGCCTTAATTTGGTTTTAAAAAGGAAAAGTATGGAAGTTGTTTTGGTTTACTTAAAAGATGTAAGTTACTCTTTGTTTTTCTATATGTATATATACTACGGGTAACGGGTGACTTTTATAAAAGGAATGGATCTCTTAAAAGGAATTTAACGTACGTAGTACTTTAGGGTTAAAATTCGGACTTTGACATAAAATGAAAGTACCTTGAGTTGTGTGTAACTTGCTTATGCTTGTTGTTATGAAACTTGACCATGTTACGTGTGATAGCCTTGTTGTGCAAGTACTGTGTTCTACTCGACTACCGGTTCATCCGGGAATGTATTTCACTCGACTACCGGTTCATCCGGGAATGTATTTCACTTGATTATCAGTTCATCCGGGAATGTATTTCACTTGATTACCGGTTCATCCGGGAATGTATTTCACTTGATGACCGGTTCATCCGGGAACGTATTTCACTTGACTACCGGTTCATCCGGGAATGTATTCCACTCGACTACCGGTTCATGGGATGAACCGGGAATGTATTCCACACTTTTCTATATTGGGTCTATAAGATGGGCCGAGACCTGTTATACGTATCACATGATTTGTACCTAGACTGCCGGCAGTGAGGAAGGAGTTCCACGGGCATGAGGGATGACTTTGAGGGCGTGAGTCCCGACTTGACATGATCGCTTTTATGTTGTGAATCGTAGTTTGGTTATCATACATGTCTCCCGCTTTATATAGACTATTATGATTTCATTTACGATTTTTACGATTTCACATACTTGGTACTGTTATCTCGACTCCTTCGGGCCGCGTTCATGCCGCAGTAAAGGTACATCGACCGTCGATCCCCGCCATAGGATCACATTCAGCGTGTTGGAAGCTCCGTTCCTTGGAGGCTTATCTTTGGTATGTTACCACAGTGCGTAGGTTCTTGTACATTCAGGGGTATGGCTGGGCCCTGTCACGTCAGAGTTGTTGTCGCTTCTTAGAGGTCCGTAGTAATCTTGTGGGCGTAGTCCGTAAAAAGGATAACGTCGGTATTTATGTATATATACCGAAGGCAATCGCTTTGGTTGGCCTGTTTATTTATCATGTCTCTTAATTCATGTTCATGTTGTTTATTTCCGCTGATTTTCTCTGATGATGTATCACTAGGGTGCCCGGGGTAAGGCACCAGTCACGGGCCCGGGTTCGGGTCGTGACAAAAGTGGTATCAGAGCAGTTAGTCCTCGGAAAGTGTCTACGCCGTGTCTAGTAGAGTCTTGATTATCGGTGTGTTGTGCACCACATCTATAATCGTGAGGCTATAGGACATTTAGGATTGGTTTCATTCTTCTCATTCCGAGATCGTGCCTTAGAGTGTGTGATAAGTTGGACCCTCCGACGTATTCCTTTCCTTTACCGATTATGCCTCGCGTAGGCAACCTGAGCCCAGATGGGCAAGGCAATGAGAGGAGCTGTTAGTGAGATCTGAGGAGTACGAGGCGCAGCCCTGGCCAAGACGAGACAAGCTGCCGACGGCGAAGTTTCGCGACGCCACAAAGACCAAAGAGAGTTTAGAGCCGCAGCGGTGGCTGCCGAGACTCTGATACTGAGCCTCGGTCCCACAGCCTGGAGCAGATGAGATGGGGTACAAGGAGATGGCCCGATCGCCGTGGTCGTGGCCGATATGAGGATAGGCTAGACGCAGTTCCGGCCCAAAGAGCACCCGTAGTTCACCCCGAAGCAGCGGTTTGAGGCTACGTGACTTTCTCGAGTCAGAGCCCGCGATGTTCTATGGATCGAGGCCGAGGACGACCCTCGAGTTTATCCGAGCGACACGGATCATGAGGGTGATCGAGTCTCGAGGCGAGTCTGTGGTATTGGGTTCGCATCACCGCGTGATCCGCAGATTGACTGGTTTGATTCGTGGGAGTTGTCGGGAAGAGCATGCACTTCCACCGTTTGGGACGAGTTCTCGGGCTTTTCTTGCACATTTCTTGCCCCCACAAATGAGGAGGGCTCGGGCCGCAGATTTTTGACGTTGAGGCGGGGCGCGGACGGTTAGAGAGTACAATGTGAGTTCGACTCATTAGCTCGGTATGTTCCCGTGTGGTAGCCGATATGGAGGCGAGTACACCGCTACGCCACCGGGCCGGATGATTACTTGGCGAGAGGCTTGTACGGGTGTAGCTCTTCAGCCGGGCATGGACATTGCCCGCATGCAAGCTCATGCGCTAGGATGTGAGGCACGGAGAGGTCGACGGAATGACCGAGATCAGCAGAAGAGGCCGCAGCGGGGTCCTTTGGTAACTTTCGAGGCGGACCGCCAGCTAGCCTAGTTATGTACCTCCGCCAAGATGCAGTGGTCCTCCTCGCCTTCGTGACGCTCGTGGTATTCGAGCTGGTCGAGCTCCGTGGCTTCGTTCACGGTATACGTGAGTGCTAGCCAGCCGGATACATGTCCCCCTCAGTGTGCACGATGTGGCAAACATCATCCCGAGGAATGTCGTCTTTATCGGTGCTTGTTTCACTGCGCCGTCGGCCATGTGACGAGAGCGTGCTTATAGAGAGGTACCGGCGGCATGACGCAGCCTACCGGATCGATGTGTTCATCGCCTTACGATTATGCGCAGGCGTACTTACGATTAGAGTGGAGCGGTAGCTTCAGGTATATCCTTAACCCTCTAGAGACTTGTATGTTTTGATGTTATGGTAATGTGTAAGTGTTATGTTCGGATAGCTTTGTGCTAAAATGTGATTTAGGAACCTGGTTGGGGAAAAAGGGTAAGCCTGGGGGTGAGGAAATGATGAACCTTAGAATATTACAGTTGAGACCTTAGATGTAAGGCCGTCTTGAGTACAAGATTTTGCGAGTGATCCTTGTCAGAGTGCATTTTATGCCTAGAATGTATTGTGTGATAAGTCCCTGGGTTGGGTAAATGAAAGTGGTATCTTTCATGATGTGACTTAACAAGATTGTTCCGTGTCGAGGAGCAAGAGTTGGCGCGACAGTGGGTCGGGTTTGGGCCAAGTTGCGGGCCAACCCGCAGCCTGTTTCGAGGTGGGGTCAGCTCTGGGTGGTCCCGCCAGGTGGTAGGGTCACGAGGGTGCTAGGCCCAAGTTTTGTTGACCATCGTATGAGTTCGAGGATATGAGCAACCAGAAGCGGATCGTGAAGGCCGGGAATGGCCTTAAGGAAGATCGAGGCTAGTAAGATAACCAAGTTGGAGGTGGTGACTCCAAGGTTTGGAGAGCTGAAGCGATGACTGAAGTGTGGTACGTATACTAGAAGAGTTCAAGTGTTCGAGAAGAGTACGACGAGTAAGGGTAGAGGCGAGCATGTATTGCGAGCATAGTTATGATCATTTCTTGTGAAGGGAGAAGGTGCGAAGGATGTATATTTTAGACCTCAGGGATCGCATGCAGTCCGGTACCATTTGTTGGGTCGCCGGAGTGACACTAGAACCTCGCGGCAAGTGACAAAAGTTTGTGATGTTAGAGGTGTTTCCTCGTGGACTTGGATATAAGTATTTGCGTGCATGTGTTATTTCGTGGCCAATTGTGGCGTTGACAACTTGTTAAGAAGAACTTTATCGTTATCCGTCTTGAGAAGGAACATTCGGGACGAATGTTTCTAAGGAGGGGAGAATGTTATACCCCGTATTTCCAGAGTATGTACGTGAGGGCGTACGTATGCAATTTGAGCCTTAAAGTTGGCTAGTTTCGAAATTTGTACACAACACCCGATTAGAGTCGTTTTTCGACGAAACGGTTCCACTTTTCGTAGGAAAATTCCGGCTATGGCATTTTTAATTTTACGGATTTTTCCGAGAGACGAAACATTTTGGACCAACGAGAGGCGACACTTGTCACCCTCTAATGGAAGGAGGACGGCAAAGCTAGCCCTTTGCACGTTTTTGGTGTTGAATTTTTGGTCAAGGGTTAGGTAGGATATTTTGTGTAGATGGATAAGGTAGCACATGGCTAAATCTTGGCCTTACACTTGCTATGCACTTGTCTTCATCTTGGCCATTGGTTGGCCTTCACTTGACCTATAAATACCCCTCTAAGTTGAAGACTTTCTTCATCCTCACTTGAGCAATCTACCTAAGTCTCAAACACTCCTCCTCTTGTTCTCTCGCCCACCACACCCCTCCCCTTGAGGCCCTTTGGCGAGAGCTTCCTCCCCTTTGTAGTGGTTAGGCTGGGTACCCACTAGCCTAGTTGTTTTCGTATAATACCCCTTGTTGTGGTATAGAAATACTCTCCTAGTATTGTTATAATGCCCAAAATACTTTAGCCAAATACCTTGTAGTACTTTCCAAAGTACCCTTTTATAAGCCTAGAAAATACTATTATACTTCCCTCAGTCACAAACGAAACCCTAAGTAAATCTTCACCCGTAGTTGAAGTTATAAGTAGAAGTTGGTTAGAACTTCTAAGGGTTGGTTGGAGCGGGTCGGAGCGCACGGAGTAGGAGCTAAACCTTGCTCAGGATCGACATATAAACTCGGATAATTTTGGGCTTATCGAGGTAAACATTCTTGACCTACATTGTAATTGGAAATTACATGTTGTAGGAGTATATGGTTAAGTATACTATATATAGAACTGAACATAGTTGTGCGGCAATGTCTTTTGACTTAAGCCTGAATAATACTTACGGCAATGTCTTGCGACTTAAGCCTAAATTTTAAGAAGTGAATCGATGTAATTACATGGGGATCAGACATGAGAGACTTGTGTAGCATTGTGTAGTAGAATTGTACACGTCCGGTCGACGTGCAAACCCCCAGGTTGGCTTGGTAGCCTCGATAGAGGAGATTTACGCCATGGGGGGAGGTGTCGAATTTTACGTAGAATATTCTACATTTGAGATCTAGGATGTTAATAGGCGCATTGTGGCCTCTATAGGTTGAAGTACTACGTATGGCGTGATCTGTTTGGCTTAAGGAGTAGCCGACGGTTTGAGGTACTTGGAGCATTTTGCTATTAGTCGATAATCGTCGCGAGGTATGTGAACCTCTACCTATCTTTTCTAGCATGATATGTGTGAGCTATGTAGTGCGGTAGACGCATACGTGTTAAGCGTATTTGGTTGTTTTAAAAACATAAGTGTTATACTAGCTTTATGGGAAGTTAGGTATAACGTCTTAAGAACGATAAAGAAGAATGGTTTACTGATTTTTAGAAGATAAGAGACTTGACTTAATGGTTTTGATATGAATTTTGTTAAAGTGTGAAACCTCATTCGTGAGTAATGAGTACTTGGTTTTAAAAAGGAATAATGTTTCTTGATTTGAAATCAGAATGAGTATCGACAAACCACTGCAGCGTTAATAAAGGAAAATGTAGTGAATAATGAAGTATTGTATTAAAACCAGTAGAAACCTCCATCTGCATAGAAGCTAAGATGAGACAAAATGATATTACATTTTCTAGATCATGGCTGCTTTAATAAATGGTTATAAACAAGAATAAACTGCTCACGCCTATGGCATATGTTACTCAATTGTTTTAAAGGAAATTAAGACATCGAACTATGAAACTTTTCTAAAGTAAAGAGACTTGAGTAATTGAAATTAGGCAAACTGGAACTCTAGGGAAAAGAAAGGCATTGTTTTGTCTTAAATTGGTTTAAAACATAAAGTGTTATAACAGCTTTATGGGAAGTTAGTTATAACGACTTTATGAGAACAAAAGAAGGGTTTTTATCATTGGTTTTAATGTGGTAACTTGACTTTAAAAAGAGAAGTGTTTTGGTCCAACAAGAAGGCATGACATTGCCTTAATTTGGTTTTTAAAAGGAAAAGTATGGAAGTTGTTTTGGTTTACTTAAAAGATGTAAGTTACTCTTTTTTTTCTATATGTATATATACTACGGGTAACGGTGACTTTTATAAAAGGAATGGATCTCTTAAAAGGAATTTAACGTACGTAGTACTTTAGGGTTAAAATCCGGACTTTGACATAAAATGAAAGTACCTTGAGTTGTGTGTAACTTGCTTATGCTTGTTGTTATGAAACTTGACCATGTTACGTGTGATAGCCTTGTTGTGCAAGTACTGTGTTCTACTCGACTACCGGTTCATCCGGGAATGTATTTCACTCGACTACCGGTTCATCCAGGAATGTATTTCACTTGATTATCGGTTCATCCGGGAATGTATTTCACTTGATTACCGGTTCATCCGGGAATGTATTTCACTTGATGACCGGTTCATCCGGGAACGTATTTCACTTGACTACCGGTTCATCCGGGAATGTATTCCACTCGACTACCGGTTCATGGGATGAGCAGAATGTATTCCACACTTTTCTATATTGGGTCTATAAGATGGGCCGAGACACATTATACGTATCACATGATTTGTACCTAGATCGCAGCGGTGAGGGGAGTTCCACGGGCATGAGGATGACTTTGAGGCGTGAGTCACGACTTGACATGATCGCTTTTATGTTGTGAATCGTAGTTTGGTTATCATACATGTCTCTGCTTTATATAGACTATTATGATTTCATTTACTGATTTTACGCTTTCACATACTTGTTACCGTTGCATCGACCTCGCCCGAGGCTGCGTTCATGCCGCAGTAAAGGTACATCGATCGCCGATCCCCGCTTATAGGATCACATTCGGCGTGTTGAAGCTCCGTTCCTTGGAGGCTTATCTTTGGTATGTTACCCGAGTGCAGAGGTTCTTGTACATTCGTGGTATGGCGGGGCCCCGTCCGTCATAGTTGTTGTCGCTTCTAGAGGTGCATGTAATGCTGTGGCGTAGTGCGTAAACAGGATAAGTGGTCGGGTATTTATGTATATATACGGAAGGCAACTGTGGTGGTTGGCCTGTTTATTTATCATGTCTCTTAGTTCATGTTCATGTTGTTTATTTCATTGATTTTCTCGATGATGTATCACTAGGTGCGGGGTAGGCACGATCACGCCCGGTTCGGGTCGTTACAAAAGTGGTATCAGAGCACTTAGTCCTCGGAAAGTGTCTACAGACCGTGTCTACTAGAGTCTTGATTATCGGTGTAGTTTGCACCACATCTATAATCAGGAGGCTATAGGACATTTAGGATTGGTTTCCATTCTTCTCATTCTGAGATCGTGCCTTAGAGCTGTGTGATAAGTTGGACCCCTCTGACGTATTCCTTTCCTTTACCAGTTATGCCTCCGCGTAAGGCAACCCAGGCCCAGATGGGCAAGGCAGTCGAGGGAGCTGTTAGTGAGATACAGAGGAGTACGAGGACGCGAGCCCTGGCCAAGACGAGATTAAGCCCGACGGCGAGTTTCGACGCCGCCAAAGACCAAAGAGTTTAGAGCGCAGCGATGGCTGCTGAGACTACGATACACTGAGCCTCGGTCCCGGCTGGAAGCGGATGAGATGGGTACAAGGAGATGGCAGCCATCGCCGTGGTCGTGGCGATATGAGGATAGGCTAGATCTAGCCTGCCCAGTAGCACCGTAGTTCACCCCCGAGCGGTTTGAGGCTACGTGACTTTACGAGTTGTAGCCCGCGATTTTCTATGGATCGAGGCGAGGCGACCTCGGGAGTTTATCCGAGCGACTCTGGATCATGAGGGTGATCAGAGTCTCAGAGGCAGAGTCGGTGGTATTGGGTTCGCATCAGCTGCGTGATACTGCAGTTGACTGGTTTGATTCGTAGGAGTTGTCCCGGGAAGAGCATGCACTTCCAGCCGTATGGGACGAGTTCTCAAGGGCTTTTCTTGCACATTTCTTGCCCCCACAAATGAGGAGGGCTCGGGCCGACAGATTTTTGACGTTGAGGCAGGACGGGCGGACGGTTAGAGAGTACAATGTGGAGTTCGACTCATTAGCTCGGTATGTTCCCGCTGTGGTAGCTGATATGGAGGACAGAGTACACCGCTACGTCACCGGGCTGGATGATTACTTGGCAGAGGCTTGTACGGGTGTAGCTCTTCAGCCGGGCATGGACATTGCCCGCATGCAAGCTCATGCACTAGGATGTGAGGCACGGAGAGGTCGACGGAATGACCGAGATCGGCAGAAGAGGCCGCAGCAGGGTCCTTTGGTAACTTTCGAGGCGGACCGCCTCAGCAGCAGTCTAGTTATGTACCTCCGCCAGTACAGAGTGGTCCTCCTCAGTCTTCGGGACGTTCAGGGTATTCGGGAGCTGGTCAGAGCTCCAGGGCTTCTGGTTCACAGGTATACGTGAGTGCTAGCCAGCAGGATTCATGTCTCCTCGGTGCACGATGTGGCAAACATCATCCCGGGAATGTCGTCTTTTTATCGGGTGCTTGTTTCACTGCGCGTCGTCGAGCCATGTGACGAGATCAGGCTTATAGAGAGGTACCGGCGGATGACGCAGCCTACGGATCGGTGGCGTTCATCGCCTTACGATTATGCGCTGCAGGCGACTTACGATTAGAGTGGAGCGGTAGCAGTGTATATCCTAACCCTCTAGAGACTTGTATGTTTTGAGGTTATGGTAATGTGTTAAGTGTTATGTTCGGATAGCTTTGTGCTAAAATGTGATTTAGGAACCCGTTGGGGAAAAGGGTAAGCACAGGGGTGAGGAAATGATGAACCTTAGAATATTACGATTGAGACCTTAGATGTAAGGCCGCTTGAGTACAAGATTTTGCGAGTGATCCTTGTCAGAGTGCATTTTATGCCTAGAATGTATTGTGTGATCAGTCCCTGGGGTGGGTAAATGACCGTGGTCTCTTTCATGGTGTGACTTAACAAGATTGTTCCGTGTCGGCGAGCAAGAGTTGGCGCGACGATGGGTCGGGTTTGGGCAGTTGCGCCAACCCGCACTGCTTCGGCGGGTCAGCTCTGGGTGGTCCCGCCAGGTGGTAGGGTCACGAGGGTGCTAGGCCCAAGTTTTGTTGACCATCGTATGAGTTCGAGGATATGAGCAACCAGAAGCGGATCGTGAAGGCCGGGAATGGCCTTAAGGAAGATCGAGGCTAGTAAGATAACCAAGTTGGAGGTGGTGACTCCAAGGTTTGGAGAGCTGAAGCGATGACTGAAGTGTGGTACGTATACTAGAAGAGTTCAAGTGTTCGAGAAGAGTACGACGAGTAAGGGTAGAGGCGAGCATGTATTGCGAGCATAGTTATGATCATTTCTTGTGAAGGGAGAAGGTGCGAAGGATGTATATTTTAGACCTCAGGGATCGCATGCAGTCCGGTACCATTTGTTGGGTCGCCGGAGTGACACTAGAACCTCGCGGCAAGTGACAAAAGTTTGTGATGTTAGAGGTGTTTCCTCGTGGACTTGGATATAAGTATTTGCGTGCATGTGTTATTTCGTGGCCAATTGTGGCGTTGACAACTTGTTAAGAAGAACTTTATCGTTATCCGTCTTGAGAAGGAACATTCGGGACGAATGTTTCTAAGGAGGGGAGAATGTTATACCCCGTATTTCCAGAGTATGTACGTGAGGGCGTACGTATGCAATTTGAGCCTTAAAGTTGGCTAGTTTCGAAATTTGTACACAACACCCGATTAGAGTCGTTTTTCGACGAAACGTTTCCACAGCTTTCGTAGGGAAAATTCCGGCTATGGCATTTTTAATTTTTACGGATTTTTCCGAGAGACGAAACATTTTGGACCAACGAGAGG
Source organism: Przewalskia tangutica (assembly GCA_029844215.1). Classification (NCBI taxonomy): domain Eukaryota; kingdom Viridiplantae; phylum Streptophyta; class Magnoliopsida; order Solanales; family Solanaceae; genus Przewalskia; species Przewalskia tangutica. The sequence goes on from CM056727.1 coordinate 78,162,567, forward strand.
GCGACACTTGTCACCCTCTAATTGGAAGGAGTGGACGGCAAAGCTAGCCCTTTGCACGCTTTTTGGTGTTGAATTTTGGTCAAGGGTTAGGTAGGATATTTTGTGTAGATGGATAAGGTAGCACATGGCTAAATCTTGGCCTTACACTTGCTATGCACTTGTCTTCATCTTGGCCATTGGTTGGCCTTCACTTGACCTATAAATACCCTCTAAGTTTAAGACTTTCTTCATCCTCACTTGAGCAATCTACCTAAGTCTCAAACACTCCCTCCTCTTGTTCTCTCGTCCACCACACCCCCTCCCCCTTGGAGGCCCTTTGCCCGAGAGCCTTCCTCCCCTTTGTGGTTAGCATGGGTACCCCTAGCCTAGTTGTTTTCGTATAATACCCTTGTTGTGGTATAGAAATACTCTCCTAGTATTGTTATAATGCCCAAAATACTTTAGCCAAATACCTTGTAGTACTTTCCAAAGTACCTTTTACAAGCCAGAAAATACTATTATACTTCCTCACCACAAACGAAACCCTAAGTAAATCTTCACCCGTAGTTGAAGTTATAAGTAGAAGTTGGTTAGAACTTCTAAGGGTTGGTCGAGCGGGTCGGAGCGCACGAGTAAGAGCTAAACCTTGCTCAGATCGACATATAAACTCGGATAATTTTGGGCTTATCGAGGTAAACATTCTTGACCTTCATTGTAATTGGAAATTACATGTTGTAGGAGTATATGGTTAAGTATACTATATATAGAACTGAACATAGTTGTGCGGCAATGTCTTTTGACTTAAGCTCGAATAATACTTACGGCAATGTCTTGCGACTTAAGCTGAATTTTAAGAAGTGAATCGAACTGTAATTACATAGTGTATCAGACATGAGACTTGTGTAAGCATTCTGTAGTAGAATTGTACACGTCCGTCAGACGTGCAAACCCCTGGTTGGCTTGGTAGCGGCCTCGATAGAGAGAGGAGATTTACGCTGTTGTGGGGAGGTGCTTGAATTTTCTCGTAGAATATTCTACATTTGAGATCTAGGATGTTAATAGGCGTCTTGTGGCCTCTATAGGTTGAAGTACTACGTATGGCGTGATCCGCTTGGCAAGGAGTAGCCGACGGTTTGAGGTACTTGGGGCATTTTGCTATTAGTCGATAATCGTCGCGAGGTATGTGAACCTCTTCCTATCTTTTCTAGCATGATATGTGTGAGCTATGTAGTACGGTAGACGTACATGTGTTAACTGTATTTGGTTGTTTTAAAAACATAAGTGTTATACTAGCTTTATGGGAAGTTAGGTATAACGTCTTAAGAACGATAAAGAAGAATGGTTTACTGATTTTTAGAAGATAAGAGACTTGACTTAATGGTTTTGATATGAATTTTGTTAAAAGTGTGAAACCTCATTCGTGAGTAATGAGTACTTGGTTTTAAAAAGGGAATAATGTTTTACTGATTTCGGAAATCAGAATGAGTATCGACAAACCAACGCAGTTAATAAAGGAAAATGTAGTGAATAATGAAGTATTGTATTAAAACCAGTAGAAACCTCCATCTGCATAGAAGCTAAGATGAGACAAAATGATATTACATTTTCTAGATCATGGCTGCTTTAATAAATGGTTATAAACAAGAATAAACTGCTCACGCCTATGGCATATGTTACTCAATTGTTTTAAAGGAAATTAAGACATCGAACTATGAAACTTTTCTAAAGTAAAGAGACTTGAGTAATTGAGATTAGGCAACCGAACTCTAGGGAAAAGAAAGGCATTGTTTTGTCTTAAATTGGTTTAAAACATAAAGTGTTATAACAGCTTTATGGGAAGTTAGTTATAACGACTTTATGAGAACAAAAGAAGGGTTTTTATCATTGGTTTTAATGTGGTAACTTGACTTTAAAAAGAGAAGTGTTTTGGTCCAACAAGAAGGCATGACATTGCCTTAATTTGGTTTTTAAAAGGAAAAGTATGGAAGTTGTTTTGGTTTACTTAAAAGATGTAAGTTACTCTTTTTTTTCTATATGTATATATACTACGGGTAACGGTGACTTTTATAAAAGGAATGGATCTCTTAAAAGGAATTTAACGTACGTAGTACTTTAGGGTTAAAATCCGGACTTTGACATAAAATGAAAGTACCTTGAGTTGTGTGTAACTTGCTTATGCTTGTTGTTATGAAACATGACCACGTTACGTGTGATAGCCTTGTTGTGCAAGATCGCGGTTCTACTCGACTACCGGTTCATCCGGGAATGTATTTCACTCGACTACCGGTTCATCCGGGAATGTATTTCACTTGATTACCGGTTCATCCGGGAATGTATTTCACTTGATTACCGGTTCATCCGGGAATGTATTTCACTTGATGACCGGTTCATCCGGGAACGTATTTCACTTGACTACCGGTTCATCCGGGAATGTATTCCACTCGACTACCGGTTCATGGGATGAACCGAATGTATTCCACACTTTTCTATATTGGGTCCATAAGATGGGCCGAGACACGTTATACGTATCACATGATTTGTACCTAGATCGCCATGAGGAAGGCGAGTTCCACGGGCATGAGGATGACTTTGAGGCGTGAGTCACGACTTGACATGACTGCTTTTATGTTGTGAACTGTAGTTTGGTTATCATACATGTCTCCTGCTTTATATAGACTATTATGATTTCATTTACAGTATTTTACAGTTTCACATACTTGGTACCTGTTGTACTGACCTCCTTCGGGGGGCTGCGTTCATGCCGCAGGTAAAGGTACATCGACTGTCGATCCCCGCTTATAGGATCACATTCAGCGTGTTGGGAAGCTCCGTTCCTTCGGAGGCTTATCTTTGGTATGTTACCCCAGTGCAGAGGTTCTTGTACATTCGTGGTATGGCGGCCCCGTCCGCCATAGTTGTTGTCGCTTAGGTCTCAGAGTAATGCTGGGCGTAGTGCGTAAAAGGATAACTGTTCGGGTATTTATGTATATATACTGAAGGCAACTGTTTTGGTTGGCCTGTTTATTTATCATGTCTCTTAATTCATGTTCATGTTGTTTATTTCCGCTGATTTTCTCTGATGATGTATCACTAGGGTGCCCGGGGTAAGGCACCAGTCACGGGCCCGGGTTCGGGTCGTGACAACCTGGAGGTGTGGGGAATAGGTGAGGATACCTCCGCCTCATGTCCTCCTCAGCTTCCCACGTCATCTCCTCCCTAAGCTCGTTCCGCCACAAGACTTTGACGGAAGCCACATCCTTGGTCCGCAGACGCCTAACCTGACGATCGACTATCGCTATGGGAATCTCCTCATACGATAACCCCTCGGTCACCTGGACATCGTCAATCGGGTGTACCCTAGATGGATCCCCGATACATTTCCTCAGCATAGATACGTGAAAAACCGGATGCACTTCCTCCAGATCGGACGGCAGATCCAACTCGTAGGCAACCTTGCCTACCCTGCGGACAACTGAACGCCCAATGTACCTAGGCCGAGTTTCCTTCTTCCCGAATCTCATCACACCCTTCATGGGTGACACCTTTAGAAAACCCAATCATGAACCTCGAACTCAAGATGTCGACGACGATGATCTGCATACGACTTCGCCGACTCGAGTCCAATAGCCGCTTCGGATAAGCTTCACCTTATCCATCGCTCACGCACCAAATCGTCCCACTAGCCGCACCTCGCCCACCTCGAACCAACCTATAGGCGATCGCACTTCCTCCCATACAAGGCCTCATAAGGCGCCATCCGAATACCGGAGTGGTAGCTATTATTATACGCGAACTCAACTAGAGGCAAATGATCCTCCCAACTACCATCGAAGTCAATAACACAGTGCTCGCAGATATCCTCAAGAGTCCGGATAGTGCGCTCGCTGTCCGCCTGCTCGTGGATGAAATGCGATCGTGCTCACTGCGTCCCTAAACCCTCTGGAAGGACCTCCGTAAGTTAGCCAGAACCGGGCTCCTGCATGCGATATGATCGAAGTAGGGACTCCATGCGATCGACGATCTCTGATGTAAAGTCCGCATAATCCTCACCAAAAAGTCGCCCCGACGGAAGAAAGTGGGCTGATTTCGCCATCATCGACGATAACCCATATAGAATCATGTCTCCTCCGAGTGCGAGGTAATCCCGTGATGAAGTCCATGTTGATCACCTCCCACTTCGTGTCGGATCTCTATCGCTGCAACAACCCACTGTGCCTCTGGTGCTCTACCTTCACCTGCTGACAACATGGGCACTGAGCTACGAACTCTGCAACGTCCCTCTTCAAGCCATCCCACCAATACACAGATCTAAGGTCGTGGTACATCTTGGTCGACCCCGGATGGATAGAGTAACGCGCGCTGTGTGCTTCCCCAAGAACCTGCTGGAAGTCCTCAAACATCCGAACACACACCGCCTCAAACCTTAGCACCCCATCAAAGCTACCTCAAAAGGACCCTTGCCCTCACGAAGAGCTGTATCACGATATCGAATCAAAGCTGGATCCTCGAACTGTTGCCTCTTCACCTCCTCAACGATGGAAGACTCGGCAACCTCACGAACTCTAACCCCACTGCTATCAGAATCAATCAAACGGACACCAAGGCTCGCTAACTGGTGCAAATCACGAACCATGTCCCTCCTCTCTAGCTGCACATCTGATAGGCTCCCCATCGACCTACGACTAAGAGCATCTGCCACAACATTGGCCTTCCCCGGGTGGTACAGGATATCAACATCGTAATCCTTAAGCAACTCTAACCACCGCCTCTGCCGTAAGTTCACTCCTCTGTGAAGATATACCTGAGGCTCTTGTGGTGCGTATAAATATCCACGTGAACCCCATACAAATAGTGCCTCCAGATCTTCAAAGCGTGAATCACTACCGCTAACTCCAAATCATGGGGGTAGTTCCTCTCGTGTTTCTTCACCGCCGACGCATATGCTATAACCCCGCCATGCTGCATCAACACACATCCCAACCCGATGCCGACGCATCACAATACACGACATAACCATCCGACCTGCGGAAGAGTAAGAACGTGGGCGTCGCCTCTTTTCAAAGAATCGAAACCCCGCCACAAGCATCACCATCGAAACTTGGCCGCCTTACGAGTCACCTAGTCAATGGTGCAGAGATAGAAGCAAACTTCTCCACGAACCGCCGATAATATCTGCAAGGCCCGTAAAATCGCGAACCTCTGCCGGAGTAAGAGGTCTAGGCCAAGTCTCGATCGCTTCGATCTTGCCGTATTCACTCGAATGCCATCACCCACAATATGCCCAAGAAACGCCATCAAGTCAACCAAAACTCACATTTGGAAAACTTGGCGATAATCGCTGGTCTGGAGAATCACAAGAGGCCTCAAATGCTCGCATGCTCCCGCTTCCGAGCGAATAAACCAAGATATCATCAATGAACACTATCACAAACGTGTCCAAAAATGGTTTGAACACTCGGTTCATCAAATCCATGAATACCGCCGGAGCATTGGTCAACCCAAAAGACATGACCCTGAACTCATAATGCCTGCATCGTCGAATGCGATCTAGGGACATCCACCTCTCTGACTCGCACCTGATGATAGCCCGACCGTAGATCAATCTTGGAGAAACATCTCGCGCCCTGCAACTGGTCGAACAAATCATCAATCCTGGGAAGGGGGTATCTGTTCTTAATGGTCACCTTGTTCAGCTGCCTGTAGTCAACACACATGCGCAGCGTCCCGTCCTTCTTCTTCACGAACAATACCGGCGCCCCCCAGGGAGAAACACTAGGTCTGATAAAACCCTTCTCCAGCAAATCTCTCAGCTGGTCCTTCAGCTCTCTCAACTCGGCAGGTGCCATTCTGTATGGCGGAATGGAAATAGGCCGAGTGTCTGGCAACACATCTATACAAAACTCGATCTCCCTCTCAGGAGGGATACCCGGGAGGTCGTCTGGAAACACGTCTGGGAATTCTCGACCACCGAATCGGCCCGAAAATCTGTACCGCAGCCTTCAGATCAAACACCCAAACGAGATGGTAGATATACCCTTCGCACCATCTTCCTAGCCTTGAGGTAGGAAATAAACCTACCCGGCGATACCGTGCTCTCCCACTCAACAATCGGCTCTCAGAAACCGAACTGCATTACTCTCTCTCTGCGATCTACATTGGCGTAGCAAGAAGCTAGCCAATCCATCCCCATGATCACGTCAAGTCAATCATCTCCAACTCTATCAAGTCGGCCAGTGGTCCGACGACTATAAATGGTCACAGACAAGCTCTATATACCCGCCGAGCTACCAACGAATCACCCACAGGCGTAGCTACCTCGAAAGGGTCTATTGACTCAGGCTATATCCATATACTACTAGTAACAAGGTGAGATATATATGTCAGAGTAGAACCCGGATCTATCAATGCATACACATCAAACCCGAACCGATAAGGTACCGCGACGACATCGGTGAGGCCTCCGATCTGTCGGTGGACAAAGCATAGATGCGGTTACGAGGACCGCGAATCGACCCGCGCCACGACCGCCGCGACTGCTGGTCCATGAGTACCTTGCCTCCGTGGCGAGTAGCTATCGGGGATGAAGAGACCGCGAAAGAACTCGTGGTGACTTACCATCAAGATCGCCTTGGTCGACAGCCGCATAGTGACCTGCCGCCACAATCAAACAAGCTCCGTAGCGGCACCACAACTCCCGGTGGGATCTACCGCATCGCCACACCGAGGTGGTCCCGTCGCCGCACTCCGCCGCCTCGACGTCTCAATTCACGGGCCCCAGTTCGCCTCGAATATCCCGGGCCGTGGCCGAGACGGTGCAGGAGTGCTCGAGCCGGGCCGTGGTGCAAATCTAGACTGCTGCTGAGGCCGCCCACCACGATAGCCACCAAAAGACCCTGCCTTCCTGGTCTTCTTCTGCTGCTGCCTGCCAACCCGTCGGTCTCTACGCCTCACATCCAAGAGCATGAGCTCGCATGCGGTAATGTCCATACGGTGAAGAGAAACACCCGCACATGACTCGGCCATATAATCATCTAGCCTGGTGACGTAGCGGTGCACCCTATCCTCCATATCTGCTACCAACGCTGGGACGTATCGAGCCAATGAATCAAACTCGACATTGTACTCACGACAAGGCCCTCTCTCGCCTCGGCGGTAAAAATCTATCACCCGCGCCTCATCCGCGAGGCAAGAAGTGAGTGAGGAAAGCCTCGAGAACTCATCCCAAGTAGGCGGGACGCGTGCTCTCCCGATAACTCCCATGAATCAAACCAATTGATCGCGGTATCACGCACCGATGTGGAACCGGCGTCACGCACTCATCTCTCGAGGCCTTGATCACCCGCATGATCCTTCTGTGGCGGCGGATGAACTCCTGCGGATCATCCTCCGCCTCGACCGTAAAACTCGCGCTACAACTCAAGAAATCTCATAGCCTCAAACTATTCGCCTCGGTGCACCACGGTGCGACCGAGCCGAGCTGAATCGAATCGCGATCCGGCCTTATCCTCGATTCGCCACAACTCTAGCCAATAGTCGGGCATCTCCTTGTACCCTAACTCTCCGCCTGTGCCGCGGGATGCGAGGTACGGGTATCAGAGTTCGCTGAACCGGGCGCGTCATAGAACTCGCCGTCGCGGTATAGATCGGGCACGAGCCCTCGTAACTCGGTGTCCGATGGCGCCTCGGCCGCTTGCCTTCTTCGGGCCCGGTTGCCTTACGTGGAGGCATAAGCATTCTAAAAGGAATACGTTAGAGGGGTCCAACTTTAACACAACTAAAGCACGATCTCGAGTAAGAAGAGTGGAAACCAATCCTAAATATCCTATAGCCTCCTCGATTATTGGTGTGGTGCACAACACACCGATAATCAAGACTTACTAGATACGGTCAGACACTTTCCGAGGATTAATCGCTCGATACCACTTTTGTCACGACCCATTCGGGCCCGTGATCGTGCCTTACCGGCACCCAAGTAGTCATACATCGAGTAATCGCGGAAATATAAAGCAAGACATGAAACGCTTTATAAAATAAGACCACGCTTTATGTGAGAAAACGTCGCTTTCGACATATATATATAAACATGGTTTAGCGATACATCCAAATCGCATAACATGACTACTGCACTCTAAGGAAATATACAACTATGGCGGACAGGCCCCGCCATATCCTCGATCGCATAAAAACTATCTACAACAGGAAATCATACCCAAAAGTAGAGCCTCCTAAAAGATGGAGCTCCCGACACCAACGTAGAGATCCTAAGGATGTGGATCTAGCACTGCCGCTCTTACTGCGCAGCATGAACGCAGCCCGAAGGAGGTCAAGACAACAGTACTAAGTATATGAAATCAGAAATACTTAAATGAAAACATATCATTTTAAAATAAGTTTTGCAAGTATGTATGAAACAACGATGGGACCGCACGTAGTGCTACATCATAAACAAGAGTAACAATAGGTAAATCGTAATGTGTCTTTTCTAGGCTGCGAATGATCGAGCAGGCCAATTGCCCGTAGTATCACCATGCAATCCTAATCACGACTCAGAGTCCGCATAGGCCACTCACATAGGCCCGCATAGGTACATAACCCCGCATCGAGGGTATCCGCTCCGGCATCGCCCCGACTCGTAGTCCGCATGGCCACATAGACCGTATGAGGTATAACCCCGCATCACTAACTCGAACTCCGTAGCTCCGCATAGGTCCTTGGACCCGCATGAGGTATTCTCGAATCATGGTCCTGCATCACCGAAGTCTACCCGCGTCGGAGGGCTTAGCCCCTGTAATATGTCAAGAGGTGAGTGATAGTACACTAACATAACAGCTTATCTTTAAACAACATAAGCACAACAAGAATACTCTCTTATACAAACGTTACAAGACACTAACACACATAGCATCATATCATGTCTACTTATCAAACCATCTGATTATTCTTTTCGCAATTCAATATAAGTCTGTTATAAACACATAGGCAAACTGTTTCTTTTATCAATCTTAAGTGGTTATACTTAACTTCCCATAAAGCTAGTATAACTCTTAAGCTTCTGTTTAAAAACCAATTAGTTCTCTTCTGTTAAAAATGATTCAGTATTCTTTTGAAATATTTTCAGTTCTTTATTATTCAGGCTTAAGCCGTGAGGCATTGCCGTAAGTGTTATTCAGGCTTAAGCCGTGAGGCATTGCCGTAAATATTATTCAGGCTTAAGTCAAAGACATTGCCATAGTTATTATTCAGTTAACACATGTACGTCTACCGTACTACATATATATTGTAAAATATCATGCTTTAGGAAGAATCACATACCTTCTCAGCGAAAACCACCTGCCAAGTTGAGTATGTCGCGCGCAGAGAGTCAGCCTATAATAGTCACAGACATCTATCAAAGACTACTCTGAAGGTCATTCTAAACAGAGGATTTTATATCCTACGGAAAATTGGGCAGCACTTCCCTACCCGGTGAGCTATATAAGTTCATCGTGAAAACAAATCCTATGTAAGTCTGATTTGATTATTCTTCTTTAAACCCTTCTATCGTGATAACAGTCAATTCTATTCGCAATATTCTTCTAAGTAGCTAATACTGATTCTTATACTACTACAGGATGTATTCTCTAATTCAAAAGAGGGTGAGGATTATGTACCTCGGTAAGCCCAATAATCTCCTAGATAACGTCGCGCCTGAGCAAGGTTTAGCTCTAAGTTGACGCTCAGAGCTCCAAGAAACCTTAGAAGTTCTTCACAACTTCTACTAAGGACTAAGGGATTTGGGCTAGGGTATTTTGGGCATTATAACAATACTAGAAGGCAACTTTTCTACCAAGGGAGGGGGGTAGATTTCGGCTAGGCTAGGGGGGGGGCCCTCGGCCAAACTTCAAAAGGGGAGGGGGAGGTGTTTGGACGAAAAGGCTACAAAGGGAGAGGAGAGGATTTTTAGACTTGGAAGCTTTTGTGGATGAAGAACTCTTCATCTCAAGAGGGGTATTTATAGGTCAAGGGATGGCCAACCAAGGGCCAAGATGTAGCCAAGTGCTAGGCAAGTGTAAGGCCAAGATTAGGGCAAGTGTCCTTGGCCAACTTGCACACAAAATATCCTACCTAATCCTTGACTTGTGCCAAGGCACAAAAAACGTGCAACACCAAGTCCAATTCGTCCAAATGGACGATTTCAAGTCCATCAATTGGAGGGTGACAAGTGTCGCCCTCCCGTTGGTCCAAAATGTTTCGTCTCTCGGAAAAATCCGCAAAAATTAGAAATGGCATAGCCGGAATTTACCCTACGAAAGCTGTGGAAACGTTTCGTCGGAAAACTATTCGTTTTGTGAGTTGTGCCCAAAAAAATCGTCCAAGCCTAAACTTTAAGGCTAAACTTTTTGTACGTATTCCCACGCATATACTGAAATACGGTATAACGGCTATGTGATGGGCTAGACCGTTATATGACATCGCATGCTGGAGTGGCCCTTCACCTGTATGGATATTGCCAGGATGCAGGCTTATGCACAGGGAATAGAGGACAGATAGAGAGAGGACCAGCCAGACACACCCACCCAAGAGGCGGGGCAGCGAGGTTTGTGGTAACTTTCGAGGCGCATGTTCAAGGCGAGCTAGGTCTACATTTCACCATTACGAGTTCTCCTTCCGGTCTTCCGCGGAGGTTTGATCGCCGGGGATATTCGGGAGCAGGTCAGGGCTCCAGGGCTGCAGGTTCACAAATGTCCGAGGGTAGTAGCTAGGGAAAGCCACCTTTGCCTCGGTGTGGTCGTTGTGGTAGATTCCATTTTGGGGAGTGTCGTACTACTTCGACAGCTTGTTATGCTTGCGGCAGGCCATATTTCGTGAGAGACCGTCCACCGCAGGTGGCACCGGTGGGATAGCACTACCATCTTTGGATCGATTGCGGGTTCTTCGCCTTCAATAGCTAGGCAGGATATTCATACATCGGCAGGCCGTGACAGAGGTCGTGGTGGAAGTTCCCAGTTTTAGCGGTCCTTTGACCCGCCTATATAATTTCAGGTATATCTTTGACCCTTTAGAGACTTGTATGCATGATAAGGTAGTTGTAAGTTTAAGTGTCATGAACGGTTAATATTGAGACTATGTATATATGCTAGAAGGAGTTGGAAGTACGAAAAGAAAATCCTTTTAGGGCCATGAATGGGAGTAAATAGTGATGGTGCACACTTTGGATTTGTCTTCTCATTTGGAATATGATGGATAGATATGTGTGTGCTAGGTATTAGGGCCATAGGTGGCATAATTAAGTTCCATTAAGTGTAGTTTTGTGAGACTATACCGAGAAATATTAGATTGACTCTGAAAGAACATTCGGGGACGAATGTTTCTAAGGGGGGAAGAATGTTACACCCCGTAACTCCCGGACATGTTAATAAGAACGTACGTAAGAACTCAAAAATGTTAAGATTTGAGATTAGTTAAAATTTAGCGAAATTATGGAATTGTCGGAAAACGAAATATTGCGACGAATAGAAGGGCGATACGTGTCACCCCCTTGGTTGGTCATGGTCGAATGGACCATGGGTTAAAAGGTCATTTGACCATAATAAAGATGAGTAAGTCTTTCTAGGCTTGAGCTTAATAAAATTGACTAAGTCAAAGAGCCACTTGATTTGATCTTTTAGTGGAATGTATCCAAGCCACCCAATTGTTCTAATCTTGACCCTCCATATGGTTATATAAGCTTACTACTAGCAAGACTAGTTTCCATACTTAGAAAAATTTCAAGAAACTTTGAATGTCTTCTATGTGGCTCTCGGGTTAGGGTTCCAAGGAAGGAGAGATTTTTTTGTTTGTTGTTCAATAATTTCCACACTTTAAACCAAGGTTCCTAAGGGTATTTTAAGGGTATCTTAATAGATAGATCCCGGAAAAGTGTCGTTTTTGTATTAGTCGCAAGGTGAAAACCTAAGTCGCTTTCTTAGGTTTGGATTGGATATTGAAGGAAAGTTGGTTCTGAACTTCTAAGGGCTTCAAGTGGCGGATTGGAGTGTCAAGGAGAGGCGCTAAGTTGCTAAGGAGCGACTTCGGATCTTGAAGACGGATTAAGGCTTGTCTAGGTAATAATCTTATTCTCTTTAGTGTTATAAGATTTCATATTGTTGTAGTGATGTTTATAAACAAGCATGAGATATGTATTAGAGATTTATAAGTGCTATGGATATTGGAAGCCTAAGGTCCGAAATGACCTTGTTAGCCATTTGAAATTGAAATACAATTTGGTTGATAGTTAGAATCGTCGCATGTTATCTAATTGAAAATTGTAGTTGTTTTAATCAATTGCGGCTATATAACATGTTAGACTAAACAACTTGGATTGAATAAGGAATTGGATAAGACTTTGTAGTATGATACATTATAGCCGAGAATGGCATGGAATTATTGGATTGTTTTGTATTATTGTGGGGCAGAATTTTACACGTCCTGTTAAGGCGTGTAATCCCCTTTGGATAGCTGAATTGTTGGGCCTTAAATGTGGCGTGTTTGGTTGTTAAAATCGGGCCTTGAAAAAGGTAGAAAAGTATGTAGAAACATAGGAAGTGCTGTCCGATTTTCCGTAGAATTTGGTGAATTTACACTTAGAATATTCTACGTTTGAAGCTAGAAGTTAATAGACGTATTATGGCCATTATAGGATTGAAGTACTACGTATAGCGTATTCTACTTAAGGATGTAGTAGCTATCAAGGTTGAAGTACTTTGGAGCATTTTGCTACCTGTCGATAATCGTCGCGAGGTATGTGAACCTCTTCCTTCTTTTGGCATGATTCTATGTATGGAATATACATGTGGTATTATTTCAAGTTTCCTTCTACTCTTAGAAGTTAAGAGGTATGTATGTTGATTTACTCTATGTAAAGGTTATGTCTAAGTTATCCTAATTTCTTACCAAGTCTTATGGGGGATGTTGGTAAGAGTCGTTAGGAAGTATTTGGAGTCGAGTTGACTTTTCTAATTTACTGCACGAATGAGAATAAGTATCAAACAAGCCATTGCAGAGTTAATAAAAGAAAATGTCGACAATCAATTATATTAAAAATGAGTAGAATCCTCCATCTGCATAGAAACTAAGATAAGACAAAATTGTATTACATTTTCTAGATCATGGCTGCTTTAATAAGATCGTTATAAACACGTATAACTTATTTACAACGCACAAAAGTATATGTTACTTACTTTAAAGAGTTTACGTTTTGAAGTTTTAAGACTATGAACTTTAAATTCTTAAAAGGTTAAGAGACTTCATTTTTCAAGTTATGGGACTTGATTCTTAAAGGAAGAAATGGTTTGATTTAAAATTATAGGATACTTGATTTGTAAAGTATTGATTTCTTGACATTCTAAAGATAAGAAGACTTGATTTCTAAAGTAGAAACTTGATTTCTAAAAGATAAGAGACTTGAAGTATTTTGAAAGTTACGCAACTTGATTTGAAAATATAAGTCTCTTGGTTATAAAAAGAATGAATTTGTCTAAAACCATAAAGGTTATAACGGCTTTATGGGAAGTTGGTTATAACGGCTTTATGGAAGGTTAAGAAAATTGTCTATTTTGATTGATAGGCATGAGTTGCCTAGGTTGTGAAATTTTAAGTTACTTGGTTTCAAAGCCTTGAAATGAATTTCTAAAGGTGTAGTAACTTATTTTGAAAAATAGACATGCCTTGATACTACGGGTATTAGTATCTTGGGGTTTTATAAGAAAATGAGTCTTTTGAAAAGAATGGAAGTACGTAGTACTTTGGGTTAAATTCCCGGATTTTTATGTGAAACGAAAAGTGCCTTGAGTATATAAAAATGAAAGTCTAAAGATTTTATGAACTTTCCTATGCTTGCTTGCGATAGCCTTGAGTGCAAGTATTATATGTTTACGCTGTCGCGACTCTCAATTGGAGGGTCGACTGTCTTGTTGTGAATCTACTTGGACGTACCGACAGTGACGGAGGCTTCCACGGGTATGCTTCCATTGTGATTTATCCTTGGACATGCTTATACGATGTGGGATTTCAGGGCATGCGACTGTGATGCGTTATATTCTGGATTGTTTTATTACTCTTGGACATGCTTATACGATGAGGATTCCGGCATGCGACCGAGGCGTTAGATTTCGGATTTGTTTTATTACCCCATGGCCATGCTTATATCAGAACGACTGCCCGCCCCGCATCGTGCCTTACCCCGGGCACCCTAGTGATACAACATCAGAGAAAACCAGCGGAAAATAAAACATGAGTCAAGAAACAAGAGATATAATAATAAACAGGCCAACCAAAACGGTTGCCTTCAGTATATACATAAACTCCGAGCAGCTTTAACTTTACAACCCCGCCCACAACGATTACATGCACTCTAAGATTTACGACGACTATGACGGGACAGGCCCCGCCATACCCCTGAATGTACAAGAACCTACAACTCAGGGAACACATACCAAAAGATAATCCTCCGAAGAAACGGAGCTTCCCAATACGCTGAACTGTGATCCTAAGAGCGGGGATCCACGACCGATGTACCTCTACCTGCGGCATGAACGCAGCCCCCCGAAGGAGGTCAGTACAACAGGTACCAAGTATGTGAAACTGTAAAAATACTGTAATGAAATCATACTAGTCTATATAAAGCAGGAGACATGTATGATAACCAAACTACAGTTCACAACATAAAAGCAGTCATATCCAGCCAGGGACTCACGCCCTCAAGTCATCACTCAAATATAACTATGGGTCTCACGCCCACAACATCAATCATGTTCGCATCATGGCCGCATGCCCCCGGAATTCTGCATCGGTGTAGACATGTCCATGATGCAACAATAATACCAATGCCCCATGGCCACATGCCCCCGGAATTCTACCTCGGTGTAGACACGTCCATGTGACATCAACAATACTATACTGGGTGATCAACCCTGCCGCATGGCCACATGCCCCCGGAATTCTACCTCGGTGTAGACATGTCCATGTAACCACAATAACAATATATCGGGTAATCAACCCGACCGCATGGCCGCATGCCCCCGGAATTCTGCATCGGTGTAGACATGTCCATGTTACATAAACAACAAGACAGTAATCAAAATGCAAACATACCCGTGGAATTCTCCATCACTGCCAGCACGTCCAAGTAAGTTCTTAACAAGTCGACCGGAACTCTATCGAGACGCCAGAACACGTAAATACCACACTTGCACAACAAAGGCTATCATCACAAGCATAGGCAAGTTTCACAACAACAAGCATAGGCAAGTTTCACAACAACAAGCATAGGCAAGTTTCACACAACTCAAAGTACTTTCATTTTATGCCAAAGTCCGGGTTTTTAACCCCAAAGTACTACATACGTTAAGTTCTTTTAAAAGAGATCCATTACTTTTATAAAAGTCACCCGATACCCGTAGTATTAGAATGACCAACCCACCTTCCTTTTCAAAATCAAGTAACAACATTCTTTTCCTAAGTTCCAGTTTGCCTAGTTTCAATTACTCAAGCTTCTCAAACTTAATCACTTGATTCCTTTTTAGAACAATTGAGTAACATATGTCATATATGTGAGTAGTTTATTCTTGTTTATAACGATCTTATTACAGCAACCATGATCTAGAAAATGTAATATCATTTTGTCTCATCTTAGCTTCTATGCAGATGGAGGTTTCTACTGGTTTTAATACAACACATCATTATTCAATACATTTTCCTTTATTAACGCTGCAGTTGGTGCTGTCGATACACATTCGATTCCCAAATCAAGAAACATTATCCCTTTAAAACCAAGTACTCATTACTCACGAATGAGGTTTCACACAAACATCCACATTAAAACAAATAAGTTAAGTCTCTTATCTTATAAGATCAAGTCTCTTAACTTCTAACATCAGTAAACCATTTTCACCTACATAAGGTCGTTATAACTAACTTCCCATAAAGCTATTATAACACCCTATGTTTTAAACCAACCAAATCACTTAGCACATGTACGTCTACTGTACTACATAGTTCACAACAATCATGCTAGAAAAGATAGGAAGAGGTTCACATACCTCGCGATTTATCGACAATAAGCAAAATGCTCCAAGTACTACAACCTTGCTAGCCCTTTCCACTCCTCGAGTAGAATACGCTACTCTTAGTACTTTCACCTATAAAGGTCACAAACGTCTATTAACCCCAAAACACAAGTTTCTATCTTTCTATAGAACATTGCAAGATTTCCCGCAACAACAGCGTAAATCTCCTCCTCTATCGAGGCCGCTACCAAGCCAACCAAGTGGGGTTTACACGTCGAACCGGACGTGTACAATTCTACACAAGTCTACTGCAATACAGTCCTATGTAAATACAGTTCAGTTCAGTTCTTTATTCTTCAGGCTTAAGTCAAAAGACATTGCCGAATACTAAGTATAGTTCCATATATAGTATACTTCAACTATATATTCTAACAAACATGTAATTTCCAATTACAATAGAGGGACAAGATAATTACCTCGATAAGCCCAAAATTATCCAAGTTATAATGTCGATCCTGAGCAAGGTTTAGCTCCACTCCGTGCGCTCCAAACCACTCCAAACAACCCTTAGAAGTTCTAACCAACTTCTACTCAAATACTTCAACCAACTATGAAGATTTCCTTAGGGTTTCGGTTTGAGACTAAAAGGACAAAAGGTAGTATTTCCGGACTCTACGTAAAGAGGTATCTTTGGAATACTACAAGGTACAAGGCTAAGGTATTTTGGGCATTATAACAATACTAGGGGAGTATTTCTATACCACAACAAGGGGTATTATACGAAAACAACTAGGCTAGGGGGGGGGTACCCCACGGCCAAGGCACCACAAAGGGGGAGGGAGGAGGCCCTCGGCCAAGACTCTCAAAAGAGGGGGGGGATGAGTTGGACGAACTCAACACTAGAGGAGGGAGGGATTTTAGGCTTGGAAGGTTTCATTTGTGGATGAAGAGTTCATCAACATAAGGGGGGTATTTATAGCAAAACCAAAGGCCAACCAATGGCCAAGATCAAGCCATGTGCAAGGCAAGTGTAAGGCCAAGATCAAGCCAAGTGCACCCTAAACCCTACTCCACAAAACACTCCACAAAACAATGCACCAAACAAGGCCAAAACAAGGGAGGAAGACGTCCCCCCCTTGCCTACCCAAACCGTCACTTGAGGGTGACAAGTGTCACCCTCTCGTTGGCCCAAAGATGTTCCGTCGCTCGGAAAAATCCGCAAAAATACAAAACGACATAGTCGGAATTTTCCCCTCGCAAGTTATGCAAAACGTTTCGTCGAAAAACGACTCTAATCGGGTGTTGTGCACAAAGGTAAATTCGGCCAAGGGTGCCACATGGGGGTGACACGTGTCGCCCCGATTCGCCGAATATTTCGTCTTAGAAAATATCCAAAATACCGAAATCTCAAAAACAAAGCGGCCCACAAAATCAGAATTTCTCCGTGGCCCCACGTGACCATTTCCAAAATAAAATCTCAAAATTCTAATATAATCTATGAAGTCCAAATACCAAACTGGGAATCCACCCCATTAACGAACCTTTTTCTTCACAAATAACAGGAAACTTTTCCGTGAAAACTCACATCTTTCTTTCTTTTCAAAATTTCTCGTGCACTGCACGCACGTCCTCACATACATACCCTGCAACTACGGGGTATAACATTCTCCCCTCCTTAGAAACATTCGTCCCGAATGTTCCTTCTCAAGTCGAATAACGATAAAGTTCCTCTAACAAGTTGCCAATGCCACAGCTTGGCCACGAAATAACATACGTCCTCTTCTTTCCTTACTCGTCGTGCCCTTCTCGAACGCTTGAACTCTCCCAGTACGTACCATACTTGACCATTACTCCGTTCGAAAATCTCTGGAGTCACTACCTCCAAACTTGGTCATCTTACTAACCTCAAACTTCCTTAAGGCCATTCCGGCCTTTACGAACCACTTCGGTCGAATCGTCCCACGAACTCATACGATGATCATACAAACTTGGGCCTAGCATCCTCGTGACCCTACCACCGGGACCACCTAATCGACCCCACCCCAAACCGGGTTACGGGTTGACCCGCAAATGGTCCTCAACCCGACCCCCAACCACGCCAAACTCTTGTTCCCCGATCCGGAACAATCTTACTAATTCACATCATGAAAGCTACCACTTCCATCTCACACTACCCACGGACTTATCACACAAATAAATCCCACGTATACTACTACTCTGATAAGGGTCAAAAATAAATCTTTAACTCAAGACGACCTTACCCCTAAGGTCTCGGGCCGTGACATAGTCTAAGGTTCACACTTACCATGCCCCCATACGTATCCTCCCAACTAAGCATGTTTTCTAACTCATAATTAACACAACGCTATTCGTACATAGCACATAATAATGAGACCATCATAACAAGCATACCAAAACTCTAGAGGGTTAAGGATATACCTGAAGCTACCGCTCCACTCTAATCATAGGCACCGCAGGCGCATAATCGTAGGCGCGATGAACCACCATCGATCCGAGGGTGAGTCGTAACATCCGCTACCCTTGGTCTGACAGCCTTCGCAAATGGCCCCGCTGGCCGCAAAAATAACAAGCTCCTGGCACCACGACACTCCCGAAATGCGGTCTACCACATCGACCACACCGAGGTAGGGTGACCGCGCTCGCCAACACCCTTACTTCCTCGAAACTGAACCTCGAGCTCGACCGCTCTCGAAGACGGAGGACCACTGCATGCGGGGTACAAAACTAGTTCGCCGCCGAGGCGGTCCGCCTCGAAGTCGCCAAAGACCACGATGTCACGCCCTCTCGCTGATCCAGGTCATTCCGTCGACCTCTCCGTACCTCACATCCTAGTGCATGAGCTCGCGTGCGGCAATGTCCATGCGGTGAAGAGCTACACGAACAAGCCTCGTTAAGTAATCATCTAATCCGGTGACGTGGCGGTGCACTCTATCCTCCATGGTTGCCACTAAATCGGGACATACCGAGCCAACGAGTCAAACTCCACGTTGTACTCTCGAATCAGACGCCTCTCTGTCTCAAAGATCATAAATCTGCCGCGTGCCCTCCTCATCTGCGGAGGCAAGAAGTGAGTGAGGAATGCCTCGAGAACTCGTCCCATCTCCGGAAGCGCATGCTCTCCGGGACAACTCCCACGAATCAAACCACGATCGCGTATCGCGCACCGATGCGCACCTAAGACCACCGACTCGGTCTCGAAGCCTTGATCACTCTCATGATCCGTCAGAATCGCCGGATGAACTCCTCGCGGATCATCCTCGTGCCTCGACCCATAAAACTCGGCGGGCTACAACTCGGGAAGTCCGTAGCCTCAAACTATCCGCTCGGGGTGAACCATGGTGCTCGAATCGAACTGCCAGATCCGGCCTATCCTCATATCTCGCCATGACCACGGCCAAGAATCGGGCCATCTCTTGTAACCCATCTCTCTCGCCTGCATCGTGGACTGAGGCTCAGTATCGCGGTCTCGGCAGCCATTGCCGCGCTCTAACTCTCGCTGGCCGGGCGGCGTCACAAAACCCGCCGTCAAGCACAACCTCAGTACTGCTCGCTCGCGCTCGTACTCCTCAGTATCTCACTAGCAAAGACTCGGCCGCCTTGCCTCCCGGGCTCACGGTTGCATGCGCGAGGCATAAGCGGTAAAAACGAGATACGTCGGAGGGTCCAACTTACAACACGGCTCTAAGGCACGATCTCGGAATGAGAAGAATGGAAACCAATCCTAAATGTCCTATAGCCTCACGATTATAGATGTGGTGCACAACACACCGATAATCAAGACTTACTAGACACGGTCAGAGACACTTTCCGAGGATTAATCGCTCGATACCACTTTTGTAACGACCCATTCCGGCCCCACATCGTGCCTTACCGGCACCCTAGTGATATAACATCGAGAAAACCGGGAAAATAAAACATGAGTCAAGAAACAAGAGATATAATAATAAACAAAGCAACCAAAACGGTTGCAAAGATATACATAAAACACGAGCAGTTTAATCCTTTACAACCCCGCCACAACAGATTTACATGCACTTAAGATTTACAACGACTATGACGGACAGGGCCCCGCCATACCCCGAATGTACAAGAACCTACAACTCGGGAACACATACCAAAAGATAAGCCTCCAAGAAACGGAGCTTCCCAATACGTTGAATCGTGATCCTAAGAGCGGATCCACGATCGATGTACCTACACTGCGGCATGAACGCAGCCAAGGAGGTCAAGACAACAGTACCAAGTATGTGAAATCAGAAAATATCAGAATGAAATCATACTAGTCTATATAAAGCGGTGAGACATGTATGATAACCAAACTACGATCACAACATAAAAGCAATCATATCGATGTGGACTCACGCCTCAAGTCATCACTCAAATATAACTATGGGTCTCACGCCCACAACATCAATCATGTTCGCATCACGGCCGCATGCCCGACTGCGCCGGTGTAGACATGTCCATGATGCAACAATAATACCAATGCCCCATGGCCACATGCCCCGAAATTCTACCTCGTAGACATCGCCCACGTGACATCAACAATAATATCTTGGGTGATCAACCCCGCCGCACGCCACATGCCCCGAATTCTACCTCGGTGTAGACATGTCCATGTAACCACAATAACAATATATCGAGAAATCAAACCGACCGCACGGCCGCATGCCCCGACTTCAGATCGGCAGATACGCCCATGTGACATCAACAACAAGACAAGAATCAAAATGGAAACATACCCGTGGAATTCTCCATCACCGCCAAAGACGCCCAAGTAAGTTCTCAACAAGTCGACCGCCTCTATCGAGACGCCAGAATACGTAAATACCACACTTGCACAGCAAAGGCTATCATCACAAGCATAGGCAAGTTTCACAACAACAAGCACAGGCAAGTTTCACAACAACAAGCATAGGCAAGTTTCACACAACTCAAAGTACTTTCATTTTATGCCAAAGTCCGGGTTTTAACCCCAAAGTACTACATACGTTAAGTTCTTTTAAAAGAGATCCATTACTTTTATAAAAGTCACCCGATACCCGTAGTATTAGAATGACCAACCCACCTTCCTTTTCAAAATCAAGTAACAACATTCTTTTCCTAAGTTCCAGTTTGCCTAGTTTCAATTACTCAAGCTTCTCAAACTTAATCACTTGATTCCTTTTTAGAACAATTGAGTAACATATGTCATATATGTGAGTAGTTTATTCTTGTTTATAACGATCTTATTACAAAGACCATGATCTAGAAAATGTAATATCATTTTGTCTCATCTTAGCTTCTATGCGGATGGAGGTTTCTCCGGTTTTAATACAACACATCATTATTCAATACATTTTCCTTTATTAACGCTGCAGTTGGTCGATACACATTCGATTCCAAATCAAGAAACATTATCCCTTTAAAAACCAAGGACTCATTACTCACGAATGAGGTTTCACACAAACATCCACATTAAAACAAATAAGTTAAGTCTCTTATCTTATAAGATCAAGTCTCTTAACTTCTAACATCAGTAAACCATTTTCACCTACATAAGGTCGTTATAACTAACTTCCCATAAAGCTATTATAACACCCTATGTTTTAAACCAACCAAATCACTTAGCACATGTACGTCTACCGTACTACATAGTTTACAAAACATTATGCTAGAAAAGATAGGAAGAGGTTCACATACCTCGCGACGATTTATCGACAATAAGCAAAATGCTCCAAGTACTACAACCTTGCTAGCCCTTTCCACTCCTCGAGTAGAATACGCTACTCTTAGTACTTTCACCTATAAAGGTCACAAACGTCTATTAACCCCAAAACACAAGTTTCTATCTTTCTATAGAAAATTCGCAAAGACTCTCCCGCAACAACAGAAATCTCTCCTCTATCGAGGCCGGCTACCAAGCCAACCGTGGGGGTTTACACGCCTAACAGGACGCGTGTACAATTCTACACAAGTCTCTTTGCAATACATCTATGTAAATCTGATTCATTGATTCTTTATTCTTGAGCTTAAGTCAAAAGACATTGCCTAATAATAAGTATAGATCAATATATAGAATAATACAACAATATATACTAACAAACATGAAAATTCAAATAACAATAGAGTGACAAGATAATTAACTCGAAAAGACCAAAATTATCAAAGTTATAATATAGATCTGAGCAAGGTTTAGCTCCACCCGCGCTCCAAACCACTCCAAACAACCCTAGAAGTTCTAACCCACTTCTACTCAAATACTTCAACCAACTATGAAGATTTCATTAGGGTTTCAGTTTGAGACTAAAAAGGACAAAGGTAGTATTTCCGGACTCTACGTAAAGAGGTATCTTTGGAATACTACAAGGTACAAGGCTAAGGTATTTTGGGCATTATAACAATACTAGGGGAGTATTTCTATACCACAACAAGGGGTATTATACGAAAACAACTAGGCTAGTGGGTACCCACGCCAAGGCACCACAAAGGGGAGGAGGAGGCCTCGCCAAGACTCTCAAAAGAGGGGATGAGTTGGCCGAACTCAACACTAGAGGAGGGAGGGATTTTAGGCTTGGAAGGTTTCATTTGTGGATGAAGAGTTCATCAACATAAGGGGGGTATTTATAGCAAAACCAAAGGCCAACCAATGGCCAAGATCAAGCCATGTGCAAGGCAAGTGTAAGGCCAAGATCAAGCCAAGTGCACCCTAAACTCTACTCCACAAAACACTCCACAAAACAATGCACCAAACAAGGCCAAAACAAGGCACAAAACAAGGGAGGAAGACGTCCCTCGCTTACCCAAACCGCCACGAGGTGACAAGTGTCACCCTCTCGTTGGCCCAAAGATGTTCCGCCGGAAAAATCCGCAAAAATACAAAGCGACATAGTCGAATTTTCCTCGCAAGTTATGCAAAACGTTTCGAAAAACGACTCTAATCGGGTGTTGTGCACAAAGGTAAATTCGCCAAGGTGCCACATGGGGTGACACGTGTCGCCCGATTCGCTTCAAAATATTTCGTCTTAGAAAATATCCAAAATACCGGAAATCTCAAAACAAAGCGGGCCCACAAAACCGTAAATTTCTCAGTGGCCCCACGTGACCATTTCCAAAATAAAATCTCAAAATTCTAATATAATCTATGAAGTCCAAATACCAAACTGGGAATCCAATTCCCATTAACGAACCTTTTTCTTCACAAATAACAGGAAACTTTTCCGTGAAAACTCACATCTTTCTTTCTTTTCAAAATTTCGCCGCACTCTCGCACGCACGTCCTCACATACATACCACGCAACTACGGGTATAACATTCTCCTCTTAGAAACATTCGTCCGAATGTTCCTTCTCAAGTCGAATAACGATAAAGTTCCTCTAACAAGTTGCCAACGCCAATACCGCCACGAAATAACATACGCCCTCTTCTTTCCTTACTCGTCGGGCCCTGCTCGACCGCTTGAACTCTCCCAAGACGTACCATACTTCACCATTACTCGTTCCCGAAAATCTGCGAGTCACTACCTCCAAACTTGGTCATCTTACTAACCTCAAACTTCCTTAAGGCCATTCCCGCCTTTACGAACCGCTTCGTCGAACGCGTCCACGAACTCATCGATGATCATACAAACTGGGCCTAGCATCCTCGTGACCCTACCACCGGCGGGACCACCTAAACTGACCCCACCCCAAACCGGGTTACGGGTTGACCCGCAAATGGTCCTCAACCCGACCCCCAACCGCGCCAAACTCTTGTTCCCCGATCCGGAACAATCTTACTAATTCACATCATGAAAGCTACCACTTCCATCTCACACTACCCACGGACTTATCACACAAATAAATCCCACGTATACTACTACTCTGATAAGGGTCAAAAATAAATCTTTAACTCAAGACGACCTTACCCCTAAGGTCTCAGTCGTGACATAGTCTAAGGTTCACACTTACCATGCCCCCATACGTATCCTCCCAACTAAGCATGTTTTCTAACTCATAATTAACACAACGCTATTCGTACATAGCACATAATAATGAGACCATCATAAAAGCATACCAAAACTCTAGAGGGTTAAGGATATACACGGCTACCGCCCACTCTAATCATAGGCCTTCGCAGGCGCATAATCGTAGGCGCGATGAACCAGCCACTGATCCGGTAGGCTGAGTCGTAACATCCGTGCTACCCTTGGTCGGACAGTTCCTCGCAAAATGGCCCTGCTGGCCGCAAAAATAACAAGCTCCCCTGGCACCACGACACTCCCCGAAATGCGGTCTACCACATCGACCACACCGGCGCAGGTGACCGCGCTCGCCAACACCCTTACTTCCTCGAAACACGAACCTCGAGCCTTGACCGCCTCGCGAAGACGGAGGACCACTGCATGTGCGGGGTACAAAACTAGTCTGCTGCTGAGGCGGTCCGCCTCGAAAGTCGCCAAAAGACCCTGATGTCCTGGCCCTCTTCTGCTGATCCAGGTCATTCCGTCGACCTCTCCGTACCTCACATCCTAGTGCATGAGCCTGCATGCGGGCAATGTCCATGCCCGGCTGAAGAGCTACACCCGAACAAGCCTCTGTTAAGTAATCATCTAATCCGGTGACGTAGCGGTGCACTCTATCCTCCATGGTTGCCACTAAAGCGGGGACATACCGAGCCAACGAGTCAAACTCCACGTTGTACTCTCGAATCAGACGCCTCTGCTCTCAAAGATCATAAACTGTTTACCGCCCTCCTCATCTGCGGAGGCAAGAAGTGAGTGAGGAATGCCTCTGAGAACTCGTCCCATACTGCTGGAAGCGCATGCTCTCCCCGGGACAACTCCCACGAATCAAACCAGTCGACTGCGGTATCGCGCAGCCGATGCGCACCTAAGACCACCGACTCGGTCTCCGAAGCCTTGATCACTCATGATCCGTCAGAATCGCCGGATGAACTCCTGCGGATCATCCTCGTGCCTCGACCCATAAAACTCGCGGGCTACAACTCGGAAGTCCGTAGCCTCAAACTATCTACTCGGGGTGAACCATCGGTGCATCGAACTGAATCGCCAGATCCAAATTTATCCTCATATTCGCGCGACTTCGCCAAAGAATCGCCATCTCTTGTAACCCATCTCCTCTCGCCCCTGCATGTGGACCGGAGGCTCGTGTATCTGCGTCGGCAGCCATTGCCGCGCTCTAACTCTGCTGGGCCGTGGCGTCACAAAACCCGCCGTCAAGCACAACCTCGTGTACTGCTCGGGCTGCGCCTGCGTTCTCTCAGATCTCACTAGCAGCACTCTACGCCTTTGCCCTCCCGGGCTCTGGTTGCTTGGCGGAGGCATAATCGTAAAAACGAGATACGTCGGAGGGTCCAACTTACAACACAACTCTAAGGCACGATCTCGTAATGAGAAGAATGGAAACCAATCCTAAATGTCCTATAGCCTCACGATTATAGATGTGGTGCACAACACACCGATAATCAAGACTCTACTAGACACGGTGCAGAGACACTTTCCGAGGATTAATCGCTCGATACCACTTTTGTAACGACTGCCCGCCCCGCATCGGTGCCTTACCCCGCACCCTAGTGATACAACATCGAGAAAACCAGGAAAATAAAACATGAGTCAAGAAACAAGAGATATAATAATAAACAAAGCAACCAAAGCGGTTTTCCTTGATATACATAAAACACGAGCAGTTTAATCCTTTACAACCCCGCCCACAACAAGATTATGCACTCTAAGATTTACAACGACTATGACGGACAGGCCCCGCCATACCACGAATGTACAAGAACCTACAACTCAGGGAACACATACTAAAAGATAAGCCTCCAAGAAACGGAGCTTCCCAATACGTTGAATCAGGATCCTAAGAGCGGATCCACGACCGATGTACCTACTCTGCAGATGAACGCAGCCCGAAGGAGGTCAAGATAACAGTACCAAGTATGTGAAATCGTAAAAATCAGAATGAAATCATACTAGTCTATATAAAGCGGGAGACATGTATGATAACCAAACTACTGATCACAACATAAAAGCGATCATATCGATCGTGGACTCACGCCTCAAGTCATCACTCAAATATAACTATGGGTCTCACGCCCACAACATCAATCATGTTCGCATCACGGCCGCATGCCCGAATGCAGATCGGTGTAGACATGTCCATGATGCAACAATAATACCAATGCCCTACGGCCACATGCCCGAATTCTACCCGGTGTAGACACGTCCATGTGACATCAACAATAATATCTTGGGTGATCAACCCGCCGCGTGGCCACATGCCCCGAATTCTACCTCGGTAGACATGTCCATGTAACCACAATAACAATATATCGGGTAATCAACCCGACCGCACGGGCCGCATGCCCCTAATGCAGACGGTGTAGACATGTCCATGTGACATCAACAACAAGACAGTAATCAAAATGGAAACATACCCGTGGAATTCTCCATCACTGCCAGCACGTCCAAGTACGTTCTCAACAAGTCGACCGGCCCTCTATCGAGAGACGGTAACGTAAATACCACACTTGCACAACAAAGGCTATCATCACAAGCATAGGCAAGTTTCACAACAACAAGCATAGGCAAGTTTCACAACAACAAGCATAGGCAAGTTTCACACAACTCAAAGTACTTTCATTTTATGCCAAAGTCCGGGTTTTTAACCCCAAAGTACTACATACGTTAAGTTCTTTTAAAAGAGATCCATTACTTTTATAAAAGTCACCCGATACCCGTAGTATTAGAATGACCAACCCACCTTCCTTTTCAAAATCAAGTAACAACATTCTTTTCCTAAGTTCCAGTTTGCCTAGTTTCAATTACTCAAGCTTCTCAAACTTAATCACTTGATTCCTTTTTAGAACAATTGAGTAACATATGTCATATATGTGAGTAGTTTATTCTTGTTTATAACGATCTTATTACAGCAGCCATGATCTAGAAAATGTAATATCATTTTGTCTTATCTTAGCTTCTATGCAGATGGAGGTTTCTCGGTTTTAATACAACACATCATTATTCAATACATTTTCCTTTATTAACGCCGCAGTTGGTCTGTCGATACACATTACGATTCGAAATCAAGAAACATTATCCCTTTAAAAACCAAGTACTCATTACTCACGAATGAGGTTTCACACAAACATCCACATTAAAACAAATAAGTTAAGTCTCTTATCTTATAAGATCAAGTCTCTTAACTTCTAACATCAGTAAACCATTTTCACTTACATAAGGTCGTTATAACTAACTTCCCATAAAGCTATTATAACACCCTATGTTTTAAACCAACCAAATCACTTAGCACGTATGACGTCTACCGTACTACATAGTTCACAACAATCATGCTAGAAAAGATAGGAAGAGGTTCACATACCTCGCGACGATTTATCGACAATAAGCAAAATGCTCCAAGTACTACAACCTTGCTAGCCCTTTCTTTCCACTCCTCGAGTAGAATACGCTACTCTTAGTACTTTCACCTATAAAGGTCACAAACGCCTATTAACCCCAAAACACAAGTTTCTATCTTTCTATAGAAAATTCGCAAGATTTTCCCCGCAACAAACAGCGTAAATCTCCTCCTCTATCGAGGCCTGGCTACCAAGCCAACCAGTGGGGGTTTACACGCCTAACCTGGACGTGTACAATTCTACACAAGTCTCATCGCAATACACCTATGTAAATACTGATTCGATTCGATTCTTTATTCTTCAGGCTTAAGTCAAAAGACATTGCCGAATACTAAGTATAGTTCCATATAGAGTATACTTCAACTATATATTCTAACAAACATGTAATTTCCAATTACAATAGAGGGACAAGATAATTACCTCGATAAGCCCAAAATTATCCAAGTTATAATGTCGATCCTGAGCAAGGTTTAGCTCCACTCCGTGCTCTCCAAACCACTCCAAACAACCATTAGAAGTTCTAACCAACTTCTACTCAAATACTTCAACCAACTATGAAGATTTCCTTAGGGTTTCGGTTTGAGACTAAAAGGACAAAAGGTAGTATTTCCGGACACTACGTAATGAGGTATCTTTGGAATACTACAATGTCCAAGTCTAAGGAATTTTGGTCATTATAACAATACTAGGGAGTATTTCTATACCACAACAAGGGTATTATACGAAAACAACTAGCAGTGGGTACCCCGGCCAAGGCACCACAAAGGGGAGTGAGGAGGCCTCGCCAAGACTCTCAAAAGAGGGGGGGGATGAGTTGGACGAACTCAACACTAGAGGAGGGAGGGATTTTAGGCTTGGAAGGTTTCATTTGTGGATGAAGAGTTCATCAACATAAGGGGGGTATTTATAGCAAAACCAAAGGCCAACCAATGGCCAAGATCAAGCCATGTGCAAGGCAAGTGTAAGGCCAAGATCAAGCCAAGTGCACCCTAAACCCTACTCCACAAAACACTCCACAAAACAATGCACCAAACAAGGCCAAAACAAGGCACAAAACAAGGGAGGAAGACGTCCCCCCCTTGCTTACCCAAACCGCCACTTGAGGGTGACAAGTGTCACCCTCTCGTTGGCCCAAAGATGTTCCGTCGCTCGGAAAAATCCGCAAAAATACAAAACGACATAGTCGGAATTTTCCCCTCGCAAGTTATGAAAAACGTTTCGTCGAAAAACGACTCTAATCGGGTGTTGTGCACAAAGGTAAATTCGGCCAAGGGTGCCACATGGGGGTGACACGTGTCGCCCCCCGATTCGCCCAGAATATTTCGTCTTCCGAAAATATCCAAAATACCGGAAATCTCAAAACAAAGCCCCACAAAATCAGAATTTCTCCCGTGGGCCCCACGTGACCATTTCCAAAAATAAAATCTCAAAATTCTAATATAATCTATGAAGTCCAAATACCAAATGGGAATCCAATTCCCATTAACGAACCTTTTTCTTCACAAATAACCGAAACTTTTCCGAAAAACTCACATCTTTCTTTCTTTTCAAAATTTACAGATACTCAGACGCACGTCCTCACATACATACCCTGCAACTACGGGGTATAACATATACGATGAGGGATTCCGGGGCATGCGACCATGTTATATACGATTATTACTCCATGGACTAGCTCCCCATGAAGACATGTACCCGAGATGAGGGATTCCACATGCATGTTATATACGATTATTACCCCATGGATTAGCTCTCCATGAAGTCATGTACCCGAGATGAGGGATTCCACGGGCATGATATATATATATATATATATATATTGTATGTGTGTACGCCGATAGTGAGGTGGGATGCCACGGGCGCGTCACATGGTTATATGTTACACTTATGGCTGTCGGCAGTGATGGGGGATTCCACGGGCAGGAAATATATATATGTATTGTATATGTGTACGCCGACAGTGAGGGGAGATGCCACGGGCGCGTCACATGGTTATATGTTACACTTACGGCTGTCGGCAGTGATGAGGGATTCCACGGGCACGCTTCAATATTTGTGGGCTTGAGACCCTTACTGGACTATGTGATGATATTTGAGGGCTTGTGTCCGTAGCCCTGTGTGACTATTGTTCATGTGTTGAAATAGTCTTTGAAAGGTAAACCGACTTTCATTACTTTCACTTTGGCAAGGCACGATTATCGTTATTTTGGTTATCATACATGTCTTGACTTTATATGATCGTTATGATTTCATTCTGATTTTTATTTTCACATACTTGGTACATATTTCGTACTGACCTCCTTCGGGGGGCTGCGTTCATGCCGCAGGTTGAGGTATATAGCTTGTTGATCCTCATTCTTAGGATCGCTGTTCAGTTGGTTGGAAAACTCCATTATTTCGGAGGCTTTGCATTTTGGTACAGTTCTCTGAGGTTGTAGATTTATGTACATTCAGGGGTATGGCGGGGCCCTGTCCCGCCACAGTTGTATGTCAAGAATTCTTAGAGGTCTGTAGTCATATCTTGTGGATTGGGTTGTGTAAAGAAAAAAAATAATAATGAGGTAACTGCTTTTTGGGTTTACGCGTATATTTTTGGAAGGTGGCCTTATCGGCTAGCCTGTTATTTATTTCCTGTTAAGTTTATGTATGTTCCGCTGATTATCTCTGATGTATACCTGTAAGGGTGCCCAGGTAGGGCACCAGTTGCGGGCCCGGGGTCGGGTCGTGACACCTGGTTAGAAGGAAGGGTAAGTTTGGGAGCATGGAAATTGTGAGCCATAGAATATTGATAACTGTAGAGACCTTAGATGCAAGGTCGTCTTGAGTGAAAGATTTTACGGTTGATCTTGGTCGAGGTACATAGTACGTGGGGTATATTATAGTGATAATTCCATGGGTTGTATGGAATGAAAGTGGACAGTTAAGCTAAGAAGACCACTAGGTTTTCATGACTTGATAGTGAGATTTGTCCCGGACCAGGAATGAGAATTTAGTGCGAAAATGGGTCGGGTTTGAGGACCAATCACGGGTCAACCCGCAACCCGAAATGGAGTGTGGTCAGTTTGAGGTGGTCCCGCTAGGTGATAGGGTTACGAGGGTGCAAGACCCAAGTCTAGGTAACCATTGTACGAGTTCGTAGACGCGTTCGACCAGAACCGGGTCGTGAAGGCCGAGAATGGCCTTAAAGAAAATTGAAGCTACTGTAATGACCAAGTTTGGAGGTAGTGACTCCAAGGTTTTGAAAACTGAAGCAACTGAAATGTGGTACGTGTACTAGAAAGAGTTCGGGTGTACGAGAAGGGTACGACGAGTAAGAAAAGAAGTGAACATATGTTAAAAGTATGGAAGTGATCATTTTTGTGAAGGGAAGGTACGAAGAGAGTATCCTTTAGACCATGGGTGGGAGTTAATAGTGATGTTATACACTTTAGAGGTGATTCCTCGTTGGCTTGGATTTAAGTATTTGCGCATGTGTTATATTATGGCCATATGTGGCATAATTGGTTTTGTAAGTATAGTAGTGAAGACTATACCGACACATGTGTGTTTGGAGACTTAGAAGGAACATTCGGGACGAATGTTTCTAAGGGGGGAAGAATGTTACACCCAGTATTTCCAAAGTATGTATGTGAGGACGTACATACGAGAATATAACCCTAAGTACGAAAGAGAAGAAAATTTTGAATTTTCGACGAAAAATATTCTGAACCTCGTAAAGGAAAAAGGTTTATTATTGGGAATTGGATTCTCAATTTTGGTATTTGGACTTCTTGGACTATTAGAGAATTATGGATTTTATTTTCCAGAATTGGTCACGTGGGGCCCACGGGAGAAATTTACGGTTTTGTGGGGCCCACATTATTTTCGAGGTTTTGGACAATATGGATGTTTTTGGGAGATGAAAATATTTTGGACGAATAGGAGGGAGACACGTGTCACCCCAAGTGGGCCCATGTGGGGCGTGTGAGATGACAAATTGCACAAGTCTTGTGCTAGATATTTTTGTGAGATATTTGTTGGACAAGTGGACAAGTGGGACCCACACACACTTGTCCCTAATCTCAACCACACACATGTTTTAATCATAGCCCTTGGTTGTGTTATATCATAACACTAGTAGGATGAATCTCCCACACTTAGAATTATTTCAAGACAACAAATACTCCATCCCCTTCTAAAGAGCTCTCGGCCATGGCCATTTTTATGACCTAAAGTTGTCCAACAATTCTTAAACTCTTAAGTGTTCTTCCTTGATGTGTTAGCAACCTTATTAACCAAGTGTTAGACAATATTTCACACCCCTAGCCTTAACACACCCCCTTGGCCGAAACTTGCTAGTTTGAAGCATAAAGTGTTCTTCACTTTTTGAAGTTGGTCTTGAAAAAGAGTTGGTTAGGAGCTTCTAAGGGTTGCTTGGAGCGGATTGGAACGTAAGGAATATGAGCTAAACGTGCTACGGATCGACTTTTAGTTCTTGGATTATTTTGGGCTCTTTGAGGTAATGAACTTTGTCCTCTTTGTGAAGTTGGATATTATATATGTTGGAAGTATATAAATGAGTATGTGATATATGGAAGGAAGATGGAAAAGATTTGGACCTTGTTAAGTTGCTAAAAACAAGAAATTGGCATGCTAGCCATTAAAATGGTAAAAACATTACCTATTACCTCTTGACAGTTAATAACAAAGTTATTATAACTTATATAAAGATTGGAATATAAGTTGGAAGATTAAAGAAGTAATTCCGGCATGCTAGCCGAAAATTGGATTAATTTGATTGTAGTAGTTGGCCAAGAACACCAACTAATGGACTGTATTTACATTGGACTGTATTTACTTTGGACTAATGGGCCATTTTGTTTATTGTGGGGCAGAATTTTACACGTCCAGTTAGGCGTGTAATCCCCTTTAGTATTGTTGTATTATTGTGCCTTAAATGTGGTATGTTGGTTATTGAATTTCGGGCCTTAAAAAAGGTGGAAAAGTACGTAAAAACAGGGGAAGTGCTGCCCGATTTTCCGTAGAATAAGAGACCCTATACTTAGAAATATTCTACGAAGAGATATAGACGTTGATAGACGTATTTGATTATTATAGGTTGATATTATACGCGCGGCATATTCGACTTGGCAAGTGGATTAGTACGGTAGACGTACGTGTGTTAAATGAATTTGGTTTCACTTTGATGTCCTTGGCTTGAGTTCTAAATGTTAAGAACCTTGAATTATTCTAAAAAGTTATGAATCATTATTTGGAAGGAAATTACTAGGGCGCCGCCAGCCGGGCCCAGTCGGGACTAGCGGGATCGGGGCGGAGAGGAGGGCGAGTGGTGGCGGGCGGCGGGACCGGACTAGCGGGACAATACGTGTCGTCCGGCCCCAGATCAGTAGGGGTTGGGACGATCGATCTGGACGGAAGTGGTCAAAGGGTTTTTTTTAAAAATATTTTCACTAAATTAAAAATACTAAATTACTAACAAAGTAACATTAACATATACATATAGTCATATAATGATAGTCATAGACTCATATTATACTATTATAATTATACTTATATATATAATATATTTATAAAGTATAAAGTATAAACTAAATATTTAAACAAAGACAAGAAGAGTGTAAAAAAAAACATCCCAAGGCTGTTTTTGTGCCTCTTATATTATTAATTATCATTGAAATATACAAGATTCAGAATTACAACATACTGTTGTTGAAAAAAATTGCAAAAGACATAGAAAAATTAAAAAATTGCAATGAAATAAATTACCAATTTGAAAATATTTTTTCTAGTTTCTTTATAATTTCATGTGGTTCTTCGGTTGGAATTGATATATCTTGGTCAAATTGTTCCACGTCGCTACTCATGCCTTCAGATAAAATGTCGTTGTAGTTGTCGTCTTCTTCTTCGTTAATCTCTGGTTGACCGCACCTCCTTCGCTCCGCTCGTATCCAATCTCTGAATAGTACCGCCATCTCCAAGATGTCTCCGGCTAATGAGTGTCTGTGCTCTCCTATTTGAAATCTGCCTGCAGAAAAAATGCTTTCAGAAGCGATTGATGACGCTTGAATGTTCAAAATATCTCAGGCCATCATTGAAAGTGTCGGAAATGTCTTCTCATTATGCATCCAATATTTCAGCAAGTCTTCATTTCCTTCTTCATTGATAACTGCTTGGTAAGGTAAATTACCCTGCAAAACAAAAACATCAAACTCGCTAATTTGGTTAGCACTGCTACCACCGCACATTCTATTTCTGAGGCTTCCAATAGAATCAATACTAGCTCCAGAAACAACATGTCTTTTTTTAGGTTGTGTTGAAGAAGAAGATGGTACGAAAGTCGGTTGGTTACTAGCACTTTCTTGCTGGTAATGCCGATATACTTTTTTGCATTCATCTTCTACGCTATTCAACACTTCTTCTAGCGTTTGTTCAATAGGTGGCTCAACATTTAAATTTTTGGGAGTTGGAGGTGGTAGTACGTCCATACATGTATAAATATTTTCAATAAGACTTTTATAACCCTCTACTTTAATAGTCGGGTTTAATACAACACCAATAATATAAATAGGGGGAATAGGAATAAAATATTTCTTTAATTTCATAAACACTTTTTTAATTGCTGCCTTATAAGCAGTTTTTTCCATATATTCTTTAAGAAGTAAAAATATTATAGCTATATAAAACAACATAGTTGAAATAGTAGGATAATATAAAGTAGAAAATTCTCTAGAAATACAATAAGTTCTTTAATTCTATAATGAATAAAACCAGACGATTCAGGAAATGAAAAAGCCAAACCCTCCACAGCAACTAATTTTGCTAGTGCTTCCCTATCTTTATGTTTATCGTATTTAGGGCCTACAACTCCCCCTGTCATAGGGTTAATTTGACCCTGTACTTTGTCCGGGACATTATGTGAACCTTGTCCCGATTGAGAGGACGTCTGCTCACCATATTTTTCAATAATGTATTGGGCATGCAAGGCTTTGTGTTTTTGCAATAGGTGTCTTGCTAAACCCCCCGTCCCACCATGACCTTGTCCAGTTTTAAAAGAATAAACATTTTTACAAGTTTTACATATAGCTACTTGATTCGGTACGTCCCTGTCAAAATATTTCCATACAACTGATTTTAATGGTCGTTTTGCCGGACCTCGTCTCATACTATGGGGATAAGAGACATTTCACTAGTGGGTGTATCATCATCTTCATTAGTAGGTGTATCATCATCTAGAGTGTCATTTAAATTAAAATCTTCTTCAATTTGAGGATAAACATTTGTGTCAAGATCATATGGTATTTCAGAAAATAGTTCAGGATCTATAAAATCATCTTGTCTAGGAATAGCTGGAATACTAGAAGAAGTACCCTTGCCCTTGTTACCCGCCCTACTAGAAGAAGTACCCTTGCCGAAAAGACTTTTTGTTCTTTTCATTTTAAATTTTTAATTATGATAATAAATAGTTAAAGACTTAAAGATAATGAAATTAAATGTGCTAAATGAAATAAAAACAAAATAATAATTTAATGAGAGAACGAATGTACCAAACGCCGACGTAGAGTCGCGTGTAATCGAGAGGTTGAAAATTGAAACTTTGCTCGATAGATAATCCTCAAGCTAGTTGCCAACTTCACTCACAATTCTCAAATTAATAAATAGATTGAATATGTAGTAAACAATGTTGTATAGAGATTGATTGATTGAGAGATTAGAGAGTAGAAAGATTTGTGAAAATAATAAGAAGAGGAAATGAGGTATTTATAGTTGGAAAATTGGGTTAAAGTGTAAATATAATAACTTAGGGGTTAAAAATAAATATAAAGGGGGTAGGTGTTATACCCCGTATTTCCAGAGTATGTACGTAAAGGAATACGTACAAAAAGTTTGGTCTTAAAGTTAGGCCTTGGACGATTTTTAGGCACAACTCACAAAGCGAACAGTTTTCCGACGAAACGTTTCCACAGCTTTCGTAGGATAAATTCCGGCTATGTCATTTCTAATTTTTGCGGATTTTTCCGAGAGACGTAACACTTTGGACCAACGAGAGGGCGACATTTGCCACCCTCTCATTGGTGGACTTGTCACGGCAATAGGGCCGAATGGATGACCATCCTTGTCATAAAGTTGGTTAGATATTTTGTGTGCAAGTTGGCTAGGTACACTTGCCCTAATCTTGACCTTACACTTGCCTAGCACTTGGCTAAATCTTGGCCATTGGTTGGCCATGTCTTGACCTATAAATACCCCTCTTGAGATGAAGAGTTCTTCATCCACAAAAGCTTTCCAAGTCTAAAAATCCTTCCCTCTCCCTTTGTAAGCAATTCCCCAACACACCCCCTCCCTCGGAAGCTCGCCGAGGCTACCCCACCCCCTAGCCTAGCCGAAACCTACCCCCCCTCCCTTGGTAGAAAAGTTGCCTTCTTGTATTGTTATAATGCCCAAAATACCCTAGCCCAAATACCTTAGTACTTAGTAGAAGTTGTGAAGAACTTCTAAGGTTTCCTTGGAGCATACAACTTAGGAGCAAAACCTTGCTCAGGCGCGACTTTTTCTAGGATATTATTGGGCTTACCGAGGTAACTAATCCTAACCCTCTTTTGAATTAGAGAATACTTACTGTTGTAGAATAAGAATAAGTATAAATACTTAGAAGGTTATTAAGGAATAGAATTGAACTGTAACACCTTAGAAGGGTATAAAAGAAGAATATACGAATCATTTTACATGGACTGTTTTCACAAAGAGACTTATATAGCTCACCGGGTAGGGTTGTGCTGCCCGACTTTCCGTAGAATTGAGGACCCTCTGTTTAGAATGACCTACAGAATAGTCTAGACTTTGATAGATATCTGTGACTATTATAGGTTGATTCTCTGCGCGCGACATACTCGACTTGGCAGGTGGATTTCGCCGAGAAGGTATGTGATTCTTCCTAAAGCATGATATTTTACAATATGTATATAGTACGGTAGACGTACATGTGTTAACTGAATAATACTTACGGCAATGCCTCACGGCTTAAGCCTGAATAATATGTACGGCAATGCCTCATGGCTTAAGCCTGAATAATAAAGAACTGAAAACATTTCAAAAGGACTACTGAACCATTTTTTACAGAAGAGAATTAATTGGTTTCTCAAACAGAAGCTTAAGAGTTATACTAGCTTTATGGGAAGTTAAGTATAACCACTTAAGATTGATAAAAGAAACAAGTTGCCTATGTATTTCTAATGCACTTATATGAAATTGTGAAAAGAATAATAAGATGGTTTGATAAGTAGACATGACATGTTGCTATCTGTGTTAGTACCTTGTAACGTTTGTATAAGTGAGTATCCTTGTTGTACTTATGTTGTTTAAAGATAAGTCGTTATGTTAGTCTACTATCACTCACCTCTTGAGTTGATACCGGAGGTTAAGTCGCCTCCGACGCGGGTAGACTCAGTGATGCAGGGACCATGATTCGAGAATACCTCACGCGGGTCCAGGGGGCCTATGCGAGCTACGAGAGTTCCGTGTTAGTATGCGGGTTATGCCTCATGCGGTCTATGTGGCCATGCGACAATGAGTCCAGGGACGACGCCGAGGAGTAGCTACCGACGCGGGTTATACCTCACGCGCCCACGCGAGTGGCCTATGCGGACTCGAGTCGTGATTAGGCTTGCAGAATGAGGATGTGGGCGAGTGGCCCTGCTTTCGATCATTCGCAGCCTAGACAAGACGTATTACGATTACCTATTGTTGCTCTTGTTTGTGATGTGGCACTATGCGGTTTCTCGGTTGTTTCACACATATTTGTAAACCGGTTTTAAAAATGATATGTTTTCATTTAAGTACTTTACGCTTCGCATACTTAGTACACTGTTATCGACCTCCTTCGGGCCGCGTTCATGCCGCAGGCGGCAAGGTGCTAGATCCGCATCCTTAGGATCTCTACGTTGGTGTCGTGAGCTCCATCTCTTCCGAGGCTCTACTTTTGGTATGATCTCCACTTTGTAGATAGTTTTTGTAGCCAGGTATGGCGGCCCCGTCCCGCCATAGTTGTATATTTCAGAGGTCTGTAGTCATGTTGTACGATGTCGGATGTAATCGCTAAAACATGATTATATATATATGTGCGAAAGGCGATGTTTTCTCACATAACTGTGGTCTTGTTTTATAAACCGTTTCATGTCTTGCTTTATGTTTCACTGATTACTCGATGTATGACTACTGGTGCCCCTAAGGCACGGCCACGCCCCGAACGGTCGTGACAAAAGTGGTATCGAGCGCTTAATCCTCGGAAAGTGTCTACGCACCGTATCTAGTAGTTCTTGATTATCGGTGTCGTGCACCACACCAATAATCGTGAGGCTATAGGATATTTAGGATTGGTTTCCGCTTCTTCTCATTCCGAGATCGTGCTTTAAAGTCGTGTTATAGGTTGGACCTCTAACGTATTCCTTTCCTCGTAATGATTATGCCTCCACGTAAGGCAACCCGCCCGTGGCGGCAAGGCCGGAGGAGCCGCTAGCAGACACCCAGAGTCACGAGGGCTCGTGCCCGCCTATACCGAGACGGCGAGTTCTATGACGCCGCCGCCCCAAAGAGACCACAAGACCCACACCTCCCGTCCCACACCGGGCGAGGAGTTAGGTACTGAGATGGCCCACCTTTGGCTAAAGTCAGGCCCGATACGAGAGGATGGATGCGCGCCCAGTTCCAGCTCCAGCCGGCCGCACCGTTGTTCACCCGAGGCGAGAGTTTGAGGCTACGAGACTTCTTGAGCCAGAGCCACGGAGTTTTATGGATCGAGGCCGAGGATGATCCGCAGGAGTTCATCCGCCGCCCAGAGGATTTTGAGAGTGATCGTGGCATCGGAGACCGAGTCCGTGATCTTTGGTTCACATAGGCCGCGTGATACCGCAATGATTGGTTTGATTCATGGAGTTATCCCGGGAGAGCACGCGCCCTCGCCTACTGGGATGAGTTCTCGCAGGCTTTCTCACTTCACTTCTTGCCTCGCACGGATGAGGGCGCGGCCGATAGATTTTTACCATCGAGGCGCAGAGGACGACCGCCGTGGAGTACAATGTCGAGTTTGATTCATCGCTCGATATGTCCCAAAGATTGGTAGCAGATATGGAGGATAGGTGCACCGCTATGTCACCGGCAGACGACTATATGGCCGAAGTCATGTGCGGGTTTCTCCACCGGTATGGACATTACCGCACGCAGCTCACGCCCTTCGATGCGGCGAGCGCAGAGGTCGACGAGTCGACAACAGCAGGAAGGCCGTGACGGGAGGGTCTTCTCGTGGTTATCGTGGTGGCGGCGCCAGCTAGCCTAGATTCGCACCACGCCCAAAGACAGAGCACTCGCACCGCCCTCAAGACACCACGCTGAGGGCGTACTGGGCCCCGTGGCTTCGCACGCCCGTAGCAGAGGTATCGCCGACGGACCACCCCAGTGTGGCCGATGGTAGATCCCATTACGGAAGTGTGGTACTACTTTTGGATCTTGTTACGCCAGGCCAGCAGGTCACTTTGCGAGGATCGTCCGACCGGGGCGCTGGTGGTAGGCTCACCTTCAGTTCTGCCGCTTCATCATCTCCTACAGCTACTCGCCCGAGGCGTGGTGCTCATGGGTCACAGGTCGCGCAGGCCGTGGCTCGTCCCGCTTCTAGCGGTCCTCGAACCGCATTTATGCTTTGTCCACCGACAGATCGTGAGGCCTCACCGATGTCGCCACAGTACCTTATCGGTTCGGGTTTGATATGTATGCTTTGATAGATCCGGTTCTACTGGTCCCATATATCTCCCTTGTTGCTAGTAGGATAGTGATAGCCCGAGTCCATAGACCCTTTCGAGGTAGCTACGCCAAATGGTGATTCGTGGTAGCTCGGCGTATATAGAGCTTGTCTCGTGATCATTTACGTCGCCGACCGCCGACTTGATAGAGTTGGAGATGATTGACTTCGATGTGATCATGGGGATGGATTGGCTAGCTCGCTACGCCAATGTAGACCGCAGAGAGAATGGTACGGTTCCGCTCGGCGAGCCATTGTTGAGTGAGGAGCACCAGATCGCCGGTGGTAGGTTTATTTCCTACCTCAAGGCTAGGAAGATGGTGCAGAAGGGTATATCTACCATCTCGCTCGGGTGTTTGATATCAAGCCGCGCACCGATTTTCCGTCGCCCAGTGAGTCGAAGTTCCCGACGTGTTTCCATGACCTTCCGTATCCTCCCGAGAGGAGATCGAGTTTTGTATAGATGTTGCGGATACTTACTATTTCCATTCCGCCATACGTAATGGCACCGCCGAGTTGAGAGAGTCAAGGATCGGCTTAGGGATTTGCTAGAGAAGCGGCTTCATTAGGCCTAGTGTTTCTCCCGGGAGCGCCAGATTGTTCGTGAAGAAGCGGACGACGCCGCGCACGTGTTGATTACAAAGCAACAAGGTGACCATTAAGAACAGATACCCCTTCCTAGGATTGATGATTTGTTCGACCATTGCAGGTGCGAGATGTTTCTCCAAGATTGACCGCGATCGCTATCATCAGTGCGAGTCGAGAGGTGGATGTCCCAGGATCGCATTCGGACCCAGACGCATTATGAGTTCGTGGTCATGTCTTTGGTTGACCAATGCTCCGGCCAGATTCATGGATTTGATGAACCGAGTGTTCAAACCATTTTTGGACACGCTTGTGATAGTGTTCATCGATGATATCTTGGTTTATTCTCGCCAGAGCAGAGCACGCGAGTATTTGGCGATCAGGCCGACAGCTTCTCCAGACCAGCCATTACGCCAAGTTTTCCAAATGTGAGTTTTGGTTGACTTGATGGCGTTTCTTGGGCATATTGCTCGGGCCGATGGCATTCGAGTTGATACGCCAAGATCGGCGATCGAGACTTGGCCTGCACCTACTACTCCGGCTGCAGGTTCGCAGCTTTACGGGCCTTGCAGGTATTATCGGCGGTTCGTGGAGAAGTTTGCTTTATCTTCGCACCATTGACTAGGCCGACTCGGCGGCCAAGTTTCAATGGATCGATGCTTGGAGCGTGGTTTCCGGCCGAAAGAGAGACCGACGACCGCCTCGTTCTACTCTTCCGCAGGTCCAGATGGTTATGTCGTGTATTGTGACGCGCCGTGCATCGGGTTGGGATGTGTGTTGATGCAGCATGGCAGAGTTATAGCATATGCATCCCGACACCAAGAAACACGCAGAGGAACTACCCCACCCATGATTTGAGTTGCACCGTGATTCACGCCAAGATCCGAGGCACTATTTGTATGGGTTCACGTGGATATTTTACAGACCACAAGAGCCTCCAAAGATATCTTCACCAGAGGAGCCGAACTTACGGCGCAGACGGTGGTTAGAGTTGCTTAAGGATTACGATGTGGACATCGCACCACCCGCAAGGCCAATGTGGCGTATGCCCCAGTCGTAGTCACGGGGAGCCTATCGACGTGCAGCTAGAGAAGGGACATGGTTCGTAATTTGCACCGCTTAGCGAGCCTTGGTGTCCGCTTGATTGATTCTCGATAGCAATGGGGTTAGAGTTCGCGAGGTTGCCGAGTCTTCCATCGTTGAGGAGGTGAAGAGGCAACGGTCGAGGATCCACTTTGATTCGATATCGTGATACAACTCTTCGTGAGGCGCGGTCCTTTTGAGGTAGCACGATGGGTGCTAAGGTTTGAGGGCGTTGTGTGTTCCAGATGTTTCAGGACTTGGCAGTTCTTGGGAAGCACACAGCGCATTACTCTATCCATCCGGTCGACCAAGATGTACCACGACCTTAGATCCGTGTATTGGTGGGATGGCTTGAAGAGGACGTTGCAGAGTTCGTAGCTCGGCCCGTGTTATCGCGGTGAAGGTAGAGCACCGTGAGACCTCGTGGTTTGTTACTGCGATAGAGATCCCGACCGAAGTGGAGGTAATCAACATGGACTTCATCACGATTACCTCGCACTCGGAGGAGACATGATTCTATATGGGTTATCGCCGACAGTCGACGAAATCAGCCCACTTTCTTCCCGTCAGACGACTTTTTCTACCGAGGATTATGCCGCACTTTACATCCGAGAGATCGCCGATCGCATGGAGTCCCTACTTCGATCATATCGCATGCAGGAGCCCGATTACGACCAACTTCCGAGGTCCTTCCAGAGGGGTTTAGGACGCAGTGAGCCCGAGCAATCGCATTTCATCCACGCATGCAGACGGACAGCAGAGCGCACTATCCGCACTTCGAGGATATCTGCGAGCCCGTTATTGACTTCGGTGATAGTTGGGAGGATCATTTGCCTCTAGTTGAGTTCGCAGATAATAATAGCTACCACTCCAAGATTCGATGGCGCCTTATGAGGCCTTGTATGGGAGGAAGTGCAGATCGCCTATAGGTTGGTTCGAGGTGGCGAGTGCGGCTAGTGGGACCAGATTTGGTGCAGCAGTGATGGATAAGGTGAAGCTTATCCGAGCGCTATCGACAAATTTCGAGTCGCATGAAGTCGATGCAGATCATCGTCGCCGACATCCGAGTTTGCGATTGATGATTGGGTTTTCTGAAGGTGTCACCCACGGCGGTGTGATGAGATTCGGAAGAAGGGAACTCACCAAGGTACATTGGGCCGCTTGGATTGTCCGCAGGTAGGCAAGGTTGCATGAGTTGATCTGCCGTCCGATCCGAGGCGGTGCATCCGTGTTTCACGCTTTATCTTTGAGGAGATGTATCGGGATCCATCTGTGGTACATCCGATTGACGATGTCCGGTGACCGGCGGGGTTATCGTATGAGAGATTCCCATAGCGATAATCGATCGCCGAGTTAGCGCTCGCGACGGCGACGGGCTTCCACAAAGTCTTGTGGCGAACGAGCTCGTGAGGAGATGGCGTGGAAGCCGGCGAGGACATGAGGCGAAGTATCCTCACCGTTCCCACCCTCCGTAATTCACTTTCCTACTTGTAAATCTTCATTATCGTTTATGCCTAAGTGTTGTTTATGGCCGTGTGTGGCTTTTGCAAACCGTTTAAGTTTTGAAGAACCTTATCGTTATCTGCTTGGAAGGAACATTCGGGACGAATGTTTCTAAGAGGGGAGAATGTTATACCGTATTTCGCAGTATGTACGTAAAGGAATACGCATAAAAGTTTGGTCTTAAAGTTAGGCCTTGGACGATTTTTAGGCACAACTCACAAAGCGAGCTTTTCCGACGAAACGTTTCCACACTTTCGTAGGATAAATTCCGCTATGTCATTTCTAATTTTTGCGGATTTTTCCGAGAGACGTAACACTTTGGACCAACGAGAGGCGACATTTGCCACCCTCTCATTGGTGGACTTGTCACGGCAATAGGGCGAATGGATGACCATCCTTGTCATAAAGTTGGTTAGATATTTTGTGTGCAAGTTGGCTAGTACACTTGCCCTAATCTTGACCTTACACTTGCCTAGCACTTGGCTAAATCTTGGCCATTGGTTGGCCATGTCTTGACCTATAAATACCCTCTTGAGATGAAGAGTTCTTCATCCACAAAAGCTTTCAAGTCTAAAAATCCTTCCTCTCCCTTTGTAAGCAATTCGTCCAACACACCCTCCCCTCGAGAAGCTTGGCCGAGGCTACCCCACCCCAGCCTAGCCGAAACCTACCCCTCCCTTGGTAGAAAAGTTGCCTTCTTGTATTGTTATAATGCCCAAAATACCCTAGCCCAAATACCTTAGTACTTAGTAGAAGTGTGAAGAACTTCTAAGGTTTCCTGGAGCATACAACTTAGAGCAAAACCTTGCTCAGGCGCGACTTTTTCTAGGATATTATTGGGCTTACCGAGGTAACTAATCCTAACCCTCTTTTGAATTAGAGAATACTTACTGTTGTAGAATAAGAATAAGTATAAATACTTAGAAGGTTATTAAGGAATAGAATTGAATTGTAACACCTTAGAAGGGTATAAAAGAAGAATATACGAATCTGATTTACATAGGATTGTTTTCACGATGAGACTTATATAGCTCACCGGGTAGGGTTGTGCGCCCGACTTTCCGTAGAATTGAGGACCCTCTGTTTAGAATGACCTACGAATAGTCTAGACTTTGATAGATATTTGTGACTATTATAGTCGATTCTCTCACATGACATACCGACTTGGCGGTGGATTTCGTAGAAGGTATGTGATTCTTCCTAAAGCATGATATTTTACAATATGTATATAGTGCGGTAGACGCATACGTGTTAATCGAATAATACTTACGAATGCCTCACTGCTTAAGCCTGAATAATACGTACGACAATGCCTCACGGCTTAAGCCTGAATAATAAAGAACTGAAAACATTTCAAAAGGACTACTGAACCATTTTTTACAGAAGAGAATTAATTGGTTTCTCAAACAGAAGCTTAAGAGTTATACTAGCTTTATGAGAAGTTAAGTATAACCACTTAAGATTGATAAAAGAAACAAGTTGCCTATGTATTTCTAATGGACTTATATGAAATTGTGAAAAGAATAATAAGATGGTTTGATAAGTAGACATGACATGTTGCTATCTGTGTTAGTACCTTGTAACGTTTGTATAAGTGAGTATCCTTGTTGTACTTATGTTGTTTAAAGATAAGTCGTTATGTTAGTGTACTATCACTCACCTTCGAGTTGATATCGAGGTTGGCGCCTCCGACGCGGGGTAGACTCAGTGATGCAGGACCATGATTCGAGAATACCTCATGCGGGTCCAGGGGGCCTATGCGCGAGCTACGAGTTCGAGTTAGTATGCGGGGTTATGCCTCATGCGGTCTATGTGGCCATGCGCGACAGCGAGTCGGGGATACGCCGAGGAGCTACCCTCGATGCGGGTTATACCTCATGCGCCCACGCGAGTGGCCCATGCGGACTCGAGTCGTGATTAGGCTTGCAGAATGAGGATGTGGGCGAGTGGCCCTGCTTTCGATCATTCGCACTAGACAAGACGTGACACGCTTACCTATTGTTGCTCTTGTTTGTGATGTGGCACTATGTGCGGTTTCTCGGTTGTTTCACACATATTTGTAAACCGGTTTTAAAAATGATATGTTTTCATTTAAGTAC
The DNA here is from genome assembly GCA_029844215.1 of Przewalskia tangutica. NCBI lineage: Eukaryota > Viridiplantae > Streptophyta > Magnoliopsida > Solanales > Solanaceae > Przewalskia > Przewalskia tangutica. The sequence goes on from CM056727.1 coordinate 78,207,047, forward strand.
TTCTGATTCGCATACTTAGTACTGTTATCGACCTCCGGGGGCTGCGTCATGCCGCAGTAAGGGCAAGCAGTGCTAGATCCGCATCTTTAGGATCTCTACGTTGGTGTCGTGAGCTCCATCTCTTCCGAGGCTCTACTTTTGGTATGATCTCCTGTTGTAGATAGTTTTTGTCGATCGGTATGGCGGCCTGTCCCGCCATAGTTGTATATTTCCTTAGAGGTCAGTAGTCATGTTATGCAGTGTCGGATGTAATCGCTAAAACATGATTATATATATACGCCGAAAGGCGATGTTTTCTCACATGTCGTGTCTTGTTTTATAAACCGTTTCATGTCTTGCTTTATGTTTCCGCTGATTACTCGATGTATGACTACTTGGGTGGCGGTAAGGCACGATCCACGGGCCCCGAACAGTCGTGACAAGAGGGGTCGAGAGTGGGAAGCCAAAAATGGCCAGTTGTCTAACGGCCAAAATGTAAAATGGCCGTTAGACTATTTTTGGCAAAGCGGGGCCCAGGCGGGTCGGGCGGGTCGAGGCGTGATCGGGAGGATTGGGGCACCGGGGTCGGTCGGGACCATACCGCCCCGTTCAAGCCCCGGTCCGTTTTTATACGGGTCGTGTCGGCCTGGTCGGGTCGGGCCGACCGACGGGGTCGGGTCGGCTCGGCCCACTGGCCAGCCCTAGAAATTACTACTTGGTCTTTAAAAGAATAAAGTTCTCTTAATTTCAAAAATGAGTGTGGTTGTCTTTGGTTGGTTTAAAACATAAAGTGTTATAATGGCTTTATGGAAAGTTAGTTATAGCGACTTTATGAAGATAAAAGAATGGCTTGATTTTTCTAAAAGATAAGAGACTTGATTATTTTGAAAGTTAAGAGACTTGATTTTGAAAGCTAAGAGACTTGATTTTGAAATTTAAGAGACTTGATCTTGAAAGATAAGAGACTTGACTTATAAACGACTTGATTTTGGGAAAGGAGAAGTAACTTGAGTTTAAAAGTATAAGTAACTTGTTTTTAAATATTGAACTTGTCTTGATTGGAAAAGTATAAGTGGCTTGATTTTAAAAGGTGTGAGTGCCTTGATCTTAAAAGAGTGAGTTACTTGGGTTTTAAAAGTATACTTGACGTTGTTTTAAAAGTGTAAGCCACTTGGTTTAAAAAGTATAAAGTACTTGATTTAAACATAAAAGTGTCTTGATACTACGGGTATTAGTATCGTGTGGTTTTTACTTAAAAATGGATCTTTTTAAGAGAATTGAAGTATGTAGTATTTTGGGGTTAAAAACCCGGATTGTTGGCATAAAATGAGGGTCTAAGAGTATGTTAAACTTGCCTATGCTAGTTGTGATAGCATTTGTTGTGCAAGTGTTGTATTTCTATGCTACCGCGTCTCTCAATGGAGGGCCGGTTATCTTGTTGTTTACTTGGACATACCGACGCTGCTAGATGGTCCATGGGTATGCTTCCATTGTTATTGTTATGCCATGGACTAGCTCTCTATGAGGTTGATGACGCAGCAGATCCGTAGCTAGCCGCACTTGCCGATCGATTGCTAATGCAGTCGGATCCGTAGTTGGCTTTCATACTTGCCCCGGTTAGTTCTTTATCGTGTTATTTAATTGGACATACTGACACGTTGGGTGGCCCACAGTTATGCTTCCATTATTATTGTTATTCCATGGACTAGCTCTCCATGAGGTTGATGACGCAGGAAGGATCTGGTAGCTAGCCCCGCATTGCCGATCGATTCGATGCAGCCGGATTCGTAGTTGGCTTTCGTACTTGCCCCGGCCAGTTTTATAGCATAGTTGGTACGGTAGGCTCTGGTAGATGGCTTCCGACGCCTGGCCATATAACGTGGCGCAGTGGATCTGATTCTTGGCTTTCGTACTTGCCGCCATCGATTGATGATGCAGCCGGATCGTGTAGCTATGCCTTCGCATTTGCCCTGGCCGTTTTATGATGCAGGCTGGATCTGGTGGTTAGCTTTCCTACTTGGCCCGTACGGTTTTTATGACACAGGTGGGACCTGGTGTTCATGTGTACTTTTGGTGTTATATTATATCATGATCGCGGTGATGAGGAAGGAGTTCCACGGGCATGATTGATATTGCGGGTGTGAGACCCATTGTTATGTTTGAGTGATGACTTTGAGGGCATGAGTCCCTGACTTGCCATGACTGTTTATATATTGTGTACTGTAGTTTGGTTATCATACATGTCTCATGTTTTATATAGACTGTTATGATTTCATTCTGATTTTCGCCACATACCGTACTGCAGATCGACCTTCGGGCCGTTCATGCCGCAGGTAGAGGTACACCGGTTGTTGATCCTCGCTCTTAGGGTAACAGTTCTCCGTTTTGGGAAGCTCCGTTTCTCCGAAGGCTTATCTTATGGTATGATTCCCTGAGATTGTAGGTTCTTGTACGTTCAGGGGAATGGCGGCGCCCTGTCCCGTCATAGTTGTTATAAAAACTCTTAGAGGTCTGTAGTACTGTTGTGAGTTGGGCTTGTAAAGGATAACTGTTCGGGTTTTATATATATATGCAGAAAGGTGACCTTATTGGTTAGTCTGTTTCTTCTTTTATATTGTTCCATGTCTATGAGTTTTATTCCGCTGATTTTCTCTGATGTATTATCACTAGGGTGCCCGGGGTAAGGCACCAGTCGCGGGCCCGAGGTCGGGTCGTGACAAGTACTTTGGAGCATTTTGCTACTTATCGATATTCGTCGCGAGGTATGTGAACCTCTTCCTTCTTTTGGCATGATTCTATGTATGAAATATACATGTGGTGTTATTTCATGATTCTTTCTACTCTTAGAAGTTAAGAAGTATGTATGTTGATTTACTATATGTAAAAGTTATGTCTAAGTTATCCTAAGTTCTTACCAAGTCTTATGGGGGATGTTGGTAAGAGTCGTTAGGAAGTATTTGGAGTCGAGTTGACTTTGCTAATTTTACTGCACGAATGAGAAACCATTGCAGCGTTAATAAAAGAAAATGTATCGACAATCAATTATATTAAAATGAGTAGAATTCTCCATCTGCATAGAAACTAAGATAAGACAAAATTGTATTACATTTTCTAGATCATGGCTGCTTTAATAAGATCGTTATAAACGAGTATAACCTATTCACAACGCATAAAAGTATATATTACTTAAATTAAAAGAGTTTATGTTATGAAGTTTTAAGACTATGAACCTTGATTTCTAAAAAGGTTATGAGACTTTATTTTTCAAGTTATGGGACTTGATTCTTAAAGTAAGGAGTGACTTGATTTAAAAAGTATGGTTTCCATGATTTATTTCAAACGTTAAGAGGCTTGATTTCAAAAGAAAATGTAACTTGAGTTTTCAAAAGAAGAAGTTTATTGATTTAAAAGAGAAGGAGTTTTATGATTCTTTTTTTTAAGTATGTATGTACGTAGTACTTTTGGGTTTAATTTTCCCTAAAGTAATAAGAAATAAAAGTGTCTTAAGTTCTCTAAAGTGAAAGGTCGTTGTAATAGCTTTATGGGAAGTTGTTATAACGACTTAAGAAGAAGTGAAAAGATGGTTTAAAATATTATGTAAAGATACTTGATCGCGTCCCAGGAATGGGCCGGGCAGTATACCTTTATGGGCAGACTTATATGACTTTATCGCGTCCCAGGAATGGGCCGGGCAGTTATGGGCAGACTTATATGACTTTATCGCGTCCCAGAATGGGCCGGGCAGTATACCTTTATGGGCAGACTTATATGACTTTATTGCGTCCCAGAATGGGCCGGGCAGTATACCTTTATGGGCAGACTTATATGACTTTATCGCGCCCAGGAATGGGCCGGACAGTATACCTTTATGGGTAGCCTTATATGACTTTATCGCGTCCCAGGAATGGGCCGGGCAGTATACCTTTATGGGCAGACTTATATGACTTTATCGCGTCCCAGGTATGGTCCAGGCAGTATACCTTTATGGGCAGACTTATATGACTTTATCACGTCCCAGGAATGGGCCGGGCAGTATACTTTTATGGGCAGACTTATATGACTTTATCGCGCCCTAGGAATGGGTCGGGCAGTATACCTTTATGGGCAGGCTTACATGACTTTATCGCGTCCCAGAATTGGTCGGCAGTATAACTTCGTGGGAAGATTTTTATGAATTCTCCGTGTCCCGCAAATGGGCCGGTTTACATTATCACGTATGGATAATCAAAGTGAACTCCAAAATGAGGCGTCCCTCCATAAAGGGTCGGATTATGTTATGCAAGATACGTAAGTTATATGTTTATGACCTTGATGATTTTTCCTAAGTATGTACGTAAGAATTTGACTATAACTCTTATTGAAATATGGGAAAAGATAATAAAGTGCGATTAAGTTCATGAGTTGTAATGACACGGTAAGATCTGGTATTTACCCTTTTTATACTTGCCCCTGTCATTCTTTTGTACAGTTATGATTTGTTTACTGTACCTTATTTCCGTTCCATATTCAATACCGTTATGCGAATTTCTTCGGGCCGCTCATGCCCGCAGTATTAGGTACACAAAGTTGGTGATCCTTGCTCTTAGGATCTCTGTTCAGTTTTTGGGAAAAGGCTCCATTTACTCCGGAGGCTTATCTTTTGGTACGGTTTCCCTGAGGTTGTAGATTTATGTATATTCAGGGGTATGGCGCGGCCCTGTCCCATCACAGTTGTTATGTTAAAACTCTTAGAGGTCTGTAGTCATATCTTGTGGGTCAGTTTGTAAAGGAAGGGAGGCAACTGCTTTCGGTTATGTATTTATTTATCCAGGGAGGTAGCCTTATCGGCTAACCTGTTGGTTATTCCTTATTGATTTCTTTTTATTTATTAAGAGTTTTATGTATGTTCCGCTGATTTTTCTCTGATGTATACCGCAGGTGCCTGTAGGGGCACGATCATGCCCGGTCGGGTCGTGACAAAAGTAGTATCGAGCGATTAGTCCTCGGAAAGTGTCTCTAGATCGTCTAGTAGAGTCTTGGTTATCGGTGTGTTGTGCACCACATCTATAACTAGGAGGCTGCAGGACATTTAGGATTGGTTTCCATTTTTCTCTTTCTAAGATCGTGTAGTAGAGCTGTCATATTAGGTTGAATCCTCTCTGACCTATTCTTATGTATCAGTTATGCCTCCACGGAAGGCGACAAGGGCCAAGAAGGGCAAGGCAGCAGCAGGAGCTGCTAGTGGTACCTGAGGGTTACAGTACTCGAGCCCAGTTATGCACGAGGTTGTGGCTCGTGCGGCGAGTTCGCCACGCCGACAGTATTAGAGGAGCCGAGAACAGTCGCAGCTCCAGAGGTTCCGATACCCGAGCCTCCGGTTTCGCAGCAAGGGGCAGAGTTTAGAGATTATGGAGAGGAGATCAGGTTATTGACTAGCATAGTGGTAGGGCAGCACCGACAGGAGCAGGTAGCTAACCCTAGAGCCGACAGTTTGGGGATTCGGGATTTTCTGGGTTGTATTCCACCCGAGTTCTATGGTTCGAGATCTGAGGATGATCCTCAGGAGTTCATTCGGCAGATACAGCGGACTATGCAGGTACTTAGGGCCTCGGAGATCGAGTCAGTGGTGCTAGCTTCTTACCGGTTACGCGATATTGCGTTGAACTGGTTTGAGTCATGGGAACTGTCGAGGGGTGTGGGTGCTCTTCCAGCAGTTTGGGATGAGTTCACAGAGGCCTTTCTTGATCACTTTTTGCCTCCTGAGATGAGGAGATCACGTGTTGATAGGTTCTTGTCATTAAGGCAGTGTCACGACCAGACCCCGGGCCCGCGACTGGTGCCCTACCTGGGCACCCCTTTCGGTATACATCAGAGAATAGCAGCGGAACATACACAACTTATAAAATGCTGAAACATAAAATAACAACAGGCTAGCCGATAAGGCTACCTTCCGTACAATATACGCAATAAAACAATACATTTTTTTTTATAACCCAATCCACAAATGTGACTACAGACCTCTAAGAATAACAACTTTGGCGGGACAGGGCCCCGCCATACCCCTGAATGTACAACGACCGACAATACCAGGGATAAGCCTCCGGAATAAAGGAGCTTCTCAACAGCTGAACAGTGATCCTAAGAGCGAGGATCAGCAACCTGTACTCTACCTGCGGCATGAACGCAGCCCCCCGAAGGAGGTCAGTACAACATGTACCAAATATGTGAAATTGAAAGATCGTAATGAAATCATAAGTCTATAATAAAGCGAGACGGTATGATAACTCAAATAACGAGACGAAGTGCCTTACTAACAATGAGAGTAATCAAAAGTATGGGAGCAAATCCACTAAGCGGTGGTATAACGATCTTTGGGATTTACCCTCATTTATACTCTTACCACCAAGATGTGGTATAACGATCTTGGGGATCTACCCCTCAGATATACTCTTACCCTGAGGAATGTGGTATAACGATCTTGGGGATTTACCCCTCAGATATACTCTTACCCTGAAGAAGGTGGTATAACGATCTTGGGGATTTACCCCTCAGATATACTCTTACCCTGAAGAAGGTGGTATAACGATCTTGGGGATTTACCCCTCAGATATACTCTTACCCTATCTCAATCGGCCATCATACATAACATAAGCACTACCGGCTTATCATACAATAAGTAAGCAAGTTAAGAAATCCCCCTAACTTCTTATTAGTCTTATTCATATACACTCTCATTTTAGTTTACTTAAGGCACTAACATGTCATTATAAATCCGGGAGTTTAACCCAAAGTACTACGTACTTCTATTCTTTTAAAATGACTCATTTTCATATAAACTTCCAAGATACTAATAACCGTAGTATCAAGTCATAACTACATTAAGACAAGTGACAATACCTTTTTAGAAAATACATTTTCGGGCTTCTAAATCAAGTGACTTCTTTCATTTAAAAACATTAAGCAATTGATGCCTTTAAATCAATTTGCCTTTCGTTATTTCAAGTCATTTAACATACTTAAATTACTTAGAGTAAACCACTCTTTTTATCTTTCCATAAAGCTATTATAACCAACTTCCCATAAAGCCGTTATACTAGCTTTATACATTAGCAACTTACATACTTCTTTATAACCAAGAGACTTAAACTTTCCAACAAAACAAGTATCAATAATACTTTCAACATACTTAAAGTCTCTTAACTTTTGAAAACCAAGATATCCTTAATATTTAACAAGTGAGTTAATTCCCTAACTCAATCAACTTGGACATTCTTAAAATAAGCCAAGGATATCAAATGGACCTAGATTGTCAAAATCTTGTACGTCTACCGTACTATACATTTACAACTTATTCATGCTCAAGAGATAAGAAAGTTCCACATACCTCTTCGGTTTAATCCACTTGCTAAGTCCAATTCGCCGTACGTAGTATGTCAACCTATAATGACCATAGTACGTCTATTAACTTCTTACTCCAAACGTAGAATATTCCAAGTGCAAAGTCACTAAATTCTACGGAAAATCGGACAGCACTTCCTTTGTTTCTACATACTTTGCCACCTTTTTCAAGGCCGAATTCAATAACCAAGCACGCCACATTTAAGGCCCAACAAAGTAGTTAACAATAGGGGATTACACGCTTAATCAAGACATGTAAAATTCCGCCCCACAATATATAACAAACTAGTCTAAACTACAATGTCAATTCGGCAATTAGGGCAACAATACCAATTCTTCTTCCAATTTCTTTTCAATCCAAGTGGTTTAATATAACATGTTATCTAGCCACAATTGATTATAACTACTACAATCCTCAAGTAGGTAAACATGCGACGATTCTAATTATCGACCAAATTGTATTTCAATTTCAAATGGCTTAACATGTCATTTTCGGATTTGAGCTTCCAAATTTCCATAACACTTATCAATCTTCATAACACATATCACATGATCATTTCTAACTTATAATAACATGGAATCTTCAATTACAAAAGTAAGACGAAGATTATACCTCATTTAGCCCAAATATGATCCAAGATTACGAGTCGATCCTTAGCAACTTTAGTGTCACGACCCGTAACCGGGCCCGCGACTGGTGCCTTACCCGGGCACCCAAGTAGTCAAACAACATCAGAGAAAATCAGCGGAAATTAAAACTCATACATGATAACCAATGAAAAGAGAAAACAGGCTAACCAAGCGGTTACCTTTTCTGAAAAATAACTAACACTGAACAGCTACAATCCCCGCCTACATCGATTTCGCTGCACCTCTAAGAATTTTTATAACAAATCTTAAGGGACCGGGCCCCGCCAAACCCATGAATGTACAAAAAGTTCTACAACTTCAGTGAAACTTAACAAGTGACAAAGTCTCCTAAGGAATGGAGCTTTCGAGAACCGAACAATGATCCAAAGTGCGGATCAACAAGCGATGTATCTCGACTGCGGCATGAACGCAGCCCGGCGGGGTCGATAACAGTGCAGAGTATGCGAAGCAAAAAAATCGTAAATGAAATCATAATAGTCTATAAGGAAAACAGAGACATGTATGATAACCAAACTACGACACCACGATATACAGATCAATCAAATCAAACCACTTCAAGTCGAGGACTCACGCCGAAAGATCATTACTCAAAGTGGGCGCATACTGTGGGCTACCCAACGTGTCAAGTATGTCCAACCCAATAACAAGATAGTACTCATCGTGGACGATACTGGTGGCTACCCAACGTGTCGGTATGTCCCAACCAATAACAAGATAATACTCGCTGTGGACGGCATACTGCGGGCTACCCAGCGTGTCGGTATGTCCCAAACAAATACCGAGATAATACTCACCGTGGGCGCATACCGTGGGCTACCCAGCGTGTCGGTATGTCCAAACAAATACCGGATAATACTCATCGTGGACGCATACCGTGGGCTACCCAGCGTGTCGGTATGTCCAAACAAATACCGAGATAATACTCATTGTGGACGCATACCGTGGGCTACCCAGCGTGTCGGTATGTCCAAACAAATACCCGAGATAATACTCGCTGTGGACGATACTGTGGGCTACCCAACGTGTCGGTATGTCCAAACCGGTTTACAAGATAACACTCCTAATGGAAGCATACGTGGGCTACCCAACGTGTCGATATGTCCCAAAGGATCAATATAGTGAAGCATACCCGTGGCTACCCAACGTGTCGATATGTCCATCATACCACCCGATATCCGGCCCTCCGTCGAGAGACTCGGAGCACAAAGTCAAACACTTGCACAACAACAAAACTATCACCACAAGCATGCACGGGTTACACACAACTCAAAGTACCTTCGTTTAAGTCAACAAACCGGGTTCCAACCCCAAAATACTACATTCTTTCCTACCTTCAAAGACCTCTCTTACGTAGAAACCATACGATACTATCACAATAGTATCACACACATTCATGTTTAGAACACGCGCTTCAAACACAATTAACATAACGTCAAGTATACTTTTAAAAGTCCAAGTAATTAACTCCTTTAAGGTCAAGTATTCCTACCTTTTAAAACCAAGTCATTTACTTTTCCCTAAGAAAAGTTCGATATTTGAAACAAGTGATTTATACTTTCAAACTCAAGTTACTTCTCTTTTCCAAAATCCAAGACATTATCCTTTACAATCCATTAAGTTCATTCTTTGGAATTTTAAGAAAAACCAGAACTTGTTGTCAATGATTCTCATTTAAGCAGCCATGATCTAGGAAATGTAATATCATTTTGTCTCATCTTAGTTTCTATGCAGATGGAGGTTTCTACTGGGTTTAGTATAATCAATTAGTGAAACCATTTCCTTTATTAGCTTTGCGATGGTGTGTTCGATACTTATTCCCACTTTCAAATCCATTTCACATTCTTGTGCGTTATACCTAACTTCCCATAAAGCTAGTATAACTCTTAAGTTTTCAAAAACCAAGTATTACTCATTACTCACGAATGAGGTTTTACAACTTTTGAATGCATTACAAAACTTTCACAATTCTAAGTTAAGTCTCTTATCTTACAAGATCAAGTCTCTTAACTTCTACCAATCAACAACCGTTCTTTTACTCACATAAAGTTGTTATAACTAACTTCCCGTAAAGCCGTTATAACGGCTTTATGTTTTAAACCAACCAATACCACATAAACATTTATGAGACCAAGAGGGCTCATTCTTTAAGCACCGAGTGCCCATTACTAACGGATAAGACTTACTACTCTTACACATAATGAAGCCCTTTACACTTCATAACAAGTCAAGACACAATTTGGAAAATCAATTTCCTTTAGCACACGTGCGTCCAACCGCACTATATATTTCACAAATAGTCATCTGAAGAGGATAGGAAGAATCACATACCTCATGACGATTGTCGACACTAAGCAAAATGCTCCTCAAGACTATCTCCTTAAGAAGAATATGCTACACGTAGTACTTCAATCTATAAGGGCCATAAACGTCTATCAAACTCTAGTTTGAGCGTAGAGTAAACTAAGTACAAGGCCCCTACATTCTACGGAAATGGACGTAACTTCCTTTGTTTCTATTAACTTGCCACCTTCACAAGGCCGAAATCAACAAGGCTACAAGATCCAAATCTAAGCCAACTTAACTATAACGACCTCGGGCTCACAAATCTATACAAACTTAATCAGAATGACCTCGGGCTCACAAATCTATTCAAACTCTAAATATAATGACCTCGGGCTCACAGATCTATACTACTATCACAAGTACTAACTCAAAACCCAGAAGGAAACTCTTACCTTTTAGAAAAGCCCACAAAAGCCCTTTCCTACCACTTCTTCCGCCAACTCAACCACCGCTTCCCACAAGTTCACCAACACTTTTTCCTTCTTGCCGCTCCAGCGGTTCCCTAAGGCCGTTTCTCAAAACCTAGAGAGAAGGGAGAGGGGTTTTCTCTTGGGAGGTTTGAAATGAAATGGCCAAGTCTTCCAAGACTTGGCCCTAAAATAGGCTTCTATCGCTGGTCAAAGGATGGGAGGACACTTGTCACCTCCCATAGGCTCCTTATAAAAATATCCCCGATTTTTCTCCTTTACATGAAAATCCGCCGGCCAGCGCCGCTGCGCCACGCCAAGGCGCTAACACTTCGTAAAATAATTGCACGCGCACGCGCTGCCCAGATTCGGCCGCGCGCCAACACCGCAGACCAAGACAATCGGCGCGCGACTGTTCTCCGGCTGGTACTGAACCACGAACCGAAGTCATCGCTTTGCCATCGCGCCAAACTTGAAACTTCCATAACTTTTGACTCGTTGTCCAATCGGCGAACAGTTGGTTGCGTTGGGACCTAGATTCAACGGACTACACACTAGGCCTTTTAAACACCTTACAATCCTTAACAACTGGGGTCCAACACTCAAAGGTAAACTCAAAGTCCTTCCAACACATGTTTGCCAACTTATCTAACTTCTAGAATTTACGGGGTGTAACATTCTTCCCCCCTTAGAAACATTCGTCCCGAATGTTCCTTCCAATCTTGAGAACACATGCGCGGTATAGTCTTCACTACTATACCTACCAAAACTCATTTATGCCTCTATGGCCATAATATAGAAATCACGATCTCCAAATTCCATTCGGGAAATCACCTCACGTGCAAACATCACTATTTTCTCCTCCTTGGTCTAAAGGATACTCTCCTTACTCGTACCTTCCTTGTACACTCACACCCCTTTCTAGCACACGCCCACAATTCACCATCGCCTGCTTTTACCACCTCGAGTCACTACCTCCAACTCGTCCATCTTACTAATCCACGTCATGGAAGCTACCACTCCCATCACAAACTACTCATGGAATCATCACACAAAACTCCATGTATACCATACACTCAGACAAGGATTAACGATGAAAGGCTTCTACCCAAGACGGCCTTACATCTAAGGTCTCAAAATTTTTCTCATTCCCAAACTTACCCTCTTTAATAACCATGCTTCCAAAACACATTATATACACAAAGCTACGAACATAGCACTCAACACATCACCACAACATCAAAGCATACAATACTCTGAGGTTAAGAACGCATCAGAACTATTGCTTCACTTCCTTCTTGTCGCTCTACTCATGTTCTTTCCCGGCACGACGCACAAAAGGAGGAGGTGAATCGTCCACTGATCCCGAAGGATGAATCTCAACCTCCGCGCTATCTCTGGTGGGACAATTCCTTGCAAAATGGCCCGGCTGGCCGCATGTAAAAGATTCCCTATTAGCACGACACTCCCATCGTGGAGCCTACCACAATGGTCACAACGAGGTAAGGGTGGTCCCATCCGACTAACATCCACGATCCCCAAAACCGAAACCTTGGAGCCACGACTGCTCGAATTTTTCGAGCGTCGACGGCGAGGTGGAGCACTCCGTCTTGGCGGAGGCGCATAACTAACTCGCCTTGAGTTTGCCGCCGAAGGTCACCAAGGACCACGCCGCCTTGGCCCTACTCACTGATCTTGGTCATTCCGTCGACTCTACGTGCCTCACATCCAAGTGCATGAGCTGCGTGCGGGCAATGTCCATGCGGTGAAGAGCTACTCGAGCAACTCTCGCCAAATAGTCATCAAGCCGCGTGACATAGCGGTGCACTCTGTCCTCCATGTCGCTACTAACGCGGGACGCGTCTGAGCTAGTGAGTTAAACTCCACGTTGTACTCAACCAAACGCGTGCTCGCCAACATCAAAAATCACGGCCGAGTCCTCGCATCCGCGAGGCAAGAAATGTGCAAGAAATGCCTCCGAGAACTCGTCCCGTCTCGGAAGTGCATGCCCTCCCGACGGCTCCCACGAATCAAACGATCGATCGCGGTATCACGCACCGATGCGAACCTAGACCACCGACTCGGTCTCCGATGCCTTGATCACTCATGATCCGTAGAATCGCTTCGGATGAACTCCTGCGGATCATCCTCGAGCCTCGACCAGAACTCGGGCGCCACAACTCGAAAGTCCCGACCTCAAACTATCCGATCTCGGGTGAACCATGGTGCTCTTTGCTAACTGCGTCCGGCCTATCCTCGTGTCGCCACAACCACGGCGATAATCGCCAACTCTTGTAACCCATCTCCTCCGCTCCCGGGCCGTGGACCGGAGGCTCGTGCTTGTGGTCTCTGTAGAGATTGTCGCTGCTCTACTCGCAGACTCCTCACGCCTTGCCCTTACGGGCCTGGTTGCCTTTCGCGAGGCATAGCGGTAAAAGCGAAACACGTCGGAGGGTCCAACTTACAACACTCTAAGGCACGATCTCGAATGAGAAGAATAAAACCAATCCTAAATGTCCATGACCTCACGATTATAGATGTGGTGCACAACACATCGATAATCAAGACTCTACTTAGACGCGGTGCAGACACTTTCCGAGGACTAAGCGCTCGATACCACTGCCACGACCAGAATGGCTCGCGAGTGCCTTACGGGCACCCAAGTAGTCAAACAACATCGAGAGAAAATCGCGGAAATTAAAACTCATACATGATAACCAATGAAAAGAGAAAGCAGGCTAACGGCGGTTACCTTTTCGAAAAATAACTAACACGAGCGATTACAATCCTCGCCACATCGATTTCTACGGACCTCTAAGAATTTTTATAACATCTCACGGCGACGGGGCCCGCCATACCCTCAATGTACAAAAAGTTCTACAACTTGAGAACCGTACAAGTGACAAAGTCTCAAGGAATGGAGCTTTACGAGAACGAAACGATCCAAAGTGCGCGGATCAACAAGCGATGTATCTCGACTGCGGCATGAGCGCAGGCCGGAAGTCGATAACAGTGCAGAGTATGCGAAGCAGAAAAATCGTAAATGAAATCATAATAGTCTATAAGGAAAGCGGAGACATGTATGATAACCAAACTACTGACACCACGTATATCTGGTCAATCAAATCAAACCACTTCAAGTCGGGGACTCACGCGAAAGATCATTACTCAAAGTGGGCGCATACTTGTGGGCTACCCAGCGTGTCGGTATGTCGACCCGATAACAAGATAGTACTCATGTGGACGCATACTGGCTACCCAACGTGTCGGTATGTCCCAACCAATAACAAGATAATACTCACTGTGGGCGCGTACTCGTGGGCTACCCAGCGTGTCGGTATGTCCAAACAAATACCGGATAATACTCATCTGTGGGCGATACTGGGCTACCCAGCGTGTCGGTATGTCCAAACAAATACCAGATAATACTCACTGTGGGCGCATACTGGGCTACCCAGCGTGTCGGTATGTCCAAACAAATACCAGATAATACTCACCGTGGGCGCGTACTCGTGGGCTACCCAGCGTGTCGGTATGTCCAAACAAATACCAGATAATACTCATCGTGGGCGCATACTCGTGGGCTACCCAGCGTGTCGGTATGTCCAAACCGGTTTACAAGATAACACTCACAATGGAAGCATACGTGGGCTACCCAGCGTGTCGATATGTCCCAAAGGATCGATATAGTGGAAGCATACGTGGCTACCCAGCGTGTCGATATGTCCATCATACCACCCGATATCCGCCTCCGTCGAGAGACTCGGTAGCACAAAGTCAAACACTTGCACAACAACAAAACTATCACCACAAGCACGCAGGTTACACACAACTCAAAGTACCTTCGTTTAAGTCAACAAGCGGGTTCCAACCCCAAAATACTACATTCTTTCCTACCTTCAAAGACCTCTCTTTACGTAGAAACCATACGATACTATCACAATAGTATAACACACATTCATGTTTAGAACAAGTAATTCAAACACAATTAACATAACGTCAAGTATACTTTTTAAAATTCAAAGAAATTAAATCCTATAAGGTCAAGTATTCCTACCTTTTAAAACCAAGTCATTTAATTTTCCCCTAAGAAAAGTTCGATATTTGAAACAAGTGATTTATACTTTCAAACTCAAGTTACTTATATATTCCAAAATCCAGTACATTATCCTTTACAATCCATTAAGTTCATTCTTTGGAATTTTAAGAAAAACCAGAACTTGTTGTCAATGATTCTCATTTAAGCAGCCATGATCTAGGAAATGTAATATCATTTTGTCTCATCTTAGTTTCTATGCAGATGGAGGTTTCTACTGGTTTTAGTATAATCAATTAGTCGAAACCATTTCCTTTATTAGCGCTGCAGTGGTGTGTTCGATACTTATTCCCACTTTCGAAATCCATTTCACATTCTGCCGTTATACCTAACTTCCCATAAAGCTAGTATAACTCTTAAGTTTTCAAAACCAAGTATTACTCATTACTCACGAATGAGGTTTTACAACTTTTGAATACATTACAAAACTTTCACAATTCTAAGTTAAGTCTCTTATCTTACAAGATCAAGTCTCTTAACTTCTACCAATCAACAACCGTTCTTTTACTCACATAAAGTTGTTATAACTGACTTCCCATAAAGCCGTTATAACCCCTTTATGTTTTAAACCAACCAATACCACATAAACATTTATGAGACCAGAGGCTCATTCTTTAAGCACCGAGTGCCCATTACTAACGGATAAGACTTACTACTTTACACATAATGAAGCCCTTTACACTTCATAACAAGTCAAGACACAATTTGGAAAATCAATTTCCTTTAGCACACGTCGTCAACCGCACTATATATTTCACAAATAGTCATCTCAAGAGGATAGGAAGAATCACATACCTCGCGACGATTGTCGACACTAAGCAAAATGCTCCTCGACTATCTCCCTAAGAAGAATATGCTACACGTAGTACTTCAATCTATAAGGGCCATAAAGCGTCTATCAAACTCTAGTTTGAGCGTAGAGTAAACTAAGTACAAGGCCCCTACATTCTACGGAAATTGATGAACTTCCTTTGTTTCTATTAACTTGCCACCTTCACAAGGCCGAAATCAACAAGGCTACAAGATCCAAATCTAAGCCAACTTAACTATATGACCTCGGGCTCACAAATCTATACAAACTTAAGCAGAATGACCTCGGGCTCACAAATCTATTCAAACTCTAAATATAACGACCTCGGGCTCACGGATCTATACTACTATCACAAGTACTAACTCAAAACCCGGAGGGAAACTCTTACCTTTTAGAAAAGCCCACAAAAGCCCTTTCCTACCACTTCTTCCGCAACTCAACCACCGCTTCCCACAAGTTCACCAACACTTTTTCCTTCGCCGCTCCAACGGTTCCCTAAGGCGGTTTCTCAAAAACCTAGAGAAGGGAGAGGGTTTTCTCTTGGGAGGGTTTGAAATGAAATGGCCAAGTCTTCCAAGACTTGGCCTAAAATAGGCTTCTATCGCTGGTCAAAGGATGGGAGGACACTTGTCACCCTCCCATAGGCTCCTTATAAAAATATCACGATTTTTCTCCTTACCCGCAGAAAATCCCGCCTCGGCCAGCGCCCGCGCCGCGCTAACACTTCGTAGAAAATAATTGCACGCTGCACGCGCCGCGCATTCCAGCGCGCGCTTCAACACCCAGACCCTCGGTACAATCGCGCCGCGTTTCTCCGTGCCACTGAACCCCGAACCGAAGTCAACGCGATTGATCGCGCCAAACTTGAAACTTCCATAACTTTTGACTCCGTTGTCCAATCGACGAACAGTTGGTTGCGTTGGGACCTAGATTCAACGGACTACACACTAGGCCTTTTAAACACCTTACAATCCTTAACAACTGGGGTCCAACACTCAAAGGTAAACTCAAAGTCCTTCCAACACATGTTTGCCAACTTATCTAACTTCTAGAATTTACGGGGTGTAACATTTAGCTCCTATTTTTGACGTTCCAAACCACTCCAAGCAACCCTTAGAAGCTTATGATGAACTTATCTTCAAGTTCCAACTTCAAAGTTGAAGAACTCCTTTAACTTCCGTCTTGCGACTAATACGAAAACACCATTTTTCCGAGATCTTTCTATTGATATACACTTACAATACTCTTAGGGAACTTGGTTTAAAGTATGAGAATTATTGGACAACAATTGAATTTTTTTTTTGTCTTGGTAATGTGCCCAAACCCGAGAGCAACACAACAAGAACAAGAGTTCTTCCATTTTTTTTTAAGTGTTAAGCCTAGTCTTGCTACTAAGGATGATTATATAACCAAATGGAGGGTTAAGATTAGAACACTTGTGTGGTTTGGATGAGATTCATTTAAATATCAAGCTAAGTGGGGTCATTGACTTGGTCAATGTTCTCAAGCTCTTAGCCTAGCAAGACTTTCATCTTAAATATGGTCAAATGACCATTCCACCCATGCACATTTCGTCCATGACCATAGGGGGGGGGGGGTGACACGTGTCTCCCTCCCGTTCGTCGCAATATATCGTTTTTCCGACAATTCCAAAAATTCCGATAAATTTTTACTCGTCTCAAGTCTTAACATTTTTGAGTTCTTACGTACGTTATTATAAACATATCCTGAAATTCCGGGGTGTAACATTCTTCCCCCCTTAGAAACATTCGTCCCCGAATGTTCTTTCGGGAGTCAAACTTAAAGATAGCGACATAGTCTTCTTTTACAACCCCTACATACCAATAATACCACACGAGACCACATAACAATACTCATACTAAAATGTCATGCTGAACCCCATGTGTCAACGTCGGTTATCTGCATAAAGCTTCTGCTGACTCTAAGCTTACTAATAATCTTTCCCAGATAAGCTTATCCACACCACCGAATCAAGTCTGGACCAAATAACTGAACCTCGCCTATGTCGAACCATCCAACCGACGATCTACACTTTCTTACATACAAGGCCTCATACAGGGCTAAATACTGGAAGGGTATCTGTTATCGTACGTAACACAACAAGAGGCAATTAACCCTCCCGGCTATTTCTGAAATCAAGAACACAGGCCCGCAACCTATCCTCAAGTGCCTGGATATTACGCTCTGTCTGTCCATCGGTCTAAGGGTGCAATGCAACACTGAGACTCACTTGTGTCCCTAAAACCCTTCTGAAAAACCTCCAGAAGTTATCTGTAATCGAGCTCATCTGTCTGACATCATAAACGTAGGAACCCCGTGCAGTCTCACAATCCCCCTGCTATAAAAGCTAGCACGAACCTCAGCCGAGTAAGTGGTCCTAACCGGAAGAACACGACTGGTTTCGTCAGCCTATTTACCATGACCCACAGGGAGTCGCACTTTCTCTGAGTACGATGCCACCCTGTAACAAGATCCATTTTAATTACCTCCCATGTCTAAGTCGGGGTCTAAATCGCCTGTAATAGCCCACTGGGCTTCTGGTGTTCAACCATGACCTGCTACTAATTCGGATATTAAGCAACAAACTCCGCTATGTCCCTTTTCCGGTTATCTTACCCATACATACATCTGAGGTCACGACACGACTTAGTCGGCCCCGAACAATTTGAGCAATAAGCACTGTATGCCTCCCCTAAAACCTGCTGACTAGTCCTGCAGCAAAGACCGGTACACAATCTATCCTCATATCACAGCACCTCATCCGGTGCTACTCAAACAGGCTCTTCTCTTCTCGGAGAGCCGTATCTCGATACCGTATCATAACTGGATCCTCATACTGTCGCCTCTTTACCTCCTCAACGACGGAAGACTCGGCAACCTCTCGGATCTACTTCATTAACCTTGGAAACAAATAATGGAACCCCTAGGCTCGGTAACTGAAGAATCTCACGGACCACGCCCAGTATATCTGGCTGCCCATCTGGCATACTACCCTTAGATCCGTGACTAAGAGTATCTTTAACTGTCTTGGCTTTCCCTGGGTGGTATAGGATATCGATATCACAATCCTTGAATAACTCTAACCACCGTCGCTGTCGCAAATTCTACTGCTTCAGTCTATAGATATACCGGAGGCTTTTGTGGTCTGCACAAATATCCACATGAAGTCTATAAATACGTCATGCCCCCAAATCTTCAAGGCATGATTTAATCGCCTTGACTCTAAATCGGAGTGGCGTAATTTCTTTCCTTCCCTCAACTACAGGAAAACATAGGCTCTATCCTTATCGGGTTGCGTCAGCACACAACCTAGCCCAACACCCAACATGCTATCATAATAACCTAACCCTCTAGTCTCACAGGAGGGGTTAGAACTGTAGTCGTGGTCAACTTATCTTCCAATAACTGAAAGCCTTTTTCATTCCTGCGAAATATTCGTGTCACGACCCGACCCCGGGCCCGCGACTGGTGCCCTACCTGGGCACCCTTACAGGTATACATCAAAGAAAATCAGCGGAACATACATGAAACTTAAAAATAAATCATCAAAGGTAAAATCAACAGGTTAGCCGATAGGGCTACCTTCCTGGACATACATATATATAACCGAAGCAGTTGCCTCATTTCCTTTACAAAAAGACCCACAATATGTGACTACAGACCTCTAAGAGTTTCAACATAACCACTGTGGCGGGACAGGGCCCCCCCATACCCCTGAATATTTATGAAACTACTACCTCAAGGAAAACCGTACCAAGAGCTAAGCCTCCAGAGCAAATGGAGCTTTCTCTCAAAAACTGAACCGAGATCCTAAGAGCGAGGATCACCAACCTGGGTACCAAAAACCTGCGGGCATGAAAGTAGTCCCAGAAGTGATAACAAAAATTGCGAATATGGAACAGAATATAACGTCTGATAAACAAATCATAATCTGATAATAATGGCCGACAAGTATAAAAGTACATACGGATCCTGTAGTGTCATTACCACTTATGAACTTAATCGTAGCTTATTATCTATTCCCATTTTCAATAAAAGTTATAGTCACACTCTTGTGCACATGATTAGGAAAATCATTAAGTTCATTACCATATAACTTACTTATCTTTCATAACACAATCCGCCTTTTTATGGAGGGACGATATACTACCCGCCCGATCGGGACGCGATCAAGTCACACAAAATAGCAAAGTGTGGCGTGGAATCCCCATCACCGCCGAGCCTATAATTGTCAAATATAACCATGTGACGCACCCGTGGCATCCCACCTCACTGTCGGCGTACACATACACAACACATATATATATCTCCTGCCCGTGGAATCCCACATCACTGTCGACAACTATAAGTGTAGAATATAACCATGGGTCTTACACCCATAATATCAATCAAAGCAGGTGGTATAACGTCTTGGGGGTTACCCCTCATTTATACTCTTACCCTGGAGAAAGTGGTAAAGCAGGGGTATAACGTCTTGGGGCTTGCCCCTCATTTATACTCTTACCCTGGAGAAGGTGGTATAACGTCTTGGGGCTTGCCCCTCATTTATACTCTTACCCTATCTCGATCGGTCGTCAAACAACACATAAAGCAGGTGGTACAGGCTGGGGTTTACCCTCACTTATACTCTACCCGGAGAAGGTGGTATAACGTCTGGGCTTGCCCTCATTTATACTCTTACCCTATCTCGACCGACCATCAAACAAGACATAAGCACTACCATGTCTTTTATAAAAATCGAATTTAACCAAGTACTACAAATAGCTAAGCATACCCGTGGAATCCCACATCAGCTTGCAGATGCGTCCAAGTAACTTATAACAAGACAGCCGACCCTCCAACCGAGAGTCGCGGCAACGTAATAAAACATAGTACTTGCACTCAAAGGCTATCACCAGCACATATAGGCTAATTCTCAATTAACCAAGCCAAAGTACTTATCAGGGCACAAATAGGATAATTCTCATTTAACAAGCCAAAGTACTTATCAGGGCACAAATAGAATAATTCTCATTTAACAAGACAAAGTACTTATCAGGGCACAAATAGAATAATTCTCATTTAACAAGCCAAAGTACTTATCAGGGCACAAATAGAATAATTCTCATTTAACAAGCCAAAGTACTTATCAGGGCACAAATAGAATAATTCTCATTTAACAAGCCAAAGTACTTATCAGGGCACAAATAGAATAATTCTCATTTAACAAGCCAAAGTACTTATCAGGGCACAAATAGAATAATTCTCATTTAACAAGCCAAAGTACTTATCAGGGCACAAATAGAATAATTCTCATTTAACAAGCCATAGTACTTATCAGGGCACAAATAAAATAATTCTCATTTAACAAGCCAAAGTACTACGTACGTACATTCTTTTCAAAAGACTCCTTTCCAAATAAAACTTCCCTGATACTAACAACCGTAGTATCAAGTCCTATCCACCTTTCAAGACAAGTCACAATACCTTTTTAGAAATACAATTACCGGCTTATAAATCAAGTGACTTCTTTGTTTAAAAAAAACCTTAAGCAATTGGTACCTTTAAACCAATTTGCCCTTCCTTAATACAAGTTATTCCTTTGATTACTTTATTAGAGAAAACCATTCTCTTAACCTTCCATAAAGCCGTTATAACCAACTTCCCATAAAGCCGTTATAACCTTTTATGGTTTAGACCAATACGTTCCTTTTATAACCAAGAGACTTCTACTTTTTGAAACCAGGTATTTTATACTTTCAAATCAATTCTCTTAACTTTCAAAAAATACAATTAGTCTCTTAACCTTTAGAAAACAAGTGACTCCTTTTATTATAAAACCTTAGGCAATTGATGCCTTAAAATCAAGTCATTTATCTTTCCATAAAGCAAATATAACTAACTTCCCATAAAGCCGTTATATTCACTTTATACCTTAGCCAAAAACAATTTCCTATCCAAGGGACTTATACGTTTAAAACGGAACAAGTATCACATACTTTAAAACTCTTTAAGTCCCTTAACCTTAATAAAACTTAAGACATCCTTCATACTTTCAAAAAAGTGAGTTAATCTCCTAACTCACCCGACTTGGCTATTCATAAAACTAGTAAAGGATATCAAGGTGTTGTACGTCTACCGTACTACATACGTGCCACTAGTCATGCTCAAAGATAGGAAAAGTTCTACATGGAGTAAATCACACAACTACCTCTTAAATTCTAAGAGTAGAAGGAAACATGAAATGATACCACAGGTATATTCCATACATAGAATCATGCCAAAGGAAGGAAGAGGTTCACATACCTCGCGACGATTGTCGACAAGTAGCAAAATGCTCCAAAGTACTTCAACCTTGAGCTATTCCATTCTTCAAGTAGGATACGCTATACTTAGTACTTCAACCTATAATGGTCACCATACGTCCATTAACCTCTAATTTCAAACGTAGAATATTCTAAGTGCTAAGTCACTAAATTCTACGGAAAATCGGACAGCACCTCCTTTGTTTCTACTTACTTTGCCACCTTTTTCAAGGCCGAATACAATAACCAAACACGCCACATTTAAGGCCCAATCAATTTAATCAACAATAGGATTACACGCCTACTGACGTAAAATTCCGCCCCATAAACGATATCCAAAAAATAATACAACTTACTAGGCCAATTCGGCTAACTTGAAGTACTACAACATCAATTCTTATCCAATTTCCATTCCAATCCACGTTATTAGCCTAACATGATATCAAGTCGCAAATGATTATAACTACTATAATCTTCAAGTCAATAACATGCGACGATTCTAATAAACGACCAAAATGTAATCCAACTAACATGGCGTACATTACATTTCGGATTTTCAAGGCTACAATCAATCCATAATCCTTATAAACTTCAACACAAATACTTCATGCTAGCAACAAGTAAAGCTAACAACAATATAAATAATCTTGTAACACTATCAAAGAACAAGATTATACCTCAACGAATCTTAATCCAATCTTCAATCCAAGTCGCCCTTAGCAACTTAGAGCCTCTTCAAGACACTTCAATCCGCTCCTTGAGACCCTTAGAACCATACCAACAACTTTCCTTCAAACTTCCAATTCAAAACCTAGAAAGCCACTAGGTTTTCACTTTGCGACTAATACGAAAACTCTCTTTTTCCGGGATTTTCCTATTGAGATACACTTACTATACCCTTAGGTACCTTGGTTTAAAGTGGGGAGGTTATTGGTTAACAATAGAAAATTTTCTCTTCAAACCCTTAGCAAAACCGTGAGCCTCACTTAGCACAAGAACAAGATTTCAAAATATTTTCTAAGTGTGGAGAAAGACAAAGTCTTGCACTACTAGTAAGCTTATATTACACAAGGAAGGGTTAAGATTAAGACACTTGTGTGTTTTGGATGAGATTCATTTAAATATCAAGCTAAGTGGGGTCATTGACTTGGTCAATGTTGTCAAGCTACTACTTGCAAGACTTGTCTTGCTAACCAAGGTCCAATGACCCTCTTGCCCTTGCAAGATTTCGTCCAAGGCATCATTTAAGGGGGGTGACACGTGTCGCCCTCCCATTCGTCGTAATAGTACATTTTCCGACAATTTCATAATTCCGACAACTTTTTACAAGTCTCAAATTTAAACACTTGCGAGTTCTTACGTACGTTCTTAAAACATGTCCTGTAAATACGGGGTGTAACATTCTTCCCCCCTTAGAAACATTCGTCCCCGAATGTTCTTTCGGAGTCAATCTTTATAATTTGCGACATAGTTTCCTTTCACAACCCCGACATACTAATAATGCCACACATGACCCTAATACCTCGCACTCGCATACTTGTCCATCATAAGCCCAAAAGGGATTACCTTTTCGTACTTCCAACTCTTTCTAGCATACATACATAACTTCCATACCATTTCGGGCCTCTAATCTTTGGAGTCACTCTATAATACAATATACGACTATTTAAACTGCCACGACTGGTTCCGGTGGAACGCGTCCACGAACCCGTAAAACAATTAACTAGACTTGGGCCTTGCGCCCTCGTGACCCCGTCACGTAGCGGAACTACTACCAACTGATCCCATTCCATTTCCAGGCCATGGGGAGACCCGTAACAGGTCCCCACCCCGACCCGCCATCGCACTTAACTCCTATCCTTGGTCTGACTTAAAATCTTTCTACCCGAGAAGACCTTGTACATCTAAGGTCTCAGCGGTCAGCGATATTCTTAGGCTCGCAATTTCCATGCTCCAAGACTACCTTACCAGTCCCCCCCTGTAAACGGGTACAAAAACATCTCATAAAACCAAAACCAGGTTGTCTGGATCACAACAACCATTACTTACTCTATACGGACCTCATCCGTACAATTCTCTTAAGCCTACTACGCAGCTTAATCTATATGACATTCCGTTAGGTTCCTTAACATGGCTTTCTTAAGGGTTCACTACCCTATCAGACAGCTCATCCTTTCCCAATTATCACGAAATAAAACACAAAACCTTGGCGAAAATTCATTAACTATTCCATACCTTCCCGGTATCTAGTTAGTCTTTACCAATTCCTGGTAATCTAAAATCATTCTAGGCAACACGCGTCTGACCCTCATACATAAATCCGTATAGATGTATGTTACAATACAAACTATACTATAATCATTACCAACCTGGATACGCAATCCACATAGTCATTCCTGGGTCACTGCTGCCTTTCTCGTAGCTGCAATCAACATAACTCGTTAGGGAGGCGACCCTAACAACACGACTCTATGGCACGATCTCGAGTGAGAAGAATGAAACCAATCCTAAATGTCCTGCAGCCTCACGATTATAGATGTGGTGCACAACACACCGATAATCAAGACTCTACTGACACGGTGCGTAGACACTTTCAGAGGACTAAGCGCTCGATACCACTTTTGTCACGACCCGACCGGGCATGGCCCGGTGCCTACACAGGCACCGCTACAGTATACATCGAGAGAAAATCAGCGGAACATACATGAAACTTAAAAATAAATCATCAAAGGTAAAATCAGCGAGTTAGCCGGGTGGCTACCTTCCGGACATACATATATATAGCAGAAGCGGTTGCCTCATTTCCATTACCAAAAGACCCAGATATGTGACTGGACCTCAAGAGTTTCAACATAACCCTTTGTGGCGGGACGGGGCCGCCATACCACGAATATTCATGAAACTACTACCTCGGGAAAACCGTGCAAGAGCTAAGCCTCGGAGCAAATGGAGCTTTCTCTCAAAATCGAACCGAGATCCTAAGGCGAGGATCACCAACTGGTACCTAAAACTGCGGGCATGAGCGGCCCAGAAGTCGATACAACAGTCGAATATGGAGCAGAATATAACGTCTGATAAACAAATCATAATCGTACAATAGAATGGCCGGGACAAGTATAAAAGTACATACGGATCTGCCGTGTCATTACCACTTATGAACTTAATCGTAGTTTATTATCTATTCCCATTTTCAATAAAAGTTATAGTCACACTCTTGTGCACATGATTAGGAAAATCATTAAGTTCATTACCATATAACTTACTTATCTTTCATAACACAATCCGGCCCTTTTATGGAGGGACGCATATACTACCCCGATCCAGGGCGCGATCAAGTCACACAAAATAGCAAAGTGTGGCGTGGAATCCCCATCACCTGACGGCTATAATTGTCAAATATAACCATGTGACGCACGTGGCATCCCACCTCACCGTCGGCGTACACATACACACATATATATCTCGCGTGGAATCGCATCAGCCGACAACTATAAGTGTAGAATATAGCCATGGGTCTCACGCCCCTAATATCAATCAAGCAGGTGGTATAATGTCTTGGGGGTTACCCCTCATTTATACTCTTACCACGGAGAAAGTGGTAGCGGGGTATAACGTCTTGGGGCTTGCCTCATTTATACTCTTACCACGGAAAGGTGGTATAACGTCTTGGGGCTTGCCGCCGTTTATACTCTTACCCTATCTCGATCGGTCGTCAAACAACACATAAAGCGGGTGGTACACGTCTTGGGGTTTACCCTCACTTATACTCTTACGGAGAAGGTGGTATAACGTCTTGGGGTTTTCCTCCGTTTATACTCTTACCTATCTCGACCGACCATCAAACAAGACATAAGCACTACCATGTCTTTTATAAAAATCCGAATTTAACCCAAGTACTACAAATAGCGGAAGCATACGGTGGAATCCCATCGCATCGATGCGTCGAGTAACTTATAACAAGACAGTGACCTCGGCCAGGAGTCGCGGCAACGTAATAAAACATAGTACTTGCACTCAAAGGCTATCACCAGCACATATAGGCTATGTCACGACCCGTTCCGGGGCCCGTGACTGGTGCCTTACCCCGGGCACCCTAGTGATACAACATCAGAGTAATCAGCGGAACATAAAGACAATACATGAAACAAATGTAATAAGACAGTGAAATAAGAAGACAGGCTAACCAAAAACGGTTACCGTCAGTATATATAAATAACAATTTGAACAGTTACATCCCTTTCTACCACTCTGCCCATAACAGTACTACAGACCTCTAAGAATGATATGACAACAACGACGGGACAGGGCCCCGTCATACCCCTGAATGTAAGCACCTACAATCAACAAGGGACTATACCAAGATAAGCCTCCGGAGGAACGGAGCTTCCCAAACGCTGAGCGTGACCACTAGGCGAGGATCAACGGCGGTGTACCTTTACTGCGGCATGAACGCGGCCGAAGGAGTCGATCTACGGTACCAAGTATGTGAAACATGAAGATCACGTAAATGAAATCATAGTAGTCTATAAGCGGGAGACATGTATGATAACCAAACTACGATTCCTGATAAATAGCGATCATGTCTAGTCGAGGACTCGCGCCCTCAAAGTCATCACTCGATATAACAATGGGTCTCACGCCCAACATCAATCATGCGTGGAATACCTTCCTGGCCGTGATCGATGATAGAAAAGCACCAGGAATACATATGAACAGCGGGTCCACTGTGTCCAAATAAAACAGTACAGGGTAAGTACGAAGGCATAGCCGACTACTAACACCCACAGTACTAACAAGGTCATAAATTGTATCATGATATCTGTCTAGACCGTCACATGATCAAAGCTGGTCGCTCGCCCGCAATATCAAATGTGCGCGTCTAGCCACGGAACTCCGCGACTCGCATACGCCAATCTCATAGGCCGCATGAGGTATAACCCGCGTCGAGGGTAGCTACTCCGGCGTAAATCACGGACTCGCGATCGCGCGTAGCGCGTAGGCCGCGTGACCATAAAGGCGCGCTAACACGGAACTCGTAGCTCGCATAGGCCGGGACCCGCGTGAGGTATTCTCGAATCATGGTCCTGCACGCTGAGTCTACCCGCGTCGGAGCGGCTTAACCCGGAAACACGGTGAGTGGTATAATACCAACATAACGGTTTATCGTTTAAACAACATAAGCACAATCGAGGAAAACCCCTTTACACAAACATCACGGAATACTAACACCGTAGCATCCTAATATGATTACTTATCAAATCAACACGAAGGTATTACAAGTCTATCACAAACCAATACAATCAAGTTATTCACACATAAGGTACTTTACTATATGATTAACGAGATCGGGTTTTATCCCCAAAGTACTTTATACAATAACTCTTTAAAGATATGTTACTTTCACAAAAGTCACACAATACGTAGTATATAACAATAGAGTGATTATCTTTTGAAGTAAATCAAAACACTTCTCTTTGTAAAACCAAGTAACAACATTCTTTTTCAAGCGTCCAGTTTGCCAAATTTCAAATGTTCACGTTTCTTATTTTAGAAAGGTTTCGTAGTTCCTAGCCTTATTCATTTAAGAATATAATTCTCTTTTAAACCATCCGAGAAACATAAGCCTTATGTGTGAGTAGGATATTCTTGTTTATAACAATCTTATTACTGACCATGACACAGGAAATATCATTTTGTCTCATCTTATTTCATGCGGATGGAAGTTTCTCTTGGTTTTAATAATACTTAATCTGTCAAAACATTTCCTTTTATTAACAACTGCGGTGGTTTGTCGATACATTACGATTTCAAATCAAGAAAACATTCTTAAGCCGTTATACCTAACTTCCCATAAAGCTAGTATAACTCTTAAGTTTTCAAAAACCAAGTATTACTCTTCTTTCAAAATGATTCAAAAATCTTTTGAAATACTTCAAGTTCTTTATTATCACATAACCCGCTTGATTATAGTTCAAATCGATTACCTTTTAAAAACCACGTATTTTCTTACCTACATAAAGCTGTTATAACCAACTTCCCATAAAGCCGTTATAACACTTTATGTTTTAGACCAATCAAATACATTTAACACCTGTATGTCTACCGTACTACATAGTTACACATATATCATGCTAGAAGAGATAGGAAGAGGTTCACATACCTCGCGGCAGTATCGACTAATAGCAAAACTCTCCAAGTACTTCCAACCGTCGGCTAATCCTTAAGCCAAGTAGATCGCGCCACGTAGTACTTCAACCTATAAGGCCACAAGCGCTTATTAACATCTAGATCTCTTCGTAGAACATTCTACAGAAAATTAGTGACACTCCCCGCATGGCGTAAATCTCTCTCTATCGGGCGGCTACCAAGCCAACCGGGGGGTTATCGTCTAATCCGGACGTGCACAATTCTATCTCACGAGAAAAGCTACACAAGTCTCATGTCTGAGTCTATGTAATTCTGATTCGGTACTCTTCTTCGAAAAGGTTTCTTATTATTGGGCTTAAGTCAAAAGACATTGCGATAACTACGTTCGACTCATATATAGTATACTTCAACTATATATTCTAACAACATGTAATTTCCAATTACAATAGAGACAAGATAATTACCTCGATAAGCCCAAAATTATCCAAGTTATAATGTCGATCTGAGCAAGGTTTAGCTCCTACTCAGTGCGCTCCAATCCACTCAACAACCCTAGAAGTTCTAACCAACTTACTTAAATACTTCAACCAACTATGAAGATTTCCTTAGGGTTTCAGTTTGAGATTAAAAGGACAAAGGTAGTATTTAGGGCTCTACGTATAGAGGTATCTTTGGAATACTACAAGGTATCTGACTAAGGTAATTTGGGTATAGTAACAATACTATGGAGTATTTCTACCAAGAGGGGGTGTATTCTACGAGAACAACAAGGCAAGGGGGGGTACCCCCACGGTTTAACCCAAAAGGAAGTGGGGGTGGGTCTCGGCCACACCACTGAGGAGGCGTACTCTCGGCGAGGGCTCGCGAAAAGGGAGGGCTTTCAAGACTTGAGGAGTGAGGAGTGGATGAAAACTCATCAAAGGGAGGGGTATTTATAGGAAACCAAGGGCGAGATCAAGCCATGTGGGGGGCAAGTGGAGGGCCAAGATGTGCCCAGTGCCCACAGTCCCTACTCCAAAACAAGCCACAAAACATTGCACAAAACAAGGCCAAAACAAGGCACAAAGCGTGAACCAATCGGCGAGGCCAACCACCCCTCTTTCTCGTCAATGAGGGTGACAAGTGTCACCCTCCCATTGAATCCAAAAATGTTTCGTCTCTCGGAAAAATCCATGAAAATATAAATGACATAGTCGGAATTTTCCTACGTAGGCGTGGAAAGCGTTTAGTCGAAAACGACTCTAATCGGGTGTTACGAACAAATAATTTTTACTTGCATTTTAAGGCACAAACTTTTCTAAGTACGTCCTTAAGTACATACTATGGAAATACGGGGTATAACATTCTACCATCCTTAGAAACATTCGTCCCGAATGTTCCTAATAATTCACAAAACAAACGCTAGCCAGTATAGTCTTCACTACTATACTTACGAGAACAAACCTGCCACACCTGGCCATAGAAACACCTGCGCAAATACTTACATCCAAGTCCACGAGGAAACACCTCTAACATCACCACCAACACCTCTCTCCGGGGTCTAGAATATACTTCGCCCGCGCCTTCTCTTTATAAAAAAATTGATCACATCTATGCTCGCCATACATGCTCGCTTCTTCCGATACCACTTTTGTCACTTTGCGCGAGGTTCTAGTGTCACTCGGCGACCAACAATGGTACCGGACTGCTTGCGATTCCTGAGGATGTCGTACACTTCTTGAACACTCGAACTCCTTCTTATAACCTATCACACTTCTGATACTGCTTCAGTTTCCAAAACTCGGGGTTACTACCTCTAACGTGGTCATCATAAACTGGGAACACTCTGGATGGATCTCCGATACTTCCCCGATCATAACAATACGAAAGACCGGACGTCTCGCCTCCTAAGTCGGACGGCAATTGCTAACATATAGGCAACCTGGCCTATTCTTCACATGAACTCAAAAGGGCCCAAAGTACTCGGGCTAAGTTCTCTCTGTTTTCCAAAACTCGCCACACCCAACCCGGGTGGTACTTTCAAGAAGACCGGCCGTCGGCTGAACTCTAGCGTCGTCGACGATTATCCGCACGATTTCTGTGCGAGAATCTCTTCTAGACAAGCTTTACCTATTCACGATCTGCTTTGGAACAAGCTGAACCAACTATCTGAATATTGCCAACATCGAACCAATCGGCCGTGACTTACACATCCGCCCTACAAGGCTTCATAAGGCGACATCCGAACACCGAAATGGTAGCTTAAACACTCCTCCACGGAGACAACAATCCCCACTACTACCCCGAAATCCAGCGCGGCGGCGAATGCGGTCGAGACTCACTTTGAGTTCTTAACCTGCGGTAAAACTTCCGAAACAAAACAGCGTACCACAGGCTCCATGCGTCATAAGGTGAGGTAGGCACCGTGCAGCCTTACAACCTTTACGATTAATCAACAACTGCCGAGTAAGCGGTCTTTACTAGAAGACAAGGCGGTGACCTTCGGCCCGACTGCGGTCGAATGCGTCCACGAACTCGTCTGTTGGTTAACTAAACTGGGCAAACACCCTCGTGACCCTACCCGGCGGGACCACCACAAACTGACCCCACCAAACATGCCGCGGGTTGACCCGCAGCGTGGCCTCAACCCGACGTGGCGCGCAGCGCTAGCTCGCCGAAGGAACACTCTCGCTAATCACGTTACGAAAACCTAGCGGTCTTCTTAGCTCAACTACCTCTTTCATTCCACACTACTCGGGGACTTATCCACAAACATAACTCACGTGCACTATGCACTCCTATAAAGTCAAACATAAATAATACATTTTTTACTCGAGATGGCCTTACCTCTAAGGTCTCCACGTATAACACTCTAAGGCTCACACTTTCTCTATCCCCCAATCTTTCCCGGTTACTAACCATGATTTCTAATCACAAATAACACACTGCTATCAGAACATAGCCCTTATGATATACCCGTCTTATCACACTCTTGATCTCAGAGGTTAAGGATCTATCTGTATTCTCGCTTTACTCCCTTAGTCGTTCTAATAAAACGCCCGTAGGCGCGCAGCTAAGGAAGATGACGAACTACCGCGATCACGAAGGATAAGTCCTCTTACTAGGACATCCTTTCGACACATGGCCACGGCGGCGCGGTAAAACAAGTACCAACAAAAGGCGACATTCCGGGATGGCGTGCATCGCGATGTGAATCGGGGGCCCGAATCCGGTGGTGGAACTGCGTGTAGGCGTGAACCGGAAGCTCTGGAGCTCTGACCAACTCCTGCATACCCCGAACGTCCTGAACCCTGTGGAGGACCTTTCTGCACTGGTGGATGTGCATATCAAGTCTGCTGGTGAGGCGATTCGCCTCGAAAGTTACCAAAGGACCCTGCTGTTCTGGCCATCTACTGCTGTCCTCGGTTAACCCGTCGATCTCTACGTTTCTCGGCCTGCTGCGCATAAGCCCGTACACAGGCCATGCTCAAGCCTAACTGAAGAATTACTTTCGCACAACCCTCTCTTAGATAGTCATCAAGACTCGCGGTACATCGGTATACTCTCTGGTAGCCAAATCCATAGCTAGTAACAGGGTCGCCTTTTTGCAATCTATATTCTCTGTCCCAGTCGTGGAACTGAAGGTTCATATATCATGGCCGCGATGAAAGCGCCGCCGTGCTAAACTCTGTGGGGCTAGTGGCGTCATAAAACTCCCGAATGAAGCACCACCCGGTGATGATTGGAGTGCGTGCCACGTAACCCTCTGTACTCTCGCGGCTCCCTCGGTGCCTTGCCCTCACAGGCGGGTTGCCTACGCGGAGGCATAGCGGTAAGGAAAGAAATACGTGAGAGGTCCATCTTACAACACGGCTCTAAGGCACGATCTCGAGTGAGAAGAATAGAAACGATCCTAAATATCCTATAGCCTCACGATTATTGGTGTGGTGCACAACACGATAATCAAGACTTCTGGAATCGATGCGTAGACACTTTCAGAGGATTAAGCGCTCGATACCACTACATCACGACCGTTCGGGGCGTGGTAGTGTCTTACCGGGCACCCTAGTGATACAACATCAGTGTCAGTGAACATAAAGACAATACATGAAACCAATGTAATAAGATAGTGAAATAAGAAAGGCAGGCTAACCAAAAGCGGTTCTGTCGGTATATATAAATAACAATTTGAGCGATTACATCCCTTTCTACCACTCGCCCATGCGCGATTACTACGGACCTTAAGAATGATATGACAACAACGGGGACGGGGCCGTCATACCACGAATGTAAGCACCTACAATCAGCGGGGACTATACGAAGATAAGCCTCGGAGGAAACGGAGCTTCCCAAGCTGACTGTGACCCTAAGGCGAGGATCAACGGCGGTGTACCTTTACTGCGGCATGAACGCGGCCCGAAGGAGAGTCGATCTGGCGGTACCAAGTATGTGAAACATGAAGATCGTAAATGAAATCATAGTAGTCTATAGAAAGCGGGAGACATGTATGATAACCAAACTACGATTCCTGATAAATAAGCGGTCATGTCTAGTCGGGGACTCACGCCTCAAAGTCATCACTCCGATATAACAATGGGTCTCACGCCCACAACATCAATCATGCGTGGAATACCTTCCCGCTGCCGTGATCGATGATAGAAAAGCACCAAGGAATACATATGAACAGCGGGTCCGCTGTGTCCAAATAAAATAGTGCGGGGTAAATGCGAAGGCATAGCCGACTACTAACACCAGCGTACTAACAAGGTCATAAAGCGTATCATGATATCTGTCTAGGCCGTCACATGATCAAAGGCCGCTCGCTCGCATGATATCAAATGTGCGCGTCTAGCCATGGAACTCCGCGACTCGCATAGGCCAATCTCATAGGCGCGTGAGGTATAACCGCGTCGAGGGTAGCTACTCCGGCGTCGTCCTGGACTCGCGATCGCGTAGCGCGTAGACGCGTGACCATAAAGGCGCGCTAACACGGAACTCGTAGCTCGCATAGGCCGGGACCCGCATGAGGTATTCTCGAATCATGGTCCTGCATCGCTGAGTCTACCCGCATCGGGGCGGCTTAACCCGGAAACACGGTGAGTGGTATAATACCAACATAACGATTTATCGTTTAAACAACATAAGCACAATCGAGGAAAACCCCTTTACACAAACATCACAGAATACTAACACACGTAGCATCCTAATATGATTACTTATCAAATCAACACGAAGGTATTACAAGGCTATCACAAACCAATACAATCAAGTTATTCACACATAAGGTACTTTCTACTATATGATTAACGAGATCGGGTTTTATCCCCAAAGTACTTTATACAATAACTCTTTAAAGATATGTTACTTTCACAAAAGTCACACAATACGTAGTATATAACAATAGAGTGATTAACATTTGAAGTAAATCAAAACACTTCTCTTAGTAAAACCAAGTAACAACATTCTTTTTCAAACGTCCAAGTTTGCCAAATTTCAAATGTTCACGTTTCTTATTTTAGAAAGGTTTCGTAGTTCCTAGCCTTATTCATTTAAGAATATAATTCTCTTTTAAACCATCTGAGAAACATAAGCCTTATGTGTGAGTAGGATATTCTTGTTTATAACAATCTTATTACAGCAGCCATGACCTAGGAAATATCATTTTGTCTCATCTTAGCTTCTGCGGATGGAAGTTTCTACTGGTTTTAATAATACTTAATCTGTCAAAACATTTCCTTTTATTAACGCTGCAGTGGTTTGTCGATACACATTCTGATTTCCGAAATCAGTAAAACATTCTTAAGCCGTTATACCTAACTTCCCATAAAGCTAGTATAACTCTTATGTTTTCAAAAACCAAGTATTACTCTTCTTTCAAAATGATTCAAAAATCTTTTGAAATACTTCAAGTTCTTTATTATCACATAACATGATTATAGTTCAAATCAGTTACCTTTTAAAAACCACAAGTATTTTCTTACCTACATAAAGCTGTTATAACCAACTTCCCATAAAGCCGTTATAACACTTTATGTTTTAGACCAATCAAATACATTTAACACCTGTACGTCTACCGTACTACATAGTTACACATATATCATGCTAGAAGAGATAGGAAGAGGTTCACATACCTCGCGACGAGTATCGACTAATAGCAAAACGCTCCAAGTACTTCCAACCGTCGGCTACTCCTTAAGCCAAGTAGATCGCGCCACACGTAGTACTTCAACCTATAAGGCCACAAGGCGCTTAGTAACATCTAGATCTCTTCGTAGAACATTCTACAGAAAATTCGGCAGCACCTCCCCCCCTCCGCAACAGCGTAAATCTCCTCCTCTATCGGGGCCGGCTACCAAGCCAACCAGGGGGGGGTTATACGTCTAATCCGGACGTGCACAATTCTATCTCACAGAAAAGCTACACAAGTCTACTGTAATACAGTCCTATGTAATTCTGATTCGGTACTCTTTCGAAAAGGTTTCTTATTATTGGGCTTAAGTCAAAAGACATTGCGATAACTACGTTCACTACATATATAGTATACTTCAACTATATATTCTAACAACATGTAATTTCCAATTACAATAGGGACAAGATAATTACCTCGATAAGCCCAAAATTATCCAAGTTATAATGTCGATCTGAGCAAGGTTTAGCTCTACTCCGTGCGCTCAATCCGCTCCAAACAACCCTTAGAAGTTCTAACCAACTTACTTAAATACTTCAACCAACTATGAAGATTTCCTTAGGGTTTCGGTTTGAGATTAAAGGACAAAAGGTAGTATTTCGGGCTCTACGTATAGAGGTATCTTTGGAATACTACAAGGTATCTGCTAAGGTAATTTGGGTATAGTAACAATACTATGAAGAGTATTTCTACCAAGAGGGGGTGTATTCTCACGAGAACAACAAGGCAGGGGTACCCACGGTTTAACCCTAAAGGAAGGGGTGGGTCTCGGCCACACCTGATGAGGGTGCTACTCTCGGCCAAAGGGGGCCTCACGAAAAGGAGGGCTTTCAAGACTTGAGGAGTGAGGTGGATGAAGAAAACTCATCAAAGGGAGGGGTATTTATAGGGAAACCAAGGGCCAAGATCAAGCCACGTGGGGGGCAAGTGGAGAGCCAAGATGTGCCCAAGTGCCCCCTAGTCCCTACTCCACAAAACAAGCCACAAAACATTGCACAAAACAAGGCCAAAACAAGGCACAAAAACGTGAACCAATCGGCCAAGGCCAACCACCTCTTTCTGAGTCAATGAGGGTGACAAGTGTCACCCTCCCATTGGTCCAAAAATGTTTCGTCTCTCGGAAAAATCCGCAAAAAATATAAATGACATAGTCGGAATTTTCCCTACGTAAGTTGTGGAAACGTTTCGTCGAAAAACGACTCTAATCGGGTGTTGTGAACAAATAATTTTCGGCCCTTGCATTTTAAGGCACAAACTTTTCTACGTACGTCCTTACGTACATACTCTGGAAATACGGGGTATAACAGGCTAATTCTCAATTAACCAAGCCAAAGTACTTATCAGGGCACAAATAGGATAGTTCTCATTTAACAAGCCAAAGTACTTATCATGGCACAAATAGAATAATTCTCATTTAACAAGCCAAAGTACTTATCAGGGCACAAATAAAATAATTCTCATTTAACAAGCCAAAGTACTTATCAGGGCACAAATAGAATAATTCTCATTTAACAAGCCAAAGTACTTATCAGGGCACAAATAGAATAATTCTCATTTAACAAGCCAAAGTACTTATCGGGGCACAAATAGAATAATTCTCATTTAACAAGCCAAGGTACTTATCAGGCACAAATAGAATAATTCTCATTTAACAAGCCAAAGTACTTATCAGGGCACAAATAGAATAATTCTCATTTAACAAGCCAAAGTACTTATCAGGGCACAAATAGAATAATTCTCATTTAACAAGCCAAAGTACTTATCAGGGCACAAATAGAATAATTCTCATTTAACAAGCCATAGTACTTATCAGGGCACAAATAGAATAATTCTCATTTAACAAGCCAAAGTACTACGTACGTACATTCTTTTCAAAAGACTCCTTTCCAAATAAAACTTCCCCGATACTAACAACCGTAGTATCAAGTCCTATCCACCTTTCAAGACAAGTCACAATACCTTTTTAGAAATACAATTACCGGCTTCTAAATCAAGTGACTTCTTTGTTTAAAAAAAACCTTAAGCAATTGGTACCTTTAAACCAATTTTCCCTTCCTTAATACAAGTTATTCCTTTGATTACTTTATTAGAGAAAACCATTCTCTTAACCTTCCATAAAGCCGTTATAACCAACTTCCCATAAAGCCGTTATAACCTTTTATGGTTTAGACCAATACGTTCCTTTTATAACCAAGAGACTTCTACTTTTTGAAACCAGGTATTTTATACTTTCAAATCAATTCTCTTAAATTTCAAAAAATACAATTAGTCTCTTAACCTTTAGAAAACAAGTGACTCCTTTTATTATAAAACCTTAGGCAATTGATGCCTTAAAATCAAGTCATTTATCTTTCCATAAAGCAAATATAACTAACTTCCCATAAAGCCGTTATATTCACTTTATACCTTAGCCAAAAACAATTTCCTATCCAAGGGACTTATACGTTTAAAACGGAACAAGTATCACATACTTTAAAACTTTTTAAGTCCCTTAACCTTAATAAAACTTAAGACATCCTTCATACTTTCAAAGAAGTGAGTTAATCTCCTAACTCACCGACTTGGCTATTCATAAAACTAGTAAAGGATATCAAGGTGTTGTACGTCTACCGTACTACATACGTGCCACTAGTCATGCTCAAAGATAGGAAAAGTTCTACATGGAGTAAATCACACAACTACCTCTTAACTTCTAAGAGTAGAAGGAAACATGAAATGATACCACAGGTATATTCCATACATAGAATCATGCCAAAGGAAGGAAGAGGTTCACATACCTCGCGACGATTGTCGACAAGTAGCAAAATGCTCCAAAGTACTTCAACCTTGAGCTATTCCATTCTTCAAGTAGGATACGCTATACTTAGTACTTCAACCTATAATGGTCACCATACGTCCATTAACCTCTAATTTCAAACGTAGAATATTCTAAGTGCTAAGTCACTAAATTCTACGGAAAATCGGAAAAAACCTCATTTGTTTCTACTTACTTTGCCACTTTTTTCAAGGCCGAATACAATAACCAAACACGCCACATTTAAGGCCCAATCAATGTAATCAACAATAGGGGATTACACGCCTACCAGACGTGTAAAATTCCGCCCCATAAATGATATCCAAAAAATAATACAACTTACTAGGCCAAATCGGCTAACTTGAAGTACTACAACATCAATTCTTATCCAATTTCCATTCCAATCCACGTTATTAGCCTAACATGATATCAAGTCGCAAATGCTTATAACTACTATAATCTTCAAGTCAATAACATGCGACGATTCTAATAAACGACCAAAATGTAATCCAACTAACATGGCCTACATTACATTTCGGATTTTCAAGGCTACAATCAATCCATAATCCTTATAAACTTCAACACAAATACTTCATGCTAGCAACAAGTAAAGCTAACAACAATATAAATAATCTTGTAACACTATCAAAGAACAAGATTATACCTCAACGAATCTTAATCCAATCTTCAAATCCGAAGTCGCTCCTTAGCAACTTAGAGCCTCTTCAAGACACTTCAATCCGCTCCTTGAGACCCTTAGAACCATACCAACAACTTTCCTTCAAACTTCCAATTCAAAACCTAGAAAGCCACTAGGTTTTCACTTTGCGACTAATACGAAAACTCTCTTTTTCCGGGATTTTCCTATTGAGATACACTTACTATACCCTTAGGTACCTTGGTTTAAAGTGGGGAGGTTATTGGTCAACAATAGAAAATTTTCTCTTCAAACCCTTAGCAAAACCGTGAGCCTCACTTAGCACAAGAACAAGATTTCAAAATATTTTCTAAGTGTGGAGAAAGGCAAAGTCTTGCACTACTAGTAAGCTTATATTACACAAGGAAGGGTTAAGATTAAGACACTTGTGTGGTTTGGATGAGATTCATTTAAATATCAAGCTAAGTGGGGTCATTGACTTGGTCAATGTTGTCAAGCTACTACTTGCAAGACTTGTCTTGCTAACCAAGGTCCAATGACCCTCTTCCCCTTGCAAGATTTCGTCCAAGGCATCATTTAAGGGGGGGGGTGACACGTGTCGCCCTCCCATTCGTCACAATAGTACATTTTCCGACAATTTCATAATTCCGACAACTTTTTACAAGTCTCAAATTTTAACACTTGCGAGTTCTTACGTACGTTCTTAAAACATGTCCTGTAAATACGGGGTGTAACAATTCGGGTATCTTTAATCTCTCTTATGGTTCCTGTTTCCCTTTCTCTGTTGCAACCAAACTTGGTCACTAAACTTAGACTTAATTCCTTTGCTTGCCTCATGGCTAAGACTTACTGTCAATCACAATTTAGGGGAGAGGTTTCCTTGATCTCGTCAAGTAACAATCATATTATTCTCTCCCAACTCGTAGAGATAATAGCCAGGTGTTACCACATTTCCTCGAAATGTTCTTACTTCCCATTATTTACTAATGGTCTTTACACTAGTCTGGGGTAATCATATCTCGTGCAACTTACATGACCATAGTCTTATTCTCCTTTATCATTCTGGTCATATCCTTACCTTAAGCTTATTATTAGCAAAAGTATTTCTATCTTGATTCATAAATGCGATTTCATACATGCGCATAACTGCATTTATATCTTTACGATACTTCCTCGACCAATTCGTACGTCGTTCTTAATTATCCTAACACAACACTTTTCCCACGGTTATCTACAACTGTAACCTATGGCATGACGATACCGAAGACCTTACCAGTCTCATATCCTGCGTCTAACAACATGGGTACACGCAACCCCATAATACGTAAACCTGTCCTTTTACGTGGGGAAGAGAACTTATCTCCCTTTCTTAATCTTTCCTTGGAGTCACAACCCTAATCACAGGGTCCTCTTGCGGTCAGTAATTATCTAATCATCACGCACCACCTTTAAGTTCGTGTAGATTTTTCCAACCTACCAAAGATGCCCTCGACTTTCATGGCAAAGACTTCGTACTTATTTTATTTTTGACTTGTACTTTTTACTGTAATTATCAGAAAGGTCATGGCCGACCGCGCAAACCAACTCCAAGTACCTCCAAGGGCACTTAACATAAATTCCTCCAAATTCAATTATTACTTACTTTCTGCATCAATTTACCTCAAGTGAACAAGTCACACAGACTTAAAAAGAAAAACAATGATGCCAAAGAAGGAAGGATAATTCACTGGTTACTACCACTTCTCTTCCTTTACACTGGATAATCAGCTTACCAGAAAATTGGAATCGAGCCAATCTCTCTCTGCAGTCAACGTTGGCATAACAAGAGGCCAACTAGCTCGTACTCATAATGACCTCAATGTCTGTCATAAGAGCTCTGCTAGGTCTGCTAGGGTCCAACGACTGTATCGTTACCGGCAATTATCTACCCGCTCAGCTACCACCCAACACTTACGGGTGTAGTCACATCGAAAGGTTCTTATAGATTCAGGCTTTATTTCTTTACACTTGGTTGCTCTCTTTTTCACTGGTCGTACTCTTTCCGTACTTCCAAACTTATACTAGCATACGTACATAAATTCCATACTAATTCTGGCCTCCACTCTTTGGAGTTACTAAATTAAACAATATAAGGCCCATTCCGGCTCTCCTGACACAGTTAGGTGGAACACGTCCACGAACCCGTAAAATGATTAACTAAACTTGGGCCTTGCACCCTAGTGACCCTGTCACGTAGAGGGACTACTACCAACTGATCCCATTTCATTTCAAGCTATGGGGCGACCCTTAATAGATCCCCAACCCGACTCGGCGTCGTATTTAACTCTTTTCCTTGGTCTGTCTTAACTTTTTACTACCCGAGAAGGCCTTATATATCTAAGGTCTCGGTGGTAATCAACATTCCTAGGCTCACAATTTCCATGCTCCAAGCCTAACTTATCAGTCCCCCCGTAAACGGGTACAAAAACTTCTCAATATACTATAATCGGGTTGTCTTGTCCACAATAACCATACTTACTCCATACGGATCTCACCCGTACCATTCTCGAAATCCCACTACGTAGCTCAATCTATTAACATAGTCTTACATTAAGTCCCTTAATTAACATCTTAAGGGTCCATTACATTCTCACACAACTCATCATCACCTAATTATCTCAAATTAACACGTAAAACCTTGATGAGAGTTCCTTAACTGTTCATACCTTCCCGGTATTTATTTAGTCCTTACCAAATCCTGGTAATCTAAAATCATCCTAGGCAACACATATGTGACCCCCATACATAAATCTGTATAGTTGTATGTCCCAGTACCAACTATACTACAAACATTACCAACCTGGATACGCAATCCACATAATCTTTCCTGGGTCACTGCTGCCTTTCTCGTAGCTGCAAACAACATAACTTGTTAGGGAGAGACGACCCTAACCATACAACTCTATCGCACGATCTTAGAGTGAGAAAAATGGAAACTAATCCTAAATGTCCTGCAGCCTCCTGATTATAGGTGTGGTGAACAACACACCGATAATCAAGACTCTACTAGACACGGTCTGTAGACACTTTCCGAGGACTAACTGCTCTGATACCACTTTTGTCACGACCCGACCCCGGGCTCGCGACTGGTGCCCTACCTGGGCACCCCTTTCGGTATACATCAGAGAATAACAGCGGAACATACATAACTTATAAAATGCTGAAACATAAAATAACAACAGGCTAGCCGATAAGGCCACCTTCCGTACAATATACGCAATAAAACAATACATTTTTTTTACAACCCAATCCACAAATGTGACTACAGACCTCTAAGAATAACAACTCTGGCGGTACAGGGCCCCGCCATACCCCTGAATGTACAACGACCGGCAATACCAGGGATAAGCCTCCGGAATAAAGGAGCTTCTCAACAGCTGAACAGTGATCCTAAGAGCGAGGATCGACCTTTGTACTCTACTGCGGCATGAGCGGCCCGAAGGAGGTCAGTACAACATGTACCAAATATATGAAACTGAAAGTACTGTAATGAAATCATAAGTCTATAATAAAATTGGAGACATGTATGATAACTCAAATAACAGTACACAATGCCTTACTAACAATGAGAGTAATCAAAAGTATGGGTAGCAAATCCACGGAAACAGGTGGTATAACGATCTTGGGGATTTACCCCTCATTTATACTCTTACCCTGAAGCAGGTGGTATAACGATTTTGGGGATCTACCCCTCAGATATACTCTTACCCTGAGAAAGGTGGTATAACGATCTTGGGGATTTACCCCTCAGATATACTCTTACCCTGAAGAAGGTGGTATAACGATCTTGGGGATTTACCCCTCAGATATACTCTTACCCTGAAGAAGGTGGTATAACGATCTTGGGGATTTACCCCTCAGATATACTCTTACCCTATCTCAATCGGCCATCATACATAACATAAGCAGTACCGGCTTATCATACAATAAGTAAGCAAGTTAAGAAATTCCCCTAACTTCCTATTAGTCTTATTCATAAACACTCTCATTTTAGTTTACTTAAGGCACTAACATGTCATTATAAATCCGGGAGTTTAACCCAAAGTACTACGTACTTCTATTCTTTTAAAATGACTCATTTTCATATAAACTTCCAAGATACTAATAACCGTAGTATCAAGTCATAACTACATTTTAAGACAAGTCACAATACCTTTTTAGAAAATACATTTTCGGGCTTCTAAATCAAGTGACTTCTTTCTTTTAAAAACCTTAAGCAATTGATGCCTTTAAATCAATTTGCCTTTCGTTATTTCAAGTCATTTAACATACTTAAATTACTTAGAGTAAACCACTCTTTTTATCTTTCCATAAAGCTATTATAACCAACTTCTCATAAAGTCGTTATACTAGCTTTATACATTAGCAACTTACATACTTCTTTATAACCAAGAGACTTAAACTTTCCAACAAAACAAGTATCAATAATACTTTCAACATACTTAAAGTCTCTTAACTTTTGAAAACCAAGATATCCTTAATATTTAACAAGTGAGTTAATTCCCTCACTCAATCAACTTGGACATTCTTAAAATAAGCCAAGGATATCAAATG
The DNA here is from genome assembly GCA_029844215.1 of Przewalskia tangutica. Lineage (NCBI taxonomy): Eukaryota > Viridiplantae > Streptophyta > Magnoliopsida > Solanales > Solanaceae > Przewalskia > Przewalskia tangutica. Next base: position 78,249,374 of record CM056727.1, read on the forward strand.
GACCTAGATTGTCAAAATCTTGTACGTCTACCGTACTATACATTTACAACTTATTCATGCTCAAGAGATAAGAAAGTTCCACATACCTCTTCGTTTTAATCCACTTGCTAAGTCCAATTCGTCGTACGTAGTATGTCAACCTATAATGACCATAGTACGTCTATTAACTTCTTACTCCAAACGTAGAATATTCCAAGTGCAAAGTCACTAAATTCTACGAAAAATCGGACATCACTTCATTTGTTTCTACATACTTTGCCACCTTTTTCAAGGCCGAATTCAATAAACAAACACGCCACATTTAAGGCCCAACAAAGTAGTTAACAATAGGGGATTACACGCTTAATCAAGACATGTAAAATTCCGCCCCATAATATATAACAAACTAGTCTAAACTACAATGTCAATTCGGCAATTAGGGCAACAATACCAATTCTTCTTCCAATTTCTTTTCAATCCAAGTGGTTTAATATAACATGTTATCTAGCCACAATTGATTATAACTACTACAATCCTCAAGTAGGTAAACATGCGACGATTCTAATTATCGACCAAATTGTATTTCAATTTCAAATGGCTTAACATGTCATTTTCGGATTTGAGCTTCCAAATTTCCATAACACTTATCAATCTTCATAACACATATCACATGATCATTTCTAACTTATAATAACATGGAATCTTCAATTACAAAAGTAAGACGAAGATTATACCTCATTTAGCCCAAATATGATTCAAGATTACGAGTCGATCCTTAGCAACTTTAGCTCCTCTTTTTGACATTCCAAACCACTCCAAGCAACCCTTAGAAGCTTATGATGAACTTATCTTCAAGTTCCAACTTCAAAGTTGAAGAACTCCTTTAGCTTCCGCCTTGCGACTAATACGAAAACACCATTTTTCCGGGATCTTTCTATTGAGATACACTTACAATACTCTTAGGAACCTTGGTTTAAAGTATGGGAATTATTGGACAACAATTTAATTTTTTTTTGTCTTGGTAATGTGCCCAAACCCGAGACCAACACAACAAGAACAAGAGTTCTTCCAATTTTTTTTTTAAGTGTTAAGCCTTGTCTTGCTACTAAGGATGATTATATAACCAAATGGAGGGTTAAGATTAGAACACTTGTGTGGTTTGGATGAGATTCATTTAAATATCAAGCTAAGTGGGGTCATTGACTTGGTCAATGTTCTTAAGCTCTTAGCCTAGCAAGACGTTCATCTTAAATATGGTCAAATGACCATTCCACCCATGCACATTTCGTCCATGACCATAAAGGGGGGTGACACGTGTCGCCCTCCCGTTCGTCGCAATATTTCGTTTTTCCGACAATTCCAAAAATTCCGATAAATTTTTACTCGTCTCAAGTCTTAACATTTTTGAGTTCTTACGTACGTTCTTATAAATATATCCTGAAATTCCGGGGTGTAACAGGCAGAATGGGAGGACCATCAGAGAGTACAACCTGGAGTTTGACTCATTGGCCAGGTATGCGCTCACTATTGTGGCTGACATGGCGGACAGAGTTCACCGCTATGTGATGGGGCTAGACCGTTATATAGTTACTGCATGTCTGGGAGTTGCCCTTCAGCCAGGTATGGATATTGCTAGGATGCAGGCATATGCACAGGGGATTGAGGACAGTGAGAGAGAGGACCAGCTAGACCGAGGCCAGCCCAAGAGGGCCAGGACGGCAGGGTTTCAGGGTAATTTTCGAGGTGGACAACCTCAGCATCAGGCTAGGTCTACATTTCAGCCAGCACCGAGTGCCCCTCCACAGTTTTCCGGCGAGGGGTTTTACAACCTCGGGAATGCAGGGGCCGACCAGATCTCTAGAGCTTCAGGGTCTCAGGGAGATGGGGGTTTGTCACGACCTGACCCCGGGCCCGCGACTGGTGCCCTACCTGGGCACCCTTAAAGGTAACCATCAGAGAAAACCAGCATAACATACATAAAACACACAACTTAAATCGGTAAGAATTAAACAAATGGCTAGCCGATAAGGCTGCCTTCCTGGATATATATACATAACTATTCAAAAGCAGTTACATCCTTTTTCCTTACAAACCGACCCACATACATGACTACAAACCTCTAAGAATTTTGACATAGAAACTGTGACGGGACAGGACCCCGCCATACCCCTGAATGTACAACAACCGACAATACCAGGGATCTGAACCAATGACAAGCCTCCGGAGTAATGGAGCTTCTCAACAGCTGAACAGTGATCCTAAGAGTGAGGATCGAACTCAGTATAATTCTACTGCGGCATGAACGCAGCCCGAAGGAGGTCGAGACAACATGTACCAAGTATGTGGCCCGAAATCAGTAATGAATCATAAGTCTAAAATAAAGCTGGAGACATGTATGATAACTCAATTAACAGTACACTGTGCCTTACTAACAATGAGAGTAAACAAGAATAAACTTTGTCGGTTTTAAAACAGGAAGCTCATGATTAACCTAGGGCCATCCGCCCGTAGTATCATTCCACAATCCTACTCCTGGACTATTTCACCCGCATAGGCCGTATGGACCTGCATGAGGTAATTTCCTCGCATAGACTGTATCCGCCCGCATAGGTCGTATGGACCCGCATGAGGTAATCTCCTAGCATAGGACTGGTCCGCCCCACATAGGACTATTTCACCCGCATGAGCCCTACAGACTCGCATGAGGTATTCCTCGTATCATGGGTAGCAAATCCACGGAATATGCAAATGTCATAAACCCGGGGAATGACCCCGTAATGAACAATATATCACTAGCACAACTTGCTATCATACATAACATAAGCACTACCAGCTTATCATACATAACATAAGCACTACCGACTTATCATACATGACATAAGCACTACCGACTTATCATACATGACATAAGCACCACCGACTTATCATACATAACATAAGCACCATCGACTTATCATAATTATCATAAGCAAGTTAAGAAATCCCCTAACTTCTTATTAGCTTTGATCATATACACTCTCATTTTAGTTTACTTAAGGAACTAACATGTCGTTATAAAATCCGGGAATTTAACCCAAACTACTACGTACTTCTATTATTTTAAAATGACTCTTTTTCATATAAAACTTTCAAGATACTAATAACCGTAGTATCAAGTCATATCTATTTTTCAAAACAAGTCACAATACCTTTTAGAACTACATTTAAAGACTTCTAAATCAAGTGACTTTTTACTTTAAAACTTTAAGCAATTGATGCCTTCAAATCAATTTGTCATTCTTCCTTTCAAGTCATTTTATCTTAATTTACATTGCTAGAGTAAACCATCCTTTTAACTTTCCATAAAGCTATTATAACCAACTTCTCATAAAGCCGTTATACTAACTTTATACTTTAGACAGTTACATTCTTCTTTATAACCAAGAGACTTAAACTTTCCATAAAAAAAACCAAGTATCATATACTTTCAAAAATACTTCACGTCTCTTATCTTTAGAAACTAAGATATCCTTAATCTTTAAAACAAGTGAGTTAACTCCCTAACTCAACCAACTTGGACATTCTTAAAACAAGTCAAGGATATCAAATGAAACTAGATTTATCAAAATCTAGTACGTCTACCGTACTATATATTTACAACTACTCATGCTCAAGAGATAGGAAAGTTCCACATACCTCTTCGGTTCAATCCACTTGCTAAGTCCAATATGTCGTACGTCGTATGTCAACCTAAAATAACCACAATACGTCTATTAACTTCTAACTTCAAACGTAGAATATTCCAAGTGTAAAGTCACTTAATTCGACGGAAAATTGGACAACACTTCCTTTGTTTCTACATACTTTTCCACCTTTTCAAGGCCCGAAATCAATAACCAAACGCCACATTTAAGGCTCAACAATTTAGCTAACCAAAGGGGATTACACGCCTTAACAGGACGTGTAAAATTCTGCCCCACAATTTACATAAAATTGTTCATTATTAAATGTCATCCTTGGCTACAATGTACAACCACATACAATCTTTTTCAATTCCTTTTCAATCCATATTTTCGTTCCAACATGTTATATAGTCGCAACCAATTTCAACAACTAAAATCCCTTATTTAGATAATATGCGACGATTATAGCTATCGACCAATTTGTATTGTACTTTCAATGGCTAATAAGCCCATGCTCAGATTTAGGCTCCCAATATTCTATAACACTTATCAATCTTCAATGCATAATTCACATGATCAATTATCAACTACTAAAATCACTTCAATAAACCCCACATAAAAGTGAAGATAACGACCATATAAATCCAACAAACTAGAGGCTCGAAAACTGCCCTTTATACTTTCATTTATGACATGACAACATTCAATTCTTATATCCATTTTACTCATCACAATACCCTTCTCTAATTTCTAAAACACATGACATAATTAATTTCAAGAAGGAGAATGCATTTACCTTGGTATTTTGCCCAAGACAGTCCAACAATCTCGCCCACTTTAGCCCTCTTTCCGCAACACTTCTTCCCGCTAAAATCACCTCTACGTACCCCCTACAAGCTCGCCAACATATTTCCTTCTTATGGGTGAAGTCTTGCAAATGATTTTAATCTAGCAAGACTTGGTCATATATAGCCTTTATCTTATTCTACAAGTTGGGAGGGACACTTGTCACTCTCTCATAGGTTCTTTACATAAATATCTTCTAATTTTGCCCCATTTCTGCAAAAAATCCCACATCGGCGCCGTGGCCCTGCAGTCGGCGCCGCGGCGCTGCAACTTCAGAAAATTTCAGGGTTTCTGGCGCCATGGCCACTGGCCGCGCGGCTGACCTGTCTCTTACACCGTGATCTTGTAACGTCCATAACTTTCTACTCCGATGTCCTATCGACGAGCGGTTTGTTGAGTTGGAAACTAGACTCAATGAAATTCATATTAGGCTTTTGAAACACCTAAAAACTCCAATATACTGGGAGATATACTGCTCCAAAGTTGACTGAAAATCTATCTAAAAAACATTCTACCAACAATTTTTTTTTCTTTCCAAATTCGAATCTTATTTCCTTTCGTACGTTCTCATCTCATCCTCTTGGAATTACGGGGCGTAACATTCTTCCCCCCTTAGAAACATTCGTCCCCGAATATTCTTACGGAGTCCAATCTAAACGGATATTGGCATAGTCCCTTGACTACACCCAACATAATCACATTTGCCACACCTGGCCACATAACAATACTTATGATAAAACGTTAACCTGAACTCCAAGTGTCGACGTTGGTTATCTGTATAAAGCTTTTATCGACTATGAGCTTGCTAATAATCTTTCCTGGATAAGCTTCGCCTTATCCACAGCCCGCTGAATCAAGTCTGGGCTAATTATCTGAACCTCGCCTACGTTGAACCAACCAATTAGCGAGTCTACATTTTCTTCATACAAAGCCTCATACAGGGCCATCTGGATACTGGAATGATAGCTTTTGCTATACTCAAACTCAACAAGAGGTAAATAATTCTTCCAGCTAACTCTGAAATCAATAACACCGGCCCGCAACCTATCCTCAAGTGCCTGGATAGTTCACTCTGCCTGTCCGTCGGTCTGAGGGTGAAATGCCACACTGAGACTCACTGTTATACCCCGTATTTCCAGAGTATGTACGTAAGGGAATACGTACAAAAGTCTAGCCTTAAAGTTTAGGCACAAAACGTTTTTCTTGGGCACAACTCACAAAACGAATAGTTTTCCGACGAAACGTTTCCACAGCTTTCGTAGGGCAAATTCCGGCTATGCCATTTCTAATTTTTGCGGATTTTTCCGAGAGACGAAACATTGTGGACCAACGGGAGGGCGACACTTGGCACCCTCCAATTGGTGGACTTGAAATCGTCCATTGGACGAATTGGACAATGAAGTGCACGTTTTTTGTGCCTTTGCACAAGTCAAGGATTAGGTAGGATATTTTGTGTGCAAGTTGGCCAAGGACACTTGCCCTAATCTTGACCTTACACTTGCCTAGCACTTGGCTAAATCTTGGCCCTTGGTTGGCCATGTCTTGACCTATAAATACCCCCTTAAGATGAAGAGTTCTTCATCCACAAATTCCTTTCCAAGTCTTGAAAATCCTCTCCTTTCCCTTGTATCCTTTTTCGTCCAACACCCCTCCCCCATTTTTAGTGAGCTTGGCCGAGGCAACCCCTCCCCCTAGCCTAGCCGAAATCTACCCCCCCCCCCCCCCCTTGGTAGAAAAGTTGCCTTCTAGTATTGTTATAATGCCCAAAATACCCTAGCCCAAATCCCTTAGTCCTTAGTAGAAGTTGTGAAGAACTTCTAAGGTTTCTTAGACTCTGAGCGCATAACTTAGGAGCTAAACCTTGATCAGGCGTGACTTTATCTAGGATATTATTGGGCTTACCGAGGTAACTAATCCTAACCCTCTTTTGAATTAGAGAATACATACTGTAGTAGTATAAGAATAAGTATAAATACTTAGAAGAATATCACAGAATAGATTTGAACTGTTATCACAGTAGAAGGGTTTAAAAGAAGATTAATCAAATTGTACTTACATAGGACTGTTTTCACAGTAGACTTGAGTAGCTCACCGGGTAGGGAAGTGCTGCCCAATTTTCCGTAGGATATAGAACCCTCTGTTTAGAACTGTTTACAAAGTAGTCTGAACGTTGATAGACGTGTCTGACTATTATAGGCTGATTCTCTGCGCGCGACATATTCAACTTGGCAGGTGGTTTTCGCTGAGAAGGTATATGATTCTTCCTTAAGCATGATATTTTAAAGTATATATGTAGTACGGTAGACGTACATGTGTTAACTGAATAATACTTACGGCAATGCCTCACGGCTTAAGCCTGAATAATACTTACGGCAATGCCTCACGGCTTAAGCTTGAATAATACTTACGGCAATGCCTCCCGGCTTAAGCCTGAATAATAAAGATCTGAAAGCATTTCAAAAGAAATCAATCATTTTTATGTAAGAGAACTAATTGGTTTTAAAACAAAAGCTTAAGAGTTATACTAGCTTTATGGGAAGTTAGGTATAACCACTTAAGCATGATAAAAGAAACAGTTGCCTATGTATTTATAATGGACTTATATTGACTTGTAGAAAGAATAATAAGATGGTTTGATAAAGTAGACATGATATGATGCTATGTGTGTTAGTGTCTTGTAACGTTTGTATAAAAGAGTATTCGTGTTGTGCTTATGTTGTTTAACGATAAGTTGTTATGTTAGTATAATATCACTCACCTCTTGACATATTACCGGGGGTTAAGCTGCCCTCCGATGCGGGGTAGACTCAGGCGGTCTGGGACCATGATTCGAGAATACCTCATGTGGGTCCAAGGGACCTATGCGGAGCTACGGGAGTTCCAGGTTAGTGATGCGGGGTTATACCTCATGCGGTATATGTGGCCATGCGGACTACGAGTCGGGGCGATGCAGGAGTAGCTACCTCGACGCGGGGTTATGTACCCTATGCGGGCCTATGTGAGTGGCTTATGCGGACTACGGAGTCGTGATTAGGCTTGCATGGTGATACTACGAAATTGGCCCGCTCGATCATTCGCACCTAGAAAAGACACATTCTGATTTACATGTTGTTGCTCTTGTTTATGATGTGGCACTATGCGCGTCCCTTGGTTGTTTCATACATACTTGCAAACCGATTTTAACATAATATGTTTTCATTTAAGTATTTTGATTTCATATACTTAGTACTGTTATCGACCTCGCCTGGGCCGCGTTCATGCCGCGGTAAGGGCGGCAGTGCTAGATCCACATCCTTAGGATCTCTACGTTGGTGTCGGGAGCTCCATCTTTCCGGAGGCTCTACTTTGGGTATGATCTCCTGTTGTAGATAGTTTTGTCTGATCGAGTATGGCGGGCCACTGTCCCGCCATAGTTGTATATTTCCTTAAGTGCTGTAGTCATGTTGTACGAGATCGGATGTAATCGCTAAACCATGTTTATATATATATGCCGAAAGCGATGTTTTCTCACATAAAGCGTGTCTTATTTTATAAATCTGTTTCATGTCTTGTTTTATATTTCCGCGATTACTCGATGTATGACTACTGGGTGCCCGGTAAGGCACGATCACGGGCCCGAATGGGTCGTGACAAAAGTGGTATCGAAGCGATTAATCCTCGGAAAGTGTCTACGCACCGTATCCATGAAGTCTTGGTTATCGGTGTGTTGTGCACCAATAATCGTGAGGCTATAGGATATTTAGGATTGGTTTCCATTCTTCTCACTCTGAGATCGTGCTTTAGAGTTGTGTTAAAAGTTGGACCCTCTAACGTATTCCTTTTTCTCATGATTATGCCTCCACGTAAGGCAACCCGGCGAGAAGGGCAAGACAGTAGGAGCCGCCATGGGACACCTAGAGTCACGAGGGCTCGAGCCCGATCTATACGAGAGGCGGCGAGTTCTACGACGCCGCCCGGCCAGAGATACCACAGCACCACACCTCGTCCCACGGCTGGGGCGGAGGAGTTAGGGTCTGAGAGATGGCCCGACCATCGCCAGATCGTGGCTAGACATGAGGGCAGTGGATCTGGCAGTTCGATCCAGCCCGGTCGTGCACCGTGGTTCACCCGAGGCGCAGAGTTTGAGGCTACGAGACTTCCGAGTTGTAGCCCGCCGTAGTTTCTGGTCGAGGCGGAGGATGATTCGCAGGAGTTCATCCGTCGCCTCTGAGAGGATTTTGAGAGTGATCAGGGCGTCGGAGACCGAGTCTGTGATCTTTGGTTCACATAGGCTGCGTGATACCGCAGTCGATTGGTTTGATTCATGGGAGTTATCCCGGGGAGAGCACGCGTTCCCAGCTACTTGGGATGAGTTCTCCGAGGCTTTCCTCTCACTTCTTGCCTCGCAGATGAGAGGCGCGGGTGATAGATTTTTACCGCCGAGGCGAGAGGGCCGTCGGGAGTACAATGTCGAGTTTGATTCATTGGCTCGTCGTCCCGGCATTGGTAGCAGATATGGAGGATAGGGTGCACCGCTACGTCACTGGGCTAGATGATTATATGGCCGAGTCATGTGCGGGTGTTTCTCTTCAGCCGGGTATGGACATTACCCGCATGCAAGCTCATGCTCTTGGATGTGAGGAGCGTAGAGATCGGTGGATTGACAGGCAGCAGCAGAAGAAGACCAGGACGGCAGGGTCTTTTGGTGGCTATCGTGGTGGGCGGCCTCAGCTAGCCTAGATTTGCACCACGGCCGGCTCGAGCACTCTGCACGCCCTCAAGGCCAGACATTCGAGAGCGCATCAGGCCCGGGACTTGACGTCGAGCGGCAGAGGTATTGGCGACGGGACCACCTCGCCGGTGTGGCCGTCGGCAGATCCCACCGGGAGTTGTGGTGCTACGGAGCTTGTTTGATTGGGCGGCCAGGTCACTATGCGAGGAACTGTCCGACCAAGGCGATCTTGATGGTAGTCACCACAGGTTCTTTCACGGTCTTCTTCATCCTCGAAGCACCTACTCGCCGGAGGGCAAGTGTCACGACCCGACCGGGCACGATCGGGTGCCCTACACGGGCACCCTTACAGTATACATCGAGATAATCGTGAACATACATGAAACTTATAAAATAAACAATGAAATAAAACAACAGGTTAGCCGATAGGGCTACCTTCCTGGACATATATACATATACATAAACAACAGCAGTTCCATCCCTTTTCCGTTTACAAACCGACCCACAACATGTGACTACAGACCTCTAAGAGTTTTAACGTAACAACTGTGGCGGGACAGGGCCCCGCCATACCCCTGAATGTACATAAGTCTACCACATCAGGGAAACCGTACCACAAGATAAGCCTCCGGAGCAATTGGAGCTTTCTCCCAAAAACTGAACCGAGATCCTAAGAGCAAGGATCACCAACCTGTGCACCTAACACCTGCGGGCATGAACGCGGCCCGAAGAATTGATTACAGTGCAGTATGGAATGAAATAAGGTGCAACAATCATATCATAACTGCATAAAAGAATGTCATATGAACTCCTGAAATCAATCGTATATTAACCGTTCCTTTCCTTCTTTCAATAAGATTTAACATGTTCTTACATACATACTTAAGAGATTTATCAAGTTTTTCCACATAACTTATTAATCTTACTTAACATAATCCGGCCCATTTGCGGGACACGGTGTACTGACGAATCATGTGACATAATCCGGCCCGCCTGTGGGGCTCGGTGTACTGTGGAATCATGTAGCATAATCCGGCCCGCCTGTGGAGCTCGGTGTACTGTGGAATCATGTAGCATAATCCGGCCCGCCTGTGGAGCTCGGTGTAAGATGACGTAACCCGGCCTATGTGTAGGCTCGGGGTAATATGGCGTAATCCGGCCTATGAGTAGGCTCGGTGTATCTCATAGCGTAATCCGGCCTATTTGTAGGCTCGGTGTATTTCATAACGTAATCCGGCCTATTTGTAGGCTCGGTGTATTTCATAACGTAATCCGGCCTATTTGTAGGCTCGGTGTATTTTCCTTACATAACCTTTTACATCGTATAATTACTTCTTCTTAAGTCGTCATAACAACTTCCCATAAAGCTATTATAACGTTCTTTCATATTAGAGAACTTAAGGCATTTAATTCTTGCAACATTAGGGAAACTAAACCCAACCATACTACGTACATACGTACTTAAAAGAATCATAAAACTTCTTCTTTTTAAAACTCAAGTCACATACTCTTTAAAATCATGTCGTCAATACTTTAGAAATCAAGTCCACAACTAAAAAAAAAATAAAGTTTCATAATCCTTAGAAGACAACCAAAGTTCATAGTCTTAAAACCTTATAACGTACATTCTTTAAAGTCCACTTACTTATACTTATAAACAAATATACAAAATTTCATACACTTCCAAAACCAAGTAACTTATTCTCTTAAAACCATATAACATCCACTTTTAAAATCGATCCCCTTTTCACATATAAATTATAGTCATTTTCGAACAACAAAATCCACTTACTTACTTTAAATAAAATCAAGATACATAGCTTTGAGTCAAATCTCATAATTTCCTAATCCTTTCTTACCAACACCTCCCATAAGGCTTGGTAAAGACTTAGGATAACTTTGACATAAACTTAACATAGAGTAAATCACACGACTACCTCTTAACTTCTAAGAGTAGGAGGAAACATGAAATAATATCACGTGGATATTTCATACGTAGGATCATGCCAAAGAAGAAGAGGTTCACATACCTCGCGACGATTGTCGACAAGTAGCAAAATGCTCCCAAGTACTTCAACCTTGAGCTATTCCATTCTTCAAGTAGGATACGCTAAACTTAGTACTTCAACCTATCATGGCCACAATACGTCCATTAACCTCTTACTTTAAACGTAGAATATCCTAAGTGTCAAGTCACTAAATTCTACGGAAAATCGGACAGCACCTCCTTTGTTTTTACTAACTTTGCCACCTTTTTCAAGGCCGAAATACAATAACCAAACAGCCCCAATTGGCTCACAATTATATAGAAGGTAGTCCAATACAATTAAATAACTACACAGCCCCAATTGGCTCACAATTTATGGAAAGTAGTCCAATACAAATGAATAACTACACAGCCCCAATTGGCTCACAATTATATAGAAGGTAGTCCAATACAATTAAATAACTACACAGCCCCAATTGGCTCACAATTTATGGAAAGTAGTCCAATACAAATGAATAACTACACACCCCAATTGGCTCACAATTATATGAAGGTAGTCCAATACAATTAAATAACTACACATTGATTGGCTCACAATTTATGGAAAGTAGTCCAATACAAATGAATAACTACACAGCCTCAATTGGCTCACAATTATATAGAAAGTAGTCCAATATAATTGAATAACTAAACAATACAAACTACATTCCAAATTCGGCCACCTTGATTCAACAAATCCAATTCTTATCCAATTTCCATTTCAATCCAATTTAGTAGCATAACATGATATCAAGTCGCATTTGAGTATCATAACCATAATCTTTAAGTAAGTAACATGCGACGATTTCTAAAAACGACCAATTAGTAATCCAATTTCCAAGCGGCTTGTATAACATTTTGGATTTAACTACAAGAAATCCATAATACTAATAAACTTCAACATACCAACTTCATGCTATCAACATGTAGAGCTAACTACAACAATATAAAAATAATCTTGTAACACTTTCAAAGAACAAGATTATACCTCAACGATTCTTAATCCAAATTTCCAATCCGAAGTCGCTCCTTAGTAGTTTAGAACCCCTCCAAGACACTTCAATCCTCTTGTTGAGACCCTTAGAACCACACCAACAACTTTACTTCAAACTTCCTATCCAAAACCTAGAAAGCCACTAGGTTCTCACTGTTCTACTAACCCGAAAACTACCTTTTTCCGGGATTTTTCTATAGAGATACACTTACAATACACTCAAGAACCTTGGTTTAAAGTGTGGAGCTTATTGGACAAGGAACAAAAAATTTCTCTTCTTGAAGTGAGCTTGGCCGAGAGCTTCAAGCTTGAGTTCATCCAATTTTTGTGATTTTGGCTAAGTATGGAACTCTCTCTTGCTACAAGTAATATATATGGGGACATGGAGGGTTAAGATATAAACATTTGGGTGGCTAGGATGAAGTCTTACTAAATATCAAGACCATTGTGGGACCTTTGACTTTAGTCAATATTATCAAGCCTCAAGTTGCAAGACTTGTCTTGCAACAAAGGTCCAATGACCCTTTTGCCCTTGCACATTTCGACCAAGGCATCACATAAGGGGGGTGACACGTGTCGTCCTCCCATTCGTCACAATAATACGTTTTCCGAAAATTTCATAATTCCGATAAATTTTTACAAGTCTCAAAATCTTAACATTGTGAGTTCTTACGTACGTTCTAAACATGTCCTGTAAATACGGGGTGTAACAGCAAGGTACTCATGGACCAGCAGGTCGCGGCAGAGGTCGTGGCGCGGGTCCCAGTTCTAGCGGTCCTCAGAACCGCATTTATGCTTTGTCCAGCCGACAGGATCAGGAGGCCTCACCTGATGTCGTCACAGGTACCTTATCAGTTTCTGGGTTTGATGTGTATGCTTTGATAGATCCGGGTTCTACTCTGTCCTATATATCTCCCCTTGTTGCTAGTAGGATAGGGATAGAGCCTGAGTCCATAGACCCTTTCGAGGTAGCTACGCCAGTGGGTGATTCGGTGGTAGCTCGGCGGGTATATAGAGCTTGTCCTGTGACCATTTACAGTCGGCGGACCCTAGCCGACTTGATAGAGTTGGAGATGATTGACTTCGACGTGATCATGGGGATGGATTGGCTAGCTTCTTGCTACGCCAATGTAGACTGCAGAGAGAGAGTGCAGTTCCAGTTTCACGAGGCCGGTTGTTGAGTGGGAGCACGCAGTATCGCCAGGGTAGGTTTATTTCCTACCTCAAGGCTAGGAAGATGGTGCGAAGGGTATATCTACCATCTCGTTGGGTGTTTGATCTCAAGGCTGCGGTACCAGATTTTTCGTCAGTTCCAGTGGTCAGAGAGTTCCCAGACGTGTTTCCAGACGACCTCCCGGGTATCCCTCCTGAGAGGGAGATTGAGTTTTGTATTGACATATTGCCAGACACTCGGCCTATTCCATTCCGCCATACAGAATGGCACCTGCCGAGTTGAGAGAGTTGAAGGATCAGCTTAGAGATTTGCTGGAGAAGGGCTTCATCAGGCCTAGTGTTTCTCCCTGGGGAGCGCCGGTATTGTTCGTGAAGAAGAAGGACGGGACGCTGCGCATGTGTGTTGATTACAGGCAGCTGAACAAGGTGACCATTAAGAACAGATACCCCCGTCCCAGGATTGATGATTTGTTCGACCAGTTGCAGGGTGCGAGATGCTTCTCCAAGATTGATCTACGGTCGGGCTATCATCAGTAGTCGAGAGATGGATGTCCCTAGGATGCATTCAGACGTGCGGGCATTATGAGTTGTGGTCATGTCTTTTGGGTTGACCAATGCTCGTGGTATTCATGGATTTGATGAACCGAGTGTTCAAACCATTTTGACACGTTTGTGATAGTGTTCATTGATGATATCTTGGTTTATTCGCTCGAGCGAGGAGCACGCGGAGCATTTGAGGATCTTGTGATTCTCCAGACAGCGATTACGCCAAGTTTTCCAAATGTGAGTTTTGGTTGACTTGATGGCGTTTCTTGGGCATATTGCCGGTGATGGCATTCAGTGGATACGCCAAGATCGAGGCGATCGGGACTTGGCCTAGACCTACTCAAGCGAGAGGTTCGCGATTTACGGGCCTTGCAGATATTATCGGTTCGTGGAGAAGTTTGCTTCTATCTCGCACCATTGACTAGGTGACTCGAGCGGCCAAGTTTGATGGTGATGCTTGTGGCGGGGTTTTGATTCTTGAAAGAGACCGACGACCACCGTTCTTACTCTTCGGAGGGTCGGATGGTTATGTCGTGTATTGTGATCGTCGGGCATCGGGTTGGGATGTGTGTTGATGCAGCATGGCGGGGTTATAGCATATGCATCCCGACGGTTGAAGAAACACGAGGAACTACCCACCCATGATTTGGAGTTGGCGGTGTGATTCACGCTTTGAAGATCTGGAGGCACTATTTGTATGGGGTTCACGTGGATATTTTTACGGACCACAAGAGCCTCCGGTATATCTTCACGGAGGAGCTGAACTTACGGCGAGGCGGTGGTTAGAGTTGCTTAAGGATTACGATGTTGATATCTGTACCACGGGAAGGCCATGTTGTGGCGGATGCTCTTAGTCGTAGGTCGATGGGGAGCCTATCGGATGTGCGGCTAGAGAGGAGGACATGGTTCGTGATTTGCACCGATTAGCGAGCCTTGGTGTCCGTTTGATTGATTCCCGATAGCGGTGGGGTTAGAGTTCGTGAGGTTGCGAGTCTTCCATCGTCGAGGAGGTGAAGAGGCGATTCGAGGATCGGCTTTGATTCGATATCGTGATACAACTCTTCGTGAGGGCAAGGTCCTTTTGAGGTAGCACGATGGGGTGCTAAGGTTTGAAGCGGGTTGTGTGTTCCGGATGTTTGAGGACTTGGCGGAGTTCTTGGGGAAGCACACGCGGCGGCGTTACTCTATCCATCCGTGGTCGACCAAGATGTACCACGACCTTAGATCCGTGTATTGGTGGGATGGCTTGAAGAGGGCGTTGCGAGTTCGTAGCTCGATGCCCGTGTTGTCGGCAGTAAAGGTAGAGTACGAGGCCCGGTGGTTTTATTCTGACGATTGAGATCCCGACCTGGAAGTGGGAGGTAATCAACATGGACTTCATCACAGGATTACCTCGCACTCAGAGGAGATAAGATTCTATATGGGTTATCGTCGGCGGTGTGAAATCAGCCCACTTTCTTCCGTCGGGGCGACTTTTTGGTGAGATTATGCCGACTTTACATCAGAGGTCGCCGATCGCATGGAGTCCCTATTTCGATCATATCGATGCAGGAGCCCGGTTCACGGCTAACTGGAGGTCTTTCGAGAGAGGTTTAGGGGCGCGGTGAGCCCGATCTTGCATTCCATCCACGCAGCAGACGGGCGAGCGCACTATCCAGACTCTTGAGGATATGCTGCGAGCCTGTGTTATCGACTTCAGGGGTAGCTGGGAGGATCATTTGCCTCTAGTTGAGTTCGCGTACAATAATAGCTACCACTCCAGTATTCAAATTGTTATACCCCGTAGTTCCAGGGTATGTATGCGAGGACGTACGTACGAGAATACGACAGAAAGATTGGAAAGGAAGAAAGAGGTGATTTTTCCACGGAAAAGTTTCCGGTTTTTGTGAAGGAAAAAGGTTCGTTAATGGGAATTGGATTCCCAGATTTGGTATTCGGACTTCCTGGAATATTAGAGAATTATGGAATTTTATTTTCGGAAATGGTCACGTGGGGCCCACGGGAGAAATTCTGGTTTTGTAGCCCACTTTGTTTTGAGATTTTGGCCATTGTGGATATTTTGGAAGATGGTTTATTTTGGGCCAATAGGAGGGTGACACGTGTCACCCCGCCTAGGCTTGGCGAATGGCATTTGTGCACAACAGGTTAAGTCGTTTTTGTGAACGTTTTACATAACTTGCGAGAGGAAAATTCCGGCTATGTCTTTTCTTATTTTTGCGGATTTTTCCGAGAGACGGAACATTTTGGACCAACGAGAGGGCGGCACTTGGCACCCTCTCATTGGTGGGCAAGGTGGGCGGCACTTGGACGATTTGGGGGTGTCAAGTGGTAGATATTTTTGGTAGATATTTGTGAGGGTTTGGGAGTAGGGACTAGGGGGCACTTGGGCATATCTTGGCCCTACACTTGTGTAGCACTTGGCTAGATCTTGGCCATTGGTTGGCCTTGGCTTGTAGTATAAATACCCCTCCCTTTGATGAACTTCTTCATCCATAAATTTGCCTAAGTCTTGAAAGCTCTCATTCTCCCTCCCTTTGTGTTGAGTTCGGCCAGGGCCTCCCCATGTGGCAGAGCACCCCCTCTAGGGGTGCTAGCCGAGAGTGTACCCCCCCTAGCCTAGTTGCTTTCGTATAATACCCCCCTTTGTGGTGTAGAAATACTCTCAAAAGTATTGTTGTAATGCCCAAATTACCTTAGCCGTATACCTTGTAGTATTCTAAGGTTATACCTATCTGAAAGCTTGGAAATACTATTATACTTCCCGTCAGTCACAAAACCGAAACCCTAGGAAAATCTCCATAGTCCGTTGGAGTATTGTGTAGAAGTTGGTTAGAACTTCTAAGGGTGGTTTAGAGCGGGTTGGAGCGCTCGTAGTTGGAGCTAAACGATTGCCCAGGATCGACTTTATACTTGGATAATTATGGGCTTATCGAGGTAAATATCTTGTCCCTCTATTGTAATTGGAAATTACATGTTGTTAGAATATATAGTTGAAGTATACTATATATAGAACTGAACGTGGTTAGTTGGCAATGTCTTTTGACTTAAGCCTGAAGAACTGCACTGAACTGTATTACAGTAGACTTATGTTTCTCAGATAGTTTAAAGGAGAATTATATTCTTAAATGAATAAGACTATGAACTACGAAACCTTTCTAAAATGAGAAACTTGAACATTGGAAATTAGGCAAACTTGATCATTGGAAAAGAATGTTGCTACTTGATTTTACAAAGAGAAGTAATTGATTTACTTTAAAAGGATAGTCACTCTATTTATACTACGGGTATTGTGTGACATTGTGAAAGTAACGTATCTTTTAAAGAGTTAATGTATGAAGTACTTTGGGGATAAAACCCCGAACTTGTTGGCATATAGTAGAAAGTACCTTGTGTGTATAACTTGATTGTGTTGGTTGTGATAGCCTGGTAATACTTTCTTGTTGATTGATAAGTAAACATGCTAGGATGCTACGTGTGTTAGTATCTTGTGATGTTGTGTAAAGGGGTTTCCTTTGTTGTGCTTATGTTGCTTAACGATAAGCTGTTGTGTTAGTATTTTACATCACTCATCTCTTGAGATGATTAGGGTTGCCCTCCGACGCGGGGTAGACTCGGCGGTCGATGGACCTATGATTCGAGAATACCTGCAGTCCCGGGCCTATCTTGAGCTACGAGTTCGTGTTAGTATCGTCCTTTATGGGCACGCGGTCCATGTGGCCACGCGGTGCGAAGTCGGGGCGTTGCCGGGGAGTAGCTACCCTCGATGCGGGGAATACCTCATGCGGGCCGATGAGATTGGCCTATGCGGAGCTGCGGGAGTTCCAGGGTTAGACGCGTACATTGATACTGTGGGCAAGTGGCCAGCTTTGATCATGTGACGGTCTAGACAGATCTTATGATACAGTTCATGACCTTGTTGGTACTGTGGGTTTTTAGTAGTCGGCTATGCCTTCGTACTTACCCCGTGCGATTTTATTATGACACAGGTGGGACCTGGTGTTCATGTGTGTTCCTTGGTGCTTTTATATCATAGACTGCCGGCAGTGAGGAAGGTATTCCACGGGCATGATTGATGTTGTGGGCCTGAGACCCATTGTTATACTTGAGTGATGACTTGAGGGCGTGAGTCCCTGACTTGACATGACTGCTTTGTTGTAAACTGTAGTTTGGTTATCATACATGTCTCCTGCTTTATATGACTGCTATGATTTCATTTACAGTATGTATTTTCAGTTTCGCATACTCTGCACTTTGTTATCTTGACCTCCTTGAAGTGCGTTCATCTGCGCGAGTAAAGGTACACGATCGTTGATCCTCGCTCTTGGTCACGATTCGCCATGGGAAGCTCCGTTTCTCGGAGGCTTATCTTGGTATAGTCCCTGTTGTTGTAGGTCTTTACGTTGAGGGTATGGCGGGCCACATCCGCCATTGTTGTCGTATCATTTCTTAAGTGCAGTAATCTTGTTGTGGGCGGGGTTGGTAAAAAGATTAAACTGTTGATTGTAAAAGTTGTTATTTATATATCCGAAAGGCAAGTTTTCCTCGATTCTTTGTTTGTACTTCACTTGTTTCATGTATATGTTTTATGTTCGTGATTACTGATGTTGTGTCACTAGGGTGCGGGGTAAGGCACGATCACGGGCCGATTGGTCGTGACAAAAGTGGTATCGAGCGCTTAATCCTCGGAAAGTGTCTACGAAGTATCGATCCGCAGTCTTGATTATCGGTGTGTTGTGCACCACACCAATAATCGAGGCTATAGGATATTTAGGATTGGTTTCTATTATTCTCACTCGAGATCGTGCCTTAGAGCCGTGTTGTAAGTTGGACCCTCCGACGAAATTATTTCCCTTATCGTTATGCCTCGCGTAGGCAACCCGGACCCGGGGAGGCAAGCGGCGGTGAGGCGCGAGTAGAGTTCAGAAGGTGGCGAGGGCACAGGCCCAATCATTACCTAGGGTAGTGCTTCATTCGGGGATTTCTGCGACGTCACTAGCCCCAGCAGAGTTTAGCACGGCGACGGCAATTCCTACTGCGTCCATGATATTTGAACCTTCAGTTCCACGGCCGAAGCGATGAATATAGATTGCAAAGAGGCGACCTGCATTACTAGCTATGGATTTGGCTACGAGAGATTATACCGATGTACCACGAGTCTTGATGACTACCTAAGAGAGGTTGTGCAAGAGTAATTCTTGATTGGGCTTGAGCATGGCACGTATGCGGGCTTATGCAATGGCAGAAAACGTAGAGATCGACGGGTTAACCAAGGGCGAGAAGAGGGCGGGCGGCCAAGGTCGCCGGTAACTTTCAAGGTGAGTATACCTTAAGTGCTATGTTCTGATAGCAGTGTGTTAGTTGTGATTAGAAATCATGGTGGGTTAACCGAGTAAGATTTTGGGGGATAGAGAAGGTGTGAGCCTTAGAGTGTTATACGTAGAGACCTTAGAGGTAAAGCCATCTCGAGTAAAAGACGTATATTATGTTTGACCTTATAGGAGTGCATAGTGCACGTGAGCTATGTTCGTGGGATAAGTCCCCGAGTAGTGTGGAAGGAAGAGGGTAGTTGAGCTAAGAAGACCGCTAGGTTTTCGTAACGTGTTTTGTGAGATTGTTCCTTCGGGAGATGGTATTTCGCGCTTGGGTCGGGTTGAGGCCACGTTGCGGGTCAACCGCGGCATGTTTGGTGGTGGGTCTGGTTGTGGTGGTCCCGCCTTGTGGTAGGTCACGAGGGTGTTAGGCTCGAGTTTAGTTAACTAGCGCACGAGTTCGTGGACGCGTTCGACCGATGGTCGGTCGATGAGGCGACCATCGTGTTCTTGGTCGGGACCGCTCACTCGGCGATGTTGATTTATCGAAAGGTTGTAAGGCTGCACGGGTGCCTACCTTCACCTTATGGCGCATGATGGAGCCAGTTCTGCTTTTGTTTGGAAGTTTTACCAGCAGGTTAAGGACTCGGTGAGTCTCGAGACCGCATTCGCCCTCGGGCGATATGTGGTCGAGGGTAGTTGTGAAGATTGTTGTCTCCTGTGGAGGAGGCGTTTAAGCTACCATTTCGGTGTTGAGGTCGCCTTATGAAGCCTTGTAGGGCGGAAGTGTAAGTTCTTGGCCGATTGGTTCGATGTTGGCAAGGTTCGCAGATTGGTTCAGTTTGTTCCAGGTGTGGATAGGGAAAAGCTCATCTAGAAGAAGTTCGGCGGCTCGGAGAATCGTGCGGATAATCGGCGACGCTTAGAGTTCAGTTGACGGTCGGTCTTCTTGAAAGTACCACCGGACCGGTGTGACGAGTTTTGAAAGCGAAGGAACTTAGCGAGTTACTTTGGGCCTTTAAGAGTTCATGTGAAGAATAGGCGGGTTGCCTATATGTTAGCTTTTGCCGTCCGACTTAGGAGGCGGGGCGTCGATCTTTCCGTATTGTTATGTTCGGGAAAGTATCGAAGATCCATCCAGAATGTTCCCAGTGAATGATGCCCACGTAAAGAGATAGTAACCCCGAGTTTCGGAAACTAAAGCAGTATCAGAAATGTGGTAAGGGTTAGTGTCACGGCGGCCGGTGATCGCGTGCGGCCGGTACCATTTGTTGGGTCGTCGGAGCAAGGCTCGCGACATAGTGACAAAGGTGGTATTATTTGTGGTGAAGTTAGAGGTGTTTCCTCGTAGACTTGGATATAAGTATGTTGCGCAGGTATTTTCTGTGGCCAGGTATGGCAGGATTGTTTCGTACGTATAGTAGTGAAGACTATCTTGGCGCACGTGTGTGTTGAGACTTAGAAGGAACATTCGGGCGAATGTTTCTAAGGGAAGAATGTTATACCCGTAGTTCCGTGGTATGTATGCGAGGACGTACGTACGAGAATACGACAGAAAGATTGGAAAGGAAGAAAGAGGTGATTTTTCCACGGAAAAGTTTCCGGTTTTGTGAAGGAAAAAGGTTCGTTAATGGGAATTGGATTCCCAGTTTGGTATTCGGACTTCTGGAATATTAGAGAATTATGGAATTTTATTTTGGAAATGGTCACGTGGGGCCCACGGGAGAAATTCTGATTTTGTGAGCCACTTTGTTTTGAGATTTTGGCCATTGTGGATATTTTGGAAGATGTTTTATTTTGGGCCAATAGGAGGGTGACACGTGTCACCCCGCCTAGTGGCTCGCCGAATGGCATTTGTGCACAACACCCTGGTTAGAGTCGTTTTTGACTAAACGTTTTACATAACTGCGAGAGGAAAATTCGGCTATGTCTTTTCTTATTTTTGCGGATTTTTCCGAGAGACGGAACATTTTGGACCAACGAGAGGCGGCACTGGCACCTCTCATCAGGTGGGCAAGGTGGCGGCACTTGGACGATTTGGGGTGTCAGTGGTAGATATTTTTGGTAGATATTTGTGAGGGTTTTAAGGAGTAGGGACTAGGGGCACTTGGGCATATCTTGGCCCTACACTTGTGTAGCACTTGGCTAGATCTTGGACATTGGGTGGCCTTGGCTTCTAGTATAACTACCCCTCCCTTTGCTGAACTTCTTCCTCCCTACAATTGCCTCTTTCTTGCAAGCTCTCCTTCTCCCTCCCTTGTGTTGAGTTCGGCCAGGGCCTCCTCTGTGGCCGAGAGCACCCCACCTCTGGGGTGCTAGCCGAGAGTGTACCCCTAGCCTAGTTGCTTTCGTATAATACCCCCCTTTGTGGTGTAGAAATACTCTCAAAAGTATTGTTGTAATGCCCAAATTACCTTAGCCGTATACCTTGTAGTATTCTAAGGTTATACCTATACGAAAAGCCCGGAAATACTATTATACTTCCCGTCAGTCACAAAACCGGAACCCTAGGAAAATCTCCATAGTCCGTTGGAGTATTGTGTAGAAGTTTGTTAGAACTTCTAAGGGTGGTTTAGAGCGGGTTGGAGCGCTCGGAGTTGGAGCTAAACGATTGCCCAGGATCGACTTTATACTTGGATAATTATGGGCTTATCGAGGTAAATATCTTGTCCCTCTATTGTAATTGGAAATTACATGTTGTTAGAATATATAGTTGAAGTATACTATATATAGAACTGAATGTGGTTAGTTGGCAATGTCTTTTGACTTAAGCCTGAAGAACTGCACTGAACTGTATTATAGTAGACTTATGTTTCTCAGATAGTTTAAAGGAGAATTATATTCTTAAATGAATAAGACTATGAACTACGAAACCTTTCTAAAATGAGAAACTTGAACATTGGAAATTAGGCAAACTTGATCATTGGAAAAGAATGTTGCTACTTGATTTTACAAAGAGAAGTAATTGATTTACTTTAAAAGGATAGTCACTCTATTTATACTACGGGTATTGTGTGACATTGTGAAAGTAACGTATCTTTTAAAGAGTTAATGTATGAAGTACTTTGGGGATAAAACCCCGAACTTGTTGGCATATAGTAGAAAGTACCTTGTGTGTATAACTTGATTGTGTTGGTTGTGATAGCACAGTAATACTTTCTTGTTGATTGATAAGTAAACATGCTAGGATGCTACGTGTGTTAGTATCTTGTGATGTTGTGTAAAGGGGTTTCCTTTGTTGTGCTTATGTTGCTTAACGATAATTTGTTGTGTTAGTATTTTACATCACTCATCTCTTGAGATGATTCCGGGTTAAGCTGCCTCCGTCTGGGGTAAACTCAGTGGTCGATGGACCTATGATTCGAGAATACCTCACGCAGTCCCGGGCCTATGCGGACTCTGAGAGTTCGTGTTAGTATCGTCCTTTATGGGCATGCGGTCCATGTGGCCATCGCGAAGTCGGGGCGATCTTGGGAGTAGCTACCCTCGATGCGGGAATACCTCATGCGGGCGATGAGATTGGCCTACGCGGAGTCGCGGGAGTTCGAGGTTAGACGCGTACGGTAATCGTGGGCAAGTGACCGGCTTTGATCATGTGACGGTCTAGACAGATCTTATGATACGATTCATGACCTTGTTAGTGCGTGGGTTTTTAGTAGTCGGCTATGCCTTCGCACTTACCGTCTGATTTTATTATGACACAGGTGGGACACGGTGTTCATGTGTGTTCCTTGGTGCTTTTATATCATGATCGCGGCGGTGAGGAAGGTATTCCACGGCGCATGATTGATGTTGTGGGCACGAGACCCATTGTTATACTTGAGTGATGACTTGAGGCGTGAGTCACGACTTGACATGATCGCTTTGTTGTAAATCGTAGTTTGGTTATCATACATGTCTCTGCTTTATATGATCGCTATGATTTCATTTCTGATATGTATTTTCGTTTCACATACTAAATTTTTGTTATCGACCTCGCCCGGGGCTGCGTTCATGCCGCAGTAAAGGTACACGATCGTTGATCCTCGCTCTTAGGTCACGATTCACTTGTGGGAAGCTCCGTTTCTCGGAGGCTTATCTTGGTATAGTCCCCTGTTGTTGTAGGTGCTACGTTCAGGGTATGGCGGGCCCCGTCCCGCCATTGTTGTCGTATCATTTCTTAAGTGCATGTAATCGTTGTAGGCGTGGTTGGTAAAAAGATTAAAGCTCATTGTAAAAGTTGTTATTTATATATGCCGAAGGCAAGTTTTCCCTCAGTTCTTGTTTTGTACTTCACTTGTTTCATGTATATGTTTTATGTTCCGCTGATTACTCTGATGTTGTGTCACTAGGGTGCCCGGGGTAAGGCACCAGTCACGGGCCCAGTTTCGGGTCGTGACACAAATGGCGCCTTATGAGGCCTTGTATGGGAGGAAGTGCAGATCGCCTATAGGTTGGTTCGATGTGGGCGAGGTGCAGCTAGTGGGACGGTTGGTGCGTGAGGCGATGGATAAGGTGAAGCTTATCAGAGCGGCTTTGACTCGAGTCGGCGAAGTCGTATGCAGATCATCGTCGTCGGCATCTGGAGTTCGCAGTTGATGATTGGGTTTTCCTGAAGGTGTCACCCATGAAGGGTGTGATGAGATTCGGGAAGAAGGAAACTTCGGCCCAGTACATTGGGCGTTTGATTGTCGCGAGGTAGGCAAGGTTGCCTATGAGTTGGATCTGCCGTCCGATCTGGAGGCAGTGCATCCGGTTTTTCACGTATCTATGCTGAGGAGATGTATCGGGGATCCATCTAGGGTGCACCCGATTGACGATGTCCAGGTGACCGAGGGGTTATCGTATGAGGAGGTTCCCATAGCGATAATCGATCGTCAGGTTAGGCGTCTGCGGACGAAGGACGTGGCTTCCGTCAAAGTCTTGTGGCGGAACGAGCTCAGGGAGGAGATGACGTGGGAAGCTGAGGAGGACATGAGGCAGAAGTATCCTCACCTATTCCCCACACCTCCAGGTAATTCACTTTCCTACTTGTAAATTTTCATTATCGTTTATGCCTAAGTGTTGTTTTGTGGCCGTGTGTGGCATTTGCAACTGTTTAAGTTATGAAGGACCTTATCGTTAACTGTCTTGGGAAGGAACATTCGGGACGAATGTTTCTAAGGAGGGGAGAATGTTATACCCCGTATTTCCAGAGTATGTACGTAAGGGAATACGTACAAAAGTCTAGCCTTAAAGTTTAGGCACAAAACGTTTTTCTTGGGCACAACTCACAAAACGAATAGTTTTCCGACGAAACGTTTCCACAGCTTTCGTAGGGCAAATTCCGGCTATGCCATTTCTAATTTTTGCGGATTTTTCCGAGAGACGAAACATTTTGGACCAACGGGAGGGCGACACTTGGCACCCTCCAATTGGTGGACTTGAAATCGTACATTGCACGAATTGTACAATGAAGTGCACGTTTTTTGTGCCTTTGCACAAGTCAAGGATTAGGTAGAATATTTTGTGTGCAAGTTGGCCAAGGACACTTGCCCTAATCTTGACCTTACACTTGCCTAGCACTTGGCTAAATCTTGGCCCTTGGTTGGCCATGTCTTGACCTATAAATACCCCCTTAAGATGAAGAGTTCTTCATCCACAAATTCCTTTCCAAGTCTTGAAAATCCTCTCCTTTCCCTTGTAGCCTTTTTCCTCCAACACCCCCCCCCCCCCCTTTTTAGTGAGCTTGGCCGAGTCAACCCCTCCCCTAGCCTAGCCAAATCTACCCCCTCCCTTGGTAGAAAAGGCTGTCTTCTAGTATTGTTATAATGCCCAAAATACCTAGCCCAAATCCCTTAGTCCTTAGTAGAAGTTGTGAAGAACTTCTAAGGTTTCTTAGACTCTGGAGCGTACAACTTAGGAGCTAAACCTTGCTCAGGCGCGACTTTATCTAGGATATTATTGGGCTTACCGAGGTAACTAATCCTAACCCTCTTTTGAATTAGAGAATACATACTGTAGTAGTATAAGAATAAGTATAAATACTTAGAAGAATATCACGAATAGAATTGGCGTTATCACGGTAGAAGGGTTTAAAGAAGATTAATCAAATTGTACTTACATAGGGTGCTTTCTGATGAGACTTGAGTAGCTCAGGGTAGGGAAGTGCTGCCCAATTTTCCGTAGGATATAGAACCCTCTGCTTAGAATCACATTTACAAAGTAGTCTGAACGTTGATAGACGTGTCTGACTATTATAGGCTGATTCTCTGCGCGCGACATATTCAACTTGACAGGTGGTTTTCGCTGAGAAGGTATGTGATTCTTCCTTAAGCATGATATTTTAAAGTATATATGTAGTACGGTAGACGTACATGTGTTAACTGAATAATACTTACGGCAATGCCTCACGGCTTAAGCCTGAATAATACTTACGGCAATGCCTCGGCTTAAGCACGAATAATAAAGATCAAAGCATTTCAAAAGAGTAATCGAATCATTTTTATGTAAGAGAACTAATTGGTTTTTAAAACAAAAGCTTAAGAGTTATACTAGCTTTATGGGAAGTTAGGTATAACCACTTAAGCATGATAAAAGAAACAGTTTGCCTATGTATTTATAACAGACTTATATTGACTTGTGAAAAGAATAATAAGATGGTTTGATAAAGTAGACATGATATGATGCTATGTGTGTTAGTGTCTTGTAACGTTTGTATAAGAGAGTATTCTTGTTGTGCTTATGTTGTTTAACGATAAGCTGTTATGTTAGTATAATATCACTCACCTCTTGACATATTACCGGGGTTGTCGCCTCCGTCGGGGGTAGACTCGGTGATGCAGGACCATGATTCGAGAATACCTCATGCGGGTCCAAGGGACCTATGCGGAGCTACGGGAGTTCCAGGTTAGTGATGCGGGGTTATACCTCATGCGGTCTATGTGGCCATGCGGACTACGAGTCGGGGCGATGCAGGAGTAGCTACCCTCGATGCGGGTTATGTACCACATGCGGGCCTATGTGAGTGGCCTATGCGGACTACGGAGTCCGTGATTAGGCTTGCATGGTGATACTACGGCAATTGGCCCGCCGATCATTCGCGGCCTAGAAAAGACACATTCTGATTTACTGTTGTTGCTCTTGTTTATGATGTGCACTATGTGGTCCTGGTTGTTTCATACATACTTGCAAAACTGATTTTAACATAATATGTTTTCATTTAAGTATTTTACAGTTTCATATACTTAGTACCTGTTGTACTGACCTCCTTCGGGGGGCTGCGTTCATGCCGCAGATAAGGGCAAGCAGGTGCTAGATCCACATCCTTAGGATCTCTACGTTGGTGTCGGGAGCTCCATCTTTTCCGGAGGCTCTACTTTTGGGTATGATCTCCCTGTTGTAGATAGTTTTGTACAGTCAGGGTATGGCGGGGCCCTGTCCCGCCATAGTTGTATATTTCCTTAGAGGTCTGTAGTCATGTTGTACAGTATCAGATGTAACTACTAAACCATGTTTATATATATATGCCGAAAGGCGATGTTTTCTCACATAAATTGTGTCTTATTTTATAAACTGTTTCATGTCTTGTTTTATATTTCCGCTGATTACTCTGATGTATGACTACTTGGGTGCCCCGGTAAGGCACCAGTCACGGGCCCCGGAATGGGTCGTGACACTCACCTGTGTCCCTAATACCTTCTGGAAAACCTCCAGAAGTTAGCCATAAACTGAGCTCATCTGTCTGACATCATAAATGTAGGAACACCGTGAAGTCTCACAATCTCCTTGCTATATAATCTAGCATAAATGTTACACCCCGTAAGTCCAGAACATGTTTAAGAGAATGTACGTAAGGAACTCAAGACTAGAAATTGGTACGAAAGGAAGAATTGTTTTTCCGACGGAAAATCTTCCGAACGTCGGAAAGGAAAAATGTTCGTTGGTGAGAATTAGATTCTCAAAATGCATTATTTGAAGAGTATGGAACTTATTATCATTATGGAAATTTATTTTTACGGATTTGGTCATGTGGGGCCCACGAGGGTTATAGAATTTTATGGATGAATGGGAAGGCGACACGTGGCACCCCCACATGGCTTGGTCGAATTAATGCAAGGGCAAAATGGTCATTTGACCATTGAAGATGAACAAGTCTTGCTAGCTTGAGATTGTTGACTTGTCAACTTGTCCACTTGGCTAATTAATTAATGTTCTCCATCCAAACCACACATGTGTTGTTATCTAAGCCCTCCATTGTGTTTTATATACCACACTAGTAGCAAGACAAGGTCTTCCACACTTAGAAAAAATTAGAGAACATTTGTTCTTCACTTGAGGATCTCGGCTTTAGTGCACTTTCCACAAGAAAATTTTGTAGTTTTGATCCATTATTCACAAGACTTTAACCAAAGGTACCTAAGGGTATTGTAAGGATATCTCAATAGAAATATTTCGGAAAAAACGACGTTTTTACGTTAGTCGTAAGGCGAAAACCTAAGTTGTTCTTCAACTTTGAAGATGGAACTTGAAGAGGAGTTCTTCATGAGCTTCTAAGGAGTGCTTGGAGCGGATTGAAACATAATAAAAGGAGCTAAGAATTTCTAAGGAGCGACTTTGAATCTTTGAAATTTTAAGGGCTTGTAAAGGTATAAATCTTGTCGTTTTAGCAATTAAAGATTACTTATCATTGTAGTTATGGATATTAGCAAGCATGAGGTATTTAGTATGATGTTTGATAAGTGTATTGGCTATTGGAACCCTAATCCGAAAACTAGCATGTTTAACCCTTAAGATTGCAATTCAAGTTGATTATTGGTTTAAGTCGTCACATGTTATATAAAGAAGGAATTATAGTTGTTGAAGTTGTTTATGACTATATAACATGTTAGACCTAAGAATTTGGATTAAAATAATTGGAAAAGGACTTTGTGTTATTATATATGTTTAGCCGAGAATGGCTTTAAATATGGAACTAGTTTCGTATCAATTGTGGGGCGGAATTTTACACATCCTGTTAGGCGTGTAATCCCCTATTGTTAACTACATTGTTGAGCCTTAAATGTGGCGTGTTTGGTTATTGAATTCGGCCTTGAAAAAGGTGGCAAAGTATGTAGAAACAAAGGAAGTGTTGTCCGATTTTCCGTAGAATTTAGTGACTTTGCACTTAGAATATTCTACGTTCGAAGCTAGAGGTTAATGGACGTATTATGGCCATTATAGGTTGAAGTACTAAGTATAGCGTATTCTACTTGAAGGATGGAATAACTATAAAGGTTGAAGTACTTTGGAGCATTTTGCTACTTGTCGATAATCGTCGCGAGGTATGTGAACCTCTTCCTTCTTTTGGAATGATTCTATGTATGGAATATACATGTGGTAGTATTTCATGATTCCTTCTACTATTAGAAATTAAGAGGTATGTATGTTGATTTACTCTATGTAAAAGCTACGTCTAAGAAATCCTAAGTTCTTACCAAGTCTTATGGGGGATGCTGGTAAGAGTCGTTAGGAAGTATTTAGAGTCGAGTTGACTTGGCTAAGTTACTGCACGAATGAGAATAAGTATCGAACAAGCCATTGCAGCGTTAATAAAAGAAAATGTATCGACAATCAATTAAATTAAAATGAGTAGAATTCTCCATCTGCATAGAAGCTAAGATAAGAAAAAATTATATTACATTTTCTAGATCATGGCTGCTTTAATAAGATCGTTATAAACAATTATAACCTATTCACAACTCAAAAAGCATATGTTACTTAAATTAAAAGAGTTTATGTTATGAAGTTTTAAGACTATGAACTTGATTTCTAAGAAGGTTACAAGACTTTATTTTTCAAGTTATGAGACTTGATTCTTAAAGGAAGAAAGGACTTGATTTAAAAAGTATGGTTTCTATGATTTATTTCAAAAGTTAAGAGGCTTGAGATTTCAAAAGAAGAAGTTTATTGATTTAAAAAGAGAAGGAGTTTTAAGATTCTTTTAAGTATGTATGTACGTAATACTTTTGGGTTTAATTTTCCCTAAGGTAATAAGGAATAAAAAGTGCCCTAAGTTTTCTAATTTTAAAAGGTTGTTATAATAGCTTTATGGGAAGTTGTTATAACGACTTAAGAAGAAGTGAGAAGAGGGTTTAAAATGTTATGCAAAATGACATTATCGCGTCCCAGGAATGGGCCGGGCAGTATACCTTTATGGGCAGACTATATGACATTATCGCGTCCCACGAATGGGCCGGGCAGTATACCTTTATGGTTAGACTATATGACATTATCACGTCCCAGGAATGGGCCGGGCAGTATACCTTTATGGGCAGACTATATGGCATTATCGCGTCCCAGGAATGGGCCGGGCAGTATACCTTTATGGGCAGACTATATGACATTATCGCGTCCCAGGAATGGGCCGGGCAGTATACCTTTATGGGCAGACTATATGACATTATCGCGTCCCAGGAATGGGTCGGGCAATACACCTTTATGGGCAGACTTATGTGACTTTATCGCGTCCCATATTGGGTCGGGCAGTATAGGCGTCCCTCCATAAAGGGTCGGATTTATGTTATGCAAGGTAAGTAAGTTATATGGTAATGAACTTGACAATTTTTCCTAAGCATGTACGTAAGAATGTGACTATAACTTTTATGTAAAAATGGGAAAAGATAATAAGGTACGATTAAGTTCACGAGATAGTAATGACACGGTAGGATCTAGTATTTAGTTTTATATACTTGCCCCTGTCATTCTTTTGTACAATTATGATTTGTTTATCAGACTTATTTCTGTTCCATATTCTGCACTTTTGTTATCGACTTCTTCGGGTGCGTTCATGCCCGCAGGTATTAGGTACACAGGTTGGTGATCCTTGCTCTTAGGATCTCGGTTAAGTTTTGGGAAAAAGCTCCATTTACTCCGGAGGCTTATCTTTTGGTACGGTTTCCCCTGATGTCGTAGATTCATGTATATTCAGGGGTATGGCGGGGCCCTGTCCCGCCACAGTTGTTATGTTAAAACTCTTAGAGGTCTTTAGTCACATATTGTGGGTCAGTTTGTAAAGGAAGGGAGGCAACTGCTTCGGTTATGTATATATATGTCCAGGGAGGTAGCCTTATCGGCTAACCTGTTGATTTTATTTCTGTTGATTTATTTTATAAGTTTCATGTATGTCCCGCTGATTATCTCTGATGTATACTTGTACGGGTGCCCAGGTAGGGCACCAGTCGCGGCCCGGGGTCGGGTCGTGACAATAAACCTCAGCCGAGTAAGTGGTCCTGACCGGAAGAAAATGGGATGATGTCGTCAGCCTGTTTACCATAACCCATAAGGAGTCGTACTTCCTCTGAGTACGATGCAACCCTGTAACAAGATCCATATTAATCACCTCCCATTTCTAAGTCGGGATCTCAATCGCCTGTAATAGCCCACTGGGCTTCTGGTGCTCAACCTTGACCTGCTACTAATTTGGACACTAAGCAACAAACTCTGCTACGTCCCTCTTCAGGCCATCTTTCCAATACATACATCTGAGGTCATGATACATCTTAGTCGACCCCGAACAAAATAAAGCAAGAAGTACTGCGTGCCTCCCCTAAACCTGCTGACAAGTCCTGCAACATTGGGCACGCACAATCTTTCCTCATATCACAACACCCTATTCGGTGCTACCCATACAGGTCCTCCTCCTCTTGGAGAGCCGTATCTCAAATTCACCCTAGAACTGGATCCTTATACTGTCGCCTCTTCACCTCCTCAACGAGGGAAAACTGTTACACCCCGTAATTCCAGGACATGTTTATAAGAACGTACGTAAGAACTCAATTGTTAAGATTTGAGACTAGTAAAAATTTATCGGAATTATGGAAATGTCGGAAAACGAAATATTGTGAAGAATGGGAGGGCGACACATGTCACCCCCCCTTAGTTTGTCTTGGACGATTTTGGACATGGATAAAATGGTCATTTTACCAATGTTAGGATGGTCAAGTCTTGCAAAGACTTAAGCTTGATATTGTTGACTTAGTCAAGAGCCACTTGGCTTGATCTTTAATAGAATGCATCCAAGCCACCCATATGTGCAAATCTTGACCCTCCATTATGTTATTTAAACACACTAGTAGCAAGACAAGGCTTTAAACTTAGCAAAAATTTTCAAGAAAGTTTGTTCCTCACTATGGAAGCTCTCGACAATTACTAGGGTTTCAAGGAGAAATTTTCAATTGTTGTCCAATAATCTCCACACTTTAAACCAAGGTTCCTAAGGGTATTGTAAGTGTATCTCAATATAAAGATCCCGGAAAAATATCATTTTCGTATTAGTCGCAAGGTGAAAACCTAGTCACTTTCCTAGGTTTGGATTGGGAATTGAAGGAAAGTTGTTTGTGATCTTCTAAGGGCTTCAAGTGGCGGATTGGAGTGTCAAGGGGAGGCTCTAAGTTTCTAGGGAGCGACTTCGGATCTTGAAGTTGGATTAAGGCTCGTCAAGGTAACAATCTTGTTCTCTTAAGTGTTATAAGATTACATATTGTTGTAGCCTTACATTTTTACTAGCATGAAGTATATGTATAAAATATTGATAAGTTCTATGGATAGTGGAAGCCTAAAATCCGAATTGACATGGCTAGCTATTTGAAATTGAAATACAATTTGGTCGATAATTAGAATCGTCGCATGTTACCTACTTGAAGATGGTAGTAGTTATATATCGATTGCGACTTGATAACATATTATACTAAACAAACTTGGATTGAAAAGGAATTGGAAAAGACTATGTATTGTTGTCCCTCAAATTGCCGAATGTGACTTTGTCTTTTGGACTAGTTTGATATCAATTGTGGGGGAAAATTTTATACGTCTTGTAGGTGTGTAATCCCCTAGTGTTAACTATATTGTTGAGCCTTAAATGTGGCGTGTTTGGTTATTGAATTCGGGCCTTGAAAAAGGTGGAAACGTATGTAGAAACAAAGGAAGTGATGTCCGATTTTCCGTAGAATTTAGTGACTTTTACACTTAGAATATTCTACGTTGAAGCTAGAAGTTAATAGACGTATTATGGTCATTATAGGTTGACATACTACGTACGTCATATTGGACTTAGCAAGTGGATTGAACCGAAGAGGTATGTGGAACTTTCTTATCTCTTGAGCATGAATAGTTGTAAACGTATAGTACGGTATACGTACGCGATTTGAATGGATTTAGTTCATTTGATATCCTTGACTTGTTTTTCCAAGTTGGTTGAGTTAGAGAATTAACTCACTCGTTTTTAAAGGATAGGAATGCCTTGGTTTCAAAAGCATAAGGTGTGTCTAATAAGGTTGACAAAGATTTCTTGACTTGAAAAGGTATAGAATACTTGATTTGGAAAGTATAGATTCCTTGAGCTATTCTAAAGTTAAGAAACTTGATTACTAAAGTTAAGAGACTTAAAGTATTTTGAAAGTATATGATACTTGTTTTGTTTGGAAAGTTTAAGTCTCTTGGTTATAAAGAAGAATGTAAGTATCTAAAGTATAATGGTTATAATAGCTTTATGGAAAGTTAAAAGAGTGGTTTACTCTAAGTAATGTAAATAATGATAAATGACTTGAAATAATGAAAGGCAAATTGATTTAAAGGCATCAATTGCTTAAGGTTTTAAAAGAAAGAAGTCACTTGATTTAGAGGCCTATAAATGTATTTTCTAAAAGGTATTGTGACTTGTCTTAAAAAGTAGATATGAATTGATACTACGGTTATTAGTATCTTGGAAATTTATATGAAAACAGTCATTTTAAAAGAATAGAAGTACGTAGTACTTTGGGTTAGATTCCCGGATTTTTATAATGACATGTTAGTGCCTTAAGTAAACTAAAATGAGAATGTGTATGAATAAGGCTAATAAGAAGTTAGGGGGATTTCTTAACTTGCTTATGTCATATATGATAAGCCGATGGTGCTTATGTTATGTATGGTAAGCCGGTAGTGCTTATGTTATGTATGATAGCCGGTTGTGCTAGGTTATGTTATTCTTACGGGGTCATTCCCCGGGTTTGTGGCATTTGCATATTCCTTGGATTTGCTACCCATGATGCGAGGAATACCTCATGCGAGTCTGTAGGGCTTATGCGGGTGAAATAGTCCTATGCGGGGCAGACCATTCCTATGCGAGGAAATTACCTCATGCGGGTCCACACGACCTATGCGGGCGGATACAATCTATGCGAGGAAGTTACCTCATGCGGGTCCATACGGCCTTTGCGGGTGAAATAGTCTCAGGAGTAGGATTGCTCAATGATACTACGGGCGGGTGACCCTACTTTGATCATGAGCCTCCTATTTTTATGCAGTAAAGTATACTCTTGTTTACTCTCATTGTTAGTAAGGCACACTGTACTGTTAATTGAGTTATCATACATGTCTCCAACTTTATTTTAGACTTATGATTCATTACAGTACTTTCAGTTTCACATATCTGGTACATGTTTGTCACGACCCGAACCCGGGCCCGTGACTGGTGCCTTACCCCGGGCACCCAAGTAGACATACATCAGAGTAATCAGCGGAATATAAGACAAGACATGAAATAACATGAAGTGTGAAACAATTATCTGAGAAAAGTTGCCTTTCGGCATATATATATAAAAACTTAAATCCGAACAGTTACATCCCTTTTACAAACTCTGCCCACAACAAAGATTACATGCACTTCTAAGAATGATATAACAACAATGGCGGGACAGGGCCCCGCCATACCCCTGAATGTAAGTACCTACAACGACAGGGGACTATACCCAAGATAAGCCTCCGGAGAAACGGAGCTTCCCAAAAGTTGAACTGTGACCCTATGAGCGAGGATCAACAACTGATGTACCTCTACCTGCGCATGATGAACGCAACCCCCGGGCGAGGTCGATAACAGTACCAAGTATGTGAAATCAAAATACTGTAAATTAAATCATAGTAGTGCAGATAAGGCGGAGACATATATGATAACCAAACTACGATCACAATAAATAAGGCCATGTCAAGTCGTGACTCACGCCTCAAAGTCATCACTCAAATATAACTATGGGTCTCACGCCCACAACATCAATCATGCCCGTGGAATACCTTCCTCACTGCCGGCAGTCTATGATATAAAAGCACCAAGGAATACACATGAACACCAGGTCCCACCTGTGTCATAATAAAACCGTACGGGGTAAGCACGAAGGCATAACCGACTACTAACACCTACGCACCAACAAGGTCATAAAGCGTATCACGAGGTCTGTCTAGATCGCCACATGATCGGCCGCCACTCGCCGCATATCAAATGTGCGCGTCTAGTCCCGAACTTCCCGCACCCGCATAGGCCACACATAGGCCCGCATGAGGTATTCCCGCATCGAGGGTAGCTACTCCGGCATCGCCCCGACTCGCGACCGCATGGCCACATAGACCGCATGACCACAAAGGCCGCACACTAACACGGAACTCTCGTAGCTCGCAGGTCCCTGGACCCGCATGAGGTATTCTCGAATCATGGTCCTGCATCACCGAGGTATACCGCGTCGGAGGCGGCTTAACCCCTGTATCATGTCAAGAGGTGAGTGATATAATACTAATATAACAGCTTATCGTTAAACAACATAAGCACAACAAGGGAAACCCCTTTACACAAACATCACAAGATACTAACACACGTAGCATCCTAACATGTTTACTTATCAAATCAACAAGGAAGTATTACAAGGCTATCACAAACCAACACAATCAAGTTATTCATACAAGGTACCTTCTACTTTATGTTAACAAGTTCGGGTTTTTATCCCAAAGTACTTCATACATTAACTCTTTAAAAGATCCGTTTCTTTCACAAAAGTCACACAATACCCATAGTATAAAAATAGAGTGACTATCTTTTTAAGTAAACCAAAACACTTTCCTTTGTAAAATCAAGTAACAACATTATTTTCCAAACGTTCAAGTTTGCCTAATTTCAAATGCTCAAGTTTCTCATTTTCGAAAGGTTTCGTAGTTCATAGTCTTAATCACTTAATAATATAATTCCCCTTTAAAATAATTTGAGAAACATATGCCTTATGCGTGACTAGGTTATTCTTGTTTATAACAATCTTATTAAAGCAGCCATGATCTAGGAAATGTAATATCATTTTGTCTCATCTTAGCTTCTATACAGATGGAGGTTTCTACTGGTTTTCATAATACTTTATTAGTCAATACATTTCCCTTTATTAGCGCTGCTGTGGTTTGTTCGATACTTATTCTCATTTCCGAAATCAGTAAAACATTATTCCTTTACAAACCAAGTACTCATTACTCACGAATGAGGTTTCACACTTTTTAACAAAATTCATATTAATTCAATTAAGTCAAGTCTCTTATCTTTTAAGAACAAGTCTCTTAACTTTTAAAATCAATAAACCATTCTTTTTATCTCTCTTAAGTCGTTATACCTAACTTCCCATAAAGCTAGTATAACTCTTAAGCTTTTAAAACCAAGTATTACTCTTCTTTCAAAAAGGTTTCTTAATTCTTTTGAAATACTTCAAGATCCTTATTATTTAAACTCAAGTCAAAAGACATCGGAGTAAAACCACGTTCAGTTAACACACGTACGTCTACCGTACTATATATATATTCTTTTAAAATATCATGCTCAAGAGGATAGGAAGAATCACATACCTCGCGACGATTATCGACTAATAGCAAAATGCTCCATGGTTATAACCCGGCTAGCCTTGTCCACCTTTCAAGTAGAACATGCTACTCGCAGAACTTTCAACCTATAAAGGCCATATACGTCTATCAACGTCTAGACTACTCTGTAGAATATTCTAAGCAGTAGGTTCTCTATTTTACGGAAAAATCGGGCAGCACTTCCCTACCCGTTAAGCTACACAAGTCTACTGTAAATACAGTCCTATGTAAGTACAGTTCAATCTTCTTCTTTAATATTCTTCTGATGTGATTTCAGTTCAATTCTTTTCTGTAATATCCTTCTATTACAGTTCAATTCTCTTCTGTAATATCCTTCTATGTGTCTTATATTCATTTCTATACTACTACAGTATGTAATTTCCAATTACAATAGAAGGATAAGAATATTTACCTCGATAAGCCCAAAATTATCCAAGTTTAAATGTCGATCCTGAGCAACGTTTAGCTCCTACTCTGGGAGCTCCAAACCGCTCCAAACAACCCTTAGAAGTTCTACGCAACTTCTTCTTAATACTTCAACCGACTATGAAGATTTTCCTTAGGGTTTCGTTTTTGTGACTGAAGGGAAGTATAATAGTATTTCTGGGCTTTTAGTATAGGTGTAACCTTGGAATACTACAAGGTATTTGGGCCAAGGTATTTTGGAATAGTAACAATACTTGGAGAATACTTTTCTACCAAGGGGGGGGGGGGGTATTTTACGAGAACAACTAGGCAAAGGGGGGGGGGGGGGGTACATCACGGCCAAAAGGCCTCACAAAGGGGGATGGGTGCT
This sequence comes from Przewalskia tangutica, assembly GCA_029844215.1. NCBI lineage: Eukaryota > Viridiplantae > Streptophyta > Magnoliopsida > Solanales > Solanaceae > Przewalskia > Przewalskia tangutica. Next base: position 78,286,054 of record CM056727.1, read on the forward strand.
CTTTGGGCGAGCAAAAGAAGGGGAGGATTTTCAAGACTTGGAAATTATTTGTGGATGAAGAAGTCTTCAACTAAGGGGGGGTATTTATAGGCCAATCAATGGCCAAGATTAAGAAAAGTGGTGGGCAAGTGTAGGGTGAGGATTTGGGCAAGTGTACCTTATCCATCTACCACACAAAATATCACAAATATCCTACCTACTCCATGACTTGAAATCGTCCAAGAAAACGCCCACAAATCCGCCAACTTGAGGGTGACAAGTGTCGCCCTCTCGTTGGTCCAAAATATTTCATCTCTCGGAAAAATCCGCAAAAATAATAAATGTTGCAGCCGTAATTTTCCCTTCGCAAAGTTTGGAAAACGTTTCGTCGGAAAACAATTCTTTTCGGGGGTTATGAACAAAATTTCGTCCCTTTGCCTACTTAAGGCTTAAACTTTTGTACGTACGTCCTCACGTACATACTCTGGAAATACGGGGTATAACATTCTCCCCTCCTTAGAAACATTCGTCCCGAATGTTCCTTCTAAGTCTCAAAACATACTTGCGCCAGTATAGTCTTCACTACTATACTTACGAAAACAAATATGCCACGCCTGGCCACAAAATAACACACGCGCAAATACTTAATCCAAGTCCACGAGGAATCACCTCCAACACTACAAAAGCTCCCACCCGAGGTCTAAAATATATTTCCATCGCACCCTTACTTCACAAAAGTAATGATCACTCCTATGTTCTTAACACATGCTCGCTTTTTCCCTTACTCGTCGTACCCTTCTCGTACACTCGAACTCTTTCTCATAACTTACCACATTTATTCTTGCTTGGTTTCCAAAATCTACGAGTTACTACCTCCACTTGGTCATCATTAATCGGGAACACTCTGGATGGATCTCGATATTTTGCGATCATAGCAACGAAAAGGCCGGACATCGCCTCCTACGTCGGACGGCAATGCTAACCTATAGGCAACTTGGCCTATCTTCCAAATGATCTGAAAGCGCTCAAAGTACCTCAGCTAAGTTTCCTCTATTTTCCAAAACTCGTCACACCCTTTTCGGGGTGGTACCTTCAAGAAGACCCAGTCGGCACAACTACTGGCGTCGTCGCGCCGATTATCCGCGACTTACGTTGACTCGAGCTCCGATAACCTCTCCGGATAGGCTTCACTATCCACATCCTGTGAAACAAGAATGAACCATTTATCGAACCTTGCCAACATCGAACCAATCGGCCGTGACTTACACTAGCGCCCTGAGGCGTCATAAGCGATATCCGAATCGATATGGTAGCTATTAAACACTCCTCAACAGAGACAACAATCCTCGCGGCTACCCACGAAATCCAAACAACGGCGAGGCGAATGCGTCTTGAGACCCACCTGAGTTTCTAACCCTGCCTGGTAATACTTCCAGAAAATGAAATAGCCGTAACCTGGGCTCCCCTGCCCGTTATAAGGTGAAAGTAGGCACCTCGTGCAGCCTTACAACCTTCCTGATATAATTATCTCGCATAACCCTCTGCCGAGTAAACGATTTTGACTAAAAGACAAGATGGGCTGACCTCATCGGCCCGACTACTGGTCGAACGCATCCATGAACTCGTACGATGGTTAACTAAACTTGGGCCTAACACCCTCGTGACCCCACCACCCGGCGAGACCACCTCGAACAGACCCCACCATATTGCAGGCCGCGGGTTGACCCGCGATCGGTCCTCAACCCGACCCGCTATCGCACAAAACCCTTGTTCCCCGATCCGGAACAATCTCACTAATCAAGTTACGAAAACCTAGTGGTCTTCTTAGCTCAACTACCCTCTTTCATTCCATACTACTCAGGGACTTATCACACAAATATATCTCACGTGCACTATGCACTCCGATAAGGGTCAAACATAAAAATACATCTTTTACTCGAGATGGCCTTACCTCTAAGGTCTCCATGTATAAAACTCTAAGGCTCACACTTTTCCTATCCCCCAATCTTACCCGGTTAACTAACCATGATTTCTAATCACAATTTACACAATGTTATCTGAACGTAACACTTAAGATATACTTATCTTATCACACATACAATCTCTAGAGGGTTAAGGATATACCTGAATCTACTGCTTCACTCCCCTCTGTCGTTCCAATCAATCCTGCCCTGTTGGGCGCATAGCTAGGGAAGGTGACGAACTAGCCACTGATCCTGAAGGCCGAGTCTTTACATCCGCGCCACCTCTGGTCGGACAATTTCTCGCAAAATGGCCCTGCTGGCCGCAAGCATAACAAGTTGTCGAAGAAGTACGACACTCCCCACAATGACACTTACCACAACGGCTACACCGAGGTGGGGGTGGCCTCCTCTGGCTAGCACCCCTTCCTCTCCGAACCACTGAATCCGCAACTGATCTGGTAGGCTGAGTCCTCCTACTTACATCCCTCCTACTAAGACATCCTTTCGACACATAGCCCTGATGGCCGCAGGTAAAACAAGTACCAACTAAAAGACGACATTCCTCGGGATGACGCCTGTCACACTGTGAACACGGGAAAAAGCGAATCGGTGTTTGGAACCTACGTGTAGGCGTGAGCAGGAAGCCACAGGTTACGACCAACTCGGCATACCCCGAGCGTCCTAAACCACGTGGAGGACCACTCTGCCTTGGTGGAGGTGCATATCTGTCTAACTGAGGCCGTTTGCCTTGAAAGTTACCAAAGGATCTGCCGATCGGGCCCTCTTATCTTTGTCCTTGATTAATCTGCCGATCTACGTTTCTCGACTGCTGCGCATAAGCCGTCTGTGAGCCATGCTCATACTGGCGGAGAGATACTCTTTCACAACCCTCTCTTAGATAGTCATCAAGACCCGTGATAAATCGGTACATAATATACTCTCTGGTTGCTAACTCCCTAGCTAGTAACAAGGTCGTCTCTTTGCAATCCATACTTTCCGTTACTGGTCGTGGAACTGAAGGTTCAAATATCATGGCATGAGAGGAACCATTGCCGTGCTGAACTCTGCTTTGGGGTGGCGGCGTCGCAGAACTCCCCGAATGAAGCACCACCCCAGGTGATGATTGGGTCTGTGCCCTCGTAACCCTTTGTGCTCTACTCGCAGCTGCCTTGCCCCTCCGGGCCCAGGTCGCCTTACGCGGAGGCATAATGGTAAGGGAAAGAAATACGTTAGAGGGGTCCAACTTATAACACAGCTCTAAGCACGATCTCAGAGTGAGAAGAATGGAAACCAATCCTAAATATCCTATAGCCTCCTGATTATTGGTGTGGTGCACAACACATCGATAATCAAGACTCTACTAGATACGGTCTGTAGACACTTTCCGAGGATTAACTACTCTGATACCACTTTTGTCACGACCCGAACCCGGCGTGGTCGTACCCCGGGCACCCAAGTAGACATACATCAGAGTAATCAGCGGAATATATGACAAAACATGAAATAACATGAAGTGTGAAACAGTTATCTGAGAAAAGTTGCCTTTCGGCATATATATATATAAACTTAAATCCGAACAGTTACATCCCTTTTACAAACTCGCCTGCAAGATTACTCTGGACCTCAGAATGATATAACAACAATGGCGGGACGGGGCCGCCATACCCTGAATGTAAGTACTACAACGACGGGGACTATACCCAAGATAAGCCTCGGAGAAGCGGAGCTTCCCAAGCTGAATTGTGACCACATGGCGAGGATCAACAAGCGATGTACCTACTGCGGCATGAACGCGGACCGAAGGAAGTCGATACAACATGTACCAAGTATGTGGCGAAAATCACGTAAATGAAATCATAGTAGTACGTATAAGGCGGGAGACATATATGATAACCAAACTACGATTCACAATAAATAGCGGTCATGTCAAGTCGGGGACTCGCGCCTCAAAGTCATCACTCAAATATAACTATGGGTCTCACGCCCACAACATCAATCATTCGTGGAATACGCCGCCATTGCCGGCGATCTATGATATAAAAGCACGAGGAATACATGAACACGAGGTCCGCGTGTCATAATAAAACCGTCACGGGGTAAATGCGAAGGCATAGCCGACTACTAACACCAGCAGTACCAACAAGGTCATAAAGCGTATCACGAGTGCTGTCTGAACCGCCATGATCGAAGGCGGCCACTGCGCGAAGATCAAATGTGCGCGTCTAGTCTGGAACTTCCGCGACTCGCATAGGCCACACACGTAGGCGCGTGGTATTCCCGCGTCGGTAGCTACTCCCGGCATCGTCTGGACTCGCGATCCGCATGGCCACATAAACCGCGTGACCACAAGGCCGCGCACTAACACGGAACTCGTAGCTCCGCATAGGTCCCCTGGACCCGCATGAGGTATTCTCGAATCATGGTCCCAGACCGCCTGAGGTATACCCCGCATCGGAGGGCAGCTTAACCCCCGGTATCATGTCAAGAGGTGAGTGATATAATACTAACATAACGAACTTATCGTTAAACAACATAAGCACAACAAGGGAAACCCTTTACACAAACATCACAAGATACTAACACACGTAGCATCCTAACATGTTTACTTATCAAATCAACAAGGAAGTATTACAAGGCTATCACAAACCAACACAATCAAGTTATTCATACAAGGTACCTTCTACTTTATGTTAACAAGTTCGGGTTTTTATCCCCAAAGTACTTCATACATTAACTCTTTAAAAGATCCGTTTCTTTCACAAAAGTCACACAATACCCGTAGTATAAAAATAGAGTGACTATCTTTTTAAGTAAACCAAAACACTTTCCTTTGTAAAATCAAGTAACAACATTATTTTCCAAACGTTCAAGTTTGCCTAATTTCAAATGCTCAAGTTTCTCATTTTCGAAAGGTTTCGTAGTTCATAGTCTTAATCACTTAATAATATAATTCCCCTTTAAAATAATTTGAGAAACATATGCCTTATGCGTGACTAGGTTATTCTTGTTTATAACAATCTTATTAAAGCAACCATGATCTAGGAAATGTAATATCATTTTGTCTCATCTTAGCTTCTATACAGATGGAGGTTTCTACTGGTTTTCATAATACTTTATTAGTCAATACATTTCCCTTTATTAGCGCTACTGTGGTTTGTTCGATACTTATTCTCATTTCCGAAATCAGTAAAACATTATTCCTTTACAAACCAAGTACTCATTACTCACGAATGAGGTTTCACACTTTTTAACAAAATTCATATTAATTTAATTAAGTCAAGTCTCTTATCTTTTAAGAACAAGTCTCTTAACTTTTAAAATCAATAAACCATTCTTTTTATCTCTCTTAAGTCGTTATACCTAACTTCCCATAAAGCTAGTATAACTCTTAAGCTTTTAAAACCAAGTATTACTCTTCTTTCAAAAAGGTTTCTTAATTCTTTTGAAATACTTCAAGATCCTTATTATTTAAACTCAAGTCAAAAGACATCGGAGTAAAACAACGTTCAGTTAACACACGTACGTCTACCGTACTATATATATATTCTTTTAAAATATCATGCTCAAGAGGATAGGAAGAATCACATACCTTGCGACGATTATCGACTAATAGCAAAATGCTCCATGGTTATAACCCGGCTAGCCTTGTCCACCTTTCAAGTAGAACATGCTACTCATGAACTTTCAACCTATAAAGGCCATATCGTCTATCAACGTCTAGACTACTCTGTAGAATATTCTAAGCGATGGGTTCTCTATTTTACGGAAAAATCAGCGTGACTTCCCTACAGTTAAGCTCTGAGTCTCTGTAAATCTGATCTATGTAAGTACAATTCAATCTTCTTCTTTAATATTCTTACGATGTGATTTGATTCAATTCTTTTACGTAATATCCTTCTATTAGTTCAATTCTCTTACGTAATATCCTTCTATGTGTCTTATATTCATTTATATACTACTACAGTATGTAATTTCCAATTACAATAGAAGGACAAGAGTATTTACCTCGATAAGCCCAAAATTATCCAAGTTTAAATGTCGATCCTAAGCAACATTTAGCTCCTACTCTGGGCGCTCCAACCCGCTCCAAACAACCCTTAGAAGTTCTACGCAACTTCTTCTTAATACTTCAACCGACTATGAAGATTTTCCTTAGGGTTTCGTTTTTGTGACTGAAGGGAAGTATAATAGTATTTCTGGGCTTTTAGTATAGGTGTAACCTTGGAATACTACAAGGTATTTGGGCCAAGGTATTTTGGAATAGTAACAATACTTGGAGAATAATTTTCTACCGGGGGTATTTTACGAGAATAACTAGGCAAAGGGGTACTTCTCGGCCAAAGGGCCTCACAAAGGGGAGGGTGCTCTTTGGACGAGAGCAACAAGAAGGGGGGGAGGATTTTCAAGACTTGGAAATTATTTGTGGATGAAGAAGTCTTCAACTAAGGGGGGGTATTTATAGGCCAATCAATGGCCAAGATTAAGACAAGTGGTGGGCAAGTGTATGGTGAGGATTTGGGCAAGTGTACCTTATCCATCTACCACACAAAATATCACAAATATCCTACCTACTCCATGACTTGAAATCGTCCAAGAAAACGCCCACAAATCCGCCAACTTGAGGGTGACAAGTGTCGCCCTCTCGTTGGTCCAAAATATTTCATCTCTCGGAAAAATCCGCAAAAATAATAAATGTTGCAGCCGTAATTTTCCCTTCGCAAAGTTTGGAAAACGTTTCGTCGGAAAACAATTCTTTTCGGGGGTTATGAACAAAATTTCGTCCCTTTGCCTACTTAAGGCTTAAACTTTTGTACGTACGTCCTCACGTACATACTCTGGAAATACGGGGTATAACAATGTTGTACTGACCTCCTTCGGGGGGATGTGTTCATGCTGCAGGTAGAGTATACAGGTTGTTGATCCTCACTCTTAGGATCATTGGTCAGCTGTTGGGAAGCTCCATTACTCCAGAGGCTTACCCTTGGTTCAGATCCCTGGTATGGTCGGATGTTGTACATTCAGGGGTATGGCGGGGCCCTGTCCCACCACAGTTGTTATTATTAGAGGTCTGTAGTCACATTTGTGGATTGGGTTGTAAGAACAGAGAGGTACTGTTTTATTTTTTTATATTATGTATATGTTACGGAAGGTAGCCTTATCGGCTAGCTTGTTGATGTCTAATGTCTAAGTATTTTTATGAGTTGTGTATGTTCCGCTGCTATTCTCTGATGTATACCTGTAAAGGGTGCCCTGGTAGGGCACCAGTCGCGGGCTCGGGGTCGGGTCGTGACAAAAGTGGTATCAGAGCAGTTAGTCCTCGGAAAGTTTCAACAGACCGTGTCTAGTAGAGTCTTGGTTATCGGTGTGTTTTGCACTACATCTATAACCAGGAGGCTGCAGGACATTTAGGATTGATTTCCATTCTTCTCACTCTGATATCGTGCGATAAAGCTGTGTTGTTAGGGTCGTCTCTCTCTAACGAGTTATGTTGATTGTAGCTACGAGAAAGGCAGCAGTGACCCAGGAAGGATTATGTGGATTGCGTATCCAGGTTGGTAATAATTGTAGTATAGTTGGTATTATGACATACAGCTATACAAATTTATGTATGAGGGTCACATATGTGTTGCCTAGAATGATTTTAGATTACCAGGAATTGGTAAGGACTAAATAAATACCGGGAAGGTATGAAACAGTTTAATGAACTCTCATCAAGGTTTTACGTGCTAATTTGAGATAATTAGGAGATGATGAGTTGTCTGAGAAGGTAATGGACCCTTAAGAAGTTATAATTAAGGGACTTAATGGAAGACTATGTTAATAAATTAAGCTACGTGGTATGATTAAGAGAATAGTACGGATGAGATCCGTATGGAGTAAGTATGGTTGTTGTGATCAAGACAACACGATTATAGTATTATGAGAAGTTATTATACCCGATTACGGGGGGACTGATAAGGTAGGCTTGGAGCATGGAAATTGCGAGCCTAAGAATATTGATAACCGCCGAGACCTTAGGTATATAAGGCCTTCTCGGGTAGTAAAAATTTAAGTCAGACCAAGGATAAGAGTTAAGTGCGACGCCGAGTCGGGTTGAGGACCTATTAAGGGTCGGCCCATAGCCTGAAATGGAATGGGATCAGTTGGTAGTAGTCCCGATACGTGACAGGGTCATGAGGGTGCAGTGCCCAAGTCTAGTTAATAGTTTTACGGGTTCGTGGATGCATTCCACCAGAACCAGGTTGTGAGAGCAGGAAATGACCTTATATTGTTTAATTTAGTAACTCCAAGATTGGAGGCCAGCTTTATTATGGAAGTTATGTACGTATGCTAGTATAAGTTTGGGAGTACGGAAATAGTACGACCAGTAAGAAAGATAGCAACCAAGTGCAAAGGAATAGAGCCTAAATCCATGAGGACCTTTCGAGGTGACTACACCAGCGAGTGATGAGTGGTAGCTGAGCGGGTATATAATAATTACCCGGTGACGATACAGTCGTCGGACCCTAGCATACCTAGTAGAGCAGATATGACAGACTTTGAGGTCATTATGAGTACGGGCTAGTTGGCCTCTTGTTATGCCAACGTTGACTACAGAGAGAGATTGGTTCGGTTCCAGTTTTCCGGTAAGCCGATTATCGAGTGGAAAGGAAGGGAAGTGGTGGTAACCAGTGAATTATCCTTCCTTCTTTGATATCATGGTTTTTAATTAGTCTGCGTGACTTGTTCATTTGAGGTGAACTGAGGCAGAAGGTAAGTAGTACTTGAATTTGAAGGAGTTTTATGTTAAGTGCCCTTGGGGGTACTTGGAGTTGGTTTGGTGTGGCAGTCAGGGCCACGACCTTCTGGATAATTCCATAAAAGCGCGCAAGCAAGAATAAGTTAAGTACGAGTGCTGCCTGCGGAAAACAGAAGACATCGTTGGTAGGTTTTGAAAAGAGGGCGCTGGATGATTAAGATTTTGAAAGGGAGATAAGTTCTCTCCCCCATGTAAAAGGATAGTTTTACGTATTATGAGGTTATGTGTACCCATGTTGTTAGACGAAGGATATGAGACTGGTAAGGTCTTCAGTATCGTCACACCATAGGTTACAATTTTAGATAACCATGGGAAAAGTATTGTGTTAGTTTAATTGAGAACGACGTTACGAAATGGTCGAGGAAGTGTCGTAAGGATATAAATATAGGTATTACGCATGCATGAAACTGTATGATTATGAATCAAGATAGAAATAAGTTTGCTAATAGTAAGCATAAGGAAGGATTATGACCATAATGATAAAAGAGAATACAACTATGGTTATGTAAGTTGCACGAGATATGAGTACCCCAGACTAGTGTAAAGACCATTAGTAAATGATGGGCAGTAAGAACACCTCGAGGGAAGCTGGTAACGTCTGTACTGACGAGAAAGATAGTAGGAAAATACGGGTAGGTAAGAGACCCCAGGGCAACTTGTAAAGAAAAATGAAGGTAAGACTAGTAGATACTCGAACGATAAGAAATCTTGGCAAACCTTTAGACCATGTAATACCATGAATTGAGGTTGCACACCTGATTATAAGCTCTATGAGCCGAGAGAGAATGATAGGATTACTACTTGACGAGATCAAGTAAATCTCCCCCCCTAAATTGTGTCTGACAGGAAGTCTTAGCCATGAGGTAAGCAAAGAAATCAAATCTAAGTATGGTGACCAAGTTTGGTTCTGTGAGAGAAAGGAAAGCAGGAACCATGGTGAGATTAAGGATGCCCGAATATTTCACAAGTATGAGAAAGGCTTCCAGTTATTGGAAGATAAGTTGACCACGACTACAGTTCTAACCCCTCTTGAGAGACTAGAGGGTTAGGTTATTATTGTAACACTTTGGGGTGTTGGGCTAGGTTGTGTGCTGACGCAACATGATAAGGTTAGAGCCTATGTTCCCGGCGGTTAGGGAAGCATGAAAGGAATTACGCTACTCACTATTTAGAGTCGGCGGCAGTTAGTCGTGCCTTGAAGATTTGGAGACATTACTTATATAGACTTCATGTGGATAATTGTGCAGACCACAAGAGCCTCCGTTATCTTCAGACAGGGGTAGCTGAATTTGCGACAGAGACGGTGGTTAGAGTTACTCAAGGATTGTGATATGGATATCCTATACCACCCGGGGAAAGCCGAGACGGTTACAGATGCTCTTAGTCGTAAATATATGGGTAGTCTATCAGATGGGAAACCAGATAGACAGGACGTGGTCCATGAGATTCATCAGCTACCGAGCCGAGGGGTTCAATTATTTATTTCCAAGGTTAATAGAGTTTAAATCCGAGAGGTTGCCGAGTTTTTCATCATTGAGGAGGTAAAGAGGCGACATTATGAGGATCCAGTTATGATACGATATTGAGTTACGGCTCTTCGAGAGGAGGAGAGTTTATTTGAGGTAGCGCCTGATGGGGTGCTAAGATTCGAGGGCAGATTATGTGCTCCCGATGTTGCGAGGACCGTCGGCAAATTACGGGAGGCCTGCGGTGCTCGTTACTCTATTCATCCGGGGTCGACTAAGATGTACCATGACCTCAGATGTATGTATTGGTAGGATGGCCTGAAGAGGGACGTGGCAGGCTTGGTTGCTCAGAATCCAAATTAGTAGCAGGTCATGGTTGAGAACCAGAAGCCCAGTGGGCTATTACAGGCGATTGAGATCCCGACTTAGATATGGGAAGTAATTAATATAGATTTTCTTACAGGGTGGCATCGTACTCAGAGGAAGTGCTACCCCCTGAGAGTCATAGTAAACAGGCTGACGAAACCAGCCCGTGTTCGTCCGGTTAGGACCACGTACTCGGCTGAGGATTATGCTAACTTTTATAGCAGGGAGCTTGTGAGACTGCACAGGGTTCCTGTCACGACCCGAACCGGGGCCCGTGACTGGTGCCTTACCCCGGGCACCCTAGTGATACAACATCAGAGAAAATCAGCGGAAATAAAAACATGAACATGAAACAAGATACATCATAAGAAAATACGCCAACCAAACGGTCGCCTTCATGCGTATATATAAAACCGAACAGTTACAATCCTTTACAACACTACCCACAACAGTACTACAGACCTCTAAGAATGTAACAACAACTATGACGGGACAGGGCCCCGCCATACCCCTGAATGTACAAGAACCTACAACTCAGGGAAACATACCAAAAGATAAGCCTCCGGAGAAACGGAGCTTCCCAATCTGTTGGCGAGATCACATGGCGAGGATCCACAACGATGTACCTCTACTGCGGCATGAACACGGCCTCCGAAGGAGGTCGATGCAGTACCAAGTATGTGGCGAAAAATGCGTAATGAAATCACATTTCATCATTTTATAAAACCTTTGCGATAAGTGCTTGATTATGCCAAGTAAGGGGCACGTCCCGAATAATCACTCACGTAACTATGGGTCTCACGCCCATAATATCACTCATGCCCGTGGAACTCATTCCTCACTGCCGGCAGTACATGATGTAAAACAACATCCATATGTGAACCTGAACACTAGATCTTGTCTGCGTCATCAAACCGATCGGGCCAAGTAGAATCGCTCTATACCAGATCCAAAAGCTAGTCATAAAACTTCACGGGCGAGTGCGGAAGCTAATTACGGATCAAAAGCTAGCCACGCAATCGGCGAGGCAAGTACCAAAGCTAACGTACCCTAGCCAACCGTCTCACGAGATATGACCGAGGCAAGTATCTCAAGCTATCTACCAGAGGCTACCGATACACGAGAAATGACCAGAACAAGTATCTAAAGTGTGCCTGAACCACACGTACCAATCAAGCCCGTGATCGCTCGTCACTGCGGCAAGCTTCATGGATTAGCGGTCCATGGACTAACAATCTGAACCTCACAATGACCGCATGCCGGCGTCTCACCTCGGAAGTCATGGCCATGAAACCATCCTGCGGGACGCGTGCGTGGAACATCCATCACGTCGGCATGTCGAAGGAATAACAAGATGATACTCAAAGTGGGCGATACTCGTGGAAAATCCAACGGCGTCGGTATGTCCACAATCAATCGGATAACCGCCCTCCCAGAGTCCGCGGCGACATCAACAAAACACTTGCACATAAAAGACTATCACGACAAGCATAGGCAAGTTCAACATACATACATTTTTATCAACAATCCGGGTTTCAAACCCAAAATACTACATACTTTCATTCTTTCAAAAAGACCTCTTTTTTCGTAAAAGCCACATGATACTAATACTCGTAGTATTAAAACACGTTTCCCTTTTTAAACCAAATTACTGCACCTTCAGAAAATCTTTATAAGATTTTTAAAATCAAGTACTCTATACCTTTTTAAAACCAAGTGCTTTTCTTTTAAAACAACAACAAGTGTTCTTTTAAAACCCAAATAACTTTACTCTTTTCAAAACAAGTAACCTATACTTAAATCAAGTTACTTCTTTTTTTCCAAAAAAAACAAGTCGTTATAAGTCAAGTCTCTTGAATTTCAAGATCAAGTCTCTTAACTTTCAAAATCAAGTCGTTTTACAGTCAAAACCAAATCTTTCTTTTATTTTCATAAAGTCGTTATAACTAACTTTCCATAAAGCCATTATAACACTTTATGTTTTAAACAAACAAAATCCATTTCACACACGTACGTCTACCGTACTATATAGGTTACAACAATCATGCTCAAGAGTATAGGAAGAATCACATACCTTTTAGCTTAAGCCACAAGCCAAGTCAAGTATGTCGCGCGTAGAAGATCCACCTATAAAGGCCACAATATATCTATCAATCTCTAGTTCTCTTGTAGAATACTTAAGTAAGCATTCTGATTCTACAGAAAATTGGCGGCTCCCCCACACATGACCGCGTAAATCTCCTCCTCTATCGAGGCCGGCTACCAAGCCAACCAGGGGGGGGGGTTTATACGTCTAACCAGTCGTGTACAATCCTACTCCACAATAATACAACAGTCTACTGTAAATACAGCCCTATGTAAATACAGTTCAATACTCATTCTATATATAGTATGCTCAACTATATATTACTACAATATGTAATATCCAATTCTGATAGGGGGCGTAGATCATTACCTCGATAAGCCCAAAATTATCCAAGATTATATGTCGATCTGAGCAACGCTTAGCTCGATTCCTTACGCTCCTACCGCTCCAAGCAACCCTTAGAAGTTTCTAAACAACTTTTCTAAATACTTGACCAAGCTTATGAAGATTTTCTAGGGTTTCGTTTTGCGACTAGCGGATAGAGTAGTATTCCAGGGCTCAGTATTAAAACAACCTTGAAATACTACTAGGGATACTAGGCTAGTGTATTTGGAATTATACCACAATACACAAGGTATTCTACAGAGGGGAGGGTGGGGCGAAACCACAAAGGGAGGGGAGTATTTTGCCTTGAAAGGCTTTCAAGTGTTGATGAAATACTCTTCAGCTAAGGGTATATATAGAAGAGTCAAGGGCAAGATCAATGCAAGGTGGGTGGTCAAGATTGGGCCATGTGTGTGTGGGTCCCACCACAACACATGGCCAACGAAATAGGCTACCAGTGTCAAGGCCAAAATCGGCCAGTGAGTAGGTGACAAGTGGCTAGCCACTTGTCACACCATTCGACCACGTGGCCACGAGGGGTGACACGTGTCACCCCGATTAAATCAAAATATTTCGTCTTAGAAAATATCCAAAATGCGGAAACCTCAAAACAAAGCAGGCCTACAAAAGCGTAAATTCCTCCGTGGGCCCACGTGACCATTTAGAAAATAAAATCTCAAAATTCTAATATAATCCAAGAAGTCCGAATACCAAATCTGGGAATCCAATTCCCACTAACGAACCTTTTTCTTCACAAAAGCGGAACTTTTAGTCGAAAAATTCATCTTTCTTTCTTTCCAAAATTTACGTATTCTCAAATGCATCGTCCCACATACATACCCTGGAACTACGGGGTATAACATTCTTCCCCCCTTAGAAACATTCGTCCCGAATGTTCCTTCTAAGATTCCAAACACAAATGCTCAGGTATAGTCTTCTACTACACTTACGAAACCAATCATGCCGTGATGGCCATAGCATAACATACAAATCCAAACCACGAGGAATCACCTCTAACATGTATAACAACACTAACTCACTCACGGTCCAAAGGATACTCTTGAAACCTAGTAACATGGAGTCTGGACGATCGCCTCCTAAGTCGGACGGCGGTGCTATCTTATAAGCAACGGCCTATTGTACAACCAATCTTTGAAAGGCCCAAAGTACTTGGGCTAAGTTGCCTGCTCCAAAACTCGTCACACCGCCAGGTGGTACCTTGAAGACCACCGTCACTGAACTCCAATGCGGCACGCTTTACTCAGCTGCAACAACCTCATCTGGATAAGCTTCACCCTATCCACATTCTGCTGAAACAAGTATGTACCCACTATCTGAACCTTGCCAACATCGAACCAATCGATTGGCAACCAACACTCGCTTTATACAAGCGCCGTGTAATGCGATGTCAGAATCGAAATGGTAGCTATTATAATAATACACACTCAACAAGAGGCACATAATCCTTACAGCTACCCCTAAAATCACAACACCGGCCCGAGGGTAAATGCAATACTGAGACTCACTCGAGTTCCTATCCACTGGTAAAACCTCCGGACACAAAAGAAATAGCGGCGGGCTCCTGCACTGCCATAGAAAGTAGGAACCCGGGCAGCCTTACAACCCTCACGATACATAACATGTCGACCGAACCGGGCGTGGTAGTGCCTTACCAGGAACACAGTGACACAACATCAGTGTCGTGAACATAAAACAAGACATGAAAATATTATGAAGTAAGAAAGCGATGTCGGAGAAAAACTTGCCTTACGGCATATATATATAAATCAATTTTAAAACCGACGATTACATCCCATTACAACTCGCCTACAAGATTACTTCTGGACCTACAGAATGATACGACAACAATGGCGGGACGGGGCCCCATACCACGAATGTAAATACCTACAACGACAAAGGACTATACCACTGATAAGCCTCGGAGAAACGGAGCTTCCATCTGTTGACGTGACCGAGAACTAGGATCAACGGCGGTGTACCTCGACTGCGGCGTGAACGCGGCCGAGGTCGATAACAGTACCAAGTATGTGAAACATGAAGATCGTAAATGAAATCATAGTAGTCTATAGAAGCGGGAGACATGTATGATAACCAAACTACGATTCCTGATAAATAGCGATCATGTCTAGTCGGGGACTCACGCCTCAAGTCACCACTCGATATAACAATGGGTCTCGCCACAACATCAATCATGCGTGGAATACCTTCGCCACCGGCGATCAATGATAGAAAAGCACGAGGAATACACACGAACAACGGGTCCCACGTGTCCAAATAAAGCGATGCGAGGTAAATGCGAAGGCATAGCCGACTACTAACTTGCGGTACTAACAAGGTCATAAAGCGTATCATGATATCCGCTGGCCGTCACATGATCAAAGCGGTCGCTCGCGCAATATCAAATGTGGCGTCTAGCCACGGAACTCCCGCACTCGCATAGGCCAATCGTAGGCCCGCATGAGGTATAACCCGCGTCGGTAGCTACTCCGGCGTCGTCACGGACTCGCGATCGCATGGCGGATAGATGCGTGACCATAAAGGCCGCACACTAACCTTGAACTCGTAGCTCCGCATAGGCCCGGGACCGCATGAGGTATTCTCGAATCATGGTCCTGCATCGCTGAGTCTACCCGCGTCGGAGGGACTTAACCCGGAAACACGGTGAGTGGTATAATACCAACATAACGGTTTATCGTTTAAACAACATAAGCACAATCGAGGAAAACCCCTTTACACAACCATCACAGAATACTATCACACGTAGCATCCTAATATGATTACTTATCAAATCAACACGAAGGTATTACAAGGCTATCACAAACCAATACAATCAAGTTATCCACACATAAGGTACTTTCTACTATATGATTAACGAGATCGGGGTTTTATCCCCAAAGTACTTTATACAATAACTCTTTAAAGATATGTTACTTTCACAAAAGTCACACAATACGTAGTATATAACAATAGAGTGATTATCTTTTGAAGTAAATCAAAACACTTCTCTTAGTAAAACCAAGTAACAACATTCTTTTCAAGCGTCCAAGTTTGCCTAATTTCAAATGTTCACGTTTCTTATTTTAGAAAGGTTTCGTAGTTCCTAGCCTTATTTATTTAAGAATATAATTCTCTTTTAAACCATCTGAGAAACATAAGCCTTATATGTGAGTAGGATATTCTTGTTTATAACAATCTTATTACAGCAGCCATGACCTAGGAAATATCATATTGTCTCTTAGCTTACATGCGGATGGAAGTTTCTCTTGGTTTAATAATACTTAATCTGTCAAAACATTTCCTTTTATTAACATTGCGGTAGTTTGTCGATACACATTCGATTTCGAAATCATTAAAACATTCTTAAGCCGTTATACCTAACTTCCCATAAAGCTAGTATAACTCTTAAGTTTTCAAAACCAAGTATTACTTCAAGTTCTTTATTAACACATAACAAGCCGTTATAGTTTAAATCGATTACCTTTTAAAACCATAAAGCATTTTCTTACTTACATAAAGTCATTTATAACTTGACTTCCCATAAAGCGTTATAACGCTTTATGTTTCAAACCAATCAAATACGTTTAACACGTATGCGTCTACCGTACTACATAGTTATACACATATCATGCTAGAAAAGGTAGGAAGAGGTTCACATACCTCGCGACGATTATCGACTAATAGCAAAGCGCTCCAAGTACCTCAAACCGTCGGCTACTCCTTAAGCCAGTAGATCGCCAAGCGTAGTACTTCAACCTATAAGGCCACAAGGCGCTTATTAACATTTAGATCTCTTCGCGAGAATATTCTACTGAGAAAATTCGCGACCTCCCCGCATGGCGTAAATCTCCTCTCTATCGGGTAGCTACCAAGCCAACCAGGGGGGGGGGGGTTATACGTCTAATCCGGACGTGCACAATTCTACCTCACAGAAAAACTACACAAGTCTATGTAATTACAGGTCAGTACTCTTCTTTCGAAAAGGTTTCTAATTATTAAGGCTTAAGTCGCGAGACATTGCGTAAGTATTATTCGAGCTTAAGTCCAAAGACATTGCCGATAACAACGTTGATTCTATATATAGTATACTTCAACTATATAGTCTAGCAATCATGTAATTTCCAATTACAATAGAGGACAATATATTTACCTCGATAAGCCCATAATTATCCAAGTATAAAGTCGATCTGAGGCAACGTTTGGCTCGACTCCGCGCTCAACCCGCTCTAAACCACCCTTAGAAGTTCTAACCAACTACATACTACTCCAACTAACCATGGAGATTTTCCTTAGGGTTTCGGTTTGGTGGTGTGGGAAGTATAATAGTATAAGCGGGCTTTTGTATAGGTATAACCTTAGAATATTACAAGGTATACGGCTAAGGTAATTTGGGCATTATAACAATACTTTTGAGAGTATTTCTACGAGAGGAGGGTATTTATACGAAAACTACTAGGCTAGGGGTACCCAACGGCTAGCACCACAAGTAGGGGGTGTATACCTCGGCCTACCCAGCTAGGGGAACTCTCGGCCAAGGGGAGAGGGACTCGGCTAAGGCCTCACAAGGGGGAGAAAGAGAGCTTTCAAGACTTAGGCAAATTTATGGATGAATTAGTCTTCCAAAGGGGTGGGTATTTATAGGACAAGCCAAGGCCAACCAATGGCCAAGATCTTGCCAAGTGCATAGCAAGTGTAGGGCCAAGATCTTGCCAAGTGCACTAGCCAACTAACACAAAATATCCTACCAACCTCGACCACAATGGCCATACTTTCGGCCACCACTATTACCGCCCAAGGTGTTCCAATGAGAGGGTGACAAGTGTCGCCCTCTTGTTGGTCCAAAATGTTTCGTCTCTCGGAAAAATCCGCAAAAATTAAAAATGACATAGCCGGAATTTTCCCTACGAAAGCTGTGGAAACGTTTCGTCAAAAAACGACTCTAATCGGGTGTTGTGAACAAAGTTAATTCGGCCAAGCCTATGTAAAAGTTCAAATTTTCTACGTACGTCCTTACGTACATACTCTGGAAATACGGGGTATAACATTCTCCCCTCCTTAGAAACATTCGTCCCGAATGTTCCTTCTAAGTCTCAAAACAAACGTGCGCCAGTATAGTCTTCACTACTATGCTTACGAGAACAATCCTGCCACAAATGGCCACAGAAACAACTGCGCAAAATACTTACATCCAAGTCCACGAGGAATCACCTCTAACATCATCACAAACACCTCTCTCCGGGGTCTAAAATATACTTCCTCCACACTTTTTCCAAACAAAAGAAATGGTCACATCTCTGCTCGCAATACATGCTCGCTTCTCCCTTTACTCGTCGTGATACCACTTTTGTCACTTTGCCGCGAGGTTCTAGTGTCACTCCGGCGACCTAACAAATGGTACAGCTACATGCGATCCACGAGGTGCATTACACTCGAACTCTTACCACATTTAAATCGCTTGGTTTCCAAATCTCGGGGTTACTATCTCCAATTGGGTCATCATTAACTGGGAACACTCTGAATGGATCTCCGATACTTTTCTACATATAGCAACACGAAATACCGGACGTACTGCCTCCTAAGTCGGACGGCAAAAGCTAACATATAGGCAACCTGGCCTACTCTGCACAAGATCTGTAAGGCCCAAAGTAACTCGGGCTAAGTTCCCTCTGTTTTCCAAAACTCGTCACACCCTATCCGGGTGGTACCTTGAAGACCGACCGTCAACTGAACTCTAAGCGTCGTCGCCGATAATCCATACGATTCCTGCCAGTGCCAAAACCTCTTCTAGATAAGCTTCGCCCTATCCACAGTCTGTTGGAACAAACCTGAACCAACTATCTGAACCTTGCCAACATCGAACCAATCGACCGGCAACTTACACTTCCGCCCGTACAAGGATTCATAAGGAGACATCCGAACACTGAAATGGTAGCTAACAACACTCCTTCAACAGGAGACAACAAACCTTGCAACTACCCCTGAAATCCAAACACTGGCCCGAGGGCGAATGTGATTCTGAGACTCACTTTGAGTTCCAACCACACGGTATAACTTCGGAAAATGAAAATAGCCACACAGGCTTCATGCTGTCATAAGGTGAAGGTAGGCACCTCGTGCGACCTTACAACCTTTACGATGTAACATCTCGCATAACCTCTGCCGAGTAAGCGGTCTTGGCGAAAGACACGGCGGTGACCCGTCGGCGACTCATGGTCGAGCGCGTCCACGAACTCGTCTGTTGGTTAACTAGACTTGGGCCTAACACCCTCAAGACCCTACCACAAGGCGGGACCACCACAAACTGATCCCACCACCATACAGGCCGCGGGTTGACCCGCAACGTGGCCTCCACCCGACCCGGCAACTCGCAAGACACTAGCTCCCCGATCCGGAAAACTCTCACTAATCACATTACGAAAACCTAGCGGTCTTCTTAGCTTAACTACCCTCTTTCATTTCACACTACTCAGGGACTTATCCCACAACTATATCTCACGTGCACTATGCACTCCTATAAGGGTCAAATATAAACAATACATCTTTTACTCGAGATGGCCTTACCTCTAAGGTCTCCACGTATAACACTCTAAGGCTCACACTTTCTCTATCCCCCAATCTTCCCCGGTTACTAACCATGATTTCTAATCACAAATTACCCACTGCTATCAGAACATAGCACTTAAGATATACTCATCTCATCATACGTACTAATCTACAGAGGTTAAGGATAAACACAGTATCTCTTGCTCCACTCCTTAAGTCGTTCTAATCAAGCACGCCAGTAGGCATAGCTAAGGAAGGTGGCGACTACCCATCGATCTGAAGGCTAAGTCCTCCTACAAGGACACTCTTTCGACATCAGACCCTGACGGTCGTAGGTAAAACAAGTACTAACTAAAAGATGACATTCCGGGATGGCGTCATCGTCGCTGTGAACTTGGGAAAAAGCGAATCCGGTGTTGGAACCTACGTGTAGGCGTGAATCGGAAGCTCTGGAGCTCGACCAACTCTGCATACCGAACATCACGAACCACGTGAGGACCTTTCTGCCTTTGGTGGATGTGCATAATCTAATCATTGGTGAGGCGACTCGCCTCAAAAGTTACTAAAGGACCTTCTTTGCTCGGCCTCTCCTGCCGTCGCCGTTAACCCGCCGATCTACGTTTCTCGGCTGCTGCGCATAAGCCCATTACACAGGCCATGCTCAAGCCTAATCGAAGAATTACTTCGCCTGACCTCTCTTAGATAGTCATCAAGACTCGCGGTACATCGGTATACTCTCGGTAGCCAAATCCATATCTAATGTGAGGTCGCCTTTTGCAATCTATATTCTCTGTTTCGGTCGTGGGCGAAGGTTCAAATGTCGTGGCGCGGTAGGAGCTTTGCCGCCGTGCTAAACTCTGCTGGTCTTTGGTGACGTAGCATAACTTCGAACGAAGCACCTAACTCGGGTGCTGGTTGGGCTGTGCCTCGTAACCCTCGAACTCTACTCGCGGCTCCTCGCCATACGCCTCACGGGCGGGTTGCCTACGCGGAGGCATAGCGGTAAGGAAAGAAATACGTGAGAGAGTCCACTTACAACACGACTCTAAGGCACGATCTCGAGTGAGAAGAATAGAAACAAATCCTAAATATCCTATAGCCTCACGATTATTGGTGTGGTGCACAACACGCGATAATCAAGACTTCTTGGATACGATGCGTAGACACTTTCCGAGGATTAGCGCTCACGATACCACTTTTGTCACGACCGAACCGGGCGTGGTCGTGCCTACCGGGCACCCTAGTGACACAACATCAGTGTCGTGAACATAAAACAAGACATGAAAATATTATGAAGTAAAGCGATGTCGGAGAAAAACTTGCCTTACGGCGTATATATATAAATCAATTTTAAAAGCCGACGATTACATCCCATTACAACTCTGCCCACAGCGATTACTACGGACCTCTAAGAATGATACGACAACAATGGCGGGCGGGGCCCCGCCATACCACGAATGTAAATACCTACAACGAGGGGACTATACCAGCGATAAGCCTCGGAGAAGCGGAGCTTCCGTATCTTTGACGTGACCAGGAACTAGGATCGGCGGGTGTACCTCGACTGCGGCGTGAGCGGCCCGAAGGAGGTCAACAGTACCAAGTATGTGAAACATGAAGATCACGTAAATGAAATCATAGTAGTCTATAAGCGGGAGACATGTATGATAACCAAACTACGATTCGCGATAAATAAGCGATCATGTCTAGTCGGGGACTCACGCCTCGAAGTCACCACTCGATATAACAATGGGTCTCACGCCCACGACATCAATCATGCGTGGAATACCTTCCGCCGCTGGCGTGATCGATGATAGAAAAGCACCAAGGAATACACACGAACAACGGGTCCGCTGTGTCCAAATAAAGCGATGCAGGGTAAATGCGAAGGCATAGCGACTACTAACCCCGATACTAACAAGGTCATAAAGCGTATCATGATATCTGTCTAGGCCGTCACATGATCAAAGGTCGCCGCGCCAATATCAAATGTGCGCGTCTAGCCACGGAACTCCCGACTCGCGCATAGGCCAATCTCATAGGCCGCGTGAGGTATAACCCGCGTCGGTAGATACTCCGGCGTAAATCACGGACTCGCGATCGCGCATGGCATAGACGCGTGACCATAAAGGCCGCGCGCTAACACGGAACTCGTAGCTCGCATAGGCCGGGACCCGCATGAGGTATTCTCGAATCATGGTCCTGGATCGCTGAGTCTACCCGCGTCGGAGGCGGCTTAACCGGAAACACGGTGAGTGGTATAATACCAACATAACGGTTTATCGTTTAAACAACATAAGCACAATCGAGGAAAACCCGCTTTACACAACCATCACGAGAATACTATCACACGTAGCATCCTAATATGATTACTTATCAAATCAACACGAAGGTATTACAAGGCTATCACAAACCAATACAATCAAGTTATCCACACATAAGGTACTTTCTACTATATGATTAACGAGATCGGGTTTTTATCCCCAAGTACTTTATACAATAACTCTTTAAAGATATGTTACTTTCACAAAAGTCACACAATACGTAGTATATAACAATAGAGTGATTATCTTTTGAAGTAAATCAAAACACTTCTCTTAGTAAAACCAAGTAACAACATTCTTTTTCAAACGTCCAAGTTTGCCTAATTTCAAATGTTCACGTTTCTTATTTTAGAAAGGTTTCGTAGTTCCTAGCCTTATTTATTTAAGAATATAATTCTCTTTTAAACCATCTGAGAAACATAAGCCTTATATGTGAGTAGGATATTCTTGTTTATAACAATCTTATTACTGACCATGACACAGGAAATATCATTTTGTCTCATCTTAGCTTACATGCGGATGGAAGTTTCTATTGGTTTTAATAATACTTAATCTGTCAAAACATTTCCTTTTATTAACGCTGCAGTGGTTTGTCGATACACATTCTGATTTCCGAAATCAGTAAAACATTCTTAAGCCGTTATACCTAACTTCCCATAAAGCTAGTATAACTCTTAAGTTTTCAAAAACCAAGTATTACTTCAAGTTCTTTATTAACACATAACAAGCCAGTTATAGTTTAAATCAGTTACCTTTTAAAACCATAAAGCATTTTCTTACTTACATAAAGCTGTTATAACCAACTTCCCATAAAGCCGTTATAACGCTTTATGTTTCAAACCAATCAAATACGTTTAACACGTATCGTCTACCGTACTACATAGTTATACACATATCATGCTAGAAAAGGTAGGAAGAGGTTCACATACCTCGCGACGATTATCGACTAATAGCAAAGCGCTCAAGTACCTCAAAAGTCGGCTACTCCTTAAGCCAAGTAGATCGCGCCATCGTAGTACTTGACCTATAAGGCCACAGGCGCTTATTAACATTTAGATCTCTTCGCAGAATATTCTCTGAGAAAATTCGGCGCCTCCCCACATGGCGTAAATCTCTCTCTATCGGGCGGCTACCAAGCCAACCGGGGGTTATACGTCTAATCGGACGTGCACAATTCTACCTCACGAAAAGCTACACAAGTCTCATGTCTGATCTATGTAATTACGATTCGATACTCTTCTTTGAAAAGGTTTCTAATTATTCAGGCTTAAGTCGCGAGACATTGCGTAAGTATTATTCGGCTTAAGTCCAAAGACATTGCCGATAACAACGTTCAGTTCTATATATAGTATACTTCAACTATATAGTCTAGCAATCATGTAATTTCCAATTATAATAGAGGGACAAGATATTTACCTCGATAAGCCCATAATTATCCAAGTATAAAGTCGATCTGGGCAACGTTTAGCTCGACTCGGCGCTCAACCCGCTCTAAACCACCCTAGAAGTTCTAACCAACCTACATACTACTCCAACTAACCATGGAGATTTTCCTTAGGGTTTCGGTTTGGTAGTGACGGGAAGTATAATAGTATAAGCGGGCTTTTGTATAGGTATAACCTTAGAATACTACAAGGTATCTGACTAAGGTAATTTGGGCATTATAACAATACTTTTGAGAGTATTTCTACCAAGAGGAGGTATTTATCGAAAACTACTAGGCTAGGGGTACCCACGGCTAGCACCATGGAGGGGGTGTATACCTCGCCCTCCCACTGGGGAACTCTCGTCGAGGGGAGAGGGACTCTCGGCTAAGGCCTCATGAGGGAGAAGGAGAGCTTTCAAGACTTAGGCAAATTTATGGATGAATTAGTCTTCCAAAGGGGTGGGTATTTATAGGACAAGCCAAGGCCAACCAATGGCCAAGATCTTGCCAAGTGCATAGCAAGTGTAGGGCCGAGATCTTGCCAAGTGCACACTAGCCAACTAACACAAAATATCCTACCAACCGCGACCACATGGCCATACTTTCGGCCACCACTATTACCGCCCAAGGTGTTCCAATGAGAGGGTGACAAGTGTCGCCCTCTTGTTGGTCCAAAATGTTTCGTCTCTCGGAAAAATCCGCAAAAATTAAAAATGACATAGCCGGAATTTTCCCTACGAAAGCTGTGGAAACGTTTCGTCAAAAAACGACTCTAATCGGGTGTTGTGAACAAAGTTAATTCGGCCAAGCCTATGTAAAAGTTCAAATTTTCTACGTACGTCTTACGTACATACTCTGGAAATACGGGGTATAACATTCTCCTCGCCAGAAACATTCGTCCGAATGTTCCTTCTAAATCTCAAAACAAGCGTCGCCCGATATAGTCTTCACTACTATGCTTACGAGAACAATCCTGCCACAAATGGCCACAGAAACAACTGCGCAAAATACTTACATCCAAGTCCACGAGGAATCACCTCTAACATCATCACAAACACCTCTCTCCGGGGTCTAAAATATACTTCCTCCACACTTTTTCCAAACAAAAGAAATGGTCACATCTCTGCTCGCAATACATGCTCGCTTCTCCCTTTACTCGTCGTGATACCACTTTTGTCACTTTGCCGCGAGGTTCTAGTGTCACTCGGCGACCTAACAAATGGTACACAGCTACGCGATCCCCGAGTGTCGTACACTCGAACTCTTACCACATTTCTGATACTGCTTCAGTTTCCAAATCTCGGGGTTACTATCTCCAATTGGGTCATCATTAACTGGGAACACTCTGAATGGATCTCCGATACTTTTCTACATATAGCAACACGAAATACCGGACGTACTGCCTCCTAAGTCGGACGGCAAAAGCTAACATATAGGCAACCTGGCCTACTCTGCACAAGATCTGTAAGGCCCAAAGTAACTCGGGCTAAGTTCCCTCTGTTTTCCAAAACTCGTCACACCCTATCCGGGGTGGTACCTTCAAGAAGACCGACCGTCAACCTGAACTCTAAGCGTCGTCGCCGATAATCCGCACGATTCCTCTGAGCTGCCAAAACCTCTTCTAGATAAGCTTCGCCCTATCCACAGTCTGTTGGAACAAACCTGAACCAACTATCTGAACCTTGCCAACATCGAACCAATCGACCGGCAACTTACACTTCCGCCCCTACAAGGCTTCATAAGGAGACATCCGAACACTGAAATGGTAGCTAACAACACTCCTTCAACAGGAGACAACAAACCTTGCAACTACCCCTGAAATCCAAACAACGGCGAGGCGAATGTGGTCGAGACTACGAGTTCCTAACCCTGCCTGGTATAACTTCCAGAAAATGAAAATAGCCACAACCTGGGCTTCACTGCCTGTCATAAGGTGAAGGTAGGCACCTCGTGCAGCCTTACAACCTTTCTGATGTAACATCTCGCATAACCCTCTGCCGAGTAAACGGTCTTGACTGAAAGACACGACGGGCTGACCCCATCGGCCCGACTACTGGTCGAACGCATCCACGAACTCGTACGCTGGTTAACTAGACTTGGGCCTAACACCCTCAAGACCCTACCACAAGGCGGGACCACCACAAACTGATCCCACCACCATACAGGCCGCGGGTTGACCCGCAACGTGGCCTCCACCCGACCCGTGACTCATGAGACACTAGCTCCCCGATCCGGAAAACTCTCACTAATCACATTACGAAAACCTAGCGGTCTTCTTAGCTTAACTACCCTCTTTCATTTCACACTACTCAGGGACTTATCCCACAACTATATCTCACGTGCACTATGCACTCCTATAAGGGTCAAATATAAACAATACATCTTTTACTCGAGATGGCCTTACCTCTAAGGTCTCCACGTATAACACTCTAAGGCTCACACTTTCTCTATCCCCCAATCTTCCCCGGTTACTAACCATGATTTCTAATCACAAATTACCCACTGCTATCAGAACATAGCACTTAAGATATACTCATCTCATCATACGTACTAATCTCTAGAGGGTTAAGGATAAACCTGTATCTACTGCTCCACTCCCTTAAGTCGTTCTAATCAAACCTTGCCGTGCAGGCTTATAGGAAGGTGGCGACTACCCATCGATCTGAAGGCTAAGTCCTCCTACAAGGACACTCTTTCGACATCGGACCACGGCGGTCGTAGGTAAAACAAGTACTAACTAAAAGATGACATTCCAGGGATGACGTCATCGCAGCTGTGAACTTGGGAAAAAGCGAATCGGTGGTTTGGAACCTACGTGTAGCTGTGAATCGGAAGCTCTGGAGCTCTGACCAACTCCTGCATACCCCGAACGTCCTGAACCCTGTGGAGGACCTTTCTGCACTGGTGGATGTGCATAATCTAATCCGCTGGTGAGGCGACTCGCCTCAAAAGTTACTAAAGGACCTTGCTGCTCTGGCCCTCTCCTGCCGTCCTTCGTTAACCCGCCGATCTCTACGTTTCTCGGCCTGCTGCGCATAAGCCCGTACACAGGCCATGCTCAAGCCTAACTGAAGAATTACTTTCGCACAACCCTCTCTTAGATAGTCATCAAGACTCGCGGTACATCGGTACACTCTCTGGTAGCCAAATCCATATCTAATGTAGGTCGCCTTTTTGCAATCTATATTCTGTTTCGGTCGTGGGCGAAGGTTCAAATGTCGTGGCGCGATGAGGCTGCTTGCCGTAGTGCTAAACTCTGTGGTCTTTGGTGACGTAGCATAACTTCCCGAGCGAAGCACCTAACTCGGTCTGGTTGGGCCTGTGCCTCGTAACCTCTGAACTCTACTCGCGGCTCGCCGGCCGCCACTCGCAGGCGGGTTGCCTACGCGGAGGCATAGCGGTAAGGGAAAGAAATCGTGAGAGAGTCCAACTTACAACACGGCTCTAAGGCACGATCTCGGAGTGAGAAGAATAGAAACAAATCCTAAATATCCTATAGCCTCACGATTATTGGTGTGGTGCACAACACGCGATAATCAAGACTTCTGCGGATACGATGCGTAGACACTTTCAGAGGATTAAGCGCTCACGATACCACTTTTGTCACGACCGAACCGGGCGTGGTGGTGCCTACCGGGCACCCTAGTGACACAACATCGAGTAATCGGGAACATAAAACAAGACATGAAAATATTATGAAGTAAGCGATGTCGGAGAAAACTTGCCTTACGGCATATATATATAAATCAATTTTAAAACGACGATTACATCCCATTACAACTCGCCCACATTACTCTACGGACCTCTAAGAATGATACGACAACAATGGCGGGACGGGGCCCGCCATACCCGAATGTAAATACCTACAACGGCGGACTATACCACTGATAAGCCTCGAGAAGCGGGCTTCCCGTATCTTTGAGCGTGACCGAGAACTAGGATCAACGGCGGTGTGTACCTCAACTGCGGCATGAACGCAGCCCGAAGGAGGTCGATAACAACGGTAGTATGTGAAACATGAAGATCGTAAATGAAATCATAGTAGTCTATAAGCGGGAGACATGTATGATAACCAAACTACGATTCACAATAAATAAGCGATCATGTCTGATCGGGGACTCACGCCTCGAAGTCACCACTCGATATAACAATGGGTCTCACGCCCACAACATCAATCATGCGTGGAATACCTTCCTCCTGCCGTGATCGATGATAGAAAAGCACCAAGGAATACACACGAACGGGTCCGCTGTGTCCAAATAAAGCGATGCGGTGAAATGCGAAGGCATAGCCGGCTACTAACCCCGCGATACTAACAAGGTCATAAATCGTATCATGATATCTGCAGGCCGTCACATGATCAAAGGCTGGTCGCCGCTCGCAATATCAAATGTGCGCGTCTAGCCACGAACTCCGCGACTCGCATAGGCCAATCATAGGCGCGTGAGGTATAACCCGCATCGAGGGTAGATACTCCGGCATCGTCCCGGACTCGCGATCGCGTAGCGCGTAGACCGCGTGACCATAAAGGCCGCACTAACACGGAACTCGTAGCTCGCGCATAGGCCCGGGACCGCGTGAGGTATTCTCGAATCATGGTCCTGCATCGCCGAGTCTACCCGCGTCGGGCGGCTTAACCCGGAAACACGGTGAGTGGTATAATACCAACATAACGGTTTATCGTTTAAACAACATAAGCACAATCGAGGAAAACCCGCTTTACACAACCATCACGAGAATACTATCACGTAGCATCCTAATATGATTACTTATCAAATCAACACGAAGGTATTACAAGGCTATCACAAACCAATACAATCAAGTTATCCACATAAGGTACTTTCTACTATATGATTAACGAGATCGGGTTTTTATCCCCAAAGTACTTTATACAATAACTCTTTAAAGATATGTTACTTTCACAAAAGTCACACAATACCCGTAGTATATAACAATAGAGTGATTATCTTTTGAAGTAAATCAAAACACTTCTCTTAGTAAAACCAAGTAACAACATTCTTTTTCAAACGTCCAAGTTTGCCTAATTTCAAATGTTCACGTTTCTTATTTTAGAAAGGTTTCGTAGTTCCTAGCCTTATTTATTTAAGAATATAATTCTCTTTTAAACCATCTGAGAAACATAAGCCTTATATGTGAGTAGAATATTCTTGTTTATAACAATCTTATTACAGCAGCCATGACCTAGGAAATATCATTTTGTCTCATCTTAGCTTCTATGCAGATGGAAGTTTCTACTGGTTTTAATAATACTTAATCTGTCAAAACATTTCCTTTTATTAACGCTGCAGTGGTTTGTCGATACACATTCTGATTTCCGAAATCAGTAAAACATTCTTAAGCCGTTATACCTAACTTCCCATAAAGCTAGTATAACTCTTAAGTTTTTCAAAAACCAAGTATTACTTCAAGTTCTTTATTAACACATAACAAGCCAGTTATAGTTTAAATCAGTTACCTTTTAAAACCATAAAGCATTTTCTTACTTACATAAAGCTGTTATAACCAACTTCCCATAAAGCCGTTATAACACTTTATGTTTCAAACCAATCAAATACGTTTAACACATGTACGTCTACCGTACTACATAGTTATACACATATCATGCTAGAAAAGGTAGGAAGAGGTTCACATACCTCGCGACGATTATCGACTAATAGCAAAACGCTCCAAGTACCTCAAACCGTCGGCTACTCCTTAAGCCAAGTAGATCGCGCCATAAGTAGTACTTCAACCTATAAGGCCACAAGGCGCTTATTAAAATTTAGATCTCTTCGTAGAATATTCTACAGAAAATTCAAGACCTCCCCACATGGCGTAAATCTCCTCTCTATCGGCCGCTACCAAGCCAACCGGGGTTATACGTCTAATCGGACGTGCACAATTCTACCTCACGAAAAAGCTACACAAGTCTCATGTAATACGGTCTATGTAATTCTGATTCATACTCTTCTTTCGAAAAGGTTTCTAATTATTGGGCTTAAGTCGCGAGACATTGTCGTAAGTATTATTGGGCTTAAGTCCAAAGACATTGCCGATAACAACGTTGAGTTCTATATATAGTATACTTCAACTATATAGTCTAGCAATCATGTAATTTCCAATTATAATAGAGGACAAGATATTTACCTCGATAAGCCCATAATTATCCAAGTATAAAGTCGATCTGGGCAACGTTTAGCTCCACTCAAGGCCCAACCCGCTCTAAACCACTTAGAAGTTCTAACCAACTTCTACATACTACTCCAACTAACCATGGAGATTTTCCTTAGGGTTTCGGTTTGGTGGTGACGGGAAGTATAATAGTATAAGCTGGGCTTTGTATAGGTATAACCTTAGAATACTACAAGGTATACAACTAAGGTAATTTGGGCATTATAACAATACTTTTGAGAGTATTTCTACCAAGAGGAGGGTATTTATACGAAAACTACTAGGCTAAGGGGTACCCCATGCACCATAAGGAGGGGGGGTGTATACCCCTCGGCCTACCCCACTAGGGGGGGAAACTCTCGTCCAAGGGGGGGGGAGAGGGACTCTCGGCTAAGGCCTCACAAGGGGGAGAAAGAGAGCTTTCAAGACTTAGGCAAATTTATGGATGAATTAGTCTTCCAAAGGGGTGTGTATTTATAGGACAAGCCAAGGCCAACCAATGGCCAAGATCTTGCCAAGTGCATAGCAAGTGTAGGGCCAAGATCTTGCCAAGTGCACACTAGCCAACTAACACAAAATATCCTACCAACCCTTGACCACAATGGCCATACTTTCGGCCACCACTATTACCGCCCAAGGTGTTCCAATGAGAGGGTGACAAGTGTTGCCCTCTTGTTGGTCCAAAATGTTTCGTCTCTCGGAAAAATCCGCAAAAATTAAAAATGACATAGCCGGAATTTTCCCTACGAAAGCTGTGGAAACGTTTCGTCAAAAAACGACTCTAATCGGGTGTTGTGAACAAAGTTAATTCGGCCAAGCCTATGTAAAAGTTCAAATTTTCTACGTATGTCCTTACGTACATACTCTGGAAATACGGGGTATAACATAACATCTCGCATAACCCTCCGTCGAGTAAACGATCGATCGAAGACAAGATAAGTGACCTCATCGGCGACTCTCGGTCGAACGCATCCTCGAACTCGTACGATGGTTACCTAAACTTGGGCCTAGCACCCTCATGATCCTACCACCTGGCGGGACCACCTCAAACTGACCCCATCCCATTCCGGGCTGCGGGTTGACCCGCCATCTGGCCTCAACCCGACCCACCGTCGTGCCAAACCTTGTTCCCCGATCCGGAACAATCTCACTAACACAAGTCATGAAAGCTACCACTTCCATCTCGCACTACCCATGGAATTATCCCACAATATGTATCACGCATACCAAGTACTTCGACAAAGACCAACCGTAAAATCATTCACTTAAGGCGGCCTTGCGTCGAGTCTAAGCGTTATAAATTCTAAGGCTCACAATCGCCTCGTCTCCAGACTTACCCTTTCTCAACTACCCATGTTTTCTAATTCACACTTAACACAATGCTACCCGTACGTAGCACTTAACACATATCCACCATAACAACATAACCAAGTCTTTTAAGGGCTAAAGGTATCTCTGCGACTCTCGCCTTACTTTCTCTTTGCAATCATAATCACGCCTGCAGGCGCTAGCTATATAAGGCGATGATCCAGCCACCGATCCCGAAGGCTGAGTCTCTACCTCTGGGTTACCTCTGGTCGGACAAACTCTCACCAAATGGCCCTATTGGCCGCAAGCATACAAGCTGTCGAAGCAGTACGACACTCCCCATAAGAGAGCCTATAACAATGGCCACAACGAGGTGGGGGTGACCTCATCTGACTAGCACCCCCTTCTCCCGAACAATCGAACCATGGCCCGGCCGGTGGTGAGTCATTCCTCTTGTATCCTTCCTACTTGGACATCCTCCCATCACATGGCCCTGACGGCCACAGGTATAATAATCTCCCAAACTAGTACGACACCCTGAGGATCATCCTCAGCTCTCCATCCATAGGACTCTGGCAAACTGCAACACAAGAAATCCCGAAGTCTCAGACCATCGGATCTAGGGGGAATCACTGATACTGCCGGAACCACCGGCTCCCGTCCGTCCTCATTCCCAGCCACCGGCTAGCTAATGGCGGGCTATCACCACGAACTCATATCACGGGCTCTGGCCGTGGGCTGAGGCTCGTATCGTGGCCTCGATGAAAGCTGCGCCGCTCTAACTCTGCTGGGGCTAGCGGCGTCATAAAACTCATCGTCAGAAGTACTATCTCAGGTAAGAACCAGGCCTGTGCCCTCGTAACCCTCTGTGTTCTACTCGCAGCTCCCTCTGTCGCCCTGCCCTTCTGGGCTCTGGTTGTCTTGCGTAGAGGCATAACGGGTGAAAAGAATACGTCAGAGGGAGTCCAACTTATAACACAGCTCTAAGGCACGATCTCAGAGTGAGAAGAATGGAAACCAATCCTAAAGCTAACGTACCCTAGCCAACCGTCTCACGAGATATGACCGAGGCAAGTATCTCAAGCTATCTACCAGAGGCTACCGATACACGAGAAATGACCAGAACAAGTATCTAAAGTGTGCCTGAACCACACGTACCAATCAAGCCCGTGATCGCTCGTCACTGCGGCAAGCTTCATGGATTAGCGGTCCATGGACTAACAATCTGAACCTCACAATGACCGCATGCCCCGGCATCTCACCTCGGAAGTCATGGCCATGAAACCATCCTGCGGGCGCGTGCGTGGAACATCCATCACGTCAGCATGTCCAAAGGAATAACAAGATGATACTCAAAGTGGACGCATACTCGTGGAAAATCCAACGCGTCAGTATGTCCAACAATCAATCAGATAACCGGTCCTCCCAGAGAGTCACGACAGCACATCAACAAAACACTTGCACATCAAAGACTATCACGACAAGCATAGGCAAGTTCAACATACATACATTTTTATCAACAATCCGGGTTTCAAACCCAAAATACTACATACTTTCATTCTTTCAAAAAGACCTCTTTTTTCGTAAAAGCCACATGATACTAATACACGTAGTATTAAAACACGTTTCCCTTTTTAAACCAAATTACTGCACCTTCAGAAAATCTTTATAAGATTTTTAAAATCAAGTACTCTATACCTTTTTAAAACCAAGTGCTTTTCTTTTAAAACAACAACAAGTGTTCTTTTAAAACCCAAATAACTTTACTCTTTTCAAAACAAGTAACCTATACTTAAATCAAGTTACTTCTCTTTTTCCAAAAAAAACAAGTCGTTATAAGTCAAGTCTCTTGTCTTTCAAGATCAAGTCTCTTAACTTTCAAAATCAAGTCGTTTTACAGTCAAAACCAAATCTTTCTTTTATTTTCATAAAGTCGTTATAACTAACTTCCCATAAAGCCATTATAACACTTTATGTTTTAAACAAACAAAATCCATTTCACACACGTACGTCTACCGTACTATATAGTTTACAACAATCATGCTCAAGAGTATAGGAAGAATCACATACCTTTTAGCTTAAGCCACAAGCCAAGTCAAGTATGTCGCGCGTAGAAGATCCACCTATAAAGGCCACAATATATCTATCAATCTCTAGTTCTCTTCGTAGAATACTTAAGTAAACAGTTCCTGATTCTACAGAAAATTCGGCAGCACCTCCCTCCCCCCGCAACCGCGTAAATCTCCTCCTCTATCGAGGCCGGCTACCAAGCCAACCAGGGGGGGGGGGTTCATACGTCTAACCAGTCGTGTACAATCCTACTCCACAATAATACAACAGTCTACTGTAAACACAGCCCTATGTAAATACAATTCAATACTCATTCTATATATAGTATGCTCAACTATATATTTGTCACGCCTCGTTCCGGGGCCCGTGACTAGTGCCTTACCCGGGCACCCAAGTAGTCATACATCAGAGAAATCAGCGGAAAATAAAACAACCAAAATATGAAACAGTATAAATGAGACACAGTTTCTGGGAAAAAGTTGTCTTTCGGCATATATGTATATAAGTACCGCAAAAAATGAGCGATTCATCCCAACCTTACAACAGGTCTACAGACCTCTAAGAGTTTAAAACAACAATGGCGGGACAGGGCCCCGCCATACCCCTGAATACAAATATTTACAACGACATGGGACCATACCAAAATGCTAAGCTTCCGGAGAAACGGAGCTTTCCCAACGCTGAAACGGTGATCCTAAGAACGGGGATCAACAGTAGGAGTACCTTTACCTGCGGCATGAGCGGCCCCGAGGAGGTCGATCTAACAGGTACCAAGTATGTGAAATCAAAATACGTAAATGAAATCATAGTAGTCTATATAAAGCGAGACATGTATGATAACCAAAACTACGATTCTGATAAATAAACGATCGTATCAAGTCGAGGACTCACGCCTCAAAGTCATCATAAAACCGTGACGGGGTAAATGCGAGGCATAGCCGACTACTAAAAACCCCAAGATAACAAGGTCGTAAATCGTATCATGAGATCTGTCTGCATCGCACATGATCAAAGGCGCCACTCGCGCGATATCTAATGCGCGTCTAGCCACGGAACTTTCGTAGCTCGCACGGGCCACTCGATGGCCCGCATGAGGTATTCCCGCATCGAGGGTAGCTACTCCCCAGCGTCTGGACTCGCCGTCCGCGTGGCCACAAAGACCGCGTGACCACAGGGCGCGTACTAACACGGAACTCCGTAGCTCGCGTAGGCCATACTGGACTGCATAAGGTATTCTCGAATCATAGGTCACTAGACCGCTGAGTCTACCCGCGTGGTAGCTTAACCGGAATCATGAGTGATATAATATCAACATGGCGGTTTATCGTTAAACAATCTAAGCAAAATAAGGAAAACCTCTACACAAACATCACAAGATACTAACTCACGTAGCATCCTAACATGTTTACTTATCAATTCAACAAGAAAGTATTACAAGACTATCACAAATCAATACAATCAAGTTATTCAAACAAGTAACTTTCTACATTATGCTAACAAGTTCGGGTTTTAGCCCCAAAGTACTTTATGTATTACCCTTTAAAAGATCCGTTTCTTTCACAAAGTCACACAATACGTAGTATAAAAATAGAGTGATTATCTTTTGAAGTAAATCAACACATTTCTCTTTGTAAAATCAAGTAACAACATTCTTTTCCCAACGCTTAAGTTTGCCTAATTTCAATTACTCAAGTTTCTCATTTTCGAAAGGTTTCGTAGTTCATAGCTTTAATCCTTTAAAACAATTTGAGAAACATATACCCTAAGTGTGAATAGGTTATTATTATTCGTAACAATCTTATTACAGCAGCCATGATCTAGTAAATGTAATATCATTTTGTCTCATCTTAGCTCCTATGCAGATGGAAGTTTCTACTGGTTTTAATAATACTTTATCAGTCACAATAATTCCCTTTATTAGCGCTGCTGTGGTTTGTTCGACATTTATTCTGATCGGTAAAACATCATTCCTTTTGAAAACCAAAAATATTATTTACTCACGAATGAGGTTTCACACTTTTTAACAAAATTCATATTAGTATAATAAGTCAAGTCTCTTATTTCCTTAAATCAATAAATCGTTCTTTTTATCACTCTTAAGCCGTTATACCTAACTCCCCATAAAGCTAGTATAACTCTTAAGCTTTTAAAACCAAGTGTTACTCTTCTTTCAAAAAAGGTTTCTTAATTCTTTTGAACTACTTCAGATTCTTTTTATTCAGGCTTAAGTCAGAAGACATTGCCGTAATTATTATTCAGGCTTAAGTCCGAAGACATTGCCGTAATTATTATTCAGGCTTAAGTCCGAAGACATTGCCGTAATTATTATTCAGTTAACACACGTACGTCTACCGTACTATATACATATTCTTTAAAATATCATGCTCAAGAGGATAGGAAGAATTACATACCTTCTCGGCGAAATCCACCAGCCAAGTTGAATATGTCGTGCGCAGAGAATCGACTTATAATGATCAACACGTCTATCAGCGTCTGGTATCTTGTACAAAGCTCTAGCGAGAGGGTTCGCTATTCTATGGACATTTGGGCAGCACTTCCCTACGGTGAGCTACTCAAGTCTCTGTGAAAACAGTCATGTAAATCTGATTCTATTATTCTTCTTTTAAGCCCTTCCTGCGTGATAACAGTTCAATTCTATTCTGCAATATCCTACAAGTATTTAATACTTATTCCTATACTTCTACGGTATATATACTCTAATTACAAAAGGAAGATAAGGTTATTTACCTCGGTAAGCCCAATAATATCCTAGATAAAAGTCGCGCCTGAGCAAGGTTTAGCTCCCCAGTTGTGCGCTCCGGTAGCTCTAAGAAAACCTTAGAAGTTCTTCACAACTTCTACTAAGGACTAAGGGATTTGGGCTAGGGTAATTTGGGCATTATAACAATACTAGAAGGCAACATTTCTACCAAGGGAGGGGGGGTAGTGTTTCGGCTAGGCTAGCTTTGGGGCTCTCGGCCAAGCCACTAAGGCTAGGGGGGAAAGGTTGGACGAAAACACAACAAGGAAGGGGAGGGATTTTCAAGACTTGGAAAGTGAAATGTGGATGAAGAACTCTTCATCTAAAGGGGGGTATTTATAGGTCAAGGGATGGCCAACCAAGGGCCAAGATTATGCCAAGTGCAAGGCAAGTGTAGGGTGAGGATTTAGGCAAGTGTCCTTGGCCAACTTGCACACAAAATATCCTACCAACTCCAAGACAAAATAAGCCAACCCAATCGGCCCTATTGCCGTGTGACATCCATCAATGAGAGGGTGACAAGTGTCGCCCTCTCGTTGGTCCAACGTGTTTCGTCTCTCGTAAAAATCCGAAAAAATTAGAAATGACATAGCCGGAATTTATCCTACGCGAGTCTTGTAAAACGTTTCGTCGGAAAACGACTCTAAACGGGTGTTGTGCACAAAGTGGAATTCGTCCAAGCCAACTAGGGGGGGGGGTGACACGTGTCGCCCTCCTACACGTCCAACATATTTCATCTTCCGAAAAT
Organism: Przewalskia tangutica; assembly: GCA_029844215.1. Taxonomy (NCBI): domain Eukaryota; kingdom Viridiplantae; phylum Streptophyta; class Magnoliopsida; order Solanales; family Solanaceae; genus Przewalskia; species Przewalskia tangutica. Next base: position 78,322,467 of record CM056727.1, read on the forward strand.
ATCCACAATGGCCAAAATCTCGAAAACAAAGTGGGCCCCACAAAACCGTAAATTTTCTCCCGTGGGCCCCACGTGACCATTTCCGAAAATAAAATTCCATAATTCTCTAATATTCCAAGAAGTCCGAATACCAAATCTGGGAATCCAATTCCCATTAACGAACCTTTTTCCTTCACAAAAACCGGAAACTTTTCCGTGGAAAAATCACCTCGTTCTTCCTTTCCAATTTCAATGTCGTATTCTCGTACGTACATCCTCGCATACATACCCTGAAACTACGGGGTATAACAATATTACTACAATATGTAATATCCAATTACAATAGGGGGACATAGATCATTACCTCGATAAGCCCAAAATTATCCAAGATTATATGTCGATCCTGAGCAACGCTTAGCTCCAATTCCTTACGCTCCAACCCGCTCCAAGCAACCCTTAGAAGTTTCTAAACAACTTCTCTAAATACTTCAACCAAGCTTATGAAGATTTTCTAGGGTTTCATTTTGCGACTAGCGGATAAAGTAGTATTTCCGGGCTCCAAGTATTAAAACAACCTTGAAATACTACTAGGGATACTAGGCTAGTGTATTTGGAATTATACCACAATACACAAGGTATTCTACACAAGAGGGGAGGGGTGGGACGAAACCACAAAAAAGGGAGGGGAGTATTTTGCATTGAAAGGCTTTCAAGTGTTGATGAAATACTCTTCAAGCTAAGGGGTATATATAGAAGAGTCAAGGGCCAAGATCAATGCAAGGTGGGTGGTCAAGATTGGGCCATGTGTGTGTGGGTCCCACCACAACACATGGCCAACGAAATAGGCTACCAAGTGTCAAGGCCAAAATCGGCCAAGTGAGTAGGTGACAAGTGGCTAGCCACTTGTCACACCATTTCGGCCCACATGGCCACACAAGGGGGTGACACGTGTCGCCCCCCGATTAAATCAAAATATTTCGTCTTCCAAAATATCCAAAATGCGAAACCTCAAAACAAAGCGGGCCTACAGCCAGTAAATTCCTCCCGTGGGCCCCACGTGACCATTTCCGAAAATAAAATCTCAAAATTCTAATATAATCCAAGAAGTCCGAATACCAAATCTGGGAAATCCAATTCACACTAACGAACCTTTTTCTTCACAAAAACTGGAACTTTTCCGTCGAAAAATTCACATCTTTCTTTCTTTCCAAAATTTCTGTCGTATTCTCGTACGTACATCCCCACATACATACCCTGGAACTACGGGGTATAACAGTTCCTACATTTACGATGTCAGACAGATGAGCTCAGTTTACGGCTAACTTCTGGAGGTTTTCCAGAAGGTATTAGGGACACAGGTGAGTATCAGTGTTGCATTTCACCCTCAGACCGACGGACAGGCAGAGCATACTATTCAGGCACTTGAGGATATGCTGCGGGCCTGTGTTATTGATTTCAGGGGTAGCTGGGAGGATCACTTGCCTCTTGTTGAGTTTGCTTATAACGACAGCTACCATTCTTGCATTCAGATGACGCCATATGAGGTTTTGTATGGGCAGAAGTGTAGATCGCCGGTGGGTTGGTTCGACGTAGGCAAGGTTCAGTTAGTTGACCCAGACTTGATTAAGCGGGCTATGGATAAGGCGAAGCCTATCCAGGAAAGATTATTAGCAAGCTCAGAGTCGACAAAAGCTTTATGCAGATAACCGACGTCGACACTTGGAGTTCAGGTTGACGTTTTAGTATAAGTATTGTTATGTGGCCATGTGTGGCATTATTGGTAGGTAGGGGTTGTAAAAGGAGACTATGTCGCTATCTATAAGATTGACTCCCAAAGGAACATTCGGGGATGAATGTTTCTAAGGGGGGAAGAATGTTACACCCCGTAATTCCAGGACATGTTTATAAGAACGTACGTAAGAACCCAAGTATTAAGATTTGAGACTAGTAAAAATTTATCAGAATTATGGAAATGTCGGGAAACGAAATATTGCGACGAACGGGGGGTGACACGTGTCACCCCCCCTTGGATGCTCATGGTCGAATGGACCATGGGTTTTATGGTCATTTGACCAAGGTAAAGATGAGCAAGTCTTGCTAGGCTAAGAGCTTGATAATGTTGACTAAATCCAAGGGCCACTTGATTTGGAAAGTATAGATTCCTTGAGCTATTCTAAAGTTAAGAAACTTGATTACTAAAGTTAAGAGACTTAAAGTATTTTGAAAGTATATGATACTTGTTTTGTTTGGAAAGTTTAAGTCTCTTGGTTATAAAGAAGAATGTAAGTATCTAAAGTATAAAGCTAGTATAACAGCTTTATGGGAAGTTGGTTATAATAGCTTTATGGAAAGTTAAAAGAGTGGTTTACTCTAAGTAATGTAAACAATGATAAATGACTTGAAATAATGAAAGGCAAATTGATTTAAAGGCATCAATTGCTTAAGGTTTTAAAAGAAAGAAGTCACTTGATTTAGAGGCCTATAAATGTATTTTCTAAAAGGTATTGTGACTTGTCTTAAAAAGTAGATATGACTTGATACTACGGTTATTAGTATCTTGGAAGTTTATATGAAAAAGAGTCATTTTAAAAGAATAGAAGTACGTAGTACTTTGGGTTAGATTCCCGGATTTTTATAATGACATGTTAGTGCCTTAAGTAAACTAAAATAAGAATGTGTATGAATAAGGCTAATAAGAAGTTAGGGGGATTTCTTAACTTGCTTATGTCATGTATGATAAGCCGGTGGTGCTTATGTTATGTATGATAAACCGGTAGTTCTTATGTTATGTATGATAGTCGGTTGTGCTATGTTATGTTATTCTTACGGGGTCATTCCCCGGGTTAGTGACATTTGCATATTCTGTGGATTTGCTACCCATGATGCGAGGAATACCTGATGCGAGTCCGTAGGGCTTATGCGGGTGAAATAGTCCTATGCGGAGCGGACCAGTCCTATGCGAGGAAATTACCTCATGCGGGTCCACACGACCTATGCGGGCGGATACAGTCTATGCGAGGAAGTTACCTCATGCGGGTCCATACGACCTTTGCGGGTGAAATAGTCCCAGGAGTAGGATTTCTCAATGATACTACGGGCGGGTGACCCTACTTTGATCATGAGCCTCTTATTTTTATGCAGTAAAGTATACTCTTGTTTACTCTCATTGTTAGTAAGGCACAGTGTACTGTTAATTGAGTTATCATACATGTCTCCAGCTTTATTTTAGACTTATGATTCATTATAGTACTTTCAGTTTCACATATTTGGTACATGTTGTACTGACCTCCTTCGGGGGGCTGCGTTCATGCCGCAGGTAGAGTATACAGGTTGCTGATCCTCACTCTTAGGATCACTGGTCAGTTGTTGGGAAGCTCCATTACTCTGGAGGCTTACCCTTGGTTCAGATCCCTGGTATGGTCGGATATTGTACATTCAGGGGTATGGCGGGGCCCTGTCCCGCCACAGTTGTTATTCTTAGAGGTCTGTAGTCATATTTGTGGATTGGGTTGTAAGAACAGAGAGGTATTGTTTTATTTTTTTATATTATGTATATGTTACGGAAGGTAGTCTTATCGGCTAGCCTGTTGATGTCTAATGTCTAAGTATTTTTATTAGTTGTGTATGTTCTGCTGCTATTCTTTGATGTATACCTGTAAAGGGTGCCCAGGTAGGGCACCAGTCGCGGGCCCGGGGTCCCTATTTCTATCATATCAGACAGAGGAGCCCAGTTTACGGCTAACTTCTGGAGGTCTTTCCAGAAGGGTTTAGGGACGCAGTGAGCACAGTCTTGCATTCCATCCTCGCATGACAGACAGACAGAGCGCACTATCCAGACTCTTGAGGATATGCTGCGAGCCTGTGTTATTGACTTCAGGGGTAGCTGGGAGGATCATTTGCCTCTAGTTGAGTTTGCGTATAATAATAGCTACCACTCCAGTATTCAGATGGCGCCTTATGAGGCCTTGTATGAGAGGAAGTGCAGATCGCCGATAGGCTGGTTTGATGTAGGCGAGGTGCAGTTAGTGGGACCAGACCTGGTTGTGAGCGATGGATAAGGTAAAGCTTATCCAGGCGATTCTTGGCGGCTCGAGTCGGCCAGTCGTATGCAGATCATCGTCGTCGGCATCTGGAGTTCGAGGTTGATGATTGGGTTTTCCTGAAGGTGTCACCCATGAAGGGTGTGATGAGATTCGGGAAGAAAGGGAAACTCAGCCCAAGGTACATTGGGTCGTATCAGATTGTCGCGAGGTAGGCAAGGTTGCTATGAGTTGGATCTGTCGTCCGATCTTGAGGCGATGCATCCGGTTTTCATGTTTCTATCTTTGTGGAGATGTATCGGGGATCCATCTAGTACACCCGATTGACGATGTCCGGTGCCAGGGGTTATCGTATGAGGAGATTCCCATAGCGATAATCGATCGTCAGGTTAGGCGTCTACGGACCAAGGACGTGGCTTCCGTCAAAGTCTTATGGCGGAACGAGCTTGTCACGACCCGACCCCGGGGCCGCGACTGGTGCCCTACCTGGGCACCCTTACAGGTATACATCAGAGAAAATCAGCGGAACATACATGAAACTTTGAAAATAAACATCAATAACAGGTTAGCCGATAGGGCTACCTTCCTGGACATAATATATACAACCGAAGCAGTTGCCTCCTTTCCTTTACAAACTGACCCACAATGTGTGACTACAGACCTCTAAGAGTTTTTAACATAACAACTGTGGCGGGACAGGGCCCCGCCATACCCCTGAATAATACATGAATCTACCACCTCAGGGAAAACCGTACCAAGGGATAAGCCTCCGGAGAAAATGGAGCTTTTTCCCATAGCCTGAACCGAGATCCTAAGAGCAAGGATCACCAACCTGGGTACCTAAAACCTGCGGGCATGTACGCAGCCCAGAAGTCGATAACAACAGTGCGAATATGGAACAGAAATAACGTACAGTAAACAAATCATAACTGTACAAAAGAATGACAAGGACAAGTATAAAAATACATACCAGATCCTGCCGTGTCATTACCACTTATGAACTTAATTTCACATCAATATCTTTTACCATTTTCCATAAAGGTTATAGCCACATTCTTACGCACATGATTAGGAAAAATCATTAAGTTCATTTCTATATAACCTACTTATCTTTCATACGTATAATCCGGCCCTTAAAGGAGGGCACATTTACTACCCGGCCCAATCTGGGACGCGATTAAGTCACACTAATATCAAGCGTGTACATCTGGAGACATGTATGATAACTCAATTAACAGTACACTGTGCCTTACTAACAATGAGAGTAAATAGGGGTATACTTACAATATAAAGTAGGAAAAGCTCACGATCAAAGCAGGACCATCCGCGCGATGTCATTACAATCTATTCGGGACTATTTCACCGCATAGATCGCGTGGACCCGCGTGAGGCATTCCTCGCGTGGGACTATTTCACCGCGTAAGCCCTACGGACTCGCGTGAGGTATTCCTCGCATGAGACTATTTCACCGCGTAAGCCCGGACGGACTCGCATGAGGCATTCCTCGCATGGGACTATTTCACCCGCATAAGCCCTTACGGACTCGCATGAGGTATTCCTCGCATGGGACTATTTCACCCGCATAAGCCCTTACGGACTCGCATGAGGTATTCCTCGCATGGGACTATTTCACCCGCATAAGCCGCCACGGACTCGCATGAGGTATTCCTCGCATAGGTTTGGACTCGCCGCGTGGGACTATTTTACCGCATAAGCCCTACGGACTCGCGTGAGGTATTTCTCGCATTGTGGGTAGCAAATCCACGAAATATGCAATGCCACAAACAGGGAATGACCATGACGAATAATATACCACTAGCACAAATCCGGCTAGCACACGTATCATAAGCACTCTGAAACATCATACAATATATAAGCAAGTTAAGAAAACCCCTAACTTCTTACTATTCTTGTTCATATACACTCTCATTTTAGTTTACCTAAGGCACTAACATGTCTTTTTATAAAAAATCGGGAATTTAACCCAAGTACTACAATTAACGGAAGCATACCCGTGGAATCCCACATCACTGTCGGTATGTCCAAGTACTTACAACAAGACGGTGACCCACCGAGAGTCGCGGCAACGTAATAAAACATAATACTTGCACTCAAAGGCTATCACCAGCACACATAGGCTAATTCTCAATTAACAAGCCAAAGTACTTATCAAGGCACACTTAGACTAATTCTCAATTAATCAAGCCAAAGTACTAATAAAGTCACAATTAGAATAATTATCTTTTAACAAGCCAAAGTACTACGTACGTACATTCTTTTCAAAAGACTCCTTTCCAAATAAAACTTCCCCGATACTAACCACCGTAGTATCAAGTCCTATCCACCATTTCAAGACAAGTCACAATACCTTTTTAGAAATACAATTACCGGCTTCTAAATCAAGTGACTTCTTTATTAACGACCTTAAGCAATTGGTACCTTTAAAACAATTTGCCCTTCTTTAACTCAAGTTAATTCTTTTATTACTTTAGAGAAAACCATTCTCTTAACCTTCCATAAAAGCCGTTATAACCAACTTCCCATAAAGCCGTTATAACCCTTTATGGTTTAGACCAATACGTTCCTTTTATAACCAAGAGACTTCTACTTTTTTTTTAAACCAAGTATTATATACTTTCAAATCAATTCTCATAACTTTCAAAAATACAATTAGTCTCTTAACCTTTAGGAAACAAGTGACTTATTTTATTATAAAACCTTAGGCAATTGATGCCTTAAAAACAAGTTGCCTTTTCACTAAAATCAAGTCATTTATCTTTCCATAAAGCAAATATAACTAACTTCCCATAAAGCCGTTATATTCACTTTATACCTTAGCCAAAAACAATTTCCTATCCAAGGGACTTATACGTTTAAAACGGAACAAGTATCACATACTTTAAAACTCCTCAAGTCCCTTAACTTTAATAAAACTTAAGACATCCCTTATACTTTCAAAGAAGTGAGTAAATCTTCCAACTCACCCGACTTGGCTATTCACAAACTAGTAAAGGATATCAAGGTGTTGTACGTCTACCGTACTACATACGTGCAACTAGTCATGCTCAAAGATAGGAAAAGTTCTACATAGAGTAGACCACACAACTACCTCTTAACTTCCAAGAGTAACAGGAAACATGAAATGATACCACAGGTATATTCCATACATAGAATCATGCCAAAGGAAGGAAGAGGTTCACATACCTCGCGATGATTATCGACAAGTAGCAAAATGCTCCAAAGTACTTCAATCTTGATAGCTACTCCATCCTTCAAGTAGGATACGCTATACTTAGTACTTCAACCTATAATGGTCACAATACGTCCATTAACCTCTTACTTGACGTAGAATATTCTAAGTGCTTAGTCGCTAAATTCTACGGAAAATCGGACAGCACCTCCTTTGTTTCTACTCACTTTGCCACCTTTTTCAAGGCCGAATACAATAACCAAACAGCCCCAATTGGCTCACAACAATATAGAAGGTATTCCAATACAAATGAATAACAAACTAATACAAACTACAAGTCCAAATTCGGCCACCTTGAGCTCAACAATACTAGTTCTTATCCAATTTCCATTTCAATCCAACTTGGTAGCATAACATGATATCTAGTCGCAACCAATTATAACTACTATAATCTTCAAGTCAATTTCATGCGACAATTCTAATAACGATCAAATAGTATTCCAACTTAACATGACTTACTTTACATTTGGTTCCAAGGTTACAATCAATCCATAATCCTTACAAACTTCAACACATATACTTCATGCTAGCAACACGTAAAGATAACAACAATAAAAATAATCTTGTAACACTTCTAAGGGACAAGATTATACCTCAACGAATCTTAATCCAATTCCAAATCCGAAGTCGCTCCTTAGCAACTTAGAGCCTCGTCAAGACACTCCAATCCGCTAGTTGAGACCCTTAGAACCACACCAACAACTTTCCTTCAAACTTTCAATCCAAAACCTAGAAAGCCACTAGGTTTTCACTTTGCGACTAACCCGAAAACTATCTTTTTCCGAGATTTTTCTATTGAGATATGCCTACAATACACATAGGAACCTTGGTTTAAAGTGTGGGGCTTATTGGACAAGAAACAAAAATTCTTTTGTGAAGAGAGGGGCAAACCCGTGAGCTCTACCATGAGTTCTTCCAATTTGTGTGAAATTTGGCTAAGTGTTTAAGCTTGTCTACTACTACTAGTATTATATAGTGTAATGTAGGGTCAAGATGCAAACAATTGGGTGGTTTGGATGATCTCTAATTAAATATCAAGACTTGTGGGACCTTTGACTTTGGTCAATTTTCTCAAGCTCACACTTGCAAGACTTGTTCATCCAAGACTTTATGGTAAATGACCATTATGGGCATGCCTATTTCGACCAAGGCATCACTAAGTGGGGTGACACGTGTCGCCCTCCCATTCATCACAACAAAACGTTTTCCGACAAAATTTCATAATTCCGGTAAACTTTTTGCAAGTCTCAAATCTTAACACTTGTGAGTTCTTACTTACGTTCTTAAAACATATCCTGTAAATACGGGGTGTAACATTCTTCCCCCCTTAGAAACATTCGTCCTCGAATGTTCTTTCGGAGTACAATCTGATTAACGCGCGACATAGTCTCCTTATACTATACCCTTCTTACAACATATGCCACCCATGGCCACATAACAATATTTATTCTAAGCTGTCAACCTTGGCACTCACGAAGCCAACTAGCCCATACTTATAATGACCTCTAAGTCTGTCACAATCCTCTCTACTAGGTCTACTAGGGTCTGACGACTGTATCATCACCGGGAAAACCTCATATCCCTTCGATTACCACCCGCACTCACGGGTGTAGTTACCTCGAAAGGTTCTTATGGATTCAGGCTCTATTCCTTTACACTTGGTTGTTATCTTTCTTACTGGTCGCACTCTTTCCGGACTTCCAACTCACACTAGTATACATAACTTCCATACCGATGTTGGCCTCCAATCTTTGGAGTCACTCTATAAAACAATATAAGGCCATTTCCGGTTTTCACGACCTGGTTCCGGTGGAACGCGTCCACGAACCCGTAAAACAATTAACTAGCCTTGGGCCTTGCACCCTCGTGACCCTGTCACGTAGAGAAACTACTACCAACTGATCCCACTCCATTCCAGGCCATGGGGAGACCCGTAACAGGTCCTCAACCCGACTCGTGTCGCTTAACTCTTATCCTTGATGCGACTTAAACTCTTATTGCCCGAGAAAGCCTTATATACCTAAGGTCTCGGCAGTAATCAAAATTCTTAGGCTCGCAATTTCCATGCTCCAAGCCTACCTTATCAGTCCCCCCGCAAACGGGTACAAAAACTTCTCATAATACCATAACCATGTTGTCTCGATCACAACAACCACTGCTTACTCTATACAGACTTCATCCGTATAATTCTCTTAAGCTTACTACGCAGCTTAATTTATTAACATGACATTCCGTTAGGTTCCTTAACATGGCTTCTTAAGGGTTCACTACCCTATCAGACAGCTCATCCTTTCCCAATTAACTCGAAATAAAACACAAAACCTTGGCTAAAATTCAATAACTATTTCATACCTCCCCGGTATCTAGTTAGTCTTTACCAATTCCTGGTAATCTAAAATCATTCTAGGCAACACGCGTCTGACCCTCGTACATAACTCCGTATAGATGTATATCACAATACCAACTATACTACAATCATTACCAACCTGGATACGCAATCCACATAGTCCTTCCTGGGTCACTGCTGCCTTTCTCGTAGCTGTAATCAACATAACTCGTTAGGGAGGGACGACCCTAACAACACAGCTCTATCGCACGATCTCGGAGTGAGAAGAATGGAAACCAATCCTAAATGTCCTGTAGCCTCCTGATTATAGATGTGGTGCACAACACACCGATAATCAAGACTCTACTGGACACGGTCTGTAGACACTTTCCGAGGACTAACTGCTCTGATACCACTTTTGTCACGACCCGACACCGGGGCCGCGACTGGTGCCCTACCTGGGCACCCTTACAGGTATACATCAGAGAAAATCAGCGGAACATACATGAAACTTTGAAAATAAACATCATAAATAAAATAACAGGTTAACCGATAGGGCTACCTTCCTGGACATAATATATACAACCGAAGCAGTTGCCTCCTTTCCTTTACAAACTGACCCACAATGTGTGACTATAGACCTCTAAGAGTTTTTAACATAACAACTGTGGCGGGACAGGGCCCCGCCATACCCCTGAATAATACATGAATCTACCACCTCAGGGAAAACCGTACCAAGGGATAAGCCTCCGGAGCAAATGGAGCTTTTTCCCATAGCCTGAACCGAGATCCTAAGAGCAAGGATCACCAACCTGGGTACCTAAAACCTGCGGGCATGACGCAGCCCCGAAGAAGTCGATACAACAGTACCGAATATAGAAACGAAATAACGTCTGATGAAACAAATCATAACTGTACAAAAGAGTGACAAGGACAAGTATAAAAATACATATCAGATCCTGCCGTGTCATTACCACTTATGAAGTTAATTTCACATCAATATCTTTTACCATTTTCCATAAAGGTTATAGCCACATTCTTACGCACATGATTAGGAAAAATCATTAAGTTCATTTCTATATAACCTACTTATCTTTCATACGTATAATCCGGCCCTTAAAGGAGGGCACATTTACTACGACCCGATGCGGGGCGCGATTAAATCACACTAATATCAAGCGTGTACATGCGGAGACATGTATGATAACTCGATTAACGATGCTGCCTTACTAACAATGAGAGTAAATAGGGTATACTTACAATATAAAGTAGGAAAAGCTCACGATCAAGCGGGACCATCCGCGCGATATCGTTAAGCAATCTATTCGAGACTATTTCACGCGTAGATAGCGTGGACCCGTGAGGCATTCCTCGCGTGGGACTATTTCACCGCGTAAGCCCTTACGGACTCGCGTAGGTATTCCTCGCGTGGGACTATTTCACCCGCGTAAGCCCTTACGGACTCGCGTGAGGTATTCCTCGCGTGGGACTATTTCACCCGCGTAAGCCCTTACGGACTCGCATGAGGTATTCCTCGCATGGGACTATTTCACCGCGTAAGCCCTTACGGACTCGCATGGTATTCCTCGCGTAAGGTTGGACCGCCCGCGTGGGACTATTTCACCGCATAAGCCCTACGGACTCGCGTGAGGTATTCCTCGCATCGTGGGTAGCAAATCCACGGAAATATGCAATGCCACAAACAGGGAATGACCATGACGAATAATATACCACTAGCACAATCCGGCTAGCACGTATCATAAGCACTACGAATCATACAATATATAAGCAAGTTAAGAAAACCCTAACTTCTTACTATTCTTGTTCATATACACTCTCATTTTAGTTTACCTAAGGCACTAACATGTCTTTTTATAAAAATCAGAATTTAACCCAAGTACTACAATTAGCGAAGCATGCGTGGAATCCACATCACTATCGGTATGTCCAAGTACTTACAACAAGGCGATCGGCCTCCCGAGAGTCGCGGCAACGTAATAAAACATAATACTTGCACTCAAAGGCTATCACCAGCACACATAGGCTAATTCTCAATTAACAAGCCAAAGTACTTATCAAGGCACACTTAGACTAATTCTCAATTAATCAAGCCAAAGTACTAATCAAGTCACAATTAGAATAATTCTCTTTTAACAAGCCAAAGTACTACGTACGTACATTCTTTTCAAAAGACTCCTTTCCAAATAAAACTTCCCCGATACTAACCACCGTAGTATCAAGTCCTATCCACCATTTCAAGACAAGTCACAACACCTTTTTAGAAATACAATTACCGGCTTCTAAATCAAGTGACTTCTTTATTAACGACCTTAAGCAATTGGTACCTTTAAAACAATTTGCCCTTCCTTAACACAAGTTAATTCTTTTATTACTTTAGAGAAAACCATTCTCTTAACCTTCCATAAAAGCCGTTATAACCAACTTCCCATAAAGCCGTTATAACCCTTTATGGTTTAGACCAATACGTTCCTTTTATAACAAGAGACTTCTAATTTTTTGAAACCAAGTATTATATACTTTCAAATCAATTCTCATAACTTTCAAAAATACAATTAGTCTCTTAACCTTTAGAAACAAGTGACTCATTTTATTATAAAACCTTAGGCAATTGATGCCTTAAAAACAAGTTGCCTTTTCACTAAAATCAAGTCATTTATCTTTCCATAAAGCAAATATAACTAACTTCCCATAAAGCCGTTATATTCACTTTATACCTTAGCCAAAAACAATTTCCTATCCAAGGGACTTATACGTTTAAAACGGAACAAGTATCACATACTTTAAAACTCCTCAAGTCCCTTAACTTTAATAAAACTTAAGACATCCCTTATACTTTCAAAGAAGTGAGTAAATCTTCCAACTCACCCGACTTGGCTATTCACAAACTAGTAAAGGATATCAAGGTGTTGTACGTCTACCGAACTACATACGTGCAACTAGTCATGCTCAAAGATAGGAAAAGTTCTACATAGAGTAGATCATACAACTACCTCTTAACTTCCAAGAGTAACAGGAAACATGAAATGATACCACATGTATATTCCATACATAGAATCATGCCAAAGGAAGGAAGAGGTTCACATACCTCGCGATGATTATCGACAAGTAGCAAAATGCTCCAAAGTACTTCAATCTTGATAGCTACTCCATCCTTCAAGTAGGATACGCTATACTTAGTACTTGACCTATAATGGTCACAATACGTCCATTAACCTCTTACTTCAAACGTAGAATATTCTAAGTGCTTAGTCGCTAAATTCTACGGAAAATCGGACAGCACCTCCTTTGTTTCTACTCACTTTGCCACCTTTTTCAAGGCCGAATACAATAACCAAACAGCCCGATTGGCTCACAACAATATAGAAGGTATTCCAATACAAATGAATAACAAACTAATACAAACTACAAGTCCAAATTCGGCCACCTTGAGCTCAACAATACTAGTTCTTATCCAATTTCCATTTCAATCCAACTTGGTAGCATAACATGATATCTAGTCGCAACCAATTATAACTACTATAATCTTCAAGTCAATTTCATGCGACAATTCTAATAACGATCAAATAGTATTCCAACTTAACATGACTTACTTTACATTTCGGATTTCCAAGGTTACAATCAATCCATAATCCTTACAAACTTCAACACATATACTTCATGCTAGCAACACGTAAAGATAACAACAATAAAAATAATCTTGTAACACTACAAGGGACAAGATTATACCTCAACGAATCTTAATCCAATTCCAAATCCGAAGTCGCTCCTTAGCAACTTAGAGCCTCGTCAAGACACTCCAATCCGCTAGTTGAGACCCTTAGAACCACACCAACAACTTTCCTTCAAACTTTCAATCCAAAACCTAGAAAGCTACTAGGTTTTCACTTTGCGACTAACAGAAAACTATCTTTTCGAGATTTTTCTATTGAGATATGCCTACAATACACATAGGAACCTTGGTTTAAAGTGTGGGGCTTATTGGACAAGAAACAAAAATTCTTTTGTGAAGAGAGGGGCAAACCCGTGAGCTCTACCATGAGTTCTTCCAATTTGTGTGAAATTTGGCTAAGTGTTTAAGCTTGTCTACTACTACTAGTATTATATAGTGTAATGTAGGGTCAAGATGCAAACAATTGGGTGGTTTGGATGATCTCTAATTAAATATCAAGACTTGTGGGACCTTTGACTTTGGTCAATTTTCTCAAGCTCACACTTGCAAGACTTGTTCATCCAAGACTTTATGGTAAATGACCATTATGGGCATGCCTATTTCGACCAAGGCATCACTAAGTGGGGTGACACGTGTCGCCCTCCCATTCATCACAACAAAACGTTTTCCGACAAAATTTCATAATTCCGGTAAACTTTTTGCAAGTCTCAAATCTTAACACTTGTGAGTTCTTACTTACGTTCTTAAAACATATCCTGTAAATACGGGGTGTAACATTCTTCCCCTTAGAAACATTCGTCCTCGAATGTTCTTTGAGTAATCTGTCGATTAACGCAGCGACATAGTCTCCTTATACTATACCCTTCTTACAACATATACCCATGGCATAACAATATTTATTCTAAGTGTCGACCTTGGCACTCACGAAGCCAACTAGCCCATACTTATAATGACCTGCAAGTGCATCACAATCCTCTACTAGGTCTACTAGGGTCGGCATTTGTATCATCACGGAAAACCTCATATCCCGCTCGATTACCACCCCACACACTCACGGGTGTAGTTACCTCGAAAGGTTCTTATGGATTCAGGCTCTATTCCTTTACACTTGGTTGTTATCTTTCTTACTGGTCGCACTCTTTCCGGACTTCCAACTCACACTAGTATACATAACTTCCATACCGATGTTGGCCTCCAATCTTTGGAGTCACTCTATAAAACAATATAAGGCCATTTCCGGTTTTCACGACCTGGTTCCGGTGGAACGCGTCCACGAACCCGTAAAACAACTAACTAGCCTTGGGCCTTGCACCCTCGTGACCCTGTCACGTAGAGAAACTACTACCAACTGATCCCACTCCATTCCAGGCCATGGGGAGACCCGTAACAGGTCCTCAACCGGCTCACGACTTAACTCTTATCCTTGGTCTGACTTAAAATCTTATTGCCCGAGAAAGCCTTATATACCTAAGGTCTCGGCAGTAATCAAAATTCTTAGGCTCGCAATTTCCATGCTCCAAGCCTACCTTATCAGTCCCCCCGCAAACGGGTACAAAAACTTCTCATAATACCATAACCATGTTGTCTCGATCACAACAACCACTGCTTACTCTATACAGACTTCATCCGTATAATTCTCTTAAGCTTACTACGCAGCTTAATTTATTAACATGACATTCCGTTAGGTTCCTTAACATGGCTTCTTAAGGGTTCACTACCCTATCAGACAGCTCATCCTTTCCCAATTAACTCGAAATAAAACACAAAACCTTGGCTAAAATTCAATAACTATTTCATACCTCCCCGGTATCTAGTTAGTCTTTACCAATTCCTGGTAATCTAAAATCATTCTAGGCAACACGCGTCTGACCCTCGTACATAACTCCGTATAGATGTATATCACAATACCAACTATACTACAATCATTACCAACCTGGATACGCAATCCACATAGTCGCTACGAATTGGCTCTTTGCGCTACCGTGTTGTAATCAACATAACTCGTTAGGGAGGGCGACCACAACAACCTGACTACATCGCACGATCTCGGAGTGAGAAGAATGAAACCAATCCTAAATGTCTGTAGCCTCACGATTATAGATGTGGTGCACAACACACGATAATCAAGACTCTCGGACACGATGCTGAGACACTTTCAGAGACTAAGCGCTCGATACCACTTTTGTCACGACGGGCCGGGGCGGCGGTGCCCTACCTAGGCACCCTTACAGGTATACATCAGAGAAAATCAGCGGAACATACATGAAACTTTGAAAATAAACATCAGAAATAAAATAACAGGTTAGCCGATAGGGCTACCTTCCTGGACATAATATATACAACCGAAGCAGTTGCCTCCTTTCCTTTACAAACTGACCCACAATGTGTGACTACAGACCTCTAAGAGTTTTTAACATAACAACTGCGGAGGGACAGGGCCCCGCCATACCCCTGAATAATACATGAATCTACCACCTCAGGGAAAACCGTACCAAGGGATAAGCCTCCGGAGCAAATGGAGCTTTTTCCCATAGCCTGAACCGAGATCCTAAGAGCAAGGATCACCACAGGTACCTAACCTGCGGGCATGAGCAGCCCCGAAGAAGTCGATTACAACAGTGCGAATATGGAACGAAATAACGTCTGATAAACAAATCATAACGGTACAAAAGAATGACAAGGCCAAGTATAAAAATACATACGGATCTGCGTGTCATTACCACTTATGAACTTAATTTCACATCAATATCTTTTACCATTTTCCATAAAGGTTATAGCCACGTTCTTACGCATACGTGATTAGGAAAAATCATAAGTTCATTTCTATATAACCTACTTATCTTTCATACGTATAATCCGGCCTTAAAGGAGGGCACATTTACTACGACCCGATGCGGGGCGCGATTAAATCACACTAATATCAGCGTGTACATGCGGAGACATGTATGATAACTCGATTAACGATGCGTGCCTTACTAACAATGAGAGTAAATAGGGTATACTTACAATATAAAGTAGGAAAAGCTCACGATCAGCGGGACCATCCGCGCGATGTCATTAAGCAATCTATTCGGGACTATTTCACCGCGTAGATCGCGTGGACGCGTGAGGCATTCCTCGCGTGGGACTATTTCACCCGCATAAGCCGCTACGGACTCGCGTGAGGTATTCCTCGCATGGGACTATTTCACCGCGCGTAAGCCGCTACGGACTCGCGTGAGGTATTCGCCGCATGGGACTATTTCACCGCGTAAGCCGCCACGGACTCGCGTGAGGTATTCCTCGCATGGGACTATTTCACCCGCGTAAGCCCTACGGACTCGCATGAGGTATTCCTCGCATGGGACTATTTCACCCACATAAGCCACTACGGACTCGCGTGAGGTATTCCTCGCATAAATTTGGACGCCGCGTGGGACTATTTCACCGCGTAAGCCCTACGGACTCGCATGAGGTATTCCTCGCATCGTGGGTAGCAAATCCACGGAAATATGCAATGCCACAAACCCGGGGAATGACCCCGCAACGAATAATATACCACTAGCACAAATCCGGCTAGCACACATATCATAAGCACTACCGGCTTATCATACAATATATAAGCAAGTTAAGAAAACCCCTAACTTCTTACTATTCTTGTTCATATACACTCTCATTTTAGTTTACCTAAGGCACTAACATGTCTTTTATAAAAATCCGGGAATTTAACCCAAGTACTACAATTAACGGAAGCATACCCGTGGAATCCCACATCACTGTCGGTATGTCCAAGTACTTACAACAAGCGATCGGCCTCCCATGAAGTCGCGGCGTAATAAAACATAATACTTGCACTCAGAGGCTATCACCAGCACACATAGGCTAATTCTCAATTAACAAGCCAAAGTACTTATCAAGGCACACTTAGACTAATTCTCAATTAATCAAGCCAAAGTACTAATCAAGTCACAATTAGAATAATTCTCTTTTAACAAGCCAAAGTACTACGTACGTACATTCTTTTCAAAAGACTCCTTTCCAAATAAAACTTCCCCGATACTAACCACCGTAGTATCAAGTCCTATCCACCATTTCAAGACAAGTCACAACACCTTTTTAGAAATACAATTACCGGCTTCTAAATCAAGTGACTTCTTTATTAACGACCTTAAGCAATTGGTACCTTTAAAACAATTTGCCCTTCCTTAACACAAGTTAGTTCTTTTATTACTTTAGAGAAAACCATTCTCTTAACCTTCCATAAAAGCCGTTATAACCAACTTCCCATAAAGCCGTTATAACCCTTTATGGTTTATACCAATACGTTCCTTTTATAACAAGAGACTTACTTTTTTGAAACCAAGTATTATATACTTTCAAATCAATTCTCATAACTTTCAAAAATACAATTAGTCTCTTAACCATTAGGAAACAAGTGACTCATTTTATTATAAAACCTTAGGCAATTGATGCCTTAAAAACAAGTTGCCTTTTCACTAAAATCAAGTCATTTATCTTTCCATAAAGCAAATATAACTATCTTCCCATAAATCCGTTATATTCACTTTATACCTTAGCCAAAAACAATTTCCTATCCAAGGGACTTATACGTTTAAAACGGAACAAGTATCACATACTTTAAAACTCCTCAAGTCCCTTAACTTTAATAAAACTTAAGACATCCCTTATACTTTCAAAGAAGTGAGTAAATCTTCCAACTCACCCGACTTGGCTATTCACAAACTAGTAAAGGATATCAAGGTGTTGTACGTCTACCGTACTACATACGTGCAACTAGTCATGCTCAAAGATAGGAAAAGTTCTACATAGAGTAGATCATACAACTACCTCTTAACTTCCAAGAGTAACAGGAAACATGAAATGATACCACATGTATATTCCATACATAGAATCATGCCAAAGGAAGGAAGAGGTTCACATACCTCGCGATGATTATCGACAAGTAGCAAAATGCTCCAAAGTACTTCAATCTTGATAGCTACTCCATCCTTCAAGTAGGATACGCTATACTTAGTACTTGACCTATAATGGTCACAATCGTCCATTAACCTCTTACTTGACGTAGAATATTCTAAGTGCTTAGTCGCTAAATTCTACGGAAAATCGGACATCACCTCCTTTGTTTCTACTCACGTTGCCACCTTTTTCAAGGCCGAATACAATAACCAAACAGCCCCAATTGGCTCACAACAATATAGAAGGTATTCCAATACAAATGAATAACAAACTAATACAAACTACAAGTCCAAATTCGGCCACCTTGAGCTCAACAATACTAGTTCTTATCCAATTTCCATTTCAATCCAACTTGGTAGCATAACATGATATCTAGTCGCAACCAATTATAACTACTATAATCTTCAAGTCAATTTCATGCGACAATTCTAATAACGATCAAATAGTATTCCAACTTAACATGAATTACTTTACATTTAGGATTTCAAAGGTTACAATCAATCCATAATCCTTACAAACTTCAACACATATACTTCATGCTAGAAACATGTAAAGATAACAACAATAAAAATAATCTTGTAACACTTCTAAGGGACAAGATTATACCTCAACGAATCTTAATCCAATTCCAAATCCGAAGTCGCTCCTTAGCAACTTAGAGCCTAGTCAAGACACTCCAATCCGCTAGTTGAGACCCTTAGAACCACACCAACAACTTTCCTTCAAACTTTCAATCCAAAACCTAGAAAGCCACTAGGTTTTCACTTTGCGACTAACCCGAAAACTATCTTTTCGAGATTTTTCTATTGAGATATGCCTACAATACACATAGGAACCTTGGTTTAAAGTGTGGGGCTTATTGACAAAACAAAAATTCTTTTGTGAAGAGAGGGGCAAACCCGTGAGCTCTACCATGAGTTCTTCCAATTTGTGTGAAATTTGGCTAAGTGTTTAAGCTTGTCTACTACTACTAGTATTATATAGTGTAATGTAGGGTCAAGATGCAAACAATTGGGTGGTTTGGATGATCTCTAATTAAATATCAAGACTTGTGGGACCTTTGACTTTGGTCAATTTTCTCAAGCTCACACTTGCAAGACTTGTTCATCCAAGACTTTATGGTAAATGACCATTATGGGCATGCCTATTTCGACCAAGGCATCACTAAGGGGGGGTGACACATGTCGCCCTCCCATTAAATCTAACAAAACGTTTTCCGACAAAATTTCATAATTCCGGTAAACTTTTTACAAGTATCAAATCTTAACACTTGTGAGTTCTTACATACGTTCTTAAAACATATCCTGTAAATACGGGGTGTAACAGAGCTCAGGGAGGAGATGGTATTATACCGTATTTCCAGTATATGCGTGAAGCGTGCGTCACGAAAGTCTAGCCTTAAAGTTTAGGCCTGAGGCGTTTTTGGGCACAACTCACTAAAGAATCGTTTCCGGCGAAGCGTTTTACACAACTCGCGTAGGATAAATTCCGGCTATGTCATTTCTAATTTTTGGATTTTTCCGAGAGGCGAAACACTTTGGGCCAGCGGGAGGCGACACTTGTCACCCTCGATTGGTGGGCGTGAGGCGTCAATATGGCCGAATGGAGTGCCTATTTTGTCAAGTAGTTGGTATTTCCCCACTTAGTGAAGCTTAGCGAGGCTACCCCTAGCCTGCCGAAATCTACCACTCCCTTGGTAGAAAAGTTGCCTTCTAGTATTGATATAATGCCCAAAATACCTAGCCCAAATCCCTTAGTACTTGTAGAAGTTGTGAAGAACTTCTAAGGTTTCATGGAGCTATCGGGCGTACAACTTAGGAGCTAAGCCTTGCTCCGGATCGACTTATATCTAAGATATTATTGGGCTTATCGAGGTAAATAAACTTATCCTTCTTTTGTAATTAGAGAATACATACTGTAGAAGTATAGGAATAAGTATTAAATACTTAGAAGGATATCACGAATAGAATTGGTATTATCGGTAGAAGGGTTTAAAGAAGAATAATTGAACTATACTTACTTAGGATTTGTTTTCTGATGAACTTGAGTAGCTCAGGGTAGGGAGTCTTGCCCAATTTTCCGTAGAATAAAGGACCCTCTTCTTAGAACTATTTATAGTACAGTCTAGACGTTGATAGACGTATTTGACTGTTATAGGCTGATTCTCTGCGCGCGACATATTCAACTTGGCAGGAGGTTTTCGTCGAGAAGGTATGCGATTCTTCCTAAGCATGATATTTTAAAATATATATATATAGTACGGTAGACGTACATGTGTTAACTGAATAATAATTACGGCAATGTCTTTTGACTTAAGCTTTGAATAATACCTACGGCAATGTCTTTTGACTTAAGCACGAATAATAAGAATCTTGATGCATTTCAAAGAATCTTGAATCATTTTTATGAAGAGAACTAATTGGTTTTAAGCGAAAGCTTAAGAGTTATACTAGCTTTATGGGAAGTTAGGTATAACAACTTAAGAATGATAAAAGGCAGTTTACTTATGTGTTTATAACGACTTACATTGATCTATGGAAAGAATAATAAAATGGTTTGATAAGTAGACATGATATGATGTTATGTGTGTTAGTGTCTTGTAACGTTTGTATAAAGGTATTCTTGTTGTGCTTATATGTTTAACGATAATTTGTTATGTTAGTATTATATCACTCACCTCTTGACATAAATCACAGGGGTTAGGCGCCTCCGTCACGGGGTATACCTCAGGCGATGCAGTGTGACTATGATGCGAGGACACCTCATGCAGTGCATGTGACCTATGCGAGCTACGAGAGTTCGAGGTTAGTGTGCGGGGTATACCTCATGCGGTCTATGTGGACATGCGGACTACGAGTCGGGGCGATGCCGAGGAGTAGCTACTCGATGCGGGGTTATGCCACATGCGAGCCTATGTGAGTGGCCTATACGGACTCTGAGTCGAGGATTAGGCTTGCTTAATGATACTATGGGCAATTGGCCTGCTTGATCATTCGCGACCTAGAAAAGACACATTCTGATTTACCTATTGTTGCTCTTGTTTATGATGTGGCACTATGTGCGGTTACCTTAGTTGTTTCATACATATATGTAAACTGATTTGTAAATGCTCTGTGTTCATTTAAGTACTTTCTGATTTCGCATACTTAGTACTGTTGTCTTGACCTCCTTGAAGTGCGTTCATCCGCGGTAAGGGCAAGCAGTGCTAGATCCACATCCTTAGGATCTCTTTGCATTGGTGTCGGGAGCTCCATCTTCTAGGAGGCTCTACTTTTGGTATGATCTCCTGTATTGTAGATAGTGCATGCATTCGGGGTATGGCGGGCCCTGTCCGCCATAGTTGTTTACTTCCTTAGAGTGCAGTAGTCTGAGTGTGCAGTTGGGATGTAGCGCAAAACTTGGGTTATTTATATATATATGCGAAAGGCAAGCTTTTCATCGAGATAAAGCGTGTCTTATTTTACAAGCTGTTTCATGTCTTGTTTTATATTCCGTGATTACTACGATGTATGACTACTTGGGTGCGGGTAAGGCACGATCCACGAGCCGGGCAGTCGTGACAAAAGTGGTATCGAGCGATTAATCCTCGGAAAGTGTCTACTGACCGTATCTAGTAGAGTCTTGATTATCGGTGTCTTGTGCACCTCACGATAATCGAGGAGGCTATAGGATATTTAGGATTAGTTTCCATTCTTCTCACTCTGAGATCGTGCTTTAGAGGCGTGTTAAATTTGACCCTAACGTATCCCACTGCATATGATTATGCCTCCACGTAAAGGCAACCGGGCCCGAGAAGGGCAAAGCGTGAGGAGGCGCTAGTAGGACACCGAGATTACGAGGGCTCAAGCCGATCTATACCTCGGTGGCCCGAGTTCCAGCGCCGCCCGGCCCAGCGAGACCACGGTACCACCTCTGTCCCGCGGCTGGGCGGAGGTTAGGGTACAAGGAGATAACCCGACTATTGGCGGGATCGTGGCGAACATGAGCAGTGGATCACGGCGATTCGATTCGGCCCGGTCGTACCGTGGTTCACGAGGCGAGAGAGTTTGAGGCTACGAGATTTCTGAGTTGTAGCCGCTTGAGTTTCTGGTCGAGGCGGAGGATGATCCGAGGAGTTCATCCGTCACTCTGAAGGATTATGAAAGTGATCGGCGTCGGAGACCAGTCCGTGATCTTGGTTCCGTAAATTGCGTGATACGCGATCGATTGGTTTGATTCATGGGAGTTATCCGGGAGAGCACGCGTCCCAGCCTTGGGATGAGTTCTCGGAGGCTTTCCTCACTCACTTCTTGCCTCGCGGATGAGGAGGCGCGGTGATAGATTTTCTGCTTTGAGGCAGCGGGGGCCTGATTAGGGAGTACAATGTCGAGTTTGATTCATTGGCTCGATATGTCCCGGCGTTGGTAGCGAATATGGAGGATAGGGTGCACCGCTACGTCACCGGCTAGATGATTATATGGCGAGTCTTGTGCGGGTGTTTCTCTTCAACCGGGTATGGACATTACCGCGTGCGAGCTTATGCACTTGGATGCGAGGCGTAAGGGCCGGCGGGTTGGCCAAGCGGCGAGAAGGACGGGCGGCGAGGGTCCTTTGGTAGTTATCGAGGTGGGCGGCCTCGGCGGTCTAGGTCGCACCACGGCCGGCTCGAGCACTCTGCACTGCGTCCCGGCCGGCCCGAGTATTGAGGCGGGGCGGGGCCCCGGGACTTGAACTTCGGGGTGGCGAGAGGTCTTGGCGGTCGGGACCACCCCGCCGGTGTGGCCGTCACGGTAGATCCCATTCGGGAATTGTGGTACTCCTCAGAGTTTATTCTGATTGTGGCGATCGGGTCATTTGCGAGAACTGTCTGTCGGCCGGAGGCAGCGCGGTGGTAGGGCTCGGCCTACGGTCGATTCTTGGGTTCATCATCTCCTTGATTACTCGGCGGAGGGCGTGGTACTCGTGGACCAGCCAGTCGGGCGGTCGTGGCTCGGGTCGATTCTAGCGGTCCTCGAGAACGCATTTATGCCTTGTCGGTAGCGGGATCGGGAGGCCTCACTGATGTCGTCACGGTACCTTATCGGTTCTGGATTTGATGTGTATGCCTTGATAGATCGGGTTCTACTCTGTCTATATATCTCCCTTGTTGCTAGTAGGATAGGGATAGAGCACGAGTCCATAGACCACTTTCGAGGTAGCTACGCGATGGGTGATTCGGTGGTAGCTCGGCGGGTATATAGGGCTTGTCGGTGACCATTCTGATCGTCGGACCTGGCGACTTGATAGAGTTGGATATGATTGATTTCGGCGTGATCATGGGTATGGATTGGCTAGCTTCTTGCTACGCCAATGTAGGCTGAGAGAGAGAGAGTAATGCGGTTCGGTTTCTGAGGAGCCGGTTGTTGAGTGGGAGGAACAACGTATCGTAGAGGTAGGTTTATTTCCTACCTCAAAGCTAGGAAGATGGTGCGAGAAGGGTACATCTACCATCTCGTTCGGGTGTTTGATCACGAGGCGCGGTACAGATTTTGATCGATTCGGTAGTCGAGAGAGTTCCCAGACGTGTTTCAGGCGACCTTCCGGGTATCCTCACGAGAGGAGATCGAGTTTTGTATAGATGTGTTGCGGACACTCGGCCTATTTCCATTCCGCCATACGAATGGCACTGCCGAGTTGAGAGAGTTGAAGGACGGTGAGAGATTTCTTTGGAGAAGGGCTTCATCGGACCTAGTGTTTCTCCACAGAAGCGCGGTATTGTTCGTGAAGAAGAAGAAGGAAGGGCGGCTGCGCATGTGTGTTGATTACGGTAGTGAACAAGGTGACCATTAAAACGAGATACCCTTCCCGGGATTGATGATTTGTTCGACCGGTTGCGAGCGCGAGATGTTTCTCAAGATTGATCTGCGTTCGGGCTATCATCAGTGCAGTCGAGAGAGGTGGATGTCCCAGGGCGCATTAGGACGATGCGGGCATTATGAGTTCGAGTCATGTCTTTTGGGTTGACGATGCTCCGGCGGTATTCATGGATTTGATGAACCGAGTATTCAAACCATTTTTGGACACGTTTGTGATAGTGTTCATTGATGATATCTTGGTTTATTCTCGCTCAGAGCATGAGCATGCAGAGCATTTGAGGCTGTCTCTTGTGATTCTCGGGACCAGCGATTATACGCCAAGTTTTCCAAATGTGAGGTTTGGTTAACCGGTGGCTTTTCTTGGGCACGTTAGCCGGTGATGGCATTCAGTGGAATCTGCCAAGATCGAAGCGATCGAGGACTTGGCCTGACCTACTACTCAAGCGAGGTTCGCGATTTTACGGGCCTTGCAGTTATTATCGGCGGTTCGTAGAAGTTTGCTTTATCTACGCACCATTGACTAGGTGACTCGAGCGGCTAAGTTTGATGGTGATGCTTGTGGCGAGGGCTTCGATTCTTTGAAGAGGAGGCGGCGGCCCCGTTCTTACTCTTCCGGAGGTCGAGCGGTTATGTCATATATTGTGATCGTCGGGCATCGGGTTGGGATGTGTGTTGATGCGGGAGGGCAAGGTTATAGCGTATACATCCGGCGGTGAAGAAACACGGAGGAACTACCCGCATGATTTGGAGTTAGCGGCGGTGATTCACGCCTTGAAGATGGAGGCACTATTTGTATGGGGTTCACGTAGATATTTATACAGACCACAGAGCCTCGGTATATCTTGACCAAAGGAGCTGAACTTCGGCGAGAGGCGGTGGTTAGAGTTGCTTAAGGATTACGATGTTGATATCCTATACCACGGGAAGGCCAATGTCGTGGCGGATGCTCTTAGTCGTAGAGTCGATGGGAGCCTATCGGATGTGCGGCTAGAGAGGAGGACATGGTTCGTGATTTGCATCGATTAGCGAGCCTTGGTGTCCGTTTGATTGATTTTGATAGCGGTGGGGTTCGAGTTCGTGAGGTTGCCGAGTCTTCCATCGTCGAGAGGTGAAGAGGCGATTCGAGATCGATTTTGACACGTTATCGTGATACGGCTCTTCGTGAGGAGAAGGGTCCTTTTGAGGTAGCACGATGGGGTGCTAAGGTTTGAAGCGAGTTGTGTGTTCGGATGTTTGAGGACTTGGCGGAGTTCTTGGGGAAGCACACGGTAGCGGCGTTACTCTATCCATCGAGTCGACCAAGATGTACCACGACCTTAGATCGTGTATTGGTGGGATGGCTTGAAGAGGGCGTTGCGAGTTCGTAGCTCGGTGCGTGTTGTCGGCGGTGAAGGTAGAGCACGGAGGCACGGTGGTTTGTTCTGACGATAGAGATCCCGCACGGAAGTGGGAGGTGATCAACATGGACTTCATTACGGGATTACCTCGCACTCGGAGGAGACATGATTCTATATGGGTTATCGTCGACGGTGACAAAATCAGCCCACTTTCTTCCCGTTAGGGCGACTTTTTGGTGAGATTATGCCGACTTTACATCAGAGATCGTCGGTGCATGGAGTCCCTATTTCGATCATATCGAGCAGAGCCCGGTTCTGACTAACCAGAGGTCTTTCGAGAAGGGTTTAGGGGCGCAGTGAGCACAGTCGGATTCAATCCACGAGCAGACGGACAGGCGAGCGCACTATCCGGACTCTTGAGGATATCTGCGAGCTGTGTTATTGACCGAGTGGTAGTGGGAGGATCATTTGCCTATAGTTGAGTTTGCATACAATAATAGCTACCACTCCAGTATTCAGATGGCGCCTTATGAGGCCTTATATGGGAGGAAGTGCAGATCGCCTATAGGCTGGTTCGATGTAGGCAAGGTGCAGTTAGTGAGACGGATTTGGTGCGGCGGCGATGGATAAGGTGAAGCTTATCGGGAGAGGTTCTTGGCGACTCGAGTCGGCGAAGTCATATCACGAGATCATCGTCGTCGGCATTTGGAGTTCGAGGTTCATGATTGGGTTTTCCTAAAGGTGTCACCCATGAAGGGTGTGATGAGATTCGGGAAGAAGGGGAAACTTCGGCCCAAGTACGTTGGGCGTTTGATTGTCGCGAGGTAGGCAAGGTTGCCTATGAGTTGAATCTGCGTCCGATCTGGAGCGATGCATCCGTGTTTCATGTTTCTATCTTGAGGAGATGTATCGGGGATCCATCTAGGTACACCGATTGACGATGTCCAGTGACCAGGGGTTATCGTATGAGGAGATTCCCATAGCGATAGTCGATCGTCAGGTTAGGCGTCTGCGGACCAAGGACGTGGCTTCCGTCAAAGTCTTGTGGCGGAACGAGCTCAGGTAGGAGATGACGTGGGAAGCTGAGGAGGACATGAGGCAGAAGTATCCTCACCTATTCCCCACACCTCCAGGTAATTCACTTTCCTACTTGTAAATCTTCATTATCGTTTATGCCTAAGTGTTGTTTTGTAGCCGTGTGTGGCATTTGCAAAAAATTTAAGTTATGAAGAACATTATCGTTATCTGTCTTGGGAAGGAACATTCGGGACGAATGTTTCTAAGGAGGGGAGAATGTTATACCCGTATTTCAGTATATGCGTGAGGCGTGCGTCTGAAAGTCTAGCCTTAAAGTTTAGGCACAAGACGTTTTTTTTGGGCACAACTCACTAAAAGAATCGTTTTCCGACGAAACGTTTTACACAAATCGCGTAGGATAAATTCCGGCTATGTCATTTCTAATTTTTGCGGATTTTTTCCGAGAGACGAAACACATTGGAGCCAGCGGAGGCGACACTTGTCACCCTCCAATTGGTGGGCGTGGCGTCAATATGGCCGAATGGAGTGCCTATTTTGTCAAGTAGTTGGTAGGATATTTTGTGTGCAAGTTGGCTAGGTACACTTGCCCTAATCTTGACCTTACACTTGCCTAGCACTTGGCTAAATCTTGGCCATTGGTTGGCCATGTCTTGACCTATAAATACCCCCTTAAGATGAAGAGTTCTTCATCCACAAATTCCTTTCAAGTCTTGAAAATCCTCCCTCTCACTTGCTAGCCCTTTTCGTCAAACACCTTTCCCCTTAGTGAAGCTTAGCTGAGGCTACCCCCCCTAGCCTAGCCGAAATCTACCCCCTCTCCCTTGGTAGAAAATTTGCCTTATAGTATTGTTATAATGCCCAAAATACCCTAGCCCAAATCCCTTAGTACTTGTAGAAGTTGTGAAGAACTTCTAACGTTTCCTTGGAGCTATCGGAGCGTACAACTTAGGAGCTAAGCCTTGCTCCGGATCGACTTATATCTAGGATATTATTGGGCTTACCGAGGTAAATAAACTTATCCTTCTTTTGTAATTAGAGAATACATACTGTAGAAGTATAGGAATAAGTATTAAATACTAAAAAGGATATCACAGAATAGAATTGTTATACCCCGTATTTCCAGAGTATGTACGTAAGGACGTACGTAGAAAATTTAAGCCTTGAGATTTGGCAAGTTTCGAAATTTGTACACAAGTGCCAAAAAGAATCGTTTTTCGACGAAACGTTTTACTAAACTTGCGAAGGGAAAAATACGGCTATGTCATTTATAATTTTTGCGGATTTTTCCGAGAGACGAAATATTTTGGACCAACGGGAGGGTGACACTTGTCACCTCGTTGACAACAAAGAGGGCTTCCCTTTGGCACGTTTTTTGTGTTTTTTTTGGTCAAGGGTTAGGTAGGATATTTTGTGTAGTAGATGGATAAGGAAACATGGGTAAATCCTAGCCCTACACTTGCACCACACTTGTCTTCATCTTGGCCATTGGTTGGCCTTTGCTTGACCTATAAATACCCCTCTAAGTTGATGAACTTCTTCATCCTAAAATCTTTTTCCAAGTCTAAAAATCCTCCCTTTGAGAAGTTGTGTTCGTCCAAAGCCCCTCCCCCTTGTGAAGCTTTGGCGAGAGGTCCCCCTTTGTAGTGTTCTGTAGAAAGGTACCCCTAGCCTAGTTGTTTCGTATAATACCCCTTTGTGGTATAGAAATACTCTCAGTATTGTTATAATGCCCAAATACTTTAGCCCTTATACCTTGTAGTACTTTCCAAAGTTACCTCTATCGTAGAGCAGGAAATACTATTATACTTTCCTCGATCACAAAGCGAAACCACAGGAAAACCTTCATAGTCGGTTGAAGTGTTAAATAGAAGTTGCGTAGAACTTCTAAGGGTTGTTGGAGCGGATTGGAGCACTCGGAGTGGGAGCTTAACGTTGCTCGGGAGGCGACTTTATACTTGGATAATTTTGGGCTCATCGAGGTAAATACTCTTGTCCTTCTAGTGTAATTGGAAATTACATCGTAGTAGTATAGAAATGAATATAAGATTCATAGAAGAGAATTGAAGCGTAATAGAAGGATATTACAGAATAGACTTGAATGAAATCACATCGGAAGAATAATATAGTAGAAGATTAAATCGTATTTACATAGAATTTGTATTCTGATGGTGATAACTTTATTGGTTGAATGTTCTGAGTAGCATGAACTACTTGGAAGGTGGACAAGGCTAGCGGGTTATAGCCGTGGGCGTTTTGCTTATAGTCGATAATCGTCGCGGTATGTGATTCTTCATATACTCTTGAGCATGATATTTTAAAGAATATATATATAGTATGGTAGGCGTCGTGTGTTGGTGAGCGTAATTATGCACGGCAATGTCTTTTGACTTAAGCTGAATAAAATATATATATATAGTACGGTGAGCGTCGTGTGCTAACGAGCGTGGTTATGCGGCAATGTCTTTTGACTTAAGCCTGAATAATAAGAATCTTGAAGTATTTCAAAAGAACTAATAAACCTTTTTGAAAGAAGAGTACTTGGTTTGAAAACATAAGAGTTATACTAGCTTTATGGGGAGTTAGGTATAACGTCTTAAGAGAGATAAAAGAATGGTTTACTGATTTTAGAAGTTAAGAGACTTGATCTTAAAAGATAAGAGACTTAACTTAATTGAATTAATATGAATTTTGTGTGAAGCCTCATTCGTGAGTAATGAGTACTTGGTTTTTAAAAGGAATAACGTTTTACTGATTTAGGAAATCAGAATGAGTATCGACAAACCACTGCAGCGTTATTAAGGGGAAAATGTAATGAATAATGAAGTATTATTAAAACCAGTAGAAACCTCCATCTGCATAGAAGCTAAGATGAGACAAAATGATATTACATTTTCTAGATCATGGCTGCTTTAATAAATGGTTATAAACAAGAATAAACTGCTCACACATACGGCCTATGTTACTCAATTGTTTTAAAAGAGATTAAGACATTGAACTATGAAACTTTTCTAAAAAGAGACTTGAGTAATTGAAATTAGGCAAACTGGAACTTTAGGGAAAAGAAAAGCGTTGTTTTGTCTTAAATTGGTTTAAAACATAAAGTGTTATAACAGCTTTATGGGAAGTGAGTTATAACGACTTTATGAAAAAGAGTTTTATCATTGGTTTTAATGTGGTAACTTGACTTTAAAAAGAGAAGTGTTTTGGTCCAAAAAGAAGGCATGGTTGTCACGACCCGAAACTGGGCCCGTGACTGGTGCCTTACCCCGGGCACCCTAGTGACACAACATCAGAGTAATCAGCGGAACATAAAACAACAACATGAGATAACAGAAATATAAAACAATAATCTGTGAAAACTTGCCTTTCGGCATATATATAACCATCAACTCTTTTACAAATGAACAGCTTAATCCTTTTTACCAACCCCGCTTGCACAAGATTACTCTGGACCTCACAGAATGATCGACCTGATGGCGGGACGGGGCCCGCCAAACCCCGAATGTAAACACTTACTGACGGGGACTATACCACTGATAAGCCTCGGAGAAACGGAGCTTCCCAAGCTGAATGTGACCACGAGAGCTAGGATCAACGGCGATGTACCTCAACTGCGGCATGAACGCGGCCCGAAGGAGGTCGATCACAGAATGCAGTATGTGAAACTAAAATAAATCAGTAAATGAAATCATAGTAGTCTATACAAAGCGGGAGACATGTATGATAACCAAACTACGATTCACCATAAATAAGCGATCATGTCAAGTCGGGGACTCGCACCTCAGTCATCACTCAATTTAACAATGGGTCTCACGCCCACAACATCAATCGTGCGTGGAATACCTTCCATCGCCGTAGATTTATGATATACAAGCACCAAGGAATACATGAACACGGGTCCCACGTGTCCTAATAAAGCGCATGCGGGGTAAATGCGAAGGCATAGCCGACTACTAACACTCACCGTACAACAAGGTCATAAATCGTATCATAAGATCTGTCTGAACCGCCACATGATCAAAGGCGGCCACTTGCGCGGTATCTAATGTGCGCGTCTAGTCCTGGAACTTCCGCTGACTCGCGTAGGCCAATCTCATCGGCCGCATGAGGTATTCCCGCGTCGAGGTAGCTACTCCGGCGTCGTCACGGACCGCGATCGCGTAGCCACGCGAGGCCGCATGCCCATAAGGGCGACACTAACACGGAACTCGTAGCTCGCATAGGCCCCGGGACCCGCATGAGGTATTCTCGAATCATGGTCCTGCATCGCTGAGTCTACCCGCGTCGGAGGCGCTTAACCGGAATCATCTCAAGAGATGAATGCCACAATACTATCATAACGATGATAGTTAATAAGCACAATCAAGGAAACCCCGCACACAAACATCACAAGATACTAACACACGTAGCATCCTATCACTTTTAATTATCAAAGCAACAAGAAAGTATTACAAGGCTATCACTAACAAATACAATCAACTTATTCACACAGTGTTCTTTCTACTAACAAGTTCGGGTATCTATCCCCAAAGTACTTCACACATTAAAATCTTAAAAAAGATCTGTTTCTTTCACATAAGTCACACAATACGTAGTATAAAATAGAGTATTGTCCTTTTAAGAAAACCAAAACTCTTACCTTTGTAAAATCAAGTAACAACATTATTTTCCAAGCGTCCAAGTTTGCCTAATTTCAAATGTTCACGTTTCTTATTTTAGAAAGGTTTCAGATTCATAGTCTTATTCATTTAAGAATATAATTCTCTTTTAAACAATCGAGAAACATAAGCCTTATATGTGAGTAGGATATTCTTGTTTATAACAATCTTTATTACAATGACCGTGATCTAGGAAATATCATTTTGTCTCATCTTAGCTTCATGCGGATGGAAGTTTCTCGGTTTTAATAATACTTAATTGTTCAAAACATTTCCTTTTAATTAGCTGCAGATGGTTTGTCGATACACACGATTTCCAAAATCGATAAAGCGTTCTTAAGCCGTTATACCTAACTTCCCATAAAGCTAGTATAACTCTTAAGTTCTCAAACCAAGTATTACTTCTCTTTCAAAACGATTTGAAATCTTTTGAAATACTTCAAGTTCTTTATAATCACACATCAAGCGATTATAAACAAATCATTTACCTTTTAAAAACCACAAAGTGTTTTCTTATCTACATAAAGTCGTTATAACCAACTTCCCATAAAGCGTTATAACACTTTATGTTTTAAACCCATCGAATACATTTAGCACGTATGCGTCTACCGTACTACATAGTTCACACATATCATGCTAGAGAGATAGGAAGAGGTTCACATACCTCGCGACGATTATCGACTAATAGCAAAATGCTCAAGTACCTCAAGTCGGCTACTCCTAAGCCAAGTAGAGCGCGCCACACGTAGTACTTGACCTATAAGGCCACAAGCGCTTATTAACATTTAGGTCTCATCGTAGAACTTTCTCTGAAATTTGTGACACCTCCCCCATGACAGCGTAAATCTCCTCTCTGCAGTAGGCTACGAAGCCAACCGGGGGTTATCATCTAACCCTAACGGGTACAATTCTACTCCACGGTACTCTTACACAAGTCTCTTGTAATATAGTCCTATGTAATTCTGATTCGATACTATATATAGTATACTTCAACTATATACTCTCTGACATGTAATATCCAATTACAATAGGGGACAAGATAATTACCTCGATAAGCCCATAATTATCCAAGTAAAAGTCGATCTGGGCAATCGTTTAGCTCGACTCAGGCGCTCCAACCCGCTCTAAACCACCCAGAAGTTCTAACCAACTTACACAATACTCAACGGACTATGGAGATTTTCCTAGGGTTTCGGTTTCGTGTTGACGGGAAGTATAATAGTATTTACGGGCTTTTATAGGTATAACCTTAGAATACAACAAGGTATAAGGCTAAGGTAATTTGGGCATTACAACAATACTTGGAGAGTATTTCTATACCACAAAGGGGTATTATACAAAAGCAACTAGGCAGGGGTACCGGCCACACCACAGGAGGGGGTGGCTACCTCGGCCTACCCCACTAGGGGAACTCTCGGCGAGGGCTCGCGAAAAGGGAGGAAGGCTCTCAAGACTTAGGCATTTTGGATGAAGAAGTTCATCAAAGGAGAGGTATTTATAGCCAAGCCAGGCCAACCAATGGCCAAGATCTAGCCAAGTGTTAGGCAAGTGTAGGGCAAGATTCACCCGTGTGTACCTAGCCAACTTGCACACAAAATATCTACCAAAAATATCTCCCACTTGCCATTCGATCGTCCGTTGTGCGCCCACTTGCTTCGATGTGAGGGTGACACATGTCACCTCCGTTGGTCCAAAATGTTCGTCTCTCGGAAAAATCCATAAAAATACTTAATGACATAGCGGAAATTCCCTACGAAAGTTGTGAAAGCGTTTAGTCGAAAACGACTCTAGCAGGTGTTGTGCACAAACATATTTCGACCCAAAGGTGCCATGGGGTGACACGTGTCGCCCCGATTAAATCAAAATATTTCGTCTTAGAAAATATCCAGCGGCCAAAATCTCAAAATCAAAGCGGGCCCCACAAAAGCGTAAATTTCTCGTGGGCCCAGCGTGACCATTTTCGAAAATAAAATTCCATAATTCTCTAATATTCCGGAAGTCAGAATACCAAATCTGGGAATCCAATTCCCATAAACGAACCTTTTTCCTTCACAAAGCGGAAACTTTTAGTGGAAAATTCACCTCTTTCTTCCTTTCCAATCTTTACGCCGTATTCTCAAATGCGTCGCCCTTGCATACATACCACGGAACTACGGGTATAACATTCTTCCCCCCTTAGAAACATTCGTCCCGAATGTTCCTTCTAAGTCTCAAAACAAACGTGCGCCAGTATAGTCTTCACTACTATACTTACGAAACAATCCTGCCATACCTGGCCACAGAAATACCTGCGCAAAACTTACATCTAAGTCCACGAGGAAACACCTCTACATCACCACAAATACCTCTTCCCGGGGTCAAAATATACTTCCTTAGTCGCGATACCACTTTTGTCACTTTGTCGCGAGCCTTGCTCCGACGACCCAACAAATGGTACCGGGCTGCTTGTGATCCCGGAGGATCTCGTACACTCGAACTCTTACCACATTCTGATACGGCTTCAGTTTCCAAAACTCGGGGTTACTATCTCTAACGTGGTCATCATTAGCGGGAACATTCGGATGGATCTTGATACTTTCCGAACATAACAATATGAAAGACCGGACGTCCTTCTTCCTAAGTCGGACGGCAAATGCTAACATATAGGCAACTGGCCTATTCTTCACATGAACTCACAAAGGCCCAAGTAACTTCGGGCTAAGTTCATACATTTCCAAAACTCGTCACACCTGTCAGGTGGTACTTTCAAGAAGACCGACCGTCGGCACGAACTCTAGCGTCGTCGCCGATTATCCATACGATTCCTCCGAGTGCGGAACTTCTTCAGACAAGCTTTCACTATCCACGATCTGTGGAACAAGCTGAACCAACTATCGAACCACGCCAACATCGAACCAATCGGCCGGACTTGCATTTACGCCCTACAAGGCGTCGCAAGGCGACATCCGAACACCGACATGGTAGCAAACACTCCCGGCCGGAGACAACGATCCTCGCGGCTACCACGAAATCAAAACAACGGCAGAGGCGAATGCGTCTGAGACTCACGAGTTCCTAGCCTGCTGGTACAAACTCGGAAGAAAGCAGTGTACCACAGGCTCCACTGTCGTCATAAGGTGAAGGTAGGCACCGTGCAACCTCACAACCTTCCGGATAACATCAACAACTGCCAGGAACGACACGACCGAAGAACACGATAGGTGCCCCGTCGGCCCGACCAGCGGTCGACGCATCCACGAACTTGCACGGCTAACTAAACATGGGCCTAACACCCTCATGACCCTAACACAAGAGGACCACCTGGCCGACCCACCACAAACCTACGCGGGTTGACCCGCGTAGCCTCAACCACGACGTGGCGCGAAATACCATCTCCCGAAGGAACAATCGTACTAAACACGTTACGAAAACTGGCGGTCTTCTTAGCTCGACTACCTTCCTTCAAATCACGCTACTGCGGGACTTATCCCACGAACATAGCTCGCGTGCACTATGCACTCCTATAAGGGTCAAACATAACACTACACCTTTCTCGAGATGGCCTTACCTCTAAGGTCTTTACGTATAACACTCTAAGGCTCACACCTTCTCTATCCCCAAAATCTTACTCGGTTAACCCACGTGATTCTAATCACAACTAACACTTTGCTATCGAACATAGCACTTAAGGTATACTCACTTGAAAGTTACAGAAGGACCTTGCTGCTCGACCCTCTTACCTGTCCTTGGTTAACGCGTCAATCTCTACGTTTTCGGCTGCTGTACATAAGCCCGTACACGTGCCATGCTCAAGCCAATGAAGAATTACTCTTGCACCTTCTCTTAGGTAGTCATCAAGACTCGCGATACATCGGTATACTCTCGGTAGCCAAATCCATAGCTAGTAACAAGGTTGTCTCTTGGCAATCTATATTCCTTGTTCGGTCGTGGGCGAAGGTTCAAATATCGTGGGCGCGATGAGCTGCCGTCACTGTGCTAAACTCTGCTTTGGGGCTAGTGGCGTCGCGAAATCCCGAATGAAGCACTACCTAGGTAATGATTGGGCTGTGCCTCGCCACTCTGAACTCTGCTCGCGGCTCCGCCATTTGCGCGCCTCTGGGCTCGGGTTGCCTACGCGGAGGCATAATGATAAGGAAAGATTTCGTCGGAGGTTCAACTTACAACACGGCTCTAAGGCACGATCTCGAGTGAGAAGAATAGAAACCAATCCTAAATATCCTATAGCCTCACGATTATTGATGTGGTGCACAACACACGATAATCAAGACTCTCTTGGATACGATGCGTAGACACTTTCAGAGGATTAAGCGCTCGATACCACTTTTGTCACGACCAGCGGGCGTGGTGGTGCCTTACCGGGCACCTAGTGACACAACATCGAGTAATCAGTGGAACATAAAACAACAACGTGAGATAACGAAATATAAAACAATAATCTGTGAAAACTTGCCTTTGGCATATATATAACCATCACTCTTTTACAAATGAGCGGCAATCCTTTTTACCAACCACGCTTGCAGCGATTACTACGGACCTCTAGAATGATACGACCACAATGGCGGGACGGGGCCGCCAAACCACGAATGTAAACACTTACTCTGACGGGGACTATACGTGATAAGCCTCGGAGAAGCGGAGCTTCCCAATGAGCGTGACCACGAGAGCTAGGATCGGCGATGTACCTCAACTGCGGCATGAACGCGGCCCCGAAGAGGTCGATCTAACAGTGCGAGTATGTGAAACTAAAATAAATCGTAAATGAAATCATAGTAGTCTATACAAAGCGGGAGACATGTATGATAACGAACTCTGATTCACCATAAATAGCGATCGTATGTCAGTCGGGGACTCACACCTCAGTCATCACTCAATTTAACAATGGGTCTCACGCCCACAACATCAATCGTGCGCGTGGAATACCTTATCGCTGGCCGTGATTTATGATATCAAGCACGAGGAATACATGAACACGAGTCCCACTGTGTCTAATAAAGCTATGCGAGGTAAATCACGAAGGCATAGCCCTACTAACACTCACCGTACCAACAAGGTCATAAAGCGTATCATAAGATCTGTCTGAACCGCCACATGATCAAAGCGGCCACTTGCGCGATATCTAATGTCGCGTCTAGTCTGGAACTTCCCGCGACTCGCGTAGGCCAATCTCATCGGCCCGCGTGAGGTATTCCGCGTCGGTAGCTACTCCCGGCATCGTCACTGGACCCGCGATCCGCGTAGCCACAAGGACGCGTGCCCATAAGGGCGACACTAACACGGAACTCGTAGCTCGCATAGGCCCCAGGACCGCGTAGGGTATTCTCGAATCATGGTCCTGGACACCGCTGAGTCTACCCGCGTCGGAGGCGACAACCCGGAATCATCTCAAGAGATGAATGCCACAATACTATCATAACGGCTGATAGTTAATAAGCACAATCAAGAAACCCGCGCACAAACATCACAAGATACTAACACACGTAGCATCCTAACACTTTTACTTATCAAAGCAACAAGAAAGTATTACAAGGCTATCACAAACCAATACAATCAAGTTATTCACACAAGGTACTTTACTAACAAGTTCGGTATCTATCCCCAAAGTACTTCACACATTAAAATCTTAAAAAAGATCTGTTTCTTTCACATAAGTCACCTGATACAGTAGTATAAAATAGAGTACTGTCCTTTTAAGAAAACCAAAACTCTTACCTTTGTAAAATCAAGTAACAACATTATTTTCCAAGCGTCCAAGTTTGCCTAATTTCAAATGTTCACGTTTCTTATTTTAGAAAGGTTTATGATTCATAGTCTTATTCATTTAAGAATATAATTCTCTTTTAAACAATCTGAGAAACATAAGCCTTATATGTGAGTAGGATATTCTTGTTTATAACAATCTTTATTACTGACCGTGATCTAGGAAATATCATTTTGTCTCATCTTAGCCATGCGGATGGAAGTTTCTCTGGTTTTAATAATACTTAATTGTTCAAAACATTTCCTTTTATTAACGCTGCGATGGTTTGTCGATACACATCACGATTTCCAAAATCGGTAAAGCGTTCTTAAGCCGTTATACCTAACTTCCCATAAAGCTAGTATAACTCTTAAGTTCTCAAAACCAAGTATTACTTCTCTTTCAAAGCGATTTGAAATCTTTTGAAATACTTCAAGTTCTTTATAATCACACATCAAGCGATTATAAACAAATCATTTACCTTTTAAAAACCACAAAGTGTTTTCTTATCTACATAAAGTTTTATAACCAACTTCCCATAAAGCCGTTATAACACTTTATGTTTTAAACCATCGAATACATTTAGCACGTATCGTCACCGTACTACATAGTTCACACATATCATGCTAGAGAGATAGGAAGAGGTTCACATACCTCGCGACGATTATCGACTAATAGCAAAATGCTCAGAGTACCTCAATGTCGGCTACTCCTTAAGCCAAGTAGAGCGCGCCACGTAGTACTTGACCTATAAGGCCACAGCGCTTATTAACATTTAGGTCTCATCGTAGAACTTTCTCTGAAATTTCGTGGACCTCCCCCATGACGTAAATCTCCTCCTCTGCAGTAGGCTACGAAGCCAACCGGGGTTATACATCTAACCTAGGTACAATTCTACTCCACGGTACTCTTACACAAGTCTCTTGTAATATAGTCCTATGTAATTCTGATTCAGTACTATATATAGTATACTTCAACTATATACTCTCTGACATGTAATATCCAATTACAATAGGGGACAAGATAATTACCTCGATAAGCCCATAATTATCCAAGTAAAAAGTCGATCTGGGCAATCGTTTAGCTCGACTCAGGCGCTCCAACCCGCTCTAAACCACCCTTAGAAGTTCTAACCAACTTACACAATACTCAACGGACTATGGAGATTTTCCTAGGGTTTCGGTTCGTGGTAGCGGGAAGTATAATAGTATTTACGGGCTTTTAGTATAGGTATAACCTTAGAATACAACAAGGTATAAGGCTAAGGTAATTTGGGCATTACAACAATACTTGGAGTATTTCTATACCACAGGGGTATTATACAAAAGCAACTAGGCTAGGGGGTACCACGGCGCCTGAGGAGGGGTGGCTACCCCGCCTACCCAGCTAGGGAACTCTCGACGAGGGCCTGCGAAAAGGGAGGAAGGCTCTCAAGACTTAGGCATTTTGGATGAAGAAGTTCATCAAAGGAGAGGGTATTTATAGCACAAGCCAAGGCCAACCAATGGCGAGATCTAGCCAAGTGTTAGGCAAGTGTAGGGCGAGATTCACCCGTGTACCTAGCCAACTTGCACACAAAATATCTACAAAAATATCTCCCACTTGCCATTCCCGATCGTCCATTGTGCGCCCACTTGCTTCGATGTGAGGGTGACACGTATGTCACCCTCCGTTGGTCCAAAATGTTTCGTCTCTCGGAAAAATCCATAAAAATACTTAATGACATAGCGGAAATTCCCTACGAATTTGTGAAAGCGTTTAGTCGAAAAACGACTCTAGCAGGGTGTTGTGCACAAACATATTTCGGCCCGAAGGTGCCACGTGGGGGTGACACGTGTCGCCCCGATTAAATCCAAAATATTTCGTCTTAGAAAATATCCAGCGGCCAAAATCTCAAAATCAGCGGGCCCCACAAGCGTAAATTTCTCCGTGGGCCCAGCGTGACCATTTTCGAAAATAAAATTCCATAATTCTCTAATATTCGGGAAGTCAGAATACCAAATCGGGAATCCATTCCGTAAGCGAACCTTTTCCTTCACAAAAACCGGAAACTTTTCCGTGGAAAATTCACCTCTTTCTTCCTTTCCAATCTTTCTGTCGTATTCTCGTACGTACGTCCTTGCATACATACCCTGGAACTACGGGGTATAACAATGGTATTGCCTTAATTTGGTTTTAAAAAGGAAAGTATGGAAGTTGTTTTGGTTTACTTAAAAGATGTAAGTCACTCTATTTTTATACTACGGGTATCGGGTGACTTTTATAAAAGGAATGGATCTCTTTAAAAGGAATTTAACGTACGTAGTACTTTAGGGTTAAAACCCGGACTTTGACATAAAATGAAAGTACTTTGAGTTGTGTATAACTTGCCTATGCTTGTTGTTGTGAAACTTGCCTATGCTTGTTGTGATAGCCTTTGTTGTGCAAGAATTGTGTTTCTATACTACCGCGTCTCTCGATGGAGGGTCGGTTGACTTGTTGAGAACTTACTTGGACGTGCCGGCAGTGACGTAGAATTCCACGGGTACGCTCCTGTTGATAGTGTTATTTTTGTTAATCGCTTTGGACATCGACACGATCGTGGCGCGGGTATGCTTCCATTTTGATTCTTGTCTTGTTGTTTCCTTTTGGACATCTTGACACGATCGTGGCGCGCGGGTATGGTTCCATTGGAATTGCTTGTTATACCGTATTTCGGTATATGCGTGGGAATACGTCGAAAAATCTTGCCTTAAAGATAAGCCTTGGGCGTTTTATTTTGTACACAACTCACTAAAGAATCGTTTCGGCGAAAGCGTTTCCACGACTTCGTAGAGTAAATTCGGCTATGCCATTTCTTATTTTGCGGATTTTTAGAGTGGCGAAACATTTTGGACCAACGGGAGGGTGACATGTCACCCTCGCATTGAAAGCAAGTGGGGTGGCTTTGGGCGATTGGGCGTCGAAGAGGGTGTTGGCCTTGGCGATTGGGTCCTTGTTTAGGCCTTGTTTTGTGCCATGTTTTGTGGAGTGTTTTGTGGAGTGTTTTGTGGAGTAGGAGTAGGGTGCACTTGGCTTGATCTTGGCCTTACACTTGCCTTGCACTTGTCTTCATCTTGGCCATTGGTTGGCGAGGCTTGAGCTATAAATACCCCCAGAGATGAAGAGTTATTCATCCACAAAGTTATCTTCCAAGTCTAAAAATCCTCTCCTCTCCCTTAAGCTTTTCGTCCAAACACCTCTTCCCTCCCCTTGTGTTGTATGGTAGAGCCTACCCCTAGCCTAGCCGAAATCTACCCCTCCTTGGTAGAAAAGTTGTCTTCTTGTATCGTTATAATGCCCAAAATACCTAGCCCAAATACCTTAGTACTTAGTAGAGGTTGTGAAGAACTTCTAAGGTTTCCTTGGAGCATACAACTTAGGAGCAAAACCTTGCTCGGTGACTTTTCTAGGATATTATTGGGCTTAGAGTAATAATCCTAACCCTCTTTTGAATTAGAGAATACTTATTGTTATGGTATAAGAATAAGTATAAATATAGAAGTATATCCAGAATAGAATTGAAGTATTAATCACTTAGAAGGGTTTAAAGAAGAATAATCAAGCTGTACTTACATAGAATTTGTTTTCTGATGAACTTATATAGCTCACCGGGTAGGGAAGTGTTGCCCGACTTACAGTAGAATTATGAACCCCTGTTTAGAATGACCTTGAGTAGTCTTTAATAGATATCTGTGACTATTATGGTGACTCTCTGCGCGACATATTGACTTGGCGGTGGTTTTATTTGAGAAGGTATGTGATTCTTCCTAAAGCATGATATTTTACA
Source organism: Przewalskia tangutica (assembly GCA_029844215.1). NCBI lineage: Eukaryota > Viridiplantae > Streptophyta > Magnoliopsida > Solanales > Solanaceae > Przewalskia > Przewalskia tangutica. The sequence continues at coordinate 78,363,121 of CM056727.1, forward strand.
ATATAACTACGGCAATGTCTTTGACTTAAGCTGAATAATACTTACGGCAATGCCTGGCTTAAGCTTTGAATAATACTTCAGCAATGCCTCGGCTTAAGCTCGAATAATACTTACGGCAATGCCTAAGCGCTTTGAATAATAAGAAGCGAAAACATTTCAAAAGACTCTTGAATCATATTAGAAGAGAACTAATTGGTTTTAAAGCGAAGCTTAAGAGTTATACTAGCTTTATGGGAAGTAAGTATAACCACTTAAGATTTATAAAAGAAACAAGTTTGCCTATGTGTTTATAACGGACTTGTATTGTGAAAGAATAATAAAGAATGGTTTGATAAATAGACATGATATGATGCTATGTGTGTTAGTATCTTGTAACGTTGTATAGGTGAGTATCCTTGTTGTGCTTATGATTGTTTAAAGATAAGTTGTTATGTTAGTATACTATCACTCACCTCTTGAGATGATCACAGGGGTTAAGCGCCTCCGTCTGGGGTAGACTCGGTGATGCAGGACCGTGATTCGAGAATACCTCATGCGGGTCGGGGGCCTATGCGGGCTACGAGTTCGAGTTAGTATGCGGGGTTATGCCTCATGCGATGCGTGTGGCCATGCGGACAGCGAGTCGGGGCGATGCCGAGGAGTAGCTACCCTCGATGCGGGGTTATACCTCATGCGGGCCCGTGAGTGGCCTATGCGGACTCGGGAGTCGAGTTAGGCTTGCGAGAATGATGATGAGGCGAGTGGCCTGTTTCGATCATTCGCGGCCTAGACAAGACCTATTACAGTTACCTATTGTTGCTCTTGTTTGTGATGTGGCACTACGTGCGGTTTCCTTGGTTGTTTCACACATATTTGTAAACTGGTTTTAAAATGATATGTTTTCATTTAAGTATTTCTGATTTCGCATACTTAGTACTGTTATCGACCTCCTTGAGGCTGCGTTCATGCCGCGGTAAGGGCAGCAGTGCTAGATCCACATCCTTAGGATCTTTGCGTTGGTGTCGGGAGCTCCATCTTCTAGGAGGCTCTACTTTTGGGTATGATCTCCTGTATTGTAGATAGTTTTGTCTGATCGAGGTATGGCGGGGCACTGTCGCCATAGTTGTTACTTCCTTAGAAGTGCAGTAGTACTATTATGCAGTTGGGATGTAGCGCAAAACTTGAGTTATTTATATTATGCGAAAGGCAAGCTTTTCTTGAGATAAGCGTATGTCTTATTTTATAAAGCTGTTTCTGTCTTGTTTTATATTCCTGGTTACTCGATGTATGACTACTTGGGTGCCCGGTAAGGCACGATCCACGGGCCGGGCAGGTCGTGACAAAAGTGGTATCGAGCGATTAATCCTCGGAAAGTGTCTGAGCCGTATCTAGTAAAGTCTTGATTATCGGTGTGTTGTGCACCACCAATAATCGAGAAGCTATAGGATATTTAGGATTGGTTTCCATTCTTCTCATTACGAGATCGTGCTTTAGAGGCATGTTATAGGTTGGACCCTCTAACGTATTCCTTTCTATGCTGATTATGCCTCACGTAAGGCAACCGGGCCCGAAGGCAAGCAAGGCGGAGGCGCTAGCGAGACACCCGAGTCACGAGGCTCGAGCCCGGCTATACGAGGCGGCGAGTTCTATGGCGCCGCCCGGCCACAGACCACAGTACCACACCTCCTGTCCCACGGCTGGAGGCGGAGGTTAGGGTACAAGGAGATGGCCCGACTTTTGGCTAAAGTTGTGGCCGTCGAGAGATTGGATCTGGCGGTTCAGTTCGGCTCGGCTCGGTCGCACCCGTGGTACACGAGGCGAGATAGTTTGAGGCTACGAGATTTCTTGAGTTGTAGCCGCGGAGTTTTATGGGTCGGCGGAGGATGATCGCGAGGAGTTCATCCGTCGGTCAGAAGGATTTTGAGAGTGATCGGGCGTCGGAGACCGGTCCGTGATCTTTGGTTCACGTAGGCTGCGTGATACGCGATCGATTGGTTTGATTCATGGGAGTTATCGTGGAGAGCACGCGTCCCTACTTGGGATGAGTTCTCGGAGGCTTTCCTCACTCACTTCTTGCCTCGCGGATGAGGAGGCGCGGGCTGATAGATTTTCTTCTTTGGCGAGAGAGGGCGCTTGTCGGGAGTACAATGTCGAGTTTGATTCTTTGGCTCGATATGTCCCGGCATTGGTAGCAGATATGGAGGATAGGGTGCACCGCTATGTCACGGTCTAGCGACTATATGGCCGAGTCATGTGCGGGGTTTCTCTCCACCGGGTATGGACATTACCGCGTGCGAGCTCGCGCCCTTGGATGCGAGGCCGAGGTCGACGAGTGGGCGACGGCGAGAAGAAGGCGGGGCGGGAGGGTCTTACGGTGGTTATCGTGGTGGCGGCCTCGGCGGCCAGATCTGGGTCGCACCACGGCCCGGCTGAGCACTCTGCCGTCCTCGGCCACGGCGAGTTTTGAGGCGGGCCGGGGCCCGAGCTTGAGGCGTCGAGTAGCGAGTGCGGCGATCGGGACCACCCGGTGTGGCCGTCGCGGGGATCCATTACGGAAGTGTGGTACTACTTATGGATCTTGTTCTGATTGTAGCGGCGAGTCACTTTGCGAGGCCCATCGGCCGGCGTGGCGGTGGTAGGCCCGACGCCGAGGTTACGTGGCGGCCATCATCTCCTACGATTACTCGCCCGGGCGTGGTGCTCATGGGTCAGCCAGTCGCAGAGGTCGTGGCTCGGGTCCCGATTCTAGCGGTCCTCGAACCGCATATATGCTTTGTCGGTAAGCGAGGATCGGGAGGCCTCACACGATGTCGTCGCGGTACCTTATCGGTTCACGGGTTTGATGTGTATGCTTTGATAGATCCGGGTTCTACTCTGTCTATATATCTCCCTTGTTGCTAGTAGGATAGGGATAGTGCACGAGTCCATAGACCCTTTCGAGGTAGCTACGCGATGGGTGATTCGGTGGTAGCTCGGCGGGTATATAGAGTTTGTCTGTGACCATTCTGATCGTCGGACCTGGCGACTTGATAGAGTTGGAGATGATTGACTTGGCGTGATTATGGGGATGGATTGGCTAGCTTCTTGCTATGCCAATGTAAGCTGAGAGAAAGTAATGCGGTTCAGTTTCACGAGGCCGGTTGTTGAGTGGGAGGAGCACGGTATCGTAGGGGTAGGTTTATTTCCTACCTCGAGGCTAGGAAGATGGTGCGAGAAGGGTATATCTACCATCTAGTTCGGGTGTTTGATCACGAGGCTGCGGTACAGATTTTGATCGTTCCGTAGTCGAGTTCCCAGACGTGTTCCCAGATGACCTCCTGTATCCCTCGAGAGGAGATTGAGTTTTGTATTGACATATTGCGGATACTCGGCTATTTCCATTCCGCCATACTGAATGGCACTGCCGAGTTGAGAGAGTGAAGGATCGGCTTAGGGATTTGCTAGAGAAGGGCTTCATTAGGCCCGGTGTTTCTCCCAGAAGCGCGGTATTGTTCGTGAAGAAGAAGGGCGGGGCCAGCTGCGCGTGTTGATTACGAGCGGTGAACAAGGTGACCATTAAACGAATACCCCTCCCGGGATTGATGATTTGTTCGACGATTGCGAGTGCGAGATGTTTCTCAAGATTGATCTGCGATCGGGCTATCATCAGTGCGAGTCGAGAGAGGTGGATGTCCTAGGGTGCATTCGGACGATGCGGGCATTATGAGTTCAGGTCATGTCTTTTGGGTTGACGATGCTCGTGTATTCATGGATTTGATGAGCAGTGTTCAAACCATTTTGGACACGTTTGTGATAGTGTTCATTGATGATATCTTGGTTTATTCGCTCGAAGCGAGGAGCATGCGGAGCATTTGAGGCTGTCTTGTGATTCTCGAGACCAGTGATTATGCCAAGTTTTCCAAATGTGAGTTTTGGTTGACTTGATGGCGTTTCTTGGGCATATTGCCGGGTGATGGCATTCGAGTTGATCTGGCCAAGATCGGCGATCGAGACTTGGCGAGACCTACTACTCCGCAGAGGTTCGCGATTTTACGGGCCTTGCGAGTTATTATCGGCGGTTCGTGGAGAAGTTTGCTTCTATCTGCACCATTGACTAGGTGACTCGAGAAGGCGACCAAGTTTGATGGTGATGCTTGTGGCGGGGTTTCGATTCTTTGAAAAGAGGCGGCGACCGCCCGTTCTTACTCTTCGGAGGTCGGATGGTTATGTCGTGTATTGTGATGCGTCGGGCATCGGGTTGGGATGTGTATTGATGCGGCATGGCGGGGTTATAGCATATGCATCGGCGGTGAAGAAACGAGAGGAACTACCCGCGTGATTTGGAGTTAGCGGTAGTGATTCACGCTTTGAAGATCTGGAGGCACTATTTGTATGGGGTTCACGTGGATATTTATCTGACCACAAGAGCCTCGGTATATCTTCACCAGAGGAGTGAACTTACGGCGAGAGGCGGTGGTTAGAGTTGCTTAAGGATTACGATGTTGATATCCTATACCACGGGAAGGCCAATGTTGTGGCAGATGCTCTTAGTCGTAGGTCGATGGGAGCCTATCGGATGTGCGGCTAGAGAGGAGGACATGGTTCGTGATTTGCATCGATTAGCGAGCCTTGGTGTCCGTTTGATTGATTCCGATAGCGATGGGGTTAGAGTTCGTGAGATTGCCGAGTCTTCCATCGTCGAGGAGGTGAAGAAAGCTTGATTCGAGGATCCGGCTTTGATTCGATATCGTGATACTGACTCTTACGTGAGGCAAGGGTCCTTTTGGTAGCACCTGATGGGGTGCTAAGGTTTGAGGCGTTGTGTGTTCGGATGTTTGAGGACTTGGCGAGTTCTTGGGAAGCACACGGTAGCGTTACTCTATCCATCGGGTCGACCAAGATGTACCACGACCTTAGATCCGTGTATTGGTGGGATGGCTTGAAGAGGGGCGTTGCGAGTTCGTAGCTCGGTGCGTGTTGTCGGCGGTAAGGTAGAGCACGAGGCACGGTGGTTTATTCTGAGCGATTGAGATCGACACGGAAGTGGGAGGTAATCAACATGGACTTCATCACGGGATTACCTCGCACTCGGAGAGACATGATTCTATATGGGTTATCGTCGACGGTGTGAAATCAGCCCACTTTCTTCCGTCGGGGCGACTTTTGGTGAGGATTATGCGGACTTTACATCAGAGATCGTCGATGCATGAGTCCCTACTGATCATATCGACAGAGAGCCCGGTTCTGGCTAACTTACGGAGGTCCTTCGAGAGGGTTTAGGGGCCTTGGTGAGCACGAGTCGCATTTCATCCGCAGCAGACGGACAGCGAGGCGCACTATCCGACTCTTGAGGATATCTGCGAGCTGTGTTATTGACTTTAGTGGTAGTTGGGAGGATCATTTGCCTCTAGTTGAGTTCGCGTATAATAATAGCTACCACTCGGTATTCGGATGGCGCCTTATGAGGCCTTGTATGGGAGGAAGTGCGGTCGCCTATAGGTTGGTTCGATGTGGGCGGCGGCTAGTGGGACGGTTGGTACAAGAGCGATGGATAAGGTGAAACTTATCCGAGGCGGCTATTAATGACTCGAGTCGGCAGTCGTATCACGGATCATCGTCGTCGACATCTTGAGTTCGAGGTTCATGATTGGGTTTTCTAAAGGTGTCACCCATGAAGGGTGTGATGAGATTCGGGAAGAAGGAAGCTCACCCTAGTACATTGGGCGTTTGATTGTCCGCGAGGTAGGCAAGGTTGCCTATGAGTTGGATCTGCCGTCCGTCTGGAGGCGATGCATCCGGTTTTCACGTATCTATCTTTGAGAGATGTATCGGGGATCCATCTAGGTACACCGATTGACGATGTCGGTGACCAGGGGTTATCGTATGAGGAGATTCCCATAGCGATAGTCGATCGTCGGAGTTAGGCGTCTGCGGACGAAGGGCGTGGCCGTCAAAGTCTTGTGGCGGAGCAGGCTCGGGAGGAGATGACATGGGAAGCCAGGAGGACATGAGGCGGAAGTATCCTCACCTATTCCCCATACGCCGGGACGAATGTTTCTAAGGAGGAGAATGTTATACCGTATTTCGGTATATGCGTGGGAATACGTGCGAAAATCTTGCCTTAAAGATAAGCCTTGGGCGTTTTATTTTGTACACAACTCACTAAAAGAATCGTTTTAAAATGAAGCGTTTCCTGACTTTCGTAGAGTAAATTCCGGCTATGCCATTTCTTATTTTGCGGATTTTTCCGAGTGACGAAACATTTTGGACCAACGGGAGGGTGACATGTGTCACCTCACATTGAAGCAAGTGGGGTGGCTTTGGACGATTGGGCGTCCAAAGAGGGGTGTTGGCCTTGGCCGATTGGGTCCTTGTTTAGGCCTTGTTTTGTGCCATGTTTTGTGGAGTGTTTTGTGGAGTGTTTTGTGGAGTAGGAGTAGGGTGCACTTGGCTTGATCTTGGCCTTACACTTGCCTTGCACTTGTCTTCATCTTGGCCATTGGTTGGCCAAGGCTTGAGCTATAAATACCCCCCTTCGAGATGAAGGGTTATTCATCCACCAAGTTATCTTCCATGTCTCGTAATGCTGTCCTCTCCCTGAAGCTTTTCGTCAAACACCTCTTCCCTCCTTGTGTTGTATGGCGAGAGCCTACCACTAACTGCTTGAAATCTACCCCTCCCTTGGTAGAAAAGTTGTCTTCTTGTATCGTTATAATGCCCAAAATACCCTAGCCCAAATACCTTAGTACTTAGTAGAGGTTGTGAAGAACTTCTAAGGTTTCCTTGGAGCATACAACTTAGGAGCAAAACCTTGCTCAGTGCGACTTTCTAGGATATTATTGGGCTTCCGAGGTAATAATCCTAACCCTCTTTTGAATTAGAGAATACTTATTGTTATGGTATAAGAATAAGTATAAATATAGAAGTATATCGAATAGAATTGAAGTATTAATCACTTAGAAGGGTTTAAAGAAGAATAATCAAACTGTACTTACATAGGAATTTGTTTTCACGATGAACTTATATAGCTCACCGGTAGGAAGTCTTGCCCGACTTAGTAGAATTATGAACCCTGTTTAGAATGACCTTGAGTAGTCTTTAATAGATATCTGTGTGACTATTATAGGTGACTCTCTGCGACATATTGACTTGGCGGTGGTTTTATTTGAGAAGGTATGTGATTCTTCCTAAAGCATGATATTTTACAATATAACTACGGCAATGTCTTTGACTTAAGCCTGAATAATACTTACGGCAATGCCTCACGGCTTAAGCCTGAATAATACTTACGGCAATGCCTCACGGCTTAAGCCTGAATAATACTTACGGCAATGCCTCACGGCTTAAGCCTGAATAATAAAGAACTGAAAACATTTCAAAAGACTACTGAATCATATTAACAGAAGAGAACTAATTGGTTTTTAAAACAGAAGCTTAAGAGTTATACTAGCTTTATGGGAAGTAAGTATAACCACTTAAGATTTATAAAAGAAACAAGTTTGCCTATGTGTTTATAACAGACTTGTATTGTGAAAAGAATAATAAAGAATGGTTTGATAAATAGACATGATATGATGCTATGTGTGTTAGTATCTTGTAACGTTGTATAGGTGAGTATCCTTGTTGTGCTTATGATTGTTTAAAGATAAGTTGTTATGTTAGTATACTATCACTCACCTCTTGAGATGATCTGGGGTTAGCGCCTCCGTCACGGGAGTAGACTCGGTGATGCAGGACCATGATTCGAGAATACCTCATGCGGGTCGGGGGCCTATGCGAGCTACGAGAGTTCGTGTTAGTATGCGGGGTTATGCCTCATGCGATGCGTGTGGCCCGTGCGGACCGAGTCGGGGCGATCTTAGGAGTAGCTACCTCGATGCGGGGTTATACCTCATGCGGGCCCGTGAGTGGCCTATGCGGACTCGGGAGTCGAGATTAGGCTTGCAGAATGATGATGGGGGCGAGTGGCCCTGTTTCGATCATTCGCAGCCTAGACAAGACCTATTACAGTTACCTATTGTTGCTCTTGTTTGTGATGTGGCACTACGTGCGGTTTTCCTTGGTTGTTTCACACATATTTGTAAACTGGTTTTAAAATGATATGTTTTCATTTAAGTATTTCTGATTTCGCATACTTAGTACTGTTGTCTTGACCTCGCCCGAGGCTGCGTTCATGCCGCGAGTAAGGGCAGCAGTGCTAGATCCACATCCTAGGATCTTTGCGTTGGTGTCGGGAGCTCCATCTTCTCGGAGGCTCTACTTTTGGGTATGATCTCCTGTATTGTAGATAGTTTTATGATCGAGGGTATGGCGGAACCTGTCCCGCCATAGTTGTTTACTTCCTTAGAAGTGCAGTAGTACTATTATGCGGTTGGGATGTAGCAAAACTTGAGTTATTTATATTATGCGAAAGGCAAGCTTTTCTTGGATAAGCGTGTCTTATTTTATAAATCTGTTTCTGTCTTGTTTTATATTCCGGTTACTCGATGTATGACTACTTGGGTGCCGGTAAGGCACGATCCACGAACCGGGCAGTCGTGACATTCTTTGTCTATTGTTTCCTTTTGGACATCTCGACGATCGTGGCGCGGTATGGTTCCATTGGGATTCTTGTCCTATTGTTTCCTTTTGGACATGCGACCGCGATGCGTGGCGCCGCGGGTATGGTTCCATTGGGGTTGTTATTCCATGGACTAGCTCTCCATGAGGTTTCTTGTTTGGCCTTGGTATCCGGTAGCGGCTTTCGTACTTGCCAGTGTCGCCCGTGGTTTGGTTGTATTGTATTGTTAAATACGGTGTGGCATCGGTAGGACTTGGTGTGCAGTGTACATCTTGGTGTTATCATATCATGATCGCCGGCGATGAGGAAGGTATTCCACGGGCATGATTGATGTGGAGGCGTGAGACCACGACTTGATATAAGCTATTATATGTGTATCTTGTAGTTTGGTTATCATACATGTCTCGCTTTATATAGTGCTATGATTTCATTTCTGATATTTCTGATTCACATACTTGGTACTGTTATCGACCTCCTTGGGCTGCGTTCATCCGCATGGTAGAGGTCATTTGTCGATCCATTTTAGGATCACCTTTCGGCGTCTTGGGAAGCTCCGTTCCTTGAGGCTTATCTTTGGTATGTTACCACAGTGCAGCAGGTTCTTGTACATTCGGGGTATGGCGGGGCCCCGTCCGTCATAGTTAATATAAATCTTAAGTGCATGCCTTTGCATTGTGGGCGGGGTTGTAAGGATTATGCTTGTTCAAATGTCTATGTATATATATATCTTTGAAAAGGCAACCGTTTTGGTTGGCATGTTCTCTTTCATCTTGATCCATATCTATTTATATGTTTAAAGTTTTTATTTCCGCTGGTTTTCTCTGATGTTGTATCACTAGGGTGCCCGGGGTAAGGCACGATCCGCAGTCCGGTCGTGACAAAAGTGGTATCGAAGCGATTAGTCCTCGGAAAGTGTCTGACCGTGTCTAGTAAGTCTTGATTATCGATGTGTTGTGCACCACATCTATAATCGAGGAGGTCGAGACATTTAGGATTGGTTTCCATTCTTCTCATTACGAGATCGTGCCTTAGAGTCGTGTGATAAGTTGGACCCTCCGACGTGCCGTTTTACGATTATGCCTCGCGCAAGCAACCGGGCCCGAAGGGCAAGCGGCGAGAGAGCTGCGAGTAGAAGCGTGGCGATCTCACGAGACCACGATGCACGAGCCTCGTCCGCGATGCGGAGGCGGAGAGATGGGTTACAAGGAGATGGCCCGATTAATGGCGAGGTTGTGGCAGAACTTGAGGATAGGTGGGCCAGCGGTTCGATGCACCGATGGTTCACCCTAGATCGAGATAGTTTGAGGCTACGGGATTTTACGAGATGTAACCCACGAGTTTTATGGGTGAGGCACGAGGATGATCGCGAGGAGTTCATCCGGCGATTCTGACGGATCATGAGAGTGATCAAGGCATCGGAGACCGAGTCGGTGGTCCTAGGTTCGCATCGGTGCGTGATACCGCTGATCGGTGGTTTGATTCATGGGAGCTGTCGGGAGAGAATGCACTTCCGGTATATGGGACGAGTTCTCAAAGGCATTTCTTGCACATTTCTTGCCTCGCGGATGAGGAGGGCTCGGGCGACAGATTTTTGGTGTTGCGGCGAAGCAGGCGTGCGGTTCGGGAATACAATGTGAGTTCGACTCATTGGCCAGACGTCCCGCATTAGTAGCTAGTATGGAGGATCGATTGCACCGATATGTTCTGAGGGCTCGATGATTACCTAGCAGAGTTGTTCGGTGTAGCTCTTGATCGGGCATGGACATTGCCCGCATGCGAGCTTATGCACTTGGAGGTGAGAGCGAGAAATCGGCGGAATGACCAGTCGTGAAGAGGCGAGCAGCGAGGTCCTTTGGTGACTTTCGAGCGGACCGCCTCGGCGAACTAGTTATGCGCCTCGCCCGATCTGAGTGGTCCTCGCAATCTTGAGCATCCAGAGTATTCGGGAGGCGGTCGGGGCTCGAGGTTGATTTTGGAGAAGCAGGGGTGTTAGCCAGCTGAAGCCACCCCTACCTCGTTGTGACCGCTGTGGTAGACTCCACAGTGGGGAGTGTCGTGCTAGTTCGGGAGTTTGTTTTACATGCGGCCAGCAGGGCCATTTTGCGAGAAAATGTCCGACCAGGGGTAGCGCTGGTAGGATAGCACAGACTACGGGATCAGTTGCGGGTTCTTCACCTTCCATAGCTAGGCAGGATGTTCATACACCGGCAGGCCACGGTAGAGGTCGCGGTGGAAGTTCCCAGTTTTAGCGGTCCTCTGAACCGCCTATTTTCAGGTATATCCTTAACCCTCTAGAGTTTTGTATGTATTGATGTTGCGATGATGTGTTAAGTGTTATGTTCGGATAGCTTTGTGCTAAAATGTGATTTAGAAACCTGGTTAGTGAAAAAGGGTAAGCCTGGGGGTGAGAAAATGATGAACCTTAGAATATTACAGTTGAGACCTTAGATGTAAGGCCGTCTTGAGTACAAGTTTTTGCAAGTGATCCTTGTCGGAGTGCATTTTATGCCTAGAATGTACTGTGTGATATGTCCCTGGGTAGTGTGAAATGGAAGTGGTAGCTTTCATGACCTGTATAGGTAAGATTGTTCCGGATCGGGGAACAAGAGCTTGATGCGTTAAGTGGGTCGGGTTGGGGCCATGTTGCGGGCCAACCCGCAACCTGTTTCGAGGAGGGGTCAGCTCTGAGTGGTCTCGCCAGGTGGTAGGGTCAGGAGGGTGATAGGCCCAAGTTTAGATGACCATCGTATGAGTTCGTGGATATGTTCGACCAGAAGCGGATCGTGAAGGCCGGGAATAGCCTTAAGGGAGATTGAGGCTAGTAAGAGGACCAAGTTTGGAGGTGGTGACTCCAAAGTTTTGGAAACTAAAGCGATGACTAGTGTGGTACGTATACTAAAAGAGTTCAAGTGTTCGAGGAGGGCACGACGAGTAAGGAAGAAGAGCGTGTGTTATTTTGTGGCGGTGTGGCATTGGCAACTTGTTAAGAAGAACTTCATCGTTGTCCGTCTTGAGAAGGAACATTCGGGACGAATGTTTCTAAGGAGGGAGAATGTTATACCGTATTTCCAGTATATGCGTGGGGCGTGCGTAGAAAATTTAAGCCTTGAGATTTGGCAAGTTTGAAATTTGTACACAAGTGCCAAAAGAATCGTTTTTCGCGAAACGTTTTACTAAACTGCGAAGGGAAAAATACGGCTATGTCATTTATAATTTTGCGGATTTTTCCGAGAGGCGAAATATTTTGGACCAACGGGAGGTGACACTTGTCACCCTCATTAGACAAAGAGGGCTTCCCTTTGCGTTTTTGTGTTTTTGGTCAAGGGTTAGGTAGGATATTTTGTGTAGTAGATGGATAAGGACACGTGGGTAAATCCTAGCCCTACACTTGCACCACACTTGTCTTCATCTTGGCCATTGGTTGGCCTTTGCTTGACCTATAAATACCCTCTAAGTTGATGAACTTCTTCATCCTAAAATCTTTTCCAAGTCTAAAAATCCCTCCCTTTGAGAAGTTGTGTTCGTCAAGCCCCTCCACACTTGAAGCTTTGGCGAGAGGTCCCCACTTGTAGTGTTCTAGCCAGAGGTACCCTAGCCTAGTTGTTTTAGTATAATCTTGTAACGACCGTTCAGGGGCCCGTTCTGGTGCCTTACTGGGCACCCTAGTGATACATACATCGAGAGAAAATCAATGGAACATAAAACATGAGTCATTTAACAAGAGATATCATAAATAAGCAGGCAACCAAAGCAGTTGCCTTGGTATATACATAAGACACGAGCAGTTTAATCGCTTACAACCCGCCCACAACAGACTACGGACCTCTAAGATTTACAACGACTATGACGGACAGGGCCCGCCATACCACGAATGTACAAGAACCTCTGACTCGAGGAACACATACAAAAGATAAGCCTCAGAAAGCGGAACTTCCAATCTGAATGTGATCCTAAGCGGGGATCCACGGCCGATGTACCTACCTGCGGCGTGAACGCGGCCTCGAAGGAGGTCGATCTGCAGTACCAAGTATGTGAAACGCAATCGCGTAAATGAAATCATACGGTCTATATAAAGCGAGAGACATGTATGATAACCAAACTACGATTCACAACATAAAGCGATCATCACTCCATATAACTATGGGTCTCACGCCCACAACATCAATCGAGTTCGCATTATGGCGCATGCCGGAATCTTGCATCGGTGTAGAATTGTCCATGAAGCAACAATAATACCAATGTCCCATGGCCACATGCCCCCGGAATTCTGCATCGGTGTAGACATGTCCATGTGACCTCAACAACAAGACCTTAACCAAAATGGAAGCATACCCGTGCGCTACGCATCGTGTCAGTATGTCCAAGGAAACAATAAGACAACTTTCCAAATGGACGATACGTGCGCTACGCATCGTGTCGGTATGTCCAAAAGGAAATCCTGGCGATAATCGAAATGGAAACATGCGTGCGCTACGCATCGTGTCGATATATCCACAACGATTAACCACAAGACCTTAACCAAAATGGAAGCATACGTGCGCTACGCATCGATGTCGGTATGTCCAAAGCGATTAACAACAATAATACTATCAGCGAGGCGTGCGGTAGAATTTCTCGTCACCGCTGGCACATCCAAGTAAGTTCTCAACCAGTCAACCGACCCTCTATCGAGAGACGCGGTAACACAGAAACACAACGCTTGTACAATAAAGACTATCATCACAAGCATAGGCAAGTTTCACAACAACAAGCATAGGCAAGTTTCACAACAAGCATAGGCAAGTTTCACACAACTCAAAGTACTTTCATTTTATGCCAAAGTCGGGTTTTAACCCCAAGTACTACATACGTTAAGTTCTTTTAAAGAGATCCATTCTTGTTATAAAAGTCACCCGATACGTAGTATTAGAATGACCAACCCACCTTCTTTTTCAAAATCAAGTAACAACATTCTTTTCCTAAGTTCCAGTTTGCCTAGTTTCAATTACTCAAGCTTCTCATTTTCAAATGGTTTCATAGTTCCCAAACTTAATCACTTGATTCCTTTTTAGAACAATTGAGTAACATATGTCATATATGTGAGTAGTTTATTCTTGTTTATAACGATCTTATTACAATGACCATGATCTAGAAAATGTAATATCATTTTGTCTTATCTTAGCTTACATGCGGATGGAGGTTTCTCTTGGTTTTAATACAACACATCATTATTCAATACATTTTCCTTTATTAACGCTGCAGTTAGTGCTGTCGATACACATTCTGATTCCCGAAATCAGTAAAACATTATCCCTTTAAAAACCAAGTACTCATTACTCACGAATGAGGTTTCACACAAACATCCACATTTAAACAAATAAGTTAAGTCTCTTATCTTATAAGATCAAGTCTCTTAACTTCTAACATCAGTAAACCATTTTCACTTACATAAGGTCGTTATAACTAACTTCCCATAAAGCTATTATAACACCCTATGTTTTAAACCAACCAAATCACTTAGCACATGTACGTCTACCGTACTACATAGTTCACAACAATCATGCTAGAAAAGATAGGAAGAGGTTCACATACCTCGCGACGATTTATCGACAATAAGCAAAATGCTCCAAGTACTACAACCTTGATAGCCTTTTCCACTCCTCGAGTAGAATACGCTACTCTTAGTACTTTCACCTATAAAGGTCACAAACGTCTATCAACCCAAAACACAAGTTTTCTATCTTTCTAAAGAAAATTCGGCAGCACCTCCCCCCCCCCGCAACAGCGTAAATCTCCTCCTTTATCGAGGCCGGCTACCAAGCCAACCAGGGGGTTACGTCTAACAGGGCGTGTACAATTCTACAAGTCTCTTTGATACGATCTATGTAAATCTGATTGATCGATTCTTTATTCTTGGGCTTAAGTCAAAAGACATTGCGAATACTAAGTAGTTCTATATATAGTATACTTGACTATATATTCTAACAAACATGTAATTTCCAATTACAATAGAGTGACAAGATAATTACCTCGATAAGCCCAAACTTATCCGAGTTTAATGTCGCTCCTGAGCAAGGTTTAGCTCCACTCCGTGCGCTCCAAACCACTCCAAACAACCCTTAGAAGTTCTAACCAACTTCTACTCACATACTTCAACCAACTATGAAGATTTCCTTAGGGTTTCGGTTTGAGACTAAAAGGACAAAAGGTAGTATTTCCGGACTCTACGTAAAGAGGTATCTTTGGAATACTACAAGGTACAAGGCTAAGGTATTTTGGGCATTATAACAATACTAGGGGAGTATTTCTATACCACAACAAGGGGTATTATACGAAAACAACTAGGCTAGGGGGGGGGGTACCCCACGGCTAGACCTCACAAGGGGGAGGGAGGAGGCCCTCGGCCAAGACCACTTTCAAGGGGGAGAGGAGCTCTTGGACGAGAGTCAACAAGAGGGAGGGGAGGGATTCAAGACTTGGAAACATTTGTGGATGAATGAAGTCTTCACAACGGGGGGGTATTTATAGCAAACCCAAATGCCAACCAATGGCCAAGATCAAGCCATGTGCAAGGCAAGTGTAAGGCCTTGATCAAGCCAAGTGCACCCTAACCCCTACTCCAAAAAACATGGCACAAGACAAGCCACAAAACAAGGCCAAAACAAGGCACAAAACAAGGAACCAATAGGGCCAAAAACGTGAGCCACAATATCAATCCAAAACGTGAACCAATCGTCCACGGGCGCCCAAGCTTCGATGTGAGGTGACACATGTCACCCTCCGTTGGTCCAAAATGTTCGTCTCTCGGAAAAATCCTAAAAATTAAAAAGGACATAGCGGAATTTTCCCTACGAAAGTGTGGAAACGTTTCGTCGGAAAGCGACTCTGATCGGCACTTGTGCCCAAATGTAACCGGCCAGCCACCTGGCGGGGTGACACGTGTCACCCTCCTATTGGCCCTCAAAAAAAGTCTTCCGAAAAATATCCACAATGGACAAAATCTCGAAAACATAGTGGGCCCCACAAAACCGTAAATTTCTCCCGTGGGCCCCACTTGACCATTTCCGAAAATAAAATCTCAAAATTCTAATATAATCTATGAAGTCCAAATACCAAATCTGGGAATCCAATTCCCATTAACGAACCTTTTTCTTCACAAATAACAGGAAACTTTTCCGTCGAAAACTCACATCTTTCTTTCTTTTCAAAATTTTTGCCGTACGCTCGCACGTACGTCCTCACATACATACCCTGCAACTACGGGGTATAACATTCTCCCCTCCTTAGAAACATTCGTCCCGAATGTTCCTTCTCAAGACGGATATCGATGAAGTTCCTCTAACAAGTTGTCAACGCCACAGCTTGGCCACGAAATAACACACGTTATCTTCCTTCCTTACTCGTCGTGCCCTTCTCGAACACTTGAACTCTCCCAGTACGTACCATACTTCAGTCATTACTTCCGTTCCCGAAAATCTGGAGTCACTACCTCAAACTTGGTCATCTTACTAACCTCAAACTTCCTTAAGGCCATTCCGGCCTTCCGAACCGCTTCTGGTCGAACGCGTCCACGAACTCATACGATGATCATACAAACTTGGGCCTAGCATCCTCGTGACCCTACCACCTGGCGGGACCACCCAGAACTGGCCCCACCCCAAACCGGGTTACGGTTTGACCCGCAAATGGTCCTAAACCCGACCCCCAACCGTGCCAAACTCTTGTTCCCCGATCCGGAACAATCTTACTAATTCACATCATGAAAGCTACCACTTCCATCTCACACTACCCAAGGACTTATCACACAAATAAATCCCACGTATACTACTCACCCTTATAAAGGTCAAACATAAAACGAATCTTTTACTCAAGACGACCTTACCTCTAAGGTCTCAGTCGTGAAATAGTCTAAGGTTCATGCTTACCATGCCTCCATACGTATCCTTCCAACTAACCATGCATTCTAACTCACACATATCACAATGTTATCCGTACATAGCACACAATAATGAGATCATCATAACAAGCATACCAAAACTCTAGAGGGTTAAGGATATACACGAAGCTACCGCTCCACTCTAAACATAGGCACGCCTGCAGTGTATAGTATGAAGGTGATAAACCAGCCACAGATCCTGAAGGCTGAGTCGTAACATCCGTGCTACCCTTGGTCGGACAGTTCCTCGCAAAATGGCCCTGCTGGCCGCATGCAAAACAAACTCCCAATCTAGCGACACTCTCCAAGATGGAGTCTACCTGATAGTCACAACGAGGTAGGGGTGGCTTGGTGGTTAACACCCGCGCTCTGAAAATCGAACCCTTGGAGCCACGACTGCTCACGAAGGCGGTGGAGGACCACTCTGTACGGTGGGGTATATAACTTCTTTCTTCTTGGCGGTCCGCCTCGAAAGCCACCAAAGGACCTGCCGTCCCGGCCCTCTGGCGATCCAGTCATTCCGTCGACCCTCCGTGCCTCGCATCCTAGTGCATGAGCTGCATGCGGGCAATGTCCATGCCGGTGAAGAAAACACCCGCACAAGACTCGGCCATATAATCATCTAGCCGGTGGCGTGGCGATGCACCCTATCCTCCATATCTCGCAACTAGCGCGAGGACATATCGAGCCAAAGAATCGAACTCGACATTGTACTCACGACGGTCGCCTCTGTCTCAAAGACAAAAATCATCGGCCCGTGCCCTCCTCATCTGCGGAGGCAAGAAGTGCGTGAGAAAGCCCGAAAACTCATCCCATCTGCTGGAGTGCATGCTCTCCCGGAAAGCTCCCATGAATCAAACCAATCGATTGCGGTATCACGCAGCCGATGCGATCCAAAGGTCACTGACTCGGTTTCTGAAGCCTTGATCACCGGCATGATCCGCTGTAACTGCCGGATGAACTCCTGCGGATCATCCTGAGGCCTCGACCCATAAAACTCTGGCGGGCTACAACTCGGAAAGTCCGTAGCCTCAAACTATCTGCTCGGGGTGAACCATCGGTGCTCTTCTGGGCCCAGGCTGCTGCATCCGGCCTATCCTCATATCGGCCACGACCACGGCCGGCAAGCGAGCCATCTCCTTGTAACCCATCTCCTGCGCCCGGTGTGGGATGGAGGCTCAGTGCTGCGGTCTCGGCAGCCATTCTTTGCGGCTCTAACCTCTCTTTGGGCGGCGTCCAAAACCCGCCGTCAAGCCTGACCTCAGTCTATGCGGGCTGCGCCCTCGTACTCCTCTGTATCTCACTAGCAGCACCCTCGGCTGCCTTGCCCTTCCGGGCTCTGGTTGCCTTGAGCGTAGGCATAACTGGTAAAAAAGAGATACGTCAGAGGGGTACAACTTTCTGACTCTAAGGCACGATCTCGAATGAGAAGAATGAAACCAATCCTAAA
Organism: Przewalskia tangutica; assembly: GCA_029844215.1. NCBI lineage: Eukaryota > Viridiplantae > Streptophyta > Magnoliopsida > Solanales > Solanaceae > Przewalskia > Przewalskia tangutica. Next base: position 78,381,004 of record CM056727.1, read on the forward strand.
TGTCCTGCGGCCTCACGATTATAGATGTGGTGCACCACATCGATAATCAAGACTCTACTAGACACGGTGCGTAGACACTTTCAGAGGATTAATCGCTTCGATACCACTTTTGTAACGACCCGTTCGGGGCAGTTCTTGGTGCCTTACCACAGGCACCCTAGTGATACATACATCGTCGGAGAAAATCAGCGGAACATAAAACATGAGTCATTTAACAAGAGATATCATAAATAAGCAGGCCAACCAAAGCGATTGCCTTGGTATATACATAAGACGAGCAGTTTAATCCTTTTACAACCCCGCCTACAGCGGGACTACAGACCTCTAAGATTTACAGACTATGGCGGGACGGGGCCCGCCATACCACGAATGTACAGAACCTACAACTCGGGAACACATGCAAAAGATAAGCCTCAAGAAGCGGAACTTCCCAATCTGTCAATTGTGATCCTAAGGCGGGGATCCACGGCCGATGTACCTCTACTGCGGCGTGAGCGCGGCCGAAGAGTCGATCTGGCAGTACCAAGTATGTGAAGCTGCATAATATCAGTAAATGAAATCATACGAGTCTATATAAAGCGGGAGACATGTATGATAACCAAACTACGATTCACAACATAAAGCGATCATCACTCCAATATAACTATGGGTCTCACGCCACAACATCAATCGAGTTCGCATTATGGCGCGTGCCCGGAATCTGCATCGGTGTAGACATGTCCATGATGCAACAATAATACCAATGTCCCGGCCATGCCCGGAATTGCGCCGGTGTAGACATGTCCATGTGACCTCAACAACAAGACAATCCAAATGGAAGCATACCCGTGCGCTACGATCGTGTCGGTATGTCCAAGAAACAATAAGACAACTTTCCAAATGGACGCATGCGTGCGCTACGCATCGTGTCGGTATGTCAAAAGGAAATCCTGGCGATAATCGAAATGGAAACATGCGTGCGCTACGCATCGTGTCGATATATCCACGATTAACCACAAGACCTTAACCAAAATGGAAGCATACGTGCGCTACGCATCGTGTCGGTATGTCAAGCGATTAACAACAATAATACTATCAGCGAGAGCGTGCGGTAGAATTTCTCGTCACTGGCACGTCCAAGTAAGTTCTCAACCAGTCAACCGACCCTCTATCGAGAGATGCGGTAACACAGAAACACAACGTTTGTACAATAAAGACTATCATCACAAGCATAGGCAAGTTTCACAACAACAAGCATAGGCAAGTTTCACAACAACAAGCATAGGCAAGTTTCACTGACTCAAAGTACTTTCATTTTATGCCAAAGTCGGGTTTTAACCCCAAAGTACTACATCGTTAAGTTCTTTTAAAAGAGATCCATTCTTGTTATAAAGTCACGATACCCGTAGTATTAGAATGACCAACCACCTTCTTTTTCAAAATCAAGTAACAACATTCTTTTCCTAAGTTCGGTTTGCCTAGTTTGATTACTCAAGCTTCTCATTTTCAAATGGTTTCATAGTTCCCAAACTTAATCACTTGATTCCTTTTTAGAACAATTGAGTAACATATGTCATATATGTGAGTAGTTTATTCTTGTTTATAACGATCTTATTACTGACCATGATCTAGAAAATGTAATATCATTTTGTCTTATCTTAGCTTACATGCGGATGGAGGTTTCTCTGGTTTTAATACAACACATCATTATTCAATACATTTTCCTTTATTAACGCTGCGATGGTGCAGCCGATACACATTACGATTCCCAAATCGGTAAAACATTATCCTTTAAAAACCAAGTACTCATTACTCACGAATGAGGTTTCACACAACATCCACATTTAAACAAATAAGTTAAGTCTCTTATCTTATAAGATCAAGTCTCTTAACTTCTAACATCGATAAACCATTTTCACTTACATAAGGTCGTTATAACTAACTTCCCATAAAGCTATTATAACACCACATGTTTTAAACCAACCAAATCACTTAGCACGTATCGTCTACCGTACTACATAGTTCACAACAATCATGCTAGAAAAGATAGGAAGAGGTTCACATACCTCGCGACGATTTATCGACAATAAGCAAAATGCTCCAAGTACTACAACCTTGCTAGCCCTTTCCACTCCTCGAGTAGAATACGCTACTCTTAGTACTTTCACCTATAAAGGTCACAAACGTCTATCAACCCAAAACACAAGTTTTCTATCTTTCTAAAGAAAATTCGGCACTCACACATGACAGCGTAAATCTCCTCCTTTATCGGTAGGCTACCAAGCCAACCGGGGGTTTATCGTCTAACGGACGTGTACAATTCTACAAGTCTCTTGCTGTCTGATCCTATGTAAATCTGATTCGATCCAGTTCTTTATTCTTGAGCTTAAGTCAAAAGACATTGCGAATACTAAGTAGTTCTATATATAGTATACTTGACTATATATTCTAACAAACATGTAATTTCCAATTACAATAGAGGACAAGATAATTACCTCGATAAGCCCAAAATTATCCGAGTTTAATGTCGCTCACGAGCAAGGTTTAGCTCGCTCAGTGCGCTCCAAACCACTCCAAACAACCCTTAGAAGTTCTAACCAACTTCTACTCACATCTTGACCAACTATGAAGATTTCCTTAGGGTTTCGGTTTGAGACTAAAAGGACAAAAGGTAGTATTTCCGGACTCTACGTAAAGAGGTATCTTTGGAATACTACAAGGTACAAGGCTAAGGTATTTTGGGCATTATAACAATACTAGGGGAGTATTTCTATACCACAACAAGGGGTATTATACGAAAACAACTAGGCTAGGGGGGGGGTACCCAGGCTGAACCTCATGAGGGAGGAGGAGGCCTCGGCCAAGACCACTTTCGAGGGGAGAGGAGCTCTTGGGCGAGTCAACAAGAGGAGGAGGATTCAAGACGGGGAAACATTTGTGGAGGAACGAAGACTTCACAAAGGGGGGGGTATTTATAGCAAACCCAAATGCCAACCAATGGCCAAGATCAAGCCATGTGCAAGGCAAGTGTAAGGCCTTGATCAAGCCAAGTGCACCTAACCCCTACTCAAAAAACATGGCACAAGACAAGCCACAAAACAAGGCCAAAACAAGGCACAAAACAAGGAACCAATAGGGCCAAAGCGTGAGCCACAATATCAATCCAAAGCGTGAACCAATCGTCCACTTGGGCGCCCAAGCTTCGATGTGAGGTGACACATGTCACCCTCCCGTTGGGCCAAAATCTTTCGTCTCTCGGAAAAATCCGCAACCATTAAAAAGGACAGAGCCGGAAATTTCCCAACGAAAGGCGTGGAAAGCGTTTCGTCGGAAAGCGACTCTGTCGGCACTTGTGCCCAAATGTAACCGGCCAAGCCACCTAGGCGGGGTGACACGTGTCACCCTCCTATTGGCCCTCAAAGCGTCTTGAAAAATATCCACAATGGCCAAAATCTAGAAAACAAAGTGGGCCCCAAAACAGTAAATTTCTCGTGGGCCCAGCATGACCATTTCCGAAAATAAAATCTCAAAATTCTAATATAATCTATGAAGTCCAAATACCAAATCTGGGAATCCAATTCCCATTAACGAACCTTTTTCTTCACAAATAACCGGAAACTTTTCCGTCGAAAACTCACATCTTTCTTTCTTTTCAAAATTTCTGCCGTACGCTCGCACGTACGTCCTCACATACATACCCTGCAACTACGGGGTATAACAAATACCCCCCTTTGTGGTATAGAAATACTCTCCAAGTATTGTTATAATGCCCAAATACTTTAGCCCTTATACCTTGTAGTACTTTCCAAAGTTACCTCTATACGTAGAGCCCGGAAATACTATTATACTTTCCCTCAGTCACAAAAACGAAACCCTAAGGAAAACCTTCATAGTCGGTTGAAGTGTTAAATAGAAGTTGCGTAGAACTTCTAAGGGTTGTTTGGAGCGGATTGGAGCACTCGGAGTGGGAGCTTAACGTTGCTCAGGAGCGACTTTATACTTGGATAATTTTGGGCTCATCGAGGTAAATACTCATCCCTTCTAGTGTAATTGGAAATTACATCTTGTAGTATAGAAATGAATATAAGATTCATAGAAGAGAATTGAACTGTAATAGAAGGATATTCTGAGAATAGACTTGAATCGAAATCACATCGGAAGAATAATATAGTAGAAGATTAAATCTGTATTTACATAGAATTTGTATTCTGATGGTGATAACCTTATTGGTTGAATGTTCTGCGAGTAGCATGAACTACTTGGAAGGTGGACAAGGCTAGTAGGGTTATAAGCGTGGGCGTTTTGCTTATAGTCGATAATCGTCGCGAGGTATGTGATTCTTCATATACTCTTGAGCATGATATTTTAAAAGAATATATATATAATGCGGTAGGCGTCGTGTGTTGGTGAACGTAATTATGCGGCAATGTCTTTTGACTTAAGCTGAATAAAATATATATATATAGTACGGTAGGCGTCGTGTGCTAACAGAGCGTGGTTATGCGGCAATGTCTTTTGACTTAAGCACGAATAATAAGAATCTTGAAGTATTTCAAAAGAACTAATAAACCTTTTTGAAAGAAGAGTACTTGGTTTGAAAACATAAGAGTTATACTAGCTTTATGGGGAGTTAGGTATAACGTCTTAAGAGAGATAAAAGAATGGTTTACTGATTTTAGAAGTTAAGAGACTTGATCTTAAAAGATAAGAGACTTAACTTAATTGAATTAATATGAATTTTGTGTGAAGCCTCATTCGTGAGTAATGAGTACTTGGTTTTTAAAAGGAATAACGTTTTACTGATTTAGGAAATCAGAATGAGTATCGACAAACCACTGCAGCGTTATTAAGGGGAAAATGTAATGAATAATGAAGTATTATTAAAACCAGTAGAAACCTCCATCTGCATAGAAGCTAAGATGAGACAAAATGATATTACATTTTCTAGATCATGGCTGCTTTAATAAATGGTTATAAACAAGAATAAGCGCTCACATCTGACTGTAATGGTACTCAATTGTTTTAAAAGAGATTAAGACATTGAACTATGAAACTTTTCTAAAAAGAGACTTGAGTAATTGAAATTAGGCAAACTGGAACTTTAGGGAAAAGAAAGGCGTTGTTTTGTCTTAAATTGGTTTAAAACATAAAGTGTTATAACAGCTTTATGGGAAGTGAGTTATAACGACTTTATGAAAAAGAGTTTTATCATTGGTTTTAATGTGGTAACTTGACTTTAAAAAGAGAAGTGTTTTGGTCCAAAAGAAGGCATGGTATTGCCTTAATTTGGTTTTAAAAGGAAAGTATGGAAGTTGTTTTGGTTTACTTAAAGATGTAAGTCACTCTATTTTTATACTACGGTATCGGGTGACTTTTATAAAAGGAATGGATCTCTTTAAAAGAAATTTAACGTCGTAGTACTTTAGGTTAAAACCGGACTTTGACATAAAATGAAAGTACTTTGAGTTGTGTATAACTTGCCTATGCTTGTTGTTGTGAAACTTGCCTATGCTTGTTGTGATAGCCTTTGTTGTGCAAGAATTGTGTTTCTATACTCTGGCGTCTCGATGGAGGGTCGGTTGACTTGTTGAGAACTTACTTGGGCGTCGGCGTGTGGCGGAGAATTCCGCAGTGCGCTCGCGTTGATAGTGTTATTTTTGTTAATCGCTTTGGACATGCGACACGATCGTGGCGCGCGGGTATGCTTCCATTTTGATTCTTGTCTTGTTGTTTCCTTTTGGACATACCGACCGCGATCGTGGCGCCGCGGGTATGGTTCCATTGGGATTCTTTGTCTATTGTTTCCTTTTGGACATCGACCACGATCGTGGCGCGCGGGTATGGTTCCATTGGAATTGTTGTCCTATTGTTTCCTTTTGGACATCTTGACCGCGATCGTGGCGCCGCGGTATGGTTCCATTGGGATTGCTGTCCTATTGTTTCCTTTTGGACATCTACGACACGATCGTGGCGCGCGGGTATGGTTCCATTGGGGTTGTTATTCCATGGACTAGCTCTCCGTGAGGTTTCTTGTTTGGCCTTGGTATCACGGTAGCGGCTTCGTACTTGCCCCGTGTCAGCTTCGTGGTTTGGTTGTATTGTATTGTTAGTACGGCTGTGGCATCAGGTAGGACTTGGTGTGCAGGTGTACATCTTTGTGTTATCATATCATAGACTGCCGGCAGTGAGGATGGTATTCCACGGGCATGATTGATGTGGAGGGCGTGAGACCCTGACTTGATATAACTGTTATATGTGTGTACTATAGTTTGGTTATCATACATGTCTCCTGCTTTATATAGACTGCTATGATTTCATTTCTGATATTTCTGATTTCACATACTTGGTACTGTTATCGACCTCCTTGAGTGCGTTCATCTGCGCGGTAGAGTACATCGGTTGTCGATCCTCGCTTTTAGGATCACCTTTCGTCTTGGGAAGCTCAGTTCCTTCGGAGGCTTATCTTTGGTATGTTACCACAGTGCAGAGGTTCTTGTACATTCGGGGGTATGGCGGGGCCTGTCCGTCATAGGCTGTATAAATCTTAAGTGCATGCTTTGTTGTGGGCGGGGTTGTAAGGATTATGCTTGTTCAAATGTCTATGTATATATATATCTTTGAAAGGCAACCGTTTTGGTTGCTTTGTTCTCTTTCATCTTGATCCATATCTATTTATATGTTTAAAGTTTTTATTTCATTGGTTTTCTCGATGTTGTATCACTAGGGTGCAGGGTAAGGCACGATCCAGTCGGGTCGTGACAAGAATTGATATTATCGGTAGAAGGGTTTAAAGAAGAATAATTGAACTATACTTACTTAGAATTTGTTTTCTGATGAGACTTGAGTAGCTCACGGGTAGAGTCTGCCCAATTTTCCGTAGAATAAAGGACCTCTGCTTGAAGCTGTTTACGATCTGATCTGAGCGTTGATAGGCGTATTTGGTATTATAGGTTGATTCTCTGCGCGCGACATATTCAACTTGGCAGGAGGTTTTCGCCGAGAAGGTATGTGATTCTTCCTAAGCATGATATTTTAAAATATATATATAGTACGGTAGATGTACATGTGTTAACTGAATAATAATTATGGCAATGTCTTTTGACTTAAGCCTGAATAATACCTACGGCAATGTCTTTTGACTTAAGCCTGAATAATAAGAATCTTGATGCATTTCAAAAGAATACTGAATCATATTTAACAGAAGAGAACTAATTGGTTTTTAAACAGAAAGCTTAAGAGTTATACTAGCTTTATGGGAAGTTAGGTATAACAACTTAAGAATGATAAAAGGAACAGTTTACTTATGTGTTTATAACAGACTTACATTGATCTATGGAAAGAATAATAAAATGGTTTGATAAGTAGACATGATATGATGTTATGTGTGTTAGTGTCTTGTAACGTTTGTATAAAAGGGTATTTTTGTTGTGCTTATGTGTTTAACGATAAGTTGTTATGTTAGTATTATATCACTCACCTCTTGGCATAAATACCGGGGGTTAAGCTGCCCTCCGATGCGGGGTATACCTCGAGCGATGCTGTGTGACTATGATGCGAGGACACCTCGTGCAGTGCGTGTGACCTATGCGAGCTACGAGAGTTCGTGTTAGTGTGCGGGGTATACCTCATGCGGTCTATGTGGCCATGCGGACTACGAGTCGGGGCGATGCCGAGAGTAGCTACTCGATGCGGGGTTATGCCCTATGCAGCCTATGTGAGTGGCCTATGCGAACTACGGAGTCGAGTTAGGCTTGCTTAATGATACTATGGGCAATTGGCCTGCTTGATCATTCGCGACCTAGAAAAGACACATTACAGTTTACCTATTGTTGCTCTTGTTTATGATGTGGCACTGTATGTGCGGTTACCTTAGTTGTTTCATACATATATATGGCTGATTTTAAAATGATATGATTTCATTTAAGTACTTTCTGATTCGCATACTTAGTACTGTTATGCGACCTCTCCTTGGGCTGCGTTCAATGCATGGTAAGGGCAAGCAGTGCTAGATCCACATCCTTAGGATCTCTTTGCATTGGTGTCGGGAGCTCCATCTTCTAGGAGGCTCTACTTTTGGTATGATCTCCTGTATTGTAGATAGTTTGTACATTCACGGTATGGTGGGGCCTGTCGCCATAGTTGTTTACTTCCTTAGAGTGCAGTAGTCTGAGTGTACGGTTGGGATATAGCGCAAAACTTGGGTTATTTATATATATGCGAAAGGCAAGCTTTTCATCGATAAAGCGTGTCTCATTTACAAGCTGTTTCATGTCTTGTTTTATATTCATTGATTACTCGATGTATGACTACTTGGGTGCGGGTAAGGCACGATCCACGAGCCGGGCAGTCGTGACAATGACGTGGGAAGCTGAGGAGGACATGAGGCAGAAGTATCCTCACCTATTCCCCACACCTCCAGGTAACTCACTTTCCTACTTGTAAATTTTCATTGACATATTTGCTTAAGTGTTGTATAGTAGCCATGTGAGGCATTTGCAAACTGTTTAAGCTTTATCGTTATCTGTCTTGGGAAGAAACATTCGGGACGAATGTTTCTAAGGAGGGGAGAATGTTATACCCCGTATTTCCAGTATATGCGTGAGGCGTGCGTCTGCAAAATTTTAAGCCTTAAGTAGGCATAAGGGACGAAATTTGTGCACAACCCACGAAAAGAATTGTTTTCCGACGAAACGTTTTCCAAACCTTGCGAAGGGAAAATTACGGTTGCGACATTTATAATTTTTGCGGATTTTTCCGTGAGATAAAATATTTTGGACCAACGAGAGGGTGACACTTGTCACCCTCAAGTGGACGACATTGTGGGCAACTCTTGGCGTTTTTTTTTGGTCAAGGATTAGGTAGGATATTTTGTGATATTTGTGGAGTAGATGGATAAGGTACACATGGGTAAATCTACACCCTCCACTTGCCCTCCACTTGCCTTAATCTTGGCCCTTGAAAGTCCTATAAATACCCCCCCTAAGTTGGAAGAATTCTTCATCCACAAATATTTTCCAAGTCTTGAAAACTCCCTTCTCCCCTAGTGAGCTTTTCGTCTAAGCCCTTCCCCTTCCTTGTGTCTTGTTGAAGCACTCCCCTAGTAAGCTAGCCAAACACCCGCCCCTTTGTTAGAAACATAGTCTCCAAGTATTGTTACTATTCCCAAATACCTTAGCCAATCCCTTGTAGTATTTCCAAAGTCACCTCTATACTTAGAACCCGGAAAATACTACTATACTTCCATTAGTCCCTAAACGAAACCCTAGGAGAAACTTCATAGTTGGTTGAAGTAGTAAGTAGAAGTTGTGTAGAAACTTCTAAGGGTTTCTTGGAGCAGATTGGAGCGTACAGATTAGGAGCTAAACCTTGCTCAGGGTCGACTTATATCTTGGATAATTTTGGGCTTATCGAGGTAAATAATAATCCTATCCTTCTATTGTAATTGGAGATTACATACTGTAGTAGTATAGAAATAAGTATAAGATACATAGAAGGATATTAAAGAATAGAATTGAACTGAAATCACATCAGAAGAATATAAATGAAGAATTGAACTGTACTTACATAGGAATTTGTATTCTGATGAGACTTGAGTAGTTTGACGGGTAGGGAAATGCTGCCCAATTTTCCGTAGAATTAAGAACCTTCTGCTTAGAATATCATACAGAGTATTCTAGACGTTGATAGACGTATTTGACTATTATAGGTTGATACTCTGCGCACGACATACTCGACTTGGCAGGTGGATTTCGCCAAGAAGGTATGTGATTCTTCCTATCCCCTTGAGCATGATATTTTAAAATATATATATAGTACGGTAGACGTACGTGTGTTAACTGAACATGGTTTCTCTGATGTTGTATCACTAGGGTGCCCGGGGTAAGGCACCAGTCACGGGCCCGGGATCGGGTCGTGACATTATGAATCATTTTTGAAAGAAGAGTAATACTTGGTTTTTAAACAAAAAGCTTAAGAGTTATACTAGCTTTATGGGAAGTTAGGTATAACAACTTAAGAAAGATAAAAGGAACGGTTTACTTATGTGTTATGAAATACTTGTATTGATTTCTGGAAAGTATAGTAAGATGGTTTGTTGAGTAGACATACTATGATGCTATGTGTGTTAGTATCTTGTAACGTTTGTGTAAAGAGGTTATTCTTATGGTGCTTATGTTGTTTAACGATAAGTAGTTATGTTAGTATTATATCACTCACCTCTTGACATGATATACCGGGGGTTAAGCTGCCACGTCGAGTACACCTCATGCGTGCGTGTGACTATGATTCGAGAATACCTCATGCGGGTCCAGGGGACCTATGCGGAGCTACGAGAGTTCCAGGTTAGTGTGCGGGGGATTACCTCATGCGGTATATGTGGCCATGCGGACTACGAGAGTCCAGGACGATGCCGAGGAGTAGTTACCCTCGATGCGGGGAATACCTCATGCGGGCCTAGGTGGCCTATGCGGACTACGGGAGTCCAGGATTAGGCATGCATGATGATACTATAGGCGATTGGCCTTGCTTCGATCATTCGCAGCCTAGGAAAGACCTGTTACAGTTTACCTATTATTGCTCTTGTTTGTGATGTGGCACTATATGCGGTTACATTGATTGTTTCGAACATATTTGTAAAATTGGTTTTAAAATGATATGATTTCATTTAAGTACTTTCTGATTTCACATACTTGGTACTGTTATCGACCTCCTTCGGGGTTACGTTCATGCATGAGTAAGAAGCAGTGCTAGATCCGCATCCTTAGGATCTTTACTTTGGTGTCAGGAGCTCCATCTTCTCCGGAGGCTCGACTTTTGGGTATGATCTCCCTGTTGTTGTAGATAGTTTGTACATTCAGGGTATGGCGGGCCTGTCCGCCATAGTTGTTTACTTCCTTAGAAGTGCAGTAGTCTATTATGCAGTTGGATTTAAGCGCGGACTTGGTTTATATATATATGCGAAAGCGACTTTTCTCAGATAAACTGTGTCTCATTTTACATTTGTTACATGTCTTGTTTTTATATTTCGCTGATTACTCTGATGTATGACTACTTGGGTGCCCGGGTAAGGCACCAGTCACGGGCCCCGGAATGGGTCGTGACAAAAGTGGTATCAAAGCAGTTAATCCTCGGAAAGTGTCTACAGATCGTATCTTGTAGAGTCTTGATTATCGGTGTGTTGTGCACCACACCAATAATCAGGAGGCTATAGGATATTTAGGATTGGTTTCCATTCTTCTCACTCTGAGATCGTGCCTTAGAGCTGTGTTATAAATTGGACCCCTCTAACGTATTTCCTTTCTTTATGATTATGCCTCCACGTAAGGCAACCGGGCCCAGAAGGGCAAGCGGCCGAGGAGGCGCTAGTAGGACAGAGAGTCACGAGGGCTCGTGCCCGATCTATGCCGAGGCGATACCTCGGGCGGCGAGTTCCACGACGCCGCTGGCCCAGCGAGGTTTAGAGCGCAGCGATGGTGATGAGACCACGATACTGCACCTCGGTCCGCGGCACAGGTAGATGAGATGGGTTCTGAGAGAGATGGCGATTCGGCGGGATCGTGGCGAACATGAGATATTTGGATCACGGCGATTCGATTCGGCAATGATACGTGGTTCACAGAGATCGGACGATTTGAGGCTACGGGATTTTCTAAGTTGTAGCCCGCGAGTTCTACGGGTCGAGGCACGAGGATAATCCGCAGGAGTTCATTCGTCGATTCTGAGAGGATCATGCGAGTGATCAAGGCTTCAGAGACCGAGTCCGTGATTTTCAGTTCGCATCGGCTGCGTGATACCGCAGTCGATTGGTTTGATTCGTAGGAGCTATCCCGAGGAGAGCATGCACCTCCAGCAGTTTGGGACGATTTCTCTGAGGCATTTCTTACTCACTTCTTGCCTCCGCAGATGAGGAGGGCACGGGCCGACAAGTTTTGATCTTTGAGGCGAGAGGCGCGATTAGGGAGTATAACGTCGAGTTCGATTCGTTGGCTCGATATGTCCACTGCGCTAGTAGCGAATGGAGGAGCGAGTGCATCGCTACGTCACGGGCTGAAACGATTATATGGCCGAGTCTTGTGCGGGTGTAGCTCTTCAGCCAGGCATGGACATTACCCGCATGCAGGCTCATGCACTTGGATGCGAGGAGCATAGAGGCCGACGGGTTGTGACAGCGAGAAGAAGGCGGGGCGGCAGGTCTTTTGGTAGCTCGGGGTGGGCGACCTCGGCGGCGATCTAGATTTGCACCACGGCCGATTGAGCACTCCTACACCGTCTTGAGGCGGACAGGGCCCAGGACTTGAGCGTCGAGTAGCGAGGTTACGGCGATCGGGACCACCGCCGGTGTGGCGTCACGGTAGATCCCATTCTGGGAATTGTGATGCGCTCGGGAGTTTGTTTGATTGCGGCCAGCGAGGTCACTTTGCGAGCTGTCAGGCCAAGGCGCGCGAGAGGGTAGGTGTCGGCTACAGGTGTTTCGCGGGTCTTCTTCATCTCCTCTGATTACTCGCCCGGGCGAGTACTCGAGGCGGCAGTCGCGGCGGAGGTCGTGGCGCGGGTCCCGATTCTAGCGATCCTCGAGACCGCATTTATGCCTTGTCCAACCGGCGGGACGAGGCGTCGCTGATGTAAATCCGCAGTACTTTATCGGTTCTGGTTGTGATGTGTATGCCTTGATAGATCGGGTTCTACTGTCCTATATATCTCCCTTATTGCTAGTAGGATAGGGATAGAGCACGTGTCCATAGACCACTTTCGATGTAGCTACGCGATGGTGATTCGGTGGTAGCTCGGCGGGTATATAGAGCTTGCCCGGTGACTTTATGCGATCATGGACCACTAGTCGACTTGATAGAGTTGGACATGGCCCGATTTCGATGTGATCGTGGGCATGGATTGGTTAGCTTCTTGCTACGCCGGTGTAGGCTGCGAGGAGAGAGTGGTACGGTTCGGTTTCTGAGGCCGGTTATTGAGTGGGAGGAACACCGTGTCGCGAGGGTAGGTTTATTTCCTACCTCAAGGCCGGGGAAGATGGTGCGAAGGGGTATATCTACCATCTCATTCGGGTGTTTGATCTCGAGGCTGCGGTACCAGATTTTTGATCGATTCGATGAGTCGAGAGTTCCCGGATGTGTTTCAGACGACCTCCCGGGTATCCCTCCTGAGAGGGAGATAGAGTTTTGTATCGATATGCTGCCAGACACTCGACCTATTTCCATTCCGCCATACAGAATGGCACCTGCCGAGTTGAGAGAGTTGAAGGACCAGCTAAGAGATTTGCTGGAGAAGGGCTTCATCAGGCCTAATGTTTCTCCCTGGGGAGCACCGGTATTGTTCGTGAAGAAGAAGGACGGGACGCTGCGCATGTGTTGATTCTGACGGTGAACAAGGTGACCATTAAGAACATATACCCCCTTCCCAGGATTGATGATTTGTTCGACCAGTTACAGGGTGCGATATGTTTCTCCAAGAATGATCTGCGATCGGGCTATCATCAGGTGCGAGTTAGAGAGGCGAATATCCTAGATCGCATTCGGACGATGCGGGCACTATGAGTTGAGGTTATGTCTTTCGGTTTGACCAATGCTCGTGGTATTCGTGGATTTGATGAACAGTGTTCAAGCCATTTTGGACACGTTTGTGATAGTGTTCATTGATGACATCTTGGTTTATTCCGCTCGAGTAGGAGCATGCGAGCATTTGAGGCTGTCTTGAGAGTTCTCGGGACCAGCGATTATCGCCAATTTTCCAAATGTGAGTTTTGGTTGGCCGGTGGCATTTCTTGGGCATATTGTAGGGGTGATGGTATTCGGGTGGATACGGCGAATCGAAGCGATCGAGGACTTGGCCTGAACTCTTACTCAAGCAGTGCGTGACTTTGCAGGTCTCGCGAGTTATTATCGGCGGTTCGTGGAAGTTTGCTTCTATCTCGCACCATTGACTAGGTGACTCGAGAGCGGCTAAGTTTGATGGTGATGCTTGTGGCGGGGTTTCGATTCTTGAAGGAGGCGGCGACCGCCCGTTCTTACTCTTCCAGAGGGTCCAGATGGCTATGTCGTGTATTGTGATGCGTTAGGCATCGGGCTTGGATGTGTGTTGATGCAGAAGGGCAAGGTTATAGCATACGCATCCCGACAGCTTAAGAAACATGAGAGGAACTACCCCACCCATGATTTGGAGTAGGCAGCGGTGATTCACGCCTTGAAGATCTGGAGGCATTATTTGTATGGGGTTCATATAGATATTTATACAGACCACAAGAGCCTCCAGTATATCTTCAGCCAGAGGGAGCTGAACTTACGACAAAGACGGCGGTTAGAGCTGCTCAAGGATTACGATGTCGACATCCTGTACCACCGAGGAAGGCGATGTTGTGGCGGATGCCGCCAGTCGTAGATCGATGGGAGTCTATCGGATGTCTGATCGAGAGGAGGGGCATGGTCCGCGAGTTGCATCAGCTAGCGAGCCTTGGAGTCCGATTGATTGATTCTGATGGCAGTGGGGTTCAAGTTCGAGAGGTTGCCGAGTCTTTCATCATCGAGGAGGTGAAGAGGCAACAATTTGAGGATCCGGTTTTGACGCGGTATTGTGATCTGACCGCCGTGAGGAAGGGTCCTTTTGAGTAGCACTTTGATGGGGTGCTAAGGTTTGAGGGCGAGTTGTGTGTTCGGATATTGCGAGGACTTGGCGGAGTTCTAGGGGAAGCACACAGCGCACATTACTCTATCCATCCGGGGTCGACCAAGATGTACCACGACCTCAGATCTGTGTATTGATGGGATGACTTGAAGAGGGACGTTGCAGAGTTTGTGGCTCAGTGCCCTTGTTGTCAGCAGGTGAAGGTAGAGCACCAGAGGCCTGGTGGTTTGTTGCAGACGATAGAGATCCCGACCTGGAAGTGGGAGGTGATCAACATGGACTTTATCACAGGATTACTGTCACGACCCGATCCCGGGCCCGTGACTGGTGCCTTACCCCGGGCACCCAAGTAGACATACATCAGAGTAAATCAGCGGAATATAAAACAAGACATGAAATAACATGAAGTGTAAAACAGTTTATCTGAGAAAAGTTGCCTTTCGGCATATATATATATAAAAACTTGAATCCGAACAGTTACATCTCTTTTACAACTCGCCCATGCGATTACTACTGCACCTCTAGAATGATATAACAACAATGGCGGGACGGGGCCCGCCATACCACGAATGTAAGTACCTACAACGACGGGGACTATACCCGAATAAGCCTCGAGAAACGGAGCTTCCCAGCAATGAGCGTGACCACATGGCGAGGATCAACACGGTGTACCTCTACTGCGGCATGAACGCGGCCCCGAAGAAGTCGGTCACAACAGTACCAAGTATGTGGCTGGAAATCACGTAAATAAAATCATAGTAGTCTATATAAAGCAGGAGACATGTATGATAACCAAACTACAGTCCACAATAAATAAGCAATCATGTAAGTCAGGGACTCAAATATAACTATGGGTCTCACGCCCTCAACATCAATCATGCCCGTGGAATACCTTCCTCACTGTCGGCAGTCTATGATATAATAATACCAAGGAGTACATATGAACACCAAGTCCCACCTGAGTCATAAAAATGCGGGGCAAGTCTGAAGGCTAACTACTGGATACCAAAGCGCGTCATCAATCGGCCAGGCAAGTACGAAAGGCAACTACCATATACCAAAGCCGTACTAACAATACTATACAACCAAACCGCGAAGCTGATACGGGCAAATCTGGCCAACTACGGATACCAAAGCGTGTCACGTGGTGGCCGGGGCAAATCTGAGGGCTAACTACCAGATACCATGGCCGTATCACGAGACTTTGCCACGAAGCTGATACGGGGCACGTACGAACGCCAACTACCAGATACCAAAGCCGTGTCACGTAGTGGCCGGGGCAAATCTGAGGGCTAACTACGGATACCAAGGCGTATCACGAGACTTCGCCACTAAACCGAGCAGGGCAAGTGCGAAGGCTAACTACGAATACCAAGGCCGAATAAGCCACGAGGCGGGGCAAATGCGAAAGCCAACCACGGATACCAAGGCGAATCGGTAAAACCTCATGGAGAGCTAGTCCATGGAATAACACTATCAGCGAGGCGCGCGTGGAATCCTGCATCGCTTAGATGCGTCCAAGTAAGATCATAACGAATCAGCCGGCCCTCCATTGAGAGACACGGTGGTATAGAAATACAATACTAGCACGACAAGGCTATCACACGCAAACATAGGCAAGTTACACACAACTCACAGTACTTTCATTTTATGCCAAGTCCAGGTTTTAACTCCAAAGTACTACGTACGTTAAATTCTTTTTAAAAGATTTATTCCATTTACAAAGGTCACCCGATACCCGTAGTATTAAAATAGAGTGACTAACATTTAAAGTAGACCAAAACAACTTCCATACTTTCCTTTTTAAAATCAAGTAACAACATTCTTTCCCAAAGTTCAAGTTTGCCTAATTTCAATTATTCACGTCTCTTATTTTCGAAAGATTTCATAGTTCATAGTTTTAATCACTTAAATAACATAATCCCTTTTTAAAACAATTTGAGTAACATATGCCTTAAGTGTGAGTAGGTTTTTCTTGTTTATAACAATCTTATTAAAGCAGCCATGATCTAGAAAATGTAATATCATTTTGTCTTATCTTAGCTTCTATGCAGATGGAGGTTTCTACTGGTTTCAACAATAAATAATTAGTCAATACATTTTCCTTTATTAACGCTGCAGTGGTTTGTTCCATACTTGTTCGCATTTCCGAAATCCATATAACATTATCCCTTTTATCATCCTTAAGTCGTTATACCTAACTTCCCATAAAGCTAGTATAACTCTTAAGCTTTTAAAAACCAAGTATTACCCTTCTTTAAAAAATGATTCATAATTCTTTTGAAATACTTCAAGATCCTTATTATTCACATCAAGTCAGTTATAAGTCAAGTCATTTATCTTTTAAAAACCACAAACCATTTCCTTACCTACATAAAGTTGTTATAACAAACTTCCCATAAAGCCGTTATAACACTTTATGTTTTAAACCAACCAAATTCATTTAACACATGTACGTCTACCGTACTACATAGTTCACAACATATCATGCTATAAAAGATAGGAAGAGGTTCACATACCTCGCGACGATTATCGACAATAAGCAAGCGCTCACAAGATCAGTAACCACGCTAGCCTTTTCCACTCTTCAGTAGAATACGCTACTCGTAATCGCAACCTATAAAGGCCAAACGCCTATCAACTCCTAGATCTCTTCGTAGAATATTTCTACGGAAAATTGGCAAACCTCCCGTAACCACATAAATCTCTCTTCTACTCGGGCGTTACTGGCCAACAATTCCCGAGGGGGGGTTACACGTCTAACCGGACGGGTTCAATTCTACTTCACAGTCATACTACACAAGTCTACTGTAAATACAGACCAATGTAATTACAGTTCAGTTCTCCTCTTTGATATCCTTCTATGTAATTACAGTTCAATTCTCTTCTTTAATATTCATTCTATATATAGTATACTCAACTATATATTACTACAACATGTAATTTCCAATATAATAGGGGGACAAGTTTATTTACCTCGATAAGCCCAAAATTATCCAAGGTATAAGTCGATCCTGAGCAAGGTTTAGCTCTTATTCCGTACGCTCCAATACGCTCCAAGAAACCCTTAGAAGTTTCTACACAACTTCTACTAAGTACTTTAACCAACTTATGAAGATTTTCCATAGGGTTTCGTTTAGTGACTAATGGATAGTATAGTAGTATTTCTGGGCTTTTAGTATAGAGGTGACTTTGGGAATACTACAAGGTATTTGGGCCAAGTTATTTTGGCATAGTAACAATACTAGGAGACAACTTTTCTACCAAGGGGTATTTCACGAGAACAACTCGAGGAAGGGGTATTCGTAGAGGGCCTCTCAAAGGGGGGAGGGGGACTTGGACGAAAACTACACTAAGGGGGGGGAGAGATTTTTGCCTTGGAATTTCAAGTGAGGATGAAGAATAAGTCTTGCATTTGAGGGGTATTTATAGGAAATTCAATGGCCAAGATCAAAGCAAGTGGATGGTGTGGATTTGGACAGGTGCTACCTTATCTGTCTACTTTGCAAGACTTTTGACCAAAGGTTTTTGGCCTTTTAAATGAGAAAAACATGCCCACCAAATCTTCCACTAAAAACGTCCACTTGAGGGTGACAAGTGTCGCCCTCTCGTTGGTCCAAAATATTTCATCTCTCGGAAAAATCCGCAAAAATTATAAATGTTGCAACCGTAATTTTCCCTTCGCAAAGTTCGGAAAACGTTTCGTCGGAAAACGATTCTTTTCGCTAGTTGTGAACAAATTTCGTCCCTTGCCTAACTTAAGGCTTAACTTTTGTACGTACGCCCTCACATACATACTCTGGAAATACGGGGTATAACATTCTCCCCTCCTTAGAAACATTCGTCCCGAATGTTCCTTCTCAAGACAGATAACGATAAAGTTCCTCTTAACTTAAACAAGTTGCCAATGCCACACCTGGCCACAAAATAACACACGCGCAAATACTTAATCCAAGTCCACGAGGAATCACCTCTAGCATTTCAAAAGCTCCCACCAAAGGTCTAAAAGATATTCCCTTCGCACCTTTACTTCACCAAAGTAATGATCACTTCTAACCTTTTAACACATGTTCACTTCTTCCCTTACTCGTCGTACACTTCTCGAACATCCGAACTATTTCTAGTACACGTATCACCCTCCAGCCATCGCTTCAGTTTCCAAAACCTTGGAGTCACTACCTCCAACTTGGTCATCTTACTAGCCTCAAATTCCTTCAAGGCCATTCCCGGCCTTCACTATCTGATTCTGGTCGAACACATCCACGAACTCATACGATGGCTACCTAAACCTGGGCCTAGCACCCTCGTGATCCTACCACCTAGCGGGACCACCTCGAACTGACCCCACCACAATACAGGCCGCGGGTTGGCCCGTGATCTATCCTCAACCCGACCCGCTATTGCGCCCAACTCTTGTTCCCCCGAACCGGAACAACCTCACTAATCGCGTCACGAAAACCTAGTGGTCTTTTTAGCTCAACTACCCTCTTTCATTTCACCCTACTCAGGGACCTATCACACAAATATATTTCACGCATACAATGCACTCCGACAAAGGTCAACATAAACATAAATCTTTTACCCAAGATGGCCTCGCATCTAAGGTCTCTACGTATAATGTTCTGAGGTTCATACCTTCCCTGCCCCCATACTTATCCTTTCAACTAACCATGTCTCTAAACCACAATATACACAACGCTATCTGTATATAGTACTCAACTTATAATCATCGTATCACGCATGCTAATCTCTTAGAGGGTTAAGGATATACCTGAAAAATAGGCGGTTCAAAGGACCGCTAAAACTGGGAACTCCCACCGCGACCTCTGCCGTGGCCTGCCGGTGTATGAACATCCTGCCTAGCTATGGAAGGTGAAGAACCCGCAACTGATCTCGTAGTCTGTGCTATCCTACCAGTGTTACCTGCAGTGGACGATCTCGCCAAATGGCCTGTTGGCGCAAGCATAACAATCTCCCAAATTAGTACGACACTCTCCCTTATGAATTCTTCCAGCGGCCACTGAGACAAGGGTGGCCTCATCCGCGAGCACTCTACTCCCGAAAATCTGAAACAGGAGCCCTGACCTGCTCCTGAATATCCCGAATATCCCGAAGACTGTGGAGGACCACTCTGTACTGGTGGAGGTACATAACTAGTCTGCTGCTGAGGCGGTCCGCCTCGAAAGCTACCAAAGGATCCTGCTGTTCTGGCCCTCTTCTGCTGATCTCGATCATTCTGTCGACCTCTCCCCTCCTCACACCCAAGTGCATAAGCCTTCATGCGGGCAATGTCCATGCCCGGCTGAAGAGCTACACCCGAACAAGCCTCTGCCAAGTAGTCATCGAGCCTGGTGACGTAGCGGTGCACTCTGTCCCCCATGTCGGCTACTAACGCGGGGACGTACCGAGATAGTGAGCCAAACTCCACATTGTACTCCCGAACCGTACGCCCGTCCTGCCTCAATTCAAAAATCTGTCGTCCCGAGCCCTCCTCATCTGTGGAGGCAAGAAATGTGCAAGAAATGCATCCGAGAACTCGTCCCAAATAGCTGGAGGCGCATGCTCCCCCCGGGACAGCTCCCACGAATCAAACCAGTCGATTGCGGTATCACGCAGCCGATCTGAACCTAAGACCACTGACTCGGTCTACGAAGCCTTGATCACTCTCATGATCCGCTGTAACTGTCGGATGAACTCCTGCGGATCATCCTCAGGCCTCGATCCATAAAACAACGGCGGCTGCGACTCGAGAAAAGTCCCGCAGTCTCAAACTATCGCTCCGGGTGAACTACGGGTACTGCAGTCGGAATCGCCGTATCCGGCTTATCCTCGTTCGCCACGATCCCGGCGATGCTAAACCATCTCTTTGTACCCCAACTCCTCTGCTCCAGGCTGTGGGACTGGAGGCTCAGGTACTGTGGTCTCAGCAGCCTTCGCTGCGCTCTAAACTTCTTTGGGCGGCGTCGCAAAACTTCATTGTCAAGCATTATCTCAGGTAATGACTGGGCCTGCGCCCCCGTACTCCTCTGTATCCTACTAGCAGCTCCCTCGGCTGCCTTGCCCATCTGGGCCCGGGTTGCCTTGCGCGGAGGCATAACTTGTAAAAACGAAATGCGTCAGAGGGGTCCAACTTATAACACAGCTCTAAGGCACGATCTCATAATGAGAAGAATGGAAACCAACCATAAATGTCCTGCAGCCTCCTGATTATAGATGTGGTGCACAACACACCGATAATCAAGACTCTACTAGACACGGTCTGTAGACACTTTCCGATGATTAACTGCTCTGATACCACTTTTTGTCACGACCCGATCCCGGGCCCGTGACTGGTGCCTTACCCCGGGCACCCAAGTAGACATACATCAGAGTAAATCAGCGGAATATAAAACAAGACATGAAATAACATGAAGTGTAAAACAGTTTATCTGAGAAAAGTTGCCTTTCGGCATATATATATAAAAACTTGAATCCGACGATTACATCCCTTTTACAACTCGCCCATGCAAGATTACTACGGACCTAAGAATGATATAACAATAATGGCGGGACGGGGCCGCCATACCACTGAATGTAAGTACCTACAACGACAGGATTATACGAGATAAGCCTCCGGAGAAACGGAGCTTCCCAAAGCATGACGTGACCACATGGCGAGGATCAACACTGGTGTACCTCTACCTGCGGCATGAACGCAGCCCCCCGAAGGGGGTCAGTACAACAGGTACCAAGTATGTGAAACTGGAAATACTGTAAATGAAATCATAGTAGTCTATATAAAGCAGGAGACATGTATGATAACCAAACTACAATCCACAATAAATAAGCAATCATGTAAGTCAGGGACTCAAATATAAATATGGGTCTCACGCCCTCAACATCAATCATGCCCGTGGAATACCTTCCTCACTGCCGGCAGTCTATGATATAATAATACCAAGGAGTACATATGAACACCAAGTCCCACCTGAGTCATAAAACCGTACGGGGCAAGTACGACGGCTAACTACCAGATACCAAAGCCGCATCATCAACTGCCCGGGGCAAGTACGAAAGGCAACTACCATATACCAAAGCCGTACTAACAATACTATACAACCAAACCGCGAAGCTGATACGGGGCAAGTACGAAAGCCAACTACCAGATACCAAAGCCGAATCAGTAAAACCTCATGGAGAGCTAGTCCATGGAATAACACTATCAACAGGAGCGCACCCGTGGAATCCTCCGTCACTGCCGGTAAGTCCAAGTAAGATCATAACAAATCAGCCGGCCCTCCATTGAGAGACGCGGTGGTATAGAAATACAATACTAGCACGACAAGGCTATCACACGCAAACATAGGCAAGTTACACACAACTCACGGTACTTTCATTTTATGCCAAGTCCAGGTTTTAACTCCAAAGTACTACGTACGTTAAATTCTTTTTAAAAGATTTATTCCATTTACAAAGGTCACCCGATACCCGTAGTATTAAAATAGAGTGACTAACATTTAAAGTAGACCAAAACAACTTCCATACTTTCCTTTTTAAAATCAAGTAACAACATTCTTTCCCAAAGTTCAAGTTTGCCTAATTTCAATTATTCACGTCTCTTATTTTCGAAAGATTTCATAGTTCATAGTTTTAATCACTTAAATAACATAATCCCTTTTTAAAACAATTTGAGTAACATATGCCTTAAGTGTGAGTAGGTTTTTCTTGTTTATAACAATCTTATTAAAGCAGCCATGATCTAAAAAATGTAATAACAATCTTATTAAAGCAGCCATGAGTACTGCATTCCATCCTCAGACAGACGGACAGGCAGAGCGCACTATCCAGACTCTTGAGGATATGCTGCGAGCCTGTGTTATTGACTTCAGGGGTAGCTGGGAGGATCATTTGCCTCTAGTTGAGTTTGCGTATAATAATAGCTACCACTCCAGTATTAAGATGGCGTCTTATGAGGCCTTGTATGGGAGGAAGTGCAGATTGCCGATAGGCTGGTTTGATGTGGGCGAGGTGCGATTAGTAGGACCGCACTGGTTGTGGCGATGGATAAGGTAAAGCTTATCCAGGCGATTCTTGGCGGCTGAGTCGGCAGTCGTATGCGAGATCATCGTCGTCGGCATCCGGAGTTCGAGGTTGATGATTGGGTTTTCTGAAGGTGTCACCCATGAAGGTGTGATGAGATTCGGGAAGAAAGGAAACTCGGCCCAAGTACATTGGGCGTATCGATTGTCCGCGAGGTAGGCAAGGTTGCCTATGAGTTGGATCTGCCGTCCGATCTTGGCGCTTTATCCGGTTTCATGTTTCTATCTTTGTGGAGATGTATCGGATCCATCTAGTGGTACACCCGATTGACGATGTCCAGTGACCGAGGGTTATCGTATGAGGAGATTCCCATAGCGATAATCGATCGTCAGGTTAGGCGTCTGCGGACCAAGGACGTGGCTTCCGTCAAAGTCTTGTGGCGGAACGAGCTCAGGGAGGAGATGACGTGGGAAGCTGAGGAGGACATGAGGCAGAAGTATCCTTACCTATTCCCCACACCTCCAGGTAACTCACTTTCCTACTTGTAAATTTTCATTGACATATTTGCTTAAGTGTTGTATTGTAGCCATGTGAGGCATTTGCAAACTGTTTAAGCTTTATCGTTATCTGTCTTGGGAAGAAACATTCGGGATGAATGTTTCTAAGGAGGGGAGAATGTTATACCCCGTATTTCCAGAGTATGTACGTGAGGGCGTACGTACAAAATTTTAAGCCTTAAGTAGGCATAAGGGACGAAATTTGTGCACAACCCACGAAAAGAATTGTTTTCCGACGAAACGTTTTCCAAACCTTGCGAAGGGAAAATTACGGTTGCGACATTTATAATTTTTGCGGATTTTTCCGTGAGATAAAATATTTTGGACCAACGAGAGGGCGACACTTGTCACCCTCAAGTGGACGACATTGTGGGCAACTCTTGGCGTTTTTTTTTGTCAAGGATTAGGTAGGATATTTTGTGATATTTGTGGAGTAGATGGATAAGGTACACATGGGTAAATCTACACCCTCCACTTGCCCTCCACTTGCCTTAATCTTGGCCCTTGAAAGTCCTATAAATACCCCCCCTAAGTTGGAAGAATACCCCCCCCCCCCCCTTGTTAGAAAAATACTCTCCAAGTATTGTTACTATTCCCAAATACCTTAGCCAATCCCTTGTAGTATTTCCAAAGTCACCTCTATACTTAGAGCCCGGAAAATACTACTATACTTCCATTAGTCCCTAAACGAAACCCTAGGAGAAACTTCATAGTTGGTTGAAGTAGTAAGTAGAAGTTGTGTAGAAACTTCTAAGGGTTTCTTGGAGCGGATTGGAGCGTACGGATTAGGAGCTAAACCTTGCTCAGGATCGACTTATATCTTGGATAATTTTGGGCTTATCGAGGTAAATAATAATCCTATCCTTCTAGTGTAATTGGAGATTACATCTTGTAGTAGTATAGAAATAAGTATAAGATACATAGAAGGATATTAAAGAATAGAATTGAATGAAATCACATCGGAAGAATATAAATGAAGAATTGAATCAGTACTTACATAGGAATTTGTATTCTGATGAGACTTGAGTAGTTTGTGGTGGGAAATCTTGCCCAATTTTCCGTAGAATTAAGAACCTTCGCTTAGAATATCCTCTGAGTAGTCAGGCGTTGATAGACGTATTTGACTATTATAGGTTGATACTCTGCGCACGACATACTCGACTTGGCAGGTGGATTTCGCTGAGAAGGTATGTGATTCTTCCTATCCCCTTGAGCATGATATTTTAAAATATATATATAGTACGGTAGACGTACGTGTGTTAACTGAACATGGTTTTACTTGACGTCTTTTGACTTGAGTCTAAATAATAAAGAATCTTGAAGTATTTCAAAAGAATTATGTGTTATACCCCGTAGTTCCAGGGTATGTATGTGGGGACGTACGTACGAGAATACGACAGAAATTTTGGAAAGAAAGAAAGGTTTGATTTTTCGACGGAAAAGTTTCCGGGTTTTGTGAAGGAAAAAGGTTCATTAATGGGAATTGGATTCCCAGATTTGGTAATTGGACTTCGTGGATTATTTTAGAATTTTGGGATTTTATTTTCAGAAATGGTCACGTGGGGCCCACGGGAGAAATTTACGGTTTTGTGGGGCCCGCTTTGTTTTTGAGATTTTCGGTATTTTGGATATGTTCGGGAGACGAAATATTTTGGACGAATCGGGGGGCGACACGTGTCACCCCCTTGTGTGGCCATGTGGGCCGAAATTGGTGGACAAGTGGCTAGGCCACTTGTCCCTTGGCCGAAATGGCCCAACACTTGGATGCCTAAATCGTTGGCCATGTGGTGTGGTGGGACCCACACACACATGGCCCAATCTTGACCACCCACTTGACTTGATCTTGGCCCTTGAATCTTCTATATATACCCCTTAGCTTGAAGACTAATTCATCCCACACTTAAGAGCTTTCAAGGCAAATAATACTCCCTCCCTTTTGTAGCATTTTCGTCCCCTCCCCCTCTAGTGTAGAAATACTTGGAGTATTGTGGTATAATCCCAAATACATTGGCCTAGTATCCCTAGTAGTATTCCAAAGTTGTTTTAATACTAGGAGCCCGAAAATACTACTTTTATTCCAAAAGTCGCAAATGAAACCCTAGAAAAATCTTCATAAGCTTGGTTGAAGTGTTAAGAGAAGTTGTTTAGAAACTTCTAAGGGTCGCTTGGAGCGGGTTGGAGCGTAAGGAATTGGAGCTAAACGTTGCTCAGGATCGACTTTAATCTTGGATAATTTTGGGCTTATCGAGGTAAATAATCTTGTCCCCCTATTGTAATTGGAAATTACATGTTGTAGTAATATATAGTAGAGTATACTATATATAGAATGAGTATTGAAAATAATTGAACTGTATTTACATAGAAATTTGTATTTACGATGGCATTGTATTATTGTGAAGCAGATTTGAACACGTCCGGTTAAACGTGTAAATCCCCTGGGAGTTGTTGGCCTGGTAGCGGGCCTTGATAGGGGAGGAGATTTGTGTGATTGCGGGGGGGAGGTGCTGCCGAATTTTCTGTAGAATATGGAACCATGTGTTTAGAATATTCTACGAAGAGATCTAGGAGTTGATAGGCGTTTTGTGGCCTTTATAGGTTCGATGCCGAGTAGCGTATTCTACTCAAGAGTGGAAAAGGCTAGCGAGTTCTGATCTTGTGGAGCGTTTTGCTAAATGTCGATAATCGTCGCGAGGTATGTGAACCTCTTCCTATCTTTTCTAGCATGATTGTTGTGAACTATGTAGTACGGTAGACGTACATGTGCTAAGTGTTTTGGTTGGTTTAAAACATAGGGTGTTATAATAGCTTTATGGGAAGTTAGTTATAACGACTTTATGTAGGTAGAAGAATGGTTTATTGATTGTAGAAGTTAAGAGACTTGATCTTCAAAGATAAGAGACTTGACTTATAAACGACTTGATTTTGAAAGTTAAGAGACTTGATCTTGAAAGATAAGAGACTTGACTTATAAACGACTTGATTTTGAAAGTTAAGAGACTTGATCTTGAAAGATAAGAGACTTGACTTATAACGACTTGTTTTCGGAAAAAGAGAAGTAACTTGATTTTAAGTATAGGTTACTTGTTTTGAATAGAGTACATTATTTGGGTTTTAAAAGAATACTTGTTGTGGTTTTAAAAGAAAAGAGACTTGTGGAATTGAAGATTTTTCGGTTTAAAGGAAGGCATTGTTTTGTCTTAAGTTGGTTTAAAACATAAAGTGTTATAACAGCTTTATGGGAAGTTAGTTATAACGACTTTATGAAAACAAAAGAATGGTTTTATCATTGGTTTTAAAGTGGTAACTTGACTTTAAAAGGAGAAGTGTTTTGGTCTAAAAAGAAGGCATGGTATTGCCTTAATTTGGTTTTAAAAGGAAAGTATGGAAGTTGTTTTGGTTTACTTAAAAATGTTAGTCACTCTATTTTGATACTACGAGTATCGGGTGACTTTTGTAAAAGAAATGGATCTTCTAAAAGAATTTAACGTACGTAGTACTTTGGGGATAAAAACCTGGACTTTGTCATAAAATGAAAGTACCTTGAGTTGTGTGTAACGTGCCTATGTTTGCGGGTGATAGCCTTGTTGTGCAAGTGTTGTATTCTTATGTTACCGCGTCTCTCGGTGGAGGGTCGGTCGTGTTATTCTTTATCATTTTGGACATACTGACACGATGGGTGGCCCACAGGTATGCTTCCACTATGATAGTCCATGGGCATACTGACTCGATGGATGGTCCACGGGTATGCGGCCATGATGAGGGTTCGTTTCCCTGTTGATAGTGTTATTCCATGGACTAGCTCTCCATGAGGTTATACTGATTCGGCCTTGGTATCTGGTGGTCGGCTTTCGTACTTGCCACGTTTCGTGGCTGATTCGGCCTTGGTACCTGGTAGTTAGCCCTCACTTGCCAGTTCGGTTTAGTGGCGAAGTCTCGTGATCTGACCTTAGTACACGGTAGTTAGCCCTCGTACTTGCCCCGGCTACCATGACACGCCTTGGTATCCGGTAGTCGGCTTCAGTACTTGCCGTGTCGACCGTGGTTTGGTTGTATAGTATTGTTAGTACGGTTGTTATGACACAGGTGGGACCTAGTGTTCATGTGTACCTCTTGGTGTGATTATATCATAGACTGCCGGCAGTGAGGAAGGTATTCCACGGGCATGATTGATGTTGTGGGCGTGAGACCCATTGTTATACTTGAGTAATGACTTTGAGGGCGTGAGTCCCTGACTTGACATATTTGTTTATATATTATGGATCGTAGTTTGGTTATCATACATGTCTCTGCTTTATATAGACTATTATGATTTCATTTCTGATATTTCTGATTTCACATACTTGGTACCTGTTGTACTGACCTCCTTCGGGGGGCTGCGTTCATGCCGCAGGTAGAGGTACATCGGTTGTGGATCCTCGCTCATAGGATCACAATTCAGCGTATTGGGAAGCTCCGTTTCTCCGGAGGCTTATCTTTTGGTATAGTCCCTTGTCAGTGTTGATACTTGTACATTCAGGGGTATGGCGGGGCCCTGTCCCGTCATAGTTGTGGTTACATTCTTAGAGGTGCGTAATCTTGTTGTGGGCGGGGTTTGTAAAAGGATTTAACTGCTCGTGGTTGATATATATATGTATATATTCGGGAAGGTGACCGTGTTAGTTGCTTTGTTTAATACTTTAACTCTTGTTTCATGTTTAAGTTTTTATTTCACTGATTTTCTCGATGTTGTATCACTAGGGTGCGGGGTAGGCACGATCCGGGCAGGATCGGGTCGTGACATTATGAATCATTTTTGAAAGAAGAGTAATACTTGGTTTTTAAACAAAAAGCTTAAGAGTATACTAGCTTTATGGGAAGTTAGGTATAACAACTTAAGAAAGATAAAAGGAACGGTTTACTTATGTGTTATGAAATACTTGTATTGATTTCTGGAAAGTATAGTAAGATGGTTTGTTGAGTAGACATACTATGATGCTATGTGTGTTAGTATCTTGTAACGTTTGTGTAAAGAGGTTATTCTTATGGTGCTTATGTTGTTTAATGATAAGCAGTTATGTTAGTATTATATCACTCACATCTTGACATGATATACCGGGGGTTAAGCTGCCCCCCGATGCGAGGTACACCTCATGCGGTCTGTGTGACTATGATTCGAGAATACCTCATGCGGGTCCAGGGGACCTATGCGGAGCTACGAGAGTTCCAGGTTAGTGTGCGGGGGATTACCTCATGCGGTCTATGTGGCCATGCGGACTACGAGAGTCCAGGACGATGCCGAGGAGTAGCTACCCTCGATGCGGGGAATACCTCATGCGGGCCTAGGTGGCCTATGCGGACTACGGGAGTCCAGGATTAGGCATGCATGATGATACTATAGGCGATTGGCCTTGCTTCGATCATTCGCAGCCTAGGAAAGACCTGTTACAGTTTACCTATTATTGCTCTTGTTTGTGATGTGGCACTATGTGCGGTTACATTGATTGTTTCGAACATATTTGTAAAATTGGTTTTAAAATGATATGATTTCATTTAAGTACTTTACAGTTTCACATACTTGGTACCTGTTGTACTGACCTCCTTCGGGGGGCTGCGTTCATGCCGCAGGTAAGGGAAAGCAGGTGCTAGATCCGCATCCTTAGGATCTTTACTTTGGTGTCAGGAGCTCCATCTTCTCCGGAGGCTCGACTTTTGGGTATGATCTCCCTGTTGTTGTAGATAGTTTGTACATTCAGGGTATGGCGGGGCCCTGTCCTGCCATAGTTGTTTACTTCCAGAAGTGCGTAGTCTATTATGCAGTTGGGATGTAATCGCGGACTTGGTTTATATATATATGCCGAAGGCGACTTTTCTCGAATAAAGCGTGTCTCATTTACATTTGTTACATGTCTTGTTTTTATATTCCGATTACTACGATGTATGACTACTTGGGTGCGGGTAAGGCACGATCCACGGGCCGGGCGAGTCGTGACAGTCGGTGTTGGGAAGCTCCATTACTCTGGAGGCTTACCCTTGGTTCAGATCCCTGGTATGGTCGGATATTGTACATTCAGGGGTATGGCGGGGCCCTGTCCCGCCACAGTTGTTATTCTTAGAGGTCTGTAGTCACATTTGTGGATTGGGTTGTAAGAACAGAGAGGTACTGTTTTATTTTTTTTATATTATGTATATGTTACGGAAGGTAGCCTTATCGGCTAGCCTGTTGATGTCTAATGTCTAAGTATTTTTATGAGTTGTGTATGTTCTGCTGCTATTCTCTTATGTATACCTGTAAAGGGTGCCCAGGTAGGGCACCAGTCGCGGGCCCGGGGTCGGGTCGTGACAAAAACTCGGCAACTTCTCGAACCTGAGCTCCTCTATCGTGTTTCCGTAGCTGCCAAGAAAATATAGGTTGTTACCTTATCGCATTGCATCCGCACACAACCCAGCCAAACACTCAAAGGGTTACCTTAATAACCTAACCCTCTAGTCCTTCAGGCCTCAAGAGGGGTTAGAACTGTAGTCGTAGTCAGCTTACTTCCAAATAACTGGAAGACTTTCTCATACTTGCGAAATATTCGGGCATCATTAATCTCAATTATGGTTCCTGGTTCCATTTCTCTGTTGCAACCAAACATGGTCACTATACTTAGATTCGAATCCTTTACTTGACTCATGGCTAAGACTTCCTGCCAATCACAATTTAGTGGGAGACTTACTTGATCCCGTCAAGTAATAATCCTATTATTTTCTTTCAGCTTATAGTCAGGTGTTCAACCTCAATTCATGGTTTTACATATCCTAATGGCTTGCCAAGATTTTCTTATCGTTCGAGTGTCTACTCGTCTTACCTTTATATTTCATTTCAAGTTGTCCTGGGGTCCTTACCCCCCCCCCCCCCCCCGTATTTTCCTACTATCCTTCTCGTCAGTACATGTGTTGCCACCTTTCCTCGAGGTGTTCTTACTGCCCATCATTCACTAATGGTCTTTACACTAGTATGGGGTAATCATATCTCGTGCAACTTACATAACCATAGTTGCATTCTCTTTATCATTCTGGTCATAACCCTTCCTTAGGCTCATTATTAGCAAAAATATTTCTATCTTGATTCTTGATCCTACAGTTTCATTCATGCGTACTACCTGCATTTATATCCTTACGACACTTTTTCAACCATTTCCTAGTGTCATCCTCAATTACCCCAACCCAATACCTTTTTCCAAGGTTATTTAAAATTGTAACTTATTGCATGACGACCCTAGAGATCTTACCTGTCTCACCTCCATCCCCTAATACCCTGGGTACACATAACTCCATAGTACGTAAAACTATCTTTCTACGTGGGGGAGAGAGCTTGTCACGACCCGACTCCGGGCCGCGACTGGTGCCCTACCTGGGAACCCTCCTATTCATATAACATACTAAACTGCGGAAGATAAATAACACTTTTTTTTAAAACTAAGGCCGAGCCGATAAGGCTGCCATAACATAAAGATTACCCGAAAGGGTCTACACAGTTTAACAATGTAAAACAACTCTTGATCCGGCCCGCGGATGAATACTGGACCTCTAAGATTTGGACAAATACTATGACGGGACAAGGCCCCGTCGTACCCCTGAATATACATAACCATGACGACAAGCTCCGGAACATTGGAGCCATCTCAAATGCTGAACCAGGATCCTAAGCTCGCGGATCCACAACTGTGTACCTAAACCTGCGGACATGAACGCAGCCCGAAGAAGTCGATACAACAGTCAGAATATAGAACGGAAAATAAGGAAGCGATAACAAATCATAGCGTACAAAAGAATGGCGAGGGCAAGTATAAAGAAAGGGTAAATACCAGATCCTACCGTGTCATTTCCATCTCGAGAACTTAATCGTACCTTATTATCTTTTCCCATTTTTCCATAAGAGTATAGTCAAATTCTTACGTACATACTTAAGAAAACTCATCAAGTTCATAAACATATAACTTACGTATCTTGCATAACCTAATCCGCCCCTTTATGGAGGAACGCCTATACTGTCGGCCCAATCTGGGACGCGATAGAGTCACATAAGTCGCCCGTAAGGTATCTTGCCCGACCAATCACGGGGCGTGATAAAATCACATAAGTCCGCCCATAAAGGTATCTTTGCGCATAAAAATAGGAGGCTCATGATCAAAGCAGGGTCCCTCGCCCGTAGTATCGATAAGCAATCCTACTCCTGGGACTATTTCACCCGCATAGGTCCTGTGGACCCGCATGAGGTATTCCTCGCATAGGTTGTACCCGCCCGCATGGGACTATTTCACCCGCATAAGCCCATAAGGACTCGCATGAGGTATTCCTCGCATCATGGGTAGCAAATCCACGGAACAGGTGGTATAACGTCTTGGGGGTTTACCCCTCATTTATACTCTTACCTTGAAGCAGGTGGTATAACGTCTTGGGGGTTTACCCCTCATTTATACTCTTACCGTAGCTCAACCGGCCATCATACATAACATAAGCCCTACCGGCTTATCATACATAACATAAGCACTACCGGCTTATCATACATAACATAAGCACTACCGACTTATCATACATAACATAAGCACCACCGGCTTACCATACATAACATAAGCAAGTTAAGAAATCCCCTAACTTCTTATTAGCTTGTTCATATACACTCTCATTTTTGTTTACTTAAGGCACTAACATGTCATTATAAAATCCGGGAATTTAGCCCAACGTACTACGTGCCTCTACTCCTTTAAAATGATTCTCTTCCAAATAAAACTTCCAAGATACTAATAACCGTAGTATCAAGTCATATCTACTTTTCAAGACAAGTCACAATACCTTTTAGAAATACATTTATAGGCTTCTAAATCAAGTGACTTCTTTCTTTAAAACCTTAAGCAATTGGTACCTTTAAAACAATTTGCCCTTCTTTATTTCAAATCATTTCTTTGCTTACATTACTGAAGAAAACCATTCTTTTAATCTTCCATAAAGTTATTATAACCAACTTCCCATAAAGACGTTATAACTCTTTATGTCTTAGACAAATTCATTCCTTTTATAATCAAGAAACTTATACTTTCAATTCAAATCACATAGCTTTCAAAATACTTCAAGTCTCTTAACTTTTACGAAAACAAGTTTCTTAACTTTAGAATGGCAAGAAATCAATACTTTCCAAATCAAGTATTCTATACTTTTAAATCAATCCATTTCTCCCTTTAAGAATCAAGTCCCAAAACTTGAAAAATAAAGTCCCTTAACCTTTTAAAAATTTGAGGTCCATAGTCTTAAAACTTCATACGTAAATTCTTATAAATTAAGTAACATATACTTTGGTGCGTTGTGAATAAGTTATACTTATTTATAACGATCTTAATCAAGTAGCCATGATCTAGAAAATGTAATACAATTTTGTCTTATCTTAGCTTCTATGCAGATGGAGAATTCTACTCATTTTAACTTAATTGATTGTCGATACATTTTCCTTTATTAACGTTGCAGTGGCTTGTTCGATACTTATTCTCATTTGTGCCGTAACTTAGCCAAGTCAACTTGGCTCCAAATACCTCCTAACGACTCTTACCAACATCCCCCATAAGACTTGGTAAGAACTTAGGATAACTTAGACATAACCTTTACGTAGAGTAAATCAACATACATACCTCTTAACTTCTAAGAGTAGAAGGAATCATGAAATAATACCACATGTATATTCCATACATAGAATCATATCAAAATAAGGAAGAGGTTCACATACCTCGCGACGATTATCGACAAATAGCAAAATGCTCCAAAGTACTTCAACCTTGATAGCTATTCCATCCTTCAAGTAGAATACGCTATACTTATTACTTCCACCTATAATGGCCATAATACGTCCATTAAACCTCTAGCTTCAAACGTAGAATATTCTAAGTGCAAAGTCACTAAATTCTACGGAAAATCGGACAGCACTTCCTTTGTTTCCACATACTTTACCACCTTTTTCAAGGCCGAATTCAATAACCAAACACGCCACATTCAAGGCTCAGTACAACAACCAATCAAAGGGGATTACACGCCTTACAATACGTGTAAAATTCCGCCCCACAATTAATACCAACTAAGTCCTTAATCAAGGTCATTCTCGGCTAACTTATTCAATAACACAAAGTTCTTTCCAATTCTTTTTCAATCCAACTTCTTAGGTCTAACATGTTATATAGTCATAAACAACTTAACAATTATAATTCCTTCTTTATATAACATGTGACGATTAAACTAATAATCCAATTGAATTGAAATCTCAAGGCTAAACATACTAGTTTTCGGATTAGGGTTCCAATATCCATAACACTTATCAACTTCATAATATATATCTCATTACTTGCTAATATCCATAGCTACAACCATAAGTAATATTAATTACTAAAACGACAAGAATTTTACCTTTACAAGCCCTTATAATTTCCAAGATTCAATGTCGCTCCTTAGCAATTATTAGCTCCTTTCCTTTACGCTCCAATCCGCTATTTGAAGCCTTTAGAAGCTCACAACCAACTTCTCTTCCATTTCCAATCAAAACCTATGAAAATGCCTTAGGTTTTCGCCTTGCGACTAACGTGAAAACGCCGTTTTTCCGAAATCTTTCTATTGAGATATCCTTACAATACCCTTAGGGACCTTGGGTTAAAGTCTTGTGAATTATGGATCAAAACTACAAAAAATTTGTGTGAGAGGGAAGGCAAACCCGAGAGCATGCCTAAAGAGAACATGGTTCTTCAATTTTTCTAAGTGTAAAATAGTCTTGTCTTGCTACATGGATGAATATATAACACATTTGAGGGTCTAGATTACAACACATGGTAAGTTTGGATGAAAGGGATCAAGCCAAGTGGCTCTTGACTTAGTCAACTATCTCAAGCTCAAGCCTAGCAAGACATACTCATCTTTACAATGGTCAAATGACCATTTTACCCTTGCATTAATTTGACCAAGCCATGTGGGGGGTGCCACGTGTCGCCCTCCCATTCATCCATAAAATTCTGTAACCCGCGTGGGTCCCACAAAACGTAAAATTCCTCGGGTGGGCCCCACGTGACCAAATCCGTAAAAATAAATTTCCATAATGATAATACATTCCATAATCCTCAATTAATGCATTTTGAGAATCCAATTCTCATCAACAAACATTTTTCCTTTCCGACGTTCGGAAGATTTTCCGTCGGAAAAACAATTCTTCCTTTCCTACCCTTTTCAAGTCTTGTGTTCCTTACTGTCACGCCCCAAAACCCGGGCCCGTGACTGGTGCCCCTACCTGGGCACCCTTCTACCCATACAACATAAATAAATCGCGGAAGATAAATAACACTATTTTTTTTTAAACAAAGGCAAAGCCGGAAAGGCTTCCGTATAAATATAAATCACCCGAAAGGGTCTACGCTGTACAATAATGTAAATACAACTTACACCAGTCCAACCCACATATGAATACAGACCTCTAAGAAGGTGACAACAACTATGACGGGACAAGGCCCCGCCGTACCCCTGAATATACCTAGCCATAATGACAAACTCCAGAAATTGGAGCCATCTCAAAATGCTGAACAAGGATCCTAAGCTCGCGGATCCACAACTGTGTACCTAGACCTGCGGACATGAACGCAGCCCCCCTAAGAAATTCGATTACAACAAGTACTAAGGATGGAACGAAAATAAAGTACATTAAACAAGATCATAACTGTACAAAAGAATGATAGGGGCAAGTATAAAAATTAAAATACCAGATCCTACCGTGCCATTTTAACTCATGAAATCAATCGTACATTAATCATTCTTTTCCTTCTTTCAATAAGAATTAACATCATATTCTTACATACATACTTAAGAATTCGATCAAGTTTTTCCACATAACTTACATATCTTACATTACATAATCCGACCCTTTATGGAGGGACTTCTTATTTGGGAGCTTACTTTGATTACACATACGTGATAACGTAACCCGACCCATTTGCGGGACACGACAAATTCATATAAAGTCTTCCCACAAAGGTATACTGTCCGGCCCATTCTGGGACGCGATAAAGTCATATAGACTGCCCATAAAGGTATACTGCCCGGCCCATTCCTGGGACGCGATATTGTCATATAGTCTGCCCATAAAGGTATATTGCCCGGCCCATTCCTGGGACGCGATAATGTCATATAGTCTATCTATAAAGGTATATACTGCCCGACCTATTCATGGGACGCGATAATGTCATATAGTCTGCCCATAAAGGTATACTGCCCGGCCCATTCCTGGGACGCGATAATGTCATATAGTCTATCCATAAAGGTATACTGCCCGGCCCATTCCTGGGACGCGATAATGTCATATAGTCTGCCCATAAAGGTATACTGCCCGGCCCATTCCTGGGACGCGATAATGTCATATAGTATATCCATAAAGGTATACTGCCCGGCCCATTCATGGGACGCAATAATGTCATATAGTCTGCCCATAAAGGTATACTGCCCGGCCCATTCCTGGGACGCGATAATGTCATATAGTCTGCCCATAAAGGTATACTGCCCGGCCCATTCCTGGGACGCGATAATGTCTCTTTACATAACATTTTAAATCATCTTTTTACTTCTTCTTTAGTCGTTATAACAACTCCCCATAAAGCTATTATAACAACCTTTCACTTTAGAGAACTTAAGGCACTTTTATTTCTTTTTTACATTAGGGAAAATTAAACCCAAAAGTACTACGTACATACATACTTAAAAAGAATCATAAAACTCCTTCTCTTCTTAAATCCATAAACTTCTTCTTTTAAAAACTCAAGTTACATAGCTTTCAAAAAAAATACTTCAAGTCTCTTAACTTTTAAGAAATCAAGTTTCTTAACTTTAGAAATCAAGTCTCTTATCTTTAGAATATGAAGAAATCAATACTTTCCAAATCAAGTATTCTATACTTTTAAATCAAGTCATAACGATCTTATTAAAGCAGTCATGATCTAGAAAATGTAATACAATTTTGTCTTATCATAGCTTCTATGCAGATGGAGAATTCTACTCATTTTAATTTAATTGATTGTCAATACATTTTCTTTTATTAACGCTGCAATGGATTGTTCGATACTTATTCTTATTCGTGCAGTAACTTAGCAAAGTCAACTCGACTCCAAATACTTCCTAACGACTCTTACCAACATCCCCCATAAGACTTGGTAAGAATTTAGGATAACTTAGACGTAGATTTTACATAAAGTAAATCAACATACATACCTCTTAACTTCTAAGAGTAGAAGGGATCATGAAATAACACCACATGTATATTTCAT
The DNA here is from genome assembly GCA_029844215.1 of Przewalskia tangutica. Taxonomy (NCBI): domain Eukaryota; kingdom Viridiplantae; phylum Streptophyta; class Magnoliopsida; order Solanales; family Solanaceae; genus Przewalskia; species Przewalskia tangutica. The sequence continues at coordinate 78,417,485 of CM056727.1, forward strand.
ACATAAAATCATGCCAAAAGAAGGAAGGGGTTCACATACCTCGCGACGATTATCGACAAGTAGCAAAATGCTCCAAAGTACCTTAACTTTGATAGCTATTCCATCATTTAAGTAGAATACGCTATACGTAGTACTTCAACCTAAAATGACAATAGCACTTCTATCAACTACAAGCTATCAAGTGTAGGACTTATACCAAATAATGTCCCTCTAATTCTACGGAAAATTGGGCAGCACTTCCTTTGTTTCTACGTACTTTTCCACCTTTTCCAAGGCCCGTATTCATCAACAAACAAGCCACATTTAAGGCACAACCAACAGTTAGCCAAAGGGGATTACACGCCTAAATGGACGTGTAAAATTCTTCCCCACAGTTATACAAAACAGTCCACAAATCAGCCCATAAAACGATCCAATCCAACCATAACGAGGGTAAAATGTGAGGCCTTTTAACACCTTTCCACACCCTTATTCCCTTAGGACTTTCATTAGCAACTACTACACTTAAACATGCATAACAACAACTAAATTTCCAGAATTTAATACCTCAAAACAGTCCACTAAACGACACAACAACGTCTAACAGTTTTGGGCAGTTTCTCGGCCACAACAACTACAACCCGATAACTCGTTCCTTAATCAATTTTATTCCAATTCGAGTTCCAAAACTTCTACATAAGTTATAACAACTTATTAACAACAATATTAATCCATTATAACATGCAATAGGTGAATATAAAAACGACAATAACCAACGAATTCCATTTGCACCAAATCTGTTCCAAATCGGTTTTAGCCCCAAAAATGGCTCAAACACTTTTTATTCTTCATTATTTTCTAACACAAGTTCATCCATACATAATAACAATAAGTAATATCCAATTACTTTAAAAGAAGGACTTTTACCTCATTTTTTGCCCAAAAACGCCCCAAAATAGTCCGGTCTTTATTGGTGCGCAGTTTTCGTTTCACTCCACTTCTTCAGGTTCCAATCACATATATGTACCCCCTACAACCTTAAGAGCAACTTCTCTTTGAATCTCACTTCCAAAAAGTCGACGGAACCCCTATGGTTTTGGCATCAACTTTCGGCCAAGACAAGTAAAAACGTGTAGAATATTAATCTAGGCTTAGCACTTGGTTTAAGGGCATAATCTTGGAGAAATAAATTGATCAACAATGGTTGTTCTTAGCCAAGGGGATCTCGAAATTATGGAGCTAAAGGAGAGAAGATGAGAGCTTATTTTTTGGTCTAAGTGTAAAGTGATCCAAGTCTTGCAAGACTTGGATATGTATAGCCAAGTGGAGTGGGACCCATGTCCACTTGTCCCCTCTCAAAATATCTAATTTGTTGTCATCTTAGCAAGACAAGTGGAGGGGTGCCACGTGTCGCCCTCCGATTGGTCCAAAATATTATAATTTTTGAAGGTTCATGAAATTGTGAAATTCTCGGCGGACCCCATATTATCAATTCCAACACCTTATAATCCAATACTAAGTCCATAAATCCAATTAGAAGTATTATACTCCAAGTTAATAATTTTTCGTAAATCACATTTTTTCCGAAATTTTCCTTAAGAAAATGTAATTATTCTTTCCTTCCAAAATTCAAATCTTAAATCCTTAATCACGTTCTCAATTAGTAGCCCTGGTATTACGGGGTGTAACATCCTTCCCCCCTTAGAAACATTCGTCCTTGAATGTTCATCTAAGGTCTCAATAGATAGCTAGTATTCCACGATTCTCGATTATTTCATGTACCAATCTTACATTATCTCTCCCCTCATACGGGTAAGATAGTTTCTCATAATCTTAATATCATAGTTTCTCATAATCTCAATATCATGTTGTCCTAATCTCAACAACCATATTTACTCCATAAAAATATTATTCGTGCATCTCACTTAAGCATACAACACAGCTTAATCTAATAACATGGTATGTCCATAAGTCAATTAAACCTGATCTTTCAAGAGTCTATCACAATCTTAGTCAGTTCATTACCTCTTGACTATTCCAAATAAGTACATATATAAAGCCTATGTGTGGATTCAATAAACTGTTTCACACCTTCCAAGTAATTATTAAGGCTTAACCAACTCATGGTAACTCATAATCATTCTAGGCAACGCACATATGACCCCAAATAAATACGCTCGTACAGATACATATCATCATTATACCAAATGTACAATAGTTTTACCAACTTGGATACGAAGTCCATATAATCCTTTCTGGGTCACTGTTGCCTTTCTCATATCTGCAATCAAAATAACACGTTAGGGAGAGACTACCCTAACAACACAGCTCTATCACACGATCTCAGAGTGAGAAGAAGGGAAACCAATCCTAAATGTACTATAGCCTCATGTTTATTGATGTGGTGCACAACACATCGATAAACAAGACTCTACTATACACGGTCTATAGACATGTCGAGGACTAACTTCTCTGATAGCACTCTGTCACGCCCCAAAACCCGGGCCCGTGACTGGTGCCCCTACCTGGGCACCCTTATACCTATACAACATAAATAAATCGCGGAAGATAAATAACACTATTTTTTTTTAAACAAAGGCAAAGCCGGAAAAGCTTCCGTATAAATATAAATCACCCGAAAGGGTCTACGCTGTACAATAATGTAAATACAACTTACACCAGTCCAACCCACATATGAATACAGACCTCTATGAAGGTGACAACTATGACGGACAAGGCCACGCCGTACTTCGAATATACCTAGCCATAATGACAAACTCAGAAATTGGAGCCATCTCAAAATCTTTGAACAAGGATCCTAAGCTCGCGGATCCACAATCGTAATACCTAGACTGCGGACATGAACGGCCCCACTGAAATTCGATACAACAAGTACTAAGTATGGAGCGAAAATAAAGTACATTAAACAAGATCATAAGCTGCATAAAAGAATGATAGGGCAAGTATAAAAATTAAAATACGGATCCTAGTGCCATTTTAACTCATGAAATCAATCGTACATTAATCATTCTTTTCCTTCTTTCAATAAGAATTAACATCATATTCTTACATACATACTTAAGAATTCGATCAAGTTTTTCCACATAACTTACATATCTTACATTACATAATCCGACCCTTTATGGAGGGACTTCTTATTTGGGAGCTTACTTTGATTACACATACGTGATAACGTAACCCGACCCATTTGCGGGACACGACGAATTCATAAAAAGTCTTCCCAAGGTATCTTGCCCGACCCGTTACGGGACGCGATAAAGTCATATAGTCTGCCCATAAAGGTATACTGCCCGGCCCATTCCTGGGACGCGATATTGTCATATAGTCTGCCCATAAAGGTATACTGCCCGGCCCATTCCTGGGACGCGATAATGTCATATAGTCTATCCATAAAGGTATACTGCCCGGCCCATTCATGGGACGCGATAATGTCATATAGTCTGCCCATAAAGGTATACTGCCCGGCCCATTCCTGGGACGCGATAATGTCATATAGTCTGCCCATAAAGGTATCTCGCGGCCCATTCACGGGGCGCGATAATGTCATATAGTGCGCCCATAAAGGTATCTTTGCCGGCCCATTCACGGGGCGCGATAATGTCATATAGTCTATCCATAAAGGTATCTTGCCGGCCCATTCATGGGGCGATAATGTCATATAGTCGCCCATAAAGGTATCTTGCCGGCTCATTCTGGGGCGCGATAATGTCATATAGTCGCCCATAAAGGTATCTTGCCGGCCCATTCACGGGGGCGATAATGTCTCTTTACATAACATTTTAAATAATTTTTTCACTTCTTCTTTAGTCGTTATAACAACTCCCCATAAAGCTATTATAACAACCTTTCACTTTTGAGAACTTAAGGCACTTTTATTTCTTTTTTACATTAGGGAAAATTAAACCCAAAAGTACTACGTACATACATACTTAAAAAGAATCATAAAACTCCTTCTCTTCTTAAATCCATAAACTTCTTCTTTTAAAAACTCAAGTTACATAGCTTTAAAAAAAATACTTCAAGTCTCTTAACTTTTAAGAAATCAAGTTTCTTAACTTTAGAAATCAAGTCTCTTATCTTTAGAATATGAAGAAATCAATACTTTCCAAATCAAGTATTCTGTATTTTTAAATCAAGTCATTCCTTCCTTTAAGAATCAAGTCCCATAACTTGAAAAATAAAGTCTCTTAACCTTTTAATAATTTAAGGTTCATAGTCTTAAAAATTCATAACGTAAACTCTTTAAATTAAGTAACATATACTTTTGTGCGTTGTGACTAGGTTATACTTGTTTATAACGATCTTATTAAAGCAGCCATGATCTAGAAAATGTAATACAATTTTGTCTTATCTTAGCTTCTATGAAGATGGAGAATTCTACTCATTTTAATTTAATTGATTGTCGATACATTTTCTTTTATTAACGATGCAATGGATTGTTCGATACTTATTCTTATTCGTGCAGTAACTTAGCAAAGTCAACTCGACTCCAAATACTTCCTAACGACTCTTACCAACATCCCCCATAAGACTTGGTAAGAACTTAGGATAACTTAGACGTAGATTTTATATAAAGTAAATTAACATACATACCTCTTAACTTCTAAGAGCAGAAGGGATCATGAAATAACACCATATGTATATTTCATACATAGAATCATGCCAAAAGAAGGAAGGGGTTCACATACCTCGCGACGATTATCGACAAGTAGCAAAATGCTCCAAAGTACCTTAACTTTGATAGCTATTCCATCATTTAAGTAGAATACGCTATACGTAGTACTTCAACCTAAAATGACAATAGCACTTCTATCAACTAAGCTATCAAGTGTAGGACTTATACCAAATAATGTCTCTCTAATTCTACGGAAAATTGGGCAGCACATCCTTTGTTTCTACGTACTTTTCCACCTTTTCCAAGGCCCGTATTCATCAACAAACAAGCCACATTTAAGGCACAACCAACAGTTAGCCAAAGGGGATTACACGCCTAACTGAACGTGTAAATTTCTTCCGCACAGTTATACAAAACCGTCCACAAATCAGCCCATAAAAATAGTCCGCAATCCAACCATAACGTGGGTAAAATGTGAGGCCTTTTAACGCCTTTCCACACCCTTATTCCCTTAGGACTTTCATTAGCAACTACTACACTTTTTTTTTTTTTAGGTAAATTCAAATATTATTACTAATAACGAAAAGGAAGTGGCTACAATCAGTCGTTGAGGTATTTCAAGCCTCAACGTAATGCAAACAAGAAGAGATAGAGGGGAGGGGTGGTCACTCAAAAGGTGCCATTACAGGAGGGGATAAAATCATAGAGAACTCTATAAGATGTTGTTTTGATTCTTGCAATGACCTCTTCTGCCGGAAAGCTTGTGCCTTCAAAGAGCATTGTGTTTCTTGCCCTCCAAATCTCATAAACCATTATGCAAAAAGTAAGCAAAATAGCTTTGGCTCGAATGCTTGTCCCGCGGTGTTCTTTCTTAATCCATTTAAGGGAGCTTTCAACAGTTGTCATCTCTCTTCTAATACCCAACCAATCTTTTATGCTCTTCCAAATCATGTGTGTATAGGGGCAGGCAAAGAAGAGGTGTTCCCTTGTTTCATTAGCTTGCTTGCAGAACCCGCAAGATTTATCCTCCAAGTTGAGAAATGATAGAGTATCCTTTGTAGCTAACCGCTTTCTGCAATTTAGCCACATAGTAAAAGAGAATTTGGGAGGAATGAAGCCTTTCCAAATTTGTGACATCCAAGGCTTTTTAGCTTATGAGTCGCAAGATATCATACACGAGGCTTGAATCAAATATACCGTTGGCACAACATTTTGTAAAGCCCTCAATAGCATCACCATGGCTACCAAAGATAGTAACAAATTTGTCGCGAATCCCACAAATCTTTTTGAATAAGGGGGAGTCCCTAGGACGTACCTCATAGTCCCAAATTGTAATATCTCTCAAATAGTGGCTATTGATCCATTGGACCCATAGGGAATCAGCTTCCGTGTGAGTTTGCCAAATCGTCCTGGATAGCAGGGCATGATTCCATTCCTTGATGTTCATAAGACCCAAGCCACCCTCAGTTTGAGGCAAGCAAATGATATCCCAAGCAACTCTTGGTGGTTTCCCTCCCCATAAGAACTGAATACAAGCAGACCGTACCTTGTTGATAATAGTGGCCGGGATAGGAAGTGCCCGGAACCAAAAGCTCTCAACCCCTTGGACGACCGACCTGATTAGTTCCAGCTTACCAGCATAAGAAAGGGTGTGATGCCCCCATTTCTGAATGTAATTCGAAATAGCACTAGTGAATGGGGCAAATTGATCCACCGAGACTGAAATTGGGGACAAAGGGATCCCCAAGTATCGTACCGGAAAGCTTCCAATGGCGAAACCCACTCTGGACAATATCAAGTCCCGAACTGTAGAAAGCATTCCCGCTAAGTAGCGGAGGATTTAGTTGGGTTAAGAGTTAATCTGAGCGACCTCCACTCTTCCGGACAATTCATAAGAATCCCAAGAAGATATATCTCCTTTGGCAAAAGCATGAGGTCATCCGCGAATGCGGATGAGTAATGCCCAATTTCTTACACTTTGGAAAATATGAAAGCTCTTGCCTCGGCCTTCATTTTAAGCGACCTTAAGAGGTATTCCATGCACAAGATAAAGAGTAGGGGACATAGGATCACCTTGTCTTAGGCGCTTTCCTTTGAAGTATCCATGTAGCTCACCATTGATAGAAAGGTAGAAGGAGGTTGAGCTAACACATTCCATGATCCATCTTGTAAATCTGTCTGGAAATTTTAGACTTCTTAGTACCAATTCGAGGAAGCTCCAAGAGACCGTATCGAATGCTTTACGAAGGTCCACCATAAGCATACATCTTGGTGAGACTCTGGCTCTATTAAATCCTCTCACAAGCTCTTGTGCCACATATACGTTGTCCATCATATTTCTTCCTTTCACAAAAGCCCCTTGGGATTTGTCAATGAGAGAAGGAAGGATCAATGTCATTCTGTTAGCTAGAATCTTTGTGATGATCTTATAGATCACATTAGTCAATCCGATGGGCCTGAAATCATTTACCTTGGGATCATGATCAGTTTTTGGTAGCAGGGTAATGATGGTATGATTAACTGCTTCAAAGAACTCGAGAGAAGAACTCTTGGACACATCTTACAACATCATGGCCCACATCTTTCCATTTATTCTTGAAGAAGGCAGCCGTATAACCATCTGGTCCGGGTGCCTTGTCATTGCCTATATCAGAGAGTGCTTCCAAAATCTCCTTTGGGGTGATGAAATGCAAAAGCTGTAATCCCTCTTCTTCACTCAGCTTTGGGCCATAGCTGAACACATCAGGATCAAAGTTGGTAGTGGGTCGGGAAGTACCTAGTAGATCCTTGTAAAATTCAACAAGCAACTTCCTAACTTCTTCTGGTGATGTAGTGGTAGTACCATTAGCTTTAACAAGAAAGTTAATGGAGTTCCTGACATTACTCCTTTTGATCAAACTATGAAAGTATTTGGAACATCTATCACTTCCAATCAAGTGCTTCTGTCTTGACTTCTGCCTTATGAAGTGTCTTTCAGCTTCCAGTAAGGTGTTTGCTCTAGCTCTTGAGGACTTCACCTTGGCTTTAAGCTCCTCATCAAAGGGATTTTCCATGTGTGCATTGATAGCCTCCTTGAACTCTATGCTTGCCCCTTTTGCTCTTTGTTCGATACCTCCAAAGTCACTTATGTTCAAAGCCCTTAAAGGTTGCTTCAAGGCTTTCAATTTGGAGGTTAGGACGAATTGGCGATTCCCAATATGTCTTGTCTCCAACATGAAGTCATAATGTTCTCAAAGGTTTGGGTGAAAGCCACATATTCATGAACTTGAAAGGGCGTTTCCCAACATTATAGGATGCAATAATCGTGGCTATCACAGGACAGTGGTCCGAGACAGGCTCCATAGGCATGAAATTGGCCGTGCATTCTAGGGTCAAATCACTCCAATTTTGATTCATCAACACTCTATCAAGCTTAGACCAAATCGAACCATTTGTCCAAGTGTAGAAGGAACCGGAAGAAGGAGCATCTTCTAGTCCATGAGAATTCCTGAAATCTCCAAGATCCCTAAGTGCATAAGGCGTGAGAGGAGGACCCCCCACCTTATCATTAGGGTTGCAGTAAGTGTTGAAGTCTCCCATAATCATCCAAGGCTTAGTGATGCCAACTCCCAGGTGAGAAAGGTGATGCCAAAGCATCCTTCTATCCGAGATGCTATAAACCGGGTACACAAATGTGGCAAGGAAGGACACTTGTGTTATATTGCAACTTGCCTGGACATGGATATGCTGAGAGTCCATACCCGACGCCGCAACAAACCTGGATGGATCCCAAGTAATAGCATTCTACCGCCTCAATGAATTCCAAATTTGAGCAAAACTTCCACGCTTTGAATCTTTGAGTAGAAAGACTACGTCGCTTTTGTGATAGCTTAGTTTCCAATAGACAAATCATAGACGCGTCATGCTGTTTTGTGATACTACACACTAGAGCTTGCGTGGCAGCCCTATCCCTTTGTCCGCAAAGACCACGGACATTCCAACAAAATATTTTCATTAGGAAACAAAGGAGGTTTTATTAGCACCTCCGCGCTTAGCTGCGTTCGCTTTCCCACTGCTTTTCGGCCCATTCTTTTTGGACAAAACCTCTTGCCATCCATCATCTTTGTTGCTGGAAGCCATAACTTGTGTACCAGCCAAGCTATGTTCCCCGCGTTCAAAGTTAACGTTACTTGACACAAGCTGAGCCTTTTCCGTAGCACCGTTGTATGTAACTTCATCCAATGAAGGTGGCGGGTTCATAGGCATCTCAGAATCAGAATGTTTTGACTCACCCCTCATCCTAACATGTTGTGTACTGCCATTGTGAGAATTAGGCAGTGAGGACTTTGCTAGAGAATCCATGAACATGATGGGCGAATGACCCAAACCGGAGGACCCGCGGCATGTGATACTTCTCCCAAGCTTCCGGTACCAGGAGGTGTTGTGTGCTCAGTTTCTTCAATGTCCATCAAGTTATCAGCATCTACGGGATGTTGAGAAGTTGGTGGATGAGGGGGAGGAGGGTTGGTTCCACCCGTACCTTTGTTGACCTTCAAACGAGCAGAATCATCCTTGTTGTTAGGGGGTACCTCAGTATTGCGTGTTTTTGGAGTTTCTTCAATGTTGACATCATCCCTCAGCTTCCTACACTTCAAGTGATTGTGTCCAAAAGCCGCACAATGATAGCAAAAGTCCGGGTAATTCTCATAGTTTACCCTTTGAGTATACCTTCTGTTATCGGGGAGTTTGACGACAAAATCCATTATCGGCTCCTTGCTAACATCCACTTCCACTAGAACTCTTGCATAGTTCATTTTAGACCTTTCCTTAGTATATTGGTCAGTGTAAAGAGGTTTTCCTACACGTGAAGCAATCTTACTAAGGCAGTTACCTCGAATAGAAAGGGAATGTCAGGAAAGTGACCCAAATAGGAATGTCCATAAACAAATCATCCGTTATAAGAACTCCTTTATTGATAGCCTTGAGCATCATGGTTTTCCCGTAGACCATATAAGGGCCTCCGTGAAGTACATTAGTGCGCTCTTACTCGTCATGAATTTGAACCATCCGACCTTTGCCATATGGTATATCTGGCATTTAACTCCCGTCATTTCACAATCGTATTCAATGCTTCTCTTCCCGGGAAAGGACCCGTGAAGCAACCTATTAGGCAATAGCCCCAAGTTTCTATGAAAGGAACTTCATCCTCAGCTTCTATATCTACTTTCGCCCCTTGTTGTTCAATAAATTGTAACTTCATACCTTTTGCCTCAATCCTAGTTCCATGAGACTCCAACATAAGTCTTTTTAGGAGGGAAGGGACCTTTGCCATGGTTTGGGGGAAGATTGTTATGAGTTGTGGCCGTTGTAGGGATATGATGTGGTTTAGGAGATGCATTAGTGTGTAAATCATTGGGAGGTATATCTGGAGGTATAGGCAGAGGGGGAAGGGTAGAAGGGAGTGAGCTTGGGCATGATAGAAGAGATGATTTGCGTGCCATTTGGGAGGGTAGGGAATTTGTGTTGGTTTTGAAGGAATAGAAGGAAGAGGAGATAGAAGGGGTGAGGTGTTGTGAAATTCAGAAGTAGTGAAGTGGTATTAGATGAGAGAGGGGGGATGTTAAAGACTCTACTCGAATCCGAGGAAGTGTTAAAGACGAAATGAGTGTTGTGATTCTTGAGATTGCCTCCACTTAGCAAACTAGCTAAAGTAGGGAAGGCTTCATTGGTGACACTTAAAGAAATCTGGGGTTGTTGACTTGAATCACGAGAAGGCACTTTGAATCCCGTCTCATTCAATGCTGACCCGTCGGCTCTTGCATCATTGATGGTTATGGAGTTCCTAGGCTCCTTGGACATAGAAATAGCTTTGTTTCTCACAATTGACTTGGCTCTTCGTGTAACGTGAGTAGTCAATGTCCCTAGATTGTCCCCCTGATCCGTCTTGGAACCAAGACCATCATAAAGTCCCGGAGTTATTAGAGAGTCATTGATACCAGCCTCATAAATGTGCGACGCCTCGGCTCTTGCATCATTGATGGTTATGGAGTTCCTAGGCTCCTTGGACATAGAAGTAGCTTTGTTTCTCACAATTGACTTGGCTCTTCGTGTAACGTGAGTAGTCAATGCCCCTAGATTGTCCCCCTGATCCGTCTTGGAACCAAGACCATCATAAAGTCCCGGAGTTATTAGAGAGTCATTGATACCCGCCTCATAAATGTGCGACGCCTCGGCACCCTCAATAAAAACGTTAGAACACACCACTGACTTAGCTCCTTGTAAAACGGGGGTAGTTAATGTCCCTAGGTTATCCCCCTGCCCCGCCTTGGAAATCAGACCATCATAAAGGCCCGTGGTTGTGAGTGACATGTTGATACCCGCGGCATTAATGTGTGACGCCTCGGCACCCTCAATAATGACGTTAGAGTCCTTGGGGATAGAAACCGCCGTATTCCACATCGATCTTGATCCTTGCATAGAGTGCATATTCCTAGTATCATTGTTATCCTCGTGACCCGCCTTAGCCTTCTGACCCAAGACCCGACCCGTAATAGGAGTAGTCACATCGTTTCCCGGGGCATTGAAGTTTGCTCTCTTGACACCCGCGTTGAACTTCTTGGGGATAGGAGTACCATCAATGCTTTCAACTGACTTCGAATCAAACAAGACATGATTACTCTTGGACCCATGAACACCTGCACGACCCGCCAAGAACTTTTGAGCCATACGACCGGTTTGGACCGAGAATGCCATCGTGTCTTGCTTCACCAATTGCAATGTCGGCCTAGATTTTAACCCTTTTGCTAACCCGAGAGAATTTCGGGTAGTGTCGGGTACTAATCTTTGGGTATGTCTAGTTCTTCCGAAATGATCCCTTTACCAACAAATTGGCCCGTGGAATGATCAACCACCATAGTAGCATTAGGGGCGTCAATTGTTATACCCCGTATTTCCAGAGTATGTACGTAAGGACGTACGTAGAAAAGTTTGGACTTTAAAGTGGCTTAGCCGAAATATTTTGTGCACAACACCCGGTTAGAGTCGTTTTTAAAGCGTTTTACACAACTTGCGAAGGGAAAATTCGGCTATGTCATTTTTAATTTTTGCGGATTTTCAGAGGCGAAACGTGTTGGACCAACAAGAGGCGCGCCAGCGCACCTCTCATTTGCGGACGTGAGGCGGACTTGGGACGATTTGGAGAGTGGGGTTGGTAGGATATTTTGTGTGTTGATTGATAAAGTGGGACCCACACACATTTGTCCAAATCTTGACCTACACTTGCCTTGCACTTGGCATGATCTTGGCCATTGATTGGCCTTTGCTTGACCTATAAATACCCTCCCTTGAAGACTTATTCATCCTAAAATGTTCTAAGTCTTAGAAATCCTCCCCCTCCCTTGTAGTGTTCTCGTCCCTCCCCTTGTGAGGCTTTAGCCGAGAGTCCCTCCCCCCCCTAGTGGGGTAGGCCGAGGGGTATACACCCCCCCTTGTGGTGTTGTCTCGTATAAATACCCCCCCTCTTGGTAGAAATACTCTCAAAAGTATTGTTACTATACCCAAAATACCTTGGCCCTTATACCTTGTAGTATTCCAAGGTTATACTTATCTGAAAAGCCCAAAATACTATTATACTTCCTTGATCACAAAACCGAAACCACAGGAAAATCTCCATAGTTGGTTGGAGTATTAAGTAGAGGTTGGTTAGAACTTCTAAGGGTGGTTTGGAGCGGGTTGGAGCGCACGGAGTTGGAGCTAAACGTTGCTCAGGAGCGACATTAAACTAGGATAATTTTGGGCTTATCGAGGTAATATCTTGTCCCCTTATTGTAATTGGAAATTACATGTTGTAAGATTATATAGTTGAAGTATACTATATATAGAACTGAACTGTTATACCCCGTATTTTCCTGAGTATGTACGTGAGGGCATACGTATATTAATTTGAGCCTTAAAGTAAGCATAGTTTCGAAATTTGTACACAAGTGCCAAAAAGAGTCGTTTTTCGACGAAACGTTTCCACAGCTTTCGTAGGGAAAATTCTGGCTATGTCATTTATAATTTTTGCGGATTTTTCCGAGAGACGAAATATTTTGGACCAACGGGAGGGTGACACTTGTCACCCAAGTGGACGGTTTGGTTGAGCTCCCTTTGGCACGTTTTTTCATGTTTCTTGCCTTAAACATTTGGTCAATGTTTGGCTAGATATTTTGTGTAGTAGATGAGAAAGTGGGGCCCACAAACACTTGTCCAAATCCTAGCCCTACACTTTCCTAACACTTGTCTTCATCTTGGCCATTGGTTGGCCATTTCTTGACCTATAAATACCCCCCCTTAGTTGATGAACTTCTTCATCCAAAAATCATTCTCCAAGTCTCAAAAATCCCTCCCCCTTAAGTGTAGCATTCGGCCAAGTCCCCTCCCCCTTTGTTGGGCCTTGTGGCCGAGAGCCTACCCCACTGCCTAGTTGTTTCGTATAATACCCCTTGTTGTGGTATAGAAATACTCTCCTAGTATTGTTATAATGCCCAAATACCTTGGCCTAAATACCTTGTAGTATTCCCAAGGTTACCTATCTGAAAAGCCCATAAATACTAGTATACTTTCCTTTAGCCACTAAACGAAACCCTTTGGAAAAATCTTCACCGTAGTTGAAGTTATAAGTAGAAGTTGGTTAGAACTTCTAAGGGTTGGTTGGAGGCGGTCGGAGCGCGGAGTAGGAGCTAAACCTTGCTCAGATCGACATATAAACTCGGATAATTTTGGGCTTATCGAGGTAAACATTCCTAACCTTCATTTGTAATTGGAAATTACATATTGTAGAGTATATAGTTAAGTATACTATATATAGAACTGAACATAGTTGTGCGGCAATGTCTTTTGACTTAAGCTGAATAATACTTACGGCAATGTCTTGCGACTTAAGCTGAATTTAAAGAAGAAGCTGAGCGTAATTACATAGGGGTGTATTCTGATGAACTTGTGTAGCATTCTTGTGTAGTAGAATTGTACACGTCCGGTTAGGCGTGTTAACCCCTGGTTGGCTTGGTAGCGGCCTCGATAGAGGAGAGATTTCTGTTGCGGGGAGGTCTGCGAATTTTACGTAGAATATTCTACATTGAGATCTAAGATGTTAATAGGCGCCTTGTGGCCTCTATAGGTTGAAATACTACGTGTGGCGTGGTCTACTTGGCTTAGGAGTAGCCGAAGCGGTTTGAGTTACTTGGGCGTTTTGCTATTAGTCGATAATCGTCGCGAGGTATGTGAACCTCTTCCTATCTTTTCTAGCATGATATGTGTGTAACTATGTAGTACGGTGAGCGCGTACATGTGCTAAATGTATTTGATTGGTTTGAGACATAAAGTGTTATAACGACTTTATGGGAGGTTGTTATATGACTTTATGTAGATAAGAAAATGCTTTGTGATTGTTAAAAGGTAAGCGATTTGACTTATAACTGACTTGATGTGTGATAATAAAGCATTTGAAGTATTTCATTAAGAAACCGTTTTGAAAGAAGAGTAATACTTGGTTTTGAAAACATAAGAGTTATACTAGCTTTATGGGAAGTTAGGTATAACGTCTTAAGAGACTTGACTTGATATGGATGTTAGTGTGAAACCTCATTCGTGAGTAATGAGTACTTGATTTTAAAAGGAATAATGTTTTACTGATTCGGAAATCAGAATAAGTATCGAACAAACCACTGCAGCGCTAATAAAGGAAAATGTAATGACTAACGAAGTATTATTAAAACCAGTAGAAACCTCCATCTGCATAGAAGCTAAGATGAGACAAAATGATATTACATTTTCTAGATCATGGCTGCTTAATAAGATTGATTATGATCAAGAATAACCTACTCGCCTAGGGCATATGTTACTCAATTGTTTTAAAAGAGATTAAGACATTGAACTATGAAACTTTTCTAAAAAGAGACTTGCGTAATTGAAATTAGGCAAACTGGAACTTTAGGGAAAAGAAAGGCATTGTGTTGTCTTAAAATGGTTTAAAGCATAAGGTGTTATAACAGCTTTATGGGAAGTTGGTTATAACGACCTTATGAAAACAAAAGAAAGGTTTTATCATTGGTTTTAATGTGGTAACTTGTCTAAAAAAAAAAGAAAGTATGGAAGTTGTTTTGGTTTACTTAAAAGATATAAGTCACTCTATTTTTATACTACGGGTATCGGGTGACTTTTATAAAAAAGGAATAAATCTCTTTAGAAGGAATTTAACGTACGTAGTACTTTAGGGTTAAAACCCGAACTTGGGCATAAAATGAAAGTACTTCGAGTTGTGTATAAACTTGCCTATGCTTGTTGTTGTGAAACTTGCCTATGCTTGTTGTTGTGAAACTTGCCTATGCTTGTTGTGATAGCCTTTGTTGTGCAAGAATTGTGTTTCTATACTACCGCGTCTCTCGATGGAGGGTCGGTTGACTTGTTGAGAATTTACTTGGACGTGACCGGCAGTGACGGATAAATTCCATGGGTACGTTCCTGTTGATAGTGTTACTTTTGTTAATCGCTTTGGACATACTGACACGATGCGTAGCGCACGGGTATGCTTCCACTTTGATTACCGCCTTGTTGTCTTATTGTTTCCCTTTGGACATCTCGACCGCGATCGTAGCGCGCGGGTATGCTTCCATTTGGAATCTTTGTCTTATTGTTTCCTTTGGACATATCGACACGATGCGTAGCGCGCGGGTATGCTTCCATTTGGAATCTTTGTCTTATTGTTTCCACTTTGGACATCTTGACACGATCGTAAGCGCGGGTATGCTTCCATTTGGAATGTTGTCTTATTTGTTCCCTTTGGACATACCGACACGATCGTAGCGCTGCGGGTATGCTCCCATTTGGATTGATGTCTTGTTGTTATCATATCATATTGCCGCGGTGAGAAGGTACTCCACGGGCAGGATTGATGTTGTGGGCGTGAGACCCTGAATTGATATAACTGTTATGTGTGTGTACTGTAGTTTGGTTATCATACCTGTCTCCTGCTTTTATAGGCTAGTATGATTTCGTTTCTGATATTTCTGATTCACATACTTGGTACTGTTGTCGACCTCGCCCGGGGCTGCGTTCATGCCGCATGATTAGAAATCATCATTTGCCGATCCGCGTTTAGGATCTCATTTCAGCGTTTTGGGAAGCTCCGTTTCGTCGGAGGCTTATCTTTGGTATGTTACCACAGTGTAAGTTCTTGAGCGTTCGAGGTATGGCGGGGCCTGTCCGTCATAGTTGTTGTATAAATCTTAGAGTGCATCGCTTTGTGGCGGGGTTTGTAAAAGGATAAGCGTTGGGTATTTATGTATATATGATGAAGGCAACTATTTTGGTTGGCCTGTTTATTTATCTTGTCTCTTAATGCATGTTCATGTTTTTATTTCCGCTGATTTTCTCTGATGTTGTATCACTAGGGTGCCCGGGGTAAGGCACCAGTCACGGGCCCGGGTTCGGGTCGTGACATGAACCTAGCTTTGCAGCAATGTCTTTTGACTTAAGCCTGAATATAAAGAAAGAGAACTGAACTGTAATTACATAGGACTGTATTACAGTAGACTTGTGTAGCATTACTGTGAAGTAGAATTGTACACGTCCGGTTAGTTGTATAACCCCCCCCCCCTGGTTGGCTTGATAGCCGGCCTCGATAGAGGAGGAGATTTACGCGGTTGCGGGGAGAGTCTTTGCCGAATTTTCTGTAGAATGTTCTACGATTAGACCTAGATGTTAATAAGCGCCTTGTGGCCTTATAGGTTGAAGTACCATGCGTGGCGCGATCTACTTGGCTTAAGGAGTAGCCGACGGTTTGAGGTACTTGGAGCGTTTTGCTATTAGTCGATAATCGTCGCGAGGTATGTGAACCTCTTCCTACCTTTTCTAGCATGATATGTGTATAACTATGTAGTACGGTAGACGTACATGTGTAAAATGCTTTGTGGTTTTAAAAGGTAACTGACTTGATGTGTGATAATAAAGAACAGTTATACTAGCTTTATGGGAAGTTAGGTATAACGTTTTAAGACAGGTAAAGAGAATGGTTTACTTGGTAAATTAACATTTTGTTAAAAATGTTGTAAAACCTCATTTGCGAGTAATGAGTACTTGATTTTAAAAGCAATAATGTTTTACTGATTTCGGAAATCAGAATAAGTATCGAACAAACCACAGCAGCGCTAATAAAGGGAACTGTTTTGACTAATAATGTATTAGTGAAACCAGCAGAAACTTCCATCTGCATAGAAACTAAGATGAGACAAAATGATGTTACATTTCCTAGATCATGGCTGCTTAAATAAGATTGTTATAAACAAGAATAACCTACTCACGTATTAGACATATGTTTCTCAAATTGCTTTTAAAGGAGAATTATATCAATAAGTGATTAAAATTATGAACTACGAAACCTTTCGAAAAATGAGAAACTTGAGTAATTGAAATTAGGCAAACTTGAAACATTTGGAAAAGAATGTTGTTACTTGATTTTACGAGGAGAAGTGTTTTGATTTACTTCAAAAGATAATCACTCTATTTTCATATACTACGGGTATTGTGTGACTTTTGTAAACGTAACGTATCTTTTAAAAGATAATGTATGAGGTACTTTGGGAATAGATACCCGATCTTGTTAATCATATATTAGAATGTACCTTGTGTGTATAACTTGATTGTGTTGGTTTGTGATAGCCTTGTAATACTTTCTTGTTGATTTTATAAGTAAACATGCTAGGATGCTACGTGTGTTAGTATCTTGTGATGTTTTGTGTAAAGGGGGTTTTCCCTCGACTGCGCTTAAAGTTGTTTGACTCTCAGCCGTTATGTTGGTATTGTACCACTCACCTTGACTTGTCTCCGGAGGTTAAGCTACCCTCCGATGCGGGGTAGACTTCGGTGATGCAGGACCATGATTCGAGAATACCTCATGCGGGTCCAGGGGATCCATGCGGAACTACGGGAGTTCCAGGTTAGTTTGCGGCCCTTGTGGTCATGCGGACTGCGAGTCCAGGACGATGCCGGGGAGTAGCTACCCTCGATGCGAGGAATACCTCATGCGGGCCTATGAGGTTGGCCTATGCGGAGCTACGGAGAGTTCGGGGCTGACGCGCACATTTGATCTGCGGGCGAGTGACGGCTTTGATCATGTGATGATGCAGGCAGATATCATGATCTGATTTATGACCTGTTAGTCTTGTAGGTGTTAGTAGTCGGTTATGCCTTCGTGCCACCTGTCTTTGTTTTATTAAGACACATGTGGGACCTGGTGTTCATGTGTATTGCTTGGTGCTTTTATATCATAAACTGCCGGCAGTGAGGAAGGTATTCCACGGGCATGATTGATGTTATGGGCGTGAGACCCATAGTTACATTTGAGTGATGACTTTGAGGGCGTGAGTCCCTGACTTGACATGACTGCCTATTTATTGTGAACTGTAGTTTGGTTATTGTTGACAGTCAATTTTGACCCATTTTTTGTATATTTCGTGCAATTTTAAGTATTTTAGCACACCGCATTTTAATCACATAGGAATATTTTTACATAATATTCTATGTTTATTTCTTCACAAAAAGGACATTGCATCTTTTTATTTTAAATTAAGCATTATGTCTTTGTTAATATTATATTTTTATTTTTTATAATATTTTGCATCTCTTTAAATAATTAATCGGCACCGCGTTTTTACTTTTAATCAGGCATTAAACATTTCTTAAATATTGAATTTTAGTATCATTGCGTCGGCATTTGCATTTTAATAATCTTGCATCTTTTTAAATAATTTTGTTTTAAATAATTACCCCGCCTTGTATTTTGTCAAACCAGTCGATCAGAGACACAATTTGAATCGATCAAGCCAACCCTATTTTTAATATCACCCAAACACCCTCTTTCATTCCCCACCAAACAATACCACTATTCAAACCCAATACCCCAAACCCTAAACCTAAAATACCACATATAATAAACATTACCGCTTTATTAAAAGGGCGTCACATAACATCACTACATCAAGACCACTTCTCATTCCCTACTCCATTCTCCCTCACCTTCCATGACCCATCCGTCTGCGGCGCCGCCCCAATCCGCCGGATTTTCGGCGATTTTCAGCCGGAAAATCCGGTCCCTTGTCCTACACCCCCTTTCATATAACCATCCCCTTCCATTTTTTCTCCTTCACACACAGAACCTCAGCTGCAACTTTTAACTTCACCCTCACTCTTCTCTCTCAATCCTAGCTCACCCCACTGTCCGCCGCCGCCCTTCCCGTCGCCGCATGACTCCGTGAACACCTCGACCGCACAAAGCCACCCTCAACTCCTCACCAACTCGTCCCTGTCACCCTCCAAACTCCAGTCGCCGCCGACCTCGCAACACCTCCACACCACTGCCCGCCGGAGGTGATGACCGGCGGGGTCGCACACGCACTCCCCATACGTCGGCGACCTCTGTTGTTGTTTATCTTGAGCCATTTGTCGATTTGGGTTTATTGGACCGATTTTTGTGATTTTTGGTTACTTGCCGGAGTTTAAAAAACTCCGGCGACCAGTTCGGTTCTGCTTTTAATCCGTTGCATATCCTGTTTATTTTGGACTGATTATTTCGACTGTTGGACTAGCCGGAGTTTTGAAACTCCGGCGGACTGGGCTCGATTCTATTTAAGCTCCGTTGCATTTTGTGGTTTTGATATCTGTCGGAAGTTATATCTCCGGTGACCTTTGTTTGCTTTTATTTGTTTGGTTGATATCTGTTCTGTTGTCCAATGGACTGATTTTCTGATTTTGTTTGGGTATTTGGCTGGAGTTTGCCTTGTTCTGGTTTTTCGGCGACGTTGGTTGGATACTGCTTATGGTTTTTGGCTGTTTCTTGGATCGGTTTTTGACGATTTTACCCCTTCTGTTTTTATTAAACTGATTGGAAAAGATTCTTATTCCGAATGAACAGTTGCTACATTTAAATATTGGGTATTTACTGATTTAAACATAATACTACACTTAATGGCCAATGAAAAAGTTATCCGTCGATTTTTGAGGCCTCCACAGTTGCAAAGACGGAAAATAAAAATAAATGAAGTTTTCTGGGCAAGGATGATTTCTTCCACTTACACCGGATAACCAACATGTGCTTGGCAAGGCGAATTCTCGCGTGCACTTGTTTAAGCATCTACTTTATATTTTTACATATCTGAGCCCTCCGTGTTTAAAACTATTACTGTTTTAGCGCGGATCCGAATGTTTTATTTATTTTATTATTTTTTAGCAATATTGGCCGATGAAGGAATCCCCGTCTGATTTCCAAGGCCTCCTCTGTGCAAAAGACGGATTTATTTATTTATTTATTGCTTTACTTATTAAATTCCTGTCATTACTTTAAAATTATTTATTCTGATACTAATATTTTTACTAAGTGTTTATGCAGGTATCCGGAGATGCATTTCAAAAAGAATGCCCCGGAGTTTATTTTATATCGTATTTAATTTCATGTTTTATTATTTTGCATTGTATTTTATTTTAATTGTAAATTATGTAAAATGCTTAGAATAGGTAGAATAAAAAGAGCAATAAATAATTAACCTAGGTTTGAACGAACAACCGCAAGTTAGCGGATCTTAAAGGATGCCTAACCCCTTCCCTTTAGGATAATAAAGAACCCTGATCCAGAATCTCACTAATTTCGCAGACCATTAAATGGAAGTCAATTGCAGTATTTTTATTGCAATAAACTAAGTGTCCTAATTCACTATAATAATTAGGTGGCGACTCTTTAAAATACATTTTAGGAATCAACCATACGTGGCACTCCCGTTTCGACTCCGGTTAAAATGGGGTGTTACAGATGGCGACTCCGCTGGGGATATCAGGTTCTTGATCATAACAAACTCAGGTTAATTAAATATTGCACTTTATTTTGCTTTTATATTTGTTGTAAATATTTTATATTGTTTGCTTTTATTTTGTAATTAACTAATTTGATTGCTACAATATTTTATTGCTTTACTTAAACTGGCATTCCGCTCATATTTCCTCCACTCTGGAAAATTCACACTGTCACACACTCACACGCTGGTGTGCTTCGCGCACCCGCAAATTTCATTCAAAACATCCAAATTTTAAGAGAGTTGGCGCTTGCGCGGAGTTAGATCGGTTCGTCTGATCAGCCGCGTAGCCTTCTCACTCGAGTTGTCCGCTCGGGAACCTTGCGTCTAGTAAGCCAAATCTTAGAAAACTTAAGATAGAGCCATACCACTTTTTTATTAAGTCATGCATGCATAAATCTTAGGTGGGTTAGTCCTTGGTATTAACGCCACAATTAGAAATCCACCAAACTTGTCGACGGGTTTCACAACCCAACGACCCATTAGCATACTATGTGTAGCGTGATGATAGACGGATCCAAGCCTGGTCATGACACACTGAAATTGGAAAAAGTGCACCGTCATTTGGTCACCATTTCCGACAAAACATTGCAGTTTAACGGCTTGGACCTATTTATCATAATCTCGCATATTTGGCGTTTAGGCCTACCTCTGGCATAAGAGAGGTCCCATGCATATTAGGCGCGCGCTTGATTTGCATGCTTTTGTTTACTATTTTGTTGCTAGCAATTTTGTACATATTATTTAATGCAGTAATTACCCTTTTTAACCCCTGTACATAGCATGCTATGTGGTTACAACTCTGGCCACGAGCATTTGCATTTTTTGCACTTTTGTTGTCATATTGCAATCAGGACTTCTACTGCGTAAATCGCTCTTGAACAGCACGATTTGGATTTTGTGAAGCATCAACCACCAGTCCGATCGAATCAAGCAGGGGAGTCTTTGACTATTTTGTCACACCCTTACATTTTATTATTTTGTGGCTTGCCTACTCTCACCTATTTGTCATATTTTTTGCAGGAAAACCGTCATCGCAAATAGTCGAGGGCGGACAACAACAAAAAGAGGAAGAAAAAGAAAAAAAAAATCATCCAAGAATGAGTTGAGTTATGTTGACGGAAAGAAGTCAGCTTATACTAGATTCAACAAAGCATCGCTCTGGGTCTTACTGTCACGACCCGAACCCGGGCCCGTGACTGGTGCCTTACCCCGGGCACCCAAGTAGACATACATCAGAGTAATCAGCGGAACATAAAGACAATACATGAAACCAGTGTAATAAGACAGTGAAATAAGAAGACAGGCTAACCAAAAACGGTTACCTTCAGTATATATATAAATAGCAAGTTTTTCAACATGAACAGTTTAATCCTTTTTACAAACCACGCCTGGCGATACTCTGGACCTCTAAGAATGATACGACAACAATGGCGGGGCGGGGCCGCCAAACCCCGAATGTAAACACTTACGGCGGCGGACTATACGTGATAAGCCTCGGAGAAGCGGAGCTTCCCAATGGCTGTGACCACGAGCTAGGATCAACGGCGGTGTACCTCAACTGCGGCATGAGCGCGGCCCAGAAGAGTCGATCTAACAGTGCAGAGTATGTGGCGAAAATACATCACGTAAATGAAATCATAGCGATCATATAAAGCGGGAGACATGTATGATAACCAAACTACGATTTACAAAGCGATCATGTCAAGTCGGGGACTCACGCCTCAGTCATCACTCGAAGTATAACAATGGGTCTCGGGCCCACAACATCAATCATGCGTGGAATACCTTCCTGCCGTGATCTATGATATAAAAGCACCAAGAACACACATGAACACGGGTCCCACTGTGTCATAATAAAGCTGCGGGGTAAATGCGAAGGCATAGCGAGCTACTAAAAACCCACGGTACCAACAAGGTCATGAAGCGTATCATAAGATCTGTCTAGGCCGTCACATGATCAAAGGCGGCCCACTTGCGCGATATCGATGTCTGGCGTCTAACCACGGAACTCCGCGACTCCGCATAGGCCAATCTCATCGGCCCGCATGAGGTATTCCCGCGTCGGTAGCTACTCCGGCGTCGTCACGGACTTCGCGATCCGCGTAGCCACACGTGGACGCATGCCCATAAAGGGCGACACTAACACGGAACTCGTAGCTCGCATAGGCCGGGACTGCGTGAGGTATTCTCGAATCATAGGTCCATCGACCACTGAGTCTACCCGCGTCGGAGGCGACAACCGGAATCATCTCGAGATGAGTGATGTAAAATACTAACACAACGACTTATCGTTAAGCAACATAAGCACAACAAAGGTAACCCTTTACACAACATCACAAGATACTAACAGCGTAGCATCCTAGCATGTTTACTTATCAATCAACAAGAAAGTATTACGGTGCTATCACAAACCAACACAATCAAGTTATACACACAAGTACTTTCTACTATATGCCAACAAGTTCGGGTTTTATCCCCAAAGTACTTCATACATTAACTCTTTAAAGATCGTTACTTTCCCGATGTCACACAATACGTAGTATAAAATAGAGTGACTATCCTTTTAAAGTAAATCAATTACTTCTCTTTGTAAAATCAAGTAGCAACATTCTTTTCCAATGATCAAGTTTGCCTAATTTCCAATGTTCAAGTTTCTCATTTTAGAAAGGTTTCGTAGTTCATAGTCTTATTTATTTAAGAATATAATTCTCCTTTAAACTATCGAGAAACATAAGTCTTATATGTGAGTAGGATATTCTTGTTTATAACAATCTTATTACAATGACCATGATCTAGGAAATATCATTTTGTCTCATCTTAGCTTACATGCGGATGGAAGTTTCTCTGGTTTTAATAATACTTAATTATTAAAAACATTTCCTCTTATAAACGCTATGATGGTTTGTCGATACACATTCTGATTTCCAAAATCAGTAAAACATTCTTAAGACGTTATACCTAACTTTCCATAACGCTAGCATAACTCTTAAGTTTTCAAAACAAATCAAGTATTACTTCTTCTTTCGAAATGATTCAAAAATCTTTTGAAATACTTCAAGTTCTTTATTAACACATAACACGCCAGTTATAGTTCAAATCAGTTACCTTTTTAAAAACCACAAGTATTTTCTTACCAACATAAAGCTGTTATAACCAACTTCCCATAAAGTTTGTTATAACACTTTATGTTTTAAACAACCAAATACATTTAGCACGTATGCGTCTACCGTACTACATAGTTCACATATCATGCTAGAAGAGATAGGAAGAGGTTCACATACCTCGCGGCGAGTATCGACTAATAGCAAACGCTCAAGTACTTCAACCGTCGGCTACTCCTTAGCGATGGAATCGCGCCATACGTAGTACTTGACTATAAGGCCACAGGCGCTTATTAACATTTAGATCCGCCCGAGACATTCTACAGAAAATTCGCGGCACCTCCCCGCATGGCGTAAATCTCCTCCTCTATCGGTGGCTACCAAGCCAACCGGGGTTATACATCTAACCTAACGGTACAATTCTACTCCGGTACTACTTCACAAGTCTCATGTCTGACCCTAGTAATTCTGATTCGGTAATCTTCTTTAAATTGGGCTTAAGTCAAAAGACATTGCCAATAACTACGTTGATTCATATATAGTATACTTCAACTATATATTCTAACAATATGTAATTTCCAATTACAATAGAGGACAAGATATTTACCTCAATAAGCCCATAATTATCCAAGTATAAAGTCGATCTGGGCAATCGTTTAGCTCGACTCAGGCGCTCAACCCGCTCTAAACCACCCTTAGAAGTTCTAACCAACTACACAATACTCAAGCGGACTATGGAGATTTTTCCTAGGGTTTCGGTTTTGTGGTAGCGGAAGTATAATAGTATTTTCTGGGCTTTTCGTATAGGTATAACCTTAGAATACTACAAGGTATATGGCTAAGGTAATTTGGGCATTATAACAATACTTTTG
Organism: Przewalskia tangutica; assembly: GCA_029844215.1. NCBI lineage: Eukaryota > Viridiplantae > Streptophyta > Magnoliopsida > Solanales > Solanaceae > Przewalskia > Przewalskia tangutica. Next base: position 78,441,933 of record CM056727.1, read on the forward strand.
AGAGTATTTCTACCAAGAGGGGAGGGTATATACGAGACAACACCACAAGGGGGGGTATACCCCTCGGCCTACCCCTAGGGGGTACTCGGACGAGGGGAAGGGTGCTCTCGGCTAAGCCTGCAAAGGGGGCGAAAACCTGACAAAGGGAGGAGGAGAGTTTAACACTTAAGGATTTGTGGAAAGGATGAAGAATTCATCAAAGGGAGAGGGTATTTATAGGTCGAGGATGGACCAAAGGCCAAGATCAATCCATGTGTTAGGCAAGTGTAGGGCTAGGATTTACCAAACACAAATATCCTACCTACCGCCCGACTTTGTCAAGGCACAAAAGCGTGCCTTACTTGTCCATTTCGTCCAAGTTGGGCGATTTCAAACCACCTGATTGGAGGTGCCAAGTGGCGCCTCTTGTTGGTCCAAAATGTTTCGTCTCTCGGAAAAATCCGCAAAAATTAAAAATGACATAGCGGAAATTCCCTACGAAAGGTGAAAGCGTTTCGCGAAACACGACTCTAGCAAGGGTGTTGTGCACAAAATTAAATCGGCGAAGCCTACTTGAAGTTGAAATTTCCTACGTGCGTTCTGCGTACATACTGCGGAAATACGGGTATAACATTCTCCTCCTTAGAAACATTCGTCGAATGTTCCTTCTAAGTCTCAAAACAAGCGGCGCGCCGATATAGTCTTCACTACTATACTTACGAGAACAAACACATCACACGTAGCCCACGAAACAAGCTGCGCAAAATACTTATATCCAAGTCCACGAGGAAACACCTCTAACCTCACCACAACCACCTCTCTCCGAGTGCTAAAATATACTTCCTTCGCACTTCTCTCTACAAAGAAATGATCACATCTAGGCTCGCCATACATGCTCGCTTCTCTCTTTTACTCGTCGTAGATACCACTTTGTCACTTTGTCGCGAGCCTTGCTCGACGACCCAACAAATGGTGCCGGCTGCTGGCGATCCGGAGGATGTCGTACACTCGAACTCTTACCACGTTCGACCACGGCCGTATCAAAACTCGGGGTTACTATCTCTAACGTGGTCATCATTAGCGGGAACACTGCGGATGGATCTTCGATACTTCCCGAACATCACAATCTGAAGACCGGACGCTTTGCCTCCTACGTCGGACGGCAAATGCTAACATAAAGGCAACTGGCCTATCCTTCACATGAACTCACAAAGGCCCAAGTAACTCGGGCTAAGTTCCTCTGTTTTCCAAAACTCGTCGCACTGAGCAGGGTGGTACTTTCGAAGACCGACCGTCAACTGAACTCTAAGCGTCGTCGCCGATTATCCACGATTCCTCGAGCTGCGAACCTCTTCTAGACAAGCCTCACTATCCACGATCTGTTGGAACAAGCTGAACCAATGCGAACGCGCCAACATCGAACCAATCGGCCGACAACTTACACTTCCGCCGCACAAGGCTTCATAAGGCGATATCCGAACAACGAAATGGTAGATCAAACACTACCTCCACGGAGACAACAATCCCACAACTATCACGAAATCAAACAACGGCCCGAGGCGAATGCGGTCGAGACTGCTTTGAGTTCCTAACCTGCTGGTAAACTTTTAGAAAAGCGAAAATAGCCTGACACGGGCTTCTTTGCGACATAAGGTGAAGGTAGGCACCGTGCAGCCTTTCAACCGCCGGATAACTCAACCACGGTAAAGCGGTCGAGCGAAGAACACGATGGGCTGCCCCATCGACCGACCACCGGTCGAACGATCCACGAACTCGTCTGTTGGTTAGCGAACATGGGCCTAACACCCTCGTGACCCTACCTGCGGCGGGACCACCACTGACCCGCACCAGCGCGCGCGGGTTGACCGCGGCGTGGCCTCAACCGACGACAGCGCGCGTCATACTAGCTCCCGGCCGGAACAATCTCACTAATCACGTTACGAAAACCTGGCGGTCTTCTTAGCTCAACTACCTCTTTCATTCCACACTACTAGGGACTGTCCCAACATAACTCACGTGCACTATGCACTCAGATAAAGGTCAAACATAACACTACACCTTTTTCTCGAGATGGCCTCACCTCACAAGGTCTCTACGTATAAAGCTCTAAGGCTCACACTTTCTCATCCCCCAATCTTACTCGGTTAAACAACCATGATTTCAAATCACAACTAACATCTTGCTATCGAACATAGCACCTAAGGTATACTCACTTATCACCTATACAAAACTACAGAGGTTAAGGATAGATCTATGTCTCTGCTTCACTCCCTTAGTCGTTCTAATCAAACACGCCCGTAGAGGCGCATAGCTAAGGAGGTGACGAACTACCCACCGATGCGAAGGCAAAGTCCTCCTACAAGGACACTATATCGACAACGGACCACGGCGGTCATGTACAACAAGTACCCGACTAAAAGGCGACATTCCCGGGATGGCGTGCGGCTAATGAGCGAAGCCACGGGTTCTAACCACTCTGCGTACCGAGCGTCACGAAATCCGTGGAAGACCACTCTGCGTTGTGGATATGCATAATCAAATCTGCGGGTGAGGTGACTTGCCTCGAAAGTTACCAAAGGACCTTCTTTGTTACGGCCTCTTCTCGTCGCTTGGTTAACGTCGATCTCTACGTTTCTCGGCTGCTTTGTGTATAAGCTCGTTACCGGCCATGCTCAAGCCTAAGCGAAGAACTACTCTTGCACAACCCTACCGTTGATATTCATCAAGATTCGCGGTACATCGGTATACTCTGCGGTAGTTAAATCCATAGCTAGTAATAGGGTCGCCTCTTTGCAATCCATATTCTCTGTTCTGGTCGTGGGCGAAGGTTCAAATATCATGGCGCGATAGGAGCTGCGCCGCCGTGCTAAACTTTCTTTGGGGCTAGTGGCGTCGCGAGAACTCCCGAATGAAGCACCACCCGGTGATGATTGGGCTGTGCCAGCGTAACCCTCGTACTCTGCTCGCGGCTCGCCGGCTGCCTTGCCCTCACGGGCGGGTTGCCTGCGCGGAGGCATAGCGGTAAGGGAAAGAAATCGTCGGAGGGTCCAACTTACAACACGGCTCTAAGGCACGATCTCGAGTGAGAAGAATAGAAACCAATCCTAAATACCTATAGCCTCACGATTATTGGTGTGGTGCACACGCGATAATCGAACTCTCTTGGATCTGATGCGTAGACACTTTCAGGATTAAGCGCTCACGATACCACTTTTGTCACGAGCGAACCGGGCGTGTTGGTGCCTTACCGGGCACCCAAGTAGACATACATCAGTGTCAGCGGAACATAAAGACAATACATGAAACGGTGTAATAAGGCGGTGAAATAAGAAGGCGGCTAACCAAAGCGGTTACCTTGGTATATATATAAATAGCAACTTTTTCAACATGAGCAGTTTAATCCTTTTACAAACCACGCCTCTGGCGGTACTCTGAGACCTCTAAGAATGATCGACAACAATGGCGGGGCGGGGCCGCCAAACCACGAATGTAAACACTTACGACGGCGGACTATACGTGATAAGCCTCGAGAAAGCGGAGCTTCCCAAACGCTGGCTGTGACCACGAGAGCTAGGATCAACGGCGGTGTACCTCAACTGCGGCATGAGCGCGCGGCCGAAGGAGGTCGATCTGACAGTGCAGAGTATGTGGCGAAAATACATCACGTAAATGAAATCATAGCGATCATATAAAGCGAGAGACATGTATGATAACCAAACTACGATTCTGACAAGCGGTCATGTCAAGTCGGGGACTCACGCCCTCAGTCATCACTCGAAGTATAACAATGGGTCTCGGGCCTGACATCAATCATGCGTGGAATACCTTCGCCAGCTGCCGTGATCTATGATATAAAAGCACGAAGGAACACATGAACACGGGTCCCACTGTGTCATAATAAAGCATGCGGGGTAAATGCGAAGGCATGGCCGGCTACTAAAAACCCACGGTACCAACAAGGTCATGAAGCGTATCATAAGATCTGTCTGGACCGTCACATGATCAAAGGCGGCCGCGCGCGATATCGATGTGCGCGTCTAACCACTGGAACTCCGCGACTCGCGTAGGCCAATCTCATCGGCCGCGTGAGGTATTCCGCGTCGAGGGTAGCTACTCCGGCATCGTCACGGACGCGATCCGCATGGCCACATGGACGCGTGCCCGTAAGGGCGCCGCACTAACACGGAACTCGTAGCTCGCGTAGGCCGGGACTGCGTGAGGTATTCTCGAATCATAGGTCCATCGACCGCTGAGTCTACCCGCGTCGGAGGCGACAACCGGAATCATCTCGAGATGAGTGATGTAAAATACTAACACAGCGACTTATCGTTAAGCAACATAAGCACAACAAAGGTAACCCCTTACACAACATCACAAGATACTAACACACGTAGCATCCTAGCATGTTTACTTATCAATCAACAAGAAAGTATTACGGGCTATCACAAACCAACACAATCAAGTTATACACACAAGGTACTTTCTACTATATGCCAACAAGTTCGGGTTTTATCCCCAAAGTACTTCATACATTAACTCTTTAAAAGATCGTTACTTTCCCGATGTCACACAATACGTAGTATAAAATAGAGTGACTATCCTTTTAAAGTAAATCAATTACTTCTCTTTGTAAAATCAAGTAGCATTCTTTTCCAATGATCAAGTTTGCCTAATTTCCAATGTTCAAGTTTCTCATTTTAGAAAGGTTTAGTAGTTCATAGTCTTATTTATTTAAGAATATAATTCTCCTTTAAACTATCCGAGAAACATAAGTCTTATATGTGAGTAGGATATTCTTGTTTATAACAATCTTATTACAATGACCATGATCTAGGAAATATCATTTTGTCTCATCTTAGCTTCTATGCGGATGGAAGTTTCTCTTGGTTTTAATAATACTTAATTATTAAAAACATTTCCTCTTATAAGCCTGCAGATGGTTTGTCGATACACATTCTGATTTCCAAAATCAGTAAAACATTCTTAAGACGTTATACCTAACTTTCCATAACGCTAGCATAACTCTTAAGTTTTCAAAACAAATCAAGTATTACTTCTTCTTTCGAAATGATTCAAAATCTTTTGAAATACTTCAAGTTCTTTATTAACACATAACACGCCGATTATAGTTCAAATCGATTACCTTTTAAAAACCACAAGTATTTTCTTACCAACATAAAGTCGTTATAACCAACTTCCCATAAAGTCATTATAACACTTTATGTTTTAAACCAACCAAATACATTTAGCGTATGACGTCTACCGTACTACATAGTTCACACATATCATGCTAGAAGAGATAGGAAGAGGTTCACATACCTCGCGGCAGTATCGACTAATAGCAAAAGCGCTCAAGTACTTCAAACCGTCGGCTACTCCTTAGCGATGGATCGCGCCATACGTAGTACTTCAACCTATAAGGCCAAGGCGCTTATTAACATTTAGATCCCGCAGAACATTCTACGAGAAAATTCGGCACCTCCCCCCATGCGGCGTAAATCTCCTCTATCGAGTAGGCTACCAAGCCAACCAGGGGTTATACATCTAACCTAACGGTACAATTCTACTCACGGTACTACTTCACAAGTCTCATGTCTGACCTAAGTAATTCTGATTGATAATCTTCTTTAAATTGGGCTTAAGTCAAAAGACATTGCCAATAACTACGTTGATTCTATATATAGTATACTTCACTATATATTCTAACAATATGTAATTTCCAATTACAATAGAGGACAAGATATTTACCTCAATAAGCCCATAATTATCCAAGTATAAAGTCGATCTGGGCAATCGTTTAGCTCGACTCGGCGCTCAACCCGCTCTAAACCACCCTTAGAAGTTCTAACCAACTTCACACAATACTCCGGACTATGGAGATTTTTCCTAGGGTTTCGGTTTTGTGGTAGCGGAAGTATAATAGTATTTTACGGGCTTTTAGTATAGGTATATCCTTAGAATACTACAAGGTATATGGCTAAGGTAATTTGGGCATTATAACAATACTTTTGAGAGTATTTCTACCAAGAGGGGGTATATATACGAGACAACACCACAAGGGGTGTATACCCTCGACTACCCCACTAGGGGTACTCGACGAGGGGAAGGGTGCTCTCGGCTAAGCCTCACAAAGGGGGGGGGGACGAAAACACAACAAGGGAGGGGGAGAGTTTAACACTTAAGGATTTGTGGAAAGGATGAAGAATTCATCAAAGGGAGAGGGGTATTTATAGGTCAAGGGATGGCCAACCAAAGGCCAAGATCAATCCATGTGTTAGGCAAGTGTAGGGCTAGGATTTACCAAACACAAATATCCTACCTACCCTTGACTTTGTCAAGGCACAAAAAACGTGCCTTACTTGTCCATTTCGTCCAAGTTGGACGATTTCAAGCCACCAATTGGAGGGTGCCAAGTGGCGCCCTCTTGTTGGTCCAAAATGTTTCGTCTCTCGGAAAAATCCGCAAAAATTAAAAATGACATAGCCGGAAATTCCCCTACGAAAGCTGTGAAAACGTTTCGCCGAAACACGACTCTAACCGGGTGTTGTGCACAAAATTAAATCGGCCAAGCCTACTTGAAGTTCGAAATTTCCTACGTACGTTCCTGCGTACATACTCTGGAAATACGGGGTATAACATTCTCCCCTCCTTAGAAACATTCGTCCCGAATGTTCCTTCTAAATCTCAAAACAAGCGGCGCGATATAGTCTTCACTACTATACTTACGAGAACAAACACATCACGTAGCCACGAAACAATGCGCAAAATACTTATATCCAAGTCCGAGAAACACCTCTAACCTCACCACAACCACTCTCTCCGAGTGCTAAAATATACTTCGCCGTGCACTCTCTACAAAGAAATGATCACATCTATACTCGCCATACATGCTCGCTTCTCTCTTTACTCGTCGTAGATACCACTTTGTCACTTTGTCGCGAGCCTTGCTCCGACGACCCAACAAATGGTACCAGGGCTCTTTGGCGATCCGGAGGATGTCGTACACTCGAACTCTTACCACGTTCGACCGCGGCTTGATTATCAAAACTTCGGGGTTACTATCTCTAACGTGGTCATCATTAGCGGGAACACTGCGGATGGATCTTCGATACTTCCCGAACATCACAATCTGAAAGACCGGACGCTTGCCTCCTACGTCCGGACGGCAAATGCTAACATAAAGGCAACTCGGCCTATCCTTCATGAACTCACAAAGGCCCAAGTAACTCGGGCTAAGTTCCTCTGTTTTCCAAAACTCGCGCTGAGCAGGGTGGTACTTTCAAGAAGACCGGCCGTCGGCACGAACTCTAGCGTCGTCGCCGATTATCCGCACGATTCCTCGAGCTGCGGAACCTCTTCTAGACAAGCTTCACTATCCACGGTCTGTGGAACAAGCTGAACCAGTATCAGAACCTTGCCAACATCGAACCAATCGGCCGACAACTTACACTTCCGCCCTTACAAGGCTTCATAAGGCGATATCCGAACACCGAAATGGTAGATCAAACACTACCTCCACGGGAGACAACAATCCCACAACTATCCACGAAATCCAAACAACGGCGGCGAATGCGGTCTGAGACTCACCGAGTTCCTAACCTGCTGGTAAACTTTTAGAAAGCGAAAATAGCCTGACACGGGCTTCTTGCACGACATAAGGTGAAGGTAGGCACCGTGCAGCCTTTCAACCCTTGGATAACTCAACACGGTAGAGTAAGCGGTCGAACGAAGAACACGCGATGGGCTGCCCCATCGACCGACCACCGGTCGAACGTAAATCCACGAACTCGTCTGGTTAGCGAACATGGGCCTAACACCCTCGTGACCCTACCACAAGGCGGGACCACCACAAACCGACCCCACCAAAGCTGCGCGGGTTGACCCATGGCGTGGCCTCAACCCGACCCGCAACGCGCGTCATACTAGCTCCCGAACGGAACAATCTCACTAATCACGTTACGAAAACCTAGCGGTCTTCTAGCTCAACTACCCTCTTTCATTCCACACTACTAGGGACTGTCCCAACATAACTCACGTGCACTATGCACTCGATAAAGTCAAACATAACACTACACCTTTTCTCGAGATGGCCTCACTCACAAGGTCTCTACGTATAAAGCTCTAAGGCTCACACTTTCTCTATCCCCAAAATCTTACTCGGTTAAACAACCATGATTTCAAATCACAACTAACATCTCGCTATCGAACATAGCACCTAAGGTATACTCACCTTATCACCTATACAAAACTATAGAGGGTTAAGGATAGATCTATGTCTACTGCTTCACTCCCCTTAGTCGTTCTAATCAAACCTGCCCCGTAGGGCGCATAGCTAAGGGAGGTGACGAACTACCCACCGGTACTGAAGGCAAAGTCCTCCTACAAGGACACTATATCGACAACAGACCCTGACGGTCATAGGTACAACAAGTACCAACTAAAAGACGACATTCCCGGGATGACGTCGCGGCCAATGAGCGGAAGCCACGGGTTCTAACCAACTCCTGCATACCCCGAACGTCCTGAAATCCGTGGAAGACCACTCTGCATTGTGGATATGCATAATCAAATCTGCTGGTGAGGTGACTTGCCTCGAAAGTTACCAAAGGACCTTGCTGTTCTGGCCCTCTTCTGCTGTCCTTGGTTAACCCGTCGATCTCTACGTTTCTCGGCCTGCTGTGTATAAGCTCGTACACCGGCCATGCTCAAGCCTAACTGAAGAACTACTCTTGCACAACCCTCTCGTTGATATTCATCAAGATTCGCGGTACATCGGTATACTCTCTGGTAGTTAAATCCATAGCTAGTAATAGGGTCGCCTCTTTGCAATCCATATTCTCTGTTCTGATCGTAGGCGAAGGTTCAAATATCATGGCCGCGATGAGCTGCGCCGCCGTGCTAAACTTTCTGGGGCTAGTGGCGTCGCAGAACTCCCGAATGAAGCACCACCCGGTGATGATTGGGCTGTGCCAGCGTAACCTGCGTACTACTGCTCGCGGCTCGCCGGTGCGCGCCTCACAGGCGGGTTGCCCTGGCGGAGGCATAGCGGTAAGGGAAAGAAATACGTCGGAGGTCCAACTTACAACATGACTCTAAGCACGATCTCGAGTGAGAAGAATAGAAACCAATCCTAAATACCTATAGCCTCACGATTATTGGTGTGGTGCGCAACAGCGATAATCGAACTCTGCGGATACGATGCGTAGACACTTTCAGAGGATTAAGCGCTCGATACCACTTTTGTCACGACCGAACGGGCGTGGTGGTGCCTACCGGGCACCCAAGTAGACATACATCGAGTAATCGTGAACATAAAGACAATACATGAAACGATGTAATAAGGCGGTGAAATAAGAAAGCAGGCTAACAGCGGTTACCTTGGTATATATATAAATAGCAACTTTTTCAACATGAGCAGTTTAATCCTTTTTACAAACCACGCCTCTGGCGATTACTCTGGACCTCTAAGAATGATACGACAACAATGGCGGGCGGGGCCCAAACCACGAATGTAAACACTTACGGCGGCGGGGACTATACCACCGATAAGCCTCGGGAAAGCAGAGCTTCCCAAGCGCTGACCACGAGAGCTAGGATCAACGGCGGTGTACCTCGACTGCGGCATGAACGCGGCCCGAAGAGGTCGATACAACAGTGCAGAGTATGTGGCCCGAAAATACATCGTAAATGAAATCATAGCGATCATATAAAGCGGGAGACATGTATGATAACCAAACTACGATTTACAACAGCGATCATGTCAAGTCGGGGACTCACGCCCTCAAGTCATCACTCAAGTATAACAATGGGTCTCGGGCCCACAACATCAATCATGCGGTGGAATACCTTCCTCATGCCGGCGATCTATGATATAAAAGCACCAAGGAACACACATGAACACGGGTCCCACGTGTCATAATAAAGCATGCGGGGTAAGAAATGCGAAGGCATAGCCGACTACTAAAAACCTACGGTACCAACAAGGTCATGAAGCGTATCATAAGATCTGTCTAGACCGTCACATGATCAAAGCCGGCCACTTGCCCGCGTATCGATATGCGCGTCTAACCACGGAACTCCGCTGACTCGCGTAGGCCAATCTCATCGGCCGCGTAGGTATTCCCGCATCGAGGTAGCTACTCTCCCGGCGTCGTCACGGACTTCGCGATCCGCGTGGCCACGTGGACGCGTGCCCATAAAGGACGCGCTAACACGGAACTCGTAGCTCGCATAGGCCGGGACTGCGTGAGGTATTCTCGAATCATAGGTCCATCGACCGCTGAGTCTACCCGCGTCGGAGGCGACTTAACCGGAATCATCTCAAGAGATGAGTGATGTAAAATACTAACACAACGACTTATCGTTAAGCAACATAAGCACAACAAAGGTAACCCTTTACACAACATCACAAGATACTAACACACGTAGCATCCTAGCATGTTTACTTATCAATCAACAAGAAAGTATTACTGTGCTATCACAAACCAACACAATCAAGTTATACACACAAGGTACTTTCTACTATATGCCAACAAGTTCGGGTTTTATCCCCAAAGTACTTCATACATTAACTCTTTAAAGATACGTTACTTTCCCGATGTCACACAATACGTAGTATAAAATAGAGTGACTATCCTTTTAAAGTAAATCAATTACTTCTCTTTGTAAAATCAAGTAGCAACATTCTTTTCCAATGATCAAGTTTGCCTAATTTCCAATGTTCAAGTTTCTCATTTTAGAAAGGTTTAGTAGTTCATAGTCTTATTTATTTAAGAATATAATTCTCCTTTAAACTATCGAGAAACATAAGTCTTATATGTGAGTAGGATATTCTTGTTTATAACAATCTTATTACAAAGACCATGATCTAGGAAATATCATTTTGTCTCATCTTAGCTTACATGCGGATGGAAGTTTCTCGGTTTTAATAATACTTAATTATTAAAAACATTTCCTCTTATAAACGCCTGATGGTTTGTCGATACACATTCTGATTTCCAAAATCAGTAAAACATTCTTAAGACGTTATACCTAAATTTCCATAACGCTAGAATAACTCTTAAGTTTTCAAAACAAAAAAAGTATTACTTCTTCTTTTGAAATGATTAAAAAATCTTTTGAAATACTTCAAGTTCTTTATTAACACATAACACGATTATAGTTCAAATCGATTACCTTTTAAAAACCACAAGTATTTTCTTACCAACATAAAGTGTTATAACCAACTTCCCATAAAGTGTTATAACACTTTATGTTTAAACCAACCAAATACATTTAGCACGTATGCGTCTACCGTACTACATAGTTCACACATATCATGCTAGAAGAGATAGGAAGAGGTTCACATACCTCGCGGCAGTATCGACTAATAGCAAAGCGCTCAAGTACTTCAAACCGGCTACTCCTTAGCGATGATCGCGCCATACGTAGTACTTCAACCTATAAGGCCACAAGGCGCTTATTAACATTTAGATCCCTTCGCGAGAACATTCTACGAGAAAATTCGGCGCCTCCCCGCATGACAGCGTAAATCTCCTCTCTATCGAGGCTGCAAGCCAACGGGGTTATCATCTAACCCTAGGGTACAATTCTACTCCACGGTACTACTTCACAAGTCTCATGTAATACCCTAAGTAATTACTGATTCGATAATCTTCTTTAAATTGGGCTTAAGTCAAAAGACATTGCCAATAACTACGTTGATTCTATATAGTATACTTCAACTATATATTCTAACAATATGTAATTTCCAATTACAATAGAGGACAAGATATTTACCTCAATAAGCCCATAATTATCCAAGTATAAAGTCGATCTGGGCAATCGTTTAGCTCGACTCAGGCGCTCCAACCGCTCTAAACCACCCTTAGAAGTTCTAACCAACTTCTACACAATACTCCAACGGACTATGGAGATTTTTCCTAGGGTTTCGGTTTTGTGACTGACGGAAGTATAATAGTATTTTCTGGGCTTTTCGTATAGGTATATCCTTAGAATACTACAAGGTATATGGCTAAGGTAATTTGGGCATTATAACAATACTTTTGAGAGTATTTCTACCAAGAGGGGGGTATATATACGAGACAACACCACAAGGGGGGGTGTATACCCTCGGCCTACCCCACAGTGGGTACTCTCGACGAGGGGAAGGGTGCTCTCGGCTAAGCCTCACAGGGGGCGAAAACACAACAAGGGAGGGGGAGAGTTTAACACTTAAGGATTTGTGGAAAGGATGAAGAATTCATCAAAGGGAGAGGGGTATTTATAGGTCAAGGGATGGCCAACCAAAGGCCAAGATCAATCCATGTGTTAGGCAAGTGTAGGGCTAGGATTTACCAAACACAAATATCCTACCTACCCGACTTTGTCAAGGCACAAAAACGTGCCTTACTTGTCCATTTCGTCCAAGTTGGGCGATTTCAAACACCAATTGGAGGGTGCCAAGTGGCGCCCTCTTGTTGGTCCAAAATGTTTCGTCTCTCGGAAAAATCCGCAAAAATTAAAAATGACATAGCCGGAAATTCCCCTACGAAAGCTGTGAAAACGTTTCGCCGAAACACGACTCTAACCGGGTGTTGTGCACAAAATTAAATCGGCCAAGCCTACTTGAAGTTCGAAATTTCCTACGTACGTTCCTGCGTACATACTCTGGAAATACGGGGTATAACACTTACATTTTGCATTTTATACATATTTGCAAGTCTAATTGATATGTCTAGTATTGATTACATAACTCTTTATCATGTATTTTGCAACATAATCATTCCGAACTACGCGTGTCTGATTCTCACCGCACGGTGTGATACGTAGGCAACTCATTTTGGGTTCAAAACCACAAAAATAAAAACAAAACAAAAAAAAACAACAAAACAAAAAAAAAACACATTTCTCACTCATGCATCTCATTCATCATGTTCTCGGGCATTCATTTTACTTTGCATTCGTCCACAGTGGACAATCATTTTCTCTTGCATAGCTTTACATTACCATCCTTTCATTGATAAATTCTTTTCAAGCATGCGTTTTTAAACATATTTGAATGAACTACGCTTTTGATTCCTCGGCGGGATACGTGACCACTCTATTCGGGTTCGGTACCATTTAGTCTAAAAAATACAAAAAAAATACTTTATTCAAAAGAAAGAAAAAATGTATATTTTCTTCAAAAAATACAAAAAAAAAATGTGTTATTCAAAAAATACAAAAACATTTTGTAAGTATTATTGTTTGACTTTGTTAATACCAACACAGTTACAAATGTGCATAAACAAAAAAAAAAAAAAACGAGTGATAATCAGTATGGGTTGACTTTGTGGTAAACCATAGATTCTTTTGGTACCTCTTATTCATACATGAGATGACATTGTCTTGCATGTTTCAAGATAAGAATGAAACCGACCTCATCGTTTCATATCGTTGTGTGGTGAGTGTTTGAATAAGTTCAATTGCATTGCATTGTGATCTAGAACTTGACTTGAATGTTTGTTGGCGAAATCTGAGTAACACTCGGTGTAGGAAATGATCGTAGGCTTTCTTTGACAGTTTGAGCATTTTGACCTACCAAATAACATTATTCCTAGTACACCCCTTTGAGCCTAAAACCTATTTTTTGACAACCGCATATTACACCTACACCCTTTCTGAGTGCGTACGCACTATCCCTCTCTTGGCCCGACCTCCTCGAGTGCTTTAGAAATGTGCAAGTGACTGACAAAATTCTAGCTGAAGCTTGCAAAGACAAAAATTGTCAAAGTCTCAAAAACCAAAAGCGACGACTTCACACAGATGAAATCAAAGCCCCGATAAAAAAAAAAAAAAAAAAAAAAAAAGGGAATATATGACCCCGAAAAAAGGGGCTCGAAATGAAAGATTCAAAAGAAGTCAATCTGAAAAGCGGGACAAAAGAAAGCGGTCGGCATTAAAGCACACAAATATCAAGCACAGGGCGTAGTCAACGCTCGAGGAGGATTAGTCACTTTTATCCAAATGATATTCATTCCCTTTCCCCAAGCCTACATTACAAGCTGTGAGCCCTACATGATCTTATCTTGAGGGTTCTCACATTAGTGGATACTTACATGACGGCGAGCCTATGGTATCACAATTGCATCGTTGAACATCTTTTTGAGTGTGGCGCAATTCTCTCAACGTCCCAAAATTCAAAATCTTGAAATACATGTGTAAAATGGGACTTTCTTTCGGTGAGGGCATTTGAAGCGTGAGATTACGTGTAGTTGAAACCTTGGATGCAAGCGGTGTGTCGACACTCGGGTATGTCCGAGTCTTATCTGAAGGTGTGAATTACACGAGTCAATCTCGGTTAGATGAAATCAATGAAAGAACATCCTCACAATACTAATTGTTGGTATCAACCGAGTCGAGCGTAATGTCGTCTTCCATTTTTTCAGAAAAAAAACAACAAAATGCATATTACATAAAAATCATTTTGCAGCACGAACTACGTCTTGACCTGATTCCCTCAGCGGGATACGTAGGCGGCCACATCGGCTTCGGTCCCACATCATTTTAAAATCATAAAAATTCTTATTTTTTGCAGCATGAACTACGTCTTGACCTGACTCCCTCGGCGGGATACGTGAAGCGACCCGCGTCGGCTTCGGTCACACCGTTAGAAACATTTCTTCCTTGTTTTGCGCATGACTCGATTTTGTGCATTGGAGAATTTAGCATCCTCATATATTTTGCATCCATTACTACCTACACATGACTGTGCCATATTTTGAGGGTTGCATTCTCATCTACTCAGTTGTACATTGTTCATATTCTCGCATTAGCTTTTCATTCATCATAAATTAAAACATAAAAAATAAAAAAAATAAAAATGCTTACCTGATCGCCTTGATAGCGTCAAGATGCAACCTTACCCAGTTCAACATCTTCATTACGGCTGGGACATTTTAAGAATTCGTGCAAGAAAATGGCAATAGGCAGAAGCGAGCCAACTAGGTCTTCAGTGAAAACCAAGAATGCAAGCGTCAAGAGCCAAAGCTACAGAGTCGACGCTAATCAACCACTCATTTCCTAAAACTCACTAAGTTTTCTTTGAGTGCAGGATCTTCATATCAGCAAAGGCAGAAACACAACAATAAACTCAAGCGGGTCACAAATGCACAACGTCTATGCAATGACGCTGTCTCAACCCAGACGGGTCCTGGCGGGATCTTCATATCGGCAGGCGAAACACAACAATAACCCGGCGGTCACAAATGCACAGCGTCATGCAATGGCGCTATCTCAACCAGACGGGTCACAAAGCGTCGCCCACAAACCAATGCATTTCATTTTAAGCCTATCTGCGACTTCATTCATGTTTCGTCTATGCAGCGAGCATCTGCATTGCGTCAAAGCGGCGTCATTTCATATAAGCCTATCTGGCGGCTTCATCCATGTTTCGTCTATGCAACAACGAGCATCTGCATCGCGTCCATGCAACGACGCCTTTTCATTTTAAGCCCGTCTGGCGGCCGTATATGTTTCGTCTATGCGGCGAGCATCTGCGTCGCGTCCATGCAACGACGTCTTTTCATTTTAAGCCCATCTGCGGCTTCATTCATGTTTCGTCCATGCGTGCGGCGACGGCATCTGCGTGCGTCTATGCAACGACGCCATTTATTTTAAGCCTATGCAGCGGCTTCATTCATGTTTCGTCCATGACGGCGAGCATCTGCGTCGCGTCTATGCAACGGCGCCATTTCATTTAAGCCTATGCAGCGGCCATTCATGTTTCGTCCATGCGGCGACAAGCATCGGCAATACGTCCGAACGCGGCGTCGCCGGCGTGCGGCTACGCAGCGGCGCCCGGCGGCAATACGTCCGACAACGGCGTCATCGGCGTGCGTCTGCCAGCGGCGCCCGGCGGAATACGTCCGAGTAACGGCGTCATCGGCGTGCGTCTACGCAGCGGCGCCCGGCAAATACGTCCGAACGACGGCGTCGCCGGCGTGCGTACGCCGCGGCGCCCGGCAGCAATACGTCCGTAACGACGGCGTCGTCGGCGTGCGTACGCAGCGACACGGCGGCAATACGTCCGAACGCGGCGTCGCCGGCGTGCGTCTACGCAAGGAGACCAGCAGCAATACATCCAGGCAACGACGTCATCAGCATTGCGTCTACGCAACGGCGCCCGGCGGCAATACGTCCGAACAGCGGCGTCCGAACGCGGCGTCATCGGCGTGCGTCTGCGGCGGCGCCCGGCAGCAATACGTCCGAACAGCGGCGTCGCCGGCGTGCGTCTACGCAGACGCCATCGGCAATACGTCCGAACGCGGCGTTATCGACGCTCGGCGTCTATGCAACGACGTCATCTCACGTAAGTCTATGCAACGGCTTTATATATGCTTCGTCTATGCAACGATGAACATCTGCATCGCGTCTATGCAATGACGCCATCAACATCTACAATAACCTTGTCTTTTGGCACCACATCACTGCGACCCGGTGTCAATCATCTTCGACACCTGGGACATTTTATCTGCGTCGGCTTTGCTTTTAATTTTGCATCAGCGACCGGTGTCATCTTGATTTGACAACGGGACATTTTTAGTGCGCATCATCCCTATTTTTGAGTTCATAGTTTATAAAACAGGACAAAATTGGCTACAAGTCAACGTCTTTGTCCGAAGACTCTTCCATCATCTCCGTACAAAGAGGGACATACTGTTGACAGTCAATTTTGACCCATTTTTTGTATATTTCGTGCAATTTTAAGTATTTTAGCACACCGCATTTTAATCACATAGGAATATTTTTACATAATATTCTATGTTTATTTCTTCACAAAAAGGACATTGCATCTTTTTATTTTAAATTAAGCATTATGTTTTTGTTAATATTATATTTTTATTTTTTATAATATTTTGCATCTCTTTAAATGATTAATCGGCACCGCGTTTTTACTTTTAATCAGGCATTA
Organism: Przewalskia tangutica; assembly: GCA_029844215.1. NCBI lineage: Eukaryota > Viridiplantae > Streptophyta > Magnoliopsida > Solanales > Solanaceae > Przewalskia > Przewalskia tangutica. The sequence goes on from CM056727.1 coordinate 78,458,845, forward strand.
AACATTTCTTAAATATTGAATTTTAGTATCATTGCGTCGGCATTTGCATTTTAATAATCTTGCATCTTTTTAAATAATTTTGTTTTAAATAATTACCCCGCCTTGTATTTTGTCAAACCAGTCCAGTCCGAGACACAATTTGAATCAGTCCAAGCCAACCCTATTTTTAATATCACCCAAACACCCTCTTTCATTTTCCCCCCCACCAAACAATACCCACTATTCAAAACCCAATACCCCAAAACCCTAAACCTAAAATACCCCTATATAATAAACATTACCCCTTTATTAAAAGGCGTGTACATAACATCACTACATCGTGACCCACTTCTCATTCCCCTACTCCCTTCTCCCTCACCTTCCTCGCCCAACCCATCCCGTCTGCGACGCCGCCCCAATCCCCGCCGGATTTTCCGGCAGATTTTCCGCCGGAAAATCCGGTCCCTTGTCCTACACCCCCTTTCATATAACCATCCCCTTCCATTTTTTCTCCTTCACACACAGAACCTCAGCTGCAACTTTTAACTTCACCCTCACTCTTCTCTCTCAATCCTAGCTCACCCCACTGTCCGCCGCCGCCCTTCCCGCCGCCGACTCGTGACACCCTGTGACCGCGCACAAAGCCACCCTCAACTCCTCACCAACTCGTCCCTGTCACCCTCCAAACTCCAGTCGCCGCCGACCTCGCAACACCTCCAAACCACTGCCCGCCGGAGGTGATGACCGGCGGGGTCGCACACGCACTCCCCTTACGTCGGCGACCTCTGTTGGCTGTTTATCTTGAGCCATTTGTCGATTTGGGTTTATTGGACCGATTTTTGTGATTTTTGGTTACTTGCCGGAGTTTAAAAAACTCCGGCGACCAGTTCGGTTCTGCTTTTAATCCGTTGCATATCCTGTTTATTTTGGACTGATTATTTCGACTGTTGGACTAGCCGGAGTTTTGAAACTCCGGCGGACTGGGCTCGATTCTATTTAAGCTCTGTTGTATTTTGTGGTTTTGATATCTGTCGGAAGTTATATCTCCGGTGACCTTTGTTTGCTTTTATTTGTTTGGTTGATATACGTTACGTTGTCGATGGGTGATTTTCTGATTTTGTTTGGGTATTTGGCTGGAGTTTGCCTTGTTCTGGTTTTTCGGCGACGTTGGTTGGATACTGCTTATGGTTTTTGGCTGTTTCTTGGATCGTTTTTTGACGATTTTACCCCTTCTGTTTTTATTAAACTGATTGGAAAAGATTCTTATTCCGAATGAACAGTTGCTACATTTAAATATTGGGTATTTACTGATTTAAACATAATACTACGCTTGATGGCCAATGAAAAAGTTATCCGTCGATTTTTGAGGCCTCCACAGTTGCAAAGACGGAAAATAAAAATAAATGAAGCTTTCTGGGCAAGGATGATTTCTTCCACTTACACCGGATAACCAACATGTGCTTGGCAAGGCGAATTCTCGCAGCCGCACTTGTTTAGGCTGTCCTACTTTATATTTTTACATATCTGAGCCCTCCGTGTTTAAAACTATTACTGTTTTAGCGCGGATCCGAATGTTTTATTTATTTTATTATTTTTTAGCAATATTGGCCGATGAAGGAATCCCCGTCTGATTTTCAAGGCCTCCTCTGTGCAAAAGACGGATTTATTTATTTATTTATTGCTTTACTTATTAAATTCCTGTCATTACTTTAAAATTATTTATTCTGATACTAATACTTTTACTAAGTGTTTATGCAGGTATCCGGAGATGCATTTCAAAAAGAATGCCCCGGAGTTTATTTTATATCGTATTTAATTTCATGTTTTATTATTTTGCATTGTATTTTATTTTAATTGTAAATTATGTAAAATGCTTAGAATAGGTAGAATAAAAAGAGCAATAAATAATTAACCTAGGTTTGAACGAACAACCGCAAGTTAGCGGATCTTAAAGGATGCCTAACCCATTCCCTTTAGGATAATAAAGAACCCTGATCCAGAATCTCACTAATTTCGCAGACCATTAAATGGAAGTCAATTGCAGTATTTTTATTGCAATAAACTAAGTGTCCTAATTCACTATAATAATTAGGTGGCGACTCCTTAAAATACATTTTAGGAATCAACCATACGTGGCACTCCCGTTTCGACTCCGGTTAAAATGGGGTATTACAGTTATCATACATGTCTCCTGCTTTATAGACTATTATGATTTCATTTCTGATATTTCGATTTCACATACTTGGTACTGTTATCGACCTCCTTCGGGGCTGCGTTCATGCCGCGAGTTGAGGTACACGATCGTTGATCCTAGTTCTCGGTCATGATTCAGCGTATGGGAAGCTCCGTTTCTCCGGAGGCTTATCAGTGGTATAGTCCTCTGTCGTTGTAGGTATTTACATTCAGGGGTATGGCGGGGCCCTGTCCCGCCATTGTTGTCGTATCATTCTTAGAGGTCTGTAGTACTGTTGTGGGCAGAGTTGTAATGGGATGTAAGCGTCGGTTTTAAAATTGATTTATATATATGCCGTAAAGCAAGTTTTCTCCGACATTCGTTTCTTACTTCATAATATTTTCATGTCTTGTTTTATGTTCCGTGATTACTCGATGTTGTATCACTAGGGTGCCCGGTAAGGCACGATCCACGGGCGAGGTTGGGTCGTGACAAAAGTGGTATCGAGCGATTAATCCTCGGAAAGTGTCTCTGACCGTATCCGATGAAGTCTTGATTATCGGTGTGTTGTGCACCACACCATAATCGAGGCTATAGGATATTTAGGATTGGTTTCTATTCTTCTCACTCGAGATCGTGCCTTAGAGTTGTGTTGTAAGTTGGACCCTCTCACGTATTTCTTTCCACTTACCGTTATGCCTCGCGTAGGCAACCGGGCCGGGAGGCAAAGCGGCCGAGGAGGCTGCGAGTAAATCTGAGAGGGTTCTGAGGAAGCAGACCCAACCATCACACGAGTTAGGTGCTTCATTCGGGAAGTTATGCTCGTCACGGCCCAGCAGAGTTTAGCGGCGGCGGCGATTCCTCTGCGGCCATGACATTTGAACCTTCAGTTCCACGACCGGAAACAGAGAATATAGATTGCGAAGAGACAACCCTGTTACTAGCTATGGATTTGGCTACCAGAGAGTATACCGATGTACCGCGAGTCTTGATGAATATCTTAGAAAGGGTTGTGCGAGAGTAATTCTTCAGTTAGGCTTGAGCATGGCCTGTGTACGGGCTTGTGCGCGGCAGGCCAAGAAACGTAGAGATCGACGGGTTAACGAAGGGCGAGAAGAGGCGGGGCGAAGGTCCTTTGGCAACTTTCGAGTCGAGTCACCTCACCACCAGATTAGATTATGCACATCCACGGTGCGAGAAAAGGTCCTCGCGAGTTTCGGGGCGTTCGGGTATGCGAGAGTTGGTCGAGCTCGAGCTTCCGGTTCCGGCTACTGCGTAGGTTCCAGCCAGCCGGATTCAGTTTTTCCCCAGTGTTCACAGTGTGACAGACGTCATCCCGGGGAACGTCGTCTTTTTGTTGGTGCTCGTATTACCGGCGGCCGTCAGGGCCATGTGTCGAATGGGTGTCCTAGTAGGAGGACTCAGCCTTTAGGATCGGTGGGTAGTTCGTCACCTCCCTTAGCTATGCCCTGCAGGCGAGTTTGATTAGAACGACTAAGGGGAGTGAAGCAGTAGATGCAGATAGATCTTTAACCCTCTAGGGATTAGTATGTGTGATAGGGTGAGTATACCTTAAGTGTTATATTCTGATAGCATGGTGTAAATTGTAATTAGAAATCTTGGTTATTTAACCAAGTAAGATTTGGGGGATAGAGAAGGTGTGAGCCTTAGAGCTTTATACGTAGAGACCTTAGAGGAAAGGCCATCTCGAGTAAAGAAGTATTTTATGTTTGACCCTTGTCGGAGTGCATAGTGCACGTAAGCTATGTTTGTGGGATAAGTCCCTGAGTAGTGTGGAATGAAAGAGGGTAGTTGAGCTAAGAAGACCGCTAGGTTTTCGTAACGTGATTAGTGAGAGTTTTCCGGTTCGGGGAGCTAGTGTCTTGCGCGTTGCCGGGTCGAGTTGAGGCCACGTTGCGGGTCAACCCGCGGCCTGTATGGTGGTGGGGTCAGTTTGTGGTGGTCCCGCTTTGTGTTAGGGTTATGAGGGTGTTAGGCCAAAGTTTAGTTAACCAGCGTATGAGTTCGTGGATGCGTTCAATCAGTAGTCGGGCCGATGAGGTCAGCCCGTCTTATCTTTTAGTCCAAACCGTGTACTCGGTGGTATGTTGCGAGGCGTTATATCAGAAAGGTTGTAAGGCTGCACGGGGTGCCTACCTTTACCTTATGACAGACAGTGGAGCCCAGGTTACGGCTGTTTCTTTTCTGGAAGTTTTACCAGGCAGGATTAGGAACTCAGGTGAGTCTCCGTATCGTATTCGCCCTCGGGCCAGTGTGTGGATTTCAGGGGTAGCTGTAAGGATTGTTGTCTCCTGTTGAGGGAGTGTTTTAGTAGCTACCATTTCAGATTCGGATGTCGCTTTATGGCGCCTTGCGGGGCGGAAGTGTAAGTTGCGGTCAATTGGTTTGATGTTGGCAGGTTGGATAGTTAGTTGAGCTTGTTCCAACGGTGTGGATAAGGTGAGGCTTATCTAGAAGAGGTTTTTGGCGGCTCGGAGAAATCGTGCGGATTATCGGCGGCGCTTAGAGTTCGAGTTGGTCGGTCTTCTTGAAGGTACCACCGGGTTGGGTGTGACGAGTTTTGGAAAACAGAGGAACTTAGCGAGTTACTTTGGGCCGCACGAGTTCATGTGAAGAATAGGCGGGTTGCCTATATGTTAGCATTTGCCGTCCGACTTAGGAGGCGGTATGTCGATCTTTCGTGTTGCGATGTGCGAGAAAAGTATCGGAGATCCATCGAGTGTTCCCGATTAATGATGACCACGTTAGAGATAGTAACCCGAGTTTTGGAAAGCGGCGATATCGAAATGTGGTAAGAGTTCGAGTGTACGACAGCCTCAGGGATCGCATGCAGCCCGGTACCATTTGTTAGGTCGCCGGAGTGACACTAGAACCTCGCGGCAAAGTGACAAAAGTGGTATCACGACGAGTAAAGGAAGAAGCGAGCATGTATTACGAGCATAGATGTGATCATTACTTTGGTGATGTTAGAGGTGTTTCCTCGTGGACTTGGATGGAGGTATTTGCGCGGGTGTTTCTGTGGCCATGTGGGCAGGATTGTTCTCGTAAGTATAGTAGTGAAGACTATCGGGCGCGTTTGTGTTGAGACTTAGAAGGAACATTCGGACGAATGTTTCTAAGGAGGAGAATGTTATACCTCGTATTTCCAGTATATGCGTGGGGCGTGCGTAGAAAAGTTTGGACTTTAAAGTGGCTTGGCGAAATATTTTGTACAACACGGTTAGAGTCGTTTTTCGAAACGTTTTACACAACTTGCGAAGGAAAATTCCGGCTATGTCATTTTTAATTTTGCGGATTTTTAGAGGCGAAGCGTGTTGGACCAACAAGAGGCGCGCTTGGCACCTCTCATTTGCGGGCGTGAGGCGGACTTGGGACGATTTGGAGAGTGGGGTTGGTAGGATATTTTGTGTGTTAATTGATAAAGTGGGACCCACACACTTGTCCAAATCTTGACCCTACACTTGCCTTGCACTTGGCATGATCTTGGCCATTGATTGGCCTTTGCTTGACCTATAAATACCCTCCCTTTGAAGACTTATTCATCCTAAAATGTTCTAAGTCTTAGAAATCCTCCCCCCCTCCCTTGTGGTGTTGTCGTCCCTCCCCTTGTGAGGCTTTAGCGAGAGTCCCTCCCCATGGCGAGAGTACCCCAGTGGGGTAGGACGAGGGGTATACACCCCCCCTTGTGGTGTTGTCTCGTATAAATACCCCCCTCTTGGTAGAAATACTCTCAAAAGTATTGTTACTATACCCAAAATACCTTGGCCCTTATACCTTGTAGTATTCCAAGGTTATACTTATACGAAAAGCCCAGAAATACTATTATACTTCCCTTCAGTCACAAAACCGAAACCCTAAGGAAAATCTCCATAGTTGGTTGGAGTATTAAGTAGAGGTTGGTTAGAACTTCTAAGGGTGGTTTGGAGCGGGTTGGAGCGCACGGAGTTGGAGCTAAACGTTGCTCAGGAGCGACATTAAACTAGGATAATTTTGGGCTTATCGAGGTAATATCTTGTCCCCTTATTGTAATTGGAAATTACATGTTGTAAGATTATATAGTTGAAGTATACTATATATAGAACTGAACCTAGCTTTGCGGCAATGTCTTTTGACTTAAGCCTGAATATAAAGAAGAGAAGCGAATCAGTAATTACATAGGACTGTATTACAGTAGACTTGTGTAGCATTACTGTGAAGTAGAATTGTACACGTCCGGTTAGTTGTATAACCCCCCCCCCTGGTTGGCTTGATAGCCGGCCTCGATAGAGGAGGAGATTTACGCGGTTGCGGGGAGAAATCTTGCGAATTTTTACGTAGAATGTTCTACGATTAGACCTAGATGTTAATAAGCGCCTTGTGGCCTTATAGGTTGAAGTACCATGCGTGGCGCGATCTACTTGGCTTAAGGAGTAGCCGACGGTTTGAGGTACTTGGAGCGTTTTGCTATTAGTCGATAATTGTCGCGAGGTATGTGAACCTCTTCCTACCTTTTCTAGCATGATATGTGTATAACTATGTAGTACGGTAGACGTACATGTGTAAAATGCTTTGTGGTTTTAAAAGGTAACTGACTTGATGTGTGATAATAAAGAAGAGTTATACTAGCTTTATGGGAAGTTAGGTATAACGTTTTAAGAGAGGTAAAGAGAATGGTTTACTGATTTTAAAAGTTAAGAGGCTTAATCTTAAAGATAAGAGACTTAACTTGTTTTACTTGGTAATTAACATTTTGTTAAAAATGTTGTAAAACCTCATTCGCGAGTAATGAGTACTTGATTTTAAAAGCAATAATGTTTCTTGATTTGAAATCGAATAAGTATCGAACAAACCACAAAGTAGCTAATAAAGGGAAATGTTTTGACTAATAATGTATTAGTGAAACCAGTAGAAACTTCCATCTGCATAGAAACTAAGATGAGACAAAATGATGTTACATTTCCTAGATCATGGCTGCTTAAATAAGATTGTTATAAACAAGAATAACCTACTCACGTATTAGACATATGTTTCTCAAATTGCTTTTAAAGGAGAATTATATCATTAAGTGATTAAAATTATGAACTACGAAACCTTTCGAAAAATGAGAAACTTGAGTAATTGAAATTAGGCAAACTTGAAACATTTGGAAAAGAATGTTGTTACTTGATTTTACGAGGAGAAGTGTTTTGATTTACTTCAAAAGATAATCACTCTATTTTCATATACTACGGGTATTGTGTGACTTTTGTAAACGTAACGTATCTTTTAAAAGATAATGTATGAGGTACTTTGGGAATAGATACCCGATCTTGTTAATCATATATTAGAATGTACCTTGTGTGTATAACTTGATTGTGTTGGTTTGTGATAGCCTTGTAATACTTTCTTGTTGATTTGATAAGTAAACATGCTAGGATGCTACGTGTGTTAGTATCTTGTGATGTTTTTTGTAAAGGGGGTTTTCCCTCGACTGCGCTTAAAGTTGTTTGACTCTCAGCCGTTATGTTGGTATTGTACCACTCACCTTGACTTGTCTCCGGAGGTTAAGCTGCCCTCCGATGCGGGGTAGACTCAGGCGGTCTGAGACCATGATTCGAGAATACCTCATGCGGGTCCAGGGGATCCATGCGGAACTACGGGAGTTCCAGGTTAGTTTGCGGCCCTTGTGGTCATGCGGTCTTTGTGGCCATGCGGACTGCGAGTCGGGGCGATGCCGGGAGTAGCTACCCTCGTCGAGGAATACCTCATGCGGGCCTATGAGGTTGGCCTATCGCGAGCTACGGAGAGTTCGGGGCTAGACGCGCACATTTGATATCTGCGAGCGGTGACCGGCTTTGATCATGTGACGATGCAGACAGATATCATGATACGATTTATGACCACTGTTAATCTTGTAGGTGTTAGTAGTCGGTTATGCCTTCGTACTTACCTGTCTTGTTTTATTAGGACACAGTGGGACACGGTGTTCATGTGTATTGCTTGGTGCTTTTATATCATAAATCGCCGGTGAGGAAAGGTATTCCACGGGCATGATTGATGTTATGGGCGTGAGACCCATAGTTACATTTGAGTGATGACTTTGAGGCGTGAGTCCACGACTTGACATGATTTATTTATTGTGAACTGTAGTTTGGTTATCATACATGTCTCCTGCTTTATAGACTATTATGATTTCATTTACAGTATTTTCAGTTTCACATACTTGGTACCTGTTGTACTGACCTCCTTCGGGGGGCTGCGTTCATGCCGCAGGTTGAGGTACACCAGTCATTGATCCTAGTTCTCGGGGTCACAGTTCAGCGTATGGGAAGCTCCGTTTCTCCGGAGGCTTATCAGTGGTATAGTCCCCTGTCGTTGTAGGTATTTACATTCAGGGGTATGGCGGGGCCCTGTCCCACCATTGTTGTCGTATCATTCTTAGAGGTCTGTAGTACTGTTGTGGGCAGAGTTGTAATGGGATGAAACTGTTCGGTTTTAAAATTGATTTATATATATGCCGTAAGGCAAGTTTTCTCCGATTACTGTTTCTTACTTCATAATATTTTCATGTCTTGTTTTATGTTCCGCTGATTACTCTGATGTTGTATCACTAGGGTGCCCGGGGTAAGGCACCAGTAACGGGCCCGGGTTCGGGTCGTGACATCAATGGTCCTGCCGGAAGTTTTGCCTTCAAACTCACTAATATCCAAGCTTTCAATTTCGATATTTTTGCCCCATTCATGTATCCTTTGTAGCATAGAATCATCTACTACATTTTCTAAAGGAAAGCGCGAGTCTGGAGTAACATGAACCAACACAGAAGGGTCCGAGATTGCCGGAATAAGATTTTCCTCGGCAATTGTTGGACTACTGCCATTCTTTTTTTTCTTCTTTGTTCTAGCTTTTGCGAACCGCTGAACCTCCTGAATCATTGCTAGAACGTGTGTAACGTTTAGACTTTTTCATATTGTGGACAATAACAATCAAACCATAATGAATCAAACGAAAATCTAAGGGGGGGAAGAAGAGGAAGAAACCTAAGGAGCAACTAAGGGAAACGTTGAGAGCGTTTTCTTAGTGAGAGAAACTTCTCTCTAACTCCTTTTTTTTATAATGTTGTTACTTATAATGTGGAATACGAAGGGGTTTCTATCCCCAAGGACTCTAACGTCATTATTGAGGGTGCCGAGGCGTCACACATTAATGCCGCGGGTATCAACTACTACACTTAAACATGCATAACAACAACTAAATTTCCAGAATTTAATACCTCAAAACAGTCCACTAAACGACACAACAACGTCTAACAGTTTTGGGCAGTTTCTCGGCCACAACAACTACAACCCGATAACTCGTTCCTTAATCCATTTTATTCCAATTGGAGTTCCAAAACTTCTACATAAGTTATAAAAACTTATTAACAACAATATTAATCCATTATAACATGCAATAGGTGAAGATAACAACGACAATAACCAACGAATTCCATTTGCACCAAATCTGTCCCAAATCGGTTTTAGCCCCAAAAATGGCTCAAACACTTTTTATTCTTCATTATTTTCTAACACAAGTTCATCCATACATAATAACAATAAGTAATATCTAATTACTTTAAAAGAAGAAGGACTTTTACCTCATTTTTTGCCCAAAAACGCCCCAAAATAGTCCGGTCTTTATTGGTGCGCAGTTTTCGTTTCACTCCACTTCTTCAAGTTCCAATCACATATATGTACCCCCTACAACCTTAGGAGCAACTTCTCTTGGAATCTCACTTCCAAAAAGTCGACGGAACCCCTAGGGTTTTGGCATCAACTTTCGGCCAAAACAAGTAAAAACGTGTAGAATATTAATCTAGGCTTAGCACTTGGTTTAAGGGCATAATCTTGGAGAAATAAATTGATCAACAATGGTTGTTCTTAGCCTAGGGGATCTCGAAATTATGGAGCTAAAGGGGAGAAGATGAGAGCTTATTTTTTGGTCTAAGTGTAAAGTGATCCAAGTCTTGCAAGACTTGGATATGTATAGCCAAGTGGAGTGGGACCCATGTTCACTTGTCCCCTCTCAAAATATCTAATTTGTTGTCATCTTAGCAAGACAAGTGGAGGGGTGCCACGTGTCGCCCTCCGATTGGTCCAAAATATTATAATTTTTCGAAGGTTCCCGCGAAATTGTGAAATTCTCGACGGACCCCATATTATCAATTCCAACACCTTATAATCCAATACTAAGTCACTAAATCCAATTAGAAGTATTATACTCCAAGTTAATAATTTTTCCGTCGTCACATTTTTTTCCGAAATTTTCCTTAAGAAAATGTAATTATTCTTTCCTTCCAAAATTCAAATCTTAAATTCTTAATCACGTTCTCAATTAGTAGCCCTGGTATTACGGGGTGTAACACTTACTTACATTCTCTTAAACATGTCTTTGAATTACGGGGTGTAACATTCTTCCCCCCTTAGAAACATTCTTCCCCCCTTAGAAACATTCGTCCCCGAATGTTCTTTCGGAGTCCAATCTAATTAGATAGCGACATAGTCTCCTTTTACTACACCATTCATACAACATATACCACATAACAATACTTATACTAAAATGTCAACCCTGGCACTCACGAAGCCAACTAGTCCATACTCATAATGACCTCAAAGTATGTCGTAATCATCTCTACTAGGTCTACTAGGTCTACTAGGGTCTGACGACTGTATCATCACCGGGCAAATCTCATATACCCGCTCAGCTACCACCCAGACACCCAAGCGTGTAGCTACCTCGAAAGGTCCTTACGGATTCGGGTTTTATTCCTTTACACTTGGTCGCTAACTTTCTTACTGGTCGCACTTTTTCCGTACTTCCAACTCCTACCAGCATACATACATAACTTCCATACCGATTCTGGCCCCCCAATCTTTTGGAGTCACGCTTTTAAACAACATAAGGCCATTTCCGGCTCTCACGACCTGGTTCCGGTGGAACGCGTCCACGAACCCGTAAAACAATTACTAGACTTGGGCCTTGCACCCTCGTGACCTTGTCACGTAGAGGAACTACTACCAACTGATCCCACTCCATTTCAGGCTATGGGGCGACCCGCAATAGGTCCTCACCCCGTCCCACCGTCGCACTTAACTCTTATTCTTGGTCTATAAAATCTTATTGCCCGAGAAGGCCTTATATATACCTAAGGTCTCGGTGGTTATCAATATTCTTAGGCTCGCAATTTCCATGCTCCAAGCCTAACTTATCAGTCCCCCCGTAAACGGGTACAAAAACTTCTCATAATACCATAATCGTGTCGTCTTGATCACAACAACCATTACTTACTCTATACGGACCTCATCCGTACAATTCTCTTAAGCCTACCACGTAGCTTAATTTATTAACATGGTATTCCATTAAGTTCTTAACATGACTTCTTAAGGGTTCACTGCCCTATCAGACAACTCATCCTTTCCCAATTATCTCAAAATAAAAAATAAGACCTTGGCGAGAATTCATTAACTGTTCCATACCTTCCCGGTATCTAGTTAGTCTTTACCAACTCCTGGTAATCTAAAATCATTCTAGGCAACACGTCGACCACCATACATAACTCCGTATAGATGTATGTCACAATACCAACTATACTATAATCATTACCAACACGGATACGCAATCCACATAGTCTTTCTGGGTCATCGCGCTTTCGTAGCTGCAATCAACATAACTCGTTAGGGAGAGACGACCCTAACAACACAGCTCTATCGCACGATCTCAGAGTGAGAAGAATGGAAACCAATCCTAAATGTCCTGCAGCCTCCTGATTATAGATGTGGTGCACAACATACCGATAATCAAGACTCTACTAGACACGGTCTGTAGACACTTTCCGAGGACTAACTGCTCTGATACCACTTTTTGTCACGACCCGACTCCGGGCCGCGACTGGTGCCCTAACTGGGCACCCTCCTATTCATATAACATACTAAACTGCGGAAGATAAATAACACTTTTTTTTTAAAACTAAGGCCAAGCCGATAAGGCTGCCATAACATAAAGATTACCCGAAAGGGTCTACACAGTTTAACAATGTAAAAACAACTCTAGCCAGTCCATCCCACAGATGAATACAGACCTCTAAGATTTGGACAAATACTATGACGGGACAAGGCCCCGCCGTACACCAGACTATACATAACCATGACGACAAGCTCCGGAACATTGGAGCCATCTCAAGATGCTGAACCAGGATCCTAAGCTCGCGGATCCACAACTGTGTACCTAAACCTGCGGAAATGAACGCAGCCCCCCGAAGAAGTCGATAATAGTGCGAATATGGAACGGAAAATAAGGTACAGTAACAAATCATAACTGTACAAAAGAATGACAGGGGCAAGTATAAAGAAAGGGTAAATACCAGATCCTACCGTGTCATTTCCATCTCGAGAACTTAATCGTACCTTATTATCTTTTCCCATTTTTCTATAAGAGTATAGTCAAATTCTTACGTACATACTTAAGAAAACTCATCAAGTTCATAAACATATAACTTACGTATCTTGCATAACCTAATCCGCCCCTTTATGGAGGAACGCCTATACTGTCGGCCCAATCTGGGACGCGATAGAGTCACATAAGTCTGCCCATAAAGGTATAATGTCCGGCCCAATCTAGGACGCGATAAAATCACATAAGTCTGCCCATAAACGTATAATGCATAAAAATAGGAGGCTCATGATCAAAGCAGGGTCCCTCGCCCGTAGTATCGATAAGCAATCCTACTCCTGGGACTATTTCACCCGCATAGGTACTGTGGACCCGCATGAGGTATTCCTCGCATAGGCTGTACCCGCCCGCATGGGACTATTTCACCCGCATAAGCCCATAAGGACTCACATGAGGTATTCCTCGCATCATGGGTAGCAAATCCACGGAACAGGTGGTATAACGTCTTGGGGGTTTACCCCTCATTTATACTCTTACCACAGGCGGTGGTATAACGTCTTGGGGGTTTACCCCTCATTTATACTCTTACCCTAGCTCAACCGGCCATCATACATAACATAAGCCCTACCGGCTTATCATACATAACATAATCACTACCGGCTTATCATACATAACATAAGCACTACCGACTTATCATACATAACATAAGCACCACCGGCTTACCATACATAACATAAGCAAGTTAAGAAATCCCCTAACTTCTTATTAGCTTGTTCATATACACTCTCATTTTTGTTTACTTAAGACACTAACATGTCATTATAAAATCCGGGAATTTAGCCCAACGTACTACGTGCCTCTACTCCTTTAAAATGATTCTCTTTTAAATAAAACTTCCAAGATACTAATAACCGTAGTATCAAGTCATATCTACTTTTCAAGACATGTCACAATACCTTTTAGAAATACATTTATAGGCTTCTAAATCAAGTGACTTCTTTCTTTAAAACCTTAAGCAATTGGTACCTTTAAAACAATTTGCCATTCTTTATTTCAAATCATTTCTTTGCTTACATTACTGAAGAAAACCATTCTTTTAATCTTCCATAAAGTTATTATAACCAACATACCATAAAGTCGTTATAACTCTTTATGTCTTAGACAAATTCATTCCTTTTATAATCAGGAAACTTATACTTTCAATTCAAATCACATAGCTTTCAAAATACTTCAAGTCTCTTAACTTTTACGAAAACAAGTTTCTTAACTTTAGAATTGCAAGAAATCAATACTTTCCAAATCAAGTATTCTATACTTTTAAATCAATTCATTTCTCCCTTTAAGAATCAAGTCCCATAACTTGAAAAATAAAGTCCCTTAACCTTTTAAAAATTTGAGGTCCATAGTCTTAAAACTTCATACGTAAATTCTTATAAATTAAGTAACATATACTTTGGTGCGTTGTGAATAAGTTATACTTATTTATAACGATCTTAATCAAGTAGCCATGATCTAGAAAATGTAATACAATTTTGTCTTATCTTAGCTTCTATGCAGATGGAGAATTCTACTCATTTTAACTTAATTGATTGTAGATACATTTTCCTTTATTAACGCTGCAGTGGCTTGTTCGATACTTATTCTCATTTGTGCCGTAACTTAGCCAAGTCAACTTGGCTCCAAATACCTCCTAACGACTCTTACTAACATCCCCCATAAGACTTGGTAAGAACTTAAGATAACTTAGACATAACCTTTACGTAGAGTAAATCAACATACATACCTCTTAACTTCTAAGAGTAGAAGGAATCATGAAATAATACCACATGTATATTCCATACATAGAATCATGTCAAAAGAAGGAAGAGGTTCACATACCTCGCGACGATTATCGACAAATAGCAAAATGCTCCAAAGTACTTCAACCTTGATAGCTATTCCATCCTTCAAGTAGAATACGCTATACTTAGTACTTCCACATATAATGGCCATAATACGTCCATTAAACCTCTAGCTTCAAACGTAGAATATTCTAAGTGCAAAGTCACTAAATTCTACGGAAAATCGGACAGCACTTCCTTTGTTTCTACATACTTTGCCACCTTTTTCAAGACCGAATTCAATAACCAAACACGCCACATTTAAGGCTCAGTACAACAACCAATCAAAGGGTATTACACGCCTTACAATACGTGTAAAATTCCGCCCCACAATTAATACCAACTAAGTCCTTAATCAAGGTCATTCTCGGCTAACTTATTCAATAACACAAAGTTCTTTCCAATTCTTTTTCAATCCAACTTCTTAGGTCTAACATGTTATATAGTCATAAACAACTTAACAATTATAATTCCTTCTTTATATAACATGTGACGATTAAACTAATAATCCAATTGAATTGAAATCTCAAGGCTAAACATACTAGTTTTCGGATTAGGGTTCCAATATCCATAACACTTATCAACTTCATAATATATATCTCATTACTTGCTAATATCCATAGCTACAACCATAAGTAATATTAATTACTAAAACGTCAAGAATTTTACCTTTACAAGCCCTTATAATTTCCAAGATTCAATGTCGCTCCTTAGCAATTCTTAGCTCCTTTACTTTACGCTCCAATCCGCTATTTGAAGCCTTTATAAGCTCACAACCAACTTCTCTTCCATTTCCAATCAAAACCTATGAAAATGCCTTAGGTTTTCGCCTTGTGACTAACGTGAAAACGCCGTTTTTCTGAAATCTTTCTATTGAGATATCCTTACAATACTCTTAGGGACCTTGGGTTAAAGTCTTGTGAATTATGGATCAAAACAACAAAAATTTTGTGTGAGAGGGAAGGCAAACCCGAGAGCATGCCTAAAGAGAACAAGGGTTCCTCAATTTTTCTAAGTGTAAAATAGCCTTGTCTTGCTACATGGATGAATATATAACACATTGGAGGGTCTAGATTACAACACATGGTAAGTTTGGATGAAAGGGATCAAGCCAAGTGGCTCTTGACTTAGTCAACTATCTCAAGCTTAAGCCTAGCAAGACATGCTCATCTTTACAATGGTCAAATGACCATTTTGCCCTTGCATTAATTCGACCAAGCTATGTGGGGGGGGGGGTGCCACATGTCGCCCTCCCATTCGTCCATAAAATTCCGTAACCCTCGTGGGTCCCACAAAACGTAAAATTCCTCGGGTGGGCCCCACGTGACCAAATCCGTAAAATTAAATTTCCATAATGATAATACATTCCATAATCCTCAATTAATGCATTTTGAGAATCCAATTCTCCTCAACAAACATTTTTCCTTTCCGACGTTCGGAAGATTTTCCGTCGGAAAAACAATTCTTCCTTTCGTACCCTTTTCAAGTCTTGTGTTCCTTACTTACATTCTCTTAAACATGTCCTTGCATTACGGGGTGTAACAGAGCTTATCTCCCTTCACCATCTTAATCATCAAGTGCCACCTTATAATCATATAGATTTATAAGACCTACAATGATGTCTTACATTTTCCCACAGCGACTCATACTTATCTTATTCTTGCCTTGCGCATTTTTCCTAAAATTATTCGGAATGTCGTGGCCCTGACTGCCACATTAAACCAATTCCAAGTACCTCCAAGGGCACTTAACATAAAATCCTTCAATAATTTTAATAAAACAAGTCACATAGACTCCACAATTTCATGTCAAAGAAGGAAGTAGTAACTTACAGTTTACTAGCACTTCCATTCCATTCCCATCGATAACCGGCTCACCGGGAAACTAGAATCGAACCAACTTCTCTCTATAGTCAACCTTGACATACAAGAAGCCTATTAGTCCATACCCATAATGACCTCAAACTCTGTCATATCAGCTCTGCTAGGTCTGCTAGGGTCCGACGACTGTATCGTCACCGGGAAATTATTATATACCCGCTCAGCTACCACCCATCACTCACAGGTGTAGTCACCTCGAAAGGTTTTCATGGATCCAGGCTCTATTCCTTTACACTTGGTTGCTCTCTTTCTCACTGGTCGTACTTTTTTCGTACTTCCAAACTTATACTAGCATACGTACATAACTTCCATACTAATTTTGGCCTCCAATCTTCAGAGCTACCTACATTGAACAATTTAAGGCCATTTTCGGCTCTCACGACCTGGTTCCGGTGGAATGCGTCCACGAACCCGTAAAACAACTTAACTAGAATTGGGTCTGGCATCCTTGTGACCCTGTCACGTAGTGGAACTACCAATTGACCCCACTCCAATTCAGACTATGGGGCGACCTGCAATAGGTCCTCAACCCGACCCACCATCGTACTTAACTCTTACCCTTAGTATGAATTAATCTTATTGCCAAGAAGGCCTTACATACCTAAGGTCTCGGCGGTTATCAATATTCTTAGGCACGCACTTTCCATGATCCAAGCCTACCTTATCAGTCCCCCCGTAACCGGGTAAAATAACTTTTCATAACCCATAATCGTGTTGTCTTAATCATAACGACCATACTTACTACATACGGATCTCATCCGTACAATTATCTTAAGTATACTACATAGCTTAATCTATTAACATAGTCTTCCCTTAAGTCCCTTAATCATAACTTCTTAAGGGTTCATTTCCTTCTCAGACAGCTCATCATCTCCTAATTTCTCAAATTAGTACGTAAAACCTTGATAAGATTTCATTAAACTATTTTTATACCCTTCCGGTATCTATTTAGTCCTTACCAATTCTTGGTAATCTAAAATCATTCTAGGCAACACGCGTCTGACCCTCATACATAAATCCGTATAGTTGTATGTCATAATACCAAATATACAATAATTATTACCAACCTGGATACGCAATCCACATAATCCTTCCTGGGTCACTGCTGCCTTTCTCATAGCTGCAATCAACATAACTTGTTAGGGAGAGACGACCCTAACAACACAGCTCTATCGTACGATCTTAGAGTGAGAAGAATGGAAATCAATCCTAAATGTCCTGCAGCCTCCTGATTATAGATGTGGTGCACAAAACACCGATAATCAAGACTCTACTAGACACGGTCTGTAGACACTTTCCGAGGACTAACTGCTCTGATATCACTTTTGTCACGACCCGACCCCGGGCCCGCGACTGGTGCCCTACCTGGGCATCCTTACATGTAACCATCAGAGAAAACCAGCGGAACATACATAAAACACACAACTTAAATCAGTAAGAATTAAACAACTAGCTAGCCGATAAGGCTGCCTTCCTAGATATATATACATAACTAGTCAAAAGCAGTTACATCCTTTTTCCTTACAAACCGACCCACATACATGACTACAGACCTCTAAGAATTTTGACATAGCAACTGTGACGGGACAGGGCTCCGCCATACCCCTCAATGTACAACAACCGACAATACCAGGGATTTGAACCAATGACAAGCCTCCGGAGTAATGGAGCTTCTCAACAGCCGAACAGTGATCCTAAGAGTGAGGATCAACAACCTGTATAATTCTACTTGCGGCATGAACATAGCCCCCCGAAGGAGGTCAGTACAATATGTACCAAGTATGTGAACACGCGTCTGACCCTCATACATAAATCTGTATAGTTGTATGTCATAATACCAACTATACAATAATTATTACCAACATGGATACGTAATCCACATAATCCTTCCTGGGTCACTGCTGCCTTTCTCATAGCTGCAATCAACATAACTTATTAGGGAGAGACGACCCTAACAACACAGCTCTATCGCACGATCTTAGAGTGAGAAGAGTGGAAACCAATCCTAAATGTCCTGCAGCCTCCTGATTATAGATGTGGTGCACAAAACACCCATAATCAAGACTCTACTAGACACGGTATGTAGACACTTTCTGAGGACTAACTGCTCTGATACCACTTTTGTCACGACCCGACCCCGGGCCCGCGACTGGTGCCCTACCTGGGCACCCTTACACTTTTTTCACGACCCGACCTCGGGCCCGCGACTGGTGCCTTACCCCGGGCACCCTAGTGATACTACATCAGAGAAAAATCAGCGGAAATAAAAACTCAAAGATAAGAACAATATGAAATAAGAAACAGGCTAACCAAAACGGTCACTTTTCTGTATATATATCAAAATCTGAACAGTTACATCCTTTCCAAACCACCTTGTGATCTTACAAACCTCTAGAGTTTTTATAACAATTATAACGGGACGGGGCCGCCATACCCAGAATGTACAAGTACCTACAATGACAGGGACTATACAAAAGATAAGCCTCGAGAAAGCGGAGCTTCCCACATGAGCAGTGATCCTATGGCGAGGATCAACAACCGGTGTACCTCTACTGCGGCATGAACGCAGCCCGAAGGAGGTCGATCTAACAGTACCAAGTATGTGGCGAAAATCGTAAATGAAATCATAACAGTCTAAAAAAACAGGAGACATGTATGATAACCAAACTACAGTACACAATATATATTAGCAGTCATGTCAAGTCAGGGACTCACGCCCGTAAAGTCATCACTCAAATATAACCCGGGAATTTAACCCGCACAATGGCCGCATGCCCCGGCATCTTACCTCGGTATAAGTATGGCCATGGAACCATCCATCGTGTCAGTATGTCCAAAGGAAATAACAAGATAACACTCATAGTGGAAGCATACTCGTGGGCCACCCAACGTGTCAGTATGTCTAAAGAAAATAACAAGATAACACTCCTAGTGGAAGCATACCCGTGGGCCACTCAACGTGTCAGTATGTCCAAAGAAAACAACAAGATAACACTCCTAGTGGAAGCATACTCGTGGGCCACCCAACGTGTCAGTATGTCCAAAGGAAATAACAAGATAACACTCATAATGGAAGCATAATCGTGGGCCACCCAACGTGTCAGTATGTCCAAAGAAAATAACAAGATAACACTCCTAGTGGAAGCATACTCGTGGGCCACCCAACGTGTCAGTATGTCCAAAGAAATTAACAAGATAACCGGCCCTCCATCGAGAGACGCGGTAGCACAGAAATACAACACTTGCACAACAAAGGCTATCACAACAAGCATAGGCAAGTTCAACATACTCTTAGACTCTCATTTTATGACAACAAATCCGGGTTTTAACCCCAAGGTACTACATACTTTAATTCTTTCAAAAAGATCCATTTCTTTTACGAAGGTCACACGATACCCGTAGTATCAAAATAGAGTAACTATCATTTTAAGTAAACCAAAACAATTTCCATACCTTCTCTTTAAACCAATTTAAGACAAAACCATGCCTT
Organism: Przewalskia tangutica; assembly: GCA_029844215.1. Lineage (NCBI taxonomy): Eukaryota > Viridiplantae > Streptophyta > Magnoliopsida > Solanales > Solanaceae > Przewalskia > Przewalskia tangutica. Next base: position 78,478,651 of record CM056727.1, read on the forward strand.
TCTTTTAAACCAAAACACTTCAATTCCTCAAGTCTCTTTTCTTTTATAGAAAACAAGTTCATTACTTTGGAATTTAAGAAAATCAATACTTGTTTATAATGATTCTTATTAAAGCAGTCATGATCTATAAAATGTAATACAATTTTGTCTTATCTTAGCTTCTATGTCGATGGAGGATTCTACTTGTTTTAATATAATTATTTGTCATTACATTTTCCTTTATTAACGCTGCAATGGCTTGTTCGATACTTATTCTCATTTCCAAAATCAATATAACTTATTCTTTTTTTTAAAGACCAAGTACTCATTACTCACGAATGAGGTTTCACCACTTTTTTAACACAATTCAAGTTCTTAACAGTTCATACCAAGTCAAATATAAGTCAAGTCTCTTATCTTTTAAAATCAACAAACCATTCTTTTACCTACATAAAGTCGTTATAACTAACTTCCCATAAAGCCATTATAACACTTTATTTTTTAAACCAACCAAATTCGTTTAGCACACGTACATCTACCGTACTACATAGTTCACAACAATCATGCTAGAAAGGATAGAAAGAGGTTCACATACCTCGCGACGATTATCGATAAATAGCAAAACGCTCCAAAGTACTATACCCTTGATAGCCTTTTCCACCCTTCAAGTAGAATACGCTACTCGTAGTACTTCAACTATAACGGCCATAAAACGTCTATTAACTTCTAGATCTCTTCGTAGAACATTTCTAAGTACAAGGTTCCTTATTCTACGGAAAATTGGGCAGCACCTCCCCCCCTCGCATCCATAATAGATCCGCCTTTATCAAGGCCCGCTATCAAGCCAACAACTCAAAGGAGATTACACGCCTACTGGACGTGTACAAAACTGCCCCACAGTAATACTACATAAGTCTACTGTAAATACAGTCCAATGTAAATACAGTTCAATTCTTTTTAATCATCCTTCCATATATCTTACTCAATTATAAACTACTACAATATGTAATTTCCAATTACAATAGAAGGACATAGATCATTACCTCGATAAGCCCAAAATTATCCAAGATTTATAAGTCGATCCTGAGCAACGTTTAGCTCCTATTCCTTACACTCCAATCCGCTCCAAGTAACCCTTAGAAGTTTCTAAACAACTTCTCTTAACACTTCATCCAAGCTATGAAGATTTTCCTAGGGTTTCATTTTGCGACTATTGGAATAAAGTAGTATTTCCGGGCTCTTATGTTGGGATTACTTTAGAATACTACTAGGGACACTAGGCTAAGGTATTTGGGATTTATACAACAACAATTGAAGTATTTCTCTACACAAAGTGGGGGGTGGGTGGACGAGAACACTACAAAGGGAGGGAGTATTTTTGCCTTGAAAAAACTCAAGTGTGGATGATGAAGTCTTGCAACTTAAGGGGGGTATTTATAGAGAAATCAAAGGCCAAGATCAAGGCAAGTGTTTGGTGAGATTGGGGGACAAGTGTGTGTGGGTCCCACCCACCACATGTCCACACAAAATTTAAGACAAGTGGCTTGCCACTTGTAGGGCCATTTCGGCCAAGGAAACATGGCACCACATTTCGGCCATGTGCCACCTAGGGGGGTGACACATGTCTCCCTCCTACTCGTCCAAAATATTTTATCTTCCGAAAATATCCAATATATCTAAAATCTCGAAAACAAAGTGGGCCCCACAAAACCGTAAATTTTCCCCGTGGGCCCACGTGACAAAATCCGGAAATAAAATTCCATAATTTTATTATAATCCAAGAAGTCCAAATACCAAATCTGGGAATCCAATTCCCATTAACGAACCTTTTTCCTTCACAAAATCCGGAAACTTTTCCGTCGAAAAATCACATCTTTCTTCCTTTCCAATATTAATGTTGTATTCTTGTACATACGTCCTCACATTCATACCCTAGAGCTACTGGGTGTAACAGCTTAATCTATTAACATCGTCTTCCCTTAAGTCCCTTAATCATAACTTCTTAAGGGTTCATTTCCTTCTCAGACAACTCATCATCTCCTAATTTCTCAAATTAGTACGTAAAACCTTGATGAGATTTCATTAAACTGTTTTTATACCCTTCCGGTATCTATTTAGTCCTTACCAATTCTTGGTAATCTAAAATCATTCTAGGCAACACGCGTCTGACCCTCATACATAAATCTGTATAGTTGTATGTCATAATACCAACTATACAATAATTATTACCAACCTGGATACGCAATCCACATAATCTTTCCTGGGTCACTGCTGCCTTTCTCATAGCTGCAATCAACATAACTTGTGAGGGAGAGACGACCCTAACAACACAACTCTATCACATGATCTTAGAGTCAGAAGAATGGAAACCAATCCTAAATGTACTGCAGCCTCCTGATTATAGATGTGGTGCACAAAACACTGATAATCAAGACTCTACTAGACACGGTCTGTAGACACTTTCTGAGGACTAACTGCTCTGATACCACTTTTGTCAGGACCCGACACCGGGCCCGCGACTGGTGCCCTACCTGGGCACCCTTACATGTAACCATCAGAGAAAACCAGCGGAACATACATAAAACACACAACTTAAATCAGTAAGAATTAAACAATCAAGCGGATAAAGTCGCTTTCCTGGATATATATACATAACTAGTCAAAAGCAGTTACATCATTTTTCCTTACAAACCGACCCACATACATAACTACAGACCTCTAAGAATTTTGACATAGCAATTGTGACGGGACAGGGCTCCGCCATACCCCTCAATGTACAACAACCGACAATACCAGTGATTTGAACCAATGACAAGCCTCCGGAGTAATGGAGCTTCTCAACAGCCGAACAGTGATCCTAAGAGTGAGGATCAGCAACCTGTATAATTCTAACTGCGGCATGAACGCAGCCCCCCGAAGGAGGTCAGTACAATATGTACCAAGTATGTGAAACTGAAAGTACTGTAATGAAATCATAATAGTCTAAAATAAAGTTGAGAACATGTATGATAACCACATTAACAGTACACTATGCCTTACTAACAATGAGAGTAAACAAGAATAAACTTTTCCGGTTTTAAAACAGGAAGCTCATGATTAACCTAGGGCCATCCGCCCGTAGTATCATTCCGCAATCCTACTCCTGGGACTATTTCACCCGCATAGGCCATATGTGTCACGACCCGACCCCGGGCCCGCGACTGGTGCCCTACCTGGGCACCCTTACAGGTATACATCAGAGATAATCAGCGGAACATACATGAAACTTATAAAATAACTCAATAGAAATAAAAAAAAATACAACAAGTTAGCCGATAGGGCTACCTTCCTGGACATATATATACAACCGAAGCAGTTGCCTCCTTTCCTTTACAAACTGACCCACAATATGTGACTACATACCTCTAAGAGTTTTAACATAACAACTGATGGACAGGCCCCGCCATACCCCTGAATATACATGAATCTACAACCTCAGGGGAAACCGTACCAAAAGATAAGCCTCCGGAGTAAATGGAGCTTTTTCCCAAAACTGAATCGAGATCCTAAGAGCAAGGATCACCAACCTGTGTACCTAATACCTGCGGGCATGAACGCAGCCCCCCGAAGGGGGTCAGTACAACAGGTACCTAATATGGAAAAGAAGTAAGGTACAACAATAAAACATATCTGTATAAAAGCATGACAGAGGTAAGTGTAAAAAGGGTAAATACCTGAACCTACCATGTCATTACCATCTCGTGAACTTAATCGTACCTTATTATCTTTTCACATTTTTCAATAAAAGTTATAGTCACTTTCTTACGTACATACTTAGGAAAATCATCAAGTTCATTACCATATAACTTACTTACCTTACCTAACATAAGTCCGGCCCTTTATGGAGGGACGCCTATACTGCCCGGCCCAATATGGGACGCGATAAAGTCACATAAGTCTGCCCATAAAGGTATACTTCCCGGCCCATTCATGGGACGCGATAATGTCATATAGTCTGCCCATAAGCCCATTCCTGGGATGCGGTAATGTCATATAGTCTGCCCATAAAGTGTTATACCCCGTATTTCCAGAGTATGTACGCAGGGACGTACGTAGGAAATTTCGAACTTGAGAATAGGCTTGGCCGAATTATTTTTGTACACAACACCCGATTAGTCGTTTTAGTGAAACGTTTTCTGACTTTCGTAGGGGAATTTCCGCTATGTCATTTTTAATTTTTATGGATTTTTCCGAGAGGCGAAACATTTTGGACCAACGGGAGGTGACACTTGTCATCCTCATTGACTGAAAGAGGAGGCTTGGCCTTGGCCGATTGGTTCATGGTTTTGTGCCTTGTTTTGACCTTGTTTTGTGGCTTGTTTTGTGCCATGTTTTGTGGAGTAGGGGTTAGGGTGCACTTGGCTTGATCTTGGCCTTACACTTGCCTTGCACTTGGCTAGATCTTGGCCATTGGTTGGCCTTTGGTTTTGCTATAAATACCCCCCTTATGTTGATGAACTCTTCATCCACAAATGAAACCTTCCAAGCCTAAAGTCCCTCCCTCCTCTTGTGTTGTGTTCTTCCAACACCCTCCCCTTTGAGTGGCCTTGTGGCGAGAGCCTCCCTCCCTCTGTGGTGCCTTGCCGTGGGTACCCCCCCCCCTAGCCTAGTTGTTTTCGTATAATACCCCTTGTTGTGGTATAGAAATACTCTCCTAGTATTGTTATAATGTCCAAATACCTTGGCCCAAATACCTTGTAGTATTCCCAAGGTTACACTTATACAAAAGCCCAGAAAATACGATTATACTTCCTTTAGCCACAAAAACCGAAACCCTAAGGAAAACCTCCATAGTTAGTTGGAGTACTATGTAGAAGTTGGTTAGAACTTCTAAGGGTTGTTTGGAGCGGGTTGGAGCACCCGGAGTAGGAGCGAAACTTTGCTAAGGATCGACATTAAACTCGGATAATTATGGGCTTATCGAGGTAATTATCTTGTCCCTCTATTGTAATTGGAAATTACATAATGTTAGAATATATAGTTGAAGTATACTATATATAGTACTGAACTTAATGTTGTGGCAATGTCCTTGGACTTAAGCCCAAGAATCGAATCGAATCAGTAATTACATAGGATCAGACATGAGACTTGTGTAGTTTGACTGCAGGGGCGGCCGCCCAATTTCCGTAGGATCTTGCATCTAGATTTATTCTACCGAGTAGTCTAGACTTTGATAGACTTGTATAACCCGTATAGGTTGAATGTTCTCGAGTAGCATGCTACTTAAGAAGGTGGACCAGGCTAGCCGGGTTATAGCCGTGGAGCGATTTGCTAATAGTCGATAATCGTCGCGAGGTATGTGAACCTCTTCCTATCTCTTCTAGCATGATGTGTGTATAACTATGTAGTACGGTGACGACGCGTGTGTTAATTGAACGTGGTTATGCGGCAATGTCTTTTGACTTAAGCCCGAATAATAATAATCTTGAAGTAGTTCAAGAGAATTAAGAACTGTTTTTAAAAGAAGAGTAATACTTGGTTTTAAAAGCTTAAGAGTTATACTAGCTTTATGGGAAGTTAGATATAACGGCTTAAGAGAGATAAAACAAATGATTTATTTATTTTAGAAGTTAAGAGACTTGATCTTGTAAGATAAGAGACTTAACTTAAATGAATTATATGAATTTTGTGTGAAACCTCATTCGTGAGTAATGAGTACTTGATTTTTAAAAGGGATAATGTTTTACTGATTTCAGAAATCAGAAATGTGTATCGACAAACCACGGCAGCGTTAATAAAGGAAAATGTATTGAATAATTAAGTATTATTAAAACCAAGAGAAACTTCCATCCGCATGAAAGTGAGATGAGACAAAATGATATTTCTAGATCATGGTCATTGTAATAAGATTGTTATAAACAAGAATATCCTACTCACATATAAGGCTTATGTTTCTCAGATTGTTTAAAAGAGAATTATATTCTTAAATGAATAAGACTATGAACTACAAAACCTTTCTAAAATAAGAAACATGAACATTTAAAATTAGGCAAACTTGGACGTTTGGAAAATAATGTTGTTACTTGATTTTACAAAGGTAAGAGTTTTGGTTTTCTTAAAAGGACAGTCACTCTATTTTATACTACGGGTATTGTGTGACTTATGTGAAAGAAACAAATCTTTTAAAGATTTAATGTGTGAAGTACTTTGGGGTTAGATACCCGAACTTGTTAGTAGAAAGTACCTTGTGAATAACTTGATTGTATTGGTTTGTGATAGCCTTGTAATACTTTCTTGTTGATTTGATAAGTAAACATGTTAGGATGCTACGTGTGTTAGTATCTTGTGATGTTAGTGTAAAGGGGTTTTCCCCTCGACTGCGCTTAAAGTTGTTTGACTATCAGCCGTTATGTTGGTATTGTACCACTCACCTTGACTTGTGTCCGAGGTTGGCGCCTCCACGCGGGTAGACTCAGCGATGCAGGACCATGATTCGAGAATACCTCATGCGGGTCGGGGATCCATGCGGAACTACGGAGTTCCGTGTTAGTGTCGCGCCTTTATGGTCACGCGGTCTATGTGGCCATGCGGATCGCGAGTCGGTGATTTACGCCGGAGTAGCTACCTCGATGCGGGTTATACCTCATGCGGGCCTATGAGGCTGGCCTATGCGGAGTGCGGAGAGTTCGTGGCTAGACGCGCACATTTGATCTGCAGGCGAGTGACCGCCTTTTTATCATGTGACGTCTAGACAGATATCATGACACAATTTATGACCTTGTTGGTACCGCTGGTGTTAGTAGTCGGCTATGCCTTCGTGATTTACCCCGCATCGCTTTTATTAGGACACAGTGGGACTCGTGTTCATGTGTATTCCTTGGTGCTTGTATATCATAAACTGCCGGCAGTGAGGAAGGTATTCCACGGGCACGATTGATGTTGTGGGCGTGAGACCCATTGGTAAATTTGAGTGATGACTTGAGGGCGTGAGTCCCTGACTTGACATGACTGCTTATTTATGGTGAACTGTAGTTTGGTTATCATACATGTCTCCTGCTTTGTATAGACTACTATGATTTCATTTACGATTTATTTTCGTTTCACATACTTGGTACTGTTATCGACTCCTTCGGGCTGCGTTCATGCCGCAGTAAAGGTACACCGCCATTGATCCTCGCTCTTAGGGTCACAGTTCAGCGTTTGGGAAAGCTCCGTTTCTCCGGAGGCTTATCAGTGGTATAGTCCCCTGTTGTTGTAGGTGTTTACATTCAGGGGTATGGCGGGGCCCTGTCCCGCCATTGTTGTTGTATCATTTCTTAGAGGTCTGTAGTACTGTTGTGGGCAGGGTTTGTAAAAAGGATTAAACTGTTCATGTTGAAAAAGTTGTTGTTTATATATATGAAGAAAGCAAAGTTTTTATCAGATTATTGTTAAATATTTCATAATATGTATTGTATCGTTTTATGTTCATTGATTACTGATGTTGTATCACTAGGGTGCCCGGTAGGCACGATCCACGCCGGAATCGGTCGTGACAAAAGTGGTATCGAAGCGATTAATCCTCGGAAAGCGGTCTACAGTATCGATCCAAGAAGTCTTGATTATCGGTGTCGCGCACCACACCAATAATCGTGAGGCTATAGGATATTTAGGATTAGTTTCTATTCTTCTCACTCGAGATCGTGCCTTAGAGCCGTGTTGTAAGTTAGACTCCGACGTATTTCTTTCCCTTATCGTTATGCCTCCGCGTAGGCAAACCCGCCCAGAGGCAAGCGTGGCGAGCCGCGAGTAGAGTTCAGAGGGTTACGTGAGCACAGCCCAATCATTACCTAGGTAATGCTTCATTCGGGATTTCTGCGACGTCACTAGCCCGAAAGTTTAGCACGGTGGCGGCTCCTCTGCGCCATGATATTTGAACCTTCGCCCACGACCAGAACAGAATATGGATTGCAAAGAGGCGACCTATTACTAGCTATGGATTTGGCTACGGAGAGTATACCGATGTATCGCGAGTCTTGATGAATATCAACGAGAAGGTTGTGCAAGAGTTAGTTCTTCTGTTTGGCTTGATCATGGACTGTGTACGGGCTTATGCACATCAGGCCGAGAAACATAGAGATCGACGGGTTAACAAAGCGAGAAGAGGCGAGCGGCGAGGTCCTTTGGTAACTTTCGAGGCGAGTCGCCTCACCAAAGATTAGATTATGCACCTCCGCTGGCAGAGTGGTCTTCCACGAGTTCGGGACGTTCGGTATGCAGGAGTTGGTGAACTCCGTGACTTCCGTTCCGCAGTGACGACGCCGCCCCGGGAATGTCGTTTTTTAGTTGGTACTTGTTGTACCTATGACCGTCAGGGTCTGGTGTCGAAAAGTGTCCTTGTAGGAGGACTTAGCCTTCGTGATCGGTGGGTAGTGTGTCATCTCCTCACCATGCGCCTACTACAGGTGTTTGATTAGAACGACTAAGGAGTGAAGCGATGAGATATAGATATATCTTTAACCCTCTAGAGATCAGTATGTGTGATAAGATGGGTATATCATAAGTGCTATGTTTTGATAGCAGTATGTTAATATTGTGATTAGAAATCTTGGTTAGTTAACCAAGTAAGATTTGGGGGATAGAGAAGGTGTGAGCCTTAGAGTTTTATACGTAGAGACCTTATAGGTAAGGCCATCTCGAGAAAAGGTGTAGAGTTATGTTGATCTCATCTGAGTGCATAGTGCACGTGAGCTATGTTTGGGATATGTCCCTAAGTAGTGTTAAAGGAAAGGGGGTAGTTGAGCTAAGAAGACCGCTAGGTTTTCGAAGCGTGATTGGTGAGAGTGTTCCGGATCGGGGAGCTAGTATTGTGCGCGTTGCCGGTCGGGTTGAGGCCACGATCATGGTCAACCCGCGGCATGTATGGCGCGGTCAGTTTTGGTGGTCCCGCCTTGTGTTAGGGTTGTGAGGGTGTTAGGCCCAAGTTTAGTTAACCAAACAGACGAGTTCGTGGACGTTCGACCAGTGGTCGGGCCGATGGGGCAGCCCATCGCGTGTTCTTGATCGACCGTTTACTCGGTGTGTTGAGTTATCTGAAAGTTTTTAAGGCTGCAAGGTGTGCCTACCTTCACCTTATGACAGACAGAGGAGCCAATTTTACCGCTATTTTTGTTCCTGGAAGTTTTACAAAGCAAGTGTTAAGAACTCGTGAGTCTCGACCGCATTCGCCGCCGGGCGGTGTTTGGATTTCGAGGATAGTTGTGGGGATTGTTGTCTCTGTGGAGGTAGTGTTTAAGCTACCATTTCAGTGTTCGGATGTCACCTTTTGAAGCCTTGTAGGGGCGGAAGTGTAAAGTTGCCGGTCGATTGGTTCGATGTTGGCAAGGTTCAGACAGTTGGTTCAGGCTTGTTCCAGCAGACTATGGATAGTGAGAAGCTTGTCTAAAAGAAGTTCTGGCAGCTCAGAGGAATCGTATGGATAATCGCAACGACGCCAGAGTTCAGTTGGTCGGTCTTCTTGAAAGTACCACCCGGTTAGTGTGACGAGTTTTGGAAAACAGAGGAAACTTAGCCCGAGTTACTTTGGGCTTTTTGAGTTCATGTGAAGGATAGGCCAGGTTGCCTATATGTTAGCATTTGCCGTCCGACTTAGGAGGCAGTACGTCCGGTCTTTCGTATTGTTATATTCGGGAAAGTATCGGAGAGCCATCCAGAGTGTTCCCAATTAATGATGACCACGTTAGAGATAGTAACCCCGAGTTTTGGAAACTGAAGCGGTATCTACGACGAGTAAAGAGAGAAGCGAGCATGTATGGCGAGCATGTATGGCGATCATTTCTTTTGTAAAGAGAAGGTGCGAAGGAAGTATATTTTAGACCCCGGTGAGAAGTGGTTTGTGGTGATGATTAGAGGTGTTTCCTCGTGGACTTGGATGTAAGCATTTTTGCGCAAGTTGTTTCGTGGCCAAAGCGCGTGATTGATTCTCGTAAGTATAGTAGTGAAGACTATCCGCGCACGCTTGTTTTGAGACTTAGAAGGAACATTCGACGAATGTTTCTGGCGAGGAGAATGTTATACCGTATTTCCAGAGTATGTACGCAGGGACGTACGTAGGAAATTTCGAACTTGAGAATAGGCTTGGCCGAATTATTTTTGTACACAACACCCGATTAGAGTCATTTTTGTAAACGTTTTCACGACTTTCGTAGGGAATTTCGGCTATGTCATTTTTAATTTTTGGATTTTTCCGAGAGGCGAAACATTTTTGGACCAACGGAGGGTGACACTTGTCACCCTCATTGACTGCAAAGAGGAGGCTTGGCCTTGGCCGATTGGTTCATGGTTTTGTGCCTTGTTTTGGCCTTGTTTTGTGGCTTGTTTTGTGCCATGTTTTGTGGAGTAGGGTTAGGGTGCACTTGGCTTGATCTTGCCTTACACTTGCCTTGCACTTGGCTAGATCTTGCCATTGGTTGGCCATTGGTTTTGCTATAAATACCCCCTTATGTTGATGAACTCTTCATCCACAAATGAAACCTTCCAAGCCTAAAATCCTCCCTCCTCTTGTGTTGTGTTCGCCCAACACCCTCCCCTTTGAGTGGCCTTGTGGCCGAGAGCCTCCTCCCTGTGGTGGTGCCTTGGCTGGGTACCCCGTAGCCTAGTTGTTTTCGTATAATACCCTGGTTGTGGTATAGACATACTCTCCGAGTATTGTTATAATGTCCAAATACCATGGCCCAAAAACCGTGTAGTATTCCCAAGGTGACCCTTTTACAAAAGCCCGTAAAATACGATTATACTTCCTTTAGCCACAAAAACCGAAACCCTAAGGAAAACTCCATAGTTAGTTGAGTACTATGTAGAAGTTGGTTAGAACTTGTATGGGTTGTTTTGAGCGGGTTGGAGCACCGGAGTAGAGCGAAACTTTGCTAAGGATCGACATTAAACTCGGATAATTATGGGCTTATCGAGGTAATTATCTTGTCCCTCTATTGTAATTGGAAATTACATAATGTTAGAATATATAGTTGAAGTATACTATATATAGTACTGAACTTAATGTTGTGGCAATGTCCTTGGACTTAAGCTCAAGAATCGAATCGAATCAGTAATTACATGGTGTATCTGACATGAGACTTGTGTAGTTTGACGCAGGAAGGGCTCGCCAATTTCGTAGGATCTTGCATCTAGATTTATTCTACCGAGTAGTCTAGACTTTGATAGACTTGTATAACTGTATAGGTTGAATGTTCTGCGAGTATCATGTGCTACTTAAGAAGGTGGACCAGGCTAGCCGGGTTATAGCCGTGGAGCGATTTGCTAATAGTCGATAATCGTCGCGAGGTATGTGAACCTCTTCCTATCTCTTCTAGCATGATGTGTGTATAACTATGTAGTACGGTAGACGTACGTGTGTTAATTGAACGTAGTTATGCGGCAATGTCTTTTGACTTAAGCGAATAATAATAATCTTGAAGTAGTTCAAGAGAATTAAGAACTGTTTTTAAAAGAAGAGTAATACTTGGTTTTAAAAGCTTAAGAGTTATACTAGCTTTATGGGAAGTTAGGTATAACGGCTTAAGAGAGATAAAACAAATGATTTATTTATTTTAGAAGTTAAGAGACTTGATCTTGTAAGATAAGAGACTTAACTTAAATGAATTATATGAATTTTGTGTGAAACCTCATTCGTGAGTAATGAGTACTTGATTTTTAAAGGGATAATGTTTCTGATTTGAAATCGAAATGTGTATCGACAAACCATCTGCAGTTAATAAAGGAAAATGTATTGAATAATTAAGTATTATTAAAACCAGAGAAACTTCCATCCGCATGTGTTGAGATGAGACAAAATGATATTTCCTAGATCATGGGTCAGTAATAAGATTGTTATAAACAAGAATATCCTACTCACATATAAGGCTTATGTTTCTGATTGTTTAAAAGAGAATTATATTCTTAAATGAATAAGACTATGAACTACAAAACCTTACTAAAATAAGAAACATGAACATTTAAAATTAGGCAAACTTGACGCTTTGGAAAATAATGTTGTTACTTGATTTTACAAAGGTAAGAGTTTTGGTTTTCTTAAAAGGATAGTCACTCTATTTTATACTACGTATTGTGTGACTTATGTGAAAGAAACAAATCTTTTAAAGATTTAATGTGTGAAGTACTTTGGGGTTAGATACGAACTTGTTAGTAGAAAGTACCTTGTGTGAATAACTTGATTGTATTGGTTTGTGATAGCCTTGTAATACTTTCTTGTTGATTTGATTAGTAAACATGTTAGGATGCTACGTGTGTTAGTATCTTGTGATGTTAGTGTAAAGGGTTTTCCTCGATTGCGCTTAAAGTTGTTTGACTATCACCGTTATGTTGGTATTGTACCACTCACCTTGACTTGTGTCCGAGGTTAAGTCGCCTCCGACGCGGGTAGACTCAGCGATGCGGGACCGTGATTCGAGAATACCTCATGCGGGTCCAGGGGATCCATGCGGAACTACGGAGTTCCGTGTTAGTGTCGCGCCTTTATGGTCATGCGGTCATGTGGCCATGCGGATGCGAGTCGGGGCGACGCCGGAGTAGCTACCCTCGATGCGGGTTATACCTCACGCGGGCCTATGAGGCTGGCCTACGCGAGCTGCGAGAGTTCGAGGCTAGACGCGCACATTTGATATCGCGCGAGTGACCAGCTTTTATCATGTGACGGTCTAGACAGATATCATGACACAGTTTATGACCTTGTTGGTACTGTGGGTGTTAGTAGTCGGCTATGCCTTCGTACTTACCATGTACTGTTTTATTAGGACACAGGTGGGACCTGGTGTTCATGTGTATTCCTTGGTGCTTGTATATCATAAACTGCCGGCAGTGAGGAAGGTATTCCACGGGCACGATTGATGTTGTGGGCGTGAGACCCATTGGTAAATTTGAGTGATGACTTGAGGGCGTGAGTCCCTGACTTGACATCGCTTATTTATGTGAATCGTAGTTTGGTTATCATACATGTCTCTGCTTTGTATAGACTACTATGATTTCATTTATGATTTATTTTCAGCCACATACTTGGTACTGTTAGATCGACCTCCTTCGGGCCGCGTACGCCGCAGTAAAGGTACACCGTCATTGATCCTCGCTCTTAGGGTCACGTCATTGTTTGAGAAAGCTCCGTTTCTCCGGAGGCTTATCAGTTGTATAGTCCCCTGGTGTTGTAGGTGTTTACATTCAGGGGTCTGGCGGGGCCCTGTCCCACAATTGTTGTTGTATCATTTCTTAGAGGTCTGTAGTACCGCCACAAGGTGGTATGTAAAAAGGATTAAACTGTTCATGTTGAAAAAGTTGTTGTTTATATATATGCCGAAAGGCAAGTTTTTCTCAGATTATTGTTTCATATTTCATAATATGTCTTGTATCGTTTTATGTTCCGCTGATTACTCTGATGTTGTATCACTAGGGTGCCCGGGGTAAGGCACCAGTCACGGGCCCGGAATCGGGTCGTGACATAAAGGTATACTGCCCGGCCCATTCCTGGGACGCGGTAATGTCATATAGTCTGCCCATAAATGTATACTGCCCGACCCATTCCTGGGACGCGGTAATGTCATATAGTCTCCCCATAAAGGTATACTGCCCGACCCATTCCTGGGACGCGGTAATGTCATATAGTCTGCACATAAAGGTATACTGCCCGGCCCATTCCTGGGACGCGGTAATGTCATATAGTCTTCCCATAAAGGTATACTGCCCGGTCCATTCCTGGGACGCGGTAATGTCATATAGTCTGTCCATAAAGGTATACTGCCCGGCCCATTCCTAGGACGCGGTAATGTCATATAAAATCCGGGAATTTAACCCAACGTACTACATACCTTTACTCCTTTAAACAGAATGACTCTTTTTCAAATAAAACTTCCAAGATACTAACAACCGTAGTATCAAGTCATATCTACTTTTCAAGACAAGTCACAATACCTTTTAGAAATACATTTACCGGCTTCTAAATCAAGTGACTTCTTTCTTAAAAACCTTAAGCAATTGGTACCTTTAAAACAATTTGCCCTTCTTTATTTCAAGTCATTCTTTGCTTACATTACTGAAGAAAACCATTCTTTTAATCTTCCATAAAGTTGTCATAACCAACTTCCCATAAAGTCGTTATAACTCTTTATGTCTTAGACAAATTCATTCATTTTATAACCAAGAGACTTATACTTTCAAATCGAATTACATAGCTTTCAAAATACTTCAAGTCTCTTAACTTTTAAGAAAACAAGTTTCTTAACTTAGAATATCAAGCTTCTTAACTTTAGAAATCAAGTTTCTTAACTTTAGAAATCAAGTTTCTTAACTTTAGAAATCAAGTCTTTCCAAATCAAGTATTCTATACTTGTAAATCAATTCATTTCTTCCTTTAAGAATCAAGTCCCATAACTTGAAAAATAAAGTCTCTTAACCTTTTAAGAATTTGAGATTTATAGTCTTACAACTTCATACGTAAACACTTTTAAATTAAGCAACATATACTTTGGTGCGTTGTGAATAAGTTATACTTATTTATAACGATCTTATTCAAGTAGCCATGATCTAGAAAATGTAATACAATTTTGTCTTATCTTAGTTTCTATGCAGAGGGAGAGTTCTACTCATTTTAATATAATTAATTGTCATTACATTTTCCTTTATTAGCGCTGCAATGGCTTGTTCGATACCTATTCTCATTTGTGCCGTAAAATTAGCCAAGTCAACTTGGCTCCAAATACCTCCTAACGACTCTTACCAACATCCCCCATAAGACTTGGTAAGAACTTAGGATAACCTAGACATAACCTTTACATAGAGTAAATCACATACATACCTCTTAACTTCTAAGAGTAGAAGGGAACATGAAATATTACCACATGTATATTCCATACATAGAATCATGCCAAAAGAAGGAAGAGGTTCACATACCTCGCGACGATTATCGACAACTAGCAAAATGCTCCAAAGTACTTCAACCTTGATAGACATTCCATCCTTCAAGTAAAATACGCTATACTTAGTACTTCAACCTATAATGGCCATAATACGTCCATTAACTTCTTATAAGTGCAAAGTCACTAAATTCTACGGAAAATCGGACAGCACTTCCTTTGTTTCTACATACTTTGCCACCTTTTTCAAGGTCGAATTCAATAACCAAACACGCCACATTTAAGGCGCAACAATGCAATTAACAATAGGGGATTACACGTCTACAAGACGTGTAAAATTCCGCCCCACAATTGATATCAAACTAATTCAACTACAAGTGTAAATTCGGCAACTTGAGACACGACAACACCAATTCTTATCCAATTTCCTTTTCAATCCAAATTGTTATCATAACATGATATCAAGTCGCAATCGCTTATAACTACTACAATCTTCAAGTAAGTAACATGCGACAATTCTAAATACGACCAAATTGTAATCCAACTTCAAATGGCTTGTCACGACCCGAACCCGGGCCCGTGACTGATGCCTTACCCCGGGCACCCTAGTGATACAACATCAGAGAAAAACCAGCGGAAATAAAAACTTAAACATACAATTAGATATGGATCAAGATAAAAGAAAATAGGCCAACCAAAGCGGTTGCCTTTACGCAAATATATATATATATCGACATTTGAGCGATTCTAATCCTTACAACCCCGCCCACAACAAAGCATGCACTTAAGATTTTTACAACAACTATGACGGACAGGGCACCGCCATACCGAATGTACAAGAACCCTGGACTCAGTGGTAACATACCAAAAGATAAGCCTCCAAGGAACCGAGCTTCCAATACGCTGAAATGTGATCCTATAAGCGGGATCGACGTGATGTACCTCTACTGCGGATGAACGCAGCCTCAAGGAGGTCAAGACAACAGTACCAAGTATGTGAAATCGAAAATATCAGAAATGAAATCATAATAGTCTATATAAAGCAGGAGACATGTATGATAACCAAACTACAGTACACACATATAAACAGTTATATCAAGTCAGGGACTCACACCCTCCAAGTCATTACTCAAATATAACTATGGGTCTCACGCCCACAACATCAATCATGCCCGTGGAATACCTTCCTCACTGCCGGCAGTCTATGATATGATAACACCAAGAAGTACACCTGAACATCAGGTCCCACCTGTGTCATAAAAAGACCGTACGGGAAATAATCATAACATGAAGCTGACACGTGGCAAGTGCGATAGCCTCCACCAGATCCTCCCAGCGCCACGTAGCTGACGGGGGCAAGTAACTAGGCTATACACCAGATCACAACCGTAAGTCACGAAGCTTCATCCAAACACTGACTCGCGAAGCTGACACGTGGCAAGTGCAATAGCCTCTACCAGATCCTCCCAGCGCCACGCAGATGACGGGGGCAAGTAACCAGGCTAAGCACCAGATCACAATCGTAAGTCACGATACTTCGCCGCGAAGCTGACACGTGGCAAGTGCGATAACCTATACCAGATCCACCTGCGTCACGTAGCTGACGGGGGCAAGTAAACAGGCTATGCACCCGATCACAACCGTAAGTCACGATACTTCGCCATAAATAACCATAATGGTCACATGTCCACAGAATCCATCATCGGTGTAGACATGCCCATGTAACAATAATAATGGAAGCATACCCGTGGAATCTTCCGTCACTGCCGGTACGTCCAAGTAAGTTCTCAACAAGTCAACCGGCCCTCCATCGAGAGACGCGGTAGTATAGAAACACAATTCTTGCGCAACAAAGGCTATCACAACAAGCATAGGCAAGTTACACAACAACAAGCATAGGCAAGTTACACAACAACAAGCATAGACAAGTTACACACAACTCAAGGTACTTTCATTTTATGTCAAAGTCCGGGTTTTAACCCTAAAGTACTACGTACGTTAAATTCCTTTTTAAAGATCCATTTCTTTTACAAAGGTCACCCGATACCCGTAGTATAAACATAGAGTGACTAACATTGTTAAGTAAACCAAAACACTTCCTTTTGTAAAATCAAGTAACAACATTATTTTCCAAACGTTCAAGTTTGCCTAATTTCAAATGCTCAAGTTTCTCATTTTCGAAAAGGTTTCGTAGTTCATAGTTTTAATCCTTTAAAACAATTTGAGAAACATATGCCTTATGTGTGAGTAGGTTATTCTTGTTCAAAATCAATCTTATTAAAGCAGCCATGATCTAGGAAATGTAATATCATTTTGTCTCATCTTAGCTTCTATGCAGATGGAGGTTTCTACTGGTTTTAATAATACTTAATTAGTCAAAACATTTCCCTTTATTAACGCTGCAGTGGTTTGTCGATACTCATTCTGATTTCCGAAATCAGTAAAACATTATTCCTTTTAAAAACCAAGTACTCATTACTCACGAATGAGGTATCACACTTTTTAACAAACTTCATGTTAATTTAGTTAAGTCAAGTCTCTTATCTTATAAAAATCAAATAACCATTCTTTTTATCTTTCTTAAGTCGTTATACCTAACTTCCCATAAAGCTAGTATAACTCTTTAAACCAGGCATTATTCTTCTTTCAAAAAGGTTTCTTATCTCTTTTGAAATACTTCAAGATTCTTTATTATTCAGGCTTAAGTCGAAAGACATTGCCAATAAACTACGTTCAGTTAACGCACGTACGTCTACCGTACTATATATATATATATATTTCAAGATTCTTTATTATTCAGGCTTAAGTCGAAGACATTGCCGATAACTACGTTCAGTTAACGCACGTACGTCTACCGTACTATATATATATATATTCTTTTAATATCATGCTCACGAGTATAGGAAGAATCACATACCTCGCGACGATTATCGACTATTAGCAAAACGCTCCACGGCTATAACCCGGCTAGCCTTGTCCACCTTCCAAGTAGTACATGCTACTCACAGAACATTCAACCTATAAAGGTTATACCAGTCTATCAAAGTCTAGACTACACTGTAGAATATTCTTCTGTCGTGATTTCAGTTCAATTCTTTTCTGTAATATCCTTCTATTACAGTTCAATTCTCTTCTATGAATCTTATATTCATTTCTATACAACTACAGTATGTAATTTCTAATTACAATAGAAGGATAGGATGATTTACCTCGGTAAGCCCAAAATTATCCAAGTTTAATGTCGATCCTGAGCAACGTTTAGCTCCTACTCCGGGTGCTCCAACCCGCTCCAAACAACCCTTAGAAGTTCTACGAAACTTCTTCCTAATACTTCAACCAACTGTGAAGATTTTCCTTAGGGTTTCGTTTAGTGACTGAAGGGAAGTATAATAGTATTTCTGGGCTTTACGTATAGAGGTAACTTTGGAAAGTACTACAAGGTATACGGGCTAAGGTATTTTGGCATTATAACAATACTTGGAGAAGTATTTCTATACCACAAAGGGGGGGTGTATTTCTCGAAACCAACTAGGCAAGGGGGAGGGGTTCTCGGCCGAGGGCCTCTCTAAGGGGGAGGGGGAGAGGGCTTGGACGAGAGCTCTTACTAAGAGGGGGGGAGGATTTTAACACTTAGAAAACATTTTGTGGATGAAGAAGTTCATCAACTAAGGGGGGTATTTATAGGCCAACCAATGGCCAAGATGAAGCCAAGTGCTAGGCAAGTGTAAGGCCAAGATTTACCCAAGTACACCTTATCCATCTACTCCACAAATATCCTACCTAACCTTGACTAAGCAAAAGCCACAAAAAATTGTCCAACCATGGCCCAAGTTGCCGTCCATTGAGGGTGACAAGTGTCACCCTCCCGTTGGTCCAAAATATTTCATCTCTCGGAAAAATCCGCAAAAATAATAAATGACATAGCCGTATTTTTCCCTTCGCAAAGTTTGGAAAACGTTTCGTCGGAAAACGATTCTTTTCGAGTGTTGTGCACAACATTTCGTCCTTAGCCTAACCTAAGGCTTAAACTTTTATACGTACGTCCTCACGTACATACTTTGAAAATACGGGGTATAACATGGCTTATATGTCATTTCGGATTTTAGGCTACAACCATCCATATCACTTATAAATCTTAAACACATATACTTCATGCTAGTAAAATGTAAGGCTAACAACAATATATAATCTTGTAACACTTTAAGAGAACAAGATTGTTACCTCAACGAATCTTAATCCAACTTCAAATCCAAAGTCGCTCCTTAGTAACTTAGAGCCTCTTCTTGACACTTCAATCCGACACTTGAGACCCTTAGAATATCACAAACCACTTCCCTTTAATCTTCCAATCAAAACCTAGAAAAACAACTAGGTTTTCACCTTGCGACTAATACGAAAACACTATTTTTCCAGGATCTTTCTATTGAGATACCTTATAATACCCTCATGAACCTTGGTTTAAAGTGTGGAGCTTAAAGAACAACAAACGATTTTTTTTTTCACCTTATGAACCCGAGAGCTATACCATGGCAAGAACAAGTTTCTTGAAAATTTGGCTAAGTGTGGGAGCTTGTCTTCCTAGTAGTGTTACTATATAGAAACATGGAGGGTCAAGATTAAAACAAATGTGTGGTTTGGATGCATCTCTTTTAAATATCAAGCTAAGTGGTCCCATTGACCAAGTCAATATTGTCAAGATCTACTACTTGCAAGACTTGTCATCTTAAAAATGGTCAAATGACCCTTTTGGCCATGCTATTTTCGTCCAAGGCTACTTAAGGGGGTGACACGTGTCGCCCTCCCATTCATCACAATATTTCGTTTTCCGACAATTCTATAATTCCGATAAATTTTTACAAGTCTCTAATCTTTAACATTTCTGAGTTCTTATGTACGTTCTTATAACCATGTCCTGAAAATTCGGGGTGTAACATTCTTCCCCCCTTAGAAACATTCGTCCTCGAATGTTCTTTCAGAGCTCAATCTATCATTTCTTGGCATAATCTCATAAAACTACACTTAATGAAACCTAATTATGACACATATGGCCCTAATACCTCGCACACGCATATCCGTCCATCGTAAGCCCAAAAGGGATTATCTTTTCGTACTCCCAACCCCTTCTAGCATATACATAGTCTCAATATAATCTGTTCATGAACTTTAAACATACAACAACTTTATCATGCATACAAGTTTCTATAGGGTCAAAGACATACCTGAAATCATATAGGCGGTTCAAAGGACCGCTAAAACTGGGAAATTCCACCACGACCTCTGCCACGGCCTGTCGGTGCATGAACATCCTGCCTAGCTATCGAAGGCGAAGAACCCGCAACTGATCCAGTAGACTGTGTTGTCCCACCAGGACCCCCTCTATAAGCACACTCTCTTAACATATGGCCTAGATGACCATAAGAAAAACAAGCACCCGTACCGGCGCGACATACCCCAGAATGGAACCTACCACACTGGGCGCATTGAGGCAAAGGTGGTCTCGACTGACTGGAACCCCCATCTCCCTGAGACCCTGAAGTTTTAGAGATCTGACCGGCCCCTGCATTCCCGGGGTTGTAAAACCCACCGCCGAAATCGCGTGGAGGAGCACTCGCTGGATGCAATGTAGACCTAGTTCGCCACGAGGCCGCCCGCCTTGAAAGTTACTCAAACCTTACCGCCCCGCCATCTTGGGCTGGACTGTGTCTGGCTGGTCCTCTCTCTCTCTGTCTTCGATCCTCTGTGTTATACCCCGTATTTCCAGAGTATGTACGTGTGGGCGTACGTAGAAAAGTTTGGGCCTTAAAGTTAGGCAAGATTCGAAATTTGTACACAACCCCCGTAAAGAGTCGTTTTTCGACGAAACGTTTTACAGAACTTGCGAAGGGAAAATTCCGGCTATGTCATTTATTATTTTTGCGGATTTTTCCGAGAGATGAAACATTTTGGTCCAACGGGAGGGTGACACTTGTCACCCTCATTGGACGGCAAAGGGAGGCCACGACTTGGACGATTTTGAGGCCTAATTCATGGGTCAATGTTTTGTGAGTGATTTGAGGAGTAGGTTAGGGGGCACTTGGGCAAATCTTGGCCCTCCACTTGCCCCCCACTTGGCTTGATCATGGCCCTTGGTTTCCCTATAAATACCCCCCCCCTTTGTGAAGACTTCTTCATCCCCAAATGTTTCTAAGTCTTGAAATTCTCCCCCCCCCCCCCCCCCTTTTCTTGATGCTCTCATCCTAGAGCACCCCTCCCCCTTTGAGAGGCCCTCGCCGAGAGTATACCCCTCTTGAGAAGTTATCGTGAAATACACCCCTCCCCCCTTGGTAGAAAGTATTCTCCAAGTATTGTTACTATACCAAAATACCTTAGCCTTATACCTTGTCGTATTCCAAAGTTACCTCTATACGTAGAGCCCGAAAATACTACCTTATGTCCTTTTCGTCTCAAACTGAAACCCTAAGGAAATCTTCATAAGCTTGGTTGAAGTGTTAAGAGAAGTTGTTTAGAAACTTCTAAGGGTTGTTTGGAGCGGGTTGGAGCGCCCAGAGTAGGAGCTAAACGTTGCTCAGGATCGACATTTAAACATTGATAATTTTGGGCTTACCGAGGTAAATACGCTTGACCTTCTTTTGTGATTAGAGTTTTCATACTGTTGAAGTATAAGATTTAAGTATAAGTTATATACAAGGAAGGTATATAAGAAGAGAATTGAACTGTACTTACATAGGATTGTATTTACAGTAGACTTGTGAAGTTTGACGGGTAGGGTAGTACTGCCCAATTTTCCGTAGAATAAAGGAATCTGTATCTAGAATTATTTTACAGAATAGTCTAGACGTTGATAGACTTGTATAACCGTTATAGGTTGAAGTACTGCGAGTAGCGAATTCTACTCGAAGGGTGGAAAAGGCTAACAGGACTACAGTACTTTGGAGCTATTTGCTGATAGTCGATAATCGTCGCGAGGTATGTGATTCTTCCTATCCTCTTGAGCATGATGTATTTTAAAAGAATATATATATATAGTACGGTAAACGTATGTGTGGCAATGTATTTTGACTTAAGCCTGAATAATAAGAATCTTGAAGTATTTCAAAAGAATTAAGAATCCTTTTTTAAAGAAGAATAATACTTGGTTTGAAAGCTTAAGAGTTATACTAGCTTTATGGAAAGTTAGGTATAACGACTTAAGAAGATAAAAGAATGGTTATTGATTTTAGAAGTTAAGAGACTTAATCTTAAAAGATAAGAGACTTGACTTAATTGAATTGATGTGAAAGTTGGTAAGAAGTGTGAAACCTCATTCGTGAGTAATGAGTACTTGGTTTTTAAAGAATAATGTTTTACTGATTTCGGAAATGAGAATAAGTAAAGAACTTGATTTCTAAAAGAGACTTGAGGAAATTAAAGAGTTTTTGGTTTTAAAGAAAGGCATTGTTTTGTCTTAAAATTGGTTTAAAACATAAAGTGTTATAACAGCTTTATGGGAAGTTAGTTATAACGACTTTATGAAAACGAAAGAATGGTGTTATCATTGGTTTTAAAGTGGTAACTTGACTTTAAAAGGAGAAGTGTTTTGGTCTAAAAAGAAGGCATGGTATTGCCTTAATTTGGTTTTAAAAGGAAAGTATGGAAGTTGTTTTGGTTTACTTAAAAGATGATTAGTCACTCTATACTGCGGGTATCGGGTGACCTTTTGTAAAAGAAACGGGATCTTTAAAAAGAGTTTAACATACGTAGTACTTTGGGGTTAAAACCTGGACTTTGACATAAAATGAAAGTACCTTGAGTTGTGTGTAACTTGCCTATGTTTGCGTGTGATAGCCTTGTTGTGCAAGTGTTGTATTCTTATGTTACCGCGTCTCGAATGGAGGGCGGTCGTGTTATTCTTGATCATTTTGGACATACCGACACGATGGGTGGCCCACGGTATGCTTTCACTATGATAGTCCATGGGCATCTCGACTCGATGGATGGTCCACGTATGTGGCCATGATGAGGTTCGCTTTCCGTTGATAGTGTTATTCCATGGACTAGCTCTCATGAGGTTTTACCGATCGGCCTTGGTATCCGGTGGTGGCCAGACTTGCCCCGCCTCGTGGTTGATTCACCTTGGTACACGGTAGTTAGCCCTCGCACTTACCCCGCTCAGGTGTAGTGACGGTCTCGTGACACGCCTTGGTACCGGTAGTTAGCCCTCGTGATTGCCCCGGCCACTACGTGACACGGCCTTGGTATCCGTAGTCGCCAGATTGCCCCGTGTCGCCTTCGTGGTTTGGTTGTATAGTATTGTTAGTTCGACTTGGTGTTCATGTGTACTCGTGGTGTTATTATATCATGTATCGCCGCAGTGAGGAAGGTATTCCACGGCATGATTGATGTTGCGCGTGAGACCCATAGTTATATTTGAGTGATGACTACGAGGCGTGAGTCACGACTTACATGATCGCTTATTTATAGTGAATCGTAGTTTGGTTATCATACATGTCTCTCGCTTTATATAGATCGCTATGATTTCATTTATGATTTTTCGCCATATACTTGGTACTGTTATCGACCTTCGGGCTGCGTTCATGCCGCAGGTAGAGGTACATCGATTGCTGATCCTCGCTCTTAGGATCACAGTTCAGCGTTGGGAAGCTCCGTTTCTCCGGAGGCTTATCTTTGGTATGTTACCACGAGTTGTAGGTTCTTGTACATTCGTGGTATGGCGGGCCCTGTCGTCATGTTGTATAAAAACTCTTAGAGGTTTGTAGTAATCTGTTGGCAAGGTGGTTTGTAAAAAGGATTAAACTGTTCGGTTTGAAAGTTTTGTATACATATATTTATTGGAAGGTAACCGTTTGGTTGGCCTGTTTTATGATCTTATCTCTTGTTTCATGTTTAAAGTTTTATTTTCCGCTGATTTTCTCTGATGTTGTATCACTAGGGTGCCCGGGGTAAGGCACCAGTCACGGGCCCGGGATCGGGTCGTGACACACATGCATAATCTGCGCATCTGGCAATATCCATACCGGTGAAGGGCGGCCACTCCCGCATACGCAGAATCATATAACGGTCTAGCCCCATCACATAGCGGTGAACTTTGTCCGCCATGTCAGCCACTATAGTATGTGCATACCTAGCCAACGAGTCAAACTCCAAGTTTTACTTCCTGATGGTCCTCCCATTCTGCCTCAATGACAAGAACCTATCAACACGGACTCTCCTCATTTCAGGAAGCAAAAAGTGATCCAGGAAAGCCTCTGTGAACTCCTCCCAAACAGCTGGAAGAGCACCCTCACCTCTCGACAGTTCCCATGACTCAAACCAGTTCAACGCAATATCGCATAACCGGTAAGAGGCTAGCATAACTGACTCTGTCTCCGAGGCCCTAAGCACCTGCATAGTCCGCTGTAAGTGCCGAATAAACTCCTGCAGATCCTCCTCAGACCTCGAACCATAAAACTCGGGTGGACTACAACCCAGAAAATCCCGAATCCTCAAAATGTCGGCTCTAGGGTTAGCTACCTGCTCCTGTCGGCGCTGCCCTACCACTATGCTAGTCAATAGTCTGATCTGCTCTCCATAATCTCTAAACTCTGCCCCTGGCTGCGGAACTGGAGGCTCGGGTATCGGAACCCCTGGAGCTACTTCCGCTCTCGGCTCCTCTAATACTGCCGGCGTGGCTGAACTTGCCGATCCGCCTACTACTTCAGGCATAGTCTTTGCCCGAGTCCTGGTAACCCTCTGCGTACCACTAGCAGCTCCTGCTGCCGCCTTTCCCTTCTGGGCCCTGGCCGCCTTCCGTGGAGGCATAACTGTTACATAAGAATAGGTCAAAGAGGATTCAACCTACTATGACAGCTCTACTGCACGATCTCAAAGAGAGAAGAATAGAAACCAATCCTAAATGTCCTGCAGCCTGCTGATTATAGATGTGGTGCACAACACACCGATAATCAAGACTCTACTAGACACGGTCTGTAGACACTTTCCGAGGACTAACTGCTCTGATACCACTTTTGTCATGACCCGACCGGGCGCGATCGTGCCCTACAGGCACTTACAGTATACATCGAGATAATCAATGGGAACATACATGAAACTTATAAAATAACTCAACGAAATAAAATACAACGAGTTAGCCGATAGGGCTACCTTCCCGACATATATATACAACAAGCAGTTGTCTCTTTCCTTTACAAAGCGACCCACAATATGTGACTACAGACCTCTAAGAGTTTTAACATAACAATAGTGGCGGACAGGCCCCGCCATACCACGAATATACATGAATCTACAACCTGTGGAAACCGTACAAGAGATAAGCCTCGAGTAAATGGAGCTTTTCCCAAAAATCAACCGAGATCCTAAGAGCAAGGATCACCAACTGTGTACCTAATACTGCGGCATGAACGCAGCCCAAGGGGTCTAACAACAGTACCTAATATGGAAAAGTAAGGTACAACAATAAAACATATACGTATAAAAGCATGACAGAGGTAAGTGTAAAAAGGGTAAATACCTGAACCTACCATGTCATTACCATCTCGTGAACTTAATCGTACCTTATTATCTTTTCACATTTTTCAATAAAAGTTATAGTCACTTTCTTACGTACAAACTTAGGAAAATCATCAAGTTCATTACCATATAACTTACTTACCTTACCTAACATAAGTCCGACTTTTACGAGGACGCTATACCTTGCCTGCCCAATCTGGGACGCGATAAAGTCACGTAAGTCTGTCCATAAAGGTATACTGCCCGACACATTCCTGGGACGCGATAATGTCATATAGTCTGCCCATAAAGGTATATTGCCCGGCCCATTCCTGGGACGCGGTAATGTCATATAGTCTGCCCATAAAGGTATACTGCGGCCATTCTCGACGCCGGTAATGTCATATAGTCCGCCCATAAAGGTAAATCGCCCACCCATTCTCGACGCGGTAATGTCATATAGTCCGCCCATAAAGGTATCTCGCCCGACCCATTCTGGACGCGTAATGTCATATAGTCCGCCCATAAAGGTATCTTGCCGCCCATTCCTAGGACGCGTAATGTCATATAGTCCGCCCATAAGGTATCTTGCCGGCCATTCTCGACGCCAGAATGTCATATAGTCTTCCCATAAAGGTATATACTGCCCGACCCATTCCTGGGACGCGGTAATGTCATATAAAATCTGGGAATTTAACCCAACGTACTACGTACCTCTAATCCTTTAAACAAAATGACTCTTTTTCAAATAAAACTTCCAAGATACTAACAACCGTAGTATCAAGTCATATCTACTTTTCAAGACAAGTCACAATACCTTTTAGAAATACATTTACCGGCTTCTAAATCAAGTGACTTCTTTCTTAAAAACCTTAAGCAATTGGTACCATTAAAACAATTTGCCCTTCTTTATTTCAAGTCATTCTTTGCTTACATTACTGAAGAAAACCATTCTTTTAATCTTCCATAAAGTTGTCATAACCAACTTCCCATAAAACCGTTATAACTCTTTATGTCTTAGACAAATTAATTCATTTTATAACCAAGAGACTTATACTTTCAAATCGAATTACATAGCTTTCAAAATACTTCAAGTCTCTTAACTTTTAAGAAAACAAATTTCTTAACTTAGAATATCAAGCTTCTTAACTTTAGAAATCAAGTTTCATAACTTTAGAAATCAAGTCTTTCCAAATCAAGTATTCTACACTTGTAAATCAATTCATTTCTTCCTTTAACAATCAAGTCCCAATTAGGAGTTAGAGAGAAGTTTCTCTCACTAAGGAAAACGCTTTCAACGTTTTGCCTTAGTTGCTCCTTCGGTTGTTCTTCCCCCCCCCCCCCTATGCTAAACGATTGTACCCCCATGGTTTGAAGTTTGAAGTTTTTCCGTTCTTAATATGAAGAAATCTAAACGTTACACACGTTCCAACAATGATTCAGGAGGTTCAGGAAGTTCGACGAAGGCTAGAACAAGGAAAAAGAAAAAGAATGGAGGCAGTCCTATAATTGCCGAAGAAAATCTCATTCCGCGACTTGGACTTTCCGTGTTGGTCCATGTCAAGCGGACTCACGTATCCTCTAGAAAATGTAATAGATGATGCTACGCTCAAAAGATTCATGAATGGGGCAAAAGCATTGATTACAAAACTTGGATATTAGGGTATTTGAAGGTGGGAAACTACTTGCTACTATGGTGGTTGATCCTACCACGGTCAACTAGTTGATTACAGGATTCCCACTGGCATCGGGCCACGGCAGCCTTTAGTACCCCAACACTACACGGCAATTTGCTCGGGCATGCGGAAAAGGGATAATTTACGGGCGGACAACGTGATTGATGCACAAAGGTGATGGGCTACTCGGGTCAGAACCGGGTATGGGCGCGGGTCAGAAGTTCAAGACGGGTCAGGAGGATGTCAATGGGTCTGATGCTATTCACGTTTTGCATTCCAAGTCAGTGGATAGCATTGATGATTCTCCCATTCCCAAAGATTCAGTCGCGGGTGTCAAGGCTCCTTACATTATTGCCCCGGGAAACAATGTGACCCCTCCCATTCCCGGTCGGGGCGTGGGTCATAATGCTAAGGCGGGTATGACGGTAGTCCATACATCTGAGTTTACACCCATGATGTTAAGATCGAGGTCTGTTGCTGGACTCAAGGAAGTCTCCATCCCCAAAGAGCAAAGCATTAATTTTGAAGGAGCCGAGGCGTCTCAATTAATGATCATGTACCAACGACCCTCTTTCAATTACGGATCTTTATGATTATCGACTACGAAGGCGGTCGAGGGCACCCAAGGAACATTGATTACCCCGTTATTCAAGGAGTGAAGTCGGTTGTGGGAAAGGAGCACGCATTAATATTGTGATAGCCGAGGCGTCACAATTAAAGCGTCATGGATACCTATGTGTCTCTCTTAAAGACGGTCTTAATGATGGTCGATTGCCAAGGCGGACAGGAGGGTGCCCATGGGTCATTTATTTTTCCCGTTATACAAGGATCAAAGTCATTGAGGAAACAAAACGAATTCTATTTCCAAGGAGCCTAGGAACTACAAGTCCATTAATAACGCAGAGCCAAGAGGTGCGAATTTAATGTCACGATCCAACGTGCCCTCTCGCAGTAGTTAGACACCAACCCCGTAACTCTCTAAGTGTAACTAATGATGTCTTCCTCTTTAAGAAGTGTGCTTGAAGGAGCAACTATCAAGAACATAAATAAACCATTCGTCTTTAACTCTTCCTCGAGCACAAACATAGACTTTAACAAACACCCTCTCAACCAATACCCTCACTACTCCTCGATTTACACAACACCTCACCTCTTCTTTCTTCCCTTCCTTCTTTACCTACCAAAACCCAAGACACATTCCTACCCTACCTAATGGAACGCGAATTCTTTCTCCTATCATGCCCAAGCACAAATCCCTCTACCCACCCCCCTCTGTCTATACCTCCAGAAATGCCTCCCAATGATTTACACACAAATGCTTCTTCAAAACAATATCATAAACCACCCGCGGATGCTGCTCCGAATAACCACCCCTGATCATGGCAAAGGTCCCACCCTCCAAAAAGACTTATGCAGAGTCTTTGCGGGTACTAGGATTGAAGCAAAAGGAATGAAGTTGCAATTTATTGAACAGCAAGGTAAGGAAGTAGACATTGAAGTGCAGGATGAAGTCCCATTCATAGAAACTTGGGGTTATTGCTTAATTGGTTGCTTCGGGTCCCTTCCCCGGAAGAGATGCATTGAACACCATTGTGAAGGATGGGAGTGAAATGCCGTATCATACCATATGGCAAAGGTTGGGTGATGTTCAAGTTCATGACGGAAGAAGAGCGCACTAATGTACTTCATGGTGGCCCTTATATGGTCTACTTGGAAGACTATGATGCTCAAAGCTATCAATAAAGGAGTTCTCATAACGGATGAGTTGTTTATGGACATTCCTATTTGGGTCACTTTCGGACATTCCCTTCCATCCGAGTGCAACGCCTTAGTAAGATTGCTTCCCGTGTAGGAATACCTCTTTACACGGATCAATTCACTAAGGAAAGATCTAAAATGAACTATGCTAGAGTTCTTGTAGAAGTGAATGTCAGCAAAGAGCCTACAAGTGAGTTTATTGTCAATCTTCCGATGGCGGAAAGGTACACTCAAAGGGTTAACTATGAAAATTATTCGACTTTTGCTTTCATTGTGCGCTTTTGACACAACCATATGAAGTGTAAAATTCGGGATATGATGCCAACATGGAAGCCGCTCTAAGAAGCGCACTGCGGGTTCCTCCTCACAATAAGGAAGTTCCTACTTGTGCTAATGCCGCAGAGGCGCGATGGTGCCACTCCCACACCTTATCCACCAACCTCACTACATCCATCAGATACCGACAACTTGATGGAAATTGAAGATAATGAGCATACAACACCTCATGGACCCGTTTGTGCGCAGGATGCCCCGCATTCTGCCGGTCCTTCGGTTTTGGGTAATCCTGGCCCAACAACGTTGCGGAAACCTCATGCTATGCCCTCTAGGCCCAGCTCACGGGAAGGCAATGCACAAGCTGATAGGGTGCGTTATAAGTCTATGCATTCTGATCCTGCAGTTCCATTGAACCCGCAACCTTCCTTGGACGGGCGTACTAACACGTGTTAAGAGTGTCCTTGCCGGCGTCTAAGAGTGTTACCTTTGAACGCGGGGAGCATAGCTTGGCTGATACACACGCTATGGCTTCCGGCAGGAAAGATGATGGCTGGAAAGAAGTTATGCCAAAGAAGTTCATGTCAAAGTTCAGTGGAAAGACTAAGGCGAAAGCGCGGAGTCTTTGGAAAAACCTCCTTTGTTTCCTAATGAAAATACTTTGTTGGAATGTCCGCGGTCTTTGCGGACTAAGGATTGTGGCAGCCACGCAAGCTCTAGTGTGTAGTCTCACTAAACAGATGATGTGGCATTGATTTGTCTTCTGGAAACAAAACTCTCTAAGGAAAGGATTGAGTCTTTCTCTCTAAAAGATTCAAAGGTTGGAATTTATGCTCAACCGAATTCATCGATGGTGGAAGAATGCTACTCTTGTGGGATCCTCTAGGTCTGTTGTGAAGTGCTTGGAATGGATTCTCAACATATCCATGTTCAGCAAGTTGTAAGATTACTCAAGTGTCATTCCTGCAACATTCGTGGTATCCGGTTTATAGCATCACGGATAGGAGGATCATTTGGCATCACCTTTCGCATGGGCATTGGCATCACTAAACCTTGGATGATTATGGGAGATTTCAACACTTCTCGCTACCCTCAAGATAAGGCGGGAGGCCCTCCTCTAACGCCGTATGCACTTAAGGACCTTGGAGATTTCAGGAATGCTCATGGACTAGAAGACACTCCATCTTCCGGTTCTTTCTACACTTGGACAAATGGTTCGATTTGGTCCAAGCTTGATAGAGTAATGATGAATCAAAATTGGGGCGATTTGACCTTAGAATGCACAGCCAATTTCATGCCTATGGAACCTGTCTCGACCACCGTCCCGTGATGGCTACGGTTATCGTGATCCTATAATATTGAAGCGCCTTTCAAGTTCATGAATATGTGGCTTTCTCACACCGCTTTTGACAACATTATGACTTCATGCTGGAGACAAGACATTCTAGGTACTGCTCAATTCGTTCTAGCATCGAAACTGAAAGCCTTGAAACAACCACTAAGGGCATTGAATATAAGTGAGTTCGGCAGTATTGATCAAAGAGCGAAGGAGGCAAACATGGAGTTTAAGGAGGCTATTAGTGCACATATGGGAGACCCCTTTGATGAGGAGCTTAAATCCAAGGTTAAGTCCTCAAGAGTTAAAGCCAACACCTTAATGGAAGCTGAGAGACATTTCATTAGGCAAAAGTCGAGACAGAAACACTTGATTGGAAGTGATAAATGCTCCAAATACTTCCATAGCTTGATCAAGAGAAGTAATGTCAAGAATTCCATCAACTTTCTTGTCAAAACTAATGGTGTTATCACTACATCACCAGGGGAGGTAAGAAAGCTTCTAGAGGAATTTTACAAGGATCTTCTTGGCACATCTCGACCCACATCGAACTTTGATCACGAAGTGCAACTTTGGCGAAGCTTAGCGAAGAGGCGATCTACAACTTTTGCACTTCAGATCCCCAAAGGAGATTTGGGATGCTCTTTCGATATTGGAAATGATAAAGCTCACGGACCGGATGGGTATTCGCACCTTCTTCAAGAATAGATGGAGAGATGTGGGACATGATGTAGTAAGAAGCGTGCGCAGAGTTCTTCTCTTGAGGGTTCTTTTGAAACAACTTAATCATACCATCATTGCCTTGCTGCCCAAGACCGATAGGACCCTAAGGTAACTGATTTTAGGCCTATTGGATTGACTAATGTGGTCTATAAGATTATTACAAAGATTCTAGCTAATGAATGGCAAAGATTCTTCCTTCTATCGTTGACAAATCACAAGGGCTTTTGTGAAAGGGAGAAATATGATGGACAATGTCTATATAGCACAGGAGCTTGTGAGAGGATTTAATAGAGCCGAGTCTCACCTAGGTGCATGCTCATGGTGGATCTTAGGAAAGCTTTTGACACGGTCTCTTGGAGTTTCCTTGATTCAAGATAAGAGGCCTCAACTTTCGGACATATTTGTCGGTGGATCATGGAGTGTGTTTGCTCAACGTCCTTCTCTTTCTATCAACGGTGAGTTGCATGGTTACTTCAAGGGTAAGCGCGACTTAGACAAGGTGATCCTATGTCCCCAACGCTCTTTATCTTGTGTATGGATTACCTTTCGAGGATGCTTAAAATGAGGACTGAGGCTAGAGCTTTCTCTTATTATCCAAAATGTAAAAGGATGGGTATTACTCATCTTGCCTTTGCGGATGACCTCATGCTCTTTGCCAAAGGTGATATTTCTTCGGTTGAGATTCTTATGAACTGTCTAGAGGAGTTGGAGGATGTCTCTGGGTTAACTCTTAATCCATCCAAATCCTCCGTCTACTTAGCAGGAGTACATGATGAGGTACGTGATTTGATCTTGGCCGGGGTTGGTTTCGCATTGGTAGCTTTCCCAGACGTGATTGGGGGATCCCTTTGTCCCCAATTTCAGTCTCGTGGAACAATTTGCTCCTTTCACTAATGCTTTTTCGAATTACATTCAGAAATGGGGACACCACACTCTTTCCTATGCGGACAAGCTAGAGCTTATTAGGTCAGTCATCCAAGGGGTTGAGAGTTTTTGGTTTCGGGCCCTTCCTATTCCGGCCACTGTACTCAACAAGGTAAGGTCCGCCTGTATCCAGTTCTTATGGGGTGGGAAACCACCAAGAGTTGCTTGGGAGACCATTTGCCTGCCTCAATCGGAAGGAGGTTTGGGCCTTATGAATATCAAGGATTGGAACCATGCCTGCTATCCCTGGCCTATATGGCAAACCCACACGTATGCACTCACTTTGGGTCCAATGGATCAACAGCCTTTTATTTGAGAGGCGATTCTTTTGGGACTACGAGGTACGCCCCAGAGACTCCCTATTCGTAAAGATTTGCGGATACGCGACAAACTTGTTTCCATCTTTGGTAGCCAGGAGTTGCAATTGCCGGATTAGCAAAGTGTTGTACCAACCAGTAAATTTGATTCAAGCCTCAGATATGAGATCTTGCGCTCTAGCAGGATAAAAGCCTTGGATGTCACAAATCTGGAGAGGATTCATCCCCTAAGTTCTCGTTCACCATGTGGATAAATTGTAGAAAGCGGTTAGCTACAAAGGACACCCTTTCCTATCTCAACCTGGAGGATAAGTCTTGTGGGTTCTGCAAGCAAGCAAATGAAACAAGAGAGCACCTCTTCTTCACATGCCCCTACACCCGTTTGATTTGGAAAAGCATAAGAGACTGGTTGGGAATTAAGAGAGAAATGACCACTGTTGAAAGTTCTCTCAAATGGATTAAAAAAGACTACCGCGGAACAGGCATCCGAGCAAAAGCAACCTTAATTGCCTTCAGACATGGTCTATGAGATTTGGAGGACAAGGAACACATCGCTCTTTGAAGGCACAAACTCACGTGAGAAGAGGTCATTACCAAGATTAAAACAACATCCTATAGAGTACTCTATGATTTTATCCCTTCTTGTAATGGCACCTTCGAGTGACAACTCCTTACTCCCCCGTTTCTTCTTTAAATTACGTTGAGGACTGAGAAACCTCAATGATTGATTGTAGCCACTTTTCTTTCAGTTTCTAGTAATAATATTTGCATTTACCTAAAAAAAAAAAAAGAACCAAGTCCCATAACTTGAAAAATAAAGTCTCTTAACCTTTTAAGAATTTGAGATTTATAGTCTTACAACTTCATACGTAAACTCTTTTAAATTAAGCAACATATACTTTGGTGCGTTGTGAATAAGTTATACTTATTTACAACGATCTTATTCAAGTAGCCATGATCTACAAAATGTAATACAATTTTGTCTTATCTTAGTTTCTATGCAGATGGAGAATTCTACTAATTTTAATATAATCAATTGTCATTACATTTTCCTTTATTAGCGCTGCAATGGCTTGTTCGATACCTATTCTCATTTGTGCCGTAAAATTAGCCAAGTCAACTTGGCTCCAAATACCTCCTAACGACTCTTACCAACATCCCCCATAAGACTTGGTAAGAACTTAGGATAACCTAGACATAACCTTTACATAGAGTAAATCACATACATACCTCTTAACTTCTAAGAGTAGAAGGGAACATGAAATATTACCACATGTATATTCCATACATAGAATCATGCCAAAAGAAGGAAGAGGTTCACATACCTCGCGACGATTATCGACAAATAGCAAAATGCTCCAAAGTACTTCAACCTTGATAGCTATTCCATCCTTCAAGTAGAATACGCTATACTTAGTACTTCAACCTATAATGGCCATAATACGTCCATTAACTTCTTATAAGTGCAAAGTCACTAAATTCTACGGAAAATCGGACAACACTTCCTTTGTTTCTACATACTTTGCCACCTTTTTCAAGGCCAAATTCAATAACCAAACACGCCACATTTAAGGCCCAACAATGCAATTAACAATAGGGGATTACACGCCTACTAGACGTGTAAAATTCCGCCCCACAATAGATATCAAACTAATACAACTACAAGTGTAAATTCGGCAACTTGAGACACGACAACACCAATTCTTATCCAATTTCCTTTTCAATCCAAATTGTTAGCATAACATGATATCAAGTCGCAATCGCTTATAACTACTACAATCTCCAAGTAAGTAACATGCGATGATTCTAAATACGACCAAATTGTAATCCAACTTCAAATGGCTTATATGTCATTTCGGATTTTAGGCTACAACCATCCATATCACTTATAAATCTTCAACACATATACTTCATGCTAGTAAAATGTAAGTCTAACAACAATATATAATCTTGTAACACTTTAAGAGAACAAGATTGTTACCTCAACGAATCTTAATCCAACTTCAAATCCAAAGTCGCTCCTTAGCGACTTAGAGCCTCTTCTTGACACTTCAATCCGACACTTGAGACCCTTAGAATATCACAAACCACTTCCCTTTAATCTTCCAATAAAAACCTAGAAAAGCAACTAGGTTTTCACCTTGCGACTAATACGAAAACTCTATTTTTCCGGGATCTTTCTATTGAGATACCCTTACAATACCCTCATGAACCTTTGTTTAAAGTGTGGAGCTTAAAGAACAACAAACGATTTTTTTTTCTTTTTCACCTTATGAACCCGAGTGCTATACCATGGCAAGAACAAGTTTCTTGAAAATTTGGCTAAGTGTGGGAGCTTGTCTTGCTAGTAGTGTTACTATATAGAAACATGGAGGGTCAAGATTAAAACAAATGTGTGGTTTGTATGCATCTCTTTTAAATATCAAGCTAAGTGGTCCCATTGACCAAGTCAATATTGTCAAGCTCTACTACTTGCAAGACTTGTCATCTTAAAAATGGTCAAATGACCCTTTTGGCCATGCTATTTTCGTCCAAGGCTACTTAAGGGGGTGACACGTGTCGCCCTCCCATTCGTCACAATATTTCGTTTTCCGACAATTCCATAATTCCGGTCAATTTTGACAAGTCTCTAATCTTTAACATTTCTGAGTTCTTATGTACGTTCTTATAACCATGTCCTGAAAATTCGGGGTGTAACAGTATGGACCCGCATGAGGTAATTTCCTCGCATAGACTGTATCCGCCCGCATAGGTCGTATTGACCCGCATGAGGTAATCTCCTCGCATAGGACTGGTCCACCCGCATGAGCCCTACAGACTCGCATGAGGTATTCCTCGCATCATGGGTAGCAAATCAACGGAATATGCAAATGCCATAAACCCGGGGAATGACCCCGTAATGAACAATATATCACTAGAACAACCGGCTATCATACATAACATAAGCACTACCAACTTATCATACATAACATAAGCACTACCGGCTTATCATACATGACTAAGCACCACCGGCTTATCATACATAACATAAGCACCACCGGCTTATCATAATTATCATAAGCAAGTTAAGAAATCCCCTAACTTCTTATTAGATTTGATCATATACACTCTCATTTTAGATTACTTAAGGCACTAACATGTCGTTATAAAATCCGGGAATTTAACCCAAAGTACTACGTACTTCTATTCTTTTAAAATGACTCTTTTTCATATAAAACTTCCAAGATACTAATAACCGTAGTATCAAGTCATATCTATTTTTCAAAACAAGTCACAATACCATTTAGAACTACATTTAAAGACTTCTAAATCAAGTGACTTTTTACTTTAAAACTTTAAGCAATTGATGCCTTCAAATCAATTTGCCATTCTTCCTTTCAAGTCATTTTATCTTACTTTACATTGCTAGAGTAAACCATACTTTTAACTTTCCATAAAGCTATTTTAACCAACTTCCCATAAAGCCGTTATACTAACTTTATACTTTAGACACTTACATTCTTCTTTATAACCAAGAGACTGAAACTTTCCATAAAAAAAACCAAGTATCATATACTTTCAAAAATACTTCACGTCTCTTATCTTTAGAAACTAAGATATCCTTAAT
Organism: Przewalskia tangutica; assembly: GCA_029844215.1. Classification (NCBI taxonomy): domain Eukaryota; kingdom Viridiplantae; phylum Streptophyta; class Magnoliopsida; order Solanales; family Solanaceae; genus Przewalskia; species Przewalskia tangutica. The sequence continues at coordinate 78,514,602 of CM056727.1, forward strand.
CTTTAAAACAAGTGAGTTAACTCCCTAACTCAACCAACTTGGACATTCTTAAAACAAGTCAAGGATATCAAATGAAACTAGATTCATCAAAATTTCGTACGTCTACCGTACTATATATTTACAACTACTCATGCTCAAGAGATAGGAAAGTTCCACATACCTCTTCGGTTCAATCCACTTGCTAAGTCCAATATGCCGTACGTCGTATGTCAACCTAAAATGACCACAATACGTCTATTAACTTCAAACGTAGAATATTCCAAGTGTAAAGTCACTTAATTCTACGGAAAATTGGACATCACTTCCTTTGTTTCTACATACTTTTCCACCTTTTGCAAGGCCCGAAATCAATAACCAAATGCCACATTTAAGGCTCAACAATTTAGCTAACCAAAGGATATTACACGCCTTAACAAGACGTGTAAAATTCTGCCCCACAATTTACATAAAACTGTTCATTATTAAATGTCATCCTTGGCTACAATGTACAACCACATACAATCTTTTCCAATTCCTTTTCAATCCATATTTTCGTTCCAACATGTTATATAGTCGCAACCAATTTCAACAACTAAAATCCCTTATTTAGATAACATGCGACGATTATAGCTATCGACCAATTTGTATTGTACTTTCAATGGCTAATAAGCTCATGCTCGGATTTAGGCTCCCAATATTCTATAACACTTATCAATCTTCAATGCATAATTCACATGATCAATTATCAACTACTAAAATCACTTCAATAAACCTCACATAAAAGTGAAGACAACGTCCATATAAATCCAACAAACTAGAGGCTCGAAAACTGCCCTTTATACTTTCATTTATGACATGACATTCAATTCTTATATTCATTTTACTCATCACAATACCCTTCTCCAATTTCTACAACATATGACATAATTTATTTCAAGAAGGAGAATGCATTTACCTTGGTATTTTGCCCAAGACAGTCCAACAATCTCGCCCACTTTAGCCCTCTTTCCGCAACACTTCTTCTACCCGCTAAAATCACCTCTACGACCCCCCTACAAGCTCGCCAACATATTTCCTTCTTGTTGCCTTTCCAAAAATCTCATTTAGGCTTAGGGTTTTAACCATTTGAGAGAGAAGAGAAGAGAAGAGCAAATTTTGGGTGAAGTCTTGCAAATGATTTTAATCTAGCAAGACTTGGTCATATATAGCCTTTATCTTGTTCTACAAGTTGGGAGGGACACTTGTCGCCCTCCCATATGTTCTTTACATAAATATCTTCTAATTTTGCCCCATTTCCGCAAAAAATCCCGCCTCGGCACCGCGGCCCTGGAGCCGGCGCCATGTCCCTGCAGCCGACGCCGCGGCGCCTGACCCTGTCTCTTCTATCAGTTGATCTTGTAACATCCATAACTTTCTGCTCCGATGTCCTATCGACGAGCGGTTTGTTGTGTTGGAAACTAGACTCAATGAACTTTATATTAGGTTTTTGCAACACCTAAAAAATCCCAATATACTAGGAGATATACTACTCCAAAGTTGACTGAAAATCTGTATAAAAACAATTCTGCCAACAACTTTTTTTTTCTTTTTTCCAAATTCGAATCTTATTTCCTTTCGTACGTTCTCATCTCATCCTCTTGGAATTACGGGGCATAACAAGGTTCCAGTCAGTCGAGGCCACATTTGCCTCAATGCACCCAGTGTGGTAGGTTCCATTCTGGGGTGTGTCGCTCCGGTACAGGTGCTTGTTTTTCTTGTGGTCGTCTAGGCCATATGTTAAGAGAGTGTCCTTATAGAGGTGGCACTGGTGGGATAGCACAGTCTACTAGATCAGTTGCGGGTTCTTTGCCTTTAATATCTAGGCAGGATGTTCATGTACCGACAGGCCGTGACAGAGGTCTTGGTGGAAATTCCCAGTTTTAGCGGTCCTTTGAACCGCCTATATGATTTCATGTATATCTTTGACCCTTTAGAGACTTGTATGCATGATAATGTTGTTTTATGTTTAAGTTTCATGAACAGATAATATTGAGATTATGTACGTATGCTAGAATAAGTTTGGAAGTACGAAAAAAACAATCCTTTTAGGCCATGAATGGGAATATATAGTGATGGTGCACACTTTGGATTTGTTTTCTCGTTTGGCTTATGATGGATAGATATGCATGTGCGATGTATTAGGGACATATGTGGCATAATTAGGTTTCATTAAGTGTAGTTTTATGAGACTATACCGAGAAATGCTAGATTGAGCTCCGAAAGAACATTCGGGGACGAATGTTTCTAAGGGGGAAAGAATGTTACACCCTGTAATCCCAGGACATGTATATAAGAACATACGTATGAAATCAGGACGTTAAGATTTGAGACTTGTAGAATTTATCGGAATTTTGGAAATGTCGGAAAACGAAATATTACGACGAATGGGAGGGTGACATGTGTCACCCCCCCCCCCCCTTTGGATGGTCTTGGTCGAATGGACCAAGGGCAAAGTGGTAAAATTACCAAAGCTTAGATGATCAAGTCTTGCAAGCTAGAGCTTGACATAATTGACTAAGTCAATGAGCCACTTGACTAGATCTTTTTAAATGAAATTCATCCAAGCCACACAAATGGTTTAATCTAGACCCTCCATTGCATTATATAGTCATCCTAAGTAGCAAGACAAGTCTTTTACACTTAGAAAAAAATTAGAAAACTTAGAGCTTGAGAAGAGGGCTCTCGGGTTTGCTCTTGAAGAAACAAGAATTTTTTTTGTTTGTGGTTCAATAATCCCAATACTTTAAACCAAGGTTCCTAGGAGTATTACAAGGATATCTCAATAGAAAGATCCCGGAAAAACAACGTTTTTACGTTAGTCGCAAGGTGAAAACCTAAGGTGTTCTTCAACTTTGAAGTTGGAAATTGAAGAGGAGTTCTTCACAAGCTTCTAAGGGTTGCAAATAGCAGATTGGAACATCAAGAAAATGAGTTGAAGTTGCTAAGGATCGACTTTAGGTTTTGGATTATTTTGGGCTTAAAGAGGTAATAATCTCCGTCTTGCTATTGTAATTCAAGATTTCATGTTGTAGTAGTTAGAAATGATCATGTGAAATATATTATAAAGATTTATAAGTGTTATGGAATATTTGGAGGAAATTCGAAAGTTGCATGATTAGCCTTAAGATTGTAATTCAATTTAGTTACTAGTTTTAGTCGTCGCATGTTATATAAAGAAGGGATTATAGTTGTTAAAGTTGTTTGCGACTATATAACATGTTAGGACGACATTATGGATTGAAAGGAAGTGGAAAGGATTATATGTGGTTGTACTTTGTAGCCGAGAAGGATATTTTATATTGGATTGTTTTATATATATTGTGGGGCAGAATTTTACACGTCTTGTAAGGCGTGTAATCCCCTTTGGATAGCTGAGTTGTTGGGTGGTTGTTAAATTCGGGCCTTGAAAAAGGTATAAAAGTACGTAGAAACAAAGGAATTGCTGCCCAAATTTCTGAAGAATAAGAGACTTAGCACTTAGTATTATTCCACGTTAATAAGCTAGGAGTTGATAGACATGTTATGGTTATTATAGATTGAAGTACTACGTATAGAGTATTCTATTTGAAGGATGGAATAGCTATCAAGGTTGAAGTACTTTGGAGCATTTTTCTACTTGTCGATAATCGTCGCGAGGTATGTGAACCTCTTTCTTCTTTTGGCATGATTCTATGTATGAAATATACATGTGGTGTTATTTCATGATTCCTTCTACTCTTAGAAGTTAAGAGGTATGTATGTTGATTTACTCTATGTAAAAGTTATGTCTAAGTTATCCTAAGTTCTTACCAAGTCTTATGGGGGATGTTGGTAAGAGTCGTTAGGAAGTATTTGGAGTCGAGTTGACTTTGCTAATTTCATCGCATTTAATGAGAATAAGTATCGAACAAGCCATTGCAGCGTTAATAAAAGAAAATGTATCGACAATCAATTATATTAAAATGAGTAGAATTCTCCATTTGTATAGAAACTAAGATAAGACAAAATTGTATTACATTTTCTAGATCATGGCTGCTTTAATAAGATCGTTATAAACGAGTATAACCTATTCACAACGCATAAAAGTATATGTTACTTAAATTAAAAGAGTTTATGTTATGAAGTTTTAAGACTATGAACCTTGATTTCTAAAAAGGTTATGAGACTTTATTTTTCAAGTTATGGGACTTGATTCTTAAAGAAAGGAGTGACTTGATTTAAAAAGTAGGGTTTCCATGATTTATTTCAAAAGTTAAGAGGCTTGATTTCAAAAGAGAATGTAACTTGAGTTTTCAAAAGAAGAAGTTTATTGATTTAAAAGAGAAGGAGTTTTATGATTCTTTTTTTAAGTATATATGTACGTAGTACTTTTGGGTTTAATTTTCCCTAAAGTAATAAGAAATAAAAGTGCCTTAAGTTCTCTAAAGTGAAAGGTCGTTGTAATAGCTTTATGGGAAGTTGTTATAATGACTTAAGAAGAAGTGAAAATATGCTTTAAAATGTTATGTAAAGAGACTTGATCGCGTCACATGAATGGGCCGGGCAGTATACCTTTATGGGCAGACTTATATGACTTTATCGCGTCCCAGGAATGGGCCGGGCAGTATACCTTTATGGGCAGACTTATATGACTTTATCGCGTCCCAGAAATGGGTCGGGCAGTATACCTTTATGGGAAGACTTATATGACTTTATCGCGTCCCAGGAATGGGCCGGGCAGTATACCTTTATGGGCAGACTTATATGACTTTATCGCGCCCAAGGAATGGGCCGAACAGTATACCTTTATGGGCTGACTTACATGACTTTATCGCGTCCCAGAATGGTCCGGGCAGTAGACCTTCGTGGGAAGATTTTTATGAATTCGTTGTGTCCCGCAAATGGGCCGGGTTACATTATCACGTATGGATAATCAAAGTGAACTCCAAAATGAGGCGTCCCTCCATAAAGGACTGGATTATGTTATGCAAGATACGTAAGTTATATGTTTATGAACTTGATGATTTTTCCTAAGTATGTACGTAAGAATTTGACTATAACTCTTATTGAAAAATGGGAAAAGATAATAAAGTGCGATTAAGTTCATGAGTTGTAATGACACGGTAGGATCTGGTATTTACCCTTTTTATACTTGCCCCTGTCATTCTTTTGTACAGTTATGATTTGTTTATCAGACCTTATTTCGCTCCATATTCTGCACTGTTGCATCGACTTCTTCGGGGCTGCGCCATACGCTCGCAGTATTAGTGTCACGACCCATTCCGGGGCCCGTGACTGATGCCTTACCGGGGCACCCAAGTAGTCATACATCAGAGTAATCAGCGGAAATATAAAACAAGACATGAAACGCTTTATAAATTAAGACACGCTTTAAGTGAGAAACATCGCTTTTCTAAGATATATATATAAACATGGTTTAGCAGCTACATCCGATATCGCATACAACATGACTCTGCACTTCTAAGGAAATATAAAACTATGGCGGATAGGGCCCCGCCATACCGATCGTACAAAACTATCTACAACAGGAGATCATACCCAAAAGTAGAGCCTCGGAAAGGATGGAGCTCCGACACCAACGTAGAGATCCTAAGAATGTGGATCTAGCACTGCTGCCTTACCGCGGTATGAACGCAGCCTCAAGGAGGTCGATACAGTACTAAGTATATGAAATCAGAAATACTTAAATGAAAACATATCATTTTAAAATCAGTTTTGCAAGTATGTATGAAACAACCAAGGGGACCGCACATAGTGCCACATCATAAACAAGAGCAACGATAGGTAAACTGCAACAGGTCTTTTCTAGGTTGCGAATGATCGAAGCAGGGCCAATTGCCCGTAGTATCACCATGCAAGCCTAATCCTGGACTCTCATAGTCCGCATAGGCCACTCACATAGGCCCGCATAGGGTACATAACCCCGCATCGAGGGTAGCTACTCTTCGGCATCGTCCTGGACTCGTAGTCCGCATGGCCACATAGACCGCATGAGGTATAACCCCGCATCACTAACCTAGAACTTCCGTAGCTCCGCATAGGTCCCTTGGACCCGCATGAGGTATTCTCGAATCATGGTCCTGCATCGCTCGAGTCTACCCCGCATCGGAGGACTTAACCCCGTGAAATGTCAAGAGCGAGTGATAGTACACTAACATAACAAATTATCTTTAAACAACATAAGCACAACAAGAATACTCTCCTATACAAACGTTACAAGACACTAACACACATAGCATCATATCATGTCTACTTATCAAACCATCTTATTATTCTTTTCACAATTCAATATAAGTCTGTTATAAACACATAGGCAAACTGTTTCTTTTATCATTCTTAAGTGGTTATACTTAACTTCCCATAAAGCTAGTATAACTCTTAAGCTTCGCTTTAAAGACCAATTAGTTCTCTTCATAAAAATGATTCAAGATTCTTTTGAAATGCTTTCATCTTTATTATCAAAGCTTAAGCCAGGCATCGCTGTAAGTATTATTCAGCTTAAGCCGTGAGGCATTGCCGTAAGTATTATTCGAGCTTAAGCCGAGGCATTGCCGATTTATTATTCGATTAACACATGTACGTCTACCGTACTACATATATATTGTAAAATATCATGCTTTAGGAAGAATCACATACCTTCTCAAAACCACCGCCAAGTTGAATATGTCGCGCAGAGAATCAAATTATAATAGTCGACACGCCTATCAACGCTCGACTACTTTGTAAATGATTCTAAACAGAGGGTTCTATATCCTACGGAAAATTGGGCAGCACTTCCCTACCCTGAGCTACTCAAGTCCATCGTGAAAACAAATTCCATGTAAGTACAATTTGATTATTCTTCTTTAAACCCTTCATCGTGATAACAGTTCAATTCTATTCGCAATATTCTTCTAAGTATCTAATACTTATTCTTATACTACTACAGAAGTATTCTCTAATTCAAAAGAGGGTTAGGATTAGTTACCCGGTAAGCCCAATAATATCCTAGATAAAGTCGCGCTGAGCAAGGTTTTGCTCCTAAGTTGTATGCTCCATGAAACCTTAGAAGTTCTTCACAACTTCTACTAAGTACTAAGGGATTTGGGCTGGTATTTTGGGCATTATAACAATACTAGAAGGCAACTTTTCTACCAAGGAGGGGGTAGATTTCGCTAGGCAGTGGGGTAGCCTCGGCTAGCTTCTCCAAAGGGGGAGGTGTTTGGACGAAAATAGGCTTAAGGGAGAGGAGAGGATTTTCAAGACTTGGAAAGGAATTTGTGGATGAAGAACTCTTCATCTTAAGGGGTATTTATAGGTCAAGACACGGCCAACCAATGGCCAAGATTTAGCCAAGTGCTAGGCAAGTGTAAGGTCAAGATTAGGCGGTGTACCTAGCCAACTTGCACACAAAATATCCTACCAACTACTTGACAAAATTGACCATCCATTCGCCCTAAGAACGCCTCACATCCATCAATCGGAGGTGACAAGTGTCGCCTCCCGTTGGTCCAAAATGTTTCGCCTCTCGGAAAAATCCGCAAAAATTAGAAATGGCATAGCGGAATTTACCCTACGAAAGCCGTGGGAAACGCTTCGTCGGAAAACTATTCATTTTGTGAGTTGTGCCCAAAAACGCCCAAGCCTAACTTTAAGGCCAAACTTTTGACGTATTTCCTTACGCATACTCTGGAAATACGGGTATAACATTCTCCTTCCTTAGAAACATTCGTCCCGAATGTTCCTTCCTAAGACAGATAACGATAAGGTTCTTCAGAACTTAAACCGCTTGCAAATGCCACACACGCCACAAAACAACACTTAGGCATAAATGATAATGAAAAATTTACAAGTAGGAAAGTGAATTACCCGAGGTGTGGGAATAGGTGAGGATACCTCCGCCTCATGTCCTCCTCGCCTTCCCACGCCATCTCCTCCTCGAGCTCGCTCCGCCACAAGACTTTGACGAAGCCACGCCCCGTCCGCAGACGCCTAACCCGACGATCGATTATCGCATGGAACCTCCTCATACGATAACCCCTGGCCACCGACATCGCCAATCGGGTGTACCCTAGATGGATCCCCGATACATCTCTCAAAGATAGATACGTGAAACACCGGATGCACCGCCTCCGCATCGAATGGCAGATCCAACTCAGAGGCAACCTTGCCTACCTCGCGACACCAAACGCCCAATGTACTGGCCGAGTTTCTTCTTCCCGAATCTCATCACACCCTTCATGGGTGACACCTTCAGGAAAACCCAATCATCAACTGCGAACTCCAGATGTCGACGACGATGATCTTCATACGACTTGCCGACTCAGCCACAATAGCCGCCTCGGATAAGCTTCACCTTATACACCGCCGCCGCACCAATCTGGTCCCACTAGCCGCACTCGCCCACATCGAACCAACCTATAGGCGACCGCACTTCTCCCATACAAGGCCTCATAAGGCGCCATCCGAATACCGGAGTGGTAGCTATTATTGTACGCGAACTCAACTAGAGGCAAATGATCCTCCCTACCCTCGGTCGATAACACAGGCTCGCAAAGATATCCTCAAGAGTCCGGATAGTGCGCTACCGCCCGTCTGCTCGTGGATGGAATGCGATTGTGCTCACCGCGTCCCTAAACCTCTCGAAAGACCTCCGAAGTTAGCCAGAACCGGGCTCTCGTCCGATATGATCGAAATAGGGACTCCATGCGATCGACGATCTCTGATGTAAAGTCCGCATAATCCTCACCAAAAAGTCGCCCCGACGGAAGAAAGTGGGCTGATTTCACACCGCCGACGATAACCCATATAGAATCATGTCTCCTCAGAGTGCGAGGTAATCCGGTGATGACGTCCATGTTGATCACCTCCCACTTCCGTGTCGGGATCTCTATCGCCGCAACAAACCACCGTGCCTCCGTGCTCTACCTTCACCGCCGACAACACGGGCACCGAGCTACGAACTCGCAACGCCCTCTTCAAGCCATCCCACCAATACACGCATCTAAGGTCGTGGTACATCTTGGTCGACCCGATGGATAGAGTAACGCGCTACCGTGTGCTTCCCAAGAACTCACAAGTCCTCAAACATCCGAACACACACCGCTCAAACCTTAGCACCCCATCGTGCTACCTCAAAAGGACCCTTGCCTCACGAAGAGTCAGATCACGATATCGAATCAAAGTTGGATCCTCGAATCGTTGCCTCTTCACCTCCTCGACGATGGAAGACTCGCAACCTCACGAACTCTAACCCCACCGCTATCGTAATCAATCAAATGCAGACACCAAGGCTCGCTAATCGATGCAAATCACGAACCATGTCCTCCTCTCTAGATGCACATCCGATAGGCTCCCCATCGACCTACGACTAAGAGCATACGCCACAACATTGGCCTTCCCGTGGTACAGATATCAACATCATAATCCTTAAGCAACTCTAACCACCGCCTCTCGTGAAGTTCACTCCTCTGGTGAAGATATACTGGAGGCTCTTGTGGTCCGTAAAATATCCACGTGAACCCCATACAAATAGTGCCTCCAGATCTTCAAAGGGAATCACACCGCCAACTCCAAATCATGGGTGGGTAGTTCCTCGTGTTTCTTCACCGCCGGATGCATATGCTATAACCCCGCCATGCTGCATCAACACACATCCCAACCCGATGCCCGACGATCACAATACACGACATAACCATCCGACCTCCGAAAGAGTAAGAACGGGGCGGTCGCTTCTCTTTCAAAGAATCGGAAACCCCGCCACAAGCATCACCATCAAACTGGCCGCTTCCGAGTCACCCTAGTCAATGGTGCGTAGATAGAAGCAAACTTCCACGAACCGATAATATCCTCGCAAGGCCCGTAAAATCGCGAACCTCTCGGAGTAGTAGGTCTAGGCCAAGTCCCGATCGCCTCGATCTTGCCGATATCCACTGAATGCCATCACCCACAATATGCCCAAGAAACGCCATCAAGTCAACCAAAACTCACATTTGGAAAACTTGGCGCATAACCGCTGGTCCCGAGAATCACAAGACGGCCTCAAATGCTCCGCATGCTCCCGCCCGAGCGAATAAACCAAGATATCTTCAATGAACACTATCACAAACGTGTCCAAAAATGGTTTGAACACTCGGTTCATCAAATCCATGAATACCACGAGCATCGTCAACCCAAAAGACATGACCACGAACTCATAATGCCCGTGACGTCCGAATGCGATAGGGACATCCACCTCTCGACTCGCACTGATGATAGCCCGACCAGATCAATCTTGGAGAAACATCTCGCGCTCGCAACCAGTCGAACAAATCATCAATCTCGGGAGGGTATCTGTTCTTAATGGTCACCTTGTTCGATTGCACGTAATCAACACATGCGCAGCTGGCCCCGCCCTTCTTCTTCACGAACAATACCGCGCTCCTGTGGAGAAACACTAGGCCCGATGAAGCCCTTTCTCCAAAGAAATCCCTAAGCCGATCCTTCAACTCTCTCAACTCGGCAGTGCCATTCGTATGGCGGAATGGAAATAGCCGAGTGTCCGCAATATGTCAATACAAAACTCAATCTCTCTCGGGAGGATACCCGAGGTCGTCTGAAACACGCCTGGGAACTCTCTCACCACCGAATCGATGGAAAATCTGGTACCGCAGCCTCGTGATCAAACACCCGAACGAGATGGTAGATATACCCTTCCGCACCATCTTCCTAGCCTTGAGGTAGGAAATAAACCTACCCGGCGATACCGGTGCTCTCCCACTCAACAACCGGCCTCAGAAAGCGAACTGCATTACTTTCTCTCTCAGCCTACATTGGCGTAGCAAGAAGCTAGCCAATCCATCCCCATGATCACGCCGAAGTCAATCATCTCCAACTCTATCAAGTCGGCTAGTGGTCCGACGATCAGAATGGTCACAGACAAGCTCTATATACCCGCCGAGCTACCATCGAATCACCATCGGCGTAGCTACCTCGAAAGGGTCTATGGACTCGTGCTCTATCCCTATCCTACTAGCAACAAGGGAGATATATAGGACAGTAGAACCGGATCTATCAAATCATACACATCAAACCCAGAACCGATAAGGTACCGTGACGACATCGTGAGGCCTCCGATCCCGCTTGGACAAAGCATAAATGCGGTTACGAGGACCGCTAGAATCGACCCGCGCCACGACCTGCCGCGACTGGCCGTCCATGAGTACCTTGCCCTCCGTGGCGAGTAAATGTCGGGATGAAGAAGACCGGCGAAAGAACTCGTAGGCGACCCTACCATCAAGACTACCTCGCCTGACAGCTTCCGCATAGTGACTCGCCGCCACAATCAAACAAGCTCCGTAGCACCACAACTCCCGGCTGGATGCGCCGACGGCCACACCGGCGGGTGGTCCCGACGCCGCACCTCGCCGCTCGACGCTCAAGTCCCGGGCCCTGGTCCGCCTCGAATATCTGGTTGGCTGAGGACGGCAGGAGTGCTCGAGCCGGGCCGTGGTGCAAATCTAGATCGCCTTGAGGCCGCCACCACGATAGCCACCAAAAGACCTCGCCGCCCCGGTCTTCTTCGCTGCCGTCACAACCCGGCGGTCTCTATGCCTCACATCCAAGAGCATGAGCTCGCATGCGGTAATGTCCATACCCGCCAAGAGAAACACCCGCATACGACTCGCCATATAGTCGTTTCAGCGGTGGCGTGGCGGTGCACCCTATCCTCCATATCGCTACCAATGCCGGGACATATCGAGGCAATGAATCAAACTCGACATTGTACTCCCGACGGCCCTCTCTCGCCTCGGCGAAAAAATCTATCGGCCGCGCGCTCTCCTCATCCGTGGAGGCAAGAAGTGAGTGAGGAAAGCCTCCGAGAACTCATCCCAAGGCCGGAGACGCGTGCTCTCCCGATAACTCCCATGAATCAAACCAATCGATCGCGGTATCACGCGGCCGATGCGAACCGGCGTCACAGACTCAGATTCGAGGCCTTGATCACCCGCATGATCCTTCAGAGGCGACGGATGAACTCCTGCGGATCATCCTCCCGCCGACCAGAAACTCGCGGCTACAACTCAAGAAATCTCGTAGCCTCAAACTATTCGCTTCTGGTGCACCACGTGCGACCGAGCCGAGCCGAACTAGAATCGCCAGATCCAGCCTATCCTCGTATTCGCCATAACTTCTAGCCAATAGCTGGGCCATCTCCTTGTACCCTAACTCTCCGCCCAGCCGTGGGACAGGAGGTGTGGGTACTGTGGTCTCTGCTGGGGCCGGCGGCGTCATAGAACTCGCCGTCTGCGGTATAGACTGGGCTCGAGCCCTCGTAACTCTCGGTGTCCGACTGGCAGCTCCCTCGGCTGCCTTGCCCTTCTGGGCCCGGGTTGCCTTACGTGGAGGCATAACTGTTACAGAAAAGGAATACGTTAGAGGGGTCCAACTTTAACACAGCTCTAAAGCACGATCTCAGAGTAAGAAGAGTGGAAACCAATCCTAAATATCCTATAGCCTCCTGATTATTGGTGTGGTGCACAACACACCGATAATCAAGACTCTACTAGATACGGTCTGTAGACACTTTCCGAGGATTAACTGCTCTGATACCACTTTTGTCACGACCCATTCCGGGGCCCGTGACTGGTGCCTTACCGGGGCACCCAAGTAGTCATACATCAGAGTAATCAGCGGAAATATAAAACAAGACATGAAACAGTTTATAAAATAAGACACAGTTTAAGTGAGAAAACATCGTCATTTCTAAGATATATATATAAACATGGTTTAGCGCTACATCCGATATCGCATAACATGACTACGCACTTAAGGAAATATACAACTATGGCGGACAGGGCCCCGCCATACCTCGATCAGATAAAACTATCTACAACAGGAGATCATACCTAAAAGTAGAGCCTCGGAAAGGATAGAGCTCTCGACACCAACGTAGAGATCCTAAGAATGTGGATCTAGCACTGCCGCTTCTTACTGCAGCATGAACGCACTTCAAGGAGGTCGATAACAGTACTAAGTATATGAAATCAGAAATACTTAAATGAAAACATATCATTTTAAAATCAGTTTTGCAAGTATGTATGAAACAACCAAGGGACCGCATATAGTGCCACATCATAAACAAGAGCAACGATAGGTAAATCGCAATGTGTCTTTTCTAGGCCGCGAATGATCGGCAGGCCAATTGCCCGTAGTATCACCATGCAAGCCTAATCCGGACTCTTGTAGTCCGCATAGGCCACTCACATAGGCCCGCATAGGTACATAACCCCGCATCGAGGTAGCTACTCCTGCATCGCCCCGACTCGTAGTCCGCATGGCCACATAGACCGCATGAGGTATAACCCGCATCACTAACACGAACTCCGTAGCTCGCATAGGTCCCTTGACCCGCATGAGGTATTCTCGAATCATGGTCCTGCATCCGCCCGAGTCTACCCCGCATCGGAGGCGCCTTAACCCCCGGTAAAATGTCAAGAGGTGAGTGATAGTACACTAACATAACAGCTTATCTTTAAACAACATAAGCACAACAAGAATACTCTCCTATACAAACGTTACAAGACACTAACACACATAGCATCATATCATGTCTACTTATCAAACCATCTTATAATTCATTTCACAAAACAATATAAGTGCATTATAAACACATAGGCAAACTGTTTCTTTTATCATTCTTAAGTGGTTATACTTAACTTCCCATAAAGCTAGTATAACTCTTAAGCTTCTGTTTTAAAGACCAATTAGTTCTCTTCTGTTAAAAATGATTCAGTATTCTTTTGAAATGCTTTCAGATCTTTATTATTCAGGCTTAAGCCGTGAGGCATTGCCGTAAGTATTATTCAGGCTTAAGCCGTGAGGCATTGCCGTAAGTATTATTCAGGCTTAAGCCGTGAGGCATTGCCGTAGTTATTATTCAGTTAACACATGTACGTCTACCGTACTACATATATATTGTAAAATATCATGCTTTAGGAAGAATCACATACCTTCTCAGCGAAAACCACCTGCCAAGTTGAATATGTCGCGCGCAGAGAATCAGCCTATAATAGTCAGACACGTCTATCAACGCTCGCATCGCTTTGTAAATGATTCTAAACAGAGGGTTCTATATCCTACGGAAAATTGGGCAAGACTTCCTACCCGTGAGCTACTCAAGTCTCATCAGGAAAATCCTATGTAAGTACAATTTGATTATTCTTCTTTTAAACCCTTCTACTGTGATAACAGTTCAATTCTATTCTGCAATATTCTTCTAAGTATCTAATACTTATTCTTATACTACTACAGTAAGTATTCTCTAATTCAAAAGAGGGTTAGGATTAGTTACCTCGGTAAGCCCAATAATATCCTAGATAAAGTCGCGCCTGAGCAAGGTTTTGCTCCTAAGTTGTATGCTCTAAGGAAACCTTAGAAGTTCTTCACAACTTCTACTAAGTACTAAGGGATTTGGGCTAGGGTATTTTGGGCATTATAACAATACTAGAAGGCAACTTTTCTACCAAGGGAGGGGGGGTAGATTTCGGCTAGGCTAGGGGGGTAGCCTCGGCTAGCTTCTCCAAAGGGGGGGGGGGGAGGTGTTTGGACGAAAATAGGCTTAAGGGAGAGGAGAGGATTTTCAAGACTTGGAAAGGAATTTGTGGATGAAGAACTCTTCATCTTAAGGGGGGTATTTATAGGTCAAGACATGGCCAACCAATGGCCAAGATTTAGCCAAGTGCTTGGCAAGTGTAAGGTCAAGATTAGGGCAAGTGTACCTAGCCAACTTGCACACAAAATGTTATACCCCGTATTTCCAGAGTATGTACGCAGGAACGTACGTAGGAAATTTCGAACTTCAAGTAGGCTTGGCCGATTTAATTTTGTGCACAACACCCGGTTAGAGTCGTTTTTCTACAAACGCTTTTCCACTTTTCGTAGGGAATTTCCGGCTATGTCATTTTTAATTTTTGCGGATTTTTCCGAGAGCGAAACATTTTGGACCAACAAGAGGGCGCCACTTGGCACCTCCAATCGTGGCTTGAAATCGTCCAACTTGGACGAAATGGACAAGGTAAGGCACGTTTTTTGTGCCTTGACAAAGTCAAGGGTAGGTAGGATATTTGTGTTTGGTAAATCCTAGCCCTACACTTGCCTAACACATGGATTGATCTTGGCCTTTGGTTGGCCATCCCTTGACCTATAAATACCCCTCTCCCTTTGATGAATTCTTCATCCTTTCCACAAATCTTTAAGTGTTAAACTCTCCCCCTCCCTTGTTGTGTTTTCGTTCCCCTTTGTGAGGCTTAGCCGAGAGCACCCTTCCCCTTGGTCGAGAGTACCCCTAGTGGCAGCCGAGGGTATACACCCTCCTTGGGGTGCTAGCCGTGGGGTACCCCCCCTAGCCTAGTTGTTTTCATATAATACCCCCCTCTTGTTAGAAATACTCTCAAAAGTATTGTTATAATGCCCAAATTACCTTAGCCGTATACCTTGTAGTATTCTAAGGTTATACTTATACGAAAAGCCCAGAAATACTATTATACTTCCCTTCAGTCACAAAACCGAAACCCTAAGAAAAATCTCCATAGTTAGTTGGAGTAATAAGTAGAAGTTGGTTAGAACTTCTAAGGGTTGTTTGAGGCGGCCTGAGCGCACTGAGAGAGCTAAACCTTGCTCAGGACCGACATTTAAACTCGGATAATTATGGGCTTATCGAGGTAAATATCTTGTCCCTCTATTGTAATTGGAAATTACATGATTGTTAGACTATATAGTTGAAGTATACTATATATTTAGAACTGAACGTAGTTATCGGCAATGTCTTTTGACTTAAGCCTGAATTTAAAGAAGATTACTGAACTGTAATTACTTAGGGCTGTATTACAGTAAACTTGTGAAGTAGTACCGTGGAGTAGAATTGTACCCGTTAGGGTTAGATGTCTTCCTGGTTGGCTTGCAGCGGCCCGATAGAGGAGAGATTTACTGTTGTGGGAAGGTGTCGCGAATTTTCTGTAGAATGTTCTACGAAGGGATCTAAATGTTAATAAGCGCCTTGTGGCCTTTTAGGTTGAAGTACTACGTATGGCGCGATCTACTGGCTAAGGAGTAGCCGACGGTTTGAAGTACTTGGAGCGTTTTGCTATTAGTCGATACTCGTCGCGAGGTATGTGAACCTCTTCCTATCTCTTCTAGCATGATATGTGTGAACTATGTAGTACGGTAGACGTACATGTGCTAAATGTATTTGATTGGTTTAAAACATAAAGTGTTATAACGGCTTTATGGGAAGTCGGTTATAAACAGCTTTATGTTGGTAAGAGAATACTTGTGGTTTTTAAAGGTAAATCGATTTGAACTATAAGCGGCTTGTTATGTGTTAATAGAGAACTTGAAGTAATACTTGGTTTTTGAAAACTTAAGAGTTATACTAGCCTTATGGGAAGTTAGGTATAACGACTTAAGAATGTTTTACTGATTTCGGAAATCAGAATGTGTATCGACAAACCACTGCAGCATTAATAAAAGGAAAATGTTTTGAATAATTAAGTGTTATTAAAACCAAGAGAAACTTCCATCCGCATAAGCTAAGATGAGACAAAATGATATTCCCTAGATCATGGCTGCTGTAATAAGATTGTTATAAACAAGAATATCCTACTCACATATAAGGCTTATGTTTCTCAGACTGTTTAAAAGAGAATTATATTCTTAAATGAATAAGACTATGAACTACGAAAACCTTTCTAAAATAAGAAACGTGAACATTTGAAATTAGGCAAACTTGGACGTTTGGAAAATAATGTTGTTACTTGATTTTACAAAGGTAAGAGTTTTGGTTTTCTAAAAAGGACAGTAACTCTATTTTATACTACGGGTATTGTGTGACTTATGTGAAAGAAACAGAACTTTTAAAGATTTAATGTGTGAAGTACTTTGGGGATAGATACCCGAACTTGTTAGTAGAAAGTACCTTGTGTGAATAACTTGATTGTATTGGTTTGTGATAGCCTTGTAATACTTTCTTGTTGATTTGATAAGTAAACATGTTAGGATGCTACGTGTGTTAGTATCTTGTGATGTTAGTGTAAAGGGGTTTTCCCTTCGACTACGCTTAAAGTTGTTTGACTATCAGCCGTTATGTTGGTATTGTACCACTCACCTTGACTTGTGTCCGGAGGTTGTCGCCTCCGACGCGGGTAGACTCAGCGATGCGGGACCATGATTCGAGAATACCTCATGCGGGTCCAGGGATCCATGCGGAACTACGGAGTTCCGTGTTAGTGCGCGCCTTTATGGTCACGCGGTCTTTGTGGCCATGCGGATCGCGAGTCGGGGACGACGCCGGGAGTAGCTACCTCGATGCGGGTTATACCTCACGCGCCTATGAGGTTGGCCTGCGCGAGTCGCGAGAGTTCGGGCTAGACGCGCACATTTGATATCGGGCGAGTGACCGCCTTTTATCATGTGACGGCCTAGCAGATATCATGACACGCTTTATGACCTTGTTGGTACCGCTGGTGTTAGTAGTCGGCTATGCCTTCGCATTTACCCTGCATCGCTTTATTAGGACACAGGTGGGACACGTGTTCATGTGTATTCCTTGGTGCTTGTATATCATAAATCGCTGGCAGTGAGGAAGGTATTCCACGCACGATTGATGTTGTGGGCGTGAGACCCATTGTTAAAATTGAGTGATGACTTGAGGCGCGAGTCCCGACTTGACATACGATCGCTTATTTATGGTGAATCAGAGTTTGGTTATCATACATGTCTCCCGCTTTGTATAGGCTACTATGATTTCATTTACGATTTATTTTCGGGCCACATACTTGGTACTGTTAGATCGACCTCCTCGGGCTGCGTTCATGCCGCAGTAAGGTACACCGCCATTGATCCTCGCTCTAGGGTCACAGTTCAAGATTGGGAAAGCTCCGCTTTCTCGAGGCTTATCACGTATAGTCCCGCCTGTTGTAGGTGTTTACATTCAGTGGTATGGCGGGCCCCGTCCCGCCATTGTTGTCGTATCATTTCTTAGAGGTCCGTAGTATCACAAGCGTGTGGTTTTGTAAAAAGGATTAAACTGTTCATGTTGAAAAAGTTGTTGTTTATATATACGCCAAGGTAACCGCTTTTGGTTAGCTTTTTCTTATTTCATTGTTTATACTTCGTCATTTCATGTGTTGTCTTTATGTTCACGATTACTCGATGTTGGATCACCAGGGGGTGCGGGGTAAGGCACGACCACGCCCCGAATCGGGTCGTGACACAAAATATCCTACCAACTACTTGACAAAATTGACCATCCATTCGGCCCTAAGAACGCCTCACATCCATCAATTGGAGGGTGACAAGTGTCGCCCTCCCGTTGGTCCAAAATGTTTCGTCTCTCGGAAAAATCCGCAAAAATTAGAAATGGCATAGCCGGAATTTACCCTACGAAAGCTGTGGAAACGTTTCGTCGGAAAACTATTCGTTTTGTGAGTTGTGCCCAAAAAACGTCCAAGCCTAACTTTAAGGCCAAACTTTTTGTACGTATTTCCTTACGTACATACTCTGGAAATACGGGGTATAACAATTAGGTACACAGGTTGGTGATCCTTGCTCTTAGGATCTCTATTCAGTTTTTGGGAAAAGACTCCATTTACTTCAGAGGCTTATCTTTTGGTACGGTTTCCCTGAGGTTGTAGATTTATGTATATTCAGGGGTATGGCGGGGCCCTGTCCCGTCACAATTGTTATGTTAAAACTCTTAGAGGTCTGTAGTCATATCTTGTGGGTCAGTTTGTAAAGGAAGGGAGACAACTGCTTTCGGTTATGTATTTATTTATCCAGGGAGGTAGCCTTATCGGCTAACCTGTTGGTTATTCTTTATTGATTTCTTTTTATTTATTAAGAGTTTTATGTATGTTCCGCTGATTTTTCTCTGATGTATACTTGTAAGGGTGCCCAGGTAGGGCACCAGTCGCGGGCCCGAGGTCAGGTCGTGACAGCAGATCACGCGAATCATCTACGAGTGGTGTTGCAGACACTCCAGGATCAAAAGTTTTATGACAAATTCTCCAAATGTGAGTTCTGGTTGAACTCAGTTACTTTTCTACGCCATATAGTTTCCTCAGAAGGTATGAAAGTGGATAATCCGAAAATTGAGGTTGTAAAGAATTGGCCAGGGCTCACGACCCCTGTTGAGATATGTAGTTTCTTAGGCTTGAAAACTTATTATCGCAGATTTGTGGAGGTATTTTATTTTATCTTCACACCTCTGACGAAGTATACTCACAAGGAGGTCAAGTTTTAGTGGTCATACATGTGTGAACAAAGTTTCCAAGAGTTGAAGAATAGGCTAATATCTCCACATGTCTTAGCACTTCCATAATGTACAGATGGGCATGTAATTTATTGTGATGCCTCCAGAGTTGGAATAAGTTGTATTCTGATGCAAAATGGAAATGTTATTGCACATGCTTCAAGATAGTTGAGGGAACAAGAGCTAAACTACCCGACTCATGTTTATGAGTTATCGGCTATTATTTTTTACCTAAAGATATAGCGTCACTACTTATATGGGGTTCATGTAGAGTCTTCCGAACAGGGTATGGCAAGTTCTTTGTAATTATTAGCATAGATAGTGGCTTCTCAGAAACGACAGATAAGGGCCTCTACAAGTGTCGGGCCATCTGATGGCATAGAGAGTTCCAGAACCTGAGAGTTACTCGGACAATGCACACTATTATTCACCGGTACTGATCCAAGTGCAGATCCTCAGGATTTTATTGATCGAATGTAGAGAGTATTGAGGGTTATGCATGCCTCAGAGACTAAAGCAATAACGTTTTCATCTTTTAAATTACAGGATGTGGCTATCTTATGATGTGAGGCTTGGCAATGATCAAGAGGACCAGATGTACCTCCAGCTGTATGGAATAAATTCTCATATGCCTTCTTTGATCATTACTTTCCATTGGATGTACGAGAGGCTGGTAGAGCAATTCATAAACTCAAGCATAGGGGTAAGAGTGTATGGGACTACACTCTTAAGTTTAATACTCTGGCTAAGTATGCTCCAAATATTATGGATAAGATGATGGCTCAAATTCATAAGTTTGTATCAGGCTTGGACATGCATCTGATTAGAGAGTGTATGAAAACTTTCCTGCATTGGGATATTGACATCTCTAGGATACACGCATATGCTCCGAAATGTCAAATATCGTAAGTGTCAGATCCCAATTGATAGACATGCGGAGAGAGAGTTGAGTAAGAGGGCTAGATCAGCATGGTCTTTTGGACATGCATCGAGTAGTTCCAAGAAATTATTCCCTAAACGTCCACCTCAGTATATTAATAGTACTCCATCTCCATTTCAGGATCCTGGACATGATAGGTATGCACATTCGGGACTAGGTCAGAGTTCGAGAGCTTCTGATTAATTAAGATATGAGGGTTCAAGTAAAATGATGCCTCCATTGCCGACATGTGGCTTGTGTGGTACGACACATTTGGAATAGTGTCGTCATGGTTCTGATTATGTTATTTAAGTGAAAGTCTAGGTCACTATATGTGCTAGTATCCGAGTAGAGGTAGAAGTGGTATGGCTCACCCGACAGGATCGACAACAACTTTCTCATCGAGTGTACATCTTCAAGTGGTGGGCCACAAACCTCAGCATGTATAGGCATATGTAGAGGGGGAATTTCAAGTTTAGGCGGTGCCCAGAGCCGCATATATGCTCAATCAAGTCTACAGGATTTAGAGTCATCTCTTGATATTGTTATAGGTATATTATCCATCTTCGCTTATGATGTATATGCATTAATAGACACTGGCTCCAATTTGTCCTACGTTACACCTTTTGTCACTAGTAAGTTTGGATTTGAGCCAGAATTATTGTCTAAGCTGTATGAAGTGGCTACGCTGGTCGGTGTGACGATTGTAGTTAGATGATTCTACCAAGGTTGTACAATGACAATTTGTAACCGGCATACATTGGCTGACTTAGCTAAGATTCCAATGGTTTAATTCAACATTATTATGGATATGGATTGGTTAGCCTCATGTTATGCCAATGTTGATTGCCGGACAAAGGTTGTTAAATTCAGTTTTCCAGGCGAACCGACCATAGAGTGAAAGGGTAATTCAGACATGCCTAAGGGTAGGTTTTTATTTCCTACCTAAAGAAAGAAAGATTATTTCCAAATGTTACATCTATCATCTGGTGCAGGTTAGAGACACAGATGCAGAGCCTTTGACCCTTCAATCTGTTCCTGTTGTAAATAAATTCCCAGATGTGTTTTCAAATTTAACATTTGGGTATACCTCCAGAGAAAGAAATTGAGTTTATTATTGATGTGTTTTCAGATACACAATCGATATCTATTCCTTCTTAAAAAATGGCTCTTGCTGAGCTGGGGAGTTGAAAGAGAAGCTGAGGGATTTATTAGAGAAAGGCTTTATTCGGTCTAGTACTTCACCGTGCAGCACACCTGTAACGCCCCGAACCGACAGGCCGCGACTGGTGCCCTACCTGGACACTCTTATACCCACACAACACATATGACCAGTGGAAGCTAATGAAAACTCATAATCTCAAAACAAGGGGATCCTGTGTCACGACCCGACCCCGGGCCCGCGAATGGTGCCCTACCTGGGCACCCTTACAGGTATACATCAGAGATAATCAGCGGAACATACATAAACTCAACAAGAAATAAATAATAGGTTAGCCGATAAGGCTACCTCCCTTGATATATATATATATATATATATACGTAAAACCAAAAGCAGTTACCTCCCTTTTCTTTTACAAACCGACCCACAAGATATGACTACAAACCTCTAAGAGTTTTGACATAACAACTATGACGGGACAGGGTGTCACGACCCGACTGGCGCGATCGTGCCCTACACGGCACCCTGCCTGTATACATCGAGAGAATAGCAATGAACATACACAACATACAACATGTTTAGACAATAACATCACAGGCTATCCGATAAGGCCGTCTTCCATAAATTATGCATAGTCAAAAGCAAAATTGTACAACACGGTTCTTACAGCCCCAAACCACAACATGTGACTACTGCACTTAGAATAACAAGCGTATGGACAGGGCCCCGCCATACCCCTGAATGTACATAAATCTACAACATCAGGGAAAGACTGTACCAAAAGACAAGCCTCCGGAGAAATGGAGCTTCTGACGTCTGATAAGTGATCCTAAGAATGAGGATCCACCACCTGCTTACCCCTACCTGTGGTATGAACGCAACCCCCGAGGAAGGGGGTCAGTACACAATATGTACTAAGTATGTAAAACTGGAAAAATACTGTAATTACATCATAAGTTTAAAACAAAGCCGGAGACATGTATGATAATAAAATTACAGTACACAGTGCCTTACTAACAATGAGAGTAACTAAGAGTATACGTACAACATAAAAATAGGAAGCTCACGATCAAAGCAGGACCATCCGCCCGCAGTATCATTAAGCAATCCTACTCCTGGGACTATTTCACCCGTGATAGTCGTGGACCCGCATGAGGTATTCCTCGCATAGGCTGTACCCGCCCGAATAGGACTATTTCACCCGCATAAGCCCATAAGGACTCGCATGAGGTATTCCTCGCATCATGGGTAGCAAATCCATGGAAAACATGTGGTATAACGTCTTGGGGGTTCACCCCTCATTTATACTCTTACCCTGAAGCAGGTGGTATAACGTTTTGGGGATTTACCCCTCATTTATACTCTTACCCTGGAGAAGGTGGTATAACGTATAACGCCTCGTAATTTTGGACAATAATTTGAGCATGAAAACGAAGGAAATAGACCCGAGCATTGGGAAATATTTTGTTATATTTACGTATGCTAATAAGAAAATTAGTATATAAAAGGATGTGATCCCGAAATAATTTTAGATGTAACAAGTATGACGATAGAGATTACTAATAATGGTAGTATATTCTCAAAATAGGTGATGGACTAATGTCATATTACAAATTAAGACATCGAGTATATGAAGGTCTTATGAATTTTTAAGATTTAAATGAAGTGAGGTCTAGAATTAATTAGGTGTGCAATTAATAAATTATACGGAGGCAAGTCTTTTAATTTAAATTTGGGTGACACGTGGGTGTGTAGGTGACATGTGTTAAATGGGAGTGAAGTCGTTTGCTGATCCAGATAAGTTAGCCAACCTAGTGTTTATTTTTACTTTAAACTAATTATTAAAGAAATAAGTTTAGAACAAAAAGAGGGCTTTCTCGTGGATACTCTACTACTTTTGTACTTGCTCAGCTAATTAGTGTCTTGAAATAGATGTTGTGAATACTTAGCTTTGTTCCTACAGTAGTATTGTCAGTGATATGTTTTTCATTAAATAAAATGATATGAGTGTTGAAGAAAAGTATATAATAGATGAGGAAGAGGATTTAGGAAGGGAACGATTTGGACCAGTAGTTGTTAGAGGACGGTGATTTAATTTTCCATAGCCAACGTGATGGTGCATTCAGACAACTGGAACGACTTGGCAAGAAAACTCAGGTGGTAGAAATTCTTGAATATAAGATCAAAGTACTATACAGTATATACGTTGTATCGACGAGTGATTCAACAAAAGGTATGTGAACCTCTTCCTTCTTTTGGGCATGATCCTACGTATGAAATAACCATGTAATATTATTTCATGATTCCTTCTACTCTTAGAAGTTAAGAAGTATTCACGTTGTTGATTCTAAGTTAAAAGTATGTTTAAATTATCCTAAGTCCTTATCAAGTCTTATGGGAGATGTTGGTAAGAATGGATATGAAATTATGAGATTTGATTTAAAGCTATGTGTCTTGATTTATTTAAAGTAAGTAAGTTTATTTTATAAGTATAAGTAAATGAACTTTAAAGAATGTATGTTATGAAGTTTTAAGACTATGAACTTTGATTTTCTTAAAAGGATTATAAAACTTTATTTTTCAAGTTATGAGACTTGATTTTTAAAGTATATATGACATGATGTTATAAGTATAAGCCGCATGATTTTAAAGAGTGTATGCTACGATGTTTTGAGACTATAAGCCTTGATTTTATAAGTGGAAATGACTTAATTTTAAAAAGTATGACTTCTTAATTTATTTCAAAAGTTAAGAAGATGGTTTCCAAAAGAGTATGTGACTTGAGCTTTAAAAAGAAAGGAGTTTTATGATTCTTTGTAAGTATGTATGTACGTAGTATTTTTGGGTCTAGTTTCCCTAATGTTGTAAGAATAAAAGTGTCTTAAATCCTCTAAAATGAAAGGTTGTTATAATAGCTTTATGGGAAGTTGTTATAACGACTTAAGAAGAAGTGAAAAGATGGTTTAAAAATGTTATGTAAGGAAGATCACACCGAGCCTACAAATAGGCCGGATTATGTTATGAGATACACCGAGCCTACAAATAAGTCGGGTTATGTTATGAGATACACCGAGCCTACAAATAGGCCGAGTTATGTTATGAGACACACCGAGCCTACACATAGGCCGGGTTACGCCATATACACCGAGCCTACACATAGGCCGGGTTACGTCATTTTACACCGAGCCCCACAGGCGGGTCGGGTTATGCTACATATTCCATCAGTACACCGAGCCCCACAGGCGGGTCGGGTTATGTCACATTATTCATCAGTACACCGTGTCCCGCAAATGGGTCGGATTACGTTATCACGTATGGATAATCAAAGCAAGCTCCAAAATGAGAAGTCCCTCCATAAAGGGTCGGATTATGTTATGTAAGTTATGTGGAAAAACTTGATTAAATTCTTAAGTATGTATGTAAGAATATGATGTTAATTCTTATTGAAAGAAGGAAAGGAACGGTTAATATACAATTGATTTCAGGAGTTAAAAATGGCACGGTTGGATCTGGTATTTCATTTTTATACTTGCCCCTGTCATTCTTTTATATAGTTATGATTTGGTTACTGTACCTTATTTATGTTCCATACTCGGTACTTGTTGTCTGAATTCTTCTGGGCCGTCAAATGCCCGCAGGTGTTAGGTACACAGGTTGGTGATCCTTGCTCTTAGGATCTCTATTCAGTCTTTGGAAAGCTCTATTTCTCCGACGGAGGCTTTGTATTTTGGTACAGTTCCCTGAGGTTGTAGATTTATGTACATTCAGAGGTATGGCGGAGCCCTGCCCCGTCACAGTTGTGATGTCAAAATTCTTAGAGGTCTGTAGTCATATCTTGTGGATTGGGTTGTGGAAAAAAAAAGGGGAAAAAAAAGGGTAACTGCTTTTGGGTTACGTATATACTCTTGGAAGGTGGCTTTATCGGCTAGCCTGTTATTTATTTCTTTTGAGATGTATGTATGTTCTGCTACTATTCTCTGATATGTACCTTTAAGGGTGCCCAGGTAGGACACCAGTCGCGGGCCCGGGGTCGGGTCGTGACATAACGTCTTGGGGGTTTATCCCTCATTTATACTCTTACCCTATCTCAACCGGTCATCATACATAACATAAGCACTACCGGCTTATTATACAATAAATAAGCAAGTTAAGAAATCCCCCTAACTTCTTATTAGCCTTATTCATATACACTCTTATTTTAGTTTACTTAAGGCACTAACATGTCTTTTATAAAAATCCGGGGATTTAACCCAAGTACTACATACTTCCACTCTTTTAAAAATGACTTTTTTTCATATAAAACTTCCAAGATACTATTAACCGTAGTATCAAGTCAAAATTTCTTTTCGAGACAAGTCACAATACCTTTAGAAATAAAGTTAGGTTTCTAAATCAAGTGACTCCTTTTCTTATAAAACCTTAGGCAATTGATGTTGTTATACCCCGTACATCCAGAGTATGTATGCGAGGACGTACGTACGATTATTCAAGCCCTAATTAGGTTAAGAATGAACTTGTGAACGTCAACGGAAAAGATTCCCAACCTTGTGAAGAAAATTCTACGTTTTTAATATTTTAACCGATTACGGATTTTTTCCGAGAGACGAAATATTTTGGGCCAATGGAAGGGCGACATGTGTCACCCTTAGTTGGCATGGGTTGGACGAAAATGGGGGCCTAGTGGACAAGTCAAATGGTCAAGTCTTGCAAGATATTTTTTGGGTTAGTGGGGGTAGGTAAGTTGGACGGTTTTTGTGCCTAGTGGAAGGCCACATGGCTCATTGTTGTGGGGGACATATGTCCCAATGTTGTGGTGGACATATGTCCCAACATTGTGGTGGACACTTGGTTGGAAGACTTCATTCTTCACATGGATCCAAATCTTCACCCTCCATTTGTTTTAATCTTGGCCATTGAAGGCTCTATAAATACCCCCCCTCTTGTGCAAGACTTCTTCATCCACTAAACATTTTCCAAGTCTCAAAATCCTTTCCTCTAGTAGTGTTCTTGTCCAAGTCCTCTCCTCCCCCCTTCCTTGTAGTTTCGTCCCAACCCCCCCCCCCCTTGGTAGAAAAATATTCTCCAAGTATTGTTAATATTCCAAAATACCTTAGCCAAATACCTTGTAGTATTCCAAAGTTACCTCTATACTAAAAGCCCAGAAATACTACCTTATATCCATTAGTCAATAAACGAAACCCTGGGGAAAATCTTCATAGTTGGTTGAAGGATTAAGTAGAAGTTGTTTGGGAACTTCTAAGGGTTTCTTGGAGCTATCAGAGCATGCAGAATATGAGCTAAACCTTGCTCAGGATCGACATTTATCTTAGATAATTTTGGGCTTGTCGAGGTAAATATCTTGTCCTTCTATTGTAATTGGAAATTACATACTGTAGTTGTATAGAAATAAGTATAAGATTTATAGAAGGAGGGTATAAAAGAAGAGAATTGAACTGTACTTACATAGGAATGTATTTACAGTAGACTTGTGTAGTTTGACGGGTAGGGAAGTGTTGCCAAATTTTTCCGTAGAATAGAGAACCCTCTGCTTAGAATATTCTGCAGTGTAGTCTAGACGTTGATAGACGTTGTTACACCCCGTAAATTCAAGAAGATAAGATAAGAACATACCAAGGATTATAAGATTTGAAAGTGGAAAGATAAGTGGACAAACATGTGTTGGACGGATTTTGAGTCTACTTTTGTCACGCCCCGACTTTTCCTAAGTCTTTACTTAGGGCGTGATGGCACCTGGACAATTATTTTCCACCAGGAGCACCATTTAATTCTCTTTATTTAGAATTTTAAACTTATATTCAAATACGGAGCTATTAATAAAAATAACAATAAAGAAATTTGTTTATGATTTTATTGAAAATATAACGCGAGCCCATGCTCGTGCAAATATTGTTTCTACATAGACATACTGACAAATATTATTCTAAGTTGGAAGGGAGACCGTTCCACACGAGCATTTCCCGAGACATTGGAACCGACATTCGAACTCGACGAGTACCAAGCCCGAAACAATGGACTTGGTATGACAAGAGGCCGCGGGACGATCGCTAGCCTTGGCGTGGAGCCTTTCCTCTATCACGCTTTCCTGAAACATGTTAAATAAAGAGTCAGCCCTACCATCTGGGGCTGAGTGAGAACCTTACCCTGCAATTCAAAGTAACATCACAATATTCCAAGCACAATCACATTATAACGTAATAAGCATATTGCAAAAACATATCAGGTGACAACATTTTTAAGTATGCAACAACTCCTCATAGGAAATTCTCGGTTTAACTAACACTTCATTTTATCTCGTATTATACGTTAAGACATTCCCCTGCATTTCCACATGTTTATTACATTTATATATTTGTGAACGCGTATTCACTTGTCATATTTATATATATGTGAAAATGTATTCATCTTTCATATTTGTTGCGGCGTGCAACCCGATCCATTATATTTACGTATTTGTGAACACGTATTCACTTTACATTTTGTTGCGGCGTGCAACCCGATCCAATATGTTTACGTATTCGTGAACGCGTATTCACTTTACGTTTTGTTGCGGCGTGCAACCCGACCCATTATATTTACGTATTTGTGAACGCGTATTCACTTTACGTTTTGTTGCGCGCAACCCGACCCATTATATTTACGTATTTGTGAACACGTATTCATTTTACGTTTTGTTGCGCGCAACCCGATCCATTATGTTTATATTTACGTATTTGTGAACGCGTATTCACTTTACGCTTTGCGCGCGCAACCCGATCCATTATGTTTATATTTACGTATTGGTGAACACGTATTCACTTTACGCTTTGTTGCGGCGTGCAACCCGATCCATTATGTTTATATTTACGTATTTGTGAACGCGCATTCACTTTACGCTTTGTTGCGCGCAACCCGATCCATTATGTTTATATTTACGTATTTGTGAACACGTATTCACTTTACGCTTTGTTGCGCGCAACCCAATCCATTATGTTTATATTTATATATTTATGTGAACACGTATTCACTTTTCATATTTTTCAGAAGATCGAATAAATAATATTCTCTTTCCCAACATTCTGTCATTCATACTTGTAACGATTATAACTTTTTAACCATAACTCCAACTAAGGTGTTTCTCAAGCGGAAACTAAGGTAAGACGGGGATCTTTCTCTGTACCAAATTTCATTTAAAACTACTTTGGGTAACTAACACAAATTTATCCTCAAAACAGCCACATAAAATTTGTTTCGGCAGAATTTTTATTAAACAGCACCCAATCTTAGAATAGTCATAACTCCTAATCTGTAAACCCG
This sequence comes from Przewalskia tangutica, assembly GCA_029844215.1. NCBI lineage: Eukaryota > Viridiplantae > Streptophyta > Magnoliopsida > Solanales > Solanaceae > Przewalskia > Przewalskia tangutica. The sequence goes on from CM056727.1 coordinate 78,543,261, forward strand.
TTCAAGCCCTATAAAATCTCAAAACGACGAGAACAGAGAGCTACACGTCTCCATTTGAACCATCCTTTTATATTCTGTACCATTTGGTACAGTTTTACACTTTTATTCGCTGCCCTTCCTGGATCTCGATATATCCGAGGCAGAAACTTTAAACAGAGATAACTCTAAATCCGTAAGTCGGATAGACCCCCGTAAGGTCTCAAAATGTCCAAAACAAAGAGATCTAGAACTTTCATTTAGAAACAATTTTCATATTCCCCACATATTAGTACAGTTTTACGTTTCAACGTCCTGCCCTTCTGGATTCCGATGAATCCGAGGCAGCAACTTCAAACTACAATAACTCTCAACTCGTAAGTCCGTTTTAATAAATATTTATTTATATCTGTCCGTAACAGAGATATTTACAACCATGTAAATTTTCATATAATTCTAATAAGTAAAACTCAATAAAAACAGTTCGTAATTATGCCTTTCCGAATTTCGACCAAATCTAAGGCAGGAACTTTGAACTATGATAACTTTCAAACCGTACGTCCATTTTACCTCATTTTTGGTTCTATATGATCATATTAGAGAGGTGTACCACTCCTCCGAATTTCATCAAATTCTAACAGTTATAACTCAGTGAGAACAGTTCGTAAAGTTCATGACGCAACTAGTTGTCTAAACAATCAAAAGTTCAATATTTCTTTTCAACACTCAATTCTTATTCTAACATGTATTGAACTTAAAATAAAGGATGTTACCAAGAATTTCTGAGTGAGAAAACTCACCTTGTAAGTGTGAGGATTATTGTTGTGTGGTTGCTAAAATTATCCTTACTCTCTAGTATTTTGATTCTTGTTCTTCTTGCCCTCTTGGTATTTTTTCCTCTTCTTTTCACTTGTTTTTTTCTGATTTTCTAACCTTTATGTTATGTACTTTGTTTGTGTGTAAATACTATGTATAAGTGGAGAGTTTTCTATAACTTATGGGAGGGGAAAAACCAAAAGATTGAAGGAAAATGAAAAGGGGGGGAGGGGAAAGAAATGGACGTGCAATGCAATGCTTGCATGCCTTTTTTTTTTTTCTTCTTTTGTTTTCTTATTTTCATTTCATCTATCTATTTATCCAACTTTAACACTAACTCTATCCCATGCAATTTATTCTTTGTATTCTTATATATATATTTTTTTATTAACCCAACCACAACTATATTTTTTTTTTCCGGATTTCACATTCTCTCCTCCTTAAGCAACATTCGTCCTCGAATGTGAATAAGGTCATAACATAATCACATAGACACAATAATGTTTATTGTTATTGTAACACTAATTTGGGGCTTCACATTCTCCCTTCCTTAAGAAGCATTCGTCCTCGAATGAGAATAAGGTTGTAACACAATGCATATAGACACGCAAATGACACACATATGAAGTACTATGTAATGCATTTTTTTTTATTACCTTAGTCAAATAGGAATGGATATTTGACTTTCATTTCCTCTTCCGCTTCCTAGGTGGCTTCCTCTGTGGAGTGATTCTTCCATAGGACTTTCACGGAAGCAATATCTTTTTTTCTTAGGCGTTGGACCTTTCTATCAAGTATTTCTACTGGAGCCTCTTCATATTGAAGCTATTTATTAAGAACTATCTCCTGGGGAATGATGACGTGACTTGGATCGTTCAAGTATTTTCGTAACATTGACACATGAAATACCGGATGCATCGCTCAAATTTCTTGTGGAAGTGCTAATTCGTAAGCCACATTCCCCACTCTTCGCAAGATCTCATATGGCCCAATAAACCTTGGGCTCAATTTTCCTTTCTTACCAAAACGCATCACTCCCTTCATTGGGGACACTTTTAAAAATATTTTCTCCCCCTCTTGGAATTCAAGATCTCTTTTCCGATGATCCGCATAGAACTTATGACGACTATGAGCTGTTTTGATCCGCTCACGAATCATCTGTACCTTATCATTTGTTTCCTGAATGACTTCAGGTCCGAACAAGGCCTCACCCACCTCGAACCATCCAAGTGGAGACCTACATTTTCGTCCATATAATGCTTCAAACGGGGCCATTTGTATGCTAGAGTGAAAACTATTGTTGTAGGCAAACTCAATTAGACATAGATGGTCCAACCAGCTTCCCTGGAAATCTAACACACAAGATCGCAACATGTCCTCAAGTGTTTGAATTGTTCGCTCAGCTTGCCCATCTGTTTGCGGGTGGAAAGCCGTGCTTAACTTAACTTTTGTCCCGAGAACCTGCTGGAAACTTTGCCAAAAGTGTGAGGTGAACTGGGAACCCCTATCTGAAATAATTTGTAAAGGAATCCCGTGTAACCGCACAATCTCCTTCAAATAAATCTGTGCGTATTGTGGTGCGCGATACGTAGTCTTGACCGGTAAGAAATGGGCTGACTTTGTAAGCCGATCAACAATCACCCAAATAGAATCTTACCCTTCTCGAGTTTTCGGTAGACCAGTTACAAAATTCATATGAATCGCCTCCCATTTCCACATGGGGACCCCAATGTCCTGAAGTAAACCGCCAGGTTTTTGATGTTCAGCTTTCACCTGCTGACATATAAGACACCTTCCGACAAACTCCGCAACGTCCTTCTTCATCCCGTCCCACCAGTAATTTGCCTTGAGGTCCTGATACATTTTTTTGTTGACCCTGGATGAATGGAATATCTTGTGTTATGACCCTCATCTAAGATCTTCCTCTTTAGATCCTTTACCTTAGGAACACATAACCTACCCTTATACCGAAAGGTTCCGTCATTATCTCCCAATGTAAACTGTGAAGGTTTTCCCTGTTGGATCCTCTCCCGAAATCCAACAAACTCCGTATCCTCAAACTGACTTTCTTTTATTTCTGAAGCTAAGGCAGACTGCGAGGTATCATGTACCACCACCCTACCTTCACCGATCTCAGTTAAGCTAACCCCGAGGTTTCCCAATCTTTGTACCTCCCGAACAATACCCCTCTTTTGTATTGCCAAATGGGCCAAGCTGCCCATTGATCTCCTACTGAGTGCGTCAGCCACCACGTTGGCTTTCCCAGGATGGTAAAGAATACTAAGGTCATAATCCTTAAGCAACTCTAACCATCTTCTTTGTCGGAGATTCAAATCCTTCTGCGTGGTTATGTACTGCAAACTCTTATAATCTGTAAATATGTCCACATGCACACCATACAAATAACGTCTCCATATTCGTAAGGCAAACACCACCGCAGTTAATTCCAAGTCATGAGTTGGGTAATTCTTCTCATGTATCTTCAATTGTCTAGATGCATACGCAATAACCTTTTCAAACAGCATCAAGACACATCCTAACCCAACTCTAGAGGCATCGCAATAGACTGTGCACCCTTCTTGTCCCGATGGTAAGGTTAGGATCGTGCAAGAGTCAACAATTCCTTTAGTTTCAAAACTTGCTTCACATGCTTGACCACCGGTACTTAACCGCTTTTGAGTCAACCGGTCAAAGGAGCAGAAGACTAGAAAACCTTTACGAATCTTCTATAATACCCACCAAACCCAAGAAACTTCTAACCTCTCTGAGTGGTGGTTTGGCGCTTCTTCATCGCTTCTATCTTACGGGGTCTACCATAATTCCATCCTTGACACAACATGACCCAAAAAGGCTACCTTTTCCAACCAAAATTCACACTTTGAAAATTTAGCATATAGTTTCTCCTGTTTCAAGAATCAAGCACTACCTCGATGCTCTTCATGTTCTTCAACACTCTCATCAGAGATTAAGATATCATCTATGAACACAATCACGAACAAATCTAGGAATGGTTTGAAGATTCTGCTCATTAAATCCATAAAGGTCGCTGGGCATTGTTAACCCAAAAGACATGACCAAGAACTCATAATGGTCAGATCGGTTCTAAAGGATGTTTTGATATATCATCTGGATTTATTTTCAGCTGGTGATATCCCGAACGGAGATCAATCTTGGAAAAATAGCTAGCTCCCTGAAGTTGGTCAAAAAGACCATCGATTCTTGGTAATGGGTACCGGTTCTTGATCGTGACCTTATTGAGCTGCCGATAATCGATGCACATTCGGAGCGATCCGTCTTTCTTTTCACAAACAGATCGTGCACCCCAAGGGGAAACACTAGGCCTTATAAAGCCTTTATCCAGAAGATCCTTCAATTGTTCTTTTAACTCCCTCAATTCAGCTGGGGCCATTCGATATGGAGGAATAGAAATGGGTCTTGTACCCGGAATTAACTCTATAACAACTCCACTTCTCTATCCGGAGGAAGGCCTGGAAGATCTTCAGGAAAAACCTCCAGAAAATTTCGAACAATAGGAACATCATTCACTGCTGGGGATTCCTTTTGGGTATCCACTATATTAGCCAGATATGCATACTCCACTCTGTGACTTCTCAATAACTTTTGAGCCCCAAGGTAGGAAATAAACTGACCTGAGGATATTCCAATCATACCCCTTATAACAACTTCTGGTTCTCCGGGAAAAGTTAATCTCACTATCTTTCGTCGACAATCTAACCTGGCATAACATGCCGACAACCAATCTATACCCAAAATGATGTCGAAGTCTACTATATCAAGTAGTACTAGGTTCACCATTGTTCCCCTGCCATTCACTTCTAATGGGAAATTATTTACCACCCGAGAGGCCCAAATTAAGGCCCTACTGGTGTCATAACCTCAAAAGGTTCACTTAAATAAGAAGGTTCTACGTGTAAATTCTTAGCAAAGCCCATTGACACATATGAAAATGTAGGGCCGGGATCGTATAATACAAACGCAGGAATACTCGAGACTAGCAAAATACCTGTGACCACCGCATTAGATGCTTCTGCCTCATTCCTCTGGGGCAAAGTGTAGAGCCGATTAGAATTGTTGGGTTGTTGACCTCCCTGACTCTGGCGGGGTTGGTTTCTCTGATTTCCCCTGTAGGCAGTTGTGGTTGCTTCTGACCTCCCCTGAATAGATTGTATTTGAGTCCTCTTTTTGCAATCCCCGACATAGTGGCCTGATTCTCCACAGTTATAATATGACTTCGTTAAGAGCCGACATTCTCCAGCGTATTTTCTTTGACAAATCTTACAAACCAGTTTGTCCCCTCATGTGTTAGGATTGGTGGCCTTGTCCTTGCTCACTTGGTGATTAAACCAAATGTTCCCCTTAGGCTTGAAATAAGACTGGCCCATAGATTGGTTCGGTCTTGAAGATCCCTTACTAAACTCCTGCTTCTGATTTTGACTCTGACTAAATGATCCTGACGTCCGTAACCTTTTCTGCGAATACTTTTTTTTTTTTGCTTTAGCAAAACCTTCTATCCTCATTGTCATACCGACGATCTGAAGGTATGCCCGATAATGGGCTAATTCCGCTACCTTCTCTTCCAAGTTTGGGTTTAAACCCTTAACAACTCTTTTGACCTTCTCCCTTCAGAGGAATAATATGTGCATCAGATGTCGACAATCGGATGAATTATGTATTGTATTCTATCACATTGGGTCTCCTTGTTTCAACAGTTCAAACTCACGTCCGAGCGCATCTTTCGGAGTTAGGCATGTACTTTTCACCGAACGCGCTCGAACTCCCCACGCCATCGGTGGTGACATCGGAAAATGATTTTTCTAAAATTTCTCCACCACACCCGTGTCGCCCACTAACCGCGACACCAAATTGACGTCATGCGTCTCCACACATCCTCGTAAACAGAGGGTTTTCTACCTCATCGAGAAATACTATTGGGTTAGACTTATAGTCCTTCCTCAGATAGATATGTTCCCTTCTTCTCACAAAATTTGCCCCATAGTCTATCCGTACCTCTCATACCTTTTCTGGTGGTGCAAATACATCCGGTTATTTTATCGTTGTACACTCCTTCCACAATCCTTTGAAGGAGGTAGTACGAGAACCAAGTCTTTGAAAAGACTCAAGATAGGCACGAGAAGAGTATGAAAGAAGTGAAACTTTAGGATGTTATTCCGTTTACTTATTACTAAGGTGGCGCGCACACCGCCGCAATAAGTAACCGCTCAAACACCCAACTCAAGAAAACTTCCTAGAATCTCTTAACTCGTTCACTTTGATACCAACTTGTCACGCCCGACTTTTCCTAAGTCTTTACTTAGGCGTGATGGCACTGACAATTATTTTCCACCAGAGCACCATTTAATTCTCTTTATTTAGAATTTTAAACTTATATTCAAATACTGAGCTATTAATAAAAATAACAATAAAGAAATTTGTTTATGATTTTATTGAAAATATAACGCGAGCCCATGCTCGCAAATATTGTTTCTACATAGACATACCGACAAATATTATTCTAAGTTGGAAGGAGACTGCTCCACACGAGCATTTCGAGACATTGAACCGACATTCGAACTCGACGAGTACCAAGCCCAAACAATGGACTTGGTATGACAAGAGGCCGCTACGATCGCTAGCCTTGGCGTGGAGCCTTTCCTCTATCACGCTTTCCTGAAACATGTTAAATAAAGAGTCAGCCCTACCATCCGGGTTGGTGAGAACCTTACCTGCAATTCAAAGTAACATCACAATATTCCAAGCACAATCACATTATAACGTAATAAGCATATTGCAAAACATATCAGTTACAACATTTTTAAGTATGCAACAACTCCTCATAGGAAATTCTCGCTTAACTAACACTTCATTTTATCTCGTATTATACGTTAAGACATTCCTCGCATTTGCACATGTTTATTACATTTATATATTTGTGAACGCGTATTCACTTGTCATATTTATATATATGTGAACATGTATTCATCTTTCATATTTGTTGCGTGCAACCCGATCCATTATATTTACGTATTTGTGAACACGTATTCACTTTACGCTTTGTTGCGCGCAACCCGATCCATTATGTTTACGTATTCGTGAACGCGTATTCACTTTACGCTTTGTTGCGCGCAACCCACCCATTATATTTACGTATTTGTGAACGCGTATTCACTTTACGCTTTGTTGCGCGCAACCCGACCCATTATATTTACGTATTTGTGAACACGTATTCACTTTACGCTTTGTTGCGCGCAACCCGATCCATTATGTTTATATTTACGTATTTGTGAACGTGTATTCACTTTACGCTTTGTTGCGCGCAACCCGATCCATTATGTTTATATTTACGTATTGGTGAACACGTATTCACTTTACGCTTTGTTGCGCGCAACCCGATCCATTATGTTTATATTTACGTATTTGTGAACGCGCATTCACTTTACGCTTTGTTGCGCGCAACCCGATCCATTATGTTTATATTTACGTATTTGTGAACACATATTCACTTTACGTTTTGTTGCGGCGTGCAACCCGATCCATTATGTTTATATTTATATATTTATGTGAACACGTATTCACTTTTCATATTTTTCAGAAGATCGAATAAATAATATTCTCTTTCCAGACATTCTGTCATTCATACTTGTAACGATTATAACTTTTTAACCATAACTCCAACTAAGGTGTTTCTCAAGCGGAAACTAAGGTAAGACGGGGATCTTTCTCTGTACCAAATTTCATTTAAAACTACTTTGGGTAACTAACACAAATTTATCCTCAAAACAGCCACATAAAATTTGTTTCGGCAGAATTTTTATTAAACACGACCCAATCTTAGAATAGTCATAACTCCTAATCTGTAAACCCGTTCAAGCCCCATAAAATCTCAAAACGACGAGAACAGAGAGCTACACGTCTCCATGTGAACCATCCTTTTATATTCTGTACCATTTGGTACAGTTTTACACTTTTATTCGCTGCCCTTCCTGGATCTCGATATATCCGAGGCAGAAACTTTAAACAGCGATAACTCTCAATCCGTAAGTCGGATAGACCCCCGTAAGGTCTCAAAATGTCCACAACAAAGAGATATAGAACTTTCATTTAGAAGCAATTTTCATATTCCCCACATATTAGTACAGTTTTACGTTTCAACGTCCTGCCCTTCTGGATTCCGACGAATCCGAGGCAGCAACTTCAAACTACAATAACTCTCAACTCGTAAGTCCGTTTTAATAAATATTTATATATATCTGTCCGTAACAGAGATATTTACAACCATGTAAATTTTCATATAATTCTAATAAGGAAAACTCAATAAAAACAGTCCGTAAATATGCCTTTCCGAATTTCGACCAAATCTAAGGCAGGAACTTTGAACTATGATAACTTTCAAACCGTACGTCCATTTTACCTCATTTTTGGTTCTATATGATCATATTAGAGAGGTGTACCACTCCTCCGAATTTCATCAAATTCTAACAGTTATAACTCAGTGAGAACAGTTCGTAAAGTTCATGACGCAACTAGTTGTCTAAACAATCAAAAGTTCAATATTTCTTTTCAACACTCAATTCTTATTCTAACATGTATTGAACTTAAAATAAAGGATGTTACCAAGAATTTCTGAGTGAGAAAACTCACCTTGTAAGTGTGAGGATTATTGTTGTGTGGTTGCTAAAATTATCCTTACTCTCTAGTATTTTGATTCTTGTTCTTCTTGCCCTCTTGGTATTTTTTCCTCTTCTTTTCACTTGTTTTTTTCTGATTTTCTAACCTTTATGTTATGTACTTTGTTTGTGTGTAAATACTATGTATAAGTGGAGAGTTTTCTATAACTTATGGGAGGGGAAAAACCAAAAGATTGAAGGAAAATGAAAAGGGGGGGAGGGGAAAGAAATGGACGTGCAATGCAATGCTTGCATGCCTTTTTTTTTCTTTTGTTTTTCTTTTGTTTTCTTATTTTCATTTCATCTATCTATTTATCCAACTTTAACACTAACTCTATCCCATGCAATTTATTCTTTGTATTCTTATATATATATTTTTTTATTAATCCAACCACAACTATATTTTTTTTTCCGGATTTCACAACTTTGGAGTGTTGTACCCTAGTTGTTAAGAATTTCTAGGTGTTTAAAAAAAGCCTAGTGTGTAGTCCGTTAAATCTAGTTCCCAACGCAACAAACCGTTCGTCGATAGGACATCAGAGTCAAAAGTTATGGAAGTTTCAAGTTTGCGCGCAATGTGCAAAGCAAGAGTTTCGTCAGGTACAGTACGCGGTTGTATCTTGGGGTTCGCTGAGGTTGCAGCGCGACTCGAATGCGGACGCGCGGCCGGAATGCGGGTAATTATTCTCTGAAGTGGCCATGCGGCAAGGCGGATTTTTACCAGAAAGTGAAAAATCGGGGATATTTTGTTAAAAACCTATGGGAGGGTGACAAGTGTCCCTCCCATCCTTTTGACCAGGAAAGGGGCCTATTTTAGGGCCAAGTCTTGGAAGACTTGGCCATTTCATTTTTGAAAACCCTCCCAAGGAAATCCTCTCCCTTTCTCTCTAGTTTTTCTTGAAGAAAACCTAGCCTAAGGGGAAAATTGTTGGAGCGGTGGCAAGAAGGCATAGTGTGGGTGAACTTGTGGGAAGCGCTGGTGAGCGTAGTTGTGAGCGAAGTGGAAGAAAAGGGCTTTTGTGGGCTATTCCAAAAGGTAAAAGTTTCCCCTTCTTTTGGATATGGGTTAATACTTGTTATATTAGTTTAGAAATGAGCCTGAGGCTATTATATTTAAGTTTGAATAGATTTGGATCTTGTTGTCTTGTTGAAAACCGAAATGGGCATGTTAGCCTTAAGATTGTAACTTCAATTTGGTTACTAATTTGGTCGTCACATGTTGTTAAGGGGGATTGTAGTTGTTGAAGATGTCTAGGGCTAGATATCATGTTAGACCTAAGAACTTGGATTGGAAAAGAGTTGAAAGGGGTTTAGGATTGGTTTATTGTTGGCCAAGAATGGAATGGAAATTATTGGTTTATTTTGTATTATTGTGGGGCGGAATTTTACACGTATTGTTAGGCGTGTAATCCCCTTGTATTTTCTGAATTAATTGAGCCTTAAATGTGGCGTTTGGTTATTGAATTCAGCCTTAAAAAAGGTGGCATAGTAAGTAGAAACAAAGGAAGTGCTGTCCAAATTTCCGTAGAATGTAGGGACCTTGCACTTAGTTTATTCTACGTTCGAAGCTAGAGTTTGATAGACGTTTTATGACCCTTATAGGATTGAAGTACTACGAGTAGCATATTCTACTTAAGGGATAGATCGTGGAGCATTTTGCTAACCGTCGATAATCGTCGCGAGGTATGTGATTCCTCCTATCCTCTTCAGCATGATTATTTGTGAAATATATAGTGCAGTAGATGCACGTGTGTTAAAGGAATTTGATTTCTTTTGTTGTGCCTTGACTTGATATGAAGTGTAAAGGTCTTGATTGTTTGAAAAAGTAGGAAAATCTTATTCGTTAGTAATGGGTACTCGGTGGTTAAAGAATAAGCCCTCTTGGTCTCATAAGGGCTTATAGTTGTAATTGGTTGGTTTAAAACATAAAGTGTTATAACGGCTTTATGGGAAGTTTGTTATAACCACTTTATGTAGGTAAAAGAATGGTTTGTTGATTTCAAAAGATAAGAGACTTGACTTATAATTGACCTAAATGGTGTTGAAAAGTGTGAAACCTCATTCGTGAGAAATGAGTACTTGGTTTTTAAAAGAATAATGTTACATAAATTTCGAAATGGGAATAAGAATCGAACAAGCCAATGCAGCGTTAATAAAGGAAAAGTAATGACAATTAATTATATTAAAACCAAGAGAAACCTCCATCCGCATAAGCTAAGATAAGACAAAATTGTATTACATTTCCTAGATCATGGCTGCTCTAATAAGAATTATTGTAATCAAGTTTTGATCTTCTTAAAAATTCCAAAGTAAGGAACTCGATTTCTAAAAGAAAAGAGACTTAAGAATTTGAAGTGTTTTGGTTTAAAAGAAAGGCATGGTTTTGTCTTGACTTGTTTTAAAACATAAAGTGTTATAATAGCTTTATGAGAAGTTAGTTATAACGACTTTATGGAAAATAAAGAAATGGATTCATTATTGGATTTAGAATGGTAACTTGATTTTTGGGAAAAGAGAAGTAACTTGTTTTCAAATATTGAACTCTTTGTGATGGAAAAACATAAGTGGCTTGGTTATAAAAGGTAGGAGTACCTTGATCTTAAAGGGGTTAGATACTTGGGTTTTAAATGGTATACTTGACGTTGTGTTAAGAAGTGTTTAAAGTACCTTGAGTTGTGTGTAACTTGCCTATGCTTGGTTGAGATGGCCTTGTTGTGCAAGGGTTTGATTTGTGCTATCGAGTCTCTCGATGGAGGGCCGGCTATTTGTTATTTGTTTGGACATACTGACACGTTGGGTAGCCCACGGGTATGCTTCCACAGTGAGTATTCTCTTGTTATTTGTTTGGACATACTGACACGTTGGGTAGCCCACGTATGCTTCCACGATGAGTATTCTCTTGTTATTTGTTTGACATACCGACACGTTGGGTAGCCCACGTATGCTTCCACATTGAGTATTCTCTTGTTATTTGTTTGGACATACTGACACGTTGTGTAGCCCGTTGGTATGCTTCCACAGTGTGTATTATCTTGTTAGTTGTTTGTACATACCGACAAGTTGGGTGGCCCACGGGTATGCTTCCACGAGGATTGTTATCTTATTATCTCCTTTGGGCATACCGACACGTTGGATGGTCCACGGGTATGGGCCCACTAGACGGTTCGAGGCCATGCTTATACCGAGGTGAGATGCCGGCACGCGCCATTGTGCGAGTTAAATTCCCGCTGTATTTGAGTGATGATTTCACGGCATGAGTCCCTAACTTGACATGATCGCTTATATGTTGGTAATCGTAGTTTGGTTATCATACATGTCTCCCGCTTTATATAGACTATTATGATTTCATTTACGATTTTTCGCTTCACATACTTGGTACTGTTATCGACCTTCGGGCCGCGTTCATGCCGCAGTTGAGGTACATAGCTTGGCGATCCGCACTCTTAGGATCGCTGTTCGGTTCTGAAAGCTCCATATCTCGGAAGCTTGTCACGTGGTACAGTTCCTGAAGTTGTAGACTTTTGTATATTCAGGTATGGCGGCCCCGTCCCGTCATTATGGTTTTAAAATTCTTAGAGGTCTGCAGTAATCACTGTTGGGCGAGTTTGTAAGGGATGTAGCTGCTCAAGTTTTCATTTATGTACAAAAAGGTAACCGTTTGGGTTGCTTTGTTTTCTTATTTCACCGCTTTCTTTCATGAGTTTTTATTTCCGCTGGTTTTTCTCTCGATGTTGTATCACTAGGGTGCCCGGTAAGGCACCACCACGCCCGAGGTCGGTCGTGATGCATTTATTTGACTATTATAGGTTGATACTCTGCGCGACATATTCGACTTGGCGGTGGATTTCACGGCGAGGTATGTGATTCTTCCTATCCTCTTGAGCATGATATTTTAAAATATATATATAGTACGGTAGACGTACGTGTGTTAACTGAACATGGTTTTACTTGATGTCTTTTGACTTGAGTCTAAATAATAAGAACCTTGAAGTATTTCAAAAGAATTATGAATCATTTTTGAAAGAAGGGTAACACTTGGTTTTTAAACAAAAAGCTTAAGAGTTATACTAGATTTATGAGAAGTTAGGTATAACGACTTAAGAAAGATAAAAGGAACGGTTTACTTATGTGTTTATGAAAGACTTGTATTGATTTCTGGAAAGTATAGTAAGATGGTTTGATGAGTAGACATATTATTATGCTACGTGTGTTAGTGTCTTGTAACGTTTGTATAAAAAGGTTATTCTTATTGTGCTTATGTTGTTTAACGATAAGCCGTTATGTTAGTATTGTACCACTCACCTCTTGACATGTTATACCGGGGGTTAAGCTGCCCCCCGATGCGAGGGATGCCTACGCGGTCCAGGGACCTGCGCGAGCTACGAGAGTTCCGGTTAGTGCGAGAATACCTCATGCTGTCCATGTGGGCTACGCGCCACGAGTCCGGGACGATGCCGGTGAGTAGCTACCCTCGATGCGGAATACCTCACGCGGCCTAGGTGGCCTATGCGATCGCGCGGAGTCTAGGATTAGGCAGGCATAATGATAATATGGGCGATTGGCCTTGCTTCGATCATTCGCGGCCTAGAAAAGACCTGTTACAGTTTACCTATTATTGCTCTTGTTTGTGATGTGGCACTATGTGCGGTTGAACTGGTTGTATTTGTAAATGCTTTTAAAATACTTTGATTTCATTTCAGTACTTTACAGTTTCACATACTTGGTACCTGTTGTACTGACCTCCTTCGGGGGGCTGCGTTCATGCCGCAGGTAAGGGAAAGCAGGTGGTAGATCCTCATTCTTAGGATCCTTACTCTGGTGTGAGGAGCTCCATTTCTCCGGAGGCTCGACTTTTGGTACGACTCTCCCTGGTGTTGTAGATATTTTGTACATTCAGGGTATGGCGGGGCCCTGTCCCGCCATAGTTGTTTACTTTCCTAGAGGTCTGTAGTCCTGTTGTAAAGTTGGGATGTAACTGCCAGACTTGGTACATATATATATGCCGAAAGGCAACTTTTTCTCAGATAAACTGTGTTACGTTTCATATTGTTTCATGTCTTGTTTTTATATTCCGCTGATTACTCTGATGTATGACTACTTGGGTGCCCGGGTAAGGCACCAGTCACAGGCCCCGGAACGGGTCGTGACAGATGCCTTAAAATCAAATTGCCTTTCATTAAATCAAGTCATTTATCTTTCCATAAAGCTAATATAACCAACTTCCCATAAAGTCGTTATATTCACTTTATACCTTAGCCAAATACAATTTCCTATCCAAGGGACTTATACGTTTAAAACGGAACAAGTATCACATACTTTAAAACTCTTCAAGTCCCTTAACTTTAATAAAACTTAAGATATCCTTAATACTTTCAAAGAAGTGAGTTACTAGTACTACTATATAGCACAATGGGGGGTCAAGATGTGCACAAATGTGAGGCTTGGATGAGTTTCAATTAAATATCAAGACTTGTCAATTTTCTCAAGCTCACTACTTGTAAGACTTGTCATCTTAAGACTATGGTCAATGACCATTTTGGCCATGTCCCATTTCGTCCAAGGCAACCATAAGGGGGGGGGGGTGACACGTGCCGCCCTCCCATTCGTCACAATATTCGTTTTCCGACCATTTCATAATTCCGATAAATTTTTACAAGTCTCTAATCTTAACATTAGGAATTCTCACGTACGTTCTTAAAACATGTCCTGTAAATACGGGGTGTAACATTCTTCCCCCCTTAGAAACATTCGTCCCCGAATGTTCTTTCGGAGTCAAACTTACCATTAGCGACATAGTTTCCTTTCACAACCCCGACATACCAATAATGTCACACATGGCCACATAATAGCATTTAAGCAAAAGAAATACTTCAATTAAAACTTGACAAGTAAGGGAAATGAATTACACGGAAGTGTGTAGAGAATAAGTGAGGATACTTCCTCAACATGTCCTCCTCCGCTTCCCAAGTCATCTCCTCCCGGTTATCATTCCTCCACAAGACTTTGACGGAAGCCACATCCTTGGTCCGCAGTCGCCTGACCTGGCGATCGAGTATCGCTATGGGACTCTCCTCACACGATAACCCCTCTGTCACCTGGACCTCACTAGCTGGGAAAAATCTCGATGGATCTCCGATACACTTCCGCAACATAGAAACATGGAAGACCGGATGTACCGCCTAACTCGATGGCAGATCCAACACATAGGCAACCTTGCCTACTCGACGGACGATCTGGTAGGGCCCAATGTACCTGGGCCGAGTTTCTTCTTCTGAATCTCATCACACCCTTCGTGGGTGACACCTTCAAGACCCAATCGCCTACACGAAACTCTAAATGCCGACGCCGATTATCCGCATATGACTTCGCCGACTCGAGCCGCTACGCCTCTCACGGATAAGCTTCACCTTATCCACGACCTGAACTAAGTGCGCCAACTAATCGCACTCGCCACGCCGAACCAACCAATCGGCGATCTACATTTCCGCCATATAAAGCCTCGTATGGCGCCATCTCAGATATCTTTGGAATGGTAGTGTCACGACCAACCCGCCCGTGGATCGTGCCTTACCGGGCACCCTAGTGATACAACATCAGAGAAAACCCAGCGGAAATAAAAAAACATAAACATTTAAATAGACATGGATCAAGATAAAGAAAATAGGCCAACCAAAATGGTTGCCTTTCAACATATATATATACAAAGACATTTTGAACAGTTGCAATCCTTACAACCCTGCCCATACCAGTGCTACAGACCTCTAAGATTTATACAACAACAGGGCCCCGCCATACCCCTGAATGTACAAGAACTCTGCACTCGTGGTAACATACCAAAGATAAGCCTCCAAGGAACGGAGCTTCCCAAGACGAAAGAAGGTGATCCTAAAATAGGGATCGACAGCCGATGTACCTCTACCTGCGGCATGAACGCAGCCCCCCGAAGGAGGTCAGTACAACAGGTACCAAGTATGTGAAACTGTAAAGTACTATAAATGAAATCATAGCAGTCTATATAAAGCAGGAGACATGTATGATAACCAAACTACAGTACACAACATATAAACAAATATATCAAGTCGTGGACTCACGCCCAAATCATCACTCGTGCGTGGAATTCCTTCCTCACCGGCATTTATGATATGATAGCAACAAGACAAGAATCCAAATGGGAGCATACGTGCGCGCTACGATCGTGTCGGTATGTCCAAAGGGAAACACTAAGACAACATTCCAAATGGAAGATACCCGCGCGCACGATCGTCGGTGATGTCCAAAGGGAAACAATAAGACGGCATTCCAAATGGAAGCATACCCGTGCGCTACGCATCGTGTCAGTATGTCCAAAAAGGAAACAACAAGGCGGCAATCAAAATGGAAGCATACCCGCGCGCCACGATCGTGTCGAGATGTCCAAAGCGTTTAGCAAAAGTAGCACTATCAGCGAACGCACTGCGGAATTTCTCCGCCACCGCCGCAAGACGCCCAAGTAAGTTCTCAACAAGTCAACCGACCCTCCATCGAGAGACGCGGTAGTATAGAAACACAATTCTTGCACAACAAAGGCTATCACAACAAGCATAGGCAAGTTTCACAACAACAAGCATAGGCAAGTTTCACAACAACAAAGTACTTTCATTTTATGCCAAAGTCCGGGTTTTAACCCTAAAGTACTACGTACGTTAAATTTCTTTTAAAGAGATCCATTCCTTTTATAAAAGTCACCCGATACCCGTAGTATAAAAATAGAGTGACTTACATCTTTTAAGTAAACCAAAACAACTTCCATACTCTCCTTTATAAAACCAATTAAGGCAATACCATGCCTTCTTTTTAGACCAAAACACTTCTTTTTTTTAAAGTCAAGTTACCATATTAAAACCAATGATAAAACCCTTTTTCATAAAATCGTTATAACTCACTTCCCATAAAGCTTGTTATATCACTTTATGTTTTAAACCAATTTAAGACACAACAACGCCTTTCTTTTCCCTAAAGTTTCAGTTTGCCTAATTTCAATTACTCAAGTCTCTTTTCAGAAAAGTTTCATAGTTCAATGTTTTACTCTCTTTTAAAACAATTGAGTAACATATGCCATAGGCGAGTAGGTTATTCTTGTTCATAAATCTTATTAAGCAGCCATGATCTAGGAAATACAATATCATTTTGTCTCATCTTAGCTTCTATGCAGATGTAGGTTTCTACTGGTTTTAATAATACTTCATTATTCAATACATTTTCCTTTATTAACGATGCAGTGGTTTGTCGATACACATTTTGATTTCTGAAATCAGTAAAACATTATTCCTTTTAAAAACCACGTACTCATTACTCACGAATGAGGTTTCACACAAAACTCATATTAATTCATTTAAGTTAAGTCTCTTATCTTATAAGATCAAGTCTCTTAACTTCTAAAATCAGTAAACCATTTTCTTTACCTCTCTTAAGACGTTATACCTAACTCCCCATAAAGCTAGTATAACTCTTTTTTAAAACCTTTAAAACCAAGTGTTACTGTTCTTTCAAAAATGGTTTCTTAACTCTTGTGACATACTTCAAGTTTCTTATTATTCAGGCTTAAGTCAAAAGACATTGCCGTACAACTACGTTCAATTAGCACACGTACGTCTACCATACTATATATTATTCAGGCTTAAGTCAAAAGACATTGCCGTACAACTACGTTCAATACGTACGTCTACCGTACTATATATTATTCAGGCTTAAGTCAAAAGACATTGCCGTACAACTACGTTCAATTAGCACACGTACGTCTACCGTACTATATATATCTTCCTTTAAAATATCATGCTCAAGAGTATAGGAAGAATCACATACCTCGCGACGATTATCGACTATAAGCAAAATGCTCCACGGCTATAACCCGGCTAGCCTTGTCCACCTTCTAAGTAGCACATGCTACTTGCAGAACATTCAACCAATAAAGGTTATCACCATCAGTAAATACAGTCTATGTAAGTACGCTCAAACTTCTACTTATATTCTTCGATGTGATTTGATTCAAGTCTAATCTGTAATATCCTTCTATTACAGTTCAATTCTCTTCTATGAATCTTATATTCATTTCTGTACTACTACAGTATGTAATTTCCAATTACACTAGAAGGACAGTAGTAGTTACCTCGATGAGCCCAAAATTATCCGAGTTTAAAGTCGCTCCTGAGCAACGCTTAGCTCCTACTCCGAGTGCTCCAACCGCCCAAACAACCCTTAGAAGTTCTAACCAACTTCTACTTAAATACTTCAACTATCAATGAAGATTTTCCTTAGGGTTTCGTTTAGTGGCTAAAGAAAGTATAATAGTATTTTCTAGGCTTTTGTATAAGTGTAACCTTGGGAATACTACAAGGTATTTGGACATTACAACAATACTAGGAGAGTATTTCTATACCACAACAAGGGGTATTATACGAAAACAACTAGGCTAGTGGGGGGTACCCACTGCTAGACACCACAAAGGGGAGGGGAGGCTCTCGCCAAGGCTCACTCGAGGGGAGACTCTTTGACGAACTACAAACAAGAGGGAGGGAGTATTTGAGACTTAGAAAGATTGCTCAAGTTTTTGGATGAAGAAAGTCTTCAAGTAAGGGAAGTATTTATAGGCTAACCAAAGGCCAACCAATGGCCAAGATGAAGACAAGTGTGGTGCAAGTGTAGGGCTAGATTTTAACCATGTGGACCTTATCCATCTACCACACAACTTGTACAAAATATCCTACCTACTCCCTTGACCCCAAATCGTCCAAACCGCCCACACTAGCTTCCAATGTGAGGGTGACACATGTCACCCTCCCGTTGGTCCAAAATGTTTCGTCTCTCGGAAAAATCCGCAAAAATTCTCAATGACATAGCCGGAATTTTCCCTTCGCAAGTTTAGTAAAACGTTTCGTCGAAAAACGATTCTTTTTGGCACTTGTGTACAAATTTCGAATTTGCCAAATCTTTAAGGCTCAAATTTTGTACGTACGCCCTCACGTACATCCTCTGAAAATACGGGGTATAACATTCTCCCCTCCTTAGAAACATTCGTCCCGAATGTTCCTTCTCAAGACGGATAACGATGAAGTTCTTCTAACAAGTTGCCAACGCCACGCCTGGCCACGAAATAACACACGTTCTCTTCCTTCCTTACTCGTCGCGCTTCTCGAACACTTGAACTCTTCTAGTATACGCATTCCCACTTCGCCATCGCTTGCCAAAACTTTGGAGTCACCACCTCCAAACTTGGTCCTCTTACTAGCCTCAATCTCCTTAAGGCCATTCCTCGGCCTTCACGAATCGATTCGGTCGAACGCATCCACGAACTCATACGATGGTCATCTAAACTGGGCCTAACATCCTCGTGACCTACCACTGGCGGGACCACCCGAGCTGACCCAACCTCGAACAGCCGCGGGTTGGCCCTCAACATGGCCCCAACCCGACCCACTTAACGCATCACGCTCTTGTTCCCGATCCGAACAATCTTACCTCTACAGTCATGAAAGCTACCACTTCCATTTCACACTACCCAGGACTTATCACACAAAACATTCTAGGCATAAAATGCACTCACAAGGATTACTTGCAAAACTGTACCCAAGACGGCTTTACATCTAAGGTCTCAACGTAATATTCTAAGGTTCATCATTTTCTCACCCTGTGCTTACCCCTTTTCACTAACCAGGTTTCTAAATCACATTTTAGCACAAAGCTATCCGACATAACACTAAACACATCATCAATACATACAAGTCTCTAGACGGTTAAGGATATACCTGAAAGTAGGCGGTTCAAAGGACCGCTAAAACTGGGAACTTCCACCGCGACCTCTACCGTGGCCTCACGGTATGAACATCTGCCTAGCTAAGGAAGGCGAAGAACCCGCAATCGATCCGTAGTCAGTGCTATCCTACCGTGGCTACCCTCGGCCTGGACGTTTCCCCGAAATGGCCTCGCTGCCGCATGTAAAAAAACTCCGAATAGCACGACACTCCCCACCGCGAGTCTACCACAGTCACAACGAGGTAGGGTGGCTTCACCGCTAACACCCCGCTTCTCCCGAAAATCTGAACCTCGAGCCCCGACCGCCTCGAATACTCGATGCCTTGAAGATTGTGAGGACCACTGCATCGCGAGGCGCATAACTAGTTCGCTTGGCCGAGGCGGTCCGCCTCGAAAGCCACCAAAGGACCCCGCTGCTCGCCCTCTTCGCTGACTCGTCATTCCGCCGATTTCTCCGCCTCGCCTCCATGCATAAGCTCGCATACAGTAATGTCCATGCCGGTGAAGAGCTACACCAACAACTCTCGCTAGGTAATCATCGAGCCTCAGAACATATCGGTGCACCCGATCCTCCATACTAGCTACCAACGCGGGACGCATCGCTAATGAGTCGAACTCCAAATTGTACTCCCGAACCGCACGCCTGCTCGCCAGAATACCAAAAATCTGTTTACCCGAGCCCTCTCATCCGCGGAGGCAAGAAGTGTGCAAGAAATGCCTTTGAGAACTCGTCCCATATAGCCGAAGTGCATTCCTCCCCGACAGCTCCCACGAATCAAACCCGATCATGCGGTATCACGCACCGATGCGAACCTAGACCACCGACTTGGTCTCCGATGCCTTGATCACTCACGATCTCAGAATCGCCGGATGAACTCCTGCGGATCATCCTCGTGCCTCGACCCATAAAATCGGGCGTTACATCTCGTAAAAATCTCGTAGCCTCCAACTATCCGATCTAGGTGAACCATGGTGCTCGAACGGCCGCGCCCAAATTTATCCTCAAGTTCGCCACAACCTCGCCATTAATCGCCCACTCCTTGTAACCCATCTCTTCGCCTGCATCGCGGATCGAGGCTCGGTATTGTGGTCTCAGAGCGATCGCCACGCTTCTACTCGCAGCCTCCTCGCCGCTTTGCCCTTCGGGCCCGGTTGCCTTACGCGAGGCATAATCGTAAAAACGGTATGTCGAGGGGTCCAATCTTATCACACAGCTCTAAGGCACGATCTCAGAATGAGAAGAATGGAAACCAATCCTAAATGTCCTGCAGCCTCCTGATTATAGATGTGGTGCACAACACATCGATAATCAAGACTCTACTAGACACGGTCTGTAGACACTTTCCGAGGACTAACTGCTCTGATACCACTTTTGTCACGACCCGAACCCGGGCCCGTGACTGGTGCCTTACCCCGGGCACCCTAGTGATACAACATCAGAGAAAAACCAGCGGAAATAAAAAAACTTAAACATTTAAATAGACATGGATCAAGATAAAAAAAATAGGCCAACCAAAATGGTTGCCTTTCAACATATATATATACAAAGACATTTTGAACAGTTACAATCCTTAAAACCCTGCCCATACCAGTGTTACAAACCTCTAAGATTTATACAACAACTATGACGGGAGAGGGCCCCGCCATACCCCTGAATGTACAAGAACCTACAGACTCAGGGTAACATACCAAAGATAAGCCTCCGAAGGAACGGAGCTTCCCAAGACGCTGAAAGGTGATCCTAAAAGCGGGATCGACGGCGATGTACCTTACTGCGCAGATGAACGCACTTCGAAGGAGGTCAAGACAACAGTACCAAGTATGTGAAATCAGAAGTACTATAAATGAAATCATAGCGCTATATAAAGCAGAAGACATGTATGATAACCAAACTACAGTACACAACATATAAACAGTCATATCAAGTCAGGGACTCACGCCCTCCAAATCATCACTCGTTCCCGTGGAATTCCTTCCTCACCGCCGGCAGTCTATGATATGATAGCCACAAGACAACAATCCAAATGGGAGCATACCCGTGCGCTACGCATCGTGTCAGTATGTCCAAAGGGAAACACTAAGACAACATTCCAAATGGAAGCATACCCGTGCGCTACGCATCGTGTCAGTATGTCCAAAGGGAAACAATAAGACAGCATTCCAAATGGAAGCATACCCGTGCGCTACGATCGTGTCGAGATGTCCAAAAAGGAAACAACAAGGCGGCAATCAAAATGGAAGATACCCGCAGCGCCACGATCGTGTCGCGATGTCCAAAGCGTTTAGCAAAAGTAGCACTATCAGCGAACGCACTGCGGAATTTCTCCACCACCGCCGCAAGACGCCCAAGTAAGTTCTCAACAAGTCAACCGACCTCCATCGAGACGCGGTAGTATAGAAACACAATTCTTGCACAACAAAGGCTATCACAACAAGCATAGGCAAGTTTCACAACAACAAGCATAGGCAAGTTTCACAACAACAAAGTACTTTCATTTTATGCCAAAGTCCGGGTTTTAACCCTAAAATACTACGTACGTTAAATTCCTTTTAAAGAGATCCATTCCTTTTATAAAAGTCACCCGATACCCGTAGTATAAAAATAGAGTGACTTACATCTTTTAAGTAAACCAAAACAAATTCCATACTCTCCTTTTTAAAACCAATTAAGGCAATACCATGTCTTCTTTTTAGACCAAAACACTTCTTTTTTTTAAAGTCAAGTTACCATATTAAAACCAATGATAAAACCCTTTTTCATAAAATCGTTATAACTCACTTCCCATAAAGCTTGTTATAACACTTTATGTTTTAAACCAATTTAAGACACAACAACGCCTTTCTTTTCCCTAAAGTTCCAGTTTGCCTAATTTCAATTACTCAAGTCTCTTTTCAGAAAAGTTTCATTGTTCAATGTTTTACTCTCTTTTAAAACAATTGAGTAACATATGCCATAGGCGAGTAGGTTATTCTTGTTCATAAATCTTATTAAGCAGCCATGATCTAGGAAATGTAATATCATTTTGTCTCATCTTAGCTTCTATGCAGATGGAGATTTCTACTGGTTTTAATAATACTTCATTATTCAATACATTTTCCTTTATTAACGCTGCAGTGGTTTGTCGATACACATTCTGATTTCCGAAATCAGTAAAACATTATTCCTTTTAAAAACCACGTACTCATTACTCACGAATGAGGTGTTATACCCCGTATTTCCAGAGTATGTACGTAAGGGAATACGTACAAAAAGTATAGCCTTAAAGTTTAGGCAAAACGTTTTTTTTTTGGCACAACTCACAAAACGAATAGTTTTCCGACGAAACGTTTCCACAGCTTTCGTAGGGTAAATTCCGGCTATGCCATTTCTAATTTTTGCGGATTTTTCCGAGAGACGAAACATTTTGACCAGCGGAGGGCGACACTTGTCACCCTCCAATTGATGGACTTGAAATCGTCCATTTGGACGATTTGAACAATGGTGAGCACGTTTTTTGTGCCTTGTGCACAAGTCAAGGAGTTGGTAGGATATTTGTGTATAGTTAATCCTCACCCTACACTTGCCTTGCACTTGTCTTAATCTTGGCCATTGGTTGGCCACTTCTTGACCTATAAATACCCCCTTAGAGATGAAGAGTTCTTCATCCACAAATCTTTCCAAGTTTTGAAAATCCTCTCCTCTCCTTTGTAGCCTTTTCGCCCAACACCTCCCCTCCTTGTGAAGGCCCTTGGCCGAATACCCCCTCTAGCCTAGTAGTTTGGCCGAGGCCCCCCCCCTAGCCTAGCCAAAAATCTACCCCCCTCCCATGGTAGAAAAGTTGTCTTCTAGTAGTGTTATAATTCCCAAAATAACATAGCCCAAATCCCTTAGTACTTAGTAGAAGTTGTGAAGAAATTCTAAGGTTTCTCGAGCTATCTGAGCGCATAACTTAGGAGCTAAACCTTGCTCAGGCGCGACTTTATCTAGGATATTATTGGGCTTACTGAGGTAACGAATCCTAAACCTCTTTTGAATTAGAGAATACTTACTGTTGTAGTATCAGAATAAGTATTAAATACTTAGAAGAATATCACAGAATAGAATTGAACTGTTACCACAGTAGAAGGGTTTAAAAGAAGAATAATCAAACTGTACTTACATAGGACTGTTTTCACAGTAGACTTATATAGCTCACCGGGTAGGGAAGTACTGCCCAACTTTCAATAGAATTGTGAAACCTCTGTTTAGAATGAACTTCAGAGTAGTCTTTGATAGATGTCTGTGACTATTATAGGTCGACTCTCATGCGACATATTCAACTGGCAGGTGGTTTTCGCTGAGAAGGTATGGGCTTCTTCCTAAAGCAGGATATTTTAGAGTAGATATAGTACGGTAGACGCATACGTGTTAATCGAATAATAACTACGACAATGTCTTTGACTTAAGCTCGAATAATACTTACGGAATGCCTCACGCTTAAGCTCGAATAACATTTACGAATGCCTCCCGCTTAAGCTCGAATAATAAAGATCCAAAGCATTTCATAAGAATCTTGAATCATTTTTAACAGAAGAGAACTAATTGGTTTTTAAACAGAAGCTTAAGAGTTATACTAGCTTTATGGGAAGTTAAGTATAACCACTTAAGATTGATAAAAGAAACAGTTTGCCTATGTGTTTATAACAGACTTATATTGAATTGTGAAAAGAATAATAAGATGGTTTGATAAGTAGACATGATATGATGCTATGTGTGTTAGTGTCTTGTAACGTTTGTGTAAAAGAGTATTCTTGTTGTGCTTATGTTGTTAACGATAAGTCGTTAGGTTAGTGTAACATCACTCACCTCTTGACATATTACAGGGGTTGTCGCCTCCGACGCGGGGTAGACTCGCGTGTGCAGGACCATGATTCGAGAATACCTCATGCGGTCCAAGGACCTATGCGAGCTACGGAGTTCCGTGTTAGTGTGCGGGTTATACCTCACGGTCTATGTGGCTATGCGACGACGAGTCCGATTTACGCCGAGGAGTAGCTACCTCGATGCGGGGTTATATACCCTATCACGCCTATGTGATTGGCCATGCGACTACGGAGTCGAGATTAGGCTTGCATGGTGATACTACGCAATTGGCCTGCCGATCATTCGCAGCCTAGAAAAGACTCATTACGATTACCTATCACGCTCTTGTTTGTGATGTGCACTATGTGCGGTTTCTCGTTGTATTATACATACTTGCAAAACTGCTTTTAAAATGATATGTTTCATTTAAGTATTTTACGCTTCATATACTTAGTACTGTTATCGACCTCCTTCGGGCCGTGCTCATGCCGCAGTAGCGGCAGGTGCTAGATCCACATTCTTAGGATCTCTACGTTGGTGTGAGCTCCATCTTTTCGGAGGCTCTACTTTGGGTATGATCTCCCGTTGTAGATAGTTTTGTCTGATCAGGTATGATGGCGGCCCTGTCCCGCCATAGTTGTATATTTCCTTAGAGAGGTCCAGAGTCATGTACAATGGTTTGGATGTAATCGCTAAACCATGTTTATATATATATGCCGAAAGGCGATGTTTTCTCACCTAAACTGTGTCTTATTTTATAAACTGTTTCATGTCTTGCTTTATATTTCCGATTACTGATATATGACTACTGGGTGCCGGTAAGGCACGACCACGCCCCGAACGGGTCGTGACAAAAGTGGTATCGAGCGATTAATCCTCGGAAAGTGTCTATGATCGTATCTAGTAGTTCTTGATTATCGGTGTGTTGTGCACCACACCAATAATCGTGAGGCTATAGGATATTTAGGATTGGTTTCCATTCTTCTCATTACGAGATCGTGCTTTAGAGGCGTGTTATAGGTTGGACCCTCTAACGTATTCCTTTCCTATGCTTATGCCTCCACGTAAGGCAACCCGGGCCCAGAAGGGCAAGGCAGCCGAGGGAGCTGCTAGCAGGACACCCAGAGTCACGAGGGCTCAGGCCCAGTCTATACCAGAGACGGCGAGTTCTATGACGCCGCCACCAAAGAGACCACAGTACCCACACCTCCCGCCCCACACCGGGCGAGGAGTTAGTACAAGGAGATGGCCCACTATTGGCTAAAGTTGTGGCCCGACACGAGGAGAGAGGCTGACGCGGCGATTCAGCCCAGCTCAGCCTCGATCGCACGTGGTGCACCCGAGGCGAATAGTTTGAGACTACGAGATTTCTTGAGTTGTAGCCCGCGAGTTTTACTGGTCGAGGCCGAGGATGATCCGCAGGAGTTCATCCGTCAGCTACAGAGAATCATGAGGGTGATCAAGGCCTCGGAGACAGAGTCTGTGACCTTTGGTTCGCATCGGCTGCGTGATACCGCAGTCGATTGGTTTGATTCATGGGAGTTATCCCGGGGAGAGCACGCGTCCCGCCTACTGGGATGAGTTCTCGAGGCTTTCTCACTCACTTCTTGCCTCCACAGATGAGGAGGGCGCGGTGATAGATTTTTACCATCGAGGCGAGAGGACGACCGCCGTGAGTACAATGTCGAGTTTGATTCATTGGCTCGATATGTCCCAAAGATTGCAGCAGATATGGAGGATAGGTGCACCGCTATGTCACCGGCTAGATGACTATATGGCCGAGTCATATGCGTGTTTCTCCACCGGTATGGACATTACCCGCATGCAGCTCATGCTCTTGGATGTGAGGAGCGTAGAGACCGCCGGCCGACAGCAGCAGCAGAAGACCAGACGGCAGGTCTTTGGTGGCTATCGTGGTGGCGGCCTCAACAGATCTAGATTTGCACCACGCCAGCCAGAGCACTCGCACCGCCCTCAAAGACACCAGAGATATTCGAGGCGCACTGGCCCTGGACTTCAGACGTCGAGCGGCAGAGGTATCGCCGATCGGACCACCTCTCGGGCCGCGACGGTAGATCCCACTTCGAGTTGTGGTGCTACGGAGTTTGTTTCGCCAGGGCCGCAGGTCACTATGCGAGGAACTTTCACCGGGCGGCGCGATGGTAGGGGTCACCACGTGTTCTTTCGTCGTCTTCTTCATCTCCTACGATTCTTCGCCCGAGGCGTGGTACTCGGGTCGCCAGGTCGCGCAGCAGGTCGTGGCTCGGTCCCAGCCTAGCGGTCCTCGTAACCGCATTTATGCTTTGTCCACCGACAGATCGTGAGGCCTCACCGATGTCGCCACGTACTTTATCGCTCGGGTTTGATGTGTATGCGTTGATAGATCCGGTTCTACTCGTCTATATATCTCCCTGTTGCTAGTAGGATAGGGATAGAGCACGAGTCCATAGACCTTTCGAGGTAGCTACGCGATGGGTGATTCGGTAGCTCGGCGGGTATATAGAGCTTGTCTGTGACCATTTACGTCGGACCCTAGCCGACTTGATAGAGTTGGAGATGATTGACTTCGACGTGATCATGGGGATGGATTGGCTAGCTTCTTGCTACGCCAATGTAGACTGCAGAGAGAGAGTAGTACGGTTCCAGTTTCCTGAGGAGCCGGTTGTTGAGTGGGAGGGGAGCACGGTATCGCCTCAAGGCTAGGAAGATGGTGCAGAAGGGGTATATCTACCATCTCGTTCGGGTGTTTGATACTGAAGCTGCGGTACCAGATTTTCAGTCAGTTCCAGTAGTCAGCGAGTTCCCAGACGTGTTTCCAGATGACCTCCCGGGTATCCCTCCTGAGAGGGAGATCGAGTTTTGTATAGATGTGTTGCCAGATACTCGGCCTATTTCCATTCCGCCATACAGAATGGCACCTGCCGAGTTGAGAGAGTCAAGGACCACCGAGGGATTTCTTTGGAGAAGGGCTTTATCAGGCCTAGTGTTTCTCCCGAGGGAGCGCCGGTATTGTTCGTGAAGAAGAAGGACGAGACGCTGCGCATGTGTGTTGATTACAGCAAACAAGGTGACCATTAAGAACGATACCCCTTCCCAGATTGATGATTTGTTCGACCTTGCAGTGGTGCGAGATGTTTCTCCAAGATTGATCCGCGATCGGGCTATCATCAGTGAAGTCGAGAGGTGGATGTCCCTAGATCGCATTCGGACGTGACGCATTATGAGTTCGTGGTCATGTCTTTGGTTGACCAATGCTCGCGGTATTCATGGATTTGATGAACCGAGTGTTCAAACCATTTGTGGACACGTTTGTGATAGTGTTCATTGATGATATCTTGGTTTATTCTCGCCAGAGGCGAGCACGCGAGCACTTCGGCGATCGTGGCCGACAGCTTCTCCAGACCAAGCGATTATACGCCAAGTTTTCCAAATGTGAGTTTTGGTGACTTCGTGGCGTTTCTTGGGCATATTGTCGGGTGATGGCATTCGAGTGGATACGCCAAGATCGGCGATCAGGACTTGCCTAGACCTACTCCGGCAGAGGTTCGCAGCTTTTCGGGCCTTGCAGATATTATCGCGTTCGTAGAGAAGTTTGCTTTATCTCGCACCATTGACTAGGCCGACTCGTAAGGCGCCAAGTTTGATGGGATCGATGCAGGAGCGTGGTTTCAGCTGTTGAAAGAGACCGACGACCGCCCCGTTCTACTCTTCCGTAGGTCCAGATGGTTATGTCGTATTGTGATGCGTCAGCATCGGGTTGGGATGTGTTGATGCAGCATGGCAGGTTATAGCATATGCATCCCGACACCAAGAAACACGAGAGAACTACCCCACCCATGATTTGGAGTTGGCGGTGTGATTCACGCCAAGATCCGGAGGCACTATTTGTATGGGTTCACGTGGATATTTTTACTGCACCACAAGAGCCTCCAAGATATCTTCAACCGAGGAGCTGAACTTACGACAGAGACGGTGGTTAGAGTTGCTTAAGGATTACGATGTTGATATCCTGTACCACCCGGGGAAGGCCAATGTTGTGGCAGATGCTCTTAGTCGTAGGTCGATGGGGAGCCTATCAGATGTGCAGCTAGAGAGGAGGGACATGGTTCGTGATTTGCATCAGTTAGCGAGCCTTGGTGTCCGTTTGATTGATTCTGATAGCAGTGGGGTTAGAGTTCGTGAGGTTGCCGAGTCTTCCATCGTCGAGGAGGTGAAGAGGCAACAGTTTGAGGATCCAGTTCTGACACGTTATCGTGATACGGCTCTTCGTGAGGGGAAGGGTCCTTTTGAGGTAGCACCTGATGGGGTGCTAAGGTTTGAGGCGATGTGTGTTCCAGATGTTTCGTGACTTCGCAGCAGGTTCTTGGGGAAGCACACTTACAAGCATTTATCCATCCGGTCGACCAAGATGTACCACGACCTTAGATCCGTGTATTGGTGGGATGGCTTGAAGAGGACGTTGCGAGTTCGTAGCTCGATGTCCGTGTTGTCGCAGTGAAGGTAGAGCGGCAGAGGCACGTGGTTTGTTACGCATTTATCGAGATCCCGACGGAAGTGGGAGGTAATCAACATGGACTTCATCACGTGATTACCTCGCACTCGGAGGAGACATGATTCTATATGGGTTATCGTCGACAGTCGACGAAATCAGCCCACTTTCTTCCCGTCAGACGACTTTTTGTACCGAGGATTATGCGGACTTTACATCCGAGAGATCGTCGATCGCATGGAGTCCCTACTTCGATCATATCGCATGGAGCCCGCCACGCTAACTTCCGGAGGTCCTTCCAGAGGGTTTAGGACGCAGTGAGCCCGAGCATCGCATTTCATCCACAGACAGACGGCAGCAGAGCGCACTATCCGCACTCTCGAGGATATCTTTGAGCCCGTGTTATTGACTTCATGGTAGTTGGGAGGATCATTTGCCTCTAGTTGAGTTCGCGATAATAATAGCTACCACTCCAAGATTCGATGGCGCCTTATGAGGCCTTGTATGGGAGGAAGTGCAGATCACCTATAGGTTGGTTCGATGTGGGCGAGGTGCACTAGTGGGACCAGATTTGGTACAGCAGTGATGGATAAGGTGAAGCTTATCCGAGGCGGCTATCGACACTCGTAGTCGCATGTGTCGATGCAGATCATCGTCGTCGCATCTTGAGTTCGAGGTTCATGATTGGGTTTTCCTAAAGGTGTCACCCATGAAGGGTGTGATGAGATTCGAAGAAGGGGAAACTCACCCAGGTACATTGGGCCGCTTAGATTGTCCGCAGGTAGGCAAGGTTGCCTATGAGTTGGATCTGCCGTCCGACCGGGGCGCATCCGGTTTTTCACGTATCTATGCTGAGGAGATGTATCGGGGATCCATCTAGGGTACACCCGATTGACGATGTCCAGGTGACCGAGGGGTTATCGTATGAGGAGATTCCCATAGCGATAGTCGATCGTCAGGTTAGGCGTCTGCGGACCAAGGACGTGGCTTCCGTCAAAGTCTTGTGGCGGAACGAGCTCGTGGAGGAGATGACGTGGAAGCCGAGGAGGACATGAGGCGAAGTATCCTCACCTATTCCCCACACCTCCGTGTAATTCACTTTCCTACTTGTAAATTTTCGTTATCGTTTACGCTAAGTGTTGTTCTGTGGCCGTGTGTGGCATTTGCAACTGTTTTAGTTATGAAGAATCTTATCGTTAACTGTCTTGGGAAGGAACATTCGGGACGAATGTTTCTAAGGAGGGGAGAATGTTATACCCCGTATTTCCAGAGTATGTACGTAAGGGAATACGTACAAAAAGTCTAGCCTTAAAGTTTAGGCAAAACGTTTTTTTGGGCACAACTCACAAAACGAATAGTTTTCCGACGAAACGTTTCCACAGCTTTCGTAGGGTAAATTCCGGCTATGCCATTTCTAATTTTTGCGGATTTTTCCGAGAGACGAAACATTTTGGATCAACGGGAGGGCGACACTTGTCACCCTCCAATTGATGGACTTGAAATCGTCCATTTGGACGATTTGAACAATGGTGAGCACGTTTTTTGTGCCTTGTGCACAAGTCAAGGAGTTGGTAGGATATTTGTGTATAGTTAATCCTCACCCTACACTTGCCTTGCACTTGTCTTAATCTTGGCCATTGGTTGGCCACTTCTTGACCTATAAATACCCCCTTAGAGATGAAGAGTTCTTCATCCACAAATCTTTCCAAGTTTTGAAAATCCTCTCCTCTCCCTTTGTAGCCTTTTAGCCCAACACCTCCCCTCCTTGTGAAGGCCCTTGGCCGAAGACCCCCTAGCCTAGTAGTTTGGCCGAGGCCTCCCCCCTCGCCTCGCCAAAAATCTACCCCCCTCCCGTGGTAGAACAGTTGTCTTCTAGTAGTGGTATAATGCCCAAAATACCCTAGCCCAAATCCCTTAGTACTTAGTAGAAGTTGTGAAGAACTTCTAAGGTTTCTTGGAGCTACCGGAGCGTACAACTTAGGAGCTAAACCTTGCTCAGGCGCAACTTTATCTAGGATATTATTGGGCTTCTTGAGGTAACTAATCCTAACCTCTTTTGAATTAGAGAATACTTACTGTTGTAGTATTAGAATAAGTATTAAATACTTAGAAGAATATCACAGAATAGAATTGAATCATACCACAGTAGAAGGTTTAAAAGAAGAATAATCAAATCAGATTTACATAGACTGTTTTCACAATGAGACTTATATAGCTCACCGGTAGGGAAGTATCGCCCAACTTTCCATAGAATTGTGAACCCTCTGCTTAGAATGACCTTGAGTAGTCTTTGATAGATGTCTGTGACTATTATAGGCTGACTCTCTGCGCGCGACATATTCAACTTGGCAGGTGGTTTTCGCTGAGAAGGTATTTGATTCTTCCTAAAGCATGATATTTTACAATATATATAGTGCGGTGACGCATACGTGTTAATCGAATAATAACTACGGCAATGTCTTTGACTTAAGCCCGAATAATACTTACGGAATGCCTCACGCTTAAGCTCGAATAACACTTACTAAGAATGCCTCACGGCTTAAGCCTGAATAATAAAGATCTGAAAGCATTTCATAAGAATACTGAATCATTTTTAACAGAAGAGAACTAATTGGTTTTTAAACAGAAGCTTAAGAGTTATACTAGCTTTATGGGAAGTTAAGTATAACCACTTAAGATTGATAAAAGAAACAGTTTGCCTATGTGTTTATAATAGACTTATATTGAATTGTGAAAAAGAATAATAAGATGGTTTGATAAGTAGACATGATATGATGCTATGTGTGTTAGTGTCTTGTAACGTTTGTGTAAAAGAGTATTCTTGTTGTGCTTATGTTGTTAACGATAAGCTGTTAGGTTAGTGTAACATCACCACCTCTTGACATATTACAGGGGTTAAGCCGCCTCCGACGCGGTAGACTTCGTGATGCGGGACCATGATTCGAGAATACCTCATGCGGGTCCAAGGGACCTATGCGGAGCTACGAGAGTTCCAGGTTAGTGTGCGGGGTTATACCTCATGCGGTCTATGTGGCCATGCGAACGACGAGTCCAGGACGATGCCGAGGAGTAGCTACCCTCGATGCGGGGTTATATACCCTATGCGGCCTATGTGATTGGCCTATGCGACTACGGAGTCCGTGATTAGGCTTGCATGGTGATACTACGGGCAATTGGCCTCGCCGATCATTCGCAGCCTAGAAAAGACTACTGATTTACCTATCACGCTCTTGTTTGTGATGCGCACTATGCGCGGTTTCTCGTTGTTTTATACATACTTGCAAAACTGCTTTTAAAATGATATGTTTCATTTAAGTATTTCGATTTCATATACTTAGTACTGTTGTAATCGACCTCCTTCTGGGCCGTTCATGCCGCAGTAAGGGCAGCAGTGCTAGATCCACATTCTTAGGATCTCTACGTTGGTGTCGGAGCTCCATCTTTCGGGAGGCTCTACTTTTGGGTATGATCTCCTGTTGTAGATAGTTTTGTACAGTGGTATGGTATGGGCCCTGTCCCGCCATAGTTGTATATTTCCTTAGAGGTCTGTAGTCATGTTGTACAGTGTCGGATGTAACTGCTAAACCATGTTTATATATATATGCCGAAAGGCGATGTTTTCTCACCTAAACTGTGTCTTATTTTATAAACTGTTTCATGTCTTGCTTTATATTTCCGCTGATTACTCTGATATATGACTACTTGGGTGCCCCGGTAAGGCACCAGTCACGGGCCCCGGAACGGGTCGTGACATGAGGTTTCACACAAAACTCATATTAATTCATTTAAGTTAAGTCTCTTATCTTATAAGATCAAGTCTCTTAACTTCTAAAATCAGTAAACCATTTTCTTTACCTCTCTTAAGACGTTATACCTAACTCCCCATAAAGCTAGTATAACTCTTTTTTAAAACCTTTAAAACCAAGTGTTACTCTTCTTTCAAAAATGGTTTCTTAACTCTTGTGACATACTTCAAGTTTCTTATTATTCAGGCTTAAGTCAAAAGACATTGCCGTACAACTACGTTCAATTAGCACACGTACGTCTACCGTACTATATATTATTCAGGCTTAAGTCAAAAGACATTGCCGTACAACTACGTTCAATACGTACGTCTACCGTACTATATATTATTCAGGCTTAAGTCAAAAGACATTGCCGTACAACTACGTTCAATTAGCACACGTACGTCTACCGTACTATATATATCTTCCTTTAAAATATCATGCTCAAGAGTATAGGAAGAATCACATACCTCGCGACGATTATCGACTATAAGAAAAATGCTCCACGTCTATAACCCGGCTAGCCTTGTCCACCTTCTAAGTAGCACATGCTACTTGCAGAACATTCAACCAATAAAGGTTATCAGTCTACTGTAAATACAGTCCTATGTAAGTACAGTTCAAACTTCTACTTATATTCTTCTGATGTGATTTCAGTTCAAGTCTAATCTGTAATATCCTTCTATTACAGTTCAATTCTCTTCTATGAATCTTATATTCATTTCTATACTACTACAGTATGTAATTTCCAATTACACTAGAAGGACAGTAGTATTTACCTCGATGAGCCCAAAATTATCCGAGTTTAAAGTCGCTCCTGAGCAACGCTTAGCTCCTACTCCGAGTGCTCCAATCTGCTCCAAACAACCCTTAGAAGTTCTAACCAACTTCTACTTAAATACTTCAACTATCAATGAAGATTTTCCTTAGGGTTTCGTTTAGTGGCTAAAGAAAGTATAATAGTATTTTCTGGGCTTTTGTATAAGTGTAACCTTGGGAATACTACAAGGTATTTGGGCATTACAACAATACTAGGAGAGTATTTCTATACAACAACAAGGGGTATTATACGAAAACAACTAGGCTGGGGGGGGCCACTTTTGTCACGACCCGATTCCGGGCCCGTGACTGGTGCCTTACCCCGGGCACCCTAGTGATACAACATCAGAGTAATCAGCGGAACATAAAACAATACAAGACATATTATGAAATATGAAACAATAATCTGAGAAAAACTTAGCCTTTCGGCATATATATAAATAACAACTTTTTCCAACATGAACAGTTTAATCCTTTTTACAAACCCTGCCCACAACGATTACTGCACTTCTAAGAAATGATACGACAACAATGGCGGGACGGGTTCCCGCCATACCCAGAATGTAAACACCTACAACAACAGGGGACTATACCATCGATAAGCCTCCGAGAAACGGAGCTTTCCCACACGAATTGTGACCCTAAGGCGAGGATCAATGATCGTGTACCTTTACTCGCGGATGAACGCAGCTTCGGAGCGAGGTCATAACAGTACCAAGTATGTGAAACGAAAATATCGTAAATGAAATCATAATAGTCTATAAAGCAGAGACATGTATGATAACCAAACTACGATCACAATAAGTAAGCATATGTCAAGTCGTGACTCACGCCTCAAAGTCATCACTCAAATGTAATCACACGACCCGTTCGGCCCGTGGATCGTGCCTTACCCCGCACCCTAGTGATACAACATCGAGTAATCCGGAACATAAAACACATACATGAAACAATCAAGTACAAACGGTAACTGAGAAAACTTGCCTTTTCGATATATATAAATGACAACTTTTAACATGAACGCTTTAACTTTTTACAAACCCCGCCACACAAGATTACATGCACCTCTAAGAATGATACGACAACAATGGCGGACGGGCCCCGCCAAACCCCGAATGTAAACACTTACTACGCAGGGGACTATACCATCGATAAGCCTCCGAGAAACGGAGCTTCCCAAACGCCGAATCGTGACCACGAGAGCTAGGATCAACGATCGCGTGTACCTCAACTGCGGCATGAACGCAGCCTCGGGCGAGGTCGATAACAAAAAGTATGTGAAGCTAAAATATAAATACTGTAAATGAAATCATAATGGTCTATATAAAGCAGGAGACATGTATGATAACCAAACTACAGTTCACAACATAAAAGCAGTCATGCCAAGTCGAGTGGAATACATTCCCGGATGAGCCGGTAGTCGAGTGAAATACATTCCCGGAATGAACCGGTAGTCAAGTGAAATACATTCCCGGATGAACCGGTAATCGAGTGAACACATTCCCGGATGAACCGGTAGTCAAGTGAAATACATTCCCGGATGAACCGGTAATCGAGTGAGATACATTCCCGGATGAACCGGTAATCAAGTGAGATACATTCCCGGATGAACCGGTAGTCGAGTGAGATACATTCCCGGATGAACCGGTAATCAAGTGAGATACATTCCCGGATGAACCGGTAATCGAGTGAGATACATTCCCGGATGAACCGGTAATCAAGTGAGATACATTCCCGGATGAACCGGTAATCAAGTGAGATACATTCCTTGCACAACAAAGGCTATCACAATGAGCATAGGCAAGTTTCACAACAACATGCATAAGCAAGTTACACAACAACATGCATAAGCAAGTTACACAACAACAAACATAGGCAAGTTATACACAACTCAAGGTACTTTCATTTTATGCCAAAGTCCGGGTTTTAACCCCAAAGTACTACATACGTTAAGTTCTTTTAAAAGAGATCCATTACTTTTATAAAAGTCACCCGATACCCGTAGTATTAGAATGACCAACCCACATTCCTTTTCAAAATCAAGTAACAACATTCTTTTCCTAAGTTCCAGTTTGCCTAGTTTCAATTACTCAAGCTTCTCATTTTCAAATGGTTTCATAGTTCATAAACTTAATCACTTGATTCCTTTTTAGAACAATTGAGTAATATATGTCTCACGTGAGTAGGTTATTCTTGTTTACAACATTCTTATTACAAAGACCATGATCTAGAAAATGTATATCATTTTGTCTCATCTTAGTTTCTATGCAGATGGAGGTTTCTACCGGTTTTAATACAATTCATCATTATTTAATACATTTTCCTTTATTAACGCCGCAAATGTGCTGTCGATACACATTCCGATTTCCAAATCAAGAAACATTATCCCTTTAAATAAAATCAAGTACTCATTACTAACGAATGAGTTTTCACACAAAAATTCACATTAAAACAAATAAGTTAAGTCTCTTATATTATAAGATCAATTATATTATCTTCTAACATCAGTAAACAATTCTTAAGCCGTTATACCTAACTTCCCATAAAGCTAGTATAACTCTTTTTAAAACCTTTTATTACTTCTTCTTTCAAAATGATTCAAAAATCTTTTGAAATACTTCAAGTTCATTATTAACATATAACAAGCCAGTTATAGTTCAAATCGCTCTTTTTTAAAACCACAAGTATTTTCTTACCAACATAAAGCTGTTATAACCAACTTCCCATAAAGCCGTTATAACACTTTATGTTTTAAACCAATCAAATACATTTAGCACATGTACGTCTACCGTACTACATAGTTCACACATATCATGCTAGAAGAGATAGGAAGAGGTTCACATACCTCGCGACGAGTATCGACTAAAAGCAAAACGCTCCAAGTACTTCCAACCGTCGGCTACTCCTTAAGCCAAGTAGATCGCGCCACACGTAGTACTTCAACCTATAAGGCCACAAGCGCTTTATTAACATTTAGATCCCTTCGTAGAACATTCTACGTAAAATTCGGCAAAGACCTCCCGCAACAAACAGAAATCTCCTCCTCTATCGAGGCCGGCTACCAAGCCAACCGGGGTTATAATTTAACCCCAACTGTACAATTCTACTCCACTACACTACTACACAAGTTCATGTAATACACCCCTATGTAATTACGATTCAAGATTCTTCTTTAAATTCGGCTTAAGTCAAAAGACATTGCCGATAACTACGTTCAGTACTATATATAGTATACTTCAACTATATAATCTAACAACATGTAATTTCCAATTCCACTAGAGGGGCAAGATAATTACCTCGATAAGCCCATAAGTCTACGAGTTTCATGTCGATCCTTAGCAACGTTTAGCTCCAACTCCGAGCGCCCAACCCGCTCTAAACCACCCTTAGAAGTTCTAACCAACTTCTACACAATACTCCAACTGACTATGGAGATTTTCCTGGGTTTCGGTTTTGGACCGACGGAAGTATAATAGTATTTACGGCTTTTCAGATAGGTATAACCTTAGAATACTACAAGGTATACTGCTAAGGTAATTGGGCATTATAACAATACTTTTGAGAGTATTTCTACACCACAAAGGGGGTATTATACGAAAGCAACAAGGCAGTGGTACCCACTCTAGCAGCACCCAAGGAGGGGTGTCTACCCTCGCCTACCCCACTGTGGGGGGACTCTCGGCCAAGGGGGGAGAGCGGGGCTCTCTGCCAAGACACTACACTAAGGGGGAAGGAAGAAGCTTTCAAGACTTAGGCAATTTTGTGGATGAATTAGTCTTCAAAGGGGGGGGGGGGTATTTATAGGTCAAGTGAAAGCCAACCAATGGCCAAGATTACACCAAGTGTTAGGCAAGTGTAGGGCCAAGATTCACCCATGTGTACCTAGCCAACTTGCACACAAAATATCCTACCCAACCTTGACCATTTGCACCACACTTTCGCCACCACATTTCCGCGAGGTGTTCCAATGAGAGGTGACAAGTGTCGCCCTCTTGTTGGTCCAAAATGTTTCGCCTCTGGAAAAATCCGCAAAAATTAAAAATGACATATTCGAAATTCCCTACGAAAGTGGAAACGTTTCATTTAAAAACGACTCAATTCGGTGTCAGGAACAAAGTTAATTCGCCAAGCCTAATTCTCAAGTTCAAATTTTCTACGCACGCCCCACGTACATACCGGAAATACAGTATAACATTCTCCTCTTCCTTAGAAACATTCGTCCCGAATGTTCCTTCTAAGTCTCAAAACAAACGCGCGCCAAAGATAGTCTTCACTACCATACTTACGAAACAATCACGCCACAATGGCCACGCATACAATCGCAAACTATTTATATCCCAGTCCACGAGGAAACACCTCTACCATCATAAAGCACTTTTGTCACTTTGCGCGAGGTTCACTCCGCGACCCAACAAATGGTACCGGCCGCACGCGATCCCCGAGGCCGACGTACACTCGAACTCTTACCATATTTCGACATCGCTACGCTTCCAAAACTCGGGTTACTATCTCTAACGTGGTCATCATTAATCGGGAACATTCGGATGGATCTTCGATACTTTCCCGAATCATAACAATACGAAAGATCGACGCCCCGCCTCCTAAGTCGGACGGCAAATGCTAACATATAGGCAACCCGCCTATTCTCCATATGAACTCAAAAGGGCCCAAAGTAACTCGGGCTAAGTTCCTCTGTATTCCAAACTCACACCCAACTCGGTGGTACTTTCAAGAAGACCGACCACAACTCGAACTCTAGCGTCGCCGATTATCCGCACAATATCTCTCGAGCGCCGTAACCTCTTCTAGACAAGCTTCACTATCCACATCTTTGGAACAAGCTCGAACCAACTATCTCAACCTTGCCAACATCGAACCAATCGACCAAGAACTTACACTTCCGCCTACAAGGCTTCATAAGGCGACATCCGAACACTAAAATGGTAGCTTAAACGCTACCTCCACAGAGACAACAATCCCCACAACTATCCTCAAATCCAAACACCGCCCGAGGCAAATGCGATTCGAGACTCACCGAGTTCTTAACACCACTTGGTAAAACTTCCAAAACAAAAACAGCCGCACTGGCTCCACTGTCATAAGGTGAAGGTAGGCACCCTGCAGCCTTACAACCTTTGGATAACTCAACACACCGAGTAAACGGCCCCGATCGAAGAACACGATGGGCTGCCCCCATCGCCCGACCACCGGTCGAACGCATCCACGAACTCAGACTGGTTAACTAAACTGGGCCTAACACCCTCGTGACCCTACCACGGAGGACCACCACAAACTGACCCCACCACCAAAAAGGCCGCGGGTTGACCCGCATCACGGCCTCAATCCGACCCACAACGAGCACAACACTAGTTCCGATCCGAATGGCCTCACTAATCACGTTTAAAACCTAGCGGTCTTCTTAGCTCAACTACCCCTTTCATTCCACACTTACTAGGACCTATCCCAAACATAACTCACGTGCACTATGCACTCCGATAAGGATCAAACATAACACTACACCTTTACTCGAGACGGCCTTACCTCTAAGGTCTTTACGTAAAACATTCTAAGGCTCACACCTTATCTATCCCCAAAATCTTACTCCTGCTAACCCACCATGATTTCTAAACACAACTAACACACCGCTATCGTAACATAGCACTTAAGGTATACTCACCTTATCACACATACCGATCTCTAGAGGGTTAAAGATATATCTATATCTCGCTTCACTCCCTTAGTCGTCTAATCAAACCCGCCTGTAGGCGCATAACTAGGGAAGATGACGAACTACCCACCGATCATGAAGGCTAAGTCCGCCTACAAGGACACTCTATCGACATCAGATCCTGACGGTCGTAGGTACAACAAGTACCAACTAAAAGACGACATTCCCGATGACGTCACATCGCGAACCTAAGCCACGGAGTTCGACCAACTCCCGTGATACTCCGAACGCCCCGATATCCGTGGAAGACCACTCAGACCGGCGAGGTGCATATCTAATTGGCCGCGAGGCGACTCGTCTTGAAAGTTACTAAAGGACTCGCCGCTCGCCCTCTTCTCGCCCTTGTTAACCCGTCGATCTCTACGCTTTCGGCCACAAGCATAAGCCCGACCACGTGCCATGCTCAAGCCTAATCAAGAATTACTCTTGCACAACCCTTCTTAGATAGTCATCAAGACTTGCGGTACATCGGTATACTCTATACTTACTGTTCCCTGGCCGCGAACCGGTTCAAATATCATGGCCGCAGAGGAATCGCCGCCGCAGCTAAACTCTTTGGGCTGACGTCGCAGAACTCCCGAGTGAAGCACTACCCTAGGTAATGATTTGGGCACGAGCCCTCGTGACTCTCTCAACTCTACTCGCAGCTCCTCGGCCGCTTTGCCTCTGGGCCGGTTTGACCTACGCGAGGCATAACGATAAGTGGAAAGAATTTCGTCGAGAGGTCCAACTTACAACACGCCTCTAAGGCACGATCTCGAGTGAGAAGAATAGAAACCAATCCTAAATATCCTATAGCCTCACGATTATTGATGTGGTGCACAACACACCGATAATCAAGACTCTCATCGATACGGTCGTAGACACTTTCCGAGGATTAATCGCTTCGATACCACTTTTGTCACGACTGCCCGGCCCGTGGATCGTGCCTTACCCGCACCCTAGTGATACAACATCGA
Source organism: Przewalskia tangutica (assembly GCA_029844215.1). Lineage (NCBI taxonomy): Eukaryota > Viridiplantae > Streptophyta > Magnoliopsida > Solanales > Solanaceae > Przewalskia > Przewalskia tangutica. The sequence continues at coordinate 78,583,128 of CM056727.1, forward strand.
GTAATCGAACATAAAACACATACATGAAACAATCAAGTACAAATCGAACTGAGAAAACTTGCCTTTCGGATATATATAAATGACAACTTTTAACATGAACAGCTTTAATCCTTTTTACAAACCCCGCCACAACAAGATTATGCACTCTAAGAATGATACGACAACAATGGCGGACAGGGCCCCGCCAAACCCCGAATGTAAACACTTACTACGCATGGGACTATACCACGATAAGCCTCCGAGAAACGAGCTTCCCAAACGCCGAATCGTGACTCGAGAGCTAGGATCAACGATCGTGTACCTCAACTGCGGCAGTGAACGCAGCTTCAAGCGAGGTCGATAACAAAAATTTAGTATGTGAAGCTAAAATATAAATCAGAAATGAAATCATAATGGTCTATATAAAGCAGAGACATGTATGATAACCAAACTACGATCACAACATAAAAGCAATCATGCCAAGTCGAGTGGAATACATTCGGATGAGCCAGAGTCGAGTGAAATACATTCCTGAATGAACCTAGAGTCAAGTGAAATACATTCGGATGAACCTAATCGAGTGAACACATTCCGGATGAACCCAGAGTCAAGTGAAATACATTCTGATGAACCTAATCGAGTGAGATACATTCCTGATGAACCGAATCAAGTGAGATACATTCGGATGAACCAGAGTCGAGTGAGATACATTCCGGATGAACCGTAATCAAGTGAGATACATTCGGATGAACCGTGTCGAGTGAGATACATTCCCGGATGAACCGGTAATCAAGTGAGATACATTCCCGGATGAACCGGTAATCAAGTGAGATACATTCCTTGCACAACAAAGGCTATCACAATGAGCATAGGCAAGTTTCACAACAACATGCATAAGCAAGTTACACAACAACATGCATAAGCAAGTTACACAACAACAAACATAGGCAAGTTATACACAACTCATGGTACTTTCATTTTATGCCAAAGTCCGGGTTTTAACCCCAAAGTACTACATACGTTAAGTTCTTTTAAAAGAGATCCATTACTTTTATAAAAGTCACCCGATACCCGTAGTATTAGAATGACCAACCCACATTCCTTTTCAAAATCAAGTAACAACATTCTTTTCCTAAGTTCCAGTTTGCCTAGTTTCAATTACTCAAGCTTCTCATTTTCAAATGGTTTCATAGTTCATAAACTTAATCACTTGATTCCTTTTTAGAACAATTGAGTAATATATGTCTCACGCGAGAGAGTAGGTTATTCTTGTTTACAACATTCTTATTACAAAGACCATGATCTAGAAAATGTATATCATTTTGTCTCATCTTAGTTTCTATGCAGATGGAGGTTTCTACCGGTTTTAATACAATTCATCATTATTTAATACATTTTCCTTTATTAACGCCGCAGGGTCCTGTCGATACACATTCCGATTTCAAATCAAGAAACATTATCCCTTTAAATAAAACCAAGTACTCATTACTCACGAATGAGGTTTCACACAAACATTCACATTAAAACAAATAAGTTAAGTCTCTTATCTTATAAGATCAAGTCTCTTAACTTCTAACATCAAGAAACTATTCTTAAGCCGTTATACCTAACTTCCCATAAAGCTAGTATAACTCTTTTTAAAACCTTTTATTACTTCTTCTTTCAAAATGATTCAAAAATCTTTTGAAATACTTCAAGTTCATTATTAACATATAACAAGCCAGTTATAGTTCAAATCAGTTACCTTTTTTAAAAACCACAAGTATTTTCTTACCAACATAAAGCTGTTATAACCAACTTCACATAAAGCCGTTATAAAACTTTATGTTTTAAACCAATCAAATACATTTAGCACACGACGCTCACCGTACTACATAGTTCACACATATCATGCTAGAAGAGATAGGAAGAGGTTCACATACCTCGCGACGAGTATCGACTAAAAGCAAAACGCTCCAAGTACTTCCAACCGTCGGCTACTCCTTAAGCCAAGTAGATCGCGCCACACGTAGTACTTCAACCTATAAGGCCACAAGGCGCTTATTAACATTTAGATCCCTTCGTAGAACATTCTACGTAAAATTCAAAAGACCTCCCCGCAACAGCGTAAATCTCCTCCTCTATCGAGGCCGGCTACCAAGCCAACCAGGGGGGGGTTATACCTCTAACCCTAACGGGTACAATTCTACTCCACGGTACTACTACACAAGTCTACTGTAATACAGCCCTATGTAATTACAGTTCAGTATTCTTCTTTAAATTCAGGCTTAAGTCAAAAGACATTGCCGATAACTACGTTCAGTACTATATATAGTATACTTCAACTATATAATCTAACAACATGTAATTTCCAATTACAATAGAGGGGCAAGATAATTACCTCGATAAGCCCATAATTATCCGAGTTTAATGTCGATCCTTAGCAAGGTTTAGCTCCAACTCCGAGCGCTCCAACCCGCTCTAAACCACCCTTAGAAGTTCTAACCAACTTCTACACAATACTCCAACGGACTATGGAGATTTTCCTAGTGGTTTCGCCAGGACTGACGGAAGTATAAGAGTATTTCTGGGCTTTTCGTATAGGTATAACCTTAGAATACTACAAGGTATACGGCTAAGGTAATTTGGGCATTATAACAATACTTTTGAGAGTATTTCTACACCACAAAGGGGGGTATTATACGAAAGCAACAAGGCTAGGGGGGGGGTACCCCACGGCTAGCACCCCAAGGAGGGGGGGTGTCTACCCCTCGGCCTACCCCACTAGGGGGGGGGGGGACTCTCGGCCAAGGGGGAGAGAGGGCTCTCGCCAAGACACTACACTAAGGGAAGGAAGAAGCTTTCAAGACTTAGGCAATTTTGTGGATGAATTAGTCTTCAAAGGGGTATTTATAGGTCAAGTGAAAGCCAACCAATGGCCAAGATTACACCAAGTGTTAGGCAAGTGTAGGGCCAAGATTCACCCATGTGTACCTAGCCAACTTGCACACAAAATATCCTACCAACCCTTGACCATTTGCACCACACTTTCGGCCACCACATTTCCGCCCAAGGTGTTCCAATGAGAGGTGACAAGTGTCGCCTCTTGTTGGTCCAAAATGTTTCGTCTCTAAAAATCCGCAAAAATTAAAAATGACATATTCGGAAATTCCCTACGAAAGTCGTGGAAACGCTTTAGTCGAAAAACGACTAATTCGGGTGTTGTGAACAAAGTTAATTCGCCAAGCCTAATTCTCAAGTTCAAATTTTCTACGCACGCCCCACGCATACTCGGAAATACGGTATAATAAGAACTATGGGTCTCACGCCCACAACATCAATCGTGCGTGGAATACCTTCCTCACCGCTAGATACAAGCACCAAGGAATACACATGAACACCGTGTCCCACCGTGTCCTAATAAAACAAGACAGGGTGGCACGAAGGCATAGCCGACTACTAACACCCATGCACCAACAAGGTCATAAAGCGTGTCATGATATCCGTCTGACCATCACATGATAAAAGCCGTCACTCGCGCGCAGATCAAATGTGCGCGTCTAGCCTCGAACTCTCCGCAGCCCGCATAGGCCAACCTCATAGGCCCGCATGAGGTATAACCCCGCATCGAGGGTAGCTACTCCCAAGATCGCCCCGACTCGCAGTCCGCATGGCCACAAAGACCGCGTGACCATAAAGGCCGCGACACTAACACGAACTCCGTAGTTCCGCATGGATCCTCGACCCGCATGAGGTATCCTCGAATCACGGTCCTGCATCGCCGAGTCTACCCCGCGACGGAGGCGCCAACCTCGGACACAAGTCAAGGTGAGTGGTACAATACCAACATAACTACCGATAGTCAAACAACTTTAAGCGCAATGAGGAAAACCCCTTTACACTAACATCACAAGATACTAACACACGTAGCATCCTAACATGTTTACTTCTCAAATCAGCAAGAAAGTATTACAAGGCTATCACAAACCAATACAATCAAGTTATTCACACAAGGTGCTTTCTACTAACAAGTTCGTATCTAACCCCAAAGTACTTCACATTAAATCTTTAAAAGATCTGCTTTTTCACATAAGTCACACAATACGTAGTATAAAATAGAGTGACTGTCCTTTTAAGAAAACCAAAACTCTTACCTTTGTAAAATCAAGTAACAACATTATTTTCCAAACGTCCAAGTTTGCCTAATTTCAAATGTTCACGTTTCTTATTTTAGAAAGGTTTCGTGGTTCATAGCCTTATTCATTTAAGAATATAATTTCTTTTAAACAACTGAGAAACATAAGTCTTATATGTGAGTAGGATATTCTTGTTTATAACAATCTTATTACAAAGAACCATGATCTAGAAATATCATTTTGTCTCATCTTAGCTTCTATGCAGATGGAAGTTGCTCTTGGGTTTTATTAATACTTAATTAATCAAAACATTTCCCTTTATTAACGCTTTGTGGTTTGTCGATACACATTCGATTTCCAAATCAAGAAAATATTCTTAAGCCGTTATACCTAACTCCCATAAAGCTAGTATAACTCTTAAGTTTTCAAAACCAAGTATTACTTCTTCTTTCAAAATGATTCAAAACTCTTTTGAAATACTTCAAGTTCTTTATTAACACATAACAAGCCGCTTATAGTTCAAATCGATACCTTTTAAAAACCACATGTATTTTCTTACCAACATAAAGCCGTTATAACCAACTTCCCATAAAGCCGTTATAACACTTTATGTTTACACCAATCAAATACATTTAGTACATGTACGCTCACCGTACTACATAGTTCACACATATCATGCTAGAAGAGATAGGAAGAGGTTCACATACCTCGCGACGAGTATCGACTAATAGCAAAACGCCCAAGTACTTCCAATCGGCTACTCCTTAAGCCAAGTAACGCGCCACACGTAGTACTTCAACCTATAAGGCCACAAGGCGCTTATTAACATCAAGATCTTATCGTAGAACATTCTACGTAAAATTCGCAAAGACCTCCCCGCAACAACAGAAATCTCCTCTCTAACGGGCCGCTACCAAGCCAACCAGTGGGGTTATACATCTAACCCGAACGTACAATTCTACTCCACAAGATTACTACACAAGTCCATCAGAATACGCTGATTCGATTCTTCAGCTTAAGTCAAAAGACATTGCCAACTAACCACGTTGATTCTATATATAGTATACTTCAACTATATATTCTAACAACATGTAATTTACAATTAAAATAGAGGTAAAAAATATTTACCTCGATAAGCCCATAATTATCCGAGTTTAATTTCGATCCTTAGCAAAGTTTCGCTCATACTCCGGGTGCTCCAACCCGCTCCAAACAACCCTTAGAAGTTCTAAGCAACTTATACATAGTACTCCAACTAACTATGGAGGTTTTCCTTGGTTTCGGTTTTGTGGCTAAAGGAAGTATAATCGTATTTTCCGGGCTTTTGTATAAGTGTAACCTTGGGAATACTACAAGGTATTTGGGCCAAGGTATTTGGACATTATAACAATACTAGGAGAGTATTTCTATACCACAACAAGGGGTATTATACGAAAACAACTAGGCTAGGGGGGGGGGTACCCCACGGCCAAGGCACCACAAAGGGGAGGGGGGGTGTTGGACGAACACAACACAAGAGGAGGGAGGGATTTTAGGCTTAGAAGGTTTCATTTGTGGATGAAGAGTTCATCAACATAAGGGGGGTATTTATAGCAAAACCAAAGGCCAACCAATGGCCAAGATCTAGCCAAGTGCAAGGCAAGTGTAAGGCCAAGATCAAGCCAAGTGCACCCTAACCCCTACTCCACAAAACATGGCACAAAACAAGCCACAAAACAAGGCCAAAACAAGGCACAAAACCATGAACCAATCGGCCAAGGCCAAGCCTCCTCTTTATCTGCCCAACGAGGTGACAAGTGTCACCCTCCCGTTGGTCCAAAAATGTTTCGTCTCTCGAAAAATCCGCAAAAATAAAAATGACATAGCCGAAATTCCCTACGAAGCGGTGAAAACGTTTCACTAAAAACGACTCTAATCGGGTGTTGTGTACAAAAATAATTCGGCCAAGCCAATTCTCAAGTTCGAAATTTCCTACGTACGTCCCTGCGTACATACTCTGGAAATACGGGGCATAACATACCCCACGGCTAGACACCACAAAGGGGGGAGGGGGAGGCTCTCGGCCAAGGCTCACTCGAGGGGAGACTTTGGACGAACTACAAACAAGAGGAGGGAGTATTTGAGACTTAGAAAGATTGCTCAAGTTTTGATGAAGAAAGTCTTCAAGTAAGGGAAGTATTTATAGGCTAACCAAAGGCCAACCAATGGCCAAGATGAAGACAAGTGTGGTGCAAGTGTAGGGCTAGATTTTAACCATGTGGACCTTATCTATCTACCACACAAATTGCACAAAATATCCTACCTACTCCCTTGACCCCAAATCGTCCAAACCGCCCACACTAGCTTCCAATGTGAGGGTGACACATGTCACCCTCCCGTTGGTCCAAAATGTTTCATCTCTCGGAAAAATCCGCAAAAATTCTCAATGACATAGCCGGAATTTTCCCTTCGCAAGTTTAGTAAAACGTTTCATTTAAAAAAACGATTCTTTTTGGCACTTGTGTACAAATTTCGAACTTGCCAAATCTTTAAGGCTCAAATTTTGTACGTACGCCCTCACGTACATACTCTGAAAATACGGGGTATAACAGGTAGCTGTTGTTATAAGCAAACTCCACAAGAGGCAAATGATCCTCCCAGCTACCCCTGAAATCAATCACGCAGGCTCGCAGCATATCCTCAAGTGTCTGGATAGTACGCTCTGCCTGCCCGATCCGAGGATGAAATGTTGTGTTGAGACTCACTGTGTCCCTAATCCCTTCGGAAAGACCTCCGAAGTTAGCCGTGAACTGGCTCCCTATCGGATATAATCGACACCGACACCGCGACCTCACAATCTCTCGATGTACAACGGCATAGTCCTCACCAAAACGTCGTCCCGACCGGAAGGAAATGGGCTGATTTCACACCACAACAATAACCCAAATGGAGTCGCATTTCCTCCGAGTGCGAGGTAACCCTATAACAAAGTCCATGTTGATCACCTCCCACTTCCAAGTCGGAATCTCAATAGCCTGCAATAATCCACTGGGCCTCTGGTGCTCGACCTTGACCGGGCAATTAGGACATCAGGCAACAAAACTCGCCACGTCCTCTTCGAGCCATCCCACCAATACAAACATCTGAGGTCATGGTACATCTTGGTCGACCCCGGATGAATAGAATAACGATCACTGTGTGCCTCCCCCAAAATCTGACGAAGTCTCGCTACATCGGAACACACAACCGCACTCAAATCTTAGCACCCCATCAGCGCTACTCGAATAGACTCTTCTCCTCCCAAGAGTCGATCTCGATACCGTACCAACACTGGGTCCTCAAACTGTCGCCTCTTCACCTCATCAACGATGGAAGACTCGACAACCTCACGAACCCGTACCCCACTATCGTCGGTATCGATCAATCGAACCCCAAGGCTCTCTAGCTTGTGGATCTGACGGACCATGTCCTGTCTCTCTGGCTGTACCTCTGACAGGCTCCCCATCGATCTACGACTCAAGGCATCAGCAACCACGTTGGCTTTCCCCGGATGGTATAAAATATCAACATCATAATCTTTCAGCAACTCTAACCACCGTCTCTGTCGCTGATTCAGCTCCCTCTGCCTGAAGATATACTGGAGGCTCTTATGGTCTGTATAAATGTCCACATGAACCCCATACAAATAATGTCTTCAAATCTTCAAGGCATGAATAACTGCGGCCAACTTTAAGTCGTGGGTAGGGTAATTCCTCTCATGCTTTCGTAACTGCCGGGAAGCATAGGCTATAACCTTGTCGTGCTGCATCAAAACACACCCTAGCTCGATACCCGAGGCATCACAATAGATCACGTACTCGTCTAACCCCTCAGGAAGAGTAAGAACTGGAGCCGTAGTTGTCACGACCCGACCCCGGGACCGCGACTGGTGCCCTACCTGGGCACCCCGTTTAGGTATACATCAGAGAATAGCAGCGGAACATACACAACATAAACACATATGTAAACAGTAACATCACAAAGCTGGCAAGTGCCACCTTCCATAATATAAACATACTCAAAAGTACAACTGCATAAATCGGTTCTTCACAACCACATATGTGAATACAGACCTCTAGGAATAACAACTGTGGCGGGACAGGGCCCCGCCATACCCCTGAATATACATAAATCTACAACATCAGGGAAAAACTGTACCAAAAGAGACAAGCCTCCGGAGAAATGGAGCTTCTGACGTCTGATAAGTGATCCTAAGAATGAGGATTCATGACACGACCCGAACCCGGGCCCGTGACTGGTGCCTTACCGCGGGCACCCTAGTGATACAACATCAGAGAAAAACCAGCGGAAATAAAAACTTAAACATTTAAATAGACATGGATCAAGATAAAGAAAATAGGCCAACCAAAATGGTTGCCTTTCAACATATATATATAGATATTTGAACAGTTACAATCCTTACAACCCTGCCCACAACAGTGCTACAGACCTCTAAGATTTATACAACAACTATGATGGGACAGGGCCCCGCCATACCCCTGATTGCACAAGAACCTACAGACTCAGGGTAACATACCAAAGATAAGCCTCCGAAGGAATGGAGCTTTCCAAGACGCTGAAATGTGATCCTACGAGCGGGGATTGACAGTCGATGTACCTCTACCTGCGGCATGAACGCAGCCCCCCGAAGGAGGTCAGTACAACAGGTACCAAGTATGTGAAATCAGAAAATCAGTAAATGAAATCATAACAGTCTATATAAAGAAGGAGACATGTTTGATAACCAAACTATAGTTCATAACATAAAAGCAGTCATGTCAAGTCGGGGTCTCACGCCCCCAAGTCATCCCTCATGCCCGTGGAACTCCTTCCTCACTGCCGGCAGTCTAGGTACAAATCATGTGATACGTATAACATGTCTTGGCCCATCTCATGGACCCAGTATAGAAACGTGTGGAATACATTCCCGGTTCATCTCATGAACTCGGAATGGATGGAATACATTCCGGCCCATCCCGTGACGCAGGTAATGAGTGAAATACATTCGGTTCATCCACGAACGCGTAGTCGAGTGAAATACATTCGGTTCATCCTATGAACGCGGTAGTCGAGTGAAATACATTCGGTTCATCCTACGAACGCCAGAATGAGTGAAATACATTCCCGGTTCATCCTATGAACGCGGTAGTCGAGTGAAATACATTCCCGGTTCATCCCATGAACGCGGTAGTCGAGTGAAATACAATACATGCACATCAGGTCTATCACACGCAAACATAGGCAAGTTAAACACAACTTAAAGTACTTTCATTTTATGACAAAGTCCGGGTTTTAACCCTAAAGTACTACGTACGTTAAATTCCTTTTAAAGAGATCCATTCCTTTTATAAAAGTCACCCGATACCCGTAGTATAAAAAAAAATAGAGTGACTTACATCTTTTAAGTAAACCAAAACAACTTCCATACTTTCCTTTTTAAAACCAATTAAGGCAATACTATGCCTTCTTTTTAGACCAAAACACTTCTCTTTTTAAAGTCAAGTTACCACATTAAAACCAATGATAAAACCCTTCTTTTGTTTTCATAAAGTCGTTATAACCAACTTCCCATAAAGCTTGTTATAATACTTTATGTTTTAAACCATTTTAAGACAACACAATGCCCTTCTTTTCCCTAAAGTTCCAGTTTGCCTAATTTCAATTACGCAAGTCTCTTTTTAGAAAAGTTTCAAAGTTCAATGTCTTAATCTCTTTTTAAAACAATTGAGTAACATATGCCATAGGCGAGTAGGTTATTTTTGTTCATAATCAATCTTATTAAGCAGCCATGATCTAGAAAATGTAATATCATTTTGTCTCATCTTAGCTTCTATGCAGATGGAGGTTTCTACTGGTTTTAATAATACTTCATTATTCAATACATTTTCCTTTATTAATGCTGTAGTGGTTTGTCGATACACATTCTGATTTTCGAAATCAGTAAAACATTATTCCTTTTAAAAACCACGTACTCATTACTCACGAATGAGGTTTCACACAAAACTCATATTAATTCATTTAAGGTAAGTCTCTTATCTTATAAGATCAAGTCTCTTAACTTCTAAAATCAGTAAACCATTTTCTTTACCCCTCTTAAGACGTTATACCTAACTCCTCATAAAGCTAGTATAACTCTTTTTAAAACCTTTAACCCAAGTGTTACTCTTCTTTCAAAAATGGTTTCTTAACTCTTGTGACCTACTTCAAGTTTCTTATTATTCCGGCTTAAGTCAAAAGACATTGCCGTACAACTACATTCGATTAGCACACGTACGTCTACTGTACTATATCTATATTCCTTTTAAAATATTCCAAGGTTCTTATTATTCAGGCTTAAGTCAAAAGACATTGTCGTACAACTATATTCAGTTGACACACGTACATCTACCATATTATATATACATATTATTCAGGCTTAAGTCAAAAGACATTGCCACACGTACGTCTACCATACTATATGTATTCTTTTAAAATACTTCATGCTCAAGAGTATAGGAAGAATCACATACCTCGCGACGATTATCGACTATAAGCAAAACGCTCCACGGCTATAACCCGGCTAGCCTTGTCCACCTTCTAAGTAGCACATGCTACTTGCAAAACATTCAACCAATAAAGTTTATCAGTCTACTGTAATACAGTCCTATGTAAGTACAGTTAAACTTCTACTTATATTCTTCTGATGTGATTCAGTTCAAGTCTATTCTGTAATATCCTTCTATTACAGTTCAATTCTCTTCTATGAATCTTATATTCATTTATATGCAACTACAGTATGTAATTTCCAATTACAATAGAAGGACAGTAGTATTTACCTCGATGAGCCCAAAATTATCCGAGTTTAAAGTCGCTCCTGAGCAACGCTTAACTCCTACTCCGAGTGTTCCAATCCGCTCCAAACAACCCTTAGAAGTTCTAACCAACTTCTACTTAACACTTCAACCGACTATGAAGGTTTTCCCTTAGGGTTTTGTTTTTGTGACTGAGGGAAAGTATACTAGTATTTCCGGACTCTACGTATAGAGGTGACTTTGGAAAGTACTACAAGGTATATGGGCTAAAGTATTTGGGCATTATAACAATACTTGGAGAGTATTTCTATACCACAAAGGGGGGTATTATACGAAAACAACTAGGCTAGGGGGGATACCCCACGGCTAGGGCACCACAAAGGGGGAGGGGGAGGCTCTCGGCCAAGGCTCTCAAAAGAGGGGGGAGGAGTTGGACGAACTCATCTCTCAAAGGGGGAGGGATTTTTTTAGACTTAGAAATGATTTTAGGATGAAGAATTTCATCAACAAAGGGGGGGTATTTATAGGTCAAGAAGTGGCCAACCAATGGCCAAGATTCTTCCAAGTGTTAGGCAAGTGTAGGGCTAGATCTCAACCATGTGTACCTTATCCATCTACCACACAACTTGCACAAAATATCCTACCTAACCCAACTCACCATTTTCGTCCAAATGCCGCCCACTTCCTTCCAATGTGAGGGTGACACATGTCACCCTCCCGTTGGTCCAAAATGTTTTGTCTCTCGGAAAAATCCGCAAAAATTATAAATGTCATAGCCGTATTTTTCCCTTCGCAAGTTTAGTAAAACGTTTCGTCGAAAAACGACTTTCTCGACTGTGTACAAATTTCGAGACTTGCCAAATCTTAAGGCTTAAATTTTCATATGTACGCCCTCGCGTACATACTCTGGAAATACGGGGTATAACATTCTCCCCTCCTTAGAAACATTTGTCCCGAATGTTCCTTCTCAAGACGGATAACGACAAAGTTCTTCTTTAAACAAGTTTCCAATGCCACACATGGCCACAAAGTAACACACGTTCTCTTCTGTTATACCCCGTATTTCCAGAGTATGTACGTAAGGACGTACGTAGAAAATTTGAAACTTGTAGTAGGCTTGGCCGATTTAATTTTGTGCACAACACCCGGTTAGAGTCGTTTTTAGGCGAAACGTTTTCACAGCTTTCGTAGGGGAATTTCCGGCTATGTCATTTTTAATTTTTGCGGATTTTTCCGAGAGACGAAACGTGTTGGACCAACAAGAGGGCGCCACTTGGCACCCTCTCATTGGTGGACTTCAAATCGTCCATTTGGACGAAATGGACAAGGTAAGGCACGTTTTTTGTGCCTTGACAAAGTCAAGGGTAGGTAGGATATTTGTGTTTGGTAAATCCTAGCCCTACACTTGCCTAACACATGGATTGATCTTGGCCATTGGTTGGCCAAGGCTTGTGCTATAAATACCCATCCCTTTGAAGACTTATTCATCCATTCCTATATGTTTCTAAGTGTTAAATCTTCTCCCTCCCCTTGTGTTGAGTTCGGCCAAGAGGCCTCCCCCTCTCCTAGAGGCCTTGGCCGAGGGGTACACCCCCCCCTCTCCTAGTAGTGTGGCCGTGGGGTACCCCCAGCCTAGTTGCCAGTATAATACCCCACAGCTTTTGTGGTGTAGAACTACTCTCCCAAGTATTGTTCTAATGCCCAAATTCCCTTAGCCCTAGACCTTGTTGTATTCTAAGGTTATACCTTTACGGAAAGCCCAGAAAGACTATTATACTTCCCGTACGTCACAAAACCGAACCCCTAGTAAAATCTCCATAGTCCGTTTGAGTCTTCTGTAGAAGTTGGTTAGAACTTCTAAGGGTGGTTTAGAGCTGGTTGAGCGCCGAGTTGGAGCTAAACGTTTGCCCAGGATCGACTTTAACTAGGATAATTATGGGCTTATCGAGGTAATTATCTTGTCCTCTGTTGTAATTGGAAATTACATATTATTAGAATATATAGTTGAAGTATACTATATATAGAATCGAACGTAGTTATCGCAATGTCTTTTGACTTAAGCCCGAATAATACTTACGCAATGTCTTGCGACTTAAGCCCGAATTTAAAGATGATTCTTGAATCGTAATTACATAGGTCAGACATGAGACTTGTGTAGTCGTACTGTGGAGTATAATTGTACCCGTTGGGGTTAGACGATAACCCCTCGGTTGGCTTGGTGGCAGCCTCGATAGAGGAGAGATTTACGCTGTCATGGGGGAGGTGCTGCCGAATTTTCGGTAGAATGTTCTACGATGAGATCTAAATATTAATAAGCGCCTTGTGGCCTTATAGGTTGAAGTACTACGTGTGGCGCGATCTACTTGGCTTAAGGAGTAGCCGACGGTTGGAAGTACTTGGAGCGTTTTGCTATTAGTCGATACTCGTCGCGAGGTATGTGAACCTCTTCCTATCTCTTCTAGCATGATATGTGTGAACTATGTAGTACGGTGAGCGTCATGTGCTAAACGTATTTGATTGTTTAAAACATAAAGTGTTATAACGGCTTTATGGGAAGTTGGTTATAACTTTTATGTTGGTAAGAAAATACTTGTGTCTTTAAAAGGTAAATGATTTGAACTATAAGCGCTTGTTATGTGTTAATAAAGAACTTGAAGTATTTCAAAAGATTTTTGAATCATTTTGAAAGAAGAAGTAATACTTGGTTTTGAAAAACTTAAGAGTTATACTAGCTTTATGGGAAGTTAGGTATAACGCTTAAGAATGTTTTCTTGATTTGAAATCGAATGTGTATCAACAAACCAACGCAGCGTTAATAAAAGGAAATGTTTTGACTAATTAAGTATTATTAAAACCAAGAGAAACTTCCATCTGCATAGAAGCTAAGATGAGACAAAATGATATTTCCTAGATCACGATCAGAATGTCTGATTGTTATAAACAAGAATATCCTACTCACATATAAGACTTATGTTTCTGATTGTTTAAAAGAGAATTATATTCTTAAATGAATAAGACTATCAACTACGAAACCTTTCTAAAATAAGAAACGTGAACATTTGAAATTAGGCAAACTTGACGTTTGGAAAATAATGTTGTTACTTGATTTTACAAAGGTAAGTGTTTTGGTTTATTTAAAAGATACCACTCTATTTTATACTACGTATTGTGTGACTTATGTGAAAGCAACGGATCTTTTAAAAGATTTAATGCATAAGTACTTTGGGTAGATACCCAAACTTGTTAGCTTAAAGGTACCTTGTGTGAATAACTTGATTGTCTTTGGTTTGAGATAGCCTTGTAAATACTTTCTTGTTGATGTGATAAGTGAAAATGTTAGGATGCTACGTGTGTTAGTATCTTGTGTGATCGTGATGTAAGGGTCATTCTTGTTGTGCTTACGTTGTTAAGCGTTAAGCGTTGTACTATTATTGTATCACATACCTTTGACCTATTATACCGAGGGCTTGCCACCCTTGACGCGGTCTTTACGGCCTATGCGTCCTCGTGACTACGCGGAGCGGTAGCTCCGGATTGATCATTCCGGTGTTTAGCACGACGCGGGATTCCTATGCGGTGCGTTGAGACTATGCGGTCTTTTGAGACTATGCGGTCATGGAGCCTAGCGGATACCGAGGTTAGCCGCCTTCGATGCGGTATACCAGCGGTGCGGGGACCATGATTCGAGGAATACCTCACGCGGTCCGTGTGTGACCTATGCGAGTCGCGAGTTCGAGGATAGACGCAAGACATTGATATTGCGCGAGTGGCGGCTTCGATCATATGATGCGGTCTAGAAAGACCTCGGATACACTTTGTGGTATTTTTGGTGCCGTGGGTCTTAGTAGTCGGCTATGCCTTCGCACTTGCCGTGCACGGTTTTATTGTGATAACTTTGAGGCGTGAGTCACGACTTGACATGATCGCTTATTTGTTGTGAATCGTAGTTTGCTTATCATACATGTCTCTGCTTTATAGACTATTATGATTTCATTTACGATTTTTAGTTTCACATACTCTGCACTGTCAGATCGACCTCTTCGGGCTGCGTTCATGCCGCGAGTTGAGGTACACGATCGTTGATCCTAGCTCGTGGTCAGCTGGCGTTGGGAAGCTCCGTTTTCGGAGGCTTATCGGTGGTATAGTCCCCCGTAGTAAGTGTTTACATTCGGGGTTTGGCGGCCCGTCCCGCCATGGTTGTCATATCATTCGTAGAGGTGCGTAGTATCGTTGTGGGATGGGGTTTGTAAAAGGATTAAACTGTTCATGTTGAAAAAGTTGTCATTTATATATATCTTTGAAAGGCAAGTTTTTCTCGATTATTGTTTCACATTTCATAATATGTCTTGTATCGTTTTATGTTCCGTGATTACTCGATGTCGTATCACTAGGTGCCCGGTAAGGCACGATCACGCCGGAATCGGTCGTGACAAAAGTGGTATCGAGCGATTAATCCTCGGAAAGTGTCTACGACCGTATCCATGCAGTCTTGATTATCGGTGTGTTGTGCACCACATCAATAATCGAGAGGCTATAGGGTATTTAGGATTGGTTTCTATTCTTCTCACTCGAGATCGTGCCTTAGAGTTGTGTTGTAAGTTGGACCCTCCGACGTATTTCTTTCCTCACCGTTATGCCTCCGCGTAGGGCAAACCCGCCCAGAGGAGGCAGCGGCGGAGTCGCGAGTAGAGTTCAGAGTGGCGAGGACACAGCCCAATCATTACCTAGGGTAGTGGTTCATTCGGGTGTTTTGCACGTCACTAGCCCCAGCAGAGTTTGGCACGGCGTGGCGGTTCCCATCGGCCATGATATTTGAACCTTCGCCCACGACCGAACAGTGAATATAGAGTGCAAAGAAACACGACGCATTAGCTATGGATGTGGCTACCAGAGAGTATACCGATGTACCACGTCTTGATGACTATCTAAGAGAGGTTGTGCAAGAGTAATTCTTGATAGGCGAGCATGGCACGTATGCGGGCTTATGCGCGAGCCAAGAAACGTAGAGATTTACGGGTTAACAAAGCGACAGGAGAGGGCGGAGCAAAGAAGGTCCTTTAGTAACTTTCGAGGCGAGTCGCCTCACCAGCAGATTAGATATGCACCTCCGCTAGTGCAGAGTGGTCCTCCACAGGGTTCAGGACGTTCGGGGTGTGCAGGAGTTGGTCAGAACTCCAGGGCTTCCGGTTCACAGTGTGACAGACGTCATCCCGGGGAATGTCATCTTTTAGGTTGGTACTTGTTGTACCTATGACCGTCAGGGTCTGGTGTCGAAGAGTGTCCTTGTAGGAGGACTTAGCCTTCAGGATCGGTGGGTAGTTTGTCATCTCCCTCAGCTATGCGCCCTACGGGGCAGGTTTGATTAGAACGACTAGGGGAGTGAAGCAGTAGATTCAGGCATATCCTTAACCCTCTAGAGTTCAGTATGTGTGATAAGGTGAGTATACCTTAGGTGCTATGTTCTGATAGCAGTGTGTTAGTTGTGATTTGAAATCATGGTTGTTTAACCCAGTAAGATTTTGGGGGATAGAGAAAGTGTGAGCCTTAGAGCTTTATACGTAGAGACCTTAGAGGTAAGGTCATCTAGAGTAAAAGACGTATGGTTATGTTGATCCTTATCGGGGTGCCTAGTGCACGTGAGCTATGTTTGGGATAGGTCCCTAGTAGTGTGGAATGAAAGAGGGTAGTTGAGCTAAGAAGACCGCTAGGTTTTCGAAACGTGATTAGTGAGATTGTTCCGGATCGGGGATCTAGTATTGTGCGGCGTTAGGGTCGGGTTGAGGCCACGCCGGGTCAACCCGCGTAGGTTTGGTGGGGTGGTTATGGTGGTCCCGCCTTGTGTTAGGGTTGTGAGGATGTTAGGCCCAAGTTTAGTTAACCAACGAGTTCGTGGACGCGTTCGACCAGGTGGTCCGACGGGGCAGCCCATCGTGTTCTTGGCCAGACCGTTTACCGGTGTGTTGAGTTATCGTAAAGGTTGTAGGGCTGCACGAGGTGCCTACCTACACCTTAAGACGCATGGATCCCGTGTTACTACCGCTTCTTTCCGGAGGTTTTGCGAGCAAGGTTAGGAACTCGGTGAGTCTCGACCGCATTCGCCGCCGGGCGGTGGTTGGATTTCGCGAGTAGTTGTGGAGATTGTTGTCTCTGTGGAGGAGTGTTTAAGCTACCATTTCGGTTCGGATGTCACCTTTTGAAGCCTTGTAGGGCGGATGTGTAAAGTCACGGCCGATTGGTTCGATGTTGGCGCGTTCGCAGTTGGTTCGAGCTTGTTCCACAGATCGTGGATAGTGAAGCTTGTCTAGAAGAAGTTCGCAGCTCGGAGGAATCGTCGCGGATAATCGGCGACGACGAGAGTTCGAGCCGACGGTCGGTCTTCTTGAAAGTACCACCGGACGAGGTGACGAGCTTTGGAAAACAGAGGAAACTTAGCCCGAGTTACTTTGGGCTTTTTTGAGTTCATGTGAGGAATAGGCCAGGTTGCCTATATGTTAGCATTTGCCGTCCGACGTAGGAGGCAGTGCGTCCGGTCTTTCGTATTGTTATGTTCAGAAAAGTATCGAAGATCCATGCAGAATGTTCCCAGTAAATGATGCCCACGTTAAGAGATAGTAACCCCGAGTTTTGGAAACTAAAGCAGTATCAGAAATGTGGTAAGAGTTCGAGTGTACGACAGCTTCAGTGATCGCATGCAGCCCGGTACCATTTGTTGGGTCGTCGGAGCAAGGCTCGCGACAAAGTGACAAAGTGGTATCATTTTGGTAATGTTAGAGGTGTTTCCTCGTGGACTTGGATGTAAGTTTTTATGTGCGCGGGTGTTTCTGTGGCCAGGTGTGGCAGGATTGTGCTCGTAAGTATAGTAGTGACTGGCGCACGTTTGTTTTGAGACTTAGAAGGAACATTCGGGACGAATGTTTCTAAGGAGGGGAGAATGTTATACCCCGTATTTCCAGAGTATGTACGTAAGGACGTAGAAAATTTGAAACTCAGTAGGCTTGGCGATTTAATTTTGTGCACAACACCCTAGAGTCGTTTTTAAAAAACGTTTTCACGACTTTCGTAGGGAATTTCCGCTATGTCATTTTTAATTTTGCGGATTTTTCCGGAGACGAACGTGTTGGACCAACAAGAGGCGCCACTTGGCACCCTCTCATCGTGGACTTCAAATCGTCCATTTGGACGAAATGGACAAGGTAAGGCACGTTTTTTGTGCCTTGACAAAGTCAAGGGTAGGTAGGATATTTGTGTTTGGTAAATCCTAGCCCTACACTTGCCTAACACATGGATTGATCTTGCCATTGGTTGCAAGGCTTGTGCTATAAATACCCATCCCTTCAAGACTTATTCATCCATTCCTATATGTTTCTAAGTGTTAAATCTTCTCCCTCCTTGTGTTGAGTTCGCCAAGAGGCCTCCTCTCCTAGAGGCCTTGGCCGAGGTTACACCCCCTCTCCTAGTAGTGTGGCGTGGGTACCCCTAACCTAGTTGCTTTCGTATAATACCCCCTTTGTGGTGTAGAAATACTCTCAAAAGTATTGTTATAATGCCCAAATTACCTTAGCCGTATACCTTGTTGTATTCTAAGGTTATACCTATCCGGAAAGCCCCGAAATACTATTATACTTCCCGTCACCACAAAACCGAAACCCTAGGAAAATCTCCATAGTCCGTTGGAGTATTGTGTAGAAGTTGGTTAGAACTTCTAAGGGTGGTTTAGAGCGGTTGAGCGCCGGAGTTGAGCTAAACGTTTGCCCAGGATCGACTTTAACTAGGATAATTATGGGCTTATCGAGGTAATTATCTTGTCCCTCTGTTGTAATTGGAAATTACATATTATTAGAATATATAGTTAAAGTATACTATATATAGAACTGAACGTAGTTATCGGCAATGTCTTTTGACTTAAGCTCGAATAATACTTACGAATGTCTTGCGACTTAAGCTCAATTTAAAGATGAATCCGAATCGTAATTACATGAAACGTATTACATGAGACTTGTAGTAGTGCCGTGGAGTATAATTGTACCCGTTAGGTTAGGCGATAACCCCTGGTTGGCTTGGTAGCCTACCGATAGAGGAGAGATTTACGCTGCTTTGGGGAGGTCGCCAATTTTGGTAGAATGTTCTACGATGAGATCTAAATGTTAATAAGTCACTTGTGGCCTTATAGGTTGAAGTACTACGTGTGGCGCGATCTACTTGGCTTAAGGAGTAGCCGACGGTTGGAAGTACTTGGGCGTTTTGCTATTAGTCGATACTGCCGCGAGGTATGTGAACCTCTTCCTATCTCTTCTAGCATGATATGTGTGAACTATGTAGTGCAGACGACATACGTGCTAAACGTATTTGATTGGTTTAAAACATAAAGTGTTATAACGGCTTTATGGGAAGTTGGTTATAACTTTATGTTGGTAAGAAAATACTTGTGGTCTTTAAAAGGTAGCGATTTGAACTATAAGCGGCTTGTTATGTGTTAATAAAGAACTTGAAGTATTTCAAAAGATTTTGAATCATTTTGAAAGAAGAAGTAATACTTGGTTTTTGAAAAACTTAAGAGTTATACTAGCTTTATGGGAAGTTAGGTATAACGCTTAAGAATGTTTCTTGATTTGAAATCGAATGTGTATCGACAAACCAACTGCAGTTAATAAAAGGAAATGTTTTGACTAATTAAGTATTATTAAAACCAGAGAAACTTCCATCTGCATAGAAGCTAAGATGAGACAAAATGATATTTCCTAGATCACTACCATTGAATACGATTGTTATAAACAAGAATATCCTACTAACATATAAGACTTATGTTTCTCGATTGTTTAAAAGAGAATTATATTCTTAAATGAATAAGACTATGAACTACTAAACCTTTCTAAAATAAGAAACGTGAACATTTGAAATTAGGCAAACTTGGGCGTTTGGAAAATAATGTTGTTACTTGATTTTACAAAGGTAAGTGTTTTAGTTTATTTAAAAGACAAATACTCTATTTTATACTACGTATTGTGTGACTTATGTGAAAGCAACGGATCTTTTAAAAGATTTAATGCACGAAGTACTTTAGGTAGATACCGAACTTGTTAGCTTAAAGGTACCTTGTGTGAATAACTTGATTGTCTTTGGTTTGAGATAGCCTTGTAAATACTTTCTTGTTGATGTGATAAGTGAAAATGTTAGGATGCTACGTGTGTTAGTATCTTGTGTGATCGTGATGTAAGGGGTCATTCTTGTTGCTTACGTTGTTAAGCGTTAAGCGTTGTACTTATTGTATCACATACCCTTTGACCTATTATACCGAGGGCTCACACCTCGATGCGGTCTTTACGGCCTATGCGGTCCTCGTGACTACGCGAGTGCGGTAGCTCCAGGATTGATCATTCGGTGTTTAGCCCGATGCGG
The DNA here is from genome assembly GCA_029844215.1 of Przewalskia tangutica. Classification (NCBI taxonomy): domain Eukaryota; kingdom Viridiplantae; phylum Streptophyta; class Magnoliopsida; order Solanales; family Solanaceae; genus Przewalskia; species Przewalskia tangutica. Next base: position 78,603,427 of record CM056727.1, read on the forward strand.
GATTCCTATGCGGTCTGTTGAGACTATGCGGTCTTTTGAGACTATGCGGTCATGGAGCCTGGCGGATACCGAGGTTAGCCGCCGATGCGGGTATACCTCGGTGATGCAGGACCATGATTCGAGGAATACCTCATGCGGGTCCGTGTGACCTATGCGAGTCGCGAGTTCGAGGGATAGACGCGCACATTGATATTGCGCGAGTGGCGGCCGATCATGGTGCGGTCTAGAAAGACCTCGGATACACTTTGTGGTATTTTTGGTGCGTGGGTCTTAGTAGTCGGCTATGCCTTCGCATTTGCCCCGCACGGTTTTATTGTGATAACTTTGAGGGCGTGAGTCACCGACTTGACATATTCGCTTATTTGTTGTGAATCGTAGTTTGCTTATCATACATGTCTCTGCTTTATAGACTATTATGATTTCATTTACGATTTTTAGTTTCACATACTACTGCACTCTTGACCGACTTTCGGCCGCGTTCACGCCGCAGTTGAGGTACACCGCCGTTGATCCTAGCTCTCGTGGTCACAGCCAGTTGGAAGCTCCGTTTCTCCGGAGGCTTATCAGTGGTATAGTCCCCTTCGTAGTAAGTGTTTACATTCAGGGGTTTGGCGGGGCCCTGTCCCGCCATGGTTGTCATATCATTCGTAGAGGTCTGTAGTACTGTTGTGGGCAGGGTTTGTAAAAAGGATTAAACTGTTCATGTTGAAAAAGTTGTCATTTATATATATGCCGAAAGGCAAGTTTTTCTCAGATTATTGTTTCACATTTCATAATATGTCTTGTATCGTTTTATGTTCCGCTGATTACTCTGATGTCGTATCACTAGGGTGCCCGGGGTAAGGCACCAGTCACGGGCCCGGAATCGGGTCGTGACATCTTCCTTCCTTACTCGTCGTGCTCTTCTCGAACACTTGAACTCTTCTAGTATACGTACCATACTTTAGCCAATGCTTCAATTCCCAAAACTTTGGAGTCACCACCTCCAAACTTGGTCATCTTACTAGCCTCAATCTCCCTTAAGGCCATTCCCGGCCTTCACGATCCACTTCTGGTCGAACACATCCACGAACTCATACGATGGTCAGCTAAACTTGGGCCTAGCACCCTCGTGACCCTACCACCTGGCGGGACCACCCAGAACTGACCCCACCTCGAAACAGGCCGCGGGTTGGCCCTCAACATGGCCCCAACCCGACCCCACTTAACGCATCAAGCTCTTGTTTCCCGATCCGGAACAATCTTACCTCTACAGGTCATGAAAGCTACCACTTCCATTTTACACTACCCAAGGAATTTTCCCACAATTACCCCACGTATACTTATACATTCTGACAAAGATCACCCGCAAAAAATCTTGTACTCAAGATGGCCTTACATCTAAGGTCTCAACCGTAATTTTCTAAGGTTCATCATTTTCTCACCCCAGACTTACCCTATTCACTAACCAGGCTTCTAAATCACATTTTAGCACAAAGCTATAACACAAAACACATCCTCATAACATCAATACATACAAAACTCTAGAGGGTTAAGGATATACCTGAATCTACCGCTCCACCCTAATCATAGGCACACTGCAGGCGTAGTCAGAGAAGGCGGCGAACCCGCCATCGATCCAGAGGCTGCGCTGCCGCCGGTATTCTCCTATAAGCACGATCTCGTCACATGGCCCTGACGGCCGCAGGTGAAACAAGCACCAGTAAAAAGACGACATTCCCCGGGATGACTTCTGCCACATCGTGCACACTGAGGGGGACATGAATCCTGCTGGCTAGAACTCACGTATACCGCGGAACTAAGCCCCGAGCTCGACCAGCTCGAATACCCCGAACGCCCCGAAGATCGCTGACACGACCCGACCGGGACGCGGCGGTGCCCTACCCGGGCACCCCGCTGTATACATTAGAGAATAGCAATGAACATACACAACATACATAAAAACTTAGACAAGAACCAACAACAAAGCTAGCCGATAAGGCCACCTTCCGTAAAATATACTCAATCCGTAAATAGAAAAGACATTTTTCTTTTCTTTACCTCAATCCACAATGTGACTACAGCACTTAAGAATAACAACTCAAGTGACGGGCCCCGCCATACCCTGAATGTACAACAACCGACAATACTGTGGATAAGCCTCCGAAATGAAGGAGCTTCTCAATACCAACAGTGATCCTAGGGCGAGGATCAAGAATCAGACTTTACTGCGGCGTGAACGCGGCCCGAAGGAGGTCGATAACATGTACCAAATATGTGGCCAGAAATGCATCAGAATGAAATCATAAGTCTAAAATAAAATCGAGACATGTATGATTACTCGATTAACGAAGACATCGTGCCTTACTAACAATGAGAGTAAATAGGTGAATACTTACAATATCTAAAGTAGAGGCTCACGATCAGCAGACCACCCGCCCGCAGTATCATAATGCAAACCTATTCCTGGTACACGATCACCCTCATAGATCGCGTGGACCCGCATTAGCTATTCCTCGCATAGTCAGACTACCACACGGGACTATTTCACCCGCATAAGCCCATAAGGACTCGCATGAGGTATTCCTCGCATCATGGGTAGCAAATCCACGGAAACAGGTGGTATAACGTCTTGGGGGTTTACCCCTCATTTATACTCTTACCCTGAAGCAGGTGGTATAATGTCTTGGGGGTTTACCCCTCATTTATACTCTTACTCTAGCTCAACCGGCCATCATACATAACATAAGCCCTACCGGCTTATCATACAATAAATAAGCAAGTTAAGAAATCCCCCTAACTTCTTATTAGCCTTATTCATATACATTCTCATTTTAGTTTACTTAAGGCACTAACATGTCATTATAAAATCCGGGAATTTAACCCAAAGTACTACGTACTTCTATTCTTTTAAAAATGACTCTTTTTCATATATAACTTCCAAGATACTAATAACCGTAGTATCAAGTCATAACTACTTTTCAAGACAAGTCACGATACCTTTTAGAAATACATTTAGGCTTCTAAATCAAGTGACTTCTTTCTTTTAAAACCTTAGGTAATTGATGCCTTAAATCAAATTGCCTTTCAATAAATCAAGCCATTTATCTTTCCATAAAGCCAATATAACCAACTCCCCATAAAGTCATTATATTCACTTTATGCATTAGTCAAGTACAATTTCCTATCCAAGGGACTTATACGTTTAAAACGAAACAAGTATCGCATACTTTAAAACTCTTCAAGTCCCTTAACATACTTAAATTACTTAGAGTAAACCACTCTTTAAACTTTCCATAAAAACAAGTATCAAAATACTTTCAACATACTTAAAGTCTCTTAACTTTGAAAACCAAGATATCCTTAACATTTAAACAAGTGAGTTAATTCCCTAACTCAATCAACTTGGACATTCCTAAAATAAGCCAAGGAAGTAAAAGTGACTAGATTGTCAAAATCTTGTACGTCTACCGTACTATATACGTGAAACTAGTCATGCTCAAAAGATAGGAAAAGTTCCACATACCTCTTCGGGTCAAACCACTTGTCAAGTACAAATTCCCGCCCGTAGTATGTCAACCTATAATATTCACAATACGTCCATTAAGGCCTTACTTCAAACGTAGAATATTATAAGTGTTAAGTCTCTAAATTCTACGGAAAATCGGACAGCACCTCCTTTGTTTTTACTAACTTTGCCACCTTTTCCAAGGTCGAAATACAATAACCAAACAGCCCCAATTGGCTCATAACAATATAGAAGGTAATCCAACGCAAATGAATAACCAAACAGCCCCAATTGGCTCACACAATATGTAGGTAATCCAATGCAAATGAATAACCAAATTTCCCCAATTGGCTCACAATAATATAACAATACCAATTCTTATTCAATTTCCATTTCAATCCAAATTGGTAGCATAATAAGATATCAAGCCGCAATTGATTCTAGCTACTACATTCTCCAAGTAGGTAACATGCGACAAATCAATTTATCGATCAAATTGGATTTCAATTTCAAATGGCTAAATATGACATTTTTGGATTTTTAGCTTCCAATTCCATAACACTTAACAAACTTCATAACACATATCACATGACCACTTATAACTTATCATAACATGAAATCTTCAATTACAAAAGTAAAACGAAGATTATACCTCAATTAGCCCAAATATGCTCCAAGAGTTCAAGTCGATCCCTAGCACCTTTAGCTCCTCCTTCCGACATTCCAATCCACCCCAAGCCACCCTTAGAAGCTTATGAAAAACTCATCTTCAAGTTTCAACTTCAAAGTTGAATAACCCTTTAGGTTTTCGCCATGACTAACACGAAAAACACCCTTTTTCCGGGATCTTTGTATTGAGAAACACTTATAATACCCGTAGGTACCTTGGTTTAAAGTGGGGGAATTATTGGACAAAAATTGGAAATTTTTCCTTCTTGAAAAACCTCTTAGCCGTGAGCTCCCCTAAAGAGCAAGAACAAGTTCTTGAAAAAATAATTCTAAGTGTGGAGAATGACAAGGTCTTGCACCTACTAGTGTACATATATAACACAAGGAAGGGTATAGATTAGAACACTTGGGTGGTTTGGATGAGATTCACTAAAATCAAGCTTATGTGGGGTCATTGACTTGGTCAAAGTTGTCAAGCTCTAAGCTTTGCAAGACTTCATCATAAATTATGGTCAATTGACCATTCCACCCTTGCACATTTCGTCCATGTCCATAAAAGGGGGGGGGTGACACGTGTCGCCCTCCCGTTCGTCGCAATATTTCGTTTTCCGACAATTCCATAATTCCGACAAATTTTTTACTCGTCTCAAACCTTAACATTTGAGTTCTTACGTACGTTCTTAGAAACATATCCTGAAATATTTCCGGGGTGTAACATTCTTCCCCCCTTAGAAACATTCGTCCCCGAATGTTCTCTCGGGGGTCCAACTTAAAGATAGCGACATAGTCTTCTTTTACAACCCCTACATACCAATAATACCACACGAGGCCACACAACAGTACTCATACTAAAATGTCAAGCTGAACCACATGTGTCAACGTCGGTTATCTGTATGAAGCTTCGGCTGACTCTAAGCTTACTAATAATCTTTCCCGGATAAGCTTCGCCTTATCCACAACCCGCTGAATCAAGTGCGACCAAATCTTGAACCTCGCCTATGTCAAGCATCCAACCGGCGATCTACACTTTCTACATACAAGGCCTCATACAGGCCATCTCAAAACCGAAAGGTATCTCGTTATCAGACGCAACACATAAAGAGACAATTAACCTCCCGCTATATCTCAAATCAAGAACATAGGCCCGCATCCTATCCTCAAGTGCTCGATAGTACGTTCGCACGTCCGCTCGGCCCGAGGGTGTAATGCAACACCGAGACTCACTGTGTCCCTAATCCTCCCGAAAACCTCCAAGTTATCCAGAATCGAGCTCATCCGCTTGGTCATCATAAACGTAGGAACCCCGTGCGCCTCACAATCTCTCGCTATACAAGCAAGCATAATCCTCACCGAGTAAATGGCCCTAACCGAAGAACACGATCGTTTCGCCAAACACTTACCATGACCCCTGCGGGTCGCACTTCCTCCGAGCACGATGCCACCAGAACAAGATCTATATTAATTACCTCTCATATCTAGGTTGGGATTTCAATCGCTCGCAATAGCCCACTGGCTTCGTGCTCAACCATGACTGTTACTATCTCGACACTAAGCAAGAACTCCGCTATGTCCCTTTCCTGGTCATCTTACCTATACATACTTCGAGGTCACGACACGACTTAGTCGGCCCCAAACAATTAGGGCAATAAGTGCGTGCCTCCCTAAAACTCGCCGACTAGTCTGCAAAGACCGGTACACGCAATCTATCCTCATCTCACAAAGACCATTCGACGCTACTCAAACAGCTCTTCTCTTCCCGAGAGCCGTATCTCGATACCAGATCATAATCGATCCTCATATCGCCGCCTCCTTACCTCCTCAACGATGGAAGACTCGCAACCTCTCGGATCTGAACTTCATTAACCTTGAAACAAATAATCGAACCCTAGGCTCGTGAATCAAGGATCTCACGACCACATCCTCGTCTATCTGTCGCCTAACCGCGGACTACCTTTAGGTCCACGACAAAGAGTATCTGTAACTGTCTTGGCTTTCCCCGGATGGTATAGGATATCAATATCACGATCCTTGAGTAACTCTAACCACCATCGTTGTCGCAAATTCCATCGCCTACCGCAGATATACCGAGGCTTTTTGGGTCTGCACAATTATCCACACGAAGTCTATAAATACGTCATGCCCCCAAATCTTCAAGGCATGATTTAACTGCCGCCAGCACTAAATCGTGAGTGGCGCAATTTCCTTCATGCTTCCCTAACTACCGGGAAAACATAGGCTCTATCCTTATCGGGTTGCGTCGGCACACAACCTAGCCCAACACCCAACGTGTTATCAATATAACCTAACCTCTAGTCTCACGGAGGGTTAGAATCAGTAGTCGCTGGCCAACTTATCTCCCAATAACTAAAAGCCTTTCTCATTCCTCGAAATATTCGGGTATCCTTAATCTCACTTTTGGTTCCTGTTTCCCTTTTTTTTTTTTTTGCAACCAAACTTGGTCACTAAACTTAGACTTAATTCCTTTGCTCGCCTCATGGCTAAGACTTACTGTCAATCACATTTTTGGGGGGGAAGGTTTTCTTGATCTCACAAGTAATAACCCTGCTTTCCTTTCCCGCTTGTAAAGCCTATAACTAGGTGTTACCACATTTTCTCGAAATGTTCTTACTTCCCATTAATTACTAATGGTCTTTACACTAGTCTGGGTAAACATACCTCGCAACCTATATTTATATCTTTACGCTACTTCCTCGACCAATTGCACGCTGCTCTTAATTACCCCAACACAACACTTTTCCCACGGTTATCTACAATCAGAACCTATGGCATGACGATATCAAGACCTACGGTCTTATATCCTTCGCCTAACAAATACGGGTACACGCAACCCCAATAATACGCAAATCGCCCTTTTTCGTGGAAGAGGACTTATCTCCTTTTCTTAAACTTTCTCGAGTCACAACCCTAATCACAGGGTCCTCTTGCGGTCCAGTAATTAGCTAATCATCACGCACCGCCTTTAAGTTCGTGTAGATTTTCCAACCTACCAAAGATGCCCTCAGCTTTCCGCCGGCAGCATTCGTACTTATTTTTTATTCTTGCCTTGCACGTTTTCCTGAAATTATCCGGAAGGTCGTGGCCCTGACCGCCACACCAAACCAACTCCAAGTACCTCCAAGGGCACTCAAAATAACTTCCTCCAAATTCAATTATTACATACTTCCTGCGTCAATTTACCCCAAGTGAACAAGTCACACAGACTTAAAAAGAAAACAATGCCAAAGAAGGAAGGATAATTCACTGGTTACCACCACTTCTCTTCCTTTCCACTCGATAACCGGCTTACCGGGAAACTGGTACCGAATCATCTCTCTTATGTAGTCCACGTTGGCATAACAAGAGTCCAACTAGCCCGAACTCATAATGACCTCAATGTTCAGCATAATACTTTGGGTCCAACGACTTTATCGTTATCACCAATTATTATCTAACCGCTCTACCACCCAACACTCACGTGTAGTCACCTTGAAAGGTCCTCATGGATTCAGTGTTCCATTTCCTTACTCTTGGTTGCTCTCTTTCATCGGTCGCATTCTTTCCGTACTCCCAAACTTATTCTAGCTTACATACATAAATTCCATACTAACTCTGGCCTCCACTCCTTGGAGTTACTAAATTAAACAACATAAGGCCAGTTCCGGCTCTCACAACCTGGTTCCGGTGGAACACGTCCACGAACCCATAAAATGATTAACTAAATTTGGGCCTTGCACTCGTGACTCGCCACGTGGCTGACTACTACCAACTGATCCCATTTCCTTTCAAGTTATGGGCGACTTAATAGATCCCCAACCACTCAAGGCCAGATTTAACTCTTTCCTAGGTCTGTTTAACTTTTTCTACCCGGAAGGCCTTATATACCTAAGGTCTCGGTGGTTATCAACATTTTTAGGCTCGCAATTTCCATGCTCCAAGCCTATCTTATCACCTCAGAATCGGGTACAAGAACTTCTTGTAATATCATAATCATGTTGTCTTGACCACAACAACCATACTTTCTTCGTTCGATCTCGCCAGACAATTCCCTTTAAGCATACCACGAGCTTAAGTTACTATCATAGTCTTCCACTTAGTCTCTTAATAATAACTTCTAGGGTCCATTACCTTTTCCGATAACTCATCATTTCCTAATTATCTCAAATTAGCACGTAAAACCTTGATGAGAATTCATTTTATCGTTTCATACCTTCCGGTATTTATTTAGTCCCTTCCAAATCTCGGTAATCTAAATCATTCTAGCAACACGCGTCGACTCATACATAAATTCGCATAGTTGTATGTCACAATACCAACTACAACCATTACCAACCCGATACGCAATCCACGTAATCCTTCCCGGTCACCGCTTTCTCGTAGTCGCAAACAATCATAACTTGTTAGGAGAGACGACCCTAACCATACAAATTTCTATCGCACGATCTTAGAGTGAGAAGAATGGAAACCAATCCTAAATGTCCCGCACTCCTCGATTATAGATGTGGTGCACAACACACCGATAATCAAGACTCTACTTAGACACGGCATCAGACACTTTCCGAGGACTAATCGCTCGATACCACTTTTGTCACGACCACATCGGCTCGGATCGGTGCCCAACCCGCACCCCGCTGTGTATACATCGAGAATAGCAACGAAACATACACAACATACGTAAAAAAACTTATACAAGAATTCAACAACAAAGCAAGCCGATAAGGCCACCTTCCGTAAAATATACTCAATCCGTAAATAGAACAAGACATTTTTCTTTTCTTTACATCCAATCCACAATGTGACTACGCACTCTAAGAATAACAACTCAAGTTACAGGCCCCGCCATACCCCGAATGTACAACAACCGACAATACTGTGGATAAGCCTCCGAAATGAAGGAGCTTCTCAACACCAACGATGATCCTAAGAGCGAGGATCAAGAATCTGCACTTTACTGCAGATTTAACGCACTTCAAGGAGGTCAAGACAACATGTACCAAATATGTGAAATCGAAAGTATCAGAATGAAATCATAAGTCTAAAATAAAACTGGAGACATGTATGATTACTCAATTAACAGTACACTGTGCCTAACTAACAATGAGAGTAAATAGGTGAATACTTACAATATCTAAAGTAGGAGGCTCACGATCAAAGCAGGACCACCCGTCCGCAGTATCATTAAGCAATCCTATTCCTGGGACTATTTCACCCGCATAGATCGCGTGGACTCGCATGAGGTATTCCTCGCATAGGCTGTACCCGCCCGCATGAGCCCATAAGGACTCGCATGAGGTATTCCTCGCATCATGGGTAGTAAATCCACGGAAACATGTGGTATAACGTCTTGGGGGTTTACCCCTCATTTATACTCTTACCCTGAAGCAGGTGGTATAACGTCTTGGGGGTTTACCCCTCATTTATACTCTTACTCTAGCTCAACCGGCCATCATACATAACATAAGCCCTACCGGCTTATCATACAATAAATAAGCAAGTTAAGAAATTCCCCTAACTTCTTATTAGCCTTATTCATATACATTCTCATTTTAGTTTACTTAAGGCACTAACATGTCATTATAAAATCCGGGAATTTAACCCAAAGTACTACGTACTTCTATTCTTTTAAAAATGACTCTTTTTCATATATAACTTCCAAGATACTAATAACCGTAGTATCAAGTCATAACTACTTTTCAAGACAAGTCACGATACCGTTTAGAAATACACTTAGGCTTCTAAATCACGTGACTTCTTACTTTTAAAACCTTAGGCAATTGATGCCTTAAATCAAATTGCCTTTCAATAAATCCCGCCATTTATCTTTCCATAAAGCCAATATAACCAACTCCCCATAAAGTCGTTATATTCACTTTATGCATTAGTCAAGTACAATTTCCTATCCAAGGACTTATACGCTTAAAACGAAACAAGTATCGCATACTTTAAAACTCTTCAAGTCCCTTAACATACTTAAATTACTTAGAGTAAACCACTCTTTAAACTTTCCATAAAAACAAGTATCAAAATACTTTCAACATACTTAAAGTCTCTTAACTTTGAAAACCAAGATATCCTTAACATTTAAACAAGTGAGTTAATTCCTAACTCAATCAACTCGACATTCCTAAAATAAGCCAAGGATGTCAAAGTGACTAGATTGTCAAAATCTCAGACGCTCACCGTACTATATACGTGAAACTAGTCATGCTCAAAAGATAGGAAAAGTTCCACATACCTCTTCGGTCAAACCACTTGTCAAGTACAAATTCCCCCGTAGTATGTCAACCTATAATATTCACAATACGCCCATTAAGGCCTTACTTCAAACGTAGAATATTATAAGTGTTAAGTCTCTAAATTCTACGGAAAATCTGACAAAGACCTCCTTTGTTTTTACTAACTTTGCCACCTTTTCCAAGGTCAAAATACAATAACCAAACAGCCCCAATTGGCTCATAACAATATAGAAGGTAATCCAACGCAAATGAATAACCAAACAGCCCCAATTGGCTCACACAATACGTAGGTAATCCAATGCAAATGAATAACCAAACAGCGCCAATTGGGTCACAATAATATAACAATACCAATTCTTATTCAATTTCCATTTCAATCCAAATTGGTAGCATAATAAGATATCAAGCCGCAATTGATTCTAGCTACTACATTCTCCAAGTAGGTAACATGCGACAAATCAATTTATCGATCAAATTGGATTTCAATTTCAAATGGCTAAATATGACATTTTCGGATTTTTAGCTTCCAATTCCATAACACTTAACAAACTTCATAACACATATCACATGACCACTTATAACTTATCATAACATGAAATCTTCAATTACAAAAGTAAAACGAAGATTATACCTCAATTAGCCCAAATATGCTCCAAGAGTACAAGTCGATCCCTAGCACCTTTAGCTCCTCCTTCCGACATTCCAATCCACCCCAAGCCACCCTTAGAAGCTTATGAAAAACTCATCTTCAAGTTTCAACTTCAAAGTTGAATAACCCTTTAGGTTTTCGCCTTGACTAACACGAAAAACACCATTTTTCCGGATCTTTCTATTGAGAAACACTTATAATACCCTTAGGTACCTTGGTTTAAAGTGGGAATTATTGACAAACATTGGAAATTTTTCCTTCTTGAAAACCTCTTAGCCGTGAGCTCCTAAAGAGCAAGAACAAGTTCTTGAAAAAATAATTCTAAGTGTGGAGAATGACAAGGTCTTGCACCTACTAGTGTACATATATAACACAAGGAAGGGTATAGATTAGAACACTTGGGTGGTTTGGATGAGATTCACTAAATATCAAGCTTATGTGGGGTCATTGACTTGGTCAAAGTTGTCAAGCTCTAAGCTTTGCAAGACTTCATCATAAATTATGGTCAATTGACCATTCCACCCTTGCACATTTCGTCCATGTCCATAAAAGGGGGGGTGACACGTGTCGCCCTCCCGTTCGTCGCAATATTTCGTTTTCCGACAATTCCATAATTCCGATAAATTTTTTACTCGTCTCAAACCTTAACATTTGAGTTCTTACGTACGTTCTTAGAAACATATCACAAATATTTCCGGTGTAACAACCGTGAGGACCACTCAGATCAAGCGAGGTACATAACTAGTCTGCTTCTGAGGCGGTCCGCCTCGAAAGTTACCAAAGGACCCTGCTGTCCTGGCCCTCTTCTGCTGATCTCGGTCATTGCGTCGACCTCTCCGTGCCTCACATCCTAGTGCATGAGCTTGACCGAGCCCTCATCATCTGTGGAGGCAAGAAGTGTGCAAGAAATGCCTTTGAGAACTCGTTCCATATAGCTGGAAGTGCATCCTCTCCCCGGGACAGCTCCCACGAATCAAACTACCGATCATGCGGTATCACGCACCGATGCGAACCTAGGACCACCGACTCGGTCTCCGATGCCTTGATCACTCACGACCAGAATCGCCGGATGAACTCCTGCGGATCATCCTCGTGCCTCGACCCATAAAACTCGGCGGGTTACATCTCGTAAAATCCCGTAGTCTCAAATCGCTCGGGGTGAACTACGGTGCATTCACGGATCGAACTGATCAGCCAAATTTATCTCATATTCGCCACGACTCGCCCAAGAATCGCCATCTCCTTGTAACCCATCTCCTCGCCTGCATCGGGATGGAGGCTCGTGTATCAGAGTCTCAGCAGCCACCGCCGCGCTCTAAACTATCTTTGGTCTTTGGCGGGCGCGAAACTCGCCGCCGAAGCACTGCCTCGTAATCGGGCTCGCGCCTCGTACTCTCAGATCCCACTAGCAGCTCCCGGCCGCTTTCCCCTAGGCCGGGGTTGCCTTGCAGAGGCATAGCGGTAAAGGAAAGGAATACGTCGGGGTCCAACTTATCACACGCCTCTAAGGCACGATCTCGTAATGAGAAGAATGGAAACCAATCCTAAATGTCCTATAGCCTCGATTATAGATGTGGTGCACAACACACCGATAATCAAGACTCTACTAGACACGGTCAGACACTTTCCGAGGATTAATCGCTCGATACCACTTTTGTCACGACCCAAACCTGGGCGTGGATCGTGCCTTACCGGGCACCCTAGTAATACAACATCAGAGAAAAACCAGCGGAAATAAAAACTTAACCATTTAAATAGACATGGATCACGATAAAGAAAATAGGCCAACCAAAATGGTTGCCTTTCAACATATATATATAGATATTTGAAGCATATAATCCTTACAACCCCGCCACACAAAGGCTGCACTTAAGATTTATACAACAACTATGACGACAGTGGCCCCGCCATACCCCGATTGCACAAGAACCCTGGACTCGTGGTAACATACCAAAGATAAGCCACCGAAGGAACGGAGCATTCCAATACGCTTAAATGTGATACTACGAGCGGATTGGCGATCGATGTACCTCACTGCAGATGAACGCACTTCAAGAGAGGTCGAAGATAACAGTACCAAGTATGTGAAATCAGAAAATCAGAAATGAAATCATAACAGTCTATATAAAGAAGGAGACATGTTTGATAACCAAACTATAGTTCATAACATAAAAGCAGTCATGTCAAGTCGGGGTCTCACGCCCCCAAGTCATCCCTCATGCCCGTGGAACTCCTTCCTCACTGCCGGCAGTCTAGGTACAAATCATGTGATACGATAACATGTCTCGCCATCTCATGGACCCGATAGAAACGCGTGTGGAATACATTCCCGCTCATCTCATGAACTCGGTAGTCGGATGGAATACATTCTGGCCCATCCCGTGGACGCGAGTCGAGTGAAATACATTCCCGCTCATCCTACGAACGCGGTAGTCGAGTGAAATACATTCCCGCTCATCCGGCGAACGCGTAGTCGAGTGAAATACATTCTGCTTCATCCCATTAACGCGGTAATGAGTGAAATACATTCCCGCTCATCCTGAACGCGTAGTGAGTGAAATACATTCCTGCTCATCCCATGAACGCGTAGTCGAGTGAAATACAAGACTTGCACATCGTCTATCACACGCAAACATAGGCAAGTTACACACAACTTAAAGTACTTTCATTTTATGACAAAGTCCGTTTTAACTCCTAAAGTACTACGACGTTAAATTCCTTTTAAAGAGATCCATTCCTTTATAAAAGTCACCCGATACCGTAGTATAAAAAAATAGAGTGACTTACATCTTTTAAGTAAACCAAAACAACTTCCATACTTTCCTTTTAAAACCAATTAAGGCAATACCATGCCTTCTTTTTAGACCAAAACACTTCTTTTAAAGTCAAGTTACCACATTAAAACCAATGATAAAACCCTTCTTTTGTTTTCATAAAGTCGTTATAACCAACTTCCCATAAAGCTTGTTATAATACTTTATGTTTTAAACCATTTTAAGACAACACAATGCCCTTCTTTTCCCTAAAGTTCCAATTTGCCTAATTTCAATTACGCAAGTCTCTTTTTAGAAAAGTTTCAAAGTTCAATGTCTTAATCTCTTTTAAAACAATTGAGTAACATATGCCATAAAGTAGCAGTTATTTTTGTTCATAATCAATCTTATTAAGCGGCCATGATCTAGAAAATGTAATATCATTTTGTCTCATCTTAGCTTCTATGCATGGAGGTTTCTACCGGTTTTAATAATACTTCATTATTCAATACATTTTCCTTTATTAATGCCGCAGTTGGTTTGTCGATACACATTCCGATTTTCAAATCAAGAAACATTATTCCTTTTAAAAACCACGTACTCATTACTCACAAATGAGGTTTCACACAAAACTCATATTAATTCATTTAAGTTAAGTCTCTTATCTTATAAGATCAAGTCTCTTAACTTCTAAAATCAGTAAACCATTTTCTTTACCCCTCTTAAGACGTTATACCTAACTCCCCATAAAGCTAGTATAACTCTTTTTAAAACCTTTAACCCAAGTGTTACTCTTCTTTCAAAAATGGTTTCTTAACTCTTGTGACCTACTTCAAGTTTCTTATTATTCCGGCTTAAGTCAAAAGACATTGCCGTACAACTACATTCGATTAGCACACGACGCTCATCAGACTATATCTATATTCCTTTTAAAATATTCCAAGGTTCTTATTATTCAGGCTTAAGTCAAAAGACATTGCCGTACAACTATATTCAGTTGACACACGTACATCTACCATATTATTCAGGCTTAAGTCAAAAGACATTGCCACACGTACGTCTACCGTACTATATGTATTCTTTTAAAATACTTCATGCTCAAGAGTATAGGAAGAATCACATACCTCGCGACGAGTATCGACTATAAGCAAAACGCTCCACGCTTATAACCCGCTTAGCCTTGTCCACCTTCTAAGTACATGCTACTTGCAAAACATTCAACCAATAAAGGTTATCACCATCAGAATACGATCCCATGTAAGTACAGTTAAACTTCTACTTATATTCTTCTGATGTGATTCAGTTCAAGTCTATTATGTAATATCCTTCTATTACAGTTCAATTCTCTTCTATGAATCTTATATTCATTTATATGCAACTACAGTATGTAATTTCCAATTACAATAGAAGGACAGTAGTATTTACCTCGATGAGCCCAAAATTATCCGAGTTTAAAGTCGCTCCTGAGCAACGCTTAACTCCTACTCCGAGTGCTCCAATCCGCTCCAAACAACCCTTAGAAGTTCTAACCAACTTCTACTTAACACTTCAACCGACTATGAAGGTTTTCCCTTAGGGTTTTGTTTTTGTGACTGAGGGAAAGTATACTAGTATTTCCGGACTCTACGTATAGAGTGACTTTGGAAAGTACTACAAGGTATATGGGCTAAAGTATTTGGGCATTATAACAATACTGAGAGTATTTCTATACCACAAAGGGGGTATTATACGAAACAACTAGCAGTGGGTGGTACCCACGGCTAGGGCACCACAAAGGAGTGGAGGCTCTCGCCAAGGCTCTCAAAAGAGGGAGGAGTTGGACGAACTCATCTCTCAGTGGGGAGGGATTTTTAAACTTAGAAATGATTTTAGGATGAAGAATTTCATCAACAGCTGGGTATTTATAGTCAAGAAGTGGCCAACCAATGGCCAAGATTCTTCCAAGTGTTAGGCAAGTGTAGGCTAGATCTCAACCATGTGTACCTTATCCATCTACCACACAACTTGCACAAAATATCCTACCTAACCCAACTCACCATTTTCGTCCCAAATGCCGCCCACTTCCTTCCAATGAGGTGACATACGCCACCCTCCCGTTGGTCCAAAATGTTTTGTCTCTCGAAAATCCGCAAAATTATAAATGTCATAGCCGATTTTTCCCTTCGCAAGTTTAGTAAAACGCTTCGCCGAAAACGACTCTTCGGCACTTGTGTACAAATTTCGAGACTTGCCAAATCTTAAGGCTTAATTTTCATACGACGCCTCGCGTACATACTGGAAATACGGTATAACAATTCACCACCGCTACCCTTTCTCGCAGATGAACGCAGCCCCGAGGAAGGGTCGACATGATATGTACTAAGTATGTAAAATCGAAAATATCAGAATTACATCATAAGTCTAAATCAAAGCCGAGACATGTATGATAATCAAATTACGATAATCGTGGCCTTACTAACAATGAGAGTAAATAGTAGTATCCTTACAATATAAAATAGGAAGCTCACGATCAAAGCAGACCACCCGCCGCAGATCATTTAGCAATCCTACTCCTGGGACTATTTCACCCGCATAGGTCGCGTGGACCCGCGTGAGGTATTCCTCGCATGGGACTATTTCACCCGCATAAGCCTTTACGAGCTCGCATGAGGTATTCCTCGCATAGGCTGGACCCGCCCGCATGGGACTATTGTCACGACCTGAACCCGGTCCCGTGACCGGTGCCTTACCCCGGGCACCCTAGTGATACAACATTAGAGAAAACCAGCGGAAATAAAAACTTAAACATATAAAACAGTGAAATAAGAAAGCAGGCTAACCCAACGGTTATCTTTTTGTACATAAATTAAAACTTGAGCGAGCTACATCCCTTACAAACTCCGCCCACAACAAAGCATGCACTTAAGAATTTTGAAACCATAATGACGGACAGGCCCCGCCATGCCTCGAATAAACAAAAGTCTACAACTTCAGTGGAACCGTACCACGTGACAAGCTTCCGAGATATGGAGCTTTCCGAGAACCGAACAGCGATCCTAAGAGAGTGTATCGGCAGTTATGTACCTCAACTCGCGGCATGAACGCAGCCCGGGCGAGGTCAAGATAACAGTACCAAGTATGTGAAATCAGAAAATATCAGAATGAAATCATAATAGTCTATATAAAGCGGAGACATGTATGATAACCAAACTACAAGACACACATATAAGCGTATGTCAAGTCGTGGACTCATGCCCGTGAAATCATCACTCAAATACAACCCGAGTTTAACTCAAGACAACGGCCGCATGCCCCAAGATCTCACCTCGGCATAAGTATGGCCATGGAACCATCCTAGTGGCCCATACCCGTGGACCATCCAACGTGTCAAGATGCCCAAAGGAAATAACAAGATGAAACTCATCAGGAAGCATACCCGCTGGCTACCCAACGTGTCAGTATGTCCAAACAACTAACCAAATAACACTCCTAATGGAAGCATACCCGTGGGCTACCCAACGTGTCAGCATGTCCAAGAGGATCGATACAGTGGAAGCATACCCGTGGGTTACCCAACGCGTCAGTATGTCCATCAATCAACCAGATAGCCGGCTCTCCATCGGGAGACTCGGTAGCACACAACCAAACACTTGCACAACAAAGGCTACCACAACAAGCATAGGCTAGTACACACAACTCAAGGTACTATAAATACTTCCTAACACAACATCAAGTATACCATTTAAAAACCCAAGTACTTAACCCCTTTAGGATCAAGGTACTCCTACCTTTTATAAACAAGTCACTTATGTTTTTCCATCACAAGGAGTTCAACCTTTTGAAAACAAGTTACTACTCTTTTCCCAAAATCAAGTTACCATTCTAAATCCAATAATGAGTCCATTTCTTTATTTTCCATAAAGTCGTTATAACTAACTTCCCATAAAGCTATTACAACCCTTTATGATTAATAAAACAAGTCAAGACAGAATCATGCCTTTCTTTTAAACCAAAATACTTCAAATTCTTCAAATTCTTAAGTCTCTTTTCTATTAGAAAACGAGTTCCTTACTTTGAAACTTTTAGGAAAATCAGAACTTGATTTCAATAGTTCTCATTGTGAGCAATGCATGGTCTAGAAATGTAATGTCATTTTGTCTTATCTTAGCTTCGTGTATGGAGGTTTCTACTAGTTTTAATATGATTAATGTCATTACTTCTTTCCTTTATCGATTGCATTGGCTTGTTCGATCCTTATTCCCATTTCCAAATTTGTAACGTTATTCTTTTAAAAACCAAGTATTCATTTCTCACGAATTAGGTTTTATACTTTTCAACACCATTTAGGTCAATTATAAGTCACGTCTCTTATCTTTTGAAATCAACAAACCATTCTTTTAGCTACATAAAGTGGTTATAACAAACTTCCCATAAAGCCGTTATAACACTTTATGTTTTAACCCAACCAATTACCGCTTATGAACATTTATTAGACCAATAGGCTCATTCTTTAACCACCGAAAATTGCATTAACGGATAAGACTTTACTACTATTTCCACACAATGAAGCCCTTAACACTTCATATCAAGTCAAGACACAAAAGGGAAATCAAATTCCTTTAACACACATGCGTCTACCGCACTATATATTTTACAAATAGTCATGCTGAAGAGGATAGGAAGAATCACATACCTCGCGACGACTGTCGACAATAAGCAAAATGCTCCACAGTACTATCGCCCTTAAGTAGAATATGCTACCGTAGTACTTCAATCCTATAAGGGTCATAAAACGTCTATCAAACTCTAGCTTCGAACGTAGAACAACTAAGTGCAAGGTCCCTAAATCCTACGACAATTTGGACGGCACTTCCTTTGTTTCTACTAACTTGCCACCTTTGCTAAGGTCGAATTCAATAACCCAACGCCCCACAATAAACCAACCTTAAACCCCTTTCAAATCTTTCCAATCCAAGTTCTTAGGTCCAACATGATATCTAGCCCTAGACATCTTCAACAATTACAATCTCCCTTTACAACATGTGACGTCCCAATTAGAAATCCAATTGAAGTTACAATCTTAAGGCTAACATGCCCATTTCAGTTTTTAACAAGACAACAAGATCCAAATCTATACAATATAAAACAATCTCAGGCTCAACTCTATACTACTACAATATAACAAATTTTAGGCTCAACTCTAAACTACTAAAATAAAATGACCTCAGCTCACATCTATACTACTAAAATAAAATAAATTTTTAGGCTCATAACCAAGAGAAAGGGGAAACTTTTACCTTAAGGAATAGCCCACAAAAGCCCCTTTTTCTTCCACCTCTTTTCACAAAATCGCCCACCAAATTACTCCACAAGTTTACCCACACTTTTTCTTCTTTCCGCCGCTCCAACAATCTCTCTAAAGCTAGGTTTTCTTCCAAAAACTAGAGAAGGGAGAGGGTTTTCCATGGAAGGGTTTTGAATGAAATGGCCAAGTCTTCCAAGACTTGGCCCTAAAATAGGCCCTAATATGGTCAAAGGATGGAGGGACACTTGTCACCATCCCATAGGTTTTTTACAAAATATCTCCGATTTGACCTTTTATCGCGAAAATCCCGCTAGCCGCGCCCACTTCCAGAAAATGTTCCAGATTCAGGCCATGGCGCTGAAACTCCCGCGACCCGTAACAACCGGCGCCATGCCTCGCATTCCGCGCACGCTGCACTTCAACCGAAATCGCTTCGTCGCGCACCAAACTTGAAACTTCCATAACTTTTGACTGATGTCCTATCGATTTAACGGTTTGTTGCGTTGGGATATAGATTTAACGAACTACATATTAGGCTTTTAAACACCTCGAAACTCTTAACAACTGGGGTACAACACTCCAAGGTAAACTCAAAATCCGCCCAACACATGTTTGTCAACTTATCTATCGACTCAAAACTTATCTTCCTTGGTATGTTCTTATCTTAACACTTGAATTTACTGGTGTAACATTCTCCCCTTAGAAACATTCGTCCCGAATGTTCCTTCTAAGTCTCCAAAACGCAGACAGATAGTCTTCACTATTCCACTCTCAAAAGAAATCGCTTATGCCACTCATGGACTTACCACTAGAAAAATACTCCCACATACTATGTACTCCGACAAGGATCATCAGAAAATCTTTTACCCAAGACGGTCTTACATCTAGGTTTCAATTGTCATAATTTCTATGGTTCAAAATTTTCTCATCCTCGACTTACCCTTATCACTAATCGCCTTCTAAATCACATTTATAACACAAAGTTATCCGAACATAACACTTAACACATCACTATAACATCAATGCATACTAGTCTCAGTGGGTTAAGAATATACCAGAACTATTACTTCATCGCCTCTTCATGCCGTTTCTACTCATGTTCCTTCCTCGCACGCGCACAAAAGGAGGAGATGAATCACCATCGATCCCGGCCGAGTCTCTACATCCGCGCTTATCTCGGTTGGACAATTCCGCAAATGGCCCCGCCGGCCGCATGCAAAACAAACCCCATTCCAAAGACGACACTCCCACCACGGAGCCTACCACAACGCCACAACGAGGTAGGGTGGTCCCATCCGACTAACATCCTCGCTTCCCAAAACTCAAACACGGGAGCCCCGACCGCTTCCCGAATTCCTGAACGCCCCAAGATCGTGATGGAGCACTCAGATCGGGTTGAGGTAAATAACTAGCTCGCTGAGGCCGCCGCTCGGCGTCACCAGAGGACTCTACCGCCCCGCCCTCTTCGCGATCTTGGTTATTCCGCCGACTTACGTTTCTCCACTGCAAGCAAGATAGTTCGACGCGCAATGTCCATGCCCTACCAAGAGCTAGCCAGTGCATCCTCCGCTAAATAATCATCGAGTCCGTGAAATAACGGTGCACTCTATCCTCCATATTGCCACCACAACGGGACATACCGCCAATGAGTCAAACTTTACATTGTACTCCCGAATCAGGCGCCTCTTTGTCTTAGCATCAAAAATCGCCGTGCCCTCCTCATCTGTCGAGGAAAGAAATTGCCAATGAAAGCCTCTGAGAACTCACCCCAACCAGCTGGAGGTTCATGTTCCCCCCGGGACAGCTCCCACGAATCAAACCAGTCGACTGCAGTATCACGCAGCCGATGTGAACCAAAAACCACTGACTCCGGGCACCCTAGTGATACAACATCAGAGAAAACCAGCGGAAATAAAAACTTTACACATGAAATGAGAGACATAAATAAATAAACAAAGCAACCCAACTGCCGCTTTCAGATATATACATAAACCCGAACATTTATCCTTTTTACAAACCCCGCCTACAACAAAGCATGCACTTAAGATATACAACAACTATGACGGACAGGGCCTCGCCATACCCTGAATGTACAAGTACCTACAATGACAGGACTATACCAAAAGATAAGCCTCCGAGGAACGGAGCTTCCTAACGCCGAATCGCGATCCTATGAGCGAGGATCAACCAATGGTGTACTTACCGCGGCATGAACGCAGCCCGGGCGAGGTCGCATAACAGTACCAAGTATGTGAAATCGAAAATACTGTAATGAAATCACATTTCATCATTTTATAAAACCATTTCGCAATAAGTAAATAAGATGTCAAGTAAGGGACGATATCCCGAATAATCACTCACACATAATTATGGGTCTCACGCCATAATACAACTCATGCCGTGGAACTCATTCTCATCGCGGCAAGCATACGATGTAAAACAACACCCATATGTGAACTCGAACACTAGATCCTCGCTGCTATCAAAACCGACGCCAAGTAGAATAGCCAACTACTACCCAAAAGCTAGTCATATCCCATCACGCAAGGTACGGAAGCCAACTACTACCCAAAAGCTAGCCACGAATCGCCGAGGCAAGTATCTTAAGCTAACGACAATAGCCTACCGTCTCACAAGATATGACCGAGGCAAGTATCTTAAGCTATCTACCGAGGCTACGGTACACGAGAAAATGACCGTAACAAGTATCTAAGGTGTGCCGAACCACACGCACAAACTAAGCCCGTGATCGCCACATCGCGCAAGCTTCATGGATTAGCGGTCCATGGACTAACAACAACCTCACAATGACCGCATGCCCCAAGATCTTACCCTAAGTCATGGCCATGAAACCATCCCATCGACGACGCCCGTGGAACATCCATCACGCCAAGATGTCCAAAGGAAATAAATCGATAGCCGCCTCCTGCAGAGTCACGGCGATGTGAAACAACTACCAATACTCAAAGTGGACGATACTCGCGACCACCCAACGTCGATGTCCACTAATCAATCGATAGCCTCCTGCAGAGTCACAAGAAGACATCAACAAAACACTTGCACATCAAAGACTATCACAACAAGCATAGGCAAGTTTAACATACATTCATTTTAATCAACAATCCGGTTTCAAACCCAAAATACTACATACTTTCCTTCTTTCAAAAAGACCTCTTTCTACGTAAAAGCCACGTGATACTAATACTGTAGTATATAAAGAAAACACGCTTTACTTTTAAAACCAAATTACTTCACCTTCAGAAAATCTTTACAAGGCTTTTTAAAATCAAGTACTTATACTTTATAAACCAAGTGCTTTTCTTTTAGAACAACATCAAGTATACTCTTTTAAAACCCAATTAACTTACTCTTTTCAAAACAAGTAACCTATACTTAAATCAAGTTACTTCTCTTTTCCAAAACAAGTCGTTATAAGTCAAGTCTCTTATCTTTCAAGATCAAGTCTCTTAACTTTCAAAATCAAGTCGTTTTTATCACAAACCAAATCTTTCTTTTATCTTCATAAAGTCGTTATAACTAACTTCCCATAAAGCCATTATAACACTTTATGTTTTAAAACAAACAAAAATCGTTTCACACACGCACGCTCACCGTACTATATAGTTCACAACAATCATGCTCAAGAGTATAGGAAGAATCACATACCTTTAGCTTAAACCACAAGCCAAGTCAAGTATGCGGCGTAGAAAGATCCACCTATAACAACCACAATATATAAATCAACTTCTAGCACTCTCCGTAGAATATTCTAAACACAAGATTCCTTATTCTACGTAAATTTCGCAAAGACCTCCCCGCTATCACATAAATCTCCTCCTAACTGTGCCCGCTACTGTGCCAACAACTCAGTGGATTACACGCCTAACGGACGTGTTCAAATATGCTTCACAATAATACTTACACAAGTCTACTGTAAGTGCAGTCCAATGTAAATACCGTTCAATCCTTTATAATCATCCTTCCAATATAATATACTCAAGTATAACTACTACAATATGTAATATCCAATTACAATAGGGACATAGATCATTACCTCGATAAGCCCAAAATTATCCAAGTTATAAGTCGATCCCGAGCAACGCTTAGCTCCAATCCTTACGCCCAACCCGCCTCCAAGCGACCTTAGAAGTTTCTAAACAACTTCTCTAAATACTTCCACCAAGCTAGGAAGATTTTTCTAGTGGTTTCGCTTACGCTATCGGAATAAAGTAGTATTTCCGGCCCTAGTATTGAAATAACTTTGGAATACTACTAGGGATACTAGGCCAAGGTATTTGGGATTATACAACAATACACCAAGTATTTTCTACACAAGAGGAGGGGGACGAAATCTACACAAAGGAGGGAAAACATTTGCTTTGGAAAGCTTTCAGTGAGGATGATTTTACTCTTCGCCAAGCGGGTATTTATGTAAGAACCAAGGGCCAAGATCAATATAAGTGTAGGGTCAAGATTGGGCCATGTGTGTGTGGGTCCCACCACACCACATGGCCAAACAAAATGGTGCCAAGTGTGAGGGCCAAATCGGCGAGGACAAGTGGCTAGCCAGCATCCCCATTCGGCCAAGTGCCACATGGGGTGACACGTGTCGCCCCAATTGTCCAAAATATTTCGTCTTAGAAAATATCCAAAATACCGGAAATCTCAAAAACAAGCGGGCCCAAAACCGTAAATTTCTCGTGGGTCCCACGTGACCATTTCGAAAATAAAACCTCAAAATTCTAATATAATCCAAGAAGTCCAAATACCAAATCTGGGAATCCAATTCCCATTAACGAACCTTTTTCTTCACAAAACGGAACTTTTCCGAAAAAATCACATCTTCCTTTCTTTCCAAAATTTACAGATTCTCACGCACGCCCTCATACATACCTCGGAACTACGGGTATAACATTCTTCCTTAGAAACATTCGTCGAATGTTCCTTCTAAGTCTCCAAACGAACGCGCTTGGTATAGTCTTCACTACTATACTTACGAAACCAATCACGCCATCATGGCCATAGTATAACATACAAATCCAAGCTAACGAGGAAATCATTTCTAATCTCACAACTCCTACTAGCTTCAATTTACTCTAAGGCCTATCTCGGCCTTCACGATCCGATTCGATCGAACACATCCCGAACTCATACGATGGTTACCTAAACTTGGGCTAGCACCTCGTGACCCTACCACGTGGCCACCTCGAATCGACCCCACCTCAATCCGTGCGGGTTGACCCGACTTGGCCTCAACCCGACCGCTATCGCGCCTAATCTCTCGTTCCCCGATCCGGAACAATCTTACTAATTCACGTCATGAAAGCTACCACTTCCATCTTACACTACCCATGGAATTATCACACCAATATAATGCTATTAGAACATAATAATTAAAAAAAATATACTTATCTTAATACAAATGCATACTAGTCTCTTAGAGGGTCAAGGATATACCTGATATCACAAAAACAAATAGGCGATTTCAAGGACCGCTATAACTGGGAACTTCCACCACGACCCGCCCGGCTGCCAGATATATGAACACCGCTTAGCTATCGGGCGAAGAACCCGCAGATCCCGGCGTGAGTCTCAACATCCGCGCTACCTGCGGTAGGACAATTTCGCAAAAATGGCCCCGCCACATGTAAAACAAGTCCTCGACACTTCCGAATGGGTTTACCATCGTCACACTTAGGTCGGGTGGCTTCTCCGCCAGACCGACTCCCGAAAAACTGAACCCTTGGAGCCACGACTGCTCCACAATACTCTGGAGGCCCCAAGGCGTGAGGACCACTCAGATCTTGGCGGCGTATAACTAGTCTGGCTTTGGCGGTCCGCCTTGAAAGTTACCAAAGGACCTGCTGTCCCGGCCTCTTCTCGCGATATCGTCAATCCGGTCTCTCCGTGCCTCACACCCTAGTGCATGAGCTGCGTGCGGGCGATGTCATGCCCGGTGAGCGATACACCAACAAGACTCGCCAAGTAGTCATCAAGCCTCGTGACGTAGCGGTGCACTCGTCCTCCATATTAGCTACTAACGCAGGACATATCGAGCCAACGAGTCGAACTACGTTGTACTCCCGATGCGTCCTCCTGCCTCAAAGATCGAAACGCCGGCCGTGCCCTCTCATCTGCGGCGGCAAGAAATGGTGAAATGCCTCCGAGAACTCGTCCCAAACAGCTGGGGGCGCATGCTCCCCCCGGGACAGCTCCCATGAATCAAACCAGTCGACTGCGGTATCACGCAGCCGATGCGAACCGAAAATCACGGACTCGGTCTCCGAAGCCTTGATCACTCGTATGATCCTCTGTAACTGACGGATGAACTCCTGCGGATCATCCTCATGCCTCGACCCGTAGAAATCTGGCAGGCTACAACTCAGAAAATCCGTAGCCTCAAACTATCCGACCGGGATGAACTACGGGCTCTGAATCGAGGCTGCTGCGTCCGGCCTCTCGCCGTGTCGCCCACGATCCCGGCGATCGGGCCATCTCCTTGTAACCCATCTCCTCCGCTCGGTGTGGGATGGAGGCTCTGTACCGTGGTCTCTGCAGCCACCGCCGCGGCTTCTAACCTCTCTTTGAAATGGCGGCGTCGCAAAACTCGCCGTCTGAAGAACTATCTCGGGTAATGGCCGGGCTCGCGCTCGTACTTCTCTGTGTCACTAGCAGCTCCCACGGTGCCTTGCCCTTCGGGCGGGTTGCCTTGCGAGGCATAATCGCGTAAAAGAACACGTCGGAAGAGTCCAACTTACAACATCGCTCTAAGGCACGATCTCGAGTGAGAAGAATAGAAACCAATCCTAAATGCCTGCGACCTCACGATTATAGATGTGGTGCACAACACACCGATAATCAAGACTTACTAGACACGGTGCAGACACTTTCCGAGATTAATCGCTCGATACCACTTGACGCCCGAAACCGGGCACATCGGTGCCTTACCGGGCACCCTAGTTATACAACTTCAGAGAAAACCAGCGGAAATAAAAACTTTACACATGAAATGAGAGACATAAATAAATAAACATGACAACCCAACCGTTGCCTTCAGTATATATACATAAAACACCAACAGTTATACTTTTTACAAACCCCGCCTGTGATTACTGCACTTAAGATATACAACAACTATGACGGACAGGGCCACGCCATACCCCTGAATGTACAAGTACCTACAATGACAGGGGACTATACCAAAAGATAAGCCTCCGGAGGAACGGAGCTTCCCAACGCTGAACTGCGATCCTATGAGCGAGGATCAACCAACTGGTGTACCTCTACCGCGGCGTGAACGCACGGCGAGGTCGATAACAGTACAGTATGAAATCAAATCGTAATGAAATCACATTTCATCATTTTATAAAACCATTTCGCAATAAGTAAATGATTATGTCAAGTAAGGACGATATCCCCGAATAATCACTCACACATAATTATGGGTCTCACGCCCATAATACCACTCATGCTCGTGGAACTCATTCCTCACCGCCATACATGATGTAAAACAACACCCATATGTGAACACGAACACTAGATCCTGCGTCGCTATCAAAACCGATCGGGCAAGTAGAATAGCCAACTACCGGTCAAGCTAGTCATATCCCATCACGGGCAAGGGAAGCCAACTACTACCCAAAGCTAGCCACGAATCGGCGAGACAAGTATCTTAAGCTAACGATAATAGCCTACCGTCTCACAAGATATGACCGAGGCAAGTATCTTAAGCTATCTACGGAGGCTACCGCATGAGAAAATGACGAACAAGTATCTAAGGTGTGCACGAACCACACGCATACAAACCAAGCCGTGATCGCCGTCGCGCGGCAAGCTTCATGGATTAGCGGTCCGTGGACTAACAATCAACCTCACAATGACCGCATGCCCGGCATCTTACCTCGGAAGTCATGGCCATGAAACCATCCATCGACGTGCGTGGAACATCCATCACGCCAAGATGTCCAAGAAATAAATCGGATAGCCGGCCCTCGCAGAGTCACGGCGATCTGAAACAACGACCGATACTCAAAGTGGACGATACTGCGTGGACCACCCAACGCCGGTATGTCCATCGATCAATCGGATAGCCGCCCTCCCGGAGAGTCACGGCAAGACATCAACAAAACACTTGCACATCAAAGACTATCACAAGCATAGGCAAGTTTAACATACATTCATTTTAATCAACAATCCGGTTTCAAACCCAAAATACTACATACTTTCCTTCTTTCAAAAGACCTCTTTCTACGTAAAAGCCACGTGATACTAATACTGTAGTATATAAAGAAAACACGCTTTACTTTTAAAACCAAATTACTTCACCTTCGTAAAAATCTTTACAAGGCTTTTAAAATCAAGTACTCTATACTTTATAAACCAAGTGCTTTTCTTTTAGAACAACATCAAGTATACTCTTTTTAAAACCCAATTAACTTACTCTTTTCAAAACAAGTAACCTATACTTAAATCAAGTTACTTCTCCTTTTCCAAAACAAGTCGTTATAAGTCAAGTCTCTTATCTTTCAAGATCAAGTCTCTTAACTTTCAAAATCAAGTCGTTTCTTATCAAAACCAAATCTTTCTTTTATCTTCATAAAGTCGTTATAACTAACTTCCCATAAAGCCATTATAACACTTTATGTTTTAAAACAAACAAAAATCGTTTCACACACGTCGTCTGCCGTACTATATAGTTCACAACAATCATGCTCAAGAGTATAGGAAGAATCACATACCTTTAGCTTAAACCACAAGCCAAGTCAAGTATGCCGCGTAGAAAGATCCACCTATAACAACCACAATATATAAATCAACTTCTAGCACTCTCCGTAGAATATTCTAAACACAAGATTCCTTATTCTACGAAATTTGACACCTCCCCGCTATCACATAAATCTCCTCCTAACGGGCCCGCTACTGGGCCAACAACTCCTGGGGATTACACGCCTAACCTGGACGTGTTCAAATATGCTTCACAATAATACTTACACAAGTCTCGTAAATGTACACCCAATGTAAATCAAATTCAATCCTTTATAATCATCCTTCCAATATAATATACTCAAGTATAACTACTACAATATGTAATATCCAATTACAATAGGGGGACATAGATCATTACCTCGATAAGCCCAAAAATTATCCAAGTTATAAGTCGATCATGAGCAACGTTTAGCTCCAATCCTTACGCTCCAACCCGCTCCAAGCGACCCTTAGAAGTTTCTAAACAACTTCTCTAAATACTTCCACCAAGCTAGGAAGATTTTTCTAGGGTTTCGTTTTACGGCTATTGGAATAAAGTAGTATTTCCGGGCTCCTAGTATTGAAATAACTTTGGAATACTACTAGGGATACTAGGCCAAGGTATTTGGGATTATACAACAATACACCAAGTATTTTCTACACAAGAGGGGAGGGGGACGAAATCTACACAAAGGGAGGGAAAACATTTGCTTTGGAAAGCTTTCAAGTGAGGGATGATTTTACTCTTCAAGCCAAGGGGTATTTATAGAAGAACCAAGGGCCAAGATCAATATAAGTGTAGGGTCAAGATTGGGCCATGTGTGTGTGGGTCCCACCACACCACATGGCCAAACGAAAATGGTGCCAAGTGTGAGGGCCAAATCGGCCAAGGGACAAGTGGCCTAGCCACTTGTCCACCCATTTCGGCCAAGTGCCACATGGGGGTGACACGTGTCGCCCCCCAATTCGTCCAAAATATTTCGTCTTCCGAAAATATCCAAAATACCGGAAATCTCAAAAACAAAGCGGGCCCCACAAAACCGTAAATTTCTCCCGTGGGTCCCACGTGACCATTTCTGAAAAATAAAACCTCAAAATTCTAATATAATCCAAGAAGTCCAAATACCAAATCTGGGAATCCAATTCCCATTAACGAACCTTTTTCTTCACAAAAACCGGAACTTTTCCGTCGAAAAAAAACACATCTTCCTTTCTTTCCAAAATTTGCCAGATTCTCGACGTGCGTCCTCACGCACATACCCCGGAACTACGGGTATAACACTTGATCACTCTCATGATCCGTCAGAATCGCTTGGATGAACTCTTGCGGATCATCCTCGTGCCTCACTCGTAGAACTTCGGGTGCAACTCTAAAATCCGTAGCCTCAAACTATCGACCTCGGGTGAACTATGGGTACTACAGAACCGAATCGCATCCAAAGATATCCTCGTGCTCGCCACGATCACCGCCAATAATCGGGCCATCTCCTTGTAACCCATCTCCTCTTCCCGGTGCGGGCGGAGGCTCGGTGCGTAGTCTCGGGAGAGAGACATTGTTGCTCTACTCGCAGCCTCCTCTGCCTTGCCGCTTCGGGCTCGGTTGCCATGCGTGGGCATCACCGTATACAAAGAACACGCCGGAGAGTCCAACTTATAACACCGCTCTAAGGCACGATCTCGAGTGAGAAGAATGGAAACCAATCCTAAATATCCTATAGCCTCACGATTATAGATGTGGTGCACAACACACCGATAATCAAGACTTCTCGGATACGATGCGTAGACACTCTCCGAGGATTAATCGCTCGATACCACTTTTGTCACGACTAACCGGGCCGTGATCGTGCCTACCGGGCACCCTAGTGATACAACATCGAGATAAAACCGTGAAATAAAAACTTAAACATATAAAGCAGTGAAATAAGAAAGCGAGCTAACCACGGTTACCTTTTTGTACATAAATTAAAACTTGAGCGATTCATCTCTTACAAACCGCCCACAACGATTACTCTGAGACCTCTAAGAATTTTGAAACCATAATGACGGACAGTGGCCCCATGCCACGAATAAACAAAAGTCTACAACTTGAGGAACCGTACCACAGGACAAGCTTCCGGAGATATGGAGCTTTCCGAGAACCGAACAACTATCCTAAGAGAGTGGATCAGCAAGCTATGTACCTCAACCTGCGGCATGAACGCAGCCCCCCGAAGGAGGTCAGTACAACAGGTACCAAGTATGTGAAACTGTAAAATACTGTAAGTGAAATCATAATAGTCTATATAAAGCAGGAGACATGTATGATAACCAAACTACAGTACACCACATATAAGCAGTCATGTCAAGTCAGGGACTCATGCCCGTGAAATCATCACTCAAATACAACCCGGGAGTTTAACCCGCACAATGGCGCGTGCCGGCATCTCACCTCGGTATAAGCATGGCCATGGAACCATCCTAGTGGGCCCATACGTGGACCATCCAACGTGTCGATGCCCAAAGGAAATAACAAGATGATACTCACTGTGGAAGCATACCCGTGGGCTACCCAACGTGTCAGTATGTCCAAACAACTAACCAAATAACACTCCTAATGGAAGCATACCCGTGGGCTACCCAACGTGTCAGCATGTCCAAGAGGATCGATACAGTGGAAGCATACCCGTGGGCTACCCAACGCGTCAGTATGTCCATCAATCAACCAGATAGCCGGCCCTCCATCGGGAGACTCGGTAGCACACAACCAAACACTTGCACAACAAAGGCTACCACAACAAGCATAGGCTAGTACACACAACTCAAGGTACTATAAATACTTCCTAACACAACATCAAGTATACCATTTAAAACCCAAGTACTTAACCCCTTTAGGATCAAGGTACTCCTACCTTTTATAAACAAGTCACTTATGTTTTTCCATCACAAGGAGTTCAACCTTTTGAAAACAAGTTATTACTCTTTTCCCAAAATCAAGTTACCATTCTAAATCCAATAATGAGTCCATTTCTTTATTTTCCATAAAGTCGTTATAACTAACTTCCCATAAAGCTATTACAACCCTTTATGATTAATAAAACAAGTCAAGACAGAATCATGCCTTTCTTTTAAACCAAAATACTTCAAATTCTTCAAATTCTTAAGTCTCTTTTCTATTAGAAAACGAGTTCCTTACTTTAAAACTTTTAGGAAAATCAGAACTTGATTTCAATAGTTCTCATTAGAGCAGCCATGTTCTAGGAAATGTAATGTCATTTTGTCTTATCTTAGCTTCTATGCAGATGGAGGTTTCTACTGGTTTTAATATGATTTGTCACGACCCATTCCGGGGCCCGTGACTGGTGCCTTACCGGGGCACCCAAGTAGTCATACATCAGAGTAATCAGCGGAAATATAAAACAAGACATGAAACAGTTTATAAAATAAGACACAGTTTATGTGAGAAAACATCGCCTTTCGGCATATATATAAAAACATGGTTTTAGCAGTTACATCCGATACTGTACAACATGACTACAGACCTCTAAGGAAATATACAACTATGGCGGGACAGGGCTCCGCCATACCCTGACTGTACAAAACTATCTACAACAGGGAGATCATACCCAAAAGTAGAGCCTCCGGAAAAGATGGAGCTCCCGACACCAACGTAGAGATCCTAAGAATGTGGATCTAGCACCTGCTTGCCACCTGCGGCATGAACGCAGCCCCCCGAAGGAGGTCAGTACAACAGGTACTAAGTATATGAAACTGTAAAAATACTTAAATGAAAACATATCATTTTAAAATCAGTTTTGCAAGTATGTATGAAACAACCAAGGGGACCGCACATAGTGCCACATCATAAACAAGAGCAACAATAGGTAAATCAGAATGTCTTTTCTAGGCTGCGAATGATCGAGCGGGGCCAATTGCGTAGTATCACCATGCAAGCCTAATCTCGGACTCGTAGTCCGCATAGGCCACTCACATAGGCCGCATAGTACATAACCCCGCATCGAGGGTAGCTATTCCTCGGCGTCGATCACGGACTCGTAGTCGCATGGCCACATAGACGCATGAGGTATAACCCGCATCACTAACACGGAACTCCCGTAGCTCGCATAGGTCCTCTGGACCCGCATGAGGTATTCTCGAATCATGGTCCTGCATCACCGAGTCTACCGCGTCGGAGGCGACAACCCCGATAATATGTCAAGAGGTGAGTGATAGTACACTAACATAACAGCTTATCTTTAAACAACATAAGCACAACAAGAATACTCTCTTATACAAACGTTACAAGAAACTAACACACATAGCATCATATCATGTCTACTTATCAAACCATCTTATTATTCTTTTCACAATTCAATATAAGTCTGTTATAAACACATAGGCAAACTGTTTCTTTTATCATTCTTAAGTGGTTATACTTAACTTCCCATAAAGCTAGTATAACTCTTAAGCTTTTGTTTTAAAAACCAATTAGTTCTTTTTTCTGTTAAAAAAGATTCAGTATTCTTTTGAAATGCTTTCAGTTATTTATTATTCAGGCTTAAGCCGTGAGGCATTGCCGTAAGTATTATTCAGGCTTAAGCCGTGAGGCATTGCCGTAATTATTATTCAGGCTTAAGTCAAAGACATTGCCGTAGTTATTATTCAGTTAACACATGTACGTCTACCGTACTATATATATATTGTAAAATATCATGCTTTAGAAAGAATCACATACCTTCTCAGCGAAAACCACCTGCCAAGTTGAATATGTCGCGCGCAGAGAGTCAGCCTATAATAGTCACAGACATCTATCAAAGACTACTTTGAAGGTCATTCTAAACAGAGGGTTCACAATTCTACGGAAAGTCGGGCAGCACTTCCCTACCCGGTGAGCTATATAAGTCTACTGTGAAAGCGATCTATATAAGCATAGTTCAATTATTCTTCTTTTAAACCGCCTACTTTGTGATAGCAATTCAATTACCCTGCAATATTCTTCTAAGTATTTATACTTATTCTTATACTACTACGATGAAGTATTCTCTAATTCAAAAGAGGGTTAGGATTAGTTACCTCGGTAAGCCCAATAATATCCTAGATAAAGTCGCTGAGCACGGTTTTGCTCCTACGTTGTATGGTTCACGGAAACATTAGAAGTTCTTCCCAACTTCTACTAAGTACTAAGGGAGGTGGGCTAGGGTATTTTGGGCATGATAAAAAGACATGAAGGCAA
This sequence comes from Przewalskia tangutica, assembly GCA_029844215.1. NCBI lineage: Eukaryota > Viridiplantae > Streptophyta > Magnoliopsida > Solanales > Solanaceae > Przewalskia > Przewalskia tangutica. The sequence continues at coordinate 78,636,456 of CM056727.1, forward strand.
CTTTTCTACCAAGGGAGGGGGGGTAGGTTTGGCTAGGCTAGGGGGGGGCCTCGGCCAAACTACTTAGGCTAGAGGGGGTATTCGGCGAGGGCCTTCGAGGAGGGGAGGTGTTTGGACGAAAAGGCTACAAAGGGAGAGGAGAGGATTTTCAAGACTTGGAAAGATTTGTGGATGAAGAACTCTTCATCTTAAGGGGGGTATTTATAGGTCAAGAAGTGGCCAACCAATGGCCAAGATTAAGACAAGTGCAAGGCAAGTGTAGGGTGAAGATTTACTCCACAAATATCCTACCAACTCCTTGACTTGCACAAGGCACAAAAACGTGCTAAGCTTCTCCAATTCGTCGATGGGCGATTGAAGTCCACCAATTGGAGGTGCCAAGTGTCGCCTCCGTTGGTCCAAAATGTTTCGTCTCTCGGAAAAATCCGCAAAAATTAGAAATGGCATAGCCGGAATTTACCCTACGAAAGCTGTGGAAACGTTTCGTCGGAAAACGATTCTTTTAGTGAGTTGTGCACAAATAAAAAAACGTCCAAGGCTTATCTTTAAGGCTAGACTTTTATCGTATTCCCACGTACATACTGCGAAATACGGTATAACATTCTCCCCTTAGAAACATTCGTCGAATGTTCCTTCCCAAGACGATTAACGATAAGATTCTTCATAACTTAAGCGATTTGCAAATGCCACACGGCCACAGAACAACACTTAGGCGAAACGATAACGAAAATTTACAAGTAGGAAAGTGAATTACACGGAGGTGTGGGAATAGGTGAGATACTTCTGCCTCATGTCCTCGCCGGCTTCCCACGTCATCTCCTCCCGAGCTCGTTCGCGCAAGACTTTGTGGAAGCCACGTCCTTGGTCCGCAGACGCCTAACTCGACGATCGACTATCGCTATGGGAATCTCCTCATACGATAACCTCGGTCACTGGACATCGTCAATCGGGTGTACCACTAGATGGATCCGATACATCTCCTCAAAGATAGATACGTGAAAAACCGGATGCCTTGCCTCAGATCGGACGGCAGATCCAACTCATAGGCAACCTTGCCTACCTGCGGACAATCTGAAGCGACCTAATGTACCTTGGTGAGTTTCCCTTCTTCGAATCTCATCACACCCTTCATGGGTGACACTTTAGGAAAACCCAATCATGAACCTCGAACTCAAGATCGCGACGATGATCTGCGTCGACTTGCCGACTCGAGTGTAAATAGCGCTCTCGGATAAGCTTCACTTATCCATCGCTGCTTGCGCAAATCTGGTCCCACTAGCTGCACTCGCCCACATCGAACCAACCTATAGGCGATCTGCACTTCATCCCATACAAGGCCTCATAAGACGCCATGCCGAATCTGGAGTGGTAGCTATTATTGTACGCGAACTCAACTAGAGGCAAATGATCCTCCAGTACCCACTGGTCGATAACACGGGCTCGCAGATATCCTCGAGTGCGGATAGTGCGCTCGGCCTTTCCGTCTGCATGCGTGGATGGAATGCGACTCGAGCTCACTGCGTCCCTAAACCTCTGGAAAGACTTCCGAAGTTAGCGTGGCGGGCTCCTGCATGCGATATGATCGAAATAGGGACTCCATGCGATCGACAATCTCTCGGATGTAAAGTCCGGCATAATCCTCGGTAGAAAAAGTCGCCTGACGGGAAGAAAGTGGGCTGATTTCGTCGACTGTCGACGATAACCCATATAGAATCATGTCTCCTCCGAGTGCGAGGTAATCTGTGATGAAGTCCATGTTGATCACCTCCCACTTCCGTCGGGATCTCTATCGCTGCAACAAACCACGGGCCTGCGGTGCTCTACCTTCACTGCCGACAACATGGGCACCGAGCTACGAACTCGCAACGTCCTCTTCAAGCCATCCCACCAATACACGATCTAAGGTCGTGGTACATCTTGGTCGACCCGGATGGATAGAGTAACGCTTGTATGTGTGCTTCCCAGAACTCTGCGAAGTCACGAAACATCCGGAACACACAATCGCCCTCAAACCTTAGCACCCCATGGTGCTACCTCAAAAGGACCGCGCCTCACGAAGAGTCGTATCACGATATCGAATCAAAGTGGATCCTCGAATTGCCTCTTCACCTCGCCGACGATGGAAGACTCGGCAACCTCGCGAACTCTAACCCCATCGCTATCGTAATCAATCAAGCGGACACCAGGCTCGCTAGCGATGCAAATCACGAACCATGTCCTCCTCTCTAGTTGCACATCGATAGGCTCCCATCGACCTACGACTAAGAGCATACGCACAACATTGGCCTTGGGTGGTACAGGATATCAACATCGTAATCCTTAAGCAACTCTAACCACCGTCTGCCGTAAGTTCACTCCTCTGGTGAAGATATCTGGAGGCTCTTGTGGTGCGTATAAATATCCACGTGAACCATACAAATAGTGCCTCGGATCTTGGCGTGAATCACACCTTGACTCGAATCATGGGTGGGGTAGTTCCTTCGTGTTTCTTCATGTCGGGATACATATGCTATAACCTGCCATGCCGCATCAACACACATCCCAACCCGATGCCCGCGATCACAATACACGACATAACCATCCGGACCTGCGGAAGAGTAAGAACGAGCGATCGTCGGTCTCTCTTTCAAAGAATCGAAACCCCGCTCCAAGCATCGCCCATCCCGCGAAACTTGGCTGCGCCACGAGTCGGCCTAGTCAATGGTGCGAAGATAAAGCAAACTTCTCCACGAACCGCCGATAATATCCTGCAAGGCCCGTAAGCTGCGAACCTCAGCCGGAGTAGAGTCTAGGCCAAGTCTGGCTTCGATCATGGCCGTATCCACTCGAATGCCATCGTCGGCCAATATGCCCAAGAAACGCCGAAGTCAACAAAACTCACATTTGGAAAACTTGGCGTAATCGCTGGTCTGAGAAGCTGTCGGCCGGTCGCCGAAGTGCTCGCGTGCTCTGCTCTGGCGAGAATAAACCAAGATATCATCAATGAACACTATCACAAGCGTGTCCAAAATGGTTTGAACACTCGGTTCATCAAATCCATGAATCTCGCGGAGCATTGGTCAACCCAAAGACATGACCACGAACTCATAATGCCGTCACGGGTCGGAATGCGATCTAGGGACATCCACCTCTCGACTCGCACTGATGATAGCCCGATCGCAGATCAATCTTGGAGAAACATCTCGCACTCGCAACCGGGTCGAACAAATCATCAATCACGGAAGGGTATTCATTCATAATGGTCACCTGTTGCTGCACTGTAATCAACACACATGCGCAACGCCCGTCCTTCTTCTTCACGAACAATCTGGCGCTCCCGGGGAGAAACACTAGGCACGATGAAGCCGCTTCTCCGGAAATCCTAAGTTGATCCTTCACTCTCTCAACTCGGCGGTGTCATTCGTATGGAGGAATGGAAATAGCCGAGTGTCCGCAATATGTCAATACAAAACTCAATCTCCTCTCGGGAGGATACGAGGTCGTGCTGAAACACGCCGGGAACTCTCGACCAATCGGCGCACGAAAATCTGCGCTGCGGCCTCGATATCAAACACCCGACGAGATGGTAGATATACCCTTCGCACCATCTTCCTAGCCTTGGTAGGAAATAAACCTACCGCCGGCGTCTGGTGCTCCCTCCCACTCAACAACGGCTCCTCGAAACTGGAACCGCATTACTCTCTCTGCGGTCTACATTGGCATAGCAAGAAGCTAGCCAATCCATCCCCATGATCACGTCGAAGTCAATCATCTCCAACTCTATCAAGTCGGCTAGGTCGGCGACGTAAATGGTCACAGGACAAGCTCTATATACCCGCCGAGCTACCACCGAATCACCATTGGCGTAGCTACCTCGAAAGGGTCTATGGACTCGTGCTCTATCCCTATCCTACTAGCAACAAGGGAGATATATAGGGCGAGTAGAACCGGATCTATCAAAGCATACACATCAAACCCAGAACCGATAAGGTACATGGCGACATCGGTGAGGCCTCCGATCTGTCGGTGGACAAAGCATAAATGCGGTTCGAGGACCGCTAGGCTGGGACCCGCGCCACGACCTCTGCGCGGCTTTCTGGTCCGTGAGTACCTTGCCCTCGAGGCGATGGTAATCGGGGATGAAGAAGACCGTGAAAGAACTGTGGTGACCACTACCATCGCCGCTGCTCTTGGTGGACAGTTCCTCGCATAGTGACCTTGCTGGCCTGGCGAAACAAACTCCGTAGCACCACAACTCCGAAGTGGGATCTACGCTCGGCCACTGAGGGTGGTCCGTCGGCCAGAACCTCTGCTGCTCTGGATGTTCAAGTCTCAGGGCCACAGTGCGCTCGAATATCTCGGGCCTTTGAGGATGGTGCGGAGTGCTCTGGTGGTGTGGTGCAAATCTAGGCTGCTGAGGCCGCCCACGATAGCCACTAAAAGACCTGCCAGTCTGGTCTTCTGCTGCTGCTGTCGGCCGGCGGTCTCTACGCTCCTCACATCCGAGAGCATGAGCCTGCATGCGGGTAATGTCCATACCCGGCTGAAGAGAAACACCCGCACACGACTCGGCCATATAGTCATCTAGCCCGGTGACGTAGCGGTGCACCTATCCTCCATAATCGCTACTAACGCCGGGACATATCGAGCCAATGAATCAAACTCGACATTGTACTCCACGGCGGTCGTCCCTGCCTCGAAGTAAAAATCTATCGGCCGCGCCCTCCTCATCCGTGGAGGCAAGAAGTGAGTGAGAAAGCCTCGAGAACTCATCCCAGTAGCTAGGGGCGTGCTCTCCCGGGATAACTCGTGAATCAAACCAATCATTGCGGTATCACGCGGCCGATGCGAAAGGTCACGGACTCTCTCTCGAGGCCTTGATCACCCGCGTGATCCTCAGTGGTGACGGATGAACTCCTGCGGATCATCCTCGGCCTCGACCAGTAAAACTCTGGCGGGCTACAACTCAAGAAATCTCGTAGCCTCAAACTATTCGCCTCGGGTGCACCAGTGCGGCCGTATTGAGCTGGGCCAGGCTGCCGCATCCGGCCTATCCTCGTGTCGGCCTGACTCTAGCCAATAGTTGGGCCATCTCCTTGTACCCTAACTCCTCCACTTTGGTGTGGGACGGAGGTGTGGAGTACTGTGGTCTCTTTGGTGAGTCATAGAACTCGCCGTCTGCGGTATAGGCGGGCTCGAGCCCTCGTGACTCTAGGTGTCCCACTAGCGGCTCCTCGGTGCCTTGCGCCATACGGGCGGGGTTGCCTTACGTGGAGGCATAATCATTCTGAGAAAGGAATACGTTAGAGGGTCCAACTTTAACACACTCTAAAGCACGATCTCGAGTAAGAAGAGTGGAAACCAATCCTAAATATCCTATAGCCTCACGATTATTGGTGTGGTGCACAACACACCGATAATCAAGACTTACTAGATCTGATGCGTAGACACTTTCCAGGATTAATCGCTCGGATACCACTTTTGTCACGACCCATTCAGGGCCGTGGATCGTGCTGCAGGGCACCCAGTAGTCATACATCAGAGTAATCAGCGAAATATAAAACAAGACATGAAACAGTTTATAAAATAAGACACAGTTTATGTGAGAAAACATCGCCTTTCGGCATATATATAAAAACATGGTTTTAGCAGTTACATCCGATACTGTACAACATGACTACAAACCTCTAAGGAAATATACAACTATGGCGGGACAGGGCCCATGTACCACGGATACAAAACTATCTACAACGGGGAGATCATACCCAGTAGAGCCTCAGGAAAGATGGAGCTCAGGCACCAACGTAGAGATCCTAAGAATGTGGATCTAGCACTGCTTGCCTAACTGCGGCATGAACGCAGCCCGGCGAGTCGATCTACAGTACTAAGTATATGAAACTGTAAAAATACTTAAATGAAAACATATCATTTTTAAAATCAGTTTTGCAAGTATGTATGAAACAAACAAGGGGACCGCACATAGTGCCACATCATAAACAAGAGCAACAATAGGTAAACTGTAACAGGTCTTTTCTAGGCTGCGAATGATCGAAGCAGGGCCAATTGCCCGTAGTATCACCATGCAAGCCTAATCCTTGACTCGTAGTCCGCATAGGCCACTCACATAGGCCCGCATAGGGTACATAACCCCGCATCGAGGGTAGCTATTCCTCGGCATCGTCCTGGACTCGTAGTCCGCATGGCCACATAGACCGCATGAGGTATAACCCCGCATCACTAACCTGGAACTCCCGTAGCTCCGCATAGGTCCCTTGGACCCGCATGAGGTATTCTCGAATCATGGTCCTGCATCGCTCGAGTCTACCCCGCATCGGAGGCGACAACCCCGGTAATATGTCAAGAGGTGAGTGATAGTACACTAACATAACAGCTTATCTTTAAACAACATAAGCACAACAAGAATACTCTCTTATACAAACGTTACAAGACACTAACACACATAGCATCATATCATGTCTACTTATCAAACCATCTTATTATTCTTTTCACAATTCATATAAAGTCCATTATAAACACATAGGCAAACTGTTTCTTTTATCATTCTTAAGTGGTTATACTTAACTTCCCATAAAGCTAGTATAACTCTTAAGCTTTTGTTTTAAAAACCAATTAGTTCTCTTCTGTTAAAAATGATTCAGTATTCTTTTGAAATGCTTTCAGTTCTTTATTATTCAGGCTTAAGCCGTGAGGCATTCAGTAAGTATTATCGAGCTTAAGCGTAGTAAGGCATTCGTAATTATTATTCGAGCTTAAGTCAAAGACATTGCGTAGTTATTATTCATTAACACGTATGCGTCTACCGTACTATATATATATTGTAAAATATCATGCTTTAGGAAGAATCACATACCTTCTCGTGAAAACCACCGCCAAGTTGAATATGTCGCGCGCAGAGAGTCAGCCTATAATAGTCACAGACATCTATCAAAGACTACTCTGAAGGTCATTCTAAACAGAGGGTTCACAATTCTACGGAAAGTCGGGCAGCACTTCCCTACCCGGTGAGCTATATAAGTCTACTGTGAAAACAGTCCTATATAAGCATAGTTCAATTATTCTTCTTTTAAACCGCCTACTCGTGATAACAGTTCAATTCTCTGCAATATTCTTCTAAGTATTTATACTTATTCTTATACTACTACAAGAAGTATTCTCTAATTCAAAAGAGGTTAGGATTAGTTACCTCGGTAAGCTGATAATATCCTAGATAAAGTCGCGCTGAGCAAGGTTTTGCTCTAAGTTGTATGCTCGAGAAACCTTAGAAGTTCTTCTTCACACTAAGTACTAAGGGATTTGGGCTAGGGTATTTTGGGCATTATAACAATACAAGAAGGCAACTTTTCTACCAAGGGGGGGGTAGGTTTTGGCTAGGCTAGGGGGGGGCCTCGGCCAAACTACTTAGGCTAGAGGGGTATTCGGCGAGGGCCTTCATGAGGAGGAGGTGTTTGGACGAAAAGGCTACAAAGGGAGAGGAGAGGATTTTCAAGACTTGGAAAGATTTGTGGATGAAGAACTCTTCATCTTAAGGGGGGTATTTATAGGTCAGAAGTGGCCAACCAATGGCCAAGATTAAGACAAGTGCAAGGCAAGTGTAGGGTGAAGATTTACTCCACAAATATCCTACCAACTCCTCGACTTGTGCACAAGGCACAAAAACGTGCTAAGCTTCTCCAATTCGTCCAATGGACGATTCAAGTCCACCAATTGGAGGGTGCCAAGTGTCGCCCTCCCGTTGGTCCAAAATGTTTCGTCTCTCGGAAAAATCCGCAAAAATTAGAAATGGCATAGCCGGAATTTACCCTACGAAAGCTGTGGAAACGTTTCGTCGGAAAACGATTCTTTTAGTGAGTTGTGCACAAATAAAAAAACGTCCAAGGCTTATCTTTAAGGCTAGACTTTTGTACGTATTCCCTTACGTACATACTCTGGAAATACGGGGTATAACATGATTAATGTCATTACTTCTTTCCTTTATCGACGCTGCATTGGCTTGTTCGATCCTTATTCCCATTTCCGAAATTTGTAACGTTATTCTTTTTAAAAACCAAGTATTCATTTCTCACGAATTAGGTTTTTATACTTTTCAACACCATTTAGGTCAATTACAAGTCACGTCTCTTATCTTTTGAAATCAACAAACCATTCTTTTAGCTACATAAAGTGGTTATAACAAACTTCCCATAAAGCCGTTATAACACTTTATGTTTTAACCCAACCAATTACCGCTATGAACATTTATGAGACCAATAGGGCTCATTCTTTAACCACCGAGTACCCGTTACTAACGGATAAGACTTTACTACTATTTCCACACAATGAAGCCCTTAACACTTCATATCAAGTCAAGACACAAAAGGGAAATCAAATTCCTTTAACACACATGCGTCTACCGCACTATATATTTTACAAATAGTCATGCTGAAGAGGATAGGAAGAATCACATACCTCGCGACGATTGTCGACAATAAGCAAAATGCTCCACCGTATTATCGCCCCTAAGTAGAATATGCTACCGTAGTACTTCAATCCTATAAGGGTCATAAAACGTCTATCAAACTCTAGCTTCGAACGTAGAACAACTAAGTGCAAGGTCCCTAAATCCTACAACAATTTGGACGACACTTCCTTTGTTTCTACTAACTTGCCACCTTTGCTAAGGTCGAATTCAATAACCCAACGCCCCACAATAAACCAACCTTAAACCCCTTTCAAATCTTTCCAATCCAAGTTCTTAGGTCCAACATGATATCTAGCCCTAGACATCTTCAACAATTATAATCTCCCTTTACAACATGCGACGTCCCAATTAGAAATCCAATTGAAGTTACAATCTTAAGGCTAACATGCCCATTTCAGTTTTTAACAAGACAACAAGATCCAAATCTATACAATATAAAACAGCCTCAGGCTCAACTCTATACTACTACAATATAACAGCCTTAGGCTCAACTCTAAACTACTAAAATAAAATGACCTCAGGCTCACATCTATACTACTAAAATAAAAGCGACCTTAGGCTCATAACCAAGAGAAAGGGAAACTTTTACCTTAAGGAATAGCCCACAAAGCCCCTTTTTCTTCCACCTCTTCCGTCAAAAATCGCCCACCAGTTACCCACAAGTTTACCCACACTTTTTCTTCTTTCCGCTCCAACAATCTCATAAAAGCTAGGTTTTCTTCCAAACACTAGAGAGAAGGGAGAGGGTTTTCCATGGAAGGGTTTTGAAATGAAATGGCCAAGTCTTCCAAGACTTGGCCCTAAAATAGGCCCTAATATGGTCAAAAAGGATGGGAGGGACACTTGTCACCCTCCCATAGGTTTTTTTACAAAATATCTCCTGATTTCAGCCTTTTATCGCGAAAAATCCCGCCTTCCGAGAAAATGTTCCAGCATTCCGGCGCGACCACTGCATTCGTGCGCCAGCGCACACCTGAGCAAAGCTGCTGCTGCTGCGCGCAAACTTGAAACTTCCATAACTTTTGACTCCGATGTCCTATCGACGAATGGTTTGTTGCGTTGGGATCTAGATTTAACGAACTATATATTAGGCTTTTAAACACCTCGAAACTCTTAACAACTGGGGTACAACACTCCAAGGTAAACTCAAAATCCGTCCAACACATGTTTGTCAACTTATCTATCGACTCTCAAAACTTATCTTCCTTGGTATGTTCTTATCTTAACTCCTTGAATTTACGGGGTGTAACAACTATTTCACCCGCATAAGCCCTTTCGGACTCGCATGAGGTATTCCTCGCATCGTGGGTAGCAAATCCACGGAATATGCAAATGCTACAAACCCGGGGAATGACCCCGTAAAGAATAATATACCACTAGCACAAATCCGGCTATCATACATAACATAAGCACTACCGGCTTATCATACAATATATAAGCAAGTTAAGAAATCCCCTAACTTCTTATTATTCTTGTTTATATACACTCTCATTTTAGTTTACTTAAGGCACTAACATGTCTTTTATGAAAATTCGGGAATTTAACCCAAAGTACTACGTACTTCTACTCTTTAAAACAAATGACTCTTTTTAGTAGAAAACCTCCAAGATACTATTAACCATAGTATCAAGTCAAAATTACATTTCAAGGCAAGTCACAATACCTTTAGAAATAAAGTTAGGTTTCTAAATCAAGTGACTCCTTTTCTTATAAAACCTTAGGCAATCGATGCCTTAAAATCAAATTGACTTTCATTAAATCAAGCCATTTATCTGTCCATAAAGCCAATATAACCAACTCCCCATAAAGTCGTTATATTCACTTTATACCTTAGTTAAGTACAATTTCCTATCCAAGGGACTTATACGTTTAAAACGAAACAAGTATCACATACTTTAAAACTCTTCAAGTCCCTTAACTTTAATAAAACTTAAGACATCCTTAATAATTTCAAAGAAGTGAGTTAATCTCCTAACTCACCCGACTTGGCCATTCATAAAACTAGTAAAGGATATCAAGATCTTGTACGTCTACCGTACTATATACGTGCAACTAGTCATGCTCAAAGGATAGGAAAAGTTCTACATACCTCGCCGGGTCAAACCACTTGCCAAGTACAAAGTCCCGCCCGTAGTATGTCAACCTATAATATTCACAATACGTCTATTAAAGCCTTACTTCAAACGTAGAACATTATAAGTGTAAAGTCTCTAAATTCTACGGAAAATCGGACAGCACCTCCTTTGTTTCTACTTACTTTGCCACCTTTTTCAAGGCCGAATACAATAACCAAACACGCCACATTTAAGGCCCAATCAATGCAATCAACAATAGGGGATTACACGCCTACTAGACGTGTAAAATTCCGCCCCACTAACGATATCAAATTAATACAACTTACTAGGCCAATTCGGCTAACTTGAAGTATTACAACATCAATTCTTATCCAATTCCATTTCAATCCAAGTTATTAGCCTAACATGATATCAAGTCGCAAATGATTATAACTACTATAATCTCCAAGTAATTAACATGCGACGATTCTAATAAACGACCAATTTGTAATCCAACTTCACATGGCTTACATTACATTTCGGATTTTTAGGGCTACAAGCAATCCATAATACTTATAAACTTCAACACATACACTTCATGCTAGCAACATGTAAAGCTAACAACAATATAAATAATCTTGTAACACTTTCAAGGGACAAAATTATACCTTAACGAATCTTAATCCAACTCCAAATCCGAAGTCGCTCCTTAGAAACTTAGAGCCTCTTCAAGACGCTTCATTCCGCTACTTGAGACCCTTAGAACAACACCAACAAAGTTCCTTCAACCTCCAAACAAAACCTAGAAAGACAACTAGGTTTTCGCTTTGCGACTAACCCGAAAACTATCTTTTTCCGAGATTTTTCTATTGAGGTATGCTTACAATACACTCAAGAACCTTGGTTTAAAGTGGGGAGCTTAATGAACAAGAAACAAATTTTTTTCTTTTTCTAGAGAGTGAACCCGAGAGCTAGTTGCTCTTGTTCTTCAAATTTTTGTGAAATTTTGGCTAAGTGTTAAGCATGTCTTGCACTACTAGTATTATATAGTGTATTGGAGGGTCAAGATATAAACAAATGGGTGGTTTGGATGAGGTCTTAACAAATATCAAGACTATTGTGGGTCCTTTGACTTAGTCAAGAAACTCAAGCTACTACTTGCAAGACTTAGTCATCCAAGACTATGGTCAATGACCATTTTGGCCATGCCTATTTCGACCAAGGCAACCATAAGGGGGGGTGACACATGTCGCCCTCCCATTCGTCACAATAGTACGTTTTCCGACAATTTCATAATTCTGATAAATTTTTACAAGTCTCAAATCTTAACACTTGTGAGTTCTTACGTACGTTCTTAAAACATGTCCTGTAAATACAGGGTGTAACATTCTTCCCCCCTTATAAAACATTCGTCCCCGAATGTTCTTTCGGAGTCAAACTTATAATTAGCGACATAGTTTCCTCTCACAACCCCGACATACCAAAAATGCCACACATGGCCACATAATAGCATTTAAGCAAAAGAAATACTTCAATTTAAAACTTGACAAGTAAGGGAAGATGAATTACCTGAAGGTATAGGAAATAAGTGAGGATACTTCCTTAACATGTCCTCCTCCGCTTCCCAAGTCATCTCCTCCCGGTTCTCATTCCTCCACAGAACTTTGACGGAAGCTACATCCTTGGTCGCGATCGCGACTGGCGATCGAGTATCGCTATGGGACTCTCCTCATACGATAACCCTTCTGTCACCTGGACCTCACTAGTAGGTAAAACTCTCGCTGGATCTCTGATACACTTCCGCAACATAGAAACATGGAAGACCGGATGTACCGCCTCTAACTCTGATGGCAGATCCAACTCATAGGCAACCTTGCCTACTCTACGGACGATCTGGTAGGGCCCAATGTACCTTGGGCTGAGTTTCCCCTTCTTACCGAATCTCATCACACCCTTTATGGGTGACACCTTTAATAAGACCCAATCGTCTACCTAAAACTCCAAATGACGACGCCGATTATCCACATATGACTTCTGCCGACTCTGAGCTGCTAACAGTCTCTCCTGGATAAGCTTCACCTTATCCACAGCCTGCTGAACCAAATCTGGGCCAACTAACTGCACCTCGCCCACGTCGAACCAACCAATCGGCGATCTACATTTCCGTCCATATAAAGCCTCGTATGGCGTCATCTGTATACTGGAATGGTAGCTGTTGTTATAAGCAAACTCCACAAGAGGCAAATGATCCTCCCAGCTACCCCTGAAATCAATCACGCAGGCTCGCAGCATATCCTCAAGTGTCTGGATAGTACGCTCTGCCTGCCCGTCAGTCTGAGGATGAAATGTTGTACTGAGACTCACCTGTGTCCCTAAAACCTTCTGGAAAGACCTCCAGAAGTTAGCCGTAAACTGGGCTCTCCTATCGGATATAATCGACACCGGGACACCGTGTAGCCTCACAATCTCTCTGATGTACAATCTGGCATAGTCCTCGGTAGCGTCGTCATTGGAAGGAAATGGGCTGATTTCGTCAGCCTGTCAATAATAACCCAAATGGAGTCGTACTTCCTCTGAGTACGAGGTAACCCTGTAACAAAGTCCATGTTGATCACCTCCCACTTCCAAGTCGGAATCTCAATAGCCTGCAATAATCCACTGGGCCTCTGGTGCTCGACCTTGACCTGCTGGCAATTAGGACACTGTGCAACAAAACCTGCCACGTCCCTCTTCAGGCCATCCCACCAATACAAACATCTGAGGTCATGGTACATCTTGGTCGACCCCGGATGAATAGAATAACGAGCACTGTGTGCCTCCCCCAGAATCTGCTGACGAAGTCCTGACACATCGGGAACACACAACCGGCCCTCAAATCTCAGCACCCCATCAGGCGCTACCTCGAATAGACTCTTCTCCTCCCGAAGAGCTGCATCTCGATACCATACCAACACTGGGTCCTCAAACTGTCGCCTCTTCACCTCATCAACGATGGAAGACTCGGCAACCTCACGAACCCGTACTCCGCTATCATCGGTATCGATCAATCGAACCCCAAGGCTCGCTAACTGGTGGATCTGACGGACCATGTCCTGTCTCTCTGGCTGTACCTCTGACAGGCTCCCCATCGATCTACGACTCAAGGCATCAGCAACTACGTTGGCCTTCCCCGGATGGTATAGAATATCAACATCATAATCTTTCAGCAACTCTAACCACCGTCTCTGTCGCAAGTTCAGCTGCCTACGCTGAAGATATCTGAGGCTCTTGTGGTGCGTATAAATATCCACATGAACCGCACAAATAATGTCTCCAAATCTTCAAGGCATGAATAAGCGCGCCAACTCTAAGTCATGGGTAGGGTAATTCCTCTCATGCTTCCGAATCGCGGAAGCATAGGCTATAACTGCCGTCTTTGCATCAAAACACACCTAGCCGATACGAGGCATCACAATAGATCACGTGCCGTCTAACCCGCCGGGAAGAGTAAGGCGGGTGTAGTCAACCTTTCCTTCAAAGAATGGAAACCCTTCTCAAGCCTCGTCGGCGGAACTTGGCCGCCACGAGTCGGCCCTAGTCAGCGGTCTGAAATCGAAGCAAGCGCTCACAACCTACGATAATACCATGCGGTCCTAAGAAAGCTGCGCACTTCGGTCGGAGTAGTAGGTCTCGGCAAGACTGATCGCCTCAATATTTGCGTATCCACCGAACACCATCAGCCCGATAATATGCCCGGGAATGCCATCGAGGCCACCAAAACTCACTTGGAGAACTTGGCGAATAGCTGCGGCTCGGAGGACCCAATCACCGTCGCCAGTGATCTGCGTGCTCTGCTCTATCCGCGAATAAACGGGATGTCATAAATGAATACTATCACAAATGTATCCAAAATGGCTTGAACACGGTTCATCAAATCCATAAATACCACTGGGCGTTGGTCAAACCGAAAGACATAACCACGAACTCATAGTGCCCATACCGGGTCTGAATGCGATCTTTGGGATATCGCCTCTCGAACTCGAACGATGATTACTGCACGCAGTCTATCTTTGAGAAACACCTCGCACTCGCAAATCGGTCAAACAAATCATCAATCACGGGAGGGTACCTATTCTTGATGGTTACCTTATTCACTGTAATCAACACATACGCAAGGCGTGCCCCATCATTCTTCTTCACAAACAACAGGTGCTCCCGGGGAGATACACTAGGCACGATAAAGCCTTTCTCCAAATCTTTGGTGGTCCTTCACTCCTCAACTCGGCAGTGCCATCACGTATGGCGGAATGGAAATAGGTCAGTGTCGCAACGTGTCAATACAAAACTCAATCTCCTCTCGGGAGGATACGGAAGATCGTGCGGGAACACATCCGAAACTCCCTAACCAGTATCGATCAAGAAGCGCACCTCGGCCTGCGTATCAAATACGAACCATATGATAGATGTACCGCTGCGCATCTTCCTAGCCTTGAGGTAAGAAATAAACCTACCACGCCGGCGTATTGTGTTGCCCTTCCACTCGATAAGCGGCTCGCCAATGGCGGAACGAACCAACTGTCCCTACGATCAACGTTGGCATAACAAGAAGCCAACGGTCCATACCCATAATGACATCAAAATCTGTCATCTCCACTCTATCAAGTCCGCAAGTGCGATGATCGTAATATATCTGGACAACCTCTGTACACCGCTCGCCTAACACCGATCTCCCATTGGCGTAGCCACCTCAAAAGGCTCTATCGACTCCGGCTCTATCCCGATTCTACCCGATAAGAGGGGACACATAGGACAAGGTAGAACCTGGATCTATCAAAGCATAAACGCTACAAAGATGAAATCAATAATGTACTGTGACGGCGTCGAGAAGACTCACGATCTGGCGGTGGCTAATGAATATATGCGGTTACGAGGACCGCTAGAATCGAACCACCACCACGACCTCTACGCGGCTGCCCGGTCGTGAGTACCCTACCTCGGGCGCGTAACCACGAAGGAGAGGAAGACCCAAAGCGATCACATCGGTGCCTTTGTACCACCCATCGCCTATCGACGGACAATCTCTCTTAAAATGGCCCAGCTGGCCACAAGAGTAACAAGCTCCTGCAGGAACACGACACTCGCCTGGGTGCGATCTACCGCATCGAGCACACCGAGATGTGGGTGGCCTCGATCGGCGACGATCTGCCTCGCAGAAACCCGAAATCTGGAGCCACGACCGCTCCCGAATGACTGGCCGATCGGACCTCCTGCGGAAAACCGTGTGAGCACTCTGTCTTTGGTGGAATGTGGACCAGTCTGCTGCGAGGTGACGCCTCAGCGCCACGAGACCCATCACAGCCTCTTGGTGGCTCGAGTCAATCTGGTCCTCCCTCTCTCTATCCTCTCTCCCGTGCGCATAGGCTGCGTCACGGCAATATCCATACCGGTGAAGAGCCACCCCAAGCATGCACGATAATCATATGACGGTCTAGCCCATCACATAACGATGAACCCTATCCGCCGTATGTCGCCTACAATAGTATGCGCGTATGCGGCCAGAGTCAAACTCAGGCTATACTCGCCATAGTCCTCGTTACGCCTCGAGGTCAAGAATCTATCTACCGGGCTCTCATCTCTGAGGCAAAAGTGATCCATGAAGGCCTCTGTAAACTCCTCCCAAACAGCTGGAAGGGCATCCTCACCTCTCGAAAGCAACCACGACTCAAACCAGTTCAACGCAATATCGCGTAACCGGTAAGAGGCTAGCGTAACAAAATCTGTCTCTGAAGCCCTAAAAACCTGCATGGTGCGTAGGCGCCGAATGAACTCCTGCGGATCCTCCTCCGGACCTCGAACCATAAAACTCGGGTGGATGACAACCCGGAAAATCCCTAATCCAAGCAAATCGGCCTAGGGTGTTGCTGCTCTGTCATCGTGTTGCCGGCTCTTATCTTGGTCAATAACGGATATGCTCCGTAGTCTCTATACTCGGCCGGCTGCGGGCTGGAGGCTCGGTACGGAACCTCTGGAGCTCGCCGCTCTCGGCTCCTCTAATCTGCGCGTGGTGAACTCGCCGACCCGCCTCTTACCTCGGTATAGTGCGTGCTGAGTCCGTGTAACACTCAGTACCGCCAGCGCCTCTGCCGCGCCTTGCCTCTGGGCCTGGTCGCCTTCGTGGAGGCATAAGCGTTTCATAAGAATAGGTCGGAGAGGATTCAACCTAATAAGACGGCTACATTGCACGATCTCGAGAGAGAAGAATGAAACCAATCCTAAATGTCCAGACCTCACGATTATAGATGTGGTGCCTGACACCGATAATCAAGACTCCACTGAACACGGTGCGTAGACACTTTTCGAGGACTAAGCGCTCACGATACCACTTTTGTCACGACCGACCGGGACCACGATGGTGCCCTACGGGCACCGTTTAGTATACATCGAGAATAGCAGCGGAACATACACAACATAAACACGTGTGTAATAACATCACAAAGGCCAAATAAGCAAGGCGCGCTTCCATAATATAAACATACTCAAAAGTACAATTGTACAAATCGGTTCTTACAGACCCACATATGTGAATACAGACCTCTAGGAATAACAACTGTGGCGGGACAGGGCCCCGCCATACCCCTGAATATACATAAATCTACAACATCAGGGAAAGACTGTACCAAAAGAGACAAGCCTCCGGATAAATGGAGCTTCTGACGTCTGATAAGTGATCCTAAGAATGAGGATTCACCACCTGCTTACCCTTTCCTGCGGCATGAACGGCCCCAGAAGAAGTCGGTACCTGATATGTACTAAGTATGTAAAACAGGAAAATACTGTAATTACATCATAAGTCTAAATCAAAGCCGGAGACATGTATGATAATCAAATTACAGTACATTGTGCCTTAATAACAATGAGAGTAAATAGTAGTATTCTAACAATATAAAATAGGAAGCTCACGATCAAAGCAGGACTACCCGCCCGCAGTATCATTTAGCAATCCTACACCTGGGACTATTTCACCCGCATAGGTCGCGTGGACCCGCGTGAGGTATTCCTCGCATGGGACTATTTCACCCGCATAAGCCTTTACGGGCTCGCATGAGGTATTCCTCGCATAGGCTGGACCCGCCCGCATGGGACTATTTCACCCGCATAAGCCCTTTCAGACTCGCATGAGGTATTCCTCGCATCGTGGGTAGCAAATCCACGGAATATGCAAATGCCACAAACCCGAGGAATGACCCCGTAAATAATAATATACCACTAGCACAAATCCGGCTATCATACATAACATAAGCACTACCGGCTTATCATACAATACATAAGCAAGTTAAGAAATCCCCTAACTTCTTATTATTCTTGTTTATATACACTCTCATTTTAGTTTACTTAAGGCACTAACATGTTTTTTTTTAAAAACCGGGAATTTAACCCAAAGTACTACGTACTTCTACTCTTTAAAACAAATTACTCTTTTTAGTAGAAAACCTCCAAGATACTATTAACCATAGTATCAAGTCAAAATTACATTTCAAGGCAAGTCACAATACCTTTAGAAATAAAGTTAGGTTTCTAAATCAAGTGACTCCTTTTCTTATAAAACCTTAGGCAATCGATGCCTTAAAATCAAATTGCCTTTCATTAAATCAAGCCATTTATCTGTCCATAAAGC
Organism: Przewalskia tangutica; assembly: GCA_029844215.1. Lineage (NCBI taxonomy): Eukaryota > Viridiplantae > Streptophyta > Magnoliopsida > Solanales > Solanaceae > Przewalskia > Przewalskia tangutica. The sequence goes on from CM056727.1 coordinate 78,654,622, forward strand.
CAATATAACCAACTCCCCATAAAGTCGTTATATTCACTTTATACCTTAGTTAAGTACAATTTCCTATCCAAGGGACTTATACGTTTAAAACGAAACAAGTATCACATACTTTAAAACTCTTCAAGTCCCTTAACTTTAATAAAACTTAAGACATCCTTAATACTTTCAAAGAAGCGAGTTAATCTCCTAACTCACCCGACTTGGCCATTCATAAAACTAGTAAAGGATATCAAGATCTTGACGTCTCTGGTACTATATACGTGCAACTAGTCATGCTCAAAGGATAGGAAAAGTTCTACATACCTCGCTGGGTCAAACCACTTGCCAAGTACAAAGTCCCGCCCGTAGTATGTCAACCTATAATATTCACAATACGTCTATTAAAGCCTTACTTCAAACGTAGAACATTATAAGTGTAAAGTCTCTAAATTCTACAGAAAATCGGACAGCACCTCCTTTGTTTCTACTTACTTTGCCACCTTTTTCAAGGCCGAATACAATAACCAAACACGCCACATTTAAGGCCCAATCAATGCAATCAACAATAGGGGATTACACGCCTACTAGACGTGTAAAATTCCGCCCCACTAACAATATCAAATTAATACAACTTACTAGGCCAATTCGGCTAACTTGAAGTATTACAACATCAATTCGTATCCAATTCCATTTCAATCCAAGTTATTAGCCTAACATGATATCAAGTCGCAAACGATTATAACTACTATAATCTCCAAGTAATTAACATGCGACGATTCTAATAAACGACCAATTTGTAATCCAACTTCACATGGCTTACATTACATTTCGGATTTTTAGGGCTACAAGCAATCCATAATACTTATAAACTTCAACACATACACTTCATGCTAGCAACATGTAAAGCTAACAACAATATAAATAATCTTGTAACACTTTCAAGGGACAAGATTATACCTTAACGAATCTTAATCCAACTCCAAATCCGAAGTCGCTCCTTAGCAACTTAGAGCCTCTTCAAGACTCTTCAATCCGCTACTTGATACCCTTAGAACAACACCAACAAAGTTCCTTCAAACCTCCAAACAAAACCTAGAAAGACAACTAGGTTTTCGCTTTGCGACTAACCCGAAAACTATCTTTTTCCGAGATTTTTCTATTGAGGTATGCTTACAATACACTCAAGAACCTTGGTTTAAAGTGGGGAGCTTAATTAACAAGAAACAATTTTTTTTTTCTTTTTCTAGAGAGTGAACCCGAGAGCTAGTTGCTCTTGTTCTTCAAATTTTTGTGAAATTTTGGCTAAGTGTTAAGCTTGTCTTGCACTACTAGTATTATATAGTGTATTGGAGGGTCAAGATATAAATAAATTGGTGGTTTGGATGAGGTCTTAACAAATATCAAGACTATTGTGGGTCCTTTGACTTAGTCAAGAAACTCAAGCTACTACTTGCAAGACTTAGTCATCCAAGACTATGATCAATGACCATTTTGGCCATGCCTATTTCGACCAAGGCAACCATAAGGGGGGGTGACATGTGTCGCCCTCCCATTCGTCACAATAGTACGTTTTCCGACAATTTCATAATTCCGATAAATTTTTACAAGTCTCAAATCTTAACACTTGTGAGTTCTTACGTACGTTCTTAAAATATGTCCTGTAAATACGGGGTGTAACAGTAGTCAACCTTTCGCCCAAGAATGGAAACCCTTCGCCAAACCTCTTTCCATGGAACTTGGCGCCACGAGTCGGCTAGTCAATGGTGCGTCGAAGCAAAGCGCTCACAAACCTCGATAATAACGCCGACTTCTAAGAAAGCTGCGCGCCGGTCGGAGTAGTAGGTCTCGGCCAAGACTTACTGCCTCAATCTTTGTCGTATCCACCTGAACACCATCAGCCCCAATAATGTGCCCCAGGAATGCCACTGAAGCCAACCAAAACTCACACTTGAAGAACTTGGCGAATAACTGCCGGCTCCGGAGGACCCCAAGTACCGTCCTCAAGTGATCTGCATGCTCCTGCTCTGTCCGCGAATAAACCAAGATGTTATCAATGAATACTATCACAAATGTATCCAAGAATGGCTTGAACACCCGGTTCATCAAATCCATAAATAACGCTGGAGCGTTGGTCAAACCGAAAGACATAACCCTGAACTCATAGTGCCCATACCGAGTCCTGAATGCAGTCTTTGGGATATCTGCCTCTCGAACTCGTACCTGATGATAACCAGACCGCAGGTCTATCTTGAAGAAATACCTCGCACCCTGCAACTGGTCAAATAAATCATCAATCCTGGGGAGGGGGTACCTATTCTTGATGGTTACCTTATTTAGTTGTGTCACGACCCGAACCCGAGCCCGTGACTGGTGCCTTACCCCAGGCACCCTAGTGATACAACATCAGAGAAAAACCAGCGGAACTAAAACTTAAACATATGATTAGACATGGATCAAGATAAAAGAAAATAGGCCAACCAAAACGGTTGCCTTTCATCATATACATATATAGACATTTGAGCGATTCTGATCCTTACAACCCGCCCTTGTAGCGGTCTCTGGACCTCTAAGATTTTTACAATAACTATGACGGACGGGGCCGCCATACCACGAATGTACAAGAACCTACAGACTCGGGTAACATACCAAAGATAAGCCTCGAAGAACGGAGCTTCCCAATCTGCTGAAATGTGATCCTAAAAGCGGGGATCGACGGTAGATGTACCTCTACTGCGGCATGAGCGCCCCGAAGGAGGTCGATCTGACAGTGCAGTATGAAGCGTAAATCACGTAAATGAAATCATAATAGTCTATATAAAGCGGGAGACATGTATGATAATCAAACTACGAGTACACCTGAATAACGATTATATCAAGTCGTGGTCTCGCCTCCAGTCATTACTCAAATATAATTATGGGTCTCACGCCACAACATCAATCATGCGTGGAATACCTTCCGCCATCGTGATCTATGATATGATAACACGAAGTAAACACGAACACCAAGTCCTACCCGATGCCAAAGCCGTACTAACAATACAATACAACCAAACCACGAAGGCGACACGGGGCAATCAAAAGCCGACTACGGATACCAAGGCGGCCACGTAGTGGCCGGGGCAATCGAGGGCTAACTACCGTTACGAGGCCGTATCACGAGACCGTCCACTACTGAGCGGGGCAAGTGCGAGGGCTAACTACAGTACCAAGGCGAATCAGCCACGAGGCGGGGCAAGTCTGGCAAGCCGACCACGGTACCAAGGCGAGCGAAGAAACCTGCGTGGAGAGCTAGTCCATGGAATAACACTATCAGCGAGGCGTGCGGTGGAATTCTCCGTCACCGCGATGCGTCAAGTAAGTTCTCAACAAGTCAACCGCCTCCATCGAGACGCGATAGTATAGAAACACAATTCTTGCACAACAAAGGCTATCACAACAAGCATAGGCAAGTTTCACAACAACAAGCATAGGCAAGTTATACCTGACTCAAGGTACTTTCATTTTATATCAAAGTCGGGTTTTAACCTAAAGTACTACGTCGTTAAATTCCTTTAGAGATCCATTCCTTTTATAAAAGTCACCCGATACCCTTAGTATAAAAATAGAGTGACTTACATCTTTTAAGTAAACCAAAACAACTTCCATACTTTCCTTTTAAAACCAAATTAAGGCAATACCATGCCTTTTTGACAAAACACTTCTCTTTTTAAAGTCAAGTTACCACATTAAAACCAATGATAAAACCCTCTTTTGTTCTCATAAAGTCGTTATAACTAACTTCCCATAAAGCTGTTATAACACTTTATGTTTTAAACCAATTTAAGACAAAACAATGCCTTTCTTTTCCCTAAAGTTCCAGTTTGCCTAATTTCAACTACTTAAGTCTTTTTATTTTAGAAAAGTTTCATAGTTCAATGTCTTAATCTCTTTTAAAACAATTGAGTAACATATGCCATATGTGTGAGCAGTTTTATTCTTGTTTATAACCATCTTATTAAAGCAGCCATGATCTAGAAAATGTAATATCATTTTGTCTCATCTTAGCTTCTATGCAGATGGAGATTTCTACTGGTTTTAATAATACTTCATTAGTCATTACATTTCCCTTTATTAACGCTGCAGTGGTTTGTCGATACTCATTCTGATTTCCGAAATCAGTAAAACATTTCTCCTTTTAAAAACCAAGTACTCATTACTCACGAATGGGGTTTCACGCAAAATTCATATTAATTCATTCAAGTCAAGTCTTTTATCTTTTAAGATCAAGTCTCTTAACTTCTAAAAATCAGTAAACCATTCTCTTTACCACTCTTAAGACGTTATACCTAACCTCCCATAAAGCTAGTATAACTCTTATGTTTTCAAAACCAAGTATTACTCTTCTTTCAAAACGGTTTATTAATCTTTTTGAAATACTTCAAGATTTTTTATTATTCAGGCTTAGGTCAAAAGACATTGCCGTAACACTACATTCAGTTAACACACGTACGTCTACCGTACTATATATATATTCCTTTAAAATATTCCAAGGTTCTTATTATTCAGGCTTAAGTCAAAAGACATTGCCGTACAACTATATTCAGTTAGCATACGTACGTCTACCATACTATATATATATATTATTCAGGCTTAAGTCAAAAGACATTGCCACACGTACGTCTACCGTACTATATATATATTCTTTTAAAATACTTCATGCTCAAGAGTATAGGAAGAATCACATACCTCGCGACGATTATCGACTATAAGCAAAACGCTCCACGGCTATAACCCGGCTAGCCTTGTCCACCTTCCAAGTAGCACATGCTACTCGCAGAACATTCAACCAATAAAGGTTATCGATCTCTTGTAAATCTGATCTATGTAAATCTGATTAATCTTCTACTTTAATATTCTTCTGATGCGATTTCAGTTCAAGTCTTTTCTGTAATATCCTTCTATTACAGTTCAATCTCTTCTATGAATCTTATATTCATTTCTATACAACTACAGTATGTAATTTCCAATTACAATAGAAGGACAGTAGTATTTACCTCGATGAGCCCAAAATTATCCATTTTTAATGTCGCTCCTGAGCAACGTTAAGCTCCTACTCCGTGCGCTCCAACCCGCTCCAAACAACCCTTAGAAGTTCTACGCAACTTCTACTTAACACTTCAACCGACAATGAAGGTTTTCCTTAGGGTTTCGTTTAGTGGCTAAAGGAAGTATAATAGTATTTCCGGGCTCTACTTTGGAAAGTACTACAAGGTATTTGGGCTAAGGTATTTAGGGCATTATAACAATACTTGGAGAGTATTTCTCTACCAAGGAGGGGGGGGTATATTATACGAGAACAACTCAAGGTAGGGGGGGTACCCTCTCGGCCAAGCCCCACTCGAGGAGGAGGCTCTCGGCGAGGGCTCATGAGGGGAGGGGGGGACTTTGGACGAGAACTCTCACTAAGAGGGGAGGGATTTTTGCCTTAGAAATTATCAAGTGAGGATGAAGAAAGTCTTCAACTTAGAGGGGTATTTATAGGTCAAGCAATGGCCAACCAATGGCCAAGATCAAGCCAAGTGCCATGCAAGTGTAGGGCTAGGATTAAGCCAAGTGCACCTTATCCATCTACCACACCAACTTGCACAAAATATCCTACCTAACCCATGCTCCCTTTCGTCCCTTTGCCGCCCCAATTGCTTCCAATGTGAGGGTGACACATGTCACCCTCCCGTTGGTCCAAAATGTTTCGTCTCTTGGAAAAATCCGCAAAAATTAGAAATGACATAGCCGGAATTTTCGCTTCGCAAGTCTTGTAAAACGTTTCGTCGAAAAACGATTCCTTTCGGCACTTGTGCCCAAATTTTCGAACCTTTCCAATCCTTAAGGCTTAAATTTATATACGTACGCCCTCACGTACATACTCTGGAAATACGGGGTATAACATTCTCCCCTCCTTAGAAACATTCGTCCCGAATGTTCCTTCTCAAGACGGATAACGATAAAGTTCCTCTAATCAAGTTGCCAACGCCACACCTGGCCACGAAATAACACACGTTCTCTTCCTTCCTTACTCGTCGTGCCCTTCTCGAACACTTGAACTCTTCTAGTATACGTACCACACTTGATCCATCGGTTCCCAAAACTTTGGAGTCACCACCTCGAACTTGGTCATCTTACTAGCCTCAATCTTCCCAGGCCATTCCGAGCCTTCACGATCCGACACGGTGAACATATCCACGAACTCATCGATGGTCATCTAAACTTGGGCCTAGCACCATCGTGACCCTACCACTGGCGGGACCACCCGAGTGACCCGCTCCGAAGCAGGCGCGGGTTGGCCCGCAACATGGCCCCAACCCGACCCACTTAACGCATCAAGCTCTTGTTTCCCGATCCGGAACAATCTTACCTCTACAGGTCATGAAAGCTACCACTTCCATTTTACACTACCCAAGGAATTTTCCCACAATTACTCCACGTATACTTATACATTCTGACAAAGATCACCATGAAAATCTTGTACTCAAGCGGCCTTACATCTAAGGTCTCAACCGTAATATTCTAAGGTTCATCATTTTCTCACCCCCAGGCTTACCCTTTATCACTAACCAGGTTCTAAATCACATTTTAGCACAAAGCTATCCGAACATAACACTTAACACATTATCATAACATCAATACATACAAGTCTCTAGAGGGTTAAGGATATACCTGAAAATAGGCGGTTCAAAGGACCGCTAAAGCGGGAACTTCCACGCGACCTCTCAGTGGCCTGCCGGTGTATGAACATCCTACCTAGCTATGGAAGGTGAAGAACCCGCAACTGCTCTAGTAGTCTGTGCTATCCTACCAGCGCTACCCCTGGTCGGACAATCTCTCGCCAGATGGCCCTATTGGCCGCAAGAATAACAATCTCCCAAGTCAGTACGACACTCTCCCTTATGAAGTTTTCCCTGGCCACCACAGCGAGACAAGGCGACCTCATCCGGAGAAACTCCTACTCCCGAAAATCTGAAACTTGGGAGCCAGGCACTGCTCTGAATATCGAAGGTCGAAGGTGTGGAGGACCATTACATCTTGGCGGAGTACATAACTAGTCTGCTCGAGGCGGTCTGCCTCGAAAGTCACCAAGGACCTGCTGTTACGGCCTCTTCTGGCGATCTTGGTCATTCGTCGATTTCTCCGCTCCTCACATCCAGTGCATAAGCTGCGTGCGGGCAATGTCCATGCGGTGAAGAGCTACACGAACAACTCTGCTAGGTAATCATCGAGCCTGTAACATATCGGTGCACTCGATCCTCCATACTAGCTACTAACGCGAGGACGTCTGGGCGATGAGTCGAACTCCACATTGTACTCCGAACCGTGCGCGGATTCTGCAACACCAAAAATCGTCGGCCCGAGCCCTCGCTCTGTGCAGGCAAGAAATGTGCAAGAAATTCCTCTGAGAACTCGACCCATATAGGGAAGTGCATTCTCTCCCGGGACAGCTCGCGAATCAAACCCGATCATTGCGGTATCACGCAGCCGATGCGAACCTAGGACCACCGACTCGGTCTCCGATGCCTTGATCACTCTCATGATCCGCTGTAACTGTCGGATGAACTCCTGCGGATCATCCTCAGGCCTCGACCCATAAAACTCTGGCGGGTTACAACTCAGAAAATCCCGTAGCCTCAAACTATCTGATCTAGGGTGAACCACTGGTGCTCTTTGAGGCTAACTGCGTCCGGCTATCCTCAAGTCGGCCACCACTCGCCATTAATCGGGCCAGCTCGCGTAACCCATCTCTTACGCTCCGGTGTGGGATGGAGGCTCAGTCTTGTGGTCTGTAGAGGCGCATTGCTACTCGTAGCTCCTCTGTTGCCTTGCCGCCTTACGGGCGGGTTGCCTTACGGAGGCATAAGCGGGTGGCAAGTGCGTCGGAGGGTCCAACTTATCACACAGCTTTAAGGCACGATCTCAGAATGAGAAGAAGGGAAACCAATCCTAAATGTCCTATAGCCTCCTGATTATAGATGTGGTGCACAACACATCGATAATCAAGACTCTACTAGACACGGTCTGTAGACACTTTCCGAGGACTAACTGCTCTGATACCACTTTTATCACGACCCGAACCCGGACCCGTGACTGGTGCCTTACCCCGGCCACCCTAGTGATACAACATCAGAGAAAAACCAGCGGAACTAAAACTTAAACATATGATTAGACATGGATCAAGATAAAAGAAAATAGGCCAACCAAAACGGTTGCCTTTCATCATATACATATATAGACATTTGAGCGATTCTGATCCTTACAACCCTTGCAGCGATTACTCACGGACCTCTAAGATTTTTACAATAACTATGGCGGACGGGGCCGCCATACCACGAATGTACAGAACCTCTGGACTCGGGGTAACATACCAAAGATAAGCCTCGAAGGAAACGGAGATTCCCAATACGCTGAAATGTGATCCTAAAAGCGGGGATCGGCGGTAGATGTACCTCTACTGCGGCATGAGCGGCCGAAGGAGGTCGATCTGCAGTACCAAGTATGTGAAGCGTAAATCACGTAAATGAAATCATAATAGTCTATATAAAGCGGGAGACATGTATGATAATCAAACTACGATACACACATATAACGATTATATCAAGTCGGTCTCACGCCTCCAGTCATTACTCAAATATAATTATGGGTCTCACGCCCACAACATCAATCATGCGTGGAATACCTTCCTCATCGGCGATCTATGATATGATAACACGAAGTAAACACGAACACCAAGTCCTACGATGCCAAAGCCGTACTAAAAATACAATACAACCAAACCACGAAGGCGACAGGGGCAATCTGGCCGACTACGGATACCAAGGCGGCCACGTAGGCGGGGGCAAGTATGAGGGCTAACTACCGGTACCAAGGCGTATCACGAGACCGTCACTACACTGAGCGGGGCAAGTCGAGGGCTAACTACAGTACCAGGCGAATCAGCCACGAGGCGGGGCAAGTCTGGCCGACCACCGGTACCAAGGCGAACGATAAGAAACCTCATGGAGAGCTAGTCCATGGAATAACACTATCAGCGAGTGTACGGTGGAATTCTCGTCGCTGCCCGGTACGTCCAAGTAAGTTCTCAACAAGTCAACCGGCCCTCCATCGAGAGACGCGGTAGTATAGATACACAATTCTTGCACAACAAAGGCTATCACAACAAGCATAGGCAAGTTTCACAACAACAAGCATAGGCAAGTTATACCTGACTCAAGTACTTTCATTTTATGTCAAAGTCCGGGTTTTAACCCTAAATTACTACGTACGTTAAATTCCTTTTTAGAGATCCATTCCTTTTATAAAAGTCACCCGATACCCTTAGTATAAAAATAGAGTGACTTACATCTTTTTAAGTAAACCAAAACAACTTCCATACTTTCCTTTTTAAAACCAAATTAAGGCAATACCATGCCTTCTTTTTGGACCCAAAACACTTCTCTTTTTAAAGTCAAGTTACCACATTAAAACCAATGATAAAACCCTTCTTTTGTTCTCATAAAGTCGTTATAACTAACTTCCCATAAAGCTGTTATAACACTTTATGTTTTAAACCAATTTAAGACAAAACAATGCCTTTCTTTTCCCTAAAGTTCCAGTTTGCCTAATTTCAACTACTTAAGTCTTTTTATTTTAGAAAAGTTTCATAGTTCAATGTCTTAATCTCTTTTAAAACAATTGAGTAACATATGCCATATGTGTGAACAGTTTTATTCTTGTTTATAACCATCTTATTAAAGCAGCCATGATCTAGAAAATGTAATATCATTTTGTCTCATCTTAGCTTCTATGCAGATGGAGATTTCTACTGGTTTTAATAATACTTCATTAGTCATTACATTTCCCTTTATTAACGCTGCAGTGGTTTGTCGATACTCATTCTGATTTCCGAAATCAGTAAAACATTTCTCCTTTTAAAAACCAAGTACTCATTACTCACGAATGGGGTTTCACGCAAAATTCATATTAATTCATTCAAGTCAAGTCTCTTATCTTTTAAGATCAAGTCTCTTAACTTCTAAAAATCAGTAAACCATTCTTTTTACCACTCTTAAGACGTTATACCTAACCTCCCATAAAGCTAGTATAACTCTTATGTTTTCAAAACCAAGTATTACTCTTCTTTCAAAACGGTTTATTAATCTTTTTGAAATACTTCAAGATTTTTTATTATTCAGGCTTAAGTCAAAAGACATTGCCGTAACACTACATTCGATTAACACGTCGTCTACCGTACTATATATATATTCCTTTAAAATATTCCAAGGTTCTTATTATTGGGCTTAAGTCAAAAGACATTGCCGTACAACTATATTCAGTTAGCATACGTACGTCTACCATACTATATATATATATTATTCAGGCTTAAGTCAAAAGACATTGCCACACGTACGTCTACCGTACTATATATATATTCTTTTAAAATACTTCATGCTCGAAGTATAGGAAGAATCACATACCTCGGGGCGATTATCGACTATAAGCAAAACGCTCCGCGGCTATAACCCGCTAGCCTTGTCCACCTTCCAAGTAGCACATGCTACTCGCGAGAACATTCAACCAATAAAGGTTACGATCTCGTAAATCTGATCTATGTAATCTGATTAATCTTCTACTTTAATATTCTTACGATGCGATTTGGTTCAAGTCTTTTACGTAATATCCTTCTATTACGCTTCTATCTCTTCTATGAATCTTATATTCATTTCTATACAACTCTGATATGTAATTCCCAATTACAATAGAAGGGATAGTATTTACCTCGATGAGCCCAAAATTATCCATTTTTAATGCCGCTCCGAGCAGCGTTAAGCTCCTACTCGTGCGCTCAACCCACTCCAAACAACCCTTAGAAGTTCTACGACTTCTACTTAACACTTCAACCGACAATGAAGGTTTTCCTTAGGGTTTCGTTTAGTGGCTAAAGGAAGTATAATAGTATTTCCGGGCTCTACTTTGGAAAGTACTACAAGGTATTTGGGCTAAGGTATTTAGGGCATTATAACAATACTGAGAGTATTTCTCTACCAAGGAGGGGGGGGTATATTATACGAGAACAACTCAAGGTAGGGGGGGTACCCTCTCGGCCAAGCCCCACTCAAGGGAGGGGGGAGGCTCTCGGCCAAGGGCTCACAAAGGGGAGGGGGGGACTTTGGACGAGAACTCTCACTAAGAGGGGAGGGATTTTTGCCTTAGAAATTATCAAGTGAGGATGAAGAAAGTCTTCAACTTAGAGGGGTATTTATAGGTCAAGCAATGGCCAACCAATGGCCAAGATCAAGCCAAGTGCCATGCAAGTGTAGGGCTAGGATTAAGCCAAGTGCACCTTATCCATCTACCACACCAACTTGCACAAAATATCCTACCTAACCCATGCTCCCTTTCGTCCCTTTGCCGCCCCAATTGCTTCCAATGTGAGGGTGACACATGTCACCCTCCCGTTGGTCCAAAATGTTTCGTCTCTTGGAAAAATCCGCAAAAATTAGAAATGACATAGCCGGAATTTTCCCATGAAGTCTTGTAAAACGTTTCGTCGAAAAACGATTCCTTTCGGCACTTGTGCCCAAATTTTCGAACCTTGCCAATCCTTAAGGCTTAGATTTATATACGTACGCCCTCACGTACATACTCTGGAAATACTGGGTATAACAAGTTGCCTGTAATCAACACACATACGCAACGTCCCATCCTTCTTCTTCACAAACAAAACCGGCGCCCCCCATGGAGAAACACTAGGCCTGATAAATCCTTTTTCCAGCAAATCTTTCAGCTGGTCCTTCAACTCCCTCAACTCAGCAGGTGCCATCCTGTATGGCGGAATGAAAATAGGTCGAGTGTCTAGCAACGTGTCAATACAAAACTCAATCTCCCTCTCAGGAGGGATACCCGGAAGATCGTCTGGGAACACATCTGGAAACTCCTAACCATCGCGATCAAGAAGCGCACCTCGGCCTGCGTATCAAATACGAACGGATGATAGATGTACCGCTACGCACCATCTTCCTAGCCTTGAGGTAAGAAATAAACCTACCCCTCGACGACGCTGTGTTGCCCTTCCACTCGATAACCGGCTCGCCAGGAAACTGGAACCGAACCAACCTGTCTCTACAGTCAACGTTGGCATAACAAGAAGACAACCAGTCCATACCCATAATGACATCAAAATTTGTCATCTCCAACTATATCAAGTCTGCAAAGGTCTGACGACTGTAAATAAACACCGGACAACCTCTATACACCCACTCAGCTAACACCGAATCACCCACTGGCGTAGCTACCTCAAAAGGCTCTATCGACACCGGCTCTATCCCGATTCTACCCGCAATAAGAGGGGACACATAGGACAAGGTAGAACCTGGATCTATCAAAGCATAAACGTCACAACATGAAATCAATAATGTACCTGTGACGACGTCAGGGGAAGCCTCCTGATCCTGGCGGCTGGCTAATGAATATATGCGGTTTTGTGGACCTCTAGAACTGGAACCACCACCACGACCTCTGGCGGCTTGCGTCGTGAGTACCACGCCTCGGGCGCGTAACTACGAAGAAGAAAGACCCGGCAAATGATCACATCGGCTGCCGTACCACCGTACGCCTCTAGACAGACAATCTCTCCTCAAATGGCCCTGCTGGCCACAAGAGTAACAAGCTCCCGGAGCCATGCGGCACTCGCCCTGGTGAGACCTACCGCATCGAGCACACTGAGATATGGGTGGTCTCGATCGGTGACGGTTTCTGCCTCCCTGAAACCCCGAAGTCCTGGAGCCCTGACCTGCTCCTGAATGACCTGGCTGATCAGACCTCCTGCCAGAAAACCGTGAAGGAGCACTCTGTGCTGGCTGGAATGTGGACCTAGTCTGCTGTTGAAATTGTCGCCTCGAAAAGCGCCACGAGACCTGTTATTGCGGCCTCTTGGTGGCTCGAGTCAATCTGGTCCTCCCTCTCTCTATCCTCTATCCCCTGTGCATAGGCCTGCATCCTGGCAATGTCCATACCGGGCTGAAGAACCACTCCCAAGCATGTAGTAATCATATGACGGTCTAGCCCCATCACATAACGATGAACTCGGTCCGCCATGTCAGCTGCAATGGTGTGTGCATGTCTGGCCAAGGATTCAAACTCCAGGTTGTACTCCCTGATAGTCCTCCCATTCTTCCTCTAGGTCAGGAATATATCTACACGGGCTCTCCTCATCTCAGGAGGCAAAAAGTGATCCATGAAGGCCTCTGTGAACTCCTCCCAAACAGCTGGAAGAGCATCCTCACCTCTCGACAGCTCAGCGACTCAAACGGTTCAACGCAATATCGCGTAACGGTGAAGGCTAGCATAATGAACTCTGTCTCCGAAGCCCTAAGAACCTGCATAGTCCTTTGTAGCTGCCGAATGAACTCCTGCGGATCCTCCTCAGACCTCTAACCAGACAACTCGGGCGGATGACAACCCAGAAAATCCGAATCCATGGCCCATCGGCTCAGGGTTAGCTGCACTGCTCATCGTATTTGCCTGCTACTATACTGGTCTATAACCGGATATGCTTCCCGTAGTCTCTATACTCAGCACCTGGCTGCGGAACTGGAGGTTCTAGTACCGGAACCTCTGGAGCTACTGCTGCCCTCGACTCCTCTAATATTGCCGATGTGGCTGAACTCGCCGACCCGCCTACTACCTCAGGCATAGTCTGTGCCTGAATCCGAGTAACCCTCTGAGTACCGCTAGCAGCTCCTGCTGCTGCCTTGCCCTTCTGGGCCCTGATCGCCTTCCGTGGAGGCATAACTGTTTCATAAGAATAGGTCAGAGAGGATTCAACCTAATAAGACATCTCTACTGCACGATCTCAGAGAGAGAAGAATGGAAACCAATCCTAAATGTCCTGCAGCCTCCTGATTATAGATGTGGTGCACAACACACCGATAATCAAGACTCTACTAGACATGGTCTGTAGACACTTTCCGAGGACTAACTGCTCTGATACCACTTTTGTCACGACGACCCGGGCCGCGATCGTGCCCTACAGGCACCCGTTCGGTATACATCGAGAGAATAGCGGCGGAACATACACAACATACAACATGTTTAGACAATAACATCACGGGCTGGCGATGGGACGCCTTCCATAAATTATGCATAGTCAAAGCAAAGCGTACAACATGGTTCTTACATTTGAACCACAACATGTGACTCTGGACCTCTAGGAATAACAAGCGTGGCGGCACGGGGCCCGCCATACCCACGAATGTACATAAATCTACAACATCGGGAAGAAGCGTACCAAAAGACAAGCCTCCGAGAAATGGAGCTTCGACGTCGATAAGTGATCTAGAATGAGGATCCACCACCGCTTACCACTACTGCGGCATGAGCGCGGCCAGAGAAGTCGATTACACAATATTGTTATACCGTATTTCGGAGTATGCGTGGGGCGTACGTAGAAAATTTGAAACTTTTGGTTTGGCTTGGCCGAATTACACTTTGTTCACAACACCCGGTTAGAGTCGTTTTTAGACCAAAAGGTTTCACAGCATTTGTATGGAAAATTCCGGCTATGACAATTCTAATTTTTGCGGATTTTTCCGAGAGGCGAAACATTTTGGACCAACAAGAGGCGACACTTGTCACCTCTCATTGGAACACCTTGGACGGCATTATGGACGATTTGGGCTTAAGGGAGTAGGTAGGATATTTTGTGTTGATTGGTGTGGTAGATGGATAAGGTGTACTTGGGTGAATCTTGGCCTTACACTTGTGTAGCACTTGGCTCAATCTTGGCCATTGGTTGGCCTTCACTTGGCCTATAAATACCCATCCCTTTGAAGACTTATTCATCCATTCCTAAATGTTCCTAAGTGTTAAATCTTCTCCCTCCCCTTTGTGTTGAGTTCGGCCAAGAGGCCTCCCCTCTCTAGAGGCTTTGGCGAGGGTATACCCCTCCTAGTAGTGTGGCCGTGGGGTACCACTAGCCTAGTTCTTTATTATGCCGTATTTCCAGTATATGCGTGGCGTGCGTATACAATTTGAGCCTTAAAGTAGGCATAGATTCGAAATTTGTACACAACTACCGTTAGGAGTCGTTTTTAAAAGCGTTTCCACGACTTTTGTAGGGAAAATTCGGCTATGTCATTTATAATTTTGCGGATTTTTAGAGAGGCGAAACATTTTGGACCAACGGGAGGGTGACATGTGTCACCTGCATTGGATGAAGTGGCGGTAATGCTTGGCGATTGGGTCTTGTGTAGTTGGTAGGATATTTTGTGCAAGTTGTGTGGTAGATGGATAAGGTACACATGGTGGAAATCTAGCCCTACACTTGCACCACACTTGTCTTCATCTTGGCCATTGGTTGGCCTTCACTTGACCAATAAATACCCCCTTAGTTGATGAACTTTCTTCATCCAAAAATTGCGCAATCTATCTAAGTCTAAAAATACTCCCTCCTCTTGTGGTTCTCGTCCAAAGCCTCTCCCCCTCCTCCTTGTGGCCTTTGGCGAGAGTTCCCCTCTCACTTGTGGTGTTTGGTAGTGGGGTACCCCACTAGCCTAGTTGTCTCGTATAAATACCCCTTGTAGTGGTATAGAAATACTCTTCTAGTATTGTTATTATGTCCAAATACCTTGGCCCCAAATACCTTGTAGTATTCCCAAGGTTACACTTATACTAGCCGGAAAATACCATTATACTTTCCCTCAGTCGCTAAAACGAAACCCTAAGTAAATCTTCACCCGTAGTTGAAGTTGTAAGTAGAAGTTGGTTAGAACTTCTAAGGGTTGTTTGGAGCGGATTGGAGCACTCGGAGTTGGAGCTAAACCTTGCTCAGGATCGACATATAAACTCGGATACTTTTGGGCTTATCGAGGTAAACATTCTTGACATACATTTGTAATTGGAAATTACATGTTGTAGGAGTATATAGTTAAAGAATACTATATATAGAATTGAACATAGCTGTGCGGCAATGTCTTTTGACTTAAGCCTGAATAATACTTACGGCAATGTCTTGCGACTTAAGCCTGAATTTTATAAGAGAACTGAACTGTAATTACATAGGACTGTATTACAGTAGACTTGTGTAGTATTCTGTGAGTAAATTGTACACGTCCGGTTAGACGTGCAAACCCCTGGTTGGCTTGGTAGCGGCCTCGGTAAAGGAGGAGATTAACATTGCGGGGAAGTCTTTGCGAATTTTACGTAGAATATGGAGCGATGTTAATAAGCGCCTTGTGGCCTTATAGGTTGAAGTACTACGTGTGGTGCGATCTACGTGGCTTAAGGAGTAGCCGCGGTTTGAAGTACTTGGGCGTTTTGCTATTAGTCGGCACTCGTCGCGAGGTATGTGAACCTCTTCCTATCTCTTCCGGCATGATATGTGTGAACTATGTAGTGCGGTGAGCGTACATGGGTTATTTGTGTTGGATTGTTTTTAAAACATAAAGTGTTATAACGGCTTTATGGGAAGTTGGTTATAACAGCTTTATGTAGGTAAGAAAATACTTTGTGGTTTTAAAAGGTAACTAATGTGAATTATAACTGGCTTGTTATAATAAAGAACTTGACGTATTTCACAAGATTTATAAATCGTTTTGAAGGGAGAGTAACACTTGGTTTTAAAGGTTTTAAAAAAAAAAGAAGTTATACTAGCTTTATGGGGAGTTAGGTATAATGTCTTAAGAGAGGTAAAGAAAATGGTTTACTGATGTTAGAAGTTAAGAGACTTGATCTTATAAGATAAGAGACTTAACTTATTTGTTTAAATGTGAATGTTTGTGTGAAACCTCATTCGTGAGTAATGAGTACTTGGTTTTATTTAAAGGGATAATGTTTCTTGATTTGGAAATCAGAATGTGTATCGACAGGACCAACTGCGGCGTAATAAAGGAAAATGTATTGAATAATGATGTATCGTATTAAAACCGGTAGAAACCTCCATCTGCATAGAAGCTAAGATGAGACAAAATGATATTACATATCCTAGATCATGGTGCTTAATAAGATCGATTATAAACAAGAATAACCTACTCATATAAGGCATATGTTTCTCAAATTATTAAAGGAGAATTATGTTTTAAAGGATTAAAACTATGAACTACGAGACCTTTTCTAAAATGAGAAACTTGAGCATTTGAAATTAGGCAAACTTGAGCGTTTGGAAAATAAGGTTGTTACTTGATTTTTACAAAGGAAAGCATTTTTGTTTACTTAACAATATTCGTCACTCTATTTTTATACTACGGACATCGGGTGACTTTTATAAAGGAATGGATCTCTTTAAAAGGAATTTAACGTCGTAGTACTTTAGGGTTAAAAACCGGACTTTGGCATAAAATGAAAGTAACTTGAGTTGTGTAACTTGCCTATGCTTGTGTTGTGTAACTTGCCTATCTTGGTTGTTGTGTAACTTGCCTATGCTTGTGTTGTGTAACTTGCCTATGCTTGTTGTTGCGTAACTTGCTTATGCTTGTGGTGATAGCCTTGGTTGTGCAAGAATTGTTATTTTTATGGACTAGCTCTCCATGAGGTTTCTTCTTGTTCGGCCTTGGTACGGTGGTCGGCTCTCGTGCTTGCCGTCTCGTGGTGATTCGGCCTTGGTATCGGTAGTCGGCCCTCGCACTTGCCGTTCGGTGTAGTAGCGAAGTCTCGTGATCTGACCTTGGTCCTGGTGGTCAGCCCTCGTACTTGCCGGTCGACTCGTGGCCGGCCTTGGTATCCGATGAGTCGGCTCTCGCACTTGCCGTGTCGGCCGTGTTTTGGTTGCATTATATTATTGAGTGCGGTCGGATCTGGTAGTTATACTTGTCTATCACGGTTTTTATGACACAGTGGGACACGGTGTTCATGTATACTCCTTGGTATTGTCATATCATAAGCTATGGCGGTGAGGAAGAAATTCCACGAACGCAGCGATAATTTGGAGGCGTGAGTCACGACTTGATGTAACTAGTTATATGTTATGTCTTGTAGTTTGGTCATCATACATGTCTCTGCTTTATATAGACTATTATGATTTCATTTACAGTATTCTGATTTCACATACTTGGTACTGTTATCTTGACCCTTCGGGCTGCGTTCATGCCGCGGTAAATCACGTTGTCGATCCGCTCTTAGGATCACCTTTAGCGCATTGGGAAGCTCAGTTCCTTGGAGGCTTATCTTTTGGTATGTGTTCCACTGAGTTGTAGGTTCTTGTACATTCGAGGTATGGCGGGGCCTGTCCGTCATGGTTGTTGTAAATCTTAAGTGCAGCCTTTGTGTGGGCGGGGTTTTGTAAAAGGATTAAAGCTATTCGTTTTGAAAAAGTTGTTTATATATATTTTATTGGAAGGTAACCGTTTGGTTGCTTTGTTTTATTATCTTGTCTCATGTTCATGTTTAAGTTTTATTTCATTTGGTTTTCTACGATGTAGTATCACTAGGGTGCGGGGTAAGGCACGATCACGGGCGAGGATCGGGTCGTGACAAAAGTGGTATCGAAGCGATTAGTCCTCGGAAAGTGTCTCAGCACCGTGTCTAGTAAGTCTTGATTATCGATGTGTTGTGCACCACATCTATAATCGAGAGGCTGCAGACATTTAGGATTAGTTTCCATTCTTCTCATTACGAGATCGTGCCTTAGAGTTGTGTGATAAGATTGGACCCTCCGACATACGCCGTTTTTACGATTATGCCTCGCGTAAAGCAACCGGGCTCGAAGGGCAAAGCGTGAGAGGAGGCTGCGAGTAAAGCGTGGCGAGACCACGATACTGAGCCTCGATCCGCGATGCAGCGAGAGAGATGAGTTACAAAGGTGGGCCCGATTAATGGCGGGGTTGTGGCGGACTTGAGGATAAGTGGGCCAGCGGCGATTCGATGCACCGATGGTTCACCCTAGATCGAGATAGTTCGAGGCTACGGGATTTTACGAGTTGTAGGCGCGAGTTTTATGGGTCGAGGCACGAGGATGATCGCGAGGAGTTCATCAAGCGATTCTGTGGATCGTAGTGATCAAGGCATCGGAGGCCGAGTCGGTGGTCTAGGTTCGCATCAGTGCGTGATACCGCATGATCGTAGTTTGATTCGTGGGAGCTGTCGGGAGCATGCACTTCCGGCTTTATGGGACGAGTTCTCGAGGCCTTTCTTGCACATTTCTTGCCCGCGGATGAGAGGGCTCGGGCGGACAGATTTTGGTATTCTGACAGGCAGGCGTCTGATTCGGGAAGTACAATGTGGAGTTCGACTCATTGGCGATGCGTCCGCGTTGGTAGCTAGTATGGAGGATCGAGTGCACCGATTTATTCTGAGGCTCGATGATCACCTGGCGAGTTGTTCGGGTGTAGCTCTTGGCCGGGCATGGACATTGCCGCATGCGAGCTTATCTGCTGGGATGTGAGGAGAGGATAAATCAGCGGAATGACCAGTCGTGAGAAGAAGGCGAGCAACGAGGTCCTTTGGTGACTTTCGGCGGACCGCCTCGGCCGAGCGATTATGCGCCTCGCGATCTGAGTGGTCCTCGCGGCGCCGGGACGCCGAGATATTGGGAGCGGTCGGGGCTCCTGAGTTTCAGATTTTCAAGGGAGCAGGAGTGCTCGCCGGATGAGGTTGCCCTTGTCTCAGTGTGGCCGTTGTGGAAAGCTTCATAAAGGAGAATGTCGTACTAACTCGGGAGATTGTTATTTTTGCGGCCAACAGGGCCATCTGGCAGAAGCTTGTCCGACCGGGGTATGCTGGTAGGATAGCATGGACTCTTAGAAGCGATTGAGGTTCTTCACCTTCCATAGCAGGGAAGGATGTTCATACACCGTGAGCCGGTAGAGTCGCGGTGGAAGTTCCCGATTTTAGCGGTCCTTTGAACCGCCTATTTTGAGTATACCCTTAACCGCTTTAAAGATTTGTATGCATGATATGATGACCTTATTATTGTGCTACGTTCGGATAAGCGTTATGATGGTTATTAGTTAGATAGCTTGGCTTGTTGAATGGATTTGTATGGGGGCGTGGAAAGTGTGAACTTTAGAATATTTCATGTTGAGACCTTAGATGTAAGGTCGTCTTGAGTACCAGATTTTGCAAGTGATCCTTGTCGGAATACATTTTTGCCTAGAATGTGTTGTGTGATAATTTCCTTGAGTAGTGTTAAATGGAAGTGGTAGCTTTCATGACTGTTGAGGTAAGATTGTTAGGTTGGGGAACAAGGCGTGATGCGTTAGTGGATCGGGTTGGGGCCATGTTGAGGGCCAACCCGCGGCGGTTTCAAAGTAGGTCAGCCACGGTGGTCGCCGGTGGTAGGTCACGAGGGTGCTAGGCCCAGGTTTAGATGACCATCGTATGAGTTCGTGGGTATGTTCGACCAGGATGGGTTCGTGAAGGCCGGGAATGGCCTTAGTAAAGAAGTGAAGCTAGTAAGATGACCAAGTTTGGAGGTAGTGGCTCGAGGTTGGAAAGCGAGCGTTGACTAAAGTGTGATGCGTATACTAGAAGAGTTCAAGTGTTAGAGAAAGTCTGACGAGTAAGGGTAAAGGCGAGCATGTATTGCGAGCATAGATATGATCATTTCTTGTGACGGGAGAAGGTGCGAAGGATGTATATTTTAGACCTCAGGAATCGCATGCAGTCCGGTACCATTTGTTGGGTCGCCGGAGTGACACTAGAACCTCGCAGCAAAGTGACAAAAGTTTGTGATGTTAGAGGTGTTTCCTCGTGGACTTGGATGTAAGCATTTACGGGTGCTTCGTGGCGGTTGTGGCGTTGGCAACTTATTAGAAGAACTCTATCGTTATACGTCTCGAGAAGGAACATTCGGGACGAATGTTTCTAAGGAGGGGAGAATGTTATGCCCCGTATTTCCAGAGTATGTACGTGAGGGCGTACGTATACAATTTGAGCCTTAAAGTAGGCATAGATTCGAAATTTGTACACAACTACCGTTAGGAGTCGTTTTTCGACGAAACGTTTCCACAGCTTTTGTAGGGAAAATTCCGGCTATGTCATTTATAATTTTGCGGATTTTTAGAGAGGCGAAACATTTTAGACCAACGGGAGGGTGACATGTGTCACCTCGCATTGATGAAGTGGCGGTAATGCTTGGCGATTGGGTCTTGTGTAGTTGGTAGGATATTTTGTGCAAGTTGTGTGGTAGATGGATAAGGTACACATGGTGGAAATCTAGCCTACACTTGCACCACACTTGTCTTCATCTTGGCCATTGGTTGGCCTTCACTTGACCTATAAATACCCCTTAGTTGATGAACTTTCTTCATCAAAATTGAGCAATCTACCTAAGTCTCAAAATACTCCCTCCCTCTTGTGGTTCTCGTCCAAGCCTCTCCCCTCCCCTCCTTGTGGCCTTTGGCGAGTTCCCTCCTTGTGGTGTTTGGCGTGGGGTACCCACTAGCCTAGTTGTCTCGTATAAATACCCCTTGTAGTGGTATAGAAATACTCTCTAGTATTGTTATTATGTCCAAATACCTTGGCCCAAATACCTTGTAGTATTCCCAAGTTACACTTATACTAGCCAGAAAATACCATTATACTTTCCCTCGATCGCTAAAACGAAACCCTAAGTAAATCTTCACCGTAGTTGAAGTTGTAAGTAGAAGTTGGTTAGAACTTCTAAGGGTTGTTTGGGCGGATTGGAGCACTCGGAGTTGGAGCTAAACCTTGCTCAGGATCGACATATAAACTCGGATACTTTTGGGCTTATCGAGGTAAACATTCTTGACCTTCTGTTGTAATTGGAAATTACATGTTGTAGGAGTATATAGTTAAAGAATACTATATATAGAATTGAACATAGCTGTGCGGCAATGTCTTTTGACTTAAGCCTGAATAATACTTACGGCAATGTCTTGCGACTTAAGCCTGAATTTTATAAGAGAACTGAACTGTAATTACATAGGACTGTATTACAGTAGACTTGTGTAGTATTACGTGAGTAAATTGTACGTCGGTTAGGCGTGCAAACCCCCTGGTTGGCTTGGTAGCGGCCTCGGTAAAGGAGGAGATTAACGCTGCATTGCGGGGAAGTCTTTGCGAATTTTACGTAGAATATGGAACGATGTTAATAAGCGCGCGTGGCCTTATAGGTTGAAGTACTACGTGTGGTGCGATCACGTGGCAGGAGTAGCCGACGGTTTGAAGTACTTGGGCGTTTTGCTATTAGTCGGCACTCGTCGCGGTATGTGAACCTCTTCCTATCTCTTCCAGCATGATATGTGTGAACTATGTAGTACGGTAGGCGTACATGGGTTATTTGTGTTTGATTGTTTTAAAACATAAAGTGTTATAACGGCTTTATGGGAAGTTGGTTATATGACTTTATGTAGGTAAGAAAATACTTTGTGGTTTTAAAAGGTAACTAATGTGAATTATAAGCGGCTTGTTATAATAAAGAACTTGACGTATTTCAAAAGATTTATAAATCGTTTTGAAGGAGAGTAACACTTGGTTTTAAAGGTTTTAAAAAAAAAGAAGAAGTTATACTAGCTTTATGGGGAGTTAGGTATAATGTCTTAAGAGAGGTAAAGAAAATGGTTTACTGATGTTAGAAGTTAAGAGACTTGATCTTATAAGATAAGAGACTTAACTTATTTGTTTAAATGTGAATGTTTGTGTGAAACCTCAATCGGGAGTAATGAGTACGTGGTGTTATTTAAAGGGATAATGTTTCTTGATTTGGAAATCGGAATGTGTATCGACAGGACCACTGCAGCGTAATAAAGGAAAATGTATTGAATAATGATGTATCGTATTAAAACCAGTAGAAACCTCCATCTGCATAGAAGCTAAGATGAGACAAAATGATATTAAATATCCTAGATCATGGTTGCTTAATAAGATCGATTATAAACAAGAATAACCTACTCACATATAAGGCATATGTTTCTCAAATTATTAAAGGAGAATTATGTTTTAAAGGATTAAAACTATGAACTACGAGACCTTTTCTAAAATGAGAAACTTGAGCATTTGAAATTAGGCAAACTTGAGCGTTTGGAAAATAAGGTTGTTACTTGATTTTTACAAAGGAAAGCATTTTTGTTTACTTAACAATATTCGTCACTCTATTTTTATACTACGGACATCGGGTGACTTTTATAAAAGGAATGGATCTCTTTAAAAGGAATTTAACGTACGTAGTACTTTAGGAGTTAAAAACAGGACTTTGGCATAAAATGAAAGTAACTTGAGTTGTGTAACTTGCCTATGCTTGTGTTGTGTAACTTGCCTATCTTGGTTGTTGTGTAACTTGCCTATGCTTGTGTTGTGTAACTTGCCTATGCTTGTTGTTGCGTAACTTGCTTATGCTTGTGGTGATAGCCTTGGTTGTGCAAGAATTGTTATTTTTATGGACTAGCTCTCCATGAGGTTTCTTACTGTTCGGCCTTGGTACCCGGTGGTCGGCTCTCGTACTTGCCGATCTCGTGGTGATTCGGCCTTGGTATCGGTAGTCGACCCTCGCGCTTGCCCGTTCGGTGTAGTGACGAAGTCTCGTGATCTGACCTTGGTCCTGGTGGTCAGCCCTCGTACTTGCCCGGTCGGCTCGTGGCCGGCCTTGGTATCCGATAGTCGGCTCTCGCTTGCCGTGTCGGCCGTGTTTTGGTTGCATTATATTATTGAGTGCGGTCGGATCTGGTAGTTATACTTGTCTATACGGTTTTATGACACAGTGGGACACGGTGTTCATGTATACTCCTTGGTATTGTCATATCATAAAGCTGGCGGTGAGGAAGAAATTCGAACACGGCGATAATTTGGAGGCGTGAGTCACGACTTGATGTAACTAGTTATATGTTATGTCTTGTAGTTTGGTCATCATACATGTCTCTGCTTTATATAGACTATTATGATTTCATTCTGATATTCTGATTTCACATACTTGGTACTGTTATGCGACCCCGCCGAAGCTGCGTTAATCTGCGGTAGAAATCGTTAGGTGTCGATCCAGCTCTTAGGATCACCTTTCAGCGCATTGGGAAGCTCAGTTCCTTGGAGGCTTATCTTTTGGTATGTGTTCCACTGAGTTGTAGGTTCTTGTACATTCGGGGGTATGGCGGGGCCACTGTCCGTCATGGTTGTGTAAATCTTAAGTGCGTAGCATTGTGTGGGCGGGGTTTTGTAAAAGGATTAAACTTTTCGTTTTGAAAAAGTTGTTTATATATATTTTATTGGAAGGTAACCGTTTGGTTGGCTTTGTTTTATTATCTTGTCTCATGTTCATGTTTAAGTTTTTATTTCATTGGTTTTCTCGATGTAGTATCACTAGGGTGCCGGGTAAGGCACGATCACGGGCCAGGATCGGTCGTGATGATTGCTGTATAATACCCCTCTCTTGGTAGAAATACTCTCAAAAGTATTGTTATAATGCCCAATTACCTTAGCCTTATACCTTGTAGTATTCTAAGGTTATACCTATCTGAAAAGCCGGATATACTATTATACTTCCGTCGGTCACCAAATCGAAACCACAGGAAAATCTCCATGGTTTGTTGGAGTAGTATGTAGAAGTTGGTTAGAACTTCTAAGGGTAGTTGGAGGCGGGTTGGGCGCGCGGAGTTGGAGCTAAGCGATTGCCCGGGATCGACTTTATACTTGGATAATTATGGGCTTATCGAGGTAAATATCTTGTCCTCTATTGTAATTGGAAATTACATATTGTTAGAATATATAGTTGAAGTATACTATATATAGAATGAACGTAGTTATCGGCAATGTCTTTTGACTTAAGCTTTGAATAATACTTACGTGATGTCTTGCGACTTAAGCTGAATTTAAAGAAGAATCTTGGCTGTAATTACATAGGGCTGTATTCTGATGAACTTGTGTAGTAGTGCAGTGGAGTAGAATTGTACCGGTTAGGGTTAGGCGTATAACCCACTGGTTGGCTTGGTAGCGGCCTCGGTAGAGAGGAGAGATTCTGCATTGCGGGGAGAGTCTTTGCCGAATTTTAGGTAGAATGTTCTACGATGAGATCTAAATGTTAATAAGCGCCTTGTGGCCTTATGGGTTGAAGTACTACGTGTGGCGCGATCTACTTGGCTTCAGGAGTAGCGAGCGGTTGGAAGTACTTGGGCGTTTTGCTATTAGTCGATACTCGTCGCGAGGTATGTGAACCTCTTCCTATCTCTTCTAGCATGATATGTGTGAACTATGTAGTGCGGTGAGCGTCATGTGCTAAGCGTATTTGATTGATTTAAAACATAAAGTGTTATAACGGCTTTATGGGAAGTTGGTTATAACGACTTTATGTTGGTAAGAAAATACTTGTGGTCTTTAAAAGGTAAGCGATTTGAACTATAAGCTGGTTTGTTATGTGTTAATAAAGAACTTGAAGTATTTCAAAAGATTTTGAATCATTTTGAAAGAAGAAGTAATACTTGGTTTTGAAAAACTTAAGAGTTATACTAGCTTTATGGGAAGTTAGGTATAACCGCTTAAGAATGTTTCTTGATTTGGAAATCAGAATGTGTATCGACAAACCACTGCAGCGTTAATAAAAGGAAATGTGTTGACTAATTAAGTATTATTAAAACCAGTAGAAACTTCCATCTGCATAGAAGCTAAGATGAGACAAAATGATATTTCCTAGATCACGGCTGCTGTAATAAGGTTGTTATAAACAAGAATATCCTACTCACATATAAGGCTTATTTTTCTCAGTTGTTTAAAAGAATTATATTCTTAAATGAATAAGACTATGAACTCTGAAACCTTTCTAAAATAAGAAACGTGAACATTTGAAATTAGGCAAACTTGGACGTTTGGAAAATAATGTTGTTACTTGATTTTACAAAGGTAAGTGTTTTGGTTTATTTAAAAAGACAGTCACTCTATTTTATACTACGGGTATTGTGTGACTTATGTGAAAGCAACGGATCTTTTAAAAGATTTAATGTATGAAATACTTTAGGGGTAGATACCCGAACTTGTTAGCTTAAAGTACCTTGTGTGAATAACTTGATTGTCTTTGGTTTGAGATAGCCTTGTAAATACTTTCTTGTTGATGTGACAAGTGAAAATGTTAGGATGCTACGTGTGTTAGTATCTTGTGTGATCGTGATGTAAAGGGTCATTCTTGTTGTGCTTACGTTGTTAAGCGTTAAGCGGTTGTACTATTATTGTATCACATACCGCTGACTTATTATCAGGGCTTGCCACCCTTGATGCGGTCTTTACGGCTATCACGGTCCTCGTGACTATGCGAGTCGCGGTAGCTCGAGATTGATCATTAGGGTGTTTAGCTGATGCGGGGATTCCATGCGATGCTGTTGAGACTATGCGGTCTTTTGAGACTATGCGGGTTGCGGGAGCCTAGGCGGATACCGAGGTTATTGCGCCCGATCGCGGGGTATACCTCGGTGATGCAGGATCATGATTCGAGAATACCTCATGCGGGTCCGTGTGTGACCTATGCGGGCTGCGAGTTCGAGGATAGAGCGCGCATTGATATTGCGGGCGAGTGGCGGCCGATCGTGGTGCGGTCTAGAAAGACCTCGGGATCTGATTTGTGGTATTTTTAGTGCGTGTGGGTCTTAGTAGTCGGCTATGCCTTCATACTTGCCCGTGCGGTTTTATTGTGATAACTTTGAGGCGTGAGTCACGACTTGACATATTTGCTTATTTGTTGTGAGCGTAGTTTGCTTATCATACATGTCTCTGCTTTATAGACTATTATGATTTCATTCTGATATTTTTAGTTTCACATACTCGGTACTGTTATCTTGACCTCGCCCGAAGTGCGCTCATCTGCGAGTTGAGAGTACACGATCGTTGATCCTAGCTCTCGGTCACGATTTGGCGTTGGGAAGCTCCGTTTCTCGGAGGCTTATCGGTGGTATAGTCCTGTCGTAGTAAGTGTTTACATTCGGGGTTTGGCGGGGCCACGTCACGTGGTTGTCATATCATTCGTAGAGTGCAGTAATCTTGTTGTGGGCGGGGTTTGTAAAAGGATTAAAGCTATTCATGTTGAAAAAGTTGTTATTTACATATATGAAAAGGCAAGTTTTCTCAGATTATTGTTTCATATTTCATAATATGTCTTGTATCGTTTTATGTTCCGCTGATTACTCTGATGTTGTATCACTAGGGTGCCCGGGGTAAGGCACCAGTCACGGGCCCGGAATCGAGTCGTGACAAAAGTGGTATCAGAGCAGTTAATCCTCGGAAAGTGTCTACGATCCGTATCGATGAAGTCTTGATTATCGGTGTGTTGTGCACCACATC
The DNA here is from genome assembly GCA_029844215.1 of Przewalskia tangutica. Classification (NCBI taxonomy): domain Eukaryota; kingdom Viridiplantae; phylum Streptophyta; class Magnoliopsida; order Solanales; family Solanaceae; genus Przewalskia; species Przewalskia tangutica. The sequence goes on from CM056727.1 coordinate 78,681,811, forward strand.
AATGTCGAGGAGGCTATAGGATATTTTAGGATTGGTTTCTATTCTTCTCACTCGAGATCGTGCCTTAGAGTGTGTTGTAACTTGGACCCTCTAACGTATTTCTTTCCCTTACCGCTTATGCCTCGCGTAGGGCAACCGGGCCCGGGAGAGGCAAAGCGGCCGAGGAGGCTGCGAGTAAATCTGAGAGGGTTACGTGGGCCGAGCCCCATCATCACTGGGTGGTGCTTCATTCGGGGAGTTTTGCGGCGTCACTAGCCCAATGAGTTTAGTCTGTGGCGGTTCCTCTGCGGCCATGACATTTGAACGCCAGTTCCACGGCCAGAGCAGAGAATTTAGATTGCAAAGAGGCGACCACTGTTACTAGCTATAGATTTGGCTACGGAGAGTATCTGGATGTACCGCGAGTCTTGAGGACTATCTAAAGAGGTTGTGCAAGAGTAATTCTTGATTGGGCTTGAGCATGGCACGTATGCGGGCTTATGCGCGTGGCCGAAGCGTAGAGATCGGCGGGTTAACGAAGGACAGAGGAGGGCGAGCGGCGAAGGTCCTTTGGTAACTTTCGAGGCAAGTCGCCTCGCGGTGATTTGATATGCACCTCCGCCAGTGCAGAGTGGTCTTCCATGGATATCAGGACGTTCGGAGTATGCAGGAGTTGGTCAGAACTCCAGGGCTTCCGGTTCACAGTGTGACAGACGTCATCCCGGGGAATGTCGTCTTTTAGTTGGTACTTGTTGTACCTGCGGCCGTCAGGGCCATGTGTCGAATGGGTGACCTAGTAGGAGGACTTTGCCTTCAGTACCGGTGGGTAGTTCGTCACCTTCTTTAGCTATGCGCCCTACGGGGCAGGTTTGATTTGAACGACTAAGGGGAGTGAAGCAGTAGATATAGATATATCTTTAACCCTCTAGAGATCAGTATGTGGGATAAGGTGAGTATACCTTAAGTGCTATGTTCTGATAACAGTGTGTTAGTCGTGATTAGATCATGGTTGTTTAACCGAGTAAGATTTTGGGGGATAGAGAAGGTGTGAGCCTTAGAGCTTTTTTCGTAGAGACCTTAGAGGTGAGGGCATCTCGAGAAAAGGTGTAGTGTTATGTTTGACCCTTATCGGAAGTGCATAGTGCACGTGAGTTATGTTTGGGATAGGTCCCTAGTAGTGTGGAATGAAAGGGGGTAGTTGAGCTAAGAAGACCGCTAGGTTTTCGAAACGTGATTTGTGAGATTGTTCCGAATCGGGGAGCTAGTATTGTGCGCGTTGCCGGGTCGGGTTGAGGCCACGTTGCGGGTCAACCCGCGGTAGGTTTGGTGGTGGGGTCAGGTTGTGGTGGTCCCGCCTTGTGTTAGGGTTGTGAGGGTGTTAGGCCCAAGTTTAGTTAACCAGCGTACGAGTTCGTGGATGCGTTCGACCAGTGGTCGGGTCGATGGGGGCAGCCCATCGTGTTCTTCGGTCAGGACCGTTTACTCGGCTGTGTTGAGTTATCTGAAAGGTTGTAAGGCTGCACGGGGTGCCTACCTTCACCTTAAGGCGACGATGGAGCCAGGTAGAAATGTTGTTGTTTCTGGAAGTTTTGCCAAGCATGTGTTAAGAACTCAGGTGAGTCTCAGAATCGCATTCGCCCTCGGGCCAGTGTTTGGATTTCAGGGATTGTTGTCTCCTGTGGAGGTAGTGTTTAAGCTACCATTTTAGTGTTCGGATGTCGCCTTTTGAAGCCTTGTAGGGGCGGAAGTGTAAGCTGCCGGTCGATTGGTTCGATGTTGGCAAGGTTCAGATAGTTGGTTCAGGCTTGTTCCAGCAGACTGTGGTTAGGGTGTGACGAGTTTTGGTATAACAAAGGAACTTAGCCCGTGTTACTTTGGGCCGCACGAGTTCATGTGAAGGATAGGCGGGTTGCCTATATGTTAGCTTTTGCCGTCCGACTTAGGAAGGCGATACGTCCGGTTTTCGTATTATTATGTTGGAAAGTATCGGAGATCCATCCGCAGTGTTCGATTAATGATGACCACGTTAGGGATAGTAACCCCGAGTTTTGGAAACTGAAGCCGTATCAGAATGTGGTAAGAGTTCGAGTGTACGACATCCTCAGGGATCGCATGCGGCCCGGTACCATTTGTTGGGTCGTCGGAGCAAGGCTCGCGACAAAGTGACAAAAGTGGTACCATTTGTTGGGTCGCCTGAGAAGGTTAATGCCTCAGGCAAAGTGACAAAGTGGTATCTACGACGAGTAAAGAGAGAAGCGAGCATGTATGGCGAGCATAGGTGTGATAATTTCTTTTGTAAAGAGAAGGTGCGAAGGAAGTATATTTTAGACCCCGGTGAGAAGTGTTTTGTGGTGATGATTAGAGGTGTTTTCTCGTGGACTTTGGTGTAAGCATTTTGCGCGGATGGTTCTGTGGCCAGGTATGGCAGGATTGTTCTCGTAAGTATAGTAGATAAGACTATACTGGCGCGTGTTTGTTTTGAGACTTAGAAGGAACATTCGGGACGAATGTTTCTAAGGAGGGGAGAATGTTATACCCCGTATTTCGGCAGTATGCGTGGGGCGTGCGTAGAAAATTTGAAACTTTTGGTTTGGCTTGGCGAATTACACTTTGTTCACAACACGGTTAGAGTCGTTTTTAAATGAAGCGTTTTCCACGGCTTTTGTAGGAAAATTCCGGCTATGACATTTCTAATTTTTGCGGATTTTTAGAGAGGCGAAACATTTTGGACCAACAAGAGGCGACACTTGTCACCTCTCATTGGAACACCTTGGGCGGCATTATGGACGCTTTGGGCTTAAGGGAGTAGGTAGGATATTTTGTGTTGATTGGTGTGGTAGATGGATAAGGTGTACTTGGGTGAATCTTGGCCTTACACTTGTGTAGCACTTGGCTCAATCTTGGCCATTGGTTGGCCTTCACAGCCTATAAATACCCATCCCTTTGAAGACTTATTCATCCGTTCCTAAATGTTCCTAAGTGTTAAATCTTCTCCTCCCCTTTGTGTTGAGTTCGCCAAGAGGCCTCCCTCTCCTAGAGGCTTTGGTAGAGGGTATACCACTCCTAGTAGTGTGGTAGTGGGGTACCACAGCCTAGTTGCTTCGTATAATACCCCTCTCTTGGTAGAAATACTCTCAAAGTATTGTTATAATGCCCAAATTACCTTAGCCTTATACCTTGTAGTATTCTAAGGTTATACCTATCTGAAAAGCCGGATATACTATTATACTTCCGTCGGTCACCAAATCGAAACCACAGGAAAATCTCCATGGTTTGTTGGAGTAGTATGTAGAAGTTGGTTAGAACTTCTAAGGGTAGTTTGGAGGCGGGTTGGGCGCCGGAGTTGGAGCTAAGCGATTGCCGGGATCGACTTTATACTTGGATAATTATGGGCTTATCGAGGTAAATATCTTGTCCTCTATTGTAATTGGAAATTACATATTGTTAGAATATATAGTTGAAGTATACTATATATAGAACTGAGCGTAGTTATCGTGATGTCTTTTGACTTAAGCTGAATAATACTTACGGCAATGTCTTGCGACTTAAGCTGAATTTAAAGAAGAATCTTGTTTGTAATTACATGAAATGTATTACGATGAGACTTGTGTAGTAGTACCGTGGAGTAGAATTGTACCCGTTAGGGTTAGGCGTATAACCCCTGGTTGGCTTGGTAGCGGCCTCGGTAGAGGAGGAGATTTCTGTTGTTGCGGGAGAGTCTTTGCGAATTTTGGTAGAATGTTCTCTGATGAGATCTAAATGTTAATAAGCGCCTTGTGGCCTTATGGGTTGAAGTACTACGTGTGGCGCGATCTACTTGGCTTAGGAGTAGCGGCGGTTGGAAGTACTTGGGCGTTTTGCTATTAGTCGATACTCGTCGCGAGGTATGTGAACCTCTTCCTATCTCTTCTAGCATGATATGTGTGAACTATGTAGTACGGTGAGCGTACGTGTGCTAAACGTATTTGATTGATTTAAAACATAAAGTGTTATAACGGCTTTATGGGAAGTTGGTTATAACAGCTTTATGTTGGTAAGAAAATACTTGTGGTCTTTAAAAGGTAACTGATTTGAACTATAACTGGTTTGTTATGTGTTAATAAAGAACTTGAAGTATTTCAAAAGATTTTTGAATCATTTTGAAAGAAGAAGTAATACTTGGTTTTTGAAAAACTTAAGAGTTATACTAGCTTTATGGGAAGTTAGGTATAACGGCTTAAGAATGTTTCTTGATTTGAAATCAGAATGTGTATCGACAAACCACTGCAGCGTTAATAAAAGGAAATGTGTTGACTAATTAAGTATTATTAAAACCAGTAGAAACTTCCATCTGCATAGAAGCTAAGATGAGACAAAATGATATTTCCTAGATCACATTGTAATAAGATTGTTATAAACAAGAATATACTACTCATATAAGACTTATGTTTCTCAGTTGTTTAAAAGAGAATTATATTCTTAAATGAATAAGACTATGAACTCTGAAACCTTTCTAAAATAAGAAGCGTGAACATTTGAAATTAGGCAAACTTGGGCGTTTGGAAAATAATGTTGTTACTTGATTTTACAAAGGTAAGTGTTTTAGTTTATTTAAAAAGATCACTCTATTTTATACTACGGGTATTGTGTGACTTATGTGAAAGCAACGGATCTTTTAAAAGATTTAATGTATGAAATACTTTAGGGGTAGATACCCGAACTTGTTAGCTTAAAGTACCTTGTGTGAATAACTTGATTGTGCTGGTTTGAGATAGCCTTGTAAATACTTTCTTGTTGATGTGACAAGTGAAAATGTTAGGATGCTACGTGTGTTAGTATCTTGTGTGATCGTGATGTAAGGGGGTCATTCTTGTTGTGCTTACGTTGTTAAACGTTAAGCCCGTTGTACTATTATTGTATCACATACCCCTTTGACTTATTATACCGAGGGCTTGCCACCCTTGATGCGGTCTTTCACGGCTATGCGGTCCTCGTGACTATGCGAGTCGCGGTAGCTCGGGATTGATCATTCGGGTGTTTAGCGATCTGGGGATTCCCTATGCGGTCTGTTGAGACTATGCGGTCTTTTGAGACTATGCGGGTTGCGGGAGCCTAAGCGGATACCGAGGGTTAGCTGCCTTCGATGCGGGGTATACCTCAGGCGGTCTGGGATCATGATTCGAGGAATACCTCATGCGGGTCCGTGTGTGACCTATGCGGAGCTGCGAGAGTTCGAGGATAGACGCGCATTGATATTGCGGGCGAGTGGCGGCCGATCATGTAGTGCGGTCTAGAAAGACCTCGGGATACGATTTGTGGTATTTTTGATGCGTGGGTCTTAGTAGTCGGCTATGCCTTCATACTTGCCGTCACGGTTTTATTGTGATAACTTTGAGGTGTGAGTCACGACTTGACATGTTGCCTTATTTGTTGTGAGCGTAGTTTGCTTATCATACATGTCTCTGCTTTATAGACTATTATGATTTCATTTACTGTATTTTTAGTTTCACATGCACTGATTTTTGTTATGACCTCCTTGAAGCTGCGCTCATCCGCGAGTTGAGGTACACGATCGTTGATCCTAGCTCTCGAGTCCTGATTTAGCGTTGGGAAGCTCCGTTTCTCCGGAGGCTTATCAGTGGTATAGTCCCCTGTCGTAGTAAGTGTTTACATTCAGGGGTTTGGCGGGGCCCTGTCCCGCCATGGTTGTCATATCATTCGTAATGGTCTGTAGTACTGTTGTGGGCAGGGTTTGTAAAAAGGATTAAACTGTTCATGTTGAAAAAGTTGTTATTTACATATATGCCGAAAGGCAAGTTTTTCTCAGATTATTGTTTCATATTTCATAATATGTCTTGTATCGTTTTATGTTCCGCTAATTACTCTGATGTTGTATCACTAGGGTGCCCGGGGTAAGGCACCAGTCACGGGCCCGGAATCGGGTCGTGACAAATATGTACTAAGTATGTAAAACTGGAAAAATACTGTAATTACATCATAAGTTTAAAACAAAGCCGGAGACATGTATGATAATAAAATTACAGTACACAGTGCTTTACTAACAATGAGAGTAAGTAAGAGTATACGTACAACATAAAAATAGGAAGCTCACGATCAAAGCAGGACCATCCGCCCGCAGTATCATTAAGCAATCCTACTCTTGGGACTATTTCACCCGCATAGGTCGTGTGGACCCGCATGAGGTATTCCTCGCATAGGCTGTACCCGCCCGTATGGGACTATTTCACCCCCATAAGCCCATAAGGACTCGCATGAGGTATTCCTCGCATCATGGGTAGAAAATCCACGGAAAACAGGTGGTATAACGTCTTGGGGGTTCACCCCTCATTTATACTCTTACCCTGAAGCAGGTGGTATAACGTCTTGGGGATTTACCCCTCATTTATACTCTTACCCTGGAGAAGGAGTTATAACGTCTTGGGGGTTTACCCCTCATTTATACTCTTACCCTATCTCAACCGGCCATCATACATAACATAAACACTACCGGCTTATTATACAATAAATAAGCAAGTTAAGAAATCCCCCTAACTTCTTATTAGCCTTATTCATATTGTTATACCCCGTATTTCCAGAGTATGTACGTGAGGGCGTACGTATAAAAATTTAAGCCTTAAGGTTTGGCAAGGTTCGAAAATTTGGGCACAAGTGCCGAAAAGAATCGTTTTTCGACGAAACGTTTTACTAAACTTGCGAAGGGAAAATTCCGGCTATGTCATTTATAATTTTTGCGGATTTTTCCGAGAGACGAAACATTTTGGACCAACGGGAGGGTGACATGTGTCACCCTCACATTGGAAGAGAGTTTGGGCGGTAATGGACGAAAGGGAGCAATGGGTTAGGTAGGATATTTTGTGCAAGTTGGTGTGGTAGATGGATAAGGTACACATGGTTAAATCTTGACCCTACACTTGCATGGCACTTGGCTTGATCTTGGCCATTGGTTGGCCATTGCTTGACCTATAAATACCCCCCTTGTTGAAGAGTTATTTCATCCACACTTGAGCAATTTCCAAGCCTCAAATACTCCCTCCCCCTTGTGGTAGTTCGTCCGCCACACCCTCCCCCTTTGTTGGGCCTTGTGGCCGAGAGGGTACCCCCCCTAGCCTAGTTGGTTTCGTATAATACCCCCCTTTTGTGGTATAGAAATACTCTCCAAGTATTGTTATTATGCCAAAATACCTTAGCCCTTATACCTTGTAGTACTTTCCAAAGTTACCTCTATACGTAGAGCCCGGAAAATACTATTATACTTCCTTTAGACACTAAACGAAACCCTAAGGAAAACCTTCATAGTCGGTTGAAGTGTTAAGTAGAAGTTGCGTAGAACTTCTAAGGGTTGTTTGGAGCGGGTTGGAGCGCACGGAGTAGGAGCTTAACGTCGCTCATGATCGACATTTATACTTGGATAATTTTGGGTTCATCGAGGTAAATACTATTGTCCTTCTATTGTAATTGGGAATTACATACTGTAGTAGTATAGAAATGAATATAAGATTCATAGAAGAGAATTGAACTATGTGAGAAGGATATTCAGAATAGACTTGAATGAAATCACATCGGAAGAATATAAGTAGAAGATTAAAGCGTACTTACATGGGATTTGTATTCTGATGGTCGATAACCTTTATTGGTTGAATGTTCTGCGAGTAGCATATACTACTTGGAAGGTGGACAAGGCTAGCGGGTTATAAGATTGAGCGTTTTGCTTATAGTCGATAATCGTCGCGAGGTATGTGATTCTTCCTATACTCTTGAGCATGAAGTATTTTAACGAAATATATATATAGTACGGTAGACGTACGTGTGGCAATGTCTTTTGACTTAAGCCTGAATAATAAGAATCTTGAAATATTTTAAAAGGAATATATATATAGTACGGTAGACGTACGTGTGTTAACTGAATGTAGTGTTACGGCAATGTCTTTTGACTTAAGCCTGAATAATAAGAATCTTGAAATATTTTTAAAGGAATATATATATAGTACGGTAGACGTACGTGTGTTAACTGAATGTAGTGTTACGGCAATGTCTTTTGACTTAAGCCTGAATAATAAAGAATCTTGAAGTATTTCAAAAGAATTAAGGAACCTTTTTGAAAGAAGAGTAATACTTGGTTTTAAAAACATAAGAGTTATACTAGCTTTATGGAAGTTAGGTATAACGTCTTAAGAGAGATAAAGAGAATGGTTTACTGATTTTTAGAAGATAAGAGACTTGACTTAAATGAATTTATATGAAATTTGTGTGAAACCTCATTCGTGAGTAATGAGTACTTGGTTTTTAAAAGGAATAATGTTTTAATTGATTTCGGAAATCACAATGAGTATCAACAAACCACTGCAACGTTAATAAAGGAAAATGTATTGAATAATGAAGTATTATTAAAACCAGTAGAAACCTCCATCTGCATAGAAGCTAAGATGAGACAAAATGATATTATATTTTCTAGATCATGGCTGCTTTAATAAGATGGTTATAAACAAGAATAAACTGCTCACACATATGGCATATGTTACTCAATTGTTTTAAAAGAGATTAAGACATTGAACTATGAAACTTTTCTAAAATAAAGAGACTTGAGTAATTGAAATTAGGCAAACTGGAACTTTAGGGAAAAGAATGTTGTTGAAAAGGAAAGTGTTTTGGTTTACCTAAAAATGCGAGTCACTCTATTTTTAATACTACGGGTATCGGGTGACTTTTATAAAAGGAATGGATCTCTTTAAAAGGAATTTAACGTACGTAGTACTTTAGGGTTAAAACCCGGACTTGATATAAATGAAAGTACCTTGAGTTGTGTATAACTTGCCTATGCTTGTTGTTGTGTAACTTGCCTATGCTTGTTGTCGTGTAACTTGCCTATGCTTGTTGTTGTGTAACTTGCCTATGCTTGTTGTCGTGTAACTTGCCTATGCTTGTTGTGATAGCCTTTGTTGTGCAAGAATTGTGTTTCTATACTACCGCGTCTCTCGATGGAGGGCCGGTTGACTTGTTGAGAACTTACTTGGACGTACTGGCAGTGACGGAAGATTCCACGGGTATGCTTCCATTATTATTATTTTTACATGGGCATGTCTACAACGATGATGGATTCTGTGGACATGTGACCATTATGGTTAATTATGGCGAAGTATCGTGACTTACGGTTGTGATCGGGTGCGTAGCCTGTTTACTTGCCCCGTCACCACGTGGCGCAGTGGATCTGGTATAGGTTATTGCACTTGCCGCGTGTCGACCGGCGAAGTATCGTGACTTACGGTTGTGATCTGGTGCTTAGCTGATTCACTTGCCCCCGTCAGCTACGTGGCGCAGGGAGGAGCTGGTGGAGGCTAGTGCACTTGCCACGTGTCAGCTTCGTGAGTCAGTGTTTGGATGGAGCTTCGTGACTTACGGTTGTGATCTAGTGCGTAGCCGATTCACTTGCCCCCGTCAGCTACGTGGCGCAGGGAGGAGCTGGTGGAGGCTATTGCACTTGCCACGTGTCAGCTTCATGATATGATTGTACATTATTATTGGTACGCTCGGATCTGGTAGTTATACTTGCCGTCACGGTTTTATGACACGAGTGGGACACGGTGTTCATGTATACTCCTTGGTGTTGTTATATCATAGGCTGGCGGTGAGGAAGAAATTCCACGCACGAGTGATGATTTGGGCGTGAGTCACGACTTGATATAATCGTTATATGTGTGTCTTGTAGTTTGGTTATCATACATGTCTCATGCTTTATATAGACTATTATGATTTCATTTCTGATATTCTGATTTCACATACTTGGTACTGTTATCGACCTCGCCGGGGCTGCGTTCATGCCGCATGTAGAGTACATGGTGTCGATCCGCTTTTAGGATCACATTTCAGCGTGTTGGGAAGCTCCGTTCCTTGGAGGCTTATCTTTGGTATGTTACCACGAGTGCAGGTTCTTGTACATTCGTGGTATGGCGGGGCCTGTCCGTCATAGTTGTTGTAAAAATCTTAAGTGCAGCCTTTGTTGTGGGCGGGGTTGTAAGGATTATGCTTCAAAGGTCGATATATATATAAATCTTTGAAAGGCAACCGTTTTGGTTGGCCTATTTTCTTTCATCTTGATCTATATCTATTTATATGTTTAAGTTTTCATTTCCATTGGTTTTCTCGATGTTGTATCACTAGGGTGCCCGGGTAAGACACGATCCACGGGCAGAGTTGGGTTGTGACAAAAGTGGTATCGAGCGATTAATCCTCGGAAAGTGTCTGAACCGTGTCTAGTAAGTCTTGATTATCGGTGTGTTGTGCACCACATCTATAATCGAGGAGGCTATAGGACATTTAGGATTGGTTTCCATTTCTTCTCATTACGAGATCGTGCCTTAGAAATGTATGATAAGTTGGACCCTCAGCGTATTTCGTTTTACGATTATGCCTCGCGCAGTGCAACGGCCGGGCGAAGGGCAAAGCGTGAAGGAGGCTGCGAGTAGAGCGTGGCGATCTCTCTGAACACCACAAGATGCACGAACCTCGGTCCACGATGCAGGCGAGAAGAGATGGGTTACAAGAGTGGGCGATTAATGGCGAGGGTTGTGGCGGACTTGAGGATAAGTGGGCGCGGCAGGTTCGAGCACCGATGGTTCACCCTAGATCAGATAGTTTGAGGCGATGGGATTTTCTGAGTTGTAGGCCGCCAGAGTTTTATGGGTCGAGGCCTGAGGATGATCCGCAGGAGTTCATCCGACAGTTACAGCGGATCATGAGAGTGATCAAGGCATCAGAGACCGAGTCAATGGTCCTAGGTTCGCATCGGCTGCGTGGTACCGCAATCGACTGATTTGGTTTGTGGGAGCTGTCCCGGGGAGAGAATGCACTTCCAGCTATATGAGACGAGTTCTCAGGGGCATTTCTTGCACATTTCTTGCCTCCACAGATGAGGAGGGCTCGGTCAGATTTTTGGTGTTGGCGAGCAGGCGTGCGGTTCGGGAGTACAATGTGGAGTTCGACTCATTGGCGACGTCCCGCGTTAGTAGCTAGTATGGAGGATCGAGTGCACCGATATGTTACAGGGCTCGATGATTACCTAGCAGAAAGTTGTTCGGGTGTAGCTCTTCAGCCGGGCATGGACATTGCAAGCATGCGAGCTTATGCCGCAGGATGTGAGGCGGAGAAATCGGCGGAATGACGAAGATCAGCGAAGAGGCGAGCAGCAGGGTCCTTTGGTGACTTTCGAGGCGGACCGCCTCAGCAGCAGGCTAGTTATGCGCCAACGCCACTACCAAGTGGTCCCCCACCGTCGTCGGGACATTTGGGATATTCAGGAGCAGGTCAGGGCTCCCAGGTTTCAGATTTTCAGGGGAGTAGAAGTGTTCGCCGGATGAGGCCACCCGTATCTCAGTGTGACCATTGTGGTAAAGCCCATAGAGGGGAATGTCGTACTGGTTTGGGAGATTGCTATACTTGCGGCCGACAGGGCCATTTGACGGGAGACTGTCCGACCAGGGGTAGCACTGGTGGGATAGCACAGACTACTAGATCAGTTTCGGGTTCTTCACCTTCCATAGCTAGGAAGGATGTTCATACACCGGCGGGCCACGGTAGAGGTCGCGGTGGAAGTTCCCAGTTTTAGCGGTCCTTTGAACCGCCTATTTTCAGGTATATCCTTAACCCTCTTGAGACTTGTATGTATTGATGTTATGATGATGTGTTTAGTGTTATGTTCGGATAGCTTTGTGCTAAAAATGTGAGTTATAAGCCTAGTTAGTGAAAGAGGGTAAGCCTGGGGGTGAAAAAAAATGATGAACCTTAGAATATTACAGTTGAGACCTTAGATGTAAGGCCGTCTTGAGTACAAGATTTTGTGGGTGATCTTTGTCAGAATGTATAAGTATACGTGGAGTAATTGTGGGAAAAATTCCTTGGGTGGTGTAAAATGAAGTGGTAGCTTTCATGACCTGTATAGGTAAGATTGTTCCGGATCGGGAAACAAGAGCTTGATGCGTTAAGTGAGTCGGGTTGGGGCCATGTTGCGGGCCAACCCGTGGCCTGTTTCGAGGTAGGGTCAGCTCTGGGTGTTCCCTCCAGGTGGTAGGGTCACGAGGGTGCTAGGCCCAAGTTTAGATGACCATCGTATGAGTTCGTGGATGCGTTCGACCAGAATCGGTTCGTGAAGGCCGGGAATGGCCTTAGAGGAAAGTGAAGCTAGTAAGATGACCAAGTTTGGAGGTGGTGACTCCAAAGTTTTGGGAACTGAAGCGATGACTGAAGTGTGGTACGTATACTAGAAGAGTTTAAGTGTTCGAGAAGGGCACGACGAGTAAGGAAGGAAGAGAACGTGTGTTATTTCATGGCCAGGTGTGGCGTTAGCAACTTGTTAGAAGAACTTCATCGTTATCCGTCTTGAGAAGGAACATTCGGGACGAATGTTTCTAAGGAGGGGAGAATGTTATACCCCGTATTTCCAGAGTATGTACGTGAGGGCGTACGTATAAAAATTTAAGCCTTAAGGTTTGGCAAGGTTCGAAAATTTGGGCACAAGTGCCGAAAAGAATCGTTTTTCGACGAAACGTTTTACTAAACTTGCGAAGGGAAAATTCCGGCTATGTCATTTATAATTTTTGCGGATTTTTCCGTGAGACGAAACATTTTGGACCAACGGGAGGGTGACATGTGTCACCCTCACATTGGAAGAGAGTGTGGGCGGTAATGGACGAAAGGGAGCAATGGGTTAGGTAGGATATTTTGTGCAATTTGGTGTGGTAGATGGATAAGGTACACATGGTTAAATCTTGACCCTACACTTGCATGGAACTTGGCTTGATCTTGGCCATTGGTTGACAATTGCTTGACCTATAAATACCCCCCTTGTTGAAGAGTTATTTCATCCACACTTGAGCAATTTCCAAGCCTCAAATACTCCCTCCCCCTTGTGGTAGTTCGTCCGCCACACCCTCCCCCTTTGTTGGGCCTTGTGGCCGAGAGGGTACCCCCCCCCTAGCCTAGTTGGTTTCGTATAATACCCCCCTTTTGTGGTATAGAAATACTCTCCAAGTATTGTTATTATGCCAAAATACCTTAGCCCTTATACCTTGTAGTACTTTCCAAAGTTACCTCTATACGTAGAGCCCGTAAAATACTATTATACTTCCTTTAGCCACTAAACGAAACCCTAAGGAAAACCTTCATAGTCGGTTGAAGTGTTAAGTAGAAGTTGCGTAGAGCTTCTAAGGGTTGTTTGGAGCGGGTTGGAGCACACGGAGTAGGAGCTTAACGTCGCTCAGGATAGACATTTATACTTGGATAATTTTGGGCTCATCGAGGTAAATACTATTGTCCTTCTATTGTAATTGGGAATTATATACTGTAGTAGTATAGAAATGAATATAAGATTCATAGAAGAGAATTGAACTGTAACAGAAGGATATTACAGAATAGACTTGAACTGAAATCACATCAGAAGAATATAAGTAGAAGATTAAACTGTACTTACATAGAATTTGTATTCTGATGGTGATAACCTTTATTGGTTGAATGTTCTGCGAGTAGCATATACTACTTGGAAGGTGGACAAGGCTAGCCGGGTTATAGCCGTTGAGCGTTTTGCTTATAGTCGATAATCGTCGCGAGGTATGTGATTCTTCCTATACTCTTGAGCATGAAGTATTTTAACGAAATATATATATAGTACGGTAGACGTACGTGTGGCAATGTCTTTTGACTTAAGCCTGAATAATAAGAATCTTGAAATATTTTAAAAGGAATATATATATAGTACGGTAGACGTACGTGTGTTAACTGAATGTAGTGTTACGGCAATGTCTTTTGACTTAAGCCTGAATAATAAGAATCTTGAAATATTTTTAAAGGAATATATATATAGTACGGTAGACGTACGTGTGTTAACTGAATGTAGTGTTACGGCAATGTCTTTTGACTTAAGCCTGAATAATAAAGAATCTTGAAGTATTTCAAAAGAATTAAGGAACCTTTTTGAAAGAAGAGTAATACTTGGTTTTGAAAACATAAGAGTTATACTAGCTTTATGGGAAGTTAGGTATAACGTCTTAAGAGAGATAAAGAGAATGGTTTACTGATTTTTAGAAGATAAGAGACTTGACTTAAATGAATTTATATGAAATTTGTGTGAAACCTCATTCGTGAGTAATGAGTACTTGGTTTTTAAAAGGAATAATGTTTTAACTGATTTCGGAAATCAGAATGAGTATCGACAAACCACTGCAACGTTAATAAAGGAAAATGTATTGAATAATGAAGTATTATTAAAACCAGTAGAAACCTCCATCTGCATAGAAGCTAAGATGAGACAAAATGATATTACATTTTCTAGATCATGGCTGCTTTAATAAGATGGTTATAAACAAGAATAAACTGCTCACACATATGGCATATGTTACTCAATTGTTTTAAAAGAGATTAAGACATTGAACTATGAAACTTTTCTAAAATAAAGAGACTTGAGTAATTCAAATTAGGCAAACTGGAACTTTAGGGAAAAGAATGTTGTTGAAAAGGAAAGTGTTTTGGTTTACCTAAAAATGTGAGTCACTCAATTTTTAATACTACGGGTATCGGGTGACTTTTATAAAAGGAATGGATCTCTTTAAAAGGAATTTAACGTACGTAGTACTTTAGGGTTAAAACCCGGACTTGATATAAATGAAAGTACCTTGAGTTGTGTATAACTTGCCTATGTTTGTTGTTGTGTAACTTGCCTATGTTTGTTATCGTGTAACTTGCCTATGCTTGTTGTTGTGTAACTTGCCTATGCTTGTTGTCGTGTAACTTGCCTATGCTTGTTGTGATAGCCTTTGTTGTGCAAGAATTGTGTTTCTATACTACCGCGTCTCTCGATGGAGGGCCGGTTGACTTGTTGAGAACTTACTTGGACGTACTAGCAGTGACGGAAGATTCCATGGGTATGATTCCATTATTATTGTTACATGGCATGTCTACACCGATGATGGATTCTGTGGACATGTGACCATTATGGTTAATTATGGCGAAGTATCGTGACTTACGGTTGTGATCGGGTGTGTAGCCTGTTTACTTGCCCCCGTCAGCTACGTGACGCAGGTGGATCTGGTATAGGTTATTGCACTTGCCACGTGTCAGCTTCGCGGCGAAGTATCGTGACTTACGGTTGTGATCTGGTGCTTAGCGATTCACTTGCCCCGTCGGCTACGTGGCGTGGAGGCGGTGGAGGCTAGTGCACCGCGTGTCGGCTTCGCGAGTCGGTGTTTGGATGGAGCCGTGACTTACGGTTGTGATCTAGTGCGTGGCCGATTCACTTGCCCCGTCGGCACGTTGGCGCGAGGAGGCTGGTGGAGGCTATTGCACTTGCCGCGTGTCGACCATGATATGATGGTACAATATTATTGTACGGTCGGATCTGGTAGTTATACTTGCCGTCACGGTTTTTATGACACGGTGGGACACGGTGTTCATGTATACTCCTTGGTGTTGTTATATCATAGGCTGCCGGTGAGGAAGAATTCCACGGGCACAGTGATGATTTGGAGGCGTGAGTCACGACTTGATATAAGCTATTATATGTGTGCTTGTAGTTTGGTTATCATACATGTCTCACGCTTTATATAGACTATTATGATTTCATTTCTGATATTCTGATTTCACATACTTGGTACCTGTTGTACTGACCTCCTTCGGGGGGCTGCGTTCATGCCGCAGGTAGAGGTACATCGGCTATCGATCCCCGCTTTTAGGATCACATTTCAGCGTGTTGGGAAGCTCCGTTCCTTCGGAGGCTTATCTTTGGTATGTTACCCTGAGGCTGTAGGTTCTTGTACATTCAGGGGTATGGCGGGGCCCTGTCCCGTCATAGTTGTTGTAAAAATCTTAGAGTGCATGCTTTGTTGTGGGCAGGGTTGTAAGGATTGTAACTGTTCAAAGGTCGATATATATATAAATGCTGAAAGGCAACCGTTTTGGTTGGCCTATTTTCTTTCAACTTGATCTATATCTATTTATATGTTTAAGTTTTCATTTCCGCTGGTTTTTCTCTGATGTTGTATCACTAGGGTGCCCGGGGTAAGGCACCAGTCACGGGCCCGAGTTCGGGTCGTGACACATATACACTCTCATTTTAGTTTACTTAAGGCACTAACATGTCTTTTATAAAAATCTGGGGATTTAACCCAAGTACTACATACTTCCACTCTTTTAAAAATGACTCTTTTTCATATAAAATTTCCAAGATACTATTAACCGTAGTATCAAGTCAAAATTTCCTTTCAAGACAAGTCACAATACCTTTAGAAATAAAGTTAGGTTTCTAAATCAAGTGACTCATTTTCTTATAAAACCTTAGGCAATTGATGCCTTAAAATCAAATTGTCTTTCATTAAATCAAGTCATTTATCTTTCCATAAAGCAAATATAACCAACTTCCCATAAAGTCGTTATATTCACTTTATACCTTAGCCAAATACAATTTCCTATCCAAGGGACTTATACGTTTAAAACGGAACAAGTATCACATACTTTAAAACTCTTCAAGTCCCTTAACTTTAATAAAACTTGAGATATCCTTAATACTTTCAAAGAAGTGAGTTACTCTCCTAACTCACCCGACTTGTCTATTCATAAAACTAGTAAAGGATATCAAGGTCTTGTACGTCTACCGTACTATATACGTGCAACTAGTCATGCTCAAAAGATAGGAAAGTTCTACATACCTGTTATACCCCGTATTTCCGGAGTATGTACGTGAGGACGTACGTACAAAAGTTTAGCCTTAAAGATAGGCCAAGTTCGAAATTTGTACACAACTCGCTAAAAGAATCGTTTTCCGACGAAACGTTTCCACGACTTCGTAGAAAATTCCGGCTATGACATTAAGTATTTTTGCGGATTTTTAGAGAGGCGAAACATTTTGGACCAACGGGAGGGCAACACTTGGCACCCTCCCATTGGTGGACTTGAAAATCGTCCCTTGGACGAATTGGATGGGCATTGGCACGTTTTTGTTGCCTTGGCACAAAGTCAAGGAGTTGGTAGGATATTTGTGTGTAGTAAATCTTCACCCTACACTTGCCTTGCACTTGTCTCAATCTTGGCCATTGGTTGGCCACTTCTTGACCTATAAATACCCCCTTAGAGATGAAGAGTTCTTCATCCACAAATCTTCCAAGTCTTGAAAAAAATCCTCTCCTCTTCCTTAAGCCAAATCGTCCAACACCTGGCCGCCAGGTGAGCTTGGCGAGGGCCTACCCCTAGCCTAGCGAAATCTACCCCCTCCCTTGGTAGAAAAGTTGTCTTCTAGTATTGTTATAATGCCCAAAATACCCTAGCCCAAATCCCTTAGTACTTAGTAGAAGTTGTGAAGAACTTCTAAGGTTCTTGGAGCTACCGGAGCGTACAACATAGGAGCTAAACCTTGCTCAGGCGCGACTTTATCTAGGATATTATTGGGCTTACCGAGGTAATAATCCTAACCCTCTTTTGAATTAGAGAATACTTACTGTTGTAGTATAAGGATAAGTATAAATACTTAGAAGTATATCACAATATAGAATTGAAGTGTTAATCACTTAGAAGGGTTTAAAAGAAGAATAATCAAACTGTACTTACATAGAATTTGTTTTCTGATGAACTTATATAGCTCAGGGTAGGAAGTGCTGCGACTTACCGTAGAATTATGAACCTGTTTAGAATGACCTTGAGTAGTCTTTAATAGATATGTGTGACTATTATAGGTGACTCTGCTGCGACATATTGACTTGGCGGTGGTTTTCATTTGAGAAGGTATGTGATTCTTCCTAAAGCATGATATTTTACAATATATAGTACGGTAGGCGTACATGTGTTAAGCGAATAATAACTACGGCAATGTCTTTGACTTAAGCTGAATAATACTTATGGCAATGCCTCGGCTTAAGCTGAATAATACTTACGGCAATGCCTCAGCTAAGCTTTGAATAACAAAGAAGCGAAAACGTTTCAAAAGAATCTGAATCATTTTTTTGAAGATAAATATTTGGTTTTAAAACAAAGCTTAAGAGTTATACTAGCTTTATGGGAAGTTAGGTATAACAACTTAAGAAAGATAAAAAGGCTGTTTACTTGTTTGTTTATAAAAGCCTTGTATTGATTCTGTTAAGTGTAGTAAGATTGTGTGATAAGTAGACATGTTATGATGCTACGTGTTAGTGTCTTGTAATCTTTGTGTAAAGGGGCCATTCTTGCGTGCTTACGTTGTTAACGGTAAGTCCGTTGTCTGTTATTGTATCACCTACCCTCGACTTAATTATACAGGGCTTGCCGCGATCTTGGTCTATACGGCCTATGCGGTCTGTGAGACTATGCGGAGCAGCGGTATGCTCCAGGATTGATCATTCCGGGCGTTTAGCCTGATGCGGGGGATTCCCTATGCGGTCTGTTGAGACTATGCGGTCTTTTGAGGCTATGCGGGCTGCGGCCTAGGCGGATCTGGGGTTGGCTGCCCCGATCACGAGGTATACCTCATGCGGGTCTGTGTGTGACCTATGCGGACTGCGGAAGTCCAGGACTAGGCACGCAGAATGATACTATGGGCGATTGGCCTTGCTTCGATCATTCGCGGCCTAGACTAGACCTGTTACAGTTTTCCTATTACTGTTATTGTTTGTGATATGGCACTATGTGCAATTGAACTGATTGTATTTGTGAAAAGGTTTTAAATACTTTGATTTCATTTTAAAGTACTTTATAGTTTCACATACTTGGTACCTGTTGTACTGACCTCCTTCGGGGGGCTGCGTTCATGCCGCAGGTAAGGGCAAGCAGGTGCTAGATCCGCATCCTTAGGATCTCTTTGCATTGGTGTCAGGAGCTCCATCTTCTAGGAGGCTCTACTTTTGGTATGATCTCCTGTATCGTAGATAGTTTGTCTGATCCCGGTATGGCGGGGCCTGTCGCCATAGTTGTATATTTCCTTAAGTGCGTAGTCATGTTATGCGATGTCGGATGTAGCTGCTAAACCTTGTTCATATATATATGCCGAAAGCGACGTTTGTTCACATAAAGCGTGTCTTATTTTATAAAGCGTTTCATGTCTTGTTTTATATTCCATTGGTTACTCGATGTATGACTACTTGGGTGCCGGTAAGGCACGATCCACGGGCCGGAATGGGTCGTGACAAAAGTGGTATCGAGCGATTAATCCTCGGAAAGTGTCTACAGACCGTATCTAGTAAGTCTTGATTATCGGTGTGTTGTGCACCACACCCATGTCGAGAGGCTATAGGATATTTAGGATTGGTTTCCATTCTTCTCATTACGAGATCGTGCTTTAGAGGCGTGTTATAGGTTGGACCCTCTAACGTATTCCTTTCTATATGATTATGCCTCCACGTAAGGCAACCGGGCCCGAAGGGCAAGCGCAGGAGGCGCTAGCAGACACCCGAGTCACGAGGCTCGAGGCCCGTCTATACTGAGGCGGCGAGTTCTATGGCGCCCCAGCCCAGCGAGACCACGAGTACCCACTCTGTCCCACGGCACAGGCGGAGGTTAGGGTACAAGGAGATGGCCCGACTCTTGGCTAAAGTTGTGGCCCGATCTGAGAGAGGCGGATCACGGCAGTTCGGCTCAGCTCGGTCGCACCCGTAGTGCACCCGAGGGCAGATAGTTTGAGGCTGCGAGATTTCTTGAGTTGTAGCCCGCCAGAGTTTCTGGTGGCGGAGGATGATCGCGAGAGTTCATCCGTCACCGCGAAGGATTATCACGGGTGATCGGGGCTTGAGGCGAGTGTGTCATTCGGTTCGCATCGGTGCGTGACACGCGATCGATTGGTTTGATTCATGGGAGCTGTCGGGGAGAGCATGCCTCGGCAGTATGGGATGAGTTTTGAGGCTTTTCTCACACACTTCTTGCCTCCGCGGATGAGGAGGGCAGTGATAGATTCTTCTTGCTGAGACGGGGGACGCCGTCGAGGAATACAATGTCGAGTTTGATTCTTTGGCTAGATATGTCCCGGCATTGGTAGCGTATATGGAGGATAGGGTACACCGCTACGTCACGGGCTAGATGATTATATGGCGAGTCGTATGCGGGTGTTTCTCTTCACCGGGTATGGACATTACCCGTGCGAGCCCATGCACTAGGATGCGAGGCGCGAGACCGCGGGTAAGCGATATCAGCGGCGAGAAGAAGGCCAAGACGGCCGGTTCTTTTGGCGGTCCTCGGGGTGGCGGCATCGTGAAGTCGGTTGCACCACGGCCGGCGCGAGCGCTCTACCTCATTTTCAGCCCGGCCCGAGGCGGTGGGGCGGTCGGGGCGGGACTTGATTTCGAGTAGCGAGGTGCTAACCGTTCGAGGTCTGCTCGGTGTGCGTTGTGGCAGATACCATTAGGGGCGTACTCGGGAGCTTGCTATACTTGTGGCGGCAGGTCACTTTGCGAGTTTGTCCGGCCGGCGTGGCGGTAGTAGGGCTCGGCTACGAGTGCATTGCGCTTCTTCATCCCAGCGATTACTCGCCGGAGGGCAAGGTACACATGGATCAGCGGGTGGCGGAGGTCGTGGCGCAGTCGATTCGCGGTCCTCGAGAACGCATTTATGCTTTGTCGGTAAGCGAGGATCGGGAGGCCTCGCGATGTCGTCCACGGTACCTTATCGATCTACGGGTTTGATGTTTATGCCTTGATAGATCCGGGTTCTACTCTGTCCTATATATCTCCCTTGTTGCTAGTAGGATAGGGATAGAGCACGAGTCCATAGACCACTTTCGAGTAGCTACGCGATGGGTGATTCGGTGGTAGCTCGGCGGGTATATAGAGCTTGTCTGTGACCATTTACGATCGTCGGACCTGGCCGACTTGATAGATTGGAGATGATTGACTTTAGCGTGATCATGGGGATGGATTGGCTAGCTTCTTGCTACGCCAATGTAGGCTGCGAGAGAGAGTAATGCGGTTCCAGTTCTGAGGCGGTTGTTGAGTGGGAGGAGCGGTATCGTAGAGGTAGGTTTATTTCTTACCTCAAGGCTAGGAAGATGGTGCGAAAGGGTACATCTACCATCTAGTTCGAGTGTTTGATCACGAGGTGCGGTGCAGATTTTGATCGATTCCGTAGTCGTGAGTTCCCAGGCGTGTTCCCGGATGACCTCCGGGTATCCTCCCGAGAGGAGATTGAGTTTTGTATTGACATATTGCGGATACTCGGCCTATTTCCATTCCGCCATACTGAATGGCACTGCCGAGTTGAGAGAGTGAAGGACCAGTGAGGATTTGCTAGAGAAGGGCTTCATTAGGCCCGGTGTTTCCCCGCAGAAGCCGGTATTGTTCGTGAAGAAGAAGGGCGGGGCGCTGCGCATGTGTTGATTACAGCGGTGAACAAGGTGACCATTAAACAGATACCCCTTCCCGGGATTGATGATTTGTTCGACCGATTGCGAGCGCGAGATGTTTCTCAAGATTGATCTGCGTTCGGGCTATCATCGAGTTCGTGTCGAGAGGTGGATGTCCCTAGATGCATTCGGGACCGATGCGGGCATTATGAGTTCGAGGTCATGTCGTTTGGTGACCAATGCTCGTGGTATTCATGGATTTGATGAACCGAGTGTTCAAACCATTTTGGACACATTTGTGATAGTGTTCATTGATGATATCTTGGTTTATTCGCTCGAGCGAGAGCATGCGGAGCATTTGAGGCTGTCTTGTGAGTTCTCGAGACCAGCGATTATACGCCAAGTTTTCCAAATGTGAGTTTTGGTTGACTTGATGGCGTTTCTTGGGCATATTGCCGGTGATGGCATTCGAGTGGATACGGCCAAGATCGAAGCGATCGAGACTTGGCCTGAACCTACTACTCAAGCAGAGGTTCGCGATTTTACGGGCCTTGCGAGGATATTATCGGCGGTTCGTGGAGAAGTTTGCTTCTATCTGCACCATTGACTAGGTGACTTCGAGCGGCCAAGTTTGATGGTGATGCTTGTGGCGGGGTTTCGATTCTTGAAAAACGGTCGACGACCGCCCGTTCTTACTCTTCCGGAGGTCGGATGGTTATGTCGTGTATTGTGATCGTCGGGCATCGGGTTGGGATGTGTGTTGATGCAGCATGGCGAGTTATAGCATATGCATCCCGACGGTGAAGAAACACGAGAGGAACTACCCCACCGATTTGGAGTGGCGGCGGTGATTCGCTTTGAAGATGCGGAGGCACTATTTGTATGGGGTTCACGTGGATATTTATACTGAGACCACAAGAGCCTCGGTATATCTTGACGGAGGAGTGAACTTACGGCGAGAGGCGGTGGTTAGAGTTGCTTAAGGATTACGATGTTGATATCCTATACCACGGGAAGGCCAATGTTGTGGCGGATGCTCTGAGTCGTAGAGTCGATGGGAGCCTATCGGATGTGCGGCTAGAGAGGAGGACATGGTTCGTGATTTGCATCGATTAGCGAGCCTTGGTGTCCGTTTGATTGATTCCGATAGCGATGGGGTTAGAGTTCGTGAGGTTGCGAGTCTTCCATCGTCGAGGAGGTGAAGAGGCAGCGATTCGAGGATCGGCTTTGATTCGATATCGTGATCTGACTCTTCGTGAGGCAAGGGTCCTTTTGAGGTAGCACCGATGGGGTGCTAAGGTTTGAGGCGGTGTGTGTTCGGATGTTTGAGGACTTGGCGAGTTCTTGGGGAAGCACACGGTAGCGCGTTACTCTATCCATCCGGTCGACCAAGATGTACCACGACCTTAGATCTGTGTATTGGTGGGATGGCTTGAAGAGGCGTTGCGAGTTCGTAGCTCGGTGCCGTGTTGTCGGCCGGTGAAGGTAGAGCACGAGGCACGGTGGCTTATTCTGACGATTTATCGAGATCCCGACACGGAAGTGGGAGGTAATCAACATGGACTTTATCACGGGATTACCTCGCACTCGGAGGAGACATGATTCTATATGGGTTATAAATCGTCGACGGTGTGAAATCAGCCCACTTTCTTCCGTTCGGACGACCTTTTGGTGAGGATTATGCCGAACTTTATATCAGAGATCGTCGATCGCATGGAGTCCCTAGTTCGATCATATCAGACGAGAGAGCCCGGTTTACGGCTAACCGGAGGTCCTTCGAGAGGGTTTAGGGGCGCAGTGAGCACAGTCTGCATTTCATCCACGAGACAGACGGACGAGCGCGCACTATCCGACTCTTGAGGATATCTGCGAGCTGTGTTATTGACCGATGGTAGTTGGGAGGATCATTTGCCTCTAGTTGAGTTTGCGTATAATAATAGCTACCACTCCAGTATTCAGATGGCGCCTTATGAGGCCTTGTATGGGAGGAAGTGCAGATCGCCTATAGGTTGGTTCGATGTGGGCGAGGTGCAGCTAGTGGGACCAGATTTGGTGCAGCAGGCAGTGGATAAGGTGAAGCTTATCCGAGAGCGGCTATTGACAGCTCAGAGTCGACAGAAGTCGTATGCAGATCATCGTCGTCGGCATCTTGAGTTCGAGGTTCATGATTGGGTTTTCCTAAAGGTGTCACCCATGAAGGGTGTGATGAGATTCGGGAAGAAGGGGAAACTCAGCCCAAGGTACATTGGGCCATTTCAGATTGTCCGCAGGGTAGGCAAGGTTGCCTATGAGTTGGATCTGCCGTCCGATCTGGAGGCAGTGCATCCGGTTTTTCACGTATCTATGCTGAGGAGATGTATCGGGGATCCATCTAGGGTACACCCGATTGACGATGTCCAGGTGACCGAGGGGTTATCGTATGAGGAGATTCCCATAGCGATAGTCGATCGTCAGGTTAGGCGTCTGCGGACGAAGGACGTGGCTTCCGTCAAAGTCTTGTGGCGGAACGAGCTCAGGGAGGAGATGACGTGGGAAGCCGAGGAGGACATGAGACAGAGGTATCCTCACCTATTCCCCACACCTCCAGGTAATTCACTTTCCTACTTGTAAATTTCCATTATCATTTATGCCTAAGTGTTGTTTTGTGGCCGTGTGTGGCATTTGCTAACTGTTTAAGCTTCTTCGATAACTGTCTTGAGAAGGAACATTCGGGACGAATGTTTCTAAGGAGGGGAGAATGTTATACCCCGTATTTCCGGAGTATGTACGTGAGGACGTACGTACAAAAGTTTAGCCTTAAAGATAGGCCAAGTTCGAAATTTGTACACAACTCGCTAAAAGAATCGTTTTCCGACGAAACGTTTCCACAACTTTCGTAGAAAATTCCGGCTATGACATTAAGTATTTTTGCGGATTTTTCCGGAGGCGAAACATTTTGGACCAACGGGAGGGCAACACTTGGCACCCTCCCATTGGTGGACTTGAAAATCGTCCCTTGGACGAATTGGATGGGCATTGGCACGTTTTTGTTGCCTTGGCACAAAGTCAAGGAGTTGGTAGGATATTTGTGTGTAGTAAATCTTCACCCTACACTTGCCTTGCACTTGTCTCAATCTTGGCCATTGGTTGGCCACTTCTTGACCTATAAATACCCCCTTAGAGATGAAGAGTTCTTCATCCACAAATCTTCCAAGTCTTGAAAAAAAATCCTCTCCTCTTCCTTAAGCCAAATCGTCCAACACCGGGCCCCGAGGTGAGCTTGGCGAGGGCCTACCCCACCCTAGCCTGGCAAATCTACCCCCTCCCTTGGTAGAAAAGTTGTCTTCTAGTATTGTTATAATGCCCAAAATACCCTAGCCCAAATCCCTTAGTACTTAGTAGAAGTTGTGAAGAACTTCTAAGGTTCTTGGAGCTACCGGAGCGTACAACATAGGAGCTAAACCTTGCTCAGGCGCGACTTTATCTAGGATATTATTGGGCTTACCGAGGTAATAATCCTAACCCTCTTTTGAATTAGAGAATACTTACTGTTGTAGTATAAGGATAAGTATAAATACTTAGAAGTATATCACAGAATAGAATTGAAGTGTTAATCACTTAGAAGGGTTTAAAAGAAGAATAATCAAACTGTACTTACATAGAATTTGTTTTCTGATGAACTTATATAGCTCAGGGTAGGAAGTCTGCCCGACTTACAGTAGAATTATGAACCCTGTTTAGAATGACCTTGAGTAGTCTTTAATAGATATGTGTGACTATTATGGTGACTCTCTGTATGACATATTGACTTGGCGGTGGTTTTTTTGAGAAGGTATGTGATTCTTCCTAAAGCATGATATTTTACAATATATAGTACGGTAGACGTACATGTGCTAACTGAATAAAAACTACGGCAATGTCTTTGACTTAAGCCTGAATAATACTTATGGCAATGCCTCACGGCTTAAGCCTGAATAATACTTACGGCAATGCCTCACGGCTTAAGCCTGAATAACAAAGAAGCGAAACGTTTCAAAAGAATACTGAATCATTTTTTTTCAGAAGATAAATATTTGGTTTTTAAAACAAAGCTTAAGAGTTATACTAGCTTTATGGGAAGTTAGGTATAACAACTTAAGAAAGATAAAAAGGAACTGTTTACTTGTTTGTTTATAAAAGCCTTGTATTGATTTCTGTTAAGTGTAGTAAGATTGTGTGATAAGTAGACATGTTATGATGCTACCTG
The DNA here is from genome assembly GCA_029844215.1 of Przewalskia tangutica. Taxonomy (NCBI): domain Eukaryota; kingdom Viridiplantae; phylum Streptophyta; class Magnoliopsida; order Solanales; family Solanaceae; genus Przewalskia; species Przewalskia tangutica. Next base: position 78,707,286 of record CM056727.1, read on the forward strand.
TGTTAGTGTCTTGTAATGCTGTGTAAAGGGGCCATTCTTGCTGTGCTTACGTTGTTAACCGGTAAGTCCGTTGTACTGTTATTGTATCACCTACCCCCTTGACTTAATTATACCGAGGGCTTGCCCCCCTTGATGCGGGTCTATACGGCCTATGCGGTCTGTGAGACTATGCGGAGCAGCGGTATGCTCCAGGATTGATCATTCCGGGCGTTTAGCCTGATGCGGGGGATTCCCTATGCGGTCTGTTGAGACTATGCGGTCTTTTGAGGCTATGCGGGCTGCGGGAGCCTAGGCGGATGCCGGGGGTTGGCTGCCCCCGATGCGAGGTATACCTCATGCTGTGCTGTGTGACCTATGCGGTGCGGAAGTCGGGACTAGGCACGCAGAATGATACTATGGGCGATTGGCCTTGCTTCGATCATTCGCGGCCTAGACTAGACCTGTTACAGTTTTCCTAGTACTGTTATTGTTTGTGATATGGCACTATGTGCAATTGAACTGATTGTATTTGTGAAAAGGTTTTAAATACTTTGATTTCATTTTAAAGTACTTTATAGTTTCACATACTTGGTACCTGTTGTACTGACCTCCTTCGGGGGGCTGCGTTCATGCCGCAGGTAAGGGCAAGCAGGTGCTAGATCCGCATCCTTAGGATCTCTTTGCATTGGTGTCAGGAGCTCCATCTTCTCCGGAGGCTCTACTTTTGGTATGATCTCCCTGTATCGTAGATAGTTTGTCTGATCGAGGTATGGCGGGGCCTGTCCGCCATAGTTGTATATTTCCTTAAGTGCTGAGTCATGTTGTGCGATGTCGGATGTAGCGCTAAACCTTGTTCATATATATATGCCAAAGAAAGCGACGTTTGTTCACATAAAGCGTATGTCTTATTTTATAAACTGTTTCATGTCTTGTTTTATATTCCGCTGGTTACTCTGATGTATGACTACTTGGGTGCCCCGGTAAGGCACCAGTCACGGGCCCCGGAATGGGTCGTGACAATACCTCTTCGGGTCAATCCACTTGCTAAGTACAATATCCCGCCCGTAGTATGTCAACCTATAATATCCACAATACGTCTATTAACGCCTTACTTCAAACGTAGAATATTATAAGTGTAAAGTCGCTAAATTCTACGGAAAATCGGACAGCACCTCCTTTGTTTCTACTTATTTTGCCACCTTTTTCAAGGCCGAATTCAATAACCAAACACGCCACATTTAAGGCCCAATCAATGCATTTAACAATAGGGGATTACACGCCTACTAGACGTGTAAAATTCCGCCCCACAAAAGATATCAAACTAATACAAACTACTAGTCCAATTCGGCCACATTGAGTACAATAACACCAATTCTTATCCAATTTCCATTTCAATCCAAGTTGTTAGCATAACATGATATCAAGTCGCAATCGATTATAACTACTATAATCTTCAAGTAAGTAACATGCGACGATTCTAATAAACGACCAAATTGTAATCCAACTTCACATGGCTTAAATGGCATTTCGGATTTAAGGCTACAATCAATCCATAATACTTATAAAACTTCAACACATATACTTTATGCTAGCAAACATGTAAGGCTAACAACAATATATAATCTTGTAACACTTAAGAGACAAGATTATTACCTCAACGATTCTTAGTCCAACTCCAATACCGAAGTCGCTCCTTAGCAACTTAGAGCCTCTTCTAGACACTTCAATCCGCTACTTGAGACCCTTAGAACAACACCAACAAATTTCCTTCAATCTTCCAAACAAAACCTAGAAAAGCAACTAGGTTTTCACCTTGCGACTAATACGAAAACTATCTTTTTCCGGGATTTTTCTATTGAGATACACTTACAATACACTCATGAACCTTGGTTTAAAGTGTGGAGCTTAATGGACAAGAAACAAAAAAAAATCTTTTCAAAGGGGCATGAACCCGAGAGCAACTATTGGTGTTCTTGAAATTCTTGAATTTTTTTCTAAGTGTTGGACTTAGTCTTGCTACTAGTACTACTATATAGCACAATGGAGGGTCAAGATGTGCACAATTGTGAGGCTTGGATGAGTTTCAATTAAATATCAAGACTTGTGGACCCTTTGACTAAGTAAATTTTCTCAAGCTCACTACTTTCAAGACTTGTCATCTTAAGACTATGGTCAATGACCATTTTGGCCATGTCCCATTTCGTCCAAGGCAACCATAAGGGGGGTGATACGTGTCACCCTCCCATTCGTCACAATATTCGTTTTCCGACCATTTCATAATTCTGATAAATTTTTACAAGTCTCTAATCTTAACATTAGGAATTCTCACGTACGTTCTTAAAACATGTCCTGTAAATACGGGGTGTAACACAGGGCCCCGTCATACCCCTGAATGTACATAAATCTACAACCTCAGGGAGCTGTACCAAAAGACAAGCCTCCGGAGAAATAGAGCTTTCCAAGAATTGAACAGTATCCTAAGAGTGAGGATAAGCAAGCTATGTACCTCAACATGCGGCATGAACGCAGCCCCCCGAAGGAGGTCAGTACAACAGGTACCAAGTATGTGAAACTGAAAGTACTGTAATGAAATCATAATAGTCTAAAATAAAGCTGGAGACATGTATGATAACCAAAATAACAGTACACTGTGCCTTGTCGAAATGAAAGTCAGTTTTTTTTCCTTTAAAGACTATTTCAACACATAAACAATAGTCACACCAGGGATAGATACACAAGCCCTCAAGATCATCACACAGTCCAGTAAGGGTTTCAAGCCCACAAACATCAAAGCGTGCCCGTGGAATCCTCCATCACTGCCGACAACCGCAAGTGTAAAATATATATATGTAACACGCCCGTGGAATCCTACATCACTGTCGGCGTGCACATATGCAATATATATATATCTCATGCCCGTGGAATCCCTCATCTCAGGTACATGACTTCATGGAGAGCTAATCCATGGGGTAATAATAGTATATAATATGTCCGTGGAATCCCTGATCTCAGGTACATGTATTCATGGAGAGCTAATTCATGGAGTAATAATAGTATATAACATGCTCGTGGAATCCCTCATCTCGGGTAAATGTCTTCATGGAGAGCTAATCCATGGAGTAATAATAGCATCCGGGAGTTTAACCCGCATCATGGTTGCATGCCCCGGAATCCCTCATCGTATAAGCATGTCCATGGATCAATCACAATGGAAGCATACCCGTGGAATCCTTCATCACTGTCGGTACGTCCAAGTAAATTCACAACAAGACAGCCGGCCCTCCAACTGAGAGTCACGGCAGCGTAAAAATATAATACTTGCACTCAAAGGCTATCGCAAGCAAGCATAGGCAAGTTCATAAAATCTTTAGACTTTCATTATCATACAAAAATGTATTTTATTTTATAAACTCTAGGAACTTTCGTGTCATATAAAAATCCGGGAATTTAACCCAAAGTACTACATACTTCCATTCTTTTCAAAAGACTCATTTTTTATATAAAACCCCAAGATACTAACACCCGTAGTATCAAGGCATGTCTATTTTTCAAATTAAGTTACTACACCTTTAGAAATTCATTTCAAGGATTTGAAACAAAGTAACTTCTAATTTCACAACCTAGGCAACTCATGCCTATAAATCAAGTAGACACCCTCTTAACCTTCCATAAAGACGTTATAACTAACTTCCCATAAATCCGTTATAACTCTTTATGTTTAAGACAATTACATTCTTTTTGAAACCAAGAGACTTATATTTTTAAAACCAAGTATCATATACTTTCAAAATACTTCAAGTCTCTTAACTTTAGAAATCAAGTAATCAATACTTTTCCAAATCAAGTATTTTAACTTTTCAAGTCAAGTAGTCTTTCCATGTAACCTCATGTCACATATACTTTTAAAAGCCAAGTTACCTCACTTTTCGAAATCAAGGCAAAGGATACCAAAATGAAACCAAATTCATTTTAAACATGTACGTCCACCGTACTATACATTTATAAAACTCATGCTCAAGAAGATAGAGAAAGTTCCACAAACCTCTTCGACTCAATCCACTTGCCAAGTTTAATACGCCGCGCGTAGAATGTCAACCTATAATGACTATAATACGCCTATCAACTTCTAGATTTCAACGTAGAATATTTATAAGTATAAAGCTTCCTATTCTACGAAAAATCGGGCAGCATTTCCTTTGTTTCTACATACTTTTCCACCTTTTTCAAGGCTCAAAATCATTAACCAATATGCCACATTTAAGGCTTCATCACATCAACTAGTCAAAGGGGATTACACGCCGTACAGGACGTGTAAAATTCTGCCCCACAATTGATATCAAAATAGTCCAATATTTCTGTCACGACCCGACCTCGGGCCCGCAACTGGTGCCTTACCTCGGGCACCCTAGTGATAATACATCAGATAAAATCAGCGGAATAAAACTCATAGACATGGAACAATATAAAAGAAGAAACAGGCTAACCAATAAGGTCGCCTTTCTACATATATATATAAACCCCGAACAATTATCCTTTACAAGCCCAACTCACAACAGTACTACAGACCTCTAAGAGTTTCTATAACAACTATAGCAGGACAGGGCCCCGCCGTACCCCTGAATGTACCTGTACCTACACTGACAGGGTACCATACCAAAAGATAAGCCTCCGGAGAAACAGAGCTTTCCAAACGCAGAACTGTGACCTTAAAAATGAGGATCAACAACCGGTGTACCTCTACCTGAGCATGAACGCAGCCCCCCGAAGGAGGTCCGTACAACAGGTACCAAGTATGTGGCCCGAAAAT